>JASDDO010000019.1:792708850-802708850 GCA_030015575.1 Agapanthus africanus
TGGCAAAGTCGAATATTAAGACCGCCTTTCTAAATGGTGATTTAGAAGAATGCATGTACATGACTCAGCCAGAGGGCTTCGTAGATAGTGGGAGCAGCGGAAAGGTGTGCAAGCTGCTTAAACCCATCTACGGGTTAAAGCAGGCATCGTGGAGTTGGAACATTTGTTTTGATATTGTAGTCAAAGAGTTTGACTTCATCAAAAACATAGATGAACTTGTATATACAAGAGGGTTGCAGAGAGTAAGGTTGTCTTCCTCGTATTGTACGTGGATGGCATACTCTTGATAGGAAATGATGTTCCTATACTGCACTCGGTCAAGCTCTTCTTATCACATAGATTCTCAATGAAAGATCTAGATGATTGCCTCCTGCATTTTGGGAATCAAGATCTATAGAGATAGATCTAAACGGATACTCGGATTGTCCCAATTCAGGTACATTGACACTATATTAAAGGGGTTTAGTATGGAAGAATCCAAGCATGGGAACCAACCCATGATCTCTGTACTCACTCTCTCCAAAGAGATGTCTCTCAAGACTGATTTGGAGAGAGCTCGCATGCAAGGGATACCCTATGCTTCGGCAGTAGGCTCTATCATGTACGCGATGCTATGTACCAGACCCGATGTAGCATACTCACTAAGTGTAGTGAGTAGGTATCAAGCAGATCCTGGAGAGAATCACTAGACAGCTGTGAAAAACACTCTCAAGTACTTGAGAAGGACTAAGGAGATGTTCTTGGTGTATGGTAACGGAGAACTCCAAGTGGAGTCCTTTACCGATTCAAGCTTCCAAAGTTATAAGGACGGCCCTAAGTCGCACTCGGGATTTGTCTTTACCCTAAATGGAGGGGCGGTTTGTTGGAAGAGTTCCAAGCAAGAAACCGTGGCAGACTTGACGATGGAGGCTGAATACATCGCTGCCAACGATACTGCCAAAGAGGCTATCTGGATGAAGAAGTTCATCACTGAACTTGGTGTGGTTCCTTCCATTGAGCATCCAATACCTTTGTATTGTGATAACAATGGAGATGTGGCTTTGGCCAAGAAACCCAGGTCCTATCAGAAGTCCAGACATATTCTGAGGCGGTATCACCTGATCCGGGAGATAGTTGATTGAGGTCAGGAGAGTTGACACAAAGGACAACACCGCGGATCCACTCACGAAGGCCATTCCCCAGATACAATTTGAGAGACTCTTCGGGATGTTGGGTATGCGATACTAAAACAGCTGGCCTTAGTGCAAGTGGGAGATTGTTAGTTGTATATATTCCCTAGAGGCCATTGTTGTACATATGATGTATATTATAGTGGATGCTTGAATATATATAGTGAGGAATTTCTTGCTCGATATGATAGTATGCTATCTGGTTTCATTTTGTCTTAACATGTTGACTTGTATTGGTTTACTGTCTTACTCTCACATATTGATAAAGCCTTGAGATATGTACTTGACTACTAGGACTATGATGAGATCATACTAGTGGGGCCAGGGTAGTCAACGAGTACATCCTATAACTATTCCTAGTCGAGAGAGTATCGAGACAGGGCATCGATACTCCAGAGTAGACTAGCGTATACGCATATTGACCCATATGATGGGCGATGGATGATTCCATATCCATTGGTGTTTGACATCAGAGACAGTATACGGGTGCTCAGTGGAGACTGGGTACACTGAACGGACTCGCCGAGAACTCCTAGATGGTATTATACCTATCGTCAGATAGCAGTTCTCCGGTGACACTGGTACAGGTTAGTCTGTAGACCTGAGATCGTTATAGAGTCTTGTGTGATTCCCACCGTGTTTTGATTTCCACCTTACCACGTCCAAGAGGGAGTGTAAAACGGTGGCTTTTGGGTACAGTACCGAATTGCATGAATGCAATGAGCGATAGGAGGGGTTTCGTCTCTCCCGGTATAGGGAGTTGATGTTGTGCTGTGTTCGATTGGCTATAACTGAAAGTCCCTGGCCAGGGCTGATATGGAGTGCTACTGGTAAGAGTTATCAGTAGTTTCTCGACCTGTTATAAGCCTCACATCGACACGACTTATCGGTTACCGGGGTCTGACGTTTACTACCCCTAGACTTGATATGTGACATATGAGACGAAGAGACCGGACTGTACGGTAGTGTTACTGATTGGATTCACAGGAGAATGTATAGGCTTGCTTGTTGATCTTCTGATCGCTCAATATCTGGGTGGCTGTTACGTTTAGCTGACCGCTTGCAGCTTGTGGGTGTTTGATATGATCATCATCTACTGCCGGCGTATTGACGATTCTTTAGAGTCCTACACAGAGGTTTCCTGGCTCAGGCAAAACGGAGTAGGAGCACATATGTGATATGTGCGGCATTGAGAATAATACGATATGAGATACCGTATTCTATTCTCGCGATATGAGATATCGGCCGGGTATATGTGATATAGCTGGATCATCAGAGCAAGTGTTGATTCGATGAATTGGTACATGTTATATTAGTCGATTATATGCTATATAGCCGGATTGTCGGATCAAGTGTTGATTCGATAATTTAATGTATAATTATATATGTGATATATTACATTATCTCAACTAATATAATCTCTCTTTATTGATTCATTTTCTCACTGGATAATACATTGATGTATATGCGATATATGTTAATTGTATTATTTTCTTTTGTTACAAAATATATTGTATATGTGATATATAATATTGTAACATGTTAGGGTTATAAATGCAACATGGTTCTTAGAGTTTAAAACTAGTTAGGGTTTGGATTAGGGTTAAGCTTTGGATGAGCTTTCATGAAGCTTCATGAAGGTTTGACTTTTGTCTTCATCCTTTGATATTTTGTGAAGATATTTGTTTAACCCAACCCAAACCCTTAACCTATGGTTTATTCTCTACAAGGGTCAAGCCATTCATTTTTAACCTATGGCTGCAATTGTAACCACAACAATAATTCATTATTCATCACAAAAGGTTTTCTTCTTCTTCTTGAAAAGTTTGACTAGCTTTTTGTGTGTGATGATTCTAAGTGAGAAATTGAAAACAAAAGAGTGTAAAATTCCTACTTCATCATCCTCATTTATTCTAGCTACTTAGATTAGAGTGTTCATTTCACTAATACTTCACTAGAGAAGTGAGAGCTTGGGTTAGAGATTCTTCAAGGTAGATCATCTTAGATCAAGAAGACTTCAAGAAAGATGCATCATTCACCTCTTTGAGCCTCACGAGAGTCGGAGTTCTTGATGATCGCAGTGAAATGACCTCAACACGGAGCTTATGAAGCGAAAGAACGGACTAAAAAGGTTGTAATCCTAATCTCTTAACTTCTTTGTATGTGATACAAACTTGTTACCCTAGATTTTCTAGTAAACATTCATGGTTTGCTTGCTTTGCACCTCTCTAAATTTTAAAGTGGAATCAGTGATACTACCAAACCCTAGACTAGGTGCAAGGGAACCCCAACACATAAGTCTCTGGGCAGAGCGGATGGGATTTACTGATTGAGGATCAGTAGCTTCTCAGTTGGTGATGGGCTTGATATCGGCATGACTTATCGGATTGTTAAGGGTCTGACATTTACCACCACCTAAACCTGATATGCGATACTCTTAGACGAAAAGACCGGACTATATGGTGACTGTCACTTATAAGCTCAGTAGGGGTTGAGACAGGATTGCTTGTCGATATTCTTTTCAACAGATACCTGGGTAGCCATTACGTATAGGTAGTGCCACTGATGTACTTGTAAGTTATGGATTGGATCCGATAACTCACTGCCGGCGTATTGTCGGGTTTTTAAAGTCCAACACAGAGGTTTTTCCGACTCTAGCAATATGATGTAGCGCTGCGTATTGGATGCGTACCGGGGTTCGATTAAAACTAGTGTATTGATACATTGACGGAATCAGACATGTGGAAATACTAGTCGGTCTTTTGGAAAGAACAGATATTAAATCAAGTGATGATTTAATATATTAATAAATGTATTGGATATATATATTTACTAGTATTTTGTCACTATTTATTTATGTCTCGTTCATGTATTTATAATACATATGGAAATTATACCCACACACCCATATACACACACATATATAATTTTTTGTTACATGTGTGTGTGTGTGTGTGTATTGCTTTTTCTTTTTTCCTTTTCATTCTCTTTTAAGTTATCTTGTGCCATAGATGTAGTACATGCAAAACTATTCTCTACATGGTGACAAGTGGAAGGAAGAGAAGAGGGTGGACACTTGGATGATGGATTAAATCCAATGGATGAGATTAGTTTATGTTATGATAAATATTTATACCATTTTTAAAAAATGGTTAAGATTTTTATTCTAGCATAATAACCCTCATCTTCTTCAAGCTCCTCTATTCTTCTTCCTCTAAAATTTAAAGAGAATTCAAAAGGGAAATTAGATGGTGAGATTATATTAAAGTGACTTGCTACATCCCTAACACTACAAAACTAGCAAGCTTGTGTGGTTAATTTCTTCACAAATTGCTAGGAGCAAGAAGTGAAGATGAAGCTGGTGAAGAGTTTCCTCAAGTGGATCCATTTATAACAAAGGAAGTCTTCACCAAACTTGTTCTCTCATCCTAAGAGCTTAGTTAGAGTCCAACACAAATTGGAACATATGAAGATACTACAAAGGGTGTATAATTCTCTAACTCTTGTGTATGCACTCTATGTTTTATAGTTCTAGTTGGTTAGAAAGATTTCCAAAGTATAGATGGTAGGGTTTGCAAAAGAATTTTTGTTGTGCATCTTGCTTTCACTTCTGCTGCACGATACCTAGCATCCCTACGGCCTTCCTGCTGGGCTGTAGGCTTGGCCTGCCCACAGTAAAAAATTGTATTTTTGTGGATTTTCTGAAAATTCGAAAAAAATACCCAAAAAAAATTTCTTTAATCCAAAAATATATTTTTTGTAAAAAAAAATTTTTGTTCCCCGCCAAATAAAAAAATCTTAGTAAATCTAGAAAAATCTTATCAATTTATTTTTCTTTCAAAAAAATATTTTGCCTTGCCAAATCAAAAAAAATCCCGAGAAGATTACCTTTCATCCAGAAAAAATATTGTTTTTGTTAAAATAATATTTGGTCCCTGCCAAATCAAAAAACCGCACAAGTTTATCCAAAAATAAGGGTTTTGAAAATTTTACGACCTAACCGCCATAAAATCTCACCAAAAAGAAAAATTGAATTTTTACACAAAAATATCCAATCTTTTTAAAAAAATAAATTTACTTTCACCTTTGTTCCATGGACAATCTCACATCACGAAAAAAAACTATACATCAAAGTATCATTAAAAAAATAGATCTAATCTATTGTGACATATGATGCAAAAATTGATGGATCTTTGAAGATCCATAAAAAACGATAACCTTAAAAAACATAGATCTCTCAAAAACAATTAAAAAAAAATCGATCCACTTTTAAATTAAAAAACACAATTTTGAGTTGCAATTATTTAAAAACAACAGATCTATTAATTTATGAACGTAGGCATGCAAGCTCTAATACCAATGTAGCATAAATGTGCGTAGATACAATACATACAGTCAAAGCAGCGAAAGTAAATGTGTATCTACGCTAGGGTATTACCGAAATATTTGCTCCGATTGATGGGATCGCTATTCTCACCCACACCATGTTCTAGATTCAATCTCTTATGCCTCCACACAACGGCCGGAGAGAAACTACACTTGAAAAAGTGAGAAGCCCTTACATGATCACCCCGCAAACCAACCGTAGTAGAATAGAATAGAGAAAGAAGACGACGGCTCGATATTTGTCTATCTATTTTCTCTCTAGAAAACTCTCCATATGTTATGTTTCATACATAAAACTCTATACTAGTAGAAACTGTAAAAATTAGGATCTGTGTATTAACGTCCGTATAAATATATACGGACGGTAATAATTTATTAGCGACCGTCGCTATTGGACGGTCGCCAATGTATTGGCGACCGTACAAAAAGTATTAGCGACCATTTTTGAACGTTCTCTAATATAGTGATCATATTTTTCCCGCGACCAGCTCTCTTCCTCCTAAGTCCCCCCAAATTTCACCTGAGAATAAGTGCCCTTCCCCTCCTTTTATCAAAATTTTATGAAAAATTCTCAATTTTATCCTAAATTTTTTTTGTAGGTGTTATTGTTGGAGGATTTGTTGGAGCTTGTTGTAACATTTCAAAAAAAAATATCATTTTTGGGAATTTTTATAATTTAATATTATTTTATTGAATATTTTAATATTTCGGTATTATTAAATACAAATAAATGGGAAAAATTTTGTAAAAATTATGGAAAATTCTAAAATAGGGTATTTTATGAAATTGTGCCATTTTTAAGTTTTTATGATCATTTATATGCTAATTTAATGCTAATCGCGATTAAAAATCGCTAATCGGTTTTTTTAGCAATTTTGTGCAAAACATGCACATATCACTTTTTTACACTTGTGCATTTTTCCACCATGTTTCTTTTGGGGTTATTATTCTAGTGAGAAGGGTTTAGAGAAAAGAAAAGAAATGGAAAAGGGAATAAAATATAAGGTATGGGTGTGAGAGAGAAAGTGAGGGGGGTTTTCCTTTGACTAAGTCCTAGCCATTCTCCTCCATTTTCAACACTCATTTCTCTCCCTCTCCCTCTTGTTGCCGCTGCTGCTCCTGCTCCTCACCTCCCTCCCCTCTTCAACTCCTCAAATCACCATGAAAACAACTCCAAAACCCCACTCTTATTTCATTAAAAGTGTGCACAAGCTCAAGATCTACACATTGGACCATGAATGCAAGGATTTTGGCCACTAGGAGAAACTCAAGAAAATTCTTGAGTTGCCAAATGAGGTATTTTCTAGACCTTAAAGCTTAGTTTATGCATTACCTTTACCCCATGTTTAGATTGAACCAATATTGTTTGATTTTGTGGACTTGAGGAAAAACCTAGTTAGGGTTTGAGGAAATTTGAGTTATAATGTGAAATTGAGCTCAGTTGAGGTTATATAAATACCCTAGTGCATGAATGGAGACCCAAACCTGAGACTTAAGACCCGGAATACGGATTTAGAAACCGATATCGGAAAATTTCTGGAATCTGTGAAGGTTATATTGAATCTGCTATCACCCCGAGACTATGAAAATCATTTTGGTTGGACAGTGACATGTGCAGGCACCCAGGAAGCCACCACCAGAACCCTAGCCCCTACTTCCCTTTCCCGGCCGCAAATAAATTCCCTCTGGCCGCAAATTGCGGCCAGACCTGCACCATTTTGGCTCGTTTTGGTTCTGCAGCTCCTACATCTCTAGATTAGACCCCTGGCATGTGTATATTTGTCTAGTTTGACCTAGGGTGAAATCTGGAGCCTATTTCCTTAGTTGCTGTTTTGGATTCGTGTTTCCGTATTCCGCATTTTTAATTCTGAATTTGTGTATTGCGTTTTACCTCGAATACTTGGCGTTTATACGACGATATCGAGGATTTATTGATGGTTTTGAAGGCGTGCCCATAGGTTCTAACCTATAGGCCCCTTATCGTATCGTTTTGGGTTTCATGTGCCGTTTTAGCTTTGAATTGGTTTTAATACGCATTTACGATACTTTGACGTGTAGGTACCCCATGAAGACTTCGGGACGACAAGCAAGCGCGTGGCGACGTCGACAAATGAAGACGCAAGGTGAGTAGATTATATCTACAGGGGGAAGTCGGGTGGATGGCGTATAGCACCCCCGCAGTCCGTAGTTGATATACTATATATATTATATGATAGTTATAGTGTGTCATGGATATTGTGTTAAGTGTATTATGGATAGTTTAGGGTTAGAAGTAATCTAGTGTAGTTCATAGTCGTGAACCCTAGAATAGATTTACACCCACACGCACACCCTTGCATATTCATTATACTTGCACTGTGTTGATGATGATATTGGATGACATTGGAGATGAGTCGATGATTTTGGGCTTAGTGCCGTGAGATCGGTGATTTGATATGATTCGTATTTGGGATACGACATGTGATTCTTGCGGGCTTTGGATGTGTGTTAGCCCCGCATTCATATTTTATAGATGGTGTCGATTTGTACTAAATTTAGATCAGTACCCCAGATTATGTGATATGATGATAATGATACCTGATATTTGATGAGAAGAATGCGATACTGACCCGTACCCGGCTATTGGGATGCCGTACGACGATCTACCGTACGAGCTTTATATTGATGATAGATCCGCACTCATGACTTGAGGAGGTCATATGATATACTGTATCGTACGCGATACTACTGAGGCGGGATCACCGACTACTATATATACATATCGACTCAGATTTAGGTGGTTTCCATACCCCTCCCGTTTGACTTAATACTTAGATCTGTAGATTGCATAGTAAATGTTAGACTAGACCTGAGTCATACCTATTTCAAAAACTACGAATCAAGAATATCTTAAAGACGAGTAAAGGGATTCTACGGGTATTTTCAAAAGATGTATGTTTCTTAAAACACCGTAGCCCTTATTTTACTAAAAATCCTGATTCGTCTTATTTGAAACGGCATAACTGCATGACATACTCATATTGATGTAGATTCTTCACTGTTGTGTTGATTATTCGATTTTCCGCATTTTCATGCTATTCACATTGCTTTGCATGTGTTTATTGCTATATTACTATCATGATGTTAGGACACCAGCACCATTATCAATGATGTGTATGTTCCACGCACACTTACTTGCCGGCTCACACACTTCATCATCGATAATTGCCATGTCACAACACAGTAGAATTATTACATCGGGATATGACCTTGTATGTGCATACTATTATTCCATGTTGCATGATATATTGTTACTTGCATTTCATTTATATGTTACATACATCATGCTTTCTGATTTTGCGCATTGCGATATGTTGTTTCTATGATATTTTTGGATATGAGAGAGCGGGCTGACCCGGACTGACGGATGCCCATTATATGAGAGAGCGGGATGACCCGGACTGATGGATGCCCATTATATGAGAGAGCGGGCTGACCCGGACTGACGGATGCCTATTATATGAGAGAGTGGGCTGACCCGGACTAACGGATGCCTGATATTTGAGGATTTACGTGCCGATGCTGGGCACAGTTTTCATGATGTTTTCCATGATTTTGATTATCTCCTCATATTTACATGCATGATGCTTATTGTCATTGGGTGACAGGTTGACGGATCCACATATATACAGACATTGATCACATACAGACTTTTATTTCATTGATCATACTTCATTTGTATATATAACAGGGTATGAGGGTGCTGTTATATATACCCTTACACCAATATTAGTGGAATGGGACGCTAATATATGTGTATTGATATCCATTTTGATACTTCATCATATTTACTTCATGCAGACATACCTTATATTTATGACATGTTATTACCTGACGCACTGGCACGAGTAATTGGCACTACCTACATGTTTAGATGTTACATTGCCACCTTACCGTGCTTCAGACTTACTCTTGAGGTTTATATTATATACTGATCGTATTGACCTAGGATTATGTCATGCATTCGTTTTCTGCTTATAGATATTTTCTATTCACGAGTTGGAAACTCACCCCCGTTGTGCCACAGTTCTTGCAGGTTTTACCGTACAGGTTCCGTAGCAGCATTTCTGGTGCACTGCTTCCATATGGGTGACTTGCTTGGGTAGGTGGGTTCTTTTATATCAGGACCACCCTTGTATATATATTATTCATTGTATCTAGAATTCCATCAAGCAAAACTTGTATATTGTTTCAGACTTAGACACTAGTGATGTATTATTTTGACCTTAGAGTCGCGTGTAGTAGTATTGCGGTTTTCATGTTGATTTTGAGTTTCTTTCTGAGTTTTGATCCCCGCCTTTCGGCGTTGTATATTATATTGCTTGTGTGGTGGTGACCGTCAATTGACGAAGAGCTAGCTCCCGCTTGGGGATAACTTTTATCATTGTATATATATATTGTTCTTGTTGTACCCCGTTCGGGGCCAGTATTTACAAAGGAAACTCTGCCGAAATTTTTAGAAAAGACTATACATTTTTAAAAATGCATATTCGGCTTAGTTATTTAAAAACCTTGACTTCAAAACATGTTTTCTTCACTTCTTAAAACTAGTTTTCTTTATTTACTCCTTAAAATGGTTTTAGATTTCTGGGATTTTTGGCTTACTTGGATCAGATGGAGTCCTATAGACTTCATATGGTTCAAAGGTCAGTCACGTGCTCTTTCGGGTCGTGACACTTGCAATCTCTTCTTTCTTTTTTAAATTCGGTCCAAGATTAGTGTTTTCTCCTCTTCTAGCCCTAATTTTTTCAATTAGATTATTAAATATGTAAATTAGATGATTCTAATATTTGATATATGTTGGTTTTGAGATGTTAGATATGGATAATAATGTATTGAATCGGTTGTAGGTTGATGGATTATAAACCCTAATGAAAACCTATGAACCCTAATCTAATCCTAAAACACCCTAATGAAAACTTATAAAATCTAATTAACAAACCCTAAAAATTTGGTAATTTAAGTTTAGAGTTGAAGATATATGAATTATAGGTAACCGAGGTTTAATTGTTAGATGAATTTTGAAAAGGGTTCGATATATTTACTTGTTAGATTAATTTAAGGTAAGATGAATTATATGATTATGTTAGATGAATTATAAGTAATTGAGGGGGGTGTGAACGAGTGCACGCCCACGCGCATGTGTGTTTGTACGTATGTGTAAGTGTGTGTCCGCACGTATGTATGTGAGCGAGTGTATGTATGAGTGTTTGAGTGCACGCACGTATGTGTGTGTGTGTGTAAGAGTGTATATGTGTGCGCACCCGCCCGCATATAAAATATTTCAAAAATATATTCATCCTAACTTCTACATTGTATTTTGTAAATTTAATGATTATATGTCCTGTATTTTGTAAATTAAATGATTCGATATCTTATTGTCTATGATTTATTACTTAGATTTTTAAATTGTAGCATAATCTATAAACAAAATCAAATTCTTTAATACCAATTAAAATATACTAGATGCATATATCAAAAATAAAATCAAACCCATAAAGAAAAATTAATACTAATTAAGGTATAACATCAATTACATTAATTAAGAAATCTTAATAAAAACCAGATACTAGTGAACCGAGAGCTTGATTAAAAAATGATTAAATAGAAAGTTAAGGGAAACCCTAAAATTATGATTAGAAAATTAAGTAGGGTTTTATTTTGCAATTAATCAGTAAATTTAAGATCAAAAGGTCTTAAACTAGTTTTGGATCGACCTATAGTTTCCTGTCACGCCCCGCTTCCCGGTGTACGGTAAGGAGACGCGACGGGTCATGTGACGTATTTACTCAGAAGTAAATACGCTAAGCGTAACTAAGCAGTACAAGGTAAAATGTACACTAGAGATATGAATATAAATGAACAACAACTTTTATTTATTTAACAATTCTTTACAAGTACAACTGAAAATGTAAATACAGGAATAGAAAGCAATGCCTAAACAATGACATAACTGAAATGAAAAGTATATACAATGCCTTCAGCTCTGGGTCGATGGAAAACTTCTCCAAGTCCTCAGTACTGAGCTCGATCTCTAATGAGTCGGATCCACCTGACAACATTCCAAAAAAAGAAGAAAAGGAATGTCTTTAGCGAACAATTGCTCTGTAAGTCCCAAAGAAGAGAGAAGTAGAATAGACAGAAAAGAGAATATAACTGTATAATATTATTTTTTGTTCTGTTATCCAAGTTGTTTGTAGCTTGGTACAGAATATACCAGTGTATACGAGAGGAGTCCCACTATTCCGGAGACTAAGATATATGGACCACAATGAACCGTTAAGCCACGGTACAACAGCAATGGATATTCAGGTTAGGTGTATTAAAGTGACCGTCTCGTGCCACTTCTAACACATTCTGTACCAGTCTACCCCTTTAAAACCCCGTAATGTCTTTTGTATTGATTGTATTGTTTTATAGATGGAAGACTTGCCGAAACCATGATATCATGTAAACAGAATGGATATAAATGGATAGTCATGTAATCAGAGTATATCCATGGTTCGGTTCAGTCGAGTCATGTTGATATAGATTGAATTCTAGTATAAATGGATTCATGTTGTATTGTAGTTATACTTGAATTGGATTCAAGTCATATTGATTTCATATTAGATGGAGACTCGGTCTGAGTCAGACACTTTGAAAAGAAATTGAAGTCCTGAATTACTTTTGATGTTATCGATAACTGCTGCACATGAACGGCAGGATTTGTGTCTTTTTCCAAGACAATTATCGTGTTGATAATACCGTTGTTAGGTTGTCTATCTTAGATGGGCAAGCACCCATATTCTCCAGCTATTTGAGGCTCAAGAGAAATGGTCCCGCTTAAATCTATGTTTACTAGGGTCCTTATTATAAATTAATATAACTTGAGGGGGATTTATGAAAAATAGTTTTGATACATTTTTAAAATACACCTAAAGTATTTAATTATCTTCTTTAGGGTTTTTGTAATTTTAATTTTTATAAAGTGAAATATTCTAGTGGATATACCCTAGATTTCATTGTATATGGTATTTTAGTGTAATTTTGGAATGGTATTGAATTGTAAAGGTAGTTTCATGAAATTTGTGATTCCTTTGATTTATAAAACATAGAATATATATATATATATATAATATATTTAAAGTAGATATTTTAATAATATTTATATATATCTAATATTATAAAAATAGAATTTATTTATTAAATAGAAATCACATTTTTCTTAAAAATTGCATTAAAAATTCCATCGAGATCGAATGCTCCTTGCGGAGGTCTGCATCTCGCTTTAATAAGCCCGAGGATGTGCGATAACCCGCACCATCCCGATCGGGGTTCCCTAAAATGGGTTGTAGAGGCGTATTTGCAAGGAATTACATAATACACTTTTAAAGAAAAAGGTTTTTGAATGTTTATTGTATTTAAGTGTAAACTCGTATTTTCCTATAAACTAATGTCCCAAGAGTTATCATGCTATGTCAAAAATGTGTGTTGTGATAAGGTAGGTCGTTACCTCATGAGTTTTCTAAAGATAATGCAAGGGAATATGTTGAATTGTGTTAAAAGTAAAGTATATGGCATTTTACCGTAAAAATACGATAAAAGTTGCATAATAGATTCTTTTGAGATGAAACTTATTCTAATGTGTTTGTTAATGATTACTAAACAATCTGTTAAAAATTGTTGGTTTGTTATTAAGAAAAAATTAGATTTTTAAAGAAAAGAGAATCGGAAGCCGGAATAACTCCGCTTCCGACGAGTTTCGAAAAGGAGAAGTTTTAGAATAGCAAAAGAGGAGGTGAGAGGGGACTTACTGATTGTAATTAGAGAGAAGAGGTAGAGGAAGAGTTTGGGATCGTCGGAGAGTCGTTTCGTCGTCGGATTCTTCCCGAAACTTCGCCTCTTGCTAACTCCACTTGTATAACTTTGGACTTGGAAATTTTAGAGAATTTTTGTAATGGAATTCTGAATGAGGAGGGGTAAAATGTAGTGTGTTATTTATAGGGAAAATTAAGGTTTAGGTTAATGAAGAAAAGAATTAAAATATGCATTAAAATGTGGATTAATGCCCATTTTTAATTCTCTAGAAATGTGCAGAGAAATCAAGCAGCATGGGGGTAGTGGAGTAGGCCAAGGGGTTATGGGGTTAAAAATTGGAGGCATACCCTACGGATTAGCCCGGCGGTGCCGGCCCCCTATGCGCATCTCGCCGGCCAAAACCGGTGGGATGGGGTTGGGATGCTTGCCACGTGTTGGTGTCGTTTGCTATAACTCAATGCACATGTTTGTTTACTTTGTGACTTTTCATTTTACGTGTAGTGCACGTGTAAACTGTTGGCTATAGTGCCCTCAAGTCAATTATTGGATCGCAGGCATGTGATTGCAATGATTGAGGGAGGACCTATACCGGTAGAACAATCTTACTCGAGATGATAGTATGCTATCTGGTTTATCTCTATCATCGTGTACATGCTTTAGGTGACATTACAAATCACTATTACACGTTGATAGAGCCCATAGGATTCTTTCTTGACTGCCAACAGTATGATGGCGATCATATACATGAGAGTTGGGCAGTCTATAAGCACATCCTTAAAGTGTCCCTAGTCGTGGGAGTTTTGAGACAGGGCATTGATACTCCATGAGTAGACTAGTGTATACGGATCAAGACCCCGACAAGGGGCAGTGGCTGGTCTTACAAGCCATTGGTGCCAGTTGGTTCACCTAAGATAGTATACAGGTGCTCATTGGGTTATGAGTACACCGGACGGACTCGCAGGGGCACTACTGATAGGTGATATACCTATCGTCAGGAGCAGTTCCCATATGACATGAGTACAGCCTAGTCTGTTGACTTGACACTGCTACATTGTCTCAAGTGTATTCCCACTGTTCTTTGATTACTACCCTACCACGGCTCAAAGAAGTCGTGCAAACAGGTAGTAGTTGGGTGCAGTCCCGAAGCACTTGGAGGCAGTGGCGGTTAGATAGGATTCTTCTCTCCCGGTATTGGGGGTTGATATCATGCTGTGTCTGGAGAGCCATTACACAAAGTTTTTGGCCAAGGCAGGTGAGATTTACTGGTAGGTATTCCAGTAGTTTCTCAAGGTGTTCTGGGCTACACTCCGACACGACTTATACCGCTATTGGGGGTCTGACGTTTACCATCCCCTAGGCCCGATATGCGATACTCATAGACGAACAGACCAGACTGTACAGATATTGTCACGGTTAGGCTCAGTAGGGTTCCTGGATGAGTTCGCTCATCGGTTTCCCTTTTCTCTCAATACCTCGGCAGCCGTTACGCACAGCTAGTTCCACTGACGCGCTTGTGGTTAAATCCACAGCCAGCGTATTGATGAGTCATTAGAGTCCCCCCACAGAAAGTTTCCCAAGTTCGGGAGAAACGTTGTAGAGGCCGTATGTTATGGCAGGGTTCGATCATATACGTGCACTTGTGCACGGATCATGATCGGACGGATCATACTAGTAGGTTTTGGTTTAAGCCGGATCCTAGTATTAGATTTCTTGGATTGCTTTCGTCTCATTGCATTCGCATTCAGTCAGAATGCGTATGCAGGTATGTATATACAGGTGAGGGGTATTCTTGTAATCCGTCACGAGTTTACTTTAGTTGATGCCATATCTTTTTGTTGGATTAAACATTTTGGTTTAAATGTTTAATTAGGTGGAAATGGTGAGCTCAAGTCATCATGAAGAGCATTAAATGTGGAATGTGCATGGGTGATGACTCATGGTGTTATTTTTTGTGCCATGTCCATTTATTTGATTGTTTATTGGGTGAGATTGAGATGGAGAAAGTGAGAGAGGGCAGCCACAAGAGTGTGGGGTTGGCTCTTGAGATTCAATTCTAGTGCTCTCTCATTTTTATCTCACACAATATAGAAAAGCTCTTCTTCTTCTTTCTTCTCTTGAGCTCACCATCTCCTCATCAATGGCTTCTTCTTCAACCTCTATCCATACAATCTTATGTGTTGAGAATTAATGGATGAATTGAGACAAAATTATCACACGCATTCTCTACTTCATCTTGGACATATCGGCTAGCAAACTTCATGTCCGATTTGCTTAGGTTTGAAGCGGGAGCCCGTATAAAGATTTCTCGACGTGGTGCCACTTCGACAAGCGAGACCGGAGAGCGAAGTTCGTCGGGGCAGCCGCGAAAAGCATGGGACGGAGATTGAAGACCGAAGGACACGGATCGATCGGTATAATCTCTAAAACTCCTTTACAGTTTTGCTAGTTAACGGTTAATGGAACGATCCAGGTATTTGGTTGTGGTAGCGCCAAGTTTGAAAAGTTTTTGTTCCGCATTTGGCCATGGTTTAACGGCTGGGGCGTTGCCGTAACCCAATATGGTATCAGAACCAACCCATTAACCCTACTAACTAGTTTGCAGAAGGTTAAAATCTCGATTGACAAATTTTTCCAAATCACGAATCAAAGTTCATGTGCTTGCTGTCGATTTTCAAAGTTGTTCTAAAATTTTTCTGGGTATCTTAGAATTATGTGCAGGCAAAACTATAGCTACAAAAAATATTTGGGGACCTAACTCCAAAATTCCGCCGCAGAAAGGGAGTAAAATGTCGCATTTTGCGGCCCTTCCGCGGCGCTTTTTGGGCTACAGTACCCCAAAATTTTTCTTGGGCTCTATTTCATGAAAATATGATTTTTGTGATATATAGTTTGGGGCCTATTTGGAAAAGTTTAGTCGATTGAAATTTTAATTTTGTATTTTATAGTGCATTACATTTCTATCTGCGACCGTGAATGTCATTCGAGCGGTAAATATTGTCTGATTTCTATAGCTCTTTTAGACGGGTTTGCGAACGTGACATTCACATTGATGTTCTGTGTTGTGATATGATGTTGCGGTTTTGTCGTGGTGGATAGCTTGGATGTAATATTAGTACAGTTTAGTTTCATTTGTACATTTGATATTGCGAGGCAAGCGTCCGACATGTGGACTGTCGTCACTGCATGTTTGTATATTATTCTTTGGGGGTACGACCGGGTTGAGATCGATGTACCTGTTGTATATATTTTCTTTTCTGTACTAGGATTACCCTACGGTGGAGTGCATGGATAGCCGGGTTCTGGAGGGCAACGGGCCCGCATCTCATGGCTTTGAGACGGAAGGGACTTCACTCAATAATTAGCAGGCTATTCGCCGTACTCGTAGGGGGTACAGGTTGACCCAAGGAGGGGTGCTCAAGTTACCGGATTCCGTGAAGTGCTGGGTAGTCCATTCACTTTGCTGAAGGGGGCTGCCTCGCTTTAGGTTTTGGCGAGTAACTTGCCACACTCGTAGGGGTCTAGGTTTTCATTGCACAAGCTATCCACACAATCAGGGGAACGTCGGGTTTCAGTTGCGGCTCAAAGCAAACCCGGGGCTCCCAGATTATTTGTATTGTTCTGTGATACTTATTACTTTTCTGTGATGTTGCATTTATCACGCCTGGAACGATTATTATATATTGATATATATACTAGTAGATGTTGTATATGTTTTACACCTGCGCTAGTCCTGTCTCCGCTCTGTCGTTAGTTAAGTAACCTAACAGGTGATGACGGGACCCAGTGGAGAATGCGGATGGAATATACGTACATTATATTTTCATTCTTTTATGGTGTGATTAATTGATGGGACTGCGTTGATTCGGATCAATGCAAGGAAAACAAACCTATTCGATGTTGTTGGAACAATTTTCAAAAAACTGTTATTACAAGGACGTTCTCTTTTGTTTTGCACAGCGGTATTCGGTTATGAATATTCAGCACCTCATTCAACGAGGCAAGGGCCGAGATCTCTTCATCGGGAGTGACCCCTTGGGAAGAAGTTTGCGTCAGGATAATAACTTCACTATAATCGATTACTTTTTGCTTTGCATCACCGTATTCAGTTGGAATATCCTGCACCTCATTCTACGGGGAAAGAGCCGAGATCCCTTCACCGGGAGTGACCTCTTTAGCAAAGGTTTTCGCTACTATATATTTATAAAAAGCTATGCGGTTCCTTCAACGATATCAAGTTCATTACGTTAAAGGTTTTTCGCCAAAAAACAACCGTAGCCCTTCATCATTTCTTACAAGTATTGCTTAGTATTCGTGTTGCGTTTGTTGACTGTGTCAAGGCGTAGTGTGCGGTAGCTAAGTAGTGCTTGTTTGTGGCATATTAATGCGATTGGTTAGGACAGTCGTGCGGCCTCGTTGACTGTGTCAAGGGCTCGTACGGGTGGATTTAATGCAATCCTGGATAATGACGGGTTGAACTTGACTAGGACACTTTGATTTATTGACCGTGTCAAGGTCACTTGGGTCCTAGGGGTAAAAATCACATCGGGAGTTTCTAAAGAAACTGAAAGTTGCCAGGAATGCGCATACCTTCTGGAATGTGATGACGTGAGTGGATTCCATCACGTTATCATGCGATGATAGTTGGATCCCGATTCCCATTGATGAGTTGGTTTACTCCTCGGGTGATCCTGACTAATTCTTCTTTGAGGTTTGGAGGAGAATTTAAGGATACAGTTGGAGACATCCTGATTAGATAAAGTAATTGACCATTCTGATCTAGGTCGGAGTGCACGCTGAGTGTATCTTTCTCTCTCTCTTTGACAGCGACCATGTCCCGACCTTAGACTATGACTCGGTGACCAAGTTAACCGAACTTTCTTAAAACACTGGCTTTTGGATTGTCTGAGTTGCATACAACATTGCCACTCCTTCTTTTACCCTTTGATTTTCTCCGGAACATTCCGTGTCACTACGTAGATCCACTTCCATTGGATAAATCCATCGTATAATTACATACGAACTCGAAGGAACCTTTTCGAGGATGGATTCTGGTTCTGGAGAGAATGAATAGGACTATTCAGTTGTCTTTTCCTTTTACCTTCTCTCAAGTTATGAGAGCTCCTAGGAATAGGAGAGGGTGCACTTATTACGCTTATTGGATAGTCTTCTTCCAAACCATAGGCAGGTGTCAAAATGTAGGGAAAGGAGAAAACCAATTAGCTTAAGTTGGGTGTACAGAAGGTAATAAGTAAAGACAAATAAAGGGATTAGAAAGAGGGCAAAGTAAATTGCGACTGCTATCATTCACGGCCAAACCACATATTTCATCGACACTCCTACTTCACCTTTGCATTTCTCCAGAACGCCCCGTATTACTACGAACATCAACTTCCATTGGATAAATCTATCGTATGGTTATATACGAACTCGAAGGAACTTGTTCCAGTTCGAGGATGGATTCTGGTTCAGGAGAAATAGGAATAAGGTTTATTCAGTTGTCTTTTATCTTTACCTTCTCTCAAGTTGTAAGTGCTCCTAGGATTAGGACAGTACATCTATTACGCTTATTGGATAGTCTTCTTCCAAACCATAGGCTGGTGCCGAACGGTAGGGAAGAAAGAAAACCATTTAGCCTAACGATGGTGTACAGAAGGTAATGAGTAAAGACAAACAAAGGGATTTGGAGAGATGGCTAGGAAATATACGGTTACAGTCATGAATCTGGATAATGGAAGAGGCATTACTAGGAATACCCGGATACCCCTTCTGAACATATTCATGTTTCAGTTTCACTATGCGTTGTTAATTGAAAACTGATTTTCCAATTAGATCCTTACTCCAGGGTATGTATTTACCAAGTATGATTCTCACATCTGTATGGTTTTACAGTTGATGAGTAGGAGTATGTTATTAGGAATTAGGTGATCATCCTCATTATATCGGGATTCGTTGTAATTGGTGATATTTGGGGAAATCGCCTGGGTTTTTGCCGGACGACAAATATTTTTTTTTGAATATCCGTTGTTATGCACCAATTTTAAATTGATATATCTGTACGTTTATTTTATAAAGTGAGATATAACTTTTTGAAATTATGTCCATGACATTTACCTATATCAGTTGATGGTTAGGTAAGGAGCATTCGACAGCGGTGTAATTCTTCATAACCATAGTACAGTTTTCAACCTGCGACGTACAGGGTTTGAGTTATTCAACTCAGGGGACTTATACAAAGCATTGTATATTGTCCAGTGTCCATTAGGACAGAGGGGTTGGTCCTCGTACTATATTTTGTTTACTTGTGACTTCTCTAGGTTTTAGACAAGTGTTTCGTAGAAATACAAGGTCTATGTTTTGAGAAATTTTAGGTATAAGAGTAAAGTAGAGAACCACGTGTTGCAAGTATCAGGATTCTTCAAGGTAATCAGAGATGTAGATACTTGTGTTTGGTATTAAGTCGATAGTAATGATTTTGAGAACTTGCTTCCCTTTTTCAGGTTACTCATAATTGGATGCACTCCTAAGTTGAGTAATGTTGATTAGCCTCTCTCCATTTAGTTGACATACACTGGAGACAGCTGCATGATTTGAATCTAGTTCCAATTAAATCAGTGCCTCAGTTTCTATATTGTATATAGAATGGATCATATCTTAACGATGTTAAGGTATATGGAATTGTCCGGCTTATGCTTAAAACCAGACTCTGGATAACTCAAGGCACGTTTCTGTAATGGCTGTTTGTGGGTTAACCCGGGTTATGACGAGGGTTAATTTTCTACCATATGGAAGATCAATAGTGATATTGTTCTTGACTCGCCACAGTTTTAGGAAAATGGACTTTTTCATAAAACAGTAGTGGGAGTATGGTAGAACTGGAAGTAATTCCAGAACCACAAATGGTTACTGAAAATTTAATAGAACCTAAAAATTCAATCAGGTTTGACATTCCACTAGCCACTCCTTAGATATGGTGGGTAACCTCAGGCACCCGAGAGGTACTCGGGTATCCTCAAGGACGATGACAGAGAGGTTTTTATTTACCCAGACTTGCCATTACTACTGTTCTAGACTATGAGACCCAGCAGAAGGATAAGTATAGCGTCATTCTAAACTAGCATTAGAAGTGCACGTGTATATGATTCTGCCAGAGGGTTGTTGTAGTCAGTGGGAGCAGCGGAAGCATAGTGGACAAGTAGCTTGTGTCTATTTGTAGACTAAAGCAGATATAGCGGAGATAGATCATCTATTTTTGATGTAACTGTCATAGGTTTTGACTTCATCAGAATAGGGGATGGATCTGCTAAGAAAGTAGTATGGTGTGATGTCCTGGTATTTGGATGACATACACATAGTAGGAAGTGAAATTCCTATACTGCGATCGGTTATACTGTGGTTGTCACACAGCGGTTTCTCCACATAGGATATGGATAGAATATCAGATATTTTGGTTACTTGATCTATGGTTTTAGATCTAGATTTAGAAAGTGTCCCAATCTGGGTACCTAAACAGTATTCTAAAGGTGTTTTAGAATAGACGATTCTTGGCATGGTGGTGAACTTGCAGGTAATGGAGTCACCTTCTCTAAAGGGGTCTTACAGATTAAAGGGGTGAGTGATGTACATGATTGGCATATCACTTGCTTAGGCAATTGAGTTAATCATGAGATGTCAAGTACCACACCAGATGTTGTTTTTGGACTAGATGCAATAAGTTGAGATATTAATCTAATCCTGGTGAAACGTTCGGAAGCAGCTTATGAATAAGTAAATGTTCTAGGGATTTGATAACGGCAGTCTCCTTCGGCAGACGGTTATCATTCCAGGCATCCAAGGTGACCTGGTTGACAGAGTGACTGTCAGAGTTATAGACTTTCCTCTGTGAGGGGAAGTAGTTTGGACAGGTGGTCCAAGAGGATACTGAGGGAGGTATGGCGCAGGATACTGATTAAATTCAGTTGACGATACAGTCTAAGAAATTTGCTGGATTTGGATTTCATATGTGAACTGGGTCCCATCACATATCCAGATATATTCTAAGACAGGTATTGCTCATTTCGGGAGATGGTTTTCTCCGCGAACTTGAGATAAAGAGAGACATAGAGAGAAACATCAGAGTGGATCCACTCACTGAGGCTATTTCTCAAAAGCAATAGTTTTACAAACGAGATTTGTGAAACTGATTAGTAGAGGAGTTGGGTGTTCGGTATCACACGGGCTGTGAGTATGCGACATTGCAATAATTAGCCTTAAGTGTAAGTGGGTGATTGTTGGCTATAGTGCTCTCAAGTCAATTATTTGGTCCCAGGCACGTGATTGCAATGATTGAGGGAGAACCTGTACCGGTAGAACAGTCTTACTCGAGATGATAGTATGCTATCCGGTTTGTCTCTATCATCGTGTACATGATTTAGGTGACATTACAAATCACTATTACATGTTGATAGAGCCTATAGGATTCTTACTTGACTGCCAGCAGTATGATGGCGATCATATACGTGAGAGTTGGGCAGTCTATAAGCACATCCTTAAAGTGTCCCTAGTCGTGGGAGTTTCGAGAATGGGCATCGATACTCCATGAGTAGACTAGTGTATACGGATCGAGACCCCGACGAGGGGCGGTGGCTGATCTCACAAGCCATTGGTGTCAGTTGGTTCACCTAAGATAGTATACAGATGCTCATTGGGTTATGAGTACACCGGACGGACTCGCAGGGGCACTGTTGATTGGTACTATACCTATCGTCAGGAGCAGTTCCCAGGTGACATGAGTACAGCTTAGTCTGTTGACTTCACACTGCTACATTGTCTCAAGTGTGTTCCTACTGTTCTTTGATTACTACCCTACCACAGCTCAAAAGAGTCGTGCAAACAGGTACAAACAGGTAGTAGTTGGGTGCAGTCCCGAAGCACTTGGAGGCAGTAGCGGTTAGATATGATTCGTCTCTCCCTGTATTGGGAGTTGATATCACGCTGTGTCTGGAGAGCCATTACACAAAGTTCTTAGCCAAGGCAACTGAGATTTACAAGTAGGTATTCCAGTAGTTTCTCAAGGTGTTCTGGGCTACACTCTGACACGACTTATACCGCTATTGGGGGTCTGACGTTTACCATCCCCTAGGCCCGATATACGATACTCATAGACGGACAGACCGGACTGTACGGATATTGTCACTGTTAGGCTCAATAGGGTTCCTGGACGAGTTCGCTCATCGGTTTCCCTTTTCGCTCAATACCTCGGCAGCCGTTACGCACAGCTAGTGCCACTGACGCGCTTGTGGTTAAATCCACAGCCAGCGTATTGATGAGTCATTAGAGTCCCCCCACAGAAAGTTTCCCAAGTTCGGGCGAAACGTTGTAGAGGCCGTATGGTTTTATGACAGGGTTCGATCATATACGTGCACTTATGCACGGATCATGATCGGACGGATCATACTAGTGGGCTTTGGTTTACGCCGGATCCTAGTATTAGATTTGTTGGATTGCTTTCGTCTCATTGCATTCGCATTCAGTCGGAATGCGGATGCAGGTATGTATATACAGGTGAGGGGTATTCTTGTGATCCGTCACGAGTTTACTTTAGTTGATGCCATATCTTTTTGTTGGATTAAACATTTTGGTTTAAATGTTTAATTAGGTGGAAATGGTGAGCTCAAGTCATCATGAAGAGCATTAAATGTGGCATGTGCATGGGTGATGACTTATGGTGTTATTTTTTGTGCCATGTCCATTTATTTGATTGCTTATTGGGTGAGATTGAGATGGAGAGAGAGTGGGCAGCCACAAGAGTATGTGGTTGGATCTTGAGATTTAATTCTAGTGCTCTCTCATTTTTATCTCACACAATATAGAAAAGCTTTTCTTCTTCTTCTTTCTTCTCTTGAGCTCACCATCTCCTCATCAATGCCTTCTTCTTCAACCTCCATCCATACAATCTCATGTGTTGAGAATCAATGGATGAATTGAGACAAAGTTATCACACACATTCTCTACTTCACCTTGGACATGTCGGTTAGCAAATTTCATGTCCGAGTTGCTCCGGTTTGAAGCGGGAGCCCGTATAAAGATTCCTCGACGTGGTGCCACTTTGACAAGCGAGACCAGAGAGCGAAGTTCGTCGGGGCACCCGCGACAAGCATGGGACGGAGATTGAAGACCGAAGGACACGGATCGATCGGTTTAATCTCTAAAACCCCTTTACAGTTTTTCTAGTTAACGGTTAATGGAACGATCCGGGTATTTGGTTGTGGTAGTGCCAAGTTTGAAAAGTTTTTGTTCCGCATTTGGCATTGGATCGACGGATGGGGCGCTGCCGTAACCCAACATAAACCTTTGGGCTTCTAAAAGATTAAAATAAAAATGAATGAAAAATATATGTGGCTGGGGGGATTCGATCACAGGGGCTACGTCACAGCAGTGCAAGGCTTTACCAATGAGCTACAAGTTATTTCTTGCTGTTCAAAAGCAAATCAAATACTTATAGCATACTTGGGATTGTAAATATTCTATTTGTACATTAACTTTTAATCAAATTTTCTGTACACTGAAACAGAGTTGTTACATTCTACCCTCCTTACAAAAATTTCGTCTTCGAAATATACAATTATTTTAAGGACTATTTACAAACAATTGAGGGTATCTTGCATGCATGTCACCCTCACGTTCCCATGTTGATTCTTCTGGTGAGTCTTTTCTCCACATCACTCGAACCAAGTTTACTTCCTTGTTCCGAAATGACTTCACCTTTCTATCCAAGATTTCAACAGGTTGTTGCTCACAGGATAAATCTGGCTGTACAGTGAGCTCGGAGTGATCAAGAATATGGCTGGGACCACTCACATACCTTCTGAGTTATGATATGTGGAACACATTGTGCACTCCTTCCAATGAAGGTGAAAGTGCCAAGCGATAAGCCACTTCTCCGACTCATTCGAGTATGTCGAACGGTCTAATATACCTCGGACTGAGCTTACTCCGTCTTCCAAAATGAATCACTCCACGGTTTGGAGATATCTTCAAAAAGACAGGATCTCCCAGTTGGAACTCCAAGTGACGGCGCTTTGCATCAGCCTAGTGCTTCTGTCGATCTTGGGCTATGCGCATTCTTTCCCTGATAGTGCGAACTACATCGACTGTTGCTACTATCATCTCAGGTCCAAAGAGTTCTCTATCTCCGATGTCGTCCCGACTTAATAGCGATCGACACTTCCTGCCATAAAGAGCTGCAAATGGTGTCATTCCTATACTTTTTTGGTAGCTGTTGTTATATGAAAACTCCACAAGATGTAGGTGATCTTTCCACGATCCTCCGAAGTCTAGCATACACGCTCTTAGCATATCTTCAAGTATCTGAATAGTTCGCTCAGACTGTCCATCTGTTTGTGGATGGTAAGCTGTGCTGAAGTTCAAACTTATTCCCAAGCTAACTTACAGACTCTGCCAAAATTGCGATCGGAATCTGGTGTCACAATCGGAGACAATGTAAACCGGTACTCCATGTAATCTCACGATTTTCTGTATGAGTTCATGGGTATCAAAGATATTACACATTGAAGAGTTTAAATCTTACTTAGATTCTTACCTCCATGTACTTCTTTGATAGTGTCTCAGTAGATTGGCCAACTCAAAATGGGATGAAGTGAGCCGACTTTGTAAGTCGATCCACGATAACCCATACTGCATCGTTACTTTTCGTGCTGCGGGAAAGTGCAATCACGAAATCCATAGTGATGTGTTGCCACTTCTATTCTGGGATAGGTAACGCTTGAAGTAAACCAGCCGTCCTGTGATATTCAGCCTTTACTTGCTGACACACCAAGCATTTAGCGACGCTTCTGGCTATTTCACGCTTCATTCCATGCCACTAGTAATTTTGACACAGATCTTTGTACATCTTTGTGCCTCCAGGATATACTGAATAAGGAGAGTTGTGGGCTTCTTTCATCAACTCTTCCCGCACAGAACCTTTGAGTGCATACAACCTACTACCGTATCCCAAAGATCCATCTTCATGGATGATGAAGTCTGTTTTAAGTCCACTTTCTACTTGTTCTCTGATTTTTTGCAACTTAGCATCACTTGTTTGAGCTTCTTTGATCTGATTGACAATATTAGATTGAACTTGTAAGTTCATCAAACTTGAAGTGTTACGTGGCATGACCACTTCTATCTCCATCTGATGTAAATCTTGTTGAAGCTTCCACTGTGCGGTGAGATTCAATGCTAATGGTTGGCGACTAAGTGCATCAGGAACTACATTCACCTTCCCTGGATGATATTGTGGGTTGATGTCGAAGTCTGCCATAAATTCAAACCATCTTCTATCCCGCATATTTAACTCTTTCTGAGTAAACACATATTTCAGACTCTCATGATCTGTTTTAAAGAAGTGTTTATAGAATAACCGCAATCAATAATGGTGTCGCGTGTAGCTAGACCGAGATGAGTACGGGTCGTCCTCAGGGAAACGTTGAATCTTTCAATCTTATTTTAGACGTGCTGAAAAAGAAGGAGAATAGAAGAATAAAGAATAGTAGAGAATAGTTTCTAGGTCTACATCAAAATACGGATGTAGAAAATAGATCTAGTTTAAATAAAGATGTAGATTTTATATCAGAAGAGGGCTTGTAGGGTTCGTTCGGATTTAGTAGTAATGGATGACTAAAAAAATGACTTCTTTTATCTATTGATAGATTTAAAACTAGATTGATAGTGATGAATGAGGATTAGGGTTCTTGGAAGAAACTAGTGTTTCCACACTAATGACCCTTGTCCTTTCATTGATCTCTATTCATGTGTAGCCTTTAACAAAACAATTGTTAATCTAATCTCAAATCACGGTCAAGACTATCAATAACTTGATAGCGCGCCCGATTAGAATATTAATATTTATTTTGCTAAAGTTTATAAACTTCATAAGACTTAAAATGAGTTAAGAAATTCTTCATCTTCCATTGATCTATCATAATCCTACGAACCCTATCAAGCGGTGAATTATTCACGCATGATGGAGATAGAAGGACGGGTAGAGATCATGATGTAAATAAAGAAAATAAATGCAATAAGAATAAAACAACTACCTTTATTAATCAACTTGATCAATTACACTTTTTATTCCTTTAGAAAGTGGAATACAAAACCCTAGTTTGCTTCTCGATCTATCTTGAAGGAGGTAAATGAACAGCCGATTGATAAACCTGGATGCGTGAGTCAACTTGAACTTCGTGATCTCTTCAGTTTGATGATCTTTCAAGAGGGGCTCTGGGTTCTATTTATAGTCACAGAAGTTGAAAACTCTAGATTCTATAAATTAGGGTTTGTTGAGACGATCCTACACAGAAAATCCCACATTCCAACTCCCCATATCGGCGACGGTTCCACTGCAATAATGTGTGTTTGGCCATGCAACCGCAGCCGTTTGGTATCCTCGTTGCTTCAAACTTCTGGAGCTTCATCTAGTTGACATGTGGTGATCTTTTGAATATCTGGATTTTGGAAATCTTCTCTAAGTCTGTCAGAATTGATTTCTTCGATTTACTTTAATATTTCGGCAGATTTGATCTCGATATCTCTGATTTCCTTGATTCCTGTCCTGATGTAATTTTTGCACAATATCTCAATAAATAATGTTAGTAATATTTGGTATTTTTGAGATATTATCTTAACCATTTTATATGATATTATATTTTAAAAATATTGATTAAGGATATTTGATATGATATGCATATTTAAATTATCAAAATATTATATAAATATTATATGCATATATTTTCTTTCATGATGTTAATTATAATATATAAACATATGAAAATAGTATTTTTACAGATAAACCCTCATATGTGTCATATTTATAATAAACACCTTTAGATATTTAAAAAAAGTAAGGAAAATGTCATATCAAAAGTGCAGTTTTATCGACTGAACAAATACCTCCAAACTTAACTTTGAGCGTCCCGAGCAAACTAGTTATTCAAGAGAAAGAGAAAAAGAAAATGAAAAATCTAAGTAGCACATTTTCGTAGACAACACGATTGCACTGAGCACGTGCAACAAGCCGTTAAACCTCTAGGTGTCCTTAGTAGGAGGAGTATTGTCTCCTGAGGGTTTTCAGCGGATTACACCCACAAAATCCTATAATAAAAGAAAGATGGTGCAAATTACATATAAAGATAGAAACTATAAAAGAAAGAACTTGAAAAGAAGAGTTTCCAACTACACTAGATTTTCAGTTGCCATGAGCCCTATCTTAATGGTCGTGAAAAAATGTTAGAAATCACATCATCCCTCAATGAAACATCGTCTTTAGTTTTCCTCCCTATCTTTCCTCCAAACATTGATCATATATCCCTACGTGTGTGTAAAAGACATCCCTACACTTAGAGAATTCAATTCAAGCTATCATACTCGTGTCCATCTTCCTTAGTACTTTTTAGTTGGTCAATATTTTAGATGGAATTGCTCACACATTCTTTATGCGACCGTTAATACTTCTTGAGATACCAACCGACCGATTACAAAATGTGCTCGCGTTATTAAGGTGTAATTCCTCATCTTGCAACACCTAAGACTTAGCAGTGGCTCCCAAACCAGTTGGTCTAAGGCACTAGGTGATAAAGCACCCTCGCTATATTTTTTATGTTGCCTTGGTAATTTCAAAACCAGTGTTCATTTTTTTCTTCTTCACCATTTATACTTTTTTCATACTAAGGCTTTTAGACAAGAGTATTTTAAGGTATCCTCTACTATCCCACGTTTCAAGATGTGTGACAATGCATATAGTTGGGTATTAATGTTCAAAAGTTTGGACTCAAGAATAGGGATTATTTTTCAAACTTGTTTTTATCCTCAGATTAGTAATTTCCTTCATCTTACTAACCCTTGAGACAACGGCTCATAACTACTTATTACTAGTTTCGTTTTAAGAAAACATCTAATTTTCTTTCTTTTCTTAAACTATTCCTATCTTTCATACATAATTTTTCACTTTCTAATCTTTTATTATCAAAAGAAAATTTTGTATAGTGCCTAGTGCCAAAAGATAATTCAGTGAATATAAACCCCCCCAAACCTGTTTTCAGCAGTGTCCTCACTGATGTTGTTCTTTGAACGCATAGACCTAAAGACTTGGGGAGAGAAAGTAATAGGGGTATAATAGTTAAATGAAAACTACCCCCAAACTGATGCTTTGGCATGCACAGATATTCAGTCAAGTCCTTTTTCACTCACCTCCATTCTTAAAATGAGAAAATGTTACCGAAACATAGAGATGAGGCGGAGAAAATTTAGTTATGATGAAGCGGCTCCTGTAAAAACAGGAGCTCCTCCGCTAGGTCAGCAGAAAAATACGGTTTCAATTTATGCCCATTTACTTTAAAAATTGAACCATGTTTAACATTTTCAACTTCTACTGCCCCGTGCGGGTATACATACCGCACCACAAAAGGTCCCTTCCAACGAGATTTTAGCTTATCCGGATGAAGATGAAGATAGGAATCGTAAAGAAGGACTTGTTGTCCCGGTGTGAAGGTTTTTCTAAAAAGGTTTTTATCGTGGAACACTTTAGTCCGGTTCTTTACTATAACCGCATTATCGTAAGCTTCAACGCGGAGTTCGCTAAGCTCATTTAATTACAGCTTCTGATAGCTGCTGGCTTGATCAAAATCGAAGTTAAGCACTTTAATAACCCACATTGCTTTATGTTCGATCTCGACAGGAAGGTGGCATGCATTTCCATACACTAGGCGGTATGGAGACATACCAAGATCGGTCTTATAAGCGGTATGAAATGCCCAAAGAGCATCCGTCAATTTGGTTGATCAATCTTTACGGTTTTTAGAAACCGTCTTCTCTAAAATTTGTTTGATCTACCTATTGGAAATCTCAGCTTGCCCACTCGTTTGGGGATAATAGGGCATAGAAAGTTTGTGGTTGATTGAATATTTCCGCATCAAAGTATCGAAAGTCCGATTATAGAAATGCGTCCCGTTGTCGCTAATTATAGCACGAGGGTGCCTGAATCGCGAAAATATATTTTCTTTAAGAAACTTAATAACAACCTTGTTGTCATTAGTGCGACACGGTATTGCTTCTACCCATTTTGAGACATAATCAACAGCTAACAAGATATATAAATTCCCAAAGGAGTTAGGAATAGGGCCCATAAAATCAATGCCCCAAATATCGAATATCTCCACAACCAAGATAGGTTGGAGCGGCATCTCATTTCTTCGTGAAATCCGACCCATATGTTGACATCGTGGATAAGTTTTGCAATGATCATATGTGTCTTTAGATAATTGATCCCCTCCGAATGGCGGCGCACAGGACCGCGATGTCCTGACGCTGAGATTCGGGGCAGATGCTATTTGGTTTTATCCGTCCACCTCTCCGAAGATGCCAAGTTGATTTATGGCACCGTGTATCGGAGGTTTAGACGGATGCGGCCGATGTAGCAGACTTCGTCAGATTCCCCCTCGCTTGAGAGGTTTTTGATTGTGGGGACGCTCTTCCCTGTAGGCGCAAGCCCCTGCAGTTAATTACGCTACCGCATCGCGGTAATAACTTTCTCCTTCTCCAGAATTTCACTTCGTGTCGTGTGTGTTTGTTTTGTTTGTGGTTGCCCGTGGATTGTATACGGAGACTGAGTAATGCAGTCGCCCGTAGGACGTGGATTAGTCCAAATCCGTATTTACTTAGATTTGGGTTTGGTATTTTTAGTTTAAGGATACGTTAGCCGCATTTGAGACTAAGATCAATTTAAACGTTCGTTAAGGATGCGTTAGTCTGATTTGAGACTAAGATCAACTTAACGTGGTGATCCATTTAATATATAGCCGTCGGGACTCATCACCTCTCTGACGTCGTTGAAGGATTACAACGATAGGTGTCAGAGGAGATCAGAGATGTACCCTTGAACCAAAGTTGATTTAGAGTTTTATAGTCCATTTGAATGTTTAAGGATACGTTAGCCGTGTTTAGGGCTAAGATCAACTTAAACGGGATCATTTAGATCCGGCAAAAGAGCATTTGGAGGCTCTATTGTTCCAGTTTAGGGACGTAGTAGTCCATAGGTAGTTTAGGGACGTTGCGATCCATGCTCCAGTTTAGGGACGTGGTGGTCCATGTTCCAGTTTAGGGACGTGGTGGTCCGACATTAGTTTAAAGACGTTTCGGTCCGACATTAGTTTAAGGACGTTTCGGTCCGACATTAGTTTAAGAACGTTTCAGTCCAATATTCATGTGTGGTCATTGGGACCCGTCGCCTCTCTGACGTCGTTGAAGGATTACAACGATAAGTGTCAGAGGAGTTCGAAGATGTACCCTCGAACCAGAGGTAAATTGATTTAAGAGAGCATTTGTGCTCAGCTCAATTTAACTTAAGGACTTATGGCCAGAATTGGGCTAAGTCTAGTTGAAAATGTTCAACATTTTATTTATTTTTGGTCTATTAGACCTTTACTGGGGCTCTGCTCCTGTTTAATAATGCAGGGCATTTTTGTTTGGTCTATTAGACCTTTATTTGGGGCTATGCCCTTTTATAAATGATGCACAGCATCTGTTTTTATTTGGGCTCTGCCCCCCTTTTGCATTGCATTTAATTTGGCCTGTTAGGCCCTTTTTAATTGGGCTTAGCCCTTCTGTAAATGCATTGCATTTTCAGGCGCTTTGCGCCAATCAGAGAGCGCAAGCGCTTGTGATGACGACACGTGTCATGCAAGCGCAGTGCGCTGCGCTTGCGCTGCTGACACGTGGCGCTCTCCCAAGAGCGCAACAGCGCAGTTTGGAAGTGCAAAGCACTAAGAATCTTTTAGATTCAAGAACAGAAGTGCAAAGCACTATTTGATTTCTTGATCTAATTTAGATCAAAGAAAAGATGAGTTTTTCTTGCTTTTCTTATCTCAAAGAACCAATGGTTCATAAAAAAGTGCAAAGCACTATTTTATTATATTTTTTTTATTATTAAAGATCATTTATCTTGTTTTTAGATCTATGATCTGTTCATAAGAGAACTTTCTCTTCCTTCTAAAGGTTTTTACCTTTTTGTTCTTGAAGAGTTCTTCAGAGTTCTCTTTCTCTCTTTTTTTTAGAAAATGTTGATGCCTTTGAATTGAGACCTAGGGTCATTTTTATAGTGCCCATAAATTAGTTAAATTTATTAAAGAGATCTTTCTCTGAGTGATTTGGGGAATTTTCCCCACCGTTGGATCTTTGATCCAAGGGCTTCTGTTTTACAGAAGAAAATCTTCTTGTTTTAACAAGAACAGAAAGATTTCTTTAAAATCTTAATTCTGTTTGACGCAAATGCTCCAGCGCGTGACACGTGTCGCGCAGCGCACAGCGCAGCGCATCTGCTCTGACACGTGTCGCGCAGCGCACAGCGCAGCGCAACTGCGCTAGCGCATCTGCGCTGACACGTGTCGCGCAGCGCAAAGCGCAGCGCAACTGAAGCGTTGCTTCCTTTAATTTTGCTTAAAATAGAGCTTTGCTCTGATTGGGGGCGCCTTCTTGGGCGCTGCACTGACGTATCAGCGCCTGACATGTGGCGTATTGCGCCCGAAATTTGAAGCGTTGCTTCAAAATTTTGAATTTTGAATTTCAACAGAGCTTTGCTCTGATCGGGCGAAACAAATGCCCCCCTACCGTTGCGCTCACGTGGCGCACACATGAGTGCAGCGGTGGCAAACTCCTGATCGTTAGATCAAGGGGTGAGCTCAAGGGGCGCAAGCGCCTTATAAATAGGACCTCTGGCCCTTAGAAAAATCTCACCGTTTCAAGATTTTTATTTTCCAGAGCTTTGCTCTCATTCAAGAACTTTCAGAGCTTTGCTCATTTCTAAAGTCAAAAACTTTAGGTAAAATTAATTAAACTTAATTTAACTTAATCTCAACCAAAGAGGTTTGCTCTCACAGATCTTTTGATCTAAAGAGATCCCTATTGGGGTTTCATAAACAGAGATTTGCTCTCAAGAACTTATAGATCTGTAGAGATCTTGTTCATGGGTTCTAACCCATGAACAGAGCTTTGCTCTTTGAATCATCTGTAGATCTTTTAGATCTGAAAAATGAAAAAAAATTCATAAGTTTTTCATGGATTTTTTTTTTTTAAGATTTCAAAAATTTTAATTCTTCTAGGTGTAACATTTTCTGATGGACCTTTCCATTATTACCATAGAGCTATGCTCTTTTTAAGGAATTTTATTCCTTTGAGACCAGAATTTGACAAGTGTCATTCTGTGACAGAGCTTCGCTCTGAAAGAGGAGATTTTCTCCTTGTCTCTAGGGATTCTTTTATTATTATTATTAGTGGGAATGTCTTCTTGGGGACTAACTGACAATCTCATTCAATGATGAGGTTGTCTTATTAACTGACATATTGTCATCCAGATTTTGTGGGTCCCCCTTCAATCTTCTACCCGCCGCACTGCTGTGTGGTGTAATTAATTAAATTTAATTAATCGATTAACGTATTTTTCTTTTTAAACGCCAAGCGTTGGGATTACAACACTAACGACAAGATTGTTCTTTTGCAGCGATCATGTCTCTCGACACCTCATTCCCGTTTGCTCGTTCAGAGGAGGGATTTCCCGAAGCGCCCTTGGATCGTGAAGTCCTGGCCATGATTAGAGAATACGACACGGAGTACAAGAGTCTCCACCTTTGGGGGTCGTGGTATAACCAGATCATTATGGGTCGACGCAGCTTCACATGCGCAGTGCCGTCCGAGCCCATCACGGCGATTCACTATGCTACCCCACCCTCGGTGCAGTATGCCGTGGAGTTGGTGGATTGGACATCGAAAAGCTTTCTACATCCCCCCATAGATGCGATACCGGTTCAGCGTCCCATGGTTTTGGACATCCTAGGACGCCGTATCTGTCAAGGTGAAGCACGACCCTGGGGGCAATCATATAACCTTGGTCTGATCCCCCGCCACCCGATTGGCTATCTGCCGTGGGCCCGGTACATCCTGTCGACGAAGAAGTCGCAGTTGATAAGATTAGGACTGTACACCACGGTCTACGTTTCTCTCTTCCAGTATCCCACACTCCCCACCTGGTGGTTCAAGGCTTTCCTGGAGCAGTGGAATATTCCTACCCACACTTTCCTTGCCATGGATCGGGAAGTGTCCATCTCTTTGGAGGAGTTCACGGAGGTATCCGGCTTACCAGTCATGGGGGAACACTATGAAGAGCTACTCCTAACAAATGAGTACGTCTTCGGTGCTAAGCCGGTGGTGAGGGGGATCACGCCGGAAAACGCTGTTCAACACCAATTCCCAAGCCTGATCAAGGTGTTGAACATCTACGAGTCTCTTTTTATCGAGCATGGGAGTCGAGGAGTTAATTTTGAGGATTTCATCGCTCGTTTCCTTCGCCCAAGCATCATCTCATCAGAAGCTGCCAAGTTTGCCACCCTGGATGACCCTTTCGGTCTAGGTTTGGATAACCTGCCGGTGAAGGAGATAGACCAGAAGGGTTTTTTTCTTCCGGACTTCCCGACTATATCTTTTGCAGAAATTGCGGCCCCCGGGATGGACGAGGAGGCCTTTTTTCTAGGATTTCTCAGATTGTGGCTGAGTTGGTTTGCGATCCCAATGCACTCTCATCGTATGCGGCCCTCTGTTTTTTACCCAGACCACCGGATAGCCATCGGGGTAAAGGTGGCTGTGGGGATCGCCGGCTTGGCGCACTTATACCATGGCCTTAGTCGAGCAGCGGATGCTAATGAGCCCGGGGTACTGCACGTGGTCTTCCCGATGCATTACTTCGCATCGTGGCTCGAGCTGCACACGGCGTGTGTCTTCGGCATGCATAAAAGGCCCTCGTTCTTTGACAAGTGCGGTTTTCCTCGCATTATACAGCTGATCGGCGCATCAATTGTAACCCCATCACCGCGGAATGCCAAGGGCTTACTCCTTCGCCCTCATACCGTTGGAGCCGGGATGTCCTTTGTCGATAAGGTATTGACCATTGGAAAGGTATCTACCACTGCAACGCGGCCATTACAGGATGTCTTTAAGGATGGAGCCTCAGTTTTGACGGCTCGGGAGACCCTTCACTTATATTCCATTAGACCGGGTTTCCTAGTTTTTAGGCAGAATGGTGTGGCAATTTTTATGAGGTACAACCCGCATCGTTCCGCTCAACAACTGGGCTACAATCAAGGGGTCCCCTTGGAAGCCTTCTTGCTGGAACCCGCCGCCACTGAAGAACGGATGGAGAACGCGCTGCATCATTTCATGCGCCTGAATACGAGCTCTCATTTTTTATCAATGCGCCGGCTTACGTTCCGAGACTCCTCAATGTGTACAAAGACTGGTACAATCATGCAACAGGAGCAGTTATAAAGGAGGAAAGGCGACTGTTGGTCGATCGTAAGGGTGTGCCTCCAGGTACCGATCGCAACGCTCCTTTGGTTCCTAGGACTCCAGTAGTCACTCCTCTAAAAGAGGTTAGAACCGGGCCACCGCGTGCGCAAAGTCCTCCACGTGGCTTGTCGCTCCCTGATGTCACAGATGCACCTGCAGCGCCCTGTGCTCCAGTGGAGACAGTGGTTGTATCCTCGCCGGAGTCTGGCGTGGGTGCGGACATCGGGACCCGCCGTCCCAAGGTGGCTGCTAAGCAGAAATCGATCCCACGTGGGCCTAGGGTTAGGGGGCAGAAGAAAAAGAAGTCGCTCTTTGCTGCGGACGTCGCGTTTGGTCAGGAACCCCACGCTCCCTATGCCGAGGGCCTGAGTGAATACGGAACTAACGAGGGATTAATCATGCCACCCCCGGATGATACAGACTTGGAGGCCGCTCTCGAAACTTCAGCGTGGTTGGCAAGGCGTGACGCATGGCTAGCTAAGCTTACGCAATCAGGTAACTACTAGTCACATTTTCTTTATTGCAACATATCTTCATCATTGCCTTTGACTAACACTTTTCTTTCCTTTCTTCCAACAGGCATCACTGATGAAGAAGCCACCGCCGCTTCTTTGAAGACTTTCCAGGAGGAGAAACGTCTTAGAGCGTCTATGGGCCTTAGTAAGTTTTAATTCATCAAGTTTCCATCTCCCTCGTGTTATGGTCGATCTAACCTTTCCCTTTCTATCACAGGAATCTCAATGCCGCTCCCGCCAAGTGACGCAGACGTTCTGCCAGCTGCCGACGTTCCCGCTTCCTCTGGGCCACCGCAGGAGGTTCGTCTTGGAGAGCCGATAAAAGATGCCTTAAAGGCTCTGGAGGCATCTTTAAATGAGGTCGATGATGCTTCGATAGAGGAAGCGTCAAAGAGGTCCATTGTGACGGCCCGGGAGGAGAGGAAACGGTCGAGGCGTGAGGCGAAGGCTCGCAGGGCTGCCTTGGCTATGGGAGCGGGCCCCAGTACCGTCCCTCGTGCTGATACTCCATCCGAAGAAGCCCCGGTCGCCCTGTCTACAGCTCATAGACAGGCGATCCGCGCCAATAGAGAGGCTAACGACAAGTCTACCTCAGGTAATACTTTCTTCAGAATTTCGTTACTAGACTCATAAAGCTGTCGGTTCTTATATATTCTATCTTGCAGGGCCAAATCCGACCGAGGGTGAGGCGGAGACTGTTGAACCCAGGGGAACAGAGGAGGCGGTGCCTGCTGAATCCGAGCCGACAGTGGGCAACATCGTTGAGGCCTTGGAGCCTGATGCGGAGGTTGAGGGGCCTATAGCCGAGAAGGTCATTGATGCTGAGCCTGAAGTGGCGGCAGATGAAATGATCATTACAACTGAGCCCGTGGTGGTGACAGACGAGGCACTTGAGGCTGGCGACCTCGTGGTGACGGCGGATAAGCCGATGGAGATTCCGGAGCCCGAGGAAGTAGTGGGTGAGATGGGCACGACTCTTGGGGAAGAGCCAACCGCTCTCTCTCAAGAGTCCGGCAATGCTCCGATCATTTCCCTCCCCATCTACGATCTTCCGCTGTCTCCTGGCCACGCGAGCACGACGACGGTCCCCATCGAGTCGGGTGATGAGGCCACGGGCGGTGGCCTCATGTCGATAGAGGAGGGAGTCGCCTCCGTTTCAGCCGGGAGCTCCTCAGGTAAACCCTAGGTTGTTGTTTTTCTTTACTTTACAATCCTTTCTGACAAATTTACCTTTCTTGTAACGCAGGTGCGGCCAGCGCTGATGCCCCACTGCTTGAGGGAGTGCCTTCCACGACTGCCTTGGCGATGGTTACCTCTCAGCCCTCTCTCATGCCGGCAAAGATGTTGGAAGGTATGAGTTTGCAACTTATTAATCTCACTTTTCCGACGTATAATCCATATACTAAAGTCATACTGTTGTATTTTTCAGGAGTGCTCTTTGACCATCTTTATCAGGTGCTGCTCCCACACTTCTCCTTCCCATCCGAACTTGCCTCTTCCCCTGGTGGCGTTGGTGAGTATGATTTCCGTCGATATCTTTCTTTCTTTTTTTTCTATTGATGGAATTACTGCTAAACCCTTTTTTTCTCATCTCGACTGTAGTGCTACAGATTGAGGGAGGGGATAAAAGATCAGCTGCGCCACCGGCCCTTCCGACCTTGCCACCTGTCTCAACTGGTATGACTATCACATTGATAACTCCCCCCTTTTTTTTATTTTTTGTACTGTTATCTGACCACATCCTGCTTCTTTTCAGCTGTCGTTCCGGCCTCGGCGCCCTTCGAGTCTCGCATTATAATGCCGGGCGGCCCTTCCCAAAGACGTCCGTCCTCAAAAGGTGCGGCGAATAGTCTGCGTATGTTGAGCGACTACATTGAGGAACTCGACGCCGAGTCTCCTACATCTGCTGAGGACTTCGCTACGACGATTAACCCAATGTTGGTGATATTTGCCACCTTCCATGACGAGGGCACCGTCGCTTCTTGGGTTAACCATTGTCGGGAGATTGAGGCTCGCCTTCATTAGTTGGAGTCGATGCGTCTATCCCCTGAGACTTTAGCTGTGAGCGCTCAACGGGGAGCATGGCTCGAGCAAAGCACTTCCTATTTCCGTTATTTGGAACAAGAAGCAGCTTTGAAGCTGAAGGAGTGTTAGAAGTCTTCGAGCGAAACTGCTCGCCTACGTGCTGAAGTTGAGGCGAACGCTACCGAGGTAAAGGCCATCTTCGAGGGCCTTCTAGAGCGCATCTCAAATGGGCTGAAACTGAAGCGGGCACTTGATGTCGCTGAGCATGACATTCCAGGCCGTGAAGCTGCTCATCAGGCCGTTAGGGATCAGCTTGCGTCTGTTGCGCAACAACGGGCCCAAGTGGAGGCGGAATTGGCAGTGGTGGCTGATCAGGAGAAAGCGGGGAAGGAAGTGCGCGAACAATTGCTAGAGCTATGCAGAACGTTTCCTTCTCAGTAACTCTCCATGTATCGTTTGTACTTGTAAATAAAAAAAATGTATATATATATTTTTTATTCTTTAGCACAATGTATCCTGTACTCAATCAAGTCTATGAATAAAAGATACGCATTTTCTGTAACGTCTTGTGTCATTTCTCCGCCCTTTCTTTCTTTCATTATCAGCACGCCACCTTAGTAAACATGGTCAACAGATAATAGAGCATGCATCTTGACTTTCTTAAGAATCAGCGATGGCTTAGGCCACAGGTTTAGATCTGCTGCCTAAGACTTTTCAACTTCATGAGCCGTGAGGGTCTCATAGAGACTTTTCTCCCTACGGATCGAAAGGATCTCGTAAGTGGTTTTTTTTCTCCTTAGGAATCATGAGGATTCCTAAGTGTGGTTTTCTCTTATAAGTCGTAAGGATCCTATAAGAGAATTTTTCCCTCTTATGAGTCGAGAGGACCCGTAAGCGGTTGTTTCACTCCTTGTCGAAACTCGACTTTGGAGAGTGAGACCCATGAATAGTATGCAAGAGACCATTTTAGATCGACTTGTAGGGTACCATTGTTCAGGAAGCAAGTTTTTCAATCCCTGCTGCCTGAGGCTTCATCTTGCAAGTTGAGATGAATCGGGAATTTTCCCGCGGAGACACTGGTTTCTCTGCGAGCCGACGCGAATCAGGAGGCTCTCATCAAGGATTGTTTGTTTCCTTGAGTTGAGGTGTTTGCTAAGGATTATTTGTTTCCCCGGCGCCAAGGATTATTTGTTTCCTTGGGGTTTGAAACGAGTCGAGGATTTCCCACGGAGGCATTGGTGGCTCTACGAGTCGACGCGGATCAGGAGGCTCTCGTCAAGGAGTGTTTGTATCCGTGAGTCGAGGAATTTGCTAGGGATTATTTGTTTCCCCAGCGCCAAGGATTATTTGTTTCTCTGGGGTTTGAAACTAGTCGAGGATTTCCCACGGAGGCACTGGTGGCTCTGCGAGTCGACGCGGATCAGGAGGCTCTCGTCAAGGAGTGTTTGTATCCATGAGTCGAGGAGTTTTCTAGGGATTATTTGTTTCCCAAGCGCCAAGGATTATTTGTTTCCTTGGGGTTTGAAACGAGTCGAGGATTTCCCACGGAGGCACTGGTGGCTCTGCGAGTCGACACGGATCAGGAGGCTCTCGTCAAGGAGTGTTGGTATCCGTGAGTCGAGGAGTTTGCTAGGGATTATTTGTTTCCCAAGCGCCAAGGATTATTTGTTTCCTTGGGGTTTGAAACGAGTCGAGGATTTCCCACGGAGGCACTGGTGGCTCTGCGAGTCGACGCGAATCAGGAGGCTCTCGTCAAGGAGTGTTTGTATCCGTGAGTCGAGGAGTTTGCTAGGGATTATTTGTTTCCCAATCGCCAAGGATTATTTGTTTCCTTGGGGTTTGAAACGAGTCGAGGATTTCCCACGGAGACACTGGTGGCTCTGCGAGTCGACGCGGATCAGGAGGCTCTCGTCAAGGAGTGTTTGTATCCGTGAGTCGAGGTATCTGCTGAAGACACTGGTTTCTTCAGAGTTGGACTGAACCGTCGAGATTTGGCTTCGTCTTCTGGCGGAGCCTGTTCGGAAAGTATGGTTCCCTCTTTGTTTACACCCTTGGATTGTATACAGGGATCGATGTGATCTTAACTGTAGGGCCAAAGTTTTATCATCATTTTTTTTGTTTTATCTCCGCGATGCTCTATCATTTCAGCTTTTATATCGCGAAGGTCGCGATTGCCCAATCATTTCGGCTATTTTTCGTGGTGCCCAATCATTTCGGCTATTTATTTTAATTTTACCCGCTGCTTTTTATTGCGAGTTGCCCAATCATTTCGGCTATTTTATTTTTTTTTATTTTTACTCGCTGCTTTTTATTGCGAGTTGCCCAATCATTTCGGCTATTTTGCATGCATACATTTTTACTTGCTGCTTTTATTGCAAGTTGCCCATCATTTCGGTTATTTCGTATGCATGTGCGGCCTACTGGCTTTTCGCCGTAAGCCGATTTCGGCATCAGCACCGCTACAACTAGGATATTACCAGGAGCGAATCATCATCTGCTTCCGTCGATGTCGAACGAAGGTGGCTTAGCGAACAGGGTTAGGGTCCTGTCGACTAAGGCTTTGACTTCATGAGCCGTAAGGGTCTCACAAAGTTATTTCTCCCTACAAGTCGTGAGGATCTTATTGGTGTATTTTCTTCTTAGGAATCGTGAGGATTCCTAAGTGTTTGTTTCCTCTGTAAGTCGTAAGAATCCTACAGGAGGGTTTTCTCCTTGTAAATCGAGAGGACTTACAAGGGTCGTGCGAACATATCCCCAGTCACGGATGGATCTTGGTTAGGGAAATGTTTATTCGCGCCCATGGATTGTATACAAGAGTCAGTATTGAGCCACTTGTAGGGCAATATCGGGAGTTGTGGGAGTTGCTTAAGCACAGGTTTAGGTCTCTGTAACTTAAGACTTTCAACTCTTATGAGCCGTGAGGGTCCCATAAGAGAGTTCTCCTTACAAGTCGTGAGGATCTCGCAAGTATATTTTCTCCTTAGGAATCGTGGGGATCCCTAAGTGTGTTGCTCCCTTGTGAGTCGTAAGGATCTCGCGCGGGTGGTTTCTCCTTACAAGGTCGAGAGGATCTTGTAAGTGTTCTTTAACGAGGTTGCGCCCTTTCGGGTTTTCACAAACACTCGCCGGTAGCCCTGCTGTTTTTACTCACGGAGCCCTTTCGGGTTTTCATCCGTGGCCTTTTTGCTTATGGACATACCGTTTTTTTTATTCTTTTTATTTTTATATATTTTTTTTACGAGGTCGCGCCCTTTCGGGTTTTCACGAACACTCGCCGGTAGCCCTGCTGTTTTTACTCACGGAGCCCTTTCGGGTTTTCATCCGTACCCTTTTTGCTTATGAACATACCGTTTTTTTTAATTTTATTTTTATATGTTTTTTTTTATATCTCTTCAGCCTAAAAGATGTTGCGGTAGTAGTTTAAAGACGTTTCGGTCTGCTATTAGTTTAAGGACATTTCGGTCCGTCATGGAGAAGGCCGGCTACTGCTTATAAAGCTTGAACTTAGGAAGATAGCGAGCGGACATAGTCGTCGTCACCTATCATTGACCTAGGCCGTGGCTCATTAAGCGTAGTATTTCTTTAGGAAGCGACCGTTTATTGGCCTGAAAGGCCTTTCACCGTGCATATCCATGAGTAGATAGGCCCCACCCTGGTAGACCTTATCTATGATGTACGGGCCTTCATAGTTTGGCTCAAATTTTCCCTGCTTGGCGCGATTGGGGATCATAGGCCTTTTGACCACTAGCACGAGTTCGCCTTGGCGAAATGTCCTCGGTCGGGTCAGTCTTTCATATGAGCGCGTCATCTTTTGCTTTATAGGCCTCCAGATTTTGTTGCGTTATGAGCCGGGTTTCTTCAAGGGCGTCAAGCTCCTCAAGCCGAAGGTGAGCATTTTCTTCGTCCGTCAGCTCGTAGTGGACTGCCACTCGTACAGAGGGTAACTCTATCTCGAGGGGGAGTACTGCTTCCGTCCCAAATACCAACGCGTACGGCGTTGTGCTTGTGGCTGTCTTGAACGTAGTTCGATATACCCAGAGAGCTTCTTGCAGCCTCTCATGCCAGTCTCTCTTATTTCAGGCCACCGTCTTTTTGATGATTTTCGTCAGGGTCTTGTTCAAGGCTTCAGCTAGACCATTGGCTCGCGAATTATAAACCGAGGAATACCTCCAGTCTATATTATGCTGTTGCGCGAAGCGGCTGATCTTGTGACTTCTGTAGGCTGGCCCGTTATCGGAGATGATCCGTCGCGGAGTTCCAAATCGATATATGACATGCGTCTTGAAGAAATGGAGAATATTCTCCGTCTTCACTTCCCTCAGTGGTACTGCTTCTGCCCACTTGGAGAAGTAGTCAGTTGTCGCCAGGATGAAACGATATCCCCTAGACGATGCTGGTTCGATGGGGCCGACTATGTCAATTCCCCACATCTCGAACGGCCAGCTAGCCATTGGATGTAATGGATTGGGATGTTGGTGGATGAAGTCCCCATAGATTTGGCATGAGTGACATTGCTTCGCATATTCGAGGCAATCTTGAATTATCGTGGGCCAGTAGTAGCCCATCCGTTTGATCTTTAACTTCATCTTTGGGCCCGCTTGGTGAGAACCGCAGAGTCCGTTGTGAACTTCCTGAATGACTCTTTTCGCTTCGTCAGGTCCTAACATCTCAGCCACAGAGAATCAAACGATCTCTTGTACAGAGTATCATTGACGAAGGCGAAAGACAGAGCTCGTTTCATGAGCTGATGTCTTGTGGACGCTTCTTCAGGCATTCGGTGGGATTTAAAGTAGTCTATGAAGACTTCTCTCCAATCCTCGGTATTTTCCCAATCTTTTACTTGCAGGGTCATCTGCTCGCTCGCTCCTTTTTCTTCGGATGATTCCGGAGATATTTCTGCTGGGGCAAGCACCCGACGGCTTTGTACCATGATTCTGACGTCATCGAGGTTCTCGTCAGCCAGCTCTTTAGCAAGTTTGGCCAACGCGTCTGCTTTGCTGTTTTCCGCGCACGGTATGTTCTCCAAAGTATAGGAGGGAATTTGGGTCAACAGTTGTTGCACCTTTTCCCCGTACTTCACCAACTCCGGTTTGCACGTTTGGTAGTTGCTGTTTACTTGAATAACGACCAGTTGAGAATCTCCGTATATGAGGAGGTTTTCAATTCCTATGTCGATGGCGATCTCAAGACCTGCTATCAAGGCTTCATATTCGGCTTCGTTATTCGTCCTCGGCTCTGTTAAGGAGAAAGCGAAGCGCATTATCCCTCCTTGAGGAGTCACGAAGATGAGGCCTACCTCCGATTTGATTATAGGGGTACTTTGTTTGCGTTTTTTCATGGAAGATGCTCCATCGAAATAAAGTTCCCATTGGATATCATCACCGTCGATCGCGTCAAACGCATGTTCGTCTGGCAAATCGCAATTCAGAAGAGAATCGGCAGGTATCGGGTGCTCAGCGAGGAAGTCGGCGATGGCCTGGCCTTTCACTGCCTTGAGAGGTTGATATGTTATCGAGAACTCCATCAAGAGCAGGGCCCATTTAGTGAGTCGTCCCGTCAACATGGCCTTCGACATCAAGTATTTAAGGGGGTCCACCTTTGAAATGAGATGGACTTCGTGCGCCAACGCATAGTGCCTGAGCTTTGTTATCGCGAAGATCAACGCCACGCAGTGTTTTTCAATGGGAGAGTAGTTGCTTTCTGCCCCCAGCAGAACTCGACTTAAGTAGTAGAGTGTTCTTTCTTTCCCTTGATCGTTCTCTTGTGCCCATAATGCGCCTAAGGAACCTTCGAGGGCGGTTGTATAAAGAATGAGGGGTTTTCCCTTGACCGGAGCAGCCAACACCGGCGGGTTCTGCAGGTATTGCTTGATCTCGTCTAGCGTGCTTTGGCATTTTTGATCCCAGACGAACGGGGTCCCCTTCTTCATCAGGTGGCTGTAAGGACGGCACTTTCCTGAAAGGTTGGCTATAAATCGCCGTATATACGCGAGCTTCCCTTGGAGAGACCGCAGCTGTTTGAGAGTTCTCGGCGGAGGCATTTCCATGATCGCTTTGATCTTTGACAGATCTATTTCAATACCTCGGTGTCGAACAATGAATCCCAGGAATTTGCCTGAGGAAACTCCGAATGCACACTTGAGCGGGTTCATCTTCAAGTTGTATTGCCGAAGGCGTTGAAATACGGTCTTCAAATGCTCGAGATGTTCCTCGTATGATTTGCTTTTAACCACGAGGTCGTCGATATAGCACTCGACGATTTCATGTATAAGGTCATCGAAGATCTTCGTCATGGCCCTTTGATAAGTGGCACCGGCATTCTTTAAACCGAAGGGCATCACTTTATAACAGAATATACCTAGAGGGGTCCTGAAGGCGGTGTGCTTCTGGTCTTCGGGATGCATCTTTATCCGATTATACCCTGATGAGCCATCCATGAAGGAGAAAACCTCATGAGTGGATGTATTGTCTATCATCAGTTCGGTGACTGGCACTGGGAAATCATCCTTCGGGCAAGCTTTATTGAGATCCTGAAAGTCCACGCATATGCGTACCGTCCCATTTTTCTTCATCACCGGGACGATGTTAGCGATCCATTTAGGATATTGAACCTCCTGGATAAAGCCAGAGTCGATCAGCTTCTTGACCTCGGCGTTGATACTCATCTCGAGCTCGAGCCGCATTCTTCTCGGCGCCTGTTTGACTGGCTTGATGTCCGGGGATATCACCAATTTGTGTACAGCAATTTCTGGATCTAGTCCCGGCATTTCGGAATAGTTCCACGCGAAGCAATCTCTATGCTGCAGAAGCACATCCTTTAACGCAGTTACCCTTTCTTCATATAGTAACTCGCTGATGAATGTCGGTCGCGGATCGTCTGCCGATCCCAACTCAATTTTCTTAAGGTTATTTGCAGTGGTATGGATTCCATCTTCCAGCTCTTTCGGCGCTGGTGAGAACTCTGAGATTACCTCGTCGCTGCTGTTTTCGAAGCACCAAGGGAGCTCATCTATGTCCTCGGGCTCTTCTTTTAATATTGTAATCATGTGACAGGTGCGAATTCGCTTCCAATCCCAATGTGGAACCGGTTCTTCTTTCGTGGCCTTGGGCTCGTGCTTCTGTGGCGGCGCTGCCCTCCAGTTTTCAGACAGAGCGAACTTGCCAAGCTGGTACTGATCTTCGACCCAATTCTTAAAGGTGAAGCAGTCTTTGAGCGGATACCCTATTACTCGATGGTAAGAGCAATGGTTTGGGTCAGAGACTTCGCTTGCTTGTTCGGGGTGTTTAGACTCCGGCAATGTAAGCATTTGATGTTTTAGAGCAAGATCAAGTATCTTCTTCGTCTTATCCCGAGGAAACGAGTATGCTCGACCCATTTTCTTCATGAGGGATAGATCAATAACGCACAACTCCCGTTTGCGTGGCTTCTTAGCCCTGCTTTGTTGTTGTTGAGCGCCTTTTTAGCCTTTCGACTTATTTCTGCTTTTGCGCCGAGCCTTCTTTATAACAGGTTGACAAGGAGCGACATTTTCATCCTTTACGGCCTGTTGGAGAAGGCGTTGCGTCTTGGCTTTCTCATAGATGGCCGTCTCGCGGTTGTGATCATCTCGGACTTTTTGACCAGCTTTCTTTATAAGTTTGTCCATTTGTTCCTCGAACGACGGACTAGACTCCTTTGCATCTGGAACTTTCACTGGCTTAGGATTAGCGTCCTCATATTGAGCATCCGCTTCTTCATCAAGGTCATACACGGCGTAGCAGCCGGGTAGTAACTCTCGTTTCTTTGACCGGATGTATCCAAGCCCTTTTGTTTCCATTCTCCCGTTAGGCAGTTTGCATTGAGTCCCGGGGACGTTCCAGACCCTGTCATAGAATTTGGCCTTTCTAACGGTCTGTTTGAAGGGTATCCCCTGGCGTTTCAGCAGCTTTTTCAAACCTTCCGTATAATATCTGGGGAGACGGATAGGCTGAACGCTGTCGAGCGTAGAATCCGCGCCATGCCAGATTTTTTTTTCTACCTTGGTTTCTCCAGGGCGGTAAAACAGGATTGCTTTCTCGCTCTCTCGCCTGGGAGGGATATAAAATGTCCGCAACTCTTCTACACTGTAGATATTAAGTGCATCCAGTTCTTTATGGTGTTTAAGCGGCACTATGGCGACTTGTAGACTTTTCTCTTCGTCAGCGGACGTTTGTATTGAAGGTCGAGCAGAGAATACAGCATGGACTTCATCTTCTGAGTCGCTGCCAAAGATCAATGTAGGAGCCGATGGTCCCGGCTTGTTGTGTTGAGGCGGACCCGAATAAACTATCTCCTCTTCCTCCTAAGTATTACTGCCGAAGACAGGGATGGTAGCGTTAGTTTTATTCTCCGGCTTGTGTCACTTCTCTGTGTCTTCGAAATCCGGTAAGAAGTATTTGGCGTCTTCATATTTGCGGACCTCGTTCACAGAGAACGGGTTCAGTTCTCCCGTCACAGTATACTCGAGACCATCCTTAAAATATTTCATACACTGATGCTGTGTAGAAGGGATGATGTTGTACTCGTGTAACCATGGTCGGCCGAGCAAAGCGTTGTAGCATTCTTGGCGTCTATGACATGGAACTTAATGTCCGTGACGAGCAGCCCGAAGCGTAGCATCAGTATCACAGACCCAAGAGTTCTTGATGACTGGGAGTCGAACCCGGAGATGGTGATCTTATCCCGAGCAAGGTGCTGGACGCTCATGCAGATTTCTTTTAAGACCCGTACATTAAGGAGATTAACGGAAGATCCGTTATCGATCAGGATTTTGCCTATCTTTATATCACGGCAGTATCCCGAGACATAGAGGGGGCGATTGTGCTCGCACGTCCCAAGGAGAAGGTCCTCGTCGCCGAAAGTGACATCGGCTGTGTGCACTTCCTCCAATTCATCCTTCATCTTTTCTTCGGCCAGGCATGCTTGGAATTGTTCCGGATCTTGGAGTGCCTTAATTAACGAATCTCTCGTCTCTTTTGATAGCAAAAGGGCGTCAAGAATGCTGAGCTGTGAGGGCAGCTTCCTCAGATGTGCTAAGACGTTGTAATCCACCTTATTCTTCTTTGGCGGGTCTTTGGCAGCTAGCTCCTCCACCACTTGGTCATCTAAGACGATATCTTCAGGGGCCTTTTCTTTCCCTTTATCTTTTCTGTTCGAGGGTCCGAGGTTCTTTTCGGGCAGCGTGCGATTACGTTGCCGAATATTTTCGCAGACCTTCGGTTCTTCTTCTTTTCCTGAAGCGGACTCTTTAAAGAGAGGGGCAAGTCTAGCTCTTCATCAGAATCACTCCCGAATGTAGGCACTTGTGATCTACCGGTGTTAACCATGCAACAATCGCCAGCAGTTCTTTTAAGCCTTTCGGTCGTATTTCTTTATTCTCGCCGAGTTTTACGCTTTTCCCGCTTAAAGCGTTGTCGATGAGCAACATATCCCTGCCACCATCTATCGAAAACTTTGCACTGTTGAGTGGGGTGCGAAATCTTTTGATGATATAAGCAATAGGAGGGGTGCGTTTCCATTTCACCAGTAATTTTTCCTTCGGAGGATGGTAGCTTCATGCCCATTGATATGGCCTTAGCAAACATTTTCCTCATCTTGAATTTGCTTTTGTCCGCAGTGGGTGTACTTTGCTCCAGCGGGAGTATCTTAATTATTTCGTCAAGACGCTGGCGCTTGGCCCTTTCAAATATGACCGCCTCGCGTTCCCGATCAGCTTTACTTTTTAAGAGAGCTTCATTGAGGAATGCGTCAATTACTTCATCCGATGGCCCCAGAATTTTTGGTTCAGGATCTGCCCCCGACGTTTCAGTACAAGGGGTCTCCTCATCGTCCATGAACGAGTGGGAAATCACATGACAGCTCGCCACGCATTCTTCAGAATCATCAGATGAACTTTCTCCCTCATCTTCCTCTTGAAAGACGTGATTGAGGAATTCTTGGAATGTAATGGGAGTCCGTGCCTTCTGGTTGTATTCCTCCAGCGCGTCAATTTGTTTTTGCAAGTCCGTACGCTTGTCTCCAGGCTTCACGGGCTTCTTTGACTTCTTTTTCTTCTTCTTTGAAGATTTCGACGGCTGGTTATGAATGCTTGGGCCACCTCCATCGATCTTTTGAGTTGGACGAGGCTTCAACATCCCTTCAATGATCTGCGGCTCCAACGGGTTCTTCCACTTGATCGCTGGGCATGTCTGAAGATCGTTTAGGATCCTCTTTGTCTTGGTTGATAATACAACTTCCCAAGGAGCTTCTTCAACGACGGAGCATGTTGCCCCCGGCATATTCGTCCCCTTAGATGTGTGGGGCTGCGGGGGATTCACCTTCCATTTGTCAGATAATGCGAATTTGCCCTGTCAGTTCTGGTTTTCAAGCCAATTTTTGAAAACGTAGCAATCTTCGATCGGATGGCCCAGTACTCGATGATAAGGACAGTAGTTGGGCTCGCTGACATCACTTGGTTGCAACGGACGTTTTGGATCCGGCAGATTTATGAGTCGGTTGCGCAATGCCAGCTCGAATAACCTTCTCGTCTTATCTCGGGGAAAGGAGTAAGAACGTCCTAGCCTCTCCTCAAGGGCCACGTACGGGCGCATATTATTTTGACGAGCAACCGGCTTCGAGTCGCTCGGTTGTTGTTGAGCATTAGCGACGACGATCGCTTTTCCCTTCCCTTTGTCATTTCGGGAGTCCGGCCTTGGAAGAGGGGGTTTATGGCCCATTTGATCCATTTGCGCTAGTTTGTCAATCAAGGCCTGGAAGGTAGTTGGCTTGAAAAACATCATAAATTGTGATATGGTTGCTTGCGGATCAAGGGTTCCCACAAACATACCCACCGCAGGAGCTTCTTCAATGCGCTGCTCACACTTCGACCATAAGTTCCGCCATCGTATAGGGTACTGAACCTACGTCTCGCCGGGTTTTACCCTGGCGTTAATCAGTGCTGTCATCGGGGTACGTTCACTGGCGCTTGCAAAACGCTGAGTAAACAATAGCTCCATTTCCGCGAAGGTTTTGATAGAGTCGTTCGGGAGCTCAGAGTACCACACGAACGCCGTATCCGATAAACTTCCAACAAACTGGCGAAGTAAAAGCTTGTCATCACCGCCGGTGTTGCCGCAGAGTGCCCTGAACTGGGCAACGTGCTGGTGAGGATTGCCCGTCCCCTTGTAGACATGGAACTTGGGAATTGTGTAACCTGGCGGGTACTTGATTTGATCGTACCAACTTGGATATGGCCGCCCCGTTTTTACGACCTGGCCGGCTGCTTCGGTCGCATGATGAACCCGTATTTGTTGGGCTATGTACTCGTCCAAATCAGCTTTAGAGATTGTATCCTCCTTAGCTGTTGATAGGGCTGGCGGAGGATTTGATGTCTCTCCCCTATCATCTCCAAGGACGATCGGGGACTCTTCGGTTGGAGGATCTTGCTGTATCATCATTCCTATCATGTCTTGGAAGAGGAGGCCCATACGCTGTATGTTGGCTGCTTGTTCAGCAGCCTCTTTGTCCTTCTTCTCCAATATCCGACGAAGGAATTCGGCGTCGGTTTCTTCCTCTTGGCGTTCATCCGAGGACGTTTCAGGGTTTTCTTTTGGCCCTGTAAGTGCGGCCATAGCGTTCATCATTTCTTGGAGCTTCTGCTGCTGCTCCTGAGCCTTGGTCACTGACCTCGTGTGCGGTCTATGACCTGTTGATATGCGGCTATCCTCCTTTCCCGATGCCACATAAACTGTATGAACTATCATGCCCCCGGACTTAGGGCGTTTAGGCTCACCACCTTTGGCATTTGCCGCAGGCGCGGGGGTTTTCTCCGGCCTTCTTCTTTTGTGGGCCGTTGAAGTTGAAGGGGCCGTTGCAGTAGGCATCTTGGTGATCGTTGTCCTCTGCTGTTTAATAGGACGGTCCTTTTCTTTTTACACCTTCATCTTCTTTCGTTGACGGGAGTGATCCGTGTCGATCACGGAGTCTTGAACCCTCCTCCAAACTTTATAAATTCTTGAGGACAGCCGTTGAGGGGGCTGTTCTTGCTTTGTTTCTGGGACTCTCTCCGCAGGCGGAGGAGATTTTTTCAGTGTAGCGGTTGGAGAATTCTTCCGTACCCTCCTCAGCAATTCAAAGTTGTTCCCAGTTGGAACAGCAGCGTTGACTTCCACCACTGGAGCCGGTGGAGTTAGCCCTGAGGGGGAGTTGCCCCCTGCCTTCCTCACTCGTCGCCAATGGAGACGTCGAGCACGACGAGCCGTTGGGACTGGCTCGGAGATTGAGATAGCTTCTTTTTCCCCCCTGTCTGAATAAGGCGCCGCTGGCGTTAACCTCTTAAAGACTGAAGTTGTCTTTTGAGGGGTGATGTTCAACCTGTCGAAGACGGATCCTTGAGCAGGGGCAGGAGCAGGAATCGTCAGTCTTGAAAAGACTGACTCTTTGACAGGGGAAGCCGCCTTGACGACTTCCGGAGCAGCAGTTATTGCCTTCCTTGGGACAGCCAGTTTAGAGTTCTGATTTAACCTGGTGAAAACAGAGGCTGTCGGTTTGGTAGTGGGAGACCCGTTGACAGGGGCCGTCGTAGCAGTGAGCCGGTCGAAGACCGACTTTTTGTTCACTTTCGGTGTAGGTATTGGCGTAGGGAAGCTTGTAAGTGGGATCATGGTCCCGAAGAACAGGCCAGTGGTGGCTTGGGTCACCTGGTCTATCGGCAGAGCGAGGAAGGAAGCCGCTTGGGGCTCATATGCTACACCTCCAGGTGAGGCGGAGCGTCTGTTGCATTGGCACTTCGAGCAGTTGGTTCAATTAGAGGCCATTGAATCTTGAGTTCTGCGCCAGGCAAAAGACCAAATCTTAGTTACTTGAAATCCAAAGGCAACCATTTAACAAACCGCGATTGGTTCGCGAGGACAACATACGAAGTGTGGAGTGGAAAGAGGAAGAGGTCCCACCGGGCGTGCCAGAATCTGTTCCCCTCCGAATGGCAGCGCACAGGACCGCGATGTCCTGACGCTGAGATTCGGGGCAGATGCTATTTGGTTTTATCCATCCACCTCTCCGAAGATGCTAAGTTGATTTATGGCACCGTGTATCGGAGGTTTAGACGGATGCGGCCGATGTAGCAGACTTCGTCAGATTCCCCCTCGCTTGAGGGGTTTTTGATTGTGGGGACGCTCTTCCCTGCAGGCGCAAGCCCCTACAGTTAATTATGCTACCGCATCGCGGTAACAACTTTCTCCTTCTCCAGAATTTCACTTCGTGTCGTGTGTGTTTGTTTTGTTTGTGGTTGCCCGTGGATTGTATACGGAGACTGAGTAATGCCGTCGCCCGTAGGACGTGGATTAGTCCAAATCTGTATTTACTTAGATTTAGGTTTGGTGTTATTAGTTTAAGGATACGTTAGCCGCATTTGAGACTAAGATCAACTTAAACGTTCGTTAAGGATACGTTAGTCTGATTTGAGAGTAAGATCAACTTAACGTGGTGATCCATTTAATATATGGCCGTCGGGACTCATCACCTCTCTGACGTCGTTGAAGGATTACAACGATAGGTGTCAGAGGAGATCAGAGATGTACCCTTGAACCAAAGTTGATTTGGAGTTTTATAGTCCATTTGAATGTTTAAGGATACGTTATCCGTGTTTAGGGCTAAGATCAACTTAAACGGGATCGTTTAGATCCGGCAAAAGAGCATTTGGAGGCTCTATTGTTCCAGTTTAGGGACGTAGTGGTCCATAGGTAGTTTAGGGACGTTGCAGTCCATGCTCCAGTTTAGGGACGTGGTGGTCCATGTTCTAGTTTAGGGACGTGGTGGTCCGACATTAGTTTAAGGACGTTTCGGTCCGACATTAGTTTAAGGACGTTCCGGTCCAATATTAGTTTAAGGACGTTTCGGTCCAATATTAGTTTAAGGACGTTTCGGTCCAATATTCATGTGTGGTCGTTGGGACCCGTCGCCTCTCTGACGTCGTTGAAGGATTACAACGATAAGTGTCAGAGGAGTTCGGAGATGTACCCTCGAACCGGAGGTAAATTGATTTAAGAGAGCATTTGTGCTCAGCTCAATTTAACTTAAGGACTTATGGTCAGAATTAGGCTAAGTCTAGTTGAAAGTGTTCAACATTTTATTTATTTTTGGTCTATTAGACCTTTACTGGGGCTCTTCTCCTTTTTAATAATGCAGGGTATTTTTGTTTGGTCTATTAGACCTTTATTTGGGGCTATGCCCTTTTATAAATGATGCACAGCATCTGTTTTTATTTGGGCTCTGCCCCCCTTTTGCATTGCATTTAATTTGGCCTGTTAGGTCCTTTTAAATTGGGCTTGGCCCTTCTGTAAATTCATTGCATTTTCAGACGCTTTGCGCCAATCAGAGAGCGCAAGCGCTTGTGATGACGACACGTGTCATGCAAGCGCAGTGCGCTGCGCCAGTGCGCTGCGCTTGCGCTGCTGACACGTGGCGCTCTCCCAAGAGTGTAACAGCGCAGTTTGGAAGTGCAAAACACTAAGAATCTTTTAGATTCAAGAACAGAAGTGCAAAGCACTATTTGATTTCTTGATCTAATTTAGATCAAAGAAAAGATGAGTTTTTCTTGCTTCTCTTATCTCAAAGAACCAAAGGTTCATAAAAAAGTGCAAAGCACTATTTTATTATATATTTTTTTTATTAAAAATCATTGATCTTGTTTTTAGATCTATAATCTGTTCATAAGAGAACTTTCTCTTCCTTCTAAAGGTTTTTACCTTTTTGTTCTTAAAGAGTTCTTCAGAGTTCTCTTTCTCTCTTTTTTTTTAGAAAATGTTGATGCCTTTGAATTGAGGCCTAGGGTCCTTTTTATAGTGCCCATAAATTAGTTAAATTTGTTAAAGAGATCTTTCTCTGAGTGATTTGGGGAATTTTCCCCACCGTTGGATCTTTGATCCAAGGGCTTCTATTTTACAGAAGAAAATCTTCTTGTTTTAACAAGAACAGAAAGATTTCTTTAAAATCTTAATTCTGTTTGATGCAAATGCTCCAGCGCGTGACACGTGTCGCGCAGCGCACAACGCAGCGCAACTGCGCTAGCGCATCTGCGCTGACACGTGTCGCGCAGCGCAAAACGCAGCGCAACTGAAGCGTTGCTTCCTTTAATTTTGCTTAAAATAGAGCTTTGCTCTGATTGGCGCGCCTTCTTGGACGCTGCGCTGACGTATCAGCGCCTGACATGTAGCGCGTTGCACCCGAGATTTGAAGCGTTGCTTCAAAATTTTGAATTTTGAATTTCAACAGAGTTTTGCTCTGATTGGGAGAAACAATAATGTTGGCCAATAAAAGCCACATTGCAAAACTTTCCCTACCGTTTTACGTGGTCCAAAGTGACTGCCACATGCCTGATCATGACAAAAAGACAACACACTTTTGAATTCATCATTAGGGATACATCTACGAATGATTTGATCGGAACAATACTTAAACAAATAAGGTTCATCCCAGTAAAAGTGTTTTACTTGGGATAGAAATCGAAGATTGTATTGTTTCGACCAATTGCTAGGAATAAGTCTCGTTGCTAGATAATTCACAATATCTACGAACCAAGGTTCGCAGGAACGGTCAAGAGTTGTTCATCTGGGAAGAGTCGTTTATTGGCATGGTCAACGTTGGTGAAGAATTGATGCGTGAAAGATGGTCGGCTACAACGTTTTCACATCCACTCTTGTCTCGTATGACAAGATCAAATTCTTGTAACAACAGAATCCAACGTATTAGCCTGGCCTTAGCATCCTTCTTCGATTAAAGGTGACGTAGGGCGGAGTGATCGGTGTAAACAACTATTGCCGAGCCAATCAAGTAGGGCCTGAATTTTTCTAATACAAATACAACTGCCATGAGTTCTTTCTCGATAGTTGTGTAATTAATTTGGGCATCGTTCAAGGTCCTACTTGCATAGTAAATTACATGTGGCATCTTATCAATGTGTTGTCCTAAGACCGCACCAATAGCAAAATCCGATGCATCACACATAAGCTAGAACAGGCGGTTCCAATCCGGAGATGATAGAACGCGGGCTGTAGTGAGAGATCTTTTAAATGATTCAAAAGAAGCCTCGCAATCCAAATTGAAGTGAAATGTTGTATCCTTGACCAAGAGAAGAGTTAAGGGTCTAGCAATTTTGCTAAAGTCCTTAATGAATCTCCTATAAAATCCTGCATGACCAAGGAAGGATCGTATATCTTTGACGCATTTGGGATGAGGAAGGTTATGAATGACATCAATTTTATCTCTGTCTACATCAATGCCTTTTCTTGAAATAATATGTCCAAGGAAAATACCTTCTTGGACCATGAAATGGCATTTTTCCCAATTCAAAGTTAAGTTCTTATCCTTACAGCGAGTAAGAACCGCATCAAGATAACATAGGCATTTCTCAAAGGAGTCCCCAAATATGGATAAATCGTCCATAAATATCTCAAGAAAATTCTCGACCATGTCTAAGAATATCCCCATCATACACCGCTGAAATGTAGCGGGAGCGTTGCATAACCCAAAGGGCATGCGTCTATAAGCAAAAGTACCGAAAGTACAAGTAAATGTTGTTTTATCTTGATATTTTTCGGTGATGGGGATATAGTTATAGCCGGAGTATCCGTCCATGAAACAATAGTATTCATGTCCAGCTAATCGTTCTAACATCTGGTCAATGAAAGGTAGAGGGAAGTGATCTTTCCTCGTTGCGGCATTGAGTTTTCTGTAATCAATACATACGCGCCACCCAGTTTGGGTGCGTGTTTGGATCAACTAATTAGCCTTATTAGTTATGACCGTGATGCCAGACTTTTTAGGGACCACATGAATAGGACTTACCCATTGGCTATCAGATATTGGGTAAATTATACCACTATCTAGGCGCTTGACGATTTATTTTTTTACCGCCACCTTCATAACGGGATTTAACCGTCTTTGTGGGTCTCGGGTTGGTTTAGTTTCATCCATCAGATGTATATAATGTTCAACAATCAAGGGACTAATCCCTTTGATATCAGCCATTGTCCAACCAAATGTTTGCCGATTTGATCTCAATACCGTCAAAAGTGCGTTCTCTTGCTCTAAAGCTAGAGAAGCGGATATGATCATGGGCAAGGACTCATTCTTACCTAAATATGCGTATTTAAGATGAGAAGGTAGCGGTTTGAGATCTAGTGTCGGCGGAGAGACGATAGAAGGTGGGGTAAGGAAATGATACTCGGACTCCTTAAGAGGTTCATAACTTGTGTAGGATATTGACTCGGAAAGCGCTACTGACTTTTGTGACGAGTCAAAGGATTCAAACTCGGGGATGGACTCATCGAATATATCCTCACTATAATAATTTTCCAGATCAAACAATATCGCACTAGTGTTGTCGAGATTATCATACCAAAGTACTTCAGCTTCGCAGCTGTCGGAAACTATCTCATTGATAGAACAGACATCGATTAATTGAGAAGAAAGTTCAGATGGTTGACTTCCTAGCTTGTAAATATTAAGCTCAATTGTCATCTTCTCGAAGGATAAGTTCATAGAACCGTTACGACAATTAATGACAGCGTTAGAAGTTGCTAGGAAAGGTCGACGAGTATCACCGGGATTTGATTGCGTGGGTTCGCCACAGGCTATGTATCTAAAACAATAAAGTCCACAGGGAATATGAATTCCTCGACTTTGATTAACACATTCTCTAGCTCACCCCTAGGTTGGGCGATAGATCGGTTTTCCATCTGGAGAGTGCAGTGAACAGGTTTTAACTCTCCTATACCGAGCTGCTCATAGACGGAATATGGAAGCAAGTTAACACTAGCGCCGAGGTCAAGTAGAGCACGATTGATGCTTTTTCCCCCAATAGTTATAGATATTGTAGAATAACCGGGGTCCTTACATTTCTTAGGCAATTGTTGGGTAAAAGCTGTGCTCACGTTACTTGTCATGAATAACTTTTTCGGCACTTGAGTTTTTCTCTTCCTAGTGCACAAGTCCTTAAGGATTTTTGCATAAGACGGAACTTATTGAATAACATCTAGGAGAAGGATATTTATGTTAACTTTCTTAAATATTTCCACAATTTTCTCCATTTGTGCGTTAGGTTTTTTGGCCCTCAACCTGTTTAGAAACGGAGCTTTATTAATCAGTTTTGGGTTCAACATTTGTGGAGAAGTTTGTGGGGATGGAATCGAACCCAGAATGGGAGTGGGTATCATTTTAGGTTGACTCGAGGAAGTGGGCGGAGTGTTCGAACCTTAGGGAAAATGGAGAATAGGCTCGGAAGAAGGTGGGAGACTAGAAGAAATAGGACAAGAAGTGGAAGCCGGGGTTTCAATTGATTCTTCATTATCAATCTGTTCACCCACTTGATTGTTCAACACTCTTCCCTATCTCAACGTTATAACGGCACTCACATTATGACTTTGTGAGTGGCCAGGATTCGGTAGGGGTTGAGATGGAAGTTTCCCTTTTTCTCTCGCACTCATCGCGGCATTTATTTGTGCAAGTTGTGTTTCTATCGATTTTATACTTTCACTATGGGAGGTGGTGGTCTGTGTTAATGCTCGGATAGAAGACTTTATTTCATCCGTAGATTGCATGGAATGTTTAATAAACATATCCACGCTTCGTTCGAGTGCATATAAGTATTCGTTACCAGCCGTTTAGAAAGAATTATTATAAGGTGTAGAATTGTTGGACAGATTTTGAAAAGGTTGCGATTGAAAGGGGTGTTGACTTTGTGGGTGTGGTTGCTGCTGCTATGGAGGAGGTCTTTGATAATTTCTTTGGAACTGGTTTTGATTTTGGGTTTGATTTTGGTTCCAAACAAAATTAGGATGATTCCTCTATCCCTTATTGTACGTGGAAGAATAAGGATCGTTTCTAAGTCGCTGCTGAAAAGTAGCATTAGTGTGTTCTTGACCTTGAAATGGTGCATTCACAGGACATTCTTCCGTCAGATGTGATTGATCAGAAAAGCAACCATGCATGGTCTTGGGAAGCGTAACTTGGTTTAGGGAGATTGATGAGAATTTGTTCTCCATAGCGTCGAGTTCCTTTTGCATTGATGCCATTTCGGCTTTTACTGCGATGGAAATATTGAGCTAATGGATACCTCCCCTAGATGATGGTCTAACGCTTTCCCACTGCAAAGTGTGTTCAGCGAGATCTTCCAGAAATTTCCAAGCTTCACCATCGTCTTTGGATATGAAATTGCATTGACACATGGTTTCAAGCATCTGCTTTGTCGCTGGAGTAATGCCCTTATATATAATTCAGCACAGATCCCATCTATGTATTCCGTGATGAGGACATTGGACAAGCAGATCCTTAAACCGTTCAAAGCACTTCCAAAATGATTCATTGGGAAGCTAGATAAACTGGTTGATTTCACTCTGAACACGGGCGGTCTTATGATTGGGATAAATTTCTTAAGGGATGCTATAACGAATTCATCCCAATTGGTAATAGAGTGTGCGGCAGTGTTATAAAGCCATTTTTTTGCTATATCGCACAAAGTGAAAGGGAGAAGACAAAAGCGCATAGCATCCATTGAAAGTTGTGACGTACCCATCATTGCGCATACGTTTTCAAATTTGGTGATAAAAACGTATGCGTCTTCAGACTCAAGCCCATGAAATTTGGGCAACAGGTTGATGAAGTGGGGTTTAATTTCAAAATTATCCTCATTGGCTGGTGGAAAGGATAGACAGGTAGGAAGGGGACCGCGTATAGGATAACATCTTTCTTGGAGAGATGCGTGGTGGATTCTGCGCACCGACGGGTGGTGGCAAGGTGGTGTTATAATTTGATGGAGAACCGTCCATCTCGGTCGATGTGGTGCGTGGAGGGAAAAAAGAAAATGAAGAAGTACCGACTTTGAAGTCGATAGTAGAAACGCGGACAAGACGGGCACTAGAATCCCGTGTTCAGCCAAGCATGCACTAAGCGGGTTTAGCGCAAGTGGCAGCATGTGTGCGGTTTAAAATTGGTTTGTTTTGAAAAGTGTCGGACGTGAGACAAATCACAAAAAATGCACAATCAACCCTAGAACTAAGGTCACCTAGGTCAAGTCTCTAGACCGCTCCTAGACTTCCAAAGGACAAGCCGCAGGATCAATTCTCTACCACCTCTTTATCACTCTTGTGGCCAGGTAAGTGGGAGGTATCCACTATATGAATCACCGAGATAGCGGGCCTAATTAAGTAACCACTTACCTAGACACCACAAAAGAAATGCGGATAAGCGATAGATTACCCACGACCTTTCTCTATCCTTAATGAGCGCGACAGTCTTTAGAGTCTTGGTCTAGATATTTTTTAATTAATGTAGGGTGATGTGGATGCTCGTTTTGTGATTTGTGAGGCCTAGGAAAGGTGATGAAATTCCTACCTAATCTGAATTTGGTCTTTGCCCCTTAATGTCCGTATTAAAATATGCATAAACCAATTACAAAACACGCAAAAAGATTTTTTTTAAGCGGCGATATTTTGCAAAGAATCCTGCAGAAAATATATTATTGGATTTTTCAGAGGAGAGAGAAAGATGTAGGAAAGTTATCAGAAAATTTTGGATGCACAATCCCTCAAGACCGCCGCAGTTCCGCCACCAAATGCCCTTATCGACGCGGTTCCGCCGCGACTTGGTAGGATCGTTTGAAAATAATTTCTCCTGTGCCCTCCTATGCTCCTCTGGACCTCTCTGAAAGTCTCTGAATCTTGATTTCCTCATTCTATTGTCTTCAGATTCTCTCGCAAAAATCGCATACTAATCGTTAAATACACAATTTGTTGTTTTGTTTTATTTATGATATTTATCGAATAAGAATTCAACATGAATAGTACTTATAAAAAAATACGCACGTATCCCCAGCAACGGCGCCATTTGATTGATCTGTTTTAAAGAAGTGTTTGTAGAATAACCGCAATCAATAACGGTGTCGCGTGTAGCTAGACCGAGATGAGTACGGGTCGTCCTCAGGGAAACGTTGAATCTTTCAATCTTACTTTAGACGTGTTGAAAAAGAGGGAGAATAGAAGAATAAAAAATAGTGGAGAATAGTTCCTAGATCTACGTCAAAATACGAATGTAGAAAATAGATCTAGTTTAAATAAATATGTAGATTTTATATCAGAAGAGGGTTTGTAGGGTTCGTTCAGATTTAGTAGTAATAGATGACTAATAAAGATTACTCATTTTATCTATTGATAGATTTAAAACTAGATTGATAGTGATGAATGAGAATTAGGGTTCTTGGAAGAAAATAGTGTTTCCACACAAATGACCCTTGTCCTTTCATTGATCTCTATTCATGTCTAGCCTTTAATAAAACAATTGTTAATCTAATCTCAAATCACGGTCAAGACTATCAATAACTTGATAGCGAGCCCGATTAGGATGTTAACATTTATTTTGCTAAAGTTTATAAACTTCATAAGACTTAAAAGGAGTTAAGAAATTCTTCATCTTCCATTGATCTACCATAATCTTACGAACCCTATCAAGCGGTGAATTATTCACGCATGATGGAGATAGAAGAACGGATAGAGATCATGATGTAAATAAAGAAAATAAATGCAATAAGAATAAAACAACTATCTTTATTAATCAACTTGATCAATTACACTTTTTTTTCCTTTAGAAAGTGGAATACAAAACCCTAGTTTGCTTCTCGATCTATCTTGAAAGAGGTAAATGAACAGCCGATTGATAAACCTGGATGCGTGAGTCAACTTGAACTTCGTGATCTTTTCGGTTTGATGATCTTCCAAGAGGGGCTCTGGGTTCTATTTATAGTCACAGAAGATGAAAACTCTAGATTCCATAAATCAGGGTTTGTTGAGACGATCCTATACAGAAAATCCCACATTCCAACTCCCCATATCGGCGGCGGTTCCGCCGCAATAATGTGTGTTTGGCCATGCAACCGCGGCCGTTTGGTATCCTCATTGCTTTAAACTTCTGGAGATTCATCTAGTTGACATGTGGTGATCTTTTGAATATCTGGATTTTGGAAATCTTCTCTAAGTCTCTGCTAGAATTGATTTCTTCGATTTACTTTAATATTTCGGCAGATTTGATCTCGATATCTCTAATTTCCTTGATTCCTGTCCAGATGTAATTTCTACACAATATCTCAATAAATAATGTTAGTAATATTTGGTATTTTTGAGATATTATCCTAACTATTTTATATGATATTATATTCCTGTCCTGATGTAATTTCTACACAATATCTCAAAAGTGCAGTTTTATCGACTGAACAGTGCCAAATCATCAGTGCAAAGATTACGGCTGCCAACTCCAAATCATGCGTCGGATAATTGCTCTCATAAATCTTCAGCTGTCTTGATGCATAAGCTACGACTTTACCATGCTGATGTAGAACACATCCTAATCCCTTACCGAATGCATCGTAATGTACCTCAAAATCTCCAAATTGGTCCGGTATAACGAGAATAGGTGCTAACGTCAATCTTGACTTGAGTTCTACGAAAGCTCGTTCGCATGCTTCTGACCATACGAATTCTTCATCTTTACGTGTGAGCTTGGTCAGGGATGTTGCAATCTTCGAAAATCTTTCAATAAACCTTCTGTAATATCCTGCTAAACCCAAGAAACTTCGAATGTCCTTCACTGACTTCGGTGTTGGCCATTCGCTTACTGCTGATATTTTAGCTGGATCTACAGAGATTCCATCGCCTGATACAATATGTCCAAGGAAACCGACTTAATCTAGCCAAAACTCGCACTTGTTGTACTTGGTATAGAGTTGATACTGTCGTAAAGTCTCCAGGACAATTCGTAGGAGTTCGGCATGTTCTTTCCGACTCTTAGAATACACCAGGATGTCGTCGATGAAGATGACAACAAACCTGTCTAGGTACTCTCGGAAAACTTGATTCATTAGGTTCATGAATATAGCTGGTGCGTTGGTCACTCCAAATAGCATCACAAGAAATTCGTAATGTCCATAGCAAGTTCTAAATGCCGTTTTATGGATATCAGATTCTTTGACCTTCACCTGATGATAACCCAAATGAAGATCTAACTTGGAGAAAATGCAAGACCCACTTAGCTGATCGAACAGGTCGTCAATGCGCGGAAGTGGATACTTATTCTTTATAGTTACTTCGTTCAGTACTCTATAATCAATGCACATTCGATATGAACCTTCCTTCTTCTTCATAAGTAAAACTGGCGATCCCCAACTTGAAGTGCTGGGACGAATCCATCCTTTCGTCAATAATTCATCCAACTGAGTATGGACCTCCTTCAAACCTTGAGGGCTTAACCGATACGGTGCCCTGATCACCGGTTATACTCCAGGTACTAAATCAATGCTGAATTCAAGAGCTCGATCGGGAAGCAAATCTGATATGTCTTCAGGAAATACATCGTCGAATTCTCGAACTATCTCTGGCATCCATCCTTCCTCCGCTTGAAGTATTGCAATCACTGCCTTCTTCGGTATTGCCTTGTATGTGTTTAGCTCCAGGGTACGGTCTCCACTTTTGAAATAAAAGACCGGATGGTCTGGAATCTCGAACACTACCTTCCTTTAACGACAGTCTATGGTAGCGTAAAAAGTTCCGAGCCAATTCATACCCAAAACGACATCAAAATTCGGTATGTCCAACACCTTGAAGTCAGCATAGAATTCTCTGCTGTAAACGACCACTAGACATAGGTCGTATCACATTATTGCCTTTAGAACGTCGTTCCATAAACTGACATTCCAGCTGGATACAAGAGGTTTGACTAGAATCGCATGAGTTCGGACGAACCGTTGCGACATAAAGCAATGAGATACTTCAGTATCGAAGAGTGCTAGTGCAGGAAGTGAGGCTACTAAGATCGTACCTAAGTTATGTGGGATAGGTTTATGTATAGAAAAATATATGGATATAATAAGCATTGAACAGCTTTGAAAATTGAAAGGTTACCGGTAATGACTTGACCAGATGCTTCAGCTTCTTCCACAGTCATTGTGAAAACCTGTTGCCTCGGTGCATTCCTTCTTACTGGAGGAGCATTCCTCTGTCCATTCCGTTGTCCTTAAGGTAAGTTCATTTGAGCTTGATGGAATTGACGAGGAGGAGGTGCAACCGGTCCATGAGGTGGTGGAGCTGGGAAAGCTAGTCGTGGAGCAGGTGCCTGGATGGCTGGTCGCTACTGATAAGTGATTGCTGGTCTGGGTGCAGCATTGGGATTGAGCCTACGAGGAAAAAACCCAATATCATGTGTGGCTGAGCCGCAAACCAAACAAAGGCAATTTGCATACCGACAGTCCTTCGCTAGGTGTCCATCTCTTCTGTAGTAGGTTCAAAAGGCTGGGCTGGGCCGGTTGATTGGTACTCCCGGTTTCCTGGTCACAAAAGGTAGCCTTGAAGAGGCTCCTCCTGCCATCTGAGTGGCAGGACGCTTCACTCTGGTAGATTGGGGTCTACCCTTCATCTTCACCACTACCTCATTTCGATGGGTAGCTTTCAGGGCCAGTTCATGGATTAGGAAATTCCCTGTAGCTAAGGCAACTTGGATCTCTGGATCTAACCCTTGCTGAAATCGTCTGGACCTGATCTCAGCAGTCGGTATCAAGTGTGCTGCGAACCTGTTAAGGTCTTGTGTTAACTGTGTAGTATGTGATATAAGAAAATCGAATATTGAGATATATTTTACCTACTGAGCATGGTAAACTCAGCATCATACTCATTTACAGATTTGGTCCACATCGAACCCTGTTGCAGCTGGATGAATTGCTGTTCCATGTCAAATCGGGCAGCCTCTGGAAAGTACTTCGCGTCGAACATATCGCGAAAGGTTTTCCATTCGATCGGTTGGTCAAGACAGCTTTCTTCCGTCTTCTACCAAACTCGGGCGTTGTCAGTGAATTGCAGCTTCGCAACTCGTACCCAAGTGTTCTTTGGTACTTGTGTTGCCGCCAGATCATCCTCAATGCTCTGAGCCCATTCTTCCGCTTCTAAAGGGATCTCTTTCCCCGAAAATTGCTTTGGGTGCAATGTCCGGAATTGTTTTACTTTGGGCACTTCTGCTTCTGAACGGTTCAGTAATATAGCCGTCTTCTACTGCTATCCTTCTAGGAGGCTTCGGATTGCCTCAAGCAGTACCGTCTGCTCATTGATCAGAGCAGCAACGGTAGGCTTAAGCGGTAGAGGTGGTACTGTGTTGTTGAAATTGGTGCTGGTATTGTTTGGAGAATGCATAACCTTGAAAGAAAAATAGGGTTAGGATAGATTCAAAGTAAATGAAATTGTAAGATTCAAGGAATATGAAATGTAAAGAATATTTTTAATTGCTGATTCTTGTGTTATATTGCTTAGGACTTCATGCAGAATTGACCTGCATGTCCATGCAGAACTGACCTGCATGGGCCGCCAACAAAACATGCCATGCCCCGCTTCCCGGTGTACGGTAAGGAGACGCGACGGGTCACGCAACGTATTTACTCAGAAGTAAATACGCTAAGCGTAACCAAGCAATATAAGGTAAAATGTATACAAGAGACATGATTATAAATGAACAACAACTTTTATTTATTTAACAATTCTTTACAAGGACAACTGGAAATGTAAATACAGGAATAGAAAGCAATGCCTAAACAATGGCATAACTGAAATGAAAAGTATATAGAAGTGCCTACAGCTCTGGGTCGATGGAAAACTGCTCCAAGTCCTCTGTACAGGGCTCGATCTCTAATGAGTCGGATCCACCTGACAACATTCGAAAGAAAGAAGAAAAGGAATGTCGTCAGCGAACAATCGCTCGGTAAGTCCCAAAGAAGAGAGAAGTAGAATAAACAGAAAAGAGAATATAACTGTATAATGCTATCTTTTGTTCTGTTATCGCAGTTGTTTGTAGCTTGGTACAGAATATTCCAGTGTATACGAGAGAAGTCCCACTATTCCAGAGACTAAGGTATACCGAGCATAAGGAACCGTTAAGCCACGGTACAACAGCAATGGATTTTCAGGTTAGGTGTATTAAAGTGACCGTCCCGTACCACTTCTAACACATTCCGTACGAGTCTACCCCTTTAAAACCCCGTAATGTATTTTGTATTAATTGTATTGTTTTTATAGATGGAAGATTTGCCGAAACCATGATATCATGTAAACAGAATGGATACAAATGGATAGTCATGTAATCAGAGTATATCCATGTTTCGGTTCGGTCGAGTCATATTGATATAGATTGAATTCTGGTATAAATGGATTTATGTTGTATTGTAGTTATACTTGAATTGGATTCAAGTCAGATTGATTTCATATTAGATGAAGACTCTGTCTGAGTCATACACTTTGAAAAGAAATTGAAGTCCTGAATTAGTTTTGATGTTATCGGTAACTGCTGCACATGGACGGCAGGATTTGTGTCTTTTTCCAAGACAATTACCGTGTTGATAATACCATTGTTAGATTGTCTACCTTAGATAGGAAAGCACCCATATTCTCCGATTCTCTGAGGCTCAAGAGAACTGGTCCTGCTTAAACCTATATTTATTAGGATCCTTATTGTAAATTAATATAACTTGAGGGGGTTTTATGAAAAATAGTTTTGATATATTTTCAAAATACACCTAAAGTATTTAATTATCATCTTTAGGGTTTTCATAATTATAATTTTTATAAAATTAAATATTCTAGTGGATATAACCTAGATTTCATTGTATATGGTATTTTAGTGTAATCTTGGAATGGTATTGAATTGTAAAGGCAGTTTCATGAAATTTGTGATTCCTTTGATTTATAAAACGCGGAATATATATAATATATTTAAAGTAGATATTTTGATAATATTTATATATATCTAATATTTATAAAAATAGAATTTATTTATTAAATAGAAATCACATTTTTCTTAAAAGTTGCATTAAAAATTCCATCAAGATCGAATGCTCCTTACGGAGGTCTGCATCTTGCTCTATTAGGCCCGAGGAAGTACGATAACCCGCACCATCCCGATCGGGGTTCCCCAAAATGGGTTGTAGAGGCTTATTTGCAAGGAATTACATAATACACTTTTAAAGAAAACGGTTTTGAATGTTTATGGTATTTAAGTGTAAACTTGTATTTTCCCATAAACTAATGTCCCAAAAGTTATCGTGCTATGTCAAAATGTGTGTTTTGATGAGGTAGGTCATTACCTCATGAGTTTTCTAAAGATAATGCAAAGGGAATATATTGAATTGTGTTGAAAGTAAAGTATATGGTATTTTACCGTAAAAATACGATAAAAATTGCATAATAGATTATTTTGAGATGAAACTTATTCTAATGTGTTTGTTAATGATTACTAAACAATCTATTAAAAATTTGCAGGTTTGTTATTAAGAAAAAATTATATTTTTAAAGAAAAGAGAATCGGAAGCTGGAATAACTCCGCTTCCGACGAGTTTCGAAAAGGAGAAGTTTTAGAATAGCAAAAGAGGAGGGGAGAGGGGACTTACTGATTATAATTAGAGAGAAGAGGTAGGGGGAGAGTTTGGGATCGTCGGGGAGTCGTTTTGTCATCGGATTCTTTCCGAAATTTCGCCTCTTACTAACTCCACTTGTATAATTTTGGACTTGGAAATTTTAGAGTTTTTATAATGGAATTCTGAATGAGGAGGGGGGGAAATGTAGTGTAGTATTTATAGGAAAAATTAGGGTTTAGGTTAATGAAGAATAGAATTAAAATGTGCATTAAAATGTGGATTAATGCCCATTTTTAATTCTCTCGAAATGTGCAGAGAAATCAAACAGCATGGGGATAGTGGGGTAGGCCAAGGGGTTCTGGGGTTAAAAATTGGAGGCATCCCCTACGGATTAGCCCGGCGGTGCCGGCCCCCTATACGCATCTCGCCGGCCAAAACCAGTGGGATGAGGTTGGGATGCTTGCCATGTGTTGGTGTCGTTTGGTATAACTCAGTGCACATGTTTGTTTACTTTGTGACTTTTCATTTTATGTGTAGTGCACGTGTAAACCTTTAAGCTTATAAAAGATTAAAAGAAAAATCAATTAAAAATTATGTGGCTGGGGGGATTCGATCACATGGGCTATGTCACAACAGTGCAAGACTTTACCAATGAGCTGTAAGTTATTTCTTGCTGTTCAAAAGCAAATCAAATACTTATAGCATACTTAGGATTGTAAATACTCCATTTGTACATTAACTTTTAATCAAATTTTCTGTACACTAAAACAAAGTTGTTACATTTCCCGTCTGACAATTAGTGTATGTCAAATCTTTCAACCGTCGAATACGATCCCAAATGTTTGTGAGAGTTGAGCGTCATGTTCAATTTTTGCAAATGTATATATAGTATTCGACGAGGGGATTTGACATACAGTAATTTTTGGATTTATCCAGTTTGGACATGTTACGAATGCAACAAGACTTACATTTCACATTCTCCTGTATTTTCGTCCATTTTGAAAAGTTTCGACGGTGCTTTCCACTTGTTCCCAATGTATAGATTTATGTACGAATATGGGGAACAGGGGGAAGTGCTGCCGAAATTTTCTCGAAATGAACGAAAAACAGGAGGAAGTGAGATTTGAGTGTTGCATTCGTAATGGGAATTAGGACCTTTAGTTTTGACAGCCGCGAAACTAATTATTCGCCCCGACTTACGCCAACCTTAAATGATATCAGATGCTTTGATGCGTCCACACCATTAAATCTAATTTGAGACTTGAAAATTTATTTAATGATGATTTTGTAATAAACTCCTAAGATATATTACACTCATATTATTATCTGTATGATAACAGATGAGAACTTTTTCGAATAAATCGTTTTTGCTCATAGGGAAAAAAGATAGGTATAGTTTGAGAGACACCCGATTTAAGGATGGACTTAAAGCCTTTATAGATTACGAGGAGCTAAACCCAAAGCATAGCAAAGTTGGACTCCTATTCTGTCCTTTTAAGAAATGTAAGAATAGAGAACGTCTTCGACGTGTAGAGATAGAAGAACATGTGTATATAAATGATTTTGAAGAAGGCTACATACATTGGAATTACCATGGCGAAAGAATATGTAACGAGAAAGTGAGGACGGATAATGAGACCGCAGCTTCGCAATCTGAGTTGCCGACGGGTGACAGAATAGATGACACGCATGAAATGTTGGAAGATTTATTTGTGTCACGACCCGAAAGTATGGAACGTGACTGACACTTAAATTACAAAACGTCTCAAGGCGTAACGTAATCTAAGTAAGCCAAAGCCCAGAAATCTAAACCATTTAAAGAAATAGAGTGAAGGAAAACTTATTTAAAGAAAGCAATTTTAACAAAATAAGTCGCATTAAACATTTTTAAAAACATCAAAACTTTCCAAAAATTTCGGCAGAGTCTCCTTTGTAAATACTGGCCCCAAATGGGTACAAAACAAGAATACATACAAGAATGAATAAAGGCATCCCCAAGCGGGAGCTAGCTCTTCGCCAATGGCGGAATCACAACCACATGCAATTAATATATAACATAAAGTGCAAAATAAGCATCTGAAAACAAGAATAAGAAAAACATCACGTTGGCTCAAGTGAGCATCGATACCAAACACCACAAATACAAGTCTCACGGTCTCACCGTTGTTTACCGCCGAAAGCCGGGAAAGACAAGCGTCTTGCCTGAATTTGGGGGCAGATGCTATTTTGGTTTATCTATCCACCAATGGCGGAATCACAACCACATGCAATTAATATATAACATAAAGTGCAAAATAAGCATCTGAAAACAAGAATAAGAAAAACATCACGTTGGCTCAAGTGAGCATCGATACCAAACACCACAAATACAAGTCTCACGGTCTCACCGTTGTTTACCGCCGAAAGCCGGGAAAGACAAGCGTCTTGCCTGAATTTGGGGGCAGATGCTATTTTGGTTTATCTATCCACCTCTCCGAAGATGCCAAGTTGATTTATTGTAGCTCAGATTCCCCCTCGTGGTGAGGGGTTTTTGATTATAGGGATGCTCTTCCCTGCAGGCGCAAGCCCCTGCAGTTAATTACGTTACCGCATAGCGATAACCACTTTCTCCTGCTCCAAATGTTCATTTCGTGTCGTGTGTGTTTGTTTTATTTTTGGTTGCCCGTGGATTGTATACGGAGACTAATTTGTGTTGTCACCCGTAGTGCGTGGATTAGTCCAAATCCTTATTTTCTTAGATTTGGGTTTGGTTTGATTTAAGGATCGTTAATCTCGTTTGGGATTAAGATCAGATCAACTTAAATATTTGTTAAGGATACGTTAGTCTAATTTTAGACTAAGATCTACTTAGCAGGATTTTTGGGATCGTTCAGACCCAACAAAAGAGCATTTAGGCTCTATCACTTTAGTTTAAGAACGTTACGGTCCATAGATCACCATTTTTGGTATGAGGGTTTAGTTTAAGGATGTTGCGGTCCACAGCTAGTTTAAGGACATTACGGTCCATTGTAATATGATCATGGGTTTGGGAGTGCATCAAAGAGCTATTGGTTGTCGGGACCCTCCATTTCTTTGAAGACGTTGAAGAATTATAACGACATGTATCAGAGGTGTGGAGAGATGTATCCTTGAACCGAACTCCAGATTGAAGGGAGAGATCCTAGTGGAACGAACATCATTTTAGATGCCGAGTGTCAGGAGATCATTAGTCATCTTTGAGACTAGGATTGGTTTGGGGAGACCTGAGTATAGAAGGGCTCGGTTGATTGATGGTCAAAACGTTTTTTTTTGGCCTCAGAAGACTTGGCTAATTTGGGCTAAGGTTGGCCTCTCATAGTGTTAAATACTAATGTATACTTAGTGCTCACGTGCTCCCACGTAAGACTCCATGGTAGCGTTAAACATCGAAAATTGAGACGCTCACGTATGGCACGTGAGGCACCCGAAAGTTGGTGTGGTGCCCTTGGGTTCACATCCCCGTCTATACATATAAGTGTTAAACACTTAAATCTTGTGGCCATCACGTGTGGACACGTGAGGCACCCCAGAGTTGGGCACTGATTCTTTGGGTTTATTCCATTTTTCTTTTATAAGTGATAAGCACTATTGGGAGTCACGTGGGATCACGTGAGGCGCCCCAAATAGGAACTGTCTTTGGATTTATCCCCCTTTTTCTTTTGAAAGTACTAAGCACTATTAGAGGGTCACATAGGATCACGTGAGGCGCCCCAAAATGAGAACTGTCTTTAGAATTTCCCCCCTTTTTCATATGAGTGTTGAAAAACTGTTGGAGGTCACGTGGGAACACGTGAGGCGCCCTAAAATGGGGACTGTCTTTGGGTTTATTTCCTTTTCCTTTTATAAGTGCTAAGCACTTGTTTTAAGGGGTCACGTGGGAACATGTGAGTCGATCTCAGTTGTTTTTTTTTTATGCAGGGTTAAACCCTAGTTTTGTCAGAGGAATTAAATTCCTATATCTTTTGGAAGAATTAAATTCTTCAAACTTAGTTCTTTTCTCAAAGTTTTTGGACTACATGACAGAATCTCCCCGATGAGAATTAAATTCTCAACTTGTGGAGAGATCTGCTTCTGCAGACCTCAACCAGAGAAAGAACTAAGTTCTTTTTTTTGGAAGAGTTAAACTCTTGTAATGGTGAAGAGGAGATAAAATAATCTCTAGGTCTTTTTTTCTTACCTAGGATTTCTTTTCTTAAAGGAGAACTCCTCTTCTTCCCTTTTTTTTGTTTCTCAAATCTTATTGGGGGGTCTCCTCTCTCCCAGACTTAAAGTCTCGGGTCCTTTATATAATAGAGGCAAGTTTGTTGATTTAGTTAAGGAAATCTCTTGTTGAGAGATCTTAATTGATTTGAGAATTTTATCCACCGTTGGATCTTTGATCCAAAAAATTCTGTTTTACAGAAAATATTTTTCTTGTTTTTAACAAGATTGGGAAAATATTTTCCCATACAAAGCTTATTTTATAGCTTGGTGATTTTTAACCACCATTGGATTTTTAATCCAACGGTGCTCTGTTTTACAGAGCGTAATCTTTCTTGTTTAGAAAGATTGGGGAAATATTTTCCCATACAGAGCTTATTCTGTAGCTTGGTGATTTTTAATCACCATTGGATTTTTAATCCAACGGTGCTCTGTTTTACAGAGCGTAATCTTTCTTGTTTAGAAAGATTGGGGAAATATTTTCCCATATAGAGCTTATTCTGTAGCTTGGTGATTTTTAATCACCATTGGATTTTTATTCCAACGGTGCTCTGTTTTACAGAGCGTAATCTTTCTTGTTTAAAAAGATCTAAGGAAATATTTCCCAAATAGGGTTTTGATCTCTTTTATTTAGAATTTAATTCTATCAGCTTGGAAGGTGATTAGAAACCCTCACGTGTAGCACGTGACCCCCTTAGAATTAAACTGGTTTGCCTATATGCAGCAGTCCCAGAGAAAAGGCATCGCGTGTTGGCACATGAGCTGATGTTCAGAAATGTCACGTGCGGCACGTGATCCACACGAAGTTAAGCCCAACAAAGATCATCACATGCTGACACGTGAACTTCTCTATCCTATTATTTGTTTTAGGAAAGCCCCTATATACTTTGTATATAGATACTTACGTGTTTGCACGTGAGGCTTAATTTCAACCTTATTTGTTAAGTGCAATAGCTATAACCTTTGCTCCAAGGCGCATCATGTGTGGGCACGTGATACTCCATTAGGGGATTTTTTTCCTATCGCTTTTTTATTTTATTATTTTTATTATTATTATTATTATTTATAAGGGAACAAATGCCCCCACAGTTTTATTCTCACGTGTCTTGCACGTGAGTACAACGCTGTCACCTTTACAGCCGTTGGATTGCCTAGGAGAATGGGGAGATGAACAGCCTTCGTCATGTCTTATAAATGCAAGGGTCTTGTCTTCGGGAAGCCACTGTTCTTTCATCTTCTTCCTTGTCTTCTTCGAGAATTTAATTCTCTTCTTCAGAGCTTAGTTCTCTGCCCATTGTAACTCCCGATTTAAACTCTGTTAGAAAAAGAAACCCTTTTTAGGTAAAAATCTTGAACAACCAAGAAACCCTTTATTTAAAAAAAAATTCCGGATTTTAAATTCACCATAAGAGCTTTGCTCTCTTCTGAAACCCGTCTCTTAGAGATCCAAAGACGTGATCTTTGTGTAGTAAACCTCAATGTCTTGGGCATTCCCCCTCCGATCTTTAAGGATTCATGGTATTTTTATTTTTCGTTTCTTTATCATGGGGGTTTCTGAAATTTAATTCCACTGCATAAAAAGAATTTAATTCCTCACCGTAGAGCTTAGCTCTGAAAGATCAAGAAGGCCCTTCAGGAATTTCATTCTCTAGTGTTCTTGAGAACATTTTCATAGGGTTTTTTCCTTATTTGCACGAATTTAAATTCGTTAGGTATTTTAACAGAACTTGTTTTCTCTATGAGGATGTCAAGAGTTGTTTAAACTCCCGTGTCTGTTTAATGAGAATCCTTTTTTGATTTTCACAATGATTGTCCTGTCTCATCATTGGTGAGCCGCCAAATTGATTTTGTGGGGTCCTTTAGTTTTGCAATCAGTGGTCCCATGAAACAAACTCTCTGTCATTTCCCTCTGTTGTTATATATATATATATATATATATATATATATATATATGTGTGTGTGTGTGTGTGTGTGTGTGTGTGTGTGTGTGTGTGTGTTTCATTAACGGTTTTTCTTTCCCTTATTTCAGGAACAATGACTTCTCTTCCCTACTTCCCTTTTACTCACTCGGACGCTACTTTCCCGCAATCGCTGTCGGATGAGGAGGCTATGGCAATGATCAGGGCTGCATACGCCTTCCTTCTGAGCTCCTCACTGCAAAGGCGAGCCTGCGGGGGTGGATTGAGTGGTGTGCTGCTAATCTACAGTCTTGCGAGAAGATGCTCAATCGGAAATTTTCGGAGAGGGAGATAGCCTCAAATGCTTTGGGGGAATTTCAGGCTCAACTCACTACCAAGACCACTCGTGCGTACGAAATTTGGCGGGTGCTTCAAGAAGCTATCACATAGGTGGTTTCTCTTGATAAAACCGTTATCTTTACCCGCGAGATGGTAGAAGCTCATAAAGTTGCTGAAAAGGAGCTTGAGAGTCGGTTCGCTTCGTATCAGACTCAACAGTCTCAGGTGGAGACCCGTCTTGTGGCAATAACAAAGCTTGAAGCCGAGGCCCAGCGAAAGAACGATGACTGACGAGCTTATTGCACCATCCGCCGGCTTAAAGATTTTTTTTTGTATATTCTTTTTTTTGTATTTACTCCTGAATGAGAGTATCTTGTATTCATTTTGATTCATGAATAAAAGACATATTTTATTTCATATTGGCGTGTCTCTTTAGCAAATACGTCTTGTAGATAGTCTATCTTGATCTCTTTGCAGGGCAACAATGGCTTAGAAAATAGGTTCAGATCTGTCGTCTAAGACTTTTCAATTTTATGAGCCGTGAGGATCTTATAAAGACTTTTTTCCCTACGAATCGAGAGGATCCCGTAGGTGTATTTTCTCCTTAGGAGTCATGAGGACTCCTAAGTGCGTTTTCTCTTGAGAGTCGTAAGGATCTCACAAGGGAATTTTCCCCTTACAAATCGAGAGGACTCGTAAGTGGTTTTTTCCCTCCTTATCGATATTCGACTTTGGAGAGTGTGGCCCGTGAATAGTATGCAATAGTCCATCATGGACCGACTTGCAAGGTCCCAGTGCTTAGGAAACATGTCCTTATCCCTATTGCCTAAGGCTTTTCCCTACGAGTCGAGACGAGTCGAGAATTTCTCACAGGAACATTATTTTCCCCACGAGTCAAGACGAATCGAGAAGTTCTCGTAAGGATGTCCTAACGTCACAATTAACTCCTGCTAATAGAAGTCCGTTAGGGTCTGTGGTACTAGGGTTTTTTACCCATCGTACCGCCGCGTTGGCCGGTGTATTTCTCGATACGCAATCTTGCTGTCGAGTAGCACTGTGACTGTTGTGTCTCTGATCCCTTCAGAGGATGGACAAGACGTCTTCAAGTAACCCTCCAGGTGATATTATCGTCGAAAGAGCAACATTAGGGATATTCCATTCCGCTTTTACTTGAGGTTAGGCTCAGTTTGGGGAGCCCCAATGAGTCATGACCACTCTGCACTGGAGTGGGATGATCTCCAATAGAGTTTCAGGTCTCATTTGAGTTGCCGTCAAGACCCTGAAGCTAGGGATCTTCCTTTGCTTCGTTAGTTGACATTGTGTCTGCAATATTGCGACGACTGCCGAGGTTGTCTCTTGGTTGTCAGTGAACCGTCGAGGTTTGGAACTAGGGGACTTTACCATGGCTCCATTTGTTGATGTCTCGTCTACATCCTGCTGGGGGGAGGAAGAACGCTGTTATTGATCTCTAGGTTGTAGATGTAGCCATTGAGACTTGGAACTAGGGAATCTGCCATGGCTCTGAGGTAATCTCTAGGTTGTCTGTGAACCTTCGAGATTTGGAACTAGGGGACTTTGTCGTAGCTCTATTTTGCTGACGTCGTATCTGCTTCTGGTTGGAACGAGAAGGAACGCCGTTGTTGATTTCTAGGCTGTAGATGTAGCCATCGAGACTTGGAACTAGGGATTCTGCCATGGCTCCGAGGTAGTCTCTAGGTTGTCCGTGAACCGTCGAGATTTGGAACTAGGGGACTTTGCCGTGGCTCCGAGGTAGTTTCTAGGCTGTCTGTGAACCATCGAGATTTGGCTTCCCTTTGACGAAGCCTGGTGAGGTAATATGGTTCCCTTTCTGTTTATGCCCATGGATTGTATACAGGGGTCAATGTAATCTCACATGTAGGGCAAAAGTTTCATTTTTTTAATATCTTTCCGTGATGCTCTATCATTTCAGCTTTTATATCGTGAAAGTCGCGATTGCCCAATCATTTTGGCTATTTTTCGTGGTGACCAATCATTTCAGCTATTTTTTTCTTTTTTTTTATTGCGAGTTGCCCAAACATTTCGGCTGTTTTTATATACATATATTTTGCTCGCTGATTTTTATTGGGAGTTGCCCAAACATTTCAGCTGTTTCATATGCATTTTTTATTTATTTTTTGCTCACTGGTTTTTTTATTTTGAGCATGGAACTCAAGATCTGATACCAATATTAGCATCAGTATCACTGCGACTGGAATATTGCCAGGAGTGAATCATCATTTGCCGTGAAAAGACTTGGAATTTGATACCGATTTAGGCATCAGCATCGCTACCATTAGGATTGTTGCCAGAAGCGAATCATCATTTTCCTTTGTCGATTCGAACAAAGGTGGCTTAGCAAACAGGGTTAGGATCCTGTCGACTAAGGCTTTTGACTTTATGAGCCGTAAGGGTCTCATAAAGGTGTTTCTCCCTACGAGTCATGAGGATCTCGTAGGTGTTTTTTCTCCTTAGGAGTCGTGAGGATTCCTAAGTGTGTGCTCTCTTATAAGTCGTAAGGATCCTACAAGAGTGTTTTCTCCTTATATGTCGAGAGGACTTACAAGTGTCTTTCACCACATGAGGACATTCCTCGTCGTTGGTGGGACTTGGTGAGGGAAACGTTTATTTGTGCCCGTAGATTGTATACAAGGGTCAATATTGAACCGCTTGTAGGGTAACTTGGGGGATGTGATGGCTTAAGAACAGGTTCAGATCCCTGTAACTTAAGGCTTTCGAATCCCAGGAGCCGTAGGGGTCTCATAGGGGGATTCTTCTTATGAGTCGTGAAGATCTCGTAAGTGCAATTTCTCCTTAGGAATCGTGGGGATCCCTAAGTGTGTTGCTCCCTTTTGTGATTCGTAAGGATCTCACGCAAGTATTTTCTCCTTACAAGATCGAGAGGACCTTGCAAGTATGCATGAATTTTTTTTACGAGTCTGCGCCCTTTCGGGTTTTCACGAACTCGCCGGAAGTCCTGCTGTTTTTACTCACGGAGCCCTTTCGGGTTTTCATCCGTTCCCATTTTGCTTATGGACGTACCGTTTTTTTACATCACGAGATTGCGCCCTTTCAGGTTTTCACAAGCTCGTCGGTAGCCCTGCTGTTTTTACTCACGGTGCCCTTTCGGGTTTTCATCCGTACCCCTTTTGCTTATGGACATACCGCATTTTTTTAACTCCTCCGTTTTCCAATGGCACTTAAGGGGAATTTCGCTACCGGGGCGGTTGTGCAGCCAGTAGGACTTAAGTTGCAATCCTCGCCGCTGGGACCTGTGGACCTGGATTCCACTGTCGCCGTGTTTGAAGTGGCGTATTTAGTTTAAAGACATTGTGGTCCATTGTTAGTTTAAAGATATCTCAGTCCAATGTTAGTTTAAGGACATCTCGGTCCATCGTTAGTTTAAGGACATCTCGGTCCATCGTTAGTTTAAAGACATCTCGGTCCATAGCAGCTTCGAGGCGAAGTTTTGCCGGATACTACTTATAGAGTTAGACTCGGGAGGACAGCGAGCGAACACGAGCGTCATCATCTATCATTAACCTGAGCCGTGACTCATCAAGCGTAGTATTTCTGAAGGAATCGGCCGTTTATCGGCCGGAAGGGTCTTTCGCCATGCATATCCATGAGCAAGTAGGCCCCACCTTGGTAGACCTTGTCTATGATGTACGGGCCCTAATAGTTCGGCTCGAATTTCCCCCATTTAGCATGATTGGGGATCATAGGTCTTTTTACGACTAGCATGAGTTCGCCTTGGCGGAATGTTCTCGGCCTATTCAATTTTTCGTATGAGCGCGTCATCCTTACTTTGTAAGCTTCTAGGTTTTGCTGCGCCATGAGACGAGTTTCATCGAGGGCATCGAGCTCCTCAAGTCGAATATAGGCATTTTCTTCATCCGTCAGCTCGTATCGAAATGCTACTCATAGAAAAGGTAGCTCTATCTCCAAGGGAAGTAGTGCTTCCGAGCCGAATACCAGTGTGAATGGCGTTGTATTCGTGGCCTTCTTGAACGTGGTCCGATAAGCCCAGAGAACTTCATGCAATCTCTCGTGCCAGTCCTTTTTAGTTCGAGGCACCGTTTTCTTTAGGATCTTTGTCAAGGTCTTGTTGAAAGCCTCGGCTAGACCGTTAGCTCGGGGATTATAGACCGAAGAGTATCTCCAATCTATTATATGTTGCTGTGTGAAGCTGCTAATCTTATGACTTCTGTAGGCCGGCCCGTTATCCGAGATGATCCGTCGCGGAGCGCCAAATCGGTAGATGACATGTGTCCTGATGAAATGGAGGATGTTCTCCGTCTTCACCTCTCTTAGCGGTATTTCTTCTGCCCATTTGGAGAAGTAATCGATCGTTGCCAATATGAACCGATATCCCTTAGATGATGCCGGTTCGATAGGCCTAATTATATCGGTTCCCCGCATTTCGAATGGCCAGCTAGCCAGTGTTGGGTGTAACGGATTCGGATGCTGGTGGATGAAGTCCCCTTGAATTTGGCACAAGTGACACTGCTTCGTATATTCAAGGCAGTCCTGAATCATCGTGGGCCAATAGTAACCCATTCTTTTGATTTTCAGCTTCATTTTTTGCCCGGCTTGATGGGAACCATAGAGTCCATCGTGAGTTTCTTGGACGACTCTCCTTACTCCTTCTGGTCCCAGACATGTTCGCCATAAACAATCGAATGATCTCTTATATAGAGTATCATTGACGAAGGCGAAACACAAAGCTCGCTTCATGAGCTGATGTCTCAAAGATGCGTTTTCGGGTGTTCGATGTGATTTGAAGTAGTCTATGAAGACTTCTCTCCAATCCTTAGCTTTCTCTTCGTCCTCTATTTGGAAGGCCACTTGTTCGGTCGCTTCCCTTCTTTCAGATGTCTTTGGAGATATATCTGCCGGTGCGAGAATCCGGCGGCTTTGCACAATGATCCTTACGTCATTGAGGTTTTCGTCGGCCAGTTCTTTAGCGAGCTTGGCTAATGCATCTGCCTTGCTATTTTCCGTCCGTGGTATACTTTCCAGGACGTAAGAGGGGATTTGAGTCAGTAATTGCTGCACACTTTTGCCATATTTTACCAGCTCTGGTTTACACGTCTGATAGTCACCATTTACTTGGCTAACAACCAGCTGGGAGTCTCCATATATAAGGAGGTTTTCAATTCCCATGTCGACAGCAATCTCAAGACCTGCTATTAAAGTTTCATATTCCGCTTCGTTGTTTGTTCTTGGCTCCGTTAAGGAAAGGGCAAAACGCATTATCCCTCCTTATAGAGTCACAAAGATAAGGCCTACTCCGGCTTTGATTATAGGGGTGCTTTGCTTCCGCCTCTTCATAGACGATGCCCTATCGAAGTAAAGTTCCCATCGGTATCACTCCCTTCTTTCTCCCCGTCGATTGCGTCAAACGCGTGTTCGTCTGGCAACTCACAGTTTAAGGGAGAATTAGCTGGTATCGGATGCTCAGCGATAAAGTCAGCGATGGCCTGGCCTTTTATTGCCTTGAGGGGTCAATATACTATCGAGAACTCCATCAAGGGGAGGGCCCATTTGGCAAGCCTTCTCGTTAGTATGGCTCTTAACATCAAATATTTGAGAGGATCCACTTTTGATATGGATGGACCTCATGTGCCAAGGCGTAATGTCGGAGCTTCGTTACCGTGAAGATCAGTGCCAGGAAATGCTTTTTGATGGGGGAGTAATTGTTTTTTGCCCCCAGGAGAACTCGACCCAAATAGTAAAGAGCTCTCTTCTTCCCCTGGTCGTTCTCTTGTGCCCATAGTGTGCCTAAAGAACCTTCAAGGGCTGTTGTGTACAGGATGAGGGGCTTTCCCTTGACAAGAGCGGTCAATACCGACGGGTTCTGTAGATATTGCTTAATTTCGTCCAGTGCGTTTTGGCATTTAATATCCTAAATGAACGGGGTCCCTTTCTTCATTAGATGACTGTAGGGGCGGCATTTGTCTGAGAGGTTAGCTATGAACCGCCGGATATACACGAGCTTTCCTTAGAGAGACCGCAGTTGCTTGAGTTCTTGGCGAAGGCATTTCCATAATCGCCTTGATCTTTGACGGGTCTAATTCGATGCCCCGGTGTCGTATGATGAATCTTAGGAATTTTCCTGAGGAAACTCCAAACGCGCATTTCAGAGGGTTCATCTTCAGGTTGTACTTCCGAAGGTGCTGGAACACTATCTTCGGATGCTCCCAGTGCTCCTCGTATGATTTGCTTCTCACCATGAGATCGTCAATATAACATTCGACAATCTTGTGTATGAGGTCATCAAAGATCTTTGTCATAGCCCTCTGGTAGATGGCACTAGCGTTCTTCAAACCGAACGGCATCACTTTGTAGCAAAATATGCCCAGCGGAGTCCGGAAAGCAGTGTGCTTTTGGTCTTCAGGATGCATCTTTATTTGATTATACCCCAAAAATCCATCCATGAAGGAGAAGACTTCATGGGTGGATGTGTTATCGATCATCAGCTCAGTAACAGGCACTGGGAAGTCGTCCTTCGGACAAGCTTTGTTGAGATCCCGAAAATCTATGCAGATGCGTACTGTCCCATTTTTATTTATTACCGAAACGATATTGGCGATCCAGTCAGGGTATTGAACTTCTTGGATGAAGCCGGAGTCGATTAGCTTCTTGACTTCGGCATTGATGCTCATCTCAAGCTCGAGCCACATTCTTCCTGGCGCCTGTTTGACTGGCTTGACGTCTTGCGATATCGCCAGTTTATGCACAGCTATCTTTGGATCTAATCCTGGAATCTTGGAGTAGTTCCATGCGAAACAGCCTTTATACTGCATAAGCACATCTTTTAATGTAGCCATCTGCTCTTCAGACAATAGCTCACTGACGAACGTTGGCCTCGGCTCGTTTTCCGTCCCTAAGTCAATTTTTCTCTGGTTGTCTGCTGTGGTGTGTATCCCACCTTCCAGCTCTTTTGGCGCCGGTGGAAATTCTGAGATCACCTCGTTCTCATCTTCATTTGTGAAGCATTGGGAGAGGTCGTCCATATTCTCGTGCTCTCCCTCCTTTGAGAATGTTATCATATGGCAGGCACGAGCTCGTTTCCAAGCTCGATGCTGATCTAGACTTTCCCTCGCAGTGTAGGTTGCTCTCGACTCATGCTTTCGTGGCGGGGCTACCCTCCAGCTGTCGGATAGAGCAAACCTTCCTTGCTGATACTGATCTTCAACCCAGTCTTTGAAGGTGAAGCAGTCTTCAAGAGGATGTCCTTTTGCTCGGTGATAGGACCAATAATCCAGGTGATGGACCTCGTTCATCTGTTCGGAGTATCGAGACTCTGGGAGCATCATCATTTGATACTTCATGACAAGGTTGAATATCTTTCTTGTCTTGTCTTGAGGGAAAGAGTACTCCCGACCCATCTTCTTCATAAAAAACGGGTTCCGGCCGACTTTTTCTCGCTCGCGTGGCTTCTTGGATCCACTTCGTTGTCTTTGAATGCCGTCCCCATTCTTGATCTTGGCATTGCTTCTGTGTCGGACTTTTTCCTTACCGCGAGAGCGCACGGCAGGCTGAGGGTGAAGGGCATCGTCGTCTTCTCCTGCCGTAGCCTGCTGAATGATACGCTGCGTTCTGACTTTCTCGTAAATGGCCATATCGCGGCTATGGTCATCCCGAACCTTTTGACCCACTTCTCTTATCAGCTTGTCAATCTGTTCTTCGAATGATGGGCTTGGTATCCTCACGGCGGGATCTCGCTCTGGTTCGACATCAACGCTATCTGGAAATGCATTTGCTTCTTCACCGAAGTTATTTATGACATGGCAGCCATGGAACCGCTCCCTTTTCTTGGACCGAACGTATCCAAGGCCAGTCGTCTCCATTCTCCCATTGGGCATCTTCTGCCGAGTCCTGGGGACGTCCCAAATCTTGTTATAGAACTGGGCTTGTCGAGCAGTCTGTTTGAAGGGTACGCCTTGGCATCTCAATAGCCTTTTCAGTCCCTCTGCGTAGTATTTGGGCAGACAAATTAGTTGAAGCCTGTCGAGCGTAGGTTCGGCACCGTGCCTGACTTCTTTCTCCCCTTTAGTCTCCGTGGATTGGTAGAAAAGGATCGACTTTTCGCCTCTTTGTTTAGGAGGGACGTAGAAGGTCTGCAGCTCCTGCACGTTGTACGTATCAAGTGCATCAAGTTCTTTGTAATGCCGCTGCGGAACCATAGTAATTTGTAAACTCTGGTCAGCTCCAGCAAAAGTCTGCATTGACGGAAGGACGGAGAACACTGTGCGTCCTCAGAGTCACTGCCAAAGACCAGAATAGGAGTAGATGGTCCTGTCCTGTTTCCTTGGGGTTGTCCCAAGTAGACCATCTCTTCATCCTCCTCGGTATCGCTCCCAAATATCGGGACAGTGGTGATGGCATTTTGTTTATTCTCCGGTTTGCGTCATCTTTCCATGTCTTCAAAGTCTGGTAAGAAGTACTTGGCGTCTTCATATTTGCGAACTTCATTTACGGAGAATGGGTTCAGCTCCCCTGTAATTGTGTACTCGAGGCCATCCTTGAAGTACATCATATACTGATGTTGTGTAGAATGGATGATGTTGTACTCATGTAACCAAGGCCTGCCCAGCAAAGCGTTGTAGCAAGTCTTGGCGTCAATAACATGGAACTTGATGTCAGTGACGAGCATCCCGAAGCGTAATGTCAATATTACGGATCCAAGCATCCGTGATGACTGCGAGTCAAATCCGGAGATAGTAATTTTGTCCCGAGCCAGGTGTTGAACATTCATGCAAATCTCTTTCAACACTCTCACATTGAGAAGGTTGACGGAGGACCCGTTTTCAACCAGAATCTTCCCTATCTTGATATCATGGCAGTACCCAGTGACATACAGAGGACGGTTGTGCTCGCACGTTTCGAGGAGGAGATCTTCATTACCGAATGTAATGTCATCTGTATGAACATCTTCCAGCTCGTCCTTCATCTTGTCTTCTGCAAGGAAGGCTTGAAACTGGTCGTGCTCTTGTAATACCTTGATCAGGGAATCTCGTGCTTCTTTAGACAGGAGAAGGGCATCTAAAATACTCAATTGTGAGGGTATCTTTGTAAGATGTGCTAGGACATTGTAATCAACCTTGTTCTTCTTGGGCGGATCTTTGGCTGCGAGCTCTTCGACGACTCCATCATCGAGGGCAATCTCCTCAGGGACTTTTTCCTTCCCTTTGTCCCTTTTGCCCGAACCCTTGTTTGAAGGTATCACGCCCCGCTTCCCAGTGTACGGGCACAGGACGCGACGAGGCCGCTACGTATTTACTCTGAAGAAAATATGCTAAGCGTATCTAAGCAATATAAGTAAAATGCACAAGAGACAAAGACGATAGATATATATTGAACAATAACTTTATTTATTAACATTATTTTTTACAATACATCTGAAAAGTAAATACATGGAATGAAAAGCAATGCCTAAACAGTGGCATAACAGAAATGGAAAATACAGAATGAAATGTACAAGTAACTAGAGCTCCGGGTCGAATGCTAGCTGGTCCAAATCCTCGCCGGTAGGCTCGATCTCCAGTGAGTCCAAATCATCTGACGACATTCCAAAGAAGAAGAAGAAAGAGAATGTCGTTAGCAAACAAATCGCTCGATAAATCCCAAAGATGAGGGAGAAATAGAACAGACACAGAGAGAGAGTGTAACTTTTAAAGTTGTATTATATTGTTAACGCTGTTGTTTGTAGCTTGGTACAGAAGAGGCCAGTGTATACGAGAGGAGTCTCAATAGACTAGAGACTACGGTGGACAGAATACAAGGAACCGTTCAACCATGGTACAATGGCAATTGAATTCAGATTAGGTGTCTTAATGGTTGCTGTCTCGTACCACTTCTGACACCTTCCGTACCAATCTACCCCTTATAAACCCCACGATATCTTGATTGTATTGTTTGTATTGTATTGTCTTATAATTTTAATTGTATAGATGGACGACTTGCCGAAACTATGATATCAGTAAATGGATGTAACTGGAGAATCATGTAGATGGACGTATATCCATGGTTCGGTTCAGTCAAGTTGTATAGATTCATAGATTGAACAGATTGAATATATGGATTCATATTGAATTGTTATATATACTTGAATCTCATTCAATTCAGATTGATTATATTGAGACTCAGTCTGAGTCGGACAATTAGAAAAGAAATTGAATCCTGAATTAGGTTTTGGTGTTATCGGCAACCGCTGCACATGGACGGCAGGATTTGTGTCTTTTTCAAAGACGATTACCGTGTTGATAACACTGTTTGTTAATTTATCTATCTTAAATAGGCAAGCACCCATATCTACAGCTCCCTGAGGCACAAGAGACTGGTTCCGCTTAAACCTATGTTTACTAGGGTCCTTATTATAATTTAGTATAACTTGAGGGGGTTTTACGTAAAAATAATTTTGTATAATTTTCAAAATACACCTCAAGCATTTAATTATCGTCTTTAGATTTTTCATTGATGTATTTTATCAATGTGACGTTTCTAGTGAAATAAACCTAATTTCATAATATATGGTATTTATTTGTAATATTGGAGTTATATGGTATTTTCTTGTAAATGGAATGTTTTTCTTGAATTTTGGAAATGTGGAATTTTATAAATATTAAAAATAGATATTTTGATATAATTACATATATATTTATTTATTATAAATATAAGTTTTATTTATAATAAAAATCACATTTTTCTAAAAAAAATTGTACTTTAAATCTTTCGAGACCGTATACTCCTTGCGGAGGTCTGCATCTCGCACTACTAAGCCCGAGGATGTGCGATAATCCGCACCATCCTGAACGGGTTGCCCGAAATGGGTTGTTGCGGCACATTGCAAAGATTTGTTAAAAATACATATCTTGTAGAAAAAGGTTTTATAATTGAAGGTAGTTATATGTAAAGTCGTATTTTCTCCAAAACTATGTTCCCAAATATCATCGTGATATGTTACATATGAGTGTTATGAGGAGGTAAATCATTACCTCGTGAGTTTTCTAAAGCTAGCATGGTTAAAAGGTATAAACATGTCGATATGAAACATAGAGGTATTTTAATGTAAAAGTGGAATAAAACTTGTTATGGTTATCATTTTAATGTCAAACTTGTTGTATTGTCTTAGTTAATGAGTATTAAATAATATATCAAAAGTTGTAGGTTTGTTATTAAGAAAATGTTGTATTTTTGGAAGAAAAGAGAATCAGAAGCCGGATAACTCCGCTTCCGACACGTTTTAAGGATTAAGAATTTGAGAATAGCAAAAGTGAGAGAGAAGGGGGACTTATGGGTTTAGGGTCAAGAGAAGAGGAAAAGGAAGATTGGGGAAGCACTGGTGCGTCGTTTCGTTGTCGGAAACTCCTCGGATTGCCGTCGGAAGTTCGCCGGAGCTTCGCCCTTCGCTAACTCCACTTGCACACAAAAATCTTGGGAATTTTCTTAAGAGTTTGGGCAGGGATTTGGGAGTGAGGAGGGCTGATTTTAGGTGTGGTATTTATAGGAAAAATTAAGGTTTAGGGTAGTGAAAGGGTGTATTAAAATTTGTATTAAAATTTGCATTAAAAAATTAAAAGGGGTGTTTTAATTCTCTATTTAATTTCAGAGAATTTAAACAATGCAGGGGGAGTGGGGTAGTCAAAAGGTTGCTGGGAGTTCAAGAAAATTTGGGATCGGGCTGACTCGGGCAGGCCGCGGCGGCCGATTCAGCCGAGTCACCGGCCTGAGTTGGCCGAGTCAGGTTGCCACGTGTCCCCTGGTGTTTGGTCTTGACTCGTGGACTCGTTTGTTTTATGTGTGACTCTTGGTTTTTACGAGTTATGCATGTGTAGACTCTTGGGCTTCTAAAAAGATTAAAAGAAATCAAAATAGAAAGATAATGTGGCTGATGTGATTTGAACTCTGGCGCTTTGGTTCAGCAGTGCAAGGTCTTACCAATAAACTACAAGCTCCTTCTTACTGTTCAAAAGTAAATCAAATACTTATAGTACTCATAGAAAATATAAATACCCCAAATATACATTAACTTTTAATCAAATTTATGTACACAAGAATTAGAGTTGTTACAGTCTACCCTCTTTACAAAAATTTCGCCCTCGAAATTTACAATTTATTTTAAGGACTAATTTACAAATAAGTGAGGATATCTTGCACGCATCTCATCTTTCCTTTCCCATGTCGATTCTCCCAAAGTGTTTTTTCTCCACATCACTTGAACCAAGTTGACTTCCTTGTTCCGAAGTGACTTCACTTTTCTATCCAGGATCTCTATAGGTTGTTGCTCACAAGATAAGTCGGGCTGTACAGTGAGCTCGGAATGATCGAGAATTTGGCTGGGGTCGCTCACCTACCTTCTGAGTTGGGATATGTGGAACACATTATGCACTCCTTCCAATGAAGGTAGAAGTGCCAAGCGGTATGCCACTTCACCGACTCGTTCGAGTATGTCGAACGGTCTAATATACCTTGGACTTAGCTTACCCCGTCTTTCAAATCAAATCGCTCCGCGATTTGGAGATATCTTAGAAATACGTGATCTCCCGGCTGGAACTCCAAATGACGGCGCTTTGCATCAGCCCAGTGCTTCTGTCGATCTTGGGTTATGCGCATTCTTTTCCTGATAGTACGAACCATATCGACGGTTGCTACTATCATCTCAGGTCCAAGAAGTTTCCTATTGCCGATGTTGTCCCAACTTAATGGTGACCGACACTTCCTTCCATATAGCGCTGCAAAAGGTGCCATTCTGATGCTTGCTTGGTAGCTGTTGTTGTATGAAAACTCCACAAGATGTAGGTGATCTTCCTACGATCCTTCGAAGTCTAATATACACGCTCTGAGCATATCTTCCAAGATCTGAATAGTTCACTCAGACTGACCATCAGTTTGTAGATGATAAGCTGTGCTAAAGTTCAAACTTGTTCCCAAGCTCTCTTGCAGACTCTGCCAAAATTGTGATCGGAACCTGGTGTCATGATCGAAGACAATGCAAACCGGTACTCTATAAAGTCTCACAATTTCCTGTAAGAGTTCATGGGTATCAGAGATAGTACATATTTGAAGATTTAAAATCTTACTTAGATTCTTATCTCCATGTACTTCTTTGCTAATGTCTCAGTAGATTAGCCAACTCGAAATGGGATGAAGTGAGCCGACTTTGTGAGTCGATCCACAATAACATATACTGCATCGTTACCCTTTGCACTGCACGGAAGTGCAGTCACAAAATCCATCGTGATGTGTTGCCACTTCCATTCTGGGATTGATAACGGTTGAAGTAATCCAGCTGTCCTGTGATGTTCAGCCTTTACTTACTGACACACCAAGTATTTAGCGACGCTTCTGGCTACTTCATGCTTCATTTCATGCTATCAGTAATTTTTACATAGATCTTTGTACATCTTTGTTCCTCCAGGGTGTACTGAGTAGAGAGAGCTATGAGCTTCTTTCATTAACTCTTCCCGAACAGAACCTTTTGGTACATATAATCTACTGGTTCTGAGTCCATTCTCCACTTGTTCTCTGATCTTTTGCAACTTAGCATCACTTGCTTGAGCTGTTTTGATCTGATTGACAATGGTAGATTGACCTTGTAAATTCATCAAACTTGAAACGTTACCTGGCATGACTACTTCAATCTCCATCCGATACAATTCCTGTTGAAGCTTCTACTGGGCAGTGAGATTCATCGATAATGGTTGGCGACTAAGGGCATCAGGTACTACATTCACCTTCCCTGGGTGATATTGCAGGTTGATGTCAAAGTCCGCCATGAGTTCTAACCATCGTCTCTACCGCATATTAAGCTCCTTCTGAGTAAACACATATTTCAGACTCTTGTGATCTGTGTATATGTTCACTCGTTTACTAAGAAGATAATGGCGCCAAATTTCAAAGATAACGGCTGCCAATTCCAAATCATGCGTCGGATAATTGTGCTTATGAATTTTTAGCTGTCTTGAAGCATAAGCCACAACCTTACCGTGCTGATGTAGAACGCATCCTAATCCCTTACCAGATGCATCGCAATGCACTTCGAAACCTCCAGATTGGTCCGGTATAACGAGAATAGGCGCTGATGTCAACCTTGACTTGAGTTCTACGAAAACTTGATCGTATGCTTCTGACCACACGAATTCTTCAACTTTACGTGTAAGCTTGATTAGGGGTGTTGCTATCTTCGAAAATCCTTCAATGAACCTTCTATAATATCCAGCTAAACCCAAGAAACTTCGAATGTCCTTCACTGACTTTGGTGTCGGCCACTCGCTTACTGCTGAAACTTTCGCTGGATCTACAAAGATTCCTTCGCCTGATACAATATGTCCGAGGAAAGCAACTTGATTTAGCCAAAACTCGCACTTGCTGTACTTGGCATATAGTTGATGTTGTCGTAGAGTTTTCAGGACAATTCGTAGGTGCTCGGCATGTTCTTTCCGACTCCTAGAATACACCAGGATGTTGTCGATGAAGATGACAACAAACCTGTCTAAGTACTCCCGGAAAACTTGATTCATCAGGTTCATGAATATTGCCGGTGCGTTGGTCACTCCAAATGGCATCACAAGAAATTCGTAATGACCATAGCGAGTTCTGAATACTGTTTTATGAATATCAGCTTCCTTGACCTTCACCTGATGATAACCTGAACGAAGATCTAATTTGGAGAAAACAAAAGATCCACTTAGCTGATCGAATAAATCGTCGATGCGCGGGAGTGGATACTTGTTCTTTATCGTTACTTCGTTCAAGCTCTATAACCGATGCAATTCTGTATGAACCTTCCTTCTTCTTCACAGGTAATACTGGTCATCCCCAACTTGAAATGCTGGGACGAATCCATTCTTTCGCTAATAATTCGTCCAACTGAGTTCGGACTTCCTTCAAACTTTTCGGACTTAATCGATAAGGTGCTTTGATCACTGGTTGTGCTCCTGGTACTAAATCAATGCTGAATTCAAGAGCTCGATCGGGATGCAAACCTGATATATCGTCAGGAAACACATCATCAAACTCTCTATGTCAGGAGCTTCTTTGCTATTTATCGACGAGTGAGAGATCATGTGGCAAATCGCCACATAATCCTCGGGTTCTTCTCAAGAATCGTCTCCTTTATCAATGTCACTGTTTCCGTTCTCAAGAACATGCTTGAAGAATTCTTCCAGTATGACTGGGGTCCGTGCCTCTTGGTTGTATTCCTCCAGTTCATCGATGTATTTTTGCAGACCCGTACGATTGCCGTCGAGCTGCACGGGCTTCTTGTCCTTCTTCTTTTTTTTTGAAGATTTCGGAGGCTTGGCCTGGAGGTTTTGCCCATCGTTACCAATTTTCGGCGTTAGGCGCGGTTTCAGCATTCCCTCAATAATCTCAGGCTCCAGCTGTTTTTTCCACCTAATCGCTGGACATGCTTGAAGATCCTTCAGTATTCTTTTAGTTTTAGCTGAAAGGACAGCTTCCCACGGAGCTTCCTCTACAAATGAGCATGATGCCCCCGGCGTATCCACCTTTTTAGGAGCGTGTTGCTGTGGCGGGTTTACCTTCCAATTTTCGGACAGCGCGAATTTGCCCTGTTGGTACTGGTCTTCAACCCAGTTTTTGAAGACATAGCAATCTTCGATTGGGTGGCCCACTATTCGGTGGTAGGGGCAATAATTGGGATTGTTGACGTCGCCCGGTTACAGCGGGCGTCTCGGATCCGGCAGAGTGATGAGCCTATTGCGCACCGTCGATTCGAATAGTCTCCTCGTTTTATCCCGGGGAAACGGGTAAAGACGTTTCAACTTTTCTTCGAGGGATCTTGGTTTGTTGTTTTAGCAAGCTACCGGTTTCGGGTCACTCGATTGTTGTTGAGCGTTGGCGACGAAGGTCGCTTTCCCTTTGCCTTTTTTCATTCCGAAGATCTATCTTTGAAGAGGACGGCCTATGGCCCATATGGTCCATTTGGGCCAGTTTGTCAATCAAGGCCTGGATGGCGGTCAGCTTGAAAAACATCATAAACTGGAATATAGTTGACTAAAGATCAAGGGTCCCCACGAACATGCCCACAGTAGGAGCTTCTTCTATGCGTTGTTCACACTTTGACCATAGGTTGCGCCACCAAATTGCGTATTGAATCCAGGTCTCTCCTGGCTTCACTCTGGCGTTGATTAACGCCGTAATTGGGGTGCGCTCGCTTGCGCTTGCGAACCGCTGTATGAACAGTAGTTCCATCTCCATAAATATCTTGACAGAGTCATTTGGGAGCTCGGAGTATCATTCAAATGCCATCTCCGACAAGCTACCAACAAACTAGCGAAGCAACAGTTTGTCATCACCCCCGGTATTACTGCATAAAGCTCTGAATTGAGCAACGTGTTGGTGTGGATTGACCGTCCCCTTATACACATGGAATTTAGGGATCGTATATTCTGGCGGGTACTTAATTTGGTCGTACCATCCTGGATAAGGTCACCCGGTTCTGCAGACTTGGCCTGCCGCTTCGTTCACTTGATGAGCTCGTATTTGTTGAGCTATGCAGTCATCAAGGGTAGGTTTGGAGATCGTCTCCTTCCTGGCTGCTGATAAAGCCGGAGGAGGGTTTGATGTCTCCCCTCTGTCGTCTTCAATGATTATTGGAGGGTCTTCAGCTAGAGGATCCGGCTGGATCATCATCCCCACCATGTCTTGGAACAGAAGCGCTATTTGTTTTATATTAGCCGCTTGTTCCGCGGCCTCTTTATCTTTCTTTTCAAGCACCCTTCGTAGGAATTCGGTGTCGGTCTCCTGCTCCTGGCGTTGTTTCGACGATATTTCCGGGCTTTCTTTCTGTCCCGTGAGTGCAGCCATCTTTGTTAACATGTTTTGGAGCTTTGTTGTTGCTCCTGAGCTTTTGTCACCAATCGTGTGAGTGGTCGATGACCCGTGAAAGTACGGCTTTCCTCTTTCCTGGAAGCCATGTACACCGTGTGTACTACCATGCCTCCAGACTTGGGGCGTTTGGGTCCACTGCCTTTGAAATTTGCTGCCAGCATGGGGATCTTCTCCGGCCTTCTGCTCTTGTGGGAGGTCGAGGTTGAAGGGGCTATTGCAGCAGGCATCCACACAGATGATACCTTCCGTGGTATGACGGAAGGATGGTCCTCCTATTGCCGAGCCTTCGTTTTCTTCAGTCGGCGAATGTAATCTTTGTCAATTACAGAGTCTTGGACTTTCCGCCAAACTCTGTGGATCTTGGAGGACAACTGCTGAGGAGGCTGTTCCGGCATCACCTGTGTTATGCTTTTAGCATGCGGAGGAGACTTCTTCAAGATGGCGGTTGGAGAGTTCTTGCGCATCCTCCTGAGCAGCTCAAAGTTGTTCCCAGTTGGAACAACAGCATCAATTTCCACCATTGGAGCTGGTGGGGTAAGTCCAGAGGGAGAACTTCCCCCAGCCTTCTTTACTCGGTGCCAGTGGCGATGTCGAGCATGCCGTGCAGACGGAACCACCTCTGTCATCGGAGTGACTTCGTCATGCCCTCTGCTCTGATAGGGTGTTGTTGGTGTCAATCTGTCAAAGACCGATGTCCGCTGAGAGGGAACAATCAATCTTGCAAATGCTGATCTTTTGATAGGGGAAGCGGCCTTGGGGACTTCGCCCGAAGCGGGAGTTGGAACGGCCAGTCTTGTGAAGACCGATTCTTTAATAGGAGAAACCCTTTGACGACTTTGTCTGCCAGAGCTGGAATGGCTATCCGCTTCGAGATAAGCTCTTTAGGTATCGCGAGCCTCTTTGCGGGCCCACTTGAGCTTAGGCTCAGCCTATCGAAGACTGAGGCGGCAGATTTGGATGACCCGTTGAGAGGGGCCGTGGTGGTTGCGAGCCAATCAAAGACTGACTTCTTTGGAGCCTCTTGTGATGGCATTAAGGCATTGAAGTTCATTGGCGGGAGCATGGTCCCAAAAAATAGTCCAGTGGTGGCATGAGTCACCTGTTCCACCGGCATTGCCAAGATGGAGGCCGCTTGGGGCCCATAAGTCACTCCTCCGGCGGGGACAGAGCAAGAGTTGCTGTTGCAGTTACACTTGGAAGCCATCGATCTTCTTCTCTTCTGTATAGAAGCAAGACACCAAATCTTAGTACCTCGAATCCAGGGGCAACCATATTAAACTGCGATTCGTTTGCGAACACGACACACGAAGTGTGGAGTGGAAAGAGGAAAATTTCCTACCGGGCGTGCCAGAATCTGTTTACTGCCGAAAGCCGGGAAAGACAAACGTCTTGCCTGAATTTGGGGGTAGATGCTATTTGGGTTTATCCGTCCACCTCTCCGAAGATACCAAGTTGATTTATAGCACCGTGTATTGGATGTTTGGACGGATGCGACCGTTGTAACGGACTTCGTCAGATTCCCCCTCGTTGTGAGGAATTTTTGATTGTGGGAACGCTCTTCCCTGCAGACGCAAGCCCCTACAGTTAATTATGTTACCGCGTAACGATAACCACTTTCTCCTGCTCCAGATGTTCACTTCGTGTCGTGTGTATTTGTTTTATTTTTGGTTGCCCATGGATTGTATACGGAGACTAATTTGTGTTGTCATCCGTAGGGCGTGGATTAGTCCAAATCCGTATTTTCTTAGATTTGGGTTTGGTTTAATTTAAGGATCGTTAATCTCGTTTGGGATTAAGATTAGATCAACTTAAATGTTTGTTAAGGATACGTTAGTCTAATTTTAGACTAAAATCTACTCCGCAGGATTTTTGGGATCATTCAGACCCAACAAAAGAGCATTTGGGCTATATTGCTTTAGTTTAAGGACGTTATGGTCCATAGATCACCATTTTTTGTATGAGGGTTTAGTTTAAGGACGCTGCGGTCCACAGCTAGTTTAAGGACATTACGGTCCATTGTAATGTGTTCATAGGTTTGGGAGTGCATCAAAGAGATGTTGGTTTTCAGGATCCTCCATCTCTCTGAAGACGTTGAAGAATTGCAATGACATGTATCAGATGTGTAGAGAGATGTACCCTTGAACCGAACTCCATATTGAAGGGAGAGATCATGGTGGAACGAAAATCATTTAAGATGCCATGTGTCAGGAGATCATTAGTCATCTTTGGGACTAGGATTGGTTTGGGGAGACCTGAGTATAGGAGGGCTCGGTTGATTGATGGTCAAAAGGGTTTTTTTGGCCTCAGGAGACTTGGCTAATTTGGGCTAAGCTTGGCCCCTCATAGTATTAAACACTAATGTATACTCAGTGCTCACATGCTCCCACGTGAGACTCCATGGTAGCGTTAAACATTGAAAATTGAGACGCTCACATGTGGCACATGAGGCACCCGAAAGTTGCTGTGGTGCCATTGGGTTCACATCCCCGTCTATACATATAAGTATTAAACACTTAAATCTTGTAGCCATCACGTGTAGACACGTGAGGCCCTCAAGAGTTGGGCACTGATTCTTTTGGTTTATTCTCTTTTTCTTTTATAAGTGATAAGCACTATTAGGGGTCATGTGGGATCACGTGAGGCGCCCCAAAATGGGAACTGTCTTTGGATTTATCCCCCTTTTTCTTTTGAAAGTGCTAAGCACTATTAGAGGGTCACGTGGGATCACGTGAGGTGCCCCAAAATGGGAACTGTCTTTGGAATTTCCCCCTTTTTCATATGAATGTTGAACAACTGTTTGGGGTCACGTGGGAACACGTGAGGCGCCCTAAAACGGGGATGTCTTTAGGGTTTTTACCTTTTCCTTTTATAAGTGCTATGCACTTGTTTTAAGGGGTCACGTGGGAACAAGTGAGTCGATCTCAGTTGTTGTTTTTTATGCAGGATTAAACCCTAGTTTTTTCAGAGGAATTAAATTCATATATCTTTTGGAAGAATTAAATTCTTCAAACTTAGTTCTTTCCTCTAAGTTTTGGGACTGCATGACAGAATCTCCCCGATGAGAATTAAATTCTCAACTTGTGGCGAGATATACTTCTGCAGACCTCAACCAGAGGAAGAACAAAGTTCTTTTTTTTGGAAGAGTTAAACTCTTGTAATGGTGAAGAGGAGATAAAATGATCTCTAGGTCTTTTTTCTTATCTAGGGTTTCTTTTCTTAAAGGAGAACTCCTCTTCTTCTCAATTTTTTTTGGTTTCTCAAATCTTATGGGGGGTCTCCTCTCTCCCACACTTAAAGTCTCGGGTCCTTTATATAGTAGAAGCAAGTTTGTTGATTTAGTTAAGAAAATTTCTCGTTGAGAGATCTTAATTGATTTGGGGATTTTATCCACCGTTGGATCTTAGATCCAAATAATTCTGTTTTACATAAAATATTTTTCTTGTTTTTAATAAGATTGGGAAAATATTTTCCCATACAGAGCTTATTCTATAGCTTGGTGATTTTTAATCACCATTGGATCTTTAATCCAACGGTGCTTTATTTTACAGAGCGTAATCTTTCTTGTTTAGAAAGATTGGGGAAATATTTTCCCATACAGAGCTTATTCTGTAGCTTGGTGATTTTTAATCACCATTGGATTTTTAATCCAATGGTACTCTATTTTACAGAGCGTAATCTTTCTTGTTTAGAAAGATTGGGGAAATATTTTCCTATACAGAGCTTATTCTGTAGCTTGGTGATTTTTAATCACCATTGGATTTTTAATCCAACGGTGTTCTGTTTTACAGAACGTAATCTTTCTTATTTAGAAAGATCTAAGGAAATATTTTCCAAATAGAGTTTTGATTCCTTTTATTTAGAATTTAATTCTATCGGCTTGGAAGGTGATTAGGAACCCTCACGTGTAGCATGTGACCCCCCATAGAATTAAACTGGTTTGCTTATATGCAGCAGACCCAGAGAAAAGGTATCACGTGTTGGCACATGAGCTAATGTTCAGAAATGTCACGTGTGGCACGTGACCCCCACGAAGTTAAGCCCAACAAAGAGTATCGCGTGCTGACACGTGAGCTTCTCTGGCCTGTTATTTGTTTTAGGAAAGCTCCTATATACTTTGTATATAGATGCTCACGTGTTTGCACGTGAGGCTTAATTTCAGCCTTATTTGTTAAACGCAATGCCTATAATCTTTGCTCCAAGGCGCATCACGTGTGGGCACGTGATACTCCATTAAGGGAATTTTTCCCATCGCTTTTTATTATTATTATTATTATAAGGGAACAACCGTCTAGTCCAATATACAAGGGTAGATGGAGTATACTAGATACAAATAATAATACAAGATAGAACAAAAGTATCTTCGCAACCCACCTATGAGCAAAGCTGCAAATCGATGCAATAAATTAAAAAGGGAAAGTACGTCCGCCGCTACTGCACTGACGGGTCGAACCTGCAAGGTACTGTGGCACAACGGGGGTGAGTTTCCAACTCATGAGTAGTGACATCTAATAAGGCTACCGTAAGCATGCACGCAATGCATCACAACTTACATATATCAATACAATGCGATGCACTCATATGGATGCAATATGAATGCGTAATCAAACACGAAACTTGAACATGTCTGGTATGTGAAACTCTTTATTCTTATCTTAGAAAAACCTCTATGCAATAAATCGAAGTATCATCAATGAAATCAACAGAAAATCCGTGTCAAGTATCGACACAATATATGTATATCTCAATATCTCAATTTCTTAATATCCTGATGTCTCAATGTCTCGATATCTCAATGTCTCAATATCTCAGGCTCCGTCGGTCCAGATCGGCCCATCTCATCAAATCTCACGACTACGGTCGGTATCCCCCAGACATCTGCCGCGCCAATAATAACCGATAGGTAGTGCTCCCCTGCCGGGCTCATCGTCATCCCCACAAAAACACTTTCTCCCCGGGGTACCATACCGGGTCCACCATATACCCGCAGACGGTGCATCCCCCTCCTCGAATCAGGTATATGATACTGCTCAAGAACTGAGAAAACACATGGTGGACGCCACACACATCATATCATGAGAAAACCATAATTTTTTTATTTTTAAAATGATAATAGCTTTATAAAATTCTTGCGGTTTTCCCCAAAATCCAGAAATCTCATAAGTACTGAAATCCTCAAGAAGAATCATAATATGTAAACATATCGATGATGATGGAAGTTTATGATAAGGTAGTATATACCATGCGAAATACGACCAGAAGCCATGCATGAATCATAGTGCAATGAGGTATGTATATATGACTAACAATCCTACGTATCCATCTTAATGAAATGAATATACAAGTACAAGTCTATAGATCATATATGATGTAAATGCACAGGTACCAATTCTAAGCAAGTTCTATAGTGTTCGTGACATAGCAATTACCAATGGCGTGTATGTTCACATAAAATAGTACACGTGCGGCATGGATTAATAGTAATGGTGCAAGTGTCCTATGAGATAATATATATATATATATATATATATATATATATGAGATGATGCAATGCAATGATATGAATGACTAGGAGACTACGCATATACATACAAGTACTACTAGTAACCCTAACTATCGGGCGCCTCGCACCATCTAGACGATCCCCTCATAGATGTGTACATCTACTCATCGGGACGCCTCGGCTAATTTGATCTGAACTCAGCCTTGTCATTCCGCGCCACGTCTGACGCCTCTGCACCCGATCCTAAAACCGCACACAAGTAAATAAGAGGATATGTATATGAATAGTCGCGGACACAACGATACAATTCAACCACGTGCACTAACCAGACGTGCACGCGCTTGGTGCTCAAAACATGCTCACGACAATGCCACAAACCATAACTAGGGTCGCTATACGTGATAACTACCAAGCCTAGAACCCAATCACACTAATCGCGCATTTACAACACACTAAATGTTTTAGGGAATAGGTTATAAATCATCAAAATCTCAAACTTAATTAAAATTGATTTATTCCAAAAACCTAGTCATCATCACCTAACCATTTTAGTGCAAATCTATATGTTTTAAAAAATCTAATGGCCACAATGTTCACTTAATAACTTAATTAGGCTACACAATTATTAACTAGATTTTAATCTCACATGTTTACATTAACCATAAAAATTTAGTTTGCAAGATTATTTAATTAAGACAATTTAAAAGTAGTAATTAGCAAATTAACAACTAGTTTAGATTTTGCAAATCTTAAGATGTTAAACTACACATTGTCAAGTGATAAAAACCCTAACTTGATCCCAAACCCTTCTCTTGAAATTTCAAATTTGCAATTAGAATCATTTAAATATCTAATTAAGTTTGATTTAAAGTAATTAACCAACAATTTAATCATAGGGTTAGGATTTATACCTCAACAAGTTTGAGATCAAACTTGCAAACTTAGTCTCCAAAATGTCATCTTGCTCCTAAATCCAAACTAGTTTAGGCCAAGGAAAAATGGGTGAAGATTTATCTAAGAATTAGTGAGAATTTGTGTGGATTTTTTATGCAAAAATTTGAGGATTTTTGAGATGAATGAAGTGGTGAAATGGGAGAGGGACTGCAGGATTTTAGCTCGGCCAGTGAGGGAGAGGAGTGTGTGTGGGTGTGTGAAGAAATTTCCAAGTCAAGAAAAGCACCATTTCACATCTATTAATTAATATCTTAATAATTTAATTTTTATTTTATTTTTTTTAAGCCTAGATTTCTCTAGAACTTTAGAGATAAAACAAAGAGAAAGAATATGTTACAAACTAGATTCTAAGTTGTCATGGTTCACATGTGAGTAATTAACCCATTCTCATTTGTAATTTACACTAATTAAATGTATAAGTGAAACCTTAAAATAATATTAAAAATAATTAATTAAGGAAAAATATTTAAGTAAACTAACAATTTATAAGTGACTAAATAAATACCAAATACTAGCAATTATATAGTTAAAATAGATGTATTTAAGTCTATGTGGAAAAATAATTATATCTTGGTTTTTACGGAAAATACAAGTGATTTTGCCGATTATCGGAAAATCCACCTAAACGATTTTTAAAACGTTACAATTTGCTGGCGAGGAAATTGATGACGTTGAACAGTCAAAACACACCGGTGGAGTAGAGGAATTGAAGAAACTTCTAAAGAAAAATGAATAAGATCTATACAAAAAGTGTACAAAATTTAGTAGGTTATTTTTTGTAATAAGGCTCCCTCATCTGAAGATGATTAGTGGGATGGCTAACAAGTACTTTGACATGCTTCTTGATCTCCTATGCAAGATAGTTCCTGAAAGAATGGAAAGCATTCCAGAGAATCATTACCAGGCAAAAAAGATTGTTAAGAACTTGGTTTCTCGTATGATAAAATCGATGCAAGTCCCAACGACTGTGTGCTGTATCGTAAGGATTATGTGTCTCTCGATGAGTGCCCCACTTGCAACTTGTCCAGGTAGAAAAGTGTTAAGTGAAATTCAATCGCAGAAACGTTCGACGTCAGCAGAAAGAGTAAGAAAACTGCAGCTAAAGTTGTTATTTCCTTCTGACTAAGAGGTTGCAAAATTTATATATTTCAAAGGACATGGCAAAGAGCATGCGATGACATTCCGATCGTCGTATCAAATACAGGAAGTTGAGGCACCCGGCTGATGCAGAAGCATGGAAGCGTTTAGACTATGTTGATCATTTTAGGGATGAGCCGAGAAATGTACATTTAGGTTTAGCAACCGATGGGTTCATGCCTTACGGAATCATGAGCTATAGTTGGTCTTGCTTATGCCTTACAATCTGCCTTCTTGGATATGTATAAAGCAACCGTAAATGATTCTTTCCTTAGTAATCTCTGGAAAATATTTACTTGGCCAGAGCATCAACGTCTATATGGAACCTTTAATTGAAAAGCCGATAGAACACTGGGAAAATAGAATAGAGACATATAATGCATATGCCGAGGAGAAGTTTAGAATGATAGCGGCTGTTATTTAGACAATTAATGATTTCCCAGCATATGGAAATTTATCTGGAAAGTCTACCTACGCGAAGTATGCATGTCCATTGTGTGGTCATGATTATTGTGCCACACAACTTAAGATACATGGTAAGTTTTGCTACTGGTTTCATCGTAGATGGCTACCGGCGAATCATCCGTACAGAAACATGGCAAATAAGTTTGATGGAACAATGGTGAAGGGTGAAGCACCAAAACAGTTGTCAGGGATAGAAATTTTTGAGCAGATATCAGTGTGTCAATTTCAGTAAGGATCTAATCGTTTTAATTCGAATGGTTCCTTGAATAAAAAAAACGGAAGCGATCTGAAAATAATGAATTTTTGAATGTGTGGAAGAAAAAAAGTATATTATGGAATCTTCCTTACTAGAAATATCTGTTGATTCGACACAATATTGATGTCATCCATGTAGAAAAGAATATGTCTGATAATATTTCTGGCACATTGTTACAGGACAATTTTAAGTCTAAGGATAAGATGAGTGTTCGTGAGTGCTTGGAGGAGCTTGGAATCAGGAAGGAATTGCATCTGGTATTTTGTGATGATGGTGTTTATGAATTACCAGTTTCGAGCTATACAATATCGAAATTGGCTATGAAAAATTTTGTGAGGTGCTAAAGAGCGTCAAAACGCTATATAGTTACTCCTCCAATATATCAAAGAATGTACAGGTTAGTCCATCATCGAAGCTATTAAACCTTAAAACTCATGATTGTCATATTTTCTGCATCAATTACTTCCAGTGGCACTTCAACATAATTTGTCGTCCGATATCACCAAGATTTTGATAAAGTATTGTGAATTTTTTAATAAAGTTTTTTCTAAAGTGATAGATATAGCCGAATTCGAGGAGTTGCAGATCAGTACTGTTGAAACCCTCTGCAAGTTGGAGATGATATTTCCACCATCTTTCTTCACAGTTATGGTTCATTTTACGGTGCATCTAGCTACAGAGGCATTGATTGCTGGACCAATCTCATTTAGGTGGATGTATCCAGTAAAAAGGTAATTAGTTTTTAAAGTCAAATTTGATATTTAATTCATTATAACATCCACATTTGTCTAAAATATTCGTTAACGTTTTAGATACTTGGGATTCTTGAAACGGCAAGTGCGCAATCGAACTCGACCGGAAGGGTCAATAACCGAGAGTTATTATGTCAATGAATACTTCAACTTCACTTCTTGTTACTTGTGTGGAGTTGAAACAAGATTAAATCGCCCTTCTCGAATTAACGAGGACGAGCTGCCCCTTCAACAAGGGGAGGATCAATCCTACTCGAGGGAGTGGCTCGACCAAGCGCATACGTATATTCTTACTAATCTTGAAATCACTGTTAAAGTATATAAATTAAAACTTTTAATCGCATCAATATTTTTTGTGTCTCTATATGTGTGTGCGCGCGGGCACGGGCGCCTAAATAGATAATATTGATATTATTTTAGCCGACATACTTAAGAACTTACGTCCACGAATACCGGAAAGGGCGCTAATTGGAAAATTAATCAAGAACATAAGAAATACTTTCCACGGTGGTTCCGTAAACATGTACGTATCTCTTATAGATTTCACGTATCATACGCATATATCACATATAGCTTATACATTTTACGGGTAAATACATTGTAGATTGAAAATGCCATAGAAAAAGGGATGCAATTCCCAGATGTACTCGTGCGACTATCTAAAAGTTCTAGTGCAAAAGTGAATCGATACGGTTCATATTGCATTAATAAATTAAAATTTCTTACGACCGAGAGATTGACTACCCAAAATAACAGCATTTTTTTCGTTTGAATAAGCATGCTTCTCAAGTTCCTGTGATCAAAGATCACAGGATGGAAAAAAGGAATACTACGGTCAGTTGAAGGACATAAAAAAGATATTTTATCTGAGTAACAAGCATTAACAATATGGTGTGTTCAAAGTTCGTTGATACACTTGCATCCAGAAGGATGGGTATGGTTTTTAGCTTGTCAATCTCAATAATGAAGTTTACTGAGAAGAGAAATTCATGTTTGCTTGAACAATACTTCTATGTCAAAGATCCTAATCGAGAAGATACTTGGATTGCACTGCGGGCACCACCTAAATCCTTATTGGATAGTTCTATCGATGAGAGTGACATTGAGAACGTAGATCTGATTGACATATGGAAAAAAATTATGGTTGTAATCATTTATATGTAAATATGTTATAAACTCTGCAGTTGTAAACACTTACAATCAAAATCTATATGAAAAATTTTGCGGTTCTAATCACATTTTAATCAATTGATATGTTAATTTAATGATTTATGCATTTTATATATTTTGTATTGTCATAACTTGCATGAAACAGATGCCGCGAAACGGAATATTCAGCAGATTTGCCAAGGCATTTTCTTCAAAAAAAGATCGAGATGGTTCATCTTCTACACAGCCGAGCATCAGAGCAGCGGTATTATATTACGTGTTTTAAATAAGATTGTTCAAATTATTTTGTTCATATAAATATTGCATTGATTATAATAAATTAAAATGTGTAGGTACATCTGATCAGGAAGATGCAGGTGCATCTGTGCACAGATCTTAGCAGAGAACATGGGCATTCTTGGATCTCTTTACAGATGAGTTCGTTGATTTATTGCCTCTTCCTCGCGATTTACAAGATGAGAAACCTTATCGAGATAGGGACAATGGAAAGGCAATGGCGAGGTGGGTTGCTTTTCTTCCTTAGATGGAGAGAATGATAGATGCAGCACTGGCGAGTATCACTGAGGTACGAGCTGCGGAGAATGATTTGGCCCGGTTTGCACACCAAGGAAGAGGTGTTACCAACGAGGTTACCAAATACGATATGAAAGGAAAAAGGGCAATTCTGCAATGGGTGGGTGGGAAGCTCGTAGGTCCGGGTATATGGGCTACCCATTTTAATGGGTATATTGGAATTCTCGTCCGTAATACGAACTTCTGGAATGTGTGATTCACGTTTGCAGATAACCTATGGGAGGCCTATGTATTAACTGGACGCTTTCTCTTGGTAATACATAACTCAATTAACAATATTTCAACATTACATGCATACTTTTTATATAGTATTAGTTTATTAACTAGTATATTTATTAATTTGTATTACAGAGACATTTTTGCCTAGAGGATGATATGGACGGGCATTGGACGTATGTCCGAAGTGAGATGTCAGGAATATTCAAGTGATGACAAACAAGATTGAAAAAACTTTTAAATACCCCAGCAAATTTACGGAGGATTGGGAACAGTTTGCCGCTCTTCCCTTTGTCATCTTTAAAGAACAATTTACCTTTCTCCTGCTGTATTGGGAAACACCTGAGGCAAAAGTAATTAAAAATATACTTAATTGATTTGAACATCAAATTTAGATTCATTTATATTGATATATGTTATTTTCTGAATAAGCAGGCAAAATCAAAGAGAAATAAGAGGAATCGAAAGAAAGCAACAGATGACTATTACGGTAGATCGGTTCTTACTGATCATTATAGGTCGACTTTGGTGAGTTTATCTTTAATTACTTACATGTTCGATTTTTTAAGTTTTTCGTTACATATTCTCATGTATACATAAATCATATATCCGGTACAGGAGAAGGCTGGGAAAAAGCCGAGCCTTATTGAGACTTAGGAGGCATTGCGCACTAGAGAAGGCATGCTAGAAGAAAAAAATGGATATAGCCACTCAACATATGGTGAGATTGCATTTATAAATTTTTTTAAGTAATTACATTTAATTGTTAACTTCGCAAAGAGAAATAATTACTATTTCATTTGTCGAAGGTGGATTTTGACACGGTGGAGATGAGTTATTGGGATTCAAATCCTGATTTTCCGGCCGACGATTCTCTTCTTAGGGAGCCTGAGATATCTATATTAGATCAGTTTTCCCCCACTCAAGGGAACACGGCCGTTATCTCGTTTTAGGTGGTTTCGCTGGTCTTATGCGGTCAAGTTCTGTCAGAGAAATTTCAAGTACGTCGACCATTTGTTCCCACCAACAAACGGTTGAAGCACAGCAGATCCACGAGCTACAAGAGGAGCTCAGGAGAATGTGTGAAGAATCAGAGGAGACATGGAGAGCCGGTATGGATGCGTGGAGAGATCAATACTTGCAATAACACGGTCTACCTTCGCAACCGTGGTCAGCACAGAGTTCATGGCCGTCACAGCTGCCATATTACCCTCTTTCGATACAGCGTACGTATTACCCTCCTCCAGCACAGGGACCGTTGTCATCGTTCTTCCCTTCGCCTCCGCAACAGGAACTCTACTACTATCCACAGCCTCCTCTTTGCAACCAGAACCCTATTACCCTCATGCTCCCCCTCAAGAAGACATCGACAAATCGGACCGATACTGGTTAAGGCGAGGTTCTGGGGGCGATGGCAGTAGTGGGAGTGAGTGAGGTATGCATATACATGTGTTAATTAATGTAGCGCGTTGTTTCATTTCGAAGATCATGATTTCAATTTATCTATTTATTTATTTAGATTTGCATAATTCTCATGGTTGAGTGAGCTAGGATTGTGTTCGCGTGCGATTTAAAGGATTTTACGTATTGATGGATATATAGAATACGTAATTTATTATTTGCATTCAAAACAATATTGTCTATGTATTGATTTGGAGAGAGTTTCGTATCATTCGATATGTTGTATTGTTTATTACGATTTTAGTTTTATATTTGAGTTTTTGAAACTGTTGGATATGTATTGGTTTGTGATCGAAATGCTATTGGTGAGTGATATATCGTATTCATATATTTGTTTGCGATCGAAACGCTTTTTGCGTAATTTATTGTGATTAATTGCATTATTGTATTGGATATAGGAATATCTGTAAATTTTTTCCAATATAAATTGGTATTAGCGACCGTTCAAACTACATGAACGGTCGCTAATATCCGCATTAGCGATCGTGTACTGATATCAGATATCAGTTAAAATTTTTACGTTGTCCACATGGTATCTTTTTAGCGACCGTGATGTACGGTAGCTAATGTCGCATTAGCGACCGTGTACATTAGCGATCGTCAGTGACCGATCGCTAATACACGTGTCGGCGACCAAAGTTTCTGAGACCGGATTTAGCGATTGTTTGAACAGTGGACGGTCGCTAAACTTTAGCGTTCGTTCAACAAGAATTAGAGACCGTATAGTACGGTCTCTAATATGTACATTATCCAGTAGTTTTTAATATATATAACACACGCAAGAGGAAGAGATCTGGATTGAACGAAACTTTCTTGTGGTATTGCGGACTTGGTCATATCAATGAGATCAGACTAGCTAAGTTATATAAGGATGAATATTTGGATCCGTTCGAATTTACATCTTATGAAACTTGTTAGTCTTGTCTTAAAGGAAAGATAATCAAAACTCCGTTTAGAGGACATGGAGAAAGAGTAACGGAGCTCTCGGGATTCATACAAAGTGATGTATGCGGTGCTATGTCTATACATGTGATGAGTGAGTATACTTATATATGAATATATAGGATACCCACTCATATAGACAGAATTGGGCCGGATCGGTCTCAATGGCCAACTGTAGCCATGTCCGAATCAATTGCATACGCCTTATCATAATCGTTTCGTATCGTGCTTGATTTTGTTAACGAACACATGCATTTTATTTTCAAACTACGTACATCCGTAAATGTATTTATATCCAAAATTTACGAAACAAACATAAACATGATAACGCTGCTCCATTGATGGATATGTGGCCCACATGTCAACATAGATAGCAACCACACCCCCAATCTCCCCCATCAAAATTCTCCTCTGTTGTATTTGCAAGTGGGCTCCTCCTCCTCCTGCATGCAATCAGAGCTCGCTAAGCTCCGAGGATGAAGATAAGGCTTTTCCTCACCACCCTATATAAAACATTTTATCATTATTAATTTATTTTCTCCCACCCATCATTCTCTTTTGTGATCAATTCCCTCTATACGTGGGAACATTATTCCATTTAATTTGATGGAAATTTTTGGGGAAAGACGAGAGAGAGAGAGAGAGAGAGAGAGAGATGGATGACGTTTGTGGATGAGGAAGCTGTGCTCAGGATGCCATTCTTCATCCTCACCTCCAAAAACTAATCCAAAAACCAACTCTCTCTTTTGTAATCCCCCACCCTTTTGTCCTTATTATCTTCACAACTCTCCTCTCTCTTTTGCCATTCACTCCATCATCACTCGAGGGTGAGCTCTCTCTCTCTCTCTCTCTCTCTCTCTCTCACTCATTGATTCTTTTTGGTGTGTTCCTAGATTGTTTTGGGGGGGTTTGAGATGGAGATCACAAACGTTTCGGAGTATGAGGAGATTGCGAAGCAGAAGCTGCCCAAGATGGTGTATGACTACTATGCATCAGGAGCTGAGGATCAATGGACTCTTAGGGAGAACAGAGAAGCTTTCTCAAGGATTCTGTATGGAATTTCTTTCTTTCTTTCTTTTTTTTGAGTGGACACTTGTTGTTCTTGTACTTGTTTTGTTCAAGATTCGAGATTCATGAGGCTGCTGTCGACCGCAACTAATTTGTCAAAGGACATGATGATTCCTAGGGTTTAGTGGGGATGTGACTCAGCCGCCGGTTGGCCTTATAGGCCTTAAAATATTGTATGTGATTTTGATTCTCATCTATAATGATATAGGGATAACCTTTTAAGTGTTGGAGAATCTATTGATGTAGTGGCACCTGTGTATTAGGATCTAAAGGTTTTGATGACATGGCCCATAATATGGCCATCTTTTGGTTGTTGGTTTTAATGACTGATGATTCAAAAGTTTTTTTTGCCCTTTTTATTTGTTGAGTAAGGACCCAACTTCTGTTTAAAAGTGTTAGAGGCAATCTTATGAAATTTATTATCTTTATTAAATAAACAAGTGGAAAAAGGCGTAGAATAAAGGGTAGTTCATGCGCTTCGAAATATGTTACACCTATCTAGATTACCTTCATTACTGCCAAAGAGCCTTAGCTCAAGCGGCAAAGACAATCCGCCACCCACAACTAGGTGATGAAGTCTTGGATTGGAATCCCCCTACTTTACTCTTCAGGAGATTAATTAATTCCGTGAAATTATTATCTTATGGAAAGGTCTTTCTTAGAGCGTATTACTTACCGTGTCTTAATTAGTGGACGATCTAACATAGTTCTATCTTTAGGAGGGTTAATTTGGAATCTTTTTATAGGATACATCATGCATAATAGATTTATCATGCTAAATATGGTTTATAAAGTGATAAAAATATTAATTGAGGTTTTCCTTAAAATCAAATCATTATCATGAGAAATTTGACAAAGTTTTACTACTTGCCGTTGAACCTAACATCAACTTTCTATTAATTATGCCATAGTCCTGGCCAAAGGAATCTACGGCCAAGATATGGTATTTCTGCAACCCTGGGCAACCGGTCGACATCCTCCAAATTCTTTTAATCATGAGAGGAAAGTCTTGAAGAAGAGAGTAGGGCCATGTTTGGGAATGGAGTTTAGATAACCATGGTTTATTTTTAAGTGGAGGCAGAAAGATACAAATTGTGGTTTGCAAGCCTCAAACTCCAAAAATGGAGTTATCTATAGTTTGATCAGATTGGAATTTAGATAACTGCAGTTTTCTCACTTTGAAATGTGAGATCGCTTTAAATTATATCAATTCCAAAATGAGCCCCAAACAGGGTAAAGTTAGGATTTTAGAGTTAAGACTTTCTAACTTTATGAAACCACAGTTTAGAGAACTTAACTCCATTCCCAAACAGCGCCTAGGAGGATAGCTATGCTGTAGGGAACCATGTTCAACTCAAAAAGCCAACAGCAAAACAGAACTCATTTTCCGCTCAGTAAGAAGTCTGATATTCTTGCAACTGGTTCATATCTCATGCTATTGTCGAACATATTGTTCTTTCAATATTTGCACATTACTGCCTGCATTTATCCCTCCTGAAACATGTACACTTACGTGCGGCCAAATTGTTTGGATATGTACTAGGTTTCGTCCACGTATCTTGATTGATGTGTCAAAGATCGATATGACCACAACCATCCTCGGTTTCAAGATATCTATGCCCATCATGATTGCTCCAACTGCCATGCAAAAAATGGCACACCCAGAAGGTAACTATTTTTAAACCAAGATTTAAGAAGCCTAAACTAAAGAACATACAAATCAATAACATGTAATTCCGAGGATTCGACTGAACTTCTACTATACACCAAACAATTAAAGAACCGTCTCTTAAATCTTGATCTAATCGGTCAAATTTACTACATATCGATTAGTTTCCAAAAGAAAATACATATATTGAACAGCAAATGTTATTGGATGCCACAGGAGAGTATGCAACTGCAAGGGCAGCATCAGCAGCAGGGACCATTATGGTTTGTTACCGATACCTCGCCATTCATTTTTCGGAATTGAAACTTAGCTTGCAATCATGACTACTTTCAGAAATTTTATTTGTGATTTTATGATAAGGCGAAACAATGCCTTTATTGTTTTCACTTGCAGTTTGTTAGGTTTTGAAATTTAGATCCATTTACGTATTAATTTTCTAATTCATGCATTTAAATCTGTCAGGAAATTTAGGCACGGGTATATTATAACCATTGGCAGATTTTAAAATTCCTTGCCACAATTTTTATTGTAAGCCAAGAGCAATATGTGGAATCAGATATAAATTTTTCAGCCTCTTGAAACTGGAATTTCATCTGTATAACATAAAGTAAGATCTCCATTTGATGAAAGTAAATTCTTCACCAGTTTCATTACTATTTGAACGGAACAAAGGCTAAATTCGATAGATTTAAGCATCTCCAAAAATGGTGTGCTAGGTTTTATATTACATCTAATTGAGTGTTTGTGCCGAGTTGATATACTACAAACCATGGCGGGCCTTGTTAAGCTTTGGCTTTTTCCCCACAATGGTCATCTCTCGGTGTGTGCTTCTATTAGATGAACAACGTTCTAGGATTTTTTAGGAGCACTACATAATAATTCTTATGTGTTGGTATGAGATATATTGGCTTGGTTTTTTTTATGAGTTGGAGTGAGAAGGTAAGCACGATGAGGGTGAGGGAGAAAGATCAGAAATTAAGTATCTCAGTGGAGGGTCTCATCATCATTATTTTTGCGGTGTGTCCTGTATTAAGTAGTGGGTAGTGAGCAACAACATCGCGCAACATGAAGTAAATTATGAGCACCATAACGTTCATCTTGAAGAAAAATAATGCCGCGATGGCAAGCTACCAACACGAAACATACCTATAGCTGATATATATAAATGTCGATAAACTTACCCTAATGCAGGATTAATAAAAACATTATGGGTCTATAGGTATTAAGCAACATTTATTCATGCTATGCAGTAAACTATGTAATTCTATTAGAATTCACTCATCATTTACTATAACCTGTAAGTCATAAGAGCAAACATTAAAATGATTAAATATATAATATATAAATAGTAGCAATACTATTATACTTCATGTGCAAATGATAAATGAATATGTCGAGAAATATGTCTCAAACTTTCGTGTTGTTGCCAATATTGGGGGAAAGAAAAAGAAATGCTACAAATGATGTTTTCTTCTGCTTCTTGGTTCTCCATCTAATGTGGTTGATGTGGTCATAGGGTGTGCTAAGATCAAGGGATCTCCAGGGCTAATACTTGTGATGGACCAATGGTATTGATTGAGGTTCGAATACATAACATTGGTTATTTTGAATCGGTAATCGATGTGTTTGGCAGTTGGGTTTGGGTGGAAAGGGAAAAAGAAAGTGAATAAAAGAAAAGTAATTGAAAGAATAAAGATAAGGGGAGAAGAAAGAAAGAAAGACAGAAGAAGTTCACTCTTAAGATAAATGCGTATTTGGCAGTTGAGTAGGATTCATAGGTTCTAAAGCTAAAAATAATGACAAATTTCGATGGTGAGTTGGAGACCACTTTGAAATGCAATTCAGCAGGGTGATTCTCTGAGAAAGTGGAGGATAAAATGCTTATAGCCGCCGCATTGGTTCTCACACCTGAAAGAATGGGATAGTGGACACCGAGCGTTAACAAGTAGAAAAAGGATTAGAGCTATTTAAGTGTCGATTATGATTAGGACTACAATCGTAAGGCTAATGCCAATTACAACTAATCTATCTATTTGTATTTAATGCAGTTACGACTTATCCTATTAGAGGCTTGTCCGTGCATCAAAATATAATACCTCTAGCCCTTTTCCGACAGTTGAAGCATGCTAACAAGCTTAGAAATCGATACATATGTAGAAATTACTTTTACAATGTCCCTGTTAATGGGCATTCTACTGTCCACTGACAACTTCCCTTACCGATCAATTCATCTTTGGTTGTGAAACATTTCACTCATATGATTTGCAGTCATTTTACTAATTTTCCGACTGTGTGTGTATTTGGTTGCAATTATACTTTCCTTTTTGTAGACATTGTCTTCATGGGCTACTTCCAGTGTGGAAGAGGTCGCCTCGACCGGGCCAGGGATTCGCTTCTTCCAGCTCTATGTAATTATCACCCCCTTTTTAGATGATTTTCCTCAATAACCCATTATGGAAAGTTATTTCTCATGAACTGCATGTATTTCTATCCTCTCACCATAGGTGATCTAATATTAAACAGGTTTACAAAGACAGAAATGTAGTTGCTCAACTTGTTAGGAGAGCTGAAAGGGCCGGCTTTAAGGCAATCGCCCTCACTGTCGATACTCCACGACTTGGCCGTAGAGAGGCAGACATCAAGAACAGGTGTTTACTTCACAAAATCATTGTTCATCTGATCAATTCATCTCTACTATTATAATTCAAGCTCCTTTTGTCTAAACCATTCGTCTCTTCTTCGATCCATGCTCATAAATTTTTTTATTAGCCTACCATTTAGCATATAAGCCCTTGAAAACATATCGAACTTCATTTGCAAAAAAAATACTGCATAGAATTTTGAAAGTAAACTCATACGAATTTGAGACTTACAAATTGCTCCAATATCACATGTGTTGTATATGTACATGAATGGTAAGCGCCATAACAGTTTACCACCTAATGCACATGCAAATTCCAATGTAAGTATTTTCAAGAGGTTCCATAGACTTAAATCTAATGCAAAAACTTTAACTGATCCCTGTCTTTCCTTCAATCCAACCTTGAAAAATGTTCATGCTTACAGGTTACTACTCAAAGTTTGAAGATTTTTATTCTTACAAGGTCTTTAAGTTCTTTTATGGTGTTATTTAACAGATTCACATTACCGCCATTTTTGACACTGAAGAACTTTGAGGGATTGGACCTTGGAAAAATGGACGAGGTGAATGCTGATTTCTGTGTTAGGTTAAATAATCTTCATGATGTGTTCTAATCTTTCTGCGGTGTGACACAGGCGAATGATTCTGGGTTGGCGTCATATGTAGCTGGTCAAATTGATCGATCTCTCAGCTGGAAGGTACTTTAAAATCTGTTTTCGACACTTCGATTTAGAAGATAATGTAAAACTGCATCAAATATATAGCTTTCCATGACATCATTGACTTTTGTTAATTCATTTTTAAACATAGCTATCACTTTCAAGCTGTTATAACTTATGAACATGGAAAAATTACTCTGAATAATAGATTCAATTTAGATGCTTTTACTTGGAGTTTATGCATGTATATGTCATCTTATGATATGAGCACACCGCAAAGGAGTGCCTACTTCTTGATCGCTGTAACGCGATGATTCAGGAACTCCTCTGTTATCTTCGACATAATGTTGGAAAGAACATTCACAACGTTTTTTCAGAGTGATAGAGTAATGATGTGTGTCTGCAGAGATGCGACGTCTACCCCCACACAGTGGCAGAGCTAGAATTTCATATTCAAGTGGATAATTTGTTATAAGGCTTAATTCCAAAAAACTACCAAATATTTTGACTCAAACTACAAAATCTCTTATAATTACAAGAAACTACCATGCTTTAAAAGTTTCGTGGAGTTTCTTGTAATTATTGAAAGTTTTGTGGTATGTTCTTGTAGTTTTGAGAGTATTTGGTAGTTTCTCGTAACCGAGCCAAAGTATTTGGTAGATTTTTTTGAAGACTAAACCTGAGACATCTTCAACCTTACATATCTAAACGTTGGGCCTCAACCACGAGGCAAACTTCAACTAAATTTAAATGATTTTGTATAATATTTCTCGACTACATATGAATGGAAATTCAATAATATATTGTTAAAGAAGAGAGGCTCAAACTTGAGCTGAGTTTGGTCTTGTGTGCCCAACTCACCAGTATAGCTTACTTGTTCCGAATGCTAACTTATAATGGTGTTGCTCAACCCATTTACTCAATTTTGAATGCCAGTAAATGTTTCTCGGCCTTGTCTAAGCTTTGACCTAAATAGCCCTGCCTCTGCACCAACACTTCAAAATTATGACTTCTGCACAGTGGTACTTTCTTTTAGATACTCGGATGGGATTTGTACCCAGATTGCTTTGATGCCATCTTAAAATGCCCCTCATTCCTTGCCATCGCCATCAAAACTCGAGTTATTTTGAGGGTTGAAGTGTGTGTGTGTGTGTGTAATGGAGCAAAGAGGCCCTAGGAGGCTTTTTACGTTAGGTGGCGGAAAAAAGTACGCCCTCCACCATTTTATTCGACGATCAGCATCTTCCAACTTGATATCTATCTTCTAATTTATTGATACACCAAATTTCATATGATTACAACACCATTTCACCGTTGATTTAGCAATGTAAAAAGTTCTATTGTCGATAAACCGTTAATTTTGAACCCACTAAATCAACGGTGAAATGGTGTTGTAATCATATGAAATTTGGTGTATCGACAAATTAAAGAATGCATATCAAGTTGGAAGGTGTCGATCGTCGAATAAAAAGGTGGAGGGTATACTTTTTGCCGCCACCTAATGCAAAAAGCCTCCTTGGGCCTCTTTCTGGCCTCTTTCCTCCATTATATATATATATATAGGCCTGGGCCTAAACACAGCAATTCACTCACCGCTCCATAAGTGAAAAACATGGTATTTTTTGGACAATCCGCACCATCCATCTTGATCTAAATTGTTTTATAGAATACATAGGGACACAAGTATTTGTGTGATTTTGAAATGTTGTCATATATATAATGGTTATAAAACAAAAGGTTTTAAGAATAATCTTGAAAACCGTTGATTTTGCAATCAATTGATCTATGAGCAAACATTTTCAAAATCATACAAATATTGGTGCCCATTGTAGTAAACCATTTAGATCAACGTGGATGAAGCCAATCAACTGAAAATGCCATATTGTTACTTATGGAGTTGTGCTTGAATTGCTTTGTTTAGGTCCAAACCTATAGGTTCCTCTCTCACACCCACACCCACACACCCATCCCCCTGACACATTTATTCAAACACCCCACGCATGTCGAAATCCCTTTTTTTGGGCCGAAACCCGAACTTTTGTGTTAAATACGTGCCCGGTGCGATTTGAACTTTGCTTGATGTGAAATCACTTCACTTGTTTCTAAAATTGCATGTTCGCACCAAAACTTTGAAGTTATGGTGAGGGACAAGGGTATATTTTTATATTCTGCCATGCAATCCGGTGGACTTTCCTGAGAATGGTTTCTTTGTATGTGGCAGGATGTCAAGTGGCTGCAAACAATCACTACCATGCCAATTCTGGTGAAAGGGGTCGTGACCGCTGAAGACAGTAAGTGTTCAATCCTTTAGATTTCCCTCCTTTAAACGATGAGTCGAAAGCATACACTGACAACTTCCCAAATCCAAAAATTTTCAGCTAGGTTGGCCATACAAGCTGGGGCTGCCGGTATCATTGTTTCCAACCATGGAGCTCGTCAGTTAGACTATGCTCCGGCAACTATCACTGCGTTGGAAGAGGTAACCTACCTCTCTGCGAGTTATTCATCTTGCTTTATATTATGCTTTTGATCATGATTGGTTTATAAGAATGTCTTCGACTAGAGCTCACTGCTGTTCAATTACCCGTTTCAGGTTGTAAAAGCTGCTCAGGGTCGTGTGCCCGTTTTCCTTGATGGTGGGGTCCGTCGTGGCACCGATGTCTTCAAGGCATTAGCTTTGGGTGCCTCCGGCATATTTGTAAGTACATATTTCGCTCCATTTCCTCTCTTCATGCTCTCTAAGTACCAATCTCTTTATCTTAAAGTCTCTTCCACTACACCATAACTCTGAACCCGGGACTACTCTGAATCGATGCATTCAAACTCTGGTGAGGGCTGAGGCATATAATATTATTTTCAGATTGGAAGGCCGGTGGTTTTTTCATTGGCGGCTGAAGGCGAAGCTGGCGTCAGAAAAGTTCTTCAGATGCTCCGTGAAGAATTTGAGCTCACAATGGCGTTGAGCGGCTGCACCTCGCTCAAGGGGATCACTCGGAACCACATTGTGACTCCGTCTCCCGCAAGGTTGTAAATGATCACCAGGAAGCTAAGGGGCCTTGCTCTCTAAATATACCTTCATACCTTTTGAGTTTCTGTTATGATGAATAATATTTGATATCGATATCGGTACTGCATCCTGTGTATATTATTTTTATTAATCCAAACCAATTGCAATTGGTGGAATGTTTTTTGTTTTTATTACCAGTATAATTCTTCGTTCTTGGTTAAAATATCACATATTTTCTGCTTCAATAAGATAGTTGCACTAAAATAACGGCCTGGTTATTTTTGTTTTCATCTGCTATAAGTGTGTTTGGGCTAATGCAGTAAAAAATACAACAAATATTTCATATATTTGTTGGAGAAATTGAATACCCATAGCTTATTAAATTTAATCCGTTTTATTAAAAGAAATAGCAGTTAAAAAGCAAATAGTTGTAGAATATGTTACAATCAATTTAGCTCTAAAATAATTATACTTTTATGCCACCCAATTTACTATTTTCACGGCGCACGTTTAGATGACCGGAAGTACAAATAATGTTATAAGAGACTCTTGAAATAAGTCTATTTTCGATACTTCCATGATGTTTCATGACAGAAATTCCAACGGAAACAAAACAGTGTACAATTCTAATTTCAGCTTCTAATGAGGTTGGGATCGACTGTAGTCCCATGGGTGCAATCGCGAGACCCACTATGGCTGTAGTCGCGAGGGGGAGAGGCCCATCCAACTTAACCATGCCCCCTCCCCCATCACCCCACCCAACCCCCACCCATCTTGATTCGCCCCTATTAGGATGTGATGATGCTCTATATTGGCGATTTTCCAGTTCGGGACACGTGGCAGCTGACGTGTCCCAAAGCTCAGAAGAAAGGGCCATAGGGGCCGATCAGGCCACCCCTGTACCCGACCTGCAAGCACAAGTTGGCTCTCCTCAGAGACCCTGCGAATTGGCCTCCTCGGCCTCTCAGCTCGCCCCGAGCTACCACAGGACCAAGATGCCTCGGCCCTCCCGCTCGTTCCCGAGCTCTCCCGCCGAGGCCATCTTCCTCGGTCCCTTCGACTGACCAACTCCACCACTCACAGGCGTAACCGCTGCTCCGCAAATCTCGCCATACGCGGATTCTCCTCCGGCAACATCCCACATTCCACGCCATCACGATCCCCATTAACTGGCGATCCTCTTATTATGCGGGCATGGCGTCGGGAGCGTAATTGCCGGCGAGATTCTCGCGCCTGCTACTGCGTGCTGCCGCCACTATATAAACCCCCATCACAGAGGGGTTAAGTAAGCTTTTTTCACCCTACTTAGCCGTTACTCTGCTCGGATCTTGTGCTAACTTGACCGTCGGAGGGTCCTCGGTGATACCAAACCACCCCGGGACTTCCTTGCAGGTACTTGGCGCAAACTCCTCAAAACCACCAATCTCCTCAAAACCCATTAAGACTCACACGCAACAGGAGATTACCTCCAAGATCCACCGGAAGATCGACGGAAGACAACATCTGACGGAGACCCGAAAAGGACATCCATCAGTTGGCGCCGTCTGTGGGAAATAAAACTCCATAAAAACAAAAGTTGGCCTTCCGATCTCCATCCACATAGCATGCAATCACCCTGAAGATCCAGGTACCAACCGCCGTCTCCCCCCACCGGAGGCGCGGATGAACCTCCTCCGGCGACCGTCATCAACGCCCTCACCCGTCGAATAGATCGACTACGGTCCATCGTGGAGGCGCTCGTCCGCGTCCAAACGGCCGGGCCAGGGCCCCAGATCGCCGCTTCTCCGCCTCCAGAAGACTCTGCCCTCGCCGGCACGGCTGACCACCGGCAGGCTACGTCCCATGGCCACAGATCTCACGGGCAGATACTCTCTGAGGCCCGCTGGGCGCCCCATAGCTCCACACCAAGATCCGTCGCCAGAGCGCCTCGCCTCGAGCCTCCTCGTAACCCTCACCCCCTGAGGAGATGTCGGTCACCTCGCCTTTCCCAGGAATGACCGACACCCTCTCCAACGACGCGACTCTATCACCTCCCCACACATTCAATGCGCATGCTACGCGCACGTTTGCCGCGACCGTTCCTGTTCCCCATACCTGCAACGGGATGGTCGGGCGAAATCTCATGAAGAATCGGCCAAGCATCTACTATGCTCGGCTATCCCTGGCCGGTAGCTTTCCTACACTCAACGCCGGGGATCAAAGCCCTCGCCAAGAGACAACTGCGCAGCTTCACTGTCCGACTATCCTTAGCAGGCTTCCTACGGCCCTTCCAACGCTAAGGATTAAAGTCCTCCTTAGAGGCAGCCGAACAGCTTCCCTGCTCGGCTATCCCTGGCCGGTAGCTTCCCTACTCGCAACGTCAGGGATCAAAGCCCTCACCAAGAGACAACCGCGCAGCTTCACTGCCCGGTTATCCTTAGCAGGCCTCCTACGACCCCTCCAACGCTAAGGACCAAAGTCTTTGTTAGAGGCTGCTCAGTAGCTACCCTGCTCGGCTATCCCTGGCCGGTAGCTTCCTACTCGCAACGCCAGGGATCAAAAAGTCCTCCCAGAGGCAGTCGAGCCCGACCCTCGCTCGGTTATCCCCGGCTGGTAGCTTCCTACCACAACCGACAGGGATCAAAAGCCTAACCAGAGGCAGTCGAGCCCTACCCTCGCTCGGCTATCCTTCAGGACAAAAGCCGCCGCCAAAAGGCACCGGGCAGTAATCCTGCCCGGCCATGGTCCTTAATAGGCTTCTTACAGCCCCTCCCGCACTAAGGACCAAAGTCCTTCTTTGAGGCGGTCGAGCCCGACCCTTGCTCGGCTATCCCCGGCTGGTAGCTTCCTACCACAACCGACAGGGATCAAAGTCCTCGCCAAGAGGCACTGGGCAGTAACCCTGCTCGGTCCCCGTCCTGAAGGATCAAAGCCCTCGCAAGAGGCAACCGAGCTCGACCCTTGCTCGGTCATCTCCGGCTGGTAGCTCCCTACCCATGACGCCAGGGATCAAAGCCCTCGCAAGAGGCATCTGAGCGGCTACCCCGCTCGGTTATCCCAGGCTGGTAGTTGCCTACCCACGATGCCAGAGATCAAAACCCTCGCCAATAGGCCACCGCGCAGCTTCACTGCCCGGCTATCCTTAGCAGGCCTCCTACGGCCCCTCCAACGCTAAGGATCAAAGTCCTCCTTAGAGGCAGCCGAGCGGCTTCCCTGCTCGGCTATCCCTGACCGGTAGCTTCCCTACTCGCAACGCTAGAGATCAAAGCCCTCGCCAAGAGGCAACCACACAGCTTCACTGCCCGGTTATCCTTAGCAAGCCTCCTACGGCCCCTCCAACGCTAAGAATTAAAGTCCTCCTTAGAGGCAGCTCAGCAGCTACCCTGCTCGGCTATCCCTGGCTGGTAGCTTCCCTACTCGCAACGCCAGGGATCAAAAAGTCCTCCCAGAGACAGTCGAGCCCGACCCTCGCTCTGCTATCCTCGACTGGTAGCTTCTTACCACAACCGACATGGATCAAAAGCCCTCCCAGAGGTAGTCGAGCCCGACCCTCGCTCGGCTATCCTTCAGGACAAAAGCCCCCGCCAAGAGGCATCGGGCAGCAACCCTGCCCGGCCAAGGGTCCTTGGTAGGCTTCTTACAGCCCCTCCCGCGCTAAGGACCAAAGTCCTCCTTTGAGGCGGTCGAGCCCGACCCTTGCTCGGCTATCCCCGGCTGGTAGCTTCCTACCACAACCGACAGGGATCAAAGTCCTCGCCAAGAGGCACTGGGCAGTAACCCTGCTCGGTCCCCTTCCTGAAGGATCAAAGCCCTTGCAAGAGGCAACCGGGCCCGACCATTTCTAGGTCATCTCCGGCTGGTAGCTCCCTATCCATGACGCCAGGGATCAAAGCCCTTGCAAGAGGCATCTGAACGGCTACCCCGCTCAGTCATCCCAGGCTGGTCATGTGGCATATGACGTGTCCCAAAGCTCAGAAGAAAGGGCCCACAGGGGCCGACCAGGTCACCCCTGTACCCGACCTGCAAGCACAAGTTGGCTCTCCTCAGAGCCCTCTGCAAATTGGCCTCCTCGGCCTCTTAGCTCGCCCCGAGCTACCACAGGACCAAGATGCCTCGGCCCTCCCGCTCGTTCCCGAGCTCTCCCACCGAGGCCATCTTCCTCGGTCCCTCCGACTGACCAACTCCACCACTCATAGGCGTAACCGCCGCTCCGCAAATCTCGTCATGCACGGATTCTTCGCCGGCAACATCCCACGTTCAACGCCATCACGATCCCCATTAACTGGCGATCCGCTTATTACGCGGGGGTGACGTCGGGAGCGTAACCGCCGACGAGATTCTCGCGCCTGCTACTGCATGCTGTCGCCACTATATAAACCCCATCACAGAGGGGTCAAGTAAGCTTGTTTCACCCCACTTAGTCGTTACTCTGCTCGGATCTTGTTCTCTTGACCGTCGGAAGGTCCTCGTGGTACCAAACCATTCTGGGACTTCCTTGCAGGTACTCGGCGCAAATTCCTCAAAACCACCAATCTCCTCAAAACCCATTGAGACCTACACGCAACAGGAGATCACCTCCAAGATCCACCGGAAGATCGACGGAAGACAACATCTGACGGAGACCCGAAAAAGACCTCCATCAGGATGCAACAACTACGCTATGGGTGATCGCTATAGGAGCGAGCAAGAACCGGCCCAGACCAAAAAACCGACCGAAAATCGATAAAAAATAACCGAACCGAACCGTGTGTGTGTATGAGGTTAATGGAGGGAAGAGGCCATAAAAGGGAATTTCCTCCTATGGCGTCGAAAAATTACGCCCTACCTCATTTTTTCCGGCAATCGGCACCCATCATCTTTATCGTTAGCATCTAAGATGTGGGTACACCAAATTTCATGCGATTCTACAACTTTTCACCGTTGATTTAGCAATGTAAAAGGTTATGTTGTCGGTAAACCGTTAATTTTGAACCCACTAAATCAACGGTGAAAAGGTTGTAGAATCACATGAAATTTGGTGTACCCACATCTTAGATGATAACGATGAAGTTGATGCGTGCCGATCGTCGGAAAAAATGAGGAAGAGGTACTTTTTCGACGCCATAGGTGGGAATTCCCTCCTATGGCATCTTTTCTCCATTATTCTCTCTCTCTGTATATATATATAAGGTTAATGGAGGAAAGGGGCCATAGGACGGAATTTTCTCCTATGGCGTTAAAAAAAATATACCCTCTCTCATTTTTTCCGACGATCGGTACCCACCATCTTCATCGTTATCGTCTAAGATGTGGGTACACCAAATTTCATATGATTCTACAACTTTTGCACCATTGATTTAGTGGGTTCAAAATTAACGGTTTACTGACAATAGAACTTTTTACATTGCTAAATCAACGGTGAAATGGTTGTAGAATCACATGAAATTTGGTGTATCCACATCTTAGATGATAACGATGAAGATGGTGGGTGCCGATCGGCAGAAAAAATAAGAGAGGGTATATTTTTTCAACGCCATAGGAGGAAATTTCCTTCTATGGCATCTTTCCTCCATTATTCTCTCTCTCTCTCTCTCTCTATATATATATATATATATATATATATATATATATCGAGAGAGAGAGGTTCACATTTTTAAAAACGCGAATCTAAACGAGGGCCGTTGGGTCTTGTTTTTTTAATCAACGGTTAAAATCAATTCAGTTTAATAAATCGTTAATAAATGGAAAGTAAATATTTTACTTCTTGATTTTAGGAAAAAAAATCAAGAGAAACATCAAATCCTTTAGTAATAACCTACACAATATTTGAAAGTAAAATATTTACTTTCCATTTATTAACGATTTATTAAGCTGAATACACACACTAAATGCCTCCGTGTTTCGTTAAACGACGATTTAACAAAACCACATCAAAAGTCTGGCAAATGAAAATAAAAAGCAACTAAAAAGAGAAACAAAAAAAGAAAAATACAAGTATTATTCTTACTAAAATGAAATTAGCATCCTCCTTTCTCATAGATTCCGTCCTCCATAGTCGTTCACTTTCACGGTTGTGCTCCTCTATCCTGCTTAGTCCCTTCTCTGCCAAAACCAAGGCAGCTGGATTCCCCTTACTTGCTTCCACCCTCTCCTCCTTTGCATTTATCCATGCCTTTTTCTTGATCTTTTGGAGCACCATTTGACCAAAATTTAATGTTGGCTTTAATCACATTTATAATATTCAATAACAATTTCTTAGAATTATTGAAGATTTTATTATGCCGCTCTAACCAAATATTAAACTGTAAGTCCATGCTACCTCTCCCGGTACTTTCGGGCATGCGGAATTTGGTGAAAAACAATTTTCTAGATGTGGTAATATGGACTCAAAACCGGATCTTTGTTAAACATCTAACTAACAACCTAACTAGGAGTTGTTAACTACTCGGTTAGGGGGTTATACCTTTCTTTCTTGAACTCCTTCGTCTTCAAGCCTCGATGGTTGTCCGGATCGGCTTCACCCCGTCGTCTCCTTGCGCCGAAGATCGATCCATCTGAAAGCTTCTACCTTTGGCTTCTTCTTCGGTTTTTGAAGAAACTAGTTCACTTGGTTTGCTAAACCTTATGAACTAGAGTGAGTAGAGAAGAGTGTGTTGGGATTTTCTCTATGGTTCTTGGTTCTCAACACATGAGACAAGTGAACCATAGACTAAAGAGAGGGAGAGCAAGAGGAAGAAGATGAGAGCTCAAGAACAAGAGAGAGAATGAGAATGATAGAATGACAGAAGACTTTTCTCTCTTGGCTCTCATAATCCAAAACCATCATCACAAAAATAATAATCAAGTATTGTGTAAAATGGTTCAAGTCAAAATGGCTAAATCATTTCATGCACTCATTTCTCACAAGAGAAACAAGCAAGTAAAAAAGTCTTTGCCATGAAATGATAGCCATTGTCATCATGATGGTCAACTAGTCCAACCTAGTCAACCGGTCAACAAAGTCAACAAGTCAACAAAGTCAACCCCTCAACAACCATGTCACCACAATACTTAATTAATATTATTGTTAATCATATATCATATTCTCATTAGGGTTGACCAAAAAGTCAATAGTCAACAGTCAACGGTCAACAACCCTAATGAGAATCCTCTGCCTCTGTCTTTCCGTCAACTGTGCATACACACCCGCATTCGCGTTCCGAGGAACACGAATACATACTGGATAAATCCAATCCCAATACGTACACTAGGATCTGGCTTAAACCAAAGCCCGCTAGTGTTAACTGTCCGGACACTGTACGTGCATAAGTGCACGGATGTGACCGAACCCTGTCGCAAAACCATGCGACCTGCCGCAAAACCATGCGACCTCTACTCTTTTGCCTAAAGGCGAATAGCTTTCTGTGTGGGACTCTAAAGACTCGACACTACGCTGGCAGTGAGTTTAACCACAGACCGCAAGCGGCACTAGCTGTGCGTAACGGTCCCCAGGTAGATGCCGACAAGAAGACTGACGAGGTGAAACCCATCTGAACTCCTACTGAGCCTGAATGTGACAATCTCCGTACAGTCCGGTCTGTTCGTCTGATACATCGCATGGCGGGCCTAGGGGGGCGGTAAACGTCAATCCCCTAATAGCGGTATAAGTCGTGTCGGAGTGAAGCCCAATACACCCTGAGATAACACTGGAAGCCTACCAGTATATCTCGCTTGCCCTGGCCAGGGACTACTCGTGTAATGGCTCTCCTAGACACAGCGCGATGTCAACCCCTAATACCGGGAGAGACGAATCCTGTCTAACCGTCACTGCCTCCAAGTGCTTCGGGACTGCACCCAACTACTACCTGTTTGCACGACTCCTTTGAGCCGTGGTAGGGTAGTAATCAAAGTACAGTGGGAACACACTCGAGGCGAAGTGACAGTATCAAGTCAGCGGACTAAGCTGTACTCATGTCACCTGTGAACTGATAACTGACGATAGGTATAATACCAACCGGTCAGTTCCCGACGAGTCCTGTCCAGTGTACTCGTAACCTAACGAGCACCCGCATACTATCTCCAGTACGACGTACTAACGGCTGTGGGACAGACCGTCTCCCACACTGGGATGAGAAGCGCATGCGCTAGTCTACTCCGGAGTATCGATGCCCTGTCTCGATAGTCCTGCGACTAGGGACCTGCATAAGGATGTGCTTATAGATTACCCAGCCCCCACTAGTGTGACTGCCATCACAACGCTGGTAATCAAGCAAAGATCCCAAGGGCTCCACTAATGTGTATAGGTGATATACTAAAATAAACACAAGTACACATTGAAGTAGAAACAAACCAAGTAGCATACTACTATTTTGAGCAAGATTGTATATACAAGGTGAATATCCCAAGCTTCCATTAAGTAATATACAAACTAGTATGATACAGTAATGGCCTCTAGGTCATATACACTAACAATCTCCCACTTGCACTAAGGCCATGTACTGGCGTATCGAAGACCTATCATCTCGATCAGCCGCTCGAACTGAGTCTGGGGCAAGGCCTTGGTGAATGGATCTGCAGTGTTATCTTTTGAAGCGACCCTCCGAACCTCAATCTCCTGGCGATCCACGATCTCCCTGATCAGGTGATACCGCCTCAAGATGTGTCTGGATCTCTGATGGGACCTGGGTTCCTTCGCTAAAGCTATAGCCCCGTTGTTGTCGCAATACAGAGGTATTGGATCAACAATGGACGGAACCACCTGAAGTTCTTTCAAGAACTTCCTCATCCAGACAGCTTCTTTTGCGGCATCAGATGCAGCGATGTATTTCGCTTCCATCGTCCAGTCTGCAACGGTTTCCTGTTTGGAACTCTTCCAACACACCGCCCCTCCATTGAGGGTAAAGACAAAACCCGACATGGACTTGGAATCATCCTTGTCACTCTGGAAGCTGGAGTCAGCAAAGGCCTCGATCTGGAGGTCTTTTCCGCCATACACCAAGAACATCTCCTTAGTCCTTCTCAGATACTTGAGAATGTTCTTTACCGCTATCCAGTGTTTCTCCCCAGGGTTTGACTGATACCGGCTTACCACACTCAGTGCATAAGCTACATCCGGTCTGGTACACAACATCGCATACATTATAGAGCCTACCGCAGAAGCGTAGGGTATAATAAACATGCGATCCCTCTCCAAATCAGTCTTGGGAGACATCTCTTTAGAGAGGGTGATCCCGTGACAAGCCGGTAGGTTACCGCGCTTGGAATCTTCCATACTGAATCTCTTCAGTATGGTGTCGATGTACCTGGACTGTGAAAGTCCTAATATCCTCTTGGATCTATCACGATGGATCCGGATCCCCAGGATGTATGAGGCATCATCCAGGTCTTTCATGGAGAACCTGTGTGACAAGAACCCCTTGACAGATTGTAGTATAGGAATGTCATTTCCTATTAAGAGAATGTCATCCACGTATAAAACGAGGAATACTACAGTTCTCGCTACAAATCTACTATAGATGCATGGTTCATCTGGATTTTTGATAAAGCCAAATTTCTTGACCATCTCATCAAAACAGATGTTCCAATTCCGCGATGCTTGCTTTAGTCCGTAGATGGACTTAAGCAACTTGCACACCTTTCCGCTGCTCCCACTCTGAATGAAACCCTCTGGTTGGTCCATATAGACACTCCTCTAAATTTCCATTTAGAAAAGCGGTCTTTACGTCCAACTGCCAGATCTCATAATCGTGGAAGGCAGCAATGGCAAGAAGGATCCGAATGGATTTCAGCATAGCCACTGGAGAAAAGGTTTCGTCATTGTCAAAACCAGGTCTTTGACGAAAACCCTTTGCAACAAGTCTAGCTTTATAGGTCTCAACCTGTCCATCTACACCAATCTTCCTTTTGAAGATCCACTTGCATCCTACGGGTTTTACCCCGTCTGGAGCAATGTCCAACGTCCATACCTTGTTGGTGTACATGGACTCCATTTCGGTCTGCATTGCATCCAGCCATTTTACCGATTCAACGCTCTGAACGGCCTGCTGGAAGCTAGTAGGCTCATCATAATCTATGATGCAATCCTCTCTATCCCCGTCTATGAGAAAACCGTAGTATCTCTCGGGCGGATGAGACTGCCTACTACTCCTGCGGAGTGGCGTAGGAATGTCCTGTTCTTTTGAACCCTCTGGTTCCACCAAGCTTTCAGTAATAGTCTGTGGTTCTGGAATTTCTTCCAGTTCTACTGCGCTCCCACTAATTTCCTTTTCCAAGAACTGGTGTTCTAGAAAGTGGACATTACGAGAAACAAGGACTTTTTGTTCCTCTGCGTGGTAGAAAAGATACCCCCTGGTGTTCTTTGGGTATCCCACAAACTTACACAGTACTGAGCGCGCCTCGAGTTTGTCCGCATGCTGCTTTTTGACAAAAGCTGGACATCCCCAGATCTTCAGATATTGAAGATAGGGTTTCTTCCCACTCCATAACTCATATGGTGTGGTAGGCACAGTCTTAGTGGGAACTCGGTTCAAAAGGTATGCGGCTGATTCTAGCGCATACCCCCAGAATGAGCGCGGTAACTCAGCGTTACTCATCATGGACCGTACCATATCCAATAGGGTTCGGTTCCGTCTCTCCGATACACCGTTATGTTGCGGAGTGTATGGAGGAGTAAGCTGAGAGAGAATTCCGTTCTCTTTTAAATAGTCCAGGAACTCGGCACTTAAGTATTCACCACCTCGATCCGATCTTAGGATCTTGATACTTTTGCCGGTTTGTTTTTCTACTTCATTCTTATATTCCTGGAATTTTCCAAAGGCTTCGGACTTATGTTTCATTAAGAAGACATGTCCGAATCTTGAAAAGTCATCCGTAAAAGTAATGAAGTAAGAAAAACCGCTTCGCGCATGTGTAGACATTGGACCGCACACGTCGCTGTGTACGAGTCCCAAGAGCTCGCTCGCTCTTACTCCGTGTCCAGTGAACGGAGTCTTTGTCATCTTTCCTTTGAGACAGGATTGACAAGTGGCATACGATTGATATTCGAACGCATTCAAATATCCTTCTGTATGTAACTTCGTCAACCTTTTCTCATTGATGTGACCCAGTCTACAATGCCACAAGAAAGTCTGATTTATTTCCGGAGACTTTCTTTTGTGTGTATTCTGGACATTGAAAATCTGTGGTTGGTTTAATACGTATATACCATTGCTTAATGTACCTGACCCAATCAGAACTTGATTAAGGTGAATGTTTACAACATTGCTTACAAACGCAAATTCATAACCTTCTTTAGAAACCAAAGATACAGAAATGATATTACAAGTTGCGTTGGGTACAAAAAAGCAATTAAGCAAAACCAAAACATGTCCATCTGACATTCCCAGGTGATAGTCCCCCACGGCCTTCGCAACCATGCTAGCTCCGTTTGCAATTTTGAGGGTCATGTCACCTGCCTTCAAAACCCTACGGTTTCTCAACGCCTGCAAAGAATTACAGATATGAGATCCTGATCCGGTATCCAATACCCAGGAAGTAGAGTTTATTGAAAGACAGTTTTCAATAACATACACACCTGAAGCTGAAGCCGCAACCTGCTTCAGATCCTGTGTTCTGGTTTTCCAAGCCCTGCAATCATTCTTCCAGTGTCTCTTCTTATGACAATAGAAGCATTCTTCCTTATCCACAAGCTTTCCCACTTTCTTTGTTGCTTTTGCCTTTCCCTTCGTATCCACTTTACTAACACCGCCCCTTGGTTTGGCCGGGGCTTTCTTCTTCTTTCCCTTGGCTTTCGCCTTGGACCTAGAAGAGGAAGATCCTCCTACAAACAAAGTGGATGTTTCCCTACCTTTCTGTAGGGTGCCCTCTGCGCTCCTCAGCATGTTGAGGAGTTCTGAAAGTTCAACTTCCTTTTCTTGTAAGTTGAAGTTCAGGATAAACTGGGCGTAAGTGGAAGGAAGGGACTGGAGAATCAAGTCCGTATAGAGCTCATTCTCCAACGTGGTCCCAAGGTCCGCGAGCTCTTCTATGTAGCCAATCATCTTAAGCACGTGTTCTGCTACCGATGATCCGACGGCCAACCTTGCCGAAAATAACTTCTTCGACACTTCGTATCTTGCGATACGAGACTGCTCTCCATACAGTTCTTTTGTATGGAGAAATATGGATTCGAGGTCCATATTCTCGTGCCTCCTCTGATGTTCGTTGTCCATAGAGACAAGCACGAGGCACTTGGCCTTCGCGCAATCTAGTTCCCAGGTCTTACGGATTTCCTTATCCGCGACGCTGGTTTTGGGACCTGGGACAGGGGGAGCTTTGGTGGTAAGAAGATACCCCAGTTTGTCGTAAGTGATTGCCATCTTGACATTCCTGAGCCAATCTTTGTAGTTTGGCCCTGTCAGTATGTTTTTATCTAGAAGTGACTTAAGTCCAGTCATATCGATTGGTCGCTGCAATTAGGAGAGAGAAGAAACACTCAGCATGATGCTCTTGCAAGTTTAGAATGGTTTTTAGTTTGTCTAAACAGGATGGCTCCCACTGTTTCTCGAATCCCTCCTCAAACCAAAAAGGAAGAATTAGTCAGGATCAATCTCACCGTACAATACTTACTTAACCGTTCAGCCAGGCCAGTGTCGGTACTTCGAGGGAGGTTTTCCAATGCTTTCGCGAAGTTCCTTAATTAAATAACCTCTTTTCCCTGGGGGCGTAGCCCCGCTAACACCTTTCTAGACACCTACTTGGTTTATAGCATTGATCGTTAAGTGAGAAATTTCCCGAGGAGTAGCATATACTCACAGTAGGATCGGGATCCAAATATCATCGCGTGACGAAACTGAAGGAATCCTACCAGAATCATCACACTCCAAATGGTATGCAACACTAGCAAGTTTCAGTTCTTTTGAAACTCCCGATGTGGATTTCTGCCCCATGCTCTTATGATCTTGGCGTGAGGTCCAAATGTCATAAGTCACATGTCAAGTTCTTCCCATCATTATCCAGGTTAATTTGAATCCACCCGTACCTATCCTTGACGTAGGCCAAAATGGCAGTACGGCTGTCCCAAACCAACGCATTCTATCTATGCAACAGATAAATATCCGGCAGCTACCAATCACTATGCCTTGGCGTGAGGTCAAAATACATAGCTTGAATACTACCGAATATTTAACTGAAATGATGGAGGGCTACGGATGGTTTTGGCAAAACCGTGAACGTAGTGAACTTGATATAATCGATGGAACGAGATAGCTTTTAAAAGGAGTGGCTCAAGCTCCGCATTTAAAAGTTGGTTTTGAAAAGAACCGAGTGGTTTTTCGAAAGTGTTCCAACGACTTTAATCTTGGTTTATTTTCTTGCATTAGTTCTTTTAATGCGTGATATTCTTGCATTAGTTCTTTTAATGCGTCCTATCATTTAATCCTACCATTGCAGAAAACAACCAAAATATGACGTACGCTTATGCCATTCGCATTCGCCACGGGGCCCCGTCATTACCCGTTAGGTTACTTAACTAACGACAGAGCGGGGGCTGGGCTAGCGCGGCTGTAAAACATAAGCAACACCTAAATAATATCATATATAGATATATTGTAATGATAGCCATTTCAGATCACAGATGAACACATTGGATATACTAGGAACCCGCAATTCATACGAGCCTGTAACGAAAAGCAGATTACACGGTCGCGGTGAATAGCCAATACCCCATCCAAGACCCCTACGGGTGCGGCAAACTACCCGCCAAGTACCCGAAGCGAAGCAACCTCCCTCAACTCCGTGAGTAGGCCACTCGGCACTTCGGCATACCCGGTAGTTTGTGCACCCCCTCCATGGGTCTATCCTAGGAGCAAAAACAGTAAAAAGAAATTATACAATGACGGCTACAACCCCGACCCGGTTGTGCGGCCATACAAATAATTATTACATCAATTTACATATTTACATGAATTGAAAGAAAAGAAAACTCTCGTCTCACAACCCCCGGCTATTCACCCGCGACAATCCAATGAATTCATATACACATTCCAATAACATTACAGATCACAGATTTGTATAACCCCCACTAATCGACATATAGCGATTAGCAGACGTTCAATACAAATATCACATCACAGAAAAACCCGTCAGTTTAAGTCTTTTAGAAGTTCGATCAAAAATACGGATTTTCAGGCCCCAAACACAAAATTTTCGTTCTGGAAAATCTGGGCTAAAAAGACATATTCCAAAAATCCCAAAATACCCCACTGAACAAACTGCAACCAAAATTTCCCATTGCCGAGTCAACTCTGCCGCGGAACCGCGGCGGGAGCATGCTCCCGCCGCGTTTCCGCGGCGCTTTGATCGGTTCAGTGGACGAAATTTTGGCAGCTTGTTATAAAAACCCTGAGCCGAATTTTAAAGTATGATTTATCATTTTTGGGACACAGGAAAAATTCGACAGCAAGCATGATATCGGGGTTCATTTCGGGACTTTTTCTCCGATCGAATTTCTAGTTACTATGCTAACATGTTAGATAGGGTTTAACTAGGCTCTGATACCACTGTAAGTCCATGCTACCTCTTCCGGTACTTTCGGGCATGCGGAATTTAGTGAAAAACAATTTTCTAGAGGTGGTAACATGGACTCAAAACCGGATCTTTGTTAAACATCTAACTAACAACCTAACCAGGAGTTGTTAACTACTTGGTTAGGGGGTTATACCTTTCTTTCTTGAACTCCTTCGTCTTCAAACCTCGATGGTTGTCCGGATCGGTTTCACCCCGTCGTCTCCTTGCGTCGAAGATCGATCCACCTGAAAGCTTCTACCTTTGGCTTCTTCTTCGGTCTTTGAAGAAACTAGTTCACTTGGTTTGCTAAACCTTATGAACTAGAGTGAGTAGAGAAGAGTGTGTTGGGATTTTCTCTATGGTTCTTGGTTCTCAACACATGAGACAAGTGAACCATAGACTAAAGAGAGGGAGAGCAAGAGGAAGAAGATGAGAGCTCAAGAACAGGAGAGAGAATGAGAATGATAGAATGATAGAAGACTTTTCTCTCTTGGCTCTCATAATCCAAAACCATCATCACAAAAATAATAATCAAGTATTGTGTAAAATGGTTCAAGTCAAAATGGCTAAATCATTTCATGCACTCATTTCTCACAAGAGAAACAAGCAAGTAAAAAAGTCTTTGCCATGAAATGATAGCCATTGTCATCATGATGGTCAACTAGTCCAACCTAGTCAACCGGTCAACAAAGTCAACAAGTCAACAAAGTCAACCCCTCAACAACCATGTCACCACAATACTTAATTAATATTATTGTTAATCATATATCATATTCTCATTAGGGTTGACCAAAAAGTCAATAGTCAACAGTCAACGGTCAACAACCCTAATGAGAATCCTCTGCCTCTGTCTCTCCGTCAACTGTGCATACACACCCGCATCCGCGTTCCGAGGAACACGAATACATACTGGATAAATCCAATCCCAATACGTACACTAGGATCTGGCTTAAACCAAAGCCCGCTAGTGTTAACTGTCCGGACACTGTACGTGCATAAGTGCACGGATGTGACCGAACCCTGTCGCAAAACCATGCGACCTGCCGCAAAACCATGCGACCTCTACTCTTTTGCCTAAAGGCGAATAACTTTCTGTGTGGGACTCTAAAGACTCGACACTACGCTGGCAGTGGGTTTAACCACAGACCGCAAGCGGCACTAGCTGTGCGTAACGGTCCCCAGGTAGATGCCGACAAGAAGACTGACGAGGTGAAACCCATCTGAACTCCTACTGAGCCTGAATGTGACAATCTCCGTACAGTCCGGTCTGTTCGTCTGATACATCGCATGGCGGGCCTAGGGGCGGTAAACGTCAGTCCCCTAATAGCGATACAAGTCGTGTCGGAGTGAAGCCCAATACACCCTGAGATAACACTGGAAGCCTACCAGTATATCTCGCTTGCCCTGGCCAGGGACTACTCGTGTAATGGCTCTCCTAGACACAGCGCGATGTCAACCCCCAATACCGGGAGAGACGAATCCTGTCTAACCGTCACTGCCTCCAAGTGCTTCGGGACTGCACCCAACTACTACCTGTTTGCACGACTCCTTTGAGCCGTGGTAGGGTAGTAATCAAAGTACAGTGGGAACACACTCGAGGCGAAGTGACAGTATCAAGTCAGCGGACTAAGCTGTACTCATGTCACCTGAGAACTGATAACTGACGATAGGTATAATACCAACCGGTCAGTTCCCGACGAGTCATGTCCAGTGTACTCGTAACCTAACGAGCACCCGCATACTATCTCCAGTACGACGTACTAACGGCTGTGGGACAGACCGTCTCCCACACTGGGATGAGAAGCGCATGCGCTAGTCTACTCCGGAGTATCGATGCCCTGTCTCGATAGTCCTGCGACTAGGGACCTGCATAAGGATGTGCTTATAGATTACCCAGCCCCCACTAGTGTGACTGCCATCACAACGCTGGTAATCAAGCAAAGATCCCAAGGGCTCCACTAATGTGTATAGGTGATATACTAAAATAAACACAAGTACACATTGAAGTAGAAACAAACCAAGTAGCATACTACTATTTTGAGCAAGATTGGATATACAAGGTGAATATCCCAAGCTTCCATTAAGTAATATACAAACTAGTATGATACAGTAATGGCCTCTAGGGCATATACACTAACATAAACAAACAGCAGAGATCATAATTTCCCAATTTTCCAGATGCCATCTATCCATTCCATTTCTTTAGTGACTCCAAAGTTCATTAAAGGTGTTCGCAAAGTGACAAACTCAAAAGACCTCCAAAACTTATTCCACACACTCCAAGCTAACGAGCACCTAAAAAAAAGTGATCCACCGTTTCCGGTTAGGCCTCACAAATCCCGCAGTGCATCGGACCTACCCATTTCCTCTTTCCTAGATTATTTCTCGTTAAGATTGCGTCATTGGAAATCAACCACACAAAGACACGAACTTTTAACGGTACCGGGAACTTCCAAATATTCCTATCAACTTGCGACTCCACCCCTCCATAAATAAGAATATTGTAGAAGGATTTAACCGAAAAAGCTTGACTTGACGTCCATTTCCATGACACGACATCTTTGTTATCTTTCTCCAACGGTTTCCATATCTCAAGATAATCAATCAACAAATGTCTCTGTCTCCTCTGGCCAATCGTCAAAGCCATTTAAAACCTTGGCCACCACTTGTCACCCTTCCACTCACCGACGCCTCCTTATACTTGGTCAACTAAAAAAGCAAGGGAAAACTCTCCCGCAACGTTATATCGCCGCACCAATGTTTCTGCCAAAAATTAATCGAACTACCATCTCCTATTGTATAAGATATATCTCAGAAGAAAGACTTCTTTATAGACGTTACTTCTTTCCAAAAACCAGACGTCGTAACAACATTCTAACCGGGGGTGAATATTGGGTGAAAAGAATATGAGTGCACAATGCATTTTTTTAATCATAAATGCAATTTAACTATGTGACAATAATATATAGGGTAAACTTTACTAAAATACAATCCATCTTTTGAGGTTTTTGAGATAACATCATTAAACTTTAAAAATGTTTTAAAATCCCATTAAACTATCAATTTTGTTTGAAATTGTTAGTCTGATAAACTTGTGCAAGTGAAAATTGGACTAAATAACCCAATTTTTTGTGTGAATATTTGCACATTATTGCCTGCATTTATCCCTCCTGAAACATGTACACTTATACTACACATCAAACAATTAAAGAACGTTCTCTTAAATCTTGATCTAATCGATCAAATTTTACTACATATCGATTAGTTAGTTCCCAAAAGAAAATGCATGCATATGATGAACATCAAATGTTTTTGGATGCCACAGGAGAGTATGCAACTGCATGGGCAGCATCAGCAGCAGGACTAGTTATTATGGTTTGTTTCATTTTTCAGAATCTGAACCTCAGCCTGGAATTATGACTGCTTTCAGAATTATTATTTGTGATTTTATGATAAGGCGAAACAATGTCGTTATTGTTTTCACTTGCAGTTCCAATGAAACAAAGGCTGGGTTCTATATTACATCTAATCTAGTGTTTGTGCCGAGTTGCGATACTACAAACCATGGCGAGCCAACCCCCCCCCCCCCCCCCCAAATGGTCATCTCTTGGTGTGGCTACTATAGATGGTGAACAACATTCTAGACCTTTTGATATTTCCTATGCGTTGGCATGAGATATATTGGCTTGGTTTTTTCCATATGAGTTGGAGTGAGGAGGTAAGTATGATGAGGGCGGGGGAGAAAGATCAGAAATTAAGTTTCTAAATGGAGGATCTCAACTTCATTATTTTTGCGGGGTGTCCTATATTAAGTAGTGTGTAGTGGGCAACGGCATATTGATATGGGGAATGCCGGTCGATATTTGTCTCATGTAATCTTGTATTCCCTCATCATTACAATGAACCTCTTTATGTGTGTCTCATAGAGTAGGCTGGGTTTGATCGCACTATATACATCTTTTCTTTTGCTTCTTGATTCGTCATCTAACGCGGTTGATGTAGTCTTAGGGTGTGCTAAGATCAAGGGATCTCCAGGGCTAATACTTGTGATTTCGAATTGGCGGTCGACATATTTGGAAGATGAAGTTGGATGTAAAGGGAAAAGAAAGTGAATAAAAGAAAAGTGGGTTGAAAGAATAAAGAGAGAGGGGGAAAAGTGAAAGACAGAAGAAGTTTGCTCTGAAGATATATGCGTATTTGGCAGTTGGAGCAGGATTCACAGGTTTTGAACTAAAACCAATAACAGATTTCGATGGTGAGTAGTTGGAAACCACTTTGAAATGCAATTCAGCAGAGAAATTAATTCTCTGAGAAAACGGAGGATAAAAACACATAATAGTCGCCGCATTGGTTCTCACATGCGAGAGAAAGGCATGGTGGATACCGAGCATTAGCAAGTAGAAAAAGGATTAGAGAGCTATTTAAGTGCCGATCACTGATTAGGACTACAATCATAAGGCTAATATCAATTACAGCCAAACTATGTATTTGGATTTATTGCAGTTACGACTTATCCTACTAGAGGCTGGTCCGTGCATAAAAATCCAATACCTCTGTCCCTTTTCTGATCGGTTGAATCATGCTAACAAGCTTAGAAATTGATACATATGTAGAAATTACTTTCACAATGTCCCTGTTGAAAGGTCATTCTTTGGTTGTCAAACATTTCACTCATATGATTTACGGTCAATTTGCTAATTTTCTGACAATGTGTGTATTTGGTTGCAATTATACTTTCCGTTTTTGACACCGAAGAACTTTGAGGGATTGGGCCTTGGAAAAATGGACGAGGTGAATGCTGATTTCTGTGTTAGGTTACATTCTGTACACGTTGTTCTCTAATGTTTATGTGGTGTGATACAGGCAAATGATTCTCGAAATCATACAAATATTGGCGTCCATCTGTATTAAACCATTTAGATCAATATGGATGAAACCGATCGACCCAAAATGCCATATTTTTTTTTACTTATTGAGTGGTGCTTGACTTTCTTAGTTTAGGCCCGGGATTGTGGGATCCCCCCGGACACATCTGTTCAAACACCCCACACATGTCGAGAGCCCTTTTTTGTGGGCTGAAACCTGAATTTTTGCTTTAAAGACATGCCTGGTGCGATTTGAAATTTGCTTGCTGTGATACCATTTAATCGTTTCTAAAGTTGCAACTAATAGTGAGGGTTGAGGGATAAATTTTTATATTCTAATATGATCTGCCCAGCAATCCGATGGACTTTTCTGAGAATGGTTTCTTTGTAGGTGGCAGGATGTCAGGTGGCTGCAAACAATCACTACCATGCCAATTCTTGTGAAAGGGGTCGTGATCGCTGAAGACTGCAAGTGTTCGATCCTTTAGATTTTCCTCTTTTAAACGATGAGTCTAAATCATACCACTATATGAAGACGGCCTCCCAAATCCGAAAATTTTCAGCTAGGTTGGCCATACAAGCTGGGGCTGCTGGTATCATTGTTTCCAACCATGGGGCTCGTCAGTTAGACTACGCTCCAGCAACCATCACGGCATTGGAAGAGGTAACTTACCTTCGCTGGTTATACATCTTGCTTGATATTATGCTCTTGATCATAATTAGTTTACAAGAATGTCTGTGTGCGGGCCTTAGTGTAGCTTAAATATAGTAAATTTACCGTTCATTCTTTTCTCTTTGAAATTTCAAGGTAAATTGTTCATATGGGATCGTGACAAGCCCCACTCATCCCATAGTTTCTCACTTAGGAATTTGGTACTATCAAAAGAGGGTTGACGACAGGCCGAAAACCCGTCATAAAAACTTGCATATCTTCGACAGAGCTCTCACTGCTGTTCAATTACCCGTTTCAGGTTGTAAAAGCTGCTCAGGGCCGTGTGCCCGTTTTCCTTGATGGTGGGGGTCCGTCGTGGAGCTTTGGGTGCGTCCGCCATATTTGTAAGTACATATTTCTCTCCATTTCCTCTATTCATATTCTCTTAGTACCAATCCCTTATCTTAAAGTCCATTCCACTGCACCATTAACTCTGATTCCATGCATCAAAACTCGAAAATTAAACACATTACCTTGTTCCCAGATTGGAAGGCCGGTGGTGTTTTCCTTGGCTGTTGAAGGCGAAGCCGGCATCAGAAAAGTTCTTCAGATGCTCAGTGAAGAGTTTGAGCTCATGATGGCTTTGAGCGGCTGCACCTTGTTCAAGGAGATCGCTCGAAACCACATTGTGACTCCGTCTCCCGCTAGGTTGTAAATCACCTGGAAGCTAAGGAGTCTTGCTCTCTAATGATCCTTTGTACATTATTTTTCATTAATCCAAACCTGTTGGAATATTTGAGTTTCTGTGATGATGAATAATATTTGATGTTGATACTGCATCCTGTGTAAATTATTTTTCATTAATCCAAACCAATTGGAATTGGTGGAATGTTTTTGTTTTTCTTACAGTATAATCCTTCGTTCTTGGCTAAAATATCACATTTGTTCTGCTTCAATTGGTTACATAAAAAAAACAGCTATCTGCTAGAATTGTGTTTGCGCTGCTGCAGTGAAAAATACAACAAATGTTTCAAAAAGCTTTGGGCCCGCTTCAAACTTGTGTAAAAACGCTGGGCTTTTGTTCTTGTTGGAAACCCCCTTTATACTTTATATTGCTGTCCGCGGTATCTAAGCAGCTGTCCGTAATACCCTCATATAATAAAAAAAAACAATATTTGCAAAAATAAAGGAGGGGTATTTTTGTAATTTTATGATTTTCCGTTAACGCCGTCAGGGTTTTTTTTTGGATACTCGTGAAAGTTCATGGTATCAATCCATTATTTTGAAAGTTCATGTTATCATTTGGGGAAAGTGTCTATAGTTTATGATAGCAAGTTGAAATTTAGCCTTTTTTAAATTGCAGCATGCAACCCAATTTGCTATTTTCATCTCGGCATGTTTTGATGACCGGAAGTACCGAGAATGTCATAAGAGACTCTTGAAATAAGCCTATTCTGATACTTCCATGATGTTTCATGAAAGAAAATCCAACGGAAACAAATCTAATTCCAGCTTCTAATGGGGTTGGGGTCGACCGCAGCCCTATGGCTACTCAGCCCTTGGAGGGTGAAGCCCATCCAACTTAACCATGCCCCCCATCACCACCATCCCACCCCAACCCAACCCCAGTTAACCCATATAAATATATTAATGGATCAAAAGTGTCACTTGCAATGTGTGTGGTGAGAGAGTACAGCGATGGCTTAATACATAGAAGCAGATTATATGGTCCAATGTACCATGCATATCTGCAATATTTGAAAAACTTTAAAGAAACATGATACATGCAGGGCCTATTTGCCTAACATTAATGACGATAAATAAAAGCACTTTTCTTATGTAAAACGGTAGCCTTCATATTTTGACCTATTTTCATAATTTTTTGGTCTACTCCCCAACTCCTTTAATTGATTCAATGAATCAATCAAAGGATTTATTTTGGAGGTGATTCTTCGAGAATCGAACCGCCGATCTCTCATTCTGGAGTTAATCCTCACCGCATATGTTATACCCAACCGATGTATCAATCAAAGCAGTGAATACATGATTATTGTGGTGACTTGAGCTAACAACAACTGAATATTTGAAGGCAGGCACTGCAAGAGTTGGGTTTCATTATCCAAAGCCGAGCGATGCATTATAACTTTCTGCCATGACAATTAAGAAAATCAACCCTATCTTAATCTTCATATCTAAACACGAGCATACCAAATTTTATGTGATTTTGATACTTTTAACTAATTAACTTAGCGACGGAAAATGTATTAGTGAATATTATTATTAATTTTGTGCACACATATTAAATATATAAGAAATATGGAAAGTATTTGAAATATAGCATGCCTGTGTTTAAAATGTACAAAATAAAATGAAATGAAAATAGTCATCTGATAAAACAGTGCAGGGCTGATTTTTTTTCCAGCACTAAAGGAGAGCATTTTCCTTCTTTGACACCTTTTCTTCTTCGTTTTTCATCTTGGCAATTTTGCACCTTTATTTTCCGTGTGCAATGTTTAGCGTGCAATAATGCAATGTAGCTGCCGGCGTAAGAGAGAAGTAGGATCCATCCATCCATTTTCTCTTTTGCGCGCAGCTGCATTTTTGCTTTATTCTTATACCTATAGAGAAAGATTACAAAATATTCATTGAAATTTCCCTCAAGACTCAATAATCTTTAAGGTTTCCAATACCCCTCAACGCGCTTTGCGGTTTGGCGTTCTTGTTGGGAAGCATCTAGGATCTTTGAGGTGAGTTGTGTCTGGTATCTCATGAGCAGAAAAGATAAATAATATATAGGTAGTTTTGAATAACATGAACAATACAAACAACACAATCCGAAAAGATAAACGAAATGACCAACGTATTTTTCCATGGTCTCAAAGCGATTGTCAAAAAAACTCTGAAAATTTTTCAGGCATTATCTGTATTGCCTGTTATATCTAAATAGGTCATAGATATCGCAGGCAACTGAATAAATATCTAGCATGCAACTGTATAGCTTCACATATTTACTATATATAGCAGGCAAGATGCTGCAAGTTGAGGTTATTTTGACGACTGAAAAGAAATTTTCAAGGGGTTTTTTGATAACTGCTTCGAGGTCGGGGTTTTTGTCAGCGGGGAAAATCTGCTTGGGAGGAGGTTTTGACAATTTACCAAAAAAAAAAAGACCTTTTCAACTTAACCGCCTAATTAAAAGTTATCGTGCGTATCCCAAGTCTCCTCAAATTGTAGTTAGTCCAATTTGTTGGGAGATTCAAAATGCAACAGAAGTCAAAGAAAGTAAAATGATGAAAAAGGTGACACCAAATCTTTAAAGTTTGGAGTATTATATCAATTTCTCCCCGACATGATCTTTGATCTTTTGATTTAATTGATTCCGATCAAATAAATAAATATAGTGTCACAATCAGAGAATGTGATTCTTGAGTTAAGAAGGTCACAGAGGCTAACTTGTATAAAATACTCATAATACGAGACTCGTGCTCAAAGTCTCCCACATGAGAAAACTATTTAATTAATTTGACAAATATATATTTTTGAGCAATACTTTTCCTATCCGTAATTTGTCTATCCAAAAATTTACACAAGAAAGAGAATGGTAGGGCCCACATCATCTAGATAACACTGTCAAACAGATGGGCCCATGTTGTTTGTCTCTTTAGCAGACTTTTGGATAGGCAAATTGAGATAGAAAAAGCATTTTTGTATAAATTTATAATCACGTGAAGCTTGATTAATAATATTCCTTGGATTACGTGTACTATATTGGTGTCATTTTTAGAAAATCATAGTTACCAATTTTATAAAGCAAATTAAACCACATGCATGTATATATATAATTGGTAAAGAAATAAACATTAAGTATGTTGGGAATTTTTCCCTCCGATAACTATTCGTCTAGAGAAAAATCCTGTATTTAATGTTCGAGCATGCAAGACTGCAATTCATAAGAACCCTCATAACCTTATAGCTTTCGAGACAAGAGAGGGGAGTTACAACCCTCGTAACCTTAGATAAAAGAAAGAGATTACACCCGACTTCTTATCTTTTACTTGATTTGATTATCTAAAATACTAGTATCTCTCAAATATAGATTAGAACCCTAATCTCTCAAAGAAAATAAAAGTTACAAGATTTCATACATCTCAACTCTCTCTCGAATCCCATCTTCCTTTTGATCTCACCTCAAGAGAGGGGAGTTACAACCCTCATAACCTTAGAGACAACATTTCTCTTGGCTTAGCCTTAGCCCTTGTTGTACCCTTTTCACCTTGTTGTGCCCTTTACCCTTGCCAAATTTGCATGAAGAAAGCACATCCCTATTTATAGCATATGATAAACCTTCTTCTACTTAGATTATGATCAACATAAATCTCCTTTATTCTTATCTAATAGGATATTTCATTTTATTTAAATTTAGATCTAAATCTATATTTAAATAAGACATTTATCTTAATTCTATCTAAAATAACAAACTATTTAAATTTATACTAATCTCAACAATCTCCACTTTTGTTTAAATCTAAATAGAAACCTTGAATATGCTATCATCTTCGTATCCATTAGTAACCCAAACCAACATATTACTTTGGCCCAATTGTCCGTGTTCAATCTGGACTCCCTACGATCCACGGACCGTACATAGGTGTGTTGGGATTCCTAACGTCTTGGCTGTTAATCGCGGCCGTTGCGGAATGAAAAACTTTGACTTTTAAAACTTTGGCGTTAGAAAATATAACCTAGAATCTAACCAAATATCGAAACTAGCAAACCGGCATAGTATAGCTACTCTGTTAGAAGGTTGTACCTAAAGAAACATGTCTTTCGGGTCTTCACTCCTCTTCTTAAGCTCCTTGAGCTCTCCTAGATCAACCTTGGTGGCCGACCTCCTCGGTCTTAGATGATCCACCTGAAGATTCTTGATTCAAGCTCCTACTTCAAAAAGAAACAAACTAAGCAAACTAGTTTTCCAATCCAGCTTACTTAGATGATGTGGTGATATTTAATTATAGTTTTCTATCTTAAATCCCTTTGGCTCTCAACACATGAGAATGATAAGGGATTGAATAAGAGAATGAACTCAAAAGAGAAGAGAGAGAATGACAAGTGAAGAATGATAAGAAGAAGAATGGCTAAGAATTTTGTTATGAAGTATTTTTCTTTTTTATTAAAAAAAACAACCATACTTTAATAGTATTTGCAATAAATACCAAAGCCATGCTTCATGTCATCTCACCCTTTTCCACCTCATTTTCTATTTCAGCAAAATAGAAAAATGCATGATGAGGTGTCATATTCTAGTAGGTATTTTGTGTCACACCGCGCTTCCCAAAATACGTAAATATGGCACGCGACAGATCCAACCATGCTACCTATGGCTAGGAATAATCCCTCCATAGTCTCATTACGGCTGTCAAGGTGATATCAAAAACAGTAAACTACTAAATCTATCTATCACATGTCCGTCTGCCACAATAAATAAAATCAAGAAAATGCATAAAGCGGAAACGAATCAAGATCCAATAAACAATATATGAATTGTTAGTGTATATGCCCTAGGGGCCATTATTGTATCATACTATTTTGTATATTACTTAATGGAAGCTTAGGATATTCACAATTATATTAACAGTCTCGCTCAACATAGTAGTATGCTACTGGGTTTAGATCTATCTTAATATGTGTATATGTTTCTTTTAGCATATCACGAATACATATTGATAGAGCTCTTAGGATCTTGCTTGACTACCAGCGTTGTGATGACAGTCACACTAGTGGGGGCTGGGTAGTCTACAAGCATATCCTTTTTCAGGTCCCTAGTCATAGGATTATCGAGACAGGGTATCGATACTCCGGAGTAGACCAGTGTGTACGCTTCTCATCCCAGTTGGGGAGATGGTCTGTCCTACAGCCATCAGTACGTCGTACTGGAGATAGGATGCAGGTGCTCGTTGGGTTACGGGTACACCAGATAGGACTCGCAGGGAACTGTTGGTTGGTATTATACCCGTCGTCAGTTAACAGTTCCCAGGTGACATGAGTACAGCATAGTCCGTAGACTTGACACTGCTGCTTCGCCTCGAGTGTGTTCCCACTGTTCTTAGATTGCTACCCTACTACCCTACTACGGCTCAAAGGAGTCGTGCAAACAGGTAGCAGTTGGGTGCAGTCCCGAAGCACTTGGAGGCAGTGGCGGTTAGACAGGATTCGTCTCTCCCGGTAATGGAAGTTGATATTGCACTGTGTTTGGAGAGCCATTACGCAAAGTCCCTGGCCAGGGCAAGCGAGATTTACTGGTAGGTTTTCCAGTAGCTTCTCAAGGTGTAATGGGCTTCACTCCGACACGACTTATACCGCCTTTTAGAGGACTGACGCTTGCCGCCCCCTAGGCCCGGTATGCGATAGTCTTAGACGAACAGACCAGACTGTACGGAGATTGTCACATCAGACTCAGTAGGAGTTTATGGGTTTCCTCATCGGCCTTCTTATTGACATCTACCTGGGGACCGTTATGTACAGATAGTACCGCTTGCGGCCTGTGGTTAAACCCACTGCCAGCATAGCGTCGATTCTTTAAAGTTCCACACAGAGAGTTTCCCTGCTTCAGGCGAAACGATATAGAGGTCGTATGGTTTTACGACAGGGTTCAGACATATACGTGTACTTGTGCATGTATGATGTTCGGACAGATTATACTAGCGGGATTTAGTTTAAGCCAGATTCTAGTATTGGATTATTAGATTTACACAGCCTCAGTATTTCCGTGTTTTACGGATGGGAGGGGTATTCTCGTAATTAGTCAAGAAGCTTCTAGAAGATTGGTGACTCATTTTGATTTAATTCATTTATGAATTAAACTAAATGAGGTGGAGAGCTTATGTGTAATTTGCATTAAATGAATTAGTGACTCATGAGATGATTTATCCAAGTGAGTTAATGAAGCATTTATTTCTTAATGACTCATGAGATGATTCATTAATTGTATTAAACGAAGCATGGTTGTAATTATCATATATGATTTATTTGATAATCATTATGCTTCATATAATATAGAAATGAGTTATTATTCATCTCATTCTCACATACACATTCTCTCTCCTCAAGCTCTCTCTCTTTTTCACACTAACCCTAATCCTCTCATGAGTTGAGATCCCAAGGGTTAGAAAGACTAAATAATCCTTAATCCATCTTTATATCCTCTAGGTTATTTGGATTAGCAATCCTAGACGCTTAGTTATCTCAAGTTAGAGGTTAAAGCTTGGAGAAGAATCTCTCGGGTGGATCTTCTATCACATCGAGGAGGCCGACGAGGAGGTGAACAACAAGAACAAGAAGGACTAGTATCTTGAGGTATAATCATCTATCATAGTAGTTTAGCACTTCTAGATAGTTGTTAGTTAGGGTTTAGCAAAGATCTGTAAAGTTAGTCGATGTTACTTTAAACAAAATGATTGTTTTACCTATTCCGCCTCCCCGTATCTTGTGGGGTATGTAACATCGACTTACAGTGGTATCAGTGCCTAGATAAACCATAACTAACATGTTAGCAAAGTCTTTAGAAATTCGATCGCAAAATAATCCTGAAAAAACGATGTTTTCACATAGTTTCTGCCGATTTTAAATTGGGGTCTAAAAATTTTTCGGAGACCCTTAAAAATACAAGCAGGGTTTTTTAAGAATTGTGAAGAAATTTGGGATCGTGACTCGTCCAAACCGCCACGGAACCGCGGCCGATCCAAGCAATCCGCTGCGGATCCGTGGCCGAGTTGACACCGAGTCAACCCAAATTTGCTCAGTTATTCTTCTGTGTTGATGTTGTGTTTTCTGGGATGTTTTGTTTCTGCTCTGGTTTTATGTACACAGAGAATTGTTTGGAGTAGATTCATAAGTGTTAGTTGATCGAAATTCTAAGAACTTTGGCTAATTGGATTATATTTGTGTTGTGTTTAATGTGTTCGTAAACCTCCCCTAACTGCTAGTATGTCGGTTAGCAGGGGGTTGCACATTTCTATAATGGTTACTTTATGTTTGTGGATATGAACTTATTGGATTGTCGTGAATGGATAGCCGGGGATGTGAGACGAGTGTTTCTTTCATTCAAATATAAATTGTAATTTGTTATAATATTCTTTTGCGAGGCACATCCGGGTTGAGGTTGTAGCCACCGTTGTATTATTTCATTTACTGTTTTCTGCTCCTAGGATAGACCCAAGGTGGGGTGCACAAACTACCGGGTACTTTGAAGCGCTTAGTGGCCTACTCACGTCGTTGAGGGAGACCGCTTCACTTCGGGTACTTGGCGGGTATTTTGCAGTACCCATAGGGGTCTAGGGTGGGGTTTTGGCTATTCATCGCGACTGTGTAATCCGTCTTTCTTTGCAGGCTCGAACGAAATGCGGATTGCTTGTATATCCAATATGTTCATCTGTGATCTGGAATGCCTATTATTGCGTCTGACGAATGTACAATATCTATATATGATATCTAGTAGGCGTTACTTATGTTTTGCACCCGTGCTAGCCCAGCCCATGCTCTGTCGTTAGTTAAAACCTAACGGGTGATTGACGGGGCCTAGTGGCGAATGCGGATGGCATAAGCGGACGTTGTATTTTCGTTGTTTTCTGCAATGATAGGTTAATTGATGGGATACATTATATTAATGCAAAGAAAATAAACCAAAGTTGAATCGTTGGAACAATTTAAAAGAAACCACTCGGTTATTTTTAAAACAACAGATTTTTAATTGCGGAGCTTAAACCACTGCTTTTAAAAGCTATCAGGTTCCTTCGATCATATCAGGTTCACTACCTTCACGATTTCACCAAAACAATTCGTAGCCCTCCGTCATTTCATTTGGGTATTCAGTAGTATTCAAGCTATGTATTTTGACCAACGCCAAGGCATAGTGTTTGGTAGTTGCTGGGTATTCATCTATTGCATAGATAGATGAGTTGGTTTGGGACAGTCGTACTGCCATTTGGCCAATGTCAGGGGTACGTACGGATGGGTTCAAATTAACAAGATAATGATGGGTAGAACTTGACATGTGACTTATAACATTTTGATCAACGCCAAGGTCAGAAGAGCATGGGGCAAAAATCCATATCGGGAGTTTCTAAAGAAACTGAAACTTGCTAGAGTTGCATACCATTTAGAGTGTGATAATTTTGGTACGATTCCTTCAGCTTTATCACACGATGATATTTGGATCCCGATCCTACTGTGAGTATCCGCTACTCATCAGGAGATTCGTCACTTAACGATCAATGTTATATACCAAGTAGGTGTCGAGAAAGGTGTCAATGGGGCTAAGCCTCCAGAGAAAAGAGGTTATTTAATTAAGGAACTTCGCGAAAGCGTCGTAAAACCTCCTTCGAAGTACCGATACCGGCCTGGCTGAACAGTTAAGCAAGTATTGTACGGTGAGAATAGTCCTGGCTAGTTCTTCCTTTTTGGTTTGAGGAAGGATTCAAGAAACAGTGGGAGCCATCCTGTTTAGATAAACTAAAAACCACTCTAAACTTGCAAGAGCATCATGCTAAAGTGTTTCCTCTCTCTCTCCTAATTGCAGCGACCCAGAACATGACAGGCCTTAAGTTATTATTAGATAAAAATATTTTGACAGGGCCAAACTATAAAGATTGGTTCCGGAATGTCAAGATGGCAATTACTTATGACAAATTGGGGTATATCCTTACTACTAAGGCCCCTGCCGTCCCTGGTCCAAAATCCAATGTCGTGGATAAGGAAATCCACAAGACCTGGGAGAATGACTGCGCGAAGGCCAAATGCATCGTGCTTGCCTCTATGAATAATGAACATCAGAGGAGGCACGAGAATATGGATCTTGAATCCATATTTCTCCACACCAAGGAACTGTATGGAGAGAAATCTCGTATAGCCAGATACGAGACCTCGAAGAACTTGTTTCAGTCGAGGCTGGCCGTCGGATCATTTGTAGGGGAACATGTCCTTAAGATGATTGGCTATATTGAAGAGCTCGCCGACCTCGGGACAACATTAGAGAACGAGCTGTATACAGACTTGGTTTTTCAGTCCATTCCTTCCAGCTACGCCCAGTTTATCTTGAATTTCAATATTCAAGGTAAAGAAGTTGAACTTCCCGAACTCCTTAACATGTTGAGGAGTGCAGAGGGCACCTTGCAAAAAGCAAGGGAAACACCCGCTATGTTTGTTCGTGGTGCTTCCTCTTCCAGGTCCAAGGCAAGGGCCAAAGGAATGAAGAAGAATGCCGCTACCAAACCGAGAGGTAGTGTTGGTAAGGTGGGAGTCAAGGGAAAGGCAAAGATTGCAGTGCCAGTAGTGGCAAAGGACGAGTGCTTCCACTGTCGTAGGAAAGGCCATTGGAAGAAGGATTGCAAAGCTTGGATTGCCAAGAACCAGGACCCGAGGCAAGTTGTGGCTTCGGCTTCAGGTGTGTTTGTAATTGAAAATTGTCTGTCAATCAACTCTACTTCCTGGGTATTGGATACCGGATCAGGATCTCATATATACAATTCATTGCAGGCACTGAGAAACCGTAGAGTGCTGAAGATTAGTGATATGACCCTCCAGGTTGCTAACGGAGCTAGCGTGGATGCTGTGTCCGTAGGGGATTATCACCTTGGATTGACAAGTGGACATATTTTGATTTTGCGCAACTGTTTTTGTGTACCTAGTTTAACGTGTAATATCATATCAATATCGTTGTTATCAAAGGAAGGTTATGATTTCACGTTTGTAAGCGATGTTGTTAACATCCACTTTAATCATGATTTGATTGGGTCTGGTATACTAGATAACAGTATATACGTATTAAACCAATTACAGATTTTCAATGTCCAGAACACACTAAAACGAAAGTTTCCAGATATAAATCAGGCTTTCTTATGGCATTGTAGACTGGGTCACATCAATGAGACAAGGTTAACTAAGTTACATAGAGAAGGATATTTGGATCCGTTCGAATATCAATCTTATGCCACTTGTCAATCATGTCTCAAAGGAAAGATGACAAAGACTCCATTCACTGGACATAGAGTAAGAGCGGGCGAGCTCTTAGGACTGATACACAGCGATGTATGTGGTCCAATGTCTACAGATGCAAGAGGCGGTTTTTCATATTTCATTACTTTTACGGATGATTACTCTAGGTATGGATTCATTTTCTTGCTGAAATATAAATCCGAGGCTTTTGAGAAATTCCGAGAATATAAGAATGAGGTAGAAAACCAAACCGGCAAAAGTATCAAGACACTGAGATCTGATCGAGGTGGTGAATACTTAAGTGCCGAGTTTCTGGGTTACCTAAAAGAGAATGGAATTCTTTCTCAGCTTACTCCTCCATATACTCCACACCATAACGGTGTATCGAAGAGATGGAACCGAACCCTATTGGATATGGTATGTTCCATGATGAATAATGCTGAGTTACCGTGATCTTTCTGGGGTTATGAACTAGAATCAGCTGCATATCTTCTAAACAGTGTTCCTACCAAGACTGTACCTACCACACCATACGTGGGAAGAAACCCTATCTTCAGTATCTGAAGATATCGGGATGTCCAGCTTTTGTTAAAAAGCAGCATGCGGACAAACTCGAGGCACACTCAGTACAGTGTAAGTTTGTGGGATATCCATAGAACTCCAAGGGATATTTTTTCTATTACGCGGAGGAACAAAAGGTTTTTGTTTCTCGTAATGCCCATTTTCTAGAACATCAGTTTTTAGAAAAGGAAACAGGTAGGAGCGCAATAGAACTAGAAGAAATTCCAGGACCACAAACTACTACTGAAAGTTTGGTAGAACCAGAAGTTCCAGAAGAACAGGACATTCCCGCACCCCTCCGCAGGAGTAGTAGGCCGTCTCATCCGCCTGAGAGATACTACGGTTTTCTCATAGACGGGGATAAAAAGATTGCGTCATTGATAATGATGAACCTACTAGCTTCCAGCAGGCCATCCAGAGCGGCGACTCAGTAAGATGGCTGGATGCAATGCGGACCGAGATGGAGTCCATGTACACCAACAAAGTATGGACTTTGGACTTTGCTCCAGATGGGGTAAAACCCATAGGATGCAAGTGGATCTTCAGGAAGAAGATTGGTGTAGATGGACAGGTGGAAACCTATAAGGCTAGACTTGTTGCAAAGGGTTTTCGTCAAAGACATGGTTTGGACTACGACGAAACTTTTTCTCCAGTGGCTATGCTCAAATCCATTCGGATCCTTCTTACTATTGCTGCCTTCCATGATTATGAGATCTGGCAGATGGACGTAAAGACGGCTTTTCTAAATGGTAATTTGGAAGAATGCGTCTATATGGATCAGCCAGAAGGTTTCAATTAGAGTGGGAGCAGCGGGAAAGTGTGCAAGTTGTTTAAGTCCATTTATGGACTAAAACAGGTATCGCGAAATTGGAACATCTGTTTTGATGAAACGGTCAAAGAATATGACTTTATCAAAAATCCAGATGAACCATGTATATATAGTAAAATTGTAGCACGAACTGTCGTATTCCTCGTCTTGTACGTGGATGACATTCTCTTGATAGTAAATGACATTCCTATACTATAATTTGTTAAAGGATTCTTGTCACACAGGTTCTCCATGAAAGACCTAGGTGATGCCTCTTACATTATGGGGATCCAGATCTATCGTGATAGATCTAAGAGGATGTTGGGACTTTCCCAGTTCAGGTATATCAACACAATACTAAAAAGATTCAGTATGGAAGATTCTAAGCGCGGTAATTTACCGGCTTGTCACAGAATCACCCTATCCAAAGAGATGTCTTCCAAGACTGATTTGGAAAGGGATCACATGTTATTTATACCCTACGCTTCTGCGGTAGGCTCTATAATGTATGCGATGTTGTGCACCAGACCAGATGTAACTTACGCACTGAGCGTGGTAAGACGGTATCAGTCAGACCCAGGGAAGAAGCACTGGATAGCAGTAAAGAACATTCTCAAGTACCTGAGAAGGACTAAAGATATGTTCTTGGTTTACGGCGGAAAAGACCTCCTGATCGAGGCTTTTGCTGACTCCAGCTTCCAGAGTGACAAGGATGACTCCAAGTCCATGTCAGGTTATGTCTTTACCCTCAATGGAGGGGCGGTGTGCTGGAAGAGTTCCAAGCAGGACACCGTTGCTGACTCGACGATGGAAGCAGAGTATATCGCTGCTTGCGATGTCGCAAAAGAAGTAGTCTGGATGAAGAAGTTCCTAACAGAACTTCAGGTGGTTCCTACCATTGTCAATCCAATACCGCTGTATTGTGACAACAACGGCGCTATAGCTTTAGCGAAGGAACCCAGGTCCCATCAGAAGTCCAGACACATCTTAAAGCGGTATCACCTGATCAGGAGATCATTGATCGCCGGGAGATCGAGATCCGGAGAGTTGCTATAGAGGAGAACACTGCAGTTCCATTCACAAAGGCCTTACCTCAGACACAATTCGAGAGGCTATTCGAGATGATAGGTCTTCGATATGCCAGTACATGGCCCTAGTGCAAATGAGAGATTGTTAATGTATATGCCCTAGGGGCTATTATTGTATCATACTAGTTTGTATATTACTTAATGGAAGCTTGGGATATTCACAGTTATATTAACAGTCTCGCTCAACATAGTAGTATGCTACTTGGTTTAGATCTATCTTAATATGTGTATATGTTTCTTTTAGCATATCACGAATACATATTGATAGAGCCCTTAGGATCTTGCATGACTACCAGCGTTGTGATGGCAATCACACTAGTGGGGGCTGGGTAGTCTATAAGCACATCCTTTTTTAGGTCCCTAGTCATAGGATTATCGAGACAGGGCATCGATACTCCGGAGTAGACTAGTGTGTACGCTTCTTATCCCAGTTGGGGAGATGGTCTGTCCCACAGCCATCAGTACGTCGTACTGGAGATAGTATGCAGGTGCTCGTTGGGTTATGGATACACCGGACAGGACTCGCAGGGAACTGTTGGTTGGTATTATACCCGTCGTCAGTTAACAGTTCCCAGGTGACATGAGTACAGCATAGTCCGTAGACTTGATACTGCTGCTTCGCCTCGAGTGTGTTCCCACTGTTCTTAGATTGCTACCTTACCACAGCTCAAAGGAGTCATGCAAACAGGTAACAGTTGGGTGCAGTCCCGAAGCACTTGGAGGCAGTGGCGGTTAGACAGGATTCGTCTCTCCCGGTAATGGGAGTTGATATCGCACTATTTTTGGAGAGCCATTACGCAAAGTCCCTGGTCAGGGCAAGCGAGATTTACTGGTAGGTTTTCCAGTAGCTTCTTAAGGTGTAATGAGTTTCACTCCGACACGACTTATACCGCCTTTTAGGGGACTGACGCTTGCCGCCCCCTAGGCCCGGTATGCGATAGTCTTAGACGAACAGACCGGATTGTACGGAGATTGTCACATCAGACTCGGTAGGAGTTCGGATGGGTTTCCTCATCGTCCTTCTTATCGACATCTACCTGGGGACCGTTACGTACAGCTAGTACCGCTTGTGGCCTGTGGTTAAACCCACTGCCAGCGTAGTGTCGAGTCTTTAGAGTCCCACACAGAGAGTTTACCTGCTTCAAGCAAAACGATATAGAGGTCGTATAGTTTTACGACAGGGTTCGGACATATATGTGTACTTGTGCACGTATGATGTTCGGACAGATTATACTAGTGGGCTTTAGTTTAAGCCAGATTCTACTATTGGATTATTGGATTTATACAGTCTCAGTATTTTCGTGTTTTACGGATGGGAGGGGCATTCTCGTAATTAGTCGAGAAGCTTCTAGAAGATTGGTGACTCATTTAGATTTAATTCATTTATGAATTAAACTAAATGAGGTGGAGAGCTTATGTGTAATTTGCATTAAATGAATTAGTGACTCATGAGATGATTCATCCAAGTGAGTTAATGAAGCATTTATTGCTTAATGACTCATGAGATGATTCATTGATTGTATTAAATGAAGCATGGTTGTAATTATCATATATGATTTATTTGATAATCATTATGCATAATATAATATAGAAATGACTTATTATTCATCTCATTCTCACATACACATTCTTTCTCCTCAAGCTCTCTCTCTTCTTCACACTAACCCTAATCCTCTCATGAGTTGAGATCCCAAGGGTTAGAAAGACTAAACAATCCTTAATCCATCTTTATATCCTCTAGGTTACTTGGATTAGCAATCCTAGACGCTTAGTTACCTCAAGTTAGAGGTTAAAGCTTGGAGAAGGATCTCTCGGGTGGATCTTCTATCATATCGAAGAGGCCGACGAGGAGGTGAACAACAAGAACAAGAAGGACTAGTATCTTGAGGTATAATCATCTATCATAGTAGTTTAGCACTTCTAGATGGTTGTTGGTTAGGGTTTAGCAAAGATCCGTAAAGTTAGTCGATATTACTTTAAACAAAATGATTGTTTTACTTATTCCGCCTCCCCGCATCTTGTGGGGTGTGTAACGTTGACTTACATGAATCATGTCCTAATATGGGCTCACATCAATAGAAATAAAACTGCGGAAATAAATAAACTAAACATCTCTGACAATACACGTTCAACTCCTCATTGCTCGGCTTGATTGCTAAAGTACTCTTGATCTGCTTTCGATAAAGGTAGAGAAACCGGGCCATGCAAAACCCAGACGTCAGTGCGTCGTAATATCAAAAGAATAACAATAACCAGGATAGGATGATATGATTAAACATGCATGTAAATAATAAATACATATATAAAACAATGAGGTATATGTATGTGATGTGTATTCTAAAAACTGTGCTTCTAGCTTATCTATTCTAAAAGTCTTCGAAATCAATTTAATGGAATCGTCGATATAACTCAATAGTATCCCGTGCATGCCCGGGACCACGGTCAAGACTCTCGGGCTGAATCCGAGATGTGCCGCTAAGCAGTAAATAGGTAACATGTACAGATGAATGATGTCAGTAGCATCATTCCGGGGCTGGCCGAGCCTGTAAAGACTGATCAGTATAAGCACCGAACTGTTGAGTTAAAAATCAGGTTTCATTATTGATTTCCCCTTAACCCCAAGGTTATGTGTTCAAGTCAGGTATTTATGATATGAATCTAATGCCTACACAGGATCAAACAGATACAGGTTTTGTCTATGTAGACAACAAGTCACGTCCGTCAAGACAACAAGTAAGGATTGTCGACATTAGCAATAATATCCAAATAACAAGTCTGGTGGTGTGTTGTGAACGTGCCATGCAATATATTTTAACCCAATGGATACCAAATGTAAAACCGTAATCAATATTGAAATACTATTAATACCAGGATGTATATGTATCTATCTGTAATATCCATTACACGTCTATTACCATGTACGATGCAATCTAGATAACGTATTGAACTAATACAGTAGTATGATAACGTTGTGACGTTCCGGCATGCAACTAGATAAATTATTATCAGTACGGATACAGACGGATACTGGAAAACTGTAAATCAGTAATGTTTGTTGTATAATAAAACACTTGCACTATCATTTATTAAATAGATATCGATATAATAACATAACATGTTGCAAGTTTACAACTTGCCTGATCGGATCTCACGTCGAGATACGTATGCCACATTCCGACGTCGAAATAAAGTTGCGATGCAAAACGTGCGTGCGCAGGACGTGACGTGGTGACTGGGTTAGATGACGACAGTGACTGGATCATCCGGATCATCGGCGACGCGCGCAACTCCGGCGAGACGGCCAAAAAATTAAGAAAAGAAAAGAAAGAAAGAAAGAAAAGAAGAAGAAGAAGAAGAAGAAGAGAGGAAAGGTTAGCTGGGTGGTGAGGACAGAGGAATGGTGGCGAGGTGACGGGGGTTGACGACGACGAGGTGCTGTCGTTGGCGAGGTGGCTGTGAGTTTGGTGATCGGGGAGGAAATGTAGAGTTGGTGGTGGTGGTGGTATGGGGTGTTGCTGGAAGGAGAGGAGGTGAGGATAAGGGAGACGATGATGGTGAAGGGGCGGTGATGAGGAGTCCCGGCGACGAGGGTTGCCGGCGGGTTAAGGCGCTGGGTTTGCTAGGGAGGAGGAAGTGGAGTTCTTGGGGTGAAAAGGAAGAGGTGGAGGTGGTGGTGATGATGAGAGGGCAGTTCTGGTGAGGGGATGAACGGTGACGAGGGGCGGCGGCGAGCGTGGGTTAGGGCTCTTCCCGCGAGGAAGAAGACGTTGGGAAAATATTATCGAGGGAGAGAGAGAGGGTGAGGTTTTTATAAAGGTTTTATAATTATTATTATAATATATATATATATATATATATATATATATATATATATTATGTAAAGAGAGAGATAAAAAGTTAGAGAGAGAGAGAGAAACAGAGAGACAGGGGGAAAGAGAGAGACATGAGAAAGAGAGAGAGGATAGAGAGAGAATATATTTGTTATAAATATATTATATGTTAACAGTGATATATATATATATATATATATATATATATATATATATAATAGGATTTTACAGATTATATCAGATTGCTCCGAATATTACCCGCAACCATAAAAAATCTAGTTTTTAAATATGAAGAATATACGTAAAAGTTTAAACCATAATGCGATGTCATGTCAATAAAAATGTATACCCCAAAGTACGGATCTACGTAAATATACGTAACGATCAAAACGCGTCTGTTTTAACAAGTAGGACATGAACATGATATATGGATGCAACCACATGATATGAGATATGATGACGTGCAAGGCTAGATATTAAAAATATATTATTTAGTTTTTATTTTGTATTATTAAAAGATATGCGGATACTAAAATATATTATACATGTATAATATCTAGATTTGCACGGATACTCTGTACCAGCAAATATTTGATGTAATCTTGAACCATGGTGGGTTTCAAACATGCGGGTCGGGTCGGATACTAACCACAGTTGCTGAATGCACTATCCGCAATCCAAAAGCAATAATAATCAAGAATTTTATCACAAGATTTGAAATAACCCAAAATAAATATAATGTAAATGTCATACGGTGTTACATTATACCTAACTATAAAAGAATTTCGTCATCGAAATTCCCGGAACAAGAAAAGATAAGAAAACACGGATCTAAGAAAAGAGGTGTGGAAACTTTTGTCGGATCTCGTCTTCGTGTTCCCAAGCAAATTCTCCGTGCGAACGATCCCCTCATGAAACAAGTACTAGAGGGATAACTTTGTTCTTGAGGACCTTTTCTCGTCGATCCACAATCGCCATTGGTTGCTCTTCATATGTTAAATTCTTTCTTACTGTTAGTTCCGAGTGATCTAGGACGCGCTTCTCATCTCGAACGTACTTGCGGAGTTGAGATACATGAAACACGTCATGAACACCCGCCAAGGATGGTGGTAAAGTCAATCGATAAGCTACTTCTCCAACACGCTCGATAATACCGAAAGGCCCCATGAAGCGAGGACTAAGCTTGCCTCGACTATCAAATCGGATCACTCCTCTGGTCGGTGATATATTCAAGAATACAAGATCACCAACTGCAAACTCCAGAGGTCTTCATCCAGTATCGGCCCAATTTTTCTGTCGATCTTGTGTCGCCTTCATATGATTTCGGATTACGTTAACTTTCTCCACCGTTTGCAAAATAATATCCGGTCCCAATAATCTTCTTTTTCCAATATCGTCCCAACAGACCGGCGAGAGACACTTAAGACCGTATAATGTTTTGAATGGAGCCATCTGTATAATCGCCTGAAAACTGTTATTATAAGAAAACTCTACCAAATGCAAATGATCCTCCCAGAACCCTTGAAGTCTAACATGCATGCTCTCAACATATCTTCAAGATTTTGGATTGTTCTTTCAGACTAGCCATCTATCTGAGGATGATAAGCTGTGCTAAATTTCAAGCGAGTTCCTAAACTTTCCTGTAGACTCCTCCAAAAGAGTGATAGAAATCGAGTATCACGATCCGAAACGACGCTCACGGGTACTCCATACAATCTCACGATCTCCTGCATGTACCTCTCTGCCAAAACCTATGTTGACTGACTAACTCGAAACGTTATGAAATGAGCTGCCTTGGTCAATCGATCAATAATGACCCAAACTGCATTATTGCCCTTTGGATTCCGTGGTAAAGCTGTTACAAAATCCATGGTTATATGTTCCTACTTCCATTGAGGAATCGAAGTGGTTGCAACAAACCAGCTACCCTTTGATGTTCAGTCTTGACTTGATGACACACCAAGCATTTCGATACGTAGTGAGCAATCTCCTTTTTCATATCTTCCCACCAGAGATGCTGTCGTAGATCTCTGTACATCTTTGTGCGTCCCGGATATACGGAATACGTGAAATTATGATCCTCCTTCATGACTTCTTCACGAACATCTCCTTTAAGCACACATAAACGACTACCATATCGTAACGAACCATCTTCATGAATTAACAGATCCGTTCGAAGTCCCGCTTCTACCTGTTCTCGAAACTTCTGCAATCTTGGATCGTGTGACTGCGTTGTTTTAATGTCATCGATCAAGGATGACTGTACTTGCAACTGCATCAACTGTCCCGGAGAATTTGGGAGTACAATCTCCAATTCGAACCTTTGAAAATCAGCTATAATCTTCTTTTGTGCAGTCAACCTCCGTATTGCTGGAAACCGACTTAGAGTATTCTGCACTGCATTAACTTTCTCCGGATGGTATTTTAGATCAAGATCATAGTCAGCCATCAGCTCTAACCATCTACACTGCCTCATGTTGAGGTCTTTCTGGGTGATCACATACTTTAGGATCTTGTGATCGGTAAATTCTTTTACCCTCTTGCCCAATAAGTAGTGTCTCCAAATCTTCAGAGCGAATATCACTGCTGCTAGCTCCAAATCATGAATTGGGTAGTTCTTCTCATAAGTCTTCATCTGTCTCGACGCATAAGCTATGACCTTCCCATGCTGCATTAGAACACATCCCAAACCTTTCTCGGATGTGTCGCTGTGAATAACTAACCCTCCGGAACCATCTGGCACTGTCAGAATAGGAGCGGCGGTCAATCTTTACTTCAACGCTTCAAAAGCTGACGCACATTTCTCCGTCCATATGAACGGTACCTCCTTTCGTGTTAGTTTGGTCAATAGTTCTACTATTCGAGCGAAGTTCTCCACAAACCTTCTATAGTATCCAGTAAGTCCAAGAAAACTTCTGATCTCCCCTACATTCTTTAGAATTGGCCAATTATGAACCGCTGCAATTTTTTCGGGGTCAACGGCAATTCCATCTCTGGATACATGACCCAAGAAATTCATTTCTTCGAGCTAAAATTCGAACTTCCTCATCCTAGCATATAATTTTTCTTGTCTCAATGTTTGCAGTGCGATCCTCAAATGTCCTGCATGCTCATCTTTGCTTCTCGAATAGACCAGAATATCATCAATAAACACCACTATGAACTGGTCCAGGTACGGTGAAAAGATTTGGTTCATCAAGTCCATAAATATTGCCAGTGCGTTAGTAACTTCAAATGGCATCACTAAGTACTTGTAATGCCCATATCGAGTTCGGAACGCCGTCTTGCAAATATCTTCTAATTTCACCCGAAGTTGATGATATCCGAATCGCAAATCCAACTTCGAGAATACCCTCGCGCCACTGAGTTGATCGAATAATTCGCCGATGCGAAGGATTGGGTACTTGTTCTTAATAGTCACCTGATTTAATTCTCGATAATCGATGCACATCCTCTGCGTGTCATCTTTCATCTTGACTAGAAGAACTGAAGCTCCCCATGGTGAACCGCTGCTACAAATCCAACCTTTCTCCAGTAATTCGGCAATTTGTTTCTTTACCTCTTCTAGTTCCACCGGCGCCATTGGATAATAAGCCTTTGAAATTGGCGCTGCTCCAGGAATAAGATCAATCGCAAACTCCACATCTTGTTTTGGCGGTAAACCCGAGATGTCCTCGAACACATCCATAAACTCTCGAACTACTGCTGGCGCTTCCTCTTTGTTTACTTTCATCGACGAAAGAACGACATTAGTCGGCCTACCCTAAATTCGACCGGCCCGACAGATCTGATACCTCCAAAAAATATAAACTCCAGATGTCCGGGAATCTGGAAAATTGCTTTCTTTGCCCTACAATCAATGTGAGCGTGGAAAATGCCAAGAAAATCCATTCCCAAGACAACATCATAACTGCCAGTATCAATCGCCAAGAAATCTGCGAATATCTCTCGTCCGCAGATAACAATCGAGCAACCCTTGCACCTACTACTAGATATGATTTTCCCATTCCCAGTGTATATGTCCTAGCAACTAGACAGGGCCGTGAGTGGAATAGAGTGCATCCTAATAAACATGGACGATATGAAACAATGGGATGCACCTGAATCAAATAATGCCAATGCGGGAAAATTATAAATGAGTAGGATACCTGAAACACCATCGTCTGATGCCTTAGCCTCCTCGGCCGTCAAGGTGAAGGCCCGTGCTTGATTAGGCTTCTGAGTGATTAGCTTCTGCCCATGAATCTGCTTCTGCGGTGGCTTCTGATTATCATTTCTCAATCGTAGCTTCGAAGGGCAAGCACCGATGGTATAGTCAGCTGATCCAAAAACTAGATAAAGTCCAAGCCTCCTTCGACATTCCTTCTGTAGGTGTCTGGGTAGATGGCAAAAGTCGCAAATCACACTTCTTTTCTGATCGGATACGACGGGCTTCTTCATGGGTGCAATGCCCCGCTTGTTTACCGGAATGCTTCTACATACAAAAGCTCGGTTTGGTGTAAACGCCGGCTTTTGCACTACAACTGCTTGTTGTTGGGTACCTTTGGCTCTCACCGATAAACTCTGTTGTTCTCTAGCCGCCTTGAGAACTTGGGAGAAGGTATTCAATCCCAAAGATACAATATGTCTCTGAATTTCCACATCCAGGCTGCGCATAAACCTCCGTGCCCTATCTGCCTCATTGGCAACTAAGGGCCCCACAAATTGACTGAGCCGAGTCCACTCAGCCGCATGTGCATCAACGGATCCGACATTCTGCTTCAAGCTAATGAACTTCTCTTCTATTTCCTCCTGAGCAGACCGTGGAAAGAACTTCTCCAAGAAATTTTGCGAAAAATTTGCCCAACTAATTGGCTTAGTCGGCAGGTCTCCTCTATGAGCCACCACTCGCGAGCGTAATCTACTAATTGGATGCGTACTACATCTACCCTTTTCTCATCTGGAATCTGCGCGGCAACAAGCAGGTTCTCTGTACCAACTAGCCACTACTCCGCTGGCAATGGCTCCTCCAAACCCGTAAATGTGGACGGATCGAGCTTTCTAAAGTCTGCCATGGTGCCCTTACGCTGTGTTGTCATGGGTGCTACTGCAACTACGGACTGCTGGACTGTCCGCAGACCCTCCTGGAAAGCCTCGGCCTACCGCTGATTCAGCTCAGTTTGCCGCTTCTGGTTTTCCAGCATACCACGTATAACTCCAAGCAATGCGGCATTATCAACACGCATCTGGTATGACCACAAATCTCTATCCACTATGATTCTGAAGCAAATACCCAACATCCCGAAGAGTCTCTCAAATTGTATCTGGGGTATGGCCTTCGTGAGTGGATCCGCAGTATTATCCTTCGTGTCAACTCTCCTGACCTTGATCTCGTGGCAATCAACTATCTCCCGGATCAGGTGATACCGCCTCAGAATATGCCTGGATCTCTGATGGGACCTGGGTTCCTTGGCCAAAGCCACAGCTCCATTGTTATCACAATACAAAGGTATTGGATGCTCAATGGACATCCATTTGCCAGATTTCGTAGTCATGGTATGCAGCAATGGCAAGTAAGATCCGGATGGACTTAAGCATAGCCACTGGAGAAAAGGTTTCATCATAATCCACACCTGGTCGTTGACGAAAACCCTTTGCAACAAGTCTAGCTTTGAAAGTATCAACTTTTCCTTCTACACCAAGTTTCTTCTTAAAGATCCATTTGCTCCCAATGGGTTTTACCCCTTCAGGAGCAACTTCTAAAGTCCATACTTTGTTGGTGTACATGGATTCCATCTTAGATCACATTGGATCCATCCATTTCACAGAGTCCCCACTCGTGATGGCGTGCTCGAAGCTAGTCGGGTCATCATCTTTCATGATGCAATCCTCGCTCCCACCGTCTATGAGAAAACCGTAGTATCTCTCAGGTGGATGAGGAACCCTACTAGATCGGTGGAGCGGCTGAGGTTCGTCGGGAACTACTGAATCCTCTGGTTCCACCAAATCTTCTGTCATAGTTTGTATAGCTGGAACTTCTTCCAGTTATACCTCATTGCCACTAATTTCTTTTTCAAGAAATTCCTTTTCTAAAAAGGTGGCATGCTGAGCAACAAACACCTTTTGTTTCTCAGGGTGGTAGAAGATATGTCCTCATGAATGCTTGGGATATCCTACAAACTTGCAAAGAACTGATCTTGCCTTGAGCTTGTCCGGATTTTTCTTTTTGACATAGGCCAGGCAACCCCATATCTTAACAAAATTAAGACACGGTCTCTTCCCCTCCCATATCTCATATGGAGTGGTAGGCACTGATTTGGTTGGAACTCTATTCAATAGGTATATGGCTGTCTCAAGCGCATACCCCCAAAAGGAAATAGGCAACTCAACAGTGATCATCATAGAGTGCACCATATCTAATAGTGTGCTATTCCTCCGCTCCGATACACCGTTGTGTTGTGGTGTATATGGAGGAGTAAGCTGAGAGGGAATCCCATTCTCTTTTATATAGTCCAGGAACGCATTGCTCAAGTATTCTCCTCCTCGATCAGAGCGAAGGATCTTAATACTTTTACCCGTTTGGTTCTCTACTTCGTGTTTATATTCTCTGAATTTCTCAAAAGCTTCAGACTTGTGTTTCAACAGGAACACATGTCCGTATCTTGAGAGATCGTCAGTGAATGTAATAAAGTATGAGGAACCATTTCTGGCATGTGTAGACATGGGACCGCATACATCACTATGTATCAGTCCCAAGAGTTCCGTAACTCTTTCTCCGTGTCCACTAAACGGAGATTTAGTCATTTTGCCTTTGAGACATGAATGACAAGTTTCATAAGATGATAATTCGAACGGATTCAAATATCCATCCTTATGTAACTTAGCTAGTCGTGTCGCATTGATGTGATCTAGTCTACAATGCCACAAGAAGGATTCGTTCATTTCTGAACTCTTCCTCTTGTGTGTGTTTAACACATTAAGTACCGTAGTTTGATTGAGAACGTTTATGCCATTATTTAACGAGCCTGATCCAATCAACTCTTGATTCAGGAAGATGTTCATAACATTATCCTGTACTACAAAATTATATCCTTCCTTACTCAATAAAGAAACTGATATAAGATTGCATATCAGGGTTGGAATGTAATAACATTTGTTCAGAATCAATGTATTACCATTTGGTAACACAGGGTGATATTCGCCAACAGCCTTGGCTGCAAAATTTGCACCATTCCCTACTCTTAAGGAATGATCACACTCTCCCTGTTCCCTACCTTTCCGTAGCCCATGTAACATATTATATATGTGGGATCCCGATCCGGTATCTAATACCCAGGACGTAGAGTGAACTGAGAAACAGTTCTCGATAACTAACACACCCGAAGAAGATGCATAAATATGCTTATTCTTCGTTTGGACGGCGTGAGAATCCGGATATTCCCCTATTTTCTACTTAGTTTTATAACAATTATAAGAAAGAACGGAACCAACGTTCCCCTGCTCAGTATAACAAGCGGGTTCGGTCAATACATCCATATTATTATCTTGATTAAGGCCTGATATGGTCGCTACCTGGAGAGAGAGAGAAGAAAACACTTTAGCGTATGCTCTTGTAAGATTAGATTGGTTATTATCTTATCTAATCAAGATGGCTCCCACTGGTTTTTATCAAATCTTCCTTCAAACCCTAAAAGGTAAGACCAGCCGGGATTAATTACACTTTACAAGTTTTCCAATTTTTCAGCCAGGTCAGTGTTGGTACTTTAAGGGAGGTTCCTCATGCTTTCGTACGGACCTAATTAAAATAAACCTCGTTTTCCCAGAGGCATAACCCCGTAAACACCTTTCTAGACACCTACTTGATCGACTAATTGTCATGTGTAAAACTCTCCCAGGAGTAACTCTTACTCGCAGTGGGTATCGGGATCCAACTATCTTATAGAAGGTATGCAATCTCATTGCAAATCTCAACGCTTGAAATTCCCGATAATATTCTTCCCCTGGCGTCCTATGACCTCGACGGAGGTCAACAAACCATAGGCTACTAGTGAAGTTCAACCCGTCATTTCTTGATTGAATTAAACTCACCCGCACGACCCTTGACGGAGGTCAAAATGGTCGTACGACTACCCTAAAAAAATCGCATCATATGCAGCAGATAAATACTAGTTAACTACCGCACACTACGCCTTGACGGAGGTCAACAAACGTAGCACGAATACTAAGTAGGACTCATCTGAAATGACGGAGGGCTACGACAGGTTTTTCAGAAAACCTTTCGCGTAATGAACTTGATATCGTTGTACAAACAAGTGATTTTGAAAAGGAGTGTTTTTTGAGGTTTTTACTAGTTTTGCTAAAGAGGTCACTCCCGGTGAAGAGATCTCGGCTCTTTCCTTATCGAATAAGGAGCAGGATATTTCATAAATACCACTATGCAAAGCAAAGACTACAAAAGCAATCAAAAACAAAACCGAGTGTTTGTAGCATCTGCTAGTTTTGCTAAATAGGTCATTCTCGGTGAAGGGATCTCGGCTCTTTCCTTATCGAATAAGGAGCAGGATATTTCATAAATACCACTATGCAAAGCAAAGACTACAAAAGCAATCAAAAACAAAACCGAGTGTTTGTAGCATCTGCTAGTTTTGCTAAATAGGTCATTCTCGGTGAAGGGATCTCGGCTCTTTCCTTATCGAATAAGGTGCTGGATATTCTACAAGGAATACCTCTATGCAAAGCAAAGACTAGAGCTACCCTTTTTTTATAAATTTGATTCTACAACATCTTTTAGGTTTCTTTTACTTTCATTAATCTCATTAATGAAGTCCCATCATTTATGCTTCCTAAGCATCACAGAAGAAACGAAAATACAACGTACGCTTATGCTATCCGCATTCGTCACTGTGTCCAGTTATGCACCGTTAGGTTACTTAACTAACGGCATACCGGGACTGGACTAGCGCGGGTGCAAAACATAAGCAACGTTTATTATATATCATATATACAATAATAAAGCATTCGTCTTACGCATATAATATGATCACATCACATAATATCAGCAGCAGAAGAAACATATGAAATATTGGATATACTAGGAGGTCTGTGTTTTATTATGAGCCTGTATAAAACATGGATTCCACGGTCGCGATGAATAGCCAAACCCACATCCCTAGACCCCTACGAGAGTGACAAGCAACCCTACCAATTCTAGGGTTAGGAGACCCGGTCTCGACTCCTCGAGATGGCCTCCCACTGGACCCTAGAACCCGGTTACTTGTGTTCCCCTCCTTGGGTCTATCCTAACGCGGAAAAGTAAATAATATAAATGGTGACATCATCCTCAATCCGGAAGTGCCCCAATAAAAGAATATTACATACATCAAATTTTACATGAATGAAAATAAAAACCCTCATCTCACATAAAAACCCCGGCTATTCAAAACACGATGGTCCAATATAACATATCATAGCAACACATAACATTACATGTCATCAACGTAAGTAAATATGCGTATCCCAATTGTCGTTGACATATAGCACCGAAACCGGCGATACACTACATATTACACTTACGGTCGCAGAAAAGAAAATATAAAACTACAACAATTAGAATCGTAACTGCCCTTAGACAACATAAACCCGGGATATCTACATATCCAAGATTTCATGCCTAACAATGTAAAGCTTGCATTTATGTCTCACCCATGAAAACACTTTTCAAAATAAGTCGGATAATTCAACAAGGTTTTCGATTACACCCGAGACCGAAATGTTAGATTTACACGCAACAAACAAATTTGTAGATTCCAATTATTGTATCTCATTACAGAAAGCTAGACGACGTTTAAACAATTTGATCGAATCAACGAATTCCCAAAATTCTTAGAAAGCTCAACACTTGAGCATTATTAAAATTAACCAGAGACATGCCACAGTACCTACGGACATACAACTGAAGGGTCCGACCCAAGCCTCTCAAGTGGCGCCGCGGATCCGCCGCTAAAACCTTGTTTTAGCCGCGGATCCGCAGTCACTTTGACGAGTTAGGGTTTCGTTCTTCAGGTGTGTCCATAGAATTCTCTGCTTGTTTTTCTGAATATTTTTAACATGAAAAATTTCAACGTTTGAAAAAACTTCCAGAGAGGGGGTATAATTTGGGTTTTCGGGGTTCGATCGGACTTTTAACTTCACCTACGCAACGCCTAATGCTCTAGTTAGGCTCTGATACCACTGTAAAGTTCTTAGGCACTATGTGAAGGTTCTATAAAGTATCAAACATGCCGTATTTTAATTTTTACAAGTGCCAAACAACCTAAGCAAGGATCTTTACTAGAGAATTAGGGTTATAAATAATAAGTAAACAACTTTACTTCTAAGAGTTAGGGATTATAACCTTTGTAGTCCGCTCCTTCGCTTTATTAGCTCCGAGTTGAGGTCCCTTCACTGCGATCATTATGCTCCCGGACTCTAGAGAGGCTCCATGAGGTGAATGAGACATCCTTGCTTGTAGTCTTCACTAATCCAAGATGATCTATCTTGAGGAATCACAAACCCAAGCTCTTGCTTCACTAATGAGGTATTAGTGAAGCAAACACCCTAATCGAAGTGGCTAGAATAGATGAGGATGATGAAGTAGGAATTTTGCTCTTTTTGTTTTCTAATTCTCACTTTAATTCATCACAAAATAAAAGCTAGAAAGCTTTTATGAGGAAGAAGAAGATGAAGTTGTGATGAATGAATTATTGTTGAGGTTAGAAATGCAACCAAGGTTAAGCATGGCATGCTTAACCCTTATAGAGAATAAACCATGGGCTAGGGTTAAGAGGTTAGGTTAACAAATATCTAGAAAATATCTAACGGGTGGACAAAGTCAAAGTAAGAAAATATCTTAAGTATTTATCCACAATTTGGAATTAACTAAAATAAATAATAAATCCAACCATAAACCCTAAGTATGGTTTAATCTCACAAACCCTAGTTGCATTTGTAACCCTAACATGTTAAAATATTATATATCATATATATAATATATAATGTAACAAAAAAAAATACAATTAACATATATCATATATATATATATATATCAATGTATTATCAAGTGAGAAAAAGAATCTATTAAGTGAGCTTATATTAGTTAATGTAATGTAATATATCACATATATAATTATACATTAAATTATTAAACCAACACTTGATTTAATAATCCGGCTATATTATATATAACCGACTAATATAATATGTATCATTTCATCGAATTAACACTTGATCCGATGACCCGACTATATCTCATATACCCGGCCGATATCACATATCACGAGAATAAAATACGGTATCTCATATTGTATTAATTTCGGTCCCACACATATCACATATGTGCTCCTACTCCTTTTTGCCTGAGCCAGGAAACCTCTGTGTAGGACTCTAAAGAATCGTCAATACGCCGGCAGTAGGTGATGATCATATCAAACACCCACAAGCTGCAAGCGGTCAGCCAAACGTAACAGCCACCCGGGTATTGAGCGATCGGAAGATCGATAAGCAAGCATGCACACACTCCTGTGAATCCAATCAGTAACACTCCCGTACAGTCCGGTCTCTTCGTCTGGTATGTCGCATATCCAGTTTAGGGGTGGTAAACGTCAGACCCCAGTAACCGATAAGTCGTGTCGATGTGAGGATCATAACAGGTCGAGAAACTACTGATAACACTTACCAGTAGGTCTCCATATCATCCCTGGCCAGGGACTTTGTCACGTCCCGCTTCCCAGTATACGGGCAGAGGACGCGATGAGACCGCTACGTATTTACTGTGAAGTAAATACGCTAAGTGTATCTAAGCAATATAAAAGTAAATACACAAGAGACAAGATATAATAAAACAACAACTTTATTTATTCACATTCTTTCTGTATAATGCATGGAAATGTAAATACAACTGAAATAAAGCAACGCCTAAACAATGGCATAACAGAAAAGGAAAGGTACTAAAATAAAAGTGTACAATGAACTAAAGCTCTGGGTCTTCAACGAAATGGTCCAAATCTTCAGCGCTGTGCTCGATCTCTGACGTGTCTAGATCACCTGATGACATTCAAAGAAGAAAGAAGAGAATGTCGTCAGCGAACAGATCGCTCGGTAAGTCCCAAAGATAAGAGAGAAATAGAATAGACAGAATAAGAAGGTAGCTTTTAAAGTTGTATTATATTGTTATAATGTGGTGTTAACGCTATTGTTTGTAGCTTGGTACAGAAGGATGCCAGTGTATACGAGAGGAGTCTCTATATGCTAGAGACTAGGGCAAACAGAATGTACAAGAAACCGTTGGGCCACGGTACAACAGCAACGGAATATAGGTTATATGTCTTAACCTTACTGTCTCGTGCCACTTCTAACACCTTCCGTACCAATCTACCCCTTAAACCCTGAGAAGTCTTGTTTGTATAGTTGTATTGTATTGTCTTGTATTGTAAACTGTATAGATTGTATAATTGGATGACTTACCGAAACCATGATATCAGTAAATGGATGTAACTGTAGAATCATGGATGTAACTGGAGAATCATGTAAATGGAAGTATATCCATGGTTCGGTTCAGTCAATATGGATTTGAATGGATTCATGTTGAATTGTAATATTATAGATTGCAGATTGTAGATTGTAGATTGTACTTGAATCATATTCAAGTCAGTTTATTAATGAGACTCGGTCTGAGTCAGACAATTAGAAAAGTAAATTGAAATACTGATGGTTTTGATATTATCGGTAACCGCTGCACATGGGCGGCAGGATTTGTGTCTTTTTCAAAGACGATTACCGTATTGATAACACCGTTGTTAAGTTGTCTACCTTAGATAGGCAAGCACCCACTTCTCCGGCTCCCTGAGGCTCAAGAACTTGAGGGGGTTTTATGTAAAAATACTTTTGTATAATTTTCAAAATACTCCCCAAGTATTTAGTTATCGTCTTTAGAGTTATCATGAATGTAAATTTTATAATTGTGATATTTCTAGTGAAAATATCCTAAATTCATAATAAAGAATATTTATTTGTAATATTGACTTGTTTGGAATTCATGGTATATTAATGTAAAGTGATTCTTGTGATTTTTGAAAAGAGTTAGAATATTTATATTATTTAAAATAGATATTTTAATGTTACATATATACATAATTATATAAAAATAATTTTAATATATATATTTTATATTTCTAAAAATCTCATTTTCTTAAGATGTATTTTAAATCTCTCGAGACTGAATGCACTTTGCGGAGGTTTGCATCTCGTACTACTAAACCCAGGCATGTGCGATAATCCGCACCATCCCAATTGGGTTCTCCAAAATGGGTTGTAGCGGCGCTTTACAAAGATTTGTGTAAAATACTAATCTTTTAGAAAACGGTTTTAATAGTAATGGTATTTATTTAAAATGTTTCGTTTTCCCGTATTCTATGTTCCCGAAAGGTATTGTGCTATGTTGCATATGAGTGTTGTGAGGAGGTTGGTCATTACCTCGTGATCAACTTAAAGGTATAGCAAATTTGTGGTGTTTAAATGTCGAAAATGAAACTATATGGTATTTTAATGAAAAAGTACGGTAAAATAGAAATAGTAATTTCTTTTGATATAGAACTTGTTCAATATGATTAGTTAGTGTTTAATAGTCAACATGTAATGGTTTAACAAGATTGTATTAAAGGAAAAGTGAGATATTTTGAAAGAACCGAATCGGAATTCGGATTTATTCCGATTCCGTCGGGTTTTAGAATTTCGTATTTTCAGAAAGAGTAGAGAAGGGGGAAGGTGGGACTTACTGGTTTAGCTTAAAGAGGAGAGGGAGATGGGGTGGACGTAGTTTCCGGTGCGCCGTTTCGTCGCCGGGAACTCCTAGGGTTGTCGCCGGAAAATTCGCCGGAGCTTCGCCTCTTTGCTCACTTCAAATGCACACTAGGGTTCTAGGAAATTTCTTGAGAGTTTTTTCAGAATTTTGGGGTGAGGGGGGAGTGTTTAGAGGTTGTATTTATAGGGTTAGGCTAGGGTTAGGATAGATGAAAGGTTTAATTGAAAAAAATGTAATAAAATATATTAAAATGTATTAAAAGTGGAGTAATTGGGGTTTTATGAATGCTCTGTTACTGGTCTAAGTAATTAGAGTGTGCAGGTGTACAGGGGAGGCCAAGAGGCATAATTTCTATGTTGGGGACTCGGCCGAATCGGCAACTCCGGCCGACGGCGGCGACCCGAGTCGGCCGGTCCGCCGGCCGAGTCAGGCGGTGGGAATCCGTGCCGTCGGTTGGTGATCCCTCTTGCATGGTTACTTTTTCTAGTGTAGTGGGGTTTTTATGAGATATGCACGTGTAAACTGTTGGTATTCCAAAAATCCAAAATAAAACAATATTAAAAATAATGTGGGGTATGGGATTTGAACTCTGGTGACTTGGTTCAGCAGTGCAAGATATTACCAATGAGCTACTAGCTCCTTCTTGTAATTAAAGAGCTAATTATTTATTTAAAGTAGTCACAGCAAATGTAAATACCCCAAGTATACATAAATTTTTAAGCAAATTATTGTACACTAAAAATGGAGCTGTTACAGTCTACCCTCCTTACAAAAATTTCGTCCTCGAAATTTACAACTTTTATTTGAGGACTAGTTTACAAAGAGGTTTGGATATCTTGCACGCATTTCATCTTCCCTTTCCCCAGTGGACTCTCCTGGAGTGTCTTTTCTCCACATCACTCGAACCAAGTTGACTTCCTTGTTCCGAAGTGTCTTCACTTTCCTGTCCAGGATCTCCACAGGTTGTTGCTCACAAGATAAGTCGGGCTGTATAGTGAGCTCGGAATGATCAAGAACATGGATGGGGTCACTCACATACCTTCTGAGTTAGGATATGCGGAACACATTATGCACTCCTTCTATTGAAAGTGGAAGTGCTAAGCGGTATACCACTTCACCGACTCGTTAGAGTATGTCGAATGGTCCAATGTATCTCGGACTTAGCTTGCCCCGTCTTCCAAATCGGATCACTCTGCGGTTCGGAGATATCTTCAAGAATACGTGATCTCCTGGCTGGAACTCCTAGTGACGTCTCTTTGCATCAGCCCAGTGCTTCTGTCGATCTTGGGCTATGCGCATCTTTTCCCTGATAGTACGAACCACATCAACAGTCGCTACTATCATCTCTGGTCCAAGAAGTTCCCTATCTCCGATGTCGTCCCAACTTAATGGCGATCGACACCTCCTTCCATACAGTGCTGCAAAAGGTGCTATTCCTATGCTTGCTTGGTAGCTGTTGTTGTACGAAAACTCCACAAGGTGTAAGTGATCTTCCCACGATCCTATGAAGTCTAACATACATGCTCTGTGCATATCCTCCAAGATCTGAATAGTTCGCTCAGACTGACCATCTGTTTGTGAATGATAAGCCGTGGTAAAGTTCAGACTTGTTCCCAAGCTTGCTTGCAGACTCTGCCAAAATTGCGATCGAAATCTGGTGTCACGATCGGAGACAATGTAGACCGGTACTCCATGAAGTCTCACAATTTCCTCCGTGTACTTCTTTGCTTGTGTCTCAGTTGATTGGCCAACTCGAAATGGGAAGAAGTGAGCTGACTTTGTGAGTCGATCCACAATGACCCATACGTCATCGTTACCCTTTGTGCTGTGAGGAAGATGAAAGGTTCCTAGGCACCCTATAGTGGTCTCACAAGGCATCAAACATGCCAATTTACAAAAAATATGGTGTCGAGAAACCCTAATACGGATCGTCGGCTAGAATCCTAGGCGAAAAACGAATCTAGTTAACATTTTAACTGAAGGAGAGAGGCTACAACCTTTGTAGATCCGGTTCTCCACTTTCTTAGCTCCACGTAGGTGTCCTCTCGCTGTCCATCTTGAATCCTAGACTCAATCGTCGGCTTCATCGGGAAAACGAGCGGGCAATGTCGTCGGCTTCGTGCCGAAGATGATCTACGTCGAAGTTGCACAAGTTCAAGCTCCAACTTCACCAAGTTGTGAAACTTGTGAAGAAAACACCCAAAACAACTTGGCAAGAGGTAGAGGGTGAAGAAATAGGAGGTGGGTTCACTTTAGAATTGGATTTCTCACTTTAGATCTCAAGTTGCCATTGATGGCATCAAGGTTTCTTTCTTGAAGAAGAAGGTCAAGAAGAAGAAAGAATATGATAAGTGTTGAATTAAAATGAAAAATAATTCAATACTTATCATAAGCAAACCATAGTTGAGTGTAGAGAATAGACCATGGTTACTTGGATAGGTTAGGGTTAAGCATGAAGACAAGAATGGTTAAGAAGTCAAAGCTTCATGAAGCTTCAACTAAAAACAAACTTCTCCACCATACTTATCTAAATCTTTTCCAAATAAATAAATGAACAAATAAATAAATAAATGAATATGCAAAACCCTAATTATCAAATTAACCATGGTTTAGTTCTATATATTTAACTAAATTATCAAGTATCATCAAACATGATACAAATGTGTGCACAAAAGTACATCATATATACTTCTTGCACATCGAGTGAGAAAATCCATATAAAGTGAACCAATACTAGCTAATGCAAAGTAATATATCAAATATATAATTATACATTAAATCATTAAATCAACATTTGATTCAATGATCCGGTCATGTCGCACATAACCGACTAGTATCCAATGTATCGATTTATCGAATCAATGATTCGATAACTAGGTCATATCGAATATAACCAATCGATACATCCATCGCGAGAATGAAATACGGTATCACATACACGCATTATTCTCGGTCCCGCACATATCTCATATGCGCTCCTATTTCGTTTCGCTTGAACCGGGAAACCTCTGTGTAGGACTCTAAAGACTCGTCAATACGCCGGTAGCAGATGATGATCATATCAAGCACCCATAAGCCGCAAGCGGTCTGCTAAATGTAACGGCCATCCGGGTACTGAGCGATCAGAAGATCGACGAGCTTGCCCGCTCACACTCCTGTGAATCCAACCAGTAACACTTACCGTACAGTCCGGTCTGTTCGTCTGATACGTCGCATATCAAGTCTAGGGGTGGTAAACGTCAGACCCCAATAACCGATAAGTCGTGCCGATGTGAGGCTCATAACGGGTCGAGAAACTACTGGTAACACTTACCAGCAAATCTCTGATCAGCCCTGGCCAGGGACTTCCCTGTTACGGCCAATCGAGCACAGCGCAACATCAACCCCCAATACCGGGAGAGACGAAACCCCTCCTATCGCTCATTGCCTCCATGTGACTCGGGACTATACCCAAAGACCACCGTTTTGCACGCCCTCATGGACGTGGTAAGGTGGAGATCAAAGCACAGTGGGAATCACACAAGACTCTATGACGATCTTGGGTCTACAGACTAACCTGCACAAGTGTCACCTGAGAACTGCCATCTGACGTGAGGTATAATACCATCTGGGAGTTCTCGACGAGTCCGTCCAGTGTACCCAGTCTCCACTGAGCACCCGTACACCATCTCTGATGTCAAACACCAATGGATATGGGATCATCCATCGCCCATCTCATGGGTCGAGAAGCGTATACGCTAGTCTACTCTGGTATATCGATGCCCCGTCTCGATACACCCTCGACTAGGGACCTTGAAGGATGTACTTATGGACTACCATGTCCCCACTAGTATGATCTGCATCATAGTCCAGGTAGTCAAGTACACATCCTAAGGGCTTTACCAACATGTAACCATAAGACAGTTTAAAGAGACTAGTGTACATGTTAAGATAAAGAGTAACCAGATAGCATACTATCATATCGAGCAAGAAAGTCATCTCTATATATGTCCAAGCATCCAATATAATATACAACATCTGTACAATACTGGCCTCTAGGGCATACATACAACTAACAGAAGAGCAGTCACAAAATTCATCATGATGTGTTGCCACTTCCATTCTGGGATCGGTAACGGTTGAAGTAACCCAGCAGTCCTATGATGTTCAGCCTTTACTTGCTGACACACCAAGCATTTTGTGACGCTTCTGGCTACTTCACGCTTCATTCCATGCCACCAAAAATTCTGACGTAGATCTTTGTACATTTTGGTACCTCCAGGGTGTACTGAGTAGGGAGAGCTGTGAGCTTCTTTCATTAACTCTTCCCGAACAGGACCTTTTGGTACACATAATCTTCTGCTGTATCTCAAAGATCCGTTTTCATGGATGATGAAGTCTGTTCGGAGTCCATTCTCCACTTGTTCTATGATCTTTTGCAACTTAGCATCACTTGATTGAGCTGCTTTGATCTGATTGACAATGGTTGATTGAATTTGTAAATTCATCAAACTTGGTGTTACCTGGCATAACTACTTCAATCTCCATCTGATGCAAGTCTTGTTGAAACTTCCACTGAGCGGTGAGATGCATTGCTAATGGTTGGCAACTAAGAGCATCTGGAACCACATTCACCTTCCCTGGATGATATTGCAGGTTGATGTCAAAGTCCGCCATGAGTTCTAACCATCTTCTCTGCCGCATATTCAACTCCTTCTGAGTAAACACATATTTTAGGCTCTTGTGATCTGTGTATATGTTCATTCGTTCACCAAGTAAATAATGGCGCCAAATCTTGAGAGCAAAGATGACAGCTGCCAACTCCAGATCATGTGTCGGATAATTGCGCTCATGAGTCTTCAGCTGTCTTGAAGCATAAGCCACAACCTTACCGTGCTGATGTAGAACACATCCTAATCCCTTACCAGATGCATCGCAATGCACTTCGAATCCTCCAGATTGATCCGGTATGACGAGAATAGGCGCTGATGTCAATCTTGACTTGAGTTCTACGAAAGCTTGTTCGCATGCTTCTGACCACACAAAATCTTCATCTTTACGTGTGAGGTTGGTCAGGGGTGTTGCTATCTTTGAAAAGCCTTCAATGAACCTTCTGTAATATCCAGCTAGACCCAAGAAACTTCGAATGTCCTTCACTGACTTTGGTGTCGGCCATTCGCTAACTGCTGAAACTTTATCTGGATCCACAGAGATTCCTTCACCTGATACGATATGTCCCAGAAAACCAACTTGATTTAGCCAAAACTCGCACTTGCTGTACTTGGCATATAACTGATGTTGACGAAGAGTTTCCAGGACAATTCGTAGGTGCTCGGCATGCTCTTTCCCACTCTTAGAATACACCAGGATGTCGTCGATGAAGATGACAACAAATCTGTCTAAGTACTCCCGGAAAACTTGATTCATTAGGTTCATGAATATTGCTGGTGCATTGGTCACTCCAAATGGCATCACTAGAAATTCGTAATGACCATAGCGAGTTCTGAAAGCTGTTTTATGAATATCAGCTTCCTTGACCTTCACCTGATGATAACCTGAACGAAGATCCAATTTAGAGAAAACACAAGATCCACTTAGCTGATCGAATAAATCGTCGATGCGTGGGAGTGGGTACTTGTTCTTTATAATGACTTCGTTCAAGGCTCTGTAATCGATGCACATTCTGTATGAACCTTCCTTCTTCTTCACAAGTAGTACAGGTGATCCCCAACTTGAAGTGCTGGGACGAATCCATCCTTTCGCCAGTAATTCGTCCAACTGTGTTCGGACTTCCTTCAAACCTTCCGGACTTAATCGATAAGGTGCTTTGATCACCGATTGTGCTCCTGGTACTAAATCAATGCTGAATTCAAGAGCTCGATCGGGAGGCAAACCTGATATATCGTCAGGAAACACGTCGTCGAACTCTTGAACCACTTTTGGCCTTGATTCTTCCTCCGCTTGAGTTGCTGCAACTACTGCTTCCCTTGGCTTCGCTTTGTATGTACTTGGCTCCAGAGTACGGTCTTCGCTTTTTAAATAGAAGACCGGATGGTCTGGAATCTTGAATACTACCTTCCTTTGACTACAGTCGATGGTAGCATAAAAATGTAACGTTTTAAAAATAATTAAATAAATAATTAAATGAATAAAATTGTTTAAGTGAATTTTATGATTTTCGGGTAAACTAAAATGTATTTTTTGTAAAACCAAACCGTGATTGTTTTTCATTATAATTTCAAAAATACCTATTTTAATTATGTAATTACTAGTAAATGGTGTTTATTTAGCCACTTATAAATTTTTAGTTTAATTAAATATTTTTCCTAAATTAATTATTTTAAATATTAACATAAGCTTTATTTTTACACTAAATTAGTGTAAATTACAAATTTGAATGGTTTTAATTTGTAAAAATGAACCATGACATGTTAGAATTTAGTGTGTATGATGCAAAATTTATTTGCAATTTTTTCCTATTTTCTAGAGTTTTCTTGAGTTGCTATAGTAAAGAAATAAAAGAAAATAAAGAAATTCATGAAAAGACATAAAGAGGTGATATTTTGGGGTGAAGTTTCTACACTTTTCTCAACTTTTCTCACTCTCCTCTCCCTCACCCTGACATGGCCGGCCTCCTCCCCAAGCAGCCCCCCATTTTTCCTCTCTTGATTTTGTCTCAAAAATCCTTAAAAATACATCAAAAAATTCAATAAAAATCCACAAAATCCTATTTATTTCATACCCTTTATTCTCTACTCTTCTTTACATGGAATTTGGAGATGGAAAGCATGCATTTTGGAGGCTCATTTCATGTTTGGATTTCATGGTTTGGAGGTATAAATTTCTTTCTTTTGATTTAATGTTATTAGATGTTCATTTAAGCTTAAATAGATTTAATATATTAATTCTATTTACTACTTTTAAAATTCAAGTTAGGGTTTGAAAAATAAAGTTGTGATTTTTATTAATTAATGAGGGTTATAATAACTAGTTTGACATATTTAAAAGTGGAAATTCTTGTAGGGATGGTATGTTGTAAATTGTTAATCTAAAATTGATTTAATTATACTTTTTAGTTAACTAGTTTTTTTTATAAAATGTATTTGTGGGTAAAATAAAATTCTAATTAATGTTGCTATCATTAGATTTTAGTTTTAGTGAGAATATTAGCATATTAAAGGAATGAAAAACTTAGTTTGGTCACTAGTTTCTTTTGATAATTGGAAAATACTAATAAAATTGCTATTTTGGAAACTAGATTTTAGAAATTCCTAAATAAATGAGGTTAAAAATATAATTTATGGTTTCATTATATCATTATCATCATGAATTGTAGCTTAATATATTATTTAATGCAAAATCATGTTTTGTAGTGGAATTGTGAATTTTTCTTGTAAGATGTTGAAAATTGCTAATGGTTGCAAACTTGAAATTTCAAACTAATGCAAAATTGTGTAATAAAAATATAGTAAGGGGTTGTATAGTCTAGTTATGCTATTTGATGGGTTTTATGACCATTGGTTTCATTTAGATGTCAAGTTTTGATGAAAAACGGTAAATTGGCATTTTCGGGTTTTACGAAATCGGGTGATTTGATGGATTTTAGTGTTTCGATGAATTAAATCATGCTTTATATTATAAGTAACGAGTTTTCTAAACTACAAGTTGTTTGTTGATGTTTATCTCGATCTATCGGAGTTTGTACACCGATATCGAGCGATATTTGGTTCTGTTGCGTGGACGGGACATAGGTTTTAACCTATGCTTGTTCCTTGCATCGTTTCGACTTTTGTATGTTATTCCAGTTTACGATGCTATTTATATGTTTGCGTTTAGGTACCCCTCAAGTGGACTGCGGGCGATGAAGAGGAGGATGGCGGCACCGTCTTCGGCAGACATGGACCAGGTGAGTAGATGTATATCCACGGGGGGAAGTCGGGTGGATGGCGTTTAGCTCCCCCGCAACGTAGAATAGGAATAGTACTTATTGTCATTAGGAAACCAGATGTGACCCTAGATTCTTAATGAGTAGGACCCTAGTAATGACCCTAGGCTGGACTGGACTGATTTAGGAAAAGCATACCAGAGGATGAATACCTTGGAAGAGGTTCGTAGGTTTCAGGTAGAAACACACACACGCATACACTGAAACTCGACGTGGTGTATACGTGCATGTATACATATAGGACGAGGTATAGGTATATACATATATACAACACGTATATAGGATACATTGATGTGATATGATATCTGAGGTATGATGAAACAGTATAACTGGGCTTGATGCCGTGATTCTCGGCTATACAGTCGTATTAAAATGTTAGCGGATCATTAGGAAATGATAATGAAAAGGTATACGTAAATTATAATGGGTAGTGATGATATTGAGGTACATGGGACTCTAGAATAGAACCCGAACTGTAACTCGTGACTGATCACGATATGATATAGGTATGACTTATCACAATATGATACATATGACATGATATTTCTGAGGATAAACTAATGATGCATATTATGATGGCAATGTTATATAATTGATGTATGCGATTACAGTTTAGCACCTTGATCATGAGATGTGTTGATGATGACATTATACGAATGATGAGACACCTAGGAGATACTTGACCCGTACCCCGATATTGGGATGCCGTATGATGGATTTTACCCTACGAGGCATAGATATGATGATTGATCCGTACTCTTGATTCGAGAAAGCCGTACTACGTACGTGACGCTATTGAGGTTGGATCGCCGACTATTAGAGATATTGATTCAGACCTTAGGTAGACTCTTGTTTCTTTGACTAGTTTCTTAGGTTTAGTTCCTTAGGAGGTTAGATGGACACTAGTTTAGGTTCGATTCATATAGTGGTAGTTGTACTCGTATATCGCAGAGGAGTGGATAATGCACATCTGTCTTCACATTCATACTGTAATCATAATGTTGCATGTTCATACATATATTTCTGTAATCAGTATAAAACTCTGCCTGTTAGGACACCAACACCATTACCGATGATGCGCATATTCCACGCACACTTATTGCCGGCTCACACACATCATCATCGGTAATTGCTATGTCACGTACACTTTAGATCTTATTATCTTTTATTGATAAAATCAGCTAGCAACTAGATCGATATATAATATTGTGATTACTCTCAGATGCTGGTATAGACATGGTAATTATTACTTAGACATTCCTGCATTCATATTTTCATGTTATCATGCAGTATTATGGGGCATATGCCGACACTTATCATTTACTTACTCATGATTTTGAGATTTGGATTTCTATGAGATTTCTGGATTTTGGGGAAAACCGCAAGAATATATAAAAACTTCTCTCTCTCCTCCTCTCTTTTTAAAATATAAGATGCGGTTTTCTCGTGATGTATGTGTCGTCCACCATGAGATTTCATGTTTTCTGTTGGATTTCGAGACCCGATTCGAGGAGTGGATGAACCGTCTCGGGTACATGGTGGGCCCGGTATGGTACCCCGGGGCAAGAAGATCGAGTTGTAGACGATGAGCCTGGCAGGGGGAGGCTACCTACCGGTAATGTCTGGCGCGGCGGATATCCGGAGGATACCGACCGTTGTCGTGAGATTTGATGATATGGGCCGATCCGGACTGACGGAGCCCGAGATATTGAGACTTGAGATTTACATGCTTTGTGTCGATGCTTGACACGGATTTCCATGGATTTCATTGTTGATATTTCAGATTTCTATACACATTTTACTATGATAAAAGTTAAAGATTTCTTATACAGATATACCTAGATTTCAGGATTGGTCATTTTACATTCATGGTGCATGCATACTCATTCATATGACATAGTACTATATGGGGCACTGACACGAGCACGGAGTATTTGCATTTACACGTAGCTTATTATCCTGTCTTACTTGATGACTAGTAGTATATTAGTATATTATTATGACCTAGGATAGCGTCGTACATTCGATTTCTTTTCGTAGATGTCTTCTACTCATGAGTTGGCAACTCACCCCCGTTATGCCAAATTTTATTACAGGTTCGATGTACAGGTTTCCCTGGCAGTTGCTGGCACATCATTTCATTCTGGGTGATTTGCACGGTAGGTTGGTTCACTTGCATCTGAACCACCATTGTACTTTTATTCTTTCATTTGTATCTAGTAAGCTCCATCAACCATACTCGTATTACTTGATAAGTTTATTGGGCCAGTCTTTTATTTCGACCTTAGAGTCGCGCATGTATTATTCTGATCTGGTGGTTTTGCTTTCTTTTGAGTTTTGAGCCTCGCCCTTTGGCGTTGTATATTATTGTGCTTGTTGTGGTTGTTTCCGCCTGTTGGCGTTGAGTTAGCTCCCGTTTGGGGATGCTTTTTATTGTTGTTTATGTATATTATACTTGTTGTACCCGTTTGGGGGCCAGTTTTTACAAAGGAGACTCTGCCGAAATTTTTGGGAAAATTTGCTGATACTTTTAAACTTGTTTTTCTTCATATTTCTTTTACTTCTTCTTCTTCTTTTATATGGTTTAGATTTCTGGGCTTCGGCTTACTTAGGTTACGTGGCGCCTCTAGACGCTTCGTAATCTAAGTGCCGGTCACGTTCCGTACTTTCGGGTCGTGACAAAGTTGGTATCCGAGCGCTAGGTTTAACCTTGTATAAGTCTAGGTGACCCTTGGTTGATGGAGTAGGCGATTTAGGTAGAGTAACGTACCGTGGGTATGGTCCGCGGCATACTTACGATACGCTACTCTGCTTAAGGAGCCTTAGGATGTACATTGTTTGCACCGTATTCCATTCGTTCTTTTGATCTATCTTCGTCAATATTGGAGGGTGGTTTCTGTTACCACGGACACACTGGCAGAGGGAGCTGCGGCTCGAATGCGATAACCATTAGAGTATTGGTTATTCTTGAGGATTGAAGCATTGCTTAGCGTGCGGACGAAGGGTATTCACATGCCGTCCGGATGAAGTTAAAGGGTTCGAACGATTATCAGAAAACCATTTTCCCAAGTTTAAAGTATTCGGAAGAACATGCAGGTATTTCAATGGACCCTCTAGAAGAATGAAACCCTAACTCGACATAATGACCACGAGAACGCCCTTGAACCTTAGGGTTTACGGCAGTTCCGCGGTGCCATTAGTGAGGCTTGGGTTTGCCCTTCTACGGCTGGATCATCGATGCTGGGGTATGTACCGGATATTTTTAAACTGTACTTGAGTGTTGAGCTCTCGGGGAATTATGGGATTTTGATGGATCGATCGAAAGGTTTAATGTAGTCCGGATATCAAGTGAAGGGATCGACTACGTGGGAGACTCTAGATATGAGGATTGTCGTTGGTAGCGCAGTCAGCACAGCTACGAAGAGACGAGTTCGAAGCAATCGACATCAGAGGAAAGAGGCGGACATTGACGATAGTGTTTACGATTGTGATTTAGTGATTTGAATTTCATATTTCGTTGATTGGATTTCGGTATTTTGAGGACTTTGTTCTACGATTGGTATTTCAAGTGTGTACCTTCATTTCGTTCTATTTGTGTTGTTGTTGTTTAGTATACACCCAGTACACTTGATTTGGTTTTATATTTTGAGATTTTTGATTTGATTTCGTGCATAGGGGTTACACATGATTTTGACATATATTTCGACCTAGTTTTCATGCATTTTTGTGCTGTGATTTCGATTTAGATAATTGATGTATGTTTCCGTGCACCATGTGCACCTGATTAGGATTCTTGCGCATACTTGGCGTACTTGATGCGATTTTGTGCACACCAGATGCACTAAATCGGGGTTTTGTGCAGATTAGATGTACTTGATATTGTGTCGTGCACGCCCGTTGCACTTGACAGATATTTTTGGTGCACACCTGTTGCACTTAGTTTTGTTGTTGTGTGTATTCGTGGTATCTGTATTTGGTTTCGATTTCAGTGCGCACCGGACGCACATGATATTTTATTGATGTGATTGGGATTGATTTCAGTTTGAGCAGTGTGTTTTTATAATCGTTACTATTTGATTTAGTAACCAGGCGGGATGTGTATGTTAAATAAAATATATATATATATATATATATATATATATAGCTATTTTTTTTAAACAAACGTCCGCTACTTATGCCGTGACACGTGCATCACACGGCGATTTTCAGAAGGGGTTTTTGCATATTTCCCTTATCCAGATATTTGGATGGTTTTACTATGATGCGCACTATATATAAGTTATAGATTGATGTATATTAAGATGGTTTTCATATTGGGTTTTAATATTATATTCTCTCCATAACTCCGATGATTGCGTTATGCTTGACGGAGTTGATTTTTGTTATGTATTGATATTTCGGAGCCCCGACGATTTGAGTGTCGCTAAATGTTTTAGTATTTGGAAGGGGAGTTTTAATTTAAATCCGGGGACCGAATTTCTTAAAGGGGGGAAGATTGTAACGTTTTAAAAATAATTAAATAAATAATTAAATGAATAAAATTGTTTAAGTGAATTTTGTGATTTTCGGTAAACTAAAATGTATTTTTTGTAAAACCAAACCGTGATTGTTTTTCATTATAATTTAAAAAATACCTATTTTACTTATGTAATTACTAGTAAATGGTGTTTATTTAGCCACTTATAAATTTTTAGTTTAATTAAATATTTTTCCTAAATTAATTATTTTAATATTAACATAAGCTTTATTTTTACACTAAATTAGTGTAAATTACAAATTTGAATGGTTTTAATTTGTAAAAATGAACCATGACATGTTAGAATTTAGTGTGTATCATGCAAAATTTATTTGCAATTTTTTCCTATTTTCTAGAGTTTTCATGAGTTGCTATAGTAAAGAAATAAAAGAAAATAAAGAAATTCATGAAAAGACATAAAGAGGTGATATTTTGGGGTGAAGTTTCTAAACTTTTCTCAACTTTTCTCACTCTCCTCTCCCTCACCCTTACATGGCCGGCCTCCTCCCCAAGTAGCCCCCCATTTTTCCTCTCTTGATTTTGTCTCAAAAATCCTTAAAAATACATCAAAAAATTCAATAAAAATCCACAAAATCCTATTTATTTCATACCCTTTATTCTCTACTCTTCTTTACATGGAATTTGGAGATGGAAAGCATGCATTTTGGAGGCTCATTTCATGTTTGGATTTCATGGTTTGGAGGTATAAATTTCTTTCTTTTGATTTAATGTTATTAGATGTTCATTTAAGCTTAAATAGATTTAATATATTAATTCTATTTACTACTTTTAAAATTCAAGTTAGGGTTTGAAAAATAAAGTTGTGATTTTTATTAATTAATGAGGGTTATAATAACTAGTTTGACATATTTAGAAGTGGAAATTCTTGTAGGGATGGTATGTTGTAAATTGTTAATCTAAAATTGATTTAATTATACTTTTTAGCTAACTAGTTTTTTTTATAAAATGTATTTGTGGGTAAAATAAAATTCTAATTAATGTTGCTATCATTAGATTTTAGTTTTAGTGAGAATATTAGCATATTAAAGGAATGAAAAACTTAGTTTGATCACTAGTTTCTTTTGATAATTGGAAAATACTAATAAAATTGCTATTTTGGAAACTAGATTTTAGAAATTCCTAAATAAATGAGGTTAAAAATATAATTTATGGTTTCATTATATCATTATCATCATGAATTGTAGCTTAATACATTATTTAATGCAAAATCATGTTTTGTAGTGGAATTGTGAATTTTTCTTGTAAGATGTTGAAAATTGCTAATGGTTGCAAACTTGAAATTTCAAACTAATGCAAAATTGTGTAATAAAAATATAGCAAGGGGTTGTATAGTCTAGTTATGCTATTTGATGGGTTTTATGACCATTGGTTTCATTTAGATGTCAAGTTTTGATGAAAAACGGTAAATTGGCATTTTCGGGTTTTACGAAATCGGGTGATTTGATGGATTTCAGTGTTTCGATGAATTAAATCATGCTTTATATTATAAGTAACGAGTTTTCTAAACTACAAGTTGTTTGTTGATGTTTATCTCGATCTATCGGAGTTTGTACACCGATATCGAGCGATATTTGGTTCTGTTGCGTGGACGGGACATAGGTTTTAACCTATGCTTGTTCCTTGCATCGTTTCGACTTTTGTATGTGATTCCAGTTTACGATGCTATTTATATGTTTGCGTTTAGGTACCCCTCACGTGGACTGCGGGCGATGAAGAGGAGGATGGCGACACCGTCTTCGGCAGACATGGACCAGGTGAGTAGATGTATATCTACGGGGGGAAGTCGGGTGGATGGCGTTTAGCTCCCCCGCAACGTAGAATAGGAATAGTATTTATTGTCATTAGGAAACCAGATGTGACCCTAGATTCTTAATGAGTAGGACCCTAGTAATGACCCTAGACTGGACTGGACTGATTTAGGAAAAGCATACCAGAGGATGAATACCTTGGAAGAGGTTCGTAGGTTTCAGGTAGAAACACACACACGCATACACTGAAACTCGACGTGGTGTATACGTGCATGTATACATATAGGACGAGGTGTAGGTATATACATATATACAACACGTATATGGGATACATTGATGTGATATGATATCTGAGATATGATGAAACAGTATAACTGGGCTTGATGCCGTGATTCTCGGCTATACAGTCGTATTAAAATGTTAGCGGATCATTAGGAAATGATAATGAACAGGTATACGTAAATTATAATGGGTAGTGATAATATTGAGGTACATGGGACTCTAGAATAGAACCCGAACTGTAACTCGTGACTGATCACGATATGATATAGGTATGACTTAATCACAATATGATACATATGACATGATATTTCTGAGGATAAACTAATGATGCATATTATGATGGCAATGCTATATAATTGATGTATGCGATTACAGTTTAGCACCTTGATCATGAGATGTGTTGATGATGACATTATACGAATGATGAGACATCTAGGAGATACTTGACCCGTACCCCGATATTGGGATGCCGTATGATGGATTTTACCCTACGAGGCATAGATATGATGATTGATCCGCACTCTTGATTCGAGAAAGCCGTACTACGTACATGACGCTATTGAGGCTGGATCGCCGACTATTAGAGATATTGATTCAGACCTTAGGTAGACTCTTGTTTCTTTGACTAGTTTCTTAGGTTTAGTTCCTTAGGAGGTTAGATGGACACTAGTTTAGGTTCGATTCATATAGTGGTAGTTGTACTCGTATATCGCAGAGGAGTGGATAATGCACATCTGTCTTCACATTCATACTGTAATCATAATGTTGCATGTTCATACATATATTTCTGTAATCAGTATAAAACTCTGCCTGTTAGGACACCAGCACCATTACCGATGATGCGCATATTCCACGCACACTTATTGCCGGCTCACACACATCATCATCGGTAATTGCTATGTCACGTACACTTTAGATGTTATTATCTTTTATTGATAAAATCAGCTAGCAACTAGATCGATATATAATATTGTGATTACTCTCAGATGCTGGTATAGACATGGTAATTATTACTTAGACATTCCTGCATTCATATTTTCATGTTATCATGCAGTATTATGGGGCATATGCCGACACTTATCATTTACTTACTCATGATTTTGAGATTTGGATTTCTATGAGATTTCTGGATTTTGGGGAAAACCGCAAGAATATATAAAAACTTCTCTCTCTCCTCCTCTCTTTTTAAAATATAAGATGCAGTTTTCTCGTGATGTATGTGTCGTCCACCATGAGATTTCATGTTTTCTGTTGGATTTCGAGACCCGATTCGAGGAGTGGATGAACCGTCTCGGGTATATGGTGGGCCCGGTATGGTACCCCAGGGCAAAAAGATCGAGTTGTAGACGATGAGCCTGGCAGGGGAGGCTACCTACCGGTGATGTCTGGCGCGGTGGATATCCGGAGGATACCGACCGTTGTCGTGAGATTTGATGATATGGGCCGATCCGGACTGACGGAGCCCGAGATATTGAGACTTGAGATTTACATGCTTTGTGTAGATGCTTGACACGGATTTCTATGGATTTCATTGTTGATATTTCAGATTTCTATACACATTTTACTATGATAAAAGTTAAAGATTTCTTATACAGATATACCTAGATTTCAGGATTGGTCATTTTACATTCATGGTGCATGCATACTCATTCATATGACATAGTACTATATGAGGCACTGACACGAGCACGGAGTATTTGCATTTACACGTAGCTTATTATCTTGTCTTACTTGATGACTAGTAGTATATTAGTATATTATTATGACCTAGGATAGCGTCGTGCATTCGATTTCTTTTCGTAGATGTCTTCTACTCACAAGTTGGCAACTCACCCCCGTTATGCCAAATTTTATTACAGGTTTGATGTACAGGTTTCCCTGGCAGTTGCTGGCACATCATTTCATTCTGGGTGATTTGCACGGTAGGTTGGTTCACTTGCATCTGAACCACCATTGTACTTTTATTCTTTCATTTGTATCTAGTAAGCTCCATCAACCATACTCGTATTACTTGATAAGTTTATTGGGCCAGTCTTTTATTTCGACCTTAGAGTCACGCATGTATTATTCTGATCTGGTGGTTTTGCTTTCTTTTGAGTTTTGAGCCTCGCCCTTTGGCGTTGTATATTATTGTGCTTGTTGTGGTTGTTTCCGCCTGTTGGCGTTGAGTTAGCTCCCGTTTGGGGATGCTTTTTATTGTTGTTTATGTATATTATACTTGTTGTACCCGTTTAGGGGCCAGTTTTTACAGAGGAGACTCTGCCGAAATTTTTGGGAAAATTTGCTGATACTTTTAAACTTGTTTTTCTTCATGTTTCTTTTACTTCTTCTTCTTCTTCTTTTATATGGTTTAGATTTCTGGGCTTCGGCTTACTTAGGTTACATGGCGCCTCTAGACGCTTCGTAATCTAAGTGCCGGTCACGTTCCGTACTTTCGGGTCGTGACAAAAAAGTTCCAAGCCAATCCATACCTAGAACCACATCGAAGTTCGGTATGTCCAGCACTTTGAAGTCAGCATAGAACTCTCTGCTGCAGACGACTACTGGACACAAGATGTATCCTATTGTTGCCTTTAGAATGCCATTTCCTGAACTGACATTCCAGCTGGATACATGTGGTGTGACTGGAATCGCATGGGTTCGGATGAACCATTGCGACATAAAGCGGTGAGATGCTCCAGTATTGAACAGTGCTAGTGCAGGTATTGAAGATACTAAGATTGTACCTAAGGTATGTGGGATATGTTTTAGGTATAGGAAAATGTATGTAGATAAGTAGCAAGACTGAAATAAAGGTTGAGAAGAAATGGTTACCAGTGATAACTTGGCCAGTGGCCTCAGCTTCTTCCACGGTCATCGTGAAAGCCTGGCGCCTTGGTACATTCCTCCTGGCCTGAGGAGTATTCTTCGTAACGTTCCTTTGAGCTTGATGGAACTGACGAGGAGGTGGTGCAGCTTGTGGTCCTCTAGATGGTGGAGTAGGTAGTGCCAGTCTTGGAGCAGGTGCTTGGATGGCTGGACGCTGTGGGTAAGTGTTTGCTGGCCTGGGTGCAGCAATTGGATTTTGTCTATAAGGACAAGACCCAATATCATGAGCAGCTGAGCCGTAGACTAAGCAAAAACGGTTGGCTCGCCGCCAGTCTTACATCATATGTCCAGATATCTTGCAGTAGGTACAAAAGGCTGGGCTGGGATGATGGTTTGGTACTCCCGGTCGCCTTGGCACAAAAGGTGGCCTGGACGAGGCTCCTCCTGTCATCTGGTTGACAGGGCGTTTAACTCCTACAGACTGAGGTCTGCCCCTCGCTTTTATCACTGCCTCATAACTGCGGGCAGCTGTCAGAGCCTCCTCATGAGTCGGAAATTTCCCTGTGGCTAGTGCAGCCTGGATTTCCGTGTCCAAACCTTGTTGAAATCGACGGGCTCTGATCTCGTCCGTCGGTATCAAATGTGCCGCGAATCTGTTTAAAGGATTGTGTTAGCTATGTAGTAAGTGATATTTAAAAATTCAAATTATTTGAGACATATCTTACCGACTGAGCATGGTGAACTCAGCATCATGCTCATCTACCGACTTGATCTACATCGAACCTTGTTGCAGATGAATAAACTGTTGTTCCATGTCGAACCTGGCAGTCTCAGGGAAGTACTTCGCGTCGAACCTATCGCGAAAAGTCTTCCATTCAATGGGCTGATCAAGATGGCTTTCTTCCGCCTTCCACCAGTTCCGTGCATTGTCCGTGAGCTGTAATTTTGCCACACGAACCCAAGCTATATCTGACACTTGTGCCGCTGCCAGATCATCTTCTATATTTTGTACCCATTCTTCAGCTTCTAGTGGGCTTCCCTTTCCGGAGAACTGTTTGGGATGCAAAACTCTGAATTGCTTCAGCCCAGGTGCTTCAGTCTCGAGACGGTTCAAGAGCTGCTGCTATCCCTCTAAGAGGCTGCGGATTGCCTCAAGCAGAACCGTTTGCTTGTTGGATGGAGCAGGAACGGCAGGTGTGATTAGTAGTGGAGATGGAGTGTTGTTGAAGTTGGTGCTGGTGTTGTTTGGAGAATCCATAACCTTGAATGAAAATTTTAGGTCAGGATAGATTCAAAGTATACGAAATGATAAGATTCAAGGAACATGAATTGTAAAGAATGTTTTAGTTGCTGGTTCTTGTGTTATATTGCTTAGGTTGTTCATGCAGAACAGAACTGCATGATAGAGTTTCATACAGTTCTGACCTGCATGGGCCACCAACAAAACCTGTCATGCCCCGCTTCCCAGTATACGGGAAGAGGACGCGACGAGGCCGCTACGTATTTACTGTGAAGTAAATACGCTAAGCGTATCTAAGCAATATAAAAGTAAATGCACAAAAGACAAGATATAATAAAACAACAACTTTATTTATTCACATTCTTTCTGTACAATGCATGAAAATGTAAATACAACTGAAATAAAGCAATGCCTAAACAATGGCATAACAGAAAAGGAAAGGTACTGAAATAAAAGTGTACAATGAACTAAAGCTTTGGGTCTTCAACGAAATGGTCCAAGTCTTCAGCGCCGGGCTCGATCTCTGATGTGTCCATATTACCTGACGACATTCAAAGAAGAAAGAAGAGAATGTCGTCAGCGAACAGATCGCTCGGTAAGTCCTAAAAATAAGGGAGAAATAGAATAGACAGAATAAGAAGGTAGTTTTTAAAGTTGTATTATATTGTTATAATGTGGTGTTAACGCTGTTGTTTGTAGCTTGGTACAGAAGGATGCCAGTGTATACGAGAGGAGTCTCTATATGCTAGAGACTAGGGCAAACGGAATGTACAAAGAACCGTTGGGCCACGGTACAATAGCAGCGGAATATAGGTTAGGTGTCTTAATCTTACTGTCTCGTGCCACTTCTAATACCTTCCGTACCAATCTACCCCTTAAACCCCGAGATGTCTTGTTTGTATAGTTGTGTTGTATTGTCTTGTATTATAAACTGTATAGATTGTATAATTGGATGACTTACCGAAACCATGATATCAGTAAATGGATGTAACTGTAGAATCATGGATGTAACTGGAGAATCATGTAAATGGAAGTATATCCATGGTTCGGTTCAGTCAATATGGATTTGAATGGATTCATGTTGAATTGTAATATTGTAGATTGCAGATTGCAGATTGTACTTGAATCATATTCAAGTCAGTTTATTAATGAGACTCAGTCTGAGTCAGAAAATTAGAAAAATAAATTGAAATCATGATAGTTTTGATGTTATCAGTAACCGCTGCACATGGGCGGCAGGATTTGTGTCTTTTTTAAAAACGATTACCGTATTGATAACACCGTTGTTAAGTTGTCTACCTTAGATAGGAAAGCACCCACTTCTCCGGCTCTCTGAGGCTCAAGAGATTGGCCCCGCTTAAACCTATGTTTATTAGGGTCCTTAGGATAATTTATAGAACTTGAGGGGGTTTTATGTAAAAATACTTTTGTATAATTTTCAAAATACTCCCCAAGTATTTAGTTATCGTCTTTAGAGTTATCATGAATGTAGATTTTATAATTGTGGTATTTCTGGTGAAAATGTCCTAAATTCATAATAAAGGATATTTATTTTTAATATTGACTTGTTTGGAATTCATGGTATATTAATGTAAAGTGATTCTTGTGATTTTTGAAAAAAGTTGGAATATTTATATTATTTTAAATAGATATTTTAATGTTACATATATACATAATTATATAAAAATAATTTTAATATATATATTTTATATTTCTAAAAATCTCATTTTCTTAAAATGTCGTATTTTAAATCTCTCGAGACCGAATGCTCCTTGCGGATGTCTGCATCTCGCACTACTAAGCCCAGGGATGTGCGATAATCCGCACCATCCCAGTTGGATTCCCCAAAATGGGTTGTAGCGGCACTTTGTAAAGATTTGTGTAAAATACTAATCTTTTAGAAAACGGTTTTAATAGTAATGGCATTTATTTGAAATGTTTCGTTTTCCCGTATTCTATGTTCCCGAAAGGTATTGTGCTAAGTTGCCTATGTGTGTTGTGAGGAGGTAGGTCATTACCTCGTAATCAACTTAAAAGTATAGCAAGTTTGTGATGTTTAAATGTCGAAAATGAAACTATATGGTATTTTAATGAAAAAGTACGGTAAAATGGAAATAGCAATTTCTTTTGATATGGAGCTTGTTCAATATAATTAGTTAGTATTTAATAGTCAACATGTAATGGTTTAACAAGATTGTATTAAAGGAAAAGTGAGATTTTTTGGAAGAACCGAATCGGAAATCGGTTTTGTTCCGATTCCGTCAGGTTTTAGAATTTCGTATTTTCAGAAAGAGTAGAGAAGGGGGAAGGTGGGACTTACGAGTTTAGCTTAAAGAGGAGAAGGAGAGGGAGTGGACGTAGTTTCCAGTGCGCCGTTTCGTCGCCGGGAACTCCTAGGGTTGTCGCCGGAAAATTCGCCGGAGCTTCGCCTCTTTGCTCACTTCAAATGCACACTAGGGTTCTAGGAAATTTCTTGAGAGTTTGCTCAGAATTTTGGGGTGAGGGGGTAGTGTTCAGGAGTTGTATTTATAGGGTTAGGCTAGGGTTAGGGTAGATGAAAGGTTTAATTGAAAAAAATGTAATAAAATATATTAAAATGTATTAAAAGTGGAGTAATTGTGGTTTTATGAATGCTCTGTTACTGGTCTAAGTAATTAGAGTGTGCAGGTGTACAGGGGAGGCCAAGAGGCACAATTTCTATGTTGGGGACTCGGCCGAATCTACAACTCCGGCTGACGGCGGCGGCCCGAGTCGACCGGTCCACCGGCCGAGTCAAGCGACCGGAATCCGTGCCGTCGGTTGGTGATCCCTCTTGCATGGTTACTTTTTCTAGTATAGTGGGTTTTTTGTGAAATATGCACGTGTAAACTGTTGGTATTCTAAAAATCCAAAATAAAACAATATTAAAAATAATATGGGGTATGGGATTTGAACTATGGTGGCTTGGTTCAGTAGTGCAAGGTATTACCAATGAGCTACAAGCTCTTTCTTGTAATTAAAGAGATAATTAATTACTGAAAGTAGTCACAGCAAATGTAAATACCCCAAGTATACATAAATTTTTAAGCAAATTTTTGTACACTAAAAATGGAGCTGTTATAGACTTCCAGTTATAGCCAATCGAACACAGCGCAACATCAACCCCCAATACCAGGAGAGACGAAACCCCTCCTATCGCTCATTGCCTCCATGTGATTCGGGATTGTATCCAAAAACCACCGTTTTGTACGTCCTCTTGAACGTGGTAAGGTGGAAATCAAAGCACAGTGGGAATCACACATGCCTCTATGACGATCTCAGGTCTACAGACTAACCTGTACCAGTGTCACCAGAGAACTGCTATCTGATTATAGGTATAATACCATCTAGGAGTTCTCGGTGAGTCCGTTCAGTGTACCCAGTCTCCACTGAGCACCCGTATACCATCTTTGATGTCGAACACCGATGGATATGAGATCATCCATCGCCCATCATATGGGTCAAGATGCGTATACGCTAGTCTACTCTGGAGTATCGATGCCCTGTCTCGATACTTTCTTGACTAGGAATAGTTATAGGATGTACTCTTGGACTACCCTGGCCCCACTAGTATGATCTACATCATAGTCTTAGTAGTCGAGTACATATCCTAAGGGCTTCATCAACATGTGAGAGCAAGACAGTAAACCAATACAAGTCAACATGTTAAGACAAAGTGAAACCAGATAGCATACTATCATGTCAAGCAAGAAATTCCTCTCTATATATATCCAAGCATCCACTATAATATGCATCATATGTACAACAATGGCCTCTAGGGCATATACATAACTGACACACGTGACCCGCTAGCGTCCAGCGGGCACATGCCGCTCATGCACCACGCTGGCACCCACTGGCAACGTGCCACACATGCCCCCCATGGGCACCCCTCACTCCTCATCTCTTTTTTTTAAAAGGAAAATATATAATAAACGCACGAATCCCACACTTCTCCCGTTAGAAAACTTTTCTAACGGGGCGCTGTCCTGTACCCCGCAAGGGGGCTGCTAGCCCCCTTGATCCCGAGCCCGCTAATGGGGTAGCGGGACCCTCGTAAACTCTGCGAGGCCCCGATACGCGCAAAACACCCTCAAAATACACACGCACATACTGCATATTGAGTTTGCATGATCTGTTTGACCTGTTAATTGGAGGTTCCCTCGCTTCCAAGAGTGAGGGGTAATTAACTACAACTTATTTTGCGGCTGCCAGAGATTCAGATCACCACAATCAATAAACCCTAGCCTACCTAGGCAGGGAGAATCTGTATACGCCTGACAAGCGTGCGCATCCCTATCTCAATAGGGTGACGAAAAACAAACTATAGCGACTACATTATTTTGACACTTTACGTAGACAATATGTTGGTTACGAGTCTGAATTTCCAGAAAATTCAAAGTCTGAAGAAGATGATGGCTGAAAAATTCTCCATGAAGGATTTGAGCCAAGAAAATTCAAGGTATGAAGATCATAAGAGATAGACAGCAACGAAAGCTGTAGTTATCACAAAAGAACTACGTGGAAAAGGTTTTGAACCGGTTCAACATGGACAAATCAAACCCGCTGAGTACTTCTTAAGCGAAACACTTCAAACTCAATAAAGAGTTGTGCCCGACAACTCAAGTGCCGAAGGATGACATGGTAAAAGTTTCTTATGCATCTGTGGTGCGGAGTTTGATATATGCAATGGTGAGTACGAGACCAGATATTGCACAAGAAGTGAGAGTTGTAAGCAGGTGCATGCAAAACCCGGAGAAGGAGTTGTTCCCCTCCGAAAGGCGGCCGAGACATTAGGACGTCTTGCCTGAGATTCGGGGCAGATGCTATTTGGTTTTATCCGTCTACCTCTCCGAAGATGCCAAGTTGATTTATGGCACCGTGTATCGGAGGTTTAGACGGATGCGGCCGATGTAGCAGACTTCGTCAGATTCCCCCTCGCTTGAGGGGTTTTTGATTATGGGGACGCTCTTCACTGCAGGCGCAAGCCCCTGCAGTTAATTACGCTACCGCATTGCGGTAACCACTTTCTCCTTCTCCAGAAATTTCACTTCGTGTCATATGTGTTTGTTTTGTTTGTGGATGCCCGTGGATTGTATACGGAGACTAAGTTATGCCATCGCCCGTAGGACGTGGATTAGTCTAAATCCGTATTTATTTAGATTTGGGTTTGGTGTTTTAGTTTAAGGATACGTTAGCCGTGTTGAGGCTAAGATCAACTTAAACGTTCATTAAGGATACGTTAGTCCTGTTTGAGACTAAGATCAACTTAACATGGTGACCTATTTAATATATGGCCGTCGGGACTCGTCACCTCTCTGGCGTCGTTGAAGGATTACAAGGACATGTGTCAGAGGAGTTCAGAGATGTACCCTTGAACCAAAGTTGATTTGGAGTTTTATAGTCCATTTGAATGTTTAAGGATATGTTAGCCGTGTTTGGGGCTAAGATCAACTTAAACGGGATCGTTTAGATCCGGCAAAAGAGCATTTGGAGGCTCTATTGTTCCAGTTTAGGGACGTAGTGGTCCATGTTCCAGTTTAGGGACGTGGTGGTCCATGATTCCCATTTGGGGACGGGCATTAGTTTAAGGACATTTAGGTCCATCATTCCTATTTTGGGACGAATATTAGTTTAAGGACGTTTCGGTCCATGAGTTTAAGGACTCCGCAGTCCGTATCGATGTGTGGTTGTCGGGACCCGTCGCCTCTCTGACGTCGTTGAAGGATTACAACGATAGGTGTCAGAGAAGTTCGGAGATGTACCCTAGAACCGGATGTAAATTGATTTAAGAGAGCAGTCTTGCTCAATCAATTTAATTTGAGGACTTATGGCCATGATTTTGCTAAGTCCAGTTGAGAAAATGTTCAACTCTTTTGTTTGTTTTTCGGCCTAATAGGCCTGCGTTAGGGCTTGGCCCCTGTTTAAGTAATGCATTGCATTACTTTTGGTCTCTGTTGGACCTTTATTTGGGCTCTGCCCCTTTTAAAATAATGCATTGCATTATTTATTATTCTGTTTAGGTTCTGCCCATTTATAAATGATGCAGAGCATCAATTTTGTTTGGGCTCTGCCCTTTTTATTGCATTGCAATTTAATTTGGCCTACTAGGCCTTTCTGATTTGGGCCTGGCCCTTTAGTAAATAATGCATTGCATTTATCAGGCGCTTTGCGCCAATCAATGAGCGCAAGTGCTTGCGGTGATGACACGTGTCACGCGAGCGCAGTGCGCTGCTGACACGTGGCGCGCTCTAGTGAGTTGCGCTAATTTCAGAGAGCAAGGCTCTATCTCAAATCGCATAGCGCAAGTGGTTCAGATGTTGACACGTGGCGCTCTCTGGTGGCTTGCGCCAACCCAAGAACGCAACAGTGCAGTTTTGCAAGTGTAAGCCACTATTTCAATAATTTGAGAATCTTTCAGATTTCAGAACCAATGGTTCATAAAAAAAGTGTAAAGCACTGTTTGATTTCTTGATCCCATTTAGATCAAAGAAAACAAGTTTTTCTTGTTTTTCTTATTTCAGGGAACCAGTGGTTCATCAAAAAAATGCAAAGCACTTATTATTATTTATTTTTCTTTTTATTGAAGATCATTGATCTTGTTCTCAGATCAATGATCTGTTCATAAGAGAATTTTCTCTTTTTTTTCTAAAGGTTTTTACCTTTTTTGTTCTTGAGGAGTTCTTTCCAATTCTTCAGAGTTCTCAATGATGATGTTGATGATTTTTCACAATGTTCCTCCTTTTGATTTGGGGTCTAGGGGCCTTTATATAGTGCCCATAAATTTGTTAAAGAGATCTTTCTCTGAGTGATTTGGGGAATTTTCCCCACCGTTGGATCTTTGATCCAAGAACTTCTGTTTTACTGAAGGCAATTTTCTTGTTTTAACAAGAACAGAAAAATTTTGCTAGAATTTAATTCTGTTTGGCACAAACGCCCCAGTGAATGATACGTGTCAAGCAGCGCAGAGCGCCAGCGCAACTGCGCCAGCGCAACTGCGCTGACACGTGTCGCGCAGCGCACGGCGTAGTGCAACTGCGCTTGCGCATCTGCGCTGACAAGTGTCGCGCAGCGCACGGCTCAGCGCATCTGCGCTGACACGTGTCGCACAGCGTAGCGCTTGTACAACTGAAGCGTTGCTTCCTTTAATTTTATTTTAAACAGAGCTTTGCTCTGATTGGGCGCGCTGCCTTGGGCGCTGCGCTGATGTATCAGCGTTTGACACGTGGCACGTTGCGCACAGCGCAAAGAATCTGAAGCGTTGCTTCGAATTTTGAATTTTGAAATTCAAACAGAGCTTTGCTCTGATTGGGGAAACAAATGCCTCCCTATCGTTGCGGTCACGTGGCGCGCACGTGAGTGCAGCGGTGGCAAGATCCTGACCGTTGGATCAACAGGTGAGCTAAAGGGGCGCAAGCGCCTTATAAATAGGACCCCTGGCCCTTAGAAAATCTTCACCATTTTCTAGATTTCGATTTCCAGAGCTTTGCTCTTGCTTAAGAACTTCAGAGCTTTGCTCTTGTTTCCAGAACTTTAGAGCTTTGCTCTCATTTTCCAAGTTAGAAACCTTTAGGTAAAATTAATCTTAGATTAAATTAATTTTAATTAATCTTAACCAACAGAGCTTTTCTCTCATAGATCTTTTGATCTAAAGAAATCCCTTTTGGGGTTTCATAAACAGAGTTTTGCTCTCAAGAATTTGTTTCAGGGTTTCTTAGCCCATGAACAGAGCTTTGCTCATATTGACAGAATATAAATCCCTGATCTTCTGATGATGAAATCTTGAGAGATTTTTCATATGGATCTTTAAGATCCCAAAACTTCAACTTTTTGGGAATTAATTAAATTTTCTTTGATGAATTTTTTTTATTATTATAGAGCTAAGCTCTTTCAAAGAATCTTATTCCCCTGAGACCAGAGTTTGACAAGTGTCACTCTGTGACAGAGCTTTGCTCTGAAAGAGGAGATTGTCTCCTTGTCTCTAGGGATTTTTTATCATTAATGAGAGTGTTCTCTTGGGCTTTAACTGACAATCTCATCCAATGATGGGGTTGTCTTATTAACTGACGTATTGTCATCTAGATTTTGTGGGTCCCCCTTTGGTCTCCTACCCACTGCACTGCAGTGTGGTATAATTAATTTTAATTTAATTTAAATTAATTTTTAAACACCAAGCGTTGGAGTTGCAACACTAACGGCTACTTTTGTTTCCTTGCAGCGGTTATGTCTCTCGATACCTCATTCCTGTTTGCTCGTTCGGAGGAAGGATTTCCTGAAGCGTCCTTGGACTGCGAAGTCCTGGCTATGATCAGGGACCACGACCCGGAATATAAGAGTCTCCACCTTTGGGGGTCGTGGTATAATCAGATTATCATGGGTTGACGGAGCTTCACGTGTGCAGTGCCGGCGGAGCCCATTACGGCGATCCATTATGCCAGCCCACCCCCGGTGCAGTATGCCGTGGAGATGGTTGATTGGACATCGAAGGGCTTTCTTCATCCTTCCATAGATGCAATCCCGGTTCAGCGTCCTATGGTTTTGGATATCCTGGGACGCCGTATCTGTCAAGGAGAGGCGCGACCTTGGGGGCAATCATATAACATAGGTCTGATCCCCCGCCACCCGATCGGCTATCTGCCGTGGTTCGGTATATCCTGTCGACGAAGAAGTCGCAGTTGATAAGGTTAGGGTTGTATACTGCGGTCTACGTCTCCCTCTTCCAGTATCCCACGCTTCCCACCTGGTGGTTCAAGGCTTTTTTGGAGCAGTGGAACATTCCCACTCACACTTTCCTCGCAATGGATCGGGAAGTGTCGATTTCTCTGGAGGAGTTCACAGAAGTCTCCGGTTTACCGGTTATAGGGGAGCACTATGAGGAGTTGCTCCCGACAGACGAGTATGTCTTCGGTGCCAAGCCGGCGGTAAGGGGCCTCACGCCGGAGAATGATGTTCAATACCAATTCCCAAGTTTGATCAAAGTGTTGAACATCTACGAGGCCCTTTTCATCGAACGTGGGAGTCGCGGAGTTAGTTTTGAGGATTTCATCGCCCGGTTCCTTCACCCAAGTGTCCTCTCGGCAGAAGCTGCCAAGTTTGCCACCCTCGAGGACCCTTTCGGTCTAGGTTTGGATAACCTACCGGCGAAGGAAATAGACCAAAAGGGTTTTTTCCTTCCTAACTCTCCGGCTATGTCTTTTGCGGAAGTTGCAGCTCCTGGGATGGACGAGGAGGCCTTCTTCTTAGGATTTCTTGGGCTATGGCTGAGTTGGTTTGCGCTCCCAATGCATTCTCTCCATATTCGGCCCTCCGTCTTTTACCCAGCTCACCGGATGACCATCGGAGTAAAGGTGGCCATTGGGACCGCCGGCTTGGCACACTTGTATCACGGTCTCAGTCGAGCGGCGGATGCTAATGAGCCCGGGGTACTGCACGTGATCTTCCCGATGCACTACTTCATATCGTGGCTCGAGCTACACACATCGGGTGTCTTCGGCATGCACAAAAGGCCCTCGTTCTACGACAGGTGCAGCTTCCCTCGCATCATACGGTTGATTGGCGCATCAATTGTCAGTCCATTGCCACGAAATGCTAGGGGTTTACTCCTTCGCCCCCACACCGTTGGAGACGGGGTGTCTTTCGTCGACAAGGTGTTAACTATTGGAAAGGCGTCTACCACTGCGGTGCGGCCATTGCAGGACACTTTCAAAGATGGAGCTTCAGTTCTGACGGCCCGGGAGACCCTTCACTTATATTCTATTAGACCAGGCTTCCTGGTGTTCAGGCAGAACGGTGCGGCAATTTTCATGAGGTACAACCCGCATCGCTTCGCCCAACAACTGAGCTACAATTAAGGGGTACCATTGGAGGCTTTCCTTTCGGAACCTGCTGCGACCGAAGAAGGGATGGAGTGCGCGCTGCATCATTTCATGCATCTAAACAGGGGCTCCTACTTCTTTATCAGTGAACCGGCTTGCGCCCCACGACTCCTCAAGGTATATACAGAATGGTACAGTCATTCTACAGGAGCCGTCATAAAGGAGGAAAGGCGGTTGCTGGTCCACTGTAAGGGTGTGCCTCTAGGTAGCGACCGTAACGCTCCTTTAGTGCCAAGGACCCCAGTAGTTCCCCCTTTAAAAGATGCCAGAGCCGGACCACCGCGTGCGCAAAGTCCTCCACACGGATTTCCGCTCCCCGATATCGCGAATGCACCCCCAGCGCCCTGTGCTCCAGTGGTGACAGTGGTTGTAGCCTCGCCGAAGTCTTGTGTGGGTGCGTACATCGGGACCCGCCGCCCCTAGGTGTCTGCAAAGCGCAAGTCGATTCCGGGTGCATCTAGGGTTGGTGGGCAGAAGAAGAAAAAGAAGTCGCTCTGCGCTGCTGACGTCGCGTTCGGTCAGGAACCCCACGCTCCCTATGGTGAGGGCCTGAGAGAATATGGGACTAACGAGGGATTAGTCATGCCGCCGGATGACACGGATTTGGAGGCCGCCCTCGAAGCTTCGGAGCAGTTGGCGAGGCGTGACGCATGGCTGGCTAAACTTGCGGAATCAGGTAATCACTAGTCGCATTTTCTATTGCATCATATCTTTATTATTGCCTTTGACTAATATTTTTTCTTCTTTTCTTCCAACAGGCATCACCACTGAAGAAGCCATTGCCGCTTCCCTCAAGACCTTCCAAGAGGAGGAACGCCTTAGAGCGGCTTTAGGCCTTAGTAAGTTTCAATTCATCAAGTTTTAATTTTCCTTGTGTCATGGTCGATCTAACTTCTCCCTTTTTATCGCAGGAACCTCACTGCCGTTCCCGCCAAATGACGCAGATGTTCTGCCAGTTGCCGATGTTCTTGCTTCCTTAGGGCTACCGCGGGAGGTCCGTCTTGAAGAGCCGATGAGAGATGCTTTAAAGGCTCTGGAGGCATCTCTGAACGAGGAAGACGACGCCTTGATGAAGGAGGCGTCGAAGAGGTCCATCGCGACAGCCCGGGAGGAAAGGAAGCGGTCGAGGCGCGAAGCAAAGGCACGCAGGGCTGCCCTGGCCATTGGAGCGGGCCCAAGCACCGTCCCTCGTGCCGATACTCCGTCAGAAGAGCCCCCGGTCGCCTTGTCTACAGCTCATAGACAGGCGATTCACGCCAATAAGGAGGCTAACGAAAAGTCCCCCTCAGGTAATACTTCTTTCAGAATTTTGTTGTAAGAATTATAAAGCCGTCGGTTCTTTTATATTCTATCCTGCAGGGCCAAGTCCGACCGAGGGGGAGGCGGAGACCGTTGAACCCAAGGGGCTAGAGGAGGAGGCACCGGCCGAACCTGAGCCGACGGTAGGCAACGTTGTCAGGGTTATCGAGCCTGAGTTGGGGACTGGGGGAGCCGCACCCGAAGAGGTCGTTGATGCCGAGCCTGAGGTGACGGCAAATGAGATGACCACTGTTACTGAGCCTGAGGTAGCGGCGGACGAGGCGCTTAAGACCGGTGACCTTATGGCGGCGGCGGATGAGACGATGGCGACTACCGAGCCCGAAGAAGTAGCGGGTGAGATGGGCACGACTCTTGGGGAAGAGCCAGCCGCTCTTTCTCAAGAGTCCGGCAATGCTCCGGTCATAGCTCTCCCCGCCTATGGCCCTCCGCCGTTTCTTGGCCTTGCGAGCACGACAACAGCCCCCGTGGAGTCTGGGAATGAGGCCACGGGTGGTGGTCTTATGTCGATGGAGGAGGGAGACGCCTCCGTCTCAGCTGGAGGATCATCAGGTAAATTTCAGATTACCGTCCCCCTTTTTTTATCTTGTAGCCGCTTCTGACAGGTTTACCTTTATTTTCAACGCAGGTGCGGCCAGTGCCGACGTCCCATTGCTCGAGGGAGCGCCGTCAACTACTGCCTTGGCGGCGGTCACCTCTCAGCCCTCTCTTGTACCATCAAAGATATTGGAAGGTATGAGTTTGCGAATTATTAGTTTTATCTTTCAAACACATAACTTATGTACTGAAGTCGTACTGTTGTGTATTTTCAGGAGTGCTTTTTGATCATCTTTATCAAGTGTTGCTTCTACACTTCTCCTTCCCATCTGAATTCGCTTCTCCCTCTGGTGGCGTTGGTGAGTATGGTTTCCAATTGATATCTTTCCTTTTCAGTGATGGAATTATTTCTAACTTTTTTATCGTCCCGACTGCAGTGCTACAAATCGAAGGAGGGAATGAAAGATCGGCCACGCCACCGACCCTTCCGGCCTTGCCATCTGCCGCAGCTGGTACAGCAACAATCGCATTGATAACTCCCTTTTTTTTTATCTCTTGAACTATTATCTAATTATGTCCTGTTATTTTTTTAGCTGTCGTTCCGGTCTCGGCGCCCTTCGAGTCTCGCGTCACAATGCCGGCAGGTCCTTTCCTGAGACGTCCGTCTTCGAAAGGCGCTGCGAACAGTTTGCTTATATTGAGCGACTACATTGAGGAGCTCGACGTCGAGAATCCCACGTCTGCTGCGGATTTTGCTACGGCGGTTAACCCGATGCTGGTGATACTCGTGAATTTCCATGACGAGAGCATCATCACATCTTGGGTTAACCATTGCAGGGAGATCGAGGCTCGCCTGCATCAGCTGGAGTCGATGCGTCACGCCCCCGAGACCTTAGCCGTAAGCAATGAAAGAGCAGCGTGGATCGAGCAAAGTGCTTCTTACGTCCACCACTTGGACCAAGAAGCAGCTTTAAGGCTGAGGGAATGCCAAGAGATCTCGAGCGAGACGGTTCGTCTGCGTGCTGAGGTTGAGGCGAATGCCGCCCAAGTGAAGGCTATCTTTGAGGGCCTCTTGGAACGCATCTCTCATGGGCTAAACTTGAAGCGAAAGTTTGATGTCGCCGAGCGTGACACCCTTGGCCGTGAAGCTGCTCATCAGGCCGTTAGGGAGCAGCTTGCATCTGTCTTGCAGCAGCGGGCTCAAGTGGAGGCGGAGCTGGCAGTGGTGGCCGATCAGGAGAAAGTGGGGAAGGAAGTGCGCGAACAACTGCTAGAGCTATGCAAGACGCTTCCTTCCCAGTAATTCCCCTTGTATCTAGATACTTGTAAAATTTTCTTTTTAAATAATATGTATCCATTCTTTATTCTTTTGTACGCTTCACCTTGTACTTGATTACATTCAATAAAGATACACATTTTTCTCTGCAATGTTTTGTATGCTCTTTCGATTTCCACCTTTCTCTTATTATCGGCATGTAGACTTGATAAACATAATTGGAAGATAACTTAGTTTTTCCCAGAGATAGCGATGGCTTAGGCTGCAGGTTCAGATCTACCGCCTAAGACTTTTCAACTCTATGAGCCGTGAGGGTCTCATAGAGACTTTTCTCCGTACGGATCGAGAGGATCTCGTAGGTGTATTTTCTCCTTAGGAATCGTGAGGATTCTTAAGCGCGTTTTCTGTTATAAGTTGTAAGGATCTTATAACAGAAATTTTCCCTCTTACGAGTCGAGAGGACCCGTAAGCGGTTGTTTCCCTCCTTGTCGAAATTCGACTTTGGAGAGTGAGACCCGTGAATAGTATGCAAGAGACCGTTTTAGACCGACTTGCAGGGTCTCATTGCTCAGGAAACAAGTTTTTTTTATCCCTGCTGCCTGAGGCTTCATCTTGCAATTTGAGACGAATCGGGAATTTCCCGCGGAGACACTGGTTTCTCTGTGAGCCGATGCGAGTCAGGAGGCTTTCATCAAGGACGTTAGTTTCCTTGAATTGAGGTATTTGCCAAGGATATTTGTTTCCCTGGTGTTGAAACGAATTGAGAATTTCCCGCGGAGACACTGGTTTCTCTGCGAGTCGACGCGAATCAGGGGGCTCTCATCAAGGACGCTAGTTTCCCTGAATTGAGGTATTTGCCAAGAATATTTGTTTCCCTGGTGTTGAAACGAATCGAGAATTTCCCGCGGAGACACTGGTTTCTCTGCGAGTCGACGCGAATCAGGAGGCTTTCATCAAGGACGCTAGTTTCCCCGAATTGAGGTATTTGCCAAGGATATTTGTTTCCCTGGTGTTGAAACGAATCGAGAATTTCCCGCGGAGACACTGGTTTCTCTGTGAGTCGACGCGAATCAGGATTTTCTTCGTCAAGGACACTTGTTTCCTCGAGTTGAAGGATTTTTCCGAAGACACTAGTTTCTTCGGGGTTGAAACGAACCGGGAATTTCCCGCGGAGACACTGGTTTCTCTGCGAGCCGATGCGAATCAGGAGGCACTCATCAAGGACGTTAGTTTCCCTGAATTGAGGTATTTGCCAAGGATATTTGTTTCCCTGGTGTTGAAACGAATCGAGAATTTCCCGCGGAGACACTGGTTTCTCTGCGAGTCGACGCGAATCAGGAGGCTCTCATCAAGGACGCTAGTTTCCCTGAATTGAGGTATTTGCCAAGGATATTTGTTTCCCTGGTGTTGAAACGAATCGAGAATTTCCTGCGGAGACACTGGTTTCTCTGCGAGTCGACGCGAATCAGGAGGCTCTCATCAAGGACGCTAGTTTCCCTGAATTGAGGTATTTGCCAAGGATATTTGTTTCCCTGGTGTTGAAACGAATCGAGAATTTCCCGCGGAGACACTGGTTTCTCTGCGAGTCGACGCGAATCAGGAGGCTCTCATCAAGGACGCTAGTTTCCCTGAATTGAGGTATTTGCCAAGGATATTTGTTTCCCTGGTGTTGAAACGAATCGAGAATTTCCCGCGGAGACACTGGTTTCTCTGCGAGTCGACGCGAATCAGGATTTTCTTCGTCAAGGACACTTGTTTCCTCGAGTCGAAGGATTTTGCCGAAGACACTGGTTTCTTCGGGGTTGGGATGAACCGTCGAGATTTGGCTTTGTTTTCTGACGGAGCCTGTTGGGAAAGTATGGTTCCCTCTTTGTCTGCGCCCTCGGATTATATACAGGGATCGATGTGATCTCAACTGTAGGGCCAAAGTTTTATCATTTTTTTTGTTTTATTTCTGCGATGCTCTATCATTTCAGCTTTTATATCGCGAAGGTCGCGATTGCCCAATCATTTCGGCTATTTTTCGCGGTGCCCAATCATTTCGGCTATTTATTTTATTTTCACTCGCTGCTTTTTATTGCGAGTTGCCCAATCATTTCGGCTATTTTGCATGCATACATTTTTACTTGCTGCTTTTATTGCAAGTTTCCCCATCATTTCGGCTATTTCATATGCATGTGCGGCCTACTGGATTTTCGCCGTAAACCTGAAATTAGACACCGATTTCGGCATCAGCACCGCTACAACTGGGATATTGCCAGGAGCGAATAATCATTTGCATCTGTCGATGTCGAACAAAGGTGGTTTAGCGAACAGGGTTAAGGTCCTGTCGACTAAGGCTTTTGACTTCATGAGCCGTAAGGGTCTCACAAAGGTATTTCTCCTTACAAGTCGTGAGGATCTTGTAGGTGTATTTTCTCCTTAGGAATCGTGAGGATTCCTAAGTGTATGTTCCTCTATAAGTCGTAAGGATCCTACAAGAGGGTTTTCTCCTTGTAAGTCGAGAGGACTTATAAGGGTTGTTCATCATGCGCACATATCCCCAATCACGGATGAAATTTGGTTAGGGAAACGTTTATTCGCGCCCGTGGATTGTATACAAGGGTCAGTATTGAACCACTTGTAGGGCAATATCGAAAGTTGTGGGGGGTTTGCTTAAGCACAGGTTTAGGTCTCTGTAATTTAAGACTTTCAAATCTTATGAGCCGTGAGGGTCCCATAAGAGAGTTCTCCTTACGAGTCGTGAGGATCTCGCAAGTGTATTTTCTCCTTAGGAATCGTGGGGATCCCTAAGTGTGTTACTCCCTTGTGAGTCGTAAGGATCTCACGCGGGTGGTTTCTCCTTACAAGGTTGAGAGGACCCTGTAAGTGTCCTTTAACGAGGTTGCGCCCTTTCAGGTTTTCACAAACACTCGTCGGTAGTCCTGCTGTTTTTACTCACGGAGCCCTTTCGGGTTTTCATCCGTGCCCATTTTGCTTATGGACATACCTTCTCTTTTTTTAGTTTTTTTTAATTCTTTTTTCTAACGAGGTCGCGCCCTTTCGGGTTTTCACGAACACTCGCCGGTAGCCCTGCTGTTTTTATTCATGGAGCCCTTTCGGGTTTTCATCCGTGCCCATTTTGCTTATGGACATACCGTTTATTATATATATATATATATTTTTATTATTTTGTCAGCCTAAGGATGCTGCGGTAGTAGTTTAAAGACGTTTCGGTCCGTCATTAGTTTAAGGACGTTTCGGTCCGCCATTAGAAGGCTGGCTATTGCTTATAAAATTTAAGCTCAGGAGGATAGCGAGCGAACATAGTCGTCGTCATCTATCATTGACCTAGGCAGTAACTCACTAAGCGTAGTATTTCTTTAGGAAGCGACCATTTATTGGCCTGAAAGGCCTTTCACCGTGCATATCCATGAGTAGATAGGCTCCACCCTGGTAAACCTTGTCTATGATGTACGGGCCTTCATAGTTTGGCTCGAACTTTCCCCGCTTGGCGCGATTGGGGATCATAGGCCTTTTGACCACTAGCACGAGTTCGCCTTGGCGGAATGTTCTCGGCCGGGTCAATTTTTCATATGAGCGCGTCATCTTTGCTTCGTAAGCTTCCAGATTTTGTTGTGCTATGAGCCGGGTTTCATCAAGGGCATCAAGCTCCTCAAGCCGAAGGTGAGAAGCTTCTTCGTCCGTCAGCTCGTAGTAGACTGCCACTCGTAGAGAGGGTAACTCTATCTCGAGGGGGAGTATTGCTTCTGTACCGAATACTAACGCGTACGGCGTCGTGTTTGTGGCCGTCTTGAACGTAGTTCGATACTCCCAAAGAGCCTCTTGGAGTCTCTCATGCCAGTCCTTCTTATTTTGGGACACCGTCTTCTTTACGATCTTTGTCAAGGTCTTGTTGAAGGCCTCGGCTAGACCGTTAGCTCGCGGATTATAAACTGAGGAATATCTCCAGTCTATATTGTGTTGTTGCGCGAAGCGGCTGATCTTGTGGCTTCTGTAGGCTGGCCCGTTATCGGAGATGATCCGTCGCGGAGTTCCAAACCGATATATGACGTGCGTCTTGAAGAAATGGAGGATATTCTCCGTCTTCACTTCCCTTAGCGGTACTGCCTTTGCCCATTTGGAGAAGTAGTCAGTCGTCGCCAGGATGAAACGATGTCCCTTGGACGATGCTGGTTCGATAGGGCCGACTATGTCAGTTCCCCACATTTCGAATGGCCAGCTAGCCACCATTAGATAGAGTGGATTTGGATGTTGGTGGATGAAGTCCCCATGGATTTGGCATGAGTGACATTGCTTCGCATATTCGAGGCAGTCCTGAATCATCGTGGGCCAGTAGTAGCCCATCCGTTTGATCTTCAGCTTCATCTTTGGGCCTGCTTGGTGAGAACCGCAGAGTCCGTCGTGAACTTCCTGAACGACTCTTTTCGCTTCGTCAGGTCCCAGACATCTCAACCACACAGAATCAAACGACCTCTTGTACAGAGTATCATTGATAAAGGCGAAAAACAGAGCTCGTTTCATGAGCTGATGTCTTGAGGACGCATCTTCGGGCGCTCGACGGTATTTGAAGTAGTCTATAAAGACTTCTCTCCAATCCTCGGTATTTTCCCGATCTTTTATTTGCAGGGTTGTCTGCTCAGTCGCTCCCTTTTCTTCGGATGATTCCGGAGATATTTCCACTGGGGCGAGCATCCGACAACTTTGTACCATAATTCTAACGTCATCGAGGTTCTCGTCAGCCAGTTCTTAAGTGAGCTTGGCCAACGCGTCCGCTTTGCTGTTTTCCGCGCGCGGTATGTTCTCCAAAGTATAGGAGGGAATTTGGGTCCACAGTTGTTGCACCTTTTCGCCGTACTTTACCAACTCTGGCTTGCACGTTTGGTAGTCGCCGTTCACTTGACTAACGACCAGTTGGGAATCTCCGTATATAAGGAGGTTTTCAATTCCCATGTCGATGGCGATCTCGAGGCCTGCTATCAAAGCTTCGTATTCGGCTTCATTGTTTGTCCTCGGCTCTGTTAGGGAGAAGGCAAAGCGCATTATCCCTCCTTGCGAAGTTACAAAGATGAGTCCTACCCTCGATTTGATTATAGGGGTACTTTGTTTGCGCTTCTTCACAGAAGATGCCCCATCGAAATAAAGCTCCCATCGGGTATCACCACCGTTGATCGCATCAAACGTATGTTCGTCTGGAAGATCGCAATTCAAAGGAGAATCGGCGGGTACCGGATGCTCAGCGAGGAAGTCGGCGATGGCCTGACCTTTCACTGCCTTGAGAGGTTGATACGTTATCGAGAACTCCATCAAGAGCAGGGCCCATTTAGCAAGTCGTCCTGTCAATATGGCCTTCGACATCACATATTTAAGGGGGTCCACCTTCGAAATGAGACGGACTTCATGTGCCAACGCATAGTTCCTGAGCTTTGTTATCGCGAAGATCAACGCCAGGCAATGTTTTTCAATGGGGGAGTAGTTACTTTCTGCCCCCAGTAGAACTCGACTCAAGTAGTAGAGTGCTCTTTCTTTCCCCTGGTCATTCTCTTGCGCCCATAATGCACCCAAAGAACTTTCGAGGGCGGTTGTATAAAGAATGAGGGGTTTTCCCTTGACCGGAGCAGCCAGCACTGGCGGATTCTGCAGGTACTGTTTAATTTCGTCTAGCGCACTGTTCATATCAGATTTTTGCATTTTCATACCGCCCAATTTTTATCACATTTGCATATCCGTAGATACTCTTGAGCCGTGTTTGCTAGTCAATTGCAGGATACAGGTTCTCGGTTCTAAAACGGTGAAATTCATGGAAAACACGAAAAAAGTCCGGGTTCCTGCCAACCACAGATAAAACACGGTCTCTGCTCTTCATCCGTATGTTGCCAGATATCAATAGGAAGACAAAAGGTCAAATCAATGTCATTCTCATGCACAAGGCTCAATGGTAGCACAAAATCCAAGAGATCTACGCGGAGCTCGAGGCAATCATGACAAAATCTTGACAAAAAGTCCACCTTTCCCTCAACAGAAATTCTGGAGAAATCGTGGAGCCAAATTGAGAAAGTACATATACCAGAATGATGTACACTGAAGAACAGGGAAACACAAAAAAGATGAGGTCCCAATTCTCCTAAAGGGCCGCGGATCCGCGGCCAAAGTGGGGTCCAGGCCGCGGATCCGTGGCCATATAGTGGCGGCAGGGAAATCTTTTCCAGGGGTATTTTTGTATTTTCATGTGGGTTCTGGTGGTTGCCCTAGGGTTTCATTCTCTGGCCTATAAATAGCCCAGAAGTTTGTGAAGGAAGGGGTACATTCTTGTATTCTCTTTTTCTAGGATTTAGTTCACTTGTTCTTCTTCTTCTCATCTCTTCTCCATTAAACTTGTAGTGAGCTTTGTGAGGGAGGAATGATAAATAAAGAAGATCAATTTATTATCATGCTTGTCTTACTTTTATTATAATTGTTGTAACTTTAAATTCGTTAAGTAGTTGTTGTTATTTCCTTGTTGTTTCTTCTTCTCTTTTTTCTTTATCCTTACATACGACAATGATACTTACGCTCGATCCTCGCCAAGGTGAGGTCGCAAACAGTTAGTCGTATTCTTCTAATCTCCTTCTTTCTATCTTCCTCTTTTGTTTTGTTTTATTTTTCCTATCATGAAGTTTGAGTAGTTTTATACTTGTTAGGGTAGGATAAGGGAAGTTTGAGAGAAGGAAATCTCTCTCACTCTTTCCTTGCCCAACAACTTAAATCAACTCCCGTTAATTGAACCACAATCCGCTCCTTACGGCACCCTATCCTACATGATAGCGGTGATTCCGTAGTGAGACCGGTTGTGGTTGAATTAACCGGAGGTTATGGATAAGAGCCAAGAACGGACGGACAAGCACCAAAAGGAAGACTTATGCGTTGGAAAGCCTAGCTTATACTCGCAAAGTCCTTCCTAGTCGTGCTAATCCCCGTTGTTGCCGATTACCGTAACACCGATATTAAGAGGGGCAACGAAAGATGTGGAGACTCCTAACTCAAACTAACCTAATCCTAACCCTAACAAGCTCTCTTTAAATAGCAACTTAACACTTAGATAACCACAACAAAATCTGAACAACCGGACTTAACTCGTCGAAAAACACATAGAAAAAGATTCCCATCTCCCTGCGGACGACCCGTACTCAACCGGCTAGCTACATGCGAAACCGTCTTGATTGCGGTATTTAAACTAGAACTTGAACACGCACGTATCCTATCAATCAAATGGCGCCGTTGCCGGGGAGACGGTAGTTTATTTCCTTGTGTAATTTCGGGTTAATTTGTAAGTATAAAAAAAAAAAACAAAAAAAAAACATACTTTGTAAAAGAAAACATCTTGTTATTCTTGATTAGTTTTTGTGCAAGTGTGCAGGGAATACGAGGTTCAAGATCGGAGCCAAAGACGTCGGATAATACGGAGTTCAAGTACAGTGCCAAAGACGTGGGTAGATAGACCCACATTTCGCGGCTACACCGCGACGAAAAAAACGAAGCATACGGCCTACTGTCAAAATCTGGAGCAGATACAGTGATCAAATCAGAACTCCACACATCCAGAAACTCAGAAGACACCCAACAGAGCCCACAACAGCAAACTGGAGTCCCAAGTCCACAACTTTGCCGCGGAACCGCGGCATTAGGGCCTTATTGCCGCGGAACCGCGGCAACTTGGTGTCTTCAGGGTGCCAATTTTTCTGGGTAAGCTCCTCTTCTCTCTCCCACTCCTCTGGACTCCAATAAATTGTGTTTTCTGCAGCCTTCTTTGCGCAAATTCTTTTCCCGCTTCCAATAAACTGTTCTTGTGCAGGATTCTTTGCGCCGCAAAATAAAAATTGTTTGCAGTTGATTTGTTACTGTTTTGCATTCTTTAATACGGACTTAAGGGGCTTGAAACCAATCCAGATTGGGTGGGGATTTCATCACCCTTCCCAGGACCCCGGAAATCACTAAAGCATATGCATTTTCCATTGTAAATTAAAAAAATACTAGACTTCAGCCCTAAGGACTTCGCGCTCATTAGGAGAAGATAAACCTTGTTTAGAACCTCGCTTAACCGTATATTGTTTACGGGGTGTCCAGGAAAGTGTTAAAGGCGCAACCGCCGAAAGAGAAAGGGTTATTTAATTAAGGAACTTCGCGAAAGCGTTGGACAACCTCCCCTTATCTCTGCACTTACCTGGCCTCGTGATCAGTGTATTTTTAAGCCTGTTTCTCGACACTGTTTAACTTCGACAATCAAGTTCAGGAGCAGGTCTAGTAGACCTAGGTTACCCTAGATCTAGGTGTGATTGTGCATATCTTGTTTGTGATTGCTTAAGCCGTATTTCCGTACATACTTCTGTAAATCTCTTTCTAAAAACAAAAAAAAAAGAAGAAAAAAATCAAAAACTTTTATAAAAACTTGCCCTTTTGTCGCCAAATCCATTTTCACCCACCACCCATCGCCTTTCTCCATTGACGTTTTCTTACCCTCACCTTCTCCGCTTTGACTATACTAAACTCGTTTAGTGTATGTCCGCTTGGACTCGGGACACTAGCGCCCGTCTTGTCCGCGTTACGTTAGTCGCGACCGACTACGCGATCAACTCCGAAGTCGATACTCCGTCCACTCCTCTTTCACCCCTTCTTTTGCCGGCCAACTCCGACGTTGACCGGAATTCTGTTCATACATCTTCACCTTCACCTTCACCTTCACCAACCTCTTCTTCCGCGATGTCGGGATTTAATCCGAACATCTCTTTGACCACCCCTGGATTGGCTCCACCTCCTACGGAGACCAATCTTCCACCACCTCCGCCTGTTGTAGCGCCGCAGCGAATTGCGCTCCAGGATCGTTTCTACCCCACCCGTTCTGCACTTCCCACCTGCCTTTCTCTTCCTCCGGCCAATGGGGACAACTTTGAAATTAAGCCCCATTTCATCAACATGCTCCCACGTTTTCATGGGCTTGAATCTGAAGATGCCTATATCTTCATCAACAAATTTCAAAACGTCTGTGCCATGATGAAAACAACCCAGCTGTCGGACGATACTATACGTCTACGGGTCATTCCGTTCACTTTATGCGATCTCGCTGAAAAATGGCTGTATAGCACCGCTTCCCACTCAATCACCAGCTGGGATGAGTTTGTTAAAGCGTTTCTGAAAAAATTCTACCCAAATCATAAGACCGCAAGAATTCGAAATGAGATCAACCAATTCTCCCAGCTTCCTTCTGAACCCTTCTGGAAGTGCTTTGACCGATACAAAGACCTTCTTGTTCAGTGTCCTCACCACGGTACAGAGAAATGGCAACTCTGCCAAACCTTATACGAGGGACTGAACCTAGCAACGAAGTAGTTGCTGGAAACCATCTGTCAGGGCCACTTCCTATCCAAATCTGACGAGGAAGCGTGGCAGTTCTTTGACGATCTTGCGGAGCAAACGCTACAGTGGGAGAGCACTAGACCGACTTCTTCTTCTTCTACCTCCACTTCTACCGGTCAGTCTAGGGTAGGAATCCACCAACTCGATGTCTCTATTGCGATGAAAGCTGAAATGGTTGCAATAACACGAAAGCTTGAAGCGATAGAGAGCAAATTTTCTGCTCCTGCCCCCACACCTGTTCTCCCCCTTCGTACCATCTGCGCTTGTTGTTCCGATCCTTCCCACTTGACCGAAGAGTGTCCTTACAATCCACCCTCGCAAGGACAGGATCAGGTTAATGCTGCCTTCCAGCAAAGACTGAGGAATGATCCATACTCTTCCACCTACAATCCCGGTTGGAGGAACCACCCCAATTTCGCCTGGAATCAGAATCAGAATCAATTCCAGGGAAACAATTTCCAAAGGGCCCCTCCACCGCAACAACAAGCGCCACAACAAACTCAGCATCAGTATCAGCAGCCCTTCCAACCCCAACCTTACCAAAACCAGACGAACAACTTTGCACCCAACAACTCTTTTCCACCAAACAACAACTTTGTTCCGTCCAACAACGATAAGGTTTCCTCGCTCGAGCGAAGTCTGGAGGCGTTCGTTAAACAGTCGACCCAATCCACCGCCAACATCCAGTCTTCGATTCAATCTTTAGTGCAACACACTGCCGCACACGGGCAAAGCATCAAGACCATCGAGGCCCAGATTGCACAACTGAAAGCGGCCTTGAGCGAGCGAGAGAAGGGGAAGCTCCCGTCCCAGCCACTTCCAAATCCCGGTCACCCACATAATGCACATGTTGCTCTTGAACAACAAAACCATAATGTGAGTGCCGTGACCACACTGAGATCAGGGAGGATGCTGCCAAACAACATTGGCAAACGGATCAACGATGATGCCCCGGCCGCTGCTTCTTCTTCTTCTCCTTCTTCTTCTTCGTCTTCCGAGCCTATTCTCCGTTCTTCACAAGGCTCTCCCTCTTCTTCTTCTGCTCTGAACGGACCCACTTCTCACTCCACGAAAACACCTATTCTGGGATCCGTTCCAACTCCAAAATCTTCTCCTCCAGCATTAGACTCAACCAATTTTCAAAATGTTCCATTTCCAAACCGGTTGAGGTCTAACAAACAAAATCCACAAATGGAGAAGATTTTGGAGTTATTCAAGCAGTTAACATTAACATTCCTCTTTTAGATGCTGTCCAACAAGTCCCATCTTACGCAAAAATCTTAAAGGACTTATGCACGAAAAAGAGGAAGTCTCAGGTACCCAAGAAAGTTTTCTTGGCTAGTGCTGTGAGTGATGCCCTTACCCAATCTTTACCACAAAAACGGAAGGACCCTGGCTGTCCTACGATTTCAATTACTATTGGGGATAAGAACATCAACCGCGCACTATTAGATCTTGGTGCCAGTGTTAACTTGCTTCCGTATTCAGTATACGAGCAATTAGGCGTCGGAGAGCTGAAACCCACACACTGCACTCTCCAGATGGCCGACCGATCGATCACCCATCCTAGGGGTGAGCTAGAGGATGTGTTAATAAAAGTCGGGGACTTCATATTCCCCGTCGACTTCATTGTCTTAGATACACAGCCTGTAGCTAACCCCCGGAATCAAATTCCGGTGATACTCGGTCGCCCATTTCTCGCAACCTCAAATGCTGTGATCAATTGTCGCAATGGTTCAATGAACCTCTCATTTGGAAATATGACAATTGAACTCAACATTTTTAGGTTGGGGAATCAGCCCGCCGAACCTAATGCTCATATACTGGATGTTTGCTCGATCCAGGAGATCACACCAGAAGAGTGTGAATTCGAGGAGTTTCTGTTTGAACACGATAATCTTGACGCCACTAGTGCGTTTCTCTTCGAACCTGCTGCTGCTTCTGCGCCCGACAATGAATACGAGTGTTTCACGTTCTTGAACGATCTTAGCCGCGCACAACCCGAGTTTGAATCTTTTGACTTTCCGGATGAGTTACCTGAACCATCCAACTCGGTTGCCTACACTCGCTTCGAACCTTTGCTGGAGTCCTTTGAGTTCGAGACCTTTGCACCAGTCTTGCCTTCCATCATTTCACCTCCAACGCTCGAACTCAAGCCGTTGCCGTCTCACCTTAAGTATGCTTACTTAGGTGAGAACGAGACCCTCCCAGTCATCATCTCGGCTTCTCTAGCTCCCGAGCAAGAGAAAGCCCTTCTCGCGGTCTTGCACGGCAACAGGCAAGCTTTTGGCTGGTCCATGGCGGACATCAAGGGGATTAGTCCCCTGATCGTTGAGCATCACATTCATCTGATGGATGATGCCAAACCAGCCCGGGATCCACAAAGACGTCTTAATCCAGTCATGAAGGAGGCTGTGAAGAAGGAGATCGTCAAATGTCTAGATAGTGGTATCATTTACCCTATCTCTGATAGCCAGTGGGTTAGCCCCATTCACGTTGTCCCCAAGAAGTCGGGCATCACGGTCATAACCAACGAGGCGAATGAGTTAATCCCTACTCGCACCCAAACTGGGTGGCGAGTTTGCATTGATTACAGAAAACTCAACGCCGCAACGCGGAAAGACCACTTTCCGCTACCTTTCATTGACCAGATGCTCGAACGATTGGCCGGACACGAGTACTACTGCTTTCTTGATGGCTACTCCGGCTATAATCAAATTCCCATCGCCGAAAAAGACAAGGACAAGACCAATTTCACTTGTCCTTTCGGCACGTTTGCATATCGACGCATGCCCTTTGGGTTATGCAATGCGCCCGCTACCTTCCAGCGGTGTATGATGGGAATTTTTTCTGACATGGTGGAAAAATTTCTGGAGATTTTCATGGATGACTTCTCCATCTTCGGCGACTCCTTTGACGAGTGTTTGCTGCATCTTGACGCTGTCCTTACCCGATGTAAGGACAAGAATCTCACTTTGAACTGGGAAAAATGCCACTTCATGGTACGCGAAGGTATTGTCTTAGGACATATCATCTCGCAAAATGGCATAGAGGTTGACAAAGCAAAGATTGAGGTCATTTCCAATCTGCCTCCTCCCCGTTGCGTCAGAGATATCCGAGCCTTCCTTGGCCATGCCGGTTTCTATAGACGGTTTATCAAGGACTTTAGCAAGATTGCTAGGCCCTTGACTCTTTTGCTGGCCAAGGATACACCATTTGACTTCAACTCGAGCTGTGTGACTGCCTTCGAGTCACTGAAACGCTCACTCACTTCTGCTCCCGTTCTTTCTTCTCCTGACTGGACGCACCCATTCGAGATTATGTGCGATGCATCCGACTTTGCCATCGGTGCTGTCCTTGGACAGCACATCAACAAGATGCCGCATGTAATCTATTACGCGAGCCGAACCCTGAACGACGCCCAACTCAATTATACAACGATTGAGAAGGAATTCTTAGCTGTTGTATTTGCTCTAGAAAAGTTCAGGCCCTACCTCATCGGCTCTCCAGTCATTGTCTATACTGACCATTCTGCTCTGCGCCATCTTTTTGCGAAGAAAGATGCCAAATCTCGGTTAATACGTTGGATTCTCTTGCTTCAAGAGTTTGACCTTGTCATTAAGGACAAACGAGGATGTGAAAACGTAGTTGCCGACCATCTCTCACGACTTCCTTCTTCGCCTTCGCTTCCAATTCCGATAAACGACGTTTTCCCGGATGAACAACTCTTGACAGTATCTTGCGAACCCTGGTTCGCAGATATTGTGAACTATTTGGCCACGGGATTGCTACCGACCGAATGGTCACGTCAGGACAGACTTCGCTTCTTATCCCAAGTAAAACACTTTTACTGGGACGAACCCTACTTGTTCAAGTACTGTCCCGACCAGATTATTCGTCGGTGTGTCCCTGATGAGGAATTCAAGAGTGTGCTGTCATTTTGCCACGATCAAGTGTGTGGCGGGCATTTCGGGCCCAGAAAGACAGCTGAGAAGATCTTGCAATGTGGTTTCTACTGGCCACAACTTTTCAAAGATGCTCACGACTATTGCAAGACTTGCTCCTGGTGCCAACACATGGGCCGGATATCCCGGAGAAACGAGATGCCGCTCCAACCGATCTTGGTTGTGGAGATTTTCGATGTTTGGGGGATAGACTTCATGGGGCCGTTTCCCAGCTCTTTTGGGAACTTGTACATCCTTCTAGCTGTTGATTACGTCTCTAAATGGGTCGAGGCTGTGCCTAGCCGGACTAACGACAACAAGGTTGTCGTTAGGTTCCTTAAAGAAAACATTTTCTCCCGGTTTGGGCACCCCCGAGCGATCATTAGCGACAATGGAAGTCATTTCTGCAATAAAACTTTCGAAGCCTTGATGCGGAAATACTCCATTAATCATAAGCTCTCTACGCCCTACCACCCCCAAACCTGCGGGCAGACCGAAGTTTCAAATCGGCAAATCAAGCAGATACTGGAGAAGACGGTTTCCAAGAACCGTAAGGATTGGTCTCTGAAACTCACTGATGCCCTTTGGGCATTTAGAACCGCTTATAAGACCGACCTTGGCATGTCTCCCTATCGGCTTGTGTACGGAAAAGCCTGCCACCTTCCTGTCGAAATAGAGCATCGCGCGTTTTGGGCGATAAAGGAGCTGAATCTGTCTCTTGAGGACGCGGGCAGCCATCGGAAGCTGCAGCTGAACGAACTATGCGAGCTTAGGGATGAGGCTTACGACAACGCGGTTGTCGTTAAGAATCGAACGAAGGTGTTTCACGATAAACACCTTTTGCGCAAAACCTTCGTACCTGGTCAGCAGGTACTGCTTTATGACACCCGACTTCACTTCCATCCTGGAAAGCTGAGATCTCGCTGGAAAGGGCCGTATTTTGTGCGGAATGTGTATCCGCAGGGCGCTGTGGATTTGGAAAATCCAAAGGACGGTTCACTCTTCAAGGTAAATGGACACCGATGCAAACCGTACCTTAGTGCCGAACCAACAGAGGAGCTCCTGTTCTTACAGGAGCCGGTTTACCCTGAATGATCTTCCTCTGCTTACCTCCAAACTTCGGTTATCCAGCCAAGAACAGTGGACACTGTTCCAAATAAGTTTGGGGGTATGTACAAACCATTTTGTTTATATTTGTGTATATTCTTTTTCTTTTCTTTAAAAACAAAAAACAAATAAAAATTTGTGTATCACTAACCGACAATTTTGAACCTTCCAACTGCTCTCTTCATGCTACGACAGTGAGGACACTGTCCAGTTTAAGTTTGGGGGTACGCTCGGTACGCATTTCTTACCTTCGCATTCATATGTATATTTTGCATCTGCATATTAATATCCATAAAATCCATAAAAATTTGAAAATTTTCTAAAAATATAAAAACTTTTTTGTCAAGTTAGCTTGTGGAAGAACTCTGATTCAACATTCGACGGTTTTTGTTTGAAAAAATAGGAATAACTAGATCGTATGTTTGGATTTTGAAAAACCTGAAAGATAACTCTCCTTTGAAGTTAACTATAGCTGATATACGTCTTTACATCACACTACACGTGTCGTAAGATTTTGGGAATTAGATGACAAGTCTTTCATGTTTAAACTTTTAAACAGATAAATGATTTTCTGAGGATCAAATAGGTTTGTTATGAAATAAGTAATGTCAAGAATAGTTTATGAAGTAAAGCGAATATGAAGGAATGTTATTGATGCCGTAATTGGAGCTAAGTCTGAAAAATAACCCATCGGAAACTTGATTGGAATAATTACACACCAAACCCACTAAACACGTCTTTTATCCAAAAAATATTTGAACTGCCGGTTATATCTCCGTTCGTATCAAATCATCTGATTTTTACGCCAAACTGTCTTTTGTTTTTTGGACCTAGGTAACTTGAGTAATTAAGTCCGCTGGGGTGTTTCTACACCTAATGCCCTAAAACCAACTGGTTTGGGTGCATTGGCCCAAAGCTCGCTAAGAAGCCTAGAAAGTCCAGTTTAAAACAAAGTCAAGCAAGTGTTCTCTCCGAGTTAAAATTCCTAACGGTTCTTTGTGTGAGAATAATCTTGATAAAAGACAGGCTTTTATAAAAAAATTTTAAACGGAGATATGAAGGTTTTATTCTATGATAAAGACTATTGCACGTTCACAGAGGTGTGTATGAAATGAAAACAAGAAAAAGGTGGAGTGAAAAATACGACTTAGTTTCCTGTTAAGGAAGATAGAAATTCTGAAGTTGAAACCTTACTGGAAAACGAAACTTGAAAAATGCTTAACTCTTTATAAAACTTATAGGATCCTTTTAAAATTGTTACCTGGGCTTTATTGTGCGACATGATGACTTTAATCGATCCTTCTGGAACTTAACGACCCTATTTGCACTGCACGTAAAGACATATAAAATCTGTAGTTAAATAAGAAGCGAGGTGTGAAAAATAAAGGTTCGATAGTCTAGACTTAGGATTATAGAATTGTTATTTTCTAAAACAAAACTTTAGGGTTTGAAACTTAGTCAATTTTACAAACCAACTTGACCGGATTTTATGGGTAGTATCCGCTGAAAACCCTCAGGAGACAACACTCCTCCTACTAGGGACACCTAGAGGTTTAACGGCTTGTTGCACATGCTCAGTGCAATCGCGTTCCCTGCGAAAGTGAGGTTAGGAAATTTTTTGTGAATAAATGGGCTTTGCTCGGGACGAGCAAATGATAAGTTTGGGGGTATTTGTTCATATCAGATTTTTGCATTTTCATACCGCCCAATTTTTATCACATTTGCATATCCGTAGATACTCTTGAGCCGTGTTTGCTAGTCAATTGCAGGATACAGGTTCTCGGTTCTAAAACGGTGAAATTCATGGAAAACACGAAAAAAGTCCGGGTTCCTGCCAACCACAGATAAAACACGGTCTCTGCTCTTCATCCGTATGTTGCCAGATATCAATAGGAAGACAAAAGGTCAAATCAATGTCATTCTCATGCACAAGGCTCAATGGTAGCACAAAATCCAAGAGATCTACGCGGAGCTCGAGGCAATCATGACAAAATCTTGACAAAAAGTCCACCTTTCCCTCAACAGAAATTCTGGAGAAATCGTGGAGCCAAATTGAGAAAGTACATATACCAGAATGATGTACACTGAAGAACAGGGAAACACAAAAAAGATGAGGTCCCAATTCTCCTAAAGGGCCGCGGATCCGCGGCCAAAGTGGGGTCCAGGCCGTGGATCCGCGGCCATATAGTGGCGGCAGGGAAATCTTTTCCAGGGGTATTTTTGTATTTTCATGTGGGTTCTGGTGGTTGCCCTAGGGTTTCATTCTCTGGCCTATAAATAGCCCAGAAGTTTGTGAAGGAAGGGATCCATTCTTGTATTCTCTTTTTCTAGGATTTAGTTCACTTGTTCTTCTTCTTCTCATCTCTTCTCCATTAAACTTGTAGTGAGCTTTGTGAGGGAGGAATGATAAATAAAGAAGATCAATTTATTATCATGCTTGTCTTACTTTTATTATAATTGTTGTAACTTTAAATTCGTTAAGTAGTTGTTGTTATTTCCTTGTTGTTTCTTCTTCTCTTTTTTCTTTATCCTTACATACGACAATGATACTTACGCTCGATCCTCGCCAAGGTGAGGTCGCAAACAGTTAGTCGTATTCTTCTAATCTCCTTCTTTCTATCTTCCTCTTTTGTTTTGTTTTATTTTTCCTATCATGAAGTTTGAGTAGTTTTATACTTGTTAGGGTAGGATAAGGGAAGTTTGAGAGAAGGAAATCTCTCTCACTCTTTCCTTGCCCAACAACTTAAATCAACTCTCGTTAATTGAACCACAATCCGCTCCTTACGGCACCCTATCCTACATGATAGCGGTGATTCCGTAGTGAGACCGGTTGTGGTTGAATTAACCGGAGGTTATGGATAAGAGCCAAGAACGGACGGACAAGCACCAAAAGGAAGACTTATGCGTTGGAAAGCCTAGCTTATACTCGCAAAGTCCTTCCTAGTCGTGCTAATCCCCGTTGTTGCCGATTACCGTAACACCGATATTAAGAGGGGCAACGAAAGATGTGGAGACTCCTAACTCAAACTAACCTAATCCTAACCCTAACAAGCTCTCTTTAAATATCAACTTAACACTTAGATAACCACAACAAAATCTGAACAACCGGACTTAACTCGTCGAAAAACACATAGAAAAAGATTCCCATCTCCCTGCGGACGACCCGTACTCAACCGGCTAGCTACATGCGAAACCGTCTTGATTGCGGTATTTAAACTAGAACTTGAACACGCACGTATCCTATCAATACCCAGGAAGCAGAGTTTATTGAAAAACAGTTTTCTGTTACAAACGCACCTGAAGCAGAAGCATCCCCATGTTTCTTCTTGAGATTTAAGTACTCCGTGCAGTTGCGTTTCCAATGTCCTTTCTTGTGGCAATGAAAACATTCGCCTTTCCCCGAGTCTCCAGCTTTGGACTTTTCCTTTCCCTTCACCTTTTTAACTCCACCCTTAGGATTGGTGGGTTTCTTCTTTTTCTTTCCCTTGGCCTTAGCCTTTGGGGGAGAAGAGGAAGACTGTCCAACAGTCATAACGGGAGTTTTTACTGACTTCATAGTGCTCTCTGCACTCCTTAACATATTAAGGAGTTCAGGTAGCTCCTTCTCCATGCCATGCATGTTGAAGTTAACTATGAATTGAGCAAAGGTGGAGGGGAGGGACTGCAGAATAATATCTGTATATTGTTCATTGTCCATAGTCCATCCAAGGTCCTCAAGCTTTTCTATAAGAGCTATCATCTTCAGAACATGGTCTCCTACTGGTGTGCAGGGGGCCATTCGCATCTGAAACAATTTCTTTGATGCTTCGTATCGTAATACGCGGGATTGCTCTCCATACAACTCGTTTGTATGGAGCAATATAGCGTGAATGTCCATATTCTCGTGTTGCTTTTGATGTCTGGTGTCCATCGATGCAACCGCGAGGCATTTGGCCGTGGCACAGTCAGCATCCCATGTCTTGCGGACTTCAATATCCGCAACTGAGGATTTTGGGCCTGGGACGGGCGGGGCTGGAGCTGTGAGGACATATGATACCTTATCATATGTTAAGGCAATTGTTTACCCCAATTAGAGCAAAGCTCTGTTCAAATTCCAAGGCGGGAGATGAAGCAACGCTTCATCTTCCCCCCAATCAGAAATAAAGCTTTGCTTCGAAAATTTAAATTCAAATTTTGAAGCAACGCTTCAGATCCCGTGCGCTGCGCGCAACGCGCCACGTGTCAGAAGTTGACACGGCAGCACAACGCCCGAGACAGTGCGTCCAATCAGAGCAAGGCTCTTTAAAAAAGCAAAAGCAACGCTCAGTTGCGCAAGCGCTGCGCTGCGTGACACGTGTCTGCGCAGTCGCGCAAACACAACTGCGCAAGCGCACCGCAGCGCGACACGTGTCTGCGCAGTTGCGCAAGCACAACTGCGCAAGCGCACCTCTGCGCGACACGTGTCTGCGCAGTTGCGCACACACTGTTGCGCAAGTGCACTGCAGCGTGACACGTGTCTGCGCAGTTGCGCAAGCACAGCTGCGCAAGCGCCTTACTGCGCGACACGTGTCACGCGCTGGAGAGTTGCGCAAAAACAGAATGAAAATTTAAGGAAATCTTTTCTGTTTTTGTTAAAGCAAGAAGATTTCTTCTGTAAAACAGGGGCCTTTGGATCAAAGATCCAACGGTGGGGAAAATTCCCCAAATCACTCAGAAAAATATTTATGTAACAAATTTAACTAATTTATGAGCACTATAAAAAGGACCCCAGACCTCATTTCAAAATCATCAAGATCTTGCTAAAAAAAAAAGAGAAGAGAACTCTTGAAGAATAAAAAAAAAGGTAAAAACCTTTTAAAGAAGAGAAAATTCTCTTATGAACAAGATCATAGATCTTCAACGATAAATAAATAAATAAATAAAATAGTGCCTTGCACTTGTCTTATGAACCATCGGTTCTTGAACCTAAAAGGTTATTAAATTAATAGTGCTTTGCACTTTCATGAACCTTTGGTTCTCTGAGATAAGAAAAAAAAACAAGAAAAAACTTTCTTTTAGAAAAAACTTTCTTTTCTTTCTTAGATCTAAATCAAATAGTGCTTTGCACTTGTTTTATGAACCATCGGTTCTTGAATCTAAAAGATTCTCAAATTAACAGTGTTTTGCACAAATGCAATGCATTAATTAAAGGGCTAGGCCCAAATCAAAATGACCTGACAGGCCAAAATAAATTGCAAGGCAATAAAAGGGCAGAGCCCAAATAAATTGATGCTCTGCATCATTTATAAAGGGCAGAGCCCAAAACAAATTGATGCCCCGCATCTTTTCTGGGCAAAGCCCAAATAAAAATAAAAAACAAATGCAAATAAAATATTGGACATTTTTAACTGGACTTAGCCCAATTGTGGCCATACGTCCTTAAATTAAATTGACTGAGCAAAATGGCTCTCCTAAATCAATTTACATCCGGTTCGAGGGTACATCTCCGAACTCCTTTGACATCCATCGTTGTAATTCCTCAACAACGTCAAAGAGGTGACGGGTCCCAACGACCACACATCAATATTGGACCGAGATGTCCTTAAACTAATATCGGACCGAGACGTCCCTAAACTAATATCGGACCGAGACGTCCCTAAACTAACATTGGATCACCACGTCCCTAAACTGGAATACGGACCACCACGTCCCTAAACTGGCACAATAGAGCCCAAATGCTCTTTTGTTGGACCTAAATGATCCCGTTAAGTTGACCTTAGTCTCAAACTGGACTAACGTATCCTTAACAAACGTTTGAGTCGATCTTAGCCTCAAAAATGGTTAACGTATCCTCCAAACAGACTTTAGTCCCAAATTGGACTACGAATCTCCCTAAACTGGAACAATAGAGCCTCCAAATGCTCTTTTGCCGGATCTAAACGGTCCCGTTTAAGTTGATCTTAGCCCCAATCACGGCTAACGTATCCTTAAACATTCAAATGAAATATAAAACCCTAAATCAACTTCGGTTCGAGGGTACATCTCCGAACTCCTCTGACACCTGTCGTTGTAATCTTTCAACGACGTTAGAGAGGTGACGAGTCCCGATGGCCATATATTAAATGAGTCACGTTTAAGTTGATCTTAGCCTCAACGAGGCTAACACATCCTTAAACTAAAACATCAAACCCAAATCTAAGTAAATACGGATTTGGACTAACCCACGTCCTATGGGCGACGGCATTACTCAGTCTCCGTATACAATCCACGGGCAACCACAAACAAAACAAACACACGCGACACGAAGTGAAATTCTGGAGAAGGAGAAAGTGGCTACTGCGATGCGGTAGCGTAATTAACTGCAGGGGCTTGCGCCTGCAGGGAAGAGCGTCCCCACAATCAAAAACCCCTCAAGCGAGGGGGAATCTGACAAAGTCTGCTACATCGGCCGCATCCATCTAAACCTTCGATACACGGTGCCATAAATCAACTTGGCATCTTCGGAGAGGTAGACGGGTAAAACCAAATAGCATCTGCCCCGAACCTCAGGCACAGACGTCCTAACGTCTCGGCCGCCGTTCGGAGGGGAACAGATTCTGGCACGCCCGGTGGGACCTCTTCTTCTTTCCACTCCACACTTCGTGTGTCGTGTTCGCGAACAAATCGCGGTTTGCTGTGATTGCCTGCGGATTCAAGGTACTAAGATTTGGTTTCTTGCTTTATGCAGAAAACAGAAAATCGATGGCTTCGAACTGCACCGCCCGCAGCGATAACTCTCGCTCCGTCATTGCTGGAGGAGTGACTTATGGGCCCCAAGCGGCCTCCCTTTTCAAAATGCCGGTGGAGCAGGTAACTCAGGCCACCACTGGATTACTCTTCGGGACCGTGCTCCCACCAATGAGCTTCAACGCCCCAATGACATTGCAAGAAGCCCCAAAGAAGTCAGTCTCTGATCGGCTTACCACTGCCGCAACCCCTCTCAACGGGTCGTCCAACTCCACTGCTTCAGTTTTTAACGGACTAGGCCAGAGCTCTAACAGGCTCATGAAGAAGCCTGCCATACCAGAAGGCGTTATCCCGAAATGGATAGCCATTCCAACTCCCGTTCCTGGTAAAATCACCAAGGTTGCTTCCCATGTTCAGAAGTCCACTTCTAACAAGTTGGCCGTCCCCGTTCAACGGACGTCGATCTTTAAAAGGCTGGTACCAGCATATTCTGACCAACACAGGGGGCATGAGGAGGTTACCCCTATAGCTGAAACAACTCCATCAGCACGACACGCTCGACGTCGCCACTGGCGTCGGGTAAGGAAGGCTGGGGGCAACTCCCCCTCTGGGATAACTCCGTCAGCTCCGATGGTGAGAATCGATACTGCTGTTCTAACCAAGAACAGCTTTGAACTGCTCAACAAGGTGCGCAGAAATTCTCCTACTGCGATGTTGAAACGAACTCCTTCACCTGTGGAGAATACTCCAGAGAAGAAGTTAGAGCAACCCCCTCAACGGCTGTCCTCTAAAATTTACAAAGTCTGGCGACAGGTCCAAGAGTCGGTGATCGATCAAGACTGCCTCCGACGACAGAAAAAGATGAAGGTTCGGCAGGGGAAGGATTACTCTGTCAAACCACAAAAAGCAAAAGCTACTTGGGTGCCCACTACAACGGCTCCCTTAACTCCAATCACTCAAAAAAGGAGGCCACAAAAAGCCCCTGTGAACATGGCGAAGTATAAAAGCGCCGAACACAAACGTCCCAAGTCTGGGGGCATGGTGGTGCACACTGTTTATATGGCTTCTGGAAAGGAGGAAAGCCGCACTTCTACGGGCCACCGACCGCTCACCCGATCCGTGACGAAAGCCCAGGAGCAACAACAAAAGCTTCAGGAAATGATGACTACAATGGCTGCACTCACTGGGCCAAAAGAAAGCTCTGAAACATCCTCGGATGAGCGTCAAGAACAAGAAACGGACGCTGACTTTTTACGCAGAGTCCTCGAAAAGAGGGACAAAGAAGCTGCAGAGCAAGCGGCTAACATAAAACAGATGGCACTCCTCTTCCAAGATATGGTAGGAATGATGTTACAGCCGGACCCTCCTGCTGAAGAGCCTCCGATCGTCCTTGAAGACGACAGAGGAGAAACGTCAAATCCTCCTCCGGCTCTATCAACAGCCAAGGAGGAGGCAATCTCCAAAGTTGACCTAGATGAATATATAGCTCAGCAGATCCGGGTTCATCAGGCAAATGAAGCGTCTGAGCAAATTGTTAGAACCGGACGACCGTATCCGAGCTGGTATGACCAAATCAGTTACCCGCCAGGATATACGATCCCTAAATTCCACGTGTATAAAGGGACAGGGAATCCGCATCAGCATGTCGCTCAATTCAGGGCCTTATGCGGCAATACTGGAGGCGATGACAAATTGTTGCTACATCAATTCGTCGGCAGCTTAGCAGAAACAGCCTTTGAATGGTATTCGGAGCTACCTAACGACTCTGTCAAAACATTTGCAGAGATGGAACTGCTGTTTACACAAAGATTCGCAAGTGCTAGTGAACGCACCCCGATTACAGCACTGATAAATGCCAGGATAAGGCCCGGTGAAACGTGGGTCCAATACGCAACACGATGGCGGAACCTATGGTCGAAATGCGAACAACGCATAGAAGAGGCACCTGCGGTAGGCATGTTCGTGGGCACTCTCGATCCGCAGGCGACCATCTCACAATTCATGATGTTCTTCAGGCCGACCACCTTCCAGGCCTTGATTGACAAATTAGCCCAAATGGACCAGATGGGCCATAGGCCTTCTTCTTCAAAGACAGAGCCTTGGAATGAAAAGGGCAAAGGGAAGGCAACCTTCGTTGCCAATACTCAACAACGGTCGAACAACTCAAAGCCGGTCGTTCGCCAAAACAACGTGCGCCCACGCCCATCCCTCGAAGAGAGGCTGGGACGTCCTTACTCGTTTCCGCAGAATAAAACAAGAAGACTGTTTGAGCTGGCAGTGCGCAACAGACTTATTAATCTGCCGAGTCCAAAGCGTCTGTCGCAGCCAGGCGATCTTAATAATCCCAATTATTGCCCTTACCACCAAACGGTAAGTCACCCAATTGAGGATTGTTTCGTCTTTAAGGGATGGATCGAGGATCAATACCTGCAAGGCAAGTTCACGCTGTCTGAAAGCTGGAAGGTAAACCCACCACAGCCACACTCTCCAAAGAAGACGGACACGCCGGGGGCAGCTTGTTCTTTAGTCAAGGATGAAAACAATGGAGAAAACTCATCGGATGAATCCGAAGACTACGTAACGACTTGTCATATGATTTCTCATTCACTGACGGATGATAAAGAGGCTCCTTGCGCTGAGAAACCAATGGCGAATCCTGAGCCGGAGATTCTACAGCCATCAGACGAGTTGATCGATGTCTTCCTAAGTGAAATTCGTCTGAAAGCAAAAGCCAATCAAGAGCATGAAATGGCCATACTGGAAAGAGCCAAGGCATTCTCGTCAAATCAAAAGCCATACACGGCGGGTAAAAATAAATTCAAGACGAGGAAACAGTTCGCCAAAGCTCTATCAGTAGGAATGAAGCTACCGCCCTCCGAAGAAAATCCTTTCTCTGAGGTAGAGATGCACCCTAACTTCTGTTTATATCATCAGAAGATCATACATCCTACCGAAGACTGCGAATCCTTTAACTGTTGGTGGCAAGGGTATGTCGCTCAAAAGCGACACTTCGACAGGACAAAGTGTGAAGCTTGTGGACATCGGAAAAATGCGATAGATGAGCGCAAAAGAGCCACCGCCGACTGTCATATAGCCGACTTCAAGGGATCACAAATTATCACCTTTGGAAGCGACTCTGACGAAGAAGCTACCCCCAACTCTTCCCTCGGGGAATCTATTTAAAAAATAAAGGAATTGAGAAGCTTCGAGAACGTTCAGCCGTGCAATCGCATGCTACTCGGAAAAAATCTCGGCCCCGTAAACAAAGGATCGAACAAAAAGGATAAAAGAAAAGGAAAAAAGGCCCTCGTCGCCAGCACTCAACAACAATCAGGTGACCCTAGGTCGGTTGCTCTCCAAAGCAATAAGCGGCAACCCCTCCAGGAAAAGTTGAAACGCCCTTACTCGTTTCCGCAAGATAAAACAAGGGGACTGTTCGAGCTGGCAGTGCGCAACAGACTCATTAATCTGGCAAATCCAAAACGTCCGTTGCAGCCAGGCGATGTTAATAATCCTAATTATTGCCCTTACCACCAAACAGTAGGTCACCTGATCGAGGACTGCTACGTCTTCAAAAACTGGGTTGAAGACCAATACCAACAGGGCAAGTTCGCGTTGTCCGAAATTTGGAAGGTGAACCCGCCACAACCGCATGCTCTGAAAAATATGGACACGCCGGGGGCATCATGCTCATTCATAGAGAAAGCCTAACGGACCACTACGTCCTAAAACTGGATAACGGACCAAAACGTCCTTAAACTAACAACGGACCGAAACGTCCTTAAACTAATGGCGGACCGCAATGTCCTAAAACTTGCAAATGACCGAAATGTCGTTAAACTACTCCCAACCCGCAGCATCTTCAGACTGACGTTAAAAAAAAAAACGGTATGTCCACAAGCAAAATGGGCACGGATGAAAACCCGAAGGGGCTTCGTGAGTAAAAACAGCAGAGCTACCGGCGAGTGTTCGTGAAAACCCGAAAGGGCGCGACCTCGTTAAAAAAAAAAAACGGTATGTCCACAAGCAAAATGAGCACGGATGAAAACCCGAAAGGGCTCCGTGAGTAAAAACAGCAGGACTACTGGCGAGTGTTTGTGAAAACCCGAAAGGGCGCAACCTCGTTAAGAAACACTTATAGGGTCCTCTCGACCCTGTAAGGAGAAACCACCTGCGTGAGATCCTTACGACTCACAAAGGAACAGCACACTTAGGGATCCCCACGATTCCTAAGGAGAAAATACACTTGCGAGATCCTCACGACTCGTAAGGAGAACTCTCTTGTGGGACCCTTACGACTCATAAGATTTGAAAGTCTTAAAGTTACAGAGGCCTAAATCTGTGCTTAAGCAACCCCCACAACTTTCGATATTGCCCTACAAGTGGTCCGATATTGGCCCTTGTATACAATCCACGGGCGCGAATAAACATTTCCCTAACCAAGTCCCATCCGTGACTGGGGATATGTCCACACGGTGCCCTACAAGTGGTCCGATATTGGCCCTTGTATACAATCCACGGGCGCGAATAAACATTTCCCTAACCAAGTCACATCCGTGACTGGGGATATGTCCACACGGTGAACAACCCTTGTGAGTCCTCTCGACTCATAAGGAGATAACACTCTTGTAAGATCCTTACGACTTATAAGAGAACATACACTTAGGAATCCTCACGATTCCCAAGGAGAAAACACACCTACAAGATCCTCACGACTTGTAGGGAGAAATACCTTTGTGAGACCCTTACGGCCCATGAAGTCAAAAGCCTTAGCCGACAGGACCCTTAACCCTGTTTACTAAACCACCTTTGTTCGACATCGACGGAGGCAAATGATGATTCACTCCTGGCAATATTCCAGTTGTAGCGATGTTGATGCCTAAATCGGTATCAAATTCCAAGTCCTTTCATGGCAGATGATGATTCGCTCCTGGCAATATCCCAGTTGTAGCGATACTGATGCCTAAATCGGTATCGAATTCCAGATCCTTTCATGGCAGATGATGATTCGCTCCTCGCAATATTCCGGTTGTAGCGATGCTGATGCTGAAATTGGCACCAGATTCCAAGTTCTACGCTCGCGATAAAAATCAGCGAGCTGAAAATGCATATTAAATAGCCGAAATGATTGGGCAACTCGCAATAAAAAACAGCGAGTAAAAATAAAATAAACAGCCGAAATGATTGGACAACTCACAATAAAAAACAGTGAGTAAAAATAAAATAAACAGCCGAGATGATTGGGCAACTCGCAAAAAAAAAAAACAGCGAGTAAAAAGAAAAAATAGCCGAAATGATTGGGCACCGCGAAAAATAGCCGAAATGATTGGGCAATCGCGACCTTCGCGATATAAAAGCTGAAATGATAGAGCATCGCGGAAAGAATAAAAAAAAAATGAACGAATGAAACTTTTGCCCTACAGGTGAAATCACATCGATCCCTGTATATAATCCAGGGGCACAGATAAAAAGGGAACAATACCTTCCCAACAGGCTCCACCAGAAAGCGAAGCCAAATCTCGACGGTTCATAGATAACTTAGAGACCATCTCGACATTTGTTGCAATATTACAGACACGATGTCAACAAATGAAGCAAAGGAAGGTCCCTAACTTCAGGGTCTCGACGTCAATATCGACAACTTAAAGATCACCAACGGCGTTTCTCCTCACTCCAACTAGATGCAGACATGACGTCAACAACTGACCTCAGAATCGCAACGAAACGGAACCATGACAAAGTCCCTAGTTCCAAATCTCAATGGCCACGTCTACAGCCTGGAGACCAACAACGGTGTGCCTCCTCATTCCAACAGGACACAGATGTTACACCATCAAGCGGAGTAACGACAAAATCCCAACTCCACCTTAGCATTCATCTCGATACAGTAGACGCAATATCAACAACAGCGTTCCTCTGCAGTCCAGCTGGAGGCGGATGCAACGTCAATAAAAGACCTCACGGTCGAAACAAAGCGGAGTAACGGCAAAATCCCAGCTTCACCATAGCATTCGTCTCGATACAGTAGACGCAATGTCAACAACAGCGTTCCTCCGCAGTCCAGCTGGAGGCGGATGCAACATCAACAAAAGACCTCATGGTCGAAACAAAGCGGAGCGATGGCAAAATCCCAGCTTCACCTCAGCATTCGTCTCGATACAGTAGACGCAATGTCAACAACGGCATTCCTCCGCAGTCCAGCAGGATGCAGATGCAACGTCAACAAAATCCCCCATGGTCAGTAAAGCGGAGCGATGGCAAAATCCCAGCTTCACCTCAGCATTCGTCTCGATACAGCAGAAGCAATGTCAACAACGGCATTCCTTCGCAGTCCAGCAGGATGTAGAAGCAACGTCAACAAGAGACCCCATGGTCGAAACAAGCGAAGTGACGGCAAAATCCTAGCTCCACCTCAGCATTCGTCTCGACACAGCAGACGCAATGTCAACAACGGCATTCCTTCGCAGTCCAACAGGATGTAGAAGCAACGTCAACAAGAGACCCCATGGTCGAAGCAAACGAAGCGAAGGCCACATTCCTAGCTTCAAAGTCTTTACGGTAACTCACATAAAACCGGAAAGTCAATCGGAGATCATCTCGCACCAGCACAGAGTGGTCACCACCTTGACGTTCGTCTCGATACAGCAGACGAAATGTCGACCCCAGCGTTCTTCCTCCAGCAGGGATTCGGACGTGACAAAGCAAACGAAGCGAAGACCACATTCCTAGCTTCAACGTCTTTATGGTAACTCACATAAAACCGGAAAGACAATCGGAGATCATCTCGCACCAGCACAGAGTGGTCACCACCTTGACGTTCGTCTCGATACAGCAGACGAAATGTCAACCTCAGCGTTCTTCCTCCAGCAGGGATTCAGACATGACAAAGCAAATGAAGCGAAGGCCACATTCCTAACTTCAACGTCTTTTACGGTAACTCACATAAAACCGGAAAGACAATCGGAGATCATCTCGCATCAGCACAGAGTGGTCACCACCTTGACGTTCGTCTCGATACAGCAGACGAAATGTCAACCCCAGCGTTCTTCCTCCAACAGGATTTGGACACACCAGAGCAAACGAAGCGAAGGCCACATTCCTAACATCGACGTCTTGACGGTAACTTATATAAAACCGGAAAGACAATCGGAGATCATCTCACACCAGCACAGAATGGTCACCACCTCGACGTCCGTCTCGATACAGCAGACGAGATGTCACCCTAACGTTCGTCTCGACACAGCAGGCGCAACGTCATTAAATGAATGGAGTCACGGCAAAATCCCTAGTTCCAAACCTCGGCGGTTCACCAGCAACCTAGAGACAACCTCGACGTCCGTCTCGATACAGCAGACGAGATGTCACCCCAACGTTCGTCTCGACACAGCAGACGCAACGTCATCAAACAAACGGAGCCACGGCAAAATCCCTAGTTCCCACCGCAACATTCGTCTCGATACAGCAGACGCAATGCCAACAAACGAAGCAAAGGCCAAATTCCTAGCTTCAGGGTCTTGACGGCAACTCATATAAAACCCGAAAGACTATCGGGGATCATCCCACACCAGCGCGGAGTGGTTATGACTCATCGGGGCTCTCCAAAATGAGCCTAACCTCAAGTAAAAAGCGGCATGGCAAATTCCTAGCGCTTGCTCTTCCGACGGTCAAACTGCCAAGGAGGATTGCTTGAAGACGTCTTGTCCAGCCCCCGAAGGGATCAGAGACACGGCAGTCGCAGGGCTACTCGAACAGCACGATTTCCTATCGAGGACTATATCAGCTTATGCGACGGTACGATGGCCAAAACCCTAAGTACCACCAACCTTAACGGGCTTCTGTCGTAAAGAGCAGAGGTTAAATGCGACGTTAAGATGTTCTTGCGAGAAACGTTCGATTCGTCTCAACTTGTGAAAAATTGTCGAGGCGGCTCGACTCGTGAGATAAAGCTTTAGGCAGTGGGCATAAAAGAAACCTGTTTCCTAAGCACTGGGACCCTGCAAGTTGGCCCAAAACGGTCTCTTGCATACCATCCACGGGTCTCACTCTCCAACATCGAACTTCGACAAGGAGGGAAACAACCACTTACAAGTCCTCTCGACTCGTAAGAGGGAAAAATTCTCTTGTAGGATCCTTACGACTTACAAGAGAAAACCACACTTAGGAATCCTTACGATTCCTAAGGAGAAAAACCCACCTACGAGATCCTCTCGATCCGTAGGGAGAAAAGTCTCTATGAGACCCTCACGGCTCATAGAGTTGAAAAGTCTTAGGCAGCAGATCTGAACCTACGGCCTAAGCCCTCGCTATCTCGTGAAGAAATCAAGAAGCTTACTCTATTACCTGCTAATTGTGACGACATGCTGAGAAAGAGGAAAAGCAACAGAGAGAGCACCCGATTTACATTTGATCAAGCGTTCAAGACGTATTCATTCATGCATAGGAAAAAAGATTCAGGACAAAAGATATATAATAAAGACAAGCTGGGATAAAAAAAAATTTCATTAATATTGCCCAAAATTCTTACAATCATAAAAAAGCAATGAAAGAAAAGTATTATTACAAGGGAATAACCTCAGATCCGGGGCACGGATTGAGGAATTCAAAAGTAAGGCCATCCAGAGTTCTTCTGGCCTTTCTAATTATTCTTATGCGCAGCCTCTCGCGCTCCTCTGTGTCGATATCATCGGCAAGCCCTTCCGGCCTTCGATAAGCAGCAACTATCGTCGTCTGCTGAAAGATTTGATGTAGGATGTCAATGAGACCGTCCCGCCGTTTCTTCGAGATCAGCCCCGTCAGGTACACTGAATGCACCTTGTCTTCGGCATCATCCAACGCATTGAGCGGTAGGGCCTCATGAAGACCCGGAAGTGCTTTCCATATTGCTCCCAGCACAACCTTTAAGAGAGCCGAACGACGAGGAAGCAGCCAACCACAACTCGCGTTGAGGCGACCCATGACCTCCGCACACTGGGCGTCCGTAAACTCCTGGTTCTGTTGACGGCCCTGTACACGGATATCCTCATAAGTGATGAACTCGTGTAAGCTGTATAGACGCACCGCCATAATACCTGAAGAAAACAATACAGGGAGATTAACAAACAAGAAAATACAGAAAGTTAAAAGTTAAAACTCCTCGAGAGCAATGCTTTGCAGACAGGAGCGACACCAGTCAAAATCAGTTATGAGGAGAATTTGAGGAAAATTCCCTGAGAACATTGAGAGCTCCGCTCTGGAAAAAATGATATAATAATAATAATATTATCAAGTGCCATATAATTTGGGAGGAGCAAAGCTCCATTAATTAAGAAGATATAAGAAAAATCTTTTATAGAGCGAAGCTCTATTAATGGAACCCTAACAGGATTCTCCTGAGCTCTCTTTGGACCTCTTTAGAGCAAAGCTCTGCTAAATGAAACCCTAAATGGGTTTTCTTTAGATCAGGGATCTATGGAGAGCAAGGCTCTATTAATCAGCTTTAATTTAATTTAATTTTATTTTATTTTATTAAATACCTACGATGGTTATGAACTCTGGAGTTCTTGGGAAAAAATCAAGAGCAAGGCTCTGAAAATTCTTAAGCAAGAGCAAGGCTCTGAGTCAAAATTCTTGAAGTAGTAAAGAATTTTTTGAGGACCAAAGGTCCTATTTATAGGCATCAATTGCCTCTTCAACTGCCAAAAGGTGCCGCGACGGTTCGGATTCTGCCACCGTTGCGCTTGCGTTTGGAGGCCACGTAAGCGCAGCGGTGGGGGGCATTTGTTTACCCCAATCAGAGCAAAGCTCTGTTCAAATTCCAAGGCGGGAGATGAAGCAACGCTTCATCTTCCCCCCAATCAGAAATAAAGCTTTGCTTCGAAAATTTAAATTCAAATTTTGAAGCAACGCTTCAGATCCCGTGCGCTGCGCGCAACGCGCCACGTGTCAGAAGTTGACACGGCAGCACAACGCCCGAGACAGTGCGTCCAATCAGAGCAAGGCTCTTTAAAAAAGCAAAAGCAACGCTCAGTTGCGCAAGCGCTGCGCTGCGTGACACGTGTCTGCGCAGTCGCGCAAACACAACTGCGCAAGTGCACCGCAGCGCGCCACGTGTCTGCGCAGTCGTGCAAACGCTGTTGCGCAAGCGCACCACAGCGCGCCACGTGTCTGCGCAGTCGCGCAAGCACAAATGCAATGCATTAATTAACAGTGTTTTGCACAAATGCAATGCATTAATTAAAGGGCTAGGCCCAAATCAAAATGACCTGACAGGCCAAAATAAATTGCAAGGCAATAAAAGGGCAGAGCCCAAATAAATTGATGCTCTGCATCATTTATAAAGGGCAGAGCCCAAAACAAATTGATGCCCCGCATCTTTTCTGGGCAAAGCCCAAATAAAAATAAAAAACAAATGCAAATAAAATATTGGACATTTTTAACTGGACTTAGCCCAATTGTGGCCATAAGTCCTTAAATTAAATTGACTGAGCAAAATGGCTCTCCTAAATCAATTTACATTCGGTTCGAGGGTACATCTCCGAACTCCTTTGACATCCATCGTTGTAATTCCTCAACGACGTCAAAGAGGTGACGGGTCCCAACGACCACACATCAATATTGGACCGAGATGTCCTTAAACTAATATCGGACCGAGACGTCCCTAAACTAATATCGGACCGAGACGTCCCTAAACTAACATTGGACCACCACGTCCCTAAACTGGAATACAGACCACCACGTCCCTAAACTGGCACAATAGAGCCCAAATGCTCTTTTGTTGGACCTAAATGATCCCGTTAAGTTGACCTTAGTCTCAAACTGGACTAACGTATCCTTAACAAACGTTTGAGTCGATCTTAGCCTCAAAAATGGTTAACGTATCCTCCAAACAGACTTTAGTCCCAAATTGGACTACGAATCTCCCTAAACTGGAACAATAGAGCCTCCAAATGCTCTTTTGCCGGATTTAAACGGTCCCGTTTAAGTTGATCTTAGCCCCAATCATGGCTAACGTATCCTTAAACATTCAAATGAAATATAAAACCCTAAATCAACTTCGGTTCGAGGGTACATCTCCGAACTCCTATGACACCTGTCGTTGTAATCCTTCAACGACGTTAGAGAGGTGACGAGTCCCGATGGCCATATATTAAATGAGTCACGTTTAAGTTGATCTTAGACTCAACGAGGCTAACACATCCTTAAACTAAAACATCAAACCCAAATCTAAGTAAATACGGATTTGGACTAACCCACGTCCTACGGGCGACGGCATTACTCAGTCTCCGTATACAATCCACGGGCAACCACAAACAAAACAAACACACGCGACACGAAGTGAAATTCTGAAGAAGGAGAAAGTGGCTACTGCGATGCGGTAGCGTAATTAACTGCAGGGGCTTGCGCCTGCAGGGAAGAGCATCCCCACAATCAAAAACCCCTCAAGCGAGGGGGAATCTGACAAAGTCTGCTACATCGGCCACATCCATCTAAACCTTCGATACACGGTGCCATAAATCAATTTTGCATCTTCGGAGAGGTAGACGGGTAAAACCAAATAGCATCTGCCCCGAACCTCAGGCACAGACGTCCTAACGTCTCGGCCGCCGTTCGGAGGGGAACATCAATGTTCAAATTCCTCAGCCAGTCTTTATAATTGGTCCCATTCAGTTTATTTTTATCTAGTAAAAGCTTGAGTCCAGTCATTGGTATCTGCCATTAAGAGAGAGAAAAGAATACACTCAGCGAAAGCTCTTGCATAGATCAGATTGGTTATTATCTTGTCTAATCGATGTCTCCCACTGCTTTAATCAAGTTTTTCTTTCAAACCTTAAAAAGAAAACTAGCCAGGATTAATTACAGTCTACAACTTCGCTAACCGTTCAGCCAGGCCAGTGTCGGTACTTGAGGGAGGTTCCCCGTGCTTTCACACGGACCTAATTAAAGTAAACCTCGTTTTCCCAGAGGCGTAGCCCCGTTAACACCTTTCTAGACACCTAATGAGTTAGCTAATTGTAAACTGCAAAACTCTCCTAAGAGCAACTATTGCCCACAGTGGGATCGGGATCCAACCATCACATGGAAGGTATGCAATCTCATTGCAAATTTCAACACTTGAAATTCCCGATGTAATTTTTACCCCTAGTACTTATGACCTTAACTATGGTCAACAAATCATAAGTACCAGTCAAGTTCTACCCATCATTTCTTGATCAATTAGACCCACCCATATGACCCTTAACTATGGTCAACAAAGTCGCATGAATGTCCTAATTAATCTGCATCATATGCAGTATAGGAAGACATCACTTAGCTACCGTACACTACGCCTTAACTAAAGTCAACAAACGTAGCACGAATACTAAGTACTCTACTTCCTAAAATGACGGAGGGTTGCGGATGATTTTTAAGAAAATCTTTAATGCTTTGAACTTGATATCGTCGTAGAATCAAATGGTTTTCAAAAGGAGTGGCTTGTGCTCCGCAGTTTTGAAATATAGCTTTTTCATAAAGAGCCGAGTGGTTTTCAAATCCGATTCTACAACATCTTTTTAGGTTTATTTTCTTTACATTAATCATATTAATGTAATCCCATCATTTAAGTCCTTAAGCCAATCACAGAAAAGAAATGAAAATAACACGTACGCTTATGCCATCCGCATTCACCTCAATGTTCCGTTATGCACCGTTAGGTTACTTAACTAACGGCATACCGGGACAGGACTAGCGCGGGTGTAAAACATAAGCAACGTCTACTATATATCATATATATAATATGTCATTCGTCTCAGATATCACAGAACACAGGCAGCAGAAACATGGATATAATGTGAGATATACTAGGACGTCCGTATTTAGTATTTAGCCAATAATAGAAAATACGGATTCCACAGTCGCGATGAATAGCCAAGCCCACACCCTGGACCCCTACGAGAGCGGCAAGCGACCCTACCAATTCTGGAGTTTAGGAGACCCGGTCTCGACTCCTCGAGATGGCCTCCCACTGAACCCCAGAACCCGGTCACCTGTGCTCCCCTCCTTGGGTCCATCCTAATGCGGAAAAGTAAATAATATACAACACTGGTGGCATCAACCTCAACCCGGAAGTGCCCCAAATAAAAGAATATTATATTACATTTGAATTTACATGAATGAAAATATAAAACTCTCATCTCACATAAAAAAAACCCCGGCTATTCGATCGCGACAATCCTGCACATCATATCTCAGCAACACATAACATCACATATCATCAACATAAGTAAGTATGCGTACCCCAATTGTCGTTGATGTATAGTAACGAAACCGGCGATATCGAACATACTACACTTACGGTCACAGAAAAGAAAGTGTAAAACTACAATATTTGGAATCCAAATTCTCTTTAGACATCATAAATGCGAAATATCACATACTTCGTATTTCATGCCTAAACTATATGAATTCCATATATTGTATCACATTCCAGATAAATAGACAGTATTAAAGTTTTCGACCGAATGATCAAATACCCAAAATTCCTTAAAGCTCAACACTTGAGCGGAGTTCAAAAACCCGGAGTGTGACACAGTAGTAGCGGTTCAGTCGTAGAAGGGTCAAGCCAACGCCTCACATGTAGCACGCCGTACTGCCCCAAACCCTAAGGTTCAAAGGGCAGCTCAAGACGGTCACATAATCGAGTTAAGCTTTGTTGTCTTCTAGAGGGTCCACCACAAAACTTGCACGTATCTCCAAAAGATTTAAACCCCGTGAAAAGTGAGCAAATGATACTCGTTCGAACACTTCAATACTTTCTAATTTACCCGGAAAAGCAACGAAATGAAAATTCCGATCGAATCATCGAGTCCAAAACCATCTCCAGAATACTCAGTACTAGATTCAGATTAAACATACCCAAAAAAGTACACAAGCAGGTAGGAGAGAAACCATGCAAAAACGAGCCAGTGAGTCACCTATACGGCCGCGGAGTCGCGGCCTAAGCAAGCTTTTGCCGCGGTTCCGCGGCGGAATTTACTGTTCACTGCTTCGTTTTTCAGGGTTTGTCTTAGATTTTCCTGCTGTATTTTTAAAGTATTTTTAATTCTGAAAAACAACAGATTTTAAAAAATGTCCAGAGAAGGTCCCGAAATACCGTATTTCAATCCGATTGGGATTTTTACTTCGTAAAAGTGTCGTCTAATGTTCTAGGTCGGCTCTGATACCAATGTTAGGTTTACCTAGCACCCTATGAGAGGTTTGGAAGCATCACATGTCACAAAGATTAAATTTTTATGGTGCTAAGTAAGCATACAAAGGATCTATCCTAGAAAATTAGGGTTTCAAAATATTAAAGGCAACAAAGACTAGGGTTTAGAGAGTACAACCTTTGTAGCTCCCTAGGCTAGACTCCTTGGCCTCTTGAGAGTTGGTGGAGGGTTCACTTGAGGTCTTCTAGTGTCCACGACGATCTACCCGAAGCTCCTTGTCCAAGCTAACAACTTCACTTTTCCAAGAGAATGGGATGAAGCAAACACTCTAAACAAGTGGGCTAAACTTGTGTAGAATGATGTTGTGGTTCTTATTCTCACTTCAAAATCTAATCTTGTTAAGTATTTTGCTCACTACAAAAGTCTAGAGAGCAAAAGAGAGAGAAAGAAGAAGATGATGGCTTTTCTTTGAACAAGAGTAAGAAGAATAACCCTTGAAAAGAAAATAAAAATATATATATATATATATTTATTTCTTCTCATCTCAAACCATGGTTAAATATTTAAGATATTATTTAATTTGAGTTAAAACACAAAGAGAAGGTTAACCCATGGTTAGAAGTAGGTGAGCATAGTTAAGTTAAGGAAGAGTGTAGAAACTAACCATGAATTATCCTTTTCTTCTTTTCTTTTGTTTTAACAAAAAATTAAATAATAATCCATATATTTAAACTATGGTGTGAGTCTTATATTGCCACCATTTTCAATGTGTAATCAACCATGAAGGATGATGTATGTATGTATGTATGTATGCACATCCATATGTGCATGAAACTAAAAAGAAAGAAAGCATACATGCATGCATACATCCATCATATACAAGAAAAGATTTTAAGTGAGAAAAATAATGGTTAAATGATAAATCAACACTTGATTTATCAATCCGGCCATATCACATACGACCCCACCAAAAGCAAGCCGCCCGATCAATATACGGTATCCTATACGCGCATTTTAATCGGGTCTATGCGCCTATCGCATACGCGCACCACAACGTTTTGCCTGGACTAGGTAACTCCTTTGTGGGACTCTAAGACTCGTCAATACGCCGGCAGTGGGTGATGATCATATCAAGCACCCCCAAGCCGCAAGCGGTCAGCTAAACGTAACGGCCACCCGGGTATTGAGCGATCAGAAAAAAACAAGCGAACCTGCTGCAACTCCCGTCGAGCCAACCGGCAACACTACCGTACAGTCCGGTCTCTTCGTCAGATATGCTGCTTATCGAGCCTAGGGATAGTCACTTCGACCCCAATAACTCAATAAGTCGTGCCGGTGAATGGTCTATAACAGATCGAGAAACTACTGATAACACTTATCAGTAAATCTCAGCAGCCCTGGCCAGGGACTTACTGATATAACCAGTCGGGCACAGCACAACATCAACTCCCAATACCGGGAGAGACGAAACCCCTCCTATCGCTCATCGCCTTCGTGTGTCTCGGGACTGTATCCAAAGGCCACCTGTTTGCACGACTCAGTAAAGTCGTGGTAGAGTGGCAATCAAAGTACAGTGGGAGAACACATAAGACTGTATGACGATATCGGGTCTACAGACTAACCTGTACCAGTGTCACCTGAGAACTGCTATCCGACGATAGATATAATTCCATATAGGAGTTCTCGGTGAGTCCGTCCAGTGTACCTAGTCACCACTGAGCACCCGTATATGATCTTGATGTCAAACATCGATGAATGTGGGAACATTCATCGCCCATCGTATGGGTCTAATATCATATACGCTAGCCTACTCTAGTATATCAATGCCCTATCTCGATATACCTACGACTAGGGACTTTCCAGGATATGCTTATAGACTACAGATGTCCCACTAGTATGATCTTCATTATAATCACAGTAGTCAAGCCGATATCCTCAGGGCTTTATCAGCATGTATGAATGAATAAAAGCATGATCAAATCAACATGTCAGATAAAGAAGAACCAGATAGCATACTATCATGTCGAGCAAGAATGTATACTGAATATATATACATGTACAAATACATCCATTATCATATAATGGCCTCTAGGGCATACATATATCCAACACTTCCCTCAGAGGATGGTAGCTTCATACCCATTGACACTGCTTTAGCGAACCTTTTCCTCATCTTGAATTTGATTTTATCCGCAGTGGGTGTACTTTGCTCCAGCGGGAGTATCTCTATTCTTTCGTCGAGGCGCTGGCGTTTGGCCATTTCGAATATGGCCATCTCGCGTTCTCGATCAGCTTTACTTTTCAATAGAGCTTCGTTGAGGAATGCGTCAATTATTTCTTCTGATGGCCCCAGAATTTTTGGTTCAGGATCTGCCCCCAGCTTTTTAGTGCAAGGAGTCTCCTCATCGTCCATGAACGAATGGGAAATCACATGACAGCTCGCCATGTATTCTTCAAATTCATCAGATGAACTTTCTCCCTCATCTTCCTCTTGAAAGACGTGATTGAGGAACTCTTAGAATGTAATGGGAGTCCGTGCCTTCAGGTTGTATACTTCCAGCGCGTCAATTTGTTTCTGCAAGTCCGTGCGCTTGTCGCCAGGCTTCACGGGCTTCTTTGATTTCTTTTTCTTTTTCTTTGAAGATTTCGACGGCTGGTTGCGAGTGCTTGGGCCACCACTATCGGTCTTTGGAGTTGGACGCGGCTTCAACATCCCCTCAATGACTTGAGGTTCCAACGGGTTCTTCCACCTAATTGCTGGGCATGTTTGAAGATCGTTTAGCATCCTCTTTGTCTTGGCTGATAATACAACCTCCCAAGGAGCTTCTTCAACGACAGAGCATGTTGCCCCTGGCGTATTCATCCTCTTAGAGGTGTGGGGCTGTGGGGGATTCACCTTTCATTTGTCACATAACGTGAACTTGCCCTGTTGGTACCATTCTTCAAGCCAATTCTTGAAGACGTAGCAATCTTCGATCAGATGACCCAGTACTCGATGATAAGGACAGTAGTTGGGCTCATTGACATTATTTGGTTGTGACGGACGTTTTGGATCTGGTAGATTTATGAGTCGGTTGCGCAACGCCAGCTCGAATAACCTTCTCGTTTTATCTCGGGGAAATGAGTAAGGACGTCCTAGCCTCTCCTCAAGGGCTACGTACGAGCGCATATTATTTTGACGAACAACCGGCTTCGAGTTGCTCGGTTGTTGTTGAGCATTAGCGACAACGATCGCTTTCCCCTTCCCCTTGTCATTTCGGGAGTCCAACTTTGGAAGAGGGGGTCTATGGCCCATCTGATCCATTTGCGCTAGCTTGTCAATCAAGGCCTGGAAGGTAGTCGGCTTGAAAAACATCATAAATTGCGAGATGGTTGCTTGCGGATCAAAGGTTCCCACAAACATACCCACTGCAGGAGCTTCTTCAATGCGCTGCTCGCACTTTGACCATAAGTTCCTCCACCGTATAACATATTGAACCCATGTCTCGCCTGGCTTTACCCTGGCGTTAATCAATGCCGTTATCGGGGTACGCTCGCTGGCAGTCGCGAAACATTGTGTAAATAACAACTCCATCTCCGCAAAGGTCTTGATAGAGTCATTCAGGAGCTGGGAATACCGTTCGAATGCTGTGTCCGATAAGCTACCAACGAACTGACGAAGCAACAATTTATCATCACCGCCAGTGTTGCCGCAGAGCGCCCTGAACTGGGTGACATGCTGGTGGGGATTGCCAATCCCCTTATACACATGGAATTTTGGTATTGTATAACCCGGCGGGTACTTGATCTGGTCGTACCAACTCGGATACGGTCGCCCCGTTCATACGACCTGACCGGCTGCTTCAGTCGCCTGATGAACCCGGATCTGCTGAGCTATATATTCTTCCAGGTCAGCTTTGGAGATTGCCTCCTCCTTGGCTGTTGACAGAGCCTGTGGAGGATTTGACGTTTCTCCCCTATCGTCTTCCAGGACGATCGGAGGATCTTCAGCAGGGGGATCTTGTTGAATCATCATGCCCACCATGTCTTGGAACAGGAGGGCCATTTTCTTTATGCTGGCTGCTTGTTCCGCAGCCTCTTTATCCTTCTTCTCTAATATCCGGCGAAGGAACTCAGCGTCAGTTTCCTGTTCCTGACGTTCATCCGAGGACGTTTCAGGGGTTTCTTTTGGCCCAGTGAGTGCGGCCATCGCGTTCATCATTTCCTGGAGCTTTTGCTGTTGCTCCTGAGCTTTTGTCACTGACCGTGTGAGCGGTCTATGATCTGTGGATGCACGGCTGTCCTCCTTTCCCGATGCCATGTATACCGTATGAACTATTAAGCCCCCAGGCTTAGGGCGTTTAGGTTCACCACCTTTGGCATTTGCCGCGAGCGCGGGGGTTTTCTCCGGCCTTCTTTTTTTGTGGGCCGTTGAAGTTGAGGAGGCCGCAGTGGGCACCCTAGCGGTTGTTGTCCTTTGCTGTTTAATAGGACGATCTTTTTTTTCTTGCACCTTTGCCTTTTTCTGTTGACGAGAGTGACCTTGGTCAATTACCGAGTCTTGAACTCTTCGCCAAACTTTATAAACTTTCGAGGACAGCCGTTGAGGAGGCTGCTCTTGCTTCGTTTCCGGAACTCTCTCCGCAGGTGTAGGAGATCTTTTCAGTGTAGCGGTTGGAGAGTTCTTACGTACCCTCCTCAGCAGTTCAAAGCTGTTCCCAGTTGGAACAGCAGCATTGTCTTCCACCACTGGAGCAGGTGGAGTTAGCCCTGAGAGGGAGTTGCCCCCTGCCTCCCTTACTCGTCGCCAATGGCGACGTCGAGCAAGACGAGCCATTGGGATTGGCTCTGTCACGCCCCGCTTCCCAGTGTACGGCGAAGTGGACGCGACGAGGCCCGCTACGTATATACTCAGAAGTATATACGCTAAGCGTAACTAAGCAATATAAAGTAAATCACAAGAGACGAATAATAAAGAAATAACAGCAACTTTTATTAATAACATTCTTTGTACAATGCAGGAAAAGAAAATACAACTAGAATGAAAAGCAATGCCTAAACAGTGGCATAACAGAAAATGAAATAAACTGGAAAGAACAAGGTACAGTAACTAGAGCTCTGGATCTTCCTGGAACTGCTCCAAATCTTCACCGGTGGGCTCGATCTCAGCTTGGTCAAACGAGCCTGACGACATTCAAAGAAGAAGGAAATAGAATGTCGTCAGCGAACAGGTCGCTCGGTAAGTCCCAAAGAATAAGAAGAATGAGAATGACAGAGTAACGGTATTTTCTAACTATTATATTATTGAGTGTAACGCTGTTGTTTGTAGCTTGGTACAGAAGGATGCCAGTGTATACGAGGGGGATCTCTATATGCTAGAGATCAGGGCAAAAGGAAAGTACAAGGAACCGTTATGCCACGGTACAACAGCAATAGGATTCAGGTTAGGTGTCTTAATCGGACCACCTCGTGCCACCTTTAACACCTTCCGTACCAATCTACCCCTTAAACCCCGTAGTGTTTTAACAGTATTGTAGTATTGGAATATGTAAGTTGGATGACTGACCAAAACCATGATATCAGTAAACATGTTGCAACTGTATCATCAGGTAAATGGAATATCAGGATAATGGATGAATATCCATGGTTTGATTCAGTCAAAAGAATATATTGTTAACTGGATTCAGGGTTTCATGTATTCAAATCGTATTGGAATATAAAAAGAATAAAGATTGACTTGAATCATATTCGAGTCAGGAATAGTCAGACTCTAACCCGAGTCAGACTAAAAGAAAGATAATTTGAAGTTCAATATTAGCTAGGGGCCTTATTGTAATTTGTAAAACTTGAGGGGATTTTATGTAAAAAGTACTTTTGTATAGTTTTCAAAATACACCTCAAGTATTTAATAATCGTCTTTATTGTTATAATGAATGTGAATTTTATTTGTGTTATTCTAGTGAATATATCCTAATAAAAGTATTAATTGTTTTATCTGAAATTCATGGTATTTTAGTGTAACTTTTAATCGTGTAATTTTTTTAGAAAAACTGTGGAAACTTATATTATGATAAAATAGATGTTTAAATGATAATTATATATATATATATTAACACATGAATAATTTTATATAAATATTTTATTTAGAAAAATCTCATTTTCCGTAAATATCGTATTTTGAACCTTTCGAGACCGAATGCTCCTTACGGAGGTCTGAATCTCGCACTACTAGCCTGCGGGTGCACGATGAACCGTACTATCCCTAACAGGTTCCCCAAAAGTGGGTTGTAGCGGCGCTTTGCTTAGGTTTAACAAATACATTTCATTTGGGAAAATGGTTTTATAAATATGGGGTATTTATTTGCAAAAGAGTATAGTTTCCCGTATTTTAGTTATTAGGGTTTCCTAAACCAACTAGCCTATTTCTAAGGTCTAAACGATGAGTCATTAGAAGCCTCAAATCGCCTCTTCACCGTCAATTGCGGCCAGATAAGTGCCAGGTAAGTGGGAAGGAACCACAGTCGTGGGCCTAATTAAAAACCACTAGCCTTAGACACACTTGCCTAGTCACCACAAGACAGTTTAGATAAACGATCGATGTCCATGACCAAACGTGTTTTCATTTTATTAAAAGATTTTATTTAGAAAAGTTTACAATTTAAAGCTTTAAAATAAAGATTGGGGTATTTTAGTGAAAAGTCCTGTAATTTCGTATTCTGTGTTTTGATATTTATCAATTAGGGTTACATTGAGTGTGTGTAGAGGTAGGTCATTACCTCGTGACTTATTTTAAGTTTTGGTGAAGTTTAAAGGTAAAACATGACATATTAAACTTAAAGGTATTATAGCGTAAGAATACGGTATTTAAAAACGTTATCATTTTATGTGTGAAATTTAATTCAAATTGGGTTCTACAAGTTTAGTGATCAAGATAAACCTATTTAGGAGTGAGGGAATTAATTAAACTAAGAAAAATGAACTTCATGGTATTTTTATGAAAGGAATACGGTTTTGCAAAAAACTTATCATTTCATGTGAGAAACTTTGTTTAAATTGGTTTTTATGTGATTAATAGTCATCATGAATATAGGTAGGTATTATGGATTAGGTGACAAGTGGGATTTTGTAGAAAAACCGAATCGGAAATCGGTTTGTTCCGATTTCCGTCGGGGTTCGTAATTCCGTATTTTAAGAAATAGAAAAGAGGGAAGATTAGGACTTACGGTTTGGACAAGCTAAGGAAGCTAATGGACGTGGTGGTTGTCGATTCGTCGAAAACGTCGCGAAGGTTCTGATCCGGTCGCCGGAATCCATCGTCGATTTCGGCAGCGCTTCGCTTCTCGCTCTTCGTACCGAGTTCTCGAGAATTTGGGAGAGTGGACTTAGAGTTGTGAGGGGAAAAGGTAGAGGGTAGGGGTCTTTATATAGGGCTAGGCTAGGGTTAGGGTTTGGATTAAAATATTAAAAAAAATGTAAAAATCATTAAAAATTCATTAAATTTGGTCTTAAAAGAGATTTAATTGAAAATTGGTAACAGTACAAAACATTTAGACTATACAGGGGGTTAGACCAGGTCAACACGAAAATTTTTCGTGTTGACGACTCGGCCGACCAGCCGAGTCCGGCCGGCGGCGCCGGCCGATTCGGCCGAGTCATGGCCGAGTCGGGTGTCGGTGGGTCGGGCTCGGTCTGGGGGAGGTTTTGGTATACTTTAATTTTCTTAATTCGCAATAAATTGTGAGTTATGGCTGTTTGACCGTTTGACTTCTAAAAAAAATATTAAAACAAAAAGATATAAAAGTTATGTGGGGCATGGGATTCGAACTCTGGTGGCTTGGTTCAGCAATGCAAGGTATTACCAATGAGCTACAAGCTCTTTCTTATAATTATTGTGTTATTTAATTACTTAAAATGATAGCAGCAAGAGTAAATACTCGAAGTATACATTAAATTTTAAAGTAATTTCTTGTACACTAAAAATGGAGTTATTTCATTCTTGTAGCTTGTAATTAAAAACAAAAATAATTACCGAAATCTTTTGCTCAGGCTAAAATGCCCCTTTGTGGATTTTTGAAAAAAAAAATATTTGAAAAATTTGTATAGGAAATTTAGGGTTGTTACATTCTACCCTTCTTATAAAAATTTCGTCCTCGAAATTTGTAATAGAAAGGTGTAACAGTTTCAAGGAAGGTTTTGTGACAGAACTATTGGTAGTGTATGAAATATTTAGCAGGAAGAAATATTGCAAAATGTTTTGGTCAAAGTGAGGGAGTTACCTGGGTTACCTTGGTTCTTAGTCTCAGGTTCTAAGGCCATTGAGGTGGAGGCTTGACCTCTCGACACATTTTTCTGAGTAAGCCGATACATCGATGCCTGGCTAGATAGGGATGGTCCATGTGGAGGTGGTGCTGGGAGTGCAAGACTAGGTGTAGGAGTCTGGATAGCTGGCTTCTTCGGGTAGATAGCGGGTGTGTGGGATGAGTTGCGTCTATAGGGACAGTCTCCAATTCTATGATCGGATGCGCCGCAAACTAGGCACAGGCCTTTTGCGCGCCTACAATCCTTCCACAAGTGTCCATTTCTATGGCAGTAGTAGCAAAATCCTGAACTTGACTGGTTAATTGTTTCCTTCTATCTCTTGGGTTTTGCAGGTTGTGTAGTGTAGGTTCCTCTTGCCATCTGGGTGGCAGTGCGTTTCTTGACGGTTGCTCCTGCTTCTGGTCGGTTCAATAATATGGCAGTCTGCTGCTGCAGTCCAACCAGGAGGCTTTGGATTTCCTTAAGCAGAACCGCCTGCTCGTTGGGTGGAGCAGAAACGGCAGGTGTGAGAGGTAGTGCTGATGGGGTGTTGTTGACGTTGGTGCTGGTGTTGTTCGGGGAATCCATAATCCTAAAGAAAAATATGGATTAGGACAGATTCAAATACATGAAATGATAAGATTCAAGGAATAGAAATTTGCAAGATTCAAGGAACATGAATTGTGAAGAATGTTTTAGTTGCTGTTTCTTGTGTTATATTGCTTAGGTTGTTCATGCAGACCAGAACTGCATGACAGGGTTTCATACAGCTCTGACCTGCATGGGCCACTAACAAAACCTGTCACGCCCCGCTTCCCAGTGTACGGCGAAGTGGACGCGACGAGGCCCGCTACGTATATACTCAAAAGTATATACGCTAAGCGTAACTAAGCAATATAAAGTAAATCACAAGAGACGAATAATAAAGAAATAACAGCAACTTTTATTAATAACATTCTTTGTACAATGCAGGAAAAGAAAATACAACTGGAATGAAAAGTAATGCCTAAACAGTGGCATAACAGAAAATGAACTAAACTGGAAAGAACAAGGTACAGTAACTAGAGCTCTGGATCTTCCTGGAACTGCTCCAAATCTTCACCGGTGGGCTCGATCTCAGCTTGGTCAAACGAGCCTGACGACATTCAAAGAAGAAGGAAATAGAATGTCGTCAGCGAACAGGTCACTCGGTAAGTCCCAAAGAATAAGAAGAATGAGAATGACAGAGTAACGGTATTTTCTAACTATTATATTATTGAGTGTAACGCTGTTGTTTGTAGCTTGGTACAAAAGGATGCCAGTGTATACGAGGGGGATCTCTATATGCTAGAGATCAGGGCAAAAGGAAAGTACAAGGAACCGTTATGTCACGGTACAACAGCAATAGGATTCAGGTTAGGTGTCTTAATCTGACTACCTTGTGCCATCTTTAACACCTTCCGTACCAATCTACCCCTTAAACCCCGTAGTGTTTTAACAGTATTGTAGTATTGGAATATGTAAGTTGGATGACTGACCAAAACCATGATATCAGTAAACATGTTGCAACTGTATCATCAGGTAAATGGAATATCAGGATAATGGATGAATATCCATGGTTTGATTCAGTCAAAAGAATATATTGTTAACTGGATTCAGGGTTTCATGTATTCAAATCGTATTGGAATATAAAAAGAATAAAGATTGACTTGAATCATATTCGAGTCAGGAATAGTCAGACTCTAACCCGAGTCAGACTAAAAGAAAGATAATTTGAAGTTCAATATTAGCTAGGGGCCTTATTGTAATTTGTAAAACTTGAGTGGGTTTTATGTAAAAAGTACTTTTGTATAGTTTTCAAAATACACCTCAAGTATTTAATAATCATCTTTATTGTTATAATGAATGTGAATTTTATTTGTGTTATTCTAGTGAATATATCCTAATAAAAGTATTAATTGTTTTATCTGAAATTCATGGTATTTTAGTGTAACTTTTAATCTTGTAATTTTTTTAGAAAAACTGTGGAAACTTATATTATGATAAAATAGATGTTTAAATGATAATTATATATATATATATTAATACATGAATAATTTTATATAAATATTTTATTTAGAAAAATCTCATTTTCCGTAAATATCGTATTTTGAACCTTTCGAGACCGAATGCTCCTTGTGGAGGTCTGAATCTCGCACTACTAGCCTGCGGGTGCACGATGAACCGTACTATCCCTAACAGGTTCCCCAAAAGTGGGTTGTAGCGGCGCTTTGCTTAGGTTTAACAAATACTTTTCATTTGGGAAAATGGTTTTATAAATATGGGGTATTTATTTGCAAAAGAGTACAGTTTTCCGTATTTTAGTTATTAGGGTTTCCTAAACCAACTAGCCTATTTCTAAGGTCTAAACGATGAGTCATTAGAAGCCTCAAATCGCCTCTTCACCGTTAATTACGACCAGGTAAGTGCCAGGTAAGTGGGAAGGAACCACAGTCGTGGGCCTAATTAAAAACCACTAGCCTTAGACACACTTGCCTAGTCACCACAAGACAGTTTAGATAAACGATCGATATCCATGACCAATCGTGTTTTCATTTTATTAAAAGATTTTATTTAGAAAAGTTTACAACTTAAAGCTTTAAAATAAAGATTAGGGTATTTTAGTGAAAAGTCCTGTAATTTCGTATTCTGTGTTTTGATATTTATCAATTAGGGTTATATTGAGTGTGTGTAGAGGTAAGTAATTACCTCGTGACTTATTTTAAGTTTTGGTGAAGTTTAAAGGTAAAACATGACATATTAAAATTAAAGGTATTATAGCGTAAGAATACGGTATTTAAAAACGTTATCATTTTATGTGTGAAATTTCATTCAAATTGGGTTCTACAAGTTTAGTGATCAAGATAAACCTATTTAGGAGTGAGGGAATTAATTAAACTAAGAAAAATGAACTTCATGGTATTTTTATGAAAGGAATACGGTTTTGCAAAGAACTTATCATTTCATGTGAGAAACTTTGTTTAAAATTGGTTTCTATGTGATTAATAGTCATCATGAATATAGGTAGGTATTATGGATTAGGTGACAAGTGGGATTTTGTTGCAAAACCGAATCGGAAATCGGTTTGTTCCGATTTCCGTCGGGGTTCGTAATTCCGTATTTTAAGAAATAGAAAAGAGGGAAGATTGGGACTTACGGTTTGGACAAGCTAAGGAAGCTAATGGACGTGGTGGTTGTCGATTCGTCGAAAACGTCGCGAAGGTTTTGATCTGATCACCGGAATCCGTCGTCGATTTCGGCAGCGCTTCGCTTCTCGCTCTTCGTACCAAGTTCTCGAGAATTTAGGAGAGTGGATTTAGAGTTGTGAGAGGAAAAGGTAGAGGGTAGGGGTCTTTATATAGGGCTAGGCCAGGGTTAGGGTTTGGATTAAAATATTTTTAAAAATGTAAAAATCATTAAAAATTCATTAAATTTGGTCTTAAAAGAGATTTAATTGAAAGTTGGTAATAGTACAAAACATTTAGACTATACAGGGGGTTAGACCAGGTCAATACGAAAATTTTTCGTGTTGACGACTCGGCCGACCGGCCGAGTCCGGCCGAGTCGCCGGCCGATTCGGCCGAGTCATGGCCGAGTCGGGTGTCGTTGGGTTAGGCTTGGTCTGGGGGAGGTTTTGGTATACTTTAATTTTCTTAATTCGCAATAAATTGTGAGTTATGGCTGTTTGACCGTTTGACTTCTAAAAAAAAATTAAAACAAAAAGATATAAAAATTATGTGGGGCATGGGATTCGAACTCTGGTGGCTTGGTTCAGCAATGCAAGGCATTACCAATGAGCTACAAGCTCCTTCTTGTAATTATTGTGTTATTTAATTACTTAAAATGATAGCAGCAAGAGTAAATACTCCAAGTATACATTAAATTTTAAAGTAATTTCTTGTACACTAAAAATGGAGTTATTTCATTCTTGTAGCTTGTAATTAAAAACAAAAATAATTACCTAAATCTTGTGCTCGGGCTAAAATACCCCTTTGTGGATTTTTGAAAAAAAAATATTTGAAAAATTTGTATAGGAAATTTAGGGTTGTTACAGGCTCAGCGATAGAGACAACTTCTTTTTGCCCCTTGTCTGAATGTGGTGCTGCCGGTGTCAGCCTCTTAAAGACTGACGTTGTCTTTTGAGTGGAGATATTCAATCTGTCAAAGACAGATCCTCGAGCAGGGGCCGAAGCCGGAATAGTCAGCCTTGAAAAGACTGATTCTTTGACAGGAGAAGCCGCCTTGATGACTTCTGGAGCAGCGGCTGTTGCCTTCCTTGGGACAGCCATTTTAGAGTTCATGGGCTTCCTAATAGGCCCATCAGAGTTCTGATCTAGCCTGGCAAAGACAGAGGCTATTGATTTGGTAATGGACGACCCGTTGACAGGGGCCGTTGTAGCAGTGAGCCAGTCAATGACCGACTTCTTGTTCGCTTCTGGTGCGGGCATTGGCATAGTGAAGCTTGCAGGCGGGATCATGGTCCCGAAAAACAGGCCGGTGGTGGCCTGGGTCACCTGTTCTACCGGAAGAGCAAAGATGGAGGCCGCCTGAGGCCCATATGCTACACCTCCAGGTGAGGTGGAGCGTCGGCTGCATTGACACTTAGAGCAGTTCGAGCAGTTAGAGGCCATTGATGCTTGATTTCTGCACCAGGTGTCACGCCCCGCTTCCCAAAATACGGAATACGAGGGGTAGACAAGGCCAGCCATGCTTCTACGGTCGAGGAAATGTCCTGCCGTAGTCACACTTCGGCTTCTAGTTTTTCATGGTAAACAGTAAATGATGCGCAGGTAATGAGAAATGTAGTAACTGAATGAAACAATGTAAAGAACTGACCCGAGGGGAAACAAACGGGATATAACTCTGGATAGCAAGTCGAGGTGTCTGTGATATACGTCTAGTCCTGGTCCAAGCTAAATCTTCTCCTCACTCTGAGCATGCAAACTCAGGTCGTCAGAGCGACACAATAGCAATATAATATATATAAAATCATGTGACAATTCTAACGGTAGTAATAGATATGTATAAGTAAATCAATGACAACAAGGATATGCATATGCAGTAATCAATGCATCAGAACAGTAAGAGCAATAGAATGATATGTCACGTATGTCAACACAGTATGTAAAGTATATCAATGCCAGTATCCCTATCAGTCTCTAAGTCTCACTGTACAGATCACTAAGCCTATCGTCAGTCCAAGTGTGAGAGTCAACCACTCGCGAGTGTCCTCCACCCAAGGGTAGAACCCAAGGGCAAGGGACCTCGGGCCCAACATGTATATCATAGTAATAATCACGTACCCTGTAAAACTCAATATATCTCCCTAAATATATAAGCCGGCATGGGACTCCCGAGATTCTGTTGAACTCACACTCAAACTACCCCATACCCCGTGGTCTACATCAAATGCTAACCATAACCCTAAATATTAATCGGTCCGTGACAAGTCTGCGCGAGAACTGGAGGCATGACCTCCATCAAGCACGTCCCGACTAATACCTAAGATAAATGGCAGTGTCTGGTGCCTTATCTGTGACACCCGTGCAAGAGCTTCCATAAGTGTCTCATACCACTTGTAGTCACACGTATACGCATCCCACAGACGTCGACAATGCAAAAGAATAATAAGGTTCACTTATTGTGTACAAGTACGTATCACTTTCACTTAATCACTTATACACGAACACTAACGTACTTGCCACAATCATCACTAATACCTAACACTTGGTAATGCACGTTATCACTAGGTTATCAATGCAATGACATGTGTATGATATGATGCGTAAACAGTATATACAGCATGATTAGGGTGTCATGAATCGGTAATCTACCACTTGCATAATTTATCATAAATCATACGGTTACAATTTAGTGAAACGATGAACAGATAGTAATTAGTATGTTCAGTTATCTATCCATCGAATTTATTTTCACGCCAATCGGGTTTCAGGATCATTAATTATAGCCATTTCATTTTAAGCGTTCACGGCTGGAAATCCAGTTTCAGAATCGGAAGTCCGTTTCGCAATGCATTTTAATTCCAGTTGGGATCAGATTTTAGCGACGATACAGTTGGATGAAATCTAGGGTTTTCAGTAAGGTATTCAACGCAATAGACGGATCTTCAATCGCATCTGTACGTCAGGAGTTATACACTGTTTAACATTAATATGTCATCTCAGAATCTGTTCTGGACTGTTATACGTCCGCATCTATTAAATTACAGATTAAATAACAAACGATAACGAAACAGGATGAAACCACTTGTGTTGTCTAGCTAACACATTCTCTTATAAATAACAGTGGAGTTCCACAACCTACGAGTTAAGAAAACAGGGTGGTGTTCATTACGGGACAGTAAACAACAACTGGAGTCACTCTGGACTGCAGTCCAGAGTCGCACTCCGATCCAAATTTTGTCACAGTTTAAGTAAAGAAATATCTGGAAACTAGTATAAGGTTAAATTTCATCGAGTTGTCTTCGATTTGAGCCCTCGAACGCATCATTCCAGTATGTATATGATTTATGGTGATTTTTACAGTTTTCAGGTACAGGAAATATCCAGTTTTACAGGCAAACTTGGGGGTAGTCGTTTTAGTCGGTAATCGTCGTATTATCGAGTGAAATTTATACAGGGTATTTATCACTACACGGGCCAAGACAGACAATCTAATTCCGTCAAAATAGACAAGTATTTTCATAGGAATCACACATCGAACAGGTTTGACACATAATCGATCTGAAACTGTAATTTTACGATCTATGTAATTTAAATTTATAACTTGAATATATAGCATGTAGCAAGTAATAGTACTTGCCTGGAAATGTGTCGACAATAATACTGCAGTGGTATCAGCACGATCGCGCCATGAACGCAGCACCGGCTCAGTCCTTTGGAATCCGACAATTTCACTCGATCTAGCTGCTCTTCGTGCCCTCCTTTTCTTCACTGCTTCACGTTGTTCGTTGATTTGATGTGAGGAAGGGTGAGACGCTGATAAAGGGAGAGAAATTTAGAGAGAGAGGAAGAGAGAATTAGAGAGGGGGGGAATTAGAGAGAGAGAGAGAGAGAGAATTAGAGAAATTGCGAGAGGGGGGAATTAGAGAGAAAGAACATGGGTGAGATGAGAGAGGGGGAATAGAATGAATGAGAATTAAGTGGTGATTAATAGGATTTTAAAAGGGATTAATGGGGGAAATTAATTGGGATTAAAGAGGCATTAACTTGGTGGTTTAATAGGAATTTATAGAGGAGATTTGGGTTTGGATTTGAAGGGATTTAAAAGAAATGAGGTGGGATAATTGTTATTTTAATGGGCTGGGGAGGGAAAATGGGCTCGGGCCAAGTGATAAGATAGTAGGGAAAAGAAAGGGGCCGGGATTAGGATTTTAAGTGAATGAGAAAAGGATTAGAGGAGTGGGCCGGCTCTGGGCTTGGGGAAAGTAACGGCTGGGCTAAAAATGAAAAAGAAAGGGGATAATAAAAGAGGAAGGGAATGGGGGTTTGGGTTAGGGAAAATTAAAAGATATGAGATTAGATTATGATTTGGGTTTTTAGAATAATACAAATAATAATTATAAAATAAATAATATTTTAGAGTGACAAAAATACGGATATTGGTATTCAAAAGGACTTGTTCCGATTCCGTCGGGTTTTGTAAATCCGTATTTTTAGATAGAAGAAATAGGTAGAAATTGGGACTTACGGGTTTTAAATCACACAAGAGGGTGAGAGGGAAGTAGGGGAAACGCCAATGTGTTGCGTCGTCGCCGGTAGTTCCTAAAACGATCGCCAGAAGTTCGCCGTAGATTTTGCCGGAGCTTCGTCTCGAGCTCGTTTTCAAAGTGCACAAGACTCTTGAAATTTTGAGAGAGTGGGCTCAGAATTTGGGGGTGAGAGGGTAGTGTGTAGGGTTGGTATTTATAGGGTTAGGCTAGGGTTAGGGTAGATGAAAAGTTTAAAATAAAAAATGTGATAAAATGTATTAAAAGTGGAGTAATTGGGGTTTTAAAAGAGCTCTGGAAATAGTCTGAGGCTGAAATTTTGCAGGTGCATAGGGAATGTTAAAAGACACAATTTTCATGTTGGGGCCGTCGCCGGAATCGGCCGACTCGGCCGTGACTCGGTCGGAGGACTGAGTCGGCCGGGTCAAGGCCGATTTGGCCGATTCCCGGCCGAGTCAGGCGGTCGGGATCCCCCCCGACGGTTCATATAACCCATGGCAATGTTACATTTTTTGGTGTAGTGGGGATTTTTGTGAGATATGCATGTGTAAACCCTTTGTATTCTAAAGGTTTTAAAAAAAATCAATATTAAAAATAATGTGGGGTATGGGATTTGAATTCTGGTGGCTAGGTTCAGCAGTGCAAGGTATTACCAATGAGCCACAAGCTCCTTCTTATAATTATGAATCTAATTAATTACTTAAAATAATAACAGTAAATGTAAATACCCCAAGCATACATTAATTTTAAAGCAAATTTTTGTACACTAAAAATGGAGTTGTTATATTCTTTTAACTTGTAATTAAAAGCAAAATAATTACTTATATATTGTGCTCAGGCTAAAATACCCATTTATGGATTTTGAAAAAAATATTTGAACAAATTTGTATTGGAATTTAGGGTTGTTACATTCTATCCTCCTTATAAAAATTTCGTTCTCGAAATTTGTAAAAGGAAAGTGTAATAAATTCAAGGAGAGTTTGGTGTCTGGAGTACTTGATAGTGTATAAAAATAACAAAGTGATACGAGGGTGAAAAGGGCTTACCGGTGTTGCCTTGACCTACAGTCTCGGCTTCTACGGCTACTAATGTGAATGTCTGTCGCCGTGGTATATTCCTTCTAGCTGGAGGCACATTCTGTCTTTGGGGCCTGTTTCTGTGCCCTCTAGGCGTGTCCCTCATTGCTTGTTGGAATTGGCGAGTAGGCTGTGCAGGTGGTAGAGCAGGTAGTGCATAACGAGGTGCAGGAGCCTGGATAGTTGGCCGCTGCGGGTAGTTGGTGGGTGTGTGAGCTGAGTTGCTATTATAAGGACAGTTCCCAATTCAGTGGTTGGATGCGCTACAAATTAGACAAAGGCCTTTTGCGCATCTACAGTCCTTCCACAAGTGTCCCTTTCTTCTGCAGTAGTAGCAGAAATCTGGACTCGACTGGTTATTGGTTTCTTCTAGTCTCCTGGGTTCAAACGATGACCTGGAAGAGGCTCCTCCTGCTATTTGAGTGGCAGGGTGTTTCAAACCGGCAGATTGGGGTCTTCCCCTCGCCTTTATCACTGCCTCATAACTGCGGGCAGCTTCCAGAGTATCTTAATGAGTCGGAAATTTCCCTGTGGCTAGTGCAGCCTGGATTTCCGTGTCCAAACCTTGTTGAAATCGACGGACTCTGATCTCATCCGTCGGTATCAGGTGTGCCGCAAATCGACTGAGCATGGTGAATTCAGCGTCATACTTATCTACTGACTTGTCCCACATCGAACCTTGTTGTAGATGAATGAACTGTTGTTCCATGGCAAACCTGGCAGTCACAGGGAAGTACTTCGCGTCGAACTTATCGTGAAAAGTCTTCCATTCAATAGGCTGTTCAAGACAGCTTTCTTCCGCCTTCCTCTAGTTGCGAGTATTGTCCGTGAGATGCAGTTTCGCCACACGGACCCAAGCTATGTCTGGCACTTGTGCTGCCGCCAGATCATCTTCGATACTTTGAGCCCATTCCTCATCTTCCAGTGGGCTCCCCTTTCCTGAGAACTGTTTGGGATGTAAAGCTCTGAATTGCTTCACCCCAGGTGCTTCAGCCTCAGGACGGTTCAAGAGCTGCAGCTGTCCCTCTAGGAGGCTGCGGATTGCCTCAAGCAGAACCGTTTGCTCGTTGAGTGGAGCAGGAACGCCAGGTGTGAGTGGAAGTAGTGGAGGTGTGTTGTTGACATTGGTGCTGGTGTTGTTTGGTGAATCCATAACCTTGAATGAAAAATTTAGGTTAGGACAGATCCAAAGTATATGATTAAAAGAATATGAAATGATAAGATTCAAGGAACATGACTGTAAAGAATGTTTTAGTTGCTAGTTCTTGTGATATATTGCTTAGGTTGTTCACGCAGAACAGAACTGCATGGCAGTGTTCCATACAACTCTGACCTGCATGGGCCGCCAACAAAACCTGTAACGCCCCGCTTCCCAGTATAAGGCGAAGGGGACGCGACTGGTCCGCTATGTATTTACTCAGAAGCAAATACGCTAAGCGTATCTAAGAAATATAAAAGTAAATACACAAGAGACAAGATATATAAACTGAACAGCAACTTTATTTATTAACATTCTTTTGTACAATGCATGAAAAGGAAATACAACTGAAATAAAAACGATGCATAAACAATGGCATGCCAGGAATTTAAAGGTACTGAATAGAAAATGTACAATGTCTAAAGCTCAGGGTCTTCGCTGTACTGATCCAAGTCTTCTGCAGTTGGCTCGATCTCTGACGGGTCCGAATCACCTGACGACATTCAAATAAGAAAGAATAGAATGTCTTCAGCGAACAGGTCACTCGGTAAGTCCCAAAGATAAGGGAGAAAGAGAATAGACAGAATAAGAAGGTTGCTTTTAAAGTTGTAGTATATTGTTATAATATTGTGTTAACGCTGTTGTTTGTAGCTTGGTACAGAAGAATGCCAGTGTATACGAGAGGGGTCTCTATATGCTAGAGACCAGGGCAAACAGAATATAGAGTACAAGGCTCCGTTAGAAAGCCCGGAACAACGGCAATTCGATTCATGTTAGGTGTCTTAAATCTTGCAGTCTCGTGCCACTTTTAACACTTTCCGTACCAATCTACCCCTTAAACCCCGTAGTGTTTTATTTGTATTGTTTTGTACTGTAAATTGTATTGAGTGTATAATTGAAAGACTGACCGAAACCATGATATCAGTAAACGGATGTAACCGTAGAATCATGTAAATGGATGTAAACTGGAAATCATGTAAATGGAATGTATATCCATGGTTCGGTTCAGTCAAGTTGTATAGATTGATAGTTGGATTCATGGATTCATAAATTCATGTTGGATTGTAATATTGAAGATTGTAGCTTGTAGATTTTACTTGAATCATATTCAAGTCAGATATAATCAGACTCAAAGCCGAGTCAGACAATTAGTAAAGTAAATTGAAGTCCTGATTGTTTTTATTAATTTGTCTATATTAGATAGGCAAGCACCCAATTCTCCGGCTCCCTGGGGCTCAAGAGATTCGTTCTGCTTAAACTTATGTTTACTAGGGTCCTTAGGGTAATTTATAGAACTTGAGGGGTTTTTATGTAAAAATACTTTTATATACTTTTCAAAATGCACCTCAAATATTTATTATTCGTCTTTAGGGTTGTAATGAATATAGATTTCATATTGTGATATTTCTAGTGAAAATATCCTAGTTTCATAAATAAAGGCATTTATCTGTAATATTGATTTATTTGGAATTCATGGTATTTTAGTGTAAAATTTATTCTTGTGATGTTTTAGAAAAAGTGGAATATTTATATCATAACAAAATAGGTATTTTAATGATAAGTATACATATATTTATACAAAAATAATTTTAATATATTTATTATATTCTAAAAATCTCATTTTCTTAAGATGTCGTACTTTAAATCTTTCGAGACCGAATGCTCCTTGCGGAGGTTTGAATTTCGCACTATTAAGCCTGAGGATGTGCGATAATCCACACCATCCCGAACGGGTTCCCCAAAATGGGTTGTAGCGGCGCTTTGCAAAGATTGTAAAGTACTAAATCCTTTAGAAAACAGTTTTATGAAGTAATTGGTATTTATTTGAAAAGATGTCAATTTTCCGTATTATATGTTTTAGGATCTCGTAAGTCAACTAGACTATTCCTAACTGGTCCAAACGACAAGTTGTGAGATACCACAAATCGCCTCTTCACCGCCAATTGTGGCCAGGTAAGTACAAGTGAAGAAAGGGGGGATCCGCAAACGAATCACCGTGAGACGGGCCTTTTAAAGTTACCTTTCTCACTTGCCTAGCCTAGACACCACAAAGTCAGGTTTAGATAAACGACTGATGTCTACAACTTATCGTATTTTCATAATAAGAGGTATTTATTTAAAAAGTGTAACAATACTAAATCTTTTAGTAGCGGTTTTATTAAGTCAAGAGTATTTAAATGAAAATATTGTTTTCTCGTATTCTAAGTTTTTTTGATGGTATCGTGTTAGCTTGTATATGCGTGTGTGAGGAGGTAGGTCGTTACCTCGTGCTTTACGTTAAAGGTATAGGAAGTTTAATGGAACTAAATGTAAAGTTTAAACAATGTGGTATTTAAGTGAAATGTTACGATAAATTGAAATAACTATCATTTCATGTGATGAAACTTGATCAATTTGGTTGATTAGTGTTTAATAGTCATCATGAGGAAATTTAAGTATGATTGTATTAGTGAGAAGTGGAATTTTATAAGAAACCGAATCGGAAATCAGATTTGTTCCGATTCCGTCGGGTTTTGTAAATCCGTATTTTTAGATAGAAGAAATAGGTAGAAATTGGGACTTACGGGTTTTAGGTCACACAAGAGGGTGAGAGGGAAGTAGGGGAAACGCCAATGTGTTGCGTCGTTGCCGGTAGTTCCTAAAACGATCGCCGGAAGTTCGCCGTAGATTTCGCCGGAGCTTCGCCTCGAGCTCGTTTTCAAAGCGCACAAGATTCTTGAAATTTTGAGAGAGTGGGCTCAGAATTTGGGGATGAGAGGGTAGTGTGTCGGGTTGGTATTTATAGGGTTAGGCTAGGGTTAGGGTAGATGAAAAGTTTAAAATAAAAAATGTGATAAACTGTAATAAAATGTATTAAAAGTGGAGTAATTGGGGTTTTAAAAGAGCTCTGGAAATAGTCTGAGGCTAAAATTTTGCAGGTGCATAGGGAATGTGAAAAGACACAATTTTCATGTTGGGGCCATCGCCGGAATCGGCCTACTCGGCCGTGACTCGGTCGGAGGACTGAGTCGGCCGGGTCAAGGCCGATTAGGCCGATTCCCGGCCGAGTCGGGCTGTCGGGATCCCCCCCGATGGTTCATATAACCCATGGCAATGTTACATTTTTGGGTGTAGTGGGGATTTTTGTGAGATATGCACGTGTAAACCCTTGGTATTTTAAAGGTTTTAAAAAAAACAATATTAAAAATAATGTGGCGTATGTGATTTGAACTCTGGTGGCTTGGTTCAGCAGTGCAAGGTATTACCAATGAGCCACAAGCTCCTTCTTGTAATTATGGAGCTAATTAATTACTTAAAATAATAACAGTAAATGTAAATACCCCAAGCATACATTAATTTTAAAGCGAATTTTTGTACACTAAAAATGGAGTTGTTACATTCTTTTAACTTGTAATTAAAAGCAAAATAATTACTTATATATTGTGCTCAGGCTAAAATACCCATTTATGGATTTTGAAAAAAATATTTGAAAAAAATTGTATAGAAATTTAGGGTTGTTACATTCTACCCTCCTTATAAAAATTTCGTCCTCAAAATTTGTAAAAGGAAAGTGTAATAAATTCAAGGAAAGTTTGGTGTCTGGAGTACTTGATAGTGTATAAAAATAACAAACTGATACGAGGGTGAAAAGGGCTTACCGGTGTTACCTTGACCTACAGTCTCGGCTTCTACGGCTACTAATGTGAATGTCTGTCGCCGTGGTACATTCCTTCTAGCTGGAGGCACATTCTGTCTTTGGGGCCTGTTTCTCTGCCCTCTAGGCGTGTCCCTCATTGCTTGTTGGAATTGGCGAGTAGGCTGTACAGGTGGTAGAGCAGGTAGTGCATAACGAGGTGCAGGAGCCTGGATAGTTGGCCGCTGCGGGTAGTTGGTGGGTGTGTGAGCTGAGTTGCTATTATGAGGGCAGTTCCCAATTCTGTGGTTGGATGCGCTACAAATTAGACAAAGGACTTTTGCGCGTCTACAATCCTTTCACAAGTGTCCCTTTCTTCTACAGTAGTAGCAGAAATCTGGACTCGAATGGTTATTGGTTTCTTCTGGTCTCCTGGGTTCAAACGATGGCCTGGAAGAGGCTCCTCCTGCTATTTGAGTGGCAGGGCGTTTCAAACCGGCAGATTGGGGTCTTCCCCTCGCCTTTATCACTGCCTCATAACTGCGGGCAGCTTCCAGAGTATCTTCATGAGTCAGAAATTTCTCTGTGGCTAGTGCAGCCTGGATTTCCGTGTCCAAACCTTGTTGAAATCGACGGGCTCTGATCTCATCCGTCGGTATCAGGTGTGCCGCAAATCGACTGAGCATGGTGAATTCAGCGTCATACTTATCTACTGACTTGTCCCACATCGAACCTTGTTGTAGATGAATGAACTGTTGTTCCATGGCAAACCTGGCAGTCACAGGGAAGTACTTCGCGTCGAACTTATCACGAAAAGTCTTCCATTCAATAGGCTGTTCAAGACGGCTTTTTTCCGCCTTCCACCAGTTGCGAGCATTGTCCGTGAGCTACTGTTTCGCCACACAGACCCAAGCTATGTCTGGCACTTGTGCTGCTGCCAGATCATCTTCGATATTTTGAGCCCATTCCTCAGCTTCCAGTGGGCTCCCCTTTCCTGATAAATGTTTGGGATGTAAAGCTCTGAATTCCTTCACCCCAAGTGCTTCAGCCTCAGGACGGTTCAAGAGCTGCTGTTGTCCCTTTAGAAGGCTACGAATTGCCTCAAGCAGAACCGTTTGCTCGTTGAGGGGAGCAGGAACGGAAGGTGTGAGTGGCAGTAGTGGAGGTGTGTTGTTGACATTGGTGCTGGTGTTGTTTGGTGAATCCATAATCTTGAATGAAAAATTTAGGTTAGGACAGATCCAAAGTATATGAATAAAAGAATATGAAATGATAAGATTTAAGGAACATGATTGTAAAGAATGTTTTAGTTGCTAGTTCTTGTGTTATATTGCTTAAGTTGTTCACGCAGAACAGAACTGCATGACAGTGTTCCATACAACTCTGACCTGCATGGGCCGCCAACAAAACCCGTCACGCCCCGCTTCCCAGTATAAGGAAAAGGGAACGCGACTGGTCCGCTACGTATTTACTCAGAAGCAAATACGCTAAGCGTATCTAAGCAATATAAAAGTAAATACACAAGAGACAAGATATATAAACTGAACAGCAACTTTATTTATTAACATTCTTTTGTACAATGCATGAAAAGGAAATACAACTGAAATAAAAGTGATGCCTAAACAATGGCATGACAGGAATTTAAAGGTAGTGAATAGAAAATGTACAATGTCTAGAGCTCAGGGTCTTCGCTGTACTGATCCAAGTCTTCTGCAGTTGGCTCGATCTCTGACGGGTCCGAATCACCTGACGACATTCAAATAAGAAAGAATAGAATGTCTTCAGCGAACAGGTCACTCGGTAAGTCCCAAAGATAAGGGAGAAAGAGAATAGACAGAATAAGAAGGTAGCTTTTAAAGTTGTAGTATATTGTTATAATATTGTGTTAACGCTGTTGTTTGTAGCTTGGTACAGAAGAATGCCAGTGTATACGAGAGGGGTCTCTATATGCTAGAGACTAGGGCAAACGGAATATAGAGTACAAAGCTCCGTTAGAAGGCCCGGAACAACGGCAATTGGATTCATGTTAGGTTGTCTTAAATCTTGCAGTCTCGTGCCACTTTTAACACTTTCCGTACCAATCTATCCCTTAAACCCCGTAGTGTTTTATTTGTATTGTTTTGTACTGTAAATTGTATTGAGTGTATAATTGAAAGACTGACCGAAACCATGATATCAGTAAACGGATGTAACCGTAGAATCATGTAAATGGATGTAAACTGGAAATCATGTAAATGGAATGTATATCCATGGTTCGGTTCAGTCAAGTTGTATAGATTGATAGTTGGATTCATGGATTCATGGATTCCTGTTGGATTGTAATATTGAAGATTGTAGCTTGTAGATTTTACTTGAATCATATTCAAGTCAGATATAATCATACGCAAACCCGAGTCAGACAATTAGAAAAGTAAATTGAAGTCCTGATTGTTTTTTATTAATTTGTCTATATTAGATAGGCAAGCACCCAATTCTCCGACTCCCTGGGGCTCAAGAGATTCGTTCTGCTTAAACTTATGTTTACTAGGGTCCTTAGGGTAATTTATTGAACTTGAGGGGGTTTTATGTAAAAATACTTTTATATACTTTTCAAAATACACCTCAAGTATTTATTATTCGTCTTTAGGGTTGTAATGAATATAGATTTTATATTGTGATATTTCTAGTGAAAATATCCTAGTTTCATAAATAAAGGTATTTATCTGTAATATTGATTTATTTGGAATTCATGGTATTTTAGTGTAAAATTTATTCTTGTGATTTTTTAGAAAAAGTGGAATATTTATATCATAATAAAATAGGTATTTTAATGATAAGTATACATATATTTATATAAAAATAATTTTAATATATTTATTATATTCTAAAAATCTCATTTTCTTAAGATGTCGTACTTTAAATCTTTCGAGACCGAATGCTCTTTGCGGAGGTCTGAATCTCGCACTACTAAGCCCAAGGATGTGCGATAATCCGCACCATCCCGAACGGGTTCCCCAAAGTGGGTTGTAGCGGCGTTTTGCAAAGATTGTAAAGTACTAAATTCTTTAGAAAACAGTTTTATAAAGTAATTGGTATTTATTTGTAAAGATGTCAATTTTCCGTATTATATGTTTTAGGGTCTCCTAAGTCAACTAAACTATTCCTATCTGGTCCAAACGACAAGTTGTGAGATGCCTCAAATCGCATCTTCTCCGCCAATTGTGTCCAGGTAAGTACAAGTGAAGAAAGGAGGGATCCGCTCACGAATCACCGTGAGACGGGCCTTTTAAAGTTACCTTTCTCACTTGCCTAGCCTAGACACCACAAAGTCAGGTTTAGATAAACGACTGATGTCCACAACTTATCGTATTTTCATAATAAGAGGTATTTATTTAAAAAGTGTAACAATACTAAATCTTTTAGTAACGGTTTTATTAAGTCAAGGGTATTTAAATGAAAATATTGTTTTCTCGTATTCTAAGTTTTTTTGATGGTATCGTGTTAGGTTGTATATGAGTGTGTGAGGAGGTAGGTCGTTACCTCGTGCTCTACGTTAAAGGTATCGCAAGTTTAATGGAGCTAAATGTAAAGTTGAAACAATGTGGTATTTAAGTGAAATGTTACGATAAATTGAAATAGCTATCATTTCATGTGATGAAACTTGATCAATTTGGTTGATTAGTGTTTAATAGTCATCATGAGGAAGTTTAAGCATGATTGTATTAGTGAGAAGTGGAATTTTATAAGAAACCGAATCGGAAATCGGATTTGTTCCTATTCCGTCGGGTTTTGTAAATCCGTATTTTTAGATAGAAGAAATAGGTAGAAATTGGGACTTACGGGTTTTAGGTCACATAAGAGGGCGAGAGGGAAGTAGGGGAAATGCCAATGTGTTGCGTCGTCGCCGGTAGTTCCTAAAACGATCGCCGGAAGTTCGCCATAGATTTCGCCGGAGCTTCGCCTCGAGCTCGTTTTCAAAGTGCACAAGATTCTTGAAATTTTGAGAGGGTGGGCTAAGAATTTGGGGGTGAGAGGGTAGTCTGTAGGGTTGGTATTTATAGGGTTAGGCTAGGGTTAGGGTAGATGAAAAGTTTAAAATAAAAAATGTGATAAAATATGATAAAATGTATTAAAAGTGGAGTAATTGGGGTTTTAAAAGGGCTCTGGAAATGGTCTGAAGCTGAAATTTTGCAGGTGCATAAGGAATGTGAAAAGACACAATTTTCATGTTGGGCCGTCGCCAGAATCGGCCGACTCGGCCGTGATTCGGCCGTGACTCGGTCGGAGGACTGAGTCGGCCGGTCATGGCCGATTTGGCCGATTCCCGGCTGAGTCAGACGGCCGCGATCTCCCCCGATGGTTCATATAACCCCTGGCAATGTTACATTTTTGGGTGTAGTGGGGTTTTTGTGAGATATGCACGTGTAAACCCTTGGTATTCTAAAGGTTTTTAAAAAAATCAATATTAAAAATAATGTGGGGTATGGGATTTGAACTCTGGTGGCTTGGTTCAGCAATGTAAGGTATTACCAATGAGCCACAAGCTCCTTCTTGTAATTATGGAGCTAATTATTTACTTAAAATAATAACAGTAAATGTGAATATCCCAAGTATACATTAATTTTAAAGCAAATTTTTGTACACTAAAAATGGAGTTGTTACATTATTTTAACTTGTAATTAAAAGCAAAATAATTACTTATATCTTGTGCTCAGGCTAAAATACCCCTTTATGGATTTTGAAAAAAATATTTGAAAAATTTTGTATAGGAATTTGGGGTTATTACAGAACATCTAGTCATTGTTTATGCTTAGGTGGTGACTCTCTCAATGTGCAAGGTTACGTTGATGCGGACTACTCAGGTGAACGAGATAGTAGGAAAAGCACAACAGAGTATGTATTCACAGTTGGGAGAACAGCAGTCAGTTGGTTCTCCCAGTTACAAAAGTTTGTGGCATTGTCAACAACGGAAGCCGAATATGTGGCCATCATAGAAGCCAACAAATAGATGATATGGGTACAAGGGTTACTCGAAAAATTAGATAAGAAACAAGATTTCAATACCTTGTGGAGCGACAGTCAAAGTGCAATACACTTGGACAAGAATGCTGCATATCACTCTCGGACGAAGCACATTAAGATGCGGTACCATTTCATACGTATAGCGTTGTAGGATGGTAAGTTGACACTACAAAAGATTGTGGGAGAAAAGAATCATGCAGATATATTCACCAAGGTCGTAAACAGAGATAAACTGGATCCCTGTTGCAGGTTGGTGAAACTCTCCATAAAGATTTGATGAGGAGAGAGCAGATAGCGGAATCATGTGAAGTCTATTAGTTTGGGAATCAAGGCGGAATAATCTCTAAGTGGGAGAATGTTGAAATGTGGAGAATTCTTCCTCTGACTTCTGAACTGTTGGATATAGGTGCCTTTAAGGAAATTATCGTAATTGTAAGAATGCAATTACTGAATTCAAAAGGACCTATACAAAGAACACACTACTACAAATAAGGGTTGCCCCTACGGATTTATCGGTAGGGGCAACCCACTGCCCCTACGGATATGTACGTAGGGGCGAAAAAAGACCCCGTAGGTGCAAAGGCCGCAGGTGCAAGTTGAGGCCCTGAACTTGCCCCTACGGGCAAATTAGAGCCCCTACGGATATATCTGTAGGTGTTATAGCCCCTACGGAGTACTCCGTAGGGGTAATCAAATCATATATGTATTTTTTTTGAATATATTGTATATACCTACGGCTATATCCGTAGGTCCTTGTTCTACCCCTACGGATACCTCCGTAGGGGATATAAAGTGGCCCCTACGGATAAGTCCGTAGGGGCACTCCCAACACCCTGCACTGAGATCAGGGGGGAAAATATCAGGAAACCTGATATTTTGCCCCTACGGATAAATTCGTAGGGGATAAACAGTGGCCCCTACGGACATATCCATAGGGGCACTCCCAACACCCTGCACTGATATCAGGTGGGAAAATATCAGGTTTCCTGATAGTTTGCCCCTACGGATATGCCCGTAGGGGCAACATATATACCTACGGCTTAATCCGTAGGTACATATTGTCTGTATTTTTTTTTTAAAAATGGGCTGCTAGATTTTTTCCCACCCTGTGCACAATACTATATACATCAATCAAATCATATATTGCAGTATTCATAATCACATCTCACGCATATATATAATATACAAAAGAAACCCAAAAACTGAATATGATATAAATACAAACCAATATCAATATCGTTTCAAAATGTAGTACAATGTGATATAAATACATGTTTCAAAAAATAAGAACCAAAAAGCTACCCTAGTTCGGTCCAGCTCCACCTCCGAATAACGTTAGAATAACGTGCGCCTGCTCCTCGGTCAATACACTCTGCAATGCTACATATAAGGGAGTCTGAGCGGCATGTGGAGCTGGCGATGTGGTCTGCGCAGCCGCCGTCGAGGTAGTCGCTTGCGGAGCCGCGGCTGCGGGAGTCTGAGTGGGCGGTGGAGCTACAGGAGCTGTCTGCGGAACCGCAGCCGATGTAGTGGCTTGCGGAGCCGCAGCCGAAGGAGATGCATGTGGAGGCTCGGCCGATCTACCCTGTCGCGTCTGGACATAACGTGTGTAAGAAGCGTGTAAGAACTGTGTATTATTCGAATTCGTTTCATTATTAAGTTATTTCGAAACCCTGTTTGGATATCTAGTTTGGAAAAGCGTTGTTTATTTTAATTACATATGTATGTATGATTAATCAAACTTAAGTCTAAAACCAAATAAGTTCAAGCTACGTACTAATTATGGATATGTTGATATGTATATAATATGAAATGATATTTTACTATAAAGTAGTATACATACCAGCATCGCCTTCAACTCCTGAACGGTGGCCCTCAAGCTATCCAGTTCCTGATGGACATGCTGGTCACTGGAGACGGAGGAAGTAACCGCCGGGGTGGAGTCCAACCTCATATGGGCCCTGCTAGGGCCCAATCCCCGGCCTCTCTCCCAACCTCCGTGGTGCCCTCCGTGTGCGGCGTCCAGAACTGGGGTCAGCAGCCTCGGATCGTTCTGTTCGGTAAAATCGACCCCCGAGGCCTGGGCCTGCTCAACCACCCACTCCTACACCCACATTAAGCAGTAAAGTATAAGTATAAAATTTAAACTTGAACCTTCCAAAACTAAAATTTCAAATTTGGGTAGAAAAAATATTAACACTTACGCAGTACTCCTGGGTAGCGACGTCGGGACATCGAAGCTCGCCCGTGGCGGGATCTGTCGAGGTGCCGTGGACGGCAAGATATGCGGACAGCACGCTCGGTGTACCACCTGACGTCATGGTCCGAGATGTCTGCAATATTAGAAAGTAACTCTTAATATTAGAAATATTAGAGAATAACTCTTAATATTGCAGAATATTAGAGAATAACTCTTAATTTACCGATAACTCCATGGCTCGAGTAATGTTCCTCGAGCCACCTGTGTAAGTGGGGCGACCCCTCTTCGCCGACTTCCTGTTCTCCGTATTCTGAGCGGCCTGTTTCTGCACAACGCATTAACATTTAGTTTTCTAATTAAGAAACACAAAGAAATAAATTATATCATAAATAATGAATTAAATTTAAAATACATACTTGTTTGCGTTCGGAGTCGAAATAAGCGCACAATAGAGGCCATGTCTCTACGTCGACTCTCGCAAACGCCGGAGTAGATAGGAGGGCCGCTCTCTCTGCCTCGGGGGTCGCTATCCACAGGGAGTAGCAGTCGGCCTTCAGCTCATTCATGTTGTATCGGACCTTGGCCTGCATGTTCTTCATCAGGCCATTGTACAGAGCATGAAGGTCGAGCACCCTCCCCGGGTGATCAGGGTCGGCTACAGGCTGAAAATCGTAATCCAACTGAAAATACAAAAAAAAAAATTTGTTATTAGATTGCAAGTGTTAATAATAAATATATTGGATAGATCAAATGAAAATATATATTAATACATATCCGAGCCTGATCAAAGAAGAGGGCGAATGAGCGCTGGTGCTGCTCGCCCCACTCAACGTGAAGTGGATAGTTCTTCACGATCCGGCTCTCGTCCCCCAAATACCGGCCGAACCTCTCGGCATGAGGACCGGTATAGCGATAGTCAAGGGTAAAAAATAGGGGGAATGCTGCCTCCCCCTAGCTCTATCAGGCCTCAGCCTATGGGACTGATTCGGGCCTCGAGTCCCCCTCTGGGGATGGAGAGGCCCTGCGTCTGCACGAAATATCAAGACAATCAATAATAAGACAAAGTTGTATTAAGAAATTAAGGTTAAACAAAAATTCAAGTGTGATATATACCTCCGGTGAATAGCGCACGAGCCTGGGCCCGAGCAGCAGCACGAGCGGGACGATAGATCCTCCGGTGAGGAACAACCGGGGTCCCGGACCCGGACGCATCCCCTCCAACTATAAAATAAATATCGACGCTAAATCTCCATGAAGTTCATATTTATTCTATAGAGCATATGTAAAATAAATAAATATTTTAAATTTATTCATATTAACCTGCAGACGATGCGGAGGGTATGGAAGCGGCAGGAGTGGCCCCTGTGGAAGGTGTGGACGCACCACCTATAATTAGACAATTAAAAATAGATTTTATAAGTAATTGCAAAAAGAATGTGTAGATCAATAATATAACGTTCTAAATCAATATGCATGCACTATAGGACATATAAACATACCCGCAGGTGCGGTGGTGTCACCACCTACAGCTAGACAATAATAAAAATTGCTAAGTAAGAGCAAAAGGAATGTGTATATTTATGATATAGCATTCTAAATCAATATACATACACTATATGATATATAAACATACCTGGAGGAGCGGGGGTGGCCTCTGTCCCAGATGTGGACGCAGGACCAACAACTTGACAATTAAAAATAGATTTTATAAGTAATTGCAAAAAGAATGTGTAGATCAATAATATAACGTTCTAAATCAATATGCATGCACTATAGGACATATAAACATACCCGCAGGTGCGGTGGTGTCACCACCTACAGCTAGACAATAATAAAAATTGCTAAGTAAGAGCAAAAGGAATGTGTATATTTATGATATAGCATTCTAAATCAATATACATACACTATATGATATATAAACATACCTGGAGGAGCGGGGGTGGCCTCTGTCCTAGATGTGGACGCAGGACCAACAACTAGACAATCAAACATTGACAATATAAGTAATTTTGACATAAACATGCATGAATATCTGTAATATTACATTGAAAATGGATATGCGTGCAGTATACCTGGAGGTGTGGCAAAATCCACACGGAAGGAGGCATCCGAAGGGGTCTCCGATCTGGGTGCAAGACCGGCCCTCTGAAGCTCCCTACGGAGCTCTCCGGGCGGCAGAACCGCTCTGCCTCTGCCTCTGCCGCGGCTAGAGCTCCTGCCGCCCCTCGCTGCTCCCGACATCGTCATCAAATCTAGATAAACGGTTCGTGGACGCATTAGACAATCATTAAAAGTACTGACTATATATGATCTAGAGCGTAAAATGTGAAGTAATAATATAACATTACTGATAACCTTTTTCGTTTCGTGGGCGCATCATACATATCTACTTGGATTTCATCGTCGATGTCATTTCTAACCCACGTAACTTCATGATCGGTCGAAGACAACCCGTCCTTCGAAACAGACGGTCGGAGCACTTTAAGCCTTCTCTCTTCTTCGTCCTCATCGCTGTCCTCGTATTCTGGGACATCGTAGACATCTCTAGGTTTCCATCGGCATACAACACTCCACCCCGGATGCTTCAAACACTGTGAGTAGTATACTTGGAACGCTTGGTTCGGAAAGATAAACGGATCGTCCTGACCGTAAAATCGAAGTGTGTTCACACTGGTCAATCCATATTCATCTTTCCAAGTCCCAAGACTGCTTCTCCACTTGTCTGTATCGGTTCGCGGATCGTACCAAGTACAGTGGAATATATAAAAGGGTTCTGATCGTCCGGGATAGTGGATGCCGAGTATACAATTTAAGTACCCATAGTAAATCACACCGTCCGATCCTACCGTCTCAATCCCACTATTCTGAGTGGTTCTAGATGTTTCTATGTCCTTAACTTCGAATTTGTATCCAAGGACACCAAATCCTTTGTAATATGCAACCTCCATACTAGGAAATTGAGCTAAACATCTTGAATCACTCTCAAATGATGCAGACAAGTTCGGATCGTGGATCTAACAAAACAAATTTTACGATAAATACATAACGATACAAGTTTAGATTAAAACTGATAGCAATAAAATGTAATTCGAATAACTTACATGCTCTGTGACCCAATCACAAAAATTATCCTGATGGTATTTTTCCAAACGCTCTTCATTCCAATCAGGATGCCCCTCACGTACCTCGTTAAAATGAGTTCTGTTTTCGACAAATAATTGTGACATTAATATTATGTCATTTCATACACACACAAACACAGATATAACAATTAATCCAAAAGAACTTACTCTCTAATTTGTTCAAGACATGCGCAATTAAGCAAGATAAACCGGTATATCTTGTTGATAAACATAGTGTCTACCCTCTTATACTCGGCTTTACCATATGGCCCGTCTTGAATTCTTCGTGGTCGGTTAAGCCTTGTCTCAATGTTCTCGTCCAGATAGCGGGAACAAAATGTGGTTGCTTCATCAAGAAGATAACCTTGCATGATAGAACCCTCTGGTCGATTTTTATTGCGTATATACTTCTTATGAGTGTAAAGGTACCTAATGAGAATATGTTGAATAAATAAACACGGGCATACAGGACAAAATTAAATTTATAAATTGCGCGAAACGAAAAATTACACGTACCTCTCGACGGGATACATCCATCGATATTGTACCGGTCCGGCTAACTTCGCCTCAGTTGCAAGATGAACCGTCAAGTGTATTATGATATCGAAGAATGACGGTGGGAAAATACGCTCAAACTTGCAAAGTATCAACGCAATGGAATTTTCTAGTTTATCCAGCGTCGCAACCTCCAGTGTTTTAGCACACAACTCTCTGAAAAAACAACATAGGTCGTTGATTACTAGACCAACCGAGTCGGGGAGAGAAGTCCTGAGGGCTAATGGAAGAAGGTGCTCCACGATAACATGGTGATCATGACTTTTCAGCCCATCGATCTTGCCCTTCACAATTTTTATTTTCTTACTGAATGATCCTGAGAAACCTGTGGGGACTTTCAAATCATGCAACACCTGCAGGAATCTTTTCTTCTCCGGTTGTGACATATGATAAGCGGCATTGGGAAGTACAAACTTGCCCGGTTTACCCGCTACCGGTTTAGGGTGCGGTTCACTTCTTATTCCCCACTCTTGTAGATCCATCCGGTCATTCATGTTGTCTTTCGATTTCCCGTCTTTACACAGAAGCAAGTTAAGTATGTGCTCTGATACTCCCTTCTCTATATGCATGACGTCCAGACAATGACGCACTGAATTTATAGACCAGTACGGAAGCTCGAAGAAAATGCTTAACTTGTTCCAATATTGTGGTTTGACCTGTCTCGTCGGATCCATCCCGAAGGTCACGTTATTGTAACCATCCCATTTAGCAGTCACGTCCTTTCCGGACAATGGGGATGGAGGCCCAAGAAGCTCCTGATGACCATCAAAGTGAACCGTGTCTAACCTATAGGGGTGGTCTGGAGGCAGAAAACGTCGATGGCCGCAATAACAAACCTTCCTGCTAAAATTCAAAAATTTTGATGTTGTGTGTTCATGGTAATGAGGACATGCTTTGTGACCATGTACGGACCAACCTGATAGCATTCCATACGCAGGAAAGTCATTAATTGTCCACATTAAAGCCGCACGCAGTATGAAGGTTGTATTTGTGTTTGAATCATATGTCTCTACACCATCAATGAATAAAGTTTTCAGCTCCTCGATCAGAGGTCGGAGATAGACGTCGATATTGTTCCCCGGTGAGTTTGGTCCGTTGATAAGAAGAGGCATCATAAAGTATGATTGGTCCATAGCCAACCAAGACGACAGATTATAAATTATCATTACAACGGGCCATGTACTGTGACTTCCAGCCATATAGATGAACGGGCAGAAGCCATCGGCAGCCAGTCCGAGCCGGACATTGCGAGGATCGCTACTGAATATTGCGTGCCTCCTATCGAAATCCTTCCATGCCGGTGAATCTCTTGGATGGCTCATTTTTCCATTTTCGCTTGGAGGAGCACGGTGATGCCAAATCATTGCCTCGGCTGTTTTCTTGCACCTGAATAGCCTCTGTAGCCTCTGTAGCCTCTGTGTTATGGGAAAATATCGTGCTATCTTCACAGGTATATCAGGCTTCTTATCAGAATCTTTCGGCTTATACCTGGCCTCTCCGCATGTTGGACACTCTTTCAAATCTGAATTCTCTTTCCGGTACAACACTCAATTTTTAGGACATGCTTGAATCTTCTCGCACTTTAGACCCAAATCAGACATCATTTTCTGGGCTTCGTACCAGCTTTCGGGCACATTATTTCCCAGAGGCATAGAATCTTTCAAGAACGAAAGAAGCATTGTGAATGACTTGTTGCTCCATCCATTTAGGCACTTAATTTGGAAAAGTTGGACGAACCATGAGAGGGTGGAATACTTCGCATTCTCATAAATTGGTTTCCTAGCATCATTCATGAAATTTTCATATTTATCCGCACGCGGTCCTTGACCGGAAGGAATGTCATCTTCGGTACGAATAGATTCACCTAGGGCAGCCTCTACCATATCCTCCATTTCTTCTGATGGAAATAAATTTCCGTATCCTGCCGTATTACCGAATTCTTCTTCTTCTCCTGCCGCATTATCGTGTTCTCCTTCTTCTTCTACCGCAGTACTGCATTCTTCTCCTTCCCCGTGATATTTCCAAGTTGAATAAAGTCTAGTAAACCCATGTTTTACAATATGAAGCTCTGCCAATTCTGCCTTCTGCCAGTACTTATTGCCATATCTATCGCACGGACAGAGAATCTTCTCTATTATGATCTTATTATGTGCTTGTGCAAATTCAAGGAAAGCAGCAACTCCTGCGACAAACTTAGGTTGCATACGTTGTTTCCAATCTACATACATCCAGTCCTTAACTCTGACGTACTCATGGGCCATGTTAGACTGAATAACATATAAATTGTAGGTTATGCTGACTATATTGAGAAATATAAGAACGGGATAGTTACTGACAAAGGAGAAAATCCGTGTATATGCTTTGTGTGTGCGTTTGTCGTTGAAAAGAATAAATTATCGCACGTTATGTTGACCGATAGACGGGGACTAAGTGGCGCTTTTAGTTTCATATATGGGTATCGATGGGAATATAAAGGTTTCATATTATCATATATTGGTTTTAACCCGAACATCTCGAATCGCTCTCTGATTATGCGTTTGTATGTATGTGTTCCGGCTGTCGGGGGTAGGCTTCTATCCCATTAAGAATGTATAGAGCGAACGCCCATCACTTGTGCTTTCAACCGTTTCGAGTAAATTTCGGCAGCACCTCCCCGCTGTTCTCCGAGTACACTGTAATAGAATAGATAATCATTTCAACGCTGTGAAACAACGTTGAAATGAACATCTAATCTATCTTTGTACACGGAGAACCAGCGGAAAGATACCGACGAAATATCTCGAAACGGATGAAAACACAAGTGAATGAAGGCGTTTGCTTTATACATTCTTAACTTGTCCACACGGGACAAATCTATGGGTTACCATATGATTGAATTTTCTCGTCGCGTAGACTATACGACGGTTGTTAGTATCGAGCTATACTGTCCGATATTTAACAACCTTCGTATAGTTCTAGGTCACGACGAGCATCGCACGTATGTTAACCGATAGACGGGGACTAAGTGGCGCTTTTAGTTTCATATATGGGTATCGATGGGAATATGAAGGTTTCATATTATCATCGAGTATCATATATTGGTTTTAACCCGAACATCTCGAATCGCTCTCTAATTATGCGTTTGTATGTATGTGTTCCGGCTGTCGGGGGTAGGCTTCTATCCCATTAAGAATGTATAGAGCGAACGCCCATCACTTGTGCTTTCAACCGTTTCGAGTAAATTTCGGCAGCACCTCCCCGCTGTTCTCCGAGTACACTGTAATAGAATAGATAATCATTTCAAAGCTGTGAAACAACGTTGAAATGAACATCTAATCTATTTTTGTACACGAAGAACCAGCGGAAAGATACCGACGAAATATCTCGAAACGGATGAAAACACAAGTGAATGAAGGCGTTTGCTTTATACATTCTTAACTTGTCCATACGGGACAAATCTATGGGTTACCATACGATTGAATTTTCTCGTCGCGTAGACTATACGACGGTTGTTAGTATCGAGCTATACTGTCCGATATTTAACAACCTTCGTATAGTTCTAGGTCACGACGAGCATCGCACGTATGTTAACCAATAGACGGGGACTAAGTGGCGCTTTTAGTTTCATATATGGGTATCGATGGGAATATGAAGGTTTCATATTATCATCGAGTATCATATATTGGTTTTAACCTGAATATCTCGAGTCGCTCTCTAATTATGCGTTTGTTGTGCATTCGTGTTGTATGTGTAACATGATTTTAAACCATTGAGATCAAGATTGATAGAACTGATCATCCTACATTGCAATAGCATTCATCAACCAAAAACTATTATTGCAATGGTATACATCTATAACAATCAACAATTAAAACTACAAATATAGGATATTGATATCATAAAGCGTTATGAGACACGTCATCTGCCACGTGTCGTGATCATGGAAATCGCTAATATTGAGCATCATCAAGATTAGATTATGGTTTTGAAGCAAGTTATTGAGCATCTTGGATTGATTGTCAAGTGTTGATTTTTATTTCAACACTTGACAGAATGAAAATCATAAATACAGTTGCAAAATGTGTTCCTCACCCCCATAAAGTGGATCTTAACAATCCAGACAAGACCATCATTGTTCAAATTGCCAAGGTAGACATAATCTCAGCAGTTATTTACGGTTGCTAGCTTGTATTGCTTGTTGCTATTCTTTTTTTTTCCTTGTCCTTTCTTTCTTTCTTTTCTTTGGGGGGTGGGGGGTTGTGTTTGAAAAGTTTTAACCAACTCACTGCTATTTCTAGGCAATGCAGGAATATAACTGGTTTTATCCCCCAAAAGAAAGAGCTTCAGGCTTCATGAGTCAAGCGATGTGTACGTATAATTATAGGATTTTCTTGCTAGCGGTTCATTTACAACTATTCTTTAGTCTATATACCTAGCATCTGCTACTAGATATTACATCTTGCATCAACACCCTGCATGTTAAAATCAAAATCGATTATTTTTTCTTGATCTTTTTCTGATTTTCTACCATCTGTGTCGAGTAAATTATGATTAACATTGTATTTGTCAACTAATCAGAAGAGCCATTCAACCAGCCCCACCGTAACCCTAACCCCAGCCCCACCGTAACCCTAACCCCAGCCCCACCCCAGCAGCAGCCGAACCCCAACCCTAACCTTACCCCGACCCCGACCCCGACCGCCACCGCGACCCCTGCCCAACCCCAACTCTCACGCGCGCAACCCAGACCCAGCCATGAACCCTAAGCCCAAAATAATCCAAAAATGCTTTAATTTACCTCGAGATTTATACCTGAACGGCTGCTGGTGGGCTGGAGTGACGACGGTGGCGATTTGGCGACGAAACCGGCGGTGGCGACGACGGTGGCGATGAAACAGGCGCTGGCGACGACGGTGGCGACGAAACCGGCGGTGGCGACGACGGAGGCGACGGTGGCGACGACGGAGGCGATTTGGGGTTTTTTCTCGCGCGCGATTGAGAGAGAGAGAGAAAGTGAGCGTAGGCGATCGATATGGGGTTTTGTTAAATAGATATTTACGTGCCCCTACGGATATACCCGTAGGTCCTTTGTTTGCGGCTCCGTAGGGGCAAACACCAAATTAAGAATTAATATTTTTATTCTTGGACGTCTGTGCCCGTAGGGGCAACCTTTTAGCCCTACGGATTAATCCGTAGGTCCAAGTAAAATCTGCCCCTACGGATATTTTCATCCGTAGGGGCAACCACCTATTTTACTAGTGACAGTCTTACTCGAGATGATAGTATGCTGTCTGATTTGTCTTTATCTGTCATGTGAATACATTTTACTCGTTATCACGTATCGCTACTATATGAGATAAAGCTCATAGGATCTTTGCTTGACTTCCAGGATTAATAATAGGGATCATACTAGTGGGGCCTAGTAGTTTATAAGCACATCCTTAAATGTCCCTAGTCATAGGAGTATCGAGATTAGGCATCGGTATTCTAGTTTAGACAAGTGTATACGTTTTATGACCCTGTACGGGGCGATGGCTGATCCCATAGTCATTGGTGTTTTACACCGATAATTGTATACACTGGACGGACTCATCGAGAACTCGTAGTTGGAATTATACCAATGTCAGATAGCAATTCTCTGGTGACATGAGTACAGGGTAGTCCATAGACCTGAGATCACCATAGTGTCTTGTGTGTGTTCCCACTGTACTTAGATTACTGCCCTACCACGACTATGCTGAGTCATGCAAACAGGTTTTAGTTAGGTACAGTCCCGAAGCACATGGAGGCAGTGAATGGTCGAGGAAATTCATCACTCTCAGTATTGGCAGTTGATGTCGCGCTGTACAAGACACGACTATAACCAGAAGTATGTGGCCACAACAGTAAAGATAAACTGGTAAGTGTTACCAGTTGTATCTCTTATGTTATGAGTTCTCTGTCGGCATGACTTATCGGGTAACTGGGGGTTTGACTGATTCCAACCCAGACCCGGTATGCGATACTCTTTGACAAAGAGACCGGACTGTACGGTGACTGTCACTTATAGATTTTGTCAGGTCCGGATGAGTTCGCTCGTCAACTTGCATTTATCTTGCTCATACCTAGGTAGCTGTTACGTATAGCTGGTTCCACTGACAAGCTTGTGGGTTAACCCGAGAGGGGGTTTAATCTGAAAGCGTTTCAGATTCAATCGGATGCGACCCTGTATAACCTACTGCCAGCGTATTGACAGGTCTTTAGAGTCCCGCAACAAAAGCGCCTGCCCGGGCAAAATGCGATGTGACCTGTGTAGGGATACGTGCATCAGTTCAATTAAATATGTATATTAGATATACGTATTTAATCGGACAATTGTTATACTAGCCGGTTTAAAAGCCGGAATATCAAGTCTAGTGTTGACTTGATAACTGTATTTATGATGAGATTTCTAATATAGTGTATATGATACTCGTGCTCTCTATAGTATATGATATCGAGAAGATTTTGATGGCATATCGTGTATGTGATACATGATGTGTATGTAATACATATACTAATACTTAATATATATATATATATATATATATATATATATATATATATATATTAAATCCCACTCTTTTATATTATGTATAAATAAATATACATAAATAATGTATATATATTATTTATTTATTATATTAACATGAAGGGTGGGGCCCTCTCTCTCTTTAGCGTGTGACAACACACAGGTACGAGAGAAGGGGGGATACTTATGTGTCATGATATATATGACAAGGAAATTAAAAGGATAAGACTAATTCTTTTTGTGGCCTCACATTATTCTTCTTCTTCCTCCCAAAATGAGAGCTCAAGCTCTCTTCTTTAATGATAAGAGTTGCCATGGTGAGGGAAAAGAAAAAAGAGAGAATGCCCAGATACCACATTGCCTTCCTCTACACGTAGCATGTCTCTAGAGGGGGTTCTTCCGTCCGGTGATGGAGATGGAGTTCGGGCAGCCCATTTTCTACGCGGATCATCTACGATGAGGCGGTGGACGTTCCTACACGTCCGGAATTAGCCGGGGTTTTCCAGGATTAGCCGGACACGCTACAAAAGTTGTAGCACCAACTCTTGTCTTTACTTTGCTCCTTTTGTTTGTTAGGTTTTAGTGTTTGTACGATTACTTGGTTGTGTGGTAGATTGTGCTAGTAGGAAATTTTTTGTTATCCGTATCATTCGCTTCTGCCGCGTCTACGTGTGAGAACAACCTGACCTTACCTGGTGTTCAGATGTCTGGGCATGTACGTATGCACAAGAAGAAATTCAGAGTAACAACAGACGTCTGGAGAAGAGTCTTTGCCAACAATAGAGCGAAGCCATACGTCTGTGTGGCAGACGTCTATGGCAGACGTCTGACCAAAACATCGTAGACGTTTGCCCAAGCAGCTGAAGCCTAACAGAGAGGAGGCAGTCATCTAACCAATCTTTATTCAGACGTATGTCGACGGGTTTTCTGTGCTAGCCGAATATTTGTAATTTGGATTTATCTTTTATGCGAAGTAGGATTAGGGTTTTCTCTATATAGGGGTCTCTCATATGATAGAATTACTGCCAATTTGAGAGACTATTATATAGAGATAGAATGACGGCTAAGATCTAGAGTGATTTGAGAGAAATCTTCTAGGGTTGCTCGTTGGTGTAATTTGATTTAAGAATATAGTAGACGTTTGCAAATTCAGCTCTGCTGGAAAATAACCATACGGTGGGTGAAGCTCGTTAACAAATCCTAATGTCTCTCTCTGGTTTTGATTCTTATCTTCTCGCATGTTTATCATTTTTATCTTTTATTGGTATCGCGTTGTTGTTGCGTGATTAGTCGTAAGTATTGTTCCATGTATCATCTATCTCCGTTATTTTCCCACAACAAAACTTTCTCTTGAATTTCTTTCCCTTGGATTTGAAATTTTGATGTCCATGAATTTTAGGCTTCTCTTTGTCCTCGACAAGATTCACTTAGGATTTTATCTTAAATTTAGGTTTGGAGTTTTGCCTATATCAGCCTATCATAATGGCTTTCAAAGCTTGAAGAAGGGATGGATCATCTTGTTTGTGCCTAAAATCCATAGAAAAATCAAATCAGGACAGAGGGAGCTTATCAATTAAGCTAGAAACTTTATACTCCTCATTGAAAGTATTTCTTTTGGATTGTAAGTGTTTAATATTATCTTGAAACTCATGAAGTTGGCCATTGATAGGTTTAGAGTCCACCGTCATATATTTATTAAAAAAATGGGAGTTAAACATATCTATACCGGCAGCATCAAAACAATATTCGATCTCTAACGCTTCCTACAGTTCTCTGGCATTCTTGAATTCATAATAAATATCGTAAATCTTATCTGAGAGTGCACCAAGTATGCAGTGATAGAGGTGATAGTTTATTTCTTCGGGAGTTCTAACGTTGGTCGAAAAAGTTGGAGTATTGGAGGGAGTGGAAGAATCTTCAGGTGTGGATGAGGAAGATGGTGTAGTTGTAGAGATAGTGATTCCATCAATAGCGGTAAATAATCCTAAGGTAGTAAGCAGTTACTTCATCTGGTTTTGCCATCTCTTAAAGTTAATTAATACCAGTGAATTTTTTTGGCTTAATGATTTTAATGTGAGCTTTTATTGCCATGAGTCTTAAGAAGAGAGTTTTCGTGTCTATGGATATTTTAATCAGGTTCTGTAGTATAAAAGAAAATTTGTCAATGTTTTGTTTAATAAAAATGCAGGTGATATGACAATGCAAAAATAAGCAATATTATGGAGAAGCACTATAAATTTTATTTAACAGTAAACAATAATATTTAGGAACTAGGGCCAAGCATCAAGAATGTGCCAGTTAATTTGGTTCTCCGAGTGAATTAGATAACTTGACATCAACTAGGGCCAAGCATCAACTATTTTTTCCGACCAGCATTAGTTATCATCATCTTTATCATCTAAGTTGTTGATAAACCAAATTTCATGGGACTCTATTACTGTTTACCGTTGATTTAGTGGGTGCAAATTTAACGGTTTACCGACAATAGAACTTATTACATCGCTAAATTTACAGTGAAAAGGTGCTGGAATCACATGAAATTTGTTGTATCCAAATCTTAGATGATAAAAAAGATGATGATGGGTGCCGATCGCTGAATAAAATGATGCAGGATGTAGTATTTTAACGCCACCTAACGAATAAGCCTCTTAAGACCTCTTTTCTCTGTCTCCCTCTCTATAGAGAGAGGGGGGGGAGGGGGGTTTAATGGAGGAAAGAGGCCATAGGAAAGAATTTCCTCTTATGGAGTCGAAAAATATACCGAACCTTATTTTTTCCGACGATCGGCACTCACCATCTTCATCGTTATCATCTAAGATGTGGGTACACAAAATTTCATGTGATTCTACAACTTTTTAACCGTTAATTTAGTGGGTTCAAAATTAACGGTTTACTGACAATAGAACTTTTTATATTGCTAAATCAACGGTGAAAAAGTTGTAAAATCACATGAAATTTGGTATACACACATGTAACACCCTAGTTTACTTATACCAATTCTAATTCAAGTATTTCTTTATTTATGGTATTTTTCCGATTTACTGTGTTTTGGGTGCGAATAGTATATTTGACATCTGTATTTGCATCCGACCCGACCCGCTTGCTTGAAACCGGTCCTGATTCATGTTTATGATCTACCCTGATTTGTTACATAGACTCGTGCACTTTCATTTTAATTTATACATTGCATACTGGCATTATATCGGGCATCTGCATTTTTCAACATAACATTTAAAGTCACATAAAATATTTTAAAAATACATTACATGGCCTGCATGATACCCCTAATCCTGTCGTAGCATCCGCGCATCTTGTTCTCGTCCCGTTCAGTGAAACGGACTTGTTTGGATGGCTACGCGCACGTACGTGCATCTGTTCTTGGGGATATGCATTTTCGTTACCCGGATATCCAATTTTAATTTTGGTCGACATGTATATTTTTCGTATTTTGAAACTGAATTTTTAGACCCGACCTGGGCGTGTTTTGGACTAAGTTTGTATTTACCAGAAAAATCAAATTTTATTAATTTAAATTAATTAACACATTTTAAATTTTGTAACTAAAAATATTTTTTAAAATTTAAAATCTTAACTTATTTCCCCTCTCTCTCTCTCTCTCTCTTCTCGCAGCTCTCTCTCTCCCCCCTCTTGCGCCTCTCTCTCTTCTCTCGCGTTTACTGTGCACTTCTCGAGTGTGGTCACCGCCCGCGCGCTTCCCGTCACCTTCCTTCTATTTTCACTTCTTCTTCTTCTTTAAAACCCCGAGCTCCCCCACGAGAACCTATCAAAAACTTAGCCGCCTCCTCAAACCTTAACCCTAAAACACCTCTGCCTCCTCTAAACTCGACCTCGTCACCACCTCCATCTCATCACCTCCTCCTCCTCCTCGTCGTGGTCATCTTCTTCTCCTTCCTCCTTTCCTCGAGCCTGCACCCCACAGAACCCAACACCTGCACACCTCACCGCCGATCATCTCGTCATCGCCAGCACCTTCTTCTCTCCTCATCTCCATCATGTCCTTCTTCTCTCCTCTCCCTTCTTCAACCAACAATCCCTGCACACCCGAGCCTAACCCTAGCACCCAAACCCTAACTTCTCATAACCGAAGCCCTAGCCTTCATCTTGATTGTACCTCACCGCCGGTGAACCCTACACCACTACCTCGTCTCCTCTGTCCCTAGAAAATCATATAGCACCTACCCAGTGAGCACTTCTATTCTTCTTCCTCTTCTTATTTTCTTTTTCTTTTTCTTTTTCTTTTTCTTTTTTTCTTTTCTTGATTCTTGATCTTTTCTAGCGATCGCCGGAGTCGCGTCGCCGCTGCCGATCCAACGATCCAGTGAACGTACCTTGCTCGCGTGAACACCCTCTCGCCTTGCCTAGACCCGTCCCGCGTGCCCCGTGTACATTGCGACGATTTACCGACGTCAGACATGCCGTGCGTATCCGTCGTATGATCCGATCGAGGCAAGTTTATCCTGCTACATGCTATGTTACTCTATTTACATCCATTTGAATAAATATAATACATGTATTTTAAATTATGCATCCCATGTTATAGTTTTATAGTTTTACGACATCCGTTTACATCCATATCATTTAAAATATATATAACTGCATCTATAGATCACATTAATTCATATTACTATTGTAGTAACACCCCATACTTAATAATGTGCATCCCACTTAGTTTTGGAACTGTAAATGTAACCCTAATCGATATTTGTGCATCCATACCATTGATTATATATCAATTTGCATGCCATGTCACATTGTTTCATACTATTGTTGTATTAGTACTCTGTGTTCAATAGTGTGCATCCTACATAATCATGGAACTGTAATTTTAACCCTTGATAATTATTTGAGTATCCATGTTCATTTCTGTCTACATACCATTAATTCTGCATACCTAATTGCACTCCATATTACATTAACTCATATTATTAATACATAAGTACCTCATGCTTGATATTGTGCATCCTGCTTAGTCATGGTATAACCCCTAGTGGGTATTTGTGCACCCATGCTTTTATCGTACATCCGTATTCTATCCTGATTCAATACTTGCTATATTTTACTGTTGGGCACCCATTTGATACATGTACACTACCTGACATGACCTGATATATCATTACTTGACTTGATACCTGATCCTGTTTCTAATGTCGACAATTCTGACATGTTGTTCCGATGAACATATCATGCTGTCTGTATAGACAAACCTGTATCTGCTTGATCCTGTGTTGGTATTAGCTCCAGATTTATCAATACCTGACTTGAACACATAACCTGGGGGTATGTGGAAATCAATGATGAAACCTGACTTGTAACTCGACAGTTCGATGCTTATACTGATCAGTTTTACGGGCTAGGCCAGCCCGGGGATGCTGCTGCTGACATCATTCATCTGTACATGTTTCTTGTTTAGTGCCTAGCGGCATGTCTCGGATTCAGCCTGAGAATCTGGACCGTGGTCCCGGGCATGCATGGAATACTATTGAGTTACATCGACGATTCATTAAATTGATTTCACAGAATTGAGAGTAGTTACACAGTAGTTTAGTTAAGATTACTCACCGCACGTCACATGTGCGTATACCCTTCACTGTTTCTTATTCGTGTTACTGTTATACCTTTATTACTGTTCATACTCCTGCTTGCATGTTTGCTACCCTGATTATATTATTGTTGATATTATGACGCACTGACGTCTGGGTTTTGCATGGCCCAGATCTTCTACCTTTGCAGCTGATCGATCAGGAGTATTTCAGTGTACAGGCTGAGCAGTGAGGACCTATTAGTATTTTTAGTTTAGTTTTCTTTCAGCATTTTCATTCCTGATGTGAGCCCGTATTTGGGACGTACATTCCAGATTATTATTGTTTATTGGATCTATTGCTTCCGCATATTATTTCTTGACTCGTTATTTCTGGCTCATGGACATGTACTAGATAGTTTATTTTATTTCTACTGTTCTTGATATCTTATAGACAGCCGTAATGTGACTGTGGAGGGATGTTTCCTATCCACAGGTAGCATGGTTGGCTCTGTCACGTGCTTATCTTAGCGCACTCTGGGAAGCGGGGCGTGACAGGGTTTGTTTGGTATCAGGGCCATAGGATTTAGATTAATCGGGTTTGATTCTTTTGTAGTTGGGTATTGGACCCAATACACGAATCAGAAAACCTGTAATTAGGAACATGTCCTGCCACATTGTTATCGTAATTCTTGAATCATATCTTTCTCTTGACTCTTGTGTCTTGACGATATGCAAACAAGTTTGCATCTCGACTTGAACTTTTGGTTCCCTGTTGTTTATCTCTAGGATTTGGGCGACTTGAGTGGAGTTATGTGATTGTAACTATGTACCGCGGCATGGTTACAATGTGGTACTCTATTTAAGTAACATGGAGTTCTAGTCTTGATTCATGTCCTTGATTTATCGTCATTATTCATCGCAAGTTTTGAATCTTGTTATCATACTAATCCTTTTCGGTATCTTGGTTGCAGGATCATGGCAGACAGGAATCTACGATTGTACCAGAGGCGTGTTGATGACGCCGCTTTGCTTGGAGTAATTCGTGGGATGCTTGAGGACCAGAAGTGGCAGACCGAGCTGAACCTGTAAGTGCACGGCAGCGTCCCGGCCATCAATCTGACGCCGGAATGCGGAAACGAAACTTTTAAATGACTTGTAAACCGGCACTACCGCGCACTATAAACCCGGATCGGGCCATTAACCTAATGCTAGCAAACAAGAGAATGGGTAGAAAGCTATACCGAGCGATCTGTGTCCTTCGGTCTTCGGCCTCCACTCCGATCTCCTCGCGGAATCTCCGGTCTTCATCTCCTCGTCGGAACGGGCACCACATCGCCGGGTTCTTTTACGGGCTCCCCACCTCTAGACTGAGGCAACTCGGACACGAAGTTGGCGAGCCGACGTGTCCAAGAATACTGTAGGCTAAGTGTAGGATCACTTGTCTCAAGCGGGTATGAAGTTGCCATATATGATGGAGGAATGAACAATGAGCAAGAGGAAATGAGCTTTAGGATTATTGGTGTAAGCTAAAAATGAGATGAAGAATTTTCCACACCAAAAATAATTCTCTCCCTCCCTCAAATGTGTGGCTGGCCTCTCTCAAAAATGGGAGTGGGAAAAAATCCAAGAAGGAAGGTAAGTGTAGTAAAAGCAAAGGGGTGATCATAAACAAAAGCAAACCTCACTTCAAAATATCACCCTCACATCTTCATCAAATCCCATCTCAATTAATGCAAACCATGATAAAGGAAAAAAGCAAAGATGCTTGAATTATCATAATCCTCCATTTACAAATAAACCCCTCCACAATTGCTAATTTGCACATTTGCAAATTAGCCCCTCCATCAGAAAAATCCGGCCATGAAGGAACAAAGGATAACTGGCCGAAACGGAATACAAACTGGCAACTTCAAAAAACTGATCCCGTAATAAATTACAGGAAAACCCCGCGACTGTATATACATACCCGCATTTGTATTGCGACCGAATACAAATGCAATGAGACAAAATCTACACTGTACAATACTAGGATCTGGCTTAAACCAAAGCCCGCTAGTATTATCAGACCGATCATGATCCGTGCAATACCGCACGGATAAGATCGAACCCTGCCATATCTCTATACGGCCTCTACAGCGTTTCGCCCGAAACTTGAGCAACTGTCTGTGGGGGACTCTAAAGACTCGTCAACACCTTGGTTGTGGATTTAACCACTAGCACGTCAGAGATATTAGCCATACGTAACGGGCTACCAGGTATTGACCAAAAGGGACGTCGATGAGCGAACTCATCCTGACACCCTACTGAGCCTGTCAGTGACAATATCCGTACAGTCCGGTCCGTTCGTCTATGAGCACGCATGGCGGGCCTAGGGGGTTGGTGAAAGTCAGACCCCCAAAAGCGGTACAAGTCGTGTCGGAGTGTAGCCCAGAACACCCTGAGATACTACTGGAATACCTACCAGTAAATCTCCTGCCTTGGCCAAGGACTTCATGTAATGGCTCTCCTAGACACAGCGCGACCTCACCCCCAATACCGGGAGAGACGAACCCCTGCAGATCCGTTCACTGCATCCATGTGGCTCGGGACTGTACCCAACTAAAACCTGTTTGCACGACTCCTTTGAGCATGGTAGGGTAGTAATCAAAGTACAGTGGGAACTCACACGAGACAAATGACGATCTCAGGTCGATGAACTAACCTGTACACATGTCACCAGGGAACTACTATCTGACGTCCGGTATAAGACCAACCAGCATGTTCCCGGCGAGTCCTGTCCGGTGTACTCATAACCCAATGAGCACCTGTATACATCTTAGGTGAACCAACTGACACCAGTGGCTTGTGAGACCGGCCACCGCCCCTCGTCGGGGTCTCGACTGTATACACTAGTCTACTCTGGAGTATCGATACCCTGTCTCGAAACTCCCTCGACTAGGGACCTTTTAAGGATGTGCTTAAAGACCCCAGCTCCCACGTATATGATCGCACTCATATTGCTGGCAGTCAAGCAAGAATCCTAGGGGCTCTATCAACGCGCAATAGTGACCTGTAAGGTCACCTAAAACAGTACACGATGATAAAGGTAAACCAGATAGCATACTATCATCTTGAGTAAGACTGTCCTACCGGTATAGGTCCTCCCTCAATCATTGCAATCACGTGCCTGTGATCTAATAATTGACTCTGAGGGCACTATCTCAAACAATCTCCCACTTGCACTCAAGGCTAATTATTGCGATGTCGCATACTCACAGCCCGTGTGATACCGAACACCCAACTCCTCTACTAGTCAGTCTTACAAAACCTGTTTGCGAAACTAATGCGTTCGAGGAATAGCCTCAGTGAGTGGATCCGCTCAGATGTTTCTTTCTATGTCTCTCTTTATCTCAAGTTCGCGGAGAAAGCCATCTCCCGAAATGAGTAATACCTGTCTTAGAATATGTCTGGATATCTGATGGGACCTAGCTCATAAATGAACTCCAAATCCAAACTTCTTAGACTGTATCGTCAACTGAACTTAATCAGTATCCTGCGCCATGCCTCCCTCGGTATCCACCTGGACCACCTGTCCAGATACTGCCCCTCGTCAGAGGGAAAACTATAACTCTGACAGTCACTCTGTCATCCAGGTCACCTTGGAAGCCTGGAATGATAACCGTCTCCTAAAGGAGGCGGTCGTTATCATATCCCTAGAATATCCACTTATGTTCTAAAACTGCTTCCGATCGTTTCTCCAGGATTGGATCAATATCAACTTATTGTACCTACTGCAAAAACAACATCTGGTGTGGTACTTGACATCTCATGATTGACTCAATTGCCTAAGCAAGTGATCTGCCAATCATGCACATCCATCTCCCGTTCAGTCTGTAAGACTCCTTTAGAGAGGGTGACTCCATTACCTGCAGATATACTACCGTGCCGGGAGTCGTCCATTCTTAAAAACTCTTAGAATGCTGTCTAAGTACCCTGATTGGGAAACCACCCAAATCTAGATCTATAGATCTAGTAACCAGAATGTCTTGATATTATATCCTAGTCCCATGTGGAGAAACCACTGTGTGACAACCAAAGTATAACCGATCGTAGTATAGGAATTTCACTTCCTACTCTGTGTATGTCATCCAAATACCAGGACATCACACCCTACTATCTTCTTAACAGATCCATCCCCTATTCTGATGAAGTCAAACCTATGACTGTTACATCAGAAATAGATGATCTATCTCTGCTATATCTGCTTTAGTCTATAAATAGACATAAGCTACCTGTCCACTATGCTTCCGCTGCTCCCACTGACTACAACAACCCTCTGGCAAAGTCATATACACGTGCACTTCTAAAGCTAGTTTAGAATGACACTATACTCATCCTCCTGCCGGGTCTCATAGCCTGGAACAACAGTAGTGTCAAGTCTGGGCAAACAAGAACCTCCCTGTCACCGTCCTTGAGGCTACCGGAGTACCTCTCGGGTGCCTGAGGTTACCCACCATTTCTGCGGAGTGGCTAATGAAATGTCAAATCAGATTGAATCTTCAGGTTCTTATCAAATTTTCAGTAATCGTTTGCGATTCTGGAATCACTTCCAGTTCTACCATACTCCCACTACTGTTTTCTGAAAAATCCATTTTTATTAAAACTGTAGCGAGTCTAGAACAATATCACTATTGATCTTCCAGATGGTAGAAAGTCAACTCTCGTCATAGCCTGGGTCAACCCACAAACAGCCATTACAGAAACGTGCCTTGAGTTATCCAGAGTCTGGTTTTAAGCATAAGCCGGACAACTCCCCGTGTCTTAACATTGTTAAGATATGAACCGTTCTATATCCTATATAGAAACAGAGGCACTGATTTAATTGGAACCAGATTCAAATCATGCAGCTGTCTCCAGTGCATATCAACTAAATGGAAGGAGGCCGATCAGCGTTACTCAACTTAGGAGTGTTTCCAATTATGAGTAACCTGAAAGAGAAACAAGTTTCTCAAATTCATTACTATCAACTGAATACTATACACAAGTATCTACATCTTCGATCACCTTGAAGAATCTCGATACTTGCAACATCTGGTTCTCTACTTTACTCATATACCTATAACTTTTCAAAACTTGGACCTTGTGTTTCTACGAAACACTTGTCTAAGAAATAGAGAAGTCATAAGTAAACCGAATATAGTACGAGGACCAACCCCTCTGTCCTAATGGACACTGGACAACATACAATACTCTGTATGAGTCCCCTGAGTCTAATAATTCATTCGCTGTGTGTCGTAGGTTGAAAACTGTACTTATGGTTAAGAAGAATTACACCGCTGTTTAATACTTCTTACCTAACCATCCACTGATATAGGTAAATGTCATAGACATAATTTCAAAAAGGTATATCTCACTCTATAAAAATAGACGTACAGATATATCAATTTGAAATTGGTGCATAACAGCGGATATTCAAAACCAAATATTTGCCGTCCGGCAAACAACCAAGGCGATTTCCTCAAATATCACCAATTACAACGAATCCATATATAATGAGGACAATCACCTAATTCCCAATAACTTACTCCCACTCATCATCTGTAAAGCCATACAGATGTGAGAATCATACCTGGTAAATACATACCTTGGAACAAGGACTAATTGGGAAAACAGTTTTCTTTTAACAGTACACAGTGAAACTGAAATATTGAAATGTTTCGATGGGGTATCCGGGTATTCCTAGTAATGCCTCTTCCATTATCAGATTCACAACTGTAACCGTATTTTCTTTGCCATCTCTCCAAATCCCTTCATATGTTGTCACGCCCCGCTTCCCAAAGTACGCTAAAATGGACACGTGACATAGCCAACCATGCTACCTATGGGTAGGAAGTATCCATCCACAGTCACATTACGGTTGTAGAGATATCAAGAACAAAATAACACTATCTAAAACATGTCCATAATCCAAATATAACATGAGTCAAGAATAATAAAATGCGGAAGCAAAGGATCCAATACAAAATAACTGGAATGTATGTCCCATAATGCGGGCTCACATCAGGAAATAAATGCAGGAAATAAAACTAACTATTGCTGACACTCACAGTTCAGCCTGCTGGCTGAAGTACTCCTGCTCGGACTGCAACAGCGGTACGGAATCTGGGCCATGCAAAACCCAGACGTCAGCGCGTCATGTCATCAAGTAATATAATATGAACAGTGGAGCAGGCAATGCAATTTAAACATGAATAAAACAAGGGTAACAATAATATGAATCAGAGCAGTGCAGGGTAGTGTGCAGTGGGTAAACTAAACTATTCTATCAGGTTTTCTATTCTAAAGTCTTTGAAACCAAATTGATGAACCATTGATGTAACTCAATAGTATCCCGTACATACCCGGGATCACGACCTCAATATTCCCGGCTGCAGCCGAGACATGCCGTTAGGCACAAAACAGGAATGTGTACATTCGATAGTATCCCGTGCATACCCGGGACCACGGCCACAATATTCTCGGCCGAAACCGAGACATGCCGCTAGGCACAAAACAAGAATGTGTACACCCAGACAGGTAGTGAACTGTCGAGTTACAAGTTAGGTTTCAACTTTGATTTCCCTATACCCCCAAGTTATATGTGTGTGTCAAGTCAGGTATTCCAAAATCAAGAAACTAATGCCAACACAGGATCAGGTAAACAGGTTTGTCTGGATAGACAACAGGAACGGTCCATGAGCACTACATGTCAGGTTTGTTGGCATTAGACACAGGATCAGGTCACAGGTCAGGTCATGGTACATCAGGTCAAGTCAAGCAGAATACGGTACCATGTCGGGTAGAACAATATCTATGTAACAAGTCAGGTCAAGATGTGAACAACATCATGGGTATGCTCACAATCAGTTATACAAGCAAGCATGGTTATCAACAACATAATATAAGTAATGAATTAAGCAATAGACAGATTCATTCGATTTGCAATACAGTTATCAATTGTGTCACAGAGATGATTACAAGAGTGCAGTAAGACAATTATAGCAGTTTGGTCATGTTAACAAGTTTAAGAACTTTTAGAGGTGCAATGATTTATATAATGGTTCAGTGCAGCTATTACAGGTTAAAATGCATACGAGTGTCCGAAAGGAACAAAACTACATGGATAGCTGCCATATGCTATGTCAATATAAAAAATGTGATTAAGCTGGTAAATGTGGTTATTAGGTTCAATTGCAAACTGTAAGTTCCGAGTTTAAGATAAATGATATATAACAATATTGTACATGAAAAAGTGGGAAATTATCATACCGAGGTTAAATTTACAGGTTTAGGGTGTCATAATATATCTGTAAATATTGTATAGCATGTAGAAAGGGGTACTTGCCTCGACGGGTCGCGAACCGGGAAAAACGAAATGATAAACGTCCGCGGGGAAACTCACGATGGGCGCACGGTTCACGGAATGAACCCAAACAACGAACAATGGAACCACACGGGTCGGGGTACCTCGGGTGGTCTGTAGAGGGGTCGTGAGGATCGACGGCGTCGAAGAACTCCGGCGGTGGCCTACCCGACAGCGACAAAAGGTCTGCAGATCAAGAATCATACTAGGAGAGAAGGAAAGAAGAAAGGAAGAGAGGAGGGGAGGTGAAACTCACCGAGGAGTGTGCGCGAGGGTCGGAGCTACGGGAAAGAGGTCACCGGCGGCGACTCCGGCGACGCAGATGCGTGCAGGGGATTGCAGCCGGCCGCTGTTGGTGCAGGGCGCGCGAGGGTGGATGAAAGAGGGTATGGGTAAGACGAGGCAGAGGAGGCGAGGGTGCTGGTGTCGGTGTCGTCGGCGTTGGGGTTGCGGCGGCGAGGAAGGAGACGGCGGTGGCTAAGGTTCGATGAGGGTGATGGGTTCGCGTTCTGGTTTTGAAAAAAGAAATGAAGGAGGGAAATTATATAGAGAGAAGAGAGAGAGAAAAGTTAGAGAGAGAGAGAGATAGAGATTCAGGGGAGAGAGAGAGAGAGATTGAGAAAGAGGAGAGAGAGAGAAAAAGAGAGTGGGCCCACGGGAAAAAGGGATTGCGATTGGCTGAGGTTGAAAGATATAGTAAGGTTTTAATTAACAGTAAAGATTTTGTATGTTTAGAAAAATATACAACGATTTAAAAAATAATAAAATTTGGGATTTTGGTGCAAAGTAAAACATTTCCAAATTGCGCCCGGGTCGGGTCCAAAAATTTGAAATTGAAATAATAGAATTTTAAGCGGGGTCCAAAATTTAAAATGAAGTGTTTTAAGATCAAAAAGCATACCCCCAAAACGGACACACGTACGTGCGTGTAGCCGTCTGAACTCGCCCGTTTCACTGAACGGGACGAGAACACGATGCACGGACGCTACCACAGGGTTAGGGGTGTCAAGCAGGCCAAGATGAATATTTTAATTTTATTTTAGATGCCAAAAATTGTTATATATAGAAATGAATTTGCCGGGTAAAAATTTACAGTAAGTAACAAACAAGCAACATAGATGAAATAAGGGTCACACTTCATTCATAAAGTAACAGAAATTAGTAGCATTGGGCTCGGGTGTTACATTATACCCAACTACAAAAGAATTTCGTCCTCGAAATTCCAAGAATACAAAGATAGAAAACTACAGGAAAAGATGAGGAAACTTCTGCCGGATTTCATCTTCTCGTTCCCAAGTGGACTCTCCACGCGAGCGATTACCCCAAGAAACAAGCACAAGAGGGATCACCTTGTTCTTAAGAACCTTTTCCCTTCGATCTACAATTTCAATCGGTCGCTCCTCAAAAGTCAAGTCTTCCCGTACTGTTAGCTCCGAATGATCCAATACGTGCGTTTCATCTCGAACATACTTATGGAGTTGAGATACGTGAAACACATCGTGCACATTCGCCAAGGACTGTGGTAACGCCAAACGATACGCTACCTCACCAACACGCTCCACGATCTCAAAGGGTCCAACGAATCGAGGACTGAGCTTTCCTCGACTCCCAAAACGAATCACCCCTCTAGTCGGTGATATCTTCAAGAATACCAAATCACCCACAGCGAACTCTAGAGGTCTTCTTGACGTGTCTGCCCAACTTTTCTGTCTGTCTTGAGCTGCCTTCATAAGATTTCTGATAGTGTTAACCTTCTCAACTGTCTGCACCACCAAATCTGGTCCCAATAATCTTCGTTCACCGACATCATCCCAGCAAACAGGTGAACGACATTTACGACCGTACAAAGCTTCAAATGGAGCCATCTGGATAGTTGCCTGAAAACTGTTGTTGTAAGAAAACTCCACCAAATGTAGATGATCCTCCCAAGAACCCTTGAAGTCCAACATGCATGCTCTCAATATATCTTCAAGAGTTTGGATAGTTCTCTCCGACTGACCATCAATTTGAGGATGATAAGCCGTGCTAAACTTCAATCGAGTCCCCAAACTTTCCTGTAAGCTCCTCCAAAAGTGTGATAAGAACCGAGTGTCACGATCGGACACGATGCTCACCGGTACTCCATGCAATCTTACAATCTCTTGCATGTACCGCTCTGTGAAAGTCTCTGTTGATTGACCAACCCGGAAAGGAATGAAGTGAGCTGCCTTGGTCAATCGGTCAACAATCACCCATACAGCATTGTTGCCTTTTGGACTCCGCGGTAAAGCCGTCGCGAAATCCATGGTTATATGTTCCCACTTCCACCGAGGAATCGAAAGTGGTTGCAATAAACCAGCAACCCTTTGGTGTTCAGCCTTAACCTGCTGACACACCAAGCACTTAGCCACAAAGCGAGCAATCTCCCGTTTCATGCCTTCCCACCAGAAATGCTGTCGAATATCTCGGTACATCTTTGTGCCTCCAGGATGTACAAAATAAGCTGAACTGTGTGCCTCCTTCATAAGCTCATCACGAATATCTCCCTTTGGCACACACAAACGGCTACCATACCTCAACGAACCATCTTCGTGGATCAATAAATCTGTTCGTAGTCCGGCTTCAACCTATCTTCGAAACTTTTGCAGTCTAGGATCCTGCGATTGTGCTGCCCTAATATTCTCAATCAATGACGAATGTACTTGCAGCTGCAACAACTGTCCCGTATAATGCGGTAGCACCACCTCCAAGTCGAATCTTCGAAAGTCTGCAACGATCTCCTTCTGCGTAGTTAACACCTGAATTGCTGGTAACCGACTAAGCGCATCCGGCATGACATTAACCTTCCCCGGATGGTACTTAAGATCAAGATCGTAGTCAGCCATCAGCTCCAACCATCTACGTTGCCTCATATTAAGCTCCTTCTGTGTGAACACATACTTCAAGCTCTTATGATCAGTAAAAACTTCGATGCTTTCGCCCAAAAGGTAGTGTCTCCAAATCTTCAAAGCGAAAATCACAGCCGCAAGCTCCAAGTCATGAGTTGGGTAATTCTTCTCATGAGTCTTCAATTGTCTCGATGCGTACGCTACAACCTTCCCATGCTGCATCAAAACACATCCCAATCCTTTCCCAGATGCGTCGCTGTGAATTACCAATCCTCTGGAGTTGTCTGGCACGGTCAGAATAGGGGCGGTTATCAACTTCTGCTTCAACGTCTCAAAAACTATCGCACATCTGTTCGTCCATACAAAAGGTACCTCCTTGCGCGTAAGCTTGGTTAACGGCTCTGCCAGACGAGCAAAGTTCTCCACAAATCTCCTGTAATATCCAGCGAGTCCAAGAAAGCTTCTTATCTCCGCAACATTCTTTGGAATCGGCCAATCTCGAACTGCTGTAATCTTTTCGTGATCGACGGCAATTCCATCGCCCGACACAACATGCCCCAAAAACTTCACTTCCTCCAGCCAAAACTCGCACTTACTCATCTTCGCGTATAACTTCTCTTGTCTCAATGTCTGTAGTGCGATCTTCAAATGCTCAGCATGCTCCTCAAAACTCTTCGAGTAAACCAGAATATCGTCAATGAATACCATAATAAACTGATCCAAGAATGGTGAAAAGATTCGGTTCATCAAGTCCATGAATACTGCCGGCGCATTCGTTACTCCGAAAGGCATCACTAAGTACTCGTAATGTCCATACCGAGTTCGGAACGCCGTCTTGCAAATATCTTCTACTTTCACTCGAATCTGATGATATCCGGATCGCAAATCCAGCTTCGAGAATACCCTCGCGCCACTAAGCTGCTCGAAAAGTTCTCCAATGCGAGGGATAGGGTACTTGTTCTTAATAGTCACCCAGTTTAATTCTCGATAGTCAATGCACATCCTTCTTGTGCCATCCTTCTTCTTTACTAGAAGAACTGGAGCTCCCCAAGGCGAGTTGCTGTTTCGAATCCAACCCTTTTCAAGCAATTCAGCAACCTGTTTCTTGACTTCTTCCAACTCTACTGGTGCCATTGGGATATATGCTTTGGATACTGGCGCTGCACCAGGAATAAGATCAATTGCGAACTCCACGTCTCGCTTCGGCGGTAATCCTGATATATTTTCAAATACGTCCATAAAATCACGAACAACAGCCAGCTCTTCCGTTCCATCAACTTCCATTGCTGCAAGAATATCATTTGTCGGCCTAGCCCTAAACTCGACTGGCCCGACAGAACTGCTTCCTCCAGTGAAGGTAAACTCGGGATGTCCGGAAATCTGGAAAATTACTTTCTTTGCCCTACAATCAATATGAGTGTGGAAAGTGCCAAGAAAATCCATTGCCACGACGACTTCGTAGCTGCCCGTATCAATTACCAAGAAATCTGCAAAAAGCCCCCGTCCGCAAACAACAACTGTACAATCTTTACACTCCCTACTAGATATGATTTTTCCATTCCCAGTGTGTATGTCCCAAATACTAGACAGGGTCGTGCAAGTAATCGAGTGTGTAGTTATAAACTTAGATGACATAAAACAATGGGATGCACCCGAATCCAATAATGCCAATGCGGGAAAACCATGAATGAGTAAAGTACCTGAAACAACTTCTCCTGACGCCTTAGCTTCTTCAGCTGTCAAGGTAAAAGCTCGAGCCTGATTAGGTCCTTGAGTCGGCTGTTTCTGTCCTTGGAACGGTCTCTACGGAGGCTTCTGAAAATCATCCCTCGAACGAACCTTCGACGGACAAGCACCAACGGCGTGATCAGCCGCTCCACAAACCAAACAGAGTCCCAGCCTCCTTCGACAATCCTTTTGCATGTGGCCAGGTAAATTGCAATAGTTACAGGTCACGCTCTTTCTTCGATCGACGATCACTGGCTTCTTCATGGGTGCTACACCTCGACGGTCCACTGGAATACCTCTGCAACCATGAGCTCGGTTATGTACAAATGCTGGCTTCCTTACCGCAACTGCTGTCTGCTGCAAACTCCCTTTCATCCCAGATAAACTCTGCTGTTCCCGAGCTGCCGTAAGAACCTGTGAGAAAGTAGTCAAACCCAGGGAGACAATCTGCCTCTGGATGTCCACATCCAAGTTGCGCATGAACCTCCGTGCCCTGTCTGCATCGTTGGCAACTAAAGGTCCAGCGAATCTGCTGAGTCTCGTCCATTCTGCTGCATGCACATCCACGGGTGTTCCATTCTGCCTTAGCCCAATAAACTTCTCTTCCATTTCCTCCCGTGCAGTCCGCGGGAAGAACTTCTCCAGGAAACTCTTAGAAAAATCCGCCCACTTGATCGGCTTGGGCAAGCGTGTCTCCTCCACAAGCCACCATTCTCGGGCGTAGTCCACTAGATGAATGCGTACCACATCAACTCTTTTATCATCTGGAATCTGTGCCACAATAAGCAAATTCTCCGTGTCAACTAGCCACTGCTCTGCTGGCAACGGCTCCTCCAAACCAGTAAATGTAGACGGACCCAAACGCCTGAAATCTGCCACGGTCCCAACTCGACCAACTGGTTTAGCTTCAACCTTGTCTATGGACTGTTGAACGGTCCGCAAACCTTCCTGGAATGATTCCGCTTGCTGCTGGATCAGCTCGGTCTGTCTTTTTTTGATTCTCCAGCATTCCTCTTATCACTCCAAGCATGGCGGCTTCGTCAACACGTCTCTGGTACGTCTTCAAATTCTTACCCGCCATATTCCTGAAATCAAAACACCCAACATTAGCATGATGATAGATTCCAAATATATAGATCAAGACTAGAACTCCAAGATACTCAAATAGAGTACCGTGTTGTAACTATGCCGCGGTATCATAGCCACAATTACATAACTCCACCCAAGTTGCCTAAGTCCTAGAGATAACAAGGAATTAGGTTTCGAGTCAATATGCAAAGGAAGTTTGCACATCGTAAAAGATATAATCAGGAAGAATGTGATTCAAGAATAGTAAATGGCAATGTGGCAGGACATGTTTCCTAAACACGGGTATTCTGATTCGTGTATTGGGTATAATACCCAACTACAAAAAGAATCAACCCGACTAACCTATGACTCTGATACCAAAAGAACCATGTCACGCTCCGCTTCCCAGAGTACGCTAAAATGGGCACGTGACATAGCCAACCATGCTACCTATGGGTAGGAAGTATCCATCCACAGTCACATTACGGTTGTAGAGATATCAAGAACAAAATAACACTATCTAAAACATGTCCATAATCCAAATATAACATGAGTCAAGTATAATAAAATGCGGAAGCAAAGGATCCAATACAAAATAACTGGAATGTATGTCCCATAATGCGGGCTCACATCAGGAAATAAATGCAGGAAATAAAACTAACTATTGCTGATACTCACAGCTCAGCCTGCTGGCTGAAGTACTCCTGCTCAGACTGCAACAGCGGTATGGAATCTGGGCCATGCAAAACCCAGACGTCAGCGCGTCATGTCATCAAGTAATATAATATGAACAGTGGAGCAGGCAATGCAATTTAAACATGAATAAAACAAGGGTAACAATAATATGAATCAGAGCAGTGCAGGGTAGTGTGCAGTGGGTAAACTAAACTATTCTATCAGGTTTTCTATTCTAAAGTCTTTGAAACCAAATTGATGAATCATCGATGTAACTCAATAGTATCCCGTACATAACCGGGATCACGGCCTCAATATTTCCGGCTGCAGCCGAGACATGCCGCTAGGCACAAAACAGGAATGTGTACACTCGATAGTATCCCGTGCATACCCGGGACCACGGCCACAATATTCTCGGCCGAAACCGAGACATGCCGCTAGGCAAAAAACAAGAATGTGTACACCCAGACAGGTAGTGAACTATCGAGTTACAAGTCAGGTTTCACCTTTGATTTCCCTATACCCCCAAGTTATATGTGTGTGTCAAGTCAGGTATTCTGAAATCAAGAAACTAATGCCAACACAGGATCGGGTAAACAGGTTTGTCTGGATAGACAACAGGAACGGTCCATGAGGACTACATATCAGGTTTGTTGGCATTAGACACAGGATCAGGTCATGGGTCAGGTCATGGTACATCAGGTCAAGTCAAGCAGAATACGGTACCATGTCGGGTAGAACAATATCTATGTAACAAGTCAGGTCAAGATGTGAACAACATCATGGGTATGCTCACAATCAGTTATACAAGCAAGCATGGTTATCAACAACATGATATAAGTAATGAATTAAGCAATAGGCAGATTCATTCGATTTGCAATACAGTTATCAATTGTGTCACAGAGATGATTACAAGAGTGCAGTAAGACAATTATAGCAGTTTAGTCATGTTAACAAGTTTAAGAACTTTTAGAGGTGCAGTGATTTATATAACGGTTCAGTGCAGCTATTACAGGTTAAAATGCATACGAGTGTCCGAAAAAAACCAAACTACAGGGATAGCTGCCATATGCTATGTCAATATAAAAGATGTGATTAAGCTGGTAAATGTGGTTATTAGGTTCAATTGCAAACTGTAAGTTCCGAGTTTAAGATAAATGATATATAACAATATTGTACATGAAAAAGTGGGAAATTATCGTACCGAGGTTAAATTTATAGGTTTAGGGTGTCATAATATATATGTAAATATTGTATAGCATGTAGCAAGGGGTACTTGCCTCGACGGGTCGCGAACCGGGAAAAACGAAACGATAAACGTCCACGGGGAAACTCGCGACGGGCGCACGGTTCACGGAATAAACCTAAACAACGAACAATGGAACCACACGGGTCGGGGTACCTCGGGTGGTCTGTAGAGGGGTCGTGAGGATCGACGGCGTTGAAGAACTCCGGTGGTGGCCTACCCGACAGCGATAAAAGGTCTGCAGATCAAGAATCATACTAGGAGAGAAGGAAAGAAGAAAGGAAAAGAGGAGGGGAGGTGAAACTCACCGAGGAGTGTGCGCGAGGGTCGGGGCTACGGGAAAGAGGTCACCGGCGGCGACTCCGGCGACGCAGATGCGTGCAGGGGATTGCAGGCGGTGTTCAGACCATAATATTGCATTTATCATTCCCCTATTCTTATCCTTTTTATAAATAAACAGGTACTCTTGACGCACGTTTGTTGCATATTACAGGATACAGGTTTCTGGAGCAAATACAGTGAAAAAGACACAAAACAACAGAAAAAGGGACTTTTGACCAACAATTAGACGGATCTCAGTCGAGCCTAGTCGAAGAACAGTGCAAGGTCCAAAAAGTCAAGTGAAACGGTTAAAAAGCCCAATACAAGTCTTCACTAAAAATCTGGAGAAGATCCAGAAGTCCAACAGAGAAAAGAAGAGTAAAAACAGAAGCCCAAAGAGACAAGGAAAAAGTCCCAAAAACAACAAAGCCCAATTCCCTAGTTTGGCCGCGGATCCGCGGCCAAACCCTACCTGGAGCCGCGGATCCGCGGCCGTCTGATGCACGTGGCGGTGGATTCTTCTTCTGTTGCTGCGACGGTTCTGGTGTTGGGATTCTAAGGGGTCAAATCTGTAAATTCACATGCGCGAGAGTCTGTAGCCCTAGGTTTCCTATTTTCCTATAAATTGTAATCTTAGATCTAAAAATTGTATGCCTCTTTTCAATCAATAAAATTCAGATTTTCTGGGAGCAAGAATTCAGATCTGTTCTTCTTGTTTGGAGGGAGCCATCGAATTAGTAAGTCTTTTATTTCTTTTAATTATAATGTCTTTTCTTCCCCTAATGAGCGAGTAGTCTCCTCGCTTGTTAGGGTTAGCCTTAGGGAAAGGGTTGAGAGATGAAATCTCTCGCCCCTTTCAATGCCACCTTCACCTAATGAAATAGAACCTCACGCATACTAGCACAACCGCTCCCTGCGGCATCCTACCCTTCGAGGTAACGATGATCCGTAGTATAAAGGGCCGGTTCCGCGCGTTTTCCGTGAGGGTTAGGTTAATTATCAACAAAGGTAGGGTACAAACTTAGAGGAAGAAACATCTTCCCAAAAGATTTGTATCCACTTTATTGATAATTAACTTAACATCTAAGAGATCTAAAAAAGGAAGGTATTGAAAGCGGTGAGGAAAAATCTTTAATTTCCAAAACTTCCCCTAATCCTAACCCTAGCAAGATTCTTAATTAAATTAATTAGATCTAGTCTTTAGATTTTTATAAACCAACCAAAACTACAAATAGAATCAACTCGTTAAAACACATAAAAGGAATTTACCCGTCTCTGTGGATCGACCCGCACTCACCGGCTAGCTGCGAAGCGACGCCGTCCTGATTGCGGTAATTACAGTTTTTGACAACAATCAAATGGCGCCGTTGCCGGGGACGGCGTAATCTTTCTTTTTGTGAATTTTCGGGTTGATATAAATTTTAAAAATTATAAAAATCTGAAAATATAAAAAATATAAAAAATAATCGAATTTTGATCTGTTTGAAGGGTTTATTTTTGAGTCTTGCAGGAACAGCGAAGATCTGAAATTTTACAGAGTGCAAATCAGAAAGTTGCATATAAGAAAAGAGAGGAACCATCATTACAGAGAAACACAATTTTTTCCAGCGGCTGAACCCACTCCCTGACCGCCCTTCCGCCGCATACAGGGGGTTTCTGCCGCGCTTCCGCGCTTTAAGTGACACGTCAGCCCTAAAAATTTGTGTGGTTTGCTCTCTTTTCCTCCCCTCTGCAACCTCCATATCTCTGTCTGTGAAAATTTTCTGCAGGGTTCTTTGCGTAAAAAGTCTTTCTCCCCTTTCTAAATAACAGATTTCTGCAGGTTTCTTTGCGCCGCGCTAAAAAATTCTGATTGCAAGTGAAATTTTATTTGTTTTGCATAATTTAACCGGACTCTAAGGGGCTATTTGACCAAATCCAGATTGGGTGGGGATTTCATCACCCTTCCCAGGACCCCAGAAAACACCTAAGCATTTTGCATCAACCACCTTTAATTAAAAAAGATTAGACTCAGACCTAAGGACAGCGAGCTCAATAGGAAAAGGACTAGGGTAGGCATCGGCCGTTTATCCTAACCGACATTGCGGTGTCTAGGCTAGTGGTTTTTAATTACGCCCACTGTAGTGGTGGTTCCTTCCCACTTACCTGGCCGTATTTGTCCGTGAAGAGACGGTTTGAGGTCTATTTCTAGCCTTAGTTAGGAGCTGTCTAGCAGACCTAGGCGACCCTAGATCTAGGTCTGATTGTGCATGTGTGGTTGAGTCAGTTGTGTCACGAGTCCGTTTTCAAAAACCTCCTTGCAAAACTCACACATAAAAAAAATAAAGAAAAATCTTTTCAAACCTGCAACTTGTCGCGAAGAAACTTGAAACTCACTTCCACCACTTCTTCTCACTGACGTTATCTTACCCCCACATTCTGTTTTTTTTTTCTGACTGCACTACCCTTTAGTGTATGTCATCTTGGACTAGGGATACTAACGCCCGATTAGTCCGTGTTTCGTTGGTACCGACCAACGAACCCTTCGACGAACCCTTCGTCGACATTCCGTCCACTTCCTTACCTCCACATTCAAATTCTTCTTTCGAAGGTATGTCGGGACACGACCCCAACTATACCTTGCCGACGGGAATGATTCCACCTCCGCTAGGTGCGAATAACCCGAATCTACCGCCTGTTGTAGCGCCCGCACGAGTTGCGCTCCAGGATCTCTTCTACCCCGTTCGCACTTCTTTACCTACATGTCTTTCACCCCCACCGGCAAATGGGGACAACTTTGAAATAAAACCACAATTCATCAATATGCTGCCTAAGTTTCATGGTTTGGAATCCGAAGATGCATATATTTTCATTAATAAATTCCAAAACGTTTGCAGCATGATGAAGACAACCCAATTAAGTGATGACGCAATAAGGCTAAGGGTCATTCCTTTCACCTTATGTGACCTAGCCGAGAAGTGGCTATACAGCACCGCATCACACTCCATTAGAAATTGGGACGAGTTTGTGAGAGCTTTTCTGAAAAAGTTCTATCCTCACCACAAAACTGCTAGAATCAGAAATGAGATTATACAATTTTCACAGCTTCCGTCCGAACCATTCTGGAAATGCTTCGAGAGATTTAAAGACCTACTTGTTCAATGCCCTCATCATGGGATAGAAAATTGGCAACTTTGCCAAACATTATACGAGGGATTGAATGCGGCAACGAAGCAGTTGCTAGAAACAATATGTCAAGGTCATTTTCTCTCCAAGTCTAGCGACGAAGCTTGGCAGTTTCTTGAGGACCTAAGTGAGCAAACAATTCAGTGGGAGAGTACCAAGACCACATCATCTTCTTCAGTTGGTCAATCTAGGGCAGGCATACATCAAATAGATATGTCGATCGCTATGAAGGCCGAGATGGCCTCACTTATGAAAAAGCTAGAAGCCATTGAGACAAAAATCTCATCGTCTTCTCCTGCCCCTACTCTACCCACACGAACTGTTTGTGCTTGTTGTTCTAATCCATCACATCTCACCGAAGAGTGCCCTTATAATGCACCTATTCAAGGGCAGGATCAAGTCAATGCTGCATTCCAGCAAAGACAAAGAAATGATCAGTACTCTTCGGCATACAATCAGGGGTGGAGGAGTCACCCAAATCAACAGTTCCAAGGGAATAACAATTTTCAAAGAGCTCCTCCACAACAACAACAAGCACCCTTACAAACTCAAATACAACAACCTTTCCAACAACAACCTTATACAAATCAAACGAACAACTTGGTTCAACCTAATGATGATAAGGTTAGCTCGCTCGAAAAAAGTCTAGATGCATTTCTTAAGCAAACTACAGAATCCGCAGCAAGATTTGAAAGTTATGTTCAATCTTTAATGAATAACAATGCCTCACACGATCAAAGTATCAAATCTATTGAGGCACAAATTGCACAATTAACTGCTGCGTTGAGCGAGAGAGAAAAGGGAAAGCTTCCATCTCAACCATTGCCCAATCCCGGTCACGCACAAAACGCATATAACAATCACAATGTGAATGCGGTGACCACGTTGAGATCCGGAAGAGAGTTGCAAAATAATGTGGAAACTAATGATGACATCCCCGCCGATGGTTCTTCTTCCCCTTCTTCATTTTCTTCACTTCCTTCTTCACCTTTTTCTTTAGAGCCTATTCTCCACCCTTCACACGGCTCTACTTCTTCTGACTCGAACGGACCCATTTCTAACAACACGAACACATCCACACTGGGATCCGTTCCTATTCCACATTCTACTCCACAGACTTTTGACTCAGTAAATTTTCAGAATGCACCATTTCCAAATAGGTTGAGTCCTAATAAACCAAATACACAAGTGGAGAAGATTGTGGAGATCTTTAAGCAGGTTAGCATAAATATACCTCTCTTGGATGCTATCCAACAGGTCCCGTCATACGCGAAAATCTTAAAGGGCTTGTGCACCTCGAAGAGAAAGGCATCTCAAGTACCTAAGAAAGTGCTAGTGGCTAGTGCAGTGAGCAATGCTATTAACCACCATCAAACCTTACCCCAAAAACGAAAGGACCCCGGCTGTCCTACTATTTCAATCACAATTGGGGATAAGAATATTAATCGAGCACTTTTAGATCTTGGGTCAAGTGTTAACCTGATTCCTTACTCCGTGTACGAACAATTAGGGGTTGGAGAGTTGAAACACACTCGTTGCACTCTCCAAATGGCTGATCGATCAATCACCTATCCAAGGGGTCAACTAGAGGATGTGTTGATCAAAGTCGGGGAATTCATATTCCCCGTTGATTTTATCGTTATGGATACACAACCTGTTGCTAACCCAAGAAACCAAATTCCGGTGATTCTTGGTCGACCATTTTTGGCCACTTCCAATGCTGTAATAAATTGTCGCAATGGCTCCATGACTCTATCCTTCGGAAAGAGGTCTAGTGAGTTCAATATCTATAAGATGGGAATTCTGCCCCCCGTGCCTAAAGCTAGTACACGAGAAGTTTGCTCTATTCACGAAATCACGCAGGAGGACTGCGAGCTTGAAAGATTTCTATTTGATGAAAACAGTTCTGACGCCACTAGTGCGTCCCTCCTTGAGCCTACCACCGTTGACACAACCGATGTTGATTATGAATGTTTCACTTTTTTGGATGATGATGACTCACAGCCCGAATATGAGTCGTTTGAATTTTTGGATGAGTCAGTCGAACCATCCGAATCGGTTGTTTGCAGTGATTTCGAACCTGTGTTAGAGTCCTTTGAGTTCGAGGTGGATTCCGCAATGAATCTTTCGCCTCAGAAATTCGAACTCATGTCCTTACCGCCTCAACTTAAATATGCTCATATAAGTGAGAATGAGATTTTTCCCATTATCATATCAGCCTCTCTAGCCTTCGAGCAAGAGAACGCTATTTTAAAAGTCTTACAAGATAGGCGGCAAATTTCCAATTGGATTATGGCGGACATCGAGGAGATCACTTCCCTCATAAGTGAATATCATAAACATGTGATGGATGATGCCATGTCAATAGAGGACCCACAGGAACATCTTGGGGGCATTGTGGTGAGCCAACTTCCTCCCTTAGAAGTTAAAATACCCCCATTTCTTTTAATTAGGTACGAGAATGCTAACACTCCACTGATTGCTGATCATTTACATTCTCGTTTCGATGCATCACCATCACCTGTATATTCACCTCCACACCTCCCATTCCACTACTTCTATCTTCCCCAATTCTTTGCGGACCACCACAACTTATTTTTTCACCCACCAATATTCTTTACTGATAAATTTTTCAAATGGTTGGTGTTGACTTTTGGCCGATGCAAAGTTTGGCAGTCATGTCTAACATAGTTTAAATGAAGTTTGGGGGAGGGTCTTTTTGTATATATTTTTGTTTTTCTTAACAATAAAAAAAAACTATAAATAAATAAACAGGGGAGTGCCGACATTTTGACCCTCTTGGTTTAGTATGACAGTGAGGACACTGTCAAGTTCAAGTTTGGGGGTATGCTCGGTACGTCTTCTTCCTTCGCATTCATTTGTACATATTTTTGCATTTGCATACTTATTTAAAAACCTATAAAAATTTGGAAAAAAAAAAAATTTCAAAAATTATAAAAATTAATGTATTCAATTTTGGCTTATTTGACATGAGTTTTAGGTTAACTAGCTAGGAAAAACTAGATCTTAGACTTAGTAAATTAAAAACCCTAAAAATAACATTCCTTAAAGTTTAACGGTAGAAAGTATATGCCTTGTAGTTTATTTAGAATTAGGCATATTTTGGGTTCACTTCCTGGGCTAAGTCGAAACAAGGGAAGAGTATTGATGTTCTCATTAGAGTATAAGTTTGAAAAATAGTTCCTAGCTTAAGTCTAGATTCTGAAAATGTATACCCTACAATTTGCACAATCACGCACCTTGAAACTTGGAATAGTAGAAGAGACCTTGAAAGGCTCTTGTCTAAAGTCCTTAGTATGAAAAAGTGTGAATAAAGAAAAAAAAATGGACACTGGTTTTTGTGATTACTTAAGGCTGCAAAAATAGAAAAATACTTAGCGAGGGTGCTTCATCACCTAGTGCCTTAGACCAACTGGTTTGGGAGTCACTGCTAAAGTCTTGGGTGTTGCAAAGACTAGGAAGTATGCTTTAAAGTGCAAACGCATTTTGTAATCGGTCGTTGGTACCTCAAGAAGTATTAACGGTCGCATGAAGGATGTGTAAGCAAATTTCATTTAAATTCACCAACTAATTAGTACTTTGTACAACGGACAAGGGGTTGATTGCTTAATTTGAATTTCCAAGTGTAGGGGTGATTTATACACACACGTGGGGGTATGTGATTGGAATTTAGATGAGAGAGAGGAATGAAGAATAGAACTTGTATCTTTAGTAGAGTTGATAGAAATTCCTAAGTGGAGATGAAACCCTAGAAGGAAAACTTAGGAAATGCCGAAAGCTAAGTAAGTCTATAAGATATATATAATCTTAAGTTAAATAATGAGGAAGTGTGAAGAATATGGGTGGATAATTTACGAGTCAAAAGATAATAGAATTCCTTGTTAGAAAACCTAATTGGAGAACAAAAGTCAATGGGCCGAATTGATAGGATTTTGTGGGTAGTATCCGCTGAAAACCCTCAGGAGACAACACTCCTCCTACTAGGGACACCTAGAGGTTTAACGGCTTGTTGCACGTGCTCAGTGCAATCGCGTTTCCCTGCGAAAGTGCGGTTAGGATTTTAGTGAATAAAAATAAGTTTGCTCGAGGACGAGCAAAAGGTAAGTTTGGGGGTATTTGTTCAGACCATAATATTGCATTTATCATTCCCCTATTCTTATCCTTTTTATAAATAAACAGGTACTCTTGACGCACGTTTGTTGCATATTACAGGATACAGGTTTCTGGAGCAAATACAGTGAAAAAGACACAAAACAACAGAAAAAGGGACTTTTGACCAACAATTAGACGGATCTCAGTCGAGCCTAGTCGAAGAACAGTGCAAGGTCCAAAAAGTCAAGTGAAACGGTTAAAAAGCCCAATACAAGTCTTCACTAAAAATCTGGAGAAGATCCAGAAGTCCAACAGAGAAAAGAAGAGTAAAAACAGAAGCCCAAAGAGACAAGGAAAAAGTCCCAAAAACAACAAAGCCCAATTCCCTAGTTTGGCCGCGGATCCGCGGCCAAACCCTACCTGGAGCCGCGGATCCGCGGCCGTCTGATGCACGTGGCGGTGGATTCTTCTTCTGTTGCTGCGACGGTTCTGGTGTTGGGATTCTAAGGGGTCAAATCTGTAAATTCACATGCGCGAGAGTCTGTAGCCCTAGGTTTCCTATTTTCCTATAAATTGTAATCTTAGATCTAAAAATTGTATGCCTCTTTTCAATCAATAAAATTCAGATTTTCTGGGAGCAAGAATTCAGATCTGTTCTTCTTGTTTGGAGGGAGCCATCGAATTAGTAAGTCTTTTATTTCTTTTAATTATAATGTCTTTTCTTCCCCTAATGAGCGAGTAGTCTCCTCGCTTGTTAGGGTTAGCCTTAGGGAAAGGGTTGAGAGATGAAATCTCTCGTCCCTTTCAATGCCACCTTCACCTAATGAAATAGAACCTCACGCATACTAGCACAACCGCTCCCTGCGGCATCCTACCCTTCGAGGTAACGATGATCCGTAGTATAAAGGGCCGGTTCCGCGCGTTTTCCGTGAGGGTTAGGTTAATTATCAACAAAGGTAGGGTACAAACTTAGAGGAAGAAACATCTTCCCAAAAGATTTGTATCCACTTTATTGATAATTAACTTAACATCTAAGAGATCTAAAAAAGGAAGGTATTGAAAGCGGTGAGGAAAAATCTTTAATTTCCAAAACTTCCCCTAATCCTAACCCTAGCAAGATTCTTAATTAAATTAATTAGATCTAGTCTTTAGATTTTTATAAACCAACCAAAACTACAAATAGAATCAACTCGTTAAAACACATAAAAGGAATTTACCCGTCTCTGTGGATCGACCCGCACTCACCGGCTAGCTGCGAAGCGACGCCGTCCTGATTGCGGTAATTACAGTTTTTGACAACAATCAGGCGGCCACAGTTGGTGCAGGGCGCGTGAGGGTGGATGAAAGAGGGTGTGGGTGAGACGAGGCAGAGGAGGCGAGGGTGCTGGTGTCGGTGTCGTCGGCGTCGGGGTTGCGGCGGCGAGGAAGGAGACGGCGGTGACTAGGGTTCGATGAGGGTGATGGGTTCGCGTTTTGGTTTTGAAAACAGAAATGAAGGAGGGAAATTATATAGAGAGAAGAGAGAGAAAAGTTATAGAGAGATAGAGATTCAGGAGGGGGAGAGAGAGATTGAGAGAGAGAGAGATAGAGATTCAGGAGGGGGAGAGAGAGATTGAGAGAGAGAGAGATAGAGATTCAGGGGAGAGAGAGAGAGAGATTGAGAGGAGAGAGAAAGAAAAGGAGAGTGGGCCCACGGGAAAAAGGGATTGCGATTGGCTGAGGTTGAAAGATATAGTAAGGTTTTAATTAACAGTAAAGATTTTGTATGTTTAGAAAAATATACGATGTTTTAAAAAATAATAAAATTTGGGATTTTGGCGCAAAGTAAAACATTTCCAAATTGCGCCCGGGTCGGGTCTAAAAATTTGAAATTGAAATAATAAAATTTTAAGCGGGGTCCAAAATTTAAAATGAAGTGTTTTAAGATCAAAAAGCATACCCCCAAAACGGACACACGTACGTGCGTGTAGCTATCTGAACTCGCCCGTTTCACTGAACGGTACGAGAACACGATGCACGGACGCTACCACAGGGTTAGGGGTGTCAAGCAGGCCAAGATGAATATTTTAATTTTATTTTAGATGCCAAAAATTGTTATATGTAGAAATGAATTTGCCGGGTAAAAATTTACAGTAAGTAACAAACAAGCAAGATAGATGAAATAAGGGTCACTCTCCATTCATAAAGTAACAGAAATTAGTAGTATTGGGCTCGGGTGTTACATATGTCTTTAGTCATTACTTTCTGTACACCCCTTTAGGCCAAGTGGTTTTCTTCCTTCCCTACCGTTCGGCACCAGCCTATGGTTTGGAAGAAGACTATCCAATAAGCATAATGGGTGTACTGTCCTAATCCTAGGAGCACTCGCAATGCGAGAGAATGTGAAGATAAAATACAACTGAATAAAACCTTATTCCTATTTCTCCAGAACCAGAATCCATCCCCGAACTGGAACAAGTTCCTTTCGAGTTCGTATATAACCATACGATGGAGTATCCAAGTAACCGTGGATCGTCGTAGTGATACGGAGTGTCCTAGAGAAATACAAAGGTGAAGTGGGAGTGGTAATGAAATACTTGGTTTGGTCATGAATAGCAGTCGCAATTTACTTTGCCCTCCTTCTAATCCCTTTATTTGCCTTTACATAATACCTTCTGTACACTATCGTTAGGCTAATTAGTTTTCTTCATTCCTTACCGGTCGGCACCTGCCTATGGTTTGGAAGAAGACAATCCAATTTGCGTAATAGGTGTACTTTCCCCTAATCTAAGGGGCACTCGCAACCTGAGAGAAGGTAAAAGGAAAAGACAGCTGAATAGTCCTATTCGTTTTCTCCAGAACCGGAAACCATCCTCGAATAAATTCCTTCGAGTTCGTATATAACCATACGATGGTTTTATCCAATGGAAGTGAACATTTGTAGTAATACGGGGTATCCTGGAGAAAAGGGTAAAAGTAGGAGTAGCAATGAGGTATGCAACTATGACAATCCAAAAGCCAGTCTTATAAGAAGGTTCGGTCAACTTGGTCACTGAGTCATAGTCAAGGGTCAGGTCATGGTCGCTGCCAAAGAGAGAGAGAAAAGAAACACTCAGCGTGCACTCTAACCTAGATCAGAATGGTTATCAATTTATCTAATCAGGAAACCTCCCACTGTAACGCCAAATTCTCCTCCAAACCTGAAAGAAGAATTAGTCGGGATCACCCGAGGAGTAAACCAACTCATCAGTGGGAATCGGGATCCGACTATCATCGCATGATAACGTGACGGAATCTGCTCATGTTATCACACTCCAGAAGGTATGCGCATATCTGGCAAGTTTCTGTTTCTTTAGAAACCCCCGATGTGATTTTTACCCCATACTCTTATGACCTTGACTTTGGCCAACAAATCATAAGTCACATGTCAAGTTCTACCCGTCATTCTCCAGGTGGATTTGAACCCACCCGTACCTACCCTTGACTTTGGCCAACAAGGCGGTACGACTGTCCCAAACCAACGCATCTATCTATGCTGCATATGAATATCCAATAGCTACCAAACACTGTGCCTTGACTTTGGCCAACAAACACAGCTTGAATACTATTGACTATCCATATGAAATGACGGAGGGCTACGAATGGTTTTTGGCGAAAAACCTTTAACGTAACGAACTTGATATCGTTGAAGGAACCGGATAGCTTTTATAAAAATATAGTGGCGAAAACCTTTGCTAAAGAGGTCACTCCCGGTGAAGGGATCTCGGCTCTTTCCCCATAGAATGAGGTGCAGGATATTCTAACTGAATACCACGATGCAAAGCAAAAGTAATCGACTATAGTGAAGTTATCGCCCTGATGCAAACTTCTGTCCAAGGGGTCACTCCCGGTGAAGGGATCTCGGCCCTTTCCTCGTTGACTGAAGTGCTGGATATTCATAACCGAATACCACTGTGCAAAACAAAAGAGAACGCCCTTACAATAACAGCTTTTTGAAAAATGTTCCGACAACATCAGAATAGGTTTGTTTAGCTTGCATTGATCAGAATCAACACAGTCCCATCAATTGATCACACCACAAAAGAACGAAAATAATGATGTACGTATATGCCATCCGCATTCGCCACTGGGTCCCGTCATCACCTGTTAGGTTATTTAACTAACGACAGAGCGGGGACTGGGCTAGCGCAGATGCACAACATATACAACATCTACTAGTATATATATCAATATATAATATTCGCTCAAGGCGTGATAAAATGCAACATCACATAAATGTAATAAGCATCACAAAACAATATAGATATCTGGGATCCCCGGGTTTCATAGAGCTGCTACTGAAACCCGACGTTCCCCTGGTCGTGTGGATAGCCTGTGCAATGAAATGCTAGACCCCTACGGGCGTGGCAAGTTACCCTCCAAAACCTGAAGCGAGGCAGCCCCTTTCAGCAACGTGAATGGACCACCCAACACTTTACGGAATCCAGTAACTTGGACACCCCTCCTTGGGTCAACCTATACCCCCTACGAGTGCGGCGAATAGCCCGTCAATTCTAGAGTAAAGCCCCCTCCGTCTCAACGCCATGAGATGCGGGCCCGTTGCCCTCTAGAACCCGGCTATCCGTGCACCCCTCCGCGGGGTAATCCTAGTACAGAAAGTAAAATATACAACGGGTACATCGACCTCAACCCGGTCGTGCCCCAAAAGAATAATATACAAACAAGCAGTAACGACAGTCCACATGTCGGACGATCGCCCCGCAATATCAAATGTACATATACAACCAAACTGTACTACCATTGCATCCAGGCTATCCACCATGACAAATCCGTAATATCACAGCACAACACAGAACATCAACGTGAATGTCACGTTCGCAAATCCGTCTAAAAGGGCTATAGCAGTTAGACAGGATTTACCGATCAAGTGACATTCACGGTCGCAGATATAATGTAAATACTGTGAACTAACATGTTTAAAATTTTCGATCGACTAAATTTTCCGAAGTGGGCCCCAAGCACAACTGTAGCACTCAAAGAAAATCTGGGCCCAAACAGAATATACCAAAACCCCCATTTTCAAGTCAGAGAACCATTGTAGAAATCTGGTGCATTGATGACACTGTTCCGGCCGTAAGCGTCCTTAAACTACCTATGGACCACCATGTCCCTAAACTGGAATATGGACCCCCATGTTCCTAAACTGGCAATGGACCGCAATGTCCTTAAACTACCAATGGACCACTATGTCCCTAAACTGGAGATGGACCACCATGTCCCTAAACTGGTATTGGACCACCATGTCCCTAAACTGGAACAATAGAGCCCCAAATGCTCTTTTGTCAGATCTAAACGATCCCGTTTAAGTTGATCTTAGCCTCAAATCTGGCTAAAGTATCCTTAAACGCTCAAACAGACTTTAGTCCCAAATTGAACTATAAGACCCCTAATCAACTTTGGTTCGAGGGTACATCTCCGAACTCCTTTGACACCTATCGTTGTAATCCTTCAACGTCGTTAGAGAGGTGACGGGTCCCGACGGCCATATATTAAATGGATCACTACGTTAAGTTGATCTTAGTCTCAAATCAGACTAACGTATCCATAACGAACGTTTAAGTTGATCTTAGCCTCAATATGGCTAACGTATCCTTAAACTAAAACACCAAACCCAAATCTAAGTAAATACGGATTTGGACTAATCCACGTCCTACGGGTGATGACATAACTTAGTCTCCGTATACAATCCACGGGCATCTACAAACAAAACAAACACACACGACACGAAGTGAAATTCTGAAGAAGGAGAAAGTTGCTACCGTGACGCGGTAGCGTAATTAACTGCAGGGGCTTGCGCCTGCAGGGAAGAGCGTCCCCACAATCAAAAAACCCTCTAGCGAGGGGGAATCTGACGAAGTCTGCTACATCGGCCGCATCCGTCTAAACCTTCAATATACGGTGCCATAAATCAACTTGGCATCTTCGGAGAGGTAGACGGATAAAACCAAATAGCATCTGCCCTGAATCTCAGGCAAGACGTCCTAATGTTTTGGCCGCCATTCGGAGGGGAACAGATTCTGGCACGTCTGGTGGGGCCTTTTCCTCTTTCCACTCCACTCTTCGTGTGTCGTGTTTTTCCGTGATCAAATAATCGTGGTGTGTATGTTTTTGGTTGCTCTTAGGGGAGTGGATACTGAAGTCTGCGCTTCGCCTCTATGAAGAATGGCGTTCGTTTCTACCCTAGCAACTCAGGCTCTGTCATATCTGGTGGAGTCAAGTATGGGCCACTTGCAGCCTCAAATCTCTGCAATCCGGCTCTTCAAGAAATCAACGGGCTTATTTTGTGGATCGATACTCCCACCTCCCACCCTCGGTGCCTCAACGCCGATAGAGGAGGCCCAGTGGAAGTCTGTCTTCCACAGGCTGGTTCCCCAAGCTGCAGCTTTGCTAATGGAATCAGTCCTCAAACAACTGGCACCTGCCAAGGACCAAGGTCGATGCAGGGGGCAGAATATTCAAGCTCTCAAAGAAAACAGGGGGCAGGCTCGGAAAAATCCTGAAGCTAATCAAATCCCGGCCGTAAGAAACGGTCAACGTCGATGTCGGCATCATACAAAGTGAGCTAGGGGCAGTTCTCCGCATGGTCCAGTTTCAACCCCAGTGGTGAATGTTGTTGTTCCAACTGGGAACTGCTTCAAACTGTTGCGAAGGGTCAAACAAAATTCTCCTACCGCAATATTGAAGAAGTCTCCGCAGCCTATGGAGATCCCACAAGAGCAGAAACAAGTTCGCTCCCTGAGACAACATTCCTCATCTATATATAAGGTGTGGAAGCAGGTGAAGGGGACTCACCCTAAGATGGATCCTGATACAACGGCTCCACCTAAAACCAAAGCGGCTTTTCACAAAAAAAGGAGGCCCAATAAAGCTCAAGTGCCCGAAGCAAACTCCAGAGGCCAAAAACTCCAAACATCCCAAGCTTCGGGGCATGGTAGTTCACATAGTCTATATGGTGAATTCCAAAGACGAAGTTCGAGCTTCTACTAGTCAACAACCTCAAACTCGGTCCTTAACAAAAGTTCAACTGCAACGTGAAAAGCTGCAGGAGATGCTCGCTCAGGCGGCACCACTCTCTAATCCGTCGTCTAAAGCAAATCTCGAAGAAACACCTGGAGAAAGAAATCTGGCATGGCACCGATTCTACACTTGACAGCCTTCAGCCCATCCGTCTGTCCATATACTACACAGAAGGCTTAAAAAGGCTGTTAAGGCGCCAAGGCGTACCTCTTAGGCAAACCGTTCGAAAAGCCAAATTCTATGATAGGGTTTGGAACGTTCCCGGAACTCAGTATAAGTTGCCTAACGGGAGAATGGAAAACAATCGGGCTTGGATACATTCGGTCCAAGAAACAAGAGCTACTCCACGGTTGCTACGTCGTGCATGACTTTGATGAAGAAGCGGATGCTCAATGGGAAGATGCTAATCCTGAACCAGTAAAAGTTCCTGACACAAAAATGTCCAGTCCGTTGTTCATACCATAATATTGCATTATTATATTCCCCATTCTTATTCTTTTTATAAATAAACAGGTGCTTTTTACGCATGTCTGCTACATATTACAGGTTACAGGTTCTTAGACAGAAAACAGTGAAAATGATGAAAAGACGATGCAAAAGTGGACTTTGACCAACAAACAGAAGACTCTTGATCAAGCCGACATCAAAGATAAAATTCACAAAGTACAAGGCAATGCAAGGTCCAAGATTACAAAGCGAACGGTTAAAAGTCCACCGCAATTATTCACTGGAGATCTGGAAGAAACATAGAAGCTATTTTAATAAAGAACCAAATAATAAGGAAGCCCAAAGATCCAAGGCCCAATACTTTCTTTTAAAGAGACAGAGACATAAAATTTTACCAAAGCTTGAAGTCTACTTTGACTAGGTCTTCCTAAGGATATTTTGGTAAATGTAGACATGCAAATCAATTGTAACCTAGGGTTTCATATTCTCTATAAATAGGAACTCTACTCATTGTAATTTCTTATGCCTCCTTTTAATAATAAATTCCAGAATTCTTTTGGAGAGCATCGGTGCCTCTTTTCAATTCATGAATTCAGATCTGACAACCCTGCGTTGATGTTTGGAGAGAGCCATCTGTAAGTAGTTTTATTTAATTGCTCCAGTTTAAATTTTAATTCTTTGCCCTAGGTAGATTTAATTCCTTGCCGTAGATAATTGTTTAGAGTTAGCTTTTGGGAAGGCTTTTGAGAGATGAGATCTCTCATCCCTTTCTTACCCATCATATATTTTCAATAGGACTCCATGCATACACGCACACACCGCGCCCTACGGCATCCTACCCCTCGAGCTAACGATGACACCGTAGTGTAAAGGACCGGTTGCACGTGTTTTCCATGGAGGTTAGGGTAAGGATCTCTAAAGGAAGGACAAGAACCTAGAGGAAGGAACACCTTCCCGAACGGATCTAATCCCCTGTATTGATAATTATCATAACTCCTCACAGATCTTCATTCGGGTATTGAAAGCGGTGAGATTTAATTACATTTCCAAACCATCCCTAAACCTAGCCCTAGCAAGAGTAGATCTAGATAATTGCCCTAGGTTAATTAGGTTTTTAGATTTAATAATTAATCCGAACACCCTTCGGAATTAACTCGTAAGCGCGACTAGGAGATTCACAAAATCCCTGTGGACCGACCCGTACTCACCGGCTAGCTGCAAAGCGACGCCGTTCTTGATTGCGGTTACTAGATAGTTTTTGAGACCAATCATCCGTCGTTCGAAGAAAAAATGGACAAATTTATAAGGGAAGCTGGCCAAAAAGTCCGAGACGACCACAACCGTGAGATGGCCATCTACGAGAAAGCCAAAACGCAACGCCTCCTCCAACAGGCCGTGAAAGATGAAAGTACCACTCCCTGTCAGCCTGTTGTAAAAAAGGCTCAACGCAGAGGCAGAAACAAGACGAAAAGCGAAAAAGGCGCTCGACAGCAACAAAGCGGGACTAAGAAGCCACACAAGCGGGAATCGAGCGGTTCCGATTTATCCCTCATAAGGAAAATAGGTCGGGCGTACTCTTTTCCTCGGGACAAGACAAAGAAAATACTCGACCTCGCTCTAAAACATCAGATGCTTACACTGCCGGAGTCTAAATACCCCGAACAGGCAGGCGAAGTTTCTCACCCAAATTATTGCTCTTATCATCGAGTAATAGGGCATCCTCTCGAAGACTGCTTCACCTTCAAGAATTGGGTCGAAGATCAGTATCAGCTTGGCAAGTTCGCTCTGTCTGACAACTGGAGGATTACGCCGCCACAGAAGCACGAGCCCGAAGCCACGAAAGAAGAACCAGTTCCACATTGGGATTGGAAGCGAATTCGTACTTGTCACATGATAACAATATCAAAAGAAGAGCCCGAGAACATGGATGACCTTCCCTGGTGCTTTGAAAATAACAATGACGAGGTGATCTCAGAATTCCCACCCGCGCCAAAAGAGCTGGAAGATAGAATCCATACCACTGCAGATAACCTCAAGAAAATTGAGTTGGGAACGGCGAACGACCCGCGACTGACATTCATTAGTGAGCTGCTGTTTGAAGAAAGGGTGGCTGCGTTAAAAGACTTGCTTGTACAGCATAGAGATTGCTTCGCTTGGAACTATTCCGAAATGCCGGGACTAGATCCAGAAATTGCTGTGCACAAATTGGCGATATCCCCGGACGTCAAGCCGGTCAAACAGGCGCCAAGAAGAATGCGGCTCGAGCTTGAGATGAGTATCAACGCCGAGATCAAGAAGTTAATCGACTCTGGTTTTGTCCAGGAGGTTCAATATCCTGAATGGATCGCCAACATCGTCCCGGTGATGAAGAAAAATGGGACAGTACGCATATGCGTAGACTTCCGGGATCTCAATAAAGCCTGCCCGAAGGACGATTTCCCAGTGCCAGTCACCGAACTGATGATAGACAATACGTCCACTCATGAGGTTTTCTCCTTCATGGACGGCTCATCAGCGTATAATCAGATAAAGATGCATCCCGAAGACCAGAAGCACACCGCCTTCAGGACTCCTTTAGGTATATTCTGCTACAAGGTGATGCCCTTCGGTCTAAAGAACGCCGGTGCCACCTATCAGAGGACCATGACGAAGATCTTCGATGACCTCATACATGAAATCGTCGAATGATATATCGACGACCTCGTGGTGAAGAGCAAATCATACGAGGAACATCTCGAGCATCTGAAGACCGTATTTCAACGCCTTCGACAATACAACTTGAAGATGAACCCTCTCAAGTGTGCATTTGGGGTTTCCTCGGGCAAATTCCTGGGATTCATTGTCTGACACCGAGGTATCGAAATAGATCCGTCAAAGATCATGGCGATCATGGAAATGCCTCCGCCAAGGACTCTCAAACAGCTGCGGTCTCTCCAGGGAAAGCTCGCGTATATACGGCGATTTATAGCCAACCTTTCAGGTAAGTGCCGAACTTACAGCCACTTGATGAAGAAGGGAACCTCGTTCGTCTGGGACCAAAAATGCCAAAGCGCACTAGACGAGATCAAGCAGTACCTCCAGAATCCGCCAGTGTTAGCTGCTCCGGTTAAGGGAAAACCTCTCATCCTTTATACAACCTCCCTCGAAGGTTCCTTAGGCGCATTATGGGCGCAAGAGAACGATCAAGGGAAAGAAAGAGCACTCTACTATTTGAGTCGAGTTCTACTGGGGGCAGAAAGCAATTACTCTCCCATCGGAAAACATTGCCTGGCGTTGATCTTCGCGATAACAAAACTCAGGCACTATGCATTGGCATATGAAGTCCATCTCATTTCGAAGGTAGAGCCCTTTAAGTATTTAATGTTGAAGGTCATATTGACGGGGGGGCTCGCTAAATGGGCCTTGCTCTTAATGGAGTTTTCGATAACTTATCAGCCTCTTAAGGCGGTGAAAGGCCAGGCCATCGCTGACTTCCTCGCTGAGCATCCGATACCTGCTGATTCTCCTCTGAATTGCGATCTGCCAGACGAACATGCGTTTGACGCGATCGACGGAGGTGATACCCGATGGGAGCTTTATTTTGATGGAGCATCTTCCATGAAGAAGCGCAAACAAAGTACGCCCATAATCAAATCGGGGGTATGCCTCATCTTCGTGACTCCACAAGGAGGGATAATGCGCTTCGCTTTCTCCTTGACAGAGCCGAGAATGAACAATGAAGCCGAATACGAAGCTTTGATAGCATGCCTCGAGATCGCCATCGACATAGGAATTGAAAACCTCCTCATATACGGAGACTCCCAGCTAGTCGTTAGTCAAGTAAACGGCGACTACCTAACGTGTAAGCCAGAGCTGGTGAAGTACGGCGAAAAGGTGCAACAACTGTTGACCCAAATTCCCTCCTACATGCTGGAGAGCATACCGCGCGCAGAAAATAGCAAAGCGGATGCGTTGGCCAAGCTCGCTAAGGAACTGGCTGATGAGGACCTCGATGATGTAAGAATCATGGTACAAAGCCATCGGGTGCTCGCCCCAGCGGAAATATCTTCGGAATCACCCGAAGAAAAGGGAGCGACAGAGCAGACGACCCTGCAAATAAAAGATCGGGAAAATACCGAGGATTGGAGAGAATTTTTTATAGACTACTTCAAATACCGTCGAGCGCCCGAAGATGCGTCCTCAAGACATCAGCTCATGAAATGAGTTCTATCTTTCGCCTTCGTCGATGATACTCTGTACAAGAGGTCGTTTGATTCTCTGTGGTTGAGATGTCTGGGACCTGACGAAGCGAAAAGAGTCGTCCAGGAAGTTCACGACGGACTCTGCGGTTCGCGCCAAGCAGGCCCAAAGATGAAGTTGAAGATCAAACAGATGGGCTACTACTGGCCCACGATGATTCAGGACTGCCTCGAATATGCGAAGCGGTGCCACTCATGCCAAATTCATGGGGTCTTCATCCACCAGCATCCAAATCCACTCCATCCAACGGTGGCTAGCTGGCCGTTCGAAATGTGGGGAACTGACATAGTCGGCCCCATCGAACCAGCATCGTCCAGGGGACATCGTTTCATCCTGGCGACGACTGACTACTTCTCCAAATGGGCAGAAGCAATACCGTTAAGAGAAGTGAAGATGGAGAATATCCTCCATTTCTTTAAGACCCACGTCTTATATCGGTTTGGAACTCCACGACGGATCATCTCCGATAACGGGCCAGCTTACAGAAGCCACAACATCAGTCGCTTCGCGCAGCAACACAATATAGATTGGAGATATTCCTCAGTTTATAATCCGTGAGCTAACGGTCTAGCTGAGGCCTTCAACAAGACCTTGACAAAGATCATAAAGAAAATGGTGTCCCGAAATAAAAAGGATTGGCATGAGAGGTTGCAAGAGGCTCTTTGGGCATATCGAACTACGTTCAAGACGGCCACGAACACAATGCCATATGCGTTGGTATTCGGTACAGAAGCAGTACTCCCCGTCGAGATAGAGTTACCCTCTCTATGAGTGGCAGTCCATTACGAGCTGACGGACGAAGAAAATGCTCACCTTCGGCTGGAGGAGCTTGATGCCCTTGATGAGACCCGGCTCATAGCGCAACAAGATCTGGAGGCCTATAAAGCAAAGATGACGCGTTCATATGAAAGATTGACCCGGCCGAGGACATTCCGCCAAGGCGAACTCATGCTAGTGGTCAAAAGGCCTATGATCCCCAATCGTGCCAAGCGGGGAAAGTTCGAGCCAAACTATGAAGGCCCGTACATCATAGACAAGGTCTATCGGGGTGGAGCCTATCTACTCATGGATATGCACGGTGAAAGGCCTTTCAGGCCAATAAATGGTCGCTTCCTAAAGAAATACTACGCTTAGCGAGTTACTGCCTAGGTCAATGATAGATGACGACGACTATGTCTGCTCGCTATCCTCCTGAGCTTAAACTTTATAAGCAGTAGCCAGCCTTCTAACGGCGAACCGAAACGTCCTTAAACTAACGATGGACCGAAGCGTCTTTAAACTAATGGTGGACCGAAACGTCCTTAAACTAATGGCGGACCGAAACGTCCTTAAACTAACGGCAGACCGAAACGTCCTTAAACTAACGACGGACCGAAACGTCCTTAAACTACTACCGTAGCATCTTCGGGCTGACGAGGTGAATAAAAGAAAAAGAAAAAATAAAAAAATAAAAAATATATATAAAAACGGTATGTCCATAAGCAAAAAGGGCACGGATGAAAACCCGAAAGGGCTCCGTGAGTAAAAACAGCAGGGCTACCGGCGAGTGTTCGTGAAAATCCGAAAGGGCGCGACCTCGATAAAAGAAAAACATATAAAAATAAAAAGAATAAAAAAAAGGGGTATGTCCATAAGCAAAAAGGGCACGGATGAAAACCCGAAAGGGTTCCGTGAGTAAAAACAGCAGGACTACCGGTGAGTGTTTGTGAAAACCTGAAAGGGCGTAACCTCGTTAAAGGACACTTACAGGGTCCTCTCGACCTTGTAAGGAGAAACCACCCGCGTGAGATCCTTACGACTCACAAGGGAGCAACACACTTAGGGATCCCCACGATTCCTAAGGAGAAAATACACTTGCGAGATCCTCATGACTCGTAAGGAGAACTCTCTTATGGGACCCTCACGGCTCATAAGATTTGAAAGTCTTAAGTTACAGAGACCTAAACATGTGCTTAAGCAAACCCCCCACAACCTGCGATATGGACCTACAAGTGGCTCAGTGCTGACCCTTGTATACAATCCACGGGCGCGAATAAACATTTCCCTAACCAAGTTTCATCCGTGATTGAGGATATGTATGCATGATGAACAACCCTTATAAGTCCTCTCGACTTACAAGGAGAAAACCCCTATAGGATCCTTACGACTTACAGAGGAACATGCACTTAGGGATCCTCATGATTCCTAAAGAGAAAATACACCTACAAGATCCTCACGACTTGTAAGGGAGAAATACCTTTGTGAGACCCTTACGGCTCATGAAGTTAAAAGCCTCAGTCAACAGGATCTTAATCCTGTTCGCTAAGCCACCTTTTTCCGACATCGACAGAGGCAAATGATGATTCGCTCCTGGCAATATCCCAGTTGTAGCAGTGTTGATGCCGAAATCGGTGTCTAATTTCAGGTTTACGGTGAAAAGCCGGTAGGCCGCACATGCATACGAAATAGCCGAAATGATGGGGCAACTTGCAATAAAAAGCAGCAAGTAAAAACGTATGCAAATAAATAGCCGAAATGATTGGGCAACTCGCAATAAAAAGCAGCGAGTAAAAATAAAATAAATAGCCGAAATAATTGGGCACCACGTGTTGGAGATAGTGCCCTCAGAGTCAATTATTAGGTCACAGGTACGTGATTGTAATGATTGAGGGAGGACCTATCCCGGTAGGACAGTCTTACTCGAGATGATAGTATGCTATCTGGTTTACCTTTATCATCGTGTACTGCTTTAGGTGACCTGACACGTCGCTATTACACGTTGATAGAGCCCCTAGGATTCTTGCTTGACCACCAGCAGTATGAGGACGATCATATAAGTGGGAGCTGGGGGTCTATAAGCTTATCCTTAAAAGGTCCCTAGTCGTGGGAGTTTCGAGACTGGGCATCGATACTCCATTAGTAGACTAGTGTATACAGTCGAGACCCCGACGAGGGGCGGTGGCCGGTCTCACAAGCCACTGGTGTCAGTAGGATCACCTAAGATGTATACAGGTGCTCATTGGGTTATGAGTACACCGGACAGGACTCGCCGGGAACATGCTAGTTGGTCATATACCAGACGTCAGATGGCAGTTCCCTGGTGACATGTGTGCAGGTTAGTTCATCGACCTGGGGATCGTCATTTGTCTCGTGTGAGTTCCCACTGTACTTTGATTACTACCCTACCACGGCTCAAAGGAGTCGTGCAAACAGGTTTTAGTTGGGTACAGTCCCGAGCCACATGGAGGCAGTGAGCGTATCTTCAGGGGTTCGTCTCTCCCGGTATTGGGGGTGAGGTCGTGCTGTGTCTAGGAGAGCCATTACACAAAGTCCTTGGCCAAGGCAAGGAGATTTACTGGTAGGTATTCCAGTAGTATCTCAGGGTGTTCTGGGCTACACTCCGACACGACTTGTACCGCTTTTGGGGGTCTGACTTTTACCAACCCCCTAGGCCCGCCATGCGATACTCATAGACGAACGGACCGGACTGTACGGATATTGTCACTGACAGGCTCAGTAGGGTGTCAGGCTGAGTTCGCTCACAGACGTCCCTTTTGGTCAATACCTGGTAGCCCGTTATGTATTGGCTTATACCTCTAACGTGCTAGTGGTTAAATCCACAACCAAGGTGTTGACGAGTCTTTAGAGTCCCCCACATTTCAGTTACTCAGCTTTCGGGCGAAAGGTTGTAGAGGCCGTATGGAGATATGGCAAGGTCCGATCAGATACGTGCGGTATTGCACGGATCAGGATCGGACAGTCTGTACTATAGGCCGTATGGTTATATGGCAGGGTTCGATCAGATACGTGCGGTATTGCACGGATCAGGATCGAACAGATATTACTAGCCGGTTTTGGTTTAAGCCGGATCCTAGTATAGTACAGTGTAGACTTTGTCTCATTGCATTTGTATTTCGGTCGAAATACAGATGCGGGTGTGTATGCACAGTATCGGGGTTTTCCCGTAATTTATTACAGGACCAGTTTTCTGGAGTTGCCAGTTTGCTTTCCGTTTCGGCCAATTTCCATTGTTCCGTTCATTGGCCGAAGTTTGGTGGAGGAGGGTTTATTTGCATTGTTGCAAATAGGCATTTGTGGAGGGGTTCTTTGTTTTTTGTAGCATCATGATAGTCTTCATGATGGTGCACCATCCATTGACTTGCTTGACTTCATACTTCTTGATGGCTTGACTTTGTTAGCATCATGGTTGTTGATGATGGTTGTGTGGAGTGTTGGCATTGCCTTGTGATCATTCCCTTTTGCATGATAGCTTTCCTCTCTCTCTCTTTGGGATTAGATGAGAATGGCTCCCTCTTTGGTTACACACTTGACTCTCTCATTCTCATTCTCTCCTCCCCCTCTAGTTATGGCCGGCCAAGCTTGGAGGAGGGGTTGCCCATTTTTGTAGTGGGGATTTTTGCTCTCTTGATGTTAGAAAAATCCCCAAGTTCCTCCACATTGTTCTTGTATCATCCCTCCACCTAAAATGGCATCTCCATGAACCCCAAAGTGAGACTTGAGGACTACATATTCTACAGCGAACCTTGGGCACGTCGAGTAGCCGGCTTCGTGCCCGAGTTGCCTCGGCATTGAGGTGGGAGCCCGTAAACAAAGTAGGCGATGTGGTGCACTTCCGGGGACGAGGAGGAGACGGGACATTCCGCAGGAGATCGGGACCATGACGAGAAGACCGGAGGACTTGGATCGTCGGTATATCTCTAACCCATCTTCTAGTTAGCTTAGACTTGTTAATGGTTACGATCCGGGTGTTTAGTGCGCGGTGGTGCCGGTTTGCTAAGTCCGCAAAAATTAAAGTTTATCACTGTTTCCGCATTTGGCCGTCGGATTGACGGCCGGGGCGCCGCCGTGCACTTACAGTGGTATCAGAGCCTCGCCATTAACTTAGTCTAGCTTTGTGTAATGTGTTTTTCAGTTCCGATCGATCGAAATGTCCAAAAACCCGTATTTGCCCACATCAGTTTTCTGTTGGAAATTTTTGGTGTCGAAAAATTTTTCAGGTTGTAAAATATTGATGTACTGGAAAATCTAAGAGCTCTGTAAAAATTCGACGAAGTAACTCCACAGTGGGAGCGCGGAACCGCCGCGAAAACCACCTTCCCGCCGCCCTTCCGCCGCGCACTGTGGAGATCACTTCACCAATGTTTTACAGAGGCCTTCTGGGCTTAAAATATGGGTTTTGGAATATTAAAATTGGGCCCAGGTTTTCTGTGAGTGCTACAGTTTTGATTGGGGGCCCACTTGTTAATTTTTTGATCGATCGGATATTTTAAACACATTTTTCACAGTATTTACATTATATCTGCGACCGTGAATGTCACTTGATCGGTAAATCCGGTCTAACTGCTATAGCCCGGTTAGACGGATTTGCGAACGCGACTTTCACGTTGATGTTTTGTTTTTGCTGTGATGTTGCGGATCGGTCGTGGGGATAGCCTGGATGCAATGCTAGTACAGTTTTGTTGTATTATGTACATTTGATATTGCGGGGCGAGCGTCCGACATGTGGACTGCCGTCACTGCCTGTTTGTATTATTATTTTGGGGCACGACCTGGTTGCGGTCGATGTACCCGTTGTATGTATATTTTACTTTCTGTACTAGGATTGCCCCGCGGAGGGGTGCACGGATAGCCGGGTTCTGGAGGGCAACAAGCCCGCATCTCATGGCATTGAGACGGAGGGGGCTTCACTCTAGGATTGGCGGGCTATTCGCCGCACTCGTAGGGGGTACAGGTTGACCCAGGAGGGGTGCCCAAGTTACCGGATTCCGTGAAGTGCTGGGTGGTCCATTCACGCTGCTGAAGGGGGCTGCCTCGCTTCAGGTTTTGGCGGGTAACTTGCCGCGCCCGTAGGGGTCTAGGATTTCATTGCACAGGCTATCCACACGACCAGGGGAACGTCGGGTTTCAGTAGTGGCTCTGTGAAACCCGGGGATCCCAGATATCTGTATTGTTTCTGTGATGCTGTACATTTCTGTGATGTTGCATTTTATTCACGCCTTGAGCGAATATAATATATTGGTATATATATTAGTAGATGTAGTATATGTTTTGCATCCGCGCTAGTCCAGTCCCCGCTCTGTCGTTAGTAAGCTAACCTAACGGGTAATGACGGGACCCAGTGGCGAATGCGGATGGCATATACGTACATCAGTATATTTTCATTCTTTTTGGTGTGATCAATTGATGGGACTGCATTGATTCGGATCAATGCAAGTTTAAAAACAAACCTAATCTGATGTTGTTGGAACACTTTTCAAAAAGCTGTTATTGCAAGGACGTTCACTTTTGTTTTGCATCGTGATATTCAGTCGGAATATCCTGCTCCTCAGTCGACGAGGCAAGGGCCGAGATCCCTTCACCGGGAGTGACCCCTTGGACAAAAAGTTTGCGTCAGGGCATTAACTTCACTATAGCCGATTACTTTTGCTTTGCACCGTGGTATTCAGTTAGAATATCCTGCACCCCATTCTACGGGGAAAGAGCCGAGATCCCTTCACCGGGAGTGACCTCTTTAGCAACGGTTTTCGTCACTATATTTTTTATAAAAAAAAAAGCTATCCGTTCCTTCGACGATATCAAGTTCTTTACGTTAAAGGTTTTTCGCCAGAAACCATTCGTAGCCCTCCGTCGTTTCATATGGGTAGTCAATAGTATTCAAGCTGTGTTTGTTGGCCAAAGTCAAGGCACAGTGTTTGGTAGCTGTTGGTTATTCATATGCAGCATAGATAGATGCGTTGGTTTGGAACAGTCGTATAGCCTTGTTGGCCAAAGTCAAGGGCTTGTGCGGGTGGATTCGAATCAACCTGGAGAATGACGGGTAGAACTTGACATGTGACTTATGATTTGTTGGCCAAAGTCAAGGTCATAAGAGCATGGGGCAGAAATCACATCGGGAGTTTCAAAAGTACTGAAACTTGCCAGATATGCGCATACCTTCTGGAGTGTGATACCGTGAGCGGATTCCGTCACGTTGTCATGCGATGAGAGTTTGATCCCGATTCCCACTGATGAGTTAGTTTACTCCTCGGGTGACCCCGACTAATTCTTCTTTCAGGTTTGGAGGAGAATTTGACGGTACAGTGGGAGGTTTCCAGATTAGATAAATTGGTAACCATTCTGATCTAGGTTAGAGTGCACGCTGAGTGTTTCTTTTCTCTCTCTCTTTGGCAGCGACCATTGACCCGACCCTAAGACTTTGACTCAGTGACCAAGTTGACCGAACCTTCTTTAACACTGGCTTTTGGATTGTCAGAGTTGCAAACCTCATTGCCACTCCTACTTTTACCCTTTTCTCCAGGACACCCCGTTTTACTACGAACGTCCACTTCCATTGGACAAAACCATCGTATGGTTAGATACGAACTCGAAAGAATTTATTCGAGGATGGTTTCCGGTTCTGGAGAAAACGGATAGGATTATTCAGTTGTCTTTTCCTTTTACCCTCTCTCAGGTTACGAGTACTCCTTGGTTTAGGGGTAGTACACCTATTACGCAAATTGGATTGTCTTCTTCCAAACCTTAGGCTGGTGCCGACCGGTAGGGAATGAAGAAAACCAATTAGCCTAACGATGGTGTACAGAAGGTATTAAGTTCAGACAAAGCAAGGGATTAGTAAGAGGGCAAAGTAAATTGCAACAGATATTCACGACCAAACCAAATATTCCGTTACCACTCCCACATCACCTTTGTATTTCTCCAGGACACTCCGTATCACTACGAAGATCCACAGTTTATTTGGATACTCCATCGTATGGTTATATACGAACTCGAAAGGAACTTGTTCCAGTTCGGGGATGGATTCTGGTTCAGGAGAAATAGGAATAAGGTTTATTCGGTTGTCTTTTATCTTCACCCTCTCTCATTGCGAGTGTTCCTAGGATTGGGACAGTACACCCATTATGCTTATTGGATAGTCTTCTTCCAAACCATAGGCTGGTGCCGAACGGTAGGGAAGGAAGAAAACCATTTGGCCTAAAAGGGTGTGCAGAAGGTAAAGACTGAAGACATATGAAGGGATTTGGAGAGGTGGCAAAGAACTATACGGTTACAGTCGTGAATCTGGAAGAGGCATTACTAGGAATACCAGAATACCCCATCGGAACATTTCAATGTTTCAGTTTCACTGTGTAATGTTAAAGGAAAACTGATTTCCCGATTAGATACTTACTCCAGGGTATGTATTTACCATGTACGATTCTCACATCTGTATGGTTTTACAGATGATGAGTGGGAGTAAGTTATTGGGAATTGGGTGATTATCCTCATTATATCGGGATTCGTTGTAATCGGTAATATTTGAGGAAATCACCTGGCCTGTTTGCCGGTCAGCAAATATTTGGTTTTGAATATCCGCAGTTATGCACCAATTTCAAATTGATATATCTGTACGTCTATTTTCATAGAGTGAGATATACCTTTCTGAAATTATGTCTACGACATTTACCTATATCAGTGGATGGTTAGGTAAGGAGCATTAAACAGCGGTGTAATTCTTCTTAACCATAAGTACAGTTTTCAACCTACGACACACAGTGAATGAGTTATCAGACTCAAGGGACTTATACAGAGTATTGTATGTTGTCCAGGGTCCATCAGGACAGAGGGGTTGGTCCTCGTACTACATTCAGTTTACTTATGACTTCTCTAGTTTTTAGACAAGTGTTTCGTGGAAACATAGGATCCGAATTTGGAGAAGTTATTGGTATTTGAATAGAGTGGAGAACCAGGTGTCACAAGTATCGGGATTCTTCAAAGTGATCGAAGATGTAGATACTTGTGTATGGTGTTCAGTTGATAGTAATGATTTAGAGAAATTGCTTCTCTTTCAGGTTACTCATAATTGGAAGTATTCCTAAGTTGAGTAACGCTGATCGGCCTCCTTCCATTTAGTTGACATGCACTGAGGATAGCTGCATGATTTGAATCTGGTTCAATTAAATCAGTGCCTCTGTTTCTATATTGGATATAGAACAGTTCATATCTTAACGATGTTAAGGTACGGGGAGTTGTCCGGTTTATGATTAAAACCAGACACTGGACAACTCAAGGCACGTTTCTGTAATGGCTGTTTGTGGGTTGACCCAGGCTATGACGAGGGTTGACTTTCTACCATCTGGATGAACAATAGCGATATTGTTCTAGACTCGCCACAGTTTTATTAAAGATGGATTTTTTCAGAAAACAGTAGTGGGAGTATGGTAGAACTGGAAATGATTCCAGAACCACAAACGATTACTGAAGATTTGATAAGGAACCTAAAGATTCAATCTGGATTGACATTCCATTGGCCACTCCGCAGATAAGGTGGGTAACTTCAGGCACCCGAGGGGTACTCCGGTAGCCTCAAGGACGGTGACAGGGAAGTTCTTGTTTACCCACAATTGCCATTGCTGTTGTTCCAGGTTACGAGACCCGGCGGGAGGATGAGTATAGCGTCGTTCTAAACCAGTTTTAGAAGTGTACGTCTATATGACTCTGCCAGAGGGTTGTCGTAGTCAGTGGGAGCAGCGGAAGCATTGGTGGACAGGTTGCTTATGTCTATTTATAGACTAGAGCAGATGTAGCGGAGATAGATCATCTATTTCTGACGTGACAGTCATGGGTTTGACTTCATCAGAACAGGGGATGGATCTGTTGAGAAGGTAGTAGGGTGTGATATCCTGGTATTTGGATGATATACACAGAGTAGGAAAAGAAACTCCTACACTACGATCGGTTATACTTTGGTCGTCACACAGTTGTTTCTCCACAAAGGAAATGGATTTTATATCAGACATACTGGTTACTAGATCTATGGTCTTAGACCTAGATTTGGGTGGTTTCCCAATCAGGGTACTTGACAGCATTCTAAGAGTATTTAGGATGGACGACTCCTGGCACGGTAGTGTACCTGCAGGTAATGGAGTCACCCTCTCCAAAGGTGTCTTACAGACTAAAGGGGAGAGGGACGGGCATGATTGGCAGATCACTTGCTCAGGCAATTGAGTCAATCGTGAGATGTCAAGTACCACACCAGATGTTGTTCTTGCACTAGATGCAATAAGTTGACATTAATCCAATCCTGGAGAAACAGTCGGAAGCAGTTTTAGAACATAAGTGGATGTTCTAGGGAGATGATAACGACAGCCTCATTCAGGAGACAGTTATCATTCCAGGCTTCCAAGGTGACATGGACGACAAGGAGGTTGTCAGAGTTATAGTTTTTCCTTCTGATGAGGGGCAGTATTTTGGACAGGTGGTCCAAGGCAATACTGAGGGAGGCATGGCGCGCAGGATACTGATTAAGTTCAGTTGACGATACAGTCTAAGAAGTTTGGATTTGGAGTTCATTTATGAGCTAGGTCCCATCAGACATCCAGACATATTTTGAGACAGGTATTGCTCATTTCGGGAGATGGGTTTCTCCGCGAACTTGAGATATAGAGAGACATAGAAAGAAACAACTAAGCGGATCCACTCACTGAGGCTATTCCTCGAACGCAATAGTTCCGCAAACGAGCTTTGTGAGACTGACTAGTAGAGGAGTTGGATGTTCGGTATCACACGGGCTGTGAGTATGCGACATCGCAATAATTAGCCTTAAGTGCAAGTGGGAGATTGTTGGAGATAGTGCCCTCAGAGTCAATTATTAGGTCACAGGTACGTGATTGTAATGATTGAGGGAGGACCTATCCCGGTAGGACAGTCTTACTCGAGATGATAGTATGCTATCTGGTTTACCTTTATCATCGTGTACTGCTTTAGGTGACCTGACACGTCGCTATTACACGTTGATAGAGCCCCTAGGATTCTTGCTTGACCACCAGCAGTATGAGGGCGATCATATAAGTGGGAGCTGGGGGTCTATAAGCTTATCCTTAAAAGGTCCCTAGTCGTGGGAGTTTCGAGACTGGGCATCGATACTCCATTAGTAGACTAGTGTATACAGTCGAGACCCCGACGAGGGGCGGTGGCCGGTCTCACAAGCCACTGGTGTCAGTAGGATCACCTAAGATGTATACAGGTGCTCATTGGGTTATGAGTACACCGGACAGGACTCGCCGGGAACATGCTAGTTGGTCATATACCAGACGTCAGATGGCAGTTCCCTGGTGACATGTGTGCAGGTTAGTTCATCGACCTGGGGATCGTCATTTGTCTCGTGTGAGTTCCCACTGTACTTTGATTACTACCCTACCACGGCTCAAAGGAGTCGTGCAAACAGGTTTTAGTTGGGTACAGTCCCGAGCCACATGGAGGCAGTGAGCGTATCTTCAGGGGTTCGTCTCTCCCGGTATTGGGGGTGAGGTCGTGCTGTGTCTAGGAGAGCCATTACACAAAGTCCTTGGCCAAGGCAAGGAGATTTACTGGTAGGTATTCCAGTAGTATCTCAGGGTGTTCTGGGCTACACTCCGACACGACTTGTACCGCTTTTGGGGGTCTGACTTTTACCAACCCCCTAGGCCCGCCATGCGATACTCATAGACGAACGGACCGGACTGTACGGATATTGTCACTGACAGGCTCAGTAGGGTGTCAGGCTGAGTTCGCTCACAGACGTCCCTTTTGGTCAATACCTGGTAGCCCGTTATGTATTGGCTTATACCTCTAACGTGCTAGTGGTTAAATCCACAACCAAGGTGTTGACGAGTCTTTAGAGTCCCCCACATTTCAGTTACTCAGCTTTCGGGCGAAAGGTTGTAGAGGCCGTATGGAGATATGGTAAGGTCCGATCAGATACGTGCGGTATTGCACGGATCAGGATCGGACAGTCTGTACTATAGGCCGTATGGTTATATAGCAGGGTTCGATCAGATACGTGCGGTATTGCACGGATCAGGATCGAACAGATATTACTAGCCGGTTTTGGTTTAAGCCGGATCCTAGTATAGTACAGTGTAGACTTTGTCTCATTGCATTTGTATTTCGGTCGAAATACAGATGCGGGTGTGTATGCACAGTATCGGGGTTTTCCCGTAATTTATTACAGGACCAGTTTTCTGGAGTTGCCAGTTTGCTTTCCGTTTCGGCCAATTTTCATTGTTCCGTTCATTGGCCGAAGTTTGGTGGAGGAGGGTTTATTTGCATTGTTGCAAATAGGCATTTGTGGAGGGGTTCTTTGTTTTTTGTAGCATCATGATAGTCTTCATGATGGTGCACCATCCATTGACTTGCTTGACTTCATACTTCTTGATGGCTTGACTTTGTTAGCATCATGGTTGTTGATGATGGTTGTGTGGAGTGTTGGCATTGCCTTGTGATCATTCCCTTTTGCATGATAGCTTTCCTCTCTCTCTCTTTGGGATTAGATGAGAATGGCTCCCTCTTTGGTTACACACTTGACTCTCTCATTCTCATTCTCTCCTCCCCCTCTAGTTATGGCCGGCCAAGCTTGGAGGAGGGGTTGCCCATTTTTGTAGTGGGGATTTTTGCTCTCTTGATGTTAGAAAAATCCCCAAGTTCCTCCACATTGTTCTTGTATCATCCCTCCACCTAAAATGGCATCTCCATGAACCCCAAAGTGAGACTTGAGGACTACATATTCTACAGCGAACCTTGGGCACGTCGAGTAGCCGGCTTCGTGCCCGAGTTGCCTCGGCATTGAGGTGGGAGCCCGTAAACAAAGTAGGCGATGTGGTGCACTTCCGGCGACGAGGAGGAGACGGGACATTCCGCAGGAGATCGGGACCATGACGAGAAGACCGGAGGACTTGGATCGTCGGTATATCTCTAACCCATCTTCTAGTTAGCTTAGACTTGTTAATGGTTACGATCCGGGTGTTTAGTGCGCGGTGGTGCCGGTTTGCTAAGTCCGCAAAAATTAAAGTTTATCACCGTTTCCGCATTTGGCCGTCGGATTGACGGCCGGGGCGCCGCCGTGCACTTACACCACGAAAAACAGCCGAAATGATCAGGCAATCGCGACTTTCGCGATGTAAAAAGCTGAAATGATAGAGTATCGCAGAAAGAAATAAAAAAAATGAAAGAATGAAACTTTTGCCCTGCAGGTAAGTCCATAGTGATCCCTGTATACAATCCATGGGCATAAAAAAAAGGGAAAGGGGACTTGAAACTTTTGCCCTGCAGGTAAGTCCATAGTGATCCCTGTATACAATCCATGGGCATAAAAAAAAGGGAAAGGGGACTACATTTCCCCACCAGACTGCGTTAAAGGGAAGTCAGATCTCGACGACCGCATCTACAGCCTGGAGACCAACAGCGGCGTTCCTCCTCATTCCAGCAGGACACGGGCGTGACATCACCAATCGGAGCCACGGCAAAGTCCCCAGTTCCAAGACTCTACGGTTCACAAACAACCTAGAGTCAACAAATGACCTCCGTCGCGGAAACAAGTCAGCCAACGACCTCCGTCTCGGAAACAAATCAGCCAATGACCTCCGTCGTGGAAACAAGTCAGTAAATGACCTCCGTCGCGGAAACAAGTCAGCAAATGACCTCCGTTGCGGAAACAAGTCAGCCAATGACCTCCGTCGCGGAAACAAGTCAACCAACGACCTCCGTCTCGGAAACAAGTCAGCCAACGACCTCCGTCTCGGAAACAAGTCAGCCAATGTCCTCCGTCGCGGAAACAAGTCAGCAAATGACCTCCGTCGCGGAAACAAGTCAGCCAATGACCCCCGTCTCGGAAACAAGTCAGCCAATGACCTCCGTCTCGGAAACAAGTCAGCCAATGACCTCCGTCGCGGAAACAAGTCAGCCAATGACCTCCGTCGCGGAAACAAGTCAACAAATGACCTCCATCTCGGAAACAAGTCAGCCAATGACCTCCGCCTCGGAAACAAGTCAGCCAATGACCTCCGCCTCGGAAACAAGTCAGCCAAGGACCTCCGTCTAGTAAATAAGTCAACTAACGACCTCCGTCACGGAAACAAGTCAACAAATGACCTCCGTCTCGGAAACAAGTCAGCCAATGACCTCCGCCTCGGAAACAAGCAGCCAATGACCTCCGTCTCAGAAATAAGTCAGCCAATGACCTCCGCCTCGGAAACAAGTCAGCAAATGACCTCCGTCTCGGAAACAAGTCAACAAATGACCTCCGTTGCGGAAACAAGTCAGCCAATGACCTCCGTCGCGGAAACAAGTCAACAAATGACCTCCGTCTCGGAAACAAGTCAGCCAATGACCTCCACCTCGGAAACAAGTCAGCCAATGACCTCCGTCGAGGAAACAAGTCAGCCAACGACCTCCGCCCCGGAAACAAGTCAGCCAACGACCTCCGTCCTAGAAACAAGTCAGCCAACGACCTCCGTCTCGGAAACAAGTCAGCCAATGACCTCCGCCGCGGAAACAAGTCAGCCAATGACCTCCGCCGCGGAAACAAGTCAACAAATGACCTCCGTCTCGGAAACAAGTCAGCCAATGACCTCCGTCTCGGAAACAAGTCAGCCAATGACCTCCGTCGAAGAAACAAGTCAACCAACGACCTCCGTCCCGGAAATAAGTCAGCCAACGACCTCCGTCTTGGAAACAAGTCAGCCAATGACCTCCGTCGCGGAAACAAGTCAGCCAATGACCCCCGTCTCGGAAATAAGTCAACAAATGACCTCCATTGCGGAAACAAGTTAGCCAATGACCTCCGTCGCGGAAACAAGTCAACAAATGACCTCCGTCTCGGAAACAAGTCAGCCAATGACCTCCGCCTCGGAAACAAGTCAGCCAATGACCTCCGTCTCAGAAATAAGTCAACCAACGACCTCCGTCGCGGAAACAAGTCAACAAATGACCTCCGTCTCGAAAACAAGTTAGCCAATGACCTCCGCCTCGGAAACAAGTCAGCCAATGACCTCCGTTTCGGAAATAAGTCAGCCAATGACCTCCGCCTTGGAAACAAGCCAGCCAATGACCTCCGTCTCGGAAATAAGTCAACAAATGACCTCCGTTGTGGAAACAAGTCAACAAATGACCTCCGTCTCGGAAACAAGTCAGCCAATGACCTCCGCCTCGGAAACAAGTCAGCCAATGACCTCCGTCTCGAAAATAAGTCAACAAATGACCTCCTTTGCGGAAACAAGTCAGCCAATGACCTCCGTCGCGGAAACAAGTCAACAAATGACCTCCGTCTCGGAAACAAGTCAGCCAATGACCTCCGCCTCGGAAATAAGTCAGCCAATGACCTCCGCCTCGGAAACAAGTCAGCCAATGACCTCCGTCTCGGAAATAAGTCAACCAACGAGCTCCGTCGCGGAAACATGTCAACAAATGACCTCCGTCTCGAAAACAAGTCAACCAATGACCTCCGCTTCGGAAACAAGTCAGCCAATGACCTCCGTCTTGGAAATAAGTCAGCCAATGACCTCCGCCTCGGAAATAAGTCAGCCAATGACCTTCGTCTCGGAAATAAGTCAACAAATGACCTCCATTGCGGAAACAAGTCAGCCAATGACCTCCATCGCGGAAAAAAGTTAACAAATGACCTCCGCCTCGGAAACAAGTCAGCCAATGACCTCCGTCGAGAAAACAAGTCAACCAACGACCTCCGTCCCGGAAACAAGTCAGCCAGCGACCTCCGTCCCGGAAACAAGTCAACCAACGACCTCCGCCGCGGAAACAAGTCAACCAATAACCTCCGTCTCGGAAACAAGTCAACCAACAACCTCCGTCTCGAAAACAAGTCAGCCAACGACCTCCGTCTCGGAAACAAGTCTACCAACGGCCTCCGACCCGGAAACAAGTCAGCCAATGACCTCCCCGTTGGAGCAATACATCGACTCGGAAACAAGTCAACTCACCAACCACTTATGAGTCCTTTCGACTTTTAAGGGAGAAAATTCTCTTATAAGATCCTTACGACTTATAAGAGAAAACATACTTAGGAATCCTCACGATTCCTAAGGAAAAAATCCACCTACGAGATTCTCTCGATCCGTAGGGAGAAAAGTCTCTATAAGACTCTCACGGCTTATAAAGTTGAAAAGTCTTAGGCAGCAGATCTGAACCTGCGGCCTAAGCCATCGCTATCTCATAGAGAAATCTAGATGCTTACTCTGTTATCTGTCAATTGTGTTTATCAAGACAGAATGTTGAGAATAAAAGAAAGAAGAAAGTGACAAAAAGGACATCCGATGTACATTTGATCAAACATTCGAGGCACATTCATTCATGTATGTGCGAAAGACTCAGAACGAGAAATAAGACAAGCTGAAATAGAAATTTTCCATTCATATTGCAAAGGGTTCTTACAATCATAAAGAACTAAGCAAGGACATTGTCCAAAAGGTTACAATGGCAAGACCTCAAATCCTGGACAGGGATTGAGGAACTCAGAAGTAACCTTATCCAAGACTTTCCAAGCCTGGCGAACCATCCTAGTGTGCTTCCTTTCGCGAGCACGAGCGTCGGGATCCCCACTGATGTCCTCCTCCCTCCGATAAGCAGCAAGTATTGCAGATTGTTGAAAAGCTTGGTGCAGAAGATCGATAAGGTTATCTCGCCTCCTTTTTGAGATTAGGCTCATCAGATACACCAAGTGCACCTTATCCTCGGCGGCATCCAATGCCCCAAGTGGCATACCAGTACAGAATAGAAGAAGCGCTTCCCAAATTGCTCCCATAATAAGCTTCAGGAGAGGGGAGCGCTGAGGAAGCAGTTGGCCGTTGTATGCATCGAAGCAGCTCATGATTTCGGCACACTCAGCGTCGGTAAATTCTCGGTTTTGAGGATGGCCGAGTCGACGGATGTCCCCGTAAGAAATGATCTCATTAAGGTCATACATGTGGGCGTCCATCACTCCTATAAAAGAACATCGACAAAAATCAGCAACTCTTAAAAGTTCTGCTATATGAAAGGAGCAGAGCTCCATTAATGAATCAAGAAATTATAAATGAAATCTTTCAAAGAGCAAAACTCTATTAATGGAATCCTAACAGGGTTCTCTTTAGTTCCCTTTAGATCCTTTTAGAGCAAAGCTCTGCTAAGTGAAACCCTAAAATGGGTTTTCTTCAGATCGGGGATCTATGGAGAGCAAGGCTCTGTCAATGAAAATTGATCTAATTAAAAATTTTACCTAAAAGGTGTTTTCTAAAGAAATTATAACTCTTGGAGTTCTTGAAGGCAAGAGTAAGGCTCTGAAGTTTTGAAAGTAACAATCTTAAAAGGTGATAACCATTTGTGAAGGAGCAAAGGTCCTATATATAGGTATCAAGTGCCCTTTCAACTTCCAAAGGTTGCCGCAACGGTTAGAATTCTACCACCGTTGCGCTCGCGTTTGGAACTATGCAAGTGCAACGGTGGGGGGGCATTTGTTTCCCCCAACTAGAACGAAACTCTATTTCTAAGACTGAAAAGTAAAGCAATGCTTCATAAAAGAGGTTAAGCACCAAAAGCACTTTATCCTTGCAAGAATCACATGCACCTAACAATAGCAAATTAAATCATGCGATGCACAAATATAACAGAGAGCTAAAATAAAAGGGAACCCTTAACAGATAATAAAATACTTGATTAAAAAACACTTATTCATTATTATTATTATTACATTTAAAAAAGATCACCAAATATGGGATCGGAAAGACAAGGGTTCGCAAAGATAAGAAGAAGATTCCCTAGTTCCCTTTCTGTTTTCTCCACCACATTGAAACGGAGGTCCTCCCGAGAGGTAGACGTCCAACTATCATCGCCACATTCGTCAGAAAATGTGGCGATGACAACCCGGCGAGCCCGTATTTGGCTCAGCAAATGGAAAGAGCAGTCCCTCAGGGCTTTGGTGATCAAGTGCGCTTCGAAGAAGCACTCGATCTTATCCTCGGAGGCATCAAGCATTGCCGATGACATCTCTACTGGAGGAGGGGAAAGATCGGCGAGCACCGAGGAAAGGATCATTCGAAGCCAAATGGAGTGCGGAGGGAGAGGAGACCCCACACGAGTCAAAAGCTCATGCATTGCAGCATCGCACTGCTCGTCCGTAAGAGAAGGGTCCACCAAGCGCGCAGCAAAACGGCGAACGATATCTTGAATAGGCACTTCCCATAGTTGTCGGCGGGCATGAGGGCGGTTGCAAGCCATGATTGAAAAAGTTCTCTGAAGATGAGAGAAGAAAATGCTCGGCTTTGAGTTATATAGACCAAGCACAGAAAATTCTGTGCACAGTAGAATTATTTCCAAGACCCGGGAAATGAAAATTTTGGGAAATACAAGTCTGACTTGAAAAAAGAAGATGAAAAGACATCTCAAGTGAAGCAACGCTTCAGATCCTCTGCGCTGTGCGCAGGATGCCACGTGTCAAAATCTGGCACGCCAGCGCGGAGAGTGCAATGCCCAAGGCAGCGCGTCCAATCAGAGCAAAACTCTATTTAAAACAAAATTAAAGGAAGCAACGCTTCAGTTGCGCTGCGCGACACGTGTCAGCGCAGATGTGCAAGCGCAGTTGCGCTGCGTCGTGCGCTGCACGAAACGTATCAACGCAGTTGCGCTGCGCTGCTTGACACGTGTCACGCGCTGGGGCGTTTACGCCAAACAGAATTAAATTCTAGTAAGATTTTTCTGTTCTTGTTAAAATAAGAAAATTGCCTTCTATAAAACAGAAGCCCTTAGATCAAAGATCCAACGGTGGGAAAAATACCCCAAATCACTCAGAGAAAGATCTCTTTAACAAATTTAACAAATTTATGGGTACTATATAAAGGCCCATAGACCCTAACTCAAAAGAGGATAAACATTGTGAGAGATTGAGAACTTCAAAACAGAGAGAATTCTGAAGAAATTTCAAGAAAAAGGTAAAAACCTTCATAAAATAGAAGAATTTCTTCTAATAGATCATTGATCTAAGAACAAGATCAATGATCTTCATATAATAATAAGTGTTTTGCACTTTTTTATGAACCATTGGTTCTCTGAGAACAAGAAAAAAAAAACTTGTTTTCTTTGATCTAAATTGGATCAAGAAATCAAACAGTGTCTTGCATTTTTTTTTGAACCATTGGTTCTGGAATCTTAAAGATTCTCAAGATTGTTGAAATAGTGCCTTGCACTTGCAGAAACTGCACTGTTGCGCTCCTGGGTTGGCGCAAGCCACCAGAGAGCGCCGCGTGTCAGCACTTGAATCACTTGCGCTATGCGCTTTAAGAAAGAGCCTTGCTCTCTGAAATTGGCGCAACTCACCGGAGCGCGCCACGTGTCAGCAGCGCAGCGCACTGGCACAGCGCATTGCGCTTGCGTGACACGTGTCATCACCACAAGCGCTTGCGTTCATTGATTGGCGCAAAGCGCCTGACAAATGCTGTGCATTGTGTACTAAAGGGCCAGGCCCAACTCAAAAAGGCCTAGTAGGCCAAAATAAATTGCAATGCAATAAAAGGGCAGAGCCCAAATAAAATTGATGCTCTGCATCTTTTATAAAAGGGCAGAGCCCAAACAAAATAAAATGCAATGAAAGGGCAGAGCCCAAACAAAACTTGATGCTCTGCATCATTTATAAATGGGCAGAACCCAAACAAAATAAAACAATGCAATGCATTGTTTAAAAAGGGGCCAAGCCCTAGCACATGCCTAATAGGCCAAAAACAAATAAAAACGTTGAACATTTTTCAACTGGACTTAGCCCAATCATATCCGTAAGTTCTCAAGTTAAATTGACTGAGCACAGCTAATCTCTTAAATTAATTTACATCCGGTTCGAGGGTACATCTCCGAACTCCTTTGACTCCTATCGTTGTAATCCTTCAATGACGTCAGAGAGGTGACGGGTCCCGACAACCACACATCAAAGACGGATTGTGGGGTCCTTAAACCCACGGACTTAAGCGCCCTTAAACTAAAACACGGACTGTGGGGTCCTTAAACCCACGGACTTAAGCGTCCTTAAACTACCTATGGACCACCATGTCCCTAAACTGGAATATGGACCCCCATGTCCCTAAACTGGCAATGGACCGCAATGTCCCTAAACTACCAATGGACCACCATGTCCCTAAACTGGCATTGGACCACCATGTCCCTAAACTGGAACAATAGAGCCCCAAATGCTCTTTTGTCGGATCTAAACGATCCCGTTTAAGTTGATCTTAGCCTCAAATCTGGCTAACGTATCCTTAAACACTCAAACAGACTTTAGTCCCAAATTGGAGTATAAGACCCCCAATCAACTTTGGTTCGAGGGTACATCTTTGAATTCCTCTGACACCTATCGTTGTAATCCTTCAACGTCGTCAGAGAGGTGACGGGTCCCGACGGCCATATATTAAATGGATCACTACGTTAAGTTGATCTTAGTCTCAAATCAGACTAACGTATCCTTAACGAACGTTTAAGTTGATCTTAGCCTCAATATGGCTAATGTATCCTTAAACTAAAACACCAAACCCAAATTTAAGTAAATACGGATTTGGACTAATCCACATCCTACGGGCGATGGCATAACTTAGTCTCCATATACAATCCACGGGCATCCACAAACAAAACAAACACACACGACACGAAGTGAAATTCGGGAGAAGGAGAAAGTTGCTACCGCGACACGGTAGCGTAATTAACTGCAGGGGCTTGCGCCTGCAGGGAAGAGCATCCCCACAATCAAAAACCCCTCTAGCGAGGGGGAATCTGACGAAGTCTGCTACATCGGCCGCATCCGTCTAAACCTCCGATATACGATGCCATAAATCAACTTGGTATATTCGGAGAGGTAGACGGATAAAACCAAATAGCATCTGCCCCGAATCTCAGGCAAGACGTCCTAATGTCTTGGCCGCCATTCGGAGGGGAACAGAAACTTTTAAATGACTTGTAAACCGGTACTACCGCGCACTATAAACCCGGATCGGGCCATTAACCTAATGCTAGCAAACAAGAGAATGGGTAGAAAGCTATACCGGGCGATCCGTGTCCTTCGGTCTTCGGCCTCCACTCCGATCTCCTCGCGGAATCTCCGGTCTTCATCTCCTCGTCGGAACGGGCACCACATCGCCGGGTTCTTTTACGGGCTCTCACCTCTGGACCGAGGCAACTCGGACATGAAGTTGGCGAGCCGACGTGTCCAAGAATGCTGTAGGCTAAGTGTAGGATCACTTGTCTCAAGCGGGTATGAAGTTGCCATATATGATGGAGGAATGAACAATGAGCAAGAGGAAATGAGCTTTGGGATTTTTGGTGTAAGCTAAAAATGATATGAAGAATTTTCCACACCAAAAATAATTCTCTCCCTCCCTCAAATGTGTGGCCGGCCTCTCTCAAAAATGGGAGTGGGAAAAAATCCAAGAAGGAAGGTAAGTGTAGTAAAAGCAAAGGGGTGATCATAAACAAAAGCAAACCTCACTTCAAAACATCACCCTCACATCTTCATCAAATCCCATCTCAATTAATGCAAACCATGATGAAAGAAAAAAGCAAAGATGCTTGAATTATCATAATCCTCCATTTACAAATAAACCCCTCCACAATTGCTAATTTGCACATTTGCAAATTAGTCCCTCCATCAGAAAAATCCGGCTATGAAGGAACAAAGGATAACTGGCCGAAACGGAATACAAACTGGCAACTTCAAAAAACTGATCTTGTAATAAATTACAGGAACACCCCGCGACTGTATATACATACCCGCATTTGTATTGCGACCGAATACAAATGCAATGAGACAAAATCTACACTGTACAATACTAGGATCTAGCTTAAACCAAAGCCCTTTAGTATTATCTGTCCGATCATGATCCGTGCAATACCGCACGGATAAGATCGAACCCTTCCATATCTCCATACGGCCTCTACAGCGTTTCGCCCGAAACTTGAGCAACTGTCTGTGGGGGACTCTAAAGACTCGTCAACACCTTGGTTGTGGATTTAACCACTAGCACGTCAGAGGTATTAGCCATACGTAACGGACTACCAGGTATTGACCAAAAGGGACGTCGATGAGCGAACTCATCCTAACACCCTACTGAGCCTGTCAGTGACAATATCCGTACAGTCCGGTCCGTTCGTCTATGAGCATCGCATGGCGGGCCTAGGGGGTTGGTGAAAGTCGGACCCCCAAAAGCGGTGCAAGTCGTGTCGGAGTGTAGCCCAGAACATCCTAAGATACTACTGGAATACCTACCAGTAAATCTCCTGCTTGGCCAAGGACTTCGTGTAATGGCTCTCCTAGACACAGCGTGACCTCACCCCCAATACCGGGAGAGACGAACCCCTGCAGATCCGCTCACTGCCTCCATGTGGCTCGGGACTGTACCCAACTAAAAGCTGTTTGCACGACTCCTTTGAGCGTGGTAGGGTAGTAATCAAAGTACAGTGGGAACTCACACAAGACAAATGACGATCTCAGGTCGATGAACTAACGTGTACACATGTCACCAGGGAACTGCTATCTGACGTCAGGTATAAGACCAACTAGCATGTTCCCGACGAGTTCTGTCCGGTGTACTCATAACCCAATGAGCACCTGTATACATCTTAGGTGAACCAACCGACACCAGTGGCTTGTGAGACCGGCCAACGCCCCTCGTCGGGGTCTCGACTGTATACACTAGTCTACTCTGGAGCATCGATGCCCTGTCTCGAAACTCCCTCGACTAGGGACCTTTTAAGGATGTGCTTATAGACCCCAGCTCTCACTTATATGATCGCCCTCATACTGCTGGCAGTCAAGCAAGAATCCTAGGGGCTCTATCAACGCGCAATAGTGACCTGTAAGGTCACCTAAAACAGTACACGATGATAAAGGTAAACCAAATAGCATACTATCATCTTGAGTAAGACTGTCCTACCGGTATAGGTCCTCCCTCAATCATTGCAATCACGTGCCTGTGATCCAATAATTAACTCTGAGGGCACTATCTCTAACAGAACCGCGGCAAGCCGAGGCTTTTCAGGAAGGTTTGCGGACCGTCCAACAGTCCGTAAACAATGTTGCCGCCAAATCAGTAGAGCGTGTGGGTACCGTGGCGGATTTCAGTAGACTTGGTCCGTCCATTTTCACTGGTTTGGCGGAGCCGTTGCCAGCGGAGCAGTGGCTTGTTGATACGGAGAATTTGCTCGTTGCGGCACATATTCCAGAGGACAAGAGAGTGGATGTTGTACGCATCCAATTGGTTGACTATGCCTGTGAATGGTGGCTTGTGGAAGAGACCCCCTTGCCCAAGCCGATCAGTTGGGCAGATTTTTCGAAGAGTTTCTTGGAGTAGTTCTTCCCGCTGACTGCACGGGAGGAAATGGAAGAAAGATTTATCCGTTTGAAGCAGAATGGCGTATCCGTGGATGCGCATGCGGCTGAGTGGACACGGCTCAGTCGATTCGCTGGACCTTTGGTGGCCAAAGAAGCTGATAGGGTACGAAGGTTTATGCACGGTTTGGATGTGGACATCCAGACGCACATTATATCTCTGGGTTTGACCACTTTCTCGCAAGTGCTTAAAGCGGCCATAGAGCAGCAGAGCTTATCAGAGAAGACTGGGAATGCGCAGCAGCAGGCAGTTGTGGTGCGAAAACCGACGGTTGCGCCAAACCAAGCGCCTATACACAGAGAAATTCCGGTGAACCGACGTGGCGTAGTGCCGATGAAGAAGCCCGTCGTTGATCAGAGAAAGAGCATGATTTGTGACTACTGCCATTTACCCGGACACGTGAAGAGAGATTGCCGAAGGATGCTGGGACTTTGTTTGGTTTGTGGATCAGCGGATCTGTAACATTTCAGAAAAATAAAATATTATTTCTGGGAATTTTTATAATTAAATATTAAATATATTGAATATTTTAATATTGTGGTATAATTAAATACCGATAAAATGGGGAAAATTTTTGAAAACTTTGGAAATTACTAAAATGAGGGTGCTTTATGTGATTCATGCAAATTATAAAAGTTTATGAGTTATTTGGCACTATTTTGTGCTAATCGCGATTAAAAATCGCTAATTGGGTTTTAAGCGTGTTTTGTGCACATGTCATTTTTTCACACTTGTTACATTTTTCCTACATGATTTTGGGTGTATGGTTATTTATTTTGGGTTTACTACTGAGGAGAGAAGAAAACAAAAGAAAAGGAAAAGAAAAATGGAAAATGAATAAGAATAGAATAGTGTGAGGTATGGGCATGAGAGAGAGAGGGTGAGGGGCCAACCATTGGTCAAGGCTCCCATTTCTTCCTTCATCATTCCTTCATTTCCCCTCCTTCCTCAGCCCATGGCAGCACCCTCTCCTCCACCATCTTCAACCTCCACAAAAAACCATCAAACAACCTCAAAACCCCACTCCCAGTTCACAAAATTTGTGCACAAGCTCTCAAGCAACACATTGGACTAAGAAAGCTTGCATTTTAGTGCTATAGGAAGATTCATGAGTGCCTAATGAGGTACCCCCACGACGAATCGAGATGATGAAGAAGATGATGGAGACATCGACATCGGCAAGCAAGACGCAAGGTGAGTAGATTATATCTACGAGGGAAGTCGGGTAGATGGCGTATAGCACCCCCGCAGTTCGATGAATAGTATATATATATATACTATATATTTATATGATATCTTTTATGTGTGACATGGATATTCAAGATATGATTAGGTGTTCATGGTTAGAATAGGGTTATTAGAAGTGAACTAGTATAGCTTCTTAGTCGCGAACCCTAGAATAGACTTACACTCACACGCACACACATGCTTACTGTTATACTTGTGCGTATATGGGGGTATATATATACATACACAAACATAGGTATGGGACTGTGTATATATATACACGTATACCTACACTTGGATGGTGAGGATAGTGGATGATATTTGGAGATGAGTTGATGAGTTTAGGCATGGTGCCACGAGATCGGTGATATGATGTGGTTCGTATTAGGAGATACGACATGAGATGTTAGCGGGCCTTTAGGCGTGTGTTTTCATACACGCACACATATATTTATAGATGGTATCAGCTTGTACTAGACTTAGATCAGTACCCCAGTTCATAAGATATGATGATAAGGATACCAGATAATTGATGAGTTAAATGTGAGATTCGACCCGTACCCAGATTTGGGATGCCGTACGACGGATTTACGTACGAGCTATATATTGATGATAGATCCGCGCTCTTGACTCGAGGATGTCATATTGTTTATTGTATCGTATGTGATGCTATTGAGGCGGGATCACCGACTATTATATTTATATGTATATCGACTCAGATTTAGGTGGTTTCCCTTACCCATTCGATTTGCTGGTTAGTCAGATCGGTAGCTTACTTAGTAGATGTTAGACTAGACCCGAGTCATACCTATTTCAAAACTAACGAATCGTGAGTATTTTAAAAGACAGGTCAAGGGATTCTACAGATATTTTCAAAAGACGCATCTTTTCCTAAAAACATCGTAGCCCTTATTTTTCTAAACACCACGATTCGTGTTATTTCAAATGGCAAAACTGTATGACATATACATTTTGATATGAATTCTTCACTGTTGCGTTTATTATTCGATTTCTGCATATTCTTGCTATTCGCATCGCATTGTATGTGTTAATGTGTTTATTGTTATATTAAACCCATGTTGTCAGGACACCAGCACAATTATCGATGATGCGTATGTTCCATGTACACATGCTTGCCGGCTCACACACTTCATCATCGATAATTACCATGTCACTACACAGTAGGAATGTTGCATCAGGATATGACATATTATAAACCATACTTGTGCACATCCATATTGTACACCATACCTGTGCACACCCATATTGTACACTCATACTGGCGTACACATATTGTACACCCATACTTGAATACATACATATTTACACACGTAGATGATTCTGGCGTGATTTTGAAATTTGGGAACCGCCAGTTATATTTTAAAACTGGATTAGATTGAAAGAGCGGTTTTCCCTTGATATGTGCATATTACTATTGCATGTTGCATGATATACTGATATGCTTACATTTCTATTATATGTCGCATACATCATGCTTATTGATTATACGCATTGAGATATGTTGCTTCCATGATATTTCTGGATTTGAGAACCGTGGGTATTTCAAAGGAAAGTATGTACTATTTTAAAAACCCGGTTTCTCTTGATATGATATTTCAGTACGTCCACCATGCGTTTTCTTGGTTCTGAGAGCGACATGTGAAACCCGATTCGAGGAGGCGGATGAGGCCGATTGCGGGTACATGGTGGGCCCGGTATGGTACCCTGGGGCAAGAAAGGGATGCTGTGTATACAGACGGTGAGCCTGGCAGAGAGACTACTACCTACCGGTGATTGTATTTGAGCTCGGCGGATATCCGGAGGATATCGACCGGAGTTGAGAGATGGATACGGGCCGACCCGTACTGCCGGGGCCGAGGGCCGATTTCCGCAGACGGAGCCCATGGGCCGATCCGGACTGACAGAGCCCTATATATATGAGAATTTACGTGCCGATGCTGGGCACGGATTGTAAGTCCGCGGCGGCGCCCCGGCCGTCGATCCGACGCCGGAAACGCGGAAACAAAAACTTTGCAAAACTTGCAACCGGCACCACCGTGCACTTTTCACCCGGATAGGGATATTAACGTAGCAACTAGCAAAGTAAAATACGAGTAGAGAAGTATACCAAGCGATCCGTGTCCTTCGGTCTTCGTCTCCACTCGAATCTCTCGCGGAAACTCCGTCCATCACCTCCTCGTCGGAAAGGGCACCACGTAGCCGATCTCTTTTACGGGCTCCCACCTCTGGACCGAGGCAACTCGGGTGCGAAGTTGGCTAGCCGACGCATCCAAGACTTGCCATAGATATAGTGTAGAAGGTTGTCTCTTTAGGGGTTAGATGTTGCCATGGATAATATGGAGGTGAAGAAAGCAACTATGGAAATGAGCTTAGGAATTTGGTAGCATGGAAAAATGAGATGAAACATTTTCCCTCACAAAAATGAAACCTCTCATCCTCTCCCCTCAAGTGGCCGGCCCCTCTTCAAGAATGGAGGAGAAAAATGCAAGAGCCAAAACAAGTGGAGAAAAAATGGTGTGCAAAAAAAGGAATATATTTCACAACCATTTTCAAATCTCATCAAATCAAAGCACCATCATATGAAAAGCAATGGAAAAAGACTAGAATAGAATCTCATCATGATGCTAGTCTCATCATAAAGCCACAAATGCAAGAAAGCCCCTCACAAGTAAGTTAATTGCAAACTTGCAATTAACCCCTTCCAATGGAAAGTCCGGCCGTGAAGAAACAAAGAAAAACCGGTCGGAACGGAATGCAAACTGGCAACTACAGAAAACTGATCCCGTAACAAATTACAGGAAAACCCCACTACTGCATATACATGCCTGCATTTGTATTTCCACTGAACACAAATGCAAAGAGACAAAACTACACTATCTAATACTAGGATCCGGCTTAAGCCAAAGCCGGCTAGTAAAAACCGTCCGATTACGATCCGTGCAATACCGTACGTATCTGATCGAACCCTGCCATATCTCCATACGGCCTCTACAGCGTTTCGCCCGAAACTTGAGTAACTGTGTGTGGTGGACTCTAAAGACTCGTCAATACTATGGCTGTGGATTTAACCACTAACACGTCAGAGGTATTAGCCATACGTGACGGGCCACCAGCTATTGACCAAAAGGGACGTCGATGAGCAAACTCATCCTGACACCCTACTGAGCCTGTCAGTGACAATATCCGTACAGTCCGGTCCGTTCGTCTATGAGCATCGCATGGCGGGCCTAGGGGGTTGGTAAAAGTCAGACCCCCAAAAGCGGTACAAGTCGTGTCGGAGTGCAGCCCAGAACACCCTGAGATACTACTGGAATACCTACCAGCAAATCTCCTGCCTTGGCCAAGGACTTTTCATGTACTGGCTCTCCTAGACACAGCGCGACCTCACCCCCAATACCGGGAGAGACGAACCCCTGCAGATCCGCTCACTGCCTCCATGTGGCTCGGGACTGTACCCAACTAAAACCTGTTTGCACGACTCCTTTGAGCCGTGGTAGGGTAGTAATCAAAGCACAGTGGGAACTCACACGAGACAAATAACGATCTCAGGTCGATGAACTAACCTGTACACATGTCGCCAGGGAACTGCTATCTGACGTCTGGTATAATCCCAACTAGCAGGTTCCCGGCGAGTCTTGTCCGTTGTACTCATAACCCAATGAGCACCTGTATACATCTTAGGTGAACCAACTGACACCAGTGGCTTGTGAGACCGGCCACCGCCCCTCGTCGGGGTCTCGACTGTATACACTAGTCTACTCTGGAGAATCGATGCCCTGTCTCGAAACTCCTACGACTAGGGACCTTTTAAGAATTTGCTTATAGACCCCAGCTCCCACTTATATGATCGCCCTCATACTGCTGAAAGTCAAGCAAGAATCCTAGGGGCTCTATCAACGTGTAATAGCGACTCGTAAGGTCACCTGAAGCAGTACACGATGATAAAGATAAGCTAGATAGCATATTATCATCTTGAGTAAGACTGTCCTACTGGGACAGGTCCTCCCTCAATCATTGCAATCACGTGCCTGTGATCCAATAATTGACTCTGAGGGCACTATCTCCAACAATCTCCCACTTGCACTCAAGGCTAATTATTGCGATGTCGCATACTCACAGCCCGTGTGATACCGAACACCCAACTCCTCTACTAGTCAGTCTCACAAAGCTCGTTTGCGAAACTATTGTGTTCGAGGAATAGCCTCAGTGAGTAAATCCGCTCTGATGTTTCTTTCTAAGTCTCTCTATATCTCAAGTTCGTGGAGAAAGCCATCTCCCGAAATGAGCAATACCTGTCTTAGAATGTCTGGATGTCTGATGGGACCTAGCTCATAAATGAACTCCAAATCCAAACTTCTTAGACTGTATCGTCAACTGAACTTAATCAGTATCCTGTGCCATACCTTCCCTCAGTATCCACCCGGACCACCTGTCCAAGATACTGCCCCTCGTCAGAGGGAAAACTATAACTCTGACAGCCACTCTGCCATCCATGTCACCTTGGAAGCCTGGAATGATAACTGACTCCCGAAGGAGAATGCCGTTATCATGTCCCTAGAACATTCACTTATGTTCTAAAACTGCTTCCGACTGTTTCTCCAGGATTGGATTAATATCAACTTATTGCATCTACTGCAAGAACAACATCTGGTGTGGTACTTGACATCTCATGATTGACTCAATTGCCTAAGCAAGTGATCAGCCAATCATGCACATCCCTCCCCTTTAGTCTGTAAGACATCTTTAGAGAGGGTGACTCCATTACCTGCAGGTACACTACGGTGCCAGGAGTCGTCCATTCTAAATACTCTTAGAATGCGGTCAAAGTACCTAGATTGGGAAACCACCCAAATCTAGATCTAAAACCATAGATCTAGTGACCAGAATGTATGATATAATATCCAAGTCTTATGTGGAGAAACCACTGTGTGATGACCAAAGTATAACCGATCGTAGTATAGGAATATCTCTTCCTACTCTGTGTATGTCATCAAATACCAGGACATCACACCCTACTACCTTCTTAACAGATCAATCCCCTATTCTGATGAAGTCAAACTTATGACTGTCACATCAGAAATAGATGATCTATCTCCGCTATATCTGCTTTAGTCTACAATTAGACATAAGCCTGAAGTCCACCAATGCTTCCGCTGCTCCCACTGACTACGACAACCCTCTGGCAGAGTCATATAGACGTACACTTCTAAAGTGTAGGGTTCCTAGGCACACTAATGAAGTCTCACAAGGCATCAACCATGCCAATTTCAAATTTAATGAGTGCCGAGAAACCCTAATACGGATCGTCGACTAGAATTTTAGGCGAAATACGAAACTAGTTAACATCTTAACTAAAGGAGAGAGGCTACAACCTTTGTAGATCCGGTTCTCCACTTCCTTAGCTCCACGTAGGCGTCCTCTCGCTGTCCATCTCGAATCATGGACTCAATCGTCGGCTTCATCGGAGGAAAGGGCGGACTAGGTCGTCGGCTTCGTGCCGAAGAAGATCTACGTCGAGGCATCACAAGTTCAAGCTCTAACTTCACCAAGTTGTGAAACTTGTGAAGAAAACACCCTATACTACTTGGCAAGAGGTAGAGGGTGAAGAAATAGGAGGTGGGTTCACTTTATAATTGGATTTCTCTCACTTTTGCTCAAGTTACCATTAATGGACTTAAACTTTTTCTTGAAGAAGAAGATGATGATCAAGATAGAATATGATAAGTGTTCATTTAAAAAAGAAAAGATAATGAATACTTATCATATACTAACTAAGGTAGAGTGTAGAGAATAGACCATGGTTACTTGGAAGGGTTAGGGTTAAGCATGAAGACAAGAATGGTTACAAAGTCAAAATTTCATGAAGCTTCAACTAGAAACAAAGAAAGCCACCATTCTCATCAAAATCTTTTCAAAATAAATAAATAAATAAATGAGTAAGAAAAAGAAAACCCTAACCATTAGAAAACCATGGTTTAATCTTTACACAAAATACAAGTTAGCAAGCATCATCAAACATGATACAATCAAGTGCATACAAAAAATATATCACATATACAATGTGCACTACAAGTGAGAAAATCCCTTTAAAGTGAACCAATACTAGTTAATGCAAAGTAATATATCAAATATATAATTATACATTAAATCATTAAATCAACACTTGATTCAATGATCCGGTCATGTCGCACATAACCGACTAGTATCCAATGTATCGACTTATCGAGTCAATCTTTGATTCGATAACTAGGTTATATCACATACAACCAATCGAAACATTCATCGCGAGAATGAAATGCCGTATCACATACACGCATCATTCTCGGTCCCGCACATATCTCATATGCGCCCCTATTTCGTTTCGCTTGAGCCAGGAAACCTCTGTGTAGGACTCTAAAGACTCGCCAATACGCCGGTAGCAGATGATGATCATATCAAGCACCCACAAGCCGCAAGCGGTCTGCTAAACGTAACGGCCATCCGGGTATTGAGTGATCAGAAGATCGACGAGCCAGCCCGCTCACACTCCTGTGAATCCAACCAGTAACACTTACCGTACAGTCCGGTCTGTTCGTCTGATATGTCGCATATCAAGTCTAGGGGTGGTAAACGTCAGACCCCAATAACCGATAAGTCGTGCCGATGTGAGGCTCATAACGGGTCGAGAAACTACTGGTAACACTTACCAGCAAATCTCAGATCAGCCCTGGCCAGGGACTTCCCTGTTACGGCCAATCGAGCACAGCGCAACATCAACCCCCAATACCGGGAGAGACGAAACCCCTCCTATCGCTCATTGCCTCCATGTGACTCGGGACTGTACCCAAATACCACCGTTTTGCACGCCCTCATGGACGTGGTAAGGTGGAGATCAAAGCACAGTGGGAATCACACAAGACTCTATGACGATCTCGGGTCTACAGACTAACCTGTACAAGTGTCACCTGAGAACTGCCATCTGACGTGAGGTATAATACCAACTGGGAGTTCTCGACGAGTCCGTCCAGTGTACCCAGTCACCACTGAGCACCCGTATACCATCTCTGATGTCAAACACCAATGGATATGGGATCATCCATCGCCCATCTCATGGGTCGAGAAGCGTATACGCTAGTCTACTCTGGTATATCGATGCCCCGTCTCGATACACCCACGACTAGGGACCTTGAAGGATGTACTTATGGACTACCATGTCCCCACTAGTATGATCTGCATCATAGCCCAGGTAGTCAAGTACACATCCTAAGGGCTTTACCAACATGTAACCATAAGACAGTTTAAAGAGACAAGTGTACATGTTAAGATAAAGAGCAACCAGATAGCATACTATCATATCGAGCAAGAAAGTCATCTCTATATATGTCCAAGCATCCAATATAATATACATCATCTGTACAATACTGGCCTCTAGGGCATACATACAACTAACATAAAGCTAGTTCAGAACGACGTTATACTCATCCTCCTGCCAGATCTCACAGTCTGGAACAACAGCAATGGCAAGTCTGGGTAAACAAGAACCTCCCTGCCACCGTCCTTGAGCATACCGAAGTACCTCTCGGGTGCATGAGGTTACCCACCATATCTGCGGAGTGGCCAATGGAATGTCAAACCAGATTGAATCTTTGGGTTCTTATCAAATCTTCAGTAATCGTTTGCGGTTCTGAAATCACTTCCAGTTCTACCATACTCCCACTACTGTTTTCTGAAAAAATCCATTTTTAATTAAAACTGTGGCGAGTCAAGAACAATATCGCTATTGATCTTCCAGATGGTAGAAAGTCAACCCTCGTCATAGCCCGGGTCAACCCACAAACAGCCATTACAGAAACGTGCCTTGAGTTGTCCAGAGTCTGGTTTTAAGCATAAGCCGGACAACTCCCCGTATCTTAACAATGTCAAGATATGAACTGTTCTATATCCAATACAGAAACAGAGGCACTGATTTAATTGAACCAGATTCAAATCATGCAGCCGTCTCTAGTGCATGTCAAATAAATGGAAGGAGGCCGATCAGCGTTACTCAACTTAGGAGTACTTCCAATTATGAGTAACCTGAAAGAGAAGCAAGTTCTCTTAATCATTACTATCAACTGAATACCATACACAAGTATCTACATCTTCGATCACCTTGAAGAATCCCGATACTTGCAATACCTGGTTCTCTACTTTACTCTTATACCTATAACTGCTCAAAACTTAGACCATGTGTTTCTACGAAACACGTGTCTAAGAACTAGAGAAGTCACAAGTAAACAGAATATAGTACGAGTACCTACCCCTCTGTCCAAATGGACACTGGAAAACATACAATACTCTGTATAAGTCCCTTGAGTCAAATGACTCATTCACTGTGTGTCGTAGGTTGAAAACTGTACTTATGGTTATGAAGAATTACACCGCTGTTCAATGCTCCTTACCTAACCATCCACTGGTATAGGTAAATGTCATAAACATAATTTCAAAATGGTATGTCTCACTCTATAAAAATAGACGTACAGATATATCAATTTGAAATTGGTGCATAACAACGGATATTCAAAACCATATATTTGCCGACCGGCAAACAACCAAGGTGACTTCCTCAAATATCACCAATTAAAACGAATCCCGATATAATGAGGATGATCACCTAATTCCCAATAACTTACTCCCACTCATCATCTGTAAAACCATACAGATGTGAGAATCATACCCGGTAAATACATACCCTGGAGCAAGTGTCTAATTGGGAAATCAGTTTTCCTTTAACAGTACACAGTGAAACTGAAACATTGAAATGTTTCGATGGGGTATCCTGGTATTCCTAGTAATGCCTCTTCCATTATCAAGATTCACAACAATAACCGTATAATTCTTTGCCATTTCACCAAATCCCTTTATATGTCTTTAGTCATTACCTTCTGTACACCCCTTTAGGCCAAATGGTTTTCTTCCTTCCCTACCGTTCGGCACCAGCCTATGGTTTAGAAGAAGACTATCCAATAAGCATAATGGGTGTACTGTCCTAATCCTAGAAACACTCGCAATGCGAGAGAAGGTGAAGATACAAGACACCTGAATGAACTTTATTCCTATTTCTCCTGAACCAGGATCCATCCCCGAACTGGAACAAGTTCCTTTCGAGTTCGTATATAACCATATGATGGATTATCCAATAAACTTGGGATCTTCGTAGTGATACGGAGTGTCCTGGAGAAATACAAAGGTGATTTAGGATTGGCGAAGAAATACTCGGTTTGGTCGTGAATAGCAGTCGCAATTTACTTTGCCCTCTTACTAATCCCTTGCTTTGTCTGAACTTAATACCTTCTGTACACCGTTTAGGCTAATTGGCTTTCTTCATTCCCTACCGGTCGGCACCAGCCTAAGGTTTGGAAGAAGACTATCTAATTTGCGTAATAGGTGTACTATCTCCTAAACCAAGGAGTACTCGCAATCTGAGAGAGAAGGTAAAAGGAAAAGACAACTGAATAGTCCTATTCGTTTTCTCCAGAACTGGAAACTATCCTCGAATTCCTTCGAGTTTGTATATAACCATACGATGGTTTTGTCCAATGGAAGTGGACGTTCGTAGTAATACGGGGTGTCCTGGAGAAAAGGGTAAAAGTAAGGGTGGCAATGAGGTCTGCAACTCTGACAATCCAAAAGCCAGTGTTAAGAAGGTTCAATCAACTTGGTCACTGAGTCATAGTCTAGGGTCGGGTCAATGGTCGCTACCAAAGAGAGAGAGAAAAGAAACACTCAGCGTGCACTCTAACCTAGATCAGAATGGTTATCACTTTATCTAATCTGGAAACCTCCCACTGTAACGTCAAATTCTTCCCCAAACCTGAAAGAAGAATTAACCGGGATCACCCGAGGAGTAAACCAACTCATCAGTGGGAATCGGGATCCAACTATCATCGCATGATAACGTGACGGAATCCGCTCACGCTATCACACTCCAGAAGGTATGCGCATATCTAGCAAGTTTCAGTTCTTTTGAAACTCCCGATGTGGATTTTTGCCCCATGCTCTTATGACCTTGGCGTGAGGTCAAAATATCATAAGTCACATGTCAAGTTCTACCCATCATTATCCAGGTTAATTTGAACCCATCCGTACATACCCTTGACGAAGGCCAAAATAGTAGTACGACTGTCCCAAACCAATGCATCTATCTATGCTGCAGATAAATATCCGGCAGCTACCAATCACTTTGCCTTGGCGTGAGGTCAAAATACATAGCTTGAATACTACCGAATATTTAACTGAAATGATGGAGGGCTACGAATGGTTTCTGGTGAAAACCTTTAACGTAATGAACTCGATATCGTTGAAGGAACCAGATAGCTTTATAAAAATATAGTGACGAAAACCTTTGCTAAAGAGGTCACTCCCGGTGAAGGGATCTCGGCCCTTTCCCCATAGAATAAGGTGCAGGATATTCCAACTGAATACCACGATGCAAAGCAAAAGCAATCGGCTATAGTGAAGTTATTGCCCTGACGCAACTTTTGTCTAAGGGGTCACTCCCGGTGAAGGGATCTCGGCCCTTGCCTCGTCGACTGAGGAGCAGGATATTCCAACTGAATACCACGATGCAAAACAAAAGAGAACGCCCTTGCAATAACAGCTTTTTGAAAAAGTGTTCCAACATCAGAATAGGTTTGTTTAACTTGCATTGATCTGAATCAACGCGGTCCCATCAATTGATCACACCACAAAGAACGAAAATAATGACGTACGTATATGCCATCCGCATTCGCCACTGGGTCCCGTCATCACCCGTTAGGTTACTTAACTAACGACAGAGCGGGGACTGGACTAGCGCGGATGCAAAACATATACAACATCTACTATTATATATATAATATATAATTTTCACTCAAGGCGTGATAAAATGCAACAACACAGAAATGTATAGCAACACAGATCAATACAGATATCTGGGATCCCCGGGTTTCACAGAGCTGCTACTGAAACCCGACGTTCCCCTGGTCGTGTGGATAGCCTGTGCAATGAAAATCCTAGACCCCTGTGGGCGCGGCAAGTTACCCGTCAAAACCTGAAGCGAGGCAGCCCCCTTCAGCAACGTGAATGGACCACCCAGCACTTCACGGAATCCGGTAACTTGGGCACCCCTCCTGGGTCAACCTGTACCCCCTACGAGTGCGGCGAATAGCCCGCCAATTCTAGAGTAAATCCCCCTCCGTCTCAATGCCATGAGATGCGGGCCCGTTGCCCTCTAGAACCCGGCTATCCGTGCACCCCTCCGTGGGGTAACCCTAGTACAGAAAGTAAAATATACATACAACGGGTACATCGACCGCAACCTGGTCGTGCCCCAAAATAATAATACAAACAGGCAGTGACGGCAGTCCATATGTCGGACGCTCGCCCCGCAATATCAAATGTACATAAAAAACAAAACTGTACTACCACTGCAACCAGGCTATCCCCACGACCGATCCGCAACAACACAGCAATACACAGAACATCAATATGAATGTCACGTTCGCAAATCCGTCTAACCGGGCTATAGCAGTTAGATAGGATTTACCGATCGAGTGACATTCACGGTCGCAGATATAATGTAAATACTTTGAACTAGCATGTTTAAAATATCCGATCGAACAAATTTTATCAAGTGGGCCCCCAAGCAATACTGTAGCACTCACAGAAAATCTGGGCCTAAAAAGAATATCCCAAAACCCCTATTTTTAACTCAGAAGGAATCTGCAAAATTTTGGTCAAGTGATCAATCAAAAGCGCGGCGGAACCGCGGCCCAAGCATGGGTTTGGCCGCGGTTCCGCGGCGGTTTGGAGAGATCGCGCCACCAAATTTTCACAGATTGCTTCTATATCCATGCACAGTATTATGAGACAACCTGAAAAATTTTTGGAGCAGAAAATATTTCGATAGAAAACACATGCATGTGAAAATACGATTTTTGGGGATTTTGTTCGATCGAGTACTAAACATAATAGAGCAAGCTAGGCATGGTTAATGGCGTGGCTCTGATAATGTAAGTCCGCGGCGGCGCCCCGGCCGTCGATCCGAAGCCGGAAACGCGGAAACAAAAACTTTGCAAAACTTGCAACCGGCACCACCGCGCACTTTTCACCCGGATCGGGCCATTAACCTAGCAACTAGCAAAGTAAAATACGAGTAGAGAAGTATACCAAGCGATCCATGTCCTTCGGTCTTCGTCTCCACTCGAATCTCTCGCGGAAACTCCGTCCATCACCTCCTCGTCGGAAAGGGCACCACGTAGCCGATCTCTTTTATGGGCTCCCACCTTTGGACCGAGGCAACTCGGGTGCGAAGTTGGCTAGCCGACGCGTCCAAGACTTGCTATAGATATAGTGTAGAAGGTTGTCTCTTTTGGGGTTAGATGTTGCCATGGATAATATGGAGGTGAAGAAAGCAACTATGGAAATGAGCTTAGGAATTTGGTAGCATGGAAAAATGAGATGAAACATTTTCCCTCACAAAAATGAAACCTCTCATCCTCTCCCCTCAAGTGGCCGGCCCCTCTTCAAGAATGGAGGAGAAAAATGCAAGAGCCAAAACAAGTGGAGAAAAAATGGTGTGCAAAAAAAGGAATATATTTCACAACCATTTTCAAATCTCATCAAATCAAAGCACCATCATATGAAAAGCAATGGAAAAAGACTAGAATAGAATCTCATCATGATACTAGTCTCATCAAATCAAAGCACCATCATATGAAAAGCAATGGAAAAAGACTAGAATAGAATCTCATCATGATACTAGTCTCATCAAATCAAAGCACCATCATATGAAAAGCAATGGAAAAAGACTAGAATAGAATCTCATCATGATACTAGTCTCATCATAAAGCCACAAATGCAAGAAAGCCCCTCACAAGTAAGTTAATTGCAAACTTGCAATTAACCCCTTCCAATGGAAAGTCCGGCCGTGAAGAAACAAAGGAAAACCGGCCGGAACGAAATGCAAACTGGCAACTACAGAAAACTGATCCCGTAACAAATTACAGGAAAACCCCACTACTGCATATAAATGCCCGCATTTGTATTTCCACTAAACACAAATGCAAAGAGACAAAACTACACTTTCTAATACTAGGATCCGGCTTAAGCCAAAGCTGGCTAGTAAAAATCGTCCGATTACGATCTGTGCAATACCGCACGTATCTGATCGAACCCTGCCATATCTCCATACGGCCTCTACAGCGTTTCGCCCGAAAATTGAGTAACTGTGTGTGGTGGACTCTAAAGACTCGTCAATACTATGGCTGTGGATTTAACCACTAGCACATCAGAGGTATTAGCCATACGTGACGGGCCACCAGCTATTGACCAAAAGGGACATCGATGAGCGAACTCATCCTGACACCCTACTGAGCTTGTCAGTGACAATATCCGTACAGTCCGGTCCGTTCGTCTATGACCATCGCATGGCGGGCCTGGGGGTTGGTAAAAGTCAGACCCCTGATTGATACGAAAAAGTATATTTTGTAGTTTAACCGCAATCAATAACGGTGTCGCGTGTAGCTAGACCGAGATGAGTACGGGTCGTCCTCTGGAAAATGTGGAACCTTTTACTTTTACTTTAGATGTGTTGAGAAAGAGAGGAGGGATAAAGAATTTTATAGAATGGTTTCTAGATCTACGTTAAACAAGAATGTAAAATTTAGATCTAGATTATTTTAAAGATATAGTAAATATAATAAGAAGGCTTGTAGGGTTCGTTAGGATTTAGTAGTTATGGACGATTAATTAAAAGTTACCCTTTTTATCCATTAATAGATTTAGAACTAGAACGACGGTGATGCGTGTAGATTAGGGTTTCTGGAGGGAAAAGGAATCCTACTCTTAACCCTTATCTCGATACGGAACTCCGTTCATATCTAGCCTTTACCAAAACAATCATTAATCTAATCTCTAATCGCGGTCGGAACTAGCAAAGAATTGCCAGCGCGCCCGATTAGGATGTTAATGATTCTTTTGCTAAAGTTCCTAAACTTTATAGGACTTAAAAAGAGTTTAGTTATTTTCATCGTCCATTAGCCTACCCTAATCCTACGAACCCTAACAAGCGGAGAATTACTCGCGCATGTTGGGAAAAGAAGATGAAAAGATAGAGAGGGAAAACATAATGTAAAAAAAACAATTAAATAAAATAACTACCTTTATTAATCAACTTGAACAATCTACACTTTGATTCCTTAGAAAATGATTACAAAGACTAGTTTGCTTCTCGATCTCTTCCAAGGAGGTAGACGAACAGTTGATGATCAGCCTGGATGCGTGAGCCATCTTAGACTTCGTGATCTCTTCGGCTTGATAGCTTTTCCAAGAGGCTCTCGGTGCTCTTTTATAGTGCAAAACCAGAATCTTTTAGTTGGAAACTTGGTAAAATTTACCAAAGATTGATACCCAAAAATCTTGCCTTCTAACTCCATAATATTGCGGCGGATCCGCGGCAAATGGGGGCTAAGGCCGCGGATCCGCGGCCAACGGGTGAGATCTCTTGATCAAAATTCTTGTGCTTTCTTCTTGTGACAAGTGTCAATCCTAGGCATCTTCATAATTCAAAAATCTTCTCTCGGTTGCTTCCAGACTTGGTCTCCAAGTTTTGCTTCTTAATTTGGGAAGTTTTCTTCAACAAATTGATTTGTTTGATAAATTCTTCATAACAACTTGGAAATATTCTGCACAACAACTCAAATAAGATTTTAGTAGACTTTGTTCTACTAGGATTAGATCAATAATATTATTTGCATACATTTTCCTACCAAATGATAATTAACATATGTTAACACATGGAAAATAATGTTTTTACACATAAACCCTCATATGTATAATATATTATAATAAAGTCCTTTTTTAATATGAAAATGGTAGGAAAAATGTAATACAAATGTGCAGTTTTATCAACTGAAAAAATACCCCCAAACTTATCTTTGATCGTCCCGAGCAAACTAGTTTATTTAAGAGGAGAAAAAGAAAAGAGAAAACTAAGCACACTTTCATAGGCAGACACGATTGCACTGAGCACGTGCAACAAGCCATTAAACCTCTAGGTGTCCCTAGTAGGAGGAGTGTTGTCTCCTGAGGGTTTTCAGCGGATTACACCCACAAATTCCAATAACAAAAGAAAGATGGTGAAATTTACATATAAAGATAAGAACCATAAAAGAAAGGCCTTGAAAAGAAGAGTTTCCAACTATACTAGCTTTTCAGTTGTCATGAGCCCTATCTTAATAGTCATGAAAAAATGTTAGAAATCACATCATCCCTCAATAAAATATCGTCTTTATTCTTCATTCCTACCTTTCATCCAAACATTGATCATATAACCCCACGTGTATGTAAAGAACATCCCTACACTCGGAGAATTCAATTCAAGCTATCATACTCTTGTCCATCTACCTCAGTACTTTTTAATTTTATGAATACTTAGGTTTGCTCACACCTTTTCATGCGACCGTTAATACTTCTTGAGGTACTAACCGACCGATTACTCATGTGCTTGCAGATTCGGTGATAATATTTTCCTCGTCTTGCACCACCTAAAGCTTAGCAGTGACTCCCAGACCAGTTGGCCTTAGGGCACTAGGTGAATAGGCACCCTCGCTATATTTTTTTATTGCTGCCTTGGCGATAACAAAACCAGTGTTCATTTTTTTCTTTTCACCATTTTCATATTTTCTTCATTTTTTTTTCATTTCTTTCATACTTTGGCTTTTAGACAAGAGCATTTCAAGGTATCCTCTACTATCCCAAGTTTCAAGACGTGTGTAAGTGCAAATAATAGGGTATCAACATTCAAATGTTTGGCTTACAGAATAGAAACTATTTTTCAGACTTATTTTTATCCTCAGATTAGTGACTTCCTTCATCTTACTAACCCTTGGGACAACAGCTCATAACTACTTATTACCAGTTCGTTTAAGAAAACTTCTAATTTTCTTGGTTTTCTTAAACTATTCCTATCTTTTGGATGTAATTTTTCACTTTCTATTCTTTTGTTATCAAAAAAAAATTTTGTGCTTATATATAGTATAATGCAAAGTATGTGTAAATAAGCACAAACCTCCCCCAAACTTGTTTTCAACAGTGTCCTCACTGTTGCTGTCTGCTGGATCACAAAAACCTGTAAGCTTGGAAGGACATTATTAATGGGGGAAAGAATATATGAAAGTGAAAATGCTCCCCCAAACTTATTTTTGGCTCACAAATTTGAGGACAAAAGTTATGATCAAGAGCCAAAAATATACCCCCCCTCAAACATGAGTTAGACAATATGAAGCATTTTAAGAGGGGGTGAGTCATTTGGTCAAGTAAGGCTTTACAAAGACCAAAAGTTAACACCAACCATTCAAAATTTTTATCAGTATATCGTATAGGTTGGTGGAAGAATGTGTTGTATCGACTCAAGAAAAAGTGGGGAAGGGATAAGAGGTGGTCTGGAAAGGGTTTGAAATTAGAGAAAAGAAAGAATGAGGATGAATGTGAATGATTAGAAAGAAGGAATGGTGATGGTTCAACCTCTAGAGGTGGAGATTGATCAATCACAAAATCCGTAATGTTTAAAAATTCAAGTTCGTCGGCAAAAAGTTCTTCAAAACTTTTATCGATGGTGTGATTGAACATTTTGCTGTCAAAGAGTTTTGTGCCAGAGTTTATTCTACTTGATTTATCAAAAATCATTGAGGTAGAGGACTCGAAAAACTCATCTACCTCATTTTCAAAAATATCTAAATCAAGTTGAATTTTTGGTATTATTGAACTTGAATTAACGGATTGTGATTTATCAAAACTCACTGAAACTATAGGAACAGAAGAAGAACCGGAGAGAATAGAAGGTGAAATGGGTGAACGAATTGGTGTGTCGAGTGTTGCTGAACCAGATGTGGAAGATGGAGGCTGTATTTCGGTCTGATCTTCGGGTATACCATTATCATCAACTTCAAGACATATTTGGGGTTCGGAAAGAATTAAAGGCTCAAGATGATGACCACAAGGAAGTGAAAGGATTTGATGAATTGGTGGGACAAAATCATCCAAAATTTCTGGTTCATCAATCAAAATATCCCCAACGTCAATCACCTCATTCAAGTGAAGGGTAAAATTCTCAAACTCCTCATCAAAAGTATGGTTTTCAATCAGTTTTGGTTCAAGAGTGGAGGTGTAGAGATCACAAGGGTTGGGTATGGTTTCACTTGAAAGGGACCCTTCACAGTTGGGTAAATCAAACACTACAAAGTCACACAACTTATCAGACATTGTACTTGATGAATCTATGAAACTGGAGTTGTGGAGTTCAGTTTGGAATGGGGAGGTTTGATTAGGAAGGGTGTACAGTTCTGTCTTATTACGCAAATCCTTCATAATTTGATTCGTCAGTTCCATATATTTTTCTAATGTCTGCTCCAGACTAGTCTTGGGTTGATAAGGGGTTTCAGTATACGATTGAAATTCCTGTGGATAATTAAAACTCCCAAATGACTGATTAGAAGAACTGTCTAGAGTAGGTGGAAAAGTCGGATTGGATTGATAGGAACAGAATGGTTGCTGAACTTGGGTAGGAGTAGGATCAATATTATGATAAGAAGAATATTGATATGGGTTGGTTGGTTGGCTATATACAAACCGCATATCAAACTCTTCTCCGGATAGTGGTGGTGATGGTTGATATTGGTCCGGGTTGAAACTTTGGCCTCTAGACCTAGCTATGTGCTCAGCAATGGACATTCGTCTAGGGGCTTCCTCACTCTGGGTATGAACTGAAACAGGTGTAGGATTATGATACGGTTGATAAGACCTAGACTGAGGTGGCCAACTGTTTCTTCCTACTTGTTCTATATGATCTCTTAAGGACATGGAAGAGCCGGACGGTATACCGAAGGGATTTCGAAAACAAGAGATATCTGGTTGTGGACAGCAAAGCTCGGCAAGTGTTCTTCTGTTTAGATCACCCATTATAAGAAGAGAAGAAGGGGGAAGGGGTAAAAAGGAGAGAAAGTAATTGGTTTGTTTTAAAAAAAGGATGGATTTAGACAAATCACAAAAATGCACAACCCTAGAACTATGGTTACCTAGGTCCAGTCTCTAGACCGCTCCTAGACTTCCAAAGGACAAGCCGCAGGATAAATCCTCTACCGCCTCCGTACTACCCTTGTAGCCAGGTAAGTGCCAGGTAAGTGGGAAGGAACCACGTCGTGGGCCTAATTAAAAACCACTAGCCTTCGACACACTTGCCTAGGCACTACAAAAATAATGCGGATAAACGATAGATTACCCACAACCTTCCTCTGTCCTTATTGAGCGCGACAGTCCTTAGAGTCTGGTCTAGATATTTTTTAAATTAATGAAGGGTTGATCTATATGCTCGGTTTGTGATTTGTGGGGCTTAGGAAGGATGATGAAATCCCCACCTAATCTTGATTTGGTCTTTGCCCCTTAAAGTCCGTATTAAATATGCAAAACAAAACCAATCACAAAACTTTTGCAAAAAGATTTTTGAGCGGCGCGATTTTGCAAAGAATCCTGCAGAAAATAGATTTTATTGGATTTGAGAGGAGAGAGAAAGAGTTAAGAAAGATATCAGAGAAGTTCGGAACCCTAGATCTCCTGTTTTCTCAAGTCCGTGACTCCAGATTCCCTCACAAAATTCACACACAAATCGTTAAATATGCAATTTGCAGTTTTGTGTTAATAATGATATGACTCGTCTAAGAAATCAACATAAATAGTAAAAATAAAAAATTACGCACGTATTCCCCGGAAACGGTGCCATTTGATTGATACGAAAAAGTATATTTTGTAGTTTAACCGCAATCAATAACGGTGTTGCGTGTAGCTAGACCGAGATGAGTACGGGTCGTCCTCTGGGAAACATGAAACCTTTTACTTTTACTTTAGATGTGTTGAGAAAGAGAGGAGGGATAAAGAATTTTATATAATGGTTTCTAGATCTACGTTAAACAAGAATGTAAAATTTAGATCTAGATTATTTTAAAGATGTAGTAAATATAATAAGAAGGCTTGTAGGGTTCGTTAGGATTTAGTAGTTATGGACGATTAATTAAAAGTTACCCTTTTTATCCATTAATAGATTTAGAACTAGAACGACGGTGATGCGTGTAGATTAGGGTTTCTGGAGGGAAAAGGAATCCTACTCTTAACCCTTATCTCGATACGGAACTCCGTTCATATCTAGCCTTTACCAAAACAATCATTAATCTAATCTCTAATCGCGGTCGGAACTAGCAAAGAATTGCCAGCACGCCCGATTAGGATGTTAATGATTCTTTTGATAAAGTTCCTAAACTTTATAGGACTTAAAAAGAGTTTAGTTATTTTCACCGTCCATTAGCCTACCCTAATCCTACGAACCCTAACAAGCGGAGAATTACTCGCGCATGTTGGGAAAAGAAGATGAAAAGATAGAGAGGGAAAACATAATGTAAAAAAAACAATTAAATAAAATAACTACCTTTATTAATCAACTTGAACAATCTACACTTTGATTCCTTGGAAAATGATTACAAAGACTAGTTTGCTTCTCGATCTCTTCCAAGGAGGTAGACGAACAGTTGATGATCAGCCTGGATGCGTGAGCCATCTTGGACTTCGTGATCTCTTCGGCTTGATAGCTTTTCCAAGAGGCTCTCGGTGCTCTTTTATAGTGCAAAACCAGAATCTTTTAGTTGGAAACTTGGTAAAATTTACCAAAGATTGATACCCAAAAATCTTGCCTTCTAACTCCATAATATTGCGGCGGATCCGCGGCAAATAGGGGCTAAGGCCGCGGATCCGCGGCCAACGGGTGAGATCTCTTGATCAAAATTCTTGTACTTTCTTCTTGTGACAAGTGTCAATCCTAGGCATCTTCATAATTCAAAAATCTTCTCTCGGTTGCTTCCAGACTTGGTCTCCAAGTTTTGCTTCTTAATTTGGGAAGTTTTCTTCAACAAATTGATTTGTTTGATAAATTCTTCATAACAACTAGGAAATATTCTGCACAACAACTCAAATAAGATTTTAGTAGACTTTGTTCTACTAGAATTAGATCAATAATATTATTTGCATACATTTTCCTACCAAATGATAATTAACATATATTAACACATGGAAAATAATGTTTTTACACATAAACCCTCATATGTATAATATATTATAATAAAGTCCTTTTTTAATATGAAAATGGTAGGAAAAATGTAATACAAATGTGCAGTTTTATCAACTGAACAACCCCCAAAAGCGGTACAAGTCGTGTCGGAGTGCAGCCCAGAACACCCTGAGATACTACTGGAATACCTACCAGCAAATCTCCTGCCTTGGCCAAAGACTTTTCATGTACTGGCTCTCCTAGACACAGCGCGAGCTCACCCCCAATACCGGGAGAGACGAACCCCTGCAGATCCGCTCACTGCCACCATGTGGCTCGGGACTGTACCCAACTAAAACCTGTTTGCACGACTCCTTTGAGCCGTGGTAGGGTAGTAATCAAAGCACAGTGGGAACTCACACGAGACAAATGACGATCCCAGATCGATGAACTAACCTGTACACATGTCACCAGGGAACTGCTATCTGACGTCTGGTATAATCCCAACTAGCAGGTTCCCGGCGAGTCTTGTCCGGTGTACTCATAACCCAATAAGCACATGTATACATCTTAGGTGAACCAACTGACACCAGTGGCTTGTGAGACCGGCCACCGCCCCTCGTCGGGGTCTCGACTGTATACACTAGTCTACTCTGGAGAATCGATGCCCTGTCTCGAAACTCCCACGACTAGGGACCTTTTAAGGATTTGCTTATAGACCCCAGCTCCCACTTATATGATCGCCCTCATACTGCTGAAAGTCAAGAAAGAATCCTAGGGGCTCTATCAACGTGTAATAGTGACTCGTAAGGTCACCTGAAGCAGTACACGATGATAAAGATAAGCCAGATAGCATACTATCATCTTGAGTAAGACTGTCCTACTGGGACAGGTCCTCCCTCAATCATTGCAATCACGTGCCTGTGATCCAATAATTGACTCTGAGGGCACTATCTCCAACACGGATTTCATGATGTTTTCGAGTGTCGATGCAAGACACTCAGGTTCCATGATTTTGATGTATCGCGAGAGACACACGTTATTTTATATCCTCATACTCTCATGCATATACTTTATGATATTTATGTCACGCCCCGATTCCCAGAGTATGCTAAGATAGACACGTAACAGAGCCAACCATGCTACCTGTGGATAGGAAATATCCCTCCACAGTCATATTACGGCTGTAGAGATATCAAGAACAGTAATAATAACTATCTAATACATGTCCATAAGCCAGAATAACGAGTCAAGAATAAAATAATGCAGAAGCAATAGATCCAGTACAAGAAATAAACTGGAATGTACGTCCCATAATGCGGGCTCACATTAGGAATGAAAATACTGAAAGGAAAAATAAACTAACTACTAACAAGTCCTCACTGCTCAGCCTGCTGACTGAAATACTCCGGCTCGGCCTGCAGCAAAGGTAAAGAATCTGGGCCATGCAAAACCCAGACGTCAGTGCGTCATAATATCAAGCAATAATATAAACAGGGGTAGCAAGACATGCAGGTATGAGTATAAACGGTAAAACAGGAATAACAGTAATATAGTGAGGACAGTGAGGGGTAAGGCACAGGTGATGTGCAGTGAGTAATCCAAACTGGTCTACTGGGTTAACTACTCTCAAGTGTTTGAAATCAATTTGATGAATCATCGATGTAACTCAATAGTATCCCGTGCGTGCTCGGGACCACGGTGAAGATTCTCGGGCTGAATCCGAGACGTGCCGCTAGGCAGTAAAAGGGTAGTATGTAACGATGAGTGATGTCAGCATCATCACCTCGGGGCTGGCCTAGCCCGTAAGACCGATCTGTAAAGGTATTGAACTGTCGAGTTATAAGTCAGGTTTCATCATTGATTTCCCCATACCCCAAGTTATGTGTTCAAGTCAGGTATTGATAAATCTGGAGCTAATGCCAACACAGGATCAAGCAGGTACAAGTTTGTCTGGATAGACAACAGGAAATGTCCGTAGGGACAACAAGTCAAGATTGTCGATATTAGTAACAAGGTCAGGTAACAGGTCAAGCTGTGGTACATCAGGTCAAGTCAGGTAGTGTATAAAAATCCAATCATGTCAAGAAGTGCACGGTATCAAGTCGTGTCAAGTAATAGTATATCAAGTCATGTCAGGGGGTGCACAAATGTCATGTGGGTGCTCATAATCAAACTATACTAAGCATGGGTACACAAAATAAGTATGGGGTACCAATGTAATAATAAAATGGAATAGTGTGGTGTTGTATGCAAATAGGTATAAATTCAAACACATGGGTGCACAGTTATTGATTAGGGTTAAGATTATAGTTCCAACACTAATTAACATACACTTTATCAAATATGGAATGTTAATATCACATTATTATGTATTATATGATCTATGAATGCAATTGTATAAATATACTAGACGAGATGGATGCAATAGGTATCCGAAAGGTTATAAACTATTAAAATGGTACTATGGGCTATACAACTAAGCAATATGTGATATAAATATGGATATGGGTACAGTGTAATGTAATCTAATATGCAACAAGATATGTTTTCATGTTCTAGATCTAAAATGATATAAACGAGACATTGAAATGCTAAAATGAAATATGGGGCACTAGATTCAAACAACAGGTTTAATATGTATTTAAATAAGTATGTAATAATTTAAATAGCATATAGCAAGTTTTACTTGCCTCGACGGATCAGGAAACAGGTGTGTACGGAACGTCTCACGTTGGCGAAATGTCGCGACGCACGCACGGTACACGGAACGGATCCAAACAACGCACAAAGGTGATCACACGAGCAAGGCGCGTTCGCTGGCTCGTCGGGATCGTCAACGTCATGGCCGGCTTCCGGCGAACTACAAAAGGCAGAGAACTTTTCTTCAAAACAACAAGAGGGAAAAGAAAAGAAAGAAAGAAAGAAGGGAAGGAAGAATGAGTGCAAAGCTCACTGGGTTGTATCGTAAACAAGGAACGAGGGGCGACGACGAGATCGACGGCGGCGATCAACTCCGGCTGTATAAAGGTGTGCAGGGGCTCGGTTTGGGTTCTGGTGTGTGTGTGTGTGCGAGATTCTTGGTCGCTGGGGTCGTTAGCAGAGGAGGAGAGGAAAGGGAGAGGGAGAAGAGGGTTATGGAGACAACGACGAGATCGTCGGAGCTCCGGCGGCGATGGTGCAGCGAGGGTGTAGAGGTTAAGTTTGGGTGCAGGGAAAGAGCTCGGGGGTAGGCTAGAATAGTGGTGGTGGTGTTTGGGAGTTGAGAGGGAGATGAGTAGACGGAGGGGAACACGACGACGAGGTCATCGGTGATGGGCGGCGACGAGGTCGGTGAGGAAAGGTGGTGAAGCGATGGGTCGGTTCTTGGGAAAGGAGGTGGTCGAGGAGGGAGAGGGTGGCTGAAAGGGTTGAGGTGATGGTGGAGGTCGAGAGGGCGTCTTCGGGCTTAGGGCGACGGCGAGGTGGAGGCAGGCGGCTAAGGTTCGTGGTTATGGGTTTAAAGAAAAAAGAGAGAGGAAGGAGAAGGAGTTAAATATATATATAGGGGGGAGAGAGAGAGATATAGCGAGAGGAGAGAGAGAGAGATTCTGAGAGAGAGAGAGGAGAGAGAGAAGAGATCGAGAGGAGAGAGAGAGAGCTACGTGAATAGTTAGGAGAGATAATCTTGTTTTTATATGGGGGAGAGAGAAAGGAAGTGGGGAGGAAAAAGAGAGAGAGGTAAGGAAAAGAGAGAGAAAGAAACAGAAAGGGAGAGAGAAAGTGAGGCCGGGCCAACAAGGATAGCTGGAAATGGTTAGGGAAAAGATTGAAAAAAAAATTAAAAAGATTTTATATTTAAAATTTAAAAGGATTCGTTTGTTAAAAATTAACAAGATTTTAAAGGAAAATTAAAATCAAATCAAATAAATTTTGAATTTAGGCGGGATACAAAAATATTTCAAAACGCGCCCGGGTCGGGTCCAAAAATTCAGATTTAAAATACGAAAAATTTATGCGACTTCCAAATTTCAAAATGAATGCTCAGTTAAAGAAAATGCATACCCCCAAGAACGGATGTACGTACGTGCGCGTAGCCATCCAAATACATCCGTTTCACTAAACGGGATGAGAATAAGATGCGCGGATACTACCATGGGGTTAGAGGTATCAAGAAGGCTATGAAATGCAATTTTAATTTATTTTACATGACCTAAAATGTTATATGATAAAATGTGCGATGTCAGATGAAATGCCAATATGCAGTAATCATGAGATGTACGTGTCTATGTAACAAGTCAAGGTAATCTATAAATATGAATCAAACAAGTTCAAGAAAACGGGTCGGGTCGAATGCGATGTAGAATGTAAAATACCATTCGCACCCAAACACGATAAATCAATAAAATACTACAGATATAATAAATACGGGAACTGAATTGGTATAAATGAACTAGGTTGTTACAATTTACATGCATGATGTTTTGTGTTATTGGTTGACACGTGGAAGAGATCCACATACATACAGACATTGATTACATAGTCGGATGGTATCCACATACTTATAGACTTCATGATATAGTTGACATTGAGTCATGCTGATTACATTGATCATACCTCATAATTATGATATGTTGCTACCTGAGGCACTGGCACGAGCACTTGGTACTACACTTATGTATAGATGTTTACCCTTACCACCTTATCATGCTTCAGACTTATTCTTATTGAGGATATATTATTACTGATCGTATTTGATCTAGGATGAGTCATACATACGATTTCTGCTCTGTGATATTTTCTACTCACGAGTTGGCAACCCACCCCCGTTGTGCCACAGTTCTTGCAGGTTTTGCCGTACAGGTTTCATTGCGGCTATTCTGGCACACGGCTTCTTTTCTGGGTGATTGCTTTGGTAGGTGGGTTCACTCCCATCATGACCACCATTGTATTTATTTTATTCAGTTGTATCTATTAAATTCTATCAACCAAACTTGTATAATTATTCAGATTTAGAGACCAGTTGTTTATTATTTCGACCTTAGAGTCGCGCGTTGTATTATTATGGATTTCATGCTGTTTAAGTTTCCTTTTCAGTTTTGATCCTCACCCTTCGGCGTTGTATATTATTATTGCTTGCGTGGTTGTGACCGTCGATTGACGAAGAGCTAGCTCCCGCTTGGGGATGCCTTTTATCATTATATATGCTTTTATCATGTTGTATCCTGTTCGGGGCTGGTATTTACAAAGGAAACTCTGCCGAAATTTTCTGAAAGGACTGGGGATTTTTTTAAATGCATATTCGGCTTACTTATTTAAAAACTTTGTTTTCTTCACTTCTTTAAAACTAGTTTTTCTTCATTTACTATTTAAAATGGTTTTAAATTTCTGGGCTTTTGGCTTACTTGAATTAGATGGGGTCCTATAGACTTCATATGATTCAAGTGCCAGTCACGTGCCATTTCGGGTCGTGACAGGATCATACTATCAATGCTTGTCCGTCGAAGCTTCGTTTGAAGGATGATATTCAGAAGTCACCGTAGAAGCAGTTGACTCAGGGACCCAATCAAGCTCGAGCCTTTACCCTGACGGCTGAAGAGGCCAAGGCTTCGGAGGAAGTTGTTTCAGGTATCTTACTTGTTCATGATTTCCCCGCATTAGCATTATTCGATTCTGGTGCATCCTTTATATCGTCTAAGTTTATTGTTGCACACTCGATTTCTTGCATGACTCTGTCTAGTTGTTGGGACATACACACTGGGAATGGGAAGATCATAGCTAGTAGAGAATGTAAGGATTGTTCAGTTGTTATTTGTGGACGGGAGTTATTTGCAGATTTCTTGGTGATTGATACCGGCAGTTATGACGTTGTCTTGGGAATGGATTTTCTCGGCACTTTCCACGCTCAAATTGATTGTAGGGAAAAGAAAATGATTTTCCAGATTCCCGGACATCCGGAGTTTGTTTTTGCTGGAGGAAGCAGTTCTGTTGGGCCAGTCGAGTTGAGGGCTAGGCCGACAAGTAAGGTTCTTTCGACAATGGAAGTTGATAAGGAGGAAGCGCCAGCTGTAGTTCGAGAGTTTATGGACGTGTTCGAGGACATCTCGGGTTTACCGCCAAAACGAGATGTGGAGTTCGCAATCGATCTTGTTCCTGGTGCAGCGCCAATCTCAAAGGCGTACTATCCAATGGCACCAGTAGAGTTGGAAGAAGTCAAGAAGCAGGTTACCGAATTTACGCTTTTGAAGCGTTGAAGCAAAGGTTGATAACCGCTCCTATTTTGACCGTATCAGACGGTTCCGGGGGATTGGTGATTCACAGCGACGCATCTGGGAAATGTTTGGGATGTGTTTTGATGCAGCATGGAAAGGTTATAGCTTACGCATCAAGACAGTTGAAGACCCATGAGAAGAATTACCCAACTCATGATTTGGAGCTAGCAGCTGTGATTTTCTCTTTGAAAATTTGGAGACACTACTTATTGGGCGAAAAGGTCGAAGTATTCACCGATCACAAAAGCCTAAAGTATGTGTTCACATAGAAAGAGCTTAACATGAGACATCGTAGATGATTGGAGCTGATGGCTGACTATGATCTTGATCTTAAGTACCATCCGGGGAAAGTTAATGTTGTGCCGGATGCGCTTAGTCGGTTGCCAGCAATTCGGATGTTCACTGCACAGAAGGAGCTTATCAAAGATTTTCGGAGATTCGAGTTGGAAATCGTGCTACCGCATTCTTCGGGACAGTTGATGCAGCTGCAAGTACAGTCGTCATTGATCGAGAGTATTAAAATAGCACAGTCGCAGGACCCAAGATTGCAGAAGTTTCGAGAACAGGTTGAAGCTGGACTTCGAACGGACTTGTTGATTCATGAAGATGGTTCGCTGCGATATGGTAGCCGTTTGTGTGTGCCAAAAGGAGATATTCGCGAAGAAGTTATGAAGGAGGCGCACAGTTCCGCATATTCTGTACATCCAGGAGGCACGAAGATGTACCGTGATCTACGACAGCATTTCTGGTAGGAAGGCATGAAAAGGGAGATTGCTCGCTTTGTAACGAAGTGCTTGGTGTGTCAGCAAGTTAAGGCTGAACATCAAAGGGTTGCTGGTTTATTGAAACCACTTCCGATTCCTCAATAGAAGTGGGAACATATAACCATGGATTTCGTGATAGCTTTACCGCGGAGTCCAAAGGGCAACAATGCAGTTTGGGTTATTGTTGATCAATTGACCAAGGCAGCTCATTTCATACCATTTCGAGTTGGTCAGTCAATGGAAGTATTGGCAGAACGGTACATGCAGGAGATTGTGAGATTGCATGGAGTACCTGTGAGCATCATTTCCGACCGTGACACCCGATTCTTATCGTACTTCTGGAGGAGTTTACAGGAAAGTTTGGGGACGCGATTGAAGTTCAGCACAGCTTATCATTCTCAGACAGATGGCCAGTCAGAGAGAACGATCCAAACTCTTGAAAACATGTTGAGAGCTTGCATGTTAGACTTCAAGGGTTTATGGGAGGATCATCTAAACTTAGTGGAGTTTTCATACAATAACAACTTTCAGACGACTATTCAGATGGCTCCATTCGAAGCATTGTATGGTCGCAAGTGTCGTTCACCTGTTTGTTGGGACGATATTGGAGAACGAAGATTGTTGGGACCGGATTTGATCGTGCAAACCGTGGAGAAAGTTAATACTATCTGGAATCACATGAAGGCGGTACAAGATCGGCAGAAAAGTTGGGCCGACACATCAAGAAGACCTCTAGAGTTCGTTGTTGGTGATCTGGTATTCTTGAAGATATCACCGACTAGAGGAGTGATTCATTTTGGGAGTCGAGGCAAGCTTAGTCCTCGATTCGTGGGGCCTTTCGAGATTTTGGAGCGTGTTGGAGAAGTGGCTTTTACCATAATTTTTGGCGAATGTTCATGACGTGTTTCATGTATCTCAACTTCGTAAGTATGTTCAAGATGAAACACACGTGCTGGATCATTCGGAGTTGACTGTAAGAGAGGATTTAACCTTTAAGGAACGACCGATGTCGATTGTTGATCGAAGAGACAAGGTCCTTAAGAACAAGATTATCCCTCTCGTACTTGTTTCTTGGGGAAATCGCTCGCATGGAGAATCGACTTAGGAACGAGAAGACGAGATTCGACAGAAGTTTCCACACCTATTCTTGTAGATTCATGTTTGTTTATCTTTTCTTGTTCCTGGAATTTCGAGGACGAAATTTTTTTTGTAGTTGGGTATAATGTAACATCCTAGTTCATTTATATCAATTCTAGTTCAAGTATTTCTTTATTTATGGTATTTTCCAGATTTACTGTGTTTTGGGTGCGAATAGTATATTTGACATCTGTATTTGCATCCGACCCGACCCGCTTACTTGAAATCTGTCTTGATTCATATTTATGATCTACCCTGACTTGTTACGTAGACTCATGCACTTTCATTTTAATTTATACATTGCATACTGGCATTATATCGGGCATCTGCATTTTTTAACATAACATTTAAAGTCACATAAAATATTTAAAAACACATTGCATGGCCTGCATGATACCCCTAACCATGCCGCAGTATCCGCGCATCTTGTTCTCGTCCCGTTCAGTGAAACGGACTTGTTTGGATGGCTACGCGCACGTACGTGCATCCGTTCTTGGAGGTATGCATTTTGGTTATCCGGATATCCGATTTTAATTTTGGTCGACATGTATATTTTTCGTATTTTGAAACTGAATTTTTAGACCCGACCTAGGCGTGTTTTGGACTAACTTTGTATTTACCAGAAAAATCAAATTTTATTAATTTAAATTAATTAACACAGTTTAAATTTTGTAACTAAAAATATTTTTTTAAATTTAAAATCTTAACTTATTTCCTCTCTCTCCCCCTATTTCTCTCTCTCTCTCTTTTCTCTCTCTCTCTCTCCGCAGCTCTCTCTCTCCCCTTTCGCGCCTCTCTCTCTCCTCTCGCGTTTACTGTGCACTCCTCGAGTGTGGTCACCGCCCGCGCGCTTCCCGTCACCTCCCTTCTATTTTCACTTCTTCTTCTTTAAAACCCCGAGCTCCCCCACGAGAACCTATCAAAAACTTAGACGCCACCTCAAACCCTAACCCTAAAATTTCCCTGCCTCCTCTAAACTCGACCTCGTGACCACCTCCATCTCATCACCTCCTCCTCCTCCTCGTGGTGGTCATCTTCTTGTCCTTCTTCCTTTCCCCGAGCCTGCACCCTACAGAACCCAACACCTGCACACGTCACCACCGATCACCTCGTCATTGACAGCACCTTCTTCTCTCCTCATCTCCATCATCTCCTTCTTCTCTCCTCACCCTTCTTCAACCAACAATCCCTGCACACCCGAGCCTAACCCTAGCACCCAAACCCTAACTTCTCATAATTGAAGCCCTAGCCTTCATCTTGATTGCACCTCACCGCCGGTGAACCCTACACCACTACCTCGTCTCCTCTGTCCCCAGGAAACCACAGAGCACCTACCCAGTGAGCACTTCTCTTCTTCTTCCTCTTCTTCTTTTCCTTTTCTTTTTCTTTTTTTTCTTTTCTTGATTCTTGATCTTTTCCAGCGATCGCCGGAGTCGCGTCACCGCTACCGATCCAACAATCCAGTGAATGTACCTTGCTCGCGTGAACACCCTCTCGCCATGCCTAGACCCGTCCCGCGTGTCGCGTGTACGTTGCGACGATTTACCGACGTCGGACGTGCCGTGCGTATCCGTCGTGTGATCTGATCGAGGCAAGTTTATCCTGCTACATGCTATGTTACTCTATTTACATCCATTTGAATAAATATAATACATGTATTTTAAATTATGCATCCCATGTTATAGTTTTATAGTTTTACGACGTCCGTTTGCATCCATATCACTTAAAATATATATAATTGCATCTATAGATCACATTAATTCATATTACTATTGTATTAACACCCCATACTTAATAATGTGCATCCCACTTAGTTTTGGAACTGTAAATGTAACCCTAATCGACGTTTGTGCATCCATACCATTAATTATATATCAATTTGCAAGCCATGTCACATTGTTTCATACTATAGTTGTATTAGTACTCCATGTTCAATAATGTGCATCCTACATAATCATGGAACTATAATTGTAACCCTTGATAGTTATTTGAGCATCCATGTTCATTTGTGTTTACATACCATTAATTCTGCATACCTAATTGCGCCGCATATTACATTAACTCATATTATTAATACATAAGTACCCCATGCTTGATATTGTGCATCCGGCTTAGTCATGGTATAACCCCTAGTGAGTATTTGTACACCCATGCTTTTATCGTACATCCGTATTCTACCCTGATTGAATACTTGCTGCATTTTACTGTTGGGCACCCATTTGATACATGTACACTACCTGACATGACCTGATATATCATTACTTGACTTGATACCTGATCCTGTTTCTAATGCCGACAATCCTGACATGTTGTCTCGATGGACATATCCTACTGTCTGTATAGACAAACATGTACCTGCTTGATCCTGTGTTGGCATTAGCTCCAGATTTATCAATACCTGACTTGAACACATAACCTGGGGATATGGGGAAATCAATGATGAAACCTGACTTGTAACTCGACATTTCGATACTTATACTGATCAGTTTTATGGGCTAGGACAGCCCGGGGATGCTGCTGCTGACATCATTCATCTGCACATGTTTCTTGTTTAGTGCCTAGCGGCATGTCTCGGATTCAGCCCGAGAATCTGGACCGTGGTCTCGGGCACGCACGGGATACTATTGAGTTACATCGACAATTCATTAAATTGATTTCACAGAATTGAGAGTAGTTACCCAGAAGTTTAGTTCAGATTACTCACCGCACGTCACATGTGCGTATACCCTTCACTGTTTCTTATTCGTGTTACTGTTATACCTTATTACTTTTCATACTCCTGCTTGCATGTTTGCTACCATGATTATATTATTGTTGATATTATGACGCACTAACGTCTGGTTTTGCATGGCCCAAATTCTCTACCTTTGCAGCTAACCGATCAAGAGTATTTCAGTGTACAGGCCGAGCAGTGAGGACCTGTTAGTATTTTTAGTTTAGTTTTCTTTCAGCATTTTCATTCCAGATGTGAGCCCGTATTTGGGACGTACATTCCAGATTATTATTGTTTATTGGATCTATTGCTTCCGCATATTATTTCTTGACTCGTTATTTCTGGCTCATGGACATGTACTAGATAGTTTATTTTATTTCTACTGTTCTTGATATCTTATAGACGGCCGTAATGTGACTGTGGAGGGATATTTCCTATCCACAGGTAGCATGGTTGGCTCTGTCACGAGCCTACCTTAGCGTACTCTGGGAAGCGGGGCGTGACAACAGATCTTAGATGATAACGTTGAAGATGATGGATACCGATCGGCGGAAAAGATGAGGTTCGGCGCTATAGGAGGAAATTCCCTCCTATGGCATCTTTCCGCCATTATTCTTATATATATATATATATATATATATATAGAGAGAGAGAGAGAGAGAGTAACGGAGGAAAGAGACCATAGGAGGGAATTTTCTCTTATGGCGTCGAAAAATACAACCTCCATCATTTTTTCGACGATCGGCACCTATCATCATCATCGTTATCGTCTAAGATGTGCATACACCAAATTTCATGTGATTCCACCATCTTTTCACCGTTAAATTAGCAAAAAGTTCTATTGTCGGTAAACCATTAATTTTACATGAACTAAATCAACGGTGAAAAAATGGTATAATCATATGAAATTTGGTGTATCCACATCTTAGATGATAAAGATAGAGGTGATGTATGCCGATCATCGAAAAAATCATGGAGGGTGCATTTTTCCGACGCCATAGAAGGAAATTCCCTTCTATGTTACCTTTCCTCCATTAACCTCATATATATATAGGCTTTTGCGTTAGGTGGCGGCACAAATCACATCCTCCACATCTTGATCCCCATCGTCTAATATGTCGATACACCAAATTTCATGTGATTCCAACACATTTTCTTCGTTGATTTAGTGGATGCAAAATTAACGGTTTACCGACAATAGAACTTTTCACGTGGCTAAATCAACGGTAAAATCACCACTACAAATAGGGGTTGCCCCTACGGATAAATCCATAGGGGCAACCCACTTCCCCTACGGATATATTCGTAGGGGCACATAAATACGCCGTAGGTGCACACTCCGCAGGTGCAAGTCTTAGCCTTAAACATGCCCCTACGGTGAAATATTTGCCCCTACGGCTTAATGCGTAGGTCTACTTGTCCCTCCGGATTTCACCGTAGCGACAACATATTTATTTAATTTATCGGTTTATAAAATAAAATAGTTGCCTCTTCGGAGAAATCCGTAAGGACAAAAATTTGCCCCTACGGCTTAAGGCGTATGTACAGATGTGTAGGGGCAAAATATCGGGTATCCTGATATTTTGTCCCTAAGGGTAAATTTGTAGGGGTAAAGCTATGCCCCTACGGTTTACTCCGTAGGGACAAGCCTAACCCCTGTTACTGAGTCCATAGGGTCAAAATATCAGGTATCCTGATATATTGCCCCTACGGATAAATGTGTAAGGGCAAAAATTGGACCCTACGGATTAAACGGTAGGTGCAATATTACGGATTAATCCGTAGGGACATATTATCATATTTTTTTTAAAAAAAGGGCTGCATGTTTTTTCCTCGCCCTGTGCACAATAATATATACATCATATATGAAAGTAATCTACAAGCAGAATATATACAGCAGTATTCATAATCAACATCTCACGCATAATATATAAAAGAAATCAACAAGCAGAATACGATATCAATCTAAATCAATATGAACACAACCAATATCGTCCAAAATATATACAATATGTATCATATAAGTAAATACATGTTTAAAATATAAAAATCAAAAAGCTACCCTAGCTCGGTCCAGCTCCACCTCTGATAATCACCGTAATCTGGCGCATCTGCTCCTCGGATAAACCCTGAGTCAACAACTCGAGCAATGCGGACGATGCGGGAGTCTGAGCGGTCTATGGAGCTATGGAGGTGGTCCGCGCAACCGCAGCTGAGGTAGTGGCTTGTGGAACCGCAGCTGCGGGAGTCTGAGCGGGCTGTGGAGCAGTAGAAGCCGAAGGAGATGCATGTGGAGCCTCAGCCGAAGTACCCTGTCACGTCTGTTCAGTTTTACGTGTAATAAACGAGTAAGAACTGTGTATTAGTCGAATTCTTATCATTATCAGGTTATTGCGAAACCCCAATCTATGAATACTTAGGGACTTAGGCCTCGTTTGGATATCTAGTTTGGAAAACCGTAGTTTATTTTAATTACACATTTCTATGTATGTATGATTAATCAAAGCTATGTCTACAACCAAATAAGCTCAGGCTACGTACTAATATTGGATATGTTGCTATCTATAATATGATATAATATTTTACTATTAAGTAGTATACATATCATCATCTCCTTCAACTCCTGTACGGCAGCCTTCAAGGTGTCAAGTTCTTGCTCTACACGTCGCTCACGGGAGATAGAGGAAGTAACCGCCGGAGTGGAGTCCAACCTCATATGGGCCCTGCTAGGACCCAGTCCCGGGCCTCTCTCCCAACCTCCGTGGTGCCCTCCATGTGCGGCGTCTAAGACTGGGGTCAGCAGCATCGGATCGTTCTGTCCAGTAAAATCGATCCCGATGCCTCGGCATGCTCAACCACCCGCTCCTACACCCACATTAACCAGTAAAATATAAGTATATCATTTAAATTTAAACTTTTCAAAACAAAAATTTCAAATAGGGGTTGAATAAATATTAACACTTACGCAATACTCCTGGATAGCGGTGTCAGGGTATCGAAGCTCGCCCGTGGTGAAATCTGTCGAGGTGCTGTGGACGGCAAAATACGCGGACAACAAGCTCGGTGTACCACCCTGCGCCAGGGTCTGAGCTCTCTTCAATTCGCCAAAAATTTATATTTATTATAAAATAACTCTTAAGTTCATATTATATTAAAATAGATCTATTGTAATTTACCGATGCCTCCATGGCACGAGTAATATTCCTCGAGCCACCTGTGTAAGTGGGGAGACCCCTCTTCGCCGACTTCCTATTCTCTTTATTTTGATCCGCCTGTTTCTGCACAACACATTCAGATTTAGTTTTCTAATTAAGCAACAAAAAAAAATAAATTATATACTAAACAATGAATTACATTTAAAAAACATACATGTTTACGCTGAGAGTCGAAATATTGGCACAATAGAGGCCATGTATCTACGTCGACTCTCGCAAATGCCGGAGTATGTAGGAGGGCTGCTCTCTCTGACTCGGGGGGTCGCCATCCACAGGGAATAGCAGTCGATCTTCAGCTCGTTCCTATTGTATCGGACCTTCGATTGCATGTTCTTCATCAGGCCATGGTAAAGAGCGTGAAGATCGAGCACCCTCCCAGGGTGATCAGGGTCGGGTAAAGGCTGAAAATCGTAATCCAACTGCAAATACAAAAAAACAATTTTATTAAATTGCAAGTGTTAATAATAAATATATTGGATAAATCAAATGAAAATATATATTAATACCCGAGCCTGATCCCAGAAGAGGGCGAATGAGCATCGGTGCTGGTCGCCCCACTCAACATGAAGTGGATACTTCTTCACGAGGTGGCTCTCATCCCCGAGCGTCCACGTGCTGACACGTGGGGCGCTAGCGCTCTTGCGCTCAAAGCGCCAGCACCCAAAGTGCTGGCGCTTTTTTCCCACGCATCCTTTGGATGCCCTTTCCCTTATATATATATATATATATATATATATATATGTATGTATGTATATATACATACACATGCACATGATCCACACTAAAAACATTTCTCCCGTTAGAAAAAATTTCTAACGGGGCGCTGCCCTGCACCCCGCAAGGGGGATGCGAGCCCTCTTGACCCCCAGCCCGCTATCCGGGTAGCGGGACCCCCGTAAAAACTCTATGGGGCCCCCGATATATCCAAAACCCCTTCAAAACACAACACTGCACATTGAGTTCGCATGACCTGTTTAACCCGTCAATCGGAGGTTCTCTCGCTCCAAAGGCGAGTGGTAATTAACGGCAGCTTAGTCCGCGGCTGCCGGAGATTCGGATCCCCACAATCAATAAACTCCAGCCTATCCTAGGCAGGGGAAATCTGTAATGCGCCTGACAAACGCGCGCGTATTCCCATCTCAATGGAGTGACGAAAAACACCCTACATCCGGTTGTGACATATGATAAGCGGCATTGGGAAGTACAAACTTTCCTGGTTTACCCGCTACCGGTTTATGATGCAATTCATTTCTAATTCCACAGTCATATAGATCCATCCGAGCATTAAGGTTGACTTTCTATTTCCCGTCTTTACAAAGAAGTAAGTTGAGTACGTGCTCGGATACTCCCTTCTCTATGTGCATGACGTCCAGACAATGACGCACTAAATTTGTTGACCAGTACGGAAGCTCGAAGAAAATGCTTAATTTGTTCTAGAATGGTGGTTTGACCTGTTTTGTCGAATCCATCCCGAATGTCACATTATTGTAACCATCCCACTGAGCAGTCATGTCCTCTCTGGACAATAGGGCTGGAGGTCCACGAAGCTCTAGATGACCATCGAAGTGAACATCGTCTAACCTGTATGGGTGGTCTAAAGGCAGGAAACGTCGATAGCCGCAATAACAAACCTTCCTGCTAAAATTCAAGAATTTCGATGTTGTATGTTGATGGCAATGAGGACATGCTTTGTGACCATGTACGGACCAACCTGATAGCATTCCATACGCAGGAAAGTCATTAATTGTCCATATTAAACCCGCACGCAGTATGAAGGTTGTATTTGTGTTTGCATCGTAAGTCTCTACACCATAAATGAACAAAGATTTTAAATCCTCGATCAGAGGTCGGAGATAGACGTCGATATTGTTTCCCGGTGAGCTTGGTCCGTCGATAAGAAGAGGCGTCATAAAGTATGATTGGTCTATAGCCAACCACGGCGAAAGATTATAAACTATCATTACAACGGGCCATGTGCTGTGGCTTCCAACCATATAGTTGAATGGGCAGAAGCCATCACTAGACAGTCTGAGCCTGACATTGCGAGGATCGATACTGAATATTACGTGCCTCCTATCGAAATCCTTCCATGCCGGTGAATCTCTTGGATGACTCATTTTTCCATCTTCACTTGGAGGAGCACGGTGATGCCAAATCATTACCTCAGCTATTTTCTTACACCTGAATAGCCTCTGCAGCCTCTGTGTTATGCGAAAATATCGTGCTATCTTGACAAGTATATCGGGCTTCTTATCAGAATCTTTCGGTTTATACCTGGCCTCTCCGCATGTTGGACACTATTTCAAATCTGAATTCTCTTTCTGGTACAACACGCAATTTTTAGGACATGCTTGAATCTTCTCACACTTCAGACCCAAATCAGACATCATCTTCTGGGCTTCGTACCAGCTGTCAGGTACGTTATTTCCCGGGGGTATAGAATCTTTCAAGAACGAAAGAAGCATTGTGAATGACTTGTTGCTCCATCCATTTAGGCACTTAATCTGGAAAAGTTGGACGAACCATGAGAGGGTGGAATACTTTGCATTCTCATAAATTGTTTTTCTAGCATCATTCATGAAATTTTCATATTTATCCGCATGCGGTCCTTGACCAGAAGGAATGTCATCTTCGGTACGAATAGATTCACCTAGGGTGGACTCTACCATATCCTCCATTTCTTCAGATGGAAAGAAATTACCGTCTTCTTCTTCTGCCGCATTACCGTCTTCTCCTTCTTCTTCTGCAGCGTTATCGTCTTCTCCTTCTTCTTCTGCCGCATTACTGTGTTCTTCTTCTTACTCATGATATAGCCAAGTTGTATAAAATCTAGTAAAACCATGTTTTACGATATGAAGCTCTGCCAATTCTACTTTCTGCCAGTACTTATTCCCACATCTATCCCACGGGCAGAGAATCTTCTCTATCACGATCTTATTATGTGCGCATACAAATTCAATAAAAGCAACAACTCATGCGACAAACTTAGGTTGCATACGTTGTTGCCAATCCACATACATCCAGTCCTTAACTCTGACGTACTCATGGGCCATGTTAGACTGTATAACATATAAATTGTAGGTTATGATGACTATATTGAGAAACCTAAGAACGGGATGGTTGCTGACAAAGGAGAAAATCCGTGTATATGCTTTGTGTGTGCGTTTGTCGTTGAAAAGAATAAATTATCGATAATCAAAGTTAGATTTGAGGATACCCATGTATGAGTTGTATTCTATATATGTGTGTTTCAATTTATGATTTCGCTTAAGTGTAGGGTTGTTAGTGTGTATGTGATGTGTGTGCGTTTGTTGTGTATTCGTGTTGTATGTGTGTGTTTCGGCTGTCGGGGGTAAGGCTTCTATCCCATTAAGAATGTATAGAGTGGACACCCATTCGCTTGTGCTTTCAACCGTTTTGAGTAAATTTCGGCAGCACCTCCCCGCTGTTCTCCGAGTACACTGTAATAGAATAGATAATTATTTCAAAGCTGTGAAACAACGTTGAAATGAACATCTAATCTATCTTTGTACACGGAGAACCAGCGGAAAAGTACCGACGAAATATCTCGAAATGGATGAAAACACAAGTGAATGCAGGTGTTTACTTTATACATTCCTAATTTGTCCACACGAGACAAATCTATCGGTTATTATACGATTGAATCTTCTCGTCACATAGACTACACGACGGTTGTTAGTACCGAGCTATACCGTCCAATATTTAACAACTTTCGTATAATTCTATGTCATGACGAATATCGAATGTATGTTAACCGATAGACGGGGACTAAGTGGCGCTTTGAGTTTCATATATGAGTATCAATGAGAATATGAAAGTTTCATATTATCATTGAGTATCATATATTGGTTTTAATTTGAACATCTTGAATCACTCTCTAATGATGCGTTTGTTGTGTATTCGTGTTGTATGTGTGTGTTTCGGCTGTCGGGGGTAAGGCTTCTATCCCATTAAGAATGTATAGAGCGGACACCCATTCGCTTGTGCTTTCAACCGTTTCGAGTAAATTTCGGCAGCACCTCCCCGCTGTTCTCCGAGTACACTGTAATAAAATAGATAATCATTTCAAAGCTGTGAAACAACGTTGAAATGAACATCTAATCTATCTTTGTACATGGAGAACCAACGGAAAAGTACCGACGAAATATCTCGAAATGGATGAAAACACAAGTGAATGCAGGTGTTTGCTTTATACATTCCTAACTTGTCCACATGGGACAAATCTATCGGTTATCATACGATTGAATCTTCTCGTCATATAGACTACACAACGGTTGTTAGTACCTGTAACACTCTAGTTCATTTACACCAATTCTAATTCGAGTATTTCTTTATTTTTGGTATTTTCCTGATTTATTGTGTTATGGGTGCGAATAGTGTATTTGACATCTGTATTTGCATCTGACCCGACCCGCTTGGTAGAAACCCGTCTTGATTCCTGTTTATGTTTTATCCTGGCTTGTTATATCGATCTGTGCACTTTCATTTTATTTTATACATTGCATACTGGCATTATATCTGGCATCCGTATTTTTTTTAATATAACATTTAAAGTCAAGAAAAATATTTTAAAAATATATTGTATGGCCTGCTTGATACCCCTAACCCTGTCGTAGCATCCGCACATCTTGTTCTCGTCCCGTTCAGTGTAACGGACCTGTTTGGATGGCTACACGCACGTGCGTGCATCCGTTCTTGGGGGTATGCATTTTCGCTACCCGGATATCCTGTTTTGGTTTTGGTCGACACGTACATTAACCGTATTTTCAAACCATAATTTTAGACCCGATCCGGACGTGTTTTGGACTATTTTTGTATTAGCCAAAATCTCAAATAAAATCAATATAATATTCTTAATATATTCTACTGTTTATTATATACGAAAATATAAAATTTTTTTAACAAAAAATTAATTTTTGAAATATTTTCTAATGCCTAATCCCAACCATCCCAACCAATCAGCTTTTCTCGCTCCCCTACACTATACACACACGCATAAATATTTTTCCTACCTCTAAATCCTAACACCTCAGTTCGTTTCTCTCTCTATTTCCCACTCACTCTCTCTCCTCTCGATCTCTCTCTATCTCCCTGTCTCTCTCTCTCTTGTTGACTCTGTCTCTCTCTTTCCCACTCACTCTCTCTCCTCTCGATCTCTCTCTTTCTCTCTCTCTCTCGCTGACTCTCTTTCTCTCTCTCATTCCCACTCACTCTCTCTCCTCTCGATTTCTCTTTCTCTATCTCTCTCTCGCTGACTCTCTCACTCACTCACTCTTTCCCACTCACTCTCTCTCTCCTTCTCTTCTCTTCTTTTCTTTCTTTTTCTTTTTTCCTTTCTTTTCTTGATTCTTGGTTTTTTTTTCCAGCCTTCGCCGGAGTCGTGTCGCCGCTGCCGATCCAGGCGATCCAGTGAACGTCCCTTGTTTGCGTGATTACCCTCTTGCCTTGTCTAGGACCCGTCTCGCGTGCCGTGTGTGCATTGTGACAATTTACCGACGTCGGACGTGCCGTACGCATCCATCGTGTGTTCCGATCGAGGCAAGTTTATCTTTCTACATGCTATAATACTTATCTTGCATCCATATGAATAAAAATATTACATGTTTAGTGTATTGTGCATCCCTTGTTACCATTTTACTGTTTTACGACGTCCGTGTCCATCCATATGGTTATTTACATATCAAGTCGCATGCTAATTCACCTTGCTACATGCTAGGTATATTATTATGCATCCATATGAGTAAAATGTTACCCGTTTATCACATTATACATCCATACTAAAGTTTTACCGTTTTCGGATACCCATATGTATCCATATCATTTAATATACATGTAGCTGCATCTACAGATCATATTAGCTCGTATTAGTAATACATTAGTACCCCATGCTAGATAATGTGCATCCCATTTAGTCTTGGAACTATAGTTGTAACCCCTGATAGTTAGTTTTGCATCCATGTCTATTTGTGTATCCATACCATTAATTCTGTATATCTAGTTGCACCCCATATTACATTAACTCATATTATTAATATGTTAGTACCCCATGCTTGATATTGTGCATCCTGCTTAGTCATGGTGTAACCCCTGGTAGATATTTGTGCACCCATGCTTTTATCGTACATCCGTATTCTACCCTGATTCAATACTGCTACATTTTACTGTTGGGCATCCACTTGATACATATACACTACCTGACATGACCTGATATATCATTACTTGACTTGATACCTGATCCTGTTTCTAATGCCAACAATCCTGATATGTTGTCCCGATAGACATATAATGTTGTCTGTATAGACAAATATGTTCCTGCTTGATCCTGTGTTGGCATTAGTTTCAGATTTATCAATACCTGACTTGAACACATAACCTGGGGGTATAGGGGAATCAATGATGAAACCTGACTTGTAACTCGACAGTTCGATATTTATACTGATCAGTTTTACGGGCTAGGCCAGCCCGGGGATGCTGCTGCTGACATCATTCATCTGTACATGTTTCTTATTTAGTGCCTAGCGGCATGTCTCGGATTCAGCCCGAGAATCTGGACTGTGGTCCCGGGCACACACGGGATACTATTGAGTTACATCGATGATTCATTAAATTGATTTCACAGACTTGAGAGTAGTTCACCCAGTAGCTTAGTTCAGATTACTCACTGCACATCACATATACTTATACCCTTCACTGTTCCTTATTCATTTTACCGTTATACTTTTATTACTGTTCATAGTCATGTCTGCATATCTTATTACCTCCTAACTATATTATTGTTGATATTATGACGCGCTGATGTCTGGGTTTTGCATGGCCCAGATCCGCTACCCTTGTCGCAGGCTGATCAGGAGTATTTCAGCCGACAGTCCGAGCGGTGAGGATCCTGTTAGTATCTAGTTTGGTTTATTTTTATTTCCGTATTTTCATTTCCTGATGTGAGCCCGTATTTGGGATGTACTTTCCAGATCGTTATTGTTTTTTGGATTTATTGATTCCGCAGATTATTTCTTGACTCGTTTATTCTGGCAAATGGACATGTAATAGATAGTTTATTTTATTTTACTGTTCTTTATATCTTATAGACAGCCGTAATGTGACTGTGGAGGGATGTTTCCTAACCACAGGTAGCATGGTTGGCTCTGTCATGTGCCGATCTTAGCGCACTCTGGGAAGCGGGGCGTGATAGTATCGAGCTATACCATCCGATATTTAATAACTTTTGTATGGTTCTATGTCATGACGAACATCGAACGTATGTTAACCGATAGACGGGTAAGTGTCGCTTTGAGTTTCATATATGAGTATCGATGAGAATATAAAAGTTTTATATTATCATCGAGTATCATATATTGGTTTTAAGTTGAACATCTTGAATTACTCTCTAATGATGCGTTTGTTGTGGTTTTACGTTTCGTTATTAAGAGTTCGAAATTTCAAGTTTATGCTAAATTTTTCTTGCGTTTAGGGTAAAGTTGTACATTTACGTTATCATCGAGTATCCTACTGCAATGAACTAGTGCACCCTAAATAACCCAAATTAACCTAATTAACCACAATTAACCATAATCGTTACCCTAACACAAATTATTCCTAATTAACCTAAACTTAACCCAATTTACCCAAATTAACCTAATTAACCCTAATCAACCGAAACTTAACCCAATTTACCCAAATTAACCTAATTAACCATAATCAACACCCTAACCCTTTCAAATTATCACTAATTAACTCAAATTAACCATACCCTCTAATTAACCCTAGCCTCTAACCCTAAACCTGACCCAAACACTAACCCTAACCCTAACCCTAATTACCCTAACCCTATGCCCAACTAATTAACCCTAGCCTCTAACCCTAAACCTGACCCAAACACTAACCCTAACCCTAACCCTAATTACCCTAACCCTATGCCCAACTAATTAACCCTAACCCTAGCCCCAACTCCAACCGAATCCTAACCCTAACCCCAACCGAACCTTAACCCTAACCCCAACCGAACTCTAACCCTAACCCTAACCCCAACCCCAACCCCAACCGAACCCCGACCCCGACCCCGATCCCGACCCCAACCGCAACCGAACCCTAACCTAAACTGAACCCGATGCCTAACCCTAACCCTCAGGCCCCTACCCGAACCCTGCAGAACCAAGCACCCTAACCTTAACATCATCAAAATTATAAGTAATTGGAGATTTACTAACCTGTAGCGGGCGGTGGAGAAGACGACGGAGGAGGTCGGTGGTCGACGACGCAATCGGCGACAACTCGCGGGCAGTGGCGACAAGGAAGTCGACGAGGAAGTTTTGGGAACGATCGATCGAGACGTGGTGGCGAGCCGCGGGCGGAGAGTAGTGGCGACGAGACGATAAATCGAGGCGCGCGCGGGAACGATCGATCGAGACGCGGGAAAGATTGAGAGAGAGAATTTTGGGAACGGCGAGAGCTTTTCTGTGCCTTCTTTTATTAAATACCCATATATATTCCCCTACGGATTTAACCGTAGGGCATTTGTTTGTGGCTCCGTAGGGCCAAAAAACAAATTACGATTTAATATTTTAAAATTAAAACGTAGGGCACCGTAGGGACAACCATGGGGACTTACGGATTAGTCCCTAGGGGCAATAAAAAGTTGTCCCTACGGATTCCTGTAGCAGTAGGGGCAACCCCATATTGTAGTAGTGAATGATATTGTAATCATATGAAATTTGGTATATCGACAAATTCGAGAATGGAGATCGAGTTGGAAGATACCGATCGTGGTGGAAGACGTACTTTGTGCCGCTACCTAACGCAGAAAGCCTCCTAAGGCCTCTTTCCTCCATTATTCTCATATATATATATTATATTGTCAAATTTATTATTTTCCAAAATAAATCAACGTTTACTTTTCAATATTTCCGCTTTTCCAAAAAAATTATTTTATATGTAAACAAAAAAATTTGCAGAATATGAAATATCATACAGAATCAAAATTAAATAAAGAAATGGATCTGGCCTATGGGGTTGGATGAGAAAATTCTCTTATCTTAAGAATATCGACTCCGTCTCTCGTGCAGGACAGGATGTCGACCTTCAAAGCTGTACAGGACCCTTACTCACCAAATTCTTAATGTGCATAAACAATCGTGAGTTTTGACCCGACAAATGCTTCAGTTTTACCCAATATATATGTATAAAACTAAATTGATGAATTTAGAGGCTTTCAAAATGATGGAAATTTAAAAAGGCAGAGAGCAAGATGCAAAAGCCAGAGAAGAATGATTGTTTTTTTGATTGCTTGTTTGTCGTTTCCATCTAAGGCCTAGGCTCTCACATAGACAAAGGGGAATTCAATGCTAAAATTCCCCGTTGCCAATGTATCATGTACTGTAAAGAGTATGTGTATCATATACATTATATTAGAAACCACATCATAAATACGGTTATCAAGTCAACACTTGACTAGATATTCCGGCTTTTAAACCGGCTAATATAATAGTCGTCCGATTAAACACGTATATCCAATATACATGTTTTATCGAACTCATACATGTATCCTCATACGTACGTCACATCGTGTTTTTCCCGGGCAGGCAGTTTCGTTGCGGGACTCTAAAAACCTGTCAATACGCTGGCAGCAGGTTATACAGAATCGTATCCGATTGAATCTGAAACACTTTCAGATTCAAGCCCTTTCGGATTAACCCAAAATCTCGTCAGTGGCACTGGCTGTACGTAACGGCTGCCCAGATATGAGCAAGATAAAGACAGGTCGACGAACGAACTCATCTGGACCCAACAAAGTCTATAAGTGACAGTCATCGCACAGTCCGGTCTCTTCATCAAGGAGTATCACATATCGGGTCTGCGGAGTGGAATCTGTCATACTCCCGATAACCCGATAAGTCGTGCTAACAGAGGACACATAACCAAGGAAATACAACTGGTAACACTTACCAGTTTATCTCTATTGCCGTGGCCACGGACTTCTGGCTATAGTCGTGTCCTGCACAGTGCGATATCGACTCCCAATACTGAGAGTGAAGAATTCGCTCGACCGCTTATTGCCTCCATGTGTTTCGGGACTGTACCCAACTAAAACTTATTTGCACGACTCAGTATAGTCATGGTAGGGTAGTAATCTAAGTACAGTGGGAACACACATAAGACACTGTGGTGATATCAGGTCTAGGGACTATCATGTATTCATGTCACCAAAGAACTGCTATCTGACATTGTTATAACGGGGAATCATATCCTATTTATTTGTTAACGGGCAATAAAAATCATGCTGGAAACGTATAAATTAAAGGTAAGTGAATAAAGAAGTGCTTATGAATGCCAGCACATGCATGAACGTTTCATGGGCTCTGTCTGGCCCATGAAAGGGAGAGGGATTACATGGCAAATATGCCTTGATTAGTTTGTGGGAGTAATATATACCAAGCTTGGTTTCTCCAACCAAGTTTTATGAATTAAAACTCCTACATTAGTTTAGAAATAGAAAATTTGGAAGTGCGACATTTGTCGCAAAATTGCAACATGTGTTTTGTAGTAAGACGGTATCACACCCCTTCTAATAATTGCAACGGTCATATTTTCCGTAGTTTTAATATTAATTCACAAGAATAACAAGGATTACAACAAATGGTAAAAGAATTTTTTGAATTTTGTCAATTATTTCCTATTTCTTGCTAAAATGCTTTCAGCCAAATAACGAAAATTATACCTTTATGCAATAAATATTGCACCGATACAACAAATATGCTTGCCACCTATAGTTTCAAATCGTTAATTGAATCAATCAAGAAATATATTTAAAAATTAACACTCAAATATTACAAGTACATTCGTTAATAAATCAAATTCCAAGTTCTATTAATTAAGAAGACGAAGGCGATCCACAGTAGTAAGGAGACGCAGCATCGATCCTCGTCTTCCTCTTCTGCAGAAACCGTTGCAGCGATCTCTTCATCGAGAGCCCCGGATTTGTCACCTGCGGCTGCACAACTGCTGACGGAGTCGTCGAAGGCCTAGATTGCGGCGACGGCGACGAAGTCACGGACACGTTTTTCATCCCCATTGATATTTTTTCTTCCATTTCTCTTCTTGCCATGCATAGTATAGCTCTTGCCTGTAGATAATAATTAATAATTAAAACAATATTGGCTGTCTTTCATTTTCACTAAAAGGTGTTTACTTTGAAAATGAATTAATTTTGACCATAAATGTTAAAATAGGAGACTTAAAAAGAGAGTGCTAGGCAGCCTGGCTCATTTTTTTAATGCGGTAAGGTTTGACCAACTTTATTTTAATAGGTCAAAGTTTGGTGGCCTAATGCTTTCTCTCGATCAAAGGAGAAGCAAAAGAGAAATTGATGAAAAATTCATCTAGGAAATATATATATGTTTTCTTACAAAATAAAATACATGCAAAAAAGAATATTGGATATAAGGCTAAATTAATTAACAAGAAAACAACTATTATTAATATTTTAGATTCCATGTACAGGACAGTCGATATGTATTCTCTATGGTATTATTCTTACTAGGTAGAAGAAGATTTTTGTCTCTGTATACAGACTTTCTATAAATCTGAAACCATATAAATCTTATCTTCTTTTTTTTCCATTGTCAATTTTAATGAATAACAAAATCTTAATTAAGGCCCTGTTTTGGAAAGGAGTTAAATTTTATAAAGTGTGGTTTCATAAGGTTAGCAAAAGCTAACTCCAAATTAAATGCTCACTGTATATATCATGTTTGGCAACCATTTTGAAGTTGAAATAACTATTATCTCAGTTCAAATATTTAGAAATCTGATCAAAGTTTTGTAAATATTGAGAATACCACATCTCTTCTGCCTCCAGTTTCAACCAAAGTAAGTGTTTTAAAAATTTTATGTGAGAGAGGGAGAGAGAGAGAGATCTAGGGACCTGAAGCTCTGTAACATCACCAACACAAATCTTGCCATTGTAGAAGATTGTGATATGCTGCTGCTGCTGCTGCTGCTTTGGCTTTTGATATTGTGTTGTGTTTCCAAACCAATCTTCAACCCTACACGTGCATTATGTTCCAATGTCAATTTTAATAAATTACCATAATCTAATCATATATTATCATGATTTTATGAAAGCAAACTTGATTGACACACACACTACACCTGCTTTTCCTTGAAGAATCTGAATCGGTCAACGAGCTCTGATGCCTGCTGCCGAGCCGGAGCTCGAGCTCTGGATCGGAAACGTAGAAACCCATAACAATTTCTTCTCTCTTTTTCCTTTAAAGTTTTTTTTTCTTTTTTCTTGAAGATGAAGATAAAAGAAGAATGAGGAATGGAGTGTGGGAGAGAGAAAGAGGAGGGACGCTTTGTTTTATACAGGCGTTTTCAAGGACATGTGAAAATTAAATAATCACGTGGAAAACACGGTTTAAATTAACACACTCTCTCTCTCTCTCCTTCTCTCTCTTGTGGTTTTGGTCGGATTGCCTTCGCATGCGGCGCTGTTTGACCCCAGGAGTCGGCATGCGATAGTATTGGGCCGGGTCGGGTTTCGGGTGAGGACTGGCGGTGTGATTGATTTCGGATCCAATTTTAATAACGCGTTTGCTTGATTGTGGTTGGATAATTCAATGCGTATACAACATATGCTGAGTGCTGACCAATAAATGCAGATCAATTCCATACCCTCTTCAGGTTATTATTAGATCCTGGCATCAAATCACAGATAAAAAAGTCATAAATATGTATCCTCAGGTTTTATTTTAGGATTATTTTGATACAACCCATTCAAAATTTTCATATTTTGATAACACGCATTTCAACTTTGGTAAAGTTAAAATTAAACTAAAAACAACACTCGATTAAAATTAAATTTTGGTATTTCTCAATCCCAAATCCAGTCTTATCTCCTCATTGTAAGTCTCAATCCTCTACTCATCTCAGGTTTTTTTTAAAATGAAACTGTGAGAACATAACACGAGAGAGATCTCAGGAGGGGCAGGGAAGAGTTGAGGGGAGAGGGACAGGGACATGGAAGATTGAGAAAAACAATGGGAGGAGGGAGAGATTTGAAGAGGCGGCAACGGTAGCAGGAGAAAGAGAAAAGCATGCGGATGAGAGAGAAAGAGAAGCCTAAGAGATGTTGAAGTCAAGATATATCCCTTAAGGGTATTTTGGTATTTTCATTCCTTTAACAACTATATTAAACAGTGGCTTATACAACTACAATATCTGCATGCCCCTACGGATTTTGCTACGGATTTTGTCGTAGGGGCAAACAATAGCCCCTACGGATTAATTCGTAGGGATCTAAAATACCTCCGTAGATCCAAACACCGCAGGTGTAAGTATTTATCATGAGCATGCACCTACGGAGTAAAAATTGCCCTTACGGCTTAAATGGTAAGGGCATTTATCCCTACGGATGAATCCGTAGGGTAATAATATTTTTTTTAAATTTTTCTGTTAAAAAAATAAAATAATTATCCTACGGAGTTATACGCAGGGGATTACAAATACCCAAACGAATTAATCTGTAGGGGCAAATTTTGCCCCTATTACTGAGTCTATAGAGACAAAATATCAGATATTATGATATTTTGTCCTTATGGATTAATTTGTATCGAGATTTTTTTTAAAAGGAGTTTTCCATTTTTTCACCCGTCCTGTGCGCAATAATATATATATATATATATATATATATATATATATATATATATATATATATATATTCATAAACAATATCGCACGCATAATATATAAGAAATAAACAAACAGATTACGAAATCATCGTAAACATCCAAAACAACCACCGACATCGTCCAAAACATACAATATGTATCAAATAAGTACATCTATCTTCAAAAATATAAATAAATCTATCCTACCTCGGTCCAGCTCCTCCACCTCTAATAAACGCCGTAATCTGGCGCACCTGCTCCTCGGTGCAGCCCCCGATCGACAAAACCTTGACTATTGAAGGAGTGGTTTACTGGGTTACCTAGCACGGCAGCAAAGTTTCGGGAGGTATCGTCCATGCCAAATTAAAATTTTGCCGTTCTAGCTAACCCTAACCCTAAAATCGTATACTAGAAATCGACGGAATCGAAATGCGAACACTTTGCAACTAAAAGAGAACAAGGAATACAACCTTTTGTAGACCGGTCCTTCACTTCATTAGCTCCGTATAGTAGTCCCTTCGCTGCGATCATGAAGTCTCGGACTCTAGAGAGACTCCGATGAAGAAACGAACATGCTTACTTCGAAATCTTCGAGGCCGAAGATGATCTACGTCGAGAAGACACTAACCCAAGCTATCTCTTCACTAATTACGGAATTAGTGAAGCAAACACCCTATACTAAATGACAAGTGGTAGAGGATGATGAAGTAGGAAGTTTGCTCACATTAGAAATGATTTTCTCACTCATTTTCTCACATCTCCATTGAAGCTAGAAAGGTTTTGAGGAAGGAGAAGAAGATAAAGAAATATCTCATATGATTTAATCATCCTAATGAATTGTTGCAATCATGGATGAGTTAAGCCCTCATGTCTAACTCATGTAGAGAATAAACCAAGGGGTATGGTTAAGGGTTGGGTTAACAAAATATCCTAAGCTATACAAAAGAGTGGACTTAGTCAAAGGTTCATACAAGCTTCTACAAGCTTTGAGCCTTAAACTAATTCTTTCCTAATTTGTTTAACTTTGAATAAATTATAAACCCTAACTTAACCCTAGTATGGTATAAGTTTCATACACCCACCTTACATGTATCATCAAGCATGACACAATACATGTACACAAAAATATATCACATACATTCAATGTGCACAAAATGAGAAAAAGAAATCATAAGTGAGCTTAATATTAGTTAATGTAATGTACTATATCAAATATATAATTATACATTAAATTATTAAATCAACAATTGATTTAATAATCCGGCTATATTACATATGACCGATTAATATCAAATGCAACAACATATCGAATCAACACTTGATCCGATAACCCGGCTATATCACATATAACCGACCAATGTCATAAATCGTAAGAATAGAATACGGTATCTCATATCGTATCAATCTCGGTCCCGCACATATCACATATGTGCTCCTACTCCGTTTCGCTTGAGCCAGGAAACCTCTGTGTAGGACTCTAAAAACTCTTCAATACGCCGACAGTAGCTGATGATCATATCAAACACCCAAAAGCCGTAAGCGGTCTGCTAAACGTAACGGCCACCCGGGTATTGAGCGATCAGAAGATCAACAAGCAATCCTGCTCACACTCCTGCGAATCCAATCAGTAACACTACCGTACGGTCCGGTCTCTTCGTCTGATATTTCGCATATCTTGTCTAGGGGTGGTAAAGGTCAGACCCCAGTAACTCGATAAGTCGTACCGATGTGAGGCTCATAACGGGTCGAGAAACTACTGATAACACTTACCAGTATATCTCTGAAGCATCCTTGGCCAAGAACTTCCTGTTATGGCCAATCGAGCACAGCGCAATATCAACTCCTAATACCGGGAGAGACGAAACCCCTCCTATCGCTCATTGCCTCCATGTGACTCGGGACTGTACCCAAAAGCCACCGTTTTGCATGTTCTCTTGAACGTGGTAAGGTGGAAATCAAAGCACAGTGGGAATCACACAAGACTCTATGACGATCTCGGGTCTACAGACTAACCTGTACCAGTGTCACCAGAGAATCGCCATCTGACGTTAGGTACAATACCATCCGGGAGTTCTCGGCGAGTCCGTTCAGTGTACCTAGTCTCCACTGAGCACCCGTATACTGTCTCTATGTCAAACACCAATGGATATGGGATCATCCATCGCCCATCTACATGGGTCGAGAAGCTATACGCTAGTCTACTCTGGTATATCGATACCCTGTCTCGATACACTATCGACTATGAACATTTGAAGGATGTACTTATTGACTATACTGTCCCCACTAGTATGATCTGCATCATAATCCTGGTAGTCAAGTACTCATCCTAAGGGCTTTATCAACATGTAACATAAAGATAATCAGCGTACATGTTATGATAAAGAGCAACCAGATAGCATAATATCATGTCGACCAAGAAAGTCTTCCATATATATATCCAAGCATCCACTACAATATATATCGTATGTACAGTAATGGCCTCTAAGGCATACATATAACTAACATGGTCTGTGTAGGAGTCTGAGCGGGCCTTAGAGCCATAGGAGTGGCCTGCGCAGCCGTAGCCGAGATAGCGGCTGGCGAAGCCGCAGCCGAAGGAGAGGCATGTGGAGCTGCAGCAGAAATAGCCTACCGAATCTATAAAATTTTATGTTTGTGTAATAAACGAGTAAGAATGGTGTGCTAGATTTTAGTCGAATTCGTATCAATATCGGAGTAGTGCGGAACCGCAAATTTATATATATTTTGTTGAGATTCAACACGTTCTGTTGAAATTCATATGTTATATATGAGAATTTATACATGTTGAAATTCCACACATACAGTGCTACATTTTCCCCCCCAATCTAAGAATACTTAGGAATTTAGGCCTAGTTTGAGTATCTAGTTTAAAAAACCGTCGTTTATTTTAAGTGGAGGTAGAAATGATGTTTAGTCTAACTTATAAGCCCATATCTCTCCTTAATTGTTTTGCTTTGATGGAATGCTTGGTTTTAGAGTTATCTAATTTACAAAACAATATTTTCTTCTCAGATTTTGAGTTTGTATAATCATAACTTTTTAAACTCCAAAATGACGAAAGATGTGGTATGGTTATAATTATAGAGTTCGGTTTGGATAGTTTTATATAAGTCTGATTAATCAAATTTAAGTCTAAAACCAAATAAGCTCAGGCTACTAATATTGCATATCCTACTATCTATAATGTGATATAATATTTTTCTAATAAATAATATATCTACCAACATTTTCTTCAACTTCTCGACGGTGGTCTTCAATACGGCAACATCATGCTCCAGACGTCGCTCACGGAGGGTAGGGGAAGCAACCGCCAGAGTGGAGATCAGTTTCATATGGGCCCTGCTAAGACCAAGTCCCCGGTCTCTCTCCCAACCACCGTGGTGCCCTCCGTGTACGGCGTCTAGAACTGAGGTCAGTATGACCGGATCGGTCTGTCCACTAAATCAATCCCCGATACCTCCGCCTGCTCCACCACCCTCTCCTACACCCACGTCAAGTATTAAAATATAAGCATATCATTTAAATTTGAACTTATCAAAACAAAAATTTCATTCAAATTAGAATAAGTATTAACATTTAAGCAATACTCCTGGGTAGCAGTGTCAAGGAATCGAAACTCGCCCGTAACGAGATCTGTCGAGGTGCCGTGGACGGCCGGATACACGGTCAACACGCTCAGTGTACCACCCTATGCCAAAGTCTGAGCTCTCTGCAATTTGCTAAAAATTTACATATATTATAAAATAACTTTTAATATTGTATTAAATCAAAATAGATATATTGTAATTTACTGATGCCTCCATAGCACGAGTAATATTCATTGAGCCACCTGTGTAAGTAGGACGACCCCTCTTCGCAGACTTCTGATTCTCGTTGTTTTGATCAGCCTGTTTCTACACAACACAATCAGATTTAGTTTTCTAATTAAGCAACAACAAAATAAATTATATGCTAAATAATGAATTAAATTTAAATTACAAACGTGTTTATGCTTAGACTCATAATACCGGCACAAGAGAGGCCATGTATCTATATCGACTCTGGCAAAGACCGGAGACTGTAGGAGAGCCGCTCTCTCCGCCTCGGGGGTCTTCAGCTATAGCATATAGCAATTGACCTTCAGCTCGTTCCTATTATATCAAATTTTAGATTGCATGTTCTTGATAAGGTCCAGGTAAAGAGCATGAAGATCGGGCACTCTGTCAGGATGATCAGGGTCGGGTACAGGCTCATAGTTGTAATCCAACTTCAAATACAAGAAAATAATGTCTTTTAATTATAAGTGTTAAATAATAGTAAATTTATTTGATAAGTCAAATGAAAATATATATTAATACCCGAGCCTGATCCCAAAAGAGGGTAAAGGAGCGCCGGTGATGATCGCCCCTGTCACGCCCCACTTCCCAAAAGTGCGGAAACAGTGACGTGCCAAGGTCCGCAACCTAACTGTGTCGAGGGTGGTCTTTTCTCGATACAGTTACATTAAGCGTATAAATTAAGCAGGCAATGTATCAAAACTGATAATAAAAGCAGAAGTATTTATTTCCATTAACTAAAATTATTACATCTTAAAGTACTGAAAGCAAACTAAATAGTTTGATTATATTGATTAAAAGAAAGCAAGCCCTAAACAGGTGGGCAATAGAAGAGAAATCATAATACTCTTGCGTCAACTCCGCGTAATCTTCATTAGTGAGCTCCATTCCACCGCCTCCTTCTTCATTAAGCTCGTCCTCATCTAACGGACGTTCCAAGGATAGAGAAAAGGAAAGGAAGTCCGTCAATGAGTTACACTTGGATAGGATTTTCTCAACAGAAAATAATGGTGTCACGCCCCGCTTCCCAATATACGGGTAAGAGGACGTGGTGGCAGGGACGTGACGTATTTACTCAGAAGTAAACACGTTAAGTGTAAATAAGCAATATAAAAGTAAAGCACAAGACTGATAAGAGATGTATTAAACCAACAACTTTTTTTTTATATTCATTCTTTACATACACTGGAAAGTAAAATACAATAATGGAAAGCGATGCCTAAACAATGGCATATGAACTAAAAGTAAGATAAGTACAAATATAAACTAAAACTCTAGCTCCTCAGCAAACTGCTCCAAAACTTCCTGGCTGGGCTCGATCTCATGAGAGTCGAGCCCTCCTGACAACATTCCAAAGAAAGAAGAAATAGGAATGCCGTCGGCGAACAATCGCTCGGTAAGTCCCAAGAGAGAGATAAGAATAGATCAAGTAAATGAAATAGATCTGGTAATTTATCTTTTTTTTGTTATACTAACGTAGTTGTTTGTAACTTGGCACAGAATGTATCAGTGTATACGAAAAGAGTCCAAGTATCCGTGGACTAAGGTATACGGAGTACAAGGACCTGTCAAGCCACGGGACAACGGCACGGATATTTAGGTTAAATGTATTATGGTAACCGTCTCGTGCCACTTCTAATACATTCCGTACCAATTTACCTCGTTAAAACCCCGTAATGCATATTGTATTGATTGTAATGATTTGTTGTATAAGACTTGCCGAAACCATGGTATAAGTTGTTCATGTAAACAGATCAGATGTAAATGGATAGTCATGTAGTCAAGTTCAGAATATATCTATGGTTCGGACCAGTCGAGTCATGTTGCATGTTCATGTTTAAGTGTTCATGCTTAATACATTGGATTCATGTTGAAATGGAGTTATAGTTGGAATCATGTTTGGATTGTATTCAGATTAAACTGAGACTCAGATTGAGTCAGACACTTAAAACAGATTTAAGTCCTGAATTAGGTTTAGGAGTTATCGGTAACTGCTGCACATGGACGGCAGGATTTATGACTTTTTCCTAGCCAATTACCATTGATAACCCCGTTCTAGTTTTCTACCTTAAATAGGTAAGCACCCTCTTTCTTCGACTCCCTGAGGCTCAAGAGAATTGGTCCCGCTTAAACCTATATTTACTAAGGTCCTTAATATAAATTAATATAACTTGAGGGGGGTTTTGAAAAATAGTTTTAGTATACTTTCAAAATAAATCTCAAGTATTTATTTATCGTATTTAGGGTTTTCATGGATGTAACTTTAAAAGTGAGGTATTCTGGTGAATAAATACTTAGTTGAATAGTTCATGGTATTTTTGTGTAAATTTTACTTGTATAGATTCTTGATGGCATGGAAATGTAATTCTTTTCTTTTATTTAGAAACACATGGAATTTATTATATATTTAAAATAGATGGATTGATAATATTTATATATAATTATTAAAAATAAAATTGATTTATTAAATAGAAATCACGTTTTTCTTAAAAATTGCATTAAAATTCCATCGAGATCGTAAGTTCCGTGAGGAGGTCTGCATCTCGCTCTGCTAGTCTCGAGAATGTACGATAACCCACACCATCCCGATCGGGTTCCCAAAAATGGGTTGTAGAGGTATAATTGCAAGGAATGTAAATAACACAATTTAAAGAATACGGGTTTTGATAGTTTATGGTATTTTGTTGTAAAAGTCATATTTGCCTCAAAGTTGTTGTTCAAGAAAAACGTGCTATGTCAAGATGTGTGTTTGTGAGAGATAGGTCATTATCTCGTGAAGTTTTCTAGAGGTAATATAAGCAAGAATGATTAAACGATATCATATGTAATTTCATGGTATTTAAGCATAAAAACTTAATAAAATTTGTTTTGCTTGGGGTTTTAAAATGGAACTTATTTCTAAATTTTAGTTAATGTTTAACAAGCAAGATATAATGATATGGTTAAGTGGTTCTTAAGAGAAAATTAAAATTTAAAAGAGAATAGTATTAAGGGTCGGTATAACTTCACTTGCCGACCTGATTTGAAAAGAGAACATTTTAAGTTAAGAAGAGGAGGAGAGAAAGGGGACTTACTAGTTGTTTGGGTTAAAAATAGAGAGAGGGAGGTATTGAGATCGTCATGGTGTCGTGGAGTCGCCGGAAGTGCTTCAAATCCTCGTCGGAAAGGAACTTGGGCTAACTCCACTTGTACTCTTATTTCGCTTGGAAATTTTTGAGAATTTTAACAATAGACTTCAGAATGAGGAAGGCTAGGGTGTGATGTTGTATTTATAAGATATAATTAGGGTTTTGTGAGTGAAGAGAGAATTAAAAATGTATTAAAAATAGGATTTATGAGTGAATTTAAGTTCTCTGTTAATTTACAGAGAAATCAAACAGCACTGGAGTAGTGGGGACAGGCCAAGGGACTGGGGTGTAGAGTATGGGAGTATTTGGTATGGGGGCCCGGCGACGCCGGCCCAATGGCGAATCTTGCCGGCCGTTTGTATGGGGTGGGATCTTGGATGTTTGCCACGTGTCCTAGTCTATTTAAATACTTATTTGCACATGTTTATTGAATTTGACTTTTTGTTTTTACGTGTATTGCACGTGTAAACTTTTGGGGCTCCAAAAAGTTTAAAAGAAAAATCAGTAAAAATATATGTGGTTGATGGGATTCGAACACATGGGCTATGTCACAGCAGTGCAAGGCTTTACCAATGAGCTACACGTGTTTTCTTGTTATTCTTAAAAAAATTTAATTTATAACTTGTGCTCGGGCTTGAAACTTTATTCTGTACATTAATTTGAAAATTTTTGTACAAATGAAATTGGAGTCGTTACATTCTACCCTCCTTACAAAAATTTTGTCCTCGAAATTTACAATTATTTGAGGATTAGTTTACAAATAAGTAAGGGTATCTTGCACGCATATCGTCTTCTCGTTCCCACATTTATTCTCCTAGTGAGTCTTTTCTTCACATCACTCGGACCAAGTTTTCTTTCTTGTTCCTAAGTGACTTTACCTTTCTGTCCAGGATTTCAACAGGTTACTGCTCACAAGATAAGTATGTCTGTACAGTGAGTTTGGAGTGATCAAGGATGTGGCTGGGGTCGCTCACATATCTTCGAAGCTGGGATATATGGAATACGTTGTGCACTCTTTCCAATGAGGGTGGAAGTGCCAAACGATATGTCACTTCTCTGACTCGTTCGAGTATATCGAATGGTCCAATATATCTCGGACTGAGCTTACCCCTCTGTAGGGTTACCTAGCACGACAGCAAGGTTTCGGGAGGCATCATCCATGTCATTTTGAAAAAGTTGCCATGCTAAACAACCCTAACCCTAGAATCTTAACTAGATATTTAGACGAAACAACAATGTAAACATCTTTACATCTAAGTGAACAAGGAATACAACCTTTATAGACCGGTCCTTTACTTCAATAGCTCCATATAGTAGTCCCTTCACTCCAAGTAGTGCATTCCTGGACTCTAGAAAGGCTCCACAAGATGAACGGAATAAGCTTACTTGAAGTCTTCGAGGCCGAAGATGATCTACGTCGAGAAGACACCAACTCAAGCTATCTCTTCACTAATTAGGGTTTAGTGAAGCAAACACCCTAAACTAAATGACTAGTATAGTAGAGGATGATGAAGTAGGAATTTTGCTCATTTTAAATTTATTTTTCTCACAATATTTCTTCATCTCTCCAAACCGTAGAAAGCTTTTTGGAGATTAGGAAGAAGATGAAGTGGAGATGAGAATGAAACTCATGATGTGACAATAGCAACCATGGGTGAGTTTGTGTCATACACTAACTCATATAGAAACTTAACTATGGCTAAGAATAATGGTTAGGTTAATAAATATCTCAAGCGAAACAAAACCAGTGGACTAAGTCAACGGGCTCAACAAGCTTCTCCAAGCTTCTAGCCATGACAAAATTCCAACCAATTGTGAATTTCTTAAATAAATAAAAACCCTAGATTATCATAAGCATGGTGTAAGTCTCACACACCCATGAAGCATGTATCATCTAGCATGACACAAAAAATGTACATTAATATATATCACATATATACTAAAAAAGCAATCAAAAGACAAAACCGAGTGGATTATAGCATCTGCTAGTTTCGCTAAAGAGGTCACTCCCGGTAAAGGGATCTCGGCTCTTTCCTTATCGAATAAGGTGCTGGATATTCTATAAGGAATACTGTCACGCCCCGCTTCCCAGAGTACGCAAGATTGGGCACGTGACATAGCCAACCATGCTACCTGTGGGTAGGAAGTATCCATCCACAGTCACATTACGGTTGTAAGGATATCAAGAACAAGATAATGAGCTAATCTAATACATGTCCAAATCTATAATAACGAGAATCAATGATAAATAAGTGCGGAAGCAAATGATCCAATGCAATAATAGAAAGGTACGTCCCGAAATGCGGGATCACACCTGGAAATAAAATGCAATAAATGAACTGACCACTACAGAACTCACAAATCAGCCTGCTGGCTGAAGTACTCCTGCTCGGTCGTCGACAGTGGTACGGAATCTGGGCCATGCAAAACCCAGACGTCAGCGCGTCAAGACATCAAGTATATAGTATAAACATGGTAATAAGCAGTGCATGTATGAACATGAATAAGCAGTACAATAACAGAGCAGGGTAAAGTGCACGTGTGACTAAACTGTCCTATCAGGTTTCTACTCTATAGTCTTTGAAATCAATTGATGAATCGTCGATGTAACCCAATAGTATCCCGTACATACCCGGGACCACGGCCACAATATTCTCGGCTGCAGCCGAGACATGCCGTTAGGCACAGAATAGGAATGTGTACACTCGAACGGTAGTGAACTGTCGAGTTACAAGTCAGGCTCATCTTTGATTTCCCCATACCCCCAAGTTATGTATGTCAGGTCAGGTATTCAGTAGTCAAGGATCAATGCCAACATATGATCAATAAAAGTAGGTCTGTCTGGATAGACAACAGGAACGGTCCATGGGGACTGCATGTTATGTTGGTTGGCATTAAACACAAGATCAGGTAACAGGTAAAGCCATGGTACACCAGGTCAAGCCAGGTAATGTATAAAGGTGTCATGTCATGTCAAGAGTGCACGGTACCATGTCATGTCAAGTAGGAAGTGTAACAGGTCATGTCAGGAAGCACAAGATGTCATGTGGGTGCTCATAATCAAACTAACATAAACATGTGTATAAATAAACAAGCATGAGTACTATCAGAACAATAACTGGAACATGTAATATGATATGCCAATAGATATAATTTCAAGGATATGGATGCACAGTTATCGATTAGGGTTACATTTATAGTTCCAATATTAATTAGGATACAATTTATTAAACATGGAGTGTTAATATCACATTATTATGTAGTGATGTGATCTATGGATGCAATTATATGTATCTTAAATGCGATGGATGCAAACGGGTATCCGAAAAGTTATGAAACTATAAAATGGTAATGTGGGATGTACAACTAAACAATATGTGATATAAATATTGATATAATAATATTAATATGGATAGCATATTCAAAGCGATTAGTAACTATAAAAGATGTATTGATTAACCATGCACAAGAAGGTTCCGTTCAGAAATTCAGCGTCGCCCTAATTTGTAAAATAGTTTAAAAATAACAAATGTTCTCCAAAAGAGACGTATCTTATACCAAAACAAAGATAATTCAATAAGGTTTTTAGTTTTATAAGTATAAGCATATCAGGTTATCCCTACAAAAAGTTATGAATATTCGAAGTTGAAAGTTTGCTGCTGGAATTTCCCTGGACAGCAGTTTAGAGATGTGTTAATTTGCATTTTACGTTAATTAAACAATTTATTTTGCAAGTAAATATTTCATAGAGTTATAGTATTCTGAATTAGCTTCGTAACGAACTAAAGAACGTATACTAATGATTTTTCTATGATTTATAATGAATTTTATAAGATAAGGTGTACAGTAAATTTCAGATTTGTCATATCCGATTTTTCAACGACATTTCATATGTAAACTATAAGATTTTCAAATGTATAACATTATAAAATGAAGATTATAAAAGTATATAGCATGTAGCAAGATTAACTTGTCTCGATGGGTCGCGAATTGGGAAAACGGAACGTTAACCATCGGCGGGGAAAACTCACGACGGGCGCACGGTTCACGGAATGAACCCAAACGACAAACAAAGGAACCACACGGGTCGGGGTACCTCGCTGAAACGTCGAGAAGCGTCACCGGCACGACGGAATTCCGGCAACAAGAGAACAGTTCAAAAAAATGAGAAACGAGACATGAAGGAAGAAGAGAAAGAATGATAAAGAGAAGTACGAGAGAATATATGAGGGAGAGGGAGAGAGAGGAAAAAGTGGGGAGAGAGAGAGAAAGTAGGGCCCACGGGGTTAAAGGGGAGGTTGTGATTGGTTGAGAGAATAAATTGAGAAGGATATAAAAGATTGTAAAATATTATATGGTTAACTTAAAGATTTAAAAGATAGGTAATGAACAGTAAGATATCAGGTTAGTTAGAAAAATATATGTGATGGTTTTAATAATATTAAAATTTGGGATTTTGGCGCCAAATGAAACATTTCCAAATTGCGCCCGGGTTGGGTCCAAAATTTCGAAATTCAAATAATAGGATTTTAAGCGGGTTCCAAATTTTAAAATGAAATGTTTTATGATTAAAAAGCATACTCTCAAAACGGACACACGCACGTGCACGTAGCCATCCAAACTCGTCCGTTTCACTGAACGGGACGAGAACACAATGCACGGACGCTACCACGAGGCTAGGGGTGTCAAGTAGGCCAAGATGAATATTTTCAATTTTATTTTAGATACTAAAATTTGTTATATGTAGAAATGACTTTGCCGGGTAAATTTTACAGTAAGCAACAAATAAGCAAATTAAATGAAATGAGTACCACATTATGCTCAAACAGTAACTGAAAATAGTAGCATTGGGCTCGGGTGTTACATCATACCCAACTACAAAAGAATTTCGTCCTCGAAATTCCAAGAATACAAGATAGTTAACTACTGGAAAAGGTGAGGGAATTTCTGTCGGATCTCGTCTTCTCGCTCCCAAGTGGATTCTCCATGCGATTGATTACCCCAAGAAACTAGCACAAGAGGGATAACCTTGTTCTTAAGAACCTTTTCTCTTCGATCCTTGATTTCAACTGGTCGCTCCTCAAAAGTTAGGTCCTCTCGCACAGTCAACTCCGAATGATCCAAGACATGAGTCTCATCACGAACATACCTCCGTAGTTGAGACACATGAAACACATCGTGCACTCCTGCCAATGACTGTGGTAACGCCAACCGGTGCGATACCTCTCCAACACGCTCCAATATCTCGAAGGGTCCAACGAATCGAGAACCAAGCTTTCCCCGACTCCCAAAGCGAATCACCCCTCTAGTCGGTGATATCTTCAAGAATACCAAATCACCCACGGTGAACTCCAGAGGTCTTCTTGACGTATCTGCCCAACTCTTCTGTCGGTCCTGTGCTGCCTTCATATGATTTCTGATAGGGTTAACCTTCTCAACTGTCTGCACAACCAAATCTGGTCCCAATAATCTTCGTTCACCGACATCGTCCCAACAAACAGGTGAACGGCATTTACGACGATACAAAGCTTCAAATGGAGCCATCTGAATAGTTGCCTGAAAACTGTTGTTGTAAGACAACTCCACCAAAAGTAGATGATCCTCCCAAGACCCCTTGAAGTCCAACCTGCATGTTCTCAACGTATCCTCAAGAGTTTGGATCGTTCTCTCCGACTGACCATCAGTTTGAGGACGATAAGCTGTGCTAAACTTCAATCGAGTCCCCAAACTTTCCTGTAAACTCCTCCAGAAGTGTGATAAGAACCGAGTGTCCCGATCGGACACGATGCTCACCGGTACTCCATGCAATCTTACAATCTCCTGCATGTACCGCTCTGCCAAAGTCTCCGTTGATTGACCAACCCGAAAAGGAATAAAGTGAGCTGCCTTGGTTAACCGATCAACAATCACCCATACTGCATTGTTGCCTTTTGGACTCCGCGGTAAAGCCGTCACGAAATCCATGGTTATATGTTCCCACTTCCACTGAGGAATCGGAAATGGTTGCAATAAACCAGCAACCCTTTGGTGTTCAGCCTTGACTTGCTGACATACCAAGCACTTAGCCACGAAGTGAGCAATCTCCCGTTTCATGCCTTCCCACCAGAAATGCTGTCGAATATCTTGGTACATCTTTGTACCTCCTGGATGTATAGAATAAGCTGAACTGTGTGCCACCTTCATAAGCTCTTCACGAACATCCCCCTTTGGCACACACAAACGGCTACCATACCTCAACGAACCATCTTCGTGGACCAGTAAATCTGTTCGTAGTCCGGCTTCAACCTGCTCTCGAAACTTTTGCAGTCTAGGATCTTGCGATTGTGCTGCTTTAATTTTCTCAATTAAAGACGACTGTACTTGCAATTGCATCAACTGTCCCGTAGAACGCGGTAGCACAACTTCCAAGTCAAATCTTCGAAAATCTGCAATGATCTCCCTCTGCGTAGTTAACACCTGAATTGCTGGTAACCGACTAAGCGTATCCGGCACGACGTTAACCTTTCCCGGATGGTATTTAAGATCAAGGTCGTAGTCGGCCATCAGCTCCAACCATCTACTCTGCCTCATATTCAACTCCTTCTGAGTGAACACATACTTCAGACTCTTGTGATCTGTAAAAACTTCAACTCTCTCACCCAAAAGGTAGTGTCTCCAAATCTTCAAAGCGAAGATCACAGCCGCAAGCCCCAAGTCATGAGTTGGATAATTCTTCTCATGGGTCTTCAGTTGTCTTGATGCGTATGCTATGACCTTCCCATGCTGCATCAAAACACATCCCAATCCTTTCCCAGATGCGTCGCTGTGAATCACCAATCCTCCGGAATTGTCTGGCACGGTCAGAATAGGGGCGGTTATCAACTTCTGCTTCAACGTCTCGAAAGCTAACGCACACTTATCCGTCCGTACAAAAGGTACCTCCTTACGCATAAGCTTGGTCAGCGGTTCTGCCAAACGAGCATGGGAAGCAAAAACTAGAGCTAAAGAGGTCACTCCCGGTAAAGGGATCTCGGCTCTTTCCTTATCGAATAAGGTGCTGGATATTCTATAAGGAATACCGCTATGTAAAGCAAAAACTAGAGCTACCAGATTTTAAAACAAGATTCTACAACATCTTTCTTTTATTTCATTAATCTCATTAATGAAGTCCCGTCATTTATGCTTCCTAAGCATCACAGAAGAAACGAAAGCAGCAATATTTATTATATATCATATATATAATATAAGCATTCGTCTCAACATATCAAGTGATCGCATCACAGAATATCAGCAGCAGAAGAACGCATATGAAATATTGGATATACTAAGAATTTCGTGTTTTAAATTAAGCCAGAATAAAACATGGATTTAACGGTCACGATGAATAGACAAATCCACCTCCCTAAACCCTTACTAGAGCAGCAAGCAACCCTACCAATTCTAGAGTTAGGAGACCCGGTCTCAACTCCTTGAGATGGTCTCCCACTGGACCCTAGAACCCGGTTACTTGTGCTCCCCGCCTTGGGTCTATGCTAATGTGGAAAAGTAAATAATATACATCAATGGTGACATCATCCTCAACTCGGAAGTGCCTTAATAAAAGAATATTACATACAAGTTTTTACATGAATGAAAATGAAAAACTCTCATCTCACATAAAAAAAACCGGCTATTCAAAACACGACGATCCAATATAACATATCACAGCAACACATAATATCACATGTCATCAACGTAAGTAAATATGTGTATCCCAATTGTCGTTGACATATAACAACGAAACCGGTGATACACCACATATTACACTTGCAGTCGCAGAAAAGAAAGTGAAGAACTACAACAATTGGAATCTGCAACCAGCTTAGACATCATAAACCCAATGTATCACATACTTTAGATTTCATGCCTAACTAAATGAATTCCTTAGACATCACATGCCTAACAATTATAAACCCCGCATTTTATTCTCGATATTGAAAACACTTTCCAATAACCATTCGGGTAATTCAACAAGATTCCCGACAACCTGATCGAATGCTCGTCGGAAACTTTAGTAGACGACCGTACCCCCGATGCCGTCGACGAAGTGCACTTAGGCGGAACACCGCGGCCGTGAGCACCTGAACGGATGCTTTTGGCGATGGGGTTCTCCTACAATCACTTGGTCAGGGCTATGGGGTGTGGCTATCTAGAAAGGTTACCCGGCGAGTATCCGCGTACGCTGCGTGATTGCGACGGACTTTTGATCCACATCAAAATCCCGTGGCAACCGATCACTTGAGACTAAAGTGCTAGATTTATAAAATTCAAATTAGTTTTCATAAAACTAAATATTGTAGATTCCAAGTATTGTATCACAATCATAGATAGTTAGACGATATTAAACTTTTCGATCGAATCAACAAACACCCAAAATTTCCCAAAGAGCTCAACACTTGAGCGGAGCTTAAAAAGTATCCAGAACATGCCACAGCACCTATGGACTAGCCGTAAAAGGGTCAACCCTTGCCTCACCTATGGCGCCGCGGAACTACCACAAACCCTAGGGTTTGGTGGCGGTTCCGACAGTCACAGAATCGAGTTAAGGTTTCGTTCTTCTAGAGGGTCCACAGAATCATCTAAATGAGTTTCTGAAGATTTTAAACACGGAAAAATCCAAATCTTGGAAAATTTCCAGCGAGGGAAAATATAGGTTATTGATATCCGTTCGAACTTTTTAACGTCGTCTAAATAACCCGAAACAATGTTAAAATTACGAATACAAAGCACTCAAAATTGCCAATACAGTAAGACCACATCACATGCAATCTTAGAAAAAAAAAGTAACACCTGAAACACCAAAACCCAGAGACTTGAACACCACAAAAATTTGAAGCCAAAAAGAGCTTCCAAAACCGGTGAGCTCGGATTTTTCCTTCATGTCGCCGGCCAAAATCTGGCCAAGTGTTCTCAAATTTCTGTGGTGCTTATGTTATATCACATACAACATTTTGCAGTTACTTAAAAAATTTTTAGAGGCCATTTAAAAATCGACAGAAACTAGGTTTTAGTGTTGCATGTTTCGGAGTAGTTTTGGTTTTGTAATCTAACAAATATCGTCTAATTCTCTAGCTTGGTTTTGATACCACTGTAGGGTTACCTAGCACGATAGCAAGGTTTCGGGAGGTATCGTCCATGCCATTTTCAAAAAATTGCCATGCTAAACAACCTTAACCCTAGAATCTTAACTAGAGATTTAGACGAAAGAACAATGTAAATATCTTTACATCTAAGTGAACAAGAAATACAATCTTTGTAGACTGATCCTTCACTTCAATAGCTCCATGTAGTAGTCCTTTCGCTCCAAGTAGTGAACTCCCGGACTCTAAAAAGGCTCCACAAGATGAACGGAACAAGCTTGCTTAAAGTCTTCGAGGCCGAAGATGATCTACGTCGAGAAGACACCAACTCAAGCTACCTCTTCACTAATTAGGGTTTAGTGAAGAAAACACCCTAAACTAAATGGCTAGTATAGTAGAAGATGATGAAGTAGAAATTTTCCTCACTTTAGATTTATTTTTTTCACAATATTTCTTCATCTCTCCAAACCTTAGAAAGCTTTTTGGAGATGAGGAAGAAGATGAAGTGGAGATGAGAATGAAACTCATGAGGTGAGAATAGCAATCATGGGTGAGTTTGTGTCATACACTAATTCATGTAGAGACTTAAGTATGGCTAAGAATAATGGTTAGGTTAATAAATATCTCAAGCAAAACAAAACCAGTGGACTAGGTCAACAGGCTCAACAAGCTTCTCCAAGCTTCTAGCCAAGACAAAATTCCAATCAATTTTGAATTTCTTAAATAAATAAAAACCCTAAATTATCATAAGCATGGTGTAAATCTCACACACCCATGAAGCATGTATCATCTAGCATGACACAAAAAAATGTACATTAATATATATCACATATATACTAAGTGTACACAAGTGAGAAAAAGAAATGTTTAAGTGAGCAAATATTAGTTAATGTAAATTAATATATCACATATATAATTATACATTAAATTATTAAATCAACACTTGATTTAATAATCCGTCTATATCACATACAACCGACTAATATCAAATGTATCAATTTATCGAATCAACACTTGATTCAATAACCCGACTATATCACATATAACCGACCGATATCATATATCACGAGAATAGAATACAGTATCACATACACATATTAGTCTCGGTCCTGCACATATCACATATGTGCTCCTACTTCATTTCACTTGAGCCAGGAAACCTCTGTGTAGAGCTCTAAAGACTCGTCGATACGCCGGCAGTAGATGGTGATCATATCAGTCACCCACAAGCCGCAAGCGGTCTATTAAACGTAACGGCCACCCGGGTATTGAGCGATCAGAAGATCAACAAGCAAACCTACTCATACTCCTGCGAATCCAATCAGTAACACTACCGTACAGTCCGGTCTCTTCGTCTAATATGTCGCATATCACTGCCTGCGGGTGGTAATCGCCAGACCCCAATATCCTGATAAATCATGCCGATGTGAGGCTCATAACGGTTCGAGAAACTACTGATAACACTTACCAGTAGATCTCAGCAACCCTGGCCAAGGATTTTCTGTTATGGCCAATCGAGCATAGCCCAACATCAACCCCCAATACCGGGAGAGACGAAACCCCTCCTATCGCTCATTGCCTCCATGTGACTCGGGACTGTACCCAAGAACCACTGTTTTGCATGATCTCTGTAACGTGGTAAAGTGGAAATCAAAGGATAGTGGGAATCACACAAGACTCTATGACGATCACGGGTCGACAGACTAACCTGTACCAGTGTCACCAGAGAACTGCTATCTGACGATAGGTATAATACCATCTAGGAGTTCTCGGCGATTCCGTTCAGTGTACCCAGTCTCCACTAAACACCCATATACCATCTCTGATGTCAAACACCAACGGATATGGGATCAGCCATCGCCCATCATATGGGTCGAGAAGCGTATACGCTAGTCTACTCTGGAATATCGATGCCCCGTCTCGATACTCTCACGACTAGAAACAATTGAAGGATGTACTTACCGACTGCCTCTGCCCCACTAGTATGATCTGCATCATAATCCTGTGTAACGTTTTGAAAATCGTTTAGGTGAAATTTCGGATAATCGGTAAAATAACGGGTATTTTCCGTAAAAACCAGGATACAATTATTTTTAACATAAAATTAAATATATCTATTCTAGTTATGAAATTGCTAATATGTGGTGTTTAATGGGTCACTTATAAAATTTCTAGTTTACTTAAATATTTTCTATAATTAATTATTTTAAATATTATTTTAAGCTTTTAAATAAATATTAAATTAGTGATAAATACAAATTTGAATGGGTCAATTGGACAAATGTGAACTATGGCATATTGAAAACATAGTGTGTAACATGTTTTTTTTTCTCTAGTTGTCTCTCAAGTTCTAGAGAATTCTAGGTTTAAATAAGAAAATGAAAGAAAATCAAATAATTGTGAAATGACATAAAAGATGTATTAATTAAAAAAGTTTCTACACAATACCACACATTTCTCCCTCACTCTCTCTTCCTCCTCTATTATGGCCGAGCCTCTTTCATGGGCAGCACCCCTTTTCTCCACTCTTTTTCTCTTCAAAAATCATCCAAAAATTCATCAAAAATCAATACAAAATCCCACACATTCGTAATTTAAATCCTACCCATTATTCCTTGACCAATCTAGTTTGGACTCATGAAGCAAGAAGCCATTTTGGAGGCTAAGATTTGCATGCTGGATCTCTAATTTTGTGAGGTATAAATCCTAACCCAATGGCTAATTGTAGGTTAATTACTTCAAGTTATTAAATTTTGATGTTTAATTTGGGTTCTGATTTCAAACTTGAAAATTCAAGAAAAAGGGTTTGTGATCAAGTGAGGGTTTTTATCATTAGATTATAGTTTTAATGAGTAGATTAACATGTTAAGCTATGCCAAACTTAATCATGTTGCTTATTGCTAATTGTAACATTTAAAATGTCCAAATTAAGATTTTTTTAGCAAACTAGGTTTTAGAATTTAATTAACAATGTGAGATTAAAATCTAGTTAGGGTTTTCATCACATCATTAACATTATAATTTGTAGTTTAACACCTTAGATCATGCAAAACATCAAGTTTTGTACTAAAACGGTTATTTGAGACTTTCTAGGTTTTCGGAAATAAATAGATTTGATTTATTTTGAGGTTTTGATGAGTTACAACTTATTTCATATTATAATTAGCGAGTTGTGAAACCACGATTGGTACGTTTGGGTCTTTCTCGATCAATTGGCGTTTGTACGCCGATATCGAGGGTTATTTGGTTCTTTGCATGAGCGGGTCATGGGTTTTAACCTATGCTCGTTTCGTGTGCCGTTTTGATTTTATCTGCGATTTCGGTTTACACTATTATATGTTTGCATATAGGCACCTCTCACGTGGATTTCGGACGATAAAGAAGAGGATGGCGGTATTGACTTCGGCAGACAAGGACCAAGTGAGTAGATGTATATCTACGGGGGAAGTCGGGTGGATGGCGTATAGCACCCCCGAAAATTCGTAGGATATGATATGCTCTTGAGATAGTTATATATTGATATGTTATGGCGAAATATGAATACTGAGCAAGAAAGGTTTTAGGAGACTACGGATCGAAAATTGTGTAAGTTGGATAATAGTGCTTTAGTCTAGTTCTTAGTCGCGAGACCCTAGCGTATAGGTTATCACACACACACACACACTTGTTTCTTATGTGTGTGTGTATGTGTACACGGGTGATGAGGATATTACGTGATACTTGGGAATGAGTCTATATGATCGGGCATGATGTTGTGAGATATTTGTTGTGTGATCGAGTTATGATATGAGATATGTTATGATATTTTTAATGGATCGCTAGAACGATATATACTCATATATGATAATATGTGTTGATGACATCGGATTGCACGAGACTTTAGATCAGTAACTAGATCATAATATTGTTTGACGATGATACCATATGAATGATGATATATGTTTGATAGTGACCCGTACCCCGATTTTGGGATGCCGTATGATAGATTTTACCGTACGAGATATAGATGTGTTGATTGATCCACAATCTTGACTCGAGAAAGTCGTACTTCGTACGTGACGCTATTGAGGCTGGATCATCGACTACTAGAGATATCGACTCGGACTGTAGGTGGATTCTTCTTACCTATCGACTAGTTTCCTTAGTTTAGTCCTTTAGTTGGTTAGGTAGATGTTAGTTAGTCTCGAGTTATACGTATTTTCAAAATTAACTAATCGCGTGCATTTTTAAAGACAGCCTGAGAGATACTACGGATTTTTCAAAGGGCTTATCTTTTCTATAAAACCCCGTAGCCCTTACTTTTCTAAAAACCACGATTCGTGCTTTTTCAAATAACAAACTGTATGACTCGTAATTAGATACGTATATTTTAAATGTGCGTTTTCTACACATGCACCGATATATTCATGTTGTACCCATCACATTGTATGCTTATATATATCATTCTTTAATAATTATATACTCTGCCTGTTAGGACACCATCACGATTACCGATGATGCGCATGTTTCACATACACTTGTTTACCGGCTCACACACACCATCATCGATAATTGCCATATCACGTACACTTTAGAACATATTATCTCATTGATACAATTAGCTAAATGCTAGTTCCAACATAATATTGGTATGATTGCTCTTATGTGTTAGCTTAGAGATTGCATTCTTTACTAGATAATTCATGCTTTCATATATGCATTCGGTTATGTACTATTCTGGGTTTTATGCTGATATTCCCTGTTTACTTACTCCTGATTTTTGGATTTCGGATTTCCATGAGATTTCTGTATTTGGGGAGAAACCGCAAGATTTTATAAACTCTTTCTCATATTTAAAATACCAGTTGCGGTTTTCTCGTGATGTATGTGTCGTCCACCATGAGTTTTCATGATTGCTGTTGGATTTCGAGACCTGATTCAAAGAGTAGGATGAACCGTTTCGGGTACATGGTGGGCCCGGTAAGGTACCCCGGGGCAAGAAGCTCGAGTTGTAGACGATGAGCCTAGCAGGGGCAGACTACCTACCGGTGATGTCTGGCGCGGCAGATATCCGGAGGATATCGTCGTAGTCATGAGATTTGATGATATGGGCAGATCCAGACTGACGGAGCCCGAAATATTGAGATATTGAGGCTTGAGATATTGAGATATTGTGTCGATGCTTGACACGGACTTTCTGTCGATTTCACCGATGATGTTTCGGTTTTATGATACAAGATTCATTGATGTTTTTCTTATATCAGATTATTCAGATTTCGTGGTTTATTTTCTCATTCATGATGCATTCATACATAAGATATGTGACTCATTACTGTTTAGTGACACTGACACGATGCACTAAGTATTGCACTTATGTGTAGATTATTATCCTGTCACTACTAGATGACTAGTGTTATATATATATATATATATATATATATATATATATATATATTATTATAACCTAGGAGATCGTCGTGCATGCGATTCTACCAGAGATGTTTTCTACTCACGAGTTGGCAACTCACCCCGTTGTGCCAAATTTTTCCTGCAGGTTTAGATGTACAGGTTTTCTTGGCGGCTTACTGGCACACCATTTCATTCAGGGTGATTGCTTAGTAGGTTGGTTCACTTGTATCGTGACCGCCGTTGTACTTTTATTTATTACATTTGTATCTAGTAAGCTCCATCAGCCAGACTTGTATTATTTGATAGATTTAGAAGACCAGTTGTTTATTCTTCGACCTTAGAGTCGCGCTTGTATTATTATGGTTTTCTGGTGGATTTTGGTTTTCTTCTGAGTTTTGTTCCTCGCTCTTCGGCGTTGTATATTATTTTGCTCGCGTGGTTGTGTCTGCCAATTGGCGAAGAGCTAGCTCCCGCTTGGAGATATTTTTTTATTATTGCTTATGTATATATTCTTGTTTGTACCCGTTTGGGGCCAGTTTTTACAAAGGAGACTCTGACGAAATTTTTGAGAAAATTTTATGTTGCTTTTAAACATGTTTTCCTTCACTTCCTCTTTTAAATGGTTTAGATTTCTAGGCTTCGGCTTAATTAGATTACGTTACGCCTTTAGACGTTTCGTAATTTAAGTGCCGGTCACGTTCCGTACTTTCGGGTCGTGATAAAGTTGGTATCAGAGCGTTAGGTTTTACCTTCCACGTGTAGGATGACCCTTGGTTGATGGAGTAGGTGACTAAAATAGAGTGATGTACCGTGTGTCTGTTCCGCGGCATACTTACGATACGCTACTCCGCTTAAGAAGCCTTAGGATGTACATTTCTTTGCACCGTATTTCTATTCGTTCCGATGATCTATCCTCACCGATATCGGATGGTGGTTTCTATTACCACGGTCGCACGGGCGGAGAGAGCTGCGGCTCGAGTTGCGGTCAGCATGAGCATTTCGATATGTCGTTTACTATGTTTTTTTCGTCGACGCAGGCATTTGATATCTGCATCGGGTGATCGGGCCACTACTAGAGACCGGTCAGAATGTGATGACCGTTAATGTATCGTCTATTCCTGTGGATCGAAGCATTGTTTAGCGTGCGGACGAAGGGTATTCATATATCGTCTAGACAAAGTTAAAAGGTTCGAACGAATGTCAGAAACCTATTTTCCCAAGTTTAAGGTATTCGGAAGAACATGCAGGTAATTCTATGGACCCTCTAGAGTAATGAAACCCTAACTTGACATAATGACCATGAGAACGCCTTTGAACCTTAAGGTTTGCGGCAGTTCCGCGGTGCCATTAGTGAGGCTTGGGTTTGCCTTTCTACGGCTGGTCTGCAGGTGCTGTGGCATGTACTGGATATTTTTAAACTGTACTCGAGTGTTGAGCTCTCGGAAAATTTTGGGACTTTGATGAATCGATCGAAAAGTTTAACGTAGTCCGGATATCATGTGATGGGATGCATTACTTGGGAGACTCTAGATATGAGTATAGCCGTTTGTAGCGCCGTTCATACAGCTACAAAGAGACGAGTTCGAATCAGTCGACACCGGAGAAAAGAGGAGACTTGGACCCAGGATCGGTCGTATTACGCACACCCAGTAGACCAGAGTTCGGTATCGTCGACGAGACATGTTATGAGTGACCACGATAGTCGGCCCGAGACTTTTAGAGGATGTGCCAGAGCGGAACTGTATCTGTCATCGTTTCCATATTTGGGCCGCAGAGCCGAGGAGTTAGGTAGCTGACAATTTGCAGTGAAAGGCAAGAGCCTAAGGGCACAAGGCATCAGACCATGAATGGGATGCAAGGAGATATCTTGCTCTGCTAGTTTTGGATGCACCGACACTCTTCGACATTCGAGAAGGAGCATATCGACGTCAGTGTTACGATTTGCGATTTGGTGACTCGAATATCACATTTCCGTTGTTTGGATTCTGGTGTTTTGAGAATTTCGTTTTATGATTGGTATTTCCTATGTGCACATTCATTGCACTCGATTAGTGTTCCATATATCAGCTGTATTGATGTTCGTTTTGTGCATACCCATTGCACTTGATTTTGATTTTATACATTCTGAGATGCTGATTTGATTTCGTGTATATGGGTTGCACATGATTTTGGACTTATACTTTCGGTATATTTTTCATGCACTTTTCGTACTTCGATTTGGTCTTGTGCACACTGATGCATGTGGTTGTGAGTTTATCTATCGTGGTATACTTGATTTTGATTCGGTGTATGTCATATACCGCTGATTTTGATTTAGTATTCGATATATGTTTTCATGCACCAGGTGCACTGAGTTGAGATTTTTGCGCACACTTGGCGCACTTGATGCGATTTTGTGCACACCAGATTTACTAAATCGGGATTTGTGCAGATTAGATGCACCTGATATGGTTGTCATGCACTCCCGTTGCACTTGACAAGATGTTTTTGGTGCGCACCCGTTGCACTCGGTTTTGTTTCTATGCATAGTCGTGGTATCTGTATTTGGTTTCGATTTTCGTGCGCACCGGACGCACGTGGTGTTTTGTATACTGTATTTGAGGTTGATTTCATTTTGAGCAGTACGTTTTTATGATAATTACTTTGGTGTAGTAACCGAGCAGGACTGTTCTGAGACCAGTACCAAGGTATTTTTCCATGCATTGATAGTTACCGAAGGGATTTCTAAAAAGGAGCTATAATCTCAATATTTTCTTATGTGTCTGAGATGACATGAAACATTTTACAGAGGAAACCCTTCTAAATTATTTTCAAAATGGCGGGACGTGTATGTTAAACAAAAGATATATATGTATAGCTATTTTCCTTAAAATGAACGTCCGCTACTTGTGCTGTGATACGCGCATCGCACAGCGATTTGAAAAAAGGGTTTTTTGCATGCTTCTCTATTCAGATATTTGGACGATTTTACTACGATGCGTACTATATGTACATGTTATAGTTTTGAGTATATCATGTTGATTTCGTATTGGACTTTAACATCGGTATCTTCACCGTGACTCCGATGATTGCGTGATGCTTGATGGAGTTTTGATTTTTGAGTTATATATACTCGTTTTTCATGCGCATGCATTGCGCTACGATGTGTTTTAAGTATTTATGATATCGGAACCCCGACGATTTGAGTGTTTTGCTAAATGTTTTAGTATTTAGGGGAGTTTTAATTTAAATTCAGGGACCGAATTTCCTTAAAGGGGGAAGACTGCAACGTTTTGAAAATCGTTTAGGTGAAATTTCGGATAATCGGTAAAATAACGGGTGTTTTCCGTAAAAACCAGGATACAATTATTTTTCAACATAAAATTAAATATACCTATTCTAGCTATAAAATTGCTAGTATTTGGTATTTAATGGGTCACTTATAAAATTTCTAGTTTACTTAAATATTTTCCATAATTAATTATTTTAAATATTATTTTAAGCTTTTAAATATACATTAAATTAGTGATAAATACAAATTTGAATGGGTCAATTGGACAAATGTGAACCATGGCATATTGGAAACATAGTGTGCAACATGTTTTCTTTTCTCTAATTGTCTCTCAAGTTCTAGAGAATTCTAGGTTTAAATAAGAAAATGAAAGAAAATCAAATAATTATGAAATGACATAAAAGATGTATTAATTAAAAAAGTTTCTACACAATACCACACATTTCTCCCTCACTCTCTCTTCCTCCTCTATTATGGCCGAGCCTCTTTCATGGGTAGCCCCCCTTTTCTCCACTCTTTTTCTCTTTAAAAATCATCCAAAAATTCATCAAAAATCCATACAAAATCCCACACATTCGTAATTTAAATCCTACCCATTATTCCCTGACCAATCTAGCTTGGACTCATGAAGCAAGAAGCCATTTTGGAGGCCAAGATTTGCATGCTGGATCTCTAATTTTCTGAGGTATAAATCCTAACCCAATGGCTAATTGTAGGTTAATTACTTCAAGTTATTAAATTTTGATGTTTAATTTGGGTTCTAATTTCAAACTTGAAAATTCAAGAAAAAGGGTTTGTGATCAAGTGAGGGTTTTTATCATTAGATTATGGTTTTAATGAGTAGATTAACATGTTAAGCTATGCCAAACTTAATCATGTTGCTTATTGCTAATTGTAACATTTAAAATATCCAAATTAAGATTTTTTTAGCAAACTAGGTTTTAGAATTTAATTAAAAATGTGAGATTAAAATCTAATTAGGGTTTTCATCACATTATTAACATTATGATTTTTAGTTTAGCACCTTAGATCATGCAAAACTTAGTCTAGTTGTTGATTTGTGTATTTTTACTTTAAAATTGTTAAAATTGGATAAATTTGCAAACTAAATTTTAACGATTAATACAAATTGGTGTGATAAAATTTTGGTAATGGTTTGTATGACCTAGTTATGATACTTACTGAATATTGTGGCCACTAGTTTTGTTTAAACATCAAGTTTTGTACTAAAACGGTTATTTGAGACTTTCTAGGTTTTCGGAAATAAATCGATTTGATTTATTTTGAGGTTTTGATGAGTTACAACTTATTTCATATTATAATTAGTGAGTTGTGAAACCATGATTGGTACGTTTGGGTCTTTCTCAATCAATTGGCGTTTGTACGCCGATATCGAGGGTTATTTGGTTCTCTGCATGAGCGGGTCATAGGTTTTAACCTATGCGCGTTTCGTGTGCCGTTTTGGTTTTGTCCACGATTTCGGTTTACGATATTATATGTTTTCATATAGGTACCTCTCACGTGGACTTCGGACGATGAAGAAGAGGATGGCGGCATCGACTTCGGTAGACATGGACCAAGTGAGTAGATGTATATCTACGGGGGAAGTCGGGTGGATGGCGTATAGCACCCCCGCAACTTCGTAGGATATGATATGGTCTTGAGATAATTATATATTGATATGTTATGGCGAGATACGAATACTGAGCGAGAAAGGTTTTAGATCGAAAATTGTGTAAGTTGGATGATAATGCTTTAGTCTAGTTCTTAGTCGCGAGACCTTAGAGTATAGGTTGACACACACACACACACACACACACACACACACACTTGTTTCTTGTGTGTGTATGTACACACACACACACGGGTGATGAGGATATTACGTGATACTTGGGAATGAGTCGATATGATCGGGCATGATACTGTGAGATATTTGTTATGTGATCGAGTTATGATATGCGATATGTTATGATATTTTTAATGGATGGCTAGGTCGATATATACTCATGTATGATAATATGTGTTGATGACATCGGATTGCATGGGACTTTAGATCAGTAACTAGATCATAATATTGTTTCACGATGATACCATATGAATGATGATATATGTTTGATAGTGACCATACCCCGATTTTGGGATGCCGTACGATGGATTTTACCGTACGAGGTATAGATGTGTTGATTGATCCGCAATCTTGACTCGAGAAAGTCGTACTTCGTACGTGACGCTATTGAGGCTGGATCATCGACTACTAGAGATATCGACTCGGACTGTAGGTGGATTCTTCTTACCTATCGACTAGTTTTCTTAGTTTAGTCCTTTAGTTGGTTAGGTAGATATTAGTTAGTCTTGAGTCAAACGTATTTTCAAAACTAACTAATCGCGTGCATTTTTAAAGACAGCCTGAGAGATACTATGGATTTTTCAAAGGGCATATCTTTTCTATAAAACCCCGTAGCCCCTACTTTTCTAAAAACCACGATTCGTGCTTTTTCAAACAACAAACTGTATGACTCATAATTAGATATGTATATTTTAAATGTGTGTTTTCTACACATGCACCGATATATTCATGTTGTACCCATCGCATTGTATGCTTATATATGTCATTCTTTAATAATTATATACTCTGCCTGTTAGGACACCAGCACCATTACCGATGATGCGCATGTTTCACATACACTTGTTTGCCGGCTCACACACACCATCATCGGTAATTGCCATGTCGCGAACACTTTAGAACATATTATCTCATTGATACAATCAGCTAAATGCTAGTTCCAACATAATATTGGTATGATTGCTCTCATGTGTTAGCTTAGAGATTGCATTCTTTACTGGATAATTCATGCTTTCATATATGCATTCGGTTATGTACTATTCTGGGCTTTATGCTGATATTCCCTGTTTACTTACTCCTGATTTTTGGATTTCGGATTCCCATGAGATTTCTGGATTTGGGGAAAACCCGCAAGATTTTATAAACTCTTTCTCATATTTAAAATACCAGTTGCGGTTTTCTCATGATGTATGTGTCGTCCACCATGAGTTTTCATGATTGCTGTTGGATTTCGAGACCCGATTCGAAGAGTACGATGAACCGTTTCCGATATATGGTGGGCCCGGTAAGGTACCCCGGGGTAAGAAGCTCGAGTTGTAGACGATGAGCCTGGCAGGGGCAGACTACCTACCGGTGATGTCTGGTGTGGCAGATATCCGGAGGATACCGTCGTAGTCGTGAGATTTGATGATATGGGCCGATCCAGACCGACGAAGCCTGATATATTGAGACATTGAGATATTGAGATATTGAGGCTTGAGATATTGAGATATTGTGTCGATGCTTGACATAGACTTTCTGTCGATTTCACCGATGATGTTTCGGTTTTATGATACAAGATTCATTGATATTTTTCTTATATCAGATTATTCAGATTTCATGGTTTATTTTCTCATTCATGATGCATTCATACATAAGATATGTGACTCATTACTGTTTAGTGACACTGACACGATGCACTGAGTATTGCACTTATGCGTAGATTATCACCCTGTCACTACTAGATGACTAGTGTTATATATATGTTTATTGTTATGACCTAGGAGGTCGTCGTGCATGCGATTCTACCGGAGATGTCTTCTATTCATGAGTTAGCAACTCACCCCCGTTGTGCCAAATTTTTCCTGCAGGTTTAGATGTACAGGTTTCCTTGGTGGCTTGCTGGCATACCATTTCATTCAGGGTGATTGGTTGGTAGGTTGGTTCACTTGTATCGTGACCGCCGTTATACTTTTATTTATTACATTTGTATCTAGTAAGCTCTATCAACCAGACTTATATTATTTGATAGATTTAGAAAACCAGTTGTTTATTCTTCGACCTTAGAGTCGCGCTTGTATTATTATGGTTTTCTGGTGGATTTTGGTTTTCTTCTGAGTTTTGTTCCTCGCCCTTCGGCGTTGTATATTATTTTGCTTGTGTAGTTGTGTCCGCCAATTGGCGAAGAGCTAGCTCCCGTTTGGGGATGTTTTTTTTATTGCTTATGTATATATTCTTGTTTGTACCTGTTTGGGGCCAGTTTTTACAACGGAGACTCTACCTAAATTTTTGAGGATGTTGCTTTTAAACATGTTTTCCTTCACTTTCTCTTTTAAATGGTTTAGATTTCTGGGCTTCGGCTTACTTATGCCACGGTATCTAGTTTGGAACTCTTCCAACATACCGTCCCTCCACTGAGGGTAAAGACAAAGCCCGTGACTGAATTTCAGTCATCCTTATCACTCTGGGAGTTGAAACCAAGAACATTCATTTAGTGCTTCTCAAGTACTTAAGAATGTCCTCCACAGCTGTCCAGTGATTCTCCCAAGATCCGATTGATTCCTGATCACTACACCTAGTGAGTCATCAATATCTGGTCTGGTACATAATATCGTATACATGATAGAGCCTACTATCGAAGCATAGGGTATCTCTTGCACGCGAGCTCTCTCCAAATCAGTCTTGGAAGACTTCTTTTTGGAGAGAGTGACTCCTCAGTAAGTGGGCGAACCACCACGCTTAGAATCTTACATACTAAACCCCTTTAGTACAGTGTTAATTTACCTGGATTTGAGACACTCGCAACATCCACTTAGATCTATCACCAAAGATCATAAACTACAAGATATAGTAGGTATTATCCAGATCTTCTATGGAGAATCCCCGTGATAAGATGAGCTTGACCGAGTGTAGCATACGAAACCATTTTCTATCAAGAGTATGTCATCTACGTATAATACATGGAAGACAACCTTCTTATATATACAAGCTTCATCTACCTTTTTGATGAAGTCAAACTCTTTAACTGCCACATCAAAATAGATGTTCCAACTCCGTGATGCATGCTTTGATACTGATGGACTTAAGCATAGTATCCAGCCTTTTCACAGAGTTCCTACTCGTGATGGCCTTCCTTAACCTAGTTGTGTCATCATCTACCATGATGCAATCCTCGCTCCCACCGTCACCGAGGAAACCGTAGTATCTCTCAGGTGGATGAGGAACCCTACCAGATTCGCGGAGAGGCTGAGGCTCGTTGGGGACTATTGAATCCTTTGGTTTCACCAAATCATCAGCTGTTAGTTTATCCAGCTGGAACTCTTCCAGTTCTACCTCATGACCACTAATTTTTTCATAAGAAATTCCTTTTCTAAAAAGGCGGCATGCTAAGAAACAAAACACCTTTTGCTCCTCAGTGTGGTAGAAGATATTCCCTCGCAAATGTTTGGGATATCCTAACAAACTTATACAGAACTGACCTTGCCTCGAGCTTGTCCGGATTTTGCCTTTCAACATAGGCCGAACAACCCATATCTTAACTCGTTTAAGATATAGTCTCTTCCCATACCATATCTCATATGGAGTGGTAGGCATTGATTTGGTTGGAACCCCATTCAATAGGTATGCAGCTTCTCAAGTGCATAACTCCAAAAGGAAACAGGTAACTCAGCAGTACTCATCATAGAGCGCGCCATATCCCATAAGGTGTGATACCTCCGCCCCGATACCCCGTTGTGCTGTGATGTACTCGGAGAAGTAAGCAGAGAGAGAATCCTATTCTCCTTTTAGAAACTCCAGGAACTCCATGCGCAAGTATTCTCCTTCTCGATCACATCTAAGGACTTTAATACTTCTACTCGTCTGGTTCTTAACTTCAAGCTTATATTCCTTGAATTTCTCTAAAGTTTCAGACTCGTATTTCAACAGGAACACATATCTGAATCTTGAGAGATCGTCGATGAATGTAATGAAGTATAAAGAGCCAACCTTGGCATTTGTAGACATAGGACCGTATACATCATCATGTATCCTTTCCAAGAGTTCAGTAACTCTTTCTCTGTTTCTAATAAACGGAGTATTGGTCATTTTACCTTTGATACAAGACTGGCAAGTATCATAAGATGAAAATTCGAACAGATTCTAATATTCTGTGCAAATATAACGGCCGCCAACTCTAAATCATATGTTGGATAATTGCCCTCATGAATCTTCAGCTGTCTTGATGCATAAGCTACAACTTTTCCCTGCTGGTGTAGAACACATCCTAATCACTTACCGGATGCATCGCAATGCACAACGTAACGTCCAAATTGGTCCGGTATTATAAGGATAGGAGCTGATGTCAATCTTGACTTAAGCTGTACAAAATCTTGTTTACATGCTTCTGACCACACGAATACTTCATCTTTACGTGTGAACTTGGTCAGGGGTATTGCAATCTTCGAAAAGCCTTCTATGAATCTTCGGCAGTATTCTGCTAAACCCAAGAAACTTCAAATGTCCTTCACTGTCTTTGGTGTCGACCATTCGCTTACTGCTGATACTTTATCTGGATCCACAGAGATTCCTTTGCCTGAAACGATATGTCCGAGAAATCCGATTTAATCTAGCCAAAATTCACACTTGCTATACTTGGCATAGAGTTGATATTGTCACAAAGTCTCCAGGACAATCCTCAAATGTTCAGCGTGCTCTTTCCAATTCTTTGAATATACCAGGATGTCGTCGATGAAAATAACTGTTAGTTGTATGTATGCCCTAGAGGCCATTATTGTACATGATTGTATATTATAGTGGATACTTGGACATATATAGAGAGGACTTTCTTGCTCAACATGATAGTATGTCATCTGGTTGCTCTTTAACTTAACATGTATACTTGTAACTTTATACTATCTCTCTCTTACATGTTGATAAATCCCTTAGGATGTGTACATGACTGCCAGAACTATGATGGAGTTCATACTAATGGGGCCAGGGTAGTCCATAAGTCCATCCTTTAATTGTTCCTAGTCGTGGGAGTATCGAGACAGGGCATCGATATTCCAGAGTAGACTAGCGTATACGTTTCTTGACCTATTTGATGGACGATGGATGATCCTACATCCATTGGTGTTTGACATCAAAGATTGTATACGGGTGCTCAATTGTAACGACCCTAATTTCTTATACACTTTTTCCTATACAAAAATTTTCAAATATTTTTTCAAAAATCCACAAAGGGGTATTTTAGCCTGAGCACAAGATTTAGGTAATTATTTTTGTTTTTAATTACAAACTACAAGAATGTAATAACTCCATTTTCAGTGTACAAGAAATTACTTTAAAATTTAATGTATACTTGGAGTATTTACTCTTGCTGCTATCATTTTAAGTAATTAAATAACACAATAATTACAAGAAGGATCTTGTAGCTCATTGGTAATACCTTGCACTGCTGAACCAAGCCACCAGAGTTCAAATTCCCTGCCCCACATTATTTTTAGTTTATTTTTCTTTTAAAATTCTTGGAAGCCCAACAGTCCACAGGCCATAACTCCCAAATGTTGAACTGAACCCTAAAAACGGAGTATACCATGAGCTACATCAGAGTTTTCCCCACCCGACGGTCGCCGGACTCGGTCGGACGGCCGAGCTCCCAAAACCAAAAAGTTGTCTTTTCGTATTTCCAACCCCCCTGTTTACTCCATTTTATTAGATCAGTTTCTGAGTGATAATTAAACCAATTTAATACAAATTTTAATGCTTTTTCTTTAATTTTTATAATTTTTTTAATAAAGAAAACCTTTCACCTACCCTACCCTAGCTACCCTATAAATAGACCCCCTACCCCCTACCCTCTCATCTCAAAACATTAGGTTTACTCTCTTGAAATTTCCACAAGGAAGGTGTGCTTTGAAACCGAGTTCACGGCGAAGCGCTGACGGATTTCCGGCGACGTTCTTTGAAGCAACCGGCGACGAAACAACATCTCGGCCATTTCCCTTGTTCCTCTATACTCTTTACAAGAGTTTGAAGGCCGTAAGTCCCATTTTTCTCTCTTTTCTATTTCTCAAAATACGGAATTATGAAACCAGACGGAAATCGGAACAAACAGATTTCCGATTCGGTTTTTCTACAAAATTTCACTTGTCACCAACTCCATAACACCTAAACATATTCATGATGACTATTAATCACATAAAAATCAATTTGGACAAAGTTTCTCACATGAAATGATAGCTTTTGTATAATATCGTATTCTTTTCACATTAATACCATAAGGTTTATTTTTCTTCTACTAATCAATTCCCTCATTCCTAAACATGTTCATCTTGACCACTAAACTTGTAAAAATCAATTTGAATGAGTTTCCACACATGAAATGATAACTTTTACAAATACCGTATTCTTACACTTAAATACCCTCATGTTTAGTTTATCATATTTAACCCTTAACCTTACTATTCAATTAAAGTAGAGCACAAGATAACAACCTACATCTACCCACACATAAATACAAACCCTAAAATAATTTTATAAAAATTTAGAATACGATAAAACGAAATTTTCAGTAAAATATCATAATCTTCATAAAACCATTCTTAAAGGTTTAGATTTGTTACATTTTTAAATAAATATTTCTTACTGGGAAAATACGATAAGTTGTGGACATCGATCGTTTATCTAAACTGACTTTGTGGTGTCTAGGCTAGGCAAGTGAGCTTGGGTAACTTTAAAAGGCCCGCCTCACGATTCGTGAGCGGATCCCTCCCTCCTCACTTGTACTTACCTGGCCACAATTGGCGGTGAAGAGGCGATTTGAGGCTTCTAACGACTTGTCGTTTAGACCTTTTAGAAATAGGCTAGTTGGTTTAGGAAACCCTAGAATCTAAAATACGGAAAATTACACTTTTCAAATAAATACCTTATATTTATAAAACCTTTTTTCTAAATGAATAGTATTTATTAAACCTATGCAAAGCGCCACTACAACCCACCTTTGGGGAACTCGTTAGGGATAGTACGGTTTATCGTGCACCCGCGGGCTAGTAGTGCAAGATTCAGATCTCCGCAAGGAGCATTCGGTCTCGAAAGGTTTAAAGTACGACATCTAATAAAAATGAAATTTTTGGAAAATAAAATATTTATATAAAATTATTCTTGTATTACCAAATATATATTTATCATTTAAACACTCATTTTATTATAAGATAAAGTTTCCACTTTTTTCTAAAAATTACAAGATTAAAAGTTACATTAAAATACCATGAAATTTCAAATAAATCAATTAATACTTTTAATAGGATATATTCACTAGATTAACACAAATAAAATTCATACTCATTATAACCATAAAGACGAATAATAAATACTTGAGGTGTATCTTGAAAAATATACAAAAGTACTTTTTACATAAAACCCCCTCAAGTTTTATAAATTACAATAAGGACCCTAACAATTATAGAACTTCAAATTACTTTCTTTTAGTCTGACGCGGGTTTGAGTCTGACTATTTCTGACTTGAATATGATTCAAGTCAATTTATATTCTTTAATATTCCAACTCAATATGAACACATGAATCTCTGAATCCAGTTAACAACCTATTCAACTTGACTGAATCAAACCATGGATATACATCCATTATTCCGTTATTCCAATTACCTGATACAATCCGTTTACTGATATCATGGTTTTGGTCAGCCATCCAACTTACACAATACAATACAACAATACTGTTAAAACACTACGGGGTTTAAGGGGTAGATTGGTACGGAAGGTGTTAAAGGTGGCACGAGGTGGTCAGATTAAGACACCTAACCTATATTCCGTTGCTGTTGTACTGTGGCTTAACGGTTCCTTGTACTTTTCGTTTGCCCTGGTCTCTAGCATATAGAGACCCCCCTCGTATACACTGGCATCTTTCTGTACCAAGCTACAAACAACAGCGTTAACATAACATTACAACAATAGTTTACACTTTAAAATATATCTTCTTATTCTGTCTTCTCTACTTCCCTCTTACCTTTGGGACTTACCGAGCGATCTGTTCGCTGACGACATTCTGTTTCTCTCTTCCTTGAATGTCGTCAGGTGACTTGGACCCGGCAGAAGTTGAGCCATCATAAGAAGACTTGGAGCAATTTGCCGAAGATCCTGCAGTATAATTTCATTGTACACTTTTTTTTTCAGTACTTTCCTTTTCCTGTTATGCCACTGTTTAGGCATCTTTATTTCAGTTGTATTTTCTTTTCATGTATTGTACAAAGAATGTTAATAAATAAAAGTTACTGTTCTTTTAAATCTTGTCTCTTGTGTATTTACTCTATATTGCTTAGCTACGCTTAGCGTATGTACTTCTGAGTACATACGTAGCGGGCCTCGCCGCGTCCACTTCGCCGTATACCGGGAAGCGGGGCGTGACAGGTTTTGTTGGTGGCCCATGCAGGTCAGAGCTGTATGAATCCCTGTCATGCAGTTCTGGTCTGCGTGAACAACCTAAGCAATATAACACAAGAACCAGCAACTAAAACATTCTTTACAATTCATGTTCCTTGAATCTTGCCATTTCATATTCCTTGAATCTTATCACTTCATGTATTTGAATCTGTCCTAACCTAAATTTTTCTTCAGGGTTATGGATTCCCCAAACAACACCAGTACCAATGTCAACAACACACTTACACCTCCAGCACTACCTCTCACACCTGCCGTTCCTGCTCCACCCAACGAGCAGACGGTTCTGCTTAAGGAAATCCAAAGCCTCCTGGTTGGACTGCAGCAACAGACTGCTATATTATTGAACCGACCAGAAGCAGGAGCAACCGTCAAGAAACGCACTGCCACCCAGATGGCAAGAGGAACGTACACTACACAACCTGCAAAACCCAAGAGACAGAAGGAAACAATTAACCAGTCAAGTTCAAGATTTTGCTACTACTGCCATAGGAATGGACATTTGATAAAGGACTGTAGGCGTGCAAAAGGCCCGTGCCTAGTTTGCGGCGCATCCGATCATAGAATTAGAGACTGTCCCTATAGACGCAACTCAGCCCACACACCCACTATCTACCCGAAGCAGCCAGCTATCCATACTCCTGCACCTAGTCTTACACTCCCAGCACCACCTCCACATGGACCATCCCTACCTAGTCAAGCATCGATGTATCGGCTTACACAAAAAAATGTGTCGAGACGTCAAGCCTCCACCTTAACGGCCTTAGAACCTGAGACTAAGAACCAAGGTAACCCAGGTAACTCCCTAACTTTGACCAAACCATTTTGCAATATTTCTTCCTTCTAAATATTTTCATACACTACCAATAGTTCTGCCACCAAACTTCTTTGCACTGTTACACTTTCGTTTTACAAATTTCGAGGACGAAATTTTTATAAGGAGGGTAGAATGTAACGACCCTAATTTCTTATACACTTTTTCCTATACAAAATTTTTCAAAAATCCACAAAGGGGTATTTTAGCCTGAGCACAAGATTTAGGTAATTATTTTTGTTTTTAATTACAAACTACAAGAATGTAATAACTCCATTTTTAGTGTACAAGAAATTACTTTAAAATTTAATGTATACTTGGAGTATTTACTCTTGCTGCTATCATTTTAAGTAATTAAATAACACAATAATTACAAGAAGGAGCTTGTAGCTCATTGGTAATATCTTGCACTGCTGAACCAAGCCACCAGAGTTCAAATCCCCTGCCCCACATTATTTTTAGTTTATTTTTTTTTAAAAATTCTTGGAAGCACAACAGTCCACGGGCCATAACTCCCAAATGTTGAATTGAACCCTAAAAACGGAGTATACCATGAGCTACATCAGAGTTTTCCCCACCCGACGGTCGCCGGACTCGGCCGGGATCGACCAAGTCGGCCGGCCGGCCGGCCGGACTCGTTCGGACGGCCGAGCTCCCAAAACCAAAAAGTTGTCTTTTCGTATTTCCAACCCCCCTGTTTCCTCCATTTTATTAGATCAGTTTCTGAGTGATAATTACAACCAATTTAATACAAATTTTAATGTTTTTTCTTTAATTTTTATAATTTTTTTTAATAAAGAAAACCTTTCACCTACCCTACCCTAGCTACCCTATAAATAGACCCCTTACCCCTACCCTCTCATCTCAAAACATTAGGTTTACTCTCTTGAAATTTCCACAAGAAAGGTGTGCTTTGAAACCGAGTTCACGGCGAAGCGCTGACGGATTTCCGGCGACGTTCTTTGAAGCAACCGGCGACGAAACAACATCTCGGCCAATTCCCTTGTTCCTCTATACTCTTTAGAAGAGTTTGAAGCCCGTAAGACCTATTTTTCTCTCTTTTCTACTTCTCAAAATACGGAATTATGAAACCCGATGGAAATCGGAACAAACCGATTTACGATTCGGGTTTTCTACAAAATTTCATTTGTCACCAACTCCATAACACCTAAACATATTCATGATGACTATTAATCACATAAAAATCAATTTGGACAAAGTTTCTCACATGAAATGATAGCTTTTGTGTAATATCGTATTCTTTTCACATTAATACCATAAGGTTTATTTTTCTTCTACTAATCAATTCCCTCATTCCTAAACATGTTCATCTTGACCACTAAACTTGTAAAAATCAATTTGAATGAGTTTCCACACATGATATGATAACTTTTATAAATACCGTATTCTTACACTTAAATACCCTCATGTTTAGTTTATCATATTTAACCCTTAACCTTACTATACAATTAAAGTAGAGCACAAGATAACAACCTACATCTACCCACACATAAATACAAACCCTAAAATGATTTTATAAAAATTTAGAATACGATAAAACGAAATTTTCAGTAAAATACCATAATCTTCATAAAACCATTCTTAAAGGTTTGGATTTGTTACATTTTTAAATAAATATTTCTTACTAGGAAAATACGATAAGTTGTGGACATCGATCGTTTATCTAAACTGACTTTGTGGTGTCTAGGCTAGGCAAGTGAGCTTGGGTAACTTTAAAAGGCCCGCCTCACGATTCGTGAGCGGATCCCTCCCTCCTCACTTGTACTTACCTGGCCACAATTGGCGGTGAAGAGGCGATTTGAGACTTCTAACGACTTGTCGTTTAGACCTTTTAGAAATAGGCTAGTTGGCTTAGGAAACCCTAGAATCTAAAATACGGAAAATTACACTTTTCAAATAAATACCTTATATTTATAAAACCGTTTTTCTAAATGAATAGTATTTATTAAAACTATGCAAAGCGCCACTACAACCCACCTTTGGGGAACTCGTTAGGGATAGTACGGTTTATCGTGCACCCGCGGGCTAGTAGTGCGAGATTCAGACCTCCGCAAGGAGCATTCGGTCTCGAAAGGTTTAAAGTACGACATCTAATAAAAATGAAATTTTTGGAAAATAAAATATTTATATAAAATTATTCTTGTATTACCAAATGTATATTTATCATTTAAACACTCATTTTATTATAAGATAAAGTTTCCACTTTTTTCTAAAAATTACAAGATTAAAAGTTACATTAAAATACCATGAAATTTCAAATAAATCGATTAATACTTTTATTAGGATATATTTACTAGAATAACACAAATAAAATTCACACTCATTATAACCATAAAGACGAATAATAAATACTTGAGGTGTATCTTGAAAACTATACAAAAGTACTTTTTACATAAAACCCCCTCAAGTTTTATAAATTACAATAAGGACCCTAACAATTATAGAACTTCAAATTACTTTCTTTTAGTCTGACTCGGGTTTGAGTCTGACTATTTCTGACTTGAATATGATTCAAGTCAATCTATATTCTTTAATATTCCAACTCAATATGAACCATGAATCCCTGAATCCAGTTAACAACCTATTCAACTTGACTGAATCAAACCATGGATATACATCCATTATTCCGTTATTCCAATTACCTGATACAATCCGTTTACTGATATCATGGTTTTGGTCAGTCATCCAACTTACACAATACAATATAACAATACTGTTAAAACACTACGGGGTTTAAGGGGTAGATTGGTACGGAAGGTGTTAAAGGTGGCACGAGATGGTCAGATTAAGACACCTAACCTATATTCCGTTACTGTTGTACTGTGGCTTAACGGTTCCTTGTACTTTTCGTTTGCCCTGGTCTCTAGCATATAGAGACCCCCCTCGTATACTGTTCAGTTGATAAAACTGCACATTTGTATTACATTTTTCCTACCATTTTCATTTTAAAAAAGGACTTTATTATAATATATTATACATATGAGGGTTTATGTGTAAAAGCACCATTTTCCATGTGTTAATATATTTTAATTAGTATTTGGTAGGAAAATGTATGCAAATAAATCCATTGACCAAATCCTAGTAGAAATAAGCCTACTAAATATTATTTGAGATTATTGTGCAGAATTTTCCAAGTTGTTATGCAGAATTTATCAAACAAATCAAGTTGTTGAAGAAAACTTGCCAAATTAAGAAGCAAAACTTGGAGACCAAGTCTGGAAGCAACCGAGAAAAGATTTTTGAATTCTGAAGGTGCCTAGGATTGCCACATGTCACAAGATGCAAGCACAAGAAATTTCATCAAGAGATCTCTACCATTAAGCGCGGATCCGCGGCCAAACACCCCCTTGGGCCACGGATCCGCCGCAATCATAAGGAGTTGGAAGACAAGATTTTGTGGGGTGAATCAAAGCTATATTTTACCAAGTTTCCAACCTAAAGATTCTGGCTTTGCACTATAAAAGGGCACCGAGAGCCTCTTGGAAAAATCATCAAGCCGACACGATCACGAAGCCCAGACGCTCACGAATCCAGGCTGATCATCAACTGTTCGTCTACCTCCTTAGGAAAGATCAAGAAGCAACTAGTTTGTAATCATTTTCTACGGAATAAAGTGTAGATTGTTCAAGTTGATTAATAAAGGTAGTTATTTTATTTAATTCTTTTGCATTTTACATTATGTTTTCCCTCTCTGTCTTTTCATCTTCTTCTCCCAACATGCGCGAGTAATTCTCCGCTTGTTAGGGTTCGTAGGATTAGGGTAGGCTAATGGATGATGAAAATAACTAAACCCTTTTTAAGTCCTATAAAGTTTATGAACTTTATCAAAAGAATCATTAACATCCTAATCGGGCGCGCTAGCGATTCTTTGCTAGTTCCGACCGCGATTAGAGATTAGATTAATGATTGTTTTGGTAAAGGCTAGATATGAACGGAGTTCCGTATCGAGATAAGAGTTAAGAGTGGGATTCCTTTTCCCTCAAGAAACCCTAATCTACACGCATCATTGTCGTTCTAGTTATAAATCTATTAATGGATAAAAGGGTAACTTTTAATTAATCGTCCATAACTACTAGATCCTAACGAACCCTACAAGCCCCCTTATTATATTAACCACATCTTTAAAATAATCTAGATCTATATTTTACATTCTTGTTTAACGTAGATCTAGAAACCATTTTATAAAATTCTTTATCCCTCCTCTCTTTCTCAACACATCTAAAGTAAGAATAGAATATTCAACGTTTCCCTGAGGACGACCCGTACTCATCTCGGTCTAGCTACACGCACACCGTTATTGATTGCGGTTAACTACGAACACTTTTTCGTATCAATCAAATGACGCCGTTGACGGGGAAACGTGCGTAATTTTTTATTTTTACTATTTGTGTTGAATTCTTAGACGAGTCATATCATTATTAAAACAAAACTGCAAATTGTATATTTAACGATTATTATGTGAATTTTTGCGAGGAAATCTGGAGTCACGGACTTGAGGAAACAGAAGATCTAGGGTTCACACTTCTCTGGTAAGATTCTAACTCCTTCTCTCTCCTCTCAAATCCAATAAAATCTATTTTCTGCAGGATTCTTTGCAAAATAGCGCCGCTCAAAAATCTTTTTGCAAAAGTTTTGTGATTGGTTTTGTTTTGCATATTTTAATACGGACTTTAAGGGGTAAAGACCAAATCAAGATTAGGTGGGGATTTCATCACCCTTCCTAAGCCCCACAAATCACAAACTGAGCATATAGATCAACCCTTCATTAATTTAAAAAATATCTAGACCAGACTCTAAGGACTGTCGCGCTCAATAAGGATAGAGGAAGGTCGTGGGTAATCTATCGTTTATCCGTATTACTTTTGTAGTGCCTAGGCAAGTGTGTCAAAGGCTAGTGGTTTTTAATTAGGCCCACGACGTGGTTCCTTCCCACTTACCTGGCACTTACCTGGCTACAAGGGTAGTACGGAGGCGGTAGAGGATTGATCCTGCGGCTTGTCCTTTGGAAGTCTAGGAGCGGTCTAGAGACTGGACCTAGGTGACCTTAGTTCTAGGGTTGCTTGTGCATCTTAGGGTGATTTGTCTTGAGTCCATTTTTTCAAACAAACCAATTATTTTCTCCCCTTTTTACCCCTTCCCCCTTCTTCTATTCTTATAATGGGTAACCTAAACAGAAGAACATTTGCCGAGCTTTGCTGTCCACAACCAGATATCTCTTGTTTTCAAAATCCCTTCGGTATACCGTCCGGCTCTTCCATGTCCTTAAGAGATCATATAGAACAAGCAGGAAGAAACAGTTGGCCACCTCAGTCTAGGTCTTATCAACCGTATCCTAATCCTACACCTGTTTCAGTTGATACCCAGAGTGAGGAAGCCCCTAGACGAATGTCCATTGCTGAGCACATAGCTAGGTCTAGAGGCCAAACTTTCAACACGGACCAATATCAACCATCACCACCACTGTCCGGAGAAGAGTTTGATATGCGGTTTGTATATAGCCAACCAACCAACCCATATCAATATTCTTCTTATCATAATATTGATCCTACTCCTACCCAAGTTCAGCAACCATTCTGTTCCTATCAATCCAATCCGACTTTTCCACCTACTCTAGACAGCTCTTCTAATCAGTCATTTGGGAGTTTTAATTATCCACAGGAATTTCAATCTTATACTGAAACCCCTTATCAACCCAAGACTAGTCTGGAGCAGACATTAGAAAAATTTATGGAACTGACAAATCAAATTATGAAGGATTTAGGTAGTAAGACAGAACTGTACACCCTTCCTAATCAAACCTCCCCATTCCAAACTGAAATCCACAACTCCAGTTTCATAGATTCATCAAGTACAATGTCTGATAAGTTGTGTGATTTTGTAGTGTTTGATATACCCAACTGTGAAGGGTCTATTTCAAGTGAAACCACATCCAACCCTTGTGATCTCTACACCTCCACTCTTGAACCAAAACTGATTGAAAACCATACTTTTGATGAGGAGTTTGAGAATTTTAACCTTCACTTGAATGAGGTGATTGACGTTGGGGATATTTTGATTGATGAACCCGAAATTTTGGATGAATTTGTCCCACCAATTCATCAAATCCTTTCACTTCCTTGTGGTCATCATCTTGAGCCTTTAATTTTTCCCGAACCCCAAATATGTCTTGAAGTTGATAATATTGGTATACACGAAGATCAGTCCGAAATACAGCCTCCATCTTCCACATCTGGTTCAGCAACACTCGACACACCAAATTGTTTACCCATTTCACCTTTTACTTTCTCCGGTTCTTCTTCTGTTCCTATAGTTTCAGTGAGTTTTGATAAATCACAATCCGTTAATTCAAGTTCAATAATACCAGAAATTCAACTTGATTTGGATATTTTTGAAAATGAGGTAGATGAGTTTTTCGAGTCCTCTACCTCAATGATTTTTTATAAATCAAGTAGAATAAATTCTGGCACAAAACTCTTTGACAGCAAAATATTCAATCACACCATTGATAAAAGTTTTGAAGAACTTTTTGCTGACGAACTTGAATTTTTAAACAATACGGATTTTGTGATTGATCAATCTCCACCTATAGAGGTTGAACCGTCATCATTCTTTCTTCCTAATCATTCACATTCATCCGCATCCTTTCTTTTCTCTAATTTCAAACCCTTTCCTGACCACCTCTTATCCCTTCCCTATTTTTTCTTGACTCGATACAACACATTTTTCCACCAACCTATACGCTATATTGATAAAATATTTGAATGGTTGGTGTTAACTTTTAATCTTTGTAAAGTCTTACTTTGACCAAATGACTCACCCCCTCTTAAAATACTTCATATTGTCTAACTCATGTTTGAGGGGGGGTATATTTTTGGCTCTTGAACATAACTTTTGTCCTCAAATTTGTGAGCCAAAAATAAGTTTGGGGGAGGATTTTTACTTTCATATATTTTTGCCCACATTAATAATGTCCTTCCAAGCTTACAGGTTTTTGTGATCCAGCAGATAGCAACAGTGAGGACACTGTTGAAAACAAGTTTGGGGGAGGTTTGTGCTTATTTACACATCAATTTGCATCATATTTTGCATAAGCACAACATTTTCAAAAAAAAAAATTTAAAATTGTTTTTTATAACAAAAGAGTAGAAAGTGAAAAATTACATCCAAAAGATAGGAATAGTTTAAGAAAACCAAGAAAATTAGAAGTTTTCTTAAACGAACTAGTAATAAGTAGTTATGAGCTGTTGTCCCAAGGGTTAGTAAGATGAAGGAAGTCACTAATCTGAGGATAAAAATAAGTCTGAAAAACAGTTTCTATTCTGGAAGCCAAACATTTGAATGTTGATACCCTACTATATGCACTTACACACGTCTTGAAACTCGGGATAGTAGAGGATACCTTGAAATGCTCTTGTCTAAAAGCCAAAGTATGAAGGAAATAAAAAATGAAGAAAATATAAAAATGGTGAAAAGAAAAATGAACACTGGTTTTGTTATCGCCAAGGCAGCAATAAAAAAATATAGCGAGGGTGCCTCTTCACCTAGTGCCCTAAGGCCAACTGGTCTGGGAGTCACTGCTAAACCTTAGTTGGTGCAAGACGAGGAAAATATTATCACCTAATCAGCAAGCACATAAGTAATCGGTCTGTTAGTACCTCAAGAAGTATTAACGGTCGCATGAAAATGTGTGAGCAAATCTTAATATTCATCAAATTAAAAAGTACTAAGGTAGATGGACAAGAGTATGATAGCTTGAATTGAATTCTCCGAGTGTAGGGATGTTCTTTACACACACGTGGGGTTATATGATCAATGTTTGAATGAAAGGTAGGAATGAAGAATAAAGACGATGTTTTATTGAGAGATGATGTGATTTCTAACATTTTTTCATGACTATTAAGATAGGGCTCATGACAACTGAAAAGCAAGTATAGTTGGAAACTCTTCTTTTCAAGGCTTTTCTTTTATGGTTCTTATCTTTATATGTAAATTTCACCATCTTTCTTTTGTTATTGAATTTTGTGGGTGTAATCCGCTGAAAACCCTCAGGAGACAACACTCCTCCTACTAGGGACACCTAGAGGTTTAACGGCTTGTTGCACGTGCTCAGTGCAATCGTGTCTGCCTACGAAAGTGTGCTTAGTTTTCTCCTTTCTTTTTCTCCTCTTAAATAAACTAGTTTGCTCGGGACGATCAAAGATAAGTTTGGGGGTATTTGTTTAGTTGATAAAACTGCACATTTGTATTACATTTTTCCTACCATTTTCATATTAAAAAAGGACTTTATTATAATATATTATACATATGAGGGTTTATGTGTAAAAGCACCATTTTCCATGTGTTAATATATTTTAATTAGTATTTGGTAGGAAAATGTATGCAAATAAATCCATTGACCAAATCCTAGTAGAAATAAGCCTACTAAATATTATTTGAGATTATTGTGCAGAATTTTCCAAGTTGTTATGCAGAATTTATCAAACAAATCAAGTTGTTGAAGAAAACTTGCCAAATTAAGAAGCAAAACTTGGAGACCAAGTCTGGAAGCAACCAAGAAAAGATTTTTGAATTCTGAAGGTGCCTAGGATTGCCACATGTCACAAGATGCAAGAACAAGAAATTTCATCAAGAGATCTCTACCATTAAGCGCGGATCCGCGGCCAAACACCCCCTTGGGCCGCGGATCCGCCGCAATCATAAGGAGTTGGAAGACAAGATTTTGTGGGGTGAATCAAAGCTATATTTTACCAAGTTTCCAACCTAAAGATTCTGGCTTTGCACTATAAAAGGGCACCGAGAGCCTCTTGGAAAAATCATCAAGCCGACGCGATCACGAAGCCCCAGACGCTCACGAATCCAGGCTGATCATCAACTGTTCGTCTACCTCCTTAGGAAAGATCGAGAAGCAACTAGTTTGTAATCATTTTCTACGGAATAAAGTGTAGATTGTTCAAGTTGATTAATAAAGGTAGTTATTTTATTTAATTCTTTTGCATTTTACATTATGTTTTCCTTCTCTGTCTTTTCATCTTCTTCTCCCAACATGCGCGAGTAATTCTCCGCTTGTTAGGGTTCGTAGGATTAGGGTAGGCTAATGGACGATGAAAATAACTAAACCCTTTTTAAGTCCTATAAAGTTTATGAACTTTATCAAAAGAATCATTAACATCCTAATCGGGCGCGCTAGCGATTCTTTGCTAGTTCCGACCGCGATTAGAGATTAGATTAATGATTGTTTTGGTAAAAGGCTAGATATGAACGGAGTTCCGTGTCGAGATAAGGGTTAAGAGTGGGATTCCTTTTCCCTCCAGAAACCCTAATCTACACGCATCACCGTCGTTCTAGTTATAAATCTATTAATGGATAAAAATGGTAACTTTTAATTAATCGTCCATAACTACTAAATCCTAACGAATCCTACAAGCCCCCTTATTATATTAACCACATCTTTAAAATAATCTAGATCTATATTTTACATTCTTGTTTAACGTAGATCTAGAAACCATTCTATAAAATTCTTTATCCCTCCTCTCTTTCTCAACACATCTAAAGTAAGAATAGAATATTCAACGTTTCCCTGAGGACGACCCGTACTCATCTCGGTCTAGCTACACGCGACACCGTTATTGATTGCGGTTAACTACGAACACTTTTTCGTATCAATCATATACACTGGCATCCTTCTGTACCAAGCTACAAACAACAGCGTTAATATAACATTACAACAATAGTTTACACTTTAAAATGTATCTTCTTATTCTGTCTTCTCTACTTCCCTCTTACCTTTGGGACTTACCGAGCGATCTGTTCGCTGACGACATTCTGTTTCTCTCTTCCTTGAATGTCGTCAGGTGACTTGGACTTGGCAGAAGTTGAGCCATCACAAGAAGACTTGGAGCAATTTGCCGAAGACCCTGCAGTATAATTTCATTGTACACTTTTCTTTTCAGTACTTTCCTTTTCCTGTTATGCCACTGTTTAGGCATCTTTATTTCAGTTGTATTTCCTTTTCATGTATTGTACAAAGAATGTTAATAAATAAAAGTTTCTGTTATTTTAAATCTTGTCTCTTGTGTATTTACTCTATATTGCTTAGCTACGCTTAGCGTATGTACTTCTGAGTACATACGTAGCGGGCCTCGCCGCGTCCACTTCGCCGTATACCGGGAAGCGGGGCGTGACATCAATGGAGACTGGATACACCGAACAGGACTCGCCGAGAACTCCTTGATGGTATTATACCTATCGTCAGATAGCAGTTCTCTGGGGACACTGGTATAGATTAGTTTGTAGACCCGAGATCGTCATAGAGTCTTGTATGATTCCTACTGTGCTTTGATTTCCACCCTACCACGTTCAAAAGAGCGTGCAAATAGGTAGTTTTTTGGTACAGTCCTGTAACAACCCTAAACTTTTTGTACAAATTTTTTTTCCAAAAATACAGAAAGATGTACTTTTGCCTGAGCACAAGTTATAAATTTGATTTGCCTTTTAACAGTAAGAAGGAGTTTGTAGCTCATTGGTAAGACCTTGCACTGCCGAACCAAAGCACCAGAGTTCAAATCCCATCAGCCACATATTCTTTTTAATTTGATTTCTTTTAATCTTTTAGAAGCCCAAGAGTCAACACGTGCATAACCTGTAAACCCAAAGGTCACACTAACAACAAAAGAGTCCAGGAGGTTGACAAATCGACAGGGGACACGTTGTGGCAAGAATCGGCCCGACTCGGCCAACTCGGGCCGGTGACTCGGGCAAATCGGCCGCCGCCGCCGGCCCGAGTCAGCCCAAACTCAATTTTTCTTGAACTCCTGTGACCTTTGGCCAACCCCCATTAACCCTGTACTATTTAAAATCCCTGCACATTTACAGAGAATTTAAAACACCCTTTTAAAATTTTTTAAATGCAAAATTTAATACAATTTTCTCACACCCTTTCATTTACCCTAAACCCTAATTTTTCCTATAAATACCACACCTAAAATTATCCCTCCTCACTTCCAAAACTCTGTCCAAACTCTCACAAAAATTCCACAGACTTTTTGTGTGCAAGTGGAGTTAGCAAAGGGCGAAACTCCGGCGAACTTCCGACGACGATCCGAGAAAATTCCGGCGACGAAACGACGCACCGGCGCCTCCCACTTTTTCTATTTCCTCTCATGTACCCTACAATCCAGTAAGTCCCTTCTCCCCCTTCTCTTTACTATTCTAAAAACTTAGAATTCTAAAACCCGACGGAAGTGGAGTTAATTCGACTTCCGATTCGGTTTTTCCTTAAAAATCATATTTTTCTTAAACACAATAATACCAAAATCTCCCATCATGATCATTAAACATTAAAAAAATATCTTGAGAAGTTTCATGTCAAAATAATTCATATTTCAATTTTTATAGCTCTTTTACAGAAAAAATACCATATAATTTAGTTTCGACATAAAACATCATTATCCCTTACTATACCTTTAGATAGTTCACGAGATAATGAACTACCTCCTCACAACACTCATATGTTACATAGCACGATGATCTTTGGGAACATAGTTTTGGAAAAATATGATTTTACACAAAACTACCTTAAACTTATAAAAACATTTTTCTACAAGATATGTATTTTTAACAAATCATTGCAATGCGCCGCTACAACCCATTTTGGGGAACCCGTTCGGGATGGTGTGGATTATCGCACATCCTCGGGTTTAGTAGTGCGAGATGCAGACCTCCGCAAGGAGCATACGATCTCGAAAGATTTAAAAATACAAATATCTTAAGAAAATGAGATTTCTAGAAAAATAATAAACTAAATTATTTTATAAATATATATGTATCATAAAAATATATATTTTTGATATAGTATAAATATTCCAACTTTTCTAAATAAAAAATAATCACTTTATATGAAAATACCATGCAATTCCATACAAGTTCAATACATTACAAATAAATACCATATATTATGAAAAATAGGTTTTATTCACTAAAAATGTCACAATGATAAAATATACATCAATGAAAACTTTAAAGACGATAATAAATACTTGAGGTGTATTTTGAAAATTATACAAAATTATTTTTACATAAAACCCCCTCAAGTTATATTAAATTACAATAAGGACTCTAGTAAATATAGGTTTAAGAGAGACCGGTCTCTTGAGCCTTAGGGAGGTGGAGATATGGGTGCTTGTCTATTTAAGGTAGACAACTTAACAAACGGTGTTATCAACACGGTAATCGTCTTTGAAAAAGACACAAATCCTGCCATCCATGTGCGGCGGTTACCGATAACATCAAAACTTAATTCAAGATTTCAATTTCTTTTCTAATTGTCTGACTCAGATTGAATCTCGATATAATCAATCTGACTTGAATGAGATTCAAGTACATATATATAACAATTCAATATGAATCCATATAATCAATCTGTTAAATCTATTTAATCTATATTGAATGAACCGAACCATGGATATATCTCCATCTACATGATTCTCCAGTTACATCCATTTACTGATATCATGGTTTCGGCAAGTCATCTATCTATACAATCTATAATACAAGACAATACAATTTACAATACAATACAAACAATACAATCAAGATATCGCGGGGTTTAAGGGGTAGATTGGTACGAAAGGTGTTAAAAGTGGCATGAGACTGCAACCATTAAAACACCTAACCTGAATTCAATTGCCGTTGTTCCGGGTATTATCACGGAGCCTTATCTCTTGATTCTGTTCACCTTAGTCTCTGGTCTATTGAGACTCCTCTCGTATACACTGGCATCTTCTGTACCAAGCTACAAACAACAGCGTTAACACTAAATACAACATTATAACAATATAATACCACTTTAAACGTTACACACACTCTCTCTCTGTCTATTCTACTTCTCCCTTATCTTTGGGACTTACTGAGTGATTTGTTCGCTGACGACATTCTATTTTTTCTTATTTGGAATGTCGTCAGGTGATTTGGATCTTCAGGAGATCGAGCCCACCAGCGAGGACTTGGATCAGCTAGCCTTCGATCCAGAGCTCTAGATACTTGTACATCTCATTTCAGTACTTTCCATTTCTATTATGCCACTATTTAGGCATTGCTTTCCATTCCATATATTTACTTTTCTGATGTATTGTAAAAAAAAGAATGTGAATAAATAAAGTTAATGTTCAATTATATCTATTGTCTCTGTCACTTGTGCATTTTACTTATATTGCTTAGACACGCTCAGCGTGTTTATTTCAGAGTAAATACGTAGCGGCAAGTCGCGTCCCCTTCGCCATACACCGGGAAGCGGGGCGTGACAAGTCCCGAGTCACATGGAGGCAATGAGCGATAGGAGGGGTTTCGTCTCTCCCAGTATTGGGGGTTGATGTTGCATTGTGCTCGATTGGCCATAATAGAAAATCCCTGGCCACGGTTGCTGAAATGTACTGGTAAGTTTTATCAGTAGTTTCTCGAACCGTTATGAGCCTCATATCGGCATGACTTATCAAGCTATTAGGGTCTGACGTTTACTACCCCAAGGCTAGATATGCAACATATCATACGAAGAGACCGGACTATACGGTAGTGTTACTTATTGGATTCACGGGAGTATGGACAAGCTTGCTTGTTGATCTTCTGATCGCTCAATACCCGGGTAGCCGTTACGTCCAGCTAGTACCGCTGACGGCTTGTGGGTAACTGTTATGATCGTTACCTACTGCCGGCGTATTGACGAGTCTTTAGAGTCCTACGTAGAAGTTTCCTGGCTCAAGCGAAACGAAGTAGGGCACATATGTGATATGTGCGGGACCGAGATTAATATGTGTATGAGATACCGTATTCTAATCTTGCGATATATGATATCGGTCGGTTATATGAGATATAGCCGGGTTATTGAATCAAGTGTTGATTCAATAAGTTGATATAAATGATATTAGTCGGTTATATGTGATATAGCCGGATTATTAAATCAAGTGTTGATTTAATAATTTAATATATAATTATATATTTGATATATTAATATATATTAACAAACATTAGCACAATTAAGAATTTCTTTTCTACTCATACATTTAATATATATGTGATATATGTTAATGTAATCTTTTTGTGTCATGCTTGATGATACATTGTACATGGATGTATGAGACTCATACCATACTTAAGATAATAAGTGATTATTTATTTTGGGAATAAACAAAATTTGGTGGAAATTGTCATCGGTTGGAGGCTTGTAGAAGCTTGTGGAAACCATTGACTTAGTCCACTAATTTTGTTTTACTCTAGATATTTATTGACCCAACTATTATTTTTAGCCATGGTTAAGTCTCTACAAATACCATTTATGATATTTTCTCACCCATGGTTGCCATTATTCACCACTTGATCTTTTTCTTCAACGCAATTTAGCTCTCTAGGTTTTCTTGAGGTGAAAAGAGATAGAGAGAGAGAGAGAGAGAGAAATAATTCTAAAGTGAGAAAAATTCCTACTTCATCAATCTATACCAAACTAGCCATTTAGTATAGATTGTTTTCTTCACTAATTCTCAATTAGTGAAGAGCTGGCTTGAGTTGGAGATTTCTTGACGTAGATCATTTTCGACCTCGAAGACCTTTAAGCAAGCTTGTTCCTCTCGCCTAGTGGAGCCTAACGAGAGTCCGGGAGACCACCACCTGGAGTTAAGGGACTACTACATGGAACTTTAGAAGTGAAGGACCGGTTTACAAAGGTTGTATTCCTTGTTCACTTAGAGTAAACTTGTTTACTTGCTTAGTTAAACCATATTCTCTAGTTAGATCCTTGATTTGGATTGCTTTGCTCTCTAGAATTTTTAAAATTGCATACTCGATGTTTATAAAACCTAGTGTGAGTGTTAAGGAACCCAACAGTGGTATCAGAGCATTGTTAGAGATTTAGGGTAATCTAGACGACCTTAAAGAATTCAATCGAACATCAAAACTCCATATTTCCCATGCTCTCTTGAAATTTTTCCAAATATTGGATTTTTCCAAGTTCAAAATATTCAAAAAGTTGTGCAGGGTATTCTATGGACCCACAAGAAAAACGACTGTAACACCCTAGTTCATTGATACCAATTCCAGTTCACGTATCTCGTTAGTTATGGTATTTTCCTGATTTACCGTGTTTTGGGTGCAAATAGTATATCTGACATCTGTATTAGCATCCGACCCGACCCGCATGCTTGAAACCTGTCTTGGTTCATGTTTATGATTTATCCTGACTTGTTACATGGACTTATGCACTTTCATGTATACTGCATACTGGCATTTTATCTGGCATTTGCATTTTTCAGTATAACATTTTAAGTCACATAAAATATTTTTTAAAAAAATACATTGCAAAGCCTGCTTAATACCCCTAACCCAGTGGTAGCATCCGCACATCTTGTTCTTGTCCCGTTCAGTGAAACAGACTTGTTTGGATGGATACGCGCACGTACGTGCATCCGTTCTTGGGGGTATGTATTTTCGTTACCCGGACATTCATTTTTAATTTTGGTCGACGCATATATTTTTTGTATTTTAAAACTGAATTTTTAGACCCGACCCTGGCGTATTTTGGACTAAATTTGTATTGACCAGAAAATCCAATTTTATTTCATTTAATATGTTTATTAAAAAATTAACACAGTTAAAATTTATTTAACTAACAAAATTTTATTAAATTAAAATCCTAACTATCAACAACCCAGCTCTTTCTCTCTCTCTCCCTCTGACCCCACTCACCTCTCTCTTTCTCTTTCTCTTTCCTCTCTCTTTCTCTTTCTCTTTCCTCTCTCCCCTTCACTCGAACTCTCTCTCTTTCTTTCTCTTTCTCTTTCTCTCTCTCTCCTTTCTCTCTCCTCTCGCGCACTCTCTCTCCTCTTGCTTTCACTGTGCACTTCTCGAGTGCGGTCACTGCCCGAGCGCATGTGGTCACCTCCCTCCTTCTTTCCCTCTTCTTCTCTTTATTTAAATCCCTCGAGCCCCTCCTCAAGAACCCATAAAACTCAAACCCTAACCCTAACTCCTCATCACCCTCGACCTTAACCCTCAACTCTATCTCCTCCTCCTCCTCATCTCTTTCTTCTTCTTCCTCCTTCCGAGCACCAAAGCCCTGCACCCTCAACCCCACAGAACCCCGACAACCCATCACCCTGCATACCTCGTCGCCGGCAATCCCTCGACCTTGACGTCACCACCACCATCTCCTCCTCTCCTTCTCCTCTTCCCTTCTCCCTCCTATACTAAATCCCTGCACCCAAGCCCCAGCCTACGCCTACACCAACACCCGAGCCCAAACCCTAACCTAACCCTAGCTCCTCAAACTCCCCTCCACCGCCGACGACCTCCTCTCCTCGACACCATCACCTCCTTTCTGCCCCCAGAAACCACAGAACACCTAAAACCACGTTCGCCGGAGTCGTGTTGCCCTTGCCATTCCAGACAACCCAGTGGACGTGCCTTACCTGCGTGATCACCCTCTTGTATTGCTTGGACCCGTCCCGCGTGCCGTGCGTGCGTTACGATGTTTTACCGACGTCGGACACGCCGTGCGTATTCGTATCGCGATCCATCGAGGCAAGTTAATCTTGCTACATGCTATACTACTATATTCTATATTCATTTGAATAATAACATCACATAATGATTAGTTATGCATCCCACATTATCATTTTGCATGTTTCTCCGTTTTCGGATATCCGTGTGCATCCGTGCAAGTTATTTCATATCTAATGCATGCAAATTTATCTTGATACATGCTAGACTACAATATACTGCACCCAATTGAATATTTACATTTCATATTGTTCAGTTGTACATCCCGCATTTACCAGTTTATCATTTTACTGTTATATGACGTCCGTACACATTAATATCATTATTTACATATCTAGTCGCATGCTAATTCATCTTGCTACATGCTAGGTATAGTATTATGCATCCATATGAGTAAAATGTTACCTGTTTATCACATTATACATCCATACTAAAAGTTTTACCGTTTTCGGATACCCGTTTACATCCATATCATTTAATATACATATAGCTGCATCTACAGATCCCATTATTACATATTATTGTGATATTAACACCCCATAATAGATAATGTGCATCTCATTTAGTATTGGAACTGTAAATGTAACCCTAGTCGATAATTGTGCATCCAAACCATTGATTCTATATCTATTTGCACACCATGTCACATTATTTCATTTTACTGTTACATTAGTATCCCATACTTGATCTTGTGCATTCTACATAGTCATGATGTACCCCCCGATAAATATTTGTGCATCCATGCTTTATTTGTGCACCCGTACCTGTTACAGTTTTATTATGAGCATCCGCTTGATACCTGTGCATTACTTGTCATGACTTGATACATGTACACTACTTGACATGACCTGATACACCACTACTTGACATGATCTGATACATGTACACTACTTGACATGACCTGATATATCACTACTTGACATGTTACCTATTCCTGTTTCTAATGCCGACAATCCTGACATGTTGTCCCGATGGACATATCCTGTTGTCTGTATAGACAAACCCGTTCCTGCTTGATCCTGTGTTGACATTAGCTTCAGATTTATCAATACCTGACTTGAACATATAACTTGGGGGTATGGGGAAATCAAGAATGTAACCGAACGTAACTCAAAGGGCTACCATATTGTTTGTCGTTTTTCCGGGCGTTACGGAATACCCATTGTTTGCCGTTTTTCCGGGCGTTACGGAATACATATTGTTTGCCGTTTTTCCGGACGTTACGGAATAATCACCGATGGGTTACGATGAGGATTACATTAATTGATTTCGAAGACTTTAGAATAGACAACCCAGTAGCACGGTTTAGATTACTCGCTGTACATCACATGTGCTTACACCCTTCACTGTCCCTTATTCGTGATACTCTTATACTTTTATTACTGTTCATACTCATGCCTGCATGTCTTGTTACCTCCTGATTGTATTATTGTTGATATTATGACGCACTGACGTCTGGGTCTTGCATGGCCCAGATCCTCTATCTCTGTCACAAGCCGTTCAGGAGTATCTCAGTCAACAGGCCGAACAATGAAGACTTGTTTGTTTTATTTCCTGATGTGAACCCGCATTTTGGGACGTACATTCCAGATTATTATTGTTATTTGGATCTATTGCTTCCGCATAATATTTCTTGACTCGTTATTTCTGGCTCATGGACATATACTAGTTAGTTTCTTTTATTTTCTCCTGTTCTTGATATCTATAGACAGCCGTAATGTGACTGTGGAGGGATGTTTCCTAGCCACAGGTAGCATAGTTGGCTCTGTCACATGCCGATCTTAGCACAATCTGGGAAGCGGGGCGTGACAACGACGGCCTAACTCGACCATACGGCCGCGGAAGCGCGGCCGAAGCATGCCATTGGCGGTGATTCCGCGACGCCGTTGGTGAGGCGGGGAGCATGGCTTCTTATGTAAGTCTGTGGGTTCTTGGGGCACTGTCTGGGTATTTTTAAAACTGTCTCAAGAGTTGAGGTCTTTGGGAAATGTGGGTGTTTGTTGATTTGATCGAAATATTTAACATCGTCTAGCTATCTGTGATATGTGATATAATATTTGGAATTCACAATAATTAGTTTTATGAAAACTGGTTTGAATTTTATAAATCTAGTAATTTAGTCTCATTTGATCGGTTGCCACGGGGTTTTGATTTGGATCAAAACTCCGTCGCAATCACGTAGTGTACGCGGATACTCACTGGGTAGCATTACTAGATAGCCGCGCCCCATAGCCCTGACCAAGTAACTCAAGGAGAACCCCGTAGCCAAAAGCATCCGTTCGGGTGCTCGTGGCTGCGGTGTTTCGCCTAAATGCACTTCGTCAACGGCATCGGGGCTGCAGCCATCTACTAAAGTTTCCGACGAGCATTCGATCAGGATGTCGGGAATCTTGTTGAATTTCCCGACTCGTTATTGAAAAGTATTTTCAATATCGAGACTAAAATGCAGGGTTTATAATGTTAGGCATGAAATTCAGAATATGAGATATTCCGGGTTTATGATGTCCAAGGAATTCATTTAGTTAGGCATGAAATCCGAAGTATGTGATATTTCGGATTTATGATGTCTAAGGTGGCTGCGGATTCTAATTGTTGCAGTTTTCACTTTCTTTTCTGCGACCGTATATGTAATATATAGTGTATCGCCGGTTTCGTTGCTATACGTCAACGACAATTGGGATACGCATATTTACTTACGTTGATGACATGTGATATTATGTGTTGCTGTGATATGTTATATTGGATCGTCGTGTTTGAATAGCCGGGGGTTTTTGTGTGAGATGAGAGTTTTTCATTTTCAATCATGTAAAAGCATGTATGTAATATTCTTTTACTGGGACACTTCCGGGTTGAGGATGATGCCACCATTGATGTATATTATTTACTTTTTCCGCATTAGGATAGACTTAAGGCGGGGAGCACAAGTAACCGGGTTCTAGAGTCTAGTAGGAGACTATCTTGAGGAGTCGAGTCCTGGTCTCCTAACTCTAGAATTAGCAGGGTTGCTTGCCGCTCTCGTAGGGGTCTAGGGATGTGGGTTGGCTATTCATCACGACCGTGGAATCTGTGTTTTTTACTGGCTTAATTTAAAACACGGAACTCTTAGTATATCCAATATTTCATATGTTGACTTCTGCTGCAATGTTATATGATGAGATCATATAACTGTATGAGACGAATGCTTTATATTATATATATGATATATAATAAAACGTTGCTTATGTTTTGTATCCGCGCTAGTCCTGCCCCCGCTCTGCCATTAGTTAACTAACCTAACGGTGCATGACGGGACCTTATGGCGAATGTGGATGGTATAAGCGTACGTTGTATTTTCGTTTCTTCTGTGATACTTAGGAAGCATAAATGATAGGACTTCATTAATGAGATTAATGAAAGGAAAGAAACCTAAAGATGTTGTAGAATCAAATTTTCAAAAAGGTAGCTCTAGTTCTTGCTTTGCATAGCGGTATTCCTTGATTAATATCTAGCATCTTATTCGATGAGGAAAGAACCGAGATCCCTTCACCGGGAATGACCTCTTTAGCAAAAGCTAGTAAATTCTACAACCCACTCGGTTTGTTTTAAAACTATTCGATTTTAAAAATCGGAGCTTAAACCACTCCTTTTTCAAATTACTCAATTCTACAATGATATCAAATTCAAAACGTTAAAGGTTTTTATAAATACCATCCGCAACCCTCCGTCATTTTAGAAAGTAGAGTACTTAGTATTCGTGCTACGTTTGTTGACCATAGTTAAGGCGTAGTGTACGATAGCTAAGTGATGTCTTCCTACACAGCATATGATGCGATTAATAAGGACATTTATATGACTTTGTTGACCATAGTTAAGGTCATAAGTCACTAGGGGTAAAAACCATATCGGGAATTTCAAGAGTTGAAATTTGCAATGAGATTGCATACCTTCTATGAGATAGTTGGATCCCGATACCCATTGCGAGTAAGAGTTACTCCTGAGAGAGTTTTGCACATTATAATTAGCCGATCAAGTAGGTGACTAGAAAGGTGTTAATGGGGTTATGCCTCTGGGAAAATAAGGTTTATTTTAATTAGGTCCGTGCGAAAGCATGGGGAACCTGCCTCAAAGTACCGACACTGCCTGGCCGAAAGATTGGTGAACTTGTAGGGTGTAATTAATCCCGGCTAGTCTTACCTTTTAGGGTTTGAAGGAAGATTTGATAAAAACAGTGAGAGTCATCCTGATTAGATAAAATAATAACCAATCTAATCTTGCAAGAGCATACGCTGAAGTGTTTTCTCCTCTCTCTCTCTCCAGGTAGCGACCATGGCATGCCTTAATCAAGATAATAATATGGATGTATTGACCAAAACCGCTTGTTATACTGAGCTGGGGAACGTTGGTTCCACTCTACCTTATAACTGTTATAAATCTGAGTAGGAAATAGGGGAATATCCGGATTCCCACGCCACCTAAACGAGGAATGAGCATGTTGATGCATATTCTTCGGGTGTGTTTGCCACCGAGAACTGTTTCTCAGTTAATCTACGTCCTGGGTATTAGATACCGGATCAGGATCCCACATATGCAATATGTTACATGGGCTAAAGAAAGTTAGAGAGCTGGGAAAAGGTTATCATTCTGTAAGAGTAGAGAATGGTGTAAATGTTGCAGACAAAGCAGTTGGCCAATATCACCTTGTATTACCAACTGGTAATACATTGATTCTGAACGAATGTTATTACATACCAAACCTAATATGCAATATTATATCAGTTTTTTATTAAGTAAAGAGGGATATAATTTTGTATTGCAGGATAATATTATGACCATTTTCCTAAATCAAAAGTTGATTGGATCAGGCTCGTTAAGTAATGGCATATACGTTCTAAATCAAACTACGGTTTTTAACGTACAAAACACACACAAGGGGAAAAGTTCAGAAATGAACGAGTGCTTCTTGTGGCATTGTAGACTAGGTCATATCAATGCGACACGACTACCTAAGTTATATAAGAATGGATATTTAAACCCATTTGAATTTACATCTTATGAAAATTGCCAGTCATGTCTTAAAGGCAAAATGACCGAAACTCCGTTTACTGGACACGGAGAAAGAGCTACTGAACTCTTGGGACTGATACATAGTGATGTATGCGGTCCTATGTCTACACATGCCAGGAATGGTTTTTCGTACTTCATTACATTCACTGATGATCTCTCAAGATTCGGACATGTGTTCATGTTGAAATACAAGTCTGAAGGTTTTGAGAAATTCAAAGAATATAAGTGCGAAGTAGAGAACCAAACGGGTAAAAGTATTAAAATCCTACGATCTGATCGGGGAGGAGAATACATGAGCACGGAATTCCGTGACTATTTAAAAGAGTGCGATTCTCTCTCAGCTTATTCTTCCGTATACACCACAGCACAACGGTGTGTCGGAGCAGAGAAATCATACCTTATTAGATATTGTGCGCTTTTTGATGAGTGTTGCCGAGTTACCTGTTTCCTTTTGAAGTTATGTGCTTGAAACGGCCGCATACCTGTTGAATAGAGTTCCAACCAAATCAGTGCCTACCACTCCATATGAGATATGGAATGGGAAGAGATCATCTCTTAAATGAGTTATGATATGGGGTTGTCCGGCCTATGTTAAAAAGCAAAATTCGGACAAGCCCGAGGCAAGATCTGTTCTGTGTAAGTTTGTGGAATATCCAAAGGATTCCTATGGATATATCTTCTAGGAACAAAAATTGTTTGTTTCTCAATATTCCACCTATTTAGAAAATGAATTTCTTGTAAAAGAAATTAGTAGTAATGAGGTAGAACTGGAAGAAGTTCCAGCTGCACAAACTATAACTGATGATTTGGGGGAACCGGAGGATTCAATAGTCTCCGACAAACCTCAGGCACTCCACAGATCTAGTAGGGTTTCTCATCCACCTGAGAGATACTACGGTTTTTTCGTTGACGGTGGGAACGAGGATTGCATCATGGAAGATGATGACCCAACTAGTTTCGAGCAGACCATCATGAGTGGGAACTCTGTGAAATTGCTGGATGCAATACTCTAAGTGTGGACTTTGGAAGTTGCTCCTGAAGGGGTAAAACCCATTGGGAGCAAGTGGATCTTTAAGAAGAAACTTGGTGTAGATGGAAAAGTTAAGACTTTCAAAGCTAGACTTATAGCAAAAGGTTTTCGTCAACGACCTGGTGTGGATTATGATGAAACCTTTTCTCCAGTGGCTATGCTTAAGTCGAGCCGGATCCTACTTGCCAACGCTGCATACCATGACTACGAAATCTGGCAGATGGATGTCAAGACCGCTTTTCTAAATGGTGATTTAGAAAAGAGCGTGTACATGACTCAGCCAGAGGGCTTCGTAGATAGTTGGAGCTGCAGAAAGGTGTGCAAGATGTTTAAATCAATTTACGGATTGAAACAGGTATCGCGGAGCTGGAACATCTGTTTTGATGTGGCAGTCAAAGAGTTTGACTTCATTAAAAACATAGATGAGCCGTGTATATACAAAAAGGTTGCAGAGAGTAAGGTTGTCTTCCTCGTATTGTACGTGGATGACATACTCTTGATAGGAAATAATGTTCCTATGCTGCACTTGGTCAAGCTCTTCTTATCATAAAGATTCTCCGTAAAGGATCTGGGTGATGCCTCCTACATCCCGGGGATTAAGATCAATAGAGATAGATCTAAATGGATGTTGGAATTGTCCCAATCCAGGTACATTGACACCATACTAAAGAGGTTTAGTATAGAAGATTCCAAGCGTGGGAATTTACCCATGATCTCAGGAATCACTCTCTCCAAAGAGATGTCCCCCAAGACTGATTTGGAGAAGGCTCGCATGCAAGGGATACCCTATGCTTCGGCCGTCGGGTCTATCATGTATGCGATATTATGTACCCGACCGGATGTAGTATACACACTTAATGTTGTAAGCAGGTATCAATCGGATCCTGGGAAGAATCACTGGACAGCTATGAAGAACATTCTTAAGTACTTGAGAAGGACTGAAGAAATGTTCTTGGTGTATGGTAACGGTGAATTTCAAGTGGAGTCCTTTACTGATTCGAGCTTCCAGAGTGATAAGGACGGCTCTAGGTCGGTCTTGGAATTTGTCTTCACCCTCAATGGAGGGACGGTATGTTGGAAGAGTTCCAAGCAAGATACCGTGGCAGACTCGACGATGGAGGCTGAATACACGCTGCCAATGATGCCGCCAAAAAGGCTGTCTGGTTGAAGAAGTTCATAACTGAACTTGGTGCAGTTCCATCCATCGAGTATCCAATACCTTTGTATTGCGATAACAAAGGAGCTGTGGTTTTGGCTAAGGAACCCAGGTCCCATCAGCGATCCAGACATATTCTTAGGCGGTATTACCAGATCCGGGAGATAGTTGATCTCCGAGAGATCGAAATCAGGAGAGTTGACACGAAGAATAACACGGTGGATTCACTCACGAACGCCATACCCCAAATACAGTTTGAGAGACTCTTCGGAATGTTGGGTATGTGATACTACAACAACTGGCCTTAGTGCAAGTGGGAGATTGTTAGTTGTATGTATGCCCTAGAGGCCATTATTGTACATAATTGTATATTATAGTGGATGCTTGGACATATATAGAGAGGACTTTCTTGCTCAACATGATAGTATGTGTAACCTTTCAGAAAATAAAATATTGTTTTTGGGAATTTAAATAATCAAAATAATAAATATTATGAATATTTTAAAGTAAGGAAATTGGCTTTAATGAAATGGTATAATTATATACCAATAGTTTGGAAAATATTTGGAAAATTAATTTGAATTATTGATTTTGTAAAGAAATTATGTGAATTGAGCAATTATAGACTTTTAAATAATTATTGTATTCTATGAAAATACTAAATTTGATTAATATGTATTAAATTGTGCATGAAGCATGCTACAAATACTTGCTACATTTTTATTATATGCACCATGGCTCTTTTGTTTTGATTAAAAAAAAATTTGTTTTGAGTTTAAAAGAAAAGAAAAGAAAAGAAATAAATGAGAGAGAGTGTGTAAGGTGACATGTATCATGGTTGATGTGAGAAAGAGAGAGAGTGAGAAAGCCCTAGAAAATTCCCATAGCTCCTTCTTTTCTCCCATTTGTTCATCATCATCTTTTTCATCTTATTCTCCTCCTCTTTCTCCACCCTTTACCATCCTCACAACCATCCCAAATCCACACTAAAACCTTATATCCTCTTCATTAAAATTGTGCACAAGTTCACTACAAGCACGATGGACCAAACAAGTTAAGATTTTGAGCACTTAGGGCAACTCAAGAAAATTCTTGAGTTGCCAAATGAGATAATCTCTACACCCATAGGTTATAATTTGAGTTTCTTTAACCTCTAGTGTAGTTTAGAGTTAAACTTTTGTGGTTTAGTGATTCTAGAATATTTCAAGATGAGTTTAAGGTTTTGTGTGTATGGGAAAAGTGCAATTGAGGTGTTTTTGGTGACTAAAACTCTTTTAGTGATAAAACCTGGACCAAACATAAGACTAAAACCCCACATCCCAAACTTAGAACTCCCCGACATTGGATTTGTGTAGGAATTGTGATGTTATTTCGAGATTTGCTATCACCCGGGGTCCCTATAAATCAATTAGCAATTACTGAGAGGTGAGCAAGTGACCTAGAAGCTAGCCTAAAACTCGAGACCCTTATTCCCCATCTTAACCGCAAATATTCCCATTTTGGCCGCAAATTGCGGCCTAGATATGTGTTCTGGGGTTCGTGCTTGTTAGTTATATGTATGCCCTAGAGGCCATTATTGTACATGTGATGTATATTATAGTGGATACTTGGATATATATATATATATATATATATATATATACACACACACACACACAGAGAGAGATGACTTTCTTGCTCAACATGATAGTATGCTATCTGGTTACTCTTTATCTTAACATATTGACTGGTATTCTTTACTGTCTTACTCTCACATGTTGATAAAGCCCTTAGGATATGTACTTGACTACAAGGATTATGATGAGATCATACTAGCGGAGCCAGGATGGTCCATAAGTATATCCTTTAATCAATTCCTAGTCATGGGAATATCGAGACCAGGTCATCGATATTCCGGTGTAGACTGGTGTGTACGTTTCTTGTCCCTTAGAGGGCGACGGTTGATCCCACAACCATTGGTGTGTGACATCAAAGATTGTACACAGGTGCTCATTGGAGAATGGGTATACCGAACGGACTCGCCGAGGACTCCTATATGGTAGTATACCTATCATCAGATAGCAGTCCTCTGGTGACACTAGTACAGGTTAGTCTGTAGATGCGAGATCGTCATAGAGTGTTGTGTAGCTCCCACTGTGCTTTGATTCCCTCCTTACCACGGCTCAAAGGATTCGTGCAAACAGGTGGATTTTGGGTACAGTCACGAGTTACATAAAGGCAATGAGCGATGGGAGGGGTTTCGTCTCTCCCGGTATTGGGGGTTGATATTGCGCTATGCTCGATTGGATATAACTGGAAGTCCCTGGCCAGGGATGCTGCTGAGATTTACTGATAAGAGTTATCAGTAGTTTCTCAAACCGTTACTGGGGACAGACGTTTACCACCCCTAGACATGATCGACACATCAGACGTAGAGACCGGACTGTACGGTAGTGTTACTGATAGGCTTCATGGAGAGTATGGACGAGCTTGTTTGTTGATCTTCATATCGCTCAATACCCGAATAGCTGTTACGTCCAGCTAGTACCGCTGACGGCTTGTAGGTGATTGATGTGATCATCACCTACTACTGGCGTATTGATGATTCTTTGAGTCCCACACAAAAGTTTTCTGGTTCGAGCGAAATGATGTAGGGCACATATGTTGATATGTGCGTGGGCCTGATTAAATATGAGTATGTGATACCGTATTATAATCTGGCAGTTATCTGTTATCGGTTCGGTTATATATGATATAACCAGATTGTCGAATCAAGTGTTGATTTGATAATGTGATATACAGATGAATGATATTAGTCGGTCATATATGATAAAACCAGATTATTAAATCAAGTGTTGATTTAATAATGTGATATATATTATATCTTAACTAATATCATTAGCTCACTAATTATTCTTCATTATATATATATTAATATATATGATATATGTATATATATATATATATATATATAATAATGAAGAATGGCATTATTTCTATTTTTGAGAAAAATAGAAAAGAGGTGGAAAATGAGAGCATGGTTGCAAGCATGGGCTTTATTCATAGTTTATTCATCTTGACTCACTATTCAAGCATGGTTGCAATTTTGTATTGCAAAATTCCATGCTTGAATGAGTGGGGTTCATGAGTTGCCATTCATTCTAGGCTCATTCTCAACACTTAACCATTTTTTCTTGAGTTGCTCCTATGGTTGCTCTCTAGCTTCATCGTCCTCCTCAAATGTCATAGTTCAAACTTCAACCCTCACACAAGATGTGAATCATGAAGCTTGAACACAAACAAGTGAGCAGAATAAACCCCTACTTCACCATCTCACATTAGATTAGTAATTTGATGTGGAGTGTTGCCTTCACTAATGAGATTAGCGAAGGATTAGCTTGAGCTAGTGGACTTCGGGTGGATCTTCTTTGGCACGAAGATCATGAAGGAGGGTCGTTCAACTCGAAGAGGAGCCTTGTAGAGTCATATGGACTTCAACCCGGAGCTTTAGAAGAGAAGGACTCGAACTACAAAGGTTGTATACTCTTTTCTTCTCTTGGTTTAAATCACATCTCAAAGGAAAACCATAATAATCTAGTAATGATCTTGTTAGTCTAAGTTAGCACCTAAGAAAAATTAAAATATGGCATGCTTGATGCCTCTAGAACCTCATGGTGGTGTTAAGGTAGACTTTCATGATATCAGAGCCAAGCTAGAATATTAGGGTAACTTATAGCGATGTTAGAAATCCGCCGTTTTTGTCGCGCAAAAATGGCCGATAAAAACAGAATATTATGGTAACTTATAGGGACGTTAGAAATCCGCCGTTTTTGTCGCGCAAAAATAGCCGATAAAAACAGTTTCGAAATTGATGTTTGGAGTTTTTTGAACACCTCGCGGGCTCACGGTTTGAACCGAGAAGCCGCGGGGTGGAGCATGACGTTCGGACCACTTCCCCGCTCCACCCCAAGGTGGTCTTGGCATAAGCGTACGTTCTATTTTCATTTCATTTTTCTGTAATGTTTAGGAAATAAGGTGGTCTTGGCGGTGGGGACCCGAAACTGCCCCACCTTAGGCAGTTTCGGGTTTGCCTCACCCCCGGCCACCTCGTGGTGGCCTCGGGGGTGGGGTACCCTCTCTAGGCCCCCCTTTCGATACTTAATCTTAGGTCTTCACCCCCGCGAAGATTCGGGCGGGTTTCGAGTTCGTTTCGACTCTCGGATTGGCTCAAAATGATCAGTTTTGGAACTTTAGCTCACTGGATTTTTCATGTCTTGAAAAAATTTGTTTAATTTGCTAATTGCGTACGGAATTCTAATGTAGCAGTTACTTTACAAGCTTTGTGATGTGTGAGACAATTATTAGAATCCGGATTAATTAGTTTTATGAAAACTAGTTAGTATATTGTAAAGCTAGCCATTTAGTCTCAATTGATCGATTGCCACGAAGTTTTGATTCGGATTAAAACTTCGTCGCAATTTCGTATTGTACGCGATCACTAAATCGGGAATCTTGTTGAATTATCCGAAAACCAATTGAAAAGAGTTTTCAATTTGAAACTAAAATGCAAGTTTTATAAGTTAGGCATGAAATCTATGAGATATTCTGGGTTTATAATGTCTAAGAAAATTGCAGATTCTAATTATTGCAGTTTTATGTTTCTTTTTCTGCGACCGTAAGTATAATATATGGGGTATCCCAATCTCATTGCTATATGTCAACGAATTTTAGAGATACGCATATTTTCTTACGTTGATGATATATGATATCATGTGTTGCTGTTGATATGATTTATTGGATCGTCATGAAAGAATAGCCGGGGGGTTTTATGTGAGATGAGGGTTTTTATTTTCATTCATGTAAAATCTGTATGTAATATTCTTTTCTTGGGACACTTCCAGGTTGAGGATGATGTCACCACTGTTGTATATTATTTACTTTTCCGCATTAGGATAGACCCAAGGCGGGGAGCACATGTAACCGGGTTCTAGAGTCCAATGGGAGACCATCTCAAGGAGTTGAGACCGGGTCTCCTAACTCTAGAAATGGCAGGGTTACTTGCCGCTCTTGTAGGGGTCTAGAGATATGGGTTTGGCTATTCATCACGACTGTGGAATCTGTGTTTTACATTATTAGCTAAATTTAAAATACGGACATCCTAGTATTTCCAATATTTCATATGTTGCTTTTGCTGCTTGATTCTGTGATGTTGATCATATAACTGCGTGAGACGAATGTAATATTATATATATGATATATAATAAGCGTTGCTTATGTTTTGCACCCGCGCTAGTCCAGCCCCCGCTCTGCCGGTAGTTAAGTAATCTAACGGTGCATGATGAGGCTCCGTGGCGAATGCAGATGGAATACGCGTACGTTCTATTTTCGTTTCATTTTTCTGTAATGTTTAGGAAATATTAAATAATGGGATTTCATTAATATGATTAGTGAAAAGAAAGAAACCTAAAGATATTGTAGAATCAAATTTTCAAAAAAGGGTAGCTCCAGCTTTTTCTTTGCATAGTGGTATTCCTTGATGAATATCCAGCACCTCATTCGATGAGGAAAGAGCCGAGATCCCTGTTCCCCTCCGAATACAGAGACGCGACCGCATAGGTCCGTCTTGCCTGAATTTGGGGACAGATGCTAATTGGTGCTATCCGCCCATCTCTTCGAAGATGCTAAGTTAATTTATGACACCGTGTATCGAAGGTTTAAACGGATGCGGCCAATGTAGCATATTTCGTCAGATTCCCCCTCATTTAAGGGGGTTTTGATTGTGGGGACGCTCTTCCCTGCAGGCGCAAGCCCCTGCAGTTAATTACGCTACACCACTTTCTCCTTCTCCAGATGGTCACTTCGTGTCGTGGGTGTTTGTTTTGTTTTTGGTTGCCCGTGGATTGTATACGGAGACTAATTTATGTTGTCGCCCGTAGGGCGTGGATTAGTCCAAATCCGTATCTTCTTAGATTTGGGTTTGGGATTGGGTTTAAGGATACGTTAGTCTCATTTGAGACTAAGATCAACTTAAACGTATGTTAAGGATACGTTAGTCTAATTTCAGACTAAGATCAACTTAACGGGATCGTTTAGATCCAACAAAAGAGCATTGGGCTCTATTTTGGAAGCAGCCATCCTTTGAAGAAAGCGTGTTTAGTTTAGGGACATTGCGGTCGACAATTAGTTTAAGGACGTTACGGTCCAAGGTTAAGGACATCATAGTCCATGGGCTTAAGGACCCCACAGTCTAAGGTTAAGGACATCATAGTCTATGGGTTTAAGAACCCCACGGTCCAGTTTAAAGACGTCATAGTCTATGGAACGTATGGTTGTCGAGACTCATCACCTCTCTGAAGACGTTGAAGGATTACAATGACAAATATCAGAGGAGTGAAGAGATGTACCATTGAACCAATTTTGGTTGGGAGATCTGTAGTCTAATTGGGACTAAAATCAAAAATATTAATAAGCATATGGGCTCAGTTAATCTGAATTAAGGACTTATGGCCAAGTTTCGGCTAAGTCCAATCAAGTTAAAATGTTTAACATTTACTTTGGGCTGTTGAGCATTTATTTGGGCTTGGCTCTTTTAACAATGCTGAGTATTGATTTGGATTCTGACAGTATTTCTGTCTTTTGCTGAGCATTCATCATAGCTCTGGGGCTTATTAAAGAACAATTTATTGTCACGACCCGAAAGTACCGAGCGTGACTGGCACTTAAATTACGAAACGTCCCGAGGCGTACGTAATCTAAGTAAGCCAAAACCCAGAAATCAAAACCAAGTAAAGAAGTAGAGTGAAGGAAAAATCCAATTTTTAAAGCAATAAGTTTAACAACATAAGCCGAGGTAAGCATTTTTAAAATCTTAAATCTTTTCTAAAAATTTCGGCAGAGTTTTCTTTGTAAATACTGACCCCAAACGGGTACAAACCTGATAAAGCATATATAATGAATAAAAACATTCCCAAGCGGGAGCTAGCACTTCGCCAACCGGCGGACAAAACCACGCAATGCAATATAATATACAACGCCGAAGGGCGAGGATCGAAACTCAAAAGAAAGCCCATATCCACCAGAAAACCATAATAATACAAGCGCGACTCTAAGGTCGAAAGAATAAACACTGGTCTTCTAGTTCTATCAAATATACAAGTCTGGTTGATGGAGTTTACTAGATACAACTGAAATAATAAATGTACAATGGTGGTCATGATGCAAGTGAACCCACATACCAAAGCAATCACCCGAAATGAAAGCAGTGTGCCAGCAAGCCGTCAAGATACCTGTACGGCAAAACCTGCAAGAAACTGTGGCACAACGGGGGTGAGTTGTCAACTCGTGAGTAGAAAATATCACAGAGCAGAAATCGAATGTATGACGCTATCCTAGGTCATATCAAGTAATATCCTCAAATAAATATCTTGATCCATCTACACATAAGTGCAATACCATGTGCTCGTGTCAGTGACTCGGATAGCAACATATCAGATATATGAAGTATGAATGCATTACGAATGAAAACAGAATACATCATGAAATCAATAGAGAAATCAGTGTCAAGTATCGACACAAAACATAAATCTTAGCATCTCAATATCTCGGTATCTCAATGTCTCAAATCTCAATATCTCAATATCTCGGGCTCCGTCAGTCCAGATCGGCCCATATCATCAATCACACGACCACGAACGGTATCCTCCGGATATCCGCCACGCCAGACAATCACCGGTAGGCAGTCTGCCCCTGCCGGGCTCATCGTCTACAACTCGAGCTTCTTGGCCCGGGATACCATACCGGGTCCACCATGTACCCGCAGACGGTTCATCCAACTCCTCGAATCGGGTCTCGAAAACCATCTCAGAACCGAGAAAACATCATGGTGGACAATACTCATCATATCAAGGAAAACCGCATCTATCTCTTTAAAACACATCATCAGTTTATAAAACTTTCACATGCGGTTTCCAAATCCAGAAACTCAAGAAGGATCCAAAATCATAAAAATCATGATATCAATAAACAGTGAATACGGGAATAAATCTCCATAATACTGCATGACCAATGAATATATGAATGCATCTGATATCATGCAATAAATGCAATAGTTAAACTAGCATATCAAGGCTATAACATATTGCAACTATCAACTAGCAAGCTATGTCAATGAATAGTATTCTCTAAAATGTACGTGACATGGCAATTACCGATGATGTGTGTGTGAGCCGGTAAGCAGGTGTACGTGGAACATACGCATCATCGGTAATGGTGCTGGTGTCCTGACAGCAGGGTTTCATAATAATTATAGATAACATATGTACATGCATGCAATGCGATGAAATATCATGAATATACAGAAAGTGATGTAGTAACAACAACGCTGAAAAATATACCTACCCAATATACGAGTCATACAGTTTGTTATTTAAATTACTCACAATTCTCCACTTTTGAAAACAAGTATGACTCGAGCCCACTCAATAGGATAAGGAAATCCACCTAAGTCTGAGTCGATCTATATATATACCTAGTAGTCAGTGATCTCGCCTCAATGGTATCACGTACGATTCAATATATATATATATGTGACATCCTCGAGTCAAGAGTACGGATCTAACATCATAACTATAACTCGTATTGTAAATCTATCGTACGGCATCCTAAATCTGGGTACGGGTCAAATATCATATTTATCTCATTACTCATCTGGTATCCTTATCATCATATGTCATGAACTGGGGTACAGATCTAAGTTTAGTACAAACTGATACCACCAACAAATATATGTGCGTGTGTCTGAAACACATCGCCTAAAGATCCGCTATAATCTCCTGTTGTATCTCATAGTACGGACCAAATCACATCACTGATCTCGCGGCATCATGTCCAATCACATCGAATCATCTCCAAGTACCATATACTATCCTTAACCTCCGTGTATACGTGTATGTATATATGTATAAGCACCAACACATCCACATATACATATATATATATATATATACATATGATATATACATCCAAAACCATATCCCGTGTGTGTATGTGTATATGTAACAACCTCACTCTAGGATTCGCGACTAAGAAACCAACTAAACCACTTTCCTCAAATCTCGCTAACATTAACCCATGATCTCATAATGCCTTTCTTGCTAAGTGTTCATATCTCTCAATAACACATAAATGTACATCTATATCACATCACATCATTTCTTACAACCTTGCGGGAGTGCTATACGCCATCCATCTGGCTTCCCCCGTAGATATAAATCTACTCACATTGATCTTCGCTTGCCGATACCGATATCGCCATGCGCTTGCCTGTCGTCTCGAAGTCCTCATGAGGGTACCTATATATCATAACACATAGTATCGCATTAAAATCCGACTTATGACCAAACGGCACACGAATCTCACATAGGTCAAAACCTATAGTCCGCTCATGCAAAATAACCAAATAACCCTCGATATCGGCGTATAAACGCCGATTGATCGAAAAAAACCCAAACGTACAATTCGTGGTTTCACAACACACTAAACATATATATGAAATAGAGTGAAATCATCAAAACCAATAAATTGATTAAATCGATTTATTACAAGAAACCTAGTAAGCATCAATTAGTCGTTTTAAAACAAAACTTGATGTTTTAACAATTCTAATGGCCATAATTCTCATTAAATATCTTAAATAAGTCATACAAACCATTTCCACAATTTAATTTCATCAATTTCATTAACCCCAAAATTCTAGTTTGCAAAACAATACACAAATCAACAATTTGACTAGGTTTTGCAGATCTAAGGTGTTAAACTACAATTTATAATGTTAAAGATGTGATGAAAACCCTATCTAGATTTTCATCTCAATTATTTTCATAGTTTATAAAAACCTAGTTTACAAATAGCTTAATTAGAACTATTTAAATGTAACAATTAGAAAATTGACAACTAGATTTCATTTTGCATACTCTAAGATATTATACTAAACTTTCAAACCATAACCAATTTATGAAAACCCTAACTAGATTTTAAATTTCACATTTTAAATAAATTCTAAAAATCTAGTTTGCTAAAAAAACTTAATTTGGACATTTTACATGTAAAAATTTGTAATCTAACTACTAGCTTACATTCTTCAAATCCTAAAATGGTAAGCTACCCATTACAACCATAATCCATAAATCAAAATGCTAACATTAATTCAAAAACCTTTCTTGAATTTCCAAGCTTGCAATCAAAACCTAATTAAACACTTAATAGCTAAATTAAAGTAATTAACTAGAAATCAAACCAAGGGCTTAGGATTATACCTCAAGATTCAAGAGATCAAACTTGCAGCATGGCCTCCCTAATTGGTTTCTTGCTTTATGAATCCAAACTAGATAGATAAGATTTTAAATTAGGAATTTGTGAGAGTTTTGCTTTGATTTTTGAAGCAAAAAGAAGCATTTTAGTGAGGAAATGAGATGAAGAATGGGGGAGGTGGGGCTGCAATTTGCTCGGCTAGTGAGAGGGGAGGATGTGTGTGGGGGGGGAGAGAAATTCATAAGTCAAAGAACACCATACTTCACATAAAACAAGCCCATGCTTCATTAATTATTGTATTTCTTTTTTTTTCCCTTCATTTTCTTTTCTTCTCTTGACTTTGAAGTGGGGAATTTGTGTAATGTGGCAGCCCATGGGTTTGGCCAAACCATTGTGGAGAGAGTGTGTGTGTGAGTGAGTGAGGGAACACAAGAAAATAAACACCACACCTCAATTACTAATTATATTAATTTATTTTCTCAAATTTAAGCCTTTTTCCTTTACATTTTCTAACACCATCTTGACAATTTCTTTTCATTTCAAAAACAACATGTTATATTTTAGTTTAATGTATCATGATGCACAAAATTTGTATTAACCCATTCTAATCTGTAATTATCACTAATTAAATGTATTAATGATGGCTTAAAATAATATTAAATAATTAATTTCGGAAAAATTTTCAGTCAACTAGAAATTTTGCAAGCGACTAAAAAAAACACCAAATACTAGCAATTACATAGCTAGAATAGGTATATTTTATTTTATGAAGAAAAATAATTATATCTTGATTTTTACGGAAAACACCCGTTATTTTACCGATTCTCCGAAATTTCACCTAAACGATTTTCAAAACGTTACATTTATGTTCTATCAGCGCAGCACATGGTGTGCTTGGCGCTTTGCGCCAGTCAAAAGAGCGCGGAGCGCTTCTGCTGGGTAGCGCACACGTGAGGAGCACGTGGCGCGCTTGGCGCTGAGCGCCAGACCATGAGCGCAAAGCGCTATTTATTCAATGAGCGCAAAGTGCTATTTGTTCAATGGCGCACACGCGAGGAGCACGTGGGGCGCTCGGCGCTGAGCGCCAGTCCATAAGCGCAAAGCGCTATTTTATGAGCGCAAAGCACTATCTGTTCTATAGCGCACACATGAGGAGCACGTGGTGCGCTTGGCGCCAGTCAAAGAGCGCAGAAGCGCATCTGATCAATTTTATGATCTGAGAAATAAATTCTCGTTTAAAAGAGACTTTGTCTCAAGGTTCCAAGAACAAAGTTCTTATTTTGTAGGAGATATTTCAATCTCTTATTTTTGTGAAAGGATTTGCCTTTATGGATCTGTGATCCTCAGAGAATCGAAGTATTCTCCCCCCTTTTTTATAATGAGATACTATGATCTCTTTGTGTAAAAGACCTTAGTGTTATAGATCTATGATCTGTGAGAAGAAGTATATTCTTCTTCTTATTTTATGATGAGGACCTTTGATCTCTCTGTGAAAGACCTTAGTCTTGTAGATTTATGATCTTAAAGAAAGAAATGAAGTCTTCTTTTTTAATCCGAGACGATTTCGTCTTTCTGTTCTTTTTTACCTTGAAGAAAAATCTTCTTCTTCCGAGAGCTTGGCTCTTCTCTCTCAATTTTCTCAAAATTTATGTGGGGGTTCCTCTCTATATTTTTCTCTCTGAGACTTGAAGTCTTGAGGCCTTTATATAGGGCAAGCTGATTTGTTCAATCAGTTAAGAAGATCTTTTCTCAATTGATTTGGGGATTCACCACCGTTGGATGTTTGATCCAAGGGCTTCTGGTTTACAGAAGGAAATCTTTTTTTACAAGATTGGGAAATCTTTCCATACAGAATTTATTCTGTATTTTAGTGATTTTTAATCACTTTTGGATCATTGATCCAACGGTGCTCTGATTTACAGAGCATAATCTTTTTATTTGGAAAGATTTTGAGGAATCTTTCCTTAACAGAATTTTATTCTGATTAATTGATGATTTATCATTATTATTGGATTTTTGATCTAACGGTGGGGAGCTTTTATTTCCAGCGCTAGCGCACCCGTGCTTTGCACGTGGTGCGCTGCTTAGAGTGCAGCGCACTTCAGCGCTAGCGCTTACGTGCTCTGCACGTAGTGCGCTGCAGTGCACATAGCGCTAGTACTTATGTTCTTTGCACGTAATGCGCTGCTTAGAGTGCAGCGCTCTTAGCGCTAGCGCCCATGTGCTTTACACGTGGGCGCTTCCTCAGAGTCTTTGACTCTTTCAGTGCTGGCGCTGCTATGAAGCGCTGCTTCATTTTCAAAATTTGAATTTTTGTACAGAGCTTTGCTCTGATTGGGGGAAACAAATGCCCCCCACCGTTGCGCTTACGTGGCCCACATGTGAGTGTAGCGGTGGTAGCATCTGCGCCCTTGGATCATCTCAGAAGTTGAAACGGCTCTCAGCGCCTATAAATAGGACCCTTGGCCCTTGAGATAATTTCTGTTCATCTTCTTTCTTGTTTTCTGAGAATCAATTTCTTTTTTAGAGCATAGATCTCTGTTTTAAGAACTTTCATGAGTCAAAACTCTGCCAAATTTTTGGTAAGATTTAAATTTTATCAATAGAGCTTTGCTCTCGCTCAGATCATAGATCTCAAAATGTTTTTAGGGTTTTACCCATTAACAGAGCTTTATTCTTTACAGATCTTAGATCTAAAAAAATGTTATTAAGGTTTTACCTATTAACAGAGCTTTGCTCTTCATAGATCTTCGATCTAAAGAAAACCTTTTTAGGGTTTCTTGACCTATTAATAGAGCTTTGCTCTCTTGAATAATGGAGATTTGTTAATCTCTTATTAAGAACTCTTAAGAGTTTGTTCATGGATCTTAAAGATCTCAGAATTTTAATTCATTAAAAAAATTATTTTAATTTTTCTGATAGGTTATTCCATCATTTTTACAGAGCACGGCTCTTGAGGAATTTTTATTCCTTCATCATTAGAGTTGAAAAAAGTCACTCTGCCACAGAGCACTGCTCTCAAGGGGAGATTTACTCCTTAGCTCGAGGGGTTCTTATTGAATGAGAATCAATTGAGGATTTCCTCATTTAATGACAGTCTCATCAAATGATGAGACTGTTTTATTAATGATGAACTGTTATCTAGATTATGTGGGTCCCCTTTGGTCCCTTTTCACTGCATTGCAGTTTGGTACAGATTTAAAGTACCTAGTGACAGAACTTAAACTGTAGTATTGGCGGCTGAAAATTTATTCTTTTTCGCGCAGGTACTATGTCACTCGATACTTCGTTTCCCTTTGTCCGTTCAGAAGGCGGATTCCTTACAGCGCCAGTGGATAGGTAACTCTTCGCATTGATAAAGGATCATGACCCAGAGCATAAGAATCTTCATCTATGGGGTAGATGGTATGATCAAATTATCAGAGGCCGGTGGAGCTTTTCTTGTGCGACACCCTCGGATCCTATCTCGGCAATCCCTTATGCAGATGCACCCCCGATAAACTATACTGTGGAGGAGGTGAATTGGACTTCAGAAGGTCTCCTCCGGCCTTCTATGGCCGCAATACCCGTGCAACCGCCGGTAGTTTTAGACATTCTAGGGCAGCGCATATGTCAGGGCGAGTCACGCCCTTGGGGACAGCCATACAACATAAGACTAACTCCCAGTCACCCGGCCGGAAACTTGCAGTAGGCCCGATATATCTTATCGGCGAAGAAGTCACAGCTGCTGAAGCTCGGATTGTACCCTGCGATCTACGATTCCTTATTCCAGTATTCTGCACCTCCTACATGGTGGATCAAGGCATTTCTAGAGCAATGGAACATTCCGGCCCACACCTTCCTCTTATTGGATTGAGAAGTCTCCATTTCCTTAGAGGAATTTGCCGAGGTCTCTGGTTTACCCGTTAGGGGAGAGCATTACGAGGAGCTTCTTCCTCCAGATGAATATATTTTTGCCACTAAATCAGTGGTAATGGGTCTTACCCCAGAGAACGCCATTCAACACCAATTCCTAAGTTTGATAAAGGTGTTGAATATCTATGAGAGCCTATTTCTCGAATCCGGAGGCCGCGGGGTTAATTTTACGGATTTCATCGCTCGTTTTCTCCGTACGGAAGTATTATCGAAGGAAGCCGCGAAGTTCTCCAAACTTGACGATCCTTTTGGCTTAGGTTTAGGCAACTTGCCGACGGCGGAGGCGGATCAGAAGAATTTCTTTCTCCCCGGCATCCCAGTCGTCCTTTTTGCAGAGCTGGCAGCTCCTGGGATCGACGAAGAAACGTTCTTTTTGGGGTTTCTCGGGTTATGGTTGAGCTGGTTTGCGCTTTCGATGCACCCTCGCCATATGAGACCGTCCGTCTTTTATCCAGCGCATCGAATGGTTGCTGGGATACAAGTGGCCGTCGAGATCGCTGGGTTAGCCTACTTGTATCACGGCCTCAACTTGGCAGCGGACACTACTAAGCCAGGGGTGCAGCCTGCCAACTTTTCAATACATTATTTCACCTCATGGCTCGAGTTGCACGTGCTTGGCGTCTTTGGTATCCACAGAAGACCTTCCTTTTATGACAGATATAAGTTCCCTCGGATAATGCGGCTAGTTGACGCATCCATCGTAAATCCGACACTGCGGGAAGCTAGGGGTTTGCTCCTTTGTCCACGCACGGTTGGAGATGGTATGTCCTTCACTGATATAATTTTGCCCGTCGGCCAGGAATCTACAAAAACGGTGCTGCCATTGCAGGACATTTTTAAAGACGGGGCCTCTGTGTTGAAAGCTCGGGAGATTCTTCATCTGTACGCCATCAGGCCGGGCTTTCTCGTATTTAGGCAGAATGATACGGCGTTGTTCATGAGATACAACCCGCATCATTTTGCCCATCAGCTAAGTTATAATCAGGGCGTCCCGCTTGAGGCTTTCTTGGCAAAACCCGCCGCTACCGGAGAGGGTATCCGGAGAGCGCTGCATCATTTTATGCGCCTAAACACAGGGTCAACTTTTTCATTAGTGAACCGAGCTGCATTCCGAAGGCCGTGAATGTGTATGTGGTGTGGTATCAACATTCGATGGGCGCCGTCATTAGGGAAGAAAAGCGATTGCTGCTTGATCGCAAGGGCACCGCCCCGGCTGGTAACCCAAATGTTCCTCTGAAGCGACGGACCATTGTCCGTCCTCTCTTAAGAGAAGTGGTTGCGGTTGTGGTTCCGCGTGATATATCTGAGCTACCGCTACCGCGTGCTCCCGTTGAAGCGGCAGCTGCAGCGTTTCCTGAGTCCGGCCTGGGTGCGGAGATCGGGACTCGCCGCCCGAAGTTGCCTGCTAAGCGCAAGCTCGTGTTACCGGCGGCTGGTACTCGCTCACAGAAGAAGAAGAAGAAGTCAATTCTTTCTGCCGATGTTGTACTCGTCCAGGAGCCTCATGCTCCTTACAGCGAGGGCTTGAGCAAATATGGGACCAACGAAGGCCTATTCATGGCACCGGATGATACCGACCTCGAGGCTGCTATTGCAGCTTCTGAGCGATTAGCAAGCCACAAAGCGGGACTGGTCATCCTTGCACAATCGAGTAAACCTCAGCCGTATCTTTTATCATTGCATTACATTTTTATTATCATGTTTTGACTGACACTTTTCCTTCAACAGGCATCTCCACTGAAGAAGCTCTCGCAGCTTCTCTCAAAACTTTTGAGGAGAGGAAATGCTTCGAGCATCCTTAGGCATCGGTACATTTCGGTTCACCGCGTCTCCACTCCCGTTTCTTATGGGTAATTTGACCCCTCCTTTTCATCTTATTACAGGGACTACCTCTACTCAGGTTATTCCAGGTGTGGTATCGACTTCGCAGGGCGGTGCGGAGACGCTTCCAAGGCCGGCTACCAAAGTCCCAGTTCCGTCGGTATTGCCGAAAGAAGCTTCACTTAAGCAACAGATGACAGATGCCATAACGGCTCCAGAGGTAGCTCCTGTCGCGGACGATGACGTCTCCTTGACGGAGGTCTTGAGAAGATCGGCTCTGACGGCCCAGGCGTAAAGGAAGCGCAGGAGGCGTGCAGCAAAAGAACGCAACGCCACCTTGGCCGTGGGTGCAGGCTCGAGCGCTGCTTCCCATGTCTCTGCTTCTTTAGAGGGTGCTCCGGGCACCCTGTCTACCGCTCATAGACAAGCGGCACGTGCGGCTTGGGAAGCAATTGAAAAGCCAACCCAAGGTAATGTAACACTGAGCCTTTTTGTCAAAGCTTTAATCTTTAGATTCTCATATATCTTATCCTGCAGGGCCAGGTCCTGGTGAGGAGGTGGCGGGTGAGATGACTGCAACTACTGAGCCCAAAGCGGCTACTCTTTCCCAGGAGTCCGGGACTGCTCCAATTTCCGCTCTTTCCGCCTGCGGTTCCCTGCCATCTCCTGGCGTCGCGAGTGTCACAACAGCTCTCGTGGAATCGGGGGACGAAGCTACGGGCGGCGAAACCATCCTCGCAAATAAGATTGAAGAAGTCGTGATGCTTGGCGATGCTCCCGTCGCGGTTCTGGGTGATGACCTGTCTGGTAGGTCTCGGGTCGCTACATTCTTTTCGCTTTCCAATCCTTTCTAATGACATTATTTTCCTTTCGAATGTAGGTGTGGCGAGTATTGAGGTTGCGATACCTGAAGAAGCACCACCAGTTGCCGCTTTGACGATCGTTGCCCCTCCGTCCTCTCTTATATCTTCTCAAATACTGGAAGGTATAGGTTTGTGATAAATTTCAATTGGGGACAACATATTTTGTATACTAACCATGTATCATCGTGATCTCGCAGGAGTTCTTTTTGATTACTTGTATCAGGTGTTGAACCCGCACTTCTCCTTCTAGTCAGAGATTAGTCCGCCCGCTGGTGTCGGTGAGTATCTTTTCTAACCGACGTCCTTTCTTTTCTTTGACGGGCAGCCATGTCATTGTTAATTCCTCTTTGCATCACTTGTAGCCTTACAAATTGAAGGAGGGGACGAGGGTATAGCCGCGCCACCAGTACTTCCAACTCTGCCCCCTGTTGCAGCCGGTATAGTAAACTCTATTGTTCGTGCATTTTTTTATTTCTTGAGCCGTCATCTGATTATGATTTGTTTTGCAGCGGTGACCCCGACTCCAGCTCCGTTCAAGTCTCGAATCATAATGCCAGCAGGGTCCTTTTCCAGACGTCCATCTTCAAAAGGCGCTGTGACCAGTCTGCGTATATTGGGCGATTACATCGAGGAGCTTGATGCGAAGGCCCCTACATTCGCTGCAGATTTTTCTGCCGAGGTTAATCCAATGTTGGGGACGCTTGTGAACTTTCATAACAAAGGTGTCATTGAGTCTTGGGTTAACCACTGCAGAAAGATTGAGGCCTGCCTGCATGAGCTTGAGCTTAGGCATCCTGCTACTGAGATTCTGGCTGTGAACTCCCAACGAGCTGCATGAGTCGAGCAGAGTGTGTCCTTCCTCCGCCATTTTGAAAAAGAAGCGACCTTAAGGCGGAAGGAACGCGAGGAGGCTTCGGATGAATCCGCCCGGCTGCACGCCCAAGTCAAAGTGAATGCTATGCAACTGAGAGCTGCTTTTGACACCTTGCAGCAATGTATCTCAGAGGGGCTTGTATTGAGGCGGAAGCTCGACTCTATTGAGCGGGTTACACAGAGTCGCGAAGCTGCCCAACGGGAAATCGATGAGAAGATTTCATCATGCTTGCAGCAAAGGGCTCGAATTGAAGTAGAGCTGGCCGCGACGGCTGATCACGAGAAGGCACTGAAAGGAGTACGCGAGCAACTTACTGACTTATTGAAAACGCCTCCTTCTCAGTAGTTGTTTTGTATAGATTGAACACCTGTAATCTTTGAATAATATGTATCCATTTTTTATTCTTTCATATAATTCAACTTGTACTCCATTGAATTCATGAATAAGAGATACACATTTTCTGTTCTACTGTTGCTTTCTTCTCCTTACCATGTCATTGCCAAGTGATTTTAGCAAGTGTGTCCTGTAGATGGTAAGTGACGGTCCATCTTGGACTCTTTGCAGGGTAATGATGGCTTAGGAAGCAGGTTCAGGTCTGTTGCCTAAGACGTTTCAATTTTATGAGCCGTGAGGGTCTCATAAAGGGTTTTCTCCCTACGAGTCGAGAGGATCTCGTAGGTGTATTTTCTCCTTAGAAATCGTGAGGATTCCTAAGTGTGCTTTCTTTTGAGAGTCGTAAGGATCTCACAAGAGAATTTTCCCTCTTACAAGTCGAGAGGACTCGTAAGTGGTTATTTCCCTCCTTATCGAGTTTCGACTTTGGAGAGTGTGGTCTGTGAATAGTATGCAAGAGTCCGTTTTGGACCGACTTGCAAGGCCCAAGTTCTTAGGAAACAGGTCATTATCCCCATTGCCTAAGGCTTTCCCCTACGAGTCGAGACGAATCGAGAAGTTCTCACAAAGACACTAATTTTCTTACGAGTCAAGACGAATCGAGAAGTTCTCGCAAGAATGTCCTAACGTCACAGTTAACCTCTGCTCTTTACGACAGAGGTCCGTTAGGGTCTGTGGTACTAGGGTTTTGCCCGTCGTACTGTCGCGCTGGCTGACGTATTCCTCGATCGACATTCTTGCTGTTCGAGTAGCCTTGTGACTGTCGTGTCTCTGATCCCTTCGGGGGCTGGACAAGACGTCTTCAAGCAATCTTCCTAGGCAGTTTGACCGTCGGAAGAACAAGCGTTAGGAATTTTACCATGCCGCTTTTTACTTGAGGTTAGGCTCAGTTTGGGGAGCCCCGATGAGTCATAACCACTCCGCGCTGGTGTGGGGTGATCTCCGATAGTCTTTCAGGTTTTATTTGAGTTGCCGTCAAGACCCTGAAGCTAGGAATTTAACATTTGCTTCGTTTGTTGGCATTGCGTCTGCTGTATCAAGATGAACGTTGAGATGGTGACCACTCCGTGCTGATGTGGGATGATCTCCGATTGTCTTTCAGGTTTTATATGAGTTGTCATCAAGACTTTGAAGCTAGGAATATTGCCTTTGCTTCGTTTGCTTTGGCGTTGCGTCTGCTGTATCGAGACGAACGTCAAGGTGGTCTCTAGGTTGTTGGTGAACCGTCGGGATTTGGAACTAGGGACTTTGCTATGGCTCCGTGATTGATTGTCGCGTCCGAACCCTGCTAGAATGAGGAGGAACGCTGTTGTGGGTCTCCAGGCTGTAGATGTGGCCGTCGAGACTTAGCTCTCTTTCTGATGGAGCCTGGTGGGATGATATAGTTCCCTCTTTGTTTGTGCCCCTGAATTGTATACAGGGATCGCTGTGATCTCACCTGTAGAGAAAAAAGTTTCATTTCATTTCATTTTTTTATTTCTTTCCGCGATGCTCTATCATTTCAGCTTTTTATATCGCGAAAGTCGTGATTGCCCAATCATTTCGGTTATTTTTCGCAGTGCCCAATCATTTCGGCTATTTGTTTTATTTACTCGCTGCTTTTTATTGCGAGTTGCCCAATCATTTTGGATATTTTGTATGCATACATTTTTACTTGCTGATTTTTTTGCAAGTTGCCCCATCATTTCGGCTATTTCATATGCATTTTTTTTGGCTCGCTGACTTTTCGCTACGAGTTTAGGATTTGATACCGATTTAGGCATCAACATCGCTACAACTGGGATATTGCCAAGAGCGAATCATCATTTGTCTCTGTCGATGTCGAACAAAGGTGGCTTAGCGAACAGGGTTAGGATCTTGTCGACTAAGGCTTTTAACTTCATGAGCCGTAAGGGTCTCATGAAGGTATTTCTCCCTACGAGTCGTGAGGATCTTGTAAGTGCGTTTTCTCCTTAGGAAACATGAGGATTCCTAAGTGTGTGTTCTCTTATAAGTCGTAAGGATCTTATAAGAGTGTTTTCTCCTTATAAGTCGAGAGGACTTACAAGGGCTGTCCATTGTGTGAACATATCCCTAGTCGCTGGTGGGACTTTGTTAGGGAAATGTTTATTCGCACCCGTGGATTGTATACAAGGGTCAGCATTGAACCGCTTGTAGGGCAAAATCAGGATGTATGACTACTTAAGAACAGGTTCAGATCCCTGTAGCTTAAGGCTTTTGAATCTTATAAGCCGTGAGGGTCTCATAAGAGGGTTCTCCTTACGAGTTGCGAGGATCTCGCAAGTGTAATTTCTCCTTAGGAATCGTGGGGATCCCTAAGTGTGTTTCTCTTTTGTGAATCGTAAGGATCTCACGCATGTGGTTTCTCCTTACAGGGTCGAGAGGACCTTGTCAGTGTCTTTTAACGAGATTGCTCCCTTTCGGGTTTTCACAAAACTCGCCGGTAGTCTTGCTGTTTTTACTCACGGAGCCCTTTCGGCTTTTCATCTGTGCCCATTCTGCTTATGGACGTACCTTTTTCTTTTTCTTTTTTTTTTGCCACATCAGACTGAGGATGGTGCGGGTCGGTAGTAGTTTAACGACGTTTCGGTCAGGCGTTATTTAGGGACGTTTCGGTCCACTGCCAGTTTTAGGACATAATGGTTCATCGCTAGTTTAAGGACGTTTCGGTCCGTCGTTAGTTTAAGGACATCTCAGTCCATAGTTGCCGTATTTGAGGCGAATTTCTAGTTTACGGACTTTTCGGTCCATGGGGCTTTCTCTATGAATGAACACGATGCCCCTGGCATGTCCATCTTTTTCGGATCATGTGGTTGTGGCGGGTTCATCTTCCAATTTTCAGACAGTGCGAATTTGCCCAGTTGGTATTAGTCTTCAATCCAGCCTTTGAAGACAAAGCAGTCTTCGATTGGATGGCTTACCGCTTGGTGGTAAGGGCAGTAATTAGAATTGTTGACATCGCCTGGCTGCAACGGATGTTTTGGATCAGGCAGATTGATGAGTCTGTTGCGCACTGCCAGCTCGAACAATCTCCTCGTTTTATTTTGGGGAAACGAATAAGGGTGTCCCAGTCTCTCCTCGAGGGATGGGCGTGGACGCATAATGTTTTGGCGAACAACCGGCTTTGAGTTGCTCGACTATTGTTGAGCATTGGCAACGAAGGTCGCTTTCCCCTTTCCTTTTTCGTTTCGAGGCTCCAGCTTTAAAGAAGACGGTCTATAACCCATCTGGTCCATTTGGGCTAGTTTGTCAATCAAGGCCTGGAAAGTGGTCGGCTTGAAGAACATCATAAATTGGGAAATGGTCGCTTGAGGGTCGAGAGTACCCACGAACATGCCTACCGCAGGTGCTTCTTTGATGCGCTGCATGCACTTCGACCATAAATTCCGCCACTATATCGCGTACTGAAGCCAAGTTTCGTCTGGCTTCACCCTGGCATTGATCAATGTCGTGATTGGGGTGCGTTCGCTAGCGCTTGCGAAATGCTGGGTGAATAGCAATTCCATCTCTGCAAATGTCTTGACAGAGTCATTTGGGAGTTCGGAATACCACTCGAATGCTGTCTCTGACAAGCTGCCAACGAATTGGCGAAACAGGAGCTTATCGTCACCTCCGGTGTTGCCGCATAAGGTTCTAAATTGAGAGACGTGCTGATGCGGATTTCCCGTCCCCTTATATACGTGGAATTTGGGGATCGTGTATCCCGGCGGGTACTTTATTTGGTCGTACCAACCCGGGTAGGGTCTTCCAATCTTAACAATTTGTACAGCTGCTTCATTCGCCTGATGAACTCGTATCTGCTGAGCGATGTAATCATCCAGGGTGGCTTTAGAAATGGTCTCTTCCTTGGCTGCTGAACAAGCCGGAAGAGGGTTTGACGTCTCCACTTGGTCGTCTTCAAGGATAATTGGAGGATCTTCAGCTGGGGGATCCGGCTGTAACATCATCCCGACCATGTCTTGGAATAAGAACGCCATTCGTTTTATGTTGGCAGCTCGTTCCGCTGCCTCTTTGTCCTTCTTTTTGAGGATTCTATGGAGGAACTCAGCATCAGTTTCTTGTTCTTAGCATTGCTCCAACGACGCTTCCGGGCTTTCTTTTGGTCCCGTGAGTGCGGCCATAGCTGTTAGCATCTCTTGGAGCTTTTGTTGTTGCTGTTCCTGAGCCTTAGTCACTGATCGCGTAAGCAGTCGATCACCTATGAAGATACGGCTATCCTCTTTTCCGGATGCCATATAGATGGTATGAACCACCATGCCCCAGACTTAGGGCGTTTAGGCTTAGTGCCCTTGACATTTGTCGCAGACACGGGAATCTTCTCCGGCCTTCTCCTCTTGTAGGCGGTCGAAGTTGAGGGAGCCGTTGCAGCGGGTACCTAAACAGATGAAACCTTCTGTGGCTTGATAGGATAGTCCTCTTCTCTCCGAACTTTCATCTTTTTCTGTCGGCAGGGATAATTTTGATCAATCACCGAGTCTTGGACTTGACGCCAAACCTTGTAAATTTTAGAGGACAGCCGTTGAGGGGGCTGCTCCAGCTTCGCCTTTAGGGCATTCTCCATAGGTGGAGGAGATCTTTTCAGCATAGCAATTGGTGAGTTCCTGCACACCCCGTTAAGTAGTTCAAACCTGTTCCCAGTTGGAACAGCAGCATCAACTTCCACCATTGGAGCTGGCGGAGTCAGTCCAGAAGGGGAATTGCCCCCAGCTTTCCTTACTCGGCGCCAGTGGCGATGTCGAGCTTGTCGTGCGGCCGGGATTGCCTCCACTGTTGGATCAGCTTTTCCATGCCCCCTGTTCTGATGGGAGTCTGCTGTTGGCGCCATCCTGTCAAAGACAGATGCTCGCTGAGAGGGAATGGCCAATCTTGAAAAGGCTGGTTTTCGTGTAGGGGAAACGGCCATGGTTACTTCACCCAGAGTGGGAGCTGAAACGGCCAGTCTTGTGAAGACCGACCCCTTAGCCGGAGAAGCCGCCTTGGTGACTTCAAGAGTAGGAACGGCTATCCGCTTCAGGATAACGCCTTCTGGTATTGCGGGCTTCTTCACGGGCCCGTTGGAGCTTTGGCCCAGTCTGCTGAAAACCGAGGCGCTTGGTTTGGACGACCCGTTAAGAGGAGCTGCAGCAGTGGTAAGCCGATCAAAGACCGACTTCTTTAAAGCCTCTTGCAATTGTACAGGGGTGTTGAAGCTCATCGGTGGGATCCTGGTCCCGAAGAATAGTCCAGTGGTGGCCTGAGTCACATGTTCCACCGGCATAGCGAAGATGGAGGCCTCTTGGGGCCCATAAGTCACTTCTCCAGACGGGACAGAGCGAGAGTTGCAGTTGCAGTTAGTGCAGTTTGAAGCTATTGATCTTCGGTTTTCTGCACGGAACAAGACACCAAATCTTAGTACCTCGAATCCAGGGGCAACCATGTCAAACCGCGATTCGTTCGCAAAACACGACGCATGAAGTGTGGAGTGGAAAGAGGAAAAGGTCCCACCGGGGGTGCCAGAATCTGTTCCCCTCCGAATACAGAGACGCGACCGCGTAGGTCCGTCTTGCCTGAATTTGGGGGCAGATGCTAATTGGTGCTATCCGTCTAACTCTCCGAAGATGCCAAGTTGATTTATAACACCGTGTATCGAAGATTTAAACGGATGCGGACAATGTAGCAGACTTCGTCAGATTCCCCCTCATTTGAGGGGTTTTTGATTGTGGGGACGCTCTTCCTGCAGGCGCAAGCCCCTGTAGTTAATTACGCTACCATATCGCGATAACCACTTTCCCCTTCTCCAGATGGTCACTTCGTGTCGTGGGTGTTTGTTTTGTTTTTGGTTGCCCGTGGATTGTATACAGAGACTAATTTATATTGTCGCTCGTAGGGCGTGGATTAGTCCAAATCCGTATCTTCTTAGATTTGGGTTTGGGTTGGGTTTAAGGATACGTTAGTCTCATTTGAGACTAAGATCAACTTAAACTTATGTTAATGATACGTTAGTCTAATTTCAGACTAAGATTAACTTAACGGGATCGTTTAGATCCAACAAAAGAGCATTTGGGCTCTATTGTTTAGTTTAGGGACATTGCGGTCGACAATTAGTTTAAGGTCGTTACGGTCTAAGGTTAAGAACATCATAATCCATGGGCTTAAGGACCCCACAGTCCAAGGTTAAGGACATCATAGTCCATAGGTTTAAGGACCCCACAGTCCAGTTTAAAGACGTCATATTCTATGGAACGTATGGTTGTCGGGACCCGTCACCTCTCAGAAGACGTTGAATGATTACAACGACAAATATCAGAGGAGTGAAGAGATGTACCCTTGAACCAATTTTAGTTGGGAGATCTATAGTCCAATTGGGACTAAGATCAAAAAGATTAATAAGCATATGGGCACAGTTAATCTGAATTAAGGACTTATGGCCAATCTTGGGCTAAGTCCAATCAAATTAAAATGTTTAACATTTATTTTGAGCTGTTGAGCATTTATTTGGGCTTGGCCCTTTTAACAAGGCCGAGCATTGATTTAGATTCTGACAGTATTTCTGTCTTTTGTTGAATGCAGAGCATTAATCATAGATCTGGGGCTTATTAAAGAACAATTTATGTTCTATCAACACAGCACATGGTGCGCTTGGCGCTTTGTGCCAGTCAAAAGAGCACGGAGCGCTTCTGCTGGGTAGCGCACACGTGAGGAGCATGTGGCGCGCTTGGCGCTGAGCGCCAGACCATGAGCGCAAAGCGCTATTTATTCAATGAGCGCAAAGCGCTATTTGTTCAATGGCACACACGCGAGGGGCACGTGGTCTGCTCGGTGCTGAGCGCCAGTCCATAAGCGCAAAGCGCTATTTTATGAGCGCAAAGCGCCATCTGTTCTGTAGCGCACACATGAGGAGCACGTGGTGCGCTTGGCACTTTGCGCCAGTCAAAGAGCGCAGAAGCGCATCTGATCAATTTTATGATCTGAGAAATAAATTCTCGTTTAGAAGAGACTTTGTCTCAAGGTTCCAAGAACAAAGTTCTTATTTTGTAGGAGATGTTTCAATCTCTTATTTTTGTGAAAGGCTTTGCCTTTATGGATCTGTGATCCTCAGAGAATTGAAGTATTCTCCCCCCTTTTACTAATGAGATAATATGATCTCTTTGTGTAAAAGACCTTAGTCTTATAGATCTATGATTTGTGAGAAGAATTATATTCTTCATCTTATTTTATGATGAGGTCCTTTGATCTCTCTGTGAAAGACTTTAGTCTTGTAGATCTATGATCTTAAGGAAAGAAGTGAAGTCTTCTTTTTTAATACGAGACGATTTCGTCTTTCTGTTCTTTTTTACCTTGAAGAAAAATCTTCTTCTTCCGAGAGCTTGGCTCTTCTCTCTCAATTTTCTCAAAGTTTATGGGGGGTTCCTCTCTATGTTTTTCTCTCTGAGACTTGAAGTCTTGAGGCCTTTATATAGGGCAAGCTGATTTGTTCAATCAGTTAAGGAGATCTTTTCTCAATTGATTTAGGGATTCCCCACCGTTGGATCTTTGATCCAAGGGCTTCTGGTTTACAGAAGGCAATCTTCTTGTTTTTTAACAAGATTGGGAAATCTTTCCATACAGAATTTATTCTGTATTTTAGTGATTTTTAATCTCCTTTGGATCATTGATCCAACGGTGCTATGATTTACAGAGCACAATCTTTTTATTTAGAAAGATTTTGAGGAATCTTTCCTTAACAGAATTTTATTCTGATTAATTAATGATTTATCATTATTATTGGATCTTTTATCTAATGGTAGGGAGCTTTTAGTTCCAGCGCTAGCGCACCCGTGCTTTGCACGTGGTGCGCTACTTAGAGTGCAGCGCACTTCAGCGCTAGCGCTTACGTGCTCTACACGTAGTGCGTTGCAGCGCACATAGCGCTACCGCTTACGTGCTCTGCACGTAGTGCACTGCTTAGAGTGCGGCGCTCTTAGCGCTAGAGCCTATGTGCTTTGCATGTGGGCGCTGCCTCAAAGTCTTTGACTCTTTCAGCGCTGGCACTGTTATGAAGCGCTGCTTCATTTCAAAATTTGATTTTTAGAACAGAGATTTGCTCTGATTGGGGGAAACAATCCCTTCACCGGGAGTGACCTCTTTAGCGAAACTAGCAAATACTACAACTCACTCGGTTTTGTTTTTGATAGCTTCTCTAATTCCTGCTTTGCAAAGTGGTATTGCTGAATATCTTGCACCTCATTCGATGAGGAAAGAGCCGAGATCCCTTTACCGGAAGAGACCTCTTTAGTGAAACTAGAAAAGCCTCAAAAGCACTCCTTTTCAAAATCACTAGATTCTACAACGATATCAAGTTCATTACGCTCATGGTTTTCTTAAAAACCTGCGTAGCCCTCCGTTATTTCAGATAAGCTCTATTTTAGTATTCGTGCTACGGTTGTTTGGTCTGGGTCAAGGCGTAGTGTGCGGCAGCTGAATTAGTGCTTATCTGCAGCATATGATGCGATGGATTAGGGTAGTCGTACGGTGTTGTTTGGTCTACGTCAAGGGTCGTACGGGTGGATTTAATTAAATCAAGAAATGAACGGGTTGAACTTGATTAGCGCCCTATGGGTTTTTGGCCTATGTCAAGGTCATGGGACGTTAGGGGTAAAAACCATTATCAGGAGTTTCAAGTGTTGAAATTTGCAATGAGATTGCATACCTTCTATGAGATAGTTGGATCCCGATACCCACTGCGAGTAAGAGTTACTCCTGGAAGATTTGTGCACTTTACTATTAGCCGATGAGGTAGGTATCTAGAAAGGTGTCAATAGGGTCATACCTCTTGGAAAACAAGGTTTATTTTAATTAGGTCCGTGCGAAAGCACGGGGAACCTCCCTCAAAGTAATGACACTGGTCTGGCCGAACGATTAGAGAACTTGTAGGGTGTAATTAATCCCGGCTAATCTTACCTTTTAGGGTTTGAAGGAAGATTTGATAAAACCAGTGGGAGTCATCCTGATTAGATAAGATAATAACCAATCTAATCTTACAAAGAGCGCACGCAAAGTTGTAATCCTTCTCTCTCTCCTGGTAGCGAAAAATGAAATACCTTAATCAAGATAATAATATGGATGTATTGACCGAACCTACTCATCATACTGGGCTAGGTTCCGCTCTACCTTATGATTGTCATAAGTCTAAGCAAGGAATATGGGAATATTCGGATTCCCACGCCACCTAAATGAAGAAAAAGCATGTTGATGTATTGTTTTCGGGTGTGTTCATAACCAAGAACTGTTTCTCAGTTACCTCTACGTCATGGGTATTGGATACCGGATCAGGATCCCACACATATAATTTGTTACATGGGCTATAGACAAGTGGAGAACTGGGAAAAGGTGATATGTCTCTAGTATTAGAGAATGGTGCAATTTTTGCAGCCAAAGCAGTTGGAAAATATCACCTAGTTTTACCAACTGGTAATACATTAATTCTTAGCGACTGTTATTTCGTACCAATAAATATTGTGAATATTTTCCTAAATCAAGTGTTGATTGGGTAAGGTATGTTGTATAACAGTATACACGTTCTGAATCAAACTACAATTCTAAACGTACAGAACACACACAAGAGGAACAGTTCAGAAATGAACGAAGTCTTCTTGTGGTATTGTAGACTGGGTCATTTCGATGAAACAAGACTAGCTGAAGTTCCATAAGGATGCATTTTTGAATCCGTTCGAATTTACATCTTATGAAACTTGCCAGTCATGTCTCGAAGACTAGGTGACCAAATCTTCATTTACTGAAAATGGAGAAAGAGCTACTGAACTCTTAGATAGATACATGGTGATGTATGCGGTCCTATGTCTACATATGCTATGGATGGTTCCGCGTACTTTATTACATTCACAGATGTTCTCTCAAGATACGAACATGTGTTCTTGTTGAAACAAAAAACTGAATCTTTTGAGAATTTCAAAGAATATAAGTACGAAGAAGAGAACTAGATGGGTAAAGGTATTCAAATCCATCGATATGATCGGGGAGAAGAATACTGGAGCACGGAATTCCGAGACTATTCAAAAGAGAATGAGATTCTCTCTCAGTTTACTCCTCCGTATACACCACAGCACAACGGTATATTAGGATAGTGCAATCACATCCTATGTGATATGGTGTGCTCTATGATGAGTACTGCTGAGTTGCCTGTTTCCTTTCAGGGACATGCACTTGAGAAGCTGCATACCTATTGAATAGAGATCCGATCAAATCTGTTGCTCACCACTCCATATGAGATATGGAATGGGAAGAGACCATCTCTTAAACGAGTTAAGATATGGGGTTTTCCGGTCTATGTTGAAAAGCAAAATCCGGACAAGCTCAAAGCAAGGTCAGTTCTATGCAAGTTTGTAAGATATCCCAACCATTCGCGAGGGTTTATCTTCAACCACACCGAGAAACAAAATATGTTTTGTTTCTTGACATGCCACTCTTTTAGAAAAGGAATTTCTTGTCAAAGAAATTAGTGGCAATGAGGGAGATCTGGAAGTAGTTCCAGCAAACACAAACTATAACTGACGATTTGTTGGAACCGAAGGATTCAATAGTCCCTGACGAACTGAAGCCACTTCGCAGATCTAGTAGGGTTCCTCATCCACTTGAGAGATACTACGGTTTTCTCTTAAACAGTGGAAGCGAGGATTGCATCATGGAGATGATGACCCAACTAGTTTTGAGCAGGCCATCACAAGTGGAGACTATATGAAATGGCTGGATGCTATGCGATCTGAGATGGAATCCATATAGACCAGCAAAGTGATTTTGCATGTTGCTCCTGAAGGGGTAAAACCCATCGGAAACAAGAAGATCTTTGAGAAAGATAATTTGGTGTAGATGGAAAAGTTGAGACTTTCAAAGCTAAACTTGTCGCTAAGTTTAAGTCCATCAGGATCCTACTTGCCATTGCTGCATACCATGACTACGATATCTGGCAGACTGCACGTCAAAACTGCTTTTCTAAATGGTGATTTAGAAGAGCGTGTATATGACACTGCCAGAGGGCTTCGTAGATAGTGGGAGAAGCGGAAGCATGTGCAAGCTGCTTAAATCCATATATGGGTTAAAGCAGGTATCGCGGAGATGGAACATCTGTTTTAATGAAGCTGTCAAAGAGTTTGACTTCATCAAAAAGATAGATGAACTATGTATAAATAATAAATTTGTAAAGAGTATAGTTGTCTTCCTCTTATTGTACGCAGATGACATACTCTTGATAGGAAAGGGTGTTCCTATGCTACACTCGGTCAAGCACCTCTTATCACATAGGTTCTCCATGAAAGATCTAACTGATGTCTCCTACATCCTGGGATACAGATCTATAGAGATAGATCTAAATGGATTTGGGATTGTCCTAATCCAGGTACATGGCACCATGCTAAAGGGGTTTAGTATGGATGATTCTAAGCGTGGTAATGTACCCGCTTGTTTAGGAATCACTCTCTCCAAAGAGATATCTCTCGTGACTGATTTGGAGAGGGCTCGCATATAAGGGATACCCTATGCTCTGGCAGACGGGTCAATCATGTATGTGATGTTATGTACCAGACCAGATATAGCTTACTCATTAGGTGTAGTGAATAAGTATCGAAAAGATCTTTGGGAAAACCACTCGACAGCTGAAGAACATTCTTAAGTACTTAAGAAGCACTGAAGAGATGTTCTTGGTGTATGGTAACGGTGAACTCCAGATGGAGTCCTTTATCGATTCGAGCTTCCAGAGTGATAAGGACGACTGAAAGTCGGTCTCGGGTTTTGTTTTCACCCTCAGTGGAGGGACGGTATGTTGGAAGGGTTCCAAGCTATATACCATAGCAAACTCGTTGATAGAGGCTAATTACATCACTACCAACGATGCTGCCAAAGAGGTTGTCTGGATAAATAAAGTTCATATGATGAACTTGGTTCCTACCATTGGGCATCCAGTACCTGTGTATTGGGATGATAATGGAGCTGTGGCTTTGGCCAAGGAACGCCGGTCCCGTCAGCGATCCAGACATATTCTTAGACAGTATCACCTGATCAGGGAGATAGCTGATCTTTGGGAGATCGAGATCAGGAGAGTTGACACAGAGGATAACACAGCGGATCCACTCACCGAGGCCATCCCTAATATGCTATTCGAGTGACTTCTGGGAATGTTGGGTATGAGATACTACAACACATGGCTTTAGTGCAAATGGGAGATTGTTAGTTATATGTATGCCCTTGAGGCCATTATTGTACATGTGATATATATTATAGTGGATGCTTGGACATATATATATATATATATAGGACTTTTTTGCTCGACATGATAGTATGCTATCTGGTTACTCTTTATCTTAACATGTTGACTGGTATTCTTTACTGTCTTGCTCTCACATGTTGATAAAGACCTTAGGATATGTACTTGACTACAAGGATTATGATGAGATCATACTAGTGGGGCCAGGGTGGTCCATAAGTACATCCTTTAATCGGTTCCCAGTCATGGGAATATCGAGACCAGGGCATCGATATTCCAGTGTAGACTAGTGTGTACGTTTCTTGTCCCTTAGAGGGCGATAGTTGATCCCACAACCATTGGTGTGTGGCATCAAAGATTGTACACAAGTGCTCATTGGAGAATTGGTACACTGAATGCACTCACCGAGTACTCCTATGTGGTAATATACCTATCGTCAGATAGCAGTCCTTTGGTGACACTGGTACAGATTAGTCTGTAGACCCGAGATTATCATAGAGTCTTGTGTGGCTCCCACTGTGCTTTGATTTTCTCCCTACCACGGTTTAAAGGAGTCGTGCAAACAGGTGTATTTTGGGTACAGTCCTGAGTCATATGGAGACAATGAGCGATAGGAGGGGTTTCGTCTCTCCTGGCATTGGGGGTTGATGTTGCACTATGCTCGATTGGATATAACTGGAAGTCCCTGGTCAGGGATGCTGCTGAGATTTACTAATAAGAGTTATCAGTTGTTTCTCGAACCATTATAGGCCAGACATCGGCATGACTTATCACGTTACTGGGGACTGACGTTTACCACCACTAGACAAGATATGAGACATATCAGACGAAGAGACCGGACTGTACAGTAGTGTTACTGATAGGCTTCATGGAGAGTATGGACGAGCTTGCTTGTTGATCTTCATATCGCTCAATACCCGGGTAGCCGTTACGTCCAGCTAGTACCGCTGACAGCTTGTAGGTGATTGATGTGATCATCACCTACTGCTGGCGTATTGACGAGTCTTTAGAGTCTCTCACAGAAGTTTTCTTGTTCAAGCGAAACGAAGTAGGGCACATATGTTGATATGTGTGTGGGCCTGATTAAATATGAGTATGTGATACCGTATTATAATCTGGCAGTTATCTGTTATCGGTTCGGTTATATGTGATATAACCAGATTGTTGAATCAAATGTTGATTTGATAATGTGATATACAGATGAATGATATTAGTCGGTCATATATGATATAACCGGATTATTAAATCAAGTGTTGATTTAATAATATGATATATATTATATGTGATATAATTATATCTTAACTAATATCATTAGCTCACTAATTATTCTTCATTATATATATATTAATATATATGATATATGTATATATATATATATAATAATAATGAAGAATGGCATTATTTCTATTTTTTAGAAAAATAGAAAAGAGGTGGAAAATGATAGCATGGTTGCAAGAATGGGCTTTATTCATAGTTTATTCATCTTGACTCACAATTCAAGCATGGTTGCAATTTTATATTGCAAAATTCCATGCTTGAATGAGTGGGGGTCATGAGTTTCCATTCATTCTAGGCTCATTCTCAACACTTAGCCATTTTTTCTTGATTTGCTCCCATGGTTGCTCTCTAGCTTCATCTTCCTCCTCAAATGCCATGGTTCAAGCTTCAACTCTCATATGAGATGTGAATCATGAAGCTTGAACACAAACATGTGAGCAAAATAAACCCCTATTTCACCATCTCACATTAGATTAGTAATTTGATGTGGAGTGTTGTCTTCACTAATGAGATTAGTGAAGGATTAGCTTGAGTTAGTGGACTTCGGGTGGATCGTCTTTAGCGCGAAGATCACGAAGGAGGGTCGTTCAACTCAAAGAGGAGCCTTGTAGAGTCGCGTGGACTTCAACCCGGAGCTTTATAAGAGAAGGACTCGAACTACAAAGGTTGTATGCTCTTTTCTTCGCTTGGTTTAAATCACATCGCAAAGGCAAACCCTAATAATCTAGTAATGATCTTGTTAGTCTAACTTAGCACCTAAGAAAAATTAAAATGTGGCATGCTTGATGCCTCAAGAATCTCATGGTGGTGTTAAGGTAGACTTTCAGTGGTTGGTCCATTACTCCATTATCAGTTAATTAGACCTATCCTATATGCAACTTTTCCTAATTCTCACGTAGGGAAAATCTGGGAGCATTTTTTTGAGCTGCTGCTTTGGTTTTGTGACTTTTAAAGACTTGGATGTTGGTATTTGGGTTTTGACTCGGTGGTTTGATGTTTGTACGACAACATCGAGAGTTGTTTGGTTATTTTATATGCGTAGACCATAGGTTTTAACCTATGTGTGATTCGTGTGTCGTTTTGGTTTTCGTACGTGATTCCTGTCTACGATACGATGTGTTTATATATGTAGGCACTTTCACGTGGACTTAGAACAACAAGGAAGAGCGTGGCGACTTTGACTTCGGCAAGCCAGGATCAAGGTGAGTAGATGTATATCTATGGGGAAAATCGGGTGGATGGCGTATAGCACCTCCGCAATTTCATAGGGTAGAATGAGAATATGATATATATACATATGTGTTACTGTGAGACGTGAATACTTAGCAAGAAAGGCTTTAGGAGACCATATGATAGATTTAGCGTAATTGGAAGAGAGTGCTTTTAGTTTAGTTTCTTAGTCGCGAAACTCAAGAGTAAAGGTTGACACACACACACACACACACACACACACAAACACACACACACACGTGATATGATTATGGGTGTATATGTTTATATGTGTGTATGTGTGTGTGTGTGTGGATGCGTTGGTGTGTATATATATATATACGTATACATGGGTGATGAGGATAGTATATGATAATTGGAGGTTAGTCGATATGATCGGGCATGATGCCGTGAGATCGGATATATGATTGAGTCATGAAATGATATATGACGTGGTATTATAGTTGATCGTTAGGCGATGTGTATTCATACATATGACGATATGTGTTATGATATTACGAGACTTTAGAACAGTACCCCTGATCATGATATTGTTCGATGATGATACCATATGAGTGATGATGTATATATGATAGTTGACCTGTACCCTCGATTTTGGGATGCCTATGATGGATTTTACCGTACGAGGTATAGATATGATGATTGATCTGCACTCTTGACTTGAGAATGTCGTACTATATATTATACAGTATGTGACGCTATGAGGCTGGATCACCGACTACTAGGTATATTGACTCGGAATTTAGGTGGATTTCTTACCCTTTCGGCTAGTCTCTTAGTTTAGTCTTTTACTTGATTAGGTAGATGTTAGAATAGACTCGAGTTATACCTATCTTCCAAAACTAATGAATTGTGAGCATTTTCAAAAGACAATTCGAGGGATGCTACGGATTTTTAAAGGACATATCTTTTCTTAAAAACACCGTAGCCCCTATTTTTCTAAAATCACGATCCGTGCTATTTCAAACACCAAAACTTTATGACTCGTATATAGATATGTATATTCTACAATGTTGCGTTTACTATTCATTCTCCGTTATATTCATGATTGTTCTCATCACATTGCATGTTTATACATGTGTTTTCTTTAGTTATTATGAACTCCGTCTGTTAGGACACCAGCACCATTACCGATGATGCGTATGCTCCACGTACACTTGCTTGCCGGCTCGCACACATCATCATCGGTAATTGCCATATCACGTACACTTTAGAAAATGTTACTTCATTGGTATAACCTACTAGCTGGTATTTTCAACATATTATTATTATGCTTGCTTTCATGTGCTAGTTAGATATTGCATTTCTTGCTTAGATACCCCATGCATTTATATACCCATTCTGTTATGCAATATTGTGGGTTGTATGCCGATATTCACTGCTTATTGACTCTTGATGTTGGGATTTTGGATTTTCTATGAGATTTCTGGATTTGGGGGAAAACTGCAAGTCTTTTATAAACTCCTTATCTTTTTAAAATGCAAGTTGTGGTTTTCTCGTGATATGATGTATGTGTCGTCCACCATGAGTTTTCCTGATTTTCTATTGGTTTTCGAGACCCGATTCGAGGAGTACGATGAACCGTCTCGGGTACATGGTGGACCCAGTATGGTACCACGGGGTGAGAGTGTTTTTATGGGGATGACGATGAGCCTGGCAGGAGCGGACTACCTACCGGTGATGTTTGGGGCGGCGGATAACCGGAGAATACCGACCGTAGTCGTGAGATTTGATGATATAGGCCGATCCGGACTGATGGAGCCCGAGATATTGAGATATTGAGATATTGAAATATACATATATTGTGTCGATACTTGACACAAATTTTCTGTCGATTTCATTGATGATGTTCCAGTTTTATTATACAAGTTTTACAAAGATAAAAACACAGATTTTCTTATACCAGATATATCCAAAATTCATGGTTGATTGTTTCATTCACGATGCATTCATACATCAGATATGACTTGTTGCTGCTTAGGACTGGGGGTTTTCATGATTCAGGCAATATGGTGTAGATGACGTATGTTGGTACATACCGGTGTCCGATTAAAATATGTGTACAGGCTGCACAGACTTTAATCGGACGGTTGATAATACTAGCGGCTTAGGACTGAGCCGGATTATTAAATCAGGTTTTGATTTAATAATTGTATATATATATTCTAGTATTATTGTTCACTATTCATTTTCTCTCTTGGCTATTCGTATTTTTGTACGAATACGTGTATATGTATTTCGATACGTGTACCGAGAAGTATTGCGTATTTATACGGAATACCTTCTAGAAGATGGCCACTTCATTTTTTATTTTCTTTTCAGAAAATCATTTTGGAAATGAGGTGGAGGGGTGAGTTGGCATGAGCATGGGTCATGGAATGTAGAGAAGTATGGCATGGATTTGTTTAATGGAAATTGAGGAGATATTTTTCCATGGTTGAATTATTGTGACCATGATTCTTTACATGCCATGCCATCTATTATTGACTTGATTCATTCTTCACTTGGTTTTCTTCACTTGCTCTTTCTCACTTGGAGAAGACACTTAGCCATTTTCCATGGTTGCTCATACCATTGTTTTCCTCACCTCCTTCTTCATCTTCTTGAATTGCTCATTTGAGCATTTAGTATGAGAGAAAAATATAGTGAGGCATTCCTACACCTCCACTCTCCATTGCTAGAAACCTTGGAAGGTCGATTGGTCTGCTAGGCGAACCTGAAGCTTGCGCCGTTGATGGAGGAAGACCGGCATCCAAATTCTATCCGCAACACCTCAAGGAGCTTGGAAATGGTTGAAGACCCGAAAGATTTGGTTCATTCGGTATAACCATCTAACTCCTAGTTTTTTATATTGCTAGTATAGGTTTAAGGGAAGATCCAAGCATCGGGTTATGGTAGCGTCAGTTTTTGTAAATTTTTGTACCGAGTTTGGCCACGGTTTGATGGCCAGGACGCAGCTGTAACCCAACATGGTATCTGAGCCAACCCTTTAACCCCATACTAGCTTGTTTGCACAACGTTAGAATATCGATCAACAAATTTTTCCGAATCAAATTTTCATTTGATATGCTTGCTGTTGAATTTTAAAGTTGTTCATAAAAATTTTCAGGCATCTTAAAAATATGTGCAGGTAAAACTATAGCTGTGGAAAAATTTTGGGCACGTAACTCCAAAATTCGGCGGCAGAACCGGAGTAAAATGGCACATTTTGCGGTGGTTCTGCCGCGCTTTTTGGGTTATAGTGCCCCAAATTTTTTTTGGAGCTTTAGTTCATGGAAATTTGATTTTTGGTATATATGGTTTTGGCCCAGATTTATCTGAGTGCTGGTTTTACATTTGGGGCCAATTTGGAAAGATTTAGTCGATCGAAATTTTAATTGTGTGTTTACAGTACATGCATTACTATCTGCGACCGTGAATGTCATTCGAGCAGTACAATCCGTCTAACTGCTATATATTCTTTTGGACGGGTTTGTGAACGTGACATTCACGTTGATATTCTGTGTTGTGCTGTGGTTGTGGTCGGATCGTCGTGGTGGATAGCTTGAGTGCAATGTTAGTACATTTTAGTTTCATTTGTACATTTGATATTGCGGGGCGAGCGTCCGACATACGGACTGTCGTCATTGCCACTTTGTATATTATTTGTTTGGGGCACGACCGGGTTGAGGTCGATGTCACCCTTGTACATATTATTTTCTTTTCTTTACTAGGATTACCCCGCAGTGGAGTGCACGAATAGCAGGGTTCTAGAGGGCAACGGGCCTGCATCTCATGGCGTTGAGATGGAGGGGACCTTACTCTAGAATTGGCGGACTATTCGTTGCACTCGTAGGCGGTATAGGTTGAACCACGGAAGGGTGCCCAAGTTATCGGATTTCGTGAAGTGTTGGGTGGCCCATTCACGTTGTTGATTATGGTTTTCTCGCTTCTGGGATTGGCGGGTAACTTGCCGCACTCGTAGGGGTCTAGGTTTTCATTGCACAGGCTATCCACACGAATGGGGAACGTCAGGTTTTCATTTGCGGCTCAAAGGAAACCCGGGGCTCCAAGTTTATCCACCACTCTGTGTTGCTTGGCTGAGATTCTGTGATGTTACTTTATATTATGCCTGGGACGATTGTTATATATATTTATATATATACTAGTACATGTTGTATATGTTTTGCACCCGCGCTAGTCCAGCCCCCGCTCTGTCGTTAGTTAAGTAACCTAACGGGTGATGACAGGGCCCAGTGGCGAATGCGGATGGCATATACGTACATTTTTTTTGTTCTTTTCTGGTGTGATATGTTTAATTAATGGGACTGCATTGATTCTTATCAATGCAAGGATAAAACAAACCTATATATGATGTTTTTGGAACCAAGTTTTTAAAAACTGACATTACAGACGTTCTCTTTTGCTTTGCACAGTGGTATTCGGTTAGGAATATCCTGCACCTCATTCGACGAGGCAAGGGACGAGATCCCTTCATCAGGAGTGACCCCTTGGGCAGAAGTTTGGGTCAATGTAATAACTTTACTATAGTCGATTCTTTTGCTTTGCATCGTGGTATTCAGTTTAGAATATCCTGCACCTCATTCGATGAGGAAAGAGCCGAGATCCCTTCACAGGGAGTGGCCTCTTTAGCAAAAGTTTGCGCCACTATATATTTGAAAAACCACTTGGATTCCTTCAACGAGATCAAGTTCATTACGTTAAAGGTTTTTCGCTAAAAATCATCCGTAGCCCTCCGTCATTTCGGATTGGTGGTGCTTAGTATTCGTGCTACGCATTTCAATCTTTAGTCGAGGCGTAGTGTTCGGTAGCTATGTAATGCTTTTCCGTTGCATGGATATGCGATTGGTTAGGATAGTCGTGCGATCATTTTGATCTTTAGTCAAGGCTCGTACAGATGGGTCTAATGCAATCAAGATAGTGACGGGTAGAACTTGACAGGGACCTTTTGACATTTTGATCTTTAGTCAAGGTCACTTGGGTCCTAGGGGTAAAAACACATATCGGGAGTTTCAAACATACAGGAAACTTGCCAAGCATGTGCATACCTTCTGAAGTGTGGTGACTTGAGTGGCTTACATCAGGTTATCATGCGATGATAGTTGGATCCCGATTCCCACTGATGAGTAGGATTACTCCTCGGGTGATTTTAGATGATCCCGACTAATTCTACTTCTGGGTTTGGAGGAGAATTCGAGGAAATAGTAGGAGACATCCTGATTAGATAAAATGATTAACCATTCTGATTTAGGTTAGAGTGCACGTTGAGTGTTTCTTTTCTCTCTCTCTCTTTGGCAGCGACCATGACCCGACCCTAAACTAAAACTCATGAACCAAGATATCTGAACCTTCTTAAAACACTTTAGCTTTTGGATTGTCACTTAGTCGCATATATTTTGCCACTTCTATATCACCTTTGCGTTTCTCCAGTACACCCCGTATCACTACGAAGATCCACATTTCTGCAGGGTTCCTAGGCACTCTAGTGAGGTCTCCCAAGCCATCAACCATGGCAATTTCAAAAATTATGGTGCCTACAAACCCTAAACAACGGATCGTATACTAGATTTCTAGGCGAACAAGAACTAGTTAACAGTTAACTATATAAAATACGGAAATACAACCTTTGTAGATCCGGTGCTCCACCTCCATAGCTCCGCAACGAGGTCCTCTCCGCTGTCCAAAACGAATCTGGGCTCTAGGATCGGCTTCGTCGGAGAATGGGCAAGCTAGGTCGTCGATGTCCATGCCGAAGATGATCTACGTCGAAGCATCGATGAATCAAGCTCCACCTTCAACAAGTCATGAAACTTGTGAAGGAAACACACTCTACTACTTGGCAAGAGGTAGAGGATGAAGAAATAGGAAGTGGGTAGACTTTAGAATTGGATTTCTCACTCATATGCATCAATCACCATTGATGGACTTCAAGCTTCTTCACTTGAAGCATGAAGAAGAAGAAGGAAAAAGGTTATGATAAGTTCAAAGAATAATGAAAAGAAAAACAATTCTTATCATAACTTGAACCCTAGTTAAGTGTAGAGAAAAGACCATGGTTAATGGAATGGTTAGGGTTAAGGATAAGAACAAAATGGTCACTAGGTCAAAGTCTTCAAGAAGCTTCAATATGAAACAAAAATAGCCACCATTTTCTTCTTATTCCTTTTCTAATTATTTCCAAAATAAATAAATAGATAAATAAATAATAAAAGGAAATAAAACCCTAATCATAATAATAACCATGGTTTATTCTTAACTTACACTTAAACAATCATGTATCATCAAACATGATACAAGCAAATGCACAAAAGTATATCGCATATACAATGCGCCCATCCGAGTGAGAAAATCCATCTTAAGTAAACCGATACTAGTTGATGCAAAGTAATATATCAAATATATAAATATGCATTAAATCATTAAATCAACACTTGATTCAATGACCCGGTTATGTCGCACACAACCGACTAGTATACAATATATCGGCTTATCGAATCAACGCTTGAATCGATAACTAGGTTATATCGCATACAACCATTCGATATATTTATCGCGAGAATAGAATACGGTATCACATACTCGCATTATTCTCGGTCCTGCACATATCTCATATGCGCTCCTATTTCGTTTCGCTTGAGCCAGGAAACCTCTGTGTAGGACTCTAAAGACTCGTCAATACGCCGGCAGCAGGTGATGATCATATCAAACACCCACAATCCGCAAGCGGTCTGCTAAACGTAACGGCCACCCGGGTATTGAGCGATCTGAAGATCGACGAGCAAGCCCGCTCACACTCCAGTGAATCCGACCAGTAACACTACCGTACAGTCCGGTCTGATCGTCTGATATGTCGCATATCTCGCCTAGGGGTGGTAAACGTCATACCCCAATAGCTCAATAAGTCGTGTCGATATGAGGCTCATAACGGGTCGAGAAACTACTGGTAACACTTACCAGCAATTCTCTGAGCAGCCCTGGCCAGGGACTTCCTGTTATAGCCGATCGAACACAGTGCAACATCAACCCCCATATACCGGGAGAGACGAATCCCCTCCTATCGCTCATTGCCTCCATGTGACTCGGGACTGTACCCAAAAACCACCGTTTTGCACGCCCTCTTGGACGTGGTAAGATGGAAATCAAAGCACAGTGGGAACCACACAAGACTCTATGACGATCTTGGGTCAACAGACTACTCTGTACCAGTGTCACCAGAGAACTGCCATCTGACGTGAGGTATAATACCATCTGGGAGTTCTCGGCGAGTCCGTCCAGTGTACCCAGTTTCTACTGAGCACCCGTATATCATCTCTGATGTCAAACACCGATGGATATGGGATCATCCATCGCCCATCTGTATGGGTCGAGAAGGTATACGCTAGTCTACTCTGGTATATCGATGCCCCGTCTCGATACACCCTCGACTAGGGACTGTGAAGGATGTACTTATAAACTACCATGTCCCCACTAGTATGATCCGCATCATAGTCCAGGTAGTCAAGTACAGATCCTAAGGGCTTTACCAACATGTAACAGAGAGACAATCAGTATACACGTTAAGGTAAAGAGCAACCAGATAGCATACTATCATGTCGAGCAAGAAAGTCCTCCCTATATATGTCCCAGCATCCACTACAATATACATCCTATGTATAGTAATGGCCTCTAGGGCATACATATAACTAACAATCTCCCACTTGCACTAGGGCCATCTGTAGCAGTGGTTTGAAGTATCTCATACTCAACCATCCCATAAAAGTCTCTCTCTGGGAACAGGCCTTTGTGAGTGGATCCGCTGTGTTGTCCTCTGAGTCTACTCTCCAAACCTCGATCACCCTGGAGATCAACTATCTCCATGATCAGGCGATGCTGCCTTAGAATATGTCTGGATCACTGATGAGACGGGCGTTCCTTGGCATAAGCCACAACTCCATTGTCACACAATGGGAGGAACATAGTTCATCTCATGAACCTATATACACCCAAACAGCCTCTTTGGTAGCATCTTAAGTAGCGATGTATCCAGCCTTTATCGTCTAGTATGTCACGGTATCTAGCTTGGAACTCTTCCAACATACCGTCCCTTTACTGAGGGTAAAGACAATGCCTGCGGCTGACATTCAGTCGTCTTTATCACCCTGGAACCTTTCCAGTGATTCTCCCCAGGATCGATTGATACCATCTCACTACAACTAGTGAGAATCCTAACATCCATTTAGATCTATCTCATAGATCCAAAATCCAGGATTTAGGAGGTATCACTTTGATCCTATATGGAGAATCATAGTGATAAGCGGAGATTGATCGAGCGTAGCATAGGAAACTCCTTCCCTATCAAAAGTATGTTATCCACGTACTCTACAAGGATCGTCACCATACTCCCTACTACCTTTTTGTATATACAAGGTTCATCTACCATTTTTATGATATCAAACTCTTTGACTAATTCATCAAAACAGATGTTCCAATTCCGCGATGCCTGCTTTATCCTATAAAGCATCTTGCACACGTTTCCGCTGCTCCCACTGTCTACGAAGCCCTCTGGCTGTGTACTTATAGACGCTCTCTTCTAAATTATCATTTAGAAAAGCAGTCAAGACACCCAACCACCAGATATCGTAGTCATGGTATGTAGCCGTGGTAAGTAGGATCTGGATGGACTTAAGCATAGCTACTGGAAAAGATTTCATCATTATCCACGCCTGGTCGATGACGAAAACCTTTAACAATCTTAGCTTTGAAAGTCTCAACTTTTCCATGTACACCAAGTAATCTTCTCAAGATATACTTGCTCCTGATGGGGATTTAACCCTTCAGATATAGCAACCAAAGTCCATACTTTGTTGGTGTGCATGGATTCCATCTCAGATCACTAAGCATCCAGCCATTCTTACAGAGTCCCACTCCTGATGGCCAGCTCGAAACTAGTTGGGTCATCATCTCATGATGCAATCCTCGCTCCCACTGTCATAGAGAAACAGAAGTATCTCTCAGGTGGGTGAGGAACCCTACTAGATCGGCGGAGAGGCTGAGGTTCGTTGGTATCTACTGAATCCTTTGGTTTTATCAAATCATCTGCTGTATTTAGTATAGCTGGAACCTTTCCAGTTCTACATAACAGACCTTGCCTCGAGCTTGTCCGGATTTTGCTTTTAGACATAGGCCAGACAACCCTAAATTCTTAACTAACTTAAGAGATGGGCTCTTCCCTTATCATATCACATATGAAGTGGTAGGCAACTGATTTGATTTGAACCTTATTCAATAGGTATGCAGCTTCTCAAGTGCATAACTCCCTAAAGGAAATAGGTAACTCAGTAGTACTCATCATAGAGCACACCATATCATATAGGGTGTGATTGCTCCGCCCCGATATACCATCGTGCTATGGTGTATTCGGAGGAGTAATGCTGAGAGAGAATCTCATTCTCCTTTAGAATAATCCAGGAATTCCGTGCTCAAGTATTCTCCTCCTTGATCACATCAAAGGACATAATACTTATACCCGTATTTTGGTTCTCTACTTCTAACTTATATTCTGTGAATATCTCAAAAGGTTCGGACTTGTGTTTCAACAGGAACATAGGTCTGAAACTCGAAAGATCATCAGAGAACGTAATGAAGTACAAAGAACCAGTCCTGGCATTTATAGACAGGGGACCTAACATACATCAACATGTATCATCCCAAGAGTTTACTAACTCTTTCTCTGTTTCCAGTAAACGGAGCTGTGGTCATCTTATCTTTGTGACATGACTGGCGAGTTTCACAAGATGTAAATTCAAACTGATTTAAATATGCATCTAAATGTAACTCAGCCAGTCTGGTCGCATTGATATGACCTAGTCTACAATACCTCAAGAAGGATTCGTTCATTTCTGAACTCTTCCTCTTGTGTATGTTCTGTATACTAAAGAACTGTAGTTTGATTTAGAACATCAATGCTTTTAGATAACGTGCCTGATCCGATCAACTTTTGATATAGGAAATGTTCAAAACATTATCCAACAATACAAAATTATATCCTTTCTTTTCTAACAAAGAGAGTGATATGATTTGGTATATCAGGTTCGGTATCTAACAACATTCGTTCAGAATCAATGTATTGTAATACAGGGTGACAGTGACCGACAGACTTGGCTGCAACTCTTGCCCCGTTTTCTGCCTCATGAAACTTATCACCCGTTCTCAGTTCTCTACCTATCTGTAGCCCTATGTAACAGATTACATATCTGGGATCCTGATCTGGTATCACATACCCAGGACGTAAAGGATACTGAGAAACAGTTCTGTATAATGAACACACCCGAAGATGATGCATCAGTATGCACTCTCTTCGTTTGGGCGGCACGAGAATTCTGGTAATCCCCAATTTCCTGCTCTGTCTTATAACACTTATAAGTTGGAGCGGGACCAACGTTCCCCAGCTCAGTATAATAAGCGGGTTCGGTCAATGATCCGTATTATTATCTTGATTAAGGCGTGATATGGTCGCTACCAGGAGAGAGAGAGAAGAAAACACTCAGCGTGCGCTCTGTCAAGAATAGATTGGTTATTATTTTATCTAATCAGGATGGCTCCCACTGCTTTTTATCAAATCTTCCTTCAAACCCTAAAAGGAAAGACTAGCCGGGATTAATTACACACTACAAGTTCGCCAATCTTTCAGCCAGGCCAGTGTCGGTACTTTGAGGGAGGTCCCCCGTGCTTTCGCACGAACCTAATTAATGTAAACCTCGTTTTCCCAGAGGCGTAACCTCGTTGACACCTTTCTAGACACCTACTTGATCGGCTAATTGTAATGTATAAAACTCTCCCAGGAGTAACACTTACTCGCAGCGGGTATCGGGATCCAACTATCTCATAGAAGGTATGCAATCTCATTGCAAATTTCAACACTTGAAATTCCCGATAATATTTTGCCCCTAGCAACTATATGACCTTAACATAGTCAACAAATCATAAGTGCTAGTCAAGTTCAACCCGTCATTTCCCGATTGAATTAAACCCACCCGCACGACCCTTAACATAGTCAACAAAGTCGCACGACTACCCTAATCCAATCGCATCATATGCTAATACAGATAACCAATAGTTAGCTACCGCACACTACGCCTTAACATAGTCAACAAACGTAGCACGAATACTAACTAGTACTTATCTGAAATGACGGAGGGCTACGACAGGTTTTTCTGAAAACCTATTGCGTAATGAACTTGATATCGTTGTAGGATCGAATGAATTTTGAAATGGAGTGCTTTTGAGGCTTTTCTAGTTTTGCTAAAGGAGTCACTCCCAGTGAAGGGATCGTCGGTCCTTTCCTCGTCGAATGAGGTGCGGGATATATCATATATATCACTGTGCAAAGCAGAACTCTTAAAAGCAATCAAAAAACAAACCGAGTGTGTAGCATCTGCCAGTTATTGCTAAAGGAGTCACTCCCGGTGAAGGGATCTCGGTCCTTTCCTCGTCGAATGAGGTGCAGGATATATCACATATACCGCTGTGCAAAGCAAGAACTGTAGCTACCTGTTTTATTTTGAAATTCGATTCTACAACATCTTAGGTTTCTTTTATTTTCATTAATCGCATTAATGAAGTCCCATCATTTAAATACCTAAACATCACAGATAGATATGACGTACACTTATGCCATCCGCATTCGCCTCGATGTCCCCTCGTGCATCGTTAGGTTAGGTAACTAACGACAGAGCAGGGCAGGGCTAGCGCGGGTGTAAAACATAAGTAACGTCTATATAATATATCATATATACTATATACTATATCCATCACAGAAACATCACATGATCACATCACAGATATCGCAGCAGAAGAAATATATGAAATATTGGATATACTAGGACGTCCGTGTTTTCAATACGAGCCAGTATAAAACACGGATTCCACGGTCGTGATGAATAGCCAAACCCACACCCCTAGACCCCTACGAGAGCGGCAAGCAACCCTACCAATTCTGGAGTTAGGAGACCCGGACTCGACTCCTCGAGTTGGTCTCCCACTGGACTCCAGAACCCGGTTACTTGTGCCCTCCTCCTTGGGTCTATCCTAGTGCGGAAAAGTAAATAATATACAACAGGTGACAACTCCCGCAACCTGGAAGCGCCCCAAATAAAAGAATATTACATACAAGTTTTTACATGAATGAAAATGAAAAACACTCATCTCATATAAAAACCCCCGGCTATTCAATCATGACGATCCAATATAACATATCCAGCAACACATAACATCACATGTCATCAACGTAAGTAAATATGTCCATCCCAATTGTCGTTGACATATAGCAACGAAACCGGCGATATCACATATTACACTTACGGTCACAGAAAAGAAAGTGTAAAACTACAACAGTTGGAATCCGCAATCACCTCAGACATCACATGCCTGACCAAATGAATTACTTAGACATCGCATGCCTAACAATTATAAACCCCGCATTTTAGTCTCATTATCGAAAACACTTTTCAATACCTAGTCGGGCAATTCAACAAGATTCCCGACACCCTGATCGAATGCTCGTCGCAAACTTAAATAGGCGGCCGCACCCCCGATACCGGCGACGAAGTGCACCAAGGCGGAACACCGCTACCGCGAGCACCCGGAGGGATGCTTTCGGCGACGGGGTTCTCCTACAGTCACTTGGTCGGGGCTATGGGGTGAAGCTGTCTATTAAGTTTACCCGGCGAGTATCCGCGTACGCTACGTGATTGCGACGGACCTTTGATCACATCAAAATTCCGTGGCAACCGATCAAGTGAGACTAAACTGCTACGTTTATAACATTCATTTAGTTATCACATAACTTTTGTGAATTCCAATTATTGTATCCCATTCCAGATAAATAGAAAATGTTAAACTTTCCGATCGAACATTCTAACACCTAAGTTTTCCCGAAACTGATCAACACATGAAACAAGTCTAACAACATTCCGTTCGTACCTCAGTACCAACGATCCAGCCGTAGAAGGGTCAAGCCAACGCCTCACATGTGGCACGCCGTACTGCCCCAAACCCGAAGGTTCAAAGGGCAGTTCAAGACGGTCACATAATCGAGTTAAGGTTTGTGTCTTCTAGAGGGACCATCGCGTTACTTGCACTACTTAGAACGTCGTTAAACTACGGAAAAATCCAACACTTGGAAATTTCCCGACAGGGGAAAAGTTGGGTATTTATATCCGGTCGAACTTTTTAACATATTCTAAAATTTATCCGGAAAGCCACACAGACAAAATTTGATATCCCGATCGAAATTCCGAATCCCCAAATCAACTCAGAATTTTTCAACTCTGTAATAAATATTAAAAATACCCAGGAATACCAGCACTAATAATTATGAGATACTGTGCAAAAATTAATAAACAATCATTCCGTACCGCCGCGCAACCGCCGCACGAGGCTAGCTCGTGCCGCGGAAGCGCGGCAAGATTAAGGAATTATGTGTACGAATTTCACAGTATATCATATATTAACCTGCTGATTTTTCTGAACATTTTTAATATAGAAAAAGGCCAGATTTTAAAAATTGTACAGAGAGCATATTTGATTTGGAATTCCGGGTTCGTTCGGACTTCAATTTCCGTCTGGACTTCGCCTAAGGCTCTAGCTAGGCTCTGATACCACTGCAGGGTTCCTAGGCACTCTAGTGAGGTCTCCCAAGCCATCAACCATGGCAATTTCAAAAATTATGGTGCCTACAAACCCTAAACAACGGATCGTATACTAGATTTCTAGGCGAACAAGAACTAGTTAACAGTTAACTATATAAAATACGGAAATACAACCTTTGTAGATCCGGTGCTCCACCTCCATAGCTCCGCAACGAGGTCCTCTCCGCTGTCCAAAACGAATCTGGGCTCTAGGATCGGCTTCGTCGGAGAATGGGCAAGCTAGGTCGTCGATGTCCATGCCGAAGATGATCTACGTCGAAGCATCGATGAATCAAGCTCCACCTTCAACAAGTCATGAAACTTGTGAAGGAAACACACTCTACTACTTGGCAAGAGGTAGAGGATGAAGAAATAGGAAGTGGGTAGACTTTAGAATTGGATTTCTCACTCATATGCATCAATCACCATTGATGGACTTCAAGCTTCTTCACTTGAAGCATGAAGAAGAAGAAGGAAAAAGGTTATGATAAGTTCAAAGAATAATGAAAAGAAAAACAATTCTTATCATAACTTGAACCCTAGTTAAGTGTAGAGAAAAGACCATGGTTAATGGAATGGTTAGGGTTAAGGATAAGAACAAAATGGTCACTAGGTCAAAGTCTTCAAGAAGCTTCAATATGAAACAAAAATAGCCACCATTTTCTTCTTATTCCTTTTCTAATTATTTCCAAAATAAATAAATAGATAAATAAATAATAAAAGGAAATAAAACCCTAATCATAATAATAACCATGGTTTATTCTTAACTTACACTTAAACAATCATGTATCATCAAACATGATACAAGCAAATGCACAAAAGTATATCGCATATACAATGCGCCCATCCGAGTGAGAAAATCCATCTTAAGTAAACCGATACTAGTTGATGCAAAGTAATATATCAAATATATAAATATGCATTAAATCATTAAATCAACACTTGATTCAATGACCCGGTTATGTCGCACACAACCGACTAGTATACAATATATCGGCTTATCGAATCAACGCTTGAATCGATAACTAGGTTATATCGCATACAACCATTCGATATATTTATCGCGAGAATAGAATACGGTATCACATACTCGCATTATTCTCGGTCCTGCACATATCTCATATGCGCTCCTATTTCGTTTCGCTTGAGCCAGGAAACCTCTGTGTAGGACTCTAAAGACTCGTCAATACGCCGGCAGCAGGTGATGATCATATCAAACACCCACAAGCCGCAAGCGGTCTGCTAAACGTAACGGCCACCCGGGTATTGAGCGATCTGAAGATCGACGAGCAAGCCCGCTCACACTCCAGTGAATCCGACCAGTAACACTACCGTACAGTCCGGTCTGATCGTCTGATATGTCGCATATCTCGCCTAGGGGTGGTAAACGTCAGACCCCAATAGCTCAATAAGTCGTGTCGATATGAGGCTCATAACGGGTCGAGAAACTACTGGTAACACTTACCAGCAATTCTCTGAGCAGCCCTGGCCAGGGACTTCCTGTTATAGCCGATCGAACACAGTGCAACATCAACCCCCATATACCGGGAGAGACGAATCCCCTCCTATCGCTCATTGCCTCCATGTGACTCGGGACTGTACCCAAAAACCACCGTTTTGCACGCCCTCTTGGACGTGGTAAGATGGAAATCAAAGCACAGTGGGAACCACACAAGACTCTATGACGATCTTGGGTCAACAGACTACTCTGTACCTGTGTCACCAGAGAACTGCCATCTGACGTGAGGTATAATACCATCTGGGAGTTCTCGGCGAGTCCGTCCAGTGTACCCAGTTTCTACTGAGCACCCGTATATCATCTCTGATGTCAAACACCGATGGATATGGGATCATCCATCGCCCATCTGTATGGGTCGAGAAGGTATACGCTAGTCTACTCTGGTATATCGATGCCCCGTCTCGATACACCCTCGACTAGGGACTGTGAAGGATGTACTTATAAACTACCATGTCCCCACTAGTATGATCCGCATCATAGTCCAGGTAGTCAAGTACAGATCCTAAGGGCTTTACCAACATGTAACAGAGAGACAATCAGTATACACGTTAAGGTAAAGAGCAACCAGATAGCATACTATCATGTCGAGCAAGAAAGTCCTCCCTATATATGTCCCAGCATCCACTACAATATACATCCTATGTATAGTAATGGCCTCTAGGGCATACATATAACTAACAATTTCTTGGATATTCCATCGTATAGTTACATACGAACTCGAAGGAACTCGTTCCAGTTCGAGGATGGATTCTGGTTCTGGAGAAATTGAATAGGATTATTCGGTTGTCTTTTCCCTTTACCTTCTCTCAGGTTGCGAGAGCTCCTAGTGTTAGGAGAGTACACTTATTATGCTTATTGGATAGTCTTCTTCCAAACCATAGGCTGGTGTCGAACGGTAGGGAAAGAAGAAAACCAATTAGCCTAAGTGTGGTGTACAGAAGGTAATAAGTAAAGACAAATAAAGGGATTAGAAAGAGGGCAAAGTAAATTGCGACTACTATCATTCACGACAAAGCCGCTTATATCATCGTCATTCCTACTTCACCTTTGCATTCTCCGAAACATTCTGTATCACTACGAAGATCCATATTTATTGGATACGCCATCGTATAGTTACATACGAACTCGAAGGAATTTGTTCCAGTTCGAGGATGGTTTCTGGTTCAGGAGAAATAGAATAAGGATTATTCAGTTGTCTTTTTTCATTACCTTCTCTCAGGTTGTGAGGGCTCCTAGGATTAGGAGGGTACACTTATTACGCTTATTGGATAGTCTTCTTCCAAACCTTAGGCTGGTACCGAAAGGTAGAGAAGAAAGAAAATCAATTAGCCTAAGTATGGGGTACAGCCTAAGTGTGGTGCACAGAAGGTAATAAGTAAAGACAAATAAAGGAATTCGAGAGATGGCAAGGAGATATATGGTTACAGTTATGAATATGGATAGTGGAAGAGGCATTACTAGGAATACTCAGATACCCCTTCGAAACATTTTCATATTTCAGTTTCACTGTGTGTTGTTAATTGAAAACTGATTTCCTAATTACATCCTTACTCCAGGGTAAGTATTTATCAGATTTGATTCTCACATCTGTATAGTGTTACAGATGATGAGTGGGAGTAAGATATTTGGAATTATCCTCATTATATCAGAATTCGTTGTAATTGGTGATATTTGAGGAAATCACCTGGGTTTTTGCCTGACGACAAATATTTGGTTTTGAATATCCTTTGTTATGCACCAATTTCAAACTGATATATCTGTACATTTATTTTATAAAGTGAGATATAACTTTTTGAAATTATGTCCATGACATTTACCTATATCAGTTGATGATTGGGTAAGGAGCATTTAACAGCGGTGTAATTCTTCTTAACCATAGTACAGTTTTCAACCTACGACGCACATGGTTTGAGTTATTAAACTCAGAAGACTTATACAAAGTATTGTATTTTGTCCGATATCCATTAGGACAGAGGGGTTGGTACTCGTACTATAATCTATTTACTCATTATTTCTATAGTTTTAGACAAATATTTCGTTGAAATACAAGGTCCGGATTTTGAGAAGTTATAAGTATAAGAATAAAGTAGAGAACCATGTGTTGCAAGTATCAGGATTCTTCGAGATGATCGAAGATGTAGATACTTGTATTTGGTATTCCATTGATAGTAATGATTTTGAAAACATGCTTCTCTTTCAGGTTACTCACATGTGGATGCACTCCTAGATGAGTAATGCTGCTTGGCCTCATTCCACTTAGTTGACAGGCATTGGAGACAGATGCATGATTTGAATCTAGTTCCAATTAAATTAGTGTCTTTTGTTTCTATATGATATATAGAATAGTTTCATATCTTAACGATGTTAAGGTATATGGAGTTGTCCGGCTGATACTTAAAACCAGAATCCAGACAAACTCTAGGCACGTTTTAGTAATTGCAGTTTGTGGGTTATCCCGGGCATTGATGAGGGTTAACATTCTACCATCTGGAAGATCAATAGTTGTATTGTTCTTGACTCGCCACAGTTTTAGTAAAAATGGATTCTTTTTAGAAAACATTAGTGGGAGTATGGTAGAACTGGAAGTTATTCCAGAACCACAAACAGTTACTGAAAATTTAGTAGAACCTAAAGATTCAATTGGACTCGACATTCCATTAGCCACTCCGCAGATTTGGTAGGTAACCTCAGGCACCCGAGAGGTATTTCGGTCTCCTCAAAGACGGCGACAGGGAGGTTTTTGATTACCCAGACTTGACACTACTGCTATTCTAGATTATGAGATCTGACAGGAGGATGAGTATAACGTCGTTCTAAACTAGCTTTAGAAGTGCACGTGTATATGACTCTGCCAGAAGGTTGTTATAGTTAGTGGGAGCAGCGGAAGAGTAGTGGGTAAGTAGCTTGTGTCTATTTATAGACTAAAGAAGATATAGCGGAGATAGATCATCTATTTTTGATGTGACGGTCATAGGCTTTGACTTCATCAGAATAGGAGATGGATCTGTTAAGAAGGTAGTAGGGTGTGATGACCTGGCATTTGGATGACATAAACTTTGTAGGAAGTGAAATTCGTACAGTACTATCGGTTATACTGTGATTGTCACACAGTTGTTTCTCCACATAGGATATGGATATAATATCAGCATTCTGGTTACTAGGTCTATGGTTTTAGATCTAGATTTAGGTAGTTTCCCAATCTGGGTACTTTGACACTATTCTACAGGTGTTTTAGAATGGACGACTCCTAGCATGGTGGTGTACCTGCAGGTGATGGAGTCACCCTCTCTAAAGGTGTCATACAGACTAAAGGGGAGAGGGATGTGCATGATTGGCATATCACTTATTTAGGCAATTGAGTCAATTATGAGATATCAAGTACCACACCAGATGTTTTTGCACTAGCTACAATAAGTTTATATATTAATCCAATCCTGGAGAAACGTTCGGAAGCAGTTTATGAACATAAGTGGATGTTCTAGGGATGTGGTAACGGCAGCCTCCTTTGGAAGATGGTTATCATTCCAGGCTTAGGCTTCCAAGATGACCTGGATGACAGAGTGACTGTTAGAGTTTTAGTTTTCCCTCTTTTGAGGGACAGTATGTTGGACAGGTGGTCCAAGCGGATACTGTGGAAGGCATGACGCTGCATACTGATTAAATTCAGCGGATGATACGGTCTAAGAAGTTTGTTGGATTTGGAGTTCATTTGTGAACTGGGTCCCATCAGATATCCAAACAAATTCTAAGACAGGTATTACTCATTTCGGAAGATGGTTATTCTCCGTGAAATTGAGATATGGAGAGACTTAGAAAGAAACACTGGAGCGGATCTACTCATTGAGGCTATTTCTCGAACGCAATGGTTTCTCAAACGGGATTTGCGAGACTGATTAGTAGAGAAGTTGGGTGTTCGGTATCACACGAGCTGTGAGTATGCGACACCGCAATAATTAGCCTTAAGTGCAAGTGGGAGATTGTTGGCTATAGTGCTCTCAAGTCAATTATTGAATCGCAGGCACACGATTGTGATGATTGAGAGAGGACCTATACCGGTAGAATAGTCTTACTCGACATGATAGTATGCTATCTGGTTTGTCTTTATCATCATGTACAGCATTAGGTGGCATTATATGTTGATAGAGCCCATAGGATTCTTTCTTGACTACCAGCATTATGATGGCGATCATATACGTGGGAACTGGATGGTCTATAAGAACATCCTTAAATGTCTCTAGTCGTAGGAGTATCGAGACTGGGCATCGATACTCCAGAGTAGACTAGTGTATACTTATCCAGACCCTGACGAGGAGCGGTGGCCGGTCTTACAAGCCATTGGTGTCAGTTAGTCACCTAAGATAGTATACAGGTGCTTATTGGGCTATGAGTACACTAGACGGACTCGCCGGGAACCTGCTAGATGGTATTATACTTATTGTCAGATTGGAGTTCCCAGGTGACATGTGTACAGCTTAGTCTATCGATCTGAGATCATCATTTGTCTCGTATGAGTTCCCATTGTACTTTGATTACTACCCTACCATGGATAAAAGGAGTCGTGCAAACAGGTTTTAGTTAGGTACAGTCCCGAGCCACATGGAGGCAGTGAGCGAATCGTCGGGGATTCGTCTCTCCCGGTATTGGGGGTTAATGTCGCGCAGTGTATGGGTGGCCATCATCAGAAATCCTTGGCCAAGGTAGTCGAGAATTACTGATCTACAATCAGTAGTTTCTCAGGTGGTGATGGGCTTCATACCGATATGAATTATCGCATTATTAGGGGTCTGACTTTATCCACCCCCTAGACTCGATATGCGATACTCTTAGACGAACAGATCGGACTGTACGTAGATTGTCACTGTCAGGCTCAGTAGGGGTACGGATGAGTTTGCTCGTCGGCCTTCCTTTCGCTCAATACCTGAGTAGCCGTTACGTACAGCCAGTGCCGCTGACATGCTTGTGGTTAAACCCACTGCCAGCGTATTGACGAGTCTTTAGAGCCCCACACAGAGGGTTTTCACGGTTCAGGCGATATGGTTTAGATGACGTATGTTGGTACATACAGGTGTCCGATTAAAATATGTGTACAGGCTGCATAGACTTTAATCGGACGGTTGATAATACTAGCGGCTTAGGACTGAGCCGGATTATTAAATCAGGTTTTGATTTAATAATTGTATATGTGTGTGTGTGTATTCTAGTATTATTGTTCACTATTCATTTTCTCTCTTGGTTATTCGTATTTTTGTACGAATATGCGTATATGTATTTCGATACGTGTACCGGGAAGTATTGCGTATTTATACGGAATAGCTTCTAGAAAATGGCCGCCTCATTTTTTATTTCTTTTTAGAAAATCATTTTTGAAATGAGGTGGAGGGGTGAGTTGGCATGAGCATGGGTCATGGCATGTAGAGAGGTATGGCATGGATTTGTTTAATGGAAATTGAGGAGATATTTTTCCATGGTTGAATTATTGTGACCATGATTCTTTACATGCCATGCTATCTATTATTGACTTGATTCATTCTTCATTTGGTTTTCTTCACTTGCTCTTTCTCACTTAGAGAAAACACTAAGCCATTTTCATGGTTGCTCATGCTATTGCTTTTCCTCACCTCCTTCTTCATCTTCTTGCATTGCTCATTTGAGCATTTAGTATGAGAGAAAAATATAGTGAGGCTTTCCTACACCTCCACTCTCCATTGCTAGCAACCTTGGAGGGTCGGTTGGTCCCCTAGGCGAACCTGAAACTTGTGCCGTTTTCTTCGGGTGGATCATCGTAGATGGAGGAAGACCGGCAACCAAATTCTATCCGCAACACTTGAAGGGGCTTAGAAATGGTTGAAGACCCGAAGGACTTGGTTCATTCGGTATAACCATCTAACTCCTAGTTTTACATATTGCTAGTATAGGGTTTAGGGAAGAACCGGGTATCGGGTTGTGGCAGCGCCAGTTTTTGTAAATTTTTGTTCTACATTTGGCCACGGTTTGATGGCCGGGGCACTGCCGTAACCCAACAACTACTAGATATTTCAGTATATTATGAGTACTTTATTGTATGACCTAGAAGATCGTCATACATGTGATTTCTACTTTGAGACGTCTTCTACTCACGAGTTGGCAACTCACCCACGTTGTGCCACAGTTTCTTCCAGGTTTAGCCGTACAGGTTCCATGGCAGCTTTGCTGGCACGCCACTTCCTTCCGGGTGATTGATTTGGTAGGTGGATTCATTTGCATTGTGACCACCGTTGTACTTTTATTTATTTCAGTTGTATCTAGTAAGCTCCATCAACTAGACTTGTATATTTGATAGATTTAGAAAACCATTTGTATATTCTTTCGACCTTAGAGTCGCGCTCTTGTAGTATTATTGCTTTCTGGTTTTCCCGAGGCTTAATTTTCTTGCTTTTTTCTGAGTTTTGATCCTCGCCTTTGGCGTTGTATATTCATTTTATCTCGCGTGGTTGTTCCGCCATTTGGAGAAGAGATAGCTCCCGCTTGGGGACTCCTTATATTATACTGTTTGTACCGTTTTCGGGTTAAGTTATACAAAGGAGGTGCTGCCCAAATTTTCAATGACGAAAAGGTTTTCAAGTTAAATATAAATATTGCATTTTCGTATACTACTATCTATGTTTAAAGAAGAACTTGTTTTCAGTAAATCTTATTTCAAAACTGCACCTCCACTTATTTTCCTCTAATAAGGTTTAGATTTCTGGGCTTTTGGCTTACTTGATTTAGGTGGGATCCTATAAACTCCACATGATTCAAGTGCCAGTCACGTGCCTTTCCGGGTCGTGATAGTATGCTATCTGGTTACCTTTTATTTTAATATGTATACTTGTATTTTTATACTGTCTCTCTCTTAGATGTTGATAAAGCCTTTAGGATGTGTACTTGACTACCAGGACTAAGATGAAGATCATACTAGTGGAGCCAGGGTAGTCCATAAGTCAATCCTTAAATTGTTCCTAGTCATAGTAGTATTAAGACAGGGCATCGATATTTCAGAGTAGACTAGCGTATACGTTTCTTGACCCATTTGATGGGGATGGATGATCCCACATCCATTGGTGTTTGACATCAAAGATTGTATATGGGTGCTCAGTGGAGACTGGGTACACCGAACAGGACTCGCCGAGAACTCCTAGATGGTATTATACATATCGTCAGATAGCAGTTCTCTGGTGACACTGGTACAGGTTAGTCTTTAGACCCGAGATCGTCATAGAGTCTTGTGTGATTCCCACTGTGCTTTGATTTCCACCCTACCATGTTCAAAAGAGCGTGCAAACAGGTGGTTTTTAGGTACATTCCCGAGTCACATGGAGGCAATGAGCGATAGGAGGGGTTTCGTCTCTTCCGATATTGGGGGTTGATGTTGCGCTGTACTCGATTGGCCATAACAGAAAATCCCTGGCCAGGGTTACTGAGATTTACTGGTAAGTGTTATCAGTAGTTTCTCGAACCGTTACGAGCCTCACATTGGCATGACTTATCAAGCTATTGGGGTCTGACGTTTACCACCCCCAGGCTAGATATGTGACATATCAAACGAACAGACCGGACTGTACAGTAGTGTTACTTATTGGATTCACGGGAGTATAGACAAGCGTGCTTGTTGAACTTCTGATCGCTCAATACCCGGGTAGCCGTTATGTCCAGCTAGTACCGCTGACGGCTTGTGGGTAACTGATATGATCGTTACCTACTGCCGGCGTATTGACGAGTCTTTAGAGTCCTCTCAAACGAAAGGAAGTAGGGCACATATGTGATATGTACGGGACTGAGATTAATATGTGTATGAGATACCGTATTCTAATCTCGTGATATATGATATCGGTCGGTTATATGAGATATGTAAGTCTACGGTAGCGCCCCGGCCGTCAATCTGACGCCAAATGGGGAACAAAAACTTTTATAACTGGCGCTATCGCATACTATAACCCGGATCTGCCATTAACGCTAAACTAACAAACTGTAAAGAGGGTAGAAAAATTATACCGAATGATCCGAGTCCTTCGTTCTTTAACCATCATCCCACGCTCCTGTTGCGGCTGCTCCGATCTCGTCGATATCCGATCTGCTCATCCAGGTGGCGCCACGTCATCGGATCTTTAAACGGGCTCCCGCCTCTGACTCGAGGCAACTCGGTCATCAGGTTTGCTAAAAGATATGACCAAGGTTGATGTAGAGAATGAGTAGAACAATTTGTCTCGTTACGTCCAAAGCCATGGACGAACGGTAATTAAGTTGCCATTTTAGTCGGGTGATGGAATGAAATGAACTATGAAATTTCCATACACCAAAAACTATCATCTTTTTTCAATCAAGTGAGTGTGTGTGAGAGTGAAGGGAGTGGCCGGCCATATATGAGGAGGGGGTGAGGGTAGGAGCAAGGCAGGGTAACCATAAGCAAAAGATCATTAACAAATATCCATCATGCAAACAAAACCCCATTATGCAAATGGTGACTCACTTAACATCTTGCAAAACAATTAATGCAACCTAATGAGTCACTAACCTAGTCACCATTCTAGAACCTTCTAGAAACACGACTCACCTCATGACTCACCCAAATGACGAAAAGATAAATCCGCATTTAACCGAATGTTAAATACGGGTGATAGAAAACTGGAAACTGGCAACTTCCAAAACTGATCCTGAAATGAATTTCAGGATAACCCTGTAACTATATAAATATACCCGCATTTGTATTACGACCGAATACAAATGCAACTGAGACAAAGATATTATATCTAAAAAGTATAATACATGGATCCGGCTTAAACCAAAGCCCACCAGTATTATCTGCCCGAAATATGACACGTGCGTAAACGCACGTGCATTTTCCGAACCCTGCCATAAAACCATACGGCCTCTACAACGTTTCGCCCTAACTTGGGAAACTATCTGTGGGGGACTCTAATGACTCGTCAGTGCCCTGGCGGTGGGTTTAACCACAAGCCGTCAGCGGCACTAGCTGTGCGTAACGGCTGCCCATGGACTGACCTCAAGGGAGGCCGATGAGCGAACTCATCCGGAAACCCTACTGAGCCTAACAGTGACAATGTATATACAGTCCGGTCCGTTCGTCTATGAGTATCGCATATCCTGCCTAGGGGGCTAGTAACGTCAGACCCCTATAGCGGTATAAGTCGTGTCGGAGACAAGCCCTGAACACCCTGAGAAACTACCGGAGTACCTACCAGTAATTCTCACCTGCCTTGGCCAAGGACTTAGTGTGTGGCTTTCCCAGACACAGCACGATCTCAACCCCCAATACGTGGAGAGACGAATCCCTTGCCGATCCGCTTACGTGCCTCCATGTGGCTCGGGACTGTACCCAAAAACTACCTGTTTGCACGACTCCTTTGAGCCGTGGTAGGGCAGAAATCAAAGCACGGTGGGAACTCACACGAGACAAATGACGAGCTCAGGTCGATGAACTAACCTGTACACATGTCACCCGGGAACTGCTATCTGACGATGGGTATAATACCAACTAGCAGATTCCCGGCGAGTCCTGTCCGGTGTACTCATAACCCAATGAGCACCTGTATACATCTTAGGTATCCAACTGACACCAGTGGCTTGTCAGACCGGCCACCGCCCCTCGTCGGGGTCTCGACTGTATACACTAGTCTACTCCGGAGTATCGATGCCCTGTCTCGAAACTCCCACGACTAGGGACCACAATTAAGGATGTGCTTATGGACTACCCAACTCTCACATATATGATCGCCCTCATACTGTTGGTAGTCAAGCAAGATCCTAAGGTCTCTATCAACGTGTAATCGTGATCAGTCACCTGAACCTATACACGACTGATAAAGGCAAACCAAATAGCAAACTATCATCTCGAGTAAGACTGTCCTACTGGTATAGGTCCTCCTCAATCATTGCAATCACGTACCTGCGATCCAATAATTGACTTTGAGGGCACTATATCCAACAATCTCCCACTTGCACTTAAGGCTGATTATTGCGATGTCGCATACTCACAGCCCGTGTGAAACCAACACCCAACTCCTCTACTAATCAGTTTCACAAAGCCTGTTTGTAAAACTATTGTGTTCGAGAAATAGCCTCAGTGAGTGGATCCGCGCTGATGTTTCTTTCTATGTCTCTCTTAACCTCAAGTTCGCGGAGAAAACCATCTCCCAAATCGAGTAATACCTGTCTTAGAATATGTCTGGATATCTGATGGGATCTAGTTCATAAATGAACTCCAAATCCAAACTTCTTAGACTGTATCGATAACTAAACCTAATCAGTATCCTGCACCATGCCTCCCATAGTATCCTCTTGGACCACCTGTCCATAATACTGTCCCCTTTGTCAGAGGGAAAACTATAACTCTGACAATCTCTCTGTCATCCATGTCACCTTTGAAGCCTGGAATGATAACCGTCTTCCGAAGGAGGCTGCCGTCATCAAATCCGTAGAACATGCACTTATGTTCTAAAACTGCTTCCTTATGTTTCTCCAAGATTGGATTAATACAAACTTATTGCACCTAGTGCAAAAAACAATATCTGGTGTGGTACTTGACATCTCACGATTGACTCAATTGCCTAAGCAAGTGATATGCCGATTGTTAGTTATATGTATGCCCTAGAGACCATTACTATACATAGGATGTATATTGTAGTGGATGCTTGGACATATATAGAGAGGACTTTCTTGCTCGACATGATAGTATGCTATCTGGTTGTTCTTTACCTTAACATGTACACTGATAGTCTCTCTGTTACATGTTGGTAAAGCCCTTAGGATGTGTACTTGACTACCTGTACTATGATGCAGATCATACTAGTGGGGATATGGTAGTCCATAAGTACATCCTTCAAGGTCCCTAGTCGTGGGTGTATCGAGACGGGGCATCGATATACCAGAGTAGACTAGCGTATACCTTCTCGACCCATACAGATGGGCGATGGATGATCCCATATCCATTAGTGTTTGACATCAGAGATGATATACGGTTGCTCAGTGGAGACTGGGTACACTGGACGGACTCGCCGAGAACTCCCAGATGGTATTATACCTTACGTCAGATGGCAGTTCTCTGGTGACACTGGTACAGGTTAGTCTGTAGACCCGAGATCATCATAGAGTCTTGTGTGGTTCCTGTTCCCGCCAAAAATTTCTACGCAAAGGAGTCCAAGGTGTCAAATGGCAGTGATACGCTCTAGAAATGCGAACCAGTATCTTCCGGTCTATATTTTGATAAACTCCCGAAGGAGGAACTATTAAATTCTGATTGTATTGGAAGCATCTCGAAAAACCCTTCGATTTGATATATTATGGGCCTCATAATTCATCCAGGATCAAAAGTTATGAGGTATCACGTGTCCACACGTGATGAACCTTTAAGGACCCGCTGGAGGAGTTAAAAAATATAATAAAAACTCAGAAAAGACCCCAATGGGGCATCACGTGCTCACACGTGACCACGAGTCATGTGCAGACACGTGATGGGCTCTTAAGGCCTCTAAAATAATGAATAGAATTAAATTCTAAAATCTGTTCCCTGATTAAAAATCAGAAGATACCTCAATGAGGTATCACGTGCTCACACGTGACCAATGGTTACGTGTTGACACGTGATGGTTAAAACTGAAGCATAAATAAACACTAACAAAAGGACTCAATTGGGGGTCACGCGACCAAGGGTCACGTGTCAACACGTGACTGGCTTCGAAAGCCTTACAGTTAATAAAGTTAAAATTCTAAAAGCTTCTAAATCTTTCCAAATGGAAAAAAAATTATGGGGACCGTTGGATTAAAGATCCAAGACTGATTAAAAATCACCAATTTATGGAAAAAATCTTAGACAAGGAAAGATTTCCCCTAAATCTCACCGAGAATAACAAACATAATATCTTTGGATTTAAAATCCAACGATGAATAAAATTCACTTAATGATCTAAAGGATCATATTAATCATGAAATCAATTAAAATCTTTCAATAAAAGATTCACAAAACAAATTGATTCTCTTCCTCCTCCTATAAATAGGAGCCAAGAGAAGAGAAGAGGGATCTACTTTTTTTGGAGAGAAAAACAGAGAGAGGAGAATTTAATTCTCAAGAGGGAAGAAAAGAAAGGAGAATTTAATTCTCAACAAAGGAAACCCTAGGTGAGAAAAGGGAAAAAGATCAACTTCAAAAGAGGATTTAATTCTCAAAATTTAAGAGTTTAACTCTTCTGCAAATAAAGAACTTAGTTCTTCTTCTGGTTGAAGATCTGCACAGAGCACATCTCCCCATAAGTTGAGAATTTAATTCTCATCGGGTCGAGATCCTGCCATGCAGATCCTAAACTTAGAAGGGGAATTGAGTTTTGAGAATTTAATTCTCCTAAATCAAAACTAGGGTTTAACCCTAATCTAGAATTTAATTCTTTTACATATCTGGGAATTTAATTCCTTTAAAAAGAAATTAGGGTTTTACCCTAAATAAGAATTTAATTCTTTCATAATAGGGATTTAATTCCTCCAAAACAAAATTAGGGTTTAACCCTACAGAGAATTTAATTCTTAAAATAAAGGGACTTGAAAGATCTCCATGCATATAAAGAATATTGGTCATGTGATGACACGTGACCCCAATCCGCAGTGATCAGAAAAGAAGGAATAAAACCAGGGTCACGTGTCCCCATATGGCCCCTAGAAAGATCCCCAAAAATAAAAAGGAAGAAGCTTTGAGGCAATGCCTCACGTGCTCCCACGTGACTCCCAAAACGCAGAAAGAAAAAGCAAAGGAAATGAAAGCTTTGGGCGCTCTCACGTGTTATCACGTGACCCCTCAGCAAATGCTTTAACAATTGGCGCACAGATCCCCATCACGTGCCAACACGTGATGCTCTAAAATAAAAATGAAAGTGTTTAACACTTAATGGCAGAACGAAGAAAGGAGTTTCGGCCCAATCTCAGGCACCTCACGTGACCCCACGTGACCACCCCTTTTAGTGTTTAACACTATTTTTAAAGCGCATCACGTGGGAACACGTGATCGTCAAATACCTTCTAGTGTTAACACTATTTCAAAACCAACCTAGCCCAAAATGGCTAAGTTTTTCCAGAGGCAGGATTCCCCTTTGATTGAACTCCAAATATACCCTTGTTCTCCAAACTTGATCATTTTACATGACATTCAAAGTAAACTCTAGAGCCATGATGAATGGTCAGTGCCTAATAAAAGACAAAATGTTGTCAGAACCCCCAAACCTCTGTTTAGCACTGCTGAATGATGAGGGGCTGAACCCAGACCAATGTCTAATGGCCCAAAGGGCCAATATTTCAAATATAATTGGACTTAGCCCAAACTGGACATAAGTCCTCAAATCATCTTGAACTCATCACATCTGCTCTTTCAACCAACTCATTGGTTCAAGGGTACATCTCTGAACTCCTCTGACATCTGTCGTTGTAATCCTTCAACGTCGTCAGAGAGGTGACGGGTCCCGACAACCACACATTAATACGGACTGTGGGGTCCTTAAACTCATGGACTAATGCGTCCTTAAACTAACATTTGTCCCCAAAACGGGAATGATGGACCACCACGTCCCTAAAGTGGAACTTGGACCACCATGTCCCTAAACTGGCAATGGACCACCACGTCCCTAAACCGGTATTGGACCACCACGTCCCTAAACTGGCATTGGACCACCACGTCCCTAAACTGGCAATGGACCACCACGTTCCTAAACTGGAAATGGACCACTATGTCCCTAAACTGGAACAATAGAGCCCCCAAATGCTCTTTTGTCGGATCTAAACGATCCCGTTTAAGTTGATCTTAGCCTCAAAAATGGCTAACGTATCCTTAAAATTTTCAAACAAACTCTAGTCCCAAATCGGACTATAAATCCCCTAATCAACTTTGGTTCAAGGATACATCTCTGAACTCCTCTAACACCTATCGTTGTAATCCTTCAACGACGTCAGAGAGGTGATGGGTCCCGACGGCCATACATGCAATGGACCACTATGTCCATAAACTGGAACAATAGAGCCCCCAAATGCTCTCTTGTTGGATCTAAACGATCCCGTTAAGTTGATCTTAGTCTCAAACTGGACTAACGTATCCTTAACAACTGTTTAAGTTGATCTTAGCCTCAAATATGGCTAACGTATCCTTAAACCAAAACCCCAAACCCAAATCTAAGAAAATGCGGATTTGGACTAGTCCACGCCCTACGGGCGACGACATAACTTGGTCTCCGTATACGATCCACGGGCAACAAAACACAAAACAAACACACACGACACGAAGTGACCATCTGGAGAAGGAGAAAGTTGTTACCGCGATGCGGTAGCGTAATTAACTACAGGGGCTTGCGCTTGCAGGGAAGAGCGTCCCCACAATCAAAAACCCCTCAAACGAGGGGGAATCTGACGAAATCTGCTACATCGGTCGCATCCGTTTAAACCTTCGATACACGGTGCCATAAATCAACTTGGCATCTTCGAAGAGGTGGACAGATAGCTCCAATTAGCATCTGCCCCGAACCTCAGGCAAGACGCCCATGTCTCGGCCGCCGTTCGGAGGGGAACAGATTCTGGCACGTCCGGTGGGACCTTTTCCTCTTTCCACTCAACACTTCGTGTGTCGTGTTCGCGAACCAAACACGGCTCGCTAATCGTTGCCCTTGGGTTTCAAGGTACTAAGATTTGGCGTTTTGCCTATTGCAGAAAGCAAAGAGTCAATGGCTTCCACTTGTGCGAAATGCTCCAACTGCAACTGCAACCGGCGCTCCGCCTCGCCAAGAGGTATAGCCTACGGGCCCCAAGCTGCTTCGATGTTCCTAATGCCTGTGGAACAGGTCACTCAAGCCACCACAGGATTGTTTTTCAGGACCATGCTCCCGCCAATGAGCTTCACCGCCCCTGTACCGTCACAAGAAGCTCCAGAGAAGTCGGTATTCAACCGGCTTGATACTACTGCGGCCCTTCTCAACGGGTCGCCCAACTCCACTGCCTCGGTTTTTAACAGACTAGGCCAGAGCTCCAATGGGCCCATGAAGAAGCCTGCAATACCAGAAGGCGTTATCCCGAAGCAGATAGCCATCCCTGCTCCCAAAATCGTCAAGGCGGCTTCTCCTGCCAAGGGGTCGGGCTTTACAAGACTGACCGTCCCAACTCCAACTCCCGCTCCGGCTACTCAAAAGATATCAGTCTTTAACAGGCTGACACCGGCAATGGCTCCTCACGTGAGCCGGGGGCAAAATGAAACCATCCCCATCACCGGACCAGCTCCAACGGCTCGACACGCTCGACGTCGCCACTGGCGCCGAGTAAGGAAGGCCGAAGGCAACTCCCCTTCAGGACTAACTCCACCGGCTCCAATGGTGGAAGTTAATGCTGCTGTTCCAACTGGGAACAGCTTTGAACCGCTAAGAGAGGTACGCAAGAACTCTCCGACTGCCACGTTGAAAAGTTCTCCTCCACCTGCGGAGAGTGTTACATAAGCGAAGCTGGAGCAGCCTCCTCAACGGCTGTCCTCCAAAATTTACTAGGTCTGGCGACGGGTTCAGGACTCGGTAATCATTCAAGATCACTCTCACTGGCAAAAGAAGGTGAAAGTCCAGGAAGGAAAGAACCGTCCTGTCAAATCACAAAGGACGACAACCACTTGGGTGCCTGCTGCGACGGTCCCCTCAGCTTCGACCGCTCACAGAAGAAGGATGCCGGAGAAGATCCCTGTGTCTTTGGCAAATCGTAAAGACACTGAAGATAAACGCCCCAAGTCTGGGGGCATGGTGGTGCACACCGTTTATATGGCTTCCGGAAAGGAGGATAGCCGCGCTTCGACGGGTCACCGACCGCTCACCCGATCCATGACAAAAGCCCAGGAGCAACAACAGAAGCTTCAGGAAATGATGACTGCGATGGCCGCACTCACCGGGCCAAAAGAAAGCACGGAAGCATCCTCGGATCAACGCCAGGAATAGGAAACTGACGCTGAATTCCTTCGCGGGATACTGGAAAAGAAGGATAAAGAGGCTGCGGAACAAGCAGCCAATATAAAGCGAATGGCCCTTCTGTTTCAGGATATGGTAGGTATGATGATCCAACAAGATCCTCCTACTGAAGATCCTCCGATCGTCCTCGAAGATGACAAAGGAGAAACGTCGAATCCTCCACCGGCTCTGTCTACAGCCATAGAGGATACAATCTCTAAAGCTACCCTGGATGACTATATAGCTCAGCAGATACGAGTTCACCAGGCAAACGAAGCGGCTGAACAAGTTGTTAGAACTGGGCGACCGTATCCAGGGTGGTATGATCAGATAAAATATCCTCCGGGCTATACGATCCCGAAATTCCATGTCTACAAGGGGACAGGCAAGCCCCATCAGCATGTCGCTCAATTCAGGGCCTTATGCGGCAACACGGGAGGCAACGACAAACTGTTGCTTAGCCAATTCGTCGGCAGCTTAACAGAAACAGCCTTTGAATGGTATTCGGAGCTACCTAACGACTCTGTTAAAACATTTGCGGAGATGGAGCTGCTGTTTACACAAAGATTCGCGAGCGCTAGTGAACGCACCCCGATAACAGCACTGATTAATGCCAGGGTAAGGCCAGGCGAGACGTGGGTTCAATACGCGACACGATGGCGGAATCTATAGTTGAAGTGCGAACAACGCATCGAAGAAGCACCTGCGGTAGGCATGTTCGTGGGCACTCTTGATCCGCAAGCGATCATCTCGCAATTCATGATGTTCTTCAAGCCAACTACTTTCCAGGCCTTGATTGACAAGTTGGCCCAAATGGATCAGATGGATCATAGATCATCTCCTTCAAAGACGGACCCTCGGAATGAAAAGGGGAAAGGGAAAGCAACTTTCGTCGCTAATACTCAACAACGGCCGAGCAACTTAAAGCCGGTTGTCCTTCGAAACAATATGCGTCCACGCCCATCCCTTGAGGAAAGACTAGGACGTCCTTACTCGTTTCCTCATAATAAAACGAGAAGACTGTTCAAGATGGTAGTGCGCAACAGACTCATCAATCTGCCGAGTCCAAAACGTCCGTTGCAGCCAGGCGATGTCATCGATCCCAATTATTGCCCTTACCACCAAACGGTAAGTCACCCGATCGAGGATTGTTTCGTCTTTAAGGGGTGGATCGAGGATCAGTACCTACAAGGAAAGTTCGTGCTGTCTGAAAAGTGGAAAGTAAACTCACCACAGCCACACACTCCAAAGAAGACGGACGCACCGGGGGCAACTTGTCACGTGATCTCCCACTCATTTACGGACGATGAAAAAACTCCTTGCACTGAGAAACTGGGGGCAGAGCCTGAGCCGGAATTCATGTGGCCGTCAGACGAAATGATCGACGCTTTTCTAGATGAGATTCGTCTAAAAAGTAAAGCTGATCGGGAGCGCGAGATGGCCATATTTGAAAAGGCCAAACGCCGGCGACTGGACAAAAGGGTCGAAACACTCCCACCATATCAAAGTACATCCGCCGCAAATGAAAGCAGGATTAAAACAAGGAAACGATACGCCAAAGCTATATCAATGGGGATGAGGCTGCCCTCTTTCAGAGAAAATTCTCCTGGTGGTATACATCTTGATGAAGCGGGCGTACATCCTAACTTCTGCTTATATCATCAGAAGATCGCACATCTTACTGAGGACTGCAACTCCTTTAAGTGTTGGTGGAAAGGGTATGTCGTTCACAGGCAACACTTCAATAGGACAAAGCGTGAAGCTCGTAGACAGCGGAAGAATGCGACAGATGAGCATAAAAGAATTGCTGGCGATTGTCATAGGGTTGATCCTGAGGGACCGCGGGTTCTCACCTTCGAGAGCGACTCCGACAAAAAAGCAGCCCTCGGCCCTCTCTTCAAGGAATCCATCTCTAAAACGAAAGAATTGAGGAGTTGTGAGAGCATTCAGCCTTGCAATTGCATTATACCCGGAAAAAATCTCGGACCCGCAAGCAACGGTTCGAACAAAAAGGATAAAGGAAAGGGGAAAACGGCCTTCGTCGCCAACACTCAACAACAGTCGAGTGGCCCTAGAACGGTTGTTCGCCAAAACAACAAGCGGCAACCCCTCTATGAAAAGTTGAAACGTCCTTACTCGTTTTCCCGGGACGAAACAAGGAGGCTGTTCGAACTAGCAGTGCACGACGGACTTATCACTCTACAGGAGCCGAAATGCCAGCTACAACTGAATGAGGTCAACAATCCTAATTACTGCCCTTACCACCAAGTATTGGGCCATCCGATCGAAAATTGCTACATCTTCAAAAACTGGATTGAAGACCAATACCAACAGGGCAAGTTCGCGCTGTCCGAAAACTGGAAGGTGAGCCCGCCACAACCACATGTTCCGAAAAAGATGGATACGCCGGGGGCATCATGCTCATTCATAGAGAAAGCCCAACGGACCACTACGTCCTAAAACTGGATAATAGACCGAAACGTCGTTAAACTAACAACGGACCACTACGTCCTAAAACTGGATAGTGGACCGAAACGTCGTTAAACTAATAATGTGTTTGTTATATGTATGCCCTAGAGGCCATTACTGTACATTGGATGTATATTGTAGTGGATGCTGGGACATATATAGGGAGGACTTTCTTGCTCGACATGATAGTATGCTATCTGGTTGATCTTTACCTAAACGTGTACACTGATTGTCTCTCTGTTACATGTTGGTAAAGCCCTTAGGATGTGTACTTGACTACCTGGACTATGATGCGGATCATACTAGTGGGGACATGGTAGTCCATAAGTACATCCTTCAAAGTCCCTAGTCGTGGGTGTATCGAGACGGGGCATCGATATACCAGAGTAGACTAGCGTATACCTTCTCGACCCATACAGATGGGCGATGGATGATCCCATATCCATTGGTGTTTGACATCAGAGATGATATACGGGTGCTCAGTGGAGACTGGGTACACTGGACGGACTCGCCGAGAACTCCCAGATGGTATTATACCTTACGTCAGATGGCAGTTCTCTGGTGACACTGGTACAGAGTAGTCTGTTGACCCGGGATCGTCATAGAGTCTTGTGTGGTTCCCACTGTGCTATGATTTCCACCTTACCACGTCCAAGAGGGCGTGCAAAACGGTGGTCTATGGGTACAGTCCCGAATCACATGGAGGCAATGAGCGATAGGAGGGGATTCGTCTCTCCCGGTATAGGGAGTTGATGTTGCGCTGTGTTCGATTGGCTATAACCGGAAATCCCTGGCCAGGGTTGCTGAGATTTACTGGTAAGTGTTACCAGTAGTTTCTCGAACTGTTATAGACCTCATATCGACACGACTTATCGAGCTATTGGGGTCTGACGTTTACCACCCCTAGGCGAGATATGCGACATATCAGACGATCAGACCGGACTGTACGGTAAGTGTTACTGGTTGGATTCACAGGAGTGTGAGCGGGCTTGCTCGTCGATCTTCTAATCGCTCAATACCCGGGTGGCCGTTACGTTTAGCAGACCGCTTGCGGCTTGTGGGTATTTGATATGATCATCACCTGCTGCCGGCGTATTGACGAGTCTTTAGAGTCCTACACAGAGGTTTCCTGGCTCAAGCGAAACGAATTAGGAGCGCATATGAGATATGTGCGGGACCGAGAATAATGCGTGTATGTGATACCGTATTCCATTCTCGCGATGAATGTATCGAATGGTTGTATGCGATATAACCTAGTTATCGAATCAAGGATTGATTCGGTAAGCCGATACATAGGATACTAGTCGGTTATATGCGATATGACCGTATCGTTAAATCAAGTGTTGATTTAATGATTTGATGTATAATTATATATTTGATATATTACTTTGCATTAACTAGTATTGGTTCAATTTAAATGGATTTTCTCACTCGCTTGTGCACATTGTATATTCGATATAGTTTTGTGCACTTGATTGTATCATGTTTGATGATACATGCAAAATTGGTTAAGTGTAAAGATTAAACCATGGTTATATGAATGGTTAGGGTTATGACTACTTATTCATTTATTTATTTATTATTTTTGGAAAATTAAAGCATAGAGAGAAAAAACAAAATGGTTTTCTTTCATTCTTTCTTTTATGAAGCTTGTTGAAGCTTCATGAAGCTTGTTGAAGCTTCATGAAGCTTTTGACCAAGTGACCATTTTGTCTTCTTCTTTAACCCTAACCACTCACATAAACTCTAGTTAGCTCTCTACACTTAACTATGGTTTGATTATGATAAGAATGATTATTCTTTTCTATTCTTCAATTGATATTCATTATCTTCTTCTTCTTCTTCACTTCATGAAGAAAAAGCTTGACCATCAATGGTGATTGATGAAAAGAGTGAGAAATCCAATTCTAAAGTGAACCCACCTCCTATTTCTTCATCCTCTACCTCTTGCCAAGTAGTATAGGGTGTTTTCTTCACAAGTTTCATGACTTGGTAAAGTGGGAGCTTGATCTAGTGATGCCTCGACGTAGATCATCTTCGGCACGAAGCCGACGACCTTGCCCGCCCATTTCTCCGATGAAGCCGACGCTAGAGCCCGGGTTTCCATTTGGACAGCAAGGAGACTTCATTGCGGAGCTATGGAGGTGGAGGACCGGATCTACAAAGGTTGTATTTTCGTTCTCTTAGTAAAGTAGTTTACTAGTTGCATCTTTCGCCTAAACTTCTAGCCAACGATCCGTATTAGGGTTTCTCGGCACCGTAATTTTTGAAATTGGCATGGTTGATGCCTTGAGAGACCTCTTGAGAGTGCCTAGGAACCCTACAGTGGTATCAGAGCCTAGCTAGAGGCTTAGGCGATGCGTAGACAGAGATTGAAGTCCGATCGAACCAAAACCCTAACCCGAAACATGCTCTCTGGACTTTTTTCAAAAACTGGGTTTTTTCCAGATTAAAAATGCTTAAAAAATTCAGCAGGGAATTCTAAGAATTACGGTGCAAATTTTTCCCAGTGATGCTTCCATAGTGCGGCGGAACCGCGGCAGAAGCCTGGATTCTGCGGCGGTTCCGCGGCCAGATGATGACATCATTGTTCCCTGTTTGCACAGTAACTCCTATTTTATTATGCTGGATTTTCTGTGAATTTTTAATATTTATTCAAGAGTTGAATTTTCTGGGGTTGTTTTGGGGATTCGGTGTTTCGATCGGAGTATTAGATTTTGTCTATGTAGCTTTCCGGATAATTTTTGAATATGTTAAAAAGTTCGACCGGATATAAATACCCAACTTTTCCCCTGCTGGAAAATTTCCAAGTGTTGGATTTTTCTGAGGTTTAAAGACGTTCTAAGTAGTGAAAGTAACGCGATGGTCCCTCTAGAAGACAACAAACCTTAACTCGATTATGTGACCGTCTTGAACTGCCCTTTGAACCTTAGGGTTTGGGGCAGTACGGCGTGCCACATGTGAGGCGTTGCTTGACCCTTCTACGGCTGGACCGTTGGTACTGAGGCATGAAGTGAATGTTTTTAAACTTATTTCATGTGTTGATCTGTATCGGGAAAACTTGGGTGTTCGATTGTTCGATCGGAAAGTTTAACATTTTCTATTTATCCGGAATGTGATACAATAATTGGAATTCATAAAATGTTATGAGATAACTGAATGAATGTTATAAACATAGCACTTTAGTCTCACTTGATCGGTTGCCACGGAATTTTGATGTGATCAAAAGTCCGTCGCAATCACGTAGCGTACGCGGATACTCACCGGGTAAACTTAATAGACAGCCTTGTTCCATAGCCCCGACCGAGTGACTGTAGGAGAACCCCGTCGCCGAAAGCATCCGTCCGGGTGCTCGCGGTAGCGGTGTTCCGCCTTAGTGCACTTCGTCGACGGCATTAGGGGTGCGGCCACCTACTAAAGTTTGCGACGAGTATTCGATCAGGATGTCGGGAATCTTGTTGAATTGCCCGACTTGATATTTAAAAGAGTTTTCGATAATGAGACTAAAATGCGGGGTTTATAAATGTTAGGCATGTGATGTCTAAGGTATTCATTTGATTAGGCATGCGATATCTAAAGAGGTTGCGGATTCCAACTGTTGTAGTTTTACACTTTCTTTTCTGTGACCGTAAGTGTAATATGTGATATCGCCGGTTTCGTTGCTATATGTCAACGACAATTGGGATACGCATGTTTACTTACGTTGATGACATGTGATGTTATGTGTTGCTGGATATGTTATATTGGATCGTCGTGTTTGAATAGCCGGGGGTTTTTATGTGAGATGAGTGTTTTTCATTTTCATTCATGTAAAAACTTGTATGTAATATTCTTTTATTGGGGCATTTCCAGGTTGCGGAAGATGTCACCCTTTGTATATTATTTACTTTTCCGCACTAGGATAGACCCAAGGAGGAGGACATAAGTAACCGGGTTCTAGGGTCCAGAGGGAGACCAACTCGAGGAGTCGAGTCCGGGTCTCCTAACTCTAGAATTGGAAGGGTTGCTTGCCGCTCTCGTAGGGGTCTAGGGGTGTGGGTTTGGCTATTCATCACGACCGTGGAATCCGTGTTTTATACTGGCTCGTATTGAAAACACGGACGTCCTAGTATATCCAATATTTCATATGATTCTTCTGCTGCGATATCTGTGATGTGATCATGTGATATGTTCTGTGATGGATACTGTATATAGTATATATGATATATTATATAGGCGTTACTTATGTTTTACACCCGCGCTAGCCCTGCCCCGCTCTGCCGTTAGTCACCTAACCTAACGGTGCACGAGGGGACATCGAGGCGAATGCGGATGACATAAGTGTACGTTGTATTTATCTGTGATGTTTAGGTAACTTAAATGATGGGACTTCATTATTGTGATTAATGAAATAAAAGAAACCTAAAGATGTTGTAGAATCGAATTTCAAAATAAAACAGCTAGCTACAGTTCTTGCTTTGCACGGTGGTATATATAATATATCCTGCACCTTATTCGATGGGGAAAGGACCGAGATCCCTTCACCGGGAGTGACTCCTTTAGCAATAACTGGCAGATGCTACACACTCGGTTTGTCTTTTGATTGCTTTTAAGAGTTCTGCTTTGCACAGTGATATATATGATATATCCCGCACCTCATTCGACGAGGAAAGGACCGACGATCCCTTCACCGGGAGTGACTCCTTTAGCAAAACTAGAAAAGCCTCAAAAGCACTCCATTTTAAAATCATTTGATTCTACAACGATATCAAGTTCATTACGCAATAGGTTTTCAGAAAAACCTGTCGTAGCCCTCCGTCATTTCAGATAAGTCCTGTTTAGTATTCGTGCTGCGTTTGTTGACCTTGTCAAGGCGCAGTGTGCGGTAGCTAACCAGTATTTATCTGCTTATGCATATGATGCAGATTGGGTTAGGGTAGTCGTGCGGTCTTGTTGACCTTGTCAAGGGTCGTGCGGGTGGGTTTGATTCAATCAAGAAATGACGGGTTGAACTTGACTTGCGGTCTATGGTTTGTTGACCTTGTCAAGGTCATAGATCGTTCGGGGCAAAATATTATCGGGAATTTCAAGTGTTGAAATTTGCAATGAGATTGCATACCTTCTATAAGATAGTTGGATCCCGATACCCGCTGTGAGTAAGAGTTACTCCTGGGAGAGTTTTACACATTACAATTAGCCAATCAAGTAGGTGTCTAGAAACGTGTTAACGAGGTTACGCCTCTGGGAAAACGAGGTTTACATTAATTAGGTTCGTGCGAAAGCACGGGGGACCTCCCTCAAAGTACCGACACTGGCCTGGTTGAAAGATTGGCGAACTTGTAGTGTGTAATTAATCCCCGCTAGTCTTTCCTTTTAGGGTTTGAAGGAAGATTTGATAAAAAGCAGTGGAAGCCATCCTGATTAGATAAAATAATAACCAATCTATTCTTGCTAGAGCGCACGCTGAGTGTTTTCTTCTCTCTCTCTCCAGGTAACGACCATATCACGCCTTAATCAAGATAATAATACGGAATATTGACCGAACCCGCTTGTTATACTGAGCTGGGGAACGTTGGTCCCGCTCCAACTTATAATTGTTATAAGACAGAGCAGGAAATTGGGGAATACCAGAATTCCCATGCCGACCAAACGAAGGGAGTGCATGTTGATGCATCATCTTCGGGTGTGTTCATTATACAGAACTGTTTCTCAGTATTCTTTACGTCCTGGGTATGTGATACCAGATCAGGATCCCGCATATGTAATTTGTTACATAGGGCTACAGAAAGGTAGAGAACTGAGAAAGGGTGATAAGTTTCATGAGGCAGAAAACGGGGCAAGAGTTGCAGCCAAGTCTGTTGGTCACTGTCACCCTGTATTACCAATACATTGATTCTGAACGAATGTTATTAGATACCGAACCCTGATATACAAAATCATATCAGTCTCTTTATCAGTAAAGAAATGATAAAATTTTGTATTGATGGATAATGTTTTGAACATTTCCTATATCAAAAGTTGATCGGAACAGGCACGTTATCTAAAAGCGTTGATGTTCTAAATCAAACTACAGTTCTTTAGTATACTGAACACACACAAGAGGAAGAGTTCAAAAATGAACGAATCCTTCTTGAGGTATTGTAGACTAGGTCATATCAATGCGACCCGACTAGCTAAAGTTACATATAGATGCAAATTTAAATTAGTTTGAATTTACATCTTGTGAAACTTTCCAGTCATGTCACAAAGATACGATGACCATAGCTCTGTTTACTGGAAACAGAGAAAGAGTTGATGAACTCTTGGGATGATACATGTTGATGTATGTAAGGTCTCCTGTCTACATATGCCAAGACCGGTTCTTTGTACTTTATTACATTCTCTGATGATCTATTTAGATTCAGACATATGTTCCTGTTGAAACACAAGTCCGAACCTTTTGAGATATTCACAGAATATAAGTTAGAAGTAAAGAACCAATACGGGTATAAGTATTATGTCCTTTGATGAGATCAAGGAGGAGAATACTTGAGCACGGAAATCCTGGACTATTCTAAAAGGAGAATGAGATTCTCTCTCAGCATTACTCCTCCGTATACACCATAGCACGATGGTATATCGGGGCGGAGCGATAACACCCTATGTGATTAGGTGTGCTCTATGATGAGTACTACCGAGTTACCTGTTTTCTTTTTGGGAGTTATGCACTTGAGAAGCTGCATACCTATTGAATAGGGTTCAAATCAAATCAGTTGCCTACCATTTCATATGTGATATGATAAGGGAAGAGCCCATATCTTAAGTTGGTTAAGATTTGGGGTTGTCCGGCCTATGTCTAAAAGCAAAAACCGGACAACCTCGAGGCAAGATCTGTTATGTAGAACTGGAAAGGTTCCAGCCATACAAAACTGCAGCTGATGATTTGACAGAACCAAAGGATTCAATAGTTACCAACGAACCTCAGCCTCTCCGCCGATCTAGTAGGGTTCCTCTCCCACCTGAGAGATACTTCGGTTTCTCTATGACAGTGGGAGAGGATTGCATCATGAGATGATGACCCAACTAGTTTCGAGCAGGCCATCGAGAGTAGGGACTCTGTAACAATGGCTGGATGCTTAGTGATCTGAGATGGAATCCATGTACACCAACAAAGTATGGACTTTGGTTGCTATATCTGAAGGGTTAAATCCCCATCAGGAGCAAGTATATCTTGAGAAGATTACTTGGTGTAAATGGAAAAGTTGAGACTTTCAAAGCTAGACTTGTTAAAACTTTTCGTCATCGACCAAGCGTGGATAATGATGAAACCTTTTCAAGTGGCTATGCTTAAGTCCATCCAGATCCTACTTGCCACGGCTATATACCATGACTACGATATCTGGCGGTTGGGTGCCATGACTGCTTTTCTAAATGATGTTTTAGAAGAGAACGTCTATAAGTACACAGCCAGAGGGCTTCGTAGACAGTGGGAGCAGCGGAAACGTGTACAAGATGCTTTATAGGATAAAGCAGGTATCGCGGAGTTGGAACATCTGTTTTGATGTGTTAGTCAAAGAGTTTGACATTATCAAAATGGTAGATGAACCTTGTATATACAAAAAGGTAGTAGGGAGTATAGTGATGATCCTCGTAGAGTACGTGGATGACATACTCTTGATAGGGAAGGAGTTTCCTATGCTACGCTCGGTCAATCTCCGCTTATCACAATGATTCTCCATATAGGATCAAAGATGATACCCCCTAAATCCAGGATTTTGGATCTATGAGATAGATCTAATTGGATGTTAGGATTCTCACTAGTTGTAGTGAGATGGTATCAACCGATCCTGGGGAGAATCACTGGAAGGGTTCCAGGGTGATAAGGACGACTGAGAGTCAGTCACAGGCATTGTCATTACCCTCAAAAGGGACGGTATGTTGGAAGAGTTCCAAGCTAGATACCGTGGCATACTAGACGATAAAGGCTGGATACATCGCTACTTAAGATGCTACCAAAGAGGCAGTCTGGATGTATATTAGTTCATGAGATGAACTTAGTTCCTCCCATTGTGTGACAATGGTGTTGTGGCTTATGCCAAGGTACGTCCGTCCCATCAGTGATCCAGACATATTCTAAGGCAGCATCACCTGATCATAGAGATGGTTGATCTCCAGGGTGATCGAGGTTAGGAGAGTAGACTCAGAGGACAACACGGCGGATCCACTCACAAAGGCCTTTTCCCAGAGAGAGACTTTTATGGGATGGTTGAGTATGAGATACTACAACCACTGCTATCGGATGGCCTTAGTGCAAGTGGGAGATTATTTGTTATATGTATGCCCTAGAGGCCATTACTGTACATTGGATGTATATTGTAGTGGATGCTGAGACATATATAGGGAGGACTTTCTTGCTCGACATGATAGTATGCTATCTGGTTGATCTTTACCTAAACGTGTACACTGATTGTCTCTCTGTTACATGTTGGTAAAGCCCTTAGGATGTGTACTTGACTACCTGGACTATGATGCGGATCATACTAGTGGGGACATGGTAGTCCATAAGTACATCCTTCAAAGTCCCTAGTCGTGGGTGTATCGAGACGGGGCATCGATATACCAGAGTAGACTAGCGTATACCTTCTCGACCCATACAGATGGGCGATGGATGATCCCATATCCATTGGTGTTTGACATCAGAGATGATATACGGGTGCTCAGTGGAGACTGGGTACACTGGACGGACTCGCCGAGAACTCCCAGATGGTATTATACCTTACGTCAGATGGCAGTTCTCTGGTGACACTGGTACAGAGTAGTCTGTTGACCCGAGATCGTCATAGAGTCTTGTGTGGTTCCCACTGTGCTTTGATTTCCACCTTACCACGTCCAAGAGGGCGTGCAAAACGGTGGTTTTTGGGTACAGTCCCGAATCACATGGAGGCAATGAGCGATAGGAGGGGATTCGTCTCTCCGGGTATAGGGAGTTGATGTTGCGCTGTGTTCGATTGGCTATAACCGGAAATCCCTGGCCAGGGTTGCTGAGATTTACTGGTAAGTGTTACCAGTAGTTTCTCGAACTGTTATAGACCTCATATCGACACGACTTATCGAGCTATTGGGGTCTGACGTTTACCACCCCTAGGCGAGATATGCGACATATCAGACGATCAGACCGGACTGTACGGTAAGTGTTACTGGTTGGATTCACAGGAATGTGAGCGGGCTTGCTCATCGATCTTCTGATCGCTCAATACCCGGGTGGCCGTTACGTTTAGCAGACCGCTTGCGGCTTGTGGATATTTGATATGATCATCACCTGCTGCCGGCGTATTGACGAGTCTTTAGAGTCCTACACAGAGGTTTCCTGGCTCAAGCGAAACGAAATAGGAGCGCATATGAGATATGTGCGGGACCGAGAATAATGCGTGTATGTGATACCGTATTCCATTCTCGCGATGAATGTATCGAATGGTTGTATGCGATATAACCTAGTTATCGAATCAAGGATTGATTCGGTAAGCCGATACATAGGATACTAGTCGGTTATATGCGATATGACCGTATCGTTAAATCAAGTGTTGATTTAATGATTTGATGTATAATTATATATTTGATATATTACTTTGCATTAACTAGTATTGGTTCACTTTAAATGGATTTTCTCACTCGCTTGTGCACATTGTATATTCGATATAGTTTTGTGCACTTGATTGTATCATGTTTGATGATACATGCAAAATTGGTTAAGTGTAAAGATTGAACCATGGTTATATGAATGGTTAGGGTTATGATTACTTATTCATTTATTTATTTATTATTTTTGGAAAATAAAAGCATAAAGAGAAAAAACAAAATGGTTTTCTTTCATTCTTTCTTTCATGAAGCTTGTTGAAGCTTCATGAAGCTTTTGACCAAGTGACCATTTTGTCTTCTTCTTTAACCCTAACCACTCACATAAACTCTAGTTAGCTCTCTACACTTAACTATGGTTTGATTATGATAAGAATGATTATTCTTTTCTATTCTTCAATTGATATTCATTATCTTCTTCTTCTTCTTCACTTCATGAAGAAAAAGCTTGACCATCAATGGTGATTGATGAAAAAGAGTGAGAAATCCAATTCTAAAGTGAACCCACATCCTATTTCTTCATCCTCTACCTCTTGCCAAGTAGTATAGGGTGTTTTCTTCACAAGTTTCATGACTTGGTGAAGTGGGAGCTTGATCTAGTGATGCCTCGACGTAGATCATCTTCGGCATGAAGCCGACGACCTTGCCCGCCCATTTCTCCGATGAAGCCGACGCTAGAGCCCGGGTTTCCATTTGGAAAGCAAGGAGACTTCATTGCGGAGCTATGGAGGTGGAGGACCGGATCTACAAAGGTTGTATTTTCGTTCTCTTAGTAAAGTAGTTTACTAGTTGCATCTTTCGCCTAAACTTCTAGCCAACGATCCGTATTAGGGTTTCTCGGCACCGTAATTTTTGAAATTGGCATGGTTGATGCCTTGAGAGACCTCTTGAGAGTGCCTAGGAACCCTACACAATGGACCACTATGTCCTAAAACTGGATAACGGACCGAAACATCCTTAAACTAACGATGGACCGCAATGTCCTAAAACTTGCAAATGACCGAAACGTCGTTAAACTACTCCCAACCCGCGGCATCTTCAGGCTGACGTGGTGTTAGAAAAAAAAATGGTACGTCCACAAGCGAGATGGGCACGGATGAAAACCCGAAAGGGCGCCATGAGTAAAAACAGCAGGACTACCGGCGATGTTTGTGAAAACCCGAAAGGGCGCAGACTCGTTAATAAAAAAAAAGGTACGTCCACAAGCAAAATGAGCACGGATGAAAACCCGAAAGGGCTCCGTGAGTAAAAACAGCAGGGCTATCGGCGAGTGTTCGTGAAAACCCGAAAGGGCGCGACCTCGTTTAAAAAAAAAGAATAATAATAAATAAATAAATAAAAAGAACGGTATGTCCATAAGCAAAGTGGGCACGGATGAAAACCCGAAAGGGCTCCGTGAGTAAAAATAGCAGGGCTACCGGCGAGTGTTTGTGAAAATCCGAAAGGGTACAACCTTCTTAAAAGACACTTACAAGGTCCTCTCAACCTTGTAAGGAGAAACCACCCGCGTGAGATCCTTACGACTCACAAAGGAAGCAACACACTTAGGGATCCTCACGATTCCTAAGGAGAAATTACACTTGCGAGATCCTCACGACTCGTAAGGAGAACTCTCTTATGGGACCCTCACGGCTCATAAGATTTGAAAGTCTTAAGTTATAGAGACCTGAACCTGTTCTTAAGCAACCCCCACAACCTTCGATATGGCCCTACAAGTGGCTCAATACTGACCCTTGTATACAATCCAAGGGCGCAAATAAACATTTCCCTAACCAAGTCCCATCCGTGACTAGGGATGTGTCCATATGGTGAACAACCCTTGTAAGTCCTCTCGACTTATGAGGAGAAAACTCACTTGTAAGATCCTTACGACTTATAAGGAGTCGTACACTTAGGAATTCTCACGATCCCTAAGGAGAAAAAGCACCTACGAGATCCTCACGACTTGTAGGGATAAATACCTTTGTGAGACCCTTACGGCTCATGAAGTCAAAAGCCTTAATCGACGGGATCCTAACCCTGTTCGCTAAGCTACCTTTGTTCAACGTCGACAGTGGCAAATGATGATTCGCTCCTGGCAATATCCCAGTCGCAGCGATGATGATTCTTAAACCGATATCAAATTCCAAGTCCTTTTACGACAAATGATGATTCGCTCCTGGCAATATTCCAGTCGCAGCGATGCTGATGCCAAGATTGGTATCAGATCCTAAATCCCCTACTCGCGAGAAAAAATCAGTGAGCCAAAAAAAAATGCATATGAAATAGCCGAAATGATGGGGCAACTTGCAACAAAATCAGCAAGTAAAAATGTATGCATAAAAAAACAGCCGAAATGATTGGGCAACTCGCAATAAAAAGCAGCGAGTAAAAAGAAAAATAGCCGAAATGATTGGGCACCGTGAAAAATAGCCGAAATGATTGGGCAATCGCGACCTCCGCGATATAAAAGCTGAAATGATAAAGCATCGCGGAAATAAAAAAAATCTGAAAGAATGAAACCTTTTGCCCTACAGGTGAAATCACATCGATCCCTGTATACAATCCAGGGGCACAAACAAAGAGGGAACCATACCTTCCCAACAGGCTCCATTAGAAAGCGAAACCAAATCTCGACGGTTCATAGAAAACCTAGAGACAACCTCGACATTTGTCGTGATATTGCAGACACAATATCAACAAACGAAGCAAAGGAAGGTCCCTAGCTTCAGGGTCTCGACGTCAATATCGACAACTTAGAGATCACCAACGGCATTTCTCCTCACTCTAACCAGATGCAGGCGTGACGTCAATAACCGACCCCAGAGTCGCAACGAAACGGAACCATAGCAAAGTCCCTAGTTCCAAATCTCAATGGCCACATTTACAGCCTGGAGAACAACAACGGTGTGCCTCCTCATTCCAATAGGACACAGATGTTACACCATCAAGCGGAGCGATGGCAAAATCCCAGCTCCATCTTAGCATTCGTCTCGTTACAGCAGACGAGATGTCAACGACGGCGTTCCTCCGCGGTCCAGCAGGATGCAGATGCAACGTCAACGAAAGACCCCATGGTCGAAACAAAGTGGAGTGACGGCGAAATCCCAACTCCACCTCAGCACTCGTCTCGTTACAGCAGACACAATGCCAACAACGGCATTCCTTCGCAGTCCAACAGGATGCAGAAGCAACATCAATAAAATACTCCATGGTCGAAACAAAGCGGAGTGACGGCAAAATCCCAGCTCCATCTCAGCATTCGTCTCGTTACAGCAGACGAGATGTCAACGATGGCGTTCCTCCGCGATCCAGCAGGATGCAGATGCAACGTCAACAAAAGACCCCATGGTCGAAACAAAGCGGAGTGATGGGGAAATCCCAGCTCCACCTCAGCACTCGTCTCGTTATAGCAGACGCAATGCCAACAACGGCGTTCCTTCGCAGTCCAACAGGATGCAGAAGCAACATCAACAAAAGACCCCATGGTCGAAACAAAGCGGAGTGAGGGCAAAATCCCAGCTCCACCTCAGCATTCGTCTCATTACAGCTGACACGATGTCAACAACGGCATTCCCTCGCAATACAGCACGATGCACATGCAACGTCAGCGAAAGACCCCATGGTCGAAACAAAGCGGAGTGACGGCAAAATCCTAGCTCCACCATGACATTCGTCTCGATACAGCAGACGCAATGTCAACAGCAGCGTTCCTTCACAGTCCAGCAGGATGTAGATGCGACGTCAACAAAAGACCCCACGGTCCAAACAAAGCGGAGTGACGGAAAAATCCTAGCTCCACCCCGACATTCGTCTCGATACAGCAGATGAAATGTCACCCCAGCGTTCTTCCCCCAGCAGGATTCGGACGAGCCAAAGCAAAGGAAGCAAAGGCCAAATTCCTAGCTTCAGGGTCTTGACGGCAACTCATATGAAGCCTGAAAGACATTCGGAGATCATCTCACACCAGCGCGGAGCGGTCACCACCTCGACGTTCGTCTCGATACAGCAGACGAGATGTCACTACAGCGCCCTTCCTCCAGCAGGGTTCGGACGCGCCAAAGCAAATGAAGCAAAGGCCAAATTCCTAGTTTCAGGGTCTTGACGGCAAGTCATATAAAGCCTGAAAGATATTCGGAGATCATCTCGCATCAGCGCGGAGTGGTCACTACCTCGACGATCGTCTCGATACAGCAGATGAAATGTCACTATGGCGTCCTTCCTCCAACAGAATTCGGACACGCCAAAGCAAATGAAGCAAAAGGCCAAATTCCTAGCTTTAGGGCCTTAACGGCAAGTCATATAAAGCCTGAAAGACATTCGGAGATCATCTCGCACCAATGCGGAGTGGTCACCACCTCGACGTTCATCTCGATACAGTAGACGCGATGTCACCCCAGCATTCTTCCTCCAACAGGATTTGGACACACCAAAGCAAATGAAGCAAAGGCCAAATTCCTAGCTTCAGGGTCTTAAAGGCAAGTCATATAAAGCCTGAAAGACAATCGGAGATCATCTCAAACCAGTGCGGAGTGGTCACCACCTCGACGTTCGTCTCGATACAGCAGACGCAACATCACCAAAAGGAGCCACGGCAAAATCCCTAGTTACAAACCTCGACGGTTCACCAGCAACCTAGAGACAACCCTGACATTCGTCTCGATACAGAGGACGCGATGCCAGCAAATGAAGCAAAGGCCAAATTCCTAGCTTCATGGTCTTAAAGGCAAGTCATATAAAGCCTGAAGGACGATCGGAGATCATCTCGAACCAGTGCGGAGTGGTCACCACCTCGACGTTCGTCTCGATACAGCAGACGCAACATCACCAAAAGGAGCCACGGCAAAATCCCTAGTTCCAAACCTCGACGGTTCACCAGCAACCTAGAGACAACCCTGACATTCATCTCGATACAGAGGACGCGATGCCAACAAATGAAGCAAAGGCCAAATTCCTAGCTTCAGGGTCTTAAAGGCAAGTCATATAAAGCCTGAAGGACGATCGGAGATCATCTCGAACCAGTGCGGAGTGGTCACCACCTCGACGTTCGTCTCGATACAGCAGACGCAGCATCACCAAAAGGAGCCACGGCAAAATCCCTAGTTCCAAACCTCGACGGTTCACCAGCAACCTAGAGACAATCATGACATTCGTCTCGATACAGAGGACGCGATGCCAGCAAACGAAGCGAAGGCCAAATTCATAGCTTCATGCATCTTAACGGCAAGTCATATAAAGCCTGAAAGACAATCGGAGATTATCTCGCACCAGTGCGGAGTGGTCACCACCTCGACGTTCGTCTCGATACAGCAGACGCAACATCACCAAAAGGAGCCACGGCAAAATCCTTAGTTCCAAACCTCGACGGTTCATCAGCAACCTAGAGATAACCACGACATTCGTCTCGATACAGAGGACACAATGCCAGCGAACGAAGCAAAGGCCAAATTCCTAGCTTCAGGGTCTTAACGGCAAGTTATATAAAGCCTGAAAGACCATCGGAGATCATCCCACACCAGCGCGGAGTGGTTATGACTCATCGGGGCTCTCCAAAATGAGCCTAACCTCAAGTAAAAAGCGGCATGGCAAAATTCCTAACGCTTGCTCTTCCGACGCTCAAACTGCCTAGGAGGATTGCTTGAAGACGTCTTGTCCAGCCCCCGAAGGGATCAGAGACACGGCAGTCGTAGGGCTACTCGAACAGCACGATTGCCTATCGAGGAATACATCAGCTGATGCGACGGTACGACGGCCAAAACCCTAAGTACCACAGACCCTCACGGACTTCTGTCGTAAAGAACAGAGGTTAACTGTGATGTTAGGATATTCTTGCGAGATCTGCTCGATTCGTTTCGACTCGTGTGGAAATTGATGTCTTTGCGAGAACTTCTCGATTCGTCTCGACTCGTGAGATAAAGCCTTAAGCAGTGGGGATTAAAAAACCTATTTCCTAAGCACTGGGATCCTGCAAGTCGGCCCAAAACGGTCTCTTGCATACTATCCACGGGTCACACTCTCCAAAGTCGAATCTCGACAAGGAGGGAAACAACCGTTTACGGGTCCTCTCGACTCGTAAGAAGGAAAACTCTTTTATAGGATCCTTACGACTTATAAGAGAAAACACACTTAGGAATCCTCACGACTCCTAAGGAGAAAATACACCTACGAGATCCTCACGACTCGTAGGGAGAAAAGTCTTTATGAGACCCTCACGGCTCGTAAAGTTGAAAAGTCTTAGGTGGCAGATCCTACCCCTGTCTCCCAAGCCATCACTGCCCTGCAAAGAGGTCAAGATGGACCATCTATGAGCCACACTTGCCAAAGCTACATGCCACTGAAATGGAGAAGCTACTCATGAGCATATAAACTACTTCACTCCAGAGTAAGACATAAAGAAATGGAAGGGTGCGGCTCATGAAGTTGAAAGCTTGGAACTATATCTCTTAAGAGTCGAGATTTGAGTCAATGATAAATGACGACGCTTTTGTCCGCTCGTTATCTTCTCAGATCAAGATTCTGAAAGTGATACACCAACCCGAAACTGGTCATACGCCATGCATAACTCTGCACTACTTCACCCACGTACATACTTACGTGGGCAAAGTAGTGGGGGGCATTTGTTCCCGCCAAAAATTTCTACGCAAAGGAGTCCAAGGTATCAAATGGCAGTGATACGCTTAAGAAATGCGAACCAGAATCTTCCGGCCTATATTTTGATAAACACCCGAAGGAGGAACTATTAAATTCTGATTGTATTAGAAGCATCTCGAAAAACCCTTCGATTTGATATATTATGGGCCTCATAATTCATCCAGGATCAAAAGTTATGAGGTATCACGTGTCTACACGTGATGAACCTTTAAGGACCCGCTGGAGGAGTTAAAAGATATAATAAAAACTCAGAAAAGACCCCAATGGGGCATCACGTGCTCACACGTGACCACGGGTCACGTGCAGACACGTGATGGGCTCTTAAGGCCTCTAAAATAATGAATAGAATTAAATTCTAAAATCTGTTCCCTGATTAAAAATCAGAAGATACCTCAATGAGGTATCACGTGCTCACACGTGACCAATGGTCACGTGTTGACACGTGATGGTTAAAACTGAAGCATAAATAAACACTAACAAAAGGACTCAATTGGGGGTCACGTGCTCACACGTGACCAAGGGTCACGTGTCAACACGTGACTGGCTTCGAAAGCCTTACAGTTAATAAAGTTAAAATTCTAAAAGCTTCTAAATCCTTCCAGATGGAAAAAAGATTATGAGGACCGTTGGATTAAAGATCCAAGACTGATTAAAAATCACCAATTTATGGAAAAAATCTTAGACAAGGAAATATTTCCCCTAAATCTCACCAAGAATAACAAACATAATATCTTTGGATTTAAAATCCAACGGTGAATAAAATTCACTTAATGATCTAAAGGATCATATTAATCATGAAATCAATTAAAATCTTTCAATAAAAGATTCATAAAACAAATTGATTCTCTTCCTCCTCCTATAAATAGGAGCCAAGAGAAGAGAAGAGGGATCTACTTTTTTTGGAGAGAAAAACAGAGAGAGGAGAATTTAATTCTCAAGAGCGAAGAAAAGAAAGGAGAATTTAATTCTCAACAAAGGAAACCCTAGGTGAGAAAAGGGAAAAAGATCAACTTCAAAAGAGAATTTAATTCTCAAAATTTAAGAGTTTAACTCTTCTGCAAATAAAGAACTTAGTTCTTCTTCTGGTTGAAGATCTGCACAGAGCACATCTTCCCATAAGTTGAGAATTTAATTCTCATCGGGTCGAGATCCTGCCATGCAGATCCTAAACTTAGAAGGGGAATTGAGTTTTGAGAATTTAATTCTCCTAAAACAAAACTAGGGTTTAACCCTAATCAAGAATTTAATTCTTTTACATACCTGGGAATTTAATTCCTTTAAAAAGAAATTAGGGTTTTACCCTAAATAAGAATTTAATTCTTTCACAATAGGAATTTAATTCCTCCAAAACAAAATTAGGGTTTAACCCTACAGAGAATTTAATTCTTAAAATAAAGGAACTTGAAAGATCTCCATGCACATAAAAAATATTGGTCACGTGATGACACGTGACCCCAATCCGCAGTGATCAGAAAAGAAGGAATAAAACCAGGGTCACGTGTCCCCATATGACCCCTAGAAAGATCCCCAAAAATAAAAAGGAAGAAGCTTTGAGGCAATGCCTCACGTGCTCCCACGTGACTCCCAAAACGCAGAAAGAAAAAGCAAAGGAAATGAAAGCTTTGGGCGCTCTCACGTGTTATCACGTGACCCCTCAGCAAATGCTTTAACAATTGGCGCACAGATCCCCATCACGTGCCAACACGTGATGCTCTAAAATAAAAATGAAAGTGTTTAACACTTAATGGCAGAACGAAGAAAGGAGTTTCGGCCCAATCTCAGGCACCTCACGTGACCCCACGTGACCACCCCTTTTAGTGTTTAACACTATTTTTAAAGCGCATCACGTGGGAACACGTGATCGTCAAATACCTTCTAGTGTTAACACTATTTCAAAACCAACCTAGCCCAAAATGGCTAAGTTTTTCCAGAGGCAGGATTCCCCTTTGATTGAACTCCAAATATACCTTTGTTTTCCGAACTTGATCATTTTACATGACATTCAAAATAAACTCCAAAGCCATGATGAATGGTCAGTGCCTAATAAAAGACAAAATGTTGTCAGAACCCCCAAACCTCTGTTTAGCACTGCTGAATGATGAGGGGCTGAACCCAGACAAATGTCTAATGGCCCAAAGGGCCAATATTTCAAATATAATTGGACTTAGCCCAAACTGGCCATAAGTGCTCAAATCATCCTGAACTCAGCACATCTGCTTTTTCAACCAACTCATTGGTTCAAGGGTACATCTCTGAACTCCTCTGACATCTGTCGTTGTAATCCTTCAACGTCGTCAGAGAGGTGACGGGTCCCGACAACCACACATTAATACGGACTGTGGGGTTCTTAAACTCATGGAGTAATGCGTCCTTACACTAACATTTGTCCCCAAAACGGGAATGATGGACCACCACGTCCCTAAACTGGAACTTGGACCACCATGTCCCTAAACTGGCAATGGACCACTATGTCCTTAAACTGGTATTGGACCACCACGTCCCTAAACTGGCAATGGACCACCATGTCCCTAAACAGGCAATGGACCACTATGTCCCTAAACTGGAACAATAGAGCCCCCAAATGCTCTTTTGTCGGATCTAAACGATCCCGTTTAAGTTGATCTTAGCCTCAAAAATGGCTAACGTATCCTTAAAATTTTCAAACAGACTCTAGTCCCAAATCGGACTATAAATCCCCTAATCAACTTTGGTTCAAGGGTACATCTCTGAACTCCTCTGACACCTATCGTTGTAATCCTTCAACGACGTCAGAGAGGTGATGGGTCCCGACGGCCATACATGCAATGGACCACTATGTCCCTAAACTGGAACAATAGAGCCCCCAAATGCTCTCTTGTTGGATCTAAACGATCCCGTTAAGTTGATCTTAGTCTCAAACTGGACTAACGTATCCTTAACAACTGTTTAAGTTGATCTTAGCCTCAAATATGGTTAACGTATCCTTAAACCAAAACCCCAAACCCAAATCTAAGAAAATGCGAATTTGGACTAGTCCACGCCCAACGGGCGATGACATAACTCGGTCTCCGTATACGATCCACGGGCAACAAAACACAAAAAAAACACACACGACACGAAGTGACCATCTGGAGAAGGAGAAAATTGTTACCGCGAAGCGGTAGCGTAATTAACTGCAGAGGCTTGCGCCTGCAGGGAAGAGCGTCCCCACAATCAAAAACACCTCAAACGAGGGGGAATTTGACGAAGTCTGCTACATCGGTCGCATCCGTTTAAACCTTCGATACACGGTGCCATAAATCAACTTGGCATCTTCGAAGAGGTGGACGGATAGCTCCAATTAGCATCTGCCCCGAACCTCAGGAAAGACGCCCATGTCCCGGCCGCCGTTCGGAGGGGAACAGATTCTGGCACGCCCGGTGGGACCTTTTCCTCTTTCCACTCCACACTTCGTGTGTCGTGTTCGCGAACCAAACACGGCTCGCTAATGGTTGCCCTTGGGTTTCAAGGTACTAAGATTTGGTGTTTTTCCTATTGCAGAAAGCTAAGAGTCAATGGCTTCCACTTGTGCGAAATGCTCCAACCGCAACTGCAACCGGCGCTCCGCCTCGCTAAGAGGTATAGCCTACGGGCCCCAAGCTGCTTCGATGTTCCCAATGCCTATGGAACAGGTCACTCAAGCCACCACAGGATTGTTTTTCAGGACCATGCTCCCGCCAATGAGCTTCACCGCCCCTGTACCGTCACAAGAAGCTCCAGAGAAGTCGGTATTCGACCGGCTTGATACTACTGCGGCCTTCTCAATGGGTCGCCCAACTCCACTGCCTCGGTTTTTAACAGACTAGGCCAGAGCTCCAATGGGCCCATGAAGAAGCCTGCAATACCAGAAGGCGTTATCCCGAAGCGGATAGCCATCCCTGCTCCCAAAATCGTCAAGGCGGCTTCTTCTGCCAAGGGGTCGGGCTTTACAAGACTGACCGTCCCAACTCCAACTCCCACTCCGACTACTCAAAGGATATCGGTCTTTAACAGGCTGACACCGGCAATGGCTCCTCACCTGAGCCGGGGGCAAAACGAAACCATCCCCATCACCGGACCAGCTCCACCGGCTCGACACGCTCGACGTCGCTACTGGCGCCGAGTAAGGAAGGCCGGGGGCAACTCCCCCTCAGGACTAACTCCACCGGCTCTAATGGTGGAAGTTAATGCTGCTGTTCCAACTGGGAACAGCTTTGAACCGCTAAGGGGGGTACGCAAGAACTCTTCGACTACCACGTTGAAAAGATCTCCTCCACCTGCGGAGAGTGTTACAGAAGCGAAGCCGGAGCAGCCTCCTTAAGGGCTATCCTCCAAAATTTACAAGGTCTGGCGACGGGTTCAGGACTCGGTAATCATTCAAGATCACTCTCACCGGCAAAAGAAGGTGAATGTCCAGGAAGGAAAGAACCGTCCTGTCAAATCACAAAGGACGACAACCACTTGGGTGCCTGCTGCGACGGTCCCCTCAGCTTCGACCGCTCACAGAAGAAGGAGGCCGGAGAAGATCCCTGTGTCTTTGGCAAATCGCAAAGACACTGAAGCTAAAAGCCCCAAGTCTGGGGGCATGGTGGTGCACACCGTTTATATGGCTTCCGGAAAGGAGGATAGCCGCGCTTCGACGGGTCACCGACCGCTCACCCGATCCATGACAAAAGCCCAGGAGCAACAACAGAAGCTTCAGGAAATGATGACTGCGATGGCCGCACTCACCGGGCCAAAAGAAAGCCCGGAAGCATCCTCGGATCAACGCCAGGAACAGGAAACTGACACTGAATTCCTTCGCGGGATACTGGAAAAGAAGGATAAAGAGGCTGCGGAACAAGCAGCCAATATAAAGCGAATGGCCCTTCTGTTTCAGGATATGGTAGGTATGATGATCCAACAAGATCCTCCTGCTGAAGATCCTCCGATCGTCCTCGAAGATGACAAAGGAGAAATGTCGAATCCTCCACCGGCTCTGTCAACAGCCAAAGAGGATACAATCTCTAAAGCTACCCTGGATGACTATATAGCTCAGCAGATACGAGTTCACCAGGCAAACGAAGCGGCTGAACAAGTTGTTAGAACTGGGCGACCGTATCCAGGGTGGTATGATCAGATAAAATATCCGCCGGGCTATACGATCCCGAAATTCCATGTCTACAAGGGGACAGGCAACCCCCATCAGCATGTCGCTCAATTCAGGGCCTTATGCAGCAACACGGGAAGCAACGACAAACTGTTGCTTCGCCAATTCATCGGCAGCTTCACAGAAACAGCCTTTGAATGGTATTCGGAGCTACCTAACGACTCTGTTAAAACATTTGCGGAGATGGAGCTGCTGTTTACACAAAGATTCGCGAGCGCTAATGAACGCACCCCGATAACAGCACTGATTAATGCCAGGGTAAGGCCAGGCGAGACGTAGGTTCAATACGCGACACGATGGCGGAATCTATAGTCGAAGTGTGAACAACGCATCGAAGAAGCACCTGCGGTAGGCATGTTCGTGGGCACTCTTGATCCGCAAGCGACCGTCTCGCAATTCATGATGTTCTTCAAGCCAACTACTTTCCAGGCCTTGATTGACAAGTTGGCCCAAATGGATCAGATGGATCATAGATCATCTCCTTCAAAGACGGACCCTCGGAATGAAAAGGGGAAAGGGAAAGCAACTTTTGTCGCTAATACTCAACAACGGCCGAGCAACTTAAAGCCGGTTGTCCTTCGAAACAATATGCGTCCACGCCCATCCCTTGAGGAAAGACTAGGACGTCCTTACTCGTTTCCTCTGAATAAAACGAGAAGACTGTTCAAGCTGGCAGTGCGCAACAGACTCATCAATCTGCCGAGTCCAAAACGTCTGTTGCAGCCAGGCGATGTCAACGATCCCAATTATTGCCCTTACCACCAAACGGTAAGTCACCCGATCGAGGATTATTTCGTCTTTAAGGGGTGGATCGAGGATCAGTACCTACAAGGAAAGTTCGCGCTGTCTGAAAAGTGGAAAGTAAACTCACCACAGCCGCACACTCCAAAGAAGACGGACGCACCGGAGGCAACTTGTCACGTGATCTCCCACTCATTTACGGACGATGAAAAAACTCCTTGCACTGAGAAACTGGGGGCAGAGCCTGAGCCGGAATTCGTGTGGCCGTCAGACGAAATGATCGACGCTTTTCTAGATGAGATTCGTCTAAAAAGTAAAGCTGATCGGGAGCGCGAGATGGCCATATTTGAAAAGGCCAAACGCCGGCGACTGGACAAAAGGGTCGAAACACTCCCACCATATCAAAGTACATCCGCCGCAAATGAAAGCAGGATTAAGATAAGGAAACGATTCGCCAAAGCTATATCAATGGGGATGAGGCCGCCCTCTTTCAGAGAAAATTCTCCTGGCGGTATACATCTTGATGAAGCGGGCGTACATCCTAACTTCTGCTTATATCATCAGAAGATCGCACATCTTACTGAGGACTGCAACTCCTTTAAGTGTTGGTGGCAAGGGTATGTCGCTCACAGGCAACACTTCAATATGACAAAGCGTGAAGCTCGTAGACAGCGGAAGAATGCGACAGATGAGCATAAAAGAATTGCCGGCGATTGTCATAGGGTTGATCCCGAGGGACCGCGGGTTCTCACCTTCGAGAGCGACTCCGACAAAAAAGCAGCCCTCGGCCCTCTCTTCAAGGAATCCATCTCTAAAACGAAAGAACTGAGAAGTTGCGAGAGCATTCAGCCTTGCAATTGCATGATACCCGGAAAAAATCTCGGACCCGCAAGCAACGGTTCGCACAAAAAGGATAAAGGAAAGGGGAAAACGGCCTTCGTCGCCAACACTCAACAACAGTCGAGTGGCCCTAGAACGGCTGTTCGCCAAAACAACAAGCGGCAACCCCTCTATGAAAAGTTGAAACGTCCTTACTCGTTTTCCCGGGACGAAACAAGGAGGCTGTTCGAACTAGCAGTGCGCAACGGACTTATTACTCTACAGGAGCCGAAATGCCAGCTACAACTGAATGAGGTCAACAATCCTAATTACTGCCCTTACCACCAAGTATTGGGCCATCCGATCGAAAATTGCTACATCTTCAAAAACTGAGTTGAAGACCAATACCAACAGGGCAAGTTCGCGCTGTCCGAAAACTGGAAGGTGAGCCCGCCACAACCACATGTTCCGAAAAAGATGGATACGCCGGGGGCATCATGCGCATTCATAGAGAAAGCCCAACGGACCACTACGTCCTAAAACTGGATAATAGACCGAAACGTCGTTAAACTAACAACGGACCACTACGTCCTAAAACTGGATAGTGGACCGAAACGTCGTTAAACTAACAATGGACCACTATCTCCTAAAACTGGATAACGGACCGAAACGTCCTTAAACTAACGATGGACCGCAATGTCCTAAAACTTGCAAATGACCGAAACGTCGTTAAACTACTCCCAACCCGCGGCATCTTCAGGCTGACGTGGTGTTAGAAAAAAAACGGTACGTCCACAAGCGAGATGGGCACGGATGAAAACCCGAAAGGGCGCCGTGAGTAAAAACAGCAGGACTACCGGCGATGTTTGTGAAAACCCGAAAGGGCGCAGACTCGTTAAAAAAACGGTACATCCATAAGCAAAATGGGCACGGATGAAAACCCGAAAGGGCTCCTTGAGTAAAAACAGCAGGGCTACCGGCGAGTGTTCGTGAAAACCCGAAAGGGCGCGACCTCGTTTAAAAAAAAAGAAAAATAAATAAATAAATAAAAAGAAAGGTATGTCCATAAGCAAAGTGGGCACGGATGAAAACCCGAAAGGGCTCCGTGAGTAAAAACAGCAGGGCTACCGGCGAGTGTTTGTGAAAACCCGAAAGGGCACAACCTCGTTAAAAGACACTTACAAGGTCCTCTCGACCTTGTAAGGAGAAACCACCCGTGTGAGATCCTTACGACTCACAAAGGAAGCAACACACTAGATGTAGTGAGATGGTATCAATCGATCCTGGGAAGAATCACTGGAAGGGTTCCAGGGTGATAAAGACGACTGAATGTCATTCACAGGTATTGTCTTTACCCTCAGTAAAGGGACGGTATGTTGAAAGAGTTCCAAGCTAGATACCGTGGCATACTAGACGATAAAGGCTGGATACATCGCTACTTAAGAGGCAGTCTGGGTGTATATTGGTTCATGAGATGAACTTCGTTCCTCCCATTGTGTGACAATGGAGTTGTGGCTTAAGCCAGGGAACGCCCGTACCATCAGTGATCCAGACATATTCTAAAGCAGTGTCACCTCATCATGGAGATGGTTGATCTCCAGGGGATCGAAGTTAGGAGAGCAGACTCAGAGGACAACATGGCGGATCCACTCACAAAGGCCTTTTCCCAGAGAGAGACTATTATGGGATGGTTGAGTATGGGATACTACAACCACTGCTACAGATGGCCCTAGTGCAAGTGGGAGATTGTTAGTTATATGTATGCCCTACAGGCCATTACTATACATAGGATGTATATTGTAGTGGATGCTTGGACATATATAGGGAGGACTTTCTTGCTCGACATGATAGTATGCTATCTGGTTGTTCTTTACCTTAACGTGTACACTGATTGTCTCTCTGTTACATGTTGGTAAAGCCCTTAGGATGTGTACTTGACTACCTGGACTATGATGCAGATCATACTACTGGGGACATGGTAGTCCATAAGTACATCCTTCAAGGTCCCTAGTCATGGGTGTATCGAGACGGGGCATCGATATACCAGAGTAGACTAGCGTATACCTTCTCGACCTATAAAGATGGGCGATGGATGATCCCATATCCATTGGTGTTTGACATCAGAGATGATATACGGGTGCTCAGTGGAGACTGGGTACACTGGACGGACTCGCCGAGAACTCCCAGATGGTATTATACCTTACGTCAGATGGCAGTTCTCTGGTGACACTGGTACAGATTAATCTGTAAACCCGGGATCGTCATAGAGTCTTGTGTGATTCCCACTGTGCTTTGATTTCCACCTTACCACGTCCAAGAGGGCGTGCAAAACGGTGGTTTTTGGGTACAGTCCCGAATCACATGGAGGCAATGAGCGATAGGAGGGGATTCGTCTCTCCCGGTATAGGGAGTTGATGTTGCACTGTGTTCGATTGGCTATAACCGGAAATCCCTGGCCAGGGTTGCTGAGATTTACTGGTAAGTGTTACCAGTAGTTTCTCGAACTGTTATAGACCTCATATCGACACGACTTATCGAGCTATTGGGGTCTGACGTTTACCACCCCTAGGCGAGATATGCGACATATCAGACGAACAGACCGGACTGTACGGTAAGTGTTACTGGTTGGATTCACAGGACTGTGAGCCGGCTTGCTCGTTGATCTTCTGATCGCTCAATACCCGGATGGCCATTACGTTTAGCAGACCGCTTGCGGCTTGTGGGTGTTTGATATGTTCATCACCTGCTGCCGGCGTATTGACGAATCTTTAGAGTCCTACACAGAGATTTCCTGGCTCAAGCGAAACGAAATAGGAGCGCATATGAGATATGTGCGGGACCGAGAATAATACCAGTATGTGATACTGTATTCTATTCTCGCGATTTATATCATTGGACGGTTATATGAGATATAGCCGGGTTACCGAATCAAGTGTTGATTCGATACATTGATACACTAGATATTAGTCGGTTATATGCAGTATGACCGGATCATTAAATCAAGTGTTGATTTAGTGATTTAATATATAATTATATATTTGATATATTACTTTACATTAACTAGTATTGGTTCACTTAAGATTATTTTCTCACTAGATTGTGCATATTGTATATATGATATATTTTTGTGCACTTGTTTGTATCATGTTTGATGATACATGCAAACTTGGGTGTGTGTATGCTTTAAACTATGATTAGGTTAATGGTTAGGGTTTGATTTACTCATTTATTGACATCATTCATTTTTGGTAAGAAATAAAATGGTGGCTTCTTTTGGATTTTACTTGAAGCTTCATGAAGCTTTGAAAAGTCATGACCATTTTGTTTCTATCCTTAACCTAACCATTACACCTAAACCCTAGTTTATTCTCTACATGAGTTTACTTCACCCATGGTTGCATTATGATAACTCTTCACTTGATTTTTATTTTGAAAATAATTCTTTTTCTTTCTTCTTCTTCATCTTCTTCATGAAGAGAAGAAACCATTGCTAGATTTTTCCAAGTGATGATTCCAAGTGAGAAATCCAAATCCAAAGTGAACCCACTTCCTATTTCTTCATCCTCTACCACTTGCCATGTAGTATAGGGTGTTTTCTTCACAAGTTTCATGACTTGGTGAAGGTGGAGCTTGAGCTTGAGTTGCCTCGACGTAGATCATCTTCGGAATCGAAGTCGACGACCCAGCCCAATCATTTCTTCGACGAAACCATCGCTAGAGTCCGAAATCCGATTATCGCAGCGGAGGGACGTCAACACGGAGCCAAGGAAGTGGAGGACCGGATCTACAAAGGTTGTAGTCTCTTTCACTTAGCAGTAAAGTTGTTTACCCGCATTTGTTTTCGCCTAATCTCTAGTTAACGATCGCATTAGGGTTTCTCGGCACCGGAAAAAAATTGATTTTGGCATATTTGATCTGTTGTGGAGCCTCTAGTGTGTGCCTAGGAACCCTACAATGGTATCAGAGCCTGGCTAGAGCCTTAGGCGATGCGTAGACGATATTAGAAACCCGATCGAACCCCGAAACCCTAATTCTAAGCCTTCTCTGTACATTTTTCAAAACTGTGCATTTTTCCAAATTAAAAATATGCAGAAAAATCAGCAGGGTATTTTATGGATTACTGTGCAGCACGTGCGTCTGAGTCGTCTAAAGCGCGGCGGAACCGCGGCACGAGCATGGCTCGTGCGGCGGTTCCGCGGCCATACAGTCAGATTACTTTATGAAAATTGCATAGTAATTCCTTTATCTTAGTGCTGTACTTTCTGGATACTTTTAATTATATATACTCAAGAGTTGAGTTTTCTTGGTTGTATTGGGAGTTCGACGATTCGATCAGAATCTTTAATTTTGTCTGTGTTTTTCCGGATAATTTAGAATATGTTAAAAAGTTCGACCGGATATAAATACCCAATTTTTCCCCTGTTAGGAAATTTCGAAGTGTTTGATCTTTCCGTAGTTTAAGAACATTCTAAGTAGTGCAAGTAACGCGATGGACCCTCTAGAAGACAACAAACCTTAACTCGATTATGTGACCATCTTGAACTGCCCTTTGAACCTTCGGGTTTGGGGAAGTACGGCGTGCCACATGTGAGGAGTTGGCTTGACCCTTCTACGGCTGGACCGTTGGTACTGTGGCACGAAGTGAATGTTCTTAAACTTATTTCATGTGTTGAGCTGTTTCGGGAAAACTTGGGTGTTTGACTGTTCGATCGGAAAGTTTAACATTTTCTGTTTATCTGGAATGTGATACAATATTTGGAATCCACAAATAGTTATGAGATAACTGAATGAATGTTATAAACATAGCAGTTTAGTCTCACTTGATCGGTTGCCACGGAATTTTGATGCGATCAAAAGTCCGTCGCAATCGCGTAGCGTACGCGGATACTCGGCGGTAAACTTAATAGACAGCAACGCCCTATAGCCCCGACCAAGTGACTGTAGGAGAACTCCGTCGCCGAAAGCATCCGTTCGGGTGCTCGCGGCAGCGGTGTTCCGCCTTAGTGCATTTCGTCGACGGTATCAGGGGTGCGGCCGTCTACTAAACTTTGCGACGAGCATTCAATCAGTTTATCGGGAATCTTGTTGAATTGCCCGACTAGATATTGAAAAGTGTTTTCGATATAGAGACTAAAATGCGGGGTTTATAATTGTTAGGCATGTGATGTCTAAGGAATTCATTTGGTCAGGCATACGATGTCTGAGGAGATTGCGGATTCTAACTGTTGTAGTTTTACACTTTCTTTTCTGTGACCGTAAGTGTAATATGTGATATCGCCGCTTTCGTTGCTATATGTCAACGACAATTGGGATGCGCATATTTACTTACGTTGATGACATGTGATGTTATGTGTTGCTGGATATGTTATATTGGATCGTCGTGTTTGAATAGCCGGGGTTTTTTATGTGAGATGAGTGTTTTTCATTTTCATTCATGTAAAAACTTGTATGTAATATTCTTTTATTGGGGCACTTCCAGGTTGCGGATGATGTCACCATTTGTATATTATTTACTTTTCCGCACTAGGATAGACCCAAGGAGAATGGCACAAGTAACCGGGTTCTGGAGTCCAGTGGGAGACCAACTCGAGGAGTCGAGTCCGGGTCTCCTAACTCTAGAATTGGTAGGGTTGCTTGCCGCTCTCGTAGGGGTCTAGGGGTATGGGTTTGGCTATTCATCGCGACCGTGGAATCCGTGTTTTATACTGGCTCGTATTGAAAACACGGACGTCCTAGTATATCCAATATTTCATATGATATTTTCTGCTGCGTTATCTGTGATGTGATCATGTGATTTACTTAGATAGATATTGTATATAGTATATATGATATATTATATAGACGTTGCTTATGTTTTACACTCGTGCTAGCTCTGCCTCGCTCTGGCGTTAGTTACTTAACCTAACGGTGCAGACGGGACATCGAGGCGAATGCGGATGGCATAAGCGTGCGTTATATTTATCTGTGATGTTTAGGTGGACTTAAATGATGGGACATTCATTAATGAGATGAATGAATGAAAATAAACCTAATTGATGTTGTGGAATCGAATTTCAAAAATAAAACAGGTTGCTACAGTTCTTGGTTTGCATCGTGGTGTTCCTTGTAGAATATCCTGCGCCTTATTCGATGAGAAAAGGACCGAGATCCCTTCACCGGGAGTGACTCCTTTAGCAATAACTGGCAGATGCTACACACTCGGTTTGTCTTTTGATTGCTCCTATAGTTTCTGCTTTGCACAGTGATGATTAATCCAAAAATATATATGTTGTTAACCGTAATCAGAAACGGCGTCGCTTTGCAGCTAGCCGGTGAATACGGGTCGATCCACAGGGATGTGTAATTTTCTTAATGTGTTTTTACGAGTTGATTCCAAATGTTGTTTGGATTGATTAAATCTAAAACCTAGATCTATCACTAAACTAAATTATTCTAAATTAAAGTCTTGCTAGGATTAGGATTAGGGGAAGTTTGGAGATTAAAGGTTTCCTCACCGCTTTCAATGCCTTATTTTTGATCTATTAGATATTACGGTAATTATCAATAAAGTGGATTAGAATCTTTTGGGAAGGTGTTTCTTCCTCTAGATTCCTATCCTTCCTTTATCGATAATTACCCTAACCTCCATGGAAAACACACGCAACCGGTCCTTTATACTACGGTGTCACCATTACCTCGATGGATAAGGTGCCGTAGGGAGCGGGGTATGCGTGCATGCATGGAGTTCTAATTCTTAGGTATGAAATGGCATGAAAGGGGTGAGAGATCTTATCTCTTAAACCTTTCCCTAAGGCTAACCCTAACAAGCGAGGAGATTACTCGCTCATTAGGGGATTAAAAGACATTCTAATTAAAAGAGAATTAAAAACAAAGAATTAAAAATAACTTACTAATTTTATTGATGGCTCCCTCCAAGCAATAATACAGAACAGATCTGAATTTGTGTATTGAAAAGAGGCATGCGTTTTACAGATCTGTGATTACAATTTATAGGAAAACAGGAAAACTAGGGTTACAGATTCTCGCACACATGATTTTACAGATATGCCCACGGAAAATCCCAACACCTGCACCGACCCAGAAATTTTGCACCGACACGGGCACTGAATGGCCGCGGAACCGCAGCGCCAGCCTAGGTTTGGCCGCGGTTCCGCGGCCAAATTAAGGAATTGGGTCTGGAAACTTCTGGGCTTTCTTCTTGGCTTCTTGGGCTTTCTATTTTTCCACTTCTTTTCTCTATTTGACTTCTGGGTCTTCTCCAGATCTTCAGTGAAAACTTGTAATGATCTTTTGACTGTTTCCTTTGACATTTCGGACCATGCGTTGCCTTGTACACTTGTGAATTGTTCTCTGTCTAGGCTTGACTAGGGTCCTTCTACTTGTTGGTCAAAGGTCCCTTCTCTGTATCAACTTTCGTCTTTTTCACTGTATTTTCTCCAAGAGCCTGTATCCTGTAATATGCAACAAACGTGCATCAAGAATACCTGTTTATTTATAAAATGAATGAAAATGGGGAGTACAATAATGCAATATTATAGTATGAAAAAATACCCCCAAACTTATCTTTTGCTCGTCCTCGAGCAAACTTATTATTTTATTCTCAATAAAAGTTAACCTAGCCGCACTTTCGCAGGGAAACGCGATTGCACTGAGCACGTGCAACAAGCCGTTAAACCTCTAGGTGTCCCTAGTAGGAGGAGTGTTGTCTCCTGAGGGTTTTCAGCGGATTATACCCACAAAATCCTATCAACTCGGCCCATTGACTTTTGTTCTCCAATTAGGTTTTCTAACAAGGAATTCTATTATCTTATACTCGTAAATTATCCACCCATATTCTTCACACTTCCTAATCATCTAACTTAAGATTATATATGTTATGTAGACCTACTTAGCTTTCGGCATCTCTTAAGTCTTCCTTCTAGGGTTTCATCTCCACTTAGGAATTTCTATCAACTCTATTAAAGATACAAGTTTTATTTTTCCATTCCTTTCTCTTATCTAAACTCTAATCACATATCCCCACGTGTGTGTATAGATCACCCCTACACTTGGAAATTCAAATCAAGCAATCGTACTCTCGTCCATTGTCCAAAGCACTTATTAATTAGTGAATTTTTAAATGAAATTTGCTTACACATCCTTCATGCGACTGTTAATACTTCTTGAGATACCAACAACCAATTACAAGATGCGTTAGCACTTTAAAGCGTACTTCCTAGTTTTGCAACACCCAAGGCTTTAGCAGTGACTCCCAAACTAGTTGGTCTAAGGCACTAGGTAATGAAGCACCCTCGCTAAATATTTTTCTATTTTTTACAGTCTTAAGTAATCACAAAAACCAGTGTCCTTTTTTTTCTTTATTCATTTTTTTTCTTTTATTTTCATTGTACTAAGGACTTTAGACAAGAGCATTTCAAGGTCTCTTCTACTATTCCAAGTTTCAAGGTGCGTGATAGTGCAAATTATAGGGTATACCTTTTCAGAATCTAGACTTAAGCTAGGAACTATTTTTCAAACTTATACTCTAATAAGAACCTCAATACCCTTCCCTCATTTCGACTTAGCCCAAGAAGTGAACCCAAAATTTTCCTATTTCTAAATAAACTACAAGGCATATACTTTCTACCGTTAAACTTTAAAGAATGTTATCTTTAGGGTTTTAATTCACTAAGTCTAAGATCTAGTTGCTCCTAGCTAGTTAACCTCTCTGTCAAACTCTAGTCAAATAAGCCAAAATTGAATACGATAATTTTTATAATTTTTGAAATTTTTATGGTTTTTCAAATAAATTTGCAAATGCAAAAAATATATACAAATGAATGCGAAGGAAGAAGACGTACCGAGTATACCCCCAAACTTGAACTTGACAGTGTCCTCACTGTCATGCTAAACCAAGAGGGTCAAAATACCGGCACTTCCCTGTTTATTTATAATTCTTATTGTTAAGAAAAACAAATATATACAAAAAGGCCCTCCCCCAATCTTCATTTAAACTATGTTAGACATTACTGCCAAACTTTGCATAACCCAAACGTCAACACCAACCAGTTGAAAAATTTATCTGCAAAGAGTATCAGTTGGTGGAAGAATACGTTGTACCAATCCAAAAAGAATTGGGGAAGATAGAAGTGGTGGTATGGAAGGTGTGGAGGTGAATAGACAGGAGGTGGTGATGAATCAAAACAAGAATGTGAATGATCAGCAATTAGTGGAATATTGGCATTCTCGTAGCTTATTAAAAGAAATGGGGGTGGTTCAACTCTAAAGGAGGAGGTTGACTCACCACAATACCCCCAAAATATTTCTGTGGGTCCTCTATTGACTTGGTATCATCCATCAATTGCATATGATATTCAATTATAAGGGAACTGATCTCCTCGATGTCCGCCATAGTCCAACCGAAAACTTGCCGCCTATCTTGTAAGACTTTTAAAATAGCGTTCTCTTGCTCGAAGGCTAGAGAGGCTGATATTATAATGGGAAAAGTCTCATTCTCACCTATGTAAGCATATTTAAGGTGAGGCGGTAAGGACATGAGTTCGAGTTTCGGAGGCGAAAGAATCATTGCGGAATTTACCTCGAACTCAAAGGACTCCAACATAGGTTCGAAATCACTGCAAACAACCGATTCGGATGGTTCAACTAACTCATCCAAAAATTCAAAAGACTCATATTCAGGCTGTGAGTCGTCATCATCCGAAAAAGTGAAACATTCATTATCTATATCGGTTGTGTCAACGGTGGTAGGCTCAAGGAGGGACGCACTAGTGGCGTCAAAACTGTTTTCATCAAACAAGAATCTTTCAAGCTCGCAGTCCTCCTGCGTGATTTCGTGAATAGAACAAACTTCTCGTGTACTAGTTTTAGGTACGGGGGGCAGACTTCCCATCTTATAAATATTGAACTCACTAAACATCTTCCCAAAGGATAGAGTCAAGGAGCCATTGCGACAGTTTATTACAGCATTGGAAGTGGCCAAAAATGGTCGACCGAGAATCACCGGAATTTGGTTCCGTGGGTTAGCAACAGGTTGTGTATCCATAACAATAAAATCAACGGGGAATATGAACTCCCCAACTTTGATCAACACATCCTCTAGCTCACCCCTTGGATGGGTGATTGATCGATCATCCATTTGGAGAGTACAACGAGTGGGTTTCAACTCTCCAACCCCTAATTGTTCGTACACGGAGTAGGGAAGCAGGTTAACACTAGACCCAAGATCTAAAAGTGCTCGATTAATTTTCTTATCCCCAATTGTAATTGAAATCGTAGGACAGCCGGGATCCTTTCGTTTTTGGGGTAAGGTTTGAGGGTGGTTAATAGCATTGCTCACTGCACTAGCACTTTCTTGGGTACTTGAGATGCCTTTCTCTTCGAGGTGCATAAGCCCTTTAAGATTTTCGCGTATGAAGGGACTTGTTGGATTGCATCCAAGAGAGGTATATTTATGCTAACCTGCTTAAATAACTCCACAATCTTCTCCACTTGTGCAGTTGGTTTATTGGGACTCAACCTGTTTGGAAATGGAGCATTTTGAAAATTTGTTGAGTCAAATGGCTGTGGAGTAGAATGTGGAGTAGGAACGGATCCCAGTGTGGATGTGTTCATGTTGTGAGAAATGGGTCCGTTCGAGTTAGAAGAAGTAAAGCCGTGTGAAGGGTGGAGAATAGGCTCTAAAGAAAAAGGTGAAGAATAAAGTGAAGAAAATGAAGAAGGGGAAGATGACGATGGAGAAGAAGAAGAAGAAGAAGATGAAGAACCACCGGCGGGGATGTCATCACTAATACCCACATTATTTTGCAACACTCTTCCGGATCTCAACGTGGTCACCGCATTTACATTGTGATTGTGATATGTGTTTTGTGTATGACCGGGATTTGGCAATGGTTGAGATGGAAGCTTTCCCTTTTCTCTCTCGCTCAACGCAGCAGTTAATTGTGCAATTTGTGCCTCAATAGATTTGATACTTTGATCGTGTGAAGTATTGTTATGCATCAAAGACTGAACATAATTTTCAAATCTTGCTGCGGATTTTGTAGATTGCTTGAGAAATGCATCTAGACTTTTTTGTAGCGAGATAACCTTATCATCATTTGGTTGAACCAAATTGTTCATTTGATTTGTATAAAGTTGTTGTTGGAAAGGTTGCTGGTTTTGAGTTTGTGAAGGTGCTTGTTGTTGTTGTGGAGGAGGAGGTCTTTGAAAATTGTTATTTCCTTGGAATTGTTGATTTTGGTTCCAAGCGAAATTTGGGTGACTCCTCCACCCCGGATTGTATGTCGAAGAGCACGAATCGTTTCTTTGTCGTTGCTGAAATGCAGCATTGACTTGATCCTGTCCTTGAGTAGATGCATTATAAGGACACTCTTCGGTTAGATGCGATGGATCCGTACAACAAGCACAAACAGTTCGTGGAGGCATAACAGGGGCAGGAGAAGACGATGAGATTTTGGTCTCAATGGCTTCTAGCTTTTTCATAAGTGCGGCCATCTCGGCCTTCATAGCAATCGACATATCTACTTGATGTATGCCTGCCCTAGATTGACCAACAGAAGAAGATGATGTGGTCTTGGTACTCTCCCACTGAATTGTTTGCTTATTAAGATCCTCAAGAAACTACCAAGCTTCGTCGCTAGACTTGGAGAGAAAATGACCTTGACATATGGTTTCTAACAACTGCTTCGTTGCCGAGTTCAATCCCTCGTATAATGTTTGGCAAAGTTGTCAACTTTCGATCCCGTGATGAGGGCATTGAACGAGTAGGTCTTTAAATCTCTCGAAGCACTTCCAAAATGGTTCGGAAGGAAGCTGTGAAAATTGTATAATCTCGTTACGGATTCTAGCAGTTTTGTGATGAGGATAGAAATTTTTCAGAAAAGCTCTCACAAACTCGTCCCAATTTCTATTGGAATGTGATGCGGTGCTGTATAGCCACTTCTCGGCTAGGTCACATAAGGTAAAAGGAACGACCCTTAGCCTTATAACGTCATCACTTAATTGGGTCGTTTTCATCATTGCGCACACATTTTGGAATTTATTGATAAAGATATATGCATCTTCAGATTCCAAACCATGAAATTTTGGCAGCATATTGATGGAATGTGGTTTTATTTCAAAATTGTCCCCATTTGCCGGTGGGGGTGAAAGACAGGTAGGTAAAGAAGTGCGGACGGGGTAGAAGAGATCCTGGAGCGCAACCCGTGCGAGCGCTACAACAGGCGGAAGATTCGGGTTATTCGCACCTAATGGAGGTGGAATCATTCCCATCGATAAGGTACCGTTGGGGTCATGTCCCGACATACCTTCGAAAGAAGAATTTGAAGATGGAGGTAAGGAAATGGAGGGAATTTCGACTTCGGTGTCGAAAGGTTCGTCGGTCGGTACCAACGAAACATGGACTAATCGGGCGTTAGTATCCCTAGTCCAAAGTGGCATACACTAAAAGGGGTAGTGTAGTCAGAAAAAACAGAATGTGGAGGTAAGATAACGTCAATGAGAAGAAGTGGTGGAAGTGAGTTGCAAGTTTTCTTTAGCGACAAGTTCCAAGTTTGAAAAGATTTTTCTTTCTTTTTTTTGTGAGAATGTTTGCAAAGAGGTTTTTGAAAAGGGACTCGTGACACAAATGTATCAACCACACATGCACAATCAGGCCTAGATCTAGGGTCACCTAGGTCTGCTAGACAGCTCATAACTAGGGCTAGAAATAGGACCTCAAACCGCCTCTTCACCGACACTGCGGCCAGGTAAGCGCCAGGTAAGTGGGAAGGAACCACAGTAGTGGGCCTAATTAATAACCAATAGCCTAGACACACTTGCCTAGACACCGCAAGGTCAGGTTAGGATAAACGGTCGATGCCTATACTTGTCCTTTTCCTATTGAGCTCGATATCCTTGGGGCTGAGTCTAGTATTTTTTAATTAATTATGGTCAATGCAAATGCTTTAAATGTTTTCTGGGGTCCAGGAAAGGGTGATGAAATCCCCACCCAATCTGAGTTTGGTCAATTAGCCCCTTAAAGTCCGATTAAATTATACAAAACAATAAAATTCACTTGCAATCAATTTTTTAGCACGGCGCAAAGAAACCTGCAGAAAATCTGTTATTTAGAAGGGGAGAGAAGATTTTTTTTAGCGCAAAGAATTCCTGCAGAAGATTTGGCAAAAGATGTATCGGGAGATTCAGAGGAGAGAGAAAAGATCTTACAGTGCAAATTTGGTCAGCTGATTAGATCACCAGAGCGCGGATCCGCGGCCTAAGCGCATTCCTGCCGCGTTTTCGCAGTTGTATTGAAGGCACGGTTCCCGAGAAAAATTTGTATGCGATGATGACACTAAACCACCGCCCTTCCGCGGTCTAGAGTAGGTTTAGGCCGCGTTTTCGCGGTTGAATGGAGGGATCAGGTTCTAGGAAAATTTGTGCTATTCTGTTGTGGATTTTCCCTTCTGTTCTGATATGCACTTTTCTAATTTGCCCTCTGTAAAATTCCAGATCCGAGCTTCTTCGCTATTCCTGCAAAATTCAAAGGATACACCCTTCAAACAGATCAAAATTGATAATTTTTTATTTCTTTTTTTTTTCAGATTTTTATAATTTTTAAAATTTATATCAACCCGAAATTACACAGAAAGAAATTTTACGCCATCCCCGGCAACGGCGCCATTTGATTAGTCCAAAAATATATATGTTGTTAACCGTAATCAGAAACGGCGTCGCTTTGCAGCTAGCCGGTGAATACGGGTCGATCCACAGGGATGTGTAATTTTTTTAATGTGTTTTTACGAGTTGATTCCAAATGTTGTTTGGATTGATTAAATCTAAAACCTAGATCTATCACTAAACTAAATTAATCTAAATTAAAGTCTTGCTAGGGTTAGGCTTAGGGGAAGTTTGGAGATTAAAAGTTTCCTCACCACTTTCAATGCCTTATTTTTGATCTATTAGATGTTACGGTAATTATCAATAAAGTGGATTAGAATCTTTTGGGAAGGTGTTTCTTCCTCTAGATTCATATCCTTCCTTTATCGATAATTACCCTAACCTCCATGGAAAACACGCGCAACCGGTCCTTTATACTACGGTGTCACCATTACCTCGATGGATAAGGTGCCGTAGGGAGCGGGGTGTGCGTGCATGCATGGAGTTCTAATTCTTAGGTATGAAATGGCATGAAAGGGGTGAAAGATCTCATCTCTTAAACCTTTTCCTAAGGCTAACCCTAACAAGCGAGGAGATTACTCGCTCATTAGGGGATTAAAAGACATTCTAATTAAAAAAGAATTAAAAACAAAGAATTAAAAATAACTTACTAATTTTATTGATGGCTCCCTCCAAGCAATAATACAGAACAGATCTGAATTTGTGTATTGAAAAGAGGCATGAGTTTTACAGATCTGTGATTACAATTTATAGGAAAACAGGAAAACTAGGGTTACAGATTCTCGCACACATGATTTTACAGATATGCCCACGGAAAATCCCAACACCCGCACCGACGCACCGACCCAGAAATTTTGCACCGACACGGGCACTGAATGGCCGCGGAACCGCGGCGCCAGCCTAGGTTTGGCCGCGGTTCCGCGGCCAAATTAAGGAATTGGGTCTGGAAACTTCTGGGCTTTCTTCTTGGCTTCTTGGGCTTTCTATTTTTCCACTTCTTTTCTCTATTTGACTTCTGGGTCTTCTCCAGATCTTCAGTGCAAACTTGTAATGATCTTTTGACTGTTTCCTTTGACATTTCGGACCATGCGTTGCCTTGTACACTTGTGAATTGTTCTCTGTCTAGGCTTGACTAGGGTCCTTCTACTTGTTGGTCAAAAGTCCCTTTTCTGTATCAACTTTCGTCTTTTTCACTGTATTTGCTCCAAGAGCCTGTATCCTGTAATATGCAACAAACGTGCGTCAAGAGTACCTGTTTATTTATAAAATGAATGAAAATGGAGAGTACAATAATGCAATATTATAGTATGAACAAGTGATATATATGATATATCCCGCACCTCATTCGACGAGGAAAGGGCCGACGATCCCTTCACCGGGAGTGACCCCTTTAGCAAAACTAGAAAAGCCTCAAAAACACTCCATTCCAAATACATTTGATTCTACAACGATATCAAGTTCATTACGCAATAGGTTTTCAGAAAAACCTGTCGTAGCCCTCCGTCATTCCAGATAAATCCTGCTTAGTATTCGTGCTGCGTTTGTTGACCTTATCAAGGCGCAGTGTGCGGTAGCTATCCAGTATTTATCTGCTTATGCATATGATGCAGATTGGGTTAGGGTAGTCGCACGGCTTCGTTGACCTTGTCAAGGGTCGTGCGGGTGGGTTTGATTCAATCAAGAAATGACGGGTTGAACTTGACTTACGGTCTATGGTTTGTTGACCTTGTCAAGGTCATAGATCGTTTGGGGCAAAATATTATCGGGAATTTCAAGTGTTGAAATTTGCAATGAGATTGCATGCCTTCTATGAGATAGTTGGATCCCGATACCCGCTGCGAGTAAGAGTTACTCCTGGGAGAGTTTTATACTTTACAATTAGCCGATCTAGTAGGTGTCTAGAAAGGTGTCAACGGGGTTACGCCTCTGGGAAAACGAGGTTTACATTAATTAGGTTTGTGCAAAAGCACGGGGGACCTCCCTCAAAGTACCGACACTGGCTTGGCTGAAAGATTGGCGAACTTGCAGTGTGTAATTAATCCCGGTTAGTCTTTCCTTTTAGGGTTTGAAAGAAGATTTGATTAAAAACAGTGGGAACCATCCTGATTAGATAAAATAATAACCAATCTATTCTTGCAAGAGCGCACGCTGAGTGTTTTCTTCTCTCTCTCTCCAGGTAGCGACCATATCACGCCTTAATCAAGATAATAATACGGATATTGATCGAACCCGCTTGTTATACTGAGCTGGGGAACGTTGGTCCCACTCCAACTTATAATTGTTATAAGACAGAGCAGGAAATTGGGGAATACCAGATTTCCCGTGCCGCCCAAACGAAGAAAGTGCATATGATGCATCATCTTCGGGTGTATTCGTTACATAGAACTGTTTCTCAGTATCTCTTACGTCCTGGGTATGTGATACCGGATAAGGATCCCAGATATGTAATCTGTTACATGGGCTACAGATAGGTAAAGAACTGAGAACGGGTGATAAGTTTCATGAGACAGAAAACGGTGCAAGTGTTGCAGCCAAGACTGTTGGTCACTGTCACCCTGTATTCCAAATACATTGATTCTGAACAAATGTTATTAGATACCGAATCTGATATACAAAATCATATCAGTCTCTTTATCAGTAAAGAAATGATAAAATTTTGTACTGTTGGATAATGTTTTGAACATTTCCTATATCAAAAGTTGATCGGTTCAGGCACGTTATCTAAAAGCATTAATGTTCTAAATCAAACTACAGTTCTTAGTATACAGAACACACACAAGAGGAAGAGTTCAGAAATGAACGGATCCTTCTTGAGGCATTGTAGACTAGGTCATATCAATGCGACCCGACTAGCTGAAGTTACATATAGATGCATATTTAAATCAGTTTGAATTTACATCTTGTGAAACTTGCCAGTCATGTCACAAAGATATAATGACACCAGCTCTGTTTATTGGAAACAAAGAAAGAGTTAGTGAAGTTTTGGGATTGATACATCCTGATGTATGAAGGTCCCCTGTCTACACATGCCAAGACCGGTTCTTTGCACTTCATTACATTCGCTGATGATCTCTCAAGATTCAGACATATGTTCCTATTGAAACACAAGTCCGAACCTTTTGAGATATTCATGGAATATAAGTTAGAAGTAGACAACCAAAAATGGGTATAAGTATTATGTCCTTTGATGTGATCAAGGAGGAGAATACTTGAGCACGGAATTCCTGGTTTATTCTAAGGGAGAATGAGATTCTCTCTCAGCATTACTCCTCCGTATACACCATAGCACGATGGTATATTGGGGCGGAGCAATAGCACCCTATTTGATAAGGTGTGCTCTATGATGAGTACTACTGAGTTACCTATTTCCTTTTGGGAGTTATGCACTTATGAAGTTGCATACCTATTGAATAGGGTTCAAATCAAATCTGTTGCCTACCACTTCATATGTGATATGGAAAGAGAAGAGCCCATATCTTAAGTTGGTTAAGATTTGGGGTTGTCCGGGCTATGTCTAAAAGAAAAATCCGGACAGGCTCGAGGCAAGGTCTGTAATGTAGAACTGGAAAGGTTCCAGCTATACAAACTACAGCAGATGATTTGATAGAACCAAAGGATTCAATAGTTACAAATGAACCTCAGCCTCTCCGCCGATCTAGCAGGGTTCCTCACCCACCTGAGAGATACTTCGGTTTCTCTATGACAGTGGGAGCGAGGATTGCATCATGAGATGATGACCCAACTAGTTTCGAGCTGGCCATCAGGAGTGGGACTCTGTAAGAATGGCTGGATGCTTAGCGATCTGAGATGGAATCCTTATACACCAACAAAGTATGGACTTTGGTTGCTTTATCTGAAGGGTTAAATCCCCATCAGGAGCAAGTATATCTTGAGAAGATTACTTGGTGTAGATGGAAAAGTTGAGACTTTCAAAGCTAGACTTGTTAAAGGTTTTCGTCATCGACCAGGCGTGGATAATGATGAAACCTTTTCCAGTGGCTATGCTTAAGTCCATCCGGATCCTACTTACCACGGCTACATACCATGACTACGATATCTGGCGGTTGGGTGTCATGACTGCTCTTCTAAATGATATTTTAGAAGAGAAAGTCTATAAGTACACAGTCAGAAGGCTTCGTAGACAGTGGGAGCAGCGGAAAACTGTGCAAGATGTTTTAGGCATCGCGGAGTTGGAACATCTGTTTTGATGAGTTAGTCAAACAGTTTGACATCATCAAAATGGTAGATGAACCTTGTATATATAAAAAGGTAGTAGGGAGTAAGGTAGTGATCCTCGTAGAGTACGTGGATGACATACTCTTGATAGGAAAGGAGTTTCCTATGCTACGCTCGGTCAATCTCCGCTTATCACAAGGATTCTCCATATAGGATCAAAGTGATACCTCCTAAATCCTGAGTTTTCATCTATGAGATAGATGTAATTGGATGTTAGGATACTCACTAGATGTAGTGAGATGGTATCAATCGATCCTGGGGAGAATCACTGGAAGGGTTCCAGGGTGATAAAGACGACTGAATGTCAGTCACAGGCATTGTCTTTACCCTCAGTAAAGGGACGGTATGTTGGAAGAGTTCCAAGCTAGATACCGTGGCATACTAGACGATAAAGGCTGGATACATCGCTACTTAAGATGCTACCAAAGAGGCAGTCTGGGTGTATATTGGTTCATGAGATGAACTTCGTTCCTCCCATTGTGTGACAATGGTTGTGGCTTAAGCTAGGGAACGCCCGTACCATCAGTGATCCAGACATATTCTAAGGCAGTGTCACCTCATCATGGAGATGGTTGATCTCCAGGGGATCGAGGTTAGGAGAGCAGACTCAGAGGACAACACGGCGGATCCACTCACAAAGGCCTTTTCCCAGAGAGAGACTATTATGGGATGGTTGAGTATGGGATACTACAACCACTGCTACAGATGGCCCTAGTGCAAGTGGGAGATTGTTAGTTATATGTATGCCCTAGAGGCCATTACTATACATAGGATGTATATTGTAGTGGATGCTTGGACATATATAGGGAGGACTTTCTTGCTCGACATGATAGTATGCTATCTGGTTGTTCTTTACCTTAACGTGTACACTGATTGTCTCTCTGTTACATGTTGGTAAAGCCCTTAGGATGTGTACTTGACTACCTGGACTATGATGCAGATCATACTAGTGGGGACATGGTAGTCCATAAGTACATCCTTCAAGGTCCCTAGTCGTGGGTGTATCGAGACGGGGCATCGATATACCAGAGTAGACTAGCGTATACCTTCTCGACCCATACAGATGGGCGATGGATGATCCTATATCCATTGGTGTTTGACATCAGAGATGATATACGGGTGCTCAGTGGAGACTGGGTACACTGGACGGACTCGTCGAGAACTTCCAGATGGTATTATACCTTACGTCAGATGGCAGTTCTCTGGTGACACTGGTACAGGTTAGTCTGTAAACCCGAGATCGTCATAGAGTCTTGTGTGATTCCCAATGTGCTTTGATTTCCACCTTACCACATCCAAGAGGGCATGCAAAACGGTGGTTTTTAGGTACAGTCCTGAATCATATGGAGGCAATGAGCGATAGGAGGGGATTCGACTCTCCTGGTATAGGGAGTTGATGTTGCACTGTGTTCGATTGGCTATAACCGGAAATCCCTGGCCAGGGTTGCTGAGACTTACTGGTAAGTGTTACCAGTAGTTTCTCGAACTGTTATAGACCTCATATCGACACGACTTATCGAGCTATTGGGGTCTGACTTTTACCACCCCAGGCGAGATATGCGACATATCAGACGAACAGACCGGACTGTACGGTAAGTGTTACTGGTTGGATTCACAGGAGTGTGAGCGGGCTTGCTCGTTGATCTTCTGATCGCTCAATACCCGGGTGGCCGTTACGTTTAGCAGACTGCTTGCGGCTTGTGGGTGTTTGATATGATCATCACCTGCTGCCGGCGTATTGACGAGTCTTTAGAGTCCTACACAGAGGTTTCCTGGCTCAAGCGAAATGAAATAGGAGCGTATATGAGATATGTGCGGGACCGAGAATAATACCAGTATGTGATACTGTATTCTATTCTCGCGATTTGTATCATTGGACGGTTATATGAGATATAGCCGGGTTACCGAATCAAGTGTTGATTCGATACATTGATACACTAGATATTAGTCGGTTATATGCAGTATGACCGGATCATTAAATCAAATGTTGATTTAGTGATTTAATGTATAATTATATATTTGATATATTACTTTACATTAACTAGTATTGGTTCACTTAAGATTATTTTCTCACTAGATTGTGCACATTGTATATATGATATATTTTTGTGCGCTTGTTTGTATCATGTTTGATGATACATGCAAACTTGGGTGTGTGTATGCTTTAAACTATGATTAGGTTAATGGTTAGGGTTTGATTTACTCATTTATTTACATCATTCATTTTTGGTAAGAAATAAAATGGTGGCTTCTTTTGGATTTTACTTGAAGCTTCATGAAGCTTTGAAAAGTCATGACCATTTTGTTTCTATCCTTAACCTAACCATTACACCTAAACCCTAGTTTATTCTCTACATGAGTTTACTTCACCCATGGTTGCATTATGATAACTCTTCACTTGATTTTTATTTTGAAAATAATTCTTTTTCTTTCTTCTTCTTCATCTTCTTCATGAAGAGAAGAAACCATTGCTAGATTTTTCTAAGTGATGATTCCAAGTGAGAAATCCAAATCCAAAGTGAACCCACTTCCTATTTCTTCATCCTCTACCACTTGCCATGTAGTATAGGGTGTTTTCTTCACAAGTTTCATGACTTGGTGAAGGTGGAGCTTGAGCTTGAGTTGCCTCGACGTAGATCATCTTCGGCATCGAAGTCGACGACCCAGCCCGATCATTTCTTCGACGAAACTATCGCTAGAGTCCGGGATCCGATGATCGCAGCGGAGGGATGTCAACACGGAGCCAAGGAAGTGGAGGACCGAATCTACAAAGGTTGTAGTCTCTTTCACTTAGCAGTAAAGTTGTTTACCCGCATTTGTTTTCGCCTGATCTCTAGTTAACGATCGCATTAGGGTTTCTCGGCACCGGAAAAAATTTGATTTTGGCATGTTTGATCTATTGTGGAGCCTCTAGTGTGTGCCTAGGAACCCTACACCAATCATGCACATCCCTCTCCCCTTTAGTCTGTAAGACACCTTTAGATAGGGTGACTCCATCACCTGCAGGTACACCACCAAGCCAGGAGTCATCTATTCTAAAAACCATTAGAGTACTGTCAAAGTACCCACATTGGGAAACTACCCAAATCCATATCTAAAACCATAGATCTAGAAACCAGAATGTCAGATATTATATCCATATCCTGTCTGGAGAAACAACTGTGTGACGACCACAGTACAACCGATCGTAGTTTAGGAATTTTACTTCCTACTCTGTGTATGTCATCCAAATACCAGGACACCACACCCTACTACTTTCTTAACAGATCCATCCCCTATTCTGATGAAGTCAAAACCATGACTGTCACATCAAAATTAGATGATCTATCTCCGCTATAACTGCTCTAGTCTATAAATAGACATAAGCTACTTGCCCACTATGCTTCCGCCGCTCCCACTGACCACAACAACCCTCTGGCAGAAGAATATATACGTGCATACGTGCACTTCTAAAGCTAGTTTAGAACGACGCTATACTTAACCTCCTGCCGTGTCTCATAGTCTGGAACAATAGTAGTGTCAAGTCTGGGTAGATAAGAACCTCCCTGTCACCGTCCTTGAGGCTACCGGAGTACCTCTCGGGTGTCTGAGGTTACCCACCATATCTGCGGAGTGGCTATTGGAATGTCAAACCTGATTGAATCTTCAGGTCCTATTAAATTTTCCGTAATCGTTTGCGGTTCTGGAATCACTTCCAGTTCTACCATACTCCCACTACTGTTTTCTGAAAAAATCCATTTTACTAAAACTGATGTAAATCCCCGTCTCCATTCTAATAAAAGTTTCCTATTCTCTGATTTCCAGTAGGTTCTTTTCTTTTCCTTCATATTCTGAATTGGTTGTTTAAGCCCAATATTTATTTTCCAAATCCTAAAAGTTAAAACCCAAGATTTAAAACTAAAGCAAATAAAACCAATTTAATTTAACCCAAATTTTCTTTTAACCACTAAATTCCCCAAACCCTTTTATCAATATCCATCAGCCCATTTGGTTTTTTAAATAATCCCTTATATATATATAAACCTCAGCCCAATCTAATTCCCTCAGCCCACTTCGAATTTTTGGTTATTATTTGTTTTTAAAACCAGCCCGTTTCCACCTTTCAGCCCACGAAGTTTAATGGGAATTGTTTTTTTTTTCGGCCCAATCTCTTCGGCCCGCCTCCATCTGACCCGACCCACACTCCCTGTTCATCTCCTTCAAATTATCCCCAACGGCTACCTCCTTTAACGCGCGCGCGACACGCCTCCTCCGCCGACGCTCACGCCTCACGCCTACGCTCCTGCCGTTGCCCCCACGTTTTCAACCTCGTCTCCAACTCACTCCCCATCTCTCTCCTCTACATTCACCGAGCCCCAAAAAACGCGAGCACCCAAAATTTTCTCTCGAACCATTGACGCCTCCACCGCCGGCGATCATCCCACCTCGTCGCTCGACCCACGTCGACGACAGCCACTCTGTCACCCTCTTCTCCCTCCACGACTCCATCTCCACCCACTCGAGTCACCCCTGCACACCCACTCCCCTGCACACAACCCCCACTATAGGGCTCGGCCACATCACCCCTGGCACTCAACGCCGGCGAGTCCCACTTCGCCTGAACCCCCTCTGCGACCCTACACACCCTCAGCACCACCCTCATCTCTCCAGACCCGACCCCCACTGCCCCTCTTCTCTTCTCTCTCTCTTCAAAAATCCTATAACCCAAGTCTCAAAAACCACTGCTCTGTACACGCTGCCGGAGCGACGCCGTCGACCGTCGGCAATCCCAACACTTCTCAGGCGAACCAGAGAGCACCCCCTAAGCTTCCAGCGCACGCAAGATGACTCCGGGAAAACTCCGACGTGAAATTCGTGTTTCGAACTAGGCTCGCGGGAATCCGGTACGTGGCGTATATCGCGCGTTCGCGACGACACTGTTGCCGTACGACCCCGAGGCGTTCTCCAGGCAAGTATTTACTTGCTTCATGCTATAATAATAGTGTTACCCACCTAGATCATGTAGTTTACAAACTTTCCGATTTCCTATACGTGTCAAGACCTAAGTGCTCGATGTTAGTTACCAATAGAAATAATTGTCTAATTTGACGGCAACCGATACGTTCTGTTGGCCCTTTTAATGATGTATAACGTGTGTGAAATTTGCTGGAAAATACGATTGTTAGTAACAAAAATCGATACCCCCAAACATGTCGTTAAAACTAGAATCCTCTCGTAGCTGAAAACGAATAAAAACATCATAAATCATACACATATTGGAAAGATGCGTTCGAGGGCTTAAATCGAAGCCGACTTGACGAACTTTAATCCTACGTAAATTTATGATCATTTCTGTTTTGTAACCATGAAGATATTTGGATCGGAACACGACTCTGGACTGCAGTCCAGAGCGTTTCTGATTAGTGTGTTCTGTCTAAAGGCCTGCGTCCCCGTGTTTCCTGAAATCGCTTGATACGGAACTTTACAGTAGTTATAAGATATTCCTGTTAGTGAAAGAAAACAAGTGGTTTCATTCCGATTCATCGCAGTTTGTTATTTTAAACTATATTTAAAAGGGCAGAACGTAAAGCATTTCAGAACAATTTCTGAAATGACATTTGAGATTGAACTGTGTATAACTTTCAACGTACAGATGTGATTGAGGATCCGTATGTTGCGTTGAATACTTTATCGAAAACCCTAAATTTCATTTAACTGTGACATCGCTAAATTTTGAGCCCAACTGGGTGCAATTCGTGTCGCGAAACAGGCGTTCAGTTCTGAAATTGTAATTCCAGCCGCGAGCACTTAAACTGAAACAGTTATATCTCGAAAACCGAAACTCCGATTGAACTGAAACAAATTTTGATGAATTACTGACTGATTGTTCTATATATCTTGCTTACATCATTTTTGCTGAATTCGTAACATATTAATTTGTGCAATTTATTTTAGTTCATGACATGCATGTTAATTCGTAACATACAGAGCTTATTGGTAGCATACAATACATATATCATACCCTTGTCATATACACAGTGTTAGTGCGTGTGGACATTTCATTATCGTGCGTGATAGATGTTGGTTTAGGAGTGACGAGTACACCAATGGAAAGTGAATATTCGTGACAGTGATTGATACAGTGGACAGTGATAAAACCGTGCCATTGGTATACTCGTACACAACTAGATCAATATCATAAATAGTGTAACCTGGGGAAAAAGGGGAAATCAAAGTGGAAAGAGTATCGTATTTAGCGGGACCGTGTTTAGAGGATGATCATTCGAACCGTGATACTTATACGTGTAGGACAGGATCTAGCGATCCGGCTGACAGGGTTATGTCCCGGGCATGTGGGCCGTTGTCTCGGGTATGTACGAGACTCCTGTTAAACATGATCCTCCTTCCACTATGTGATTTCAAACATGACCTAGACACCGATAGGGACACATAACATATTCTGCATCATATTGTGACATAGTGTTTACTTGCATTATTCTCATACCAGTATTACCTCATTTACCTGTTTCATCTGATTATAATAATATTATTATTTGTGTCGCTCTGACGATCTGAGTATGCATGCTCAGATTCCGCGGGAGGATCAGCACAGGAGACGGATCTATCCTTTGAGTTCACGGAGATATAGTTGGTGTACCTACTTCATTTACTGCTTTCCATAAAAGAGATTGTGAGATTGAACTTGGTTAGTTATCGTTTTTATTATCTGTAATCTGTGAACAATGAAATTTTAATGTAATAAATTAGTGATGTGATTCCTTTAATACTGTGCTTTATTACTGATTACCATGTAGTGCTAGAAGCCGAAGTGTGACTACGGCGGGACGATCCCTTGACCGTAGGAGCATGGCTGGCCTAGTCATACCTCGTATTCCGTATTTTGGGATGCGGGGCGTGACAACTGTGGCGAGTCAAGAACAATATCTCTATTGATCTTCCAGATGGTAAAAAATCAACCCTCGTCATAGCCCGGGCCAACCAACAAACTGCCATTACAGAAACGTGTCCTGAGTTATCCAGAGTCTGGTTTTAAGCATAAGCTGGACAACTCACCTATATCCAATATAGAAACTTTGGCACTTATTTAATTTAAACCAGATTCAATTCATGCAGCTGTCTCCAGTGCATATCAACTTAATGGAGAAAGGCTAATCAGCATTACTCAACTTAGGAATACATCCAATTATGAGTAACCTAAAAGAGAAACAAGTTTCTCAAAACTATTACTATCAACTGAATACCAATCACAAGTATCTACATCTTCGATCTCTTTGAAGAATCCCGATACTTGCGACATCTGGTTCTCTACTTTATTCTTATACCCACAACTTCTCAAAACTTAGACTTTGTATTTCTACGAAACACTTGTCTAAAAACTAGAGAAGTCATAAGTAAACAGAACATAGTACGAGGACCAACCCCTTTATCCTGATGGACACTGGACAACATACAATACTCTGTATAAGTCCACTGAGTTGAATAACTCAAAACCTGTGCATCGTAGGTTAAAAACTGTACTTATAGTTAAGAACTACTCCGTTGTTCAATGCTCCTTACCCAATCGCCAACTGATATAAGTAAATGTCATCGACATAATATCAAAAAGTTATATCTCACTTTATGAAAATAAACGTACAGATATATCATTTTGAAATTGGTGCACAATAACGGATACTCAAAACCCAATACATGCCGTCTGGCAAAAAGTCAGGCGATGTCCTCAAATATCATCAATTACAACGAATTCCGATATAATGAGGATGATCACCTTATTCCCAATAACTTCCTCCCACTCATCATCTGTAAAACCATACAGATATGAGAATGAAACCTGGTAAATACATACCCTGGAGTAAGTATCTAATCGGGAAATCAGTTTTCCTTTAACAATGCACTGAAACATTAAAAATGTTTCGTAGGGGTATCCTGGTATTCATAGTAATGCCTCTTCCACAATCCAATTCATGACTGTAACCGTATATTTCTTTGCCATCTCTCCAAATCCCTTTATTTGTCTTTAGTCATTACCTTCTGTACACCATCGTTAGACTAAATGTTTTTCTTCCTTCCCTACCGTTCGGCACCAGCCTATGGTTTGGAAGAAGACTATCCAGTAAGCATAATAGGTGTACCCTCCTAAACCAAGAAGTACTCACATCTTGAGAGAAGGTGATGATAAAAGACAACTGAATAATACCTTATTCTTTTAAAAGTGAAATAGGAGTGGCGATGAAGTACACGGTTTGGTCGTGAATGATAACAGTCGTAATTTATTTTGCCCTCTTTCTAATCCCTTTATTTTGTCTTTAGTTATTACCTTCTGCACACCCTACTTAGGCTAATTGGTTTTCTTCATTCCATACCTTTCGGCACCTGCCTATGGTTTGGAAGAAGACTATCCAATAAGCGTAATAGGTGTACTCTCCTAAACCAAGGAACCCTCGCAACCTGAGAGAAGGAGATAATAAAAGACAACTGAATAAACCAATTCTATTTCTCCTGAACCTGGATCCATCCTCGAAGAAGTCCTTTCGAGTTCGTATATAACCATACGATGGATCTATCCAATGGAAGTGGATGTCCGTAGTAATACGGGGTGTTCTGAGAAATGCAAAGGGTAAAAGAAGGAGCGGCAATGACTTATGCAACTCGGACAATCCAAAAGCCAGTATTTTAAGAAGGTTCGGTCAACTTGGTCACTGAGTCATAGTCTAGGGTCGGTCAAAGGTCGCTGCCAAAGAGAGAGAGAAAAGAAATACTCTGCGTGCACTCTAACCTAAATCAGAATGGTTATCACTTTATCTAATCCGGAAACCACCTACTGTACTGTCAAATTCTCCTCCAAACCTGAAAGAAGAATCAATCGGGATCACCCGAAGAGTAAACCAACTTATCAGTGGGAATCGGGATCCAACTCTTATCGCATGATAACGTGACGGAATCCACTCACGTTATCACACTCCAGAAGGTATGCGCATTCCTGGCAAGTTTCAGTTTCTTTAGAAACTCCCGATATGATTTTTACCCCATGTTCTTATGACCTTGACGAAAGCCAACAAATCATAAGTCACATGTCAAGTTCTACCCGTCATATTCTTGTCAATTTGAACCCACCCATACATACCCTTGACGAAATACAACAAGGTAATACGACTGTCCCAAACCAACACATCTATCTATGCAACAAATGAATACCCCAGCAGCTACCAAACACTATGCCTTGACGAAAGCCAACAAACATAGCTTGAATACTACTGACCATCCATATGATACGACGGAGGGCTACGGCTGGTTTTTGGCGAAAAACCTTTAACGTAATGAACTTGATCTCGTTGAAGGAACCTGATAGCTTTTTATAAAAATATAGTGGCGAAAACCTTTGCTAAAGAGGTCACTCCCGGTGAAGGGATCTCGGCTCTTTCCTCGTGGAATGAGGTGCAGGATATTCCACTGAATACCACGATGCAAAGCAACTTGTAATCGACTATAATGAAGTTATTACCCTGATGCAAACTTCTGCCAAGGGGTCATTCCCGGTGAAGGGATATCGGCCCTTGCCTCGTCGAATGAGGTGCAGGATATTCCAACCGAATACCACTATGCAAAACAAAAGGAAACATCTTTGTAATAACACTTTTTAAATTTGTTCCAACAACATCCAAACAGGTTTGTTTTCCTTTGCATTGATCAGAATCAACGCAGTCCCATCAATTAATCACACCAGAAAAGAACGAAAATAAAATGTACATATATGCCATCCGCATTCGTCACTGGGTCCCGTCATCACCCGTTAGGTTACTTAACTAACGACAGAGCGGGGACTGAACTAGCGCGGGTGTAAAACATATACAACATCTACTAGTATATATACCAATATACAATAATCGCTCCAGGCGTGATAATATGCAACATTACAGAAAAGTAATAAGTATCACAGAACAATACAAATAATCTGGGATCCCCGAGTTTCACAGAGCCGCTGCTGAAACCCTACGTTCCCCTGGTCGTGTGGATAGCCTGTGCAATGAAACCTAGACCCCTACGGGTGCGGCAAGTTACCCGCCAAAACCTGAAGCCAGGCAGCCCCCTACAGCATAGTGAATGGACCACCTTGCACTTCACGGAATCCGGTAACTTGAGCACCCCTTCTTGGGTCAACCTGTACCCCATACGAGTGAGGCGAATAGTCTGTCAATTCTAGAGTGAGGCCCCTCTGCCTCTCAAAGCCATGAGATGCGGACCCATTGCCTTCCAGAACCCGGCTATCCGTGCACTCCGTCGCGGGGCAAAACCTAGTACAGAAATGAAAAATATGTACAACGGGTACATCGACCTCAGCCCGGTCGTGCCCCAAAAGAATATTATACAAACAGGCAGTGACTGCAGTTCACATGTTGGACGCTCGCCCCGCAATATCAAATGTACAAATAAATCCAAACTGCACTACCATTGCACACTGCTATCCACTACGACAAATCCGCAACATCACAGCACAATACAGAACATCAACGCGAATGTCACGTTTGCAAACCCGTCTAAAAGAACTATAGCAATTAGACGCGGTTTACCGTTCGAATGACATTCACAGTCGGAGATATAATGTAAGCACTGTAAACTAACACGTTTAAATTTCGATCGACTAAATTTCCCGAAGTGGGCCCCACGTACATCTGCTGCACAGTAACAAAATCTGGGCCCAAATAAAATATACCAAAAACCACAATTTACTAAGTAAAGAACACTGAAGCAATTTGGACCACTGTTCCAATATACTGGCCGCGGATGCGCGGTCAAACCCTAAGTTTGACCGCGGATCCACGGCGGTATAGTAAGATCACGTGACCGTATTTCTCCAGTGTGCTTAAAAAAACCCTGCTCAATTTTCTGGGATCATCAAAATAATTTTTAAACCAGATTTAAAATCGACAGAAACATTGAACTGAAAAATTGTAGTTTTTGAAATCCGGTTCGATCATTATTTTAAACGCGTTAGCACAAGTTAGTAAAGTTTAATGGCGTGGCTCTGATACCATGTAAGTCTACGGTAGCGTCCCGGCCGTCAATCTGACGCCAAATGCGGAACAAAAACTTTTATAACTGGCGCTATCGCATACTATAACCCGGATCTGCCATTAACACTAAACTAACAAACTGTAAAGAGGGTAGAAAGGTTATACCGAACGATCCGAGTCCTTCATTCTTTAACCATCATCCCACGCTCCTGTTGCGGCTGCTCCGATCTCGTCGATGTCCGATCTGCTCGTCCAGGTAGCACCACGTCATCGGATCTTTAAACGGGCTCCCGCCTCTGACTCAAGGCAACTCAGTCATCAAGTTTGCTAAAAAAGATGACCAAGATTGATATAGAGAATAAGTAGAACACTTTGTCTCGTTACGTCCAAAGCCATGGACGAACGGTTAATGAAGTTGCCATTTTAGTCAGGTGATGGAATGAAATGAACTATGAAATTTCCATACACCAAAAACTATCATCTTTTTTCAATCAAGTGAGTGTGTATGAGAGTGAGGGGAGGGGCCGGCCATATATGAGGAGGGGGTGAGGGTAGGACCAAGGGACGGTAACCATAAGCAAAAGAACTTTAACAAATATCCTTCATGCAAACAAAACCCCGTTAATGTAAATGGTGACTCACTTAACACCTTGCAAAACAATTAATACAACCTAATGAGTCACAAACCTAGTCACCATTCTAGAACCTTCTAGAAACACGACTCACCTCATGACTCACCCAAATGATGAAAAGATAAATCCGCATTAAACCGAATGTTAAAAACGGGTGATAGAAAACTGGAAACGAGCAACTTCTAAAAATGATCCTGAAACGAATTTCAGGATAACCCCGTAACTGTATAAATATACCCGCATTTGTATTACGACCGAATACAAATGCAACTGAGACAAAAATATTATATCTAAAAAGTATAATACATGGATCCAGCTTAAACCAAAGCCCACCAGTATTATCTGCCCGAAATATGACACGTGCGTAAACGCACGTGCATTTTCCAAACACTGCCATAAAACCATACGGCCTCTACAATGTTTCGCCCGAACTTGGGAAACTATCTATGGGGGACTCTAATGACTCGTCAATGCCCTGGAAGTGTGTTTAACCACAAGCTGTCAGCGGCACTAGCTGTGCGTAACGGCTGCCCATGGACTGACCTTAAGGGAGGCCGATGAGCGAACTCATCCAGAAACCCTACTGAGCGTAACAGTGACAATGTATATACAGTCCGGTCCGTTCGTCTATGAGTATCGCATATCCTGCCTAGAGGGCTAGTAACGTCAGACCCCCATAGCGGTATAAGTCGTGCCGGAGACAAGCCCTGAATACCCTGAGAAACTACCGGAGTACCTACCAGTAATTCTCACCTGCCTTGGCCAAGGACTTGGTGTAATGGCTTTCCTAGACACAGCACGATCTCAACCCCCAATACCGGGAGAGACGAATCCCCTGCCGATCTGCTCACGTGCCTCCATGTGGCTCGAGACTGTACCCAAAAACTACCTGTTTGCACGACTCCTTTGAGCCGTGGTAGAGTAGAAATCAAAGCATAGTGGGAACTCACACGAGACAAATGACGACCTCAGGTCGATGAACTAACCTGTACACATGTCACCAGGGAACTGCTATCTGACGATAGGTATAATACCAACTAGCAGATTCCCGGCGAGTCATGTCCGGTGTACTCATAACCCAATGAGCACCTGTATACATCTTAGGTGATCCAACTGACACCAGTGGCTTGTCAGACCGTCCACCGCCCCTCGTCGGGGTCTCGACTGTATACACTAGTCTACTCCGGAGTATCGATGCCCTGTCTCGAAACTCCCACGACTAGGGACCACAATTAAGGATGTGCTTATGGACTACCCAACTCTCACATATATGATCGCCCTCATACTATTGGTAGTCAAGCAAGATCCTAAGGGCTCTATCAACGTGTAATCGTGATCAGTCACCTGAACCTATACACGACTGATAAAGGCAAACCAGATAGCAAACTATCATCTCGAGTAAGACTGTCCTACTAGTATAGGTCCTCCTCAATCATTGCAATTACGTACCTGCGATCCAATAATTGACTTTGAGGGCACTATATCCAACAAGATATAGCCAGGTTATTGAATCAAGTGTTGATTCGATAAGTTGATATAAATGATGTTATATATGCTATAGCCGGATTATTAAATCAAGTGTTGATTTAATAATTTAATATATAATTATATATTTGATATATTAATATATATTAACTAATATTAGCTCACTTAAGAATTTTTTTCTACTTATACATTTAATATATGTGTGATATATGTTAATGTATTCTTTTTTGTGTCATGCTTGATGATACATTGTACATAGGTGTATGAGACTCATACCATACTTAAGATAATAAGGGTGCTTATTTATTTAGGGAATAAACAAAATTAGGTGGAATTTTCCTGGGTTGGAGGCTTGTAGAAGCTTGTAGAAACTATTGACTTAGTCCACTAATTTTGTTTTACTCTAAATATTTATTAACCCAACCATTATCTTTAGCCATGGTTAAGTCTCTACAAATATCATCTATGATATTTTCTCACACGTGGTTACCATTATTCACCACTTGATCTTCTTCTTCATCTCAATTTAGCTCTCTAGGTTTTCTTGAGGTGAAGAGAGAGAGAGAGAGAGAGAGAGAAATAATTCTAAAGTGAGCAAAATTCCTAATTCATCAATCTATACCAAACTAGCCATTTAGCATAGGTTGTTTGCTTTACTAATTCTCAATTAATGAAAAGGTAGCTTGAGTTGGAGATTTCTCGACGTAGATCATCTTCGGCCTCGAAAATCTTTAAGCAAGCTTGTTCCTCTCGTCCAGTGGAGCCTATCGAGAGTCTGGGAGACCACCACTTGGAGCTAAGGGACTACTACACGGAGATTTAGAAGTGATGGACTGGTCTACAAAAGTTGTATTCCTTGTTCACTTAGAGTAAAGTTGTTTACTTGCTTAGTTAAACCCTAATTATCTAGTTAGATCCTTGGTTTGGGTTGCTTTGCTCTCTCGAATTTTTAAAATTGCATAGCCGATGCCTTATAAAACCTAGTGTGAGTGCTAAGGAACCCAACAATAACAACAAACCTGTGTAGGTACTTGATTAGTCGAAAATACTGCATTTTTAACACGGCAATTTCCCTATCATTTGCACTCATCTAGAAGTGTTCGGTATTCATATTGCACATATTAGAAAAACAGTCCTGAAATACCAGATTGCATGTGTTATACTCTAAAACGGACATTTCTGAGGGAATTGTGTGTTTATCATGGCATCGCATCATTCTTGTATAGCGCAACTCTTGTCTCGAGAAATTGTGCAGGAAATTGCAGGAGCAAAGCCAAAATTGGGAAAAGAGCTGATCAAAAATACACCAACTCCAAGATTTGAGATTTGGTAGCAATCTAGAGGGAAAAATAAAATTCAACATATCAAAACAAGGCCCAAGTATCAGCCCAAACAATTACCAGAAAGATCAAGCCCCAAGGCCCAAAAAGCGCCGCGGTTCCGCGGCGGGAGCCTGCTTGCGCCGTGGTTCCGCGGCGGCTTGATGGCTTCAGATGCCCAGATTTCCTACACATGTCTCAAAGAACGGCCCAAGCTTCCAGAACATTGTAGAAATGCCACGTGGCTCATCTAGAAGGCTCGGCTTAACAAACTTCATCTAGAAGGCTCTCTTTTAACAAACTTTTGGAGGGAAAATTTAAATTTGAAATCCTAGATCTAGGGTTTTGATGGTCTATAAAAAGGAGCCTAGATCTAAGGTTAATGATTCTTCAATTTCTCATCATTCTCTCTTCATCTTCCATCCACAAGTTGAGTGACACGACTTATGCGAAACCCTAACCCTAATTCCAATCCAAATTCAAGATCCCGAGTACCAAATCAAGTAAGAAGCCTTCAACCTTTTAGGAGCGGAGCCGATTTTCAATCGAGCAAGTGATCCAAGCCGATCCGCGACTCAAGGAGACGAGCGAAGCCAAATCGACGATCGAATTCTTCCTCTTGTAGTTCTTGAGTGAATTATAAACGGAATTGTTGATAAATAAAAGGTGAAATTCTTTAATTTTGCTTTCTTTAAATTCTTGCATCATGATTCGATCTCAATTTGTGATTGTAATTCTTGTTGTGATGTTTGAGTAAAACTCCGCTCGTAAAGGAGTCGAGACGATCAATAGAATGATGATGTAACAAAATTTTAAAACGATTCTTAAGTTCTACGAGTTTTGTAAACCCTAGCAAATTGAAGAATCGACGACCTAGTTTTGTTACGATGCTTTCTTGATTGTGATCGCTCGAAATTAGGGATCCACGATCGATTCTTGAATTTACTAGAGGCTAGAATGTGAATGATATTGACGAAGGAACAAGGGATAAATGATGAAACCCTAGTTTCATTAGAAATTCCTAATTCTCGTTGATCATCATCGATCTAGTATCAATTCATCGATGGATAAGAATACGTAATCGCTAGATTGCATCACATTTATAGATCCGATCGATTCCTACGAGCCTCACTTCGATTCTTGATATTTGGTTTGGAAATGATCACAAACATCTCAATTCTTGATTTTATCGTTTCTTGTTATTAGATCTAGATTTTCTAATTCTTGAACTTCAATTACAAATCATGAATTGTTTCTTTTCTTTTCTTTAAAGTTTCGACTCATCTAATTTGAAACACGAACGATTACACTTTCCCTGTGGACAATCCGACTTACTAACTGTAGGGTGTTTTTCGTCACCCCATTGAGATGGGAATACGCGTGCGCTTGTCAGGCGTACTACAGATTCCCCCTGCCTAGAGTAGGCCGGGGTTTAATGATTATGGGGATCCGAATCTCCGACAGCCGCGAACTAAGCTGCCGTTAATTACCCCCCGCCTTTGGGGCGAGGGAACCTCCGATTAACGGGTTAAACTGGTCATGCGAACTCAATGTGCAGTGTACGTGTGTTTTGTTTTGTAGGGGGGTTTGGATATATCGGGAGCCACGCAGAGTTTTTACGGGGGTCCCGCTACCCGGATAGCGGGCTGGGGGTCAAGGGGGCTAGCAACCCCCTTGCGGGGTGCGGGGCAGCACCCCGTTAGAAATTTTTTTCTAACAAGTACAGTGTCGTGGAGTATGTGTGTATGTAAATATGTATACATATGTGCAGATATACATGTATATATATATAAAGGGGAAAAGACATCCAAAGGATGCGTGGGGACAGCACCTTGGGCGCTGTGCGCCTAGATGCTGTGCGCTCAGGCGCTAGAGTGCCACGTGTCGGCACGTGGGCGCTCTGCGCTTGAGCGCTGGGCGCTTGAGCGCAAGTGCGCCACGTGTCGGCGCGGGGGCGACTTGCGCTCGAGCACTTGCGCTTGAGCGCAAGCGCGCCACATGTCGACACGGGGGCGACATGCGCTGGAGCGCAAGCGCGCCACGTGTCGGCACGGGGGCGACTTGCGCTCGAGCGCTTGCGCTGGAACGCAAGCGCGCCACGTGTCGGCACGGGGGCTACTTGCGCTCGAGCGCTTGCACTGGAGCGCAAGCGCGCCGCGTGTCGGCACGGGGGCGACTTGCGCTCGAGCGCTTGCGCTTGAGCGCAAGCGCGCCACGTGTCGGCACACGGGCGCTCTGCGCTTGAGCGCCGGCGAGAAAAAGAGGCTTTTAGCCTAAAAAAATTTCTCAGAAGAGAAATCAGAGAGGAGTTGGACTCCTGAGTGTGTGTTTTTTTTTGGATTAGTGAACGATGTTCTTCTTCCTCCTCCTCTGTTAGCTGGATCTTGAAGATCAAGAGATATGGGATTTCTAAAAATCTCTTCTTTTTGAGATCTAATAGAAGATCTGAGTTCCCCTTTATGGGTTTTGTGGTGAAAAACTAATTTGTTTTATAAAAAGAAGAGTAAAACTCTTGATTTAATTCAAGAGAAAATGAAAGGTTTTGGAACCTTGAAGAAGGAGAAAAGATCTCAGATCTGAAGAAAATTTTGAGAGAGAGAAAAAAAGTTGTGAGATATTTTCATTATCTTTGCCTTTATAGGCCATACACTTTACACATAGCCCCTTAGGCTTCACAAAATGCATTTTGCCTATCCCATGACTCATGTGCCATTTCTTTTTGCACATAAGCCATGGGCTTTACAAAAATTTGGTTTTATGCTTATTTTTCTTACATTTATCCATAAAACAAAACAAAAGAAATACAACAAAATTATTTATTACAAAATTTTATCTTGGCATAGGAGGGGAGGCCGGCCGCTTCATGTTCGGGCTCGACCCGGGCATGGGCCCACTGGATCTGGGCTTGGGCCCGCTTGGTTTGGTGTTGACTTTGATTTTGACTTGGTCAACTGGGGTGTAAATTTTTACCCCAACACTAACGCGCTACATTCGACACCGTTATTGATTGCGGTCAAATAATTTTTGGCTGTGATTTCTATACAATTTTCTAAACATACACAATCGGAAATCGTATTCAATCAAATGGCGCCGTTGCCGGGGATTGTGCGCTAGTTGTTCGTATTTTGAAATTTGAGTTGAAAAGTTTATTCCATCTATATTTTTAGATCAAAATTCACACAAACCCTAACCGATTCATTGTGATTTGTTGCGAGGAAATCTGGAATCATTGGAGCTGTGGAAAAAAATTTCTGATCATTCAAGAGAGCTTGGGGAGTGAACAGGGACATTCTGTGAAAATTTCGTGCAGTGATCCCACCAAAGGACCGCGCTTCCGCGGCAATAGAGAGCTCCCGCGGCGGAACCGCCGCGTGCTGACGTCATCACTGCGCCAAAACTCCTCTGTAACTTCCTAACTTTCTTATCTCTCTCCAAATCTGCTCCAATTAACATTTTGTGCAGGTTTCTTTGCAAATAAATCGCAGCGCCGCAAAAGCAAATAAAAATTGTGCGTGTTTTTGATTTTTGGTTATTTGCATTTTAATACGGAAATTAAGGGGCAAAAACCAAATCCAGATTAGGTGGGGAGTTCATTACCCTTCCTAAGCCCCAAAAATCACAAACTTGCATCCGCATTACCCTCATTAACTAAAAAAGATCTAGAGATGACTCTAAGGACCGTCACGCTCACTTAGGACAAGAGAAGGCCGTGGGTAATTCATTGCTTATCCGTGTTTCTTTTGTGGTGTCTAAGACAAGTGTGTCTAAGACTAGTGGTTATTAATTAGGCGCACTACTTACATAGTGGAGTACCTTCCCACTTACCTGGCACTTACCTGGCCACAGGGGAGACAAAGAGGCAGTGGAGGATTTATCCTGCGACTTGTCTTTTGGCAGTTAGGAGCGGTCTAGAGCTTTGACCTTGGCGACCACTAGAATTAGGGTTTTGCTTGTTGCATTTGTTGTGATTGCATCATTTTTTTCAAAAATCCGTATCATTTTTCAAAACAAACACCAACACTTCATTTCCCCTAATTATAAGTTACGCTGCCACTTGTACTAACCCTTTTTAGAATTCCCTGGTGTATTTTTTAAGCATTTTTAATTCACAAAAAACCACGAATTTAGAAAATGTACAGAGAGCCGTTTCGAGTTGAGGTTTCGGGTCGATCGGACTTCTAACTCCGTCTACGCATCGCCTGAGGCTCTAGCTAGGCTCTGATACCACTGTAGGGTTCCTAGGCACACTAATGAAGTCTCACAAGTGATCAAACATGGCTAATTCAAATTTTTCCTTGTGCCTACAAACCCTAATACGGATCGTTAACTAGATAATGAGGCGATGCGATGCACATAAACGAATTTATAGCTAAAGGGAAGGGGATACAACCTTTGTAGATCCGGTCCACCACTTCCTAAGCTCCGCGATGATGTCCATCCGCTGTCCAAATCAACTCCATGACTCTAGCATCGGCTTCATCGGAGAAAATGGCGGACTTGGTCGTCGGTTCGATGCCGAAGATGATCTGCGTCGAGGCATCACTAGATCAAGCTCCAACTTCACCAAGCCTTGAAAACTTATGAAGGAAACACCCTATACTACTTGGCAAGAGGTAGAGGATGAAGAAATAGGAAGTGGGTTCACTTTAGAATTGGATTTCTCACTTGATTTCATCACTTGCCATTGGAGTAGCAAGCTTTTCTTCATGTTGAAGATGAAGATGAAGAAGAAAAGAATATGATAAGTCTTAATAAATTAGATAAAAAATCAATACTTATCATACTTTCAACTATAGTTAAGTGTAGAGAATTAACTTGGGTTAGTTAAATGGTTAGGGTTAAGTATAACAACAAAAGAGGCCACTTAGTCAAAGCTTCAAGAATCTTCAACTAACAAACAAAAAGTCCACCATTTCTTCATTTATCTTTTCCAAAATGAAAAGGTAAATAAAGAAATAAATAAGTAAACAAACAAAACCCTAATCATTAACTTAACCATGGATTAATTCTTTACACTTAACCAAGTAAGCATGTATCATCAAACATGATACAATCATGTGCACAAAACTATATCGCATATACAATGTGCACAATCAAGTGAGAAAATCCTTTTATAGTAAAGTAATATATCAAATATATAATTATACATTAAATCATTAAATCAACACTTGATTTAACGATCCGGTCATATCGCATATAACCGACTAGTATCATACGTATCGGCTTATCGAATCAATCCTTGATTCGATAACTAGGTTATATCGCATATAACCAATCGATACATTGATCGCGAGAATGAAATACGGTATCACATACACTCATTATTCTCGGTCCCGCACATATCTCATATGCGCTCCTATTTCGTTTCGCTTGAGCCAGGAAACCTCTGTGTAGGACTCTAAAGACTCGTCAATACGCCGGCAGCAGATGATGATCATATCAAACACCCACAAGCCTCAAGCGGTCTGCTAAACGTAACGGCCACCCGGGTATTGAGCGATCAGAAGATCGACGAGCAAGCCCGCTCACACTCCTGTGAATCCAACCAGTAACACTTACCGTACAGTCCGGTCTGTTCGTCTGATATGTCGCATATCTCGCCTAGGGGTGGTAAACGTCAGACCCCAATAGCTTGATAAGTCATGCCGACGTGAAGTCCATGACATGTGTGAAACTACTGATAACACTTACCAGTAGGTCACTGCAACCCTGGCCAGGGATTTCCTGTTATGGCCAGTCGAGCATAGCGCAACATCAACCCCCAATACCGGGAGAGACGAATCCCCTCCTATCGCTCATTGCCTCCATGTGAATCGGGACTGTACCCAAAAACCACCTGTTTGCACGGCTCAGTAGAGCCGTGGTAGGGTGGAAATCAAAGCACAGTGGGAGACACACAAGACTCTATGACGATCTCGGGTCAACAGACTAAGCTGCACCAGTGTCACCTGAGAACTGCCATCTGACGTGAGGTATAATACCATCTGGGAGTTCTCGGCGAGTCCGCTCAGTGTACCCAGTCTCCACTGAGCACCCGCATACCATCTCTGATGTCAAACACCAATGGATATGGGATCATCCGTCGCCCATCACATGGGTCGAGAAGATATACGCTAGTCTACTCTGGAATATCGATGCCCCGTCTCGATATTCCCACGACTAGGAATATTGAAGGATGTACTCATTGACTACCCAGGCCCCACTAGTATGATCTGCATCATAATCCTGGAAGTCGAGTACACATCCTAAGGGCTTTATCAACATGTAACAGAGAGACAGAAAGTATACATGTTAAGATAAAGATCAACCAGATAGCGTACTATCATGTCGAGCAAGAAAGTCCTACCTACATATGTCCCAGCATCCACTACAATATACATCCAATGTACAGTAATGGCCTCTAGGGCATACATATAACTAACAATCTCCCACTTGCACTAGGGCCATCTGTAGCAGTGGTTGCAGTATCACATACTCAACCATCCCATATAAGTCTCTCTCTGGAAAAAAGCCTTCGTGAGTGGATCTGCCGTGTTGTCCTCTGAGTCTACTCTCCTAACCTCGATCAACCTGGAGATCAACTATCTCCATGATCAGGTGATGCTGCCTCAGAATTTGTCTGGGTCACTGATGGGACCAGGGTTCCAGGGCCGAAGCCACACTTCCATTGTCATACAATGGCAGGAACCTAGTTTATCTTATGAACCAATATACACCCAAACTGCCTCTTTGGTAGTATGTTAAATAGCAATGTTACCAGCCTTTATCGTCTAGTTTGCCACGGTATCTAGCTTGGAACTCTTCCAACATACCGTCCCTTTACTGAGGGTAAAGACAATGCCTGTGACTGACATTCAGTCGTCTTTATCACCCTGGAACTCTTCTAGTGATTCTCTCCAGGATCGATTGATACCATCTCACTACATCTAGTGAGAATCCTAGCATCCAATTACATCTATCTCAGAGATGAAAACTCAGGATTTAGGAGGTATCACTTTGATCCTTTTGCGGAATCCTTGTGATAAGCGGAGATTGACCGAGCGTAATGTAGGAAATCCCATTCCTATCAAGAGTATGTCATCCACGTACTCTACGAGGATCGTCACCATACTCCCTACTACCTTTTTGTATATACTTGGTTCATCTACCATTTTGATGATGTCAAACTGTTTGACTAACTCAACAAAACAGATGTTCCAACTCCGCGATGCCTGCTTCATTATATAAAGCAACTTGCACACGTTTCCGCTGCTCCCACTGTTTACGAAGCCCTCTGGCTGTGTTCTTATAGACTCTCTCTTCTAAATCAATATTTAGAAAAGTAGTCATGGCACCCAACCACCAGATATCGCAGTCATGGTATGTAGCCGTGACAAGTAGGATCTGGATGGACTTTAAGCATAGCCACTGGAAAAAGGTTTCATCATTATCCACGCCTGGTCGATGACGAAAACCTTTAACAAGTCTAGCTTTGAAAGTCTCAACTTTTCCAAGTACACCAAGTAATCTTCTCAAGATATACTTGCTCCTGATGGGGATTTAACCCTTCAGATATCGTAACCAAAATCCATACTTTGTTGGTGTATATGGATTCCATCTCAGATCGCTAAGCATCCAGCCATTCTTACAGAGTCCCTACTCTTGATAGCCTGCTCGAAACTAGTTGGGTCATCATCTCATGATGCAATCCTTGCTCCCACTGTCATCGAGAAACTGAAGTATCTCTCAAGCAGGTGAGGAACCCTGCTAGATCGGCGGAGAGGCTGAGGTTCGTCGGGAACTATTGAATCCTTTGGTTCTGTTAAATCATCAGCTGCAGTTTGTATAGCTGGAACATTTCCAGTTCTACATAACTGACCTTGCCTCGAGCTTGTCCGGATTTTGCATTTAGACATAGGCCGGACAACCCCAGATCTTAACTTACTTAAGAGATAGGCTCTTCCCACACCATATCTTATATGGAGTGGTAGGCACTAATTTGATTCGAACCCTATTCAATAGGTATGCAACTTCATAAGTGCATAACTCCCTAAAAGGAAATAGGAGACTCAGTAGTACTCATCATAGAGCGCACCATATCATATAGGGTGTGATTGCTCCGCCCCGATATACCATCGTGTTATGGTGTATACGGAGGAGTAATGCTGAGAGAGAATCTCATTCTCCTTTAGAATAGTCCAGGAATTCCATGCACAAGTATTCTCCTCCCTGATCTTATCATAGGACATAATACTTATACCCGGTTATTGGTTCTCTACTTCTAACTTATATTCTGTGAATATCTCAAAAGGCTCGGACTTGTGTTTCAACAGGAACATATGTCAGAATCTTGAGAGATCATCAGAGAACGTAATGAAGTATAAAGAACCGGTCCTGGCATTTGTAGGCAGGAGACTTTACATACATCTTCATGTATTAGTCCCAAGAGTTTACTAACTCTTTCTCTGTTTCCAATAAACAGGGCTGAGGTCATTATATCTTTGTGACATGACTCGCAAGTTTCATAAGATGTAAATTCAAACTGATTTAAATATGCATCTACTATGTAACTTAAGCTAGTCGGGTCGCATTGATATGACCTAGTCTACAATACCTCAAGAAGGATCCGTTCATTTCTGAACTCTTCCTCTTGTGTGTGTTCCGTATACTATGGACTGTAGTTTGATTTAGAACATCAATGCTTTTAGATAACGTGCCTGAACCGATCAACTTTTGATATAGGAAATGTTCAAAACATTATCCAACAATACAAAATTTTATCATTTCTTTACTTGTAAAGAGAGTGATATGATTTTGTATATCAGGTTCGGTATCTAATAATATTTGTTCAGAATCAATGTACTGGTAATACAGGGTGACAGTGACCAACAGACTTGGCTGCAACACTTGCCCCGTTCTCTGTCTCATGAAACTTATCACCCGTTCTCAATTTTTCTACCTTTTTGTAGCCCTATGTAATAGATTACATATCTGGGATCTTGATCCGGTATCAAATACCCAGGATGCAGAGGATACTGAGAAACAGTTCTACGTAATGAACACACCCGAAGGAGATGCATCATATGCACTTTCTTCGTTTGGGCGGCATAGGAATTCTGGTATTCCCCTAACTCCTGCTCGGTCTTATAACTATTATAAGATGGAGCGGGACCAACGTTCCCCAGCTCAGTATAACAAGCGGGTTCGATCAATACATCCATATTATTATCTTGATTAAGGCGTGATATGGTCGCTACTTGGAGAGAGAGAGAAGAAAACACTCTGCGTGCGCTCTTGCAAGGATAGATTAGTTATAATTTTATCTAATCAGGATGTCTCCCACTGTTTTTATCAAATCTTCCTTCAAACCTTAAAAGGAAAGACTAGCCGGGATTAATTACACTCTATAAGTTCGCCAATCTTTCAGCCAGGCCAGTGTCGGTACTTTGAGGGAGGTTCCCCGTGTTTTCGCACGGACCTAATTACAGTAAACCTCGTTTTCCCAGAGGCGTAATCTCGTTGACACCTTTCTAGACACCTACTTGATCGGCTAATTGTAAAGTGCAAAACTCTCCCAGGAGTAACAATTACTCGCAGTGGGTATCGGGATCCAACTATCACATAGAAGGTATGCAATCTCATTGCAAGTTTCAACACTTGAAACTCCCGATAAAGATTTTTATCCCTAGCATCTATGACCTTGGCTAAGGTCAACAAATCATAGGTACTAGTCAAGTTCTACCCGTCATTTCATGATTAATTAGACCCATCCATATGACCCTTGGCTAAGGTCAACAAAGCCACATGACTGTCCTAACTAATCGCATCATATGTTGTGTAGGAAGACATCACTTAGCTACCGCACACTACGCCTCGGCTATGGTCGACAAACGTAGCACGAATACTAAGTACTCTACTTCCTAAAATGACGGAGGGTTGCGAATGGTTTTTAAGAAAACCTTTAACGCTTTGAACTTGATCTCGTTGCGGAATCGAATGGTTTTTAAATGGAATGTTTTTGATGCTTTTCTAGTTTTGCTAAAGGGGTCACTCCCGGTGAAGGGATCGTCGGCCCTTTCCTCGTCGAATGAGGTGCGGGATATATCATATATATCACTATGCAAAGCGGAAACTATAGAAGCGATCAAAGGACAAACTGAGTGTGTAGCATCTGCCAGTTATTGCTAAAGGAGTCACTCCCGGTGAAGGGATCTCGGTCCTTTCCTCATCGAATAAGGTGCAGGATGTTCTATAATGAACACCGCGATGCAAAGTAAGAACTGTAGCTACCTGTTTTTTTATTTTGAAATTCGATTCCGCAACATCAATTAGGTTTATTTTCTTTCATTAATCTCATTAATGAATATCCCATCATTTAAGTCCACCTAATCATCACAGATAAATATAACGTACGCTTATGCCATCCGCATTCGCCTCGATGTCCCGTCTGCACCGTTAGGTTAGGTAACTAATGCCAGAACGAGGCAGGGCTAGCGCGGGTGTAAAACATAAGCAACGTCTATATAATATATCATATATACTATATACAATATCTGTCACAGAACATCACATGATCACATCACAGATAAATCACAGCAGAAGAAACATATGAAATATTGGATATACTAGGACGTCCGTGTTTTCAATACGAGCCAGTATAAAACACGGATTCCACGGTCGTGATGAATAGCCAATCCCACACCCCTAGACCCCTACGAGAGCGGCAAGTAACCCTACCAATTCTAGAGTTAGGAGACCCGGACTCGACTCCTCGAGTTGGTCTCCCACTGGACCCTAGAACCCGGTTACTTGTGCCCTCCTCCTTGGGTCTATCCTAGTGCAGAAAAGTAAATAATATACAAAGGTGACATATTCCGCAACCTGAAAGTGCCCCAAAAAAAGAATATTACATACAAGTTTTTACATGAATGAAAATGAAAAACACTCATCTCACATAAAAAAAACCCGGCTATTCAAACACGATGATCCAATATAACATATCCAGCAACACATAACATCACATGTCATCAACGTAAGTGAATATGCGCATCCCAATTGTCGTTGACATATAGCAACGAAACCGGCGACATCACATATTACACTTACGGTCACAGAAAAGAAAATGTAAAACTACAACAGTTGGAATCCGCAATCTCTTTAGACATCACATGTCTAATCAAATGAATTCTTTAGACATCGCATGCCTAACAATTATAAACCCCGCATTTCAGTCTCATTATCGAAAACACTTTGCAATACCAAGTCGGGCAATTCAACAAGATTCCCGACATCCTGATCGAATGCTCGTCGCAAACTTTAGTAGGCGGCCGCACCCCCGATGCCGTCGACAAAATGCACCAAGGCGGAACACCGCTGCCGCGAGCACCCGAACGGATGCTTTCGGCGACGGGGTTCTCCTACAGTCACTTGGTCGGGGCTATGGAGTGAGGCTGTCTATTAAGTTTACCCGGTGAGTATCCGCGTACGCTACGTGATTGCGACGGACTTTTGATCACATCAAAATTCCGTGGCAACCGATCAAGTGAGACTAAACTGCTATGTTTATAATATTCATTCAGTTATCTCATAACTACTTGTGAATTCCAATTGTTGTATCACATTCCGGATAAATAGAAAATGCTAAACTTTTCGATCGAACAATCGAACACCCAAGTTTCGATCGAACAATCGAACAAAAATTTGGCTTTATGCTTATTTTTCTTACATTTATCCATAAAACAAAACAAAAGAAATACAACAAAATTATTTATTACAAAATTTTATCTTGGCATGGGAGGGGAGGCCGGCCGCTTCATGTTCGGGCTCGACCCGGGCATGGGCCCACTGGATCTGGGCTTGGGCCCGCTTGGTTTGGTGTTGACTTTGATTTTGACTTGGTCAACTGGGGTGTAAATTTTTACCCCAACACTAACGCGCTACATTCGACACCGTTATTGATTACGGTCAAATAATTTTTGGCTGTGATTTCTATACAATTTTCTAAACATACACAATCGGAAATCGTATTCAATCAAATGGCGCCGTTGCCGGGGATTGTGCGCTAGTTGTTCGTATTTTGAAATTTGAGTTGAAAAGTTTATTCCATCTATATTTTTAGATCAAAATTCACACAAACCCTAACCGATTCATTATGATTTGTTGCGAGGAAATCTGGAATCATTGGAGCTGTGGAAAAAAAATTCTGATCATTCAAGAGCGCTTGGGGAGTGAACAGGGACATTCTGTGAAAATTTCGTGCAGTGATCCCACCAAAGGACCGCGCTTCCGCGGCAATAGAGAGCTCCCGCGGCGGAACCGCCGCGTGCTGACGTCATCACTGCGCCAAAACTCCTCTGTAACTTCCTAACTTTCTTATCTCTCTCCAAATCTGCTCCAATTAACATTTTGTGCAGGTTTCTTTGCAAATAAATCGCAGCGCCGCAAAAGCAAATAAAAATTATGCGTGTTTTTGATTTTTGGTTATTTGCATTTTAATACGGAAATTAAGGGGCAAAAACCAAATCCAGATTAGGTGGGGAGTTCATTACCCTTCCTAAGCCCCAAAAATCACAAACTTGCATCCGCATTACCCTCATTAACTAAAAAAGATCTAGAGATGACTCTAAGGACCGTCACGCTCACTTAGGACAAGAGAAGGCCGTGGGTAATTCATTGCTTATCTGTGTTTCTTTTGTGGTGTCTAAGACAAGTGTGTCTAAGGCTAGTGGTTATTAATTAGGCGCACTACTTACGTAGTGGAGTACCTTCCCACTTACCTGGCACTTACCTGGCCACAGGGGAGATAAAGAGGCAGTGGAGGATTTATCCTGCGACTTGTCTTTTGGCAGTTAGGAGCGGTCTAGAGCTTTGACCTAGGCGACCACTAGAATTAGGGTTTTGCTTGTTGCATTTGTTGTGATTGCATCATTTTTTTCAAAAATCCGTATCATTTTTCAAAACAAACACCAACACTTCATTTCCCCTAATTATAAGTTACGCTGCCACTTGTACTAACCCTTTTTAGAATTTCCTGGTGTATTTTTTAAGCATTTTTAATTCACAAAAAACCACGAATTTAGAAAATGTACAGAGAGCCGTTTCGAGTTGAGGTTTCGGGTCGATCGGACTTCTAACTCCGTCTACGCATCGCCTAAGGCTCTAGCTAGGCTCTGATACCACTGTAGGGTTCCTAGGCACACTAATGAAGTCTCACAAGTGATCAAAAATGGCTAATTCAAATTTTTCCTTGTGCCTACAAACCCTAATACGGATCGTTAACTAGATAATGAGGCGATGCGATGCACATAAACGAATTTATAGCTAAAGGGAAGGGGCTACAACCTTTGTAGATCCGGTCCACCACTTCCTAAGCTCCGCGATGATGTCCATCCGCTGTCCAAATCAACTCCATGACTCTAGCATCGGCTTCATCGGAGAAAAGGGCGGACTTGGTCGTCGGTTCGATGCCGAAGATGATCTACGTCGAGGCATCACTAGATCAAGCTCCAACTTTACCAAGCCTTAAAAACTTGTGAAGGAAACACCCTATACTACTTGGCAAGAGGTAGAGGATGAAGAAATAGGAAGTGGGTTCACTTTAGAATTGGATTTCTCACTTGATTTCATCACTTGCCATTGGAGTAGCAAGCTTTTCTTCATGTTGAAGATGAAGATGAAGAAGAAAAGAATATGATAAGTCTTAATAAATTATATAAAAAATCAATACTTATCATACTTTCAACTATAGTTAAGTGTAGAGAATTAACTTGGGTTAGTTAAATGGTTAGGGTTAAGTATAACAACAAAAGAGGCCACTTAGTCAAAGCTTCAAGAATCTTCAACTAACAAACAAAAAGTCCACCATTTCTTCATTTATCTTTTCCAAAATGAAAAGGTAAATAAAGAAATAAATAAGTAAACAAACAAAACCCTAATCATTAACTTAACCATGGATTAATTCTTTACACTTAACCAAGTAAGCATGTATCATCAAACATGATACAATCATGTGCACAAAACTATATCGCATATACAATGTGCACAAATCAAGTGAGAAAATCCTTTTAAAGTGAGCCAATACTAGTTAATGCAAAGTAATATATCAAATATATAATTATACATTAAATCATTAAATCAACACTTGATTTAACGATCCGGTCATATCGCATATAACCGACTAGTATCATACGTATCGGCTTATCGAATCAATCCTTGATTCGATAACTAGGTTATATCGCATATAACCAATCGATACATTGATCGCGAGAATGAAATACGGTATCACATACACGCATTATTCTCGGTCCCGCACATATCTCATATGCGCTCCTATTTCGTTTCGCTTGAGCCAGGAAACCTCTGTGTAGGACTCTAAAGACTCGTCAATACGCCGGCAGCAGATGATGATCATATCAAACACCCACAAGCCGCAAGCGGTCTGCTAAACGTAACGGCCACCCGGGTATTGAGCGATCAGAAGATCGACGAGCAAGCCCGCTCACACTCCTGTGAATCCAACCAGTAACACTTACCGTACAGTCCGGTCTGTTCGTCTGATATGTCGCATATCTCGCCTAGGGGTGGTAAACGTCAGACCCCAATAGCTTGATAAGTCATGCCGACGTGAAGTCCATGACATGTGTGAAACTACTGATAACACTTACCAGTAGGTCACTGCAACCCTGGCCAGGGATTTCCTTTTATGGCCAGTCGAGCATAGCGCAACATCAACCCTCAATACCGGGAGAGACGAATCCCCTCCTATCGCTCATTGCCTCCATGTGAATCGGGACTGTACCCAAAAACCACCTGTTTGCACGGCTCAGTAGAGCCGTGGTAGGGTGGAAATCAAAACACAGTGGGAGACACACAAGACTCTATGACGATCTCGGGTCAACAGACTAAGCTGCACCAGTGTCACCTGAGAACTGCCATCTGACGTGAGGTATAATACCATCTGGGAGTTCTCGGCGAGTCCGCTCAGTGTATCCAGTCTCTACTGAGCACCCGCATACCATCTCTGATATCAAACACCAATGGATATGGGATTATCCATCGCCCATCACATGGGTCGAGAAGATATACGCTAGTCTACTCTGGAATATCGATGCCCCGTCTCGATATTCCCACGACTAGAAACATTGAAGGATGTACTCATTGACTACCCAGGCCCCACAAGTATGATCTGCATCATAATCCTGGAAGTCGTTTATAAAAAGGTAAGTGTACATATGTCCCAGCATCCACTACAATATACATCCAATGTACAGTAATGGCCTCTAGGGCATACATATAACTAACAGGGTTATATCTCGTTCCATTATAATTGTAAGGTAAACACAGTATTTTATAGAAACTTTAGTTTATAATGGACTGTGGTATTTTATTGTAATTATTTTTTATGTAAAAACACATGTATTAATATGGTATATTAATGTAAATTATCTTTTATTATAGAGGTCGTGGTATTTTAATAAAAGAACTCGTTTATAAAAAGGTAAAAGGATTTTAGTGAAATTCTAAAAACTTAACTTTCGAAATTAGGGGTATTTTTGGTAAGGTTTCACTTCTTAAAAGTATTTAGTAAAAATCTAGTTTTAAGATTATTATTGATTTTTCTTCAAAAAAAACCTTAGCTTTTAAAAATTCAGGGTATTTTAATAAAACTAATTTCTCTACCAAGTTCATGGTATTTTCATAAAAATTATGATTCATAACAGATCATGGTATTTCAATAAAAAATATCACTTGGAAAGGTTTAAGGTAATTTAATGAAGATATTATTTTTCCAAAATTCATGGTATTTTAATGAAAATATAAATTTTTAGGAGTTGATGGTATTTTTGTGAAATACCCAAATTAGTGAAAATATGATTTTACAGGTTTACCATTAATTTTATTTTAAAAAACCAATATATAAAAATATACAATAATTTTTCCATGTTTTAACAATTAAGGAACTAATTATTGATAACCGTTATATAACACCGTAGAATAATTACATTTATTCTTGCAAAATTTGTCCCGGTCATGATAGTCGCTTTACGACTTAGTTCCATATGTCCAAGCATGAATCTGGGGTTTTCCGTTACCCCGTGATTTTATCATGAATGATAACTGCTAAAAGTTCATTATATTATTAGGGTTGAATATCGTTTTTAATCGTTAAAGCCCGTAAAATAGATAATGTTGTTAATATCATAATTAGGTCCTAAAATTATTTCCACAGATAGATATTTTCATAATTAAGATAACAGGAGGTCAAGTGTTGAGAGATCCTACCTGAAATAAGCTACGAAAATGAAAGTCGACGAGCGTCGGGTTGTACGAGAAAAGGTATATATTGAAGTCGAGAATTTTTTAGCCTTTGGAACTTGGTCCAAAGTGTAGAAGACTCAAAGAGAAAGCTATGAAAAAAATTTAGATTTTTTTGTTGTACGGATATTTTTTGGGGGATTTTAGAAACTCAGGGCTATTTATAGCAATTTTCTGGGATTAAAAATCCCTATTAATTTCCCCGGCCGCTACAGGAGCCGACCCCACGAGCCGACCAGATCCAATGACCCATATCACATCGCGCGTGAGCTGGCGTGGGACCCAGCTCGAGTTGGCTCTGGCGATCCTTGACCGTTGGATCATTGATCCAACGGTCCAGATCAAAGGCGTCTATATATATATATTTCTTTTTTCTTTTAAATAAACTGTCGGCAGAATCTGGACCATTGGTTTTCAGATCTGACGGTCCAGATCCATTCCCACTCTAAAAATATTAATAAAATTTGTTTTTAATATTTAAAAATGTTTTAAAAATTGTGTAACAACCCTAAACTTTCTGTACAGTTTTTTTCAAAAATACAGAAAGGGGTACTTTTTCCTGAGCATAATTTATAAGTTTGTTTTTCTTTTGAACAGTAAGAAGGAGCTTGTAGTTTATTGATAATACTTTACACTGCTGAACCAAAGCACCAGAGTTCAAATCCCATCAACTACACATTATTTTTATTTAAAATTCTTTTAATTTTGTAGAAGCCCAAGAGTCTACACCTGCATAACCCGTAAAAGAAAGAGTCACACATAAAACAAACGAGTCCACTGCAGTAGACGAAGCAATGGGGACATGTGGCAAGGAGACGCGGCCTGACTCGGTCGAATCGGCCGGCGGTGCCGGTCCGACTCGGTAAAAACCGCTATTTTCTTTACCTGTTGCGACCTTTGAACTCCCCCCATAACCCCTGTATTATTTAAATTCGCTGCACATTTACAGAGCAAATTAAAACACACATTTAATCCATTTTAATACAAAATTTTAACACACCCTTTCATTACCCTAAAGCCTAATTTTTCCTATAAATACCATACCGAAAATCACCCCTCCTCACTCCCAAATCCCTGCCCAAACTCTTAAGAAAATTTCCAAGACTTTTTGTGTGCAAGTGGAGTTAGCAAAGGGCGAAACTCCGATGAACTTCCGACGGCAATCCGAGAAGTTTCCGGCAACAAAACGACGCACCGGCACTTCCCCAATCTTCCTCTTCCTCCTCTCTTGACCCTAATCCAGTAAGTCTCCCTTCTCTCTCTCTTTTGCTATTCTTAAATTCTTAATTTTTAAAACATATCGGAAGCGGAGTTATCCGGTTTCCGATTCTCTTTCTTTCAAAAAATATAACATTTTCTTAATAACAAACCTACAACTTTTGATATATTGTTTAATACTCATTAACTAAGACAATAGAACAAGTTTGACATTAAAATAATAACCATAGCGAGTTTTATTTCAATTTTACATTAAAATACCTTTATTTTTCATATCGACATGTTTATACCTTTTAACTATGCTAGTTTTAGAAAACTCACGAGGTAAGGACCTATCTCCTCACAACACTCATATGTAATTTAGCACGATGAAATTTGGAAATATAGATTTGGGAAAAATAAGATTTTACACATAATTACCTCCGACTTATAAAAAACATTTTTCTACAAGATGTGTATTTTAACGAATCTTTGCAATGCGCCTCTACAACCCATTTGGGGAATCCGTTCTTGATGATGCGGATTATCGCACATTCTCGAGATTAGTAGAGTGAGATGCAGACCTCCGCAAGAAGCATACGATCTCGAAAGATTTAAAATACAGTTTTCTTTAGAAAATGTGATTTCCATTATAAATAAAACTTAAATTTTTTATGAATAAATATATATGTAATTAATATCAAAATATCTATTTTTAATATTTATAATATTCCATATTTCCAAAATTTAAGAAAAACATCTTATTTACAAGAAAATACCACACAATTCCAATATTACAAATAAATACCATATATTATGAAATTAGGTTTTATTCACGAGAAATGTCACATTGATAAAATATACATCCATGAAAACTCTAAAGACGATAATAAAATACTTGAGGTGTATTCTGAAAATTAAACAAAATTATTTTTACATAAAACCCCCTCAAGTTATACTAAATTACAATAAGGACCCTAGTAAACATAGCTTTAAGCGGGACCAGTCTCTTGAGCCTCAGGGATCCGGAGATATGGGTGCTTGCCTATTTAAGGTAGACAACTTTACAAACGGTGTTATCAACACGGTAATTGTCTTTATAAAAGACACAAATCCTGCCGTACATGTGCAGCAGTTACCGATAGCACCAAAACATAAATCAGGATTCAATTTCTTTTCTAATTGTCTGACTCAGACTGAGTCTCAAAATAATCAATCTGACGAATATGATTCAAGTACAAACTACAATTCAACATGAATCCATAAATCTATATATTCAATCTGTTCAATCTAATCAATCTATTGACTGAACCGAACCATGGATATACATCCATCTACATGATTCTCCAGTTACATCCATTTACTGATATTATGGTTTCGGGAAGTCATCCATCTATACAATTCAATTTACAACACAATACATTCCGTACAATCAATACTATAAACGCTACGGGGTTATAAAGGGGTAGACTGGTACGGAATATGTTAAAAGTGGCACGAGGTGGTCACTTAAGACGTAATTACATCTACGCCGTTGTTCCACGAGGTGGTCACTTAAGACGTAATTACATCTACGCCGTTGTTCCGTGGTATTTTCGACGGAGCCTTGTACTCCATATACCGTAGTCTCTGGTCTAGTGAGACTCCTCTCGTATACACTGGCATCTTCTGTACCAAGCTACAAACAACAGCGATAACAATATCATACAACATTATAAAACTATACTCTCTCTCTGTCTATTCTACTTCACCCTTCTCTTTGGGACTTACCGAGCGATTTGTTCGCTGACGACATTCTCTTTCTTTTCTTTGGAATGTCGTCAGGTGTTTTGGACTCACTGAGATCAAGCCCACCAGCGAGGATTTGGACGAGCTAGTTTTCGACCCAGAGCTTTAGATTCCTTATACACATTTACATTTTGTATTTTCCATTTCTGTTATGCCATTGCTTAGGCATTGATTTCCATTCTATGTATTTACTTTTCAGATATATTGTAAAAAAGAATGTTAATAAATAAAGTTGTTGTTCAATTATATCTATTGTCACTGTCTCTTATGCATTTTACTTATATTGCTTAGATACGCTTAGCGTGTTTACTTCTCAGTAAATACGTAGTGGCATCGTCGCGTCCTCTGCCCGTATACTGGGAAGTGGGGCGTGACAGGTTTTGTTAGTGGCCCATGCAGGTCAGAGCTGTATGGAACCCTACCATGCAGTTCAGCTCTGTGTGAACAACCTAAGCAATATAACACAAGAACCAGCAACTGAAAACATTCTTTACAATTCATATTCCTTGACTTTTCCAATTCCATATATTTTGAATCTATCCTAACCCAAATCTTTCTTCCAAGGTTATGGATTCCCCAAACAACACCAGCACGAATGTCAACAACACTCCCCTACCACTACCACTCACACCTGTCGTCGCTGCTCCGATCAATGAGCAGAAGATATTGCTTGAGGCGATCCGCAGCCTCCTGGAAGGACAGTAGCAGCAGACTGCTATTCTCTTGAACCGTCCAGAAGCGGTAGCACCCGGAGTGAAGCGGGCACTGCACCCTAAGAACTTTTCGGGAAAAGAAAGCCCTTTGGAAGCGGAGGAATGGGCTCAAAGCATTGAAGATGATCTGGCAGCGGCACAAGTGCCAGAGATAGCTTAGGTCTGAGTTGCAAAGCTGCGGCTCACTGACAATGCACGGGTTTGGAGGAAGGCGGAAGAAAGCCATCTTGACCAACCTATCGAATGGAAGACTTTCCGTAACATGTTCTATACAAAGTACTTCCCTGAGACTGCCCGCTTTGATATGGAACAGCAGTTCATCCATCTGCAATAAGGTTCAATGTGGACCAAATCTGTAGATGAGTATGATACTGAGTTTACCATGCTCGGTAGGTAAGATATGTCTCAATGTTCGATTTTATATCACATACTACACAGCTAACACAAGATCGTAATAGGTTTGCGGCTCATCTCATACCGACTGCTGAGATCAGGGCTAGGAGATTTCAGCAAGTGTTGGATCCAGAAATCTAAGATGCATTAGCTACAGGGGATTTCCCAACCCATGATATGGCTTTGAAAGCTGCCAGAAGATATGAGGCAGTGGTGAAGAAGAAGGGCAGACCTCAATCTGCTAGAGTGAAGCGTACTGCCACTCAGATGGCAGGAGGAGCCTCTTCAATATCAACTGTTGAACCCAGAAGATCGGAAGAAATCAATAACCAGTCGAGTCCCAATTTTTGCTTTTATTGCAAGAGGGAAGGACACTTGTGGAAGGACTGTAGGCGCGCAAAAAACATGTGCCTAGTTTATGGTGCATCCAATCACGGAATTGGAAACTGTCCTTATAGACGCAACACAGCTCACACACCCACCAACTACCCACAGCGGCCAGCTATCCAGGCTCCTGCACCTCATCTTGCACTCACAGCTCCACCACCTGCACAGCCTACTCGCCAATTCCAACAGGCACTGAGGAACATGCCTTGAGGACAGAGAAACATGCCCCAAGGACAGAGGAATGTGCCCCCGGCTAGTAGGAATGAACCACGGCGTCAGGCTTTCCTTTTAGCGGCCGAAGAAGCAGAAGCCATAGACCAAGGTAACCCTGGTAATTTCCTCAACTCTTTTCATACCTTTCGTATTCTTTCACACATTTTTCATACACTATCAAGTATTTTTATCACCAAACTTTCCTTGAATCCGTTATACTTTCCTTTTACAAATTTCGAGGACGAAATTTTTATAAGGAGGGTAGAATGTAACAAAAATAAACTTTCTGTACAATTTTTTTCAAAAATACATAAAGGGGTACTTTTGCCTGAGCACAAGTTATAAATTTGTTTTGCTTTTGAATAGCAAGAAAGAGCTTGTAGATCATTGGTAATACCTTGCACTGCTGAACCAAAGCACCAGAGTTCAAATCCCATCAGCCACACATTATTTTTATTTAAAATTCTTTTAATATTTAAAAAGCCCAAGAGTCTACACGTGCATAACCCGTAAAACCAAGAGCCACACATAAAACAAACGAGTCCGCTGCAATAGACGAAGCGACGGGGACACGTGGCAAGAAGATGCAGCCCGACTCGGTTGAATCGGTCGGCGGCGCCGGTCCGACTCAGTCAAAACCCCAATTTTCTTTACCTGTTGCGACCTTTGAACTCCCCCCATAACCCCTGTATTATTTAAATTCCCTGCACATTTACAGAGAAAATTAAAACACACATTTAATCCATTTTAATACAAAATTTTAATACACTCTTTCATTATCATAAACCCTAATTTTTCCTATAAATACCACACCTAAAATCACCCCTCCTCACTCCCAAATCCCTGCCCAAACTCTCAAGAAAATTTCCAAGACTTTTTGTGTGCAAGTGGAGTTAGCAAAGGGCGAAACTTCGACAAACTTCCGACGATAATCCGAGGAGTTTCCGGCGACGAAACGACGCACCGGCGCTTCTCTAATCTTCCTCTTCCTCCTCTCTTGACCTTAATCCAGTAAGTCTCCTTTCTCTCTCACTTTTTCTATTCTTAAAACGTGTCGGAAGTGGAGTTATCTGGCTTCCGATTCTCTTTCTTTCAAAAAAAACAACATTTTCTTAATAACAATCCTACAACTTTTGATATATTGTTTAATACTCATTAACTAACACAATAGAACAAGTTTGACATTAAAATGATAATCATAGCCAGTTTTATTTCAATTTTACATTAAAATACCTTTATGTTTCATATCGACATGTTTATATCTTTCAACCATGCTAGCATTAGAAAACTCACGAGGTAATGACTTACCTCCTCACAACACTCATATATAACATAGCACAATGAAATTTGGAAATATAGATTTGGGAAAAATACGATTTTACACATAACTAACCCCGACTTATAAAAAACATTTTTCTACAAGATGTGTATTTTAACGAATCTTTGCAATGCGCCTCTACAACCCATTTGGGGAACCCGTTCAGGATGGTGTGGATTATCGCACATTCTCGGGGCTTAGTAGAGTGAGATGCAGATCTCCGTAAGGAGCATACGATCTCGAAAAATTTAAAATACAATTTTCTTTAGAAAATGTGATTTCCATTATAAATAAAACTTAAATTTTTTATAAATAAATATATACGTAATTAATATCAAAATATCTATTTTTAATATTTATAATATTCCACATTTCCAAAATTCAAGAAAAACATCTCATTTACAAGAAAATACCATACAATTCCAATATTACAAATAAATACCATATATTATGAAATTAGGTTTTATTCACTAGAAATGTCACATTGATAAAATATACATCCATGAAAACTCTAAAGACGATAATAAAATACTTGAGTTGTATTTTGGAAATTATACAAAATTATTTTTACATAAAACCCCCTCAAGTTATACTAAATTACAATAAGGACCCTCGTAAACATAGATTTAAGTGGGACCAGTCTTTTGAGCCTCAGGGAGGCGGAGATATGGGTGCTTGCCTATTTAAGGTAGACAACTTAACAAACGGTGTTATCAACACGGTAATTGTCTTTGAAAAAGACACAAATCCTGTCGTACATATGCAGCAGTTACCGATGGCACCATAACATAATTCAGGATTCAATTTCTTTTTTAATTGTCTGACTCAGACTGAGTCTCACAATAATCAATCTGACTTGAATATGATTCAAGTACAAACTACAATTCAACATGAATTCATAAATCTATATACTCAATTTGTTCAATCTAATCAATCTTGACTGAACCGAACCATGGATATACATCCATCTACATGATTCTCCAGTTACATCCATTTACCGATATCATAGTTTCGACAAGTCATCCATCTATACAATTCACTTTACAATACAATACATTCCGTACAATCAATACAATCAATATTATAAACGCTACGGGGTTATAAAGGGGTGGACTAGTATGGAATATGTTAAAGGTGGCACGAGGTGGTCACTTAAGACGTAATTACATCCATGTCGTTGTTCCGTGGTATTATCGACGGAGTCTTGTACACCATATACCGTAGTCTCTGGTCTAGTGAGACTTCTCTCGTATACACTGGCATCTTCTGTATCAAGCTACAAACAACTGCGATAACAATATAATACAACATTATAAAACTATATACTCTCTCTCTCTCTCTCTCTGTGTCTATTCTACTTCTTCCTTCTCTTTGGGACTTACCGAGCGATTTGTTCACTGACGACATTCTCTTTCTTTTCTTTGGAATGTCGTCAGGTGTTTCGGACTCACAGGAGATCGAGCCCGCCAGCGAGAATTTGGACCAGGTAGTTTTCGACCCAGAGCTTTAGATTTCTTGTACACATTTACATTCTGTATTTTTCATTTCTCTTATACCACTGTTTAGGCATTGCTTTCCATTCCATGTATTTACTTTTCAGATGTATTGTAAAAAAGAATGTTAATAAATAAAGTTGTTGTTCAATTATATATATTGTCACTGTCTCTTATGCATTTTACTTATTTTGCTTAGATACTCTTAGCGTGTTTACTTCTCAGTAAATACATAGCGGCCTCGTCGCGTCCTCTGCCCATATACTGGGATGCGGGGCGTGACAAATTGTTTTTGGCTTCTAAAAATTATTTTAAAATAGTTAAAAATATTATAAAAATCTGGGAAAATTATAGAAAATGTATTTTGATATTTTCTATCATTTTTAATCAAATTTTGTCCAAAATATCTTCCCTTGTCGGTTTTAAAAAAATTTCCCTTCGATAAAAAAATCCATTTAAATTCTTAAAAATTCCTAAAAATTCCTAAAAATTATATTAATTCATTTTAATCATGGAAAAATATTTAAAATGTTTTCTACCAATAGAAGAAGTAAAATAATTGTTTTGATCTCGAGAAAAATTATAAAACGTTTTTATTACGTATTTAGGGTACACGGTCGTTACAACCCCACTCAACATGAAGAGAATACATCTTTTGGATGCGGCTCTCATCCCCCATGTACCATCCGAACCTCTCGTCATAATCACTGGTATAACGATAATCAAGTGTAAAGAAGAGGCGGAATGCTGCTCCTCTTTAGCTCTATCGGGTCTCAGCCTGTGGGACTGATTCAGCCCTCGAGTCCCTCTCTTACGGTGTGGCTACCCTACATCTACAAGATAAATAGATATACATGCAATATCAAGACAAAACGGTATTTATAATTCAAGAATCAACGAAAATTGAAGTACGATATACCTCCGGCAATAGCAGCACGAGCCTGAGTCCGGACAGCAGCACGAGCAGGACGATAGTTCCTCCGGTGAGGAACAACCGATAGCCCGGACGTGGATACATCCCATCCAACTAGAAAATAAACATTTACGATAAAATTACATGAAGTTCATGGCTATTCTTAGAGAATATGTAAAATGAAAAATCTAATTTTTATAAAAATAAAGGCTAACCACGTACACCAAAAGGTAAAACTAATTGAGAGCTTAAATCATTTGCCGAATCTATCCCGAAAATCACGTTATTGTAACCATCCCACTAAGCAATCATATCCTCTCCGGACAATGAGGCTGGAGCCCAAGAAACTCTTGATGTCCATTAAAGTGAGCATCGTCTAACTAGTAGGGATGGTCTAATGGCAGGAAACGCTGATGACCGCAATAACAAATTTTCCTGCTAAAATTCAATCATTTCGATGTTGTATCTTGGTGGTAGTAAGGGCATGCTTTGTGACCATGTACGGACCAACCTGATAGCATTCTATACGCAGGAAATTCATTAATTTTCCAATTAAAACCGCAAGCATCGTGAAGGTTGTATTTGTGTTTGCATTGTAAGTTTCTACACTATCAATGAATAAAGATTTTAACTCATCTATCAGAGGTCGGAGATAGACGTCGATATTGTTTCCCAGTGAGTTTGGTTTGTCAATAAGAAAAGGCATCATAAAGTAGAATTGATACATAGCCAACCAAGACGACAGATTATAAACCATAATTACAACGGACCATGTGCTGTGGCTTCCAGCTATATAGTTGAATGGGCAAAATCCATCACTAGCCAGTCCGAGACTGGCATTGAAATGATCACTACTGAATATTTGGTGCCTCCTATCGAAATCATTCCATACCGGTGAATCTCTTGGATGATTCATTTTTCCATTTTCGTTTGGAGCACCACGGTGATGCCAAATCATTATCTCGGCTAACTTCTTGCACATGAATAGCCTTTACAGCCTCTGTGTTATCAGAAAGTATCATGCTATCTTAACAGATATATCTGGATTCTTATTACCTGGCCTCTCTGCATATTGGACACTCTTTCAAATCTGAATTCTATTTCCGGTACAACACATAATTTTTGGGACATGCATGAATTTTCTTACAGTTCAGACCTAAATCAGATATCATCTTCTGAGCTTCATACCAGCTCTCAGGCATGTTATTTGCCGGGGGCATAGAATCTTTCATAAACTTTAGAAGTATCATGAATAACTTATTGCTCTATCCATTTAGACACTTAATCTGGAAAAGTTGGACGAACCATGATAGGGTGGAATACTTTGCATTCTCATAAATTGGTTTTCTAGTATCATTCATGAGCTTATCATACTTATCTGCACGTAGTCCTTGACCAGAAGGAATGTCTTTTTCGTAGGATTACTATCACCGAGAGCGGCCTCTACCATATCCTCCATTTTTTCTTCTGGAAACAAGTTATCGTCTTCTTCTTCTTCCGCCGCATTACCGTCTTCTCCTTCTTCTTCCGCCGCATTACCGTCTTCTTCTTCTCCTTTCCTGTGATATAGCCAAGTTGTATAAAGTCTAGTAAAATTATGTTTAACGATATGAAGCTCTACAATTTCTACCTTCTGCCAAAACTCATTCCCATCCATTGCACGGATAGAGAATCTTCTCTAATACATTCTTATTATGTGCGCATGCAAATTCAATGAAAACAGTAACTCCTGCGACAAATTTAGATTCCATGCGTTCTTACCAATCCACATACATCCAGTTCTTAACTCTGATGTACTCATGGACCATGTTAGACTGTAAAACATATAAATTTGAATTGGTTTGATTTTCATAGTCATATGTTAGACTGTAAACGTAAACTATCTAAGGCGCGCTTTGATTTTCACATATGACTATCGATAAGAATATAAAAATTTCATATTATTATCGATTATCATATATACACTTATTATAAGATTTAAGTTGAATTGGTTTTACGTTTACGTTTCAATTTTAAGTGTTTGAAATTTTTAGTTTAGGGTCAAGTTTTTTAAAGTTAAGGGTTTTCTTAATGAAGTTTAAGATTTTGGATTTGGTTCTGATATTAAGTTTAAAATTAGGGTTTGGCATTATTTAATATGAGAGGTCATTATCATCATTATCTCACACGCGCGCGCGCACACATCATCATCAACATTATCACACACACACACACACACACACACACACACATCATCATCATCATCATCATCATCATATCTCACACACACACACACACACAACACACACACACACACACACACACACACACACACATAGTCTAACAATAAATATCCTAACCATAACCCTCACCCTTAACTCTAACCATAATTACTGTAAGCCTAGATCTAATTAACCCTAACCCCTATAAATTCTTCACTGAGCTACCCTTAACTATTATTTTTTTCATTAAACCTAAACCAAACCCTGATCCTAACCTTAATCCTAAACCTACCCCTAACTATTAGCCCTAACCCTAATCATAACCCTAATCAAATCAAACCAAACTAAACCCTAACCGACAACCAATTTTCTTCTTCTTTTTCCCCTTACCACCACCACCAATCATATCTAAAATTACTGTAACGTTTTGAAAATTGTTTAGGTGAAATTTCAGATGATCGGTAAAATAACTGGTGTTTTCCGTAAAAACCCAGATATAATTATTTTTCCACATAAACTTAAATATACCTATTCTAGCTATGAAATTGCTAGTATTTGATTTTTAATTGGCCACTTGTAAATTTCTAGTTTACTTAAAATTTTTCCGAAATTAATTATTTTTAATATTATTTTAAGCCTTCACTAATACATTTATTCAGTGATAATTACAAATTGGAATGGGTTAATACAAGTTAAGTGCGTCATGACACATTAAACCAAAATGTAACATGTTTTTTTTGAAATGCAAAGAAGTTGTCAAGATGGTTTTGGAAAATATAAAATAAAAAGCCTTAAATTGTGAAAAATAATTAAATAAAAGGGAGGTATAGGTATATACTTGAGGCATGGGGTATTTTTCTTAACTTGGACTTTCTTCCCACACACCCACACAACCCCCACCCTTAGCTAGCCGAACTCTATGCTGCCTCCCCCACCCACCCACCCACCCACTCACACCTCACACTTCAAGTCAAAAGAAAAAAGGGAAATTAAAAAGAAAATAGATAAATGAGGTATGGTCAAGTTGACTTGGGGTATGGTTACTTGGGACTTGGTTTCCTCTCACCCACTCACACACAACACCTCACTCCTCTCCCTCTCTTGTTGACCGAAACCAATCCAGCAGCAGCCCCTTTTTCTTCCCCATTTTTCTTGTGCTAAACTCCTCAAAAATTCACTCAAAATCAACACAAAACTCACACAAACTCCAAATCCAACGCTTACCCATTTTTCCTTGGCCATTTAAACATGGATCTTGGAGCATAAAAGCAAGTTTTGGATGCTAATTTCCAAGTTAGATCTCTAAAATTTGTGAGGTATAAATCCTAACCCATTGATTACTTGTTGGATTATTACTTCAATTTAAGCTAATTAGATGCTTAACTATGAATTAAATTGCAAGTTTGAAATTCAAGAATTGGGTATGGATCAAGTTAGGGTTTTATATCATTTGAACATGGTTTAAGTGTGTAATTTATAATATTAAGGCATGTAAAATCAAACCTAGTAGCTAGTTTGCAAATTGTTATTTTAAAATTTTACTAATTAAGCTAAATTGCAACCTAGAATTTTGGGTGAATGAAAATAAGTGAGATTAAAAATTTAATTATGCTTTGTGTGACTTAGTTAAAATATTATGTGAGCAAAGTGGTCATTAGATTGGTTAAAACATCATGTTTTGAAGTAAAACGGGTAATTGATGCTTACTAGGTTTTTGGAATAAAATCGATTTGATCAAAATTGAGGTTTTGTTGATATATAACCTATTTCATATAATATTTAGTGCGTTGTGAAACCACGATTGATAAGTTTGGGTTTTAAGTTTGGGGATTTTCATGTATAGTGACTATCGTTGTAGTTTGTGGCGTTGTCGCGGCGCGTTTCGTGCACTAAGCGTGTGCACGTCGAGTCAATGCGCGTGGTTGACTGTATTGTTTGTGTCCGCGACTATTTATATTTATTCTCTTGTTTTCCTTGTGTACATTCCTATGATCGGGTGCAGAGGTGTCGGACGTGGCGCCGAAAGGACAGCTGAAATCAGAGCAGATTAGCCGAGGCGTCCAGGTGAGTAGATATATATCTAAGGGGAAAGTAGGGTGGATGGCGTATAGCACCCCCGCAGTTTCGTAGTGTAAAATACGAATATATTATATTATATATAAAGGTGTGTATTGTGAGACTATGATTATCAAGATAGGTTTATGTGTTCATGGGTTTGTTTAGTGTAATTAGAAATAAGTTAATTTAGCTTCTTAGTCGCGAAACCCTAGATTAATGATTTGCATACACGCGCGCACACACGCTTGCATACATTTTTTTCTTATGTGTATATGGGGATATGTGTATGTGTGTGTGTGTGTATACACACACGCACATAGGTATGGGACTATATATATACATGGATGATGAGGATAGTATATGGTACTTGGAGATGAGTCGATGTGATTGGGCATGATGCCACGAGATCGGTGATGTGATTTTGGTTCGTATTTTGAGATACGACATGATATTATAGCGGATCTTTAGGCAATGTGTTTTCATACACACGCACACACGCGCGCGCGCGCGCGCACACACACACATATATGTTGATGGTACCAGTATGTACTAGACTTTAGATCGGTACCCCCAGTTCATGATATATGATGATAAGGATACCAGATGAATAATGAGATAAATGTGATATTCGACTCGTACCCAGATTTGAGATGCCGTACGATGGATTTGTCATACGAGATATAAATATTTATGATTGATCCGCACTCTTGACTCGAGAATGTCATATTATATATATTGTATCGTACGTGATACTATTGAGGCAGGATCACCGACTATTATATATACATATATATATATATATATATATATATATATATATATATATATATATCGACTCAGACTTAGGTAGTTTTCCTTACCCTTTCGACTAGTCTATTAGTTAGTCCTGTAGTTTACTTAGTAGATGTTAGACTAAGTACGTGTCATAATTATTTCAAAAAATAACGAATCGTGAATATTTTAAAGACAGGCCAAGGGATACTTCGGATATTTAAAAGGACATACATTTTCTTAAAAACATCGTAGCCCTATTTCTAAACACCACGATTCATGCAATTTCAGATACCAAAAACTGTATGACTCGTATATAGAAATGTTTATTTCTTTATTGCTGCATTTACTATTCATTTACCATTTATTTTGTTGTTCGCATTGCATTGCATGCTTATATGTATTTTCGTTAGTAATGATGAAACCTGTTGTTAGGACACCAGCACCATTACCGATGATGCGTATGCTTCACGTACACTCGCTTGCCGGCTAACACACATCTTCATCAGTAATTGCTATGTCACGTACACTTTAGAGGACATTATTTCATTGACATAGCTTGATAGCTGATAGTTCCTATATGTTATTACTTTCATATGCTAGTTTAATTATTGCATTCTTTGCTTGATATCAGATGCTTTCATATATTCATTGTCATGCAATATTATAGAGACAGTCCGGATTGCCGGAGCCCCGTATTCAGTATTATTTACTGTTGAGATTATTATTTCGGATTTCCTGATATTTCTGGATTTGGAGAAACCGCAAAGATTTATAAACTATTTATCATTTTCAAAAGATAGAAGATTGCGGTTTTCTCCTGATTTGATTTGAGATACGTCCACCATGAGTTTTCTCGGCTCTTGAACAATATCATACACCCAATTCGAGGAGGAGGAGGAACCATCTGTAGGTGCATGGTGGACCCGGTGCGGTACCCCGGGATGAGAAGGTCGCAGATGATGGCGTTGAGCCTGAGACAGGGAAGCACTACTGACCGGTGATTTTATTATGACGCGCCGGATATCCGGAGGATACCGACGTGGTCTTTTATTTGAGGATTTGGGCCAGTCCGGATAGCCGGAGCCCTAGATATTGATATTTGATGATACAGGCCAGTCTGGATAGTCGGAGCCTGAGATATTGAGATTTGATGATATAGGCCAGTCCGGATAGCCAGAGCCTGAGATATCAGGATTTGAGATTTATATTTTTTGTCGATGATTGACACTGATTTTCTGCATGATTTCATTGATGATACTCGATTTTATACAGAAATCTCACTGAGATAAGAAAACGGTTTCCACATTTAGATGCATTCTGTTTTCATACATCATATTTATGATATATTGCTACCTGAGGTAATGACACGAGCACATGGGATTACACTTATGTATAGATGTTACCCTTGCCATTATTTTATACTTCGGGCCATATTATTATTCGATGATATTACTATCGTATGACCTAGGATTGAGTCATACATACGATTTCTGCTCGGTGATGTTTTCTACTCACGAGCTGGCAACTCACCCCCGTTGTGCCACAGTTCTTGCAGGTTTTTGCCATACAGGTTTCCTTGGGGGCTTCCTGGCACACTGCTTCCGTTCCGGGTGATTGATTTGGTAGGTGGGTTCACTCGCATCGTGACCACCATTGTACCTTTTATTTATATTCAGTTGTATCTAGTAACCCCATCAACCAGACTTGTCTATTTTATATACTCAGAAGACCAGTGTATATTCTTTCGACCTTAGAGTCGCGCATTGTATTATTATGGTTTTCTCGGTGATTTTGTGTTTCCTTTTGAGTTTTGATCCTCGCCCTCCGGCTTTGTATATTATATTACTTGCGTAGTTGTGACCGCCAATTGTCGAAGAGCTAGCTCCCGCCATGGGATGCCTTTATGTATATTATGCATGTTGTACCCTTTTGGGGCCAGTATTTACAAAGGAAACTCTGCCGAAATTTTCGGAAAATACTTGAGATTTTAAAATGCATACTTCGGCTTATTTTGTTAAACCACTTGCTTTAAACTAAAGTTTTCCTTCACTTTCTTCTTTAAATGGTTTAGATTTCTGGGTTTTTGGCTTACTTGAATTAGATGGGGTCCTATAGACTTCATATGATTCAAGTGCCAGTCACGTGCCATTTCGGGTCGTGACAAAGTTGATATCAGAGCGCTAGGTTTAACCTTGGTTGGAGTCTATGTTTGACTATACGGAGTCTATGGCGTTTATATATATTCGGAACCTAGGCTTGACCTTACGGAACTAAGACTTGGTCGAGGGGGTATTAGACCCGAACTTTCATCGCGTAGGTTGACCTTAGTTGATGAAGTGGGTGACTTAAGGAGAGTGACGTACCGTGTGTATGTTCCGCGGCATACTTACGATACGCTACTCCGCTTAAGGAGCCTTAGGATGTATATTTCCTTGCACAGTATTATATTCATTCTTATGATCTATCATCATCGATATCGGTTTATGGTTTTTGCTTCCACGATTACACGGGCAGAGAGAGTTACGGCTAGAGTTGTGTCAGCACGAGCTCGTCACGGACGAAAACTGACCAGGGCATGATTCCAGGGACACACGATTGCATAGATGTATCGTCTTATTGTATTTTCGCGCCATGATCATTTGATGGATTGCTTTTACAAATTTCTCGAACGTGCAGATTAGCACCAGAGGATTGGGCCACTATTAGAGGCCAGCGAAAATGTGATGACCGTCAATGCACCGATTATTCTTGATGATTGAGGCACTGTTCAGCGTGCGGGCGAATGAGCCAGTTGTTGCTGCGAATGTTGAGATATCGCCCAGATGTTCGGAGCTATTGCAGCACGAGTTGTACTTAAAAATATGATAGAAGATCGCTAGTCACCATGGATGAATGACTAGGACATGTGGTTCGTTTGCTCACCCCGATGCGAGGTCATCAGATTGGTTGATTTCAGCTAGAGAAGACTTCACGCAGGTACGTTGGGAGTCAAAGGAAAACGATCGAATGTCAGAAACCCATTTGTCCAAGTTTAAGGTATTTGGAAAAACATGCAAGTAATTCTGTGGACCCTCTAGAAGAATGAAACCTTAACTCGATATAATGACCATGAGAACGCTTTGAAACCTTAGGGTTTGCGGCAGTTCCGCGGTGCCATTAATGAGGCTTGGGTTTGCCCTTCTACGGCTGGTCCATAGGTACTGTGGCATGTACTGGATATTATTAAACTGTGCACGAGTGTTGAGCTCTCAGGGAATTATGGGATTTTGACGAATCGATCGAAAAGCCGATGTCGTCCGGATATCATGTGATAGGATACATTACTTGTGAGACTCTAGATATGAGTATAGCCGTTGGAGCGCAGTCCATACAGCTACGAAGAGACGAGTCTGAATCAATCGACATTAGAGAAAAGTGGAGTAAGAGATTCGTACGAGATTTCGACGAGATGACGTTCCACTCCGCTGACATCATAGATGTGATACGCATGCAGAGGCGTTGAATATGGATATATCTTCCAGAAGGAGTCGTGATGAGTATGCAGCCGTTCCGGAACAAGAAACAGATTTAGTACAAGGTGATGACTTTCGGGCAGTTCAGCAGAAACGAGATTTGAAGAGACCCCGACAAGATCTTTCTGGAAATATTAGATGAGAAGACTTGGACCCAGGATCGGTCGAATTACGCACACCTAGTAGGCCAGAGTTCGGCATCATCGACGAGACATATTATGAGTGACCATGATAGTTGGCCAGAGATCTTTAGAGAATGTGCCAGAGCGGAACTACTTCCGTTATCGTTCCATATTGGGCCGTTGAGCCGAGAAGTTATGTAACTAGAAATTCGCCGTGAGAGACGAGAGCCTAAGGGCACAAGGCGCCAGACCATGAACAGGAGGCGGGTAGATATCTTGCTCCGCTAGCTTTGGATGCACCTACACCTTCTCGACTGCGAAGAAAGGACACATCGATGACAGTGTTACGATTTGCAATTTGGTGATTCGAATATCACATATCCGTCATTTTGGATTTCGGTATTTTGGGCGATTTATTTGCATGATTGAGTTTTCGTGCACCACAGTTTCACTCGATTTGGATTTGATGTCGTTCGAGATGTTTGATTTTAATTCCATGCCTATGATATGCATGTGATTTGACTTGTGCTTTCGGTATAGTTTTCATGCACTTTTAGTATTTTGATTCGATTTTGTGCACACTGATGCACATGGTTGTGAGATTATATACCACGGTATACTTGTTTTGGATTGAGATGTGTTATATACCGTCGATTTCGATTGCGATATTCGATATTTGTTTTCGTGCACCTTGTGCACTTGAGTTTGATTTTGCGCATACTTGGCGCGTTTGATACGATTTCGGTGCACACTAGATGCACCAAATCGGGATTTTTAGTGTGTATCAGATGCACCTGATATTGCTGTCAGACACACCCGTTACCTTTGACAGGTGTTTTCGTGCACACCCGTTGCACTTAGATTTTGTTTTTGTGCGCATGTATGACGCATTCATTGATTTCGATTTCCGTGCACACCAGACGCACGTGGCATTCTTATATACATTTTGAGATTGCTTTCCTTTGAGCAGTATGTTTTTATGATATTTACTATTTGTTTTAGTACTGAGCAGGACTAGTCTGAGGACAGTACCTGATTATATTTTTTCATGCATTGATAGTTGTCGAAGGGATTTCCAAAAAGAAGCTATAGTCTCAGTATTTACCTACGTGTCCGAGATGACACGAGACATTTAACAAAGGAAATCCTTCTAAATTGTTTTCAAAACGGTGGGACGTCCATATTAAACAAAGGATATATATATATATATAGTCATTTTCTTACAATAGACGTCTGCCACTGTGCAGTGTTACGCGCATCGCACAGCGACTTAAAAAGGTTTGGCATGCATTTCTTTCAGATGTTTTGACGAGTTTACAAAGATGCATACTATGTACATATTATAGTTTTGAGTATATCATGTTGGTTTTCATATTAGACTTTGACATTGGTATCTTCACCATGACTCTGATGATTGCGTGATACTTGACGGAGTTTTGATTTGGAGTTATATACTCGTTTTTCATGCGCATGCATTGCGCTAAGATGTGTTTTAAGTATTTATGATTTCGGAGCCTCGACGACTTGATCATTTTACTGAAATGTTTTAGTATTTGGAGGAGTTTTAATTTAAATTCGAGGACCGAATTTCTTTAAGGGGGGAGATTGTAACGTTTTGAAAATCGTTTAGGTGAAATTTCGGATAATCGGTAAAATAACTGGTGTTTTCCGTAAAAACCCAGATATAATTATTTTTCCACATAAACTTAAATATACCTATTCTAGCTATGAAATTGCTAGTATTTGATTTTTAATTGGCCACTTGTAAATTTCTAGTTTACTTAAAAATTTTCCGAAATTAATTATTTTTAATATTATTTTAAGCCTTCACTAATATATTTAATCAGTGATAATTACAAATTGGAATAGGTTAATACAAGTTAAGTGCATCATAACACATTAAACTAAAATGTAACATATTGTTTTTGAAATGAAAAGAAGTTGTCAAGATGGTTTTGGAAAATATAAAATAAAAAGGCTTAAATTGTGAAAAATAATTAAATAAAAGGGAGGTATGGGCATATACTTGAAACATGGGGTATTTTTCTTAACTTGGACTTTCTTTCCACACACCCACACAACCCCACCCTTGGCTGGTCGAGCCCTATGCTGCCTTCCCCCCCCCTCCCCACACACACACACACACACACTCACACCTCACACTTCAAGTCAAAAGAAAAAAGGGAAATTAAAAAGAAAATAGATAAATGAGGTATGGTCAAGTTGACTTGGGGTATGGTTACTTGAGACCTGGTTTCCTCTCACCCACTCACACACAACACCTCACTCCTCTCCCTCTCTTGCTGGCTGAAACCAATCCAGCAGCAGCCCCTTTTTCTTCCCCATTTTTCTTGTGCTAAACTCCTCAAAAATTCATTCAAAATCAACACAACACTCACACAAACTCCAAATCCAACCCTTACCCATTTTTCCTTGGCCATTTAAGCATGGATCTTAGAGCATAAAAGCAAGTTTTGGAGGCTAATTTCCAAGCTAGATCTCTAAAATTTGTGAGATATAAATCCCAACCCATTGATTACTTGTTCGATTATTACTTCAATTTAAGCTAATTAGATGCTTAACTATGAATTAAATTGCAAGTTTAAAATTCAAGAATTGGGTATGGATCAATTTAGGGTTTTATATATTTGAACATAATTAAGTGTGTAATTTATCATATTAAGGCATTTAAAAACAAACCTAGTAGATATTTTGCAAATTGTTATTTTAAAATTTTACTAATTAAGCTAAATTGCAAACTAGAATTTTGGGTGAATGAAAATAAGTGAGATTAAAAATTTAATAATGGTTTGTGTGACTTAGTTAAAATATTATGTGAGCAATGTGGCCATTAGATTGGTTAAAACATCATGTTTTGAAGTAAAACGGGTAATTGATGCTTACTAGGTTTTTGGAATAAAATCGATTTGATCAAAATTGAGGTTTTGTTGATATATAACCCATTTCATATAATATTTAGTGTGTTGTGAAACCACGATTGGTAAGTTTGGGGATTTTCACGTATAGTGACCCTCGTTGTAGTTTGTGGTGTTATTACGGCGCGTTTCGTGCACCAAGTGTGTGCACGTCGAGTTAATACGCGTGGTTGACTTGTATTGTTTGTGTCCGCGACTATTTATATTTATTCTCTTATTTTCCTTGTGTACATTCCTAGGATCGGGTGCAGAGGCGTCGGACATGGCGCTGAAAGGACAGAGCTGAAATCGGAGCAGATTAGCCGAGACGTCCAAGTGAGTAGATATATATCTACGGGAGAAGTCGGGTGGATGGCGTATAGCACCCCCGCAGTTTCGTAGTGTAAAATACTAATATATTATATTATATATATAAAGGTGTGTATTGTGAGACTATGATTATCAAGATAGATTTATGTGTTCATGGGTTTATTTAGTGTAATTAGAAATAACTTAGTTTAGCTTCTTAGTCGTGAAACCCTAGATTAATGATTTGCATACACGCGCGCACACACGCTCGCATACATTTTTTTCTTATGTGTATATAGGGATATGTATACACACACACATAGGTATGGGACTATATATATATATATATATACACACACACACATGGATGATGAGGATAGTAAATGGTACTTGGAGATGAGTCGATATGATTGGGCATGATGCCACAAGATCGGTGATGTGATTTTGGTTCGTATTTTAAGATACGACATGATATTATAGCGAATCTTTAGGTGATGTGTTTTCATACACGCGCGCGCTGCGCGCGCACACACGCGCACACACACACAAACATATATATATGTGTTAATGGTACCAGTATGTACTAGACTTTATATCAGTACCCCCAGTTCATGATGTATGATGATAAGATTACCAGATGAATAACGAGATAAATGTGATATTCAACCCGTACCTAGATTTGGGATGTCGTACGATGGATTTGTTGTACGAGATATAAATATTGATGATTGATCCGCACTCTTGACTCGAGGATGTCATATTATATATATTGTATCGTACGTGATACTATTGAGGCAGGATCACAGAATATTATATATATATATATATATCGACTCAGACTTAGGTAGTTTTCCTTACCCTTTCGACTAGTCTATTAGTTTGTCCCGTAGTTTACTTAGTAGATGTTAGACCGAGTACGTGTCATAATTATTTCAAAAACTAACAAATCGTGAGTATTTTAAAGACAGGCCAAGGGATACTATGGATATTTAAAAGGGCATACATTTTCTTAAAAACACCGTAGCCTTATTTCTAAACACCACGATTCGTGCGATTTCAGATACCAAAAACTGTATGACTCGTATATAGGAATGTTTATTTCTTTATTGCTGCATTTACTATTCATTTGCCATTTATTCTGCTGTTCGCATTGCATTGCATGCTTATATGTATTTTAGTTAGTAATGATGAAACCTGTTGTTAGGACATCAGCACCATTACCGATGATGCGTATACTTCACGTACACTCGCTTGCCGGCTCACACACATCTTTATCGGTAATTACTATGCCACGTACACTTTAGAGAACATTATTTCATTGACATAGCTTGCTAGCTGATAGTTCCTATATGTTATAGCTTTCATATGCTAGTTTAATTATTGCATTCTTTGCTTGATATCAGATGCATTCATATATTCATTGTCATGCAATATTATAGGGCCAGTCCGGATCACCGGAGCCCAGTATTCAGTATTATTTACTCTTGATATTGTTATTTCGGATTTTCATGAGATTTCTGGATTTGGAGAAACCGCAAAGATTTATAAACTATTTATCATTTTCAAAAGATAGAAGATTGCGGTTTTCTCCTGATTTGATTTGAGATACGTCCACCATGAGTTTTCTCAGCTCTTGAACAATATCATACACCCAATTCGAGGAGGAGGAGGAACCATCTGTAGGTGCATGGTGGACCCGGTGCGGTACCCCGGGATGAGAAAGTCGCAGATGATAGCGTTGAGCCTGAGATAGGGAAGCACTACTGACCGGTGATTTTATTATGACGCGCCGGATATCCGGAGGATACCGACGTGGTCTTTTATTTGAGGATTTGGGCCAGTCCGGATAGCCGGAGCCCTAGATATTGATATTTGATGATACAGGCCAGTCTGGATAGTCGGAGCCTGAGATATTGAGATTTGATGATATAGGCCAGTCCGGATAGCCAGAGCCTGAGATATCAGGATTTGAGATTTATATTTTTTGTCGATGATTGACACTGATTTTCTGCATGATTTCATTGATGATACTCGATTTTATACAGAAATCTCACTGAGATAAGAAAACGGTTTCCACATTTAGATGCATTCTGTTTTCATACATCATATTTATGATATATTGCTACCTGAGGTAATGACACGAGCACATGGGATTACACTTATGTATAGATGTTACCCTTGCCATTATTTTATACTTCGGGCCATATTATTATTTGAGGATATTACTATCGTATGACCTAGGATTGAGTCATACATACGATTTCTGCTCGGTGATGTTTTCTACTCATGAGTTGGCAACTCACCCCCGTTGTGCCACAGTTCTTGCAGGTTTTTGCCGTATAGATTTCCTTGGCGGCTTCCTGGCACACTGCTTCCATTCCGGGTGATTGTTTTGGTAGGTGGGTTCACTCGCATCGTGGCCACCATTGTACCTTTTATTTATATTCAGTTGTATCTAGTAACTCCATCAACCAGACTAGTATATTTTATAGACTTAGAAGACCAGTGTATTCTAACACCATAGAATGCGATTAGTGTTAATTAAGCGATAGTGCGGGTTTTTAAGGAAAAGTTTACCAAATCGGGTTTCTCACATTTTATATCAATTAATTAATATTTTATTATTATTTGATATGGCTTGCACACACACGTTCACGTTAATGTGAGGGTTAGTTAGTGTTAATTTCGTTAAGTGACCATGACACCTTAAGCATCCATGTCCTAATTAATCTTGCCTTAGCCTTCCCAAGATATTTGTTTATGAGAAATATCTTGTTGGATTTGAAAGAGGTGGCCAGTGAGTCATGATGCATTAATGGGCATTAATGAGGTGAGGAGGGGGAGAGTGAATGTAAGGTTTTGATTCACCCTACACTCACCTCTCATCATATAATCTCTCTCACTCTCTCATTCTCTCTCACTCTCGATTATTTGATATTCCCTCAAATCCCAAACTGAACCCTCACCTTCTCTTCACAAATCCTTGCAGAAAACTTCACAAAATCCATGGAAAACACTTCAAATGTCTTGATTTGCCACTAGGTTGCCTTGGAGCTTGGAAAGCTAGGGATTTTGAGCAAGAGTGGCTAGGTAATGATCTCTAAACTGATATTTAGGAGTTATATTGTTGGGTTGCCTTGAAGTTATGGTTTAGAACACTAAAGGTAGCATTTTGTGCAAATATCGTATTTTTAGTGTCAACTTTGAGTCTCTGTGATCTGCTGTAGAACCAGGTGTTTTCTGCAAAAGTTCCCATCACAGTGACCTATTGTTATGACCTAGAACCCACCATAAAAACCTGAGACTACCCCTTAAATTTTGGGCCGCAGATTTATTAGTTCTGGCCACAAATTGTGGCCAAAGGGGGGGCTGGGGTGTTGAATCTTTGTCGTGGGGTCTCTGAGGTTGTTTGTGGTCTTGTGGTACTTGCAAGTTTCACCAATTTTTAGTGTATCAAAATCTGGGACCACTTTGCTATATTCTAGTATTTTGAGTACGCGTGTTACACTATCCGACATGGTTCGTGATCTAGTGTGCTGCTACACTTGGGCTGGTGTTGGTGTGTCGTCACACACGTTAGCCGTTAGACGAACACTTATGGGTCGGATTGGAGTTGGTGCGTTGGTCAAACGTCTTGTGTGGGTGATATTGATCGATTTCTGAGATTTGCACCGGCTATATTTTGTGTTAATAGGATCGTAGGCGGGGACTTCGGACGCTGCGAAGAAAGGGAAGCAGGTGATTTGATTTACCTAGCCTACGACTGTCGGTGAGTAGATTTAGCATCTACGGGGAATTCACCCGCATGGCGTTATGAGTCAGGGCTAGATATGATATGATATTAGCCGCATGTTTATATTGCACATATAGAGTTTACGTATAAACTTCATTGCATATTATTACTTGTTGTGCTTGGACTTGTACCCTTTGGACATTGCACTATTATTGACGGTTCATGTTGCACGCGCACTGATTGTGTGCCACCCACACCGTCAATAATTGCCATGACAAGCACAACACACATACATATATGATATTGTTCGGTTAGGGATATTGAGACATTCATTCATATTCCATTGTGCATATGACATATAGCATACCTGTATACCTACATGCTTACACATATGCCTTGCTATGCCTGCATGAATACACATACCTTGAGGGTATTGTATCATTATTGACATGTATATACATATACCTAGCTTGATATAGCTACACACATACCTGGAGGGTATTATATCATTATTGATAGGTAGATACACACATCTTTCTATACCGACATGGGTACACATACCTGGCTATAGCTACATGTTCACCTTATATGATGCTGCGTTTGGTTTCGGAGAAATTAGGAACCGCATGATATATTTAATAATTTGTTGCAGTTAAATAGCGGTTTTTCCTTTTTATGCTCATATTACTGTTTCATGTGGCATATATTATATTTCATGTTTTCGCATTGATATATGGATTTCACATAATGTTTCCTGAATGTTTTGCTCCTGGGTATATATATCAGTGGTATGGGACGCTGATATATATACATGTATATATATATATATATCAGTGGTATGGGACGCTGTTATATATATGTACACCTATATAATATATATCATCATAATGATCTGTGCATTTATTCTTATTCATTGCCCGATGTGAAGGGCCGATGTGCCCGATGTGAGGGGCCGATGTGCCCGATATGAGGGCCGATATGGGGGCCGATTTGAGGGAATTTGGGGATTTAGATTGTCTTGATGGACACTGGTCCACCACAATGAGGATTCCGTGAGGATGACATGTTTTATCCCATACTCCACATTTATTTGATATACATTTGCTTCATGTATTAGTAGTACCTGATAGAGTACCTTCCATGACTGTTGTATATACATATTGTCATACTTATGCTATCAGATTACATGTGATAGATTATCGCTGTTAGTACATACTTGCGATTACAGTATGATATTATTTACTATTCACGAGTTGGCAACTCACCCCCGCTGTGTCGCAGGGTTTTTCACGTCTGATCATCAGAGTGGTCGCGGCAGAGCACCTTATTATCTCTACTTTTGCGGATACCGCTACGGTTGGCTGTGAAGCCGTTTGCTATAGGTGGGTTGCGGTTATCCGATGATGTACATTGTATATTTTTGTTTCTAGTACTCTCCATCTACCACCTTCATGTATTGACTTAGAGACGAGTTGTGAGGATCGATATTGTTTATTCTTATGACTCTGGTTGTCATGCTTGTGTGAGCCGGTCTTTATATATGTGGATTATCTCATTTCTTCGCTACGGCGTCGTATATATATTGTGGTGGTTGTTTCCGCCGTTGGGCAAGATTTGCTCCTGTTTGGGGATGTTTTAATTTTATCTTATGTTTGTACCCGTTTTGGGGCTAGCTTTTATAAAGGAGGTGCTGCCGAAATTTTTATGAAAAACAAACTTAAGTTTTAAAGTTTTGCATCGAGAATTTTAAAAGTGATCTGTCTTTCTTTCTTGTAACAGTTTAGATTGCTGGGTTTTTCGGATTACTTAATTGCATTACGCCTGTTGACGTTACGTAGTTTAAGTGCCGGTCATGTGCCCAATTTTGGGTCGTGATAAAGTTGGTATCAGAGCGCTAGGTTTTACTTTTCGGAGTGTAGCATGACCTTGGTATGATGGAGTAGGTAGCTTAAGCGGAGTAACGTAGCGTGTGTATGTTCCGCGGCATACTTACGACACAATGCTCCGCTTAAGTGACCTTAGGACTTATTGCTTGAAATTCCTTCCGTGATTATTTATATCCTTGTGATCCGATTTCTGTGTCCTTATCGAATATTGTTTCCATTCTAGCCTTTATGCCGCCGAAGACTACGAGGGCGCAGAGAGCGGCTGTAAGGTTTGAAGTCAGAGTTGACTCGTCTAAGACGAGGACTGACCAGGGCGGTACGCCCGTTGTGCAGGAGCAGATTGTTCCACCTTCGACAGACCATATGGCTATGCTAGGGGCTGGTATATGCAGGATTTGCGCCAGATGATGCGGTCGTTAGTTGAGGCAATTCGAGCACAGGGGCAGGCGATTGTTCCACCCGTTACGGGGACCGTGTTGGTGCCTACTGTTTAGGCGGTTGTACCTGCAGCTACGGAGGTGATCACCATATCGTTATCGGAGTTCATGAGGCTGAGGCCTCCGGTTTTCACTGGCACCGATGCAGCTGAGGATCCGCAGTCGTTTATCGCCCGGATGGCCAGTATATGTCGTTCGCTTAGATGCTCCGACGCGAGATGGGTGGAGTTCGCGAGCTTTCGTTTGGAGGGTCTGGCCAAGAAGTGGTGCGAGTCCTTAGAGAAAGGCAGAGCCGCAGGTCTTTCTCATGTGACCTGGGTTAAGTTCGTGACGGTGTTTCTTGCGCATTTTCTTCCGCTGAGCATCAGGGATGCTCGAGCGTGCAAATTTGAGTCGTTACGCCAGACTCAGGGTATGACGATGGCCGAGTATGAAGTGCTGTTTACCGAGCTGTCTGTGTATGCTCCGTATTTGGTAGCTACGGAGGAGATGCGGGTCAAGAGGTTTGTTCGAGGCCTGCTTACCTATTTGCTCCTCTCTATCAACGTTCAGTATTGCGACACCTATGCAACAGTGGTGGACGCAACCCTGTTGGTTGAAGAGCGTCTTTCTGAGACATCGGTTGCTCTGGAACCGAAGAGCGTTCGTACTGGTGTTTCAGCACAAAGGCAGGTGTTTAGACGTCGTGACAGTTCCCGTTCAGATACTAGGGGTGGTGGAGGTCCGGGGCGAAGACAGCTTTTTAGCTCTTATTCTCAGGGGAGTCAGCAGTTTTCATCTGGATTTTACCGGTGCGGTAGTTCGGATCATCGGGTTCGAGATTGTACTGAGCCACGTGAGCGCAAGGCAGCTGTACCGCAGTTTACCTTACCACCTTCTCCACCGCAGAGGGCGTTGCCCCTTATGCATGTTGTTGCTCCGCGTCAGACTCTTGTGCAGAGAGGTCGAGGACGCGGTGGTTTTGGTGCCGAGAGGGCGGGGTGGTAGAGGCAGAGGTCAGCCAGTCGCCGGTAGAGGGCAAGCTCGGGTGTTTGCCTTGACTCATCAGGACGCGCAGGCGTCCAATGCAATGGTTTCAGGTACTCTTTCTGTATGTTCTTTTGAGGCTCATGTTTTGTTTGATCCGTGATCTACGCATTCGTATGTTTCTATGCATTTCATGCCGAGTTTGGGCCGAGAGTCGTGTTTGCTAGATCAGCCGCTTGTTGTGATTACAACTGTTGGCGATTCATTTGTCGCGCATTATGTGTTTCGATCGTGTGCCGTTCAGATTGGAGATAGAGATTCGTCCGTCGATTTGATCCTTCTGGATATGTTGGACTTCGACGTTCTTCTTGGCATGGACTGGTTGGCAGCTTGTTATGTGTCGGTGGACTGCCGTGAGAAGACGGTCAGTTTCAGTTTTCCGGGCGAGTCTGTTCGGGTTGTGCAGGGGGACCGTGGTGTCGTCCCTCACAGTTTGATTTCTGCCCTTTGCGCTAGTCGGCTTTTGAGGATGAGATGTCGGGGATTCTTGGCTTTCGTTTATGATACTGGGGCCTGTTCATACCATAATTTTGCATTATTTTATTCCCCATTCTTATTCAGTTTATAAATAAACAGGTGCTTTTGACCCATGTCTGCTACATAGTTACAGGTTACAGGTTCTCGGAACAAAAACGGTGAAATTGAAGAAAAGACGATACAAAAGTGAGACTACGATCGATAAATGGAGGAATCTTGATCATGCCACATTTTGAAGGACAATGAAGATTAATAAATAAGTTCACAAAGTACAAAAGCAGCGCAAGGTTCAAGACTTCGTCACGAAGCAACGGTAAAAGTCTATGACATTACTCACTGTTGAGATCTGGAAAAGAATTAGAAGATATTCTGAAGAACCAACCAAAGAAACAAGAAGAAAAAGTCAACAGGAAGTCAACCAGAAAAACTCAGCCCACGATGCCTCTAATTGGCCGCGGAACCGCGGCCAAACCTTGCTATTGGCCGCGGATCCACGGCCATGTGAGACCCGTGTCTGTGCAGAAAATTTGTTGTATCTGGCGGCGCGTTGACTAGTCTTCCTAGGGGTATTTTTGTAATAGCAGATGTGCGAGTCGATTGTAATCCTAGGGTTTCTATCCTCTATAAATAGGAACCCTAAATCTTGTATTAGGTTATGCCTCTTTTCATTTCATAAATTCAGATCTATAATTCCTGTGTTGATGTTTGGAGAGAGCCATCAATAAAGTAAGATTTCTATTTCATTGCCTTAGTTTACTTTTAATTATTTGCCCTAGTTAGATAGTTAGAATGTCATTCAATTCCCTAATGAGCGAGTAGTCTCCTCGCTTGTTACGGTTATCTTTAGGGAAAGGCTTGAGAGATGAAATCTCTCACCCCTTTCTTGCCCATCACACATAATAATTAGGACTCCTTGCATACATACACACCGTTCCCTGCGGCACCTTACCCCTCAAGGTAACGGTGATACCGTAGTATAAAGGACCGGTTGTGTATGTTTTCCATGGAGGTTAGGGTAATAATTGAGAAAGGAAGGACAAGAACCTAGAGGAAGAAATATCGTTTCTTCCCGATGGTACTAATCCCCTTTATTAATAATTATCATAACACCTAATAGATCTAAAATAGGGCATTGAAAGCGGTGAGGAAACATTCAATTTCCCAACTTACCCTAAACCCAACCCTAGCAAGATTCTAGTCTTAGTATAAATCAATTTAGGTTTTAGAGATAATCAATCCGACCCCAATCGAAATTAACTCGTAAGAACAATTAGGAAATTCACAAAATCCCTGTGGACCGACCCGTACTCACCGTCTAGCTACCAAGCGACGCCGTTCTTGATTGCGGTAATATTATTTTTGATCTATCTTTCGAAAACGCATAAGCTAACTAAAATCTCTTTCAAATCAAATGGCGACGTTGCCGGGGATGGCGTAGTATTTTCTTTTTGCGATTTTGGGTTAATATAAAATATAAAAATCATAAAAATTGAAAAAATAAAAATAAAAAAATTTCTATTATCTTTTATTGTTTGAAGGGTTTCTTGTGTGAATCTTTGCAGGATCGGCGTATAAGTTCGGATCTGGAAAAATTCAGAGAGCGAAACAGAAAACGGAAGATCCGAACAGAAAGGGATTTCAACAACAGAACAGCAGAAAAAATATCGGGATCTGAACCCTCCACTTGACCGCGGAAACGCAGCGCTATACCCACTTTGACAGCTAAACCGTGGCGGTCTGGTGACTTCGGGTGGAAAAAGCACTGTAATTTTTCTTTCTCTCTCCTCTGCAAATCCCGATATATCTTTTGTCAAATCTCCTACAGGATTCTTTGCGCTAAAAAATCTCTCCCCCTTCCAATAATTGATCTTGTGCAGGATTCTTTGCGCTGCGCTTAAAAGTAAAAATTTGATTGCAAGTGGTTGTTACTGTTTTGCATATTTTTAATCGGACTTTAAGGGGCTTGAGACCAATCCAGATTGGGTGGGGATTTCATCACCCTTCCCAGGACCCCAGAAATCATATAAGGCATATGCATTGACCGTCATTAATTAAAAAATACTAGACTCAGCCCTAAGGACGTCGAGCTCAATAGGACAGAGGACTAGTTGTAGGCATCGGCCATTGATCCTAACCTGACTTTGCGGTGTCTAGGCAAGTGGTTATTTAATTAGTGCCACTACTTGTAGTGGAGATCCTCCCACTCACCTGGCACTTACCTAACCGCAATTGACGGTGAAGAGGCGGTTTGAGGTCCTATTTCTAGCCCTTTGGAACAGTTAGGAGCTGTCTAGCTGACCTAGGTGACCCTAGATCTAGGCCTGATTGTGCATTTGTGGTTGATTGAAAGTGTGTCAAAGCCCTTTATCGAAAATCTTTTTTTTGCAAAAAGTTCCAAATAAAGAGAAAAAGGAAAAAGGAAAAAAAATTTATAAAAACTTGCAACTTGTCGTTTAAAATCCGTGCACCCCACCACCACCCACTTTCTTCTTATTGACATTTTCTTATCCCCACATTCTGTTTTTCACCTTTTTGACTACACTACCTCTTTAGTGTATGTCCGTTTGGACTAGCGACACTAGCGCCCGATTAGTCCGTGTTTCGTTGGTACCGACCGACGAAGCTTTCGACTCCGAAGTCGAAATTCCTTCCACTTCCTTACCTCCACCTTCAAATTCTTCTTCCGAAGGTATGTCGGAATATAATCCTAACAACACCTTACCTACGGGACTGATTCCACCTCCGTTAGGTGCGAATAACCCGAATCACTCGCCTGTTGAAGCGCCCCAACGAATCGCGCTCCTGGATCTCTTCTACCCTGTCCGCACCGCCTTACCTACCTGTCTTTCACCCCCACTGGCAAATGGGGACAATTTTAAGATAAAATCCACTTCATCAATATGCTGCCAAAATTTCACAGGTTGGAATCCGAAGATGCCTATATCTTCATAAACAAATTCCAAAACGTTTATGCCATGATGAAAACAACCCAATTATCAGATGATGCTATAAGGCTAAGGGTCATTCCTTTCACCTTATGTGACTTAGCCGAGAAGTGGTTATACAGCACAGCATCACATTCAATTAGAAATTGGGATGAGTTTGTTAAAGCTTTTCTTAAAAAGTTTTATCCTCATCATAAGACCGCGAGAATTCGCAATGAGATTATACAATTTTCCTAGCTTCCTTCCGAACCATTTTGGAAGTGTTTTGAAAGATTCAAAGACCTACTTGTTCAATGCCCTCACCATGGGATCGAAAATTGGCAACTTTGCCAAACATTATACGAGGGATTGAACCCAGCAACGAAGCAGTTGCTAGAAACCATTTGCCAAGGTCACTTTCTAACCAAATCTAGTGAGGAAACATGACAGTTTCTCGAGGATCATGCTGAACAAACACTTCAGTGGGAAAGCACCAAGACCACCTCATCTTCTTCTATTGGTCAATCTAGGGCAGGCATACATCAATTAGATATGTCGATTGCTATGAAGGCCGAGATGGCCGCACTTACGAAAAATCTAGAAGCCATTGAGACCAAAATCTCATCGCCTTCTCCTGCCCCTGCTTTACCCCCATGAACTGTTTGTGCTTGTTATTCGGATCCATCACACCTTACCGAAGAGTGTCCTTACAATCCACCTGTTCAAGGACAAGATCAAGTCAATACTGCCTTTCAGCAACGACAAAGAAATGATCTTTACTCTTCGACTTATAATCCGGGTTGGAGGAGTCACCCAAATTTTGCTTGGAATCAAAATCAACAATTCCAAGGAAACAACAACTTTCAAAGGCCTCCTCCTCCACAACAACAAGCACCCCAACAAACTCAATACCAGCAACCTTTCCAACCACAACCTTATCCAAATCAAACGAACAATTTTGTGCCAAACAACTTTTACCCTCAAAACAATTTTGTTCAACCAAATGATGATAAGGTTATCTCGCTAGAAAAAAGTCTAGATGCGTTTCTCAAACAATCTACACAATCCGCAGAAAGGTTGGAAACTTCCATCCAGTCTTTGGTGCACAACAATGCTTCACACGATCAAAGCATCAAATCTATTGAAGCACAAATTGCACAACTAACTGCTGCGTTGAGCGAGAGAGAAAAGGGAAAGCTTCCATCTCAACCATTGCCAAATCCCGGTCACACACACAACGCAAATGTCGCATATGAATATCAAAATCATAATGTAAATGCGGTGACCACGTTGAGATCTGGAAAAGTGTTGCAAAATAACGTGGGAATTAGTGATAACACCCCCGCCGGTTGTTCTTCTTCTTCGTCATCATCTTCTTCTTCTTCTTCTTCTCCATCCTCTTCTTCTTCACCTTCATCTTCTTCGCTAGAGCCTATTCTTCATTCTTCAAAAGGCTCTTCTTCTTCTAATCCGAACAGACCCACTTCTCACTTCACGAACACACCCACACTGGGATCCGTTCCAACTCCACATTCTACTCTACAGACATTGGACTCAACAGATTTTCAAAATGCTCCATTTCCAAACAGGTTGAGTCCCAATAAACCAACTCCATAAATGGAGAAGATTGTGAAGTTATTTAAACAGGTTAGCATAAATATACCTCTCTTGGATGCAATCCAACAAGTCCCTTCATACGTGAAAATCTTAAAGGGCTTATGCTCCTCGAAGAGAAAGTCTCAAATACCCAAGAAAGTGCTAGTAGCTAGTGCAGTGAGCAATGCTATTAACCAACATCAACCCTTACCCTAAAAACGAAAGGACCCTGGCTGTCCTACAATTTCAATAACAATTGGGGATAAGAAAACCAATCGAGCACTTTTAGATCTTGGGTCTAGTGTTAACCTGCTTCCCTACTCCGTGTACGAGCAATTAGGGGTTGGAGAGTTGAAACCCACTTGTTGTACTCTCCAAATGGCTGATCGATCGATCACCCATCCTAGGGGTGAGTTAGAGGATGTGTTGATCAAAGTTGGGGATTTCATATTCCCCGTTGATTTTATTGTTATGGACACACAACCTGTTGCTAACCCACGGAACCAACTTCCGGTGATCCTCGGTCGACCATTTTTGGCCACTTCCAATGCCGTAATAAATTGTCGAAATGGCTCCATGACTCTATCCTTCGGGAAGACGTCTAGTGAGTTCAATATTTACAAGATAGGAAGTCTGCCCCCCGTGCCTAAAACTAGTACATGAGAAGTTTGCTCTATTCACAAAATCACGCAGGAGGACTGCGAGCTTGAAAGATTTCTGTTTGATGACAACAGTTTTGACGCCACTAGTGCGTCCCTCCTTGAATCTACCACAGTTGACACAACCGATATTGATTATGAATGTTTCACTTTTTCGGATGATTTTGACGACTCACCGCCCGAATATGAGTCTTTTGAATTTTTGGATGAGTTAGTTAAACCATCCGAATCGGTTGTTTGCAGTGATTTCGAACCAGTGTTAGAGTCCTTTGAGTTCGAGGTAGATTCCCCAATTTTGCCTTTGATTGTTTCGCCTCCGAAACTCGAACTCAAGCCCTTGCCGTCTCACCTTAAATATCCTTACCTAGGTGAGAATGATACCTTTCCCGTTATCATATCGGTCTCTCTAGCCCTCGAGCAAGAGAAAGCCCTTTTAATGGTCTTACAAGATAAGCGGCAAGCTTTCGGCTGGACTATGGCGGACATCGAGAAGATTAGTTCCCTTATAATTGAATATCATATGCATATGATGGATGATGCCAAGTCGATAAAGGATCCACAGAAACATCTTGGGGATAGTGTGGATAGTCAACCTCCTCATTTAGAAGTTGAACCACCCCCTTTTCTTTTAATAAGCTACGAGAATGCCAATATTCCACTGATTGCTGATCATTCACATTCTCGTTTTGATTCATCACTACCTCCTATCTATTCACTGCCACACTTTCCATACCACCACTTCTATCTTCCCCAATTCTTTTTAGATCGATACAATATGTTCTTCCACCAACCGATACTCTATACAGATAAATTTTTCAACTGGTTGGTGTTGACGTTTGGTCTTTGCAAAGTTTGGCAATGACGTTTAACATTGTTTCAATGAAGTTTGGGGGGACCTTTTTGTATATATATTTTTGTTTTTCTTTTAACTATAAAATAAAAATAATAATAAAAAATATATATAAATAAATAAACAGGGGAGTGCCGACATTTTCAACCCTCTTGGTGTAGCATGATAGTGAGGACACTGTCAAGGTTAAGTTTGGGGGTATGCTCGGTAAGCTTTCTTCCTTCGCATTCATATGTATATTTTTGCATTTGCATACTTATTTTAAAACCCATAAAAAATTAAAAATTTCAAAAATTATAAAAATTAAAGTATTCAATTTTGGCCATAATTGACTTGAGTTTGACAAAAAGGTTAACTAGTTAGGAACAACTAGATCTTAGACTTAGTAAATTAAAAACCCTAAAAATAACCTTTCTTAAAATTTAACGGTAGAAAATATATGTCCTTGTAGTTTATTTAGAAATAGGCAAATTTCGAGTTGACTTCATGGACTAAGTTAAAACAAGGGAAGAGTATTGATGTTTTTATTAAAATATAAGTTTAAAAAATAATTCCTAAGCTTAAGTCTAAATTCTGAAAATATATACCCTACAAATTGCACAAACACGAACCTTGAAATTTGGAATAATAGAGGAGACCTTGAAATGCTCTTGTCTAAAGTCCTTAGTACGAAGAAAATCAAATAAAAATTCAAGTGTGAATAAAGAGATAAAAATGAACACTGGTTTTTGTAATTACTTAAGGCTGCATAAATAGAAAAATATTTAGCGAGGGTGCTTCATCACCTGGTGCCTTAGACCAACAGGTTTGGGAGTCACTGCTAAAGCCTTAGGTGTTATAAGACTAGGAATTACGCTTTAATGTGCAGACACATCTTGTAATCGGTTGTTGGTAGCTCAAGAAGTATTAACGGTCGCATGAAGGATGTGTGAGCAAAATTCATCTAAAAATTCACCAATTAAGAAGTGCTTTGGAAAACGGACAAGAGTATGATTGCTTGATTTGAATTTCCAAATATAGGGGTGATATTTACACACACATAGGGGTATGTGATTGGGATTTAGATAAGAGATAGGAATGAAGAATAGGACTTATATGTTTAATAGAGATGATAAAAATTCCTAAGTTGAGATAGAACCCTAGAAGGAAAACTTAAAAGATGCCGAAAGCTAAGTAAGTCTACAGAACATATATAATCTTAAGTTAAATGATAAGGAAGCGTGAAAAATACGGGTGGATAATTTACGAGTCGACGATAATAGAATTTCTTGTTAGAAAACCTAATTGGAGAATAAAAATCAATAGGCCGAATTGATAGGATTTTGTGGGTAGTATCCGATGAAAACCCTCAGGAGACAACACTCCTCCTACTAGGGACACCTAGAGGTTTAACGGCTTGTTCCACGAGCACAGTGCAATCATGTTTCCCTGCGAAAGTGGGGTTAGGATTTTGTTGAGAATAAAAACTAGGTTTGCTCGAGAACGAGCAAAAGATAAGTTTGGGGGTATTTGTTCATACCATAATTTTGCATTATTTTATTCCCCATTCTTATTCAGTTTATAAATAAACAGGTGCTTTTGACCCATGTCTGTTACATAGTTACAGGTTACAGGTTCTCGGAACAAAAACGGTGAAATTGAAGAAAAGACGATACAAAAGTGAGACTACGATCGATAAATGGAGGAATCTTGATCATGCCACATTTTGAAGGACAATGAAGATCAATAAATAAGTTCACAGAGTACAAAAGCAGCACAAGGTTCAAGACTTCGTCACGAAGCAACGGTAAAAATCCATGACATTACTCACTGTAGAGATCTGGAAAAGAACTAGAAGATATTCTGAAGAACCAACCAAAGAAACAAGAAGAAAAAGTCAACAGGAAGTCAACCAGAAAAACTCAGCCCACGATGCCTCCAATTGGCCGCGGAACCGCGGCCAAACCTTGCTATTGGCCGCGGATCCACGGCCATGTGAGACCCGTGTCTGTGCAGAAAATTTGTTGTATCTGGCGGCGCGTTGACTAGTCTTCCTAGGGGTATTTTTGTAATAGCAGATGTGCGAGTCGATTGTAATCCTAGGGTTTCTATCCTCTATAAATAGGAACCCTAAATCTTGTATTAGGTTATGCCTCTTTTCATTTCATAAATTCAGATCTATAATTCCTGTGTTGATGTTTGGAGAGAGCCATCAATAAAGTAAGATTTCTATTTCATTGCTTTAGTTTACTTTTAATTATTTGCCCTAGTTAGATAGTTAGAATGTCATTCAATTCCCTAATGAGCGAGTAGTCTCCTCGCTTGTTAGGGTTAGCTTTAGGGAAAGGCTTGAGAGATGAAATCTCCCACCCCTTTCTTACCCATCACACATAATAATTAGGACTCCATGCATACATACACACACCGTTCCCTGCGACACCTTACCCCTCGAGGTAACGGTGATACCGTAGTATAAAGGACCGGTTGTGTATATTTTCCATGAAGGTTAGGGTAATAATTGAGAAAGGAAGGACAAGAACCTAGAGGAAGAAACATTGTTTCTTCCCGATGGTACTAATCCCCTTTATTAATTATTACCATAACACCTAATAGATCTAAAATAGGGCATTGAAAGCGGTGAGGAAACATTCAATTTCCCAACTTACCCTAAACCTAACCCTAGCAAGATTCTAGTCTTAGTATAAATCAATTTAGGTTTTAGAGATAATCAATCCGACCCCAATCGGAATTAACTTGTAAGAACAATTAGGAAATTCACAAAATTCCTGTGGACCGACCCGTACTCACCGGCTAGCTACCAAGCGACGCCGTTCTTGATTGCGGCAATATTATTTTTGATCTATCATTCGAAAGCGCATAAGCTAACTAAAATCTCTTTCAAATCAGGGCCACAGTAGGGTCGTTGGACCGGATTCCTATCGTGCGAGATTTTTTCCCGACGTTTTTCCCAATGGGTTACCTGGTTTTCCGCCAGAGCGCGATATTGTGTTTTGCGTTGATCTGATTCCCGGCACGGGGCCTATTTCTATACTGCCTTACCGGATGGCTCCGGCGGAGCTTAGAGAACTTAAAAATCAATTGCAAGAGTTGCTTGATAAGGGACTTGTACGTCCGAGTGTTTCACCATGGGGAGCTCCTATTCTGTTTGTCAAGAAGAAGGACGGCAGTTTGAGATTGTGTATTGATTATCGTCAATTGAACCGAGTTACGGTGCGGAACAAGTATCCTTTGCCTCGCATTGACGATTTGTTTGATCAACTCCAGTATGCGAAACATTTTTCTAAGATTGATTTGCGTTTGGATTATCATCAGTTGCGGGTTCGGAATGATGACATTCCGAAGACTGCTTTCCGTACATGCTACGGGCATTATGAGTTTCTAGTGATGTCGTTCGGACTCACAAATGCCCCAGCAGCGTTCATGGATCTGATGAACCGGATTTTCAGGTCATTTCTCGACCAGTTCATTATTGTGTTTATTGATGACATTCTGGTCTACTCTAGGAGTCGGGAGGAGCATGAGCAGCACTTGAGGATTGCTTTGCAGACATTGAGAGAGCACCAGTTGTATGCTAAATTCTCAAAGTGCGCATTTTGACTTGATAGAGTTGACTTCCTGGGTCATGTGGTGATGGGAGACGGTATTCTTGTGGACCCGAGAAAGATCGAGGCTGTGCAGCTTTGGCCCAGACCTGTATCCGTGACAGAGATCCGCAGCTTTTTGGGCTTAGCTTGATATTACATCCGTTTCGTGCAAGATTTTTTCGAGTATCGCTGCACCGCTGACCGGGCTGACCCGGAAGGGGGTTCCTTTTCTTTGGACTGATGCGTTCGAGCAGAGTTTTCAGCAGTTGAAGACTCGGTTGACGACGGCAGCAGTCCTATCTTTGCCTTCTGGATCAGGTGGCTTTGTAGTGTATTGTGATGCGTCTCGAGTGGGGCTCGGTTGTGTGCTGATGCAGCATGATAGGGTGATTGCTTATGCTTCTAGGCAGCTGAAGAAGCACGAGCAGAATTATCCCACTCACGATCTTGAGATGGCTGCGGTGGTCTTTGCGTTGAAAATTTGGAGACACTACTTGTATGGGGAGTCGTGTCAGATTTTCACGGACCACAAGAGCTTGAAGTACATCTTCCAGCAGCGGGATCTGAATCTGAGACAGCGCCGGTAGATGGAATTTGTGAAGGATTATAATTGTGAGATCCTTTATCACCCGGGCAAGGCAAATGTGGCAGCTGACGCTTTGAGTCGTAGGCCCGAGGGTAGCCTGTCCCAGTTGAGCGCAGTTCAGAAACAGTCTTCTGCGGATTGGCAGACCATGCGCGATGGTAGAGTACAGTTTGAGTTCACTTCCACTGGGGGACAGCTTTCTCATGTCCGTGCCCGTTGTTTCTTTTGGATCGTATCCGTGAGGCGCAGCCCAGTGATGCCCGTTTGGTTGAAATTCTTGAGCTTGTTCGACAGGGTATAGATTCGAAGTTCTTGATTGATGACCAGGGTATGCTACGTTGCGGGACTCGCTTGTGTGTACCAGATATTAATGGGTTGAGACGCGAGATCCTAGAGCAGGCACATTAGTCAGCCTTTAGCGTTCATCCAGGTTCTACCAAGATGTACCGTGACTTGAGAGACATTTACTGGTGGGAAGTGATGAAGCGCGATGTTTCGGATTTCGTTTCGAGGTGCCTGACTTGTCAGTAAGTCAAGGCTGAGCATCAAAGACCGGCTAGAGAGTTGCATCCTTTACCCGTTTCTGAGTGGAAATAGGAGCAGATTTCCATGTACTTTGTGATGGGTCTACCCAGGACCAGTCGGGGGTATGACTCCATTTGGGTGATTGTTGACCAGTTGACGAAAGCGGCTCACTTCCTTCCAGTGAAGACCACTTTCGGTTATACTCAGTATGCTCAGTTGTATATAGATGAGATTGTGCGTTTGCATGGTGTTCCCACATGCATTGTATCCGACAGGGGCATCCAGTTTACTAGTCGTCTTTAGCAGAAGCTTCAGGAAGTTTTGGGTACCCGGTTGAGTTTTAGCACCGCTTTCAATCCGCAGACCGATGGTCAGTTAGAGCGGACGATACAAACTCTAGAGGATATGCTTCAGGCGTGCGTGCTTGATTTTGGTGGCAGTTGGGATCGTCACTTGCCATTGATTGAGTTCTCCTACAACAACAGCTTTCAGGAGACTATTTAGATGGCACCTTTTGAGGCCTTATATGGTAGGAAGTGTCGATCGCCGGTCTGTTGGACCGAACTCTGTGAGAATAGGGTTTTGGGACCCCAGCTAGTTCAGGAAACTACGGAGATGATCCAGCTGATTCAGAACAGGATGAGAGCAGCCTAGTGCAGACAGAAATCTTATGTCGACCGTCGTCGTCGCAGACTTGAGTTCGCAGTGGGAGATCATGTATTCCTGCGGATTTCTCCGATGAAGGGCGTTATGAGATTTGGGAGGAAGGGGAAGCTCAGTCCCAGATTTGTAGGTCCCTTCGAGATCCTTGAACGAGTTGGTACCGTTGCTTACCGTTTGGCTCTCCCGTCCAGTTTTCCGGATGTTCACCTCGTGTTCCATGTGTCGATACTTCGTAGATACCTTCATGATTCTTCTCACATGATTCAGCATGAGACTGTTCAGCTTGAGCGTGATCTTTTGTTCACTGAGCAGCCGGTAGTTATATTGGATCGGCAGGTGAAGAAACTTCGGTCAAAGGTCTTGCAATCTGTGAAGGTTCTTTGGCGTACCCCGACTAGTGAGGAGATCACTTGGGAGGCCGAGAGCGAGATGCGGAAGAAATTCTCTCATCTCTTTGAAGGTACGCTTGTATGAAATTTTAATTCGGGGACGAATTTTCTTTAGGGGGAGATTGTAACACCTTAGAATGTGATTAGTGTTAATTAAGCGATAGTACGGGTTTTTAAGAAAAAGTTTACCAAATCGGGTTTCTCACATTCTATATCAATTAATTATATTTTATTATTATTTGATATGGCTTACACACACACGTGCACATTAATGTGAGGGTTAGTTAGTGTTAATTTCGTTAAGTGACCATGACACCTTAAGCATCCATGTCCTAATTAACCTTGCCTTAACCTTCCCAAGATATTTGTGTATGAGAAATATCTTGTTGGATTTGAGAGAGATGGCTAGTGAGTCATGATGCATTAATGGGCATTAATGAGGCGAGGAGGGGGAAAGTGAGTGTAAGGTTTTGATTCATCCTACACTCACCTCACATCATATAATCTCTCTCACTCTCTCACTCTCTCTCACTCTCAATTATTTGATATTCCCTCAACTCCCAAACTGAACCCTTACCTTCTCTTCACAAATCCTTGCAAAAAGCTTCACAAAATCCATGGAAAACACTTCAAATGTCTTGATTTGCCACTAGGTTGCCTTGGAGCTTGGAAAGCTAGGGATTTTGAGCAAGAATGGCTAGGTAATGATCTCTAAACTGGTATTTAGGAGTTTTATTGTTGGGTTGCCTTGAAATTATGGTTTAGAACACTAAAGGTAGCATTTTGTGCAAATATCGTATTTTTTGTGTCAACTTTGAGTCTCTGTGATCTGCTGTAAAACTAGGTGTTTTTTGAAAAAGTTCCCATCACAGTGACCTATTGTTGTGACCTAGAACCCACCATAAAAACCTGAGACCACCCCTTAAATTTTGGGCCGCAGATTTATTAGTTCTGGCAGCAAATTGCGGCCAAAGTGGGGGCTGGGGTGTTAAATCTTTGCCGTGGGGTCTCTGGGGTTGTTTATGGTCTCGTGGTACTTGCAAGTTTCACCAATTTTTAGTGTATCAAAATCTGGGACTACTTTGTTATATTCTAGTATTTTGAGTATGCGTGTTACATTATCCGACACGGTTCGTGATCTGGTGTGCTGCTACACTTGGGCTGGTGTTGGTGTGTCATCACGCACATTAGCCGTTAGACGAACACTTGTAGGTCGGATTGGAGTTGGTGCGTTGGTCAAACGTCTTGTGTACGTGATATTGATCGATTTCTGAGATTTGCACTGGCTATGTTTTGTGTTAATTGGATCGCAGGCGGGGACTTCGGACGCTGCGAAGAAAGGGAAGTAGGTGATTGGATTTACCTAGCCCGCGACTGTCGGTGAGTAGATTTAGCATCTACGGGGAATTCGCCCGCATGGCGTTATGCGTCAGGGCTAGATATGATATGATATTAGCCGCATGTTTATATTGTACATATAGAGTTTGCGTATAAAATTCATTGCATATTATTACTTGTTGTGCTTGGACTTGTACCCTTTGGACACTGCACTATTATTGACGGTTCATGTTGCACGCACACTGATTATATGCCACCCACACCGTCAATAATTGCCATGACAAGCACAACACACATACATATATGATATTATTTGGTTAGGGACATTGAGACATTCATTCATATTCCATTGTACATATGACTGTATACCTATATGTTTACACATATGCCTTACCATGCCTACATGAATACACATACCTGGAGAGTATTGTATCATTATTGACATGTATATACATATACCTAGCTTGATATAGCTACACACATACCTGGAGGGCATTATATCATTATTGATAGGTAGATACACACATCTTGCTATACCGATATGGGTACGCATATCTGGCTATAGCTACATGTTCACCTTATATGATGCTGCGTTGGTTTCGGAGAAATTAGGAACCGCATGATATATTTAATAAGTTGTTGCAGTTAAATAGCAGTTTTTCCTTTTTATGCTCATATTACTGTTTCATGTTGCATATATTATATTTCATGGTTTTCGCATTGATATATGGATTTCACATGATGTTTCCTGGATGTTTTGCTCCTGGGTATATATATCAGTGGTATGGGACGCTGATATATATACATGTATATATATATATATATATATATATATATATATATATCAGTGGTATGGAACGCTGTTATATATATGTACACCTATATAATATATATCATCATAATGATCTGTGCATGTATTCTTATTCATTGCCCGATATGAGGGGCCGATATGCCCGATGTGAGGGGCCGATGTGCCCGATATAAGGGCCGATATGGGGACCGATTTGAGGGAATTTGGGGATTTAGATTGTCTTGATGGACACTGGTCCGCCATGATGAGAATTCCGTGAGGATGACATGTTTTATCCCATACTCCGTATTTATTTGATATGCATTTGCTTCATGTATTAGTAGTACCTGATAGAGTACCTTCCATGACTGTTGCATATACATATTGTCATACTTATACTATCAGATTATATGTGATAGATTATCGCTGTTAGTACATACTTGCGATTACAGTATGATATTATTTACTATTCACGTGTTGGCAACTCAACCCCGTTGTGCCGCAGGATTTTTCAGGTCTGATCATCAGAGTGGTCGCGGCAGGTCGCCTTATTATCTCTACTTTTGCGGATACCGCTACGGTTGGATGTGAAGCCGTTTGCTATAGGTGGGTTGCGGTTATCCGATGATTTATATTGTATATTTCTTGTATCTAGTACTCTCTTTCTACCACTTTCATGTATTGATTTAGAGACGAGTTGTGAGGATCGATATTATTTATTCTTATGACTCTGGTTGTCGTGCTTGTGTGAGCCGGCCTTTATATATATGGATTATCTCATTTCTTCGCTACGGCGTCGTATATCTGTTGTGGTGGTTGTTTCCGCCGTTGGGCGAGATTTGCTCCCGTTTGGGGATGTTTTACTTTTATCTTATATTTGTACCCGTTTCGGGGCTAGCTTTTACAAAGGATGTGCTGTCGAAATTTTTATGAAAAACAAACTTAAGTTTTAAAGTTTTGCATCGAGATTTTTAAAAGTGATCTATCTTTCTTTCTTATAATGGTTTAGATTGCTGGGTTTTTCGGTTTACTTAATTGCGTTACGCATGTTGACGTTACGTAGTTTAAGCGCCGGTCATGTGTCCAATTTTGGGTCGTGACATGTATATTCTTTCGAGTTTAGAGTCGCGCATTGTATTATTATGGTTTTCTCGATGATTTTGAGTTTCCTTTTGAGTTTTGATCATCGCCCTCCGGCATTGTATATTATATTGTTTGCGTGGTTATGACCGCCAATTGGCGAAGAGCTAGCTCCCGTTTGAGAATGCCTTTATGTATATTATGCATGTTGTAACCTTTTGGAGCCAGTATTTACAAAGGAAATTCTGCCGAAATTTTCGGAAAATACTTAAGATTTTAAAATGCATATTTCGGCTTATTTTGTTAAACCACTTGTTTTAAACTAAAGTTTTCCTTCACTTTCTTCTTTAAATTGTTTAGATTTCTGGGTTTTTGGCTTACTTGAATTAGATGGGGTCCTATAGATTTCATATGATTCAAATGCCAGTCACGTGCCATTTCAGATCATGACAATTACTTTTCCCGGCCCCTCACCCGACCTACCCGGTCACCGTCAACCTTTCCCGACTTTTTTCCCCACCACCACAGCCGCCACCATCTACCACAACCACCGCCGTCACCCACATTTCCAAACAATCGCAAATTGAAGAGCAACCACCACCACCAATAACTGCTGCCACCACCCACCACTGGCCAGCACCATAATCCAAAATCTTTAAATTAAAGCCTTATCCACCAAATTCAATTTAGAAAAATAAAATTTTCAATTGAATAAATTAACTTACCGGTTGAGAATTTCGACGGTGATAAGGAAGCCGAGGAGGAGCTCGACGTTGATGAAAATGGCGGCGATCGACATTGATGAGGAGGGCGCGATCGAGACGGCAATCGATCGAGACGATGTTGGAGGTGATGGAGACGGCGCTGGAGGTTGGAGGAGACGACGGGGGAGGAGGCGATGATGGCACTAGGGATTGGAGAAGGTGACGAGGGAGGAGGTGACGAGGGAGGAGCAGGTGACTCGAGATCGGAGGAGGCGATGATGATGCTGGAGGTCGGAAAAGACGACGTCGAGATCGGAGACGACGAGGTTGAAGGCGACTCGAGAGTGGGGAAATTTTGTGGGGAAATAAATTGGAGAATTAGGATACCGTGGGAACGGGGAGGGAAAAATTTTGTTTTTTATTTTTTTTAAATGTCCGACTTTGCCCCTACGGATATAAGGAAAAAAAATTTGGTTTTTATTTTTATTTTGATGTAAAATTATAAGAATTTGACAAATTGGTGCTTAGTTAGCAGAAAATTTGATCTTGTTCTTTTGTCCGGATGTATTACACCCGACACCCACACACCGAATAATTTCTCTATATTCTGAACTCAAGGATGCGCTACGTATTCCCATCTTTTTTTCTCCAAGAAAAAATTCCAGTAGAGGGAGATAATTTCTTTATTTATGTGAGTATCAACATCATCTCTCTCTTTCTCTCTTTTTGAAAGCGTGTAAAGTTTTCTTTGGTCTCCTCTTCAATGTTTCTCCTCGCAGTTAAATTAAAACATGTGCCGTTTTCTTAGGGCCATTTATATATACATTTTGTGCGTGGTTTGGTTTGAAAAATTCAATCTTCGAGTAAATTAGTCAAGAATGTGGAATCCTTGCTTTGCTAATTGGTTCTTTTGAGACTTGAGAGAGGACAACAACAAGTGTTCGTTTTTATCAATATTTTTTAGGTCAACTGTGTATGAATTAAGGTTTTGCTTAATTGAATAGTTGATAGGTAGGTAGCCTATAACTTTATTGGATATTTTCTATGTGGTCCTTGACTACATAAACTAGTTGTAAGTAGTGATGAAAACGGATGGGGAACGGACATGGATTGGATATAAGCGTGAACATATCCGTATGCGGCAATTCGAGACAGATTCGAATTCTCGGAGAGTTAACAGAGATGAAAATAGCTATCCGTATTTGGTAACAGTCGAATTGTAATTTTACCAAATCTCTATATATAATGCAAATACCTTTTGTTTGAGGTCCACCCTTCTCATTTTTTCTAGAAAAAATGAGAAAATTCCCCATCTTTTAAGCCATCCACATCATCTCTTTCACCTCTTAAGCCCTCCACATTATCTCTCTCTCTCTCTCCACCCAAAAAACAATTAATTGTTTATCTATAACTCTCCATCTCATCTCTTCCAAAAATAAATCTCTATATATAATGTAAATACTCTTGGTTAGAGTTCCATCCTTCTCCTTTTTTCTTAAAAAAAAGAAAAAATGAGAAAAATCATCACCTCTCAAACCCGCCACATCATCTCTCTCATCTCTTAAACCCTCAACATCATCTCCCTCTCCACTCAAAAAACAATTAATTGTTTATTTAGAACCCTCCATATCATCTCTTCCATATATATCCTCCATATCATCTCTCCCATATATATATATATATATATATATATATATATATATATATATATATATATATATAATGCAAATACCCTTGATTAGATGTCCATCCTTCTTTTCTCTAGAAGAAATGAAAAAACGAGAAAAATCCTCACTTCTCAAGCTCTCCACATCATCTCTCACACATTTCAAGCCCTCCACCTCATCTCTCTTTTTTTTTTTAAAAATAAATAAGACTCTAGAACCCTTCACATTTCTCTCTTCCCCTCGTAAATTCTTTTAAACATGTGCAACGCACGCACACAAATTCTAGTATATATAATGCAAATACCCTTGGTTAGAGGTCCATCATTCTTCTTTTTTCTAGAAGAAATGAAACAACGAGAAAAATTCTCACCTCTCAAGCCCTCCACATTATCTCTCTCACCTCTCAAGCCCTCCACCTCATCCCTCTCCCTTTTTTCAAAATAAATAAATAAATAAGATTCTAGAACCCTCCATATATCTCTCTTTCCTTCTCAAATTTTTTTAAACACGTGCAACGCACGTGCATAAATTCTAGCATATATAATGCAAATACCCTTAATTAGAGACCTATCATTTTCCTTTTTTCTAGAAAAAAAAATAAGAAAAATCCTTAACTCTCAAGCCCTCCACGTCATCTCTCTCACCTCTTAAGCCCTCCACATTATCCATCTCTCTCCTCACAAAAAAACAATTAATTGTTTATCTTTAACTCTCCATATCATCTCTCCCAAAGATATATAGATATAGATATATAGATATAGATATATATAAGATCCCAAAAATTAATTAATTGTTTAATTAACACGTGCGTTACACGTGCTAATGCATATCATTGATTTTCCATATTTAGATATGAAATGAATATTGGGGAAAATACTCAATAAAACCAAAAATCACTAATTTAGTATCGGATACAGATACGGAACGATATAGATGTTTTCATATCCGTATCCGGTGGGTATTAACGGATGCAGATACGGATTTGCTTATTCATCGAAATGAAAATTTCATTATCCTTAGATAAGAATCAAGTATTGATATAGGGTCAGCTCGGATTATCGATATCCGTTTACATATCTAGCTGTAAGATGAAAATTGATATGTGAACTCTCGATTTTCATTCAACCAAGCAACTTTAAAAGTTGATTGAAGATGAAAAAATGGTCTTCATAGCCACTGATGGCTAAATTGCAGGGACGCTTCATTTCTGCTTGTAATGCAAGATATCTTTCTCGATTATGAATTTTTTTTCCTCTCCATTTGTAAAAAGTCATGCTGCAGCTGAGTAAGAAGTTTGGAATTCAAATCCCGTTTACATCTTCAAGGAAAAGAAGCTTATAATAATTGCTTATTTAACAGAAACCATCCTATGGTTTACTCGACATTTCCAAAACCATCATGTAGTTTAAACTCTTTACCAAACCCCCTCTGAACTCTCTGTTCATTGTACAAAAAAAAAACCTGGTTTGATTTATGAAGTTTTTTTTGGGGATAAACAGGCCCCACAATTGACTGATATATGTACTTTTATCTTAAATTATTCATCATGATATCATTATATCAGCCCTTTTTCTTTATATTCCGATTTAATTTCAAATTGAGGCTTCTTCTCTGAATTCTCAACCCTGAAGTTTACTTATCCAAATTAGGGCAAATTGCCTACTAAATGACAATACATGTATGGTTGCATCTAGAGTATCCGTATTTTTATTAAAATAAAGCCTTTATTCAGTCGAATTTTGTAATAAATAACCGCAAAGATTTCTGTGTAAGAAAATAAAAGCTCGGGAGTTTTCATGATGAGTTTAATCTGTATGGTGGTTTTGGAAAACCGGAGTAAACCACATAATAGTTTATGTGAAATAAGGGCTGTGATAAACCAGCCAGTCACAGTAAGATTGACCTGGCAACCTCATGTTCCATATGTTTGTAAAAATGATTATGTCAAATATTATTTTGAGCTTGGAGCCGATAATATCGCGGCCCACAACCCCAGTTGCCGCTGTCGCATGGCACACGAAACAAACGGCGTCTTGATCTGCCGTTTGATAACGGCCCATAGACAGTAACCTCAGTTTCGGAACAAACGGACGTTGACCGCAGGCAACGGAGTTTAGGTCGCAGAACGGGTCGTTAGCCGTTAGCCGTTAGCCGTTACGCCCGGATGTTGCGGGGAATCGTTGATCACGTGACTTCTGGTTTCACGCTGAGCTGGCTTCTTCATCACCTTCTGTTTTTTTCCTTCTTGTCGAAAGTCACAATCGGCCTCTGCTGCCATGCGTATCCACTTCCTCCTGTGCAGCATGTGATGTTGAGCCCACCGTCCTTTTTTTAAGCTGATACCATTTAACTATTTGCACCGATAAGTTGCACAGAGAGTGCAGAAGTAATCTAATAAATATTATTACACTTGTTATATTACACACAACATACCGAATATGTATAATATATACATAAGAAGGAAAACTTTTGTATTAATCTCGACATCTAATGATCGCGGGCAACCAAACATAATATTTAGATTATGAGATATTTGAATATAACTGTATTAGATATTATAGTTATCATAAATCAGAGAAGTTCTGATTTATATTGTTGAGATTATGATTACCGTGTTTGATTGTTAGGATTATTAGTTATCAGTTTGTTATGTTATGAGATGTCTAAACCTTGCATGAGATGTCAATGAACTCTGAACTCGATTAGCCGTAAAAAAATAATAATGGAGGGTTGACGATTTTCCCGCCATAAAAGAAAATTTCTTTCTATACATTACATGAGATTCCATTCCCTCTTAATCAAAAACCATTCTCTTAGGGGTTGTTTGGTTGCAGGATTATGGGTGTGGATTTGGATTTTGGATTGTGGAATCCTAGGATTCCACAATTTTGTGTTTGGTTGCAGGATTAGGATTTCTAGGATTCCTTTGTTTTATATGGGGGGCCCACCACAAAAGAAGGATTCATGAATCCTAAAAATTTTCAAGGATTCTCAAGGATTTGGCACTATTCATTGTACTTTTAGATGGGGCCCATGCACTTTATTTATTTAACAGTCCTCTCTCTCTCTATCTCTCTCTAAAATCCTCAAATCCAAATCCTATTTTTTTTCCAACAACCAAACAAAGATTACAAGGATCTACAAATCCAGATCTACAAATCCAAAACCAACCAAACAACAAATTACCAAATCCAGAAATTTCAACCGTACTATTTTTGGAATCCAAATTTCATAATCCTGCAACCAAACAGCCCCTTAAGGAATACAACCATGCATTAATCAACTTTTCTCCTTCTAGAAATTAGTTTATAAAAGTCATTTCTTTTTCTTTTTTTGATTTGCCAAAGTTATATAAGTCATTTCTACCATTATATAAGACTAGTATTTGCATTAAAATGTGTAGTTAAATATGATAGCATATCTTCATATTCTAAATTTAATAATCATATTCCAAAAAAAAAATTTTGAATGAATGTATATGGAGACTACCAATCCATAAATATATTAAGAAAAATTAATAAGGATAATTTTTTAATAAGAAAATATGTTATCGGCATCCACGTACTCACACGTGAATTTAGGATTAAAAACTTGATAAGACGCATTACCTATAATTAGCAAGCAGCATGCTCTCCTCGTTTCTTTATGTTCTTCTTAATGGGGTTAGTTACAATTTTTAAAGGATATATGGGGTTAGCTGCGGTTATTGAACTTGACTGGATTTTGGGTTGAGGTTATGAAAAATAGAAGGCACTATTACATTTTGGAAGCTTGGCTGTGGCTTTAAGACAGAACAAAGTCTTTTCTTTTCCGACTAATGTAGTGTTACTCTTACAATACTAACCTTACCCTTACAATACTAACCTTAACACAAATATAGTTTATTATTAGTGAAAGGAACATAGATGTCGAATCATTATACGTATCGCATATAGTTTTTCTTTAATGTCATATCGCATATCGTAACATATTATATCGTAAGATTCACTTAATAGCTATACAATTACCGTATCCAGCTATATATTTCATAAATATATGTTCACCTCAGTAAACATAAAACTATTTATAAAGTGATAGTCAAGTACGTGACACAACCATACAAATACAAAAATAAAATACATGAATCAAGAAAATTCAAATGAACAATTTTAGTTCATAAGATAATTAACCAATATTAATCAGTATGAGCACCTATGAAGCACGGAAACTTGTAAATGCCTCACGAATCGTTCTCGATCGCGAATCTCGTTTTCTAGGTTTTTGGAATATTGCAAATCCATATCGTATTGTATCCCGTATCCGAACATAGTTACATAGATGAGCGGAACCAAAGCGAAGTAGTAGTTAGAATCTAATTTTGGGTGTCGTGCAATATTCTATACCGTATCCTATCAAAAATCTACCATCTCATATAGTTTGATATGAGTCATAGCTTAAGATATTGACGACAATGGAAAGGAATCTAATGGTGCACACGCAAACCGAGTTTTTTGTTTTACATGTGCGATGAATGGGTAGATTTCCATTGGTGCAAGATAAAGTCAGAGCACGCACAAATGGTACAATAATGTGTTAATTTTGATTGAAAAATTCATGGCTCAAGTCAAAGCTCAAGTTCAAATCAAGCACGTGCTACGCACGTGTTGACCCGCTCTCAGATTCATGAGGCTGCAGGGTCTTTTTTGAGTTGGAATATGTATATGTTGAAAGATTTAATTATCTATGTTTAAACTTCTCTCTTCATGGAAGCCATAGTATAAATATAGATTAATTAATGCACACATATTATATCCACAAAATCAACAGAGCGAGAGAGGGTTTTTGTTAGAGAGAAACTAATTAATGCACACATATTATATCCACAAAATCAACAGAGCCAGAGAGGGTTTTTGTTAGAGAGAAACTTGTATTGGGTGTTGATTGGTGAGAGTGTTCTCGTATAATATTTTTTTAATAGTGAAAGCTTGCATCGTCGAATTGCAGGATTAGGTGCAAGTTATGCTGAACCTGGATAAAATCTTTTGTTTCGTGTTGCTTGGTTTGTTCTTCTCATAATTTGCATTGTTTTTAGTAGATTGTCCGGTTGGTCTTTTTTCAAATAGTTTGTATGCACACGATCCTGATCGATTTCCGCTGCGACAATTGATGTGGTTTGTGTTTCCTTCGAGAATCGCGGATATATAAATTACAGCCAGTAGTATCAGAGTATCAGATTCGGTGTTTTCGGATTATTTGAGGAGATGATATCTACGTATTACAACGTGTCATGCCCCACTTCCCAGTATACGGGCAGAGGACGTGATGAGACCGCTACGTATTTACTGCGAAGTAAATACGCTAAACGTATCTAAGCAATATAAAAGTAAATGCACAAGAGACAAGATATAATAAAACAACAACTTTATTTATTCACATTCTTTCTGTACAATGCATGGAAAGTAAATACAACTGAAATAAAGCAATGCCTAAACAATAGCATAACAGAAATGAAAAGGTACTGAAATGAAAGTGTACAATGAACTAAAGCTCAGGATCTTCACTGAATTGGTCCAAGTCTTCAGCAGTGGGCTCGATCTCAGGAATGTCCAGATCACCGACGACATTTAAAGAAGAAAGAAAGAGAATGCCGTCAGCGAACAAATCGCTCGGTAAGTCCCAAAGAAAAGGGAGAACTAAAATAGACAGAAAGAAAAGGTAGCTCTTAAAATTGTATTATCTTGTTTTAGTGTTAACGCTGTTGTTTGTAGCTAAATACAGAAGGATGCCAGTGTATACGAGAAGAGTCTCTATATGCCAAAGACTAGAGGCAAGTGTAGTACAAGGAACCGTTTATGCCACGGTACAACAACTGGATTCAGGTTAGGTGTATTAAATCTTACTGTCTCGTGTCACTTCTAACACCTTCCGTATCAATCTACCCCTTAAACCCCGTAGTATCTTGATTATATTGTTGTATTGTATTGTCTTGTATTGTAAACTGATTGTATAATTGGATGACTTTGCCGAAACCATGATATCAGTAAACGGATGTAACTGTATAATCATGTAAATGGATGTAACTGGAGAATCATGTAAATGGATGTATATCTATGGTTCGGTTCAGTCAAGTTGTATAAATTGATAAATGGATTCATGAACTCATATTGAATTGTAATATTGTAAATTGTAGATTGTAGATTGTACTTGAATTATATTCAAGTCAGATTATAAAGAGACTCAATCTGAGTCAGACAACTAGAAAAGTAAATTGAAGTCCTGATTGTTTTGATGTTATCGGTAACCGCTGCACATGGGCGGCATGATTTGTGTCTTTTTCAAAAACGATTACCGTGTTGATAACACCGTTTGTTAAGTTGTCTACCTTAGATAGGCAAGCACCCACTTCTCTGGCTCCCTGAGCCTCAAGAGATTGGTCCCGCTTAAACCTATGTTTACTAGGATCCTTAGGGTAATTTATAGAACTTGAGGGGTTTTATGTAAAAATACTTTTGTATAGTTTTCAAAATACACCCAAGTATTTATTAATCGTCTTTAGAGTTGTAATGAATGTAAATTTTACATTGTGATATTTCTAGTAAAAATATCCTAATTCCATAATAAAGGGTATTTATTTGTAATATTGACTTGTATGGAATTCATGGTATTTTAATGTAAAATGATTCTTGTGATTTTTTTAAAAGAGTTAGAATATTTATATTATTACAAAATAGATATTTTAATATTATATATACATATATTTATATGAAAATAATTTTAATATATATATTATATTCTAGAAATCTCGTTTTTCTTAAGATGTCGTATTTTTAAATCTTTCGAGACCGAATGCTCCTTGCGGAGGTCTGCATCTCGCACTATTAAGCCCGAGGATATGCGATAATCCGCACCATTCCGAACGGGTTCCCCAAATGGGTTGTAGCGGCGTTTTGCAAAGATTTGTATAAAATACTAATCATTAAGAAAAATGGTTTTATTAGTAATGGTATTTAATTGAAAAAATGTCGTTTTCTCGTATTCTATATTCCCGAGGGTATTATGCTATGTTGCATATGAGTGTGTGAGGAGGTAGGTCATTACCTCGTGATCTACTTAAAGGTATAACAAGGTTTTGATGGTTTAAATGTAGAAATGAAACTATATGGTAGTTTAATGAAAAAAATACGTTAAAATGGAAATAACAATTACTTTTGATATGGAACTTGTTGAATATGATTAGTTAGTGTTTAATAGTCAACATGTAGTGGTTGTAGCATGATTGTATTAAAGAAAGAGTTGGGTTTTATAAAGAACCGAATCGGAAATCGGATTTGTTCCGATTCCGTCGGGTTTTGAAATTTCGTATTTTAGAATAAGAATATAGAAGAGGGAATTGGGACTTACGGGTTTAGTTAACAGAGGAGAGGAAAGGGAGACGAGAGGAGTCGACGGTGCGTCGTTTCGTCGTCGGGAGTTCCTAGGATCGTCGTCGGAAGATGGCCGGAAAATTCGCCGGAGCTTCGCCTTTCGCTTCTGTCACGCCCCGCTTCCCAAAATACAGAATACGAGGGGTTGACAAGGCCAGCCATGCTCCTACGGTCAAGGAAATGTCCTACCGTAGTCACACTTCGGCTTCTAGTTTTTCATGGTAAACAGTAAATGATGCGCAGGTAATGAGAAATGCAGTAACTGAATGAAACAATGTAAAGAAAAGACCTGAGGGGGAAACAAAAGAATATAACTCTGGATAGCAAGTCGAGATGTCTGTGATATACGTCTAGTCCTGGTCCAGGCTAAATCTTCTCCTCACACTGAGCATGCATACTCAGGTCGTCAGAGCGACACAATAGCAATATAATATATAAAATCATGTGACAATTCTGACAGTGATAATAGATATATATGACAGTAAATCAATGACGGTATAGGTATGAACATGCAGTAATCAATGCAGCGGAACAGTAAAAGCAGTAGAATGATATGCCGCGTATGTCAACACAGTAAGTATGTATATCGATGCTATCATCCCTATCAGTCACTAAGTCTCACTGTACAGGTCACTAAACCTATCGTCAGTCCAAGTGTGAGAGTCAACCACTCGCGAGTGTCCTTCATCCAAGGGTAGAACCCAAGGGCAAGGGACCACGGGCCCAACATGTAACTCACGGTAATAATCATGTACCTTGTAAATCTCCATATATCTCCATATATATAAGCCGGCAAGGGACTCTCGAGATTCTATTGAATTCACACTCGAACTACCCCACACCCCGTGGTCTACATCAAACGCTAACCATAACCCTAAATATCAGTCGGTCTGTGACAAGTCTACGCGAGAATTGGAGGCAGGACCTCCATCAAGCACGTCCCGACTAATACCTAAGATAAATGGCAGTGTCTGGTGCCTTATCCGTGACACCCGTGCAAGAGCTTCCATAAGTGTCCCATACCACTTATAGTCACACGTACACGCATCCCACAGACATCGACAATGCAATAGAATAATAAGGTTCACTGATTGTGTACAAGTACGTATCACTTTCACTTATTCACTGATACACGAACACTAACGTACTTACCATAATCATTACTAATACCTAACACTGGGTTATGCACGTTATCACTAGGATATCAATGTAGTGATATGTGTATGATATGATGCGTAAACAGTATGTAAGGTATGATTAGGGTGTCATGAATCAATAATCTACCACTTGCATAATTTATCATAAATCATACGGTTACAGTTTAGTGAAACGATGAACGGGGAATAAATAGTATGTTCAGTTATCTATCCAGCGAATCTGGTTTCATGCCAATCGGGTTCCAGGATCATTAATTATATCCATTTCGTTTTAAGCGTTCACGGCTGGAAGTCCGGTTTCAGAATCGGAAGTCCGTTTCGCAACGCATTTTAATCCCGGTTGGGATCAGATTTTAGCGACGCTACAGTTGAATGAAAACTAGGGTTTTCAGTAAGGTTTTCAACGCAACAGACGGATATTCAATCGCATCTGTACATCAGGAGATATACACTATTCAATCCTAGTAAGTAAATTCTGATTCTGTTGGGACTGTTATACGTCCACATCTATTAAATTACAGATTAAATAACAAACGATAACGAAACAGGATGAAACCACTTGTGTTGTCTAGCTAAGGAATTCACCTTTAACAAACACCAGAGTTCCGCAACCTACGAGTTAAGGAAACAGTGTGGTACCCATTACGGAACAGCACTCAATAAACAGAGTCGCTCTGGACTGCAGTCCAGAGTCGCACTCCGATCCAAATATTGTCACAGTTTAAGTACAGAAACAATTAGAAATTTACATAGGGTTATAGTTCTTCGAGTCGGCTTCGATTTAAGCCCTCGAACGCATCATTCCAGTATGTTAATAATTTATGGTGATTTTAACGGTTTTCAGGTACAAGGAAATTCCAGTTTTACGGGTAAACTTAGGGGTAGTCGTTTTAGTCATTAACGGTCATATTTTCCAGCGAAATTTGCATAAGATATCCATCACTACAAGGGCCAATATAAACTTTCCAGTTCCGTCAAATTTGATAAGTATTCTCATTGGGAACACACATCGAACAGGTACGGCACCTAATTGATCTAAAATTGTAGCTTTATGATCTATGTAATCTAAGATTGTAACTTGAGTATATAGCATGTAAGCAAGTAAAATACCTGCCTGGCGACGTGTCGACGACGGTACGGCAACGGCACGATCGCGACGCACGCGCGGCACGGCAACTTGACTTGGCTCGAACTCGAGTCTCGGCAGCGGCTTGGTTGCTGGGGTCTTGACGGCGAGGGTGATGGTCGTTGGTGTGTCGAAGCCGATGGTGAGGGATTGCAGAGGGAGGGAGATATTGAGAGAGAGAAAGAGTTAGAGAGAGAAAAGTTAGAGAGAGAGAAAGAGTTAGAGAGAGAGAAAGTGAGAGATCAGTGAGAGAGAGAGATTCTAAAGAGTGAGAGAGAGCACAGAGGGAAAGAGAGGGTAGAGGAGATAGAGACAGAGAGTGAGAGAGTGAGATGAGATCAGAGAAAGAGAGAGATGAGAGAGAACAGAGAGAGAGAAGCAGGGGGAGAGAGGGAGAGATCAGAGAGAGAGAGTGGGATGGTGAGATAGATGATGGCGATGGTGATGATGATGACGCTGCGAGGGTGTAGGGGAGGCTCGCCGGCGAGAGGTACGGTGGCCGAGCTCGGGTGCGGTGGCTTGAGGGATGGTGAGCAGGAGGAGGAAGTCGAGGGAGAGAGGGAGTGGGGAGCTCGGGTTGATGGTGGTCGAAGGTGGAGGTGAGGGAGAGAGGAAGAGAGGTCGTGGTCGTCGCCGTCAGGGCGTGCGACGTTGGGTGCTCGGCGATAGGGAATTGGGTGTGCAGTGGGTTTGGGTGAGGGAGTAGGAGGAGGAAAGAAAGAGATTGAGGAGACGAGGGTGCGCGTCGAGTGGACCGTGAGGGGGCGCGTCGTGGGGTAACGGTGAGCGAGCGTGGGCGGAGGAGTCGGCGGAGAATGCGGATCGCGAGCGGGGGAGGCGGAGGTGTGTCGAGCAAGCGGAAATAAGAAGTAGCCGTTGGGAAAAGACGGCACTGTAGGAGGCGGGCCAGGTTCGATTTGAAGCGGGCGTAGGGTGAGGGGATGAGGAGAGTAGGTCGGGCCAGGGATGGGCTTGGGATTTTAAGAGAAGAGAAATTTTAGTTGTTAAAAAGATAGGCTTGGGATAATTTGAATAAAATTTGGTGAGAAATGGAGAGGGATGGGCCGCTGGAAGAAAGAAATTAATAGGGGGAAAAAGAAGCGGGCCGGGGGAAAATGTAAGAGGGGAAAATTTGAGGAGAGAAGTTGGGTCAGAGATAAATTTAAAATAAGGAGAATAGTGAGGAGAAGGAAGAGAGGGCCGGGCTAGAGGAATAAAAATTCAATGATAAATAAGAAAGGAAGGGGGCAGGGCTTAAAGAAATAGAGTGGAGAAAAGATTGGGCTGTGGGCTTTTATAACAAGAAAAGATATAAGTAAGAGAAATTTTAGTTGGGCTGAGGGATTAAAATAATAGTAAAAAGAAAGGGTCCGGCTTGGAAATAGCAATAAAAGAGTTTGGGAGAAGTATAAAATAGATAGGTAATAGGGTTTTTAAACTAAAATAATTTTAAATATAAACTAACGAATTTTGTAAGTGACAATTTTCATAAATACGGATATTGGTATAAAAAGGGGCTGGGTATTACATCATACCACCTTTACAAAAATTTCGTCCTCGAAATTTAAAATAAACGATAAGTTATACAAACATAAGCGAAAGCTATTATATTGCAAACTAACACATAATGCTTTATTTGAAATAGGCAGATAAAGAAATTTGAAGGTTTATATATGTAAGAACAACATACAAAAAGGTATGTCTAAATAGGTATGAGGCAGGAATAACTATAGGGGCAACTACATGTAAACGAGAATAGCAATAACGACAATAACAAACAATGATATTCTAGGCGTACTCGATAAAATCGAAACTCGAATATGTGCACATATAAGTACGGCAGAAATAATGAGTATAAGCCACAACACCCGAAAATAAAGTAACGACAATGAGGTAGTGAAAGCTTAGTCGGTAGGTTAAAACTTTTTAGGATAATGTATCGGTCAAATAACGTAGGAAACTCATATAGTGAAAATAAGAAACATGGAACGAAAATAGGCGCGATGTAAGGTTGCGCTACTAAAAATGAGGATAATAGTAGTACTGAAAATGAGGATAATAGTAGTGTGCTTTGAAATACATAAAACTAAGTAGTCAATAACACGCACTCTTCGACAAATACAAGATAATGAAAACCAAATTTCAATAATAAAGTCCCTAAATATATATAGGGTAATAGGAAAATATAAAAAATGTATAGGGCTAGCCAGGGTAAGGATTACAAGGAAGTGTGGCTCATTCAGGAGGTCGGAGTGTGGCTGCTTTAGGTTGAATGTTAAGGAGATTGGGATCGGGTCAGCACAGGAACAAAGGACTGCAAGGGGAAAAATATGGGGAGGGCAACGGTCGATACATTTTGTGAATCAAAAATTTTCGAAAGGTCAGTCAACTTGGAAATTTTATTATCAACATCCCCTACCAGAAGGATTTCAAACGAGGCATAAATGAAGGATGAAAGATGGCCTGTACCAAAGACCAGGGTGCGGTACTAGTTAATCTCAGTGGGGGTTAAAACAATGTAAGGAGTAGGGGTGAACAGATCTCAGTAGGAAAAATAATTGTATAGAAGAAATACTCAAGCATCAAGTGAACTAGGAAGATCGAAAGATTAGCGAACTCAGCAATTTTTTTTCATTCCAGAAGATTTTAAACAAAGCATTCTCAAAGACGAAAGGTGGCCCTAAACTATACACAGATTTATTTGGCCAGATAAGACAACATCTAAAAGGAATCCCGTCAGTCGCGGTTGTGGAGATTCAGCAGGTTGCGGTAAGCTCGCGCGCTCAGGTAGGGACGTCCATTTCCATAGCGCCTCGCGGGGATCGCCATTGGGAGTTCTTCCACAGTAGGGTCTTGATCTTCTAGTCCTTCTCCTTCGGCTGGAGCTTCTTCATCGAGGTCTGATTCCATGTGATTCTCTTCTTCTGGATTCTCTTCCATGGGATTTTCCTCCACTGGATTTTCTTCTATCGGATCTTCCTCGGGATCTTCTTCTATTGGGTTTTCTTCAAAATCTCCTTCCTCTTCGTCGGAATCGCCTATCATGTCAAACTCTGGGGCGGCTGCTCCTTCATCTTCGGAATCGCTGTTCCCGAAAATGGCCTGGGGATCGTTGATCTCATCATCAGAACTCATCAGCGTGCGGTCTAAGGAAACGCATGACTGTGTGTCCTCATCTAGATGCGGCGCTGCTCCAGGATGGGCCATGGTCTGAAAAGTAAGAGTCATGATTAGACAATGGAATACATCAAGAAAATAGCTAAGTGTACGAAGTATAGAAAGATATGCGGTGGCAGGAAATGAAAAATCAAGATTTAAATGCGGTAATAATGAATAGTATGGATAAGGGAAAGGACAAGAGAATGAAACATATATTACGATTCAAGTTTTCTTGCATTCAACTAAAAATTCAACGGATACAAGATTTCAAACGGAAAGAAATATTCATAAAAGGATGCCAACATTATTACTGAAAGTAGAAAACATGAAAATTCTTCTTTGACTGCTAGAACGTTGCATTCTCGTCACGTGAGTTGAATCCTGCGCTGGGTCCGCCTTATCCTCGATGTTTGAACTACGCAATAATCATCACTTGGCAGAGGTGGAGAGCGTGGATGAGTCTCCTCCTTGTAGCTCCTTCCTTTTTGGGCAACCGTTGATAAGATGTCCGCTGGATCCGCAAATCAGACATTTCCCTTGGGCGCGGCGACAATCCCTCTGAAGGTGCCCTGGCCTCTTACAGTACTCACAACATGGGGTCTTCTGCTGCTTCTGTCGTGGGGAAATAAATTGGCGCTTCATCTTCTTCTCTTTTCCTTGTCTAACGGGGATCCCTTTACAATTTGAGGCTCCTGCTGATGCCTGATTCACCTGCCTTCTCAGTCCTTCGGCTAACAAGTCGTTCGTTCGCTCCTGGGCTTCCTTCAGACCTTGCAGTACACTCAGAATCTCAACGGTCTGATTCTGGGGAGTGGAGATAGAGAAAGAGTCGTTGGAAGACATCATCCTGAAACAATAATTTTGAGAATGATATAAGGCACAAGCTATACGAATCAAAATATAATATGGATTGGACAAAGATTCAAGAGTATCAGATGTGATGAAATTTCATTACAAGTGGAAAATCAACTGTGTGACTCTAAGTCACTTAAACAGAGTATGGTAGTGTACTCGTGATGCAGTTCACAATCACAACCACGAAACTTTGCCAAGTCACCAGAAACCCTAGCGAATGGATAGCAAAACACTCAAAGTGAATATGGATCAAGGATATCAAGTTTACAATCTAGACCGAGTGATGTCTTAGATTGTCGAGCTATACATGGAAAACTGCAATCCCGATCGAAGCAAAACCTGGGCTCTGATACCAACTAAACCATGTCACGCCCCGCTTCCCAAAATACGGAATACGAGGGGTTGACAAGGCCAGCCATGCTCCTACGGTCAAGGAAATGTCCTACCGTAGTCACACTTCGGCTTCTAGTTTTTCATGGTAAACAGTAAATGATGCGCAGGTAATGAGAAATGCAGTAACTGAATGAAACAATGTAAAGAACTGACCTGAGGGGGAAACAAAAGAATATAACTCTGGATAACAAGTCGAGATGTCTGTGATATACGTCTAGTCCTGGTCCAGGCTAAATCTTCTCCTCACACTGAGCATGCATACTCAGGTCGTCAGAGCGACACAATAGCAATATAATATATAAAATCATGTGACAATTCTAACAGTGATAATAGATATATATGACAGTAAATCAATGACGGTATAGGTATGAACATGCAGTAATCAATGCAGCGGAACAGTAAAAGCAGTAGAATGATATGCCGCGTATGTCAACACAGTAAGTATGTATATCGATGCTATCATCCCTATCAGTCACTAAGTCTCACTGTACAGGTCACTAAACCTATCGTCAGTCCAAGTGTGAGAGTCAACCACTCGCGAGTGTCCTCCATCCAAGGGTAGAACCCAAGGGCAAGGGACCACGGGCCCAACATGTAACTCACGGTAATAATCATGTACCTTGTAAATCTCCATATATCTCCATATATATAAGCCGGCAAGGGACTCCCGAGATTCTGTTGAATTCACACTCGAACTACCCCACACCCCGTGGTCTACATCAAACGCTAACCATAACCCTAAATATCAGTCGGTCTGTGACAAGTCTACGCGAGAATTGGAGGCAGGACCTCCATCAAGCACGTCCCGACTAATACCTAAGATAAATGGCAGTGTCTGGTGCCTTATCCGTGACACCCGTGCAAGAGCTTCCATAAGTGTCCCATACCACTTATAGTCACACGTACACGCATCCCACAGACATCGACAATGCAATAGAATAATAAGGTTCACTGATTGTGTACAAGTACGTATCACTTTCACTTATTCACTGATACACGAACACTAACGTACTTGCCATAATCATCACTAATACCTAACACTGGGTTATGCACGTTATCACTAGGATATCAATGTAGTGATATGTGTATGATATGATGCGTAAACAGTATGTAAGGTATGATTAGGGTGTCATGAATCAATAATCTACCACTTACATAATTTATCATAAATCATACGGTTACAGTTTAGTGAAACGATGAACGGGGAATAAATAGTATGTTCAGTTATCTATCCAGCGAATCTGGTTTCATGCCAATCGGGTTCCAGGATCATTAATTATAGCCATTTCGTTTTAAGCGTTCACGGCTGGAAGTCCGGTTTCAGAATCGGAAGTCCGTTTCGCAACGCATTTTAATCCCGGTTGGGATCAGATTTTAGCGACGCTACAGTTGAATGAAAACTAGGGTTTTCAGTAAGGTTTTCAACGCAACAGACGGATCTTCAATCGCGTCTGTACATCAGGAGATATACACTATTCAATCCTAGTATGTAAATTCTGATTCTGTTGGGACTGTTATACGTCCACATCTATTAAATTACAGATTAAATAACAAACGATAACGAAACAGGATGAAACCACTTGTGTTGTCTAACTAACGAATTCACCTTTAACAAACACCGGAGTTCCGCAACCTATGAGTTAAGGAAACAGTGTGGTACCCATTACGGAACAGCACTCAATAAACAGAGTTGCTCTGGACTGCAGTCCAGAGTCGCACTCCGATCCAAATATTGTCACAGTTTAAGTACAGAAACAATTAGAAATTTACATAGGGTTATAGTTCGTCGAGTCGGCTTCGATTTAAGCCTTCGAACGCATCATTCCAGTATGTAAATAATTTATGGTGATTTTAACGATTTTCAGGTACAAGGAAATTCCAGTTTTACGGGTAAACTTGGGGGTAGTCGTTTTAGTCATTAACGGTCATATTTTCCAGCGAAATTTGCACAAGATATCCATCACTACAAGGGCCAATATAAACCATCCAGTTCCGTCAAATTTGATAAGTATTCTCATTGGGAACACACATCGAACAGGTACGGCACCTAATTGATCTAAAATTGTAGCTTTATGATCTATGTAATCTAAGATTGTAACTTGAGTATATAGCATGTAAGCAAGTAAAATACCTGCCTGGCGACGTGTCGACGATGGTACGGCAACGGCAACGGCACGATCGCGACGCACGCGTGGCACGGCAACTTGACTTGGCTCGAACTCGAGTCTCGGCAGCGGCTTGGTTGCTGGGGTCTTGACGGCGAGGGTGATGGTCGTTGGTGTGTCGAAGCCGATGGTGAGGGATTGCAGAGGGAGGGAGATATTGAGAGAGAGAAAGACTTAGAGAGAGAAAAGTTAGAGAGAGAGAAAGAGTTAGAGAGAGAGAAAGTGAGAGATCAGTGAGAGAGAGATTCTAAAGAGTGAGAGAGCACAGAGGGAAAGAGAGGATAGAGGAGATAGAGACAGAGAGTGAGAGAGTGAGATGAGATCAGAGAGAGAGAGAGATGAGAGAGAACAGAGAGAGAGAAGCATGGGGAGAGAAGGAGAGATCGGAAAGAGAGAGTGGGATGGTGAGATAGATGATGGCGATGGTGATGATGATGACGCTGCGAGGGTGTAGGGGAGGCTCGCCGGCGAGAGGTACGGTGGCCGAGCTCGGGTGCGGTGGCTTGAGGGATGGTGAGCAGGAGGAGGAAGTCGAGGGAGAGAGGGAGTGGGGAGCTCGGGTTGATGGTGGTCGAAGGTGGAGGTGAGGGAGAGAGGAAGAGAGGTCGTGGTCGTCGCCGTCAGGGCATACGACGTTGGGTGCTCGGCGATAGGGAATTGGGTGTGCAGTGGTTTGGGTGAGGGAGTAGGAGGAGGAGAGAAAGAGATTGAGGAGACGAGGGTGCGCGTCGAGTGGACCGTGAGGGGACGCGTCGTGGGGTAACGGTGAGCGAGCGTGGGCGGAGGAGTCGGCGGAGAATGCGGATCGCGAGCGGGGGAGGCGGAGGTGTGTCGAGCGAGCGGAAATAGGAAGTAGCCGTTGGGAAGAGACGGCACTGTAGGAGGCGGGTCGGGTTCGATTTGAAGCGGGCGTGGGGTGAGGGGATGAGGAGAGTGGGCTGGGCCGGGGATGGGCTTGGGATTTTAAGAGAGGAGAAATTTTAGTTGTTAAAGAGATGGGCTTGGGATAATTTGAATAAAATTTGGTGAGAAATGGAAGGGGATGGGCCGCTGGATGAAAGAAATTAATAGAGGGAAAAAGAAGCGGGCCGGGGGAAAATGTAAGGGGGAAAAATTTGAGGAGAGAAGTTGGGCCAAAAATAAATTTAAAATAAGGAGAATAGTGAGGAGAAGGAAGAGAGGGCCGGGCTAGAGGAATAAAAATTCAATGATAAATAAGAAAGGAAGAGGGCAGGGCTTAAAGAAATAGAGTGGAAAAAAGATTGGGCTAGGGGTTTTTATAACAAGAAAAGATAAAAGTAAGGGAAATTTTAGTTGGGCTGAGGGATTAAAATAATAGTAAAAAGAAAGGGGCCGGCTTGGAAATAGCAATAAAAGAGTTTGGGAGAAGTATAAAATAGATAGGTAATAGGGTTTTTAAACTAAAATAATTTTAAATATAAACTAACGAATTTTGTAAGTGACAATTTTCATAAATACGGATATTGGTATAAAAAGGGGCTGGGTATTACAGCTTCTTCCAAAGTACACTAGGGTTTCTAAAAATTTCTTGAGAGTTGACTCAGAATTTTAGGGTGAAGGGGTAGTGTTTAGGGATGGTATTTATAGAGTTAGGCTAGAATTAGGGTAGATGAAGAGTTTAATTGAAAAAATGTAAAAATATATTAAAATGTATTAAAAAATGGAGTAAATGAGGCTTTATGAATTCTCTGGAACCGATCTGGGAAAATGAAGTATGCAGGGGGGTAGAGAATACAATATTAAAAATAATGTGGGGTATGGGATTTAAACTCTGGTGGCTTGGTTCAGCAGTGCAAGGTCTTACCAATGAGCTACAAGGTTGTCCATGCACATATTTAATTAGAATTAAATATATGTGGTTGCTTGAAAAGAAAGTGGGCTTTTTGGGCTTAAGAGATTGGGAATGAAAAGAATGGAATCGGGCTTAAAGAATAAGTTTAGGTAAAAAGATATGAGTTTTAGAAAATACTTAGATGCGAAAAATAGATGAAGGGATTAAATATAACTAATAACATGGAAATAAAATATATACAAATACAGTATTTTATTAATACGAAGATATAGGAATTTTAGAGTCGTTACACAATGTGGACAAGTTTGATGGGCGGAACAACTTTGGTCTTTGGAGTTTGAAGATGACGGCTATTCTCAAACAGCAGGGGATTCATAAGATATTTTTGCAAAAGACGGTATTCCGAAAACGACCGCGGAGGATAAGAAAGAAGAGATGGAGGACAAAGCTCTCAGTGCGATGCAGGTTCACTTCGCTAACGAAGTTCTTTGCGAGGTCTAACAAAAGACTACGGCAGTGGGGTTATAGAACAAGTTGAAGTCTCTATACATGAAGAAATCTCTTACAAATCATCTTTATTTCAAGCAACGATCGTACACATTAAAGATGAAAGAGGGGGCATCCATCAAAGAACACCTGAACGAACTCAACCGGATCGTGCTGGATTTGCGGAACGTGGAGGTGAAGATAGAGGATGAGAATCATGCGATGATTCTACTTTGTTCGTTGACCTCAAAGTACGGACAGTTCGTGAAGTCGATGATGTATGGACGGGATAAGCTTTCCTTAGAGGATGTAAAAGAAGGTCTACACAGTGAGATGTACAGGGAGAAGGTGATAGATGACAAGAGTAGTTACGCGTTGTCCATTAGATACCATTCAGATTGAGGCTGCAATGGAAAATCAAGAAATCATGATAATAACAAGTGTTTTATTTGCAAGGAGAGAAGGCATTGGAAAAGAGACTGTCCGAAGCGTAAGGAGAAAGGCAAGCGGAAGTCTTCCGGTACTGCAGTTGCGGTGGAGGATTCGGAGGGCGGTGATGGTTCGATTTTATCGGTATGTGCGACTTCAGACGCACATAAATCGTGGATATTGGATTCGGTATATTCGTTCCATGTGACTCCGAATCGGATTTAGTTTGCTACGTACCATTCAGTTGATAGAGGCTTGATCTTTACGGGGAACGGTACGTTAAGCAGAGTTGTTAGGATTGGTACAGTTTGAATCCGCATGCATAATGGGAGAGTTCAAGCATTGACATATATCAAGCACGTGCTAGATCTGATAAGGAGCTTGAGTTCATTAGGTGCTTTAGGCAGGATCGGTTGTAAGTGCGTGATCGATAGAGATTCCATGGTGATTTCTAGGATGCTCGTATTGTCATGAAGGTGAAGAGAGTGAGAAATCTGTGTATTTTCTTCAGGGATGGACGATCTTAGGAGATGTTGCTAGACCTTTTACTAGTTCAGGTGGTTCATACTCCATCAAGGTGTGGCATCCACGATTGAGCCATATTTGCGAGGGGAGTTTGGAAGGGCATCAAAAGAGGTAGTCATTTGGAGGTGTAGAGATCGGAATGAGAGATCTTCGGAAGGACTGTGTTCAAGGGAAGAAGAAAGAGATGGTTTCGGCACCGGTTTGTTCTCGAGGTGGAGTCAGACATCATGGTGCCTTCATCGATGACTTCTTGAAAAAGTTGTGGGTGTACGTTCTTAAGCCGAAAATCAAGAATTTTAAAGATTTTCAGGAAGATTGTTGTGGAGAAGCAATTGGGAAAGCGCGTGAAGGTTCTTCGTTTCGATCTTAGTGGAGGATTCCGCAAGTGAGGGAGGATCGTGCATCTTATCACTTTTGAACCTAAGTATATTGGCAGAGCAGAGCAGATGATTTATACGGTGTTTGTGAAGAACGGGTATACACTACTTACGACTGGAGTTCCGAGGGATTTTCGTGTGGAGGCCCCATCTACTGCCGAACACCTAATCGATTGGTCACCATCGACGGTGATAGAGAGGATTATTTATAAGGAGGTATGGACTGGAGAGCTGAGAATCACTCAAGGCTTCATGGTTCTTTACGCGGAGCAAAAAGGTATAGGTCGTAGTGTCCTGGTGCTAAGAGTGGAGCAATTAATCGCCATTTGATATTCGTTGAGTCTGCGATATTTCGAAGAAATCAAATTCAGATAGATGGTGAGCAGAGAACAGGGCCACCGAGTCAGGTGGTGTTTGATACCTCAGTCCAGGTTATAGAAGACGATGTGGTCGATACTTTGATTCAAGAACAGAGTCTAGTACAGCCAGTTGTGCGGAGGCATATGAGATTTAGGGACACATGAGACGTTAGGGACAAGTTTCCGAGGATATGGGATCGGGAATTCGACAGAAAGTCTGTATGGAAGATTCGTGGCATGGATATTGCCATGGCTGGGGAGTTGCGTCGGATGCAGCAGAGTATCGAGTAGGTTCTAGCTCGGTATGGAATAGAGGATACATAGTCTGTGTCTTCTCAGTTAGTGGTGCATTTCGAATTGGTGTCATCTTTAGAGATAGCTGGCAATAGGGACAGTTGGAGGTCGATGACGGATTACAAGGACACAGATGCAGTGTCAGGTAGATCGACGTTTCAGATTATTATCGCGGCATCAACATGGAAGGCAGGATTGTTGACCGTCTTGAAGACGTTTAGGAAGACAAAATATTTGCAGAGGTTATTGGTTTTGGATGTTCCACAGGAGATAAGAGTGTTCTTCTTGGGTGACAGGAAGCCGGTTGTGGCTCTTATGAAGGTTGGTATCCATGAGAGTCCGACAGTTGCATTTACGGAGATGGTTCCGGATATCAAGTATAAGCAGTGCTCGGACTTGATCGCCTGGTTGATTGATGAAGGCATGGTGACGACGAGAACATGGGTTGGTTTGTGTAAGAAAGAGTAACTTGTATTAGGTGTTGATCGGTGAAGATGTTCTCGTATAGTATTTTCTTAATAGTGGAATCTTTCGTCGTCAAATTGTAGGATTAGATGCAAGTTGCGCCGAAACTAGGTAAAATCTTGTGTTTCGTGTTGCTTGGTGTGTCCTTCTCATAATTTGCGTTGTTTTAGGTTGATTGTCCGGTTAGTATTCTTTCATATGGTTTGTTTGCACACAACCCTGATATAATTTCCACTGCGACTCTTGATGTGGTTTGTGATTCCTTTGAGGATCACAGATATATAAATTACAACATAATAAGCATATCTAGGGATGACCACTGGTTTGTTCATTTCCATCTCATAATGTGAAAGTGGTATGTTGGAAATTTCCACACAGAAAACGTGGGACTACGAAATTTTAACCCAAAGAAGGATTTGCATTTTATTGGAAAGGATAAAGATAGAATAACAAGTAGTTATATGTTGTTCATGACTTCAATGCTGTATAAACTTTAGAGCACAACGCTAGATTAGAAGTTTTGTCAATCACACAGGCTATGAGCAATATATAGTATGGCACTTTAGCCATCTCTTTACAACTTTAGAGTTCCAACAAAGCTTTATTACAAGGGTTAATCGAACGAAATACAACTGTGGTTTATGTCATGTAGCACTAATACCCCCACGAGTACTTTATTTGAGCAACACAGTAGAGTGTCTAATTATCCTCTAGAACTTCTTTTCGTTTTGCTCGATTAAGTAACCTTAATCCAATAGTAAAAAGGTAAAAATTACATACCTCAATACATCTAACATTGATACAGAATCAAGCAAGCAAAATCCTTGTACTTGAGGGTGTTAGCTCCCAAAACTCCCTTGGAGCAAGAGCATCTACTTCTTCCCATTGAACCCTGAACCTCCCGGCCTTCTCATCATCATCATCATCATCATCGCCAAGTCTCTCAACATCTCCAACTGCAACACGAAGACCTCGGCCCACAACATAAACCCTAGACCCGCTTGCGCTCACGACTAAGGGCTTCTGGATCCTCTCTGGCACCGGCCTACCCTTGACGGGATTCCAACAATCCATCTTCTGATCATAAACCTTGAATCTCATCCCCTCGCGCTCTGAAACAATAAATAAGCGCCCGTTAATCACAACGCTGGGCCCAGTCCATCCTTCTCTCATTCCAACAGCCATATCGTCCCAAATATTAGTTGTAGGGTCATAAACTTGTCCGATAGGCGAAGCCAAGAAAGGCCACATCCAACCTTCGGTCACATATAGCTTCCCATTAAGCACGTTCGAATCGTAGCATGCCATGTTCGCTCCCATATTTGCGACTCGCTCCCAATTCCCTTCAACGGGATCAAAAACCTCCGCCGAATTGAGCTCAAATTGATCGGTGCTATATCCACCAGCAACATAGACCCGTCCATCAATCAAACCGCTACCAAAGAATGATCTTGGCGTGTGCATTCGGGTCGTAACTTTCCATTTATTCTTAACGACTTCGTACTTTAGGACCAAATGCAAAGGGCAATCGAGGTCCGAGACCAATCGACCACATACCAGGATGGTGCCATCGAGGGGAAGAGCGATGCAACCGAATCCATGAGGGCACACCTTATCCTTGCACGGCATTGACGGAATCTTGTGCCAAGAGAGCTCGGTTAAGTCTAGGACGAGCCATTGGATTTTGCCCGTGCAGCGGTGGAAGGCAAATGTGAAGAGCCAAGGGTCATGAAAACCTAGAGCTTTCCTTTGAGTAAAGAAGTGCTCTTTGTTGGAAAAAAGAAGGCGCCAACACCTAGAGACTGATCGACACGAAGGGTGTGAATTGATGGGTATTCTTAATAGGCAATTGAGGGCGATATCGTCGGGGATTCCAGGGATCAGAGGTGAAAATTCAAGGGATGGGTTTGCTTCATAGGAACCAGGGTTTGTTGATCCTAATCTGAATTTGGGTGAGAGTGTGATTTGGGATTGTCCAAGCTTATGGACAGGGGATCGGTGTGATGAGACTCTAACTCTCTGCATCCTTGGTTTCAAAACAAAAATGGGGTTTTTAAAAATAATTTTTATGTGACCAAAGTTTGATGGTCCTTTTGCCCTAGAAACTTATCAAAATTCAATAACAAGACTTAATTTCATATCAACATGACGAGGAAGAACAACAGAATCCCTACTTCTGCAAACAAAAGACAATCAACAACAGCTACAAAAGATCAAAGCAAGAGGGTTTAGATATGATCTTACATTAGATTTTCACAAGTCTGGGATCCAAGAATTCTAAGGTTTGGGGAGTAATCGATTTTGGGTCACCAATTTTTTGCCATTAGAAGGAGAGAAGGGAAAGGTAAAAGCATCTCCCTCTCCCTCTCCCTCTCTCTCTCTAGAGTAGGATAAGGATAAAGAGTTTGATGAGAATAAAATAAAAGAGAGAACGTTGAGCAAATGACCTTTTCTTTATTGATTCGCTGTCCAAAACAAAAGCTAGTTGATGCGGTTGAGACAAGAGTTTGCTGCAGTGTATGGGGGTATAAAAGGAACTTCCAAGTTCCAGCCCATGTGCATGGCAGTTTTGTTTAGGGCCCGTCTGATTGCTTGCAAGATTATGAAGTTTGGATTCAAAAATAGTACTCTTGAAAATTTCTGGATTTGGTAATTTGTTGTTTGGTTGGTTTTGGATTTCTAGTATTGGATTTGTAGATCCTTGTAATCTTTGTTTGGTTGGTGAAAATAAAGTGGGATTTGGATTCGAGGATTTTAGAGAGAGATAGATAGAGAGAGAATTATTAAATAAATAAAGTACACGGTCCCATCTAAAAGTACAATGAATAGTGCTAAATCCTTGAAAATCCTTAAAATATTTTAGGATTCATGAATCCATGTTTTGTGATGGGCCCCCCGTAAAAAAAAACAAAGGAATTCTAGAAATCCAAATTCCCCAACCAAACACAAAATTAAATTATGGAATCCTATGATTCTACAATCCAAATCCAAAGAAATCCTGCAACCAAACAGACCCTCTGCTTCACTAGGCAATCATAAACTTGACCCAAACCCATTTAATATAATTATAAATGGGCCAGGTCTGGATCTCCTCAGTAGACCCATTAAACCTGATCCATTTAATTACTTATTTGTAAATAGTGAATTTTTCTGCACCCTGCTCTAGATAGCAGCCACTGCTTTTTTGGTTCGGGGAGAATCGAGAGACATCTTAATGCTTGTTTACTTTACATTGTTATAGTTTTAGTTGTGGATTCCATTTTTAAAGTTATTAAGTCATGGATCAAAATTTCATATTATTTTAGATATTGTGGATTGTAGAACTTAAGTTATTATGATTGCAAATATGGTAAAGTAGATTACTAATTGTTCTAATTATTTCTTTTAAGAGAAAGCAAAATCTCAGCATTTCCTTCTATGGTATCCAAAAAAGTAGACACTCCACTAATTTTTTTCCGACGGTCGGAATCGACCACTTTGATCTTCATCATGTAAAACGTGGATACATCAAAATTTGATGTGAATCGAATCGAATACCCTTTTACCGTTGATGTAATGGGTAACAATTTTAGTACTTTTACATCACAAAATCAACTATGAAAGGGTATTCGATTCACATCAAATTTGGTGTATCCATATCTTGCACGATGAAGATGAAAATGGTGGATGTCGATCGTCAAAAAAATTAGCGGAGTGTTGAATTTTTTCAATGCCATAGGAGGAAACTTCCGGCACCTGAGATACTGTTTTCTCGTTTAATATATATGTTTTCTTATAATTTCGGCTTGAACAAATCAGTGATACAAATCTCTACTTTTTTAATGAAAAAAGAGCGGGATCATCACCCCACCACCACCCGAGTCTGAACACTGCAGTTTGGACATTGAGAAAACGTGGCCTGCACGTCATTGCGGGACCAAAACTGCAGTGTCCAGACTGGTGGGGACCATGGGGCTATTTGCAAAATAACCAGCCCCCCCAGCCCATGGGCCTGGGGACTACAGTTTTGGGCTTGCAGCAGTAACACTACATGTCCCGTTTTCTGTAACAAAAATTGAATTTCCAGGACTTGCAAAAACCTCTCGGTTTAAGGAAATTAGACAAAATTAATTAGGTTGTTGTCAAAACTAAATTAAAATGAATTAGTTTTGAATTACATAATTTTAAATAATAAATTAATAAGGACTACGGTTATGTCCTAAAGTAAGCAGCCCATAAACTCAGAGGTTGAGAAAACCAGCGGGTTTTGACTGCCGCTTCTAGGCCGGGATTTTTGATAGCGGGAAAAACTGCTTTGCTTTTATTTTTTTTGACAATTTATCCGAATTTCAAAGGAAGGAGACCCTTAAATTCAAATTGCCAATTTGATTCTCAGAAGGGCACATGCCAAAAAATATTGTCATAATTTTGGTAAAAAATTAAATAAAATCATAAGTAACCTTATAAGTTTACTGAAATTATACAAATCTTTACTAAAGCCTTTAAAATCTATTTCTCTAATATGTTAATGCAAAGCGGAGAGAAGGGAGCTCGTGGAGGTAGTTTAATTACCGGGCAATGATCAAGGGATGATGGAGATTAAAGATTCTTTTGTGGACGATTGTTCCATAACAGCGGTTGTTAAAAATAAGGTTGATGGATGGGAACAAATGATCATTGCAGTATACGGATAGTTTAGGAAAGAGCTCCGAGAGGGCTTTTTGAGGGAATTTCGTCAGATAAAGGGGCCATGGGTTGCGGGTAGAGATTTCAGTGTGGTAAAATTTTTGGACGAAAGGGATGGGACCTTACTGGACGAAAGAGATAAGCGGGATGTTCAACCAAACGATCAACAATTTAGGCCTTATGGAAATACCGGTGAATGAATGCAAATTTACTTAGTCGAGTCAAAGTCGGCGAGTGCAGCTGGCAAAGCTGGATAGAATTTTGGTTTCTCTAGATTGGGAGACAAGGCATCCTTTTGCTTTTGCTAGGATAGAAGGAGGAGATAGAGGGAGTTGATCAAGGAAAGTTGGGGATGTCTGACGATTTGTCTGCCGGCGAGTGCGACTGGCTAAGCTGGATAGAATTTTGGTTTCTCTAGATTGGAAAATAAGGCATCCTTTTGCTTTTGCTAGGGTAGAAGGAGGTAGAGGGAGTTGATCAAGGAAAGTTGGGGATGTCTGACGGTTTGTCCTGATGCTGCCAGTAATTTTGTAGGTAAGCTGCGGCGCTTCGAAGGGTTTTATGGAAGCGGGACAGGAAACGGTTTCTTATGAAGAAACGGAGAAAGTAGGAGTTAATAGGTATATAGAAGAAATGGAAATCATGGAAGAAGCTTGAAGTGTGTCAAATGGATAGTTTGATTATCTTTGTAAATGGAGAGTGGAGCTTAAAAAAACTTATATGAAGAAAGAAATAGAGTAGCGCCAGGAATCTAGGAAGCAGTGGATGAGAGGAGATGTGATGGAGGTCGCGATCTCCTTCAGATGTTGTCTTCTGTTGATCTGTCGCAAGTGTTGATGAGTGGCTGAGATTGAATTTGAGGGTTACCTCTTAAAGCGTGTGGATCTCAGTGGGCTTGGTTTGTGTGGGGCCGAGCTACCTGCAAGGAAGTCCGGGGATGGTTGTACCACCGTGGACCCTCCAACGATCAAATTAGTTGAGGTATTTGTGCAGAGTAGCTGTCTATTCAGATAGAATTGCCTTACCTGAGTCGTCTGAGAGGAGGTTTATATAGTGGCAGCCATGGGCTGGCGGGTGCGAGATTTACGCCGACCGTTACGCCCTTGGACTCGCGCCTGCGCGAATAGCGGGATCCTCCATTAATAGCGAGATACGCCCATTAATGGGGGGACGTGATGGCATGGGACGCGGGATCGTGGGGCGGCGGATATCTCGCGCATGGCGAGATTCGCAGAGCCATGGCGGGGACGCCTATGATCTGTACTCTGGGTTGGTCGGCAAGACCGAGGAAGCTGAGCTCGGCGGGAGGCCGAGCAAGCTTGGTTCTGTGATAGTTCGGAAGCGAGCTGAGAGGGCTGAGGAAGCCCAGCGTGCAGGAGAGCTCGGGGGTGAGCCAATGGTTATTTGAAGGACGAGTACAGGAGTGTTCTGGGAGGTCATTGAAGGTCGAGAACATCCTCGGGTCGAAGGCCCGGGGTATGCCTTCAATGTACCGTTCTTCCTCCTTTCCCCTAAATCTTGGGACACGTCATCTGTCACGTGTCATGATATGAGGAGTTTTCAGTACCGAGTATCATCATTAATCCCCTGCTCTCATCCCGACCTATTCATGGGTCGGGTCGAGAGTGGTCTGATCGGTCACCCGGGCTAAGTTCTTAGTTGGAGACATCGCCGGTGCGGATTCCCGGACAGTTAGTCGTATTTTTTGATGACGTCAGCGGATCAAAGAAGAGATCGTGCATTAAAGAGGAAGCGCTGATTCGATCGTACGTTCATTGAGGAGCCAGACCACGTGCCCGGCGCTGGTTGGCTGATGTGACGGGCCGCCAGTGTCCTTTACGCTTGAGGGGATGTGTCCAATGCCCGTGAGACACGTGGAATGCCGATGGCCGTCGAACGCGAAGCGTTGTTTTGGCGGGAAACGATCGGCTCCGTTAGATGCGCTTGCCAAATGCTATAAATAGAGGTGGGATCCTTCCAGGGTCCACACTTCACTATAGTTTCCTCATCGCTGCGTGTATTAGCTCGGCGTTCTTCCCTTTAGGTCGGATTTCTCGCTCCTTTTCCTCGGAGGTCTCCTTCTTTTGCTTAGGTTAGATGTCTTCTTCTGGAGAGTCTGTTGAGCTAGTTGAGGTAGAGTCTAGGGAGTCTTCAACCGCTTCTTCCTCTGCGTCGTCCGAGTCGGATTCCCCCCAGGGAGTTAGGGTTAGACCTTCTTTTCGGGGCCGCTCGACAGGGACGGTTCCCCAAGCGCGCATCAAGAGTGCTCATGACGCGCCTTCTCTCTTGAGGAATGTGGACGAGCTCACCATAATCCAGGCTCGTTTCCACATTCCCCCTGGTTACCCGCTTCGCTTGGTCGGGGAAGGAGAGAGGGCAGACCAGGTGTGGAGCAAGGAGATTGCCTTGTACCTGGATGCCTTTTGAGCTGGAATGCGTCTGCCCTTCACCCCCGAGGTGAGTGCGGCACTGCGCTATTTTCAATTAGCTCCGGGCTAGCTAGTGCTGAACTCGTGGAGGATTCTCCTCAGGTTCCTGGTCCGGTTGAGACTATAAGAAATCCCCTTCAGCCTGACCCTTCTCCTTTCCTCCCTCTGTAATAAAAATCACCCCGGCACCCGTAAGGACGAACCGAGCTGGGTATATATTTCCTTTAGAAAACACAGGGGAGGGGCGACTGGGTCGGGGGTCGTAGCAGTTCCTTCCTCCATCCATGAATGGAAGGAGAAATTCTTATTTGTCGGGCCGCCCGAGCGTGAGGATTGGCCTGTGCCTGTTCAGTGGCACAGGGTCTACTGCCCGCGGGTGAGGCGGTCGTCCAATTTCAAAACGAGGGCAGTGTCGGCATGGGAGCCCGTCCAACGGGCCGATGTATTGCTGTCCGAGCAGGCCCTCAGTTGGGTCGGGCTCAGTCCCGCTCAGTTCGTGGGTAAGTTAGAAGCCTAGGCGACCTGTTTAGACTCGCATATTCTTCTTCTTCTCTTTCTGGCATCGCTAACTCCCTTCGTGTATCTCTCTCCTTTGCATAGCCGATGGACAAACAAAAATTTCTGGCTGCGATGGCTGAGAAGAAAGGAAGGAAGGCCGGAGGTGCCGGCTCATCATGCCCCGCTTCGAGCCCGGCCGCTTCGACTAGGTGTTCCACTACGCCCCGGGCTCTGGAGACTAGCCACGGGGAGAGCCGCAAACACGCTCGGGAGCAGGAACCCTGGGTTGTGGAGGTGGCGGATGAGGCCGACCTTCCCGTGGCCCCACCTCAAGCGGTGCAAGAGGACGGCGTCTCGAGCCCCGTTTTCTCCAATCTTCGTGCAGGAGGGGGATCTTCGCTACGAGGTGCCCTCGGGGCTTTCTGTCGCTGATAGTTTGCTCTCTGAGATGGAGCAGTCGGCTGGGGGCAGAATTCCCTGGGGACCCTCAAGGCCCAAATCGCGGCCATAGCTCAGGAGGCCATGCAGGTTAATGTCCGCCTCCCGTTCGGGTTTTCATTAAGCCTTTTTGTTGGCAGTATTAGATACCTTTTTAATCCCTCCTTTCATTTTCCCCAGGTCCTTCAGCACTGTGCCCTCGTCACCAACATGGAGCATGAGAAAATCACCCCAGCGCTGCAGATAGCGGGCGAGTCTTCCTCGCGGGAGGAGAGCCTGAGCCGGGAGCTGCGTCAGGCGAGGGAGAGGATCGCCGCCCATGAAGACTGGGTGGCTGCCTAGGAGGGGGTGAACGCCAACTGCCGGGAGTCCATTCGAGCTTTGATGGAGTCCAAGGTCGTTGAGGCCAAGTTGGAGGATGCCAGGGTGCTCGCCGCCACTTTGAAGAAGACACGGGACACCCTAAAAAGGGAAATCGAGGCGATGAAGGAGGAATGAGGCGCGCCGACCTCCGGGCTGCGAAGGCGGTGGAGAGCTACAAGACGTTGGATCAATTCTACGCCGACCTCACGGACGCCTTGGCCCTCGTCTGGCATGATACCCTCGACCCCGTCAAGGCGCTGATGCCGGAGTTTTTCGACGGTAAGCTCCGGCTAGAGTACCCCCTCGAGGGTGAGGTGTAGGGGGATGCCGCCGAAAGCATCGCCAGGGGGAAGGCCCCTGGTGGGGGCGTTGGGGAGAAGGTGGTCACCCTGGCTCCCAATGGCGAAGCTTCTGCTGTGGGCGCTGACCCTCAAGCCGCCACCCCGGCTCCCGACGCTGCCGCGGAGCACGTCGAGGTCCTTCCCGGCCCCGAGGCCTGAATCTCCCTGTCTTCTTTCTTATTATATTTTTTATTTTCGTCTTGGAATTTTGTAAGCCTTCGGGCAATTTTGTAAGGCCGAGGAGCCCACAATACCGTTGTAAAAACTCCCGAGTTGTGAATAAAGCCTTTTTGCAGAAAGTTGTGTGGCAATGTTTTCATTTCATGGTAATGTCTTCATTTTGCTCGCCTGATGAGCGCTAGGTCGGCGACCGGTCCTTTAGTTGGCGATTGCGCATCGAGTTAAATCCAATTATTTGTCAAGTGTACAAAGGCCGGTGTAACGGTCGACGTCGTTATGGCCCCGAAATCGAGGTAGCGATCGCACATTGAAGGTATGTCAGTTGGTACCTTCGAGTAGAAAGGCGTAGACTCGCCCATTCCCTCGAGTTGGACTGGCGACCACCTCTCTTAAGATTGGTCGGCGTTGACTGAGGTTGAGGGCTTCTGATCCTTAGTACAAATGGTTAGGGTGTTACTCACTAAGGATTGACTGAGCAGGGAAGCTGCTCGGTGACCTCTTGGGATTGTTTTGATCCTTAGCACAGATGGGTAAGAAGTCACTCACTAAGGACGGACCGAGCAGGGAAGATGCTCGGTGGCCCCTTAATGAGGGCTTCGATCCTTCGCGTTGGTGGGTAGTAAACTACCAGCCATGGATGGACCGAGCCTGGAAGCTGCTCGGTGGCCTCTTGATGAGGGCTTCGATCCTTAGCGTAGACGGATAAGAAGTTACCCACTAAGGATGGACCGAGCAGGGAGGCTGCTCGGTGGCCTCTTGACGAGGGCTTCGATCCTTAGCGTCGGTGGATAGTAAACTACCAGCCATGAATGGACCGAGCAGGGAATCTGCTCGGTGGCCTCTTGACGAGGTCTTTGATCCTTGGCGTCGGTGGGTAGTAAACTACCAGCCATGGATAGACCGAGCAGGGAAGCTGCTCGGTGGCCTCTTGACGAGGGCTTTGATCCTTGGCGTCGGTGGGTAGTAAACTACCAGCCATGGATGGACTGAGCAGGGAAGCTGCTCGGTGGCCTCTTAATGAGGGATTCGATCCTTGGCGTCGGTGGGTAGTAAACTGCCAGCCATGGATGGACCGAGCAGGGAAGCTGCTCGGTGGCCTCTTGATGAGGGCTTCGATCCTTGGCGTCGGTGGATAGTAAACTGCCTGCCATGGATGTACCGAGCAGGGAAGCTGCTCGGTGGCCTCTTGATGTAGATGTGTAAGAAATTACCCACTAAGGATGGACCAAGTAGGGGAGCTGCATAATTTTGCGAAGCGTGCCTGACCTTCCTTAGTGTGTGAATATCGGGAAGGGTGACCGTTGCGGGCGGCACGTGGCAGAAACGCACAGGTGAAGCGAGGCATTCCAAGATTCGCGTCGTTCTGACTTCGATTCGTCGAGAAATACGGGATGCCCGCCACGTGGCGGTATGGTATTGGAAGAATTGAGCGAATCTCAGGATTCGCACCTATGCGCGCGCAAATTTGGGCTTTTGGGGATTCTGTGAAGGCTATAAATAGAGAAGGAGATGGGTTTGTTTCAGCATTGCTTTCTCGAGATGGCCGGGCGTATCTACGCGGTTGAATAGATCATTACCCCCGATGACGTCTACCTGTACGATCAGTCCGTTTCCGAGAAGAGGTACCGAGGCGTGGTCCGGCGCCTCGAGGATCACATCAGCCGTCTACTTCCTCGCCGGTTGCCCCTCCTCCAATTGGTGATGTATGCAATTTGGAGGAGGTCCCCGGGGCTGTACAACTCTCTCTCCGAGGAGCTGCTGGACGAGGCGCTCGACAAAGTGCGCATGATCTACGTCATCGGCCTCATCTCAAAGGTCAGGCACGACCAATCTGTGGCGCTCATTTTGGAGTGCTTCCAAAAGAGATGGATCGTAAGCTAGGGCTCGGCAGGTGGAGCACCCGGTGCTTCCGTGGCGTCCCGAGTTCATGGGCAGCATCATCGGGGGCGAGTTGAAGAGGCAAGGGCTCGGCTAGCGGAGATCTCCACGGAGTATCACCAACAGTGTTTCCTTGACCCCGTTCCCCCTTTGTTGTAATTTTAATTTTTATGTACGGCCGAGGAGCCCACAATACCCTTCGACAGATAAATAAAGCTCTCCTTTTTGCGATGTTCTATTGTTTCTTTTTTGTCTTCTGGGCGAATTTGAGTGTTTTCGCGAAACGAAATCTGTGAGCTTTGAGCCGAGGAAGAGGGAAACACATAGGGGAAGTTCCTTCTTATTATTAAAAAACTTAGAAAAGTTTACATCGCTTTGTCAAAGAAGAAACATGTATTCACAGATATACTTTTCAAAGGTAAAACTTGAGCTTCTCGGTGTTGTAAAGCTGTGGAAATTTGCGACCTGCAGCGTCTTGTAGGCGATATGCCCTGCTGGGTAAGACTTCGGAGACGAGGAACGGGCCGTCTCACCTCAGAGAAAAGTTATGCAATTTGCCATGATCAACAAACTCGTTTCGCATTAGGACCAAATCGCCGGTTTTGAAGGTGTGATGCTTGACTCGTGCATTGTAGTAGCAGGCGGTTTGCTGTTGATAAGCGGCAGCTCTGATCTGTGCCCGGTCCCGCTTCTCCAACAAGATGTCCAAATTAGTCCGGAGGGCCCAGGTGTTCGCGTCGTCGTTGAAATGCTCAACCCTGTAACCGGGCAACCCGATCTCTGCTGGGTCCATCGTCTCGGTGCCGTAGCAGAGGCTGAAGGGGGTCTCTCCAGTGGGGGTCTTCTTCGATGTGCGCAAGGCCCATAAGACCCGGGGAAATTCGTCGACCCAACTGCCCTGTCGTCTTTCCAGGCGAGCTTGTAGGCATCAGATGACGTCCCAGTTAGCAACCTCGGCCTGCCCGTTGCACTGGGGGTGCACAACCATGGCGAACTTCATCGGTATATGGTATTCGCTGCAGAATCCTTTAACTCTTTCGTTTTCGAAATTCGTTCCATGGTCGGTGATGATACACCTCGGGATGCCGAACCGGAATATTATGTTGTTCTGCAGGAACTTGATGGTCGTGGTGGCGTCCAGTTTTCTGATGGGGACGGCCTCGATCCATTTCGTAAAGTAGTCCAACGCGACGAGGATGTATTTGTGCCCGCCCATACCGGTAGGGAGTTGGCCTATCATGTCCATTCCCCACTGGGCAAATGGCCAGGGGAGGTCAGGGTAGTCAGCTCGGTCGTCGGAAGGCGGGTTATGCTGCTGTGGAGTTGGCAGCTCTTGCACCTCTTGACGAGTTTCTGGGCGTCCTGATAGATGGTCGGCCATTAGTATCCTTGGAGGAGTGTCTTCTGGACTAAAGTGCGGGCCCCTTAATGTGCTCCGCCGACCCCTTCGTGGACCTCACGGAGGACGTAGTCGGCTTCGTGGGGATCGACGCACCGAAGCAGGGGTTGAGTGAAGGATTTCATGTAGAGGTTCCCTCTACTCCAGACGAAATGGCGGGCTTTTTGTTCGGAGGCGGCGGGCCTCCCTTCGATCTTCGGGGAGCATACCCTCCTTCAGGTATTCCACGAGGGGCTTCCTCCAATCCCGGCCTTCTTCCCGGGTCGTGTAAACTTGGAGTGATGTCGCTCTATCCTCCACGCTGGGCCGTGGTAGGACCTCAAAGAGGATATTTCTCTTATTTTTGGCCGTGTAGGAGGAAGCTAGTTTACTCAGGGTGTCGGCCTGAGCATTTAGGTGCCGGGGGATCTGCTCCACTTGAACTTCGTCGAATTCCTTTCGTAGTCTTCTTACCTCGGCTAAGTATTTCACCATTAGAGGTTCCCGAGCCTCGAAACGACCGGTTACTCGGCCAACGACCAGAGCGGAGTCGCTGCGGATTCGGTAGCAATGCCTCGTACTCCGCGGCGTTGTTTGAGGCCTTGAACCCGAGCTTCAAAGAATACTCTATCTCTGCCTCGTTCGGGCCTCGAATGATGAGGCCCGCGCCACAGCCCAGTGCATTCGACGAAAAAATCGGCCAGGACTTGTGTCTTGATAGTCTGCCTCGGACGGTATTTGATGTTGAATTGGGATAACTCCCACATCCACTTCTCCAAATGACTAGATGACTCGGGGGAGGCAAGGATGGCCCCTAAAGGGCGCTCGGTGAGAACGAGGATGGTGTGTGCCTGAAAGTAGTGCCGTAGTTTCCTTGAAGCTACTACAAGCGCCAAGACAATCTTCTCTATGGCTTGGTACCTTGTTTCCATGTCCTTAAAGACGTGGCTTACATAGTAGACCGTCCTCTGGACTCCTTCGACCTCTTGGACGAGCACAGAGCCTGGAGCTTGATCGGACACCGCTAGATATAGCGATAACTCGTCTCCTTCAACTGGCCGGGTGAGTAGTGGGGGAGTCGCCAGGTGCATTTTCAGTTGCTCGAAAGCGATCTGACATCCCTCCGACCATTCGAACCTTGGGATCTTCCTCAGGGTTTTGAAGAATGGGAGGCACTTTTTCCCGGATCTATACATGAAATGACTCAGGGCGGCTACCCTCCCTGTGAGCCGCATGATTTCGACGTTGGTCTTTGGCGCGGTCATGTTGAGGATGGCACTGATTTTCTCCGGGTAAGCCTCGATTCCTCGGAAGGTAACCATGAATCCGAGAAACTTTCCACTAGCGACCTCGAACGCGCACTTGGCGGAATTCAGCTTCATTTTGTATTTGCGGAGGACGTCGAAAGTCTCGCCAAGATCTTTGGCGTGCTCCTCTGACGAGGTCAATTTAACGAGCATGTTGTCGACGTAAACCTCCATGTTTCTCCCAATCTGCGGTTTGAACATCCTGTTGACCAAGCGTTGGTACGTAACCCCGGCGTTTTTGAGACCGAAGGGCATTACTTTATAGCAGTATACCCCCTGGTCCGTTGTGAATACGGTGAGTTCTTCGTCCGCCGGGTTCATACGGATCTGGTTGTAGCCGGAGAAAGCATCCATAAAGCTGAGTAACTCGTGGCCCGCCGAGCTGTCGACGAGCTGATCTATCCGAGGGAGGGGATAGTTTTCTTTCAGGCAGGCCTTGTTGAGATCAGTAAATTCGACGTACATGCGCCACTTCCCCCTCGCTTTTTTAACTATTACCATATTCGCTATCCATTCTGAGTAGGACACGTTTCGAATGAAGTTGGCTGCGAGCAACCTGTCAACTTTGTCCTCGATCGTCTTTTGTTTGATCGGAGCGAAGCTTCATTTCTTCTGTCTAACGGGTTGGACCGTCGGGTCGACCCCGAGCTTATGTGAGATTACTTTGGGGTCGATTCCGGGCGTGTCGGTAGGCGCCCAAGCGAACACGTCCGAGTTCTCTCTGAGGAAGCGGACCAGGTCGTCGCACCGGGCCCCTGTTAAGAGTGACCCGATTTGGACGGTTCGTTCATTGTCCCCTTCGACGAGGGGAACCTCCATTAGAGGATACACCGGGGCTCCTCCGATTTCTTTTTGCTCTTCTCGAGTATCCAAGGACCCCCTGAGATCATCCGTGCTTTCAAGGTCATTGCTTCGCTCCTTGGGCATAGATGTCACTGTGAAGCAAATTTTTGCATTTTGCCGGTTCCCGTACGCCCGGCCTATTCCGCCTTGGTCGAGTGAAAAAATGATTGCGAGGTAGTAGGTCGATATCTGGGCTCGGAGGGAGTTTAGCGTCGGGCGTCCCAGGAGGATATTGTAGGCCAATGGAATTCTGGCGACGATGAATTCCACAGGGTACGTGTATAGCCTGCCTCCCCGATGTGAAGTAGGAAGGTGGCCAGTCCTTCTGCCGGGATGGAGTGGTTAGTAAACCCCGATAGGATGTGGGCGGTCGGCCTCAGGTCCGACGGGCTAAGCCCCATACGTAGGAAGCAGTCGTAGAAGAGGATGTCTGCTGAGCTCCCCGAGTCGACCAGTATCCTTTGAACCTCGTAGTGATGGACCCGCGCTGTAATCACCAGGGGGTTATTGTGAGGCATGGATATCCCGTGGAGATCCTCGTCGGTAAAGGTGATGGGCTCGGCTGCTTTGGTTCTCTTCATGGGCTGGCTTCTTGTCCCTTCGACTGGCAGGAGGCATCGAATCTCGCCGGCTCCAGGCACACTCCCTGCTGATACGACCATGATTTGGCTGATTGTCAACTCGCCGGGAGGGGGACATTGCTCTTGCTCTCGGTCTGCTTGTCACTTTTCCCGCAAGTATTTTCCAGGTGCCCCGAGCGAATTAACTCCTCGATATAGTCCTGGAGCTGTTTGCAGTTCTCGGTGGGGTATCCCTGCGACCTGTGGAAGGCGCAGTAGGGGCCCCATGTCTGTTTGGCCGCCCTATTGTTGACCGGGGGAGCTTGAAGAATCTCTCGCCCTTCGCCTCCTCCAACAGCTCTGTCTGGGAGATGTTGAGTGGGGTATACTCCTGGAACTTTGGGGAGTATGGCTTTGGCCGGTCAATCTTCTTTTTCTCTTCTCTGGCTCTCTTCTTTTGATTGGCCTGGTCGGTCTGGGATATGTTCGCGTTCACCTCGGACTCAAGCTCGATCTCTCACTTGGTCCGGGCTTTTACCTTGGCTATGGTCCTAGGTTGCACTAATGCAAAGGAGCGGAGCCACTCCTTATGCCTAAGACTCGACCTAAGAGCCATGATGACCGTCTCGTCTCGTTGCTCTGGGACTTCAAGGAGAGCGTTGTAAAAGCGGGTGACGTATCTTTTAAAAGATTCCTTGTCCTCGCTCTTTATAGTGAAGAGGTGGTCGACGGTCCTCTTCCGCCGTCTGTTCCCGACGAAATGCCCGAGGAACTGGACGGCCAGCTCATCGAAGGTAGAGATGGAGCGTGGCGTGAGTCATCGGAACCAATTTCATCCGGCACGGATGAGAGTGGCGGGGAACGCTCGGCATTAGGCAGCGTTAGAATTGTCCTGGAAGCTCATTCCAGCCATGAACGCGTCCAAGTGGTCTTTCGGGCTGGACTTTCCGTCGAAGAGGGGCACCTTTGGAGGCTTGTTCTTGGAGGAGACGCGGACAGCGAGCAGCTCTTCGGTGAAGGGCTTCGTAAGCGAGTCGGCGGCATATCTAGCCCCCTCATTTGAAGGGTGACTCTCCCGATGTATACCCTCGATCTTCTTTTCGAGCGCATCGAGTTGGTCATGGTATCCCGAGGATTCGGTGTAATCGGAGTGATGGCCCTTCTTGCTGGCGGCCTGCGCCTAGCCGCGGTCCCGGTTCCGTTCTATAAGGTTCCTCAGGTCCCCTGGCGAGGTCGTCCTCGAGCTACCGTGGTGAGTCCCGTTCGCGCGACCCTGTCGAGGGAGAGGGCGCCGGCCATGCGTGGGATCAGGCGAGCTGACCGATACCTCCTAGGAGGGAACAGGAGCGCGATGGGCCTCCAGGCGGGGTGCTCTTTTGTGAGATCTCGGCGTGGAGCTGTGAGGCGCCCAGCGGGTCATTGAGTTGGTCGCCACGGGGGATCTGTGGCCACCGGAGATAGCGAGGCGCTGCTCGGTCGTGCCAGCGTGGGCAGTGTCTTCTTCCTCTCTGTGGAGGTTCCAGTCCCGAGGTTGGGGAGCGGCAACCTGAGGGGTTCGTCCAGCCGTCTGGACACAGACAAGGGAATCCACAATAGACGCGAGCCTTTCGATTCGTGCAGACAGGGCATGAACGGTGTTCGGGGGAGGAGAGGATCCGTCCGCGCCCCCGTTGTGAGGAGAGCGGCGGCTAGTGCTTGGATTGTCATGGTGATCACTCGTCATGAATTCGAGATCGGAAGATCAACTTTCGTTGAGTGTAACTTTCGAAGTTCTCACGGACGGCGCCAACTGATGGAGGTCGCGATCTCCTTTATATGTTGTCTTCCGTTGATCTGTCGCAAGCGTTGATGAATGGCTGAGATTGGATTTGAGGGTTGCCTCCTAAAGCGTGTGGATCTCAGTGGGCTTGGTTTAGGATAGGGCCGAGCTACCTGCAAGGAAGTCCCGGGGTGGTTGTACCACCGTGGACCTTTCGACGATCAAGTTAGTTGAGGTATTTGGGTAGAGTAGCGGCCTATTAAGATAGAATTGCCTTACCTGAGTCGTCTGAGAGAGGGTTTATATAGTGACAGCCATGGGCTGGCGAGTGCGAGATTTACGCCGGCCGTTACGCCCTTGGAGCCGCGCCTGCACGAATGGCGGGATCTTCCATTAATAGCGAGATACGCCCATTCACGGGAGGACGTGATGGCGTGGTGTTAGTTATATGTATGCCCTAGAGGCCATTACTATACATAGGATGTATATTGTAGTGGATGCTGGGACGTATATAGGGAGGACTTTCTCGCTCGACATGATAGTATGCTATCTGGTTGATCTTTACCTTAACGTGTATACTGTTTGTCTCTCTGTTACATGTTGGTAAAGCCCTTAGGATCTGTACTTGACTACCTAGACTATGATGCGGATCATACTAGTGGGGACATGGTAGTCTATAAGTACATCCTTCAAAGTCCCTAGTCGAGGGTGTATCGAGACGGGGCATCGATATACCAGAGTAGACTAGCGTATACCTTCTCGACCCATACAGATGGGCGATGGATGATCCCATATCCATCGGTGTTTGACATCAGAGATGATATACGGGTGCTCAGTAGAGACTGGGTACACTGGACGGACTCGCCGAGAACTCCCAGATGGTATTATACCTCACGTCAGATGGCAGTTCTCTGGTGACACTGGTACAGAGTAGTCTGTTGACCCGAGATCGTCATAGAGTCTTGTGTGGTTCCCACTGTGCTTTGATTTCCATCTTACCACGTCCAAGAGGGCGTGCAAAACGGTGGTTTTTGGGTACAGTCCCGAGTCACATGGAGGCAATGAGCGATAGGAGGGGATTCGTCTCTCCCGGTATATGGGGGTTGATGTTGCACTGTGTTCGATCGGCTATAACAGGAAGTCCCTGGCCAGGGCTGATCAGAGATTTGCTGGTAAGTGTTACCAGTAGTTTCTCGACCCGTTACGAGCCTCATATCAGCACGACTTATCGGGTTATTGGGGTCTGACGTATACCACCCCTAGACTTGATATGCGACATATCAGACGAAGAGACCGGACTGTACGGTAGTGTTACTGGTCGGATTCACTGGAGTGTGAGCGGGTTTGCTCGTCGATCTTCAGATCGCTCAATACCCGGATGGCCGTTACGTTTAGCAGACCGCTTGCGGCTTGTGGATGTTTGATATGATCATCATCCGCTGCCGGCGTATTGACGAGTCTTTAGAGTCCTACACAGAGGTTTCCTGGCTCAAGCGAAACGAAATAGGAGCGCATATGAGATATGTGCGGGACCGAGAATAATACGAGTATGTGATACCGTATTCTATTCTCGCGATAAATATATCGAATGGTTGTATGCGATATAACCTAGTTATCGATTCAAGCGTTGATTCGATAAGCCGATATATTTGATACCAGTCGGTTATGTGCGCATGACCGGATCATTGAATCAAGTGTTGATTTAATGATTTAATGTATAATTATATATTTGATATATTACTTTACATTAACTAGTATCGGTTCACTTTAGACGGATTTTCTCACTCGGTTCGTGCGCATTGCATATGCGATATGTTTTTGTGCACTTGATTGTATCATGTTTGATGATGCATACCACTTTGGTTAAGTGTAAAGTTTGAACCATGGTTGTGTTTATGTTTAGGGTTTTATTTTCTTAATTATTCATTTATTCTTTTTGATAAATGAATAAAAGAAAGTGAGAAAAGAAAATGAGAAAAGAATGGTGGCTTCTTTTGTTGTTTAGTTGAAACTTCATGAAGCTTTGACCTAAGTCCACCATTCTTATCTCATTCTTAACCCTAACCATACAACTAACCTTGGTTAACTCTCTACACTTTACTATAGTTAGAATTATGATAAGAATTGTTTTTCTTTTCATTTTTTCTTTAAAAAACTTATCATAATATCTTTCTTCTTCTTCTTCATTCTTCAAGTGAAGAAAAGCAAGGTCCATCAATGGTGATTGCTGGAAATGAGTGAGAAATCCAATTCTAAAGTCTACCCACTTCCTATTTCTTCATCCTCTACCTCTTGCCAAGTAGTAGAGTGTGTTTCCTTCACTACTTTTCACGGATAGGTGAAGGTGGAGCTTGATTCATCGATGCCTCGACGTAGATCATCTTCGGCATGGACATCGACGACCTAGCTTGCCCATTCTCCGACGAAGTCGATCCTAGAGCCCGGATTTGATTTGGACAGCGGAGAGGACCTCGTTGCGGAGCTATGGAGGTGGAGCACCGGATCTACAAAGGTTGTATTTCCGTATCTTAGTAGTTAACTGTTAACTAGTTATCTTTTTCGCCTAAACATCTAGTTAAAGATCCGTAGTCTAGGGTTTCTCGGCACCAAAAATTTTAATTTGGCATGTTCGATGCCTTGAGAGAACCCACTAGGGTGCCTAGGAACCTTTCACTGGTATCAGAGCCTAGCTAGAGCCTTAGGCGAAGTCCCGACGACGTTTGAAACCCGATCGAACCGAAATCCAAAACCTAAAAATGCTCTCTGGACTTTTTCTAAAAATTCGGATTTTTGTCAATTAAAAATATGTAGAAAATCAAGCAGGGTGTTATTAGAATTACTGTGAAATACGAGGGGGTAATTCCATTTTTCCACCGCGGAAGGGCGGCACATGCTAGGCATGTGCGGCGCTTCCGCGGCGTTACTGTTCCCTTGAATAATTATTTCTTCACAGTAACTCATATAATTCAATGCTGTGTATTCTGGGATATTTTTATTGTGACTTTACAGAAGAGTATTTTGGGGTACTATTGGGAATCAGGATTTCGATCGGATTATCAAATTTCGTCTTTAGTGTTTTTCCAGATAATTGTAGAATATGTTAAAGAGTTCGACCGGATATAAATACCCAGGTTTTCCCCTGCCGGAATATCCAAGTGTTGGATTATTGTGTGGTTAAGAGACGTTCTGAGTAGTGCAAGTAACGCGATGGTCCCTCTAGAAGACAACAAACCTTAACTCGATTATGTGACCGTCTTGAACTGCCCTTTGAACCTTCGGGTTTGGGGCAGTACGGCGTGCCACATGTGAGGCGTTGGCTTGACCCTTCTACGGCTGGACCGTTGGTACTGAGGTATGAAGTGAATGTCTTTGAACCTATTTCATGTGTTGATCGGTGTCGGGAAAACTTGGGTGTTCGAAAGTTCGATCGGAAAGTTTGATATATTCTATTTATCCGGAATTGGATACAATAATTGGAATTCACAAAAGGTTATGAGATAACTGGATGAATGTTATAGATCTAGCAGTTTAGTTTCACAAGATATCGAAAAGAGTTTTCGATGATGGGACTAAAATGCGGGATTTATAACTGTTAGGCATGTGATGTCTAAAGAGATTGCGGATTCCAATTGTTGTAGTTTTACACTTTCTTTTCTGTGACCGTAAGTGTAGTATGTTCATATCGCCGGTTTCGTTGCTATACGTCAACGACAATTGGGGTATGCATACTTACTTACGTTGATGACATATGATGTTATGTGTTGCTGGATATGTTATATTGGATCGTCATATTCGAATAGCCCGGGGGTTTTTATGTGAGATGAGTGTTTTTCGTTTTCATTCATGTAAAAACTTGTATGTAATATTCTTTTATTCGGGGCACTTCCAGGATGCGGGAGTTGTCACCCTTTGTATATTATTTACTTTTCTGCACTAGGATAGACCCAAGGAGGGGAGCACAAGTAACCGGGTTCTGGGGTCCAGTGGGAGACCAACTCGAGGTGTCGAGTCCGGGTCTCCTAACCCTAGAATTGGCAGGGTTGCTTGCCGCTCTCGTAGGGGTCTAGGGGTGTGGGATTGGCTATTCATCACGACCGTGGAATCCGTGTTTTATACTGGCTCGTATTAAAAACACGGACGTCCTAGTATATCCAATATTTCATATGTTTATTCTGCTGCGATATCTGTGATGTGATTCTGTGATGGATATAGTATATAGTATATATGATATATTATATAGACGTTACTTATGTTTTACACCCGCGCTAGCCCTGCCCTGCTCTGTCGTTAGTTACCTAACCTAACGGTGCATGAGAGGACATCGAGGCGAATGCGGATGGCATAAGTGTACGTCATATCTATCTGTGATGTTTAGGTATTTAAATGATGGGACTTCATTAATGTGATTAATGAAAGATAAGAAACCTAAGATGTTGTAGAATCAGATTTTAAAATAAAACAGGTAGCTACAGTTCTTGCTTTGCACAGCGATATATATGATATATCCCGCACCTCATTCGACGAGGAAAGGACCGAGATCCCTTCACCGGGAGTGACTCCTTTAGCAATAACTGGTAGATGCTACATACTCGGTTTGCTTTTGACTGCTTTTGCGTTTTTGCTTTGCACAGTGATATATATGATATATCCCGCACCTCATTCGACGAGGAAAGGACCGAGATCCCTTCACCGGGAGTGACTCCTTTAGCAAAACTAGAAAAGCCTCAAAATCACTCCATTTCAAAACTATATTTGATTCTACAACGATATCAAGTTCATTACGCTCATGGTTTTATGAAAACCTGCGTAGCCCTCCGTCATTTCAGATAAAGACTGTTTAGTATTCGTGCTGCGTTTGTTGGCCTTTGTCAAGGCGTAGTGTGCGGTAGCTGAATAGTGCTTATCTGTTTATGCATATGATGCAGATTGTTTCAGGGTAGTCGTACGACCTTGTTGGCCTTTGTCAAGGGTCGTGCGGGTGGGTTTGATTCAATCAAGAAATGACGGGTTGAACTTGACTAGCATCCTGTGATTTGTTGGCCTTTGTCAAGGTCATGAGATACTAGGGGCAAAATATTATCGGGAATTTCAAGTGTTGAAATTTGCAATGAGATTGCATACCTTCTATGAGATAGTTGGATCCCGATACCCGCTGCGAGTAAGAGTTACTCCTGGAAGAGTTTTACACATTACAATTAGCCGATCAAGTAGGTGTCTAGAAAGGTGTTAACTAGGTTACGCCTCTGGGAAAACGAGGTTTACATTAATTAGGTTCGTGCGAAAGCACGGGGGACCTCCCTCAAAGTACCGACACTGGCCTGGCTGAAAGATTGGCGAACTTGTAGTGTGTAATTAATCCCGGCTAGTCTTTCCTTTTAAGGTTTGGAGGAAGATTTGATAAAAAGCAGTGGGAGCCATCCTGATTAGATAAGATAATAACCAATCTGTTCTTGACAGAGCGCACGCTGAGTGTTTTCTTCTCTCTCTCTCCTGGTAGCGACCATATCACGCCTTAATCAAGATAATAATACGGAATATTGACCGAACCCGCTTGTTATACTGAGCTGGGGAACGTTGGTCCCGCTCCAACTTATAATTGTTATAAGACAGAGCAGGAAATTGGGGATTACCAGAATTCCCGTGCCGCCCTAACGAAGAGAGTGCATGTTGATGCATCATCTTCGGGTGTGTTCGTTACAAAGAACTGTTTCTCAGTATCCTCTACGTCCTGGGTATATGATACCGGATCAGGATCCCAGATATGTAATCTGTTACATAGGGCTACAGAAGGGTAGAAGAACTGAGAACGGGTGATAAGTTTCATGAGGCAGAAAACGGGGCAAGTGTTGCAGCCAAGTCTGTCGGTCACTGTCACCCTGTATTACCAATACATTGATTCTGAACGAATGTTATTAGATACCGAACCTGATATACCAAATCATATCACTCTCTTTGGTAGAAAAGAAAGGATATAATTTTGTATTGATGGATAATGTTTTGAACATTTCCTATATCAAAAGTTGATCGGTTCAGGCACGTTATCTAAAAGCATTGATGTTCTAAATCAAACTACAGTTCTTAGTATATGGAACACACACAAGAGGAAGAGTTCAGAAATGAACGAATCCTTCTTGAGGCATTGTAGACTAGGTCAGATCAATGTGACCCGACTAGCTAGAGTTACATATAGATGCATATTTAAATCAGTTTGAACTTACATCTTGTGAAACTCGCCAGTCATGTCACAAAGATAAGATGACCATAGCTCCGTTTGATGGAAACAGAGAAAGAGTCACTGAACTCTAGGGATGATACATGTTGATGTATGTAAGGTCCCCAGTCTACACATGCCAGGACAGGTTCTTTGTACTTCATTACATTCTCTGATAATCTCTCAAGATTCAGTCATATGTTCCTGTTGAAACATGAGTCCGAACCTTTTGAGATATTCACAGAATATAAGCGAGAAGTAGAGAACCAGAATACGGGTATAAGTATTATGTCCTATGATGAGATCAGGGAGGAGAATACTTGAGCACGAAAATCCTGGATTATTCTAAAGGAGAATGAGATTCTCTCTCAGCATTACTCCTCCGTATACACCATAGCACGATGGTATATCGGGGCGGAGCAATCTCACCCTATATGATAAGGTGTGCTCTATGATGAGTACTACTGAGTTACCTATTTCTTTTTTTTAGGAGTTATGCGCTTGAGAAGCTGCATACCTATTGAATAGGGTTCGATTCAAATCTGTTGCCTACCATTTCATATGTGATATGGAAAGGGAAGAGCCCATGTCTTAAGTCAGTTAAGATTTGGGGTTGTCCGGCCTATGTTTAAAAGCAAAATCCGGACAAGCTCAAGGCAAGATCTGTAATGTAGAACTGGAAAGGTTCCAGCTATACAAACTACAGCAGATGATTTGATAGAACCAAGGGATTCAGTAGATACCAACGAACCTCAGCCTCTCCGCCGATCTAGTAGGGTTCCTCACCCACCTGAGAGATACTTCGGTTTCTCTATGACAGTGGGAGCGAGGATTGCATCATGAGATGATGACCCAACTAGTTTCGAGCTGGCCATCAGGAGTAAGACTCTGTAAGAATGGCTGGATGCTTAGTGATCTGATATGGAATCCTTATACACCAACAAAGTATGGACTTTGGTTGCTATATCTGGAGGGTTAAATCCCCATCAGGAGCAAGTATATCTTGAGAAGATTACTTGGTGTACATGGAAAAGTTGAGACTTTCAAAGCTAGACTTGTTAAAGGTTTTCGTCATCGACCAGGCGTGGATTATGATGAAACCTTTTCAAGTAGCTATGCTTAAGTCCATCCAGATCCTACTTACCACGGCTACATTCCATGACTACGATCTCTGGTGGTTGGGTGTCTTGACTGCTTTTCTAAATGATGATTTAGAAGAGTGCGTCTATAAGTACACAGCCAGAGGGCCTCGTAGACAGTGGGAGCAGCGGAAACGTGTGCAAGATGCTTTATAGGATAAAGCAGGCATCGCGGAGTTGGAACATCTGTTTTGATGAATTAGTCAAAGAAGTTGACATCATCAAAATGGTAGATGAACCTTGTATAAACAAAAAGGTAGTAGGGAGTATGGTGGTGATCCTCGTAGAGTACGTGGATGACATACTCCTGATAGGGAAGGAGTTTCCTATGCTACGCTCGATCGATCTCCGTTTATCACAATGACTCTCCACATAGGATCAAAGTGATACCCACTAAATCCTGGATTTTGGATCTATGAGATAGATCTAAATGGATGTTAGGATTCTCACTAGTTGTAGTGAGATGGTATCAATCGATCCTGGGGAGAATCACTGGAAGTGTTCCAGGGTGATAAAGACGACTGAGTGTCAGTCGCAGGCATTGTCTTAACCCTCAGTAAAGGGACGGTATGTTGGAAGAGTTCCAAGTTAGATACCGTGACATACTAGACGATAAAGGCAGGATACATCGCTACTTAAGATGCTACCAAAGAGGATGTTTGGATGTATATTGGTTCATGAGATGAACTACGTTCCAACCATTGTGAGACAATGGAGTTGTGGCTTATGCCAAGGAACGCCGGTCCCATCAGTGATCCAGACATATTCTAAGGCAGTATCACTTGATCATGGAGATGGTTGATCTCCAGGGAGATCGAGGTTAGGAGAGTAGACTTAGAGGACAACACAGCGGATCCACTCACAAAGGCCTGTTCCCAGAGAGAGACACATTTATGGGATGGTTGAGTATGAGATACTTCAAACCACTGCTACAGATGGCCCTAGTGCAAGTGGGAGATTGTTAGTTATATGTATGCCCTAGAGGCCATTACTATACATAGGATGTATATTGTAGTGGATGCTGGGACGTATATAGGGAGGACTTTCTCGCTCGACATGATAGTATGCTATCTGGTTGATCTTTACCTTAACGTGTATACTGTTTGTCTCTCTGTTACATGTTGGTAAAGCCCTTAGGATCTGTACTTGACTACCTGGACTATGATGCGGATCATACTAGTGGGGACATGGTAGTCTATAAGTACATCCTTCAAAGTCCCTAGTCGAGGGTGTATCGAGACGGGGCATCGATATACCAGAGTAGACTAGCGTATACCTTCTCGACCCATACAGATGGGCGATGGATGATCCCATATCCATCGGTGTTTGACATCAGAGATGATATACGGGTGCTCAGTAGAGACTGGGTACACTGGACGGACTCGCCGAGAACTCCCAGATGGTATTATACCTCACGTCAGATGGCAGTTCTCTGGTGACACTGGTACAGAGTAGTCTGTTGACCCGAGATCGTCATAGAGTCTTGTGTGGTTCCCACTGTGCTTTGATTTCCATCTTACCACGTCCAAGAGGGCGTGCAAAACGGTGGTTTTTGGGTACAGTCCCGAGTCACATGGAGGCAATGAGCGATAGGAGGGGATTCGTCTCTCCCGGTATATGGGGGTTGATGTTGCACTGTGTTCGATCGGCTATAACAGGAAGTCCCTGGCCAGGGCTGATCAGAGATTTGCTGGTAAGTGTTACCAGTAGTTTCTCGACCCGTTACGAGCCTCATATCAGCACGACTTATCGGGTTATTGGGGTCTGACGTATACCACCCCTAGACTTGATATGCGACATATCAGACGAAGAGACCGGACTGTACGGTAGTGTTACTGGTCGGATTCACTGGAGTGTGAGCGGGTTTGCTCGTCGATCTTCAGATCGCTCAATACCCGGGTGGCCGTTACGTTTAGCAGACCGCTTGCGGCTTGTGGATGTTTGATATGATCATCATCCGCTGCCGGCGTATTGACGAGTCTTTAGAGTCCTACACAGATGTTTCCTGGCTCAAGCGAAACGAAATAGGAGCGCATATGAGATATGTGCGGGACCGAGAATAATACGAGTATGTGATACCGTATTCTATTCTCGCGATAAATATATCGAATGGTTGTATGCGATATAACCTAGTTATCGATTCAAGCGTTGATTCGATAAGCCGATATATTTGATACCAGTCGGTTATGTGCGCATGACCGGATCATTGAATCAAGTGTTGATTTAATGATTTAATGTATAATTATATATTTGATATATTACTTTACATTAACTAGTATCGGTTCACTTTAGACGGATTTTCTCACTCGGTTCGTGCGCATTGCATATGCGATATGTTTTTGTGCACTTGATTGTATCATGTTTGATGATGCATACCACTTTGGTTAAGTGTAAAGTTTGAACCATGGTTGTGTTTATGTTTAGGGTTTTATTTTCTTAATTATTCATTTATTCTTTTTGATAAATGAATAAAAGAAAGTGAGAAAAGAAAATGAGAAAAGAATGGTGGCTTCTTTTGTTGTTTAGTTGAAACTTCATGAAGCTTTGACCTAAGTCCACCATTCTTATCTCATTCTTAACCCTAACCATACAACTAACCTTGGTTAACTCTCTACACTTTACTATAGTTAGAATTATGATAAGAATTGTTTTTCTTTTCATTTTTTCTTTAAAAAACTTATCATAATATCTTTCTTCTTCTTCTTCATTCTTCAAGTGAAGAAAAGCAAGGTCCATCAATGGTGATTGCTGGAAATGAGTGAGAAATCCAATTCTAAAGTCTACCCACTTCCTATTTCTTCATCCTCTACCTCTTGCCAAGTAGTAGAGTGTGTTTCCTTCACTACTTTTCACGGATAGGTGAAGGTGGAGCTTGATTCATCGATGCCTCGACGTAGATCATCTTCGGCATGGACATCGACGACCTAGCTTGCCCATTCTCCGACGAAGTCGATCCTAGAGCCCGGATTTGATTTGGACAGCGGAGAGGACCTCGTTGCGGAGCTATGGAGGTGGAGCACCGGATCTACAAAGGTTGTATTTCCGTATCTTAGTAGTTAACTGTTAACTAGTTATCTTTTTCGCCTAAACATCTAGTTAAAGATCCGTAGTCTAGGGTTTCTCGGCACCAAAAATTTTAATTTGGCATGTTCGATGCCTTGAGAGAACCCACTAGGGTGCCTAGGAACCTTTCACGTGGGACGCGGGATCGTGGGGCGGCGGATATCTCGTGCATGGCGAGATTCGCAGAGCCATGATGGGGACGCCTGTGGTCTGTTCTCTCGGTCGGTCGGCGAGACAGGTGAAGCTGAGCTCGGCGGGAGGCTCGGAGGCCAGCGGGAGGCCGAGCAAGCTTGGTTTCGTGATAGCTCGGAGGTGAGCTAGGAGGGCTGAGGAAGCCCAGCGTGCAGGAGGGCTCGGGGGTGAGCCAATGGTTATTTGTAGGACAAGCACAGAAGTGTTCTGGGAGGTCATCGAAGGTCGAGAACATCCTCGGGTCGAAGGCCCGGGGTATGCCTTCAATATACTGTTCTTGCTTCTTTCCCATAAGCCTTGAGACACGCCATCTGCCACGTGTCGTGATCTGGAGAGTTTTCAGTACTGAGCATCATCAAGATGAGAACACGACATTTTTTCATAGATCTGCTAGTGTGAAATGAAGATATAATTTTATTGGGAGTATTGAAAGTGATGGCCAGGTTTACACAAAGAATAAAGGAGCCAGCGGTGGATTATTATAACAGTCTAATGGGGATGACTAAAGGAACAAGGTGGAAACTACATGCTGACTTTTGGGGGAATGAAGATTCTTTGACGATAGAACATAGAATGGAGTTAGTGGAGGGCTTTTCAGAAGAAGAGATTAAAATGGGTGTTTGGAAAATGGGAGCGGAAAAATCGTCAGGACTTGATGGATTTCTAATCTTATTGTATCATGGGTTTTGGGAATTCATCAAGGAGGATGCCATACAACTATTCAGGGGATGGAGATGGATAATTTAAGTCGTGACAGACTTAATTGTCAAGCATAATTCTCATCGAAAAGAAGAGTGACACAAAGGGATTGAAGGATTATATACTGATCACCTTAATTAATTGTTCGTGTAAGATTTTGTCAAAGACTTTGGCGATTAGACTGTAGAAGGTTTTAGGAGAAATTGTCAGGGAGACACAGACATGATTTGTGGCGGGTCGATATATTATGGACGGGATAGTGACGACAAATAAAGTGATTCATGATACTCAGCGTAAGGAAAGGAGTGGATATATGTTGAAATTGGATTTTGAAAAAGCGTATATGATATGGTGGATTGGGGTTGTATACTCGACTGTTTGGACATGAAAGGTTTCGCACCAGTATTGAAAACGTGGATTGGCAGATAGCCTGGCCTGGTTCACCTTAATTGTTATTTGTTGAAAGGACCTATTCAGGAACAAGAAAATGACAAAGTTTTCTCCTGTGATATGAGTTACCACCCCTATAAAAAATATAATAAACTAAAATAAGAAGAATCTTTTCTATACAAAAATCATATCAGGTGTAGAAGTAGGCCAACATTTAGAATCTTGGTGTCAGGTGCAGCCTAGAAGACTCTCGTTCTCAACTCATGAGTCCAAAGCTTCCTTCGTAACTCCCAGAACTTCTTCGTAGTGGCTTCGTTCCATGCCTCATTTCATAGGGAACCTCAAATTGAATTCTTTCTGGTTAAAGAATAACTTTCTAACAATACCGAGTCGGGTTCTTCTCCTACCAGTATCGAATAGCGGATCCATGAAACAACTCTCAGAAATCTTTTAGTTGATCCATGATTTATGTTTCATCCTTCTTTTCCTTTCACACATGCGACTTCACATTGGCCAATAGATCCTCGGCATTAGCAAGTGTATATATTGATGGGGGAATATTAAATTGAAATAATCCTGGGGAGTGAATAGAATTATACTAACAAATACCACCAATTAAGAAAATCTACCTTGCATAGAATAATTTGTTAAAGTTGCCTTTCCCTAGCATTAGGAATAGAAGGAAAATTTACTTAAGCATATTAATTAATCATAACATTTTTAAAACGTATTTACTTAAGCATGAAATCAAAAGACCACAACATACCTACGAAATTCTTCTATAATATCTAGGTTGTGCAACACATAAGCATGTGCCTGTTCTAGGTACATCCTTGGGAAGTACCCATCCGCCTTTCGTCGGATGATAGAGTTCATCTTCATCTATACGAGAAGGACGGTTTATTCTTGTCTCAACTCCACCTAGATAACGCGAGGCAAAATTAAGGCATTCATTGCCAATATAATGCTCAGCAATTGATCCTTTAGGACGGGACGAGTACGGTTATGCACTAGCCCATGTAGCTACGATTTTAACTAAGTTTGTTATAGATATTAAAAAACCTTTTCAAATAACATTGATATTTAGTTTAAGGAGTATAGTTTTGTACCTCTCAATCGGATACATCCAGCGACAACTAGCTGGTCCTGCAATCCTGGCTTCTGTGGCTAAATGCACCGTGAGATGCACCATAACAGTAAAGAATGCTGGTAGGAACATCATCCCCATCTTACATAATGTAACAACAATAGATTTCTCTAGGTTCTGAAATTCTTGGACATCTATAACTTTAGAGCGTATTTGATTAAAATAACCACACAACTCTATCAATGCTTTAGTGACATTTGGCGGCAGCAGGGAGCAATTGATGTAAAAGAATATGACAATCGTGCGTTCTGAGATTTGTAATCTTCCTCTCTTCAACTTGTACATTACTTGAAATATTCGAAGAATATCCATCTGGCATTTTTACAGACTCAAGCACCTGACAAAATCTTTTTATTTCTTCTTTTGACATTGTGGTGATGGACGATTGAATTTCAGAAATGTTGTTCCCGAGATGTATAGGTTGTAGATTTGAACGGATTTTCAATTCTTTTAGATCGAAACGAGCTTTTAAACCATCCTTAGACTTTTTGAATCTCATGGTGTAGCAAAAATATTGTCGCAAACATTCTTCTCTTGTATGCATAACATCTAAGTTATTTCTAATTAAAAGATGTGCGCAATATGTCAAAATAAAAAATATACTTTTTTTTCTACCACGCCTTTCTTAGTTTTTTATGGACACTGGTTCCTCATCGGCATTGGATTCTAAAGTCTTCCTCTTTCGGCCTTTAACCTTTTCTGGCGCCGCATCCTCTTTGAAAACGAATCTTTCCATACTTCACAAAGCATTTGGAAATTTGATCAAGAACCCGTGTTCCGGATAGCGGTTTCGGTGCTCCCCTTAACTCGGCATCACCATCAAATTTGCTACTCATATTTCTATAGGGATGTTCCTCCGGCAACCATCTACGATGATGCCAATAACAATATTTTCCACTAGATTTTAGCTGTTTTGCATTACCAGAAGCATATTTCTCGGGGATTAATAACGATAGGAATATATACGGTTGCTTTATGCACATCCACGGAGGTAAGTTATAAGGCATAATTAATACAGGCCAGGTGGACCATCCTAGATTCATCATTATAAATGGATTAAAGCCGTCTGTTGCCAACCAAGACGTACATTCCTGGTTTCAGATCCAAAATCAGGATATGTATGATCTACATGTTTCCATGCTTCTGCATTAGCTGGATGTCGTAGTTTGCCATCTTCGACTCGGCTGTCTGAATGCCACCTCTTGTCTTTTGCAGTATCTTTCGTGAAGAAAATCCTTTGCAATTAGGGGTGGTAATTGAACGTGCCGGCTCGGGTTTGATTAGGGTTCAGCTCGGTATCAGCTCATTCAAGCTCGGTTCATTTATTAATGAGCCGGACATGAGCCAGGAACCCTAGCTCATTTATTAAATGAGCCAAACTCGAGCTTAGCTAGGCTCGTTCGGTATTGACTCGAGTTCGGCTGGATTAGTTTGAAAAAACACAGTAATATGTAATATAGAGCAGATTCTATACAATTCCCAGGATACTTAATTCAATTAAGCGACAGCATATAAAGTGCAACTGAGGTGAATATAAAACCCAGCGCTTAGATCCATTCCTTACTCTTAATCTTTCCATATCTTAAAGCCCTGGGTCTTAGGTTCTATGATTGTTATTCTCAGCCTAATCTTTTACAAAATACTTTCATGTTTTCTTTTGAAACACTTGTAATGGCCATTGACCTATCCTCGGTATCCACCAAACGCCTCTTTGTCGTTTTTTCTTTCAGAGATCGCTTAATAAAAGATGCATTCGAGCTCGACTTTAGCTCGTTAAAGGCTCGGTAAGCTAACGAGCTGAACATGAACCAGACATACTCAGCTCGAGACGAACTCGAGCCGAGCTTGAGCTAGCATAAACAAAGCCGAGCTGAGCTTGGATAAGGATCGGCTCGTTCAAGCTCGGCTCAGTTTCACCCCTATTTGTAATCTCCTAGCGATAGGAAATAACGAAGAACATAAGCTGGGATTTTTCTATTTTTCTTGCCCTCCGTTGATCTTTTGCCCAACTGAAGTGTGCTTCTCCTTTTGCCATCTCGATACTTTGCAAGTAGAACAGACCTCAAGATCAGCATACTGTTTATGATATAGGATGCAATCATTAGGGCATGCATCAATCTTCTTGTAATCAAGGCCCGGCGTCGAAATGATCTTTTTGGCATCGTAATAATTCTTCAGAATACTCGCCTCTCCTTTGGGGATTACCTTCCCCAATAAATTAAGAAGCATTTCGAAATGTTTGATTTCCATTCCACTATTCGTCTGTAGGTGAAAAAGTTTCAAAAATAGCGTACTGAATTATGTGCGGCCTTGATGTAAATCTTTTTCGTTATCCTCTAGCAACTTCAGTAAGCCTTCCATGTCGCCTGTATCTATCGGTATTTCCGCATCTTCTATACTCTCCGTATTATTCTCATTATCATTGTCGTACAATAAATCTTGTAGCATCTCATTGGTGTCGTCTATCCTCTCTTCATCCGGTGATCCTGTTTCAGGGTGCACAGGCGTGTCTTCCTCGTAATATATCCCTTCGCCGTGGTAACACCAATCATTATACTCTTCAACGAGTCTTTCTTTAGGATGCATGTACATAAATAATTTGTCTGGAACAACTCTCATGTTTAAAGGTGAATTCAGATGATGCGCCTCCCGTAGAAATAGCATCCTATAAATATTTGCTAGCATAACAACATAATTAGAAAAACGTATATATAATTAACATAAAATCTAGCTATAATAAAAAGCAATGCCTATAAACTATATTACTTTAGTGTTTCTAAAACAACTAATAGTTTAATTTCAATTGAAATATTCAAATAGGATGACAGAGGAAGTTTATCCAATCATTTTTTATTAAGGCTAGAATTTTTGTGGGGATATTTTCAATGAAGAAATCAATTTCATGACTCGTTTTATTTACCGTTTATCATTGCATCCGGAAAAATGCAACAAGTGCAAGAAATTCAAGATAAAACTGAATAAGATTTTTCGGCCGTTTAGACTTCAATATTACTTAAGGTGGTCAGTAAACGGCAAATCAAGGAAAATGCTATGGTTCAAGTTAAACCATCAAATTTTAGGAAGAAATCAAAGTTTACTATTTTTTAAAGTATGAACAAAATGCTGTAAAAAAAACGGCACCAAAAAACGCAACGGATGATCGATACGATAAGTCAAAACTACTGAAAAGGATCACAACGCAACAACCATACAAAAGATAATAAAATAAGAACAAAACGAAATACAAAGCAGAGGACACAAGATATATCCAGGTTCGGTGCGTGCTTACACCTAATCCTGCAATCCAACGACGAGAAATTTCCACTATTAAGAAAGAATTACATGGGAATCCGTCCTTTCCGATCACCGTCCAATTACAATACTCAATCTTTATACAAAATCCTCTCTCTATCTCGGCTACAACTCAGCCACTCAAAAATTAAAACCCTCTGTTTAATTTTATGCTTGATGGATTCTTACCGCAGCCTCCTTGAATCTTCAGGCTCTGTTGCTGAATTTAATGCCTATGCAGACATCTTCTTGAAGCCCTGTGGATTTAACAATTCTTGTGGTCACAACAATTTAATTGATTGGCCAGCACCTGTAGGCTCTATGTTAATTAATTGATTTGAGATAATCAAATCCAACTAATTTTGAATCGAATCCAACCAAATCTTCCAAGAATAAAGTAAAGGCACTGTTGATGGATTTATATATTTCTATCAACAAAAATACCTTTGCCGCAGACATCTAAATCTAGCCTCTGTTGATTTTCTGTCACACCTGGGAATTATTTGATATATTCACATATATCCATAGAGTAGTTAATTCATTAGACGTAAATTTGGAATTTAAATTAACGATTAACTTAAATCTCACTACGTGCACTGCACGTACTCACTCTTGGGCTCTTGATCTCGGGTTCCGAATTTGCAATCAATTCCAACAATCTCCAGCTTGATTCAAATTCGTCACAATCCCGACACTTTCTCAATTCTTGGAACTCCTGCTCTCGTCGTCGCCGTGCCTCATCAATCAACTTGGCAGATCAAGTTCAAGCAAAGCTTGAACTTTGAAACTGGGACCACCTTCGTAAATGCGTCCGCCGGATTTTTATGGGTACCAATCTTCGTAAGCGAAACAACGTTCTTCTCGTTCTCCAAAAAGAAATCTTTTACCTCGATATACTTAGTTCTCGAACTATAATTCTGATGCTCTGCCAAGTGAATCACGCTCTGACTATCGCAAAACACCTTCGTGAAACCTTGCGGAACACCTATACCATCCATCAATCCACGCAAATATATGGCCTCCTTGACAGCCTCCGTAGCATCTATCAACTCTGCCTCTGTCATCGATAATGCGACAATAGACTGTAACGTCGATCTCCATAACACTACGTCAGTACCCAACGTGAATACGTAACCCATCGTCGATCTTCATCTATCCCTATCACCAGCAAAATCCGAGTCGCATTACCCTGTCACAATACAACTATCTGTACCGCCTCTACTGTATAATAAGCCTAACGCCGTAGTACCCGCAAGTACCTTAGAATCCACTTTACAGCATGCCAATGCTCCTTGCCCGGATTAACCATGTATTGGCCGACCAACCCTCCTACATATGCAATGTCTAGACACATGCAAACTATCGCATACATCAAACTGCCTACTGCACTCGCATATGGCACGCTAGACATGTACTTTTTGTCCGTATCCGGCCCTGGTGATAATTTCACCGAAAGCATGAAGTGCACCCCTAAAGGAGTAGACACGGATTTTGTTTTCTCCATCCCATATCGAGCAAGAACCTTCTCGATATACTATTTCTGCCGTAGACATAACTCACCACGTTTTCTCTCCCTGACAATCTCCATGCCAAGTATTTTCTTCGCAGCCCCCAAATCATTCATCTTGAACTCCTGACTCAACCGTTGTTTTAACATGTTGATCTCTGACATGCCGCCTGATGCCACCAACATATCGTCCACGTACAATAGAAAATAAATCCGGGATCGATCGTCTAGTATCTCCAGATAAACGCACTGATCCTTAATATTCCTTGTGTATCCAATCTTCAACATTAACTGATCAAATCGCTTATATCACTGTATTGGAGACTACTTCAAACCATAAAGCGACTTCTTCAATTTTCAAACATTTCCATCCTTGCCATCGACTATGAACCCTTCTGGCTGATGCATATAAAATATCCACCTCTAGATCATCGTGCAAGAAAGCAGTCTTGATATCAAGCTACTCTAGCTCTATATGTCACTCCCCGGTTCCCAAAATACATAAATACGGTACGTAACAAAGCCAACCATGCTACATATAGCTAGGAAAGATCCTTCTATAGTCACATTACGGCTGTCAATCAGATATCAAGAACAGTAAATAAAATCTAACTAACACATGTCCATCTGTCACAATAAATAAAAGTCAAGAAATATATATAGCGGAAATGAATAAAGATCCAAAAAAGAAATCATATCCTAATCACGTTCCTTATGGGATCACATCGGTAAATTTAAACTGCAGAAAAAATAACTAAGCATCTCTAAAACTAATCATCAAGCTCCTCACTGCTCAGCTTACTTGTTAAAACACTCTTGATCTTCCTGCGACAAGATCAAAGGAACTGGACCATGTAAAACCCAGACGTCGGTGTGTCATAAATATCAATAATGATAATATAAAAAAATAGAAAGCTATGGTGAAACATGAGTATAAATAATCATCGCATGTGTAAAATAGTGAGCTATAGGTATGTCGCGTGTATCCTAAAATCTGTGCTTCTAGATTATCTATTCTACAAGTGTTTGAAATCAATTAATATAATTCTCATCGTAACTCAACAGTATATATCCCGTTCATACCCTCACGGGACCACGACACAATATATCCCGTTCATACACCCACGTGACTACGGCACAATAAACAATGATTATTCCGTTCACGCCCGGAATCACGACAAACAATAATAATATCCTCTTGAGTTACGTTTCGTTTACATTCTTCATTTCCCTTTTCCCCAGGTTTCGTATTCAAGTCAGGTATTAACAGTATCTACCTAATACCAACACAGGATCAATCAAGTATAGGTCTTGTCTATCTAGACAACAAGTTACAACAATTCAGTTTAGTCGGCATTTGTAATAATCTAAGTAACAGATCTTGTAACACGTCATGAACATGTCAAGCAGTGTTTTAACATGATAAATACTAGATGGAAAACAATAACCAATTCATTTAAACAGTGTAGGAATAACCAATGTATTTTATTTTTTAAAAAATATAGAATTTATTAATTAACTAATCTGCTATATATAAACTTGCTTGTAGTAACATTCACATCTGCTACTAAACCTACTGTCATATAGGTAACAGATCGCGAACTACAATGGACTTATAATCAACTATAACGAACTAGCATGCAACCAGATAAAAGATACGGATTAATACTATACCATTGTAAATTGATGTTACATGCTAAATAATATGATGCGTATACTATACATAATTGTATAGATAAAATAGCATGTCGCAAGTTTAGGAACTTGCCTCGATGATATACTCACAAGGAATATGGATTTTCCGAACGATGGCGGCGTTCGAAATCACGACATTAATACGACCTTGGCCATAAACGACTGCTTAATGCTCTGGGGTAATCGCTGATGCTCTGTGAAATTCCCAGAGGTCGGTGTTCAGGGTTGAAGGCGACGGCGACGAATCGGGGTTCGCCAGTGACAAAATGAAGTCGGGGTTTTGAACTTTTAAAAGAAGAAAAGAAAGAGAAGGAGATGAAGAAGAAGGTGTCAGGGATGAGCTTTGGGTTCTGGGTCATCGCGAGGCGAAGATCAGAGGTTGCTGGGTCGGCGATGAGGAGATGGAGCATCTTCAACGGCGACGATGAAGCCAGAATCGAGGAGGTTGGGTGATTAGAAAAAGAAAAGAAGAAGAAGGTTGAGAAGATGAGGTGATGGTGACTAGGTCGTTGAAGAGGGGGTCGTTGGTGGAGAGGCGATGGAGTTCGACGGAAGGTGAGGAAGATGGTGGCAAAGGTAGTGTCGGGGTCTGAGAAATGAAGAAGTCGGAGAAGAAGGAAAAGAGAGAGACGGTGGGGCTAGGTGGTGCTCGGGGTTTAGGCAAAGGTCGAGGAAGAAAGAGTCGACGACGACGAGATGAGGACGGGGGTGATGGGTGGCGTGAGTTAGGGCTTTGGAGATAGAAAACAATTAATAATATATATATATTTATATAGTATAAGTGTTATAGATTTATATATATTATAATTTGTAGATAATCTCAATTGTTATCAAACTTTTACCCGAAAATCTCTAAAATTATATATTCGAAAGATATACCCATACGTAAGATCTTAAACCATAATATAATATTCCAATATTAATACATATGCCCCCAAGTAAAATTTAAATAACTATATATAAAGCTTTAATTAAAGATATAAAGATTTTTAAATATTTTATTAACTTATATTTTAGGATATGCATATAAAAGTTAAGAATGAAAAGAGATATAAGGTGATATACCATGCAAACTTAGGTAGTAACAGAAATATTTTATTCATATCTTTAGATATATAAATATATTAAGATCTAAATATATATGATGTGGGTATGATTCTATATTCACATAGATACACTTCACTGGCAAATCTCAGATACAACCATGCACCATAATGAGTTCTAAACATGTGGGTTGGGTCGGATAACGACTACTACTATTTGAATTATTCCCAACCCAAAAGATAAAATAAATGAATTATAAACCAAGACTTAAAATACTAAGTTATATTATATAAACGTATTAGGGTGTTACATTATACCCAACTACAAAGAATTTCGTCCTCGAAATTTATGGAACTGGAAAAAGACAAGAAGATAAGGATCTAATGAAAAAGATATGGAAACTTTTGTCGAATCTCGTCTTCACGTTCTCAAGTAGATTCTACATGCGAACGATTTCTCCATGAAATGAGTACTAGAGGGATTAATTTATTTTTGAGAACTTTTTCTCGTCGATCCACGATAGCCATTGGTCGCTCTTCATAAGTTAAATCTTCTCTTACTATCAATTACGAGTGATCAAGGACGTGTCTTATCTCGAATATACTTGCGGAGTTAAGATACATGAAACACGTCATGAACACCCGCCAAGGATAGTGGTAATGCTAATCGATAAGCTATCTCTTCAACAAGCTCAATGATATCGAAAGGCCCCATGAATCGAGAACTAAGTTTGTCTCGACTACCGAATTGGATTACTCCCCTATTCGGTGATATCTTCAAGAACACAAGATCACCAACCACAAACTCCAAAGGTCTTCTTCCAGTATTAGCCCAACTTTTCTGTCGATCCTGTGCCACCTTCATATGATCACGGATCAAGTTAACTTTCTCCACATTTTGCAGAATGAGATCCGGTCCCAACAATCTTCTTTCTCTAATATCGTTCCAACAGACAAGCAAGCGACATTTATGACCGTATAATGCTTCAAATGGAACCATCTGTATAGTCGCCTGAAAGCTGTTATTGTAAGAAAACTCCACTAAATGCAAATGATCCTCCCACTAACCCTTAAACTCTAACATACATGCTCTCAACATCTCTTCAAGAGTTCGGATCATCTTTTCGGACTGTCCATCTGTCTGAGGATGATAAACCGTACTAAATATCAAACGAGTTCCCAAACTCTCCTGTAGACTCCTCCAAAAGTGTGATAAGAACTGAGTATCACGATCAGAAATGATACTTACTGGTACTCCATGCAATCTAACAATCTCCTGCATGTACCGCTCTGCCAAAGCCTCTGTCGACAGACCAACTCGAAATGGTATGAAATGAGCTGTCTTGGTCAATCGATCGACAATCACTAAAACTGCGTTATTTCCCTTTGGACTCCGTGGTAAGGCTGTCATGAAATCCATAGTTATATGTTCCCATCACTTCCATTGAGGAATCGGAAGTGGTTGCAACAAACCAGCTACCCTTTGATATTCAGCCTTGACTTGCTGACACACCATGCACTTCGATACGTAGCGAGCAATCTCCCTTTTCATACCTTCCCACCAGAAATGTTGTCGCAGATCTCTATACATCTTCGTGCCTCCCGGATGTACTGAATATGCGGAACTACAAGCCACCTTCATGACTTCACGAACATCTCCTTTAGGCACACACAAATGACTTCCATATCTTAACGAGCTATCTTCATGAATCAATAAATCTGTTCGAAGTCCCACTTCCATTTGTCCTCGAAACTTCTGCAATCTAGGGTCATGCAACTGTGCTGCCTTAATGCTACTGATCAAGGATGACTGTACTTACTACTGCATCAACTGTCCCGAAAAATCTGGTAGTACAATCTCTAACTCGAACCTTTGAAGATCAACTATAATCTCCCTCTCTGCAGTCAACATCCGTATCACTGGCAACCGACTTAAAGCGCCAGGAACTACATTAAGCTTTTCCGGATGATACTTTGGGTCAGGATCATAGTCAACCATCAGCTCTAACCATATACGCTGCCTCAAGTTGAACTCTTTCGGTGTGAACACGTACTTTAGGCTCTTGTGATCTGTAAACACTTCAACTCTTTCGCCCAATAACTAGTGTCTCCAAATCTTTAATGCAAAGATCACTGCTGCTAGCTCTAAATTATGAGTTGGGTAGTTCTTCTCATGGGTCTTCAATTGCCTTGATGCATACGATATAACCTTCCCATGCTGCATCAGAACACATTCCAAATCTTTCCCAGATGCGTCGTTGTGAATAACTAGTCCTCCGAAACCATCTGGTACTGTTAGAGTATGAGCGGTTGTCAATTTTTGCTTCAGCACTTCAAAAGCTGACGCACACTTCTCAGTCCATACGAGCGGTACATCCTTACGTGTCAGCTTGGTCAGTGGTTCTGCTATCCAAGCGAAGTTCTCCATAAACTTTCTATAATATCCAGCTAGCCCAAGAAAACTTCTGATCTCACCCACAGTCTCTGGAATTGGCCAATCATGTATAGCTGCAATCTTTTCGGGGTTGACTGCAATTCCATCTCCGGATACAACATGACCCAAAAACCTTACCTCTTCGAGCCAAAACTCGCACTTACTCATCTTATCATATAGCTTTTCCTGTCTCAACGTTTGAAGTGCGATCATCAAGTGTAACGACTCTGAATTTACTGTATAAAATTTTTCAGTTTAAAATACAGAAAGGAGTTTACAAGCCTGAGTACAAGTTATAAGTAAATTTTGTTTAAGAATAGCAAGAAACAACTTATAGCTCACTGGTAAAGCCCTTGCATTGCTGTGACATAGCCACTGTGTTCGAATCCCATCAGACACATTTATTTTTTCTGATTTTATTTTTTAAACTTTTTGCAAGCCCAAAAGTTTACACGTGCAATACACATAAAAATGAAAAGTCTGAAGAAATCAAACATATGCAAAATGGAGTTAATACTGAGATGAACATGTGGAAAGAATCGAACGGCCTCCCTCACCAAAATGACTGGCGAGATGCGCCTCTAGGCCGGCACCGACGGTCCTCCTGTGGCCAATATGCAAGGTTGTCTAGCACGGCAGCAAGGTTTCGGGAGGCATCGTCCATGCCAATTTCAAAAATTTCCGTTCTAGCTAACCCTAACTCTAGAATCGTTAATAGAAAATCCGACGAAACATAATGCAAACAACTTTGCAAACAAGTGAACAAGAAATACAACCTTTATAGATCAGTCCTTCACTTTAATAGCTCCGTGTAGTTGTCCCTTCGCTGCGAATCATAAACGCCCGAACTCTCGAAAGGGTTCTCCTGAAGAAATGAGCAAACTTGCACGAAGTCTTCGAGGTCGAAGATGATGTACGTCGAGGAGACACTAACCAAAGCTACCCCTTCACTAATTGTGGAATTAGTGAAGCAAACACCCTATACTAAATGGCAAGTAGTAGAGGATGATAAAGTAGGAATTTTACTCATTTTAGATTTAATTTTCTCACTATTTTTCATGATCTCCATTGAAACTAGAAAGCTTTTTGGGGAAGAAGATGAAGAACTCACTCATAAATTAAAAAAAAATCAAGTCAAGAATGGCAACCATGGGTGAGTTAACATCATATGTTAACTTTTGTAAAGACTTAACCATGGCTAGGAAAATTGGTTGGGTTAATAAATATCTTAGGCAAAACAAAACTTGTGGACTTAGTCAATGCAAACAACAAGCTTCTACAAGCTTCATGCCTTGACAAAATCATTTAGTTTTGAATTACTTAATCCATTAAAAACCCTAAGATTAAACCAAGCATGGTGTAACTCATACACACACCCAAGTTGCATGTATCATCAAACATGACACAAAATAATGTACACTTGCATATATCACATATATACAATGTGCACAAACAAAGTGAGAAAATAAATCTTAAGTGAAACAATATTAGTTAAAATATGTTAATATATCAAATATATAATTATACATTAGATTATCAAATCAACACTTGATTTAATAATCCGGCTATATCACATATAACCGACTAATATCATGTGTATCAGCTTATCGAATCAACACTTGATTCGATAACCCGGCTATATTACATATAACCGACCGATGTCACAAATCGCGAGAATAGAATACGGTATCACATATCGTATTAATCTCGGTCCCGCACATATCACATATGCGCTCCTACCCCGTTTCGCTTGAGCCAGAAAACCTCTGTGTAGGACTCTAAAGACTCGTCAATACGCAGTAGGTGATGATCATATCAAACACCCACAAGCCGCAAGCAGTCTGCTAAACGTAACGGCCACCCAGGTATTGAGCGATCAGAAGATCAACAAGCAAGCCTGCTCATACTCCTGCGAATCCAATTAGTAACACTACCATACAGTTCGGTCTCTTCGTCTGATATGTCGCATATCTCGTCTAGGGGTGGTAAACGTCGGACCCCAGTAACTCGATAAGTCGTGCCGATGTGAGGCTCATAACGGGTCGAGAAACTACTGATAACACTTACCAGTATATCTTTGAATCAGCCCTGGCCAGGGACTTCCTGTTATAGCCAATCGAGCACAGCGCAACATCAACCCCCAATACCGGGAGAGACGAAACCCCTTCTATCACTCATTGCCTCCATGTGATTCGAGACTGTACCCAAAAGCCACCGTTTTTCACTTTCTCTTAAACGTGGTAAGATGGAAATCACACAAGACTCTATGACGATCTCGGGTCTACAGACTAACCTGTACCAGTGTCACCAGAGAACTGCCATCTGACGTGAGGTATAATACCATCTGGGAGTTCTCGGCGAGTCCTTCCAGTATACCCAGTCACCACCGAGAACCCGTATACTATCTCTGATGTCAAACACCAATGGATATGGGATCATCCATCGCCCATCTATATGGGTCAAGAAGCTATACGCTAGTCTATTTTGGTATATCGATGCCCTGTCTCGATACATCCACGACTGGGAACATTTGAAGGATGTACTTACCGACTACTCTGTCCCCACTAGTATGATCTGCATCATAATCCTGGTAGTCATATGTTTCCCCCAATCAGAGCAAAACTCTGTTCAAAATTCAAATTTTGAAATGAAGCAACGCTTCAGATGCAGCGCCAAGTGCGCTGCGCCCTAAGCAGCGCACCACATGCAAAGCACGTGTGCGCTAGCGCCGGGTGCGCTGCGCCCTAAGCAGCGCACCACATGCAAAGCACGTGTGCGCTAGCGCCGGGTGCGCTGCGCTCTAAGCAGCGCACCACGTGCAAAGCACTGGTGCGCTAGCGCCGAGTGCGCTAGCGTTGGAACTAAAAGCTCCCCACCATCAGATCAAAGATCCAATAATAATGATAAATCATTAATTAATCAGAATTAAATTCTGTTAAGGAAATATTCCTCAAAATCTTTCCAAACAACAAGATTGTGCTATGTAAATCAGAGCACCGTTGGATCAATGATCCAATGGTGATTAAAAATCACCAAAATACAGAATAAATTCTGTATGGAAAGATTTCCCAATCTTGTTAAAAACAAGAAGATTGCCTTCTGTAAATCAGAAGCTCTTGGATCAAAGATCCAATGGTGGGGAATCCCCAAATCAATTGGAGAAAAGATCTCCTTAACTGATTGAACAAATTAGCTCACCCTATATAAAGGCCTCAAGACTTCAAGTCTTGAGAGACATACAGAAACAAATAGAGGAACCCCTCTATAAGCTTTGAGAGATCTCAGAAAGAAGAGCCAAGCTCTCAGAGAAAGAAGAGTTTCTTCAAAGTAAAAAAAATGAACAGAGAGATGAAATCATCTCATACTTAAAAAGAAGAATTCACTTCTTTAAAGATCATAGATCTATAAGACCAAAGGTCTTTCACAAAGAGATCAAAAGATCTCATCATAAAACAAGAAGAAGAATATAATTTTTCTCACAAATCATAGATCTATAAGACAAAAGGTCTTTTATACAAAGAGATCATGAACATCTCATCATAAAAAGGGGGAGGGAGAATAATTCAATTCTCTTAAAGATCATAGATCCATAAAGGCAAAGCCTTTCATCAATATAAGTGATTGAAGTATCTCCTATGGAGCAAGAACTTTTGTTCTTAGAATCTTGAGACAAAGTCTCTCATAAACGAGAATTTATTTCTCAGATCATAAAATTGATTAGATGCGCTTCTATGCTTTTGGACTGGTGCTCAGCGCCAAGTGCACCACGTGTCCCTCACATGCGCGCCACTCAACAGTTAGCGCTTTGCGCTATTGAACTAGCGCTTTGTGCTCATGGACTGGCGCTCAGCGCCAAGCGCACCACGTGCTCCTCACGTGTGCGCTACTGAACTAATAGCGCTTTGCGATCATAAATCAGCGCAATGCGCTCATAGACTGGCGCTCAGCGCCAAGCGCACCACGTGTCCCTTACGTGTGCGCTACTAGGCAGAAGCACACTGTGCTCTTTGATTGGCGCAAAGCGCCAAGTGCACAATGTGCTGCGCTGATAGAACATAAATTGTTCTTTAATAAGCCCCATAGCTTTGATGAATACTCAGCATTCAACAAAAGACAGAAATACTGTTAGAATCCAAATCAATGCTCAGCATTGTTAAAAAGGCCAAGCCCAAATAAATGCTCAACAGCCCAAAATAAATATTAAATATTTTAACTTGATTGGAATTAGCCCAAGATTGGCCATAAGTCCTCAATTCAGATTAATTGAGCACATATGCTCATAAATCTTTTAACAGATCTTAGTCTCAAATTGGACTACAGATCTTTCAACCAAAATTGGTTCAAGGGTATATCTCTGAACCCCTTTGATATATGTCATTGTAATCTTTCAACGTCTTCAGAGAGGTGACGGGTCCCGACAACCATACGTTCCATATACCATGACATCTTTAAACTGAACTGTGGGGTCTTTAAACCCATGGACTATGATGTCCTTAACCTTGGACTGTGGGGTCCTTAAACCCCATGGACTATGATGTCCTTAACCTTGGACTATGGGGTCCTTAAACCCATGGACTATGATGTCCCTAACCTTGAACTGTGGGGTTCTTAAAACTATGGACTATGATGTTCTTAACCTTGGACCGTAATGTCCTTAAACTAATTATGGACCGCAATGTCCCTAAACTAAATAATAGAGCCCAAATGCTCTTTTGTTGGATCTAAATGATCCCGTTAAGTTGATCTTAGTCTAAAATTAGACTAACGTATCCTTAACAAACATTTAAGTTGATCTTAGTCTCAAATGAGACTAACGTATCCTTAAACCCAACCCAAACCCAAATCTAAGAAAATACGGATTTGGACTAATCCACGCCCTACGGGCGACAACATAAATTAGTCTCCATATACAATCCATGAGCAACCAAAAACAAAACAAACACCCACGACACGAAGTGACCATCTGGAGAAGGAGAAAGTGGTTACCGCGATGCGGTAGCGTAATTAACTGCAGGGGCTTGCGCCTGCAAGGAAGAGCGTCCCCACAATCAAAAACCCCTCAAATGAGGGGGAATCTGAAGAAGTCTGCTACCGTTTAAACCTTTGATATACGGTGCCATAAATCAACTTGACATCTTCGGAGAGGTGGACGGATAGCACCAATTAGCATCTACCCTCGAAATTCAGGTAGGACGGACCTACGCGGTCTCGTCCCTGTTTTCGGCGGAGAACAGATTCTGGCACGCCCGGTGGGACCTTTTCCTCTTTCCACTCCACACTTCGTGTGTCGTGTCCGCGAACGATTCGCGGTTTAATATGGTTGCTCTTGGGTTCGAGGTACTAAGATTTGGTTTTGCTCTCGTGCAGAAAAAAGAACAGCAATGGCCTCTTACTGCTCCAGCTGCAACTGCAACTCCCGTTCCGCCTCATCTGGAGGTATAACTTACGGGCCCCAAGCGGCCTCCCTTTTCACAATGCCAGTGGAGCAGGTGACTCAGTTCACCACCGGGCTATTCTTCGGGACCATGCTCCCACCCATGAACTTCAATGCTCCAATGCCATTGCAGAAGGCTTCAAAGAAGTTGGTCTTTGATCGGCTTACAACTACTGCACCCTCTCTCAACGGGTCGCCCAACTCCACTGCCTCAGTTTTCAACAGACTGGGCCAGAACGCTAACAAGCCCGCGATACCCGAAGCAGCCATCCCAAAGCGGATAGCCATCCCGGCTCAAGCGGACGAAATTATCAGAGGCTTCCTCTGCCAAGAAGTCAGTCTTCACAAGGCTGGCCGTTCCAACTCCCGCTCCAGGCGAAGTCCTCAAAGCTACTTCCCCTACCCAGAGGTTTGTCTTTGACAGATTGGACATTACTTCTCAACGGACATCGGTCTTCAAGAGGCTGACGCCAGCGACAACCTTTCGTCAAAACATGGGGCATGATGAAGCCACCCCCATAGCTGAACTAACTCCATCTGCACGAAATGCTCGCCGTCATCACTGGCGCCGAGTAAGGAAGGCTGGGGGCAACTTCCTTTCTGGATTGACTCTGCCAGCTCCTATGGTGGAAATCGATGCTGTTGTTCCGACTGGGAATAGTTTCAAACCGCTTAGGAGGATTCGCAAGAACTCTCCAACTGCCATGCTGAAAAGATCTCCACCTGTGGAGAATGCCCCAAAGGCGAAGCTGGAGCAGCCCCCTTAGCGGCTGTCCTCCAAAATTTACAAAGTCTGGCGACAGGTCCAGGACTCCGTGGTAGATCAAGACTATCCCTGCCGACAGAAAAAGATAAAGGTTCGACGAGAAGAAGACAATCCTGTCAAGCCACAAAAGATGTCATTTGTTTGGGTGCCCACTACAATGGCTCCCTCAACTTCGACCGCCTACAAAAGAAGGAGGCCGGAGAAGGCCCCTGTGACCGCGGCGAACCGCAAGGACGTTGAATCTAAATGCCCCAAGTCTGGGGGCATGATAACACATACTGTTTATATGGCTTCCGGAAAAGAAGAAAGCCGTGCTTCTACGGGTTATCAACCGCTTACCCGATCGATAACAAAGGCTCAGGAGCAACAGCAGCAAAAACTACAGGAGATGTTGACTGCAATGGTCACACTCACTGGGCTGAAAGAAAATCTAGAGACCTCAGAGGAGCGTCAGGAACAAGAAATTGATGCTGAATTCCTCCAAAGAATGCTCGAGAGGAAAGAAAAAGAGGCCGCGGAATAGGCGGCCAACATAAAACGAATGGTTCTTTTGTTCCAAGACATGGCTGTTCATATCAGATTTTTGCATTTTCATACCGCCCAATTTTTATCACATTGCATATCCGTAGATACTCTTGAGCCGTGTTTGCTAGTCAATTGCAGGATACAGGTTCTCGGTTCCAAAACGGTGAAATTCATGGAAAACACGACAAAATCCGGGTTCCTGCCAACCACAGATAAAAACACGGTCTCTGCTCTTCATCCGTATGTTGCCAGATATCAATAGGAAGACAAAAGATCAAATCAATGTCATTCTCATGCATAAGGCTCAATGGTAGCACAAAATCCAAGAGATCTACGCGGAGCTCGAGGCAAATCATGACAAAATCTTGATAAAAAGTCCACCTTTCCCTCAACAGAATTCTGGAAAATTCGTGGAGCAATTATAAGAAAATACATATACCAGAATAATGTAGACAACAGATCAGGCCAGCACCAAAAATTGGGGGGCCCAATTCAATCATAAGGCCGCGGATCCGCGGCCAAAGTGGGGTCCAGGCCGCGGATCCGCGGCAATATAGTGGCGGCAGTTGAAGATTTTTGGGGGGTTTTTTGGTCTTTTTGTTTAGGTTCTGGTGGTTGCCCTAGGGTTTCATTCTCTGGCCTATAAATAGCCCAGAAGTTTGTGAAGGAAGGGGGTCCAACTTTGTATTTTTCATTTTGCCTAGTTTTAGTATTGTTCTTCTTCCTCTTCTCACCTCTTCTCCATTAAACTTGTAAGTGAGCTTTTGAGTGAAGAGTGATGAATAAAGAAGACCATTTTTATTATCATGCTTGTCTCTTTCTTTACTTGTTATAATTGTTGTAATTTTAATTGTTAAGTAGTTGTTGTTATTTCCTTGTTGTTTGTTTCTTCTCTCTTTTTCTTTATCCTTACATACGACAATGATACTTACGCTTGATCCTCGCCAAGGTGAGGTCGCAAACAGTTAGTCGTATTCTTCTAATCTTCTTCTTTCTATCTTCCTCTTTTGTGTTGTTTTATTTTTCCGTATTATGAAGTGTGAGTAGTTCTATACTTGTTAGGGTAGGATAAGGGAAGTTTGAGAGAAGGAAATCTCTCTCACTCTTTCCTTGCCCAACAACTTAAATCAACTCCCGTTAACCCAACCACAATCCGCTCCTTACGGCACCCTATCCTACATGATAGCGGTGATTCCGTAGTGAGACCGGTTGTGGTTGAATTAACCGGAGGTTATGGATAAGAGCCAAGAACGGACGGACAAGCACCAAAAGGAAGGACTATGCGTTGGAAAGCCTAGCTTATACTCGCAAGTTCCTTCCTAGTCGTGCTAATCCCCGTTGTTGCCGATTACCGTAACACCGATATTAAGTGGGGCAACGAAAGATGTGGAGACTCCTAACTCAAACTAACCTAATCCTAACCCTAACAAGCTCTCTTTAAATATTAACTCAACACTTAGATAACTACAAACAAAATCTGAACAACCGGACTTAACTCGTCGAAAAACACATAGAAAAAGATTCCCATCTCCCTGCGGACGACCCGTACTCAACCGGCTAGCTACGTGCGAAACCGTCTTGATTGCGGTATTTAGAACTAAACTTGACACGCTCGTATCCTAACAATCAAATGGCGCCGTTGCCGGGGAGACGGTAGTCTATTTCTAAGTGAAATTTCGGGTTAATTTGTGAATATAAAAACTACCAAAAACCAAAAAAAAAAATATATATATATATACTTTGTAAAAGAAAACATCTTGTTATTCTTGATTAGTTTTTGTGCAAGTGTGCAGGAAATACGAAGCTCAAGATCGACGCCAAGGACGTTAGAAATACGGAGTTCAAGTACAGTGCCAAAGACGTGGGTAGATAGACCCACATTTCGCGGCTACACCGCGACGGACAAAACGAATCATCCGGTCTACTGTACAAATCTGGAGCAAATACAGTGAGCAATTTAAGATTCAGTACATCCAGACAAGAGGAGAAGACCCAGAACAGCACCTGAACCAAACCTGAAGTCCCAATCCTCTGTTCCTGCCGCGCTTCCGCGGCCTTAGCACCTGTTTGGCCGCGGAAGAGCGGCCACTTGGTGCCCTTGGGCTGCCATTTTTTCTGGGTAACTCTCTCTGCCTCTCTCCACTCCTCTAAGCTCCACTGAATTGTGTTTTCTGCAGCCTTCTTTGCGCAAATTCTTCTCCCCCCCTTCCAATAAACTGTTCTTGTGCAGGATTCTTTGCGCCGCAAATAAAAATTGTTTGCTGTTGATATTGTTACTGTTTTGCATTCTTTAATACGGACTTAAGGGGCTTGAAACCAATCCAGATTGGGTGGGGATTTCATCACCCTTCCCAGGACCCCGGAAATCACTAAAGCATATGCATTGTCCATTGTAAATTAAAAAATACTAGACTTCTGCCCTAAGGACTTCGCGCTCATTAGGAGAAGATAAACCTTGTTTAGAACCTTGCTTAACCGTATATTGTTTACGGGGTGTCTAGGAAAGTGTTAAAGGCGCAACCGCCGAAAGAGAAAGGGTTATTTAATTAAGGAACTTCGCGAAAGCGTTGGACAACCTCCCCTTATCTCTGCACTTACCTGGCCTCGTGATCAGTGTATTTTTAAGCCTGTTTCTCGACACTGTTTAACTTCGACAATCAAGTTCAGGAGCAGGTCTAGTAGACCTAGGTTACCTAGATCTAGGTGTGATTGTGCATATCTTGTTTGTGATTGCTTAAGCCGTATTTCCGTACATACTTCTGTAAATCTCTTTCTAAAAACAAAATAAAAAAAGAAAAAATCAAAAACTTTTATAAAAACTTGCCCTTTTGTCGCCAAATCCATTTTCACCCAACACCCATCGCCTTTCTTCATTGACGTTTTCTTACCCTCACCTTCTTCGCTTTGACTATACTAAACTCGTTTAGTGTATGTCCGCTTGGACTCGGGACACTAGCGCCCGTCTAGTCCGCGTTACGTTAGTCGCGACCGACTACGCGATCGACTCCGAAGTCGATACTCCGTCCACTCCTCTTTCACCCCTTCCTTTGCCGGCCAACTCCGACGTTGACCGGAATTCTGTTCATACATCTTCACCTTCACCTTCACCTTCACCAACCTCTTCTTCCGCGATGTCGGGATTTAATCCGAACATCTCGTTGACCACCCCTGGATTGGCTCCACCTCCTATGGAGACCAATCTCCCACCACCTCCGCTTGTTGTAGCGCCGCAGCGAATTGCGCTCCAGGATCGTTTCTACCCTACCCGTTCTGCACTTCCAACCTGCCTTTCTCTTCCTCCGGCCAATGGGGACAACTTTGAAATTAAGCCCCATTTCATCAACATGCTTCCACGTTTTCATGGGCTTGAATCTGAAGATGCCTATATCTTCATTAACAAATTTCAAAACGTCTGTGCCATGATGAAAACAACCCAGCTGTCGGACGATGCTATACGTCTACGGGTCATTCCGTTCACTTTATGCGATCTCGCAGAAAAATGGCTGTATAGCACCGCTTCCCACTCAATCACCAGCTGGGACGAGTTTGTTAAAGCGTTTCTGAAAAAATTCTACCCAAATCATAAGACCGCAAGAATTCGAAATGAGATCAACCAATTCTCCCAGCTTCCTTCTGAACCCTTCTGGAAGTGCTTTGACCGATACAAAGACCTTCTTGTTCAGTGTCCTCACCACGGTATAGAGAAATGGCAACTCTGCCAAACCTTATACGAGGGACTGAACCCAGCAACGAAGCAGTTGTTGGAAACCATCTGTCAGGGCCACTTCCTATCCAAATCTGAGGAGGAAGCGTGGCAGTTCTTTGACGATCTTGCGGAGCAAACGCTACAGTGGGAGAGCACCAGACCGACTCCTTCTTCTTCTTCTACCTCCACTTCTACCGGTCAGTCTAGGGTAGGAATTCACCAACTTGATGTCTCTATTGCAATGAGAGCTGAAATGGCTGCAATAACAAAAAAGCTTGAAGCAATAGAGAGCAAATTTTCTTCTCCTACTCCTGCCCCTGTTCTCCCCCTTCGTACCATCTGCGCTTGTTGTTCCGATCCTTCTCACTTGACCGAAGAGTGTCCTTACAATCCACCCTCGCAAGGACAGGATCAGGTTAATGCATTCCAGCAAAGACCAAGGAATGATCCATACTCTTCCACCTACAATCCCGGTTGGAGGAACCACCCCAATTTCGCCTGGAATCAGAATCAGAATCAATTCCAGGGCAACAATTTCCAAAGGGCCCCTCCACCGCAACAACAAGCGCAACAACAAACTCAGTATCAGCAGCCCTTCCAACCCCAGCCTTACCAAAACCAGACGAACAACTTTGCACCGAACAATTCCTTTCCACCAAACAACTTTGTTCCGTCGAACAACGATAAGGTTTCCTCGCTCGAGCGAAGTCTGGATGCGTTTGTTAAACAATCGACTCAATCCACCGCCAACATCCAGTCTTCGATCCAATCTTTAGTGCAACACACCGCCGCACACGGGCAGAGCATCAAGACCATCGAGGCCCAGATTGCACAGCTGAACGCGGCCTTGAGCGAGCGAGAGAAGGGGAAGCTCCCGTCCCAGCCACTTCCAAATCCCGGCCACCCACATAATGCACATGTTGCTCTTGAACAACAAAACCATAATGTGAGTGCCGTGACCACACTGAGATCAGGGAGGGTGCTGCAAAACAACATTGGCAAGCAAATCAACGATGACACCCCGGCCGCTTCTTCTTCTTCTTCTTCTCCTGCTTCTTCTTCTTCGTCTTCCGAGCCTATTCTCCGTTCTTCACAAGGCTCTCCTTCCTCTTCTTCTCTAAACGGACCCGCTTCTCACTCCACGAAAACACCTATTCTGGGATCCATTCCAACTCCAAAATCTCCTCCTCCAGCATTAGACTCAACCAATTTTCAAAATGTTCCATTTCCAAACCGGTTGAGGTCTAACAAACAAAATCCACAAATGGAGAAGATTTTGGAGTTATTCAAGCAAGTTAACATTAACATTCCTCTTTTAGATGCTGTCCAACAAGTCCCTTCTTACGCGAAAATCTTAAAGGACTTGTGCACGAAAAAGAGGAAGTCTCAGGTACCCAAGAAAGTTTTCTTGGCTAGTGCTGTGAGTGATGCCCTTACCCAATCTTTACCACAAAAACGGAAGGACCCTGGCTGTCCTACGATTTCAATTACTATTGGGGATAAGAACATCAACCGCGCACTATTAGATCTTGGTGCCAGTGTTAACTTGCTTTCGTATTCAGTATACGAGCAATTAGGCATCGGAGAGCTGAAACCTACACACTGCACTCTCCAGATGGCCGACCGATCGATCACCCATCCTAGGGGTGAGCTAGAGGATGTGTTAATCAAAGTCGGGGACTTCATATTCCCCGTCGACTTCATTGTCTTAGATACACAGCCTGTAGCTAACCCCCGGAATCAAATTCCGGTGATACTCGGTCGCCCATTTCTCGCAACCTCAAATGCTGTGATCAATTGTCGCAATGGTTCAATGAACCTCTCTTTTGGAAATATGACAATTGAACTCAACATTTTTAGGTTGGGGAATCAGCCCGCCGAACCTAATGCTCATATACTGGATGTCTGCTCGATCCAGGAGATCACACCAGAAGAGTGTGAATTCGAGGAGTTTCTGTTTGAACACGATGATCTTGACGCCACTAGTGCGTGTCTCTTCGAACCTGCTGCTGTTTCTGCGCCCGATAACGACTACGAGTGTTTCACGTTCACGAACGATCTTAGCCGCGCACAACCCGAGTTTGAATCTTTCGACTTTTCGGATGAGTTACCTAAACCATCCGACTCGGTTGCCTACACTCGTTTTGAACCTTTGCTGGAGTCCTTTGAGTTCGAGACCTTTGCACCAGTCTTGCCTTCCATCATTTCACCTCCAACGCTCGAACTCAAGCCGTTGCCGTCTCACCTTAAGTATGCTTACTTAGGTGAGAACGAGACCCTTCCTGTCATCATCTCGGCTTCTCTAGCTCCCGAGCAAGAGAAATCCCTTCTCGCGGTCTTGCACAGCAACAGGCAAGCTTTTGGCTGGTCCATGGCGGACATCAAGGGGATTAGTCCCCTCATCGTTGAGCATCATATTCATCTGATGGATGATGCCAAACCAGCCCGGGATCCACAGAGACGTCTTAATCCAGTCATGAAGGAGGCTGTGAAGAAGGAGATTGTCAAATGTCTAGATAGTGGTATCATTTACCCTATTTCTGATAGCCAGTGGGTTAGCCCCATTCACGTTGTCCCCAAGAAGTCGGGCATCACGGTCATAACCAACGAGGCGAATGAGTTAATCCCTACTCGCACCCAAACCGGGTGGCGAGTTTGCATTGATTACAGAAAACTCAACGCTGCTACGCGGAAAGACCACTTTCCGCTACCTTTTATTGACCAGATGCTCGAACGATTGGCCGGACATGAGTACTATTGCTTTCTTGATGGCTACTCTGGCTATAATCAAATTCCCATCGCCGAAAAAGACCAGGACAAGACCACTTTCACTTGTCCTTTAGGCACGTTTGCATATCGACGCATGCCCTTTGGGTTATGCAATGCGCCCGCTACCTTCCAGCGGTGTATGATGGGGATTTTCTCAGACATGGTGGAGAAATTTCTGGAGATTTTCATGGATGACTTCTCCATTTTCGGCGATTCTTTTGACGAGTGTCTGCTGCATCTCGACGCTGTCCTTACCAGATGTAAGGACAAGAATCTCACTTTGAACTGGGAGAAATGCCACTTCATGGTGCGTGAAGGTATTGTCTTAGGACATATCATCTCGCAAAATGGCATAGAGGTCGACAAAGCAAAGATTGAGGTCATTTCCAATCTGCCTCCTCCCCGATGCGTCAGAGATATCCGAGCCTTCCTTGGCCATGCCGGTTTTTATAGACGGTTTATCAAGGACTTTAGCAAGATTGCTAGGCCCTTGACTCTTCTCCTGGCCAAGGACACGCCATTCGACTTCAGCTCAAGCTGTGCGGCTGCTTTTGAATCATTGAAACACTCACTCACTTCTGCTCCCGTTCTCTCTTCCCCTGACTGGACGCACCCATTCGAGATTATGTGCGATGCATCCGACTTTGCCATCGGTGCTGTCCTTGGACAGCACATCAACAAGATGCCGCACGTGATCTATTACGCAAGCCGAACCCTGAACGACGCACAACTCAATTATACAACAACTGAGAAGGAATTCTTAGCTGTTGTATTTGCTTTAGAGAAGTTCAGGCCGTACCTCATCGGCTCTCCAGTCATCGTTTACACTGATCATTCTGCTCTGCGCCATCTTTTTGCGAAGAAAGATGCCAAATCTCGGCTTATACGTTGGATCCTCTTGCTTCAAGAGTTTGACCTTGTCATTAAGGACAAAAGAGGATGTGAAAACGTTGTCGCCGACCATCTTTCACGACTTCCTTCTTCGCCGTCGCTTCCTATCCCAATCAATGACGTTTTCCCGGATGAACAACTCTTGACAGTATCTTGCGAACCCTGGTTCGCAGATATTGTGAACTATTTGGCCACGGGATTGCTACCGACCGAATGGTCACGTCAGGACAGACTTCGCTTCTTATCCCAAGTAAAACACTTTTACTGGGACGAACCCTACTTGTTCAAGTACTGTCCCGACCAGATTATTCGTCGGTGTGTCCCAGATGAGGAATTCAAGAGTGTGCTGTCATTTTGCCACGACCAAGCATGTGGCGGGCATTTTGGGCCCAGAAAGACAGCTGAGAAGATCTTGCAATGTGGTTTCTACTGGCCACAACTTTTCAAAGACGCTCACGATTATTGCAAGACTTGCTCCCGGTGCCAACACATGGGCCGGATATCCCGGAGAAACGAGATGCCGCTCCAACCAATCTTGGTTGTGGAGATTTTCGATGTTTGGGGGATAGACTTCATGGGGCCGTTTCCCAGCTCTTTTGGGAACTTGTACATCCTTCTAGCTGTTGATTACGTCTCTAAATGGGTCGAGGCTGTGCCCAGCCGGACTAACGACAACAAGGTTGTCGTTAGGTTCCTTAAAGAAAATATTTTCTCACGGTTTGGGCACCCCCGAGCGATCATTAGCGACAATGGAAGTCATTTCTGCAATAGGACTTTCGAGGCCTTGATGCGGAAATACTCCATTAATCATAAACTTTCTACGCCCTACAACCCCCAAACCTGCGGGCAGGCCGAAGTTTCCAATCGGCAAATCAAGCAGATACTGGAGAAAACGGTTTCCAAGAACCGAAAGGATTGGTCTTTGAAACTCACTGATGCCCTTTGGGCATTTAGAACCGCTTATAAGACCAACCTTGGCATGTCTCCCTATCGGCTTGTGTACGGAAAAGCCTGCCACCTTCCTGTCGAAATCGAGCATCGCGCGTTTTGGGCGATAAAGGAGCTGAATCTGTCTCTGGAGGACGCGGGCAGCCATCGGAAGCTGCAGCTGAGCGAACTGAGCGAGCTTAGGGATGAGGCTTACGACAACGCGGTTGTCGTTAAGAATCGAACGAAGGTGTTTCATGATAAACACCTTTTGCGCAAAACCTTCGTACCTGGTCAGCAGGTACTTCTTTACGACACCCGACTTCACTTCCATCCTGGAAAGCTCCGATCTCGCTGGAAAGGGCCGTATTTTGTGCGGACTGTGTATCCGCAGGGCGCTGTGGATTTGGAAAATCCAAAGGACGGTTCACTCTTCAAAGTGAACGGACACCGATGCAAACCGTACCTTAGCGCCGAACCAACAGAGGAGCTCCTGTTCTTACAGGAGCCGGTTTACCTTGCTTGATCTTCCTCTGCCTACCTCCAAACTTCGGTTATCCAGCCAAGAACAGTGGACACTGTTCCAAATAAGTTTGGGGGTATGTACAAACCATTTTGTTTATATTTGTGTATATTCTTTTTCTTTTCTTTCAAAAACAAATAAAACTTGTGTATCTCTAACCAACAATTTTGAACCTTCAAACTACTCTCTTCATGCAATGACAGTGAGGACACTGTCCAGTTTAAGTTTGGGGGTACGCTCGGTACGCATTTCTTACCTTCGCATTCATATGTATATTTTGCATCTGCATATTAAAATCCATAAAATCCATAAAAATTTGAAAATTTTCCAAAAATATAAAAGCTTTCTGTCAAGTTAGCTAGTGGAAAAACTCTGATTCAACATTTCGACGGTTTTTGTTTGAAAAGATCAGAATAACTAAATCTTATGTTTAGATTTTGAAAACCTAAAAGATAACTCTCATTTGAAGTTAACTATAGCTGATATACGTCTTTACATCACACTACACGTGTCGTGAGTCTTGGAAATTAGATGACAAGTCTTTCATGTTTAAACTTTTAAACAGATAAATGATTTTCTAAGGATCAAATAGGTTTGTTCTGAAATAAGTAATGTCAAGAATAGTTTATGAAGTAAAGCGAATATGAAGGAATGTTATTGATGCCGTAATTGGAGCTAAGTCTGAAAAATAACCCATCGGAAACTTAATTGGAATGATTACACACCAAACCCACTAAACACGTCTTTTATCCAAAAAAAATAATTGAACTGCCGGTTATATCTCCGTTCGTATTAAATCATCTGATTTTCACGCCAAACTGTCTTTTGTTTTTGGACCTAGGTAACTTGAGTAATTAAGTCCGCTGGGGTGTTTCTACATCTAATGCCCTAAAACCAACTGGTTTGGGTGCATTGGCCCAAAGCTCGCTAAGAAGCCTAGAAAGTCCAGTTTAAAACAAAGTCAAGCAAGTGTTCTCTCCGAGTTAAAATTCCTAACGGTTCTTTGTGTGAGAATAATCTTGATAAAAGACAGGCTTTTAAAAAAATTTTAACGGAGATATGAAGGTTTTACTCTTTGATAAAGACTATTGCACGTTCACAGTGGTGTGTATGAAATGAAAACAAGAAAAAGGTGGAGTGAAAAATACGACTTAGTTTCCTGTTAAGGAAGATAGAAATTCTGAAGTTGAAACCTTACTGCAAAACGAAACTTGAAAAATGCTTAACTCATTATAAAACTTATGTGATCCTTTTAAAATTGTTATCTGGGCTTTATTGTGCGACATGATGACTCTAATCGATCCTTCTGGAACTTAACGACACTATCCGCACTGCACGTAAAGACATATAAAATTTGTAGTTAAATAAGATGTGAGGTGTGAAAAATAAAGGTTCGATAGTCTAGACTAAGGATTATAGAATTGTTATTTTCTAAAACAAAACTTTAGGGTTTGAAACTTAGTCATTTTTACAAACCAACTTGACCGGATTTTGTGGGTAGTATCCGCTGAAAACCCTCAGGAGACAACACTCCTCCTACTAGGGACACCTAGAGGTTTAACGGCTTGTTGCACATGCTCAGTGTAATCGCGTTCCCTGCGAAAGTGAGGTTAGGAAATTTTTTGTGAATAAATGGACTTTGCTCGGGACGAGCAAATGATAAGTTTGGGGGTATTTGTTCATATCAGATTTTTGCATTTTCATACCGCCCAATTTTTATCACATTGCATATCCGTAGATACTCTTGAGCCGTGTTTGCTAGTCAATTGCAGGATACAGGTTCTCGGTTCCAAAACGGTGAAATTCATGGAAAACACGACAAAATCCGGGTTCCTGCCAACCACAGATAAAAACACGGTCTCTGCTCTTCATCCGTATGTTGCCAGATATCAATAGGAAGACAAAAGATCAAATCAATGTCATTCTCATGCACAAGGCTCAATGGTAGCACAAAATCCAAGAGATCTACGCGGAGCTCGAGGCAAATCATGACAAAATCTTGATAAAAAGTCCACCTTTCCCTCAACAGAATTCTGGAAAATTCGTGGAGCAATTATAAGAAAATACATATACCAGAATAATGTAGACAACAGATCAGGCCAGCACCAAAAATTGGGGGGCCCAATTCAATCATAAGGCCGCGGATCCGCGGCCAAAGTGGGGTCCAGGCCGCGGATCCGCGGCAATATAGTGGCGGCAGTTGAAGATTTTTGGGGGTTTTTTTGGTCTTTTTGTTTAGGTTCTGGTGGTTGCCCTAGGGTTTCATTCTCTGGCCTATAAATAGCCCAGAAGTTTGTGAAGGAAGGGGGTCCAACTTTGTATTTTTCATTTTGCCTAGTTTTAGTATTGTTCTTCTTCCTCTTCTCACCTCTTCTCCATTAAACTTGTAAGTGAGCTTTTGAGTGAAGAGTGATGAATAAAGAAGACCATTTTTATTATCATGCTTGTCTCTTTCTTTACTTGTTATAATTGTTGTAATTTTAATTGTTAAGTAGTTGTTGTTATTTCCTTGTTGTTTGTTTCTTCTCTCTTTTTCTTTATCCTTACATACGACAATGATACTTACGCTTGATCCTCGCCAAGGTGAGGTCGCAAACAGTTAGTCGTATTCTTCTAATCTTCTTCTTTCTATCTTCCTCTTTTGTGTTGTTTTATTTTTCCGTATTATGAAGTGTGAGTAGTTCTATACTTGTTAGGGTAGGATAAGGGAAGTTTGAGAGAAGGAAATCTCTCTCACTCTTTCCTTGCCCAACAACTTAAATCAACTCCCGTTAACCCAACCACAATCCGCTCCTTACGGCACCCTATCCTACATGATAGCGGTGATTCCGTAGTGAGACCGGTTGTGGTTGAATTAACCGGAGGTTATGGATAAGAGCCAAGAACGGACGGACAAGCACCAAAAGGAAGGACTATGCGTTGGAAAGCCTAGCTTATACTCGCAAGTTCCTTCCTAGTCGTGCTAATCCCCGTTGTTGCCGATTACCGTAACACCGATATTAAGTGGGGCAACGAAAGATGTGGAGACTCCTAACTCAAACTAACCTAATCCTAACCCTAACAAGCTCTCTTTAAATATTAACTCAACACTTAGATAACTACAAACAAAATCTGAACAACCGGACTTAACTCGTCGAAAAACACATAGAAAAAGATTCCCATCTCCCTGCGGACGACCCGTACTCAACCGGCTAGCTACGTGCGAAACCGTCTTGATTGCGGTATTTAGAACTAAACTTGACACGCTCGTATCCTAACAATCAATGGCCGGGATGATGTTACAACCGGAACCTCCAGCTGAAGATCCCCCGATCATCATTGAAGATGATAGAGGGGAAATCGAACCCTCCTCCGGCTCTTTCAGCAGCCAAGGAGGAGACCATTTTCAAGGCCGCTCTAGATGATTACATCGCTCAGCAAATAAGAGCTCATCAGGCGAGTGAAACTGCCGGGCAGATTGTTAAGACTGGACGACCCTATCCGGGCTGGTATGACCAAATAAGGTACCCGCCGGGATATACGATCCCTAAATTCCATGTATATAAAGGAACGGGCAATCCCCACCAGCATGTCGCCCAGTTCAGGGCTCTATGTGGCAACACTGGAGGTGACGATAAACTGCTATTTCGCCAGTTCGTCGGCAGCTTGTCGGAGACAGCGTTCGAATGGTACTCTGAACTCCCGAACGAATCTGTCAAGACATTTGCAGAGATGGAGCTGCTATTCACCCAGCGTTTCACGAGTGCTAGTGAACGCACCCCAATCACGGCATTGATCAATGCTAGGGTGAAGCCTGGAGAAACATGGGTTCAATACGCAATACGGTGGCGGAATTTATGGTCAAAATGCGAGCAGCGCATCGAAGAAGCGCCTGCGGTAGGCATGTTCGTGGGTACTCTTGACCCTCAAGCGACTATTTCCCAATTTATGATCTTTTTCAAGCCGACCACTTTCCAGGCCTTGACTGACAAGCTGGCCCAAATGCACTAGATGGGCCACAGGCCTTCCTCTTTGAAGCTGGAGCCACGGAATGAAAAAGGGAAAGGGAAAGCGACCTTCGTCGCCAATGCCTAACAACAGCCCAGTGGCCCAAAACTAACCGATCGCCTAGACGAAAGACGACAATTCTTTAATGAGAAAATGAAGCGTCCTTATTCGTTTCCCCGGGACAAAACGAGGAGATTGTTCGAGCTGGCGGTGCGCAATAGGCTCATCAATTTGCCGAATCCAAAATGCCCATAGCAACCCGGTGAGGCTAATAATCCCAATTATTGCCCCTATCACCAAGCGATAGGCCATCCAATCGATGATTGCTTCATCTTCAAAGGCTGGATTGAAGATCAATACCAACAGGACAAATTCGTCCTATCCGAGAATTGGAAAGTGAGCCCGCCTCAACCGCACGCTCTTAAAAGAGGGGACACACTAGGGGCATCATGCTCTTTTGTCGAAGAAGCTCCATGGGAGGTCGTTCTTTCAGCCAAGACGAAAAGAATGCTGAAAGATCTCCAAACATGCTCGGAAATCAGATGGAAGAATCCACTGGAACCCGAAATCATCGAGGGAATGCTGAAACCGCGCCCAACTCCAAAAATTGGTGAGGATAGTCAAAGCGCCCGCACCCAGCCGTCAAAGTCTTCGAAGAAAAAGAAGAAGACCAAAAAGCCCATGAAGCCTGATGACAAGCGTACGGAACTGCAAAAACATATTGACGCTCTGGAAGAATATAATCAGAAGGCGCGGACCCCAGTCACACTCCAAGAATTTCTTAGCCACGTCCTTGAGGACGGAGATGATGACAATGGAGAAGATTTGTCGGATGAACCAGAGGATTATGTGTCAAGATGCCATGTGATCTCTCACTCGTTAATAAACGGTGAAGGAGCTCCTGACATAGAGAAACTGAGGGCAGACCCCGAGCCAGAACTTCTAGGACCGTCGGACGAGATGATTGATGCATTCCTAAACGAAGCTCTTCTAAAAAGTAAGGCTGATCGAGAGCGTGAAATGACCATATTTGAAAAGGCCAAACGCCGGTGATTGGACGAAAGAGTTGAAACACTGCTACTAGATCGAGGCATGTCTGCCACAAATAAAAGCAGATTCAAGACGAGGAAAAGGTTCGCCAAAGCCATATCGATGGGAATGAAGCTGCCACCCTCCGAAGAAAACACTCCTGATGAAGCGGATGTACATCCTAGTTACTGCTTATATCATTGAAAGATTGCGCATCCCACCGAAGAGTGCAATGCTTTTAAAAACTGGTGGCAGAGATATGTTGCTCACCAACAACATTTCAAACGGATGAAACACAAAACTCGTCGGGAGCAAAGAAATACGACCGAGGAGCGCAAAAGATCTACCAGCAACTGTCACATGGTCGATAGCAAGGGATCGCAAGTTCTCACCTTTGGGAGCGATTCTGAAGAAGAAATGACTCTCGGCCCTCTCTTCAAAGAATCCACTTCAGGAAAAGAAGAAGAACCGAAGAGCCGCGAGAACATTCAGCTGCGCAATCGCACGCTACCTGAAAAGAATCTCGGACCTGCAAAGAAGGGATCCAATAAAAAGGATAAGAGGAAAGAAAAGGTCCTGAGGATATCGCCCTCAATGATGGAGTCATCGAAGAGCCGACAGCCAAGGATCCGCCAAAGAAAAGTAAGGTGGACTACAACGTTCTGGCATACTTGAGGAAGCTACCTTCGCAGCTAAGCATTCCTGATGCACTCTTGTTATCAAGAGAGGCGAAAGATTCTCTGATCAGGGCGTTACAAGAGCCCGAACAATTCCAAGCATTTCTCGCCGAAGAAAAGATGAAGGACGAGTTGGAAGAAGTACACACGGCCGATATCACCTTCGGCGATGAGGACCTCCTCCTCGGGACGTGTGAGCATAACCGTCCCCTTTATATCTCCGGATACTGTTATGATATCAAGATAGGCAAAATCCTGGTTAACAATGGGTCCTCCGCCAATCTCCTCAATGTAAGGGTGTTGAAGGAAATCTGCATAAGCGTTCAACACCTCGCTCGGGATAAGATCACTATCTCCAGGTTTGACTCCCAGTCATCACGGACGCTCGGGTATGTGATACTGACGCTGCGCTTTGGGCTGCTAGTGACTGACATCAAGTTTCACGTCATTGACGCTAAGACCTTCTATAACGCTTTGCTCGGCCAGCCTTGGTTACACGAGTACAATATTATCCCTTCTACACAATATCAGTGCATGAAGTATTTCAAAGATGGTCTCGAGTACACCGTGACAGGGGAACTAAACCCATTCTCCGTGAACGAAGTCTGCAAATATGAGGATGCCGAGTACTTCCTGCCAGATTTCGAAGACATAGAAAGATGTCGCAAACCGGAGGACAAACAAAAAGCTATCACCACCATTCCAATTATCGGGAGCGATACCGAGGAAGACGAAGAGATAGTTTATTCCGGGCAACCTCAATGCAATAAGCCGGGACCGTCCACCCTTATTCTGGTCTTCGGTAGCGACTCGGAAGATGAGATCAATGTCGTATTCTCTGCTCGGCCATCGATACAAGCCTTTGCTGATGAAGATCAAAGTTTGCAAGTCGCCATGGTTCCGCAAGAGCATTACAAAGAGCTCGATACACTTGAAACTTATAGTGTGCAAGATCTGCAGACATTCTATGTCCCCCCAGGCGAAAGGGTGAAAAGGCGATCCTATTCTATCGATCCAAGGAAACCAAAGTAGAGAAAGAAATTTGGCTTGGTGCGGACTCTACACTTGACAGGCTTCAGCCTATCCGTTTGGCCAGATACTACATAGATGGATTAAAAAGACTGTTGAGGCACCAAGGCATACCCTTCAAACAGACTGCTCGACAAGGCCATTTCTATAACAGGATCTGGAACGTCCCCGGAACTCAACGGAAGTTGCCTAACGGGAGAATGGAAATGATCAGGCTTGGATATGTTCAATCCAAGGAACGAGAGCGATTCCACGGCTGCTATGTTATACATGACTTTGATGAAGAAGGAGATGCCCTGTTGGAAGATACTAACCCTGAACCAAAACGAGCTCCCGTCGTGAAAATGTCAAGCCCGTATTTCGAAGAACAAATGGACAAGCTTATAAGGGAAGCAGGTCAAAAGGTTCGAGACGACCATAATCACGAAATAGCCATCTATAAGAAAGCTAGAACGCAGCGCCTCTTTCAGCAAGCTACGGAAAGTGATGATGCCCTCCGTTGCCAGCCTGTCATACAAAAGACCCGACGCAGAGGCAAAAATAAACCAAAGAACGGAAAAAGTGTTCGACAGCGACAAAGCGGGTCCAAGAAGCCACGCAATCGAGAATCGAGCAACCAGGATTCGTCTCTTATAAAGAAGATGGGTCGAGCGTATTCTTTTTCCCAAGACAAGACAAGGAAGATACTTGATCTTGTCATAAAACATCAGATGATTACCCTTCCGGAGTCCAAGCACCCCGAGCAAGCAGGCGAGGTCTCTCACCCAGATTATTGCTCTTATCACCGAGCGATAGGACATCTTCTCGAAAACTGCTTCACATTCAAAGACTGGGTAGAAGACCAGTATCAGCAATGCAAGTTCGCTCTATCCAGCAATTGGAGGGTAACCCCACCATAGAAGCATGGACCGAAAGCCGCGAGAGTAGAGCCGGATCAACATCGGTCTTGAAAGCGATCTCGTACCTGTCATGTGATAACGCTGTCAGAAGAAGAACCCGAGAATATGGATGACCTCTCCTGGTGCTTCGAAAACAATGATGACGAGGTGATCTCAGAGTTTCCACCGGCGCCAAAAGTGCTGGAAGATGGAATACATACTACTGCAGATAACCTCAAGAAAATTGACTTGGGGATGACAAATAACCCACGGCCGACATTCGTCAGTGAACTGTTGTCTGAAGAAAGAGTGGCTATGCTAAAAGGCGTGCTCATGCAATATAAAGACTGCTTCGCGTGGAACTATTCCGAGATGCCAGGACTAGATCCAGAGATTACTTTGCACATATTGGCGATATCTCCGAACATCAAGCTAGTCAAACAAGCACCAAGAAGAATGCGGCTCGAGGTTGAGATGAGCATCAGTGCCGAGGTCAAGAAGCTGATCAACTCCGGCTTCATCCAAGAGGTTCAGTATCCTGACTGGATTGCAAATATCGTCCCAGTGATGAAGAAAAATGGGACGGTGCGCATATGTGTAGACTTTTGGGATCTCAACATGGCTTGCCCAAAAGACGACTTTCCAGTACCGGTCACTGAGCTGATGATAGATAATACGTCCACTCATGAAGTTTTCTCTTTCATGGACGGCTCATCAGGATACAATCAGATAAAGATGCATCCCGAGGATTAGAAGCATACCGCTTTCTGGACCCCTTTGAGCATATTCTACTACAAGGTGATGCCCTTCGGTCTAAAGAACGCTGGTGCCACCTATTAGAGGGCCATGACGAAGATCTTTGATAATTTTATACATGAGATTGTCGAATGTTATACTGACGACCTCATAGTTAAAAGCAAATAATACGAGACACATTTAGAGTATCTGAAGATCGTGTTTCAACGCCTTTGGAAATACAGCTTGGAGATGAACCCTCTTAAATGCGCGTTCGGAGTTTCTTCAGGCAAGTTTCTATGGTTCGTCGTCCGACACCGAGGCATCGAGATAGACCCGTCGAAGATCAAGGCGATCATGGAAATGCCTCTGCCAAGGACTCTCAAGCAACTGCGGTCTCTCTAAGGAAAGCTCGAGTATATTCGGCGGTTCATAGCTAATCTTTCCGGCAAGTGCTGACCGTACAGTCACCTAATGAAGAAGGGAACCCCATTCGTATGGGATCGCAAATACCAAGGCGCACTAGACGAAATCAAGCAATACCTACAGAATCCTCCGATGCTGACCGCTCCAGTCAAGGGAAAGCCTCTCATTCTGTATACAACTGCCCTTGAAGGTTCTTTAGACGCGCTGTAGGCACAAGAAAATGACCAAGGGAAGGAGAGGTCCCTTTACTATTTGAGTCGAGTTCTTCTGGGGGCAGAAAACAATTAGTCTCCCATTGAAAAACACTGCCTGGCATTGATCTTTGCAATAACGAAGCTCAGACACTATGCGTTGGCACATGAGGTCCATCTCATATTAAAGGTGGATCCTCTCAAATATTTGATGTTGAAGGCCATATTAACGGGACGACTCGCTAAATGGGCCCTACTCTTAATGGAATTCTCGGTGACATACAGACCTCTCAAGGCAGTGAAAGGCCAGGCCATCACCGACTTCCTCGCTGAACATCCGATACTTGCTGATTCTCCTTTGAACTGCAAATTGCCCGATGAGTACGTGTTTGACACGATCGACGGAGAGAAAGGAAAGAGTAATGCCCGATGGGAACTCTACTTCGATGGAGCATCTTCTATGAAGAAGCGCAAACAAAGCACCCCCATAATCAAATCCGGGGTAGGCCTCATCTTCATAACTCCACAAAAGGGGATAATGCACTTCGCCTTCTCCTTAACAGAGCCGAGGACGAACAATGAGGCCAAATATGAAGCTTTGATAGCAGGTCTTGAGATCGTTGTCGACATGGGAATTGAAAACCTGCTCATATACGGAGACTCCTAACTGGTCGTTAGTCAAGTAAACGGCGACTATCAGACATGCAAACCAGAGTTGGTAAAGTACGACGAAAGGGTACAACAATTGCTGGCTCAAATTTCCACCTACGCCCTGGAAAGCATACCGCGTGCGGAAAATAGCAAAGCGGATGCGTTAGCCAAACTCGCTAAAGAACTAGCTAACGAAAACCTTGATGATGTAAGGATCGTGGTACAAAGCCATCGGGTTCTTGCACTGGCAGAAATATCTCTGGAGTCGTCCGAAGAAAAAGGAGTGAACGAGCAAGTGACCCTATAAATAAAAGACCAGGAAAAGGCTAAGGATTGGAGAGAAGTCTTTATAGACTACTTCAAATCCCGTCGAACACCTGAAGATGCATCCTCGAGACATCAGCTCATGAAACGAGCTCTTTCTTTTGCATTCTTCAATGATACTCTGTATAAGAGACCATTTGACTCTTTATGGCTAAGATGCCTGGGACCGGAAGAAGCAAAAAGAGTCGTCCAAGAAACTCACGACGGACTCTGCGGTTCTCACCAAGCCAGGCCGAAGATGAAGCTGAAGATCAAAAGGATGGGCTATTATTGGCCCACGATGATCCAAGACTGTCTCGAATACGCGAAGCAGTGCCACTCGTGCCAGATTCCTGGGGACTTTATCCACTAGCATCCGAATCCGCTATACCCGACGGTGGCAGCTGGCCATTCGAAATGTGGGGAACTGACATAATCGGACCCATCGAATCAGCATCGTCCAGGGGACATCGATTCATATTGGCGACAACGGACTACTTCTCCAAGTGGACAGAAGTAATATCACTAAAAGAAGTGAAGACGGAGAATATCCTCCATTTCTTCAAGACACACGTCATTTATCGGTTCGTCACTCTGCGACGGATTATCTCCGATAACGAGCCAGCCACAAGATTAGCCGCTTTGCACAACAGCATAACATAGACTGGAGATACTCTTCGGTCTATAATCTCTGAGCTAACGGTCTAGCTGAGGCTTTTAACAAGACCTTGACAAAGATCGTGAAAAGGACGGTGTCTCGAAATAAGAGGGACTGGCACGAGAGACTGCATGAACCTCTCTGGGCGTATCGAACTACGTGCAAAACGGCCACAAACACAACGCCGTATGCATTGGTATTCGGCACTGAAGCGGTACTCCCCTTAGAGATAGAGTTGCCATCCCTACGAGTAGCGGTCCATTACGAGCTAACAGACGAAGATAATGCTCATCTTCGGCTTGAGGAGCTCGATGCCCTTGATGAAACCCGGCTCATGGTGCAACAAAACCTAGAGGCTTATAAAGCAAAGATGACGCGTTCATACGAAAGATTGACTAGGCCGAGAACATTTCGCTAAGGCGAACTCGTGCTAGTGGTCAAGAGACCTATGATCCCCAATCGTGCCAAACGGGGGAAATTCGAGCCAAACTATGAAGGCCCGTATATCATAGACAAAGTTTACTAGGGTGGAGCCTATCTACTCATGGACATGCATGGTGAAAGTCCTTTCAGGCCAATAAACGGTCGCTTCCTGAAAAAATACTACGCCTGACGAGTCACGGCCTAGGTCAACGATAGATGACGACGCCTATGTCCGCTCGCTATCTTCCTAAGCCCAAACTCTATAAGTAATAGCCAGCAAACGGACCGAAATGTCCTAAAACTAAAAATGTACCGAAATGTCCTAAAACTAACAATGGACTGAAACATCCCTAAACTAACAATGGACCACTATGTCCTAAAACTGGCTATTGACCGAGACGTCGATAAACTACTACGGACTGCAGCATCCCAAGGCTGACAAAAAAAGAAGGTATGTCCATAAGCGAAATGGATACGGATGAAAAGCCGAAAGGGCTCGTGAGTAAAAACAGCAGGACTACCGGCGAGTTTTGTGAAAACCCGAAAGGGCGCAATCTCGTTAACAGACACTTGAAAGGTCCTCTCGACCTTGTGAGGAGAAAATACCTGCGTGAGATCCTTACGACTCACAAGGGAGCAACACACTTAGGGATCCCCACGCTTGTTAAGGAGAAAGTACACTTACGAGATCCTCACGACTCGTAAGGAGAATTCCCCTTTGAGACCCTCACGGCTCATAGGATTCAAAAGCCTTAAGCTACAGGGATCTGAACCTGTTCTTAAGCCATCACAACCTCCAGTGTTGCCCTACAAGCATCTCGTTATCGACCCTTGTATACAATCCACGGGCGCGAATAAAAATTTCCCTAACGAAAGTCCCACCAGAGACTGGGGATATGCTCATATGGCAAAAGACACTTGTAAGTCCTATCGACTTATAAGTAGAAAGCACTCTTGTAAGATCCTTACGACTTATAAGAGACCATACACTTAAGACTCCTCACGATTCTTAAGGAGAAAATACACTACGAGATCCTCACGACTCGTAGGGAGAAGTACTTTTATGAGACCCTTACGGCTCATAAAGTCAAAAAAGCCTTAGTCAACAGGATCCTAACCCTGTTTACTAAGCCACCTTTGTTCGACATCGACAAAGGCAAATGATGATTCGTTCCTGGAAATATCCCAGTTGTAGCGATACTGATGCCTAAATCGGTATCAAATCCCAAACTTGCAGCGAAAAGCCAGCGAGCCATAAATGCATACGAAATAACCGAAATGATGGAACAACTTGCAACAAAATTAGCAAGTAAAAATGTATGCGTACAAAATAGCCGAAATGGTTGGGAAACTTGCAATAAAAAGCAGCGAGTAAATAAAACAAATAGCCGAAATGATTGGGCACCGAGAAAAATAGCCGAAATGATTGGGCAATCGCGACTTTCGCGATATAAAAAGCTGAAATGATAAAGCATCGCGGAAAGAAAAAACATATAAATGAAACTTTTTGCCCTACAGGTGAGATCACATCGATCCCTGTATACAATCCAGGGGCACAAACAAAGAAGGAACCATACCTTCCCCCCAGGCTCCATCCGAAAGAGAGCCAAGTCTTGACGGTTCACAAACAGCCTGGAGATCATCTCAACATTCGTTTCTTTACAGCAGACGCAACATCAGCAATGCGGAACCATGGCAATTCCCAGTTACATGACTCGGTGGTGCACAGACAATCGAGAGTCAACCCCCGACTTCGTGAAATGCGGATAAAGTCAACCTCTCTTGGTCCTTGCGGAATACGGCTAATGTCAATCTTGACCCCGTGGGAAGCATCCAGAGCGGATCCTGGTCCTTACGGAACATGCCGATCCTGGTCCTTGAGGAACACGGCTAATGTCAATCCTGACCCCGTGGGAAGCGTCCAGAGCGGATCCTGGTCCTTGCGGAACACGGCTAATGTCAATCCTGACCCCGTGGGAAGCGTCCAGAGCAAATCCTGGTCTAGTAGAACACGGCTAATGTCAATCCTGACCCCGTGGGAAGCATCCGGAGCGGATCCTAATCTTTACGGAACACGGCTAATGTCAATCTTGACCCCGTGGGAAGCATCCAGAGCAAATCCTGGTCTACTGGAACACGACTAATATCAATCCTAACCCCGTGGGAAGCATCCAGAGCAAATCCTGATCCAGTGGAACACGGCTAATGTCAATCCTGACCCCGTAGGAAGCATCCAGAGCGGATCCTGGTCCTAGTGGAACACGGCTAATGTCAATCCTGACCCCATGGAAAGTGTCCAGAGTGGATCCTGGTCCTGTAGAACACGGCTAATGTCAATCCTGACCCGTGGGAAGTGCCCAGAGCAAATTCTGGTCTCGTGGAACACGGCTAATGTCAATCCTGACCCCGTGGGAAGCGCCCAGAGCAAATCCTTGTCTCGTAGAACATGGCTAATGTCAATCCTGACCCCGTGGGAAGCGCCCAGATTAAATTCTGGTTTCGTGGAACACGGCTAATGTCAATCCTGACCCCGTGGGAAGCGCCCAGAGCAAATCCTGGTCTCGTGGAACACGGCTAATGTCAATCCTGACCCAGTAGGAAGCGCCCAGAGCAAATCCTGGTCTCGTGGAACACGGCTAATGTCAATCCTGACCCTGTAGGAAGCGCCCAGAGCAAATCCTGGTCCCGTGGAACACGGCTAATGTCAATCCTGATCTCGTGGGAAGCGCCCAGAGCAAATCCTGGTCTCATGGAACACGGCTAATGTCAATCCTGACCCCGTGGGAAGCGCCCAAAGCAAATCCTGGTTTCGTGAAACACGGCTAACGTCAATCCTGACCCCGTGGGAAGCGCACAGAGCAAATCCTGGTCTCATGGAACACGGCTAATGTCAATCCTGACCCTGTGGGAAGAGCCCAGAGCAAATCCTGGTCTAGTGGAACATGGATAATGTCAATCCTGACCCCGTGGGAAGTGCCCAGAGAAAATCCTGGTCTCGTGGAACACGGCTAATGTCAATCCTGACCCGTGGGAAGCGTCCAGAGCAAATCCTGGTCTCGTGGAACACGGCTAATGTCAATCCTGACCCCGTGGGAAGCATCCAGAGCAAATCCTGGTCCCGTGGAACACGGCTAATGTCAATCCTGACCCCGTAGGAAACGCCCAGAGCAACCCCTGACTCCATGAAATGCGGAGAATGTCAACCTCGTCAATCACTTACGGGTCCTCTCGACTCGTAAGAAAGAAAATTCTCTTGTGAGATCCTTATGACTCCCAAGAGAAAACACACTTAGGAATCCTCACGATTCTTAAGGAGAAAATACATTTACGAGATCCTTTCGACTCGTAGGGAGAAAAATCTTTATGAGACCCTCACGGCTCATAAAGTTGAAAAGTCTTAGGTGGCAGACCTGAACTTGTTTCCTAAAGCCATTGTTACCCTGCAAAGAATCCGAGATGGACCGTCACTTACTATCTACAGGCCATACTTGCGAAAATCACATGGCAATGACACAGCAAAGAGAAGAAAGCGACGGTAAGGAGAACATTTGATTCGCATTCTGTTAAGCATTCAAAACGCACCCATTCATGCATGAGCGAAAAGGTTTAATGCATAAGATAAACACATGGAAATGGAAAAGCTTGCCATTCATACTTCAGAAAATTCTTACATTAATGAAAGCGGTAAACAAAAATGCTATTAAAATGTTTACAAAGGCAAGACATCAAATCCAGGACATGGATTGAGAAATTCAAAAGTGAGGCCATCCAAAATTTTTCGGGCCTCTCGGACTATCTTCGTGTGCATCCTTTCACAATCACAAGTGTCAGGATCCCCACTGATGTCCTCCAACCTTCGATAGGCAGCGAGTATCGCCGCCTGCTGAAAAGCTTGATGCAGGATATCAATAAGGTTGTCTTGCCTTTGCTTTAAGATCAAGCCCATCAGATACACTGAGTGCACCTTATCTTCGGCGTCTTCCAATGCCTTAAGCAGCATGCCGACATAGAATAGAGGAAGTGCTCTCCAGATCGCTCCCACAATAAGCTTCAAGAGAGAGAAACGACGAGGAAGCAGTCGACCATTGTATGCATCAAAGCGACCCATAATTTCAGCACACTGGGCGTTTGTAAATTCTTGGTTTTGAGAACGGCCGAGTGCGCGAATGTCTCCGTAAGAAATAATCTCATCAAGATCATACATGTGAGAGTCCATAAAGTCTGAAAAGGAAAATCAGTGAGAGTTAGTGGACAGACTGATTAAGAAAAAACTTATTGAAACAGACACAGGATTTAAACGACTCTTGAAATCCCCAAGAAGGAAATAAGTACTAATTAAATCACCCAACGAATTTAATTCTGTGCAATTAAGAAACGAATCCTAAAAAGGATTTCACATTTAATAAAAGGTTCCTCGGGCCAAGGAGTTAAACTCCTCGAGAGCAATGCTCTGCAGACAGGAATGATACCTGTCGAAGTCAATTATGAGGGGAATTAAAAATTCTCCGGGAATTCTAAGAGTCTTGCTCTGTAAAAATTATGGAAAAACCCATCAGAAAAATTGAAATAAATTTTTTAATGAATTAAAATTCTGAGATCTTCAAGATCTATGAACAAACTCTGTGAGTTCTTCATAAGAGATTAACAAATCTCCGTTATTCAAGAGAGAAAAGCTCTGTTAATGGGTCAAGAAACCCTCAAAAGGTTTTCTTTAGATCTAAGATCTATGAAGAGCAAAGCTCTATTAATGGGTAAAACCCTAATAATATTTTTTTAGATCTAAGGTCTATGAAGAGCAAAGCTCTGTTAATGAGTGAAAGCCTAGATTATTAAATGATCTACTCAAAGATTTAATCTTTACCTAAGATTTTGACAGAGTTATGTCTTTAAGAAAGTTCTTAAGCCAAAGAGCTATGCTCTGCAAGAGAATAAAATTCTCAGAAGGAAGAAGATGAAGAGAAATTATCTCAAGGGCCAAGGGTCCTATTTATAGGCATTAAGATGCCGTTTCAACTTCTGAGTTGATCCAAGGGCGCAGATGCAACCACCGCTGCACTCACGTGTGGGCCACATGAGCGCAACGGTAGGGGGGCATATGTTTCCCCCAATCAGAGCAAAGCTCTGTTCAAAATTCAAATTTTGAAATGAAGCAACGCTTCATATGCAGCGCCAAGTGCGCTGCGCCCTAAGCAGCGCACCACGTGCAAAGCACGTGTGTGCTAGCGCTGGGTGCGCTGCGCTCTAAGCAGCGCATCACGTGCACAGCATGGGTGCGCAGCGCTCTATGCAGCGCACCACGTGCAAAGCACGGGTGCGCTAGCGCTGAGTGCGCTGCGCTCTAAGCAGCGCACCACGTACAAAGCACGGGTGCGCTAGCGCTGGAACTAAAAGCTCCCCACCGTCAGATCAAAGATCCAATAAATGATAAATCATTAATTAATCAGAATTAAATTTTGTTAAGGAAAGATCCCTCAAAATCTTTCCAAACAGCAAGATTGTGCTCTGTAAATCAGAGCACCGTTGGATCAATGATTCAATGGTAATTAAAAATCACCAAACTACAGAATAAATTCTGTATGGAAAGATTTCCCAATCTTGTTATAAACCAGAAGATTGCCTTCTGTAAATCAGAAGCTCTTGGATCAAAGATCCAATGGTGGGGAATCCCCAAATCAATTGGAGAAAAAATCTCCTTAACTGATTGAACAAATTAGCTCACCCTATATAAAGGCCTCAAGACTTCAAGTCTCGAAAGATATACAGAAACAAATAGAGGAACCTCTCCATAAGTTTTGAGAGATTTCAGAAAGAAGAGCCAAGCTCTCAGAGAAAGAGGAGTTTCTTCAAAGTAAAAAAAATGAACAGAGAGATGAAATCATCTCATAATTAAAAAGAAGAATTCATTTCTTTAAAGATCATAGATCTATAAGACCAAAGGTCTTTCACAAAGAGATCAAAAGATCTCATCATAAAATAAGAAGAAGAACATAATTCTTCTCACAGATCATAAATCTATAAGACAAAAGGTCTTTTATACAATGAGATCATGAATATCTTATCATAAAAAGGGGGAGAATAATTCAATTCTTTTAAGGATCATAGATCCATAAAGGCAAAGTCTTTCATCAATATAAGAGATTGAAGTATCTCCTATGGAGCAAGAACTTTTGTTCTTAGAATCTTGAGACAAAGTCTCTCATAAACGAGAATTTATTTCTCAGATCATAAAATTGATCAGATGCGCTTCTGCGCTCTTGGACTGGCGCTCAGCGCCAAGCGCACAACGTGTCCCTCACGTGTGCGCCACTCAACAGTTAGCGCTTTGCGCTTTTGAACTAGCGCTTTGCGCTCATGGACTGGCGCTCAGCGCCAAGCGCACCACGTGCTCTTCACGTGTGCGCCACTGAACTAATAGTACTTTGCGCTCATAAATCAGCGCAATGCGCTCATAGACTGGTGCTCAGCGCCAAGTGTACTACGTGTCCCTCACGTGTGTGCTACTCGGCAGAAGCGCACTGCGCTCTTTGATTGGCGCAAAGCGCCAAGTGCAAGCCCCAGAGCTATGATGAATGCTCAGCATTCAACAAAAGACAGAAATACTGTCAGAATCCAAATCAATGCTCACCATTGTTAAAAGGGCCAAGCCCAAATAAATGCTCAACAACCCAAAATAAATGTTAAACATTTTGACTTGATTAGACTTAGCCCAAGATTGGATATAAGTCCTCAATTCAGATTAATTGAGCCCATATGCTCATAAATCTTTTAACAGATCTTAGTCTCAAATTGGACTACAGATCTTTCAACCAAAATTGGTTCAAGGGTATATCTCTGAACCCCTCTGATATATGTCGTTGTAATCCTTCAACGTCTTCAGAGAGGTGACGGGTCCTGACAACCATACGTTCCATAGACTATGTCGTCTTTAAACTGGACTGTGGGGTCCTTAAACCCATAGACTATGATGTCCTTAACCTTGGACTGTGGGGTCCTTAAACCCATGGACTATGATATCCCTAACCTTGGACTGTGGGGTCCTTAAACCCATAGACTATGATGTCCTTAACCTTGGACCGTAATGTCCTTAAACTAATTATGGACCGCAATGTCTCTAAACTAAACAATAGAGCCCAAATGCTCTTTTGTTGAATCTAAATGATCCCGTTAAGTTGATCTTAGTCTAAAATTAGACTAACGTATCCTTAACAAACGTTTAAGTTGATCTTAGTCTCAAATGAGACTAACGTATCCTTAAACCCAACCCCAAACCCAAATCTAAGAAAATACGGATTTGGACTAATCCACACCCTACGGGCGACAACATAAATTAGTCTCCGTATACAATCTACAGGCAACCAAAAAAAAAACACCCACGACACGAAGTGACCATCTGGAGAAGGAGAAAGTGGTTACCGCGACGCGGTAGCGTAATTAACTGCAGGGGCTTGCGCCTGCAGGGAAGAGCATCCCCACAATCAAAACCCCCTCAAATGAGGGGGAATCTGAAGAAGTCTGCTACATCGGCCGCATCCGTTTAAACCTTCGATATACGGTGCCATAAATCAACTTGGCATTTTCAGAGAGGTAGACGGATAGCACCAATTAGCATCTTCCCTCAAAATTCAGGTAGGACGGACCTACGCGGTCTCGTCCCCGTTTTCGGTGGAGAACATCAAGTATTCATCCTACGGGCTTTATATGTCCAAGCATCCAGATAGCATACTATCATGTTGGGAAAGAAAGTACTTCCTATATATGTCCAAGCATCCACTACAATATACATCATATGTACAGTAATGGCCTCTAGGGCATACATATAACTAACACAATAAGGCCCGGGCTTTTCACACAAGTCCTTTCACCTACCTATAACTCCCACACAATCAAACAGAGACTTTTAATTTCACTTTTAAACCAAATTTTAATGCATTTTAATTCACCATTTTAATTCCAAAACCCTAATTCCACACTATAAATACCACCCTACCCTTTGGCTCAATATCATTCTGAAAATTCTAGCCAAAATTCTCAAAATTTTCTAAGTATAAGAGGAGTAGAAGAGGAGTTAGCAAGTGAGCAATTTCCGGCGAGGATCGAAGCCAATTTCGGCGACTCCACGACGCTATGATGACAACATTCCCTCTTTCTACCTTCTTTTAACCTAACTAGCTTGTAATTCCCTTCCAATCCTCATTCCCCTTCTTTAAAAATTCATTTTAAACATATGTCGGAAGTGGAATTAATACCGATATCTTCTTCTAAAACTCTATAATTCTACTTTTTCTTACATATTCTTCATTCATATTCCTACACCATACTTATTAACATAAAACCAATGCTTAGAACCAATTTTTAATCAAAGATATCATGCAAAATAACTTTAACTTAACATTTACATTAAAATACCATGAAGTTTGTATATATCATCTTTATTTGTTTCGCTTAAACATACCTTTAGAAAACTTCACGGGGTAACGACCTATCCTTCACATACACACATGGTTCCATAGCATGATATATCCTTATAAGAATTTTTATTACGAATACAATATTACAAGAAAATACCATTTACTAAACCGGATTTCTTTTAAATTATATTTTAAAATCCTTTGCAAATATGCCTCTACAACCCTCTTTAGAGGACCCGCTATTGGATGGTACGGATTATCGCACATCCTTAGGCTAGTAGAGCGAGATGCAGACCTCCTCACGGAGCATTCGGTCTCGAAAGGTTTTTAATACGGTTTTTAAGAAAAATGCATTTTTCTACTTAAATAAAATTTAATTTTTAATAATTATATAAATATTAAAAATCCATATATTTTCAAAATATAATAAACTTACATTTTTTAAATGAAAGAATTACAAATTTCACTAAAATACCATCAAGATACCAACAAAAGTCAAGCTTTACAGTAAAATACCATGAACTTTCCAAGCTAAGCTATTATCAATAAATACCTCAAATCCTTAAAATTCACATTCATGGAAACCCTAAATAATATAAATAACTTCTCGAGGTTATTTTGAAACTATATTAAAAATATTTTCCATAAAACCCCCTCGAGTTATACAACGTTTAAGGACTTTAGTAAATATATATTTAAGCGGGATCAATTCTCTTGAGCCTCAGGAAACCGGAGAAAGTGAGTGCTTGCTTATTTAAGGTAGAAAACTTAACGGTGTTATCAATGGTAATTGTCTTGGAAAAAGACACAAATCTTGCCGTCCATGTGCAGCAGTTACCGATAACCCCCGAACTTAATTCAGGATTTAAATCAGTTACAAGTGTTTGACTCAAGTCTGAGTCTAAACTCAAATCAGAGTCCAATTCAAATATGAATCCAAAGGCTAACATGAATACTTGAAAATGAACCTGAATATTTGAATTCAAACTTCAATATCAAACCTGAATACATGACTTGACTTGACCGAACCATGGCTATAACTTGACATGACTACAAGATTACATTCTGAACCTGACTACTTGAACAACTTGTATCCATGGTCTAGGAAAGCCTTGTAAATATAATTTATACAATACATTACACGGGGATAACGCGGTAGATTGGTACGGAATGTATATCGTGGCACGAGATGGTCACTAAAAGACACCTACATGAACTCTCATGCTGTTGTCCCGTGGGTTTTGATGGGGCCTTGTACTACATGTTACCATAGTCCATATGGTAAGATGGACTCCTCTTGTATACACAAATACTTTCTGTACCAGGGTATAAATAACTACGTTAGAATAACAAATATATACCTGTACATCTTACCAGTTTCAATTCTCATTACTTGCTATATTCCTTTCTTTCTTTTGGGACTTACCGAGCGTTAGTTCACTGACGACATTCCTGTCTATTTCTTTCTTTGGAATGTTCGTCAGGAGGACCGGACTCTCAGGAGATCGAGCTGAGCCAGGAGGACTTGGACCAGTTCACTGCCCAGCCGGACTTCTAGTTCACCTTGTACTTATTTCAATTTGTATGCCATTGTTTAGGCATTGCTTTATATTATTGTATCTTTCTTTTTTAAAGCAGTTGTATTATAAAGATGAATGTTAATAAAAGTTGCTATTTATTTCTTATCTCTTGTCATTCTTGTATATTTTTATATATTGCTTAATTACGCTTAACATATTTATTTCTTAGTAAATATGTTGCGGGCCCGCCACGTCTTCGCTTCCGTACACTGGGAAGCGGGGCGTGACATGTTTTGTTGGTGGCCCGTGCAGATCAATTCTGTGTGGAATTCTAAGCATTATATCACAAGAATTATAAGAATCAGCAACTATACATTCCTTACATTTCAAATTTCTTAAATCTATCCTAACCTTTCTTTTTTTTATTAAGGTCATGGATTCACCGAACAACATGAGTACCAACGTCAATGGCAATACTCCACCACCTACTCTATCATCACCACCTACCATTGTAGCTCCCATCAATGAGCAAACAGTACCGCTTGAGGCAATCAAGAGCCTCTTAGAGGGTCAGCAGCAGCAGACTGCTATCCTCATGCACCGTCCATAAGTCGAGACACCCGGAGTCAAGCAATTCCGGGCACTGCACCCGACACATTTCTCTGGAAAAGAGAGCCCACTGGAGGTGGAAGAATGGGCTCAGTCAATAGAAGATGACCTGGCAGCAGCACAAGTGCCAGAGATTGCTTGGATGAGAGTTGCGAAGCTGCAACTAACAGATAACTCCAGAGTATGGTGGAAGGCTGAAGAAAGCCGACTCGCCCAACCGATTGAATGGAAGACGTTTCGCGATATGTTCGATGCGGAGTACTTTCCTGAGACTGCCCGTTTCGACATGGAACAGTAGTTCATCCACTTACAACAAAGCTCGATGTGGAGCAAATTCGTGGATGAATACGATACTGAGTTTACCATACTTAGCAAGTAAGATACTGTCTCAAATTCAAATTTTCTGATATTACATATTACATTGCTAACACGAAGTCATAACAGGTTCGTGGCACACCTGATTCTGACTGCTGAGATCCGGACAAGATGATTTCAGTAAGGGTTAGACCCGGAAATCCAAACTGCACTTGCTAGAGGGGATTTCCTAACCCATGAATTCTGAAGGCTGCCCGACGCTATGAGACAGTGGTGAAGAAGAAGGGCAGATCTCAGACTGCCGGTGTGAAATGCCCTGCCACTCAGATGGCAGGAGGGGCCTCTTCCAGGTCAACTTTTGCACCCAGGAGACCGGGAGTAACATTTAACCGGCCCAGTCCAGAGTTTTGCTTCTACTGCAAAAGGAATGGACACCTGGCGAAAGACTGTAGGCGTGCAAATAGCCTGTGTTTAGTTTGTGGCGCATCCATTCATGCCATAGGAGCATGTCCATATCGACTCAACCCAGCTCCCGCACCCCGACCAGCAATCACGGTTCCGCAGTGGCCAGCTATTCAGGCTCCTGCACCTCGTCTAGCTCTACCTGCACCACCTCCACATAGACTTCCTGCACAGCCTCCTCATTAATTCTATAAGGCACAGAGGAACATGCCTCAAGAGCAGAGGAACATGCCCCAGGGATAGAGGAATGTGCCTCTAGTAAGGAGGAATGTACCCAGACGACAGGCTTTCACCATGACAGTTGATGAAGCCGAAGCCACTGGCCAAGTTATCACTGGTAATTCCTAAATCCTTTCATCTTTTCAATCCTTGTATATCTTTATATTTTCCCAGTATCTAAAACCAATCTCACACAACTTAGGTACTATATTAGTAGCCACCCTTCTAGCACTCGTACTGTTCGATACTGGAGCGTCACACTGCTCATGTCCCAACGATTTGTGAGAACACATGCGATTCCCGTGAAGCCACTCATTTCAATCTGGAATGTCAGTTCCGGGAATAGAGTCTTGAAAGCAACTATGGGATTTGATCAGTGTCCAGTTGTAGTTTGCGGACGAGAATTCTTCGCGAATTTCAAAGTACCGGACATCCTAAATTTCGATGTTGTGTTTGGAATGGACTGGCTGGGAGTTTTCTATGTTATGATTGACTGCCATCAAAGGAGGGTAGTATTTGAGATACCAGATCACCCAGTCCTTTACTTCAAGAGTGTAAATAGAACTTTGGAGCCTGGAATCTTCTATGCTAATCCAAAGAATGCAGAAGTGTTTACTCTACCGGCTGAAGTAGAAAAGGCAGAGGTAGTTCGAGAGTTCGAGGATATGTTTCCTGAAGATATAACATGTTTGCCTCCTGATCGAGCTCTTGAATTCAACATTGATAAACTACCAGGTGCACAACCGGTAATCAAAGCTCCGTATCGGTTAAGTCCTGAGGGATTGAAGGAGATTTGTACTCAGTTGGACAAACTCCTGAAGAAAGGTTGGATTCGTCCCAGTACTTCAAGTTGGGGATCTCCAGTTTTGTTGGTGAAGAAGAAAGAAAGTTTATACAGAATGTGTGTAGATTACCGAGCTCTAAACGAAGTGACGATAAAGAACAACTATCCACTACCGCGCATCGATGATCTTTTTGATCAGCTAAGTGGGTCTTGTGTATTCTTAAAGCTAGATCTTCGTTCGGGTTATCACAGGTGAAGGTTAAAGAGTCTGATATTCCTAAGACGGCGTTCAGGACTCGCTATGGTCATTAGGAATATCTCGTGATACCATTTGGAGTGACCAATGCACCTGCTATATTCATGAATCTGATGAGCCAAGTTTTCCGAGAGTACTTAGACATGTTCATGTAAGTCTATGGTAGCGCCCCGGCCGTCAATCCGAGGCCAAACGTAGAAAAAAAACTTTTTACAAAACCGGCGCTATCGTAGTCTTTCACCCAGATCGAACCATTAACACAAACTAGTTAATTAGAAAGATGATAGAAAGGCTATACTGATTGATCCGTGTCCTTCGGTCTTTAGCCACCATCCCTAGCTCTTCACGGTATCTCCGATCTTCGGTCTCCTCGTCGGAAGGGCACCACGTCAAAAAGTCTTTTTACGGGCTCCCGCTTCAAACCGAAGCAACTCGGACATGAAGTTTGCTAGCCGACATGTCCAAGATGATATAGAGAATGTGTGATAATTTTGTCTCAAGGATCCATTAATTCTCAACACATGAGAGTGTATGGATGGAGGTCGAAGATGAAGCCATGGTGGAACTTGTGAGCTAGAGGAAGAAGAAGATGAAGAAGCTTTTCTTTTCTATTGTATTGGAATGAAAAACGAGAGCACTAACATAATCTCAAGAGCAATCCCAAGGCTAAGTGGCTGTCCACTCTCTCTCCACCTCTCATTTCAATACAATAATCAATCACAAATATGACATTAGCACAAAAAATAATACCATGACTCACCTATGAAGCACATGGCACATTTAGTGCACTAAATCATGACATCCACTCACAATTTCCACCATCTAAACATTAATCCAAATGTTTAGTCCAACAAAAAAATCTGGCAACATCTAAAGTAAACTCGTGACGGATCACAAGGATACCCATCACTTATATATACATACCTGCATCCGCATTCCGACTGAATGCAAATGCGATGAGACTAAAGTAATCCAACAAATCTAATACTAGGATCCGGCTTAAACCAAAGCCCACTAGTATGATCCGTCCGATCATGATCCGTGCACAAGTGCATGTATATGATCGAACCCTGCCATAATACCATACGGTCTCTACAACGTTTCGCCCGAAAATTGGGAAACTTTCTGTGGGGGACTCTAAAGACTCGTCAATAAGCTGGCAGTGGGTTTAACCACAAGCACATCAGAGGTACTAGCTGTACGTAACGGCTACCCATGTATTGACCAAAAGGGAGACTGATGAGCGAACTCATCTTGAAACCCTACTGAGCCTGTCTGTGACAATCTCCGTACAGTCCGGTCCGTTCGTCTATGAGTATCGCATGTCGGGCCTAGGGGGCTGGTAAACGTCGGGCCTAGGGGGCTGGTAAACGTCAGACCCCCAAAAGCGGTATAAGTCGTGTCGGAGTGTAGCCCAGAACACCCTGAGATACTACTGGAATACTTACCAGTAAATCTCACTTGCCTTGGCCAAGGATTTCATGTAATGGCTCTCCTAGACACAGCGCGATCTCACCCCCAATACCGGGAGAGACGAAACCCTTGCCGATCCGCTCACTGCCTCCATGTGGCTCGGGACTGTACCCAACTAAAACTTGTTTGCACGACTCTTTTGAGCCGTGGTAGGATAATAATCAAAGCACAGTGGGAACTCACACGAGACAAATGGCGATTTCAGGTCGATGAACTAACCTGTACACATGTCACTAGGGAACTGCTATCTGACGCTAGGTATAATGCCAACTAGCAGGTTCCTGGCGAGTCCTGTCCGGTGTACTCATAACCCAATGGGCACCTGTATACATCTTAGGTGAACCAACTGACACCAATGGCTTGTGAGACCAGCCACCACCCCTTGTCAGGGTCTCGATCGTATGCACTGGTCTACTATCGGAGTATCGATGCTCAGTCTCGAAAACTCCCACGACTAGGGACACTTTAAGGATGTGCTTATAGACTACCCAACTCTCACATATATGATCGCCATCATACTGCTGGTAGTCAAGCAAGAATCCTAAGGGCTCTATCAACGTGTAATAGTGATCTGTAATATCACCTAAAGCATGCACACGATGATAAAGATAAACCGGATAGTATACTATCATCTTGAGTAAGACTGTCCTACCGGCATAGGTCCTCCCTCAATCATTGCAATCACGTGCCTGTGATCCAATAATTGATTTTGAGGGCACTATATCCAACAATCTCCCACTTGCACTCAAGGCTAATTATTGCGATGTCGCATACTCACAGCCCGTGTAATACCGAACATCCAACTCCTCTACTGATCAGTCTCACAAAGCCCGTTTGTGAAACTATTGCGTTCGAGAAATAGTCTCAGTGAGTGGATCCGCTCTGATGTTTCTTTCTATGTCTCTCTTAATCTCAAGTTCACGGAGGAAGCCATCTTTCGAAATGAGAAATACCTGTCTTAGAATATGTCTGGATATCTGATGGGACCTAGTTCACAAATGAACTCCAAATCCAGAAAACTTCTCAGACTGTATCGTCAACTGAATCTAATCAGTTTCCTGCGCCATGCCTCCCTCAGTATCCGCTTGGACCACCTGTCCAAACTACTGCCCCTCTTTAGAGGGAAAACTATAACTCTGACAGTCATTCTGTCATCGAAGTCACCTTGGAAGCCTGGAATGATAACTGTCTCCCGAAGGAGGATGTCGTTATCATTTTCCTAGAACATAAACTTATGTTCTAAAAGTTCTTCCGAACGTTTCTCCAGGATTGGATTAATATCAACTTATTGCAGCTAGTGCAAAAAACAACATCTGGTATGGTACTTGACATCTCATAATTGACTCAATTGCCTAAGTAAGTGATATGCCAATCATGCACATCCCTTTCTCCTTTAGTCTGTAAGACACCTTTAGGGAGGGCATCCTTCTCCCTTTTAGTCTATCAGACACCTTTAGAGAGGGTGACTCCATCACCTGCAGGTACACCACCATGCCAGGAGTCGTCCATTCTAAAGCACCTTTAGAATGCTGTCTAAGTACCCGGATTGAGACACTACCCAAATCTAGATCTAAAACTATAGATCTAGTAACCAGAATGCCTGATACAATATCCAAATCCTATGTGGAGAAACCACTGTGTGACAACCAAAGTATAACCGATCGTAGTATAGGAATATCACTTCCTACTCTGTGTATGTCATCCAAATGCCAGGACATCACACCCTACTATCTTCTTAACAGATTCATCCTTTATTCTGATGAAATCAAAACCTATGACTGTGACATCAAAAATAGATGATCTATCTCCGCTATATCTGCTTTAGTCTATAAATAGACACAAGCTACTTGTCCCCTTTGCTTCCGCTGCTCCTACTGACTACGACAACCCTCTGGCAGAGTCATATACACGTGCACTTCTAAAGCTAGTTTAGAATGACGCTATACTCATCCTCCTGCCAGGTCTCATGGTCTGGAACAACAGTAATGGCAAGTCTGGGTAAACAAGAACCTCCCTGTCACCGTCTTTGAGCATACCGAAGTACCTCTCGGGCGCCTGAGGTCACCCACCATATTTGCGGAGTGGCTAATGGAATGTCAAACCTGATTGAATCTGTAGGTCCTATTAAAGTTTCAGTAATCGTTTGCGGTTCTGGTATCACTTCCAGTCCTACCATACTCTCACTGCTGTTTTCTGAAAAAGTCCATTTTATTAAAACTGTGGCGAGTCAAGAACTATATCACTATTGATCTTCCAGATGGTAGAAAGTTAACCCTCGTCATAGCCCGGGTTAACCCACAAACAGCCATTACAGAAACGTGCCTTGAGTTATCAAGAGTCTGCTTTTAAGCATAAGCCGGATAACTTCATATACCTTAACATCGTTAAGATATGAGCCATTCTATATCTAATATAGAAACAGAGGCACTGATTTAATTGGAACCGGATTCAAATCATGCAGCTGTCTCCAGTGTATGTCAACTAAATGGAGAGAGGCCAATCAGTATTACTCAACTTAGGAGTGCATCCAATTATGAGTAACCTGAAAAAGAGAAGCAAGTTCTCAAAATCATTACTATAGACTGAATACCAAGCACAACTATCTACATCTCCGATTACCTTGAAGAATCCTGATACTTGCAATACTTGGTTCTCTACTTTACTCTTATACCTATAACTTCTCAAAACTTAGACCTTGTATTTCTACGAAACACCTGTCTAAAAACTAGAGAAGTCATAAGTAAACAGAATATAGTACGAGGACCAAACCCTTTGTCCTAATGGAAACTGGACAATATACTATGCTTTGTATAAGTCTCCTGAGTTGAATAACTCAAACCCTGTGCGTCGCAGGTTGAAAACTGTACTATGGTTATGAAGAATTACACCGCTGTCGAATGCTCCTTACCTAACCATCAACTGATATAGGTAAATGTCAAGGACATAATTTCAAAAAATTATATCTCACTTTATAAAATAAATATACAGATATATCAGTTTGAAATTGGTGCATAACAACGGATATTCAAAACCAAATATTTGCCGTCCGGCAAAAAACCCAGGTGATTTCCTCAAATATCACCAATTACAACGAATCCTGATATAATGAGGATGATCACCTAATTCCCAATAACTTACTCCCACTTATCATCTGTAAAACCATACAGATGTTAGAATCAAATATGGTAAATACATACCCCTGAGCAAGGTTTAATTGGGAAATCAGTTTTCTATTAACAATGCACAGTGAAACTGAAACACGAAAATGTTTTGAAGGGGTATCCGGGTATTCCTAGTAACGCCTCTTCCATTATCCGATTCACGACTATAACAGTATATTTCTTTTCCATCTCTCCAAATCCCTTTATTTGTCTTTACTCATTGCTTTCTGTACACCATCCTTAGGTTAAATGGTTTTCTTCCTTCCCTACCGTTCGGCTCCAGCCTATGGTTTGGAAGAAGACTATCCAATAAGCATAATAGGTGTACTCTCCTAATCCTAGGAGTACTCGCAATCTGAGAGAAGGTAATGATAAAAGATAACTGAATAAACCTTATTCCTATTTCTCCTGAACCAGAATCCATCCTCGAACTGGAACAAGTTCCTTCGAGTTCGTATATAACCATACGATGGAGTATCCAAATAGCTGTGGATCTTTGTAGTGATATAGGGTGTTTTGGAGAAATACAAAGGTGAAATAGGAGTGGCGATGAAATACTTGGTTTAGTCGTGAATGATAGCAGTCGCATTTTACTTTGCCCTCTTTCTAATCCCTTTATTTATCTTTACTTGTTACCTCATGTACACCACACTTAGGCTAATCGGTTTTCTTCATTCCCCACCGTTCGGCACCTGCCTATGGTTTGGAAGAAGACTATCCAATTAGCGTAACAGGTGTACTCTCCTAATCCTAGGAGCACTCGCAACGCGAGAGAAGGTAAAAGAAAAAAGGCAGCCAAACAGTCCTATTCATTTTCTCCAGAACCGGAAACCATCATCGAATCTGGATCAAGTTCCTTCGAGTTTGTATATAACCATATGATGGTTTTATCCAATGGAATTGGATGTTTGTAGTAATACGGGGTGTTCTGGAGAAAAGGGTAAAAGTAGGAGTGGCAATGAGGTATGCAACTCTTACAATCCAAAAGCCAGTTTTTTAAGAAGGTTCGGTTAACTTGGTCACTGAGTCATAGTCTAGGGTCGGGCCATGGTCGCTGCCAAAGAGAGAGAGAAAAGAAACACTTTGCGTGTACTCTAATCTAGATCAGAATGGTTATCACTTTATCTAATCAGGAAACCTCCCACTGTATCCTCAAATTCTCCTCCAAACCTGAAAGAAGAATTAGTCGGGATCACCCGAGGAGTAAACCAACTCATCAGTAGGAATCGGGATCCAACTATCATCGCATGATAACATGATGGAATCCACTCACGTTATCACACTCCAGAAGGTATGTGCATATCTGGCAAGTTTCCTGTATGTTTGAAACTCCCGATGTGATTTTTACCCATGCTTTTATGACCTTGACTAAGGCCAACAAATCATAAGTCACATGTCAAGTTCTACCCGTCATTGTCCAGGTTAATTTGAACCCACCCGTACAAGCCCTTGACTAGGGCCAACAAGGCTGTACGACTGTCCCAAACCAACACATCTATCTATACAACAGAAAAGTAACAAGCAGCTACCATACACCATGCCTTGACGAAGGCCAACAAACATAGCATGAATACTAAGTGCTACCCGTCTGAAATGACGGATGGCTACGAATGGTTTTTGGCAAAAAACTTTCAATGTAATGAACTTGATATCGTTGAAGGAACCGGATAGCCTTTTATAAATATATAGTAACGAAAACCTTTGCTAAAGAGGTCACTTCCGGTGAAGGGATCTCGGCTCTTTCCCCATAGAATGAGATACAGGATATTCCAACCGAATACCGCGATGCAAAGCAAAAAGTATTCGACTATAGTGAAGTTATTACCCTGATGCAAACCTCTGCCCAAGGGGTCACTCCCGGTGAAGGGATCTCGGCCCTTGCCTCGTCGAATGAGGTGCTGGATATTCATAACCGAATACCACTGTGCAAAACAAAAGAAATCGTCCTTGTAATAACAGCTTTTTGAAAATTGTTCCAACAACGTCAAATAGGTTTGTTTTCCTTGCATTGATCTGAATCAATGCATTCCCATCAATTGATCACACCACAAAAGAACGAAAATATGATGTACGTATATGCCATCCGCATTTGCCACTGGGTCCCGTCATTACCCGTTAGGTTACTTAACTAACGACAGAGCTGGAACTGGACTAGCGCGGGTGTAAAACATATACAACATCTACTAGCATATATATCAATATATAATAATCGCTCAAGGCGTGATAAATGCAACATCACAGAAAAGTAATAAGTATCACAGAACAATACAGATAATCTGGGAGCCTCGGCTTTCCTTTGAGCCGCAAGTGAAACCCGACGTTCCCCTGGTCATGTGGATAGCCTGTGCAATGAAAACCTAGACCCCTACGAGTGCAGCAAGTTACCCACCAAAACCTGAAGCGAGGCAGCCCCCTTCAGCAAAGTGAATGGACCACCCAGCACTTCACGGAATCCGGTAACTTGAGCACCCCTCCTTGGGTCAACCTATACCCCTACGAGTGCGGCGAATAGCCCGCCAATTCTAGAGTGAAGCCCCCTCCGTCTCAAAGCCATGAGATGTGGGCCCGTTGCCCTCTAGAACCCGGTTATCCGTGCACTCCACCGCGGGGTAATCCTAGTACAGAAAAGAAAATATATACGTACATCGACCTCAACCCGGTCGTGCCCCAAAAGAATAATATATAAACATGCAGTGACGACAGTCCACATGTCGGACGCTCGCCCCGTAATATCAAATGTACAAATAAATCCAAACTGCACTACCATTGCACGCAAGCTATCCACCACAACAAATCCGCAACATCACATCACAACACAGAACATCAACGTGAATGTCACGTTCGCAAATCCGTCTAAAAGAGCTATAGCAATTAGACAAGATTTACCTTTCGAATGATATTCACGGTCATAGATAGTAATGTAAGTACTGCGAACTAACTTATTTAAAATTTCGATCGACAAAAATTTCCGAAGTGGGCCCCAAGTACAATTCCAGTACTCAAAATAATCTGGGCCGAAACTAAATTTTCCAGAAACCACAATTCCAAGAGAAAGGCCACCAGAAGAAAAATGAAGCTCTGAGCACATATTCCCGCGGAAAATTCCACTAGCTAAGAATAAGGAGAGTGACCTTTTCTTTTGAGCCACGGATCCGCGGCAAACATGCCAGTTATGCCGCGGTTCCGCGACGTAATGATTGGATCGTGCGTAATTTCTACAGGGGTCTTAGAAAAGCCTGCATGATTTTCTGAAACACCTAAATTAATTTTTCGACAACTTTTAAAATTCGGCAGAAACTCAGAAAATGAAAATGTGGTTACGGAAATTTTAATCGATCGATATTTTAAAAATGTTAGAACAAGCTACTAAAGGTTAATAGCGTGGTTCTGATACCATATAAGTCTACGGTAGCGCCCCGGCTGTCAATCCGAGGCAAAACGCGGAACAAAAACTTTTTACAAAACCGACGCTATCGTGGTCTTTCACCCGGATCGAACTATTAACACAAACTAGCTAACTAGAAATATGATAGAAAGGCTATACCGATCGATCCGTGTCCTTCGGTCTTTAGCCACCATCCCCAGCTCCTTGCGGTATCTCCGATCTCCGGTCTCCTCGTCGGAAGGGCACCATGTCAAGAAGTTTTTTTACGGGCTCCCGCTTCAAACCGAAGCAACTCGGATATGAAGTTTGCTAGCCGACATGTCAAAGGTGATGTAGAGAATGTGTGTGATAAGTTTGTCTCAAGCATCCATTGATTCTCAACATATGAGAGTGTATGAATAGAGGTTGAAGATGAAGCCATGGTGGAACTTATGAGCTAGAGGAAGAAGAAGAAGAAGCTTTTCTTTTCTATTATGTTGGAATGAAAAATGAGAGCACTAGCATAATCTCAAGAGCAAGCCCAAGGCTAAGTGGCTGTCCACTCTCTCTCCACCTCTCATTTCAACACAATAATCAATCACAAATGTGACATTAGCACAAAAAATAATACCATGACTCACCAATGAAGCACATGGCACATTTAATGCACTAAATCAAGACATCCACTCACAATTTCCACTATCTAAACATTAATCCAAATGTTTAGTCCAACAAAAAGATATGGCAACATCTAAAATAAACCCGTGACGGATCACAAGGATACCCCTCACTTGTATATACATACCTGCATCCGCATTCCGACTGAATGCAAATGCGATGAGACTAAAGTAATCCAACAAATCTAATACTAGGATCCGGCTTAAACCAAAGCCCACTATTATGATCCGTCCGATCATGATCCGTGCACAAGTGCACGTATATGATCGAACCCTACCATAATACCATACGGCCTCTACAACATTTCGCCCGAAACTTGGAAAACTTTCTGTAGGGGACTCTAAAGATTTGTCAATACGCTGGCAGCGGGTTTAACCACAAGCATGTCAGAGGTACTAGCTGTACGTAACGGCTACACATGTATTGACCAAAAGGGAGACTGATGAGCGAACTCATCTTGAAACCCTACTGAGTCTGTCAGTGACAATCTCTTTATAGTACGGTCCGTTCGTCTATGAGTATCGCATGTCGGGCCTAGGGGCTGGTAAACGTCAGACCCCCCAAAGCGGTACAAGTCATGTCGGAGTGTAGCTCAGAACACCCTGAGATACTACTGGAATACTTACCAGTAAATCTCACTTGCCTTGGCCAAAGACTTCATGTAATGGCTCTCCTAGACACAGCGCGATCTCACCCCCAATACCGGGAGAGACGAAACCCTTGCCGATTCGCTCACTGCCTCCATGTGGCTCAGGACTGTACCCAACTAAAACCTGTTTGCACGACTCCTTTGAGCCGTGGTAGGGTAGTAATCAAAACACAGTGGGAACTTACACGAGACAAATGATGATCTCAGGTTGATGAACTAAGCTGTACACATGTCACCAGGGAACTGCTATCTAACGCTAGGTATAATGCCAACTAGCAGGTTCCCGGCAAGTGTCCGGTGTACTCATAATCTAATGAGCACCTGTATACGTCTTAGGTGAACCAACTGACACCAATGGCTTGTGAGACCAGCCACCGCCCCTCGTCAGGGTCTCGATCGTATACACTAGTCTACTATCGGAGTATCGATGCCCAGTCTCGAAAACTCCCATGACTAGGGACACTTTAAGGACGTGCTTATAGGCTACCCAACTCTCACGTATATGATCGCCATCATACTACTGGTAGTCAAGCAAGAATCCTAAGGGCTCTATCAATGTGTAATAGTGATCTGTAATATCACCTAAAGTATGTACACGATGATAAAGATAAACAAGATAGCATACCATCATCTTGAGTAAGACTGTCCTACCGGCATAGGTCCTCCCTCAATCATTGCAATCACGTGCCTACGATCCAATAATTGATTTTGAGGGCATTATATCTAACAGTTCGTTGTCATCTTCATCGACGACATCCTGGTGTACTCAAAGAATCGGAAAGAACACGTCGAGAATTTGCGGATTGTCCTGGAGACCTTATGACAACTTCAGCTCTATGCCAAGTACAATAAGTGTGAATTTTGGCTAGATCAAGTCGGATTTCTCGGACACATTGTTTCAGGCGAAGGAATCTCAGTATATCCAGCTAAGGTGTTTGCTGTCAGCGAATGGCCGACACCAAAAACGGTGAAGGATATTCGAAGTTTCATGGGATTAGCAGGATACTACCGAAGATTCATTGAAGGTTTTTCGAAGATTGCAGCACCCCTGACCAAGCTCACACATAAAGATGAAGCATTCGTGTAGTCAGAAGTATGTGAATTAGATTTTGTAGAACTTAAGTCGAGGTTAACTTCAGCTCCTAGCCTTATAATACCGGATCAATCTAGAGGTTTCGTTGTGCATTGTGATGCGTACGGTAAGAGATTAGGATGTGTTCTACATCAGCATGGAAAAGTTGTAGATTTTGCATCAAGACAGCTGAAAGTACATGAGCACAACTATCCAACATATGATCCTGAGTTGGCAGCCGTTATCTTTGCACTTAAGACTTGGCGTCATTATCTTTTGGGTGAACGAGTAGATATATACACTGACCACAAGAATATGAAATATGTATTTACTCAGAAGGAATTGAACATGCGGCAGAAAAGATGGCTAGAACTCATGGCGGACTTCGACATCAACCTACAATATCATCTAGGGAAGGTGAATGTAGTTCCTGATGCACTTAGCCTCCAGCCATTAGCAATGATCTCACCGTTAAGTGGAAGCTACAACAGGAGTTGCACGGATTGGCGATTGAAGTAGTTATGCCAGATAACGCTTCGTATTTGATGAACTTCCAAGTCCAGTCCATTATTGTCAATCAGATCAAAACAGCTCAAGCAAATGATGCCAAGCTACAAAAGATTTGAGAACAAGTATGTTTACTGCCAAAAACAGAGACGAGCTGGGATAGATCGTCTTGCCTGAATTTGGAGGCAGTTGTTATTTGGATTTATCCGTCCACCTCTCCGAAAATACCAAGTTGATTTATGGTACCATATATCGGAGGTTTGGACGGACGCGACCGTTGTAGCAGACTTTATCAGATCCTCCCTCATTTTATGAGGGTTTTTTGATTGTGGGGACGCTCTTCCCTGCAGACACAAGCCCCTGCAGTTAATTACGTTGTCGCATTGCGATAACCACTTTCTCCTGCTCCGGAAGTTCACTTCGTGTCGTGTGTGTTTTTGTTTGTTTTAGTTGCCCGTGGATTGTATACGGAGACTAGTTTATGTTGTCGCCCGTAGGGCGCGGACCAATACAAATCCATATATTTTAGAGTTGGGCTTAGATTTATTTAAGGACCTTTAATCTGGTTTGAGATTAAGATCAACTTAAATGCATGAGCATTTAGGCTCAATTTGTTCTTGCTAAGGACGTGTTAGTCTAATTTAAGACTAAGATCAATTTAGCAAAATTTCAATGATCATTTTTATTTAAGATCCATCAAAAGAGCATTTGTGCTCAGCTGTAAGAAAATCTCAGAGACTTAGCCAACTTGGGCTAAGTCTACTTAGTCTTTTTTTTTATTCAAGAGTACTAAGCACTCATTTGGGCTCTATTTGTTCAACCATTTTCTTTTCATGTCAAAGTGCTAAGCACTTATTTGAGCTCTAGCACTCACATGTATGTCATGTGAAGCATTAAGTCATGGGCGCTGCCTGATGAGTATTGAACACTTTAGTCGTTTTGACTAATCATGAAGTGCTAAACACTTTTTATGGTGTCCACATGAGATGCACGTGCGACGCTGGGCACTGCCCAATCAGTGCTAAGCACTCAGCCGTTTTGGCTGCATATAAAGTGCTAAGCACTTTTTGTATGGCGCCCACGTGAGGAGCACGTGCGGTGATGGGCATTGCCTAATCAGTGCTAAGCACTTAGTTGTATTCGGCTGCATAGGGAATGTTGAGTACTTTTATTCAGCGCCCATGTGTATTTCACGTGAGGCGCTGGCCTTTTGTTTTTGGCGCCTGCGTGTTTTTTACGTGAGACACTAGGTGCTGTTAAAAGGGGGCGCCCACGTGAGGAGCATGTGAGGCACTAGTCTTTTTTCCTTTTTTAGAAATTAAATCTCTGTTAATGGCATTTTGACTATTAATGATCACCAAGATCTTCATTTTTGAAGATCTTGATTCAGGTTTTTCTTTAAGAACTAAGTTCTTTTTCCTTTTGTTTTTCTTTTGGTCCTAATTCTTTTCTGAATCTTTGATTCTCAAGAATAAGATCCGCTTGATAAGAATTAAATTCTCAACTTGTGGAAGACTTGTCTTGTGGATCTCTGATCCAGAGAAAGAACTAAGTTCTTTGAGAAGGGTTAAACTCTTAAAATAGGTAAAAAGAGATATTTTGATCTCTGAATTTCATTTACCTAGGTTTATTTTGAAAGGGAAGTCTTTCTCTCCGAGGGTTGAATTCTCTATTGTTTTTGGAAGCTTTCTGTATTTTTCAGAATCTTATGGGTTTTTTTCCTCTTGTGAGACTTGAAGTCTCGGGTCCTTTATATAGTGGAGGCAAGTTTGTTACTTAATTTTGAGAAAATCTCTCATTGAGAGATTCCAATTGATTTAACTGGACTCAAAATTGAGTTGGGAAATTTTACCCACCATTGGATGTTTGATCCAAGGACTTTTTTTTTTTTTTTTTACATAATATGGTTTTTGTTTTTAATGAGATTAGGGAAATATTTTTCCCTGTACAGAATTATTCTGTAAAAATGATTTTCAATCACTATTGGATTTTGTAATCCAATGGTTCTCTGTTTTACAGAGAGCAATCTTTCTAATTTAGAAAGATTGAGAGAATATATTCCAAAATAGAATTTTATTCTATAATTGGATCTTTGATCCAACCGAAAGTATCTTTCTTATTTTAAAAAGATTTGGGAGATATTTTCTCCCAACATAATTTAATTCTATATTTTGATGATTTATCATCTCTGTTGGATTTTTGATCCAACGGCTCTATTTAACAAAGAGTATTGTAGAATTTAATTCTATCTGGGCGCTGGCACTCATGTGTCGTGCACATGGGTGCCACTTAAGAATTTAATTCTTAATATGGGTACTTATGTGCTTTGCACATTGGTGTCCGCGTGAGGAGCACGTGCGGCGCCATCTAAGAGTTTAACTCTTATGAACTTTTCTGTGCTTTGCACATTGGCGCCCGCATGAGGAGCACGTGCGGCGCCATCTAAGAGTTTAACGCTATGTCATGAACTCTTCTGTTCTTTGCACATTGGCGCCCGCATGAGGAGCACGTGAGGTGCCACCATAGGATTTAATCCTATAAGATTGGCTCTGGCGCTGGCGCCGTCATGGAGAGCACCTGAGGCGCTGCCTCATTAAATTCAATAGAGCTTTGTTCTTTTATTAGGTTAAATATATTGGGGAAACAAATGCACCCCACCGTTGCTCTTATATGGCTTACACGTGAGTGCAACAGTGTCACCTTTTCCACCGTTCGATCTCTTGGGGAGTTGAACTGTCCCTTCATGTTTTAAAAATAGGGCCTTTGGCCCTTGAGATGACCGCTATTTCGTCATCCCCTTTCTTCTTCCTTGAGAATTTAATTCTCTTCTCAGAGTTTAGATCTCTTCCCAAAAAAACTCTTAGAGTTTAATTCTGTTTAAGAAAATTGGTAAGGATTATGAACATTTTTCTCTTAAAAGAGACTCTTTTTGTCTTGGATTTTTAACCCATTAACAGAGTTTGGCTCTTTTTCTTGAAATGATCTCTTAGAGATCTTAAAAAACTTTATTTAGGTAGACCATTGGTCTCAGAGATTTTAGGGTTTTACCCTATTACTCTGATCTTTAAGAGTTCTCTGGAATTTAATTCCAGTGTATTTCCTATGGGGATTTCTGGGATTTAATCTCATTATTAGAGGAATTTAATTCCGGGTTGTTCTACAGAGCATAGATCTGGAAAAAAATTTTTAAGAAATTCTTTTGGGAATTTTATTCCCTTTTCTTATTTTCTTTTTAGGGTTCTTCTTGCAAATTTGAATCTGCTGCAGAACTCGTTTTTCGAGAATATTGGGAGTCTAACTCCACAGCTCAATAAGATTTTCCATTAAATGTGAATCCTTTTGGATTCTTACAATGATTTTGGTATTTTGATTGCTAACTCTTTACTGGTTTTCTTTTCAGATACTATGGCTTCTCATCTGTATTATCTTGAAGAGATTATCTCTTATGAGGAGATTCGCATCCAAGGCCGCTGCCAGAGCCAAGAGTTTATTGATGCCCAGTGCGCGGAGGTGATGCTTCGCTTCGACGATTACAACGATCGATTGCTCCCTCGCCGTTCTGCTCTTTTGAAGACTGTCGTTGGGTCGATTTGGGAAGCACTTTCTGTGCTTAATGAGGCTATGCCGCTCAAGGCACTTGATGATGCTGAAGACAAGGTGCATTCAGTATATCTGATGGGCCTGATTTCAAAGAAGCAGAGAGACGATCTTGTCACTGTTTGCATCAAGTCTTCCAATAGAAGGCGATAATATCCGCGTACCAGAGGATGGATGATATCAGCGGGGATCCCGACGCTTGCATTCGTGAGAAAATGCAGAAGAAAATGGTCAACGAAGCCAGAAGCACTTTACTCAAACTTGCCTCTAAGTTCATGAATCTGTGTCCGAAATTCAGCGTCCTGCCATTGTAAACATCTTGATGATGTCTCTTTTTTTATCACCCTTATCACCAATGTATAAATTTCTTTGAAGTTGTCACGCCCCGCTTCCCAGAGTACGCAAGATTGGGCACGTGACATAGCCAACCATGCTACCTGTGGGTAGGAAATATCCATCCACAGTCACATTACGGTTGTAAGGATACCAAGAACAAGATAATAAGCTAATCTAATACATGTCCAAATCCATAATAACAAGAATCAATAAACAATAAGTGCGGAAGCTAATGATCCAATACAATGAATAAACAGTACATCCCATAATGCGGGCTCACATCTGGAAATGAAATGAAATAAATAAACTAAACCCTAAGGAACTCACAGTTCAGCCTGCTGGCTGAAGTACTCCTGCTCGGTCGTCGACAGTGGTACGGAATCTGGGCCATGCAAAACCCAGACGTCAGCGCGTCATGACATCAAGTATATATTATAAACATGGTAATAAGCAATGCAAGTATGAACATGAATAAAGCAGTAATAAGAAATAACAAGCAGGGTAATGTACAGTGGTGACTAAACTGTCCTATCAGGTTTTCTACTCTATGGTCTTTGAAACCAAATTGATGAATCGTCGATGTAACCCAATAGTATCCCGTACATACCCGGGACCACGGCCACAATATTCTCGGCTGAAACCGAGACATGCCGTTAGGCACAGAGTAGGAAAATGTTAGTATCCCGTACATACCCGGGACCACGGCCACAATATTCTCGGCTGAAATCGAGACATGCCGTTAGGCACAGAATAGGAAAGTGTACATTCGGTATTACCCCGTACATACCCGGGATCACGGCCACAATATTCTCGGCTGAAACCGAGACATGCCGTCAGGCACAGAATAGGAATGTGTACACTCGAACGGTAGTGAACTGTCGAGTTACAAGTCAGGTTCATCTTTGATTTCCCCATACCCCCAAGCTATGTATGTCAGGTCAGGTATTCAGTAGTCAAGGACTAATGCCAACACAAAATCCGGTAAGAGTAGGTCTGTCTGGATAGACAGCAGGAATGGTCAGGTTGGTCGGCATTAGGCATGAAATCATGAAACAAGTCATGTCAGGGTACAACAGGATGAGTCGGTATGTATGTATATGTCATGTGTAGCAGGGTCAGGCCAATATGTAGTGCAATCGGGTATGTGCTCACAACAGGTATACAATCAATAATGAACAGCAGCAGGAAACAGTAAAATAACCATAATATTCCATGTAACCACAGTGATGCTTTGTATTCTCTTATTAACAGGTTCAAGCACCCTTGGGTGCAACAATCATAGGGTAAAACAATATTAATAACACGAAGCAATGAAGCCATTAAAACTACAGCATACTAATAGTTACAAGGATGATCTAGCAATTTAAGCAATGACGTGCTAATTGGTTAATTAGTTAAAGTGTGGATTGATAGCATACCGATTAACTACAAGTAACTACTATAATGATTTAACGTTACGGATAATTGTAACTATCAATTCTAATCGATGTTACCAAGCCGTGTGGTTATAACAAATAATATGATGATTAAGTTTGTAGCATGTTAAAGCAAGTATTCGGATACTTGCCTCGACGGTTTCGCAAACCGGAAAGCACGGATGCGACGTCGGCAGAAAACACGAGACGGGTGCACGGATCTCGGATTGAGTCCCAACAGCGAACAACGGGATCACACGGACCAGGGTACCTCGCTGGAGCATCGGGTTCAAAAGACGGCACGGTCGGATTCCGGCAAAAGTCATCGGCAACGAGGTTAGCAACAATGATATGATACACGCAAATAACGACCAGCGAGGGGGATTGTACCAAAAGGGAGGACAAGGAAAACTTACAGGGAAGAAGCAGGGTGCAACCACGATGGCTCGACGGCACTGGGACGCCGGCGAGGCAGCGACGGCGGCTGCGAAGGTCGTAACAGCCACTGGGTTCGCTGGAGAGGGGTGCGACGAGTGGAGGAGGGTGGTGGTCGGCTCTGGTGATCGAGGGGGAAAGGAGGTGGCACGGGAGACGTCGACGAGGGTCGTCGGCGCGATTTCCGGCGACCTGGAGGTTTGGCGTTAGGGTTCTGCTCGGGTCTGGTGGTGGTCCGGCGAGGGGACGAGGAAGGTGACGACGAAGTCGGGACGAGGAGGAAGAGAGGGAGTCGCGGGCGTCGTCGGCGACGGGAGGCGGCGTCGACGGCGGGATCCGCGGCTGAGAGATGGCGTCGTCGGGGTTGGGTGCAGGCGTGGAAGAGAGTGGGAGAACGAGGGGAGGAAGGTGCGGCTAGGTCGAGGAGGTGTTGATGGCGGCGACGAGGTCACGGGGAGGTCGGCGGTGAGGTCGCGAGGGCTAGGGTTAGGGTTTCGTGTGGGTTTCTCTCGCGATGGATGAGGGAGGAACAGGCGGCTGCATGGGTTTTAAATAGAGGAAGAGAGAGAGAGAGAGATTGGAGAGAGAGATTGAGGGAAGAGAGAGAGAGAGAGATAGGGAAAGGGAAGGGGGCCCACGACTCGGGTTCAGCACTCGTGATTGGCTGATCACGAGATAAGGAAAAGATTTGAAGGGATCTGAAGGATTTGAATGATTTACAGTTAGGGAAAAATATATATTCGTATAAAATAGTTTAAGATATTAAATTGAAATGGGCCTTTTTGGCGCGAAATGAAACATTTCCAAATCGCGCCCGGGTTGCGCCCAAATGTTCCAAATTCAAATTATAGGATTTTAAGCGGGTTCCAAATTTTGAAAAGAGGTGTTTAATGATTAAAATGCATGCCCCCAAGTCGGACACTTGCACGCGCGCGTAGTCGTCCAAACTTGCCCGTTTAGCCGAACGGGACAGAATCTCGACACGCGGACGCTACCACGCGACTAGTGGCGACGAGTAGGCCAACATGGACACTTTTAATTTCATTTTAGGAGTTAAAATTTGTTATGTGCCAGAATGACTTAACCGGTTAAAATTTAGCAATAAACCCCAGAAAAACAGAATAATTGGAAATGAGCAATATGTAACCCTCAACTAGTAATATAAATAGTATTATCGGGCTCGGGTGTTACATCATACCCAACTACAAAAGAATTTCGTCCTCGAAATTCTAAGGATACAAGATAGCTAACTACTGGAAAAGGTGAGGGAATTTCTGTCGGATCTCGTCTTCTCGCTCCCAAGTGGATTCTCCATGCGATCGATTACCCCAAGAAACTAGCACAAGAGGGATAACCTTGTTCTTAAGAACCTTTTCTCTTCGATCCTTGATTTCAACTGGTCGCTCCTCAAAAGTCAGGTCCTCCCGTACGGTCAACTCCGAATGATCCAAGACATGAGTCTCATCACGAACATACTTCCGTAGTTGAGACACATGAAACACATCGTGAACTCCTGCTAAAGACTGTGGTAACGCCAACCGGTACGATACCTCTCCAACACGCTCCAAAATCTCGAAGGGTCCAACGAAACGAGGACTAAGTTTTCCCCGACTTCCAAAGCGAATCACCCCTCTAGTCGGTGATATCTTCAGGAATACCAAATCACCCATGGCGAACTCTAGAGGTCTTCTTGACGTGTCGGCCCAACTTTTCTGTCTGTCTTGAGCTGCCTTCATATGCTTCCTGATTGTATTCACCTTCTCGACTGTCTGTACCACCAAATCTGGTCCTAGTAACCTTCGTTCACCAACATCATCCCAACAGACAGGTGAACGGCACTTACGACCATACAGTGCTTCAAACGGGGCTATCTGAATAGTTGCTTGGAAGCTATTGTTGTACGAAAACTCCACCAGGTGTAGATGATCTTCCCAAGAACCTTTGAAGTCCAACATGCAAGCCCTCAACATATCTTCAAGGGTCTGGATCGTTCTCTCCGATTGTCCATCAGTCTGAGGATGATAAGCTGTGCTAAACTTCAATCGAGTCCCCAAACTTTCTTGTAAACTCCTCCAAAAGTGCGACAAGAACCGAGTGTCCCGATCGGACACGATGCTTACCGGTACTCCATGCAGTCTGACAATCTCCTGCATGTACCGCTCTGCCAAAGTCTCCGTCGATTGACCAACCCGAAAAGGAATAAAGTGAGCTGCCTTGGTCAACCGATCGACAATCACCCATACAGCATTGTTGCCCTTTGGACTCCGCGGTAAAGCCGTCACGAAATCCATGGTTATATGTTCCCACTTCCACTGAGGAATCGGAAGTGGTTGCAACAAACCAGCAACCCTTTGGTGTTCAGCCTTGACTTGCTGACACACCAAGCACTTAGCCACGAAGCGAGCAATTTCCCGTTTCATACCTTCCCACCAGAAGTGCTGTCGAATATCTCGGTACATCTTTGTCCCTCCTGGATGTACAGAGTAAGCTGAACTGTGTGCCTCCTTCATAAGCTCTTCACGCACATCTCCTTTTGGCACACACACACGGCTACCATATCTCAACGAACCATCTTCATGGATCAGTAAATCGGTTCGTAGTCCGGCTCCAGCCTGTTCTCGAAACTTTTGCAGTCTAGGGTCCTGCGATTGTGTCGCTTTAATCTTCTCAACTAAGGACGACTGTACTTGCAACTGCATCAACTGTCCTGTAGCATGTGGTAGCACAACCTCCAAGCCCAATCTCCGAAAATCCTCAATGATCTCTCTCTGTGCAGTCAATATCTGAATTGCTGGTAACCGGCTCAGCGCATCCGGCACGACGTTGACCTTTCCCGGATGGTACTTAAGATCGAGGTCATAGTTGGCCATCAGCTCCAACCATCTGCGTTGCCTCATGTTCAACTCCTTCTGAGTGAACACATATTTCAAACTCTTGTGATCTGTAAAGACTTCAACTCTCTCGCCCAGAAGGTAGTGTCTCCAAATCTTCAGGGCGAAGATCACGGCTGCAAGCTGTAAGTCATGAGTCGGATAGTTCTTCTCATGAGTCTTCAGTTGTCTCGATGCGTAAGCGACGACTTTCCCATTCTGCATCAAAACACATCCCAATCCTTTTCCCGATGCGTCGCTGTGAATCACCAGTCCTCCTGAATCATCCGGTACGGTCAGGATCGGGGCGGTTATCAACTTCTGCTTCAACGTCTCGAAGGCCAATGCTCATCCATCCGTCCAAACAAACGGTACCTCCTTACGCGTAAGCTTGGTCAACGGCTCAGCTAAACGAGCGAAGTTCTCCACAAATCTCCTGTAGTATCCGGCGAGTCCAAGGAAACTCCTTATCTCCCCAACATTCTTTGGAATAGGCCAATCTCGAACTGCTGCAATCTTTTCGGGATCGACGGCGATTCCATCGCCCGACACGACATGCCCCAGAAACTTCACTTCTTCCAGCCAGAATTCACACTTACTCATCTTCGCAAATAACTTCTCTTGTCTCAGCATCTTCAGTGCGATCCTTAGATGCTCAGCATGCTCCTTCAGACTCTTCGAGTACACCAGAATATCGTCAATGAATACCACAATAAACTGGTCCAAGAACGGTGAAAAGATCCTGTTCATCAAATCCATGAATATTGCCGGCGCATTAGTCACTCCGAAGGGCATCACTAAATACTCGAAATGCCCATACCGAGTTCGAAACGCCGTCTTGCAAATGTCTTCTGCCTTCACTCGGACCTGATGATATCCTGATCGCAAGTCCAGTTTCGAGAATACCCTCGCGCCACTAAGCTGCTCAAAAAGTTCTCCAATGCGAGGGATCGGGTATTTGTTCTTAATAGTCACCCGGTTCAATTCTCGATAATCAATGCACATCCTTCTCGTGCCATCCTTCTTCTTTACTAAAAGAATTGGAGCTCCCCAAGGCGAGTTGCTGCTTCGAATCCATCCTTTCTCGAGTAATTCACCAACTTGTTTCTTAACTTCTTCCAATTCCACCGGTGCCATCGGATAATAAGATTTTGATACTGGCGCTGCACCAGGAATAAGGTCAATCGCAAACTCCACATCTCGCTTCGGCGGTAAGCCCGAAATGTCTTCAAACACATCCATAAAGTCGCGGACAACTGCCGGCTCTTCATTACTATCCACTACCATAGCCGCAAGAACATTGTTCATCGGCCTAGCCCTAAACTCGACTGGCCCGACGGAACTGCTTCCTCCAAAGAAAGTAAACTCAGTGTGTCCGGGAATCTGGAAAATTACTTTCCTTGCCCTACAATCAATGTGTGCGTGGAAAGTGCCAAGAAAATCCATCCCCAAGACAACCTCATAACCGCCCGTATCAATCACCAAGAAATCTGCAAAAAGCTCCCGTCCGCAAACAACAACCGTACAATCTTTACATTCCTTACTAGCTATGATTTTCCCATTCCCAGTGTGTATGTCCCAAAAACTAGACAGGGTCGTGCAGGTGATCGAGTGTGTAGTTATAAATTTGGATGACATAAAACAGTGGGATGCTCCGGAATCAAATAATGCCAATGCGGGAAAACCACGAACGAGTACAGTACCTGAAACCACTTCTCCTGATGCCTTGGCTTCCTCGGCTGTCAACGTGAAAGCTCGACCCTGGTTGGGTCCTGGTGTCAGCTGCTTCTGCCCTTGGAACGGTCTCTGCGGAGGCTTCCGTATATCATCTCTCGTGCGAAGCTTCGACGGACAAGCACCAACTGCGTGATCGGCTGCTCCACAAACCAGACAAAGTCCCAGTCTCCTCCGACAATCCTTTTGCATGTGGCCCGGTAAATTGCAGTAGTTACAACTTATGCTCTTTCTTCGATCGACGATCACAGGCTTCTTCATTGGCGCTACACCTCGACGGTCCACTGGAATACCTCTGCGCCCATGATCTCGGTTAGGTACAAATGCAGGCTTCCTGGTCGCAACTGCTGTCTGGTGAAGGTTCCCTTTCGATCCTGATAAACTCTGCTACTCCCTGGCTGCCGTAAGAACCTGTGAGAAAGTGGTCAAACCCAGGGAGACAATCTGCCTCTGGATGTCCACATCCAAACTGTGCAAGAACCTTCGCGCCCTGTCTGCCTCCTTGGCGACTAAGGGTCCAGCGAAACGGCTGAGTCTCGTCCATTCCGCTGCATGTACATCCACAGCTGCTCCATTTTGTCTCAGCCCAATAAATTTCTCCTCCATTTCCTCCCGTGCAGTCCGCGGGAAGAACTTTTCCAAGAAACTTTTAGAGAAATCCGCCCAACTGATTGGCTTGGACAAGCGGGTCTCCTCCACAAGCCACCACTCTCGGGCGTAATCCACCAGCTGAATGCACACCACATCAACTCTCTTGTCTTCTGGGATCTGTGCCGCAATCAGTAAATTCTCCGTGTCCACTAGCCACTGCTCGGCTGGCAACGGCTCCTCCAAGCCAGTGAAAGTAGTAGGACCCAACCGTCTGAAATCTGCCACGGTCCCTACTCGGTCGACTGGCTTCGCTACAGCGGTGTTTACAGACTGCTGCATAGCCTGTAAACCCTCCTGAAATGAGTCTGCTTGCTGCTGGATCAGCTCAGTTTGCCTCTTCTGATTTTCCAACATCCCACGTATCACTCCTAACATGGCGGCTTCATCCACACGCCTCTGATACGTCTTGAAATTCTTATCTGCCATGGCCCTGAAATCAAACAAACAACATTAGCATGATGATAGATTCAATATATAAATCAAGGCTAGAACTCCAAGATACTTAAATAGAGTGCTGCATTGTAGCTATGCCGCGGTATCATAGCCGCAATTACTTAACTCCACCCAAGTCGCCTAAGTCCTAGAGATAACAAGAGATTAGGTTTTCGAGTTAACAATGCAAAGTAAGTTTGCATGTCGACATGATCCGGAAGAATGATTCAAGGATGGTAAAACGGTCAAAGTGGCAGGACATGTTTCCTAATCACGGGTATTCTGATTCGTATATCGGGTGCGATACCCAACTACAAAGAATCAACCCAATTAACCTATGGCTCTGATACCAAAAGAACCATGTCACGCCCCGCTTCCCAGAGTACGCAAGATTGGGCACGTGACATAGCCAACCATGCTACCTGTGGGTAGGAAGTATCCATCCACAGTCATATTACGGTTGTAAGGATACCAAGAACAAGATAATAAGCTAATCTAATACATGTCCAAATCCATAATAACAAGAATCAATAAACAATAAGTGCGGAAGCTAATGATCCAATACAATGAATAAACAGTACGTCCCATAATACGGGCTCACATCTGGAAATGAAATGAAATAAATAAACTAAACCCTAAGGAACTCACAGTTCAGCCTGCTGGCTGAAGTACTCCTGCTCGGTCGTCGACAGTGGTACGGAATCTGGGCCATGCAAAACCCAGACGTCAGCGCGTCATGACATCAAGTATATATTATAAACATGGTAATAAGCAATGCAAGTATGAACATGAATAAAGCAGTAATAAGAAATAACAAGCAGGGTAATGTACAATGGTGACTAAACTGTCCTATCAGGTTTTCTACTCTATGGTCTTTGAAACCAAATTGATGAATCGTCGATGTAACCCAATAGTATCCCGTACATACCCGGGACCACGGCTACAATATTCTCGGCTGAAACCGAGACATGCCATTAGGCACAGAGTAGGAAAATGTTAGTATCCCGTACATACCCGGGACCACGGCCATAATATTCTCGGTTGAAACCGAGACATGCCGTTAGGCACAGAATAGGAAAGTGTACACTCGGTATTACCCCGTACATACCCGGGATCACGGCCACAATATTCTCGGCTGAAACCGAGACATGCCGTCTGGCACAGAATAGGAATGTGTACACTCGAACGGTAGTGAACTGTCGAGTTACAAGTCAGGTTCATCTTTGATTTCCCCATACCCCCAAGCTATGTATGTCAGGTCAGGTATTCAGTAGTCAAGGACTAATGCCAACACAAAATCCGGTAAGAGTAGGTCTGTCTGGATAGACAGCAGGAATGGTCAGGTTGGTCGGCATTAGGCATGAAATCATGAAACAAGTCATGTCAGGGTACAACAGGATGAGTCGGTATGTATGTATATGTCATGTGTAGCAGGGTCAGGCCAATATGTAGTGCAATCGGGTATGTGCTCACAACAAGTATACAATCAATAATGAACAGCAGCAGGAAACAGTAAAATAACCATAATATTCCATGTAACCACAGTGATGCTTTGTATTCTCTTATTAACAGGTTCAAGCACCCTTGGGTGCAACAATCATAGGGTAAAACAATATTAATAACACGAAGCAATGAAGCCATTAAAACTACAGCATACTAATAGTTACAAGGATGATCTAGCAATTTAAGCAATGACGTGCTAATTGGTTAATTAGTTAAAGTGTGGATTGATAGCATACCGATTAACTACAAGTAACTACTATAATGATTTAACGTTACGGATAATTGTAACTATCAATTCTAATCGATGTTACCAAGCCGTGTGGTTATAACAAATAATATGATGATTAAGTTTGTAGCATGTTAAAGCAAGTATTCGGATACTTGCCTCGACGGTTTCGCAAACCGGAAAGCACGGATGCGACGTCGGCAGAAAACACGAGACGGGTGCACGGATCTCGGATTGAGTCCCAACAGCGAACAACGGGATCACACAGACCAGGGTACCTCGCTGGAGCATCGGGTTCAAAAGACGGCACGGTCGGATTCCGGAAAAAGTCATCGGCAACGAGGTTAGCAACAATGATATGATACACGCAAATAACGACCAGCGAGGGGGATTGTACCAAAAGGGAGGACAAGGAAAACTTACAGGGAAGAAGCATGGTGCAACCACAATGGCTCGACGGCACTGGGACGCCGGCGAGGCAGCGACGGCGGCTGCGAAGGTCGTAACAGCCACTGGGTTCGCTGGAGAGGGGTGCGGCGAGTGGAGGAGGGTGGTGGTCGGCTCTGGTGATCGAGGGGGAAAGGAGGTGGCGCGGGAGACGTCGACGAGGGTCGTCGGCGCGATTTCCGGCGACCTGGAGGTTTGGCGTTAGGGTTCTGCTCGGGTCTGGTGGTGGTCCGGCGAGGGGACGAGGAAGGTGACGACGAAGTCGGGACGAGGAGGAAGAGAGGGAGTCGCGGGCGTCGTCGGCGACGGGAGGCGGCGTCGACGGCGGGATCCGCGGCTGAGAGATGGCGTCGTCGGGGTTGGGTGCAGGCGTGGAAGAGAGCGGGAGAACGAGGGGAGGAAGGTGCGGCTAGGTCGAGGAGGTGTTGATGGCGGCGACGAGGTCACGGGGAGGTCACGGGGAGGTCGGCGGTGAGGTCGCGAGGGCCAGGGTTAGGGTTTCGTGTGGGTTTCTCTCGCGATGGATGAGGGAGGAACAGGCGGCTGCATGGGTTTTAAATAGAGGAAGAGAGAGAGAGAGAGATTGGAGAGAGAGATTGAGGGAAGAGAGAGAGAGAGATAGGGAAAGGGAAGGGGGCCCACGACTCGGGTTCAGCACTCGTGATTGGCTGATCACGAGATAAGGAAAAGATTTGAAGGGATCTGAAGGATTTGAATGATTTACAGTTAGGGAAAAATATATATTCGTATAAAATAGTTTAAGATATTAAATTGAAATGGGCTTTTTTGGCGCGAAATGAAACATTTCCAAATCGCGCCCGGGTTGCGCCCAAATGTTCCAAATTCAAATTATAGGATTTTAAGCGGGTTCCAAATTTTGAAAAGAGGTGTTTAATGATTAAAATGCATGCCCCCAAGTCGGACACTTGCACGCGCGCGTAGTCGTCCAAACTTGCCCGTTTAGCCGAACGGGACGGAATCTCGACACGCGGACGCTACCACGCGACTAGTGGCGACGAGTAGGCCAACATGGACACTTTTAATTTCATTTTAGGAGTTAAAATTTGTTATGTGCCAGAATGACTTAACCGGTTAAAATTTAGCAATAAACCCCAGAAAAACAGAATAATTGGAAATGAGCAATATGTAACCCTCAACTAGTAATATAAATAGTATTATCGGGCTCGGGTGTTACAGAAGTATGAATGAAAAAGCTCTCCTTTTTTACTCTAATGCTCGTATGAGGTATTAATACATGCATAAAAAAACATCGGCGCCCACGTGTCACGCGCGTGAGGTGCTATTGCAGGACTTAATCCCAAAAAGAACTAGCGCCAGCGCTCACATGTCATGCATGTAAGGCACCGCTCTAATCCCAGAAAGAACCAGTATCGATGCTCACGTGTCAGGCACATGGGGCGTCGCTGAGGAAATCGTTTCACCTTCGATTCCTTCGAGTCAACACTTTCTTTTCCCATGCCCTTTTTTCCAGGCCTTGGAAAGAGTTCCACCATGCACAACATTTTCTGTACCTAAATTTAAATGCTTCTCTTTATATTCTGGAGTGATGATCTTCTTCTTCTTCTTCACAAGAAGAAAGCCATTTTTTACAGACCAAGAGTTATGGTTTGCAATCGCCCCCATGCTCGTCGGCACCCATGGGAAGTATCTATCGAGGGAATTGTTCCCCGTTTCGCTGCGCGATCGGTGGATCCCGTTCTCACTGATGACCAGTGTGACACGCTGATGTACGAGCTTTTGGCTCGTAGGGGCTCTTCTCTTCCTATCGGCTCCATTTGGCTCCGGATGATCTTCATGTCCATGCTTGCTGACATCCCCCTCAGCCAGCGGAGATGACTCAGGCGATGCTCGACGCAGCGGAGGACAAGATCGAGTGCTTTTATGAGGCGTATTTGATTTCTCAGCCTCTGAAGGACCATTCCGTTCAGTTGCTAAGTCAGATGCGGGCTCGGCGGGCCGTCATATCCGCCTTCGTTGATGGGCATGATGCTGACCGATGGGGAGTGACTCCTCGTGAATATCGCCGCTTCGACATGGTAGAGAAGGCGAAGAGGGAGTTAGAGAATTTTGTTTGTTGTTTTACTAATCCCTGTATCTCCGATCCTATATTTGGTGATCTTTTTTCTGTGGAATAAATAAATAAAAAATTTGTTGACCGCTGAACATTTCATCCCCAGCACATATCCATGTGGGCATCTTGCCTCTGCATGTATGCTTTGTATTTTAAACTTTAGAAGTTTCTGATGCATGGATCTAGACATAGGTGAGTACTGGGCTGATGTGAACAAATTCTTCGCCCTGCCAACATGCTCACGGTGGTATACACGTGAGTGAAGTATAATATATGGCTGGTTTCGGGCTGGCATGTCATTTAGAATTTTGAACGCGGATGGACACAAGCGTCGTCATCCATGATTAACTCAGGTCTTGATCCTTAAGAAACATAATTCCGATCCCCGAGGTCTATGAGTTGCGCATTTTTGTTTCTTGATGTCTTAATTTAGTGCCAATTAATTTATTTACTCATTTTGGAGTTTCTAGTTTATTCACTCGTTTCGAAGTTTCTAGTTTATGTACTCATTTTGGAGTTTGTAGTTTATTCACACGTTTCGGAGTTTCAAGTTTATATACTCATTTCGGAGTCCGTAGTTTATTTACTCGTTTCGGAAGCTCTAGTTTATATACTCATTTCGGAGTTCGTAGTTTATTCACCCGTTTCGGAGTTGTTTCCCCAATATATTTAACCTAATAAAATAGCAAAGCTCTGTTGAATTTAATGAGACAGCGCCTCACGTGCTCCTCACGCGGGCGCCAATGTGCAAAGCACAGAAGGGTCATTATATAAGATTTAAACTCTTATATGGCGCCGTACGTGCTCCTCACGCGGGCGCTAATGTGCAAAGTACAGAAGGATTCATTATATAAGAGTTAAACTCTTAGATGGTGCCACGCGTGCTCCTCATGCGGGCGCCAATGTGCAAAGCACAAAAGGGTTCATTATATAAGAGTTAAACTCTTAGATGGTTCCGCACGTGCTCCTCACACGGGCGATAATGTGCAAAACATAGAAATACCCATTTTAAGAATTAAATTCTTAAGTGGCACCCACGTGCACAACACGTGATCGCCAGCACCCAGGCAGAATTAAATTCTACGATACTCTCTGTTAAACAGAGCCGTTGGATCAAAAATCCAACGGAGATGATAAATTATCAAGATATAGAATCAAATTCTATTAGGAGAAAATATCTCCCATATCTTTCTAAATAAGAAAGATACTATCGGTTGGATCAAATATCCAATTGTAGAATAAAATTCTATTCTGAAATATATTCTCTCAACCTTTTTAAATATGAGAGATTGCTCTCTGTAAAACAGAGAACCGTTGGACTAAAAAATCCAATGGTGATTAAAAATCACCGCTTTATAGAATAAATTCTGTATTGGGAAAATATTTCCCCAATCCCATTAAAAAAACCAAAAATCATATTCTGTAAAAACAGAAGTCCTTGGATCAAAAATCCAATGGTGGGTAAAATTCCCCAAATCAATTTTGAGACCAATTAAATCAATTAGAATCTCTCAATGAGAGATTTTCTCAAAACTAATTAACAATCTGCTTCCGCTATATATAAGACCCGAGACTTCAAGTCTCAGAGACACACACACACACAGAGGGAGACAGATACACACAGAGAGAAGGAGATAGAACGAACCCCCGAGAAGCTTCTGCAAAATACAGCGAGCTCTTGAGAGAACAGAGAATTTAATTCTTAAAGGAAAAAGATTTTTCGCATCAAAACCCTAGGTAAAGAAGAGATCAAAAAACATCTCTTTTACCTATTAAAAGGGTTTAACTCTTCTCAAAGAACTTAATTCTTTCTCTGGATCTGAGATCCACAAGGTAAATCTCCCACAAGTTGATAATTTAATTCTCATCGAGAAGAGCTTGTTCTTGAGAATTAAAAATTCAGGGAAGAACAAATTTTAAACGGAGTCCATGATGCTCCAGGAACCCAGTTCCTTTAAATCGAGAACTTAGTTCTTTAAAAAAACTCAACCTGAAATCCTCAAGTATTGTGATTTTAGCGAGCGTAAATGGTCAAAGCGCCAGTGATAGAGGTTTAACCTCTCTGAAAATATCAACAGAGATTTAAATCACTAAAAATGATAAAAGAAAAAAGACCAGCGCCTCACATGCTTCCCATATAGGCGCCCTTTGTAACAGCGCTTAACGCCTCACATGAAAGACACGCGGACGCCCAAAACAGAAGGCCAGTGCTGCACGTGCTCATTATGTGGGCGCTGAATAAAAGTGCATAGCACTCCACAAACAGCCAAAATGGCTGAGTGCTCAGCGCTAATTGGGCGGCGCCCATGACTGAATGCTTCATATGTCATATATGTGAGTGTCAGAGGTCAAATAAGTGCCCTGCACTTTAGCATAAAAGAAAGGGGCTGAACAAATAGAGCCCAAATAAGTGCCTACCACTTTTGAATAAAAGAAAAGACTAAGCAGACCAAGCCTCCAAATTGGTTAGGTCTCTGATGTTTTTCTGCAGCTGAGCCTAAATGCTCTGTTGTTGGATCTGAGATAAAAATGATCCTTGAAATTCTGCTAAGTTGATCTTATTCTCAAATTGGACTAACATATCCTTAGTAAAAAAAAACAAAACAAATTGAGCCCTAAATACTCATATATATTTAAGTTGATCTTAATCTCAAACTAGATTAACGGCCCTTAAATGAAACCAAACCCAAACCTAAAATATACGGATTTGGACTAACCCGCGCCCTATGGGTGAGGACATAAATTAGTCTCCGTATACAATCCACGGGCAACCAAAGCCAAAACAAAACATACACACGACACGAAGTGAACTGCCGGAGCATAAGAAAATGGTTATCGCAACGCGGTAACGTAGTTAACTGCGGAGGCTTGTGATTTATGCTAAGTTTTGTGATCAAAGAATTAATTACCGCAATCAAGAACGGTGTCGCTTGGTAGCTAGCCGGTGAGTACGGGTCGGTCCATAGGGATTTTGTGTATTCTCAATTTGTTCTAACGAGTTAATTCCAAACGGCGTTGGATTGATTATCACTAAAAACTAGGTTGATTTAGATTAGGATTAAAATCTTGCTAGGGTTAGGTTTAGGTTAAGTTTGGAAAGTTAAGATTTCTCACCGCTTTCAATACCCTAATTTAGATCTATTTAGGTATTATGGTAATAATTAATAAAGGGGATTAGGACGATCGGGAAGAAACGATATTTCTTTCTCTAGGTCCTTATCCGTCCTTTCTTAATTCTTACCCTAACCTCCATGGAAAATATGCACAACCGGTCTTTTAAACAACGGTATCACCGTTAACTCGTGCGGTAGGGTGCCGCAGAGAGCGGTGTGTTTATGTATGCATGGAGTCCTATGAATAATATGTGATGGGCAAGAAAGGGGTGAGAGATTTTCATCTCTCAAACCTTTCCTATTCCTAACCCTAACAAGTGAGGAACTACTCACTCATTAGGGAATTGTTAAATATGTTCTAAACTAATTAACTAGGGCAGATAATAAAAGTTATACTAGGGCAAATAATAAAAGTTATAGTAGGGTAGAAAGAAAATTAACTAAGGCAATAAAAAGAAAACTTACTCTAATTTTTATTTGATGCTCTTTTCAAACATTACAGGAATTGAATTCTGAATTTTTGATAAATGAAATGAGGCATAGGAAGAGGAATACCTCAAAAAGATGTTTTGGGTTTTTATTTATAAATCATAGAAACCCTAGGGTTACATTCGATTCACATCTGTATTTACAAATATACCCTAAAGAAGCCTAGTCAACGTACCGCCACGCTGTCAAAATTCCCACCGACACGTGTCTAGCACGGCCGCGGATCCGTGGCCATATGCCCTATTTGGCCGCGGATTCGCGGCCATGTGGTGGCTTCTTGAGCTGCAGTTTTCAGGGGTTCTTTCTGTTGCTTTTTACTTGTCTTTTCTTCACTTGGTTTCTCAGATTGTCTTCTAGTTCTCTTCCAGAGTTCCACAGTGAATAATGTCGTGGACTTTACCGTTTGCTTCATGTCGAAGTCTTGAACCTTGCGCTGCCTTTGTACTTTATGAACTTGTTCATTGATCTTCATTTATTCTTCAAACTGTAGGCATGATCAAGATTCTTCCATTTTTTGGTCGTAGTCTCACTTTTGTACCGTCTTTTCATCATTTTCACTGTTTTGTTCCGAGAACCTGTAACCTACAACTATGTAGCAGACATTGATCAAAAACACCTGTTTATTTGTAAAATGAATGAGAATGGGGATATAATAATGCAAAATTATGATATGAACAAATAACCCCAAACTTATCTTTTGCTCTTCCTCGAGCAAAACTAGTTTTATTCTCGAAAAAGACCTAGTCTCACTTTCGCAGGGAAACGCGATTGCACTGAGCTCGTGCAACAAGCCGTTTAAGCTCTAGGTGTCCCTGGTAGGAGGAGTGTTGTCTCCTGAGGGTTTTCAGCGGATACTACCCACAAAATCCTATCAATTCGGCCTATTGACTTTTATTCTCCAATTAGGTTTTCTAACAAGAAATTCTATTATCTTCGACTCAGAAATTATCCACCCATATTGTTCACGCTTTCTTATCATTTAACTTAAGATAGTATATGTTCTGTAAATTTACTTAGCTTTTAGCATCTTTTGAATTTTTCCTTCTAAGATTCCATCTCAACTTAGAAATTTTTATTATCTCTACTAAACATGTAAGTCCTATTTTTCATTCCTATCTCTTATCTAAACCCCAATCACATATCCCTACGTGAGTGTATATATCACCTCTACACTTGGAAATTCAAATCAAGCTATTATATTCTTGTCTATCGTCCAAAGTACTTTTCAATTGGTGAATTTTAGATGAAATTACTCAGACATTCTTCAGGCGACCGTTAATACTTCTTGAGGTACCAACGACCGATTACAAAATGTGTTTGCACATTAAGGCGTAATTCCTAGTCTTGTAACATCTAAGGCTTTAGCAGTAACTCCCAAACCAGTTGGTCTAAGGCACTAGGTGATAAAGCACCCTTGCTAAATATTTTTTATTTTATGCAGCCTTAAATAATTACAAAACCAGTGTTCATTTTTTTATATCTCTTTATTCACACTTGTATTTTTATTTTATTTTCCTTCATACTAAGGACTTAAGACAAGAGCATTTCAAGGTTTCCTCTACTATTCCAAATTTCAAGGTTCGTGTTTGTGCAATTTGTAGGGTATATATTTTCAGAATTTAGACTAAAGTTTAAGGATTATTTTTCAGACTTACATTTTAATAAAAATATTAATACTTTTTTCTTATTTTGACTTAGCCCGAGAAGTGAACTTAAAATTTGCCTATTTCTAAGTAGACTACAAGGACATATATTTTCTACGGTTAAACTTTAAGAAAGGTTATTTTTAGGGTTTTTAATTTACTAAGTGTAGGATCTAGTTTTTCCTAACTAGTTAACCATCTTGTTAAACTCAAGTCAATTATGGCCAAAATTGAATTTTTCAATTTTTATAATTTAAATTTTTTCAATTTTTATGGGTTTTAAAATAAGTATGCAAATGCAAAAATGTACATATGAATGCGAAGGAAGAAAGCTTACCGAGTACACCCCCAAACTTAAACTTGACAGTGTCCTAACTGTCAGGCTACACTAAGAGGGTCAAAATTGTCGGCACTCCCCTGTTTATTATTATTTTTTTATAACTTTTTTTTATTGTTAACTGAAAAACAAAACAAAATATATATACAAAAAGGTCCCCCCCAAACTTAAGTGAGGCAGTGTTTCCACTGTTTAAGCATTAAAGTTCAAAGTTAGGGAGGAGAAAAACACAGTATCAAGCTATACAAGGCCTTACACAGGCCAAAAGTTAGCACCAACCATTCAAAAATTTTATCATTATAATGGTGTGGTTGGTGAAAGAATGGAGTGTAGAGAAAAGAAATGAGAAACACACGAGACCGTATGAGAAGAAAGGTAGAATATAGTCTTGGTATATTAGGAGAAGAATGGCGGAAGAGAGAAAGAAGTGTAGTACGAACTTGAGGGTGTAAATTGAGTTAATAGATTAGCATAAATTGTGATGACCGATGTGTTAAAAACGATTGTGCTAATCTATCAACCCGTCGAGAAATGGGGTCAAATCCCTCAAGATTCGCGAGAAAACATGGGTACGTTGAACTTGGTAAACCATCCATTGAAAATGGAAGCGTGACGGATTCTTGCGCAGTTGAAACGATGGAAATGACGAAGGAGAGTGATCTAGGAAGGGTCTCATTCTCACCTAAGTAAGCGTATTTAAGATGAGATGGCAACAACTTGAGTTCGAGTTTTTGAGGTGGTAAAATTGGTGAGAATGTCTCGAACTCGAAAGATTCCATCAATGGTTCGAAATCACTGTGAGCAACCGAGTCTGATGGTTCAACTAACTCATCTGAAAATTCAAAGTACTCAAACTCGGGCGGTGAGTCTTCAAAATCGTCCGAAAAAGTGAAACACTCGTAATCGTTATCGGTCGTGAGAATTGTGTCAGATTCAAAAAAGAACGCACTAATGGCGTCAAAACTGCTGTGATCGAACAGAAGTTTTTCAAGTTCACAGTCCTCCTGCGTGATTTCTTGCGTGGTCGGAACAATGGAAAGGATGAAGGGGGATGATTTAGGAAGTATAACAGTTAAAGGTTCAGGAGGATGAATTGGAAAATCCGACTCATCAAACAAAACTGGTTCATCCTCAATACTATCCTCATAATTCTCCTCAAAAGTTATTCCATCCATGCAATTATCATCAAAATCAAGACGCATATGAAGTTCGGGAGAAACATTTAATAACTCGGGATGATGAATTGTAGAGAAAAATTCAGTCAAATCTGCGGGTTCATCATCCAAAATATTCCCTGCATCAATATTCTCAATCAAGTGAAAATCAATTTTTTCGGAGACTTCATCAAAAGCATGGATATTTATCAATTCAGGTTCTAGATTGGAGGTGTAGAGGTCGAAAGGATTGGTGATGGTTGCACTCGAAAGGGACCCTTCACAATCTGGCAAATTAAGCACTACAAAGTCGCACACCTCATTAAACGTTATATTTTCAACTGGTGAATCATTTCGGACACTTGATAGACATTTAAAACCGGAGTTGTGGGATTCAATTGGTGATGGGTAGGTTTGATTTGGAAGGATGCACAGCTCACTCTCTCCACTCAAATTCTCAATTTGTCCAACCGCCTCATCATACATTGGAATTTTTGGAGCTACTTGGAAACTAGTTACCGGGTTACTAGGTTGTCTTGATGAATTAAGGGCGGCCATGGACGAATCCAAATTCCTTATCTGTTGGTTTGTCGCTACAATGTAAGCTTCTAATGACTGCTCCAGACTAGACATGGGTTGTGAAAGGGTTTCAGTAAAAGATTCAAAGTTGTTTGGATACGTGAAACTCCCAATTGGTTGTGTAGAAGCAATGTCTAGAGAAGGTGTGAAAGTCGGGTAGGACTGGAAGGAATTGAATGGTTGGACAGAAGTAAGATCAACATTTGGATAAAAAGTTGAATGGACTTGTTGATCCCAAGAACTGGAAGTGTTGAAAGGAATGAAAGATCGGTTACAAGATTGTTCAATATGTTCAGCGATAGACATGGGTTTTGGAGTTACAACAGAACTCGAAAAAGGAGTATCAACGTAAGAAGGTGGTGAAGGTTGAAATGGTTGATACAAAGTGGATTGCAGAGTCGAACTGTTTCTCCTAGACGCTTCTATTCGATCTTTCAAAAAAATTTGGGCATAGAGGGGTCGTCCGTAACTCGACCAAAACAATTCGCGTATGAAGCAATGTTTGGATGAGGGTACCAAAGTACGGCAAGAGTTTTGGGAGGTGGGGTATCCATGATGTAAGAAGGAGAAGAAAAAGAATGTGGGTGCAAGTGGGGTGCAATGGATTTCTTAGCGACAAGTGACAAGTTTTTATAATGTTTTTTTCCGTTTTGTGTTTCTTTTTATTATAAGGAGCTTTTTGCAAAAAGATTTTCAATAAAAGGCTTAGACACACGTTCAATCAATCACAATATGCACAATCAACCCTGGATCTAGGGTCACCTAGGTCAACTAGACTGCTCCTAACTGTTCTAAAGGGCAAGTTGTGAGGACCTCAAATCGCCTCTTCACCGCCAATTGTGGTCATGTAAGCATAAGTAGAGAAACGAGGGATCCACTCACGAATCACCATGAGATGAGCCTTTTAAAGTTACCTTTCCCTACCTGTCTAGCCTAGGCACCACAAAGTCAGGTTTAGATCAACGATCGATGCCTACAATTATTCCTTTGTCCTATTGAGCACGAAGTCCTTAGGGCTGAGTCTAATCTTTTTTAATTAACTTGATGGTTAATGCAATATGCTTTATGTGATTTTTGGGGTCCTGGAAAGGGTAATGAAATCCCCACCCAATCTGGATTGGTGTTCAAACCCCTTAAAGTCAATTAAAATATGCAAAGCAGCAAACACAATCAAACAATTACAAACAATTTTTTTAGCGCGGCGCAAAGAATCCTGCACAAGATCAAGTTATTGGAGAAGGGGGGAAGTTTTTGCGCAAAGAACCCTGCAGGAAAATTTTTACAGAGGAGACAATGGGGTTTCAGAAGAAGAGAAGAAGCTTACAGAGGGGATTTTTCTTGCTGACGTCACCTCCAGACCGCGGTTCCGCCGCCAGAAGTGAGTTAGTGCCGCTTTTCCGCGGTGTCCCATGCGGTTCAGTTCTCGAGATTTCTTCTTTTCTGTTGCGGTCTTCCTCTGTTTGTTCAGATCTGCTGTTTGCTGTTTCGCTCTCTGGATTTTTACAGATCTGAATCTGCTTGTCGATCCTGCACAATTCAAACAAAACACCCTTCAAAGAATAACAAGATGATAATTTCTTTGTATGTTTTTATATTTTTTCAGTTTTTATGATTTTTTCAATTTTTATATTAACCCGAAATTACAAAAAGAAAATAACAACGCCATCCCCGGCAACGGCGCCATTTGATTTATGCTAAGTTTTGTGATCAAAGAATTAATTACCGCAATCAAGAACGGCGTCGCTTGGTAGCTAGCCGGTGAGTACGGGTCGGTCCACAGGGATTTTGTGTATTCTCAATTTATTCTAACGAGTTAATTCCAAACGGCGTTGGATTGATTATCACTAAAAACTAGGTTGATTTAGACTAGGATTACAATCTTGCTAGGGTTAAGTTTAGGTTAAGTTTGGAAAGTTAAGATTTCTCACCGCTTTCAATACCCTAATTTAGATCTATTTAGGTGTTATGGTAATAATTAATAAAGAGGATTAGGACGATCGGGAAGAAACGATGCCTCTTCCTATGCCTCATTTTATTTATCAAAAATTCTGAATTCAATTCCTGTAATATTTGAAGAGAGCATCAAATAAAAATTAGAGTAAGTTTTCTTTTTATTGCCCTAGTTAATTTTCTTTCTGCCCTAATATAACTTTTATTATTTGCCCTAGTTGTTCTAACGAGTTAATTCCGATTGTTGTCGGATTGATTATCGCTAAAAACTGAAATGAGTTTATTAGGATTAAAATCTTGCTAGGGTTAGGTTTAGGTTAAGTTTAGAAATTCAATATTCCTCATCGCTTTCTATGCCCTAATTAAGATCTATTAGGTGTTATGGTAATAATTAATAAAGGGAATTAGGACGATCGGGAAGAAACGATGTTTCTTCCTCTAGGTCCTTGCCCGTCCTTTCTTAATTCTTACCCTAAGCTCCATGGAAAATATGCACAACCGGTCTTTTAAACTACGGTATCACCGTTACCTCGTGGGGTAGGGTGCCGTAGGGAGTGGTGTGTGTATGCATGCATGGAGTCCTATAAATAATATGTGATGGGAAAGAAAGGGATGAGAGATTTTCATCTCTCAAACCTTTCCTATTTCTAACCTTAACAAGTGAGGAACTACTCACTCATTAGGGAATTGATAAATATGTTCTAAACTAATTAACTAGAGCAGATAATAAAAGTTATACTAGGGCAAATAATAAAAGTTATAGTAGGGCAGAAAGAAAATTAACTAGGGCAATAAAAAGAAAACTTACTTTAATTTTTATTTGATGCTCTCTTCAAACATTACAGGAATTGAATTCTGAATTTTTGATAAATGAAATGAGGCATAGGAAGAGGCATTCCTCAAAAAGAGGTTTAGGGTTTCTATTTATAGATCATAGAAACTCTAGGGTTACATTCGATTCACATCCGCATTTACAAATATACCCTAAAGAAGCCTAGTCAACGCACCACCACGCCGTCAAAATTCCCACCGACACGTGTCTAGCACGGCCGTAGATCCACGGCCGTATGCCCTGTTAGGCCGCGGATCCGCGGCCATGTGGTGGCTTCTTGAGCTGCAATTTTCAGGGGTTCTTTCTGTTGCTTTTTTACTTGTCTTTTCTTCACTTGGTTTCTCAGATTGTCTTCTAGTTCTCTTCCGGATTTCCACATTGAATAATGTCGTGGACTTTACCTTTTGCTTCGTGTCGAAGTCTTGAACCTTGCGCTGCCTTTGTACTTTGTGAACTTGTTCATTGATCTTTATTTATTCTTCAAACTGTAGACATGATCAAGATTCTTCCATTTATTGGTCGTAGTCTCACTTTTGTATCGTCTTTTCATCATTTTCACTGTTTTGTTCCGAGAACCTGTAACCTGCAACTATGTAGCAGACATGGATCAAAAGCACCTGTTTATTTGTAAAATGAATGAGAATGGGGAATATAATAATGCAAAATTATGATATGAACAGCTTGCGCCTGCAGGGAAAAGCATCCCCACAATCAAAAACCCCTCATAAAATGAGGGGGAATCTGATAAAGTCCGCTACAACGGCCGCATCCGTCCTAACCTCCGATATACAGTGCCATAAATCAACTTGGTATCTTCGGAGAGGTGGACGGATAAATCCAAATAGCATCTGCCCCCAGATTTAGGAAAGACGATCCATCCCAGGTTCGTCTCTGTTTTCGGTGGTAAACAGATTCTGGCACGTCTGGTGGGACCTTTTCTTCTATCTACTCAACACTTCATATGTCGTGTTTCGCGAAAAAAATTGCGGTTCGCTATGGTTGCCCTTGGATTTGAGGTACTAAGATTTGGTGTCTTGTTCCTATGCAGAAGGAGAAGAAAATCAATGGCTTCCAATTGCACGACTTGCAACAACAACTCTCGCTCCGCCCCAACTGGAGGAGTGACTTACGGGCCCAACGCGGCCTCTATCTTTTCAATGCCGGTTGGGCAAGTTACCCAAGCTACTACGGGATTGTTCTTTGGGACTATTCTTCTACCAGTAGGTGTCCGCGCCTCAGCGCCACAGGAAGAAGCTCCCAAGAGGTCGGTCTTCGATCGACTTGCAATCATAACGGCCCCTCTCAACGGATCGTCCAAATCCGATGTCTTGGTTTTCGACAGGCTGAAACGAAGCTCAGACATCTCGGTCTTCAACAGACCGAGTAAGAACTAAAATGGGCCCGTAAAAAGGCTCGTGATATCTGAAGGGGATGCCCCAAAACGGATAGCCCTCCCAACTCCTCCTGCAGGTGAAGTCGTCAAAAGTGCTTCCTCTACCGGAAAGTCAGTCTTTGAAAGATTGGCCGGTCCTCCTCAAACTCTGCCAAAGACATCAGTCTTCTACAGGCTGGAACCAACATCAGACCCTCACCAAAGATAGGGGCACGAAGAAGCCGCTTCTAAAACCGAAGCGGTCTCGTCTGCAAGCCATGTTCGACGTCGTCACTGGCACCGAGTGAGGAAAGATGGGGGTAACTTCCCCTCTGGACTTACCCCACTAGCTCCAATGGTGGAAGTTGATACTGCTATTCCAACCGAGAACAGCTTTTATATGCTTAGGAGGGTACGCAAGAACTCTTCAACGGCGGTGCTAAATAAATCGCCCCCGTCTGTAGAAGTCACAGTGCTGGCAAAGATGGAGTAGCCCCATCAATGGCTCTTCTCCCAAATTCACAAGGTCTGGCGGAAAGTCTAGGATTTCTGTGACCAACAAAGATTACTCTCGTGGACCGAGAAAATCGAAGGCTCGGCAAGAGAAAGAACATCCCTCCGTCATACAGCGAGGGACTTCATCTACACAAGCACCTATTACAACGGCTCCTTCAACTTTGACCTCCCACAAAATGATGAGGCCAAAGAAAATCCCACCGTCGGTGACAAAATCCAAAGGCGATGGACCCAAACACCCTAAGTCTGGGGGAATGATCGTACACATGGTTTACATGGCATCTGGAAAAGAAGAAAGCCATGCTTTCGTAAGTCATCGACCGCAAACTCGATCGCTGACAAAAGCTCAGGAGCAACAACAAAAGCTCCAGAAAATGCTGACCAAAATGGCAGCACTCACCGGGCAGAAAGAAAGTCCGGATCCAACAGTCGAATAGTGCCAAGAGCAGGAGACCGATACAGAGTTCCTTTGAAGGGTGCTTGAAAGAAAGGACAAGGAAGCTACTGAGCAGGCAGCCAACATAAAACAGATGGCTGTCTTGTTCCAAGATATGGTTGGAATGATGATTTAGCCAGAACCCCCAGCCGAGGATCCGTTGATAATTATCGAGGATGACAGAGGGGAAACATCAAACCCTCTTCCGGCTTTATTGGCAGCCAAGGAGGAAACGATTTCTAAGGCTGCTCTTGATGATTATATAGCTCAACAAATACGATCTCATCAAGCTAGTGAAGCTGCTGGCCAAATCGTCAGAACTGGGAGACCGTATCTAGGCTGGTATGACAAAATCAAGTACCCGCCGGGATATACGATCCCCAAATTCCATGAGTATAATGGGACATGCAACCCACATCAGCACGTCATGCAGTTCAGAGCTCTGTGTGGTAACACTGGAGGTGATGACAAACTGGTGCTTCACCAGTTCATTAGCATCTTGTTAGAGACGGCCTTTGAATGGTACTCTGTCATGCCCCGCTTCCCAGTATACGGGTAGAGGATGCGACGATGTCGCTACGTATTTACTTTGAAATAAACACGCTAAGCGTATCTAAGCAATATAAGTAAAATGCACAAGAGACAATGACAATAAATATAATTGAACAACAACTTTATTTATTAACATTCTTTTTACAATACATCTGAAAAGGTAAATACATGGAATGAAAGCAATGCCTAAACAGTGGCATAACAGAAATGTAAAGGAAATGTAATGTACAAGTGAATCTAAAACTCTGGGTTTTCAGTAAACTGATCCAAGTCTTCGCTGCTGGGCTCGATCTCCAGTAAGTTCGAATCACCTAACAACATTCTAAAGAAGAAGAAAGAGAATGTCGTCAGTGAATAAATCGCTCGGTAAGTCCCGTAGATAGATATGAATAGTATAGACAGAATAGAGTATAGCTGTTTATTGTTGTTATTTAGTGTTAACACTGTTGTTTGTAGCTTGGTACAGAAGAGGCCAGTGTATACGAGAGGAGTCTCACTATACCAGTGTAACGCCTTAGATTTCGGTTAGTGTTAGTTTAGACGATAATGCGGCTTTTTGGTAAAAAGTTTACCAATTCGGATTCCTCATATTTTATAACATTTAATTAATAATTTATTATTAATTTTTATGGCATGCACGCACGTGTGCACATTAATCTGAGGTTTTTTGTGTTAATCTTGTTCTTAGCAACCATGATAACTTAACCCTAATTCTAATCCTTGCTTTAAACCTTAATCCTAAACTACTTGATCTCTGTTGTGAGTGAGAGATATTTTGTTTTGGCTTTTGGATGAGAGAAGAGGTGGCATGGTGAGTGGTATGAATGCATTTATATGAGAGCATGACTTGCATTTAATGTTGTGGTGCACTCACCCTTAACCTCACCTCTCTCTCTCTTTTCTTCATACTCGCTTTCACTCTCTCTCACACTTATTTCCCTTCTCATTTTCTTCAACCCTCTGTTATCTCAACTAAACACTATCATTTCCTACACAAAACTTCACCAAATATTCATAAAAACTCACAAAAATCACATCTTTTGCCTCTTGGATGCCTTGGAGCTCGGGAAGCTAGGATCTTTGAGTTCTTTTGGTTAGGTAATGATCTCTTTCAGTTAGTTATGTGTTTATTGTATTGCGTAGCTTAGTCATTTCAGTTTAGATAGCGTTTTGTATCGTTTCGGGTAAATATTGTATTTTTAGTGTTGTTTTGGGGTCTGGGATGATCTGCTATCAAACCAAGTAATTGTTGCAAAAGTTCCCATTACAGTGACCAAGTGTAGTGACATAGAACCTACCCTCAAAATACGAGCCCATTTCCTTTTGTCCAGGCCGCAATTTTATTGCTTCTGGCCGCAAATTGCGGCCAGACTAGGGAGTTAGGGTGTGGGTTTTGGTGTAGGGGTCTCTGGGGTTGTTTGTGGTCTCATGGTACTTGCAACTTTTACAGATTGTTAGTATAGAAAAATATGGAACCACTTTGCGTATTTCTTGTGTTTCGTTTCACGCGTTACGTTATTCGATACGGTTCGTGTTCTGTGTTCTGTCGCTCTGAGTTGGTTTCGTAGTGTCGCTATGCACGTTAGCTACAATACGAACACTTGAGAGTAAGTTTTGTGTTGTCGCGTTGGTCAACGTAGTTTGTTCTTGTTTTGGGTTTATTGCTAATATATATTTGCTTTGTTGTGTTATGTTTTAGGTTCGCAGGCAGGGACTTCGGACGCTGCGAAGAAGGGGAAACGGTGGTAGGCTTTACTTAGCAAGAAGCGTTGGTGAGTAGATTTATCATCTACAGGTGAATCGCCCGCATGGCGTTATGCGTCTGGGCCAGAGATGTTATAATATTGTCGCATATTCTATTTCAAATATAGAGTTGCGCATACACCTTATTACTTAGTTACTAGTTGTGCTTGGACTTGTACCCTTAGGACACTGCACTATTATTGACGGCTCATGTTGCACGAGCACTGATTGTATGCCACACACACCGTCAATAATTGTCATGACACGCACAACACACATATAGATATGATATTGTTTGGTTAGGGACATTATGACATTGATTCATATTCCTTTATGCATATGACATATAGCATACCTGTATACCTACATGTTTACACATATGCATTGACATGCTTACATGCTAGTTACCTGTATACCTATAGGGTATTGTACCATTAGCGATAGGTACATACACACATAATGACATAGCTACATGTATACCTTACATACATACTTCACTTATACCTGGAGGGTATATTACATCATTACCGTTAGGTAGATACATATACCTTGCTATACCTTCATATTTATACATATATCTGGCTATAGCTATATGCTTACCTTTATTTGATATTATATAGATTTGGAGAAATTAGGAACCGCATGATATTTATATTAACTTGTTGCAGTTAAATAGCGGTTTTTCCTTTATATGCTCACATTACAGTTTTATATTGCATATATTATATTCATGGATTTTCGCATTGAGATATGGATTTTTCATGATATTTTCTGGATTTGAGGACCGTGGTAGTTTCATGAAATTATGCATTATTTGAAAAACCCGGTTTCTCTTGATATGATATTTCAGCAGCCACCATGAGTTTTATCGGTTCTGATATATATACCCCATGCGAGGAGGAGTCGGGGGCCGTATGAGGGTACATGGCGGGGCCCGGAGGTACCCCGGGGTAAGAAAGGTTTTTTGACGGACCTTGTCGATGAGGCCTGATAGCGGAACCATACCTGCCGGTGACAGTACCTTTGACTCGACGGGTATTGTGGGGATACAGGCTGGGGTCATGTACGTATGAATACGTCGAAAGATGAGGGTCGAAACTGGGCACTCGGGTTTTCGGAATAGCGTATGCTACGTACCTATCAGGGGCCAGTCGTGGTGACAGCACCTGATCGATCAGTATTTTTGTGTCGATACTTGACACATTGGTTTCATGATATTTTTACTCCTAAGTATATATAACAGTGGAATGGGACGCTGTTATATACATATACATATACATATACATATATATATATATATATATATATATATATATATATATATATATATATATTAGTAGAATGGGACGCTAATATATATGTATACATATCAATTTATATATATCATCATAATTATTCATGCAAATATACTTAGGATATATGGGATTTAATTGATATTGGATTCAGGATATTTGAGATTCACTTGATATTTGATACAGTATATATGAGATTTACTTGATTTTGTACATTCAGGATATATGAGATTTACTTGGTATTGTACATTCGGGATTTGTGAGACTTACATGATATGAGAGCCAATTTGGGGGCTGATTTGAGGAAATTGGGATTTGGATTGTCTTGATGGACTTTGGTCCTACCACGATATCAGGATTCCGTGAAAATGACATGTTTCATCCCATACTCCACATTTATTGTTTATGCATTGCTTCATGTATTAGTAGTACCTGATAGAGTACCTTCCAAGACTGTTGCATTTACATACTTTATTTTATATGCATTGCTTCATGTATTAGTTTTACCAGCTAGAGTACCTTTCATGGCTGTTGCATATATGCATTGTCATATCATTGCTCCATGTATTAGTTGTACCTGATATAGTACCTTTCATGATTGTTGCATACTTATTGCATTTATTGTTCATGTATTAGCTGTACATGATTGAGTACCTTACATGAATATTGCATATACATATTGTCATATTATTGTTTCATGTATTAGTTGTACCTGCTAGAGTACTTTTCATGACTATTGCATACATATGACCTTTTATTGCTATTAGCTTGCATATGTTAGATTCGCGCTGTACGTGCATACTTGCGATTACCTGCATATGTTATTTACTATTCATGAGTTGGCAACTCACCCCCGTTGTGCCACAGTGTTTTCCAGGTTGTTCCCCAGAGTTGTCGAGGCAGGCTATTCATCCATCTTATCATCTTTTTCTGCAGATACCGCTTCGGCTCATAGTGTGCAGTTTTGCTTAGGTGGGTTTTGCGGTTATCCGATGTTGTTTATGTTCATTGTAAATTCGTTGTATCCTGTACTTTCCATCTACCATTATCTTGTATGACTTAGAGACTTGATGTGAGGACGATATTGTATATTATTTTATGACTTGGAGGTCTTTTATGCAGTTTTATTTATATCGTCTTTTATTTCTTCGCTACGGTGTCGTATATCTGTTGTGGTGGTTGTTTCCTCTTTTGGGCATATTTTTGCTCCCGTTTGGGGATGCTTTACTTTTATCTTTGTTGTACCCATTTTTGGGGTTGGTTTTTACAAAGGAAGTGCTGCCAAAATTTTAAAGGAAATAAAGTAGGACTTTTAAAGAATTTGGATTGAGATTTCAAAGGTTTTAAAATACTATTAATTCTTACTACTTTTGATGGTTTAGATTGCTGGGTTTTCGGCTTACTTAAATTGCGTTACGCCTGTACACGTTGCGTAGTTTAAGGGCCGTCACGTGCCAATTTCGGGTCATGACAAAGTTGGTATCAGAGCGCTAGGTTTTACCTTTCGGAGTGTCGGATGACCTTGGTATAATGGTGTAGGTAGCTTAAGTAGAGTAACGTAGTGTGTGTATGTCTGCAGCATACTCACGACGCGGTACTCCGCCTAAAGTGACCTAAGTACTAATTGCTTGAAATTCCTTCCTTGATGATACATATCCTTGTGATTCGATTTCCGTGTTCTTATCGAATCTTATTTCCATTTATAGCCTTTGTCGCCGATGACTATGGGGACTCAGAGTGATGCAGTGAGGGCCGAGGTCAGAGTTGACTCGGGTGGGACAAGGACTGACCAGGATGGCACGCTCGTTGCACTGGAGCAGATGGATCCGCCTTCGACAGATAGTATCGCTAGGCTTGTGGCAGAGATACAGGACTTGCGCCAGACGATGAGGTCTTTGGTTGAGGCCAGCAGAGCACAGCGACAGGTGGTTGTCACCCCTGTTACCCAGTTGTTCTTTGCGATCAGCACTCAACATAGTGTTACGTATACAGCACCAGTGGACGCAGGCCTATTCGACGAGGCACATCTTCCAGAGACTTTAGGAGTTCCGGAACAGTGGAGGACTCGTACTGGTGTACCTGCCCAAAGACGGAGGCATAGTCGTCGAGACATATTTCGTGACCGTCACAGGAGTAGCAGAGGCTTAGGACGAGGATAGTCGTTCAGCTCTCATCCCTAGGAGGGTCAGCAGTCATCGCATAGATGTTTCTGGTGCGGGAGCCTTCATCACCTCATCAGGAATTATTCCTTAGCACCGCGTCAGACCCATATTCAGAGAGGTTGGGGACGCGGAGGGTTTGTTCCGAGGGGACAGGTTGGCAGAGGAGGAGTTCAGCCAGTTGCGGGTAGGGGACAGGCACGAGAGTTTGTTTCTACTCATCGGGACGTGCGGGCGTCCAATTCAGAGTTTTCAGGTATCCTTAATTCGTATGTTCTTTTGTTGCACTTGTTATTTTACACACTTTGTGCCGTGGTTGGGCCGAGAGTCGTGTTAGCTAGATCAGCCATTTGTTGTGTTAACTTCTGTCAGCGATTCTTTTGTTGTGCAACATGTATTTCAGTCGTATGCCAATCGGATAGGAGATAGAGATTTGTCCATCGTTATGATCCTTCTAGAGATGTTGGATTTGATGTTCTCCTGGGCACGGACTGGTTAGCTACGTGCTAGGCGTCTGTGGACTGCCGCGAGGAAACAGTCAGGTTTTGTTTTCTCGGCGAGTCAGTTCTTGTTGTGCAGGGGGATAGTGTTGCCGCCTCTCATAGCTTGAATTCAGCCTTTTTTGCTAGTCGGCTTTTGAGGAGAGGATGTCGAGAATTCTTGGCGTTCATTCGTGATACCGGAGCCCCAGTGGGTTTGTTGGACCGGGTTCCTTTCGTGCGAGAGTTTTCCGACGTTGTTCCAGATGAGCCGGCGGAGGTTAGGGAACTTAAGGATCAGCTGCAGAGTTGTTTGTTGGGGGGCTTGTGCATCTGAGTGTTTCGCTTTGGGGAGCTCCTATTCTATTCGTAAGGAGAAGGACGGCACTTTGAGATTGTGTATTGATTGATCGTCAATTGAACCGGCTTACGGTGCGGATAGGTATCCTTTACCTCACATTAACGATTTCTTCGATCAGCTCCAGAGTGCGAGACTTTTTCTAAGATTGTTTGGGATCAGGTCATCATTGGTTGCGGGTTCGGAGTGATGATATTCCGAAGACTACTTTTGTGCGCACTATGGGCTTTATGTGTTTTGGTGGTGTCATTGGACTCACCAATGCCCTAGCAGCATTCGTGGATGTGATGAACCAGGTTACTTCAGGCCGTTTCTCGTCCAGTTTATTGTTGTGTCATTGATGACATTGTGGTCTATTCCAAGAGTCCTGAGGAACGTGAGCAGCACTTGAGGATTTGTTTTGCAGATACTGGGAGAGCACCCGCTGTTTGCTAAATTCTCGGAGTTTTCCTTCAGGCTTGATTGTGTTGACTTCTAGGTCTTATAGTTACGAGAGACGTTTTTCATATGGTCTCAAGGAAGATCGAGGCTGTACAGCTTTGGCCCAGACTTGTGTATGGGATGGAGGTTCGCAGATATTTGGGCTTAGTAGGTTTTTACCGTCGTTTCATGCATGATTGCTAGTGTATCGCTGCACTGTTGACTGAACTGACCGTAAGGGAGGTTCCTTTTCTTGGACTGAGGCATGCGTGCGGAGTTTTTGGCAATTGGAGACTCGGTTGACAACTGCACCAGTTCTTTCTTTGCTTTCTGGTTCGGATGACTTTGTTGTTTAACTGTGATGTTTCATGAGTGGGGCTCGATTGTGTACTGATGTGGCACTATAGAGTTATTGCTTTTGCTTCCCGACATTTGGAGGAAGTACGCGTAGGATATCCCACTCATGATCTGGAGATGGCCGCGGTGGTGTGCATTGGAGATTTGGAGACACTACTTATTCGGAGAGTCGTGTCAGATTTTCACGGACTACCAGAGCTTAATGTACATCTTCCTGCAACGGGTTTTGATTGTTGAGACAACGCCGTTGGATGGAGCTTGTAAAAGATTGTGTTTGTGAGATCCTCGTTACCCATGGCAAGGCGATTGTGGTAGCTGATGCTGGAGTCGTAGGCCCGGGGTTAGATTGTTCCAGCTGTGCGCAATTCTGAGACAGTCTTCTGCCAATTTATAGTTCTTGTGCGATCGTGGAGTACAGCTATGTTCGCCTCTTCAAAAGGGGGGAATAGCTTGCTCATGTCCGCGCCCGACCACTTTTCCTTAATCGTTTTTGCGAGGCACAGCCCGCCGATGCTCGTTTGTCAGAGATTCTTGAGCATACTCGGCTGGATAAAGATTCAGAGTCCTTGATTTATGACCAGGGTGTGCTATGTTGAAGGACGTGTTTGTGTTTACCTGATACTGTTGGGTAGAGATGCGAAATCCTAGAGCAGGCACATCGGTCAGCTTTCTGTGTTCATTCAAGTTCCACCAACATTTGACATGATTTGTGAGATAGTTACAGATGGGCAGGGATGAAGAGTGAAGTTTCAGATTTCATTTCAAGGTGTCAGTCTTGTTGTGAGCTAAGGTTGAGCATTTGAGATCGGCTGGAGAGTTGCAACCTTTAAATGTTCCGGAGTGGGAATGTGAGCAGATCTCCATGAATGTCGTTGTAGTGTTTACCCAGGTTTAGTCAGGATGTGACTCCATTTGAGTGTTTGTTGTCCGGTTATGCTCAGTTTGCTCAGTTGTTCTTTGTTATGTTTGTGCGTTGCACGGAGTTCCTTCTTGTGTTGTATCCATTAGAGGCACCGTGTTCGCTTGCCGTCTTGGGCAGAAGCTTCAGGAAGCCTTGGGTACTGATTGAGCTTTAGCTCCGTTTTTCCATCCGCAAGATGATGGTTTTGTGAGAGGGGGCTATACCGATTCTGGAGGATATGCTTGTGCGTACATACTAATTGTTGTTGGCAGTTGGGATCGTCACTTGCCATTCTTAGGGTTCTCCTTCGATAGCTGTTATCAGGAGACACTCCAATTGGCAACCTTAAGGTTTTGTTTGGTAGGTCGTGTTGATCGTCAGTCTATTTTTCTGACTCTGTGTGAATAGCATTTTGGACCCCAGCTAGTCTAGAGATTTCGGAGATGATCCGTTGGTTCAGGTCAGGATGAGGACAGCCCAGTGCAGACTGAGGTCTTATGCCGACCGTGGTGGTCGCAGATTTGAGTTCGCAGTGGGAGATCATGTATTCCTATGGATTTTTCCGATGAATGACGTATTGAGTTTTGGGAAGCTTATCCCAGGATTGTAGGTCTTTTGAGATCCTTAAAGCGAGTTAGTTCTGTTGCCTATAATTTGGCACTTCCGCCTAGATTATTGAGTATTCACCCCGTATTCCTTGTGTCGATACTTTGCAAATACCTTCATGACCTTTCTCACATGATTTGGCACCAGATCATTTAGCTTGGACGCGATCTTTTCGTTCACCGGCAGCCAATTGTGTTAGTGGTTTGGCTGGTGGGGAAACTTCGGTCAAAGGTCTTGCCATCTGTGGAGAGTTTTCTTAGGCGTAGCCGTATAGTGAGGTGATCATTTGGGAGGCTGTGAGCGTGATTTGGGAGTTTTGTACTCATCTCTTTGAATGTATGCTTAGTGAGAATTTTAAATTCAGGGACGAATTTTTATAAGGGGGGAGATTGTAACGCCTTAGATTTCGGTTAATGTTAGTTTAGACGATAATGCGTGTTTTTAGTAAAAAGTTTACCAATTCGGGTTCCTCACATTTTATAATATTTAATTAATAATTTATTATTAATTGTTATGGCATGTACGCACGTGTGCACGTTAATGTGAGGGTTTGTTTTGTGTTAATCTTGTTCTTAGCAACCATGACAACTTAACCCTAATTCTAATCCTTGCTTTAAACTTTAATCCTAAACTCCTTGATCTTTGTTGTGAGTGAAAGATATTTTCTTTTGGCTTTTGGATGAGAGAAGAGGTGGCATGGTGAGTGGTATGAATGCATTTATGTGAGAGCATGACTTGCATTTAATGTTGTGGTGCACTCACCCTTAACCTCACCTCTCTCTCTATCTCTTTTCTTCATACTCTCTCTCACTCTCTCTCACACTTATTTCCCTTCTCATTTTCTTCAACCCTCTCTCATCTCAACTGAACACTATCATTTCCTACAAAAAAATTCACCAAATATTCACAAAAACTCACAAAAATCACATCTTTTGCCTCTTGGATGTCTTGGAGCTTGGGAAGCTAGGATCTTTGAGTTCTTTTGGTTAGGTAATGATCTCTTTCTGTTAGTTATGTGTTTATTGTGTTGTGTAGCTTAGTCGTTTCAGTTTAGATAGCGTTTTGTATCGATTCGGGTAAATATTGTATTTTTAGTGTTGTTTTGGGGTCTGGGATGATCTGCTATCATACCAGATAATTGTTGCAAAAGTTCCCATCACAGTGACCTAGTGTAGTGACCTAGAACCTACCCTCAAAATACGAGCCCATTTCCTTTTGTCCAGGCCACAATTTTATTGCTTCTGGCAGCAAATTGCGGCCAGACTAGGGAGTTAGGGTGTGTGTTTTGGTGTAGGGGTCTCTGGGGTTGTTTGTGGTCTCATGGTACTTGCAACTTTTACAGATTGTTAGTATAGCAAAATCTGGGACCACTTTGCGTATTTCTTGTGTTTCGTTTCACGCGTTACGTTATCCGATACGGTTCATGTTCTGTGTTCTGTTGCTTTGAGTTGGTTTCGTAGTGTCGCTATGCACATTAGCTACAATACGAATACTTGAGAGTAAGTTTTGTGTTGTCGCGTTGGTCAACGTAGTTTGTTCGTGTTTTGGGACTATTGCTAATATATACTTGCTTTGTTGTGTTATATTTTAGGTTCGCAGGCAGTGACTTCGGACGCTGCGAAGAAGGGGAAACGGGTGGTAGGCTTAACTTAGGCAGGAGCGTTGGTGAGTAGATTTAACATCTACAGGGGAATCGCCCGCATGGCGTTATGCGTCTGGGCTAAAGATGTTATAATATTGTCGCATATTTTATTTCATATATAGAGTTGCGCATACACCTTATTGCTTAGTTACTAGTTGTGCTTGGACTTGTACCTTTAGGACACTGCACTATTATTGACGGCTCATGCTGCACGAGCACTGATTGTATACCACACACACCGTCAATAATTGCCATGACACGCACAACACACATATAGATATGATATTGTTTGGTTAGGGACATTGTGACATTGATTCATATTCCTTTATGCATATGACATATAGCATACCTGTATACCTACATGCTTACACATATGCATTGACATGCTTACATGCTAGTTACCTGTATACCTATAGGGTATTGTACCATTAGCAATAGGTACATACACACATAATGACATAGCTACATGTATACCTTGCATACATACTTCACTTATACCTGGAGGGCATATTACATCATTACCGTTAGTTAGATACATATACCTTGCTATACCTTCATGTTTACACATATATCTGGCTATAGTTATATATTTAGCTTTATTTGATGTTATATAGACTTGGAGAAATTAGGAACCGCATGATATTTATATTAACTTGTTGTAGTTAAATAGCGGTTTTTCCTTTATATGCTGACATTACAGTTTTATGTTGCATATATTATATTCATGGATTTTCGCATTGAGATGTGGATTTTTCATGATGTTTTCTGGATCTGAGTACCGTGAAAGTTTCATGAAATTATGCATTATTTGAAAAACCCGGTTTCTCTTGATATGATATTTCAGCAGCCACCATGAGTTTTATCAGTTCTGATATATATACCCCATGCGAGGAAGAGTCGGAGGCCGTATGAGGGTACATGGTGGGGCCCGGAGGTACCCCGGGACGAGAAAAGTTTTCCGACGGACCATGCCGATGAGGCCTGACAGGGGAACTATACCTGCCGGTGATAGTGCCTTTGACTCGACGGGTATCGTGGGGCTACAGGCCGGGGTCATGTACGTATGGATACGTCGAAAGACGAGGGTCGAAACTGGGTACTCGGGTTTTTGGAATAGCGTATGCTACGTACCTATCAGGGGTCAGTCATGGTGACACCACCTGATAGATCAGTATTTTTGTGTCGATGCTTAACACATTGGTTTCATGATATTTTTACTCCTAAGTATATATAACAGTGGAATGGGATACTGTTTTATATATATATATATATATATATATATATTAGTGGAATGTGACGCTAATATATATGTATAGATATCAATTTATATACATCATCATAATTATTCATACAAATATACTTAGGATATATGAGATTTACTTGATATTGGATTCAGGATATTTAAGATTCACTTGATGTTGTACAGGATATATGAGATTTACTTGATTTTGTACATTCAGGATATATGAGATTTACTTGATATTGTACATTCGGGATTTGTGAGACTTACATGATATGAGAGTCAATTTGGGGGCTGATTTGAGGAAATTGGGATTTGGATTGTCTTGACGGACTTTGGTCCTACCACGATGTCAGGATTCCGTAGAAATGACATGTTTCATCCCATACTCCACATTTATTGTTTATGCACTGCTTCATGTATTAGTAGTACCTGATAGAGTACTTTCCATGACTGTTGCATTTACATACTTTATTTTATATGCATTGCTTCATGTAATAGTTATACCTGCTAGAGTACCTTTCATGATTGTTGCATATATACATTGTCATATCATTGCTTCATGTATTAGTTGTACCTGATATATTACCTTACATGATTGTTGCATACTTATTGCATTTTTTGTTCATGTATTAGCTGTACCTGATTGAGTACCTTACATGACTACTGCATATACATATTGTCATATTATTGCTTCATATATTAGTTGTACCTGCTAGAGTACCTTTCATGAATATTTCCTACATATGACCTTTTATTGCTATTAGCTTTCATATGTTAGATTCGCGCTGTACGTGTATACTTGCGATTACCTGCATATGTTATTTACTATTTACGAGTTGGCAGCTCACCCCCGTTGTGCCACAGTGTTTTGCAGGTTGTTCCCCAGAGTAGTCGAGGCATTCTATTCATCTATCTTATCATCTTTTGCTGTGGATACCGCTTCGGCTCATAGTGTGCAGTTTTGCTTAGGTGGGTTTTGCGGTTATCCGATGTTGTTTATGTTCATTGTATATTCGTTGTATCCTATACTCTCCATCTACCATTATCTTGTTTGACTTAGAGACTTGATGTGAGGACGATATTGTATATTATTTTGTGACTTGGAGGTCTTTTATACAGTTTTATTTATATCGTCTTTTATTTCTTCGCTACAGCGTCGTATATCTATTGTGGTGCTTTTTTTCCGCCTTTGGACGTGTTTTTGCACTCGTTTGGGGATGCTTTACTTTTATCTTTGTTGTACCCATTTTTGGGGTTGGTTTTTACAAAGGAAGTGCAGCCAAAATTTTAAAGGAAATAAAGTATGACTTTTAAAGAATTTGGGTTGAGATTTCAAAGGTTTTAAAATACTATTAATTCTTACTACTTTTGATGGTTTAGATTGCTGGGTTTTCGGCTTACTTAAATTACGTTACACCTGTACACGTTGCGTAGTTTAAGGGCCGCCACGTGCCAATTTCGGGTCGTGAAAACTAGAGACTACGGTATACGGAGTATAAGGAACCGTTCGGCCACGGTACAACGACAATGGAGATTCAGGTTAGGTGTCTTATGTTTGCAGTCTCGTGCCACTTCTAACACCTTCCGTATCAATCTACCTCTTATAAAACCCCGCGATTTCTTTGTTGTATTGTTTTTATTATGTTGAATTGTATAATAAATTATATAGATGGATGACTTGCCGAAACCATGATATCAGTAAATGGAGGTAACTGGAGGATCATATAGATGGATGTATATCCATGGTTCGGTTTAGTCAATATATATTGAATAGATTAAACAGATGGATTCATATTGAATTGTAGTTTATACTTGAATCATATTCATGATTATATTGAAACTCAGTCTGAGTCAGACAATTAGAGAAGAGATTGAATCCTGAATTAATTTTTGGTGTTATCGGTAACTGCTGCACATGGACGGCAGGATTTATGTCTTTTTCAAAGACAATTACCGTGTTGATAACACCGTTTGTTAAGTTGTCTACCTTAAATAGGCAGGTACCCGTATCTCCGGCTCCTTGAGGCTCAAGAGACTGGTCCCGCTTAAACCTATATTTACTAGGGTCCTTATTGTAATTTAGTATAAGTTGAGGGGGTTTTATGTAAAAATAATTTTGGTATAATTTCAAAACATACCTCAAGTATTTAATTATCGTCTTTAGGATTTTCATTGATGTATATTTTATAAATGTGACATTCTAGTGAATAAAACCTAATTTCATAATATATGGTATTTATTTGAAATATTAGAATTGTATGGTATTTTCTTGTAAATGAGATGTTTTTCTTAAATTTTGGAAATGTGGAATATTTTAAATATTAAAATAGACATTTTGATATTAATTACATATATATTTATTTATTAAAAATATAAGTTTTATTTATAATAGAAATCATATTTTCTAAAGAAAAAATGTATTAAAAATCTTTCGAGATCGTATGCTCCTTGCGGAAGGTCTGCATCTCACTCTACTAAGTCCGAGGATGTGCGATAATCTGTACCATACCGAACCGGTTCCCCAAAATGTGTTGTAAAGACGCAATTGCAAAGATACACTTCTTATAGAAAAATGTTTTTATAAGTTGAAGGTAGTTATATGTAAAGTCGTATTTCCCAAATTTATGTTCTCAAATTCCATCTTGCTATATTAGATATATGTGTTGTGAGGAGGTAGGTCATTACCTCATGAACTGTCTATAGGTATAATAAGGAAATATGATGGTTTATGTCGAAACTAAAGTATATGGTATTTTTCTGGAAAAGTATAATAAAAGTTACAAAAATGATTAGTTTGATGTGCAACTTGTTTTATTAAGTTTGTTAATATTTATTAATCAATATATAAGAATATGGTTTTATTTCGTTAAAGAAAAATGTAGTTTTTAAAGAAAACTGAATCGGAAGCCGGACTAACTCCGCTTCCGTCGTATTTTAGTTTTGAATGTTTTTAGAATAGAGAAAAGAAGAAGAAGTAGGGACTTACTAGATGGTTGGCTAGAGGAGAGAAAGTTGACGATGTGGGAGGTGCCGGCGCGTCGTTTTGTCATCGGAATCTCCTCGGATTGTCGCCGGAAGTTCGTCGGAGCTTCGCCCTTTGCTAACTCCACTTCACACAAAAAGATCTTGGAAATTTCTAGAGAGTTTTTGTAGGGAATTTCAGTGTGAAGGGGTGTAAAAAATAGAGTGGGTATTTATAGGGAAAATTAGGGTTAGGGGTGATAAAAATGCATTTAAATTTGCATTAAAATGGAATTTAAAGGGATTTTAAGCAAATTTTTATAGTACTCACAGGAAATTTAAATACCCTAATTGTACATTAACTTTTAATCAATTTTATGTACACAAGAATTGGTGTTGTTACATACTCAGAGCTCCTAAATGACTCCGTGAGGACATTCACAGAGATGAAGCTGTTGTTCACACAGTGGTTTGCCAGCGCAAGCGAGTGCACATTAATCAATGCTTAGGTCCAATATATGATCCGGTGGCGGAACCTATGGTCAAAGTACGAACAACGCATTGAAGAATCTCCCACCGTGGGTATATTCATCGGGACTCTTGATCCTAAAATGACTGTGTCCCAGTTCATGACGTTTTTCAAACCAACAACCTTCTAAGATCTGATCGATAAACTGGCCCAAATGGACCAGATGGGCCACGGGCCTTCCTTCTCAAGTAAGGACCCTCAAAATTCCAAGGGTAAAGGGAAAGCGGCCTTCGTTTCCAACCATCAACAACAACCGAGTGGCCCAAAACCGGCTGCTCGCCAAAACAACGCACGTCCACGCCTATCTCTTGAAGAAAGGCTAGGACGCGTTTATTCGTTTCCCCGCGATAAGATGAGGAGACTATTTGAGTTGGCAATGCATAACAAACTCATCACACTGCTAGACCCACAGCGTCCACCTCAACTCAGTGACGTCAACAACCCCAACTACTGCTCCTATTACAAAATAGTGAGTTACCCAATTGAAGATTGTTACGTTTTCAAGAACTGGGTCGAGGACCAGTATCAATAGGAGAAGTTCGTGCTATCTGAGAACTGGAGGGTGAACCCACCACAGAAGCACACTCCCAAAAAGGTGGATGCGCCGGGGGCATCATAGTTGCTTGTAGAAGAAACTCCATGGGAAGTCATTTTTTCAGCTAAAACCAAAAGAATGCTGAACGATCTACAGGCATGTCCGGCAGTCAGGTGGAAAAGCCTACTTGAACCTGAAATTATTGAAGGGATGCTGAAACCGCGTCCCATACCGAAAGTTGTTGACAAAGGACAAAATCCCTAAGTCGAGCCTTCGAAGTCTTCAAAGAAAAAGAAGAAGACCAAAAAGCCTGTGCAGCCTGCCGAGTATAATAACAAGCGCACAAATCTACAAAAGTACATCGACACATTGGAGGAGTATAACCAGAAGGCGCAAACACTGGTCACCCTCGAAGAGTTCCTCAAGCATATTCTTGAGAACGAAAATAATGACAACGATGAGGAAAATGGCTCATCAAAAGAAACCGAAGACTATGTAGCAAGTTGCCACACGGTCTCCCATTCGTCGTTAAATGGCGAAGAAGCTCCCTCAGCGTCAGAAAACAGTACAGAGGAACTGGGGGAAGGATCGACGCTAAAACCCCCGGAACTACCAGAAGACCCGTTCGATAGGCTGTTAAACGAAGCCTTTCGAAAAAGCAAAGATGACCGAGAACGCAAAACATACATATATGAAAAGGCTAAGCGTCAGCGTCAGGATGAAGAAGCTGTGACAAGGATGAGTCATAAAGTACTCCAACCAAACCGAAACACACCTGCCATAAATAAGAGCAGAATCAAATCAAGGCAGAGAAGCGGTTCGCCAAAGCCTTGTCCGTGGGAATGAAGCTGCCACCTCTCGTAAGAAACACTCTCGGGGTCATATGTCTCGACGGATAGGATTCATATCTAAACTACTGTCTATATCATCGGAGGGTTACCCACCCCACCGAGAAATGCAGTACCTTTAAGAAGTGGTGGTAAGGATACGTTGCCCATAAAAAACATTTCAAGAGAATGAAGCGAGAAGCTCGTTGATAGCAAAAAAGTGTGGCAAATGCATGTGAGAAAACGACTGGCAACTGTCATATGGTTGATACTAGTTCGGAAAGGAAAAAACCCCAAGTTCTTACTTTCGGGAGCGATTTTGAAAATGAAATAACCCTCAACCCTTTCTTCAAGGACTCCACCTCCGAAAAAGAAGAGGAGGAGAAGAACTGCGAGAATATTCAGCTGTGGAGCCATACGCTGCATGAATAGTTACTCGGACCTACAAATAAGGGTTCGAAGAAAAAGACAAAGGGAAAGAAAAAATCCCTAAGGAGATTGCCCTCGATGGTGGAGTTGTCAAAGAACTCGCAGCAAGGGACCCGCCTAAGAAAACAAGGTGGATTATAATGTCCTGGCACATCTGAGGAAAATACCTTCACAGTTAAGTATATTTGATGCTCTCCTCTTGTCTAAAGAGGTACGAGAGTCTCTGATCAAGACATTATAAGAGCCCAATCAATTCCAAGCTTCCATTGCAGAAGAGAAGATGAAAGACGAGCTGGCAGAGGTTCACACAGCTGACATTACATTCAGTGATGAAGATCTCCTCCTCGGTACGTGCGAGCATAACCGCCCGTTATACGTCACCGGGTACTGCCACAGCATCAAAATAGGGAAAATCCTTGTCGACAACGAATCCTCCGTCAACCTTTTCAATGTGAAAGTGCTGAAGGAGATTTGCATGAACGTTCAGCATTTGGCCCGAGACAAAATTACAATATCCGGGTTCGACTCACAGTCGTTACGGACGCTTGGGTCCGTAATACTGACGTTACGCTTCGGGTTGCTCGTCATTAACATCAAATTTCATGTCATTGACGCTAAGACTTACTATAATATTTTGCTCGACAAGCCCTAGTTATACGAGTATAACGTCATCCCTTCTACACAACATCAGTGTATGAAGTATTTCAAGAACGGCTCGGAATACACTGTCACGGGAGAGCTAAACCCGTTCTCGATAAATGAAGTCCGGAAATATGAAGACGCAAACTACTTCCTACCAGACTTCGAAGATACGGAAATGTGTCATAAGCCAGAGGATAAACAGAAGTCTGTCGCCACCATCCCGATCTTTGGGAGCGATTCTGAGGAAGATGAAGAAATAGTCTATTCGGGGCAACCCCAGAAAGAAAACAACAGGCCCGGACCATCGACCCCTATTCTGAGGACGAGGACAACGCAGTGTTTTCCATCCGCCCAACAGTGCAAACCCTCGACGAAGCAGATCAAAGCTTGCTAATCATAATGGTTTCGCCTTGTCATTACAAGGAACTTGATGCGCTCGATACATACAGCGTATAGGAACTACAGACTTTCTGCGTTCCTCCTAGGCGAAGAGGTGAAAAGGCGATCCTCTTTTACCAATCTACGGAGACCAAAGTAGAGAAAGAAGTCTGGTATGGTGCCAATTTTGCACTCGACAGGCTTCAACCAATCTGTATACCAAGATACTACACGGAGAGATTGAAAAGGCTGTTAAGATGCCAAGGTGTACCCCTCGAACAAACTGTTCAGCAAGCCCAATTCTACAAAAAGATTTGGGATATCCCTGGGACCCAGCGAAAGATGCCTAACGGGAAGATGGAGACAACCGGGCTCGGATACGTTCGATCCAGGTGACGGGACCAGTTCCATAGCTGCCGCGTCATAAACAGCGCCAGAGAAGAGGAAAATGCTCTTCCAAATGTCCGTGATGTTGAAACAAAGCGAAATCCTGCTCTGAGAACGTTAAGTCCGTCGTTCGAAGAATAAATAGACAAGCTAATAAAAGAATCTTGTCAAAGGAGCCGAGACGATCACAGCTGCAAAATGGCTATCTATGAAAAAGCCAAGACGCAACGCCTCAATCAACAGTCTGCAGAAAAGGAAGACTATAATGCCCTCCATCCCCAGCTCGCTGTATGTCCTCGGAAAAACGAAAATCCTGAGATAAAGGAAAAAACATGACAAAGAGCGCAAAAAATGTTCTCAAACAACAAGGCAGATCTAAGAAACCGCGCTATCAAGAAAAACTTGGTTGTAACCCGTCCTTTATAAAGAAGATGGGTCGGGAATACTCTTTCCCCTAAGACAAGAAGAGGAAAATATTGAACATTACCAAATGGCGGTGCTCCTGGAGTCTCGGCAACCCGAAAAAATAAACGAGGTCCATAACCTGGATTATTGCTCTTACCATCGAGCCGGTCATCCCCTTGAAGACTGCGTCACCTTCAAAGACTGGGTCGAATACCAATATCAACAGGTCATGTTCGCTTTATCCGACATCTGGAGGGTAACCCCACCGCAAAAGCATGAGCCAAAAAGGACCTATACCGCGAGGATAAGACCAGCTCAACATCAAAGATGGAAGCGAACCCGTACCGGCCACGTGATAACACTCTCAAAGGAGGGAAGGCACGAGACTATAGATGACCCCTTCATGTGCTTTGCAAATGAAGACGAGAATGAGGTGATCTCAGAGTTTCCACCAGCACCAAAAGAGCTGGAAGACGGGATACACACTACGGTGGACAACCTAAGAAAAATTGACTTGGGGGAGGAAAACGATACGAGGCCAACGTTGGTCAGTGAGCTACTATGTAAAAAACAGGCAGCCACGTTAAAAGACGTTCTCATGCAATATAAAGACTGCTTTGCATGGAACTATTCCGAGATGCCGGGTCTAGATCCAACGGTGGCAGTACATAAACTGGCCATATCGCTGGACATAAAACCAGTCAAACAGGCGCCAAGAAGAATGCAGCTCAAACTTGAGATGAGTATAAATGCTGAAGTCAAGAAACTAATCGACTCCGGCTTCATCCAAGAAGTTCAATATCCTGACTGGATCGCCAACATCGTTCCAGTGATGAAGAAAAATAGGACGGTGTGTATCTGCGTGGACTTTCGGGACCTCAACAAAGCTTGCCGGAAGGATGACTTCCCAGTACATGTTACCAAGCTGATGGTCGATAATATGTCTACCCATGAGGTCTTATCCTTCATGGATGAATCTTTGGGATACAATCAAATAAAAATGCATCCTGAAAACCAAAAACATACCGCCTTCCAGACTCCGCTGGGCATATTCTGCTACAAGGTGATGCCTTTCGGTTTAAAGAACACTGGCGCTACCTACCAGAGGGCCATGACGAAGATCTTCGATGACCTTATCCATGAGATCGTCGAATTCTACATCGACGACCTTGTGGTTAAAAGCAGGTCTCATGAGGAACATTGGGAACATTTAAAAATAGTGTTCCGACATCTTCAGAAGTATAATTTGAAGATGAATCCTCTGAAATGCACGTTTGGAGTCTCCTCGGGAAAATTCCTAGGATTCATCATACGGCACTGGGTATCGAAATCGACCCTTTAAAAATCAAGGTGATTATGGAAATGTCCACGCCGAGAACCCTCAAACAACTGCGGTCACTTCAAGGAAAGCTCGCATATATCCAGAGATTCATAGCCAACCTCTCCGGAAAATGCCGTTCCTACAGTCATCTGATGAAGGGGACCCCGTTTGTCTAGGGTTAAAAGTGCCAAAATGCACTAGACGAAATCAAGCAATACCTGGAAAATCCGCTGGTGTTGACCGCTCCGGTTAAGGGAAAACCCCTTATCCTATATACAACAACCCTTGAGGGTTCTCTAGGCGCACTATAAGCACAAGAAAACGATCAGGAAAAGGAAAGAGCTTTGTACTATTTGAGCCGAGTTCTCCTTAGGGCAGAAAACAACTACTCCCCCAACGAAAAGTATTGCTTAGCACTGATCTTCGCGATAACGAAGCTCAGACATTACGTCTTGGCACATGAGGTTCATCTCATATCGAAGGTGGATCCTCTCAAATATCTGATGTCAAGGGCCATATTAACAGGAAGGCTTGCTAAATGGGCCTTCCTCTTGATGGAGTTCTCGATAACGTATCGATCTCTCAAAGCAGTGAAAGGCCAGGCTATCGCCGACTTTATCGCTGAGCATCCGATACCAGCCAACTCCTCCTTAAATTGCGAGTTGCCGGATAAATATGCATTTGACACAATCAAAGGAGAGAAGGAAGAAAATGATTCCCGGTGGGAACTCTACTTCGATGGAGCATCTTCCATGAAGAGGCAAAAGAAAAACACATCCATAATCAAAGCCGGGGTGGGCCTTATCTTCATGACTCTACAAGGAGCGATAATGCGTTACACCCTTTTCTTAACAGAGCCGAGAACTAATAACGAAGCTGAATATGAAGGTTTGATAGCAGGTCTTGAGATCGTTGTCGACATGGGAATTAAAGACCTCTTCATATATAGAGACTCCCAGCTGATCGTTAGCCAAGTAAATGGCGACTATCAGACATGCAAGCCGGATCTGATAAAGTATGGGGAAAGGGTGCAACAATTGTTGACACAAATCTTCTCATACATCGTGGAGAGTATACCGCGTGCAGAAAACAGCAAGGCGGATGCGTTGGCCAAATTGGCTAAGGAATTGGCCGACGAAGATCTCGATGACGTAAAGATCATCGTGCAAAGCTGCAGGATCCTTGTGCCAACAGAAATATCTTAGGGAGACTTAAAAGAGCCGTCCAAAGGAAAAGAAACGGCCGAACAAGTAGCCTTTCAAATAGAGGATGAAGAAAATGTCAAGAATTGGAGGGAAGTCTTCATAGATTACTTCAAATCCCAACGAATGCCCAAAAATGTGTCATCTAGACATTAGCTCATAAAACGATCTCTGTCCTTCGCTTTCGTCAATGATACTCTATATAAGAGATCGTTCGACTGTCTATGGCTAAGATGCCTAGGGCCCGAGGAAGCAAAAAAAGTCGTCCAAGAAACTCACGACAGATTCTGCGGTTCTCACCAAGCTGGGCCAAAGATGAAGCTGAAGATCAAAAGAATGGATTACTATTGGCCCACAATTATTTAGGACTGCCTCGAATATGCGAAGCAGTGTCACTCGTGTCAAATCCACGGGGACTTCATCCACCAACATCCAAATCTGCTATACCCAACAGTGGCTAGCTGACCGTTTGAAATGTGGGGAATCGATATAATTGGCGTCATTGAACCGGCGTCATCCAAAGGACATCAGATTATATTGGCAAAGACCAACTGCTGGGCAGAAGCAACACCACTAAGGGAGGTGAAGACGGAGAATATCCTCAATTTCTTCAGGACACATGTCATCTATCGGTTCGGCACTCCGTGACGAATTATCTCGAATAATGGGCCAGCTTATAGAAGTCATAAAATCAGCCGCTTCGCACAACAATATAAGATAGATTGTAGATACTCTTCAGTGTATAATCTTCGTGCCAACGGTCTAGCTGAAGCTTTCAACAAGACATTTGACGAAGATTATAAAGAAAATAGTGTCCAGAAACAAAAAAGAATGGCACGAAAGGTTGCATGAAGCTCTCTGGGCGTACCAAACAACGTTCAAAACAGCCATGAATACAACACCATACGCGTTGGTATTCGACACGGAAGCAGTGCTCCCCTTAGAAATAGAACTCCCTTCTCTACGAGTAGCGGTTCGATACGAGCTGACAAATGAAGAAAATGATCATCTTCAGCTTGAGGAGCTCGACGCCCTCGACGAAACTCACCTTATAGCACAGCAAAACCTGGAGACTTATAAGGCAAGGATGACACGGTCATATGAAAAACTGATCAGGCCGAGAACGTTTCGCCAAGGCGAGCTCGTGCTAGTCGTCAAAAGATCGATGATCCCCAATCGTGCAAAACGGGGGAAATTCGAGCCGAACTATGAAGGCACGTACATTATAGTCAAAATATACCAAGGTGGAGCCTACCTGCTCATGGATATGCATGGCGAAAGACCCTGCTGGCTAATAAACGACTGATTTCTCAAAAACTACTACACCTAACGAGTCACGACCTAGGTCAATGATAGATGACGATGCTTGTGTCCGCTCGCTATCTTCCTGAGTCAAAAACTCTTAGAGTAGTATGCAAAGAAGCTCTATCGCCTTAAACATGGCGATAACGGACCGAGATGTCCTTAAACTAAAAAAAATTCGCCTCAAACATGGCGACAACGGACCGAGATGTTCTTAAACTAAAAATTTTCCTCAAACATGGCGATAATGGACCGAGATGTTCTTAAACTAAAAATTCGCCTCAAACATATCGATAAAGGACCGAGATGTCCTTAAACTAGAAATTCGCCTCAAACATGGCGACAACAGACCGAGATGTTCTTAAATTAAAAATTCGTCTCAAATATGGCGATAATGGCCCGGAACATCCCTAAACTAGCATGTTGCCCCAAATACGACGATACACTTGCTTAAGATCTATATTGTAATCGAAGTCTCAATGGCGAGGGTTGCAACTCAAGTCCCACTGGCAACACAGCTGCTCCAGTGATGAAGCCATCCCTAAGCCCCACTGGCAAACAGATGGGTCACTTGTAGTGAAACTACTTTCGAGAGTTCTATCGTTCATAGAAAAAGGTATGCCCACAAGCAAAATGGACATGAATGAAAACCCGGAAGGGCGCTGTGAGTAAAAACTGCAGAGCTACCGGCGAGTTTGTGAAAACCCGGAAAGGCTCGATTTCGTTAAAAAAAGGGCATGTCCACAAGCAAAATGGGCAAGAATGAAAACCCGAAAGGGAGCCGTGAGTAAAAACAGCAGGACTGCTGGCGAGTTTGTAAAAACTCGAAAAGGGCGCAAACTCGTAAAATAAAAAATTCATGTGCACTCGTAAGGTCCTCTCGACCTTATGAAGATAAAACACCCGCGTGAAATCCTTACGACTCATAAAGAAAGAACGCACTTAGGAGTTCTCATGATTCCTAAGGAGAAATTATACTTACGGGATCCTCACGACTCGTAAGGAGAATTCCCCTTATGAGACCCTCATGGCTCATAAAATTCAAAAGTCTTAAGCTACAGGGATCTGAACCTGTTCTTAAGCCGTCATATCCCCGTTGCCCTACAAGCGGTCCAATATTAACCCTTGTATACAATCCACGGGCACAAATAGATATTTCCCCACCAAGTTCTACCAATGGCGAGAAATGTCCCCGTATGGTGAACGTCACTCATAAGTCCTCTCGACTTATAAGGCCTCTAGACTTATAAGGAGAAAACCGCTCTTGCAAGATCCTTACGACTTGCAAGAGAAAATATCACTTGAGAATCCCCATGATTTCTAAGGAGAAAATACACCTACGAGATCCTCCTGATTCGTAGGGAGAAATACATTTATGAGATCCTTACGGCTCATAAAGTCAAAAAGCCTTAGTCGACAAGATCCTAACCCTATCTGCTAAGCCACTTTTGTTCAAATCAATAAAGGCAAATGATGATTCGCTCCTGGCAATATCCCAGTTGCAACGATGCTGATACCTAAAAAGGTATCAAACTTCAAGTCCTCTCAAGGCACATGATGATTCGCTCCTGGCAATATCCCAGTTGTAGCGATCCTGATGCCAAGATTAGTATCAGATTCCAAACTTGCAATAAAAACAGCAGCGATGATTGATCGTGAAAAAGTGTTTGTATAATAACCGCAATCAATAACGGTGTCGCTCGTAGTTAGCCGAGATGAGTACGGGTTATCCTCAAGAAAACGTGGACCTTTATCTTGCTTTAGACGAGTTGTTGAAAAGAGAGAGAATAGTTTTAAGATCTATTTTAAATACGGATATAAATTTTATAAGGAAAATGCTCGTAAGGTTCATAGGATTTAGTAGTTGATGGATGACTAATAAAGATGACTCTTTTTATCTTTTGATAGATTTAAAAGTAGATTGATACTGATGAATGAGGATTAGGGTTCTTGGAAGAAACTAGGGTTTCCCCACTATTGACCCTTATCCCTTCATTGATCTCTATTCATGTCTAGCCCTTAATAAAACAATTGTTAATCTAATCTCAAATCGCGGTCGAGATTATCAATAAATTGGTAGTGCGCCCGATAAGGATGTTAACGATTCTTTTGCCAATGTTTATAAACTTCATAAGATGTAAAAGAAGTTAAAATATTTTCTCATCCATTGTTTTACCCTAATCCTACGAACCTTAGCAAGATAGGAATTACTTACGCATGTTGTAAGAAGAAGAAGAAAGGATAGAGAATGCGATCATAATTAAAATGCAGAAAGTAAAAATACAGAAAATAAACAATTAAACAAAATGATCTACCTTTATTAATCAACTTCACAAGTACAAATCCTACGAATTTATATTACAAGAGGAAGAAGTTTCTCTCGATCTCTGCCTCGTAGGAAGTAGATGCTCCGTCAATTTTCACGTCGCTCTATCATGTCGAATCGTGGACCTGTCGTAGATCTCTTGTTCTTTGACGGTGATTTGCTTAGTGTAAAGGTGATGAGTTTTAACTTTAGCCCTCGGTCCTTTATATAGCCCTCAAATCAGAAACCCTAGATCTCATAGGTTTAGACTTGCCATAAATATCCACTTTCCAAGTTTTTAGATCCTACGGCTATGATGAAGCCACGGATCCGCTGCAATTAGGGTATTTTGGCCGCGGAAGCGCCGCGCTATAGAGGAGTTAGGGTTTGGATTTTCTTGTGTTGCCTCTTGTTGACACGTGGAGATCTTTTTCATACTTGGATTCTTCGAATATTTTCTGAGTCTCTGTCAGTATTGATTCTACGGTTTTGGCAGATTTTTTGATCCTGACATCTTGAAAATCTTAATCTCCTGACCTGAGCTAAATCTTGCACAATATCTCCATGAATAATGTTAGTGCTATTTATTAAATTAGAGAGAGTATCTTAATCACTTTATATGGTAATAAATTTTTGAGAAACTTGATTAAGAATATTTGATATGATACGCATCTTTTAATTACTAAAATATTATATAAAATGCATATATTTTCCTTCATAATATTAATTATAATATATAAACATATGGCAAATAGTATTTTGCAGATAAACCCAAATATGTTCTATATTTATAATAAACACCTTTAAATATTTAAGAAAAGTAAGGAAAATGTTATATTAAAAGTGCAATATTTTCTACTGAACAAATACCCCTAAACTTAATTTTGATCGTCCTGAGCAAAATATTTATTCAAGAGAGGGAGAAAAAAGAAAAAGAAAAACGTTGCACACTTTCGTAGGCAATCACGATTGCACTGAGCACGTGTAACAAGTCTTTAAACCTCTAGGTGTCCCTAGTAGGTGAAGTGTTGTCTCCTGAGGGTTTTCAGCGGATTACACCCACAAAATCGTATAATAAAAGAAAGATGGTGGAAGTTACATACAAAGATATGAACATATAAAAGAAAGAACTTGAAAAGAAGATTTTCCAACTACACTACCTTTCGGTTGCCTTGAGCCCTATCTTAGTGGTCGTGAAAAGATGTTAGAAATCAAATTATCCCTCAATAAAACATTGCCTTTAGTCTTCATCCCTGCCTTTTATCCAAATATCGATCTATACCCCTACGTGTGTGTAAAAGACATCCTTACACTTAGAAAATTCAATTCAAGCTATCATACTCTTGTCCATCTGCCAAAGTACATTTTAGTCGGTGAATACTTCAGATGGATTTGCTCGCACATCCTTTATACGATCGTTAATACTTCTTGGGATACTAACCGACCGATTACCAAATGTGCTTGTTTATTTAGGTGTAATATTCTCGTCTTGCAACACCTAAGGCTTAGCAATGGCTCCTAAACCAGTTGGTCTAAGGCACTAGGTGATAAAGCACCCTCACTATATTTTTTATGCTGCCTTAAGTAATTACAAAACCAGCGTTCATTTTTTTCCACCAATTTTTTTTTTATTTTTTATTTTTATTATTCTTCATACCAAGGCTTTCAGACAAGAGCATTTCAAGGTATCCTCTACTATTCTAAGTTTCAAGATGTGTGCAAGTGCGTATAGTAGGGTATCAACATTCAGATGTTTGGATTCAAGAATAGAGACTATTTTTCAGACTTATTTTTATACTCAGATTAGTAATTTCCTTCATCTTACTAACCCTTAGGACAACGGCTCATAACTACTTATTACTAGTCTCGTTTAAGAAAATATCTAATTTTCTTGTTTTTCTCAAACTATTCATACCTTTCATATGTAATTTTCCACTCTCTAATCTTTTATTACCACAAAAAAAATTTATAATGCCTAGTACCAAAAGATAATTCAGTGAATACAAACCTCCCCCCAAACCTGTTTTCAGCAGTGTCCTCATTGATGTTGTTCTTTGAGCGTATAGACCTGTAAACTTGGGGAAGGAAATAATAGGGGTAAAATAATAGTTAAATGAAAACTACTCCCAAACTTGTACCTTGGCACGCACGGATATTCAGTTAAGTCCTTTTTCACTCACCTCCATTCTTAAGATGAGACAATGTTACCAAAATATGGAGGTGAGGCGGAGGAAATTTAGTTATGATGAAGCGGCTCCTGTAAAAACAAGAGTTCCTCCGCTTGGTCAGCAAAAAATACGGTTTCAATCTATGCCCATTTACTTTAAAAATTGAACCGTTTTTAATATTTTCAATTTCTACTGCCCGGTGCTGGTATACATACCACACCACAAAAGGTCCTTTCCAACGAGATTTTAGCTTACCCGGATGAAGATGGAGACGGGATTCATAAAGGACTTGTTGTCCTGGAGTGAAGGTTTTTCTAAAAAGGTTTTTATCGTGGAATACTTTAGTCCGGTTCTTTACTATAACCGCATTATCGTAAGCTTCATCGCGGAGTTTGCTTAGCTCATTTAATTGCAGCTTCCGATAGCTGCTGGCTTGATAAAAATTGAAGTTAAGCTCTTTAATAGCCCACATTGTTTTATGTTCGATCTTGACAGGAAAATGAGATGTCTTTCCAAACACAAGGCAGTATGGAGACATACCAAGATCGGTCTTGTAACAACCCTAAATTCCTATACAATTTTCTATACAATTTTTTTTCAAAATTCATAAAGGAGTATTTATTGCCCGAGCACAAGATAAGTAATCAATTAGAAATTTAATTACAAGAAGGAGCTTGTAGATCATTGGTAATACCTTGCACTGCTGAACCAAACCACAAGAGTTCAAATCCCATACCCCACATTATTTTTAATATTATTTTGTTTTGAATTTTTTAGAAGTCTAAGAGTCAACACGTGCTAAAACCATAAAACCCCACTATACCCACAAATGTTAATGCACCAGTGAGTTACCCTACCGACGGCGGCCCTCCCGATTGCCGGACTCGGCCGGACCGCCAAGTCTCCTGAATGAAAATTATGGCTTTTGATCTTCCCTACCCTCCTGCACACTTCATTTCCCCAGATCGGTTCCAGAGACCTTTGAAATCCCCATTTACTCCATTTTTAATGAATTTTAATATATTTTTACATTTTTTCAATTTAAACTCTTCATCTACCATAACCCTAGCCTAACCCTATAAATACTACCCCTAAACACTACCCCCTCACCCTAAAACTCTGAGCCAACTCTCAAGAAATCCTTAGAAACTCTAGTGTGCAATCGAAGTGAGCGAAAGGCGAAGCTCCGGCGAATTTTTCGGCCATCTTCCGACGACGATCCTAGGAACTCCCGGCGACGAAACGACGCACCGTCGACTCCTCTCGTCTCCCCTTCCTTTCCTCTATTAACTAAACCCATAAGTCCCCATCCCTCTTCTTTATTCTTTTTCTAAAAATACGGAATTACAAAACCCGACGGAATCGGAACAAATTCGATGTTCGATTCGGTTTCTTCCTAAAAGCTCACTTTTTTTAATACAATTATGCTAGAACCAATTCATGTTGACTATTAAATACTAACTAATCATATTGAACAAGTTCTATATCAAAATAGTTGCTATTTCCATTTTACCGTATTTTTTTATTAAAATACCACATAGTTTCATTTCTACATTTAAACCATTAAAACTTTGCTATATCTTTAAGTAGATCACGAGATAATAACCTACCTCCTCACACACTTATATGCAATATAGCACAATACTCTCGAAAATATAGAATACGGGAAAACGACATCTTGTCATATATATACCATTACTTGTAAAACCTTTTTCTTAATGATTTAGTATTTATACAAATCTTTGCAAAGCGCCGCTACAACCCATTTGGGGAACCCGTTCCAGATGGTGCGGATTATCGCATATCCTCGGGCTTAGTAGTGCGAGATGCAGACCTCCGCAAGGAGTATTCGATCTCGAAAGATTTAAAATACGATATCTTAAGAAAAACGAGATTTCTAGAATATAATATATATATTAAATTTATTTTCATATAAATATATGTATATATAACATTAAAATATCTATTTTGTAATAATATAAATATTACAACTCTTTACAAAAATCATAAGAATCAGTTTACATTAAAATACCATGAATTCCATACAAGTCATTATTACAAATAAATACCCTTTATTATGAATTTAGGATATTTTCACTAGAAATATCACAATTATAAAATATACATTCATGATAACTCTAAAGACGATAACTAAATACTTGGGGAGTATTTTGAAAAGTATACGAAAGTATTTTTATATAAAATTCCCTCAAGTTCTGTAAATTACACTAAGGATCCTAATAAACATAGGTTTAAGCGGGACTAATCTCTTGAGCCTCAGGAAGCCGGAGAAGTGGGTGCTTGCCTATCTAAGATAGATAATTAACAAACGGTGTTATCAACACGGTAATCGTCTTTGAAAAAAACACAAATCCTGCCGCCCATGTGCAGCGGTTACCGATAATATCAAAACAATCAGGACTTCAATTTACTTTTATAATTGTCTGACTCAGATGAGTCTCGTTATAATCTGACATGAATATTATTCAAGTACAATCTACAATATTACAATTCAACATGAACCCATGAATCCATTATTCCATATATTCAATCTATCAATCTATACAACTTGACTGAACCGAATCATGAATATACATTCATTTACATGATTCTCCAGTTACATCCATTTACATGAATATACAGTTACATCCGTTTACTGATATCATGGTTTCGGCAAGTCATCCAATTATACAATCTATATTACAAGATAATTCAAGTTGCAATACAATACAACAATACAATCAAGATAACACGGGGTTTAAGAGGTAGACTGGTACGGAAGGTGTTAAAAGTAGAACGAGACTGCAAGATTTAAGACACCTAACTGTATCCAATTGCCGTTGTTCCGGGCTTTCTAACGGAGCCTTGTACTCTATATTCCGTTTGCCCTGGTCTCTAGCATATAGAGACCCCTCTCGTATACATTGACATCCTTCTGTACCAGGCTACAAACAACAGCGTTAACAAAATATTATAACAATATACTACAACTTTAAAAGGTACCTTCTTATTTTGTCTATTCTACTTCTCCCTTATCTTTGGGACTTACCGAGCGATCTGTTCACTGACGACATTCTCTTTCTTTCTTCTTTGAATATCGTCAGGTGATCTAGACACGTCAGAGATCGAGCCCACGAATGAAGACTTGGACCAATTCAGTAAAGATCCTGAGCTCTAGTTCATTGTACACTTTCCATTTCAGCACTTTTCATTTCTGCCATTGTTTAGGCATTGATTTATTTCAGTTATATTTACTTTCCATGTATTGTACAGAAAGAATGTGAATAAATAAAGTTGCTGTTTTATTATATCTTGTCGCTTGTGATTTTACTTTTATATTGTTTAGATACGCTTAGCGTATTTACTTCACAGTAAATACGTAGCGGCCTCGTCGCGTCCTCTGCCCGTATACTGGGAAGCGGGGCATGACAGGTTTTGATAGTGGCCCATGCAGGTCTGAGTTGTATGGAACCCTACCATGCAGTTCTGTTCTACGTGAACAATCTAAGAAATATAACACAAGAACCAACAACTAAAACATTCTTTACAAACATGTTCCTTGAATCTTATCAATTTCATATTCTTTGAATCATATTCTTTGAATCCGTCCTAACCTAAATTTTTCATTCAAGATTATATATTCCCTAAACAACACCAGCACCAACTTAAACAATACTCTACCTCCACTACCAATCACACCTGTCTTTCCTGCTCCACCCAACGAGCAAACGGTTCTGCTTAAGGCAATTCACAGCCTCTTGGTTGGACTGCAGCAGCAGACTGCTATAGTAGTGACCCGATCAGAAGCAGAAGCAGCCGGTATAAAACGCTCTGCCACCCAGATGGCAAGAGGAGCCTACACTACACAACCTTATGAACCCAAGAGACAGAAGGAAACAATTAACCAGTTGAGTCCACACTTCTGCAACTACTGCCAGAGAAAGGGACACTTGTGGAAGGATTATAAGCGCGCAAAAGGTTTGTGCCTAGTTTGTGGTGCATCCGATCATAGACTTGAAAGCTGTCCCTATAGATGCAAATCAGCTCACACACCCACCATCTACCCGCAGCAGCCAGCTATCCAGACTCCTGCACTTAGTCTTGAACTTCCAGCACCATCTCCACATGGACCACCTCTACCTAGTCAGGCATCAATGTACTGGCATACACAGAAAAATGTACTGAGACGCCAAGCCTCCACCTTAGCAGCCGTAGAAGCCGAGACTGTAGGTCAAGGTAACACTGGTAAGACTTTTTAACATTTTTAAACCCTTTCACCACCTTGTTATACACTATCTATACTCCAATCACCAAACTTTTCTTGAATCTGTTACACTTTCCTTTTACAAATTTCGAGAACGAAATTTTTATAAGGAGGGTAGAATGTAACAACCCTAAATTCCTATACAATTTTCTATACAATTTTTTTTGAAATTCATAAAGGTGTATTTATTGCCTAAGCACAAGATAAGTAATTAATTAGCAATTTAATTACAAAAAAGAGCTTGTAGCTCATTGGTAATATTTTGCACTGTTGAACTAAGCCACCAGAGTTCAAATCCCATACCCCACATTATTTTTAATATTATTTTGTTTTGAATTTTTTAGAAGTCCAAGAGTTAACACGTGCTAAAACCATAAAACCCCACTACACCTATAAATGTTAATGCACCAGTGAGTTACCCTACCGACGGCGGCCCTCCCGATCACCGGACTCGGCCGGCGGATCGGCCGACTCGGGCTGGCTCCGCCGGCCGGACTCGGCCGGACCGCCGAGTCCCCTGAATGAAAATTCTGGCTTTTGATCTTCCCTACCCCCTGCACACTTCATTTCCCCAGATCGGTTCCAGAGACCTTTGAAATCCCTATTTACTCCATTTTTAATGAATTTTAATATATTTTTACATTTTTCAATTTAAACTCTTCATCTACCCTAACCCTAGCTTAACCCTATAAATACTACCCCTAAACACTACCCCCTCATTCCAAAACTCTGAGCCAACTCTCAAGAAATCCCTAGAAACCCTAGTGTGCAATCGAAGTGAGCGAAAGGCGAAGCTCCGGCGAATTTTCCGGCCATCTTCCGACGACGATCTTAGGAACTCCCAGCGACGAAACGACGCACCGTCGACTCCTCTCGTCTCCCCTTCCTCTCCTCTGTTAACTAAACCCATAAGTCCCCATCTTTCTTCTCTATTCTTTTTCTAAAAATATGGAATTACAAAACCCGACAGAATCGGAACAAATCCGATGTCTGATTCGGTTTCTTCCTAAAACCTTAATTTTTTTTAATACAATTATGCTAGAACCAATTCTTGTTGACTATTAAACACTAACTAATCATATTGAACAAGTTCTATATCAAAATAATTGCTATTTCCATTTTACCGTATTTTTCATTAAAATACCACATAGTTTCATTTCTACATTTAAACCATCAAAACTTTGCTATACCTTTATGTAGATCACGAGGTAATGACCTACCTCCTCACACACTCATATGCAATATAGCACAATACTCTCGGGAACATAGAATACGGGAAAACGACATCTTGTCAAATAAATACCATTACTTATAAAACCTTTTTTCTTAATGATTTAGTATTTATACAAATCTTTACAAAGCGCTGCTACAACCCATTTGGGGAACCCGTTCGGGATGGTGCGGATTATCGCACATCCTCGGGCTTAGTAGTGCGAGATGCAGACCTCCGCAAGTAGTATTCGGTCTCGAAAGATTTAAAATACGACATCTTAAGAAAAACGAGATTTCTAGAATATAATATATATATTAAATTTATTTTCATATAATATATGTATATATAACATTAAAATATCTATTTTGTAATAAAATAAATATTCCAACTCTTTTCAAAAATCACAAGAATCATTTTACTTTAAAATACCATGAATTCCATACAAGTCAATATTACAAATAAACACCCTTTATTATTAATTTAGGATATTTTCACTAGAAATATCACAATTATAAAATATACATTCATGATAACTCTAAAGACGATAACTAAATATTTGGGGAGTATTTTGAAAGTATACAAAAGTATTTTTACATAAAACCCCCTCAAGTTCTGTAAATTACACTAAGGACCCTAGTAAACATAGGTTTAAGCGGGACCAATTTGTTGAGCCTTAGGGAGCCAGAGAAGTGGGTGCTTGCCTATCTAAGGTAGACGATTAACAAACGGTGTTATCAACACGGTAATCATCTTTGAAAAAGACACAAATCCTGCCGCCCATATGCAGCGGTTATCGATAATATCAAAACAATCAGGACTTCAATTTACTTTTCTAATTGTCTGACTCAGATGAGTCTCTTTATAATCTGACTTGAATATGATTCAAGTACAATCTACAATGTACAATCTACAATATTAAAATTCTATATGAATCCATGAATCCATTATTCCATATATTCAATCTATCAATCTATACAACTTGACTGAACCGAACCATGGATATACATTCATTTACATGATTCTCCAGTTACATCCATTTACATGATTATACAGTTACATCCGTTTACTGATATCATGGTTTCGGCAAGTCATCCAATTATACAATCTATATTACAAGACAATTCAAGTTGCAATACAATACAACAATACAATCAAGATAACACGGGGTTTAAAGGGGTAGACTTGTACGGAAGGTGTTAAAAGTGGTACGAGACCGCAAGATTTAAGACACCTAACCGTATCCAATTGTCGTTGTTCTGGGCTTTCTAACGGAGCCTTGTACTCTATATTCCGTTTGCCCTGGTCTCTAGCATATAAAAACCCCTCTCGTATACACTGGCATCTTTCTGTACCGGCTACAAATAACAGCGTTACACAATATTATAACAATATACTACAACTTTAAAAGCTACCTTCTTTTCTGTCTATTCTACTTCTTCCTTATCTTTGAGACTTATCGAGTGATCTGTTCGCTGACGACGTTTTCTTTCTTTCTTCTTTGAATGTCGTCAGGTGATCTGGACACGTCAGAGATCGAGCCCACGAGTGAAGACTTGGAATAATTCAGTGAAGACCCCGAGCTCTAGTTCATTGTACACTTTCCATTTCAGTACTTTTCATTTCTGCCATTGTTCAGGCATTGCTTTATTTCAGTTGTATTTACTTTCCATGAATTGTACAGAAAGAATGTGAATAAATAAAGTTGTTGTTTTATTATATCTTGTCTCTTGTGATTTTACTTTTATATTGCTTAGATACGCTTAGCGTATTTACTTCACAGTAAATACGTAGTGGCCTCGTCGCGTCCTTTGCCCGTATACTGGGAAACGGGGCGTGACAGGTCTTATAAGCGGTAAGAAATGCTCAAAGAGTATCCATCAATTTGGTTGACCAATATTTACGGTTTTTAGAATCCGTCTTCTCCAAAATTTGTTTGATCTGCCTATTGGAAATCTCAGCTTGTCCGCTTGTTTTGTGATGATAGGGCGTAGAAAGTTTGTGGTTGATTGAATATTTCCGCATCAAAGCCTTGAAAGACCAATTACAGAAATGTGTCCCATTGTCGCTAATTATAGCGCGAGGGTGTCCGAATCACGAAAAGATATTTCCTTTAAAGAACTTAATAACAACCTTGTTGTCATTAGTGCGATATGGTATTGCTTCCATCCATTTTGAGACATAATCAACCACTAGCAAGATATATAAATTCCCAAAAGAATTGGGAAAAGAGCCCATAAAATCAATACCCGAAACATCGAATATCTCCACAACCAAGATAGGTTGGAGTGGCATCTCATTTCTTCGTGAAATTTGACCCATGTGTTGATCCCGTGGGCAAGTTTTGCAATGATCATATGCATCTTTAAATAATGTTGGCCAATAAAAACCACATTGCAAAACTTTTTCCGCCGTTTTACGTGGACCAAAGTGACCGCCACATGCCTGATCATGAAAAAAAGACAATACACTCTTGAATTCATCGTTATGGACATATCTGCGAATGATTTGATCGGAACAATACTTAAACAAATAAGGTTCATCCCCGTAAAAGTGTTTTACTTAGGATAGAAATCAAAGATTGTCTTGTTAGATAATTCACAATATCCATGAACCAAGGTTCGCAGAATACGGTCAAGAGCTGTTTGTCAGGGAAGAAGTCGTTTATTAGCATGGTCAACGGTGGTGAAGAATTGATGCGTGAAAGATGGTCGGCTACAGCGTTTTCACATCCACTCTTGTCTCGTATGACAAGATCAAATTCTTGTAACAACAGGATCCAACGTATTAGCCTGGCCTTAGCATCCTTCTTCGATAAAAGGTGTCGTAGGGCGGAGTGATCGGTGTAAACCACTATTGCCGAGCCAATCAAGTAGGGCCTGAATTTTTCTAATGCAAATACAACTGTTAAGAGTTCTTTTTCAGTAGTTGTGTAATTAATTTGGGCATCATTCAAGTTCCTACTTGCATAATATATTATATATGACATCTTATCAATGTGCTGCCCTAAGACTGCACCAATAGCAAAGTCCGACGCATCACACATAAGATCGAATGGGTATTCCAAACCAGAGATGATAGAACGGGGGCTATAGTGAGAGATCTTTTAAGTGATTCAAAAGCAGCCTCGTAATCCGAATCGAAGTGAAATGTTGTATTCTTGGCCAAGAGAAGAGTTAAGGGTCTAGCAATTTTGTTAAAGTCCTTAATGAATCTCCTATAAAATCCTGCATGACCAAGGAAGGATCGAATATCTTTGACGCATTTAGGAGGAGGAAGGTTATAGATGATATCATTTTAGCTCTGTCTACCTTAATGTATTTTCGTGAAACGATATGTCCAAGGACAACACCTTCTTTGTCCATGAAATGACATTTTTCACAATTCAAAGTTAAGTTCTTATCCTTACAGCGGGTAAGAACCGCGTCAAGATGACGTAGACATTCTATAAAGGAGTCCCCAAATATAGAGAAATTGTCCATAAATATCTCCAGAAAATTCTCGACCTTGTCTGAGAATATTTCCATCATACACCGCTGAAATGTAGCGGGAGCGTTGCATAACCCAAAGGGCATGCGTCTATAAGAAAAAGTACTGAAAAGACAAGTAAATGTTGTTTTATCTTGATCCTTTTCGGCGATGGAGACCTGGTTATAGCCATAGTATCCGTCCAAGAAACAATAGTATCATGTCCAGCTAATCGTTCCAACATCTGGTCAATGAAAGGTAGAGGGAAGTGATCTTTCCTTATTGTGGCATTGAGTTTCCTATAATCAATACGTACACGTCACCCAGTTTGGGTGCGTGTTTAGATCAACTCATTAGCCTCATTAGTTATGACCGTGATGCTAGAATTTTTAGGGACCACATGAATAGGAATTACCCACCGGCTATCAAATATTGGGTAAATTATACCACTGTCTAGGCACTTGATGATTTCTTTCTTTACCGCCTCCTTCATAACGGGATTTAACCGTCTTTGTGGGTCTCGGGCTGGTTTGGCTTCATCCCTTCAAATGTGTATAATGTTCAACAATCAAGAGACTAATCCCTTTGATGTCCTCCATTGTACAACCAAATACTTGCTGATTTGATCTAAAGACCGTCAAAATTGCGTTCCTTTGCTCTAAAGCTAGAGAAGCAGATATGATTACGGGAAGAGACTCATTCTCACCTAAATATGCATATTTAAGATGAGAAGGAAGCGGTTTGAGATCTAGTGTCGGCGGAGAGACGATAGAAGGTGGGATAAGGGAATGATACTCGGACTCCCTAATAGGTTTATAACTTGCGTAGGATATTGACTCGGAACGCGCTACTGACTTTTGTGATGAGTCAAAGGATTCAAACTCGGGGATGGACTCATCGAACGTATCCTCATTATAATAATTTGCTAGATCAAACAATGTCGCACCAGTGTTGTCGAGATCATTATAGCAAAGTTCTTCAGCTTCGCAGCTGTCGGAAGCTATCTCGTTGATAGAACAGACATTGATTAGATGAGCAGATGGTTCAGATGGTTGACTTCCTAGCTTGTAAATATTAAGCTCAATTGTCATCTTCCTGAAGGATAAGTTCATAGAACCGTTATGACAATTAATTACAACGTTGGAAGTTGCTAGAAAAGGTCGACCTAGTATCACCGGGATTTGGTTACGTGGGTTCGCCACAGGTTGTGTATCTAAAATAATAAAGTCCACATGGAATATGAATTTCCTGACTTTGATTAACACATTCTCTAGATCACCTCTAGGTTGGGCGATAGATCAGTCTGCCATCTAGAGAGTGTAGCGAGCAGGTTTCAACTCTCCTATACCTAGCTTCTCATAGACAGAATACGGAAGCAAGTTAACACTAGCGCCGAGGTCAAGTAGAGCATGATTGATGCTTTTATCCCCAATAGTTATAGATATTGTAAGACAACCGGGGTCCTTACTTTTCTTGGGCAATTATTGGTTAAAAGCTGTGCTCACGATACTTGTTAAGAATACCTTTTTCGGCACTTGTGTTTTTCTCTTCCTAGCGCACAATGTAACATTTCAGAAATATAAAATATTATTTTTGGAAATTTAATATTAAAATAATATATTTCGCGAAAACTATTTGATTTGCGAATAGGGGTTTTTCGTAAATGGTATAAGTATATACCAATATTTGGAAATTAATCGGAGATTAAAATGATTTATTTATTTTAATGATATTTATCGGATTTTTGGCCAAATCCGTATTTTTACATTTTTCCGTGACTAGTGCACCGTGTCATGTGCATGTTGTGTTTTGTGTTGTGACTTGTGAGTTTGTGAGATAAAGAGAAAAGAAAAGAAATACAAAGAGAGAAAGGGGTTGTGTGTGTTAGGAGTTAAGAATAAAAAACAAAATAGATATTTTGGAGATGAGAGAGTGAGCTTAAGAAAGAGAGTGAGGTAGAGAGAGAGAGAGAGAGAGAGAGAGAGAGAGACTTGGCTGCCCTTATTCCTCCTCCATTTGTTTTCTTCATGCCATTCTTCATCTTCTTCATTCTCCCACTACCTCCATACATCATCTCCAATCCATTCTTAAAACCTCATGCCCCCTTCAAATAAAACATACACAAACCTATTCTAAACCCTTTGAACCAATCAAGTTTGGATTTTGAAGAGTTTGGACAACTCAAGAATTTTCCTAGGTTACCAAATTAGGTAATTCATACACTTTTAGATTAGTATTTGAGTTATATATCCTAGTTTAGCTAGAAATCGATATAAATAGGTTATGTGATCTTAGAAAATTACAAGTTTCTGTTATGCGGTTAATTGAGGTGTAGTGAGTGTTTATAAGACCTTAGAGATTGATTTCATGGCCTGGAAATGAGTTTAGAACTCGATACACGAAGTTAGAATTTTCCCGTGTCAGTTTTTGTGAACCCTAAAGGCCTACAGAGTATCTGGAGCTATCTGGAATATTTCTGAGAAAATCAAGCAAGTCCACTAACCTAGATAGATCTCTAAAAGACCACTACAGAAGTACGAACCCATTTCACCCTAGTACGACTGGCGAGTCCGAATTTTATGATGATGTCGCCGGACCCCCAAATCCCTATGGTGATGTGGTTTTTTCTGTAGCTCAATAACCCTATAACCTACCCCCTATACTTGCTTGTTTAGTTCACATTTACCTGAGCCAAAATCTAGGAGTTTTTGCGAGTGTTTTGGCTATATTTTCTGATATGTGAATTCTTGGTTTTTATATTTGGAATGCATGGGTTTTATATTTGGATTTGATTCCATCGTTGGACGTTTGTACGTCAACGGACGAGAGTTGTTTGGTTGTTTTTGCATGCGTAGGCTATAGATTCTAACCTATAAGCAATCTGTGTGCCGTATCGGTTTTCATATATTGGTTTTAATAAAACTGCGATTGTGTATTGATTGTAGGTACCTTCGCGTGGACTTCCGAGACGACGAAGCACATCAATTTTGGCTAAGCGAGGAGTTTAGTAGGTGAGTAGATTTATATGTACGGGGGAAGTCAGGCGGATGGTGTATAGCACCCCCGCAACCATTAATATGGAAGATCATTTTATAAGTTATAATTTTGATTAAGGATATGCTACGAACTTAAGATAACATGATTATAGGATTTAGCAAAGAGATGATAGGATATAAGTTGACGCTATTGAGTATGAATTGAAAGAGGACAAGTTTGAGTTGTTAATGGTATGGTATGAGATCGAGATCGATGAGCGCGACGCGAGATTGAGATAGAGGTGTGGTGGAATTAATAAGATATGACGTTTATACAAATGTGATTTGAGATATATGTGTATATATATTTATGAGTATAATGAGTAATATGTCGTACGAGACTTTAGATCCGTACCCTCATTATTGTATAGGTCGATAGATTCCCTATTTTGTTTAATGACCCCGTACGATGGATTACCGTACGTGATGAGATGTACCGGATGATTGATCCGCGCTAGTGATTTGAGGATGATGATCGATGATTATTTTCTTATTGGATGTTATGAGGAGGGATCGCCGATATAATGATTTCCACCTGTACTATACCTATTTTCAAAATAACGATGTATACCGTTTAAAAAGTGAACGTATGATTCTTGTGTAGATAGATACACCCATTTATTGTTCAAGTTGTATAGGATATTACCCCTCGTGATGTACATACCACGTGCCAGTATTTAATGCTATATGTTATCATTTGCTAGTACACCTGCACAATTACCGTTGATGTGTATATTACACATACACAGATTTGCCGGCTCACATGCATTCTTCATCGGTAATTGCCATGCCACTTATACAGTAGAATTGCCATGTCACTTATACAATAGAATTGTCGTGCCATTGACACAGGAGAACTGCCTTATCATGATATTAATCTTAAAAGTAAAAGTACATTTATTGTTCAGTACTATCACTTGACATGCTTACACGATATACCCGATATGCTCATATTACTACTCTATATTGCATACATCGTACCTTATGGTTATATGCTTACACGACATACCCAATATGCTCATGTTACTACTCTATGTTGCATACATCATACTTTATGGTTATATGCATTGAGATGCTATTTTTATGAGATCTCTGGATTTGAAAACCGCAGTTTAATTTCAAAGGAAATTGAGTATTATTTTAAAAACGCGGTTTTTCTTGATATGACATTTTGAGGTGTCCACCATGAGTTTTCTCGGTTCTGAGTAGTGAGTATACCCGATTCGAGGAGCGGTAGGCACCGTCTGCGGGTATATGGTGGACCTGGTGAGGTACCCCGGGGCAAGAATACTCGTATTCTTAGGCGGTGAGTCTGGCAGGGGAGCACTACTTACCGGTGATTGTATAAAACTCGGCGGATATATGGAGGATACCGTTTTAGAGTTATGATATGAGATGGATATGAGGACCGATCTGAGGATGCGGCGCTTCAGATGAGTTAGATATAAGGGCTGATCTGAGTATGCGGCGCCTGAGATATGAGGATTTATGTGTCGATGCTGGAGACGGGTTTTCATGATGTTTCGAGTGTCGGTGTTGGACACTCAGGTTCCATGATTTTGATGTGTCGTTGATGGACATGCGTGGTTGATATCCTCATATATATACAGGCTTATGTTTTCATGATGTTCAAGTATCGGTGTAGGAAACCCATGTTCCATGATATTGTTTATGTCGTTGATAGACACGTGGATGATATCCACATGCATACAGGCACATGATGTCGGATGTTTAATTATATATGTCATTGCATTGATAGATTGTTGACATATATGCGTACTTGGTCACCCTAGATATTATAGTATTACCTTCAGAATATAGTGATATCATAGTATTACCTTCAGGATATAGTGACCTAAGAAATCGTTGTTTTGTTCGATTTCTACTTGCTGATGTTTTTTACTCATGAGTTAGCAACTCAATCCGTTGTAGCACAGTTCTTGCAGGTTTGATCGCTTGGGATCAGTTGCGGTATTGCTGGCACACAGCTTCTTCCAGGGTGTTCGCTTTGGTAGATGGGACACATGTTGGATCGTGCTCACTCTCGTACTGTTATATTCTATTTTATTTAGATAAACTCCATCATATCAGATCAGATCAGAGATTAGAAATTGTATATTTGTAGACCTAGTCAGACTTGGGTATTGTGGGAGACTTAGAGTGATGGGTTTTTAACCGTTTTCTTGAGTTTTGATGTCTTGCTTTCTTATTTATTATTTCTGGGTTGATTCTTCGCCGTTGAGCGTCGTATATATGTTATTGCTTGGTTGTGATTCAGCCGGTTGGCGAAGAGCTAGCTCCCCCTTGGGGATGCCTATATATTATTGTATATATATTTTTGGATCAAAATATACAAGGAAGGTGCTGCCCAAATTTTTAAAGACGAAACATGTTTTCAATTGTAGTATAATCCACTTGCATTTTCATGTTTCATTAGCTATGCATTTTTAGAAAAAAAAACATGATTCATTATACCTTTATTTCAAAACTGCACCCCCATTATTTTCTGCAAAATGGTTTAGATTTTCTGGGTTTTGGCTTACTTGATTTATGTCAAGCCTTTTGACGTTGCGTAATTTAAGTACCGGTCACGTGCTAAATTACGGGTCGTGACACACAAGTCCTTAAGGATTTTTATATAAGATGGAACTTATTGAATAGAATCTAGGAGAGATATATTTATGTTAACTTGGTTAAACATTTCCTCAATCTTATCCATTTGTGCGTTAGGTTTGTTGGCTCTCAACCTGTTTGGAAATTGAGCTTTATTAATAAGTTTTGGGTCCAACATTTGTGGAGAAGTTTGTGGGGATGGAATCGATCCCAGAATTGAAGTTGGGATCGTTTTAGGTTGACTCGAGAAAGTGGGCGGAGGGTTCGAACTTAGTGGGAAACGGAGAATAGGCTCGGAAGAAGGTGGAAGACTAGACAAATTAGGGCAAGAAGTGGAAGCCAGGGTTTCGATTGATTCCTCATCATCAATATGTTCACCCACTTGGTTATTCAACACTCTTTCCGATCTCAACGTGGTTACGACACTCACATTATGACTTTATGAGTGGCCAGAATTCGATAGGGGTTGAGATGGATGTTTCCCTTTCTCTCTCGCACTCATCGCGGCATTTAACTGCACAAGTTATGCTTCTATCGACTTTATTCTTTCACCGTGGGAGGTGGTGGTCTGCGTTAACGTTCGGATAGAAAACTTTAATTCATCCGTCATTTGCATGGAATGTTTAATAAACATATCCATGCTTCGTTCGAGTGCAGACGAGTTTTCGGTACCGGCCGTTTGAAAAGAATTATTATAATGTGTAAAATTGTTGGCTGGATTTTGAAAAGGTTGCGATTGAAACGGGTGCTGACTCTGTGGTGGTGGTTGTTGTTGCTGTGGAAGAGGTCTTTGATAATTGTTTGGGAACTGGTTTTGATTTTGGGTTTGGTTTTGGTTCCAAGAAAAATTGGGATGATTCCTCCATCCCTGATTGTATGTGGATGAATAAGGATCGTTTCTAGGTCATTGCTGAAAAGCAGCATTAGTGTGTTCTTGACCTTGAAACGGAGAATTCAAAAGACATTCTTCCGTCAAATGCGATGGATCGGAACAGCAACCACACACGGTTTTGAGAAGCGTAATTTGGTTTAGGGAGGCTGAAGAGACTTTGTTTTCTATAGTATTGAGTTTCCTTTGTATAGCGGCCATTTCGGATTTTACTGCGATGGAAATATCGAGCTGATGGATACCTCCCTTACACGATGATGGTCTAACGCTTTCCCACTGCAAAGTTTGTTCAGTGAGATCTTCCAGAAATTGCCAAGCTTAACCATTGTCTTTGGACATGAAATGGCATTGACAAATGGTTTTAAGCATCTGCTTTGTCTCTGGATTAACACCCTTATATAGAATACGGTACAGATCCCATCTATTTATTCCGTGATGAGAACATTGGACAAGCGGATTTTTAAACCGTTCAAAACATTTCCAAAATGGTTCATTGGGAAGCTAGGTAAACTTGTTGATTTCGCTCTGAACACGGGCGGTCTTATGATTGGGATAAAATTTCTTAAAGAATGATATAACGAATTTATCCCAATTGGAAATAGAGTGTGCGGCAGTGTTATAAAGTCATTTTTCTGCTAAATCGCACAAAGTAAAAGGGAGAAGACGCAATCTCATAGTATCCACTGAAAGTTGTGAAGTGCCCATCATTGCACATACGTTTTCGAATTTGGTGATAAAAATGTATGCATCTTCAGACTCGAGACCGTGAAATTTGGGCAACAAGTTGATGAAGTGGGGTTTAATTTCAAAATTATCCCCATTGGCTGGTGGAATAGATAGACAGGTAGGAAGGGGACCGCGTATTGGATAGCATCTTTCTTGGAGAGAGATGCGCGGTGGATTCTCCGCAAGGACGGATGGTGGCAGGGCGGTGTTATAATCTGATGGAGAACCGTCCATCTCGGTCGATGTGGTGCGTGGAAGGAAAAAAGAAGATGAAGAAGTACCGACTTCGGAGTCGATAGCAGGAATGTGGATAAGACAGGCAATAGAATCCCGTATCCAACCGAGCATGCACTAAGCGGGTTTAGTGCAAGTGGCAGCCTATGAACGATAAAAAAAATGGTTTGTTTTGAAAGAGAAGGACGTGAGACAAATCACACAAAAATTTACAATCAACCCTAGAACTTAGGTTATCTAGGTCAAGTCACTAGACCGCTCCTAGACTTCCAAAGGACAAACCGCAGGATCAATCTTCTACCACCTCTTTATTACTCTTGTGGCCAGATAAGTGCCAGGTAAGTGGGAGGTATCCGCTATACGAATCACCTAAAATAGCGGGTCTAATTAAGTAGCCATTTGCCTTAGACACACTTGCCTTAGACACCATGAAAGTAATGCGGATAACCGATAGATTACCCATGAGCTTCCTCTGTCCTAATTGACCGTGACGGTTTTTAGAGTCTTGGTCTAGATATTTTAATTAATGTAGGATGATGCAGATGCTCGTTTTGTGAGTTATGGGGCCTAGGAAGGGTGATTAAATCCCCACCTAATCTGAATTTCGGTCTTACCCCTTAAAGTTCGTATTAAAATATGCACAAACAAACCAATTACAATACTCACAAAAAGATTTTTGAGCGGTGATATTTTGCAAAGAATCCTGCAGAAAATATTTTATTAGATTTCAGAGGAGAGAGAAAGATATGTAGAAGATACCAGAGGAGTTTCGGTGTATGATCCTTCAACCCCGCCGTGGTTCTGCCGCCAAAAGTTCCTTGTTGCCATGGTTCCACCGCGTGAATGAGGGTTCTTTTGAAAAAATTTCCACTGTGGCCTCCTTTTCTCCTCTGGTGCTCTCTGAAAGTCTTTGAATCTCAAATTTCTCGTTCAAGTGACTCCAGATTCCCCTGCAAAATTCGCACAATAATTGTTAAATACACAATTTACTGTTTTGTTTTATTATGATATGGATCGAATAAGAATTTAACCTGAATAGCAAGAAAAAAAATTACGCATGTATCCCCGGCAACGACGCCATTTGATTGATCGTGAAAAAGTGTTTGTAAAATAACCGGAATCAATAACGGTGTCGCTCGTAGCTAGCCGAGATGAGTACGGGTCGTCCTCAGGAAAACGTAGAACCTTTATCTTGCTTTAGAAGAGTTGATTGAAAAGAGGGAGAATAGTTTTAAGATCTATTTTAAATACGGATATAGATTTTATAAGGAAAATGCTCGTAGGGTTCATAGGATTTAGTAGTTGATGGATGACTAATAAAGATGACTCTTTTTATTTTTTGATAGATTTAAAACTAAATTGATAGTAATGAATGAGGATTAGGGTTCTTGGAAGAAACTAGGGTTTCCCCACTATTGACCCTTATCCCTTTATTGATCTCTATTCATGTCTAGCCCTTAACAAAACAATTGTTAATCTAATCTCAAATTGCGGTCGAGACTATCAATAAATTGGTAGCGCGCCCGATAAAGATGTTAACGATTCTTTTGCTAAAGTTTATAAACTTCATAAGATGTAAAATAAGTTAAAATATTTTCTCATCCATTTTTCTACCCTAATCCTATGAACCCTAGCAAGCTACGATTTACTCATGCATGTTGTAAGAAGAAGAAGAAAGGATAGAGAATGAGATCATAATTAAAATGCAAAAAGTAAAAATACAGAAAATAAATAATTAAACAAAATGATCTATGTTTATTAATCAACTTCCAAATACAAATCCTATGAATTTAGATTACAAGAGGAAGAAGTTGATCTCGACCTCTGCCTCGTAAGAAGTAGATGCTCTGTCGATTTTTACATCGCCCTATCACGTCGAATCGTGGACCTGTCATTGATCTCTTGTTCTTTGACGGTGATTTGCTTAGTGTAAAGGTGATGAGTTTTAACTTTAGCCTTCGGTCCTTTATATAGCCCTCAAATCAGAAACCCTAGATCTCATAGGTTTAGACTTGCCATAAAGATCCACTTTCCAAGTTTTTAGATCCTACGGCTATGATGAAGCCGCGGATCTGCTGCAATTAAGGCATTTTGGCCGTGGAAGCGCCATGCTATAGAGGAGTTAGGGTTTGGATTTTCTTGTGTGGCCTCTTGTTGACACGTGGAGATCTTTTTCATACTTGGATTCTTCGAATATTTCCTGAGTCTCTGTCATTATTAATTCTACGGTTTTGGCAAATTTTTGATCCTGACATTTTGAAAATCTTGATCTCCTGACCTGAGCTAAATCTTGCACAATATCTCCATGAATAATGTTAGTACTATTTATTAAATTAGAGAGAGTATCTTAATCACTTTATATGGTAATAAATCTTTAAGAAACTTGATTAAGAATATTTGATATGCTATGCAACTTTTAATTACTAAAATATTATATAAAATGCATATATTTTCCTTCATAATGTTAATTATAATATAAAAAATATGGTAAATAGTATTTTGCAGATAAATCCAAATATGTTCTATATTTATAATAAACACCTTTAAATATTTAAGGAAATAAGGAAAATGTTATATCAAAAGTGCAATATTTTCGACTGAACAAGCGGGTAGCAAAAAGTATGCATATAAAAACAGTCGAAACGATGGGGCAACTCGCAATAAAAATCAGCGAGTGAAAAAAATATATGCATATAAAAATAGCCGAAATGTTTAGGCAACTTGTAATAAAAAGCAGCTAGTAAAAATATAAAAAAATAGCCAAAATGATTGGGCACCACGAAAAATAGCCGAAATGATTGGGCAATTGCAACTTTTGCGATATGAAAAGCTAAAAAGATAGAGTATCGCAGCAATAAAATGATAAAAATAATATAAAATCTCCTCCGCCATGCAAGTATGTCCATGTTAACTCTTGTATACGATTCATGGGCACAAATGAAAGAATGGGAACCATATTTTTCCACCAGGCTCCATAAAAGGGAGAGCCAGATCTGGATGGCAATATCTACAGCCTAGAGATCAACTCGACGTTCTTCTCATTTCAACAGAGTGCAGATGCGACGTTAACAAAAGCTCCAAGGAGCCTAATCAAAAATGAGTGACAGCAAAATCCTAACTCCAGCCTGACGTGTTTTTCATACTAACAAGATGCAGACGCAACGTCAACAAAAGACCCAAGAGTCGAAACCGAAAATGGAGTAATGGCAAAATCTTAACTCCAAGTCTCGACGTCGTATATACAACCTAGAGACCATCTCGACGTTCTTCTCATTCCAACAGGGTGCGGATGCGACGTTAACAAAAGCTCCAAGGAGCTAAATCAAAAAAGAGTGACGACAAAATCCTAACTCCAGCCCGACGTGCTTCTTATGCCAACAAGGTGCAGACGCAACGTCAACAAAAGATCCAAGGGTCGAAACCAAAAATGGAGTAACGACAAAATCCTAACTCCAAGTCTCGACGGCGCATAACCTAGAGACCATCTCGACGTTCTTCTCATTCCAACAGGGTGCGGATGCGACGTTAACAAAAGCTCTAAGGAGCCAAATTAAAAAGGAGTGACGGCAAAATCCTAACTCTAGCCCGACGTGCTTCTCATGCGAACAGGATGCAGACACAGCATCAATAAAAGATCCAAGGGTCGAAACCAAAAATGGAGTAACGGTAAAATCCTAACTCCAAGTCTCGACGGTGCATATACAACCTAGAGACCATCCCGACGTTCCTCCTCATTTCAGTAGGATGCGGAGATGGTTCTCAAATGAAATTGGAGCACTGGCATATTCCTAGCTCCGGAATTCAACTGTGATACATACAGCATAGAAGTCTTACAGATGTCTAACCTACTTCAGCAAAGAATCGGCGTGACATCGTCAAAACAAAAAATGAAGTAACGGCATATTCCCAGCTTCGGGTCTTGAAGGCAACTCATATAAAGCCTAAAAGACTATCGAAGATCATCCCACACCAGCGCAGAGTGGTTATGACTTATCGGGGCTCCAAACAACTTCAAGTAAAAAGCGTCATAGTGTCACGCCCCGCTTCCCAATATACGAGCAGGGGACGCGACGAGGCCGCTACGTATTTACTTTGAAGTAAATACGCTAAGCGTATTTAAACAATATAAGTAAAATGTACACAAGAGACAAGATGTAATTGAACAGCAACTTTATTTATTAATATTCTTTTTACAATACAACGAAAAGTAAATACATAGAATGGAAAGTAATTCCTAAACAGTGGCATAACAGAAATGTAAAATACAGAATGTAAATGTGTACAAGGAATCTAAAGCTCTGGGTCGAAAGCTAGCTAGTCCAAGTCCTCGCTGGTGGGCTCGATCTCCTGAAAGTCCGATCCACCTGACAATATTCCAAAGAAGAAAGAAAAGGAATGTTGTCAGCAAACAATCGCTCGGTAAGTCCCAAAGATAAGGGAGAAATAGAATAGACAGAGAGAGAGTATAACTATTATAATGTTGATTGTTATGTTAACGTAGTTGTTTGTAGCTTGGTACAGAAAATGCCAGTGTATACGAGAGGAGACCAACTTTCCCCGTGGACTAAGGTATAAGGAGCACAAGGAACCGTTCAGCCACGGTATAACGGCAATGGAGATTCAGGTTAGGTGTATTATGGTTACAGACTCGTGCCACTTTTAACATGTTTCGTAACAGTCTACCCTTTTATAAACCCTGCGATGTCTTGATTGTATTGTTGTATTATTGGTATTGTATATGGAATATAGATGGATGACTTGCCGAAAGTATGATATCAGTAATGGAACGGATGGATGAATATGTAAATGGAGTATATCCATGGTTCGGTTCATTCAAGTTGTATAGATTGAATATATGGATTCATGGATTCATGTTGAATTGTAGTTTGATACTTGAATCATATTCAAGTTAGATTGATTATATTGAGACTCAGTCTGAGTCAGACAATTAGAAAGTAAATTGAATTCCTGAATTATGTTTTGATGTTATCGGCAACTGCTGCATATGGACGGCAGGATTTGTGTCTTTTTCAAAAACAATTACCGTGTTGATAACACCGTTTGTTAAGTTTTCTACCTTAAATATGCAAGCACTCATATCTCCAGCTCCTTGAGGCTCAAGAGACTGATCCCGCTTAAACCTATGTTTACTAGGGTCCTTATTGTAATTTAGTATAACTTGAGGGGTTTTTTATGTAAAATTAGTTTTAGTATAATTTCAAAATACACCTTAAGTATTTAATTATCGTCTTTAGAGTTTTCATAGATGTTTCTTTTATTAAATGTGAAATTTCTAGTGAATATATCCTAGTTTTAAAGTATAAGGTATTTATTTGAAATATTGGAATTTTATGGTATTTTCTTGTAAATAGAATGTTTTTCTTGAATTTTGGAAATGTGGAATATTATAAATATTAAAAGTAGATATTTTGATATTAATTACATATATTTTTATTTATTAAAAATATAAGTTTTATTTATAATAGAAATCACATTTTCTAAAGAAAAATGTTTTAAAAATCTTTCGAGATTGTATGCTCCTTAGGAAGGTCTGCATCTCACTCCAGTAGGCCCGAGAATGTGCGATAATCTGCACCATACCGAACGGGTTCCCCAAAATGGATTGTAGAGGCACAATTGCAATGATTTGTTAAATACACTTCTTCTAGAAAAAGGTTTTATAAGTTGAAGGTAGTTATATGTAAAGTCGTATTTTCGGAATCTATGTTCCCAAATTCTTTCGTGCTATATTAGATATGTGTGTTGTGAGGAGCTAGGTCATTACCTCGTGAGTTTTCTAAAAGTATAAAGGTATTATAGAGTTTATGTCGAAAACTAAATTTTGTGGTATTTTAATGTAAAATTGCGATAAAAAATGCATATAACAATATTTTGTGATGGAACTTATTAAAGATATTTATTAATGTTTAATGAACAATATATGATGATATGAAGGTATCTTGATTAAGAAAAATTGTAATTTTTTAAAGAAAATCGAATCGGAAGTCGGACTAACTCCGCTTCCGTCGGATTTTAGTTTTGAATGTTTTTAGAATAGAGAAAAGAAGGAGAAGTGGGGACTTACTAGATGATTGGCTAGAGGAGAGGAAGAGGAAGAGGTGGGAGTTGTCGGTGCATCGTTTCGTCGTCGGAAACTCCTTGAGTTATTGCCGGAAGTTCGTCGGAGCTTCGCCCTTTGCTAACTCCACTTGCACACAATAGGATCTTGGAATTTTCTTGAGAGTTTTGGCAGAGAATTGTGAGTGAGGAGGTGTGAATTGAGGATGGTATTTATAGGGAAAATTAAGGTTTAGGGGTGACGAAAATGCATTAAAATGAGATTAAATGGGCATTTTATTGCTCTCTGGATTAATTCAGAATAAACAAGCAATAAGGGAGTAGTGGGTGTTTCCCCCAATCAGAGCAAAGCTCTGTTTTGAAATTCAAAATTCAAAAATTGAAGCAACGCTTCAGATCCAGTGCGAGACGCGCTGCGCGCCACGTGTCAAACACGGATGCGCTAGCGCCAGGTGCGCTGCGCCCTAGGCAGTGCACCATGTGTGCGCCAGCACTAGGCACGTTGCGTGCCACATATAAAACACGGGTGTGGTAGCGCAGGCTGCGCTGCGCTCTGAGCAGCGCACCACGTGTCAAACACTGGTGCGTTAGCGCAAGGTGCGCTGCGCTCTGAGCAGCGCGCCACGTGCAAAGCACGGGCGCGCTAGCGCTAGAATTATAAAATTCCCCACCTTCAGATCGAAAGATCTAATAATAATGATAAATCATTAATTAACCAGAATTAAATTCTGTTATAGAAAGATTTTCCAATCTTGTTAAAAATAAGAAGATTGCCTTCTGTAAAACAGAAACCCTAGGATCAAAGATCCAACTGTGTGAAACAACCCCAAATCAATCAAAGAAAGATCTCTTTATCTGATTTAACAAATCAACTTGCCCTATATAAAGGCCCCAAGACTTCAAGTCTGATATAGAGAAACCCCCCCATAAACTTTGAGAAAACTCAAAAAGAAAGAGAGCAAGCTCTTGAAAGAAGATTATTTCTTCAAGGTAAAGATGATGAATGATGAACACAGAGATGAAATTATCTCATAAAAAGAAGAATTATTTTCTTAAAAGATCACAGATCTACAAAGACCAAAGTCTTTCATAAAAAAAGATCAAAAGATCTCACCATATAATAAAATAAGAACATATTCTTCGCACAGATCATTGATCTATAAAGGCAAAGCCTTTCAAAAATAAGAACTGTCGTTCTTGAATCTTGAGACAAAATCTCTTTTAAAAGAACATAAATTTGTTCCCAGATCATAAAATTGATCAAATGCGCTTTGCGCTATTGAACTGCGCCTTGCACTCTTGAACATCGCTTCTGCGCTCTCTGGACCGGCACTTAGCGCCAAAATGTGCCACGTGTCAACCACGTATGCAACTTGCGTTTTGCTCTTCTGAAATAGCGCACTGCGCTCATGGGCTGGTGCTCAGCGCCAAGCGCACCACGTGTCACTCACGTGTGCGCCACTAAATTAAAAGCGCAATGCGCTCATAAATTAGCGCTTAGCGCTCATAAACTGGCGCAATGCACCCATCATCTGGTGTTTAGCGCTAAAAGAGACACGTGTCCTTCACATGTGCGCTACTTGGCAGAAGCGCACTGCGCTCTTTGACTGGCGCAAAGCGTCCAGCGCGTCACGTGTCGCGCCAACAGAACATAAATTTGTTCTTTAATGAGCCAGAGCTCTAATGAATGCTCTGCATTCAATACAAGGCAAAAATGTTGTCAAAAGGGCCAAGCCCAAATAAAAGCTCAATAGCCAGAATAAAAATGTTAAACATTTTGACCTGATTAGACTTAGCCCAAGATTGGCTATAAGTCCTCAACTCATATCAACTGAGCCCATATGCTCATAACCTTTTAACAGAGTTTAGTCCCAAATTAAGCTATAGATCTCCCAACCAACATTGGTTCAAGGGTACATCTTTGAACCCCTCTGATATATGTCATTGTAATTCTTCAACGTCTTCAGAGAGGTGACGGGTCTCGACAACCATACATTTTATAGACTATGACGTCTTTAAACCGGACTGTGGGGTCCTTAAACTCACGGACTACGATGTCCTTAACCTGGACTGTGGAGTCCTTAAGCCTATGGACTATGATGTCCTTAACCTTGGACCACCATGTCCTTAAACTGGTAATCGACCGCAATGTCCCTAAACTAAACAATAGAGTTCAAATGCTCTTTTGTTGGATCTAAATGATCCTGTTAAGTTGATCTTAGTCTAAAATTAGACTAACGTGTCCTTAACAAACGTTGAGTCGATCTTAGTCTAAAATTTAGACTAATGTATCCTTAACAAACATTTAAGTTGATCTTAGTCTCAAATGAGACTAACGTATCCTTAAACCCAAACCAAAACCCAAATCTAAGAAAATACGGATTTAGGCTAATCTACGCCCTACGGGCGACAGCATAAATTAGTCTCCGTATACAATCCACGGGCAACCAAAAACAAAACAAACACCCACGACACGAAGTGACCATCTGGAGAAGGAGAAAGTTGTTACCGCGATGCGGTAGCGTAATTAACTGCAGGGGCTTGCGCCTGCAGGGAAGGGCATCCCCACAATCAAAAACCCCTCAAATGAGGGGGAATCTGACGAAGTCTGCTACATCGGCCGCATCCGTTTAAACCTTCGATATATGGTGCCATAAATCAACTTGGCATTTTCGGAGAGGTGGACAGATAGCACCAATTAGCATCTACCCCGAAATTCAGGCAAGATGTTCACCGTGTCTTCGCGCGTATTTCGGCGGGAAACAGATTCTGGCACGCCCGGTGGGACCTTTTCCTCTTTCCACTCTACACTTTGTGTGTCGTGTTTGCAAACGAATCGCGGTTTGCTATGGTTGCATATGGATTCGAGGTACTAAGATTTGGTGTCTTGCTCCGTGCAGAAAACGGAAGATCAATGGTTTCAAACTGCACTAACTGCAACTGCAACTCTTGCTCCGTCCCTTCCGGAGGAGTGACTTACGGGCCCTAAGCGGCCTCCATCTTCGCTATGCTGGTGGAACAGGTGACTCAGGCTACCACTGTGCTATTCTTCGGGACTATGCTCCCACCGATGAGCTTTAATGTCCTAATGTCGTCGCAAGAAGCTCCAAAGAAGTCAGTCTTTGATCAGCTTACAACTACCGCGGCCCCTCTCAACGGGTCGCCTAAGTCCAATGCCTCAGTTTTCAGCAAACTGGGCCAAAGCTCAAGTGGGCCCATGAAGAAGCCCGTGATACCTGAAGCGGCCATCCCGAAGCGGATAGCCATTCCTGCTCCTAAAGTCGTCAAGGCAGCTTCCCCTGCTAAAGGGTCGGTCTTCACAAGACTGTCCGTTTCAGCTCCTACTCCATGCGAAGTCACGAAAGCTGCTTTCCCTGTTCGAAAGTCGGCCTTTGCAAGACTGACTATCCCCTCTCAATGGACATCAGTCTTCGACCGGCTAGCGCCAATAATAGCCTCTCCATAGCCGAACCAACACCATCTGCGCGACATGCTCACCATCGTCACTGGCGCCGAGTATGGAAGGCTGGGGGCAGCTCTCCGTCTGGATTTACTCCACCAGCTCCAATGGTGGAGATCGATGCTGCTGTTTCAACTGGGAACAGTTTTGAATTGCTGAACAAGGTGTGCAGGAACTCTCCTATCGCCGTACTGAAAAGATATCCTCCACCCATGGGCAATGTTACAGAAATGAAGCCGGAGCGGTCCCCTCAGCGGCTGTCCTCCAAAATTAACAAGGTCTGGCGATAGGTTCAAGACTCAGTAATTGATTAAGATTACTCTCGCCGACCCAAAAAGCTCAAAGCTCAGCAAGAAAAGAGCCATCTTGAGGTACCACAGAAAATGTCATCCGTCTGGGTGCTTACTATAACGGCCTCCTTAAGTTCGACCGCCCATAGCCGGAGAAAATCCCTGAGTCTGCGATGAATCGCAAGACCACTGAGCCTAAACGCCCTAGGTCTGGGGGCATGGTGGTGCATACTGTCTATATGGCTTCCGGAAAAGAGGAAAGCTGCGCTTCGACGGGTCACCGACCGCTCACTCGATCCGTGATAAAAGCCCAGGAGCAACAACAGAAGCTTAAGGAAATGCTAACGCAAATGGCCGCACTCACCGGGCCAAAAGAAAGCCCGGAAGCGTCATCAGAGCAGCGTCATTAACAAGAAACCGATGCTGACTTCCTTCGCAGAGTCCTCGAAAAGAAGGACAAAGAGGCAGCGGAACAAGATGCCAACATAAAATAAATGGCGTTTCTCTTCCAAGACATGGTCGGGATGATGTTACAGCCAGAACCTCCAGCTGAAGACCCTCCGATCATTATTGAAGATGATAAAGGAGAAGCGTCAAATCCTCTACCGGCTCTTTCAGCAGCCAAGGAGGAAACCATCTCAAAAGCCACGCTCGATGATTATATATCTCAAAAAATATGAGCTCACTGAGCGAACGGAGCGGCTGGCCAAGTTGTCAAGACTGGACGACCCTATCCGGGCTGGCATGACCAAATAAGTTACCCACCGGGATATACGATCCCCAAATTCCATGTGCACAAGGGGACAGGCAATCCCCATCAACATGTCGTTCAGTTCAGGGCTCTTTGCGGCAACACCGGGGGCGATGATAAATTGCTACTTCGTCAATTCGTCGGCAGCTTGACGGAAACGGCCTTCGAATGGTATTCAGAGCTTCCCAACGATTCCGTCAAAACTTTTGCAGAGATGGAGCTACTATTCACCCAGCGTTTCGCGAGTGCTAGTGAACGCACCCCAATAACAGTATTGATCAATGCCAGGGTGAAGCCTGGAGAAACATGGGTCCAATATGCAATACGATGGCGAAATTTGCGGTCGAAATGCGAGCAGCGCATCGAAGAAGCGCCTGCGGTAGGCATGTTCGTGGGTACTCTTGACCCTCAAGAAACTATTTCCCAATTCATGATATTCTTCAAGCCGACCACGTTCCAGGACTTGATTGACAGGTTGGCCCAAATGGACCAGATGGGTCATAGACCATCTCCTCCAAAGCCAGACTCTCGAAATGAAAAAGGGAAAGGAAAAGCAACTTTTATCACCCATACTCAACAACAGCCGAGCAACTTAAACCCGGTTGTTCGCCAAAACAATATGCGTCCACGCCCATCCCTCGAGGAGAGACTAGGACGTCCTTACTTGTTTTCCCAAGATAAAACGAAGAGACTGTTCGAGCTGGCAGTGCGCAACAGGCTCATAAATTTGCCGGATCCAAAACGTCCGTTACAGCCAGGTGATGTCAACAATCCTAATTACTGCCCTTACCCCTAAGCAGTAAGCCATCCAATCGAAGATTGTTTCATCTTCAAAGGCTAGATTGAGGATCAATACCAACAAGGCAAGTTCGCATTATCCGAAAACTGGAAGTTGAACCCGCCACAAGCTCACGCCCTTAAAAAAGTGGACGTGCCGGGGGCATCGTGCTCATTCATAAGGGAAGCCCCATGGGAAGTTGTTCTTTCGGCAAAGACGAAAAGAATGCTGAAAGATCTCCAAACGTGCCCGGCAATCAGGTGGAAAAATCCACTAGAATCCGAGATCGTCGAAGGAATGCTGAAACCGTGCCCAACTACAAAAAATAGTGGTGATAGTCAAAGCGCTCGCACCCTGCCGTCAAAGTCTTCGAAGAAGAAGAAGAAGACCCAAAAAGCCCGTGAAGCTTGATGACAAGCGCACAGACCTGCAAAAACAGATTAACGCTATGGAAGAATATAACTAGAAGGCGCGGATCCCAGTCACATTCCAAGAATTTCTCAACAATATCCTTGAGAACGGAGATAACGACAATAACGACAGGGATGACTCGTCAAAAGAATCTGAGGACTATGTGGCAAGTTGCCACATGATCTCTCATTCGGCATTAATTAATGAAGAAACGCACTCGGCGATAGAAGACAACATAAAAGAGCTGGGGGCTGAATCGAGGCCAAAACCCTTGGATCCGTCTGACGAGATGATCGACTTGCTACTGAACGAAACCCGTCAGAAAAGCAAACCCAATCGAGAGCGTGAATTGGCTATATTCAAAAAAGACAAACGCCGACGACTGGAGGAAAAGGTCGAGACACCCCAGCTGGTGCAAAGCGTCTCTATCGCCAGCAAAAGCAAGCGTAAAGTGAGGAAATGATTCGCTAGGGCCCTGGCAATATGAATGAAGTTGCCCTCTTTCAAAGGAAATTCTTCTGGCGATATATGTCTTGATGAAGCGGACATACATCCTAACTTCTGCCTATACCATCAGAGGATTGCGCATCCTACCGAGGAGTGCATAGCCTTTAAAAACTGGTGGCAGGGATATGTTGCTCATCGACGACACGTTCAATGAGTGAAGCGCAAGGCTTGTCGGGAACAGAAAAGCACGACAGATGAGCGCGAAAGAGCTGCTGGCAACTGTCACATAGCTGACACCAAGGGATCGCAAGTTATCACCTTTGGAAGCGATTCTGACGAAGAAATCGCCCTTAGCCCTCTCTTCAAGGAATCCACCTCCGACACAAAACATGCGAAGATTTGCGGCAAAATCTAGCTGCGTAATCGTACGTTGACTGATGACCGAAACGTCGTTAAACTACTACCAACCCGCGGCATCCTCAGGTTGATGTGGTAAAAAAAAATGGTACATCCACAAGCGAGATGGGCACGGATGAAAACCTGAAAGGGCTCCGTGAGTAAAAACAGCAGGGCTATCGGCGAGTTTTGTGAAAACCCAAAAGGGCGCAACCTCGTTAAAAGACACTTGCAAGGTCCTCTCAACCTTGTGAGGAGAAACCACCTGCGTGAGATCCTTTCGACTCACAAGGGAACAACACACTTAGGAATCCTCACGATTCCTAAGGAAAAATTACACTTGCGAGATCCTCACGACTCGTAAGGAGAACCCTCCTATGAGACCCTCACGGCTTATAGGATTCAAAAACCTTAAGCTACAGGGGTCTGAACCTGTTCTTAAGCAGCCATCACAACCTCCGATTTTGCCCTACAAGCGGCCCAATACTGACCCTTGTATACAATCCACGGGCGCGAAAAAACATTTCCCTAACAAAGTCCTACCCGCGACTAGGGATATATCTACATGGTGAACAACCCTTGAAAGTCCTCTCGACTTATAAGGAGAAAACACTCTTGTAAGATTCTTACGACTTATAAGAGAACACACACTTGGGAATCCTCACGATTCCTAAGGATAAAACGCACCTACGTGATCCTCACGACTCGTAGGGAGAAATACCTTTATGAGACCCTTACGGCTCATGAAGTCAAAAGCCTTAGTCGACAGGATCCTAATCCTGTTTGCTAAGCCGCCTTTGTTCGACATCGATGAGGGTAAATGATGATTCGCTCATGGCAATATCCCAGTTGTAGCGGTGCTGATGCCGAAATCGGTGTCTAATTCCAAGCTTGCAGCAAGAAGCTAGAGAGCCACACATGCATACGAAATAGCCGAAATGATTGGGCAATTGCGACCTTCGCGATATAAAAGCTGAAATGATAGAGCATCGCGGAAATAAAAAGTAAATAAATAAATAAAATTCATGCCCTACAGGTGATATCATATCAATCCCTGTATACAATCCAGGGGCGCAAACAAAGAAGGAATCATGCCTTCCCTCCCCAGGCTTCATTAGAAAACGAAGCCAAATCTCGACGGTTCAGGGATAGCCTAGAGATCATCAACAGCGTTCCTCCCCATTCCAGCAAAATTCAGACGCTGTAATCAACCCTGGAGCTACGGCAAAGCCCCTACTCCAAATCTCGATAGTTCCCAGACAACCTAGAGACCACCTCGACATTCGTCTCATTACAGTAGACGCAACATCATCAAGTCGGAGTGATGGCAAAATCCCAATTCCACCTCAACATTCGTTTCATTACACCAGACGCAATGTCAACAACGGCGTTCCTTCGCAGTCCAGCAGGATGCAGATGCAACGTCAACGAAAGACCTCACGGTCAAAACAACGGAGCCATGGCAAAGTACCTAGTTCCAAATCTCGATGGTTCACAGACAACCTAGAGACCACCTCGACATTCGTTTCGTTACAGCAGACGCAAGTCAGCAAGGCGGAGTGATGGCAAAATCCCAATTCCACCTCAGCATTCGTCTCATAACACCAGACGCAATGTCTACAACGGCGTTCCTTCACAGTCCAGCAGGATGCAGACGCAACGTCAATGAAAGACCTCGTGGTCGAAACAAAGCGGAGTGATGGCAAAATCCCAATTCCACCTCAGCATTCGTCTCATTACACCAGACGCAATGTCAACAACGGCGTTCCTTCGCAGTCCAGCAGGATGCAGATGCAACGTCAACGAAAGACCTCATGGTCGAAACAAAGCGGAGTGATGGAAAAATCCCAACTCTACCTCAGCATTCGTCTCATTACACCAGAAGCAATGTCCACAACGGCGTTCCTTCGCAGTCCAGCATGATGTAGATGCAACGTCAACGAAAGACCTCATGGTCGAAACAAAGCAGAGTGATGGCAAAATCCCAACTGCGCCTCAGCGTTCGTCTCATTACACCAGACGCATTGTCCACAACGGCGTTCCTTCGCAGTCCAGCAGGACGCAGATACAATGTCAACGAAAGACCTCATGGTCGAAACAAAGTGGAGCGATGGAAAAATCCCAACTCCACCTCAGCATTCGTCTCATTACACCAGACACAATGTCAACAATGGCGTTCCTTCGCAGTCCAGCAGGATGCAGATGCAACGTCAACGAAAGTCCTCACGGTCAAAACAACGGAGCCATGGCAAAGTACCTAGTTCCAAGTCTCGACGGTCACATCTACAGCCTGGAGATCCACAACAGCGTTCCTCCTCATTCCAGCAGGACTCAGACGCAAAATCAAACAACGGAGCCACGACAAAATCCCTAGCTCCAAGCCTCGACGGTTCACCAACAACGTAGAGACAACCGCGACATTCGTCTCAATACAGCAGACGCAATGCCAACAAACAAAGCAAAGGCCAAATTCCTAACTTCAGGGTCTTGATGGCAACTCATATAAAACCTGAAAGACTATCGGAGATCATCTCACACCACCGCGGAGTGGTCACCACCTCGACGTTCGCCTCGATACAGCAGATGATATGTCACTACAGCGTCCTTCCTCCAACAGGATTTAGACACGCTAAAGAAAACGAAGCGAAGGCCAAATTCCTAGCTTCAGGGTCTTGACGGCAACTCATATAAAACCTGAAAGACTATCAGAGATCACCCCATGCTAGCGCGGAGTGGTCACCACCTCGACGTTCGTCTCGATACAGCAGACGAGATGTCACTACAGTGTTCTTCCTCCAGCAGAATTCAGACGCGACAATTAAACAACGGAGCCACGGCAAAATCCCTATTTCCAAACCTCGACGGTTCACCAGCAACCTGGAGGCAACCGCGACATTCGTCTCGATACAGTAAACGCAATGCCAACAAACGAAGTGAAGGGAAAATTCCTAGCTTCAGGGTCTTGATGGCAACTCATATAAAACCTGAAAGACTATCGGAGATCATCCCACCCCTGTGCGAAGTGGTTATGACTCATCGGGGCTCTCTAAAATGAGCCTAACCTCAAGTAAAAAGCGGCATGGAAAAATTCCTAACGCTTGCTCTTCCGACGGTCAAACTGCCTAGGAGGATTGCTTGAAGACGTCTTGTCCAGCCCCCGAAGGGATCAGAGACACGACAGTCGCAAGGCTACTCGAACATCAAGATTGCCTATCAAGGAATACATCAGCCAACATGACGGTACGACGGACAAAACCCTAGTACCACAGACCCTAACGGACCTCTGTCGTAAAGAGCAGAGGTTAACTGTGACGTTAAGACATTCTTCCGAGAACTATTCGATTCGTCTCGACTTGTGAGGAAATTAGTGTTTTTGCGGGAACTTCTCGAATTGTCTCGGCTCATAAAAGGGGGAAAAGCCTTAGGAAATGAGGATAAAGACCTGTTTCCTAAGCACTGGGCCCTGCAAGTTGGTCCCAAATGGACTCTTGCATACTATTCACGGGCCACACTCTCCAAAGTTGAATCTCGACAAGGAGGGAAACAACCGCTTACGAGTCCTCTCGACTTGTAGGAGGGAAAATTCTCCTGTGAGATCTTTACGACTCTCAAGAGAAAACGCGCTTAGGAATCCTCACGATTCCTAAGGAGAAAATACACCTACGGGATCCTCTCAACCCATAGGGAGAAAAGTCTTCATGAGACCCTTATGGCTCATGAAGTTGAAAAGTCTTAGGCAGCAAATCTAAACCTGCTTTCTAAGCCATCACAACCCCTCGAAGAAACCAAAACAAGATGCTCACTCTATTACCCACCGGCTATGCTTGTAGGGTGACATGCTGATAATAAAAGAAAGAAGAAAGAAAAGAGATGACCCAAGACATTGCGAAAAATATGTATCTTTTATTCATGAATTCAGTGCGGTACAAGTTGAATCGTATGAAAGAACAAAAAATGGATACATGTTATTCAAAGAATACAAGCAAAACAGCTACTGAGAAGGAAGCGTTTTCAACAAGTCAGCCAGTTGCTCTCGCACTCTTTTCAGTGCCTTCTCGTGATCAGCAGCCGCGGCGAGCTCCGCTTCAATTCGAGCCCTTTGCTGCAAGTATGATGAAATCTTCTCATCTATTTCCCATTGGGCATCTTCGCTACTCTGCGTAACCCGCTCGATAGAGTCGAGCTTCCTCCTCAATACAAGCCCGTCCGAGATACATTGCTGCAAGATGTCAAAAACAGCTCTCAGTTGCGTAGCGTTCGCTTTAACTTGGGCGCGCAGCCGAGCAGATTCACCCGAAGCCTCCTCGCGTTCCTTCCGCCTCAAGGTCGCTTCTTGTTCGAAATGGCAGAGGAAGGACACACTCTGCTCGACCCATGCGGCCCACTGGGAGTTCAAAGCCTGAATCTCAGGGGCAGTACGCATAAGCTCAAGCTCATGCAGGCAGGCCTCAATCTTCCTGCAGTGGTTAACCCAAGACTCAACGATGCCCTCACTATGAAAGTTCATGAGCGTCGCCAGCATGGGATTAACCTCCACGGCAAAATCCGCAGCGAATGTGGGAGTCTCCATGTCAAGCTCCTCAATGTAGTCGCTCAACATGCGTAGACTATTTGCAGCACCTTTTGAGGATGGAAGTCTGGAAAAGGGCCCTGCCGGCATTATAATGCGAGACTCAAACGGGTTTGGAGTTGATGTGACCGCTACAAAACAAATCACAATCAGATGTCGGCTTAAGGAATAAAAATATATATATGAACAAAAGAGTCTATTATACCGGCTGCAACAGGGGGCAAAGCTGGGAGTTCCGGTAGCGTGGCGATACCCTTGACCCCCCTTCAATTTGTAAGGCTACGAGCAATGCAAAGAAGAATTAGCAATAATGTGACTTCCCGTTAAAAGAAAGGACGTCGGTTAGAAAAGATACTCACCGACACCAGCGGGCGGACTAATCTCCGACGGGAAAGAGAAGTGTGGGTTCAGCATCTGATACAAATGATCAAAAAGAAATCCTGTGAGATCACAATGGTACATGGTCAGTACATGAAAGATGCTGTCCCCGATTTAAATTTATCACAAACCCATACCTTCCAGCATTTGAGAAGATATAAGAGAAGAGGGAGGGGCGGTCACCGTCAAAGCGGTAACTAGTGGCGCTTCCTCGGGTGGCACAACCTCAATGCCCACCGCAGCTGCGTGCAAAACAAAAGTACCGTCAGAAAAGGTGGAAAAGGTATTGCAGAATAAAATAGAAAGCAACAACATGAAATTTACCTGGTAAGTCACTGGTCGAGACCACAACAAAGGCATCACTGAATGCAGCGACTGCCTCACCCTCCTCCGTGCTCCCGAGCACATCATCAGGGATGTGGGCCGGTATAATAACTTCCGGTGGAGAAGCAGTAACCATCGCTACAGGCTTCATTGGAAGGACGGTGGCCTTGATTACCTGTCCCGTAGTCTCCGGGCCATCCCCAGAGAGACCCATTGAACCCGCGGCCAATGAAAATGCATCTTCCGAAGGAGCAATCACTTGGGGAGCAAGAATCACCAAGGGAAGCTCCATCGCAGGAGAAACAATTGCGTCAACCCCCTCCACACTAATTAGTGCCTCATCGGGGATATCTGCGAAGTCCATAGTCAGGGCGGGACTTAGACTCAGCTCCTCTGCCATCGCCGAAGTCCCTGCAAAGTTTGTACGAGGATAAGGATATATATATATATATATATATATATATATATATATATATATATATATACAAGCAATACAAAATATTATAACGAGATACATGAACATACCAATGCGCAAGGAAGCTTCTAGTATGGCTTGTTCAAGCCGACGCTCCTTCCTGAGAAGGTATGCTCGCCGAGGTTCGAGAGTAGACTCGTGGCCACCGGTCCATAATGAAAGTGCATCCTTGGTGTCGGCTGAGATGGCCTGCTTAAGAGCCCTTTCGCCCCATTCTTCCAGAAGGCCTATGAATAGTCGCCGTATCCACGGAGGGTCTTCATAAAAGATGACGGCAGGGTAAGGCCTCTTCGGGATCCTTACATTCTCGGATTCGTCTTATGAGCGTCTCATAGCCTCAGCCAATTGTGCGGCTTCCTCGGCAGATGAACCAGGAAAAAGAAGACCATCTTCCGGTGGACTAGTAACCGTCTTCTTCCCCCGCTTTGGTCCAGAGCTAGTGATTGCAGAAGATCGCTTCTTTCCCCTTGCCGTCTATTTTTTGGGCTGCTTCTTGGTTTTGACGGGGAGAGGAGACTTCTTCAGAACCTTTGCCAAGGAGATATTATCACTAGAGCTAGGTTTTATCTCCGGAACCCTTACGGTATCCATCATCGGTCGTTCAAGCGAAGCCTCTGTTGGCAATAAGGCGCGAAGTCTTTCCTCCTCTCCAAAGGTTTTAAGCGAAGCAGCAATAGCTTCTTCTGTGGACGCACCTGTTAAAACAGCAAGCGTCAGTCAAAGCATGATAATATATATATATATATATATATATATATATATATATATATATATATATATATATAAAAACAGCGGACAGATGAGGGTAATGTATACCTGACTGCGCAAGGGCGGCCAATTCTTTTTCGAGGAGGTCTGACTGTTTGGAAGCTTCGATGGCAGCCTCCAAATCGGTATCATCGAGCATCCCGAATAAACCCTCATTGGTCCCATATTCGCTCAAGCCTTCGCTAGATGGAGCAGGGGGCATCGAGCCTAATATGGTGTCCAAAGAAAGTACTTGTTTCTTTTTCTTCTGAGGATGAGCGCCAGTGGCCGATAACACGAGTTTGCGTTTACCAGGCGCCTTTGGACGACGAGTCCCAATTTCTTTTCCTATGTCCGACTCGGGGGACACGATAGCCGCCTCTTTTTCAGGCACGCTAGATGGAGGCAACCCACACGTAGGGCTTAGCACGTGTGGGGGCTCAACTGCAGTGACCTCTTTCAATGAAGGATGAACAATGTTCCGTCGCTTCAGAAGAACATTTCGATCACCAGCCGTCACTATGCCCTTGCGATCAAGCAGTAATCGCTTTTCCTCCCTAATAACAGCACCCATCGAATGTTGGTACCACGCCATATACACATTCAGGTCTTGCGGAACACAACTCGGTTCACTGATGAAGAAGTTCGACCCTGTTTTCAGGCGCATAAAATGATGAAGTGCGCTCCGAGTACCCTCTTCAGTTGCAGCCGGTTCTGCCAAGAAAGCCTCGAGTGGGACGCCATGATTATAGCTTAATTGCTGGGTGAAGCGATGCGGGTTATACCTCATAAATAAAGCCGAGTCATTCATCTTGAATACAAGAAAGCCCGACCAGATAGAGTACATATGAAGAATCTCTCGAGCCTTCAAGACGGAGACCCCATCTTTAAATATGTCCTGCAAGGGCAGCACCGTCTTCCCCGATTCCTGGCCAACGGTCAAAATTTTATCAGTAAAGGACATGCCAGCCCCAACCGTGCGCGGGCGAAGAAGCAAGCCTCTAGCTTCCCATTGCGTCGGAGTTATGATAGAAGCGCTAACCAGTCGCATGATCCGAGGGAACCTGCACTTGTCATAAAAACTCGGCCTCTTATGGATGCCGAAGACGCCTAGCATGTGTAACTCGAGCCATGATGTGAAATAATGCATCGGAAAATTTACCGACTGCCCCTGGCTCAGTGGTATCAGCTGCCAAGCTGAGGCCGTGATACATATGGGCTAACCCAGCAATCCCCACAGCTACTTGTATCGCGGCAACCCTTCGATGCGCAGGATAGAAGACGGATGGCCTCATATGGCGAGGGTGCATGGGAAGCGCGAACCAACTCAGCCACAACCTACGGAACCCTAAAAAGAACATTTCTTTATTAATCCCAGGAGCCGCCAGCTCTGTAAAAGGGATGACCCGGGTATCAGACAGAAAGAAGCTCTTCTGATCCGCCTCCGTCGCTGGCAAATTGCCTAAACCCAAGACGAAGGGGTCGTCAAGACTGGCGAATTTGTCAACTTCTTCCTTCAATATTTCCGGGCGAAGAAAATTAGCGATAAAAGCCGTAAAATTAACTCCACGACCTTCGTATGCGAGAGAGAGGTTTTCATACATATTCAACACCTTTATCAAGCTCGGAAACTGGTGTTGAATAGCATTCTCGGGAGTAAGACCCATTACCATGGATTTGGTAGCGAAAACATACTCATACGGGGGAAGCAATTCCTCATAATGTTCCCTCCTAACGGGTAAACCCGAGACCTCTTCAAACTCCTCCAAAGAAATGGAGACTTCTCGATCTGATAGGAGGAAGGTGTGGGTCGGAATATTCCACTGTTCCAGAAATGCCCTAACCCACCATGTAGGGGGTGTGGAATATTGAAACAAAGAAGCATAAATGGAGGGATACAATCTGAGCTTCATTAACTATGATTTCCTCGCCGATAAAATATATCGGGCCCACTGCAAATACCCGGCTCGGTGACGGGTTGTTAGTCCTACATTGTACGGCTGTCCCTAAGGACGCGACTCGCCTTGACATATACGTCGTCCTAGGATGTCCAAAGCCGCCGGCGGCTGCACGGGTACGGCGGCGATCGAAGGCTGAAGGAGACCCTCCGAAGTTCAATTAACCACCTCCACGGCATAGTTCACCGGGGATGTATCTGCATACGGGATCGCCGAGATAGGCTCCGAAGGCGTCGCACAAGAAAAGCTCCGGCGGCCTCTGATAATCTGATCATACCATCTACCCCACAGGTGAAGATTTTTGTGTTCCGGGTCGTAGTCTTTGATCAGCGCGAGAACCTCTCGATCTACAGGCGCCTCAGGAAATCCGCCTTCTGATCGGATGAATGTAAAGGAGGTGTCGAAAGACATGTCGCCTGCGCAAAAGGGACAAAAGTCAACTGTCAGTGCTATAATTTAATTTAAATTCTGACACTTGGTACTTTAAAATCAGTACCGTACCGCAATGCAGTTAAAAGGGACCAAAGGGGACCCAAAAAATCCGTACCGTACCGTAGAAGAAGCCCCTCGCTATATGATGGAGGCGTGGTCTTCCTCTTGCCGAGCCTTCAATTTCTTTGGTGGACCAGAGTAGTTTTGATCAATCATGGAGTCTTGTACTTTTCGCCAGATCCTGTGAATTTGCGAGGAGAGCCGTTGATGGGGGCGCTCCGGCTTTGCCGACATTGTGGTTTTTGCAGGCGGGGCGATTTCTTTAGCACCGCCGTTGGAGAGTTCTTGCGTACCCTCCTTGGAAGCTCAAAGCTTTTCCCGGTAGGAACAACAGCGTTAACTTCCATTATTAGAGCTGGCGGAGTAAGTTCAGAGGGGGAGTTGCCCTATCTTTTCTCACTTGGCGCTAGTGGCAATGTCGAGCGTGTCTTGCAAACGGGACCGCCACAGATTTGGAAGCGGCTTCTTTGTGCCCCTGGCTTTCCTAAGGGGCTGCTATTGGTGTCAACCTATTGAAGACCGACGTCCTTGGTAGGGTTTGAGGAAGGCCGTCCAATCTTTCAAAGTCCGACTTTCTGGTAGGGGAAGTACCTTTGATGGCTTCACCCGTAGCAGGAGTTGGGAGGGCTATCCATTTTGGGGTAGCCCCTTCAGGTATTACGCGCTTCTTTGCGGGCCCGTTTGGGTTTTGGCTCAGCCTATTGAAGACTGAAACACCAGATTTGGACAGCCCGTTGAGAGGGGCTGTTGTGGTCGCCATTCGATCGAAAACTAACCTCTTGAGAGCTTCTTCCTGCGGCATTGAGGCACCGACACCCACTGGTGGGAGCATGGTCCCGAAGAACAACCCAGTAGTGGCTTTCATAACTTACCCTACCGGCATTAAAAAGATGGAGGCCGCGTTAGGCCCGTAGGTCACTCCTCCAGTTCGGGTGGAGCGAGAGTTGCTGTTGCAAGAGGTGCAGTGGGAAGGCATTGATTTTCTTCTTCTGCACAGGTGTAAGACACCAAATTTTAGTACCTCAAATCCAAGGGCAACCATTGCAAACCGCGATTTAACTTGTAAAACACGACACACGAAGTGTGGAGTGGAAAGAGGAAAAGGTCCCACCGGGCGTGCCAGGATCTGTTTACTACCGAAAATAGAGACGAACTAGGATAGATCGTCTTGCCTAAATTTGGGGACATATGCTATTTGGATTTATTCGTCCATCTCTCCTAAGATACCAAGTTGATTAATGACACCATATATCGGAGGTTTAGACAGACGCAACCATTGTAGCAGACTTTATCCGATTCCCCCTCATTTTATGAAGGGTTTTTGATTGTGGAGACGCTCTTCCCTACAGGCGCAAGCCCCTGCAGTTAATTACGTTACCACATTGCGATAACCACTTTCTCCTACTCTGGAAGTTCACTTCGTGTCGTATGTTTTTTTGTTTGTTTTGGTGCCCGTGGATTGTATACGGAGACTAGTTTATGTTATCGCCCGTAGGACGCGGACCACTCCAAATCCGTATATTTTAGATTTAGGCTTAGGTTTATTTAAGGACCATTAATCTGGTTTGAAATTAAGATCAACTTAAATATGTGAGCATTTGGGCTCAATTTGTTCTTGCTAAGGATGCGTTAGTCTAATTTGAGACTAAGATCAACTTAGTAAAATTTTAAGGATCATTTTTATTTAAGATCTAGAAAAAGAGTATTTGGGCTCAGCTGCAAGAAAATCTCAGAGACTTAGCCAATTTGGGCTAAGTCTACTTAGTCTCTTTTTTTATTCAAGAGTGCTAAGCACTCATTTGGGCTCTGTTTGTTCAGCCCTATTCTTTTCATGTCAAGGTGCTAAGCACTTATTTGAGCTCTGGCTCTCACATGTATGTCATGTGAAGTATTAAGTCATGGACGCTTCCCGATGAGTGTTGAACACTTTAGTCGTTTTGACTAATCATGAAGTTCTAAACACTTTATGGAGTCCACGTGACGTGCACGTGCGGCACTCGGCGCTGCCCAATTGGTGCTAAGCACTCAGCCGTTTTGGCTGCATATGAAGTGCTAAGCACTTTTTATATGGCGTCCATGTGAGGAGCACGTGCGGCGTTGGGGGCTGCCTACTCAGTGCTAAGCACTTAGCTGTCTTGGTTGCATAGAGAGTGCTGAGCACTTTTATTTAGCGCCCACATGCGTTTCACGTAAGGCGCTGGCCTTCTGTTTTGGGCGTCCGCGTATTTTTCACGTGAGACGCTAGGTGCTGTTAAAAGGGGCGCTCACGTGAGGCGCTAGTCTTTTTTCCTTTTTCAGAGATCAAATCTTTGTTAATGGCATTTTGACCATTAATGATCATCAAGATCTTCGTTTTTGAAGATCTGGGATCAGGTTTTTCTTTAAGAACTAAGTTCTTTTATAGGTTCTTTTTCCTTTTGTTTTTCTTTTAGTCCTAATTCTTTTCTGAATCTTTAATTCTCAAGAATAAGATCCTCCCGATGAGAATTAAATTCTCAACTTGTGGAAAACTTTTATTGTGGATCTCAGTTCCAGAGAAAGAACTAAGTTCTTTGAGAAGGGTTAAACCCTTAAAATAGGTAAAAAGAGATATTTTTATTTCTGAATTTCTTTTACCTAGATTTCTTTTGAAAGGGAAGTCTTCCTCTCTGAGGGTTGAATTCTCTACTGTTTTTGGAAACTTTCTGTATTTTTCAAAAGCTTTTGGGGGTTTTTATCTATTTTTTTCTCTTGTGAGACTTGAAGTCTCGGGTCCTCTATAGAGTGGAGGAAAGTTTGTTACTTAATTCTGAGAAAAGCACTCATTGAGAGATTCCAATTGATTTAATTAGACTTAAAATTTAGTTGGGGAATTTTACCCACCATTGGATCTTTGATCCAAGGACTTCTGTTTTTACAGAATATGATTTTTTTTTTTAACGAGATTGGGGAAATATTTTTCCCTGTACAAAATTTATTCTGTAAAAATGGTGATTTTTAATCACTATTGGATTTTTTAATCCAATGGTTCTCTGTTTTACAGAGAGCAATCTTTCTTATTTAGAAAGATTGAGAGAATATATTCTAAAATAGAATTTTATTCTATAATTGGATCTTTGATCCAACCGAAAGTATCTTTTTTATTTTAAAAAGATTTGGAAAATGTTTTCTCTCAACAGAATTTAATTCTGTATTTTGATAATTTATCATCTCCGTTGGATCTTTGATCCAATGGCTTTGTTTAATAGAGAGTATTGTAGAATTTAATTCTATCTGGGCGCTGGCGCTCACGTGTCGTGCACGTGGGCGCCACTTAAGAATTTAATTCTTAAGATAGGTACTTATGTGCTTTGCACATTGGTGCCCGCGTAAGGAGTACGTGCGGCGCCATCTAAGAGTTTAACTCTTATGAACTTTTCTGTGCTTTGCACATTGGCGCCTGTGTGAGGAGCACGTGCGACGCCATCTAAGAATTTAACTCTATGTCATGAACTCTTCTGTGCTTTGAACGTTGGCGCTCGCGTAAGGAGCACGTGAGGCGCCACCATAGGATTTTAATCCTATAAGATTGGCTCTGGCGCTGGCGCCCTTATGGAGAGAATGTGAGGCGCTGCCTTATTAAATTCAACAGATCTTTGCTCTTTTATTAGGTTAAATATATTAGGGACACAAAGTAGAAATTAGATTTCGAACTGACTTCATCATCTATAAAGATGGATCCTTACGTTATGGAAGTAGATTGTGTGTACCAAACCGTCCAGTTCGAGAAGAGCTGATGAAAGAAGCTCACAGCTCTCTTTATTCTATACACCCCGGTGGTATAAAAATGTATAAGGATCTACGGAAACACTATTGGTGGTATGGAATGAAGCGCGAAGTAGCCAGAAGTATAGCCAAGTGTTTGGTGTGTCAGCATGTAAAGACTGAACATCACAGAACTGCTGGTCTACTTCAGCCGTTACCAATCCCAGAATGAAAATAGAAGCACATTACCATGGATTTCATGACTGCCCTTCCTCGCAGCACGAAGGGTAACGACGCAGTATTGGTTATTGTGGATTGACTCACCAAGTCGGCTCACTTTATTCCCTTTCGAGTTGGCCAATCTACTGAGATGTTAGCAAAGAAGTACATGGAGATAAGTATGAATCTAAAGTAAGATTTAACCTCAAAGGGTGCTATTTTTTATACCCATGAACTCATGAGGAGATTGTGAGATTACATGGAGTACCAGTTTGCATCGTCTCCGATCGTGATACCAGATTCCGATCACAGTTTTGGCAGAGTCTGCAAACTAGCCTAGGAACGAGTCTGAACTTCAGCACGGCTAACCATCCACAAACGGACGGACAGTCCGAGCGAACAATTCAGATTCTAGAAGACATGCTAAGAGCTTATATGTTAGACTTCGGAGGTTCATGGGAAGATGACCTACACCTTGTGGAGTTTTCATACAATAACAGCTACCAGGAAAGCATTGGAATGACACCATTTGCAGCTCTCCACGGAAGAAAGTATCGTTCACCACTAAGTTGGGACGACATTGTAAGTCCACGTTGCCCACCCCGGTGCTTACGGGAAGGCGGAAAACATAATAAAAATTGGATTTTTATCAACTATAGGCAACATGGACCAAGCTTTAAGGATCTTTGCTAAACAAAAACAAGCTAACCCTAACTAGTAACTAGCTAAGTGATGGAAAGGTTATACCTTAAGCTCAAAGTCCTTCTCTCCTTGCTCCTTGGAATGGTAGAAAGAGGTCACCTTGCTTGTCTTCTCCCGTCAAAGAAGGATCCACCCGAAAGCCTCGACCTTTAGCTTCAACTCCAAGCTAGGAGTAACTAGAGTGCAAGAAATGCTAAGACTTGAACCCTAGAAGAGAGTAGAGAAGATCAAGTGAGGGTTTTTCTCAAGCTTTTTGTTTCTCAACACATGAGAGGGAGAGAGCTTGAGAGAGAGGATGAGCAAGAGAGAGAAATGATATGAGAGAATAAATTATTAGTGAGCCATTCTCACTAATATGTGTGCATTATTTTAATTGAATAATTAGCTTGAAAATTGTCATGGTAAATCATGACATGACCATTATCATTTCAATTTGCAAAGATCAAGAGCATCTTCCAAAAGAAATGATGATGGTCAAAGTGTCAACATAGGTCAACAAGTCAATGAAGTCAAATGGTCAACAACAACAACCATGTACAATTATTAAGCTAATTATTAATTAACAATAATACACACAAAAACAATAGGGTTAATAAAATGACAATAGCCATTAACCCTAAACAAGGTCCTCTCCCTCAATCTCAAGCAACTGTGCATACGCACCCGCATTCGTGATCCGAGGAACACGAATACTCTGAGAAAAACCAATCTCAAATCATATACTAGGATCCGGCTTAAACCAAAGCCCGCTAGTATAAACTGTCCGGACAGCAAACGTGCACAAGTGCGCGGATGCGAACGAACCCTGTCGCAAAACCATGCGACCTCTACTCATTTTGCCTAAAGGCGAATAGCTCTCTGTGTGGGACTCTAAAGACTCGACACTACGCTGGCAGTGGGTTTAACAACAGACCGCAAGCGGCACTAGCTGTACGTAACGGTCCCCAGGTAGATGTCGATAAGAAGACTGACGAGGTGAACCCCATCTGCACTCCTACTGAGCCTGTATGTGACAGTCTCTGTACAGTCCGGTCTGTTCGTCTGATACATCGCATGGCGGGCTTAGGGGGCGGTGAACGTCAGTCCCCTAATAGCGGTACAAGTCGTGTCGGAGTGTAGCCCAGAACACCCTGAGATAACACTGTAAACCTACCAGTATATCTCGCTTGCCCTGGCCAGGGACTACTCGTGTAATGGCTCTCCTGGACACAGCGCGATGTAAACCCTCAATACCGGGAGAGACGAATCCTGTCTAACCGTCACTGCCTCCAAGTGCTTCGGGACTGCACCCAAAAACTACCTGTTTGCACGACTCCTTTGAGCCGTGGTAGGGTAGTAATCAAAGTGCAGTGGGAACACACTCGAGGCGAAGCGACAGTGTCAAGTCAACGGACTAAGCTGTACTCATGTCACCTGGGAACTGATAACTGACAATGGGTATAATACCAACCAACAGTTCCCGACGAGTCCTGTCCAGTGTACTCGTAACCTAACGAGCACCCGCATACTATCCTAAGTACGACGTACTAACGGCTGTGGGACAGACCGTCTCCCACACTGGGATGAGAAGCGCATACGCTAGTCTACTCCGGAGTATCGATGCCCTGTCTCGATAGTCCAACGACCAGGGACCTGTATAAGGATGTGCTTATAGATTACCCAGCTCCCACGAGTGCGAGCGCCATCACAACGCTGGTAATCAAGCAAAGATCCTAAGGGCTCTACTAATATGTATATCAGCAATATGCTAAAAGAAACACATGCTCATATTAAAGCAGAGACAAACCAAGTAGCATACTACCATTTCGAGCAAGATTGTATATACAACTGTGAATATCCCAAGCTTCCATCAAGTAATATACAAACTAGTATGATACAGTAATGGCCTCTAGGGCATATACACTAACAATCTCCCACTTGCACTAAGGCCATGTACTGGCGTATCGAAGACCTATCATCTCGATCAGCCGCTCGAACTGAGTCTGGGGTAGGGCCTTCGTGAGTGGATCTGCAGTGTTATTCTCCATATTAACTCTCTTCACCTCGATCTCCTGGCGATCAATGATCTCCCTGATCAGGTGGTACCGCCTCAAAATGTGCCTGGACTTCTGATGGGACCTGGGTTCCTTCGCTAAAGCTATAGCTCCGTTGTTGTCGCAATACAGCGGTATTGGATCAACAATGGTAGGAACCACCTGAAGCTCCGTGAGGAACTTCTTCATCCAGACAGCTTCCTTTGCGGCATCGCAAGCAGCTATGTACTCCGCTTCCATTGTTGAGTCTGCAACGGTCTCCTGCTTGGAACTCTTCCAGCAAACCGCCCCTCCATTGAGGGTAAAGACATAACCCGACATGGACTTGGAGTCATCCTTGTCACTCTGGAAGCTGGAGTCAGCAAAGGCCTCGAGCTGGAGGTCTTTTCCGCCATACACCAAGAACATCTCCTTAGTCCTTCTCAGGTACTTGAGAATGTTCTTTACCGCTATCCAGTGTTTCTCCCCTGGGTTTGACTGATACCGGCTTACAACGCTCAATGCGTATGCTACATCTGGTCTGGTATACAACATCGCATACATTATAGAGCCTACCGCAGAAGCGTAGGGTATAATAGACATGCGATCCCTTTCCAAATCAGTCTTGGGAGACATCTCTTTGGAGAGGGTGATCCCGTGACAAGCCGGTAGATTACCGCGCTTGGAATCTTCCATACTGAACCTTTTCAGTATGGTGTCAATGTACCTTGACTGTGAAAGTCCCAACATCCTCTTAGATCTATCACGATAGATCTGGATCCCCAGAATGTAGTTGGCATCGCCCAGGTCCTTCATGGAGAACCTCTGCGACAAGAATCCTTTGACTGACTGTAGCATAGGAATATCATTTCCTATTAGGAGAATGTCATCCACGTACAAGACGAGGAATACCACAGTTCTCCCTACAATCTTACTGTAAATGCATGGTTCATCTGGGTTTTTGATAAAGTCGAATTCTTTGACAGTATCATCAAAGCAGATGTTCCAACTCCGCGATGCCTGCTTAAGTCCATAAATGGACTTGAGCAACTTGCACACTCTACCGCTGCTCCCACTCTGATTGAATCCCTCCGGCTGATCCATATAGACGCACTCTTCCAAATTTCCATTTAGGAAAGCCGTCTTTACGTCCATCTGCCAGATTTCATAATCGTGGAAGGCAGCAATGGCAAGAAGGATCCGAATGGATTTCAGCATAGCCACTGGAGAAAAGGTCTCGTCATAGTCCAAACCAGGTCTTTGACGAAAACCCTTTGCTACAAGTCTAGCTTTATAGGTCTCAACCTGCCCATCTACACCAATCTTCTTTCTGAAGATCCATTTGCAGCCTACGGGTTTTACCCCTTCTGGTGCAAAGTCCAAAGTCCAAACTTTGTTGGTGTACATGGACTCCATCTCGGCCCGCATTGCATCCAGCCATTTTACTGAGTCACCGCTCTGAATGGCTTGCTGGAAGCTAGTAGGCTCACCATGATCCATAGTGCAATCCTCTCTATCCCCGTCAATGAGAAAACCGTAGTATCTCTCGGGCGGATGAGACTGCCTACTACTCCTGCGGAGTGGCGCTGGGATGTCCTGTTCTTTCGAACCTTCTGGTTCTACCAAGCTTTCAGTAATAGCTTGTGGTTCTGGAATTTCTTCCAGTTCTATTGCGCTCCCACTTATCTGATTTTCCAAAAACTCAGTTTCCAAGAAGCGGGCATGACGAGAAACAAAAACCTTTTGTTCCTCTGCGTAATAGAAAAGATACCTCTTGGAGTTCTTTGGGTATCCCACAAACTTACACTGTACCGAACGTGCCTCGAGCTTGTCCGCATGCTGCTTTTTTACAAAAGCTGGACACCCCCATGTCTTAAAGTGTTTAAGACTGGGTTTCTTCCCACTCCACATCTGATATGGTATGGTAGGCACTGACTTAGTAGGAACTTGGTTCAAAAGATATGCAGCTGTTTCTAGTGCATAACTCCAGAAGGATCGCGGCAACTCAGCCTTACTCATCATGGAACGAACCATATCCAATAGGGTTCGATTCCTCCTTTCCGATACACCGTTGTGTTGTGGTGTGTATGGGGGAGTAAGTTGAGAGAGAATTCCATTCTCTTTTAAGAAGCCCAGAAACTCGGCACTCAAGTATTCGCCACCTCGATCAGATCTCAGTGTCTTGATACTTTTGCCTGTTTGTTTTTCAACTTCATTCTTGTATTCCTGAAATTTCTCAAAGGCCTCGGATTTGTGCTTCATTAAGAAGACATGCCCATACCTAGAGAAATCATCTGTGAAAGTAATGAAGTATGAATAACCACTTCGCGCATATGTAGACATTGGACCACACACATCACTGTGTATGAGTCCCAAGAGCTCGCTCGCTCTTTCTCCGTGTCCAGTGAACGGAGTCTTTGTCATCTTTCCCATGAGACATGATTCACAAGTGGCATAAGACTGGTACTCGAACGGATCTAAGTATCCTTCTTTATGTAACTTTGTCAACCGTGTCTCATTAATGTGACCCAGTCTACAATGCCATAAGAAAGCCTGATTTATTTTCGGAGACTTTCTTTTAAGTGTGTTCTGGACACTGAAGACCTGAGCTTGATTCAAAACGTATATACCGTATTTCAATGTACCTGACCCAATCAGCACTTGATTTAGGTGGATGTTTACTACATCGCTTACAAAAGTAAAATCATATCCTTCCTTAGAAAGTAAGGATACAGATATGATGTTACAAGTCGCACCTGGCACATAAAAACAGTCACGCAGAATCAATATCTGCCCAGTTGTCAGTCCTAGATGATATTTCCCTACGGATTCAGCATACATGCTCATTCCGTTAGCAACCCTGAGAGTCATATCACCTTTCCTGATAACCCTACGGTTTCTCAAAGCCTGTAACGAATTACAGATATGAGATCCTGATCCGGTATCCAATACCCAGGAAGTAGGGTTAACTGACATACAGTTCTCAATCACAAACACACCCGAAGCCGAAGCCACAACATGCTTCGAATTCTGGCTACTGGCTTTACAAGCCCTGCAATCCTTCTGTCCATGTTCATTCCCGTAACAATAGGAACATCCTTCTTTTACTACACCTGTTCCTGAAACTTCTGCCCTTCCCTTTCTTTCTACTTCCCTAGTTTCCTTTAGGGTAGTAGGCAGAGACTGTTGAACTGAGTCAGCATCTGACCTGTTCTTCAACGTGGTCTTCAGGTCCGAGAGCTCAAAAGAGCTGGTCTCTGTAAGGACGTTGCCCCCTACAGATGACCCGATAGCCAACCTCGCTGGAAGCAATTCGTTCGAGGTCTCATATCTTGCGATACGAGATTGCTCTCCATATAAAACTTTGTTATGGAGGAAGATAGAAGCTGAGTCCATCTTCTCGTGCTGCCTCTGGTATATACCATTAACTGAGGCTAACACGAGGCACTTGGCTTTCGCACAGTCTTCTTCCGATGTCCTACGAATATCAATATCCGTGACAGGGGAAACTGGACCTGAGACGGCAGGGGTTGGATCAGTTAAGAGGTGTCCCAGCTTGTCCTGGGCAATGGACATCTGGACAGACCTTTGCCAGTCATAACAGTCAGATTCAGTCATCTTATTATCTAGATGTAACCTAGGTGTGGTCACTGGGTCGCTGCAATTAAGAGAGAGAGAAGAAAACACTTAGCATGATGCTCTTGCAAGTTTAGATTGGTTTTTAATTTATCTAAACAGGATGGCTCCCACTGTTTCTCGAATCCCTTCTCAAACCGTAAAGAAAGGATTAGTCAGGATCAATCTCACCGTACAATACTTGCTTAACCGTTCAGCCAGGCCAGTGTCGGTACTTCGAGGGAGGTTTTCCAACGCTTTCGCGAAGTTCCTTAATTAAGTAACCTCTTTTCCCTGTGGGCGTAGCCCCGCTAACACCTTTCTAGGCACCTACTATGTTTATAGCATTGATCGTTAAGTGAGAGTTTTCCCGAGGAGTAGCATATACTCACAGTAGGATCGGGATCCAAATATCATCGCGTGATAAAACCGAAGGAATCCTACCAGAATCATCACACTCCAAATGGTATGCAGCGCTAGCAAGTTTCAGTACTTTTGAAACTCCCGATGTAGATTTTTGCCCCATGCTCTTATGACCTTGACTAAGGCCAACAAATCATAAGTCACATGTCAAGTTCTACCCGTCGTTATCCAGGTTAATTTGAACCCACCCGTATATACCCTTGACTATGGCCAACAAAGCAATACGACTGTCCCAAACCAACGCATTCTATCTATGCAACATATGAATACCCACCAGCTACCAAACACTGTGCCTTGACTAAGGCCAACAAACACAGCTTGAATACTGTTGAATATTTATATGAAACGACGGAGGGCTACGGATGGTTTTGGCGAAACCGTGAACGTAGTGAACTTGATATAGTCGATGGAACGAGATAGCTTTTAAAAGGAGTGGTTCAAGCTCCGCGTTTAAAATGCTTATTTTTGAAAAGAACCGAGTGGTTTTCAAAGTGTTCAAATCGACTTTTACTTGGTTTATTTTCTTGCATTAGTTCTTGTAATGCGTCCCATCATTTAATCCTACCATTGCAGAAAACAACCAAAATATGACGTACGCTTATGCCATTCGCATTCGCCACGGGGCCCCGTCATCACCCGTTAGGTTACTTAACTAACGACAGAGCGGGGGCTGGGCTAGCGCGGCTGTAAAACATAAGCAACGCCTAAATAGTTATTATATATAAATATATAGCAATGATAGATATTACAGATCACAGATGAATACATTGGATATACTAGGAATCCGCAATGCGTTCGAGCCTGCAACGTAAAGCGGATTACACGGTCGCGGTGAATAGCCAATACCCCACCCAAGACCCCTACGGGTGCGGCAAACTACCCGCCAAGCACCCGAAGCGAAGCAACCTCCCTCACCACCGTGAGTAGGCCACTCGGCACATCGAGATACCCGGTAGTTTGTGCACCCCCTCCATGGGTCTATCCTAGGAGCAAAAACAGTAAAAAGAATTATACAATGACGGCTATAACCCTGACCCGGTTGTGCGGCCATACAAATAATATTATTACATCAATTTACATGTTACAAATGAATGAAAGAAAAATAACGCTCATCTCACATCCACCCCGGCTATTCACCCGCGACAATCCAACCCATTCATATCCACAAACCAATAACAATCACAGATCACATAGATGTATAACCCCGACTAATCGACTTATAGCGATTAGCCGACGTTCAATACATACAAGCATCACAGATATAACCGATATAGTTAAAGTGTAGTGAAGTTCCGGAAAAAAATACGGATTTATAGGCCCCCAAAAGTAAATTTTAGTTCTGGAAAATCTGGGCACATATAACATATCCTAAAAATCACAAAACCAACACAGAAATACACTGCACCAAAATCGAGGCAGAGAGGAGACAAGATGGCCGCGGATGCGCGGCGCAATAGTTTCCTATTGCCGCGGATCCGCGGCCATTTGGTCGACTCTCTGTCTCGTTTTTGGTGGTGTTCTTAACAAAACCCTGAGATAATTTTTGGTGTATAACAAATTGTATTCTGACCAGAAAAAAAATTAACAGAAACTTAGGGTTTTGCGAGTTTGGTTTTTCGATTTTCCGGTTTCGAAACTTCGTTACACTTAACTACTTAGCTAGTTTATGTTTAGTTAGGCTCTGATACCACTGTAAGTCCACGTTGCCCACCCCGGTGCTTACGAGGAGGCGGAAAACATAATAAAAATTGGATTTTTAAGAACTTAGGCAACATGGACCATGCTTGTGAGGATCTTTGCTAAACATGAACTTGCTAAAGCTAACTACAAAGTAGCTAAGTGATGGAAAGGTTATACCTTGAGCTCAAAGTCCTTCTCTCCTTGCTCCTTGGAATGGTAGAAAGAGGTCACCTTGCTTGTCTTCTCCCGTCAAAGAAGGATCCACCCGAAAGCCTCGACCTTTAGCTTCAACTCCAAGCTAGGAGTAACTAGAGTGCAAGAAATGCTAAGACTTGAACCCTAGAAGAGAGTAGAGAAGATCAAGTGAGGGTTTTTCTCAAGCTTTTTGTTTCTCAACACATGAGAGGGAGAGAGCTTGAGGGAGAGGATGAGCAAGAGAGAGAAATGATATGAGAGAATAAATTATTAGTGAGCCATTCTCACTAATATGTGTGCATTATTTTAATTGAATAATTAGCTTGAAAATTGTCATGGTAAATCATGACATGACCATTATCATTTCAATTTGCAAAGATCAAAGAGCATCTTCCAAAAGAAATGATGATGGTCAAAGTGTCAACATAGGTCAACAAGTCAATGAAGTCAAATGGTCAACAACAACAACCATGTACAATTATTAAGCTAATTATTAATTAACAATAATACACACAAAAACAATAGGGTTAATAAAATGAAAATAGCCATTAACCCTAAACAAGGTCCTCTCCCTCAATCTCAAGCAACTGTGCATACGCACCCGCATTCGTGATCCGAGGAACACGAATACTCTGAGAAAAACCAATCTCAAATCATATACTAGGATCCGGCTTAAACCAAAGCCCGCTAGTATAAACTGTCCGGACAGCAAACGTGCACAAGTGCGCGGATGCGAACGAACCCTGTCGCAAAACCATGCGACCTCTACTCATTTTGCCTAAAGGCGAATAGCTCTCTGTGTGGGACTCTAAAGACTCGACACTACGCTGGCAGTGGGTTTAACCACAGACCGCAAGCGGCACTAGCTGTACGTAACGGTCCCCAGGTAGATGTCGATAAGAAGACTGACGAGGTGAACCCCATCTGCACTCCTACTGAGCCTGTATGTGACAGTCTCCGTACAGTCCGGTCTGTTCGTCTGATACATCGCATGGCGGGCCTAGGGGGGCGGTGAACGTCAGTCCCCTAATAGCGGTACAAGTCGTGTCGGAGTGTAGCCCAGAACACCCTGAGATAACACTGGAAACCTACCAGTATATCTCGCTTGCCCTGGCCAGGGACTACTCGTGTAATGGCTCTCCTGGACACAGCGCGATGTCAACCCCCAATACCGGGAGAGACGAATCCTGTCTAACCGTCACTGCCTCCAAGTGCTTCGGGACTGCACCCAAAAACTACCTGTTTGCACGACTCCTTTGAGCCGTGGTAGGGTAGTAATCAAAGTGCAGTGGGAACACACTCGAGGCGAAGCGACAGTGTCAAGTCAACGGACTAAGCTGTACTCATGTCACCTGGAAACTGATAACTGACGATGGGTATAATACCAACCAACAGTTCCCGACGAGTCCTGTCCAGTGTACTCGTAACCTAACGAGCACCCGCATACTATCCCAAGTACGACGTACTAACGGCTGTGGGACAGACCGTCTCCCACACTGGGATGAGAAGCGCATACGCTAGTCTACTCCGGAGTATCGATGCCCTGTCTCGATAGTCCAACGACCAGGGACCTGTATAAGGATGTGCTTATAGATTACCCAGCTCCCACGAGTGCGAGCGCCATCACAACGCTGGTAATCAAGCAAAGATCCTAAGGGCTCTACTAATATGTATATCAGCAATATGCTAAAAGAAACACATGCTCATATTAAAGCAGAGACAAACCAAGTAGCATACTACCATTTCGAGCAAGATTGTATATACAACTGTGAATATCCCAAGCTTCCATCAAGTAATATACAAACTAGTATGATACAGTAATGGCCTCTAGGGCATATACACTAACAGACATCGGAGATCGTGAACTCCTTGGACCAGAGATGATTGTGGCAATTGTGGACATAGTTCACACGATCAGGGAAAGAATGCGCATAGCTCAAGACCGACAGAAGTATTGGGCCGATGCAAAGCGCCGACATTTGGAGTTCCAACCTGGAGACCATGTTTTCTTAAAGATCTCTCCAAATAGAGGAGTGATCTGCTTTGGCAAGAGAGGTAAGCTCAGTCCGAGATATATAGGACCATTCAACATTCTCGAACGAGTCGGAGAAGTGGCATACCGTTTGGCACTCATTGGATGGAGTGCACAATGTGTTCTACATATCCCAGCTTTGAAGATATATGAGCGACCCCAGCCACATCCTTGATCACTCCGATCTCACAGTCCAGACTGACCTAACTTGTGAGCAACAATCCGTTGAGATCCTGGACAGAAAGGTAAAGACATTACGAAACAAGAAAGTAAACTTGTTCCGAGTGATGTGGAGAAAAGATTCGCCAGGAGAATCAACGTGGGAACGAGAAGAAGACATGCGTGCAAGATACCCTTATTTATTTGTAAATTAGTCCTTATGTAAATGTAAATTTCGAGGACGAAATTTTTATAAGGAGGGTAGACTATAACGACACTGAATTTACTATACAAAATTTTTCAGTTTAAAGTACATAAAGGAGTTTATAAGCCTGAGTACAAGTTATAAGTAAATTTTGTTTAAGAATAGCAAGAAACAACTTATACCTCACTGGTAAAGCCCTTGTACTGCTGTGATGTAGCCCCTGTGTTCGAATCCCATCAAACATATTTTATTTTTTTGATTTTATTTTAAAAACTTTTTGGAAGCCCAAAGTTTACACATGCAATGCACATAAAAATGAAAGTCTGAAGAAATCAAACATGTGCAAAAGGGAGTTAATACTGAGATGAACATGTGGCAAGAATCCAACAGCCCCCCTCACTAAAACGACTGGCGAGATGCGCCTCTAGACCGGCACCGACGGTCCCCCTGCTGCCAATAAGACCCGGGCTTTGCACACAAGTCCTTTCACCTATGCCTAACCCCCTACATTGTTTGATTGCTCTGCAATCAAACAGAGACTTTTAATTTCACCTTTAAACCAAATTTTAATGCATTTTAATTCATCATTTTAATTACAAAACCATAATTCCACATTATAAATACCACCCCACCCTTTGGCTAAATATCATTCTGAAAATTCTAGCCAAAATTCTCAAAAAATTTTAAGTACAAGAGGAGTAGAAAAGGAGTTAGCAAGCGAGCAATTTCCGTCGAGGATCAAAGCAAATTCCGGTGACCCCGCAATGCCACGATGACAACCTTCCCTCCTTCTATCTTCTCTTAACCTAACTAGCTTGTAGGTCCCTTCTAATTCTCATTCCCTTTCTTTAAAAGTTCATTTTCAAAACATCTGTCAGAAGTGGAGTTAATACCGATATCTTCTTCTAAAATCCTATAATTACACTTTTTCTTACATATTCTTCATTCATATTCCTACAACATACTTGTTAATATAAAACCAATGCTTAGAACCAATTTTTAATCAAAAAAATCATGCAAAATAACTTTAACTTAACATTTACATTAAAATACCATGAACTTTGTATATATCATCTTTATTTGTTTTGCTTAAACATACCTTTAGAAAACTTCACGGGGTAACGACCTACCCCTTACATACACACATCGTTCCAAAGCACGATATATCCTTGTATGAATTTTTGTTACGAATACAATATTACAAGAAAATACCATTTACTATAAAACCGAATTTATTTTAAATTGTATTTTTAACTCCTTTACAAATATGCCTCTATAACCCTCTTCAGGGGACCCGTTATTAGATGGTGCAGATTATCGCACATCCTTGGGCTAGTAGAGCGAGATGCAGACCTCCTCACAGAGCATTCGGTCTCGAAAGGTTTTTAATACGGTTTTTAAGAAAAACGCATTTTTCTACTTAAATAAAATTTAATTTTTAATAATTATATAAATATTACAAATACATATATTTTCAAAATATAATAAACTTACATTTTTTAAATGAAAGAATTATAAGTTTCACCAAAATACCATCAAGAAACCAAAATAGTCAAGCTTTACAGTAAAATACCATGGACTTTCCAAGCTTAGCTATTATCACTAAAATATCTCAAATCCTTAAAATTCACATTCATGGAAACCCTAAATAATATAAATAACTTCTCGAGATTATTTTGAAACTATATTAAAAATATTTTTCATTAAACCCGCTCGAGTTATATAAAACAACATTTAAGAACTTTAGTAAATATAGGTTTAAGCGGGATCAATTCTCTTGAGCCTCAGGGAACCGGAGAAAGTGAGTGCTTGCCTATTTAAGGTTGAAAACTTAACGGTGTTATCAATGGTAATTGTCTTGGAAAAAGACACAAATCCTGCCATCCATATGTAGCAGTTACCGATTACCCCCGAACCTAATTCAGGATCTAAATAAGTTACAAGTGTTTGACTCAAGTCTGAGTCTAAACTCAAATCAGAGTCCAATTCAAACATGAATCCAAAGGCTAACATAAATACTTGAAAATGAACCTGAATACTTGAATTCAAACTTCAATATCAAACCTGAATACATGACTTGACTTGACCGAACCATGGCTATAACTTGACGCGACTACAAGATTACATCCTGAACCTGACTACTTGAACAACTTATATCCATGGTCTAGTAAAGCCTTGTAAATATAATCTATACAATACATTACACGGGGATAATGGGGTAGATTAGTACGGAATGTATATCATAGCACGAGATGGTCACTAAAAGATACCTACATGAACTCTCGTGCCATTATCCCATGGGTTTTGACGGAGCCTTGTACTACATGTTACCATAGTCCACGGGGTAAGATGGACTCCTCTCGTATACACAAATACTTTCTGTACCAAGCTACAAACAACTACGTTAGAATAGCAAACATATACCTGTACATCTTACCAGTTTCAATTCTCATTACTTGCTATATTCCTTTCTTTCTTTTGGGACTTACCGAGCGCTAGTTCGCTGAAGACATTCCTGTCTATTTATTTCTTTGGAATGTTTGTCAGGAGGATCGGACTCTCAGGAGATTGGGCCGAGCCAGGAGGACTTGGACCAGTTCACTGCCCAGACGGATTTCTAGTTCACCATGTACTTATTTCAGTTTGTATGCCACTGTTTAGGCATTGTTTTATATCATTGTATCTTTCCTTTTTAAAGCAGTTGTATTGTAAAGATGAATGTTAATAAAAGTTGTTGTTTATTTCTTATCTCTTGTCATTCTTGTACATTTTTATATATTGCTTAATTACGCTTAACGTATTTATTTCTTAGTAAATACGTTGCGGGCTCGCCACGTCTTCGCTTCCGTACACTGGGAAGCGAGGCGTGACGTCAAGTTTCTTCATGCTCTTCTTTGCTCCTCGAATAAACTAAAATATCGTCAATAAACACCACTACGAAATGATCTAGATATGGTGAAAAGATTCGGTTCATTAAGTCCATAAATATTGCTGGTGCGTTAGTAACTCCAAATGGCATCACTAAATACTCATAATACCCATATCGAGTTCGAAACGCCATCTTGAAAATGTTTTCTGCTTTCACCCGAACTTGATGATTCGCTGATCGCAAATCTAACATCGAGAATACCCTCACACCACTGAGTTGATCGAATAATTCGTTTATGCGGGGGATTGGGTACTTGTTCTTAATAATCACCTGATTTAACTCCCTATAGTCGATGCATATCCTTCGCATGCCATCTTTCTTATTGATTAGAAGAACTGGAGCTCCCCATGGTGAACCGCTGCTGCGAATCCAACCCTTCTCTAGTAATTCGGTAACTTGTTTCTTTATCTCTTCCTGTTCTATCGGTGCCATTTGCTAATAAGCCTTTGAAATCAGCGTTGCTCCAGGAATAAGATCTATCGTGAACTCCACTTCTCATTTTAGCGGTAAACCCGAGATGTTCTCGAACACATCCATAAAATTCCGAACTACTACTGGTGCTTCTTCCTTGTTTACTTCCATCGACGAAAGAACGACACTCGTCGGCCTAGCCCTAAATTCGACTGGCCCGACAGATCTACTACCTCCCCAGAATATGAACTCCGGATGTCCGGGAATCCGAAGATCACTTTCTTCACCCTGCAATCAATTTGAGCGTGGAAAATGTTGAGAAAATCCATTCCCAAGACTACATCATAGCTGCCCGTATCAATCACCAAGAAATCCGCGAATAACTCCAGTCCGCAAATAACAATTGAGCAACTTTTGCATTCACTACTAGATATAATTCTTTCATTCCCAGTGTGTATGTCCCAAGAATTAGATAGAGCCGTGTATGGGACAGAGTGTGCATTAATAAACTTAGACGATATAAAGCAATGGGATGCACCAGAATTGAACAATGCTAATGCGGGAAAATTATAAACAAGTAGGATACCTGAGACAACATCATTTGAAGCTTTAGCCTCCTCGGCCGTCAAGGTGAAGGCCCTTGCCTGATTAGGCCTCTGAGTAATCTGCTTCTGCTGTGCTCTTGGAGTATCACCCTTCAATTGAACTCTCGATGGACAAGTATTTATCCAATGATTAGTTGCCCCACAAATCAGACACTGCCCAAGCCTCATCCGGCATTCCCTCCGGTAATAACCCGGTCGATGGTAGTAATCACAAATCATATCCTTCTTCTGTGTTAGAACAAAGGTCCTCTTCATAGATACCGCTCCCTGCTTGTTCATTGGAATGCCTCTACGTACAGAAGCTCTGGTTGGTGCAAACGCAGTCTTCTGCACTGGAACCTCTTGGTGTAGATCACCCTTTACTTTTACCGATAAACTCTGCTGCTCGCTAGCCTCCTTGAGAACTTGGGAGAATGTCATGTCCCGCTTCCCAGTATACGGGCAGAGGACGCGACGGGCCGCTACGTATTTACTCAGAAGCAAACACGCTAAGCGTATCTAAGCAATATAAGTAAAATGCACAAGAGGCAGGATGTAAATGAACATCAACTTTATTTATTAAAATTCTTTTTACAATACATCTGAAAAGTAAATACATGGAATGGAAAGCAATGCCTAAACAGTGGCATAACAGAAATGGAAAATACAGAATATAAATGTGTACAAGTAACTAGAGCTCCGGGTCGAAAGCTAGCTGGTCCAAGTCCTTGCTGGTGGGATCGATATCCAGTGAGTCCGAATCACCTGACGACATTCCAAAGAAGAAGAAAGAGAATGTCGTCAGCAAACAAATCGCTCGGTAAGTCCCGTAAATAGACAAGAATGGAATAGACAGAATAAAGTATATATTATTAGAATATTGTATTTAGTGTTAACGCTGTTATTTGTAGCTTAGTACAGAAGAGGCCGGTGTATATGAGAGGAGTCTCACTAGACCAGAGACTACGGTATATGGAGTACAAGGAACCGTTCAGCCACGGTACAACAGCAATTGAATTCAGATTAATTGTCTTATGGTTGTTGTCTCGTGCCACTTCTAACACCTTCCGTACCATTCTACCCCTTATAAACCCCGCGATATCTTGATTGTATTGTCTTGATTTATATAGATGGATGACTTTCCGAAACCATGATATCAGTAAATGGATGTAACTAGAGAATCATGTAGATGGATGTATATCCATGGTTCGGTTGGGTCAACATAGATTGAATAGATTGAATATATGGATTCATATTGAATTGTAGTTTTGTAATTTCATACTTGAATCATATTCAAATCAGATTGATTATATTGAGACTCAGTCCGAGTCAGACAATTAGAAAAGGAATTGAATCCTGAATTAGGTTTTGGTGTTCGGTAACTGCTGCATATGGACGGAAGGATTTGTGTCTTTTTCAAAGACAATTACCGTGTTAATAACACCGTTTGTTAAGTTGTCTACCTTAAATAGGCAAGCACCCATATCTCCGGCTCCCTGAGGCTCAAGAGACTGGTCCCGCTTAAATCTATGTTTACTAGGGTCCTTATTGTACTTTAATATAACTTGAGGGGGGTTTATGTAAAAATAATTTTGTACAATTTTCAAAATACACCTCAAGTATTTTACTATCGTCCTTAGAGTTTTTATTGATGTATATTTTATCAATGTGACATTTCTAGTGAATAAAACCTAATTTCATAATATATGGTATTTATTTGTAATATTAGAATTGTATGGTATTTTCTTGTAAATGATATGTTTTTCTTGAATTTTGGAAATGTGGAATATTATAAATATTAAAAATAGTTATTTTGATATTAATTACATATATATTTATTTATTAAAAATATAAGTTTTATTTATAATAGAAATCACATTTTCTAAAGAAAATTGTATTAAAATCTTTCGAGATCGTATGCTCCTTGCGGAGGTCTGCATCTCACTCTACTAAGCCCAAGAATGTGCGATAATCCGTACCATACCCAACGGGTTCCCCAAAATGGGTTGTAGAGGCACAATCACAAAAATTTGTTAAAATACACTTCATGTAGAAAAAGGTTTTATAAGTTGAAGGTAGTTATATGTAAAGTCGTATTTTCCGAATCTATGTTCCCAAATTCCATCGTGCTATATTAGATATGTGTGTTGTGAGGAGGTAGGTCATTACCTCATGAACTATCTATAGGTATAATAAGGAATTATGATGGTTTATGTTGAAACTAAACTATATGGTATTTTTCTGATAAAGTATAATAAAAGTTACAAAAATAATTAGTTTGATGTACAACTTATTTTATTAAGTTTGTTAATGTTTATTAATCAACATATAAGAATATGGTTTTATTTTGTTAAAGAAAAGTGTAGTTTTTAAAGAAAACCGAATCATAAGTCGGATTAACTCTGCTTCCATCCGGTTTTAGTTTTGAATGTTTTTAGAATAGAGAAAAGAAGAAGAAGTAGGGACTTACTAGATGATTGGCTAGAAGAGAGAAAGAGGAAGAGGTGGGAGTTGCCGGTGTATCGTTTCGTCGTCAGAAACTCCTTGAGTTGTCGCCGGAAGTTCGTCGGAGCTTCGCCCTTTGCTAACTCCACTTGCGCACAAAATGATCTTGGAATTTTCTTGAGAGTTTTTGTAGGAATTGTGAGTGAGGAGGTATGAATTGAGGGTGGTATTTATAGGTAAAATTAGGGTTTAGAGGTGGTGAAAATGCATTAAAAATATGCATTAAAATGAGATAATGGGCATTTTATTGCTCTCTGGATTAATTCAGAGTAAACAAGCAATAAGGGAGTAATGGGGTAGGCCAAACGTTGTAGGGGTGAAATTTGAAGGAATTTGGGACGGTCTAGACCGACATCGCCGGTTTTCATGGGCTTGTCATCGGCCCAATGCTGACGGGTGTGGTCGGTGTTGGGGTATTGGGGCGGGGTCGTTTGGTATTCTTCAGTTCACCTGCTTGATTATTCTGTAAGTTACTCTATTACGTGTGTTGCACGTATAGACTCTTGAGCTTCTAAAAGAATAAACGAATTTTAAATAAAAATAATGTGTGGCCGATGGGATTTGAACTCTGGTGCTATGGTTCAGCAGTGCAAGGTCTTACCAATAAACTACAAACTCCTTGTTATTGTTCAAAAGCAAATCAAACTTATAACTTGTGCTCAGGCTCAAGTACCCCTTTCTGTATTTTTGAAATAAAAATTTGTACAGAAAGTTTAGGGTTGTTACAGAGAAGGTGATCAATCCTAACGATATGATATGCCTCTGAATCTCCACATCCAGACTACGCATAAACCGCCTTGCCCTATCTGCTTTATTAGCAACTAAGGGCCCCGCAAATTGACTGAGCCGGGTTCGCCGCATGTGTATCAACAGATCCTCCATTCTACTTCAGGCTAATGAACTTCTCTTCCATTTCCTCTCGAGCAGATTGCGGCTCCAAGAAACTTTGCGAAAAGGTTGCTCAGCTAACCATCTTGGTTAGACGGGTCTCCTCAATAAGCCACCTCTCGTGGGTGTAATCTAACAATTAGATGTGTACTACATCCACCCTTTTTCATCTGTAATCTGTGCGGCAACAAAACGGTTCTCTATATCTATTAGCCACTGCTGCGTTGGTAATGGCTCTTCTAATCCTGTAAAGATGGACGAACCGAACTTCCTGAGGTCTTCCACACTACCCTCAAGCTGTGTTGGTCTAGAAACTGCTGCCCTATCAGCTACTGTGACAACAGACTGCTGGACCGTCCTTGGATCCTCTTGAAATGTCTTGGCTTGCCGCTGATTCAGCTCAATTTGACGATTCTGGTTTTCTAACATACCACGTATGACCCTAAGTAATGCGGTGCTATTTACATGCCTATGGTATAACCGCAAATCTCTATCCGCCGTGATTCTGAAGCCAAAGACACTGAAGGGGATTAGTAACGGTAAACATGATTCAATAAACAAGATATCCATAACTATAGATTCAAGACTGGTAAGGTAGTAATATGGAAAGACATATTCCTGATTCCGGATTTCCTAATTAGTGTATTGGGTCTAATACCCAACTACAAAGAACCAAACCCGACTAATCCTAAGACCCATGTCCCTGATACCAACAAAACCTTATCACACCCCACTTCCCAAAATACATAAATACGGTACGTAACAAAGCCATCCATGCTACCTATGGCTAGGAAAAATCCCTCCATAGTCATATTACGGCTGTCAATCAGATATTAAGAACAGTAAATAAAATCTAACTAACACATGTCCATCTGCAATAATAAATAAAAGTCAAGAAATATATATATCGAAAACGAATAAAGAAATAATATCCTAATCACATCCCTTATGGGATCACATCGGCAAATTTAAACTACAGAAAAAATAACTAACTATCTCTAAAACTAATCATCAAGCTCCTTACTGCTCAGCTTTCTTGTTAAAGTACTCTTGATCTTTCTGCGATAAGATCATAGGAACTAGGCCATGAAAAATCCAGATATCAGTGCGTCATAAATATCAATAACGATAATAATAACCAAAATAGAAATCTATAGTGAAACATGAATATAAATAATCATCGCAGGTGTAAAACAGTGAGGGATTGGTATGTCGCGTGCATCCTAAAGTCTGTGCTTCTAGGTTATCTATTCTACAAGTTTTTGAAATCAATTAATGTAATTCTCATCGTAACTCAACAGTATATATCCCGTTCGTACCTTTACGGGCCACGGTACAATATATCCCATTTATTCCCCCACGGGACCACGACACAATAAACAATGTTTATTCCGTTCACGTCCGGAATCACGGCAAACAATAATAATATCCTCTTGAATTACGTTTCGTTTACATTCTTGATTTCCCCTTTTCCCTAGGTTTCGTGTTCAAGTCAGGTATTAACAGTATTTACCTAATACTAACAAAGGATCAATCAGATATAGGTCTTGTCTATCTAGACAACAAGTCACAATAATTCAGTTTAGTCGGCATTGGTAATAATCCAAGTAACAGGTCTTGTAACGCGTCATGAACATGTAAAGCAGTGTTTTAACATGATAAATACTAGATGGAAAACAATAACCAGTTCATTTAAACAGTGTTGAAATAACCAATGTATTTTATCTTTTAAAAAATAAAGAATTTATTAATTAACTAATCCGCTATATATAAACCTGGGTATAATGACATTCACATCTGCTACTAAACCTACTGTCATACAGGTAACATATCGCGAACTACAATGGAGTTATAATCAAATATAATGAACTAGCATGCAACCAGATAAAAGATATGGATTAAAGCTATACCATTGTAAATTGATGTTACTTGCTAAATAATATGATACATATACTATAAATAATTGTATAGATAAAATAGTATGTCGCAAGTTTAAGAACCTGCCTCGATGATACACTTACGGTGAATACGGATTTTCTGAATGACGGCGACGTCTGAAATCACGACATAAATACGGCCTTGGCCACAAACGACTGCGTAATGCTCTGGGGTAATCGCTGATGCTCTGTGAAATTCCCATAGGTCGGTGTTCATGGTCGAAGAAGGCGGCGACGAGTCAGGATTTGCCGGCGACAAATCAACGACGGGGTTTTGAACTTTTAAAAAGAAGAAAAAAAAGAGAAGGAGATGAAGAAGAAGGTGTCGGGGATGAGCTCTGGGTTCTGGGTCACTGCAAGGCGAAGATCTTAAGCCGCTGGGTCCGCGACGAAGAGATGGAGCGTCTTCAATGGTGACGATGAAGCCAGGATCGAGGAGGTTAGGTGATTGGAAAAAGAATAGAAGAAGAAGGTTGCGAATATAAGGTGATAGTGACTTGGCCGTCGAAAAGGGGGTCGTCGGTGATGGAGAGGAAATGGAGTTCGACAAAAGGCGAGGAAGGTGATGGCGAAGGTGGTGTCGAGGTCTGGGAAATGAAGAAGTCGGAGAAGAAGGAAAAGAGAAAGACGATGGTGATATGTGGTGCTTAGAGTTTAGGCGAAGGATGAAGAAGAAAGAGTCAACGACGATGAGATAAGGACGGAGGTGATGGGTGGCGTGGGTTAGGGCTTCGGGGATAGGGAAGAAGGAGAGGGAAAGTATGACGGGGGAGAGAGAGTTTATAATAAAAAAACACTTAATAATATATATATTTATATAGTATAAGTGTTATAGATTTATATATATTATAATTTGTAGATAATCTCAATTGTTACCAAACTTTTACCCGAAAATCTCTAAAACTATATATTCGAAAGATATACCCATACGTAAGATCTTAAACCATAATGCAATATTCCAATATTAATACATATGCCCTAAGTAAAATTTAAATAACCATATATAAAGCTTTAATTAAAGATATAAATTTTTTTAAAATATTTTATTAACTTATATTTTAGGATATGCATATAAAAGATAAGAATGAAAAGAGATATGAGGTGATATACCATGAAAAATCAGGTAACAACAGAAATATTTTATTCATATCTTTAGATATATAAATATATTAAGATCTAAATATATATGATGTGGGTATGATTCTAGATTCACATAAATACACTTCACTGGCAAATCTTAGATACAATCCTGCACCATAATGGGTTCTAAATATGCGGGTCGGATCAGATAACGACTACTACTATTCAAATTATTCGCAACCCAAAAGATAAAATAAAAGAATTATAAAGCATGACTTAAAATACTAAATTATATTGTATAAACATACTAGGGTGTTACACCATATTATAAATCGGTATCATGGCTAACAAAACACGAATCGAAATATTTCAAACCACCAGAGAAAAGATCTCGTTGTAATCTTCACCCTTCCTCTGTGCAAAACCCTTAGCCACTAATCTCGCCTTGTATCTAATATCATCTGCCTCTGACGAATCTTTCTTAAATTTAAAGACCCACTTGCAGCCAATAGCATGCTTGCCCTCTGGTAGAGCAACAAATCATACGCATCGTTCTGATGAAAAGACTCCATCTCCTCCTCCATCGCAACTCTCCAACTGGGAAAATCGGTAGAATACATAGTCACTTTTTAATTGGACAGTTCCTTATGCTTAATAGTCAACACATATGATGCATCATCGTCAAAATCAACGGCAGCCATATCCTCAAAACCAAGTCTGACCGGTGGACGCCTAATTTACATAGATCTTCACCCCTCTGTCTGTACTAGACCCTCTGGCTCTATCAGACCCTCCACCTAAATCTAAGTATTAATCACCTTATTTCTCCTACTATCCTGAACCGGAACGTTGATCTCCACCTTGCTTGGTGGCGCAACCGTTCTCTCTTCACCATCTGATTGAGTTTGTTTTTTACAAACCATCGCACACTCATCAAATATAACATGCTAGCAGATTACTATCTTCTGAGTCTCAGGACACCACAGTATGTACCCTTTGGCTTCACTTCCATAGCCGAGTAGGACACACTTCCTAGCTCTCGGCTCTAGCTTATCACTCTTCTGCTGAACATAAGTTGGACACTCAAATATATGAAGCCGTCTGTAATCTCCAGCCTTCTCGGTCCACACTTCTTCAGAAATTTTCTTATCTATCGCCGCCGATGATAATCTGTTGATAAGAGACGTAGCGGTAGATAGGGCTTTAGCCAAATACTCCTTAGGAAGCCCTGCTGTAAACTGCAAACATCTGGTTTTTTCTAGTAATGTCTGATTCATCCATTCTGAAACGCCAATTGATTGAGGGTCTTCCGAAGTGGTGTAATGACGCACAATCCCCTCTGACTTGCGGAAGTCTACAAATGCATGCGAAGTAAACTCTCCGCCATTATCAGACTGAAGAACTTTTGCGTGCCTACCCGTCTGATTCTCCACCCTGGCCTTCCATGTCTTAAACTTCTCGAAAGTCTCGGCTTTAGACTTGAGAACATATACCCAAACTTTTCTCAAAAAGTCATCAACGAATGAAACGAAATATCTGGTTCCACCTCGCGAAAGAACTGGTGCTGGACACCAAATATCAGTGTGGACATAATTAAGAATACCCTTTGTATTATGAATTGTTGTCCCGAACTTCGCCTTTGTTTCTTTCCTAGGACACACTCCTTACAGAAATTTAGCCTGCCAAAATCTCCATCTCCAAGCAGCTGCATCTTATGAAGCACCTCCAAACCCGACTCCCCAATATGGCTCAATCGTAAGTGCTACAATTTAGTCGAATCTGAATCATCTGAACGAGTAGATACCACAACACTATCATCTGCAACTGACTGTCCTTCTAGAAAATATAAGTTTCTCACCTTCTTTCCTTTCATAACAAAAAGAGCCTCTTAGAAATTTTTATGGAACGTCTTTCGGCTACGCACTTGCAGCCGATCCCCGTCAAAGCTCCTAAAGAAATCAAACTTTTTTCAGATTTGGAACATATCTGACATTTGTCAAAGTCTGCACTACCCCATCAAACATGTATTTCTGAACAAAACCAATCCTCTCGATCTTACACACCACATTGTTCCCCATCAAGACAGAACCTCCATCAAGAGAACAAAATGTCGCAAACCAACTCCAATATGGAGTCATGTGGAAAGAGCTTCCCGAATCTAGCATCTATAGATCATGTCCGTCACTAACTGCACAAGCTGATAATACGGAACAATCGCTGCCATCGTCTGAACAACTTCGGTACTAGAATTAGACTCCTTCGCAGTATCCTCCTTGAAATTCTGACTGTCCCTCTTCTAATAGCCCTTCATCTTTCAATAATTGCACTTGTCATTAGTGTGTTTCCTCGATTTGGATCTCGCTTTATTCTTGAAACCACCATGTGACCGCTTCTCAGAACGGTCTTTAGAAACCAACACATTACCTTGACCACCCTTATCACCTGATACATTCTCTCTCAATATCTCGCTGTGTAGGCCCGCTTTAATATCTTCTAAAGAAATTTTATCTCTGCCGTACACCATCGATTTCACGAACTGGGTATATTTAGAAGTTAAAGAGCAAAGTATGATCATCGCTTGGTCTTCTTCTTCAACCTTCACCTCTACGTTGAGAAAGTCAATGATGATCGGGTTGAGTTTGTCCAGATGGTTTTTGACTGATATATCTTCCTTCATCTTCAATGTGTATATACGCTGCTTGAGATAGAGGTGATTCGTTAAAAATTTCTTCATGTATAAGGATTCTAACCTGCTCCATAAATATGCTACCGTTGTCTCTTGTGCAATCTCGCATAGAAGCTCATCAGCCAAGCTTAACTGTATCGAACTAGAGGCCTTATCCTCCATATTTTTTTTCCTGAATATATGTGATTGCCGAAGGAATTTTCTCTTTATCGAAGACTATCTTATAAACTCCTGACTGTTTTAGACTCGCTGTCATCTTCTATCTCCACAGACCAAAATTTTTCTTTCCATCAAATTTATCGATCTTATACTATGTAGATGCCATCTTTCCAATAATTTGAATCACCGTAATAATACTCTAATACCACTTGTTGTTAAAAAAACCTGCACCAAAAGACGCAACGGATGATCGATACGGTATATCAAAACTACTGAAAAAGATCATAACGCAGCAACCACACAAAAGCTAATAAAATAAGAACGAAATGAAATACAAAGCAGAGGACACAAGATATACCCAGGTTCGGTGCGCGCTTGCACCTAATCCTACAATCCGACGACGAGAAATTTTCACTATTAAGAAAGAATTACACGAGAATTCGCCCTCTCCGATCACCGTTCAAATACAATACTCAATCTCTATACAAAATCCTCTCTCTATCTCTCGGCTACAACTCAGCCACCCAAAAATTAAAACCCTCTGTTTAATTTTATGCTCGATGGATTCTTGTCGCAGCCTCCTTGAGTCTCCAGGCTCTGTTGCTTAATTTAATGCTTCTGCAGACATCTTTCTGTGGATTAAACAATTCTTGTGGTCATGGCAACTTTATTGCTTGGCCACCACCTCTCATATATAGGCTCTATGTTAATTAATTGATTTGAGATAATCAAATCCAACTAATTTTGAATCGAATCTGACGCGACCCGGATCGCGCCAAGATGTTACCTTCCGTTGATCTGCTGACGGCGGCGATGGACGGCTGAAATTGGATCTGGAGGCAGGCTCCTGAAGCGTGTGGATCTCAATAGGTTTGAGGTTGTTGCCGAGCTACCTGCAAAGAAGTCCCGGGGTGGTTGTACCACCGAGGACTCTCCGACGGTCAAGTTAGAGAGGAAATCCGAGCAGAGTAATGGCTTAGTGGAGCAAAAATGGCTTACTTGGACCGTCTGAAGAAGGAGTTTATATAGCGGTGGCAGCAGGAAGGGTAGGCGCGAGAATCACGCCGGCCGTTACGCTCCTGACGTCACGCCCGCGCGATAAGCGGGATCTCCCATTAATGGCGAGATAGGCTCGTTAATGGGGGATCGTGATGGCGTGGAACGTGGGATGTGGCTGGCGAAAATCTCGCACATGGCAAGATTCATGGGATGGCAGTTGCGCCGGTGAGCGGTGCTGTTGATCGGTCGATGAGACCGAGGAAGATGACCTCGGCAGGAGAGCTCGCGGACGAGCGGGGCAGCCGAGGTATCTTGGTTCTGTGGTAGCCCGGAGACGAGATTGGAGGCCGAGGAGGCCAATTGTGCAGGGGGCTCGGTGGCTAGCCATCGTTTGTTTGTGGGACGGGCACAGGAGTGGCCTGGTCAGCCACTGCAGGTTCTTTCTTATGAGCTGTGGGATATGTCATCTGCCATGTGTCATGATTTCGGAGGTCACCGATATCGAGCATCATCATTATCCCCCTATTCTCGTCCCGACCAGCTGACAGGTCGGGTCGAGAGCGGTCTGCCGGGTCACCTAAGGTGAGCTCCGTTCCGAAGATACATCGGGGCGTGTTCCTGGGCAATCTGCTGTATTTTCTGGATGACGCCAGCGGATCAGGGGAAAGATCTCTGCATTAAAGAGGGTGCGCCGGATCGCCCGTACTTCCGCTGAAGCGACAGTCCGCGTGTCGGGCGCTGGTTGGCTGACGCGACAGGCCGCAGACCTCTGACGTCTGATGGCATACGTCCAATGCGTGTGCGGCAGGTGGAGCGATCGTGGCCGTCGAACGCGAGGAGAAGTTTTGGCTGGAATTGACTGTCGCCGTTGGATGAGGACGCCGTCAACTATAAATAGAGGTAGGGTCTGCTTCAGGGCCCATATCTCTTCATATTTTCCTCGTTCTAAGTCTTGTTAGCTCGGCGCTCTCCTCTTTAGGTCCGATCTTTGCATTTTCTCTCCTGAGGACTTCTCTCCCCCAGGTTAGATGTCTTCCTTTTCCTTCTCCTGCTTCTTCTCCTTCTGAGTCGAGCTTGCCTTTCCCTTTGGCAGAACAAATGGATCGATCCAAGGCTCTTGGTGCCCTCGGTGCTCTATCCTGAGGGAGGCCAGCGGTGCGGCCACGACTCCGGCTGACCCGAACCCCGTACCAGATGTGCCGCTGGCAGTGGGGCCGTCTGCCTCATCACGAGCTTCCGATGATTGTCCCGGCGGCGGTCAAAGGCGTCCACGGGTTCCCGAGCCCCAGACGAGGGATACGGGAGATAAAGAAGATGGGGTCCTTCTTAAAAGGAAGAGGACGGTCTCTCGCGCACCACCGTCGGAGATTCCTGAGGGAATTCCTGTGCAGGAAGGGGACGTCCATTTCGTGGTCCCGTCTGGGCTTTCCATTGCTGCTGGCGTGCTTGCTGGCGTGGAAGAGTTGGCCGGGGGAAAGATTCCACGGGGGACCCTGAGGGCCTAAATAGCGGCTATAGCTCAGGAGGCGGTGCAGGTACGTACTCCCTCTTGTGTTGTTTTGAGCGCCCTTTCTTAGTTCGTATGCCTCTAAGTTTCTCAGCTGTTTCTCGTCAGGTCCTTCAGCGATGCGCCCTTGTTACTCGCATGGAGGCCGAGGGGGCTATCCACGCAACGAGGCCGAAGGGAGAGTCTTCTTCGGAGGCCGAGGATCTGCGACTTGAGCTGCGTCTGGAGAGGGAGAGGACGACTGTCCTAGAAGCCCGATTGGCCGCCGCGGAGCTCGCCGTCTCGAAGTGTCGAGAGTCCTATCACCGCTTAAGTGAGTCCCACCGAGTCGTCGAGGTGAAGTTGATGGATCTGGCCGATCGCTTTGTAGCCATGAAGAGGGCGAAGGATGCCAGCAGGCGGGATGCCAAGGCAGCGCTTCAGGCGGCGGAGGTTGCCGAGATTCGGGCTAGGAAGGCGGTGACTGATTACAAGGGGTTGGACCAGTTTTACGTCGACCTCGGTGAGGCCTCCGCCATTGCATGGAACAAAGCTCTTGATGTCGTCAAGGAGCAGTTTCCAGAGTTTGCCAATGGCGAGCTCCGTGCTCGGGTCCCACTTTCAGTGGTCATGCCTCCGGCCGACGGTGATGAGGGAGGCGAGGCCTAGGCGGGCTTGCAGCTCGAACTTTTGGCTTTTCCTCCTCTCTCTTTTGTAAGCCTCCGGGTAATTTGATAAGGCTGGGGAGCCCACAATACCCTTGTAAAGACTTTCGGCTTTGTGAATAAAAACTTTTTGCAGTCGTATTTGCACACGTATTTTCCTTTGTTGGTAAACACTTGTATTTGCACAGTATTGCCTTGGTTTTATGTCAGTTATTCATCGAGCGATCACACGTCGAGTTGAATTCGTTAACTTGCCAAGTGTGCAAAGATCGGCGAGTAGACGATATCTCCATGGCCCCGAAGTCGAGGTGGAGATTGCTCAGATGTAGATAAACCGGATGCCTCTTGGCGAGGGCTTTTGATCCTTAGCGCGGGAGGGTCCGTAAGGGGCTTACTAAGAAGGGGGATGAGCAGGGTAGCTGCTCGGTACCTCTTGGCGAGGGTTTTGATCCCTGGTGTGTTGGGGTAGGGAGCTACCAGCCAGAGATAACCGAGCAAGGGAGGCCCGGTTGCGTCGTGCGAGGGCTTTTGATCCTTAGCGCGGGAGGGGCCGTAAGTGGCCTACTAAGGATGGGCCAAGCAGGGTTACTACCTGGTGCCTCTTGGTGAGGGCTTTGATCCCTGGTGTGTTGGGGTAGGGAGCTACCAGCCAGGGATAACCGAGCAAGGGCGGGCCTGGTTGCCTCTTTCGAGGGCTTTTGATCCTTAAGGTCGGGCCGGGCAGGGTTACTGCCTGGTGCCTTTTAGCGAGGGCTTTGATCCCTGGTGTGTTGGGGTAGGGAGCTACCAGCCAGGGATAACCGAGAAAGGGCGGGCCCTTTTGCCTCTTTCGAAGGCTTTTGATCCTTAGCGCGGGAGGGGCCGTAAGTGGCCTACTAAGGACGGGACGAGCAGGGTTACTGCCCGGTGCCTCTTGGCGAGGGCTTTGATCCTTAAGGATAGCCAGGCAGGGTTGCTGCCCGGTGCCTCTTGGCGAGGGCTTCGATCCTTGGCGTTGTGGGGTAGGTAGCTACCAGCCAGGGATAGCCGAGCAGGGTAGCCACTCGGCTGCCTCTTTATAAGGGCTTTGATCCCTGGCGTTGTGGGGTAGGGGAGCTACTGGCCAGAGATAGCCGAGCAGGGTAGCCGCTCGGCTGCCTCTTGGTGAGGGCTTAGATCCCTGACGTTGTAGGGTAGGGAGCTACCAGCCAAGGATAGCCGAGCAGGGTAGTCGCTCGGCTGCCTTTTGGTGAGTGCTTTGATCCTTGGCGTTGTGTTGTAGGGAGCTACCATCCAGGGATAGCAGAGCAGGGTAGCCAATCGGCTGCCTCTTGGTGAGAGCTTCGGTCCCTGGCGTTGTGGGGTAGGGAGCTACCAGCCACGGATAGCCGGGTCCTTGGCGTTGTGGGGTAGGGAGCTACCAGCCAGGGATAGCCGAGCAGGGTAGCCGCTCGGCTGCCTCTTGGTGAGGGCTTTGAACCCTAGCGTTGTGGGGTAGGGAGCTATTAGCCAGGGATAGCCGAGCAGGGTAGCCGCTCGGCTGCGACTTGGTAAGGGATTTGATCCCTGGCACTGTGTGGTAGGGAGCTACCAGCCAGGGATAGCTGAGCAGGGTAGCCGCTCGGCTGCCTCTTGGCGAGGGCTTTAATCCCTGGAGTTGCGTGGTAGGGAGCTACCAGCCAGGGATAGCCGAGCAGGGTAGCCGCTCGGCTGCCTCTTAGCGAAGGCTTTAATCCCTGGCGTTGTGTGGTGGGGAGCTACCAACCAGGGATAGCCAAGCAGGGTAGCCGCTCGGCTGCCTCTTGGCGAGGGCTTTGGTCCCTAGCGTTGCGTGGTAGGGAGCTACCAGCCAGGGATAGCCAAGCAGGGTAGCCGCTCGGCTGCCTCTTGGTGAGGGCTTTGATTCCTGGCATTATGGGGTAGGGGAGCTACCGGCCAGGGATAGCCGAGCAGGGTAGCCGTTCGGTTGTCTCTTGGTGAGGGCTTTGATCCCTGGCGTTGTGGGGTAGGGGAGCTACCGGCCAGGGGTAGCCGAGCAGGGTAGCCGTTCGGCTGCCTCTTGGTGAGGGCTTTGATCCTTGGCGTTGTGGGGTAGGGGAGCTACCGGCCAGTGATAGCCGAGCAGGGTGGCCGCTCGACTGCCCTTGGTGAGGGCTTTGATCCCTGGTGTTGTGGGGTAGGGGAGCTACTGGCCAGGGATAGCCGAGCAGTGGCCACTCAGCTGCCTCTTGATAAGGGCTTTGATCCCTGGCGTTGTGGGGTAAGGGAGCTATTGTTCATACCATAATATTGCATTATTATATTCCCCATTCTTATGTATTTTACAAATAAACAGGTGCTTTTGACCCATGTCTGCTACATAATACAGGTTACAGGTTCTTAAAGTAAAAACAGTGAAAAAGATAAAAGACGATGCAAAAGTGGGACTACAACCAACAAATAGAAGGATCTTGATCAAGCCTACATAAGAGATCAGTTCACAAAGTACAAGGCAACGCAAGGTCCAAGATTACGAAGCAACGGTAAAAGTCCGCTACAATGTTCACTGGAGATCTGGAAGAAACCGAGAAACCAAATTGAGTAAAGAACCAAAGAAGTAGGAAGCCCAAAACTACCAGAACCAAGCCCATAATTTTCATCCATCAAGTCAATCATTAGGCCGCGAAACCGCGGCCCAACCCATGCTTCGGCCGCGGTTCCGCGGCCATCCAGAGCCCAAAGTTGAAGAACTTTTTACCAAAATGCAGTGCGGTGCTGAATAGTCTTTCTAGGGGTATTTTGGTAAATGCAGACATGCGGCAATTGTAAACCTAGGGTTTTCTATGTCCTATAAATAGAAGCCCAAATTATTGTATTAGGCTATGCCGCTTTTCATTTCATAAATTCAGATATGTACTGGGTTGATGTTTGGAAAGAGCCATCAATAAAAATTAGTAAGTTCTTTTATTTCTTTGCCTTAGTTTACTTTTAATTTATAATGCCTTTTAATTCCCTAATGAGCGAGTAGTCTCCTCGCTTGTTAGGGTTAGTTTTAGGGAAAGGTTTGAGAGATGAGATCTCTCACCCCTTTCTTGCCCCATCACACATAATAATTTGAAATCCATGCATACACGCACACACCGCTCCCTGCGGCACCTTACCCCTCGAGGTAACGGTGATACCGTAGTATAAAGGACCGGTTGCGCGTGTTTTCCATGGAGGTTAGGGTAAGGATCGATAAAGGAAGGACAAGAACCTAGAGGAAGAAACATCATTTCTTCCCGATGGTACTAATCCCTTTTATTGATAATTACCATAACACCTAATAAATCTAAAATAGGGCATTGAAAGCGGTGAGGAAACCTTTAATCTCCAAACTTACCCTAGACCTAACCCTAGCAAGATTTAGATATAGATAATCTTAGATTCCTAATCCTAGTATAACTCAACTTAGTTTTTAGATTTAATTAAAAGATCCAACACCCTTTGGAATTAGCTCGTAAGAACATTTAGGAAATTTACAATATCCCTGTGGACCGACCCGTACTCACCGGCTAGCTACCAAGCGACGCCGTTCTTGATTGCGGTAATTATATTTTTGATCTATAAAATCTCTTTAAATCAAATGGCACCGTTGCCGGGGATGGCGTAGTATTTCCTTTTTGCAATTTCGGGTTAATCTAAATTAAAAAATCATAAAAACAGAAAAAGAAAAAAATATAAAAATTCTATCATCTTTAATTGTTTGAAGGGTTTCTTGTGTGAATGTTTGCAGGATCGACGGATCTGGAAAAATCCAGAGTACGAAACATAAAAGGTACATCAGAACAGAAAGGAATTAGGAAATCAGAACAGCACAATTTTTATGGAGACCTGAAGCCGCCGCGCCGCCGCTCTTCCGCGGCCGAACAGCGCCCCAAACCGCGGATCCGCGGTCCTCATTGCTCCTCAGCACGCGAATTTTTCACTTTTTGTTCCCTCTTCCTCTCTTCTACAAATTTCCATATATCTTTTGCCAAATCTTCTGCAGGATTCTTTGCGCTAAAAACCTTCTTCCCCCTTCCAATAATTGATTTTCTGCAGGATTCTTTGCGCCGCGCTTAAAATACAAAATTGATTGCAAGTGATCTTTTTCTGTTTTGCATATCTTTTATCTAAAATCTTTTTGCTAACAATTCTAAATAAAAAGAAAAAGGAAAAATCTTTTCAAAATCTTGCAACTTGTCGCTAAGGAAATCTTTGCACTTCACTTACACCACTTCCTCTCATTAACATTTTTTTACCTCCACATTCTGTCGTTCACCTTTTTGACTACACTACCCCTTTAGTGTATGTCCGGTTGGACTAGGGACACTAGCGCCCGATTAGTCCGTGTTTCGTTGGTACCAACCGACGAACCTTTCGACTCCGAAGTCGAAATTCTGTCCACCTCCTTACCTCCACCTTCAAATTCTTCTTCCGAAGGTATGTCGGGACATAATCCCAACAACACCTTACCCACGGGACTAATTCCACCTCCGTCAGGTGCGAATAACCCGAATCTCCGGCCTGTTATAGCGCCCCAACGAATCGCGCTCCAAGATCTCTTCTACCCTATCCGCACCTCTTTACCTACCTGTTTTTCACCCCCACCGGCAAATGGGGACAATTTTGAAATAAAACCCCACTTCATCAATATGCTGCCAAAATTTCATGGATTAGAATCCAAAGATGCCTATATCTTTATCAATAAATTCCAAAACGTTTGCGCCATGATGAAAACAACCCAATTAAGTGATGACGCTATAAGGCTAAGGTACATTCCTTTCACCTTATGTGACTTAGCCGAGAAGTGGCTATACATCACAGCATCACATTTAATTCGAAATTGGGACGAGTTTGTTAAACCTTTTCTTAAAAAGGTTTATCCTCATCACAAGACCGCGAGAATTCGCAATGAGATAATACAATTTTCCCAGCTTCCTTCCGAACCATTTTGGAAGTGTTTTGAAAGATTCAAAGACCTACTTGTTCAATGCCCTCACCATGGGATCGAAAATTGGCAACATTGACAAACATTATACGAGGGATTGAACCCGGCAACGAAGCAGTTGCTAGAAACCATTTGTCAAGATCACTTTCTAACCAAATCTAGTGAGGAAGCATGGCAGTTTCTCGAGGATCTTAGTGAACAAACAATTCAGTGGGAGAGCACAAAGACCACCTCATCTTCTTCTATTGGTCAACCTAGGGCAGGCATACATCAATTAGATATGTCAATTTCTATGAAGGCCGAGATGGCCGGAAAAAGCTAGAAGCCATTGAGACCAAAATCTCATTGTCTTCTCCTGCCCCTGCTTTACCCCCACGAACTGTTTGTGCTTGTTGTTCGGATCCATCACACCTTACCGAAGAGTGTCCTTGCAATCCACCTGTTCAAGGAAAAGATCAAGTCAATGCTGCCTTTCAGCAACGACAACGAAATGATCCTTACTCTTCGACCTACAATCCGGGTTGGAGGAGTCACCCAAATTTTGCTTGGAATCAAAATCAGCAATTCCAAGGAAACAACAACTTTCAAAGGCCTCCTCCTCCACAACAACAAGCACCCCAACAAACTCAATACCAGCAAGCTTTTCAACCACAACCTTATCCAAATCAAACGAACAACTTGGTTCAACCAAATGATGATAAGGTTATCTCGCTAGAAAAAAGTCTAGATGCGTTTCTCAAGCAATCTACAGAATCCGCAGCAAGATTGGAAAATTGCGTCCAGTCTTTGGTGCACAACAATGCTTCACACGATCAAAGCATCAAATTTATTGAGGCACAAATTGCACAATTAACTGCTGCGTTGAGCGAGAGAGAAAAGGGAAAGTTTCCATCTCAACCATTGCCAAATCCCGGTCACACACACAACGCACATGAATATCACAATGTAAATGCGGTGACCACGTTGAGATCTGGAAAAGTGTTGCAAAATAATGTGGGTACTAGTGATGACACCCCCGCCGGTGGTTCTTCTTCTTCTTCACCCTCATCTCCTCCGCGAGAGCCTATTCTTCATTCTTCAAAAGGCTCTTCTTCTTCTAATCCGAACGGACCCACTTCTCACTTCACGAACACACCCACACTGGGATCTGTTCCAACTCCACATTCTACTCCACAGACAATGAACTCAACAGATTTTCAAAATGCACCATTTCCAAACAGGTTGAATTCCAATAAACCAACTCCACAAATGGAGAAGATTGTGGAGTTATTTAAACAGGTTAGCATAAATATACCTCTCTTGGATGCAATCCAACAAGTCCCTTCGTATGCAAAAATCTTAAAGGGTTTATGCTCCTCCAAGAAAAAATCTCAAATACCCAAGAAAGTGCTAGTGGCTAGTGCAGTGAGCAATGCTATTAACCAAGCTCAACCCTTACCCCAAAAGCGAAAGGACCCCGGCTGTCCTACGATTTCAATAACAATTGGGGATAAGAAAATTAATCGAGCACTTTTAGATCTTGGGTCTAGTGTTAACCTGCTTCCCTACTCCGTGTACGAGCAATTAGGGGTTGGAGAGTTGAAACCCACTCGTTGTACTCTCCAAATGGCCGATCGATCAATCACCCATCCTAGGGATGAGCTAGAGGATGTGTTGATCAAAGTTGGGGATTTCATATTCCCCGTTGATTTTATTATTATGGACACACAACCTGTTGCTAACCCACGGAACCAAATTCTGGTGATTCTCGGTCGACCATTTTTGGCCACTTCCAATGCTGTAATAAATTATCGCAATGGCTCCATGATCTATCCTTCGGGAAGATGTCTAGCGAGTTCAATATTTACAAATTAGGAAGTCTGCCCCCCGTGCCTAAAAGTAGTACATGAGAAGTTTGCTCTATTCACGAAATCACACAGGAGGACTGCGAGTATGAAAGATTTCTATTTGATGAAAACAGTTTTGACGCCACTAGTGCGTCCCTCTTTGAATCTACCACAGTTGACACAACCGATATTGATTATGAATGTTTCACTTTTTCGGATAATTTTGACGACTCACAGCCCGAATATGAGTCTTTTGAATTTTTGGATAAATTAGTTGAACCATCCGAATCGGTTGTTTGCAGTGATTTCGAACCAGTGTTGGAGTCCTTTGAGTTCGAGGTAAATTTCCCAATTTTTCCTATGATTGTTTCGCCTCCGAAACTCGAACTCATGCCCTTACCGTCTCACCTTAAATATGCTTACATAGGTGAGAATGAGACCTTTCCCGTTATCATATCAGCCTCTCTACCCCTCAAGCAAGTGAACGCCTTTTTAATGGTCTTACAAGATAGGCGGCAAGCTTTCGGCTGGACTATGGCGGACATCGAGGAGATTAGTTCCCTCATAATTGAATATCATATGCATATGATGGATGATGCCAAGTCAATAAAGGATCCACAGAAATATCTTGGGGATAGTGTGGTCAGTCAACCTCCTCCTTTAGAAGTTGAACCACCCCATTTTCTTTTAATAAGCTACGAGAATGCTAATATTCCACTGACTGCTGATCATTCACATTCTCGTTTTGATTCATCACCACATCATATCTATTCACTTCCACACTTTCCATCCCACCACTTCTATCTTCCCCAATTCTTTTTGGATCGGTACAACATGTTCCTCCACCAACCGATACTCTATACAGATAAATTTTTCGAATGGTTGGTGTTGACGTTTGGTCTTTGCAAAGTTTGGTAATGATGTTTAACATTGTTTTAATGAAGTTTGGGGGGCCTTTCTGTATATATATTTTTGTTTAACGGTAGAAAGTATATGTTTTTGTAGTTTATTTAGAAATAGGCAAATTTTTGAGTTCACTTTTTGGGCTAAGTCGAAACAAGGGAAGAGTATTGATGTTTTTATTAAAGTATGAGTTTGAAAAATAGTTCCTAGCTTAAGTCTAAATTCTGAAAATATATACCCTACAAATTGCACAATCACGCACCTTGAAACTTGGAATAGTAGAGGAGACCTTGAAATACTCTTGTCTAAAGTCCTTAGTACAAAGAAAATAAAAGAAAAAAATGAATAAAAAGAAAAAAAAATGAACACTGGTTTTTGTGATTACTTAAGGCTGCATTAATGAAAAAATATTTAGCGAGGGTGCTTCATCACCTAGTGCCTTAGACCAACTGGTTTGGGAGTCAGTGCTAAAAAGCCTTAGGTGTTACAAGACTAGAAAGTACGCTTTAAAGTGCAAACGCATTTTGTAATCGGTCGTTGGTATCTCAGAAGTATTAACGATCGCATGAAGGATGTGTAAGCAAAATTCATTTAAAAATTCACCAATTAATAAGTACTTTAGACAATGGACAGGAGTATGATTGCTTGATTTGAATTTCCAAGTGTAGGGGTGATATATACACACATGTAGGGGTTTGTGATTGGGATTTAGATAAGAGAGAGGAATGGAGAATAGAACTTGTATTTTTAATAGAGTTGATAAAAATTCCTAAGTAGAGATGGAACCCTAGAAGGAAAACTTAAGAGATGCCGAAAGCTAAGTAGGTCTACAGAACATATATAATTTTAAGTTAAATAATAAGGAAGTGTGAAGAATATGAGTGGATAATTTACGAGTCGACGATAATAGAATTCCTTGTTAGAAAACCTAATTGGAGAATAAAAGTCAATTGGCCGAATTGATAGGATTTTGTAGGTAGTATCCGCTGAAAACGCTCAGGAGACAACACTCCTCCTACTAGGGACACCTAGAGCTTTAACGGCTTGTTGCACGTGCTCAGTGCAATCACGATTCCCTGCGAAAGTGAGGTTAGGTTTTTGTCGAGAATAAAACTAGGTTTGCTCGAGGACGAGCAAAAGATAAGTTTGAGGGTATTTGTTCATACCATAATATTGCATTATTATATTCCCCATTCTTATGTATTTTACAAATAAAGAGGTGCTGTTGACCCATGTCTGCTACATAGTATAGGTTACAGGTTCTTAAAGTAAAAACAGTGAAAAAGATAAAAGACGATGCAAAAGTGGGACTACAACCAACAAATAGAAGGATCTTGATCAAGCCTACACAAGAGATCAGTTCACAAAGTATAAGGCAACGCAAGGTCCAAGATTACGAAGCAACGATAAAAGTCCGCTACAATGTTCACTGGAGATCTGGAAGAAACCGAGAAACCAAATTCAGTAAAGAACCAAAGAAGTAGGAAGCCCAAAACTACCAGAACCAAGCCCAGAATTTTCATCCATCAAGTCAATCATTAGGCCGCGGAACCGCGGCCCAACCCATGCTGTGGCCGTGGTTCCGCGACCATCCAGAGCCTAAAGTTGAAGAACTTTTTACCAAAATGCATTGCGGCGCTGAATAGTCTTCCTAGGGGTATTTTGGTAAATGCAGACATGCGGCAATTGTAAACCTAGGGTTTCTATGTCCTATAAATGAAGCCCAAATCATTGTATTAGGCTATGCCTCTTTTCATTTTATAAATTCAGATCTGTACTGGGTTGATGTTTGGAGAGAGCCATCAATAAAAATTATTAAGTTCTTTTATTTCCTTGCCTTAGTTTACTTTTAATTTAGAATGTCTTTTAATTCCCTAATGAGCGAGTAGTCTCCTCGCTTGTTAGGGTTAGTTTTTGGGAAAGGTTTGAGAGATGAGATCTCTCATCCCTTTCTTGCCCCATCACACATAATAATTAGAACTCCATGCATACACGCACACACCGCTCCCTGCGGCACCTTACCCCTCGAGGTAACGGTGATACCGTAGTATAAAGGACCGGTTGCGCGTGTTTTCCATGGAGGTTAGGGTAAGGATCGATAAAGGAAGGACAAGAACCTAGAGAAAGAAACACCGTTTCTTCCCGATGGTACTAATCCCTTTTATTGATAATTACCATAACACCTAATAAATCTAAAATAGGGCATTAAAAGCGGTGATGAAATCTTTAATCTCCCAACTTACCCTAGACCTAACCCTAGCAAGACTTAGATCTAGATAATCTTAGTTTCCTAATCCTAGTATAACTCAACTTAGTTTTTAGATTTAATTAAAAGATCCAACACTCTTTGGAATTAGCTCGTAAGAACATTTAGGAAATTTACAACATCCCTGTGGACCGACCTGTACTCACCGGCTAGCTACCAAGCGACACCGTTCTTGATTGCGGTAATTATATTTTTGATCTATAAAATCTCTTTAAATCAGCTATCGGCCAGGGATAGCCGAGCAGGGTAGCCGCCCGGCCGCCTCCTGTTGAGGGCTTTGATCACAAAGACAGAACTCCTCTTTTTGCAATGTTCTAACGTTCCCTTCTTGTTATTCGAATGGAAAAGACTTTTTAGAAAAATTTACATCGTCTTTGTGAAAGGAGAAGTACACACTCACAGGCATTGATTTCACTTGTACAGCTTGAGCTTCTCGGCGTTGTAAGGCCGCAGAAACTTGCGCCCGTCTGCGTCCTGTAAGCGGTAGGCCCCACCGGGAAGTTCCTCGGAGACGAGGAAAGGACCGTCCCATTTTGGGGAAAACTTATGCAGCCTGCCTTGATCGACGAACTCGTTTCGCCGTAGGACTAGATCTCCGGTCCTGAAGGAGCGACGCTTGACTCGCGCGTTGTAGTATCGGGCAGTTTGTTGCTGATAGACGGCAGCCCTGATCTGAGCCCTGTCTCGTTTCTCCAAAATGATGTCCAGGTTGGTCCGTAGTGCCGTGGTGTTTGCTTCATCGTCAAAGTGTTCGACCCGGTGACTGGGTAGCCCGATCTCCGCCGGGACCATTGCCTCGGTCCTGTAGCAGAGGCTGAAAGGGGTTTCCCCGGTGGGGGTCTTCTTTGATGTGCGCAGGGCCCATAAGACCCAGGGCCGTTTCTCGACGCAACTGCCTTGGCGCCCTTTTAGGCGGGTCCGAAGACCTCGGAGGACATCCCGATTAGCAACTTCGGCCTGCCCGTTGTATTGGGGATGTACGAACGCGGAAAACTTCATGAGCATATGATATTCATTGCAGAAATCCTTCACTTTCTCGTTTTCGAAGTTCGTCCTGTGGTCAATGATGATACATCTCGGGATACCGAAGCAGAGTATTAGGTTGTTCTGCAGGAACTTGATGGTCATGGCGGCATCCGGTTTCCTGATGGGGACGACCTCGATCCACTTTGTGAAGTAATCTACTACGACAATGACATATTTGTGCCCACCCGCACCAGTAGGGAACTGGCCTATCATGTCCAATCCCCACTGGGTGAACGGCCATGGGGAGGTTAAAGCGGTCAGCTTGGTAGCTGGAAGGCGAGGTATGCTTCCGTGGAGTTGGCAACTTTTGCATCTCCTGACGAGCTTCTGGGTCTTCATGAACAGTTGGCTAGTAGTACCCCTGGAGAAATGCCTTCTGGATTAAGGTTCGGGCCCCTTGGTGTGCGCCGTCGACCCCTTCATGGATTTCACGGAGGACGTAGTCGGCTTCGTGGGGGTCGACGCACTGGAACAGGGGCTGAGTGAAGGATTTCTTATAAAGGTTCCCTTTGCTCCAGACGAAGTGGCGGGCTTTGGCCCGGAGACGGCGGGCTGCTCCCCAATCTTTTGGGAGCGTACCATCCCTTAGGAATTCCACGAGGGGCTTCCGCCGGTCTTGGTCATCTTCCTGCGCTGTATACGCATGAAGTATTGTCACTCCGTCTTCCACTCTGGGCCGTGGCAAGGTCTCGAAGAGGATAGATCACTTTTTATTGGTCGAGTAGGACGAATCCAGCTTGCTCAGGGCATCGGCTTGGGCATTGAGCTGCCGTGGTATTTGCTCTACTTGGACTTCATCAAAGTTCTTCCGAAGTTTTATTACTTCGGCCAGGTACTTCACCATTAGAGGTTCCCGAGCCTCGAAGTGGCCGGTCACTTGGCCGACGGCTAGAGCTGAGTCTCTGCAGATTCGAATTGTTTTCAGCCCCAGCCCGAAGGCCATGCGCAGTCCAGCTAGTAGGGCTTTATACTCTACCGCGTTGTTTGAGTCCTTGAATCCGAGTTTTAGAGAGTATTCCATTTCTTCCTCGTTCGGGCCCCGAATGATGAGGCCGACACCATAGCCTTCCTCGGTTGAAGACCCGTCGACGTAAATGACCCACTCAGGGATAAAGTCGGGCCTCCCCACGATTGGGTGTTGAGTTGCAAGGGTTGGCGTGGACTCCGGTTCCTTACTGGAGATAGTGCATTCGACGATAAAATCGACCAGGGCCTGTGCTTTGATGGCCTACGTCGGGCGATATTTTATGTCAAATTGGGACAGCTCCCACATCCACTTCTCTAAGCGTCCCGAGGATTCTGGTGACGCGCGGATAGCCCCCAGCGGGCACTCGGTAAGAACGAGGATGGTGTGTGCCTGGAAATAGTGCCGTAGCTTCCTTGAGGCCTCGATGAGTGCCGAGACGATCTTCTCTATGGCTGGATACCTCGTTTCCGCGTCTTTGAAGATGTGGCTCACGTAGTATACCAGCTTCTGTACTCCGTCGACCTCCCGGACGAGCACTGAGCCCGCTGTTTGGTCGGATACCGCCAGATACAGTGATAGCTCGTCTCCTTCAACTGGTCGGGTGAGCAGCGTTGGCGTCGCAAGGTTCCTTTTTAGTTGGTCAAAGGCGGTCTGGCACTCTTTTGACCACTCGAACCTTGGGATTTTCCTTAGAGTTTTGAAGAATGGGAGGCACTTTTCCCCAGACCTCGACATGAAGCGGCTCAGAGCGGCTACCCGCCCTGTCAGTCGCATGATCTCAACGTTGGTCTTGGGCGCGTTCATGTTGAGGATAGCGTTGACTTTTTCCGGGTTAGCCTCGATCCCACGGTGGGTGACCATGAAATCGAGGAACTTTCCCCCTGGTGATCCTGAATGCACACTCGGCGGGGTTTGACTTCATCTTAAACTTGCGGAGTACCTCGAAGGCCTCGCCCAGGTCGGTCGACGAAACTGATTTGACGAGCATATTGTCGAAGTAAACTTCCATATTCCTGCCAATCTGTGGCTTCAACATGCGGTTGACCAACCGTTGGTACGTAGCCCCGGCGTTCTTGAGGCCGAAGGGCATCACCTTATAGCAGTATACCCCCCGGTCCATTGTGAATACGGTGAGATCTTTGTCTGCTGGATTCATACGGATCTGATTATAGCCGGAGAAGGCATCCATGAAGCTCAATAGTTCATGGCCCGCCGAGCTGTCAACGAGCTGATCTATCCGAGGTAAGGGATAGATGTCCTTGGGACGGGCCTTGTTGAGGTCGGTGAAGTCAACGCACATGCGCCACTTCCCGCTTGACTTCTTGACCAGGATTACGTTCGCTAGCCACTCCGAATAGGGCACATTCCGAATGAAATTGGCGACGAGGAGCCGGTCTACCTCGTCCTCGATAGCCTTCTGTTTGACCAGGGTGAAGCTTCGTTTTTTCTGTCTGACGGGTCGGGCCGTATGATCTACCCCAAGCTTGTGAGATATAACTTTGGGGTCGATCCCAGGCATGTCAGCAGGCGCCCAGGCAAACACGTCGTAGTTGTTTCTGAGGAAATGAACTAGATCATCTCGCTGAGTTCCTGTCAGAAGCGGCCTGATCTGAACGAGTTTTTCATCGTCCCCTTCTACGAGGGGGACCTCTGTCAGAGGCTCAACCGGGGTCTCTCGGACCTCTTTTTGCTCGTCTCGAGTGTCCAGAGAACCCCTGATGTCACCCTCACCTTCGACATCGTCGTCCGGCCTCTCCGATGAAGATGTTGCGGTGAAGCAAACCTTTGCAATTCGCTGGTCTCCATAGACCCGACCTACCCTGCCCTGGTCGAGAGGGAACTTCATCGCCAGGTGGTAAGTCGATATCTAGGCCCGGAGGGAGTTCAGCATGGGGCGGCCGAGGAGGATGTTATAGGCCAATGGAATTCTTGCTACGTTGAATTCCACCGGCAATGTCCGCGTACGACCGGCCTCCCCGACGTTGAACTACAGTGTGATTACCCCTTCCACCGGGATGGAGTGGTTAGTGAATCCTAAAAGGATGTGGGAGGTCGGCCTCAAGCTTGCCGCGGTAAGCCTCATGCGCAGAAAACAGTTATGGTAGAGAATGTTTGCCGAGCTTCCCGAGTCGACCAGGATCCTGTGCACCTCGTATTGATGGACCCAAGCCGTAATCACCAGAGGGTCGTTGTGGGGCAGGGATATGCTGTGGAAGTCCCCGTCGTCAAAAGTGATCAGCTCGGTCTCCCTGGTATTCTTCTTCGGACGACCGTCGGCCTCCGCGGCTGGCGTGGGGTGCTGAGTCTCGTAGGTACTCGACGTACCCCGCGCCGTCATGACCATGATTTTTGGTGAGCCTCGGCTCCTTTTGGTGAGGTTCCTTATGCCCCCTGATAGGGTTGTCTTTGAGCTGCCGCGGCGAGTCTTGCGTGAGCGACCCGTCGAGAGAGGTGGTGCCGGTGATGCCTGCAAACAGGCGAGCTGACCGCCACCGCCGCGGGAGGGACAAGGGTGCGACGAGACTCGGGGCGAAGCCCTCTGGTGTAAGACCTTGGAACCAAACGAAACGGTGCCCATCGGGTTCTTGAATATGTCGACCCGGGGGACCTGCTGCTGTTGGAAACAGTAAGGCAACGATCGGCCGGGCCTGCACGAGCGGACCCTTCTCTCCCTCTGTAGGGGTTCCGTTCCGGCGGGGGGGACTGGCGGTCTGGGGATCTTGCCCTTCTGTTTGGACATGGATGAGCACCTCCACGACGGACGTGAGTCGGTCTATCCGGCCGGCAAGAGCATTGATGGCATTCGGCGGAGAAGTTCGTCCCCGCCTCCGTTGAGGGGGAGGCGGCGGCTAGTGTTTGGATCATCGTGATGATCGCTCGCCATTAGATTGAGATCGGAAGATGAACTTTTATTTTTGTGGAATCAAGGTTTTCCCACAGACGGCGCCAGTTGACGCGACCCGGATCGCGCTAAGATATTACCTTCCGTTGATCTGCTGATGGTGGCGATGGATGGCTGAGATTGGATCTGGAGGCAGGCTCCTGAAGCGTGTGGATCACAATGGGTTTGAGGTTGTTGTTGCCGAGCTACCTGCAAGGAAGTCCCGGGGTGGTTGTACCACCGAGGACCCTCCGACGGTCAAGTTAGAGAGGAAATCCGAGCAGAGTAACGGTTTAGTGGAGTAACAATGGCTTACTTGGACCGTCTGAAGAAAGGGTTTATATAGCGGTGGCAGCAGGCAGGGCAGGCGCGAGAATCATGCCGGCCGTTACGCTCCCGACGTCACGCCCGCACGATGAGCGGGATCTCCCATTAATGGCGAGACAGGCTCGTTAATGGGAGATCGTGATGGCGTGAAACGTGGGATGTGGCAGGCGGAAATCTCGTGCATGGCGAAATTCGCGGGATGGCGGTTGCGCCGGTGAGCGGTGCTGTTGATGGGTCGATGAGACCGGGGAAGATGGCCTCGGAGGGAGAGCTCGCAAACAAGCGGGAGAGCCGAGATATCTTGGTTCTGTGGTAGCCCGGAGACGAGCTGGGAGGCCGAGGAGGCCAATTGTGCAAGGGGTTCGGTGGCGAGCCAGCGTTTGTTTGTGGGACGGGTACAGGAGTGGTCCGGTCGGCCACTGCAGGTCCTTTCTTGTGAGCTGTGGGACACGTCATCTGCCACGTGTCATGATCTGGGAGGTCACTGATATCGAGCATCATCAGAATCCAACCAAATCTTCCAAGAATAAAGTAAAGGCACTGTTGATGGATTTGTATATTTCTATCAACAAAAATAACTTTGCCGCAGACATTTAAATCTAGCCTCTGTTGATTTTCTATCACACCTGGGAATCATTTGATATATTCACATATATCCATAAAGTAGTTAATTCATTATACGTAAATTTGGAATTTAAATTAACGATTAACTTAAATCCCACTACATGCACTGCACGTATTCATTTTTGGGTTTTTGGGCTCTTGATCTCAGCTTTCGAATTTACAATCAATTTCAACACAAAAGCTTTTAAATCACCTCTATAACTCAATTATTTTATGGAAGTAAGAAAAACGAATAAAAGATATGCTTGTTGTATGACTGTGAAAGGGAAGCGTGCATGATGTGTGCATGTTGTGCATATGTGAGAAGCATCCACATACCTAGGACTTGAACTGTGCAGCGCAATTGTAAGGCATGGATGTGTGCGAAGGGTTGTGCATGTGTGTAGAAGGGTGTGTGCATATTCAGTATGGGAAGATGCCCCCATGCTTTGATTAGTGGATACCTATGCATAAGCAGCTCATGTATAACATATATCAATGAGATTTTACTTTTTTACTATATATAAAAAGAACTTGATTAGCACATTAAAATTGAAAGCATGATCAATTTATGTAGAAAGTGGGAATAGTCCATGCTACGTCAACAATAGTGATCCTTCATGATGTTCTAAGTAAAGCCTAAATTGCATAAATGTATCCGTACACTATCAATTTTTTATGGTTGATACTTTGAACTAATCTAATTACAAACGATACTATAAACTATCATCTCGATGCAACTAATTACCCTCAAGTATACAAACGTCTGTATACATTAAAATAAACGATGACATCATTCCAAAATTATACGTCTTGACTATTTTACGTTTTTCTTCTGTAACTCTACGGTAGCGTCCTGGCCGTCGATCCGAGACCAAAATACGGAAACGAAAACCTTTTCTGAAAGCGGCGCTATCGCAGACTTTAATCCCGGATCGAACCATTAACCTATAACTAGCAATTAAAGAAAGGTTAGAAAAGCTATACCGATCGATCCATGTCCTTCGATGTTTAGCCACCATCCCTAGCCCCTCGCGGCATCTCCGATCTCCGGTCTCCTCGTCGGAAAGGGCACCACATCTTCGAGTCTTTTTACGGGCTCCCGTTTCGTCCGAAACAACTCGGACACGAAGTTTGCTAGCCGACGTGTCCAAGGCGATGTAGAGAATGTGTGTGATCACTTTGTCTCAAGCATCCATTGATTCTCAACACATAAGAGTGTATGGATGAAGGTTGAAGATAAAACCATTAATGGAAATGATGAGCTAGAGGAGGAAGAAGAAGAAGAAGAAGCCTTTCTTTTTCTAGTGCGTTGTATGAAAAATTGAGAGAGAGAGATGAAAAATATAATACCAAACTCTTCATATGGTAGCCCTCTCTCTCTCTCCTTCTCATTTCAACATTCAAATCAATCATTAATGTGACACATGCACAAAGAAAGAGACCATGAGTCACCACTTGTGCATGTGTCACAATTAATGCTCCTAATCATTACATTTAGCTCATTATTTCCATTTGTAAATATTAACCCAAATGTTTACAACAATAAAAAGATACAGCAACATCTAAAGTAAACTCATGACGGGTCACAAGGATACCCCTCACCTGTATATATACATACCTGCATTCGCATTCCGACTGAATGCGAATGCGATGAGACTAAAGTAATCCAACAAATCTAATACTAGGATCCGGTTTAAACCAAAGCCCACTAGTATGATCCACCCGATCATGATCCGTGCACTACTGCACGTATGTGATCGAACCCTGCCATATATCATACGTCCTCTACAGCGTTTCGCCCGAAACTTGAAAAACTGTCTGTGGGGGACTCTAAAGACTCGTCAATACTTTGACTGTAGATTTAACCACTAGCACGTCAGTGGTACTAGCTGTACGTAACGGGCTACCATGTATTGACCAAAAGGGAGGTCGATGAGCGAACTCATCCTGACACCCTACTGAGCCTGTCAGTGACAATATCCATACAGTCCGGTCCGTTCGTCTATGAGCATCGCATGTCGGGCCTAGAGGGTTGGTAAAAGTCAGACCTCTAAAAGCGGTATAAGTTGTGTCGGAGTGTGGCCCAGAACACCCTGAGATACTACTGGAATACCTACCAATAAATCTCCTGCCTTGGCCAAGGACTTCGTGTAATGGCTCTCCTAGACACAGCGCGATCTCACCCCCAATACCGGGAGAGACGAAACCCCTGCCGATCCGCTCACTGCCTCCATGTGGCTCGGGACTGTACCCAACTAAAACCTATTTGCACGACTCCTTTGAGCCGTGGTAGGGTAGTAATCAAAGCACAGTGGGAAATCACACGAGACAAATGACGATCTCAGGTCGATGAACTAACCTGTACACATGTCACCAGGGAACTGCTATCTGACGTCAGGTATAATACCAACTAGCATGTTCCCGGTGCGTCCTGTCCGGTGTACTCATAACCCAATGAGCACCTGTATATATCTTAAGTGAACCAACTGACACCAATGGCTTGTGAGACCGGCCACCGCCCCTCGTCGGGGTCTCGACCGTATACACTAGTCTACTAATGGAGTATCGATGCCAAGTCTCGAAAACTCCTACGACTATGAACCTTTTAAGGATGTGCTTATAGACCCCAGCTCTCACGTATATGATCGCCATCATACTGCTGGCCATCAAGCAAGAATCCTATGGGCTCTATCAACGTGCAATAGTGACCTGTAATGTCACCTAAAGCATGTACACGATGATAAAGATAAACCAGATAGCATACTATCATCTTGTGTAAGACTGTCCTACCGGTATAGGTCCTCCCTCAATCATTGCAATCACGTGCCTATGATCCAATAATTGACTCTGAGGGCACTATATCCAACAATCTCCCACTTGCACTCAAGGCTAATTATTGCGATGTCGCATACTCACAGCCCGTGTGATACCAAACACCCAACTCCTCTACTAATCAGTTTCATAAAGCCCGTTTGCGAAATTATTGCGTTCGAGGAATAGCCTCAGTGAGTGGATCCGTCCTAATGTTTCTTTCTATATCTCTCTTTATCTCAAGTTCGCGGAGAAAGCCATCTCCCGAAATGAGCAATACCTGTCTTAGAATATGTTTGGATATCTGATGGGACCTAGTTCATAAATGAACTCCAAATCCAAACTTCTTAGATTGTATCGTCAACTGAACTTAATCAGTATCCTGCATCATGCCTCCCTCAGTGTCCGCTTGGATCACTTGTCCAAGACACTGCCCCTCATCAGAGGGAAAACCACAACTCTGACAATCACTCTGTCATTCAGGTCACCTTGGAAGCCTGGAATGATAACCGTCTCCTAAAAGAGGCGGTTGTTATCATATCCCTAGAATATCCACTTATGTTCTAAAAACTGCTTCCGAACGTTTCTCCAGGATAGGATTAATATCAACTTATTGCATCTAGTGCAAAAACAACATCTGGTGTGGTACTTGACATCTCATGATTGACTCAATTGCCTAAGCAAGTGATCTGCCAATCATGCACATCCCTCTCCCCTTTAGTCTGTAAGACACCTTTAGAGAGGGTGACTCCATCACCTGCAGGTACACTACCGTGCCAGGAGTCATCCATTCTAAAACACCTTTAGAATGCTGTCTTAGTACCCAGATTGGGAAACTACCCAAATCTAGATCTAAAACCATAGATCTAGTAATCAGAATGTCTGATATTATATCTATATCCTATGTGGAGAAACCACTGTGTGACAACCAAAGTATAACCGATCGTAGTATAGGAATTTCACTTCCTACTATATGTATGTCATCCATATACCAGGACATCACACCCTACTATCTTCTTAACAGATTCATCCCCTATTATGATGAAGTCAAACCTATGACTGCCACATCAGAAATAGATGATCTATCTCCGCTATATCTGTTTTAGTCTATAAATAGACATAAGCTGCTTGTCCACTATGCTTCCGCTGCTCCCACTGACTACGATAACCCTCTGGCAGAGTCATATACACGTACACTTCTAAAGCTAGTTTAGAACGACACTATACTCATCCTCCTGCCGGGTCTCACAGTCTGGAACAACAGCAATGGCAAGTTTGGGTAAACAAAAATCTCCCTGTCACCGTCCTTGAGCATACCGAAGTACCTCTCGAGTGCCTGAGATTACCCACCATATCTGCGGAGTGGCCAATAGAATGTCAAACCAGATTGAATCTTTAGGTTCTTATCAAATTTTCAGTAATCGTTTGTGGTTCTGGAATCACTTCCAGTTCTATCATACTCACACTACTGTTTTCTGAAAAATCCATTTTTATCAAAATTGTGGCGAGTCAAGAACAATATCACTATTGATCTTCCAGATGGTAGAAAGTCAGCCCTCATCATAGCCCGGGTCAACCCACAAACAGCCATTACAGAAACGTGTCTTGAGTTATCCAGAGTCTGGTTTTAAGCATAAGCCGGACAACTCCCTGTACCTTAACATTGTTAAGATATGAACTATTCTATATCCAATATAGAAACAGAGGCACTGATTTAATTGGAACCGGATTCAAATCATACAGCTGTCTCCAGTGCATGTCAACTAAATGGAGAGAGGCCGATCAGCATTACTCAACTTAGGAGTGCTTCCAATTATGAGTAACCTGAAAGAGAAGCAAGTTCTCTTAATCATTACTATTAACTGAATACCATATACAAGTATCTACATCTTCGATCACCTTGAAGAATCCTGATACTTGCAACGCCTGGTTCTCTACTTTATTCTTATACCTATAACTTCTCAAAACTTAGACCTTGCATTTCTACGAAACACATGTCTAAGAACTAGAAAAGTCACAAGTAAATAGAATATAGTATGAGTACCAACCCCTCTGTCCTGATGGACACTGGACAAAATACAATACTCTGTATAAGTCCCCTGAGTCTAATAACCCATTCCCCGTGTGTCGTAGGTTGAAAACTGTACTTATGGTTAAGAAGAATTACACCGCTGTTTAATACTCCTTACCTAACCATCCACTGATATAGGTAAATGTCATGGAAATAATTTCAAAAAGTTATATCTGATTTTATAAAAATAAACGTACAGATATATCAATTTGAAATTGGTGCATAACAACGGATATTCAAAACCAAATATTTGTCGTCCGGCAAACAACCCAGGCGATTTCCTCAAATATCACAAATTACAACGAATCCCGATATAATGAGGATGATCACCCAATTCCCAATAATTTACTCCCACTCATCATCTGTAAAACCATACAGATGTGAGAATCAAACCTGGTAAATACATACCCTGGAGCAAGGGCTAATTGGGAAATCAGTTTTCTTTTAACAATACACAGTGAAACTGAAACATGCAAATATTTCGAAGGGGTATCTGGATATTCTTAGTAGTGCCTCTTCCATTATCAGATTCACAACTATAACCGTATATTTCTTTGTCATCTCTCCAAATCCCTTTATATGTCTTTAGTCATTACCTTCTGTACACCCATTTAGGCTAAATGGTTTTTTTTCCTTCCCTACCGTTCGGCACCAGTCTATGGTTTGGAAGAAGACTATCCAATAAGCGTAATAGGTGTACCGTCCTAGGAGCACTCGCAACCCGAGAGAAGGTAAAGATAAAAGACAACTGAATAAAACCTTATTCCTATTTCTCCTAAAGCAGAATCCATCCCCGAACTGGAACAAGTTCCTTCGAGTTCGTATATAACCATACGATAGCGTATCCAATAAACTGTGGATCTTCGTAGTGATACGGGGTGTTCCGGAGAAATACAAAGGTAAAGACGGAGTGGCGATGAAATACTTGGTTTGTTCGTGAATAACAGTCGCAATTTACTTTGCCCTCTTACTAATCCCTTTATTTGTCTTAACTTATTACCTTCTGTACACCATCGTTAGGCTAATTGGTTTTCTTCATTCCCTACCGTTCGGCACCTGCCTATGGTTTAGAAGAAGACTATCCAATAAGCGTAATAGGTGTACTGTCCTAATCCAAGGAGCGCTCGCAACCTGATAGAAGGTAAAAGGAAAAGACAATTGAATAGTCCTATTCATTTTCTCCAGAACCGGAAACCATTCTCGAATCTGGAACAAATTCTTTCGAGTTTGTATATAACCATACGATGGTTTTATCCAATGGAAGTGGATGTTTGTAGTAATACGGGGTGTTCTGGAGAAAAGGGTAAAAGTAGAAGTGGCAATGAGGTATGCAACTCTGACAATCCAAAATCCAGTATTTTAAGAAAGTTCGGTTAACTTGGTCACTGAGTTATAGTCTAGGGTCGGATCATGGTCGTTGCCAAAGAGAGAGAAAAAAGAAACACTCAGCGTGCACTCTAACCTGGATCAGAATGGTTGTCAATTTATCTAATCAGGAAACCTCTCACTGTATCGTCAAATTCTCCTGCAAACCTGAAAGAAGAATTAGTCGGGATCACCCGAGGAGTAAACCAACTCATCAGTAGGAATCGGGATCCAACTATTATCGCATAATAACGTGATGAAATCCACTCACGTTATCACACTCCAGAAGGTATGCTCAAATCTGGCAAGTTTCAGTTTCTTTAAAAACTCCCGATGTGATTTTTACCCCATGCTTTTATGACCTTGACTTTGGCCAACAAATCATAAGTCACATGTCAAGTTCTACCCGTCATTATCCAGGTTAATTTGAACCCACCCGTACCTACCCTTGACTTTGGCCAACAAAGCAGTACGACTGTCCCAAACCAACGCATCTATCTATGCAACAGAAAAGTAACAAATAGCTACCATACACTATGCCTTGACTTTGGCCAACAAACATAGCATGAATACTAAGTGCTACTCGTCTGAAATGACGGAGGGCTACGAATGGTTTTTGGAGAAAAACCTTTAACGTAATGAACTTGATATCGTTGAAGGAACCGGATAGCTTTTTATAAAAATATAGTAGCGAAAACATTTGCTAAAGAGGTCACTCCCGGTGAAGAGATCTCAGCTATTTCCCCGTAGAATGAGGTACAGGATATTCCAACTGAATACCACGATGCAAAGCAAAAAGTAATCGACTATAGTGAAGTTATTATCCTGACGCAAAATTCTGTTCAAGGGGTCACTCCCGGTGAAGGGATCTCGGCCTTTACCTCGTCGACTGAGGTGCTGGATATTCATAACCGAATACCACTGTGCAAAATAAAAGAGAACGTCTTTGTAATAATAGCTTTTTGAAAAATGTTCCAACAACATCAGAATAGGTTTGTTTAGCTTGCATTAATCCGAATCAATGTAATCCCATCAATTAATCACACCACAAAAGAACGAAAATATGATGTACGTATATGCCATCCTCATTCGCCACTGGGTCCCGTCATCATCCGTTAGGTTACTTAACTAATGACAGAGCGGGGACTGGACTAGCGTGGGTGTAAAACATATACAATATCTACTAGTATATATATCAATATATAATATTCGCTCATGGCGTGATAAAATGCAATATCACAGAAATGTAATAAGTATCACAGAACAATACAGATAATCTGGGATCCCTGGATTTCATAGAGCCGCTACTGAAACACGACGTTCCCCTGGTCGTGTAGATAGCCTGTGCAATGAAATCCTAAACCGCTACGGGTGCGGCAAGTTACCCGCCAAAACCTGAAGCGAGGCAACCCCCTACAGCAAAGTGAATGGACCATCCAGTATTTCACGGAATCCGGTAACTTGAGCACCCCTCCTTGGGTCAACCTGTACCTCCTATGAGTGCGGCGAATAGCCCGCCAATTCTAGAGTGAAGCCCCCTCCGTCTCAAATCCATGAGATGCGGGCCCGTTGCCCTCTAGAACCCGGCTACCCGTCCACCCCACCGTGGGGTAATCCTAGTACAGAAAGTAAAGTATACAACGGGTATATCGACCTCAGCCCGGTCGTGCCCCAAAAGAATAATATACAAACAGGTAGTGACAGCAGTCCACATGTCGGACGCTCGTCCCGCAATATCAAATGTACAAATACAACCAAACTGTACTACCATTGCATCCAGGCTATCCACCATGACAAACCCGCAACATCACAGCACAGCACAGAATATCAACGTGAATGTCATGTTCGCAAATCCGTCTAAAAGAACTATAGCAATTAGACAAGATTTACCGCTCGAATGACATTCACGGTCGCAGATATATAGTAAGCACTGTGAACTAACATATTTAAAATTTTCGATCGACAAAATTTCCTGAAGTGGGCCCCAAGCACAATTCCCAGTACTCAAAATAATCTGGGCCAAAACTAAAAATACGAGAAACCCAATTTCCAAGTCAGAGACCACTGTAGAAAAACTGGTGCCCTAATGCTACAGTAGTGAAGCGGAACCACGTCCAAAACAAGGGTAATGCCGCGGTTCCGCGACGCTATGGTGGAATTGCACTTTCAAATTTCTACAGTGGTCTTAGAAAAGCCTGCCTGATTTTCTGACGTACTCAAAATAATTTTTTGACTACAAAAAAATTCGACAGAAACTTCGTTTTTGAAATTGCGGTTTCGGAAATTTTGTTCGATCAATATTTTAAACACGTTAGAGCAAGCTAGTAAAGGTTAATGGCGTGGCTCTGATACCATATAAGTCTACGGTAGCGTCCCGGCCGTCGATCCGAGGCTAAAATGCAGAAACGAAAACCTTTTCTAAACTTGAAACCGGCGCTATCGCAGACTTTAATCCTGGATCGAACCATTAACCTATAACTAGAAACTAGAGAAAGGTTAGAAAAACTATACCGATCGATCCGTATCCTTCGGTCTTTAGCCCCCATCCCTAGCTCCTCGCGGCATCTCCGATCTCCGGTCTTCTCGTCGGAAAGGGTACCACATCTTCGAGTCTTTTTACGGGCTCCCGCTTCGTCCGAAGCAACTCGGACACGAAGTTTGCTAGCCGACGTGTCCAAGGCGATGTAGAGAATGTGTGTGATCACTTTGTCTCAAGCATCCACCGATTCTCAACACATAAGAGTGTATGGATGGAGGTTGAAGATGAAGCCATTAATGGAAATGGTGAGCTAGAGGAAGAAGAAGAAGAAGAAGCCTTTCTTTTTCTAGTGTGTTGTATGAAAAATTGAGAGAGTGAGATGAAAAATACAAGACCAAACTCTTCTTATGGCAGCCCTCTCTCTCTCTCCTTCTCATTTCAACACTCAAATCAATCACTAATGTGACACATGCACAAAGAAAGAGACCATGAGTCACCAGTTGTGCATGTGTCACAATTAATGCTCCTAATCATGACATTTAGTTCATTATTTCCATTTGTAAATATTAACCTAAATGTTTACAACAATAAAAAGATACGGCAATATCTAAAGTAAACTCGTGACGGATCACAAGAATACCCCTCACCTGTATATATACATACCTGCATTCGCATTCCGACTGAATGCGAATGCGATGAGACTAAAGTAATCCAACAAATCTAATATTAGGATCTGGTTTAAACCAAAGCCCACTAGTATAATCCGCCCGATCATGATCCGTGCACTACTGCACGTATGTGATCGAACCCTGCCATATATCATACGGCCTCTACAGCGTTTCGCCCGAAACTTGAGAAACTGTCTGTGGGGGACTCTAAAGACTCGTCAATACTTTGGCTGTAGATTTAACCACTGGCACGTCAGTGGTACTAGCTGTACGTAACGGGGTATCAGGTATTGATCAAAAGGGAGGTCGATAAGCGAACTCATCCTGACACCCTACTGAGCCTGTCAGTGACAATATCCGTACAGTCCGGTCCATTTGTCTATGAGCATCTCATGTCGGGCCTAGGGGTTGGTAAAAGTCAGACCCCCAAAAGCGGTACAAGTCGTGTAGGAGTATGGCCCAGAACACTCTGAGATACTACTGGAATACCTACCAGTAAATCTCCTGCCTTGGCCAAGGACTTCGTGTAATGGCTCTCTTAGACACAGCGCGATCTCACCCCCAATACCGGGAGAGACGAAACCCCCGCCAATCCGCTCACGGCCTCCATGTGGCCCGGGACTGTATCCAACTAAAATCTATTTGCACGACTCCTTTGAGCCATGGTAGGGTAGTAATCATAGCACAATGGGAACTCACACGAGACAAATAATGATTTCAGGTCGATGAACTAATCTGTACACATGTCACTAGGGAACTGCTATCTAACGTCAGGTATAATACTAACTAGCATGTTCCTGGCGAGTCCTGTCCGGTATACTCATAACCCAATGAGCACCTGTATACATCTTAGGTGAACCAACCGACACCAATGGCTTGTGAGACCAGCCACCGCCCCTCGTCGAGGTCTCGACCGTATACACTAGTCTACTAATGGAGTATCGATGCCTAGTCTCGAAAACTCCCACGACTAGGGACCTTTTAAGGATGTTCTTATAGACCCCAGCTCCCACGTATATGATCGCTATCATACTGCTGGCCGTCAAGTAAGAATCCTATAGGCTCTATCAACGTGCAATAGTGACCTGTAATGTCACCTAAAGTATGTACACGATGATAAAGATAAACCAGATAGCATACTATCATCTTGAGTAAGACTGTCCTACCGGTATAGGCCCTCCCTCAATCATTGCAATCACGTGCCTATGATCCAATAACTGACTCTGAGGGCACTATATCCAACATTTTCTTCCTCTTATCTAGTTCTCTTTCCCCTTTTCTTCTTCCTGTTTATTATCTTTTCTTGTTAAATATGTATATCTTAGAGGTCATTATTATATATTATAGTGGATGCTTAGACATATGTATGTACAGGACAGTCTTACTCAATATGATAATATGCTATTTGGTTTGTCTTTATTATTCATGTGTATAATTTTACTTGTTATTACTGTGATCAATACATGTTGATAAAGCCCGTAGGATTTTTGCTTGACTACCAGGATTATTATAGGGATCATACTTGTGAGGCCTAAGCAGTTTATAAGCTCATCCTTAAATGATCCTAATCGTTGGAGCATCGAGACAGAGCATCGATACTCCAGAGTAGACTAGTGTATACGTATCTTGATCTTGATCAGGACGATGGTTGTTCTCGCAACCATTGGTGTTTGACACTAAAAATTGTATACAAGTGCTCGTTGGAGAATGAGTTTCACCGATCGGACCCATAGAGAACACATAGATGGTATTGTATCTATTGTCAGATAGCAATTTTCAGGTGATGTAAGTAAAGGGTAGTCTATAAACCTGAGATCGTCATAATGTCTTATGTGTGTTCCTACTTTATTTTGATTACTACCTTACCACAGTTTTAAAGAACCGTGCAAATAGGTTTTAGTTGGGTACGGTCCTGAAGCATATGGAGACAGTGAGTGATTGAAGGGATTTGCCTTTTCCGGTGTAGAGAGTTGATGTTTCGCTCTGCTTGATTGGCTATAACCATAAGTCTTTCGCCAGAGCGGTTGAGATAAACTGATAAGTGTTATCAGTTATATCTCAAGTAGTTATGATTTGGACATCAGCACGACTTATCAGGTTATAGGGGTCTGACGGATTCCACCCTCCAGACCTAGTATGCGAATTCGCAGATGAAGAGACCAGACTGTACGGTGAATGTCATTTATAGAATCTGCAGGAGTTCTGATGAGCTTGCTTGTCGATCTTCATTTCGATCAATATCTGGGTAGCCGTTACATGCAGTCAGTACTGCTGACGTGCTTGTGGGTTATGGATATGATTCTGACCTACTGCCAGCATATTGTCGAGTCTTTAGAGTCCCACAGAGAGGTTTTCCGGCTGAGGAGAAATGTACAGTGCGTATAGTGATACGTGCAGGAGTTCGATTAAATGCATGTATTTGATACACGTATTTTAATTGGACGCTTAATGATATTAGCCGGTATATATATAGTGATATGACCGGAGTATTAAATCAAGTGTTGATTCACACACTAATATGATTCTTACCTTATTTTTTCCTCTCTTTTATATTTGTATATTATACAAATATCTTTTATAATGTATGTTAATACATTGTAGTCGTGTGTATGAGACACACGTGGAAGATTAAATGATGACATATCATTTTCTTTATTTCAAAATAAAAGAAATGAGGTGTAAAGGAAAAAAAGAGAGCAGAAGGTTTTAGAAGCTTAATGGACTTGTCTTTTGAGACAAGTATTGCTACTCTTTGATGATCCTTATCATTATCTTCTTCATTCTCTCTCTCTCTCTTCTCTTTTAGAGAGTGAGGAAAAAGGAAACAGAGAAAATCAAGTGAGAAATTTATTTTGCATCATCTTTCTTCACATTTCTAACAAACTTGTGAAGACAAGTTTCTTCACAAACATTTTATTTGTGAAGTGGGAGTTTGTGTTGGGTTTATCTCAAGGTGGATCATCTTCGACACGTAAGATCGGAAACCAAGCTTCTTCCCGACGTTTAGGAGCTAAAGGAGGGTCCTTTGCAGCGTTCAAGCACGCTAGAAAGGTTGTAGTTCTTGAACTCATAGCATAGCTTCTTTTTTTGTTCCAAGTTGTAATCTTTAGGCAAGTTTCCATGGTATTAGCTGGTTTGGCTTGCTTGAAATTTTTTAAATCGCTTCCACCTTATTTTTAAACTCTATCTAGCGAGCAAAACCAACTTACACTTCTAACCTATCCATTTAAATCCTTTGAATTTTTAAATTCTTATGTTTTTTAATACCTAAACCCATAAATCTCTAAATCCATAATTACAAAAATTCTCAAATCGAAAAATTTCGAACATTAAAAATTCCAAACCCTTCTTCATTTTCCTCACCCATTATCTCAAAACCTTAGTACCCATCCACTCATATCCTTTAAATCTTTAAATTCTCGGAACTTTTAATCCCCAAACCCCAAAACCTATAAATCTCTAATCCCAAATTCTCAAATCTAAAATTTTTTAACTCTCAAAATTCCTAAATTTCAAACTTTTCATCTTCCTCACCCATCGCCTCAAAACCTTAAAACGCATCCATTCAAATCCTTTGAATCCTTAAATTATCATATTCTTTACTTTCTAAATCCCAAATCCCAAAATTCTCAAATTTAAAAGTTTTGAATTCTCAAAATTCCGTAATTCTAAACTCCTCTTCATCTCCCCCATTCATCATTTCAAAATCTTAGAATCGCTAAACTCTCTGGTTCTTAAAATCTCAAACCCTTTATTACTAAATCCATTACCCTTAAAATGCTTAGATAACAAAATCTCGAAAACCTAAAATTTTTTAGTCACCAAATTTAAAACTCTCTCGTCTTAAAATCTTTAAACCACCGAAATTTAAATATTGAAATCTGTAAATTCCCAACTTTTAAATTGTTCGAGCTTGATCTATTTCTTTTTTTTCTATTTCTCTCCTTTCCCCACTCATTTTCACCCTTCAACTCGATACTATCCATTTCATCGCTAATTACAAAAATTCTCAAATCGAAAAATTTCGAACATTAAAAATTCCAAACCCTTCTTCATTTTCCTCACCCATTATCTCAAAACCTTAGTACCCATCCACTCATATCCTTTAAATCTTTAAATGCTCGGAACTTTTAATCCCCAAACCCCAAAACCTATAAATCTCTAATCCCAAATTCTCAAATCTAAAAATTTTTAACTCTCAAAATTCCTAAATTTCAAACTTTTCATCCTCCTCACCCATCGCCTCAAAACCTTAAAACGCATCCATTCAAATCCTTTGAATCCTTAAATTATCATATTCTTTACTTTCTAAATCCCAAATCCCAAAATTCTCAAATTTAAAAGTTTTGAATTCTCAAAATTCCGTAATTCTAAACTCCTCTTCATCTCCCTCATTCATCATTTCAAAATCTTAGAATCGCTAAACTCTCTGGTTCTTAAAATCTCAAACCCTTTATTACTAAATCCATTACCCTTAAAATGCTTAGATAACAAAATCTCGAAAACCTAAAATTTTTTAGTCACCAAATTTAAAACTCTCTCGTCTTAAAATCTTTAAACCACCGAAATTTAAATATTGAAATCTGTAAATTCCCAACTTTTAAATTGTTCGAGCTTGATCTATTTCCTTTTTTTCTATTTCTCTCCTTTCCCCACTCATTTTCACCCTTCAACTCGATACCATCCATTTCATCGCTCTTCTACTCTTCAATCATATTGTAAAACTAAATTTTATGAAATTTTAGATTTTAATTCCTTACTTTTTGTTGTAGTTTACTCTATTTTCATAGAAAATGTTAAAGGGTATAATGGTCCAATTATAAAAATTTAACCCAATATGATAGCTATGTCCAATAAAATAGTTCATGATAGTCATTTTTAATTTCTAAAGTTCTTAGTATCAATTGCACAAGAGTGAAAAGTCATTGGTGTATTTATGCAATTTAGCGTTGAGAAAATTTATCCACAAGTGAATAAAGATGACATGCATAAACACTTATTTGTCTTACTCTATATTAATTTTATATCAAGTCACTAATCCTATAATCTCTTTTGTTCTTTGCATAGGGCAACCCACTTACACCGGCTCTCTGTTTCCTTCTTAAAACATACCACAGCTTTTATTGTAGACCAGGTACTAGCTTACTCTATTTAAAATTCAACTATATGTGAATTTGGTATCATCTCTACTATTTTTATTGAAAGTGGAGAGGGTTACCAAATTAAAATTGTAAAATTTGATATATCCACTTGGTTTGAGAAATTTAAAGAAAAGCAAATAGGATGTCACCTAATCACAAGTTATGCTCCTTAAATAACTTTCTACAAATAATAACAATCCACAACTTTTTTACGGTTAAATGTCACCTAATCACTAATTATGCTCCTTAAATAACTTCATACAAATAATAATGGCAAAATAGCTTGCTATGCTTTTAGGAGAATAAATATTATTTATAATTTATGTTATTTAGTTGTTCAACCCTTCTCAAATTTCTACTAAATATCTTTTAGAAGATCCACCTTGAAGAAATATTTAAAAGAAAATTCCGATCTTGTTGAATGGTCTAATACTTTGATGCAAGCATTACAAGTTGCTACTTTTATACATGCGTTTTGATTGAATCATGTGTGTGATTGTGCCTCCACTAACCAAAATTTATGTATCCACCACTAACAAGAAGCATGGAAATAAAATTTGATTTAAGTTAGGGTTCAAAACATTGGTGTTAAATCTAATCTATATCAAGATTTAGAATTTAATGTACATCTTAAAAATCTAATCTAAAATATTCCCGCCTTGGGTTTGGGAGTAGCACAATATATATTAATGTTGTAGAGAGAGAAATTCAGAATAATCCTACATATATGGACAAAGATAATATAAATTTAAACTTAATTTTAATTCTAGATCAGCTTATATAAAAAAAATTAACAAAAAATCTTAAGAGTTTTATAATGAATATTCATATTTTCAAATCCCCCATCTAATATTTTGTGAGGCACAATCACAGATTTACAAGTATATAAGAACTAAAACCCAAAAACAAGTTATTAATTTCTTATGGAGAAGTGATATGATAAGTCTCTTAATACAACTACACTATACATGCTAAAGATTTTTTTTTATTATACCATGAGACTTCAAAGAATTTTTAACAGAAATAAAGATGGAAAATTTTAGAATTACCAATCTGCTTTTAGGAGTAACAATATTGAATATAAGTGTAGTGTTATCAGTGGCATAACCCTATTTATAATTAATTTACTAGTATTTAGCAGGTTATGCACGTTTGTATATTTTGATACCATGGAAAAAGATTTGATAATTTTGTTTTAAAAATTTGTTAGAATAATATAGGTTTTAAAAGAGTTTTAAGGCCTTTTATTTTTCAAAATTTAAAAAGTTAGCTATTTTAAATATTTTTTAAAAACCTTTATTATTAACTAACACTGTTTAAGATATTTTTCAAACAAAAAATTCAAGTTATTTAAGCTAAGGAACAAACAAATCTATTTATTTTTTTATATTTTATTAAATTAATTTTGTGCATCGCACGTGGCTTAATAAGCTGACAAGTCATCATTGCCAAGACGGCGGAAAATTGGAAGGTTATTTTTTCGCGTGTTTCTTACGTCCCTCCTTTAGAATTATGATAGAAAAGAAGAGACAGTGTTAAGGATTATTGTTTTTTATGGGCTAGGGCTCTCTCTAATTAAATTCATATGTTACATTTATCTAGAGTTTTGCAGTGCAATACACTTGTATTAACATACAAAATATTTGAGAATATTTTATGATAAATATTTATGTAAAGAATATTATTTAAGATGGTAAAGAATTTTAATGAGAAGATTTTAAAAGATTTGATATTATTTTTTCCCCCTAAAACTCTTTAATCTCTACTGTTATAAGGGGGGCACAAGCTAGGGAGGCATGTGGCAACCTCCAAATTCAACTTTAGAGGAAAAAGCAAAAAATATTACGGCAAAAACCAAATAATATATACACTAGTATTTCTTTTGCACATGCCATGCAAGCACGTATGTATGAAAGCTATTGATGGAGGTTGAAATCTCCATCAGTTGTTATTCTTCGTCGATCTTATGGTCAGCAGGGCTGAACAATTGAGATTTATGGTGAAGGTTGGGCGTGCATTTCAATGGATTGTTGGTTGTTATTAATGCTGGGCTACCTGCAAAGGAAGTTCCGGGACGGGAAACCACCGTAGGACCCTCCGACGATCTAGTAAGTACCGAGAAATAAATGGACAGAGTAGCGGTGTATTGGATTGAGTTCCAGTTACCTGAATCATCTGGAAGAGGAGTTTATATAGGGAGCGCATTGGAGCGAGCCGATGTAAGATTCTCGCCGTCCGTTACGCCCTTACGTCACATTCGCATTGATGGCGGGATATGTCCATTAATGGCGAAATCGCTAGCGTGGGATGCGGGACATGGAGCGGCAAAGATCTCGTCGTGACGAGATACACGGAGGCGTTACGGGGGCCCTCCTGCTCCGTGCTCCCAGCCAAACAGGGATGCTGAGAAATCTCAGCTATAGGATAGCTCGGAAACGAGTAAGGACGCTGAGAAATCTCTGCTATAGGATGGTTCGGAGACGAGGTAGGGAGCTGAGGAAGCTCAACTTTATGATTGCTCGGGTACGGGCAATGGTTTGTGGTTAGACGAAGAGGGAACATACTCAGGGGAGCCTCCAAAGGGTCGGGTGCAACCTCAGAGACTACGCGCCGAGGAATGTTCCCAATGCATCATACCTATTCCAGTTCCATAGCCTCTAGGAATCTGATGGGCTTACATGGACGACACGTCATCTGCTATGTATCGTGATCTAAGGAATTCCCATTTTTGAGTATCATCATTATCCCCCACTCTCGTTCCGACCTATTTATGGGTCAGGCCGAGAGTGGTCTGTTCGGGTTTTTGTGTTCAGCTTGGTGCTGAGGATTCTTTGCGGTAGATTGTCCGGGATCAACATAGCGTTTGGCGGCCAAGTCTCTTCGATCCCCGAGTCCATGTGGCGTTTTACCGTGCGTCTTAATCTTCGCGCATATCCTTGATGACGTCAGCAGATCACTGAGAAGGAGGCATCATCATGAAGACGTCGCTTCGCTTGTTCGGACCGTTATAACGATAGGCCGACCGTTGATTTCGTGCCACGTGGCCGCAATCGGATGACAGATTGTGAGACATCGCTTCAGGCAATCGGATTCTCGTGAGGGAGAAGCGTCCAATGGTTGGATGCCAAATGGCACCATCTGGATCGTTGGGTGCGATGCTTCATTTTGGCGAGAGAGGATTTGGGCCACTGGATGACCATTACTGAGTGTATAAATAGGGGCATCCTGTCTCTCAGAAATACCATTGCTTCGCTTACCTTCTAACGTCTGTGGATTGCTCGGCGCTCCCGCTTTTAGGTCGGACCTCAGTCCAAACCCTTTTTCAACTCCTCTTCCTTTAAATCAGGTCAGATGTCTTTCTCTGATCCTCTAATAGATGTAGTCAGGGTAGAGTCAGGCGAAGAGGGTTGGACCTCTGAAGCCGAGTCTAGTGGGTCTTCCTCGACTTTCTCGGCTTCTGATAGCCGAGGAAGTTCTTCCTTCTCTGTGTTGGGTTTGCCCCCAAGGGGTGGCGATTCCCTTGTTCCCCGTCGTCGGGGGTGGGGGAGGGGGAGGGGAGGGGCAAGAAGGTCCCTAAGGTGCGTATCGAGAATACTCGTGACGCTGCCTCGATGTTAAACGGGTCGGACGAGCTTTCCGACATCCGGGCTTGTTTCCACATTCCCTTTGGATACACACTCTGTCTGGCCAGGGATGGTGAATGGGCAGACCAAATACAGGGTAATGAGATTTTCCTATACTTGGAAGCGTTCCGAGCAGGGATGCATCTTCCCTTTTCGCCCAAGATTTGTGCAGTCCTTCATTATTTTTAACTCATCTCGGGCCAGCTAACACCGAATTCATAGAGGATTCTTTTCGGATTCCTGGTCCGGCTTAAAATTGATCGGATCCCCTTTAAGCTAGGGCTTCTTTTGTCCTTTCTCTGCTATAATAACCATCCGGGTATTGGTAAGGATGAGCCGAGTTGGGATTACTTCTCTTTTAAAAATTATAAGGGTAGGGCGATCGGGTCGGGAGTAGTGGTTGTCCCTTCTTCTATCCATGAGTGGAAGGAGAAGTTCATCTTCGTCGGTCCTCCGAAGGGAGAGGAGTAGCCGGTGCCCACCAAGTGACATAGGGTAGATTGCCTGAAGGCCAAGCAGTCAAATACCCAAGAGGCGGGGATCGTGTCCCGGTAGGAGCCGATCTAGTGTACCGACGTCTTGCTTTCCGAGAAGGCCCTAAGCTGGGTGGGACTCAATCCTGCATGCCTCATAGGTAAGTTAGGTCTTAGCTGATCAATTTAGACTTGGTATATTTTGTTGTTTCTATTTCTAACCCTTGTTGTTTCCTCCCGCAGAGCCTATGGACCGGTCGAAAATAATAGCCTCCTTGATCGCCAAGGTACAGGGAAGTAAGGGCGGCGGCGACTCGTCCAAGCCTACGCAGAGTGGGGCAGCCTGTCAGGGCCCTCGGCAAAGACCACCACCGCTTCGCCTGTCCCCAAGAAGCGCAGGAGTGGAGGGCAGAAACAAGCTTGGAAACAGGATCCCCGGGTGAGGCCGGAGGCTCCTTCTTCAGCCGAGTCTCCAGCCAAGAGGCTCAAAAAGGTCGTTTCCCAGCCGAGGCTCAAGAAGGTGGTTTCCTGGCCTCCCCCGGCCGGGATACACGTGTAGGAGGGCGACTTCTGCTTCGAAGTGCCGTCGGGGCTGTCCGTGGCCGACAGCTTGCTGGCGGATATGGAGAAAGCGGAGGGGGCCGACAGCTTGCAGGAAGGCGACTTCTTGTTCTTCTTTCATTCCGCCACTTTTTCATTCACAATTTTCTTTATCTGGTTCTTCATTTTTGAGCCAATCTCTTCCCGCATCTCATTCCACACGAACTCCTGACTAGCCGACCCCTGATGTCGGTAATTCCCGAAGCCAAATCCACGCTGGTATTCACCGTGATGAGGGTAATAGGAATTGAAGATGGGCTTGAGGACCTCCATAGTGTTAGCTATAGTGCCCTCAAGTCAATTATTATAATTGCAGGTAGGCGATTATGGTAATTGAAGGAGGACCTATACAAATAGAACAGTCTTGCTCGATATAATAGTATGCTATTTAGTTTGTCTTTATTATTGATGAGTACACGTTTTACTTGATATTACGTGTCGCTAATATATAATGATAAAGCCTGTAGGATTCTTGCTTGACTACTATAGTAATGATGACGATCATACATGTGGGAGCTAGGTAGTCCATAAGCACATCCTTAAATGTCCCTAGTCGAGTGAGTATTAAGACTGGGCATCGATACTCCATAATAGACTAGTGTATATGTTTCTAGACCACGACGAGGGGTGGTGGCAGGTCTCATAGTAATTGGTGTATGGCACCTAAGATTGTATACATGTGCTCACTGAAGGTGAGTATACCGGACGGACTCACCGAGACCTTCTAGATGATACTATACCTATCGTCAGGTAGCTGTTCTATGGTGACATAAGTATAGGTAGTCTGTTGACCTGAGATCGCCATTTGTCACATGTGAGTTCCCACTGTACTTAGATTACTGCCCTACCATGGCTCTACTGAGTCGTGTAAACAGGTTTTAGTTGGGTATAGTTCCGAACCACATGGTGGCGGTGAGCGATCGTCAAGGATTCGTTTCTCCCGGTATAGAGAGTCGATGTCGCGATCTGTTCGGTTGGCTATTACCATAAATCCTTGGCGAAGGTGGATGAGTTTTACTGATGGTATATCAGTAGTTTCTCGATGGATGATGAGCTTGACACCGACATGATTTATCGGGTTATTAGGGGTCTGACGTTATCCACTCTCCTAAACTCGATATGTGATACTCTTAGATGAAGAGATCGGACTGTACGGAGATTGTCACTTACAGGATCTGTAGGGATACGGATGAGTTTGCTCGTTGACCTTCCTTTCGTTCAATACCTGGGTAGCTGTTACGTATTTCTAGTGCCACTGACGTGCTTGTGGTTAAACCCACTACTGGCGTATTGTCGAGTCTTTAGAGTCCCACACAGTTGGTTTCCCAGTTCAGGCGAAACGATGTAGTGTGTGTATTTTGATACGTACAAGGGTTCGATTAAATACATATACTTGATGCATGTACTTTAATCGGATGTTTTGATAATACTAGCAGGTTTGAAAGATAGCCGGATCATTGTGAGCTAGTATATATCTCTCATGTTCTCTCTTTTGGGTATTTGTATTTTGACACGAATACGGTATTTATATGAATACGGGTATTTTCGTCTTGGTACAAATACGGGTATTTTTATCCCAATACGAATGCGGGTGTTCGTATTTTTATACGAATACGGTATTCATATTTTGGTACGAATACGGATATATATATTTTGATACATATTTGGGTCTGTGTGTATACTTCTTTTCTTCTCTTTTCTAATCTCTTTTAGAAGGTTAAGGATGAGTGTGGAGTTATGACTCATTTTGATGAGTCACATGAACACCCCATCCTTTTAAGAAAAAAGCTATAAAGAAAAAGAGATGAGAGATAGTTTTTGCTCTCCCTTTTCTTTTCTCTCTACCTTACCTTTTCTTATGCAAGAAAGAAAGAGAGAGCTAGAGTTTCTTCACTGCATCCCTAACACCATATTCCTAGCAAGCTTATAGTATTAGTTGCTTCACTTTGACACTTGAGTGTGAGACTAAAGCTTGAATTCGGGTTCTTTCGGGTGGATCATTTTCAGCAAGGATGATCGGCGTGCGAGCTTATTCCCGACTACTTCAGAGTCTTGCTAGAATCCATGGAGCGGTGTAGGGGTCTTTCACAATTGCGCGAACATGCTACAAAGATAACTATCCCCCTAACCTTGTATGTTATGATATCTAGTTTAGTGTTTGGAATCGATTCTAGGGTTTTGGTCGCTGGTGCTTGCTTAAAAGTTTTCTTTTTCGCTTCCGCCTTCGCCACGAGTTTTATGGCACGAGCACTAGAGGCCTTACAGTGGTATCAGAGCCGTGCCAAATACATTAACTAGTTGTAAGCGATGCTAAGGTTTCGAACCCGAAATTTTAACCGTATCAAGTTTCATAAATCAATTCTTTGTCCTTTTTTGAAAACGGTCTTTGAAATTTTTTTAAAGTATGTCAGAGAGAAAGTTTTGAAGTATGAAAATATGGAACAACACGAGGACCTCAGTCAAATTTTTGGCCACCGGAATATTCATTTTGTCCTCTATTTACGCCTTAAAATTTGATTTAGGTCCCTGGGTTTTTACAGCGGCGTTGTTGTTAGAAAACTTGACTTTTGGTCATATTTGTTTTTCTCCAGATTTCAGTTTCTGTTATTTTTGTATTTGGAGAAGTTCGGGAAACTTTTTGATCGAAATAATTAGATCGTTTATGATCCATATCTTTGTTTGTGTGTGTAGGGTGTTTTTCGTCACCCCATTGAGATGGGAATACGCGTGCGCTTGTCAGGCGCATTACAGATTCCCCCTGCCTAGAGTAGGCTGGGGTTTATTGATTGTGGGGATTCGAATCTCCGGCAGCCGCGGACTAAGCTGCCGTTAATTACTCCTCGCCTTTGGGGCGAGAGAACCTCCGATTAACGGGTTAACTGGTCATGCGAACTCAATGTGCAGTGTACGTGTGTTTTGTTTTGAAGGGGGGTTTAAATATATTGGGAGCCACGCAGAGTTTTTACAGGGGTCCCGCTACCCGGATAGCTGTAGGGTTCCTAGGCACACAAATGAAGTCTCACAACAGATCAAACATGCCCAATTCAAATTTTTCATGTGCCTACAAACCTTAATACGGATCGTTAACTAGATGTGTAAGCGATGCAAGCAAGTAAACGAATTTATTGCTAAAGGAAAGTGACTACAACCTTTGTAGATCCGGTCCTCCACCTCCTAGGCTTCGTGATGACGTCCCTCCGCTGTCCATATCGGATCCCGGACTCTAGCATCGGCTTCATCGGAATGGGCGGGCTAGGTCGTCGACTTCGATGCCGAAGATGATCTACGTCGAGGCAACACAAGATCAAGCTCCAACTTCACCAAGTCATGAAACTTGTGAAGAAAACACCCTATACTACTTGGCAAGTGGTAGAGGATGAAGAAATAGGAAGTGGGTTCACTTTAGAATTGGATTTCTCACTCTTTTTCTCAAGTTGCCATTGATGGAGGCAAGTTTTTCTTCTTTGTTGAAGAAGAAGAAGAAGAATGAATATGATAAGTATTCTTCAAAATAGAAAATAAAATGAATACTTATCATATAGCAACCATGGTTAAGTGTAGAGACTAAACTAGGGTTAGGTTGAATGGTTAGGTTAAGGAAAAGAACAAGAATGGTCAAGCTTTCAACACTTCAAGAAGTTTCAACAAAACAACAAAATAAGCCACCATTCTTTTTATCTTTTCAAAATGAATAAATAAATAAATGAATAAGTAAATAAAAACCCTAACCATTAACATAACCATGGTTTAAACTAAACATACACCTAAACATTCATGTATCATCAAACATGATACAATCAAGGGCACAAAAATATATCACATATACAATGTGCACATCAAGTGAGAAAATCCTTTTAAAGTGAACAAATATTAGTTAATGCAAAGTAATATATCAAATATATAATTATACATTAAATCATTAAATCAACACTTGATTTAACGATCCGGTCATATCGCATATAACCGACTAATATCCAATGTATCGGCTTATCGAATCAATCCTTGATTCGATAACTAGGTTATATCGCATACAACCAATCGATACATTCATCGCGAGAATAGAATACGGTATCACATACACGCATTATTCTCGGTCCCGCACATATCTCATATGCGCTCCTATTTCGTTTCGCTTGAGCCAGGAAACCTCTGTGTAGGACTCTCAAGACTCGTCAATACGCCGGCAGCAGGTGATGATCATATCAAACACCCACAAGCCGCAAGCGGTCTGCTAAACGTAACGTCCACCCGGGTATTGAGCGATCAGAAGATCGACGAGCAAGCCCGCTCACACTCCTGTGAATCCAACTAGTAACACTTACCGTACAGTCCGGTCTGTTCGTCTGATATGTCGCATATCTCGCCTAGGGGTGGTAAACGTCAGACCCCAATAGCTCGATAAGTTATGCCGACGTGAGGTCCATAACAATCGTGAAACTACTGATAACTCTTACCAGTATATCACTGCAACCCTGGCCAGGGATTTCCTGTTATGGCCAGTCGAGCATAGCGCAACATCAACCCCCAATACCGGGAGAGACGAATCCCCTCCTATCGCTCATTGCCTCCATGTGAATCGGGACTGTACCCAAAAACCACCTGTTTGCACGACTCAGTAGAGCCGTGGTAGGGTGGAAATCAAAGCACAGTGGGAGACACACAAGACTCTATGACGATCTCGGGTCAACAGACTAAGCTGTACCAGTGTCACCAGAGAACTGCCATCTGACGTGAGGTATAATACCATCCGGGAGTTCTCGGCGAGTCCGTTCAGTGTACCCAGTCTCCACTGAACACCCGCATACCATCTCTGATGTCAAACACCAATGGATATGGGATCATCCATCGCCCATCACATGGGTCGAGAAGATATACGCTAGTCTACTCTGGAATATCGATGCCCCGTCTCGACATTCCCACGACTAGGAACATTGAAGGATGTACTCATGGACTACCCAGGCCCCACTAGTATGATCTGCATCATAGTCCTGGAAGTTGAGTACACATCCTAAGGGCTTTATCAACATGTAACAGAGAGACAGAAAGTATACATGTTAAGATAAAGAGCAACCAGATAGCGTACTATCATGTCGAGCAAGAAAGCCCTACCTATATATGTCCCAGCATCCACTACAATATACATCCAATGTACAGTAATGGCCTCTAGGGCATACATATAACTAACAATCTCCCACTTGCACTAGGGCCATCTGTAGCAGTAGTTGTAGTATCTAATACTCAACCATCCCCTAAAAGTCTCTCTTTGGGAAAAGGCCTTCGTGAGTGGATCCGCCGTGTTGTCCTCTGAGTCTACTTTCCTAATCTCGATCACCCTGGAGATCAACTATCTCCATGATCAGGTGATGCTGCCTCAGAATATGTCTGGGTCACTGATGGGACCAGGGTTCCTGGGCCAAAGCCACACTTTCATTGTCATATAATGATAGGAACCTAGTTCATCTCATGAACCAATATACACCCAAACTTACTCTTTGGTAGTATCTTTAATAGCGATGTTACCAGCCTTTATCGTCTAGTTTGTCACGGTATCTAGCTTGGAACTCTTCCAACATACCGTTCCTCCACTGAGAGTAAAGACAATGCCTGCGACTAACATTCAGTCATCCTTATCACCCTGAAACACTTCCAGTGATTCTCCCCAGGATCGATTGATACCATCTCACTACATCTAGTGAGAATCCTAGCATCCAATTACATCTATCTCATAGATGAAAACTCAGGATTTAGGAGGTATCACCTTGATCCTATTGAAGAATCCTTGTGATAAGCGGAGATTGACCGAGCGTAGCATAGGAAACTCTTTTCTTATCAAGAGTATGTTGTCCACGTACAATACGAGGATGACCACCTTACTCTCTACTACCTTTTTGTATATACAAGGTTCATCTACCATTTTGATGAAGTCAAACTCTTTGACTACCACATCAAAACAGATGTTCCAACTCCGCGATGCCTGCTTTATTTTGTAAAGCAACTTGCACACGTTTCCGCTGCTCCCACTGTTTACGAAGCCCTCTGGCTGTGTTCTTATAGACGTTCTCTTCTAAATCATTATTTAGAAAAGTAGTCATGGCACCCAACCACCAGATATCGTAGTCATGGTATGTAGCAATGGCAAGTAGGATCTGGACGGACTTAAGCATAGTCCCTAGAAAAGGTTTCATCATTATCCACACCTGGTTAATGACTAAAACCTTTAACAAGTCTAGTTTTGAAAGTCTCAACTTTTCTATCTACACCAAGTAATTTTCTCAAGATATACTTGCTCCTGATGGGGATTTAACCCTTTAGATATAGCAGCTAAAGTCCATACTTTGCTGGTGTACATGGATTCCATCTCAGATCGCTAAGCATCCAACCATTCTTACAGAGTCCCTACTCTCGATGGCCTGCTCGAATCTAGTTGGGTCATCATCTCATGATGCAATCCTCGCTCCCACTGTCATCGAGAAACCGAAGTATCTCTCAAGCGGATGAGGCACCCTGCTAGTTCGGCGGAGAGGCTGAGGTTCGTCGGGGACTATTGAATCCTCTGGTTTTGTCAAATCATTAGCTGCAGTTTTGTATAGCTGGAACCTTTCCAGTTCTATAGAACTGACCTTGCCTCGATCTTGTCCGGATTTTGCTTTTGACACAGACCGGACAATCCCAAATCTTAACTTATTTAAGAGATAGGCTCTTCCCATACCATATCTTATATGGCGTGGTAGGTAGTGATCTGATTCGAACCTAATTCAATAGGTATGCAGCTTCTCAAGTGCATAACCCCAAAAGGAAATAGGTAACTCAGTAGTACTCATCATAGAGCATACCATATCTAATATGGTGCGGTTGCTCCGCCTTGATACACCGTTGTGCTATGGTGTATACGGAGGAGTAATGCTGAGAGAGAATCTCATTCTCCTTTAGAATAGTCCAGGAATTCTATGCACAAGTATTCTCCTCACCGATCTTATCATAGGACATAATACTTATACCCGTATTTTGGTTCTCTACTTCTAACTTATATTCTGTGAATATCTCAAAAGGTTCGGACTTGTGTTTCAACAAGAACATATGTCTGAATCTTGAGAGATCATCAGAGAACGTAATGAAGTATAAAGAACCGGTCCTGGCATGTGTAGACAGGAGACCTTACATACATCATCATGTATCAGTCCCAAGAGTTCACTAACTCTTTCTCTGTTTCCAATAAACAGAGCTATGGTCATCTTATCTTTGTGACATGACTGGCAAGTTTCACAAGATGTAAATTCAAACTAATTTAAATATGCATCTAAAATGTAACTTCAGCCAGTCGGGTCGCATTGATATGACCTAGTCTACAATGCCTCAAGAAGGATTCGTTCATTTATGAACTCTTCCTCTTGTGTGTGTTCTGTATACTAGGAACTGTAGTTTGATTTAGAACATCAATGCTTTTAGATAACGTGCCTGAACCGATCAACTTTTGATATAGGAAATGTTCAAAACATTATCCAACAATACAAAATTTTATCATTTCTTTACTTATAAAGAGACCGATATGATTTTGTATATCAGGTTCGGTATCTAATAACATTCGTTCAGAATCAATGTACTGGTAATACAGGGTGACAGTGACTAACAGACTTGGCTACAACACTTGCCCCGTTTTCTGTCTCATGAAACTTATCACCCGTTCTCAGTTTTTCTACCTTTCGGTAGCCCTATGTAACAGATTACATATCTGGGATCCTGATCTGGTATCAGATACCCAGGATGCAGAGGGTACTGAGAAACAGTTCTATGTAATGAACACACCCGTAGGAGATGCATCATATGCACTTTCTTCGTTTGGGCGGCATAGGAATTCTGGTATTCCCCTATTTCCTGCTCTGTCTTATAACAATTATAAGTTGGAGCGGGACCAACGTTCCCCAGCTCAGTATAACAAGCGGGTTCAGTCAATACATCCATATTATTATCTTGATTAAGGCGTGATATGGTCGCTACCTGGAGAGAGAGAGAAGAAAACACTCTGCGTGCGCTCTTGCAAGATTAGATCGGTTATTTATTTTATCTAATCAGGATGGCTCCCACTGTTTTTATCAAATCTTCCTTCAAACCTTAAAAGGAAAGACTAGCCGGGATTAATTACACTCTACAAGTTCGCCAATCTTTCAGCCAGGCCAGTGTCGGTACTTTGAGGGAGGTTCCCCGTGCTTTCGCACGGACCTAATTACAGTTAACCTCGTTTTCCCAGAGGCGTAACCCCGTTGACACCTTTCTAGACACCTACTTGATCGGCTAATTGCAAAGTGCAAAACTCTCCTAGGAGTAATAATTACTCGCAGTGGGTATCGGGATCCAACTATCACATAGAAGGTATGCAATCTCATTGCAAATTTCAACACTTGAAACTCCCGATAAAGATTTTTACCCCTAGCACTTATGACCTTAACTATAGTCAACAAATCATAAGTACTAGTCAAGTTCTACCCGTCATTTCGTGATTAATTATACCCACCCACATGACCCTTAACTAAGATCAACAAAGTCACGCGACTGTCCTAACTAATCGCATCATATGCGGTGTAGGAAGACATCACTCAGCTACCGTACACTGTGCCTTGACTATGGTCAACAAACACAGCACGAATACTAAGTACTCTACTTCCTAAAATGACGGAGGGTTGCGAATGGTTTTTATGAAAACCTTTAACGTTTTGAACTTGATCTCGTTGCGGAATCAAATGGTTTTTAAATGAAATGTTTTTGAGGCTTTTCTAGTTTTGCTAATGGGGTCACTCCCGGTGAAGGGATCGTCGGCCCTTTCCTCGTCGAATGAGGTGCGGGATATATCATATATATCACTGTGCAAAGTGGAAACTATAGAAGCGATCAAAAGACAAACCGAGGGTTGTAGCATCTGCCAGTTATTGCTAAAGGAGTCACTCCCGGTGAAGGGATCTCGGTTCTTTCCTCATCGAATAAGGTGCAGGATGTTCTACAAGGAACACCGCGATGCAAAGCAAGAACTGTAGCTACCTGTTTTATTTTTGAAATTCGATTCCACAACATCAATTAGGTTTATTTTCTTTCATTAATCTCATTAATGAATGTCCCATCATTTAAGTCCACCTAAACATCACAGATAAATATAACGTACGCTTATGCCATCCGCATTCGTCTCGATGTCCCGTCTGCACCGTTAGGTTAGGTAACTAACGCCAGAGTGAGGCAGGGCTAGTGCGGGTGTAAAACATAAGCAACGTCTATATAATATATCATATATACTATATACTGTATCTATCTGAATATATCACATGATCACATCACAGATAACGTAGCAGAAAGTATCATATGAAATATTGGATATACTAGGACGTCCGTGTTTTCAATACGAGCCAGTATAAAACACGGATTCCACGGTCGTGATGAATAGCTAATCCCACACCCCTAGACCCCTACGAGAGCGGCAAGCAACCCTACCAATTCTAGGGTTAGGAGACCCGGACTCGACTCCTCGAGTTGGTCTCCCACTGGACCCTAGAACCCGGTTACTTGTGCCCTCCTCCTTGGGTCTATCCTAGTGCAGAAAAGTAAATAATATACAAACGGTGACATCATCCGCAACCTGGAAGTGCCCCAATAAAAGAATATTACATACAAGTTTTTACATGAATGAAAAAGAAAAACACTCATCTCACATAAAAACCCCCGAGCTCTTCAAACACGACGATCCAATATAACATATCCAGCAACACATAACATCACATGTCATCAACGTAAGTAAATGTGCGCATCCCAATTGTCGTTGACATATAGCAACGAAACCGGCGATATCACATATTACACTTACGGTCACAGAAAAGAAAGTGTAAAACTACAACAGTTGGAATCCGCAATCTCTTTAGACATCGCATGCCTAATCAAATGAATTCCTTAGACATCGCATGCCTAATAATTATAAACCCCACATTTTAGTCTCATTATCGAAAACACTTTTCAATATTAAGTCGGGCAATTCAACAAGATTCCCGACATCCTGATCGAATGCTCGTCGCAAACTTTAGTAGGCGGCTGCACCCCCGACGCAGTCGACGAAGTGCACCAAGGCGGAACACCGCTGCCGCGAGCACCCGAACGGATGCTTTCGGTGACGGGGTTCTCCTACAGTCACTTGGTCGGGGATATGGGGCGAGGCTGTCTATTAAGTTTACCCGGCGAGTATCCGCGTACACTACGTGATTGCGACGGACTTTTGATCGCATCAAAATTCTGTGGCAACCGATCAAGTGAGACTAAACTGCTATGTTTATAATATTCATTCAGTTATCTCATAACTACTTGTGAATTCCAAATGTTGTATCACATTCCGGGTAAATAGAAAATGTTAAACTTTCTGATCGAACAAACGAACACCCAAGTTTTTCCGAAACAGCTCAACACATGAAACAAGTTTAAAAACATTCACTTCATGCCTCAGTACCAACGGTCCAGCCGTAGAAGGGTCAAGCCAACGCCTCACATGTGGCACGCCGTACTGCCCCAAACCTTAAGGTTCAAAGGGCAGTTCAAGACGGTCACATAATCGAGTTAAGGTTTGTTGTCTTCTAGAGGGACCATCGCATTACTTGCACTACTTAGAACGTCATTAAACAACGGAAAAATCCAACAATTGGAAATTTCCCAGCAGGGGAAAAAGTGGGTATTTATATCCGGTCGAACTTTTAACATATTCTAAAATTACCCGGAAAAACACATAGACAAACTTTGATAATCCGATCGAATTTACGAACTCCCAATACAACCCAGAATATTCAACTCTTGAATAAATATTAAAAAATCCCAGAAAATCCAGAACCAAAATATAGGAATTACTGTGCAAAATTATTGGGCAATGTGACCATACGGCCGCGGAACCGCCGCAGAAGCTATGCTTCTGCCGCTGTTCCGCGGCGGTTTAGATGAATCAGGGGCTCGTTTTGCACCATAATTCTTATATCTTCCTGCTAAATTTTTTAAGAATTTTTAATCTGGAAAAAACCCAGTTTTTAAAAAATGTACAGAGAGCCGTTTTAAATTAAGGTTTTGGGTTGATCGGACTTCTAACTCCGTCTACGCATCGCCTAAGGCTCTAGCTAGGCTTTGATACCACTGTAGGGTTCCTAGGCACACAAATGAAGTCTCACAACAGATCAAACATGCCCAATTCAAATTTTTCATGTGCCTACAAACCCTAATACGGATCGTTAACTAGATGTGTAAGCAATGCAAGCAAGTAAACAAATTTATTGCTAAAAGAAAGTGACTACAACTATTGTAGATCCGGTACTCCACCTCCTAGGCTTCGTGATGACGTCCCTCCGCTGTCCATATCGAATCCCGGACTCTAGCATCGGCTTCATCGGAGAAATGGGCGGGCTAGGTCGTCGACTTCGATGCCGAAGATGATCTACGTCGAGGCAACACAAGATCAAGCTCCAACTTCACCAAGTCATGAAACTTGTGAAGAAAACACCCTATACTACTTGGCAAGTGGTAGAGGATGAAGAAATAGGAAGTGGGTTCACTTTAGAATTGGATTCCTCACTCTTTTTCTCAAGTTGCCATTGATGGAGGCAAGTTTTTCTTCTTTGTTGAAGAAGAAGAAGAAAGAGTATGATAAGTATTCTTCAAAATAGAAAATAAAATGAATACTTATCATATAGAAACCATGGTTAAGTGTAGAGACTAAACTAGGGTTAGGTTGAATGGTTAGGTTAAGGAAAAGAACAAGAATGGTCAAGCTTTCAACACTTCAAGAAGTTTCAACAAAACAACAAAATAAGCCACCATTCTTTTTATCTTTTCAAAATGAATAAATAAATAAATGAATAAGTAAATAAAAACCCTAACCATTAACATAACCATGGTTTAAACTAAACATACACCCAAACATTCATGTATCATCAAACATGATACAATCAAGTGCACAAAAATATATCACATATACAATGTGCACATCAAGTGAGAAAATCCTTTTAAAGTGAACAAATATTAGTTAATGCAAAGTAATATATCAAATATATAATTATACATTAAATCATTAAATCAACACTTGATTTAACTATCCGGTCATATCGCATATAACCGACTAATATCCAATGTATCGGCTTATCGAATCAATCCTTGATTCGATAACTAGGTTATATCGCATACAACCAATCGATACATTCATCGCGAGAATAGAATACGGTATCACATACACGCATTATTCTCGGTCCCGCACATATCTCATATGCGCTCCTATTTCGTTTCGCTTGAGCCAGGAAACCTCTGTGTAGGACTCTAAAGACTCGTCAATACGCCGGCAGCAGGTGATGATCATATCAAACACCCACAAGCCGCAAGCGGTCTGCTAAACGTAACGGCCACCCGGGTATTGAGCGATCAGAAGATCGACGAGCAAGCCCGCTCACACTCCTGTGAATCCAACCAGTAACACTTACCGTACAGTCCGGTCTGTTCGTCTGATATGTCGCATATCTCGCCTAGGGGTGGTAAACGTCAGACCCCAATAGCTCGATAAGTTATGCCGACGTGAGGTCCATAACAATCGTGAAACTACTGATAACTCTTACCAGTATATCACTGTAACCCTGGCCAGGGATTTCCTGTTATGGCCATTCGAGCATAGCGCAACATCAACCCCCAATACCGGGAGAGACGAATCCCCTCCTATCGCTCATTGCCTCCATGTGAATCGGGACTGTACCCAAAAACCACCTGTTTGCACGACTCAGTAGAGCCGTGGTAGGGTGGAAATCAAAGCACATTGGGAGACACACAAGACTCTATGACGATCTCGGGTCAACAGACTAAGCTGTGCCAGTGTCACCAGAGAACTGCCATCTGACGTGAGGTATAATACCATCCGGGAGTTCTCGGCGAGTCCGTTCAGTGTACCCAGTCTCCACTGAGCACCCGCATACCATCTCTGATGTCAAACACCAATGGATATGGGATCATCCATCGCCCAACACATGGGTCGAGAAGATATACGCTAGTCTACTCTGGAATATCGATACCCCGTCTCGATATTCCCACGACTAGGAATATTGAAGGATGTACTCATGGACTACCCAGGCCCCACTAGTATGATCTGCATCATAGTCCTGGAAGTCGAGTACACATCCTAAGGGCTTTATCAACATGTAACAGAGAGACATAAAGTATACATGTTAAGATAAAGAGCAACCAGATAGCGTACTATCATGTCGAGCAAGAAAGTCCTACCTATGTATGTCCCAGCATCCACTACAATATACATCCAATGTACAGTAATGGCCTCTAGAGCATACATATAACTAACAATAGCGGGCTGGGGGTCAAGGGAGCTAGCATCCCCCTTGCGGGGTTCGGGACAGCGCCCCGGCCCAACTTTTTTTTGGGAGGGACAGTGTTGTGGAGTGTGTGTATCTATATATATACATGTATACATATATAAAAAAAAGGGAAAAAGCGCGCAAAGGAAGCGTGGGGCCAGTGCCTTGAGCGCTGTGCGCTTAGGCGCTAGCGCACCATGTGTCGGCACGTTGGCGCTTGAGCGCTGGGCGCTGGAGCGCTCTGCGCTCGAGCGCTAGCGCGCCACGTGTCGGCACATGGGAGCTTGGCGCTTGAGCACTGGACGCTCGAGCGCTGGCATGCCACGTGGGCGCTGGGCGCTCGAGCGCTGGCGCACTACGTGTCAGCACGTGGGCGCTGAGCGCTTGAGCGCAAGGCGCTCGGGGGCTTGGACGCCAGTGCGAAAGAGTGGATTTTTAGCCCCAGAAATAGGATTTAAAATCCCGAAAGAGAATTTAGGGTGAAGTTAAACTCCTAAGATGTTTTGGAGTTGATGAAAGGGGTTCTTCTTTGGAGCCCTGGGTCTTCCCAAAAATGGGGTTTTCGGAGATGAGCTTCCTTCTTCCTCCTCTGTTGGCAGGATCTTGAAGATCAAGAGATGTGAGATTTTAAAAATCTTTTCTTTTTAAGATCTAATGGAAGATCTGAGTTCCCCTTTATGGGTTTTGTGGTGAAAAACTATTTAGTTTTATAAAATGAAGAGTAAAAACTCTTGATTTAATTCAAAAGAAAGAAAAAGGTTTTAGAACCTTGAGGAAGGAGAAAGTTCTCAGATCTAAATTTTTTTTTTGGAGAGAGAAAATGTTGTTGAGATATTTCATTATCTTTGCCTTTATAGGCTATACACTTTACATATAGCCCCTTGGGCCTCAAAAAAATGGCATTTTGCCTATCTCATGGCTCATGCGCCATTTCTTTTTGCACATAAGCCATGGGCTTTACAAAAATTTGGCTTTATGCCCATTTTCTTACATTTATTCATAAAATAAAATAAAATAAATACAACAAAAATTTTATTTTGGCATGGGGGAAGGCCGGCCGCTTCATGTTCGGGCTCGACCCGGGCATTGGCCCACTTGACCTGGGCTTGGGCCCACTTGTTTGGGCTTGACTTTGATTTTGACTTGGTCAACCGGGATGTAAATTTTTACCCCAACAAATTGCCCCCCATCAATAAATGCACACTACACATGTGGGTTGTGTGCATGAAATTGATGGATCTTCTTTTTCGTGGAGGCGACTTGATTCGGTTCCCGCTTTTTGGGAAGCTGGCACTGCCCTTTTTACGACATAGACGGTCGATGCTGCCCTTTTAGCGACTTGGACGGTCGATGCTGCCATTTTAGCGACGTGGACGGTCGGTTCTGCCATTTTTGCGACTTGGACGGTCGATGCAGCTTTTTTAACGACGTGGATGGTCGATGTTGCCATTTTTGCGACTTGGATGGTCGATTCTGCCATTTTTGCGACTTGGACGGTCGATGCTGCCCTTTTAGCTATGTGGACGGTCGATGCTGCCCTTTTTGCGACTTGGACGGTCGATGTTGCCCTTTTAGCGACGTGGAAGGTCGATTCTGCCCTTTTAGCGACGTGGACGGTCGATTATGCCCTTTTTGCGACTTGGATGGTTGATGCTGCCCTTTTAGCGACGTGGACGGTCGGTTCTGCCCCTTTTGTGACTTGGACGGTCGGTGCTGCCCTTTTTGCGACTTGGACGGTCGGTGCTGCCCTTTTTGCGACTTGGACGGCCGATGCTGCCCTTTTGCGACGTGGACGGTCGATGCTGCCCTTTTAGCGACGTGGACGGTCGGTTCTGCCCTTTTTGCGACTTGGACGGTCGGTGCTGCCCTTTTAGCGATGTGGACGGTCGGTGCTTCCATTTTAGCGACGTGGACGGTCGATTCTGGATTTGACTTGCTCCTCTTCTTGCGGTGTTAGGGATGAAGTTGACTTATTTCCGAGGTGGAATTTGATTCTGCTGGGAAGGTCATTGGTTGTTTTGCTGATTTGATGTGGTTTGGGTTGACATCAGCACCGCGATGCTGGAATATGGTACTACGAGCGAATCATCATCTATCATGACAGGATTTGGAATTTTTGGTTTTGGTTTGGCATCAACACCTTTGGGGAGCGGTGGCTTAGTAGACAGGTTTAGGTCCCTGTCACCTAAGACTTTTCAATTTTATGAGCCGTAAGGATCTCATAAAAGCATTTTCTCCCTACGAGTTGAGAGGATCTCGCAGATGTATGTTCTCCTTAGGAATCGTGAGGATTCCTAAGTGTGTTTCTCTTTTGTGAGTCGTAAGGATCTCACGCGGGGATTTTCTCCTCACAAGGTCGAGAGGACTTTGCGAGTGTATTTCATCTCTTTTCACGAGTTTGCGCCCTTTCGGGTTTTCACAAATTCGCCGGTAGTCCTGCTATTTTTACTCATGGAGCCCTTTCAGGTTTTCATCCGTGCCCGTTTTGCTTGTGGACATACCGTTTTTTTTGCCGCTGGTGGGACTTTAAAAGTAGTCTCACCGGCAAGATTTGGGAGAGATAGAGGTCGTTTTACGCCCGTGGATTGTGTACAGTTTTGCAGGATGTATGATCCAGATCGTAGGGCTGGTGTGCTCAATTCGCCTGAGACTTGGAGCATTCACACGTAGTATTTCTTGAGATATCGGCCATTGATGGGTGGCATGAGCCTTTCTCCCTCGGCACTTATTAGTTGGTAGGATCCTCCGTCAAACACTTTCTCGATGACGTATGGTCCTTTCTAGTTTGGCTCGAATTTTCTCTTGGCATGCCGATTGGGGATGATCGGTCTTTTGAGGGCCAACACCAATTCACCTTTCATGAAAGCGCGGAGATGAGTTATCTTGTCATAGGCCCGTGATATTTGGGATCGGTATAGCTCCAGATTTTGCTGCACCGCGAGCCTCTTTTCTTCGAGGGCGTCGAGCTCTTCAAGCCGAAGGAGCATATTTTCTTCCTCCGTCAACTCGTGCTGAACGGCCATTCTTAAGCTTGGAACTTCGACTTCGAGGGGGAGGACCGCCTCCACTCCGAAGAGCAATGAGTATGGAGTGGACTGAGTTGGAGTACAGTGCGTGGTACGATATGCCCACAACGCCTCATGAAGTTTGAGATTCCAGTCTCTCTTGTTGGCTGAAGCATTTTTCCTCAGGAGCTTGCATAGAGTCTTATTGAAGGCTTCGGCTAGCCCATTGGCTCTTGGATTATAGATGGAGGAATATCTCCAGTCTATCTTGTGCTGAGTAACGACCTTTGAGACTTTGAATCTCTTGAAAGAAGGCCCGTTGTCAGGAATGATTCTTCTTGGTGTACCGAAGCGGTATAGAATATTATGCTGGAAGAATGTCGGAATATCTTCTGTCTTGACTTCTTTTAGCGGGATGGCTTCAGCCCATCTGGAGAAGTAGTCTGTTGCGGCCAGTATGAACCGGTGGCCTCTAGATGACGGAGGATCAATTGGGCCAACTATATCGGTTCCCCAGACTTCGAAGGGCCACGATGCCACCGTAGGATGCAACGGATTGGGGTGCTTGTGAATGAAATCACCATGAATTTAGCAGATATAACATTTCTTTACATGCTCTCCACAATCCCGTATCATGGTGGGCCAGTAATACCCAAGCCGTTTAATTTGAAGTCGCATCTTGGGGCCAGATTGGTGAGCATCGCAAACGCCTGAGCGAACTTCTTTCATGACCTTTTGGGCTTCGGCCAATGACAGACACCTGAGCCAGAGTTGGACATATGACCTGCGGTATAGCGTGTCATTTACAAACACGTATCGGAGAGCTCTCTTCTTCAGCTAAACCCTCGCAGATCTTCCTTCGGGCAGCTTGTCGTATCGGAAGTACTCTATGAAGGGTTCTCTCCAATCGGGTTCGTCTTGAACGATCGAAGCTTCTTCGGCATGACTGCTCTTCTGTTCCGCGCTTTCCTCTTCTCGTAGAGAGACAGGGGGTAGAATTTGCTGGCTCTTGATTGTGATCAGAATTTCGTCCATGTCAGGATCAGCCAGCTCCTTGGCTAAGCGAGCGAGTACGTCAGCCTTTCCGTTCAACGCTCTAGGGACTCTCGTTAGTTTAATGTGAGTGAACCGTTTCATGAGTTCCACCACCCGGCTTCTGTACCAAGCTAACTCGGGTTTGTATATCTTATAGTCGCCGCTTATTTGGTTGACGACAAGCTGGGAGTCACCGTAAACCCGTAGCCGAAGGATTTCCATTTCTATGGCGAACTCCAAACCAGCTATCAGTGCTTCATACTCGGCCTCATTGTTTGTGCGAGGCTCGGTGAGAGCAAAAGAACGTCGTAGGGTTCCCATTGATGGCGTGATGAACACCAATCCTATCCCTGCTTTTATCTCCGGGACGCTTGATTTACTAGAGGTCCTTATCGATGAGGCCCCATAGAAGTAGAGCTCCCAATATGGATCGCCATTCTCGAGGTGCAGCACTTGTTCGTCGGGTAACTCGCAATTGAGTGGTGACCCTTCTGGTATGCGATGAGCAGCGAGAAAGTCTGCAAGAGCTTGCCCTTTTACTGCTTTCTGAGGAGTATAAACTATGTCAAACTCAAGTAGCATGACAGCCCATCTTGCTATTCTGCTGGCTTAGCTTTCTTTGGTCATCAAATGTTTGAGCGGGTCGACCTTGGAGATCAGCATAACCTGATGAGCGAGCAGATAGTGCCTCAGCTTCTTCACAGCAAATATCAAAGCCAGGCATTGCTTTTTGATTGGGGAATAGTTGTGTTCCGCTCCGACAAGAGTTCGACTGAGGTAGTAGACGGCATTTTCTTTTCCCTCCTGGTTATTCTGGGCAAGGAGCGCACCGAGTGACTCGTCTAGCGCGGCAGTGTAGAGAATCAGCGGTTTATTTGGAATGGGAGCAGCCAGCACTGGAGGGCGCAACAAGTATTGTTTGATGCTTTCGAACGCTGCTTGACATTCGGCATCCCAGATAAATGGAGCTCCTTTCTTCATGAGCTTTGAGAAGGGCCTACATCTTCCCGATAAATTTGAGATAAACCTCCGTATATAAGCGAGCTTGCCTTGAAAAGGTCTTAGCTGTGTCAGATTCTTCGGAGGGGACATCTTTATGATGGCCTTTATCTTGGATGGGTCAACTTCAATCCCTCGATGTCGGACTATGAAGCCCAGGAATTTTCCCGATGACACGCCAAAAGCGCACTTCAGGGGATTCATTTTCAGATCGTACTCCCTCAGCCCGGTGAGAACTGTCCTAAGATCTTGGATGTGATCGGCCTTTGTTAGTGTATATGCCCTAGAGGCCATTACTGTATCATACTAGTTTGTATATTACTTGATAGAAGCTTGGGATATTCACAGTTGTATAGACAATTTTGCTCGAAATGGTAGTATGCTACTTGGTTTGTTTCTACTTTAATGTGTGCATGTGTTTCTTTTAGCATATCGCCTATACACATTAGTGGAGCCCTTAGGATCTTTGCTTGATTACCAGCGTTGTGATGGCAGTCACACTAGTGGGGGCTGGGTAATCTACAAGCGCATCCTTATACAGGTCTCTAGTCATAGGGTTATCGAGACAGGGCATCGATACTCCAGAGTAGACTAGTGTATACGCTTCTCATCCCAGGAGGGGAGATGGTCTGTCCCACAGCCATCATTACGTCGTACTGGAGATAGTATGCAGGTGCTCGTTAGGTTACGGGTACACTGGACAGGACTCGCTGGGAACTGTTGGTTTGGTATTATACCTATTGTCAGTTATCAGTTCCCAGGTGACATGAGTACAGCATAGTCCGTTGACTTGACACTATCACTTCGCCTCGAGTGTGTTCCCACTGTTCTTAGATTACTACCCTACCACGACTCAAATGAGTCGTGCAAATAGGTAGTAGTTGGGTGCAGTCCCGAAGCACTTAGAGGCAGTGACGGGTAGACAGGATTCGTCTCTCCCGGTATTGGGGGTTGATATCGCGCTGTGTCTAGGAGAGCCATTACACAAAGTCCCTGGCCAGGGCAAGTAAGATATACTGGTAGCGTTTCCAGTGTTATCTCGGGGTGTTCTGGGCTACACTCCGACACGACTTGTACCGCTATTAGGGGACTGACGTTTACCGCCCCCTAGGCCCGCCATTCGATGTTCTCAGACGAACAGACCGGACTGTATGGAGATTGTCACATTCAGGCTCAGTAGGAGTTCGGATGGGTTCACCTCATCAGTCTTCTTATCGGCATCTACCTGGGGACCGTTACGTAGAGCTAGTACCGCTTGCGGCCTGTGGTTAAACCCACTGCCAGCGTAGTGTCAAGTCTTTAGAGTCCCACATAGAGGGCTATTCGCCTTTGGGCAAAACAGAGTAGAGGTCGCATGGTTTTGCGACAGAGTTCGTTCACATCCGCGCACTTGTGCACGTTTGGTGTCCGGGCGGTTATTACTAGTGGGCTTTGGTTTAAACCAGATCCTAGTATACGTTTTGGGATTGGTTTTATCTCATTGTATTCGTGTTCCTCGGAACACGGATGCGGGTGTGTATGCACAGTTGACAGAGGCAGAGGCAGAGGATTCTCATTAGGGTTGTTGACCGTTGACTTTTTCTAAACCCTAATGAGAATAAGAAATATGATTAATAATATTAATTAAGGATTATTGTGCCATGATTGAGTTGAACATTTGACTTTTGTTGACTTGTTGATTTTGTTGACCGGTTGACCATTGTGGACTTGTTGATCATCATCATTTCATTTCAATGATGCTTCTTGTTCTTTGCAAAATGCATTAAATGCATGAAATGATAATGGTCATTGAAACTAACCATCACAATTCTTAATTATTATCATCATCATCATTATTCTTACTTTTGTGAGCATGGTTGTAAATTATTATCTCATTCTCACTTGCTCACTCTCTCTCATCCAAAAGCTCATCCTCTTCCTCTCTCTCAAAGCTCTCATGTCTCATGTGTTGAGAACCATGAGCTATTGAGATAAAACCACTAAAACTCCTCTCTACTCACTCTAGAGTTCTATGTTTAGCAAGCCAAGCACTTTAGTTGCCTCTCGGTTGAGGTAGGAGCTCAAGGTAGAGGCTTTCGGGTGGATCCTTCTTCGACAAAGAGGAGACTACGAGGTGGAGCCGTTCAAGCCACTCCAAGGAGCAAGAAGAGAAGGAGTTCAAGACCTAGGTATAACCTTCTAACATAGTAGTTAAACTTGTAGTTAGTTTGCTAGGTTTTGTTTAGCAAAGATCCTCTTTTCTAGTCCATGTTGTCTTGTCATAAAAAATCATTTTTTACCGTTTCCGCCTCCCCGTAAGAACCGGGGTAGGCAACATGGACTTACAGTGGTATCAGAGCCTAGCTAAACATCAACTAGCATGTTAGCAAAGTATTTAAAATTTCGATCCGAGAAAAAATCGCAAAACACGTCCGAAAACTTAACTTTCTGCCGATTTTAAAAACTGCTCCAAAAATAATTCCACATATCTTAAAAATCGGCTCAGGGTTTTGTAAGAACGTACAGCAAAAACGAGCCGCTGACTCGGTCAACGCGCCGCGGAATCGCGGCGAGACCATGCGTCTCGCGGCGGATCCGCTGCCGAGTTGACTCGGCCGCGACTCGGATTTGCTGCAGTATGTTCAGTGTTCTGTTTTGGGATTTTTAAAGTATTTTGTTTCTGCCCAGATTTTCCAGAGAACAAAGTTGTGTTTGGGGTAGTTACAAATTCGTATTTTTGATCGAAGTTCTGTAGACTTTAGCTAATGGGTTATATCTGTGATGTGATATCTGCATTGAACGTCAACTAATCACTATACGTAAATTAGTGGGGGTTGTGCATATCTGTGATCTGTAATGTTGATGGATTGTGTATATGAACTCGTTGGATTGTCGCGGATGAATAGCCGGGGTTGTGAGATGAGAGTTTTCTTTATCTTTCATTTGATGTAATATGTAAATTGATGTAATATTATTTCTATGGCCACACATCCGGGATGAGGTTGTAGCCGCCATTGTATATTATTTCTTTTACTGTTTTTGCTCCTAGGATAGACCCAAGGCGGGGTGCACAAACTACCGGGTACCTCGAAGTGCCGAGTGGCCTACTCACGTTGTTGAGGGAGGTTGCTTCACTTCGGATACTTGGCGGGTAGTTTGCCGCACCCGTAGGGGTCTAGGGTGGGGTTTGGCTATTCATCGCGACCATGTAATCCGTTTTTCGTTGCAGGCTCGAACGAAACGCGGATTCCTAGTATATCCAATGTGTTCATCTGTGATCTGGAATGGCTATCATTGCATCTGACGAATGTATATATCTATATATGATATCTAGTAGGCGTTACTTATGTTTTGCATCCGCGCTAGTCCAGCCCCCGCTCTGTCGTTAGTTAAGTAACCTAATGGGTAATGACGGGGCCCCATAGCGAATGCGGATGGCATAAGTGTACGTCATATTTTCGTTGTTTTCTGCAATGGTAGGATTAAATGATGGGACGCATTAAATTAATGCAAGAAAATAAACCAAAGTAAAGTTGTTGGAACAATTTCAAAACCACTCGGTTTCTTTTCAAAACAACTTTTAAACGCGGAGCTTAAACCACTCCTTTTAAAAGCTATCACGTTCCATCGATTATATCAAGTTCACTACGTTCACGGTTTTGCCAAAACCATTCGTAGCCCTCCGTCATTTCATATAGATAGTCAATAGTATTCAAGCTGTGTTTGTTGGCCAAAGTCAAGGCACAGTGATTGGTAGCTATTGGATATTCATATGTAGCATAGATAGATGCGTTGGTTTGGGACAGTCGTACTGCCTTGTTGGCCAAAGTCAATGGTAGGTACGGGTGGGTTCAAATTAACCTGGAAAATGACGGGTAGAACTTGACATGTGACTTATGATTTGTTGGCCAAAGTCAAGGTCATAAGAGCATGGGGCAAAAATCCACATCGGGAGTTTCTAAAGAAACTGAAACTTGCTAGTGCTGCATACCATTTGGAGTGTGATGATTCTGGTAGGATTCCTTCAGTTTTATCACACGATGATATTTGGATCCCGATCCTACTGTGAGTATATGCTACTCCTCAGGAACTTTCTCACTTAACGATTAATGCTATAAACCAAGTAGGTGTCTAGAAAGATGTTAGCGGGGCTACGCCCATAGGGAAAGGAGGTTATTTAATTAAGGAACTTCGCGAAAGCATTGGAAAACCTCACTCGAAGTACCAACACTGGCCTGGCTGAACGGTTAAGCAAGTATTGTACGGTGAGATTGATCCTGACTAATTCTTCTTTTTTGGTTTGAGGAAGGATTCGAGAAACAGTGGGAGCCATCCTGTTTAGACAAACTAAAAACCACTCTAAACTTGCAAGAGCATCGCGCTAAAGTGTTTCTTCTCTCTCTCCTAATTACAGTGACCAAAAATCATGACCGGACTTACGTTACTACTAGATAAAAACATACTGACAGGACCAAACTACAAAGATTGGCTCAGGAATGTCAAAATGGCAATCACTTATAACAAGTTGGGGTATCTTCTTACCACCAAAGCTCCCCCTGTCCCAGGACCTCAATCCAGCGTCGCGGATAAAGAAATCCGTAAGACCTGGGAGATTGATTGCGCGAAGGCCAAGTGCATCGTGCTTGCCTCTATGGACAATGAACATCAGAGAAGGCACGAGGATATGGACCTAGAATCCATATTTCTTCATACAAAAGATCTGTATGGAAAGAAATCCTGTATCGCCAGATACGAAGTCTCGAAAAAGTTATTTTCGGCGAGATTGGCCGTCGGATCATCTGTAGCGGAACACGTGCTTTAGATGATTGGCTACATTGAAGAGCTCGCGGACCTCGGGACCACGTTAAAGAACGAGATCTACACTGACTTGATTCTCCAGTCCCTTCCTTCCACTTATGCCCAGTATCCTGAACTTCAACATGCAAGGAAAGGAAGTCGAACTTCCAGAACTCCTTAACATGTTGAGGAGTGCAGAGGGCACCCTGAAGAAAGTAAGGGAAACACCCGCTTTGTCTGTTGGAGGACCTTCTTCTTCTAGGTCCAAGGCGAAAGCCAAAGGAAAGAAGAAGAAAGCCCCCACCAAACCAAGGGGCGGTGTTAGTAAAGTGGAAGCCAAGGGAAAGGCAAAAATGGCAAAGGTAGCGGGGCAGCTTGTGGGGAAGGAAGAGTGCTTTTATTGTCATAAGAAAGGACACTGGAAGAAAGATTGCAGGGCTTGGAAGGCCAAGAACCAGGACCCGAAGTAAGTTGTGGCTTCGGCTTCAGGTGTGTATGTTATTGAAAACTGTCTATCAGTAAACTCTACTTCCTGAGTATTGGATACCGCATCAGGATCTCATATCTGTAATTCTTTGCAGGCACTGAGAAAGCGTAGGGTTTTGAAGGCAGGTGATATGACCCTCAGAGTTGCAAACGGAGCTGGCATGGATGCTGAGTCCGTGGGGGACTATCACTTGGGATTTTCAGATGGACATGTTTTGGTTTTGCGTGATTGTTATTTTGTACCCAGTGCGACTTGTAATATCATATCTGTATCTTTAATGTCTAAAGAAGGTTATCATTTTGCATTTGTAAGCAATGTTGTAAACATTCATTTTAATCATGTTCTGATTGGGTCGGGTACATTAATCAACGGTATATACGTATTGAACCAACCACAGATTTTCAATGTCCAGAATACACACAAAAGAAAGTCTCCAGAAATAAATCATGCTTTCTTATGGCATTGTAGACTGGGTCACATCAATGAGAGAAGGTTGACGAAGTTACATAAAGAAGGATATTTGGATCCGTTCGAATATCAATCATATGCAACTTGTCAATCCTGTCTCAAAGGAAAGATGACAAAGACTCCATTTACTGGACATGGAGTAAGAGCGAGCGAGCTCTTGGGACTCGTACACAGCGATGTATGTGGTCCAATGTCTACACATGCGCGAAGTGGTTATTCTTACTTCATTACTTTTACGGATGATTTTTCAAGATACAGATATGTCTTCTTAATGAAACACAAATCTGAAGCCTTCAAAAAATTCCAGGAATACAAGAATGAAGTAGAAAAACAAACAGGCAAATGTATCAAGACACTGAGATCTGATCAAGGTGGTGAATACTTGAGTGCCGAGTTCCTGGGTTACCTAAAAAGAGAATGGAATTCTCTCTCAACTTACTCCTCCATACACCCCACAACATAATGGTGTATCGGAGAGATGGAACCGAACCCTATTGGATATGGTACGTTCCATGATGAGTAACGCTGAGTTGCCGCGATCATTCTGGGGATATGCACTAGAATCGGCTGTATACCTTTTGAACCGAGTTCCAACTAAGACAATGCCTACCACACCATATCAGATGTGGAGTGGGAAGAAACCCTATCTTAAGCATATTAAGACATGGGGATATCCAGCTTTTGTCAAAAAGCAGCATGCGGACAAACTCGAGGCACGCTCAGTACAGTGCAAGTTTGTGGGATATCCAAAGAACTCTAAGGGATATTTCTTCTATTGCGAAGAGGAACAAAAGGTTTTTGTTTCTCGTCATGCCTGCTTCTTGGAAACTAAATTTTTGGAAAATCAGATAAGTGAGAGCACAATAGAACTAGAAGAAATTCCAGAACCACGAGCTATTACTGAAAGCTTAGTAGAACCAGAGGGTTCGAAAGAACAGGACATTCCTGCGCCGCTCCGCAGGAGTAGTAGGCAGTCTCATCCGCCCGAGAGATACTACGATTTTCTCATAGACGGGGATAGAGAGGATTGCATCATTGATAATGATGAGCCAACTAGCTTCCAGCGGGCCATTCAGAGCGTTGACTCGGTAAAATGGCTGGATGCAATGCGGACCGAAATGGAGTCCATGTACACCAACAAAGTATGGACTTTGGACGTTGCTCCAGAAGGGGTAAAACCCATAGGATGCAAATGGATTTTCAAAAGGAAGATTGGTGTAGATGGACAGGTTGAGACCTATAAGGCTATACTTGTTGCAAAGGGTTTTCGTTAAAGACCTGGTTTGGACTATGACGAAACCTTTTCTCCAGTGGCTATGCTCAAATCCATTCGGATCCTTCTTGCCATTGCTGCCTTCCACGATTATGAGTTTTGGTAGATGGACGTAAAGACCGCTTTTCTAAATGGAAATTTAGAGGAGTGTGTCTATATGGACCAGCCAGAGGGTTTCATTCAGAGTGGGAGCAGCGGGAAGGTGTTCAAGTTGCTTAATTCCATTTATGGACTGAAGCAGGCACCGCGGAGTTGGAACATCTGTTTTGATGAGACGGTCAAAGAATTTGGCTTTATCAAAAATCCAGATGAACCATGCATCTATAGTAAAATTGTAGCACGAACTATCGTATTCCTCGTTTTATACGTGGATGATATTCTCTTGATAGGAAATGACATTCCTATGCTACAATCTGTCAAAAGGTTCTTGTCACACAGGTTCTCCATGAAAGACCTGGGTGATGCCTCTTACATTCTGGGGATCCGGATCCATCGTGATAGGTCCAAGAGGATATTAGGACTTTCACAGTCCAGGTACATCGACACCATACTGAAAAGATTCAGTATGGAAAATTCCAAGCGCGGTAATTTATCGGCTTGTCACGGGATCACCCTCTCCAAAGAGATGTCTCCCAAGACTGATTTGGAAAGGGATCGCATGTCTATTATACCCTATGCTTCTGCGGTAGGCTCTATAATGTATGCGATGTTGTGTACCAGACCAGATGTAGCTTATGCACTGAGTGTGGTAACCCGGTATCAGTCAAACCATGGGGAGAAGCACTGGATAGCGGTAAAGAACATTCTGAAGTACCTGAGAAGGACTAAGAACATGTTTTTGGTTTACGGCGGAAAAGACCTCCATATGGAGGCCTTTGCTGACTCCAGCTTCCAGAGTGACAAGGATGACTCCAAATCCATGTCGGGTTATGTCTTTACCCTCAATGGAGGGGCGGTGTGTTGGAAGAGTTCCAAACAGGAAACCGTTGCTGACTCGACGATGGAAGCGGAATATATTGTTGCATCTGATGCCGCAAAAGAAGCCGTCTGGATGAGAAAGTTCTTGACAGAACTTCAGGTGGTTCTGTCCATTGTTGATCCAATATCTCTGTATTGTGACAACAACGGGGCTATAGCTTTAGCAAAGGAACCCAGGTCCCATCAGAAGTCCAGACACATCTTGAGGCGGTATCACCTGATCAGGGAGATCGTAGATCGCCGGGAGATCGAGGTTCGGAGGGTTGCTACAGAAGACAACACTGCAGATCCATTCACGAAGGCCATACCCCAGACACAGTTCAAGCGGCTGATCGAGATGATAGGTCTTCGATACGCCAGTACATGGCTTTAGTGCAAGTGGGAGATTGTTAGTGTATATGCCCTAGAGGCCATTACTGTATCATACTAGTTTGTATATTACTTGATGGAAGCTTGGGATATTCACAGTTGTATAGACAATCTTGCTCGAAATGGTAGTATACTACTTGGTTTGTTTCTACTTTAATGTGTGCATGTGTTTCTTTTAGCATATCGCCTATACACCTTAGTGGAGCCCTTAGGATTTTTGCTTGATTACCAGTGTTGTGATGGCAGTCACACTAGTAGGGGCTGGGTAATCTACAAGCACATCCTTATACAGGTTCCTAGTCGTAGGGTTATCGAGACAGGGCATCGATACTCCAGAGTAGACTAGTGTATACGCTTCTCATCCCAGGAGGGGAGATGGTCTGTCCCACAGCCAGCAGTACGTCGTATTGGAGATAGTATGTAGGTGCTCGTTAGGTTACGAGTACACTGGACAGGACTCGCTGGGAACTGTTGGTTTGGTATTATATCTATCGTCAGTTATCAGTTCCCAGGTGACATGAGTACAGCATAGTCCATTGACTTGACACTGTCACTTCGCCTCGAGTGTGTTCCCACTGTTCTTAGATTACTACCCTACCACGGCTCAAATGAGTCGTGCAAACAGGTAGTAGTCGGGTGCAGTCCCGAAGCACTTGGAGGCAGTGACGGTTAGACAGGATTCGTCTCTCCCGGTATTGGGGGTTGATATCGCGCTGTGTCTAGGAGAGCCATTACACAAAGTCCCTGGTTAGGACAAGCGAGATATACTGGTAGCGTTTCCAGTGTTATCTCAGGGTGTTCTGGGCTACACTCCGACACGACTTGTACCGCTATTAGGGGACTGACGTTTACCGCCCCCTAGGCCCGCTATGCGATGTTCTCAGACGAACAGACCGGACTGTATGGAGATTGTCACATTCAGGCTCAGTAGGAGTTCGGATGGGTTCACCTCATCAGTCTTCTTATCGGCATCTACCTGGAGACCGTTACGTACAGCTAGTACCACTTACGGCCTGTGGTTAAACCCACTACCAGCGTAGTGTCAAGTCTTTAGAGTCCCACACAGAGGGCTATTCGCCTTTGGGCAAAACAGAGTAGAGGTCGCATGGTTTTGCGACAGAGTTCGTTCACATCCGCGCACTTGTGCATGTTTGGTGTCCGGGCAGTTATTACTAGCTGGCTTTGGTTTAAGCCAGATCCTACTATACGTTTTGGGATTGGTTTTATCTCATTGTATTCATGTTCCTCGGAACACGGATGCGGGTGTGTATGCACAGTTGACAGAGGCAGAGGCAGAGGCAGAGGATTCTCATTAGGGTTGTTGACCGTTGACTTTTTCTAAACCCTAATGAGAATAAGAAATATGATTAATAATATTAATTAAGGATTATTGTGCCATGGTTGAGTTGAACATTTGACTTTTGTTGACTTGTTGACTTTGTTGACCGGTTGACCATTGCGGACTTGTTGACCATCATCATTTCATTTCAATGATGCTTCTTGTTCTATGCAAAATGCATTAAATGCATGAAATGATAATGGTCATTGAAACTAACCATCACAAATCTTAATTATTATTATCATCATCATTATTCTTACTTTTGTGAGCATGGTTGTAAATTATTATCTCATTCTCACTTGCTTACGCTCTCTCATCCAAAAGCTCATCCTCTTCCTCTCTCTCAAAGCTCTCATGTCTCATGTGTTGAGAACCATGAGCTATTGAGATAAAACCACTAAAACTCCTCTCTACTCACTCTAGAGTTCTAGGTTTAGCAAGCCAAGCACTTTAGTTGCCTCTCGGTTGAGGTGGGAGCTCAAGGTAGAGGCTTTCGGGTGGATCCTTCTTCGACAAAGAGGAGACTACGAGGTGGAGCCGTTCAAGCCACTCCAAGGAGCAAAAAGAGAAGGAGTTCAAGACCTAGGTATAACCCTCTAACATAGTAGTTAAACTTGTAGTTAGTTTGCTAGGTTTTGTTTAGCAAAGATCCTCTTTTCTAGTCCATGTTGCCTTGTCATAAAAAATCGTTTTTTACCGTTTCCGCCTCCCCGTAAGAACCGGGGTGGGCAACGTGGACTTACAGCCTTGGCTTTAGTCTTGATGACCAGATCGTCAACATAACATTCGACGACCTTATGAATTAGGTCATCAAAGATATTGGTCATTGCCCTTTGATATGTAGCACCTGCGTTCTTCAGTCCGATCGGCATCACCTTGTAGCAGTATATTCCGATCGGGGTTCGGAATGCTGTGTGTTTCTCATCCTCAGGTGACATTTTGATCTGATTATACCCAGACGAGCCATCCATAAAGGTGAACAACTCGTAATTTGAGGTGTCATCGACTATCATTTCGATGACCGGTAGCGGGAAGTCGTCTTTAGGACATGCCTTGTTGAGGACCCTGAAATCGACACAAACTCGGATCTGCCCATTTTTCTTCTTCACTGGGACTATGCATGCGATCCAGTCCGCATATTTCTCTTCCCTGATGAAGCCGGCATCGATGAGTTTCTTGGTTTCCTCGATGAACTTTTCTTCCAATTCCCTTCTCATTCTTCGAGGAGCTTGTTTGACTGGCTTAGCATCAGGAGATATAGCCAGCTTATGCACGACCACTTCATGGGAAAGGCCAGGCATTTCTTTGTATGTCCACGCGAAGCAGTCGACGAACTCATGCAGCAGGGCGATTATCAGTTCTTTCATTTCCTCTGACAAGAGTGAGCTGATGTAGGTCGGCCTTGGATTATCGGGCGTTCCTAAGTCAATCTCGGTTAGCTCGTCAAAGGTTGCTTGTCCGCCGTCTTTGAGCTCTTGAGGAGCTTCTTCTGGCTCGACTATCTCGTCATCATCATTTGATCTTTCGCTGGCCTCACCAATATGGATCATGTAGCACGCTTTAGAATCAGGTTGAATGTAGCCTATGCCCCGTCTATCTGGGATTCGTCCATCGATGAGTGCTCAGACCTGAGGTGGATGCCATAGCCCTTCGTAAAACTTTGCTTCGGACTCCGTTTGATATAACAGGCATCCGCACTTTTTAAAGTATTCCCGCATCTCGGGCGCATAGTATCTGGGATTGAGGACGGCTCTTATGCCTCTCTCATATGGAAGGCACGCGACAGACAAATCGTCCGGGTGCACAATGGGGTTTGACCCATAAAACAGGATGCTTTTCTGTCCACTTTTCCTTCCGGGGACGTAGAAAGTTTTCAGCTGGTCCACGGTGGAGACCGACAACGCATCGAGCTCTTTGCACATCTGCTCCGGTATCTTTGTGACGGCTAGGGTCCCTTCCGCAATTTCGAAGGTCTCTCGTAGTTTTGCTTGTTGCATGGGGGTCTAATCTGCACCACTGTTGCACGGCAGGTCCTCTTCCTCCGACTCTTCAGTGTCGCTGCCAAGATGAGGGCGGACTTTGCTGCTAGATGGGCCTTCAGTATCGGATTCGTCCGTATCTCTACCGAAACGAGGGCGAGTTTTACGGAAGGACGGACTTCCAGCATCGGACTCATCAGTGTCGCTACCGAAACGCGGGCGCACTTGGGCATTTTTTCTTTTGAAAGTCACAGCTGGCTCCGATTTGCTTTTGAGTCTTGGGGCCGCTCTATCCTCGATCAGTTGTAGCTTAGCATTTTGGTGGTTCATAAAGTACCGAGAATTGTCATATCGGACTTCATGCACACCGAACTGCTGGATGTCTCCGTCAATGCGTCTTTCTTCACCATTTTTAGTATAATTCATGCATTGATGGAGAGTTGACGGAACGATGCCGTAATCGTGGAGCCACGACCGCCCCAAGAGAATCTTATAAGACGTGTCGGCGTCGATCACGTATATCTCAGCTTCAGTTTGCAGATCCCCGAATTTGATTGGCAAAGCTATAGACCCCAGAACTTGCTGGCAGATTTGATTGAAGCCTTGAATGACGAACCTTTCCCTTGACAGGTTTCGGACGTCCATTGACAAACTCTTCAGTGTCCGCAAGTTCATGATGTTCACTGAGGACCCCGGATCAATCGATATACGATTAATCTGATCTCCGAAGCTGTACCCAGACACGTAAAGCGGCCGATTATGCTCAGCTGTTCCCAGTAGCAAGTCTTCGTCCTTAAACGTGACTGTGGTGGCATGCAGTGCGTACTGGGCTTCTTTCATATTGATTTCCGCAAAGCGAGCCTGATACCGCTCGGGGTTTTGTAGAGCATGAATGAGAACATCTCTAAGCTCTTGAGATAGAACCAAGGCATCGTAGATGCTAAGGAGAGACGGAAGCTTTCGGAGGTGAGCCAAAACATTATAGTCTACTGGGGAAGGACTTGAGTTTTCATCAGCCGGTTCTCTGCCATCTTCATCATTAGCCACCTGTTTTTCCTTCCCTTTTGGGGTGTTGTCCTGATTTGGCAGTAGAGCCCTACCGCTTCTGAGCTGGATTTGACTGTCCTTTGTGGCGAGCTCCTCGTCCTCTTCGGGAAAACAGAGCTCCTCCTCAGAGTCGCTGCCAAGATGGATGGTATAGCAGGTCACTACTGGGATCTCTTCATTAGAGTCTTCTTCTAACTCCTCCAGAATTTCAGCCGCTTGCACAGGGAAGAACTCCTTCAAATGAATCAGAGTTCTTTCCTTCTGTTCATAATCTTCGAGGGAATCGATATATTTTTGAATGGTCGATCTCCCTGCAGACTCTTTTTCGCGCCGAGCTGCACTTTTCTTCTTCTTGAGCCTTTTGGATTTCGAGCCTGATAGAGCCGCATTGGCAGCTGGAAAGGTAGGCTTCTTCTGCCCTTCCCATTCCATCCTGGGCTCTTTCCGAAGTAACTTTATCATCTTCTTCGTCTTGTTAGACATGTGCGTACTCCACAGAGGCCGCGGTGAGTCCATTTCTCAGGGCAACGGGTTCGGCTGTTTGCTCCCAGAAGGCTTCAGCTTCTGTCTGTATAAAGTTGGTGGTTGCAACTTGATTGTTCACCAACACACTCTTGGACAGCTCGATCTCTCCAGCCTTGTACTGCTTCTTGACCCATTCCTTGAAGATATAGCAATCCTCGATCGCATGGCTCACTACTCGGTGGTACGGGCAATACAGGGGATTGTCGGTCATTTTTGCTTCTTGAGGTCTTTTCGACTCCGGCAATTGTAGACTGTTGTTCAAGGCATCTTTAAATATCTTGCGGAGCTTGTCCCTTCTGAAAGAGTAAACCTTGTTCTTTTTCTCCTCTAGGGAAGGCCCTTCTCCTCCCAGCAATGGCTTTCGAGACCAGTTGGTTTTGGGTTCGCCCGCCTTTCGCTTTTCTTCATTGTCGGACGCATTGAAGACACTGGTACTGATGGAACTCCCGCTTCTACGGCTATCGTCCCGCTTGCTTTTCCAAGTTTTGTCTCTCTGATAGTCCGGCGGGGACTCTCACTTCGAGCGTTCCAGCATTTGGACTTTCTTGGTTAGCTCCTGAAATGTCTTGAGGCCCGTTGTACACAAGAATGGGACCATCCAATTGCTGAGGTTCCTAATGAGAAGGCTGACGGAATGGTCCTGCTCCAGCGGCGGTTCGCACTTGACCGTGAGATTACGCCATCGGGCGATAAAGTCGGTGTTGCTTTCATTCTTCCACAGCTTAGTCCTCACAAGGTCAGCAATGGAGATTTTATCACTGACACTCATGAACCTTTGCCGAAACAGAGACTCCATTTGGGCAAAGGTAATGACAGACATGTCTGGTATGCTCGCGTACCAGTCAAAGGCGACACCGGTCAAGCTGTTGACAGACTGACGAAGAAGGAGCGCATCATTGCCCCCTGTATTTCCGCACGAGGCTTTGAAGTGGGCGACGTGCTGATTTGCATTTCCCGTCCCGTCAAATCTTCCGAACTTAGGAATGACATAGCCGCTCGGGAACTCGATCAGATCGTACTGTGCGGGATATGGCCGCCCACTACTGCCGATTTCTTTCTGAGCTTCAGCTTTGGCCACCAATGTTTTAACCTTGCTGGTGACCAAATCCATTATCCGATCTTGTGTTAGCGGGATAGTGCTATCTGGGGCCAAGGCGTCCCCAGAAGCGGAATGTGGCCGACGTTCATGCGGCTCGACCAGTCTTGGACCCAAAGGAACAGGCATTGGCTGCTTCAGATTGTCATCACCCGGCTGATGAATAGCAACTTGTGCTTGATTGGGAGGCGCTCGATCAATTTGAGCCGTAAGCTGCATCACAACATTCGTTAGGTCGTCAATTTTCGAATAGAGCTTGGCCATCTCTTTATCTTTGCTCCTGAGCTGCTTTCGAAGCTCTTGAAGCAGCTCTTGCTCCGCGGTCCTGGGGCGGAAAGTCGGCTCTTCCTTGCTGTCCGAGCTTGACTCTGCATGGACCTAGGGGTCTTTCTGCCTATCATCCTCATCGAGAGGGTTTTCTTCATTCAGCGGAGGCGGCTGTTCTTGGGAAGCGGCAACCACATTCAAGCCAGATTGGGCTTGGGATGTGGTGGCCCCATCCTTTCTTTTGCTGCGAAGGTTGTCGCTGGGGCGCCCGCCCGCCATATAGACCGTATGGATAATATATCCAGCCGTCTTTTTATCACCGGTGGCAGATTTCACAGATCGCTGTCTTGACCCCACTGTTTTGGTAGCGGGCAGTCGATTGAAGGCGGCTAGCCTGACCAGGTTCTTGAATGGTGCTGGCGCTTCTTTTTTGGGTTTGCCCCGCTGCTTTCGTGCGGCACAGAGTAACTGATAGACTCTTGAAAAGATAGTGTCATACTTTTTCTGTTGGGGCCGGGACACGTCTCTTTGTAGCGACGTTCGGACCGCTGTCTTCTTGATTCTGGCGGTCATGGCATTTTTCTGAACCCACTTCAGAGGTTCAAAGGAATTGCTGATTTTTACGGCCGATTCAGTCGATGTCGCAGGATGACTCTGCTCTTGGAATCTCACACGACTCCACCTGGCCGGAGTCCTGGCCCTCTTGTTGGCTCGATACCTGAGCCGCTTCTGCCTTAAATTTTCTGTTTTAAGCACTTGGCAGACTTCGGCTTTTCGAGCAGACGCCGTAGATTGATTGATAGAGAGGCCAGAAGAGACACTCGATCGTGCATTTGTTGGAGTCATCGCCTGAGCTCGTCCGCAACGTTTGATGTTGCCCTTCGTACCGGATGTCTTGCCCCCAGCTGGAGCGCCAGGGAGTCGTTCAGACACCATCTTAAGTTTCGGTTGTGGTGCCTTAGCGATCACAACATTCGGCCTCTTGCCCCTTGAGACCGGCTTGGCCGCCTGTTTCGTCGGGATTTCTGCCAGATGAGCGCTTCCGGCAGGGTAGATGATAACGGAACCAAACTGGCGGGACAGTTCCTCCCACCGTCGACTGAGGCTTGCGGGGAGAACCACATGAGCATTGATCTTGACCACGTACGAGGTCGGGGTCACGTTGGAAGCTGAATTCGTCTTGGGAGACATTGTCGTTGGAAAGTTGATTGCTGCACTGAAAAAAACATTATTTTAGTATAGGCAATCGATATGTATATTGATTGAGTTCGCATGAACGTTTAACCCGAAATATGGGAGGAGAGAATGGTCCCACCGGGAGTGCCAGAGGCTGTAGGGTGTTTTTCGTCACCCCATTAAGATAGGAATACGCGCGCGCTTGTCAGGCGCGTTACAGATTCCCCCTGCCAAGAGTAGGCTGGGGTTTATTGATTGTGGGGATCCGAATCTCCGGCAACCGCGGACTAAGCTGTCGTTAATTACCCCTCGCCTTTGGGGCGAGGGAACCTCCGATTAACGGGTTAAACTGGTCATGCGAACTCAATGTGCAGTGTACGTGTGTTTCGTTTTGAAGGGGGGTTTAAATATATCGGTAGCCACGCAGAGTTTTTACAGGGGTCCCGCTACCCGGATAGCGGGCTAGGGTCAAGGGGGCTAGCAGCCCCCTTAGGGGGTGCGGGGCAGCGCCCCGGCCCAAATTTTTTTTGGGACGGACAGTGTTGTGGAGTGTGTGTATCTATATATATACATGTATACATATATAAAAAAAGGGAAAAAGCGCCCAAAGGATGCGTGGGGCCAGCGCCTTGAGCGCTGTGCGCTTAGGTGTTGTGCGCTTAGGTGCTAGCGCACCACGTGTCGGCACATGGGCGCCGGGCGCTCGAGCGCTAGCGCCCACGTGTCGGCACGTGGGCGCTTGGCGCTTGGCACTTGAGCGCTCGACGCTCGAGCGCTAGCGCGCCAAGTGTCGGCACGTGGGCGCTGGGCGCTCGAGTGCTTGAGCGCCATGTGTCGGCACGTGGGCGCTGAGCGCTCGGGCGCCGGTGCGAAAGAGGGGATTTTTAGCCCCAGAAATGGGATTTAAAATCCCGAAAGAGAATTTAGGGTGGAGTTAAACTCCTAAGATGTTTTGGAGTTGATGAAAGGGGTTCTTCTTTGGAGCTCTAGGTCTTCCCAAAAATGGGGTTTTCGGAGATGGGCTTCCTTCTTCCTTCTCTGTTGGCAGGATCTTGAAGATCAAGAGATGTGAGATTTTAAAAATCTTTTCTTTTTGAGATCTAATGGAAGATCTGAGTTCCCCTTTATGGGTTTTGTGGTGAAAAACTATTTAGTTTTATAAAATGAAGAGTAAAACTCTTGATTTAATTCAAAAGAAAGAAGAAGGTTTTAGAATCTTGAGGAAGGAGAAAGTTCTCAGATCTAAATTTTTTTTTGGAGAGAGAAAAAGTTGTTAAGATATTTCATTATCTTTACCTTTATAGGCTATACACTTTACATATAGCCCCTTGGGCCTCAAAAAATGGCATTTTGCCTATCCCATGGCTCATGTGCCATTTCTTTTTGCACATAAGCCATGGGTTTTACAAAAATTTGGCTTTATGCCCATTTTCTTACATTTATTCATAAAATAAAATAAAAGAAATACAACAAAATTTTTATTTTGGCATGGGGAAAGGCCGGCCGCTTCATGTTCGGGCTCGACCTGGGCATTGCCCACTTGACCTGGGCTTGGGCCCACTTGGTTTGGGGTTGACTTTGATTTTGATTTGGTCAACCGGGGTGTAAATTTTTACCCCAACAGTGTGTTCTAATTGCTATATGTTCGATTAGACGGGGTTGCACACTGGTTACTTGTTTTGTTAATTTAGAAATATACCTTGTGATGTTTTAGCCAGATTGTCGTAACGGATAGCTCTCGTGCGATCTGCTTGTACAATTTTTAAATATGTATTCGTTTATTCGGGACGAGCGGCATCGTTTCCGCCTGAGTATACTCTTTTTGGGACATGTCCAGGTTGCGGGCATTGTTGCCATTGTATATTATTTCTTTTTTGTACTAAGATAAACCCGGGAGAAGTGCTCGAGTAGCCGAGTTCTAAAGTGCGGAAGGTGGTCGTCTTATGGTGATGAGTTTGAGCCACCTCACTTTAGAATTGGCGGGTTGCTCGCCGCACTTGTAGGGGTTTAGGATCAACCCATGGAGGAGTGCTTAAGTTACCGGATTCCAAGAAGTGTTAGGTGGCCCACTCATGACATTGAGTGTGGGTTGTCCCACTTATGGAATTGACGGGTAACTTGCTACACTCATAGGAGTCTTGGTATAATGTTGTATGGGTTATCCAAATGACCGGGAAACGTTGGTTTTCATTTTCGGCTCAAATGAAACACGGGGTTCCTAGCTTATCCGCTATTCCATCTTGTTTGTTGTTTATCACATGCCTGTGATGTTAATTACTTACTTGTGATATATATATATATATATATATATATATATATATATATATAATTAGATGCTTCAATATGTTTTGCATCTGCGCTAGCCCTGTCCCCGCCCTGCCATAAGTTAAGTAACCTTACGGTGAAGACCCGGGACCCCGTGGCGAATGCGGATGGCATATAAAGCATGCTATTTTGGTTGATTCTGTTGTGGCTAGAAACTTAAATGATTAGTGCATTATATGAAAACAGAGCGGAGTCCAATTCCAAGTATTCAACGGATCACATTATATGTTTAATGCAAGAAAAACAAACTTAAATGATGTGTCGGAGCAAATTTTTAAACTACTCGGTTTTCTTCAAAACCACTTGTTTTAAAAGCGGAGCTTAAATCACTCCTTATCAAAGCCACTCGAGTTCCTTCAACGATATCAAGTTCATTACGTTAAAGGTTTTCGCCAAAATCCAGCCGTATCCCTCTGTTGTTTCAGATGAGTAGCGCATAGTATTTATGATATGTACGTTGGTCTTTATCAAGGTATAGTGTACGGTAGCTATGTGATGCTTGTTTGTTGTATAGAGATGCGATTATTTAGGACAACCGCATAGTTACGTTTGTCTCTATCAAAGGCTTATGCGGGTGGATCTAGATTAATCCAGGATAATGATGGGTAGAACTTGACTACCAACTTATGGTACATTGGTCTCTATCAAAGGTATAAGCCTCTTAGGGAAAAAACCATATCGAGAGTTTCAAATATAAAGGAAACTTGCCAAGTATGCGCATACCTTCTGCAGTGTGGTTATTTTGGTCGGCTTCCGTCAAGATTATCACTCAATAATAGTTAGGTCTTGATTCCCACTGATGAGTAGGTATTACTCCCGGAAGATTTTCGCTTGACAAATAGCTAACATATTAAGTGTCTATAAAGTTGTTAACGGGGTTATTTAATTAGGTCCATGTGAAACCACGGGGAGCTTCTCTTGGAGTACCAACACTGGCATGGCTGAACGGTTAGCGAACTTGTAAGGTGTAAATGATCCCGACTAGTTCTCCTTTTAGGGTTTGAAGGAGAATTCGAGGAAACAGTGGGGGCCATCCTGATTAGATAAAATGATTAACCAATCTAATCTTGATAGAATGCACGCTGAGTATTTCTTTTCTCTTTCTGGTTTACGACTATGACTGACCTTAAAATAAAACTCGTAAATCATGTTAACCGAACCTTTTTACAAACTCTTGTTTTGGATTGTCAAGATTCACGACAAACTTGCATATATCCCTGCCACTACTACTTTACCGTTGCCTTCTCCAGAACACTCTGTATCACTACGGAGATCTATATTGCTTGGAATGACCATATCGAATAGTTACATTCGAGCTCGAAGAAGTTGCTTCAATTGAGAATGGCCACGGGTTCTGGAGAAATTGAATTGTATAATTCAGTTGTCTCCACTCCTTTACCTTCTCTTTAGTTGAGAGCTCTTTGTATTAGGAGAGTATACTTATTACGCTTATTGGATAGTTTTCTTCCAAACCCTAGACTGGTGCCAAAAGGTAGGGAAGGAAGAAAACCAACTAGCATAAGTGTGGTATACAGAAGGTAAGATATAGAGACATATAAAGGGATTGAAGTGAGGGCAAAGAAAATTGCAACTACTATCGTAAATCTGGGCATTGGAAAAAGCATTACTAGAAATACCCAGCCATCCCTTGAAACATTCTATGTTTCGGTTTTCTGTATATTTGTAATTGAAAACTGTTTTCTCAATTAATTCTGACTCTAGGGTATGTATATAGCGGATTTGGTCTCACATCTGTAGGGTGTTTCAGATTTTGAGAAGGAGTAGAATATTGGGAAATGGGTGATTTGATTCTCAATATCAGAATTCGTAGTAATTGTTGATATTGGATTAAATCATCTGGTTTCTGCTTAAGGCGAATATTGGGTTTTGAATAACCATTGTTATGCATCAATTTTTAAAATGATATATCTGTATCTTTATTTTATAAAGTGGGATATAATATTTTTGAAAATTGTGTCCTAGACATTTACCTTTATCAGTTAAGATAAGATAAGGTGCATTGAATAACGGTATAGACGTTCTTAACAAAAATACAGTTTTCAACATACAACACATGGTGTTTGAGTTAGTATACTCTTAGGACTTATACATCGTAATGTATATTGTCCGGTCTCCTTTACGACAAGGGGATGGTGCTCTTACTTTATTCCGTTTTACCTATAAGTTCTCTAGTTTTAGACACGCATTCGTTGAAATGCAAAGTCTAAAGATTTTGAGAAGTTCATAGGTATAAGAATAAAGTAGAGAACCATAAATTGAAAGTATCAAAATTCTTCATAGTGATCGAAGATGTAGATACCTATGCTAGGTATTCCGTCATAGTAATAATGAGAATATTGTTTCTCTCACAGGTTACTCATCCGTGGATGCACTCCTTGATAAGGAATGTTGTATGCGCTTTTTCCATTTAGGGGATATGCACTGAAAACAGGTACATGCCAATTGAATATGGCTCCATCTAAATTAGTGTCTTTGATTCTATATGGACATAGAAAGGTAGTATATCTTATGGTTGTTAAGATATAAACTTATCCGGTTTTTGTTTAAATGAAGAATCTAGATGAACTCAAGGCACGCTTCAGTAATGCCAGTTTGTGGGTTATCCTAAGCATTCGCAAGGGTTTAATTTCTACCATTTTCAAGATTAAAAGTTATTTTGTTCTTGACTCGCCATATTTTTAGTAAAATGACTTCTTTGCAAAAGACATTAGTGAGAGTATGGTAGAACTGGAAGTTATTCCAGAATCACAAACGGTTACTGAAAATTTAATAGAAGCTAAGAATTCAATTGGATTCGAGAAAGCTTAGCCACTCCGTGGATTTTAGTAGGTAACCTCAGCCACCTGAGAGGTACTTCGGTTTTCTCATAGACGGTGACAAGAAGATTTGCATCAAGGTTATGATGGCCCTACTAGTTATCAGCAGGCCATTGGGAAATGGTGACTCCGGATGATAACCAGATGCTAGATATCCAAGTTGGACTCCACGCACTTCAGCAAATTATGGAATTTGATGAGTGCTCTTGAAGGGGTAAAACCCATTAGGAGAAAATAGATCATTCGAGATCAATGCAGGTGGAAAGGTAGTAACCATATAAGGCTAGACTTGTAGTAAAGGGTTTTCATCAAATACCTGCAGTGGATTGTGATGAAACTTTTTCTTCAATGTCTGTGTTGAAGTCCCTATGGATATTACTTGTCACTGCTGCTATTCATGACTATGAGATGTGGCAGATAGATGACCATAACGTATTTCTAAATGGAAATTTAGAAGTGCAAGTGTATATGACTCTGCCAGAGAGTTTTCGTAGACAGTGGGAGCAGTGGAAGGTGTGCAGGTTGCTTATGTCTATTCATAGACTAAAACGAGCATAGCGGAGACGGATCGTCTGTTTTGATGAAAAGTCATGGTGTTTGATTTCATCAAAAGAACAGATGAACCTAATAAGAAAGTTGTAGGGAGAACTGTCCTGAGATTTGGATGATATACTCTAGAAAGGAAGTGATGTTCTTATACTACAATCGGTCAGACTTTGGTTGTCATGGATATTTCTCTACATAGGATCTGGATAATATATCAGAAATTCTGGTGACTAGATCTATGTCAATAGATCTAGATTTGAGAAGTGTCCCAATGCGGGTACTTGGACACCATTCTAAAAGGGTTTAGAATGAACGATTCCTAGCATCGTAGTTTCCCCGCAGGTGATGGAGTCACCCTCTCTAAAGAGAAGTCTTCCAGATTAATTTGGAGAGGGAATCACATGAATAACACCCTAACCGTTTTGCCAATTAGGTCAATCATGGATGTCAAGTGCAAGACCAGAAGTTGCTTTTGCACTTAGTGTAGTGATTAGTCTAAAATATTGCATTGAATGCACATTTTCCCTACTATTATTAATAAATAAAAGGTTTTAATTGTAAATATGGAACATATGTGGGGTTATTCGTAAAAATTTATTATCATATGTTTCTACATTATAATTAACATAATGAGGGAAAATATATGCATATAATATTTAAATGAAATCTTTGTAATTAAAATATGCATATCATATCAAATATTTCTAATCAATATTCTTAAGATTTAATATCATATAAAATGGTTAGGATAATATCTCAAAAATACCAAATGCTACTAAACACTTTGATTTGAGATATTGTGCAAATATCAGCTCAGGTCTGGAATCCAAGAGATCCGAGTTAAATCGGGATGTTGGAATCGAATTTGCCAGCAAATCAAGAGATCTAGTAACGACAGTGACTCAGAGTATTATTTGCAGAATCTAGAAATCAAAAGGATCTTCACATGTCAACACAAGAGACCAGAAGAAATCCCAAAACATGATGCCACTAGGTTGCGGCAGATCCGCGGCTAGATTGAAGGATATGCGGTGGAACCACGACTCATTTGTAGCCATAGGATGTGAGATTTTGGGGATTTGATTATACCAGCATATATTCACAGATGGCATTTAGGGTTTCTAGTTTTTGTGACTATATATAGGACCGAGAGCTACATATTAAAAATGATCATCGAAGAGATCAAGAGGTCTAAGCGATCCATGCATTCGAGTGATCATCAGCTATTCATCTACTTCCAACAAGAAAGAGATCTCGAGCAACTAGGGTTTTTGTACTCTACTTTCAAAGGATTTGTAAATGCAATAGTTGATTATTAAAGATAGTTGTTATTTAATTCTTTTTGCACTTACATTCTGCATCTTAACTATGTTTTCATTCTTTAACATTTCTTCTAAATCTTTAACCATGAGCGAGTAATTCCTAGCTTTCTAGGATTCGTAGGATAGGGTAGAACAATGAATGATAAAATCTTTTGGCTTCTTTTATACATTTTAAATTTTATAAATTTTAGAAAAATAAATGTTAACATCCTTATCGGGCGCGCTATCAATTTATTGATAGTCACGACCACAATTTGAGATTGGTTTAACATTTGTTTTGTTAAGGGCTAGACATAAATAGAGATCAATGCAAGGATAAGGGTTAGTAGTGGGGAAACTCTAATCTACATTCATCACTATCGATCTAGTTTTAAACTATTAAAAGATAAAAGAAGTCATTTTTAATTATTCATCCATTCCTACTAAGTCCTATGACCCTTACGAGCTTTTTCTTTATAAATTCTATATCCGTAATGACAAACAATCACCCTTCTTTATTCAACTCGTCTAAAATAAGAAAAGAGTTCACGTTTCCCTACGGACGACCCGTACTCATCGCGTCTAGCTACTAGCGACACCGTCTTGATTGTGGTTATTTACAAAAAAACACACTTCTTTTCGCACGATCAATCAAATGGCGCCGTTGCCGAGGAAACGACTGTAATTTTTTTCTTATTATTCGGGTTGATTTCTTCTAAAATCCGGCAACCATAAAATAAAATAAATAAGAACCAAAGCCACATTTTATGTATTTTACGATTATTGTGCGAGTTTTGCAAGAGAATCTGAAGTAACTGGAGCAAAGAAATAGAGATTCAGAGATTTCAATTTAGACCAGAGAAGCATAGGGGAGCGCTGAAGAAATATTGGCAAATGATCCCTCAAAACAGCGGCAGAACCGCGGCAGAACTAGGGATTTGGCGGCGGAACCGCGGCTCTTTTAGAGAATTGGGCCCCTAAAATCCTATGGTATTCTTATATTATCTTTCTCTCTCCTCTAAACTTCAATAATCTAATTTTTTCTGCATGATTCTTTACAAATATCGCCGCTTAAAAAATCTTTTTGCATGTTTTGATATTGGTTTGTTTGTGCATATTTAAACCGGACATTAAGGGGCAATAACCCAAATCCAGATTAGGTGGGTATTTCATCACCCTTCCTAGGCCCCACAAATCACAAAACGTGCATACTATCACCCTACATTAATTAAAAAATTTCTAAACCAAGCCTTTAAGGACCGTCGCGCTCAATTAGGACAGAAGAGGGTCGTGGGTAATCTATCGCTTATCCGTATTTCTCTTGTGGTGTCTAGGCAAGTGTGACTAAGGAAAATGGTTACTTAATTAAGCCCGCTATTTTGGTGATTCGTATAGTGGATACCTCCCACTTACCTGGCACTTACCTGGCCACAAGAGTGATAAAGAGGTGGTAGAGAATTGATCTTGCGACTTGTCCTTTGGATGTCTAGGAGCAGTCTAGTGACTTGACTTAGGTGGCCCTAGTTCTAGAGATTGATTGTGTATTTTGTGATTTGTTGAGTCAAGCCTCAAGTTCGACTATTTTTTCAAAACAAACCTTCTTAAAATCGTTCTTGCACACGCTGTCACGTGCACTAAATCCTCTTAGTGTATGATCAGCTGGACACGGGATTCTAGTGCCCGTCTTGTCCGCGTTTTTTCTATCGACTCCGAAGTCGGTACTTCTTCGTCTTCTATTTCCCCTCCACCCACAACATCTTCTGAAATGGACGGATCTCCATCGAGATTTAACGATACCACCTTGCCGCCACCCGTAGGTGCGCAGAATCCACCGCGCATCTCTCTCCAAGAAAGATCATACCCCGTACGTGGACCCCTTCCTACCTGTCTGTCTCTTCCACCGACCAATGGAGATAATTTCGAAATTAAACCCCACTTCATCAACCTGTTGTCCAAATTTCACGGGCTTGAATCCGAAGACGCATACGTTTTTATAACCAAATTCGAAAACGTATATGCAATGATGAGCACAATCCAACTTTCAGGAGATGCTATGTGATTACGTCTTCTCCCTTTTACCTTATGCGATCTAATAGAAAAATGTATTTAGAGCACCGCCGCACATTCTATCGCTAAATGGGATGAATTCATTATTGCATTCCTTAAGAAATTTTATCCTCATCACAAAACCGTCCGTGTTCGAAGCGAGATTAACCAGTTTACCCAGCTTCCCAACGAACCATTTTGGAAATGCTTTGAACGGTTTAAAAATCTTCTTGTCCAATGCCCTCATCACGGAATCGATAGATAGCAACTTTTCTGAATTATATATGAGGGTGTTAATCCAGCGACAAAACAAATGCTTGAAACCATTTGTCAATGCAATTTCATGTCAAAAGACGATGGCGAAGCTTGGCAATTTCTGGAAGATCTCTCCGAACAAACCTTACAATGTGAGAGCACTAGACCAACATCGTCTTCATCTAGGGCAGGTATCCATTAGCACGACGTTTCCATCGCAGTGAAAGCCGAAATGGTCGCGATGCAAAAGAAACTCGAAGCTATCAAAAACAAATTCTCGTCAGCCTCCCTAAACCAAGTTACGCTCCCCAAAACCGTGTGGTTGCTATTTTGACCCATCATATTTAACGGAAGAATGTCTTTTGAATCCTCCGTCTTAAGATCATGAACAAACCAATTCTGCTTTTCAGCAACAATGTAGAAATGACCCTTATTCATCCACATATAATCAGGGATGGAGGAATCATCCTAATTTTGCTTGGAACCAAAACCAATCTCAAAATTAAAATCAGTTCCCAAGCCAAAATAACTATCAAAGGCTTCCTCCATAGCAACAGCCACCACACCAAATCCAGCAACCCTTTCAACCACAACCTCTTCAAAATCCGGCCAACAACTTTGCTCCTTAGAGTAATATTTCAATGGCCGGCACCGATAAAATCTCTGCACTCGAACGAAATATAGAAACGTTTATTAAACAATCAACACAAACTACGGCTAATTTAATGTCGTCTATCTAAACGTTAGTGCATCACACTGCTTCCCACGGTGAAAGCATAAATCGCTAGAAGCACAACTTGCACAGTTAAATGCCGCAATGAATGAGAGAGAGAAAGGGAGACTTCCATCTCAACCTCTACCAAATCCCGATCACTCACAAAACGCGAATCTTATCCTTCAAAATCATAATGTGAGTGTCGTAACTACGTTGAGAACGGGAAGAGTGCTAAATAATAATGTTGGTAAACAAGTTGAAGTTGATGACATTGATGAAACCCTGGCTACTACTTCTACTCCTACTTCGTCTAATCCAACATTTTCTTCCGAGTCTATTCTCCGTTTTCCATAAGGATCGAACCCTCAGCCCATTTCCTTGAATGAATTACCATCTACAACCACCCCAAATCCAATTTTAGGATCCATTCTATCCCCATAAACTTCTCCTCAAAAGTTGGATCCAACCCTTATTGATAAAGCTTCTTTTCCAAACAGGTTAAGGGCAAACAGATCAAGCCATAAATTTAGAAGATTGTGGACATTTTAAACAAGTTAACATAAATATTCCTCTTCTAGATGGTATCAAACAAGTTCCTTCCTATGCAAAAATTTTAAAGGACTTGTGCACTAGGAAAAGAAAAATTCAAGTGCCTAAAAAAGTTTTCTTAGCGAGTAATATGAGCAATTCTCTTACTCAATTGGTGCCCATGAAACATAAGGACCCCGGTTGTTCTACAATATCTATAACTATTGGGTGTAAAAATATCAATCGTGCTCTACTCGATTTAGGTGCTCATGTTAACTTTCTTCCGTATTCTATTTATGAGCAATTAGGCATAGGATAGTTGAAACCTGCGCATTGCACTCTCCAGATGGCCGATCGATTTATCACCCAACCTCGGGGGTGAGATAGAGGACATGTTAATCAAAGTCTATATTCCCTGTGGACTTTATAGTTATAGATACACAGCCTGTAGCAAACCCATGGAACCAAATTCCGTTGATTCTAGGTCGACCTTTTCTAGCAACTTCCAACGCGATAATCAATTGTCGTAACGGTTCAATGAACCTATCCTTTGGGAAGATGACAATTGAGCTTAATATCTATAAGTTAGGAAGCCAATCCTCCGAACCCTATGCTCATATAGTTGATGTATTCTCTATCGAAAAGATAGATTCCGACAGTTGCGAATTTGAGGAGCTTCACGATACTGATCTTGACGCCACCAGTGCATTATGATTTGATCCTATTATTTATTATACACGTGAAGACCTTTCTGTCGACAAGTCCACACCTAAGTCCGAACCCTTTGACTTGTCGAATGATTTAGTCGAGCAATCTGAGTATCATAACTTCCTTTCCAATGAGATTATCATTCGGAATATCAATGGATTTTTTGAAGACATTTTTGCCGAAGAAATCACATTCCTAAAATATATAGATGTTGTGATGAATCAACCTCCACCCAAAGAAGTTGAACCACCACCCCTTCTTCTTATCAAGTATGCGAATACGAATATTCCAACCATTCCTTATCTTTCACATTCGTGTTTTCATCCACCATCACTGTTTTGTCTCTACCAACTGAGACGAAAACCTGATCAATTTCGCCGCATATCTCCCCACTTCTTCACATCTATGATCTTCCACCAACTATATTGTTATATCGATAAAATATTCGAATGGTTGGTGTTAACTTTTGGTCTTTGTAAAACCTTGCATAGACCAATAACTTTACCCCCTCTCTTATAATTTTAAATGCTGTTTTCACTTAAGTTTGGGTGGGGAGAGAAAAATATTTTGGCTCTTGAAAGAAAAGAAATTTTTTGTACAATTGTGAGCCTAAAATAAGTTTGGGGGAGGATTTCACGGTCATTGAATTTTTGTCCCCTTTTGCTAATAATTAAGAACTTTTCCTCCTAAGTCTACAGGTTTTGCAATGACATCAGTGAGGACACTGCTCAAATAGGTTTAAAGGAGGTTTGTGCTTATTCACGCATCATTTTGCATTATACTAAATTAAAGCAAAAAAATTTTTTACAATAAAAGTTAGGAAGTCAAAAATACATATGAAAGATAGGAAGAGATTTACGAAAAGAAAGAAATTTAAATATTTTAAAACGAAGCTAGTAATAGGTAGTCATGAGCTGTTGTCCCAAGGGTTAGTAAGATAAAAGGAATCACTAATCTGAGGATAGAAATAAGTCTGAAAAATAGTTTCTATTCTTGAGGCTAAACATTTGAACGTTGATACTCTACTATATGCACTTGCACACATGTTGAAATTTGGGATAGTAGAGAATACATTGAAATGCTCTTGTCTAAAATCCTTAGTTTGAAGAAAAATATATCAACAAAATATAATAAAAAAGACACAGAAAATATAAATGGTGAAGAAAAAATGAACACTGGTTTTGAAATTACTTAAGGCAGCATAAAATAAATATAGCGAGGGTGCCTTATTACCTAGTGCCTTAGAACAACTGGTTTGGGAGTTACTGCTAAATATTAGGTGTTGCAAGACTAGGATATTGCCAATTACACCTTAATGAGCGAGCACATTTGGTAATCGGTTGGTTAGTACCTCAAGAAGTATTAACGGTCACATGAAGAATGTGTGATCAATTCCATCTAAAAATATTCACTGACTAAAAAGTACTAAGGGAGATGGAAAAGAATATGATAGCTTGAATTGAATTCTATAAGTGTAGGAATGTCTTTTACACACATGTAGGGGTATATGATCAATGTTTGGAAAATAGGAAGAAAGACTAAAGGCGATGTTTTATTGAGGGATGATGTGATTTCTGAGATCTTTTCAAAACCATTAAGATAGGGCTCATGACAACTAAAAAGTTAGTATAGTTTAAAACTCTTCTTTTCAAGTTATTTCTTTTATATGTTCTTATCTTTGTATGTAACTTTCATTTTCTTTCTTTTATTATGAGATTTTGTGGGTGTAATCCGCTGAAAACCCTCAGGAGACAACACTCCTCCTACCAGGGATACCTAGAGGTTTAAAGGCTTGTTGCACGTGCTCAGTGCAATCGTGATTGCATACAAAAGTGTGCTAGTTAGGGTTTTCTTCTTATTTTCCTCTTTAATAACTAGTTTACTCGGGACGATCAAAGATAAGTTTGGGGTATTTGATTAGTCTAAAATATTACACATTTGAATGAACGTTTTTCCTACTATTATTAATAAATAAAAGGTGTTAATTGTAAATATGGAACATATGTGGGTTTATTCGTAAAAAGTTTATTATCATATGTTTCTACATTATAATTAACATAATGAAGGAAAATATATGCATATAATATTTAAATGAAATCTTTGTAATTAAAATATGCATATCATATCAAATATTTCTAATCAATATTCTTAAGATTTAATATCATATAAAATGGTTAGGATAATATTTCAAAAATACTAAATGCTACTAAACACTTCGATTTAAGATATTGTGCATATATCAGCTCAGGTCTGGAATCCAAGAGATCCGAATTAAATCGGGATGTTGGAATCGAATCTGCCAGCAAATCAAGAGATCTAGCAATGGCAGAGACTCAGAGTATTATTTGCACAATCTAGATATCAAAAGGATCTCCATATGTCAACACAAGAGACCGAAAGAAATCCCAAAACATGATGCCACTAGGTTGCGGCTGATCCGCGACTAGATTGAGGGATATGCGACAGAACCACGGCTCATTTGTAGCCATAGGATGTGAGATTTTAGGGATTTGATTGTAACAACATTTATTCACAGATGTCATCTAGGGTTTCTAGTTTCTGGGATTATATATAGGTACGAGAGCTGCACATTAAAAATGATCATCGAAGAGATCAAGAGGTCCAAGCGATCCACGCATCCGAGTGATCATTGGCTATTCATCTACTTCCAACAAGAAAGAGATATAGAGCAAATAGGGTTCTTGTACTCTACTTTCAAAGAATTTGTAAATGAAATAGCTGATTAATAAAGGTAGTTTTTATTTAATTCTTTTTGCACTTACTTTCTGCACTTATATTTCTGCATCTTAACTATGTTTTCATTCTTCAACATTTCTTCTAAATCTTAAACCATGAGCGAGTAATTCCTAGCTTGCTAGGATTCATAGGATAGGGTAAAATAATAGATGATAAATCTTTTGACTTCTTTTATATATTTTAAAGTTTATAAATTTTAGCAAAATAAATGTTAACATCCTTATCGGGCGCGCTACCAATTTATTGATAGTCACGACCACAATTTGAGATTGGTTTAACACTTTTTTTGTTAAAAGCTAGGCATGAATAGAAATCAATTCAAGGACAAGGGTTAGTAGTGGGGAAATCCTAGTTTCTTCCAAGAACCCTAATCTACATTCATCACTATCGATCTAGTTTTAAACTATTAAAAAATAAAATGAGTCATTTTTAATTATTCATCCATTACTACTAAGTCCTATGAACCCTACGAGCCTTTTCTTTATAAATTCTATATCCGCTCCATATTCTAGGAGCCCAAACTATGTGATTGAATAAATCCTCCTCTATCTGTTGCAGGTTGAGTAACGACAAACAATCACTCTTCTTTAATCAACTCGACTAAAGCAAGAAAAGAGTTCACGTTTCTCTGCGGACGATCCGTACTTATCGCGGCTAGCTACTAGCGACACCGTCTTGATTGGTGTTATTTACAAAAACACACTACTTTTTGCACGATCAATCATGTAGAAAGAAAATATTAACCCCGAAGATACAAAAGGAAGTGGTGAAGAACATATCAGGATGTTCTTGTTGTATGGTAATGGCAACCTCCTACAGAAAGTTGTTACCGATTTTGGCATTCGAGGTGACATGGATGACAAAATGGCTATCAGAGATAAAAGTTTACCCTCTTCTGAGATGCGGTATGTTGGAAAGGGTTCCAAGTGGATACTGAGGTAGACATGGCGCAAGATGCCGACTCAACAGAGGATATAGCCCAAGAAGTTTGTTGGATAAAGTCGTTCATTTATGAACTTGGTCCTATCAGGTATCTAGATAAATTTTGAGGCGAGGTATCGCTCAGTTTGGGAGATAATTGATATCCGCAAAGTTGAGCTATTGAGAGATAAAGTTAGAAATATTATAGCGGATCCACTCACTAAGGCTATTTCTCGAACACACGAGTTGTTAGTAGAGAACTTGGGTATTCGGTATCACACGAGCTGTAGGAGATTGTTAGCTATGATACCCTCAAGACAATTATTGTAATTGCAGGTAGGCGATTATAATAATTGAAAGAGAACATATACAGATAGAACAGTCGATATAATAGTATACTATCTGGTTTGTCTTTATCATTGATGTGTACACGTTTTACTTGATAGTATGTGTCGCTAATACATAATGATAAAACTCGTAGGATTTTTGCTTTACCACCAGAGTTATAATGGCAATCATACTTGTGAGAGCTGGGTAGTCCATAAGCACATCCTTAAATGTCCATAGTCAAGAGAGTATCGAGACTGGGCATCGATATTCCAGAATAGACTAATGTATATGTTTCTAGTGAAGGGTTCCCTACGGTCGCCACTGTGTTTCGGGAGGCATCTACCATGCCGTTTTAAAAAATTTGGCTCACTAAAGAATCCTAACCTAGAATCTTAACTAGAGAATTAGACGAAATTAGAATGTAAATATCTTTACATCTAAGTAAATAAGGAATACAACCTTTGTAGACTGGTCCTTCACTTCAAGAGCTCTGTGTAGTAGTCCCTTCGCTCCAAGTATTGAACTCCCGGACTCTAGAAAGGCTCCACAAGATGAAAAGAACAAACTTACTTGAAGTCATCAAGGCCGAAGATGATTGTTCAGTCGAAAATATTACAATCTTTAACATAACAATTTCCTCACTTTTCTAATCATCTAAGAATGTTTGTTATAAATATAACACATATTACAAGTTCATCTGGAAAATATCAAATTACCACGTGTTATACATTATAATCAACATTCTTAAAGGAAATTGTATGTTTATTATTTCACGCATGATATTGTATATCTCAACATTCTTCATTGAGATTTTGTGCAGAAAATTATCTCAGGACAGACATCGCAATCGTAAATTCGCCGACAAAATACACGAAATCAAAGAGTTAAAATCTAACAAAGATTCAGAAGAGATAAAAAGATTCCAGATATCACCTGAAATCATATAGACTAACACCAAACTATACAAGAAAAATGAAGCATCAATCTCACCAATCGGCTGCGGATCCGCAGCCGAGTCAGGCCGATCCGCCGCGGATCCACAGCCGAGTTAGGGCATCGGGTGACAAGTTCTTTCCAGAAGCTCCATTACAACTTCCTAACTTGCTGAGGACGCTTTGTTGTAACAACCTTTTTCCAGAAACTTCTCAACAACAACCTAGTTTTTTGAGGAAGCTTGATAACTACCTTATTCTAGAAGTTTCTCTAAAACTACCTAGCTTCTTGGGGAAGATTGGCCTAGCTTATGGTGGAAGATTGGTGAAGGGCTATATAAAGGACCTAAGCCTTCATTTCGAGAGTGATACACAACTAATACACAATTTGGGAAGAAAATTTGAGAGCCAATTCAATCCAATTCAATTCCAAATCAAGATCAAAAATCAAGAATCGTTGAGTACAATATCGAACGAGTTCATTCAAGATCCTTTACGCAGATCAGATCGTCATCAACGAGCGCGTGATCCTCGACAGGTCCAAGTCTCACGGTGATCGAGCAAAGCGAAGATCGACAGAGAAATTACCTCTTCAAAGGAGTGATCGAGAGCAATCTATCTTGCAATCTCGAATTGAGAAGTGTAATTCAAAGTTGAATAATAAAGGTGATCATTTGTTCAATCTCGCTCTCTTTACATTTTTGCATTTTGAAATCATTATTTGTTAAATCTTTGAATCACATGATGTGTGAATAAATCTCTGTTTGTTAGGATTCCAAGGAATTTGGTGGATCAAATGGTGATAAAATCCTATACTCATCTTACGTCTTATGAAGATTATGAACTTTAGGAAAAAAAATCATCAACGACCAAATTAAGAGCGCGATCACCGTTCTTGATAATCACGTTGCAATTTAGGATTAGATGATTGATGATTTTCTTTTCTAAAGGCTAGATTTAAATGGTGATCAATGAAAAAATAAGGGATAGTGAAGAAGAAACCCTAGTTTCTTCAATAGATCCCTAATCTTCATTCGTTGCCATCAATCTATGTTATAACTCTTTCAAAAGATAAGATGAGTAATTTTGAGTATTCATCCATTGATACTAATTCCTACTGAATTCTACAAACTATTCTTCAATTTTCTTGATAACTAAAATTGATCTTGGATATTTTCTTGATTACTAAATCTTGAACTTTCTCTTGATTTTCTTGAAATGATAAACTCAATTAAATCATGAAATCTTTTTCTTGAATTTTCTTTACTATTCCTTTCGACTCAACTAAAGCAAGAATTGACGAGTTCCACGAATTCCAGAAGACGACCTGTACTCACTAACGCTGGCTACACGCGACACCGTTATTGATTGCGGTTATTATATGATTAAAATATTACATCACTTCTTTACTACTACATCTTTTCTTCAAAATCAAAGAAGTGAAACAAATCGACCAATCAAATGGCGCCGTTGTCAGGGATTTGTGCGTAATTTGTTCGTTCTTGCTATTTGAGTTGAAATATTATTATTCTATCAAAATTTAATTCAAAAATCGTATCGTGTGCTTAACGATTAGTGTTTGAATTTTGCAAGGGAATCTGAAATTATTGGAGCAGTGAGATTAAGATTCTGTAGCATTCAGGAAGGCCAGAGGATCAATAGGAGCACTAGTAAAAAATTTCATTCAAAGATGAAGCAAGTTGACTGCAGAACCGCGGCAAGAAGCTTGCATTAGCCGCGGAACCGTGGTGGTATTGAGGCGTTGGGACTCAAATTTCCTCTGGTATATTTCTTATCTTCTCCTCTCTCCTCTGATTAGTCCAATAACCACTTTTCTGCTGGATTCTTTGCAAAAATTCGCTGCTCAAAAATTCTTGTTGCGTTTCTTGAAATTGGTTGTTTGTGTATATTTTAATACGGAAATTAAGGGGCAAAGACCAAATTCAGATTAGGTGGGGATTTCATTACCCTTCCTAAGCCCCAAAAATCATAAAACTAGCATTCTTATCACCCTCATTAACTAAAAAATATCTAGACAAGACTCTAAGAACCGTCGCGCTCAATTAGGAGAGAAGAAGGTCGTGGGTAATCTATTGCTTATCCGCATTTCTTTTGTGGTGTCTAGGCAAGTGTGTCTAAGGCAAGTGGTTACTTAATTAGGCCCGCTACTTACGTAGCGGATACCTCCCACTTACCTGGCACTTACCTGGCCACAGGAGGGATAAAGAGGTAGTAGAGGTTTTATCCTGCGATTTGTCTTATGGAAGTCTAGGAGCGGTTTAGTGACTTGACCTAGGTGACCGTAGATCTAGGGTTGATTGTGCATTTTGTTTTGTGATTTTTTCTAAATCCGTCTTTTTCAAAACCAACCTTTCTTTTTTAGTTCTTTTATAAAAAAAAATAATAATAATTAATTAACGCTGCCACTTGCGCTAAACCCGCTTAGTGCATGCTCGGCTGGACACGGGATTCTAGTGCCCGTCTTGTCCGCGTTTTGTTATCGACTCCGAAGTCGGTATTTCTTCATCTTCTTTTTCCCCACCACTCACCACATCCGCCGAGATGGACGGTTCTCCATCAACTTTCAATAACACCACTCTGCCACCACCCGCAGGTGCGCAGAATCTACCACATATATCTCTCCAAGAGAGATATTATCCTATACGTGGTCCTCTTTCTACTTGTCTTTCTATTCCACCAGCCAATGGGGATAATTTCGAAATCAAACCACACTATATCAATCTTTTACCTAAATTTCACTGTCTTGAGTCTAAAGACGCATATGTCTTTATCACCAAATTTGAAAACGTATGTGCTATTATGGGCACTTCACAATTTTCTATAGATGCTATGCGTTTACGTCTTCTCCCGTTCACTTTGTGCGATTTAGCCGAAAAGTGGCTTTATAACACACCCGCACATTCTATTTCCAACTAGGATGAATTCGTCATGGCATTCCTTAAGAAATTTTATCCCAATCATAAGACCGCCCGTGTTAGGAGTGAAATCAACCAGTTTTCCCAGCTTCCCAATGAACCATTTTGGAAATGTTTTGAACGTTTCAAGGATCTGCTTGTCCAATGTCCACATCAAGGAATCCATAGATGGGATCTATGCCAAATTATATATGAAGGCATTAATCCAATAACAAAGCAGATGCTTGAAACTATGTGTCAAGGCAATTTCATTTCTAAAGACGATGGTGACGCTTGGAAATTCTTGGAAAATTTTGCTGAAAACACTTTGCAATGGGCGAGTGTTAGTCAACCATCGGCTAGGGGAGGTATCCATCAACTTGATATTTCCATAGCAGTCAAAACTGAAATGGCAGCAATGCAAAAGAAACTTGAAGCTATGGAACACAAATTTTTATTAGCCTCCCTAAACCAGGTGACACACCCTAAAACCGTGTGTGGATGTTGTTCAGATCCATCACATCTGACGGAAGAATGTCCTTTGAATTCTCTGTTTCAAGGTCAAGAACATACTAATGCTGCATTTCAGCAACGACCTAGAAATGATCCTTATTCTTCCACTTATAATCAGGGTTGGAGGAATCACCCTAATTTTTCTTGGAACCAACACCAAACTCAAAATACAGTTCCAAACCAAAATAACTTTCAAAGGGTCCCTCCACAACAACAGCAACCACCGCAACTGAGTCAGCACCCCTTTCAACCATAAAATTTTCAAAATCCGGCCAACAATTCTGCATCGTATAATAATTCTTTCCAAACGTCCGGTACCGACAATTCCTTTTCACTCGAACAAACCATGAATTTTTTTATGAAAAATTTCATGCAAGTTTCGGCTGAGATAAAGTCTTTTGTCGATAATATAAAGAAGGATTCCGCCTCCCACGGTGAGAGTATTAAATTGATAGAAGCACAAATTGCACGATTAAATGCCGAAATGAGTGCCAGAGAGAAAAGGAAACTTCCATCTCAACCCCTACCGAATCCTGGGTACCCACAACACTACAATGTGAATGCCATTACAACGTTGAGATCGGGAAGAGTGCTAAACAACCATGTCGGTGAACAGATTGATAATGATGAAATAATCAATGACACCCAGGCTTCCACTTCCACTTCTGATCCTACTTCGTCTAGTCAACCATCTTCTTCCGTGCCTATTCTTCGTTTTCCCCAAGGCTCGAACCCTCCCCCACCTTCTTCGAGTCCACCTCACTCAATCCGAACTCCAATTCCGGGATCTGTTCCACCCACACGACCTTCTCCAATGTCGGACCCAGCTCTTATTGCTAAAGCTTCTATTCCTAATAGATTAAGGGGAAACAAACCAAGTCCACAAATGGAGAAGATTATAAATTTTTTTAAACAGGTTAACATAAATATCCCTCTCCTAGATACTATACAATAAGTTCCAACTTATGCGAAAATCCTTAAGGACTTGTGCACTAGGAAGAGGAAGACTCAAGTGCCCAAAAAGGTATTCATGACGAATAACGTTAGCACAGCTTTTACCCCACAATTACCTAAGAAACGTAAGGACCCTGGCTGTCCTACAATTTTTATTTCTATTGGGGGTAAAAATATTAACCGTGCTTTACTCGACCTTGGCGCTAGTGTTAACCGTTACCCTCCGAAAGACGGCGCGACAGGGACGTCTTGCCTGAGATTCAGGGCAGATGCTAATTGGTGCTATCCTTCCACCTCTCCGAAGATGCCAAGTTGATTTATGGCACCGTGTATCGAAGGTTTAAACGGATGCGGACAATGTAGCAGACTTCGTCAGATTCCCCCTCGTCTGAGGGGTTTTTGATTGTGGGGACGCTCTTCCCTGCAGGCGCAAGCCCCTGCAGTTAATTACGCTACCGCATCGCGGTAACAACTTTCTCCTTCTCCAGATGGTCACTTCGTGTCGTGGGTGTTTGTTTTGTTTGTGGTTGCCCGTGGATTGTATACGGAGACTAATTTATGTGGTCGCCCGTAGGACGTGGATTAGTCCAAATCCGTATTTTCTTAGATTTGGGTTTCGGGTTTTTGTATAAGGATACGTTAGCCATATTTGAGGCTAATATCAACTTAAACATTAGTTAATGATACGTTAGTCTAATTTGAAACTAAGATCAGCTTAACAGGATCATTTAGATCCGACAAAAGAGCATTTGGGGTCTCTATTGTTCTAGTTTAGGGACATAGTGGTCCATTGCCAGTTTAGGGACATGGTGGTCCATGGAATGTATGGCCTTCGGGACCCGTCATCTCTCTGAAGACGTTGAAGGATTACAACGACAAATATCAGAGGAGTTCAGAGATGTACCCTTGAACCAATATTGGTTGGGAGATCTATAGTCCAATTTGGGACTAAAGTCTGTTTGAGCATATGGGCTCAATTGAACATTTTATTGTTCTGGCTGTTGAGCCTTTATTTGGGCTTGGCCCTTTTTTAATAATGCACAGCATTTAAATTTGGCCTGTTAGGCCTTTTAATTGGGCTCTGCCCTTTCTTAATAATGCACAGCATTTAATAATCTGACAGTGCGCCACGTGGCCTGTCAGGCGCTTTGCGCCAATTAAAGAGCGCAAGGCGCTAGCGCATGTGGAGGTGATACGTGTCACGCTCTGGTGAGCGCAAGTCTGTTAGCGCAGTGCGCTGCGCCAGTGTGCTGCGCTAGTGCACTGCTGACACGTGGCGCGCTCTGGTGACTTGCGCCAATCCAAGAGCGCAGTGCTCTGTTTTTAGGAGCGCAAGGCTCAGATTAACACGTGGCGCTCTCTGGTGACTTGCGCCAGTCCAAGGAGCGCAACAGCGCAAATTAAGAGTGCAGGGCACTGTTCAATAGCGCAGAGCGCATCTTGATCAAATTTAGATCAAAGAAAAGAATCTTTTTAGTTCTAAAGAGGTTCTACCTCAAGTTTTCAAGAACCAATGGTTCATCAAAAGGCTGTGCCTTTATATAAATCAAAAGATTTAGGGATGAAGTAAATTACTTCTTTAATTTTTGTGATTGGATCTTTTTTGATCTTTTTTCTTTTAATTGAAGATCTTGATTTTGTTCTTAGATCTTTGATCTTTTTAGAAGAAATTCTTCTTTTTGTGAGATATTTTCATTTCTGTTTTTCCAAGAATTTAATACTTTATCTTGAAGAAGATGATCTTCTTTCTTCAAAGGCTTGCATTTTTTCTCTTTGAGTTTTTCTCAAAGTTTTTAGAGGATCTCTGTATATCTGAAACTTGGAGTCTAGGGGCCTTTATATAGGGCCAATTAGTTTGTTAGGTTAGTTACAGAAATCTTTCTCTGATTGATCTGGGGATATTTCCCTACCGTTGGATCTTTGATCCTAAGGCCTCTGTTTTACAGAAGATAATCTTCTAGTTTTAATAAAATTAAAAAGATCTTTCTAGAATTTTAATTCTGATTAAATAATTCATTATTTAAGTTTTAGTGCTAGCACAGTTGACGCAAGTGCACCTGCGCTTGACACGTGTCGCGCAGCGCAGAGCGCAGCGCAACTGCGCTAGCGCACCTGTGCTGACACGTGTCGCGCAGCACAGAGCGCAGCGCAACTGCGCTGACATGTGTTACGCAGCGCAGAGCACAAGTCATCTGAAGCGTTACTTCCTTTATTTTTAAAATTTAAATTTTAAAACAGAGCCTTGCTCTGATTGGGGTGCGCTGCCTTGGTCGTAGCGCCCCTTGCGCCGGCGTGTCTGCTTTTGACACATAGCGCTCTGCGCGCAGCGCAAGGGATCTGAAGCGTTGCTTCACCTTTTGAATTTGAAATTCAAACAGAGCTTTGCTCTGATTGGGGGAAACAAATGCCCCCCACCGTTGCGCTCACGTGGCGCACACGTGAGTGCAGCGGTGGCAAGATCCCAACTGTTAAATCAACTCAGGAGTTGAAGGGGCGCTTAAGCGCCTATAAATAGGACCCTTGGTTCTCAGCAGATGATTATCATCTTCAAGAATTTTATCTTCAGAGCCTTGCTCTTGTTTTCAAGAACCTCAGAGCCTTGCTCTCATTTTCAGAGTTAGAATTCTAGAAACATCTTAGGTAAAATTAACTTAACTTAATTAAATTAATTTTAATTAATAGAGCCTTGCTCTCATAGATCTTTTGATCTAAAGAAAACCCTTTTGGGGTTTCATAAACAGAGCTTTGCTCTCAAGAATTTGTTTCAGGGTTTCTTAACCCATGAACAGAGCTTTGCTCATTGACAAAACCATAGATCTTTTGATCTTCTGATGATGAACTCTTAAGAGTTTTTCATGGATCTTTTAAGATCCCAAACTTTTAATCTTTTAGGAATTAATTTTTCTTTGATGGATTTTTCCATCATTATTACAGAGCTAGGCTCTTTAAGAAATTTTATTCCCTTGAAACCAGAGTTTGACAAGTGTCACTCTGTGACAGAGCTTTGCTCTGAAAGGTGAGATTTTCTCCTTGTCTCTAGGGATTTCTCATTTAATGAGAGTATTCTTTTAGGGATCTCCTCATTAATTGACAGTCTCATCCAATGATGGGGTTGTCTTATTAACTGATGCATTGTCATCTGGATTTTGTGGGTCCCCCTTTGGTCCTCTCTCCACCGCATTGCAGTGCGGTACAAATTTTAAAGTATCAAGTGTCAGGATTTTAAAATTAAATGATGATACTGATAATGGAACTTCGCTTTCTCTTGCAGGCAACATGTCTGCTGATCTTTCGTTCCCATTCTTCCGCTCAGAGGAAGGATTCCCTGAGGCGCCGGTGGACCGGGAGGTTCTCGCTCTCATTAAGGATCACAACCTGGAGCATAAGAACCTTCATCTGTGGGGCAGATGGTACAGTGAGATCATCAAGGGTCGCCGAAGCTTCTCCTGTACGACGCCTTCAGAGCCAATCTCATCGATCCCATATGCGTATGCACCCCCGGTGAACTATGCCGTGGAGGTTGTAAATTGGAACTCGGAGGATCTTCTCCAGCCTTCGATTGCTGCCATCCCTGTGCAGCCGCCGGCGGCCATGGACATTATGGGGTGGCGCATATGCCAGGGTGAGGCGCACCCTTGGGGACAATCTTATAACCTCGGATTGACCCCTCGATAATCGGCTGGGTATTTGCAGTGGGCTAGGTATATCTTATCAGCGAAGAAGACGCACTTGATGAAGATTGGTTTGTACCCTGCAGTCTACGCCTCGCTCTTTGAGTACCCTGCTCCTCTGACATGGTGGGTTAAGGCATTCGTAGAACAATGGAACACCCCCACCCATACTTTTCTTCTGACGGACAGGGAAGTTTCCATCCCCCTGGAAGAATTTGCTGAGATCTCCGGTCTGCCGGTGAAGGGGGAGCACTATGAGGAGTTACTTCTTTTGGACGAGTATGTCTTTGCTACCAAGCCACTGGTAATAGGCCTAATGCCGGAGAATGCTATTCAGCACCAGTTTCCGAGCCTGGTGAAGGTGCTGAACATATATGAAGGTCTCTATTTGGAATCGGGAGTCCGGGGAGTTAGTTTTGCAGATTTTATCGCCCGCTTTCTTCGACCGGAGATTCTATCACAGCGGAGTGAAAAGTTCGCCAAGCTCGACGACCCCTTCGGCTTCGGCTTAGATCGTCGACCGGTATTGGAGGCCGACCAAAAGAGTTTCTACCTTCCCGATGCTGCGATCATGCCTTTATCGGAAATCGCCGCCCCGGGCATCGATGAGGAGACCTTCTTTCTCGGGTTTCTGGGATTATGACTGTCTTGGTTCGCGCTCCCCATGCACCCACGCTATATGAGGCCGTCCGTCTTCTACCCAGCGCATCGGATGGTAGCTGGTATACAGTTGTCGATCGGAATCGCCGGGCTGGCTCACCTATACCACGGACTCAGCGTGGCGGCGGACGCAAATGAACCTGGAGTGCAACCTGCCAATTTCCCGATGCACTACTTCACTTCGTGGATGGAAATGCATGTGCTCGGAGTATTTAGCGTTCATAAGAGCCCCTCGTTTTTCGAGAAGTGCAGACTCCCAAGAGTTATGCAGCTGATTGGCGCCTCTATTGTGAATCCATCTCCGCGGGAGGCCAAGGGGTTGCTTCTTCGTCCGTGCACGGTCGGAGCGAGGATTTCTTTCACGGACAAAGTCGTGACCATCGGCCCGGAGACCTCCAAGGCGGTGTTGGCGCTGCGTGATGGTTTCAAGGACGGGGCCTCCGTATTGAAAGCCCGGGAGATTCTTCACTTATACTCTATCCGGCCGGGCTTCCTGGTGTTCAGGCAAAATGATATGGCACTCTTCATGAGGTACAACCCCCATCGGTTCGCCCAACAATCAAGCTATAACCAGGGGGTCCCACTGGAGGCATTTTTGGAAGAGCCTGCGGCCACTAAGGAGGGGATACGGAGCGCGCTGCACCACTTTATGCGGCTGAACACGGGCTCCCATTTCTTTATCAGCGAGTCGAGCTGTGTGCCACGGGCCCTTAACGTGTACGTGGCTTGGTACGGGCACGTGATGGGTGCTGTAATTCGGGAAGAGAAGCGTCTGTTGGTCGACCGCAAGGGTGTGCCCCCTGGCAGCGACCGCAAAGCTCCCCTGAAGCCAAGGATCCCTGTCATTCCTCCGCTGAGAGATGCTGGATCTGAACCGCCGCGTGTGCTGAGCCCTCCGCGTGGATTACCCCGTGCTACCGCGGACGTGCCCCCAGGGGCCCGTGCTCCAGTGGAGACGGTGAATGTAGTTTTACCTGAGTCTGGCGTGGGCTCGGATATCGGGACCCGCCATCCTAAGGTGCCCACAAAGCGCAAGTTGATTTTGGGTGCGACCGGGGTCCGCGCGCATAAGAGGAAGAAGAAGTCAGTTCTTTCTCTCGATGCCGTCCTCGACTTAAAGCCTCAGGCCCCTCTCACCGAAGACCTAAGTGAGTACGGAAGCAACGAGGGTTTCTTCGTAGAGCCAGAAGACACGGAACTGGCGGCCGCCATCGCGGCTTCTGAGCGATTGGCAAGGCTTGAAGCGTGGTTGGCTAAACTCGCGCGATTAGGTAATCACTAGTCGTATTCTTCGTCATTTCATCGTACATTTATCATTGTCTTTGACTAATGCTTTTCCTTTTTTAAACAGGCGTCTCTACCGAAGAAGCCATCGCTGCTTCCCTCAAAACCTTCGAGGAGGAGGAAAGGAAACGCGCTCTAACGGGCGTTGGTACGTCTCGGCTCATTGAGTCTTTATTCTCCTTTTTATGGCCAATTAACCTTTTCTTTGTTTCATTGCAGGGGCCGCGGGATCTACTTCGCAAGCTGACGCAGGAATTATCCCCGGGCCAGCTACCGAAGTCCCGGCCTCCTTGGGGCTGCCGCGAGAGACCCAACTCAAAAAGCCGATGATAGATGCCTTGAAGGCTCTGGAGGCAGCTCTGAATGCGGACGACGACGCCTTGGTGAGGGAGGCTTCAAAAAGATCCGTCGTGACGGCTCGGGAGGAGAGGAAGCGCTTGAGGCGCGCAGCGAAGGAGCGTAGCGCTGCTTTGGCCGTGGGAGCGGGCCCAAGCGCCGTTACTCCTGCTGCTACTCCTTCCGAGGAGCCCCCGGTCGCCTTGTCTACTGCTCATAGACAGGCGGTGCTGATTTTTCTAAAAATACTTGTTAACCGTAATCAGAAATGGCGTCGCTTTGCAGCTAACCGGTGAATACGGGTCGATCCACAGAGATGTGTAATTTTCTTAATGTGTTTTTACGAGTTGATTCCAAATGTTGTTTGGATTGATTTATTATGTCTGAAAAACCTAGATCTATCAATAAACTAAATTAATCTAAATTAAAGTCTTGCTAGGGTTAGGCTTAGGGGAAGTTGGGAGATTAAAGGTTTCCTCACCGCTTTCAATGCCTTATTTTAGATCTATTAGATGTTATGGTAATTATCAATGAAGTGGATTAGAATCTTTTGGGAAGATGTTTCTTCCTCTAGATTCTTGTCCTTCCTTTATCGATCCTTACCCTAACCTCCATGGAAAAACACGCGCAACCGGTCCTTTACACTACGGTGTCATCATTACCTCGAGGGGTAGGATGCCGTAGGGCGCGGTGTGTGCGTGTATGCATGGAGTTCTAATTCTTAGTTGTGAAGGGGCATGAAAGGGGTGAGAGATCTCATCTCTCAAACCTTTCCCTAAGGCTAACCCTAACAAGCGAGGAGATTACTCGCTCATTAGGGGATTAAAAGACATTCTAATTAAAAGAGAATTAAAACAAGGAATTAAAATTACTTACTAATTTTTATTGATGGCTCCCTCCAAGCAATAATACAGAACAGATCTGAATTTGTGAAATGAAAAGAGGCATAGGTTTTACAGATCTGTGATTACAATTTATAAGTAAACAGGGAAAACTAGGGTTACAGAGTCTCGCGCATGTGCAATTACAGATATGCCCACGAAAAATCAAAACCCCCGCACCGACGCACCGACACCAGAAGTTTCCACCGACACAGGCTTTAAATGGCCGTAGAACCGCAGCATTAGTGGGCTTGGGCCGCGGTTCCGCGACCCTTTAGTGAGATCATCTCACCATCTTTTCTGGGCTTGTTTGTAGTTATCTGGGCTTGTTATTTCTTCATCTCATTTCTCTGTTTGGCTTCTTATTCTTCTCCAGATCTTTCAGTGAAAAACATGTAGCGATCTTTTAACCGTTTGCCTTGACATTTTGGACCTTGCACTGTTCTTCGTCTAGGCTTGACTAGGATCATTCTATTTGTTGGTAAAAAGTCCCTTTTCTGTTGTCTTGTGTCTTTTTCACTGTTTTCGCTCCAAAAACCAGTAAACTGTAACATGCAGCAGACATGCGTCAAAAGCACATGTTTAATTATAAAACGAATAAGAATTGGGGAATGTAAACTGCAATATTATGATATGAACAAATACCCCCAAACTTATCTTTTGCTCGTCCTCGAGCAAACTTATTTTTTATTCACTAAAATCCTAACCACACTTTCGCAGGGAAACGCGATTGCACTGAGCACGTGCAACAAGCCGTTAAACCTCTAGGTGTCCCTAGTAGGAGGAGTGTTGTCTCCTAAGGGTTTTCAGCGGATACTACCCACAAAATCCTATCAATTCGGCCTATTAATTTTTGTTCTCCAATTAGGTCTTCTAACAAGGAATTCTATTATCTTTTGATTCGCAAATTATCCACCCATATTCTTTACACTTCCTCATCATCTAACTTAAGATTATATATGTCCTATAGACTTATTTAGCTTTCGGCATCTTCTAAGTTTTCCTTCTAGGATTACATCTCCACTCAGGAATTTCTATCAACCCTACTAAAGATACAAGTTTTATTCTTCATTCCTTTCTCTCATCTAAACTCTAATCACATATCCCCACGTGTGTGTAAATATCACCCCTACACTTGGAAATTCAAATCAAGCAATTGTACTCTCGTCCATTGTCCAAAGCACTTATTAATTAGTGAATTTTTAAATGAAATTTGCTTACACATATTTCATGCGACCGTTAATACTTCTTGAGGTACCAACAACCGATTACAAGATGCGTTAACACTTTAAAGCGTACTTCCTAGTTTTGCAACACCCAAGGCTTTAGCAGTGACTCCCAAACCAGTTGGTCTAAGGCACTAGGTGATGAAGCACCCTCTCAAAATATTTTTCTATTTTTTACAGCCTTAAGTAATCACAAAAACCAGTGTCCATTTTTTTCTTTATTCACTTTTTTTTTCCTTTTATTTTCTTCGTACTAAGGACTTTAGACAAAAGCATTTCAAGGTCTCTTCTACTATTCCAAGTTTCAAGGTTCGTGATTGTGCAAATTGTAGGGTATACGTTTTCAGAATCTAGACTTAAGCTAGGAACTATTTTTCAAACTTATACTCTAATATGAACATCAATACTCTTCCCTTATCTTGACTTAGCCCAAGAAGTGAACTCAAAATTTGCCTATTTCTAAATAAACTACAAAGGCATATACTTTCTACCGTTAAACTTTAAGGAAGGTTATTTTTAGGGTTTTTAATTTACTAAGTCTAAGATCTAGTTGTTTCTAGCCAGTTAACCTATTTGTCAAACTCCAGTCAATTAGACCAAAATTGAATACATTAATTTTTATAATTTTTTAAAAATTTTCAATTTTTATGGGTTTTCAAATAAGTATGAAAATGCAAAAATATGTACAAATGAATGCGAAGGAAGAAGACGTACCGAGCATACCCCCAAACTTAAACTTGACAGTGTCCTCACTGTCATACTAAACCAAGAGGGTCAAAATACCGGCACTTCCCTGTTTATTTATTTATAATTTTTTATTGTTAAGAAAAAACAAAAATATATACAGAAAGGCCCTCCCCCAAACTTCATTTAAACTATTACTGCCAAACCTTGTATAGACCAAACGTTAACACTAACCAGTTGAAAAATTTATCAGTAAAGAGTATCAGTTGGTGGAAGAATAAGTCGTAGCGATCCATAAAGAATTGGGGAAGATAGAAGTGGTGGTATGGAAGGTATGGAGGTGAATAGACAGGAGGTGGTGATGAATCAAAACGAGAATGCGAATGATCAGCAATCAGTGGAATGTTGGCATTCTCGTAGCTTATTAAAAGAAATGGGGGTGGTTCAACTTCTAAAGGAGGAGGTTGACTAACCACAATACCCCCAAAATGTTTCTGTGGGTCCTCTATTGACTTGGCATCATCTATCAATTGCATATGATATTCAATTATAATGGAACTGATCTCCTCGATGTCCGCCATAGTCCAACCGAAAACTTGACGCCTATCTTGTAAGACCTTTAAAATAGCGTTCTCTTGCTCGAAGGCTAGAGAGGCTGATATTATAATGGGAAAAGTCTCATTCTCACCTATGTAAGCATATTTAAGGTGAGGCGGTAAGGACATGAGTTCGAGTTTCGGAGGCGAAAGAATCATTGCGGAATCTACCTCGAACTCAAAGGACTCCAACACAGGTTCGAAGTCACTGCAAACAACCGATTCGGATGGTTCGACTAACTCATCCAAAAATTCAAAAGACTCATATTCGGGCTGTGAGTCATCATCATTCGAAAAAGTGAAACATTCATAATCCATATCGGTTGTGTCAACGGTGGTAGGCTCAAGGAGGGATGCACTAGTGGCGTCAAAACTGTTTTTATCAAAAAAGAATCTTTCAAGCTCGCAGTCCTCCTGTGTGATTTCGTGAATAGAGCAAACTTCTCGTGTACTAGTTTTAGGCACGGGGGGCAGACTTCCCATCTTATAAATATTGAACTCACTAGACATCTTCCCAAAGGATAGAGTCATGGAGCCATTGCGACAGTTTATTACAGCATTGGAAGTGGCCAAAAATGGTCGACCGAAAATCACCGGAATTTGGTTACGTGGGTTAGCAACAGGTTGTGTATCTATAACAATAAAATCAACGGGGAATATGAACTCCCCAACTTTGATCAACACATCCTCTAGCTTACCCCTTGGATGGGTGATTGATCGATCAGCCATTTGGAGAGTACAACGAGTGGGTTTCAACTCTCCAACCCCTAATTGTTCGTACACGGAGTAGGGAAGAAGGTTAACAGTAGACCCAAGATCTAAAAGTGCTCGATTAATTTTCTTATCCCCAATTGTGATTGAAATCGTAGGACAGCCGGGGTCCTTTCGTTTTTGGGGTAAGGTTTGAGGGTGGTTAATAGTATTGCTCACTGCACTAGCCACTAGCACTTTCTTAGGTACTTTAGATGCCTTTCTCTTCGAGGTGCATAAGCCCTTTAAGATTTTCGCGTATGAAGGGACTTGTTGGATTGCATCCAAGAGAGGTATATTTATGCTATTGTTCAGACCATAATATTGCATTTTTCATCCCCCTATTCTTATCCGTTTTATAAATAAACAGGTACTCTTGACGCACGTTTGTTGCATGTTACAGAATACAGGCTCTTGGAGCAAATACAGTAAAAAAGACGAAAGTTGATACAGAAAAGAGACTTTTGACCAACAAGTAGACGGGTCTTACTCAAGCTGAGACGAAGAACAGTGCAAGGTCCAAAAAGACGAAGGTGAAACGGTCAAAAAATCCTTATAAGTTTTCACTGAAGATCTGTAGAAGACCCAGAAGTCAAACAGAGAAAAGTGGTGAAGAAACAAGAAGCCTAAATGCCCAGAATACAGCTCAAGAATTTTGGTGAGCTGAGCTCACCAAAGGGCCGCGGAACCGCGGCCCAAGCCAACCAATGCCGCGGTTCCGCGGCCGCTTAGTGCCCGTGTCGGTGCAACTTTCCTGTGTCGGTGCGTCGGTGCAGGGGTTGGAATTTTTAGTGGGCAAATCTGTAATTGCACGTGCGCGAGACTCTGAAACCCTAAATTCTCCTGTTTACTTATAAATTGTAATCGAAAATTGTAAAACCCTATGCCTCTTTTCAATCAGTAAAATTCAGAATTGCTGGGAGTATTATTCAGATCTGTTCTATATTGCTTGGAGGGAGCCGTCAACCTAGTAAGTTATTTTATTTTAATTCTTTTAATTAGTATGTCGTATCATCCCCTAATGAGCGAGTAGTCTCCTCGCATGTTAGGGTTAGCCTTAGGGAAAGGTTTGAGAGATGAGATCTCTCATCCCTTTCATGCCATCCATACCTAAGAGTTAGAACTCCATGCATGCACGCACAACCGCTCCCTACGGTATCCTACCCCTCGAGGTAACGATGAACCATAGTATAAAGGTCCGGTTGCGCGTGTTTTCCATGGAGGTTAGGGTAATTATCAACAAAGGAAGGATACGAATCTAGAGGAAGAAACATCTTCCCAAAAGATTCGGATCCACTTTATTGATAATTACCGTAACATCTAATAGATCTAAAATAGGGCAATGAAAGCGGTAAGGAAACCCTTAATCTCCAAACTTCCCCTAAACCTAACCCTAGCAAGACTTTAATTTAGGTTAATTTAGTTTAGTGATAGATCTAGTTTTTAGATTTAATCAATCCAAACAACATTTGGAATCAACTCGTGATAACACAAAAAGGAAATTACCCATCTCTGTGGATCGACCCGTACTCACCGGCTAGCTGCAAAGCGACGCCATTTCTGATTGCGGTAAATACAAGTATTTTCATACAAATCAAATGGCGCCGTTGCCGGGGATGGTGTAATCTTTCTTTTGTGTAATTTCGGGTTGATTTAAATTTTTAAAAATCATAAAAATCAGAAAATAGAAAAATACAAAAACATTTTATCGATTTTTATCTGTTTGAAGGGTTTTATTGTTTGAATCTTGCAGGAACAGTGAAGACTCTCGGATCTGGAATTTTACAGAGGGCAAATCAGTAAAGTGCACATCACAACAGAGGTAGATTGAACCAACAGAGCACCACAAATTTTCTGAGCTGCTGATCTGCTCAAAGGACCGCGGTTCCGCCGCAAACAGCACATCAAGACCGCGGTTCCGCGGCCTTCTGTTGGCCTCTCTGCGTAAATTTTTCATGGTTTGCTTTCTCATTCTCCCCTCTGCAAGCTCCATATCTCTCTCTGTAAAAAATTTCTGCAGGAATTCTTTGCGCTAAAAAAATTCTTCTTCCCCCTTCTAAATAACAGATTTTCTGCAGGTTTCTTTGCGCCGCGCTAAAAATTGATTGCAAGTGAATTTTATTGTTTTGCATAATTTAATCGGACTTTAAGGGGCTAATTGACCAAACTCGGATTGGGTGGGGATTTCATCACCCTTCCCAGGACCCCAGAAAACACCTAATGCATGTGCATTCACCACAATTAATTAAAAAATATTAGACTCAAACCTAAGGACATCGAGCTCAATAGGAAAAGGACTAGTATAGGCATCGACCGTTTATCCTAACTGACATTGCGGTGTCTAGGCTAGTGGTTATTAATTAGGCCCACTGTAGTAGTGGTTCCTTCCCACTTACCTGGCCGTACTTGCCGGTGAAGAGGCAGTTTGAGGTCCTATTTCTAGCCCTAGTTAGGAGCTGTCTAGTAGACCTAGGTGACCCTAGATCTAGGCCTGATTGTGCATGTGTGGTTGATACATTTGTGTCACGAGTCCCTTTTCAAAAACCTTTTTGCAAAACTCTCACATAAATAAAATAAAAAAAAAGAAAAATCTTTTCAAAACTTGCAACTTGCCGCTAAGAAAACTTGCAACTCACTTCCACCACTTTCCCTCACTGACGTTCTCTTACCTCCACATTCTGTCTTTTTTTTCTGACTACACTACCCCTTATAGTGTATGTCATTTTGGACTAGGGATACTAACGCCCGATTAGTCCGTGTTTCGTTGGTACCGACCGACGAACCCTTCGACGAGCCCTTCGTCGACATTCCGTCCATTTCTTTACCTCCACCTTCAAATTCTTCTGTCGAAGGTATGTCGGGACACGACCCCAACGATACCTTACCGACGGGAATGATTCCACCTCCGTTAGGTGCGAATAACCCGAATCTTCCGCCTGTTGTAGCGCCCGCACGAGTTGCGCTCCAGGATCTCTTCTACCCCGTCCGCAATTCTTTACCTACATGTCTTTCACCCCCACCGGCAAATGGGGACAACTTTGAAATAAAACCACATTTCATCAATATGCTGCCAAAATTTCATGGTTTGGAATCCGAAGATGCGTATATTTTTATCAATAAATTCCAAAATGTGTGCGCTATAATGAAAACGACCCAATTAAGTGATGACGCTATAAGGCTAAGGGTCATTCCTTTCACCTTATGTGACCTAGCCGAGAAGTGGCTATATAGCACCGCATCACATTCCATTAGAAATTAGGACGAGTTTGTGAGAGCTTTTCTGAAAAAGTTCTATCCTCATCACAAAACTGCTAGAATCCGTAACGAGATTATACAATTTTCACAGCTTCCTTTCGAACCATTTTGGAAGTGCTTCGAGAGATTTAAAGACCTACTCGTTCAATGCCCTCATCATGGGATTGAAAGTTGGCAACTTTGCCAAACATTATACGAGGGACTGAACTCGGCAACGAAGCAGTTGCTAGAAACCATATGTCAAGGTCATTTTCTCTCCAAGTCTAGCGACGAAGCGTGGCAGTTTCTTGAGGATCTTAGTGAGCAAACAATTCAGTGGAAGAGTACCAAGACCATATCATCTTCTTCTAGTGGTCAATCTGGGGCAGGCATACACCAAGTAGATATGTCGATTGCTATGAAGGCCGAGATGGCCGCACTTATTAAAAAGCTAGAAGCCATTGAGACCAAAATCTCATCGTCTTCTCCTGCCCCTGTTTTACCTCCACGAACTGTTTGTGCTTGTTGTGTGAATCCATCGCATCTAACCGAAGAGTGTCCTTATAATGCACCTATTCAAGGACAAGATCAAGTCAATGCTGCATTTCAGCAACGACAAAGAAACGATCCGTACTCTTCGACATACAATCCGGGGTGGAGGAGTCATCCAAATTTCGCTTGGAACCAAAATCAACAAGTCCAAGGAAATAACAATTTTCAAAGACCTCCTCCTCCACAACAACAACAAGCACCTTTACAAACTCAAAACCAGCAACCTTTCCAACAACAACCTTATACAAATCAAACGAACAATTTGGTTCAACCAAATGATAATAAGGTTATCTCGCTCGAAAAAAGTCTAGATGCATTTCTTAAGCAATCTACAGAATCCGCAGCAAGATTTGAAAATTATGTTCAATCTTTGATGCATAACAATGCCTCACACGATCAAAGTATCAAATCTATTGAGGCACAAATTGCACAATTAACTGCTGCGTTGAGCGAGAGAGAAAAGGGAAAGCTTCCATCTCAACCATTGCCAAATCCCGGTCACACACAAAACGCATATCACAATCACAATATAAATGCGGTGACCACGTTGAGATCCGGAAGAGAGTTGCAAAATAATGTGGGAACTCATGATGACATCCCCGCCGGTGGTTCTTCTTCTTCTTCTTTTTCTTTTTCTCCATCGTCATCTTCCCCTTCTTCATTTTCTTCACTTTCTTCTTCACCTTTTTCTTTAGAGCCTATTCTCCACCCTTCACACGGCTCTACTTCTTCTTGCTCGAACGGACCCATTGCTCACAACATGAACACATCTATACCGGGATCCGTTCCTACTCCACATTCTACTCCACAGACATTTGACTCAACGAATTTTCAAAATGCTCCATTTCCAAACAGGTTGAGTCCCAATAAACCAACTGCACATGTGGAGAAGATTGTGGAGATATTTAAGCAGGTTAGCATAAATTTACCTCTCTTGGATGCAATCCAATAAGTCCCTTCATACGCGAAAATCTTAAAGGGCTTATGCACCTCGAAGAGAAAGGCATCTCAAGTACCCAAGAAAGTGCTAGTGGCTAGTGCAGTGAGCAATGCTATTAACCACCATCAAACCTTACCCCAAAAACGAAAGGACCCCGGCTGTCCTACTATTTCAATCACAATTGGGGATAAGAAAATTAATCAAGCACTTTTAGATCTTGGGTCTAGTGTTAACCTGATTCCCTACTCTGTGTACGAACAATTAGGGGTTGGAGAGTTGAAACCCACTCGTTGTACTCTCCAAATGGCTGATCGATCAATCACCCATCCAAGGGGTCAGCTAGAGGATGTGTTGATCAAAGTTGGGGAGTTCATATTCCCCGTTGATTTTATTGTTATGGATACACAACCTGTTGCTAACCCAAGAAACTAAATTCCGGTGATCCTCGGTCGACCATTTTTGGCCACTTCCAATGCTGTAATAAACTGTCGCAATGGCTCCATGACTCTATCCTTTGGGAAAATGTCTAGTGAGTTCAATATTTATAAGATGGGAAGTCTGCCCCCCGTGCCTAAAACTAGTACACGAGAAGTTTGCTCTATTCACGAAATCACGCAGGAGGACCGCGAGCTTGAAAGATTTCTATTTGATGAAAACAGTCTTGACACCATTAGTGCATCCCTCCTTGAGCCTACCACAGTTGACACAACCGATATGGATTATGAATGTTTCACTTTTTCGGATGATGACGACTCACAGCCCGAATATGAGACTTTTGAATTTGTGAATGAGTTAGTTGAACCATCCGAATCGGTTGTTTGCAGTGATTTCGAACCTGTGTTGGAGTCCTTTGAGTTCGAGGTAGATTCCGCAATGATTCTTTCGCCTCCGAAACTCGAACTCATGTCCTTACCGGCTCACCTTAAATATGCTTACATAGGTGAGAATGAGACTTTTCCCATTATAATATCAGCCTCTCTAGCTTTCGAGCAAGAGAACGCTATTCTAAAAGTCTTACAAGATAGGCGGCAAGTTTTCGGTTGGACTATGGCGAACATCGAGAAGATCAGTTCCCTTATAATTGAATATCATATAAAATTGATGGATGATACCAAGTCAATAGAGGACCCACAGGAACATTTTGGGGATATTGTGGTTAGTCAACCTCCTCTTTTAGAAGTTGAACCACCCCCATCTCTTTTAATAAGCTACGAGAATGCCAATATTCCACTGATTGCTGATCATTCACATTCTCGTTTTGATGCATCACCACCTCATGTATATTCACCTCCACACCTTCCATTCCACCACTTCTATCTTCCCCAATTCTTTGTGGATCGCTACAACGTATTCTTCCACCAACCCATACTCTTTACTGATAAATTTTTCAACTGGTTGGTGTTAACGTTTGGTCTATGCAAGGTTTGGCAGTAATGACAAACATAGTTTGAATGAAGTTTGGGGGAGGGCTTTTCTGTATATATTTGTTTTTCCTAACAATAAAAAAAATTATAAATAAATAAACAGGGAAGTGCCGGTATTTTGACCCTCTTGGTTTAGTATGACAGTGAGGACACTGTCAAGTTCAAGTTTGGGGGTATGCTCGGTACGTTTTCTTCCTTCGCATTCATTTGTACATATTTTTGCATTTGCATATTTATTTGAAAACCCATAAAAATTTGAAAAATTTCAAAAATTATAAAAATAGTGTATTCAATTTTGGCCATATTTGATTTGAGTTTGACAGATAGGTTAACTGGCTAGGAACAACTAGATTTTAAACTTAGTAAATTTAAAAACCCTAAAAATAACATTTCTTAAAGTTTAACGGTAGAAAGTATATGCCTTGTAGTTTATTTAGAAATAAGCAAATTTTGGGTTCACTTCTTAGGCTAAGTCGAAACAAGGGAAGAGTATTGACATTCTTATTAGAATATAAGTTTGAAAAATAGTTCATAGCTTAAGTCTAAATTCTGAAAATGTATACCCTACAATTTGCACAATCACGCACCTTGAAACTTGGAATAGTAGAAGAGACCTTGAAATGCTCTTGTCTAAAGTCCTTAGTACAATGAAAATAAAGAAAAAAAAAGTGAATAAAGAAAAAATGGACACTGGTTTTTGTGATTACTTAAGGCTGTAAAAATAGAAAAATATTTAGCGAGGGTGCTTCATCACCTAGTGCCTTAGACCAACTGGTTTGGGAGTCACTGCTAAAACCTTGGGTGTTGCAAAACTAGGAAGTACGCTTTAAAGTGCTAACGTATCTTGTAATCGGTTGTTGGTACCTCAAGAAGTATTAACGGTCGCATGAAGGATGTGTAAGCAAATTTCATTTAAAAATTCACTAATTAATAAGTGCTTTGGACAATGGACGAGAGTACGATTGCTTGATTTGAATTTCCAAGTGTAGGGGTAATCTATACACACACGTGGGGATATGTGATTAGAGTTTAGATAAGAGAAAGGAATGAAAGATAGAACTTGTATCTTTAGTAGAGTTGATAGAAATTCCTAAGTAGAGATGAAACCTTAGAAGGAAGACTTAAGAGATGCCGAAAGCTAAGTAGGTCTACATAGCATATATAATCTTAAGTTAAATAATGAGGAAGTGTGAAGAATATGGGTGGATAATTTGCGAGTCAAAAGATAATAGAATTCCTTGTTAGAAAACCTTATTGGAGAACAAAAGTCAATGGGCAGAGTTGATAGGATTTTGTGGGTAGTATCCGCTGAAAACCCTCAGGAGACAACACTCCTCCTACTAGGGACACCTAGAGGTTTAACGGCTTGTTGTACATGCTCAGTGCAATCGCGTTTCCCTGCGAAAGTGTGGTTAGGATTTTAGTGAATAAAAAATAAGTTTGCTCGAGGAAGAGCAAAAGATAAGTTTGGGGGTATTTGTTCACACCATAATATTGCATTATTATATTCCCCATTCTTATATATTTTACAAATAAACGGGTGCTTTTGACGCATGTCTGCTACATGTTACAGGTTATAGGTTCTTGGACAGAAAACAGTGAAAATAATGAAAAGACATTGAAAAAGTGGATTTTGATCAACAAACAGAAGACTCTTGATCAAGCCTACATAAGGAATAGTTCACAAAGCAAGATTCAAGACGTCGACTCAAAGCGAAGGGTTAAAGTTCACTACAATTATTCACTGTAGGATCTGGAACAAACCTAGAAGCCAAACTGAGAAAAGAACCAAAGAAATAGGGAGACAAAAACATCCTGAAGCTCTGAAGAAAAAATGAAGAATTGATCTCCCTACTTGGCCGCGGTTCCGCGGCCAAGTCATGCCTTTGGCCGCGGAACCGCGGCCGTCTAAAGCCCGTGTTGGCGCGGAAAATGATGGCGGTGCTCTGGAGTTGATTAGGTCTTTTCTTAGGGGGTATTTTTGTAATTGTGGACATGCGAAACAAATGTAACCCTAGGGTTTCCTATTCTTTATAAATAGGAACTCTAAAAATTGTAAATCTTTATGCCTCCTTTTAATAATAAAATAAAGACCTCTTTATGGAGTGCATCGGTGTTTCTTTTCAACTCATGGATTCAGATCTGACAAACCTGCGTTGATGATTGGAGAGATGCATCTGTAAGTAGATTTAATTCCTTGCTCTAGTTGAGATTTCAATTCTTTGCCCTAGGTAGATTTAATTTCTTGCCGTAGATAAATTATTTAGAGTTAGCTTTGGGAAAGGATTTTGAGAGATGAGATCTCTCACCCCTTTCTTACCCATAATATATTTTCAATAGGACTCCATGCATACACGCACACACCGCGCCCTACGGCATCCTACCCCTCGAGGTAGCGGTGACACCGTAGTATAAAAGCCCGGTTGCGCGCGTTTTCCATGGAAGTTAGGGTAAGGATCTCTAAAGGAAGGACAAGAACCTAGAGGAAGGAACACCTTCCCGAATGGATCTAATCCCCTTTATTGATAATTACCATAACTCCTCATAGATCTTCATTCGGGTATAGAAAGCGTTGAGATTTACCTGCATTTCCAAACCATCCCTAAACCTAACCCTAGCAAGACTAGATCTAGATAATCGTAGTATAGAATAATTAGGTTTTTAGATTTAATAATCAAGCCGAACACCCTTCGGAATTAACTCATTAGCGCGACTAGGAGATTCACAAAATCCCTGTGGACCGACCCGTACTCATCGGCTAGCTTCATGCGACGCCGTTCTTGATTGCGGTTTAGAAATAGTTGTTGACATACAATCAAATGTCACCGGGGATTTTGTAGGTAGTATCCGCTGAAAACCCTCAGGAGACAACACTCCTCCTACTAGGGACACCTAGAGGTTTAACAGCTTGTTGCACGTGCTCAGTGCAATCGCGTTTCCCTGCGAAACTGTGGTTAGGATTTTAGTGAATAAAAAATAAGTTTGCTCGAGGACGAGCAAAAGATAAGTTTGGGGGTATTTGTTCAGATCATAATATTGCATTTTTCATCCCCCTATTCTTATCCGTTTTATAAATAAACAGGTACTCTTGACGCACGTTTGTTGCATGTTACAGAATACAGGCTCTTGGAGCAAATACAGTAAAAAAGACGAAAGTTGATACAGAAAAGGGACTTTTGACCAACAAGTAGACGGGTCATACTCAAGCTGAGACGAAGAACAGTGTAAGGTCCAAAAAGACGAAGGTGAAACGGTCAAAAGATCCTTACAAGTTTTCACTGAAGATCTGTAGAAGACCCAGAAGTCAAACAGAGAAAAGTGGTGAAGAAACAAGAAGCCCAAATGCCCAGAATACAGCTTAAGAATTTTGGTGAGCTGAGCTCACCAAAGGGCCGCGGAACCGCGGCCCAAGCCAACCAATGCCGCGGTTCCGCGGCCGCTTAGTGCCCGTGTCGGTGCAACTTTCCTGTGTCGGTGCGTCGGTGTAGGGGTTGGGATTTTTCGTGAGCATATCTATAATTGCACGTCCGCGAGACTCTGAAACCCTAAATTCTCCTGTTTACTTATAAATTGTAATCGAAAATTGTAAAACCCAATGCCTCTTTTCAATCAATAAAATTCAGAATTGCTGGGAGTATTATTCAGATCTATTCTATATTGCTTGGAGGGAGCCGTCAACCTAGTAAGTTATTTTATTTTAATTCTTTTAATTAGTATGTCGTATCATCCCCTAATGAGCGAGTAGTCTCCTCGCTTGTTAGGGTTAGCCTTAGGGAAAGGTTTGAGAGATGAGATCTCTCACCCCTTTCATGCCATCCATACCTAAGAGTTAAAACTCCATGCATGCACGCACAACCGCTCCCTACGGCATCCTACCCCTCGAGGTAACGATGAACCGTAGTATAAAGGGCCGGTTGCGCGTGTTTTCCATGGAGGTTAGGGTAATTATCAACAAAGGAAGGATACGAATCTAGAGGAAGAAACATCTTCCCAAAAGATTCGGATCCACTTTATTGATAATTACCGTAACATCTAATAGATCTAAAATAGGGCAATGAAAGCGGTAAGGAAACCCTTAATCTCCAAATTTCCCCTAAACCTAACCCTAGCAAGACTTTAATTTAGGTTAATTTAGTTTAGTGATAGATCTAGTTTTTAGATTTAATCAATCCAAACAACATTTGGAATCAACTCATGATAACACAAAAAGGAAATTACCCATCTCTGTGGATCGACCCGTACTCACCGGCTAGCTGCACAGCGACGCCGTTTCTGATTGCGGTAAATATAAGTATTTTCATACAAATCAGCTAACCTGCTTAAACAATTCCACAATCTTCTCCATTTGTGCAGTTGGTTTATTGGGACTCAACCTGTTTGGAAATGGAGCATTTTGAAAATTTGTTGAGTCAAATGTCTGTGGAGTAGAATGTGGAGTAGGAACGGCACCCCGTGTAGATGTGTTCATGTTGTGAGAAATGGGTCCGTTCGAGTTAGAAGAAGTAGAGCCGTGTGAAGGGTGGAGAATAGGCTCTAAAGAAAAAGGTGAAGAAGAAGGTGAAGAAAATGACGAAGGGGAAGATGACGATGGAGAAGAAGAAGAACCACCGGCGGGGATGTCATCACTAATACCCACATTATTCTGCAACACTCTTCCGGATCTCAACGTGGTCACCGCATTAACATTGTGATTGTGATATGCGTTTTGTGTGTGACCGGGATTTGGCAATGGTTGAGATGGAAGCTTTCCCTTTTCTCTCTCGCTCAACGCAGCAGTTAATTGTGCAATTTGTGCTTCAATAGATTTGATACTTTGATCGTGTGAAGCATTGTTATGCATCAAAGACAGAACATAATTTTCAAATCTTGCTGCGGATTCTGTAGATTGCTTGAGAAATGCATCTAGACTTTTTTCTAATGAGATAACCTTATCATCATTTGGTTGAACCAAATTATTCGTTTGATTTGTATAAGGTTGTTGTTGGAAAGGTTGCTGGTTTTGAGTTTGCGAAGGTGCTTGTTGTTGTTGTGGAGGAGGAGGTCTTTGAAAATTGTTATTTCCTTGGAATTGTTGATTTTGGTTCCAAGCGAAATTTGGGTGACTCCTCCACCCCGGATTGTATGTCGAAGAGTACGGATCGTTTCTTTGTCGTTGCTGAAATGCAGCATTGAATTGATCCTGTCCTTGAGTAGATGCATTATAAGGACACTCTTCGGTTAGATGCGATGGATCCGAACAACAAGCACAAACAGTTCGTGTGGGTAAAGCAGGGGCAGGAGAAGGCGATGAGATTTTGGTCTCAATGGCTTCTAGCTTTTTCATAAGTGCGGCCATCTCGGCCTTCATAGCAATCGACATATCTACTTGATGTATGCCTGCCCTAGATTGACCAATAGAAGAAGATGAGGTAGTCTTTGTACTCTCCCACTGAATTGTTTGTTCACTAAGATCCTCGAGAAACTGCCACGCTTCGTCGCTAGATTTGGAGAGAAAATGACCTTGACATATGGTTTCTAGCAACTGCTTCGTTGCCGAGTTCAATCCCTCGTATAATGTTTGGCAAAGTTGCCAACTTTCGATCCCATGATGAGGGCATTGAACGAGTAGGTCTTTAAATCTGTCGAAGCACTTCCAAAATGGTTCGGAAGGAAGCTGTGAAAATTGTATAATCTCGTTACGGATTCTAGCATTTTTGTGATGAGGATAGAACTTTTTTAGAAAAGCTTTCACAAACTCGTCCCAATTTCTAATGGAATGTGATGCGGTGCTGTATAGCCATTTCTCGGCTAGGTCACATAAGGTGAAAGGAATGACCCTTAGCCTTATAGCGTCATCACTTAATTGGGTCGTTTTCATCATAGTGCACACATTTTGGAATTTATTGATAAAAATATACACATCTTCAGATTCCAAACCATGAAATTTTGGCAGCATATTGATGAATTGTGGTTTTATTTCAAAATTGTCCCCATTTGCCGGTGGGGGTGAAAGACATGCAGGTAAAGGAGTGCGGACGGGGTAGAAGAGATCCTGGAGCGCGATTCGTTGGGGCGCTACAACAGGCGGAAGATTCGGATTATTCGCACCTAATGGAGGTGGAATCATTCCCGTCGGTAAGGTATCGTTGGGGTCGTGTCCCGACGTACCTTCGAAAGAAGAATTTGAAGGTGGAGGTAAGGAAATGGAGGGAATTTCGACTTAGGTGTCGAAAGGTTCGTCGGTCGGTACCAACGAAACACGGACTAATCGGGCGTTAGTATCCCTAGTCCAAAGTGACATACACTAAAGGGGTAGTGCAGTCAGAGAAAAAAAATGAAAGACAGAATGTGGAGGTAAGATAACGTCAATGAGAAGAAGTGGTGTAAGCGAGGTGCAAGTTTTCTTAGCGACAAGTTGCAAGTTTTGAAAAGATTTTTCTCTTTTTTCTTTTTTTATTTATGTGAGAGTTTTGCAAAGAGGTTTTTTGAAAAGAGACTTATGACACAAATGTATCAACCACACATGCACAATCAGGCCTAGATCTAGGGTCACCTAGGTCTGTTAGACAGCTCCTAACTAGGGCTAGAAATAGGACCTCAAACCGCCTCTTCACCGACACTTGCGGCCAGGTAAGTGCCAGGTAAGTGGGAAGGAACCACAACAGTGGGCCTAATTAATAACCACTAGCCTAGACACACTTGCCTAGACACCGCAATGTCAGGTTAGGATAAACGGCCGATGCCTATACTAGTCCTTTTCCTATTGAGCTCGAAGTCCTTAGGGCTGAGTCTAGTATTTTTTAATTAATTGTGGTCAATGCAAATGCTTTAAGTGTTTTCTGGGGTCCTGGGAAGGGTGATGAAATCCCCACCCAATCTGAGTTTGGTCAATTAGCCCCTTAAAGTCCGATTAAATTATGCAAAACTGTAAATTCACTTGCAATCAATTTTTTTAGCACGGCACAAAGAAACCTGCAGAAAATCTGTTATTTAGAAGGGGAGAAGATTTTTAGCGCAAAGAATTCCTGCAGAAAATTTTCACAAAAGATATATTATAGGTTGCAGAGGAGAGAGGGAGAAAACAAACCAACAAATTTTCAGGTGCTGACGTGGCCAAGTAGCGGCGGAACCGCGGTCTGGGGGACAGTTTTGCCGCGGAAGAGCGGCAGGATGAGGTGATCAGTGGCTCAAAAAATTTTTTTGGCTCTGTTGTGATCTTCCCTCTCTGTTCTGATATGATTTATTTTGTTTGGCCCTCTGTGAATTTCCAGATCCGCGATTCTTTGCTGTTCCTGCAAGATTCAAAAGATACACTCTTCAAACAGATCAAAATTGATAATTTTTTTATTTTTTTTTATTTTCAGATTTTTATAATTTTTTTAAAATTTATATCAACCCGAAATTACACAGAAAGAAATTTTACGCCATCCCCGGCAACGGCGCCATTTGATTTTTCCAAAAATACTTGTTAACCGTAATCAGAAACGGCGTCGCTTTGCAGCTAGCCGGTGAATACGGGTCGATCCACAGAGATGTGTAATTTTCTTAATGTGTTTTTTCGAGTTGATTCCAAATGTTGTTTGGATTGATTTATTATGTCTAAAAAACCTAGATCTATCAATAAACTAAATTAATCTAAATTAAAGTCTTGCTAGGGTTAGGCTTAGGGAAAGTTGGGAGATTAAAGGTTTCCTCACCGCTTTCAATGCCTTATTTTAGATCTATTAGATGTTATGGTAATTATCAATGAAGTGGATTAGAATCTTTTGGGAAGATGTTTCTTCCTCTAGATTCTTGTCCTTCCTTTATCGATCCTTACCCTAACCTCCATGGAAAAACACGCGCAATCAGTCCTTTACACTACGGTGTCATCGTTACCTCGAGGGGTAGAATGCCGTAGGGCGCGGTGTGTGCGTGTATGCATGGAGTTCTAATTCTTAGTTGTGAAGGGGCATGAAAGGGGTGAGGGATCTCATCTCTCAAACCTTTCCCTAAGGCTAACCCTAACAAGCGAGGAGATTACTCGCTCATTAGGGGATTAAAAGACATTCTAATTAAAAGAGAATTAAAACAAGGAATTAAAATTACTTACTAATTTTTATTGATGGCTCCCTCCAAGCAATAATAAAGAACAGATCTGAATTTGTGAAATGAAAAGAGGCATAGGTTTTACAGATCTGTGATTACAATTTATAAGTAAACAGGGAAAATTAGGGTTACAGAGTCTTGCGCATATGCAATTACAGATATGCCCACGAAAAATCAAAACCCCCGCACCGACGCACCGACACCAGAAGTTTCCACCGACACGGGCTTTAAATGGTCGCGGAACCGCGGCATTAGTGGGCTTGGGCCGCGGTTCCGCGGCCCTTTGGTGAGATCATCTCACCATCTTTTCTGGGCTTGTTTGTAGTTATCTGTGCTTGTTATTTCTTCATCTCATTTCTCTGTTTGGCTTCTTATTCTTCTCCAGATCTTTCAGTGAAAAACATGTAGCGATCTTTTAACCGTTTGCCTTGACATTTTGGACCTTGCACTGTTCTTCGTCTAGGCTTGACTAGGATCCTTCTATTTGTTGGTAAAAAGTCCCATTTCTGTTGTCTTGTGTCTTTTTCACTATTTTCTCTCCAAAAACCAGTAAACTGTAACATGCAGTAGACATGCGTCAAAAGCACATGTTTAATTATAAAACGAATAAGAATTAGGGAATGTAAACTGCAATATTATGATATGAACAGGTGCGTGCGGCTCGGGAAGCCAACGGTCAATCTACCTCAGGTAATGTGCTTTTCGAGGCTTTGTTGTAAAAGTTGTAAAACTATTGGTTCTTATATATCTTGTCCTGCAGAGCCAAGTCCAACTGAGGGAGCGGCAGAAACCGTCGAGCCTGAGGGGACAGTGGAGGAGGTACTGGCTGAACCCGAGGCGACGGTGGGAGACGTAGCCGGGGTCACCGGGCCTGATCTAGTGGCTGACGAGACGGTCACGCCTACTATGCCCAAGAAGGTTGCCGATGCCGAGCCCGAGGTAGAGGCAGAGTCTGCGGCGGCAGCGGATGGGGCGGCTGCGATCGACGAACCCATGGCAGCGGTGGATGAGACGGTCGCGGCCGCTGAGCCCGAGGGGGTAGCAGGTGAGACGGGCATGATCACTGAGGATGAAACGACCGTTTTTTCTCAAGAGTCGGACGCCGCTCCGATCATCGCTCTCCCTGCTTACGGTTCCTTGTCGTCTTCTGGCGTCGCGAGCGTAACGACGGCTCCTGTAGAATCGGGCGATGAGACAACGGGAGGTAATCCCATGTCAATGGAGGAGGGAGACGCCGCCGTTTCGGCTGGTGACTCATCAGGTAAATTTTGGGTTACCGTCCTTCTTTTTATTCTGCTATTCTTCCTGATAGGGTTTATCTTGTTTCTAACGCAGGTGCGGCCAGTGCTGATGCCCCATTGCTCGAGGGAGCGCCGTCAGTTACTGCCTTGACGGTGGCTACCTCTCTACCTTCTCTCGCACCGTCGCAAATGTTGGAAGGTATGGATTTGTAACTCATTAGTCTTATCTTTCGGCCGTATAATTCATGTATTGACGTTGTACTATTGCGTCCTTACAGGAGTGCTTTTTGATCACCTGTACCAGGTGCTGTATCCACACTTCTCCTTCCCGTCGGAGCTTGCTTCATCTGGTGGCGCTGGTGAGTATAGTCTTCAATTAATGCTCTTTCTTTTTCCGATAATGAACTTGTTTCTGATTCTTCCTTGCCCTGATTGCAGTGCTACAGATCGAAGGAGGAGATAAGAGACCGGTTGCGCCACCGGTCCTCCCGGCTTTGCCGCCTGCTGCAGCTGGTATAGTAAACTCCACCATTGATGACTTTCTTATATTCCTTGAATCGTCATTTGATTGTGTTTTGTTCTGCAGCTGTCACTCCGACTCTGGTCCCTTTCGAGTCTCGCATCATGATGGCGGCAGGCCTATTCTCCAGGCGTCCATCCTCAAAGGGTGCTGCGATGAGTTTGAGCATGCTGAGCGGATGCGTCGAGGAGCTTAACGCAGAAGCTCCTACATCCGCCGCAGATTTCTCTGCGGCGGTTAATCCGATGCTAGCGACGTTTGTAAATTTTCATAATGAAGGCGTCGTCGAGTCTTGGGTTAATCACTGTAGGGAGATCGAGGCCCGCTTGTATCAGCTGGAACTTATGCGTCCTGCCCCCGAGGTTTTGGCCACGAGTACTCAACGGGCGGCATGGATCGAGCAGAGCGCTTCTTACTTCCGCCATTTGGAACAAGAAGCGGCCTTAAGGCGGAGGGAATGCCAAGAGACCTCAAGCGAGTCTTCTCGACTGCGTGCTGAGGTCGACGCGAATGCTGCCCGGGTGAAGGCTATCTTCGAGGGCTTTCTGCAAAGTATTTCTGATGGGCTAAAATTGAAGCAGAAGCTCGATGCCGTTGAGCGTGATGCCTAAGGTCGCGAAGCAGCTGAGCGGGATGTCGAAGAACAACTTTCATCTTACATGCAGCAGCGGGCCCAGGTGGAAGCAGAGTTGGCTGCGGCAGCCGCTCAGGAGGAGGCGTTGAAGGAAGTGCGAGAGCAGCTTGCAGATTTGTTGAAGACGCTTCCTTCTCCATGAACATTTTGTATCATTTGTGATTGTAAATAAAATGTATTTGTTTCTTTTATTCTTTAACACAATGTATCTTGTACTCAATCGAATTTATGAATAAAAGATATACATTCTTCATAATGTCTTGTGTCATTTCTTCGCTTTCTTCTTTCTTTTATTATCAGCATGTTACCTTAGTAAACATGGTCGATCGATGATAGTGCGAGGATCCTGTCTTGGCTTCTTCAAGAGGTAGTGATGGCTCAGGAGGCAGGTTTAGATCTGCTGCCTAAGGCTTTTCAACTTTATGAGCCGTGAGGATCTCACAAAGACTTTTCTCCCTACGGATCGAGAGGATCTCGTAGGTGTCTTTTCTCTTTAGGAATCGTGAGGATTCCTAAGTGCGTTTTCTCTTATAAGTCGTAAGGATCTTATAAGAGAATTTTCCCTCTTATGAGTCGAGAGGACCCGTAAGCGGTTGTTTCCCTCCTTGTCGAGATTCGACTTTGGAGAGTGTGACCCGTGAATAGTATGCAAGAGTCCATTTTGGATCGAATCACAGGGTCCCAGTGCTTAGGAAACAGGTTTTTTTAATCCCCGCTGCCTAAGGCTTTATCTCACAAGTTAAGACGAATCGAGAAGTTCTCCCAAAGATACTAATTTCCTCACGAGTCGAGACGAATCGAGCAGTTCTCGCAAGAATATCCTAACATCACAGTTAACCTATGCTCTTTACGACGGAGGTCCGTTAGGGTCTGTGGTACTTAAAATTTTGTCCGTCGTACCGTCGCGTTGGCTGATGTATTCCTCGATAGGCAATCTTGCTGTTCGAGTAGCCTTGCGACTGTCGTGTCTCTGATCCCTTCGGGGTTTGGACAAGACGTCTTCAAGCAATCCTCTTAGGCAGTTTGACCGTCGGAAGAGCAAGCGTTAGGAAGTTTTCCATGCCGCTTTTTACTTGAGGTTAGGCTCATTTTGGAGAGCCCCGATGAGTCATAACCACTCCGCGCTGATGTGGGATGATCTCCGATAGTCTTTCAGGTTTTATATGAGTCGCCGTCAAGACCCTGAAGCTAGGAATTTGGCCTTTGCTTCGTTTTCTGGCATTGCGTCCGCTATATCGAGACGAATGTCGCGGTTGTCTCTAGGTTGTTGGTGAACCGTCGAGGTTTGGAACTAGGGATTTTGCCGTGGCTCCGCTGTTTGATTGTCGCGTCTGAATCCTGCTAGAGGAAGAACGCTGGGGTGACATCTCGTCTGCTGTATCGAGACGAACGTTGGGGTGGTGATCACTCCGTGCTGGTGTAAGATGATCTCTGATGGTCTTTCAGGTTTTATATGAGTTACCGTCAAGACCCTGAAGCTAGGAATTTGGCCTTCGCTTCGTTTGCTGGCATTGCGTCTGCTGTATCGAGACGAACGTCGAGGTGGTGACCACTCCATGCTGGTGTGAGATGATCTCCGATGGTCTTTCAGGTTTTATATGAGTTGCCGTCAAGACCCTGAAGCTAGGAATTTGTCCTTCGCTTCGTTTGTTTTATCATGTCCGAATCCTGTTGGAGGAAGGACACTGTTGTTGACATTGCGTCTGCTGTAACGAGACGAATGCTGAGGTGGAGCTGGGATTTTGCCGTCACTCCGCTTTATTGACCATGGGGTCTTTTTTTGACGTTGCATCTACATCCTGCTGCACTGCGAAGGAACGCCGCTGTTGACATTGCGTCTGCTGTAACGAGGCAAATGTCGAGATGATCTCTAGGTTGTCTGTGAACCATCGAGGTTTGGAACTAGGGATTAAGCCGTGGCTCCGTTTGGTGATGTTGCGTCTGAATCCTGCTGGAATGAGAAAGATCACCATTGCTGATTCTCGGGCTGTAGATATTGTCGTTAAGCTTTGGAACTAGGGATTTTGCCGTGGCTCCGTTGTTGTGTCGCTTCCGTGCCCTGCTGGCATAAGGAGGAACGCTGTTGTTGGTCTTCTGGGATGCAGATGTGACCGTCGAGACTTGGCTCTCTTTCTGATGGAGCCTGAGGAGGTAAGGCGTGTTTCGCTCTTTGTTCGTGCCCCTGCATTGTATACAAGGATCGATGTGATCTCACATGTAGGGCAAAAGTTTCATTCTTTCAGAATTTTTTTATTTCTTCCCGCGATGCTCTATCATTTCAGCTTTTATATCGCGAAGGTCACGATTGCCCAATCATTTCGGCTATTTTTCGCGATGCCCAATCATTTCGGCTTTTTATTTTATTTTTTACTCGCTGTTTTTTATTGCGAGTTGCCCGATCATTTCGGCTTTTTTGCATGCATACATCTTTTTACTTACTGATTTTGCTTGCAAGTTGCCCCATCATTTCGGCTATTTCGTATGCATGTGTGGCTTGCTGGCTTTTCGCTGTAAGCCTGGGATTAGACACCAATTTCGGCATCAGCACCGCTACAACTGGAATATTGCCAGGAGCGAATCATCATTTGCCTCTGTCGATATTGAACAAAGGTGGCTTAGCGAACAGGGTTAGGATCCTGTCGACTAAGGCTTTTGACTTCATGAGCCGTAAGGGTCTCACAAAGGTATTTCTCCCTGCGAGTCGTGAGGATCTTGTAGGTGTGTTTTCTCCTTAGGAATCGTGAGGATTCCTAAGTGCATGCTCTCTTATAAGTCGTAAGGATCTTACAAAAGTGTTTTCTCCTTATAAGTCGAGAGAACTTACAAGGGTTGTTCACCGTGCGAACATATCCCTAGTCGCGGATGGGACTTGGTTAGGGAAATGTTTATTCACGCCCGTGAATTGTATACAAGGGTGAGTATTGAGCCACTTGTAGGGCAATATCGAAAGTTGTAGGGGGGTTGCTTAAGAACAGGTTCAGGTCTCTGTAACTTAAGACTTTCAAATCTTATGAGCTGTGAGGGTCCCATAAGAGAATTCTCCTTACAAGTCGTGAGGATTTCGCAAGTGTAATTTCTCCTTAGGAATCATGAGGATTCCTAAGTGTGTTGCTCCCTTGTGAGTTGTAAGGATCTCACGCAGGTGATTTCTCCTTACAAGGTCGAGAGGACCCTGTAAGTGTCTTTTAACGAGGTTGCGCCCTTTCAGGTTTTTACAAACACTCGCCGGTAGTCCTGCTGTTTTTACTCACGGAGCCCTTCGGGTTTTCATCCGTGCCCATTTTCCTTATGGAAATACCATTTTTTTTATTCCCTTTTTTTTATAACGAGGTTGTGCCCTTTCGGGTTTTCACAAACACTCGCCGGTAGCCCTGCTGTTTTTACTCACAGAGCCCTTTCGGGTTTTCATCCGTGCCCTTTTTGCTTATGGACATACCGTTTTTTTCCTTTTTTTTTCTTTTTATATAACGAGGTCGCGCCCTTTCGGGTTTTCACAAACACTCGCCGGTAGCCCTGCTGTTTTTACTCACGGAGCCCTTTCGGGTTTTCATCCGTGCCCATTTTGCTTATGGACATACCGTTTTTATTATTATTTTTTTTTAATTTTTTTTGTATCGGCTTTGGGATGTTGCAATCCACCGTAGTTTATCGACATCTCGGTCAACAGCTAGTTTTAGGACGTAGTGGTCCGTCATTAGTTTAAGGACGTTTCGGTCCGTTAACCAGCTACTACTTATAGAGTTTTGGGCTTAGGAAGATAGCGAGCGGACGTAGTCGTCGTCATCTATCATTGACCTAGGCCGTAACTCATTAGGCGTAGTACTTCTTCAGGAAGCGGCCGTTTATTGTCCTGAAAGGTCTTTGCATGTCCATGAGTAAATAGGCTCCACCCTGATAGACCTTGTCTATGATATACGGGCCTTCATAGTTCGGCTCGAATTTACCTCGCTTGGCGCGATTGGGGATCATACGTCTTTTGACCACTAGCACGAGTTCGCCTTGGCGGAATGTCCTCGGTCTGGTCAATCTTTCGTATGAGCGCGTCATCTTTGCTTTATAAGCTTCTAGATTTTGCTGCGCCAGGAACCGGGTTTCATCAAGGGCATCAAGCTCCTCAAGCCGAAGGTGAGCATTTTCTTCGTCCGTCAGCTCGTAGTGGACTGCCACTTGTAGAGAGTGTAATTCTATTTCGAGGGGGAGTACTGCTTCTGTACCGAATACCAACGCGTACGGTGTTGTGTTCGTGGCTGTCTTGAACGTAGTTCGATACGCCCAGAGAGCTTCTTGCAGTCTCTCGTGCCAGTCCTTCTTATTTCGGGACACCGTCTTCTTCACGATCTTCGTCAAGGTCTTGTGGAAAGCCTCAGCTAGACCGTTAGCTCGGGGATTATAAACTGAGGAATATCTCCAATCTATGTTGTGTTGGTGCACGAAGAGGCTGATCTTGTGGCTTCTGTAGGCTGGCCCGTTATCGGAGATGATCCGTCACGGAGTTCCAAATCGATAAATGACGTGCGTCTTGATGAAATGGAGGATATTCTCCGTCTTCACTTCCCTCAGCGGTACTGCTTCTGCCCATTTGGAGAAGTAGTCAGTCGTCGCCAAGATGAATCGATGTCCCCTGGACGATGCTGGTTCGATAGGGCCGATTATGTCAGTCCCCCACATTTCGAACGGCCAACTGGCCACTGTTGGATGTAGAGGATTTGGGTGCTGATGGATAAAGTCCCCATGAATCTGGCATGAGTGGCATTGCTTCGCATATTCGGGGCAATCCTGAATCATTGTGGGCCAATAGTAGCCCATCCGTTTAATCTTCAACTTCATCTTCGGGCCTGCTTGGTGAGAACCGCAGAGTCCGTCGTGAACTTCCTGAATGACTCTTTTCGCCTCTTCAGGTCCCAGACATCTCAACCACAGAGAATCAAATGACCTCTTGTACAGAGTATCATTGACGAAGGTGAAAGACAGAGCTCGTTTCATGAGCTGATGTCTTGAGGACGCATCTTCAGGCGTTCGACGGGATTTGAAGTAGTCTATAAAGACTTCTCTCCAATCCTCAGCCTTTTCCTGGTCTTTTATTTGCATAGCCATTTGCTTAGTCACTCCCTTTTCTTCGGATGATTCCGGAGATATTTCTGCTGGGGCAAGCACCCGACGGCTTTGTACCACGATTCTTACGTCATCGAGGTTCTCGTCGGCCAGTTCTTTAGCGAGCTTAGCTAGTGCATCTGCTTTGCTATTTTCCGCGCGCGGTATGCTTTCCAGCATGTAGGAGGGGATTTGAGTCAGCAATTGCTGTACTCTCTCTCCATACTTTACCAGTTCAGGTTTGCACGTTTGGTAGTCGCCATTTACTTGACTGACGACCAGTTAAGAATCTCCGTATATGAGGAGGTTTTCAATTCCCATGTCGATGGCGATCTCGAGGCCTGCTATCAAAGCTTCGTATTCGGCTTCATTGTTCGTCCTTGGCTCTGTTAAGGAGAAAGCAAAGCGCATTATCCCTCCTTGTGGAGTTATGAAGATGAGGCCTACCCCCGATTTGATTATAGAGGTGCTTTGTTTGTGCTTCTTCATGGAAGACGCTCCATCAAAATAGAGTTCTCATCGGGTATCACTACCGTCGATCGCATCAAACGCATGTTCATCTGGCAGTTCGCAATTCAAAGGGGAATCGGCCGGTATCGGATGCTCAGCGAGGAAGTCGGCGATGGCCTGGCCATTCACTTCCTTAAGAGGCTGATAGGTTATCGAAAACTCCATTAAAAGCAAGGCCCATTTAGCGAGTCTCCCTGTTCGACATTAAATATTTAAGAGGGTCCACCTTCGAAATGAGACGAACTTCATGCGCCAACGCATAGTGCCTGAGCTTTGTTATCGCGAAGATCAACGCCAGGCAGTGTTTTTCGATAGGGGAGTAGTTGCTTTCTGCCCCAGGAGAAATCGACTTAAGTAATAGAGAGCTCTTTCTTTCCCTTGGTCATTCTCTTGTGCCAATAATGCGCCTAAGGAACCTTCGAGGGCTGTTGTATATAGAATAAGGGGCTTTCCTTTGACGGGAGCGGCCAGTACTGGTGGATTCTGCAGGTATTGCTTGATTTCGTCCAGCGCGCCTTGGCATTTATGATCCCAGACGAACGGGGTTCCCTTCTTCATCAAGTGACTGTAAGGACGGCATTTGCCAGAGAGATTGGCTATAAATCGCTGGATATACGCGAGCTTCCCTTGGAGAGACCGCAATTGTTTGAGAGTCTTTGGCGGGGGCATCTCCATGATCGCCTTGATCTTTGACGGATCTATCTCGATACCTCGGTGTCGGACGATGAATCCCAGGAATTTTCCTGAGGACACCCCGAACGCGCATTTGAGTGGGTTCATCTTCAAGTTATATTGCCGAAAGCATTGAAATACGATCTTCGGATGCTCAAGATGCTCCTCGTATGATTTGCTTTTAACCACGAGGTCGTCGATGTAGCATTCGACGATTTCATGTATTAGGTCATCGAAGATCTTCGTCATGGCCCTCTAATAGGTGGCACTGGCGTTCTTTAGACCGAAAGGCATCACCTTGTAGCAAAATATGCCCAAAGGGGTCCGAAAAGCAGTATGTTTCTGGTCCTCAGGGTGTATCTTTATCTGATTGTATCCCGATGAGCCGTCCATGAAGGAGAAAACTTTATGAGTGGACGTATTGTCTATCATCAGCTCGGTGATCGGTACTGGGAAATCGTCCTTCGGGCACGCTTTATTGAGATCCCGGAAGTCCACACATATGCGCACCGTCCCATTTTTCTTCATCACCGGGACGATGTTAGCCATCCAATCAGGGTACTGAACCTCTTGGATGAAGCCGGAGACAATTAGCTTCTTGACCTCGGCGTTGATGCTCATCTCAAGCTCGATCCGCATTCTCCTCGGCGCTTGTTTAATCGGCTTGACGTCCGGGGATATTGACAATTTGTGCACAGAAATTTTTGGGTCCAATCCGGGCATCTCGGAATAGTTCCAGGCGAAGCAATCTTTATGCTGCATAAGTAAGTCCTTTAGCGTAGCCACCCTTTCTTCAGACAATAACTCACTGATGAAGGTCGGTCGTGGGTCACTCGCCGTCCCCAGATCAATTTTCTTGAGATTATCTGCAGTGGTATGTATTCCATCTTCCAGCTCTTTTGGCGCCGGTGGAAATTCTGAGATCATCTCGTCACCATCATTTTCGAAGCACCAGGGAAGTTCATCCATATTCTTAGGTTCTTCTTTTGATGTCGTTATCATATTACAAGTACGATCTCGCTTCCAAGATCGATGTGGATCCGGGTCTACCCTTGTGAATTTGGGTTCATGCTTCTGTGGCGGTGTTACCATCCAACTGTCAGATAAAGCGAACTTGCCGAGCTGATACTGATCTTCGACCCAGTTCTTAAAGGTGAAACAATCTTCGAGAGGATGTCCTATTGCTCAGTGATAAGAGCAATAGTCTGGGTGAGAGACTTCGCCTGCTTGCTCAGGGTGTTTAGACTCCGGCAGTGTAATCATTTGATGTCTTATAGCGAGGTCAAGTATCTTCTTTGTCTTGTCTTGAGGAAAAGAGTATGCTCGACTCATCTTCTTCATCAGGGACAAATCTGGACCGCTCGATTCCCGCTCGCGTGATTTCTTGGTTCCGCTTTGTCGTTGCTGAATGCTTTTTCCGCTTTTTGACTTGTTTCTGCCTCTGCGTTGGGCCCTTTTTACAACAGGTTGACAGGGAGCGGCATTTTCATCTTTCCCAGCCTGTTGGAGAAGGCGTTGCGTCCTGGCTTTCTCGTAGATGGCCATTTCGCGGTTGTGGTCGTCTCGAACTTTTTGACCCGCTTCCCTTATAAGCTTGTCCATTTGTTCTTCGAACGACTGACTGGGCATTTTTACGTCGGGGATTTTTTCTGGTTCAGGATTAGCACTCTCCCATTGAGCATCTCCTTCTTCATCAAAGTTATGCACAACATAGCAGTCGCGGAGTAGCTCCCGTTTCTTAGACCGAACATATCCAAGCCCGATTGCTTCCATTCTCCCGTTAGGCAACTTGTGCTGAGTTCCGGGAACGTTTCAGACCCTGTCATAGAATTTGGCTTTTCCAGCGGTCTGTTTGAAGGGTATCCCTTGGCGCTTCAACAGCCTTTTCAATCCTTCTGTGTAATATCTAGGCAGACGGATGGGCTGAAGCCTGTCAAGCGCAGGATCCGCACCGTGCCAGATTTCTTTTTCCATTTAAATTTCCCCGGAGTGGTAGAATAGGATCGCCTTTTCGCCTTTTCGCCTTCTCGCCTGGGAGGGACATAGAACGTCTGCAGCTCTTCTACACTGTAGGTATCAAGCGTGTCCAGTTCTTTATGATGTTTAAGTGGAACTATGGCGAATTGCAGACTTTGCTCTTCGTCAGCGAATGTTTGTATTGAAGGCCGAGCAGGGAATATAGTATGGACTTCATCTTCCGAGTCACTGCCAAAGATCAACATAGGAGCGGATGGTCCCGACTTGTTGTATTGGGGTGGACCCGAATAAACCATCTCTTCCTCTTCCTCAGTATCACTCCCAAAGACAAGGATGGTGGCGATAACTTTGTTCTCCGGCTTGTGACACCTCTCCGTGTCTTCGAAATCTGGAAAGAAGTATTTTGCATCTTCGTACTTACGGACCTCGTTTACGGAGAATGGGTTCAACTCTCCAGTTACGGTATACTCGATACCATCCTTAAAATATTTCATACACTGATGCTGTGTAGAAGGGATGATGTTGTACTCGTGTAATCAGGGTCGGCCGAGTAGAGCATTATAGCATGTCTTGGCGTCTATGACGTGGAATTTAATGTCCGTGATGAGTAGCCCAAAGCGTAACGTCAGTATCACAGACCCGAGAGTCCGTGATGATTGAGAGTCGAACCCGGAGATGGTGATCTTATCCCGAGCGAGGTGCTGGACGCTCATGCAGATTTCCTTCAATACCCGTACATTGAGGAGATTGACGGAAGACCCATTGTGAACTAAGATTTTGCCTATCTTTATATCGTGGCAGTACCCTGAGACATAGAAGGGACGGTTGTGTGCGCACATCCCAAGGAGGAGGTCTTCATCACCAAAAGTGATATCGGCTGTGTGCACTTCTTCCAGCTCGTCCTTCATCTTTTCTTCGGCGAGAAAAGCTTGGAATTGCTCTGGTTCCTTAGCGCTTTGATCAATGAATCTCTTGCTTCTTTTGATAGTAAGAGGGCATCGAGAATACTGAGTTGCGAGGGTAACTTCCTCAAGTGTGCCAGAACGTTGTAGTCCACCTTATTTTTCTTTGGTGGGTCCTTGGCGGTTAGCTCTTGTTGGCTATAATGCCCTCAAGGCAATTATCGTAGTCGCAGGCACGTGATTATGATGATTGAGGAAGGGCCTATACCGATAAAACAGTCTTACTCGAGATGATAGTATGCTATCTGGTTGGTTTTTATCATCATGATAGAGCCCATAGGATTCTTGCTTGACCACCAGCATTATGATGGCGATCATATACGTGGGTGCTGGGGGTCTATAAGCACATCCTTAAATGTCCCTAGTCGTGGGAGTATCGAGACTGGGCATCGATACTCCAGTGTAGACTGGTGTATACTTATTTAGACCCTGACGAGGGGCGGTGGCCGGTCTCACAAGACATTGGTGTTAGTTGTTCACCTAAGATAGTATACAGGTGCTCATTGGGTTATGAGTACACTGGACGGACTCGCCGGGAACATGCTAGTTGGTATTATACCTATAGTCAGATAGCAGTTCCCTGGTGACATGTGTACAGCTTAGTCTGTCGACCTGGGATCATCATTTATCTCGTGTGATTTCCTACTGTGCTTTGATTACTACCCTACCACGCTCAAAGGAGACGTGCAAACAGGTTTTAGTTGGGTACGGTCCCGAGCCACATGGAGGCAGTGAGCGGATCATCAGGAATTCGTCTCTCCCGGTATTGGGGGTTGATGTCGCACAGTGCACGGGTGGCCATCACTTGAAATCCTCGGCCGGGGTAATGGAGAATTACTGATTTGGATCAGTAGTTTCTCAGGAGGTGATGGGTTTCATACCGACACGAATTATCGCGTTATTAGGGGTCTGACTTTATCCACTCCCTAGACTCGATATGCGATACTCTTAGACGAACAGACCAGACTGTACGGATATTGTCACTGACAGGCTCAGTAGGGGTTCGGATGAGTTTGCTCGTCGGCCTTCCTTTCGCTCAATACCTGGGTAGCCGTTACGTACAGCCAGTACCGCTGACGTGCTTGTGGTTAAACCCACTGCCAGCGTATTGACGAGTCTTTAGAGTCCCACACAGAGGGTTTTCACGGTTCAGGCAATATGGTGTAGTTGATGTATGTTGATACATATAGGTGTCCGATTAAATATGTGCACGGACTGCACAGACTTTAATCGGGTGGTTGATAATACTAGCGGCTTAGGATTAAGCCAGATTGTTAAATCAAGTTTTGATTTAATAATTTACATACGTATTTATATGTATGTATTATAGTATTATTGCTCACTATTTATTTTCTCTCTTTAGCTATTCGTATTTTCGAATGAATACGCGTATGTGTATTTCGATACATGTACCGGGAAGTATTCCGTATTTATACGGAATGGCTTCTAGAAGATGCCACCTCATTATTGATTTTCTTTAGAAAATCATTTGCTTTAGGTGAGGTGGAAATGGTGACATGGCATAAGCATGGGTTTTGGTCAAAGCATGGCTTTTGCTCATGTAGAGATTGGTATGGGTTGATTTCTTTATTTGCTAATTGGAAAAGTCATTTTGGGTGTGCATTGTTTTGGTGGGGAGAGATGAGCCGGCCACACTTGATGAATGGGTAGGGTTTTGCTCATTTTGATTACTACTCTCTCTAGCTCACTCTCATTACACTTACACCCAAAAAGACTTAACCATTTTTAGCTCATGCCATTCTTGTCTTGATCACAACCAAATCTTTCATGGATGAGAGAAAATTTTAGTGAGACTATTCTACACCCCCACCCTCTACTACTAGCGATCTTGGAGGGTCGGTTGGTCCGCTTGGCGAACCTGGAGCTTGTGCCGTTTCCCTTAAGTGGATCATCGGAGATGAAGGAAGACCGGCGACCAAAGTCGATCCGCATCACTTGGAGATTGGAAATGGTTGAAGACTCGAAGGACTTGGTTCATTAGGTATAACCATTCTATCTCTTTGTGTTTGGTTTGCTAGTTTTAGTGTTTATAGGTTCGATCTTGGGATTGGGTTCCGTCGGCGCCAGAATTTTATTCATCGTTTTTGTTCCGCACCGGCCGCTTTTGATGGCCGAGGCGCGGCATAACCCAGCAGTGGTATCAGAGCCACCCATAAACCATTACTAGCTAGTTTGCACAAGCCTAAAATCTCGATCGATCAAAATTTCTGAAATTTTTTTACGTATTGTCAAGTTTCTGTCGATTTCTGGATGTGCTCCAAAAATTATTTCCAGTAGCTTAAAAATCCGTGCAGGCGATTCTATGAGTGCAGAAAAAATTTGGGCTCCTGAAGCCTCTAAAGCGCCGCAGAACCGCCGCACTAACCCCCTCTTGGCGGCGGTTCCGCGGCCGTTTAGTAGCAACGGGCCATGAAATTTTTACTGTAGCTCAGAACTTAAAAACATTATTTTTTGTGATGATTTGTTTTGGCCCAGAATCTTTTGAGTACTGGATTTGCTTTTGGGGCCTTTGCGGATAAATTTTAGTAGATCGAAATTTTAACTGTGTAATTTTTCAATACTTTACATTTCTATCTGTGACCGTGAATGTCATTTGATCGGTAAACCTTGTCTAATCGCTATAGTCCTTTTAGACGGGTTTGCGAACGTGACATTCACGTTGATGTTCTGTGTTGTGCTGTGATGTTGCGGATTGTCGTGGTGGATAGCTTGTGTGCAATGGTAGTGCAGTTCGGATTTATTTGTACATTTGATATTGCAGGGCGAGCATCCGACATGTGGACTGCCGTCACTGCCTGTTTGTATATTATTCTTTTGGGGCACGACCGGGCTGAGGTCGATGTCACCCTTGTATATTATTTTCTTTTCTGTACTAGGATTACCCCACGGTGGAGTGCACGAATAGCCGGGTTCTAGAGGGCAACAGATCAGCATCTCATGGCGTTGAGACGGAGGGTACCTTACTCTAGAATTGACGGGCTATTCGTCGCACTCGTAGGGGGTAGAGGTTGACCCAAGGAGGGGTGCCCAAGTTACCGGATTCCGAGAAGTTATGGGTGGTCCATTCACTTTGCTGAAGGGGGCTTCCTCGCTTCAGGTTTTGGCGGGTAACTTGCCACGCTCGTAGGGGTCTAGGACTTTCATTGCACAGGCTATCCACACGACCAGGGGAACGTCGGGTTTTCATTTATGGCTCAATGGAAACCCGGGGATCCCATATTATCTGTATTGTTCTGTGATACTTATTACTTTTCTGTGATGTTGTATTTATCATGCCTGGGACGATTGTTATATATATTTATATATACTAGTAGATGTTGTATATGTTTTGCACCCGCGCTAGCCCAGTCCCCGCTCTGTCGTTAGTTAAGTAACCTAACGGGTGATGACGGGACCCAGTGGCGAATGCGGATGGCATATACGTACATTTTATTTTCGTTCTTTTCTGGTGTGATTAATTGATGGGACTGTGTTGATTCTTATCAATGCAAGGATAAAACAAACCTATATTTGATGTTGTTGGAACCAATTTTAAAAAACTGACATTACAGACATACGCTTTTGCTTTGCACAGTGGTATTCGGTTATGAATATCCAGCACCTCATTCGACAGGCAAGGGCCGAGATCCCTTCATCGGGAGTGACCCCTTGAGTGAAATTTTGCGTCAACGTACTAACTTTACTATAGTCGATTATTTTTTGCTTTGCATCATGGTATTCAGTTTGGAATATACTGTATCTCATTCGACAAGGAAAGAGCCGAGATCCCTTCACCGGGAGTGACCTCTTTAGCAAAGGTTTTCGCAGCTATATTTCTATAAAAGCTATCCGGTTCCTTCAACAATATCAAGTTCATTACGTTAAAGGTTTTTCGCCAAAAACCATTCGTAGTCCTCCGTCATTTCAGACGGGTAGCACTTAGTATTCATGCTATGTTTGTTGGCCTACGTCAAGGCATAGTGTATGGTAGCTATTTGTTACTTTTCTGTTGCATAAATAGATGCGTTGGTTTGGAACAGTCGTACTACCTTGTTGGCCTACGTCAAGGGTATGTACGGGTGGATTCAAATTAACCTGGATAATGATGTAAGTCCAAGTTGCCCACCCCGGTACTTGCGGGGAGGCGGAAAACGGAATAAAAATCAAATTTTTATCAACTTAGGCAACATGGACTAGACAAAAAAGGATCTTTGCTAAACAAAAACAAGCTAAAGCTAACTAGAAACTAGCTAAGTGTTAGAAAGGTCATACCTAGGGCTTTATGTTCTTCTCTCCTTGCTCCTTGGAGTAGTGGAAAGAGGTCACCTTTGTCGTCTTCTCACGCCGAAGAAAGATCCACCCGAAAGCCTCAACCTTTGGCTTCAACTCCAAGCTAGAAGTAACTAGGGTGCAAGAAGTGCTAATCCTTAAACCCTAGATGAGAGTAGAGATTATCAAGAAGGGGTTTTTCTCAAGCTCAAGTGTTTCTCAACACATGAGAGGGGAGAGCTTGAAGGAGAGGAAGAACAAGAGAGAGAAAGTGAATGATAGAATGAGAGAAAATATGAAGCATTCTCTCATATATGTGTGAATTATTGTAATTAGATAATTAGCTAGATAATTGTCATGGTTAATCAAGACATGACCAGTATCATTTCATTTTTAATGCAAATTGCAAGGATCAAAGAGCATCTTCCAAATGAAATGATGATGGTCAAAGTGTCAACCTAGGTCAACAAGTCAAGGAGGTCAAATGGTCAACAACCATAACCATACACAATTATTTAAACTAATATCAATTAACCATAATACACACATAAGCATTAGGGTTAATAAAATGACAATGGTCATTAACCCTAATCAAAGTCCTCTCCCTCTGTCTCAAGCAACTGTGCATACGCATCCGTATTCGTGATCCGAGGAACACGAATACAATGAGATAAAACCAATCCCAAATCATATACTAGGATCCGGCTTAAACCAAAGCCCGCTAGTATAAGCCGTCCGGACACCAAACGTGCACAAGTGCGCGGATGTGAACGAACCCTGTCGCAAAACCATGCAACCTCTACTCATTTTGCCTAAAAGCGAATAGCTCTCTATGTGGGACTCTAAAGACTCGACACTACGCTGGCAGTGGGTTTAACCACAGACCGCAAGCGGCACTAGCTGTACGTAACGGTCCCCAGGTAGATGTCGATAAGAAGACTGACGAGGTGAACCCCATCTGAACTCCTACTGAGCCTGTATGTGACAGTCTCCGTACAGTCCGGTCTGTTCGTCTGATACATCGCATGGTGGGCCTAGGGGGCGGTGAACGTCAGTCCCCTAATAGCGGTACAAGTCGTGTCGGAGTGTATCCCAGAACACCCTGAGATAACACTGGAAACCTACCAGTATATCCCGCTTGCCCTGGCCAGGGACTACTCGTGTAATGGCTCTCCTAGACACAGCGCGATGTCAACCCCCAATACCGGGAGAGACGAATCCTGTCTAACCGTCACTGCCTCTAAGTGCTTCGGGACTGCACCAAAAAACTACCTGTTTGCACGACTCCTTTGAGCCATGGTAGGGTAGTAATCAAAGTGCAGTGGGAACACACTCGAGGCGAAGTGACAGTGTCAAGTCAGCGGACTAAGCTGTACTCATGTCACCTGGGAACTGATAACTGACGATAGGTATAATACCAACCAACAGTTCCCGACGAGTCCTGTCCAGTGTACTCGTAACCTAACGAGCACCCGCATACTATCTCAAGTACGACGTACTGACGGCTGTGGGACAGACCGTCTCCCACGCTGGGATGAGAAGCGCATACGCTAGTCTACTCCGGAGTATCGATGCCCAGTCTCGATAGTCCAACGACCAGGGACCTGTATAAGGATGTGCTTATGGATTATCCAGCCCCACGAGTGTGAGCGCCATCACAACGCTGGTAATCAAGCAAAGATCCTAAGGGCTCTACTAATATGTATATAAGCGATATGCTAAAAGAAACACATGCACATATTGAAGTAGAGACAAACCAAGTAGTATACTACCATTTCGAGCAAGATTGTATATACAACTGTGAATATCCCAAGCTTCCATCAAGTAATATACATACTAGTATGATACAGTAATGGCCTCTAGGGCATATACACTAACAATCTCCCACTTGCACTAAGGCCATGTACTGGCGTATCGAAGACCTATCATCTCGATCAGCCGCTCGAACTGTGTCTGGGGCAAGGCCTTGGTGAATGGATCTGCTGTGTTATCTTCTGAAGCAACCTTCCGAACCTCGATCTCCTGGCGATCCACGATCTCCCTGATCAGATGATACCGCCTTAAGATGTGTCTGGATTTCTGATTGGACCTGGGTTCCTTCGCTAAAGCTATAGCCCCGTTGTTGTCGCAATACAGAGGTATTGGGTCAACAATAGACGGAACCACCTGAAGTTCTTTCAAGAACTTCCTCATCCAGACAGCTTCTTTTGCGGTATCAGATGCAGCGATGTATTCCGCTTCCATAGTCGAGTCAGCAACGGTTTCCTGTTTGGAGCTCTTCCAACACACCGCCCCTCCATTGAGGGTGAAGACAAAACCCGACATGGACTTGGAATCATCCTTGTCACTCTGGAAGCTGGAGTCAGCAAAGGCCTCAATCTGGAGGTCTTTTCCGCCATACACCAAGAACATCTCCTTAGTCCTTCTCAGGTACTTGAGAATGTTCTTTACTGCTATCCAATGTTTCTCCCCAGGGTTAGACTGATACCTGCTTACCACAGTCAGTGCATAAGCCACATCCGGTCTGGTACACAACATCGCATACATTATAGAGCCTACCGCAGAAGCGTAGGGTATAATAGACATGCGATCCCTCTCCAAATCAGTCTTGGGAGACATCTCTTTGGAGAGGGTGATCCCGTGACAAGCCGGTAGATTACCGCGCTTGGAATCTTCCATACTGAATCTCTTCAGTATGGTGTCGATGTACCTGGACTGCGAAAGTCCTAATATCCTCTTGGATCTGTCACGGTAGATCCGGATACCCAGAATGTATGAGGCATCTCCCAGGTCTTTCATGGAGAACCTGTGTGACAAGAACCCCTTGACAGATTGTAGCATAGGAATGTCATTTCCTATTAAGAGAATGTCATCCACGTATAAAACGAGGAATACTACAGTTCTCGCTACAAATCTACAATAGATGCATGGTTCATCTGGATTTTTGATAAAGCCAAATTCCTTGACCGTCTCATCAAAACAGATGTTCCAACTCCGCGATGCCTGCTTTAGTCCATAAATGGACTTAAGTAACTTGCACACCTTTCCGCTGCTCCCACTCTGAATGAAACCCTCTGGCTGGTCCATATAGACACACTCCTCTAAATGTCCATTTAGAAAGGCTGTCTTTACGTCCATCTGCCAAATCTCATAATCGTGGAAGGCAGCAATGGCAAGAAGGATCCGAATGGATTTCAGCATAGCTACTGGAGAAAAGGTTTCATCATAGTCCAAACCAGGTCGCTGACGAAAACCCTTTGCTACCAGTCTAGCTTTATAGGTCTCAACCTGTCCATCTACACCAATCTTCCTTTTGAAGATCCACTTGCATCCTACGGGTTTTACCCCATCTGGAGCAATGTCCAACGTCCATACTTTGTTGGTGTACATGGACTCCATTTCGGTCCGCATTGCATCCAGCCATTTTACCGAGTCGACGCTCTCAATGGCTTGCTGGAAGCTAGTAGGCTCATCAAAATCTATGATGCAATCTTCTCTATCCCCGTCAATGAGAAAACCGTAGTATCTCTCGGGCGGATGAGATTGCCTACTACTCCTGCGGAGTGGCGTGGGAATGTCCTGATCTTTCGAACCCTCTGGTTCTACTAAGCTTTCAGTAATAGCTCGTGGTTCTGGAATTTCTTCCAGTTCTATTGCGCTCCCACTTATTTCTTTTTCTATGAACTGGTGTTCTAGAAAGTGGGCATGGCGAGAAACAAACACCTTTTGTTCCTCTTCGCAATAGAAGAAATATCCCTTGGAGTTCTTTGGATATCCCACAAACTTGCACTGTACTGAGCGTGTCTCGAGCTTGTCCGCATGCTGCTTTTTTACAAAAGCCGGACATCCCCATGTCTTAATGTGATTAAGATAGGGTCTCTTCCCACACCACATCTGATATGGTGTAGTAGGCACAGTCTTAGTTGGAACTCGGTTCAAAAGGTATGCAGCTGATTCTAGCGCATATCCCCAAAACGATCGCGGCAACTCAGCGTTACTCATCATGGACCGTACCATATCCAATAGGGTTCGGTTCCGTCTCTCCGATACACCGTTATGTTGTGGAGTGTATGGAGGAGTAAGCTGAGAGAGAATTCCATTCTCTTTTAAGTAACCCAGGAACTCGGCACTCAAGTATTCACCACCTCGATCAGATCTCAGTGCCTTGATACTTTTGCCTGTTTGTTTTTCTACATCATTCTTATATTCCTGGAATTTTTCAAAAGCCTCGGATTTATGTTTCATTAAGAAGACATAACCGTACCTTGAAAAGTCATCCGTAAAAGTAATGAAGTAAGAATAACTGCTTCGTGCATGTGTAGATATTGGACCGCACACGTCGCTGTGTACGAGTCCCAAGAGCTCGCTCGCTCTTACTCCGTGTCCAGTGAACGGAGTCTTTGTCATTTTTCCTTTGAGACAGGATTGACAAGTTGCATACGATTGATATTCGAACAGATCCAAATATCCTTCTGTATGTAACTTAGTCAACCTTCTCTCATTGATGTGATCCAGTCTACAATACCATAAGAAAGTTTTATTGATTTCTGGAGACTTTCTTTTGTGTGTATTCTGGACATTGAAAATCTGTGGTTGGTTTAACACGTATATACCGTTGTTCAATGTACCTGACCCAATCAAAACTTGATTAAGGTGAATGTTCACTACATTACTTCCAAATGCAAATTCATAACCTTCTTTAGATAATAAAGATACAGAAATGATATTACAGGCTGCATTTGGTACATAATAACAACTACGCAAAACCAAAAAGTGTCCATCCGACAATCCCAGGTGATAGTCCCCCACGGCCTCAGCATCCATGCTATCACCGTTTGCAACTCTGAGGGTCATGTCACCTGCCTTTAAAACTCTACGCTTTCTCAACGCCTGCAAAGAATTACATATATGAGATCCTGATCCGGTATCCAATACCCAGGATGTAGAGTTTATTGATAGACAGTTTTCAATAACATACACACCTGAAGCTGAAGCCGCAACTCGCTTCAAATCCTGTGTTCTGACCTTCCTAGCCTTGCAATCCTGTTTCCAGTGACCACTTTTGTGACAGTAGAAGCATTCTTCCTTCCCCACCAGCTTTCCCGCTACCTTTGTTGCTTTTCCTTTTCCCTTCGTATCCACTTTACTGACACCGCCTCTTGGTTTGGCGGGGGCTTTCTTCTTCTTGCCCTTGGCTTTCGCCCTGGACCTAGAAGAGGAAGATCCCCCTACAAACAAAGTGGATGTCTCCCTACTTTTCTGTAGGGTGCCCTCTGCACTCCTCAGCATGTTGAGGAGCTCTGAAAGTTCAACTTCCTTTTCCTGTAAGTTGAAGTTCAGGATGAACTGGGTGTAAGTGGAAAGAAGGGACTGGAGAATCAAGTCCGTATAGAGCTCATTCTCCAACGTGGTCCCAAGTTCTGCGAGCTCCTCTATGTAGCCAATCATCTTAAGCACGTGTTCCGCTACCGATGATCCGACGGCCAACCTTGCCGAAAACAACTTCTTCGACACTTCGTATCTGGCGATACGAGACTGCTCTCCATACAGTTCTTTTGTATGAAGAAATATGGACTCTAGGTCTATATTCTCGTGCCTCCTCTGATGTTCGTTGTCCATCGAGGCAAGTACGAGGCATTTGGCCTTCGCACAATCTATTTCCCATGTCTTACGGATTTCCCTATCCGCGACACTGGTTTTGGGACCTGGGACAGGGGGAGCTTTGGTGGTAAGGACATACCCCAGCTTGTAGTAAGTGATTGCTATCATGACATTCCTGAGCCAATCTTTGTAGTTTGGCCCTGTCAATATGTTTTTATCTAGTAATAACTTAAGTCCGGTCATGTTGAATGGTCGCTGCAATTAGGAGAGAGAAAAGAAACACTTTAGCATGATGCTCTTGCAAGTTTAGAGTGGTTTTTAGTTTGTCTAAACAGGATGGCTCCCACTGTCTCTCGAATCCCTTCTCAAACCGTAAAGAAAGGATTAGTCAGGATCAATCTCACCGTACAATACTTGCTTAACCGTTCAGCCAGGCCAGTGTCGGTACTTCGAGGGAGGTTTTCCAACGCTTTCGCGAAGTTTCTTAATTAAGTAACCTCTTTTCCCTGTGGGCGTAGCCCCGCTAACACCTTTCTAGACACCTACTAGGTTTATAGCATTGATCGTTAAGTGAGAGTTTTCCCGAGGAGTAGCATATACTCACAGTAGGATCGGGATCCAAATATCATCGCGTGATAAAACCGAAGGAATCCTACCAGAATTATCACACTCCAAATGGTATGCAGCGCTAGCAAGTTTCAGTACTTATGAAACTCCCGATGTGGATTTTTGCCCCATGCTCTTATGACCTTGACTTTGGCCAAAATATCATAAGTCACATGTCAAGTTCTACCCGTCATTCTCCTGGTTAATTTGGACCCACCCGTACCTACCCTTGACTTTGGCCAAAATGGCAGCACGACTGTCCCAAACCAACGCATCTATCTATGCTGCATATGAATACCCAATAGCTACCAATCACTATGCCTTGACTTTGGCCAAAATACATAGCTTGAATACTTTTTAACCATTCATGTGGAATAACGGAGGGCTACGAATGGTTTTGGCGAAACCGTGAACGTAGTGAACTTGATATAATCGATGGAACGAGATAGCTTTTAAAAGGAGTGGTTCAAGCTCCGCGTTTAAAAGTTTAGTTTTGAAAAGAACCGAGTGGTTTTCAAAGTGTTCCAATCGACTTTTACTTGGTTTATTTTCTTGCATTAGTTCTTTTAATGCCTCCCATCATTTAATCCTACCATTGCAGAAAACAACCAAAATATGACGTACGCTTATGCCATTCGCATTCGCCACGGGGCCGCGTCATCACCCGTTAGGTTACTTAACTAACGACAGAGCGGGGGCTGGGCTAGCGCGGCTGTAAAACATAAGCAACGCCCAAATAGTTATCATATATAAATATATAGCAATGATAGACATTACAGATCACAGATGAATACATTGGATATACTAGGAATCCGCAATACGTTCGAGCCTGCAACGAAAAGCGGATTACACGGTCGTGGTGAATAGCCAATACCCCACCCAAGACCCCTACGGGTGCGGCAAACTACCCGCCAAGTACCCGAAGCGAAGCAACCTCCCTCACCACCGTGAGTAGGCCACTCGGCACTTCGAGATACTCGGTAGTTTGTGCACCCCCTCTATGGGTCTATCCTAGGAGCAAAAACAGTAAAAAGAATTATACAATGACGGCTACAACCCCGACCCGGTTGTGCGGTCAAACAAATAATAATATTACATCAATTTACATATTACAATGAATGAAAGAAAAAGAAACACTCATCTCACATCCACCCCGGCTATTCACCCGCGACAATCCAACACATTCATATACACATACCATCATCAAACACAGATCACAGATATGTATAACCCCGATTAATCGACATATAGCGATTAGCCGACGTTCAATACATATAAACATCACAGATATAACCCTCATAGTCAAAGTGTAGTGAAGTTCGAAAAAAAATACGGATTTATAGGCCCCCAAAAACAAATTTCTATTCTGGAAAATCTGGGCACATATAAACCATCTTAAAAATCCCAAAACCAAGCCAGAAAAACACTGCACCAAACTCGAGTCACTGGAACGGGTTTGGTGGCTTTCTTCAAAAAACCCTGAGACGATTTTTGGAGTATGATAAATTTTATTTTGAGCAGGAAAAAATTTAACAGAAAGTTGGGTTTTTGAAAACTCGGTTTTTCGATTTTTCCGATTCGAACTTCGATACACTTTACTACCTAGCTAGTTTATGTTTAGTTAGGCTCTGATACCACTGTAAGTCCAAGCTGCCCACCCCGGTACTTGCGGGGAGGCGAAAAACGGAATAAAAATCAAATTTTTATCAACTTAGGCAACATGGACCAGACAAAGAAGGATCTTTGCTAAACAAAAACAAGCTAAAGCTAACTAGAAACTAGCTAAGTGTTAGAAAGGTCATACCTAGGGCTTTATGTCCTTCTCTCCTTGCTCCTTGGAGTAGTGGAAAGAGGTCACCTTTGTCGTCTTCTCACGTCGAAGAAAGATCCACCCGAAAGCCTCAACCTTTGGCTTCAACTCCAAGCTAGAAGTAACTAGGGTGCAAGAAGTGCTAATCCTTAAACCCTAGATGAGAGTAGAGATTATCAAGAAGTGGTTTTTCTCAAGCTCAAGTGTTTCTCAACACATGAGAGGGGAGAGCTTGAGGGAGAGGAAGAACAAGAGAGAGAAAGTGAATGATAGAATGAGAGAAAATATGAAGCATTCTCTCATATATGTGTGAATTATTGTAATTAGATAATTAGCTAGATAATTGGCATGGTTAATCAAGACATGACCATTATCATTTCATTTTTAATGCAAATTGCAAGGATCAAAGAGCATCTTCCAAATGAAATGATGATGGTCAAAGTGTCAACCTAGGTCAACAAGTCAAGGAGGTCAAATGGTCAACAACCATAACCATGCACAATTATTTAAACTAATATCAATTAACCATAATACACACATAAGCATTAGGGTTAATAAAATGACAATGGTCATTAACCCTAATCAAAGTCCTCTCCCTCTGTCTCAAGCAACTGTGCATACGCACCCGTATTCATGATCCGAGGAACACGAATACAATGAGATAAAACCAATCCCAAATCATATACTAGGATCCGGCTTAAACCAAAGCCCGCTAGTATAAGCCGTCCGGACAGCAAACGTGCACAAGTGCGCGGATGTGAACGAACCCTGTCGCAAAACCATGCGACCTCTACTCATTTTGCCTAAAGGCGAATTGCTCTCTATGTAGGACTCTAAAGACTCGACACTACGCTGGCAGTGGGTTTAACCACAGACCGCAAGCGGCACTAGCTGTACGTAACGGTCCCCAGGTAGATGTCGATAAGAAGACTGACGAGGTGAACCCCATCTGAACTCCTACTGAGCCTGTATGTGACAGTCTCCGTACAGTCCGGTCTGTTTGTCTGATACATCGCATGGCGGACCTAGGGGGCGGTGAACGTCAGTCCCCTAATAGCGGCACAAGTCGTGTCGGAGTGTAGCCCAGAACACCCTGAGATAACACTGGAAACCTACCAGTATATCCCGCTTGCCCTGGCCAGGGACTACTCGTGTAATGGCTCTCCTAGACACAGCGCGATGTCAACCCCCAATACCGGGAGAGACGAATCCTGTCTAACCGTCACTGCCTCTAAGTGCTTCGGGACTGCACCCAAAAACTACCTGTTTGCATGACTCTTTTGAGCCATGGTAGGGTAGTAATCAAAGTGCAGTGGGAACACACTCGAGGCGAAGTGACAGTGTCAAGTCAGTGGACTAAGCTGTACTCATGTCACCTGGGAACTGATAACTGACGATAGGTATAATACCAACCAACAGTTCCCGACGAGTCATGTCCAGTGTACTCGTAACCTAACGAGCACCCGCATACTATCTCAAGTACGACATACTGACGGCTGTGGGACAGACCGTCTCCCACGCTGGGATGAGAAGCGCATACGCTAGTCTACTCCGGAGTATCGATGCCCAGTCTCGATAGTCCAACGACCAGGGACCTGTATAAGGATGTGCTTATGGATTACCCAGCCCCACGAGTGTGAGCGCCATCACAACGCTGGTAATCAAGCAAAGATCCTAAGGGCTCTACTAATATGTATATAAGCGATATGCTAAAAGAAACACATGCACATATTGAAGTAGAGACAAACCAAGTAGCATACTACCATTTCGAGCAAGATTGTATATACAACTGTGAATATCCCAAGCTTCCATCAAGTAATATACATACTAGTATGATACAGTAATGGCTTCTAGGGCATATACACTTACAAATGACGGGTAGAACTTTACATGTGACTTATGATTTGTTGGCCTACGTCAAGGTCATAAGAGCATGGGATAAAAATCACATCGGGAGTTTCAAACATACAGGAAACTTTCCAGGCATGCGCATACCTTCTGGAGTGTGATAACTTGAGTGGCTTCCATCAAGTTATCATGCGATGATAGTTGGATCCCGATTCCCACTGATGAGTAGGATTACTTCTCGGGTAATTCCGACAAATTCTCCTTTTTGTTTGGAGGAGAATTCGAGAAAACAGTGGGAGCCATCCAGATTAGATAAAGTGATTATCCATTCTGATCTAGGTTAGAGTGCACGCTGAGTGTTTCTTCTCTCTCTCTCTCTTTGGCAGCGACCATGGCCCGACCCTAGACAATAACTCAATGACCAAGTTAACCGAACTTTCTTAAAAACACTGGCTTTTGGATTGTCCGAGTTGCATACATCATTGCCGCTCCTTCTTCTACCCTTTGTTTTTCTCCAGAACACCCCGTATTATTACGAACATCCAATCCTACTGGATAAAACCATCGTATGGTTATATACGAACTCGAAGGAACATTTTCGAGGATGGTTTCTGGTTCTGGAGAAAATGAACAGGATAATTCAGTTGTCTTTTCCTTTTACCTTCTCTCAGGTTGTGAGGGCTCCTTGGATTAGGAGACAGTACACCTATTACGCTTATTGGATAGTCTTCTTCCAAACCATAGGCAGGTGCCGAAATGTAGGGAATGAAGAAAACCAATTAGCCTAAGTGAGATGTACAGAAGGTAATAAGTAAAGACAAATAAAAGGGTTAGAAAGATGGCAAAGTAAAATGCGACCGCTATTCACGACCAAACCAAGTCTTTCATCGCTACTCCTAATTCACCTTTGTATTTCTCCAGAACACCCCGTATCACTACGAACATCCAATTCCATTGGATAAATCCATCGTATGGTTATATACGAACTCGAAGGAACTTTTTCGAGGATGGATTCTGGTTCAGGAGAAATAGGAATAAGGTTTATTCAATTGTCTTTTATCCTTACCTTCTCTCAGGTTGCGAGTACTCCTAGGATTAGGAGAGTGCACCTATTACACTTATTAGATAGTCTTCTTCCAAACCATAGGCTGGTGCCGAACGGTAGGGAAGCAAGAAAACCATTTAAGCCTAACGAAGGTGTACAGAAGGTAACGACTAAAGACAAATAAAAGGATTTGGAGATATGGCAGAGAAATATACGGTTAAAGTCATGAATCTGGATAATGGAAGAGGCATTACTAGGAATACCCGGATACCCCTTCGAAACATTTTCATGTTTCAGTTTCACTGTGCATTGTTAATTGTAAACTGATTTCCCAATTAGACCCTTGCTCCAGGGTATGTATTTACCAGGTATGATTCTCACATCTGTATGGTTTTACAGATGATGAGTGGGAGTAAGTTATTGGGAATTAGGTGACCATCCTCATTATATCGGAATTCGTTGTAATTGGTGATATTTGAGGAAATCTCCTGGGTACAGTTTTCAACCTACGACGCACAGGGTTTGAGTTATTCAACTCAAGGGACTTATACAAAGTATTGTATATTGTCCAGTGTCCAAAAGGACAAAGGGGAAGATCCTCATACTATATTCTGTTTACTTGTGACTTCTCTAATTTTAGACAAGTGTTTCGTAGAAATACAAGGTCTATGTTTTGAGAAGTTATAGGTGCAAGAATAAAGTAGAGAACCATGTGTCGCAAGTATCGGGATTCTTCAAGGTGATCGAAAATGTAGATACTTGTGTTATGGTATTCGGTTAATAGTGATGGTATTGAGAAACTTGTTTCTCTTTCAGCTTACTCACAATTGGATGCACTCCTAAGTTGAGTAATGCTGATCGGCCTTTCTCCATTTAGTTGACATGCACTGGAAACAGCTGCATGATTTTGAATCTGGTTCCAATAAAATTAGTGCATTTGTTTATGTATGGTATATAGAATCAATTTGTATCTTAACGATGTTAAGATATAGGGAGTTGTCCGGCTGATGCTTAAAACCAAAATCTGGACAAACTCAGGGCACGTTTCAGTAATGGCCGTTTGTGGGTTATCCCGTGCTTTCACGAGGGTTAACTTTCTACCATGAGGAAGATCAATAGTGATATTGTTCTTAACTCGCCACCAGTTTTAATAAAATGGATTTTTTCAGAAAGAGTAGTGGGAGTATGGTAGAACTGGAAGTGATTCCAGAACCACAAACGATTACGAAAAATTTAATAAGAACCTAAAGATTCAATCAGATTTGACATTCCATTAGCCACTCCGCAGATATGGAGGGTAACCTCAGCCACCCGAGAGGTACTCAGGTAGCCTCAAGGACGGTGACAGGGAGGTTTTTGTTTACCCGGACTTGACACTACTGTTGTTCCAGACTATGAGACCCGGCAGAAAGATGAGTATAGCGTCATTCTAAACTAGCTTTGGAAGTGCGCGTGTATATGACTCTGCCAGAGGGTTGTCGTAGTCAGTAGAAGCAGCGGAAGCGTAGTGGACAAGTAGCATGTCTATTTATAGACTAAAGCGGATATGGCGGAAATAGATCATCTATTTTGATGTGACAGTCATAGGTTTTTGACTTCATCAGAATAGGAGATGGATCTGTTAAGAAAGTAGTAGGGTGTGTGTCCTGGTATTGAGGATGACATACACAGAGTAGGAAGTGAAATTCCTATACTACGATCGGTTATACTTTGGTTGTCACACAGTAGTTTCTCCACATAGGTTATGGATATTATATAAGACATTCTGGTTACTAGATCTATGGTTTTAGATCTAGATTTTGGAAGTGTCCCAATCCGGGTATTTAGACAGTATTCTAAAGGCATTTTAGAATGGACGACTCCTGGTATGGTGGTGAACCTGCAGGTGATGGAGTCACCCTCTCTAAAGGTGTCTTACAGACTAAAGGGGAGAGGGATGTGCATGATTGGCATATCACTTATTTAGGCAATTGAGTCAATCATGACATATCAAGTACCACACCAGATACTGTTTTTGCACTAGATGCAAAAGGTTGATATATTAATCCAATCCTGGAGAAAAACGATTGGAAGCAGTTTATGAACATAAGTGGATATTCTAGGGATTTGATAACGGCAGCCTCCTTTGGGAGACGGTTATCATTCCAGGCTTCCAAGGTGGCCTGGATGACAGAGCGACTGTCAGAGTTATAGTCTTTCCCTCTTACGAGGGGCAGTAGTTTGGACAGGTGGTCCAAGCGGATACTGAGGGAGGCATGGCATATGATACTGTTTAAATTCAGTTGACGATATAGTCTAAGAAGTTTGGATTTGGAGTTCATTTATGAACTAGGTCCTATCAGATGTCCAGACATATTCTAAGACAGATATTACACAATTCGGGAGATGGATTTCTCCGCGAACTCGAGATAAAGAGAGACATAAAAAGAAACATTGGAGCGGATCCACTCACTGAGGCTATTCCTCGAACACATTAGTTTCACAAACAGGCTTTGCGAAACTGATTGGTAGAGGAGTTGGGTGTTCGGTATCACACGGGCTGTGAGTATGCGACATCGCAATAATTAACCTTAAGTGCAAGTGGGAGATTGTTAGCTATAATGCCCTCAAGGCAATTATCGTAGTCACAGGCACGTGATTATGATGATTGAGGAAGGGCCTATACCGATAAAACAGTCTTACTCGAGATGATAGTATGCTATCTGGTTTGTCTTTATCATCATGATAGAGCCCATAGGATTCTTGTTTGACCACCAGCATTATGATGGAGATCATATACGTAGGAGCCGGGGGTCAATAAGCGCATCCTTAAATGTCCCTAGTCATGGGAGTATCGAGACTGGGCATCGATACTCCAGTGTAGACTGGTGTATACTTATCTAGACCCTGACGAGGGGCGATGGCCGGTTTCACAAGCCATTGGTGTTAGTTGTTCACCTAAGATAGTATACAAGTGATCATTGGGTTATGAGTACACTGGACGGACTCGCCGGGAACATGCTAGTTGGTATTATACCTATAGTCAGATAGCAGTTCCCTGGTGACATGTGTACAGCTTAGTCTGTCGACCTGAGATCATCATTTGTCTCGTGTGATTTCCCACTGTACTTTGATTACTACCCTACCACGCTCAAAGGAGACGTGCAAACAGGTTTTAGTTGGGTACGGTCCCGAGCCACATGGAGGCAGTGAGCGGATCATCAGGGATTCGTCTCTCCCAGTATTGGGGGTTGATGTCGTACAGTGCACGGGTGGCCATCACTTGAAATCCTCAGCCGGGGTAATGGAGAATTACTGATTTGGATCAGTAGTTTCTCAGGAGGTGATGGGTTTCATACCGACACGAATTATCGCGTTATTAGGGGTCTGACTTTATCCACCCCCTAGACTCGATATGCGATACTCTTAGACGAACAGACCGGACTGTACGGATATTGTCACTGACAGGCTCAGTAGGGGTTCGGATGAGTTTGCTCGTCGGCCTTCCTTTCGCTCAATACCTGGGTAGCCGTTACGTACAGCCAGTGCCGCTGATGTGCTTATGGTTAAACCCACTGCCAGCGTATTGACGAGTCTTTAGAGTCCCACACAGAGGGTTTTCACGGTTCAGGCAATATGGTGTAGTTGACGTATGTTGATACATACAGGTGTCCGATTAAATATGTGCACGGACTGCACAGACTTTAATCGGGCGGTTGATAATACTAGCGGCTTAGGATTAAACCAGATTGTTAAATCAAGTTTTGATTTAATAATTTACATACGTATTTATATGTATGTATTCTAGTATTATTGCTCACTATTTATTTTCTCTCTTTGGCTATTCGTATTTTCGTACGAATACGCCTATGTGTATTTCGATACATGTACCAGGAAGCATTCCGTATTTATATGGAATGGCTTCTAGAAGATGCCACCTCATTATTGATTTTCTTTAGAAAATCATTTGCTTTAGGTGAGGTGGAAATGGTGACATGGCATAAGCATGGGTTTTGGTCAAAGCATGGCTTTTGCTCATGTAGAGATTGGTATGGGTTGATTTCTTTATTTGCTAATTGGAAAAGTCATTTTGGGTGTGCATTATTTTGGTGGGGAGAGAGGGGCCGGCCACACTTGATGAATGGGTGGGGTTTTGCTCATTTTGATTACTACTCTCTCTAGCTCACTCTCATTACACTTACACCCAAAAAGACTTAACCATTTTTAGCTCATGCCATTCTTGTCTTGATCACCTCCAAATCTTTCATGGATGAGAGAAAATTTTAGTGAGACTATTCTACACCCCCACCTTCCACTACTAGCGATCTTGGAGGGTCGGTTGGTCCTCTTGGCAAACCTGGAGCTTGTGCCGTTTCCCTCAGGTGGATCATCGGAGATGAAGGAAGACCGGCGACCAAAGTCGATCCGCATCACTTGGAGCTTGGAAATGGTTGAAGACCCGAAGGACTTGGTTCATTAGGTATAACCATTCTATCTCTTTGTGTTTGGTTTGCTAGTTTTATTGTTTATGGGTTCGATCTTGGGATTGGGTTCCCTCGGCGCCAGAATTTTATTCGTCGTTTTTGTTCCGCACCGGCCGCTTTTGATGGCCGCGGCGACGGCAAAACCCAGCAGCTCTTCCATGACTTGGTTATCTAGGGCGATATCCTCAGAGACCTTTTCTTTTCCCTTATCTTTTTTATTTGAGGGTCCGAGATTCTTTTCGGGTAGCGTACGATTACGCAGTCGGATATTTTCGCAGGCCTTCGGCTCTTCCTCTTTTCCCGAGGTGGACTCTTTAAAGAGAGGGCTAAGAGCCATTTCCTCGTCAGAGTCGCTCCCGAATGTGAGAATTTGCGCTTCCCCGGCGTTAACCATGCGACAATCGCTGGTAGTTCTTCTAAGCTCCTCGGTCGTACTTTTCCGCTCCCGACGAGTTTTGCGCTTCTCCCGCTTAAAATGTTGTCGGTGAACAACATACCCCTGCCACCATCTATTGAAAGCTTTACACTCTTCGGTGGGATGCGAAATCTTTCGATGATATAAGCAGTAGGAAGGTTGCATTTCTGCTTTGCCGGCAGTGTTTCCTACAGAGGGTGGTAGCTTCATTCCCATTGATATGGCTTTAGCAAACCTTTTCCTCGTCTTGAATTTGTTTTTATCCGCAACGGATGCCTTTTGATTTGACGGAAGTGTCTCAACTCTTTCGTCCAGTCGCCGGCGCTTGGCCCTTTAAAATATGACCGTCTCGCGTTCCCGATCGGCTTTACTTTTCAAAAAAGCTTCGTCGAGGAATACATCAATTGTTTCATCTGATAGCCCCAGAAGTTCCGGTTTAGGATCTGCCCCCAACTTCTCAGTGCAAGGAGTTTTCTCATCGTCTGTAAACGAGTGGGAGATCATATGACAACTTGCTACGTAACCCTCAGATTCATCCGACGAGCTTTCTCCATCATCTTCTTCCTGAAAGACATGGCTGAGGAACTCTTGGAGCATGATGGGAGTCCGTGCCTTCTGATTATACTCCTCCAGTGCGTCAATTTGTTTCTGTAAGTCCGTGCGCTTGTTACCAGGCTTCACAGGCTTTTTGGATCTCTTCTTCTTCTTCTTTGAAGATTTTGACGGCTGAGTGTGAGTGCTTGGGCCATCACCACCGATCTTTGGAGTTGGGCGCGGCTTCAGCATCCCTTCGATGATCTGGGGTTCTAGCGGGTTCTTCCACCAGATTGTCGGGCATGTCTGGAGATCATTCAGCATCCTTTTGGTTTTGGCAGATAGCACAACCTCCCACGGAGCTTCTTCAACAAGGGAGCACGTTGCCCCCGGCATATTCACCTTTTCAGGGGTATGAGGTTGCGGCGGGTTCACTTTCTATTTTTCGGACAACGCGAACTTACCTTGTTGGTATTGGTCTTCAATCCAGTTTTTGAAGACATAGCAATCTTCGATCGGATGACCTAATACTCGGTGGTAGGGGCAGTAATTGGGATCATTGACGTCGTTTGGCTGCAACAAACGTCTTGAATCTGGCAGATTGATGAGTCTGTTGTGCGCTGCCAGCTCGAACAGTCTTCTCGTTTTATCTTGAGGAAATGAGTAAGGACGTCCTATCCTCTCCTCGAGGGATAGGCGTGGACGCATATTGTTTTGACGGACAACCGGCTTCAAGTTGCTTGGCTGTTGTTGAGCATTGGCGACGACGATCGCTTTTCCTTTCCCTTTTTCATTTCGAGAGTCCGGCTTTGGAGGAGACGGTCTGTGATCCATCTGATCCATCTGGGCTAACTTATCGATCAAGGCCTGGAACGTGGTTGGTTTAAAGAACATCATGAACTGTGAAATAGTTGCATGAGGATCTAGGGTGCCCACGAACATGCCCACCGCTGGCGCTTCTTCGATGCGTTGTTCGCACTTCGACCACAGATTCCGCCATCGAATTGCATATTGAACCCAAGTTTCGCCCGACTTCACCCTGGCATTGATCAACACTGTGATTGGGGTACGTTCACTGGCGCTCGCGAATCGCTGAGTAAACAACAACTCCATTTCAGCGAAGGTTTTGACGGAGTCATTCGGAAGTTCAGAGTACCACTCAAACGCCGTCTCTGCTAGGCTACCGACGAACTGGCGAAGCAAAAGTTTATCATCACCGCCGGTATTTCCACAAAGAGCTCTGAACTGGGTTACATGTTGATGGGGATTGCCTGTCCCCTTGTAGACATGGAATTTCGGGATCGTGTAGCCCGGCGGGTATTTTATCTGATCATACCAGCTCGGATATGGTCTCCCCATTTTGACAACTTGGCCGGCTGCCTTAATTGCCTGGTGAACTCGTATTTTTTGGGCAATATAATCATCCAGGACAGCTTTAGAGATCGTATCCTCTTTGGCTGTCGACAAAGCCGGTAGAGGATTTGATGTCTCTCCTCTGTCATCCTCGAGAGCAATCGGAGGATCTTCAACGGGAGGATCCTGTTGGATCATCATACCCACCATGTCCTGGAACAGAAGGGTCATTCGTTTTATATTGGCTGCTTGTTCCGCAGCCTCTTTGTCCTTCTTTTCAAGTATTCTCCGAAGGAATTCAGCATCAGTTTCTTGCTCTTGGCGTTGATCCGAGGATGCTTCTGGGCTTTCTTTTGGCCCGGTGAGTGCGGCCATCGCGGTCATCATCTCCTGAAGCTTCTGCTGCTACTCTTGAGCTTTTGTCACGGATCGCGTGAGTGGTCGGTGGCCCGTTGAAGCGCGGCTATCCTCTTTCCCGGATGCCATATAGATAGTATACTCCACCATGCCCCCAAACTTGGGACGTTTGGGCTCAGTGCCTTTAGCTTTCGTTGCAGGCACGGGGATCTTCTCCGGCCTCCTCTTTTTATGAGCATTGGTGTAGGGTTCCTAGGCACGCTAATGAAGTCTCACAAGGCATCAACCATGCCAATTTCAAATTTTACGGGTGCCGAGAAACCCTAATACGGATCGTTGACTAGAAGTTTAGGCGATATACGAATCTAGTTAACAACTTAACTAAAGATAAGAAGATACAACCTTTGTAGATCCGGATATCCACTTCCTTGGCTCCACGTAGGCGTCCTCTCGCTGTCCATCTCGAATCCCGGACTCAATCGTCGGCTTGATCGGAGAAATGGGCGGACTAGGTCGTCGGCTTCATGCAGAAGATGATCTACGTCGAGGCATCACAAGTTCAAGCTCCGACTTCACAAATTTGTGAAAATTGTGAAGAAAACACCCAAAACAACTTGGCAAGAGGTAAAGGGTGAAGAAATAGGAGGTGGGTTCACTTTAGAATTGGATTTCTCACTTTAGAACTCAAGTTGCCATTGATGGCATCAAGCTTTCTTTCTTGAAGAAGAAGATCAAGAAGAAGGAAATATTATGATAAGTTAATCAAAAATGAAAAAGAAATGAATACTTATCATAATAGGAACCATGGTTAGGTGTAGAGAATTGACCAAGGTTAGAAGAGTGGTTAGGGTTAAGCATGAAGACAAATTGGTCACTTTGGTCAAAGCTTCATGAAGCTTCACAAAGGTTCAAGAATGAAAGCAACCATTTTGTATTCTTATCCCATTCTTTTTCCAAAATCAATAAATAAAAGAATGGATAATTAAAACCCTAATCACTTTCTTAACCTAGGTTTAATTCTTTACACTTAACCAAATGAGCAAGCATCATTAAACATGATACAAAGATGTGCACAAAAGTATATCACATATACAACTTGCACATCAAGTGAGAAAATCCATTTAAAGTGAACCAATACTAGTTAATGCAAAATAATATATCAAATATATAATTATACATTAAATCATTAAATCAACACTTGATTCAATGATCCGGTCATGTCGCACATAACCGACTAGTATACAATGTATCGACTTATCGAATCAATGATTCGATAACTAGGTTATATCGAATATAACCAATCGATATATATTCATCGCGAGAATGGAATACGGTATCACATACACGCATTATTCTCGGTCCTGCACATATCTCATATGCGCTCCTATTTCGTTTCGCTTGAGCCAGGAAACCTCTGTGTAGGACTCTAAAGACTCGTCAATACGCCGGTAGCAGATGATGATCATATCAAGCACCCACAAGCCGCAAGCGGTATGCTAAACGTAACGGCCACCCGGGTATTGAGCGATCAGAAGATCGACGAGCTAGCCCGCTCACACTCCTGTGAATCCAACCAGTAACACTTACCGTACAGTCCGGTCTGTTCGTCTGATATGTCGCATATCAAGTCTAGGGGTGGTAAACGTCAGACCCCAATAACCGATAAGTCGTGTCGATGTGAGGCTCATAACGGGTCGAGAAACTACTGGTAACACTTACCAGCAAATCTCTGATCAGCCCTGGCCAGGGACTTCCCTGTTACGGCCAATCGAGCACTGCGCAACATCAAACCCAATACCGGGAGAGACGAAACCCCTCCTATCGCTCATTGCCTCCATGTGACTCGGGACTGTGCCCAAAGACCACCGTTTTGCACGCCCTCATGGACGTAGTAAGGTGGAGATCAAAGCACAGTGGGAATCACACAAGACTCTATGACGATCTCGGGTCTACAGACTAACCTGCACAAGTGTCACCTGAGAACTGCCATCTGACGTGAGGTATAATACCATCTGGGAGTTCTCGGCGAGTCCGTCCAGTGTACCCAGTCTACAATGAGCACCCGTATACTATCTCTGATGTCAAACACCAATGGATATGGGATCATCCATCGCCCATCTCATGGGTCGAGAAGCGTATACGCTAGTCTACACTGGTATATCGATGCCCTGTCTCGATACACCCACGACTAGGGACCTTGAAGGATGTACTTATAGACTACCATGTCCCCACTAGTATGATCTGCATCATAGTCCAGGTAGTCAAGTACACATCCTAAGGGCTTTATCAACATGTAACTATAAGACAGTTTAAAGAGACAAGTGTACATGTTAAGATAAAGAGCAACCAGATAGCATACTATCATATCGAGCAAGAAAGTCATCTCTATATATGTCCAAGCATCCAATATAATATACATCATCTGTACAATTCTGGCCTCTAGGGCATACATACAACTAACAATCTCCCACTTGCACTAGGGCCAGCTGCTGTAGTATCGCATACCGAGCATCCCGAAGAGTCTCTCAAACTGTATCTGGGGAATGGCCTTCGTGAGTGGATCCGCCGTGTTGTTCTTCGTGTCAACCCTCCTGACCTCGATCTCCCGGCGATCAACTATCTTCCGGATCAGGTGATACCGCCTCAGAATATGCCTGGATCGCTGATGGGACCTGGGTTCCTTGGCCAAAGCCACCGCTCCATTGTTATCGCAATACAAAGGTATTGGATGCTCAATGGATGGAACCACTCCAAGTTCAGTAATGAACTTCTTGATCCAGACAGCTTCTTTAGCAGCATCGTTGGCAGCGATGTATTCATCCTCCATCGTCGAGTCTGCCACGGTTTCCTGCTTGGAACTCTTCCAGCTAACCGCCCCTCCGTAAAGGGTAAAGACAAACCCCGACTGCGACTTAGAGTCGTCCTTATCACTCTGGAAGCTCGAATCGGTAAAGGACTCCACTTGGAGCTCTCCATTACCATACACCAAGAGCATCTCTTTAGTCCTTCGCAAGTACTTGAGAATGCCCTTCACAGCTGTCCAGTGACTCTCTCCAGGATCAGCTTGATACCTTCTCACTATACTTAGTGAGTATGCTACATCGGGTCTGGTACATAGCATCGCATACATGATAGAGCCTACAGCCGAAGCATAGGGTATCCCTTGCATGCGATTTCTCTCCAAATCAGTCTTGGGAGACATCTCTTTGGAGAGAGTGACTCCAGAAATCGTGGGTAAATTCCCACGCTTGGATTCTTCCATACTAAACCTCTTTAGTATGGTGTCAATGTACCTGGATTGGGACAATCCCAATATCCGTTTGGATCTATCTCTATAGATCCTTATTCCCAATATGCAGGAGGCATCACCAAGATCTTTCATTGAGAATCTTTGTGATAAGAAGAGCTTGACCGATTACAGCATAGGAATATCATTTCCTATCAAGAGTATGTCGTCCACGTACAATACGAGGAAGACTATCTTACTCTCTGCTACCTTCTTGTAGATACAAGGTTCATCTGGATTTTTGACGAAATCAAACTCTTTGATAACGACGTCAAAGCAGATGTTCCAACTCCGCGATGCTTGCTTTAATCCATAAATGGATTTAAGCAGCTTGCACACCTTCCCGCTGCTCCCACTGTCTACGAAGCCCTCTGGCTGAGTCATGTACACGCACTCTTCTAAATCACCATTTAGAAAGTCGGTCTTAACATCCATTTGCCAGATTTCGTAGTCATGATATGCAGCGATGGCAAGCATGATCCGGATGGATTTAAGCATAGCCACTGGAGAAAAGGTTTCGTCATAGTCCACACCTGGTCTTTGACGAAAACCCTTTGCTACAAGTCTAGCTTTGAAAGTCTCCACTTTCCCATCTACACCAAGTTTTTTCTTAAAGATCCACTTGCTCCCGATGGGTTTTACCCCTTCAGGAGCAACATCCAAAGTCCATACTTTGTTGGTGTACATGGATTCCATCTCGGACCGTATAGCATCCAGCCATTTCACTGAGTCCCTACTCGTGATGGCCTGCTCGAAGCTAGTTGGGTCATCATCCTCCATGATGCAATCCTCGCTCCCACCATCCATGAGAAAACCGTAGTATCTCTCAGGTTGGCGAGGAACCCTACTAGATCGGCGGAGAGGCTGGGGTTCGTCGGGTACTACTGAATCCTCTGGTTCTACCAAATCTTCTGTTGTAGCTTTTGTAGCTGGAACCTCTTCCAGTTCTACCTCATGACCACTAATCTCTTTTTCCAGAAATTCCTTTTCTATAAAGGTGGCATGCCGAGAAACAAACACTCTTTGTTCCTCAGGGTGGTAGAAGATATACCCTTGTGAATTCTTGGGATATCCTATAAATTTGCATAGAACAGAACGTGCCTCGAGTTTGTCCGGATTTTGTTGTTTGACATAGTCTAGACAACCCCATATCTTAACATAGTTAAGACATGGTCTCTTTCCTTTCCATATCTCATATGGAGTGGTAGGCACAGATTTGGTTGGGACCATATTCAATAGATGTATGGCTGTCTCAAGCGCATACCCCCAGAAGGAAATAGGTAACTCAGCTGTGCTCATCATAGAGCGCACCATATCTAATAGGGTGCGGTTCCTCCGTTCTGATACACCATTGTGCTGTGGTGTATATGGAGGAGTCAGCTGAGAGAGAATCCCATTCTCTTTTAGGAAGTCCAGGAATTCATTGCTCAAGTATTCTCCTCCTCGATCTGATTGAAGGATTTTAATACTTTTTCCGGTTTGGTTCTCGACTTCTTGTTTATATTCTCTAAATTTCTCAAAAGCTTCAGACTTGTGTCTTATCAAGTACACATGTCCGTATCTTGAGAGATCGTCAGTGAATGTAATGAAGTACGAAGAACCATCCCTGGCATGTGTAGACATTGGACCGCATACATCACTATGTACTAGTCCCAAGAGTTCGGTAACTCTTTCTCCGTGTCCTGTAAACGGAGTTTTGGTCATCTTGCCTTTGAGACATGACTGGCAAGTGTCATAAGATGAAAATTCGAATGGTTTCAAATATCCATCCTTATGCAACTTAGCCAGTCGTGTCGCATTGATGTGACCCAGTCTACAATGCCACAAGAAGGATTCGTTCAGTTCTGAACTCTTCCTCTTGTGTGTGTTTGTTATGCTCAGAACTGTTGATTGGTTTCGAACATAAATGCCATTGCACAACGTGCCTGATCCAACCAACTTTTGGTTACGGAAAATGTTCATAACATTATCCTGTAATACAAAATTATATCCCTCTTTACTCAATAAAGAAACCGATATAATGTTGCATATCAGGTTCGGCATGTAATAGCATTCGTTCAGAACCAATGTATTACCAGTTGGTAATTCAAGGTGATATTCCCCGACAGTCTTAGCTGCAACAATTGCACCATTTCCAACTCTAATGTCTTTATCACCTTCTCCAAGTTCTCTACCTTTCCTAAGCCCATGTAACTGATTACATATATGGGATCCTGACCCGGTATCTAATACCCAGGATGTAGAGCAAATGGAGAAACAGTTCTCTGTAACGAACACACCCGAAGAAAATGCATCAACATGTACTTTCTTCATTCGGGTGGCATAGGAATCCTGGTATTCCCCTATATCCTGTTCATTCCTATAACTCTTATAAGAAAGAACGGAACCAACGTTCCCCAGCACAGAATAACATGCGGGTTCGGTCAATACATCCATATTATTATCTTTATTAGGGCATGAAGTGGTCGCTACCTGGAGAGAGAGAGAAGAAAACACTTTAGCGTATGCTCTTGCAAGATCAGATTGGTTTTTATCTTATCTAATCAGGATGGCTCCCACGGGTTTTTATCAAATCTTCCTTCAAACCCTAAAAGGAAAGACTAGCCGGGATTAATTACACACTACAAGTTCGCCAATCTTTCAGCCAGGCCAGTGTCGGTACTTTGAGGGAGGTCCCCCGTGCTTTCGCACGAACCTAATTAATGTAAACCTCGTTTTCCCAGAGGCGTAACCCCGTTGACACCTTTCTAGACACCTACTTGATCAGCTAATTGCAATGTGTAAAACTCTCCCAGGAGTAATTCTTACTCGCAGTGGGTATCGGGATCCAACTATCTCATAGAAGGTATGCAATCTCATTGCAAATTTCAACACTTGAAATTCCCGATAATACTTTTGCCCCTAGCGTGCTATGACCTTGACGAAAGCCAACAAACCACAGCGCGCTAGTCAAGTTCAACCCGTACATTTCTTGACTGAATTAAACCCACCCGCACGACCCTTGACGAAAGCCAACAAAGCCGTACGACTACCCTAATCCAGTCGCATCATATGCAGCAGATAAACAGCACATAGCTACCGCACACTACACCTTGACGAAAGCCAACAAATGTAGCACGAATACTATATGTAACTTATCTGAAATGACGGAGGGCTACGACAGGTTTTTCTGAAAACCTATTGCGTAATGAACTTGATATCGTTGTAGAATCAAATAAAGTTTTTGAAATGGAGTGATTTTGAGGCTTTTCTAGTTTTTGCTAAAGGGGTCACTCCCGGTGAAGGGATCGTCGGCCCTTTCCTCGTCGAATGAGGTGCGGGATATATCATATATATCGCTGTGCAAAGCAAAAATCCAAAAGCAGTCAAAAGCAAACCGAGTGTGTAGCATCTTCCAGTTATTGCTAAAGGAGTCACTCCCGGTGAAGGGATCTCGGTCCTTTCCTCATCGAATAAGGTGCAGGGTATATCACATATACCGCTATGCAAAGCAAGAACTGTAGCTACCTTTTTATTTAAAATTTGATTCTACAACATCTTAGGTTTCTTTTCTTTCATTAATCACATTAATGAAGTCCCATCATTTATGTCACCTAAACATCACAGATAAATACGACGTACACTTATGCCATCCGCATTCGCCTCGATGTCCCCTCTTGCACCGTTAGGTTAGGTAACTAACGACAGAGCAGGGCAGGGCTAGTGCGGGTGCAAAACATAAGTAACGTCTATATAATATATCATATATACTATATACTGTATCTATCACAGAACATCACATGATCACATCACAGATATCGCAGCAGAAGAAACATATGAAATATTGGATATACTAGGACGTCCGTGTTTTCAATACGAGCCAGTATAAAACAAGGATTCCACGGTCGTGATGAATAGCCAATCCCACACCCCTAGACCCCTACGAGAGCGGCAAGCAACCCTACCAATTCTAGGGTTAGGAGACCCGGACTCGACTCCTCGAGATGGTCTCCCATTGGACCCTAGAACCCGGTTACTTGTGCTCCCCTCCTTGGGTCTATCCTAATGCGGAAAAGTAAATAATATACGAAAGGTGACAACTTCCGCAACCTGGAAGTGCCCCAAATAAAAGAATATTACATACAAGTTTTTACATGAATGAAAATGAAAAACATTCATCTCACATAAAAACCCCCGGCTATTCGAATACGACAATCCAATATAACATATCCAGCAACACATAACATCACATGTCATCAACGTAAGTAAATATGCGCATCCCAATTGTCGTTGACATATAGCAACGAAACCGGCGATATCACATATTACACTTACGGTCACAGAAAAGAAAGTGTAAAACTACAACAGTTGGAATCCGCAACCTCTTTAGACATCGCATGTCTAACACTTATAAACCCCGCATTTTAGTCCCATTATCGAAAACTCTTTTCAATATCAAATGAGACTAAACCGCTAGATTTATAACATTCATTCAGTTATCTCATAACTGTTTGTGAATTCCAATTATTGTATCCCATTCCGGATAAATAGAAAATATTAAACTTTCCGATCGAACATTCGAACACCCAAGTTTTCCCGAAACCGATCAACCAATGAAATAAGTTCAAAGACATTCACTTCATGCCTCAGTACCAACGGTCCATCCGTAGAAGGGTCAAGCCAACGCCTCACATGTGGCACGCCGTACTGCCCCAAACCTGAAGGTACAAAGGGCAGTTCAAGATGGTCACATAATCGAGTTAAGGTTTGTTGTCTTCTAGAGGGACCATCGCGTTACTTGCACTACTTAGAACGTCTTTAAACTACGGAAAAGTCCAACAATTGGAAATTTCTGGGCAGGGGAAAGATTGGGTATTTACATCCGGTCGAACTTTTTAACATATTCAAAAATATCCGGAAAACACATAAACAAAGTTTGACAATCCGATCGAAATACCGAGTCCCTAATACAACCCAGAAAACTCAACTCTTGAGTGATATTTAAAAATTCCCAGAAAATCCAGCATCAGAAAAGAGGAATTACTGTGCAAAAATTATAGGGCATTGTGACCATACGGCCGCGGAACCGCCGCAGAAGCCATGCTTCTGCCGCGGTTCCGCGGTGGGTTGATGGAATTGGGTTGTCGAATTTCACAGTAACTCTTAGATACTCCTGCTGATTTTTCTGCATATTTTTAATTTACAAAATTCCCCAATTTTCAAAAATGTACAGAGAGCATGTTTTGAATTAGGGTTTCGGTTCGATCGGACTTCTAACTCCGTCTACACATCGCCTAAGCCTCTATCTAGGCTCTGATACCACTGTAGGGTTCCTAGGCACGCTAATGAAGTCTCACAAGGCATCAACCATGCCAATTTCAAATTTTACGGGTGCCAAGAAACCCTAATACGGATCGTTGACTAGAAGTTTAGGCGATATACGAATCTAGTTAACAACTTAACTAAAGATAAGAAGATACAACCTTTGTAGATCCGGATATCCACTTCCTTGGCTCCACGTAGGCGTCCTCTCGCTGTCCATCTCGAATCCCGGACTCAATCGTCGGCTTGATCGGAGAAATGGGCGGACTAGGTCGTCGGCTTCGTGCCGAAGATGATCTACGTCGAGGCATCACAAGTTCAAGCTCCGACTTCACAAATTTGTGAAACTTGTGAAGAAAACACCCAAAACAACTTGGCAAGAGGTAGAGGGTGAAGAAATAGGAGGTGGGTTCACTTTAGAATTGGATTTCTCACTTTAGAACTCAAGTTTCCATTGATGGCATCAAGCTTTCTTTCTTGAAGAAGAAGATCAAGAAGAAAGAAATATTATGATAAGTTAATCAAAAATGAAAAAGAAATGAATACTTATCATAATAGGAACCATGGTTAGGTGTAGAGAATTGACCAAGGTTAGAAGAGTGGTTAGGGTTAAGCATGAAGACAAATTGGTCACTTTGGTCAAAGCTTCATGAAGCTTCACAAAGGTTCAAGAATGAAAGCAACCCATTTTGTATTCTTATCCCATTCTTTTTCCAAAATCAATAAATAAAAGAATGGATAATTAAAACCCTAATCACTTTCTTAACCTAGGTTTAATTCTTTACACTTAACCAAATGAGCAAGCATCATTAAACATGATACAAAGATGTGCACAAAAGTATATCACATATACAACTTGCACATCAAGTGAGAAAATCCATTTAAAGTGAACCAATACTAGTTAATGCAAAATAATATATCAAATATATAATTATACATTAAATCATTAAATCAACACTTGATTCAATGATCCGGTCATGTCGCACATAACCGACTAGTATACAATGTATCGATTTATCGAATCAATGATTCGATAACTAGGTTATATCGAATATAACCAATCGATATATATTCATCGCGAGAATGGAATACGGTATCACATACACGCATTATTCTCGGTCCTGCACATATCTCATATGCGCTCCTATTTCGTTTCGCTTGAGCCAGGAAACCTCTGTATAGGACTCTAAAGACTCGTCAATACGCCGGTAGCAGATGATGATCATATCAAGCACCCACAAGCCGCAAGCGGTATGCTAAACGTAACGGCCACCCGGGTATTGAGCGATCAGAAGATCAACGAGCTAGCCCGCTCACACTCCTGTGAATCCAACCAGTAACACTTACCGTACAGTCCGGTCTGTTCGTCTGATATGTCGCATATCAAGTCTAGGGGTGGTAAACGTCAGACCCCAATAACCGATAAGTCGTGTCGATGTGAGGCTCATAACAGGTCGAGAAACTACTGGTAACACTTACCAGCAAATCTCTGATCAGCCCTGGCCAGGGACTTCCCTGTTACGGCCAATCGAGCACTGCGCAACATCAACCCCCAATACCGGGAGAGACGAAACCCCTCCTATCGCTCATTGCCTCCATGTGACTCGGGACTGTGCCCAAAGACCACCATTTTGCACGCCCTCATGGACGTGGTAAGGTGGAGATCAAAGCACAGTGGGAATCACACAAGACTCTATGACGATCTCGGGTCTACAGACTAACCTGCACAAGTGTCACCTGAGAACTGCCATCTGACGTGAGGTATAATACCATCTGGGAGTTCTCGGCGAGTCCGTCCAGTGTACCCAGTCTATACTGAGCACCCGTATACTATCTCTGATGTCAAAGACCAATGGATATGGGATCATCCATCGCCCATCTCATGGGTCGAGAAGCGTATACGCTAGTCTACACTGGTATATCGATGCCCTGTCTCGATACACCCACGACTAGGGACCTTGAAGGATGTACTTATAGACTACCATGTCCCCACTAGTATGATCTGCATCATAGTCCAGGTAGTCAAGTACACATCCTAAGGGCTTTATCAACATGTAACTATAAGACAGTTTAAAGAGACAAGTGTACATGTTAAGATAAAGAGCAACCAGATAGCATACTATCATATCGAGCAAGAAAGTCATCTCTATATATGTCCAAGCATCCAATATAATATACATCATCTGTACAATACTGGCCTCTAGGGCATACATACAACTAACAATTGGAAGTTGAGGGGGCCGTTGAGGTGGGCACCCAGACAGTTTTTTGTGGCTTAGCAGGATGGCTGACTTCCTGTTGGACCTTCAATTTCTTGTGTTGGCGAGAGAAATTGGGATCAATCACCGAGTCTCGGGCCTGCCGCCAGACTTTATAGATCTTGGAGGACAGTCGTTGAGGGGATTGGGTCTGTTCTGGCTTTGCTTCCACATCCTTTTCCAGCGGAGGGGGAGACCTCTTCAATACAGCGGTAGGAGAATTCCTACGCACTTTATTTGGCAGTTCAAAGCTGTTCCCAGTCGGAACAACAGCATTAACTTCCGTCGTCGGGGCTAGTGGAGTTAACCCAGAAGGGGAACTACCTCCGGACTTCCTCACTCGGCGCCAGTGGCGACGTCGAGCATGTCGAGTTGTAGGAATTGGCTCAGTGACGGGGACGGCCTTGTCTTGCCCCCTGTTCAGGTGAGGGGTTGCTGCCGGTGTCAGCCTATTAAAGACTGATGCCTTTTGAGTAGCTGGAGCGAGAGTAGGAGTTGGGACGGTCAGTCTTGCGAAGACCGACCTCTTAGCAGGAGAAGCCGCCTTGATGACTTCAGGAGCAGATTCGGTTACTCTCTTTTGAATAACCTTCTTTGGGACCGCAAGTTTCACCATGGGCCCGCAAGAGTTTTGGCCTAGTCTGGAGAAGACCGAGGCATTGGTGTTGGGCGACCCGTTGAGAGGGGCCGCAGCAGCTGTAAGTCGATCGAAGACCGACTTCTTAGGAGCTTCCGGTACGGGCACTAGGGCAGTGAAGCTCATTGGCGGGAGCATGGTCCAAAAAAATAGTCCAGTAGTAGCCTGGGTGATTTGTTCCACCGGCATCGTGAACAGTGATGCCGCCTGAGGTCCATAGGCTACACCTCCAGGTGAGGCGGAGTATCGGTTGCAGTTGCAGTTGGAGCAGTTCGAGCAGTTGAACGCCAATGCTGTTTGCTTTTTGCGCCAAGTAAGAGACCAAATCTTAGTAACTTGAAACCCGAGGGCAACCATTAACAAACCGCGATTCGTTCCCGAATACGACACACGAAGTGTGGAGTGGAAAGAGGAAAAGATCCCACCGGGCGTGCCAGAATCTGTTCCCCTCCGAAAGACGGCGCGACAGGGACGTCTTGCCTAAGATTCGGGGCAGATGCTAATTGGTGCTATCCGTCCACCTCTCCGAAGATGCCAAGTTGATTTATGGCACCGTGTATCGAAGGTTTAAACGGATGCGGCCGATGTAGCAGATTTCGTCAGATTCCCCCTCGTCTGAGGGGTTTTTGATTGTGGGGACGCTCTTCCCTGCAGGCGCAAGCCCCTGCAGTTAATTACGTTACCGCATCGCGGTAACAACTTTCTCCTTCTACAGATGGTCACTTCGTGTCGTGGGTGTTTGTTTTGTTTGTGGTTGCCCGTGGATTGTATACGGAGACTAATTTATGCGGTCGCCCGTAGAACGTGGATTAGTCCAAATCCGTATTTTCTTAGATTTGGGTTTGGGGTTTTGGTTTAAGGATACGTTAGCCATATTTGAGGCTAAGATCAACTTAAACGTTAGTTAAGGATACGTTAGTCTAATTTGAGACTAAGATCAGCTTAACATGATCATTTAGATCCGACAAAAGAGAATTTGGGCTATTGTTCTAGTTTAGGGACATAGTGGTCCAATGCCAGTTTAGGGACATGGTGGTCCATGGAATGTATGGCCTTCGGGACCCGTCACCTCTCTGAAGATGTTGAAGGATTACAACGACAAATATCAGAGGAGTTCAGAGATGTACCCTTGAACCAATGTTGGTTGGGAGATCTATAGTCCAATTTGGAACTCAAATCTGTTTGAGCATATGGGCTCAATTGAACATTTTATTGTTCGCTGTTGAGCCTTTATTTGGGCTTGGCCCTTTTTTAAAAATGCACAGCATTTAAATTTGGCATGTTAGGCCTTTTAATTGGGCTCTGCCCTTTCTTAATAATGCACAGCATTTAATAATCTGACAGTGCGCCACGTGGCCTGTCAGGCGCTTTGCGCCAATTAAAGAGCGTAAGGCGCTAACGCATGTGGAGGTGACACGTGTCACGCTCTGGTGAGCGCAAGTCTGTTAGCGCAGTGCGCTGCGCCAGTGCGCTGCGCTAGTGCGCTGCTAACACGTAGCGCGCTCTGGTGACTTGCACCAATCCAAGAGCGCAGTGTATGTTTTTAGGAGCGCAAGGCGCAGATTAACACGTGGCGCTCTCTGGTGACTTGCTCCAGTCCAAGGAGCGCAACAGCGCAAATTAAGAATGCATGGCACTGTTCAATAGCGCAGAGCGCATCTTGATCAAATTTAGATCAAAGAAAAGAATCTTTTTAGTTCTAAAGAGGTTCTACCTCAAGTTTTCAAGAACCAATGGTTCATCAAAAGGCTGTGCCTTTATATAGATCAAAAGATCTAGGGATGAAGTAAATTACTTCTTTAATTTTTGTGATTGGATCTTTTTTGATCTTTTTTTCTTTTAATTGAAGATCTTGATCTTGTTCTTAGATTTTTGATCTTTTTAGAAGAAATTCTTCTTTTTGTGAGATGTTTTCAGTTCTGTTCTTCCAAGAATTTAATTCTTTACCTCGAAGAAGATGATCTTCTTTCTTCAAAGGCTTGCCTTTTTTCTCTTTGAGTTTTTCTCAAAGTTTTTAGAGAATCTCTGTATATCTGAAACTTGGAGTCTAGGGACCTTTATATAGGGCCAATTAGTTTGTTAGGTTAGTTACAGAGATCTTTCTCTGATTGATCTGTGGATATTTCCCTAAGGCCTCTATTTTACAGAAGATAATCTTCTTGTTTTAATAAGATTAAAAAGATCTTTCTAGAATTTTAATTCTGATTAAATAATTCATTATTTAAGTTTTAGTGCTGGCACAGTTGGCGCAAGTGCACCTGCGCTTGACACGTGTCACGCAGCGCAGAGCGCAGCGCACCTACGCTGACACGTGTCGCGCAGCGCACAGCGCAAGTCATCTGAAGCGTTGCTTCCTTTATTTTTAAAATATAAATTTTAAAACAGAGCCTTGCTCTGATTGGGGTGCGCTGCCTTGGGCGCAGCGTCCCTTGCGCTGGCGTGTCTGCTTTTGACACGTGGCGCTCTGCGCGCAGCGCAAGGGATCTGAAGCGTTGCTTCACCTTTTGAATTTGAAATTCAAACAGAGTTTTGCTCTGATTGGAGGAAACATTAACCTGCTTCCATACTCTGTGTATGAGCAATTAGGTATCGGAGAGTTAAAACCGTCGCACTGCACTCTCCAGATGGCCGATAGATCTATCACCAAACCTAGGGGAGAGCTTGAGGATGTGTTGATAAAAGTCGGGGAATTTATATTCCCTGTGAACTTTATTGTTCTAGATACACAACTGGTAGCGAACCCACGGAACCAAATTCCGGTAATTCTCGGTCGACCCTTTTTGGCCATTTCCAACACTGTAATCAACTGTCGAAACGGCTCTATGAACCTATCCTTCGGGAAGATGTCAATTGAGCTTAACATTTACAAGTTGGGAAGTGAACCCTCCGAACCTTCTGCTCAAATATGTTCTGTCAAATTAATGGATATCGACAACAGCGAATTTGAACAGCTTCACGATACTTATCTAGACTCTCTTAATACGTTATTGTTTGACCCAGCTATTTCTTATACACATACGGACTCATCTATCGAGCTGTCCGGGTCAATATCTAATGCTGATTATGAATCTTTTATGGAGTCTAAGTATCATCCCGTTCTTTCTGATGAGATTATTCTTCGGGGTATCGATGAAAGCTTTGAAAAAAAATTCCCTGATGAACTCGTATTTTTAAAAGACACGGGAGTTGTGATGAATAAACTCCAAAACAAAGAGGTTGCACCACCCCTTCTTCTTAACAATTATGAGAATGCGAGTAATCCATCATCATCATTGTGTCGTCTCTCCAAATTGAGATGTAAACCCGTTCTATTACACCACTTATCTCTTCCCCACTTCTTCCTGGCTTTATATAACATGTTATTCCACCAACCGGTGCGTTACATTGATAAAATCTTTGAATGGTTGGTATTAACTTTTGGTCTTTGTAGAGCTTTGCATTGACCAATAACTTTAACCTCCCTCCTCTTATGATTTTAAAAACTTAATATTGTTTAAATCAAGTTTAGGGGGGTATATTTTTGGCTCTTGATAATAAAATTTGTACACAAAATTGTGAGCCAAAAATAAGTTTGGGGGAGGTTTTCACGTCCATTTATTCTTGTCCCCGTTAATAACTTTTCCTCCCAAGTCTACAGGATTTTTAGATTTAAAAGATGACAACAGTGAGGATACTGCTGTAAACCGGTTTGGGGGAGGTTTTTGCTTATTTACGCTTTACTTTCCATTACACTTTGCATAAGCACAAAACACAAAATTTTCAAAAAAAAATCTTTTATAATTAAAGGTTAGAAAGTGAAAAATTACATTTAAAAGATTGGAAAAGTTTAAGAAAACCAAGAAAGTTAGATATTTTCTTAAACGAAACTAGCAATAAGTAGTTATGAGCCGTTGTCCCAAGGGTTAGTAAGATGAAGGAAGTCACTAATCTGAGGATAAAAATAAGTCTGAAAAATAGTTCTTATTCTGGAAGCCAAACATTTGAATGTTGATACCCTACTATACGCACTTACACATGTCTAGAAACTCGGGATAGTAGAGGATACCTTGAAATGCTCTAGTCTAAAAGCCAAAGTACGAAGAAAATAATAAATGAAAAATAAAAGTATAAAATGGTGAAGAAAAAAATGAACACTGGTTTTGTAATCACCAAGGCAGCATAAAAAAAATATAGCGAGGGTGCTTTATCACCTAGTGCATTAGACCAACTGGTTTGGGAGTCACTGCTAAGCCTTAGGTGTTGCAAGATGAGGAAATTGCTAATTGCGCCTAATATGTGAGCACATTTAGTAATCGGTTGGTTAGTACCTCAAGAAGTATTAACGGTCGCATGAAAAATGTATAAGCAATTCCATCTAAAAAATTCACCGACTAAAAAGTACTGAGGTAGATGGACAAGAGTATGATAGCTTGAATTGAATTCTCCGAGTGTAGGGATGTCTTTTACACACACGTAGGGGTATATGATCGGTGTTTGGAGGAAAGGTAGGGATGAAGAATAAAGGCGATGTTTTATTGAGGGATGATGTGATTTGTAACATCTTTTCATGACTATTAAGATATGGCTCATTACAACCGAAAAGCTAGTGTAGTTGAAAACTCTGATTTTCAAGTTCTTTCTTTTACAATTCTTATCTTTATATGTAACTTTCACAACCTTTCTTTTACTATGGGATTTTGTGGGTGTAATCCACTGAAAACCCTCAGGAGACAACACTCCTCCTACTAGGGACAACTAGAGGTTTAAAGGCTTGTTGCACGTGCTCAGTATAATCGTGTTGCCTACGAAAGTGTGCAAGTTAGTTTTTCTTTTTCTTTCTATTTTCTCCTTCTCTTGAATAAAAGAAATTTGCTCGAGACGATCAAAGTCAAGTTTGGGGGAGTTTGTTCAGTCGAAAATATTGCAATCTTTAACATAACAATTTCCTCACTTTTCTAATCATCTAAGGATATTTGTTATAAATATAACACATATTACAAGTTCGTCTGGAAAATATCAAATTACCACGTGTTATACATTATAATCAACATTCTTGAAGGAAATTGTATGTTTATTATTTCACGCATGATATTGTATATTTCAACATTCTTCATTGAGATTTTGTGCAGAAAATTATCTCAGGACAGATATCGGAATCGCAAATTTGCCGACAAAATACAGGAAATCAAAGAGTTGAAATCTGGCAGAGATTCAGAAGAGATAAGAAGATTCCAGATATCACCTGAATACATATAGACCAACACCAAACTACACAAGAAAAATGAAGCATCAATCTCACCAATCAACCACGGATCCGCGGCCGAGTCAGGCCGATCCGTCGAGGATCCGTGGCCGAGTTAGGGCATCGGGTGACAAGTTCTTTCCAGAAGCTCCATTACAACTTCCTAGCTTGCTGAGGACGCTTCGTTGTAACATCCTTCTTCTGAAAACTTCTCTAGAACAACCTAGCTTCTTGAGGAAGCTTGATAACTACTTTATTCTAGAAGTTTCTCTAAAACTACCTAACTTCTTAGGGAAGATTGGCCTAGTTTCTAGTGGAAAATTGGTGAAGGGCTATAAAAAGGACCTAAGCCTTCATTTCGAGAGTGATACACAATTAATACAAAATTTGGGGAGAAAATTTGAGAGCCAATTTAATCCAATTCAATTCCAAATCAAGATCAAAAATCAAGAATCGTTGAGTACAACATCGAGCGAGTTCATTCAAGATCCTTTACGCAAAGCCGATCGTCATCAACGAGCGCGTGATCCTCGACAGGTCCAAGTCTCACGGTGATCGAGTAAAGCGAAGATCGACAGAGAAATTACCTCTTCAAAGGAGTGATCGAGAGCAATCTTTCTTGTAATCTCGAATTGAGAAGTGTAATTCGAAGTTGAATAATAAAGGTGATCATTTGTTCAATCTCGCTCTCTTTACATTTTCGCATTATGAAATCATTATTTGTTAAATCTATGAATCTCATGATGTGTGAATAAATCTCTGTTTGTTAGGATTCGAAGGAATTTGGTGGATCAAATGGTGATAAAATCCTATACTCATCTTACATCTTATGAAGATTATGAACTTTAGGAAAAAGAATCATCAACGACCAAATTAGGAGCGTGATCACCGTTCTTGATAATCTCATTACAATTTGGGATCAGATGATTGATGATTTTCTTTGCTAAAGGCTAGATTTGAATGGTGATCAATGAAAAGATAAGGGATGGTGAAGGAGAAACCCTAGTTTCTTCAATAGATCCCTAATTTTCATTCATTGCTATCAATCTATGTTATAACTTTTTCAAAAGATAAGATGAGTAATTTTGAGTATTCATCCATTGATATTAATTCCTATCGAATTCTGCAAACTATTCTTCAATTTTCTTGATAACTAAAATTGATCATGGATATTTTCTTAATTACTAAATCTCGAACTTTCTCTTGATTTTCTTGAAATGATAAACTCAATTAAATCTTGAAATCTTTTTCTTGAATTTTCATTACTATTTCTTTCGACTCAACTAAAGCAAGAATTGACGAGTTCCACGAATCCCAGAGGACAGCCCGTACTCACTAATGCTCGCTACAGGCGACATCGTTATTGATTGCGGTTATTACACGATTAAAACATTACATCACTTCTTTACTACTACATCTTTTCTTCAAAATCAAAGAAGCGAAACAAATCGACCAATCAATGATCTACGTCGAGGAGACACTAACTCAAGCTACCTCTTCACTAATAAGGAATTAGTGAAGCAAACAACCTAAACTAAATTGGTAATCTAGTGTAGGTTGATGAAGTATGAATTTTGCTCACTTTAGAAATATTTTTCTCACTCATTTTCTTCACCTCCAAAAAAGCTAGAGAGCTAGAGGAAGGAGATGAAGAAAAGCAACCATGAAGAGAATCAAGTGTAAAATGGCAACCATGGATGAGAAATATCTCATATAACTTATGTAGAGACATAACCATGGTTTAAGATAATGGTTGGGTTAATAAATACCTAATGTAAAACAAAATTAGTGGACCAAGTCAATGGTCACCACAAGCTTCTCCAAGCTTCTAACCATGTGACTAATTTCCATCTAATTTTGATTTACTTTGAATAAATAAAACCCTTCATTATGATAAGCATGGTGTGAGTCTCATACACCCATGTAACATGTATCATCTAGCATGACACACAAAAAATGTACATTAATATATATCACATATATACTAAATGCACAAGTGAGGAAAAGAATTCTTAAGTGAGCTAATATTAGTTAATGTAAGTTAATATATCAAATATATAATTATACATTAAATTATTAAATCAACACTTGATTTAATAATCTGGCTCTATCATATATAACCGACTAATATCATGTGTATCAACTTATCGAATCAACACTTAATTCAATAACCCGGCTATATCACATATAACCGACCGATAACACAAATCGCAAGAATAGAATAAGGTATCACATACACGTATGAATCTCGGTCCCGCACATATCACATATGTGCTCCTACTTCGTTTCGCTTGAGCCAGGAAACCTCTGTGTAGGACTCTAAAGACTCGTCAATATGCCGGAATTAGGTGATGATCATATCAGTCACCCATAAGCCGTCAGCGGTACTAGCTGTACGTAACGGCTACTCAGGTATTGAGCGATCAGATGATCAATAAGCAAGCCTGCTCATACTCCTGCGAATCCAATAAATAACACTACCGTACAGTCCGGTCTCTTCGTCTGATATGTCGTATAACACAGTCTGTGGGTGGTAAACGTCAGACCCCAATAGCCTGGTAAGTCATGCCTATGTGAGGCTCATAACAGTTCGAGAAACTACTGATAACACTTACCAGTAAATCTCAGCAACCCTAGCCAGGGATTTCCTGTTATGACCAATCGAGCATAGCGCAACATCAACCCCTAATACTGGGAGAGACGAAATCCCCTCCTATCGCTCATTGCCTCCATGTGACTCGGGACTGTACCCAAAAACCACCATTTTACACGATCTCTTGAATGTGGTAAGGTGGAAATCAAAGCACAGTGGGAATCACACAAGACTCTATGATGATCTCGGGTCGATAGACTAACATGTACAAGTGTAAACATAGAACTGCTATCTGACGATAGGTATAATACCATGTAGGAGTTCTTCGCAAGTCCGTTCAGTGTACCCAGTCTCCACTGAGCACCCGTATTCCATCTCTGATGTCAAACACCAATGGATATGGGATCATCCATCACCCATCATATGGGTCGAGAAGCGTATACGCTAGTCTACTCTGGAATATCGATACCCCATCTCGATACTCCCACGACCAGGAACATTTGAAGGATATACTTACCGACTACCTCTGCCCCACTAGTATGATCTGCATCATAATCCTGGTAGTCAAGTACTCATCCTAAAGGTTTTATCAACATGTAATAGAGAGATAATAAGTGTTCATGTTAAGATAAAGAGCAACCAGATAGCATACTATCATGTCGAGTAAGAAAGTCCTCCCTATATATGTCCAAGCATCCACTATAATATACATCACATGTATAATAATGGCCTCTCAGGCATACATATAACTAACAATCTCCCACTTGCACTAAGGCCATTTGTTGTAATATCTCACACTCAACGCCCCATATAAGTCACTATAGGGAAAGGCCTTTGTGAGTGGATCCGCCGTATTATCCTTCGCGTTAACTCTCCTTACCTCGATCCCTTGAAGATCAACCACCTCCCTGATCAGGTGATATTGTCCTCAGAATATGTTCAGATCGTTGATGGGAGCGGCGTTCCTAGGCCAAAGCCACAACTCCATTGTTGTCATAATAACAGTTATTGGACGCTCAATGGTAGGAACCATGTTCATCTCATGAACAAGAATTATCCAGACAACCACTTTGGCTGCATCGTTGGTAGCGATGTATTCAGCCTTTATCATCTAGTTTGCCATGGTATCTAGCTTAGAACACTTCCAACATACCGTCCGTGCAGTGAGGGTAAAGACAAAACCTGTGGCTTACTTTCAGTCAACCTTATCACTCCGGAAGCTCGAATTGGTAAAGGACTCCCACTGGAGTTCACCGTTACCAAACACCAAGAACATTTCTTCAGTACTTCTCAAGTACTTAAGAATGTCCTTCACAGCTGTCCAGTGATTCTCCCAAGATCCGATTGATTCCTGATCACTACACCTAGTGAGTTAGCTACATCTGGTCTGGTACATGACATCGCATACATGACAGATCCTACTGCTGAAGCATAGGATATCCCTTGCACGCGAGCTCTCTTGAAATCAGTCTAGGAAGACATCTTTTTGGAGAGAGTGATTCCTAAGTAATTGGGCGAACCACCATACTTATAATCCTCCATACTAAACCCCTTTAGCATGGTGTTAAAGTACGTGGATTTGGGACATTCCCAACATCCACTTAAATCTATCACTATAGATCATAATCCACAAGATATAATAGGTATCATCCAGATCTTCCATGGAGAATCCTTGTGATAAGAGGAGCTTGACCGAGTGTAGCATAGGAAACCATTTCCTATCAAGAGTATGTCATCTACGTACAATACGTGGAAGACAACCTTACTCTCTACAACCCTCTTGTATATACAAGGTTCATCTACCTTTATGATGAAGTCAAACTCTTTGACTGCCACATCAAAACAGATGTTCCAACTCCGCGATGCGTGCTTTAATCCTGATGGACTTAATCATAGCCACTGGAGAAAAGGTTTTATCATAATTCACACTTGGTTGCATGACGAGAACCTTTTACCGCAAGTCTAGCTTTGAAAGTCTCAACTTTTCCATTTACCCCAAGAATCTTCTCAAGATCCACTTGCTCCCAATGGGTTTTACCCCTTTAGGTGCAACATTCAAAGTCATATTTGGTTGGTGTACATGGATTCCATCTTTGATCGCATAGCATCCAGCCTTTTCACAGAGTCCCAACTAGTGATGGCCTGCCTGAACCTAGTTGGGTCATCATCTACCATGATGCAATCCTCACTCCCACCATCACCGAGGAAACCGTAGTATCTCTCAGGTGGATGAGGAACCCTACCAGATTCGTGGAGAGGCTGAGGCTCGTTGGAGACTATTGAATCCTTTGGTTTCACCAAATCATCAGCTATTAGTTTGTCCTGCTGGAACTCCTTCAAGTTCTACCTCATGACCACAAATTTCTTCATAAGAAATTCCTTTTCTAAAAAGGTGGCATGCTGAGAAACAAAACACCTTTTGCTCCTCCGTCTGGTAGAAGATATTCCCTCGCAAATGTTCGGGATATCCAACAAACTTATACAGAACTGACATTGCCTTGAGTTTGTCCGGATTTTGCCTTTCAACATATGCCGGACAACCCCATATCTTAACTCGTTTAAGACATGGTCTCTTCCCACACCATATCTCATATGGAGTGGTAGGCACTGATTTGGTTGGAACCCTATTCAATAGGTATGCATCTTCTCAAGTGCATAACACCAAAAGGAAACAGCTAACTCAGCAGGACTCATCATAGAGCACACCATATCTCATAGGGTGCGATACCTCCGCCCCGATACACCGTTGTGCCGTGGTGTACACGAAGGAGTAAGCTGAGAGCATTCTCTGTTTAGAAAATCCAGGAACTCCATGCCCAAGTATTTGCCTCCCCATCTCATCGAAGGACTTAATACTTTTACCCTTCTGGTTCTCAACTTCAAGCTTATATTTCTTGAATTTCTCAAAAGTTTCAGACTTGTGTTTCAACAGGAACATATGTCCGAATTTTGAGAGATGGTCAGTGAATATAATGGAGTACGAGGAACCAACCTTAGCATATGTAGACATAGGACCGTATACATCACCATGTATCAGTCCCAAAAGTTCAATAACTCTTTCTCCATTTCCAGTAAATAGAGTTTTGGTCATTATACCTTTGAGACAAGACTGGCAAGTATCATAAGATGAAAATTCGAACAGATTCTAATATCCACCCTTATGTAACTTAGCTAGTCATGTCGCATTGATATGAGCTAGTCTACAATGCGACAAGAAGGATTCGTTCATTTCTGAACATATCTTCTTGTGTGTGTTCTATATACTTTGAGTTGTTTAATTTAGAATATATATGTCATTACATAACGTGCCTGATCCAATCAACTCTTGATTAAGGAAAATGTTCACAACATTATCCTGTAATACAAAATTATATCCTTCTTTAACTTAATAAAGAATCTGATGTAATGTTGTATATCACATTTGGTATCTAATAACATTTATTCAGAATCAATGTATTTACCAATTGGTAATACAAGGTGATATTTGCCAACTTATTTGGCTGCAACACTTGCACCATTCTCTAACACTTAGAGACATATAACCCAATCCCAGTTCTCTACCTTTCTGTAGACCATGTAATAGATTACATATATGGGATCCTGATCCGATATCTCATCCCTAGGACGTAGAGGATACTGAGAAATAGTTCTCGGCAATGAACACACCTGAAGAATATGCATCAACATGCTTTTTCCTCGATTCGGTGGCATGAGAATCCTGGTATTCCCCTATTTCCTGCTCGGATTTATAACAATTATAAAATTGAGCAGAACCAACGTTCCCTAGCTCAGCATAATAAGCAGGTTCGGTCAAAGCTTCCATATTATTATCTTGATTAAGGTATGTCACAGTCTCTACCAGGACAGAGAGAGAAGAAAACACTCAGCGTCTGCTCTTGCAAGATCAGATTAGTTATTATTTTATCTAATCAAGATGGCTCCCACTGTTTTTATCAAATCTGTAGGGATTCTTTAGCACTATGCCTAGGTTTAAGGCCACATCACACATGCTATAACAAAAATTTAAGGGGGTGCTAAACAATCCAACCATGAATCGAACTAGAAAATTAGGGTAACAAACTATAGTATCACATACTATAAAGTGTCTAACACTAAGTGGGGAGAAAATACAACCTTTGTAGACCTCCTCCTAGACTCCTTGGATCGAGTGAGGTTTGAACCGGTTGGCTTGTGTCCTTCCAAGTCCACGATGATCCACCACGAAGTCCTTTTGCACCAAGTTCCAAGCTTCACTTGATAAAGGATGAAGATGAAGCAAACACTCCACACTTGTGGGCTAGACTAAAGTAGAATGGTGATGTGGGTTAGGATCTCAATTAAAAACCTTTTCTTTTTAATTCTTTTTCTTTCTTTTAAAACCCTAGAGAGCTTTGAGGAGAGAGAGGAAGAAGGAGATGGCTCAAACTAAACTAAAGAGAATAATATGATAACTCTCTCTGAACTCAAGAGAGTAACTGAGAGTCATGCCATGCTAAACCATGGTTACAAAATATCTAGATATTTTATGACTTGAGTTTAAGCAAAACCATGGGCTAAAACCATGTGTAATGAAACCATGGTGTTGACTTTGTCAACACAAGAAATGAGGGTTGAATAGTCAACCATGATTTAATTGCCATTTGGCTTTTCTCAAATATACAAAATATATAAATATGCAACCATGTGAGTCTTGCATTGCCACCACCAATGTATCATCAACCATGACACATGTATGCTTGCATGTGTGCATCCATATCAATATATACATACACTCATGCATGCATCATAAATAAATAGGTTTTAATAAATGACCTAATGGACTTAATATTAAATCAACACTTGATTTAATAACCCAGACATATCACATACGACCCGTCCAATAGAAAATGCCCGATTAAAATAAATCCAATACACGCATTTAATCGAGCTCCCGCGCATATCTCATATGCACCCCCACATCTTTTCGCCTGAGCTAGGAGACCCTTTTGTGGGACTCTAAGACTCGTCAATATGCTAGCAGTATGCAGTGATCACATCACATGCCCACAAACCGTCAGTGGCACAAGCTGTACGTAACGGCTCCCAGGTATTGAGCGATCAGAAGAAACACAAGCAAACCTGCTAAAACTCCTGTCGAGCCAACTGGCAACACTTACCGTACAATCCAGTCTCTTCATCAAATATACTGCCTATATGAGTCTAGTGATGGTATCGTCGACCCCAATAACCCAATAAGTCATGTCGGTATATGGCTCATAACAGATCGAGAAACTACTGGTAATATTTATCAGTAAATCTCAGCAGCTCTGGCCAGGGACTTTCTGTTATAGCCATCCGTTCATGGTGCAACATTAACCCCCAATACCGAGAAAAATGAAACCCCTCCTATCGCTCATTGCCTCCATGTGTCTCAGGACTGTACCCAAAATCCACTTGTTTGCATGACTAAGTAGAGCCGTGGTAGGGTGGAGATCAAAGTTTAGTGGGAGGCACACAAGACTCTATGACGATCTCGGGTCTACAGACTAACAAGTACCGGTGTCACCTGAGAACTGCTATCCGAAAATAGATATAATACCACATAGGAGTTCTCAGGGAGTCCGTTCAGTGTACCCAGTCTCACTGAGCACCCGTATACGGCCTTTGATGTCACCGCACCAATGGATATGGGATCATCCATCGCCTATCATATGGGATAAGCAACGTATACGCTAGTCTACACTGGTAATATCGATGCCAAGTCTCGATACACCCACGACTATGAACATTTCAATGATATGCTCATAGACTACACATGTCCCACTAGTATGATCCGCATCATAATCTCAGTAGTCCTGCATATCCTGAGGGCTATATCAAAATGTACCAAATGAATGAAAGCATGATCAAATGAACATGTCAAGATAAAATGTGCAACCAGATAGCATACTATCATGTCGAGCAAGAATGTCCCCTGAATACACATACATACACACACACACATACACACAGACCGGTACATACACTATCATATAATGGCCTCTAGGGCATACATATATCCAACAAAATTTTCCTTCAAATCCTCAAGGGTAAGACTAACCTGGATTAATTACACCCTACAAGTTCACCAATCTTTCGGCCAGGCCAGTGTCAGTACTTTGAGGGAGGTTCCCCGTGCTTTCGCACAGACATAATTAAAATAAACCTCGTTTTTTGAGGGGCGTAACCCCGTTAACACCTTTCTAGACACATACTTGATCGACTAATTGTAATGTGTAAAACTCTCTCAGGAGTAACTCTTACTCGCAGTGGGTATCGGGATCCATCTATCTTATAGAAAGTATGCAGTCTCATTGCAAATTTCAACAATTGAAATTCCCGATAATATTTTGCTCCTAGCGTCCTATGACCTTGACAGAGGCCAACAACCAATAGTGCGCTAGTCAAGTTCATCCCGTCATTTCATGATTGAATTAAACCCACCCGCACGACCCTTGACAGAGGCCAACAAGGTCGTACGACTACCCTAATCCAATCGCATCACATGCTTTGCAGATAAGCACTAATCGGTTACCGCATACTACACCTTGACAGAGGCCAACAAACACAGCACGAATACTAAATAGTCCTTATCTGAAATGACGGAGGGCTACGACAGGTTTTTAAGAAAACCCTTTGCGTAATGAATTTGATATCGTTGTAGAATCGAGTGATTTTGAAAAGGAGTGGTTTTAAGACTTTTGCTAGTTTTTCTAAAGAGGTCACTCCCGGTGAAGAGATCCCGGCTCTTTCTGTTAGTTATATGTATACCCTAGAGGCCATTATTGTACATATGATGTATATTATAGTGGATGCTTGGACATACATAGGGAGGACTTTCTTGCTCGACATGATAGTATGCTATATGGTTACTCTTTATCTTAACATGTATACTGATTGTCTCTCTGTTACATGTTGATAAAGCCCTTGGGATGTGTACTTGACTACCTAGATTATGATGAGGATCTACTAGTGGGACAAAGGTAGTCCGTGAGAACATCCTTTAATGTCCCTAGTCGTGGGTGTATCGAGACGGGGCATCGATATACCAGAGTAGACTAGCGTATACCTTTTCGACCATGTAGATAGGCAATGGATGATCCCATATCTATTGGTGTTTGACATTAGAGATGATATATGGGTGCTCAGTGGAGACTGGGTACACTAGACGGACTCGCTGAGAACTCCTAGATGATATTATACCTCACGTCAGATGGCAGTTCTCTGGTGACACTGGTACATGTTAGTCTGTCGACCCGAGATCGTCATAGTCTTGTATGATTCCCACTGTGCTTTGATTTCCACCTTACCGTGTTCAAGAGAACGTGCAAAACGGTGGTTTTTGGGTACAGTCCCGAGTCACATGGAGGCAATGAGTGATAGGAGGGGATTTCGTCTCTCCCGGTATTGGGGGTTGATGTTGCGCTGTGCTCGATTGGCCATAACAGTAAGTCCCTGGCCAGGGCTGTTTCTGAGATTTACTGGTAAGTGTTATCAGTAGTTTCTCGACGCGTTATGAGCCTCACATCGGCATGACTTATCAAGCTATTGGGGTCTGATGTTTACCACCACCAGGCGAGATATGCGACATATCAGATGAAGAGACCGGACTGTACGGTAGTGTTACTGATTGGATTCGCAGGAGTATGAGAAGACTTGCTTGTTGATCTTCTGATCGCTCAATACCTGAGTGGCCGTTAAGTTTAGCAGACCGCTTGCGGCTTGTGGGTGTCTGATATGATCATCACCTACTGTCGGCGTATTGACGAGTCTTTAGAGTCCTACACAGAGGTTTCCTGGTTCATGAGAAACGAAGTAGGAGCACAAATGTGATATGTACGGGACCGAGATTAATGCGCGTATATGATACCGCATTCTATTCTCGCGATATATGATATCGGTCGGTTATATGAGATATAGCCGGGTTATCGGATCAAGTGTTGATTCGATAGATTGTTACATTTAATATTAGTCGGTTGTATGTGATATAGTCGGATTATTAAATCAAATGTTGATTTAATAATTTAATGTATAATTATATATTTGATATATTAACATTTATTAACTAATATTAGCTCACTTAAGATTTCTTTTCTCACCAGCGCTAAGAGTCAAAGACTCTGAGGCAGCGCTCACGTGCAAAGCATGAGAGTGCTAGCGCCAAGAGCGCCAAGAGCCAAAGACTCTGAGGTAGCGCCTCACGTGCAAAGCACGAGAGCGCTAGCGCCAAGAGTCAAAGACTCTGAGGCAGCGCCTCACGTGCAAAGCACAAGAGCGCCAGCGCTAGAACTAAATGTTCTCCACCCTTGGATCAAAGATCCAACGAAGAAGATAAATCATCAAATTCCCAAAATAAAATTCTGTTGAGGAAATACTCCTCAAAATCTTTCCAAACAGGAAAGATTGTGCTCTGTAAATCAGAGAACCGTTGGATCAAAGATCCAATGGTGATTAAAAATTACCCAAATACAGAATAAATTCTGTATGAGAAAATATTTTCCCAATCTTATTAATAACAAGAAAACCATCTTCTGTAAAACAGAAGCCCTTGGATCAAAGATCCAATGGTAGGAAACATTCCCCAAATAAACAAGAGATCTCTCAATGAGAGATTTCCTTAACTGATTCAACAAATCAGCCTCCTTTATATAAAGGACCCAAGACTTCAAATCTTAGAGTGGAAAACCTCCCCATAAGTTCTCAAATCGAAAGAAGAAGAAGAGAGGAACCCCCCCCCCCACATAAACTTCAAGTTCTCAGAAAAGAAAAGAGAAGAGCAAGCTCTAAGAAGAAGAACCTTCTTTCAGGTAAATAAAAAGAAGGGAGATCATGGCATCTTCTCCATATTCGAGAGTTTAACTCTCACATCAGAAGAACTTAGTTCTTTTCAGATCATAGATCTGTAAGACAAGGTCTTTCATAAAAGTAAAAAAGATTGCAGCATCTCATCAAGAAAGAGAAGAACTTAGTTCTTAGATCCATGAGACAAAGTCCCTTATAAACTGAGAATTTAATTCTCAGAGCACAGAACCGATCAGAGGTGACAAAGAAGCGTTTTAGCGCTCCAATTTAAGAGAAGCGCTTTAGTGCTCCAAGTCTGGCGCTCAGCGCCAAGCGCTCCACGTGCTCCTCATGTGGGCGCCCTTTTATAAGAAGCGTCTTAGCGCTCCAAGTCTGGCGCTCAGCGCTAAACGCTCCACGTGCTCCTCATGTGGGCGCCCTTTTTATGAAACGCGCCTTAGAGCTCAGGCTCTCTACGTGCTCCTCACGTGGGCGCTAAGGAAATACAAAGTGCTCTGTAAATAAGGCCCCAGAATCATAAAAGGTGTTCAACAATCAATAAAAGACAAAAAAAAGAGGGTATCAGAACCCAAATCAATACTCAGCATTATTGAATAAAAAGGCCTAAGCCGAGACAAATGTTCAACATTTTATTCAAAATGAGTGGACTGAGTCCAAACAAGTGTTCAAACACTTTATTCAGAACTGAGTGGACTGAGCCCAAGTCATCCATAAGTCCTTAATTCAAATTAACCAAGCCCATGTGCTCACAATATTTTTTGGTTTTAGTCCAAAACTTGACTATAGATCTCCTAACCAACATTGGTTCAAGGGTACATCTCTTTATACCTATGATACATGTCATTGTAATTCTTCAACGTCTTCAGAGAGATGGAGGGTCCCAATAACCAATAACTTTTGGTGCATCCCCAAACGATTAAACCAAAACCTTACAGATTATGATGTCTTTAAACCATACAGGCTATGATGTCTTTAAACCTCATAAACTATGACATCTTTAAACTAGACTATGGTATCTTTAAACTATGGACTATGAGGTCTTTAAACTCATGGACTATGATGTCCTTAAACTATGGACCGCAATGTCCCTAAACTAAAACGATAGAGTCCAAATACTCTTTCGTTGGATCTAAATGATCCTAAAACCTTGTTAAGTAGATCTTAGTCTAAAATTAGGCTAACGTATCCTTAACAAGCATTTAAGTTGATCTTAATATAAAACAAGATTAACGATCCTTAAACCAACCCAAACCCAAATCTACGAAAATACGGATTTGGACTAATCCACGCCCTACGGGTGACAACATAAATTAGTCTCCGTATACGATTCACGGGCAACCAAAAATAAAACAAACACACACGACACGAAGTGACCATCTGGAGATGGAGAAAGTTTTTATCGCGATGCGGTAGCGTAATTAACTACAAGGGCTTGCGCCTGTAGGGAAGAGCATCCCCACAATCAAAAATCCCTCACAACAAGGGGGAATCTGACGAAGTCTGCTACATCGGCTACATCTGTCTAAACCTCCGATATACGGTGCCATAAATCAACTTGACATCTTCGGAGAGATGGACGGATAAAACCAAATAGTATCTGCCCACAAATTCAGGCCGGACGTACCAACGTCCCGGTCGTGTCTTTCGGCGGCGAACAGATTCTAGCACGCCCTGTAGGACCTTTTTCTCTTTCCACTCCATACTTCGTGTGTCGTGTTCGCGAATGAATCGCGGTTTAATATGGTTGCCCCTGAATTCGAGGTACTAAGATTTAGTGTCTTGCTCCCGTGCAGAGAAAATAGCTTCTAACTGCACCAGCTGCAACAGCAACTCCCACTCCATCCTCGCTGGAAGAGTGACCTATGGGCCTCAAGCGGCCTCCATCTTCGCCATGCCAGTGGAACAGGTGACTCAGGCCACTACTATACTATTCTTTGGGACCATGATCCCACCATCAAGCGTCAGCATCCCAATGCCGTCACAGGAAGCTCCGAAGAAGTCGTTCTTCGATCGGCTTACAACTACCACGGCCCCTCTCAACGGGACGTCCAATTCCAAGTCTATTGCCTTGGTCTTTAACAGACTAGACCAAAGCTCAAGTGGGTCCGTGAAGAAGCCTGCAATACCCGAAGGAGTTATCCCGAAGCGGATAGCTATTCCAGCTCCAGTAAACAAAGTCATTAGAGGGGCTTCTCCTGCTAAGGGGTCGGTCTTCGCAAGACTAGCCGTTCCAACTCCTGCTTCGGGCGAAGTCGTCCAAACTACTCCCCCTGCCCAAAGGTCAGTCTTCGACAGGTTGGACGTTTCTTCTCAGCGGACGTCAGTCTTTGATAGGCTGGCACCAACAGCAACCCTTCACTAGAACAGGGGGCATGATGAAGCCACCCTCGTAACTGAGCCAATACCATCTGCAAGACGTGCTCAACATTGCCCTTGGCGCCGAGTGAGGAAAGCTGGGGACAGTTCCCCTTTCGGACTTATCCCACCAGCTCCAACGGTAGAAGTTGATGCTGCTGTTCCAACTGGGAACAGCTTTGAACCACTCAGAAGGGTGCGCAAGAACTCTCCGACAGCCGTATTAAAAAGGTCTCCTCCACCGGTGGAGAACGTTATTAAGGCAAAGCCAGAGCAACCCCCTCAGCGGCTGTCCTCCAAAATCCACAAGGTCTGGCGAAGAGTCTAAAACTCTGTAGTTGACCAGGACTACTCCCGCCAACAGAAGAAAATGAAAGTTCGGCAAGAGGAGGACCGTCCCGCCGTCATGCCACAAAAAATATCGTCTGCGACAATCCCCTCAATTTCGACCGCCCATAAAAGGAGAAGGCCGGAGAAGATCCCCGTGTCTGCAACAAATCTCAAGGGTGCTTCATCCAAACACCCCAGTCTGGGGGCATGGTAGTGCACACCATCTACATGGCTTTCGGGAAAGAGGATAGCCCATCTCCATGGGTCATCGACCACTCACCCGATCTGTGATAAAAGCTCAGGAGCAACAGTAAAACTCCAGGAGATGCTAACAAAGATGGCCGCGCTCACTGGGATGAAAGAAAGCCCGGAGACGTCTTCGGAGCAGCGCCAGGGACAGGAAACCAACGCCGAGTTCCTCTGAAGAATGCTCGAGAAGAAAGACAAAGAGGCCGCGGAACAAGCGGCCAACATAAAACAAATGGCGCTCTTATTCCAAGACATGGTTGGGATGATGATCCAGCCGGACCCTCCAGCGGAGGAGCCTCCGGTGATCATTGAAGACGACAGAGGGGAGACATCAAACTCTCTTCCGGCCTTTTCAGCAGCAAAGGAGGAAACAAACTCGAAAGCTATGCTCGATGATTATATAGCTAAACAGATATGAGCCCATCAAACGAACGAAGCTGCTGGCCAAGTCGTCAGAACTGGGCGACCCTATCCCAGCCGGTATGATCAGATTAAGTACCCGTTGTAGGGTGTTTATCGTCACCCCCATTGAGATGAGAATACGCACGCGCTTGTCAGGCGTAGTACAGATTCCCCCTGCCTAGGGTAGGCCGGAATTTATTGATTGTGGGGATCCGAATCTCCGGCAGCCGCGGACTAAGATGCCATTAATTACCCCTCGCCTTTGGAGCGAGAGAACCTCCGATTGACGGGTTAAACTGGTCATGCGAACTCAATGAGCAGGGTACGTGTGTTTTGTTTTAGAGGGGGCTTGGATATATCGGGAGCCACGTGGAGTTTTACGGGGGTACCGCTACCCGGATAGCGGGCTGGGGGTCAAGGGGGCTAGCAGCCCCCTTGCGGGGTGCAGGGTGCGGGGCAGCGCCCCGGCCCAAATTTTTTTTGAGAGGGACAGTGTTGTGGAGTGTGTGTGTATCTATATATATATACATGTATACATATATAAAAAAGGGGAAAAAGCGCCCAAAGGACGCGTGGGGCCGGCGCCTTGAGCGCTGTGCACTTAGGTGCTGTGCGCTCGAGTGCTAGCGCACCACGTGTCGGCACGTGGGCGCTGGGTGCTTGAGCGCTAGCGGCACGTGGGCGCTTGGCGCTTGAGCGCTGGGCGCTCGAGCGCTGGGCGCTCGAGCGTTGGGCACCACGTGTCGGCACGTGGGCGCTTGAGCGCTGGGCGCTTGAATGTTAGGAGCTCGAGCGCTAGCGCGCTACGTGTCGGCACGTAGGCGCTGGGCACTTGAGCGCTAGGCGCTAGCGCACTACGTGTCGGCACGTGGGCGCTGGGCGCTTAGCGCCGGCGAGAAAAAGGGGCTTTTAGCCCCAGAAACTGCCGAAAGAGAAATTAGAGTGGAGTTAAACTCCTAAGATATTTTGAAACTGATGAAGAGCTTCTCCCCTTGAGCCCTAGTTCTTCCCCAAAGTGGGGTTTCTGAAGATGGGTCTCCTTCTTCTTCCTTTATTGGCCGGATCTTGAAGATCAAGAAGTGTGAGATTTTAAAAATCTGTCATTTTTGAGATTTGATGGAAGATCTGAGTTTCCCTTTATGGGTTTTGTGGTGAAAAACTATTTAGTTTTATAAAAGGAAGAGTAAAACTCTTGATTTAATTCAAAAGAAAGAAGAAGGTTTTAGAACCTCGAGGAAGGAGAAAGATCTCAGATCTAGATTTGCTCTTTGGAGAGAGAAAAAGTTGTTGGGATATTTTCATTATCCTTTCTTTTATAGGCTATACACTTTACACATAGCCCCTTGGGTTTTCACAAAATGGCATTTTGCCTATCTCATGGCTCATGTGCCATTTCTTTTTGCACATAAGCCATGAGCTTTACAAAAATTCGGCTTTATGCCCATTTTTCTTACATTTATTCATAAAATAAAATAAAAGAAATACAACAAAATTATTTATTACAAATTTTTTATCTTGGCATGGGGGGAGGCCGGCCGCTTCATGTTCGGGCTCGACCCGGGCATGGGCCCACTTGATCTGGGCTTGGGCCCACTTGGCTTGGGGTTGACTTTGATTTTGACTTAGTCAACCGGGGTGTAAGTTTTTACCCCAACAAATTGCCCCCCATCAATAAATGCACACCACATATGTGGGTCATGTGCATGAAATTAATGGATCTTCTTTCACATGGAGGCGACTTGATTTGGTTCCCGCTTTTGGGAAGCTGGCACTGCCCTTTTTACGACATGGACGGTCGATTCTGCCCTTTTTGCGACTTGGACGGTCGATGCTGCCATTTTAGCGACGCGGACGGTCGGTTCTGCCCTTTATGCCACTTAGACGGTCGGTGCTGCCCTTTTTGCGACTTGGACGATCGGTGCTGCCATTTTAGCGACGTGGACGGTCGGTTCTGCCCTTTTAGTGACGTGGACGGTCGATGCTGCCCTTTTAGCGACGTGGACGGTCGATTCTTCCCTTTTTGCGACTTGGACGGTCGGTGCTGCCCTTTTAACGACTTGGACGGTCGGTGCTGCCCTTTTTGCGACTTGGACGATCGGTGCTGCCTTTTTAGCGACGTGGACGGTCGGTGCTGCCCTTTTTGCGACGTGGATGGTCGGTTCTTCTCTCTTTGCGACTTGGACGGTCGGTGCTGCCCTTTTAGCGACGTGGACTGTCGGTTCTGCCCTTTTTGCGACTTGGACGGTCGGTGCTGCCCTTTTAGCGACTTGGACGGTCGATGCAGCCCTTTTTGCGACGTGGACGGTCGGTGCTGCCCTTTTTGCGACGTGGACGGTCGGTTCTGCCCTTTTTGCGACTTGGACGGTCGGTTCTGCCCTTTTTGCAACTTGGACGGTCGGTGATGCCCTTTTAGTGACGTGGAAGGTCGATTTTGGATTTGACTTGCTCCGCTTCTTGCGGTGTCGGGGATGGAGTTAACTTGCTTCCGAGGTGGAATTTGATTCTGCCAGGGAGGTCATTGGTTGTTTTGCTGATTTGATGTGATTTGGATTGACATCAGCACCGCTACACTGGAATATGGTACCAGGAGCGAATCATCATTTGTCATGAGGAAATTTGCCTCGTTCCCAGTTTAACGACTTAGAGGTCATTTGGATTGGAGTATAGAATTTTAGGGTTAGGGTAGGCATCAGCGTTGCTAACACTGAAGCATATGTGCCAAGAGCAATTCATCATTTGTCTTTTCCTGTTGGGGGTGCGATGGCTTAAGAGACAGGTTTAGGTCCCTATCACCTAAGGCTTTTCAATTTTATGAGCCGTAAGGGTCCCATAAAAGCATTTCTCCCTACGAGTCGAAAGGATCTCGTAGGTGTACTTTCTTTTTGGGAGTCGTGGGGACTCCCAAGTGTGTTTTTCCTTCGTGAGTCATAAGGATCCCACGAAGGTGTTTTCTTACGAGTCGTGAGGATCCCGTAAGTTTATTCTCCTCATGTATCGTAAGGACACATGAGTGGGTCTTCCCAAGTGGAACATAAGTCCAAGGGCGGAGACCGGCCGCTGGACTGGTGATTGCGGTGGGGTATGGATATGATGAGAATTATTTGAGCCCGTGGATTGTATACGGTAGTCAATTTGAGGACTAACCGTAGGGCTGGGAGAATTTTGAAAAATTGGATTTTGGTTGACGTCTGCATCGCTACACTGGAATATGGTACCAGGAGCGACTCATCATTCGCCGTTTGGGACTTGGAATTTGGATCTTGTTTGGCATCAGCATTGCTGCACTGGAATAATGCCAGGAGCAACTCATCATTTACCCCGGGAGGACTTGGGATTTGGGTTTTGGTCGGCATCAACATTGATGCACTGGAGCAATGCCAGGAGCAACTCATCATTTGCCTCGGGAGGACTTGGGATTTGGGTTTTGGTCGGCATCAGCATTGCTGCACTGGAGCAATGCCAGGAGCAACTCATCATTTGCCTCGGGAGGACTTGGGATTTGGGTTTTTGTCGGCATCAGCACCGCTAACACTGAAGCTTAGAGCCAGGAGCGACTCATCATTTGCCGTTTCCCGTTGGGGAGCGGTGGCTTAGGAGACAGATTTAGGTCCCTGTCATCTAAGACTTTCCAATTTTATGAGCCGTAAGGGTCTCATAAAAGCATTTTCTCCCTACGAGTCAAGAGGATCTCACAGGTGTATGTTCTCCTTAGGAATCATGAGGATTCCTAAGTGTGTTGCTCCTTTGTGAGTCGAAAGGATCTCACGCAGGGATTTTCTCCTCACAAGGTCGAGAGGACTTTGCGAGTGTATTTCATCTCTTTTCACGAGTTTGCGCCCTTTCGGGTTTTCACAAACTCGCCGGTAGTCCTGCTATTTTTACTCACGGAGCCCCTTCGGGTTTTCATCCGTGCCTGTTTTGCTTGTGGACATACCTTTTTATTTTGCCGCTGGTGGGACTTTAAAAGTAGTCTCACCGGCAGGATTTGGGAGAGATAGGGGTCATTTACGCCCGTGGATTGTGTACGGTTTTGCAGGATGTATGATCCAGACCGTAGGGCTGATGTGCTCAATTCGCCTACGACTTGGAGCATTCACACGTAGTATTTCTTGAGATATCGGCCATTGATGGGTTGCATGGGCCTTTCTCCCTCGGCACTTATTAGTTGGTAGGATCCTCTGACGAACATTTTCTCGATGACGTATGGTCCTTCCCAGTTTGGCTCGAATTTTCCCTTAGCATGTCGATTTTGGATGATCGGTCTTTTGAGGACCAATTATCAGTCGAAAATATTGCATTTTTAACACATCAATTTCCCTACCATTTGCACTCATCTAAAGGTGTTCGGTGGGAGTATAGCCCATATTAGTACATTGAATGTAAAATACAAAATAACTTGAGTTATACTTTATAATCGGCACTTTGAGGGAAATTGAGTGTTTATCATTGCATGCGTAATCTTTGTATAGCGCAACACTTGTCTCGAGAATCTGTGGAGGAAATTCCAGGAAAAGAGCCGAAACTGTTAAAAGTGCTGATGAAAATACGCCAAGTCTAAGACTTATAATCTGGCAGTGAACAGAAGAGTATAAAAATATTCCAGATATAAACTAAGTCTCCAAGGATCAGCACCAACCCAACCAAGAAGTTTCATGCATTGAAGCCTCTAAAGGCCACGGATCCGCGGCCAGAAGGGCCTTTGTACTGAGTGCATCTTGTCTTCAGCATCATCCAGTGCCTTAAGCGGCATGGCTTTGTAAAATCCAGGAAGCGTGTTCCAAATCGCTCTCACGACGAGCTTCAAAAGAGCGAAGCGACGAGAAAGTAGTCGACCATTGTATTCATTAAAGTGACTCATAATCTCAGCACATTGAGCATTTGTATATTCCTGCTTTTGACAACGGCCTTGCGCGCAAATATCTCCATAAGAAATAATTTCGTCAAGATCATACAGATGAGCGGCCATAGTGTCTGAAAAGATAAATCAGTGAGAGTTTAATGGTCAGACTGATCAAGAAAATGCTTATTGAAACAGACACGGGAATTTAAACAACTCTTGGTATCCTCACGGAGAAAACAAGTTCTGATTAAGACACCCAACAAATTCAAATTTGTGCAAATAAAGGAGAAATCCTAAAAGGATTCTCATTTAATGAGAGCCCCCTCGGGCCAAGGAGTTAAACTCACTCGAGAGAAACGCTCTGCAAAAAGGAGTGACATCTGTGAACACTAATTATGAGAGGGATAAAATTCCCTAAAAAATATAAGAGCCGAGCTCTGTGAAAACGATGGAATCATCCATCAAAACCCTAAACAAGCAAAGCTTTTTGCAGAGTAAAAACTCCAAGATCTTCAAGATCTGTGAACGAGATGAACAGTGTTCCAGTTCATGGGTTAAAATCACCCTAAAAAAGATTATATCTTGAAAATCTATGATCTAAAGATGAGCACGGCTCTGTTAATGGGTAAAACCCTAAAACATTTTTTTAAATCTACGATCTGAGAAGAGCAGAGCTCTGTTAAAAAGTTCAAGCCTTACCAAATTTGGGCAGAGTTTTGACTCTAAGAAGTTCTTAATGCAGAGAGCTATGCTCTAAAGAGAGAATTCAATTCTCAGAGAAAACAAGATGATGAACAAGCAGTCATCTCAAAGGCCAAAGGTCCTATTTATAGGCGCTGGAAGTCGGTTCAACTTCCAAGTTGATCCAACGATGGAAAAGTTTCCACCGCTGCACTCACGTGTAAGCCACGTGAGCGCAACGGTAGGGAGGGCCATTTGTTTCCCCCAATCAAAGAGCAAAGATTTATTCAAAATTTGAAATTTGAAATGAGGCAGCGCCCACGTGCAAAGAACGAGAGCGCTGGCGCCAAGAGCGCCAGCGCTAAGAGTCAAAGACTCTGAGGCAGCGCTCACATGCAAAGCACGAGAGCGCTAGCGCCAAGAGCCAAAGACTCTGAGGAAGTGCCTCACGTGCAAAGCACGAGAGCGCTAGCACCAAGAGTGCTAGCGCCAAGAGTCAAAGACTTTGAGGCAGCGCCTCACGTGCAAAGCACGAGAGCGCTAGCGCCAAGAGTCAAAGACTATGAGGCAGCGCCTCACGTGCAAAGCACGAGAGCGCCAGCGCTAGAACTAAAAGTTCTCCACCCTTGGATCAAAAATCCAATGAAGATGATAAATCATCAAATTACCAGAATAAAATTCTGTTGAGGAAATACTCCTCAAAATCTTTCCAAACAGGAAATATTGTGCTCTGTAATCATAGCACCGTTGGATCAAAGATCCAAGGGTGATTAAAAACCACCCAAATACAAAATAAATTCTATATGAGAAAATATTTTCCTAATCTTGTTAATAACAAGAAAACCATCTTTTGTAAAACATAAGCCCTTGGATCAAAGATCCAACGGTGGGAAACATTCCCCAATTCAACAAGAGATCACTCAATGAGAGATTTCCTTAACTGATTCAACAAATCAGCCTCCCATATATAAGGAACCCAAGACTTCAAGTCTTAGAGAGGAAAACCTCCCCATAAGTTCTCAAATCGAAAGAAGAAGAAGAGAGGAACCCCCCCCCCCATAAACTTCAAGTTCTCAGAAAAGAAAAGAGAAGAGCAAGCTCTAAGAAGAAGAACCTTCTTTAAGGTAGATAAAAAGAAGAAAGATCATGGCATCTTCTCCATGTTCGAGAGTTTAACTCTCACATCATAAGAACTTAGTTCTTTTCAGATCATAGATCTATAAGACACGGTCTTTCACAAAAGTAAAAGAGATCGCAACATCTCATCAAGAAAGAGAAGAACTTAGTTCTAAGATCCATAAGACAAAGTCCCTTATAAACTGAGAATTTAATTCTCAGAGTACAGAACCGATCAGAACTGACAAAGTAGCGCTTTAGCGCTCTAATTTAAGAGAAGCGTTTTAGCGTTCCAAGTCTGGAGCTCGGCGCCAAGCGCTCCACGTGCTCCTCACATAGGCACATTTTTATAAGAAGCGCCTTAGCGCTCCAAGTCTGGCGCTCTGCGCCAAGCGCTCCACGTGCTCCTCACGTGGGCGCCCTTTTTATAAGAAGCGTCTTAGCGCTCCAAGTCTGGCGCTCAGCGCCAAGCGCTCTACGTGCTCCTTATGTGGGCGCCCTTTTATAAGAAGCGCCATAGCGCTCCAAGTCTGGCGCTCAGCGCCAGATGCTCCACGTGCTCCTCACGTGGGCGCTAAGGAAATACAAAACGCTCTATAAATAAGGCCCCAACGCCATAAAAAGTGTTCAACACTCAATAAAAGACAAAAAAGGGGTGTCGGAACCCAAATCAATGCTCAGCATTATTGAATAAAAAGGGGTTGAGCCCAGACAAATGTTCAACATTTTATTCAAAATGAGTGGGCTGAGTCCAAACAAGTGTTCAAACACTTTATTCAGAACTGAGTGGACTGAGCCCAAGTCGGCCATAAGTCCCTAATTCAAATTAACCGAGCCCATATGCTCACAATCTTTTTAGGTTTTAGTCCAAAACTTGACTATAGATCTCCCAACCGACATTGGTTCAAGGGTACATCTCTTCATATCTCTGATACATGTCGTTGTAATTCTTCAACGTCTTCAGAGAGATGGAGGGTCCCAATAACCAATAACTTTTGGTGCATCCCCAAACGGTTAAACCAAAACCTTACAGACTATGATGTCTTTAAACCATACAGACTATGATATCTTTAAACCTCACAGACTATGACGTCTTTAAACTAGACTATGATGTCTTTAAACTATGGACTATGAGGTCCTTAAACTCATGGACTATGATGTCCTTAAACTATGGACCTCAATATCCCTAAACTAAAACGATAAAGTCCAAATACTCTTTCTTTGGATCTAAGTGATCCTAAAACCTTGTTAAGTAGATCTTAGTCTAAAATTAGGCTAACGTATCCTTAACAAGCATTTAAGTAGATCTTAATCTAAAAGAAGATTAACGATCCTTAAACCAACCCAAACCCAAATCTAAGAAATTACAGATTTGGATTAATCTACGCCCTACGGGCGACAACATAAATTAGTCTCCGTATACGATCTACGGGAAACCGAAAATAAAACAAACACACACGACACGAAGTGACCATCTGGAGAAGGAGAAAGTTGTTACCGCGATGCGGTAGCGTAATTAACTGCAGGGGTTTGCGCCTGCAGGGAAGAGCGTCCCCACAATCAAAAAACTCTCACAACGAGGGGGAATCTGATGAAGTCTGCTACATCGGCCGCATCTGTCTAAACCTCCGATATACGGTGCTGTTCCCTCATAAAATATCGGGAAAAACCCCAATGGGTTATCACATGCTCATACATGACCAAGGATCACGTGCTGACACGTCATGGTTTCCTGGGGACTCTGTTATAATAGAATTGAATTCTAGTCAACAGGAGTCACGTGCCCATACGTGATGAGCCTTTAAATCCACTGAAAGGGATTAAAAGATATAATAAAACAGTAAGAAGAAACCCCAATGGGGCATCACGTGTTCACACGTGACCAAAGGTCACATGCTGACACGTGATGATTTCTTAGTTCTTTAAAAACAGAATTAAATTCTGGTTAAATGATTAATCAGGGGGGTCACGTGTCAACACATGATGGGTTCCTAAGCTCTCTGAATTAATAGAATTAAATTCTATTTAAATGATCAAACAGTGGGATCACGTGCCAACACGTGATAGGCTTTTAAGCCTTTTGATCTAATAGAATTAAATTCTAATTAAGAGGGAATCAAGAACCCTAACTGGAAAAATATTTCCTTAGATCTTTCCAAACAAAAAAGATTGTGCTCTGTAAAGTGGAGCACCATTGGATTAAAAATCCAAAGGTGATTAAAAATCACCAATTTATAGAAAGATTCTATACAAGAAAAGATTTCCCTGAAATTCACCAAGAATAACAAACAGAATATTTTTTGGATTAAAAATCCAATGGTGAATAAAATTCACTGAGTGATCTAAAAAATCATATTGGTTACAAAATAAATTAAAATTTTTCAATGAAAAATTGAATAAACAAACTGATTCTTTTCTTTCTCCTATAAATAGGAGCCAAGAAGAGAAGAGAAGGATCCTTGGAATTTTTTTAAGAGAAATACAACAACAGAGAGAAAAAAGAGAGGAGAATTTAATTCTCAAGAGAGAAAAGAAGATTTCTTCAGAAAAGAAAAGAAACCCTAGGTGAGAAAAGGGGAAAGATATCTACGCTCCATAAAACAAAAGAGAATTTAATTATCAAATTAAGAGTTTAACTCTTCTGAATAAGAACTTAGTTCTTCCTTTAGTTGAAAATCTGCAGAAGCAGATCTCCCCACAAGTTGAGAATTTAATTCTCATCGGGGAGATTCTGCCATACAGATCCAAAACTTAAAGGGAGAATTTAAGTTTAAGGAATTTAATTCCCCCAAATTCATAGAAATTTAATTCCTCCAAATGAAACTAGGGTTTAACCCAACATAAGAATTTAATTCTTCCAAATTCATAGGATTTTAATTCCTCCAACTGTAACTAGGGGCTAACCCTACATAAGAATTTAATTCTTCCATATACATAGGAATTTAATTCCTCAAAACAAAATCAGGATTTAACCCTACCAAAGAATTTAATTCTCAAACAAAAGACTTAAATTATCCATGCATGTAAACCTGGTCGCGTGGCAACACATGACCCTTCCTTCAATAATCAGAAAAGAACGAATGAGACATGGTCATGTGCCCCCACGTGACCCTTAAACAGACTCCTCAAGATGAGAAAGAAAAAACTTGGAGGCAATGCTTCACATGCTCACACGTGACCCTCAAAACAAAAGACAACAAATCCAAAGACAGTACCAATTTATGGGCGCCCTCACGTGTCCCCACGTGACCCCTAACAAATCCCTTTAATATCCAGTGGATGGATGCCCATCACGTGCTCACATGTGACGGCCTTAAAGACTAAAAGTGTTTAACTTATTTGAATATTCTGGGAAGAAAATAAAGGAAGTCTGGCCCCATCTTCAGATGCCTCACGTGTCCCCACGTGACCACCTCATTTCTAGTGTTTAACACTATTTTGAGCGTTTTGTCCCTAGAGTTTAACACTATTTTCATCACATCACGTGGGAACACGTGATCGCCAAATATGCTTTACTGTTTAACACTATTTTCAAACCAAGCTTAGCCCAAATTGGCTAAGTTTTCCAGAGGCAAATTTCCCCTTCAAATGAACCTTAAAATCCAGAGCCATGATGAATGGTTAGTGCTCAGCCAAAGACAAAATGTTGTCAGAGCCCCAAACCCTTGCTTAGCATTGCTAAATAATGGAGGGCTGAATCCAGACAAATGTTCAACAGTCCCAACAAAAGTCCAACATTTCAAACCTAATTAGAATTAGCCCAAGTTGGCCATAAGTCCTCAATTCAGTTTCAACTGAGCCCATGTGCTCATAATCTAATTAATTGATCTTAGTCCTAAATTGGACTACAGATCTCCCAATCAACTTTGGTTCAAGGGTACATCTCTTCACTCCTTTGATATTTGTCGTTGTAATCCTTCAACGTCTTCAGAGAGGTGACGGATCCCGATAGCCAATCATTTTACGGACTGTGGGGTCCTTAAGCCCATGGACTACGATGTCCTTAACCTCGGACTGTGGGGTCCATTTAAACCCACAGACTATGATGTCCTTAACCACGGACTGTGGGGTCCTTAAGCCCATGGACTATGATGTCCTTAACCTTGGACCGAGATGTCCTTAAACTAACAATGGACCACCATGTCCTTAAACTGCTAATCGACCGCAATGTCCCTAAACTAAACAACAGAGGCCAAACACTCTCTTGTTGGATCTAAACGATTCCGTTAAGTCGATCTTAGTCTAAAACTAGACTAACGTATCCTTAACATACGTTTAAGTTGATCTTAGTCTCAAATGAGACTAACGTATCCTTAAACCCAAACCCTAAACCCAAATCTAAGAAAATACGGATTTGGACTAATCCACGCCCTACGGGCGACAACATAAATTAGTCTCCGTATACAATCTACGGGCAACCAAAAACAAAACAAATACGCAAGTCACGAAGTGATCATCTGAAGAAGGAGAAAGTGGTTACCACGATGAGGTAGAGTAATTAACTGCAGGGTCTTGCGCCTGCAGGGAAGAGCGCCCCCACAATCAAAAACCCCTCAAATGAAGGGGAATCTGACGAAATCTGCTACATCGGCCGCATCCGTTTAAACCTTCGATATACGGTGTCATAACTCAACTTGGCATCTTCGGAGAGGTGGACGGATAACATCAATTAGCATCTGCTCTGAATTCAGGAAAGACGGACCCACGCGGTCGCGTCTCCGTGTTCAGAGGGGAACAGATTCTGGCACACCCGGTGGGACCTTTTCCTCTTTCCACTCCACACTTCGTGTGTCGTATTCACGAACGAATCGCGGTTTAATATGGTTGCCCTTGGGTTCGAGATACTAAGATTTGGTGTTTTGCTCCCGTACAGAAAACAGAAGATCAAATGGCTTTCAACTACACAAGATGCAACAATGGCAATAACTTTCACTCCGTCCCTGCAGGAGGAGTGACCTACGGGCCTCAGGCGGACTCTGTTTTTACAATGCCGGTAGACCAGATGACTCAGGCCACCATTGGGCTATTCTTCGGGACCATGCTCCCACCCATGAACTTCAGTGCCCCGCTGCCGTTACAGGAAGCCGTAAAGAAGTCATTCTTTGATCGACTCACAACTACTGTGGCCCCTCTCAATGGGTCGTCCAGCTCCAACGCCTCAGTTTTTAACAGATTGGACCGAAGCTCAGATGGGCCCATGAAGAAGCCCGCAATTCCTAAAAGTGTTATCCCTAAGAGGATAGTCATTACTGCTCATGAAGTCGTCAAGGCGGCTTCTCCTGCCAAAGGTCGGTCTTCACAAGACTGACTGTTCCGTCTCCCGCTCCAGGCAAAGTCCTCAAAGCTGCTTCTCCTGACCAGAGGTCTGTCTTTGACATATTGGACATTGCTTCTCAACGGACGTCGGTTTTCAATAGGCTGGCACCAACAGCAACCCTCGGCCAGAACAGAGGGTATGAGAAAGTCACCCCTACAGCCGAGACAATCCCAACGGCTTGACATGCTCGATGTCGCCACTGGCGCCGAGTAAGGAAGGCTGGAGGCAACTCTCCTTCCGGACCGACTCCGCCGACTCTAACGGTGGAAATCGATGTTGTTGTTCCAACTGGGAACAGCTTTGAACCGCTAAGGAGTGTGCGCAAAAACTCTCTGACTGCCGTGCTGAAGAGATCTCCTCTACCTATGGAGAATGCCCCAAAGGTGAAGCCAGAGCAGCCCATCAGCGGACCTCTAAAATTTACAATGTTTGGCGACGGGTTCAGGAATCGGTGATTGATCAAGATTACTCTCGCAGACAGAAAAAGGTGAAAGTTCAGCGAGAAGAGAACCATCCTATCAAGCCATAAAAGGCAACAGCTGTTTGGGTACCTACTGTAAAGGCCCCCTCGATGTCAACCGCTCACAAGAGAAGGAGGCCGGAGAAAGCCCCTGTGACCGCGGTGAACCGCAAGGACACTGAGTCTAAACACCCCAAGTCTGGGGGCATGGTGATACATACCGTTTATATGGCTTCCGGAAAAGAGGAAAGCCGTGCTTTTACGGGTCATCGTCCGCTTACTCGATTGATAATAAAGGCTCAGGAGCAACAGCAGCAAAAACATCAGGAGATGCTGATTGCAATGGCCGCATTCACTGGGCCAAAAGAGAATCCAGAGACCTCAGAGCAACGTCAGGAATAAGAAACTGATGCTGAATTCCTCCGAAGAATGCTCGAGAGGAAAGAAAAAGAGGCTGCGGAGCAGGCGGACAACATAAAACGAATGTCTCTTTTGTTCCAAGACATGGCCGGGATGATATTACAGCCGGAACCTCTAGCTGAAGACCCCCTGATTATCATTGAAGACGACAGAGGGGAGACATCGAACCCTCCTCCGGCTCTTTCAGCAGCCAAGGAGGAGACCATCTCCAAGGCCGCTCTGGATAATTACATTGCTTAGCAAATACGAGTTCATCAGGCGAATGAAGCGGCAGGGAAGATCGTTAAAACTGGACGACCCTATCCGGGCTGGTATGACCAAATAAGGTACCCGCCGGGATATATGATCCCCAAATTCCACGTATATAAGGGGACGGGAAATCCGCATCAGCACGTCGCTCAATTTAGAGCCTTGTACGGAAACACTGGAGGTGATGATAAACTTCTGCTCCGCCAGTTTGTTGGCAGCTTGTCGGAGACGGCGTTCGAGTGCTATTCTGAACTTCCAAATGACTCTATTAAGACATTTGCGGAGATGGAGCTGCTGTTTACATAAAGATTTACAATCGCTAGCGAGCGCACCCCGATCATGGCATTGATCAATGCCAGGGTGAAGCCAGGTGAAACTTGGGTCCAGTACGCAATACGGTGGCGGAATTTATGGTCAAAATGCGAGCAGCGCATCGAAGAAGCGCCTGCGGTGGCATGTTCGTGGGTACTCTCGACCCTCAAGCGACCATCTCCCAATTTATGATGTTTTTCAAGCCAACCACTTTCTATTCCTTGATTGATATGCTGGCCCAAATGGACCAGATGGGTCACAGGCCTTCTTCTTTGAAGCCGGAGCCGCGGAATGAAAAAGGGAAAGGGAAAGCGACCTTCGTCGCCAATGCTCAACAGCATCCCAGTGGTCCAAAATTAACTGATCGCCTGGACGAGAGACGTCAATTCTATAATAAGAAAATAAAGCGCCCTTATTCGCGTCCCGGGACAAAACGATGAGATTGTTCGAGTTGGCAATGCGCAACAGGCTCATCAATTTGCCAAATCCAAAACGCCCATTGCAACCCGGTGAGGATAATAATCCCAATTATTGCCCCTATCACCAAGCAATAGGCCATCCGATTGAAGATTGTTTCGTCTTTAAAGGCTGGATTGAAGATCAATACCAACAGGGCAAATTCGCCCTGTCCGAGAAGTGGAAAGTAAGCATGCCTCAACCGCATGCTCTTAAAAGAGGGAACACACCGGGGACATCGTGCTCTTTTGTCGAAGAAGTTCCATGGGAGGTCGCTCTTTCAGCCAAAACAAAAAAGATGCTGAAGGATCTCCAGACATGCCCGGCAATCAGATCCTCCCCGAAATGCATTGAGGCGCAGCAGTTGGGAAAAATCCATTGGAACCCGAGATCATCGAGGGAATGCTGAAACCGTGCCCAACTCCAAAAATTGGTGGTGATAGTCAAAGAGCCCACACCCAGTCGTCAAAATTTTCGAAGAAGAAGAAGAAGAAGACCAAAAAGCCCAAAAAGCCCGTGAAGCATTGTGACAAGCGTACGAACCTGCAAAAGCAGATTGACGCGCTAGAAGAGTATAACCAGAAGGCGCGAACTCCGGTCACAATCCAATAATTTCTCAGCCACGTCCTTGAGGACAAAGATGACGACAATGGAGAAGACTCGTCGGATGAATCTGAGGATTATATGGCAAGCTGCCATGTGATCTCTCACTCGTTGATAAACGGTGGAGAAGCTTTGGATGTAGAGAAACCGGGGGCAGATCCTGAGCCGGAACTTCTAGGACCATCAGACTAAATGATCGATGCATTCCTAAATGAAGCTCTTCTGAAAAGTAAGGCTAACCGGGAGCGCGAGATGGCCGTATTTGAAAAGGCCAAATGCCGGTGACTGGACGAAAAGGTCAAGACATTCCCGCCAGAGCAAAGTACATCCGTCGCAAATAAAAGCAGATTCAAGACGAGGAAAAGGTTCGCTAAAGCCATATCGATGGGAATGAAGCTGCCACCCTCCGAAGGAAACACTCCTGATGAAGCGGATATACATCCTAACTACTGTCTATATCATCGAAGGATTGCGCACCCTACTGAAGAGTGCATAAACTTTAAAAACTGGTGGCAGGGATATGTCGCTCAAAGGCAACACCTCAAAAGGATGAAGCGTGAAGCTCGTCAACAGCGGAAAAGCGCGACAAATGAGCACAAAAGAACTACCGGCAACTGCCACATGGTTGACTATGGGGGATCGTAAGTCCTCACTTTCGGGAGTGACTCTGACGAAGAAATGACTACCGGCCCTCTCTTTAAAGAATCCACCTTAGGAAAAGAGGAAGAACTGAAGACCTGTGAAAATATTCAGCTGCGCAATCGTACGCTGCCCGAAAAGAATCTCGGGCCCACGAACAGTGAGTCGAATAGAAAAGATAAGGGAAAAGAAAACGTCCCTGAGGATATCTCCCTAGATGACCAAGTCGTCGAAGCGCTGACAGCCAAGGACCCGCCAAAGAAAAACAAGGTGGATTACAACGTTCTGGCACACTTGAGAAAGCTACCTTCGCAGCTAAGCATTCTCGATGCCCTCTTGTTATCAAAAGAAGCAAGAAATTCTTTGATCAAGGCACTGCAAGAACCCGAGCAATTCCAAGCTTTCCTCGCTGAAGAAAAGATGAAGGACGAGCTGGAAGAAGTGCACACGGCCGATATCACTTTCGGCGATGAAGATCTCCTCCTCGGGACGTGCGAGCATAACCGTCCCCTTTATGTCTCCAGATACTGTCATGATATAAAGATAGGCAAAATCCTGATTGACAATGGGTCCTCCGTTAACCTCCTCAATGTAAGGGTGTTGAAAGAAATCTGTATGAGCATTCAACACCTCGCTCGGGATAAGATCACTATCTCCGGGTTTGACTCCCAGTCATCACGGACGCTCGGGTCTGTAATATTGACACTACGCTTTGGGTTGCTTGTCACGGACATCAAGTTTCATGTCATTGACGCCAAGACTTGCTACAACGCTTTTCTCGCTAGGCCTTGGTTACACGAGTACAACATCATCCCTTCTACACAACATCAGTGTATGAAGTATTTCAAGGATGGTCTCGAGTATACTGTGACAGGGGAGTTGAACCCATTCTCCATGAATGATGTCCGAAAGTATGAAGATGCAAAATACTTCTTACCAGATTTCGAGGACACGGAAAGATGTCACAAACCGAAGAACAAAGCTATCACTACTATTCCGGTCTTCGGGAGTGATACCGAGGAGGAAGAAGAAATAGTTTATTCAGGGCCGCCCCAATGCAACAAGTCGGGACCGTCCACTCCTATGTTGATCTTCGGCAGTGACTCGGAAGATGGGGTCAATGCCGTATTTTCTGTTCGGCCAACAATACAAGCCTTTGCTGGCAATGATCAGAGTTTGCAAATTGCCATGGTTCTGCAAGAGCATTACAAAGAGCTCGACGCACTTGATACCTATAATGTGCAGGAACTGCAGACATTCTACGTCCTTCCTAGGCGAAGAGATGAAAAGGCGATCCTCTTTTATCAATCCACGGAAACCAAAGTGGAGAAAGAAGTTTGGCATGGTGCTGATTCTACACTTGACAGACTCCAGCCCATCCGTCTGCCCAGATACTACACAGAAGGATTAAAAAGGTTGTTGAGGTGCCAAGGCGTACCCTTCAAACAGACTGCTCGATAAGCTCGGTTCTACAACAGGATCTGGAGAGTCCCTGGAACCCAGCGAAAATTTCCCAACGGGAGAATGGAAACGATCGGGCTTGGATATGTTCAATCCAAGAAACGGGAACGATTCCATGGCTGCTACGTCATACCTGACTTTGACGAAGAAGGAGATGTTCTGTTAAAAGACGCTGACCCTGAACCAAAACGAGGTCCCTCCATCAAAATGCCAAGTCCGTCGTTTGAAGAACAAATGGACAAGATAATAAGGGAAGCGAGTCAAAAGGTACGGGACGACCATAGCCGCGAAATGGCCATTTATGAGAAAGCCAGGACGCAGCGCCTCCTTCAACAAGCCGCGGAGAATGACAATACTCTTCGTCTCCAACCTGTCATATAAAAGGCCCGGCGCAAAGGCAGAAATAAACCCAAGAACGGAAAAAGCGTTCGACAGCGACGAAGCAGGTCTAAGAAGCCACGTGATCAAGAATCGAGCAGCCGGGATCCGTCTCTTATGAAGAAGATGGGTCGGGAATATTCTTTTCCCCAAAACAAGACAAAGAAGATATTCAATCTTGTCATAAAATATCAGATGATGACACTCCCGGAGTCCAAGCACCCCGAGCAAGCAGACAAGGTCTCCCACCCAAACTATTGCTCCTATCACCGAGCAATAGGACATCCCCTCGAGGACTGCTTCACCTTCAAGAACTGGGTCGAAGACCAATATCAATAAGGTAGGTTTGCTCTATCCAGCAGTTGGAGGATAACCCCGCCACAAAAGCATGAACCGAAAGCGACATTTATAGCGAAAGTATAACCCGATCAACATCGGTCCTGGAAGCAATCCCGTACCTGTCACGTGATAATGCTGTCAAAAGAAGAACCCGAGAATATGGATGACCTTTCTTGATGCTTTGAAAATGATGAAGATGAGTTAATCTCAGAATTTCCACCGGCGCCAAAAGAGCTGGAAGATGGGATACATAATACTGCAGATGACCTCAGAAAAATCGACTTGGGAATGGCAAACGATCCACAGTCGACGTTCGTCAGTGAACTGTTATCTGAAGAAAGGGTGGCTACGCTTAAAAACGTGCTCATACAGTATAAAGATTGCTTTGCATGGAACTATTCGGAGATGCCCGGGTTGGATCCAGAAATAGCCGTCCACAAATTGGCGATTTCTCTGGACATCAAGCCGATCAAGCAAGCACCGAGGAGAATGAGGCTCGAACTTGAGATGAGCATCAACGCCGAGGTCAAGAAGCTAATCGACTCCGGCTTCATCCAAGAGGTTCAATATCCTGACTGGATCGCCAACATCGTCCCGGTAATGAAGAAAAATGGGACGGTAAGCATATGTGTAGACTTCCGGGATCTCAACAAAGCTTGCCCGAAAGACGACTTTCCAGTACCGGTCACTAAGCTGATGATAGATAATACGTCCACTCATGAAGTTTTCTCCTTCATGGATGGCTCATCAGGATACAATCAGATAAAGATGCTGTAGGGTTCCTAGGCACTCTAGTGAAGTCTCACAAGTGATCAAACACGCTAATTTCTAAAAATTACGGTGCCGAGAAAACCTAGAACGGATCGTTAACTAGATATTTAGGCGAAACGATGCAAATAAACAACTTTATCTAGAAGGAAAGGAGCTACAACCTTTGTAGATCCATTTCTCCACCTCCAAAGCTCCGCAACGAAGTCCCTTTGCTGTCCATGTGAGTTCCTGGGCTCTAGCGTCGGCTTCGTCGGAGAATGGGCGAGCTAGGTCGTCGATGTCCATGCCGAAGATGATCTACGTCGAGGCATCGCTAAATCAAGCTCCACCTTCACGAAGTCGTGAAAACTTATGAAGGAAACACCCTATACTACTTGGCAAGATGTAGAGGATGAAGAAATAGGAAGTGGGTAGACTTTAGATTTGGATTTCTCACACTTTTTCATTACTTGCCATTGGAGTAGCAAGCTACATCCATGGAAGAAGAAGATGAAGAAGAAGAAGATATGATAAGTTATTCCTTAAAAGAAAAATAAAATAAATGAATACTTATCATCTCTTTGACCATGGTATAGTGTAGAGTTTTAACTAAGGTTAGAGAGTGGTTAGGGTTAGATAAAAGACAAGAATGGTGGACTAAGTTCAAAGCTTCAAGAAGCTTTCAAATAAAAACAAAAACTAGCAACCATTCTTATCTCTTTATCTTTTCTTTTTCCAAAATAAAAAAAAGGAATAAATAAATGATTAAGTAAATGAAAAAGAAACCCTAATCACTAATTAACCATGGTTTAACACTTTACACAAAACCAAGCTAGAATGTATCATCAAACATGATACAATCATGTGCACAAAACTATATCGAATATACAATGTGCACATCCGCGCGAGAAAATCCATTTAAAGTGAACCGATACTAGTTAATGCAAAGCAATATATCAAATATATAATTATGTATTAAATCATTAAATCAACACTTGATTTAACGATCCGGTCATATCGCATATAACCGGCTAGTATCCAATGTGTCGGCTTATCGAATCAATCCTTGATTCGATAACTAGGTTATATCGCATATAACCATTCGATACATTGATCGCGAGAATAGAATATGGTATCATATACACGCATTATTCTCGGTCCCGCACATATCTCATATGCGCTCCTATTTCGTTTCGCTTGAGCTAGGAAACCTCTGTGTAGGACTCTAAAGACTCGTCAATACGCCGGTAGCAGATGATGATCATATCAAACATCCGCAAGCCGCAAGCGGTCTGCTAAACGTAACGGCCACCCGGGTATTGAGCGATCAGAAGATCGACGAGCAAGCCCGCTCACACTCCTGCGAATCCAACCAGTAACACTTACCGTACAGTCCGGTCTGTTCGTCTGATATGTCGCATATCTCGCCTAGGGGTGGTAAACGTCAGACCCCAATAGCTCGATAAGTCATGCCGACTTGAGGTCCATAACATTCGTGAAACTACTGATAACTCTTACCAGTATATCACTGCAACCCTGGCCAGGGATTTCCTGTTATGTCCTGTCGAGCATAGCGCAACATCAACCCCCAATACCGGGAGAGACGAATCCCCTCCTATCGCTCATTGCCTCCATGTGAATCGGGACTGTACCCAAAAACCACCTGTTTGCACGACTCAGTAGAGCCGTGGTAGGGTGGAAATCAAAGCACAGTGGGAGACACACAAGACTCTATGATGATCTCGGGTCAACAGACTAAGCTGTACCAGTGTCACCAGAGAACTGCCATCTGACGTGAGGTATAATACCATCTGGGAGTTCTCGGCGAGTCCGTTCAGTGTACCCAGTCTCCACCGAGCACCCGCATACCATCTCCGATGTCAAACACCAATGGATATGGGATCATCCATCGCCCATCGCATGGGTCGAGAAGATATACGCTAGTCTACTCTGGAATATCGATGCCCCGTCTCGATATTCCCTCGACTAGGAACATTTCAAGGATGTACTCATGGACTATCCAGGCCCCACTAGTATGATCTGCATCACAGTCCTGGAAGTCAAGTATACATCCTAAGGGCTTTATCAACATGTAATCAGAGAGACAGAAAGTATACATGTTAAGATAAAGTGCAACCAGATAGCGTACTATCATGTCGAGCAAGAAAGTCCTACCTATATATGTCCCAGCATCCACTACAATATACATCCAATGTACAGTAATGGCCTCTAGGGCATACATATAACTAACAATCTCCCACTTGCACTAGGGCCATCTGTAGCAGTGGTTGCAGTATCACATACTCAACCATCCCATAAAAGTCTCTCTTTGGGAAAAGGCCTTCGTGAGTGGATCCGCCATGTTGTCCTCTGAGTCTACTCTCCTAACCTCGATCACCCTGGAGATTAACTATCTCCATGATCAGGTGATGCTGCCTCAGAATATGTCTGGGTCACTGATGGGACCAGGGTTCCAGGGTCGAAGCCACGCTTCCAATGTCATACAATGGCAGGAACCTAGTTCATCTTATGAACCAATATACACCCAAACTTCCTCTTTGGTAGTATCTTTAATAGCGATGTTACCAGCCTTTATCGTCTAGTTTGCCACGGTATCGAGCTTGGAACTCTTCCAACATACCGTCCCTTTACTGAGGGTAAAGATAGTGCCTGTGACTGACATTCAGTCGTCTTTATCACCCTGGAACACTTCCAGTGATTCTCCCCAGGATCGATTGATACCATCTCACTACATCTAGTGAGAATCCTAACATCCAATTACATCTATCTCATAGATGAAAACTCAGGATTTAGGAGGTATCACTTTGATCCTATTTGGGGAATCCTAGTGATAATAGGAGATTAACCGATCGTAGTATAGGAAACTCTTTTCCTATCAAGAGTATGTTGTCTCCGTACAATACGAAGATGACCACTTTACTCTCTACTACCCTTTTGTATATACAAGGTTCGTCTACCATTTTGATGAAGTCAAACACTTTGATTATCACATCAAAACAGACATTCCAACTCCGCGATGCCTGCTTCATTATGTAAAGCAACTTGCACACGTTTCCGCTGCTCCCACTGTTTACGAAGACCTCTGGCTGTGTTCTTATAGACGTTCTCTTCTAAATCAGTATTAGAAAAGCAGTCATGGCACCCAACCGCCAGATATCGTAGTCATGGTATGTAGCCGTGGTAAGTAGGATCTGGATAGACTTAAGCATAGCTACTGGAAAAAGGTTTCATCATTATCCACGCCTGGTCGATGACGAAAACCTTTAACAAGTCTAGCTTTGAAAGTCTCAACCTTTCCATCTATACCAAGTAATCTTCTCAAGATATACTTGCTCCTGATGGGGATTTAACCCTTCAGATATAGCAGCTAAAGTCCATACTTTGCTGGTGTACATGGATTCCATCTCAGATCGCTAAGCATCCAGCCATTCTTACAGAGTCCCTACTCTCGATGGCCTGCTCGAAATTGGTTGGGTCATCATCTCATGATGCAATCCTCGCTCCCACTGTCATCGAGAAACCGAGGTATCTCTCAGGTGGGTGAGGAACCCTACTAGATCGGCGGAGAGGCTGAGGTTCGTCGGAAACTATTGAATCCTTTGGTTATACCAAATTATCTGCAGTTTTGTACAGCTGGAACCTTTCCAGTTCTACAGAACTGATCTTTCCTCGATCTTGTCCGGATTTTGCTTTTGACATAGGCCGGACAATCCCAAATCTTAACTCGCTTAAGAGATGGGTTCTTCCCATACCATATCTTATATGGAGTGGTAGGCACTGATTTGATTCGAACCTAATTCAATAGGTATGCAGCTTCTCAAGTGCATAACTCCCAAAAGGAAATAGGTAACTCAGTAATACTCATCATAGAGCACACGATATCTAATATTGTGTGATTGCTCCGCCCCGATACACCGTTGTGCTGTGGTGTATTCAGAGGAGTAATACTGAGAGAGAATCTCATTTTCCTTTAGAATAGTCCAAGGATTCCATGCACAAGTATTCTCCTCCCTGATCTCATCATAAGATATAATACTTATATCCGGTTATTGGTTCTCTACTTCTAACTTATATTCTGTGAATACCTCAAAAGGTTCGGACTTATGTTTCAACAGGAACATATGACTGAATCTTGAGAGATTATCAGAGAATATAATGAAGTAAAAATAACCAGTCCTGGCATGTGTAGACAGGAGACCTTACATACATCATCATGTATCAGTCCCAAGAGTTTACTAACTCTTTCTCTGTTTCCAGTAAACAGAGCTGGTGTCATTATATCTTTGTGACATGACTGGCAAGTTTCACAAGATGTAAATTCAAACTGATTTAAATATGCATCTAAATATAACTTCAGCTAGTCGGGTCGCATTGATATGACCTAGTCTATAATGCCTCAAGAACGAATCGTTCATTTCTGAACTCTTCCTCTTGTGTGTGTTCTGCATACAAGGAACTGTAGTTTGATTTAGAACGTCAATGCTTTTAGATAACGTGCCTGAACCGATCAACTTTTGATATAGGAAATGTTCAAAACATTATCCAACAATACAAAATTATATCATTTCTTTAGTAATAAAGTGACTGATATGATTTTGTATATCAGGTTCGGTATCTAATAGCATTTGTTCAGAATCAATGTATTGGTAATACAGGGTGACAGTGACCAACAGACTTGGCTGCAACACTTGCCCCGTTTTCTGCCTCATGAAACTTATCACCCGTTCTCAGTTCTCTACCTTTCTGTAGCCCTATGTAACAGATTACATATCTGGGATCCTGATCTGGTATCACATACCCAGGACGTAAAGGATACTGAGAAACAGTTCTTTGTAATGAACACACCCGAAGGAGATGCATCATATGCACTTTCTTCGTTTGGGCGGCATAGGAATTCTGGTATTCCCCTATTTCCTGCTCTGTCTTATAACAATTATAAGTTGGAGCGGGACCAACGTTCCCCAGCTCAGTATAACAAGCGGGTTCGGTCAATACATCCATATTATTATCTTGATTAAGGCGTGACATGGTCGCTACCAGGAGAGAGAGAGAAGAAAACACTCTGCGTGCGCTCTTGCAAGATTAGATTGGTTATTTATTTTATCCAATCAGGATGGCTCCCACTGTTTTTATCAAATCTTCCTTCAAACCTTAAAAGGAATGACTAGCCGGGATTAATTACACTCTACAAGTTCGCCAATCTTTCAGCCAGGCCAGTGTCGGTACTTTGAGGGAGGTTCCCCGTGCTTTCGCACGGACCTAATTACAGTAAACCTCATTTTCCCAGAGGCGTAACCCCGTTGACACCTTTCTAGACACCTACTTGATCGGCTAATTGCAAAGTGCAAAACTCTCCCAGGAGTAACAATTACTCGCAGTGGGTATCGGGATCCAACTATCACATAGAAGGTATGCAATCTCATTGCAAATTTCAACACTTGAAACTCCCGATAAAGGTTTTTACCCCTAGCACCTATGACCTTGGCTAAGGTCAACAAATCATAGGTACTAGTCAAGTTCTACCCGTCATTTCGTGATTAATTAGACCCACCCACATGACCCTTGGCTAAGGTCAACAAAGCCACATGACTGTCCTAACTAATCGCATCATATGCGGTATAGGAAGACATCACTTAGCTACCGTACACTGTGCCTTGACTATGGTCAACAAACACAGCACGAATACTAAGTACTCTACTTCCTAAAATGACGGAGGGTTGCGGCTGGTTTTTGTGAAAACCTTTAACGCTTTGAACTTGATCTCGTTGCGGAATCAAATGGTTTTTAAATGGAATGTTTTCGAGGCTTTTCTAGTTTTGCTAAAGGGGTCACTCCCGGTGAAGGGATCGTCGGCCCTTTCCTCGTCGAATGAGGTGCGGGATATATCATATATATCACTGTGCAAAGAGGAAACTATAGAAGCGATCAAAGACAAACCGAGGGTTGTAGCATCTGCCAGTTATTGCTAAAGGAGTCACTCCCGGTGAAGGGATCTCGGTCCTTTCCTCATCGAATAAGGTGCAGGATGTTCTATAATGAACACCGCGATGCAAAGCAAGAACTGTAGCTACCTGTTTTTATTTTGAAATTCGATTCCACAACATCAATTAGGTTTATTTTCTTTCATTAATCTCATTAATGAATATCCCATCAATTAAGTCCACCTAACCATCACAGATAAATATAACGTACGCTTATGCCATCCGCATTCGCCTCGATGTCCCGTCTGCACCGTTAGGTTAGGTAACTAACGGCAGAGCGGGGCAGGGCTAGTGTGGGTGCAAAACATAAGCAATGTTTATACAATATATCATATATACTATATATTATACCTGTCACAGAACATCACATGATCACAGATAAATCACAGCAGAAGAAATATGAAATATTGGATATACTAGGACGTCCGTGTTTTCAATACGAGCCAGTATAAAACACAGATTCCACGGTCGTGATGAATAGCCAATCCCACACCCCAAGACCCCTACGAGAGCGGCAAGCAACCCTACCAATTCTAGGGGTTAGGGGACCCGGACTCGACTCCTCGAGATGGTCTCCCACTGGACCCCAGAACCCGGTTACTTGTGCTCCCCTCCTTGGGTCTATCCTAGTGCAGAAAAGTAAATAATATACAACGGGTGACGACTTCCGCAACCTGGAAGTGCCCCAATAAAAGAATATTACATACAAGTTTTTACATGAATGAAAATGAAAAACACTCATCTCACATAAAAAAAACTCCCGGCTATTCAAACACGACGATCCAATATAACATATCCAGCAACACATAACATCACATGTCATCAACGTAAGTAAATATGTCCATCCCAATTGTCGTTGACATATAGCAACGAAACCGGCGATATCACATATTACACTTACGGTCACAGAAAAGAAAGTGTAAAACTACAACAGTTGGAATCCGCAACCTGCTCAGACATCGCATGCCTGACCAAATGAAATACTTAGACATCGCATGCCTAACAATTATAAACCCCGCATTTTAGTCTCAAAGTCGAAAACACTTTTCAATATCAAGTCGGGCAATTCAACAAGATTCCCGACATCCTGATCGAATGCTCGTCGCAAACTTTAGTAGGCGGCCGCACCCCCGATACCGTCGACGAAGTGCACCAAGGCGGAACACCGCCACCGCGAGCACCCGAACGGATGCTTTCGGCGACGGGGTTCTCCTACAGTCACTTGGTCGGGGCTATGGAGTGAGGCTGTCTATTAAGTTTACCCGGCGAGTATCCGCGTACGCTACGTGATTGCGACGGACTTTTGATCACATCAAAACTTCGTGGCAACCGATAAAATGAGACTAAACTGCTATGTTTATAACATTCATTCCGTTATCTCATAACTATTTGCGAATTCCAATTATTGTATCACATTCCGGATAAACAGAAAATGCTAAACTTTTTGATCGAACAATCGAACACCCAAGTTTTCCCGATACAGCTCAACACATGAAATAAGTTTAACAACATTCAGTCCGTGCCTCAGTAGCAACGGTCCAGCCGTAGAAGGGTCAAGCCAACGCCTCACATGTGGCACGCCGTACTGCCCCAAACCCGAAGGTTTAAAGGGCAGTTCAAGACGGTCACATAATCGAGTTAAGGTTTGTTGTCTTCTAGAGGGTCCATCGCGTTACTTGCACTACTTAGAACGTCGTTAAACTACGGAAAAATCCAACAATTGGAAATTTCCCGGCAGGGGAAAAAGTGGGTATTTATATCCGGTCGAACCTTTTAACATATTCTAAAATTTATCCGGAAACGCACACCGACAAAATAAGATAGTCCGATCGAATACACCAAGTTCCCAATACAACTCAGAAAATGCAACTCTGGAAAAATTATTAAAAATCCCCAGGAAAACCAGCACAGACAACTAAGAGTTACTGTGCAAAACAAAATGCACATCGCGACAAAATAGCCGCGGATCCGCCGCGTCATCCTACTGTAGGGCCGCGGATCCGCGCCTATATTGTGGAATCAGGACCACGAATTTCACAGTTTGTCTTATATGTTCCTGCTGATTTTTCTGAATATTTTTAATTTGGAAAAATCCTCGAAATTAGAAAATGTACAGAGAGCATATTCTTAGTCGGGGTTTTGGGTCGATCGGACTTCTGATTCCGTCGGGACTTCGCCTAAGGCTCTAGCTAGGCTCTGATACCACTGCAGGGTTCCTAGGCACTCTAGTGAAGTCTCACAAGTGATCAAACACGCTAATTTCTAAAAATTACGGTGCCGAGAAAACCTAGAACGGATCGTTAACTAGATATTTAGGCGAAACGATGCAAATAAACAACTTTATCTAGAAGGAAAGGAGCTACAACCTTTGTAGATCCGTTTCTCCACCTCTAAAGCTCCGCAACGAAGTCCCTTTGCTGTCCATGTGAGTTCCTGGGCTCTAGCGTCGGCTTCGTCGGAGAATGGGCGAGCTAGGTCGTCGATGTCCATGCCGAAGATGATCTACGTCGAGGCATCGCTAAATCAAGCTCCACCTTCACGAAGTCGTGAAAACTTATGAAGGAAACACCCTATACTACTTGGCAAGATGTAGAGGATGAAGAAATAGGAAGTGGGTAGACTTTAGATTTGGATTTCTCACACTTTTTCATTACTTGCCATTGGAGTAGCAAGCTACATCCATGGAAGAAGAAGATGAAGAAGAAGAAGATATGATAAGTTATTCCTTAAAAGAAAAATAAAATAAATGAATACTTATCATCTCTTTGACCATGGTTTAGTGTAGAGTTTTAACTAAGGTTAGAGAGTGGTTAGGGTTAGATAAAAGACAAGAATGGTGGACTAAGTTCAAAGCTTCAAGAAGCTTTCAAATAAAAACAAAAACTAGCAACCATTCTTATCTCTTTATCTTTTCTTTTTCCAAAATAAAAAAAAGGAATAAATAAATGATTAAGTAAATGAAAAAGAAACCATAATCACTAATTAACCATGGTTTAACACTTTACACAAAACCAAGCTAGAATGTATCATCAAACATGATACAATCATGTGCACAAAACTATATCGAATATACAATGTGCACATCCGCGCGAGAAAATCCATTTAAAGTGAACCGATACTAGTTAATGCAAAGCAATATATCAAATATATAATTATGTATTAAATCATTAAATCAACACTTGATTTAACGATCCGGTCATATCGCATATAACCGGCTAGTATCCAATGTGTCGGCTTATCGAATCAATCCTTGATTCGATAACTAGGTTATATCGCATATAACCATTCGATACATTGATCGCGAGAATAGAATATGGTATCATATACACGCATTATTCTCGGTCCCGCACATATCTCATATGCGCTCCTATTTCGTTTCGCTTGAGCTAGGAAACCTCTGTGTAGGACTCTAAAGACTCGTCAATACGCCGGTAGCAGATGATGATCATATCAAACATCCGCAAGCCGCAAGCGGTCTGCTAAACGTAACGGCCACCCGGGTATTGAGCGATCAGAAGATCGACGAGCAAGCCCGCTCACACTCCTGCGAATCCAACCAGTAACACTTACCGTACAGTCCGGTCTGTTCGTCTGATATGTCGCATATCTCGCCTAGGGGTGGTAAACGTCAGACCCCAATAGCTCGATAAGTCATGCCGACTTGAGGTCCATAACATTCGTGAAACTACTGATAACTCTTACCAGTATATCACTGCAACCCTGGCCAGGGATTTCCTGTTATGGCCAGTCGAGCATAGCGCAACATCAACCCCCATACCGGGAGAGACGAATCCCCTCCTATCGCTCATTGCCTCCATGTGAATCGGGACTGTACCCAAAAACCACCTGTTTGCACGACTCAGTAGAGCCGTGGTAGGGTGGAAATCAAAGCACAGTGGGAGACACACAAGACTCTATGATGATCTCGGGTCAACAGACTAAGCTGTACCAGTGTCACCAGAGAACTGCCATCTGACGTGAGGTATAATACCATCTGGGAGTTCTCGGCGAGTCCGTTCAGTGTACCCAGTCTCCACCGAGCACCCGCATACCATCTCCGATGTCAAACACCAATGGATATGGGATCATCCATCGCCCATCGCATGGGTCGAGAAGATATACGCTAGTCTACTCTGGAATATCGATGCCCCGTCTCGATATTCCCTCGACTAGGAACATTTCAAGGATGTACTCATGGACTATCCAGGCCCCACTAGTATGATCTGCATCACAGTCCTGGAAGTCAAGTATACATCCTAAGGGCTTTATCAACATGTAATCAGAGAGACAGAAAGTATACATGTTAAGATAAAGTGCAACCAGATAGCGTACTATCATGTCGAGCAAGAAAGTCCTACCTATATATGTCCCAGCATCCACTACAATATACATCCAATGTACAGTAATGGCCTCTAGGGCATACATATAACTAACAGATGCATCCCGAGAACCAGAAGCATACCGCTTTCCGGACCCCTTTGGGCATATTCTGCTACAAGGTGATGCCTTTCGGTCTAAAGAACGCTGGCGCCACCTATCAGAAGGCCATGACGAAGATCTTCGATGACCTCATACATGAAATCGTCGAATGCTATATCGACGACCTCGTAGCTAAAAGCAAATCATACGAGGAACATTTAGAGTATCTGAAGATCGTATTTCTGTGCCTTCGGAAATACAACTTGAAGATGAACCCTATCAAATACGCGTTCGGAGTTTCCTCGGGAAAGTTCCTAGGATTCGTCGTCCGACACCGAGGCATCGAGATAGACCCATCGAAGATCAAGGCGATCATGGAAATGCCTCCGCCAAGGACTCTCAAGCAACTGCGGTCTCTCCAAGGAAAGCTCGCGTATATCCGGCGATTTATAGCCAATCTCTCCGGCAAGTGCCGTCCCTACAGTCACCTAATGAAGAAGGGAACCCCTTTCGTTTGGGATCACAAATGCCAAAGCGCACTGGACGAAATCAAGCAATACCTGCAGAATCCGCCAGTACTGGCCGCTCCCGTTAAAGGAAAACCTCTCGTCCTCTATACAAAGCCCTCGAAGGTTCCTTAGGCGCGCTGTGGGCACAAGAAAATGACCAAGGGAAAGAGAGAGCCCTCTACTACTTGAGTCAAGTTCTACTGGGGGCAGAAAGCAACTACTCCCCCATCGAAAAATACTGTCTAGCGTTGATCTTCGCGATAACGAAGCTCAGACACTATGTGTTGGCACATGAGGTCCATCTTATATCGAAAGTGGATCCTCTCAAATATTTAATGTAGAAGGCTATATTAACGGGACGGCTCGCTAAATGGGCCCTCCTCTTGATGGAGTTCTCGATAACTTATCGTCCCCTCAAAGAAGTAAAAGGCCAGGCCATCGCCGACTTTCTCGCTGAGCATCCGATACTTGCCGACTCTCCCTTGAACTGCGAATTGCCAAACGAATACACGTTTGACACAATCGACGGGGAGAGAAGAGAAAATGATACCCGATGGGAACTCTATTTTGATGGAGCATCTTCCATGAAGAAGCACAAACAAAGCACCCCCATAATCAAATCAGGGGTATGCCTCATCTTCGTGACTCCACAAGGAGGGATAATGCGCTTTGCCTTCTCCTTAACAGAGCTGAGGATGAACAACGAAGCCGAATATGAATCTTTGATAGCAGGTCTCGAGATCGCCGTCGACATGGAAATTGAGAACCTCCTCATATACGGAGACTCCCAGCTGATCATTAGTCAAGTAAATGGCGACTATCAAACGTGCAAGCCTGAGTTGGTGAAGTACGGCGAGAGAGTACAGCAACTGCTGACTCGAATCCCTTCCTACACCCTGGAAAGCATACCGCGTGCAGAAAACAGCAAGGCGGATGCACTATCCAAGCTCGCTAAAGAACTAGACGATGAGAACCTCAATGAAGTGAGGATCGTGGTACAAAGCCGTCGGGTTCTCGCACAAGCAGAAATATCCCCGGAATCTTCTGAAGAAAAGGGAGCGACCGAACAAATGGCCTTATAAATACAAGACCAGGAAAAAACTAAGGATTGGAGAGAAGTCTTTATAGACTACTTCAAATCCCGTCAAATACCTGAAGATGCATTCTCGAGACATCAGCTCATGAAACGAGCTCTTTATTTTGCATTCGTCAATGATACTCTATATAAGAGATCGTTTGACTCTTTATGGCTGAGATGCCTGGGACCTGAAGAGGTAAGGAGAGTCATCCAAGAAACTCACGACGGACTCTGCGATTCTCACCAAGCCAGGCCGAAGATGAAACTAAAGATCAAAAGGATGGGCTACTGTTGGCCCACGATGATCCAAGACTGCCTCGAATACGCAAAGCAGTGCCACTCGTGCCAGATTCACGGGGACTTTATCCACCAACATCCAAATCCACTACATCCAACGGTGGCTAGCTGGCCATTCGAAATGTAAGGAACTGACATAATCGGGCCCATCGAACCAGCATCGTCCAGAGGACACCGGTTCATATTGGCAATGACCGATTACTTCTCCAAGTGGGCAGAAGCAGTACCACTAAGAGAAGTGAAGACGGAGAATATCCTCCATTTCTTCAAAACACACGTCATTTATCGGTTTGGAACTCCGCGACGGATCATCTCCGATAACGGGCCGGCCTACAGAAGCCACAAGATCAGCCGCTTCGCACAACAGCATAACATAGACTGGAGATACTCTTCAGTCTATAATCCCCGAGCTAACGGTCTAGCTGAGGCTTTCAACAAGACCTTGACGAAGATCGTGAAAAAGACGGTGTCTCAAAATAAAAGGGACTGACACGAGAGACTGCATGAAGCTCTCTGGGCATATCGAACTGCGTTCAAAACTGCCACGAACACAACGCCGTACTCATTGGTATTCGACACAGAAGCGGTACTCCCTCTCGAGATAGAGTTACCCTCTTTACAAATGGCAGTTCACTATGAGCTAACAGACAAAGAAAATGCTCACCTTCGGCTTGAGGAGCTCGATGCCCTTGATGAAGCCCTTCTCATGGCGCAACAAAACCTGGAGGCTTATAAAACAAAGACGACGCGCTCATATGAAAGATTGACTAGGCCGAGAACATTCCGCCAAGGCGAACTCGTGCTAGTGGTCAAAAGACCTATGATCCCCAATCGTGCCAAGCGGGGGAAATTCGAGCCGAACTATGAAGGCCCGTATATTATAGACAAAGTTTACCAGGGTGGAACCTATCTACTCATGGACATGCATGGTGAAAGACCTTTCAGACCAATAAACGGTCGCTTCCTAAAAAAATACTACGCCTGACGAGTCACGACCTAGGTCAACGATAGATGACGACGCCTATGTCCGCTCGCTATCTTCCTAAGCCCAAACACTATAAGTAGTAGCCGGCTTACGGACCGAAATGTCCTAAAACTAACAACGGACCGAAATGTCCTTAAACTAACAATGGACCACTATGTCCTAAAACTGGCGTCAGACCAAAACGTTCTTAAACTAACGATGGACCACTATGTCTTAAAACTGGCTGTTGACCGAGACGTCGATAAACTACTGCGGACTGCAGCATCCCAAGGCTGACACAAAAAAATATAAAATAAAAAGAGAAAGAAAACGGTATGTCTATAAGCAAAATGGGCACGGATGAAAACCCGAAAGGGCTCCGTGAGTAAAAATAGCAGGGCTACCGGCGAGTTTTGTGAAAGCCCGAAAGGGCGCAATCTCGTTAAAAGACACTTGCAAGGTCCTCTCGACCTTGCGAAGAGAAAGTACCTGCGTGAGATCCTTATGACTCACAAAGGAGCAATACACTTAGGGATCCCCACGATTCCTAAGGAGAAATTACACTTACGAGATCCCCACGACTCGTAAGGAGAACTCTCTTATGAGACCCTCACGGCTCATAAGATTCAAAAGCCTTAAGCTACAGAGATCTGAACCTGTTCTTAAACCATCACAACCCATAGACTGCCCTACAAGCATTTCGATATCGACCCTTGTATACAATTCACGGGCGCGAATAAACATTTCCCTAACAAAGTCCCACCAGAGACTGGGGATATGCTCGCACAGCAAACGACACTTGTAAGTCCTCTCGACTTATAAGGAGAAAATACTCTTGTAAGATCCTTATGACTTATAATAGAACATACACTTAAGACTCCTCACGATTCTTAAGGAGAAAATGCACTTACGAGATCCTCACGACTCGTAGGGAGAAATACCTTTATGAGACCCTTACGGCTCGTAAAGTTAAAAGCCTTAGTTGACAGGATCCTAACCCTGTTTACTAAGCCGCCTTTGTTTGACATCGACAAAGGCAAATGATGATTCGCTCCTGGCAATATCCCAGTTCTAGCGATGCAGATGCCGAAATCGGTGTCAAATCCCAAAACTCGCAGAAAAAAGCCAGCGAGCCACAAATGCATATAAAATAGCCGAAATGATTGGGCAACTTGCAAATCAGCAAGTAAAAGTGTATGCATGAAAAATAGCCGAAATGATTGGGCAACTCGCAATAAAAAGCAGCGAGTAAAATAAAACAAATAGCCGAAATGATTGGGCACCGCGAAAAATAGCCGAAATGATTGGGCAATCGCGACTTTCGCGATATAAAAGCTGAAATGATAGATTATCGCGGAAAGAAAAATATATAAAATAAAACTTTTGCCCTACAGGTGAGATCACATCGATCCCTGTATACAATCTAGGGGCACAAACAAAGAAGGAATCACACCTTCACTCCTAGGCTCCATCCGAAAAAGAGCCAAGTCTTGACGGTCCACAGACATCCTGGAGATCATCTCAACATTCATCTCATTACAACAGGCGCAACATCAACAAATCGGAGCAGCGGCGAAGTTCCCAGTTCCATGACTCGACGATGCACAGACAACCGAGAGTCAACCCCTCCTGGTTCCGTGGAACACGGCTTATGTCAATCCTGACCCCGTGGAAAGCATCCAGAGCAAATCTTGGTTTTGTGGAACACGGCTTATGTCAATCCTGGCCCCGTGGGAAGCGTCCAGAGCGGATCCTGGTCCTTGCGGAACACGGTTATGTCAATCCTGACCCCGTGGGAAGCATCCAGAGCAAATCCTGGTTTCGTGGAACATAGCCTATGTCAATCCTGGCCCCATGGGAAGCGTCCAGAGCGGATCCTGGTCCTTGCAGAATACGGCTATGTCAATCCTGACCCCATGGGAAGCATCCAGAGAAAATCCTGGTTTCGGGGAACACGGCCTATGTCAATCCTGACCCCGTGGGAAGCGTCCAAAGCGGATCCTGGTCCTTGCGGAACATGGCTATGTCAATCCTGACCCCATAGGAAGCATCCAGAGCAAATCTTGGTTTCGTGGAACACGACCTATGTCAATCCTGACCTCATGGGAAGCATCCAGAGCGGATCCTGTTCCTTGCGGAACACGGCTATGTCAATCCTGACCCCGTGGGAAGCGTACAGAGCGAATCCTAGTTTCGTGGAACACGGCCTATGTCAATCCTGACCCAGTGGGAAGCGTCCAGAGCGGATCCTGGTCCTTGCGGAACACGGCTATGTCAATCCTGACCCCGTGGGAAGCATCCAGAGCAAATCCTGGTTTCGTGGAACACGACCTATGTCAATCCTGACCCCGTAGGAAGCGTCCAGAGCGGATCCTGGTTTCGTAGAACTCGGCCTATGTCAATCCCGGCCCCGTAGGAAGCGTCCAAAGCGGATCCTGGTCCTTGCGAAACACGGCTAATGTCAATCCTGACCCCATGGGAAGCGTACAGAGCAAATACTGGTCCCATAGAACACGACTAAAGTCGATCTTAACCCCGTGGGAAATGACCATAACAACCCCTGACTCTGTGAAATGCGGATAATGTCAACCTCATCCATCACTTACAGGTCCTCACGACTCGTAAGGGAGAAAACTCTTTTGTGAGATCCTTACGACTCTCAAGAGAAAACGCACTTAGGAATCCTTACGATTCTTAAGGAGAAATTACACTTACGAGATCCTCACGACTCGTAAGGAGAAATACCTTTATGGGACCCTCACGGCTCATAAAATTGGAAAGCCTTAGGAGGCAGATCTGAACCTGACTCCTAAGCCATCGCTGTCCTGTAAAGAGATCAAAATAGATTATCCACAAAGTGCATTTTCTAAAAGGGACACACCATCATGAAACAAAATATGTCTTTTATTCATGAATCAAAATGAATACAAAGTACAATTTATGAAAGAATAAAAAAATACTCCCTTTCAGGAGTATGTACAAAAGAAGAATAAAAAATATACAATTCTTCAAGCCGGCGGACGATTTAATAGGTTTGCCAGTTCATCCTTTTTCCGCTGGGCCTCGGCTTCATGATTTATTATCGTTAAAAGACGGGCCTCCGCTTAAGCCTGTTGGGCCTGGTACGAGGCAAGCGGACTTTCAAGCTCTTTTCCGGTAACTTTATGAGCTTCGACCATTTCGCGAGTGAAAATGATGGCTTTATCAATGGCTACCACCTCCTTGAGAGCCTCCTGAAGCCCTCGCCAAAGTTCATACGCCTGAGTGGTCTTGGCCGTAAGATTAGCTTGAAGTTCCCCTAGCGCGGTTGAAGCCAACTTCCTCTCTGAGAATTTACGGCTGAGCCTCTTCTCGCATGATAGCATATTCACAGCGCACCGCTCAATCACCCCCCGTAAGCTCGCCTTTGCAGCCACAACCTCTGAAGGAAGGCGTGTACATTCAAGAATATGCAAGCAATCCTCCACCTGATGACAGAACTCAACCCAGACTTGCACCAATGTTTCACTATGGTAAGTAGCAAGAAAGAGAAGAGAACCGTTGGCTTCAGCGGCAAATGCTTCGGCCGTGATCAGACTGCCAGCACGAAGATCTTCAATCAGAGCTGACAGGAGTGAAGGCTTAGCTTTGCTATCTGTTCCGAGGCACATAGAGCATAGGGGCAGGGCGGTATGACGATGCGAGATTCCAGCGTGGTAAGAACCGGCAAAGCTGTTAAGATTTAAAAACAATCAGCGAGACTTGCAAGCAAAGATCAGATAGAACAACGTTGAAACTTTACTTACCCACGGTCATGCAAGAAGATTCTGAAGGCTCCCAAGGCCCGTCAAGAATCTCAACTTCGTCATCGGCCTCCTGAACTGGAGAAGGCATCAGTATCGTTATATGAAATAATAATAATGCCATGAGGAGAAGGCAAATAACACTAACCTTGCCCGGAAGAGAGGATGATGCGTTGAGGGGATATCGCATGAGGAGCGGCCATCTCTAGCAGACGCTGGGAAGACTTCCTAGGGGACAAGTCCACGATGGATGCAGCTAATCCTCGTTGCTCTGAAAAGACAGAAAGGTTCAGATCATGGAGAGATTATTAATATAAAATATAGAAGGCTACCTTCGATGCTCCTCCCACTCTGGACTGGAGGGATAGCAGCTTCGGCGGCCTCCTCACGCCCCAGGCACCTCATCGAGGATGTGGGCCGATATAATAACTTCCGATTGAGAAGCAGTGGCCATCGCCGCAGGCTTCAATGAAAGGGCAGTGGCCTCGACCACCTGTCCCATAGTCGCTGGGCCGTCCCCAGAAAGGTCCGTTGAATCTACGGCCAATGAAGACGCCTCTCCCGGGAAAGCAAGCACCGGAGGAATGAGAATCATCGATGGGAGCTCCGTGGCAGGAACAACAGTTGTATCAACCCCCTCCACACTTACTAGTGTTTCATCGGGGATATTTGTGGAGTCCATAGCCAAGGCGCGACTCGAACTCAGATCCTCTGCTATTGCCGAAGTCCCTACAAAGTTCTCATGAAAAATAAGGATATATATATATATATGTATATGAGCAGTACAAAATATTACAAAAAGATATATGAGTATACCAATGCGCAAAGGAGCCTCTAGTATGGCTTTTTCAAGCCGGCGTTCCTTCCAGAGGAGGTATGCTCGCCGGGGTTTGAGGGTAAACTCATGGCCACCAGTGCACAAACGAAAGCGCATCTTCGGCATCGACCGAGATAGGCTGTTTAAGAGCTATCTCGCCTCCTCTTCCAAAGGACCTATGAATATCCGCCGTATCAATGGAGGATCTTCATAGAAGATGACGGCAGGATAAGGCCTCTTCGAGACCCTTACATTCTCAGCTTCATCCTGAGAGCGTCTTATAGCCTCAGCCAATTGCGCGGCTTCCTCGGCAGATGAACCAGGAAAAAGAAGACCACCATCCGGCTCTTGTATAGCTACTGGCTCATCCTAAAGAATAGGCCCGGATTCCACTAAAAAAGTCGAGCGGATTGGTGGCCGTCTTCCTTCGCCTTTTGGACCCAAAACTAACACTAGAAGACGATCGCCTTCCTTCCCCTTGGTGCCTTGGTGCAGCGTTGACACACTTCGCCTTCGATATCCTCACTCGGCAGTGCTACCCGATGATGACACCGCCATTGCTGACAGCCGCAACTAATGATACAGCTACCGGCGCCTTATTGGCCCTTGCTTGAGCTCTAGTACGCAGCGGCATACCAGCTGTGAGAGTTAAATCTACTTCCGCCGCCTCAGGAATAAGCATGATACCAGTATCTCTCAAGGGAGGGCGAACCACTGCCCGCGGTCCGCTGGCGAGACTCCCATAGCCTGGATCGGAGTAGGAGCCCTATATCCGAGGAGCATCCTCCTCTCTTCAGCAATAATGGGACTGACTCGGTGGACGTACCAACACGTGAAAGCCCCACACATCGAGAAATGTAGTCTGCCTCAGGAATCACGAAGCGAGAGACAGTGTTCAGACGCATGAAGTGATGAGCGGCGTCACGAACAACTTACGACGATGGGCTGCTGGCCTCCATTGTAAACGCCTCAAAAGGCGACACCCTGGTCATATCCCAGTTGCCGAGCAAAGCGGTGTGGGTTGTAACGCATAAAAGGGCCGCACCGTTTTGACGAAATACCAGATAACCCGGTCTGATCGAATATAAGTGCATGGCTTCCTTGGGCTTCAGGGAGGGTGCTCCCTCTTTCGACGAGTCACAAAGCTGTTGAATTTGTCCTGAAGGAGCAGAGAGGACTCGATCGTTGAATACCATCCTGCCCGCATTACCATAGGACTAAGCAGCACACGAATAGCTCTGGACTGAGTCAGATCAGGAGCAGAGGCATCCACCAACCTCATAAGCCGCGGAAAAGTGTAAGCATCATAAAAGCTGGGTCTCTGATGCGCGGAAAATGCCCCTAGCACGTGCATCTCAATCCATGATGTAAATTAATAAAGAGAAAAACTCACTACGTTCATACCTGGGGTTGAGGTATTGGCTACAGCGCTTAGCCCATGATACAGATGCGCTAGCCCTGTAATACCCACGGCTAGTCACGTCCCTCCAGTGATGCGATGAGCAGGTAAATGACTGAAGCTCACATGAATCGACGGTGCGTTGGAATGACGAACCAGCTGAGCCAGACGCTGATAAAACCCACGAAGAAAGTCTCTTCGTCTATGCAGGAGCCGCGATCGACTCGAAAGGTACAGCGACAGGATTGGAATGTAGAACTGCGGCAAATCCTCTTCTTTAGCCAGCAGCTTATTTAAACCGAACCCAAAGGGGTCGTTGATACTCGCAAACTTCGGAGCCGTCTTTTATAGAACGTCTCCACGAAGGAAGCAGGCGATAAAGCTTTTGAAAGTGATGCCCTGCTCCTCTGACTCTGTGAATAGCTTCTCAAAATGTCCAGAGTCTTGATTAGACTTGGGTGCTTGTGGCGGACGGCATTTTCAGTCGACAGGCCGTCAAGCATAGCAGGCTCAGTTTCGAAGACATACTCATCAGGAGGCAGCAGTTCTTTATAGAGCGTCCCTCTGATCGGAAACCCCGAAATCTCGCGAAACTCTTCCAGGGAAATTGAAACTTCGCGGTCCCCTAGCAAGAAGGTGTTGGTGGGAAGATTCCATTGATTTAAGAAAGCCTTAACCCACCAGACATGTGAAATATCATGCACCTTATTCGATAAGGAAAGAGCCGAGATCTCTTCACTGGAGTGACCTCTTTAGCAAAACTTGTAAAAGCCTAAAAAACGCTCCCTTTTTAAAAAAAACACTCGATTCTACAACGATAACAAGTTCATTACGCAAAGGGTTTTCTTAAAACCTATCGTAGCCCTCCGTTATTTCAGATAAGTAGTATTTAGTATTCGTGCTGCGTTTGTTAACCTTGTCAAGGCGTAGTGTGCGGTAGCTGATTAGTGATTATCTTCTAGCATATGATGGGATTGGATTAGGGTAGTCGTGCGACCTTGTTGACCTTGTCAAGGGTCGTGCGGGTGGGTTTAATTCAATCAGGAAATGACGGGTTGAACTTGACTTGCGGTCTATGCTTTGTTGACCTTGTCGAGGTCATAGATCACTCGGGGCAAAATATTATCGGGAATTTCAAGTGTTGAAATTTGCAATGAGATTGCATACCTTCTATGAGATAGTTGGATCCCGATACCCACTGCAAGTAAGAGATACTCCTGTGAGAGTTTTACACAATAATTAGCCGATCAAGTAGGTGTCTAGAAAGGTGTTAACGGAGTTACGCCCCTGGGAAAATGAGGTTTATTTTAATTAGGTCCATGCGAAATCACGGGAAACCTCCCTCAAAGTACCGACACTGGCCTGGCCGAAAGATTGGCGAACTTGTAGGGTGTAATTAATCCCGGCTAGTCTTTCCTTTTAGGATTTAAAGGAAGATTTGATAAAAACGGTGGGAGCCATCCTGATTAGATAAAATAATAACCAATCTAATCTTGCAAGAGCATACGCTGAGTGTTTTCTTTTCTGTCTCTCTAGGTAGCGACCATGTCACGCCTTAATCAAGATAATAATATGGATGTATTGACCGAACCCGCTTGTTATACTGAGTTAGGGAACGTTGGTCCCGCTCCAACTTATAATTGTTATAAGACCGAGCAGGAAATAGAGGATTACCAGGATTCCAGTGTCGCCCAAACAAAGAAAGTGCATCATGATGCATCTTCTTCGGGTGTGTTCATTACAGAGAACTGTTTCTCAGTATCCTCTACGTCCTAGGTTTGAGAAGCCAGATCAGGATCCCACATATGTAATCTGTTACATGGGCTACAGATAGGTAGAAAACTAAGAATGGGTGATAAAGTTTCTGTTGGATGTATATGCCCTAGAGGCCAGTATTGTATATGTATATATATGGATACTAGGGATATGTATGTACAGAACAATCTTGCTCAGTTTTATAGTATATTATTTGACTTGTCTTTATCGGGATATGTGTATTTATTGTTATTATATCTGGTTTGCACATATTGATGAAGGCTCGATACGGTAGTATACTATTGTGGTTTGTCTTTATCTTAACATGGCATATGTCATACTCGTTATTATATATTGTAGTTACATGTTGATAAAGCCCCTAGGATCTTGCTTGACTACCTGCGTTGTGATGGCGATCATACTTGTGGGAGCAGGGTAGTCCATAAGCACATCCTTAAATGGTCCCTAGTCGCGTGAGTATCGAGACTGGGCATTGATACTCCAGAGTAGACTGGTGTATACGTTTCTACCCTGTCGGAGGATGGTTGGTCCTGCAGCCATTGGTCTGATGCACCTAAGATCGTATACAGGTGCTCACTGGGTGTGAGTACACTGGACGGACTCGCCGAGAACTTCCATGTGGTACTATACCTATCGTCAGATGGAAGTTCTCAGGTGACATGTGTACAGGTTAGTCTTTGGACCCGAGATCGGCATTTGTCTCGTGTGAGTTCCCACTGAGCTTTGATCACTACCCTACCACAGCTCTACTGAGTCGTGCAAACAGGTTTTGGTTGGGTTCAATCCCGAGCCACATGGAGGCAGTGAGCGATTGTCGGGGATTCGTCTCTCCCGGTATAGGGAGTCGATATCGCACTGTGATTCAATTGGTCAGGACCATAATACCTTGGCCAAGGCGCTTGGGATTTACTGATAGGTTGATCAGTAGTTTTCCAGATTGGTCCTAAGCCACATCGGCACGACTTATCAGGTTATTAGGGTCTGACGTTTACCATCCCCTAGACCTGGTATGCGATACTCTTTGACGAAGAGACCGGACTGTACAGATATTGTCACGGATAGGCTTAGTAGGAGTTCGGACGAGCTTGCTCGTCGGCCTTCCTTTTCGACAGGTACCTGGGCAGCCGTTACGTACAGCTAGTGCCGCTGACGTACTTGTGGTTAAACCCACTGTCAGAGTACTGTCGAGTCTTTAGAGTCCCACACAGAGGGTTCCCTGATCCAGGCAAAATGATGTAGTCAGCCGTATTGGATACGTGCAGGGTTCGATCGATTGATATACTTGGTACTCGGATTTTCGATCGGACAGTTTGTAATACTAGCCAGCTCGGGTATGAGCCGGATTATTACATCAGGTATTGATTTAATAATTTACGTATATGTATTTCGATATATATATTCTAGTATTACGTTCTTCGTGTTATTCTATCTCTTTTGGGCGTTCGGATTTTTATCTGATTGCCGGTATATTTGTACAGTAGTTGGAAATCCGTATTTATTACAGTTTTCCTTCTAGAAGGTGGCCACCTCATTTTGTATTTTCCATTTATTTCATAAATGGAAATGAGGTGTAAAGTAAGAGTATGGGAGGAAAAGAGGTGACCATGCTTCAATAGTAGTCAAATGAATTTATAATTCATTTTGGGTTTACTATTGAAGCATGGTTGCTAATTGTTTAATGAAAGAATTGATATACAAAACCATTGTGTATATTTCTCTTTCATGGTTGATTCATTATTTTCATTGGGCTCTCTTTTGCTCTCATCTCCTCTTTGCTCTCTAGCTTCCTCCACCTTCATCTTCTTCCTCTTTACTACCTTCTCATGTGTTAAGAATCAAGTGAAGAGGCAAGAAAGAGATAGCTATACACTAAGACACCCTCCACTACATCCTAGACTACTTGGTTTAGCAAACCAAGTTCTCTAGTTGCTCCTTGAGTTACATAGTTAGGATCTAGAGTCATGGATCATACTCTCCGGGTGGATCATCTACGACAAAAGGAAGCCGGAGAACAAGCTTGATCCCGGAGGACCGATGGAGCCGGATTTGGAGTTCAAGCATGTTCAAGGTGGATGCAAGGAGCTAAGGATGAAGAAAGAAGACCGAAGGACTTGGTTCGTTTGGTGAGGTTTCTATCATAGTAGATAGCTCTCTTAGTATAGCTAGTTAGTTTTATGGAAAGATCCGGTTTTAGGGTTTAGTCTAGCGCCAAGTTTTAATCGTAAGAAAAAATTTTGTTCCGCATTTGGCCACGTGAGATGGCCGGGGCGCTAGGGTAACCCTTCAGTTTCAAGAGTTGGAAACGGTGCAATTGTTGCAGTCAAGCTGTTGGCAGTTATCACTTTGTATTACAAAATGGAGATACATTGATTCTGAACGAATGTTATTAGATACCGAACCTGATATGCAACATTAGATCGGTTTCTTTATTTACCAAAAAAAGGGATATAATTTTGTATTGTTGGATAATGTTTTGAACATTTCCTATATCAAGAGTTGATCAGTTCAGGCATATTTTCTAAAAGCATATAAGTTCTAAATCAAACCACAGTTCTTAATGTACATAACACACACAAGAGGAAGAGTTCAGAAATGAATGAATCCTTCTTGAGGCATTGTAGACTAGGTCATATCAATGCGACCCGACTAGCTAAGTTGCATTAAGATACATATTTAAATCAGTTTGAATTTATATCTTGTGAAACTTGCCAGTCATGTCACAAAGATAAAATGACCATAGCTCCGTTTGCTGGAAAAAGAGAAAGAGTTAGTGAACTTTTGGGATTGATACATGATGATGTATGTAGGTCCTCTGTCTACAGATGACAAGACTGGTTCTTTGTACTTCATTACATTCACTGATGATCTCTTAAAATTCGGACATATGTTCCTGTTGAAACACAAGTCTGAAGCTTTTGAGAAATTCATAGAATATAAATCAGAAATAAAGAACCAAAAAGGATATAAGTATTATGTCCTTTGATGTGATCAGGGAGGAGAATACTTGAGCATGGAAATCCTGGACTATTCAAAAGGAGAATGAGATTCTCTCTCAGCATTACTCCTCCGTATACACCATAGCATGTCGGTGTATCGGGACGGAGCGATCGCATCCTATTAGATATGGTGCGCTCTATGATGAGTACTACTGAGTTGCCTATTTCCTTTTTTTGGGAATTATGCACTTGAAAAGTTGCATACCTATTGAATAGGGTTCCAACCAAATCAGGTGCCTACCACTCCATATGAGATATGGTATGGGAAGAGCCCATGTCTTAAGTAAGTTAAGATTTGGAGTTGTCCGGCCTATGTCTAAAAGCAAAATCCGGACAAGCCCGAGGCAAGGTCAGTTCTGTGGAAGTTTATTGGATATCCCAAGCATTCGCAAGGGAATATCTTCTACCACACCGAGGAACAAAAGGTGTTTTATTTCTCTGCATGCCGCCTTTTTAGAAAAGGAATTTTTTGTGGAAGAAATTAGTGGTCATGAGGTAGAAATGGAATAAGTTCCAATGATACAAACTACAGCTGATGATTTGGTAGAACCGGAGGATTCAATAGCTCCCAACGAACCTCAGCCTCTCCGTCGAGCCGGTAGGGTTCCTCATCCGCCTGAGAGATACTCCGGTTTTCTCAATGACAGTGGGAGCGAGGATTGCATCATGAGATGATGACCCAACTAAGTTTCGAGCAGGCCATCAAGAGTGGGGACTATGTAAGAATGGCTGGATGCTAAGCGATCTGAGATGGAATCTATATACACCAACAAAGTATGGACTTTGGTTGCTACATCTGAAGGGTTAAACCCCCATCAGGAGCAAGTATATCTTGAGAAGATTATTTGGTGTAGATGGAAAAGTTGAGACTTTCAAAGTTAAACTTGTTGTAAAAGGTTTTCATCATCGACCAGATGTGGATTATGATGAAACCTTTTCTGCAATGGCTATGCTTAAGTCCATCCGGATCCTACTTAACATTTCTACATACCATGACTACGATATCTGGCGGTTAGGTCTCATGAATGCTTTTCTAAACAGTGATTTGGAAGAGAGCGTCTATGAGTACACAGCCAAAGAGCTTCGTAGACAGTAGGAGCAGCGGAAACGTGTGCAAGTTGCTTTATGGGTTAAAGCATGTATCGCGGAGTTGGAACATCTATTTTGATGTGGTAGTCAAAGCGTTTGACTTCATCAAAATGGTAGATGAACCATGTATATACAAAATGGTAGTAGAGAGTAAGGTGGTCTTCCTCGTATTGTACGTAGATGACATACTCTTGATAGGGAAGGTATTTCCTATGCTAGACTTGGTCAATCTCCTCTTATCACATTGATTCTCCATATAGGATCAAGGTGATACCTCCTAAATCCTGAGTTTTGGATCTATGAGATAGATCTAAGTGGATATTAGGATTCTCACTAGGTGTAGTGAGATGGTATCAAACGATCCTGGGGAGAATCACTGGATAGCTTTCAGGGTGGTAAGGTCCACTAAATGTCAGTCACAGGCATTGTCTTTACCCTCAGTTGAGGGACGATATATTGGAAGAGTTCAAAGCTAGATACCATGGCAAACTAGACGATAAAGGCTAAATACATCGCTACCAAAGATACTACCAAAGAGGCAGTCTGGGTGTATATTAGTTCATGAGATGAACTTCGTTTCTACCATTGTGTGACAATGGAGTTGTGGCTTATGCCTAGGAACCCCCGTCCCATCAGTGACCCAGACATATTCTAAGACAGTATCACCTGATCATGGAGATTGTTGATCTCCAGGGAGATCGAGGTTAGGAGAGTAGACTCAGGGGACAACACGGCGGATCCACTCACAAAGGCCTTTTCCCAAGAGAGACTTTTATGGGATACTACAACCACTACTATATGATGGCCCTAGTGCAAGTGGGAGATTGTTAGTTATATGTATGCCCTAGAGACCATTATTGTACATATGATGTATATTATAGTGGATGCTTGGACATACATAGGGAGGACTTTCTTGCTCGACATGATAGTATGCTATCCGGTTACTCTTTATCTTAGCATGTACACTGATTGTCTCTCTGTTACATGTTGATAAAGCCCTTGGGATGTGTACATGAGTACCTGGATTATGATGCGGATCATACTAGTAGGACAAAGGTAGTTCGTGAGTACATCCTTTAATGTCCCTACTCGTGGGTGTATCGAGACGGGGCATCGATATACCAGAGTAGACTAGCGTATACCTTCTCGACCCATGTAGATGGGCGATGGATGATCCCATATCCATTAGTGTTTGACATCAGAGATGATATACGGGTGCTCAGTGGAGACTGGATATACTGGACGGACTCGCCGAGAACTCCTAGATGGTATTATACCTCACGTCAGATGGCAGTTCTCTGATGACACTGGTACAGGTTATTCTGTCGACCCGAGATCGTCATAGAGTCTTGTGTGATTCCCACTGTGCTTTGATTTCCACCTTACCACGTTCAAGAAAACGTGCAAAATGGTGGTTTTTGGATAGAGTCCCAAGTCACATGGAGGCAATGAGCGATAGGAGGGGATTTTGTCTCTCCCAGTATTGGGGGTTGATGTTGCGATGTGCTCGATTGGCTAACAGTAAGTCCCTGGCCTGGGCTGTTTCTGAGATTTACTGGTAAGTGTTATCAGTAGTTTCTCGACGCGTTATGAGCCTCACATCGGCATGACTTATCAAGCTATTGGGATCTGACGTTTACCACCCCCAGACGAGATATGCGACATATCAGACGAAGAGACCGGACTGTACGGTAGTGTTACTAATTGGATTCGCAGGAGTATGAGCAGGCTTGCTTGTTGATCTTCAGATCGCTCAATACCCAGGTGGCCGTTACGTTTAGCAGACCGCTTACGGCTTGTGGGTGTTTGATATGATCATCACCTACGTATTGACGAGTCTTTAGAGTCCTACACAGAAATTTCCTGGTTCATGCGAAACGAAGTAGAAGCACATATATGATATGTGCGGGACCGAGATTAATGCATGTATATGATACGGCATTCTATTCTCGCGATATATGATATCGGTCGGTTATATGAGATATAGCCGGGTTATCGGATCAAGTGTTGATTCGATAGATTGTTACATTTGATATTAGTCGGTTGTATATGATATAGTCGGATTATTAAATCAAGTGTTGATTTAATAATTTAATGTATAATTATATATTTGATATATTAACATATATTAACTAATATTGGCTCACTTAAGATTTCTTTTCTCACCTGTGAGCATATAGTATATATGTGATATATATTAATGTACATTATCTTGTGTCATGCTTGATACCACATGTGACATGGGTGTATGAGACTCACACCAAGCTTATGATAATGTATGGTTTTATTTATTTAAAGTTAATCAAAATTAGTAGGAAATTAGTCATATGCTTGGAAGCTTGGAGAAGCTTGTAGTATCTTTGACTTAGTCCACTAGTTTTGTTTTACTTGTAAATATTTATTAACCTTACCATTATTGTAACCCATGGTTTATTCTCTACATGAGTTAGTGTATGACACTAACTCACCCATGGTTGCTATTCTCACCTAATGAGTTCATTCTCATTCTTCACTTGTTCTTCTTCTTCCTCATAAGAAAAGCTCACTAGTTTTTCTCAAGGTGAGAAAATATTGTGAGAAAAATAAATCTAAAGTGAGCCCATTTCCTATTTCATCATCCTCTACTATATTAGCCATTTAGTTTATGGCATTTGCTTCACTAATTTCACTATTAGTGAAGAGGTGGCATGAGCTTGAGTCTCCTCGACGTAGATCATCTCCGGCCTCGAAGACATTAAGCAAGCTCGTTCATTTCTTCAAGTGAACCCTTTTAAGAGTCCGGGAGTTCACTACATGGAGCGAAGGGACTACTACACGGAGCTTTAGAAGTGAAGGAACGATATACAAAGGTTGTATTCCTCATTCACTTGTATGTAAAGTTGTTTACATATCGTTTCGTTGGATTTTCTAGTAAAGATTCTTGGGTTAGGGTTAGTTAGAACGGCAAATTTTTGAAATTGGCATAGACGATACCTCCCGAAACCTTGCTACCGGGCTAGACAACCCTGCACTTTTCTCATCGAATGATGTGCTGGATATTTCATAAATACTACTAAGCAAAGCATGACAAAAAAAGCGATCAAAAACAAAACCGAGTGGGTTGTAGCATCTGCTAGTTTCACTAAAGAGGTCACTCCCGGTGAAGGAATCTTGGCTCTTTCCTTATCGAATAAGGTAATGGGTATTCTGCAAAGAATACCGCTACGCAAAGCAAGAACTAGAGCTACTAGTTTTTAAAACAGGATTCTGCAACATCTTTAGGTTTCTTTTATTTCATTAATCTCATTAATGAAGTTCATCATTTATGCTTCCTAAGCATCACAGAAGAAACGAGAGCATCAATATTTATTATATATCATATATATAATATAAGCATTCATCTCATCATATAAAGTGATCACATCACAGAATATCAGCAGCAGAAGAACACATATGAAATATTGGATATACTAAGAATTCCGTGTTTTAATTAAACCAGTAAAAAACGCGGATTTCACGATTGTGATGAATAACCAAACCCACATCCCTAGACCCCTACGAGAGCGGCAAACAATCCTACCAATTCTAGAGTTAGGAGACCCGGTCTCGACTCCTCGAGATGATTTCCCACTGGACTCTAGAACCCGGTTACTTATGCTCTCCTCCTTGGGCCTATCCTAATGCGGAAAACTAAATAATATACATCAATAGTGACATCATCCTCAACCCGGAAGTGCCCCAATAAAAGAATATTACATACAAATGAATGAAAATGAAAAACTCTCATCTCACACAAAAAACCCCGGCTATTCAAAACACGACGATCCAATATAACATATCACAGCAACACATAACATCATATGTCATCAACATAAGTAAATATGCGTATCCTAATTGTCGTTGACATATAGCAACGAAACCGGCGATACACCACATATTACACTTACGGTCACAGAAAAGAAAGTGAAAAACTACAATAATTGGAATCCGCAACCACCTTAGACATCATAAACCCAATGTATCACATACTTTGGATTTCATGCCTAACCAAATGAATTCCTTAGATATCGCATGCCTAACAATTATAAACCTTGCATTTTAGTCTCGATATTGAAAACACTTTTCAATAACCAGTCGGGTAATTCAACAAGATTCCCGACAACCTGATCGAATGCTCGTCGAAAACTTTAGTAGACAGACATACCCCCGATGCCGTCGACGAAGTGCAATTAAGCGGAACACCGCGGCCGTGAGCACCCGAACGGATGCTTTTGGCAACGGGGTTCTCCTATAGTCACTTGGTCGGGGCTATGGGACGTGGATATCTAGTAATGTTAGCCGGCGAGTATCCGCATACGCTACATGATTGCGACGGACTTTTGATCCACATCAAAATCCCATGGCAACCGATCATGAGATTGAATTGCTAGATTTATAAAATTCAAATTAGTTTTCACAAAACTAAATATTGTGGATTCCAAGTATTGTATCACAGTCACAGATAGCTAGACGATGTTAAACTTTTAGATCGAATCAACAAATACCCACAATTCCAAGAGAGCTCAACACTTGAGCGGAGTTTTAAAAATACCCAGAACATGCCACAACATCTATGGACCAACCGTAGAAGGGCTAACCCTTGCCTCATCTATGGCGTCGTGAAACTACCACAAACCCTAAGATTTGGTGGCGGTTCCGATGGTCATAGAATCGAGTTAGGGTTTCATTCTTCTAGAGAGTTCATAGAAAACACCTGCATGATTTTCTGAAGATTTTAAACTTGGAAAAATCCAACTCTTGGAAAATTTCCAGCGAGGGAAAAAATGGGTTATTGATATTCGTTCGAACTTTTTAACGTCATCTAAATAACCCGAAACGATGTTAAAATTACGACTACGAAGCACTCTGAATTGCCTTTGCACAAAAATAAAATCACATGCAATTTTAGCAAAAACAAGCAACACCTGAAACACCAAAACCCAGAGACTGGAACACTATAAAAATTTAAAGCCAAAATACCCTGGAAAAACCGGCCATCTCGAAATTTTATGTCATGTCGCCAGTCAAAATCCGGCGAGGAGGGTTCAAATTTCTATTGTGTTCATGTTACATCTCATATAACATTCTGCAATTACTTAAAAAAATTTAGACACTCTGAAAATTTTGACAGAAACTTGGATTTTGTTTCGAGTGTTTCGGAATTGTTTCGGTTTCATAATTCTACAAATATCGTCTAATTCTCTAGCATGGCTCTGATACCACTGAAGGGTTCTTTAGGGTCGCCACTGGGTTTCAGGAGGTATCGACTATGCCGTTTTAAAAAATTTGGCGCGCTAAATAACCCTAACCTAGAATCTTAACTAGAGAATTAGACGAAACTAAAATGTAAACATCTTTATATCTAAGTGAACAAGAAATACAACCTTTGTAGACCGGTCCTTCACTTCAAAAGCTCCGTATAGTAGTCTCTTCGCTCCAAGTAGTGAACTCCCGGACTCTAGAAAGGCTCCACAAGATGAAAGGAATAAGCTTGCTTGAAGTTTTCGAGGTCGAAAATGATCTGCGTCGAGAAGACACTAACTCAAGATACCTCTTCACTAATAAGGAATTAGTAAAGCAAATAACCTAAACTAAATGGATAATCTAGTGTAGCTTGATGAAATAGGAATTTTGCTCACTTTAGAAATATTTTTCTCACTCATTTTCTTCACCTCCCAAAAAGCTAGAGAGCTAGAGAAAGAAGATGAAGAAAAAAAACCATGGAGAGAATCAAGTGTAGAATGGTAACCATGGGTGAGAAATATCTCATATAACTCATATAGAGACATAACCATGGTTTAAGATAATAGTTGGGTTAATAAATATCTAATGTAAAACAAAATTAGTGGACTAAGTCAATGGTCACTACAAGCTTCTCCAAGCTTCTAACCATGTGAATAATTTCCATCTAATTTTGATTTATTTTGAATAAATAAAACCCATCATTATGATAAGCATGGTGTGAGTCTCATACACCCATGTCACATGTATCATCTAGCATGACACAAAAATGTACATTAATATATATCACATATATACTAAATGCACGAGTGAGAAAAAGAATTCTTAAGTGAGCTAATATTAGTTAATGTAAGTTAATATATCAAATATATAATTATGCATTAAATTATTAAATCAACACTTTATTTAATAATCCGGCTCTATCATATATAACCGACTAATATCATGTGTATCAACTTATCGAATCAACACTTGATTTAATAACCCGGCTATATCAGATATAACCGAACGATAACACAAATCGCGAGAATAGAATACGGTATCACATACACGTATTAATCTCGGTCCCGCACATATCACATATGTACTCCTATTTCATTTCGCTAAGCCAAGAAACCTCTATGTAGGACTCTAAAGACTCGTCAATACGCCGTCAGTAGGTGATAATCATATCAGTCACCCACAAGCCGTCAGCGGTACTAGCTGAACGTAACGGCTACCCGGATATTGAGCGATCAGAAGATCAACAAGCAAGCCTGCTCATACTCCTGCGAATCCAATAAGTAACACTACCGTACAGTCCGGTCTCTTCGTCTGATATGTCGCATATCACAGCCTGGGGGTGGTAAACGTCAGACCCCAATAGCCTGATACGTCATACCAATGTGAGGCTCATAACGGTTCGAGAAACTACTGATAACACTTACCAGTAAATCTCAGCAATCCTGGCCAAGGATTTCCTGTTATGGTCAATCGAGCATATATCAACATCAACCCCTAATACTAGGAGAGACGAAATCCCTTCCTCTCGCTCATTGCCTCCATGTGACTCGGGACTGTACCCAAAAACTATCATTTTGCACGATCTCTTGAACGTGGTAATGTGGAAATCAAAGCACAGTGGGAATCACACAAGACTCTATGATGATCTCGGGTCGACAGACTAACCTGTACCAGTGTCACCAGAGAACTGCTATCTGACGATAGGTATAATACCATGTAGGAGTTCTCGGCGAATCCTTTCAGTGTACCCAGTCTCCACTGAGCACCCGTATACCATCTCTGATGTCAAACACCAATGGATATGGATCATCCATCGCCCATCATATAGGTCGAGAAGCGTTTACGCTAGTCTACTCTAGAATATCGATGCCCCGTCTCGATACTCCCACAACTAGGAACATTTGAAAGATGTACTTACCGACTACCTCTGCCCCACTAGTATGATCTGCATCATAATCCTGGTAGTCAAGTACTCATCCTAAGGGTTTTATCAATATGTAATAGAAAGACAATAAGTGTACATGTTAAGATAAAGAGCAACCAGATAGCATACTATCATATTGAGCAAGAAATTCCTCCCTATATATGTCCAAGCATCCACTATAATATACATCACATATATAATAATGGCCTCTAGGGCATACATATAACTAACATCTAGACCCTGATAAGGGGTGTTGGTAGGTCTCATAACTATTAGTGTGTGGCGCCTAAGATTGTATACACATACTCACTGGAGGTGAGTACACCGGACGGACTCTCCAAGAACTTCTAAATGGTACTATACTTATCGTTAGATAGCAGTTCTCTGGTGACATAAGTACAGCTAGCCTGTTGACCTGAGATCGTCATTTGTCTCATGTGAGTTCCCACTGTACTTAGATTACTACTCTACCACAGCTCTACTGAGTCATGCAAACAAGTTTTAGTTGTGTACAGTTCCGAGCCATATGGAGGTGATCGTCAGGGATTCGTCTCTCCAGGTAGAGTCGATGTCGTGATATGTTCGATTGGCTATCACCATAAATCCTTGGCCAAGATGGATGAGATTTACTGATGGTAGATCAGTAGTTTCTCGATGGGTGATGAGCCTGACACCGACACGACTTATCGGTTTATTAGGAGTCTGACGTTATCCACTCCCTTAGATTCGGTACGTGTTACTCTTAGATGAAGAGACCGGACAGTACGAAGATTGTCACTTACAGGCTCTGTAGGGATACAGATAAGTTTGCTCGTCGACCTTCCTTTCGTTTAATACCTGGGTAGTCATCACGTATATCTAGTGCAACTGACGTGGTTGTGGTTAAACCCACTGCTGGCGTATTGTCGAGTCTTTAAAGCCCCACATAGTGGGTTTCTCGGTTCAGGCAAAACGATGTAGTGTGCGTATTGTGATACGTACAGGGGTTCGATTAAATACGTATACTTGATGCACATTTTTTAATCAGACGTTTTGATAATACTAGCAGATTTGAAAAATAACTGGATCATTGTGAGTTGGTATTATATCTCTCATGTTCTCTCTTTTCGGTATTTATATTTTGACAGAATATGGTATTTATACGAATACGGGTATTTGTGTCTTGATATGAATACGAGTATTTTTTTATCTCGATACGAATACGGGTATTCGTATTTTTATACGGATACGAATACATGTATTTTGATACATATTTGGATGTATGTATGTGTGTGTGTGTGTGTGTTCATATACTACTTTTCTACTCTTTTCTAATCTCTTTTAGAAGGTTTTGGATGCGTGTGTAGGCTCGACTCATTTTGATGAGTCACATAAACAGCTCATCCTTTTAAGAGAAAACTAGAAAGAAAAAGAGAGGAGAGATAGTGTTTGCCCTCCCTTCTCTTTTCTTTCTAGTTTTTCTTATGCTTCTAAAAAGGAAAATAAAAGAAAAAGAAAGAAAGAGAGCTAGAGTTTCATCACTACATCTCTAACACCATATTCCTAGCAAGCTTATAGTATTAGTTGCTTCACTTTGACACTTGAGTGTGAGGCTAAAGTTTGAATTCGGGTTCTCTCGGATGGATCATCTTCGGCAAGAAAGATCGGCGTGCAAGTTTGTTCCCAACGACTTTGGAGCCTTGCTAGATTCTATGGAGTCGTGTAGGGGTCTTCCGTAATTGCACGGACACCCTACAAAGGTAGCTAACCCTCTAATCTAATATGTTATGATATCTAGTTTAGTGTTTAGAATCGATTCTAGGGTTTTGGTCGCTAGAGCTTGCTTAAAAGTTTTTGTTTTCGCTTCCGCTTTCGCCGCGAGTCTCGCGGCGCGAGCACTAGGGACCTTACACATAGGAGTAAGTGAATCGAATTGCATATGGGCTGTCTTCTCTAGAAGTTGCTTCTGCAAATTCTTCACACAGATAATAAGTTAACAACATTAAATAGCTACGTATCAGTGACAAGTTAAAACTTGAATATTTCTCCTAACTTACATTGAACTTTCGCGTCAATTTATCTGGGGCCTCATGAGTTTCTCGAAAGCGTTCACAGGATCGTAGGTATCCAGGTTTTCTTGTTACTGCTATAAACTCACAATATTTGTAACTACAGTCAATATTACTAAACGATATTGGTAAATAAAAGTAAAACATGAACTAGGAATAATAGATGAAAGCTTTTATATCCACACATATTGGTAATTGGCTGTCTTGTATCGATTCTTTTTAGTCTTCGCTCCGGCGCTTGGATATTTTGGAACAACCGTGCGGTCGGCTTTATTGCGGGCCAACGGAGCCCATAAAATTTTCAATAGAAATAGCAATACTACATAACATATATCGAATTATTATATATGTCTACATAATATTTCTACTTAATTAGGCGAAGTAATACATGTTTTTCCTTAGTCATGTACTAGGCCACCAAATGCAACCCTTGATCGAGTCGAATGTGACTTTTGATCTGCTCCGTAACTTCGGCCTTCTATTCTGGTGTAGTACCATCCTACCAATCATCAAGCCACCATTCCTTGTATTTTGAGCGCACATTTCCCTTGCGATTTTTTATCCTCTCTTCCATCTTCGTGATCAGCACTTCGATATTATAGGGCCTATGTATTTGACCGGTCTACATATTGTATCTGATGAACTTATACAGATTTTTTCAATAACAACCGAAAGTGAAGGATTAGAAATTCTAAAACTGGAGACTTTTCCTACTAAAATATGCAATGAAATTATACCGTAATGTTGCAATAAATTTCTCGAACCTCAGCCTTCCGTTCATTAGTCCACCCTAAATGCAGTGGAAACCGGCCGTAGTCTCTTGTTATCTTCACCAAGGTATTTACCAAAACTGGAGCCATGCGAGCTAACATATGAACTGTCTTTAAGTACAATTACTTCCCATGACGTTTTGGAATCTTTGGGTTGGTCCATGTTGGACACCGATCTTCCCCTATCTTCTTCTTCTATGTCAGAATATATACTAAATTTTTTTATCACATTGAATAATGATAAAATAATCAATAAAGGATTGACAATTTGAAGATAAAAGCATTAAAATATTTACCCGTGACACTACTCGTCGCCTGGCTACTTGTGCCCCCATCATGCGACAAGCAGCTAAAACTGGAAATATAAATAATGAATTACTTGTCGGGTGAATAATTAGAATTAGTTTTAAAATGAACCAATGATAATACAATATATACCAAATTCGGGAGATGTCTCTCCTACCATAGTATCGGTCGAATGCTAGTGAGGCGGGCTATGGCATGTACTGGCACTGTCGATAGAATGTGGAGTATCGAGACCATGTTTGTCATCGACGGGAGCGTCTTCTTGTTCTTGTCCCTTGCTCCAGGAATGCCCACTCGTCGAGGTATTATACTTCTTCCTCTTGCCGCCCGGTATGATATTCAGACACCTTTTTTATGGCCCAAGACATGATCAAGACCTATATGTGCAACAGTGTTTACTTATACTTGTTTAAAGTTCGAAATTATAACTTGATATGATGTTTTATTGCATTATCTAGTCCTAAATTCCCATAAAATATTATCTTACTTGTTAGATGTAAAAAATATTTCCGGGAGTATTACATTACCCTGATAATCAAATGGCCTCATTTCAAAGAAATCCAACTCCCCCAAAACAGATGTCTATTCTAAATTACCATGAAATATATACACCTAACACAACATGTGCCATGACCATCCGCCACCCTCCATCGTCCTCCCTTGTCGCCAGCTTCCCTCATCGGCCCCTGCCGGCCTTCCATACTACACGACGATGGTCTAACATTCACTATCAGCCTTCCTCGTCGGTCGTCGCCGGCCTCCCTCGCCGGTCGCCGGTCGTTCACCGCCGTCCTCACTCGCCACCGGCCATCATATTACTGTATACCAAGCACGGTAATGCAAGATTCCTTAAAATTGGATGTCCGATCATCACATTCTCTGGAATATGAGGATTCTGATAATCTTCCATTCCATCTACCAAGCGCGGCATAATTGTTTACTGTTGTTTGGTTCATCGGGTGTAACCGCTCGTTTGTTTGGGTTTTGAAAATCTATGTCCATTATAACCGACTCATTGATATCTCGCCAATTAGAGATTCGTTTATTTCGAGAATGCTTGGGGTCGTCCTCTCGCTCTGGAGAAGCGTGAAGACATCTTTCTAATTCTTATGTTTCTGGTCTTGGAATGTTGTAAACATCCTTAGGCTTCCAACAAGATACAACACTCCAGAGTTCAAATCATGAGAATAGTAAACTTGCATCACCATCCGAGTGAAAATAAATCTATCATACTCGAATGTCGTCCCGAAGGTATTTACCAAGACAAACTCGTAAACATCATCTTTCTTTACACCGTTAACGTCGTCGATGTCAAACCATCAGCATTGGAATTCAAATATTGGCTTATCAATTGATATGTAATCAACGGCGATTACTTTTTCGACCACTCTAAATAAAGGATCTTCTTTTTCTTCGACGATCGCGGCCCCGTTATTCTGATTTCTGTGCATTCGCTGCGTCTTTTAGGTCTTGAATTTATATCCAGACTCCCATAACCCTTGTAAAAGTTGCATGGTTAATTAGTCCGTGCAAGAAATTATGAACAATCTTATCAAAGTGATTTCCACGAGATGCTTTTGTAGCAACTTTGGTTTTACACCAGAGAAAGTCACAATCAATTCCTTGTGAACACATCCCTTTTTCCATCTAGGATATGCCTGTTCGATAGCTTTTTTGTGAGGCATGTGGATGATTTACACATCTAATGTGTCGTCAGATTTGAATTTACATTATTTAATTGAGACACCGCAGGAAGTAGTACTTACTCAGCATATTCCTGAAAACACTTGCTAATTATCAAGATGAACGCATGTATACTGTCTTTAACATTAGGAGACGGGCGTTGCATCTTTCCATCTACTATCGGATTGTCGGGTACATGACACGGTTTGTTCAGTACTGACGGAGGCGTGAATCTCCTTCAGATGTTATCTTCCGTTGATCTGCTGATGGCGGCGACGGGTGGATGAGATTGGATCTGGAGACTGTCGCTCCTGAAGCGTGTAGATCTCAATGGGTATGACGTTGTGGTTGCCGAGCTAGCTGCAAGGAAGTCCCGGGATGGTTGTACCACCGAGAACCCTCCGACGGTCAAATTAGACTAGAGATCCGAGCAAAGTAACGGCTTGGTGGAGTAAAAATAGCTTACTTGAACCATCTGAAGAAGGGGTTTATATAGCAGTGGCAACAGGCGAGGCGGGTGCGAGAATCACGCTGGCCGTTACGCTCCCGACGTCACGTCCGCGTAATGAGCGGGACCTCCCATTAATGGCAAGACAGGCTCATTAATTAGGGATCGTGGTAGCGTGGAACGTGGGATGTGGCCGGCGGAGATCTCGCGCATGACGAGATTTGCGGGATGGCGGTTACGTCTGCAAACGGTGCTATTGGTCGGTCGATGAGACCGAGGAAGATGACCTCGGCGGGAGAGCTCGTGGAGGAGCGGGAGAGCCAATGTATCTTGGCTCTGCTCGAGCCCGGAAGCGGGTTGAGAGGGCCGAGGAGGCTCGGGCCTGTGATAGCTCGGAGACGAGCTGTAGGGCCGAGGAGGCCAATTGTGCTGGGGACTCGGAAGTGAGCCAGCGTTTGCTTGTAGGACGGGTACAGGAGTTGTCTGGTCGGCCACTGTAGGTCCTTTCTTGTGAGCCCTGGGACACGTCGTCTGCCACGTGTCCTGATCTGGGAGATCACCGATATCGAGCATCATCATTAGCCTCCCACTCTCGTCCCGACCAGCTGACGGGTCGGGTCGAGAGTGGTTTGCCGGGTCACCCGAGGTGAGCTTCTTTTCAAAGATATCGTCGGGCGTGTCCCTAGGCGATCGGTTGTTTTTCCGGGTGATGTCAGCGGATCAGGACGAGATCTCCTCATTAAAGAGGGTGCACCGGATCGTGTACCCTTTTGCTGAAGTGACAGGCCACGTGTTGGATGCCGGTTGGCTGATGTGACGTGCCGCAGGCTTCTGGCGTCCGATGGGATGCTGCTAATTCGCTTGCGACAGGTGGAGCGATCGTGGCCGTCGAGTGTACTGAATCGTTTTGGCGGGAGTCGACCGTCGCCGCTGGATGAGGACGCCGGCTGTATAAATCGAGGGGTGGCCTGATTCGGGGTCTCTCTCTTCCCACTTTCCTCATTTTGAGTCTTGTTAGCTCGGCGCTCTCCCCTTTAGGTCGGATCTCAGCGTTTTCTCTTCTCGAGGATTTCCCCCCATCAGGTTAGATGTCTTGTTTTGAGGAGTTTGTAGATTTCGTAGGGGTAGATACTAAGGATTCTTCCTCCGGGTTGGAGCCTCTTCGGGAAGTTGTGGTCAGATCCTTTTCCCGGGGTCGTGCGTCTAGGGCGGTTCCTGGAGCGGTAGCAGCGGACGCCCCTGGTGCATCGTCCTTAGTAAGATATGAGGACGAGCTTGTCACCGCTCGAGCTCGTTTGCATATTCCCTCCGGCTACACGCTACGATTGGCCGAGGAAGGAGAGAGGGCAGATCAGGTGGGAGGTAGAGAGATCGCCTTGTACCTGGAAGCCCTTTGGGCCAGAATGTGCCTGCCTTTCTCTCCCGAGGTTGTAGATGCGTTAAATTACTTTTGGTTAGCCCCGGGCCAGCTAGTGCTGAACTCCTAGAGGATTCTCCTTGAGTTCCTGGTCCGGTTGAAGTTGCAGACGATCCCCTTTAGTCTGTCCATCCTTGCCTCCTCCCTTATTTACAAAAGTCATCCCGGAACTCGCGCGGGCGACCCGAGGTGGGTTTACCTCTCCTTTAGGAAGCAGCGGGGGAGTGTGGCCGGGTCAGGAGTTGTCGTCCTGCCTTCTTCCATCCATGATTGGAAGAAGAAGTTTTTCTTCGTCGGGCTGCCAGAGGGTGAGGACTGGCCCGTACCCGTCCAGTGGTCTAGGGATAGGTGCTGACAGGGAAATCTGTCCAATGACCCCGACGCGGCGTGAGTGGCGGCGTGGGAGCCTATTCCTCGGGCTGATGTGCTGCTTTCTGAGCGGGCCCTCAGTTGGTCCGGGCTCAGCCCCGCCTAGTTCGTTGGTAAGTTAGGAGCTTGTATTTGTTTTTACTTTATTTGTGTCACTGACTCTATTATATTTTGTCTTGTGCAGAAACCATGGACGCGGGCCTCCTCCGAGCAGCCATGCGCAAGCCGAAGAAAGGTTCGAAGGCTTGAGAGGCCAGCTCTTCCCGTCAGACGTCGGTCCCAGCTTCCCAGCGGCCGTCCCGCCCCAGCGCTCGAGTGCGAATCGCGCCCAGGGCCCAGCCAGGTGCCGAGCAGAAAAAGGGCTCGGGGAGAGGACGCCCGAGCTTCGGAGGTGGAGACGAGCTCTCCGCCGTCGTCTCTTAAGAGGTTCCCCCGAGTAGTTCTGCGGACCCCGGCCACTCCGATCTTGGTGGATGAGGGGGAGCTCCACTTTGAGGTGCCCTCGGGGCTTTACGTCGCTGACAGCTTGCTGCACAACATGGAGAGGTCGGCCGGGGGCCGAGTCGCTGGGGGGACGCTGAAAGCACAAATGGCGTCCATCGCCCAAGAGGCCCTGCAGGTTAGCGCTCGTATATCGTCTCATTGCTTAGGAGATTTGGTGCCCCTTTTTCTTTCTGACCCCCTTCGATTTCTTCAGGTCCTCCAGCACGTCGCTATCGTCGCCCGGATGGAGGAGGAGGAGATACCCCGGCGATGCGAGCCGCGGGCGAGCTCTCCACGCTGGGGGATAGCTCGAAGCGGGAGCTAGAGGCGGCGATGGCGAGGGTTACTGCCCTCGAGGACGAGGTGGCTGCCGGGAGGCAGGAGGCGGTGGCCGCGAAGCAGGAGGCGGCGGCAGGGAAGCAGGAGGTGGCGGCCTCGAAGAAAGAGGTGGCCAGGTTCCGCGAAGCCGCCCAGGTCACCGAGGCCAAGCTTCAGGGCTCCGAGGTGCTCGTCGGAACCATGAAGAAGTCAGTGAGCACCCTCCGAAAGGAGTTGGGGGCTGCGGTAGAGGCAGCGAAGAGAGCCGACCTCAGGGCGGCGGAGGCGGTGGAGAACTTCCAGAAGTTGGAGCAGTTCTACACCATCCTAGCCTCGACCACCACCCTCATCTGGCACGAGGCTCTCGACGCCGTTAAGGCCCGGGTGCCGGAGTTTGCTGATGAAGAGCTTCAAGCATAATATCCCTGTGGGGATGACGAGCAGGGGGATGCCCCCGGGAGCACTGCCGGGGAAGGGACTCTCGGCGATGGTGACGCCGAGGCTCCTGTGACGGACGCATCCCCAGTCGCGGTGGACGTCGAGCTCATCGATATCACGCCCGGCCATGGGGCCTGAAGCCCCTCGTCTTCTCTTTGTCTTTTCTTTTGTAGGCCTTCGGGCATTTTTGTAAGGCTGGGGAGCCCACAGTACCCTTGTAGAAGCTTTGACTTTTTGAATAAAGATTTTTATTTTTGCAGTAGTGTTTGTGCTTGTATTTCCTTTTGTTGGTAGATACTTGTATTTGCACAGACTGCCTTCATTTTATGTCGGTTCTTTGTCTAGCGATCACACATCGAGTTGAATCCGTTCATTTGCCGAGTGTGCAAAGACCGGTGTGAAGATGGTATCTCCTTGGCCCCAAAGTTATGGTGGAGATTGCTCAAACATTGATAGACTGGATGCCTCTAGTTGAGTTCATGTTCCTTAGTTGTTGGAGGGACCGTAATTGGCCAACTTAGGATGGTGCCGAGCAGGGTAGATGCTCGGTTCTTTTTGGCGAGGGCTTTGATTCTTAGCGCGGGAGGGGCCGTGAGTGGCCTAATAAGGATGGTCGAGCAGGGTAGCTGCTCAGTGCTTCTTGACGAGGGCTTTGATCCCTGGTTTGTTGGGATAGGGAGCTACCAGCCAGGGATAACCGAGCAAGGGGGGCCTGGTTGCCTCTTGCGAGGGCTTTGATCCTTAACGCGGGAGGGGCCGTGAGGGGCCCAGTAAGGATAGCCGAGCAGGGTAGCTGCTCGGTGTCTCTTGGCGAGGGCTTTGATCCTTAGCGCGGGAGGGGCCGTGAGTGGCCTACTAAGGATGGCTGAGCAGGGTAGCTGCTCGGTGCCTCTTGGCGAGGGCTTTGATCCCTGGTTTGTTAGGGTAGGGAGCTACCAGCCAGGGATAACCGAGCAAGGGCGGGCCCGGTTGCCTCTTGCGAAAGCTTTGATCCTTAAGGACGGGCCGAGCAGGGTTACTGCCCGGTGCCTCTTGGCGAAGAATTTGACCCCTGGTTTGGTAGGGAGCTACCAGCTAGGGATAACCGAACAATGGCGGGTCCGTTTGCCTCTGTGAGGACTTTGATCCCTGGTTTGTTAGGGTAGGGAGCTACCATCCAGGGATAACCGAACAAGGGCGGGTTCGGTTGCCTCTTGCGAGGGCTTTTCATCCTTAGCGTGGGAGGGGCCGTAATTGGCCTACTAAGGATGGCCGAGCAGGGTTACTGCCCGGTGCCTCTTGGCGAGGGCTTTTTGTCCTTAAGGATAGCCGAACAGGGTTGCTGCTCGGTGCCTCTTAGCGAGGGCTTTGATCCCTGGCGTTGTGGGGTAGAAAGCTATCGGTCAGGGATAGCCGAGCAGGGTAACCGCTCGGCTGCCTCTTAGTGAGGGCTTTGATCCCTGGCGTTGTGAGGTAGGGGAGATACCAGCCAGGAATAGCCGAGCAGGGTAGCCGCTCGGCTGCCTCTTGGTGAGGGCTTTGATCCCTGGCGTTGTGAGGTAGGGGAGCTACCAGCCAGGGATAGCCGAGCAGGGTAGCCGCTCGGCTGCCTCTTGGTGAGGGATTTTGATCCCAGATGTTGTGAGGTAGGGAAGCTACCGGCCAAGGATAGCCGAGCAGGGTAGCTGCAGGGTTGCCTCTTGGTGAAGGCTTTGATCCCTGGCATTGTGGGGTAGAGAAACTAGCAGCCAGGGATAGCCAAGCAGGGTAGCCGCTCGGCTGCCTCTTGGTGAGGGCTTTTGAATCCTGGCGTTTTGGGGTAGAGAAACTACCATCCAGGGATAGCCGAGCAGGGTAGCCGCTCGACTGCCTCTTGGTGAGGGCTTTTGATCCCTGGCGTTGTGGGGTAGAGAAGCTACCAACCAGGGATAGCCGAGCAGGGAGCTGCAGAGGCTGTCTCTTGGTGAGGGCTTTGATACCTGGCGTTGTGGGGTAGAGAAACTACCAGCCAGGGATAGCCGAGCAGGATAGCTGCAGGGCTTCCTCTTGGTGAGGGCTTTGATCCTTGGCGTTGCGGGGTAGGGAAGCTACCAGCCAGGGATAGCCGAGCAGGGAGCTGCAGGGCTGCCTCTTCGTGAGAGCTTCGATCCTTGGCGCTGGAGGGGCCGTAGGAGGCCCGCCAAGGATGAACCAAGCAGTGAGGCTGCTCGGTCGCCTCTTAGAAATGGTTTAGATCCCTGGCGTTGTGGGGTAGGCAAGCTACCAGCCAAGGATAGCCGAGCAGGGTAGCTGCTGGGATGCCTCTTTGTGAGGGATTTGATCCCTGGCGTTGTGGGGTAGGGAAGCTACCAGCTAGGGATAGCCGAGCAGGGTAGCTGCTGGGCTGCCTCTTCATGAGGGTTTCGACCCTTGGCGCTGGAGGGGCCATGGGAGGCCCGCCAAGGATGAACCAAGCAGTGAGGCTGCTCGGTCGCCTCTTAGTGAGGGCTTAGATCTCTGGCATTATGGGGTAGGCGAGCTACCAGCCAGGGATAGCCGAGCAGGATAGCTGCTGGGCTGCCACTTCATGAGGGTTTCTACCCTTGGCGCTGGAGAGGCCGTAGGAGGCCCGCCAAAGATGAACCAAGCAGTGAAGCTGCTCGGTCGCCTCTTAGTGAGGGCTTAGATCCCTGGCATAGTGGGGTAAGCGAGCTACCAGCCAAGGATAGCCGAGCAGAGTAGCAGCTGGGCTCCCTCTTGTATTGGATGTAGTGCCCTCAAAGTCAATTATTGGATCGCAGGTACGTGATTGCAATGATTGAGGGAGGACCTATACTGGTAGGACAGTCTTACTCAAGATGATAGTATGCTATCTGGTTTGCCTTTATCATCGTGTACAGTTTTAGGTGACTGTTCACTATTACACGTTGATAGAGCCCTTAGAATCCTGCTTGACTACCAACAGTATGATGGCGATCATATACGTGAGAGTTGGGTAGTCCATAAGCACATCCTTAAAAGTGGTCCCTAGTTGTAGGAGTTTCGAGACAGGGCATCGATACTCTAGAGTAGACTAGTGTATACAGTCGAGACCCCGACGAGGGGCGGTGGCCGGTCTCACAAGCCATTGGTGTCAGTTAGATCACCTAAGATGTATACAGGTGCTTATTGGGTTATGAGTACACCGGACAGGACTCGCCGGGAACCTGCTAGTTGGTATTATACCTAGCGTCAGATAGCAGTTCCCTGGTGACATGTGTACAGGTTAGTTCATCGACCTGAGATCGTCATTTGTCTCGTGTGAGTTCCCACTGTGCTTTGATTACTACCCTACCACGGCTCAAAGGAGTCATGCAAACGGGTTTTAGTTGGGTACAGTCCCGAGCCACATGGAGGCAAGTGAGCGGATCGGCAGGGGATTCGTCTCTCCCGGTAATGGGGGTGAGATCGCGTTGTGTCTACGAGAGCCATTACACATAGCCCTCGGCCGAGGCAGGAGATTTACTGGTAGGTACTCCAGTAGTATCTCAGGGTGTTCAGAGCTACCCTCTGACACAACTTATACCGCTTTTGGGGGTGTGACGTTACCAGCCCCCTAGGCCCGATATGCGATGCTCATAGACGAACGGATCGGACTGTACATATATTGTCACTGATAGGCTCAGTAGGGTTCCACGATGAGTTCGCTCATCAGCTTCCCTTTCGATCAGTACATGGGCAACCGTTACGCACAGCTAGTGCCGCTGACGTGCTTGTGGTTAAACCCACTGCCAGGGTACTGATGAGTCTTTAGAGTCCCTGATTGAATGATTTTTGTGATTGGATGTAAAAGTATCAATTCAAATGATCCCCGGCAACGGCGCCATTTGATTGAAAAGAATTCTTGATTTGTAGTATAAAATTGTAAAGAAATCACAACCAAAAATTATTTGACCGCAATCAACTACGGTGTCGGATGTAGATTGTTAGTGAGTGCGGATCGTCCACAGGGAAAGTGTAATTGTTCGTCTTTTCGAATTTAGATGAGTCGAAACTTTAAAGAAAAGAAAACAAACAATTCATGATTTAAATTTTGTATTTCAAGAAAAAGAAAATATTTAGATCTAATAACAAGAAAAGATAGAATCAAGAATTTATAGTTTGTTGATTTTTCCAAACCAAATATCAAGAATCGAAATGAGGCTCGTAGGAATTGATCGGATCTATAGATGCGATGTAATCTTACAATTACGTATTCTTATCCTTCGATGAATTGATACTAGATCGATGATGATCGATGAGAATTAGAGACTTCTTGTGGAACTAGGGTTTCATCTTATCTCTTGTTCTTTCATTGATATCATTCATATTCTAGCCTCTAGTAAATTCAAGAAACGATCGTAGATCCCTAATTTCGAGCGATCACAATCAAGAAAGCATCGCTACGAAACTAGGTCATCGATTCTTGAACTTGCTAGGGTTTACAAAACTCGTAGGACTTAAAAATAGTATTAAGATTTGTTACATCATCATTCTACAATCGTCTCGACTCCTTTACGAGCGGAGTTTTACTCAAACATCACAACAAGAACAACAATTACAAATTGAGATCTAATCATGATGCAAGAATTAAAAGAAAGCAAGATTAAAGAATTTCACCTTTTATTTATATCAACAATTTCATTACATTCGCTCAAGAACTACAAGAGGAAGAATTCGATCGTCGACTTGGCTTCGCTCGTCTCCGTGGATCGCGGATCGGCTTGGATCACTTGCCCGATTGAAGATCGGCTCGGCTCCTAAAAGGTTGAAGGCTTCTCGCTTGATTTGGTACTCAAGATCTTGGATTTGGAGTGGAATTAGGGTTAGGGTTTCGCACAAGTCTTGTCACGAGACTTGTGGAAGAAAATGGTGTAGAATGAACCAATGGTTATTGATTAGCCTTTAACCCTAAGTCTAGGTTCCTATTTATAGATAACTAACCCTAGATCTAGGATTTCAAATTCTAAGTTTCCCTCCAAAAGTTTGTTGAGGGAATTCAAATTTCCCTCCAAAAGTTAGTTAGGGGAGAAGCTTCTAGATGTGATTAGTTAGGAGGAGCTTCTAGAAGAGGATTAATTAGGAGCTTAATTAGGATTAGCCTTGCTTAATCTTCTTTGCTGATCTGGCAGTAGCTTCTGGAGAATTATGGAATTTGACATATCACAATGAGATGTGGGACCAGAGCTAGGGATAATGCTGCAAAAATTCCATGCTGACGTGGCAAACTAGGCACGGATCCGCGGCGCAAGCCTACTCCCGCCGCGCTTCCGCGGCTGCTTTGAGGAATTGAGGCTTGGGCTCTCTGTTGGGATCTTGGGCTGTTGTATTGGGCTTTATGTGATATATAGAATTTAATATCTCCTTTTGTATTGCTACCAGATCTCAGGGCTTTAAGTTGGCGTAAATTTGATCAGCTCTTTTGCTTTTTCTTCCGTACTTCCTGCACATACTCAAGACAAGTGTTGCGCAAATACAGAAATGATGCGATGCCATGAAATGCGGTTAATTTCCTTTAAAGTGTCGGTTTGAAAGTCTAATAGATGCAATCTCATATTTTGTGACAGATTTGCTAATATGTAGATTATGAATGCCGAACACTTCTAAATGTATGCAAATGTTAGGGAAATTGCCGGCTAAAATATACAATATTTTCGACTAATCAGTCCCCCACAGATAGTTTCCCAAGTTCGGGTGAAACGTTGTAGAAGCCGTATGGTTTTATGGCAGGGTTCAAACATGCACGTGCGTTTGCGCACGTGTCGTGTTTCGGACAGATTTTACTAGCGGGCTTTGGTTTAAACCGGATCCTAGTATTATACTGTGTAGATATAATATCTTTGTCTCAGTTGCATTTATATTCGGTCGTAATACAAATGCGGGTATGTATATACAGTTACGGGGTTATCCTAAAATTCGTTTCAGGGTCGCTTTTCGAAGTTGCCAGTTTTTCACCGCCCGGTTGAACATTGTTTAATCCATGCACTTCTTTTTGGCCATATTTCTATCATTCTTGCCATGGCCAAAATATCTTTGATGAGAGGATAAGTTTTTTGTTTTTGGGTGAGTCACATGGAAGTTTCTAGAAAGAAGCTTCTAGTTTTGTGTGACTCATGCCTTGCATTTATTGTTTCTTGGATTGAGAAGGATATTTGTTCTTGATCTTTTCTTTGTGGTCACCACTTGAGCTTGCCCTCACCCCTTCCTCCCCTACAAGTGGCCGGCCACTTGAGGAAGCCCCCCTCACTACTTCCACTCTCTCACTTGGTAAGAAATTGATTCATTTCATTTGAGAACAAAATCCAAAGCTTTTTCCTTTTGCTCTTCTTCTCACAAGGCAACTCCGATTAACCGTTCATCCATGGTTTTGGATGACACGAGACAAAGTATTCTACATCATTCTCTAGTTCATCTTGGTCATCTCTTTTAGCAGACTTGATGACCGAGTTGCCTCGGTATAGAGGCGGGAGCCCGTTTAAAGATCCGTTGACGTGGTGCCACCTCGATGAGGAGATAAGAGATCAGAGTTGCCGCGAGGAGCGTGGGATGATGGTTAAAGACCGAAGGACTCGGATCGATCGGTATAGCCTTTCTACCTCTTTACAGTTTGTTAGTTTAGCGTTAATGGCAAGATCCGGGTTATAGTATGCAATAGCGCCAGTCATAAAAGTTTTTGTTCCGCGTTTGGCATCAGAATGACGGCCGGGACGCTACCGTAGACTTACATGGTATCAGAGTCATGCAATTAACCTTTACTAACTTGTTCTGACGTGTTTAAAACATCGATCGAACGAAATTTCCAAAACCGCACTTTTCATGTTAAAGTTTCTGTCGATTTTTAAAACTGGTCTAAAAATCATTTTGAGCATCTCAGAAAATCGAGCAGGCTTTTTAAGAATACTGTAGAAATTTGGTCAACTGTTCCCTCCAGAGCGCCATGGAACCACCGCACAAGCCATGTATTGGCCGCGGTTCCGCTGCCGTTTTGGAGCAACAGTGTACCATTTTTCTACAGTAGTATCTTTCATGGGAAATTATGGTTTCTGGAATGTTTTATTTGGGCCCAGATTTTGTTTGAGTACTGCAGTTGTACTTGGAGTCCACTTCGGAAAGTTTTGTCGATCGGAATTTTAAACTTGTTAGTTTACAGTACTTACATTATATCTCTGACCGTGAATGTCATTCGAGCGGTAAATTGCGTCTAATTGCTATAGCTCTTTTAGACGGGTTTGCGAATGCGACATTCGCGTTGATTTTCTGTGTTGTGCTGTGATGTTGCGGATTTGTCGTGGTGGATAGCTGTATGCAATGGTAGCGCGGTTTGAATTTATTTATACATTTGATATTGCGGGGCGAGCGTCCAACATGTGGACTGCCGTCACTGACTGTTTGTAAAATATTCTTTTGGGACACGACCGGGCTGAGGTCGATGTACACGTTGTACATATTTTTCATTTTTATACTAGGTTTACCCCGCGACGGAGTGCACGGATAGCCGGGTTCTGGAGGGGCAACGGGTCCGTATCTCATGGCTTTGAGAGGCAAAGGGGCCTCACTCTAGAATTGGCAGACTATTTGCCGCACTCATAGGGGGTACAGGTTGACCCAAGATGGAGTGCCCAAGTTACCGGATTCCGTGAAGTGCTGGGTGGTCCATTCACTTTGCTGTAGGGGGCTGCCTCACTTCAGGTTTTGGTGGGTAACTTACCGCACTCGCAGGGGTCTAGGTTTTCATTGCACAGGCTATCCACACGACCAGGGGAACGTCGGGTTTCAGCAGCGGCTCTGTGAAACTCGGGGATCCCAGATTATCTGTATTGTTCTGTGATGCTTATTACTTTTCAATAATGTTGCATATTATCACGCCTGGAGCGATTATTATACATTGGTATATATACTAGTAGATGTTGTATATGTTTTGCACCCGCGCTAGTGCAGTCCCCGCTCTGTCGTTAGTTAAGTAACCTAACGAGTAATGACCGGACCCAGTGACGAATGCGGATGGCATATACGTACATTTTATTTTCGTTCTTTTCTGGTGTGATTAATTGATGGGACTGCGTTGATTCTGATCAATGCAAAGGAAAACAAACCTGTTTGGACGTTGTTGGAACAGTTTTAAAAAGTGCTATTACAAAAACGTTTTCTTTTGTTTTGCATAGTGGTATTCAGTTGGAATATCCTGCACCTCATTCGACAAGGCAAGAGCCGAGATCACTTCACCGGGAGTGACCCCTTGGGCAGAAGTTTGCGTCAGGGTAATAACTTCACTATAGTCGATTACTTATTGCTTTGCATCGCGGTATTCAGTTGGAATATCCTGCACCTCATTCTACGGGGAAAGTGCCGAGATCCCTTCACCGGGAGAGACCTCTTTAGCAAAATGTTTTCGCCACTATATTTTTATAAAAAGCTATCAGGTTCCTTCAGCGAGATCAAGTTCATTACGTTAAAGATTTTTCGCCAAAAACCAGCCGTATCCCTCCGTCATTTCATATGAATGGTCAATAGTATTCAAGCTATGTTTGTTTGGCCCTTAGTCAAGACATAGTGATTGGTAGTTGCTGGGGTATTCACATGTTGCATAGATAGATGCGATGGTTTGGGACAGCCGTACAGCCTTGTTGGCCCTTAGTCAAGGGCGAGTATGGGTGGGTTCAAATTAACAAGATAATGACGGGAAGAACTTGACATGTGACTTATGATTTGTTGGCCCTTAGTCAAGGTCATAAGAGCATGGGGTAAAAATCACATCGGGAGTTTCTAAAGAAACTGAAACTTGCCAGGCATGCACATACCTTCTGGAGTGTGATAACGTGAGTGGATTCCTTCACGTTATCATACGATGAGAGTTGGATCCCGATTCCTACTGATGAGTTGGTTTACTCTTCGGGTGATCCCGATTAATTCTTCTTTCAGGTTTGGAGGAGAATTTGACAGTACAGTGGGAGGTTTCCTGATTAGATAAAGTGATAACCATTCTGATCTAAGTTACAGTGCACGCAGAGTGTTTCTTTTCTCTCTCTCTTTGGCTGCGACCTTTGACCGACCCTAGACTATAACTCAGTGACCAAGTTGACCGAACCTTCTTAAAATACTGGCTTTTGGATTGTCCTAGTTGCATAAGTTATTGCCGCTCCTTCTTTTACCCTTTGCATTTCTCAGAACACTTCGTATCACTACGAACATCCACTTCCATTGGATAGATCCATCGTATGGTTATATACGAACTCGAAGGGACTTCTTCGAGGATGGATCCAGGTTCAGGAGAAATTGAATTGGTTTATTCAGTTGTTTTTTATCATCACCTTCTCTCAGGTTGCGAGAGCTCCTTGGTTTAGGTGTACGCTTATTGGATAATCTTCTTCCAAACCATAGGCAGGTGCCGAAAGGTAGGGAATGAAGAAAACCAATTAGCCTAAGTAGGGTGTACAGAAGGTAATAAGTAAAGACAAAATAAAGGGATTAGAAAGAGGGCAAAGTAAAATGCGACTGCTATCATTCACGACCAAACCGCGTACTTCATCGCCACTCCTATTTCACCTTTGCTTTTTTCCCCAGTTCGGGAGAAATAGAATAAGGTATTATTCAGTTGGCTTTTATCATCACCTTCTCTCAGGTTACGAATACTCCTAGGATTAGGAGAGTACACTTATTATGTTTACTGGATAGTCTTCTTCCAAACCATAGGCTGGTGCCGAATGGTAGGGAAGGAAGAAAACCACTTAGCCTAAAGGGGTGTACAGAAGGTAATGAATAAAGACAAATAAAGGGATTTGGAGAGATGGCAAAGAAATATACGGTTACAGTCATGAATTAGATTATGGAAGAGGCATTACTAGGAATACCAGGATACCCCTATGAAACATTTTCATGTTTCAGTTTCACTATGCGTTGTTAAAGGAAAACCGATTTCCCGATTAGATACTTACTCCAGGGTATGTGTTTACCAGGTATGATTCTCATATCTGTATGGTTTTACAGATGATGAATGGGAGTAAGTTATTGGGAATAAGGTGATCATCCTCATTATATCGGAATTCGTTGTAATTGGTGATATTTGAGGAAATCGCCTGGGTTTTTGCCGGACGGCAAGTATTTGGTTTTGAGTATCCGTTGTTGTGCACCAATTTCAAACTGATATATCTGTACGTTTATTTTTAGAAAGTGAGATATAACTTTTTGAAATTATGTCCATGACATTTACCCATATCAGTTGACAATTGGGTAAGGAGCATTGAACAGCGGAGTAGTTCTTAACCATAAGTACAGTTTTCAACCTACGATGCACAGGTTTTGAGTTATTCAACTCAGCGTACTTATACAGAGTATTGTATATTGTCCAGTATCCATCAGGACAAAGGGGTTGGTCCTCGTACTATGTTCTGTTTACTTGTGACTTCTCTAGTTTTTAGACAAGTGTTTCGTAGAAATACAATGTCTAAGTTTTTGAGAAGTTATGGGTATAGGAATAAAGTAGAGAACCAGATGTCGCAAGTATCGGGATTCTTCAAAGAGATCGAAAATGTAGATACTTATGATTGGTATTCAGTTAATAGTAATGGTTTTGAGAAACTTGTTTCTCTTTTAGGTTACTCATAATTGGATGCATTCCTAAGTTGAGTAATGCTGATTAGCTTCTCTCCATTAAGTTGATATGCACTAAAGACAGCTGCATGATTTGAATCTGGTTCCAATTAAATAAGTGCCAAAGTTTCTATATTGGATATAGAATGGTTCGTATCTTAACGATGTTAAGGTATGGGGAGTTGTCCGGCTTATGCTTAAAACCAGACTCTGGATAACTCAAGGAACGTTTCTGTAATGGCAGTTTGTGGGTTGGCCCAGGCTATGACGAGGGTTGACTTTCTACCGTCTGGAAGATCAATGGTGATATTGTTCTTAACTCGCCACAGTTTTAGTAAAATGGATTTTTTTCATAAAATAGTAGTGGGAGTATGGTAGAACTGGAAGTGATTCCAGAACCGCAAACGATTACGGAAAATTTAATAGGACCTAAAGATTCAATCAGGTTTGACATTCCATTAGCCACTCCGCAGATATGGTGAGTAACCTCAGGCACCCGAGAGGTACTCCGGTAGCCTCAAGGACGGTGACAGGGAGGTTCTTGTTTACCCAGACTTGACACTACTGTTATTCCAGGCTATGAGACCCGGCAGGAGGCTAAGTATAGTGTCGTTCTAAACTAGCTTTAGAAGTGCACGTATATATTATTCTGCCAGAGGGTTGTTGTGGTCAGTGGGAGCAGCGAAAGCATAGTGGGCAAGTAGCTTATGTCTATTTATAGACTTGAGCAGATATAGCGGAGATAAATCATCTATTTTTGATGTGACAGTCAAGGGTTTGACTTAATCAGAATAAGGGATGGATCTATTAAGAAGATAGTAGGCTGTGATGTCCTAGTATTTGAATGACATACACAGAGTAGGAAGTAAAATTCCTATACTACGATCGGTTATACTGTGGTTGTCACACAGTTGTTTCTCCACACAGGATATGGATATAATATAAGACATTCTGGTTACTAGATCTATGGTTTTAGATCTAGATTTGGGTATTTTCCCAATTTGGGTACTTAGACAGCATTCTAAAAGTATTTAGAATAGATGACTCCTGGCATGGTGGTGTACCTGCAGGTGATGGAGTCATCCTCTCTAAAGGTGTCTTACAGACTAAAGGGGAAAGGGATGTGCATGATTAACATATCACTTGCTTAGGCAATTGAGTTGATTATCAGATGTCAAGTACCACACTAGATGTTGTTTTTGCACTAGATGCAATAAGTTTATATTAATCCAATCCTGGAGAAACATACGGAATCAATTTTAGAACATAAGTGGATGTTCTAAGGGATTTGATAACGGCAGCCACCTTCGGGAGAAGGTTATCATTCCAGGCTTCCCAAGGTGACATGGATGACAGAGTGATTGTCAGAGTTATAGTTTTCCCTCTGACGAAGGGGGCAGTATTATGGACAGGTGGTCCAAGAGGATACTGTAGGAGGCATGGTGCAGGGGTTCAGTTGACGATACAGTCTAAGAAGTTTGGATTTGGAGTTCATTTATGAACTAGGTCCCATCAGATATCCAGACATACTCTAAGACAGGTATTACTCAATTCGGGAGATGGCTTTCTCCGCGAACTTGAGATTAAGAGAGACATAGAAAGAAACATCAGGGCGGATCCACTCACTAAGGCTATTTCTCGAACACAAGAGTTTTTACAAACGAGCTTTGTGAAACTGATTAGTAGAGGAGTTGGGTGTTCGATATCACACGGGCTGTGAGTATGCGACATCGCAATAATTAGCCTTAAGTGCAAGTGGGAGATTATTGGATGTAGTGCCCTCAAAGTCAATTATTTGATCGCAGGTACGTGATTGCAATGATTGAGGGAGGACCTATACCGGTAAGACATTCTTACTCGAGATGATAGTATGCTATCTGGTTTGCCTTTATCATCGTGTACAGCTTTAGGTAACTGTTCACTATTACACGTTGATAGAGCCCTTAGGATCCTGCTTGACTACCAACGGTATGATGGCGATCATATACGTGAGAGTTGGGTAGTGATTGATCTCAAAAACTATCTATAACCGCAATCAAGAACGGCGTCGCATGAAGCTAGCCGATGAGTACGGGTCGGTCTACAGGGATGTGTAAATCTCCTTTAAGTTCTTACGAGTTAATTCCAAATGGTGTTTGGATTTATAATTAAACCTAAAAATTGAAGTTGTATGATACTAGGATTAGAAACTTGCTAGGATTAGGTTTAGGGAAAATTTGGTAAACAAAGATCTACATCTCTTTCCATTGCCATTAATTAAATCTATCATATTAGTGTTATGGTAAATATTTATAAAGGGGATTAGGATGATTGGGATGATTGATTCTTCCTCTAGATCCTTGTCCTTCCTTTATTAATCTTTACCCTAACCTCCATGGAAAACCTTAAAATCCGGGCCTTTAGACTACGGAATCACCGCTACCTCGAGGGTAGAAGTGCCGTAGGGAGCGGAATAAAAAGGCATGCATGGAGTTCTAATGTTCATAAAAGTTTGGCAACGAAAAGAGATGAGAGATCTTCATCTCTCAAATCCTTCCCTATTCCTAACCCTAACAAGCGAGGAAACTACTCGCTCATTGAGAGGATGAAAAAAGACATGATTTTATTAAAGAGAGAAAACATTTACTGCAAGTTTAATAAAAACTAACTAACTTAAACTAAGGCGAGAAAATAAGAGCAGATATAAAAAAAACTACAACTACTGCAAGGAAAATAACCTACTTACTGTTGATGCGCTCTAACTTCAAGAAAACAGAATTTTATTCATGAGTAGAGGCATAAGAAAATACAAGGACTTGGGTTCTATTTATAGGACATAGAAACCCTAGGGCTACAGCTGATCCGCATGTCTACAATTACAAATATACCCTCAGGAAATCTTTTTAGAGCCGCCTCAGAATTATGGTAAATTTTTCTCCGCATACGGGCTTCATATTGCCGCGGAACCGCGGCATGGGCGTGCTTGGGCCGCGGTTCCGCGGCCCAATGGTAAGTTCAACTTATCAATTTTTCTGGGCTGCGTTGGTATCTTTTGGGCTTCCTGGTTCTTCATTCCTTTTATCAATTTGGCTTCTGTATTAATTCCAGATCTTCAGTGAACAATTTGTAGCGGTCTTTTAACCGTCTGCCTTAACATTTTGGACCTTGCACTGCCTTATTGATTTTGAACTGTTCTTCGTCTAGGCTTGATTTAGGATCCTTCTATTTGTTGGTCAAAAGTCCTTCTTTTGTGTCGTCTTTTGTGTTTTTCACTGTTTTCGCGCCAAGAACCTGTAACCTGTAACATGTAGCAGACATGGGTCAAAAGCACCTGTTTTCATTGTAAAATGCATAAGAATGGGGAATACAAAATGCAATATTATGTTATGAACAAATACCCCCAAACTTATCTTTTGCTCGTCCTCGAGCAAACTTATTTTTTATTCACTACAAAACCCTAACCGCACTTTCGCAGGGAAACGCGATTACACTGAGCACGTGCAACAAGCCGTTAGACCTCTAGGTGTCCCTTGTAGGAGGAGTGTTGTCTCCTGAGGGTTTTCAGCGGATACTACCCACAAAATCCTATCAATTTGGCTTTTTGACTTTTATTCTCCAATTAGGTTTCTAACTAAGAATTCTATTATCTTTTACTTGTAAATTATCCACCCATATTTTTCACACTTCCTCATCATTTAACTTAAGATTATATATATCTTGCAGATCTACTTAGCTTTCGGCATTTCTTAAGTTTTCCTTCTAGGGTTCCATCTCCACTTAGGAATTTTTATCAATTCTACTAAAGATACAAGTTCTATTCTTCATTCCTTTCTCTTATCTAAACTCTAATCACATATCCCCACGTGTGTGTAAATGTCACCCCTACACTTGGAAATTCAAATCAAGCAATCGTACTCTCGTCCATTGTCTAAAGCACTTATTAATTTGTGAATTTTTACTTGAATTTCGCTTACACATCCTTCATGCGACCGTTAATACTTCCTGAGGTACCAACAACCGATTACAAGATGCGTTAGCACTTTAAAGCGTACTTCCTAGTTTTGCAACACCCAAGGCTTTTAGCAGTGACTCCTAAACCAGTTGGTCTAAGGCACTAGGTGATGAAGCACCCTCGCTAAATATTTTTCTATTTTTACAGCCTTAAGTAATCACAAAAACCAGTGTCCATTTTTTTCTTTATTCACTTTTTTTTTCTTTTCTTTTCATTGTACTAAGGATTTTAGACAAGAGCATTTCAAGGTCTCTTCTACTATTCCAAGTTTCAAGGTGCGTGATTATGCAAACTGTAGGGTATACATTTTCAGAATCTAGACTTAAGGTAGGAACTATTTTTCAAACTTATACTCTAATAAAAGTTTTAATACTTTTCCTTCGTTTCGACTTAGCCCAAGAAGTGAACCCAAAATTTGCCTATTTCTAAATAAACTACAAAGACATATACTCTCTACCATTAAACATTAAGGAATGTTATTTTTAGGGTTTTTAATTTACTAAGTCTAAGATCTAGTTGTTCCTAGCCAGTTAACCCATTCGTCAAACTCAAGTCAATTAACCAAAATTGAATACAATTATTTTTATAATTTTTTTGAAATTTTCCAATTTTTATGGTTTTTCAAATAAATATGCAAATGCAAATGAATGCGAAGGAAGAAGACGTACCGAGCATACCCCCAAACTTGAACGTGACAGTGTCCTCACTGTCATGCTAAACCAAGAGGGTCAAAATACCGATACTCTCCTGTTTATTTATTTACAATTTTTTATATTTTATTGTTTTGAAATTTTTTTGTTATTTTTTTATAGAAAAAGAAAACAAAAAAATATATATACATGTATACAAAGGTTCCCCCCCAAACTTAAGCTTGGCCTTACACAAGCCAAAGGATAGCACCAACCATTCAAAAATCTTATCGTGGTAATGGTCTAGTTGGTGAAAGAATGGAGTAGATAGAAAAGAGATGAGAAACACACGAGACCGAATGGGAAGAAGAGAATATGGTCTCGGTGGGGGAGAAGAATGGCGGAAAGAAGAAAGAAGTGGGGTACGATCTTAAGGGTGTAAAGCGAGTGAATAAATTAGCGCAATTTGTGATGACCGATGTATTAAAAGCGATTGCGCTAACCTATCAACCCGTCGAGAAATGGGGTCAAATCCCTCAAGATTCGCGAGAAAACATGGGTACGCCGAACTTGGTATTTAAGATGAAAGCGTAACGGTCACTTGCACGGTCGGAACAATAGGAAGGACGAAAGGGAGTGAATTAGGGATAATCTCATTCTCACCGTAGTAAACTGTGTCGAACTGGAAAGATTCCATAAATGGTTCGAAACGACTGTAAGCAACCGAGTCTGATGGATTAACTAACTCATCTGAAAATGCAAAGGACTCAAACTCGGGCGGTGAGACTTCAACATCGTCCGAAAAAGTGAAACACTCGTACGTGTCATCGGCTGTGAGAACTGTGTCAGATTCAAAGGAAAAGTTTTCAAGCTCACAGTCGTCAAGCGTGAAATGAGGAGTGGTCGGAACGATGGAAAAGAGGGAAGGTGATTTAGGTAATGGTTCAAGAGGATGAATTGGAAAATCCGACACATCAAAGAAAAATGGTTCAACCTCAATATGATCCTCACTATTCTCCTCAATATTCAACTCATAATTCTCCTCAATATTCAACTCATCCATGCCATTATCATCAAAATCAAGACGCATATGAGATTCGGGAGAAACATTTAATAACTCGGGATGATGATTTGAACATAAAATTTCAATTAAATCAACAGGTTCATCATCCGAAATATTCCCGGCGTCTATATCCTCAATCAAGTGAAAGTCAATTTCTTTAGACACCTCCTCAAAAGCATGGATGTTTATCAATGTAGGTTCTAGAGTGGAAGTGTAAAGGTCAAACGGATTGGGTGCTGTTTCACTCGAAGGGGGTTCCTCACAATTTGGCAAATCAAACACTACAAAATCACACAACTCATTTTTATACTTAACTGATGAATCGTTTGGGACAATCGATGGAAAACCGGAGTTGTGGGCTTCAATTGGGTATGGGTAGGTTTGATTTGGAAATCCTCTCCCATTCTCACTCAGTCCAACCGCCTCCTCATATATTGAAAAATTTGGGGCTAGCGGGAAACTAGCTACCGGTTCAGCAGGTTGCATAAGGGCGGCCACGGACGCTTCCACATTTCTAACCATTTTGTTTGTTGCTGCGATATACGCATCCAACGCCTCTTCCAAACTAGACTTTGGTGGTAAGGGGGTTTCGGCAAAAGATTTGAAATTGTTTGGATATGTGAAACTCCCAAAAGGCTGTGTAGAAGCAGTGTTTAGTGAAGGTGGGAAGGTCGGGTAGGACTGGTAGGAAGTGGGTGGTTGGACAAGGGTAGGGTCAACATATGGATAAAAAAGTGAATAATCGTGCGGATCCCTAGAATTAGATGAGTGGAGAGGGGTGAAAGATCGGCTGCGAGATTGAGCAATATGCTCAGCAATGGACATCGGCTTAGGAGTGACAGAAGGACTTGAAGAAGTGGTGTCAACATATGGAAGTGGTAAAGGTTGACTTGGTTGACACAAATTGGGTTGAAAAGTCAAACTGTTTCTCCTAGACGCTTCTATTTGATCTTTCAAAGATATTTTAGGTAAGGAAGGATCGTCTTTAAATTGATCGAAAAAATTGACGTACGACGCAAAGTTAGGTTCGGGATACCAAAGTTCGGCAAGTGATTTATTATGTGGGGTACCCATGATAGAAGAAAGAAAAGATGAAGAAGGTAGGTGGTGCAAGGATTTCTCAGTGACAAAAGTTGCAAGTCTTTTTATAAAAAAATCCTTTTATTATTTATTTTTATTTGTTTTTGCAAAAATTTTCGATAATGGGCTAAGACACAAATGCAAATAACCAGAAATGCATAATCAGTCCTATATCTAGGATCACCTAGGTCAGCTAGACAGCTCCTAACTGTTCCAAAGGGCTAGAAATAGGACCTCAAACCGCCTCTTCACCGCCAATTGCGGCCAGGTAAGTGCCAGGTAAGTGGGAAGGAACCACACTGTGGGCCTAATTAAAAACCACTAGCCTTTGACACACTTGCCTAGAAACCGCAAAGTCAGGTTAGGATAAACGGTCGATGCCTATAACTAGTCCTCTGTCCTATTGAGCTCGAAATCCTTAGGGCTGAGTCTAGTATTTTTTAATTAAGATATGGTCAATGCAAATGCCTTATGTGATTTCTGGGGTCCTGGGAAGGGTGATGAAATCCCCACCCAATCTGAATTAGTCAAAAGCCCCTTAAAATCCGATTAAAGATATGCAAAACAGTAAATCATTTTCAATCAAATCTTTTTATTTTATGAATTTCAAAGTTTGCAAATTTACTAATTAAAATTTTCCTTTTTCCGCTTACTTTTTATTTGGAAATTTTGCAAAAAGATTTTCGATAAAAGATATGCAAAACAAAAAATATTAGTTGCAATCAATTATTATTTTAAGCATATCACAAAGAATCTTTATTTGGAAAAAATTTGTTGCAAAAAGATATTCGAGAAAAGATATGCAACAAAAAATATTACTTGCAATCAATTATTATTTTAAACGAGGCACAAAAATCCTGCACAAGATTGTTATTTGGAAAGAGAGAGATTTTTAAAACGCAAAGAATCCTGCAGGAGATTTTTGAGAAGATATATCGGAGATTTGCAGAGGAGATCAGAAGACTTACAGAATTTTTTTTTTTTACCGCGCTTCTGCCTCCTTTTTTTTTTTTTTTGAACCGACCAGGCCGCGGCGGTTCCGCGGCCAGAAGTGGTGTTCCGCGGCGGTTCCGCGGCCGGAAAGAGCCGCCGGTATTTTTTTTTTTTTTTTTTTTTTGCTGCTGCACCAGATCGCGCGGTTGACTTGTTGACTCGGTCCTCTAAATTTTTTTCTGTTCCTCTGTTGCAATCTTCTGTTGATAGGATCGTCTATTTGCTATTTCGCTTTCTGTAGATTTCCAGATCCGAATTTGTGCGTAGATCCTGCAAAATTCACACAAAGATACCCTTTCCAAAAATAACAGATGATATTTTTTTTGGATTTTTAGATTTTTATGATTTTTTAAATTTTGATTAACCCGAAATTGCAAAATGGAAATTACTACGCCATCCCCGGCAACGGCGCCATTTGATTGATCTCAAAAACTATCTATAACCGCAATCAAGAACGGCGTCGCATGAAGCTAGCCGATGAGTACGGGTCGGTCCACAGGGATGTGTAAATCTCCTTTAAGTTCTTACGAGTTAATTCCAAATGGTGTTTGGATTTATAATTAAACCTAAAAATTGAAGTTGTATGATACTAGGATTAGAAACTTGCTAGGATTAGGTTTAGGGAAAATTTGGTAAACAAAGATCTACATCTCTTTCCATTGCCATTAATTAAATCTATCATATTAGTGTTATGGTAAATATTTATAAAGGGGATTAGGATGATTGGGATGATTGATTCTTCCTCTAGATCCTTGTCCTTCCTTTATTAATCTTTACTCTAACCTCCATGGAAAACCTTAAAATCCGGGCCTTTAGACTACGGAATCACCGCTACCTCGAGGGTAGAAGTGCCGTAGGGAGCGGAATAAAAAGGCATGCATGGAGTTCTAATGTTCATAAAAGTTTGGCAACGAAAAGAGATGAGAGATCTTCATCTCTCAAATCCTTCCCTATTCCTAACCCTAACAAGCGAGGAAACTACTCGCTCATTGAGGGGATGAAAAAAGACATGATTTTATTAAAGAGAGAAAACATTTACTGCAAGTTTAATAAAAACTAACTAACTTAAACTAAGGCGAGAAAATAAGAGCAGATATAAAAAAACTACAACTACTGCAAGGAAAATAACCTACTTACTGTTGATGCGCTCTAACTTCAAGAAAACAGAATTTTATTCATGAGTAGAGGCATAAGAAAATACAAGGACTTGGGTTCTATTTATAGGACATAGAAACCCTAGGGCTACAGCTGATCCGCATGTCTACAATTACAAATATACCCTCAGGAAATCTTTTTAGAGCTGCCTCAGAATTATGGTAAATTTTTCTCCGCATACGGGCTTCATATGGCCGCGGAACCGCGGCATGGGCGTGCTTGGGCCGCGGTTCCGCGACCCAATGGTAAGTTCAACTTATCAATTTTTCTGGGCTGCCTTGGTATCTTTTGGGCTTCCTGGTTCTTCATTCCTTTTATCAATTTGGCTTCTGTAATAATTCCAGATCTTCAGTGAACAATTTGTAGCGGTCTTTTAACCGTCTGCCTTAACATTTTGGACCTTGCACTGCTTTATTGATTTTGAACTGTTCTTCATCTAGGCTTGATTTAGGATCCTTCTATTTGTTGGTCAAAAGTCCTTCTTTTGTGTCGTCTTTTGTGTTTTTCACTGTTTTCGTGCCAAGAACCTATAACCTGTAACATGTAGCAGACATGGGTCAAAAGCACCTGTTTTCATTGTAAAATGCATAAGAATGGAGAATACAAAATGCAATATTATGTTATGAACAGGTAGTCCATAAGCACATCCTTAAAAATGGTCCCTAGTCGTAGGAGTTTCGAGACAGGGTATCGATACTCCAGAGTAGACTAGTGTTTACAGTCGAGACCCCGACGAGGGGTGGTGGCCGGTCTCACAAGCCATTGGTGTCAGTTGGATCATCTAAGATGTATACGGGTGCTCATTGGGTTATGAGTACACCGGACAGGACTCGCCGGGAACCTGCTAGTTGGTATTATACCTAGCGTCAGATAGCAGTTCCCTGGTGACATGTGTACAGGTTAGTTCATCGACCTGAGATCGTCATTTGTCTCGTGTGAGTTCCCACTGTGCTTTGATTACTACCCTACCATGGCTCAAAGGAGTCGTGCAAACAGGTTTTAGTTGGGTACGGTCCCGAGCCACCTGGAGGCAAGTGAGCGGATCGGCAGGGGATTCGTTTCTCCTGGTATTGGGGGTGAGATCGCGCTGTGTCTAGGAGAGCCATTACACATAGCTCTCGGCCGAGGCAGAAGATTTACGTGTAGGTACTCCAGTACTATCTCAGGGTGTTCAGGGCTACCCTCCGACACGACTTATACCGCTTTTAGGGGTCTGACGTTACCAGCCCCCTAGGCCCGATATGCGATGCTCATAGACGAATGGACCGGACTGTACGTATATTGTCACTGATAGGCTCAGTAGGGTTCCAGGATGAGTTCGCTCATCAGCTTCCCTTTCGGTCTGTAAGTCCATGCTACCTCTCCCGGTACTTTCGGGCATGCAGAATTTGGTGAAAAACAATTTTCTAGAGGCGGTAACATGGACTCAAAACCGGATCTTTGTTAAACATCTAACTAACAACCTAACTAGGAGTTGTTAACTACTCGGTTAGGGGGTTATAAGTTTCTTTCTTGAACTCCTTCGTCTTCAAACCTCGATGGTGTACGGATCGGCTTCACCCCGTCGTCTCCTTACGCCAAAGATCGATCCACCCGAAAGCTTCTACCTTTGGCTTCTTCTTCGAACTTTGAAGAAACTAGTTCACTCGGTTTGCTAAACCTTGTGAACTAGAGTGAGTAGAGGAGAGTGTGTTGGGATTTTTCTCTATGGTTCTTGGTTCTCAACACATGAGACAAGTGAACCATAGACTAGAGAGAGGGAGAGCAAGAGGAAGAAGATGAGAGCTCAAGAACACAAGAGAGAGAAAAGAAATGAAAGAATGAGCAAGACTTTTCTCTCTTGGCTCTCATAATCCAAAGCCATCATAACAAATCATAGCAATCAAGTATTATGTGATGGTTTAAGCTACAATAACCATATCATTTCATGCTCAAGAGAACAAGCAAGCAAAAAGACTTTGCCATGAAATGATAGCCATTGTCATCATGATGGTCAACTAGTCCAACCTAGTCAACAAAGTCAACAAGTCAACAAAGTCAACCCCTCAACAACCATGTCACTATAATACTTAATAAATATTATTGTTAATTACATATCATATTCTCATTAGGGTTGAGCAAAAAGTCAATAGTCAACAGTCAACGGTCAACAACCCTAATGAGAATTCTCTGCCTCTGTCTCTCCGTCAACTGTGCATACACACCCGCATCCGCGTTCCGAGGAACACGAATACATACGAGATAAAATCAATCCCAAAACGTACACTAGGATCTGGCTTAAACCAAAGCCTGCTAGTGTTAACTGTCCGGACACTAAACGTGCACAAGTGCACGGATGTGACCGAACCCTGTCGCAAAACCATGCGACCTGTCGCAAAACCATGCGACCTCTACTCTTTTGCCTAAAGGCGAATAGCTTTATGTATGGGACTCTAAAGACTCGACATTACGCTGGCAGTGGGTTTGACCACAGACCGCAAGCGGCACTACCTGTGCGTAACGGTCCCCAGGTAGATGCCGACAAGAAGACCGACGAGGTGAAACCCATCTGAACTCCTACTGAGCCTGAATATGACAGTCACCGTACAATCCGGTCTGTTCGTCTGATACATCGCATGGCGGGCCTAAGGGGCGGTAAACGTCATTCCCCTAATAGCGGTACAAGTCGTGTCGGAGTGAAGCCCAAAATACCCTGAGATAACACTGGAAGCCTACCAGTATATCTCGCTTGCCCTGGCCAGGGACTACTCGTGTAATGGCTCTCCTAGACACAGCGCGATGTTAACCCCCAATACCGGGAGAGACGAATCATGTCTAACCGTCACTGCCTCCAAGTGCTTCGGGACTGCACCCAACTACTACCTGTTTGCACGACTCCTTTGAGCCGTGGTAGGGTAGTAATCAAAGTCCAGTGGGAACACACTCGAGGCGAAGTGACAGTGTCAAGTCAGCGGACTAAGCTGTACTCATGTCACCTGGGAACTGATAACAGACGATAGGTATAATACCAACCGGTCAGTTCCCGACGAGTCATGTCCAGTGTACTCGTAACCTAACGAGCACCAACATACTATCTCCAGTACGACGTACTGATGGCTGTGGGACAGACCATCTCCCACTCTGGGATGAGAAGCGCATGCGCTAGTCTACTCCGGAGTATCGATGTCCTGTCTCGATAGTCCTGCGACTAGGGACCTGCATAAGGATGTGCTTATAGATTACCCAGCCCCCACTAGTGTGACTGCCATCACAACGCTGGTAATCAAGCAAAGATCCTAAGGGCTCTACTAATATGTATAGGTGATATACTAAAATAAACACATGTACACATTGAAGTAGAAACAAACCAAGTAGCATACTACTATTTTGAGCAAGATTGTATATACAAGGTGAATATCCCAAGCTTCCATTAAGTAATATACAAACTAGTATGATACAGTAATGGCCTCTAGGGCATATACACTAACACGGTCAGTACATGGGCAGCCGTTACGCACAGCTAGTGCCGCTGACGTGCTTGTGGTTAAACCCACTGCCAGGGTACTGACGAGTCTTTAGAGTCCCCCACAGATAGTTTCCCAAGTTCGGACGAAACGTTGTAGAGGCCGTATTGTTTTATGGCAGGGTTCAAACATACACGTGCGTTTGCGCACGTGTCATGTTTCGGACAGATTTTACTAGCGGGCTTTGGTTTAAGCCGGATCCTAGTATTATACTGTATAGATATAATATCTTTGTCTCAGTTGCATTTATATTCGGTCGTAATACAAATGCGGGTATGTATATACAGTTACGGGGTTATCCTGAAATTCGTTTCAGGATCGCTTTTCGAAATTGCCAGTTTTTCACCGCCCGGTTGAACATTGTTTAATCCGTGCATTTCTTTTTGGCCGTATTTCTATCATTCTTGCCATGGCCAAAATATCTTTGATGAGAGGATAGGTTTTTTGTTTTTGGTTGAGTCACATGGAAATTTCTAGAAAGAAGCTTCTAGCTTTTGTGTGACTCATGTCTTGCATTTATTGTTTCTTGGATTGAGAAGGATATTTGTTCTTGATCTTTTCTTTGTGGTCACCACTTGAGCTTACCCTCACCCCCTCCTCCCCTATAAGTGGACGGCCACTTGAGGAAGCCCCCCTCACTACTCCCACTCTCTCACTTGGTGAGAAATTGATTCATTTCATTTGAGAACAAAATCCAAAACTTTTTCCTTTTGCTCCTCTTCTCACAAGGCAACTCCGATTAACTGTTCATCCATGGTTTTGGATGACACGAGACAAAGTATTCTACATCATTCTCTACTTCATCTTGGTCATCTCTTTTAGCAGACATGATGACCGAGTTGCCTCGGTATAGAGGCGGGAGCCCGTTTAAAAATCCGTTGACGTGGTGCCACCTCGATGAGGAGACAAGAGATCAGAGTTGCCGCGAGGAGCGTGAGATGATGGCTAAAGACTGAAGGACTCGGATCGATCGGTATAGCCTTTCTACCTCTTTACAGTTTGTTAGTTTAGCGTTAATGGCAAGATCCGGGTTATAGTATGCGATAGCGCCAGTTATAAAAGGCTTTGTTCCACGTTTGGCATCAGAATGACGGCTGGGGCGCTACCGTTGACTTACATCTTGGTGAGGGCTTTTGATCCCTGGCGTTGTGAGGTCGGGGAGCTACCAGCCAAGGATAGCCGAGCAGGGTAGCTGCAGGGCTGCCTCTTGGTGAGGGCTTTGATCTCTGGCGTTGTGGGGTAGAGAAACTACCATCCAGGGATAGCCGAGCAGGGTAGCTGCAGGGATGGCTCTTGGTGAGGGCTTTGATCCCTGGCGTTGCGGGATAGGGAAGCTACCAGCCAGGGATAGCCGAGCAAGGAGCTGTTGGATATATATGCCCTAGAGGACTTCATTGTATAGGATGCTAGGGATATGTATGTACATGACAATCTTTCTTGATATGATAGCACGCTATTTGGTTTGTCTTTATCTTAACATGTGATATATTTTACTTTGTATTTCATATATTGTACACTTGTTGATAAAGCCCGTAGGGTGTTTTCCTGACTACCGGTATTGTGATGGCAGTCATACTTGTGAGAGCTGGATGGTCAATAGACACATCCTTAAATGTCCCTAGTCGCAGGAGTATCGAGACTGGGCATCGATGCTTCAGAGTAGACTAGTTGTATACATATCTAGACCCTGACGAGGGGCGATGGATTGGTCCCGCAGCCGTTGGTGATGTGCACCTAAGATTGTATACGGATGCTCACTGGGTGTGAGTACACCAGACAGGACTCGCCGAGAACTGACTAGATGGTATTATACCTAACGTCAGATACCAGTTCTCAGGTGACATGTGTGCAGATAGTCTATCAACTTGAGGTCGTCATTTGTCTCGTGTGAGTTCCCACTGTGCTTTGATTACTACCCTACCACGGCTCAAAAGAGTCGTGCAAACAGGTTTTAGTTGAGTACAGTCCTGAGCCACATAGAGGCAGTGAGCGACTGTTAGGGACTCGTCTCTCCCGGTATAGGGAGTCGATATCGCACTGTGATTGGTTGGTCATTACCATAAGTCCCTGGTCAGGGCTGATTGAGAATTACTGGTGGACGGACCAGTAGATTCTCGGATGTTCTTGAGCCACCCTAACACGACTTGTACGGTAAATAAGGGTCTGACAATTTCTACCACCCTAAACCTTACATGCGATACTCTCAGACGAACAGACCGAACTGCATGGATATTGTCACGGACAGGCTCGGTAGGGGTTACGGACGAGTTCGCTCGTCGGCCCCCTTTTCGACACGTACCTGGGTTGCCATTACATACAGCTAGTGCCACTGACGGACTTGTGGTTAAACCCACTGCCAGTGTACTGTCGAGTCTTTAGAGTCCCACACAGAGGGTTTTTTTGGATCAGGCGAGACGATGTAGACGTCGTATGGTCTTACAGCAGGGTTTCGATCGCATTCATGTAATGGCTGCTCGAATGACGTTCGGACAGATAATACTAGTGGGCTTTGGTTTAAGCCGGATCCTAGTATTGTTGTATTGGATTATACTGATCTCAGTGTATCCGTATTTTTCGGAATACGGATACGGGTATGAAAATACGGAAAAGAGCATTCTTGTAATTTCACAAGAATGAGCTTCTAGAAGGAGACACCTCATTATTATTTTATTCTTTTTTCATAAAGGATAATGAGGTGGAAATGAGGAGATTTTTGAGGCATGGGTTGAAAGTATGGCTAAGTATTTGTTTATTCACTTTGGAGCTACTATTCAAGTAAGGTTGTAATTTATGAGATTATTTAATTACATGGATGAATTATTGCCTCGATACTTAGCCATTCTTTCATCTCATTTCTATTATAATTATCACAAAAGCTTTCTCTCTCCTAGGTTTCTTCTCTCCTTCTTTCTCAAGCTCATTCACTTACATGTGTTGCAAAACATTGAGTTTTGAAATCAACTAGTCCAATACACATTCTCTCTACATCTACTTAGTCATCTTCCCTAGCAAGCAAGATCACTAAGTTATCTCATGGAGGCTAGAGCTTGACCATAGGCCCTTGGGTGGATCCATCTTCGACACAAAGGAGACCGGCAACCGAGTTCGTTCAAAAGCCAAGAAGAAGCCAAAGCAAGGAGATCAAGAAGAAGAAGCTTGAACAAAGGAGCAAGGAACCACTTGAAGAACCGAAGGACTTGACACGAGAGTATAACTTCTCAACCTAGTAGTTAGCACTCTCTAGTAGTTTAGTTTTGTTAGCTAAGGTTTAATCAAGATCCAAAAGGTGGAACAAGTCTATGTTGCAAAGCAAAAACAAGTTTTTTCTTGTGATAAAACCGTTTTTAAAGTATTCCGCCTCCCCGCGAGCCGTAGGGTGTGCTACATAGACTTACACTGGTATCAGAGCCAGGTTAAACCTTAACTAACTTATTAGCAAAGTGTTAGAAATTCGATCGCTGGAAAAATCCCGAAATCACATCCAAAAATGCATGTTTCTGTCGATTTTGAAATCTAGTCTTAAAATTTTTTCAGAAGGCTTAAAAATACATGCAGGGTTTTTTAAGAACACAGAAGAAGTTTGGGCTCATGAATCGGTCAGACCACCGTGGAACCGCCGCGGCAGAACCTAGCGTTCTGCCGCCGATCCGCGGCCGAGTCGACTCCGATTCGGTCCAAATTTTTTCTGATTTTCTTATTTTCTGGATTTGTGATTTTTGGGATATTTTGCTTCTGCCCAGATATTTTGTGTACTGTGTTGAACTTAGGGTAGATTCAAATTTGCTTAATCGATCGAAATTCTAATTGCTTTAGCTAATCGGTTCTTCTGTAATGTTATATGTGTTTTGAAACGTCCGCTAATCGCTATATGACGATTAGTGGGGTTTGCACATATCAATGTTGATTAGCTTGTGTATATGAATCTTATTGGATCGTCGATGATGAATAGCCAGGGGTGTGAGATGAGTGTTTTCTTTTCTTTCATTCAATGTAATTTGTTAAATTGATGTAATATTCTTTTGCAGGGCACATCCGAGTTGAGGTTGTAGCCACCATTGTATTATTCTTTTTTTACTGTTTTTGCTCCTAGGATAGACCCAAGGAGGGGTGCACAAACTACCAGGTTCTTTGAAGTGCCGAGTGACCTACTTACTTTGTTGAGGGAGGTTGCTCCACTTCGGGAATTTGGCGAATAGTTTGCCACACCCGTAGGGGTCTAGGGTGGGGTTTTTGGCTATTCATCACGACCGTGGAACCCGTCTTTCGTTATAGGCTTAAATGAAATGCGGAATTCCTAGTATATCCAATATGTTCATCTGTGATCTGGAATGCCTATTATTGCATGCGACGAATGGATATATCTATATATGATATTTATTAGGCGTTGCTTATGTTTTGCACCCACGCTAGTCTAGCTCCTGCTCTGTCGTTAGTTAAGTAACCTAACGGGTGATGACGGGGCCCAATGGCGAATGCGGATGGCATAAGCATACGTTGTATTTTCGTTGTTTTCTGCAATGATAGGATTAATTGATGGGACGACATTAATTCATTAATACAAAGAAAATAAACCTAAACTAAATCGTTGGAACAATTTCAAAATCACTCGGTTTTCTTCAAAAAGCAAATTTTAAATGCGAAACCTAAACCACTCCTTCTAAAAAGCTATCATGGTTCCTTCGATTACATCAAGTTCATTACGTTAACGGTTTTTGCCAAAAACCAGCCGTAGCCCTCCGTCGTTTCAAATAAATAGCACATCGTATTCATGCTATATTTGTTGGCCTACGTCAAGGCATAGTGTATGGTAGCAATGTGTTGCTTATTTGTTGCATAGATAGATGCATTAGCTTAGGACAGTCGTACAGCCTTGTTGGCCTACATCAAGGGCGAGTATGGATGGGTCTAAACTAATTAGGACAACGACGGGCAGAACTTGACTTGCATCTTATGATTTGTTGGCCTACGTCAAGGTCATAAGAGCTTGGGGTAAAAATCACATCGGAAGTTTCAAACATAAAGGTAACTTGCAGATTAAGAATACCTTCTGGAGTGTGGTGGCTAGAGTGGCTTCCATCTAGGTCATCATACAATGATAGTTGGATCCCGATCCCACTGATGAGTAGGATTACTCTCGGGAGACTTTCTCACTTAACAATCAATGCTATAAACAAAGTAGGTGTCTAGAAAGGTGTTAGTGGGGCTACGCCTCCAGGGAAAAGAGGTTATATAATTAAGGAACTTCGCGAAAGCGTTAGAAAACCTCCCTCGAAGTACCGACACTGGTCTGGCTGAAAGGTTAAGCAAGTATTGTGATGTGCGATTAATCCTGACTATTTCTTCTTTTAAGGTTTGAAGAAGGATTTGAGGAAACAGTAGGAGACATCCTGTTTAGATAAACTAATAAACCATTCTAAACTTGCAAGAGCATATGCTGAGTGTTTATTTTCTCTCTCTCTCTCTCTCTCTCTGGCAACTACCATGACAGGACTAAAACTATTACTTGAAAAGAATACACTGACCGGGCCAAACTATAAAGATTGGCTAAGGAACGTCAACATTGCACTGACTTATGACAAAGTTGCATATGTTACTACCGCTGTTCCTCCCCCTATCCCAGGACCAGATTCCTCAGTTGCGGACAAGGAGGTCCGCAAAACTTGGGATCTAGTCTGCGAGAGAGCTAAGTGTATCATGCTGGCATCCATGAACAATGAACTCCAGAAACAGCACGAAAGTATGGATATTATATCCATCTTTCTCCATTGCAAGGAACTGTATGGAGTGCACTCCCGTATCGCAAGGTACGAGACCTCAAGGAAACTATTCCAGATGAGGTTAGCTCCAGGATCACCTGTAGGAGAGCACGTCCTAAAAATAATCAGCCTCATTGAGGAACTCGCAAACCTGGGATGCGTGCTAGAGAATGAGTTGTACATCGACTTGATTTTGCAGTCCCTTCCCCACACCTTCTCTCAGTTCGTGCTGAACTTCAACATGCATGAAATGGAAGCTGATCTTCTAAAGCTCCTCAACATGTTGAAGGTAGCAGAGACCTCCTTGAAAAAGGAGAAGACCCCTGTTCTGTATGTTGGCCAATCATTCTCTTCTAAATCCAAAGCGAAAGCTAAGGGGAAGAAGAAGATGAAAGCCACCAAACCGAAAGGCGGGGTCAAGAAGGTGCAGGGAACGAACAAGGCAGGAAGGGTGAAGGCGGATAAGAATGAATGCTACTATTGTCACAAGCAAGGGCACTGGAAGAAGGATTGCACGGCTTTCAAAGCCAAGGACACGAAGCAAGCTGATGCTTCTGCTTCAGGTGTGTTTGTAATCGAAAACTGTCTTTCAGTAAACTCAACATCATGGGTACTTGATACCGGTTCTGGTTCTCACATCTGTAATTCTTTGCAGGCTCTGAGAAACCGTAGAGCACTGAAGACAGGTGATATGACCTTCCGGATGGGCAATGGAATGAACGTAGATGCTGTTGCAATGGGGGAATATCACCTGGGGTTGACTGGTGGGCACATTTTGGTGTTGTACAGCTGTTTTTGTATTCCCAGTATGATGTGTAATATTATATCAGTATCTTTGTTATCTAATGAAGGATATAATTTTGCACTTGAAAGAAATGTCATGAACATTCTCCTAAATCAAGAAATGATTGGGTTTGGCATACTAGAAAATGGCATATACATACTTAATCAACCTCAAGTTTTCAATATTCAAAACACGCTTAAAAGGAAGGCTCCAGATTCAAACCAAGCCTTCCTATGGCATTGTAGACTTGGTCATATAAATGAAACAAGATTGACTAAGTTACATAAAGATAGATATTTAGATCCGTTTGAATATTCATCATATGTAACTTGTCAATCATGTATCAAAGGAAAGATGACTAAATCTCCGTTCACCGGACACGGAAAAAGAGCAACAGAACTCTTGGGACTTGTACACAGCGATGTATGTGGTCCGATGTCTACACATGCACGAAGCAGTCACTCCTACTTCATCACTTTTACTAATGATTTCTCGAGGTATGGACATGTGTTTTTAATGAAGCACAAATCCGAGGCCTTTGAGAAATTTAAGGAGTATAAAAATGAAGTGGAGAAACAGACTGGTAAAAACATCAAGACACTTCGATCTGATCGAGGTGGAGAATACTTATGTACCAGTTTCCTTGAATGCTTAAAAGAGAATGGAATTCTCTCTCAACTTACTCCACCGTATACACCTCGACATAATGGTGTATCAGAAAGGAGGAATCGCATGCTACTGGACATGGTGCGTTCAATGATGAGTAGTGCTGAGTTGCCACTTTCCTTCTGGGGTTTTGAGCTAGAATCAGCTGCATACCTATTGAATAGAGTTCCGACTAAGTCTGTGCCTACCACTCCATATGAAATGTGGAGCGGGAAGAGACCATGTCTCAAGTATATCAAGATATGGGGGTGTCCGGCATTTGTTAAAATGCATAATCCGGACAAGCTCGAGGCACGATCGGTTTTGTGCAAGTTTGTGGGATACCCCAAGCATTCAAGAGGATATATTGTCTACCACACTGAAGAACAAAAGGTGTTTGTCGCTCGTCACATTGTCTTCTTAGAGAGCGAATTTCTTGCAAAAGAAATTAGTGGGAGCACGGTAGAGCTGGATGAAATTCCAGAACCTCAAACTACTGCCGAGGACTTAGTAGAACCTCAGGTTTCAATAGAGCCCGACGAGCCAACGCCACTCCGCAAATCTGGTAGGCTTTCTCGTCCTCCTGAAAGATACTATGGGTTTCTTATAGATGGGGATCGAGAGGATTGCATTATCGATGATGATGAGCCTACTAATTTTCAGCAGGTTATCACGAGTAAAGACTCGGTGAAGTGGCTGGATGTTATGAGATCCGAAATGGAATCCATGTACACCAATAAAGTATGGACTTTAGATGTTGCTCCTCCTGGAGTGAAACCAGTTGGATGCAAATGGATCTTCAAAAAGAAGATTGGTGCATTTGGACAAGTGGAAACCTACAAAACTAGAATCGTTGCAAAAGGTTTTCGTCAAAGACCAGGATTGGACTACGATGAAACTTTTTTCCCCAGTAGTTATGCTTAAATCCATTCGGATCCTACTTGCCATTACTGCCTTCCATGACTATGAAATCTGACAGATGGACGTAAAAATAGCTTTTCTAAATGGACATTTAGAAGAAAGTGTTTACATGGATCAACCAGAAGGTTTCTTAGACGGTGGGAGCAGCGGAAAGGTGTGCAAGTTGCTTAAATCCATTTATGGATTAAAGCAAGTATCGCGGAGTTGGAACATCTGCTTTGATGAGACGGTCAAAGAATTTGACTTTATCAAAAATATAGATGAACCATACATTTATAGGAAGATTGTAGAAGGAGCAGTAGTCTTCCTCGTTTTGTACGTCAACGACATACTACTGATAGGGAATGATGTCCCTATGTAACAATCAGTAAAGCTCTTTTTGTCACAGAAATTCTCCATGAAAGACCTGGGAGATGCATCCTACATTCTGGACATTAAGATCTATCGTGATAGATCCAAAAGAATGTTGGGACTTTCACAGTCCGGGTACATTGACACTATACTAAAGAGATTTAGTATGGAAGATTCCAAGCGTGGTAATTTACCCGCTTGTCACGGGATCACCCTCTATAAAAAGATGTCTCCAAAGACTGATGAAAAGAGGGCTCGCATGGGCATTATACCCTATGCTTCGGCAGTAGGATCCATAATGTATGCGATGTTATGTACTAGATCAGATGTAGCTTACGCACTTAGTGTAGTAAGCAGGTATCAGTGTGACCCAGGTGAGAAGCATTGGATACCGGTAAAGAACATTCTCAAGTACCTGAGAAGGACTAAGGAGATGTTCTTAGTTTACGGAAATGGGGACCTCCAGGTCGAGGCTTTTACCGACTCCAGCTTCCAAAGTGACAAATATGACTCTAAATCCGTTTCGGGTTTTGTGTTTACCCTCAATGGAGGGGCGGTATGTTGGAGGAGTTCCAAACAGGATACCGTCGCAGACTCAACTATGGAGGCTGAGTATATAGCTGCTAACGATGCCGCGAAAGAGGCTGTCTGGATGAAGAAGTTCATTTCTGAACTTCAGGTAGTTCCGTCCATTGTCAATCCAATACCTTTGTATTGTGATAACAATAGGGTTGTAGCATTAGCGAAGGAACCAAAGTCCCATCAGAAATCCAGACATATCTTGAGGCGGTATCACCTGATCAGGGAGATCGTGGATCGCCGGGAGATCGAGGTACGGAGAGTGGACACAAAAGACAACACGGCAGATCCATTCACCAAGGCCATCCCTCAAGTCCAGTTCGAGAGGCTGTTTGAGATGTTGGACATGCGGTACGCCAGCAACTGGATCTAGTGCAGACAGTGGATACTCATTGCATCAATTACAAGCCTTAGTGCAAGTAGGAGATTGTTGGATATATATGCCCTAGAGACTTTCATTGTATAGGATGCTAGGGATATGTATGTACATGACAATCTTTCTTGATATGATAGGACGCTATTTGGTTTGTTTTTATCTTAACATGTGATATATTTTACTTTGTATTTCATATATTGTATACATGTTGATAAATCCCGTAGGGTGTTTGCCTGATTACCGGCGTTGTAATGGCAGTCATACTTGTGAGAGATGGATGGTCAATAGGCACATCCTTAAATGTCCCTAGTCGCAGGAGTATCAAGACCGGGCATCGACGCTCCAGAGTAGACTAGTGTATACATATCTAGACCCTGACGAGAGGCGATGGATTGGTCCCACAGCCGTTGGTGATGTGCACCTAAGATTGTATACGAATGCTCACTGGATGTGAGTACACCAGACAGGACTCGCCGAGAACTAACTAGATGGTATTATACCTAGCGTCAGATAGCAGTTCTCAGGTGACATGTGTGCAGATAGTCTGTCAACTTGAGATCGTTATTTGTCTCGTGTGAGTTCCCACTGTGCTTTGATTACTACCCTACCACGGCTCAAAGGAGTCGTGCAAACAGGTTTTAGTTGGGTACAGTCCCGAGCCACAAGGAGGCAGTGAGCGACCGTTAGGGATTCGTCTCTCCCGGTATAGGGAGTCGATATTGCACTATGATTGGTTGGTCATTACCATAAATCCCTGGCCAGGGCTGATTGAGAATTACTGGTGGATGGACCAGTAGATTTTCGGATGGTCTTGAGCCACCCTGACATGACTTGTATGGTTATTAGGAGTCTGACATTTTCCACCACCCTAGACCTTACATGCGATACTTTCAGACGAACAGACCGGACTGCACGAATATTGTCACGGACAGGCTCAGTATGGGTTACGGACGAGTTCGCTCATCGGCCTCCTTTTCGACACGTACCTGGGTTGCCATTACGTACAACTAGTGCCACTGATGGACTTGTGGTTAAACCCACTGCCAGCGTACTGTCAAGTCTTTAGAGTCCCACACAGAGGGTTTCCCTGGATCAGGCGAGACGATGTAGACACCGTATGGTCTTACGGCAGGGTTTCGATCGCATTCATGTACTGGCTGCTCGAATGACGTTCGGACAGATAATACTATTGGGCTTTGGTTTAAGCCGGATCCTAGTATTGTTGTATTGGATTATACTGATCTCAGTGTATCCGTATTTTTCGGAATACGGATACGGGTATGAAAATACGGAAAAGGGCATTCTTGTAATTTCATAAGAATGAGCTTCTAGAAGGAGACACCTCATTATTGTTTTATTCTTTTTTCATAAAGGATAATGAGGTGGAAATGAGGAGATTTTTGAGGCATGGGTTGAAAGTATGGCTAAGTATTTGTTTATTCACTTTGGAGCTACTATTCAAGTAAGGTTGTAATTTGTGAGATTATTTAATTACATGGATGAATTATTGCCTCGATACTTAGCCATTCTTTCATCTCATTTCTATTATAATTATCACAAAAGCTTTCTCTCTCCTAGGTTTCTTCTCTCCTTCTTCCTCAAGCTTATACATTTGCATGTGTTGCAAAACAATGAGCTTTGAGATCAACTAGTCCAATACACATTCTCTCTACATCTACTTAGCCATCTTCCCTAACAAGCAAGATCATTAAGTTATCTCATGGAGGTTGGAGCTTGACCATAGGCCCTCGGGTGGATCCATCTTCGACACAAAGAAGACCGGCAACCGAGTTCGTTCAAAAGCCAAGAAGAAACCAAAGCAAGAAGATCAAGAAGAAGAAACTTGAACCAAGGAGCAAGGAACCACTTGAAGAACCGAAGGACTAGACACGAGGGTATAACTTCTCAACCTAGTAGTTAGCACTCTCTAGTAGTTTGGTTTTGTTAGCTAAGCTTTAATCAAGATCCAAAAGGTGGAACAAGTCTATATTGCAAAGCAAAAACAAGTTTTTTCTTGTGATAAAACCGTTTTTAAAGTATTCCGCCTCCCCGCGAGCCGTGGGGTATGCTACATAGACTTACAGGAGCTGCAGGGCTGCCTCTTCATGAGAGCTTCGATCCTTGGCGTTGGAGGGGCCGTGGGAGGCCCGCCAAGGATGAACCAAGCAGTGAGGCTGCTCGGTCGCCTCTTAGTGAGTGCTTAGATCTCTGGCGTTGTGGGGTAGCCGAGCTACCGGCCAGGGGTAGCCGAGCTACCAGCCAGGGGTAGCCAAGCAGGGTAGCTACTGGGCTGCCTCTTGGTGAGGGCTTCGGGAAGATAGACAGTCGCGATTGACACGCGCCACGAATGTGCGGAGGAGGCAAAGCGCCTGAGCCGCGTCGTTTCGATTTCACATCGAGCGGCGTGGTGTCTGCCGTGTGGCGGCACAGTTGAGGGCGACCGTTGAACTCCGAGGGCGCTGTAAGCTATAAAATGGAGGGGTTGTTGATGACTCCTTTTCTCACATCCAAAACGCAAGAATGGAGGATTTCCTTTTCACCATCGAAGATATCATAAACTTCGAGGATGTCTACCTCTACGACCCGTATTGCACTGAGGACACGGTGTAGTTGGTAATAGGCAGGATTGAGGACCACATCGGCCGATTGCTCCCCCGGCGGTCCTCTCTCCTTCAGCTGCTGATGTACTCTATCTGGAGGGCGTCGCAGGGGCTTTACAACCCCTTATCCGAAATGTTGTTCGACAAGGCCATAGGCAAGCTAAAGTCTCTGAGGTGCTTTGGCATGATCTCTGCGAGTCGGCTATACCGCTCGGAAGCGCTCGTCCATGATGCTACCAATTGAGGCGCGATGCCGACGCTCGCGGGGGGATCGAAGGGAGAGGCTGGATGCTGCGAGGGCTCGGCTGGCGGAAATATCGTCAGAGTACCACGAGCAGTGTTTTCTGCACCCTGTTCCCCCACTATTGTAATTTTCTTTTTTTTCTATGTACGGCTGAGGAGCCTATAGTACCTCTTGAATAGATAAAATTCTTTTTCTTTTCTACAATGCTCTATTGATCCTTTTATTATATAAACAAAAGATCTCAAGAAAGATGTACATTGCTCTGAAAAGAAAATACATGCTAGTAGATGTTCTTATTCGTGCAGCTCGAGCCCCCCGGATGTCTGTTGGTATCTATGCCCAACACAGGGTACGGAGCTTCGTGGGTACCAGGCGTATCCTCCGCTGACATTACCATAATCTGGCCGATGGTCAGCTCGGAGGGAGGGGGACGCTGCTCCTGCTCGCGGTCAGCTTGCCGCTTGTCCCTCAGGTACGCTGCGAGGTGCCCCGAACGGATGAGCTCTTCAATATAGTCTCGAAGTTGTTTGCGGCTCTCCGTTGAGTGGCCCAGCGACCTATGAAAGCCGCAGTAGGGGCCCCGGGTTCGCTTTGAGGCCATTCGCAGGACTAGGGGAAGCTTGAAGAACCCCTAACCCTTGGCCTCCTCTAGTAGCACCATCTGGGAGATGTTGAGCGGGGTGTACTCCTGGAACTTTAGGAGATAGGGCTTTTTCCGCTCAGGTCCCTTTCTCTCTTCTCTTGCCCTCTTCTTTTGGTCGGCTTGCTCTGCCCAGGAGAGATTTGCATTTACCTCGGATTCGAGCTGGACCTCGCGCTCGGTCCAGGCTTTTACCTCGGCCATGATCTTAAGTTGTGCTAATGCAAAGGAGCGCAACCACTCCTTGTGCCTAAGACCAGACCTCAGAACCATGATGACAGTCCCGTCCCGGTGCTTTGGGACCTTGAGAAGGGCGTTGTAGAAGCGGGTGACGCATACTTTGAATATCTTCTTGTCCCCGCTCTTGATCATGAAGAGATGGTCGACTGTGTGCTTCTGCCGCCTGTTCCCGACGAAGTGGCCGAGAAATTGTGTGGCTAGCTCGTCGAAAGTTGAGATCGAGCGTGGCTCGAGTCCTCGGAACCAGTCTCGCCCGGAGCGGATGAGAGTGGCCGGGAAAGCTCGGCACTGGGCGGCATCGGAGTGGTCTTGGAAGCTCATTCCCGCGGTGAATGCATCCAAGTGGTCCTTCGGGTCAGATTTGCCGTCAAAGAGGGAGACCTTTGGGGGCTTGTTGCGGGAGGAGACGTGGACGGCGAGAAGCTCCTCGGTGAACGGTTTTGTGAGCGAGTCGGCGGCATACTTAGCCCCGTCGCTCGAACGGTGACCTTCTCGATGCAGACTTTCGATCTTCTTCTCGAAGGCGTCGAGTCGGCCATGGTACCCTGACGACTCGGCGCATTCTGATCCCAGGCCTCTGCTGTTGTAGGCCTGCGTCTGGCCGCGGCTCCGGTTCCTCTCAATGAGGCCCCCGGCGAGGTAGTCTTCGAGCCGCCGTGGTGAGTCCCGTTCGCGCGACCCCCGTCGAGGGAGGGGGTGTCGGTCAGGCCTGGTAACGGGCAAGATGACAGACATCTCCTCGGGAGGGACAAGTGCACAGAGGATCTCGGGACGAGGCGCTCTGGCGACGGACCTCGGCATTGAACTGTGAGGCGCCCAGCGGGCCTCAGAACGTATTGGCCCGGGAGATCTGCGACCGTGAAAGGTAGCGACGCGGTGGTCGGCAGTGCCGATGCGGACGGAGTCTTCTCTCCCCCTGTAGGGGTCCTGGTCCCGAGGCGGGGAGCGGAGACTTGGTAATCTTGCCCTGTCGTTTAGACGCGGACGAGTGCTTCCACGATGGACGCGAGTCGGTCTATCCGGCCGGCGAGGGCGTTGATGGCATCCAGCGGAGGAGGTTCGTCCGTGCCTCCGTTGAGGGGGAGGCGGCGGCTGGTGCTTGGATTTTCGTGATGATCGCTAGCCATTTGATTGAGATTGGAAAGTGAACTTTTGTTTTTGTGGAATCAAAGAATTCCCAGAGACGGCGCCAGCTGACGGAGGCATGAATCTCCTTCAGATGTTACCTTCCGTTGATCTGCTGATGGTGGCGACGGGTGGCTGAGATTGGATCTGGAGGCTGTCGCTCCTAAAGCGTGTGGATCTCAATGGGTTTGAGGTTGTGGTTGTCGAGCTACCTGCAAGGAAGTCCCGGGGTGGTTGTACCACCAAGGACCCTCCGACAGTCAAGTTAGACTAGAGATCTGAGCAGAGTAACGGCTTGGTGGAGTAAAAATGGCTTATTTGAACCGTCTGAAGAAGGGGTTTATATAGCGGTGGCAGCAGGCGAGGCAGGCGTGAGAATCACGGCGGCCGTTACGCTCCTGACGTCATTCCTGCGTAATGAGCGGGACCTCCCATTAATGGCGAGACAGGCTCGTTAATGGGGGATCGTGGTGGCGTGGAACGTGGGATGTGGCCGGCGGAGATCTCGCGCATGGCGAGATTCGCGGGATGGCGGTTACGCCTGCAAGCGGTGTTATTAGTCGGTCGATGAGACCGAGGAAGATGACCTCGGCGGGAGAGCTCGCGGAGGAGCGGGAGAGCCGAGGTATCTTGGTTCTGCTCGAGCCCAGAGGCGAGCTGAGAGGGCCGAGGAGGCTCGGGCCTGTGATAGCTAGCTGTGGGGCCGAGGAGGCCAATTGTGCTGGGGGCTCGGAGGTGACCCAGCGTTTGCTTGTAGGACGGGCACAGGAGTGGTCTGGTCGGCCACTATAGGTCCTTTCTTATGAGCCCTGGGACACGTCGTCTGCCACGTGTCCTGATCTGGGAGATCGTCAATATCAAGCATCATCAAGTACCGTGGGACATCAAGGTCAAGAAACCAAGAGTAAAACGTCGTTACGTCTTTCAAAAGACACCCATCTGCAATCAAGCCCTCAAAATGGTACTTATTGCGGATGTAGTTTTTTAAAGTTAACAAGCATATGTTGAAAGTTTAAAAAGTTTAAGTTAAAAACTAATAATCTATGAAGTTTACAACATTGTAAATATCATATGCTTTCATAACTCTCAGTCAGAAGTAGCAACATTGCACCGAACCTGCAATCTTGGTCTCGATTGCGAGATGGATAAACAGGTGGATGGTAATGTCGAAAAACGTCGATTGAAATATAATTTTGAGACTGCATGGTATCTCCGAAATCTTTTTCTTTCCAAGCAAACGAACTTTTTGTCTTTCAAGATTTTTCGAAATACAAATCATGAGAGTATGTGCAGAGGTCATTAATCATAGCGCCCATTGATGAATTTAGGGACATTCTTAAACATAATGGAAGAAGGTGTTGTATTAGTACATAGTAACCATGACTCTTAAGCCTTGTAATCTCTCTCTTTAATATTAACTTGTTCTGCAAAGTTAGAATCAGAGACCTCAAACTCTTTCAACACTCCCAGAAATTCTTGATTTTCATCCTTTTTCAAATTATACATAGAAGATGGAATCGAATAATACCCGGGTTTTCCTAGAAAAGGTTGTGGTGCAACTCCTCTCTAATCTTTAAGATTGTCAAATCACAACATGCATTGAGATCGTCCTTCGGTTTTCCACTCTTACTCAAGATGGTGTTAATAACATGCTCCGCCATACCTTTCTTGATTTACATGGAATCCAGATTGTGTCATAGAAGAAGATCTTTCCAATAGGGAAGTTGGAGTAAGCCATTACATTTTTTTCTACCAACAGGTCAGGTCACATCTTGCATCTTCCCCGAAAGTGATATTCTAATAACCTTTCCACTGACGCAATATATCTGTGCCGGACAGTGGAACAAGGGGCACATACCTCTCTGTTTCTCTATTAAACTGTTTCATCAACCTTCTACACCGATTTTGTATTGGCAAAAACCGACGGTGGTCCATATAGGCCTCCTTCCCATTAAACGTCAGGCGAATGTTTCCCATGTCAACATGACAAGGACATACTAGCTTGCTTTGTATTTGTTGACCCAAGAGTCTCACTTGTTATTATTGGTTTTGATAATTAACAAATCTATAGTTGTGATCATATTATAAATTGTGATAATATTTTAGCTCGTATTATTAATGATTTATATTTATGAGCTAACCCTATATCGTGTACAAGCATAAATTTATACATTTCAGATACGCACAATATACAATAGGAGACGGTAAAGATACCAACTCCCCAAGTTTGAACATGCTACAAACATTTCGTATCAAATGGAAAAAGAAGCTTAAAGAATTCAAGACTCAAGAATTAAAGTGTTTGTAATTTTGGTTAAGTTTTGAGTAAGGGAATAAGTATGACTTGGAAAGCTCTTTTGATTTTGCAAATATAAAAGTTAAGGGCCTAATATGCAAAATATCCTTCTAAAATAATACGATACTTTATTTTACGACAAAGGAGTTTTACACTTATGTTTTCTAAAATTATGGTTAAAGACAAAACACTGTTGCATTCTTCTAGATGTTTTCTAAAGTAAAGTCCTCATACACAAAGTAATTTTAATTGATGTGTTTTTTACAAGATTATTTCAAGGATATTTCTTGTTATGTCTGTTGAGTTTTTCTGAGGTATATATCTCATTTGATTTTGTTGAATTATACTTTTATAAAGTTTGGGAAATTGATTTCAAATCATTTCCATGGAAGTTTTGATCGAGAGAATTCAAATCTTTTCCTTATTAAAAAGATATGATTGAATATTTGATTCCATAGATTTTTGATTAAGAGATTTGTGGGAATTCGCATTTGGAATTAGTTTTAATTCAAATTCCTAAACAGATTAACTCTCAGAATATTTCCTTGTTTTACCATATTTTTTTGAGAAAATCTAGTTTGCTAAAATTTGTCATTATTGTGTTGTTTTTCCTCAGGCGGACGACCGTCGATCGACCGATCACTCGACCGCTAGTTCACTGCAATTTAAAATTGAAAAATCCATAGACGACTGAATAACCGACCGGCTTCTTTGAGCGGTCGACCGCTTTAGCTGTCGGTCGACTGGTCCACTCGACCGCGCGAATTCTGGATGTATTTTTTCTGCAGTTTTTCTTTGAACTGATTTTTTGTGTTTACCATATTTTCTCAATTAATTTTTCATACACTTTCAAATTTGAATTACAATAGCTAGTTTTTTTATGGAAATTTGTATTATTCTAGCACAAAAGTTATTAACTTTTTCATTATAAAATAAGAAGAGGCTTTCATGTTTCATCATCAATTCTCTCATTAAGGTTTTCAATTGAAAAAAAAAATTCACTCCGTCTCTCAAAAATTTACATTTGAGTATTCTAAAGATCAAAGGCCTTAACTTGAAGTATTTGCTCAATTAAGAAGTTCTAGTGTGTGATCCATCGCTCTTTTGTACTTTTTTTGTGGTAATTCAACCTCTACTTGTGAGATTAGGGTGTGTGCTTGAATTTCGGATATAAAGATTTAAGGAGAGCTAGAGACCATTTGTACTCCGTCCAGGTGTGATCTCTACCCGCATAAAGAGATCGGTTTTAGTAAAGAAAATCTTCACGAAGGTGAGGTAGTCGTGGGGGATAGGACTAGGCAAAGTTGTTGAGAGCTCTCTGCATTTGTCTTCTCATAACTTGCATTTCATTTTTTATTAGCTCTGTGATAATTTCTTTTATCTTTCTCTATATTTGAAATATTATTAAGTATGAACATATTTTTGCTTGAACTACTTGTGTGAAGTTTTAAATTTTAATTTATTGTCTTCATTCTATTCATCCCCCTCTAGGGTGATTTTCAGTATTATCAATCCCATCAAAATGTTCGTATGCAGAAAATCGTTAATTGCCCACACCAATGCAGCATGCATTTCAAAAGATTGTTTCCCAAAAGAATTGTATGTCCTGATGCTAGGATTTCTTAACATCTATAACTCAAGCTGGAGGTAAACATCAATATGATTTTCGGGTGACAAAGGACCATCTATGAGAAGCGAAAACATCAGATATGATTGGTTTGTAGCAACCCATAGCGGAAGTTATACACAATCATATCCATGGGCTAAGTGTTTTGACTCCCGTCTTGAACCGACCCAAATGGACTGAAACCGTCACTCGAAAGTCCAAGCCTCACGTAACGAGGATTTTCGTTGAGCATAGGCTGTATCCTATCTGAAGTCTTCCACTATTCAGAACCTTTATGATGACTCATCTTCTACTCTTTCGTGCACGGTGGTACCACTGCATCTTTTCAGCCGTGTAATTATACAAAAACAACCGTGTCAACCTAGATATGAGCGGGAAATAACAATATTTGCAAGATCATCTTTGGAATTAGCTTCCTTCTTCAGCTTATATTCGTCTCCTTTGTAAACTAGACATGTCCTGCACATCTCATGTTCCTTCCGGAAGATAACACAATCGTTTCTACATGCAAGTATCTTGTTACATTTCAGACCTATGTACAAGATCATCTTCTGCGATTCGTACAAAGTCTACGGTTTTTCATTACCATCGGAAAATGCGTCTTTCAGTTATGTCAGAAGTCTTGTAAAGGACTTATTACTCTATCTATTTGAGCATTTACTGTTGAACAGCCATACTAAAGATAACTTCAAAAAGGATTGGCAATTGGAATATAGAAGGACTCTAGAGTCAGCCCTGCATCTATTTAAGCTTTCCTACTTAATTTTTTCAGCATCTTCAGGACGTCCTACGGCATTTATAACCCCTTCCATGTTGTTAAGCGATTCAAATTCAGTGTTGTCTTCATCAATATCTGAATGTTTTCATAGCCCCAATCGTGTTCTTCCATTTCTTCCATTATACCTTATCAAATTTCATCTTACATGTTCTCTTCAAGTATTGGCTCATTTCCCATTTTGAACCCTCAAAAATTATCATTCAAACCGTTCATGCACAAAAGCATCGAGAATTTCTCCGTAAAATCTTCATCCTGCATAATCCTCAACGAAACCCCATTGCGGGATGTGTTTATGAACCTTCCACTTTGTTCCCAACCGCAAGTTCCCCCACTGAGAACAGGGACATTTTATTCTCCTCGCTTCATCGAGATTAAGGCGGCTATACGCGTACCACATGAAGAAATAAACGCCATGAATGAAATACAGATCTCCTGCCTTCTTACTCCAACTCTTTGTGAGGGTATGTATCTTTCATTTGTCTGTTGAACAAGTAAACCTAATTGGCATTAATCATCGGATTATTGAGTCCTTCATATTTTTATATTTGATTAATCAATATTCGAATTGATAGAATAAAATTAGATGTCTGAGATAAGGCTTATATCCCTTTAAAAATGTATAGAGCACACATCCATACACTTGTGCTTTATCCATTTTGTGAAAATTTCGTCAGTATCACCCCACTATTCTTCTAGTATACTACAATAGACCAGATAAACACCCCAATATATCACGTACATTGAAATGACTATCTGGTCTATATTTTTACATAGAGAACTAACAGAAAGATACTGACGAAACACTTCTTAAAATGAATGGAAACATAAGCGCATACATGTGTAAACTTATACTTTCATAACTTGTCAACACTGGACAAATTTATCAGTTATCATAAGTAAAGTCTCTTGTCGCATAAACTAAAAGATAATTGTTAGTACCGAACGATTAACATTTGAAGTTGTCAACCATCCCATGGGTTTATGTCATGATAAAAACCCAATGCATGATAGCTAACAAAGGGGTCTAGGGTTATCTAGATTAATGGAAATTTCTATTTTACTTAATTTTCTTTAAGTTGTGTTAATCGATTTGATTTTATTTTCCATTTATGCATTTAGTATAGTTTAGGTTGTGTATATGGGTATATTGTTTTTGATTTGCACATCTAGTATAGTTTTAGTTGTATTAATTTTGATTTTTTTGTTTATTTGGATTATATATATGGTTAGGTTTTGTTAAATTTATAATAAAATAAAAAAACAAGCAATATATCATACACAACAAACAAGATTTTTCAATCATTAAATTTACAAAACACAAAATGCTTCATGCGGAATCAAATCGATATGTTATGCTAAAACTAGTCCAACTCAAACCCTAACGTTAGCCCTCAATTTATTTTAAGATCAAGATCCAAAAAAACCTAACCTTAACACTTAACTCAAACATAAATTAAAAGAGAGATATAAGGCCTTATAAATTACTACATGTATTCAAATGGAAGATCAAAATCCAAAAACCCTAATTATTATTTTAGGGTTCTTTCAATTTCACCCCTAAATCATAAATTTCTCTTCCAAATCATAAATTCATTTAACCTAATTCTCCATTCACTTCATCTAGGCTTCACCAAACCCCTATGTAGTTTGGGGTTGAATGGAACTTTTAGCTCTCTTGAATTTTGAAAACCTATTAAGCAAACATTTTGACATAGAATCTTTAACCATAAACCTATGCTAGCAACAAAACCATACAAAGTAAAGAGTGATAGCCACCCTTGTAGTATCTTTATATTCTCCACACTTGTGTTGGACTCCATGTGGTGCTCCTAGGTATAGGAACAAGCTTGGTGAAGACCTTCACTATCATAGATGATCCGACTTGAGAGCTCCTAATATTTTGCTTCAATCTCCAAACTAGAAGATAACTAAGATCCTTAATGTGCTAGGTTAAGGAACTTAGGTTGTAGTAATCCTCACTAATGATATTGCCTCTTTAATTTTTTTTCCTTTTCTTATTTTCTTTTTCTAAAATTAAAGAGAAGGAGGAGAAAGAAGATGAGAGCTCATAACAATATGAAAGAGTAAAACCAATTGGAATTGTTATGAATGAATACTAAAAAAATGGTTAGCAACTTAACATAACACAATTAAATCCTAACCGTTGATTCAATCATAGATTCCAAGTGTCCATCTTTCTCTCTCTCCTCCACAAGTCACCACATATCTTAATCTTATGGGTGAGGGTATGTTATACTCTATGCACAACATAAACAAATAGAAAAAGAAATTAAAAGAAAGGATTAAAAAAAATTACAATTAATATATATATATATATATATATATATATATGAGAATAATAGAGAAAAGAGGCTCTTGGAGGGATTTTCGTTAGGCGGCGTTGAAAAAATACACCTTCCAACATTTTATTCAACGACCGGCATCCATCATCATCATTTTATCATCTAAGATGGACATACATCAAATTTTACGTGATTCTTCAACTTTTTCACTGTTGGATTAGCAATGTAAAAAGTTCTATTGTCGGTAAACCGTTAGTTTCGCACCCACTAAATCAATGGTGAAAAAGTGGTAGAATCGCATGAAATTTGATGTATTCACATCTTTGATGATAAAGATGAAGATGGTGTATGCCTATCGTTAGAAAAAATGGTGGAGTGTGTATTTTTTCCGACGCCATAGGAGGAAATTCCCTCCTATGACACATTTTCTCCATTATTCTCTCTCTCTCTCTCTTTATATATATATATATATATATATATATATACACATACTTGTAATTGTTTTCTGATGTATTTAAAATATATAAAGAGAAAAAATTTAATTAGTGACAAAATACTAGTAAATACATATAATAAATATATGTATTAAAATATTAAATCGACACCTGATTTAATATCCGTCTTTATAAAAAGACCGGCTAGTATTTCAACCGTCCGATTACCGTCAGTGTATCAAATACACTAGTTTTAACTAAACCCCTGCACGTACCCAGTACGGCTACTATAACATTTTGCCAAGTTTGGAAACTCTTTCTGTGGGATTCTAAAGACTCAATAATACGCTGGCAGTGAGTTCACTGAAAAACGCCCTACAAAATCATAAGCTCGTCAGCAGCACTAGCTGTACGTAACAGCTATCCAGATATTAAGCGAAAGGAGGATCGACAAGCAAACCCGTCCGAACCCCAACAGAACCTGTAAGTGATATTTACCATGCAGTCCGGTCCGTTCGTTTGAGAGTATCGCATATCAGGTCTAGGGGGTGGTTAAAATCAAACCCCTAATGACGCGATACATCATGCCAGTTTCTAGCTCAATACCCTTCGAGAAACTACTGACCTGCCTATCAGTTAATCTCATCTGTCATGGCCATGGACTTATGATATTGGCCACCGAACACTGTGAGACATCGCCTCCATATACCGGTAGAGACGAATCCTTTCTATCACTTACAGCCTCCAAGTGCTTCGGGACAGCACCTAAAAACTACCTGTTTGCACGAATCTTTAAAGTATGGTAGGGTGGTAATCAAAATACAATGGGAACACACTTGAGACAAATGATGTTGTCAGGTTAGCGGACTACCTGTACTAATGTCACCAGAGAACTGCTATCTGACATTGGGTATAATACCAACTAGTATGTTCCCAACGAGTCCGTCCAGTGTAACTCATAACCCAATGAGCATCTGTATACAATTTTTGGTGACTGACTAACACTAATGGCTGTGAGACCGGCCATCGCCCCTTTTCGGGGTCAAGAAACATATACACTGGTCTATTCCAGAATATCGATGCTCGGTCTCAATATTCCCACGACTAGAGATATTTAAGGATGTGCTTATAGACTACCCAACCCCCACAAGCCTAATCGCCGTCAGAACGCTGGTAGTCAAGCAAGAATCCTATGGGCTCTATCAACGTGTAATAGCGATACGCAATACCATATAATACATGTACTTAATGATAGAGACAAACCAGATGGCTTACTATCATCTCGAGTAATATTATTCTACCCGTACAGGTCCTCTCTCAATTATCATAATCGCATGTCTGCAATTACAATAATTGCCTTGAGGGCACTATAGCCAATAATCTCCCACTTGCATAAGGCTAATTATTGGGGTATCGCGTACCCACAGCTCGTGTGCTACCGGATACCCAACTTCTCTACTGATCAGTTTCAGAAATCGTGTTTGTGAAACATTCATTTTTGAGAAATAGCCTCAGTGAGTAGATCTGCTCCAGTGTTTCGAGCTATATCTCTTTATATCTCAATTTCGCGAAGAACGACTATCTCACAAAATGAGCGATACTTGCCTTCGACTTTGTCTGGATAGCTGATGGGACCATGTTCATACATGAACATCCAAATCCAACAAACTACTTAGGTCGTATCCTTCGCTAATGTAATCAGCATCCGGTGCCACATCTGCCTCAGCATCATGTTTGGAATCCTTTCCAACACACTGCACCTCAAAAGAGGGTAAACTATAACTCTGACAGCCACTCTGTCATCCAAGTCACATTAGAAGCATGAAACGATAACCGCCTCCTGCAGGAGACTGCCGTTATCATATACCAAGAATATTTTCTTATGTTCATACCTGCTTCCCATTGTTTCTCCAGGATTGGATTATACTTGCTGACTACATCCAATGCAAAAGCAACATTATCAAGATCCTATGTGGAGGAATGCTTGTGATATTAAATATTTAACCGATTGTAGTATAAGAACATCAGTATGTCATCCAAATATCAGGATAATACTCCCTACTACCTTCTTACCAGGTGCATCTGTTGTTCTGATGAAATCAAACACTATGATTATTACACCAAAAATAGATGATCTATCTCCGCTATCCATGCTTTAGTCTATAAATAGACATAAGTATCTTACCCACCATGATTCTGCTGCTCCCACTGACTACAACAACCCTCTGGCAGAGTTATATGCACGTGCACTTTTAAAGTCAATTTAGAACGACGTTATAACCATCCACCAGCCAGATCTCATAGTCAGGGGCAGCAATAATGGCGAGCTAGGGTCATTATCGAGATGATACAGACCTCCCTGTCACCGTCTACAAAGAAATCAAAGCAGCTCTCGGGTGGCTGAGGTCACCCTCTAAAAGTGCGGAGTGGTTAACGGATTATCGAATCCAATTGAATCTTTAGCTTCTACTAAATTTTCAGTAACCGTTTATGATTCTGAAATCACTTCCAGTTTTACCATACTCCTATTAATGTCTTCTGAAAAGAATGCATTTTACTAAAATTATAGCGGGTTAAGAACAAAATAAATTTTGATCTTGCAAATGATAGAAAGTTAATCCCTCGTCTATGTCCGGGATAACTCACAAACTGCCATTACTGAAACGTGTCTTGGGTTTATCTGGATTATAGTTTTAAGCATAAGTCGGACAACTATCGTTAAGATATGAATCTATTTTATATTCAATATAGAAAAAACGACACTAATTTAGATAAAACTAGGTTCATAAGTTATACAGCTCATTTCAGTGCACAACCTAAAAAGAAAAGGCCATACAACATTACTCATCAAAGAACGCACACACGGATGAATAACATAAAAGAGAATACAATTCTCAAAATTACTATGACGAAATTCCTAGCATAAATATCTACATTTTCGATCATCTCGAAGAATTCCGATACTTCCAACGTATGGTTCTCTACTTTATTCTTGTATCTATGAACTTCTCAAAATTACGGACATTACATTTCGATCGAAATGCGTGTCTAAAACCAGAGAAGTCATAAGTAAATGGAACATAGTACAAATACCAACTCTTTGTCCTTACGGACATCGGACAACATACAGCACTTTGTATAAGTTCTCTGAGTTTAATAACTCAAACCCAGTGTGTCATAGGTTGAAAACGGTATTATGGTTAAAAAGAATTACACCGTTATTAAATACACCTTACCTAATCATTAACTGATAAAGGTAAATATTATAAAAATAATTTCAAAAGGTTATATCTCAATTTATAAAATAAACGTATAGATATATGAGTTTGAACTTGGTGCATAACAACGGATATTCAAAACCAAATATTTGCCGTTAGGCAAAACCCAGGTGATTTCCTCAAAAATTACCAATTACAAAGAATTCTAATATTGATGATCTAATCACTCAATTCTCAATATTCTACTCCCACTTAGTATCTGTAACGCCATACAAATATGAGAATCAAGTCTTGTAAATATATACTCTGGAGTCAGAATCTAACTGGGAAAGCGGTTTTCAATTAACACTACACGGTAAAACTGAAACATGAAAATATGTCGAAGAAGTGGCTGGATATTCCTAGTAATGCCTCTTTCAATACCATACTCATGACAGTAGTTGCAATTTCTATTGTCCTTACTCCAATCCCTTTATATGTCTTTACTTCTTACCTTCTGTACACCATACTTAGGCTAATTGGTTTTCTTCCTTCTCTACCTTTCGGTACCAGCCTAAGTTTTGGAAGAAGACTATCCAATATGCAAAATAGGTGTACTCCCCTAACATAAGGAGCTCTCGCAACCTGAGAGAAGGTAAAAAGAAAAGACAACCGAATAATCCTATTGAATTTCTCCATAACCGGTATCCATTCTCGAACTGAAATAATTTTCTGCGAGTTTGTATGTAACTATACGAAATGATCTATCCAATAATATGGATCTTCATAATGATATGGAATGTTATGGAGAAATGCAAAGGGAAAGTAGGAGCGGCAGGGATATAGGAAACTTTGTCGTGAACCTAGACGATCCAAACCCGAATGGTAAAAAGTTCGGTTAACTTGGTTATGAGTTTTAGTTTAAGGTGTGTCAAGGTCACTGCTAGAAAAGAAAAAAAACACTCAGCATGCACTCCAATCTAAATTAGATTGATTTATTAATTTATCTAATTAGGATGGCTTCCACTGTTTTCTCAAATGTTCCTTCAAACCCTAAAAGGAGAACTAGTTGGGACCATCTGAAAATCACCCGAGAAGTAATTCCTACTTATCAGTGGAAATCAGAACCCAACTTTTATCGCGTGACAACTTGATGGAAGCCACTCAAGTCGCCACACTCCAGAAAGTATGCGCATACTTGGCAAGTTTCTCTTATGTTTGAAACTCCCGATATGATTTTTACCCCAAACGGCTTATGACCTTAACAAAGGCCAACAAATCATAAGTCGCAAGTCAAGTTTAACCCGTCATTCTCTTGATTAATTTAGACCCATCCGTATAAGCACTTGATAAATGCCAACAAGGCTATACAACTGTCCTAAATAATTGCATCTCTATGTACAAACAAGCAACACTACCACACACTACGCCTTGACAAAGGCCAACAAATGCAGCACGAATACTAAACACTACTCGTAGGAAATGAAGGAGGGCTACGACTGATTTTTGGCTAAAAACTTTTAACGTAATGAACTTGATATCGTTGTAGAAACCGAGTGGTTTTAAAAATTTATAGTATCACAAACTTTTGCTCAAGAGTTCACTCCCCGTGAAGGGGTCTAGGCTCTTGTCTCATCGAATAAGGTGCAGGATATTCCTAACCAAATATCTTTATGCAAAGCAAAAGAATCGACTATAATGTTAGTTTTGAAAAATTGGTTCCCACAACATCAGCTAGGTTTGTTTTACTTGCACGAAATTAATGCGATCTCATCAATTATACTATCACACCAGAAAAAACAAAAATATTACACACATGTATGCCATCCGCATTCGCCACAGCGTCCCGGATCTTTACTGTAAGTTTACTTAACTTACGGCAGGACGGGGACAGGACCAGCGCGGAAGCAAAACATATATAGCATCTAATATATAATAATATATATAGCAACATTCGTCTCACGGATGATAGTATAGCATCATCACAAGCAAGTAAACATATCACAGGCAAATAATGATCATCACAGAATTGGAACAGTTGGATTACCTAGGAATCACATGTTTCAATTGAAACACAAACGAAATGTGACATTCCCCAGTCGTGTGAATAGCCTGTGCGTAACCAAAAGCAGACCCCTACGAGTGCGGCAAGCCACCCGCCGATTCTATAAGTGAGACAACCCTCACTTTGCAACGTAAGTAGGCCACCCGGAACTTCCAAAACTCGATGAACTTGAGCACCTCTCCGTGGGCATATCCTAAACTTGTATTAATACAACGGTAACATCGATCGCTACCAGCTCGAGTCCCGACAAATAATAATACAATAAGCGGTGACTACAACCACATGTGAACTGCTACGCCCCGAATAAAAGAATATACATGACTTTACATGAATGAAAATGAAAAGAAATCATCACAACATTCAATTCCGCACGGGACTATTCATTTCGCGACAATCCAATACATTCCAAACACAAAACAAGATATCACAAAATAACAATGTGAATATCAATTCCATAACCCCGTCTAATTAATACCTATAGCAATTAGATGATGTTTTACCAAACGCTATGTTACTCGCATTCACAAGCACTCGCATGAATATTACAATATTAGAATCCCATCTATGTAGCTAACACTTTAATTTTCCAAAACCGAAAATCTAATGTGCTAATAACCTAAAATTCCAAGTTTTGAGCAAAACAAGAGCCAGATGGAACACGAAACTCACCCGAAACTCCGTGAGGGGTCCACCATAAAATCAAACATCACCCGGAAGGGGCCTAAGGGCGGTACCCACCCCAAGGCTACCATAAGATGGCCAAGGGGGGTGGACAGACTCGAGACCACCCTATGGGGTGGTCTCGGGTCTCCACACCCCCAAAGCCACATCGTGGTGGTCTTAGGGGGGTGGTCCCGACCTTTGATCCCTCGGGGTCTCCACGTGCCTCCCCACGGCTTCTCAGTCCAAACTGCAAGCCCGTGGGGAGCGCAAACATCAAAACTTTTGAAATAATGGGCTGAATTTTTCCGGCAAAAACCGCGAGATTGCAACATCGTAATAGTTAGTTTAGGCTATGGCTGGGCTCTGATATCACTTGAAGGAACTTTAGCACCCTTAGATGGAAATGTTTGCACAACAGGTTTTCAAAATTCAAGAGAGCTAAAAGTTCTATTCACATAGAATCTTTAACTATAAACCCGTGCTAGCAACAAAACCATATAAAGTAGAGAGTGATAGCTACCCGTGTAGTATCTTTATATGCTCCACACTTGTGTTAGACTCCATATAGTGCTTCTAGGTGTAAGAACAAGCTTGGTGAAGAGCTCCTCCATCATAAATGATCCACTTTGAGAGCTTCTAATTTTTGGCTTCAATCTCCAAACTAGAAGATAACTAAGATCCTTAATGTGCTAGGTTAAGGAACTAAGGTTGCAGTAATCTTCACTAATTTATTGTCTCTTTAATTTTTCTTTTACTAAAATTAAAGAGGAGGAAGAAAGATGAGAGCTCATAACAATATGAAAGAGAAAAACTAATCGGAATTGTTATGAATGAATACTAAAAAATTGGTTAGCAACTTAACATAACACAATTAAATTCTAACCATTAGATTGAATCATAGATTCAAAGTGTCGATCTTCCTCTCTCAACTCCGCATCTCACCACATAGCTTATGGGTGAGGGTATGTTATGATCTATGCATAACATAAACAAATAGAAAAAGAAATTAAAATAAAAGGATTAAAAAAATTACAATTAATATATATATAACAATACATATTCACATATACTGTAATTGTTTTCTAATGTGCTTAAAATACATAAAGAGACAAAATTTAATTAGTGAAAAAAAACTAGTAAATACATACAATAAATATATGTATTAAAATATTAAACCGGCACCAGATTTAATATCCGTCTTTATAAAAAAAATGGCTAGTATTTCAATCGTCTGATTACCGTCAGTGTATCAAATACACTAGTTTTAACCAGACCCCTGCACGTACCTAGTACGTCTACTACAACAGTTTGCCAAGGCCAGAAACACTCTGTGTAGGACTCAAAACATTCGACAATACGCTGACGGTGAGTTCACTGAAAACACCCTAAAAACTCACAAGCTCATTAGCGGCACTGGCTGTACGTAACGGCTACTCAGGTATTGAGCGAAAGGAGAATCGACAAGCAAACCTGTTCGAACCTTTACAGAGCCTGTAAGTGACATTTACCATGCAGTCCGGTCCATTCGTATGAGAGTATCGCATATCGGGTCTATGGGGTGCTTAAATTCAAACCCCTAATAACGCGATAAATCGTACCAGTATCTAGCCCAATACCATCCAAGAAACTACTGATCTGCCTATCGGTAAATCTCATCTGCCATGGCCATGGACTTATGGTATTGGCCACCAGACACTGTGCGACATCGACTCCCTATACCGGGAGAGACGAATCCCTTCTCTCACTCACTGTCTCTAAGTGCTTCAGGACTACACCAAAAAACTACCAGTTTGCAAGACTCTTTAAACCCGTGGTAGGGTAGTAATCAAAATACAGTGGGAACACACTTGAGACAAATGATGATATCAGGTCAGTGGACCATCTGCACTAATGCCACCAGAAAACTGCTATGTGACGTTAGGTATAATACCGATTAGCATGTTCCCGGCGGTCCGTCCAATATAACTCATAACCAAATGAGCACATGTATACAATTTTTGGTGACTGACTAACACCAATGCCTGTGAGACCGTCCATCGCCCCTCGTCGGGGTCAAGAAACATATACACTAGTCTACTCTGGAATATCGATGCCTGGTCTCGATATTCCCACGACTAAGGACATTTAAGGATATGCTTATAGACTACCCAACTCCCACAAGTTTGATCATTGTTAGAACGCTGGTAGTCAAGCAAGAATCATATGAGCTCTATCAACATGTAATAGTGATACGTAATACCACATAATTTATGTACATAATGATAGAGATAAACAAGATAGTTTGCTATCATCTCGAGCAAGACTGTTCTACATGTATAGATTCTTCCTCAATTATCATAATCGCCTGCCTGCAATTACAATAATTACTTTGAGGGCACTATAACTAACATGGGTAATATCCAGAAACCCTCTCAACTTTAGCCGTTACCCAGAAACCTCCATAAACTTTCAAAACCTTACCCAATTGCCCCTCGAAGTTAAATCACTTGTTAAATAACCTAACTACTCTTCATATTTCACTAAATTAAAACTTCAGAACCCATTGAGAAAGAAAGAACACAAAACTCAAACTATTTCTTTGCGGGAGTTCTTTCACTTCTATTTTTTAAATTATATTTAGGTTATGAAAGATTCATCAAAAATTGAGTTTGTTCTCTTACAATGATTAGAGTAAGTCAAACCCTCTACGTCGCTCTTTTCTCGGTCGCCTCCTCTCTAACCCTACTACAGCCCTCGATCTCTTCAAGTTGCTCTCCGGCGAGCTCCACTTGGAGCTATCCCCCGCTGCCTATCGCCATGGTATTACACTACTGCTTCGGTCCTGCCTTATCGTGGACGCTCTCAAACTGTTTGACGAAATGATCGAGAGAAGCTGGAAGCTTGACTCTAATTTGAACTCGGTTGATGTATCGCTTGCTGATTTCTTATCAAGTTCTTGCGTCAGAGCCGTCGATATGAGTAGTTTTATATAATTGGTCATTAGAGCTAGTGTGTTGAAGAAGTGTGTATGAATATAATGGTACTTGGAATGTGTTTTTGTAAATGCTTGATAGAGAGAGCGGTTCTTTATGTTGTTTACCGTTTAAAATAGAGTGTTCGTACAAATTTTGGAGATAAAGGTGTTTGGAATGTGTTTGTATAAATGTTTGGAATGTATTTGTATATATGCTTGAAATGTGTTTATATAAATTTTGGAGATGATGATACTTGGAATGTGTTTATATAAATGATTGTGAGAGAGACAGACATAGAGAGATTTTTTAAGTTGTTTATTGTTTGAATTGAAATTAATTAAAGCTAAATTGTATCAAGTATGTGTAATCCAACCCTTAAATCAATCAAAAAGCTAGGTCACAATATCCATTTGAAGTAACAGTATCAAAAACATCATCCAAATTTGAAAATAAAGGGAAGGATCGATCGCCTGTCTTGTCGCCAACGTAAGGGATCTCGACGCTGGCCTTCTCGGCTCTGATGGTGAGATCTTGATCCAGGATGTCTTCGTCCTCGAAGTAAGGCCACGAGTCAACATAAACGTCGAGCACTGCATCGCCGTTGCTGGAGCTCAAGGGATCGTCAAGCTCTGATGGTGGATTTCTGCTCCTCCACATCTTTTGTTTCTGATCGTTGTCACCTCCGTGGGCCCCGCCGCCGTGGCCATCAATTCACACTTACAAAATATAATTCATATTCCAAACACCATTTAAAAGTTCTTCAATACAAACACAATCCAAACATCATTATCACTCAAACATTTATACAAACACATTACAATCACCAATCATTAACATAAATTTATTACAACAAAAACTAAAATAGTTTGATATTCATAGAAACATTCATTTGATACATACTAGAATTTAAACTGACTAAATGATCCCCTCAAATACATGAATGAACACTAAAATTGTGTCTGTGGATGTCCATGGAAAGAACGTCTTGTGACTAATTTGCAAACCCATTATTTGATGGTGATTCCTAAATTGATATTAGCCCCTCGTTACTCGTTTGAGAGCAGTGTGCACGGGTACTTGATGAAGAATACAAGCTAGGCATGCAACCAACTTGCATAAATAGGTGCCATGTTAGAGAGTGATTGAGTGATAGTTTGAGATTTTGATAGGGTGAAGCTCTTTTTCCTTCCGACCACCGATCTCGAACTCGACGAGAAGGCCATGGCAATCCCAGCCAAAGTGGCGGGTGAAGTAGCGGTCACTCATGGAGTGGTAGCAGGTGATGATGTCCTTGATGGTCTCATGGCGAATGGGAGACCATTGTAGAAGATGTACTCAAGATTTAGCTCAACCAACCCTTGAAAACCCACTTGAATTGAGATCAAATCACTCAATTTAGAAGGAAGACGAAGCAATAGTATTGTTATAAGGAAGAAGAAGGTTAAATTGGGAAGAAAAAACCCAAAAATCATCATGTCACATGGCCATTTAAAACTTGAAGGGCTACAGAGTAACGGAATTGAAGTATATAGGGTTTTGGATTAACAGCAGTAGTTCAGAAGGTTTCTGGATATTACGCCAAACCAAGACAAGACGTTTTTTGGTGAAATAAGCTATTCATCTAACTCTAACCCTCAATTGCCCCCAAACTCATAAATTCATCTAACCCTAACATTGAATTTCCCCCTAAATTATATATTCATCTTATCCTTGCCCTAGCTTCTACAAATTGAAGAACAAGAGAAAAAAGAGGTATACCTCTACTTTTAGATGGAAAGATCGAGGGAGAGAGCTTATATATTTCCGAAAAGATGTGCGCCAAGAATCTCGAGTGAGGAAAAGGAGATTTTTATCTATATCTTTTGGGGGAATTTGGGGTGGGTGCTCAAGTTGGGAAAAGCTTCTTTTATTTCGGTGGGGGTGGGGGTGTTGCATGCTCGTGAGCATCCTGATTTATTTTTTTCTTTTTTTGTTGGGAACGGTCATGACCTTTACTCGCTGAGAAACATCTAAGCGGGAGCGATCTCCCCTTTTCCTCGATCTTCAGGAATGGTTAAGACCGTTTTCCAAAAGCGGGAAACGGTCAAAGACCGTTCCCCGCCTTCTGTTTTTAGTGGTGATAGCACTCGTAATTTTAAATTAGCTTCTTCAATACATGACACCCGGTTCCGTCCCTATTTCCAGCATAGGCTAACATGTAACGTGGTTCAGGTCCAGAGGATGGAAACAAACCACTAGTGCCGAAATAAAGACGAAACATAAACTAAAGTTAATAATGTAAAATGTCGATTTATTTAAGACTAATTAATCAAGGGGGGCTATGTGGCTGCCGACGTTTCTCTAAGGTAAGGACAATAATGCAACCTAACTATCATAAAAGCTATACATAGCTCATAGCTACCGAGTACAAGTCTTGAAAAAGGTTGGTGATGTAGATGATACAGAGAGCACAAAAGGACAGCAACTTGCCATGGCTTTGAACTTTGTGGGCCCCCGAACTTATATTCTCTCTCTCTCTCTCTCTCTCACTCACAGACACACACGCACAGAATATTCAATGTTACAAGGGCGACGTAGGCTTGCATGGATATTATGAAGCCACGATAGTCAAAATAGGTTTTGGACTATTTAGTTTCGGTTTTGGTATCTCAGCCAATGAGGAGTGGATCCATCGAGAGTGGTGGGGCCTCACTTAGCTTCTCATGTTCGATAAAAACAATATCGGGTATAAATTTAACACCATCAACTTTGTAAATGTGAGTACCATAAAAAGAAGAAGTTGCTATTGATTAATAATTGAAGAGTTAACATAAGGATGCTTGCGGTCGACCACGACGCGACCGAGTCGTGTGATCGTCCTCATTTATTACATTGAAACATATGTTTGTCTGATTGCGTAAATGCATATTATATTTGACCATAATTTAGAAAGTTTATTGACGGTTTATGATAAATATTCCAATGAAACTTAGGCTTGCTATATAGTTTTTAAAGTGAAAGGATCTCGTGAATGAAATTGAGCGATTCTTTACCTAAATATGTTTGAAAGATGTGAAAACGAAATCTTAGGTGGTATAGAAGCAAATTTCCTCATATGACGACAAATAACTTTGGTTATCATATCCAGGATGAACATGACTGAAACCTTTCTCAGTCATATCGGGGGTCCCACGAGTCTTTCTCGTCATTAAAATGAATTATTAGCTTTCGTCGAAGGGTAGCAAAACTGATGGCTATTCCATCTTACCTCTCTAAATCTATGGGCGAAGAGTATGAAATCACAAGAATTTTTGTACATATAGGCTTTTAATTAGACGATGAAGGTCAAATTTATGATATTGATCATCGAATTAAAAAGTATGAAGTTGACTTTTTTTCCTGTCGAAATTCCATCCTATGGCAATAGAGGTTCTGTTTTCTCTTGAAAGATAAATATATATATCGATCATGTTGGGAGTTGTTCCACCGTCGTCTTGAAAGATAATATATGTCGATCATATTGGGAGTTGTTCCGCCGTCGAAATGCCTGCTCATTTACCAAAGTTTATATTAAATCATTTAATGGTATGTATTTGAGTCTAACATTATTTGTTATATATATTGTTTACATATGCTAAGCTACAAATATTCTGGATAAATACCATATAGTTTGTAAATTGCATATACAATTAAACCATAGGCTAGTAGATTGTAGATAAATGATAGAAAGCTTTCGACCATTTCAATTGAATATATTGAATATTTTTTGGGCGAAACCACCCTTCGCTCTCCGCACTTATTCGCTATTTTATGGAAAAAGGAGACCATGCTATTTTAATTAATAATTTGTGTTACTAATTTTCATGGATAGCATAAGAATGAAAAATCCAAAATGCATGGGGTGCAGTAGGTACAAAGTGCATTCACCAAAAAGGGATCGATCTCAGGGGGTTAATTAATGTGAAACAATGAAGTACAGTACCGGGTGCATTTCCTTAAAAAATGCTATAAATAGTGCAGACCCGACAAGGATCCGACTGATGAAAATAGCAAATCCTTTTCTTTGTCTTTCATATCTCTCACATTTCATGTCAAATCTATGCGATTTTGGTTGATTGATAGAAGAAGCCCCCGTGTCCTATGGGTACCCTCCACTGTGTTAGATGAAACTTTAGGGCACCTATCATTTTATCTGTCCCATCACTAGTTAAAAAATAAAAATTATTCCAAAGAAATTTCAAATTATTCCACGGCAACCAAGTGAGATTCTTTAACAATAAACAAGTCACTTCAGATGTAGTATAGAATTTTTTCATTACTCAATCATGCAGGGTGTAATCCTCAAAGATTTGATGCTCTTTATATGTGTGCGCACGCCCCCCCCCCCACCCCCGCCCCCCCGCGCCACCCCAAACACACACAATTATGTTAGATTTGATGATTCATTATCACACATTGATTGATTGATTACATGGCAACAACTAAAAGAAAGATCAGGTCTCTAGGATACTTTCATTCTTCAAACTGAGACAAATAAAGATAGAATAAGACATATTCTCGAAATGCCTTATGCCTCGCAGGCAATCATAAAATAAATAAATGGTTGACACATTCAAAATAATTAGAAATTATAAAAATAAAAATGTTCCTTCCACTTTCTCATATTTGATTGGATCTAGGGATGTGATATGGTTACTAATGATAAACCAGGTATGGACAGATCCAAGAGGATTCCCATTTTTCTATTCGTTTCATACCGCTTGAATTTGAGTTCTTACAATGCGCTCCCAAAACTTGGCCATGCACCACCATAAACTTCATGTTTCATTTATTATTATACCTCTAAAACCCATTAATCAATCAATCAATATACCCCCTTTGGTTATATAATATATGTTTTTGGTGGACATGAAACTAAGAAAATCCTCAACAATGAAAAACTTGTCATTGGATGAGTGATTGTTGAAATGAAAAGTAAAGATCGCTCGAAAGGGTTTTAATCTTGTTTTTTCACTCCAATATGGGCCACAAATGACACTCTGAATAAGGACCACAGTACCCCGCACCCCACGCCACCCCCACCCCACCCCGCAACCCACACCCACAGACTTTTCCCCTGATGTTTATTTAGCAACTACTTAATGTCAAGACTTTACTCATGTAGAGATTGCATTACTTATGCTGGGCCCACACTCAATAGGGATCTACCAGTCATGATACTGCTACATGCTATAATGAACATGTGAAAAATCAAGTCGTTTCAATGATTTATTATAGAAAAAAGAAACAAGATTCAATTCCCACTAATCATAGCATATGTAAGTTCCTGGTATGAAACCAAAATACACCCACGGCAAAAAACATATAAACATACTCATTATTCATGTTGAAAAGTCAAGTCAAGTTAAGATTTCATTATAAAAGTTTTCATCCAAGTGAAAGAGTCTGAAGAAATCGATACCCGTCTTCTTCACTTGCCGTCATGGTCGGATGATCTCTCTTGTGCGGTTCACAGCTCTGATCTCGTGAAACCTTAATTGAAGACAGGATTATTATGTCCATATAGCTGTGTGTCTACAGAAAAACGAAAAAAAAGTACCTTGGTAAAAAGTGATGTATAAAAAATAATCAATCAATAATAGCTAGCAGCACTCCAAAGCTCAAATGATTGACAAAAAGAATCAACCAAAACTAGAACTCAACAAACATATGAAACTTGTTAATTTCTAAAGATAACAAGCGTGTGTGGAGGGGGAGCACCGATGTTATTACATTATATTCAAACACCCCCACCATCACCAAACACAAACCAAAATGCATCACATGCATCTTGTCTTTCTCCAGTACACACCAGCTCAAAGCAAAAAACACATCCATTTTAGTCCGTTCTCTTTGGTCGTGGTAAAGAGAGAGGTTGCACTATTGATTCGCTCGTCATCCGAAAGAGCTACATTTCCGATTCCGGAACAAACCCGGCTTGATGTCAACCGGTGGTTATGTAACAGACTAAGATAAGTGTCTTTCTACAAAGGACTCGTTCGACATTATTAGCATGAGAAGACACAACACAAAACAAATCCAATTAATTTCAATAAAACACAACGATGTAGAAACAACCACCTAAGGTTCGAAAACTCAAATACAATATTTAACAAGAGCCTACTAACACTTTGATCTTTTTAAAACACCTAAAGCTTCAAGGAGAGATCGAGCTTGCCGCCCCCTTCGCCGCTAGGGTTACCATGTGAAGCCGCAACGCAATCAAAGGCCGGCGCGTTGAAGCGAGGAGCAATGGCGTAACCATAACTACTACGGTAGGCCTCGGGGGTGTAGGAGCTAGAACTCGAGGAATGAGAGGCAATGGCAAAGGGGGACTCATGGTAATTCATCAAAACAGGAGTCGGCAGCGATGGATAGTCCAAATGAGGCGAGCTCCATCCAACACTCCTCTCCTTCTTGTGTGCATTCTGATGGCCTCCAAGTGCTTGAGACTTCAAAAACTTTTTGTTGCAAAAGAGACAAGGGAAGAGCCTCACATCTCTGCCATCAATGGTTGAGGTTGGTAATGAAGAAGAGAAGTCATGAGAGAGGGATAGAGTGAGAGAGAGATCAAAAGGAGGGGTTGGTGATGTCTCTTGCTGCATTTTTTATATAAAAAAAAAAATTGGTGTGCTAGAGAGCAAAGCTAAGCTACAGATATTTAAAGAAACTCTGCCAGTGACATAGCTGTAACTATTTTTAGTTCAGTTTGAGTTTGGACCTCCTCATATGTTATTTTATTTATATAAAGAGAAGAAAATGACACAGAAAGATGCCAATAAAAACCCTCATTTGTAGTCATCATCATATGTCCATGTGGATGGACCCATTCTATTATTCAGACGTAGGGATGTGCAACCGGGTCGGGTAGGTCCAATTCAATGTCCCGTCCGAAATCTAAACCCTAAATCCAGAATTGCCCTGCATTTAAAATTTTACCTAAGCTTAAAAGTTGTGATGGATAGATAGCAATGGTTTATAATATTAGCATCAGAACACACAATTAATTTGAAAATGCACAATGTTAAGATTTTGAACCACAAGCATATGGCTCGACATTTGTGGATGTTCAAAACATAAAATTAATCCCAACCATCATATAACCTCAGAGTTTTGGCGCTTTGGCGCTAACATAGACTTCAAAAGAACACAGGATGCAAACGCACAATGGATGGGAGAGTTGGCTGAGCATTTTAACAAGGAGGTCACAAGCTCAAAACATACCACCAACAATTGACGGGAAGACTGGGGAAAACTAGGAGGGGGTAATATAGCCCACCTATATTCTCAAACACAACAAAAAAAAGGATCATAAGCTGCAAACATGAGGCCCACAAACTATAGTTGTACCCATGTATGGTAGATGCTCTCTCAATGAACTCTGTAAATATTTTTACTGGGTGATGGTTGCTAGCTAGTATCTCACTCCAAAAGTTGAGAGGAAGATTCTTATCTCTTTTTCATCTTTCTAGTGGCGGGGGTTTCGGGTTGAGAGAGAGAGAGAGAGAGAGAGAGAGAAACACTGAATGCATCATCAGAAGCAAATCAATGTAGGAAGGGTCCTCTACAAAAGCGGCCTCTTTTGGTAGTGTCATATGTTACTATTTTTACGCTACTGATGTTGATAAGAGTTTATGCTAATTTCATTTCCATAAACACTTCAATATTAAAACCCGAAAAGTTTCCCACAGATTGGTGCATTCAAATGTATCTCTTATCAAAACATCGTAATTATGTAGTATATGTAGTACGTCTCTATGATTTTATTATTTAGATGTATCCAGCAGCAGCAGCAGCAACAGGCGTTTATCCCAAATTTTTGGGACCGGCTATTAGAATCCTTGATCTGACTATGTTTTGCTTTCGGCATTATTTAAATGTATCTATGCAAAAATATATTTATCTTATTGCTCTAATGCTACCAAAATCCCAATATTTATACATCCAAAAATGTAACAGCAAAAATATAGTGGGTCTCAACATGCACAGTATACAAACCAAAAAACACCAAACGAATCTATGTATCATATCTAGGTGGGACTCAGCTTACACACTTGTCGATAAAAGAACTCAAACCCTTGACTGTTAGTTGTGCATAACTCCTATGATATTTGTTTCTTGTGTGCATAATATATTGATAAAAAAATACTCTAAATATGGTTGTTTTACATAATCATCTGTGGTGCAACCACAAATCCAATCAAAGTCATTCTAATAATGTTTTGCATCAAAATTTAGGCACCAATCTAACACCTATTCATAATGGCAACAGGAGTTCTAATCCCTTTGCAGGATGCTACAGTATAATCAATCATATTGAAACCAACTGGATCTAACTTCCGAAATCTGAAACTTCTATGGATACATTCAGATAGTTCTATGGATACATTCAGATAGAGATATCGATCAATTTTGGACTCTCACCAAGTAAGCTACTATTTACTTCATGGAGAAATCATTAGTATGCATAGATACATAATCTAGTGGATGCAAATAGCTAGAGTGACATGTTTTATGTAGAATCACAGCAAGAAATGAGCTACTTCGCATTCTTGTTTTCTGTTCAACCCATACAGAGATGTTATACCACGGTGTTTAACTCAAGAAAAGTTTAACTTGTAATCGAAAGTTGAAAGTAAACGACAATAATCAAGACGAATCATATGGGTGGGTGAGCTTCCATATATATGCATTTAGATAAATTTATAACGTAAATAAGTTGGAATTGCAAACACTAACTGATGTTTATTCTAATAGTTTGATGTTCAATATGGTTTTCTTTTTTCAATCAAAATAAATACTTCTCGAGTTCCTATTTTTTTCTTCTATTTTTAGGCTCTAATCTTTTCTATAATGAATATTCTCTCCCACAAAGCATAAGATCCTGGCTCTACCATTGATCTTACCCGATCGGACACCCTCACATGGGTTTATGGACCATTCAGCAAACCACAATTGATGCGGACACTAATTAAATAACGACAAAGCTACTAAACTTCAGAATATATGGGCGAATATGTCCTACAACTTCCCTACACTATGGATGTCCATTTATGTGTGAACTGTAAACTCATTAGTCATGGTTTTCATCTTGTGTTCATAATGTTTTATGTGTCCGTTTAAAGTTTTCGGGTCATGCACTCATCAGTCACTAAAAATATCTATCAACAAAGAATGATACAGGAAACTAAAACTAATTTTAAAACGAATTCTAGAACAAAGTTTGGAAAGGCATAATGCATATCCCATCTTAATGAATGGAAATAATAAGTTGGAATCATAATAAGCTAAGAAAAAAATTTCCGCACCTGTTTGAACTTTGAAGGAGGACTGAATTTCTCTGTGACCAGTGGTCCTGAATGAATTATAATAACAAAGGCCCAGTTTACAGCTCTTGTGTTGTGCTTTACATGACAACTTCTGATAGATCTGTGACTTGATGTACCATAATATCATTCACTGCTGCCAACAACCTCAGATTTCAAACTTATTAACCACAAGGCTTAATTAAATCACCCTCAGTGATACTGTATGTGCTGGAAGCTTCTTGCGAGAAAAGTACAGATGCATATACTTGGGTCTGTAAAATACTGAGAGTGAAGGTAGAAGCACAAATGAAAACCTTCTCCAGTTTCTGCCTTGTTGTCACGAAATAGTTTCTGAAATGTTGATTGCACACTTAAGTTACTACTGAAAGAGTTGAATAGAAAAAGTGAAAGTTAACTTGATAGAAAGTATACCTAATAGATATTAGCATCCAAATTTTAAGGCTGGCAATCAATTGATTATTTATTCAATGAAGGAAACTTGATGGAAACCAAGAATAATTTTGTACCTGCACAAAGATTATATTGAATATTACGAGAATATCAGAAAATAAGTAACGAGACGTAGGCATATTCCCCAGAGATCTTACAGAAAATAAATTATGGTTTGGAACATAGAGGAGCAACTTATCAATTCATTTTGCATTCTTGAACATTAAATCAAGGCGATAAGGAGAAAAAGGACTCTCAAGAACCATATGCATCATAAAGCCTGTGAACATTTTATTCAGTTAACATCAAGAGTCAAGACCATGGGGCCAATTAATGTCTTGTAAGAACAACAAAACCATGTGATAAAGCAACGGTGGAGCACAAGAATTGATGATGATGTAATTAACCATATGTACACATCATGATGAGGTTCCATGGTTCTGAAGTGCCTTCTTCCTCTTCCTCCACCTCTGCTAACAACGTATGGTTCTAATCAATAATGTGGCGTACATAAATGCCGATTTGAATCGACAAACTAAACTCATGGACAATTGATTACCCAATTAGAATTTAAAATCACGAGCAATCAGAGTTATGAGAAGCTACAGGTATATTCACACTGCATAAGATTATTCTATCATAATTATCACGTAAGGCTTCATGAAAGGTTTTAAACTTTTCTATAGCTTTTGCAAATGAACGCCCGGCCATCTCTCCAAGTTGATGCCATATTACTCAAACTATGGGCAAAATAGGAACTTATAAGAAAAGGCTTGTTGGCAAATATGAGGACCAACCTTAGTAGTTAGCATGCTCATGCAACCATGAACCAACCCTCCAAAATTCTTCTAGTCAGAGTAAGTGTTTATGAGATTAATAAAGAATGATGTTTCCATAGGAAATTACGATCAAATGCAACTTACACTCCCAAATCCCAATACTTCTTAAGTTAACTGATTTCTCGAAACCAATCCTCCAATTCCGTTTCATAAATTAATTCACATTCAATAGTGAGGCTGATGATGCTCGATATCGGTGATCTCCCAGATCATGGCACATGGCAGATGACGTGTCCCAGAACATGCAAGAAAGGGCATACAGTGGCCGACCAGACCACACCTATGCTCGTCCTACCGAGCAAACGCCGGCTCACCTACGAGCCCCCTGCATAACCGGCCTCCTCGGCTTCACAGCTCGTCCCCAGGCTACAGCAGAACCAAGATACCTCGGCTCTCCCGCTCGTCCACGAGCTCTCCCGCCGAGGTCATCTTCCTCGGTCTCATCGACCGACCAACGGCACCGCTCACAGGCGCAACCGCCATCCCGCGAATCACGCCATGCGCGAGATATCCGCCGGCCACATCTCACGTTCCACGCCATCACGATCCCCCATTAACGAGCATGTCTCGCCGTTAATGGGAGATCCCGCTCATCACGCGGACGTGACGTCGGGAGCGCAACGGCCGGCGTGATTCTCGCGCATGCCCTGCCTGCTGCCACTGCTATATAAACCCCTTCTTCAGACGGTTCAAGTAAGCCATTTTGACTCCAGTAAGCCGTTACTCTGCTCGGATTCCCGCTCTAACTTGATCGTCGGAGGGTCCTCGGTGGTACAACCACCCCGGGACTTCCTTGAAGGTAGCTCGGCAATAACCAACCTCAAACCCATTGAGATCCACACGCTTCAGGAGCCTGCCTCCAGATCCAATCTCAGCCATTAGCAGATCACCGGAGGGCAACATCTGAAGAAGATCTACGCCTCCATCAGCTGACGCCGTCTGTGGGAAACCTTTGATTCCACAAAAACAAAAGTTCGTCTTCCGATCTCAACCTAATGGCGAGCGATCATCACGATGATCCAAGCACCAGCCGCCGCCTCCCTCTCAACGGAGGCGCGGACGAACCTCCTCCGCCGAATGCCATCAACGCCCTCGTCGGCCGAATAGCCCGACTCGCATCTGTTGTGGAGAAGCTGATCCGCGTCCAAACGGCGGGGCAAGATCACCAAGTCGCCAATCCCCCGCCTCGGGACCAGGACCCTTACCGGGAGATAGAAGACTCTGTTCGCATCGGCGCTGCCGACCACCGCCTCCCTACCTCCCGCGGCCGCGGATCTTCCGGGCCAATACGTTCTGAGACTCGCTGGACGCCCCACAGTTCCATGCCGAGGTCCGTCGCCAGAGCACCCCGCCCTCCGCGCACCTGTCCCTCCCGAGGAGATGTCTGTCAGCTCGCCTATTACCAGGCATGACCGACACCCCCTCCCTCGACGGGGTCGCACGGATGGGACTCGCCGCGCGGCTCGAAGGCCATCTTGTCGAGGGATCTAAGGAACCTCATTGAGAGGAACTGGAGCCACGGGCAGACGCAGGCCTCCAGCAGCAGAGGCCTAGGATCGGAATGCGCCGAATCGTCGGGAAGGTCACCGCTCGAGCGACGGGGCTAAGTATGCCGCCGACTCGCTCACCAAACCGTTCACCGAGAAGCTGCTCGCCGTACACGTCTCCTCTCGCAACAAACCCCCGAAGGTCTCCCTCTTCGACGGCAAATCTGACCCGAAAGACCACTTGGATGCATTCACCGCGGGAATGAGCTTCCAAGACAACTCCGATGCCGCCCAGTGCCGAGCCTTCCCGACCACTCTCATCCGATCGGGACGATACTGGTTCCGAGGACTCAAGCCACGCTCGATCTCAACCTTCGACGAGCTGGCCACCCAATTCCTCGGCCACTTCGTCGGGAACAGACGGCAAAAACGCACAGTCGACCATCTCTTCACGATCAAGAGCGGGGACAAAGAGACGTTCAAACTATACGTCACCCGCTTCTACAACGCCCTTCTTGAGGTCTCAGAGCACCGGGACGAAACAGTCATCACAAAACTAAGGTCTGGTCTTAGGCACAAGGAGTGGTTACGCTCCTTTGCATTGGCGCAACCTAAGACCATGGCCGAGCTAAAGGCATGGACCGAGCGCAAGGTCCAGCTCGAATCCGAGGTGAACGCAAATCTCCCCCGGACAGAGCAAACCGACCAAAAGACGAGAGCAAGAGAAGAGAGAAGGGGACCTGAGCGGCAAAAACCCTATCTTCCAAAATTCCTGGAGTACACCCCGCTCAACGTCTCTCAGGCGGTGCTACTAGAGAAGGCCAAGGACGAGGGGTTCTTCAAGCTTCCCCTGATCCCGTACATGGCCTCAAAGCGAACCCGGGACCCCTACTGCGGTTTCCACAGGTCGCTAGGCCACTCCACGGAGAGCTGTAAACAACTCCGAGACTACATCGAGGAGCTCATCCATTCGGGCCACCTCGCAGCGTACTTGAGGGACAAACGGCAAGCTGATCGTGACCAGGAGCTGCGTCCCCCTCCCGCCGAGCTGACCATCGGCCAAATCATGGTCATGTCAACCGAAGATACGTCTGGTACACACGAAGCTCGATGCCCTATGCCAGGCATAGATGCCGACAAACATTCGAGGGGCCCAAGCTGCGTGAATAAGATCATCTACTAGCATGTATTTTCTTTCCAAAGCGATGTACGCCTTTCTTGAGATCTTTTTGTTTATATAATGAAAGGGGTCAATAAAGCATTGCAACAAAAGAAAAAGAATTTTATTCGTCCAAAGGGTACTATAGGTTCCTCAGCCGTACAAAAAAGGAGGGCAGAATAATTACAACAGCGGGAGAATGGGGTGCAGAGAGCACTGCTCGTGGTACTCTGAGCATATTTCCTCCAGTCGAGCCCTCGCGGCGTCTAACCTCTGCCTCCGACTCCCCCCGCGAGCGTCGGCATCGTGCCTCAACTGGTAACACTCAAGGACAAGCGCCTCCAAGCGATTTATCTGACTCACAGAAATCAGGCCGAAACGCCCCAGAGACCTCTGTTTTCCAATAGCCTCCTCTTTCAGCTGTTCGGACAAGGGGTTGTAGAGCCGCGGCGACGCCCTCCAGATGGAATACATCAACAGCTGAAGGAGGGGGAGCGCCGGGGGAGCAATCGGCCGAAATGATCCTCGATGCAGCCTATCACCAACTGCACCGTGTCATCAGTGCAGTACTGATCGTAGAGATACACATCCTCGAAGTTTATGATATCGGGGATGGTGAAAGGGAAATCCTCCATTCTGGCATTTCAGGGTGAGGAAAGGAGTAATCAACACTCCCTCATTTTATAGCCCACAACGCCTGGGAGTCCAACGGTCGCCCGCCCATTTCACCCGCAACACAGGCGCCACACGGCAAACGTTGCGCCTCCCCATGCGAAACCGAAACGACGCAACTCCGGCGCCTCGCCTTCACCACGCCCTCATGACACGTGTCTCCCGCGACTGTCCAACTCCTCGGTGCCCACCTTGGGAAGAGCAGACAGAGCCTCGCCAAGAGGCAACCGAGTAGCTTCACTGCTCGGTCCTTCATCATGGAACTAAGCCCTCACTAAGAGGCAGCCGAGTGGCTACCCCGCTCGGCTATCCCTGGTCGGTAGCTCGCCTACCCAACAACTTCAGGGATCTAAGCCCTCAATAAAAAACAGCCCAACAGCTACCCTGCTCGGCTATCCCTGGCTGGTAGCTTCCCTACCCCACAACGCCAGGGATCTAAGCCCTCAACAAGAGGCAGCCGAGTGGCTATCCCGCTCGGCTATCCCTGGCCGGTAGCTTCCCTACCCCCACAACGCCAGGGATCTAAGCCCTCATTTATAGGCAGCCGAGCATCTATCCTGCTCGGTTATCCCTGTCTGGTAGCTACCCTACCCCACAACGTCAGGGATCTAAGCCCTCAACAAGAGGCAGCCCAGCAGCAGCCCTGCTCGGCTATCCCTGGCCGGTAGCTTCCCTACCCCACAACGCCAAGGATCTAAGCCCTCAACAAGAAGCAGCCCAGCGGCTACCCTGCTCGGCTATCCCTGGATGGTAGCTTTCCTAACCTCACAACGCCAGGGATCTAAGCCCTCAATAAGAGGCAGCCCAACAGCCATCCTGCTCGGCTATCCCTGGCCGGTAGCTTGCCTACCCAACAACGTCAGGGATCTAAGCCCTCATCAAGAGGCAGCCCAGCAGCTACCATGCTCGGCTATCCCTGGTTGGTAGCTTCCCTACCCCACAACGCCAGGGATCTAAGCCTTCAAAAAGAGGCAGCCCAGCGACTACCCTGCTCAGCTATCCCTGGCTGGTAGTTTCCCTAACCCACAATGCCAAGGATCTAAGCCCTCAACAAGAGGCAACCGAGCGCTTAATCTGCTCGGCTATCCCTGGACGGTAGCTTCCCTACCCCACAACGCCAGGGATGAAAGCCATCGCCAAGAGGCACCGGGCAGCAACCCTGCTCGGCCATCCTTAAGAACAAAAGTGCTCGCCAAGATGCACCGGACAGCAACCCTGCTCGGCCATCCTTAGTAGGCCACTTACGGCCCCTCCCGCGCTAAGGATGAAAAGTCCTCGAAAGAGGCAACCGGGCCCGCTCTTGCTCGGTTATCCCTGGCTGGTAGCTCCCTACCCCAACAAACCAGGGATCAAAGCCCTCGCCCAGAGGCAACCGGGCCCGCCCTTGCTCGGTTATCCCTGGCTGGTAGCTCCCTACCAAACCAGGGATCAAAGCCCTCGCCAAGAGGCACCGGACAGTAACCCTGTTCGGCCCGTTGATTGATGTGTCAAAAATATTTCTAAACCGCAATCAAAAACGGCGTCGCTCGGTAGCTAGCCGGTGAGTACGGGTTGGTCCACAAGGATTTTGTGTTTTCCTAATCGCTCTAACGAGTTAATTCCGATGGGTGTCGGATTGATTATTTCTAAAACCTAAATTGATTTATACTAAGATTATCTAGATCTAAGTCTTGCTAGGGTTAGGTCTAGGGTAAGTTGGGAGATTGAAGATTTCCTCACCGCTTTCAATGCCCTATGTTAGATCTATTAGATGTTATGGTAATTATCAATAAAAGGGATTAGTACCATCGGGAAGAAACGGTGTTTCTTCCTCTAGGTTCTTGTTCTTCCTTTATCGATCCTTACCCTAATCTCCATGGAAAACACACGAAACCGGTCCTTTAAACTACGGTATCACCGTTACCTCGAGAGGTAAGGTGCCGCAGGGAGCGGTGTGTGCGTGTATGCATGGAGTTCTAATTCTTATGTGTGATGGGGCAAGAAAGGGGTGAGAGATCTCATCTCTCAAATCTTTCCCTAAAACTAACCCTAACAAGTGAGAAGACTACTCGCTCATTAGGGGATTAAAAGACATTCTAAATTAAAAGTAAACTAAGACAAAGAAATAAAAGAACTTACTAATTTTTATTGATGGCTCTCTCCAAATATCAACACAGTACAAATCTGAATTTATGAAGTGAAAAGAGGCATGACCTCATATAAGATTTAGAGTTCCTATTTATAGAGGATAGGAACCCTAGGGTTACAATTGACTCGCATATCTGCTTTTGCCAAAATACCCCCTAAGAAAAGACCTATTCAATGATCCGCGCACCGCCACAAAAATCGCCACCGACACGGGCAATAGATGGCCGCGGAACCACGGCCGCAGCCAGGGTTTGGCCGCGGTTCCGCGGTCAAAAGAGAGGATCATTTGCTGAGTCTTCTTAGGCTTGTTCTGCTGCATGTTGGCTACATTTTTCTATACTTTTTTCTTCAGAATACCTTCGGGTTTTCTTCCAGATTTCCTCAGTGATTAATTGTAGTGGACTTTTGCCGTTGCTTCGTGACGAAGTCTTGAACCTTGCACTGCCTTGTACTTGTGAACTGATCTTCGTGTAGGCTTTATCAAGATTCTCTGTTTGTTGGTCGAAGTCTCACTTTTGTATCGTCTTTTGTCTTTTTCACTGTTTTTGTCCCGAGAATCTGTAACCTGCATCTAAGTAGAAGACATGGGTCAAAAGCACCGGTTTATTTGTAAAATGACTAGGAATGGGGAATATAGTAATGCAATATTATGATATGAACAAATACTCCCATACTTATCTTTTGCTCGTCCTCGAGCAAACCTAGTTTTATTCTCGACAAAATCCTAACCTCACTTTCGCAGGGAAACGCGATTGCACTGAGCTCGTGCAACAAGCCGTTAAACCTCTAGGTGTCCCTAGTAGGAGGAGTGTTGTCTCCTGAGAGTTTTCAGTGGATACTACCCACAAAATCCTATCAATTCGTCCCATTGACTTTTATTCTCCAATTAGGTTTCCCAACAAGGAAGTCTATTATCTTCGACTCATAAATCATCCACCCATATTCTTCATGCTTCCTTATTATTTAACTTAAGATTATATATGTTCTGCAGACCTATTTAGCTTTTGGCATCTCTTAAGTTTTCCTTCTACGGTTCCATCTCCACTTAGGAATTTTTATCATCTCTATTAAAAATACAAGTCCTATTCTTCATTCCTATCTCTTATCTAAACCCCAATCACATACCCCTACGTGTGTGTATATATCACCCCTACACTTGGAAATTCAAATCAAGCAATTATACTCTTGTTCGTTGTCCAAAGTACTTACTAATTGGTGAATTTTTAAATGAATTTTGCTTACACATCCTTCATGCGACCGTTAATACTTCTTGAGGTACCAACGACCGATTACAAAATGCGTTTGCATTTTAAAGCATACTTCCTAGTATTGTAACACCTAAGGCTTTTTAGCAGTGACTCCCAAACCAATTAGTCTAAGGCACTAGGTGATGAGGCACCCTCGCTAAATATTTTTTCTATTTTTCAGCCTTAAGTAATCACAAAAACCAATGTTCATTTTTTTCTTTATTCACACTTGTATATTTTTTTATTTTTCATCATACTAAGGACTTTAGACAAGAGCACTTCAAGGTCTCTTCTACTATTCCAAGTTTCAAGGTGCGTGTTTGTGCAATTTGTAGGGTATGTATTTTCAGAATCAAGACTTAAGCTTAGGAATTATTTTTCAAACTTATACTTTAATAAAAACATCAATACTTTTCCTTTGTTTTGACTTAGCCCAAGAAGTGAACTCAAAATTTGCCTATTTCTAAATAAACTACAAAGACATATACTTTCTACCGTTAAACTTTAAGAAAGGTTATTATTAGGGTTTTTAATTTACTAAGTCTAGATCTAGTTGTTCCTAGCTAGTTAACCTATTTGTCAAACTTAAGTCAAATACAGCCAAAATTGAATACATTAATTTTTATAATTTTTGAAATTTTTCAATTTTTTATGGATTTTAAAATAAGTATGCAAATGCAAAATATATATATATATATGAATGCAAAGGAAGAAGGCTTACCGAGCGTACCCCCAAACTTAACTTTTGACAGTGTCCTTACTGTCATGCAACACCAAGAGAGTCAAAATGTCGGCACTCCCCTGTTTATTTATTTACAAAATATTTTTTTTATTGTTAAAAACAAAAATATATACAGAAAGGTTCCCCCAAACTTCATTGAAACAATGTTAAACGTCATTGCCAAACTTTGCAAAGACCAAACATCAACACCAACCAGTAGAAAAATTTATCTGTATAGAGTATCGGTTGGTGGAAGAACGTGTTGTACCGATCCAAAAAGAATTGGGGAATATAGAAGTGGTGGTATGGAGAGTGTGGAAGTGAATAGATAGGAGGTGGTGATGAATCAAAACGAGAATGTGAATGATCAGCAATCATTGGAATATTGGCATTCTCATAGCTTATTAAAAGAAAGGGGGTGGTTCAACTTCTAAAGGAGGAGGTTGACTATCCACACTATCCCCAAGATATTTCTGTGGATCCTTTATCGACTTAGCATCATCCATCATATGCATATGATATTCAATTATGAGGGAACTAATCTCCTCGATGTCCGCCATAGTCCAGCCGAAAGCTTACCGCCTATCTTGTAAGACCATTAAAAGGATATTCTCTTGCTCGAGGGCTAGAGAGGCCGATATGATAACGGGGAAGGTCTTATTCTCACATATGTAAGCATATTTAAGATGAGACGGCAAGGGCGTGAGTTCGAGTTTCGGAGGCGAAACAATCATAGGCAAAATTGGGAAGTCTACCTTGAACTCAAAGGACTCCAACACTGGTTCGAAATCACTGCAAACAACCGATTCGGATGGTTCAACTAACTCATCCAAAAATTCAAAAGACTCATATTCGGGCGGTGAGTCGTAAAAATCGTCCGAAAAAGTGAAACATTCATAATCAATATTGGTTGTGTCAACTGTGGTAGATTCAAGGAGGGACGCACTAGTGGCGTCAAAACTGTTTTCATCAAACAGAAATCTTTCAAGCTCGCAGTCCTCCTGCGTGATTTCGTGAATAGAGCAAACTTCTCGTGTACTAGTTTTAGGCACGGGGGGGCAGACTTCCTAACTTGTAAATATTGAACTCACTAGATGTTTTCCTGAAGGATAGAGTCATGGAGCCATCGCGACAATTTATTACGGCATTGGAAGTGGCCAAAAATGGTCGACCGAGAATCACCGGAATTTGGTTCCGTAGGTTAGAAACAGGTTGTGTGTCCATAACAATAAAATCAACGGGGAATATGAAGTCCTCAACTTTGATCAACACATCCTCTAGCTCACCCCTAGGATGGGTGATTGATCGATCAGTCATTTGGATAGTACAACGAGTGGGTTTCAACTCTCCAACCCTTAATTGCTCATACACGGAGTAGGGAAGAAGGTTAACACTAGACCCAAGATCTAAAAGTGCTCGATTGATTTTCTTATCCCCAATTGTTATTGAAATCGTAGGACAGCCGGGTCCTTTCGTTTTTTAGAGTAAGGGTTGAGCTTGGTTAATAGTATTGCTCACTGCACTAGCCATAAGCACTTTCTTGGGTATTTGAGATTTTCTCTTCGAGGAGCATAAGCCCTTTAAGATTTTCGCATACGAAAGGACTTGTTGGATTGCATCCAAGAGAGGTATATTTATGCTAACCTGTTTAAATAACTTCACAATCTTCTCCATTTGTGGAGTTGGTTTATTGGGACTCAACCTGTTTGGAAATGGAGCATTTTTAAAATCTGTTGAGTCCAATGTCTGTGGAGTAGAATGTGAAGTTGGAACGGATCCCAATGTGGGTGTGTGCGTGAAGTGAGAAGTGGGTCCGTTCGGATTAGAAGAAGAAGAGCTTTTTGAAGAATGAAGAATAGGCTCTAACGAAGAAGAAGAAGATGGAGAAGAAGAAGAAGAAAAAAGAGAAGAAGGAGAACCACCGGCGGGGGTGTCATCACTAATACCCACATTATTTTGCAACACTCTTCCAGATCTCAACATGGTCACCGCATTTACATTATGATTGTGATATTCATGTGCGTTGTGTGTGTAACCGGGATTTGGCAATGGTTGAGATGGAAGCTTTCCCTTTTCTCTCTTGCTCAACGCAGCAGTTAGTTGTGCAATTTGTGCCTCAATAGATTTGATGCTTTGATCGTGTGAAGCATTGTTGTGCACCAAAAACTGGACGGAATTTTCCAACCTTGCTTGCGGATTCTGTAGATTGCTTAAGAAACGCATCTAGACTTTTTTCTAGCGAGATAACCTTATCATCATTTGGTTGAACCAAATTGTTTGTTTGATTTGGATAAGATTGTGGTTGGAAAGGTTGCTGGTATTGAGTTTGTTGGGGTGCTTGTTGTTGTGGAGGATGAGGCCTTTGAAAGTTGTTGTTTCCTTGGAATTGTTGATTTTGATTCCAAGCAAAATTTGGGTGATTCCTCCAACCCGGATTATAGGTCGAAGAGTAAGGATCATTTCGTTGTCGTTGCTGAAAGACAGCATTGACGTGATCTTGTCCTTGAACAGGTGGATTGTAAGGACACTCTTCGGTAAGGTGTGATGGATCCGAACAACAAGCACAAACAGTTCGTGGGGGTAAAGCAGGGGCAGGAGAAGACGATGAGATTTTGGTCTCAATGGCTTCTAGCTTTTTCATAAGTGCGGCCATCTCGGCCATCATAGCAATCGACATATCTAATTGATGTATGCATGCCCTAGATTGACCAATAGAAGAAGATGATGTGGTCTTTGTGCTCTCCCACTGAATTGTTTGTTCACTAAGATCCTCGAGAAACTGCCACGCTTCCTCACTAGATTTGGTTAGAAAGTGACCTTGACAAATGGTTTTTAGCAACTGCTTCGTTGTCGGGTTCAATTCCTCGTATAATGTTTGGCAAAGTTGCCAATTTTCGATCCCATGATGGAGGCATTGAACGAGTAGGTCTTTGAATCTTTCAAAACACTTCCAAAATGGTTCGGAAGGAAGCTGGGCAAATTGTATAATCTCATTGCGAATTCTCGCGGTCTTGTGATGAGGATAAAACTTTTAAGAAAAGCTTTAACAAACTCGTCCCAATTTCTAATTGAATGTGACGCTGTGCTGTATAGCCACTTCTCGGCTAAGTCACATAAGGTGAAAGGAATGATTCTTAGCCTTATAGCATCGTCGGATAATTGGGTTGTTTTCATCATAACGCAAACGTTTTGGAATTTATTGATAAAGATATAGGCATCTTCGGATTCCAATCCGTGAAATTTTGGCAGCATATTGATGAAGTGGGGTTTTATTTCAAAATTGTCCCCATTTGCCGGTGGGGGTGAAAGACAGGTAGGTAAGAAGGTGCGGACAGGGTAGAAGAGATCCTGGAGCGCGGTTCGTTGGGGCGCTACAACAGGCGGGTGATTTGGGTTATTCGCACCTAACGGAGGTGGAATCAGTCCCGTGGGTAAGGTGTTGTTGGGATTGTAACCCGACATATCTTCGGAAGAAGAATTTGAAGGTGGAGGTAAGGAGGTGGACAGAATTTCGACTTCGGAGTCGAAAGGTTCGTCGGTCGGTACCAACGAAATACGGACTAATCGGGCGCTAGTGTCTCTAGTCCAAAGTGACATACACTAAAGAGGTAGCGCGGTCAAAAAGGTGAAAAGCAGAATGTGGGGGTAAGAAAATGTTAATGAGAAGAAAGTGGGTGGTGGTGGGATGCAAGGATTTTGAGCGACAAGTTGCAAGTTTTTATAAAAAAATTTCTTTTTTTTTCTTTTTCTCTTTATTTGGAACTGTTTGCAAAAAAGATTTTTGATAAAGGGCTAAGACACACTTTCGATCAACCAAAAATGCACAATCAGGCCTAGATCTAGGGTCAACTAGGTCAACTAGACTGCTCTTAACTGTTCCAAAGGGCTAGAAAAACCGCCTCTTCACCGCCAATTGCAGCCAAGTAAGCGCCAGGTGAGTGGGAGGCTCCCCACTACGAAAGTAGTGGTCCTAATTAAGTAACCACTCGTCTTAGACACACTTGCCTAGACACCGCAAAGTCAGGTTAGGATTTACGGCCGATACCTATAACTAGTCCTCTGTCCTATTGAGCGCGACGTCCTTAGGGCCGAGTCTAGTATTTTTTAATTAAAAATGGTCAATGCAAATGCCTTATGTGATTTCTGGGGTCCTGGGAAGGGTGATGAAATCCCCACCCAATCTGGATTGGTCTCAAGCCCCTTAAAGTCCGATTAAAAATATGCAAAACAGAAAAAAAAAATCACTTGCAATCAATTTTTTTATTTTAAGCACGGCACAAAGAATCCTGCACAAGATTTGTTATTGAGAAGGGGGAAGATTTTTTTAGCGCAAAGAATCCTGCAGAAGATTTGGCAAAAGATATATTTCAGGTTGCAGAGGAGAGAGAAAGGAAGATTACAGTGCAATTTTTGCTTGCTGATGTCACCACAGCGCCGCCCTTCCGTGGTCAAACCGTGCCTCCCGCCGCGTTTCCGCGGTTGGAAAGAAGGCTCGCTTCCCGAAAAAAATTTGTATGTGCTGAATCGTCCAAACGGCCGCGGTTCCGCGGTTCTAAGGGCCTCCCGCCGCGTTTCCACGGTTTGTTGTGCTGATCAGACCCCGAGAAAATTTCTACTCCTCTGTTTTTGTGATCCTTTGTTGTTCAGATTTTTATTTTTCTGTTTTGCCCTCTAGATTTTTCCAGATCCGTCAATCCTGCAAAGATTCACAAAAAAATACCCTTCAAACAATAAATGATAAAAAAATTTATAATTTTTCTTTTTCTGTTTTTATGATTTTTTTTTAATTTAGATTAACCCGAAATTGCAAAAAGGAAATACTACGCCATCCCCGGCAACGGCACCATTTGATTTGTGTGTCAAAAATATTTCTAAACCGCAATCAAGAACGGCGTCGCTCAGTAGCTAGCCGGTGAGTACGAGTCGGTCCACAGGGATTTTGTATTTTCCTAATCGCTCTAACGAGTTAATTCCGATGGGTGTCGAATTGATTATTTCTAAAACCTAAATTGATTTATACTAAGATTATCTAGATCTAAGTCTCGATAGGGTTAGGTCTAGGGTAAGTTGGGAGATTGAAGGTTTTCTCACCGCTTTCAATGCCCTATTTTAGATCTATTAGATGTTATGGTAATTATCAATAAAAGGGATTAGTACCATCGGGAAGAAACGGTGTTTCTTCCTCTAGGTTCTTGTCCTTCCTTTATCGATCCTTACCCTAACCTCCATGGAAAACATGCGCAACCGGTCCTTTATACTACGGTATCACCGTTACCTCGAGAGGTAAGGTGCCGCAGGGAGCGGTGTGTGCGTGTATGCATGGAGTTCTAATTCTTATGTGTGATGAGGCAAGAAAGGGGTGAGAGATCTCATCTCTCAAACCTTTCCCTAAAGCTAACCCTAACAAACGAGAAGACTACTCGCTCATTAGGGGATTAAAAGACATTCTAAATTAAAAATAAACTAAGGCAAAGAAATAAAAGAACTTGCTAATTTTTATTGATGGCTCTCTCTAAATATCAACACAGTACAGATCTGAATTTATGAAGTGAAAAGAGGCATGACCTCATACAAGATTTAGAGTTCCTATTTATAGAGAATAGGAACTCTAGGGTTACAATTGACTCGCATATCTGCTTTTGCCAAAATACCCCCTAAGAAAAGACCTATTCAACGATCCGCGCACCGCCACAAAAATCGCCACCGACACGGGCAATAGATGGCCGCGGAACCGCGGCCGCACCCAGGGTTTGGCCGCGGTTCCGCAGTCAAAAGAGAGGATCATTTGTTGAGTCTTCTTGGGCTTGTTCTGCTGCATGTTGGCTACATTTTTCTATACTTTTTTCTTCAGAATACCTTCGGGTTTTCTTCCAGATTTCCTCAGTGATTAACTGTAGTGGACTTTTGCCGTTGCTTCGTGACGAAGTCTTGAACCTTGCACTGCCTTGTACTTGTGAACTGATCTTCGTGTAGGCTTTATCAAGATTCTCTGTTTGTTGGTCGAAATCTCACTTTTGTATCGTCTTTTGTCTTTTTCACTGTTTTTGTCCCGAGAATCTGTAACCTGCAACTAAGTAGAAGATATGGGTCAAAAGCACCGGTTTATTTGTAAAATGACTAGGAATGGGGAATATAGTAATGCAATATTATGATATGAACACCCGTCTTTAAGGAACAAAGCCCTCGCCAAGAGGCACCGAGCAGCTACCGTGCTCGGCCCCATCCTTAGTAGGCCACTCATGGCCCCTCCCGCGCTAAGAATCAAAGCCCTCACCAAAAGGTACCGAGCAGCTACCCTGCTCGGCCCCATCCTTAGTAGGCCACTGACGGCCCCTCCCGCCCTAAGGATCAAAGCCCTCATCAAGAGGCACCGAGCAGCTACCCCACTCGGTCCCATCCTTAGTAGGCCACTCAAGGCCCCTCCGGTGCTAAGGATCAAAGCCCTCGCCAAGAGGCACCGAGCAGCTACCCTGCTCGGTCGATCACCAGCCTGCCTCTCCAAGATTCCCACGCTAAGGAACATGACCTCACCATGAGGCATCCGGTTCTGTCTCAGCAATCTCCACCTCGACTTCGAGGCCATGGAGATACCGTCTTCGCACCGATCTTTGCACATTCGGCAAGCGAACAGATTCAACTCGATGTGCGATCGCTAGACAGAGAACCGACATAAAACGAAGGCAGTACCGCGCAAATACGAGTGTTTGTCGACAAAGGAAAACACAAGCACAAATACTACTACAAAAACAAAAGTCTTTATTCACAAAGTCAAAGCTTTTACAAGGGTACTGTGGGCTCCCCAGCCTTACAAAAATGCCCGAAGGCCTACAAAATACCCGAGGCAACAAAAAGAATAAAAAGCATGAAGACAATAGGCTTCAGGCCTCATGGCCGGGCGCAACCTCGGGAAGCCCAGCGCCCACCATAGGAGCCTCGGCGGGTATCTCCCCGGAGCCATCCTCCTGCTCGTCATCCCTTCGGGGATATTCGGCCCGGAGCTCTTCGTCAGCGAACTCCGGCATCCGGGCCTTGACGGCGTCGAAGGCCTCGTACCAGATGGCGGTGGTGGCCGAGGCTAGGACAGTATAGAACTGTTCCGATTTCTAGAAGTTCTCCACCGCCTTCACCGCTTTGAGGTCGGCTCGCTTCGCCGCCTCTCCCGCAGCCTCCAACTCCTTCCGGAGGGTGCTCACGGACTTCCTCATGGTGCCGACGAGCGCCCTGGAATCCCGAAGCTCGGCCTCGGCAGCCTGGGCGGCCTCACGAACCCTGGCAAGCGACATGCTGGAGAACCTGAGGAAATCGGAAGGGGGTCAGGAAGAGAAAAGGGCACCAAATCTCGCAAGCAATGAGACGATGTACGAGCACTAACCTGCACGACCTCTTGGGCGATGGACACCATTTGTGCCTTCAACGTCCCCCCATGGACCCGGCCCTCGGCCGACCTCTCCATGTCATGCAGCAAGCTGTCAACAACGAAGAGCCCCGAGGGCACCACAAAGCGGAGCTCCCCCTCGTCCACCAAGATCGGAGAGGCCGGGATCCGCGGAACTGTTCGGGGGAACCTCTTGAGAGACGACGGCGGGGAGCTCGTCTGCACCTCCGAAGCCTGGGCATCCTTTCCCCGAGCCCTTTTTCTGCTCGGCGCCTGGCTGGGCTCCGTGGCGCGACCCGCACTCGAGCGCTGGGGCGGAACGGCTGCAGGGGGAGCCGGGACCGTCGTCTGACGAGAAGAGCTGGCCCCTCTAGCTTTCGACCCTTTTTTCGGCTTGCGCATGGCTGCTCGGAGGAGGTCCACGTCCATGGTTTTTGCACAAGACAAGATATAGTGGAATTAGCGACACAAACAGAAACAGAATCAAACACAAGCCTAACTTACCGACGAACTGGGGGGCTGAGCCCGGCCCAACTAAGGGCCCGCTCAGAAAGCAGCACGTCAGCCCGGGGAATAGGCTCCCACCCCGCCACCCTCACCGCATCGGGGTCATTGGACAGATTTCCCTACCAGCACCTATCCCTAGACCACTGGATAGGTACGTGCCAGTCCTCACCCTTTGGCGGCCCGACGAAGAAAAACTTCTTCTTCCAATCATGGATGGAAGAAGGCAAGACGACAACTCCTGACCCAGCTACACTCCCCCGTTGCTTCCTAAAGGAGAGGTAAACCCACCTCGGGTCGCCCGCGCGAGTTCCGGAGTGACTTTTGTAAACAAGAGAGGAGGCAAGGATGGACAGACTAAAGGGGATCATCTGCAGCTTCAGCCGGACCAGAAACCCTAAGAGAATCCTCCAGGAGTTCGACACTAGCTGGCCCGGGGCGAGCCCGAAATAATTTAGCGCAGCTACAACCTCGGGAGAGAAAGGCAGGCGCATTCCGGCCCAAATGGCTTCTAGGTAAAAAGTGATCTCTCTACCCCGCAGCCGATCTGCCCTCTCTCCTTTCTTGGCCAATCGTAGCGTGTAGCCGGAAGGAATATGGAAACGAGCTCGGGCGGTGACAAGCTCGTCCTCATATCTCACTGAGGACGACGCACCAGGGACGTTCGCCTCCACCGCTCCGGAAACCGCCCCAGACGCGCGACCCCGGAAAGAGGATCTGACCCCAACTTCCCGAAGGGGCTCCAACCCAGGAGAAGAATCCCCAGTATCTACCCCTACGACATCTACAAACTCCTCAAAGCAAGACATCTACTGATGGGAAGAAATCCTCGGAAAGAGAAAACGCAAAATCCGACCTAAAAGGGGAGAGCGACGAGCCAACAAAACTCAGAATGAGGAAAATGAGAGAGAGATCCCGAATCAGGCCTCCCCTCGATTTATACTGCCTGCGTTCTCATCCAACGGCGACGGTCGGCTCCCGCCAAAAACAACTCTTCGAATTCAACGGCCGCGATCGCTCCACCTGCTGCACGCACGTTGGCCGAACCCCATCAGACGCCAGAAATCTGCGGCCCGTCGCATCAGCCAACCAACGCCCGACACGTGGGCTGTCGCTTCAGCAAAAGTACGCATGATCCGGCGCACCCTCTTTAATGCAAAAGATCTCGTCCTGATTCGCTAGCGTCATCTAGAAAATACAACGGATTACCCGGGGACACGCCCGACGATATCTTCGAAGAGGAGCTCACCTCGGTGACACGGCAGACTACTCTCGACCTGGCCCATCAGCTGGTCGGGACAAGAGTGGGGGGTAATGATGATGCTCGATATTGGTGATCTCCCAGATCATGGCACGTGGCAGATGACGTGTTCCAGAGCATGCAACAAAGGGCCTACAGTGGCCGACCAGACCACACATATGCTCGTCCTACCGAGCAAACGCCGGCTCACCTACGAGCCCCCTGCATAACCGGCCTCCTCGGCCTCACAGCTCATCCCCGGGCTACAGCAGAACCAAGATACCTCGGCTCTCCCGCTCGTCCGCGAGCTCTCCCGCCGAGGTCATCTTCCTCGGTCTCATCGACCGACCAACGGCACCGCTCACAGGCGCAACCGCCATCCCGCGAATCTCGCCATACGCGAGATATCCACAGGCCACATCCTACGTTCCAGGCCATCACGATCCCCCATTAACGAGCCTGTCTCACTATTAATGGGAGATCCCGCTCATCACGCGGATGTGACGTCGGGAGCGTAACGGCCGGCGTGATTCTCGCGCCTGCCCTGCCTGCTACCACCGCTATATAAACCCCTTCTTCAGACTGTTCAAGTAAGCCATTTTGACTCCAATAAGCCGTTACTCTGCTCGGATTCCCTCTCTAACTTGATCGTCGGAAGGTTCTCGGTGGTACAACCATTCCGGGACTCCCTTGCAGGTTGCTCGGTAACAACCAATCTCAAACCCATTGAGATCCACACGCTTCAGGAGACTGCCTCCAGATCCAATCTCAGCCACCCATCGCAGCCATTAGCAGATCAACGGAGGGCAATATCTGAAGGAGATCTACGCCTCCATCAGAGGCATTCTGAAGGAAAGTAGCATTTCAATAGTGAGAGGTTCTAAAGAACCGAGCTTTGTGCCGGTTTCTTGGAGGCAAAAAGGAACAAAAAACAATTTAGGAAAATGCCCCAAGCTTATGCAAACATTACAGACTCCCCCTTCCACTACAATAAAACTGAAATCACCAAGATTCATGCTATGGGGATGCGCAAAAAAACTTTCAAATATTTCAGTCCATTGCTACTCCAAACAGCCCCAACGTCTACAATTATAGTGCTGATCTAGGGTGCACATATATAACCCGTTTGAGAAAAGAAAAAAAAATTCACACGTCTATAGCCATTAAAGCTACCTGAAAATTCTTACAAATACATTCACTTCATGTTCACATATCTGCTAGCTCATCTCATTTTTCTCACTCCCAAGTTCCAACATCACACATTTTTTTGGGTTCCAATTGGCCATCATGATAACCATATTCATTTTACATCCAAAGTGGCAACCGTTCTCCACAAAATAAAGGTATGTTGTCTGATTTTCTGAAATTCATAAACCATGTATTAATTGCAAGAGTTATAGTTTTACATTTCATTAAATCCATTATCAAACTCTTCATCGGATCAATGAAGTTTCTGCCATTTTTTTAAGTAGCTCCTAGAATCAATTACCAACAACTTTCAAGCTTATAACCTATAAGCATTTCATTTATATGTTTGAGTTCCAATGAATTTTATAACATCCATGTCTGAGAATCAGTTTGATCTTGTTCAAGAAATGTCGAACATCAAAACTAATTATATATTAAATATATAGAGAGAATAAAAGAGGGCTTATATGGTTTTCATTATTTGCTGACCCAGCGCCTGTTTGTGTTCGTCTCGTATTTTAGGAGCGAACAAAGAGCATTCTTTGTGGGGGAAATCATTCTCTTAAAACTGCTTATTTAAACGGTACCTCATATAATGATAAAAAAAAGGATTTCAACGGCTAATTTGACGATGTATTCCATTGAGATTCCAACAATTACATAGAGACTTCGATGACAAACTTCTCAGTCCTAATTAGAGGCGTGTAATTTGATTAATATTTAAAGTTCTACATAGCCATCTTTTAGGTAAAATCTTTTGTTACCCATTTCTTACCTTTTTTTTTCCCCTCGGAATTCTTGAATTATTCTTCAAGCTTTATCAAATAATTGTATAAATATCTAATGTTGCAAGTATGTTACCTAGAGATGACATAAGCTTTATTTTTATTGCATATTATATTTCTTTTGTTACTTAAATATTAAAAAAAATTGCCCATAATTGTAAAATAGCCATTTTAGTAGTGATATGTTGGCACCTTTTTTCCCTAAAAATTTGACCGCACGATATGAACTTATTTAGTCCTTCCATCTAATTCTAATTATCTTAGCTGCTCTACAATTTAAAAAATAGAACTAATGATTAACAAATAATTTACAATTAAAAATGCAATTAGACGAAGAAACAATGTTGCGGATTTTTTAGCAGCTCGGAGGGGCCTCCGAAGCGTCTAGGCGGCATATAGGCAAGTCACTTCTGCCGCTCCGCCTTTTTTCTACTTTTAAGAAATTGGTCTGTAGAAGGACGATATGGTATGTTTAAAAAGAAAACAAGTGTACAAGAATGAGATTGGAGAAGAGAGAGCAACTTTCAATCTGCATAGGCTTAGGCTAAGTTTCTACATCATGCCCTATTTCTGTGCATAAATTATTGGCTAATACTTTGTATATGTGTAATGCATGTATATATATTAGAATTGGCTGTAAAATTATGTTGTATGAAAATTTTAAGGATTTATTACATCAAGAAAAAATAACCGATTGATTGTTCAATTAAATTTTTTTATTAGGCACCATTTATAGAACTTGTAGTATTGAAATTGTTTTGGAAAAAAATCGTAGTACGATAAATTTATATTAAAATTTTATTTTGTAAATCTTTTTAAACAAAAGCACATTGTATATTGATACGGAAAATAGTCTGATGAAATGCACAAAAATTCACAATAGGTTAAAATGCACAAAAATAGTTTGGGCATTGAAGACAGAAATAAGACTTTTCTCTATTGCATCGTAAGTAGTGGAGAGTTAATAAACATTAAAGATTTAAAAGCATGATGACCATTCAAAGTTTAAATAACTATAATATGATTTCTTTGCACTTTCAATTTTTAAAAAATATCATTAAGCGGAACCATATGCATGCCATGCTATGTTGACCATGTACAACAAAAAGATCTTCAATTCCATCTGATACAATGTCAGCTTCAGAGGTAACACTATCATCTATCTATAATTTACGAAAACGGTTACAAAAACATTTTTAAAAAATGAGAACTACATAGAAACTAAGGATATTAAGATCTAATATGAAAAGGAAACGGGAATTACGATGACACCTTACATGATGATTGAAGCTCGTTGCGCAAGAGTTCAAATGATGATAAACCCTTCTCACCGCGAAGATAGTTGATTGCACCAGATTAAAAGAATCTAATTACAAAATTATAAACTTTACTATACTAAAATTAATACCCAGCGACATTATTTGATAACACAAAATATCATTTTATTTTTATTTGAAAAAATCACGTTCCGTCTAATTAACAATGGTTCATGTGTTTGCATCTTGCGACAAAGTTGAAAAAATATGAAGTTCTCAATGGAAACTTGATGTCATCAAGATCGATCAAAGGCTTTCCGGTGCAATCCGAATTCCTTTGAGAGTTGAAAAGGATGTTGGTGATAATCAAACTGTAGGGAATTCTATAGCACGGTTTTCTTATAGTTGGTTCTTATCTTTTGTTTTACTTTTTTTTTCAAATTTTAATTTGATGCACGTGGTCAGTTAAGCCTTTGATATGTAATTTTAAGTTTTTCCTTAATTTTTTGAAAGGAAAAAAAAAAAAAAAGCAGCCACATCATCAATCAATTTTGAAATCTAAGATCCCATCCTTTTGCATTAAAATATTTGAGAACTATAGGCGGTTTAAGGTGATGCCATGGTGCACCTAGTTATTGTTTAGTAATTGAATCTAAATATGTGACAATTTCTAAGGCAAAAAGAAAGGAATAAAACTTTAGACACTACGAAATTTAGAAGAATAAATTTCATAGAGCACCATCGAACATTCAGATTTTTGAGATATGAACTTTTAAAATTCCTTCAACCCCTCCAGAAATGGTGATATTGTTTGAAAATGCTGGTTTTGTCAATTTCTTTCAGACACGAATGGGCTAAATAATCCCAAAATGGCCTGTACATGGACTAACTAGCCTCAAATTAAACTAAATATGGTTTTGCTTGACAAAAATACCCTTCAATATTTTGGGTAAAAACATTCAAGGAGGATTCTTGCCATTTTTTTAAGTTCAACGATAATATTTCAAAAATGTTGAAAGTTCAATGGTGCTTCATAAAATTTACCAAATTTAGAATTAGCAGAATAAAAATATATATATGGAAAGTATGCTCCACAAACAATATGAAGAAACAAATGTTTTGTGCAAATTGACAACAATAAATTTCTAGGATAACCACTTTTGCTACTTAGGATGCATAACAAATATCATTAAGGCGGATTGACAAAGATGTAGTTCACAGGATTAAAGTAAAATAGTTGAAGTGAAAAAGTGCTCCAAGAGTACTTTATGGTCATAAGATAAAATTAAGGAAAAATCATAAGATGGTTGTAAGATGCTAGAATAGCTTTATAAATGATAAAATGAGAAAGAACCGACTGAAATGGTTTAGACATGTGCAATGGAGGTCACTGTTCTAAAAAGCAATTTACGCAGTCATCTAAGCGAAAGCAGTCCCAAGCCCCTCTGTTTTGACCCTAAATGGTTGCATAAACGGTTTAAACACATAAGTGGGCTCTTCCGTCAAGATGGATACTTAAGTGGGTGATTATACAAGCTTCAAGCGTCGGGTTTAAGGTTTTTTTAAAATACCTTACCCACAACCCCTTATAATATACAATACATGTATCATACAATACATGTATCGTTCTATTTTCAAATTACACAAACGAAAAACCCTAAAGTATTCTAGTTGCACTTTCCTCTCATCACAATCCTCTCAAGTCTCTAAAGGATCGTCGGCAAAAACCCTAAGTAATTTTGTCCAACCTTTTTGATGTTCTGATTTCTCTCCTCTTTTACAATTTCATTTGATGTGGTATGTAATTTGCAAGCGGAAAAGTTCAATTAGAAATGTATGATTTATCATTATATTTCATCTAATGCCATGTGTTATAATTTTTTGATATTATGCACTACATTCAATGTGAAGTTGCTATATAAACTTTGAGTATTTTTTACTTCCATTGATTTTAGATTTTTTCTATAGATTTTGCTATTTTATGTATATATCTGAAATATAATTTTAATTAAAATTAGAAAACCCCGTCTAGACGGTGCTTAAACGGCATCTAGACGTTAGACGATACCCCAGCCGCTCAACTCAGCCTAGCGCTTTTTGCAATCTTGATGAAGGCTAATCAATGTTCAATTAAAAATGATTTTTTTTTTTAAAATGGTGCAACTGATAGATGTAAACTAAGATTGTGTTTCATTGCTTGTGGTTCGAAAAACAATGTGTTTGCAACTACGGACGCCTAGCTATACGGTTGCAACATCATTTCTTTGTTTAGTTAGGCCTAGGTTGGCAACAAGATTCCAGAAACCATAGTTTTGTTTAAGTTGAAAATGAAAGCACGGCTTACATGTGTGCGAACCTTGGTTTCATAAACTCCGGGTTTCGTAAATTTTAGGGTCGTTTGGCAACATAGTTTATAAACCAAGATTTCGTTTAACTTACCATTTTTAAGTTAGGGGGGAGAGAGCACGAAATCTTACGAAACTCCACTCTTTTGGGGGTTTAGCAATATAGGGTTTCAAGCTTCTACAACCTATTAAAACTATAGTTTGGAAAACTCAATTTTGCTTGTCAAACTAGCTACAATTTCGATTTTTCGAGTTTGGCACTGAATCCCAACGAAACCGGGTTTCGAGAAACATAATCCCATTGCCCAACGAAATATTAAAATGTAGTTCGAACTACATGTTTTGCAATATATATGTCTTGTTGCATGTAGCCCAAACACAAAAAACCTCCTTTCTCTTAATCTTTTGTGTTCCAGCACCTTTAATAGGAACAACGCTCAATTTGGACATAGTTGCAACTGCACGTTTTCAGACTCGAATTGTTTCTCAAACTACATGGTGGAGCAACAGCAACTTACATTTCGATGAAAAAAGAAGAAGGAGATGCTGGTTTTTCAAAATTACCGAGGAGACGACATTCAAGAGAGAATTGGCGGCCGAGAGATCACCGCCGGCTGCGGAGGAAGATGAATCGCCGCCTCCGCATCAGCCACGGCGAGATTTGGGCTGCGGGGGTTCCATTGTTGGAAGATCGCGAAATTTGATTTCTAGGTTTTTGAGACGTTGGGGTTTTTTCGGACCTTTGTAGATAAGGTCTTCTAATTTCAGGAAATTGTATTTCGATACTTCATGTAAACAAGTGCAATTGCCTTCAAAGAGCATATTTCACACACAAAAAATTAAGGGTAAATTGTCAAAAAAAAAAAAACACCAACTGCTTTTCCCCGTTGTTAAACCCCCGACTCAAAATAATAGTGAAAAACCCCTAAAAAGGGTTTTAGTTGTCAAGAAACCCCGCATCTGTGATATCTAATAGTTGTCTGCTATACCTAGTTTCCTGTGATATCTAAGCAGGTTTTTGACAGGAGAAAAATGTGCCTGGGGTTTCTGATAATTTACCCAAAAATTAAGTATGCTCATTTGTTGACCAATATATCATACGATCTCTTGCTGTTAGGTAAGCATGTCAGTGTCTTTAACGCGGTTTAATGAATCCCCGTTTGATGTAAATAGGTCGAAACTGATTATATACCATCCATAATTTGATACATGCACGGTTGAGATTTGAAAAGAAGAAACAATGGTCTTAAAAATAGGATTTAGTTTTTTCTTTTAATCTCAACCGTACATGCATCAAACCATGGACGGTTGATAATTAGTTTCGATCTTTTTACATGAAATGGGGATTTAACTGGAACTTTACTCCAATTGACCTCGTTTACTTCTTACAGATTTCACCTGAAACTTTGGGCGTTCAGATAAATGTCCTGATTATTTTGTTACAAATGAATTAACATGAACCTAGTTTGAACACTTTGTGCATTTTAACTTAATAAAAAACCATTTATGGTGGAAATAACGAAGATGCCTATCATGGTGGAAATGTTCCATCGTTGATGATGAAATAAGAAGAGATGTAAAAGGGTAATACCATTTGCCGAAACTAAATATCTATCAAAATGAAAATAAATAATGAAATTAGGGTATTTATATTCAATTTATCAGGTTTAGGGTATTTATTTATAAAATAAAAGTTGTAGCCTATTTTTTCTGAAAATGCTTGCTTTTTACTTTAAAAACCAAATTAGCCTTTGAGATAGACGGGCCTGTCAGTCGTTTTTAGATGTTTTTAGATGTTGTAGGCAGCCATGTCCCAGTTCATTTAAAAATACAACTCCAGAATTTGAAAATTAATATTAGTCTTGAGTTATTTAAAATTGGAATTTGCTTAATAGTGTATCGAAACCAGCATTTTAGAATCCGAGAATTTGGATTTTAGAACTCGTCGTTCAAATTACAGTACAAAAATGAGAAAACCAATCAATTTTCAAATTATCATGTACCCTTAAGTTTTCTAAAATGACATATTATACATAATAGATCAAAATTTAAATAAACTGATCAACCCAGCATCGTCCACCGGCCGCCGCCGCCATTAACCGGATATCGACCGCCACCGGTAGACTATCCCAATCACCATCGGCGTCCGACCGCCGCCCATCGTAGTCCCTGTTCGCCGCCGCCCCTCGCCGTCTCCGATCGCCGTCCCCGTTCCCCGCCGCCCGCCGTCCCCGTTCGCCGCCGCCGCCGCCCGCCGTCCCCGTTCGCCGCCGCTCCCGCCGTCCCCGTTCGCCGCCGCCGCTCCCGCCGTCCCCGTTCGCTGTCGTCGCCCGTTGCCACCTCCGATGGCCACCCCCTTCACCGACGCCATCGCCGCCGTCGACCGTCGCCACCTCCGATCGTCGTCGCTGACCGCCGCCACCTCCGATTGCCGCCTCCGACCGTCGACCGACCATCCTCGTCGCCTGCCGCCGACCGCAATCGCCGCCGCCGACCGTCGCCGCCTCTAACCTCCGCCTCCGACCGTCGACCGACCATTCTCATCGCCTGCCGACGATCGCAATCGCCGCCGCCGACCGTCGCCGCCTCTAACCTCCGCCTCCGACCGTCGACCGACCATTCTCATCACCGCCCGACGATCGCAATTGCCGCCACCGGTCATCAATCAGCGTCCGTCGAACCTCCGTCGGTTGAGTACCAGCTAACGTCCACTATTAAATGTATTTTCCTAAATTACATATGGATTTTGAATAATTTTTTTTTAATCAAAATTATTTTCATTTACAAACTGTGGATTGTAAAATTAAGTGGGACCAACACCCACCTAAAAGATTTCATAGTAGGCCTAACATTGCTTTGTCTTATAACCTTAGTCTCTGGGCTTTAAAATAATTTGGTAAAGACAAGATCCATAATTTAATTGGGCTGATTCAATATATAACCGGGTCAAGTGCATGTTTTCATTATGTTACCCTCCTTATTTTAGCATTTGCAATGCGTGTGTATTAAAATAATTGTTTGATGTGAATATATTAAAAAAAATTAAAACATCTATTATATCACCGTGCATTGCATGCTTATTTTTCTTCTTTTTTTGGATATATAATTCAAATGAAACATGAGAGCGCTACATCCCCTCCTCTTTTGCTTATAACCGTAAAAAAGATATTATTCTACTCCCTCATATTCATCATTACTAGATTGTAAGTACATGTGATGCTTATGAAAAAGAGAGGAGGAAGTAGTTATAAAAAGAGCACCCAGTTGTTAACAGTGATAGAAAAAAGAAAGTGCTCAACATGACCTGTAATCTATTGATTGTAAAATAGAAAAGATGGCTAATAATTAAAAAAATTCCAGTTATTTTGTTTTTTCTTTGGAATCAAAATTGGAACCCAACCCTTCTCTTTGCATTAAAATGGCAGCGCGGAACATATCATTTTTGGGGTGATCCATTGCAAACCGGTCCGTATTTTTTAAAAATGGAAACTCTCGATCGACAACATATTTGAACGATCCGATCCGTTCAAATTGATCACCTTACCCTCCAATATACGTGTATGAAAAATGAATGGAATTAAAGACCTCTAACATATGCATCAGATAAAGTTTATGTTGCATTATCGAAAGACGTTCATTTTTGCACCCATCGATGCATATGTTAGAGCGCTTTAAATGCTTTGATTTTTCATACACGTACATTTGAGGGTGGGGTGATCAACTTGAACGGATGGGATCATTCAAATATGTCGTAGACCGAGAGTTCTCATTTTTAAAAAAACGCGGACCGGTTTGCAATGTATCCCCATTCATTTTTACAATTTTAAGGCAAGGAGGAGAGGTTACCAAAATTTAATTTCTACTACCTAGTTATTCTACTTGCTTTAAAGAAAAATTATTAGTTTGTCGCCTAATCATCAAACTAAATTTCTTTAACCAATTAGTTTTTGATTTAAACAGTTTTAATTTTAAGTTAATAATATCTACACTGGCCACAAAATAGCTACACATTTAAAACATCTATTATATCAACTAAAAGTCATTGAGAATCTTTTCAAATCTTTTATCTATGACGGTAACATATAACACCATGCATTGCACATTTGAAAAGTTGATTGAGTGGATTATCTTAGAATGAGGGATTTTTCTTCTTCTTTGGGATATATAATTTAAATGAAATGCGAGAGCGCTACATCCCCTCCTCTTCTACTTATAACTGTGAAAAAGATATAATTCTACTCCTTTATATTCACATTTACTAGATTGTAAGAATATGGGATGCCTATGAAAAAGAGGGGAGGAAGTAGTTATAAAAGAGCAGCAGGTAGTAAGCAGCAGGTAGTAAGTTGTTAGCAGTGAGAGAAAAAAGAAAGTGATCAACATGACATGGAATCTTTTGATTGTAAAATAGAAAAGATGGCTAATAATTAAAAACAATTCTGGTTATTTTTGTTTTTTCTTTGGAATCAAAATTGCAACCCAACCCTTTCTCTTTGCATTAAAATGGTATAGATGATCGTATCATTTTGGGGAGTGATCCATTGCAAACCGGTCCGTTTTTTTAAACGGGAACTCTCGGTCTATGACATACTTAAACAATCCGATCTATTCAAGTTGATTACCCTACCCTCAAATATACATGAATGAAAAATCAATGGAATTAAATGCTAAAAATTGTGAAGAATGCATCAGGTCATTCGTCTGCGTAAGACAAGGGCAGACGTCTGGACATAGCATGTCAGAAACACAAAGTAATGACAGACGTTTGAAGGGTAGCATGACAGACGTCTGTAGAAGATCAAGCCCCAACCCGAGACTGAAGACTAGACATCTGACCAAGTGTGGTTCAGACTTCTGGTGAAGCAAATGAAGCTCAACCCAAGACTTTAGAACAAACATCTGGGACACGACAGGCGCATAAATAAGAAAAACGAAGGGATACTGTAACGACTTTGAAATCACTGTACAGAATTTTCTTGTTATTGTACAGAAAAGAGTATTACAGCCTGTGTAAGAGTTAAAAGTTATTTTTGTTAAATAAAAACAAGAATCATTATATAGCTCACTGGCCTCTACACTACTGTGACATAGCCTATATGTTCGATTCTCATCTGACCCAATTATTTTCAGATTTTTTCTTTTTAATTTTTGGAAGCCCAAGAGTTGCATATGCAATACACGGAGAAATGAAAAGTTTCATAAAAATCAAACAGGCGCAATGAGGTGTACACACCAAAATATCCATGTGGCACGAATCTCGAGGCAATACCTCAAGATCCGACAGCCCAAACCCATCAAAGGGCCGGCGCCGATGGTTGATATGAGCCCAAATGGCTCTGTGCTTTGTACACACCCCTCTTCAACTCTCCTTAACTTTTATGCACTGTTTGATTTTCCTACAATCAAACAGAGACTCTTCAATTCACCATTTAACATCTTTTTAATGTATTTTAATCCAAAATTTTAATTCTCAAACTCTAATTCTTCACTATAAATATCACCCCATGCCTTATCTCCCCTCTATTCTGAAAATTTCTAGCAAAATCACCTCAAAAGTTGCTAAATCCAAGTGAAGTCAAGTGGAGTTAGCAACCAAGCTTTTTCCATCGAAGATCGAACCTGTTTCCTGAATTTCCGTGACGCCACAAAGCCCCCTCCCTTCTTCCTTACCCTCTTCTCGATATTACGAAGCCGTAAGTACCTCTCATATCTCTTTCTTTTCATCTCATTTCATTCCCTAAATATATATCGGTAAGTGGAGTTACTTCCCATGCATTCTTTTAAAACTTAGAACTCCCTTTTCCTATATACATAAGTCACACAAATTTTACCACCCTACTTGTAATTTTAATTACAAACTTTTAACTTTGAGTTTAACCAAAATTTTCATGTGAAACAAATATAAACGAACTTTTCCATTAAAATACCTTGAATTTTAGTATAAATCTCTTTCTGATAATTGTTAAAACAATACCTTAGGAAAACTTCACGGGATAACGACCTACCCTACACGCACACTTTGGTTTCATAGCACGATATATATATATATATATATATATATAGAGGTTAGTTTAAAGAATAGTTTTTACATTATAATACCACATCTTTTCAAAAAAGGGTTTCTTCTAAAGCGGTATTTTGTAATCCTTAGCAAATACGTCTCTACAACCCTCGTTAGGGAACCCGCTAATGAATGGTGCGGATTATCGCACATCCTTAGGATAGTAGAGCGAGATGCAGAACTTCTTACAGAGTATTCGATCTCGAAAGGAAATAAAATACGGTTTTTTAAGAAATGCGACTTTTCTAAATAAAACTAATTTTTGAAAAAAAAATTATATAAAAATTATAAATCCGTATTTTCAATATATTATGAAACTATATTTTCTAAAATGAAAGATTAAAATGTTAATAAAATACCATCAAGTTACCAAAAAAGAGCTAGTTTTCAATAAAATACCATAAACTTTTAAAAGTTAAGCTTTTATCATTAAAATACCTAATAATTAAAATACATGCCCATGAAAAACCCTAAAACTTGTAAATCACCCTCAAGATTATTTTTAAAACAATATTAATATATATTTTTCATAAAACCCTCTCAGATATACAGACAATAATTAAGGACTCTAGATTAACATAGGTTTAAGTGAGATCAATTCTCTTGAGCCCCAGGGAGCCGGAGAAAGTGAGTGCTTGCCTATTCAGGTTAGACAACTTAACGAAGTTATCAATGAAAATTGTCTTGGAAAAAGGCACAAATCCTGCCGTCCATGTACAACAGTTGCCGATTACTCCCGAACCTAAGAAAGTCAAGAGTTAAATCCATTCACAAGTGTCTGACTCAATCTGAGTCCAAACTCAAACCAGAATTCAAAATCAAACACGAACTTGAATACTTGATCATGAACTTTAATACTCGAATTCAAACATCAAACTCAAATTTGTATATTTGACTCGACTTGACCGAACCATGGTTATAACATGACATGAACTCAACATGATTACTTGAATACATGATTACATTCTGAACATGAACTGGAACATTTTATATCTATGGATTCGGTCAAGACTTGTAATTTTAATCTATACAATATAATACGCGGGGATAAAGGGGTAGATTGGTATAGAACGTATATCATGGCACGAGAGGTCACTTAAAAGATACCTATATGAATTCATGTGTCGTTGTCCCGTGGGTTATGACGGGGCCTTGTACTACATGTTACTATAATCTACGAGGTAAGATGGACTCATCTCGTATACATGAATACCTTTCTTATCAAACTACAAATAACCACGTTAAAATAACTATCTTATACCTATGAATAATCATACACAACTTTACATGTTCGCTGTTCTTTTGGTTTTCTATTCACATTACATACCTTCTTCTCTTACTTCTTTTGGGACTTACCGAACGCTAGTTCACCGACGATATTCCTTTTTGTTTCTTTCTTTGGAATGTTCGTCAGGAGGACCGGACTCTGAGGAGATAGAGCCAAACCCGGAGGACTTGGACCAGCTTGCTGCTCAGCCAGACTGCTAGCTCTTTCCAGCCTGCACTTACTTTTTGTATGCCATTATTTAGGCATTTGCTTTTATTATTGTATCTTTTATCTCAGACAGTTGTATGTAAAGTTGAATGTAAATAAAGTTGCTGTTTCATTTTATTACTCTTATCATTCTTGTTCATTGTTATATTGCTTAATTACGCTTAACGTATTTATTGTCATAATAAATACGTTGCGGACTTGCCACGTACAGATTGGAGACAGACGTCTGGCCAAGTGTGAGGGAGACGTCCATCGACGGTAAATTTGCAGCGAATTTGTTTTGATAAATTTAGATTTATTTTTTTGTTTTTGATAGGATTAGGGCTTGCCTATAAAAGGGGACCTCTCAAATGTATTCTATGCTGCCAAAATTAATTAGTAGAGAGAGATCATTGTATTGAGAGGGTGACGGCTAGGGTTTGTGAGATCTAGAGAAATTTGAGAGAAATCTCTTAGGGTTGCTCGTATCTGTAATTGATTCAAATATTTCAGTGGATGTTTGCAGATTCCGCTCTGCCAGGGACTAGCCATATGGTGGGTGAATCTCGTTAACAAATCCTCTCTTGTTTGCATTTTGATTTCTTACACTACTACAAATATGACTAATATTAACGGGGAAGTGGTCACGGTTACTACCGTGTCCTATTTTGAGTTACGGTTTCAAAAGATATGTTCACGGTAATATCCATGACTAAACTAAAAATAAAGCGGGCCCGACGACCCTGGAGCCATAAAACAAAATATACCCCAAAAATTTACCCCCGATCGCTTATTTTACCTCTCCCAAATCCCCCCCATCGTTCCCAATTCTCTCTCCCCCCGCTTCCTCTACCGTCGGCGCCGCCTCGTCTCCGTAGTCAAGGTCCGGCCCCTTAGAAGACGAAACCTCCTTGGTCGAGCTCGTCTTCGAAGCTCCTCATTGCCGTCGTCGAAGCTTGGTCATCGTTGAAGCTCGCTGTCGTCGTCTAGAGGTAAGAAAAATTGATTAGGATTAGGGTAATTTTGAATTGTTTCGGTTTAATTTTGATTTTAATTTTTTCCCTAGGTCATCGTCGTAGCTGATCGGGCCCTAGGTCATCGCCGTCGCCATCAAAGCTTGTCGCCATTGTCGTCAAGAGGTAAATTTTAGATGCTTTTTTGGTTTAATTTTTATTTTTTCCAACTTAATTACCCAATTTTTCCCCTACTGTGTTGCTGCTGCTGATGTTGTTGTTGCTGTTATTGTTGATGATGTTATTGTTGTTGTTGTTGTAGTTGTTGTTGTTATTGTTGGTGGTGGTGGTGGTGTTGGTGGTGATGTTGGTGTTGGGGGAGAGTAAGGATTTGGGTTGGGTTAGGGATTAGGGCTAGGGTTGGGGTTGGGATTAGGGGTAGGGTGTTAGTTATATGTATGCTCTAGAGGCCATTATTGTACATATTGTTAGTGTATATGCCCTAGAGGCCATTACTGTATCATACTAGTTTGTATATTACTTAATGGATGCTTGGGATATTCACCTTGTATATACAATCTTGCTCAAAATAGTAGTATGCTACTTGGTTTGTCTCTACTTCAATGTGTACTTGTGTTTATTTTACTATATCACTTATACGCATTAGTGGAGCCCTTAGGATCTTTGCTTGATTACCAGCGTTGTGATGGCAGTCACACTAGTGGGGGCTGGGTAATCTATAAGCACATCCTTATACAGGTCCCTAGTCGCAGGACTATCGAGACAGGGCATCGATACTCCGGAGTAGACTAGCGTATGCGCTTCTCATCCCAGTGTGGGAGATGGTCTGTCCCACAGCCATCAGTACGTCGTACTGGAGATAGTATACGGGTGCTCGTTGGGTTACGAGTACACTGGACAGGACTCGTCGGGAACTGACAGGTTGGTATTATACCTATCGTCAGTCATCAGTTCCCAGGTGACATGAGTACAGCTTAGTCCGCTGACTTGACACTGGCACTTCGCCTCAAGTGTGTTCCCACTGCACTTTGATCACTACCCTACCACGGCTCAAAGGAGTCGTGCAAACAGGTGGCGGTTGGGTGCAGTCCCGAAGCACTTGGAGGCAGTGACGGTTAGACAGGATTCGTCTCTCCCGGTATTGGGGGTTGACATCGCGCTGTGTCTAGGAGAGCCATTACACGAGTAGTCCCTGGCCAGGGCAATCGAGATATACTGGTAGGTTTCCAGTGTTATCTCAGGGTGTTTTGGGCTTCGCTCCGGCACGACTTGTACCGCTATTGGGGGACTGACGTTTACCACCCCCTAGGCCCGCCATGCGATGTATCAGACGAACAGACCGGACTGTACGGAGACTGTCACATTCAGACTCAGTAGGAGTTCAGATGGGGTTTCACCTCGTCAGCCTTCTTGTCGACATCTACCTGGGGACCGTTATGCACAGCTAGTGCCGCTTGCGGTCTGTGGTTAAACCCACTGCCAGCGTAGTGTCGAGTCTTTAGAGTCCCACACAGAGGGTATTCGCCTCTGGGCAAAACAGAGTAGAGGTCGCATGGTTTTGCGACAGGGTTCGTTCTCATCCGCGCACTTGTGCACGTTTGGAGTCCGGACGGATTATACTGGCAGGCTCTGGTTTGAGCCAGATACTGGTATATATATTTGGGGTTGCTTTTATATCTTGGTATTCTTGTTCCTCGGAACGAGAATGCAGGTGTGTATGCACAGTTGCTTGAGGCGGAGGATGAGGTATTTCATTAGGGTTTCGGAACGGGTGCGTATGCACAGTTGACAGTTATCTTTTTCCAAACCCTAATGGATTTATGGATTATCTATTTATAATAGTAATTAAATGAGAATTTTGTTATGGTTGATTTTGTTGACTTGTTGACCATGGTTGACTTGTTGACCATGGTTGAAAGTTGACCACCATCATGCTTCAAAAGTCTTCCTTGATTTATGCTTACATTTTTAAATGAAGCATGGTTGTGGTCATTCCAAATTGCCATCAACTATTCTCATTTTCAATTATTATTATTAGATAATTCTTTTCTTTTGCATTATGGTTGCAAGAAAGAAAAAAATATAGCTCATTCTATCATTCTCACTCTCTCTCTTCACTTCATCTTCTTCTTCCTCTAGTCAAGAGAAACCTTCTCATGAGTTGAGAATCCTTCTCTTGAAAAACAAAAGCAACCCTTAGACACTCTCTACTCACTCTAGGGTCAAGGGTCTAGCAAGCCGGCGATTCTAGTTCACTCCAAGTACGAGAAAGAGCCCAAAGGTCGAGCCTTCGAGGTGGATCCATCTTCGACGGAAGAAGGCGACAAAGGAGAACCATCAACCTCTACAAAGTTTGAAGACGAAGGAGTTCAAGTCTAGGTATAACCATCTTCATCCGAGTAGCTAACTCTCTTTAGCATAGTTTGCTAGTTTTAGTTTAGACAACGATCCCGACCATAGTTTAGTCCATGTTGCCTCTTGCGTTAAAATTTTGATTTTATACCGTTTCCGCCTCCCCGTAAGCACCGGGGGTCGCAATATGGACTAACAGTGGTATCAGAGCCTAACTAAACTTAAACTAGCTTAGTAGTGAAGTGTAACGAAGTTCGGAACCGAAAAAAATTCACAAAACCGGATAATCACAAAAACTGAGTTTCTGTTGAAATTTTTTCTGCTCAAAATGAAAAACTTTACACTTGTAAATTCGGCTCAGGGTTTTTTGTGAACACCCAAGAAAAACGATACAGTGATTCGCCTAAAGTGCCGCGCTTCCGCCGCGTGATCCTTCTTAGCCGCCGCGGAACCGCCGCGACTTGGTGTCTTCTCTGCATCGTTTTTCGTGCAGTGTGTTTGTGTGTTGGTTTTGGGATTTTTGAAATATATTATATGTGCCCAGATTTTGCAGAAAAGAAATTTCCTTTTGGGGTCCTATAATTCCGTATTTTTTCCGAACTTCACTACACTTTGACTATGATGGTTATATCTGTGATGTTTGCATGTATTGAACGTCGGCTAATCGCTATAAGACGATTAGTCGGGGTTATACATGATCTGTAATGTGCTGGAATGTGTATATAAATATGTTGGATTGTCGCGGGTGAATAGCCGGGGGTTGTGAGACGAGAGTTTTCTTTTCTTGCAATTCATTGTAAATGTAAATTGATGTAATTATATTATTTGTTTGGCCGCACAACCGGGTCGGGGTTGTAGCCGTCATTGTATAATTCTTTTTACTGTTTTTGCTCCTAGGATAGACCCATGGAGGGGTGCACAAACTACCGAGGACTTGGCGGGTAGTTTGCCGCACCCGTAGGGGTCTTGGGTGGGGATTTGGCTATTCACCGCGACCGTGTTATCTGTTTTTGTTACAGGCTCGTACAAATTACAGATTGCTAGTATATCCAATGTATTTATCTGTGATCTGAAATGTCTATCATTGCTTTCTATTTAGGCGTTGCTTATGTTTTACAGACGCGCTAGCCCAGCCCCCGCTCTGTCGTTAGTTAAGTAACCTAACGGGTAATGACGGGGCCCCGTGGCGAATGCGAATGGCATAAGCGTACGTCATATTTTGGTTGTTTTCGGCAATGGTAGGATTAAATGATGGGACGCATTAAAAGTACTAATGCAAGAATATCACGCATTAAAAGAACTAATGCAAGATAATAAACCAAGTTAAAGTCGTTGGAACACTTTCGAAAAACCACTCGGTTCTTTTCAAAAACAACTTTTAAATGCGGAGCTTGAGCCACTCCTTTTAAAAGCTATCTCGTTCCATCGACCAAATCAAGTTCACTACGTTCACGGTTTTGCCAAAACCATTCGTAGCCCTCCGTCGTTTCGTATGAATATTCAATAGTATTCAAGCTGTGTTTGTTGACCTTCGTCAAGGCATAGTGATTGGTAGCTATTGGGTGTTCATATGTAGCATAGATAGATGCGTTGGTTTGGGACACTCGCATTACCTTGTTGACCTTCGTCAAGGGTATATACGGGTGGATTCAAATTAACCTGGATAATGACGGGCAGAACTTGACATGTGACTTATGATTTGTTGACCTTCGTCAAGGTCATAAGAGCATGGGGCAAAAATCCACATCGGGAGTTTCATAAGTACTGAAACTTGCTAGATTTGCATACCATTTGGAGTGTGGCGATTCTGGTAGGATTCCTTCAGTTTCGTCACGCGATGATATTTGGATCCCGATCCTACTGTGAGTATATGCTACTCCTCGGGAAATTTCTCACTTAACGATCAATGCTATAAACCTAGTAGGTGCCTAGAAAGGTGTTAGCGGGGTTACGCCCCCAGGGAAAAGAGGTTATTTAATTACGGAACTTCGCGAAAGCGTTGGAAAACCTCCCTCGAAGTACCGACACCGGCCTGGCTGAACGGTTAAGCAAGTATTGTACGGTGGGATTGATCCTGACTAATTCTTCCTTTATGGTTTGAGGAGGGATTCGAGAAACAGTGGGAGCCATCCTGTTTAGACAAACTAAAAACCACTCTAAACTTGCAAGAGCATCATGCTGAGTGTTTCTTCTTCTCTCTCCTAATTGCAGCGACCAATCAACATGACTGGACTTAAGTTACTCCTAGATAAAAACAAACTGACAGGGCCAAACTACAAAGATTGGCTCAGGAATGTCAAGATAGCAATCACTTATGACAAGCTGGGGTATCTTCTTACCACCAAAGCTCCCCCTGTCCCTGGTCCAACTTCCAGTGTCGCGGATAAGGAAATCCGCAAGACTTGGGAGATTGATAGCGCGAAGGCCAAGTGCCTCCTGCTTGCCTCGATGGACAACGAACATCAGAGGAGGCATGAGAATATGGACATGGAGTCCATATTGCTCCATACAAAAGAACTGTACGGAGAGCAATCACGTATCGCAAGATACGAAGCGTCGAAAAAGTTGTTTTCGACAAGAATGGCCGTCGGATCATCAGTAGCCGAGCACGTGCTAAAGATGATCGGCTACATTGAGGAGCTCGCTGACCTAGGGATCATATTGGAGAGTGAGCTATATACGGATATAGTTCTCCAGTCCCTTCCTTCCACTTACGCCCAGTTTATACTGAACTTCAACCTACAAGAAAAAGAGGTTGAACTATCAGAGCTCCTCAACATGCTGAGGAGCGCAGAGGGCACCCTACAGAAAAGTAGGGATACATCCACTTTGTTTGTAGGAGGATCATCTTCTTCTAGGTCCAAGGCGAAAGCCAAGGGAAAGAAGAAGAAGGCCCCCGCCAAACCAAGGGGCGGTGTTAGTAAAGTGGATACGAAGGGAAAAGGGAAAGCAACAAAGATAGCGGGGAAGCTTGTGGATAAGGAAGAATGCTTCTTTTGTCATAAGAAAGGACACTGGAAGAATGATTGCAGGGCCTGGAAGGCCAGAACACAGGAATTGAAGCAGGTTGCAGCTTCAGCTTCAGGTGTGTATGTTATTGAAAACTGTCTTTCAATAAACTCTACTTCCTGGGTATTGGATACCGGATCAGGATCTCATATCTGTAATTCTTTGCAGGCGTTGAGAAACCGTAGGGATTTGAAGGCAGGTGACATGACCCTCAGAGTTGCGAACGGAGCTAGCATGGATGCTAAAGCCGTGGGGGACTATCACCTGGGAATGTCAGATGGACATGTTTTGGTTTTGCGTAATTGCTTTTTTGTACCCAACGCAACTTGTAATATCATTTCTGTATCTTTAGTTTCTAAAGAAGGTTATGAATTTGCGTTTGTAAGTAATGTTGTAAACATTCACCTTAATCAAGTTCTGATTGGGTCAGGTACATTGAGTAATGGTATATACGTGTTAAACCAACCACAGATTTTTAATGTCCAGAATACACACAAAAGAAAGTCTCCAGAAATAAATCAGACTTTCTTATGGCATTGTAGATTGGGTCACATCAATGAGAGAAGGTTGACTAAGTTGCATACAGAAGGATATTTGAATGCGTTCGAATATCAATCATATGCCACTTGTCAATCTTGTCTCAAAGGAAAGATGACAAAGACTCCGTTTACTGGACGTGGAGTAAGAGCGAGCGAGCTCTTAGGACTCGTACACAGTGACGTGTGCGGTCCAATGTCTACACATGCCCGAAGCGGACATTCTTACTTCATTACTTTTACGGATGACTTCTCAAGGTACGGTTATGTCTTCTTAATGAAACATAAGTCCGAGGCTTTTGGAAAATTCCAGGAGTATAAGAATGAAGTAGAGAAACAGACCGGCAAAAGTATTAAGATTCTAAGATCGGATCGAGGTGGAGAATACTTAAGTGCCGAGTTCCTGGACTATTTAAAAGAGAACGGAATTCTCTCTCAGCTTACTCCTCCATACACCCCGCAACATAACGGTGTATCGGAGAGACGGAACCGCACCCTATTGGATATGGTGCGGTCCATGATGAGTAACGCTGAGTTACCGCGATCATTCTGGGGATATGCACTAGAAGCAGCTGCGTATCTCTTGAACAAGGCTCCTACCAAGACTGTGCCCACCACCCCATATGAGATGTGGACTGGGAAGAAACCCTGTCTTAATTATCTCAAGGTATGGGGATGTCCAGCTTTTGTAAAAAAGCAGCATGCGGACAAGCTTGAGGCACGTTCAGTACAGTGTAAGTTTGTGGGATACCCAAGGAACTCCAGGGGGTATCTTTTCTATTCCGCTGAGGAACAAAAGGTTTTTGTTTCTCAGCATGCCCGCTTCTTGGAAACTGAGTTTTTGGAAACCCAGATAAGTGGGAACACAATAGAACTGGAAGAAATTCCAGAACCACAGACTGTTACTGAAAGCTTAGTGGAACCAGAGGGTTCAACAGAACAGGACATTCCTACGCCGCTCCGCAGGAGTAGTAGGCAGTCTCATCCGCCCGAGAGATACTGCGGTTTTCTCATAGACGGGGATAGAGAGGATTGCATCATAGATTATGATGAGCCTACTAGCTTCCAGCAGGCCGTTCAGAGCGTTGACTCAGTGAGATGGCTGGATGCAATGCGGACCGAAATGGAGTCCATGTACACCAACAAGGTATGGACGTTGGACATTGCTCCAGACGGGGTAAAACCCGTAGGATGCAAGTGGATCTTCAAAAGGAAGATTGGTGTAGATGGACAGGTTGAGACCTATAAAGCTAGGCTGGTAGCAAAGGGTTTTCGTCAAAGACCTGGCTTGGACTACGACGAAACCTTTTCTCCAGTAGCCATGCTGAAATCCATTCGGATCCTTCTTGCCATTGCTGCCTTCCACGATTATGAGATCTGGCAAATGGACGTAAAGACAGCTTTTCTAAATGGAAATTTAGAGGAGTGTGTCTATATGGATCAGCCAGAGGGTTTCATTCAGAGTGGGAGCAGCGGAAAGGTGTGCAAGTTGCTTAAGTCCATCTATGGACTAAAGCAGGCATCGCGGAGTTGGAACATCTGTTTTGATGAGACAGTCAAAGAATTTGGCTTTATCAAAAATCCAGATGAACCATGCATCTATAGTAGATTTGTAGCGAGAACTGTAGTATTCCTCGTTTTATACGTGGATGACATTCTCTTAATAGGAAATGACATTCCTATGCTACAATCTGTCAAGGGATTCTTGTCACAAAGGTTCTCCATGAAAGACCTGGGTGATGCCTCATACATCCTGGGGATCCGGATCCATCGTGATAGATCCAAGAGGATATTGGGACTTTCTCAGTCCAGGTACATCGACACCATAGTGAAAAGATTCAGTATGGAAGATTCCAAGCGCGGTAACCTACCGGCTTGTCACGGGATCACCCTCTCTAAAGAGATGTCTCCCAAGACTGATTTGGAGAGGGATCGCATGTCTATTATACCCTACGCTTCTGCGGTAGGCTCTATAATGTATGCGATGTTGTGTACCAGACCGGATGTAGCTTATGCACTGAGTGTAGTAAGCCGGTATCAGTCAAACCCTGGGGAGAAACATTGGATAGCAGTAAAGAACATTCTCAAGTACCTGAGAAGGACTAAGGAGATGTTCTTGGTGTATGGCGGAAAAGACCTCCAGATCGAGGCCTTTGCTGACTCCAGCTTCCAGAGTGACAAGGATGATTCCAAGTCCATGTCGGGTTTTGTCTTCACCCTCAATGGAGGGGCGGTGTGTTGGAAGAGTTCCAAACAGGAAACCGTTGCAGACTCGACGATGGAAGCGGAATACATCGCTGCATCTGATGCCGCAAAAGAAGCTGTCTGGATGAGGAAGTTCTTGAAAGAACTTCAGGTGGTTCCGTCCATTGTTGATCCAATACCTCTGTATTGCGACAACAACGGGGCTATAGCTTTAGCGAAGGAACCCAGGTCCCATCAGAGATCCAGGCACATCTTGAGGCGGTATCACCTGATCAGGGAGATCGTGGATCGCAAGGAGATCGAGGTTCGGAGAGTCGCTTCAGAAGACAACACTGCAGATCCATTCACCAAGGCCTTGCCCCAGACTCAGTTCGAGCGGCTGATCGAGATGATAGGTCTTCGATACGCCAGTACATGGCCTTAGTGCAAGTGGGAGATTGTTAGTGTATATGCCCTAGAGGCCATTACTGTATCATACTAGTTTGTATATTACTTAATGGATGCTTGGGATATTCACCTTGTATATACAATCTTGCTCAAAATAGTAGTATGCTACTTGGTTTGTCTCTACTTCAATGTGTACTTGTGTTTATTTTACTATATCACTTATACGCATTAGTGGAGCCCTTAGGATCTTTGCTTGATTACCAGCGTTGTGATGGCAGTCACACTAGTGGGGGCTGGGTAATCTATAAGCACATCCTTATACAGGTCCCTAGTCGCAGGACTATCGAGACAGGGCATCGATACTCCGGAGTAGACTAGCGTATGCGCTTCTCATCCCAGTGTGGGAGATGGTCTGTCCCACAGCCATCAGTACGTCGTACTGGAGATAGTATACGGGTGCTCGTTGGGTTACGAGTACACTGGACAGGACTCGTCGGGAACTGACAGGTTGGTATTATACCTATCGTCAGTCATCAGTTCCCAGGTGACATGAGTACAGCTTAGTCCGCTGACTTGACACTGGCACTTCGCCTCAAGTGTGTTCCCACTGCACTTTGATCACTACCCTACCACGGCTCAAAGGAGTCGTGCAAACAGGTGGCGGTTGGGTGCAGTCCCGAAGCACTTGGAGGCAGTGACGGTTAGACAGGATTCGTCTCTCCCGGTATTGGGGGTTGACATCGCGCTGTGTCTAGGAGAGCCATTACACGAGTAGTCCCTGGCCAGGGCAATCGAGATATACTGGTAGGTTTCCAGTATTATCTCAGGGTGTTTTGGGCTTCGCTCCGGCACGACTTGTACCGCTATTGGGGGACTGACGTTTACCACCCCCTAGGCCCGCCATGCGATGTATCAGACGAACAGACCGGACTGTACGGAGACTGTCACATTCAGACTCAGTAGGAGTTCAGATGGGGTTTCACCTCGTCAGCCTTCTTGTCGACATCTACCTGGGGACCGTTATGCACAGCTAGTGCCGCTTGCGGTCTGTGGTTAAACCCACTGCCAGCGTAGTGTCGAGTCTTTAGAGTCCCACACAGAGGGTATTCGCCTCTGGGCAAAACAGAGTAGAGGTCGCATGGTTTTGCGACAGGGTTCGTTCTCATCCGCGCACTTGTGCACGTTTGGAGTCCGGACGGATTATACTGGCAGGCTCTGGTTTGAGCCAGATACTGGTATATATATTTGGGGTTGCTTTTATATCTTGGTATTCTTGTTCCTCGGAACGAGAATGCAGGTGTGTATGCACAGTTGCTTGAGGCGGAGGATGAGGTATTTCATTAGGGTTTCGGAACGGGTGCGTATGCACAGTTGACAGTTATCTTTTTCCAAACCCTAATGGATTTATGGATTATCTATTTATAATAGTAATTAAATGAGAATTTTGTTATGGTTGATTTTGTTGACTTGTTGACCATGGTTGAAAGTTGACCACCATCATGCTTTAAAAGTCTTCCTTGATTTATGCTTACATTTTTAAATGAAGCATGGTTGTGGTCATTCCAAATTGCCATCAACTATTCTCATTTTCAATTATTATTATTAGATAATTCTTTTCTTTTGCATTATGGTTGCAAGAAAGAAAAAAATATAGCTCATTCTATCATTCTCACTCTCTCTCTTCACTTCATCTTCTTCTTCCTCTAGTCAAGAGAAACCTTCTCATGAGTTGAGAATCCTTCTCTTGAAAAACAAAAGCAACCCTTAGACACTCTCTACTCACTCTAGGGTCAAGGGTCTAGCAAGCCGGCGATTCTAGTTCACTCCAAGTACGAGAAAGAGCCCAAAGGTCGAGCCTTCGAGGTGGATCCATCTTCGACGGAAGAAGGCGACAAAGGAGAACCATCAACCTCTACAAAGTTTGAAGACGAAGGAGTTCAAGTCTAGGTATAACCATCTTCATCCGAGTAGCTAACTCTCTTTAGCATAGTTTGCTAGTTTTAGTTTAGACAACGATCCCGACCATAGTTTAGTCCATGTTGCCTCTTGCGTTAAAATTTTGATTTTATACCGTTTCCGCCTCCCCGTAAGCACCGGGGGTCGCAATATGGACTAACACATATGATGTATATTATAGTGGATGCTTGGACATATATAGAGAGGACTTTCTTGCTCGACATGATAGTATGCTATCTGGTTACCTTTATCCTAACATGTAGACTGGTATTTATACTGTCTTGCTCTCATATGTTGATAAAGCCCTTAAGATATGTACTTGACTACCAGGACTATGATGGAGATCATACTGGTGGGGCCAGGGTAGTTCACAAGTACATTCTTTAATTGTTCCTAGTCGAGAGAATATCGAGACAGGGCATCGATATTCCAGAGTAGACTAGCGTATACGCTTCTTGACCTATATGATGGGCGATGGATGATCCCACATCCATTGGTGTTTGACATCAGAGATAGTATACGGGTGCTCAGTGGAGACTGGGTACACTGAACAGGAATCGCCGACGACTCCTGTATGGTAGTATACCTATCGTCAGATAGCAGTCCTCTGGTGACACTGGTACAAGTTAGTCTGTAGACCCAAGATCGTCATAGAGTCTTGTGCGGCTCCCACTGTGCTTTGATTTCCTCCCTACCATGCTCAAAGGAGACGTGAAAACAGGTGGATTTTGGGTACAGTCCCGAGTCGTATGGAGGCAATGAGCGATAGGAGGGGTTTCGTCTCTCCCGGTATTGGGGGTTGATGTTGCATATGTTCGATTGGCTATAACTGGAAGTCCCTGGCTAGGACTGCTGCCGAGATATACTGATAAGTGTTATCAGTAGTTTCTCGAACCGTTATAGGCCTGACATCGACATGACTTATCACGTTACTGGGGTCTGACGATTTCCACCCCTAGACATGATATGCGACATATCAGACGAAAAGACCGGACTGTATGGGAGTGTTACTGATAGGCCTCATGGAGACTGTGGACAGGCTTGCTTGTTGATCTTCATATCGCTCAATACCCGGGTAGCCGTTACGTCCAGCTAGTACCGCGGACGGCTTGTAGGTGACTGATATGATCATCACCTACTGCTGGCGTATTGACGAATCTTTAGAGTCCCATACAGAAGTTCCCTGGTTCAAGCGAAACGAAGTAGGACACATATGTGATATGTGTGTGTGCCTGATTAAATACGAGTATGTGATACCATATTGTAATCTGGCAGTCATCTGTTATCGGTTTGGTTATATGTGATATAACCAGTTTGTCAAATCAAGTGTTGATTCGATAATGTGATATGCAGATAAATAATATTAGTCAGTCATATATGATATAACCGGATTATTAGATCAAGTGTTGATTTAATAATGTGATATAAATTATATGTGATATAATTATATATTAACTAATATCATTAGCTCACTAATCATTCTTCATATATATATATATATATATATTATAATGAAGCATGGCATTTAAATTTCTATTTTGTGAAATTAGAAATGAGGTGGAAAATGAAGCATGGTTGCAAGCATGGGATTAATACTTGTTTATTCATTCTTGACTCACTATTCAAGCATGGTTTCAATTTTATATTGCATAATTTCATGTTTGAATGAGTGAGGGGTCAGGGCTTGGCTTTCATTCTTGCTCATTCAAAACACTTAGCCATTTTTCTCATGGTTGGTCTCTAGCTTCTTCTTTCTCCTCTTGTCACGCCTCAAGCTTTAACCCTCACATGTGATGTGAATCATGAAGCTTGAACACAAACTAGTGAGCTCTTTATATCCCCTACTTCATCATCCCACACCAATCTAGCAAATTAATGTGGTGTGTTTCATACACTAAAGAAGTTTAGTGTAGAGTTAGCTTGATCTAGAGGATCTTCGGGTGGATCGTTTTTGGCGTGAAGACAACGAAGGGGGTTCGTTCAAAGTCTCAAGAGAAGCCTAGTGGAGTCGCGGGACTACTACACGGAGCAAGTGAAGAGAAGGACCGCCTATAAAGGTTGTATTCTTTTTCTCTTTAGATGTAAAGTAGTTTACATTAGCTATTGTCTAAATCTTTAGTTAAAGATTCTAAGTTTAGGGTTCGTTAGCATGACAAAAATTTGAAAACGGCATGGACGATACCTCCCAAAACCTTACTGTCGTGCTAGGGAACCTTACAGTGATATCAGAGCCAAGCTAATGATTTAGACAATGTTTGTTAGATTACGAAACCGAAATGACTCCGAAACTGAAACACGGAAAACTGGTTTCTGTCGATTTTTAAAAGTGCTCTAAAATTTTTTTAAACAACTGCAGAGTGATGTTTGTGACATTACATGAACACTGGAGAAATTTGATGCAATTCTGAGAAATTTTGGCCGGCCACATACCCCCTCATCTCGGCCCAAAACCGAGCAGACCCCTTCAAATTTTTTCAGTGTTCCAGTGATTGGGTTTTGGTGTTTCAGGTGTTGTTTGTTGTTGCTAAATTTTCTTGTGATGTTAATTTTCTATAAAGGCAATACGGAGTGTTTCGTGGTCGTAAATCTAACTATATTTTGAGTTGTTTAGACGGTGTTAAAAAGTTCGAACGGATATCAAATACCCAATTTAACCCTTGCCGGAAAATTTTCCAAGAGTTGGATTTTTTCCGAGTTAAAGAACATTCAAATATCATGCGAGCGATACTGTGGACCCTCTAGAAGAACGAAACCTTATCTCGATTATGTGACCGTCAGAACCGCCACTAAACCCTCGGGTTTGTGGTAGTTCAGCGGTGCCACATGTGAGGCATTGGTTGAACCTTCTACGGCTGGTTCATAGAAGCTGTGGCATGTACTGAGTATTTTTAAATTATGCTCAAGTGTTGAGCATTTTGGGAAATTTTGGGTGCTTGTTGATTTGATCGGAATGTTTAACATCGTCTAAGTTTTTGATAACATGTGATGTTATGTGTTGCTTGGATTTGTTATATTGGATCGTCGTGTTTTGAATATCCGAAGGGTTTTATGTGAGATGAGAGTTTTTATTTCCATTCATGTAAAATTCAATGTATGTAATATTCTTTTATTGGGGCACTTCCGGGTTGAGGATGATGTCACCATTGTTGTATATTATTTACTTTTCCGCATTAGGATAGACCCAAGGTGGGGAGCATAAGTAACCGGGTTCTAGAGTCCAGTGGGAGACCATCTCGAGGAGTCGAGTCCGGGTCTCCTAACTCTCCTAACTCTAGAATTGGTAGGGTTGCTTGCCGCTCTCGTAGGGGTCTAGGGATGTGGGTTTGGCTATTCATCACGACCGTGGAATCCGTGTTTTATACCGGCTTAACTTAAAACACGGAATTCCTAGTATATCTAATATTTCATATATTATCTTCTGCTGCTGATATTCTATGATGTGATCACTTTATATGCGTGAGACGAATACTTTATTATTGTATATATGATATATAATAAACGTTGCTTATGTTTTCACCCGTGCTAGTCCCGCCCCGCTATGCCGTTAGTTAAGTAAGCTAACGGTGTATAACGGGACATGATTGTTATGGTACGAGCGTGTTCAAGTTTAAGTTTAAATACCGCAATCAAGACGGTTTCGCACGTAGCTAGTCGGTTGAGTACGGGTCGTCCGCAGGGAGATGGGAATCTTTTTCTATGTGTTTTTCGACGAGTTAAGTCCGGTTGTTCAGATTTTGTTTGTAGTTATCTAAGTGTTGAGTTGATATTTAAAGAGAGCTTGTTAGGGTTAGGATTAGGTTAGTTTGAGTTAGGAGTCTCCACATCTTTCGTTGCCCCACTTAATATCGGTGTTACGGTAATCGGCAACAACGGGGATTAGCACGACTAGGAAGGAACTTGCGAGTATAAGCTAGGCTTTCCAACGCATAGTCCTTCCTTTTGGTGCTTGTCCGTCCGTTCTTGGCTCTTATCCATAACCTCCGGTTAATTCAACCACAACCGGTCTCACTACGGAATCACCGCTATCATGTAGGATAGGGTGCCGTAAGGAGCGGATTGTGGTTGGGTTAACGGGAGTTGATTTAAGTTGTTGGGCAAGGAAAGAGTGAGAGAGATTTCCTTCTCTCAAACTTCCCTTATCCTACCCTAACAAGTATAGAACTACTCACACTTCATAATACGGAAAAATAAAACAACACAAAAGAGGAAGATGGAAAGAAAGAGATTAGAAGAATACGACTAACTGTTTGCGACCTCACCTTGGCGAGGATCAAGCGTAAGTATCATTGTCATATATAAAGATAAAGAAAAAGGAGAAGAAAGAAATAACAAGGAAATAACAACAACTACTTAACGAATTAAAATTACAACAAGCATAAATATAAGGAGACAAGCATGATAATAAAATGGTCTTCTTTATTCATCACTCTTCACTCAAAAGCTCACTTACAAGTTTAATGGAGAAGAGGTGAGAAGAGGAAGAAGAACATGTAACTAAAACTTAGCAAAAGAAATACAAGAATTGGACCCCTTTCCTTCACAAACTTCTGGGCTATTTATAGGCCAAAACATGAAACCCTAGGGCAACCAACAGAACATACATGAAAAGACCAACCTACCCCCCAAAACCCTGCACACTTGGCGCCAGAACGGCCGCGCAAGTGCGGCCAAGACCCCCCTTTGGCCGCGCTTCCGCGGCCGTTTTGATGACTTGGGTCTGGGTCTTTTTGGTGGGACCCTGATCTGATAGGAGCTTTAATCTGGTATATGTATTTTCTCATAATTGCTTCCCGAATTTTCCAGAATTTCTGTTGAGGGAAAGGTGGACTTTTTTTGTCAAGATTTTTGTCATGATTGCCTCGAGCTCCGCGTAGATCTCTTGGATCTTGTGCTACCATTGAGCCTTGTGCCTGAAAACGACATTGATTTGACATTTTGTCTCCCTAAACTGGTATCTGGCAGCACACGGATGAAGAGAGGAGACCGTGTTTTATCTGTGGTTGGCAGGAACCGGATTTTTGTCGTGTTTTCCATGAATTTCTCCGTTTGAGCACCGGGAACCTGTATCCTGCAATTGACTAGCAAACACGGCTCAAGAGTATCTACCGACATGCAATGTGATAAAAATTGGGCGGTATGAAAATGCAAAAATCTGATATGAACAAATACCCCCAAACTTATCAATTGCTCGTCCCGAGCAAAGTCCATTTATTCACAAAAAATTTCCTAACCTCACTTTCGCAGGGAACGCGATTGCACTGAGCATGTGCGACAAGCCGTTAAACCTCTAGGTGTCCCTAGTAGGAGGAGTGTTGTCTCCTGAGGGTTTTCAGCGGATACTACCCATAAAATCCGGTCAAGTTGGTTTGTAAAAATGACTAAGTTTCAAACCCTCAAGTTTTGTTTTAGAAAATAACAATTCTATAATCCTAAGTCTAGACTATCGAACCTTTATTTTTCACACCTCGCATCTTATTTAACTACAGATTTTATATGTCTTTACGTGCAGTGCGGATAGTGTCGTTAAGTTCCAGAAGGATCGATTAGAGTCATCATGTCGCACAATAAAGCCCAGATAATAATTTTAAAAGGATCACATAAGTTTTATAACGAGTTAAGCATTTTTCAAATTTCGTTTTCCAGTAAGGTTTCAACTTCAGAATTTCTATCTTCCTTAACAGGAAACTAAGTCGTATTTTTCACTCCACCTTTTCTTGTTTTCATTTCATACACACCACTGTGAATGTGCAACAGTCTTTATCATAGAATGAAACCTTCATATCTCCGCTAAAATTTTTATAAAAGCCTGCCTTTTATCAAGATTATTCTCACACAAAGAACCGTTAGGAATTTTAACTTGGAGAGAACACTTGCTTGACTTTGTTTTAAACTGGACTTTCTAGGCTTCTTAGCGAGCTTTGGGCCAATGCACCCAAACCAGTTGGTTTTAGGGCATTAGGTGTAGAAACACCCCAGCGGACTTAATTACTCAAGTTACCTAGGTCCAAAAACAAAAGACAGTTTGGCGTGAAAATCAGATGATTTAATACGAACGGAGATATAACCGGCAGTTCAAATATTTTTTTGGATAAAAGACGTGTCTAGTGGGTTTGGTGTGTAATCATTCCAATCAAGTTTTAGATGGGTTATTTTTCAGACTTAGCTCCTATTACGGCATCAATAACATTCCTTCATATTCGCTTTACTTCATAAACTATTCTTGACATTACTTATTTCAGAACAAACCTATTTGATTCTCAGAAAATCATTTATCTGTTTAAAAGTTTGAACATGAAAGACTTGTCATCTAATTCCCAAAACTCACGATACGTGTAGTGTGATGTAAAGACATATATCAGCTATAGTTAACATCAAAGGAGAGTTATCTTTCAGGTTTTCAAAATCCAAACATAAGATCTAGTTATTCCTATTTTATCAAACAAAAACCGTCGAATGTTGAATCAGAGTTCTTCCACAAGCTAACTTGACAAAAAAGTTTTTATATTTTTGGAAAATTTTCAAATTTTTATGGATTTTATGGATTTTAATATGCAGATGCAAAATATACATATGAATGCGAAGGTAAGAAATGCGTACCGAGCGTACCCCCAAACTTAAACTGGACAGTGTCCTCACTGTCGTTGCATGAAGAAAGCAGTTTGAAGGTTCAAAATTGTTGGTTAGCGATACACAATTTTTATTTGTTTTTGTTTTGAAAGAAAAGAAAAAGAATATACACAAATATAAACAAAATGGTTTGTACATACCCCCAAACTTATTTGGAACAGTGTCCACTGTTCTTGGCTGGATAACCGAAGTTTGGAGGTAGGCAGAGGAAGATCAATCAGGGTAAACCGGCTCCTGTAAGAACAGGAGCTCCTCTGTTGGTTCGGCACTAAGGTACGGTTTGCATCGGTGTCCATTGACCTTGAAAATCGAACCGTCCTTTGGATTCTCCAAATCCACAGCGCCCTGCGGATACACATTCCGCACAAAATACGGCCCTTTCCAGCGAGATCGGAGCTTTCCAGGATGGAAATGAAGTCGGGTGTCGTAAAGAAGTACCTGCTGACCAGGTACGAAGGTTTTGCGCACAAGGTGTTTATCGTGAAACACCTTCGTTCGATTCTTAACGACAACCGCGTTGTCGTAAGCCTCATCCCTAAGCTCGCTCAGTTCGTTCAGCTGCAGCTTCCGATGGCTGCCCGCATCCTCCAGAGACAGATTCAGCTCCTTTATCGCCCAAAACGCGCGATGCTCGATTTCGACAGGAAGGTGGCAGGCTTTTCCGTACACAAGCCGATAGGGAGACATGCCAAGGTCGGTCTTATAAGCGGTTCTAAATGCCCAAAGGGCATCAGTGAGTTTTAAAGACCAATCCTTACGGTTCTTGGAAACCGTTTTCTCCAGTATTTGCTTGATTTGCCGATTGGAAACTTCGGCCTGCCCGCAGGTTTGGGGGTGGTAGGGCGTAGAAAGCTTATGATTAATGGAGTATTTCCGCATCAAGGCCTCGAAAGTCCTATTGCAGAAATGACTTCCATTGTCGCTAATGATCGCTCGGGGGTGCCCAAACCGGGAGAAAATGTTTTCTTTAAGGAACCTAACGACAACCTTTTAGTCCGGCTGGGCACAGCCTCGACCCATTTAGAGACGTAATCAACAGCTAGAAGAATGTACAAGTTCCCAAAAGAGCTGGGAAACGGCCCCATGAAGTCTATCCCCCAAACATCGAAAATCTCCACAACCAAGATCGGTTGGAGCGGCATCTCGTTCCTCCGGGATATCCGGCCCATGTGTTGGCACCGGGAGCAAGTCTTGCAATAATCGTGAGCGTCTTTGAAAAGTTGTGGCCAGTAGAAACCACATTGCAAGATCTTCTCGGCTGTCTTTCTGGGCCCAAAATGCCCGCCACATGCTTGGTCGTGGCAAAATGACAGCACACTCTTGAATTCCTCATCAGGGACACACCGACGAATAATCTGGTCGGGACAGTACTTGAACAAGTAGGGTTCGTCCCAGTAAAAGTGTTTTACTTGGGATAAGAAGCGAAGTCTGTCCTGACGTGACCATTCGGTCGGTAGCAATCCCGTGGCCAAATAGTTCACAATATCTGCGAACCAGGGTTCGCATGATACTGTCAAGAGTTGTTCATCCGGAAACACGTCGTTAATCGGAATTGGAAGCGAGGGCGAAGAAGGAAGTCGTGAGAGATGGTCGGCAACCACGTTTTCACATCCTCGTTTGTCCTTAATGACAAGGTCAAACTCTTGAAGCAAGAGGATCCAACGTATAAGCCGAGATTTGGCATCTTTCTTCGCAAAAAGATGGCGCAGAGCAGAATGATCAGTGTAAACGATGACTGGAGAGCCGATGAGGTACGGCCTGAACTTCTCTAAAGCAAACACAACAGCTAAGAATTCCTTCTCAGTTGTTGTATAATTGAGTTGTGCGTCGTTCAGGGTTCGGCTTGCGTAATAGATCACGTGCGGCATCTTGTTGATGTGCTGTCCAAGGACAGCACCGATGGCAAAGTCGGATGCATCGCACATAATCTCGAATGGGTGCGTCCAGTCAGGGGAAGAGAGAACGGGAGCAGAAGTGAGTGAGTGTTTCAATGATTCAAAAGCAGCCGCACAGCTTGAGCTGAAGTCGAATGGCGTGTCCTTGGCCAGGAGAAGAGTCAAGGGCCTAGCAATCTTGCTAAAGTCCTTGATAAACCGTCTATAAAAACCGGCGTGGCCAAGGAAGGCTCGGATATCTCGGACGCATCGGGGAGGAGGAAGATTGGAAATGACCTCAATCTTGGCTTTGTCTACCTCAATGCCTTTCTGCGAGATGATATGTCCTAAGACAATACCTTCGCACACCATGAAGTGGCATTTCTCCCAGTTCAAAGTGAGATTCTTGTCCTTACATCTGGTAAGGACAGCGTCGAGATGCAGCAGACACTCGTCAAAAGAATCGCCAAAGATGGAGAAGTCGTCCATGAAGATCTCCAGAAATTTCTCCACCATGTCTGAGAAAATTCCCATCATACACCGCTGGAAGGTAGCGGGCGCATTGCATAACCCAAAGGGCATGCGACGATATGCAAACGTGCCGAAAGGACAAGTGAAAGTGGTCTTGTCCTGGTCTTTTTCGGCGATGGGAATTTGATTATAGCCAGAGTAGCCATCTAGAAAGCAATAGTAATCATGTCCGGCCAATCGTTCGAGCATCTGGTCAATAAAAGGTAGCGGAAAGTGGTCTTTCCGCGTTGCGGCGTTGAGTTTTCTGTAATCAATGCAAACTCGCCACCCAGTTTGGGTGCGAGTAGGGATTAACTCATTCGCCTCGTTGGTTATGACCGTGATGCCCGACTTTTTGGGGACAACATGAATGGGGCTAACCCACTGGCTATCAGAGATAGGGTAAATGATACCACTATCTAGACATTTGACGATCTCCTTCTTCACAGCCTCCTTCATGACTGGATTAAGACGTCTTTGTGGATCTCGGGCTGGTTTGGCATCATCCATCAGATGAATGTGATGCTCAACGATGAGGGGACTAATCCCCTTGATGTCCGCCATGGACCAGCCAAAAGCTTGCCTGTTGCCGTGCAAGACCGTGAGAAGGGCTTTCTCTTGCTCGGGAGCTAGAGAAGCCGAGATGATGACAGGGAGGGTCTCGTTCTCACCTAAGTAAGCATACTTAAGGTGAGACGGCAACGGCTTGAGTTCGAGCGTTGGAGGTGAAATGATGGAAGGCAAGACTGGTGCAAAGGTCTCGAACTCAAAGGACTCCAGCAAAGGTTCAAAACGAGTGTAGGCAACCGAGTCGGATGGTTCAGGTAACTCATCCGAAAAGTAGAAAGATTCAAACTCGGGTTGTGCACGGCTAAGATCGTTTGTGAACGTGAAACACTCGTAGTCGTTATCGGGCGCAGAAACAGCAGCAGGTTCGAAGAGACACGCACTAGTGGCGTCAAGATTATCGTATTCAAACAAAAACTCCTCGAATTCACACTCTTCGGGGGTGATCTCCTGGATCGAGCAGACATCCAGTATATGAGCATTAGGTTCGGCGGGCTGATTCCCCAACCTAAAAATGTTGAGTTCAATTGTCATATTTCCAAAAGAGAGGTTCATCGAACCATTGCGACAATTGATCACAGCATTTGAGGTTGCGAGAAATGGGCGACCGAGTATCACCGGAATTTGATTCCGGGGGTTAGCTACAGGCTGTGTATCTAAGACAATGAAGTCGACGGGGAATATGAAGTCCCCGACTTTGATTAACACATCCTCTAGCTCACCCCTAGGATGGGTGATCGATCGGTCGGCCATCTGGAGAGTGCAGTGTGTGGGTTTCAGCTCTCCGACGCCTAATTGCTCGTATACTGAATACGGAAGCAAGTTAACACTGGCACCAAGATCTAATAGTGCGCGGTTGATGTTCTTATCCCCAATAGTAATTGAAATCGTAGGACAGCCAGGGTCCTTCCGTTTTTGTGGTAAAGATTGGGTAAGGGCATCACTCACAGCACTAGCCAAGAAAACTTTCTTGGGTACCTGAGACTTCCTCTTTTTCGTGCACAAGTCCTTTAAGATTTTCGCGTAAGAAGGGACTTGTTGGACAGCATCTAAAAGAGGAATGTTAATGTTAACTTGCTTGAATAACTCCAAAATCTTCTCCATTTGTGGATTTTGTTTGTTAGACCTCAACCGGTTTGGAAATGGAACATTTTGAAAATTGGTTGAGTCTAATGCTGGAGGAGGAGATTTTGGAGTTGGAACGGATCCCAGAATAGGTGTTTTCGTGGAGTGAGAAGCGGGTCCGTTTAGAGAAGAAGAGGAAGGAGAGCCTTGTGAAGAACGGAGAATAGGCTCGGAAGACGAAGAAGAAGAAGCAGGAGAAGAAGAAGAAGAAGAAGCGGCCGGGGTGTCATTGTTGATTTGCTTGCCAATGTTGTTTTGCAGCACCCTCCCTGATCTCAGTGTGGTCACGGCACTCACATTATGGTTTTGTTGTTCAAGAGCAACATGTGCATTATGTGGGTGGCCGGGATTTGGAAGTGGCTGGGACGGGAGCTTCCCCTTCTCTCGCTCGCTCAATGCCGCGTTCAGCTGTGCAATCTGGGCCTCGATGGTCTTGATGCTCTGCCCGTGTGCGGCGGTGTGTTGCACTAAAGATTGGATCGAAGACTGGATGTTGGCGGTGGATTGAGTCGATTGTTTAACAAACGCATCCAGACTTCGCTCGAGCGAGGAAACCTTATCGTTGTTCGACGGAACAAAGTTGTTTGGTGGAAAGGAATTGTTCGGTGCAAAGTTGTTCGTCTGGTTTTGGTAAGGCTGGGGTTGGAAGGGCTGCTGATACTGAGTTTGTTGTTGCGCTTGTTGTTGTGGTGGAGGGGCCCTTTGGAAATTGTTGCCCTGGAATTGATTCTGATTCTGATTCCAGGCGAAATTGGGGTGGTTCCTCCAACCGGGATTGAAGGTGGAAGAGTATGGATCATTCCTCGGTCTTTGCTGGAATGCATTAACCTGATCCTATCCTTGCGAGGGTGGATTGTAAGGACACTCTTCAGTCAAGTGGGACGGATCGGAACAACAAACGCAGATGGTACGAAGGGGGAGAACAGGGGCAGGAGTAGGAGAAGAAAATTTGCTCTCTATTGCTTCAAGCTTTTTTGTTATTGCAGCCATTTCAGCTCTCATCGCAATAGAGACATCAAGCTGGTGAATTCCTACCCTAGACTGACCGGTAGAAGTGGAGGTAGAAGAAGAAGAAGGAGTCGGTCTGGTGCTCTCCCACTGTAGCGTTTGCTCCGCAAGATCGTCAAAGAACTGCCACGCTTCCTCGTCAGATTTGGATAGGAAGTGGCCCTGACAGATGGTTTCCAGCAACTGCTTCGTTGCTGGGTTCAGTCCCTCGTATAAGGTTTGGCAGAGCTGCCATTTCTCTATACCGTGGTGAGGACACTGAACAAGAAGATCTTTGTATCGGTCAAAGCACTTCCAGAAGGGTTCAGAAGGAAGCTGGGAGAATTGGTTGATCTCATTTCGAATTCTTGCGGTTTTATGATTTGGGTAGAATTTTTTCAGAAACGCTTTAACAAACTCATCCCAGCTGGTGATTGAGTGGGAAGCGGTGCTATACAGCCATTTTTCTGCGAGATCGCATAAGGTGAACGGAATGACCCGTAGACGTATAGCATCGTCCGACAGCTGGGTTGTTTTCATCATGGCACAGACATTTTGAAATTTGTTAATGAAGATATAGGCATCTTCAGATTCAAGCCCATGAAAACGTGGAAGCATGTTGATGAAATGGGGCTTAATTTCAAAGTTGTCCCCATTGGCCGGAGGAAGAGAAAGGCAGGTTGGAAGTGCAGAACGGGTAGGGTAGAAACGATCCTGGAGCGCAATTCGCTGCGGCGCTACAACAGGCGGAGGTGGTGGGAGATTGGTCTCCATAGGAGGTGGAGCCAATCCCGGGGTGGTCAACGAGATGTTCGGATTAAATCCCGACATCGCGGAAGAAGAGGTTGGTGAAGGTGAAGGTGAAGGTGAAGATGTACGAACAGAATTTCGGTCAACGTCGGAGTTGGCCGGCAAAGGAAGGGGTGAAAGAGGAGTGGATGGAGTATCGACTTCGGAGTCGATCGCGTAGTCGGTCGCGACTAATGTAACGCGGACTAGACGGGCGCTAGTGTCCCGAGTCCAAGCGGACATACACTAAACGAGTTTAGTATAGTCAAAGCGAAGAAGGTGAGGGTAAGAAAACGTCAATGAAGAAAGGCGAAGGGTGTAGGGTGAAAATGGATTTGGCGACAAAAGGGCAAGTTTTTGTAAAAGTTTTTGATTTTTTCTTTTTTTTTTTTTAGAAAAAGATTTACAGAAGTATGTACGGGAATACGGCTTAAGCAATCACAAACAAGATATGCACAATCACACCTAGATCTAGGGTAACCTAGGTCTACTAGACCTGCTCCTGAACTTGATTGTCGAAGTTAAACAGTGTCGAGAAACAAGCTTAAAAATACACTGATCACGAGGCCAGGTAAGTGCAGAGATAAGGAGAGGTTGTCCAACGCTTTCGCGAAGTTCCTTAATTAAATAACCCTTTCTCTTTCGGCGGTTGCGCCTTTAACACTTTCCTAGACACCCCGTAAACACTATACGGTTAAGCAAGGTTCTAAACAAGGTTTATCTTCTCCTAATGAGCGCGAAGTCCTTAGGGCTGAAGTCTAGTATTTTTTAATTACAATGGACAATGCATATGCTTTAGTGATTTCCGGGGTCCTGGGAAGGGTGATGAAATCCCCACCCAATCTGGATTGGTTTCAAGCCCCTTAAGTCCGTATTAAAGAATGCAAAACAGTAACAATATCAACAGCAAACAATTTTTAATTGCGGCGCAAAGAATCCTGCACAAGAACAGTTTATTGGAAGGGGGAGAAGAATTTGCGCAAAGAAAGCTGCAGAAAACACAGTTTATTGGAGTTCAGAGAAGTGGAGAGAGGCAGAGGGACTTACAGAGAGAAGATGGCACACTGACCCCACCAAGTGGCCGCGGTTGCGCGGCAATAAGGCTCTAATGCCGTTGTTCCGCGGCGGAAATAAGGAATTGGTGCTTCATTTTTCTGGTGTAGGCTCTGTTTGGTCTCCTCTACTTGTCTGGATGTGTGGAATTCTAATATGCTTACTGTATCTGCTCCAGATTTCTACAGTAGACCGGATGCTTCGTTTTTGTCCGTCGCGGTGTAGCCGCGAACTGTGGGTCTATCTTCCCACGTCTTTGGCACTGTACTTGAACTCCGTATTTCCAACGTCCTTGGCGTCGATCTTGAGCTTCGTATTTCCTGCACACTTGCACAAAAACTAATCAAGAATAACAAGATGGTTTCTTTTACAAAGTATATATATATATATATATATATATATATATATATATTTTTTTTGGTTTTTTGGTTGTTTTTATATTCACAAATTAACCCGAAATTACACAAGGAAATAAACTACCGTCTCCCCGGCAACGGCGCCATTTGATTGTTATGGTACGAGCGTGTTCAAGTTTAAGTTTAAATACCGCAATCAAGACGGTTTCGCACGTAGCTAGCCGGTTGAGTACGGGTCGTCCGCAGGGAGATGGGAATCTTTTTCTATGTGTTTTTCGACGAGTTAAGTCCGGTTGTTCAGATTTTGTTTGTAGTTATCTAAGTGTTGAGTTGATATTTAAAGAGAGCTTGTTAGGGTTAGGATTAGGTTAGTTTGAGTTAGGAGTCTCCACATCTTTCGTTGCCCCACTTAATATCGGTGTTACGGTAATCGGTAACAACGGGGATTAGCACGACTAGGAAGGAACTTGCGAGTATAAGCTAGGCTTTCCAACGCATAGTCCTTCCTTTTGGTGCTTGTCCGTCCGTTCTTGGCTCTTATCCATAACCTCCGGTTAATTCAACCACAACCGGTCTCACTACGGAATCACCGCTATCATGTAGGATAGGGTGCCGTAAGGAGCGGATTGTGGTTGGGTTAACGGGAGTTGATTTAAGTTGTTGGGCAAGGAAAGAGTGAGAGAGATTTCCTTCTCTCAAACTTCCCTTATCCTACCCTAACAAGTATAGAACTACTCACACTTCATAATACGGAAAAATAAAACAACACAAAAGAGGAAGATGGAAAGAAAGAGATTAGAAGAATACGACTAACTGTTTGCGACCTCACCTTGGCGAGGATCAAGCGTAAGTATCATTGTCATATATAAGGATAAAGAAAAAGGAGAAGAAAGAAATAACAAGGAAATAACAACAACTACTTAACGAATTAAAATTACAACAAGCATAAATATAAGGAGACAAGCATGATAATAAAATGGTCTTCTTTATTCATCACTCTTCACTCAAAAGCTCACTTACAAGTTTAATGGAGAAGAGGTGAGAAGAGGAAGAAGAACATGTAACTAAAACTTAGCAAAAGAAATACAAGAATTGGACCCCTTTCCTTCACAAACTTCTGGGCTATTTATAGGCCAAAACATGAAACCCTAGGGCAACCAACAGAACATACATGAAAAGACCAACCTACCCCCCAAAACCCTACACACTTGGCGCCAGAACGGCCGCGCAAGCGCGGCCAAGACCCCCCTTTGGCCGCGCTTCCGCGGCCGTTTTGATGACTTGGGTCTGGGTCTTTTTGGTGGGACCCTGATCTGATAGGAGCTTTAATCTGGTATATGTATTTTCTCATAATTGCTTCCCGAATTTTCCAGAATTTCTGTTGAGGGAAAGGTGGACTTTTTGTCAAGATTTTTGTCATGATTGCCTCGAGCTCCGCGTAGATCTCTTGGATCTTGTGCTACCATTGAGCCTTGTGCCTGAAAACGACATTGATTTGACATTTTGTCTCCCTAAACTGGTATCTGGCAGCACACGGATGAAGAGCGGAGACCGTGTTTTATCTGTGGTTGGCAGGAACCGGATTTTTGTCGTGTTTTCCATGAATTTCTCCGTTTGAGCACCGGGAACCTGTATCCTGCAATTGACTAGCAAACACGGCTCAAGAGTATCTACCGACATGCAATGTGATAAAAATTGGGCGGTATGAAAATGCAAAAATCTGATATGAACAGGACACTGTGGCGAATGCGGATGGTATAAGCGTATGTTGTATTTTTGTTTCTTTTGTGATGCTTAGGAAGCTTAATTGATGGGACTTCATTAATGTGATTAATGAAAGAAAAGAAACCAAAATGATGTTGTAGAATCAAATTTTCAAAAAGGGTAGCTCTAGTTTTTGCTTTGCATAGCGGTATTCCTTATAGAATATCCAGCACCTTATTCGATAAGGAAAGAGCTGAGATCACTTCATCGGGAGTGACCTCTTTAGCAAAACTAGCAAATGCTACAACCCACTCGATTTTGTTTTTGATTGCCTTTTTAGTTCTTGCTTTGCATAGCGGTATTCTTTGTAGAATATCCAGCACCTTATTCGATAAGGAAAGAGCCGAGATCCCTTCACCGGGAGTGACCTCCTTAGCGGAACTAGTAAATGCCTAAAAAACACTCCTTTTCAAAATCACTCGATTCTGCAATGATATCTAGTTCATTACGCAAAAGGTTTTCTTAAAAACCTGTCGTAGCCCTCCGTCATTCCAGATATGTAGTATTTAATATTCGTGCTACGTTTGTTGGCTTTCGTCAAGGCATAGTGTGCGGTAGCTACTTACTGCTTATCTGCTGCATATGATGCGATTGGATTAGGGTAGTCGTATGACTTTGTTGGCTTTCGTCAAGGGTCGTGCGGGTGGGTTTAATTCAATCATGAAATGTATGGGTTGAACTTGACTAGCGTCCTTTGGTTTGTTGGCTTTCGTCAAGGTCATAGTATGCTAGGGGCAAAATATTATCGGGAATTTCAAGTGTTGAAATTTGCAATGAGATTGCATACCTTCTATGAGATAGTTGAATCCCGATACCCACTGCGAGTAAGAGTTATTCCTACGAGAATTTTACACATCATAATTAGCCAATTAAGTAGGTGTCTAGAAAGGTGTTAACGGGGTTACGCCCCTGGGACAACGAGATTTATTTTAATTAGGTCGGTGCGAAAGCACAGGAAACCTCGCTCAAAGTACCGGCACTGGCCTGGCTGAAAGATTGGCGAACTCGTAAGGGTAATTAATCCCGGCTAGTCTTACCTTTTTGGGTTTGAAGGAAGATTTGATAAAAACAGTGGGAGACGTCTTGATTAGATAAGATAATAACCAATCTAATCTTGCAAAGAGCGCACGCAAAGTGATTATCCTTCTCTCTCTCCTGTTAGTGACGAATGACACGCCTTACTCAAGATAATAATATGGATGTATTGACCGAACCTACTTATTATACTGTGCTAGGTTTTGCTCTTCCTTATAATTGTTATAAGTCTGAACAAGGAATAGGGGAATATCAGGATTCCCACGCCACCCAAACGAAGAATAAGCATATTGATGCATTGTCTTCAGGTATGTTCGTAACCTAGAACCGTTTCTCAATTATCTCTACGTCCTGGGTATATGATACCGGATCAGGATCCCACACATGTAAATTGTTACATGGGCTATAGATAGGTGGAGAACTGGGAAAGGGTGATATGTCTCTAGTAGTAGAGAATGGTGCAGTTGTTGCAGCCAAAGAAGTTGGCAGATATCACCTTGTATTACCAACTCGTAATACATTGATTCTGAATGACTGTTACTACGTACCAAAAATGATGTGCAACACTGTATCGGTTTCTTTGCTAACTGAAGAAGGATATAATCTCACATTAGAGGATAATGTTATGAATATTTTCCAGAAGCAAGTGTTGATTGGATCTGGTACGTTATGTAACGGTATATACGTTCTGAATCAAACTACAGTTCTAAATGTACTGAACACAAACAAGAGGAAAAGTTCAGAAATGAATGAAGCCTTCTTGTGGTATTGTAGACTGGGTCATTTCGATGAAACAAGACTAGCTGAAGTTCTATAAGGATGCATATTTGAATCTTTTTGAGTTTACATCTTATGAAACTTGCCAGTCATGTCTCAAAAAAAAGGTGACCAAATCTTTGTTTACTGGAAACGGAGAAAGAGCTACTGAACTCTTGGACAGATACATGATAATGTATGCGGTCCTATGTCTACACATTCCAGGATTGGTTCCATGTACTTTATTACATTCACCGATGTTCTCTCAAGATACAGACATGTGTTCTTGCTGAAACATAAAACCGAATCTTTTGAGAATTTCAAGGAATATAAGTACGAAGAAAAGAACCAGATGGGTAAAGGTATTCAACTCCAAAAGATATGATCGGGGAGATGAATACTGGGGCACGGAAGTCCGAGACTATTTAAAAGAGAATAGGATTCTCTCTCAGCTTACTCCTCCGAATACACCACAACACAATGGAGTTTCAGGGTGGAGAAATCGCACCCTATTTGATATAGTGCGCTCTATGAAGAGTAATACTGATTTACCTATTTCCTTGTTGGGGTTTTTGCACTTACTGAAGTTGCATACCTATTAAATAGAGTCCGACCAAATCCGTTGCCTACCACTTCATATGAGATATGCAATAGGAAGAGACCATCTCTTAAACGAGTTAAGATATAGGGTTGTCCGGCCTATGTTGAAAAAAAATCTGGACAAGCTCGAGGTAAGGTCAGTTCTGTGTAAGTTTGTAGGATATCCCAAATATTCACGAGGGAATATCTTCTATCACACCAAGGAACAAAAGGTGTGTGTTTCTTGGAATGCCACCTTTTGGGAAAAGGAATTTCTTGTGAAGAAATTAGTGGCAATGAAGTAGAACTGGAATTAGTTCCAGCTATAAAAACTGTTACCGACAATTTGGTGGAACCAGAGGATTCAATAGTCCCTAATGAACCCAAGCCGCTCCGCTGATCTAGTAGCGTTCCTTATCCACCTGAAAGAAACTACGGTTTTCTCAGAGACGGTGGGAGCGAGGATTGCATCATGTAGATGATGACTCAACTAGTTTCGAGCAGGCCATCACAAGTGGAGACTATGTGAAATGCCTGGATGCTATGCGATCTGAGATGGAATCCATGTACACCAACAAAGTATTGACTTTGGATGTTGCTCCTAAAGGGGTAAAACCTATTGGGAACAAGAGGATCTTTGAAAAAGATAATTGGTGTAGATGGAAAAATTGAGACTTTCAAAGCTAGATTTGTAGTAAAGCTTTTTTATCAACGATCAAGTGTTGTTAATGATGAAACCTTTTCTACTGTTGCTATGCTTAAGTCCATCAGGATCCTACTTGCCGTTGCTTCATACCATGACTACGATATCTGGAAGTTGGGTGTCAAAACCGCTTTTCTAAATGATAATTTAGAAGAGAGAGCGTTCATGACACGGCCAGAAGGTTTCGTAGACAGTAGGAGCAGCGGAAACATACGCAAGCTGCTTAAATCCACCCATGGGTTAAAGCAGGTATCGCGGAGATGGAATGTCTGTTTTGAGGAAGATATCGAAGAGTTTGACTGTAAGTCCACGTTACCTACCCCGGTTCTTACGGGAAGGCGGAATAGGTAAAAAACGATTTTTAACACAAGGTAACATGGACTAGAAAAAGAAGATCTTTGCTAAACAAAAACCTAGCAAACTAACTACAAGTTTAGCCACTCGGTTAGAAGGTTATACCTAGGTCTTTAACTCCTTCTCTTCTTACTCCTTGGAGTGGTTTGAACGGCTCCTCCTCGTAGTCTTCTCTTTGCCGAAGAAGGATCCACCTGAAGGCCTCTACTTTGAGCTCCTACCTCAACCTAGAGGTAACTAAAGTGCTTGGCTTGCTAAACCTAGAACCCTAGAATGAGTAGAGAGGAGTTTTGGTAGTTTTATCTCAAGAGCTCATGGTTCTCAACACATGAGAGATGAGAGCTTTGAGAGAGAAGAAGAGGATGAGAGAGGGTGAGCAAGTGAGAATGAGATAGCTTTTTTACAACCATGCTCACAAAATAAGAATAATGATAATAATAATAATAATTAAGAAATTGTGATGGTCAGTTTATGAATGACCATTATCATTTCATCATTTAATGCATTTGCAAGAAACAAGAAGCATCTTTGAAATGAAATGATGATGGTCAACAAGTCAACACTGGTCAACCGGTCAACAAAGTCAACAAGTCCACAAAAGTTAAATGTTCAACTCAACCATGGCACAATTATCCTTAATTAATATTATTAATCATATTTCTCATTCTCATTAGGGTTTATAAAAAGTCAACGGTCAACAACCCTAATGAGAATTCTCTGCCTCTGCCTCTGTCAACTGTGCATACACACCCGCATCCGTGTTCCGAGGAACACGAATACAATAAGATAAAACCAATCCCAAAACATATACTAGGATCTGGCTTAAACCAAAGCCCGCTAGTAATAACTGCCCGGACACCAAATGTGCACAAGTGCGTGGATGTGAACGACCCCCGTCGCAAAAACCATGCGACCTCTACTCTGTTTTGCCCAAAGGCGAACAGCCTTCTGTGTGGGACTCTAAAGACTCGACACTACGCTGGCAGTGGGTTTAACCACAGGCCGCAAGCGGTACTAGCTGTACGTAACGGTCCCTAGGTAGATGTCGATAAGAAGACTGATGAGGTGAACCCATCCGAACTCCTACTGAGCCTGAATGTGACAATCTCCGTTCAGTCCGGTCTGTTCGTCTGAGAGTATCGCATGTCGGGCCTAAGGGGGCGGTAAACGTCAGTCCCCTAATAGCGGTACAAGTCTTGTCGGAGTGTAGCGCAGAACACCCTGAGATAACACTGGAAATGCTACCAGTATATCTCGCTTGCCCTGGCCAGGGACTTTGTGTAATGGCTCTCCTAGACACAGCGTGATATCAACCCCCAATACCGAGAGAGACGAATCCTGTCTAACCGTCACTGCCTCTAAGTGCTTCGGGACTGCATCCAACTACTATCCGTTTGCACGACTCATTTGAGCCGTGGTAGGGTAGTAATCTAAGAACAGTGGGAACACACTCGAGGCGAAGTGACAGTGTCAAGTCAACGGACTATGCTTTACTCATGTCACCTGGGAACTGATAACTGACGATAGGTATAGTACCAACCAACAGTTCCCGACAAGTCCTATCCAGTGTACTCGTAACCTAATGAGCATCCGCATACTATCTCAAGTACGACGTACTAATGGCTGTGGGACAGACCATCTCCCCTGCTGGGATGAGAAGAGCATACGCTAGTCTACTCCGGAGTATCGATACCCCGTCTCGATAATCCAACGACTAGGGACCTATATAAGGATGTGCTTGTAGATTACCCAGCCCCCACTAGTGTGACTGCCATCACAACGCTGGTAATCAAGCAAAGATCCTAAAGGCTCCACTAATGTGTATAGGCGATATGCTAAAAGAAACACATGCACACATTAAAGTAGAAACAAACCAAGTAGCATACTACCATTTCGAGCAAGATTGTCTATACAACTGTGAATATCCCAAGCTTCCATCAAGTAATATACAAACTAGTATGATACAGTAATGGCCTCTAGGGCATATACACTAACAATCTCCCACTTGCACTAAGGCCATGTACTGGCGTATCGAAGACCTATCATCTCGATCAACCGCTCGAACTGAGTCTGGGCTATAGCCTTTGTGAATGAATCTGCAGTGTTATCTTCTGTAGCAACCCTCCAAACCTCGATCTCCCGGCGATCCACGATCTCCCTGATCAGGTGATACCGCCTCAAGATGTGTCTGAACTTCTGATGGGACCTGGGTTCCTTCGCTAAAGCTATAGCGCCGTTGTTGTCACAATACAGCGGTATTGGATCAACAATGGTAGGAACCACCTGAAGCTCCGTGAGGAACTTCTTCATCCAGACAGCTTCCTTTGCGGCATCACAAGCAGCTATGTATTCCGCTTCCATAGTTGAGTCAGCAACGGTTTCCTGCTTGGAGCTCTTCCAGCAAACCGCCCCTCCATTGAGGGTAAAGACATAACCCGACATAGACTTGGAGTCATCCTTATCACTCTGGAAGCTGGAGTCAGCAAAGGCCTCGATCTGGAGGTCATTTCCGCCGTACACCAAGAACATCTCCTTAGTTCTTCTCAGGTACTTGAGAATGTTCTTTACTGCTATCCAGTGTTTCTCCCCTGGGTCCGACTGATACCGGCTTACAACGCTCAATGCGTATGCTACATCTGGTCTGGTACACAACATCGCATACATTATAGAGCCTACCGCAGATGCGTAGGGTATAGATGACATGCGAGCCCTTTCCAAATCAGTCTTGGGAGACATATCTTTGGAGAGGGTGATTCCGTGACAAGCCGGTAGATTACCGCGCTTTGAATCTTCCATACTGAATCGTTTCAGTATGGTGTCGATGTACCTGGACTGCGAAAGTCCTAACATCCTCTTAGATCTATCACGATAGATCTGGATCCCTAGAATGTAGTTGGCATCGCCCAGGTCCTTCATGGAGAACCTCTGTGACAAGAATCCTTTGACTGACTGTAGTATAGGAATATCAATTCCTATTAGGAGAATGTCATCCACGTACAAGACGAGGAATACCACAGTTCTCCCTACAATCTTACTGTAAATGCATGGTTCATCTGGGTTTTTGATAAAGTCGAATTCTTTGACAGTATCATCAAAGCAGATGTTCCAACTCCGCGATGCCTGCTTCAGTCCATAAATGGACTTAAGCAACTTGCACACTTTACCGCTGCTCCCACTCTGAATGAATCCCTCCGGCTGATCCATATAGACGCACTCTTCCAAATTTCCATTTAGGAAAGCCGTCTTTACGTCCATCTGCCAGATCTCATAATCGTGGAAGGCAGCAATGGCAAGAAGGATCCGAATGGATTTGAGTATAGCCACTGGAGAAAAGGTCTCGTCATAGTCCAAACCAGGTCTTTGACGAAAACCCTTTGCAACAAGTCTAGCTTTATAGGTTTCAACCTGCCCATCTACACTAATCTTCTTTCTGAAAATCCATTTGCAGCCTACAGGTTTTACCCCTTCTGGAGCAATGTCCAAAGTCCAAACTTTGTTAGTGTACATGGACTCCATTTCGGTCCGCATTGCATCCAGCCATTTTACCGAGTCACCGCTCTGAATGGCTTGCTGGAAGCTAGTAGGCTCATCATAATCAATGGTGCAATCCTTTCTATCCCCGTCTATAAGAAAACCGTAGTATCTCTCGGGCGGATGAGACTGCCTACTACTCCTGCGGAGTGGCGTTGGGATGTCCGGTTCTCCTGAAACTTTTGGTTCTTCCAAGCTTTCATTAAAAGCTTGTGGTTCTGGAATTTCTTCCAGTTCTACTGCGCTCCCACTTGTTCCTTTTTCTAAAAACTGATGTTCCAGAAAGTGGGCATGACGAGAAACAAAAACCTTTTGTTCCTCTGCATAATAGAAAAGATACCCCCTGGAGTTCTTTGGGTATCCCACAAACTTACACAGTACTGAGCGTGCCTCGAGTTTGTCCGCATGCTGCTTTTTAACAAAAGCTGGACATCCCCATATCTTCAGATATTGAAGATGGGGTTTCTTCCCACACCACATCTGATATGGTGTGGTAGGCACAGTTTTGGAGGGAACCTTGTTTAAAAGATATGCAGCTGATTCTAGTGCATAACCCCAGAAGGATCGCGGTAACTCAGCCTTACCCATCATGGAACGAACCATATCCAATAGGGTTCGAATCCGCCTTTCAGATACACCGTTGTGTTGTGGTGTGTATGGAGGAGTAAGCTGAGAGAGAATTCCATTCTCTTTTAAGTAGTCCAGAAACTCGGCACTCAAGTATTCACCACCTCGATCAGATCTCAGTGTCTTTATACTCTTGCCTGTTTTTTTTTCAACTTCATTCTTGTATTCTCGAAATTTCTCAAAGGCCTCGGATTTATGCTTCATCAGGAAAATATGTCCATACCTAGAGAAATCATCCGTAAAAGTAATGAACTATGAATAACCACTTCGCACATGTGTAGACATTGGACCACACATGTCACTGTGTATGAGTCCCAAGAGCTCACTCGCTCTTACCCGTGTCCAGTGAACGGAGTCTTTGTCATCTTTCCCATGAGACAAGATTCACAAGTATCATAAGACTGATACTCGAACGGATTCAAGTATCCCTCTTTATGTAACTTTGTTAACCGTGTCTCATTGATATGACCCAGTCTACAATGCCATAAGAAAGCCTGATTTAATTCCGGAGACTTTCTTTTAAGTGTGTTCTGGACATTGAAAACCTGAGCTTGATTCAGTACGTATATTCCATTTTCTAATGTACCTGACCCAATCAGAACTTGATTTAGGTGGATGTGGACCACATCGCTTACAAAAGTAAAATCACATCCTTCCTTAGAAAGTAAAGATACAGATATGATATTACAAGTCGCACTAGGTACATACAAACAGTCACGCAGAATCAATATCTGCCCAGTTGTCAATCCAAGATGATATTCCCCTACGGATTCAGCGTCCATGCTCACTCCGTTGGCAACCCTGAGAGTCATATCACCTATCCTGTTAACTCTACGGTTTCTCAGAGCCTGTAATGAATTACAGATGTGAGATCCTGATCCGGTATCCAATACCCAGGAAGTAGGGTTAATTGACATACAGTTTTCTACTACAAACACACCCGAAGCCGAAACCACAACATACTTCGAATCCTGGCTACTGGCTTTGCTAGCCCTGCAATCCTTCTGCCAATGTTCATTCTCGTAACAATAGGAACGTCCCTTCTTTACTACATCCAGTCCCAAAACTTTTGCCCTTCCCTTCCCTTCTACTTCTCTGGTTTCCTTCAGGGTATAAGTAGAGGGTAGAGATTGTAGAATCAAGTCAGTATTTGACCCGTTCTTCAACGTGGTCCTCAGGTCCGTGAACTCATTAAAATAGCTGGTCTCTGTAAGGACGTTGCCCCTACAGATGACCCGATAGCCAATCTCGCTTGAAGCAATTCTTTCGAGGTCTCATATCTTGCAATACAAGATTGCTCTCCATATAAATCTTTGTTATGGAGGAAGATAGAAACTATGTCCATCTTCTCGTGCTGCCTCTGGTATGCACCATCAACTGAGGCTAACACGAGGCACTCGGCATTCGCATAGTCTTTTTCCGATATCTTACGGATATCAATATCCGTGACAGTGGAAACTGGACCTGAGACGGCAGGGGTTTGATTAGTTAAGAGGTGTCCCATCTTGTCATGGGTAATGGACATCTGGACAGACCTTTGCCAGTCATAACAGTCAGATTCAGTCATTTTATTATCTAGATGTAACCTATGTGTGGTCACTGGGTCGCTGCAATTAAGAGAGAGAGAAGAAAACACTCAGCATGATGCTCTTGCAAGTTTAGATTGGTTTTTAGTTTATCTAAACAGGATGGCTCCCACTGTTTCTCGAATCCTTCCTCAAACCATAAAAGAAGAATTAGTCGGGATCAATCTCACCGTACAATACTTGCTTAACCGTTCAGCCAGGCCAGTGTCGGTACTTCGAGGGAGGTTTTACGACGCTTTCGCGAAGTTCCTTAATTAAATAACCTCTTTTCCCTGTGGGCGTAGCACCGCTAACACCTTTCTAGACACCTACTTGGTTTATAGCATTGATCGTTAAGTGAAAAGTTTCCCGAGGAGTAGCGGATACTCACAGTAGGATCGGGATCCAAATATCATTGTGAGATAATGCTGAAGGAATCCTACCAACATTATCAAACTCCAAATGGTATGCAGCACTAGCAAGTTTCAGTTTCTTTAGAAACTCCCGATGTAGATTTTTACCCCATGCTCTTATGACCTTGACGAAGGCCAACATATCATAAGTCACATGTCAAGTTCTACCCGTCATTATCCAGGTTTATTTGAACCCACCCGTACATACCCTTGACGAAAGCCAAAATAGTAGTACGACTATCCCAAACCAACGCATCTATCTATGCTACAGATAAATATTCAGCAGTTACCATCACTATGCCTTGGCGAAGGTCAAAATACATAGCTTGAATACTACTGAATATTTAACTGAAACGACGGAGGGCTACGAATGGTTTTGGCGAAACCGTGAACGTAGTGAATTTGATATAATCGAAGGAACGTGATAGCTTTTAAAAGGAGTGGTTCAAGCTCCGCGTTTTAAAAGTTTTCTGTTTTGAAAAGAAACCGAGTGGTTTTGAAATTGTTCCAACGACTTAACTTTGGTTTATTTTCTTGCATTAATTTAATGCGTCATATCAATTAATCCTACCATTGCAGAAAACAACGAAAATATGACGTACGCTTATGCCATCCGCATTCGCCACGGGGCCCCGTCATCACCCGTTAGGTTACTTAACTAATGACAGAGCGGGGGCTGGACTAGCGCAGATGCAAAACATAAGCAACGCCTACTAGATATCATATATAGATATATACATTAATCAGATGCAATGATAACCATTCCAGATCACAGATGAACATATTGGATATGCTAGGAATCCGTGTTTTGTTCGAGCCTGCAACGAAAAACGGATTATACGGTTGCGATGAATAGCCAAATCCCACCCTAGACCCCTACGGGTGCGGCAAACTACCCGCCAAGTACCCGAAGTGAAGCAATCTCCCTCAACAACGTGAGTAGGCCACTCGGCACTTCAAAGTACCCGGTAGTTTGTGCACCCCACCTTGGGTCTATCCTAGGAGCAAAAATAGTAAAAGAAATAATATACAATGGTGGCTACAATCTCATCCCGGATGTGCGGCCATAAAAATAATATTACATCAATTTACATATTACATCAAATGAAAGAAAAAGAAACTCTCATCTCACAAAACCCCGGCTATTCATCCGCGACAATCCAACGAGTTCATATACACAATCTAACAACATTACAGATCACAGATATGCACAACCCCCACTAATCGACGTATAGCGATTAGTCGACGTTCAGTGCATATATCACATCACAGATATAACCAATTAGCTAAAGTCTACAGAACTTCGATCAAAAATACGGATTTGTAACTACCCCAAACACAACATTGTTCTCTGGATAATCTGGGCAGAAACAATGTATTTTAAAAATCACAAAACGTCAAAATAAGAACACTGCAACAAATCCGAGTCGCGACCGAGTTGACTCGGCCACGGATCCGCAGTGAAATGCATGGTTTCGCCGCGCTTCCGCGGCAGTCTGGTCGAATCGTGGGCTCTATTTTCTTGTGTGTTCCCAGAAAACCCTGCACGGATTTTTAAGATGTGTGGAAATATTTTTAGGGCTGTTTTAAAAATCGGCAGAAACTTGAGGATTTTGACGTGTTTTGCGATTTTTTCTCGGATCGAAATTCTAAATACTTTGCTAACATGCTAGTTGTTGTTTAGCTAGGCTCTGATACCACTGTAAGTCCACGTTGCCCACCCCGGTGCTTACGGGGAGGCGGAATAGGTAAAAATCGATTTTTTCTCAAGGCAACATGGACTAGAAACAAAAAGGATCTTTGCTAAACAAAAACCTAGCAAAATAACTACAAGTTTAGCTACTCGGTTAGAAGGTTATACCTAGGTCTTGAACTTCTTCTCTTCTTGCTCCTTGGAGTGGTTTGAACGGCTCCTTCTCGTAGTCTTCTCTTTGCCGAAGAAGGATCCACCCGAAAGCCTCTACCTTGAGCTCCTGCCTCAACCTAGAGGTAACTAAAGTGCTTGGCTTGCTAAACCTAGAACCCTAGAATGAGTAGAGAGGGGTTTTGGTGGTTTTATCTCAAGAGCTCATGGTTCTCAACACATGAGAGATGAGAGCTTTGAGAGAGAAGAAGAGGATGAGAGAGAGTGAGCAAGTGAGAATGAGATAGCTTTTTACAACCATGCTCACAAAATAAGAATAATGATAACAATAATAATAATTAAGAAATTGTGATGGTTAGTTTATGAATGACCATTATCATTTCATCATTTAATGCATTTGCAAGAAACAAGAAGCATCTTCGAAATGAAATGATGATGGTCAACAAGTCAACAATGGTCAACCGGTCAACAAAGTCAACAAGTCCACAAAAGTCAAATGTTCAACTCAACCATGGCACAATTATCCTTATTTAATATTATTAATCATATTTCTCATTCTCATTAGGGTTTATAAAAAGTCAACGGTCAACAACCCTAATGAGAATCCTCTGCCTCTGTCAACTGTGCATACACACCCGCATCCGTGTTCCGAGGAACACGAATACAATGAGATAAAATCAATCCCAAAACATATACTAGGATCTGGTTTAAACCAAAGCCCGCTAGTAATAACTGCCCGGACACCAAATGTGCACAAGTGCACGGATGTGAACGAACCTCGTCGCAAAAACCATGCGACCTCTACTCTGTTTTGCCCAAAGGCGAACAGCTCTCTGTGTGGGACTCTAAAGACTCGACACTACGCTGGCAGTGGGTTTAACCACAGGCCGCAAGCGGTACTAGCTGTACGTAACGGTCCCCAGGTAGATGCCGATAAGAAGACCGATGAGGTGAACCCATCCGAACTCCTATTGAGCCTGAATGTGACAATCTCCGTACAGTCCGGTCTGTTCGTCTGAGAGTATCGCATGTCGGGCCTAGGGGGGCGGTAAACGTCAGTCCCCTAATAGCAGTACAAGTCATGTCAGAGTGTAGCCCAGAACACCCTGAGATAACACTGGAAACGCTACCAGTATATCTCGCTTGCCCTGGCCAGGGACTTTGTGTAATGGCTCTCCTAGACACAGCGCGATATCAACCCCCAATACCGGGAGAGACGAATCCTGTCTAACCGTCACTGCCTCCAAGTGCTTCGGGACTGCACCCAACTACTATCCGTTTGCACGACTCATTTGAGCCGTGGTAGGGTAGTAATCTAAGAACAGTGGGAACACACTCGAGGCGAAGTGACAGTGTCAAGTCAACGGACTATGCTATACTCATGTCACCTGGGAACTGATAACTGACGATAGGTATAGTACCAACCAACAGTTCCCGACAAGTCCTATCCAGTGTACTCGTAACCTAACGAGCACCCGCATACTATCTTAAGTACGACGTACTAATGGCTGTGGGACAGACCATCTCCCCTGCTGGGATGAGAAGCGCATACGCTAGTCTACTCCGGAGTATCGATGCCCCGTCTCGATAATCCAACGACTAGGGACCTGTATAAGGATGTGCTTGTAGATTACCCAGCCCCCACTAGTGTGACTGCCATCACAACGCTGGTAATCAAGCAAAGATCCTAAGGGCTCCACTAATGTGTATAGGCGATATGCTAAAAGAAAAACATGCACACATTAAAGTAGAAACAAACCAAGTAGCATACTACCATTTCGAGCAAGATTGTCTATACAACTGTGAATATCCCAAGCTTCCATCAAGTAATATACAAACTAGTATGATACAGTAATGGCCTCTAGGGCATATACACTAACAATGACTTCATCGAAAATATAGATGAACCATGTATATATAAGAAGGTTGTGGAGAGTAAGGCGGTCTTCCTCGTATTGTACGTGGATAACTTACTCTTGATAGGAAACGTTGTTCCTATGCTACACTCGTCAAACTCCACTTATCACACATGTTCTCCATAAAAGATCAGTGATGCCTTCTACATACTGGGGATATAGATCTATAGAGATAGATCTAAACGGATGCTGGGATTGTCCCAATCAAAATATATAGACACCATACTAAAGGGGTTTAGTATGGATGATTCTAAGCGTAGCGATTTATCTGCTTGCTAAAGAATCACTCTCTCCAAAAAGATGTCTTCACAGACTGATTTGGAGAGGGCTCGCATGCAAAAGATACCTTGTGCTTCGGCATACGGGTCAATCATGCATACGATGTTATATACCAGACCAGATGTAATTTACTCACTAGGTGTAGTGAGCGGGTATCAATCAGATCCTCGGGAGAATAACTGGACAGCTGTAAAGAACATTCTTAAGTCCTTGAGAAGCACTAAAGAGATATTCTTGGTGTATGGTAACGGTGAACTCCCTCCGGAGTCCTTTACTGATTCAAGCTTCCAGTGTGATAAGGACGACTGATAGTCAGTCTCGGGTTCTGCCTTTACCTTTGGTGAAGGGAAGGTATGTTGGAAGAGTTCCAAGCTATATACCGTGGCAGACTCATTAATAAAGGCTAATGACATCGCTACTAATTATACTGCCAAAGAGACTGTCTGGATATAGAGTTTCATGTGATGGACTTGGTTCCTACCATTGAGCGTCCAGTACTTGTGTATTGTGATGACAATGGAGTTGTGGTTTTGGCCTAGGAACGCCGGTCCCGTCAGCGATCCAGACATATTCTTAGACAGTATCATCTGATCAGGGAGATAGTTGATATCCGGGAGATCGAGGTCATGAGAGTTGACAGAGGATAGCACAACGGATCCACTCACCGAGGCAATTCCCCAGATGCTATTCGAGAGACTTTTGGGACGTTGGGTATGATATACTACAACAACAGGTCTTAGTGCAAGTGGGAGATTGTTAGTTATATGTATGTCCTAGAGGCCATTATTGTACATATGATATATATTATAGTGGATGCGTGGACATATATAGAGAGAGGACTTTCTTGCTCAACATGATAGTATGCTATCTAGTTACCTTTATCTTAACATGTAGACTGGTATTTATACTGTCTTGCTCTCACATGTTGATAAAGACCTTAGAATATGTACTTGACTACCAGGACTATGATGGAGATCATACTAGTAGGGCTAGGGTAGTTCACAAGTACATCCTTTAATTGTTCCTAGTCGAGGGAATATCGAGACAGGGCATCAATATTCCAGAGTAGACTAGCGTATATGCTTCTTGACCTATATGATGGGCGATGGATGATCCCACATCCATTGGTGTTTGATATCAGAGATGGTATACGGGTGCTCAGTGGAGACTGGGTATACTGAACATGACTCACCGAGGACTCCTATGTGGTAGTATACCTATCGTCAGATAGCAGTCCTCTGGTGACACTGGTACAGATTAGTCTGTAGACCCGAGATCGTCATAGAGTCTTGTGCGGCTCCCACTGTGCTTTGATTTCCTCCCTACCACGCTCAAAGGAGATGTGCAAACAGGTGGATTTGGGTACAGTCCCGAGTCGTATGGAGGCAATGAGCGATAGGAGGGGTTTCGTCTCTCCCGGTATTGGGGCTTGATGTTGCGCTATGTTCAATTTGGCTATAACTGGAAGTCTCTGGCCAGGGCTGTTGCCGAGATATACTGATAAGTGTTATCAGTAGTTTCTCAAACCGTTATAGGCCTGACATCGACATGACTTATCACGTTACTGGGGTCTGACGATTTTCACCCCTAGACATGATATGCAACATATCAGACGAAGAGATCGGACTGTACAGGAGTGTTGCCGATAGGCTTCATGGAGACTGTGGACAGGCTTGCTTGTTGATCTTCATATCGCTCAATACCCGGGTAGCCATTACGTTCAGCTAGTATCACTGATGGCTTGTAGGTGACTGATATGATCATGACCTACTACTGGCGTATTGACGAGTCTTTAGAGTCCCACACAGAAATTCCCCGGTTCAAGCGAAATGAAGTAGGTCACATATGTGATATGTGTGTGGGCCTGATTAAATACGAGTATGTGATACCGTATTGTAATCTGGCAGTCATCTGTTATCGGTTCGGTTATATGTGATATAACCAGTTTGTCAAATCAAGTGTTGATTCGATAATGTGATATACAGATAAATGATATTAGTTGGTCATATATGATATAACTGGATTATTAGATCAAGTGTTGATTTAATAATGTGATATAAATTATATGTGATATAATTATATATTAACTAATATCATTAGCTCACTAATCATTCTTCATTAGATATATATTAATATATATGATATATATATATATATATATATATATATATATATATATATAAAATGAAGCATGGCGTTTAAATTTCTTTTTTGTGAAATTAGAAATGAGGTGGAAAATGAAGCATGGTTGCAAGCATGGGATTAATACTTGTTTATTCATTCTTGACTCACTATTCAAGCATGGTTGCAATTTTATATTGCATAATTCCATGCTTGAATGAGTGAGGGGTCAAGGCTTGGCTTTCATTCTTGCTCATTCAAAACACTTAGCCATTTTTCCCATGGTTGCTCTCTAGCTTCTTCCTCCTCCTCTTGTTACGCCTCAAGCTTCAATCCTCACATGTGATGTGAATCATGAAGCTTGAACACAAACTAGTGAGCTCTTTACATCCCATACTTCATCATCCCACACCAATCTAGCAAATTAGTGTGGTGTGTTTCATACACTAAAGAAGTTTAGTGTAGAGTTAGCTTGATCTAGAGGATCTTCGGGTGGATCGTCTTTGGCGCGAAGACAACGAAGGAGGTTCATTCAAAGTCTCAAGAGAAGCCTAGTGGAGTCGCGGGACTACTACATGGAGCAAGTGAAGAGAAGGACCGTCTGCAAAGGTAGTATTCTTGTTCTCTTTAGATGTAAAGTAGTTTACATTAGCTATTGTCTAAATCTCTAGTTAAAAATTCTAAGTTTAGGGTTCGTTAGCATGGCAAAAATTTGAAAACGGCATGGACGATACTTTCCGAAACCTTGCCGTCGTGCTATGGAACCTTACATAGGGATAGGGTTAGGGTTAGTGTTAGGGAAATTTAATGAATTTTTGTAGGTAATTTAGTGAAAAGCAACAATAGTTAAGGGTATTTTAGTGGAAAACAACAATAGTTAAGGGTATTTTTGTGTAAATAAGTAACATTGATCAAATAGGGGTTTTTTTATTAAAAAATTTAATGATAGTTTAGTGAAAACAAGAAAATTTAAGGATATTTTAGAGAAATTTATAGTAATTTAGTTAATTTACTAAGATGAATCGTTTAGTTAAATTTTTAAGGTAGTTTAATTAAAAACAACAATAGTTAAGGGTATTTTAGTGGAATTCATAGTAATTTATTTAATTTAAGGTAGTTAGTGAAAACACAAGAACAATTAAGGATATTGAGTGTAATTTAGTAAAATGGAAGAAATAGGTTGCTTAAGGGGAGTGCACGCGCTTGTGCATATATGCACATACACATACACACAAACATACACACATAAGCGCGCGCGTGCACACACACACACACAAACAATGCCGAACCTTAATTCATCATCGTTCTCCTCTACATTAAACTCTTATCAAATCCTACCTTAAAACCAACCATAAATCCAAAATTTTAAACTCGATTAATAAAACCTTCATCTTTAAAAAAAATTATGCTAAACTTAGAACTTCAAAACCTTGTATTTGAAACGTAAACGTAAAACTAATTGAAATCAAATCCTAAACTAAGTGTATGATTTTTGATGATAATATGAAATTTTCATATTCTCATCGATGATTAATCATATGTGAAAATGAAAACGTGACTCAGTTCTTGTCTATCGGTTAACATGCGTTCGGTGTTCGTCGTGACATAAAACTATACGAAGGTTGTTAAACACCGGACGTCATCATTCAGTTTCTAACAACCATCGCGTATTCTATGTGACGAGAATTAATATTCGATCGTATGATAACCGATAGATTTGTCCCATGTGGACAAGTTACGAATGTATAAAACAGACACCTGCATTCACTTGTGTTTTTCATTCGTTTTGGGATATTTCGTCTGTACCTTTCCGCTGGTTCTCCGTGTACAACGATAGATTAGATGTTCATTTCAATGGTGTTTCACAACATTAAGACAATTATCTGTTCTATTACAATGTACTCGGAGAACAGCGGGGAGGTGCTGCCGAAATTTTCTCGAAACGGATGAAAACACAAGTGAATGGGTGTATGTTTTATACATTCTTAATTGGATAGGTGCCTTACCCCTACAGCCATTACCTTTGACATCCAATAAAGAACATTTAACATTATTATCAGTTTTCTTAGAAGAAGAATCCAATTCTCGAGCTTTGAGATTAGAAGGAGAAAGTTCTCAATAGGAGTTTGAGGAGAGCCCAATCCAATAACAATTGAAACCAAACTTAACGAAGTCGTCAATAAAACCTAACATTAACGCTTATTATTATTCATCTATCTCATATTTATCACGAAATCTTAATTCCATGACTCTTATCTATAGGAACCTTGCTACGTTCCATTTTCTTCCAATATGGCATTCCCATACCTCCACAACAAGAGTTGGATGTACGTTGACATTTCCTCGAGAGCCACTGATTTTTTCCTTAACGGTGTTTACTTTTTTACCGATTTTGTCTATGCACGTCTTGGGATACCGAAAGAGCATGAAATCTATTATCCTTGCTATAAGTGTATGAATACGCGATTGCAAAAAAAGTCGGATGTTGAGTTACACATTATGAAAAACGGTTTCGTTAGAGATTACACCAAGTGAGATATTCACGGAGAAAAGGATGATAGAGGGCCAGTGCAAGAGATGGAAAACGAATTCATTGAAGCGGAAATCAAATAGTGGCAAGGGATAGTAGAAGAAAAGGAAGAAGAGGAGGAATGACAGTTTGAAGAAGATGAAGCCGTCGAAGACGATGATACCGTGTTCGCGCCGGTCGATAACATGGATGGGCTTATATATGCCGCTGGACTTCCTTATGATACGGAAAGCGCTGGACCCGCATTATTGGAGAAGTACAAAGCTTCTTCGAGAATCCCTCTATATCCAAATTGCAAAGGGTTTTCGATACTATCATTTTTCGTACGTCTTTTCCAGATCAAATGCAAGAACAGATGGAGTGACCAGTCTTTCACCGATCTCCTAGCATTGTTTAAGGAAGTTTTTCCTGACGGAAATGAAGTGCCACCAAGCTGGTACGAAACGTAAAAGATAATCACAAATATCGGCCTAAAGTGTGAGAAGATACATGTATGCAAGAATGACTGTGTTTTGTTCCGGAAAGAACACGCCGCACTCAAAAGCTGCCCAGTGTGCGGGAAAAGCCGATTCAAGCCTAAGAAAGACTCCCATTAGAGTGATGTGCCCGTAAAAATTCTTCGTCATTTTCCGTTAATACCGAGACTGCAACGATTATTTATATGTGAGGAGACGGCATCCGAAATGAATTGGCACTATAAAGCGTCTCGTGAAGAAGGAAAAATGAGTCATCCTAGAGATTCAATATCGTAGAAAGTTTTAGATGAAAAACATCCTTCATTCAGTGCGGACCCTCATAACGTGAGGCTAGGGATTGCGAGCGACGGTTTCAGTCCATTTGGGATGATTCTCGGCGGGCATACTCACAGTACTTGGCCCGTTGTGATGACTATATACAACTTGCCGCTATGGAGGGCTATAATACAGTCTTATTCTACGTTGGCGCTTTTAATCGACGGTCCCTCGTATCCTGGAGAAAACATCGACGTGTACCTTCAACCCTTGATCGATGAGTTAAAGTTGCTGTGGGAACCTGATGTGAGAACCTATGATGCAGATGGTTAACAATTTTTTCAGATGTGTATTGTTTTGTTGTGGACGATTAATGATTTTCCTGCCTACGACATGCTGTCGAGGTGGACAACTCAAGGTAATCTTGTATGCCCTGGTTGTCATATTCATACGAGCAGCGTATGCTTGAAGTTTAGCGGAAAAGAGTCGTTTATGGGTCATCGACGATTCTTACCTATAACTCACAGATTCATAAGGAATAAAGAAATGTTCAATGGCAAGACGGATATCGGTATGCCTCCTGAATCATTGTCCGGTAACGACATACTGCAACAATGGAGAGGTTATCAGAATATCACATTCGGAAAGAAACAGAACAAAAATGCAATACAATGCCCATCTAGCTGGAAGAAACTTAGTAGTTTATTTCAGCTTCCGTACTGGTCCGATCTACCGCTGCGCCACAATTTAGATGCCATGCATATTGAGAAGGGCGTCTTCGAGCACATCATCAATCTTCTGCCGTGTAAGGATGGAAAAACGAAAGATAATCTCAATGCCCATCGAGATTTGACGAATTTAGATGGTTTTTCAATTAGAAAAGAATTGCAACCTCGGCCTGTGGCTGGTAAACCAAGTTATTACGAGATCCTACCAGCAATATACAACATGAACAAACAGGAGAAGCGGCGGTTCTTACGTGCGTTGAAAGAATTGAAAGTCCCCAACGGTTTCTCATCAAACATTTCCAAACAGGTGCAGGTAGAAAACGAAAAAATCATAGGACTCAAGAGCCACGATTACTACATATTAATGCAACATCTTCTTCCTTTATGCCTTTGTTTACCGCCGAAGACCGGATTGAGACGTTGGGACGTCTAGCCTGAATTTGAGGACAGATGCTATTTGGACATATCCATCCACCTCTCCGAAGATACCAAGTTGATTTATGGCACCGTATATCGCAGGTTTGGATAGATGCGACCGTTGTAGCATACTTCATCAGATTCCCTTTCATTTGTGAGGTTTTTTTTTTATTGTGGGGACGCTCTTCCCTGCATGTGCAATCCCCTACAGTTAATTACGGTACCGCATTGCGATAACCACTTTCTTCTGCTCTGGAAGTTCATTTCGTATCGTGTGTATTTTTGTTTATTTTGGTTGCCCGTGGATTGTATATGGAGACTAATTTATGTTGTCGCCCGTAAGGCGCGAATTAGTCCAAATCCTTATATTTGAGATTTGGGTCAAGGATTTGCTTGACGGGGTCCATGTTGGTAGCTTGGTTTGCTAACGGGAATGAACTAAGGACGCATTTCTCACATTTGTGAGGTCCATCCGTTCATAAGATATTTGAGTTTGATCTAAGGATCGTTAGTCATATTTGAGACATATTGGCTCAATTATTTTAGTTTAAGAACATCATGGTCCGTTATCGCCATATTTGGGGACGAATATTAGTTTAAGGACATTTCGGTCCATTATCGCCGTTTTTGAGGCGAATGTCTAGTTTAGGGACATCTCGGTCCAACATTCCCATTTTGGAGACGAATGTTAGTTTAAGGACATTTCAGTCCATTATCACCGTGTTTGAGGCGAATGTCTAGTTTAGGGACATTTCGATCCAACATTCCCATTTTGGGGACGAATGTTAATTTAAGGACATTTCAGTCCATTATCGCCGTGTTTGAGGCGGATGTCTAGTTTAAGGACATTTCGGTCCATCATTCGTCTTGCACGCACGTGTATTTGTTACGTGGCGGAGTGAACGATGGTAACATGGAATGCGCCCAATTTAGGGTGCGATCCGATTTGAGATGTGCACGTCAATTTGGAAGTGCATTAATGTGGGATGTATCATTCCCTATCTTGATGAAATTTTATATCAAGTTGGGACGAGAATGTTGGGTTATGGCAGCGCCCCAGCCATCAAACCGCGGCCAAATGCGGAATAAAATTTTTCTAAACTGGCGCTACCATTACCCGATACCCGGATCTTTCCTAAACCCTATACTAGCAAGCTATAAAAAGAAGTTAGAATAGTTATACCGAGTTGATCCGTGTCCTTCGGTCTTCAACCATCATCCCTAAGCTCCTAGTGGCTCCTTGATTGAATTTGGTTGCCGGTCTTCCTCCATCTACGATGATCCACCTGAGGGAAACGGTGCATGCTTTAGCCTCGTTGAGCGAGGCAACCGACTCTCCAAGGTTGCTAGCAATGGAGAGTGGAGGTGTAGAAATGTGTCACTATAATTTTCTCTCATCACATATGCTCAATGAGCAACCATAGAAGATGAAGAAGGATGTGAGGAAACATGTGGCATGAGCAACTCAAGAAATGTCTAAGTGTTTTCAAGTGAGAATGTGAGTGTAAGCAAGTTAAGAAAACAAGTGTAGAAATCAAGTGAAGAAAATAAAGCATAGCCTCACAAGAAGTGTGGCTGCCCTCTCTCTCTCAAGCACAACAAAATATCTCCACAATTTTCCATTAAACAATTGAGACCCATGCCTCTCTACATGCCCAAGCACATGCTCATGCCACCTCGCTCCTCCACCTCATTTGTAAAACAAATGAATTTCCAAAAAGGAAAATCATACAAATGAGGTGTCCACTTCTAGAAGCTATTCCGTATAAATACGGAATACAACCCGGTACATGTATCGAAATACATATACGCTTATTCGTACAAAAATACGAATAGCCAAGAGAGAAAATGAATAGTGAACAATAATACTAGAATACATATATATAAATACATATATAAATTATTAAATCAAAACCTGATTTAATAATCCGGCTCAATCCTAAGCCGCTAGTATTATCAACCGTCTGATTAAAGTCTGTGCAGCATGTGCACATATTTAATCGGACACCTGTATGTACCAACATACGTCATCTACACCATATCGCCTGAACCATGAAAACTCTCTGTGTGGGACTCTAAAGACTCGTCAATACGCTGGTAGTGGGTTTAACCACAAGCACGTCAGCGACACTAGCTGTACGTAACGGCTATCCAGGTATTGAGCGAAAGGGAGGCCGACGAGAAAACTCATCCTGAACCCTTACTGAGCCTGACAATGACAATATCCGTACAGTCCGGTCCGTTCATCCAAGAGTATCGCATATAGAGTCTAGGCGGGTGGATAAAGTCAGACCCTTAACAACGCGACATTTAGTGTCGGCATGAAACCCATCACCACCTGAGAAACTATCGATCCTGGATCGGTAATTTTCGTCCACCGTGGCCACAGATTTTTGGTGATGGCCATTCGTGCACAACGCGACATCAACCCCTAATACCGGAAGAGACGAATCCCCGACGATCCGATCACTGCCTCCATGTGGCTCGGGACTGTACCTAACTAAAACCCGTTTGCACGATTCCTTTGAGCCGTGGTAGGGTAGTAATCAAAGTATAGTGGGACTCACACGAGATAAATGACGATCTCAGGTCGACAGACTAACCTGTACACATGTCACCTGGAAACCGCTATCTGACAATAGGTATAATACCAACTAGCAGGTTCCCGGTGAGTCCGTCTAGTGTACTCATAACCCAATGAGCACATGTATACTATCTTAGGTGAACAAACTAACACCAATGGCTTGTGAGACCTGGCCACCGCCCCTCGTCGGGGTCTCGATCAGTATACACTAGTCTACATTGGAGTATCGATGCCCAGTCTCGATACTCCTACGACTAGGGACATTTAAGGATGTGCTTATAGACCCCCAGCTCCCATGTATATGATCGCCATCATAATGCTAATAGTCAGGCAAGAATCCTATAGGCTCTATCAACATGTACATGATGATAAAGACAAACCAGATAGCATACTATCATCTTGAGTAAGACTGTTCTACCGGTATTGGTCCTCCCTCAATCATCATAATCACCTGCCTGTGATTACGATAATTGCCTTGAGGGCACTATAGCTAACAGAGAAAGGAGTTGTTGGTTGTCGGGACCCGCCACCTCTTTGAAGACGTTGGGGAATTACAATGATATATATCAGAGATGTGGAGAGATGTACCCTTGAATCAAATCCCGTATTTGAGAGAAAAGATCATAGTGGATCATTTAAGAATCGTTAGTCATATTTGAGACTAAGATTACCTAAGGAGATATGAGATGAATATCATTTTGGATATTATCAATGAGAGATCATTAGTCATGTTTGAGACTAAGATCAGTTTGGAAATCACGAGCATATGGGCTCTGTTGATTTAAAATCAAAGAGGAAGCATGAGTTTCACAGACTTAACCAATTTAGGTCTAAGGTTGGGTTTCTATACTACCAAGCAGTGCTAAGCACTGAGATATGTAGCGCTTGTTCCCCACCGAAACACGGCGACGCGACCGCATAGGTCCGTCTTGCCTGAATTTCGGGGCAGATGCTAATTGGTGCTATCCGTCCACCTCTCCGAAGATGCCAAGTTGATTTATGACACCGTATATCGAAGGTTTAAACGGATGCGGCCAATGTAGCAGACTTCGTCAGATTCCCCCTTATTTGAGGGGTTTTTGATTATGGGGACGCTCTTCCCTGCAGGCGCAAGCCCCTGCAGTTAATTACGCTACCGCATCGCGGTAACCACTTTCTCCTTCTCCAGATGGTCACTTCGTGTCGTATGTATTTGTTTTGTTTTTTGGTTGCCCGTGGATTGTATACAGAGACTAATTTATGTTGTCGCCCGTAGGGCGTGGATTAGTCCAAATCCGTATTTTCTTAGATTTGGGTTTGGGGTTTGGGTTTAAGGATATGTTAGTCTCATTTGGGACTAAGATCAATTTAAACATTAGTTAAGGATAGTTAGTCTAATTTTAGACTAAGATCAACTCAACGGGATCGTTTAGATCCAACAAAAGAGTATTTGGACTCTACTGCTTAGTTTAGGGACATTGCGGTCGATTACCAGTTTAAGAACATGGTGGTCCAATGTTAGTTTAAGGACATCTCGGTCCAAGGTTAAGGACATCATAGTCCATGGGTTTTAAAGGACCCCACAGTCCGAGGTTAAGGACATCATAGTCCATGGGTTTTAAAAGACCCCACAGTCCGAGGTTAAGGACATTATAGTCCATGAAATGTATGGTTATCGGAACCCGTCACCTCTCTGAAGACATTGAAGGATTACAACGAAAAATATCAGAGGAGTAAAGAGATGTACCCTCGAACCAATTTGAGTTGGTTGAAAGATCTGTAGTCCAATTTGGGGCTGAGATCTATTAAAATATTTATGAGCAGATGGACTCAATTAATATGAGTTGAGGACTTATGGCCAATCTTGGGCTAAGTCCAATCAGGTTAAAATGTTTAACACTTTATTTTGGGCTGTTTAGCCTTTATTTGGGCTTAGCCCTTTTAACAATGCTGAGCATTGAATTGCATTCTGACAATGTTTTGTCTTTTATTGAATGCTGAGCATTCATCATAGCTCTGGGATTTATTAAAGAAAAATTTATGTTCTGTCAGCGCAACACATGGTGCGCTTGGCGCTTTGTGCCAGTCAAAAAGCGCAGTGTGCTTTTGCCAAGTAGCGCACATGTAAGGGATACGTGTCGCGCTCGGCGCTAGGCACCAGATGATGAGCGCATGATGCTAATTTATGAGCGCAGAGCGCTAGTTCATGAGCGCATTGCGCTTTCAGTTTAATGGCGCACACGTGAGTGACACGTGGTGTGCTTGGCGCTGAGCACTAGCCTATGAGCGCAGTGCGCTATTTCAGAAGTGCAAGGCGCTAGTTGTTAAGCAGTACATGCGTGATTGACACGTGGCGCATTTGGCGCTGAGTACCAGTCCAGAGAGCGCAGAAGCGCAGTTCAAGAGCGCAAAGCGCATTTGATCAATTTTATGATCTGAGAAACAATTTATGTTCTTTTAAAAGAGGCTTTGTCTCAGGATCTAAGAACAACCATTCTTATTTTGTTTCAATCTCTTATATTGATGAAAGGCTTTGCCTTTATGGATCTATGATCCTTAAGAGAATTGAATTATTCTCCCCTCCTTTTTATAATGAGATGTTCATGATCTCTTTGAGAAAGACTTTAGTCTTATAGATCTATGATCTGTGAGAAGTAAGTTCTTCTTTTTATATTGAGATGGTTTCGTCTTTCTATTCTTTTTTACCTTGAAAAGAATTGTCTTCTTTGCCGAGAGCTTCTTCTTCTTCCTGAGATTTTCTTAAAGTTTCTGCGGGGGGGGGGGGGGTTCCTCTCTCTGAGACTTGAAGTCTCGGGGCCTTTATATAGGGCAAGCTGATTTGTTCAATCGGTTAAAGAGATTTATTCTCTAATTGATTTGGGAATTTCCCCACCGTCAGATCTTTGATCCAAGGGCTTCTTGTTTACAGAAGATAATCTTCATGTTTTTTAAAAAGATTGGGAAATCTTTCCCCCTTACAGAATTTGTTCTGTATTTTAGTGATTTTTAATCACCATTGGATCATTGATACAACGGTGTTCTAAATTCAGGGCATAATCTTTTCTGTTTGGAAAGATTCAACAGAATTTCATTCTTGTTAATTGATAATTTAATCATTTCCGTTGGATATTTGATCTGACGGTGAGGAACATTTAGTTCCAGCGCTAGCGCTTATGCGCTCTGCCCATGGTGCGCTACTTGGAGCACAGCGCTCTTAGCGCTAGCGCACACGTGCTTTGCACGTAGTGCGCTACTTGGAGCGCAGCGCATCTAGCGCTAGCGCCTATGCGCTTTGCACGGGGTGCGCTAGTTGTAGCGCGGCGCTTTTATAAAAACGCAGCTTTAATTCAAATTTTGAATTCTGAACAGAGCTTTGCTCTAATTGGGGAAACAAATGCCCCCCCACCGTTGCGCTCACGGGGCCCACACGTGGGTGCAGCGGTGGAAGCATCTCCACTCTTGGATCAACCAAGGAATTGAAACGGCACTTAGTGCCTAAAAATAGGACCCTTGGCCTTTGAGATGACTTCTGTTTATTTTCAATCCTTCTTGAAAATTTATTTTCTTCTTCAAAGCGCAGCTCTTCTTCTTAAGAATTTTCTTAAGGTCCGAACTCTGTCAGTTTTTTTTAGGTAAAAGATTAAATCCTTTTGAAATATCTTTTAGGGTTTCACCCATTAATAGAGCCTTGCTCATCATAGATCTTTGATCTAGAGCAAATCCTTTTTAGGGTTTTATTAACAGAGCTTTGTTCTCTTGGAATTACAAATCTAAAAGGATCTTGCTTATGATTTCTTAATCCATTAATGGAGCTTTGCTCCTTTCAAATCATTTAGAAGAACTCTTAAGAGTTTGCTCATGGATCTTGAAGATCAAATTGAAATTTTATTTTTGATGGATTATTCCATCATCTTCTCAAAGCAAGGCCCTTAGGATTTTCTTGAGGAATTTTATTCTTTCATCATTAGACTTTGACAGATGTCTGTCTAGTGAAGAGCGCTGCTCTCAATGGGAGTTTTACTCCTCTGCCCGAGGGATTTCTCATTTAATGAGAATTTCTTGAGGATTTCCTCATTTAATGACAGCTTCATCAAAGGATGAGGCTGTTTTATTAATGATGAACTATCATCTAGATTTTGTGGGTCCCCTTTGATCCCTTTTGACTGCATTGCAGTGCGGTACGAATTTATAGTACCTAGTGATAGAATTTAATTTATAGCATTGGTGGATGAAAATTCGTTCTTTTCTGCACAGGTACTATGTCTTTCGACACTTCCTTCCCGTTCATTCGCTCAGAAGGTGGATTCCCTGAAGCACCCATAGATCGAGAGGTTTTTGCGCTGATCAAAGACCATGACCCGGAGCACAAGAGTCTTCATCTATGGGGTAAATGGTACGATCAAATTATCATGGGCCGACGGAGCTTTTCCTGTGCGACACCCTCAGAGCCTATTTCAGCGATCGCTTATGCAGATGCACCTCCGATAAATTACGCTGTGGAGGAGGTTAACTGGACTTCAGAGGGTCTCCTTCGGCCTTCTATGGCCACAATACCCGTGCAGCCGCCGGTGGCCTTGGACACTCTAGGACTGCGCATATGTCAGGGCGAGTCGCGCCCTTGGGGACAGCCCTACAACATCGGACTAACTCCCCGTCATCCGGCCGGATACTTGCAGTGGGCTCGGTATATTTTATCGGCGAAGAAATCACAGTTGCTGAAGCTCGGATTGTATCCCGCCGTTTACGCTTCTTTGTTTCAATATTCCACACCTCGTACATGGTGGGTCAGGGCATTTTTGGAGCAGTGGAACATTCCGACCCACACCTTCCTCCTATCAGATCGAGAAGTCTCCATTTCTTTGGAGGAATTTGCAGAGGTCTCGGGTTTACCCGTTAGGGGAGAACATTATGAGGAATTGCTTCCCCCGGATGAGTATATTTTCGCCACCAAATCAGTGGTAATGGATCTTACTCCCGAGAACGCTATTCAACATCAATTTCCGAGTTTGATAAAGGTGTTGAATATCTATGAGAACCTCTCTCTTGCATCTGAAGGTCGTGGAGTTAATTTTACGGCTTTTATCGTTGATTTTCTTCGCCCAGAAGTATTGAAGGAAGAAGTCGAGAAATTCGCCAGTCTTGACGACCCCTTCGGCTTAAGTTTGGGCAACCTGCCGGCGGAGGCGGATCAGAAGAGCTTCTTTCTACCCGATACCCCGGTCATCCCTTTTGCAGAGCCGGCAGCTCCTGGGATTAACGAAGAAACGTTCTTTTTAGGGTTTCTTGGGTTATGCTTGAGTTGGTTTGCGCTTCCCATGCACGCTCGCCGTATGAGGCCGTCCGTCTTCTATCCTGAGCATCGGATGGTTGCTGGGATACAAGTGGCTGTAGGAATCGCTGGGTTAGCCCATGTGTATCACGGCCTCAGCTTGGCAGCGGATACCACTGAGCCAGGGGTGCAGTCGGTAAATTTCCCGATGCATTATTTCACGTCATGGCTCGAGTTGACGTGCTAGGCGTCTTTGGCATCCACAAGAGGCCGGGTTTTTATGACAGGTGCAGGTTTCCTCGGATCATGCGACTGGTCGGCGCTTTTATTGTGATTCCAACGCAACGGGAAGCTAGAGGCTTGCTTCTTCGCCCGCGCACGGTTGGTGCTGGCATGTCCTTTACTGATAAAGTTTTGACCGTCGGTCAGGAATCGGGGAAGACGGTGCTGCCATTGCGGGATATATTTAAAGATGGGGCCTCCGTCTTGAAAGCTCGGGAGATTCTTCATCTGTACTCTATCCGGCCGGTCTTTCTCATTTTTAAGATGAATGACTCGGCTTTATTTATGAGGTATAACCCGCATCGCTTCGCCCAGCAGTTAAGCTACAATCAGGACGTCCCACTCAAGACTTTTTTAGCAGAACCGGCAGCCACTGAAGAGGGTACTCGGAGCGCACTACATCATTTTATTCTTCATCTGTACTCTATCAGGTTTTATATGAGTTGCCGTCAAGACCCTGAAGCTAGGAATTTATCCTTTGCTTCATTTTCTTTGGCGTTGCATCTGCTGTATCGAGACGAACGTCGAGGTGGTGATCACTCCGCGCTGATATAGGATGATCTTCGATAGTCTTTCAGGTTTTATATGAGTTTCCGACAAGACCCTGAAGCTAGGAATTTGGCCTTTGCTTCATTTGCTTTGGCGTTGCGTCTGCTGTATCGAGACGAATGTCGAGGTGGTGATCACTCCACGCTGGTGTAGGATGATCTCCGATAGTCTTTCAGGTTTTATATGAGTTGCTGTCAAGACCCTGAAGCTAGGAATTTGGCCTTTGCTTCATTTGCTTTGGCGTGTCCGAATCCTGTTGGAGGTAGGACGCTGTAGTGATGTTGCATCTGCCGTAATGAGTTGAATGCTGAGGTGGAGCTGGGATTTTGCCATCACTCCGCTTTGTTTCGACCGCGAGGTCTTTCATCGACGTTGCATCTGCATCTGACTGGACTGCAAAGGAATCCCGTCGTTGACATTGGGTCTGGTGTAATGAGACGAATGCTGAAGTGGTCTCTGGGTTGTCTGTGAACCGTCGAGACTTGGTTCTCTTTCGGATGGAGCCCAGGGGAAGGTACGGTTCCCTCTTTGTTTGTGCCCTTGGATTGTATACAGGGATCGATGTGATCTCACCTGTAAGTTTCATTTTATATATTTTTCTTTCCGCGATGCTCTATCATTTTAGCTTTTTATATCGTGAAAGTCGCGATTGCCCAATCATTTCGGCTATTTTTCGCGGTGTCCAATCATTTTGGCTATTTTTCGCGGTGCCCAATCATTTCGGCTATTTGTTTTATTTTTACTCGCTGCTTTTTATTGCGAGTTGCCCAATCATTTCGGCTATTTCGTATGCATAAATTTTTACTTGCTGATTTTGTTGCAAGTTGCCCAATCATTTCGGCTATTTCGTATGCATACATTTTTACTTGCTGATTTTGTTTCAAGTTGCCCAATCATTTCGGCTATTTCGTATGCATTTGTGGCTCACTGGCTTTTCGCTGCGAGTTTTGGGATTTGACACCGATTTCGGCATCAGCATCGCTACAACTGGGATATTGCCAGGAGCGAATCATCATTTGGCTCTGTCGACGTCGAACAAAGGTGGCTTAGCGAACAGGGTTAGGATCCTGTCGACTAAGGCTTTTAACTTCATGAGCCGTAAGGGTCTCATAAAGGTATTTCTCCCTACGAGTCTTGAGGATCTCGTAGGTGCTTTTTCTCCTTAGGAATCGTGAGGATTTCTAAGTGTGTGTTCTCTTATAAGTCGTAAGGATCTTACAAGAGCGTTTTCTCCTTGCAAGTTGAGAGGACCTACAAGTGTTTGTTCACCGTGTGAACATATCCTTAGTCGCTGATGGGACTCTGTTAGGGAAACGTTTGTTCGTGCCCGTGGATTGTATACAAGGGTTAGCATTGAACCGCTTGTAGGGTAAAATTGGAGATTGTGATGGCTTAAGAACAGGTTCAGATCCCTGTAGCTTAAGGCTTTTGAATCCTATGAGTCGTGAGGGTCTCAAAGGGGAATTCTCCTTACGAGTCGTGAGGATCTCGCAAGTGTAATTTCTCCTTAGGAATCGTGGGGATCCCTAAGTGTGTTGGTCCCTTATGAGTCGTAAGGATTTCACGCGGGTGTTTTCTCCTCACAAGGTCGAGAGGACTTTGCGGGTGTCATTTAACGAGATTGCACCCTTTCAAATTTTCACAAAACTCGCCGGTAGTCCTGTTGTTTTTACTCACAGAGCCCTTTCGGGTTTTCTTCCGTGCCCATCTCGCTTATGGACATACCGGTTTTTTTTACCACGTCAGCCTGGGAACGTGATTTAAAGATGAGGTTTTATCGATCAAAAATAAGTTACCGCAATCAAGAACGGCGTCGCATGTAGCTAGCCGGTGAATACGGGTCGGTCCACAGGGATATTGTAATTCTCCTTAAAGTTCTTACGAGCTAATTTCAAATGGTGTTTGGTCTTTTAATTAGATCTAAAAACGAAGTTGTGTTCTACTAGGATTAGAAACTTGCTAGGATTAGGTTTAGGTAAAGTTTGGTAAATAAAGATCTACACCTCTTTCCAATGCCTTAATTTAGATTTCATATTAGGGGTTATGGTAAATTTTAATAAAGGGGATTAGGATGATTGGGAAGATGTTTCTTCCTCTAGATCCTTGTCCTTCCTTTCTTAACCTTTACCCTAACCTCCATGGAAAACTAACAACTCCGGTCTTTTATACTACGGATCACCGTTAGCTCGAGGGTAGAGTGTCGTAGGGAGCGGAAGATGAAAGTATGCATGAAGTCCTAATGTTCATAATAGATTGGCAAAGAAAAGAGATGAGAGATCTCCATCTCTCAAACCCTTCCCTATTCCTAACCCCAACAAGCGAGGAAACTACTCGCTCATCGAGGGATTTACAGAAGACATGATTTTTATTTTTGTTTTGATTAAAGAGAAGAAAGATAGATCTACGGCAAGTTAATAAAAATTCTAAATTATATTAAACTAGGGCAAGAAAAGAATTTACCTACTTATGATTGATGCACTCCAATCTTCAAAGAAAACAGAATTTTATTGATGAATATAGGCATAGGAAAATACAAAGGTTTGGGTTCTATTTATAGGACATAGAAACCCTAGGTTTACAGTTGATCCGCACGTCTGCAATTGCAAAAATACCCCTAGGAAATCTTTTCAGCTCCGCATCAGACTTTGGTAAAAATTTCTCGAAGTACGGGCTTCTTATGGCCGCAGAACCGCGGCAATGGCAGGCTTGGGCCGCGGTTCCGCGGCCCTTTGGCAAGCTTGGGTGCTGAAAATTTAGGGTTTTATTCTGGGTCTTTTTGGGCTTCTGGTTCTTTGGTTCTTTTATCAATTGGGCTTCTACATTGGTTCCAGATCTTCAGTGAACAACTTGCAATAGATTTTTAACCTTTTGCTTTGTATTCTTGGACCTTGCGTTGCCTTGTACATTGTGAACTGTTCTTCGTCTAGGCTTGACTAAGATCCTCCTATTTGTTGGTCAAAAGTCCTTCTTTTGTGTCGTCTTTTGTGTTTTTCACTGTTTTCGCTCCAAGAACCTGTAACCTGCACTATATAGCAGACATGGGTCAAAAGCACCTGTTTTTATTGTAAAATGCATAAGAATGGGGAATAAAAAATGCAATATTATGATATGAACAAATACCCCCAAACTTATCTTTTGCTCGTCCTCGAGCAAACTTATTTTTATTCACTAAAAAAAATCTAACCTAACCACACTTTCGCAGGGAAACGCGATTGCACTGAGCACGTGCAACAAGCCGTTAAACCTCTAGATGTCCCTAGTAGGAGGAGTGTTGTCTCCTGAGGGTTTTCAGCGGATACTACCCTCAAAATCCTATCAATTTAGCTTTTCGACTTTTGTTTTCCAATTAGGTTTTCTAACAAGGAATTCTATTATCGTCGACTCGTAAATTATCCACCCATATTCTTCACGCTTCCTCATCATTTAACTTAAGATTATATATGTTCTATAGAATTACTTAGCTTTCGGCATCTCTTAAGTTTTCCTTCTAGGGTTCCATCTCCACTTAGGAATTTTTATCAACTTTACTGAAGATACAAGTTCTATTCTTCATTCCTTTCTCTTATCTAAACTCTAATCACATATCCCCACGTGTGTGTAAAAATCACCCCTACACTTGGAAATTCAAATCAAGCAATCGGACTCTTGTCCATTGTCCAAAGCACTTATTAATTGGTGAATTTTTAATTGAATTTCGCTTACACATCCTTCATGCGACCGTTAATACTTCTTGAGGTACCAACAACCGATTACAAGATGCGTTAGCACTTTAAAGCGTACTTCCTAGTCTTGCAACACCCAAGCCTTTAGGAGTGACTCCCAAACCAGTTGGTCTAAGGCACTAGGTGATGAAACACCCTCGCTAAATATTTTTCTATTTTTTAGCCTTAAGTAATCACAAAAACTAGTGTTCATTTTTTTTCTTTATTCACTTTTTTTTTCCTTTTATTTTCATTGTACTAAGGATTTTAGACAAGAGCATTTCAAGGTCTCTTATACTATTCCAAGTTTCAAGGTGCGTGATTGTGCAATTTGTAGGGCATACGTTTTCAGAATCTAGACTTAAGCTAGGAATTATTTTTCAAACTTATACTCTAATAAAATATCAATACTTTTCCTTCATTTCGACTTAGCCCAAGAAGTGAACCCAAAATTTGCCTATTTCTAAATAAACTATAAAGACATATACTTTCTACCGTTAAACTTTAAAGAAGTTTATTTTTAGGGTTTTTAATTTACTAAGTCTAAGATCTAGTTGTTCCTAGCCAGTTGACCTATTTATCAAACTCAAGTCAATTAACCAAAATTGAATACATTAATTTTTATAATTTTTTTTGAAATTTTTCAATTTTTATGGTTTTTTTTTCATTTTCTAAATTTTTTATTTTTCAAATTTTTATGATTTTTATATAAAGATGCAATGCAGAAATTAAATATGCAAAAGGAAAGGAAGAATATATACAAAAATGAAAATATGTAATGCAATGCAAAAGATAACTATATACACCACCATCTCCCCCAAACTGAAGCAAAGCAGTGCCCTCACTGCCCGGCCCCACGTCGCGCCCTTGAGCGTGAACGTGATCGCTCCCCTCTAGCCAATAGGGTTTGAATACCCCTCTCAATCTCCGTCAGCCGACGGTCGTGCTCTCGTGCCGTCGCCCTAAACTCGTCCCTCAAAGAATCAATTCCCCTTACCGTTCTCCTCATTAAACGTGCATGCTCTTGAGGGGTCAGCTCTTCCCCGCTCGATGTCGAGCTAGAGTTAGGGGTGCGAGCGGGAACATTCTCTGCCGGTTCGGTTCGCGACCATATATCAGTAAGTCTAGAGTAGGACGAAGTAACGCCCTCAACAAGTGGTCGAACTGGAACTCCTCCAATTATGTAAAAGTCAAATTCCTCGACGGGGAGGAAATAACGGCAGAGTTGGGTGACTAGCATAGGACATGGGTAGATGGTACCTCTTTTCCCCCCACCTATAGAATGAAGCAAGACAGTGCACATGTCGAACCGTGGATTCTTCGTCATTAGTGTGTGCACGACATGTAAGGAGGGGGTGAAAAAAGTCGTGTTGTGAGAACTGCCAAAGATGTTGTTTTGTGCCCACCGGCACACAGTAAAAACGTTCGCGAAAAAGGGTCCGTGCTTGGATACCCTTTCGCGGCTCCCTCGCGCAGTCATTGCCCATCAAGCGCATGTAATCCTCAAACTGAAGGGGGTGGTCATGTGCAGGCAAACGAGGTATAAGTGTGACCTCGTGGATCAAATCCCTATCAATGTGAATTACACGATCTCCCCAATTTAATTTTATATAGCCTAAGTCATCGAGACTTCTATCCTCTATGGATTCATAAAAAAGGGTAACTAGATCAGGTAGAGCAAACGCAGAGGGATGATTGTAGGTCAGGAAATTCCAGGCCCTCTGCTCTATTTCGTGTGCAAAGTAGCTACCGTACAATTCGTGCGAGAAAACTGGGGAAAAATCCCTCTCAAATTGCATTTTGTGTGCCATAATGATTCACAGATAATAAGTACGCAAGAAACAGAGAAGAATTTAACAGTGTTACCTCCCCTGAAAATTTCAGGGGGCGATGACCGAAGACGGCGGCGGTTGCGCGGCAATAGGCGGCTACCGCGGCGGAATCGCGGCGGATTGAAGGCTTCGCGTCGAGATCTTGCTGCAGCTGGGAGGTGGCGGCGCTAGGGTTTTGTTTAGATGAAGAAATTTTAGGGTCAGAGAACAGGGGGGCTCGGGACTTATAAATAGGGAGGAAAAGATGGAGATTTGTATAAAACACCCTCCAAAATGAGGGTTTTATAAAAAAATGTTAGTTATTAATTAATTCTGAAATTTTTTTAATTAGGTCCAAAAATATTTTTTTTTGTCTTTTTCAATTTTTTTTTATGGTATTTTGGAATTATGTATTTACAAATTATATACACACCCCCAAACTTATTTGAAATAATGTTTTGGAAAAATGGAAATTCGGGGGTGAAAGTGGAGGAGAATTAATCAGTGTAGATCGGCTCCTACAAAAGCAGGAGCTCCTCAGATGGGTCCGCTGTGAGGAAAGGTTTCAATCGATGCCCATTTACTTTGAATAAAGTACCGTCCTCTGGATTTTCAAGATCAACCGCACCGTGCGGATAAACGGTGCGGACTACAAAAGGTCCTTTCCATCTAGAACGGAGCTTGCCGGGGTGATAATGTAACCGAGTATCATAGAGTAAAACCTGTTGACCAGGTTTAAATGTTTTTCGCAAAAGGTGTTTATCGTGGAACACCTTAGCTTGGTTTTTAGCAATTATGGCATTATCATATGCCTCATCCCGCAGCTCTTCTAGTTCATTCAACTGCAGCTTTCGATTGCTGCCCGCATCTTCTAAAGATAAATTCAGCTCTTTGATAGCCCAAAATGCCTTGTGCTCAATCTCTACTGGTAGGTGGCAAGCCTTCCCGTAAACAAGCCGGTATGGAGACATACCAAGATCGGTCTTGTATGCAGTACGGAAAGCCCATAGTGCATCGATCAGTTTAAGTGACCAATCTTTACGGTTTTTAGAAACCGTTTTCTCCAAGATTTGCTTAATTTGCCGATTCGAGACCTCGGCTTGCCCACATGTTTGGGGATGGTATGGCGTTGACAGCTTATGGGTGATAGAATATTTGCGCATTAAGGACTCGAAAGTCCTATTGCAAAAGTGAGAACCATTATCACTTATTATCGCGCGAGGGTGCCCAAATCGAGAAAAGATGTGTTCTTTAAGAAATCGAACGACAATCTTGTTGTCGTTCGTTCGGCTAGGCACAGCCTCGACCCACTTAGAAACGTAGTCAACAGCTAAAAGAATATACACATTTCCAAAAGAGTTAGGAAATGGTCCCATGAAGTCTATACCCCAAACATCAAAAACATCCACAACCAAAATCGGTTGGAGCGGCATTTCGTTTCTCCACGATATCCGACCCAAGTGTTGGCACCGGGAGCAAGTCTTGCAGTATTCATATGCATCCTTGAAGAGTCGTGGCCAATAGAAACCACACTGCAAGACTTTCTCTACTGTCTTCTTTGGGCCAAAGTGCCCGCCACATGCTTGATCGTGGCAAAAAGACAGCACACTCTTAACCTCATTTTCCGGTACACACCAACGAATGATTTGGTCGGAACAGTATTTAAAAAGATAAGGTTCATCCCAGTAAAAATGCTTTACTTGGGACAAGAATCAAAGTCTATCTTTTTTCGACCAATCTTTAGGTATCAAGCCGGTGGCTAAGTAGTTTACAATATCGGCGAACCATGGTTCGCAAGAAATGGTCAAGAGTTGCTCATCGGGAAAAACATCAGTGATTGGAAGTTCAAGCGTAGGCGAAGAAGGAAGTCGTGAAAGGTGATCGGCCACTACGTTTTCACATCCTTTTTTGTCCTTTATGACAAGGTCAAACTCTTGTAGCAAGAGGATCCAACGTATTAGCCTCAATTTAGCATCCTTCTTCGCAAAAAGGTGGCGAAGAGCTGAATGATCCGTGTACACTATAACTGGAGAGCCGATTAAATAAGGCCAAAATTTTTCAAGTGCAAACACAACTGCTAAAAACTCTTTTTCTGTTGTTGTGTAGTTTAGTTGGGCCTCATTTAATGTACGGCTAGCGTAATAAATCACGTGCGGCATCTTGTTAATGTGCTGTCCAAGAACAGCACCAATGGCAAAATCTGATGCGTCGCACATAATTTCGAAAGGATGCGTCCAGTTTGGAGATGAAAGAATGGGCACAGAAATGAGAGAGTGTTTCAAAGACTCGAACGCTTCCATGCAAGTTGAGTCGAAATCAAAAGTTGTGTCCTTGGCCAATAAGAGAGTCAAAGGTCTAGCAATCTTGCTAAAATCCTTGATGAACCGTCTATAAAAACCGGCATGGCCAAGGAAAGCTCGGATATCTTTGACGCATTTAGGAGGAGGAAGATTAGAAATGACTTCAATTTTGGCTCTATCAACCTCTATGCCGTTTTGCGAGATGACATGTCCTAAGACAATACCTTCTCATACCATAAAGTGGCACTTCTCCCAATTCAAAGTTAGGTTCTTATCCCTACAGCGGGTAAGAACTGCGTCAAGATGTCGTAAACACTCGTCGAAAGAGTCACCAAAAATGGAGAAGTCGTCCATAAATATTTCTAAAAACTTCTCAACCATGTCCGAAAAGATCCTTATCATACACCGCTGAAATGTAGCGGGTGCATTGTATAACCCAAAGGGCATGCGGCGATAAGCAAAAGTGCCAAAGGGACAAGTAAATGTGGTCTTGTCTTGATCCTCTTGGCGATGGGGACTTGGTTATTGCCGGAATAGCCATCCAAAAAGCAGTAGAACTCGTGCCCCGCTAATCGTTCTAGCATTTGGTCAATGAAAGGTAAAGGAAAGTGGTCTTTCCTTGTCGCGGCATTAAGTTTTCTATAGTCGATACAAACTCGCCACCCAGTTTGGGTGCGAGTGGGAATTAACTCATTTGCCTCATTGGTAATGACCGTGATGCCCGATTTCTTTGGCATAACATGAATGGGGCTAACCCATTGGCTATCCGAGATAGGGTAAATGATACCACTATCAAGACATTTAACAATCTCCTTCTTGACAGCCTCTTTCATAATGGGGTTGAGGCGTCTTTGTGGATCCCTTACCGGCTTGGCATCATTCATCAAGTGTATATGATGTTCGACTATGAGGGGACTAATCCCTTTGATGTCCGCCATAGACCAGCCAAAAGCTTGCCGATTATTATGTAAGACCATTAAAAGGGCCTTCTCTTGCTCAAGAGCTAGAGAGGCCGATATTATAACTGGTAAGGTCTCATTCTACCTAGATAAGCATATTTTAGGTGCGACGGCAAAAACTTTAGTTCGAGTTTAGGAGGTGAAACAATAGATGGTAACAATGGAGTAACTGTTTCAAACTCGAAGGATTCCATCAAAGGTTCAAATCGAGTGTACGCAACCGAGTCGGATGGTTCAACTAACTCATCCGAAAAAGCAAAAGACTCAAGCTCAGGTGGAGAGTCTTCAAAATCGTCTACAAAGGTGAAACACTCATAATCTTTATCCGTCGTGAAAGCTGTGTCGGATTCTAGGAGGAACGCACTAGTGGCGTCAACATTGCTGTGATCGAACATAAAATTTTCGAACTCACAGTCCTCCTCCGCGATCTCATTGATCGAGCAAACATCAAGTACGCTAGCATTAGGATCGGCAGGCTGACTTCCCAACTTGAAAATATTGAGTTCAATTGTCATATTGCCAAAAGATAGATTCATTGAACCATTACGACAATTGATCACTGCGTTAGAAGTCGCGAGGAATGGTCGACCAAGTATCACCGGAATTTGATTTCGGGGGTTAGCGACAGGTTTTATATCCATAACGATAAAGTCAACGGGGAAAATGAAATCCCCTACTCTAATTAATGTTAGTTATATGTATGCCCTAGAGGCCATTACTATACATAGGATGTATATTGTAGTGGATGCTTGGACATATATAGGGAGGACTTTCTCGCTCGACATGATAGTATGCTATCTGGTTACTTTTTACCTTAACGTGTATACTGATTGTCTCTCTGTTACATGTTGGTAAAGCCCTTAGGATGTGTACTTGACTACCTGGACTATGATGCGGATCATACTAGTGGGGACATGGTAGTCCATAAGTACATCCTTCAAGGTCCCTAGTCGTGGGTATATCGAGACGGGGCATCGATATACCAGAGTAGACTAGCGTATGCCTTCTCGACCCATACAGATGGGCGATGGATGATCCCATATCCATTGGTGTTTGACATTGGAGATGATATACGGGTGCTCAGTGGAGACTGGGTACACTGGACGGACTCGCCGAGAACTCCCAGATGGTATTATACCTTACGTCAGATGGCAGTTCTCTGGTGACACTGGTACATAGTAGTCTGTTGACCCGAGATCGTCATAGAGTCTTGTATGGTTCCCACTGTGCTTTGATTTCCACCTTACCACATCCAAGAGGGCGTGCAAAACGGTGGTTTTTGGGTACAGTCCCGAGTCACATGGAGGCAATGAGCGATAGGAGGGGATTCGTCTCTCCGGTATAGGGAGTTGATGTTGCGCTGTGTTCGATTGGCTATAACCGGAAATCCCTGGCCAGGGTTGCTGAGATTTACTGGTAAGTGTTATCAGTAGTTTCTCGAATTGTTATAGACCTCATATCGACACGACTTATCGAGCTATTGGGGTCTGATGTTTACCACCCCTAGGCGAGATATGCGACATATCAGACGAACAGACCGGACTGTACGGTAAGTGTTACTGGTTGGATTCACAGGAGTGTGAGCGGGCTTGCTCGTCGATCTTCTGATCACTCAATACCCGGGTGGCCGTTACGTTTAGCAGACCGCTTGCGGCTTGTGGGTGTTTGATATGATCATCACCTGCTGCCGGCGTATTGACGAGTCTTTAGAGTCCTACACAGAGGTTTCCTGGCTCAAGCGAAACGAAATAGGAGCGCATATGAGATATGTGCGGGACCGAGAATGATTCGTATATGTGATACCGTATTCTATTCTCGCGATGAATGTATCGAATGGTTGTATGCGATATAACCTAGTTATTGAATCAAGGATTGATTCGATAAGCCGATACATTGAATATTAGTCGGTTATATGCGATATGACCGGATCGTTAAATCAAGTGTTGATTTAATGATTTAATGCATAAATATATATTTGATATATTACTTTGCATTAACTAGTGTTGGTTCACTTTAAATGGATTTTCTCACTTGGTTTGTGCACATTGTATATGTGATATACTTTTGTACACAAGTTTGTATCATGTTTGATGATACATGCTCACTAGGGTTTGTGTAAAGATTAAACCATGGTTGTGTAATGGTTAGGGTTTTCATTTTCTTATTCCTTTATTTATTTATTTTATTTATTTTATTTTGGAAAAGAAAAAGGGAAAATGGTGGCTTTGTTTGTTTGTATATTGAAGCTTCATGAAGCTTTGACTAAGTGACCATTTTGTCTTCATGCTTAACCCTTACCCTTTAACTAACCTTAGTTTATTCTCTACACTTGACCATGGTTGCCATATGATAAGTATTCACATTATTTTCTATTTTGAAAAATACTTATGATAATATTCATCTTCTTCTTCTTCTTCTTCAAGAAGAAAACCTTGCTACATCAATGGCAACTTGAGAAATTGAGTGAGAAATCCAATTCTAAAGTGAACCCACTTCCTATTTCTTCATCCTCTACCTCTTGCCAAGTAGTATGGGGTGTTTTCTTCACAAGTTTCATGACTTGGTGAAGTGGGAGCTTGATCTTGTGATGCCTTGACGTAGATCATCTTCGGCATCGTAGTCGATGACCTAGCCCGCCCATTTCTCCGATGAAGCCGACGTTAGAGCCCGGGATTCGATTTGGACAGCGAGGAGACTTCATTGCGGAGCTATGGAGGTGGAGGACCGGATCTACAAAGGTTGTATTTCCGTTCTTGTAGTTAAGTTGTTAACTAGTTTTATTTGTCGCCTAAAATTCTAGTTAACGATCTAGTTTAGGGTTTCTCGGCACCCGTAAAATTTGAAATTGGCATGGTTGATGCCTTGTGAGACCTCATTAGAGTGCCTAGGAACCCTACAATTAATACATCCTCCAACTCTCCCCTAGGATGGGTGATTGATCGGTCGGCCATTTGGAGAGTACAGTGAGTGGGCTTAAGCTCTCCAACGCCTAATTGCTCGTACACCGAATAAGGTAGCAAATTCACACTAGCACCAAAATCTAGTAGTGCTCTATTGATGTTCTTGTCCCCAATTGTGATCGAAATAGTAGGACAACCGGGGTCCTTGTGCTTTGGGGGTAAAGAATTGACAAGAGCATCACTAACAGCACTAGCCACAAAAACTTTCTTTGGTACTTGTGACTTCCACTTTTTGGTGCATAAGTCCTTTAAGATTTTTGCATATGAAGGAACTTGTTGGATTGCATCCAAAAGAGGGATATTTATGCTAATCTGTTTGAACAACTCTACAATCTTCTCCATCTGTGGAGTTGGTTTATTGGATCTCAACCGGTTTGGAAAAGGAACATTTTGAAAATTCGTTGAGTCCCATTTTTGCGGATCAGATTGTTGAGTTGGAACGGAACCCCGTGTAGATGTGTTCGTGTTGTGAGAAGTGGGTCCGTTCGAGCTAGAAGAAGTAGAGCCGTGTGAAGGATGGAGAATAGGCTCTAACGAAGAAGAAGAAGAAGAAGGAGGTGAAGAAGATGAAGAAGGACCACCAGCAGGGGTGTCATGGTTAATACCCACATTGTTTTGCAACACTTTTCCAGATCTCAACGTGGTCACAGCATTTACGTTATGATTCTGCTGTTCATATGCAACATGTGCATGACCGGGATTTGGCAGTGGTTGAGACGGAAGCTTTCCTTTCTCTCGCTCTTTCAACGCAGCGTTGAGTTGTGCAATTTGTGCCTCAATAGATTTGATGCTTTGATCGTGTGAGGCACTGTTTTGCACCAAAGATTGAATAGAAGCCTCTAATCTTGCTGTAGATTGTGTAGATTGCTTTAGGAACGCCTCTAGATTTCTTTCAAGCGAGCTAACCTTGTCATTATTAGGTTGAACAAAATTGTTTGGCGGGTAAGAAGTGTTAGGCACAAAATTGTTCACTTGATTAGGGTAAGGTTGCTGTTGGAAAGGTTGTTGAAATTGAGTTTGTGGAGGTGCTTGTTGTTGTGGAGGAGGAGGCCCTTGAAAATTGTTATTTCCTTGGAATTGTTGATTTTGGTTCCAAGCGAAATTTGGGTGGCTCTTCCAACCCGGATTGTATATTGAAGAATATGGATCGTTTCTTTGTCGTTGCTGAAAGGCAGCATTGACTTGATCCTGTCCTTGAGTAGATGCCGTGTAAGGACACTCTTCGGTGAGATGTGATGGATCCGAACAACAAGCACAAACAGTTCGTGGAGGCACAACGGGGGCAGGAGAAGGCGATGAGATTTTGGTCTCAATCGCTTCTAGCTTTTTCGTAAGAGCGGCCATCTCGGCCTTCATAGCAATCGACATCTCTACTTGATGTATGCCTGCCCTAGGTTGACCAAATAGAAGAAGATGATGATGTGGTCTTGGTGCTCTCCCACTGAATTGTTTGTTCACTAATATCCTCAAGAAACTGCCACGCTTCGTCACTAGATTTGGTTAGAAAGTGACCTTGACAAATGGTTTCTAGCAACTGCTTCGTTGCCGGGTTCAATCCCTCGTATAATGTTTGGCAAAGTTGCCAACTTTCGATCCCATGATGAGGGCATTGAACGAGTAGGTCTTTAAATCTTTCAAAACACTTCCAAAATGGTTCGGAAGGAAGCTGTGAAAATTGTATAATCTCATTACGGATTCTAGCAGTTTTGTGATGAGGATAGAACTTTTTAAGAAAGGCTTTCACAAACTCGTCCCAATTTCTAATTGAATATGATGTTGTGCTGTATAGCCACTTCTCGGCTAGGTCACATAAGGTGAAAGGAATGACCCTTAGCCTTATAGCGTCATCACTTAATTGGGTAGTTTTCATCATAGCGCAAACGTTTTGGAATTTATTGATAAAGATATATGCATCTTCGGATTCCAAACCATGAAACTTAGGCAGCATATTGATGAAGTGGGGTTTGATCTCAAAATTGTCCCCATTTGCTGGTGGGAGGGAAAGACAAGTAGGAAGGGCGGTGCGGACGGGGTAGAAGAGATCCTGGAGCGCGACTCGTGTGGGCGCTTCAACAGGCGGGTGATTCGGGTTATTCGCACCTAACGGAGGTGGAATCATTCCCATCGGTAAGGTGTTGTTAGGATTGTATCCCGACATACCTTCGAAAGAAGAATGTGATGGTGAAAGTGAAGAAGTGGACAGGATTTCGACTTCGGAGTCGAAAGGTTCGTCGGTCGGTACCAACGAAACACGGACTAATCGGGCGCTAGGGTCCCTAGTCCAACCGGACATACACTAAAAGGGTTAGTGTAGTCGAAAGATGAAAGATAGAATGTGGAGGTAAGAAAACGTCAATGAGAAGAAGTGGTGTAGGTGAGTGCAAAAATTTCTTTAGCGACAAGTTGCAAGTTTTGAAAAGATTTTTCTTTTTTTTCTTTTTAAGTGAGCTTTTGCAAAAAGATTTTTTGAAAAGAGACTTGTGACACAAATGCAATTAACCACAAATACACAATCATGCCTAGGTCTAGGGTCACCTAGGTCAGCTAGACAGCTCCTAACTGTTCCAAAGGGCTAGAGATAGGACCTCATACCGCCTCTTCACCGCCAATTGCGGCCAGGTAAGTTCCAGGTAAGTGGGAAGGAACCACACTGTGGGCCTAATTAAATACCACTAGCCTTGACACACTTGCCTAGGCACCGCAAAGTCATATTAGGATAAACGGCCGATGCCTATATTAGTCCTCTGTCCTATTGAGCGCGACGTCCTTAAGGCTGAGTCTAATATTTTTTAATTAAGAGTGGTCAATTCAAATGCTTTAAGTGATTTCTGGGGTCCTGGGAAGGGTGATGAAATCCCCACCCAATTTGAATTGGTCAAAAGCCCCTTAAAGTCAGATTAAAATATGCAAAGCAGTAAATCACTTGCAATCAATTTGCTATTTAGCGCGGCGCAAAGAATCCTGCAGAAAATCAATTATTGGAAGGGGGAAGAAGATTTTTAGCGCAAAGAATCCTGCAGAAAATTTGGCAAAAAGATATATGGGGATTTGTAGAGGAGAAGGAAAGAAATCAAATCAACAAATTTTCAGGCGATTTGGCTACGTGTCGACCGCGGAATCGCGGTTCTTGGCACAGATATGCCGCGGTTTCGCGGTCAGGAAGAGGAGTCGGGGCACCGGATTTTGTCTTCTGTTCCAATATCCTCCTGTTTTGATGTATCTTTTTCTGTTTTGCCTTCTGTGTTGTTTCAGATCCGTCAATCCTGCAAAGATTCACAAACGAAAACCCTTCAAACAATAAAAGATGATAGAATTTTTATATTTTTGATTTTTTCAAATTTTTATGATTTTTTATATTTTATATTAACCCGAAATTACAAAAAGGAAATTTTACGCCATCCCTGGCAACGGCGCCATTTGATTTAAAGATGAGGTTTTATCGATCAAAAATAAGTTACCGCAATCAAGAACGGCGTCGCATGTAGCTAGCCGGTGAATACGGGTCGGTCCACAGGGATATTGTAATTCTCCTTAAAGTTTTTACGAGCTAATTCCAAATGGTGTTTGGTCTTTTAATTAGATCTAAAAACGAAGTTGTGTTCTACTAGGATTAGAAACTTGCTAGGATTAGGTTTAGGTAAAGTTTGGTAAACAAAGATCTACACCTCTTTCCAATGCCTTAATTTAGATTTCATATTAGGGGTTATGGTAAATTTTAATAAAGGGGATTAGGATGATTGGGAAGATATTTCTTCCTCTAGATCCTTTTCCTTCCTTTCTTAACTTTTACCCTAACCTCCATGGAAAACTAACAACTCCGGTCTTTTATACTACGGATCACCGTTACCTCGAGGGTAGAGTGCCGTAAAGAGCGGAAGATGAAAGTATGCATGGAGTCCTAATGTTCATAATAGATTGGCAAAGAAAAGAGATGAGAGATCTCCATCTCTCAAACCCTTCCCTATTCCTAACCCCAACAAGCGAGGAAACTACTCGCTCATCGAGGGATTTACAAAAGACATGATTTTTATTTTTGTTTTGATTAAAGAGAAGAAAGATAGATCTACGGCAAGTTAATAAAAATTCTAAACTATATTAAACTAGGGCAAGAAAAGAATTTACCTACTTAAGATTGATGCACTCCAATCTTCAAAGAAAACAGAATTTTATTGATGAATAGAGGCATAGGAAAATACAAAGGTTTGGATTCTATTTATAGGACATAGAAACCCTAGGTTTACAGTTGATCCGTACGTCTGCAATTACAAAAATACCCTTAGGAAATCTTTTCAGCGCCGCATCAGACTATGGTAAAAATTTCTCGAAGTATGGGCTTCTTATGGTCGTGGAACCGCGGCAATGGCAGGCTTGGGCCGCGGTTCCGCGGCCCTTTGGCAAGCTTGGGTGCTGAAACTTTAGGGTTTTGTTCTGGGTCATTTTGGGCTTCTGGTTCTTTGGTTCTTTTATCAATTGGGCTTCTACATTGGTTCCAGATCTTCAGTGAACAACTTGCAATGGATTTTTAACCGTTTGCTTTGTATTCTTGGACCTTGCGTTGCCTTGTACATTGTGAACTGTTCTTCGTCTAGGCTTGACTAAGATCCTCCTATTTGTTGGTCAAAAGTCCTTCTTTTGTGTCGTCTTTTGTGTTTTTCACTGTTTTCGCTCTAAGAACCTGTAACCTGTACTATATAGCAGACATGGGTCAAAAACACCTGTTTTTATTGTAAAATGCATAAGAATGGGGAATACAAAATGCAATATTATGATATGAACAGAATGCCGCGGGATTGTATTAGTTTAACGACGTTTCGGTCATTTGTTCATAGGTCCGAGATTTTTCGGGCAACATACGATTACGCAGCTAGATTTTCTCGCAAATCTTCGCATTTTTTGTGTTGGAGGTGGATTCCTTGAAGAGAGGGCTGAGGGCGATTTCTTCGTCAGAGTCGCTTCCAAAGGTGATAACTTGCAATCCCTTGGTGTCGACTATGTGACAGTTGCCGGCGGCTCTTTTGCGCTCATCTGTCGTGTTTTTCTGTTCCTGACGAGTCTTGCGCTTCACTCGTTGAACGTGTTGTCGGTGGGCGACATATCCCTGCCACCAGTTTTTAAAGGCTATGGTAGGGTGTGCAATCCTCTGATGGTATAAGCAGAAGTTAGAATGTATGTCCGCTTCATCAAGATGTATACCGCCAGGAGAATTTCCTCTGAAAGAGGGCAACTTCATTCCTATCGACAGGGCTCTAGCGAATCGTTTCCTTACTTTAAGCTTGCTTTTGCTGGCGATAGGGATGCTTTGCTCCGGTTGGAGTGCCTCGACCTTTTCATCCAGTCGTCGGCGTTTGGCTTTTTCAAATATGGCCATCTCGTGCTTCCGATCAGCTTTGCTTTTTAGACGAGTTTCGTTCAGGAATGCGTCAATTATTTCGTCTGATGGCCCTAGAAGTTCCGGCTCAGGATCTGCCCCCTATTTCTTTGTGTCAGGAGCTTCTTCACCATTTATTAACGAGTGAGGGATCACATGGCAGCTTGCCACATAATCCTCAGGTTCATCCGACGAGTCTTCTCCATTGTCATCATCTCCGTCCTCAAGGACGTGGCTGAGGAATTCTTGGAGTGTGACTGGGGTCCGTGCCTTCTGATTATATTCTTCCAGCGTGTTAATATGTTTTTGCAGTTCCGTGCGCTTGTCATCAGGCTTCACGAGCTTTTTGTTCTTCTTCTTTTTCTTCGAAGACTTTGACGGCTGGGTGCGGGCGCTTTGGCTACCACCACCAATTTTTGTAGTTGGGCGCGGTTTCAGCATTCTCTCGACGATCTCGGGTTCCAGTGGATTTTTCTACCTGATTGCCGGGCATGTTTGGAGATCCTTCGGCATTCTTTTTGTTTTTGCCGAAAGAACAACTTCCCATGGGGCTTCCCTTATGAATGAGCATGATGCCTCCGGCATGTCCACCATTTTAGGGGCGTGAGGTTGTGGCGGGTCCACCTTCCAGTTTTTGGATAATGCGAACTTGTCTTGTTGGTATTGGTCCTCAATCCAGCCTTTGAAGATGAAGCAATCTTTGATTGGATGGCTTACTGCTTGGTGGTAAGGGCAGTAATTAGGATTGTTGACATCGCCAGGCTGCAGTGGACGTTTTGGATCCGGCAGATTGATGAGTTTGTAGTGTACTGCCAGCTCGAACAGTCTCCTCATTTTATCCTGGGGAAATGAGTAAGGACGTCCCAGTCTCTCCTCGAGGGATGGGCGTGGATGCACGTTGTTTTGGCGAACAACCGGTTTTAAGTTGCTCGGCTGTTGTTGAGTATTGGCGATGAAGGTTGCTTTCCTTTTTCCCTTTTCGTTCCGAGGTTCTGGCTTTGAAGAGGAAGGCCTGTGGCCCATCTGGTCCATTTGGGCCAGCTTGTCAATCAGGGCCTGGAAAGTGGTCGGCTTGAAAAACATCATAAATTGGGAAATAGTCGCTTGGGGGTCAAGAGTACCCACGAACATGCCTACCGCAGGCGCCTCTTCGATGCACTGCTCGCACCTCGACCAGAAATTCCGCCATCGTATCGCATACTGCACCCATGTCTCTCTAGGCTTTATCCTGGCATTGATCAGTGCTGTGATTGGGGTACGTTCACTAGCGCTCGCAAAACGTTGGGTGAACTGTAATTCCATCTCTGTAAAAGTTTTGACGGAGTCGTTGGGCAGCTCCAAATACTATTCAAAGGCCGTTTCCGCCAAGCCGCCGACGAACTGACAAAGTAACAATTTGTCGTCTCCTCCGATATTGTCGCAAAGAGCCCTGAACTGAGCGACATGTTGATGGGGATTGCCTGTCCCCTTGTATACGTGAAACTTATGAATCGTGTATCCTGGCGGATACTTGATCTGATCGTACCATCCTGGATATGGTCGCCCAGTTCTGACGACTTGGCCAGTTTCTTCATTTGCTTGATGAGCCCGTATTTGCTGAGCTATACAATCATCCAGGGCAGCTTTTGAGATGGTCTCCTCTTTGGCTGCCGAACAAGCCGAAAGGGGATTTGACGTCTCCGCTCGGTCATTTTCGAGGATAATCGGAGGATCTTCAGCCGGAGGTTCTGGCTGTAACATCATTCCAGCCATGTCTTGGAACAAAAGAGCCATTCGTTTGACGTTGGCTGCCTGTTCCGCGGCCTCTTTTTCTTTCCTCTCGAGCATTCTTCAGAGGAATTCAGTATCAGTTTCTTGTTCCCGACGCTGCTCTAAGGTCTTCGGAATTTCTTTCGGCCCAGTGAGTGCGGCCATTGCAGTCAGCATCTCCTGAAGTTTCTGCTGCTGTTGTTCCTGGGTCTTCATTATCGATCGGGTAAGCGGCTGATGACCCGTGGAAGCACGGCTTTCCTCTTTTCTGGAAGCCATATAAACGGTATGTGTTACCATGCCCCCAGACTTAGGGCGTTTAGGCTTAGTGCCCTTGACATTTGTCGCAGACACGGGAATTTTCTCCGGCCTTCTCCTCTTGTAGGCGGTCGAAGTTGAGGGAGCCGTTGCAGCGGGCATCCAAACAGATGACACTTTCTGTGGCTTGACAGGGTGATCCTCTTCTCGCCGAACTTTCATCTTTTTCTGTCGGCGGGGGTAGTCTTGATCAATCATGGAGTCTTGGACCTGTCGCCAGACTTTGTAAATTTTGGAGGACAGCCGCTGAGGGGGCTGCTCCGGTTTCGCCTTTGTGATCTTTTCAACAGGCGGAGGAGACTCTTTCAACTCTTTCAGCACGGCAGTCGGCGAATTCCTGCGCACCCTGTTAAGTAGTTCAAACCTGTTCCCAGTTGGAACAGTAGCATCAATTTCCACCGTTGGAGCCGGCGGAGTCGATCCAGAAGGAGAGCTGCCCCCAGCTCATTTTGTATGACGCTGATATCGACGTCGACCATTTCTTATGGCCGGGATTTGATTAGCTTCGGGATTTTGCCAAGCCTGCCCCCTGTTTCCTTTAAGAGCTTGAATATTCTGCCCCCTGCGTCGACCTTGGTCCTTGGCATGTGCCAGTTGTTTGAGGACTGATTCCGTTGGCAAAGCTGCTACTTGGGGAGCCAGCCTGTAGAAGACAGACTTCCTCTGAGCTTCTTCCATCGGCGTTGAGGTATTGAGGGTGGGAGGTGGGAGTATCGACCCAAAGAGAAGCCTGTTGATTTCTTAAAGAGCTGGATTGCAGAGATTTAAGGCTGCAAGTGGCCCGTACTTGACTCTACTAGATATGACAGAGCCTGAGTTGCTAGGGTAGGAGAAAACGCCATTCTTCATAGAGAAGAAATTCCGGCTTCAGTATCCACTCCCCTAAGGGCAACCAAAAACGCATATACACCGCGATTATCTGATCGCGGGAAAAACACGACACACGAAGTGTGGAGTGGAAAGTGGAAAGGTCCCACCGGGCGTGCCAAAATCTGTTTCCCGCCGAAACATGGCGACGTGATTGTGTAGGTCCATCTTGCCTGAATTTCGGGGCAGATGCTAATTGGTGCTATCCATCCACCTCTCCGAAGATGTTAAGTTGATTTATGACACCGTATATCGAAAGTTTAAACGGATGCGGCCGATGTAGCAGAATTCATCAGATTCCCCCTCATTTGAGGGGTTTTTGATTGTGGGGACGCTCTTCCCTGCAGGTGCAAGCCCCTGCAGTTAATTACGCTACCGCATCACGGTAACCACTTTCTCCTTCTCCGGATGGTCACTTCGTGTTGTGTGTGTTTGTTTTATTTTTTGGTTGCCCGTGGATTGTATACGGAGACTAATTTATGTTGTCGCTCGTAGGGCGTGAATTAGTCCAAATCCGTATTTTCTTAGATTTGGGTTTGGGGTTTGGGTTTAAGGATACGTTAGTCTCATTTGGGACTAAGATCAACTTAAACGTTAGTTAAGGATACGTTAGTCTAATTTTAGACTAAGATCAACTCAACGGGATCGTTTAGATCCAACAAAAGAGCATTTGGACTCTATTGCTTGGTTTAGAGATATTGCGGTCGATTACCAGTTTAAGGACATGGTGGTCCAATGTTAGTTTAAGGACATCTCGGTCCAAGGTTAAGGATATCATAGTCCATGGGTTTTAAAGGACACACAGTCCGAGGTTAAGGACATCATAGTCCATGGGTTTTAAAGAACCCTACAGTCCGAGGTTAAGGACATCATAGTCCATGGGTTTTAAAGGACCCCACAGTTCGAGGTTAAGGACATCATAGTCCATGAAATGTATGGTTGTCGGGACCCGTCACCTCTCTGAAGACGTTGAAGGATTACAACGACAAATATCAGAGGAGTAAAGAGATGTACCCTCGAACCAATTTGAGTTGGTTGAAAGATCTGTAGTCCAATTTGGGGCTGAGATCTGTTAAAATATTTATGAGCAGATGGGCTCAATTAATATGAGTTGAGGACTTATGGCCAATCTTGGGCCAAGTCTTATCAGGTTAAAATGTTTAACACTTTATTTTGGGCTGTTGAGCCTTTATTTGGGCTTGGCCCTTTTAACAATGCTGAGCATTGAATTGCATTCTGACAATATTTTGTCTTTTATTGAATGCTGAGCATTCATCATAGCTCTGGGATTTATTAGAGAACAATTTATGTTCTTTCAGTGCAACACATGGTGCGCTTGGCGCTTTGCTCCAGTCAAAGAGCGCAGTGCGCTTTTGCCAAGTATCGCACATGTAAGGGACACTTGTCGCGCTCGGCGCTAGGCGCCAGATGATGAGCGCATGATGCTAATTTATGAGCACAGAGCGCTAGTTCATGAGCGCATTGCACTTTCAGTTTAGTGGCGCACACGTGAGTGACACGTGGTGCGCTTGGCGCTGAGCGCCAACACATGAGCGCAGTGCGCTATTTCAGAAGCGTAAGGCGCTAGTTGTTAAGCAGTACATGCGAGATTGACACGTGGTGCATTTGGCGTTGAGCGCCAGTCCAGAGAGCACAGACGCGCAGTTCAAGAGCGCAAAGCGCATTTGATCAATTTTATGATCTGAGAAACAATTCATTTTCTTTTAAAAGAGACTTTGTCTCAGGATCTAAGAACAACCGTTCTTATTTTGTTTCAATCTCTTATATTGATGAAAGGCTTTGCCTTTATGGATCTATGATCCTTAAGAGAATTGAATTATTCTCCCCTTCTTTTTATAATGAGATGTTCATGATCTTTTTGAGAAAGACTTTAGTCTTATAGATCTATGATCTGTGAGAAGTAAGTTCTTCTTTTTATATTGAGATGGTTTCGTCTTTCTATTCTTTTTTACCTTGAAAAGAATTGTCTTCTTTGCCGAGAGCTTCTTCTTCTTCCCGAGATTTTCTCAAAGTTTATGGGCGGGGGGGGGGGGGGGGGGGGGTTCCTCTCTGTGAGACTTGAAGTCTCGGGGCCTTTATATAGGGCAAGCTGATTTGTTCAATCGGTTAAAGAGATTTATTCTCTAATTGATTTGGGAATTTCCCCACCGTCAGATCTTTGATCCAAGGGCTTCTGGTTTTCAGAAGACAATCTTCTTATTTTTTAACAAGATTAGGAAATCTTTCCCCCTTACAGATTTTTTTTTGTATTTTAGTGATTTTTAATCACCATTGGATCATTGATCCAATGGTGTTCCAAATTCAGAGCACAATCTTTTCTGTTTGGAAAGATTCAACAGAATTTCATTCTTGTTAATTGATGATTTAATCATTTCCGTTGGATATTTGATCCAATGGTGAGGAACATTTAGTTCCAGCGCTAGCGCTTATATGCTCTGCCCATGGTGCGCTACTGGGAGCGCAGCACTCTTAGCGCTAGCGCACACGTGCTTTGCATATGGTGCGCTACTTGGAGCGCAGCGCATCTAGCGCTAGCGCCTATGCGCTTTGTACGGGGTGCGCTAGTTGTAGCGTAGCGCTTTTATAAAAGCGCAGCTTTAATTTAAATTTTGAATTCTGAACAGAGCTTTGCTCTAATTGGGGAAATAGCGCTCATGTGTGTTTCACGTGAGGCGCTGAATAGTGCTAAGCACTAATCTTTTCTGGCGCTCACGTGATTTTCACATGAGGCGCTGAGTTTTTAGTCTTGGGTGCTCACGTGCTATTCACGTGAGGTGCTCTAACAGTGCTAAGCACTAACTTTTTCTGGCGTTCACGTGTGTTTCACGTGAGTCGTTGAGTTTTTGCTTCTTTTGAGTGCTCACGCGTATTTTACGTGAGGCACTGTCTTATGAGAGATTTAATCTCTGTTGATATTTTCATAGAATTTAAACCCCTGTTAATGGTATTTTGGCCATTAGCGATCACCAAGATTATTATTTTGAGGATCTGGGATTGGGTTCTTTAAGAACTAAGTTCTTTATTTGAAGAAACTAAGTTTCTAGAGTATTATGGACTCCATATTCTCCATGTTCTTTTATCCATGTTCTTCTTTTCATGTTTTCAGAGAGGTTAAACCTCTGTTAATGGTGTTTTGACCATTAACGATCACTAAGATCACTATTTTGAAGATCTAGGATCATGTTCTTTAAGAACTAAGTTCTTGATTCGAAGGAACTAAGTTCCTGGAGTATTATAGACTCCATCTTCTTTCTTTTCAATCTTGTTCTTCCCTGAATTTTTGATTCTCAAGAATAAGATATTCCCGATGAGAATTAAATTCTCAACTTGTAGGAGACTTGTCTTGTGGATATCAGATTCAGAGAAAGAACTAAGTTCTTTTAAAGGGTTAAACACTTAGATATGGTATGATATGTAAAGAAGAAATTTTGATCTCTGTTTTTTTACCTAGAGTTTGAGAGGAAGGAGATCTTCTTCTTTGAGAGAATTAAATTCTCTGTCATTTTAAGAGCCTTCTGTATAATCTTATATCGATTTCCTCCTCTTGTTCCCCCTTTGATTAATCTCTTTGCTCCTATTTATAGGAGAAGAGAAAAAGCAAATGATTGATTTCATAATCAATCAAAATGATCTTTTAGATCAATCGGTGAATTTTATTCACCGTTGGATTTTTAATTCAAAGGCTCTCTGTTTAACAGAGAAGATTTCTTGTTTGTTTAATAAGATTAGGAAATATTTTCCTAAGATAGAATTTTATTCTATCATATCAATATTTTGTTAGTTTAACAAGATTGGAATTTTATTCTATTATATGAATATTTTGTTAGATTAAAAAGATTAGAATTTTATTCTATCATATGAATATCTTGTTAGTTTAACAAGATTAGGAAGATATTTTCCTACCATAGAATTTAATTCTATCAGATGATATAAGTGATTTTATCACAATTGGATTTTAAATTCAAAATTCTCTGTTAGAGAAGATCTTTCCATATTAGAAGGAAAATATTTCCTAAATAGAATTTATCATTTGATGATTTATTATCACCATTGGATTTTTGATCCAACGGCTCTGTTTAACAGAGAATATCCTAGTTTTTTGGAAAATATTCCCCATGTAGAATTTAATTCTACCATCTTTAATTTGGGCGCTGACGCTCACGTGCTATGCACATGGACGCTGCCTAAGAATCTAATTCTTTTGTACATAGTCACTAACGTGCTTTGCACGTCGGTGCTTACGTGTGTTCCACATGAGGCACCACTATAGGATTTAATCCTAGCAGAGGGCGCTGGCACTCACGCAGGAAACACGTGAGGCGCTCAAGGATTTAAATCTATCTGAGGCGATACTTACATGCTTTGAATATGGGTATACGTGTTTAACATGTGGAGGTTTCTCTTTATTTTTATAAGGGAACAGCAAGCTCTGAGCCAAAATTTTTTGGTGGGAACAAATTCCTCCCACTATTTTGCCCACGTATGTTTGTACGTGGGTTAAGTAGTGAAAAATAATACATTGCCATAGAATTGATGGCTTAGGAGATAAGTTTAGGATCCCTGTCGCCTAAGACTTTTTCATCTTGATGAGCCACAAGGGTCTCAAGAAGGTTTTTCTCCCTATGAGTCGTGAGGATCTCATAGGTGTGTATTCTCCCTAGAAATCGTGAGGATTCCTTAGTGTCTTTCACCTCCATGAGTCGTAAGGATTTCACGCAGGTATTTTCTTCTTACGCGTCGAGGGGACTCGTAAGTGGCTTCTCCTCCTCATCGGTATGCGACTTTGGAAAATGTGGCTCATGGATAGTATACAAGAATCAGTTTGGACATACTTGTAGGGCCATAGGGCTTAGGAAACTGGTTGATATCCCTATCGCCTAAGGCTTTTCAGCTTCATGAACCATGAGGGTTTCATAAAGATGTTTTTCCCTACGAGTCGAGAGGATCTTGTAGGTGTATCCTAACGTGAAATATAGATAACCCCTTATTTTGATAGAGGTCCATCAGGTTTGTGGTACTAGGTTTAAGTCTATCGAATCGTCATGTTGGTTGATATATTTCTTGATATGCAGTCCCTTAGGTTGCTGCTCGAGTAGCCCCACGACTGTCGTGTCTCTGATCCCTTCTGAGGCTGGACAAGACGTCTTCAAGTAATCTTCTTAGGTCATATTACCGTTGGAAGAACAAGCGTTAGGTATTTTCCATGATACTTTTTACTTGAGGTTAGGCTCAATTTGGATCCCCGGTGAGTCATAACCGCACCCTTCTGGGGTGGGATGATCTCCAATGGTCTTTAGGCTTTATATATATTGCCGTCAAGACCCGAAGTTAGGAATATGCTGTCACTTCGTTTTTGCTTTTGATGATGTCGTGCTAATTCTTTGCTGAAGTAGGGTAGACATCCGTATGACCTCAATGCTGTGTGTATTGCCATCGAGGTCCGAAGCTAGGAATATGCCGTTGCTCCAATTTCATTTGACAGTTATGCTCGCACCTTGCTGGAATGAGGAGAACGTCGAGCTGGAGTTAGGATTTTTGCCATCACTCTACTTTTGTTCGACCCTTAGGTCCTTGTTGACGTCGCATCTGCACTGAGAAGGAACATCGAGATATCTAGGCTGTAGATTTTGCCATCGAGATTTGTAGTTAGGAATATACCATTGCTCCACTTGTATTTTGGTGATGTCATACCGATTCTTTGTTGAAGTTGGATAGACATCCAAATGACCCTTAGGTCTTTGTTGACGTTGCGTCTGCACCCTGCTGGTATGAGAAGCACGTCGAGTCGATCTCTAGGCTGTAGATGTTGCCATCAAGATCTAGAGCTAGGAATATACCATTGCTCCATTTTTATTTGACCCTTGGTTCCTTGTGATGACGTTGCATCTGCATCCTGCTGGAATGAGAAGAACGTCAAAGTGATCTCTAGGCTGTAGATGTTGCCATGTTCTTCTAGAGGGTCTATAGATATGCTTGCATGTTTTTCCGAAAGATTCAAACTCAAGAAAAATAACAACACTTGAAAGTTTTTCGTGTCGGGAAAAAGTGAGTTATTGATATCCGTTCGAACCTTTTAACACGTTCTAAATTACCCAAAAAACTAAACGATGTTAAACTTTCCGATCGAATCAATGAATTCTAAAGATCTCCAGAAAACTCAACACTTGAGTAATATTAAAAATTCCCAGAAGCATGTAGTAATACCTATGGATGTTACCTAGAAATATCTATCCCAAATACCAAAGTACGGCCGTGGAACCGCCGTGAAAAGCCTGGTATTGCCGCGGTTCCGCGGTGACTTGAAGGAATTAGGGTTTCGTATTTCACAGTTATCCATAGAATCACCTGCTTATTTTTCTGAGTATTTTTAATATAGAAAATACCATCTTTTAAAAAAATTTCCAGAGAGGGGATCCAAAATGATGTTTCGGGGTTCGATTGGACTTTTAACTTCGTCTACACGTCGCCTAATGCTCTAGCTAGGCTCTGATACCACTGTAGGATTACTAGGCACCATCACAAGGCTCATAAGGCATCAATCATGCCAAATCTAAATTTTTTCAAATGCCGAACAACCTAAAGCGAGGATCTTTGCTAGATAATTAGGGTTAACAAAGCATGTAAACATCTTTACATCTAAGAGAGAGGGATTACTGTTAGTTGTATGTATGCCCTAGAGGCCAGTATTGTACAGATGATGTATATTATATTGGATGCTTGGACATATATAGAGATGACTTTCTTGCTCGATATGATAGTATGCTGTCTGGTTACTCTTTATCTTAACATGTACACTTGTCTCTTTATACTGTCTTATAGTTACATGTTGGTAAAGCCCTTAGGATGTGTACTTGACTACCTGGACTATGATGCGGATCATACTAGTGGGGACATGGTAGTCCATAGGTACATCCTTCAAGGTCTCTAGTCATGGGTATATCGAGACGGGGCATCGATATACCAGTGTAGACTAGCGTATACGCTTCTCGACCCATGAGATGGGCGATGGATGATCCCATATCCATTGGTGTTTGACATCAGAGATGGTGTACAGGTGCTCAGTGGAGACTGGGTACACTGGACGGACTCGCCGAGAACTCCCAGATGGTATTTTACCTCACGTCAGATGGCAGTTCTCAGGTGACACTTGTACAGGTTAGTCTGTAGACCCGAGATCGTCATAGAGTCTTGTGTGATTCCCACTATGCTTTGATCTCCATCTTACCACGTCCATGAGGGCGTGCAAAACGGTGGTCTTTGGGTACAGTCCCGAGTCACATGGAGGCAATGAGCGATAGGAGGGGTTTCGTCTCTCCCGGTATTGGGGGTTGATGTTGCGCTGTGCTCGATTGGCCGTAACAGGGAAGTCCCTGGCCAGGGCTGATCAGAGATTTGCTGGTAAGTGTTACCAGTAGTTTCTCGACCCGTTATGAGCCTCACATCGGCACGACTTATCGGTTATTGGGGTCTGACGTTTACCACCCCTAGACTTGATATGCGACATATCAGACGAACAGACCGGACTGTACGGTAAGTGTTACTGGTTGGATTCACAGGAGTGTGAGCGGGCTAGATCGTCGATCTTCTGATCGCTCAATACCCGGATGGCAGTTACGTTTAGCAGACCGCTTGCGGCTTGTAGGTGCTTGATATGATCATCATCTGCTGCCGGCGTATTGACGAGTCTTTAGAGTCCTACACAGAGATTTCCTGGCTCAAGCGAAACGAAATAGGAGCGCATATGAGATATGTGCAGGACCGAGAATAATGCGTGTATGTGATACCGTATTCCATTCTCGCGATGAATATATCGATTGGTTATATTCGATATAACCTAGTTATCGAATCATTGATTCGATAAATCGATACATTGTATACTAGTCGGTTATGTGCGACATGACCGGATCATTGAATCAAGTGTTGATTTAATGATTTAATGTATAATTATATATTTGATATATTATTTTGCATTAACTAGTATTGGTTCACTTTAAATGGATTTTCTCACTTGATGTGCAAGTTGTATATGTGATATACTTTTGTGCACATCTTTGTATCATGTTTAATGATGCTTGCTCATTTGGTTAAGTGTAAAGAATTAAACCTAGGTTAAGAAAGTGATTAGGGTTTTAATTATCCATTCTTTTATTTATTGATTTTGGAAAAAGAATGGGATAAGAATACAAAATGGTTGCTTTCATTCTTGAACCTTTGTGAAGCTTCATGAAGCTTTGACCAAAGTGACCAATTTGTCTTCATGCTTAACCCTAACCACTCTTCTAACCTTGGTCAATTCTCTACACCTAACCATGGTTCCTATTATGATAAGTATTCATTTCTTTTTCATTTTTGAAAGGCCTATCATAATATTTCCTTCTTCTTTATCTTCTTCTTCAAGAAAGAAAGCTTGATGCCATCAATGGCAACTTGAGTTCTAAAGTGAGAAATCCAATTCTAAAGTGAACCCACCTCCTATTTCTTCACCCTCTACCTCTTGCCAAGTTGTTTTGGGTGTTTTCTTCACAAGTTTCACAAATTTGTGAAGTCGGAGCTTGAACTTGTGATGCCTCGACGTAGATCATCTTCGGCACGAAGCCGACGACCTAGTCCGTCCATTTCTCCGATCAAGCCGACGATTGAGTCCGGGATTCGAGATGGACAGCGAGAGGACGCCTACGTGGAGCCAAGGAAGTGGATATCCGGATCTACAAAGGTTGTAGCTTCTTATCTTTAGTTAAGTTGTTAACTAGATTCGTATATCGCCTAAACTTCTAGTCAACGATCCGTATTAGGGTTTCTCGGCACCCGTAAAATTTGAAATTGGCATGGTTGATGCCTTGTGAGACCTCTTAAGAGTGCCTAGGAACCCTACAGTGGTATCAGAGCCTAGCTAGAGCCTTAGGCGATGTTTAGACGACGTTTGAAACCCGATCGAACCGAAACCCTAAAATCCAAAATGCTCTCTGGAAATTTTCTGAAAATTTGGATTTTTGTCAATTAAAAATATGCAGAAAAATAAGCAGGGTGTTATTTGAATTACTGTGAAATATGAGGACCTGAATCGATTTTTCCACCGCGGAACCGCGGCACAAGCTAGGCATGTGCGGCGGTTCCGCGGCCGTACTGTCCCCTAGTCTGGTGATTTCTGCACAGTAACTCATATAATTTAATGCTATATTTTCTGGGTATTTTTATTGTGACTCTACAGATGAGTATTCTGGGGTTGTATTGGGAATCAATGATTCGATCGGATTTTCAAATTTTGTCTGTGTGGTTTTCCGGATAATTTTCGAATATGTTAAAAAGTTCGACCGGATGTAAATACCCAATCTTTCCTCTGCCCGGAAATTTCCAATTGTTGGACTTTTCCGTAGTTTAAAAACGTTCTAAGTAGTGCAAGTAACGTGATGGTCCCTCTAGAAGACAACAAACCTTAACTCGATTATGTGACCGTCTTGAACTGCCCTTTGAACTTTCGAGTTTGGGGCAGTACGGCGTGCCACATGTGAGGCGTTGGCTTGACCCTTCTACGGCTGGACCGTTGGTACTGAGGCATGATGTGAATGTCTTTGAACCTATTTCATGTGTTGAACGGTTTCGGGAAAACTTGGGTGTTCGAATGTTCGATCGGAAAGTTTAATATTTTCTATTTATCCGGAATGGGATACAATAATTAGAATTCACAAACAGTTATGAGATAACTGAATGAATGTTATAAATCTAGCGGTTTAGTCTCATTTGATATTGAAAAGAGTTTTCGATAATGGGACTAAAATGCGGGGTTTATAAGTGTTAGGCATGCGATGTCTAAAGAGGTTGCGGATTCCAACTGTTGTAGTTTTACACTTTCTTTTCTGTGACCGTAAGTGTAATATGTGATATCGCCGGTTTCGTTGCTATATGTCAACGACAATTGGGATGCGCATATTTACTTACGTTGATGACATGTGATGTTATGTGTTGCTCGATATGTTATAATGGATTGTCGTGATTGAATAACCGGGGGTTTTTATGTGAGATGAGTGTTTTTCATTTTCATTCATGTAAAAACTTGTATGTAATATTCTTTTATTGGGACACTTCCAGGTTGCGGAAGCTGTCACCCTTTGTATATTATTTACTTTTCTGCACTAGGATAGACCCAAGGAGGGGAGCACAAGTAACCGGGTTCTAGGGTCCAGTGGGAGACCATCTCGAGGAGTCGAGTCCGGGTCTCCTAACCCTAGGATTGGTAGGGTTGCTTGCCGCTCTCATAGGGGTCTAGGGGTATGGGATTGGCTATTCATCACGACCATGGAATCCGTGTTTTATACTGGCTCGTATTGAAAACACGGACGTCCTAGTATATCCAATGTTTCATATGTTTCTTCTGCTGCGATATCTGTGATGTGATCATGTGATGTTCTGTGATAGATACTGTATATAGTATATATGATATATTATATAGGCGTTACTTATGTTTTACACCCGCGCTAGCCCTGCCCCGCTCTGCCGTTAGTTACCTAACCTAACGGTGCACGAGGGGACATCTAGGCGAATGCGGATGGCATAAGTGTACGTCGTATTTATCAGTGATGTTTAGGTATTTAAATGATGGGACTTCATTAATGTGATTGATGAAATAAAAGAAACCTGAGATGTTGTAGAATCAAATTTTAAACAAAACAGGTAGCTACAGTTCTTGCTTTGCATAGCGGTATATGTGATATATCCTGCACCTTATTCGATGAGGAAAGGACCGAGATCCCTTCACCGGGAGTGACTCCTTTAGCAATAACTGGCAGATGCTACACACTCGGTTTGACTTTTGATTGCTTCTATAGTTTATGCTTTGCACAGCGATATATATGATATATCCCGCACCTCATTCGACGAGGAAAGGGCCGACGATCCCTTCACCGGGAGTGACCCCTTTAGCAAAACTAGAAAAGCCTCAAAATCATTCCATTTCAAAAACTTTATTTGATTCTACAACGATATCAAGTTCATTACGCAATAGGTTTTCAGAAAAACCTGTCGTAGCCCTCCGTCATTTCAGATAAGTTACATATAGTATTCGTGCTACATTTGTTGGCTTTCGTCAAGGTGTAGTGTGCGGTAGCTATGTGCTGTTTATCTGCTGCATATGATGCGACTGGATTAGGGTAGTCGTACGACTTTGTTGGCTTTCGTCAAGGGTCGTGCGGGTGGGTTTAATTCAGTCAAGAAATGTATGGGTTGAACTTGACTAGAGCGCTGTGGTTTGTTGGCTTTCGTCAAGGTCATAGCACGCTAGGGGCAAAAGTATTGTCGGGAATTTCAAGTGTTGAAATTTGCAATGAGATTGCATACCTTCTATGAGATAGTTGGATCCCGATACCCACTGCGAGTAAGAGTTACTCCTGGGAGAGTTTTACACATTACAATTAGCCGATCAAGTAAGTGTCTAGAAAGGTGTCAACGGGGTTACGCCTCTGGAAAAACGAGGTTTACATTAATTAGGTTCGTGCGAAAGCACGGGGGACCTCACTCAAAGTACCGACACTGGCCTGGCTGAAAGATTGGCGAACTTGTAGTGTGTAATTAATCCCGGCTAGTCTTTCCTTTTAGGGTTTGAAGGAAGATTTGATAAAAACCAGTGGGAGCCATCCTGATTAGATAAGATAAAAACCAATCTGATCTTGCAAGAGCATACGCTAAAGTGTTTTCTTCTCTCTCTCTCCAGGTAGCGACCATTTCATGCCCTAATAAAGATAATAATATGGATGTATTGACCGAACCCGCATGTTATTCTGTGCTGGGGAACGTTGGTTCCGTTCTTTCTTATAAGAGTTATAGGAATGAACAGGATATAGGGGAATACCAGGATTCCTATGCCACCCGAATGAAGAAAGTACATGTTGATGCATTTTCTTCGGGTGTGTTCGTTACAGAGAACTGTTTCTCCATTTGCTCTACGTCCTGGGTATTAGATACCGGGTCAGGATCCCATATATGTAATCAGTTATATGGGCTTAGGAAAGGTAGAGAACTTGGAGAAGGTGATAAAGACATTAGAGTTGGAAATGGTGCAATTGTTGCAGCTAAGACTGTCGGGGAATATCACCTTGAATTACCAACTGGTAATACATTAGTTCTGAACGAATGCTATTACATGCCGAACCTGATATGCAACATTATATCGGTTTCTTTATTGAGTAAAGAGGGATATACTTTTGTATTACAGGATAATGTTATGAACATTTTCCGTAACCAAAAGTTGGTTGGATCAGACACGTTGTGCAATGGCATTTATGTTCTAAACCAATCAACAGTTCTGAGCATAACAAATACACACAAGAGGAAGAGTTCAGAACTGAACGAATCCTTCTTGTGGCATTGTAGACTGGGTCACATCAATGCGACACGACTGGCTAAGTTGCATAAGGATGGATATTTGAAACCATTCGAATTTTCATCTTATGACACTTGCCAGTCATGTCTCAAAGGCAAGATGACCAAAACTCCGTTTACAGGACACGGAGAAAGAGTTACCGAACTCTTGGGACTAGTACATAGTGATGTATGCGGTCCAATGTCTACACATGCCAGGGATGGTTCTTCGTACTTCATTACATTCACTGACGATCTCTCAAGATACGGACATGTGTACTTGATAAGACACAAGTCTGAAGCTTTTGAGAAATTTAGAGAATATAAACAAGAAGTCGAGAACCAAACCGGAAAAAGTATTAAAATCCTTCGATCAGATCGAGGAGGAGAATACTTGAGCAATGAATTCCTGGACTTCCTAAAAGAGAATGGGATTCTCTCTCAGCTGACTCCTCCATATACACCACAGCACAATGGTGTATCAGAACGGAGGAACCGCACCCTATTAGATATGGTGCGCTCTATGATGAGCACAGCTGAGTTACCTATTTCCTTCTGGGGGTATGCGCTTGAGACAGCCATATATCTATTGAATATGGTCCCAACCAAATCTGTGCCTACCACTCCATATGAGATATGGAAAGGAAAGAGACCATGTCTTAACTATGTTAAGATATGGGGTTGTCCAGCCTATGTCAAACGACAAAATCCGGACAAACTCGAGGCACGTTCTGTTCTATGCAAATTTATAGGATATCCCAAGAATTCACAAGGGTATATCTTCTACCACCCTGAGGAACAAAGAGTGTTTGTTTCTCGGCATGCCACCTTTTTAGAAAAGGAATTTCTTGAAAAAGAGATTAGTGGTCATGAGGTAGAACTGGAAGAGGTTCCAGCTACAAAAGCTACAACAGAAGATTTGGTAGAACCAGAGGATTCAGTAGTACCCGACGAACCCCAGCCTCTCCGCCGATCTAGTAGGGTTCCTCGCCAACCTGAGAGATACTACGGTTTTCTCATGGATGGTGGGAGCGAGGATTGCATCATGGAGGATGATGACCCAACTAGCTTCGAGCAGGCCATCACGAGTAGGGACTCAGTGAAATGGCTGGATGCTATGCGGTCCGAGATGGAATCCATGTACACCAACAAAGTATGGACTTTGGATGTTGCTCCTGAAGGGGTAAAACCCATCGGGAGCAAGTGGATCTTTAAGAAAAAACTTGGTGTAGATGGGAAAGTGGAGACTTTCAAAGCTAGACTTGTAGCAAAGGGTTTTCGTCAAAGACCAGGTGTGGATTATGACGAAACCTTTTCCCCAGTGGCTATGCTTAAATCCATCCGGATCATGCTTGCCATCGCTGCATATCATGATTACGAAATCTGGCAAATGGATGTTAAGACCGCCTTTCTAAATGGTGATTTAGAAGAGTGCGTGTACATGACTCAGCCAGAGGGCTTCGTAGACAGTGGGAGCAGCGGCAAGGTGTGCAAGCTGCTTAAATCCATTTATGGATTAAAGCAAGCATCGCGGAGTTGGAACATCTTCTTTGATGTCGTTATCAAAGAGTTTGATTTCGTCAAAAACCCAGATGAACCTTGTATTTACAAGAAGGTGGCAGGGAGTAAGGTTGTCTTCCTCGTATTGTACGTGGACGACATACTCTTGATAGGAAATGATATTCCTATGCTGCAATCGGTCAAGCTCTTCTTATCACAAAGATTCTCGATGAAAGATCTTGGTGATGCCTCCTGCATATTGGGAATTAGGATTTATAGAGATAGATCCAAACGGATATTGGGATTGTCCCAATCCAGGTACATTGACACCATACTAAAAAGGTTTAGTATGGAAGATTCCAAGCGTGGGAACTTGCCCACGATCTCTGGAGTCACTCTCTCCAAAGAGATGTCTCCCAAGACTGATTTGGAGAGAGCTCGCATGCAAGGGATACCCTATGCTTCGGCTGTAGGCTCTATCATGTATGCGATGCTATGTACCAGACCCGATGTAGCATACTCACTAAGTATAGTGAGCAGGTATCAAGCTGATCCTGGAGAGAGTCACTGGACAGCTGTGAAGAGCATTCTTAAGTACTTGCGAAGGACTAAAGAGATGCTCTTGGTGTATAGTAACGGAGAACTCCAAGTGGAGTCCTTTACCGATTCGAGCTTCCAGAGTGATAAGGACGACTCTAAGTCGCAGTCAGGATTTGTCTTTACCCTTTACGGAGGGGCGGTTAGCTGGAAGAGTTCCAAGAAGGAAACCGTGGCAGACTCGACGATGGAGGCTGAATACATCGCTGCCAATGATGCTGCCAAAGAGGCTGTCTGGATCAAGAAGTTCATTACTGAACTTGGAGTGGTTCCATCCATTGAGCATCCAATACCTTTGTATTGCGATAACAATGGAGCGGTGGCTTTGGCCAAGGAACCTAGGTCCCATCAGCGATCCAGGCATATTCTGAGGCGGTATCACCTGATCCGGGAGATAGTTGATCGCCGGGAGATCGAGGTCAGGAGGGTTGACACGAAGAATAACACGGTGGATCCACTCACGAAGGCCATTCCCCAGATACAGTTTGAGAGACTCTTCGGGATGCTCGGTATGCGATACTACAGCAGCTGGCCCTAGTGCAAGTGGGAGATTGTTAGTTGTATGTATGCCCTAGAGGCCAGTATTGTATAGATGATGTATATTATATTGGATGCTTGGACATATATAGAGATGACTTTCTTGCTCGATATGATAGTATGCTATCTGGTTACTCTTTATCTTAACATGTACACTTGTCTCTTTATACTGTCTTATAGTTACATGTTGGTAAAGCCCTTAGGATGTGTACTTGACTACCTGGACTATGATGCAGATCATACTAGTGGGGACATGGTAGTCCATAGGTACATCCTTCAAGGTCCCTAGTCGTGGGTATATCGAGACGGGGCATCGATATACCAGTGTAGACTAGCGTATACGCTTCTCGACCCATGAGATGGGCGATGGATGATCCCATATCCATTGGTGTTTGACATCAGAGATGGTGTACGGGTGCTCAGTGGAGACTGGGTACACTGGACGGACTCGCCGAGAACTCCCAGATGGTATTATACCTCACGTCAGATGGCAGTTCTCAGGTGACACTTGTACAGGTTAGTCTGTAGACCCGAGATCGTCATAGAGTCTTGTGTGATTCCCACTGTGCTTTGATCTCCACCTTACCACGTCCATGAGGGCGTGCAAAACGGTGGTCTTTGGGTACAGTCCCGAGTCACATGGAGGCAATGAGCGATAGGAGGGGTTTCGTCTCTCCCGGTATTGGGGGTTGATGTTGCGCTGTGCTCGATTGGCCGTAACAGGGAAGTCCCTGGCCAGGGCTGATCAGAGATTTGCTGGTAAGTGTTACCAGTAGTTTCTCGACCCGTTATGAGCCTCACATCGGCACGACTTATCGGTTATTGGGGTCTGACGTTTACCACCCCTAGACTTGATATGCGACATATCAGACGAACAGACCGGACTGTACGGTAAGTGTTACTGGTTGGATTCACAGGAGTGTGAGCGGGCTAGATCGTCGATCTTCTGATCGCTCAATACCCGGATGGCAGTTACGTTTAGCAGACCGCTTGCGGCTTGTAGGTGCTTGATATGATCATCATCTGCTGCCGGCGTATTGACGAGTCTTTAGAGTCCTACACAGAGATTTCCTGGCTCAAGCGAAACGAAATAGGAGCGCATATTAGATATGTGCAGGACCGAGAATAATGCGTGTATGTGATACCGTATTCCATTCTCGCGATGAATATATCGATTGGTTATATTCGATATAACCTAGTTATCGAATCATTGATTCGATAAATCGATACATTGTATACTAGTCGGTTATGTGCGACATGACCGGATCATTGAATCAAGTGTTGATTTAATGATTTAATGTATAATTATATATTTGATATATTATTTTGCATTAACTAGTATTGGTTCACTTTAAATGGATTTTCTCACTTGATGTGCAAGTTGTATATGTGATATACTTTTGTGCACATCTTTGTATCATGTTTAATGATGCTTGCTCATTTGGTTAAGTGTAAAGAATTAAACCTAGGTTAAGAAAGTGATTAGGGTTTTAATTATCCATTCTTTTATTTATTGATTTTGGAAAAAGAATGGGATAAGAATACAAAATGGTTGCTTTCATTCTTGAACCTTTGTGAAGCTTTATGAAGCTTTGACCAAAGTGACCAATTTGTCTTCATGCTTAACCCTAACCACTCTTCTAACCTTGGTCAATTCTCTACACCTAACCATGGTTCCTATTATGATAAGTATTCATTTCTTTTTCATTTTTGAAAGACCTATCATAATATTTCCTTCTTCTTTATCTTCTTCTTCAAGAAAGAAAGCTTGATGCCATCAATGGCAACTTGAGTTCTAAAGTGAGAAATCCAATTCTAAAGTGAACCCACCTCCTATTTCTTCACCCTCTATCTCTTGCCAAGTTGTTTTGGGTGTTTTCTTCATAAGTTTCACAAATTTGTGAAGTCGGAGCTTGAACTTGTGATGCCTCGACGTAGATCATCTTCGGCACGAAGCCGACGACCTAGTCCGTCCATTTCTCCGATCAAGCCGACGATTGAGTCCGGGATTCGAGATGGACAGCGAGAGGACGCCTACGTGGAGCCAAGGAAGTGGATATCCGGATCTACAAAGGTTGTAGCTTCTTATCTTTAGTTAAGTTGTTAACTAGATTCGTATATCGCCTAAACTTCTAGTCAACGATCCGTATTAGGGTTTCTCGGCACCCGTAAAATTTGAAATTGGCATGGTTGATGCCTTGTGAGACCTCTTGAGAGTGCCTTGGAACCCTACAATTACAACCTTTGTAGTCCGCTCCTTCGCTTCATAAGCTTCGAATAGTAGTCCCTTCACCGCGATCCATGAACTGCCGGACTCTAGAGAGGCTCCACAAGCCGAATGATCCATGCTTGCTTGAAGTCTTCTTTTTCGAAGATGATCTACCTTGAAGAATCTTTAACTCAAGCTCTCACTTCTCTAATCAAGTATTAATGAAGTGAACACCCTAATCTAAGTGGCTAGAATAGATGAGGATGATGAAGTAGGAATTTAGCTCTCTTTTGATTTCATTTTCTGACTTTAATTCATCACTTTACAAAAAGCTAGAAAGCTTTTTCAAGAGGAGGAAGAAGAAGAAAACTATTTGTGATGAATAATGAAATTGTTATGTGGTTACAAATCAACCATGGGTTAATAATGAAGACTTAACCCTTGTAGAGAATGAACTAGGGTAAAGGGTTTGGGTTGGGTTAAGAAAATATTTACACAAAAATATCTAAGCTTAAAACAAAAATAAAGCTTCTAGAAGCTTCATGAAAAAGCTAACCCAAATCAAACCCTAACTATGTTTAATCTCCATAAATCATGTTGCATTTGTAATCATAACTTGTTACAATATTATATATCACATATATAATATATTTTTGTAACAAAAGAAAATAATACAATTAACATATATCGCATATATATCAATATATTATCCGGTGAGAAAATGAATCAATAAAGTGAGCTTATATTAGATAATGTAATGTAATATATCACATATATAATTATACATTAAATTATCGAATCAACACTTGATCCGAAAATTCGTCTATATCGCATATAACCGACTAATATATCATGTACCGATTCATTGAATCAACACTTGATCCGATGACCCGGCTATATCACATATACCTGGACGATATCATATATCACGAGAATAGAATACGGTATCTCATATCGTATTATTCTCGGTCCCGTACATATCACATATGTGCTCCTACTCCGTTTTGCCTGAGTCAAGAAACCTCTGTGTAGGACTCTAAAGAATCGTCAATACGCCGGCAGTAGGTGATGATCATATCAAACACCCACAAGCTGCAAGCGGTCAGCTAAACGTAACAGCCACCCAGGTATTGAGCGATCAGAAGATCAACAAGCAAGCCTGTACATTCTCCTGTGAATCCAATCAGTAACACTACCGTACAGTTCGGTCTCTTCGTCTGATATGTCACATATCAAGTCTAGGGGTGGTAAACGTCAGACCCCAGTAACCGATAAGTCGTATCGATGTAAGGCTCATAATAGGTCGAGAAACTACTGATAACACTTACCAGTAGCACTCTATATCAGCCTTGGCCAGGGACTTCCAGTTATAGCCAATCGAACACTGCACAACATCAACTCCCTATACCGGGAGAGACGAATCCCCTGCTATCGCTCATTGCCTCCATGTGATTCGGGACTGTACCCAAAAGCCACCATTTTGCACGCCCTCTTGGACATGGTAAGGTGGAAATCAAAGCACAATGGGAATCACACAAGACTCTATGACGATCTCGGGTCTACAGACTAACCTGTACCAGTGTCACCAGAGAACTGCTATCTGACGATTGGTATAAACCCATCTAGGAGTTCTCGGCGAGTCCGTTCAGTGTACCCACTCTCCATTGAGCACCCGTACACCATCTTTGATGTCAAACACCAATGGATATGGGATCATCCATCGCCCATCATATGGGTCAAGATGCGTATACGCTAGTCTACTCTGGTGTATCGATGCCCTGTCTCGATACACCCTCGACTAGGAACAATTATAAGATGTACTCATTGACTACCCTGGCCCCACTAATATGATCTCATCATAGTCCCAGTAGTCGAGTACATATCCTAAGGGCTTTATCAACATGTGAGAGCAAGACAGTAAACTAATACAAGTCAACATATTAAGACAAAGTGAAACCAAATAGCATACTATCATGTCGAGCAAGAAAGTCCTCTCTATATATATCCAAGCATCCACTATAATATACATCATATGTACAACAATGGCCTCTAGGGCATATATATAATTAACAGTGGGATATTCCACTTGATTGCAGATTCAGCTTGTAGGTCCCTTGATATCCTTTCTATTCTTTTAGGAAGAAAGGACCTTCTCACGTAGAGATTCTTCCGCCAGTGAGGAATATGCCCCCTGTGTATATTTCGGAGGGGAGAGAGTACCCGCGCCATCGCCATTTTGGCGACAGGGTTGCTTCAGAATCGCTCATTTTGTTGAGCGTTGGCGACAAACGCCACCTTGCCTTTGCTTTTCATTCATCTTCATTGGATGAAGAAGGGTCTTGACCCATCTGATCCAATCGAACCATTTTATCCATGAGCTCTTTGTAGGTCGTCGGCTTGAAGAGGGCCATATATGAGAACAACTTTGAATTTAGGTCAAGGGTGGTTATGAATATTCCCACGGCTGCAGCTTCGTCAATGCGTTGCTCGCATTTTGACCATAAATTGCGCCATTGGGTAACATATTGAACCCAGTTCTCATTCGGTCCAACCATTTCATTGACCAATGTCGCCACGGTAGTGTGTTTATTCACACTAGCGAACCTCTGACAAAAGAGCATATCCATCTTGTCGAAGGTCTTTACGGAATCATTTGGTAGTTCCGCATACCATTCGAACGCGATGCCCGCCAGACTGCTGACGAACTGTCGAAGGAGCAGTATATCACTTCCTCCAGTGTTGCCGCACATGGATTTAAAATGCGCAATGTGTCGGCGATGATTCCCAGTTCCTTTGTACATCTGGAACGTCGGAAGTATGTATTCTGACGGGTATTGTATTTGATCATACCAGGCCGGATATGGTCGACCAATCTTGATTGACCTATTTGCAGCTTCACTGACATATTGAGCTTTGATTTTCTGAGTGATATATTCGTCCAGCTTTACTTTTGGAATCATTTCCTTTTCGGCCGTTGATGAGGTTTGCAGAGAATTTGAAATGTCACCTTTATCTTTAAGAGCGACAATCATTGGTTTATCTGCCAGTGGTTCCGATTGGATCATTATTCCAGCCATGTTCTGGACAAGAAGGGCCATCTGGTTCATTTTAGTGGACATTTCTGCCGCTTCTTCTTGAGAGCGCGCTTTAAGAAATCAATATCCGACTCCTTCCCTATTCTTTCTTCCGGTGCATCCTCAGGATTTTCCTTAGGCAGTGGATGAGCAAGTGCTGTCTCCTGAGCAAGCATCTCCTGCAGCTTTCCACGTTGCAGTTGAGCATTTGTCAGGGACCGAGTATGTGGTCCATGGCTAGTAGAAGCTCGAACTCCATCTTTGGAGTTCACCATGTGGATAGTATAAACTACCATTCCCCCAAGCTTGGGGTGTTTGGAGTTTTGTCCTTTGGAATTTGCCTCGGGCGCTCGAGCTTTATCTTGCCTCTTTATTTTGTGAGAGGCTGCTTTAGGAGGAACCATCGTATCAGGAACCGCCTTGGGATGGGTCCCCTTATATTTAGAAGGGGAGTTGTCAGAGTTTGGCTGACGTTTAGGGGAAGAGCCACGGACGATGACGAAGTTCCTCACTTGCTTCCACACCTTATATATAGATGATGAAAGTTTTCTCAGAGAGCGAACTGGTTTTTTCTCTCCTTGGATCTCCACGGGCTGCGTAGATTTCTTTAATACTGTGGTGGGAGAATTTTGTCTGACCCTTCACAGCAGTTCGAAGCTGTTCCCGGTTGGAACGATAGCGTTCTCCATTGGAGTTGAAGCGAGTGGAGTCAACACGAATAGAGAACTACCCCCAGCTTGTTTTATATAACGCCGATATCGACGTTGATCGACCTCAGGATTTTACTAAGCCTGCCCCCTGTTTCTTTCGAGAGCTTGAATAATCTGCCCCCTGCATTGACCTTGGTCTTTGGCAGGTGCCGGTTGTTTGAGAACTGATTCCATCGGCAAAGTTGAAGTTGGAGGATCTAGTCCATGGAAGACAAACTTCTTCTGGGTTTCCACCTTCGGCGTTGAGGTACCGAGGGTAAGAGGTGGGAGCATAGACCCAAAGAGAAGCCCCTTCATTTCTTGAAGGGCCGGATTGCAGAGATTTGAGGCTGCAAGTGGCCCATACTTGACTCCACCAGATGTGACAGAGCATGAGTTGCGGTGAGTGAAACCAAACGCCATTCTGCATAGAGACAAAATGCCAGCTTCAGTATCCCATCACCCAAGGGCAATTACAAACATATATACCGTGATTATTTGATTGCGGAAAAACTCGACACACGAAGTGTGGAGTGGAAAGAGGAAGAGGTCCCACCAGGCGTGCCAGAATCTGTTTACCGCCGAAGATCGGACTGAGGCGTTGGGACGTCTAGTCTGAATTTAGGGGCATATGCTATTTGGACATATCCATCTATCTCTCCGAAGATACCAAGTTGATTTTTGACACCGTATATTCGAGGTTTGGAAAGATGTGACCGTTATAGCAGATTTCATCAGACCCCCCTCATTTGTGAGGGGTTTTTGATTGTGGGGATGCTCTTCCCTGTAGGCACAAGCCCCCGCAGTTAGTTCCGTTACCGCATTGCGATAACCACTTTCTCCTGCTCCAGAAGTTCACTTCGTATCGTATGTATTTTTGTTTATTTTGGTTGACCGTGGATTGTATACGGAGACTAATTTATGTCGTTGCTCGTTGATTATCACGTTTTCACCATGTCGTATTTAGAAAGAATTTGAAATAACCGCAATCAAAGATGGTGTCGCGTGTAGCGAGCCGCAATGAGTACGGGTTGTCCGCAGGGAGATGGTAGGTTTTTAAGCTTGTTTTAACGAGTCAATACCGTATCTTGAGTTGTTGTTTTATACTAAGTGTCGTAACTATGATATGTTCAATAAAGAGACTTGTTAGGGGTAGTTTTAGGTTAGCTTGCGTTAGGATGATCTTTGCAGTTTCCTTATAGACCTAATTCTGATATTGACACTAAGGCAATAGGAAATAACGTGAATTAGGGAACTTGAAGTACAGTATTTGCGATTGTGTAATAAATCTGTATTTCTTGTCCCTTGTCCTTCCATTGTTGTCTCTTGACCTTAGCCTTCGGCAAACCACTTGCAACCTGTCACGATTAGGATTCACCGCTATCGTGGTAGGATAGGGTGCCTAACGGAGCGGAATTGCGAGTCGTTTCGTCGGAGTTTCAATTACAAAGTTAAGGTTTTAGCAAACACATCTCCTAACACAAACTAACCATATTCTACCCTTAATAAGTAAATCAATTACTCACACATATTTGCAATACCAAAAATAAAGAGAAAGAAAAGAGTAAGGCACATAACAAAAATTGCAAGAAAAGTAAAGTTAAGGTTAGAAAGTTAAGAACCGATAAATTTAACGTGCAAATTTCTTCATATGTTCTTTAAGCCTGTACCAATGTGAAATCAAATTACCAAATTTTAAGGTTGCAAGCTTACTTAAGAGGTTGCAAGATTAAAGCAAGGCAAGGATTTCACAAGTTCGAAGTTTGTAGAAAGCAAGACACATGTATGAACAATGAGAACTTTTATTGATTTTCAAATAAGATACAACTAATCTTGAATTCAAGAACCTAAATTTTAAGTTTGCAAGTTCAATGAAGAAGTTGCAAGGTCAAGATAAAGGGCAAGAGCTCAAGAGTTCAAAGGAAAAGCAAGTTACCATCTACAAATTATAATTGTTCTAAACTAAAACTAAAGCCAAAAGTATCCCCTCTCCTTGCCCATTGATCTGGTATTTATAGGCTCAAAATCAAAATAAAAAATAATAAAATCAGGAAGATGGGACAACAATGAGTGAACCGACAAAAAATGAAGCAATTTCTCCTTGGTGGGCCCAGCGCCGCCGGTCATTACGATGATGTCGCCGGTTTTTTGTTGAGTTTTGGGACCCGTTTTGGTGTGGTGATCTCGAGTGCACTCCAGAAGTCTACTGGTATTGTTTGATTTCTTCATATCAGTTTGGGTTATACTCAGTAGACTTGGAGGAAAACTTGATGCTTTAAATCACATCACATCTTTAACATTTAATGCTCATGTTCCCTACTTGCACAATTCATCATGTCATGTATGCCAAGGCAGCCCCACCATGGTCCAAATCATCAAGAGTATTGTGCACACTTATAATGTGTTGAACCAAAACTTGTTTATTTGCAAAAAACAAACTCTTTGAATCACGATCGGTTTTCTGTTCTGTTTGCAGTGTTGGCGCCCAAACGTTATATCCGTGATTTTGAGCGTGTTTCCAGTACTTTTTCACAAATACATGTAATCTGTATTTACTGAGCAGACACTGGTTAATAGCACCGATATATAACAAAATAGATAATGAATGAGTGGTATTAAGATGCAGTTTTCTGAGATGAACAAATACCCCCAAACTTATCTTTTGCTCGTCCCGAGCAAAAAAAAAATCCTAATCTCACTTTCGCAGAGAACGCGGTTGCATTGAGCTCGTGCAACAATCCGTTAAACCTCTAGGTGTCCCTAATAGGAGGAGTGTTGTCTCATGAGGGTTTTCAGCGGATTTCACCCACAAAATCCCGTCAAGCTAGTTTTGCGAAATAACTATTGATTCTAACCCTAAGGTTTAGCTTTAAAGCTAGAAATTCTATTATCCTAAGTTAGAAATATCGAACCTTTATTTTTCACACCTCGCTTCTTATTTAACTTAGATCCTATATGTCTTTATGTGTAGTGCAAATAGTGTTGTTAAGTTTCAAAAGGATCGATTAAAGTCATCATGTCACAAAATAAAGACCAGATAAAAACTTAAAAAAGATCACACAAGTTTTATAAAGAATTAAGTATTTCTCAAGTTTCGTTTTCCAGTTAGGTTTTAAATTCAGAATTTCTATCTTGGCTCCCTTCTCTAAGGCGGATGCCCCCTTTCAAACTCCTTAATAGGAAATTATGTCTTATTTTTTTCACTCCACCTTTTACTTGTTTTCGTTTCATACACACCTTCATGAACGTGCAATAGTCTTTATCATAAGATAAAACATTCATATCTCCGTTAAAAATATTTTTATAAAAACCTGTCTTTTATCAAGATTATTCTCACACAAAGAACCGTTAGAAATTTTAACTCGGAGAGAACACTTGCTTGATTTTGTTTTAATTTTGACTTTCTAGGCTTCTTAGCGAGCTTTGGGCTAATGCTCCCAAATTAGTTGGTTTTAGGGCATTAGGTGTAGAGACACTCCGGCAGACTTAATTGCTCAAGTTACCTAGGCCCTAAAACAAAAAGACCCATTTTGGCGTGAAAATCATAACGATTTAATGCGAACGGAGATATAACCAGTTGTTCAATTATTTTTAGGATAAAAGACGTGTTTAGTGAATCAGGTGTGTAATCACTCCAATCAAGTTCCAGATGGGTTATTCTTCAGAATTAGTTCCTATTAAGGTATCTATAATATCCCTTCATATCCACTTCACTTTCGAAACTATTCTTGATATTAATTATTTCAGAACAAACCTATTTGATCCTCAAAAAACAGTTTATCAATTTAAGAGTTTTCAGAAATATTAGACTTGTTATCTAATTTTCAAAACTCACGACACGTATATTGTGATGTAAAGACGTATATTAGCTACAGTTAAACTCAAAGGAGGGTTATTTTTTAGGTTTTAAAAATCTAAAAATATGATTTAGTTGTTCCTATCTTATCTAACAAAACTGTCGAAATATCGAATCTAAGTTCTCCCACTAACTAACTTGACGACAAAGTTTTTATGTTTTTAGAAAATTTTCTGATTTTTATGGGTTTTTGAATATGTATGCAAATGCAGAATATACAAATGAATGCGAGGGAAGAAAAAATACCGAGCACACCCCCAAACTTAAACTGGACAGTGCCCTCACTGTCATTGTACATCAAGAGGGCAAAATTGTTGAAGGGTCAAAATCGTCGGTTCTTTTTTTTTTTAATTTTTTTTATGAACAAAGACTGAGCATCACCAGAAAAGATTGCTCGTCAAAAAGAAAAATGGATATGCACAGGACAAGGATATCCACAAATATATACCAAGAATAGTATATACATACCCCAAACTTATTTGAAACAGTGTCTCCACTGTTTATGGCTAGATAACTGAAGTTTGGTGGTAAACAGAGGAAGATTATGCAGGGTAAACCGGCTCCTGCAATATGAGGAGCTCCTCTAATGGTTCTGCGCTAAGAAATGGTTTCAATCTTTGTCCATTTACTTTGAAGAACGAACTGTCCTTTGGACTCTCCAAATCCACTGCGCCGTGCGGGTACACACACCGCACAAGAAAAGGTCCCTTCCAGCGAGATCGAAGTTTACCGGGTTGGAAATGGAGTCGGGTGTTATAAATAAGTACCTGTTGTTCAGGCGTGAAGGTTTTGCACGTAAGGTGTTTATCATGAAACACCTTCGTTCGGTTCTTTATAACAACCGCGTTGTCGTAAGCCTCATCCCGAAGCTCGTTCAGTTCGTTAAGTTGCAGCTTCCGATAGCTGCCCGCATTTTCAAGATTGAGATTCAGCTCTTTGATCGCCCAAATAGCATGATGTTCGATTTCCACAGGGAGGTGGCAAGCCTTTCCGTACACAAGACGATAGGGAGACATGCCAAGATCAGTTTTATATGCAGTTTGAAATGCCCAAAGGGCATCGGTTAATTTCACAGACCAATCTTTACGGTTCCTCGAAACCATTTTCTCCAATATCTGCTTGATCTGCCGATTTAAAACTTCGTCTTGCCCACATGTTTGGGGGTGGTAGGGCATGAATAGCTTATGATTAATCGCGTATTTCCGCATCAAGGTCTCAAAATACCTATTGCAGAAATGTGTCCCATTGTCGCTAATGATAGCGCGTGGGTGCCCAAACCGGGAAAAGATGTTTTCTTTCAGGAATTTAACGACAACCTTGTTGTCGTTAGTCCGGCTTGGCACGACCTCGATCCATTTGGAGACATAATCAACAGCTAAGAGAATTTAAAGGTTCTTAAAAGAGTTTGGAAATGGGCCCATGAAATCTATCCCCCAAATATCGAACATCTCAACAGCTAAGATTGGTTGGAGCGACATCTTATTTCGCCTGGAAATCCGGCCCAAATGTTGGCGCCGGGAGCAAGTCTTGCAGTAATCATGGGCATCTTTGAAAAGTTCTGGTCAATAAAAGCCACACTGCAAGACTTTCTCAGCTGTCTTTCTTGGGCCAAAATGCCCGCCACACGCTTAATCGTAGCAAAATGACAACACACTCTTGAATTCATTATTAGGAACATACCTACGAATGATTTGGTCTGGACAGTACTTGAATAGGTAGGGTTCGTCCCAGTAAAAGTGTTTTACTTGGGATAAAAATCTAAGTCTGTCCTGACTCGACCATTCATTTGGTATAAGTCTTGTCGCCAAATAGTTCACGATATCTGTGAACCGGGGTTCGTAAGATACTGTCAAGAGTTGTTCATTAGGAAAAACATCGTTAATTGGGAGAGGAAGCGTCGACGAAGAAGAAAGTCGTGAAAGATGGTCGGCTACTACGTTTTCATATCCTCTTTTGTCCTTAATGACAAGGTCAAATTCTTGAAGTAAGAGAATCCAACGTATTAACCGAGATTTTGCATCCTTTTTCGCAAAAAGATGTCGCAGAGCTGAATGATTGGTGTGGACAACAACTGGGGAGCCAATGAGATATGGCCTGAATTTTTCCAAAGCGAATACAACCGCCAAGAACTCTTTCTCGGTTGTCGTATAATTCATTTGTGCATCATTTAGGGTCCGGCTTGCGTAGTAGATTACGTGCAGCATCTTATTGATGTGCTGTCCTAGGACTGCACCGATAGCAAAGTCGGATGCATCGTACATAATCTTAAAAGGATGCATCCAGTCAGGTGAAAAAAGAATGGGAGCAGTGGTGAGTAAGCTTCTTAGTGATTCGAAAGCAGTCAAACAGCTCGAGTCGAAGTTGCACGTGGTATTCTTGGCCAGAAGAAGAGTCAAGGGTCTAGCAATCTTGCTAAAGTTCTTGATAAACCGTCTGTAGAACCGGCATGACCAAGAAAAGATCGGATATCTCTGACGCATTTGGGAGGAGGGAGGTTGGAAATGACATCAATTTCTTTGTCAACTTCGATGCCATTTCGTGAAATGATATGTCCTAAGACAATACCTTCGCGCACCATGAAGTGGCATTTTTCCCAGTTTAAAGTAAGAATTTATCCTTACATCGAGTAAGGACAGCGTCAAGATGTTGCAGACACTCGTCGAAAGAATCGCCAAAGATGGAGAAAACATCCATGAATATCTCTAAAAATTTCTCAACCATGTCAGAGAAAATTCCCATCATACACCGCTGGAAGGTAGCAGGAGCATTGCATAGCCCAAAGGGCATGCGGCGATATGCGAACGTGCCGAATGACAAGTGAAAGTGGTTTTGTTCTGGTCTTTCTCGGCGATGGGAATCTGGTTGTAGCCTGAGTAACCGTCTAGAAAGTAGTAATACTCATGTCCAGCTAATCATCCGAGCATTTGGTCAATGAAAGGTAGCGGAAAATGATCTTTTCGCGTTGCGGCGTTGAGTTTCCGATAATCAATGCACACTCGCCATCCGGTTTGGGTGCGAGTAGGGATCAACTCATTCACCTCGTTTGTGATGACAGTAATGCCCGACTTCTTAGGGACAACGTGTATAGGACTGACCCATTGGCTGTCTGAAATAGGGTAAATGATACCACTATCCAGACATTTGACGATCTCCTTTTTCACAGCCACCTTCATGACTGGATTTAATCGCCTCTGTAGATCCCTAGCTGGTTTGGTATCATCCACCAGGTGAATGTGATGTTCAACGATCAGGGGACTAATCCCCTTGATGTCCACCATCGTCCAGCCGAATGCTTGCCGATTGGATTGCAAGACTGTGAGAAGGGCTTTCTCTTGCTTTAGAGCTAGAGCAGCCGAGATGATGTCTGAGAGGGTCTCATTTTCACCTAAGTAAGCATACTTGAGGTGAGATGGCAGAGGCTTGAGTTCGAGCGTAGGAGGTGAAATGACTGAAGGCAAAATTGGAGAAAATGTCTCGAACTCAAAAGATTCCAACAGGGACTCAAAGTGAGTGTATGCGACCGAGTCGGATAGTTCAACTAACGCATCTGAAAATTCAAAAGATTCAAACTCGGGTGGTGACAAGCCAAGATCGTTCGAAAACGTGAAGCTCTCGTAATCGTTGTTGGAAGCGGAAGCAGCAGTTTCAAAGAGAAACGCACTAGTGGCGTCAAGATTACTATGATTAAACAAGAATTCATCAAATTCACAGTCCTCGGGGGCAATCTCCTGAATGGAACAGATCCAGTATATGAGCGTTCGGTTCGGATGGCTGATTTCCTAACCTAAAAATGTTGAGTTCAATTGTCATGTTGCCAAAAAATAGGTTCATGGAACCATTTCGACAATTAATCACAACATTTGAGGTAGCAAGGAATGGGCGACCGAGAAGCACCGGAATTTGATTCCGGGGGTTAGCTACAGGTTGTGTATCTAAAACAATGAAGTCGACTGGGAATTTGAAGTCCCCAATTTTAATTAACACATCCTCTAGCTCACCCCTAGGATGGGTGATAGATCGGCCAGCCATTTGAAGAGTACAGTGTGTAGGTTTCAGTTCTCCTACACCGAGTTGCTCATATACTGAATAAGGTAGAAGGTTAACACAGGCACCAAGATCCAAAAGAGCGCGATTAATGTTCTTATCCCTAATGGTTATCGAAATCGTAGGACGGCCAGGGTCCTTCCATATTTTTGGTAAATCTTGGGTAAGAGCATCACTCACGTTACTAGTCAAGAAAACTTTCTTTGGTATTTGAGATTTCCTCTTCTTAGTGCATAAGTTTTTCAAGATTTTTGCATAGGAGGGGACTTATTAGATTGCATCTAAGAGAGGGATGTTTATGTTAACCTGTTTGAAAAACTCCACAACCTTCTCCATTTGTGGACTTTGTTTATTGGATCTCAATCGGTTTGGAAATGGAGCATTTTGGAAATTGGTTGAGTCCAATACTTGTGGAGGAGATTGTGGAGTTGGAACGAAACCCGAAATTGGAGTTTGAGTAGAGTGAGATGTGGGTCCGTTCGAAGCAGCTGATGAAGAAGAAGAGCCTTTTTCAGAATGGAGAGTAGGTTTAGAAGAAGAAGAAGATGACGGAGAAACGACCGGAGTGTCATCATCGCTCCGTATGCCAATGTTGTTGTTAAGCATCCTTCCAGATCTTAATGTAGTCACGGCACTCACATTATGGTTCTGTTATTCAAGAGCAACATGTACATTATGTGGGTGACCAGGTGTAACGCCTTGAAAAGTCATTTAGGTATTTTCCCGATAATCGGTAAATAATTGGTTTTTTCCGTAAATTGTAATTATAATTATTTTTCAATATAGGCTTAATTATACCTAATTTAGATAGGTAATTGCTAGTATTTGGTAATTAATGAGTCACTTATAAATTTCTAGTTGTTTAAATATTTTTCCCTAATTTATTATTTTTAATATTATTTAAGCTTTTAAATATACATTAAATTAGTGATAAATACAAATTTGAATGGGCTAATTACATACTTAAGAACCATGTCAACTAAAATCTAGTTTGTAATATAAATTTTTTTATCATGTTATTCCAAGTTCTAGTTGATTATAGTCAAGGGAAAATTAAAATTTAATAAAATTAAACTAAAACTTGCAATTATGTAACTTGAGGGGGTCTTTTTGCATGGAATTTTCTTTGCAAATCTCTCACACTCCTCACCCCTCCACCAGGCCGAGCCCACCTCAAGAAGCCCCCACTCCAATTTTTCCCTTCAACTCTTTTGGAAATGAAACCATATGAATTGATTAAAATATATTAATTTGGGGTATGGTGTACTTTGAGAATGGGAGGGGTTTGACTTCTTCTTTGACTGGGCATTTCTGCGAGTTGGAGAAAAATTCACAACACCCCACATTCTCCCCCATTCCTCCTGCTGCCAAAATCTGCAGCCACTCCCCCTCCATTTTTCCATCTCTTTTCATCTAAAAAAACCCCCCAAAATGCTTCAAAAATACATGGTGGGCCCGGTAAGGTATCCCGGTGCAAGAAGATCGAGTTGTAGACGATGAGCCTGTCAGGGGCAGACTACCTACCGGTAATTTTTGGCGCGGTGGATATCCAGAGGATACCGACCGTGGTCGTGAGATATTGAGATATTGATACTTTGAGATAGGCCAGCCGGACGGCTGGGACCCGAGATACTGTGATACCGATACTTTGAGGGTTTGAGATAATCATTTGAGGTGTCGATGCTGGACACGGATTTTTGTTGATTCCATTGATATTATGTTGATATTTCAAAAGAGTTTTTCTAAGATGAAAATAATGATTTTCTCATATCAACGTATTCAGATCACGGGTTAAACTTGATTCATGTTGCATAGATACCTGCTAGTACATCTGCCAGATTAGCATTATAAAATTGATTAATATTACATACATACTGGCTAGTACATCATGCCAGATTAGCATTGTAAAATTGATTCATATAACATACGTACCTGCTAGCACATCATGCCAGATTAGTATTGAAAAATTGATTCATGTTGTATACATATCTGCTAATATATCATGCCATATCTGTATTGTTGAGTTACGACACTTTGCGTGCATGCTTACGATAGCCTTTATAGATATTACTTATTACTCATGAGTTGGCAACTCACCCCCGTTATGCCACAGCCTTTTTGTAGGTCCGATCCGTCAGCACTGTAGCGGCGGACGCACTTCATCCTTTTGCTCTTTTTGCTTGGATTTGAGTCTTTTGCTCGTAGGTGGGTTGTGAGATTATTTTGTTTCCACCTAGTATATTTATTGTATCTAGCATACTCCTACTACTGCATCTACTACCTGTATTGATGTATTATGACTTAGAGACGAGACAGTGAGATTTGTGGACTTATATACTGTTTCTCTGGGTCGAGCTCACTTGAGCCGACATGATGCTTATTACTTGTGCTTTTTATGCTTATTTTGCACATTGATGATTTATATTGCGTGCGATTTGATTCCGCCTTGGGGCGAAGAGCTAGCTCCCGCTTGGGGATGCCTTATTTCATGTTATTCATATATTCCTGTTTTGTACCCGTTTGGGGCTAGTATTTACAAGGGAGACTCTGCCGAAATTTTCGGAAAAAAATGGATGTTGCTTTTAAAAAGCTTGATGTGACTTATTTGATTAAAATCGCTTTCAATAAATTGGTTTTCCTTCACTCTACCGCTTATTTGGTTTTGATTTTTCGGTTTTGGCTTACTTAGATTACGTACGCCTCGAGACGTTTCGTAATTTAAATGCCAGTCATGCTCCGTACTTTTCTGGTCGTGACAAAGTTGGTATCAGAGAGATAGGTTTTACCTTTCTGAGTGTAGTATGACCTTTGGTAGATGGAGTAAGTGACTTAAGCAGGGTAACGTAGCGTGTGTATGTTCGCGGCATACTTGCGATATGGTACGCCGCCTAAGTGACTTTAGGATATACTTGCTTGAAATTCCTTCTTCAATTCCATGTACCCTATGATTCTATTGCACTGTTCTTATTATCCTGTTTTCTGTACCAGCCACTATACCGCCGAAGGCTACGAGAGCGCAGAGGGCTACCGTCCGAGATGAGATCCGAGCAGGCTCGTCCGAGACGAGGACCAATCAGGATGGTGTACCTACCCCTCAGGGACAGACTGATCCGCCTTCCCCAGGCCGCATGGATAGACTAGAGTCAGGCATGCAGGAGTTACGACAAATGATGGGAGGTATGCAGGAGTTACGAAAGATGGTGGGATCCTTAGTAGAGGCCAGTCGTGCACCGAGATCGGAGGACGTACCTACCACAGCACAGACTACGATAGTACCTGCTGCCCAGACAGTTGCTCCTACTACTACCATGGCTATTCTAGTATCACTACAGGATTTCATGAGACTGAGGCCCCTAGTCTTCACCGGCACAGATACAGCGGAGGATCCACAGACATTCCTCGACAAATTAGCTAGGATTTGCCGTTTGCTCAGATGTTCCGACGATAGATGGGTGGAGCTTACGAGTTTCTGTCTAGAGGGCCTTGGGAAAACATGGTGTGAGTCGGTTGAGAGGGTCGAGCTGCAGGTCTACCTCCTATGACTTGGGACGAGTTCACAACAGTATTTCTAGCCCGTTTCCTTCCAGTGAGCATTCGTAATGCTCGAGCTCGTAGTTTTGAGGTTTTGCGCAAGACTCCAGGGATGACAATGTCCGAGTATGATATCCAGTTTACTCAGTTGTCCCGATATGCTCCGTACTTGGTAGACACTGAAGAGAAGAGGATAAAGAGGTTTATGCAGGGACTTGACACCCAGTTATTCCATGCCATCGGCGCCCAGCACTTTGACACTTATGCAGCTGTTATGGACACGGCCTTACGGATGGAAGCGCGCATTTCAGAGACTTCGGCCGTTTCTGGGCCAAAAAGGATTCGTACCGATATGCCAGCTCAGAGGCATCGTGACAGATTCTTTCCGAGAGATGGTGGCGGCAGAGGAGTCAGACGGGGTCAGCTATTTGGTTCTTATCCGCAGGGCCAGTAGGCGTCGCCAGGATGTTTTAGGTGCGGGAGTCCGTACCATCATATCAGAGACTGTATGGTCAGACGACAAGGAGAGGCGACGGTTCCACACGTGAATTTACCACCTTCACCACCTCCTCAGAGAGCTCTACTTCCTACCCCCGGTGATGCTCCACGTCAATTAGGCGCCCCCAGAGGCCGTGGACGTAGCGGTCCTATTCAGAGAGGACGAGGAGGCCGAAGACAGCCAGCTATTGGTGGGGGACAAGCCCGAGTGTTCGCTTTGACTCCGTAGGATGCGCAGGCATCCAATGCCGCTGTGACAGGTACCTTGCCAGTATGTTCTTTCGACGCGCAGGTATTATTCGACCCAGGCTCCACACATTCGTATGTATCTACACACTTTGCACCGATGTTGGGCCATGAGTCATCGTCGTTAGATCATCCGCTTGTTGTTATCACTCCGGTAGGCGAGTCGTTTGTCGCTCGTTTTGTGTTTCGATTGTGTTCTGTTTGTATCAGGGAGAGGGATTCGTCAGTTGATTTGATTCTCCTCGATATGTTGGACTTTGATATGCTTCTAGGCATGGACTGGCTGGCCACTTGTTATGCATCTGTGGACTGCCGTGAGAAGGCAGTCAGATTTAGGTTTCTGGGAGAGCCGGTCCTTGTTATTCTGGGAGACCGCAGCGTCACCCTTCCCAGCTTGATTTCGTCTCTTCGCGTCGGTCAGCTCTTACGGAGGGGATGTTAGGGATTCTTAGCATATGTTTGTGATACTCGAGCTAAGAGGTTCCTTTGGACCAGGTTCCGATTGTTAGTGAGTTCCCTGATGTTTTCCCTGACGAACTGCCTGGAATACCGCCTGAGTACGATATTGAGTTCTGCATCGATTTGATCCCCGGCGCGGGGCCTATTTCCATACCGTCTTATCGGATGGCCCCGGCGGAGCTTAGAGAGTTGAAGGATCAGTTGCAGGATTTGTTAGATAAAGGGCTTATTCGACCTAGTGTGTCTTCGTGGGGTGCTTCTGTCCTGTTCGTCAAGAAGAAGGACGACAGTTTGCGCTTATGCATTGATTACCGCCAGCTGAACAGGGTTACCGTACGGAACAAATATCCCTTACCACGTATCGATGATTTGTTTGACGAGCTTCAGGTTGCGGGATACTTTTCGAGGATTGACTTACGATCAGGTTACCATCAGTTGCGAGTGTGGCAGGAGGATATTCCGAGGACGACTTTTCGCGCACGTTACGGGCACTATGGGTTTTTGGTGATGTCGTTCGGACTCACCAATGCACCAGCCGCGTTTATGGACTTGATGAACCGCATTTTCAGGCTGTATCTAGATCTGTTTATCATCGTGTTTATTGACGTCATTTTGGTGTATTCCCAGAGCCGAGAGGAGCACGAGCAGTATCTGCGGATCACACTGCAGACTTTGAGGGAGCACCAGCTGTTCGCGAATTTTCGAAGTGCGCATTTTGGCTTGACAGCGTTGATTTCTTGGGTCACGTGATTATGAGAGATGACATATGTATGGACCCGAAGAAGATCGAGGCCGTTCAGTATTGGCCCAGACCAGCATCAGTTACAGAGATCCGCAGCTTCCTAGGCCTGGCTGGCTACTACCGACGATTTGTTCAGGACTTCTCCCGTATCGCTGCATCGTGTACCGGGTTGACTCGAAAGGGAGTTCGTTTTGATTGGACCGAGGCGTGCGAGCATAGCTTCCAGCAGTTGAAGACTCGTCTGACCACTGCACCAGTGTTGTCATTGCCTTCAGGATTGGGAGGATACGTGGTTTATTGCGACACTTCTCGAGTGGGACTAGGTTGCGTGTTGATGCAGAACGACAGGGTTATCGCGTATGCTTCTCGGCAGTTGAAGACACATGAACAGAACTATCCTACGCACGATTTAGAAATGTCTACAGTAGTGTTTGCACTCAAGATCTGGAGACATTACCTATACGGCGAGTCGTGCCAGATATTTATGGACCATAAGAGCTTGAAGTATATATTTCAGCAGCGAGACCTGAATCTTAGACAGCGCCGTTGGATGGAGCTGGCGAAAGACTATGATTGCGAGATCCTTTACCATCCGGGCAAGGCGAACGTTGTGGCAGATGCTTTGAGTCGGAGGCCCGGAGGTAGTTTATCTTGTTTGAGCGCCGTGCAGAGGCAGTCATCAGCAGATTGGCAGATTCTATGCGATAGCCGAGTGCAGTTCGAGTTCACTCTGACCGGGGGACAGCTTGCACATATTCGTGCACATCCGCAGTTGCTTGACCGTATTCGAGGGGCACAGCCCAGTGATGACCGTCTTTCAGAGATCATGGAGCAGATTAGGCAGGGCAGAGATTCCGAGTTCGTAGTTGATGATCAGGGGGTACTGTGCTTTGGGACTCAATTATGCGTACCAGATTCTAAGGGACCGCGGAGTGAGATTCTTGAGGAGGCACATAGATCGATATATAGCGTTCATCCAGGTTCCACCAAGATGTACCATGATTTGCGAGATGTTTATTGGTGGGACGGAATGAAGAGGGACGTCAAAGATTTCATGTCAAGATGCCTGACTTGTCAGCAAGTCAAGGCCGAGCACCAGAGACCCGCGGGAGAGTTGCAGTCTTTGCCAATTCTGGAGTGGAATTGGGAGAAGATTTCTATGAACTTCATTGTGGGTCTACCCAGGACCAGTCGAGGGTATGACTCCATTTGGGTGATCGTGGATCGTTTGACAAAAGCTGCTCACTTCCTGCCAGTGAAGACCACTTTCGGTTTTGCTCAGTATGCCCAGATCTACATTAATGAGATCGTACAGTTGCATGGCGTCTCGACTTGTATCGTGTCAGACCGAGGCACCCAGTTTACCAGCCGACTATGGCAGAGACTTCAGGAGGCGTTGGGCACCCGTTTGAGTTTCAACACAGCATTTCATCTGCAGACCGACGGCCAGTCAGAGTGGACTATTCAGACTCTCGAGGACATGCTCCCAGTGTGCGTTTTAGACTTCGGTGGTAGATGGGATCATCATTTACCCTTAGTCGAGTTCTCCTACAATAAGAGCTTCCAGGATACCATTCAGATGGCACCATTCGAGGCTCTATATGTGAGGAGATGCAGATCGCCCGTCTGTTGGACAGAGCTCAAAGAGATCAGTATTTTAGGGCCGCAGATCATGCAAGAGACGACCGAGAAAATACAGTTGATTCGAGGCCGGATGAGAGCGGCCCAGAGCAGGCAGAAATCATATGCGGACAGACGCTGTCCCAGACTACAGTTCGCAGTTGTAGATCATGTTTTTCTGAGGGTCTTTCCGATGAAGGGCGTGATGAGGTTTGGGCGAAAAGGAAAACTTAGTCCCAGATTTGTGGGTCCCTTCGAGATCCTCGAGCGTGTCGGCGCAGTTGCGTATCGTTTGGCCCTTCCGCCCAGCTTTCCTGATGTTCATCCCGTCTTCCACGTTTCGATACTCCGCAAGTACTTTCACGACCCTTTTCATGCGATTCAGCACCCGACGGTCCAGCTGGAGCGCGACCTTTCTTTTGCAGAGCAGCCGGTGGTCATCCTAGATCGGCAGGTGAAGAAATTGAGATCGAAAGTTATACCGACTGTCAAGATTCTTTGGCGTGGCCCGAGCAGCGAGGAGGTCACCTGGGAGACCGAGGACGAGATGAGGAAGAAATATCCCTATCTCTTTGAAGGTACGCGTAGCTAGATTTTTTTAGTTCGGGGACCGAATTTCTTTAAGGGGGAAAAATTGTAACGCCTTGAAAAGTCGTTTAGGTATTTTCCCGATAATCGGTAAATAATTGGTTTTTTTCTGTAAATTGTAATTATAATTATTTTTCAATATAGGCCTAATTATACCTAATTTAGATAGGTAATTGCTAGTATTTGGTAATTAATGAGTCACTTATAAATTTCTAGTTGTTTAAATATTTTTCCCTAATTTATTTTTTTAATATTATTTAAGCTTTTAAATATACATTAAATTAGTGATAAATACAAATTTGAATGGGCTAATTACATACTTAAGAACCATGTCAACTAAAATCTAGTTTGTAATATAAATTTTTTTATCATGCTATTCCAAGTTCTAGTTGATTATAGTCGAGGGAAAATTAAAATTTAATAAACTTAAACTAAAACTTGCAATTATGTAACTTGAGGGGATTTTTTTGCATGGAATTTTCTTTGCAAATCTCTCACACTCCTCACCCCTCCACCAGGCCGAGCCCACCTCAAGAAGCCCCCACTCCAATTTTTCCTTTCAACTCTTTTGGAAATGAAACCATATGAATTGATTAAAATATATTAATTTGGGGTATGGTGTACTTTGAGAATGGGAGGGGTTTGACTTGGAGAAAAATTAACAACACCCCACATTCTCCCCCATTCCTCCTGCTGCTAAAATCTGCAGCCACTCCCCCTCCATTTTTCCATCTCTTTTCATCTCCAAAAAAATCCCCAAAATGCTTCAAAAATCCAATTTAAACCTCACAAATTCAAGCCAATTCTCCATCTTTTCTCCTTGGCCCAATCTTGCTTGAATCTTGGAGCAAGGAGACCCTTTTTGAGGAGGCAAATTCACATGCTAGATCACTAAAATTTGAGGTAGAATCTTCACCCAATTAATACTTGTGGTTAATTTCCTTGAATTAAATTGTTTAAGTGTTAATTTTGGTGCTAATTTCAAATCTAGGTTTTTAAAGATGATGGTTTGAGTTAGAACTAGGGTTTCAACCACCATTAATATGTTAACTAAGTTTATTTTGCTATCTAGTTCTTATACAAACCTAATCTAAGTAGTACTTTGTTTAAGTGGGCTTCAATTTATCCTAATCTAGTGATTATGCAAGCAATTGCATGATTTTTGTGTGTTTTGGGAGAGATTATGTTAAGTAGTGGTGCATGACTTATTTTAGATGTTTATTTGTGAATGTGGCCATTAAGTCGTTAATCCATGAAGGTTTGCACCGAAATCCCATTTGAATGCTTACTAGGTTTTTTGCTTTAATTAGGTGTTGAATTGGTTTGACATTGTGACTAATTATATGACATCTCCTATGATAATTAGGGTATTTTGAATGAGCAATAGGTTTGATCAGGTTCTAGGTTGGTGGCAATTTCGTATAGCAATTCTAGTTGAGCTTGTGGCGATGTCGTACACTTTTTTTTTGTGCACACAAGTTTAGTTGAGGACGTTTATTCTTTGTATCGTTGTCCTCGTACCTTCTCAGAGTTTTAGCTTGATGTTTTGCGTTTGTGCAAATGCCAGGATCGGTCGCGGAGTCTTTGGACGTGGCATGAAAAGAGAAAGCGGTGATTGGACCAGGCTAGCTGAGGATTTCCTGTGAGTAGATGTATACATCTACGGGGGAAATCGTTTGTATGGCGCGATGCGCCCGGTAGTTTAGAATTTCTAATAATACCAGCTTGTGGCATGTAGTTCATAGTTATCTATTTTACTGCATTACATGACCTTTTATATTCATATATGTGTTAGTTCATCATATAGAAACCACATTAAAATGAGTTATGCGATACAAGTAATATTTGGATTGCTTAGTTCATCATATATAATTGTGCAACTTCATCTCATGGGACACTTGCACCATTACCCTGGTTTTATGCAGCACGAGCACTATTCATGCGAACACACACGCCTTGGTAATTTCTATGCCACAAACACTAGATAACTTGTTTAAACCAGAATTTAGAATAATTTCACCTTATAGGACGTATAAACCAGTACTAATATATTGAATTCCTCCAGATGAACCTGTAGAATTGCCAGTCATATGCATGTACCTCATTACATCATTCGATCATACATAGTCTTTTAGTCATATATTGCAGTTCACATTGTTGATACCATAGGCATTCTTCATCATTGACATGTGTACCTATGGTACTTTCTTTCTTGAGGATTTTAGCATTTGAGATTTATGACATTTTGGAGAAACCGCAAGGATTTAATAAAACTGATATCATTTTAAATATTGCAAGTTGCGGTTTTCTCGAGATATGATACTTGTGTCGTCCACCATGAGTTTTCTGTTAGTTTTCGAGACCCTTTTCGAGGAGTAGGATGAACCGTCTCGGGTACATGGTGGGCCCTGTAGGGTACCCTGGGGAAAGAAGATCGAGTTGTAGACGATGAGCCTGACAGGGGCATACTACCTACCGGTGATTGTTGGCGCGGCGGATATCCAGAGGATATCGACCGTGGTCGTGAGATATTGAGATATTGATACTTTGAGATGGGCCAGCCGGATGGCTGGGGCCCGAGATACTGTGATACCGATACTTTGAGGCTTTGAGATAATCATTTGAGGTGTCGATACTGGACACGGATTTTTGTTGATTCCATTGATATTATGTTGATATTTCAAAAGAGTTTTTCTAAGATGAAAATAATGATTTTCTCATATCAACATATTCAGATCACGAGTTAAACTTGATTCATGTTGCATAGATACCTGCTAGTACATCATGCCAGATTAGCATTGTAAAATTGATTCATATTACATACATACCGGCTAGTACATCATGCCAGATTAGCATTGTAAAATTGATTCATATTATATACATACCTGCTAGCACATCATGCCAGATTAGTATTGGAAAATTGATTCATGTTGCATACATATCTGCTAATATATCATGCCATATCTGTATTGTTAGTTACGACACTTTGCGTGCATGCTTACGATAGCCTTTATAGATATTACTTATTACTCATGAGTTGGCAACTCACCCCCGTTGTGCCACAGCCTTTTTGCAGGTCCGATCCGTCAGCATTGTAGCGGCGGACGCACTTCATCCTTTTGCTCTTTTTGCTTGGATTTGAGGCTTTTGCTCATAGGTGGGTTGTGAGATTATTTTGTTTGTATCTAGGGTACTCTTACTACTGTATCTACTACCTGTATTGATGTATTATGACTTAGAGACGAGACAGTGAGATTTGTGGACTTATATGTTGTTTCTTTGGGTCGAGCTCACTTGAGCCGACATGATGCTTATTACTTGTGCCTTTTATGCTTATTTTGCACATTGATAATTTATATTGCGTGGGATTTGAGTCTGCCTTGGGGCGAAGAGCTAGCTCCTGCTTGTGGATGCTTTATTTCATGTTATTCATTTATTCCTGTTTTGTACCCGTTTTAGGCCAGTATTTACAAGGGAGACTCTGCCGAAATTTTCGGAAAAAAATGGATGTTGCTTTTAAAAAGCTTGATGTGACTTATTTGATTAAAATCGCTTTCAATTAATTGGTTTTCCTTCATTCTACTGCTTATTTGGTTTTGATTTCTGGGTTTTGGCTTACTTAGATTACGTACACCTTGAGACGTTTTGTAATTTAAGTGCCAGTCATGCTCCGTACTTTTCGGGTCGTGACACCAGGATTTGGGAGTGGTTGAGATGGAAGCTTCCCTTTCTCTCGCTTGCTCACAGCCGCGTTCAGTTGTGGAATCTGGGCTTCGATGGTCTTGATGCATTGCCCGTGTGCAGCGGTGTATTGTACCAGAGACAGAATAGAAGACTGGATGTTGGCGGTGGATTGAGTCGATTTCTTTACCAAAGCCTCTAGACTCCGTTCTAGCGATGAAACCTTATCGTTATTTGACGGAACAAAGTTGTTCTGAGGAAAAGAATTGTTGCAGGGTGCAAACTTATTCGTTAGATTCTGAAAAGGTTGAGGTTGGAAAGGTTTCTGAAATTTTTGTTGAGCTTGTTGTTGAGGAGGAGGAGGCCTCTGGATGTTGTTGTGGCCTTGGAATTGATGCTGGTTCTGATTCCAAGCGAAATTGGGATGGTTCCTCCAACCGAGATTGTATGTGGAAGAGTATGGATCGTTTCTTGGTCTTTGCTGAAATGCAGCATTAACCTGATCTTGTCCTTGAGATGGTGGATTGTAAGGACACTCTTCGGTCAAATGAGATGGATCCGAACAACAAGCGCAAATGGTACAAGGGGGAAGAACAGGGACAGGAGAAGGAGATGAGAATTTGCTCTTAATTGCTTCCAGTTTCCGCGTGATTGCAGCCATCTCGGCCTTCATTGCAATTGAGATGTCGAGTTGATGAACTCCTGTCCGAGAGAGACCTGAAGAAGAAGAAGAAGTTGAAGTGTTCGGTCGGGTGCTCTCCCGCTGCTGCGTTTGCTCCGCAAGATCGTCAAAGAATTGCCAAGCCTCCTCGTCAGATTTGGATAGGAAGTGGCCCTGACAGATGGTCTCCATCAACTGTCTGGTTGCTGGATTCAGGCCCTCGTACAGAGTTTGGCAAAGTTGCCATTTCTCTATACCGTGATGAGGACACTGAACAAGAAGGTCCTTGTACCGGTCAAAGCACTTCCAAAAAGGTTCGATTGGAAGCTGGGTGAATTGATTTATTTCGTTTCGGATCCGTGCGGTCTTATGATTTGGGTAGAATTTTTTTAGAAACGCTTTCACAAACTCATCTCAACTGGTTATCGAATGAAATGCGGTGCTATACAGCCACTTTTCAGCAAGGTCGCACAAAGTGAAACGAATAACTCATAGCCGTATAGCATCAACAGACAGTTGGGTTGTCTTCATCATCGCACAAATGTTCTGGAATTTATTGATGAAGATATAGGCATCTTCGGATTCAAGCCCGTGAAATTTGGGCAACATGTTGATGAAGTGGGGCTTAATTTTGAAATTATCTCCATTGGCCAGTGGAAGTAAAAGACAAGTTGGAAGTGCAGCGTGGGTATGATAGAAACGATCCTGGAGCGCGATTCGCTGTGGTGCTTCAACAAGAGGTGGTCGCGGGTTATTCGCACTTAATGGAGATGGAATTATTCCCGGGGGAGGTAAAGTGATGTTAGGAGGAAATCCTGACATCTCGGAAGAAGAGTCTGATGAAAGTGAAGGTGAAAAAATATGGACAGAATCAAGGTCAACGTCAGAGTTGACCGGCAAAAGTAGGGTGAAAGAGGCGTTGAAGGAGTTTCGACATTGGAGTCGATTGCGTAGTCCATAGCGGCTAACGAAATGTGGACTAAACGGGCACTAGGGTCCCTAGTCCAAGCGGACATACACTAAACGAGTTTAGTATAGTCAAAGCGTAGAATGTGAGGGCAAGAAAGCTAAAATGGAGAAAAATTGGGTGAAGGTAGGAAAAGTGGCGAATTTGTGTTTGTTTCGTAAGAATGTGAAAATAAAATGACAGTTCAACAAACAAAATCAAAATGCACAGTCACAAATACACAATCAATACTTAGACTAGGGTCCTCTAAGTCCACTAGACCTGCTCCTAACTGCTTCAAAGTGACAAATTGTGAGATAACCCTCAAATCGTTTCTTCACAGCCAGTTGTTGCTAGGTAAGCACAAATGAGGTAAGGAGGGTTCCGCTCACGAATCACCATGAGACGAGCCTTTTAAAATTACCTCCTCACCTGTCTAGCCTAGGCACCCCAAAAGTCATGTTTAGATAAACGACCGAATGCCCACAATCTTCCTTTGTCCTATTGAGTGCGGCAAGTCCTTAGTTGGCCGAGTCTAGATATTTTTTATTAAGCTTGAGATGACACTTATGCAATTAGTGATTTCCGGGGTTTTAGGAAGGGTGATGATATCCCCACCCAATCTGAATTGGTGTTATAGCCCCTTAAGTTTGTATTAATGATGCAATGCGCAAATCAACAAAGTTTTGTTATCAAACAATTTTTTTACTTTAAATGTGGCGCTGCAACAAATACAGTTAGTTTTTCTTTGGCTATTGCGGCGATATTGCAAAGAATCCTGCAAAGATAAGAATATTGGAGCATCGGGTTCGAGAAGAGGAAGTTTAGAAAAATACATACCAAAAGGGCTGAATTTAAAAAACTCGTGTTGATATTGCCTCCGGATGTTTGAATGGTTCGCTTGCGCGGGTCAAACTACTCGGATATTTGGCACTTAAGTGTTCAACCCCCATATATTTGAAAACACCCCCCGCTCTGCACAATCGTTGCCCGTTAATTCGTCAAATCTGCAAATGTCGGAAAAAATACTGATATTTGAGATAGAAAGCGATATAGATAGCCAAAGTCCTGAACATAAATAATTAAGAAAATCAAACAATAAAAATAGGATACTAATAGAACACTGGAGGCAACAGAAAAAAGAAATTTTCAAAACCCCAGGACAGGGCCGGCGATATCGGGAAATGTCTATATTTCGCTGGTCGTTTTTGCAAGTTTGGTGCTCAAATTTTGTGTGTTTTCTCTATGTAACAATAGTATTCCACTCTTATACTTTGATTTCCAAGTTAAAACACAGTGTGTTAGCAGATCAAAAATCCAGAGAATATCATTATTTTTAGTTCTCGTATCGGTTTAAAAAGAATGTGTTTTTATCCGTTGAATCTGTTAGAAAGTTAGTTTTTATACAAAATATTCACAAATTAACCCGAGACTACAAGTGTAAAAGCATTACCGTTTCCCCGGCAACGGTGCCATTTGATTATCACGTTTTCACCGTGTCGTATTTAGAAAGAATTTGAAATAACTGCAATCAAAGACGGTGTCGCGTGTAGCGAGTCGCGATGAGTACGGGTCATCCGTAGGGAGATGGTAGGTTTTTAAGCTTGTTTTAACGAGTTAATACCGTAACTTGAGTTGTTGTTTTATACTAAGTGTCGTAACTATGATATGTTCAATAAGAGACTTGTTAGGGATAGTTTTAGGTTAGCTTGCGTTAGGATGATATTTGTTGTTTCCTTATAGACCTAATTCTGATATTGACACTAAGGCAATAACGTGGATTAGGGAACTTGAAGTACGGTATTTACGATTGTGTGCTAAATCCGTATTTCTTGTCCCTTGTCCTTCCGTTGTTGTCTTTTGACCTTAGCCTTCGGCAAACCACTCACAACCGGTCACGATTAGGATTCACCGCTATCATGGTAGGATAGGGTGCCTAACGGAACGAAATTGCGAGTCGTTTGGTTGGAGTTTCAATTACAAAGTTAAGGTTTTTAAGATTTTAGTGAACACATCTCCTAACACAAACTAACCATATTCTACCCTTAACAAGTAAATCAATACTCACATATATTTACAATACCAAAAATAAAGAGAAAGAAAAGAGTAAGGCACATAACAAAAATTGCAAGAAAAATAAAGTTAAGATTAGAAAGTTAAGAACCGATAAATTCAACGTGCAAATTTCTTCAAATGTTCTTTAAGCCCGTACCAATATGAAATCAAAATACCAAACTTTAAGCTCGCAAGCTCACTTAAGAGGTTGCAAGATCAAAGCAAGGCAAGGATTTCACAAGTTCGAAGTTTGTAGAAAGCAAGACACATGTATGAATAATGAGAACTTTTATTGATTTTCAAATAAGATACAACTAATCTTGAATTCAAGAACCTAAATTTGAAGCTTGCAAGTTCAATGAAGAAGTTGCAAAGTCAAGATAAAGGGCAAGAGCTTAAGAGTTCAAAGGAAAAATAAGTTACCATCTACAAATTACAATTGTTCTAAACTAAAACTAAACCCAAAAGTATCCCCTCTCCTTGCCCATTGATCTGGTATTTATAGGCTCAAAATCAAAATAAACAAAAAATAAAAACAGAAAGATGGGACAACAATGAGTGAACCGACAAAAAATGAAGCAATTTCTCTTTGGTGGGCCCGGCGCCGCCGGTCATTTCTATGATGTCGCATGTTTTTTGTTGAGTTTTGGGAGCCGTTTTGGTGTGGTGATTTTGAGTGCACTCCAGAAGTCTACTGGTATTGTTTGATTTCTTCATATCAGTTTGGGTTATACTCAGTAGTCTTGGAGGGAAACTTGATGCTTTAAATCATATCACATCTTTTAGCATTTAATGCTCATGTTCCCTACTTTCACAATTCATCATGTCATGTGTACTAAGGCAGCCCCACCATGGTCCAAGTCACCAAGAGTATTGTGCACACTTGTAATGTGTTGGACCAAAACTTGTTTATTTGCAAAAACAAACTCTTTGAATCACAATCGGTTTTTTGTTCTGTTTGCAGTGTTGGCGCCCAAATGTTATATCCGTGATTTTCAGAGTGTTTCCAGTATTTTTTCATGAATACCTGTAATCTGTATTTACTGAGCAGACACTGGTTAATAGCACCGATATATAACAAAATAGATAATGAATGAGTGGTATTAAGATGCAGTTTTCTGAGATGAACACACGCAGGGTGCGGATTAGTCTAAATCCATATATTTGATATTTGGGTTTGGGTCAAGGATTTTCTTGACGAGGTCCACATTTGTAGCTTGGTTTACTAACGGGAATGAACTTAGGACGCATTTTTCACATTTGTGAGGTCCATCCGTTCATAGAATATTTGAGTTTGATCTAAGGATCGTTAGTCATATTTTAAACTAAGATCAAATTAGAAATAAATGGGCATATGGGCTCAATTATTTTAGTTTAAGGACATCACGGTCCATTATCGCCATGTTTGGGGACAAATATTAGTTTAAGAACATTTCGGTCCATTATCGCCGTTTTTAAGGCTAATGTCTAGTTTAGGGACATCTTGGTCCATTATTCATTTTGCGCGTACGTGTATTTGTTACGTGGCGGAGTGAACAACGATGACATGGAATGCGCCCAATTTGGGATGCGATCCGATTTGAGGTGTGCACGTCAATTTGAAAGTGTATCAATGTGGGATGTATCATTCCCTGGCTTGATGAAATTTTACATCAAGTTGGGACGATAAAGGAGTTGTTGGTTGTCGGGACCCGCCACCTCTCTGAAGACGTTGAGGAATTACAACGACATATATCAGAGGTGTCGAAAGATGTACCCTTGAACCAAATCCCGTATTTGAGGGGAAAAAATGGTCGTGGTGGACCTAAAAATCGTCAGTCATATTTGAGACTAAAATTAACTTAAAAAGTATGGGATGAAAATCGTTAGTCATGTATGGGATTAAGATTAGTTTGAATATCACAAATATAAACTTAGCCAATTTGGGCTAAGATTGGGTTTTTATAACACCCAACAGTGCTAAGCACTTAGTTGCATATAGCACTCACGTGTGTTTCACGTGAGGCGCTATAATAGTGCTAAGCACTAGCCTTTTGTGGTGTTGCATTAGTGCTAAGCACTAAACTTTTCTGTTTTCTGGAGCTTACGTGTGTTTCACTTGAGGCGCTCCAATAGTGCTAAGCATTAACTTTTTCCGGTGTTCACGTATGTTTCACGTGAGGCGCCATGTAACTTAGCCTTGGGTGCTCACGTGCTTTTCACGAGAGGCGCTAAGTTCTTTTGGAGATTTAATCTCTATTGATGTTTTTAGAGAACTAAAATCTCTGTTAATGGTATTTTGACCATTAACGATCACCAAGATCATTATTTTGAGGATCTGGGATCATGTTCTTTAAGAACTGATCGTGATTTGAAGGAACTAAGTTCCTGGAGTATTATGTACTCCATATTTTCCATGTTCATGTTTTTAGAGTGGTTAAACCTTTTTTAAATGGTGTTTTGACCATTAAGGATTACCAAGATCACAATTTTAAGGATCTTAGATTGAGTTTTTTTAAAGAACTAAGTTCTTGATTTGAAGGAACTAAGTTCCTGGAGTATTATGAACTCGATCTTCTTTCTTTTCAACTTTGTACTTTCCTAAATTTTTGATTCTCAAGAACAAGATCTTCCCGATGAGAATTAAATTTTCAACTTGTGGGAGACCTGTCTTGTGGATTTTAGATCCAGAGAAAGAACAAAGTTCTTGAGAAGGGTTAAACCCTTAGATATGGTATGATAGGTAAAGGAGATATTTTGATGTCTGCTTTTTTCTTTACCTAGAATTTGAGAGGAAGGAGATCTTCTTCTTTATTGAGAATTAAATTCTCTGTTGTTTTGAGAGCCTTCTGTATATTTTTATATCGAGTTCCTCCTCTTGTTCCCTCTTTAATTAATCTCTTTACTCCTATTTATAGGATAAGAGAAAAACCAAATGATTGATTTCATAATCAATCAAAATGATCTTTTAGATCAATCGATGAATTTTATTCACCGTTGGATTTTTAATCCAAAGGCTCTCTGTTTAACAGAGAAGATTTCTTGTTTGTTTAACAAGATTAGGAATATTTTCCTAAGATAGAATTTTATTCTATCATATGAATATCTTGTTAGTTTAAAAAGATTAGAATTTTATTCTATCATATGAATATCTTGTTAGTTTAACAAGATTAGGAAGATATTTTCCTACCATAGAATTTAATTCTATCAGATGGTTTAAGTGATTTTATCACCATTGGATTTTAAATCCAAGATTCTCTGTTAAAGAAGATCTTTCCATATCAGAAAGAAAATATTTCCCAAATAGAATTTATCATTTGATGATTTATTATCACCATTGTATTTTTGATCCAACGACTCTGTTTAATAGAGAATATCCCAGTTTTTAGGGAAATATTCCCCATGTAAAATTTAATTCTATCCTCTTTAATTTGGACGTTGACGCTCACGTGCTATGCACGTGGGCGCCGCCTAAGAATCTAATTCTTTTATAAATAGCCACTCACGTGCTTTGCACGCCGGCGCTCACGTGCGTTCCACGTGAGGCGCCACCATATGATTTAATCCTAACAGAGGCTGGCGCTGGCGCTCACGTAGGAAACACATGAGGCGCTCAAGGATTTTAACCTATCTGAGGAAATACTTACATGCTTTGTATATGGGTATACGTGTTTAACATGTGGAGCTTTCTCTTTATTTTTATAAGAGAATAACAAGCTCTGAGCCAAATTATTTTGGCGGGAACAGCCTCAAGCATCGGTAAAACCAGAACTTGGTCTCGTGCTTAACGACTTTTGCACGTATTTCCGCCAATTGTGTTCCAAAAACGTGGACGTCAATGAGATAATAGAGCGTGAAAAAAACATTCTTTTAATCCTCTGCAAGCTCAAAACTATCTTTCCACCTTCCTTTTTTGACATTATTGTTCACTTGTCCGTCCATCTGGCAACCGAGGTCAAGATTAGCGGTCTGGTCCATTACCGTTGGATGTATCCTATCGAGAGGTATTATTGACGTTTATTATTCATCATTTAAATTTCAAAGAATTATCATGAATTATTAATTTATTTCATTTACAACAGATATCTGTTAACTTTAAAAAACTATATCCGCAACAAGCATCATCCTGAAGGTTCGATTGCTCAAGATTATCTCCTGGAAGAAGTCACGTCTTTCTGTGCTCATTTCCTGAACGACGATATCAGGACGAAACTCAATAAACCGCAGAGTGGTCCTGACAATCTAATTAGAGCAGGAAGGCTAAAGAACATGTCTTATGATCTCGCGGCCAGTGTACATGCGTACATCTTGATAAACAACGATTGTTTTGCTAAATATGTAGAGTAAGTGTTTATTATTTTATCGTTTTAAACGTTCGAAATTAAATTTAATATAATTAATATAACTGTATATTAACAAACAGAGCGCACAAATATATACTCACGAGATTGAATCCTAGGATGTGGTCGAACGATAGGATCGAAGAAGAACATATGCGCACTTTTGCCGCTTGGTCTATAAAAGAAATGAACGAACAATTGAATCGTGGAGAGCACATTGATAGAGAGGTCCACGATCTTTTAAACGGTCCAACGATTGCAGCTAGATTTTACAACGGGTACAGAGTATCCGGATATAAATTCGAGGTAGAAAGTACGGAACGTATTAGGGCTACCCAAAATAGCGGTATCACAACCGTCGACGAGGATGGAAATCCATACTACAGTGTTCTTGTGGAAGTTATACTAGCATACGATTGTCCCATTTCATATATTCCAATGCAGATGGTACGATACCAAGACTGACCGGGGTATGCAGGTCGATCAATACGGTCTGACTTTTGTAAACACCAAACGGATGTTACCGAAATACGACAGCTTTATCTTTTCCACAATGGAAACACAAATATATTATTCTCAGGACTTGCAGAAGGTTGACTGGGATGTTGTTTGTCGTTGGAAACTGAGAGATTATTATAACGTGCCGACGTTGAATGGATATGAAGACGAGAGCGACGATGAAGATCTCGCGATAATACGTCTCAGTCCATTTATTGAACGTACCAGGGATCCAAATTATTCTGCGCTGCCCATCCATACGTTTGTAAGAAATGACATCGGCCAATTGATTGTCAAGGATCAAGATTTTGAGAATCCACTCAACGAATCTTCAGATAATGTACCATATAAACTTGTTAGGTAATGAAGTTAAATTGAATGTTTTAAATTATGTATTGATTATAAGTAATGAAATAATGTTTATATATATTTATATATGTAGGATTTGATCATGGGTGCAGGCAAAGGCACTAAACGCCACAAGAGACAGCGTCTACAGGACATTCTGAGTCGATCCAGACTCACTGATGAGACTGTCCCAGGCCTTTTAGCAGGCACGAGAGCCACAGCAGCAGCGCCTATCCCTAGCAGCGCTCCTCTATTACCGCCACATCACTCCGCATAGACCCCCATACTCACACCACATCATCCCCGATTGTCCCCTTATCCTTACTAGCGCTCCTCTTATTACCGCCACATCATCCCCCATGTCCTTCTTACTCACACCACATCATTCTCGACCATCCCCTATCCTTAGTAGCGCTCCCCATACTACTGCCAGATCACCCGCAGCGTTGTAGCTTCCCTTTATCCCCACTAGTACGTCAGCGGGTCATCATACCCCCGTCACTCCTCCGTATGGTGCGTGGTTTACTCATTTAAAATTTGATACATCATTAAAATATAGGTGGATATTGAATCATCTAACAGTTTATTGTTTGCAGATCCGTATTCTACTCGCGGGATGGCGTATGGCGCCGGTTCTAGCGCCACGCTGGGGATGACAGGTATAATCGTTATTTCTTAAAGCTTTTAAATTCTATATTCATATTCTAAATATTATAATATTATGTATGTATATCTATTTTTTTGCAGGCTCGAGCAGTGTTAGGACGAGGGCTCCTACTGTGCCCGATTGCTGCAGGCCGCGGGCGGATGCTGGGCAATAGGATCTGATCTTTGACATGACAGGTATGCCTGTTGGAGAGCATACGACCTAGTGGGGGTATTATGTTGGGCAGGAGGTCCGTACTTATTACAAGTACCCACTCCATCTTCGGCGGAACAAGGCTCAGACCGAGCGTGCTGCGCAGTTTTTTGGGTTGGAGGAGGTATGACATACCCTTTCACACATTTAAATTTCAATCGTCATTATATACATATACATATAATTATTTGTTTAATATATTTCAATTTTAGACCAGGAAGAATTACAGATTCGTTGGCGAGCCTGGTGAGGATGGCGGGTATAAGCCATTCGATATAGATTGCGTCCTAGCTCACTTCCTAGGCCAGTGTCAAGTAATCAAGCGACATCGCCGATAGGAGGTGAAGAGTGAATTTTACCTTCCCTGGCTCGCGGAGACCGAGGATCAGTGGATGCACTTGATGGAGGTCACAGCGCTGGAGATCCCGAAAGAGGATTGGCCGCTTCTTGTCGCCTATTTTGAGCGCAGGTATCAATTTAATTTTTAAGATTTTAACAATATAACATGAAATCATATTCTAAAATATATTATAATTTTTATTTTTGCAAGACGATGTCGGTCCGAAATAAGCAGAACCGGAACAATGGCGTGCGAGAACGCGCTATCCCGATCCAAGTGAAGCGCTCGCAGGCCAATGCACGGTGGCACTTGGAGAATATTTTGACGCTTAATTCCATATGTTTTCTATATCATTAATTAATTATTAAACTAAATCCTAATTTCATCGCAGAGAAAGAAAGACCCCGCCAACTACAATAAACCCAAGGGGTGGGCCGCATTACACAAGGGCACGGGCGCGTACATGGTAAGTTTCATATAATCAAGTTGATTACGTATTTTAAGTTAGCTCCTGTATATATATACATATATATACATATATGTATATATCTACATATATTCTATACAGACCCAGTTCCAGGAGCAGACGAACGTCTTAGGACTTGGCCCCGGCGACTCGATCACCGCTATTGTCCCTATCTTGAATTCGATATCCGGCGGGTATCATGGTAGGTATGAGCGCAGGGTTGGTCCTGAGGCCCATCGATTTTTTGATAGACGTAGGCCACGGGAAGATAGAGGTGGATCGTCGTCCCAACGGCGTTAGTTCTATTTTTTGATTTGTTGACACATAGCTTTAGTGGAGTATTGATCACATTGGACGATTTTTTGACACATACATTTTTTGATTTGTTGATTAGTGGAGTATTGATCATATTGATTGTATGTATATTTTTTGTTTATGTTTGCATGCGATTCGGAACTTATTACTTTGATTATCGTATATTGCTTGAGATTTGAATTTATTACGTGAGATTTGAATATATTGCGTGAATGATAATTATATATTGATGCTTGTGAATGTTAATTATATATGCTGGTTGTGATTGAAATTAACGTGCATGGGGCGCGGAAAATTAATTTATTATAAAAAAGGTTTGGTCACGGTTGTAACCGTGATTAAATACATTTGTTCATGGTTATAAACATGAACAAAAGGCTGCTCCAGATACTGATATCTGGAGCAGGTTTGTGTTATAGGTTACAGTTACAAGTTTTGTTCACGATTGTAACTGTGACCTATAACTTATTTTGTTCACGGTTAGAACCGTGAAGAAAAACCTGGGTCCCACCAACTAACTGATTTTTTAACTATTAATGCCAAGAACCATTCACGGTTATAACCGTGAACGTTTCTTACTTTGTTCACGGTGAGAACCGTGACCCAATATTTGCTTACGCAGGTTTGGGTCATGGTTCTCTCACGGTTTAAACCATGAACCAAATGATTTTTGTTCACAGTTTAAACCGTGAACAAATCCCTATCCTGTAGTAGTGTTATTTATTCTCACACTTATTAATTTGTCTTTCGTTAATTGCATGGTTGTTGATTATTGCGTGATTAGTTTGCCGCGAGCATTGTTCTATCGATCAACTTGTTCTCAACAACTAGTATCAAAGCGTGGTTAAGGAACCCAGGGTTCTTCAATTCTACGATCTAGGTTAACGGTATGTAACGGCTAGGATCCTCTTCTGTACTTTCTTAGATTGTCCTTTTGAAGGCGTTGATTCGGACCTAAGGGAAAAGTTGTGTTTTCTGCGACGGTAGAGCGAAAGATGATAGAGGATAAGATAAGAATCAAAAATTTAAATGGTCATAATTATGGTTGGTGGCACATGCAGATGGAGGACTATCTATATCAAAAGGAGCTGTATCTTTCGTTGATAGGAGAGAAGCCCGATAAAATGGCCGATGAGGCATGAAACCTTTTGGATAGGAAAGCCTTGGCGACAATTATGTTGTCGTTGATTCCATAGGTGGTCTTTAATATCTCAAAGGAAAGGAAAACCATAGGGCTAATGTTGGAAATAGCGCCTTCAATGCAATTATTGTAATCGCAAGCAGGCGATTATGATGATTGAGGGAAGATTTATACAGTTAGAATAGTCTTACTCGAGATGATAGTATGCTATCTGGTTTGACTTTATCAGTATGTATATGTCTTGTGTGGTATAGCATATCACTATTACATATTGATAGAGCCCATAGGATACATGCTTGACTGCCAAGGTTATGATGGCGATCACACTTGTGAGAACTGGGCAGTCTATAAGCACATGCTTAAATGTTCCTAGTCATGGGAATATCGAGACTGGGTATCGATATTCCACAGTAGACTAGTGTATACGTTTCTTGACCTCGACAAGGGGTGATGGACGGTCCACAGCCATTGGTGTGAGTTAGTCACAAAAGATTGTATACATGTGCTTATTGGGTTATGAGTTACACTGGACAAACTCACCGAGAACATGCTAGATAGTATTATACCTATTGTCAGATAGGAGTTCTCAGGTGATATTAGTATAGCGTAGCCTGTCAACCCGAAATCGTCATTTGTCTCGAGTGTGTTCCCAATGTACTTTGATTGCTATCCTACCATGGCTTTAAAGAGTCGTACAAATAATCAGCTTTTGGGTGCAGTCCCGAGGCACTTGGAGGTAGTGAGTAATTGAACGGATTCACCTCTTCTGGTATTGGGAGTTGATGACGCGCTGTGCACGGTTAGCCATCACCATAAGACCTAGGTCTAGGTGAATGGGATTTACTGATTGCGATCAGTAGTTTCTCAATTGGTGATAGGGCTTGACACCGGCATGACTTATCAGGTTATTAGGGGTCTGATGTTATCCACTCCCTAAACCGGATATGCGATACTCTCAAACGAACAGACCAGACTGTATGGTACATATCGCTGATAGGTTCAGTAGGGTTTCAGACGAGCTTACTTGTCGATCTCCTTTTTGACAATACCTGGGTAGCCGTTACGTATAGCTAGTGTTGCTGACGTGCTTGTAGTTAAACCCGCTGCCAGCGTATTGTCGAGTCTTTAGAGTCCCACACATAGGACTTTCAACTTTGGCGAAATGTTGTAGTTGCGGTACATTGGTACGCGCTTGGGTTCAATTAAAACTAGTGTGTTATATATACTGATGGTAATCGGACGGTTGTAAAACTAGCAGTTTTTTGTGTGGAAAAAACGAATAATAAATCTAGTTTAGATTTAATATTACATATATTTAATATATGTATTTGCTAGTATTTTGTTACTATTTATTTATCTCTCATTTTATGTATTTTATTACATAGAATAACAATTACAAAGATATATATATATATATATATATATATATATATATATATAATGATTATAATTGTTAGTTTCTTTTTCCTTTATTTTTCTCTTAAAGCTTATGTTGTTTCATGGGGACATCATAACCTTTGCCTCACTTGTTGTGTGACACTTGGAGGAGAGAGAAGGGAATGGGCACTTGTTTGTTTGATTTTATCCTATGGCTAGGATTAAAGATGAGTTATGTTATGAATTAGTAGCCATTTTTAACTAAATGGCCAAGAATTCTAATTTGTTTTCTCTCTCTAGTTCAAGCCTCTCATCTCCATCTTCCTCATCATTTTAGAGAAAAATATTAGAAAAAGAAAAATAAATGAGAGGAAATTATTGGTGAGGAAAAACTACATCTTCTAGCCAGTAAGCTTAGCTACCTTACTGCTTAGATTAACTCTAGTTTGAGTCTGTAACCCAAGTTCAAGAGCCTTCAAGATGGATCATCTTTGATGGAGGAGATGGGTGAGTAAGCATGTTCCATGGAGTTTCTTGGAGCATACAATGGAGTCCAACACAATTTGGAAGCACATGAAAATGCTACAAAGGTTGTAGTTTCAACATTGTAGTCTTTTTGCTCTCTTTATCTTGTTTCAAGTTATTATCTTTAGCCTTGTGATAGAACTAATTGCTCTCTTGAATTTTGAAAACCCTAAGATATCATCTTTTAACATTGCTTATTAGAGTGCACTCGTTCCTTCAAGTGGTATCAGAGCCTAATTAAGGATTACAACTTGATTTGGTAGCAATTGAACTCAAATATACCATTTTTTCAAAATATAGTTTTTAACTCACCCTAAAAACTAATTCTATTGCAATTGAATCCCTATTTTGACTTGGTTTATGCTTGGAAATTGCCCTGGGAAGCACAAAGAACACGATGGGGGAGCTATCGGGAGGGGGCCACCCCACCCGAGGCCACCCAAGGTGGTCTCAGGTTTGAGTGCCCAACCCAAGACCACTTTGGGTGGTCTCGGGTTGGGGCCCACCCCAACCCCTCGACAGCCTCCCTTGGTACATCGATGTTGATTTTTATTCGTGTTTTGGTCGCTTCGGGGCTAGTTTCGGTGTTCGAGGATTACTTCGTTTGCAATAGAAATGGTTTTTCGTTTGCCAGGGATGTTTTAAAACATTTTCATATGCTTGAATTTTTGAAAAATACGGCTTTATGGATTATGAGTTCTATTGGCTACATGCATGCTTGTTCTGTGTTGTTTGTAAGTGTATATGTGGTGATACTACCCGATCTCATTGATATATGTCAATGATAGGGGTACGCATATCTTACTTACACTGTATATATGTGCAATATTCTGTGATGTTGCTTATTTATGGTTGTGTTGGATTGTAGTGATGGATATCCCGGTGTATGTAGTATTAGATGCTCTGTGATGATGTAGTGTATATTCATTATTGCATGGTGAGCGTCCGACTTGTGGACTCCCATCAATGCGGCTTGTATATTATTCTTTAGGGTGCATCCTGGTTGCGAACGTAGTCACCGTTGTATATTCAGGTATTCATTACAGGTGCTAGGATTACCCCACGGCGGAGTGCTCGAGTAGCCGGGTTCGAGAGGGCAACGGGCCACCATCTCTTGGCGTTGAGAACGGGGTGCCTTACTCTAGAATTTGTGGGCTATTCACCGCACTTGTAGGGGGTATAGGATTGACCCGCGGAGGAGTTCCCAAGTCACCGGATTTTTGAAGTGCTGGGTGGCCCACTTACTTCGATGATTAGGACTGCTTCACTTTTGGGATTGGCGGTGGCTTGCCATTCATATAGGTCTAGGGTCTTATAATATGGGCTGTCGACACGACATGGAAAATTACATTTCATATAAGGCACTATTGAAATGTATTTTCATAATTTATCTGCATTTCCATATTGAGATTGCTTATGCTGTGATACTTGTCTTATATCATGCCTCTGAGACGAATGTTGATATTATATATATATATATATATATAGTAGATGCTATATATGTTTTGCATCTGTGCTAGTCCTGACCCGTCGTAAGTTAAGTAACCTTACGGTGAAAACTCGGGTCTTTGTGGCGAATGCGGATGGAATATATGTGCGTGGTTATTTTTGTTTCTTTTGGTGTGATATTATTAATTGATGGGACCGCATTAATCCTCATTAATACAAGAAAACAAACCTGATAAAATAACATTGTCGAAACCTTAGTTTTAAAAACAATAGTCGTAATCTTTTGCTTTGCATAGAGGTATTCGTTTAGGAATATCCCGCATCTCATTCAATGAGGAAAGAACCTAGATCCTTTCACAGGGAATGACCTCTTTAGCAAAAGTTTGCAGTACCATTACCCACTCGATTTTCTTCAAAACCAGCGTTTTAAATTGTAACATTTCGAAAAAAATTTAAATGTTATTTTAGAATTTTAAATAATGATAAAAGGATTTTATTAAGATTATGGTATTTAATTGTAGAAGTAATTATTTGTATAAGGTTTTTAATTGTAAAAGGTTTTTAATTGTAGAAGATTGTTTTTCGTAAGAGAGAGTGAGGAGTATATGCTAAGTATATCATATATACTCTCATGTGCATCACAACACCTTCACCATTTCATGCCTCCACCTCCACCTTGCTATGCACTCATTTTCTACACCTCCTCCTTCTTTTATCTCTTAATTCAATAGTTCTTATCACTTCTAAACTGAACTTATCACTTTTCTTCAATCCTCGTCTCAAATCATGGCCTCCATTCACAAAATCATAAGAAATTTTTATGATTCTTTCATCTAAATTGTTCAAGAGCTTAAGCTAGGCCAATACTACTTCATGAAGTCTCAAGTAGATATCTTAAGAGCTGAACTTTCTTTATGCTCCATCCAAATAGGTAAAAACCCATCATCTTCAGGTTATCAATCATATTTCTTGATAGATGTCAGAAAAATAGGATTTTTGTAAGGTTTTTGGTGTTCAAATCAATTCTGGGATGAATTAGGACCTTTATAAAATATTCTAAGTATAGAATTCAACTAATAGGATCATCAGAAGACACCCACAGAAGCACAAACCTCTGACTCCAAGACAAAACTGCAAATTGCGGCCATATTGAATATTTTGACGGCCCAATTTTTGAGTTAGGGTATGGGTCTTGGTCTGAGACTTGTTTATGAGTAGAATAAAGCTCTTTTATTCTTTGTTTTCCCCAGGTTTCCTGAGTAAAAATCCGGGAGTGTTTTAGTGTAATTTTGGTGATATTTTAACGTTTTGAAAACTTATGTTTTCGTATTTATAATTCTGGTTTCGGTGGATCTGGTTGAATTGCAATGCCGGAAAGGTAATTACTTGTTGTTAGCACTCGCCTAGTTTTTGTTGGTCATAGGTTCTAACCTATGAACCTTTGTTTGATATATTGGTTCCAATATAGTTTCTTATGTATGTTGTGATGTTATATGAATGCTAGGTTTCGTTGCGGAGGCCTCTGAGGCGGCAAAGATGCGCAAGGCAATTGTCGGATACGACTAGCGTGATCGCACACAGTGAGTAGATTATATCTACGGTGGAGAAATAGGGTGGATAGCGTACAACATCCCCATGAAACATACCGTTTATATTATCATTGAGTTTGTTTAAGATACATGCCATGTACGTTTAGATTGATCCGATATGTAGCGTATTCCGTTAGTATCGTATTGTAGACTTATAATAGAAACACTTGGTAAAACATAAGCACAAATACTAATGATTGCCATGTACACAATCATAGAATCGCATGTTACACTACACATCATTAGTACTTCCATACCACGTAGAACTGCCCAACTTACATATCATAGTAGAATTGACGTTATAGTAGAATTATGTTATTATACGAGTTATATTGGGTGCGCATACGAGACTAGATGTCCGTACTTATTATTGGGCGAGTACACGACTGGAGGTCCGTATTGATCGTTGTGTGTGTACGTGATACGAGATGTCTGTACTGATCATTGTGCGAGTGCATTGACGAGATGTCCGCATCGGTCTCTGTGTGCGTATGTAGACTTAAGGTCCATACGAGTTGCGAAGTGTGCATAAGACTTGAAGTCCGCACTACTATTGCCGTATGTTGGGTATGTAGATTAGATATTCATACCATTCATTATTACTATATAATGATATATCTAGTGGTCATCGTACGAGGCGAGTTTTCCGTACTAGATGACATGATGATGAGGATTTGTGAATACGGCTTTATTGATTTTGAGTCGTGGAGTCTTATTTTGTCCTAATGAGGAGATTATAATATTCGGAGTGTAACCCCCAATTTCACAACAACGAATCGTTTCATATTTTCAAAAGAGATAATAAGGATGTTCTGTTGGATTTAAAAAGGGCATTTACATATTTTAAAACACCATAGCCTCCTTATTTACAACCAACGTTTCGTTATATTTTACAAAATGTATATATGGGGTTACTTGCAATATATATTCATTTATTTCTCGTTTATGTTACGCTTACCGTACATGTTATTTGCTTACGCGTTATTCATTTTATTCAATATTCTCATTATCATTCGTGTTACTTGTTCTCACCTGTTCAAGTGCACACCAGATGTCAAGAGCGCGCATCATGAAACTGATTCAATCGACTTACACACCTACATGCATGCACACATGATGAAAATGATTCTATTAGCTTGCGTACTTATATACTTGCTGGGAACTTTGGCACACTAGCAAACTAATTTTAGAAAATGGCAACATGGATTTCAAAAAATTTATTGTTTGCTAAAATTCCAAAATCATGAATCGAACTAAAGAGCTAGAACTTACTAACAAAAACCTAGTGAGCTAAACTAATCTATTATGTGTAGAATACTCACATTCTCAAGTTTTCTTCAAGTGCTCTGGATCGCGTTTGCAAGCCGGTCCTCCTTCGCCGAAGATGATTCACCTTAGGGAAACGATCCAAACTCCAGTTTCGCCCAGCGAAGCAACCGACGCTCCAAGATTGCTAGGAATGGAGAGTGGGGATGTAGGAATTTTCCACTATTTTTTTCTCTCATTTCTAAAGCTCAAGTGAGCAACTAAAGAAGAAGGAGGTGGAGGTGAGGAAAATAGTCATGAGCAACTCAAGAAAGAATGAGTGAGTAAAACTGAAGATGAGAATAGCATGTAGAAAAGAATGGCTTCATAATTTCTAACCATTTTTAAAATCAACAAAACATTTTCCAGATAAATAAATAAAGCCCATTCCTCTGTACATACCTCCAACCATGCTTAATGCCACCTCACCATCCACCTCATTTGCAAATGATTTTCTAAAAAGAAAATCATATAATGAGGTGTCCATCTTCTAGAAAATATTCCGTATAAATATGGAATAAAACCCGGTATACGTATCGAAATACATATATGCGTATCCGTATAAAAATACGAATAGCCAAGAGAGAAAATGAATAGTGAACAATAATACTAGAATACGTGTATATATATATTATTATTATTAAATCAAAACTTGATTTAATAATCTAGCTTAATCCTAAACCGCCAGTATTATCAACCGTCCAATTAAAGTCCGTATAGCCTGTACATATATTTAATCGGACACTGGTATATACCAACATACGTTATCTAAATCATATCGCCTGAACCGCGAAAACCCTTTATATGGGACTCTAAAGATTCGTCAATACGCTGGCAGTGGATTTAACTACAAGCACGTCAGCGGCACTAGCTGTACGTAACGGCTGTCTAGGTATTGAGAGAAAAGAAGGCAGACGAGAAAACTCATCTGTAACCCTACTGAGCCTGTCTGTAACAATCTCCGTACAGTCAGGTCTGTTCGTCTAAGAGTATCACATATCGGATCTTGGGGGTGGATAAAGTTAGACACCTAATAACGCGATATTTTATGTCGGTGTGAAGCCCATCACCCATGGAGAAACTACTGATCCAAATCAGTAATTCTCGTCCACCTTGGCCAAGGATTTCTGGTGATGGTCACCCGTGCACAACGGTACATCTACCCCTAATCCCTGGAGAGACGAATACCCGACGATCCACTCACTGCCTCTATGTAGCTCGGGACTGTAGCTCGGGACTGTACCCAACTAAAACTTGTTTGCATGACTCCTTTGAACCATGGTAGGGTAGTAATCAAAGCACAGTGGGAACTCACATGAGACAAATGACGATCTCAGGTCGACGGACTAACCTATACTCATGTCACCTGAGAACTGCTATCTGAAAATAGGTATAATATCATCTAGCATGTTCCCGGCGAGTCCGTCCAGTGTAACTCATAACCCAATGAGCACATGTATACTATCTTAGGTGACTGACTGACACCAATGGCTTGTGAGACCGGCCTTTGTCCCTCGTTGGAGTCTCGAAAAGTACACACTAGTCTACTCCGGAGTATCGATTTCCAGTCTCGATACTCCCTCGACTAGGGACATTTAAGGATGTGGTTATGGACCACCCAGCTCCCACGTATATGATCGCCATCATAATGCTGGTAGTCAAGCATGAATCTTATGGGCTCTGTTAACATGTAACAGTGATCTGTAATACCACGTAATGCATGTACATGATGATAAGGTCAAACCAGACAGTATACTATCATTTCGAGTAAGACCGTATAGGTCTTCCCTCAATCATCATAATCACCTGCTTGCAATTATAATAATTGACTTAAGGGAACTATATCCAATAATCTCCCACTTGTATTTAAGGCTAATTATTGCGGTGTTGCATACTCACAGCCCGTGTGATTTCGAACACCCAACTTCTCTACTAATCAATCTAGCAAAGTATGTTTGCGAAACAATCGCGTTCGAGAAATATCCTCAGTGAGTGGATTCGCTCCAATGTTTCTATCTTTATCTCTCTATATCTCAACTTCACGGAGAAATACTATTTCCCGAAATGAGCGATACATGTTTTAGAATTTGTCTGGATATCTGATGGGACCAAGTTCATAAATGAACTCCAAATCTAACAAACTTCTTCGACCGTATCTTCCACTGAATTTAATCAGTATCCTGCACCATGCCTTCCTTTGTATCCACTTGGACCTCCTGTCCAATATACTGCCCCTCAAAAGAGGGAAAACTATTAACTCTGACAGCCACTCTGTCATCCAGGTCATCTTGGATGTCTGAAATGATAACCGCCTCTTTATGGAGGTTGATGTTACCATATACAAAGATCATCCTCTTATGTTCATAACTGCTTCCCTTCTTATGGATTGGATTAATATATGCTTATTGCAGCTAGTGCAAAAGCAATATCTGGTGTGGTACTTGACATATCATGATTGACTCAATTGCCTAAGCAAATGATATGTCAATCTTGCAAATCCCTCTCCTCATCAGTTTAGAAGACATTTCTTTAAAGATGGTGACTCCATCATCTATGGGTACACCACCATACCAGGAGTCATCCATCCTAAAACACTTTAGAATGGCGTCAAAGTACCCAAATTGGGTCACTTCCCAAATCTAGATCTAAAACCATAGATTTAGTTACCAGAATCCCTGATATTTTGTCCAGATCCTATATGGAGAAACACCTTGTGACAATTACAGTATAACCGATCGTAGTATAGGAAGATTACTACCTATCAGGAGTACATTATCCAAATACCAGGACATCACTCCCTACTACCTTTTTACCAGGTCCATCTTTTTTTTCTGATGAAGTCAAACTCTATTACTGTCACATAAAAAATAGATGATCTATCTCCGCTATTCTTGTTTTAGTCTATAAATAGATATAAGCTACTTTACCAACACGCTTCCGCTGCTCCCACTGACTACAACAACCCTCTGGCAGAGTTATATATACGTGCACTTCTAAAGATAATTTATAACGACGTTATAGTCATCTACCTGCCAGATCTCATAGTCTAGGACAGTAGTAGTGGAAAGCGTGGGTTATCAAAACCTCCCTGTCACCGTCTTTGAAGAGACCAAAGTACCTCTCGGGTGATTGAGATTACCCACCAAATCCGCGGAGTAGCTAATGGATTGTTGAATCCAAATCCTTAGGTTCTACCAAATTTTCAGTAATCATTTGTGGTTCTGGAATAACTTCCAGTTCTACCATACTCCCACTAATATTTTCTGAAAAGAATTCATTTTACTAAAACTAGTGGCGAGTCAAGAACAATAAAACTATCGATCCTCCAAATCATAGAATGTTAACCCTCGTCAAAACCCGGGATAACATACAAACTGCCATTACTGAAACGTTCCTTGAGTTTATCCAGATTCTGGTTTTAAGCATAAGCTGGACTGCTCTATAAACCTTAATTTAATGGGGACCAGATTCAAAATACATGCAGCTGTTTCCAGTGCATATCGACTAAATGGAAGAAGGCCATGCAATATTACTCATCAAGGAGCGCACCCACGGATGAGTAACCTGAGAGAGAAGTAAGTTCTCAAATATATTACTTACGACGAAATACCTATCATAAGTATCTACACCTTCGATCACCTCGAAGCATCCTGATACTTGTAATATATGGTTCTCTAATATATTCTTATACCTATAACTTCTCAAAATTTGGACCTTATATTTCAACAAAATGCGTGTCTAAAACCAGAGAAGTCATGAATAAACGGAATATAGTACGAGTACTAACCCCTTGTCCTAATAGACATCGAACAACATACAATACTTTGTATAAGTCCTCTGAGTTTAATAACTCAAACTCTGTGCGTCGTAGGTTGAAAACTGTATTATGGTTAAGAAGAATTACACCGTTATTGAATGCACCTTACCTAATCATCAACTGATAAAGGTAAATGTCATAAACATAATTTCAAAAAGTTATATCTCACTTTATATAAATAAACGTACAGATATATCAATTTGAAATTGGTGCATAACAACGGATATTCAAAACCAAATATTTATCATTAGGCAAAACCCAGGTGATTTCCTCAAATATCACCAATTACAAAGAATTCTGACATTGAGGATCTAATCACCTAATTTCTAATATTCTACTCCCACTCAGCATCTGTAACGCCATACAGATGTGAGAATCAAGTCTGGTAAATGCATACCCTGGAGTAAGAATCTAATTGGGAAAGCAGTTTTCAATTAACACCGCACAGTGAAACTGAAACATTAAAATGTTTCGAGAGGGTGGCCGGATATTCCTAGTAATGCCACATCTACTATCCAAATTCATGACAGTAGTCACAATTTTCTTTGCTCTCACTCTAATCCCTTTATATATCTTTACTTCTTACCTTCTGTACACCATACTTAGGCTAATTAGTTTTCTTCTTTCCCTACCTTTCGGCACCCGCCTAAGGTTTGGAAGTAGACTATCCAATAAGCATAATAGGTGTACTCTCCTAATACAAGGAGCTCTCGCAATCTGAAAGAAGGGAAAAAGAAAAGACAACTGAATAATCTTATTCAATTTCTCCAGAACTGGAACCCATCCTTAAACTGAAACAAGTTTCTTCGAGTTCGTTTATGACTATACGATAAAATACCTAAGCAATATAGATCTTCATAGTGATACAAAGTATTCTAAAGAAATGTAAACGGGAAGTAGGAGTGGCAGGGACAGATGCGGCTTTGTCATGAATCATGATAATTCAAAGCCAAAGTGTGTAAGAAAGTTCGGTTAACTTGGTTCATGAGTTTTAGTTTAAGGTCAAGTCATGATCGCTGTCAAAAAAAGAGAAAAGAAACACTCAGCGTTCATTCTAATCTAAATTAGATTGGTTAATCACTTTATCTAATCAGGATGGCTACCACTGTTTTCTCGAATTCTCCTTCAAATCCTAAAAGGAGAATTAGTCGGGATCATCTGAAAATCACCCGAGGAGTAACATCTACTCATCAATAGAAATCAGAATCCAACTATCATTGCATGATAACTGTTCATCTCAGAAAACTGCATTTTAATACCGCTCACTCATTATCTATTTATGATATATCGGTACTATTAATCAGTGTCTGCTCAGTAATTATAGTTTACAGGTATTCGTGATTAAATACTGGAAACAAACTCAATATCACGGATATAACGTTTGGGAGCCGACACTGCAAATAGAACAGTAAACCGATCGATATCCAAAGAGCTTTTGCAAAATAAATGTGTGCACACAATTTTGGTCCAACACAATACAAGTGTATACACAACTCTTTGGCATAGATCATGACATGGTGGGTGCTGCCCATGGCACACAAGAAATGATGGATTGTGCAAGTGGTGGGCACATATGGTGTGATGGGCAATAAATGAATAATGTTTTGATGTGATACTTTGCATCAAGTTTCCCTCCAATTCTCTGCATGCAAACCAGGATTAAACAGCTAAATCTAGCAGCATAAGAGTAATTGTGGAGAGCACACAAGCACACCATGCCAACACGAGACCAGGATCTCGGAAAGTGACCGGCCACAACCCTCCCAGAACCGAGCAGGCCGGTCCCCTTGTCCCAATTTGCACCAAACTTCTGAGGTCCCTCCCTTGCTGCCACGTCACCTCATTTTTATTATTTGTTTATTTTTCTTTGGTGCCTATAAAAGCAGACCAGTGAGCAAGGGAAGGGGTCTTATGTATATTCCATAGTTTTGTTTTGTTTTGTTTTTGGTTTAGCTTGAAAGTTGAGTGGGCTTCAATTGGTTTCTTCTTCTTCTTCTTCCCTCTTGAAGCTTTCTTTGGAGAGCTTCATTATGAAGGTTGAATAAGTTACCAAAATTTTGTACCTCTTCTTCAAGTGTTAATAATATTGTTGTTTCTTTTATACTTGCTTTCTTTTCTTGCTTTTCTTTTTATCATGCTTAACTAATTTCTTTGGTTGTGGTAATGGTAAGAAAGTGAGATGAAAGGCTCTACCTCCTCGTCATCTTGTTTATGTTTAATGTGCTTTAACATGATTATAACTTAAGGATTGATTTATATATTGATGTGATATGGTATTTTGAAACCATGCTTACTTTGTAACCTCTTCATATACCATATTCACTCCCCTTCCATATTTAACAATGTTTAAGTTAAAATCAAATTGGTGTTAAGTTTGCTAAGTTTGGATACGGTATTTTGTGACCAAGAGCTTGACAAACCCTCGATTTTCATATACCGTATACTATCACAACCCCTTAGCAAAGTTAACACTAAAATCATTTGCTCTCACTCACTAACTTGTATCTTTGATGTTGATGTATGCTTGCTAACCTTTGTGTTTAGTGTTGATACCCCAAGCTCGGACATATAAACGGTAAGTGAACAAACGGACCTATTTCGTGTTTTGCGGTGAACATCGGAATTTGATGACTTATGCTCCGCAACCGCGTTAACAAGTCATGCTTTATGTCGGGATCGACGTAAGGATGAACAACTCATGATCAAAGGAGCATCGAAAGAATCGTCGCGTTCAACCTTTCGAACTAAAGCCATAGCCAACTTCTTCCTTAACTATTTGCTTGTTTTCCTTGTTTTCGTAATTTCTATTTTTTGTGACAACCAACCCAATTCGTTAATTTGTTGAACCTTAAATCATAAGACCCAATACACAATTCTCTGTGGATCGACCCGTACTTGCCAGCTTGCTACAACGCGCCGTGCACTTACGGTTTATAAATATTTAAAACGAGAACGATCTCCTGTGCGCAATCTGTTTCCTTTATTTCATATCCGTTTCCATAACATACGTGTTTGCGCACGCGGGTGAATTTCCAACAAGTTTTTGGCGCCGTTACCGGGGATTTGGTTGTTATTAGGAATTGTTATTTCTGGTTCTCACTAACTCATTAACTACTAGCTCAATTTTTTCAGAACTAACACAAACTAACAAATTCTTTCATTTTGTTCTCTGTCCTTCAGACCTGCTATCACCCTGAACTTAAACTAAAAAATCAAGTTAGACCATTAGAATACTAATATAGCCTAGAGAACCCACCAAAAATTTATGCACCTAACTCTTTGAAAAAACCGGCGACACCCTCACCTTATCCGAGCTCCCCGGCCTATTTGGTTGAGTTTGGGTTTTTTCTTTTTTGGTGATCTCCGGTGCAGTGTTTGTATTCTGGCGGTATTGCTTGATTTTTATAATTTTAAGTGTGCAGGAATTGGGGCATATATATCGCTTTTTGACACTAAATATCGTATTTTCCGACATTTCAGGCTTTTAAGGAATTACGACCAGCGATCATGCGGAGCGAGGCTCAAATTCAATTGCAAAACGTTAGTGAAGTATAGTGCCAAAGATCCGGGTAGTTTGACCCGCGCAAGCGAACAATCAAAGACTCGGATCACTTTCAAAGGGGTTTTCTTAAACCAAATCACATCGGTACGTATTCCTAACACATTCCTCTTAAATCCGACGCATTCCACTAATCCTATCTTCTGCAGGATTCTTCGCACAAGCTTACCACCAATTGCACAGAGAACTAACCGTATTTTTTGCAGCGCTTAAAACTTAAATGAAAAAGAATTTCTTAAATTGCTTGATTTCTTGAATTCTTTTATTGATTGCACATTTGCATCCTAATACGGATTTAAGGGCAAAATGACCAAACAAGATACGGTAAAGGATTTCATCACCTTTTCTCTGTAGCCCACAAATCACAAAACTGCATTCTTGGATACCCACAGTAATTTAAAATCAACTAGAACTTTTACTTTAAGGACATCGCGCTCATTAGGAGAAATTGACTGTGTTTAGAACACCACCTAACGATATATCATTCATGGGGTGTCTAGGCAAGTGTTCAAGGGAAATAGTTATCTAATTAAGGAATTTCGCGAAAGCATTGGAAAACCTCCCCTTCTCTCTTGCACTTACCTGGCTTCGTGATCCATATATCTTAAGCCCGTTTCTCGACCCAGTTTAACTTCGACAATCAGGTTCTTGAGCAGGTCTAGTTGACTAGCATACCGTAGACTGCCAGGGGTGTGATATTCTTTGTGTTTGTGATATTTGTGAATTCTTATTAATATGGGTGATACACAATTTACTTCAATTTCTCACAACTCTTATTTTTTTGTTCATACTCATTCCCAATTCTTTTGTTCAAACTGTCACGATTCTTCCCACATTCATGAAAACTATCCTTTTCTAGGGGGTGACCAACCGTCCCAGAGTTTTGCTAACGGTCACCCACCTAACACTCTTGAACCCAGTCCTACTTCAATCAAAGACCTAATGATTGAGGATTTAGAGAAAGAGGTCGACAGATTAATTGCTTTAGCATCACCACCGTCACAACCCTCTTTACCTGAAACAACTGACCCATCCTTAGGGAATGATGGTGAGATAGATGCTAGGTTGACCGCTTTAGAGAAAGGTATTGAAGTGATGATTGCGGTCGAGAATCAAACAACTGCAATGCTAGCCCTGTGTATACAGCAGTCTGAGCAAATGTTTCACGCTCAAGCTCAATCATTGGCTAGAATAGAGCAACACGCGAAAAATTTAGCTGTAAGAATTCTAGGGAGTGAACACAGTCAATCGGAACCCAATAGTATTAATGTCTGTCATCTAGGAAGTCATCCGAGTGAGATAAACGATCAAACGAATTTTGATGATTTCATAGATGATGATATGATTGAATTGACTGAGTGTTACCAGGACACATAAGAAAACCCTCCAAGGCAGACCGATGATTTTTGTAATCAAAATTTAAATGAGGGACCTTGTGAATTTGTCGGGTATGGTTTGGATAGATTGTCAGAAGAGATCAATGATCAGGAACCCATAATTTTTGTATCAGCTTGTGATATTGTTTCGGAAGAAATGTTAATGTGGGAACCTACATTTTTGGATGACATATACCTACCCATTTGTGAATGTGATGAGGAAGAAATGGTATTGGGAGGGTTAGAAAACTATAGTGATAAGAATAGAATTGCGAAAAATCATATGGAGGAAGACGACATTGAAAAATATTCTTTCATAGCGAGTTTTGAGGAAATTTTTTCGGATGAACTTGATATTCTTGGTGAGTTTAAGTCAGGATCGATTTCGGAACATCCTAAGAACCTTTCTTTTGCCGAAATTTTTGTGGATGAACTCCAGTTTTTAAACGAACCTGGCTTCGGAACTCAGCATATGCTTTATGAACATTCAATTCATTCAGAAAACAATTCTTTGACCTCTTCAAAACTTCATTGTCACTTTCAACGTCTTCTGATCCCTACTTTTACACGCCCATGCCCTTCACTAACATCTAACACATACCTTTTCTTTTTCTTTTTCTTTTGTATATACATATTTTTTACCAGCCATTGCACTATATAGACAAAATCTTTAAATGGTTGGTATTAATTTCTGGACTAACCCAGTATTTTAACTTGTAAATGTTGTAATTAGTGTTAGTTATATATATGCCCTAGAGGCCATTGTTGTACATATGATGTATATTATAGTGGATGCTTGGATATATAGAGAGAGGACTTTCTTGCTCAATATGATAGTATGCTATCTGGATTCTCTTTATCTTAACATGTTGACTTGTATTGGTTTACTGTCTAACTCTCACATGTTGATAAAGCCCTTAGGATATGTACTTGACTACTAGGACTATGATGAGATCATATTAGTAGGGCGAGGGTAGTCAACAAGTACATCCTATAACTGTTCCTAGTCGAGAGAGTATCGAGACAGGGCATCGATACTCCATAGTAGACTAGCGTATACGCATCTTGACCCATATGATGGGCGATGAATGATCCCATATCCATCGGTGTTTGACATCAAAGATGGTGTATGGGTGCTCAGTGGAGACTGGGTACATTGAACGGACTCGCCAAGAACTCCTAGATGGTATTATACCTATCGTCAGATAGCAGTTCTCCGGTGACACTTGTATAGGTTAGTCTGTAGACCCGAGATCGTCATAGAGTCTTGTGTGATTCCTACTGTGCTTTGATTTCCACCTTACCACGTCCAAGAGGGCGTGCAAAACGGTGGCTTTAGGGTACAGTCCCGAATCACATGGAAGCAATAAGCGATAGGAGGGGTTTCGTCTCTCCCGGTATAGGGAGTTGATGTTGTGTTGTGTTCGATTGGCTATAACTGAAAGTCCCTGGCCAGGACTGATATGGTGTAACACCCGAGTTCAGTTATACCTATTTTTGTTTCTGTATTTATTATCTGTGGTATTTCACTGATATATCTTGTTTGGGTGCGAATGGTAGTTTACACTTTTACATTGCATTCGACCCGATCCGCTTGCTTGAACTTGATTGATTTATATTTATAGCTTACCCTGGCTTGTTGCATAGACACGTGCATCTAGTATAAACTGCATATTGGCATTTCATCTGATATCGCATGTTTTATCATATAACTTTTTTTTAAGTCACAGAAAATATTTTAAAATTACATTTCATGGCCTGTATGATACCCCTAACCCCGTGGTAGTATCTGCGCATCTTGTTTTCGTCCCGTTCAGTGAAACGGACGTGTTTGGATGGCTACGCGCATGTACGTGCATCCGTTCTTGAGGGTACGCTTTTTCTCTACCTAATCATTCATTTCAAATTTTGGAAGTTGCATATAATTTTCATATTTTAAATCTAAATTTTTAGACCCGACCCGGGCGTGTTTTTGAGTAAATTTGTATTTACCTGAAAATCCAATTTTAATTAATATAATATTTATTTTTTTTAAATCGACATTTTAAATTTAATTTAACAGCTAAAATCTTTTCAAATTAAAATGTAAACAATTTAACAAACACCATTCTCTCTCTCTTTCCTTTTCTCCCTCTTTTCTGCCTCGTGGCCCCCACCGCAGTCTCTCTCTCTTCTCTTTCTCTTCTCTTTCTCTCTCTCCCCTTCACTGTCTCTCTCTCTCTCTCTCTTCTTTCTCTCTCCTCCTGAACCCTCTGTCACTCCTCTCGCGATTACTGTTTCTTCCTTGAGTCGCATCACCGCTGAGGGATCTCGTTACCTCCCTCTTCTTTCCTTCTTCTTTTTGAACCCATGCACCTTGCGACGAGATCACAGAAAACCCATACCCTAGCCTCGTCGCCGTCGTCGCCTTACCCCCGCGACCACCATCTCCTCCACCTTTCTCTCCTCTCCTCCTCTACCACCTCCTCGTCGTTGCCTTCGCTTCTCCCCCTGCACACCCACCGCGACAAGACCCATGAAACCTAACCCCTCGTCATCATCCTCGCCGTCGCCAATCTCGTAGTCGTCTCCTCCACTTTCTCCCATCACCCTTGTCTCCCCGACCACCTCACCACCTTCTCCTCCTTCCGTGCTTTTCGCTGCAACTCAACCCCATCACCATCATCTTCTTGATCTACCCTGCATAACCCTAACCCTAGCCTCCGACTGCACCTCGCCTGCGCCTTCACCGTCGTCGATCTTCGACCCCCTTCGTCACCATCCCATCACCACTAACTCCTCTTCCTATCCCTCACCACACCCGATAGCCCAGAAATCCCGAGCCTGCAACCCAAGAAACCCTACCCATCGCCGGCAACCCATCGTCGGCAACCCATCGCCGGAAACCCTCGACTTGTTGTCAGCTCCTATCGCCTCCTCTGGCCCAGAGCACCAGACCCCAGAAGAAACCTTCTTTTCTTTCCTCTTTTCTTCTTCTTCTTTCTTCTTCTTAGTTTCCTTTCTTTTCTTCTCTTAACCCATTTCCCGGTGATTGCCGGAGCCGTGCCACTGCCGACGATCCGAGTAAGTCAGTGGATGTTCCAGACAGCGTGGTCAAGTTCCTGCAGTACCTGGTTCTATTCTGTGTTCACGTGGACACATCGCGATGTTTTCCCTGACATCCGACGTGTCGTATGCACCGTACTGAGATCCAATCGAGGCAAGTAAAACTTGCTACATGGTATTATATTATTTTATACATATTTAGTTGCATGATTAAACATGTAAATTAAATCTAAGGCCATTTGTTTCATTTTAACACTACGATGTCCATTTTATCATTTTAGATTTACAACTTGAAACTTACCATGTTGCTTTTTATTTTACTATACATAATACCCGCATCCGTGTTTAAAACACTTAATAATTATCTGCATAACCCATAGTACCTTTAAATAGTTTCTACCCTATCGGACACCCGTTTGCATACATCTAGCCTTATAACTGTTCAATTGCATCCCTAGATCATTTAATACATATTAGTGTGATTTTAACATTCCATATTTGTTAAACTGGATTTAATTAATGTTCGAACTATAACCCTAACTCAAATCGATAACCGTGCATCCATATGCTTTAATCTATACCTATTTGCATATAACATCACAATGTTCCATTTTTATTGTTCCATTAGTACTTCATGCTTGTTTTGTATACCCATGCTTATGTTAATTTGATTGTGAGCACCCACATGTGACACTTTGTGCACCCCTAACATGACTTGTTACACCCACTACTTGACACGACTTGGTACCGTACAACTCTTGACATGACATGATACCTATATACATTACTTAACTTGACCTGATGTACCCTGGCTTTACCTGTTACCTGATCTCGTTACTAATACCAACAAACCTGATCTGTTGTCCCTACGGAAATTCCTGTTGTCTATCCAGACAAACCTGTACCTGCCTGATCCTGTGTTGGCATTAGCTCCAGATTATTTAATACCTGACTTGAATACATATAACCTGGGGGTATGGAGAAATCAATGATGAAGCCTGACTTGTAACTCGACAGTTCGCTACCTTTACTGATCTGTTTTAGAGGCTAGACCAGCCTTGGGATGATGCTGCTGACATCATCCATCGTTATCCACTACCATTTTAGAGGCTAGGCCAGCCTTGGGATGATGCCGTGGACATCATTCATCGTTACCCTTTTTCCTTTTAGTTCCTAGCGGCATGTCTTGGTTTCAGCCCGAGAATCTTCACCGTGGTCCCGGGCATGCATGGGATACTATTGAGTTACATCGATGATTCATCAAATTGATTTCAAAGACTTGAGAGTAGTTAACCCAATAGACCAGTTTAGATTACTCACTACACGTTACCCCACCGTCCTTACATATATCACTGTTATTCCTGTTTTATTATTTATACTTATACTTGCATGTGTTGCTACCCCTGTTTATAGTATTGCTTGATATTATGATGCACTGACGTCTGGGTTTTGCATGGCCCAGATTCTCTACCTTTGTTGCAGACTGATCAGGAGTACTGCCGCTGTTAGACCGAGCGGTGAGGATCCTGTTGGTATCCAGTTTACTTTCCAGGTGTTTTATTTATTGGATCTTTTGCTTCCGCATATTACATTATTTCTTGACTCATTTATTCTGGCTCATGGATATGTATTAGATAGTTTAGTTTACTTTCCTATTCTTGATATCTCTACAGCCGTAATATGACTGTGGAGGGATTTTTCCTATCCATAGGTAGCATGGTTGGTTATGTCACGTGCCTATCTTAGTGTACTCTGGGAAGCGGGGCGTGACATGGTTTCTTTGGTATCAGAGCCATAGGATATAGGTTAATCGAGTTTTATTCTTTTTTTAGTTGGGTATTGGACCCAAAACACGAATCAGAATACTCATGATTAGGAATATGTCCTGCCACCTTGTTATCGTGATTCTTGAATCATATCTTTCTCTTATCCTTTGCCTTGACGATATGCAAACCACTTTGCATCTCGACTTGAAACCTTTGTGGTTCCCTATTGTTTCTCCATGTTCCTTGATTCTGATACTAGGATTTGGGCGACTTGAGTGGAGTTATGTGATTGTAACTATGAACTGCAGCATGGTTACAATGCGGTACTCTATTTAAGTAACTTGAAGTCCTGGTCTTGATTCACTTCCTTGTTTCATGGTCATTATATTGCCTTGCTTCTCTTGCTTTCCAATTCATGTTTATCGCAAGCTTGAATTCTGTTTACCGTGCTTATCTTCTTCAGTGTTTAGCTTCAGGTGAAATCGTTTCAGGTATCCTACTTGTTCATGTCTTTCCCGCATTAGAATTATTCAATTCTGGTACATCCCTTGGTTTGTTGTTGTCTTGGGAATGGATTTTCTCGGCACTGTTCACGCTCACATTGATTGTAGGACAAAGGAAGTGATTTTCCAGATTCCCGGACATCCAGAGTTTATCTTTACTGGAGGAAGCAGTTCTGTCGGGCCAGTCGAGTTTAGGGCTAGGCCGACAAATAATGTTCTTTCATCGATGGAAGTTGATAAGGAAGAAGCGCCGGCTATATTTCGAGAGTTCATGGACGTGTTCGAGGACATCTCGGGTTTACCGCAAAACGAGATGTGGAGTTCGCGATTGATCTTGTTCCTGGTGCAGCGCCAATCTCAAAGGCGTATTATCCAATGGCACCAGTTGAGTTGGAAGAAGTCAAGAAGCAGGTTGCTGAATTACTTGAGAAGGGTTGGATTCGCAGCAGTAACTTACCTTGGGGAGCTTCAGTTCTTCTAGTAAAGAAGATGATGTCACAAGGAGGATGCGCATCGATTATCGAGAATTAAACCGGGTGATTATTAAGAACAAGTACCCGAACCCTTGCATTGGTGAATTATTTGAGCAGCTTAGTGGCGCGAGGGTATTCTCGAACCTGGATTTGCGGTCCGGATATCATCAGGTCCGAGTTAAATTAGAAAATATTTGCAAAACCGCGTTCCGAACTCGGTATGGACATTACAAGTATTTAGTGATGCCATTCGGAGTCACGAATGCACCGGCGATATTTATGGACTTGATGAACCGAATCTTTCACCGTTCTTGGACCAGTTTATAGTGGTGTTCATTGATGATATTCTGGTCTACTCCAAGAGTATTGAAGAGCATGCAGAACACTTGAAGATCGCACTGCAGACATTGAGGCAAGAAAGATTGTATGCAAAGATGAGCAAGTGCGAGTTTTGGGCTGGAAGAAGTGAAGTTTTTGGGGCATGTCTTGTCCGGAGATGGAATCTCCGTTGATCCCGAAAAGATTGCAGCAGTTCGAGATTGGCCGATTCCAAAGAAGGTTGCAGGAATCAGAAGCTTTCTTGGGCTTGCCGGGTATTACAGAAGGTTCGTCTGGCGGAGCCTTTGACCAAGCTTTCGCGCAAAGAAATACCATTTGTGTGGACGGATAAGTTTGCGTCAGCTTTTGAGGCATTGAACCAGAGATTGATAATCGCTCCTATTCTGACCGTGCCGGACAGTTCCGGAGGATTAGTGATTCACAGCGACGCATCTGGGAAAGGATTGGGATGTGTTTTGATGCAGCATGGAAAGGTTATAGCATACGCATCGAGACAGTTGAAGACCCATGAGAAGAATTACCCAACTCATGACTTGGAGCTAGCAGCTGTGATTTTCGCTTTGAAGATTTGGAGACACTACCTTTTGGCCGAAAGGATCGAGGTTGTCACCGATCATAAAAGCTTGAAGTATGTGTTTACGCAGAAAGAGCTTAATATGAGGCAGTGCAGATGGTTGGAGCTGATGGCTGACTACGATCTTGATCTTAAGTACCATCCGGGGAAGTTAATGTCATGCCGGATGCACTCAGTCGGTTACCAGCAATTCAGATGTTGACTGCAGAGAAGGAACTCATTGAAGACTTTCGAAGCTTTGATTTGGAGGTTGTGCTACCGCATTCTTCGGGACAGTTGATGCAGCTGCAGGTACATTCGTCATTGATCGAGAATATTAAAGCAGCGCAATCGCAGGACCCTAGATTGCGGAAGTTTTGAGAACAGGTTGAAGCTGGACTTCGAACAGATTTATTGATCCATGAAGATGGTTCGTTGAGATATGGTAGCCGGTTGTGTGTGCCAAAGGGAGATATTCACGAAGAACTTATGAAGGAGGCACACAGTTCAGCGTATTCCGTATATCTTGGAGGCACGAAGATGTACCGAGATATACGACAGCATTTCTAGTGGGAAGGCATGAAACGGGAGATTGCCCGCTTTGTGGCTAAGTGCTTGGTGTGTCAGCAACTTAAGGCTGAACATCAAAGGGTTGCTGGTTTATTGCAACCACTTCCGATTCCACAATGGAAGCGGGAACATATAACCATGGATTCGTGACGGCTTTACCGTGGAGTCCAAAAGGCAACAATGCAGTTTGGGTGTTTGTTGATCGATTGACCAAGGCAGCTCATTCCATACCATTTCGAGTTGGTCAATCAACAGAAGTTTTGGCAAAACGGTACATGCAGGAGATGGTAAGATTGCATGGAGTACCGGTGAGCATCGTGTCGGACCGTGACACTCGTTTCTTATCACACTTTTGGAGAAACTTACAGGAAAGTTTGGGGACTCGATTGAAATTTAGCACAGCTTATCATCCTCAGACAGATGGACAATCGGAGAGAACGATCCAAACTCTTGAGGACATGTTGAGAGCTTTCATGTTAGACTTCAAGTGTTCATGGGAGGATCATCTACACTTAGTGGAGTTTTCTAACAACAACAGTTTTCAGGCGACTATTCAGATGGCTCCATTCGAAGCTTTGTATGGTCGCAAGTGTCGTTCACCTGTTTGTTGGGACGATGTTGGAGAACGAAGATTGTTGGGACCAGATTTGGTCATGCAGACAGTCGAGAAGGTTAATACTATCCGGAATCATGTGAAAGCAGCACAAGACCGACAAAAGAGTTGGGCAGATACATCGAGAAGACCTCTGGAGTTCGTGGTTGGTGATTTAGTATTTTGAAGATATCACCAACTAGAAGAGTTATTCGTTTCGGAGTCGAGGCAAGCTCAGTCCCCGATTCGTTGGAACTTTTGAGATCTTAGAGCGTGTTGGAGAAGTGACGTATCGATTGGCGTTACCGCAATCCTTGGCGAATGTTCATGACGTGTTTCATGTATCTCAACTCCGTAAGTATGTTCGAGACGAAACACATGTGTTGGATCATTCGGAGCTGACTGTACGAGAAGATTTAACCTTGGAGGAATGACCGATGTCGATTGTGCATCGAAGATAAAAGGTTCTTAAGAACAAGGTTATCCCTCTCGTACTTGTTTCTTGAGGAAATCGCTCGCATGGAGAATCAACTTGGGAACGAGAAGATGAAATCCGGCAGAAGTTCCACATCTATTCTTGTAGTTTCTTGATTGTCTATCCTTTCTTGTTCTTGGATTTTCGAGGATGAAATTCTTTTGTAGTTGGGTATAATATAACACCCGAGTTCAGTTATACCAATTTTTGTTTCCGTATTTACTGTCTGTGGTATTTCACTGATATATCTTGTTTGGGTGCGAATGGTAGTTTACACTTTTACATTGCATTCGACCCGACCCGCTTGCCTGAACTTGATTGATTTATATTTATAGGTTACCCTGGCTTGTTGCATAGACACGTGCATCTAGTATAAACTGCATATTGGCATTTCATCTGACATCGCATGTTTTATCATATAACTTTTTTTTAAGCCACAGAAAAAATTTTAAAATTAAATTTCATGGCCTGCATGATACCCCTAACACTGTGGTAGCATCCGTGCATCTTGTTTTCGTCCCGTTCAGAGAAACGGACGTGTTTGGATGGCTACGCGCACGTACGTGCATCCGTTCTTGGGGGTATGCTTTTTCGCTACCTAATCATTCATTTCAAATTTTGGAAGTTGCATATAATTGTCATATTTTAAATCTAAATTTTTAGACCCGACCCGGGTGTGTTTTGGAGTAAATTTGTATTTACCTGAAAATCCAATTTTAATTAATATAATATTTATTTTTTTTAAATCGACATTTTAAATTTAATTTAACAGCTAAAATTTTTTCAAATTAAAATCTAAACAATTTAACAAACACCATTCTCTCTCTTTCCTTTTCTCCCTCTTTTCTGCCTCGTGGCCCCCACCGCAGTCTCTCTCTCTCCTCTTTCTCTTCTCTTTCTCTCTCTCCCCTTCGCTGTCTCTCTCTCTCTCTCTTCTTTCTCTTTCCTCCCGAACCCTCTCTCACTCCTCTCGCGATTATTGTTTCTTCCTCGAGTCGCGTAACCGCTGAGGGATCTCGTCACCTCCCTCTTCTTTCCTTTTTCTTTTTGAACCCATGCACCTCGCGACGAGATCACAGAAAACCCACACCCTAGCCTCGTCGCCGTCGTCGCCTCACCCCCGCGACCACCATCTCCTCCACCTTTCTCTCCTCTCCTCCTCTACCACCTCCTCGTCGCCGCCTTCGCTTCTCCCTCTGCACACCCACCACGACAAGACCCATGAAACCTAACCCCTCGTCATCATCCTCGCCGTCGCCGATATCGTAGTCGTCTCCTCCACTTTCTCCCATCACCCTCGTCTCCCCGACCACCTCACCACCTTCTCCTCCTTCCGTGCTTTTCGCTGCAACTCAACCCCATCACCATCATCTTCTTGATCTACCCTGCATAACCCTAACCCTAGCCTCCGACTGCACCTCGCCTGCGCCTTCACCATCGTCGATCTCCGACCCCCTTCGTCACCATCCCATCACCACTAACTCCTCTTCCTATCCCTCACCACACCCGACAGCCCAGAAATCCCGAGCCTGCAACCCAAGAAACCCTACCCATCGCCGGCAACCCATCGCCGGAAAACCCTCGACTTGTTGTGTAACGCTTTGAAAATCGTTTCGGTAAAATTTCGAAAAATCGGTAAAATAAGTGGGTTTTCTGTAAAAAGTCAAAATGCAAATATCTTATTATAAAAATTAAATATACATATTCTAGCTATGTAATTTCTATTATTTGGTATTTATTGAGACGCTGGTGAAATTTCAAATTTTCTGAAAAAAATATTATTTTATTATTATTTAAGCCGTCACTAATACATTTAATTAGGGAAAATTACAAATTGGAAGGAGTTGAAACAAATTTTGTGTATCATAAAACATTAAATAAAATTTTATCATGTGGTTTTTGGAACGAAGTCATTTGCCAAAACGGTTTAGAAATTATTGAAGAAAAAAAGGCTTTTTTTTTAGCGTAAATGGATGTTTGGGGTATTGTATTTATCATTTTTCATCACCCCACACCCGTACCCACACCCACACACCCCCATTCACTTATCCCCTTGAAGAATTCAGCAGCCTCCTCTTTTGTCCCCACTTGGATTTCAAGGAAAAGAAATGAAAGAAAAGAAAAGGAAATGAATGAAATTAGATAATAAGATATGGGCTTAGTTGACTTTGACCATTCCATTGACCCACACCATACATTCTCTCTCTCCCCCTCCCCATATCAGCCGAAACCTACAGCCCCTCTCAACAGCAGCCCTTCCCTCTTGCTTCTTGCTCCTTCTTGTTCAAAGAAAACCCCAAATTTCCATTAAAATCCAAAGAAAAACACTCAAAATCAAACCGAAATCAAAATCCACCTCCTACCCATTTTCCCTTGGCTACCATAGCATGGATCTAGGGATTTAGATTTCAATTTTGGAGGCTAAGTGTGCTTGGGGGATCTTCGAATTAATTGGGTATAAATTCTAATTTTTTTGCTTAATGTGTTGTTAATTGTTTTAAGTTAGCTTAATTAAGTGTTAATGGAGAGTTGTAAATTCTAGGAAAAAGGGTTTGGATCAAGTTAGGGTTTGAATTCAATATGGTTGTTGTCACTTGTTTATGTTTGCAAGGTGTAGTTTGGCATGAGAAGACATGGAAAACCTAATTTAGTTAATAATTACAAATTGTTACTTGAAAAATGTCCATGCTTAAGCTTTTTAACAAACTAGTTTTTGGAAACTATGAATATAATTGGGATTAAAATCTAATTAGGGTTTCTATCGTTAGAGTATGGTTTTAATGAGTAGGTTAACTTGAAATTTAATGAAAAAGCTAAACTTGTAACTAGTTTGCTAATTTCTAGTTTAAAATTGTTAAAGGTGGTTAATATTGCAAACTAGGTTTTTAGTTTTAATTCAAAATATGAGATTAAAAATATGGTTAGGGTTTTTATCATATTATTAACTTTATTAAGTGTAGTTTAACACTTTAGTTCATAGGAATCCAACCTAAATTGTAGTTTGTGCATTTTGCTATGAAATTGTTAAAAAGGGTATTTTGTAAACTAGAATATTAGGGTTTTTGGAATTTAATGAGATTAAATTCCGGAAATTGTTTCTATGACTTATTTAAGATATTTAATAAATATATTGGCCGCTACATTCATTTAAACATCCCGTTTTGTACAAAAACGGCGAATTGTGCTTGCTAGATTTTCGGAAAAGTGACTTTTTAAGTAAAGTTGGGGTTTTTGTGAGTTTTAACCTAGTTTATATTAAAATTAGTGTTCGTGAATGTGCAAGTGAGTGTGATTGGATTTTTCTCGATTGTTTGACGTCTGTACATCGACATCGAGGGTTGGTTTGACTATTCTTGCATGCGTAGGCGATAGGTTTGGACCTATGCGTGATACGCGTGCCGATTTGATTTTCGTATGCCGTTTCGATTTCGAATTTAGTTTTAATGCGATACGGTGCGTTATGATATGTAGGTACCCCATGTGAACTTCAAGACGACAAGCAAGCGCGTGGCGACGTCGGCACCGGCGAACGAGGACCAGGTGAGTAGATTTATATCTACGGGGAGAAGTCGGGTGGATGGCGTATAGCACCCCCGCAGTCCGTGGTGATGCATACGGATGCGTATACACACCAACAATTTATGATATGTTGTTAGGATTTATTATTGATGATTTTAGATGGATATTGGTGTTGGATTGGTGCATGGTTACGAAACCTTAGGTAGTGGTTGCACCACACATACACACACACACCCATATTTGCATACATTCTTCTTTCATATGTGCGTACATGGGATTATATATTGATGTGTATATTTACACATGGGTATGGGACTATGTGTTTATATACTGGATTTGAGGATAGTAATTGGGATTTGAGATGAGTCGATGATATTGGGCTTGAGGCCAGAAGATCCGTGATGTGTTTTCGTTCGTATTGAGATACGACATGATGTTTTAGCGGGTCTTTTGACGTAGTGATTCTTACATGCATGCATACATAGATGGTATCAATATGGTACTAGACGTAGATCAGTACCCCGATCATGATATTTGATAAAGAGGATACCCGGTGAATAGTATGATGAATGTGATATTGACCCGTACCCAGATTGGGATGCCATACGACGGATTTACGTACGAGCTATATTGATGATTGATCCGCACTCTTGACTTGGGATCCTGATTATAGATAGGGTATCGGATATGATATTATTGAGGCGGGATCACCGACTATACATATACAGGTATCTATATGTATCGACTCAGATGATAGGCGGTTTCCCTTACCTGTAGTTCAGCTTGTTAGTTCAGCCGTATAGTTTAGTGTAGTTGTTAGATTAGATTAGACTTCGTACCTATTTCAAAAACCAACGAATCGTGGGCATTCTTAAAGACAGCCCAAGGGATCCTACGGATATTTCAAAAGACGTATCTTTTCATAAAAACACCGTAGCCCCCTATTTTCAAAACCCATGATTCGTGTTATTTCAAAAGGCACCATTTGTAGGACTTATATTAGATTAATGCAGATTGTTATAGTTGCGTCTAGTTTTCAGCTCCCGCTCATTTTTGTGGTCCGCTTCGCATCGCATGCTTACTTTTATGTTTCATACTCCATTAGTGATATCATGCTGTTAGGGCACCAGCACCATTACCGATGATGCGTATGTACCACGTACACTTAATTGCCGGCTCACACACATCTTCATCGGTAATTGCCATGTCACGTACACCTTAGAAAATATTATTGCATAACTTAGCTAGATAGCTAGTAGTTTGACATAATATTAGTGTACTTACCTTATATGCCAGCTTAAATATTGTAGTTATTACTTGTCACTTCATGCATACTGTTATTCATCGTTATGCCGCATTCATGGATTCTCATGCATATATTCACTATTTTACGTGTTATTGAGGTTTTGGATTCGGATTTCCATGAGATTTTCTGGATTTGGAGGAAAACCGCAAAAACATAAATAAACCTTTTCTCTCTTTTAAAATAAAAAGTGCGGTTTTCCTATGATGTATGAGTCGTCCACCATGAGTTTGCTGATGGATTTCGAGACCCGATTCGAGGAGTGGAGGAACCGTTTCGGGTACATGGTGGACCCGGTATGGTACCCCGGGGCAAGAGGAATGTGGTGTTGACGTTGAGCCTGGCTGGGGAGCACTACCTACCGGTGATATTACCCGACGCGTCGAATATCCGGAGGATACCGTCGTGGTCTTGAGATGGATGGTAGGGGCCGGTCTGGACTGACGGCGCCCTAGATATTGAGATTGAGACATTGATATTTCGAGACATTGAGATTTATGTTTTTTGTCGATACTAGACACTGTTGATACTGATTTCATTTATGATACCTCAGTTTAAAAATACAAAGGAAATCTCACTAATTTATGAAAACAGTTCTTCATTTACATGTATTCTGTTTTCATGCATTCATACCTCGTTCATATGATATATTGCTACCCGAGGCACTGACACGGGCACATGAGATTACACTCGGGTTAGATATTTACCCTAGCCTTGTTATAGGCTACGTGTTATTCATATTTTTGAGGATATATTATGATCATTGACCTAGGATTGCGTTATTTATGCGATTTCTGTGCGCAGATGTTTTTCTATTCACGAGTTGGCAACTCACCCCCGTTGTGCCCCAGTTTCTTGCAGGTTTGCCGTACAGGTTTCTTTACGGGTTTGCGGGCTCAGTTTCATTCGGGTGACTTGCTAGTAGGTGGGTTTTTTCTTGTATCGTACCCATCATATTACCTTGTATAATATTATTCCGTTGTATCTAGTAAACTCCATCAACCAAACATGTATTTATTTTTGAGATAGAGACCAGTGATGTTATTCTTTCGACCTTAGAGTCGCGTGTTATATTTCTGGTGGTTTTGAGTTTCCTTTTGAGTTTTGATCCTCGCCGTGGGCGTTGTATATTATATTGCTTGTGTGGTTGTGACCGTCGATTGACGAAGAGCTAGCTCCGGCTTGGGGATGCCTTTTTTCTTGATTTCGTATACTATTCATGTTGTATCCCGTTTGGGGGCCAGTATTTACAAAGGAGACTCTGCCGAAATTTTCAGTAAATTTTTTGATGTTTTAAAAACCGCATAATTCAGCTTATGCTATTGAAATTACTTGCTTTAAGTTGGTTTTTCCTGCACTCTACTACTTTTCTTGGTTTGGATTTCTGGGTTTTCGGTTTACTTAGATTACGTACGTCTCGAGACGTTCGTAGTTTAGGTGCCGGTCATGTTCCGTACTTTCGGGCCGTGACAAAGTTGGTATCAGAGCGTTAGGTTTTAACCTTCGGAGCGTAGGATGACCCTTGGTTGATGGAATAGGTGACTAAAGTAGAGTGACGTACCGTTGGTATGTTCCGCGGCATATTTACGACATGCCACTCCACTTATGAAGCCTTAGGATGTATATTTCCTTGTTCAGTATTATATTCCTTCCTGATCTAGCCTCATCGGTACCAGTTTGGTTTTGCTGCTACGGTTACGGGCAGGGAGAGCTACGGCTAGAGTTGCGGTCAGCACAAGCTCGTCACGAACGAGGACTGACCAGGGCGAAATTCCGGCGACACACGATTGCAGAGATGTGTCTTTTTACTGTGTTTCCGCGCCACGAGCGTTTGGCGGATCGCTTTTATGAGGTTACTCGGATGTGCTGATCGACACTAGAGGATTGAGCCAATGATAGAGGCCAGCCAGATTTTGATGACCATTGAAGTATTGCTTACTCCTGATGATTGAGGCACCGTTCAGCGTGAAGACGAGCGAGCCAGTTATTCCTGCGAACGACGAGATATTGCCCCAGATGCTGGAGTTAGTGCAGAATGAGTTGTACTAAGAGATGGTAGAAGGTCGCTAGTCATCGAGGATGAATGACTAGGACATGTGGATCGTTCGCTTACCCCGATGCGAGGTCATCAGATAGATTGATTCCAGCTAGAGACGACTTCACGCAGAGACGTGAGGGTCGACAGAGACGATCGAATGTCGGAAACCTATTATTCCAAGTTTAAAGTAGTCGAAAAGACATGCAGGCAATTCTATGGTCCCTCTAGAAGAATGAAACCCTAACTCGACTTAATGACCATGTGAAAGCCTTTGAACCTTCGGGTTTGCGGCAGTTCTACGGCGCCATTAGTGAGGCTTGGGTTTGCCCTTCTACGGCTGGATCACCGATGCTGTGGTATGTACTCGATACTATTAAACTGTACCCAAGATGTTGAGCCCTTGGGGGATTATGAGGTTTTGACAATCGATTGGATGGTTCGACTTAATTCGGATGCTAGGTGGTGAGATGCATTTCTTGGGAGACTCCAGATTCGAGGATAGTCGTTGGAGCTCAGTCCATGCAGCCGCGACGAGACGAGTCCAAAGCAGACGACATTAGAGAAAAGTGGAGTAAGAGGTTCGCACCAGATCTAGATGAGATGATGTTCCACTCCGCCGACATCAGAGAGGCGATGCGCATGCCGAGGCATGGTACTTGGACTTACCTTCCAGAAGGAATCGCGATGAGTATGCAGTCGTTCCAGAGCAAGATGCAGATATAGGAAAGGACAATGACTTCCGGACAGTTGGCAGAGACGAGACATGGAAGAGACCGTGAGCAGGATTCCTTCCAGGACACTGCTGCAATGATACTTGCACTCAGGATCAGATGTGTCACGTACATTCAGAGAGCCAGAGGCCGACGCCAGTGATATGCTGTCTTACGAGTGGTCGCGATGATTGACCAAGAGATGACCAGAGAAGTGCCAGAACGGAATCGTCCCCGTTAGCACACCTGACAGGGCCGATGAGCCGATGGACCGAAAGATTGGTAATTCACAGTGAAGACCTTGACCCAGGAGTGGTCATGGTTACGCACACCAGCAGGCCAGAGTTCGTGATCATCGACGAGACGCCCCATTAGTGACCGCGACAGTTGGCCCGAGATTCTTAGAGGATGCACTTGAGCGATACTATTCCGCCATTATTGATTTCGATGTTTTGGGTGATTTATTCGCATGATTTGATTTTGATGATTGAGGATTTACGATCTTTGCACAGTGTTGCACTTGATATCGTTTTCGTGCTTGGGTTTCACATGTTTGTGATTTTACGGTTTTAGACATTTGAGTTGATTTTGTGCGTATGCACGAACACGAATTGGTTCCTGCACTCTGTATAGTTATTATATGCTTGCAGTGTGCACTGGACTTCGATTTCGATTGTGATACTCGATATTTGTTTTGTGCACCTTGTGCACCTGATTGATTTTGCGCACGTTCGGCGCTTGATTTTGGATTTCATGATTTCGTGCACGATGGATGCACCTGATTTGGATTTTCGCGCATGTTGAGCGCATGTCTTGAGATGCGATTTTGGTGCACACCAGATGCACTAAATCGAGATTTTTCGTGCATGTCAGATGCACCTGATTTTGCTGTCAGGCACACATGTTGCCTACGACAGATGTTTCGTGCACACCCGATGCACTTAGATGTTATTTCTGTGCGCATGTATGGCACATTCATGGATTTTGATTTCCGTGCGCACCAGACGCACGTAGCATTCATGTGCATATTTTGGGGATTGATTTCGTATAGAGCAGTACGTTTTTATGATATTGCTATGTGTTTTCGTACTGAGAAGGACTAGTCAGAGGACAGTACCTGAATATATTTTGCATGCATTGATAGTTATTGAAGGGATTTCCAAAAAGCGAGCTATAGCCTCAGTATTTACCTACGTGTCTGATATGACACGAAATGTTTAAAACAAGGAGACCCTTCTAAATTGTTTCCAAAACGGCGGAACGTACATTTCAAACAAAGGTATATATGTATTTAGTTATTTTCTTATGATAGACGTCCGCCACTGTGCAGTGTTATACGCGTTGCACAGCGACTTAAAGAGATTTGGCATGCATTTCCTTCAGATACTTACAGATATAGATCGATATTTACATGTATAGTTTCGAGTTATGTCATATTGGTTTTGATTTGGATTTGGCATTGATGTCTTCTCCATGACTCCGATGATTGCGGGATGCTTGACGGAGTTTTGATTTGAGTTATATGCTTATTTTTCAAGCGCATGCGCTGCGCTACGATTTTTTTATGTATTTACAATTTCGGAGCCCCGACGACTTGATGGGTTTTCTTAGATGTTTTAGTATTTGGGGGAGTTTGAATTTAAATTCGGGGACCGAATTTCATTAAGGGGGGAAGATTGTAACGCTTTGAAAATCGTTTCGGTAAAATTTCGAAAAATCGGTAAAATAAGGGGGTTTTCTGTAAAAAGTAAAAATGCAAATATCTTATTATAAAAATTAAATATACATATTCTAGCTATGTAATTTCTATTATTTGGTGTTTATTGAGCCGCTGGTGAAATTTCAAATTTTCTGAAAAAAATATTATTTTATTATTATTTAAGCCGTCACTAATACATTTAATTAGGGAAAATTACAAATTGGAATGAGTTGAAATAAATTTTGTGCATCATAAAACATTAAATAAAATTTTATCATGTGGTTTTTGGAACGAAATCATTTGCCAAAACGGTTTAGAAATTATTGAAGAAAAAAAGGCTTTTTTTTAGCGTAAATGGATGTTTGGGGTACTGTATTTATCATTTTTCATCACCCCACACCCGTACCCACACCCACACCCCCCCATTCACTTATCCCCTTAAAGAATTCAGCAGCCCCCTCTTTTGTCCCCACTTGGATTTCAAGGAAAAGAAATGAAAGAAAAGAAAAAGGAAATGAATGAAATTAGATAATAAGATATGGGCTTAGTTGACTTTGACCATTTCATTGACCCACACCATACATTCTCTCTCTCTCCCTCCCCATATCAGCCAAAACCTACAGCCCCTCTCAACAGCAGCCCTTCCCCCTTGCTTCTTGCTCCTTCTTGTTCAAAGAAAACCCCAAATTTCCATTAAAATCCAAAGAAAAACACTCAAAATCAAACCGAAATCAAAATCCACCTCCTACCCATTTTCCCTTGGCTACCATAGCATGGATCTAGGGATTTAGATTTCAATATTGGAGGCTAAGTGTGCTTGGGGTATCTTCAAATTAATTGGGTATAAATTCTAACCTTTTTGCTTAATGTGTTGTTAATTGTTTTAAGTTAGCTTAATTAAGTGTTAATGGAGAGTTGTAAATTCTAGGAAAAAGGGTTTGGATCAAGTTAGGGTTTGAATTCAATATGGTTGTTGTCACTTGTTTATGTTTGCAAGGTGTAGTTTGGCATGAGAAGACATGGAAAACCTAATTTAGTTAATAATTACAAATTGTTACTTGCAAAATGTCCATGCTTAAGCTTTTTAACAAACTAGTTTTTGGAAACTATGAATATAATTGGGATTAAAATCTAATTAGGGTTTCTATCGTTAGAGTATGGTTTTAATGAGTAGGTTAACTTGAAATTTAATGAAAAAGCTAAACTTGTAACTAGTTTGCTAATTTCTAGTTTAAAATTGTTAAAGGTGGTTAATATTGCAAACTAGGTTTTTAGTTTTAATTCAAAATATGAAATTAAAAATATGGTTAGGGTTTTTATCATATTATTAACTTTATTAAGTGTAGTTTAACACTTTAGTTCATAGGAATCCAACCTAAATTGTAGTTTGTGCATTTTGCTATGAAATTGTTAAAAAGGGTATTTTGTAAACTAGAATATTAGGGTTTTTGGAATTTAATGAGATTAAATTCCGGAAATTGTTTCTATGACTTATTTAAGATATTTAATAAATATATTGGCCGCTACATTCATTTAAACATCCTGTTTTGTACAAAAACGGCGAATTGTGCTTGCTAGATTTTCGGAAAAGTGACTTTTTAAGTAAAGTTGGGGTTTTTGTGAGTTTTAACCTAGTTTATATTAAAATTAGTGTTCGTGAATGTGCAAATGAGTGTGATTGGATTTTTCTCGATTGTTTGACGTCTGTACATCGATATCGAGGGTTGGTTTGACTATTCTTGCATGCGTAGGCGATAGGTTTGGACCTATGCGTGATACGCGTGCCGATTTGATTTTCGTATGCCGTTTCGATTTCGAATTTAGTTTTAATGCGATACGGTGCGTTATGATATGTAGGTACCCCATGTGAACTTCAAGACGACAAGCAAGCGCGTGGCGACGTCGGCACCGGCGAACGAGGACCAGGTGAGTAGATTTATATCTACGGGGAGAAGTCGGGTGGATGGCGTATAGCACCCCCGCAGTCCGTGGTGATGTATACGGATGCGTATACACACCAACAATTTATGATATGTTGTTAGGATTTATTATTGATGATTTTAGATGGATATTGGTGTTGGATTGGTGCATGGTTACGAAACCTTAGGTAGTGGTTGCACCACACATACACACACACACCCATATTTGCATACATTCTTCTTTCATATGTGCGTACATGGGATTATATATTGATGTGTATATTTACACATGGGTATGGGACTATGTGTTTATATACTGGATTTGAGGATAGTAATTGGGATTTGAGATGAGTCGATGATATTGGGCTTGAGGCCAGAAGATCCGTGATGTGTTTTGGTTCGTATTGAGATACGACATGATGTTTTAGCGGGTCTTTTGACGTAGTGATTCTTACATGCATGCATACATAGATGGTATCAATATGGTACTAGACGTAGATCAGTACCCCGATCATGATATTTGATAAAGAGGATACCCGGTGAATAGTATGATGAATGTGATATTGACCCGTACCCAGATTGGGATGCCGTACGACGGATTTACGTACGAGCTATATTGATGATTGATCCGCACTCTTGACTTGGGATGCCTGATTATAGATAGGGTATCGGATATGATATTATTGAGGCGGGATCACCGACTATACATATACAGGTATCTATATGTATCGACTCAGATGATAGGCGGTTTCCCTTACCTGTAGTTCAGCTTGTTAGTTCAGCCGTATAGTTTAGTGTAGTTGTTAGATTAGATTAGACTTCGTACCTATTTCAAAAACCAACGAATCGTGGGCATTCTTAAAGACAGCCCAAGGGATCCTACGGATATTTCAAAAGACGTATCTTTTCATAAAAACACCGTAGCCCCCTATTTTCAAAACCCATGATTCGTGTTATTTCAAAAGGCACCATTTGTAGGACTTATATTAGATTAATGCAGATTGTTATAGTTGCGTCTAGTTTTCAGCTCCCGCTCATTTTTGTGGTCCGCTTCGCATCGCATGCTTACTTTTATGTTTCATACTCCATTAGTGATATCATGCTGTTAGGGCACCAGCACCATTACCGATGATGCGTATGTACCACGTACACTTAATTGCCGGCTCACACACATCTTCATCGGTAATTGCCATGTCACGTACACCTTAGAAAATATTATTGCTTAACTTAGCTAGATAGCTAGTAGTTTGACATAATATTAGTGTACTTACTTTATATGCCAGCTTAAATATTGTAGTTATTACTTGTCACTTCATGCATACTGTTATTCATCGTTATGCTGCATTCATGGATTCTCATGCATATATTCACTATTTTACGTGTTATTGAGGTTTTGGATTCGGATTTCCATGAGATTTTCTGGATCTGGAGGAAAACCGCAAAAACATAAATAAACCTTTTCTCTCTTTTAAAATAAAAAGTGCGGTTTTCCTATGATGTATGAGTCGTCCACCATGAGTTTGCTGATGGATTTCGAGACCCGATTCGAGTAGTGGAGGAACCGTTTCGGGTACATGATGGACCCGGTATGGTACCCCGGGGCAAGAGGAATGTGGTGTTGACGTTGAGCCTGGCTGGGGAGCACTACCTACCGGTGATATTACCCGACGCGTCGGATATCCAGAGGATATCGTCGTGGTCTTGAGATGGATGGTAGGGGCCGGTCTGGACTGACGGCGCCCTAGATATTGAGATTGAGACATTGATATTTCGAGACATTGAGATTTATGTTTTTTGTCGATGCTAGACACTGTTGATACTGATTTCATTTATGATACCTCAGTTTAAAAATACAAAGGAAATCTCACTAATTTATGAAAACAGTTCTTCATTTACATGTATTCTGTTTTCATGCATTCATACCTCGTTCATATGATATATTGCTACCTGAGGCACTGACACGGGCACATGAGATTACACTCGGGTTAGATATTTACCCTAGCCTTGTTATAGGCTACGTGTTATTCATATTTTTGAGGATATATTATGATCATTGACCTAGGATTGCGTTATTTATGCGATTTCTGTGCGCAGATGTTTTTCTATTCACGAGTTGGCAACTCACCCCCATTGTGCCCCAGTTTCTTGTAGGTTTGCCGTACAGGTTTCTTTATGGCTTTGCGGGCTCAGTTTCATTCGGGTGACTTGCTAGTAGGTGGGTTTTTTCTTGTATCGTACCCATCATATTACCTTGTATAATATTATTCCGTTGTATCTAGTAAATTCCATCAACCAAACATGTATTTATTTTTGAGATAGAGACCAGTGATGTTATTCTTTCGACCTTAGAGTCGCGCGTTATATTTCTGGTGGTTTTGAGTTTCCTTTTGAGTTTTGATCCTCGCCGTGGGCGTTGTATATTATATTGCTTGTGTGATTGTGACCGTCGATTGACGAAGAGCTAGCTCCCGCTTGGGGATGCCTTTTTTCTTGATTTCGTATACTATTCATGTTGTATCCCGTTTGGGGGCCAGTATTTACAAAGGAGACTCTGCCGAAATTTTCAGTAAATTTTTTGATGTTTTAAAAATCGCATAATTCGGCTTATGCTATTGAAATTACTTGCTTTAAGTTGGTTTTTCCTGCACTCTACTACTTTTCTTAGTTTGGATTTCTGGGTTTTCGGTTTACTTAGATTACGTACGTTTCGAGACGTTCGTAGTTTAGGTGCCGGTCATGTTCCGTACTTTCGGGCCGTGACATGTTGTCAGCTCCTATCGCCTCCTCTGGCCCAGAGCACCAGACCCCAGAAGAAACCTTCTTTTCTTTCCTCTTTTCTTCTTCTTCTTTCTTCTTTTTAGTTTCCTTTCTTTTCTTTTCTTAACCCATTTCCCGGTGATCGCCGGAGCCGTGCCACTGCCGACGATCTGAGTAACTCAGTGGATGTTCCAGACAGCATGGTCAAGTTCCTGCAGTACCTGGTTCTATTCTGTGCTCGCGTGAACACATCGCGATGTTTTCCCCGACATCCGACGTGTCGTATGCACCGTGCTGAGATCCAATCGAGGCAAGTAAAACTTGCTACATGCTATTATATTGTTTTTTACATATTTAGTTGCATGATTAAACCTGTAAATTAAACCCAAGGCCATTTGTTTCATTTTAACACTACGATGTCCATTTTATCATTTTAGATTTACAACTTGAAACCTACCATGTTGCTTTTTGTTTTACTATACATAATACCCGCATCCGTGTTTAAAACACTTAATAATTATCTGCATAACCCATAGTACCTTTAAATAGTTTCTACCCTATCGGACACCCGTTTGCATACATCTAGCCTTATAACTGTTCAATTGCATCCCTAGATCATTTAATACATATTAGTGTGATTTTAACATTCCATATTTGTTAAAGTGGATTTAATTAATGTTCGAACTATAACCCTAACTCAAATCGATAACCGTGCATCCATATGCTTTAATCTGTACCTATTTGCATATAACATCACAATGTTCCATTTTTATTGTTCCATTAGTACTTCATGCTTGTTTTGTATACCCATGCTTATGTTAGTTTGATTGTGAGCACCCACATGTGACACTTTGTGCACCCCTGACATGACTTGTTACACCCACTACTTGACACGACATGGTACCGTACAACTCTTGACATGACATGATACCTATATACATTACTTGACCTGGCCTGATGTACCATGGCTTTACCTGTTACCTGATCTCGTTACTAATGCCAAAAACCTGACCTGTTGTCCCTACGGACATTCCTGTTGTCTATCCAGACAAACCTGTACCTGCCTGATCCTGTGTTGGCATTAGCTCCAGAGTATTTAATACCTGACTTGAATACATATAACCTGGGGGTATGGGGAAATCAATGATGAAGCCTGACTTATAACTCGACAGTTCGCTACCTTTACTGATCAGTTTTAGAAGGTAGGCCAGCCTTGGGATGATGCTGCTGACATCATCCATTGTTATCCACTACCTTTTTAGTGGCTAGGCCAGCCTTGGGATGATGCCGTCGACATCATTCATCGTTACCCTTTTTCCTTTCAGTGCCTAGCGGCATGTCTCGGTTTCAGCCCGAGAATCTTCACCGTGGTCCCGGGCACGCACGGGATACTATTGAGTTACATCGATGATTCATCAAATTGATTTCAAAGACTTGAGAGTAGTTAACCCAATAGACCAGTTCAGATTACTCACTACACGTTACCCCACCGTCATTACTTATATCACTGTTATGCCTATTTTACTATTTATACTTATATTTGCATGTGTTGCTACCCTTGTTTATAGTATTGCTTGATATTATAACGCACTGACGTCTGGGTTTTGCGTGGCCCAGATTCTCTACCTTTGTTGCAGACTGATCAGGAGTACTGCCGCTGTTAGACCGAGCGGTGAGGATCCTGTTGGTATCCAATTTTACTTTCCAGGTGTTTTATTTATTGGATCTTTTGCTTCCGCATATTACATTATTTCTTGACTCATTTATTCTGGCTCATGGACATGTATTAGATAGTTTAGTTTACTTTCCTGTTCTTGATATCTTTCCAGCCGTAATGCGACTGTGGAGGGATTTTTCCTATCCATAGGTAGCATGGTTGGCTATGTCACGTGCCTATCTTAGCGTACTCTAGGAAGCGGGGCGTGACATATGGAGTGCTACTGGTAAGAGTTATTAGTAGTTTCTCGACACTCACATCGACACAGCTTATCGGTTACTGGGGTCTGACGTTTACCACCCTTAGACCTGATATACGACATACTAGACGAAGAGACCGGACTGTACGGTAATGTTACTGATTGGATTCACAGGAGAATATACAGGCTTGTTTGTCGATCTTCTGATCGCTCAATACCTGGGTGGCTGTTACGTTTAGCTGACCGCTTGCAGCTTGTTGGTGTTTGATATGATCATCACCGACTGCCGGCGTATTGACGATTCTTTAGAGTCCTACATAGAGGTTTCCTGGCTCAGGCAAAATGGAGTAGGAGCACATATGTGATATGTACGGGACCGAGAATAATACAATATGATATACCGTATTCTATTCTCACGATATGAGATATCGGCCGGGTATATGTGATATAGCCGGGTCATCGGATCAAGTGTTGATTCGATGAATTGGTACATGTTATATTAGTCGGTTATATGCAATATAACCGGATTGTCGGATCAAGTGTTGATTCGATAATTTAATGTATAATTATATATGTGATATATTATAATACATCAACTAATATAAGCTCGCTTTATCGATTCATTTTCTCACTGGATAATACATTGATGTATGTGCGATATATGTTAATTATATTGTTTTCTTTTGTTAAAAAATATATTATATATGCGATATATAATATTGTAACATGTTAGGGTTACAAATGCAACATGGTTTTAGAGTTTAAACATAATTAGGGTTTGGATTAGGGTTAAGCTTTGGATGAGCTTTCATGAAGCTTCATGAAGATTTGACTTTTGTCTTCATCCTTTGATATTTTGTGAAAATATTTGTTAACCCAACCCAAACCCTTAACCTATGGTTTATTCTCTACAAGGGTTAAGCCTTTCATTCTTAACCCATGGTTGCAATTGTAACCAAAAACAATAATTCATTATTCATCACAAAAGCTTCTTCTTCTTCTTCTTGCTTTTGAAAAAGCTTCACTAGGATTTATGTTTGTGATGATTAAGTGTGAGAAATTGAAAACAAAAGAGAGCAAAATTCCTACTTCATCATCCTCATCTATTCTAACCACTTAGATTAGGGTGTTCACTTCTCTAATAAGTTCATTAGTGAAGTGTAAGCTTGAGTTAGAGATTCTTCAAGATAGATCATCTTAGATCTAGAAGACTTCAAGCAAGATGTATCATTCATCTCTTGGAGCCTCACGAGAGTCGGAGTTCTTGATGATCGCAGCGAAGGGACCTCAACACGGAGCTTATGAAGCGAAGGAACGGACTACAAAGATTGTAATCTTAATCTCTTTAGTTCTTTGTATGCGATACAAACTTGTTACCCTAGAAATTCTAGTAAAGATTCATGGTTTGTTTGCTTTGCACCTCTCTAATTTTTAAAATGGCATGAGTGATGCTACCAAAGTTTAGACTAGGTGCAAGGGAAACCCAACAGTGGTATCAGAGCCAAACTAGAATTCTAGATACGGTGTTAAAATAATTACGAAAACGAAATCGACTTCGAAATACGGTATTATGGAGCCCTCATTTTGCTCTCTGTAAATTTTGTAAAAAGTCCTTTAAAATTTTTTCAAACAAGTGCAAAATGTTATATAGGAGAGAGGGGCTCGGATTTTGGCCGAGCCACAGGCTAGGTATTCCGGCCTGGCCAGCCCCCTGCCCTCTCTGGACTCCGTACTCCTCCGGTGCTCTGGTGTCTTAAATTTGGGGTTTCTAGTATTGTTTGCTTAGCCCAATTTTCATGTGATGATTATTTTGATCTGGGGCTAATTCGTAGTACTTCATAGTCATATAATTTAACACTGTATTGGCAACCTTGACTATATTTATGTAGCGTTTTGAAAATCGTTTCGGTGAAATTTCGGAAAATCGGTAAAATAAGGGGGTTTTCTGTAAAAAGTCAAAATGCAAATATCTTATTATAAAAATTAAATATACATATTCTAGCTATGTAATTGCTATTATTTGGTGTTTATTGAGCCACTGGTGAAATTTCAAATTTTCTGAAAAAAATTTATTTTATTATAATTTTAAGCCGTCACTAATACATTTAATTAGGGAAAACTACAAATTGGAATGGGTTGAAACAAATTTTGTTCATCATAACACATTAAAAAAAATTTTAACATGTTGTTTTTGAAATGAAATTAAGCTGTCAAACAGTTTTAGAAAATATTGAAGAAAAAGGCTTAAATGGTGAAAAATAGCTAAATAGAATTGGGGTATGGTTGCATGTTACTTGATATTCCTCATACACACACACACACCCTCACCCTCTCACCTAATAAGGCTAAATTCAGCAGCCTCCCCTCATTTCCCCACTTGTTTTTGCAAATAGAAGCTAAAGAAAAGAAAAGAAAATGAAAACAATAAGAAATGAGAATGGTGTTGACTTGTGATATGGGTCTTTGACTTATCCAATTACTTTCCCCACCTCACTCTCTCTCCTATCCCCTAATTTCTGGCCGAGCTCCCTCCTCTCCCACAACAGCAGCCCCCTCTTTCTTTTCCCCTCATTTCTCTTGAAAAAAATTCATCAAAATTGCCTCAAAATCCATCAAAAAAATCCCAAAATCCAAAACCAACTCTTACCCATTTCAACTTAGCCTATCATGCATGGATTGTGGTGAAAAGAGAGCAAATTGGAGGCCAAGATTTTCATGCTAGATCCCTAATCTTGTGAGGTATAAATCTTGACCTTTTGTTAAATTGTTGTTTGAATACTTTAAATCAAGCATAATTAGTTAATAATTTGGGTTTAATTGAATGGTTGGAAAATCTAGTATCGGTTTATGAAATTTAAGTTAGGGTTTTTATTATGTAATTATGGTTGCAAGTGTAATTTATCATCTTATGAAATGATAAAACTAATCTTGTTGCTAATTAGAAATCGCTACTTGTAAAATGTCCAAATTAAACTTTTTATGCAAACTAGGGTTTTCATGAAATGCATATATAGGTGAGATTAAATTATGGTTAGGGTTTTTATCACATTATTAATATCTTAATTTGTTGTTTAGCAACTTAGATCTTGTAAATCCAACCTAAATTGTTGTTTGTGCATTTTGCTATAAAATTGTTAAAATTTAGGTATTTTGTAAACTAGAATTTTAGGGTTTTTGGAATTTAACGAGATTAAATTATGGGAATTATTTTTATGACTTATTTAAGATATTTAGTGAATATTGTGGCCGCTAAATTCGTTTATACATCGAGTTTTGTACTAAAACGGTGATTTGTGCTTGCTAGATTTTCGGAAAAATGACTTTTTAAGTGAAATTGGGGTTTTTGCGAATTTTAAGCTATTTTATATTATAATTAGTGCTTGTAACTGTACAAATGAGTGTGTTTGGTGTTTTTCTCGATGTTTTGACGTTTGTACATCGACATTGAGGGTTGGTTTGGCTATTCTTACATGTGTAGGCGATAGGTTTTGACCTATGCATGATACGCGTGCCGATTTAGTTTTCGTATGCCGTTTCGATTTTGAATTGGGTTTTTATGCGATACAATACGTTGTGATATGTAGGTACCCCATGTGGACTTCGAGACGACAAGCAAGCGCGTGGCGACGTCGGCACCGGCGAGCGAGGACCAGGTGAGTAGATTTATATCTACGGGGAGAAGTCGGGTGATGGCGTATAGCACCCCCGCAGTCCGTGGTGGTGTATACGGATGCGTATACACACCAACAATTATTATATGTTATTTGGGATTAATAACGATGTTTAGGATGGATATTGGTGTGTTGGATTATTTTAGTGTTGCGAACCCTAGGGTAGTGTTGCACTACACATACACACATACATACTTGCATACATTCCTATTTATATGTGCTCATGGGATTCTTTATAGTTATGTGTTCACATGGGTATGGGAATATGTGTTCACATACGGATTTGAGGATGATACTTAGGATTGAGATGAGTCGATGAGATTTGAGTCGAGGCCGTGAGATCGGTGATATGGCAGGGTTCGTATTTGATATACGACCTGATGTTTTAGCGGGTCCTTTGATGCAGTTTTCACACACGTGCATGCATACTTAGGTGGTATCAGTATTGTACTAGACAGAGATCAGTACCTGGATTAGGATCTTTGATAAAGAAGATACCAGATAAATAATGTGATGAACATGATATTGACCCGTACCCAGATTTGGGGATGCCGTACGACGGATTTACGTACGAGCTATATATTGATGATTGATCCACACTCTTGACTTGGGATGTCTGATTATAGATATGGCAGCGATATGATATTATTGAGGCGGGATCACCGACTATATATATACAGGTATGTATACGTATCGACTCAGATGTTAGGCGGTTTCCTTACCTTTAGTTCAGCTTGTTAGTTCAACCGTATAGTTTAGTATAGTTGTTAGATTAGATTAGACTCCTACCTATTTCAAAACTAACGAATCGTGGGTATTTTAAAAGACAGGTCAAGGGATTCTACGGATATTTCAAAAGGCGTATCTTTTCTTAAAAACACCGTAGCCCTTATTTTCAAAACACCGCGATTCATGTTATTTCAAAAGGCACTATTGTAGGACTTATATTAGGGTAATGCAGTTTAGTTATCGTTGTGTCTAGTATTCAGCTCCCGCATATTATTGCTATTGCTCCGCATCGCATACTTTTTGAAGTTCATATTTCATTATCGATATCATGCTGTTAGGACACTATCACCATTACCGATGATGCGTATGTACCACGTACACTTACTTGCCGGCTCACACACATCTTCATCGGTAATTGCCATGTCACGCACACCTTAGAAAATATTATTGCCTAATGTAGCTTGTTAACTAGTAGTTTTAACATGATGATTAGTTGCTTGCCTTATATGCTAGTTTAGACATTGTAGTTGTTACTTGTCACTTCATGCATACTGTTATTCATTATATGCCGCATTCATGGATGCTCATGCTTATATTCATGGTTTTACATGCTATTGATGATTCGAATTTCCATGATACTTTCTGGATTTGGAGGAAAACCGCAAAACATATATAAACTGCTTTCTCTCTTTTTAAATAAAAATGCGGTTTTCCCATGATGTATGAGTCGTCCACCATGAGTTTGCTGATAGATTTCGAGACCCGATTCGAGAAGGTGGATGAACCGTTTTGGGTACATGGTAGGCCCGGTAAGGTACCCCGGGGCAAGAAGCTCGTGGTGATGACGATGAGCCTGGCAGGGGGAGACTACCTACCGGTGATTTTACCCGACGCGTCGGATATCCGGAGGATACCGTCGTGGTCTTGAGATGGATGGTAGGGGCCGGTCTGGACTGACGGCGCCCTAGATATTGAGATTGAGACATTGAGATTTCGAGATATTGAGGTACTGAGATTTGATGATACAGGCCAGTCCGGATAGCCGGAGCCTGAGGTTTTGAGACATTGAGATTTATGTTTTGTGTCGATGCTAGACACTGTTGATGCTGATTTCATTTATGATACCTCGTTTTAAAAATACAAAGGAAATCTCACTAATTTATAAAAACAGTTCCTTCATTTACATGTATCTGTTTTCATGCATTCATACCTCATTCATATGATATATTGCTACCTGAGGCACTGACACGGGCACATGAGATCACACTCGGGTTAGATATTACCCTAGCCATTGTTATAGGCTGCATGTTATTCATATATTTGAGGATATATTATGATCATTGACCTAGGTTGCGTTATTTATGTGATTTCTGTGCGTAGATGTTTTTCTATTCACGAGTTGGCAACTCACCCCCGTTGTGCCCCAGTTTCTTGCAGGTTTGCCGTACAGGTTTCATTACGGCTTGCGGGCATAGTTTCCTTCGGGTGATTTGCTAGTAGGTGGGTTTACTTGTATCGTACCCCCCATTATATAACTTGTATATTATTACTCTGTTGTATCTAGAAGTTCCATCAACCAAATATGTATTTATTTCAGAGATAGAGACCAGTGATGTTATTCTTTCGACCTTAGAGTCGCGCGTTTTATTTCTGTGGTTTTCTTGTGGTTTTGAGTTTTTGATCCTCGCCGTTGGCGTTGTATATTATATTGCTTGTGTGGTTGTGACCGTCGATTGACGAAGAGCTAGCTCCCGCTTGGGGATGCCTTTTATTGATTTCGTATACTATTCATGTTGTATCCCGTTTGGGAGCCAGTATTTACAAAGGAGACTCTGCCGAAATTTTCGGGAAATATAGATGTTTTTAAAAAAACCGCATAATTCGGCTTATGCTATTTAAACTACTTGTTTAAATTGGTTTTTCTTCACTCTACTACTTTTCATGGTTTGGATTTCTGGGTTTTCGGCTTACTTAGATTACGTACGCCTCGAGACGTTTCGTAGTTTAAGTGCCGGTCATATTCCGTACTTTCGGGACGTGACAATTTAGCAGTTCGACAAAATTTCGAACACCACATTTTGTACCCCGCCGAAATTTCCAAGTGTTGTAATTTTCCGAAGTTGATTGTACTCGTAAAATCGTGCAAGTACCCCTATGGATCCCTTAGAAGACTATACTAATCTTAACTTGAATCTATTTCCACGGAACCGCGAACGAACCCTAGAGTTTGTCGTAGTTCCGTCGTGTCATAGGTGAGGCATTGGTTAACTCCTTCTATGGTTTGTCCATAGACACTGTGGCATGGTTTTTGAGTGTTTTGACTTTGCTCAAGTGTGAGCTCACGGGGGTAATTTGTGAGTGTTTGTTGATTCGATTGAAACATTAAATATCGTCTTGATATTCTATGATTGTGATACAATATATGGAATTCAAATTGTTAGGCATGAAATCCGTAATATGTGATTTTTCGGGTTTACGATGTCTAAGGTGTTTTTGGATTCCAAATGTTGTATTTTTTCACTTTCTTTTCTGCGACCGTAAGTGTAGTATGTGGGGTATTGCCGGCTTCATTACTATACATCAACGATAATCGGGATACGCATACTTGATTACGTTGATGATATGAGATATTATGTGTTGCTGTGATATGTGATATTGGATCGTCGTGTTCTGAATAGCCGGGGTTTTTATGTGAGATGAGGGATTTTATTTTCATTCATGTAAAATTCAATTGTATGTAATATTCTTTTATTGGGGCACTTCCGGGTTGAGGATGATGTCTCCATTGTATATTATTTACTTTTCCGCCTTAGGATAGACCCAAGGAGGAGAGCACAAGTAGCCGGGTTCTAGGGTCTAGTGGGAGTCCATCTCGAGGAGTCGAGACCGGGTCTCCTAACCCTAGAATTGGCAGTGTTACTTGCCACTCTCGTAGGGGTCTAGGGATGTGTGTCTGGCTATTCATCGTGACCGTGGAATCCGTGTTTTATACAGGCTCGAAATAAAACACGGATCTCCTAGTATATCCAATATTTCATATGTTTCTTCTGCTGCTGATATACTGTGATGTGATCATATTATATGCGTGAGACGAATGCTTTATTATTGTATATATGATATATAATAAACGTTGCTTATGTTTTACACACGCGCTAGTCCCGTCCCGGTATACCGTTAGTTAAGTAACCTAACGGTGCATAACGGAACATTATGGCGAATGCAGATGGCATAAACGTACGTTGTATTTTCGTTTCTTCTGTGATACTTAGGAAGCATAAATGATGGGATTTATTAATGAGATTAATAAAAGAAAAGAAACCTAAAAGATGTTGTAGAATCAAATTTTCAAAAAGGGTAGCTACAGTTTTTGCTTTGCATAGCGGTATATGTGATATACCCTGCACCTTATTTGATGAGGAAAGAGCCGAGATCCCTTCACCGTGAGTGACCTCTTTAGCAAAACTGGCAGATGCTACAAACTCATGGTTTAGTTTTTGATTGCTTCTATAGTTCTTGCTTTGCAGAGTGGTATATGTGATATACCCTGCACCTTATTCGATGAGGAAAGAGTCGAGATCCCTTCACCGGGAGTGACCTCTTTAGCGAAACTAGAAAATCCTCAAAAACAATCCTTTTCAAAATTACTTGTTTCTACAACGATATCAAGTTCATTACGCTCATGGTTTTCATAAAAACCTACGTACCCCTCCGTCATTTTAGATAAGTACTACTTAGTATTCGTGCTACGTTTGTTGACTATGTTAAGGCGTAGTGTGTGGTAGCTAATTAGTGCTTATCTACTAAAACATGAGATGCGATTGGATTAGGGTAGTTGTATGACTTTGTTGACTATGTTAAGGGTCGTGCAGGTGGGTTTAATTCAATCGGGAAATGACGAGTTGAACTTGGCTAGCAATTATGATTTGTTGACTATGTTAAGGTCATAAGTTGCTAGGGGCGAAAGCATTATCGGGAATTTCAAGTGTTGAAATTTGCAATGAGATTGCATACCTCCTATTAGATAGTTGGATCCTAATACCCACTGCGAGTAAGAGTTACTCCTGGGAGAATTTTACACAGGACAAATAGCCGATCAAGTAGGTGTCTAGAAAGGTGTTAACGGGGTTATGCCTCAGGGAAAATGAGGTTTATTCTAATTAGGTCCGTGCGAAAGCACGGGAAACCTCCCTCAAAGTACCAACACTGGCCTGGCTTAAAGATTAGTGAACTTGTAAAGTGTAATTAATCCCGGCCAGTCTTACCTTTTAGGGTTTTAAGGAAGATTTGATAAAAAGCAGTGGGAGCCATCCTGATTAGATAAGATAATAACCAATCTAATCTTGCAAGAGCATACGCTAAAGTATTTTCTTCTCTCTCTCTCTCTCTCTCCAGGTAGCGACCTTGTCAGGCCTTAATCAAGATAATAATATAGATGTATTGACTGAACTCGCTTATTATACTGAGCAGGGGAACGTTGGTCCTGCTCCAACTTATAATTGTTATAAGTCCGAGCAAGGAATGGTAGAATATCTGGATTCTCACGCCACCCAAACGAAGAATAAGCATGTTGATGCATCTTCTTCGGGTGTGTTTATTATCGAGAACTGTTTCTCAGTTCACTCTACGTCTTGGGTATTAGATACCGGATCAGGATCCTACATATGTAATATGTTACATGGGCTACGGAAAGGTAGAGAACTGGAAGAGGGTGATCATTCCGTAAGTGTAGGGAATGGTGCAAATGTTGCAGCCAAAACAGTTGGCGAATATCACCTTATGTTACCAAATGGTAATACATTGATTCTGAACGAATGCTATTACATTCCGACCCTGATATGCAATCTTATATCAGTTTCTTTATTGAGTAAAGAGGGATATAATTTTGTAGTACAGGATAATATTATGAACATCTTCCTGAATCAAAAGTTGATTGGATCAGGCTCGTTAAATAATGGCATATACGTCTCAATCAAACTACAGTACTTAATGTGCAAAACACACACAAGAGGAAGATTCAGAAATGAACGAATCCTTCTTGTGGCATTGTAAACTTGGTCATATCAATGCGACACGGCTAGCTAAATTGCATATGGATATTTGAATCCGTTTGAATTTTCATCTTATGACACTTGCCAGTCATGTCTCAAAGGCAAGATGACCAAAACTCCGTTTAGTGGACACGGAGAAAGAGTTACAGAACTCTTGGGAGTAATACATAGTGATGTATGTCGTCCCATGTCTACACATGCCAGAACGGTTCTTCCTACTTCATTACATTCACTGATGATCTCTCAAGATACGGACATGTGTTCATGATGAAATACAAGTCTAAAGCTTTTGAGAAATTCAGGGAATATAAGCATGAAGTAGAGAACCAAACGGGCAAAAGTATTAAGATCCTTCGATCAGATCAAGGAGAAGAATACTTGAGCAATGAGTTCCTGGATTATCTAAAATAGAATGGGATTCTCTGTCAGCTTACTCCTCCTTATACACCACAGCACAACGGTGTATCGGAGCGGAGGAATCGCACCCTATTAGATATAGTGCGCTCTATGATGAGCACTGCTGAGTTACCTATTCTTTTGGGGTTATGCGCTTGAGAAAGTGGCATACTTATTGAATCAAGTTCCGTCTAAATCTGTACCTACCACACCATATGAGATATGGAGTGGGAAGAGACCATATCTTAAACGAGTTAAGATATGGGGTTGTCCGTCCTATGTCAAAAGGTAAAATCCGGAAAACTCCAGGCACGATCAGTTCTTTCCAAGTTTGTGGGATATCCTAAGAATTCCCAAGGATATATTTTCTACCATGCTGAGGAGCAAAAATTGTTTGTGTCTTAATACGCCACCTTTTTAGAAAAGGAATTTCTTGTAAAAGAAATTAGTGACGAAGCGGTAGAGCTAGAAGAAGTTCCAGCACCACAAACTGCAACTGAAGATTTAGTGGAACCAGAAGATTCAGTAGTTCCCGACGAACCTCAGCCGTTCCGCCGATCTAGTAGGGTTCCTCATCCACCTGAGAGATACTACGGTTTTCTCATTGATGGTCGGAGCGAGGATCGCATCATGGAAGATGATGAACCGACTAGTTTCGAGCAGGCCATCACGAGTGGTGACTCTATGAAGTGGCTGGATGCAATGCGATATGAGATGGAATCCATGTACACCTACAAAGTATGGACTTTGGAAGTTTCTCCTGAAGGGGTAAAACCCATTGGGAGAAAGTGGATCTTTAAGAAGAAACTTGGTGTAGATGGAAAAGTGGAGACTTTCAAAGCTAGACTTGTTGCAAAGGGTTTTCGTCAACGACCAGGTATGGATTATGACGAAACCTTTTCTCCAGTGGCTATGCTTAAGTCCATCCGGATCTTACTTGCCTTTGCTGCATACCATGACTACGAAATCTAGCAAATGGATGTTAAGACCGCCTTTCTAAATGGTGATTTAGAGGAGTGCGTGTACATGACTCAGCCAGAGGGCTTCATAGATAGTGCGAGCAGCGGAAAGGTGTGCAAGCTGCTTAAATCCATCTACGGGTTAAAGCAGGCATCGCGGAGTTGGAACATCTGTTTTGATGTTGTAGTCAAAGAGTTTGACTTCATCTAAAACGTAGATGAACCTTGTATTTACAAGAAGATTGCAGAGAGTAAGGTTGTCTTCCGATGATATACTCTTGATAGGAAATGATGTTTCTATGCTGCACTCGGTCAAGCTCTTCTTATCACATAGATTCTCAATGAAAGATCTAGGTGATGCCTCCTGCATTTTAGGAATTAAGATCTATAGAGATAGATCTAAACAGATACTGGGATTGTCCCAATCCAGGTACATTGACACCATACTAAAGAGGTTTAGTATGGAAGAATCCAAGCGTGGGAACCAACCCATGATCTCTGGACTCACTCTCTCCAAAGAGATGTCTCCTAAGACTGATTTGGAGAGAGCTCGCATGCAAGGGATACCCTATGCTTCGGCAGTAGGCTCTATCATGTACGCGATGCTATGTACCAGACCTGATGCAGCATACTGACTAAGTGTAGTGAGTAGGTATCAAGCAGATCAAGGAGAGAATCACTGGACAGCTATGAAGAACATTCTCAAGTACTTGAGAAGAACTAAGGAGATGTTCTTGGTGTATGGTAACGGAGAACTCCAGGTGGAGTCCTTTACCGATTAGAGCTTCTAAAGTGATAAAGACGACTCTAAGTCACACTCGGGTTTTGTCTTTACCCTGAATGGAGGGGCTGTTTGTTAGAAGAGTTCCAAGCAAGAAACCGTGGCGGACTCGACGATGGAGGCTGAATACATCGCTGCCAACGATGCTGCCAAAGAGGCTGTCTGGATGAAGAAGTTCGTCACTGAACTTGGTGTGGTTCCATCCATTGAGCATCCAATACCTTTGTATTGTGATAACAATGGAGCTGTGGCTTTGGCCAAGGAACCCAGGTCCCATCAGAAGTCCAGACATATTCTGAGGCCGTATCACTTGATCCGAGAGATAGTTGATAGCCGTGAGATCAAGGTCAGGAGAGTTAACACGAAGGACAACACTGCGGATCCACCCACGAAGGCCATTCCCCAGATACAATTTGAGAGACTCTTCGAGATGTTGGGTATGAGATACTACAACAGCTGGCCTTAGTGCAAGTGGGAGATTGTTAGTTATATATATGCTCTAGAGGCCATTGTTGTACATATGATGTATATTATAGTGGATGCTTAGATATATATAGAGAGGACTTTCTTGCTCGATATGATAGTGTGCTATCTGATTTCCCTTTGTCTTAACATGTTGACTTGTATTGGTTTACTGTCTTACTCTCACATTTTGATAAAGCCCTTAGGATATGTACTTGACTACCAGGACTATGATGAGATCATACTAGTGGGGCCAGGGTAGTCAATGAGTACATCTTATAACTGTTCCTAGTCGAGAGAGTATCGAGATAGGGCATCGATACTCCAGAGTAGACTAGCGTATACATCTTGACCCATATGATGGGCGATGGATGATCCCATATCCATCGGTGTTTGACATCAAAGATGGTGTATGGGTGCTCAGTGGAGACTGGGTATACTGAACGGACTCGCCGAGAACTCCTCGATGGTATTATACCTATCGTCAGATAGCAGTTCTCCGGTAACACTTGTATAGGTTAGTCTGTAGACCCAAGATCGTCATAGAGTCTTGTGTGATTCCCACTGTGCTTTAATTTCCACCTTACCACGTCCAAGAGAGCATGCAAAACGGTGGCTTTTGGGTATAGTCCCGAATCACATGGAGGCAATGAGCGAAAGGAGGGGTTTCGTCTCTCCCGGTATAGGGAGTTGATGTTGTGCTGTGTTCGATTGGCTATAACTGGAAGTCCCTGGCCAGGGCTGATATGGAGTGCTACTGGTAAAAGTTATCAGTAGTTTCTCGACCTGTTATGAGCCTCACATCGACACGACTTATCGGTTACTGGGGTCTGACGTTTACCACCCCTACACCTGATATGCGACATACTAGACGAAGAGGCCAGACTGTACGGTAGTGTTACTGATTGGATTCACAGGAGAATATACAAGCTTGCTTGTTGATCTTCTGATTGCTTAATACCTGGGTGGCTGTTATGTTTTGCTGACCGCTTGTATCTTGTGGGTGTTTGATATGATCATCACCTACTGCCGGCGTATTGACGATTCTTTAGAGTCCTACACAAAGGTTTCCTGGCTCAGGCAAAACGGAGTAGGAGCACATATGTGATATGTGCGGGACCGAGAATAATACAATATGAGATACCGTATTCTATTCTCGCGATATGAGATATCGGCCGGGTATATGTGATATAGCCGGGTCATCGGATCAAGTGTTGATTCGATGAATTGGTACATGTTATATTAGTCGGTTATATGTAATATAGCCGGATTGTCGGATCAAATGTTGATTCGATAATTTAATGTATAATTATATATGTGATATATTACATTACGTCAACTAATATAAGCTCGCTTTATTGATTCATTTTCTCACTGGATAATACATTGATGTATATGCGATATATGTTAATTGTATTATTTTCTTTTGTTACAAAATATATTGTATATGCGATATATAATATTGTAACATGTTAGGGTTACAAATGCAACACGGTTTTAGAGTTTAAACCTAGTTAGGGTTTGGATTAGGGTTAAGCTTTGGATGAGCTTTCATGAAGCTTCATGAAGGTTTGACTTTTGTCTTCATCTTGTGATATTTTGTGAAGATATTTGTTAACCCAACCCAAACCCTTAACCTATGGTTTATTCTCTACAAGGGTTAAGCCTTTCATTCTTAACCCATGGTTGCAATTGTAACCAAAAACAATAATTCATTATTCATCACAAAAGCTTTTTCTTCTTCTTCTTGCTCTTGAAAAAGCTTCACTAGGATTTATGTTTGTGATGATTAAGTGTGAGAAATTGAAAACAAAAGAGAGCAAAATTTCTACTTCATCATCCTCATCTATTCTAGACACTTAGATTAGGGTGTTCACTTCTCTAATAAGTTCATTAGTGAAGTGTAATCTTGGGTTAGAGATTCTTCAAGTTAGATCATCTTAGATCAAGAAGACTTCAAGCAAGATACATCATTCACCTCTTGGAGCCTCACGAGAGTCGGAGTTCTTGATGATCGCTACGAAGGGATCTCAACACGGAGCTTATGAAGCAAAGGAATGGACTACAAAGGTTGTAATCCTAATCTCTTTATTTCTTTGTATGGGATACAAACTTATTACCCTAGAAATTCTAGTAAAGATTCATGGTTTGTTTGCTTTACACCACTCTAATTTTTAAAATGGCATGAGTGATGCTACCAAACCCGAGACTAGGTGCAAGGGAAACCCAACAATTAGTCTTAGGTATTTTCTTTTTCTTTAAATAAAATTCTCACCCTAATGTCTAAGTCTAGCTACTGGAGACGGGGGCAACGATGAGGACATTGTAAAACTTAGGTTTCGGGGTGAGCGCTGTGTTTATTTTGCTGCATCATGTGTATATTCTGCATTGCATACATATTTAAAAACCCATAAAAATTGAAAATTTTTCCTAAAAAATATAAAAACTTTGTCATGTTAGCTAGCGGGGGAACTTAGATTTGAAGTCTGACGGTTCGATTGATAAGTCAGAAATAACTAAATCTTTGTTGTGAGATTGAAAATGTAGGGTTCCTAGGCACTCTAATGAGGTCTCACAAGGCATCAACCATGCCAATTTCAAAAATTACAAGTGCCGAGAAACCCTAATACGGATCGTTAACTAGAATTTTAGGCGAAAAATGAAACTAGTAAACAACTTTACTAAGTGAACGGAAATACAACCTTTGTAGATCCGGTTCTCCACCTCCATAGTTCCATGATGAAGTCTCCTTGCTGTCCAAATCGAATCCCGGGCTCTAGCATCGGCTTCATCGGAGAAATGGGCGGGCTAGGTCATCGACTACGATGCCGAAGATGATCTACGTCGAGGCATCACAAGATCAAGCTCCCACTTCACCAAGTCATGAAACTTGTGAAGAAAATACCCTATACTACTTGGCAAGAGGTAGAGGATGAAGAAATAGGAGGTGGGTTCATTTTAGATTTGGATTTCTCACTCTTTTCATCAAATCACTATTGATGGAATCAAGCTTCTTCATCTTGAAGAAGAAGAAGAAGAAGAAGATGAATATTATCATAAGAAAAATAAAATAGAAAAGAAAATGAATTCTTATCATATGCAAACCATGGTTAGGTGTAGAGAATGAACTAGGGTTAGTGAATGGTTAGGTTTATGACATGAAGACAAAATGGTCACTTTAGTCAAACCTTCATGAAGCTTCAACAAGCTTCATCTTTGAAAGCAACCATTTTCCCTTTTTCTTTTGTCAAAACAAAATAAATAAATGCATAAATAAATCAAATGAAACCCTAACCATTAACTAACCATGGTTTAATCATACACTTAACCAAGTTAGCATGTATCATCAAACATGATACAATCAAGTGCACAAAAGTATATCACATATACAACTTGTGCAATGCAAGTGAGAAAATCCATTTAAAGTGAACTAATACTAGTTAATGCAAAGTAATATATCAAATATATAATTATACATTAAATCATTAAATCAACACTTGATTCAATGATCCGGTCATGTCGCACATAACCGACTAGTATCCAAATGAATCGACTTATCGAATCAATCTTTGATTCGATAACTAGGTTATATCGCATACAACCAATCGAAACATTCATCGCGAGAATAGAATACGGTATCACATACACGCATTATTCTCGGTCCCGCACATATCTCATATGCGCTCCTATTTCGTTTCGCTTGAGCCAGGAAACCTCTGTATAGGACTCTAAAGACTCGTCAATACGCCGGCAGCAGGTGATGATCATATCAAACACCCACAAGCCGCAAGCGGTCTGCTAAACGTAACGGCCACCCGGGTATTGAGCGATCAGAAGATCGACGAGCAAGCCCGCTCATACTCCTGTGAATCCAACCAGTAACACTTACCGTACAGTCCGGTCTCGTCGTCTGATATGTCGCATATCTCGCCTAGGGGTGGTAAACGTCAGACCCCAATAGCTCGATAAGTCGTGTCTATATGAGGTCTATAACAGTTCGAGAAAGTACAGGTAACACTTACCAGTAAATCTCAGCAACCCTGGCCAGGGATTTCCGGTTATAGCCAATCGAACACAGCGCAACATCAACCCCCTATACCGGGAGAGACGAATCCCCTCCTATCGCTCATTGCCTCCATATGACTCGGGACTGTACCCAAAAACCACCGTTTTGCACGCCCTCTTGGACGTGGTAAGGTGGAAATCAAAGCACGGTGGGAACCACACAAGACTCTATGACGATCTCGGGTCAACAGACTACTCTGTAGCAGTGTCACCAGAGAACTGCCATCTGACGTAAGGTATAATACCATCTGGGAGTTCTCGGCGAGTCCATCCAGTGTACCCAGTCTCCACTGAGCACCCGTATATCATCTCCGATGTCAAACACCAATGGATATGGGATCATCCATCGCCCATCTGTATGGGTCGAGAAGGTATACGCTAGTCTATTCTGGTATATCGATGCCCTGTCTCGATATACCCACGACTAGGGACTTTGAAGGATGTACTTATGGACTACTATGTCCCCACTAGTATGATCCGCATCACAGTCCAGGTAGTCAAGTACACATCCTAAGGGCTTTACCAACATGTAACAGAGAGACAATCAGTGTACACGTTAAGGTAAAGATCAACCAGATAGCATACTATCATGTTGAGCAAGAAAGTCCTCCCTATATATGTCCAAGCATCCACTACAATATACATCCTATGTATAGTAATGGCCTCTAGGGCATACATATAACTAACAGAAAATCCGAAGGATAACCCTCCTTTGAGTTTAACCGTAGCCGATATACGTCTTTTATATCACTTTACTCGTTTCGTATGTTTTTGAGAATTTGATGAAAGTCACACATGTCTATAAACTTTTAAAATTGATAAACATCTTTAGGATCAAACAGGTTTGTTCTAAGTTAAGTAATATCAAGAATAGTTCATAAAGTAAGGTGAATATGAAGGATATTATTGAGGTTTTAACAGAAGCTATAAGTCTGAAAAATAACCCATCTGAAACCTTGTTGGAGTAATTACACACCTTATCCACATGTAACGTCTTTAGATTTAAAAGAAAATGCTGGCTATATCTCCGTTTTCACTGAGTGCGGAATTATTTAAAATAAAATGAGTATTTTGTTTTGTGGCCTTGATAACTGGGGTAATTAAGTCCTTGGGGTGTCTTCACACCTAATGCCCTAAAACCATCTGGTTTAGGAGTCATTGACCCAAAACTCTCTAAGTTTCCAATCACCAGATAAAACAAGCTAAGCAAGTGTTCTCTCCGAGTTAAAAGTCCTAACGGTTCTTTGTGGGAGAATAATCTTGGCGGTGACAAATTTTCTATTAAAATATCTTTTTTCACGGAGATATGAAGGTTTGTATTTATTAAGACATTTTGCACGATAATGAAAGGTGTGTATGAACAAAAACAGGTGAAAGGGTGGAGTGAAAAATAAGACTTAGGTTCTCTGTTAAAAATGATATATATTCTGACTTGAAACCTAACTGGAGAATAAAACTTGAGAAAATTTTAATTCCTTTCAAACTCATGTAATCTTTTAGAAGTCTATCCTGGGCTGTAATTATGACATAATGACCCTAATCAAAGTTCTTCAAAACATTATGGACACTATCCGCACAATCACGTAAAGACGCGTATGAGCTTATGTTAAACAAATTGTGAGGAGTGAAAAATAGGGTTTAACGTTTCTGACTTGGGTAATAGAATTTCTAACTTTGATTTTTAACCTTAAGATTAGAATCAACAGTTTCTCCGCAACGCTAACTAGACTTGATTTTGTGGGTGTAATCCGCTGAAAACTCTCAGGAGACAATACTCCTCCTACTAGGGACACCTAGTTATTTAACGGCTTGTTTCACATGCTCAATGCAATCGCGTTCCCTGCGAAAGTGAGGCTAGGGTTTTTTGTATTGCTCGGGATGAGCAATAGATAAGTTTGGGGGTATTTATTCATCTCAGAAAACTGCATTTTAATACCGCTCACTCATTATCTATTTTGTGATATATCGGTACTATTAATCAGTGTCTGCTCAGTAATTACAGTTTACAGGTATTCGTGATTAAATACTGAAAACAAACTTAATATCACGGATATAACGTTTAGGAGCCGACACTGCAAACAGAACAGTAAACCGACCGATATCCAAAGAGCTTTTGCAAAATAAATTTTTGCACACAATTTTGGTTCAACACAATACAAGTGTATACACAACTCTTTGGCATGGACCATGACATGGTGGGGGCTGCCCATGGCACACAAGAAATGATGGATTGTGCAAGTGGTGGGGACATATGGTGTGATGGGCAATAAATGCATAAAGTTTTGATGTGATGCTTTGCATAAAGTTTCCCTCCAATTCTCTGCATGCAAACCAGGATTAAACAGCTAAATCTAGCAGCATAGGAGTAATTGTGGAGAACACACAAGCACACCATGCCAACACGAGACCAGGATCTCGGAAAGTGGCCGGCCACAACCCTCCCAGAACTGAGGAGGCCGGCACCCCTTGTCCCAATTTGCACCAAACTTCTGTGGTCCCTCCCTTGCTGCCACGTCACCTCATTTCTTATTGTTTGTTTATTTTTCTTTGGTGCCTATAAAAGAAGACCAGTGAGCAAGGGAAGGGGTCTTATGTATATTCCATAGTTTTGTTTTGTTTTGTTTTTGGTTTAGCTTGAGAGTTGAGTGAGCTTCAATTGGTTTCTTCTTCTTCTTCCCTCTTGAAGCTTTCTTTGGAGAGCTTCATTATGGAGGTTGAATAAGTTACCAAAATCTTGTACCTCTTCTTCAAGTGTTAATAATATTGTTGTTTCTTTTATACTTGCTTTCTTTTCTTTTCTTGCTTTTCTTTTTATCATGCTTAACTAATTTCTTTGGTTGTGGTAATGGTAAGAAAGTGAGATGAAAGGCTTTCCCTCCTTCTCATCTTGTTTATGTTTAATGTGCTTTAACATGATTATAACTTAAGGATTGATTTATATATTGATGTGATATGGTATTTTGAAACCATGGTTACTTTGTAACCTCTTCATATACCTATTCACTCCCCTTCCCTATTTAACAATATTTAAGTTAAAATCAAATTGGTGTTAAGTTTGCTAAGTTTGGATACGGTATTTTATGACCAAGAGCTTGACAAACCCTCAGTTTTCATATACCGTATACTATCACAACCCCTTAGCAAAATTAACACTAAAATCATTTGCTCTCTTTCACCAACTTGTATCTTTGATGTTGATGTATGCTTGCTAACCCTTGTGTTTAGTGTTGATACCCCAAACTCGGACATACAAACGGTAAGTGAACAAATGGACCCATTTCGTGTTTTACGGCGAACATCGAAATTTGATGACTTGTGCTTCGCAACCGTGTTGACAAGTCATGCTTCATGCCGGGATTGACGTAAGGACGGAAAACTCATGATCAAGGGAGTATCAAAGGAATCGTCCCGATTCAACCTTTCGAACCAAAGCAACGGCCAACTTCTTCCTTAACCTATTTGCTTGTTTTCCTTGTTTTCGTATTTTCTATTTTTTGTGACAACCAACCCAATTCTTTAATTTGTTGAACCTTAAATCACAAGACCCAATACACAATTCCCTGTGGATTTGACCCGTTCTTGCCAGCTTGCTACAATGCGCCGTGCACTTGCGGTTTATAAATATTTAAAACGAGAACGATCTCGCATGCGCAATCCGTTTCCTTCATTTCATATCCGTTTCCATAACATACGCGTTTGCGCGCGCGGGTGAATTTCCAACAATAACCCGACGGAAGCCACTCAAGTCACCACACTCCAGAAGGTATGCGCATGCCCGGCAAGTTTCCTTTATATTTGAAACTCCTGATATGGATTTTTGCCCCAAACGACTTCATGACCTTGACGTAGGCCAACATATCATAAGTTGTTAGTCAAGTTCAACCCGTCATTGTCCTGGATTAGTTTAGATCCACCCGTACAAGTTCTTGACATAGGCCAAAATAACTGTACGACTGTCCTAAATAATTGCATCTCTATGCTGCAAACAAGCATTACCCAGCTACCATTCACTATGCCTTGACGTAGGCCAACATACATAGCATGAATACTAGGTGATACCTGTAAGAAATGACGGAGGGCTACGGCTGGTTTTTGGCGAAAAACCTTTAACGTAATGAACATGATATCGTTGAAGGAACTCAAGCAGTTTTGAAAAGGAGTAGTTTAGGCTCCGCATTTTTAAAACGAGTGGTTTTGTAGAAAACCGATGGTTTTGAAGAAAACCGAGTAGTTTATAGTCATATAAACTTTTGCCAAAGAGGTTACTCCCTATGAAGGCATCTAGGCTCTTTCCTCATCGAATGAGGTATATGATATTCCTAACTGAATACCTTGATACAAAGCAAAAGGAAACGCCCGTGGGTTTCAAAATTTGGTTCCAACAACATCATTTAGGTTTGTTTTTCTTGCATTAATCAGAATTAATACAGTCCCATCAATTAAACATATCATACCAGAAAGAAACAAAAGTAAGCACGCATATATATGCCATCCGTATTCGCCATAGGGTCCCGGGTCTTCACCGTAAGGTTACTTAACTTATGGCAGGGCGGGGACAGGACTAGCGCGGATGCAAAACATATATAGCGTCTACTATATATATATATATAATATATATATAGCAACATTCGTCTCACGCATGATATCGAGTAACATCACAGAAGTATCACAGCCGAATCACAGCGGAAGCAAACATAATATGGAAATGCGGATAAACTAGGAAAAGTACATTTCAATGGAGCCAAATCTGAAATGCAATTTTCCCGATTGTATGGGTAGCCCGTAGTATCAGATCCTAGACCCTTACGAGTACGGAAAGCCACCCGCCAATCCCAGAGGTGAGGCAACCCCAATCAACGAAGTGAGTGGGCTACCCAGCACTTCCAAAATCCGGTGACTTGGGCACCCCTCCGTGGGTCAATCCTATACCCCCTACGAGTGCGGCGAATATCCCGCCAATTCTAGAATGAGGCACCACGGTCTCAACGCCATGAGATGAAGGCCCGTTGCCCTCTAGAATCTGTCTACTCGAGCACTCCGTCGCGGGGTAATCCTAATGCATGTAATGAAAAACTGAATATACAACGGTGGCTATGTCCGCAACCTGAAAATGCCCCAAAGAATAATACAAGACGTGATGACGGCAGTCCACATGTCGGACGCTCGCCACGCAATATGAATATACATTACATCACAGAGAACTATATCTAATACTACGTACACCGGGCTATCCATTATGACAAATCCAACATAACCATAATCAACAGAGCAACACAGAACATCAACGTGAATATCATGTTCGTAAACCCGTCTGATTGTGCATATAGAAACCGGTCAGATTATACCGCGCTATGATATTCACGGTCCCAGAAATAAATTCACAGAAAAACGTGAATTTAAAATTTTGATCGATTAAAACTTTCCACATTGGCCCCAAGTACAAACCAGTACACAAATAAATCTGGACCAAAACCCAATATTCCAAAAATCACATTTCCATGAACTAGAGCCCCAGAAAAAATTTAGGGTACTGTATCCAAAATTGGGCCACGGATTAGCGGCCAAATAGCACATTTGGAGGCGAATCAACGGTCAAATTTTGGACTTAGGTGCCAAAATCTTTTTCCAAGCTCTAATTTTTTCTGCACATAATTTTAATGCAACCTGAAATTTTTTTGAACAACTTTGAAATTCGAACAGCAAGCAAGGATTTTGGAAATGTGATTCGGAAAATTCCGTCAATCGAAACTCTAAATTAGTGCAAACATGTCTAGCCTTTAGCGTGGCTTTAATACCACTGCTGGGAACTTTGGCACACTAGCAAACTAATTTTAGAAAATGGCAACATGGATTTCAAAAAAATTCTAGTTTGCTAAAGTTCCAAAACCATGAATCCAACTAAAGAGCTAGAACTTGCTAATAAAAACCTAGTAAGCTAAAGTAATCTACTATGTGTATAATACTCACATCTTCAAGCTTTCTTCAAGTGCTCCAGATCACGCTTCCAAGCCGGTCTTCCTTCGCCGAAGATGATCCACCTGAGGAAAACGATCTAAGCTCCAACTTCGCTTAGCGAAACAACCGATGCTCCAAGCTCACTAGGAATGGAGAGTGGGGATGTAGGAATTTTCCGCTATTTTTTTCTCATTTCTAAAACTCATGTAAGCAACTAAAGAAGGAGGAGGAGATGAGGAAAATAGCCATGAGCAAATCAAGAAAGAATGAGAGAGTAAAAATGAAGAAGAGAATAGCATGTAGAAAAGAATGGCTTCACAATTTCTAACCATTTTTAAAATCAACCATAACATTTTCTAAATAAATAAATAAAGCCCATTCCTCTCTACATACCTCCAATCATGCTCAATGCTATCTCACCCTCCACCTCATTTGCAAATGATTTTCTAAAAAAAATCATATAATGAGGTGTCCATCTTCTAGAAGATATTCCGTATAAATACGGAATACAACCCGGTATACGTATCGAAATACATATACGTCTATCCGTATAAAAATACGAATAGCCAAAAGAGAAAATGAATAGTGAACAATAATACTAGAATATGTATATTAAAAATATATATAAATTATTAAATCAAAACTTGATTTAATAATTCGGCTTAATCCTAAGCCTCTAGTATTATCAACCATCCTATTAAAGTCTGTGTAGCCTGGACACATATTTAATTGGACACCGGTATATACCAACATATGTCATCTATATCATATCGTCTGAACTGGGAAAACCCTCTGTGTGGGGCTCTAAAAACTCGTCAATACGCTGGCAGTGGGTTTAAACACAAGCATGTCGGTGACACTAGCTGTACGTAACGACTGCCCAGGTATTGAGCGAAAGGAAGGCCGACGAGCAAACTCATCCGTATCTTTATTGAGCCTGTCTGTGAAAATCTTCGTACTGTCCGGTCTGTTCATCTAAGAGTATCACATATCGGGTCTAGGGGATGGATAAAATCAGACTCCTAATAATGCGATATTTCGTGTCGGTGTGAAGCCCATCACCCACTGAGAAACTACTGATCCAATTTCAATTCTTTCCATTTACTTACTTGTAATGTGTTTTTCTTTTGATCTCTTCTCTTTTATACTTTCTTTTGATGTTGGTTTTGGTTTGTGAATAGTGGATCTTGTTAGAGAAATAGAATGGTTATATAAGTTAAGAATCTCTATTACTCATTTTCTTTGCCCGATATTTGCTAATTGAACTCTGCCAAAACCTCACGCAAGCGCTCCGTTAGGCACCCTACCCTACCACGGTATCGGTGATCCCTAACCGTGTCCGGTTGTGTTTAGTTTGTCCGGAGGCGAAAGTCAAGAGACAAGAACGGACAGACAAGGGTCAATAAACCGGATTTCATAATTACCGTGCTTAAACATCCTAATCCACGTTGTTTCCGATTACTCTAGCTTCAATAGTTAAGTTAGGCACAAAAGAATGAGTAAGGATTTTCCTAACTTACACCAACCTATCTCTATCCCTAACAAGCTTATATTTTGCATATACAAACACTTAGGTTAGAATTGAACTGTTCGGACCTTTTGCTTAACTCGTGAGAACAAGAACTTAGAATGCACCATCTCCCTGCGGATGACCCGTACTCATCACGGCTAGCTACATGCGACGCCGTCTTGATTGCGGTTAATTTTAAACTTAGATACGATACGATAAATCTCTACCAATCAAATGACGTCGTTGCCGGGGAGACTATAACGTTTTTATTCTTATTATTTCGGATTAATCTCTGTATATCCTGTTTATATCATTAACACTTTTCTGAAAAACAAAACTAAAAATCGAATTTTTTTTTTCAGAAAACAAAAAAATTGACATTTCTAACTTTTTGCTCTCTGGAAATTTGACATGCTAACACTCTGTGGTTAAATAGAAAAATCAAAGAGTAACAGTAGCATACTAGTAGAACACAGAGAACCCACACAAAAATTGAACACAAAATGTTTTAAGTCGCCCACCGGTTTTCCTTGTTTACCCGCCACCATCGGTTTTATTTTGAGGGATTAAAAAATTTCTTCTTGTGTTGGCTCCAGTGTTCTGTTAGTACTTTGTTGTTATTGTTTGATTTTCATAATTTTTGTGTGCAGGAGTTTGGCCACATATATCGCTTTTTCGCACTAAATATCCGTTTTTCCGACATTTGCAAATTTTAAGGAATTGCGAACTGTGATCATACGTAGCAAAGTGTACATTCAAAGCTAAGGTGAGAACGAAGTAGAGTGCCACAGATTCGGATAGTTTAACCCGCGCAAGTAAACTTTTCAAGCTAATCGGATTCAATTCAACGGGGGTTTCTTAACCCAAAACATATCGGTACGTATTTCCTAACACTTTCTTCTCAAATCCGACGCGTCCACCATTCTATCTTTGCAGGATTCTTTGCAAGTCCGCTGCAAAAAAGCTAAAGTGACTAACCCGTATTTGTTGCAGCACCGCGCTTAAATATAAAAAAACCGATTGTTTGATGTTTTGAACAACTTTTTCATTGAATTGTTGCATTCTTTAGTACGGACTTAAGGACAAGTGAACCCCACAATATACGGTAAAAGATTTCATCACCTTTTCTGTGGCCCACAAATCACGAAATTGAGCATAACGTTTACCCGCATAAATTTTAAAAGAAACTAGACTTTAACCTTTTAAGGACTTCGCGCTCATTAAGAGAATTTAACCGTGTTTAGAACACCGCTTAACGTTATATCGTTCACGGGGTGTCTAGGAAAAGTGTTTACGGCGCAACCGCCAAAAGAGAAAGGGTTATTTTAATTAAGGAACTTCGCTAAAGCGTTGGAAAACCCCCCTTATCTCTGTACTTACCTGGCCTCGTGATCAGTATATCTTGAGCCCATTTCTCGACACAGTTTTACTTCGACAATCAAGTTCTTGAGCATGTTTAGTTGACCTAGGTGAACCCTAAACCGATTAGGTGTGTGGTATTTATGTCGTGATTGTTTTTCTTTACCTTTTATGTGTATATTTCATTCTTTTGTTAATAACTAACATAAAAATGAACATAAAAAAACCCCTCACAACCTTTTTCATCCCTTCTCTCCTTCATATCATGGGTACCCCATATCGACCAACTTGCCAACTTTGGTACCTTCAGCCAGATATTTCTTCATACGGCTCTTATTTTAATAGAACGTCAAACGATCCATCCATACCAAAAATCTCTTTGAAAAATCAGATAGACGCTTCTAGAAACACCACTTGGACACCACAATCCACGTCATATCAACCTTTTTAAACTTTCACCCCTTCTCATGTTGATACTCCTTCTGGGGGTAACGTGGAGACTCTTAAATCGATGTCCATTGCTGACCGAATTGTACAATCTCGTAGCCGATCTTTCATGCCTTTCACCTCTCCGGATTCTTTAGGACAATAGTTTCATCCATCTTCATACCAAGATGTTGATCCTAATCCTATCCATTCTACGCAACCATTCGATTCCTATCAATCCTATCCGACTTTCACACCTTCAGTAGACATCACTTCTGAACAACAAATTAGGAGTTGCGCGTATCCAAATGAATTTGAATCTTTTACTAAAACCCCTTCACAACTCATGTCTAGTTTGGAACAATCATTAGAAGACTTTCGGGTAGTTTCATGCCGACAAATGGAGGAATTGAATGCATCCATGGCAGCCCTCATACAACATAACGAACCAGCAGCTAGTTTCCAACTACCTCAAAATTTTACAATGTATGATATGGCGATTGAATATGATGATGAGTTGAGTAGTGAAAGTGCGCAATACACCCTTCCAAATCAATCCTACCCATTCCAAATAGAATTCCACAACTCTAGTTTCAAAAGTCTATCGATTACACCAAATGATTCACCAATTGAAGATAGAACGTTTGATGAGTTATGCAACTATGTAGTATTTGATTTACTCGATTGTGAAGGGTCTCTTTCAAGTGAAACTGATGCCACTCCATTTGATCTCTACATCCCCACTCTAGAAACCCTGCCGATTGAAAATCATGCTTTTTTTGAGGTGTGTGAGAACTTTAAGTTTAATTTGATTGAGGATATCGATATTGAGGATAATTTTGATGATGAACCTACAAATTTGGGTGAGCTTTTCTCACCATTTCAACACTTTCCTTCAGATCCATGTGGACATCATCCCAAACCATAAAATGTTTCTCCTGAACCCCATTTACATCTTAAGGTTGTTGATAATGATTTGATCGATTGCATGGATGATCTAGATTTTGAAGTGAATTTAAAGGAAATTTTTGAGGATAAACACGTTTTATTGGATGGGTCGGAATTTCCGATTCATTATGTCCCCTCCGTTGACTGTGAACATCCTCCCACGCTTATGATCGATACCATTCCTCAGTTACTTCTCTCCATCGTCTCCCTACCACAAGACTATTTGATACCTTCATTTCCGTCATCTGGTTTACCAAGTTCGAGCCCATGTTTTCTTGCGAATCTTGAACGGTTTGACCCCTTTTCTCAACATATTGATAATTTAGTACAGTTAGAAATCTCCAATTTCAAATCATTACAAACTGTACTAAATTACTCAATCAATTTTAAACCTCAAGTTTGTACTCCATTTCTTTCTGCCTTCCGTTCATCTTATCACTTCCATATACCTAGACCGGATACCATTTCCATCCACGCACGGTCTCGCGTGTCCTTCATTTCTTTTCTCTACGCATTCTTCTACCAACCCTGAGTGCATCACGATAGAATTTTTGAATGGTTGATGTTAACCTTTGGTCTGTGTAAGGCCTTGTATAAATTGATGATGTTCCCTCTCCCAACTTTAAACTTCAACGCTTAACAGTGGAAACGCTGTTTCACTTAAATTTGGGGGAACCTTTTTGTGTGTATATATTTTCTTTTCTTTTCTTGTTATATATAAAAAAAGAACCGACTATTTTGATCCCTCAGCAATTTTGACCCTCTTTGTGTAGCATGACAGTGAGGGCACTGTCAAGTTTAAGTTTGGGGGTATGCTCGGTAAGCCTCTATATCTTTTGCATTCATTTGTATATTCTGAATTTGCATACATATTAAAAAACCCATAAAAATCAGAAAATTTTCCAAAAACATAAAAAAACTTTGTCGTGAAGTTAGCTAGTGGAAGAACTTAAATTCAAAATTCCGACAGTTTAGTTTGATAAGATAGGACCAACTAAATCCTATTTTTAGATTTTGAAACCTGAAAGATAACCCTCCTTTGTGTTTAACCGTAGCTAATATACGTCTTTGTATCACACTACACGTGTCGTGAGTATTGAAATGAGATGACAAGTCTGATATGTCTTAAAAAAATTTAATTGATAAACTATTTTCTTGAGGATCAAACATGTTTGTTCTGAAATAAGTAATATCAAGAATAGTTTATAAAGTAAAGTAGATATGAAAGGATATTATTGAAACCTTAATAAGAACTAAGTCTAAAAAAAATTAATCCATCTGGAACTTGATCAGAGTGATTACACATCTTAGCTACACAAACATGTCTGTTATCTTAAAAAGAACTGAACAACTGGTTATATCTCCGTTCACATTAAATTCTTATGATTTTCACGCTAAAATGAGTCTTTTTTGTTTTAGGGCCTAGCTAACTTAGGCAATTAAGTCCGCCGGGGTGTCTACACCTAATGCTCTAAAACCAACTGGTTTGGGTGCATTAGCTTAAAACTTGCTAAGAAGCCTAGAAAGTCCAAATTAAAACAATGTCAAGCAAGTGTTCTCTCCGAGTTAAAATTCCTAACGGTTCTTTGTGTGAGAATAATCTTGACATAGGACAAGTTTTTATAAAAATATTTTTAACGGAGATATTAAGGTTTTATTTTATGATAAAGACTATTGTACGTTCACGAAGGTGTGTATGAAACGAAAACAAGAAAAAGGTGGAGTGAAGAATAAGACCTAGTTTCTTGTTAAGGAAGATAGAAATTCTGAATTTAAAACCTAGCTGGAAAACGAAATTTGAGAAAAACTTAACTCTTTATAAACTTGTGTGATCCTTTTGAAGTTTTATCCGGTCTTTATTTTGTAACATGATGACCTTTATCGAACTTTTTGAAACATAATGACACTATTTTCACCACACGTAAAGACGTATGGGATCTTAAGTTAAATAAAAAGTGAGGTGTGAAAAATAAGGGTTCGATATTTCTAACTTAGGATAATAGAATTTCTAGTTTTGAAACTAAACCCTAGGATTAGAATTGACAGTTATTTTGCAAAACTAGCTTGACGGGATTTTGTGGGTGTAATCTGTTGAAAACCCTTAGAAGACAAAACTCCTCCTACTAGTGACACCTAGAGGTTTAACGGCTTGTTGCATGAGCTCAGTGCAATCGCGTTCCCTGCGAAAGTGAGGTTAGGATTTTGTTTTGATCGGGACGAGCAAAAGATAAGTTTGGGGGTATTTGTTCATAACGAAAAACTGCATTTCAATACCGCTCATTCATTATCAATTTTATGATATATCGGTACTATTAACCCGTGTCTGCTCAATAAATACAGATTACAGGTATTCGTGACAAAACACTGGAAATACACTCAAATACACGGATACGACATTTGTGAGTCGACACTGCAACAAAAATAGAAAACCGATCAATATTCAAAGAGTTTGTTTTTGCAACAAATAAGTGTACACATTTTTTATCAAGCATGATGCAACAATAAAAGTGTGAACACAAACCTCTTTTGATGCATGAACCATGGTGGGACAGCCTAGCATAAGTGGGCACACAAGAATCATGACTTGTGCAAGTGGATGAGTAAGTGGGTGTGTGATGAGTGAAGCAAAAAGGTGTGATGTGATTTAAAATCGTATTTTCCCTCCAAATGTACAGATAGCAAACCAAGCTCTTATAAAAGAATCAAACAATTCTAGATAGATCATGGAGAGGCTATTAGATCACTACAAGAATACGAGCCCCAACACTGGAGACAAAATCGGCAGAAACCCTCATTTTACCTCCACCACCGGTCCCACCATGACATTTTGGCTCCATCTTTCTTCTGGTCATTCCATATTGTCACATCATCTTATTTTTATTTTTTGTTTTTGTTGATTTTGTGTCTATAAATACCAGAACAGATAGCAAGCTCAAGGACATACTTTGACACACTTCATTCTATTTTTCAGTTTGTAATTTTGTTAAAGCTTTGTACATAGAAGTTGGTTAATGTTGAGTTCCTTACTTTTATCTAATCTTGCAAACTCTTAATTGAGCTTGCAAGGTTAGATTTTAGTATTTGTATCTTGAAGTTGAATTTAATGAAGCTTTCATTTTTCAATGTGGTTCTTAGTATTCTCTTCAACTTTACTTTCTTGCAATTTCAATTCTTGCCATTTACTTACTTGCAATGTGTTTTTCTTTTGATCTCCTCTTTTATACTTTTTTTTTATGTTGGTTATGGTTTGTGATTAGTGGATCTTGTTAGGGAAAGAAAATGGTTGTATAAGTTAAGAATCTCTTTTACACATTTTCTTTGCCCGATATTTGCTAATTGAACTCCGCCAAAATCTCACGCAAGCGCTCCGTTAGGCACCCTACCCTACCACGGTATCGGTGATCCTTAAGCATGACCGGTTGTGTTTGGTTTGGCCGGAGGCGAAATTCAAGAGACAAGAACGGACGGACAAGGGTCAACAAGCCGGATTTCACAAATACTGTGCTTAAACACCCTAATCCACGTTGTTGCCGATTACTCTAGCTTCAATAGTCAAGTTAGACACAAAGGAATGAGTAAGGATTTTCCTAACTTACACTAACCTATCTCTATCCCTAACAAACTTATATTTTTCATATACAAACACTTAGGTTAGAATTGAACTATTCGGACCTTTTTTTAACTCGTGAGAACAAGAACATAGAACGCATCATCTCCCTGCGGACGACCCGTACTCATCACGGCTAGCTACACGCGATACCATCTTGATTGCAGTTAACTTTAAACTTAGACATGACACGATAAATTTCTACCAATCAATGGCCACCCGTGCACAGCGCGACATCTACCCCCAATACCGGGAGAGACGAATCCTTGACGATCCACTCACTGCCTCAATGTAGCTCGGGACTGTACCCAACTAAAACCTATTTGCACGATTTATTTGAGCCATGGTAGGGTAGTAATCAAAGAACATTGGGAACTCACACGAGACATATGACAATCTCATGTCGACAAACTAACCTGTGCTCATGTCACCTGAGAACTGCTATCTGACAATATGTATAATACCATCTAGCATGTTCCCGTTGAGTCCGTCCAGTGTACTCACCTCCAGTGAGCACCTGTATACTATCTTAGGTGATCAACTGACACCAGTGGCTTGTGAGACCGGCCACCGACCCTCGTCGGGGTCTCGAAAAGTATACACTAGTATACTCCGGAGTATCGATGCCCAGTCTCGATACTCTCTCGACTAAGGACATTTAAGGATGTGCTTATGGACAACCCAACTCCCACATATAGGATCGCCATCATAATGCTGGTAGTCAAGCATAAATCCTATGGGCTCTGTCAACATGTAACAGTAATCTATAATACAACATAATGCATGTACATGATAAGTCAAACCAGATAGCATACTATCATTTCGAATAAGATTGTTATACCTGTATAGGTCCTCCCTCAATCATCATAATCACCTGCCTACGATTACAATAATTGACTTAAGGGCACTATATTCAACAATACACATGCACATGGTGAAATTGATTCAATTAGCTTGCGCACTATGTAAATGCGCACATAAAGGCTAAGGCACAATACACGCACATATGGTAATGAGAGGCTCTTGCAACAAAAGTAAACTTGAGTAAAAAGAAGTGCAAATATAAAAGAAAAGAGGCTTTTCATTAATATGACAAAAAGATGGATTACAGACAAACAAAAAGAAAATAAAAGCAAGGTCCGTTCACAACGGAAAAAGAGTAGCGTCAGTGCATGGATTTTCCAAATCAAAGAGAAGGTCATGCAGGACGTCCCAGGAAGCATCCTCCATCTGCTGATACTTTCGCTCATGAATACGAGCATCAGGGTCACCACTGATATCTTCTGCCTTCGCGTAGGAAGCTATGATCGCCTTCTGCTGATATATCCTGTGTAGTATGTATATTACACGATCTCTTTGATTCTTGGTGATCAAGCACATTAGATAGACCGAGTGCACCTTATCCTAGGCCTCATCTAGAGCATGAAGCGGCATCACCTCGACAAGCCCGGATGTAGCATTCCATACCGCGATAAAAATCATCTGCAAGAAAGTAGACCGGCGGGGGAGCAGCCGCCCGCAATGATCCTCAAGACGGCGGAGTATAGCCTCGCACCTCGCATTGGGCATCGCTGTAAGCCGGCTCGTAGAAGCGGATGTCGGCATAGGAAACAATCTTCCTAATCGTATAAAGACGACTGGCCATGACACCTGAAAGAAAAAAACTGGAAAGGCGTCAGTTCACTAAAAAGGGTAGACTAGGAATATCAAAATTCAAAATTAAAGTTTGATTAAGGTTAAACTTAAGTGACATCCGAAACCTAAGGGATTGCATATCGAGAATATATCAGCCAACATGACGGTACGAAGGACTTAACTTAGTACCATAAACTTAACGGACCCCTTGTCATAAAAGAGTGGGGGTTATCTATATTCAACGTTAGGGCGGGTTTGCCTATAAACCTAAGGGAAAGGTAAACTAAAAACTCAGAAATGAGTGAATAAACTAGAAACTCCGAAATGAGTGAATAAACTAAAAACTCCTAAATAAGTTAATAAACTAATCTATGCCAGGTCCTGACAATCAAGAAAAGAAAAGTGCATATATGAAAGAGAAAGAGGCTTGTCATTCATACTTCAAAAAATAAAATTACACATTGATAATGAGGATGACTACAAAGGAAATAAAAAAGAAACAAAATTAAAAACAAATGCTACCGCATCATCCAGGATCTACAGCGGCAAGATGCTAAATTCCGGGTATGGATTCTCAAACTCAAAAGCAAGTTTTAGCAATGCGCCTTCAGTATCATCGACTACCTTCTTATGCATCTTCTCTCGGATGCAAGCGTCAAGGTCATCGCTGATGTCCTCCATCCTCTGATACGATGATACTATTGCTTTCTATTGGAAGACACGGTGCAAGATGGTGACAAGATCATCTCTCCGTTTCTTTGATATCAACCCCATTAGATACACTAAATGTACCTTGTCTTCACCGTCATCAAGCGCCTGGAGCGGCATAGCCTCAAGACGCCCTGGTAAAGTTTCCCAGATCGACCCAACGACGATCTTCAAAAGAGCAGAGCGACGGGGGAGCAATCGGCCGTTGTGACCATGGAAGCGACGGATCACATCATCGTATTGGGCCGCAGTATACTCCCGGCCTTGAAGACGATCTTGAATGCGAATCTCTTCATTGGAAACAATCTCCTCAATATCGTACAAATGACCGGCCATAGTACTAAGATTGGAGTTCCTAGTATCAGAAGCCAAGAAACCCCAATATGTCGGGATTGATACATTAAAAGTTGGACTTTGCACACATCTTGGCATTCTACTAAGTTAAAGCATGTGCGCGTCTCATGAAAATCTAAAATATTTTCTAAATAGGGATACGCAACCCAAAAAGGGGGCGCATTACTTGAAGGAAGCAAAGGTTTCAGGTTCGATATGAGCACTTTACCTTGATGGAAAAAGTCTGGCTTGTTAAAGAAAAGGTGATGAAGCAGAGACTTCAAACAGGAAGCAAAAGTTTCGAACAAGTGCGTAAGCACTAGAGAAGTAAGTGCACAAAGAGAAAAGTTCTCAAAGCGCACAACCAAAGGTAAGAAAGTAAAGCACTTCAAAAAAGAGGGTGCAACCCTTTTATAGGGGTTAAAAATCGGTTCACCTTCAGCAAATCTCGAGGCGAATCCGATGGTTCGAAGTTCGACACTGATTGCACCCACATGCAGGCCATGTGCGCGCGATCAAAGGGGGTATTTGTTCGCACCTATTCAAGTGTGCACCAGATGTCAAGAGCTCGCATCATGAAATTGATTCAATCGACTTGCGCACCTGTATGCATGTGCACATGATGAAAATGGTTCGATTGGCTTGCGCACCTATATACATGCGCACATGGTGAAATTGATTCAATTGGCTTGCGCACTATGTAAATGCGCACATAAAGACTAAGGCACGATACATGCACATATGCTAATGAGAGGCTCTTGCAACAAAAGTAAACTTCAATAAAATGAAGTGCAAATGTAAAAGAAAAGAGGCTTTTCATTGATACGACAAAAAGATGGATTACAGATAAACAAAAGGCAAATAAAAGCAAGGTCCGTTCACAGCGGCAAAACACTAGCGTCAGTGCATGGATTCTCAAAATCAAAGAGAAGGTCACGCAGGAAATCCCAGACAGCATCCTCCATTTGCTGATGCTTCTGCTCATGAATATGAGCATCAGGGTCACCGCTGATATCTTTTGCCCTTGCGTAGGAAGTTATGATCACCTTCTTCTGATATATCCGGTGCAGGATGTCTATTGCACGATCTCTTCGATTCTTGGAAATCAAGAACATTAGATAGATCAAGTGCACCTTATCCTCACCCTCATCTAGAGCATGAAGCGACATCACCTTAACAAGCCTGGGTGTAGCATTCCATATCGTGATAAAAATCATCTGCAAGAGGGTAGACCAGTAGGGGAGCAGCCTCCCGCAACGATCCTTAAGACGGAGGAGTATAGTCTCTCATTGGGTATCGCTGTAAGCCGGCTCATAGAAGCGGATGTCGGCATGGGAAACAATCTCCCTAATCGTATAAAGATGACTGGCCATGACACCTGAAAGAAAAAAAACTGGAAAAGCATCAGTTCACTAAAAAGGGTAGACTAGTAATATCCAAATTCAAAATTAAAGTTTGATTAAGGTTAAATTGAAGTAACATCCTTGAAATAAAAGAAATATTTTAAGGTTTATCTTAAGTGCACAACCTAAAGGGGTAAGTGCGCAACCCAAAAGGGTGCACAAGGTAAGCTAAATGCCTAACCCAAAGGGTGAGCAAGCAAAATTAAAAGTGCAAACTAAAAGGGGATGCGCAAGGCAGAGGTGTGTAAGCGCACTTACCAAATTAGTAAGGAAGTAAAGGCTTATGGAAGAAAACAAGAACTTTAAAAGGGTATAACTCCAAAGAGAGTGAAGAAAAAGACACCTATTTATAGGGTTTTGAAAAGATGGTTCGCATTCTGGTAAGTCCCGAGGCAGAACTAATAAATCATAGCTCGACACTTGTTTGTCGCTCTGAAAATATGCGAAGAAGTGCGTATGCATGTCCAATGACAAAGTCATATGACATGAGCGCACATGCAATATGTGGACAAATGATAGGTGTGCACATGCACGTGCAACGCACGGACGCAATGCACACTTAATCAATGACAAGTGAAAATACATGCGCATCCCATGAAAAAGACGCTTATTGAAAAGGGAATAAATCTTGATTAATAAGCAATCAAATTTTTAATTAACTGTAAAATATTCCGTTGATTAAATAGCTTAACCAAAAGATCCGTGGATCAAAGATCCAACGGTGCACATGCCATCCTTAATTGATATAAATTAATTAAAGCTTTTTAAATCAATCTAAAATTAGATTGAGATAAAAAAAAAACTGAACAAACCCTAATTTCTTCTCTCCTATAAATAGGAGCCTCATATGAAGAAATACGGATGGAAAACCTTCCTATAAACTTGAAAAACTCAAGACTTCTCCTTTGTCACGACCCACCCCCAATACAGAGAATATTGTCCGCTCTGGCCGAAATCGCACGGTTTTGTCCTTCGAGACGAACTGGACCCGACCAGGGGCCACTTCCCAGGAGGTCACCCATCCCAGGACTTCCCTGGCCCGAGCACGCTTAACTACGGAGTTCTCAAACACCTATAGTGCCAGTTCACTTAAAAGACGCCTCTGTATCAAAGAGCGGTATCATTCCATTTATAGTACAGATTTGTCCACTTTCGGAATGTATTCCGAGAATTCCCCATTGTTTTACAGTTGGTCCCTATGCTTATCTGATATATATGGGTATACCAGATAATGCCTGGGGTACTACATTCTTCCCCACTTAGAACAATGGTTCGTCCTCGAACCACAGACCTACTATTGAGGAACCAGCTTTGATACCATTCTGTCATGACCCACCCCCAATACAGTGAGTATTGTCCGCTCTAGCCGAAACCACACGGTTTTGTCCTTCGGGGCGAACTGGACCCGACCAGGGGCCACATCCCAGGAGGTCACCCATCCCAGGACTTCCCTGGCACGGTTAACTACGGAGTTCTCAAACACCTATAGTGCCAGTTCACTTAAAAGGCGCCTCTGTATTAAAGAGCGGTATCATTCCATTTATAGTACAGATTTGTTCACTTTCGGAATGTATTCCGAGGATTCCCCATTATTTTACAGTGGGTCCCCATGCTTATCTGGTATATATGGGTATACCAGATAATACCTAGGGTATTACACTTTGTCACGACCCGAAATTGGCACGTGACGGCCCTAATACTACGCAACGTCTAAAGGCGTAACGCAGTAAAATAAAGCCCAAACCCAGAAACCTAAACCATTAAAAAGACAAGAAAAGATAATAGAAATTTTTGAAACATTTGAAATCACAACCCAAATTCTTTAAAAGTCCAACTTTCTTTCTTTAAAATTTTGGCAGCACCTCCTTGTAAAAACTAGCCCCAAAAATGGGTACAACATAAATATAAATAAAGTATCCCCAAACGGGAGAAAATACGGGCCCAAAGACGGAAAACAACCACCATAACAAATATACAACGCCGTAGCGAGGAAATAAAAGACAATAGAAAGAAAGCTGTATAAAAGGCAACAAATCACAAATAACATACAATATCGTCCTCACCAAGTCTCTAAGTCAACATGAAAATGTAGTAGATGGAGAGTACAAGGATACAACGAATATACAATACAAAAATACGGATAACCACAAAAACCCACCTAAGCAAAACTGCACACTAGGAGCTGAAGCGGTATCCGTAGCAAAAGATGATCAGATAGATGAATAGCCAGCCTCAACTACTCTGGAGAACACCCTGCAAAACAACTGTGGCACAACGGGGGTGAGTTGCCAACTCGTGAATAGTAAATAACATATGCAGGTAATCGCAAGTATGCACTTACAGCGTGAATCTAACATATGCAATTAATAGCAATAACAGGTCATATGAATGCAATAATCATGAAAAGTACACTAGCAGGTACAACTAATACATGAAGCAATAATAATATGTCATTTCCACAAAATCCTGACATCGTGGTAGGATCACAATCCATCAAGACAATCCAAATTCCAATTTCCTCAAATCAGCCCCCAAATTGACTCTCATATCATATAAGTCTCACAAATCCTTAATGTACAATATCGAATAAATCTCCTATATCATGAATGTACAAAATCAAGTGAATCTCATATATCTTTTATGTACAATATCAAGTAATCTCAAATGTCCTAGATCCAATATCAAGTGAATCTTTTATATCCTAGGTATATTTTCATGAATAAATATGATGAAGTATATGAATTTATATGTATAAATATATACAATATCGAGCATATATGCCCCGGGCACATAGGCCCCTCACATCGACCATATAGGCCCCTCACATCGAGCACATAGGCCTCGAGCACATAGGCCCCACTCATCGACCATATAGGCCCACTCATATAATGAATAATTATATTGCATATATCATCATGATGATATATGTTGTAAGTATATATATATATATATATATATATATATATATATATATATCAGCGTCCCATACCACTGATATATATACGATGGGTATACATACATATATATCAGCGTCCCATACCACTGATATATATATACGATGGGTATATATATATATATATATATATATCAGCGTCCTATACAACTGATATATATACGCAGGAGTAAAACAATCCAGAAAACATCATATGAAAACCATATCTCAATGCGAAAATCCATGAATATAATATATGCAACATAAATCTGAAATGTAAGCATATAAAGAAAAAGACGCTAATTAACATCTAGTAAAGGTAAATATGTAGCTGTAACTGATATATGTGTAACATACAGGTGTAGCAAGGTATAGATATCTACCTATAAGAAATGATAAAGTATACCCCCCGGGTATAAGTGGAATATGTGAGCAAGGTATACCTGTAGCTATATCGTAAAGTGTGTATGGTACAATACTCTATAGGTATACAGGTATGCTAAATGTCATATGTGATAAGAAATATGAATCAATGTCACAATGTCCCTAACCAAGCAATATAATATCTATAAATGGTTTGTGTGTGACATGGCAATTATTGATGGTGTGTGTAGCATACAATCCGTGCTCGTGCAACATGAATCGTCAATAATATGTGCAGTGTCCTACGGCTACTAGTCCAACCACAACAACATCTAAGTAATAGGGTAAATGCGCAATTCTAAATATAACATAGAATATGCGACATGTATTAATATTCCTAGCTCAGACACATAACGCCATGCGGGCGATTCCCCTGTAGATGTTAAATCTACTCACCTGGTCGCGTGCTACACGTAGCCGACCACCTGCTTCCCTTTCATTGCTGCGTCCGATGTATCCGCCTGCGAACCTGGAAATTACACAAGGAATCCATATATAAGCAAAATATCTCGCAAAACGCGATATCGAAACCAAACGAGAAACTCGCATCGCGAACTAAACGCGCGTGTGTACGATACGCTGAAACGTGTGTATACGCGTCTAAAACTACCTCGACACGTCGCGACACGCTGGATCACAGAACCCACTCACGTATCGCGCGTATCGCGCAAAAAAAACGTACTAGAAAAGTGATATATGGTCCCAGATTTTGATACAGGTAATATATCACAAAATTGCATATGCCAAAACACTATAATATGTAGCAGACTACCCTAGCCAAAACCTCAACACCCCAGTCCCCTACCTGGCCACAATTTGCGGCCAGAATGGTTAAATTGGAGGCCAAGTTTTGGAATGAGGGGCTCGTGCTCAGGTGGTGTGGTCTAGACCTAGTAAATATGCTCCAGTTTCCTCAATTTTTCTCTGAAGGAGCCGGGTCACAAGCAGATCACAGAAAGCTACAAATTCACCTTAAAACCATAATTTTGCACAAAATGGAAACCCTATGGTATTTTAGTGAAATATGGGTTGAAGCTAGATTTACTTGGCCCTAATAACACTTAAATAGGCTAGGTTAACCAATACTAACATCAATTGGACAACACCTCACACAAATCACCATATTTAGCACCAAACTCACTATTTAACACAAACCGAAGCTAATTCTACACAAGTTTAGCAAACTAGGAAGTCAAGCCTAAGAAGTATACCTCACTTGACCCTAGGCACAAGGAGAAGGAGAAGAACTGAGTTGATGCTGCTGTTTGCTACTGCAGGTGCTGCATGTTGCTGCTGCTGCTGCTGCATGAAGCTGCTGCTGATGCTACCTGTGCTGCTGCTGATGCCTCTGCTGCTGCTGCTTCTTCTTCTGCTGCTGGAGCTGCTGCTTTGTGTGTGTGTGTGAGTGAGAGAATGAGAGAAATGAGAGTGAGAATGAGAATGAGAGCAAACAATTCAAACCCCCCTTCTCACTCTCTCTCTTCATTAAATGGGCATGGCTCATGCCATGTTGCCCCATGCTCCTCTCTCTCTTTTTCAACAAAAGAAAATCATTTTCAAATCCTTTTTCATTTTTCTTTTAAAAACAACAATACAAAATTAAAACCCAAAACACTTAATAAAACTATTAAACTAGATTAATGCAATTGGGTTAATCCACCATGATGGCTAATCATGGTTTAACCCCATTTTAAAACCCTAGTTAACATGCACATGTGTGTGCAAGCTTAGAAAAATTCTAATAAAATATTCATTAAATAGGATAAAATATTTGAAAATTAATTTGGTAAACTTTTTATTAAAAACCATATATTAAAATATAATTAGCCACTAAACACATCCTAAGGTGTTACAATCTTCCCCCCTTAAAGAAATTCGTTCCCGAATTTTAAAAATATACTGCTACGCGTACCTTCAAAGAGAAGATTAAAAACTCTCAAATCTCACTCACAGCCTCCCAAGTGATTACCTCACTATACTGCTACGTCCAAGAAAACCCTTCACAGATGGCAAGACCCTTGACTGACGTTTCTCCACCTGCCGAGCCATTAACACAATTGGCTGCTGGTGAACGAAAGATCGCGTCCAAGATAAATGGTCTGGTGCTGAATCAAGTGAGAAAGGTCATGAAGGTAATTGCAAAGTATCGACACAAGGAATACGGGGTGAATACTCAATAATCTGGGCGAAAGTGCCGAATTAAAGGCAACGAAACGAACTCGCTTATAGGATCTCAAAAGGACCTACAATTCTGGGATAAGCTTCCCAAAACTCAACATGTCATTTATCGGAAAAATCCTTAGGAATACATAATCTGCCACTGTGAACTCAAGCCCACGATCAACACGGTCGACATAAGACCTCTGTCCGCAATGGACAATTCTCATCCTGACCTAAAACAACTGGATCGTCTCCGAAGTCTCTAGACTAGCTGGGGTCCAAAATCCTACTTACGCAGAGTTAGAAAAACAACAGGCTGGTGATCGACACGACCTAACCCCTAAACCTAAAGGTTGCCAATTGGAACGCTCCTTGATAACTGCTATCAAAGAAGTATCCTAACGATGGCAAGTGACGATCCCAACTGCCGAAAACAATTAATACATACGCACAAACTTAACAAAGAAAAACTGAGCAAACCGAGTATAACCGAACGACAAGAATCCGAAAGGAGTCACACCCTGACTAAACTTGGGTAGACACCATAATGAAATTCGTGGAGATCTGCACCCACTCCCTCTTCGGAACGGTTAAAGGTTGCAACTCTCCAGCCGGTCTCAGATGCTCAACCCAAGCACACAACAAGACAGACACCTTAAAACGAAACCGAAAACTTTTCTTTACATCCTTGCCCATCCGTAACTATCTCACAAGTCACATCAATGCTGGTGGAACTTGAATGAGTACAGAGAGTTGATTGATGTGCCTGCCCTAAGATTTCACGTCTCTCCCCAATAATATCAGGTACACAAACGCGTCCCTAACTTAGCACACCCGTGTCACAAATCAAGGACTCCGAATTATTACCCATCCGAGTAGGCTCAAGTATCACTGATGAACGAGCATCGGCGGGCAGTGCCTCGCGAAAGCGATTAAGGAAAAACTGGTCGGGCGCGGACATGAGCAAGCTGTCCCCTCAGTAGAGACGAACTTAAGCTGTACTCAACGATCGCACAAGAACTGTAAATCTGCAGAAGACTATCTCAACAATCAAAATCCGCTGCAGGAAGATGTACATTAAGCTCTGGTGGTCCATGAAAATCTGACACGACTCTCGAACCAGTAGTGTCTCCAAATATCCAACGCAAAACCACCGCGGCCATCTACAGATCATGAGTGTGATATCCTTCTCGCACTTCTTCCAAATGTAGGGAAGAAAAAGCGATAACTCCATAGTGTCACCTCAGTACACACTCGAGCCCCACTCGTGAAACATCACAGTTAACAACAAGGTCGCCCGAACCAGGAAGCAAAGAAAGAACTGATGCAGTTGTTAACCGAATCTTCAACTGCCGAAAACTCCGCACACATGCCTCAGTCCAAAGAAAAGAAACCTCCATTCCGGTCAATTTAGTAAACGGTGCAGCACTACTCTAGCAATCCAGCACGAAACGGCAGTAAAAACCTGCTAAGCCCAAAAATCTGCGGACCTCCGTCCTGCACACAAGTCTGGGCATAAGCTGTACGGCCTCAATCTTTCTTGGAACCATACGAAAACCGTCTCCCGTAACTACAAGACCTAGGAGTCAACACAAACAAGCCTGAAGGAACACTCCGAGAATCTAGCAAACCGCTGGGGCTCTTCCAATGTTTGCAAAACAAATCCTCAAGTGCTACTCCTGTCCCTCAAGACACATTAAATAGACCAGAATGTCGTCAATAACACAACAAAAACTGGTCGAGGAACGGCCTGAAGAAATCTGGTTCATCATATCTACGAATGCTGCTAGGGCATTAGTGAATCCAATAACACCACCAAAACACACAAAGCCCATAGCACACACAAGGCAGTCTTCGGAATGTCCGAACCCGCAATAATGATGACCCTATCCCGAACAAACTTATAAAATGTCTCGCACTCTGGAGCTGATCGAAGAAATCGCCAATGCGAGGTAAAGGATACCTATCCGCACCGTAAGCCGGTTCAATTGATGATCAATCAATACACAAGCTCAAACTGCCTTCTTTCTCCTTGACGAACAGAAATAGGAGCTCCTCAAGGCGAAACACTCAGACGCACAAAACTTCCCAACAACAACTCTGCAGCTGATATTTTAGCTCCCTATGCTTTGCCGGCTCATCTGGAACAACGTCGGAAAACTTTCGCACGAAAGAAAACCGGTCCAACAAACCAACTGTGGCTACGGTATCACGAATAAACACCAAGAATCCACGACATCTCCTCAAAAGCCGACTAGCGAAAAAGGCTGAATTCAAGCGGTGAGAGGCGGCACAACTATCCACCTTGCGCAACAAGAACTGACTTGCCGGGAAAAAAAAACCTGACTGTTTCCTCACGGTAGTCCAAAGACGCCTAGCACGTAGCTAACCAGTCTATGCCCAGGAGAACGTCAAACCCAACATCTCTAGAAGGATAAAAACGACGGACGAATCTCCTACCTGATTGGCACACAACTGAAATACGTGTTGTGCAACAAAAGAATCACTGACAGAAATTAACACAACAAACGGCTGATCTACCTAACACGACTCTCGTCCCAACCACGGCACAAGGTGTGAAAAACAAACAAATACATCAAAAGAACATACGAATTAAGGATACCTGAAAACTCAGCATTGGACGACCGCGCGTCCCGATGAGTAGAAGCAAACTCTCGTGTCTGCCCCCTACCCGCAACTGGCTGAACTCCTCCTCTGCTAGACTGACCCCTCTGAGCGAACCTTCCACGTCCACGACATCTCTGAATACGACCCTGACGCGGTGTTTGGGAACAATTTCTGATATAGTGATGAAGGCTCCCGCACCGATAGCATCCAGAAAAACGTTGCTGACCCCCCTGGGGTTGAGAGCTGAATGACTGTCCTCGTCCTAAGCCTCTGCTACTCCCGTGACGGTCATGAAATCTGTCTCGACGACTAAGCCTCTGTCTCTGGGCTGGTACACCGGTACGAGTCCTCCACTGTTCCGGAACTCTCAGAGTCTCTGGAATATGTGCCTCGTTAACTGGAGCTGCATCCACTGGTGCTATGTAGGTGACGGACCGCTGCATGCTGATTGCAAGGAACAACTGAGTAACAGGGGTGACAACCTCCTATCGCTACGCTCAAACGGTCTCAACCAATGAACTCATCGTCTGACGCAAGTCCTGCATCTCTGCCACAAGCCTAGCGAGCTAATCTGTCGAAGGCTGATCCGTCTGCACCTGTGCAACTAGTGTGCCATCCTGGTCAGTGCTCGTCTCACCCGAACCAACTCTGACCTCGGCCCTCGCTGCATCCCTCTGAGTCCCTATAGTCATCGGCGAAAAGGCTATAAATAGAGATAAGATTCGATAAGAACACGGAAATCGAATCACAAAGATATGAATCATCAAGGAAGGAATTTCAAGCAATGTACTTAGGTCACTTTAGGCGAAGTACCGCAGCATGAGTATGCTGCAGACATACACACACTACGTTACTCTGCTTAAGCTACCTACTCCATCATACCAAGGTCATCGTACACTCCGAAAGGTAAAACCTAGCGCTCTGATACCAACTTTGTCACGACCCGAAATTGGCACGTGACGGCCCTAATACTACGCAACGTCTAAAAGCGTAACGCAGTAAAAGAAAGCCAAAACCCAGAAATCTAAACCATTAAAAAGACAAGAAAAGATAATATAAATTTTTGAAACATTTGAAATCACAACCCAAATTCTTTAAAAGTCCAACTTTCTTTCTTTAAAATTTTGGCAGCACCTCCTTGTAAAAACTAGCTCCAAAAATGGGAACAACATAAATATAAATAAAGCATCCCCAAACGGGAGCAAATACGCGCCCAAAGGGGGAAAACAACCACCACAACAAATATACGACGCCGTAGCGAAGAAATAAAAGACAATAGAAAGAAAGCTGTATAAAAGGCAACAAATCACAAATAATATACAATATAGTCCTCACCAAGTCTCTAAGTCAACATGAAAATGTAGTAGATGGAAAGTATAAGGATACAACGAATATACAATACAAAAATACGGATAACCACAAAAACCCACCTAAGCAAAACTGCACACTAGGAGCTGAAGCGGTATCCGTAGCAAAAGATGATCAGATAGATGAATAGCCAGCCACGACTACTCTGGGGAACACCCTGCAAAACAACTGTGGCACAACGGGGGTGAGTTGCCAACTCGTGAATAGTAAATAACATATGCAGGTAATCGCAAGTATGCACGTACAACGTGAATCTAACATATGCAATTAATAGCAATAACAGGTCATATGAATGCAATAATCATGTAAAGTACACTAGCAGGTACAACTAATACATGAAGCAATAATAATATGTCATTTCCACAGAATCCTGACATCGTGGTAGGATCACAATCCATCAAGACAATCCAAATTCCAATTTCCTCAAATCAGCCCCCAAATTGGCTCTCATATCATATAAGTCTCACAAATCCTTAATGTACAATATCGAATAAATCTCCTATATCCTGAATGTACAAAATCAAGTGAATCTCATATATCTTTTATGTACAATATCAAGTAATCTCAAATGTTCTAAATCCAATATCAAGTGAATCTCTTATATCCTAGGTATATTTGCATGAATAAATATGATGAAGTATATGAATTTATATGTATAAATATATACAATATCGAGCATATAGGCCCCGAGCACATAGGCCCCTCACATCGACCATATAGGCCCCTCACATCGAGCACATAGGCCTCAAGCACATAGGCCCCACTCATCGACCATATAGGCCCACTCATATAATGAATAATTATATTGCATATATCATCATGATGATATATGTTGTAAGTATATATATATATATATATATATATATATATATATATATATATATATATATCAGCGTCCCATACCACTGATATATATATACGATGGGTATACATACATATATATCAGCGTCCCATACCACTGATATATATATACGATGGGTATATATATATATATATATATATATATATCAGCGTCCCATACCACTGATATATATACGCAAGAGTAAAACAATCCAGAAAACAACATATGAAAACCATATCTCAATGCGAAAATCCATGAATATAATATATGCAACATAAAACTGAAATGTAAGCATATAAAGAAAAAGCCGCTAATTAACATCAAGTAAAGGTAAATATGTAGCTGTAACTGATATATGTGTAACATACAGGTGTAGCAAGGTATAGGTATCTACCTAAAAGAAATGATGAAGTATACCCCCCGGGTATAAGTGGAATATGTGAGCAAGATATACCTGTAGCTATATCGTAAAGTGTGTATGTACCTATCGCTAATGGTACAATACACTATAGGTATACATGTATGCTAAATATCATATGTGATAAGAAATATGAATCAATGTCACAATGTCCCTAACCAAGCAATATAATATCTATAAGTGGTTTGTGTGTGACATGGCAATTATTGACGGTGTGTGTAGCATACAATTCGTGCTCGTGCAACATGAATCGTCAATAATATGTGCAGTGACCTACGGCTACTAGTCCAAGCACAACAACATCTAAGTAATAGGTTAAATGCGCAATTCTAAATATAACATAGAATATGCGATAGGTATTAACATTGCTAGCCCAGACACATAATGCCATGCGGGCGATTCCCCTGTAGATGTTAAATCTACTCACCTGGTCGCGTGCTACACGTAGCCGACCACCTGCTTCCCTTTCATTGCTGCGTCCGATGTATCCGCCTGCGAACCTGGAAATTACACAAGAAATCCATATATAAGCAAAATATCTCGCAAAACGCGATATCGAAACCAAACGAGAAACTCGCGTCGCGAACTAAACGCGCGTGTGTACGATACGCTGAAACGTGTGTATACGCGTCTAAAACTACCCCGACACGTCGCGACATGCTGGATCACAGAACCCACTCATGTATCGCGCGTATCGCGCAAACAAAACGTACTAGAAAAGTGATATATGGTCCCGGATTTTGATACAGGTAATATATCACAAAATTGCATATGCCTAAACACTATAATATGTAGCAGACTACCGTAGCCAAAACCCCAACACCCCAGTCCCCTACCTGGACGCAATTTGCAGCCAGAATGGTTAAATTGGCGGCCAAGTTTTGGAATGAGGGGCTCGTGCTCAGGTGGTGTGGTCTAGACCTAGTAAACATGCTCCAGTTTCCTCAATTTTTCCCTGAAGGAGCCGGGTCACAAGCAGATCACAGAAAGCTACAAATTCACCTTAAAACCATAATTTTGCACAAAATGAAAACCCTATGGTATTTTAGTGAAATATGGGTTGAAGCTTGGTTTACTTGGCCCTAATAACACTTAAATAGGCTAGGTTAACCAATACTAACATCACTTGGACAACACCTCACACAAATCACCATATTTAGCACTAAACTCACTATTTAACACAAACCGAAGCTAATTCTACACAAGTTTAGCAAACTAGGAAGTCAAGCCTAAGAAGTATACCTCACTTGACCCTAAGAACAAGGAGAAGGAGAAGAACTGAGTTGCTGCTGCTGCTTGCTACTGCAGGTGCTGCATGTTGCTGCTGCTGCTGTATGAAGCTGTTGCTGATGCTGCCTGTGCTGCTGCTGATGCCTCTGCTGCTGCTGCTTCTTCTTCTGCTGCTGGAGCTGCTGCTTTGTGTGTGTGTGAGTGAGAGAATGAGAGAAATGAGAGTGAGAATGAGAATGAGAGAAAACAATTCAAACCCCCCTTCTCACTCTCTCTCTTCATTAAATGGGCATGGCTCATGCCATGTTGCCCCATGCTCTTCTCTCTCTTTTTCAACAAAAGAAAATCATTTTCAAATCCTTTTTCATTTTTCTTTTAAAAACAACCATACAAAATTAAAACATAAAGCACTTAATAAAACTATTAAACTAGATTAAGGCAATTGGGTTAATCCACCATGATGGCTAATCATGGTTTAACCCCATTTTAAAACCCTAGTTAACATGCACATGTGTGTGCAAGCCTAGGAAAATTCTAATAAAATATTCATTAAATAGGATAAAATATTTGAAATTAATTTGGTAAACTTTTTTTATTAAAAACCATATATTAAAATATAATTAGCCACTAAACACATCCTAAGGTGTTACATCCTTCCTCGGCAAAACTGCGTAAGGTAGAAACAAAGAGAAAAACTTCACCTTTTGGAAAAAGCTTTTACTTTTATACAGAAGCCTTTGCTTCTTTTCAAATTTATCGATTCGCCGTTAAAAGATCTTAGGGTTCCTAAGATCCAAAGAAATATAAGATGCACACCACAAAAATGCATGAATACCCGACTTGAAAACAGATGAAAATCAAGGTTTTCACTTCTCGGAAAATAAGAGAAGAAGAAAAGAAAGTGAAACAGAATCCATTGCTTTTTAGTGAAAGCTCTTGCTTTCTGATAAAAACAAGTGCGCACTCAAATTAGTGCGTGCTTAATGATACAAATTATTATCCTTGGAAAAATAGTGCCCTAGGGATGCGCACCCCATATATCCACGTGTGCGCACTTGATAAAAACAGCCTCGGAAAGCATGCACACCACGTGATACACACGTGTGCAAACTTAATAAAAACGACCTCTGAAGGCATGCGCATCACGTGATACATGTGTGTACGCACTTAATAAAAGTTGCCTACAAATACATGCGCACATACATACATGCGTGCATAATAGATGTGTCATGTCAATCACATGTGCGCACTCTTTTCAAATGAAATAAACGGGCATGGGCGTCGTATATACCTGCGCACTTGTACCATTTAATCACTTAAACAAAGATTAAGCCCCCGTTGATCAAAACATCAATAAACCCAAGTGATGTTAGTCTCAAAAATGCCTAAAGATCCTTAATAAATATTTATTAAGTTGATCTCAATCCAAAACAGGATCTACGAGCCTTAACTACATACTGTTGAGTTGATCTAGTCTCGAAAATGACTAATGAGCCCCAGGTAACATATTCGAACGGATGGACCTCATTCATACGAGATCTGCGTCCTAAGTTCAAACCCAAATTCACACACACACACATACACACACACACAAACACACACACACATACTTACGGATTTGGACTAATCCGCGCCCTATGGGTGACGACATAAAATAGTTTCCGTATACAATCCACGGGCAACCTTAATAAACAAAATAACACAGAACACGACGTGACCTACCGGAGCAAAAGAAAGTTGTTATCACAATGTGATAACGTAATTAACTGCAGGGGCTTGCTCCTGCAGAGAAAAGTGTCTCCACAATCAAAAACCCCTCACAAATGAAAGGGAATCTAATGAAGTCTGCTACATCGGTCGCATCTATCCAAACCTCCGATATACGATACCATAGATCAACTTGGTATCTTTGGAGAGGTGGATGGATATGTCTAAATAGTATCTGCCCCTAAATTCAGGCTAGACACTCAGTCCAGTCTTCGGCGGCAAATAGATTCTGGCACGCCCGGTGGGATCTCTTCTTATTTTAACTCCACACTTTGTGTGTCGTGTTTCGTGAACAAAATCTCGGTTCTCTATATTCATGGTTGCCCCTGGACTCGAGGTACTAAAACCCGGTGTCTCGCTTCTGTGCAAGAATCAATGTCTCTCAACTGCACTGCCTGCAACAACAACTCCTTCTCCACCCCAGCTGGAGGAGTGACATACAGGACTAACGCGGCCTCCATTTTGTCAATGCCGGTAGGGTAGGTCACACAAGCCACTACCGAACTATTCTTCGGGTCCATGCTCCCACTTGTGAGATTTGGCGCTTCGGCGCAATAAGAAGAAGCTCCCAGAAGGTCAGTCTTTGATTGGCTAACTATTGTCACGGCTCTTATCAGCCAGCCGTTCAACTCTAGAGTCCCGGTCTTCAACAGGCTGGAGAAGAACATGAATGTGCCCGTACAGAAGCCCATGATACCAGAGGGAGCTACCCCAAAACAGCTAGCCCTCCCTACTCATGCTACCTGTGAAGCTAGCAAAAGCGCTTCACCTCCAAGGCGGTCGGTCTTCGACAGATTAGCCAACTCCGCTCCATCTCCAACAAGGATGTCAGTCTTCAATAGGCTGACGCCAAGCGAAGCTCCTCAACAACATCGGGGGAATGATGAAGACGCCTCTAAAACGGAGGCCATTCCTACTACAAGACATGCTCGATGTCGCCATTAGCTCCAAGTGAGATGAGCTAGGGCAACTCCCCCTCTGGGCTCATCCCGCCAGTTTCTGTAGTGGATATCGACACTTCTATTCTAACTGGGAACAGTTTCGACCTGCTTAGGAGGGTGCACAAGAACTCCCCGATGGCGGTACTGAAAAAATCACCTCCGCTGGAAGTGTAGGGTTCCTAAGCACAACAGTAAGGTTTTAGGTGACATCATCCATGCCAAATTAAAATTTTGCCATGCTTAAACAACCCTAACAAGATCTTATACTAGAAAATCATACGAAACTAAAAGCAAACAACTTTACTTCTAAGTGATTAGGGATTACAACCTTTGTAGTCCGTTCCTTTGCTTCATAAGCTCCAAGTTGTGATCCCTTCGCTACTATCATCAAGCTCCCGGACTCTTGAGAGGCTCCATGAGGTGAATGATGCATCCTTGCTAGAAGTCTTTACAATCCAAGATGATCTACATCGAGGCAACACGAACTCAAGCTTTCTCTTCACTAATATGAAATTAGTGAAGCTAACACCCTAATCTAAGTGGCTAGTTTAGAAGAGGATGATGAAGTAGGAAGTTTGATCACTTTAGATTTTATTTTCTCATAATTTTTCTTCTCCTTTTCAAAACCTAGAAAGAGTGAGCTTGAAGGAGATGAAGGAGGAAGAAGATGAATGAATGAGATGAGGTTAGAAATGCAACCTTGGGTTAAAATGTGTCATGGCTAACTCATGTAGAGAATTGACCATGGCTATGTAATTAGGGTTAGGTCAATAAATATCTTAGGTTAAAACAAAATACTTGGACTTAGTCAATGGTTCTACAAGCTTCATGAAAGCTCAACCATGACTAATTCCAAGATATTTGAATTAACTAAAATAAATAAAAACCTAACCCTAATTACAAGTATGGTATCATTCTCATACACCCAAGTATGCATGTGTAACCAAGCATGTCACAATTATATATCACATATATAATTTTGTGAACAAAAGAAAATAATACAATTAACATATATCACATATATATCAATGTATTATCAAGTGAGAAAAAGTAATTCTTAAGTGAGCTAATATTAGTTAATGTAATTTAATATATCAAATATATAATTCTACATTAAATTATTAAATCAACACTTTATTTAATAGTCCGGCTATATTACATATAATCGACTAATATAATATGTATCATTTTATCAAATCAACACTTGATCCGATAACCCGGCTATATCACATATAACCAGCCGATATCACATATCGCGAGAATAGAATACGGTATCACATATCGTAATAATCTCGGTCCCGCACATATCACATAAGTGCTCCTACTCCGTTTCGCCTGAGCCAGGAAACCTCTGCGTAGGACTCTAAAGACTCGTCAATACGTCGGTAGTAGGTGATGATCATATCAAACACCCACAAGATACAAGCGGTGAGCTATACGTAATAGCCACCCGCGTATTGAGCAATCAGAAGATCAATAACAAAACCTGTTCACACTCCTGTGAATCCAATCAATAACACCTCCGTACAGTCCGGTCTTTTCGTCTGATATGTCGCATATCCAGTCTAGGGGTGGTAAACGTCAGACCCCAGTAACCGATAAGTCATGTCGATGTGAGGCTCATAATGGGTTGAGAAACTACTGATAACACTTACCAGTAGATCTCCATATCAGCCCTGGCCAGGGATTTCCAGTTATAACCAATCGAACACAGTGCAACATCAACCCCCAATACCGGGAGAGACGAAACCCCTCCTATCGCTCATTGCCTCCATGTGATTCAGGACTGCACCCAAAAGCCACCGTTTTCCATGTTCTCATGAACGTGGTAAGGTGGAAATCAAAATACAGTGGGAATCACACAAGACTCTATGACGATCTCGGGTTTACAGACTAACCCGTACTAGTGTCACCAGAGAACTGCTATCTGACGATAGGTATAATACCATTTAGGAGTTCTCGGCGAGTCCGTTCAGTGTACCCAGTCTCCACTGAGCACCCGTATACCATCTTTGATGTCAAACACCAATAGATGTGGGATCATCCATCGCCCATCATATGGGTCAAGATGCGTATACGCTAGTCTACTCTGGAATATCGATGCCATGTCTCGATACACCCTCGATTAGGAACTATTATAGGATGTACTTTTGGACTACCTTGGCCCCACTAGTATGATCTCCATCATAGTCCTAGTAGTCAAGTACACATCCTAAGGGCTTTATCAACATGTGAGAGCAAGACAGTAACACAATACAAGTCAATATGTTAAGACAAAGTGAAACCAGATAGCATACTATCATGTCGAGCAAGAAAGTCCTCTGTATATATATCTAAGCATCCACTACAATATACATCATATGTACAATAATGGCCTCTAGGGCATATACATAACTAACAATCTCCTACTTGCACTAAGGCCGGCTGTTGTAGTATCTTATACCCAAAATCCCGAAGAGTCTCTCAAATTGTATCTGGGGTATGGCCTTCGTGAGTGGATTCACAGTGTTTTCCTTCGTGTCAACTCTCCTGACCTCGATCTCTCGGCGATCAACTATCTCCCGGATCAGGTGATACCGCCTCAGAATATGCCTGGATCTCTGATGGGACCTGGGTTTCTTGGCCAAAGCAACAGCTTCATTGTTATCACAATACAAAGGTATTGGATGCTCAATGGACGGAACCACACCAAGTTCAGTTATGAACTTCTTCATCCAGACAGCCTCTTTGGCAGCATCGTTGGCAGCGATGTATTCAGCTTCTATCATCGAGTCTGCCACGGTTTCCTGTTTGGAACTCTTCCAACAAACTGCCCCTCCATTGAGGGTAAAGACAAATCCCGAGTGCGACTTAGAGTCTTTCTTATCACTCTGGAAGCTCGAATCGGTAAAGGACTCCACCTGGAGTTCTCCGTTACCATACACCAAGAATATCTCCTTAGTCCTTCTCAAGTACTTGAGAATGTTCTTCACAGCTGTCTAGTGACTCTCTCCTGGATCTGCTTGATACCTACTCACTACACTTAGTGAGTATGCTACATCGGGTCTGGTACATAGCATCGCGTACATGATAGAGCCTACCGTCGAAGCATAGGGTATCCCTTACATGCAAGCTCTGTCCAAATCAGTCTTCGGAGACATCTCTTTGGAGAGAGTGAGTCCAGAGATTGTGGGTAAATTCCTACGCTTGGATTCTTCCATACTAAATCTCTTTAGTATGGTGTCAATGTACCTGAATTGGGACAATCCCAGTATCCATTTAAATCTATCTCTATAAATTTTAATCCCCAAGATGCAGGAGGCATCACCTTGATCTTTCATTGAGAATCTTTGTGATAAGAAGAGCTTGACCGAGTGCAGCATAGGAACATCATTTCCTATCAAGAGTATGTCATCCACGTACAATACGAGGAAGACAACCTTACTCTATGCCACCTTCTTGTATATACAAGGTTCATCTACGTTCTTGATGAAGTCAAACTCTTTGACTACCACATCAAAACAGATGTTCCAACTCCATGATGCCTGCTTTAACCCGTAGATGGATTTAAGCAGCTTGCACATCTTTCCGCTGCTCCCACTATCTACGAAGCCCTCTGGCTGAGTCATGTACATGCTTTCTTCTAAATCACCATTTAGAAAGGCGGTCTTAAAATCCATTTGCCAGATTTCTTAGTCATAGTATGCAGCAATGGCAAGTAGGATTCGGATGGACTTAAGCATAGCTAGTGGAGAAAAGGTTTCATCATAATCCACACATGGTCGTTGACGAAAACCCTTTGCAACAAGTTTAGCTTTGAAAGTCTCAAATTTTCCATCTACACCAAGTTTCTTCTTAAAGATCCATTTGCTCCCAATGGGTTTTACCCCTTTAGGAGCAACTTCCAAAGTCCATACTTTGTTGGTGTACATGGATTCCATCTCAGATCGCATTCCATCCAGCCATTTCATAGAGTCCCCACTCGTGATGGCCTGCTCGAAGCTAGTTGGGTCATCATCTTCCATGATGCAATCCTCGCTCCCACCGTCAATGAGAAAACCGCAGTATCTCTCAGGTGGATGAGGAACTCTAATAGATCGGCGGAGTGGCTGAGGTTCGTCGGGAACTACTGAATCCTATGGTTCCACCAAATTTTCTGTTGCAGTTTGTGTGGCTGGAACTTCTTCCAGTTCTACCTCCTTGCCACTAACTTCTTTTTCAAGAAATTTCTTTTCTAAAAAGGTGGCATGTCGAGAAACAAACACCTTTTGTTCCTCGGTGTGGTAGAAGATATACCCGCGCGAATGTTTGGGATATCTAATAAACTTACACAGAAAAGACCTTGCCTCGAGCTTGTCCGGATTCTGTGTTTTCACATATGCCGGACAACCCCATATCTTAACATAATTAAGATATGGTCTCTTTCCTTTCCATATCTCATATGGAGTGGTTGGCACAGATTTGGTGGGAACCATATTCAATAGGTCTGAAGCTGTCTCTAGTGCATATCCTCAAAAGGAAATAAGTAATTCAGCGGTGCTCATCATAGAGCGCACCATATCTAATAGGGTGCGATTCCTCCGTTCCGGTACACCGTTATGCTGTGGTGTATACGTAGGAGTAAACTGAGAGAGAATCACATTCTCTTTTAGATAGTCCAGGAACTCATTGCTCAAGTATTGTCTTCCTCGATCAGATCGAAGGATCTTAATACTTTTACACGTTTGGTTCTCGACTTCGTGCTTATATTCTTTGAATTTCTCAAAAGCTTCATACTTGTGTTTCAATAGGAACTCATGTCCGTATCTTGAGAGATCGTCAGTGAATGTAATGAAGTACGAAAAACCATTCCTGGCATGTATAGACATAGGACCGCATACATCACTATGTATCAGTCCTAAGAGTTCCGTAACTCTTTCTCCGTGTCCACTAAACGGAGTTTTGGTCATCTTGCCTTTGAGACATAACTGGCAAGTGTCATAAGATGAAAATTAGAACGGATTCAAATATCCATCCTTATGTAACTTAGCTAGTCATGTCGCATTGATATGACCTAGTCTACAATGCCACAAGAAGAATTCGTTCATTTCTGAACTCTTCCTCTTGTGTGTGTTTTGTATGTTAAGAACTGTGGTTTGATTTAGAACGTATATGCCATTATTTAACGAGCCTGATCCAATCAACTTTTGATTCAGGAAAATATTCATAACATTATCCTGTACTACAAAATTATATCCTTCTTTACTCAATAAAGAAACTGATATAAGATTGCATATCAGGATCGGAATGTAATAGCATTCGTTCAGAATCAATGTATTACCATTTGGTAATACAAGGTGATATTTGCCAACTGCTTTGGCCGCAACATTTGCACCATTCGCTACTCTTACGAAATGATCAGCCTCTCCCAGTTCTTTACCTTTTCTTAGCCCATGTAACATATTACATATGTGGGATCCCGATCCGGTATCTAATACCCAGGACATAGAGTGAACTGAGAAACAGTTCTCGATAACTAACACAATCGAAGAAGATGCATCAACATGCTTATTCTTCGTTTGGGCGGCCTGAGAATCCGGATATTTCCCTATTTCCTACTCAGACTTATAACAATTATAAGAATGAACAGAACCAACGTTCCCCTGCTCAGTATAATAAGCGGGTTCGGTCAATACATCCATATTATTATCTTGATTAAGGCCTTACATGGTCGCTACCTGGAGAGAGAGAGAGAGAAGAAAACACTTTAGCGTATGCTCTTGCAAGATTAGATTGGTTATTATCTTATCTAATTAGGATGGCTCCCACTGGTTTTATCAAATCTTCCTTCAAATCATAAAAGGTAAGACTAGCCGGGATTAATTACACCTTACAAATTCGCCAATCTTTCAGCCAGGCCAGTGTTGGTACTTTGAGGGAGGTTCCCGTGCTTTCGTACGGACCTAATTAAAATAAACCTTATTTTCCCAGAGGCATAACCCCGTTAACACCTTTCTAGACACCTACTTGATCGGCTAATTGTGATGTGTAAAATTCTCCCAGGAGTAACTCTTACTCATAGTGAGTATCAGGATCCAACTATCTCATAAAAGGTATGCAATCTCATTGCAAATTTCAACACTTGAAATTCCCGATAATACTTTTGCCCCTAGTGTGCTATGACCTTGACGCAAGCCAACAAACTATACTCCGCTAGTCAAGTTCAACCCGTCATTTCCTGATTGAATTAAACCTACCCGCACGACCCTTGACGCAGGTCAACAAAGTCGCACGACTACCCTAATCCAATCTCATCTGATGTTGCAGATAATCACTAGTTAGGTACCGCACACTACACCTTGACACAGGCCAACAAACGTAGCACGAATACTAAGTAATACTTATCTGAAATGACGGAGGGCTACGCAGGTTTTTCAGAAAACCTTTTGCGTGATGAACTTGATATCGTTGTAGAAACAAGTGATTTTGAAAAGGAGTGTTTTTGAGGCTTCTACTAGTTTCGCTAAAGAGATCACTCCCGGTGAAGAGATCTCGGCTCTTTCCTTATCGAATAAGGTACATGATATTTCACAAATACCACTATGCATAGCAAAAACTAGAGCTACCCTTTTTGAAAATTTGATTCTACAACATCTTTTAGCTTTCTTTTTCTTTCATTAATCTCATTAATGAAGTCCTATCATTTATGCTTCCTAAGCATCACAGAAGAAACGAAAATACAACGTACGCTTATGCCATCCGCATTCGCCACAGTGTCCCGTTATGCACCGTTAGGTTACTTAACTAACGGCATACCGTGGAGGGACTAGCGCGGGTGTAAAACATAAGCAACGTTTATTATATATCATATATACAATAATAAAGTATTCGTCTCACGCATATAAAATGATCACATCACAGAATATCAGCAGCAGAAGATAACATATGAAATATTAGATATACTAGGAGGTCCGTGTTTTATTTTGAGCCTGTATAAAACACGGATTCTATGGTCGCGATGAATAGCCAAACCCACATCCTTAGACCCCTAATAGAGCGGCAGGCAACCCTACCAATTTTAGAGTTAGGAGACCCGGACTCGACTCCTCGAGTTGGTCTCCCACTGGACTCTAGAACCCGGTTACTTGTGCTCCCCCTTTCGGGTCTATCCTAATGCGGAAAAGTAAATAATATACAATGGTGACATCATCCTCAACCTGGAAGTGCCCCAATAAAAGAATATTACATACAATGAATTTTACATGAATGAAAATGTAAAACTCTCATCTCATATAAAACCCCCAGCTATTCAAAAACGACGATCCAATATAACATATCACAACACATAACATCACATGTCATCAACGTAAGTAAATATGTGTATCCCAATTGTCATTGATATATAGCAACGAAACCGGCGATACACCACATATTACACTTACGGTCGCAGAAAATAAAATGAAAAACTACAACATTTAGAATTCACAATCACTTTAGACATTATAAACCCGAAATATCAAATACTTTGCATTTCATGCCTAACTATATGAATTCCACATATTGTATCATATTCCAGAAAAAGCTAGACGACGTTAAACATTCCGATCGAATCAACAAACACCCAAAATTTCCCAAAAGCTCAACACTTGAGCATAATTTAAAAATACTCAGTATATGCCACAGTACCAATGAACCAGCCGTAGAAGGGTCAACCAATGCCTCACCTGTGGCGCCGTGGAACTACCGTAAACCCTAGGGTTTAGCGGTGGTTCTTACGTGCACAGAATCGAGTTAGGGTTTCGTTCTTCTAGAGGGTCCACCGTATTACTTGCACGATATTTGAATATTCTTTAACTACGAAAAAATCCAACTCTTGGAAAATTTTCCGGCAAGGGTTAAAGTGGGTATTTGCTATCTGATCGAACTTTGTAACACCATCTAAATTAACCTGAAAACAAACAAGAATTACGAATACGAAACACCCCGAATTGTCTCTGTAAAAAGATAACATCACATGCAAATTTAGCAAAAACAAACAACACCTGAAATACCAAACCCAGAGACTAAAACACTGTAAAAATTTGAACCCAGAACCCTGCATAAAAACCAAGCAGGCCAGTTTTGAAGCTCATGTGGCCGGCCCAAAAAAGGTGGGGGGGTTGAAATTTCTACAGTGTTCATATTGTATCTCATACAACATTCTGCAGCTGTTAAAAAAAAATTTTGACTCTCAGAAAATTTCGATAGAAACTAGGGTTCATATTCGGGTGTTTCGGAGTTGTTTCGGTTTCGAAATCCTACACAATCCGTCTAATTCTCTACCTAGGCTCTGATACCACTGTATGGTTCCTAAGCACAACAACAAGGTTTCGGGTGGCATCATCCATGCCAAATTAAAATTTTGCCATGCTTAAGCAACCCTAAAGAAGATCTTATACTAGAGAATCATACGAAACTAAAAGCAAACAACTTTACTTCTAAGTGATTAGGGATTACAACCTTTGTAGTCCGTTCCTTCGCTTCATAAGATCCAAGTTGTGGTCCCTTCGCTGCGATCATCAAGCTCCCGGACTCTTGAGAGGCTCCATGAGGTGAATGATGCATCCTTACTAAAAGTTTTCACAATCCAAGATGATCTACGTCGAGGCAACACGAACTCAAGCTTTCACTTCACTAATATGAAATTAGTGAATCTAACAGCCTAATCTAAGTAGCTAGTTTAGAAGAGGATGATGAAGTAGGAAGTTTGCTCACTTTAGATTTTATTTTCTCACAATTTTTCTTCTCCTTTTCAAAACCTAGAGAGAGAACTTGAAGGAGATGAAGGAGGAAGAAGATGAATGAATGAGATGAGGTTAGAAATACAACCTTGGGTTAAAATGTGTCATGGCTAACTCATGTAGAGAATTGACCATGGCTATGAGATTGGGGTTAGGTCAATAAATATCTTAGGTTAAAACAAAACACTTGGACTTAGTCGATGGTTCTACAAGCTTCATGAAAGCTCAACCATGACTAATTCCAAGATATTTGAATTAACTAAAATAAATAAAAACCTAACCCTAATTACAAGTATGGTATCATTATCATACACCCAAGTTTGCATGTGTAACTAAGCATGTCATAATTATGTATCACATATATAATTTTGTGAAAAAAAGTTAATAATACAATTAACATATATCATATATATATATATATATATATATCAATGTATTATCGAATGAGAAAAAGTAATTCTTAAGTGAGCTAATATTAGTTAATGTAATTTAATATATCAAATATATAATTCTACATTAAATTATTAAATCAACACTTGATTTAATAATCCGGCTATATTACATATAACCGACTAATATAATATGTATCATTTTATCGAATCAACACTTGATCCGATAACCCGGCTATATCATATATAACCAGCCGATATCATATAACGTGAGAATAGAATACAGTATCACATATCGTATTAATTTCGGTCCCGCACATATCGCATATGTGCTCCTACTCCGTTTCGCCTGAGCCAGGAAACCTCTGCGTAGGACTCTAAAGACTCGTCAATACACCGGCAGTAGGTAATGATCATATCAAAGACCCACAAGCTGCAAGCGGTCAGCTAAACATAACAGCCACCCGGGTATTGAGCGATCAGAAGATCAATAAGAAAGCCTGCTCACACTCCTATGAATCCAATCAGTAACACCACTGTACAGTCTGGTCTCTTCGTCTGATATGTCGCATATCCAGTCTTGGAGTGGTAAACGTCAGACCCCAGTAACCGATAAGTCATGTCGATATGAGGCTCATAACGGGTCTAGAAACTACTGATAACACTTACCAGTAGATCTCCATATCAGCCCTGGCCAGGGACTTCCAGTTATAGCCAATCGAACATAGCGCAACATCAACCCCCAATACCGGGAGAGACGAAACCCCTTCTATCGCTCATTACCTCCATGTGATTCGGGACTGCACCCAAAAGCTACCGTTTTGCACGTTCTCATGAATGTGGTAAGGTGTAAATCAAATCACAGTGGGAATCACACAAGACTCTATGACGATCTCGGGTCTACAGACTAACTTGTACCAGTGTCACCAGAGAACTGCTATCTGACGATATGTATAATACCATCTAGGAGTTCTCGGCGAGTCCGTTCAGTGTACCCAGTCTCCACTGAGCACCCGTATAACATCTTTGATGTCAAACACCAATGGATGTGGGATCATCCATCGCCCATCATATGGGTCAAGATGCGTATACGCTAGTCTACTCTGGAATATCGATGCCCTGTCTCGATACACCCTCGACTAGGAACTATTATAGGATGTACTTTTAGACTACCCTGGCCCCACTAGTATGATCTCTATCATAGTCCTAGTAGTCTAATACACATGCTAAGGGCTTTATCAACATGTGAGAGCAAGACAGTAACACAATACAAGTCAACATGTTAAGACAAAGTGAAACCAGATAGCATACTATCATGTCGAGCAAGAAAGTCCTCTCTATATATATCCACGCATCCACTACAATATACATCATATGTACAATAATGGCCTTTAGGGCATATACATAACTAACAAGAATCCCCAGTACAGAAGCAGCCTGGGCAGCCTTGCAAACGGCTCTCCTCGTAGATACATAGAGTCTAGATAAAAGTCTAAGACTCCGTGCTTGATGAAGGTTGCTCTCGTCGACCCGAGAAATCTAACGGCCGGCAAGCAAAAGACCACTCCTCCGCCATACAACGGGGTAATTCTTTTAGAAGGGTGCCTGTCATAACGGCTCCTTCAGCTTCAACCTCTAATAAAAGAAAGAGGATGGAGAAAATTCTACCGCCAGCGGCAAAATCCAAAGGCGAAGGTTCTAAACACCCCTGGTCTGGGGGCATAACGATTCATACGGTTTATATGGCCAATGGTAAAGAAGAAATCCGTGCTTCGGTGTGTCATAGGCCGCATACTCGGTTGCTCACAAAAGCAACAGCAAAAGCTCTAAGTGATGCTGACTGAAATGGTAGCACTCACCGGGCCAACAGAAAGTCCGAACAAAGAAGCCGAACAACACCAGGAGCAAGAAATCGATACAGAGTTCTTGCGACGAGTGTTGGAGAAAAAAGACAGAAGCCGCAGAGCAAGCTACTAACATTAAGAAGATGGCTCTTCTATTCTAGGATATGGTTGGAATGATGATCCAAGCAGAACCACTGGTTGAAGATCCTCTGGTGCTTATCAAAGATGACAGAGGAGAAACATCAAATCCTCCCCCGGCCTTATCAACGGCTAAGGAGGAATCAATCTCTAAGGCGGCTCTAGATGATTACATTGTTCAGCAAATTAGAGCTCACCAGGCCAATGAAGACACCAACCAACTCGTCAAAACCGGGAGACCATATTCGGCCAAGTATGACCAAATAAAATACCCACCGGGATATACGATCCCGAAGTTCCATTTTTACAAAGGAATGGGTAATCCCCAACAGCTCGTCGCACAATTCAGAGCTCTGTGCGGCAATACTGGAGGCGAAGACAAATTGTTGCATCACCAATTCGTCAGAAGTTTATTAGAAACGGCTTTCGAAAGGTACTTGGAGCTCCCAAATTACTTTGTGAAAACCTTCTCTGAAATGGAGCTGCTATTCACGCAACGGTTCGCCAGCGCGAGTGAACGCACTCTGATCACGGCGCTAATCAATGCCAGGGTCAGGCCAGGAGAAACATGGGTCCAATATACGATCTGGTGGTGGAACCGATGGTCCAAATAGGAACAACACATTGAGGAGTCTCCGGCTGTAGGAATGTTTATTGGGACAATAGATCCTCAATCGAACGTGTCCCAATTCATGACCTTTTTCAAGCCTACCATGTTCCAGTCGCTGATTGACAAGTTAGCACAAATGGATCAGATGGGTCATGGTCCTTCCTCCTCAAATAAGGATCCTCGAAACAATAATAAAGGCAAGGGAAAAGCGGCCTTTGTTGCTTACATGCAACAACAACCGGGTGGTTCGAAAGCACCCGTCCGTCAAAACAATGCTCGTATGTGCCCGTCCTTGGAAGAAAGGTTGGGATGTGCTTACTCATTCCCTCATGATAAAACAAGGTGGTTGTTTGAGCTGGCAATGTGAAATAATCTAATCACATTGCCAGACCTATGCCGTCCAGCATAAGCCGGAGACGTCAACAACCCTAACTACTGCTCCTTCCAAAGTTAGCCTTCCAATTGAGGATTGCTACATCTTCAAAAATTAGGTTGGGGACCAATACTAGCAGGGGAAGTTTGTATTGTCCGATAGCTGGAGGGTAGATCTGCCCCAAAAGCATGCTTCCAAAAAGGTAGATGCGCAAGGGGCATCATGCCTGCTCGTGTAGGAATCTACATGGGAAGTAGTCCTTTCAGCAAAGAATAAAAGAATGCTGAAAAATCTGCAAGCATGTTCGGCGATCAAGTGGAAGAGCCCACTTAAACCTGAAATCATAGAAGGGATGTTGAAACCACGTCCCACACCAAAAGTCACCGACAAGGGGAAAAGCCACCATTCAAGCCTATAAAGTCTTCTAAGAAAAAAAAGAATACTAAGAAACCTGTGCAGCCTACGGAAAATCTTGACAAGCGCATAGACCTCCAAAAATACATAGATGCGCTAGAAGAATATAACTAGAAGGCGCGAACACTGGTCACACTCGAAGAATTCTCAAGCATATTCTCGAGGATGGAGACAGTGACAATGATGAGGAAAATGATTCATCAGAAGAAACGGAAGACCGTGTAGCAAGCTGCCACATGGTCTATCATTCATCGTTATATGATGAAGAAGCTCCCCCAGCATCAGAAAGCTACATGGAGGAACCGGAGGCAGAATTGGCGCTAAATTCCCCGAAAATGCCGAAAGAAGACCCGATTGAAAGGCTGTTAAATGAAGCCTTTCAAAAGATCAAAGATGACCGAGAACGCGAAATGGCCATATACGATAAGGACAAGCGGCAGCGTCTAAATAAAGAAGCTGCGGTAAGGATGAGTCATAAAGCTCTCCAGACAAATAAAAGCAGGACTAAAGCTGAGAAGCGGTTCATCAAAGCCCTGTTCATGGGGATGAAACTGCCATCGCTCCTGATGTGCACTCCCAGGGTCCCATACATTGACGGAGGAGAATCACATCCAAAATACTGCATATATCATCGAAGGGTCGCCCAACCCATCAAAGAGTGCAATGCCTTCAAGAAGTGGTGGAAAGAATATGTTGCTCATCGAAAACACTTCAAGAAGGAGAAGCGCGAAGCTCGCACTCGTCAATATGAGGGTGACGAGACAAACACGCATAAAGAAACAACTAGCAACTATCATATGGTTGGTACCGGTTCGGAAGGGGGAAAACCTCAAGTTCTCACATTCGAGAGCGATTCTGAGGAAGAAACGCTCCTCAACTCTCTCTTTGAAGACTCCACCTCGAGAAAAGAAGAAGAGGAGAAGAATTGCAAAAACATTCAACTGCGTAACCGTATGCTACTTAAGAAGAACCTCGGACTTGAAGATTAGAATAAAAAAGACAAAGGGAAAGGGAAGATGACCGAGGAAATCGCCTTTGATGAATAAGCAGTCAAAGAACTCGCCGCAAAGGACCCGCCTAAGAAAAATAAAGTTGACTACAATGTCCTTGCACATTTAAGGAAAATACCCTCACAACTGAGTATACTGGATGCTCTCCTCCTATCCAAAGAGGCACGAGATTTCCTGATCAAGGCCTTACAAGAGTCAGATCAGTTCCAAGCTTTCAAGAGCAGAAGAGAAGATGAAAGATGAACTGGAAGAGGTCCACACGACTGATATTACATTCAGCGATGAAGATCTACTCCTCAGTACGTGCGAACATAATCGACCACTATACGTCACCGGGTATTGCCATGACATCAAGATAGGGAAAATTCTTGTCGACAACAGATCCTCCGTCAATCTTCTTAGCATTAGGATGCTGAAAGAAATATGTATGAATGTTCAGCACCTTGTCCAAGATAAAATCACCATCTCTGAGTTTGACTTACAGTCATCACGAACACTTGGGTCCGTAATACTAACGCTACGCTTTGGGCTGCTCGTCACTGACATCAAATTCATGTCATTGATGCCAAAACTTGCTATAACGCCCTACTCGGCTGGCCTTGGTTACACGAGTACACTATCATCTCTTCTGCACAACAACAGTGTATGAAGTATTTCAAGGATGGCACAGAGTACACCATCACGGGAGAACTAAATCCGTTCTTGATGAATGAAGTGTGAAAGTATGAAAATGCGAAGTACTTTCTGCCGGACTTCGAGGATACTGAAAGATGCCACAAGCCGGAGAATAAACAAAAATCTGTGGCTACCATCCTGATATTTGGAAGCGATACCGAGGAAGATGAGCAAATAGTTTACTCGAGGCAACCTCAAAGGGAAAACAATAAACCCGGCCTATCGAGTCCTATCTTAGTCTTTGGCAGCGACTCTGAGGACGAGACCAATGAAGTGTTCTCCATCCATCCATCGACTCAGACTTTTGCCGAAGTGGATCAGAGCCTACAAATTATGATGGCCCGGCCTCAATATTATAAAGAACTTGATGCGCTCAATACATACAGCATACAAGAACTGCAAACTTTCTACGTGTCTCTTAGACGAAGAGGTGAAAAGGTGATCCTCTTCTACAAATCTACAGAGATCAAGGTGGAAAAAAAGTCTGGCATGGTGCCAACCCCACCCTTGATAGGTTCCAGCCCATCCGAATGCTAAGATATTATATGAAGGGATTAAAAAAACTGTTAAAGTGCCATGGCGTACCTCTCGAATAGACGATTCGGCAGGCCCAATTCTACAAAAGGATTTGGGATATTCCCGGAACTCGACGAAAGAAACCTATGGGAAGATGGAAACAACTAGGCCGGGATATGTTCGGTCCAAGAAACGGGAGCAAATTTACAGCCGCCATGTCATAAATAACTTGAGTGAAGAAGAAAACGCTCTTCCAGATAGCCATGACGTCAAATCGGAGCAAGATCCCGCCCTGAGAATATTAAGTCCTTCGCTTGAAGAGCAAATCGACTAGCTAATAAAAAAAAGCTTACCAAGCGAGCCGGGACAACTACAGCCGCAAAATGGCCATATAGGAAAAGGCCAAGACGCAGCATCTCAGTCAGCAATTTATGGAAGAAGTAGACTGCAATGCTCTTCATCCACAGCCCGCTATCCGCTTTTGCGAAGAGAAAATCTTGAAGTAGAGGTAAAAATAAGGCGAAGAACACAAACAACGATCAAGGGCAATAAAACAGGTCCAAGCCGCCGTTTAATTGAGAAAAACTCGGTTGGAGCCTGTCCTTTATGAAGAAGATGGGTCGGAAATACTCGTTCTCTCGAGACAAGACAGGTAAAATATTCAACCTTGTCATGAAGCACCAAATGATGATACTTCCGGAGTCTCGTCATCCTGAACAGATAAATGAGGTCCATCATCCGGATTATTGCTCCTATCATCGAGCAATAAGCCATCCCCTTGAGAACTGCTTTACATTCAAAAATTAGGTTGAAGACCAGTATCAACAAGGCAGGTTTATCCTATCCGACAGTTGGAGGATAAGCCCACCGCAAAAGCGCGAGCCAAAGAAGACCTATATCGTCAGGATAAGACCAGCTCGACCGCAGAAATGGAAGCGGACTCATACATGTCATATGGTGACTCTCTCAAAAGAGGAAGAGGACGAGGATATGATTGACCTCTTCGGATGCTTCACAAATGAAGATGATGATGAGGAGATCTCAGAATTTCCACCGGCACCAAAAGAGCTGAAGGATGGGATACATACTATAGCGGACAACCTAAGGAAAATCGACTTAGGAACGGAGGATGATCCGAGGCCGATGTTTGTCCGTGAGATTCTATCTGAAAAACAAAAAGCTACACTGAAAAATGTGCTTATGCAGTACAAAGACTGCTTCGCCTGGAACTACTCTGAAATGCCGGGTTTAGATTCAGGAGTGGCGGTACACAAACTGGCCATATCGCTAAACATAAAACCAGTCAAACAGGCACCAAGAAGGATGCGGCTGAAACTTGAGATGAGTATCAATGCCGAGATCAAGAAATTAATCGACTCCGACTTTATCCAAGAAGTTCAATATCCCGACTGGATCGCTAACATCGTTCCGGTGATGAAGAAAAATGGGACAGTTCGCATCTGCGTGGACTTTCGGGATCTCAACAAAGCGTGCCCAAAAGATGACTTCTTAGTATCTGTTACCGAGTTGATGATCGATAACACGTCCACCCACGATGTCTTCTCCTTCATGGATGGATCTTTAGAATACAACCAGATAAAGATAGATCCTGAAGACCATAAGCATAGAGCCTTCCAGACTCCGTTAACCGTATTTTGCTATAAGGTGATGCCCTTCGGTTTGAAAAACGACGAAGCCACATACCAAAGAGCCATGATAAAGATCTTTGATGACCTCATATATATGATCGTCGAATGCTATATCGATGACCTTGTGGTCAAGAGCAAATCTCATGAGGAGCATTGGGAACATCTAAAAATTGTGTTCCAATGTCTTCGGAAGTATAATCTAAAGATGAACCCTCTAAATTGCACATTTGGAGTCTCCTCAGGTAAATTCTAGGCTTCATCATATGCTACACAGGTATCGAAATCGACCCCTCAAAAATCACGGTGATTATAGAAATGCCCTCGCCAAGAACCCTCAAACAACTACGGTCTCTCTAAGGAAAGCTTGTGTATGTACGGCGGTTCATAGCCAAGCTCTCCGAAAAATGTCGTCCCTATAGCCATCTGATGAAGAAGAGAACTCCGTTCGTCTGGGATCAGAAGTGCCAAAACGCACCAGATGAAATAAAACAATACCAGCAAAATCCTCCGGTATTATTCGCCCCAGTTAAGGGAAAACCCCTTATCATATACACGACGGCCCTCGAAGGTTCTTTAGGCGTGCTATGGGCACAAGAGAACGATCAAAGTAAGGAGAGAGCTCTCTACTATCTAAGCATAGTTCTCCTGGGGGAAGAAGGCAACTATTCCCCCATCGAAAAGCATTGCCTGGTGATTAGTCTAAAATATTGCACATTTAAATGAATATTTTCCCTACTATTATTAAATACTAAAAGGTGTTTAGTGTAAATATAGAACATATGAGGGTTTATTTATAAAAAGTCTATTATCATATGTTTCTAAATTATAATTAACATAACGAGGGAAAATATATGCATATAATATTTAAATGAAATCTTTGTAATTAAAATATGCATATCATATCAAATATTTTTAATCAATATTCTTAATATATTATATCATATAAATGGTTAGGATAATATCTCAAAAAGACCAAATGCTACTAACACTATGATTTGAGATATTGTGCAGATATTAGCTCAGGTCTGGAATCTAAGTAAGAGAACCGAGTCAAATCGGGATATCGAAACCGAATCTGCCAAAATTTAGAAGCAAGTCGAGAGATCTAGCAATGGCAGAGACTTGGAGCATTATTTTCAGAACCTAGACATCAAGAGGATCTCCACATGGCAACACAAGAGACCGCAAAAAATCCCAAAATTTTATAACACTAAACTGCGGCGGAACCGTGGCCAAACAAGCCTATATGCGGCGGTTCCACGGCGGTTTGAGGGCCGTAGGATATGAAATTTGGTGGTTTGGATGTTAACTGCATATATTCTTATATAGAATTTAGGGTTTCTAGTTTCTAGGACTATATAGAGAATCGAAAGCTTCACAATAAAGATGATCACCGATGAGATCAAGAGATCTAAGGGGTCCACGTATCCGAGTGATTATCATCTATTCATCTACCTCCAACAAGAGAGAGATCTAGAGCAAACTAGGGTTCTTGTATTCTACTTTCTAAGGAGAATTGTAAATGCAATAGTTGATTAATAAAGGTAGTGTTTTTAATTCTATTTGCATTTAATTTCCGCACTTATTTTCTACACTTACATTTCTGCATCTTAATCATGTTTTCATTCTTCTTCATCCTCTCTTCTAATTTAACCATGAGCGAGTAATTCCTAGCTTGGTAGGGTTCGTAAGATAGGGTAGAACAATGGATGATAAAATCTTTTAACTTCTTTTATACAATTTAAAGTTTATAAACTTTAGCAAAATAAATGTTAACATCCTTATCGGGTGCGCTACCAATTTATTGATAGTCACGACCACGATTTGAGATTGGTTTAACACTTGTTTTTTTAAGGGCTAGACATGAATAGAGATCAATGCAAGGACAAGGGTTAGTAGTGGGGAAACCCTAGTTTCTTCCAAGAACCCTATCTACATTCATCACTATCGATCTAGTTTTAAACTATTAAAAGATAAAATGAGTCATTTTTAATTATTCATCCATTACTACTAAGTCCTTTGAACCCTATGAGCCTTTTCATCATAAATTCTATTTCCGTAACGACAAACAATCACCCTTCTTTAATCAACTCGTCTAAAGCAAAAAAAGGGTTCACGTTTTCCTGCGGACGACCCGTACTTATCACGGCTAGTTACTAGCGACACCGTCTTGATTGCGGTTACTTTTCGAAAACACTTTTTTAGCAGATCAATCAAATAGTGTCGTTGCCGGTGAAACGGTCGTAATTTTTTTCTTATTATTCGGGTTGATTCCTTATAAAATCCAGCGAACGTAAAATAAACGAGAACCAAAACCGCATCTTGTGTATTTAACGATTATTGTGCGATTTTTGCAAGGGAATCTGGAATTACCGGAGTAAGGAAATAGAGATTAAGAGATTTCAACTTAGACCAGAGGAGCATAGGGGAACGCTGAAGAAATATTGGCAAAAGATCCCTCAAAACAGCGGTGGAACCGCAGCAGAACTAGGGGTTTGGCGGCGGAACTGCGGCGCTTTGGGAGAATTGGGCCCCCAAAATCCTATGGTATTTTCATATTATCTTTCTCTCTCCTCTAAAGCTCCAATAATCTGATTTTACCAGCAGGATTCTTTGCAAACATCGCCGCTAAAAATATTTTTGCGTGTTTCAGATTTTGGTTTGTTTTGCATATCTAAACGGACATTAAGGGGCAATAAGCCCAAATTCAGATTAGGTGGGGATTTCATCACCTTTCATAGGCCCCACAAATCACAAACGTGCATACGCATCACCCTACATTAATAAAAAATATCTAGACCTAACCCCTAAGGACATTCACGCTCAATTAGGACAGAGGATGGTCTTGGGTAATCTATTGCTTATCCGCATTTTTCTTGTTGTGTCTAAGGCAAGTGTGACTAAGGAAAGTGGTTACTTAATTAGGCTCACTATTTCATTGATTCGTATAGTGGATACCTCCCACTTACCTGGCACTTACCTGGCCATAAGATTGATAAGGAAGTAGTCAAGGATTGATCCTGTGACTTGTCCTTTGGAAGTCTAAGGGCGGTCTAGTGACTTGACCTAGAAGACCCTAGTTCTAGGGATTGATTATACATTTTGTGATTTGTTGAGTCGAGCCTCAAGTCCCTCTTTCAAAGCAAAACAATTTCCAAAATCCACAAAGAGCTTAAATCATTACCATTTCACCCTCTTTTCTTTCTTATAATGGGTAACCTAAACAGATAAACTCTTGCTGAGCTTTGCTATCCAGAACAAGATATATCTTGTTTTCGTAACTGCTTCGGTACAAAATCTGACTCTACTATGTCTTTAAGAGATAGGATAGAGCAAGCAGAAAAGAACAGTTGGATACCTCACTCAAGGTCCTATCAACCGCATCAAAATTCCACATCTTCTTATGTTGATAATCTGTTTAAGGTGAGTGAGAGAACTTCGAAATGAATGTCCATCGCTGAGCATATTGCGTAGACTGAAAGCCAAAGTTTTAATCCTTTCACTAATCCAAAACCGTTAGGACAACAAACACCATCATTTCCTTACGAAAATATCGATACTCGTTTTGAGGCGAATATGACATCTTTTACACCCATGACTATTGCTGAACAAATAGCAATTGCCAGTCACCAACTAACCAAACAATCTTAATATTCTTCATATCACAATGTTGATCCTACTCCTGGTTATGAAACTCGGGTTCACCCTTCTAATTCTTATCCAAAGTACCAAACTTCCACACGCTCTCATGTTGACACTTATCTTGAGGCTAATGGGACAAATCAGAAATGCATGTCGATTGCGGAACACATTGAACTCGCCCATAGCCAACAATTAAAGGAATCTCTTCTTAACATTTCTCTTCAGGCTAATGCGGCAAATCATAAACGCATGTCAATTGCGGAACACATTAAACTTGCCCGTAGCCAACAATTAGACACTTCCCAACCATACTCAAGTTCCTCACTTTATCTAGACAGTGCTTCTGAAAACCAATTAGGAAGTTCCACGATTCAAAGAGAATCCTTCATTGGAATTTCTTCACAACCCATGTCTAGTCTTGAAGTAGAGTTGAAATTGAGTAGTGAAAAAGATCAAGAGATCCATCAAAGTTAAACCAAAACCAATTCTTTTGACCTCGACACCTTCCATCCTGCACCCCAACCGAATATATTCGATGTTCAACCGCTTCATAGTCTAAGTGATGAGGTGCCCGAGAATAACATGTTTGACTTTGCTAATAGTGAGTGTGAAAGAGAGCTTGACACCATTTCAAATCAAACCGATCTTTAATCGACTACACCTGATATTTCAAACCTTCCAACTCCATCAAGTGAACCAAGTGATTTATCGATTGAGGATAGTATAATTGATGAATTCTTGAATACCTATTTGTTTGATTTGACCGAAGGTGTTAGTGAGAGCTGATTGATAGAGTTTTGCGTGCTTAGTTAATTACCGCAATCAAGTCAGTTTCGCTTGTAGCTAGCCGGTTGAGTACGGGTCGTCCGCAGGGAGATGGGAATCTTTTTCTATGTGCTTTAACGAGTTAAGTCCAAATGTCCAGGTTTGTTTGAGATTAACTATGTGTTAAAATGTATATAAAGAGAGCTTGTTAGGGTTAGGATTAGGTTAGTTTGAGTTAGGAGTAGCTCCCTTCTTTCATTGCCACTCTTAATATCGGTGTTACGGTAATCGGCAACAACGGGGATTAGCACGACTAGGAAGGAACTTGCGAGTATAAGCTAGGCTTTCCAACGCTTAAGTTCTTCCTTTTGGTGCTTGTCCGTCCGTTCTTGGCTCTTAGCCTTAACCCCCGGTTAATTCAACCACAACCGGTCTCACTAAGGAATCACCGCTATCATGTAGGATAGGGTGCCGTAGGGAGCGGATTGTGGTTCAATTAACGGGAGTCCGAATTAAGATGTTGGGCAAGAAAAGAGTGAGAGAGATTTCCTTCTCTCAAACTTTCCTTATCCTACCCTAACAAGTGAGAAAACTACTCACCCATTACAAAAAAAACGAAAATACAATAAAAGGAGGAAGATAGAAAGAAAGAGGTTAGAAAATTACAACTAGCTATTTGAGACCTCACTTTGGCAAGGATCAAGCTTAAGCATCATTGTTGTTAAGGATAAAGAAAAAGAGAAAAAGAAAGAAACAAATAACAAATAACAACAACTAGATTAGCAAATGAAAAATACAAGCAATTATAATTAACAACATAACAAGACAAGCATGATAACAAAAAGAACTCTTTTATTCATCATTTCACTCATAAAAGCTCACTACAAGATTTTAATGGAGAAAAGATAAAAAGAGGAAGAAGAACAACAAAGTATATCTAAAACCTAATACAAGAATTAAGAACACTTGGCTTGGCAAGTTCTGGGCTATTTAGAGGCAAGAAACAGAGAACCTAGGGCACAATTCTGAACAAACATGAATTGACCAAACAGCCCCTAAAAATTAACCACCTGCCGAGTCAGCTTGGCCGCGGATCCGCGGCCAAGTCTCCATGTTGGTCGTGGATCCGCGGCCTTATTGGGGAGTTGGCTCCTCAAATTTTGTGGTTTTCCCTGGTTTTCTGTACTCTTCAGTGTGGTATATGTGGTTTATCAGAACCTCTTCAAATTTCTTCCAGATTTTCAGCAGATCAAAAGGTGATTTGATATGGATCTTTTGCCATGATTTTTCTTGAGCTCCGCGTAGACATGTTGGATCTTGTGTTGACATTGTGCTTTGTGCATGAAAATGACCATCGATTTGCCATTTTGTCCCTTAAACTGGTGTGTAGCAACATACGGATAGAGAGCGGAGACCCGTATTTATCTGTGGTTGGCAGTAATCCAGAATTTGTCGCGTTTTTTCATGAATTTCACTGTTTAGAGCTGAGAACCTGTATCCTGCAATTATCTAGCAAACGCGGCTCAAGAGTACCTAGCTACAAGCAATGTGATAAAAAATGGGCGGTATAAAAATGCAAAAATCTGATATGAACAAATACCCCCAAACTTATCATTTGCTCCTCCCGAGCAAAGCCAATTTATTCACAAAAATTCCTAACCTCACTTTCGCAGGGAACGCGATTGCACTGAGCATGTGCAACAAGCCGTTAAATCTCTAGGTGTCCCTAGTAGGAGGAGTGTTGTCTCCTGAGGGTTTTCAGCGGATACTACCCACAAAATCCGATCAAGCTAGTTTTGCAAAATAACTATGATTCAAATCCTAAGGTTTTGTTTAAAAAAAATAACAATTCTATCATCCTAAGTCTAGACTATCGAATCTTTATTTTTCACACATCGCTTCTTATTTAACTTAAGATTTTATATGTCTTCACGTGCAGTGCAAATAGTGTCGTTAAGTTTCAGAAGGATCGATTAAAGTCATCATGTCACAAAATAAAGTCTAGATAAAAATTTAAAAAGGATCACATAAGTTTCATAAAGAGTTAAGTATTTTTCAAGTTTCGTTTTCCAGTAAGGTTTCAATTTCAGAATTTCTATCTTCCTTAACAGGAAACTAGGTCTTATTTTTCACTCCACCTTTTTCTTGTTTTCATTTCATACACACCTCTGTGAACGTGCAATAGTCTTTATCATAGAATAAAACCTTCATATCTCCGCTAGAAATACTTTTTTATAAAAACCTGTCTTTTGTCAAGATTATTCTTACACAAAGAACCGTTAGGAATTTTAACTCGGAGAGAACACTTGCTTGACTTTGTTTTAATCTGGACTTTCTAGGCTTCTTAACGAGCTTTGGGCCAATGCTCCCAAACCAATTGGCTTTAGGGCATTAGGTGTAGAGACACCCCAGCGGACTTAATTACTCAAGTTACCTAGGCCCAAAAACAAAAGACAATTTAGCGTGAAAATCATGATGATTCAATGCGAACGGAGATATAACCGGCAGTTCAATTACTTTTTTGGATAAAAGACGTGTTTAGTGGTTTCGGTGTGTAATCATTCCAATCAAGTTCCAGATGGGTTATTTTTCAGAATTAGTTCCAATTAAGGCATTAATAACATCCCTTCATATCCGCTTCACTTCATAAACTATTCTTGATATTACTTATTTCAGAACAAACCTATTTGATCCTCAGAAAATAATTTATCCATTTAAAAGCTTTCAGACATAATAGACTTGTTATCAAATTTTCAAAACTCACAACACGTGTAGTGTGATGTAAAGACGTATATCAGCTATAGTTAACTTCAAAGGAGAGTTATCTTTCAGGTTTTCAAAATCTAAAAATAAGATTTAGTTATTCTTATCTTATCAAACAAAACCGTTGAAATGTTAAATCTGAGTTCTCCCACTAACTAACTTGACGAAAAAGTGTTTATGTTTCTAGAAATTTTTTTGATTTTTATGGATTTTATGGATTTTAGTATGCAGATGAAAAATATACAGATGAATGTGAAGGTTAGAAATGCGTACCGAGTGTACCCCCAAACTTAAACTGGACAGTGTCCTCACTGTCATTGCATGAACAATTATTGAAGGGTCAAAATTGTCGGTTAGATATACACACATTTTTTTTCTTTTAAAGAAACTATTAAAAATGGATATGCACCGGACAAGAATATCCACATATATATACAAAATGGTATATACATATCCCCAAACTTATTTGAAACAGTGTCCACTGTTTTTGGCTGGATAACCGAAGTTTGGTGGTAGGTAGAGGAAGATTATGCAGGGTAAACCGGCTCCTGTAAGACCAGGAGCTCCTCTGTTGGTTCGGCGCTAAGGTACGGTTTTAGTCTGTGTCCGTTTACTTTGAAAAATGAACCGTCCTTTGCATTCTCCAAATCCACAGCGCCATGCGGATACACATTCCGCACAAAATATGGCCCTTTCCAGCGAGATCTGAGCTTACCTGGATGGAAATGTAGCCGGGTGTCGTAAAGCAGTACCTGTTGACCAGGTACGAATGTTTTGCGCAAAAGGTGTTTATCGTGAAACGCCTTCGTTCGGTTCTTAACGACAACCGCGTTTTCGTAAGCCTCATCCCGAAGCTCGCTCAATTCGTTCAGCTGCAGCTTCCGATGGCTGCCCGCATCTTCGAGAGACAGATTCAGCTCCTTTATCGCCCAAAATGCGCGATGCTCTATTTCCACAGGAAGGTGGCAAGTCTTTCTGTAAACAAGCCGATAAGGAGACATGCCAAGATCGGTCTTATAAGCAGTTCAAAATGCCCAAAGGGCATCAGTGAGTTTCAACGACCAATCATTGCAGTTCTTGGAAACCGTCTTCTCCAGTATCTGCTTGATTTGCCGATTCGAAACTTCGGCCTGCCCACAGGTTTGGGGGTGGTAGCGCGTAGATAGCTTATGATTAATGGAATATTTCCGCATCAATGCCTCGAAAGTCTTATTGCAGAAATGAATTCCATTGTCGCTAATGATTGCTCGGGGGTGCCCAAACCGGGAGAAAATGTTTTCCTTAAGAAATCTAACGACAACCTTGTTGTCGTTAGTCCGGCTGGGCACAGCCTCGACCCACTTAGAGACATAATCAACAGCGAGAAGGATGTACAAGTTCCCAAAAGAGCTGGGAAACGTCCCCATGAAATCAATCCCCCAAACATCGAAAATCTCCACAACCAAGATTGGTTGGAGTGGCATCTCGTTTCTCCTGGATATCCGGCCCAAATGTTGGCACCGGGAGCAAGTCTTGCAGTAGTCATGAGCGTCTTTAAAGAGTTGTGGCCAGTAGAAACCACACTGCAAGATCTTCTCGGCTGTCTTTCTGGGGCCAAAATGCCCACCACATGCTTGATCGTGGAAAAACGATAGCACACTCTTGAATTCATCGTCAGGGACACACCGACGAATGATCTGGTCGGGACAGTACTTGAACAGATAGGGTTTGTCCCAGTAAAAGTGTTTTACATGGGATAAGAATCGAAGTCTGTCCTGACTTGACCATTCAATCGGTAGTAATCCTGTGGCCAAATAGTTCACAATATCTGCGAACCAGGGTTCGCAAGATACTGTCAAGAGCTGTTCATCCGGAAAAACGTCGTTGATCGGAATTTGAAGCGACGGCGAAGAAGGAAGTCGTGAGAGATGGTCGGCGACTACATTTTCACATCCTCTTTTGTCCTTGATGACAAGGTCAAACTCTTGAAGTAAGAGGATCCAACGTATCAGCCAAGATTTTGCATCTTTCTTCGCAAAAAGATGGTGCAGAGCAGAATGGTCCGTGTAGATGATGACTGGAGAGCCGATGAGGTAGGGCCTGAACTTTTCTAAGGCAAATACAACAGCCAAGAATTCCTTCTCAGTTGTTGTATAGTTCAGTTGGGCGTCGTTCAGGGTTCGGCTAGCATAATAGATTACGTGCGGTATCTTGTTGATGTGTTGTCCAAGGACAGCACCGATGGCAAAGTCGGATGCATCGCACATAATCTCAAATGGGTGCGTCCAGTTAAGAGAAGAAAGAACGGGAGCAGAAGTGAGTGAGCTTTTTAATGACTCGAACGCAGTCACACAGCTCGAGTTGAAGTCAAATGTCGTGTCCTTGGCCAGCAAAAGAGTCAAAGGCCTAGCAATCTTGCTAAAGTCCTTGATGAACCGTCTATAGAAACTGACATGGCCAAGGAAGGCTCGGATGTCTCTGACGCATCGGGGAGGAGGGAGATTGGAAATCACTTCAATCTTTGCTTTATCTACCTCAATGCCTTTTTGCGAGATGATATGTCCTAAGACAATACCTTCGCACACCATGATGTGGCACTTCTCCCAGTTCAAAGTGAGATTTTTGTTCTTACACCGGGTAAGGACAGCGTCGAGATGCAGCAAACACTCATCAAAGGAATCACCGAAAATGGAGAAACCGTCCATGAAGATCTCCAAGAATTTTTCCACCATGTCTGAGAAGATTCCCATCATACACCGTTGGAAGGTAGTGGGCGCATTACATAACCCAAAGGGCATGCGACGATATGCAAACGTACCGAAAGAAAAAGTGAATGTGGTCTTGTCCTGGTCTTTTTCGGCGATGGGAATCTGATTATAGCCGGAGTAGCCATCAAGAAAGCAGTAGTACTCATGTCCGGCCAATCGTTCGAGCATCTGGTCAATGAAAGGTAGCGGAAAGTGGTCCTTCCGCGTTGCGGCGTTGAGTTTTCTGTAATCGATGCATACTCGCCACCCAGTCTGGGTTCGAGTAGGGATTAACTCGTTCGCCTCATTGGTTATGACCGTTATGCCTGATTTCTTGGGGACAACATGAGTGGGGCTGACCCACTGGCTATCAGAGATAGGGTAAATGATACCACTATCCAGACACTTTACGATCTTCTTTTTTACAGCCTCCTTCATGACTGGGTTGAGTCGCCTTTGTGGATCCCTGGCTGGGTTGGCATCATCCATCAGATGAATGTGATGTTCAACGATCAGGGGACTAATCCCCTTGATGTCTGCCATTGATCAGCCAAAAGCTTGCCTATTGCTGTGCAAGACCGCAAGAAGGGCTCTCTCTTGCTCTGGAGCTAAAGAAGCCGAGATGATTACAGGGAGGGTCTCGTTCTCACCCAAGTAAGCATACTTAAGGTGAGATGGCAAAGGCTTGAGTTCGAGCGTTGGAGGTGAAACGATTGAAGGCAAGATTGGTGAAAAGGTCTCGAACTCAAAGGATTCCAGCAAAGGTTCAAAATGAGTGTAAGCGACCGAGTTGGATGGTTCAGGTAACTCATCCGGAAATTCGAAGGATTCAAACTCGCGTGGTGACTGGCTAAGATCGTTCGAGAAAGTGAAACACTCGTAGTCATTGTCGAGCGCAGAAACAGCAGCAGGTTCGAAGAGGAACGCACTAGTGGCGTTAAGGTTGTCGTGAGCGAACAAAAACTCCTTGAATTCACACTCCTCTGAGGTGATCTCCTGGATTGAACAAACGTCTAGTATATGAGCATTAGGTTCGGAAGGCTGATTCCCCAACCTAAAAATGTTGAGTTCAATTGTCATGTTTCCAAAAGATAGGTTCATCGAACCATTTCGACAATTGATCACAGCATTTGAGGTTGCAAGGAATGGGCGACCGAGTATCACCGGAATTTGATTCTGGGGGTTAGCTACAGGCTGTGTGTCTAAAACAATGAAGTCAACGGGGAATATGAAGTCCCCAACCTTGATTAACACATCCTCTAGCTCGCCCCTAGGATGGATGATTGATCGGTCGGCCATTTGGAGAGTACAGTGTGTGGGTTTCAGCTCTCCTACACCTAATTGCTCATATACTGAGTATGGAAGCAGGTTAACACTGGCACCAAGATCCAAAAGTGCGTGGTTGATGTTCTTATCCCCAATGGTAATAGAAATCGTAGGACAGCCAGGGTCCTTCCGTTTTTGAGGTAAAGATTGAGTAAGAGCATCACTCACAGCACTAGCTAAGAAAACTTTCTTGGGTACCTGAGATTTCCTCTTTTCGTGCACAAGTCCTTTAAGATTTTTGCGTAGGAAGGGACTTGTTGGACAGCATCTAAAAGGGGAATGTTGATGTTAACCTGCTTAAACAACTCCAGAATCTTCTCCATTTGTGGATTTTGTTTATTGGACCTCAACCGGTTTAGAAATGGAACGTTTTTAAAATTGGTTGAGTCCAATGCTTATGGAGAAGATTGTGGAGTTGGAACGGATCCCAGAGCTGGTGTTTTCATGGAGTGAGAAATGGGTCCGTTTAGAGCAGAAGAAGAGGAAGAGCCTTTTGAAGAATGGAGAATAGGCTCAGAAGACGAAGAAGAAGAAGCGGCCGGCGTGCCATCGTCAATCCGTGTGCCAATGTTGTTTTGCAGCATCCTTCCAGATCTCAATGTAGTCACGGCACTCACATTATGGTTCTGTTGTTCAAGAGCAACATGTACATTATGTGGGTGACCGGGATTTGGGAGTGGTTGAGATGGAAGCTTCCCCTTCTCTGGCTCGCTTAAGGCCGCATTCAGTTGTGCTATCTGGGCTTCGATGGTTTTGATGCTTTGCCCGTGAGCGGCAGTGTGTTCCACCAAAGACTGAATGGAAGACTGGATGTTGGCTGTGGACTGAGTTGATTGCTTTACAAACGCCTCCAGAGTTCATTCGAGCGAGGAAACCTTGTCGTTGTTTGACGGAACAAAGTTGTTTTGGGGAAAAGAATTGTTGGGTGCAAAGTTGTTCATCTAATTTTGAAAAGGTTGGGGTTGGAAGGGCTGATGAAATTGATGTTGAGTTTGTTGCTGAGCTTGTTGTTGTAGAGGAAGGGGCCTCTGGAAATTGTTGCCTTGGAATTGATGCTGGTTCTGATTCCAGGCGAAGTTGGGGTGGTTCCTCCAACCGGGATTGTAGGTGGAAGAGTATGGATCATTTCTTGGTCTTTGCTGAAATGCAGCATTAACCTGATCCTGTCCTTGAGATGGTGGATTGTAAGGACACTCTTCGGTTAGGTGAGATGGATCGGAACAACAAGCACAAATGGTACGAAGGGGAAGAACAGGGGCAGGAGCAGGAGATGAAAATTTGCTCTCTATCGCTTCAAGTTTTCTCGTTATTGCAGCCATTTCGGCTTTCATTGCAATAGAGATATCGAGTTGGTGAATGCCTACCCTAGACTGACCAGTAGAAGTAGAGGAAGAAGAAGAAGTACTTGGTCTGGTGCTTTCCCACTGAAGCGTTTGTTCCACAAGGTCGTCGAAGAATTGCCATGCTTCCTCGTCAGATTTAGACAGGAAGTGGCCTTGACAAATGGTTTCCAACAACTGCTTGGTTGCTGGGTTCAGGCCCTCGTATAAGGTTTGGCAAAGTTGTCATTTCTCAATACCGTGGTGAGGGCACTGAACAAGAAGGTCTTTATATCGGTCAAAGCACTTCCAAAAGGGTTCAGTAGGAAGCTGGGAAAATTGGTTGATTTCGTTACGGATCCTCGCGGTTTTATGATTCGGATAGAATTTCTTGAGAAACGCTTTCACAAACTCGTCCCAACTGGTTATGGAGTGGGAAGCAGTGCTATACAACCACTTTTCTGCAAGATCGCACAAAGTGAACGGAATGACCCGTAGCCGTATAGCATCGTCTGACAGCTGGGTCGTTTTCATCATGGCACAAACATTCTGGAACTTGTTGATGAAGATATAGGCATCTTCAGATTCAAGCCCATGAAATTTTGGAAGCATGTTAATGAAATGGGGCTTAATTTTAAAATTATCCCCATTGGCCGGTGGAAGGGAAAGACAGGTGGGAAGTGCAGAGCGGGTGGGATAGAAACGATCCTGGAGCGCGATTCGCTGTAGCGCTACAACAGGCGGTGGTTGTGGGTTATTCGCATCCATAGGAGGTAGAATCAATCCCGGGGGAGTCAAAGGGATGTTTGGATTAAATCCTGACATCGCAGAAGAAGAAGTTGGTGATAGTGAAGGTGAGGAAGTATGAACAGAATCCCGATCAACGTTGGAGTTGGCCGGCAATGGTAAGGGTGAAAGAGGCGTGGAAGGAGTTTCGACGTCTGAGTCGATCGCGTAGTCGGTAGCGACTAACGTAACGCGGACTAGGCGGGCGCTAGTGTCCCGAGTCCAACCGGACATACACTAAACGAGTTTAGTGTAGTCAAAGTGGAGAAGGTGAGGGTAAGAAAACGTCAATGGAGAAATACGATGGGAGGTGGGTGAAAAAATGGATTCTGGCGACAAAGGGCAAGTTTTTATAAAAGTTTTTATTTTGTGTTTTTTTTCTTTTTTTTTTAGAAAGAGCTTTACAGAAATATGTACGGACTTACGGCTTCAAACAATCACAGACAAAATATGCACAAACACACCAAGATCTAGGGTCACCTAGGTCAGCTAGACAGCTCCTAACTGTTCCAAAGGGCTAGAAATAGGACCTCAAACCGCCTCTTCTCCGCCAATTGCGGCCAGGTAAGTGCCAGGTAAGTGGGAGGCTCCCCACTACGTAAGTAGTGGTCCTAATTAAGTAACCACTTGCCTTAGACACACTTGCCTAGACACCGCAAAGTCAGGATAGGATAAACGGCCGATGCCTACAACCAGTCCTCTGTCCTATTGAGCGCGACGTCCTTAGGGCTGAGTCTAGTATTTTTTAATTAAATAATGGTCAATACATATGCTTTTTGTGATTTCTGGGGTCCTGGGAAGGGTGATGAAATCTCCACCTAATCTGGATTGGTTTCAAGCCCCTTAAAGTCCGATTAAAATATGCAAAGCAATAACAATCAACGGCAATCAATTTTTTATTTTTTAGCGCGGCGCAAAGAATCCTGCACAAAAACAATTTATTGGAAGGGGGAAGAGAGTTTGCGCAAAGAATGCTGCGGAAAACACAGTTCAGTGGAGTTCAGAGGAGTGGGGAAGGGGCTAGAAATACTCACAGGAAATTTGGGATGCTGACAGCAGCAAACAGCCGCGGTTCCGCGGCCAGAGAGCGCTTATGCCGCGGTTCCGCGGCTATAATGTGGAATTGGGCCTTCAATTTTCTTTTGTGTGCTTGATGGAGTGTCCTCTTCTTGTCTAAGCTCCTGAAACTTGATTTGCTCACTGGGTTTGCTCCAGAATTTTTTCAGTAGACCGTTGGTTCCGTCTTGATACACCACGGTGTAGCCACGAGATATGGGTCTAACTTCCCACGTCTTTGGCACTGAACTCGACCTTCTTTTTATCCTGCACACTTGCACAAAAACTAATCAAAAATAACAAGATGATTTTTACAATGTATTTTTTTTTGTTTTTCGGTTATATTTATATTCACAAATTAACCCGAAATTACACAAAGAAATAAACTACCGTCTCCCCGGCAACGGTGCCATTTGATTGATAGAGTTTTGCGTGCTTAGTTAATTACTGCAATCAAGTCGGTTTCGTTTGTAGCTAGCCGGTTGAGTATGGATCGTCCGCAGGGAGATAGGAATCTTTTTCTATGTGCTTTAACGAGTTAAGTCCAAATGTCCAGGTTTGTTTGAGATTAACTATGTGTTAAAATGTATATAAAGAGAGCTTGTTAGGGTTAGGATTAGGTTAGTTTAAGTTAGGAGTCGCTCCCTTCTTTCGTTGCCACTCTTAATATCGGTGTTACGGTAATCGGCAACAACGGGGATTAGCACGACTAGGAAGGAACTTGCGAGTATAAGCTAGGCTTTCCAACGCTTAAGTTCTTCCTTTTGGTGCTTGTCCGTCCGTTCTTGGCTCTTAACCTTAACCCCCGGTTAATTCAACCACAACCGGTCTCACTATGGAATCACCACTATCATGTAGGATAGGGTGCCGTAGAGAGCGAATTGTAGTTCAATTAATGGGAGTCCGAATTAAGATGTTGGGCAAGAAAAGAGTGAGAGAGATTTCCTTCTCTCAAACTTTCCTTATCCTACCCTAACAAGTGAGAAAACTACTCACCCATTACAAAAAAAAAACGAAAATACAACAAAAGGAGGAAGATAGAAAGAAAGAGGTTAGAAGATTACAACTAGCTATTTGAGACCTCACTTTGGCAAGGATCAAGCTTAAGCATCATTGTTGTTAAGGATAAAGAAAAAGAGAAAAAGAAACAATCAAACAACAAATAACAACAACTAGATTAGCAATTGAAAAATACAAGCAATTATAATTAACAACATAACAAGACAAGCATGATAACAAAAAGAACTTTTTATTCATCACTTCACTCATAAAAGCTCACTACAAGATTTTAATGGAGAAAAGATGAAAAGAGGATGAAGAACAACAAAGTATATCTAAAGCCTAATACAAGAATTAAGCACACTTGGCTTGGCAAGTTCTGGGCTATTTATAGGCACGAAACAGAGAACCTAGGGCAACATTCTGAACAAACATGAATTGACCAAACAGCCCTTAAAAATTAACCACCTGCCGAGTCAGCTTGGCAGCGGATCCGCGGCCAAGTCGCCATGTTGGCCGCGGATCCGCGGCCTTATTGGGGAGTTGGCTCCTCAAATTTTGTGGTTTTTCCTGGTTTTCTGTACTCTTCAATGTGGTATATGTGGTTTCTCAGAAGCTCTTCAAATTTCTTCCAGATTTTCAGCAGATTAAAAGGTGATTTGATGTGAATCTTTTGCCATAATTTTTCTTGAGCTCCGCGTAGACATGTTGGATCTTGTGTTGACATTGTGCTTTGTGCATGAAAATGACCATCGATTTGCCATTTTGTCCCTTAAACTGGTGTGTAGCAACATACGGATAGAGAGCGGAGACCCGTATTTATCTGTGGTTGGCAGTAATCCAGAATTTGTCGCGCTTTTCCATGAATTTCACTGTTTAGAGCTGAGAGCCTGTATCCTGCAATTATCTAGCAAACGCGGCTCAAGAGTACCTACCTACAAGCAATGTGATAAAAAATGGGCGGTATAAAAATGCAAAAATCTGATATGAACAAGAGCGGTGATGAGAATATCATTGAAGATGAACCCGTTATGTTGGATGAGTTGGATTCTCCTACCCATCATGTCCTTTCTATTGAATACGAACATCTTCCTGTACAATTAACCGATCCTATTCTTACCACCGACCTATCCGATAAGCAGAATGATATCCGGCCTTCATCTCCTACATCTGGTTCAACAATGCTCGATACCCAAATTTGTTTACCCATCTCATCACCTACATTCTTTGGTTCTTCTAATTTTCTTTCAACTCCACCGAGTTTTGATGAATCACACTCCGATATTTCGAGTTCTATGATTCTTGAAAGATCTCTCGATTTAGATTGTTTTGAGAAGGAAGGAGACGATCATTTCAAATCTCCTACCTCTATAATTTCTATCAAATCGAGTGTTTTGAATCTTAGTGCGCATAAGACTGACCTTGGAACTTTCAACCGTCCTAGTCAATATGCATAATCCATCAATATAAATATTGATGAAATTATTACTCAGACCATTGATGAAAGTTTTGGAGACATTTTCGCCGAAGAACTCGCATTTCTAATAGACATGGATGTTGTGATGAACCAACCTCCACCCGAAGAAGTTAAACCGCCACCCTTTCTTCTTATCATGTACGAGAATGCGAATATTCCACTCATTCCTAATCATTCACATTCTTGTTTTCATCCACCATCATTGTTTCGTCTCTACTAACCGAGACATAAATCCGATCGATTACACCTCTTATCTCTCCACTCCTTCACATCTATATGATCTTCTACCAACTATGTTGTTACATCGATAAAATATTCGAATGGTTGGTGTTGACTTTTGGTCTTTGTAAAGCTTTGCATAGACCAATAATTTTACCCCCTTATGATTTTAAATGCTTAATACTATTTCACTCAAGTTTGGAGGGGAGAAAAATATTTTGGCTCTTGAAAGAAAAGAAAATTTTTGCACAATTGTGAGCCAAAAATAAGTTTGGGAGAGGATTTCACTGTCATTGACTTTTGTCCTCTTTTGCTAATAATTGAGAACTTTTCCTCCCAAATCTACAGGTTTTTAAGCTTAAAGATGACATCAGTGAGGACACTGCTACAAATAGGTTTGGGGGAGGTTTGTGCTCATTCACGCATCATTTTTTGCATTATACTAAATAAAAGCACCAAAAAAAAAATTGACAATAAAAGTTAGGAATTGAAAAATACATATGAAAGATAGGAAGAGCTTTAAGAAAAGCAAGAAAATTAGATATTTTAAAACGAAGCTAGTAATAGGTAGTCATGAGCTGTTGTTCCAATGGTTAGTAAGATGAAGGAAATCACTAATCTGAGGATATAAATAAGTCTGAAAAATAGTCCCTATTTTTGAGTCCAAACATCATAACGTTGATACCCTATTATACGCACTTGCACACATTTTGAAACTTGGGATAGTAGAGGATACCTTGAAATGCTCTTATCTAAAAGCCTTAATATGAAGGAAAAAAAATACAAACAAAAATATAAATGACATAAAAAAATGGTGAAGAAAAATGAACACTGGTCTTGTAATTACTTAAGAAAGTATAAAAAATATAGCGAGGGTGCCTTATCACCTAGTGCCTTAGACCAACTGGTTTGGGAGCTACTGCTAAACCTTAGGTGTTGCAAGACTAGGATATTGCTAATTACGCCTTAACAAGTGAGCACATTTGATAATCGGTTGGTTAGTACCTCAAGAAGTATTAACGGTCACATGAAGAATGTGTGAGCAATTCCATCTATAAAACATTCACCGACTAAAAAATACTAAGGAAGATGGACAAGAGTATGATAGTTTGAATTGAATTCTCTAAGTGTAGGGATGTCTTTTACACACACGTAGGGATATATGATCGATGTTTGGAAGAAAGGTAGGGAGGAAGACTAAAGACGATGTTTTATTGAGGGATGATGTGATTTCTTATATCATTTCATGACTATTAAGATAGGGCTCATGGCTACTAAAAAGCTAGTGTAGTTTGAAACACTTATTTTTAAGTTCTTTTTTTATATGTTCTTTATCTTTGTATGTAACTTTCATCATCTTTCTTTTATTATGGGATTTTGTGGGTGTAATCCGCTGAAAACTCTTAGGAGACAACACTCCTTCTACTAGGGACACCTAGAGTTTTAAAGGCTTGTTGCACGTGCTCAGTGCAATCGTGTTGCCTACGAAAGTATGCCGGGTTTTTCTTTTTCTTTTTCCTTTTCTCTTTAATAACTAGTTTGTTCGGGACGATCAAAGTTAAGTTTGGGGGTATTTGATTAGCCTAAAATATTGCACATTTGAATGAATATTTTCCCTACTATTGTTAAGTACTAAAAGGTGTTTAGTGTAAATATAGAACATATGAGGGTTTATTTGTAAAATGTTTATTATCATATATTTCTATATTATAATTAATATAATGAGGGAAAATATATGCATATAATATTTAAATGAAATCTTTGTAATTAAAATATGCATATCATATCAAATATTTCTAATCAATATTCTTAACATATTATATCATATAAATAGTTAGGATAATATCTCAAAATGTTCAAATGCTACTAACACTATGATTTGAGATATTATGCAAATATTAGCTCAGGTCTGGAATCGAAGTAAGAGATCTGAGTCAAATCGGGATATCGAAACCAAATCTGCCAAAATTTAGAAGCAAATCGAGAGATTTAATAACGGCAGAGACTCAGAGTATTATTTTCAGAATCTAGATATCAAGAGGATCTCCACATGGCTACACAAGAGACCACAAAAAATCCCAAAATTTTATACCACTAAACTGCGGTGGAACCGTGGCTAAACAAGCCTATATGCGGCGGTTCCACGGTGGTTTGAGGACCGTAGGATATGAGATTTGGTGGTTTGGATGTTAACTGCATATATTCTTATATGGAATCTAGGGTTTCTAGTTTCTAGGACAATGTATAGAATCGAGAGCTGCACATTAAAGATGATCACCGATGAGATCAAGAGGTCCATGTATCCGAGTGATCATCATCTATTCATCTACCTCCAACAAGAGAGAGATCTAGAGCAAACTAGGGTTTTTGTATTCAACTTTCTAAGGAGAATTGTAAATGCAATAGTTGATTAATAAAGATAGTGTTTTTAATTCTATTTACATTTAATTTCCACACTTACTTTCTACACTTACATTTCTGCATCTTAATCATGTTTTCATTTTTCTTCATCCTCTCTTCTAATTTAACCATGAGCGAGTAATTCCTAGCTTGCTAGGGTTCCTAGGATAATATAGAACAATGGATAATAAAATCTTTTAACTTCTTTAATATATTTTAAAGTTTATAAACTTTAGTAAAATAAATGTTAACATCCTTATCGGGCGCGCTACCAATTTATTGATAGTCATGACCATGATTTGAGATTGGTTTAACACTTGTTTTGTTAAGGGCTATACATGAATAAAGATCAATGCAAGGACAAGGGTTAGTAATGGGGAAATCCTAGTTTCTTCTAAGAACCCTAATCTACAGTCATCATTATCGATCTAGTTTTAAACTATTAAAAGATAAAAGGAGTCATTTTTAATTATTCATCCATTACTACCAAGTTCTATGAACCCTACGAGCCTTTTCTTCATAAATTTTATATCCGTAACGACAAACAATCACCCTTCTTTAATTAACTCGTCTAAAGCAAGAAAAGAGTTCACGTTTTCCTGCGGACGACCCGTACTCATCACGGCTAGCTACTAGCGACACCGTCTTGATTGTGGTTACCTTTCGAAAACACTTCTTTAGCAAATCAATCATTTGGTGTTGATCTTCGCAATAACGAAGCTCGGACACTATGCCTTGGCGCATGAGGTTTACCTCATATCAAAGGTGGATCCTGTCAAATATCTGATGTCAAAAGCAATACTGATAGGAAAGCTTGCCAAATGGCCCTCCTGCTGATGGAATTCTTGATAACGTATCGACCCCTCAAAGCAGTGAAAGGACAAACTATCGCCGACTTCCTTGCGGAACATCCGATACAAGCCAATTCTCCCATAAACTATGAATTGCTGGATGAACATGCGTTCGACGTAGTCGAGGAGGAGAAGAAGAAAATGATTCTCAGTGGGAACTCTACTTCGACGGAGCCTCTTCCATGAAGCGGTGAAAGATGAACACTCCCATAATTAAAGTTGGGGTGGGTCTTATCTTCGTAACTCCGTAAGGAGGAATATTGCATTACGCCCTCTCCTTGTTGGAACCTAGGACCAATAACGAAGCGGAATATGAATCTTTGATAGCCGGTCTTGAGATCGCTATCGATATGCGAATCAAAGTCCTCCTTATATATGGAGACTCCCAGCTGATCATTGGTCAAGTAAACAGTGACTATCAGACACGCAAGCCAGAACTAATAAGGTATGGCGAAAGAGTGCAATAGCTGCTGACCCAAATCTCTTCCTATACCCTAAAAAGCGTACCGCAAGCGGAAAATGGCAAAGCAGATGCACGAGTTAAGTTGGATAAAGAATTGGTTGACGAAGAACTCGATGATGTAAGGATCATTGTATAAAGCCGCAGGATCCCCGTGCCAGCAGATACATCTTCGGATGAAGACCTGAAAGGGCCACCTGAAGAAAAAGAAATGACCGAACAAGAAGTCCTCAAAATAGAGAACGAAGAAGAGGTCAAGGATTGGAAGGAAGTCTTCATAGACTACATTAATTCTTAACGAACGCCCAAAAATGCGTCGTCTAGACATCAGCTCATGAAACGAGCTTTGTCATTCACCCTCGTCAATGATACTCTATATAAGAGATCATTTGACTTCCTGTGGCTAAGGTGTCTAGGGCAGAAGGAAGCAAAGAAAGTCGTCCGAGAAGTACACAACGAACTTTGCGGCTCTCATCAAGCGGGTCCAAAAATGAAGCTGAAGATAAAAAGGTTGGGCTACTATTGGCCCATGATGTTTCATGACTGCCTCAAATACGCGAAGTAGTGTCACTCGTACAAAATACACGAGGACTTCATACATCAACATCCAAATCCGTTGCACCCAACAGTAGCTAGTTGGCCGTTCGAGATGTGGGGAACAGATATAATCGGCCCGATCAATCCAACGTCATCCAAAGGACATCAGTTTATACTAGTAACAACCGACTACTTCTCTAAGTGGGTGGAAGCAGTGCCGCTAAGAGAGGTGAAAACAGAGAATATCCTCCACTTCTTTAAGACCCATGTCATCTACTGGTTCGGGACTCTGCGACGGATAATCTCGGATAATCGACCAGCTTATGAAAGCCATAAAATAAGTCACTTCACACAGCAGCATAAGATAGACTGGAGATACTTCTCGATCTATAATACTCGGGCCAATAGTCTAGCTGAAGCATTCAACAAGAACTTTACCAAGATTATAGAAATATGGTGTCCAGGAACAAAAAAGACCGACACGAAAGGCTGTATGAAGTTCTTTAGGCATACCGAACTATGTTCAAGACAGCCACAAATACAACACCATATGCATTGGTGTTTGCACTGAAGCAGTGCTCCCACTGGAGATAGAGCTCTCCACACTGAAAGTAGCAGTTCAATACAAGCTAATGGATGAAGAAAATGCTCATCTTAGGCTCGATGAACTTGACGCTCTCGATGAAACCCGCCTTATAGCACAACGAAACCTGGAAGCTAATAAGGCAAGGACGACACGGTCTTAGGAAAGACTGACCAGGCCGAGAACATTCCGCCAAGGCGAACTCATGCTGGTCGTCAAAAGACCAATGATCCCCAATCGTGCAAAACGAGAGATGTTCGAACCGAACTATGAAGACTCGTACATCATAGATAAGGTCTACCAAGATGGAGCTTATCTGCTCATAGACATGTATGGCGAAAAGCCATTCCGACCGATAAATGGTCGATTCCTCAAAAAGTACTATGCTTGAAGAGTTGAGACTTAGGTCAATGATAGATGGCGACGCTTGTATCCGCTCGCTATCTTCCTGAGTCAAAAGCCATGAAAGTAGTACCAAATAATATTTCATCCAAAACATGGGAATATTGGACCGAGAAGTCCATAAACTAATGCTGGACCAAGAAGTCCTTAAACTAAAAATGGACCGAGAAGTTCTTAAACTAATGTTGGACCGAAACGTGCCTAAACTAAAAATAGACCGAGAAGTCCCTAAATTAATATTGGACCGAGAAGTTCTTAAACTAATATTTGTCCCAAATATGGGAATGCTGGACCACTGCGTCCTTAAACAGGTATTGGACTGAAATATCTTTAAACTAGCGCGTCGTCCAAAACGGCGATAATGGACCACGACGTCCTTAAACTGGTATTAAACCATAATGTCCTTAAAATAACATATTTCCCTACGGTGGGTCTCCATATCGATTGATGTATACAATCCACAGGTATAAAACAACTCACATCCTTCCCAGGACCCATATGATGCGGTCCTTCAAAGAATGTCGTGATTGACAACTGTTAGTGCGTTACCTTATGGGCCACCTAAAAAAACCATGTCCACAAGCGAAATGGGAACGGATGAAAATCCGAAAGGGCAACATGAGTAAAAACAGCAGGGCTACCGGCGAGCTTGTGAAAACCCGAAAGAACGCAAACTCGTTAAAAGAAAATGAAAATATGCATTTACAAAGTCCTCACGACTTTGTAATGAGAAAACACTTGCGTGAGATCCTTACGACTCACAAAAAAGTAACACACTTGGGAATCCATACGATCCCTAAGGAGAAAATACACTTGCGAGATCCTCATGACTCATAAGGAGAATATACCCTCTATAAGACCCTCACGGCTTATAGAATTCAAAAGCCTTAAATTATAGGGACCTAAACCTGTTCTTAAGCCATCATAACCCCACAAATTTATGCCCTACAGGCGGTTTAATATCGACCCTTGTATATAATCCACGAGCGTAAATAAATATATTCTCAACCAAGTCCCACCAAGAACGAGAAGCATCATTCAACATGGTGAACGACACTTGCGAGTCCTTACGACTTGCAAGAGAAAATACCACTTAGGAGCTCTCACAACTCCTAAGGATAAAAACACACCTACAAGATCCTATCGACTTATAGGGAGAAATACTTTTATGAGACTCTTATGGCTCATAAAGTCAAAAAGCCTTAGTCGACAGGATCCTAACCCTATTTGCTAAGATATCGTTGTTCAAATCAACAAATGCAAATGATGATTCGCTCCGGGCAATATTCAAGTTATAGCGATGTCGATGCCTAAACAGTTGTCGTAATCCCAATCCTCTCACGGGCATATGATAATTCACTCCTGGAAATATTCCAGTTGTAGCGATGCTGATGCCATGATTGGTATTAGATTCCAAATCCCCAACTCACAATAAAAATCAGCCAGCAAAAAATATGCATCGCGAAAATGTTTGGGCAACTCGCAATAAAAAGCAGCGAGTAAATGAAATAGCCGAAATGATTGGGCACCGTGAATAAATAGTTGAAATGATTGGGTAATTGCGGATTTCGCGATATAAAAAGCTGAAAAGATAGAGCATCACGAAAAAAAAGAAGAATAAAACTTTTCTGCCCTGCAAGTAGATCTATACTGACTCTTGTATACAAACAATGGGCTTAAATGAAAGATAGAGAACCATACTTTCCCACCATACTTCGTTAAAAGAAGAACCGGGTCTTGATGACACATCTATAGCCTATAGACTATTTGGACATCCCTCTTACTCCATCAAAGTACAGACGCGACGTCAACAAGGACCCAAGGGTCAAATAAAATTGGAGTGACGGTAAGATCCTAGCTCCAGACATCGATTGCGATACATGCAGCATAGAGATCATACGGATGTCTACCTTACTTCAGTAAAGAATCGGTACAACACCAAAACAAGAAAAGAGAAGAAGAAAAGAAAAAGAGAGAAGAGAAAGAGAGAGAAGAGACGAAGTGACGGCATATTCCTAGTTTCGGGTCTTGACGGCAAATCTAGAGACCATTGGAGATCATCTCACCCCAGAAGGGTACAGTTATGACTCATCGGGGCTTCAAATTAAACCTAACCTCAAGTAAAGCACCATGACACTACCTAACGCTTGATCTTCCGATGGTAATACGGATATTCTAACTTAAGAAGATTACTTGAAAACGTCTTGTCCAGCCTCATAAGGGATCGGAAACACGACAGTCGTGTGGCCACTTGAGCCGCAACCCAAGTGATTGCATATTGAGAATATATCGGCCAACATGACGGTACGATGGACTTAACCTAGTACCACATGTTGGGTTACGTCAGTGCCCTAGCCATCTACCATGGCCGGTGTGGAACAAAAACCGGCATTTACAAACTTGGCGCTAACGAAACCCACTAGAATCGAACCGTAAACCTATACTAGCAAACTAACAAAGAGATAAACTATGGTGATAGAAGTGTTATACCAAACGAACCAAGTCCTTCGGTCTTCCATCATCTTCCTTGTCTCCTTGAGGCATGCTCGATTGAACTAGGCCGCCGGTCTTCCTTCGTCGAAGATGATCCACCCGAGAGATGTAGCTCATGGCTCTAGTTCCACATCAAAAGTAAGTGAAGCAATTAGGGATTTTAGGTTGCTAATCTAGAATGCCTAGGATGTAGTGAGTGTTCTAAGTGTTTATCCATCTCACCTCCTCTCTTGATTCTCAACTCATGAGATTGTAGTGAGGAGGTGGAGGAGCTCAAGAAAAACACTAGAGAGGAGAGTGAAGCATGATGGTGAGGTTGCAAGCTCAAAGAAAAATGAACCATCCATAGATAGAGAAAATCTCATGCTAGGTTTTGTAAAACATATTCGTTCAATATAATATCAAACCCATGCTTGAATAGTTTGCACAAATGAATTAATAATTCATTTGTGCACACTATGCAAGTATGGTTCTCACCATACCCCCCTCTCTCAATTATCCACCTCATTATCCATTTAAAATAAATAGTCAAATCCAAAATGAGGTGTCCACCTTCTACAATGTTATCTATAAAAAATACGGATTATATTCTACTATATATACATACCTGTATTCAAACCGAAATATGAATACCCGAAGAGATAGAATAACACAAAGAACATAATACTAGAATATACATATCGAAATATATATACGCAAATTATTAAATCAATACCTTATTTAATAATCCGGCTCAAACCCGAGCCGGCTAGTATTATCAGCCATCCAATCGAAAGTCCAGGTAACTAGTACACTAATTCGATCGGAACCCTGCACGTATCCAATAAGGTTACTACATCATTTCTCCAGAACCAGGGAAACCGTCTGTCTGTGTAACATTTCAGAAAAATAAAATATTATTTTTTGGGAATTTTTATAATTAAATAATAAATATTATAAATATTTTAATATTTCGGTATAATTAAATACCGACAAAGTGGAAGAATATTTGGAAAATTATGGGAATTACTGAAAAGTGTGTGTTTTATAAGATTTGAGCATTTATAAATTTTTATATAATTAATTATATTACTTTTAATGCTAATTGCGAATAAATATCGCTAATCTTGCTTTAATCCGGTTTTGTGCACATGACATGCACCATGTTACATTTACATATGCTTGTTATATTTCTACCATGGTTTCATTTGGATTTCCTATTTCAAAATTTAAAGAAAACAAAACAAAACAAAACAAAAGAAAAAGGAAAAATTAAAAAACTAAGGTATGGGCATGAGAGAGAAGAGAGAGTGAGGTGAGGGGTTCATTGACCTAGTCTCCATTCTTCATCCCGTTCATTTTTCTCCCCCTTCTCCTCTCCCATGGCAGCACCTTTTCCCCCTCCTCTTCAACCCTCACAAACACCACCAAAAATTCATCAAAACATCATCTCATCTTCATTAAAAACATGCACAAGCTCAATACAAACACTTTGGACCAAGAAAAAAATGGATTTTGAAGACTTGGGGAAACTCAAGAAAATTCTTGAGTTGCCAAATGAGGTAATTTCTGTACCATTAGAATAGTATTTCAATTCCTTAAGTATCCATACAAGTTTAGAATCGATATTGTGTAGTTTAAGGAACTTTGAAAATTCCAAGTTAAGCTTAGGGTTTTGATTTGAATCCAAAGGTGAAATTGTGGCTTAGTAATTACCTTAGACCCCTGTAAGGATTGCATAGTGGGCTAAACCATAGACTAGAACCCTGCAACACAAAACCAAAAACCCCGATACCATATTTTTCTGGAATTTGTGAAGGGAATTTGTTATCTGCTAACACCCGGGGACCCTAAAAATTATTTAGCGATTACTGTGAGTCATGCAGGCAACTTAGAAGCTACCCTGAAGACCAGAGCCCCAAACCCCCTACCCAAGCCACAGATTTAATCATTTGGGCCGCAAATTGCGGCCTTGGTACTTCCAAATTGGTTCGTGCTTGGTCCAGGGCATTATCTTCAGTAAATTAGACCCTCCATATGTGCAAAATTGACCAATTTCACCTAGGGTAAAATCTGGGACCATTTTCTTGAGTTGCTGCTTTGTTTTGCGATTTCGTTTTAACTTGATTTTTGGTATTTTATATTGTATTCCGTCGTGTGGCGTTTGAACGCCAACGAATAGGGTTATTGGTTGTGTTTTGCATGCGAGACTATAGGTTTTGACCTTTGAACGATACGCGTGCCGATTTGGTTTTCGTGCGCGATTTCTATTTACGACGTCATGTGATATACATGTAGGTACCCCCATATGGACTTCAAGACAACGAGGATGAGCGTGGCGTCATCGACTCCAGCAAACGAGGATCGAGGTGAGTAGATATATATCTACAGGGGAGGTCGGGTGGATGGCGTATAGCACCCCCACAGTTCGTAGTGTAGTGTCTGGTATATATTATATGGATATATTTATATGTTTATTGTGAGTTTATAATTATCTAGATAGACTTTGGGGAGTCATGGATAACTTTAGTTTACTTGGATGATAGTGTCGTTAGTTAGTTTAGTCGCGAACCCTAGAATGAGATTTACACCCACACGCACACACATGCTTACTTTGTTTTACTTGTGTGTATATGGGGATATGTATATATTTATACACACATAGGTATGGGACTATATATATATATATATATATATATATATATATATACCTATACATGGATGATGAGGATTGTACATGGTACTTGGAGGTGAGTCGATGAGTTTAGGCATGATGCTATGAGATCGGTGATATGTTTTGTTCGTATTGTAAGATACGACATGAGATTTTAGCGGGCCTTTAGGCGTGTGTTTTCATACACGCATATATATGCAGATGGTATCAGTTTGTACTAGACTTAGATCAGTACCCCCAGTTCATGAGATATGGTGATAAGGATACCAGATAAATGTGAGATTCGACCCGTACCCAGATTGGGACGCCGTACTATGGATTTACCGTACGAGCTTTATATTGAAGTTAGATCCGCACTCTTGACTCGAGAATGTCATGTTATATATTGTATAGTATGTGCTACTATTGAGGCGGGATCACCGACTATTATATTTATATGTATCGACTCAGACTTAGGTGGTTTTTCTTACCCTTTCGATTAGTCTGTTAGTTTAGTCATGTAGTTTACTTGTAGATGTTAGACTAGACTCGAGTCATACCTATTTCAAAAACTAACGAATCGTGAGTATTTTAAAGACAGGCCAAGGGATACTACGGATATTTCAAAGGATGTACTTTTTCATAAAAACACCGTAGCCCTATTTTCTAAACACCACGTTTCGTGCGATTTCAAATACCAAAAACTGTATGACTCGTATATAGGAATGTATATTCTTTATTGCCGCATTATTATTCATTTACCATTTATTCTGCTGCTTGCATTGCATTGCATGCTTATATGTCTTTTCATTAGAAATGATGAAACCTGTTGTTAGGACACCAGCACCATTACCGATGACACGTATGCTCCACGTATACTCGCTTGCCGGCTCACACACATCTTCATCGGTAATTGCTATGTCACGTACACTTAAAGAATACTATTTCATTGACATAGTTTGCTAGCTGATAGTTCCTATATGTTATTGATTCATATTCCATTGTGCATATGACATATAGCATACCTGTATACCTACATGCTTGCATATATGCCTTGACATGTTTACATGCTAGTTACACATATACCTATATGGTATTGTATCATTAGTGATAGGTATATATACATATGAGATATAGCTACATGTTCACCTTTATATAATGTTGTATGGATTTGGAGAATTTAGGACCACATGATATATTTTATAATTGTTGCAGTTAAATAGCGATTTTTCCTTATATGCTCATATTACTGTTTCATGTTGCATATATATTATATTCATGGATTTCGCATTGAGATATGGTTTTCATATGATATTTTTCGGATTGTTTTACTCCTGCGTATATATATATATATATATATATATATATATATCAGTGGTATGGGACGCTGATATATATGTATACCCATCGTATATATATATCAGTGGTATGGGACGCTGTTATATATATACACCAACAACATATATCATCATAATGGTATATGCAAATATACTTATTCATTAGATATGAGAGGGGCCTATGTGCTCGGGGCATATGTGATCGATATGAAGGGCCTATGTGCTCGGGGTCTATGTGCTCGGGGCCTATGTGCTCGATATAAGAGGGGCCTATGTGCTCGGGGCCTATGTGTTCGATATGAGAGGGGCCTATATGCTCGGGGCCTATGTGCTCGATATTGGATATTGGATATATGAGATATACTTAATATTGGGATATTGAGATATATATTTGTGTCGATGCTTGACACTGATTTTCTGATGATTTCATTGATTATACTTAAATGTTTATACAGAAATCTCACTATATTAAGAAAACAGTTTTCTCATTCATGACGTCTTCTGTTTTCATTTTATCGCATTCATACCTCATATTTACGATATATTGCTACCTGAGACACTGACATGAGCACATGGGATTACACTTATGCATAGATATTTACCCTTGCCTTTATATTATGCTTCAGGCTATATTATCATCGAGGATATATATTATGATCGTATTGACCTATGATTGAGTCATACATACGATTTCTGCTCTGTGATGTTTTCTACTCATGAGTTGGCAACTCACCCCTGTTGTGCCACAGTTCTTGTATGTTTTGCCGTACAGCTTTCGTTGCGGTTTTGCTAGCACACTGCTTTCTTTCCGGATGATTTCTTGGGTAGGTGGGTTCACTTGCATCGTGACCACCATTGTACGTTTATTTATATTCAGTTGTATCTAGTAAACTCCATCAACCAAACTTGTATATTTATTCAGACTTAGAGACCAGTGTATATTATTTCGACCTTAGAGTCGCGTGTTGGATTATTATGGGTTTTCTTGATATTTTGAGTTTCCTTTTGAGTTTTTGATCCTCGCCCTTCGGCGTTGTATATTATATTGCTTGCGTGGTTATGACCGTCAATTAACGAAGAGCTAGCTCCCGCTTGGGGATGCCTTTACTCATATTACACTTGTTGTACCCTTTTGGGGCCAGTATTTACAAAGAAAACTCTGCCGAAATTTTCAAAAAAGACTTGAGATTTTAAAAATGCATATTCGGCTTATGTTATTTAAAATCACTTGCTTTAAAACATGTTTTCTTCACTTCTTTCTTAAAATGGTTTAGATTTCTGGGATTTCTTGGCTTACTTGAATTAGATGGGTTCCTATAGATTTCATATGATTCAAGTACCAGTCACATGCCATTTCGGGTTGTGACAAAGTTGGTATCAGAGCCCTATGTAAACCTTGGTTCGAGTCTAGGTTTGACTATGTGGAGCCTAGGGCGTTTGTATATATACGGAACGTAGGCTTGACCTTACGGAACTTAGACTTGGTCGAGGGAGTATTAGACTCAAAATTTCATCGCTTTAGGTTGACCTTGGTTGATGGAGTAGGTAACTTCAGTAGAGTGACGTACCGTGTGTATGTTCCGCGGCATACTTACGATACGCTACTCCGCTTAAGGAGCCTTAGGATGTACATTTCCTTGCACAGTATTATATTCATTCCTATGATCTATCCTCATTGATATCGGTTTTATGGTTTTGCTGCCACGATTGTATGGGCAGAGAGAGCTATGTCTAGAGTTGCGTCAACACGAGCTCGTCACGGACGAGGACTGACCAAGGCATGATTCCAGGGACACGCGATATGGATAGATGCGTCGTTTTATTGTGTTTTCGCACCATGAGCGTTTGATGGATCGCTTTTACAATATTTCTCGGACGTGCAGATCAGCACCAGAGGATTGGGCCACTGCTAGAGGCCAGCCAGAATGTGATGACCGTCGATGCACCGATTATACTTGATGATTGAGGCACTGTTCAGCGTGCGGACGAATGATTCAGTTGTTGCTGCGACTGACGAGATATCGCCCAGATGTTAGAACTATTGCCGCACGAGTTGTGTTTAGAGATATGATAGAAGATCGCTAGTCACCCAAGGAGGAATGTCTAGGACATGTGATACGTTTCCTACCCCGATGCGAGGTCATCAGATTGATTGATTCCAGCTAGAGATGACTTCACGCAGGTACGTTGAGAGTCGACAGAAGGCGATCGAATGTCAGAAACCCATTTTTCCAAGTTTAAAGTATTCAGAAAAACATGCAAGTAATTCCGTGGACCCTCTAGAAGAATGAAACCCTAACTCGACATAATGACTATGGGAACGATTTTGAAGCTTAGGGTTGGCAACAGTTCCGCGGTGCCATTAGTGAGGCTTGGGTTTGCCCTTCTACGGTTGGTCCACAGGTACTGTGGTATGTACTGGAATACTATTAAACTGTACTCAAGATGTTGAGCTCTTGGGGGATTATGGAACCTTGACAAATCGATCGAAAGGTTCGACATCATTCGGATGTCGTGTGATGGATACATTGCTTGGGAGACTCCAGATACGAGTATAGCCATTGGAGCACAGTCTATGCAACCACGAAAAGACAAGTCTGAATCAATCGACATTAGAGAAAAGTGGAGTAAGAGATTCATACAAGATTTTGATGAGATGACGTTCCACTCCGCTGACATCAGAGATGTGATACGCATGCAGAGGCGTTGTATATGGATATATCTTCTAGAAGGAGTCGCGATGAGTATGCAGCCGTTCCGGAACAAGAAACAGAGTTAGTAAAGGGTGACAACTTCCGGGCAGTTCGGCAGAAACGAGATTCGGCAAAGACCCCGACAAGATCTTTCTGGAATACTATACGAGAAGACTTGGACCCAGGATCGGTCATATTGCGCACACCCAGTAGGCCAGAGTTCGGCATCGTCGACGAGACATGTTACGGTGACCATGACAGTTGGCCAGAGATCTTTATAGGATGTGCTAGAGCGGGACTGTTTCCGCCATCTTTGATTTCAGTATTTTGGGCGATTTATTTCCATGATTGAGATTTTGTGCACCACAGTTGCGCTTGACTCTGATTTGATGTCATTAGAGATATTGATTTTGATTTCATACCTATGGTATGCATGTGATTTGACTTATGCTTTCGGCATAGTTTTCATGCACTTTTAGTATTTTGATTTGATTTTGTACACGCTGATGCACATGGTTGTGAGATTACATACCACGGTATACCTGATGTAGATTTGGATTGAAATGTGTTGTATACCGTCGATTTCGATTGTGATATTTGATATTTGTTTTCGTGCACCTTGTGCACTGGATTTGGATTCTTGCGCATATTTAGGCGCTTGATGCGATTTTGATGTATACCAGATGCACTAGATCGGGATTTTTTGTACATATCAGATGCACCTGGTTTTGCTGTCAGGCACACCCGTTGCTTTTGACAGGTATTTCATGCACACCTGTTGCACTTAGATTTTGTTTCTGTGTACAAGTATGGCACATTCATGGATTTCGATTTCCGTGCGCACCAGACGCACGCGGCATTCTATATACATTTTGGGATTGATTTCCCTTGAGAAGCATATTTTATGATATTTGCTATTTAGTATAGTAGCAGAGCAGGACTAGTCTGAGGACAGTACCTGAATATGTTTTTGCATGCATTGATAGTTATCGAAGGGATTTCCAAAAAGGAGCTATAGTCTCAGTATATACCTACGTGTCCGGGATGACACGAAACATTTTAAAAAAGGAACCATTCTAAAAAAAATGTTTTCAAAACGGCGGGACGTGTATATTAAACAAAGGATATATATATGTATAGTTATTTTCTTACAATAGACGTCCGCCACTGTGCAGTGATACGCACATCGCACAGCGATTTGAAAAAAGGTTTGGCATGCATTTCTTTCAGATGTTTTGACGAGTTTACACCGACGCGTACTATGTACGTGTTATAGTTTTGATATATATCATGTTGGTTTTTGTTTTGGGTTTTGACATTGGTGTCTTCACCATAACTCCGATGATTGCGGGATGCTTGATGGAGTTTTGATTTTGAGTTATCTGCTCATTTTTCATGCGCATGCATTGCGCTACGATGTGTTTTATGTATTTATGATTTCAGAACCGCGACGACTTGATCATTTTACTGAAATGTTTGAGTATTTGAGGGGTTTAAATTTAAATTCGGGGACCGAATTTCTTTAAGGGGGAAAACTGTAACATTTCAAAAAAATAAAATATTATTATTTGGGAATTTTTATAATTAAATAATAAATATTATGAATATTTTAATATTTCAGTATAATTAAATACCGATAAAGTGGAAGAATATTTGGAAAATTATGGGAATTACTCAAAAGATGGTGTTTTATAAGATTTGAGCATTTATAGATTTTTATATAATTAATTATATTACTTTTAATGCTAATCGTGATTAAATATCGTTAATCTTGCATTAATCCGGTTTTGTGCACATGACATGCACCATGTTACATTTACATATACTTGTTATATTTCTGCCATGGTTTCATTTGGGTTTTCTATTTAAAAATTTAAAGAAAACAAAACAAAAGAAAAAGGGAAAGATTAAAAAACTAAGGTATGGACATGAGAGAGAAGAGAGAGTGAGGTGAGGGCTTCATTGACCTAGTCTCCATTCTTCATCCTGTTCATTTTTCTCCTCCTTCTCCTCTCCCATGGCAACACCTTTTCCCCCTCCTCTTCAACCCTCACAAACACCACCAAAAATTCATCAAAACTTCATCTCATCTTCATTAAAAACATGCACAAGCTCAATACAAACATTTTAAACCAAGAAAAATCGGATTTTGAAGACCTGGGGCAACTCAAGATAATTCTTGAGTTGCCAAATGAGATAATTTCTGCACCATTAGAATAGTATTTCAATTCCCTAAACATCCATACAAGTTTAGAATCGATATTGTGTAGTTTAGCGAACTTTGAAAATTCCAAGTTAAGCTTAGGGTTTTGATTTGAATCCAAAGGTGAAATTGTGGCTTAGTAATGACCTTAGACCCCTGTAGGGATTGCATAGTGGGATAAACCATAGACTAGAACCCTGCAACACAAAACCAGAAACCCCGATACCGTATTTTTCTGGAATTTGTTAAGGGAATTTGATATCTGCTAACACCCGGGGACCCTAAAAATTATTTAGCGATTACTGTGAGTCATGCAGGCAACCTAGAAGATACCGTGAAGACAAGAGCCCCAAACCCACTACTCAGGCCGCAGATTTAATCATTTGGGCCGCAAATTGCAGCCTTGGTACTTCCAAATTGGTTCGTGCTTGGTCCAGGGCTTTTTCTTCAGTAAATTAGACCCTCCATATGTGCGAAATTGACCAATTTCACCTAGGGTAAAATCTGGGACCATTTTCTTGAGTTGCTGCTTTGTTTTGCGATTTCTTTTTAACTTGATTTTTGGTATTTGATATTGTATTCCGTTGTGTGGTGTTTGAACGTCAACGACTAGGGTTATTGGTTGTGTTTTGCATGCGAGACTATAGGTTTTGACCTATGAACGATACGCGTGCCGATTTGGTTTTCGTGCGCGATTTCTATTTACGAAGTCATGTGATATACATGTAGGTACCCCCACGTGGACTTCGAGACGACGAGGATGAGCGTGGCATCATCGACTCTAGCAAGCGAGGATCGAGGTGAGTAGATATATATCTACGGGGGAAGTCAGATGGATGGCGTATAGCATCCCCGCAGTTCGTAGTGTAGTGTCTGGTATATATTATATGGATATATTTATATGTTTATTGTGAGTTTATGATTATCTAGATAGACTTTGGGGAGTCATGGATAACTTTAGTGTACTTGAATGATAGTGTTGTTAGTTAGTTTAGTCGCGAACCCTAGAATGAGGTTTACACCCACACGCACGCACATGCTTACTTTGTTTTACTTATGCGTATATGGGGATATGTATATATACACACACACACATAGGTATGGGACTATGTATATATATATATATATATATATATATATATATATATATATGATGAGGATTGTACATGGTACTTGGAGGTGAGTCGATGAGTTTAGGCATGATGCTATGAGATCGGTGATATGTTTTGTTCGTATTGTGAGATACGACATGAGATTTTAGCGGGCCTTTAGGCATGTGTTTTCATACATGCATATATGCAGATGGTATCAGTTTGTACTAGACTTAGATCAGTACCCCCAGTTCATGAGATAAATGTGAGATTCGACCCATACCCTGATTGGGATGTCGTACGATGGATTTACCGTACGAGCTTTATATTGAAGTTAGATCTGCACTCTTGACTCGAGGATGTCATGTTATATATTGTATCGTATGTGATACTATTAAGGCGGGATCACCGACTATTATATTTATATGTATCGACTCAGACTTAGGTGGTTTTGCTTACCCTTTCGATTAGTCTGTTAGTTTAGTCATGTAGTTTACTTGTAGATGTAGACTAGACTCGAGTTATACCTATTTCAGAAACTAATGAATCGTGAGTATTTTAAAGACAGGCCAAGGGATACTACGGATATTTCAAAGGATATACTTTTTCAAAAAAACACCGTAGCCCTATTTTCTAAACTCCACGATTCGTGCGATTTCAGATACCGAAAACTGTATGACTCGTATATAGGAATGTATATTTCTTTATTACTGCATTATTATTCATTTACCATTTATTCTGCCGCTCGCATTGCATTGCATGCTTATATGTATTTTCGTTAGAAATGATGAAATCTGTTGTTAGGACACCAGCACCATTACCGATGACGCGTATGCTCCACGTACACTCGCTTGCCGGCTTACACACATCTTCATCGGTAATTGCTATGTCACGTACCCGTAGAGAATACTATTTCATTGACATAATTTGCTAGCTGATAGTTCCTATATGTTATTAATTCATATTCCATTGTGCATATGATATATAGCATACCTGTATACCTACATGCTTACACATATGTCTTGACATGCTTACATGCTAGTTACCCATATACCTATATGGTATTGTACCATTAGTGATAGGTATATACATATATGAGATATAGCTACATGTTCACTTTTATATGATGTTGTATAGATTTGGAGAATTTAGGAACCGCATGATATATTTTATAACTTGTTGCAGTTAAATAGCGATTTTTCCTTATATGCTCATGTTGCATATATATTATATTCATGGATTTCGCATTGAGATATGGTTTTCATATGATGTTTTCCGGATTGTTTTACTCCTGCGTATATATATCAGTGGTATAGGATACTGATATATATATGTATACCCATCGTATATATATATTAGTGGTATGAGACGCTGTTATATATATACATCGACATCATATATCATCATAACGGTATATGCAAATATACTTATTCATTCGATATGAGAGGGGCCTATGTGCTCGATATGAGGGGCCTATGTGCTCGGGGCCTATGTGCTCGATATGAGAGGGGCCTTTGTGCTCGGGGCCTATGTGCTCGATATGAGAGGGGCCTATGTGCTCGGGGCCTATGTGCTCGATATGTGAGGGGCCTATGTGTTCGGGGCCTATGTGCTCGATATGTGAGGGGGCTATGTGCTCGATATGAGAGGGGCCTATATGCTCGGGGTCTATGTGCTCGATATTGGATATTGGATATATGAGATTTACTTGATATTGGGATATTGAGATATATATTTGTGTCGATGCTTTGTTAGTTGTATGTATGCCCTAGAGGCCAGTATTGTACAGATGATGTATATTATATTGGATGCTTGGATATATATAGAGATGACTTTCTTGCTCGATATGATAGTATGCTATCTGGTTGCACTTTATCTTAACATGTATACTAGTCTCTTTAAACTGTCTTATAGCTACATGTTGATAAAGCCCTTAGGATGTGTACTTGACTACCTGGACTATGATGCAGATCATACTAGTGGGGACATGGTAGTCCATAAGTACATCCTTCAAGGTCCCTAATCGTGGGTGTATCGAGACGGGGCATCGATATACCAGTGTAGACTAGCGTATACGCTTCTCGACCCATGAGATGGGCGATGGATGATCCCATATCCATTGGTGTTTGACATCAGAGATGGTGTACGGGTGCTCAGTGGAGACTGGGTACACTGGACGGACTCGCCGAGAACTCCCAGATGGTATTATACCTCACGTCAGATGGCAGTTCTCAGGTGACACTTGTACAGGTTAGTCTGTAGACCCGAGATCGTCATAGAGTCTTGTGTGATTCCCACTATGCTTTGATCTCCACCTTACCACGTCCATGAGGGCGTGCAAAACGGTGGCCTTTGGGTACAGTCCCGAGTCACATGGAGGCAATGAGCGATAGGAGGGGTTTCGTCTCTCCCGGTATTGGGGGTTGATGTTGCGCTGTGCTCGATTGGCCGTAACAGGGAAGTCCCTAGCCAGGGCTGATCAGAGATTTGCTGGTAAGTGTTACCAGTAGTTTCTCGACCCGTTATGAGCCTCACATCGGCACGACTTATCGGTTATTGGGGTCTGACATTTACCACCCCTAGACTTGATATGCGACATATCAGACGAACAGACCGGACTGTACGGTAAGTGTTACTGGTTGGATTCACAGGAGTGTGAGCGGGCTAGCTCGTTGATCTTCTGATCGCTCAATACCCGGATGGCCGTTACGTTTAGCAGACCGCTTGCGGCTTGTGGGTGCTTGATATGATCATCATCTGCTGCCGGCGTATTGACGAGTCTTTAGAGTCCTACATAGAGGTTTCCTGGCTCAAGCGAAACGAAATAGGAGCGCATATGAGATATGTGCAGGACCGAGAATAATGCATGTATGTGATACCGTATTCCATTCTCGCGATGAATGTATCGATTGGTTATATGCGATATAACCTAGATATCGAATCAAGGATTGATTCGATAAGCCGATACATAGGATACTGGTCGGTTATATGCGATATGACCGGATCGTTAAATCAAGTGTTGATTTAATGATTTAATGTATAATTATATATTTGATATATTACTTGGCATTAACTAGTATTGGTTCACTTTAAATGGATTTTCTCACTTGATGTGCAAGTTGTATATATGATATACTTTTGTGCACATGTTTGTATCATGTTTGATGATACTTGCTCATTTGGTTAAGTGTAAAGAATTAAACCTTGGTTAAGTAAATGGTTAGGGTTTTTATTTATTCATTTATCTTTTTAATTTGGATTATAAAGAAATTGCAAAAGAAAACAATATGGTTGCTTTCTTTCTTGAAGCTTGTTGAAGCTTCATGAAGCTTTGACCAAAGTGACCATTTTGTCTTCATGCTTAACCCTAACCATTCATCTAACCTTAGTCAATTCTCTACACCTAACCATGGTTCATATTATAATAAGTATTCATTTCTTTTGCATTTTAAAAAGTCTTATCATAATCATCTTGATCTTCTTCTTCTTCTTGAGTTCAAGAAAAACCTTGCCACCATTAATGGCATCTTGAGTAAACAAGTGAGAAATCCAATTCTAAAGTGAACCCACCTCCTATTTCTTCACCCTCTATCTCTTGCCAAGTAGTATAGGGTGTTTTCTTCACAAGTTTCATAACTTGGTGAAGTCGGAGCTTGATCTTGTGAAGCCTCGACGTAGATCATCTTCGGCATCGTAGCCGACGACTATTCCGCTCATTTCTCCGATGAAGCCGATGCTAGGGTCCGAGATCTGACTTGGACAGCGGGAGGAAGTCTACGTGGAGCTAAGGAAGTGGAGAACCGGATCTACAAAGGTTGTAGCTTCTCACTTTTAGTTAAGTCGTTAACTAGTTTATTGTTTCGCCTAAAATTCTAGTCGACGATCCGTATTAGGGTTTCTCGGCACTCATAAAATTTGAAAATGGCATGGTTGATGCCTTGTGAGACCTCTATAGCGTGTCTAGGAACCCTACAGTGGTATCAGAGCCTAGATAGAGCCTTAGGCGAAGTCTAGACGACGTTTGAAACCCGATCGAACGGAAACCCTAATTCCCGAGATGCTCTCTGGACTTTTTTCAAAAACTGGATTTTTTCCAGATTAAAAATGCTTAAAAAATTCAGCAGGGAATTCTAAGAATTACGGTGCAAAATTTATCCCCTGATCTGTTAAACGAGCGGCGGAACCGCGGCAGAAGCCTGGCTTCTGCGGCAGTTCCGCGGCCAAAAGATGACATCATCCATCCAATTTTGCACAGTAATTTGTTAATTGGGGTGCTGAGTTTTCTGGGATTTTTTAATCTGAACTCAAGAGTTGAGTTTTCTGGGGTGTTTTGGTGCTTCGATTATTCGATCGGATTATTAAATTTTGTCTGTGTGTATTTCCGGATAACTTTAGAATATGTTAAAAAGTTCGACCGGATATGAATACCCAACTTTTCCCCTGCTGGAAAATTTCCAAGTGTTGGATTTTTCTGTGGTTTAAGGACGTTCTGAGTAATGCAAGTAACGCGATGGTCCCTCTAGAAGACAACAAACCTTAACTCGATTATGTGACCGTCTTGAACTGCCCTTTGAACCTTCGGGTTTGGGGGAGTACGGCGTGCCACATGTGAGGCGTTGGCTTGACCCTTCTACGGCTGGACCGTTGGTACTGAGGCATGAAGTGAATGTCTTTGAACTTATTTCATGTGTTGAACGGTTTTGGGAAAACTTGGGTGTTCGAATGTTCGATCGGAAAGTTTAATATTTTCTATTTATCCGGAATGGGATACAATAATTGGAATTCACAAACAGTTATGAGATAGCTGAATGAATGTTATAAATCTAGCGGTTTAGTCTCACTTGATATTGAAAAGAGTTTTCGATAATGGGACTAAAATGCGGGGTTTATAATTGTTAGGCATGTGATGTCTAAGTATTTCATTTGATTAGGCATGCGATGTCTAAAGAGGTTGCGGATTCCAACTGTTGTAGTTTTACACTTTCTTTTCTATGACCGTAAGTGTAATATGTGTTATCGCCGGTTTCGTTGCTATATGTCAGCGACAATTGGGATGCGCATATTTACTTACGTTGATGACATGTGATGTTATGTGTTGCTGGATGTGTTATATTGGATCGTCATGTTTGAATAGCGGGGGGGTTTTATGTGAGATGAGTGTTTTTCATTTTCATTCATGTAAAAACTTGTATGTAATATTCTTTTATTGGGGCACTTCCAGGTTGCGGAAGATATCACCTTTTGTATATTATTTACTTTTCCGCATTAGGATAGACCCAAGGAGGGGAGCACAAGTAACCGGGTTCTAGGGTCCAGTGGGAGACCATCTCGAGGAGTCGAGTTCGGGTCTCCTAACCCTAGAATCGGTAGGGTTGCTTGCCGCTCTCGTAGGGGTCTAGGGGTGTGGGATTGGCTATTCATCACGACTGTGGAATCCGTGTTTTATACTGGCTCGTATTGAAAACACGGACGTCCTAGTATATCCAATGTTTCATATGTTTCTTCTGCTGCGATATCTGTGATGTGATCATGTGATGTTCTGTGATAGATACAGTATATAGTATATATGATATATTATATAGACGTTATTTATGTTTTTCACCCGCACTAGCCCTGCCCTGCTCTGCCGTTAGTTACCTAACCTAACGGTGCACGAGGGGACATCCAGGCGAATGCGGATGGCATAAGTGTACGTCGTATTTATCTGTGATGTTTAGGTGACTTAAATGATGGGACTTCATTAATGTGATTAATGAAACAAAAGAAACCTAAGATATTGTAGAATCAAATTTTAAACAAAACAGGTAGCTACAGTTCTTGCTTTGCATAGCGGTATATATGATATACCTTGCACCTTATTCGATGGGGAAAGGACCGAGATCCCTTCACCGGGAGTGACTCCTTTAGCAATAACTGGCAGATGCTACACACTCGGTTTGACTTTTGATTGCTTCTATAGTTTCTCCTTTGCACAGTGATATATATGATATATCCCGCACCTCATTCGACGAGGAAAGGGCCGACGATCCCTTCACCGGGAGTGACCCCTTTAGCAAAACTAGAAAAGCCTCAAAATCACTCCATTTCAAAACTTCATTTTGATTCTACAACGATATCAAGTTTATTACGCTCATGGTTTTCAGAAAAACCTGCGTAGCCCTCCGTCATTTCAGATAAGTACTACTTAGTATTCATGCTGCGGTAGTTTGGCCTCCGTCAAGGCGTAGTGTATGGTAGCTAACTAGTGCTTATCTGCCAGCATATGATGCGATTGGATTAGGGTATTCGTACGGCGTAGTTTGGCCTCCGTCAAGGGTCGTACGGGTGGGTTTAATTCGATCAAGAAATGACGGGTTGAACTTGACTAGCGCCCTGTGGGTAGTTTGGCCTCCGTCAAGGTCACAGGACGCTAGGGGCAAAAGTATTATCGGGAATTTCAAGTGTTGAAATTTGCAATGAGATTGCATACCTTCTATGAGATAGTTGGATCCCGGTACCCACTGCGAGTAAGAGTTACTCCTGGAAGAGTTTTACACATTGCAATTAGCTTATCGAGTAGGTGTCTAGAAAGATGTCAACGGGGTTACACCTCTGGGAAAACGAGATTTACATTAATTAGGTTCGTGCAAAAGCACGAGGGACCTCCCTCAAAGTACCGACACTGGCCTGGCTGAAAGATTGGCGAACTTGTAGTGTGTAATTAATCCCGGCTAGTCTTTCCTTTTAGGGTTTGAAGGAAGATTTGATAAAAAGCAGTGGGAGCCATCCTGATTAGATAAGATAATAACCAATCTGATCTTGCACGAGCTTACGCTAAAGTGTTTTCTTCTCTCTCTCTCCAGGTAGCGACCATGTCATACCCTAATAAAGATAATAATATGTATGTATTGACCGAACCCGCATGTTATACTGTGCAGGGGAACGTTGAACCCGTTCTATCTTATAAGTGTTATAAGAATGAACAGGAAACAGGAGAATATCTGGATTCTCACACCGCCCAAACGGAGAACATGCATGTTGATGCATCATCTTCGGGTGTGTTTGTCATTGAGAACTGTTTCTCAGTTCACCCTACGTCCTGGGTATTAGATACCGGATCAGGATCCCACATATGTAAGATGTTACATGGGCTGCGGAAAGGTAGAGAACTGGGAAAAGGTGATCATTCCGTTCAAGTTGGGAATGGGGAAAATGTTGCAGCCAAAGCAGTTGGCGAATATCACCTAGTATTGCCAAGTGGTGATACAATGATTCTAAATGAATGCTATTATATACCGAACATGATGTGCAACATTATATCAGTTTCTTTATTAAGTAAAGAAGGATATAATTTTGTAGTAAAGGATAATGTTATGAACATATTCCTAGATCAAAAGTTGATTGCATCAGGCTCGATGTATAATGGCATATTCATTCTCAATCAAAATACAGTCCTCAATTTACAAAGCACACACAAGAGGAAGAGTTCTGAACTGAACGAATCTTTCTTGTGGCATTGTAGACTGGGTCACATCAATGCGACACGACTAGCTAAGTTGCATAAGGATGGATATTTAAATTCGTTTGAATTTTCATCTTATGACACTTGCCAGTCATGTCTCAAAGGTAAGATGACCAAAACTCCGTTTACTGGACACGGAGAAAGAGTTAGCGAACTCTTGGGACTAATACATAGTGATGTATGCGGTCCCATGTCTACACATGCCAGGGATGGTTCTTCGTACTTCATTACATTCACTGACGATCTCTCTAGATTCAGATATGTGTTCCTGATGAAACACAAATCAGAAGCTTTTGAGAAATTTAGAGAATATAAACAAGAAGTAGAGAACCAAACGGGCAAAAGTATTAAGATCCTTCGATCTGATCGAGGAGGAGAATACTTAAGTAACGAATTCAGAGATTATCTAAAAGAGAATGGGATTCTCTCTCAGCTTACTCCTCCTTATACACCATAGCACAACGGTGTATCGGACCGGAGAAATCGCACCCTATTAGATATGGTGCGCTCTATGATGAGTGCAGCTGAGTTACCTATTTCCTTCTGGGGATATGCACTGGAGGCTGCTGCATACTTATTGAATAGAGTTCCAACCAAATCAGTGCCTACCACTCCATATGAGATATGGAATGGCAAGAGACCATGTCTTAATTTTATTCAGATATGGGGTTGTCCGGCCTATGTTAAAACACAAAATCCGGACAAGCTCGAGGCAAGGTCTGTTCTATGTAAGTTTGTTGGATATCCCAAACATTCGCGAGGGTATATCTTCTACCACTCCGAGGAACAAAAAGTGTTTGTTTCTCGACATGCCACTTTCTTAGAAAAGAGTTTTCTTATGAAACAGACAAGTAGCATTGAGGTAGAACTGGAAGAGGTTCCAGCAACACAAACTGTAACAGAAGACTTGGTTGAACCAGAGGATTCAGTAGAACTCGACGAGCCCCAGCCTCTCCGCCGATCTAGTAGGGTATCTCGTCCACCTGAGAGATACTAAGGTTTTCTCATTGACGGTGGAAGCGAGGATTGCATCATGGAGGATGATGACCCAACTAGCTTCGAGCAGGCCATCACGAGTAGGGACTCAGTGAAATGGCTGGATGCTATGCGGTCCGAGATGGAATCCATGTACACCAACAAAGTATGGACTTTGGAAGATGCTCCTGAAGGGGTAAAACCCATCGGGAGCAAGTGGATCTTCAAGAAAAAACTTGGTGTAGATGGGAAAGTGGAGACTTTCAAAGCTAGACTTGTAGCAAAGGGTTTTCGTCAAAGACCAGGTGTGGACTATGACGAAACCTTTTCTCCAGTGGCTATGCTTAAATCCATCCGAATCATACTTGCCATCGCTGCATATCATGACTACGAAATCTGGCAAATGGATGTTAAGACCTCCTTTCTAAACGGTGATTTAGAAGAGTGCGTGTACATGACTCATCCAGAGGGCTTCGTAGATAGTGGGAGCAGCGCGAAGGTGTGCAAGCTGCTTAAATCCATTTATGGATTAAAGCAAGTATCGCGGAGTTGGAACATCTGCTTTGACGTCGTTATCAAAGAGTTTGATTTCGTCAAAAACCCAGATGAACCTTGTATCTACAAGAAGGTAGCAGAGAGTAAGGTTGTCTTCCTCGTATTGTACGTGGACGACATACTCTTGATAGGAAATGATATTCCTATGCTGCAATCGGTCAAGCTCTTCTTATCACAAAGATTCTCGATGAAAGATCTTGGTGATGCCTCCTGCATATTGGGAATTAGGATCTATAGAGATAGATCCAAACGGATATTGGGATTGTCCCAATCCAGGTACATTGACACCATACTAAAGAGGTTTAGTATGGAAGAATCCAAGCGTGGGAATTTACCCACGATTTCTGGAGTCACTCTCTCCAAAGAGATGTCTCCCAAGACTGATTTGGAGAGAGCTCGCATGCAAGGGATACCCTATGCTTCGGCTGTAGGCTCTATCATGTATGCGATGCTATGTACCAGACCCGATGTAGCATACTCACTAAGTATAGTGAGCAGGTATCAAGCTGATCCTGGAGAGAGTCACTGGACAGCTGTGAAGAGCATTCTCAAGTACTTGCGAAGGACTAAAGAGATGCTCTTGGTGTATGGTAATGGAGAGCTCCAAGTGGAGTCCTTTACCGATTCGAGCTTCCAGAGTGATAAGGACGACTCTAAGTCGCAGTCGGGATTTGTCTTTACCCTTTACGGAGGGGCGGTTAGCTGGAAGAGTTCCAAGCAGGAAACCGTGGCAGACTCGACGATGGAGGCTGAATACATCGCTGCCAACGATGCTGCTAAAGAGGCTGTCTGGATCAAGAAGTTCATTACTGAACTTGGTGTGGTTCCATCCATTGAGCATCCAATACTTTTGTATTGCGATAACAATGGAGCGGTGGCTTTGGCCAAGGAACCCAGGTCCCATCAGCGATCCAGGCATATTCTGAGGCGGTATCACCTGATCCGGGAGATAGTTGATCGCCGGGAGATCGAGGTTAGGAGGGTTGACACGAAGAACAACACGGCGGATCCACTCACGAAGGCCATTCCCCAGATACAGTTTGAGAGACTCTTCGGGATGCTCGGTATGCGATACTACAGCAGCTGGCCCTAGTGCAAGTGGGAGATTGTTAGTTGTATGTATGCCCTAGAGGCCAGTATTGTACAGATGATGTATATTATATTGGATGCTTGGACATATATAGAGATGACTTTCTTGCTCGATATGATAGTATGCTATCTGGTTGCACTTTATCTTAACATGTATACTAGTCTCTTTAAACTGTCTTATAGCTACATGTTGATAAAGCCCTTAGGATGGGTACTTGACTACCTGGACTATGATGCAGATCATACTAGTGGGGACATGGTAGTCCATAAGTACATCCTTCAAGGTCCCTAGTCGTGGGTGTATCGAGACGGGGCATCGATATACCAGTATAGACTAGCGTATACGCTTCTCGACCCATGAGATGGGCGATGGATGATCCCATATCCATTGGTGTTTGACATCAGAGATGGTGTACGGGTGCTCAGTGGAGACTGGGTACACTGGACGGACTCGCCGAGAACTCCCAGATGGTATTATACCTCACGTCAGATGGCAGTTCTCAGATGACACTTGTACAGGTTAGTCTGTAGACCCGAGATCGTCATAGAGTCTTGTGTGATTCCCACTGTGCTTTGATCTCCACCTTACCACGTCCATGAGGGCGTGCAAAACGGTGGCCTTTGGGTACAGTCCAGAGTCACATGGAGGCAATGAGCGATAGGAGGGGTTTCGTCTCTCCCGGTATTGGGGGTTGATGTTGCGCTGTGCTCGATTGGCCGTAACAGGGAAGTCCCTGGCCAGGGCTGATCAGAGATTTGCTGGTAAGTGTTACCAGTAGTTTCTCGACCCGTTATGAGCCTCACATCGGCACGACTTATCGGTTATTGGGGTCTGACGTTTACCACCCCTAGACTTGATATGCGACATATCAGACGAACAGACCGGACTGTACGGTAAGTGTTACTGGTTGGATTCACAGGAGTGTGAGCGGGCTAGCTCGTCGATCTTCTGATCGCTCAATACCCGGATGGCCGTTACGTTTAGCAGACCGCTTGCGGCTTGTGGGTGCTCGATATGATCATCATCTGCTGCCGGCGTATTGACGAGTCTTTAGAGTCCTACACAGAGGTTTCCTGGCTCAAGCGAAACGAAATAGGAGCGCATATGAGATATGTGCAGGACCGAGAATAATGCTTGTATGTGATACTGTATTCCATTCTCGCGATGAATGTATCGATTGGTTATATGCGATATAACCTAGATATCGAATCAAGGATTGATTCGATAAGCCGATACATAGGATACTAGTCGGTTATATGCGATATGACCGGATTGTTAAATCAAGTGTTGATTTAATGATTTAATGTATAATTATATATTTGATATATTACTTGGCATTAACTAGTATTGGTTCACTTTAAATGGATTTTCTCACTTGATGTGCAAGTTGTATATATGATATACTTTTGTGCACATGTTTGTATCATGTTTGATGATACTTGCTCATTTGGTTAAGTGTAAAGAATTAAACCTTGGTTAAGTAAATGGTTAGGGTTTTTATTTATTCATTTATCTTTTTAATTTGGATTAAAAAGAAATTGCAAAAGAAAACAATATGGTTGCTTTCTTTCTTGAAGCTTGTTGAAGCTTCATGAAGCTTTGACCAAAGTGACCATTTTGTCTTCATGCTTAACCCTAACCATTCATCTAACCTTAGTCAATTCTCTACACCTAACCATGGTTCATATTATGATAAGTTTTCATTTCTTTTGCATTTTAAAAAGACTTATCATAATCATCTTGATCTTCTTCTTCTTCTTGAGTTCAAGAAAAACCTTGCCACCATTAATGGCATCTTGAGTAAACAAGTGAGAAATCCAATTCTAAAGTGAACCCACCTCCTATTTCTTCACCTTCTATCTCTTGCCAAGTAGTATAGGGTGTTTTCTTCACAAGTTTCACAACTTGGTGAAGTCGGAGCTTGATCTTGTGAAGCCTCGACGTAGATCATCTTCGGCATCGTAGCCGACGACTATTCCGCTCATTTCTCCGATGAAGCCGATGCTAGGGTCCGAGATCTGACTTGGACAGCGGGAGGAAGTCTACGTGGAGCTAAGGAAGTGGAGAACCGGATCTACAAAGGTTGTAGCTTCTCACTTTTAGTTAAGTCGTTAACTAGTTTATTGTTTCGCCTAAAATTCTAGTCGACGATCCGTATTAGGGTTTCTCGGCACTCATAAAATTTGAAAATGGCATGGTTGATGCCTTGTGAGACCTCTATAGCGTGCCTAGGAACCCTACATGCTTAACACTGATATTCTGATGATTTCATTGATGATACTTAAATGTTTATACAGAAATCTCACTATATTAAGAAAACAGTTTTCTCATTCATGATGTCTTCTATTTTCATTTTACCGCATTCATACCTCATATTTACGATATATTGCTACCTGAGGCACTGACACGAGCACATAGGATTACACTTATGCATAGATATTTACCCTTGCCTTTATATTATGCTTCAGGCCATATTATCATCGAGGATATATATTATGATCGTATTGACCTAGGGTTGATGCATACATATGATTTCTGCTCTGTGATATTTTCTACTCACGAGTTGGCAACTCACCTCCGTTGTGCCACAGTTCTTGCAGGTTTTGCCGTACAGGTTTCGTTGCGGCTTTGCCGGCATACTGCTTTCTTTCCGGATGATTGCTTGGGTAAGTGGGTTCACTTGCATCGTGACCACCATTGTACATTTATTTATATTCAGTTGTATCTAGTAAATTCCATCAACCAAACTTGTATATTTATTCAGACTTAGAGACCGGTTGTATATTATTTCGACCTTAGAGTCGCGCGTTGGATTATTATGGGTTTTCTTGATATTTTGAGTTTCCTTTTGAGTTTTTGATCCTCGCCCTTCGGCGTTGTATATTATATTGCTTGCGTGGTTGTGACCGTCAATTGACGAATAGCTAGCTCCCGCTTAGGGATGCCTTTACTTATATTATACTTGTTGTACCCTTTTGGGGCCAGTATTTACAAAGGAAACTCTGCCGAAATTTTCAGAAAATACTTGAGATTTTAAAAATGCATATTCGGCTTATGTTATTTAAAACCACTTGCTTTAAAACATGTTTTCTTCACTTCTTTCTTAAAATGGTTTAGATTTCTGGGATTTCTTGGCTTAATTGAATTAGATGGGATCCTATAGACTTCATATGATTCAAGTGCTAGTCACATGCCGTTTCGGGTCGTGACAGTGTGGGACTCTAAAAACTCGTCAATATGCTAGCAGTGGGTTTAACACAAGCACGTCAGCGGCACTAGCTATATATAAGGGCTATCCAGGTATTGAGTGAAAGGAAGGCCGACAAGCAAACTCATCCGAACCCCTACCAAGCATGTCAGTGACAATCTCCGTACAGTCCGGTCTGTTCATCTAAGAGTATCGCATATCGAGTCTAGGGGGTGGATAAAGTCAGACCCCTAATAACGCGATATTTCGTGTCGGTATGAAGCCCATCACCAACTGAGAGATTAGTGATCCAAATCAGTAATTCTCGACTACCTTGGCTAAGCATTTCTGGTGATGGCCACCCGTGCACCGCGCGATATCAACCCCCAATACCGGGAGAGACGAATCCCCGACGATCCGCTCACTGCCTCCATATTGCTCGGGACTGTACCCAACTAAAACCTGTTTGCACGACTCCTTTGAGTTATAGTAGGGTAGTAATCAAAGCACAGTAGGAACTCACACGAGACAAATGACGATCTCAGGTTGACAGACTAACCTGTACCCATGTCACCTGGGAACTACTATCTGACAATAGGTATGATACCAACTGGCATGTTCCCGGCGAGTCTGTCCAGTGCACTCATAACCCAATGAGCACCTGTATACTATCTTAGGTGACTGACTGACACCAATGGCTTGTAAGACCGGATACCACCCCTTGTCGAGGTCTCGATAAGTATACACTACTCTACTCCGGAGTATCGATGCCCAGTCTCGATACTCCTTTGACTAGGGAAATTTAAGGATGTGCTTATAGACCATCCAGCTCCCACGTATATGATCGCCATCATAATGCTGGTAGTCAAAGAAGAATCATATGGGCTCTATCAACATGTAATAGTGATTGTTTCCCCCAATAAAAGAGCAAAGCTCTGTTCCAAAATTTTTAAAGAGGCAGCGCCTCACGTGCCTTCCACGAGGGCGCCAGCGCCAGAGTTAAAAACTCTTATATGGCGCCGCACGTTCTCCTCAAGCGGGAGCCAATGTGCAAAGCACATAAAGGAATTAAAATCTTAATTAGAGTCCACATGCACAACACCTGAGCGCCAGCGCCCAGGTAGAATTAAATTCTACTCTCTATTAAATAGAGCCGTTGGATCACAGATCCAACGGAGATGATAAACCATCAAGACTCGGAATTAAAATTCTGTTGAGAGGAAATATTCCTCAAATCTTTCTAAAATAAGAAATATACCTTCGGTGGGATCATAGAATAAAATTCTATGCCCTCTGTAAAACAGAGGACCGTTGGATTAAAATCAAATGGTGATTAAAAAATCACCGTTTTATAGAATAAATTCTGTATATGGATAAATATTTCCCCAATCTTGTTAAAAATAAGAACAATATCTTCTGTAAAACAGAAGTCCTTGGATCAAAGATCCAACGGTGGGTAAAATTCCCCAACTCTATTTTGTAGCCAATTAAATCAATTAGGATCTCTCAATGAGAGATTTTCTCAGAATTAAACAAACTTGTCTCTACTATATAAAGGACCGAAGACTTCAACTCTGGAGAGAGGAAGTCCCCCATAAGCTTTTAAAAAAAAAGAAGAGAGCTTCAAAAAGAAACAGAGAAGAAGATCTCCCTCCTCAAAAAACTCTAGATAAATAAGAAAAACAAAGATCATCTCATTTACATATATAAGGGTTTAACCCTTTTAAAAAAAAGGAACATAGTTCTTTCTCTGGATCTGAGATCCATAAGACATGTCTCTCACAAGTTGAGAATTTAATTCTCATCGAGAGGAACTTGTTCTTAAGAGAAATCTGGTCCTCATAAAAGAAAGAACCCGGCGCCCAGCGCCTCACATGTTCCTTATGTGGGCGCCACAGAGTAGAGTGCCTAACACTCATTGAGCGACGCTTAACGCCCAGTGCCTCACGTGTTCCTCACATGGGCGCCATAGAGGAAAGTACTTAGCACTCAATGAGTTGCGCCCAGCGCCTCACGTGTCCCTCACGTGAGCGCCACAGAATGGAAGAGTGCTTAGCACTCAGTAGGGAGCGCCTAGCGCTTCACGTGCTTCATATGTGGGCGCCATAAAGAGTACCTAGCACTCCAAACAAAGACAAAAAGGGGTAAAGTGATTAACACTTATTAGGAAATCCCCATGACTGAGAGCCCACATGGTTATACGTGAGCGTCAGAACTTATATAAGTGCCTAACCCTTTTACAAAAAGGGACTGGTCAGACAGAGCCTAAACAAGTGTTTGTTACTTTTCAATTAAAAAAAACTGAATGGAGCAAGCCCAAATTGGCTAGGTCCCCTAAGGATAAAACCTCCCCGATTCAGATCAACTGAGCCCATGTGTTCATGATTTCCCAAACTGATCTTAGTCCCAAATACGACTATTGATCTTATAACTGATGATATCCAAAACGATACTCATCCCACATCCTCCCGAGAAAATCTTAGTCTCAAAATATAACTAATGATTTTCGGGTTTACCACTAACTCCTTTTTCCTTCAAATATGGGAATTGGTTCAAGGGTACACCTCTCCACACCTCTGATCCATGTCATTGTAATTCCTCAACGTCTTCAGAGAGGTGGCGGGTCCCAACAACCAACGACTTTTTGGTGCACTTCCAAACTGATGTGCACACCTCAAATCAAACCGCACCCCAAACTGGGTGCATCCCAAATCATTGTTGTTCATCCCGTCACGTAACAAATACACGTGCGTGCAAGATGGACAACGGACCGAGACGTTCTTAAACTAAAACCTCAACTCTAAAATGGTGATCAACGGACCGAGACGTCCTTAAACTAAAACCTCACCTCCAAAATGGTGATCAACGGACCGAGACGTTCTTAAACTAAAACCTCACCTCAACAGACCGAGATGTCCTCAAACTAAAACTTCGCCTCCAAAATGGCGATAACGGACCGAAACGTCCTTGAACTAAAACAACAGAGCCCAAATGTTCTCTTGTTGGATCTGAAGCAAAAAAAAATGATCCTAAGACCTTGTTAAGTAGATCTTAGTATCAAATTGGACTAACGTATCCTTAACAAAAAAACAGTCGAGCTCCAAATGCTCATATGTTTAAGTTGATCTTAATCTCAAACCCGATTAACGATCCTTAAATCAACCCAAGCCCAAATCTATAATATACGAATTTGGACTAATCCGCGCCCTACGGGCGATGACATAAATTAGTCTCCGTATGTAATCCACGGGCAACCCAAACAAACAGAAACACACACGACACGAAGTGAACTTCCGGAGTAGGAGAAAGTGGTTATCGCGATACGGTAACGTAATTAACTGCTGGGGCTTGCGCCTGTAGGGAAGAGCGTCCCCACAATCAAAAAGCCCCTCGCAAATGAGGGGGAATCTGATGAAGTCTGGTACAATGGTCGCATCCGTCTAAACCTCCGATATAATTGTTAGAGATAGTGCCCTCAAAGTCAATTATTGGATCGCAGGTACGTGATTACAATGATTGAGGCAGGACCTATACCGATATGACAGTCTTGCTCGAGATGATAGTATGCTATCTGGTTTGTCTTTATCATCGTATACATGCTTTAGTTCACTATTGCATGATGATAGAGCCCATAGGATTCTTGCTTGACTACCAGCAGTATGATGGCGATCATATACGTGGGAGCTGGGGTCTGTAAGCACATCCTTAAAGTGTCCCTAGTCGTGGGAGTTTCGAGACAGGGCATCGATACTCCAGAGTAGACTAGTGTATACAGTAGAGACCCCGACGAGGGGCGGTGGCCGGTCTCATAAGCTACTGGTGTCAGTTGGATCACCTAAGATGTATACAGGTGCTCATTAGGTTATGAGTACACCGGACAAGACTCGCCGGGAACATGCTAGTTGGTATTATACATATCGGCAGATAGCAGTTCCTTGGTGACATGTGTACAGGTTAGTTCATCGACCTGAGGTCGTCATTTGTCTCGTGTGAGTTCCCACTGTGCTTAGATTACTACCCTACGACGCTCAAAGGAGTTGTGCAAACAGGTTTTAGTTGGGTACAGTCCCGAGCCACATTGGAGGCAAGTGAGCGGATCGACAGGGGATTCGTCTCTCCCGTTATTGGGGGTGAGATCGCGCTGTGTCTGGGAGAGCCATTACACAAAGCCCTCGGCCGAAGCAGGAGATTTACTGGTAGGTACTCTAGTAGTATCTCAGGGTGTTCTGGGCCACTCTCTGACACGAGTTATACCGCTATTTGGGGTCTGACGTTACTAGCCCCCTAGGAAGATATGCGATACTCATAGACGAACGGACCGGACTGTATGTATATTGTCACTGTTAGTCTCAGTAGGGTTTATGGATGAGTTCGCTCGTCAGCTTCCCTTCCAATCAATACATAGGCAACCGTTACGTACAGCTTGTACCTCTGACGTGCTAGTGGTTATACCCAGTGCCAGTGTGTTGATGAGTCATTAGAGTCCCCCACAGACACTTTCCCAAGTTCGGGCGAAACGTTGTAGAGGCCGTATGGTTTTATGGCAGGGTTCGGAAAATGCACGTGCGTTTTCGCACGTGTCATTTTTCGGGAAGATAATACTGGTAGGCTTTGTTTTAAGCCGGAGCCCAGTATTATACTGTGTAGATATAATATATTTGTCTCAGATACATTTGTATTCGGTCGTAATACAAATGCGGGTATGTTTATACCATTACGGGGTTATCCTGAAATTCGTTTCAGGATCACTTTTGGAAGTTGCCAGTTTCCAGTTTTCTATCAGCTGTATTTTGACATTCGGTTAAATACGGATTTATCTTTTCTTGAGATGAGTGTGGAAGGTTCTAGAAGTTTCTAGAAGAGGTGACTAGGATGGTGAGGTGGATTAGTGACTCATGGTTGCATTAATTGTTCCATTAATGTTTTGGTGACTAAGGGTGATGATTCATTAGTTACATTAATGCATTCATACTAGGTGTTATGATAAGTATCATGTTGTTGTGGTCACCACTCCCTCCTCCTACACTCACCCCTCCTCTATATAGTGGCCGGCCTTCCCCCTTCTCATTGCTCATGGTTGTTAATTGAAAAAAGATATAATTTTTGGTGCATAGAAATTAGATGTGATCGATTTCTCATTTCCATTCGATCCAAAAGGCAACTTCCATAACCGTTTGTCCATAGCCTTGGACGTAACGAGGCAAAGTGTTCTACTCATTCTCTACTTCATCTTGGTTGTCTCTTTTAGTAAACTTGACGATCGAGTTGCATCGGTTCAGAGGCGGGAGCCCGTTTAAAGATCCGTTGACGTGGTGCCACCTGGACGACAAGACTGGAGATCGAAGAGATCGGAGCAGCCGCAACAAGCGTGGGATGATGGTTGAAGACCGAAAGACTCGGATCGTTCGGTATAACTCTTCTACCCACTTTGTAGTTGTTAGTTTAGCTTTAATGGCAGATCCGGGTTATGGTACACGATAGCGTCAGTTTGTAAAAAGTTTTTGTTCCGCATTTGGCGTCTGTTAGACGGCCGGGGCGCTACCGTGGACTTACAGTGGTATCAGAGCCTCACCATTAAGCTATACTAACTTGTGCTAACACGTTTAAAATATCGATTGAACGGAATTTCGAAAATCACTTTTTTCAGTGCAAAACTTTCTGTCGATTTTAAACAGTGTCTAAAAATTATTTTTCACATCTCAGAAAGTTGAGCAGGGTTTTCTAAGCAAACTGCAAAAAGTTGGTCACGTGATCCTACAATATCACCGCGGATCCGCGGTCAAACCTAGGGTTTGACCGCGTATCCGCGGCAAGATTGTAGGAACAGTGATCCAAATTTTTACAGTAGCTTATTCACAGGAAATTGTGGCTTTTGGTAATATTTGTTTGGGCCCAGATTTTGTTACTGTACAACAGATGTACGTGGGGCCCACTTCGGAAAATTTAGTCGATCGAAATTTTAAACTTGTTAGTATGCTGTATTTACATTATATCTCCGACCGGGAATGTCATTTGATCGGTAAACCGCGTCTAATTGCTATAGTTCTTTTAGACGGGTTGGCGAACGTGACATTCGCGTTGATGTTCTGTGTTGTGCTGTGATGTTGCGGATATGTCGTGGTGGATAGCACGGTGCAATGATAGTGCAGTTTGGATTTATTTGTACATTTGATATTGCGGGGCGAGCGTCCAACATGTGAACTGCCGTCACTGCCTGTTTGTATAATATTCTTTTGGGGCACGACCGGGTCGAGGTCGATGTACCCGTTGTACATATTTTTATTTCTGTACTAGGTTTATCCCGCGAAGGAGTGCACGGATAGCCGGGTTCTGAAGGGTAACGGGTCCGTATCTCATGGCTTTGAGAGGCAAAGGGACCTCACTCTAGAATTGGCAGACTATTCGCCGCACTCGTAGGGGGTACAGGTTGACCCAAGGAGGGGTGCTCAATTTACCAGATTCCGTGAAGTGCTGGGTGTTCCATTCACTATGCTGTGGGGACTACCTCGTTTCAGGTTTTGGCGGGTAACTTGCCGCACCCGTAGGGGTCTAGATTTCATTGCACAGGCTATCCACACGACCAGGGGAACGTCGGGTTTCAGTAGCGGCTCCGTGAAACCCGGGGATCCCAGATTATCTGTATTGTTCTGTGATGCTTATTACTTTTCTGTAATGTTGCATATTATCGCGCCTGGAGCGATTATTGTATATTGGTATATATACTATTAGATGTTGTATATGTTTTACACCCGCGCTAGTCTAGCCCCCGCTCTGTTGTTAGTTAAGTAACCTAACGGGTGATGACGGGACCCAGTGACGAATGCGGATGGCATATACATACATTTTATTTTCGTTCTTTTCTGGTGTGATTGATTGATGGGACTGCGTTGATTCTTATCAATGCAAGGATAAAACAAACCTATATTTGATGTTGTTGGAACAAATTTTAAAAGGTGTTATTACAAAGATGTTTACTTTTGTTTTGTATAGCGGTATTCGGTTAGAATATCCTGCACCTCATTCAACGAGGCAAGGGCCGAGATCCCTTCACCGGGAGTGACCCTTTGGGCAGAAGTTTACGTCAGGGTAATGACTTCAATATAGTCGATTACAAGTTACTTTGCATCGCGGTATTCAGTTGGAATATCCTGCACCTCATTCCACGAGGAAAGAGCCGAGATCCCTTCACTGGGAGTGACCTCTTTAGCAAAAGTTTTTCGCTACTGTATTTTTATAAAAAGCTATCAGGTTCCTTCAGCGATATCAAGTTCGTTACGTTAAAGGTTTTTCGCCAAAAACCAGCCGTAGCCCTCCGTCATTTCTTATGGATGGTCAGTAGTATTCAAGCTATGTTTGTTGACCTTCGTCAAGGCATAGTGCTTGGTAGCTGCGGGGTATTCATTTGTTGCATAGATAGATGTGTTGGTTTGGGACAGTCATATAGCCTTGTTGACCTTCGTCAAAGGCTTGTGCGGGTGGGTTCAAATTGACCTGGACAATGACGGGTAGAACTTGACATGTGACTTATGATTTGTTGACCTTCGTCAAGGTCATAAGAGCATGGGACAAAAATCACATCGGGAGTTTCAAACATACAGGAAACTTGCCAGGCATGCGCATACCTTCTGGAGTGTGATAACTTGAGTGGCTTCCATCAAGTTATCATGCGATGATAGTTGGATCCCGATTCTCACTGATGAGTTGGTTTACTTTTCGGGTGATCCCGACTAATTCTTCTTTCAGGTTTGGAGGAGAATTTGAGATAACAGTGGAAGGTTTCCTGATTAGATAAAGTGATAACCATTCTGATCTAGGTTAGAGTGCACGCAGAGTGTTTCTTTTCTCTCTCTCTTTTTGGCAGCGACCTTTGACCGACCTTAGACTATGACTCAGTGACCAAGTTGACCGAACCTTCTTAAAATACTGGCTTTTGGATTGTCCGAGTTGCATAAGTCATTGTCGCTCCTTCCTTTACCCTTTGTATTTCTCAGAACACCCCGTATTACTACGGACATCCACTTCCATTGGATAGATCCATCGTATGGTTATATACGAACTCGAAGGGACTTCTTCGAGGATGGATCCAGGTTCAGGAGAAATAGAATTGGTATATTCAGTTGTCTTTTATTATCACCTTCTCTCAGGTTGCGAGGGCTCCTTGGTTTAGGAGAGTACACCTATTACGCTTATTGGATAGTCTTATTCCAAACCAAAAGCAGGTGCCGAAAGGTAGGGAATGAAGAAAACCAATTAGCCTAAGTAGGGTGTGCAGAAGGTAACATGTAAAGACAAGATAAAAGGATTAGAAAGAGGGCAAAGTAAATTGCGACTATTATCATTCACGACCAAACCGCGTACTTCATCGCCACTCCTATTTTACCTTTAATGGAATAAGGTATTATCAAGTTATCTTTTATCATCACCTTCTCTCAAGTTGCGAGTACTCCTAGGATTAGGAGAGTACACCTATTATGCTTACTGGATAGTCTTCTTCCAAACCATAGGCTGGTGCCGAACGGTAGGGAAGGAAGAAAACCATTTAGCCTAACGAAGGTGTACAGAAGATAACGACTAAAGACAAATAAAGGGATTTGGAGAGATGGCAAAGAAATATACGGCTATAGTCATGAATTGGATTATGGAAGAGGCATTACTAGGAATACCAGGATACCCCTACGAAACATTTTCATGTTTCAGTGCATTGTTAAAGGAAAACTGATTTCTCGATTAGATACTTACTCCAGGGTATGTATTTACCAGGTTTCATTCTCATATCTGTATAGTTTTATAGATGATGAGTGGGAGTAAGTTATTGGGAATTAGGTAATTATCCTCATTATATCGGAATTCGTTGTAATTGGTGATATTTGAGGAAATCGCCTGGGTACAGTTTTCAACCTACGTTGCACAGGTTTTGAGTTATTCAACTCAGCGGACTTATACAGAGTATTGTATGTTGTCCAGTGTCCGTCAGGACAAAGGGGTAGGTCCTCATACTATGTTCTGTTTACTTATGACTTCTCTAGTTTTTAGACAAGTGTTTCGTAGAAATACAATGTCTAAGTTTTGAGAAGTTGTGGGTATAAGAATAAAGTAGAGAACCAGGTATCACAAGTATCGGGATTCTTCAAAGAGATTGAAGATGTAGATTCTTTTGATTGGTATTCAGATGATAGTAATGGTTTTGAGAAATTTGTTTCTCTTTCAGGTTACTCATAATTGGATGGATTCCTAAGTTGAGTAATGCTGAGTAGCCACTTTCCATTAAGTTGATATGCACTTGAGACAGCTGCATGATTTGAATCTGGTTCCAATTAAATTAGTGCCTCTATTTCTATATTGTATATAGAATGGTTCATATCTTAACGATGTTAAGATACGGGGACTTGTCCAGCTTATACTTAAAACCAGACACTAGATAGATCAAGGCACGTTTCTGTAATGGCAGTTTTTGGGTTGACCCTGGCTTTGACGAGTATTGACTTTTCTACCATCTGGAAGATCGATAGTGATATTGTTCTTGACTCGCCACAGTTTTAGTAAAATGGATTTTTTCAGAAAACAGTAGTAGGAGTATGGTAGAACTAGAAGTGATTCCAGAACCGCAAACGATTACGGAAAATTTAATAGGACCTATATATTCAATCAGGTTTGACATTCCAATAGCCACTCCGCAGATATGGTGGGTAACCTCAGACACCCGAGAGGTACTCAGGTAGCCTCAAGGACGGTGACAGGGAGGTTTTTGTTTACCCAGACTTGACACTACTGTTGTTTCAGACTATGAAACCCGGCAAGAGGATAAGTATAGCGTCGTTCTAAACTAGCTTTAGAAGTGTACGTGTATATTATTCTGCCAGAGAGTTGTCGTAGTCAGTGAGAGCAGCGGAAGCGTAGTAGGCAAGTAGCTTATGTCTATTTATAGGCTTGAGCAAATATAGCGGAGATTAGATCATCTAATTTTGATGAGACAGTTATAGCATTGAGTTCATCAGAATAGGGGATGGATCTGTTAAGAAGGTAGTAGAGTGTGATGTCCTGGTATTTGGATGACATACACAGAGTAGGAAGTAAAATTCCTATACTACGATCGGTTGTACTGTGGTCGTCACACAGTTGTTTCTCCAGACAGGATATGGATATAATAACAGACATTCTGTTTACTAGATCTATGGTTTTAGATCTAGATTTGAGTAGTTTCCCAATGTGGGTATTTTGACAGTATTCTAATAGTATTTTAGAATAGATGACTCCTGGCATGGTGGTGTACCTGCAGGTGATGGAGTCACCCTCTCTAAAGGTGTCTTAAAGACTAAAGGAGAGAGGGATGTGCATGATTGGCAGATCACTGGCTTAGGCAATTGAGTCAATCATGAGATGTCAAGTACCACACCAAATGTTGTTTTTGCACTAGATGCGATAAGTTTATATTAATCCAATCCTGAAGAAACATAAGGAAGCAGTTTTAGAACATAAGTGCATGTTCTACGGATTTGATGACGGCAGCCTCCTTCGGGAGACAGTTATCATTCCAGGCTTCAAAGGTGACATGGATGATAGAGGGACTGTCAGAATTATAGTTTTCCCTATAACGAGGGACAGTATTATGGACAGGTGGTCCAAGAGGATACTGTGGGAGGCATGGTGCTGGATACTGATTAGGTTCGGTTATCGATACAGTCTAAGAAGTTTGGATTTGGAGTTCATTTATGAACTAGGTCCCATCAGATATCCAGACATATTCTAAGACAGGTATTACTCGATTCGGGAGATAGCTTTCTCCGCGAACTTGAGATTTAGAGAGATATAGAAAGAAACATCAGGGCGGATCCACTCACTGAGGCTATTTCTCGAACACAAGAGTTTTACAAACTAGCTTTGTGAAACTGATTAGTAGAGGAGTTGGATGTTCGATATCACACGGGCTGTGAGTATGCGACATCGCAATAATTAGCCTTAAGTGCAAATGGGAGATTGTTAGAGATAGTGCCCTCAAAGTCAATTATTGGATCGCAGGTACGTGATTACAATGATTGAGGCAGGACCTATACCGATATGACAGTCTTGCTCGAGATGATAGTATGCTATCTGGTTTGTCTTTATCATCGTATAAATGCTTTAGTTCACTATTGCATGATGATATAGCATATAGGATTCTTGCTTGACTACCAGCAGTATGATGGCGATCATATACGTGGGAGCTGGGGTCTATAAGCACATCCTTAAAGTGTCCCTAGTCGTGGGAGTTTCGAGACAGGGCACGATACTCCAGAGTAGACTAGTGCATACAGTCGAGACCCCGACGAGGGACGGTGGCCGGTCTCACAAGCCACTGGTGTTAGTTGGATCACCTAAGATGTATACAGGTGCTCATTAGGTTATGAGTACACCGGACAGGACTCGCCAGGAACATGCTAGTTGGTATTATACATATCGTCAGATAGCAGCTCCCTGGTGACATGTGTACAGGTTAGTTCATCGACCTGAGGTTGTCATTTGTCTCGTGTGAGTTCCCACTGTGCTTAGATTACTATCCTACCACGCTCAAAGGAATTGTGCAAACAGGTTTTAGTTGGGTACAGTCCCGAGCCACATTGGAGGCAAGTGAGCGGATCGGCTGGGGATTCGTCTCTCCCGGTATTGGGGGTGAGATCGCGCTGTGTCTGGGAGAGCCAATACACTAAGCCCTCGGCCGAGGCAGGAGATTTACTGGTAGGTACTCCAGTAGTATCTCAGGGTGTTCTGGGCCACTCTCTGACACGACTTATACCGCTATTGGGGGTCTGACGTTACTAGCCCCCTAGGCATATATGCGATACTCATAGACGAACGGACCGGACTGTATGTATATTGTCACTATTAGGCTCAGTAGGGTTTATGGAAGAGTTCGCTCGTCAGCTTCCCTTCCAATCAATACATAGGCAACCGTTACGTACAGCTTGTACCTCTGACGTGCTAGTGGTTATACCCAGTGCCAGTGTGTTGATGAGTCATTAGAGTCCCCCACAGACACTTTCCCAAGTTCGGGCGAAACGTTGTAGAGGCCGTATGGTTTTATAGCAGGGTTCGGAAAATGCACGTGTGTTTTCGCACGTGCCATTTTTCGGGCAGATAATACTGGTAGGCTTTGATTTAAGCCGGAGCCCAGTATTATACTGTGTAGATATAATATCTTTGTCTCAGATACATTTGTATTCGGTCGTAATACAAATGCGGGTATGTTTATACCATTACGGGGTTATCCTGAAATTCGTTTCAGGATCACTTTTAGAAGTTGCCAGTTTCCAGTTTTCTATCAGCTGTATTTTGACATTCGGTTAAATACGGATTTATCTTTTCTTGAGATGAGTGTGGAAGGTTCTAGAAGTTTCTAAAAGAGGTGACTAGGATGGTGAGGTGGATTAGTGACTCATGGTTGCATTAATTGTTCCATTAATGTTTTGGTGACTAAGGGTGATGATTCATTAGTTACATTAATGCATTCATATTAGGTGTTATGATAAGTATCATGTTGTTGTGGTCACCACTCCCTCCTCCTACACTCACCCCTCCTCTATATAGTGGCCGGCCTCCCCCCCTCTCATTGCTCATGGTTGTTAATTGAAAAAAGATATAATTTTTGGTGCATAGAAATTAGATGTGATCGATTTCTCATTTCCATTCGATCCAAAAGGCAACTTCCATAACCGTTTGTCCATAGCCTTGGACGTAACGAGGCAAAGTGTTCTACTCATTCTCTACTTCATCTTGGTTGTCTCTTTTATCAAACTTGACGATCGAGTTGCCTCGGTTCAGAGGCAGGAGCCCGTTTAAAGATCCGTTGACGTGGTGCCACCTGGACGACAAGACTGGAGATCAAGGAGATCGGAGCAGCCGCAACAAGCGTGGGATAATGGTTGAAGACCGAAGGACTCGGATCGTTCGGTATAACTCTTCTACCCATTTTGTAGTTTGTTAGTTTAGCTTTAATGGCAGATCCGGGTTACGGTACACGATATCGCCAGTTTGTAAAAAGTTTTTGTTCCGCATTTGGCGTCTGTTAGACGGCCGGGGCGCTACCGTGGACTTACAATAAGGTCCCATAAATCAACTTGGCATCTTTGGAGAGTTGGACGGATAAATCCAAATAGCATCTGCCCCTAAAATTCAGGCCAGACGTCCTAACATCCCGGTCGTGTCTTTCGGCAGTGAACAGTGATCTGTATTACCACATAATGCATGTAAATGATGATAGAGACAATCCATATAGCATACTATCATCTCGAGTAAGACTGTTCTATTCATATAGGTCCTCCCTCAATCATCACAATCTTGTGCCTGCGATTACAATAATTGACTTGAGGATACTATAGCCAACACCACTAACCTAACGGACCCCTGTCATAAAATAGTGGGGGTTGTCTACATTCAACGTTAGGACGAGTTTTCCTGTAAACCTAAGGGAAAGGTAAACTAGAAACTCCGAAATGAGTGAATAAACTAGAAACTCCAAAATGAGTGAATAAACTAGAAACTCTAAAATGAGTGAATAAACTAATCCATGCCAAGGTGCGACAATCAAGAAAAGAAAAGTGCAGATATGAAAGGGAAAGAGGCTTGTCATTCATACTTCAAAAAATAAAATTACACATTGATGATGAGGACAACTACAAAAGAAATAAAAAAGAAACAAAATTAAAAACAAACGCTACCACATCATCCAGGATATACAGCAGCAAGATGCTAAATTCTGGTCATGGATTCTCAAACTTAAAAGCAAGTTTGAGCAATGCGCCTTCAGCTTCATCAACCATCTTCTTGTGCATTTTCTCTCGGAAGCAAGCTTCAGGGTCATTGCTGATGTCCTCCATCCTCTGATACAATAATATTATTGCATTCTGTTAGAATATGTGGTGCAAGATGGTGACGAGATCATCTCTCCGTTTCTTTGAGATCAGCCCCATCAGATACACTGAATGTACTTTTGTCTTCAGCGTCATCAAGCGCCTGGAGTGACATAGCCTCAAGATGCCCAGGTAAAGTTTCCCAGATCGACCCAACGACGATCTTTAAAAGAGCAGAGTGACGGGAGAGCAATCGGCCGTTGTGATCATAGAAGCAACACATCACATCATTGCATTGGGCCGTAATATACTCCTGGCCTCGAAGGTGACCTTGAATGCGAATTTCTTCATTGGAAACAATCTCCTCGATGTCATACAAATGACCGGCCATAGTACCTAAAAAAGCAGCAATAAGGTAGCGGCCAAGATTGGAGTTCCTAGTATCGAAAGCCAAGAAACCCCAATAAGTCGGGATTGATACATTAAAAGTTGGACTTTATGCACATCTTTGTGTTCTAGTAAGTTAGAGGATGTGCGTGTCTCATGAAAATATAAAAGATTTTCTAAGTAGAGATATGCAACCCAAAAAGGGGGCGCATTACTTGAAGGAAGCAAAGACTTCAGGTTCAATGTGCGCACTTTACCTTGATGGAAAAAGTCTAGCTTGTCAAAGCAAAGGTGATGAAGCAGAGGCTTCAAACAAGAAGCAAAAGTTTTGAACAAGTGCATAAGCACTAGAGAAGTAAGTGCGCAAAGAGAACAGTTCTCAAAGTGCGCAAGAAAAGGTAAGAAAGTAAGGCACTTCAAAGAAGAGGGTACGGCCCTTTTATAAGGGTTTAAAGTCGGTGCAACTTCAGCAAATCCCGAGGTGAATCCGATGGTTTAAAGTTCGACACCGATTGCACCCACATGCAGGCTATGTGCGTGCGATTGAAGGGGCATTTGTTCGCACTTGTTCAAGTGAGCAATAGATGTCAAGAGCACACATCATGAAACTGATTCAATCGACTTGCGCGCCTGTATGCATGCACACATGATGAAAATGGTTCGATTGGCTTTCGCACCTATATATACACGCACATAGTGAAATTGATTCAATTGGCTTGCGCACTATGTAAATGCGCACATAAAGGCTAAGGCACAATACATGCACATATGCTAATGAGGGCCTCTTGCAAAAAAAGTAAACTTCGGTAAAATGAAGTGCAAATGTAAAAGAAAAGAGGCTTTTCATTAATACAACAAAAAGATGGATTACAGATAAACAAAAGGCAAATAAAACAAGGTCCGTTCACAGCGGCAAAAGACTAGCGTCAGTGCATGGATTCTTAAAATCAAAGAGAAGGTCATGCACAATGTCCTAGGCAACATCCTCCATCTTTTGATGCTTCCGCTCACGAATACGAGTATCAGGGTCGCCACTGATATCTTCTGCCCTCGCGTAGGAAGCTATGATCATCTTCTGCTGATATATCCGATGCAGGATGTCTATTACACGATCTCTTCAATTCTTAGAGATCAAGCACATTAGATAGACCGGGTGCACCTTATCCTCGGCCTCATCTAGAGCATGAAGAGGCATTACCTTGACAAGCCTGGGTGTAGCATTCCATATCGCGACAAAAATCATTTGCAAGAAGGTAGACCGGTAGGGGAGCAGCCGCCGGCAATGATCTTCAAGACGGTGGAGTATAGCCTCGCATTGGGTATTATTGTAAGCCGGCTCGTAGAAGCGGATGTCAGCATGGAAAACAATCTCTCTAATCGTATAAAGACAACTGGCCATGACACCTGAAAGAAAATCTGGAAAGGCGTCAGTTCAATAAAAAGAGTGGACTAGGAATATCCAAATTCAAAATTAAAGTTTGATCAAGGTTAAATTTAAGTGACATCCTTGAAATAAAAGAAGTGTTTTAAGGTTTAGCTTAAGTGCGCAACCTAAAGGAGTAAGTGCACAACCCAAAAGGGTATGCAAGGTAAGCTAAATGCCCAACCTAAAGGGTGACCAAGCAAAATTAAAAGCACAAACTAAAAGGGAATGTGCAAGGCAGAGGTGCGCAAGCGTACTTACCAAATTAGTAAAGAAGCAAAGGCTTCTGATAGAAAACAAGAACTTTAAAAGGGTACAACTCCAAATAGAATGAAGAAAAAGACACCTAATTATAGGGTTTTGAAAAAGCGGTTCGCATTCTGGCAAGTCCCGAGACAGAACTAATAAATCATAGCTCGACACTTGTTTGTCGCTTCAAAAACATGCGAAGAATTAAGTGCGTACGCATGTCCAATGACAAAGTCATATGACATGAGCGCACATGCAAAAAATGCACAAATGATAGGTGCGTACATTCACGTGCAATGCACGAGCGCAATGCGCACTTAATCAATAACAAGTGTAAATACATGTGCATCCCATGAAAAAAGATGCTTATTGAAAAGAGAATAAATCTTGATTAATAAGCAATCAAATCATTAATTAACAATAAAATATTCCGTTGATTAAATACCTTAACCAAAAGATCTATGGATCAAAAATTCAACGGTGCGCATGTCACCCTTAATTGATATAAATCAATTAAATCTTTTTAAATCAATCTAAAATTAGATTGAGATAAAAAAAACCGAAAAAACCCTAATTTCTTCTCTCCTATAAATAGGAGTATCATATGAAGAAATACGGACATAAACCTTCCTATAAGCTTGAAAAACTCAAGACTTCTCCTTCCTCAGCAAAATTACGCAAGGTAGAAACAAAAAGAAAAACTTCTATTTTTTGAAAAATCTTTTGCTTTTATACAGAAGCCTTTGCTTCTTTTCGAATTTATAAATTCGCCGTTAAAAGATCTTAGGGTTCCTAAGATCCAAAGAAATAAAAGATGCGCACCACAAAAACGCATGAATACCCGACTTGAAAACAGAAGAAAATCAAGGTTTTCACTTCTCGGAAAATAAGAGAAGAAGAAAAGAAAGTGAAACAGAAGCCATTGCTCCTTAATGAAAGCTCTTGCCTTCTGATGAAAACAAGTGCGCACTCAAATTAGTGCGTGCTTAATGATACATATTGTTGTCCTTGGAAAAATAGTGCCCTGGGATGTGCACCACGTATATCCACGTGTGCACACTTAACAAAAATAGCTTATGAAGGCATGTGCACCACGTGATACACACATGTGCGCACTTGATAAAAACGGCCTCTGAAGGCATGCATACCACATGATACACACGTATGCGCACTTGATAAAAACAGCCTCTGAAGGCATGCACATCACGTGATACATGCGTGTACGCATTTAATAAAAGTCACCTACAAACACATGCGCACATACATACATGCGCGCATAATAGATGTGTCATGTGAAACACATGTGCGCACTCTTTTGAAATGAAATAAATGGGCATGTGCGTCGCATATACCTGCGCATTTGTACCATTTAATCACTTAAACAAAGTTTAAGCTTTTGTTGATCAAAACATCAATAAATTCAAGTGATCTTAGTTTCAAAAATGACTAAAAATCCTTAATCTATATTTGTTAAGTTGGTCTTAATCCAAAACAGGATCAACGAGCCTTAACTACATACTCCTGAATTGATCTTAGTCTCGAAAATGACTAATGAGCCTCAGGTAACATATTCGAACTGATGGACCTCGTTCATACGAGATATGCGTCCTAAGTTCAAACCCAAATTCTCACACACACACACACACACACACACACACACACACGGATTTGGACTAATCCGCGCCCTACGGGCGACGACATAAAATATTCTCTGTATACAATCCACGGGCAACCTTAATAAACAAAATAACACATGACACGAAGTGACCTACTGGAACACACACACGGATTTGGACTAATCCGCGCCCTACGGGCGACGACATAAAATATTCTCTGTATACAATCCACGGGCAACCTTAATAAACAAAATAACACATGACACGAAGTGACCTACTGGAACAGGAGAAAATTGTTATCGCAACGCGATAACGTAATTAACTGCAGGGGCTTGTGTCTGTAGGAAAGAGCGTCCCCATAATCAAAAACCCCTCACAAATGAGGGGGAATCTGATGAAATCTGCTATATCGGTCGCATCTATCCAAACCTCCGATATATGGTGCCATAAATCAACTTGGTATCTTCGGAGAGGTGGATGGATATATCCAAATAGTATCTGCCCCCAAATCCAGGCTAGACGTCTCAACGTCTCAGTCCAGTCTTCGGCGGTAAACATTACTATTATTATATTCGCTGATGCTGTTATATACTACCCGTCTGTGTTATGACTAGTTCATACAGACTAAAAGAGGTACGAGAATATGATGTGATATAATATTAATCCTAAGAGATTGAGTATATATATATGGAAAGAATATGATAAAGAGGCTTATGATTTGGACACGGTGGATATAGCCAGGGATTCATGAGATATATATATTTGTGATCAATTCATGAGAGATTGAGGGTAGTTGACACAGGATGTCTCTACGAATATATTTGTGATCAATCCAAAAGAGATTGAAGGTAGTTGACACAGGATATTTCTACGGATATATGTGAGGGATCGATATAGATGTCCTGCACTGAGATGGATATATTATATATATGTGATGGATTGAGATAGATACCATGCACTGATGAGATATATTATGTTGTATACTTAATAGCCGGAAAGGACTGGTCCACGAGACAGTACCTAAATAATATTTTCATATATCGATGTATATTGAAAAGGGTTTTATAAAGAGTTTTAGTTTCATATTTTCCACGTGCCTATGATCAGCACAGAAATTTTTAAAAGAAAATCCCTTCTACATCATTTTCAAATAAAAAAGAGCGGGACATATATTTAAACGAAACGCCTATTTTCTTCTTACATCAACGTCCGCTACTAAGTGCCATGATATAGACATCAAATGGCTATTTTGAAAAGATTTAGCATACATATATCTTTCGACTATGTTCTCGCTAAAATTTTTTTGGCTCAGAGCTTGCTGTTATCTTATAAAAATAAAGGGAAAGCTCCACGTGTTAAATACGTGCACCCATATGCAAAGCATGTAACTATCACCTCAGGTAGCGCTGCACGTGAAGTTCATGTGGGCACCAATGTGCAAAGCACATGAGTGCCTGTTCCCATAATATTTAAACATAATAAAAGAGATAAGCTCTGTTAAAATTCTGTTGAGACAGCGCCTCACGTGCTTCTCACGAGGACGCCAGTGCCAGCGCCAATCATGTAGGATTAAATCCTATGGTGGTGCCACATGTGCTCCTCACGTGGGTGCCAATATGCAAAGCACATGAGCGCCTATCATAAATAAGAATTAAATTTTTAAATGGCTCCCACGTGCACAACACGTGAGCGCCGGTGCCCAAATTAAAGGCAAGAAGAATTAAATTCTATATGAGGATACTTTCCTAAAAACTGGGATATTCTCTGTTAAACAAAACCGTTTGATCAAAAATCCAATGGTGATAATAAATCATCAGATGATAAATTCTATTTGGAAAATATTTTCCTTCTAATATGGAAAGATCTTCTCGAATAGAGAATCTTGGATTTAAATTCCAATTGTCATAAAAATATCACCAATTAAACCATCCGAGAGAATAAAATTCTATGTGGGAAATATTTTCCTGATTTTTCTAAAATAAGAGAGATCTTCGCTGTTAAACAGAATTAAATTTTATGGTTAGAAAAATATTTCCTAATCTTGCTAAACTAACAAGATATTCATATGATAGAATAAAATTCTATCTTAGAAAAATATTTCATAATCTTGATAAACAAATAAGAAGGATCTTCTCTATTAGATAGAATAAAATTCTATATTAGGAAAATATCTTCCTAATCTTATGATAGAATAAAATTCTAATCTTGGTAAACTAACAAGATATTCATATGATAGAATAAAATTCTATCTTAGGAAAATATTTCCTAATTTTGTTAAACAAATAAGAAATCTTCTCTGTTAAACAGAGAGCCTTTGGATTAAAAATCCAACGGTGAATAAAATTCACCAATTGATCTAAAAGATCATTTTTTGATTGATTATGAAATCAATCATGATCTCTCAATGAGAAATTTTCTCAACAAATTGATTTTTCTCTTCTCTTATAAATAGGAGCAAAGAGATTAATCAAAGAAAAAATGAAGGAAGGAGGAAAAAAGGAGGCCCCCCATAAGCTTTTTTAAAAATACAGAAGGCTCTCAAAACAACAGAGAATTTAATTCTCTCAAAGAGAAAGATCTCCCTCCTAAAAAGCTTAGGTGAAGAAAAAAGAAGAGATCAAAATATCTCCTTTACCTAACTTACCATATCTAAGGGTTTAACCCTTCTAAAAGAATTTAGTTCTTTCTCTGGATTTGAGATCCATAAGACAAGTCTCCTACGAGTTGAGAATTTAATTCTCATCGGGAAGATCTTGTTCTTGAGAATCAAAGATTCAGGTATGAACAAAGAAGAACATGAAGAAGATGGAGTACATAATACTCCAGAAACTTAGTTCCGTCAAATCAAGAACTTAGTTCTTTAAAAATCTGATCCAAGATCCTCAAAATAGCGATCTTGATGGTCGTTAATGGTCAAAATACCATTAACAGAGGTTTAACCTTTCTATAAACATGAACAAGAGAATATGGATAAAAGAACGCGGAGAAAATGGAGTCCATAATACTCCACGAACTTAGTTCCTTCAAAACAAGAACTTAGTTCTTAAAGAACCTGATTCCAGATCCTCAAAATAGTGATCTTGGTTATCGTTAATGGTCAAAATACCATTAACAGAGATTTAAGTTCTCTAAAAAATATCAACGGAGATTAAATCTCCAAAAATATAGCGCCTCACGTGAAACACACGTAAGCGCCAGAGAAAATTAGTGTTTAGCACTATTGTAGCGCCTTACGTGAAAAGCACATGAGCGCTCAAGACTAAAAACTCAGCGCCTTACGTGAAAAGCACATGAGCGCACAAGGCTAAAAACTCAGTGCCTCACGTGAAAAGCACGTGAGCGCCAGAAAAGATTAGTGCTTAGCACTATTCCAACGCCCCACGTGAAACATATGTGAGCGCTTAGCACTGCTGGGTAGTATAGAAACCCAGTCTCATCCCAAATTGGCTAAGTTTTCTGAGGTTAAATCTCTTTAATTTTAAATCAGCCGAGCCCATATGCTCGTGATTTTCAAACTGATCTTAGCCTCAAATAGACTAATGATCTCTTATTAATGATATCCAAAATGATATTCATCACATATCTCCTAAAGGTAATCTTAGTCCCAAATATGACTAATGATTCTTAGGTCCAAAACCCTTTTTCCCTTAAATATGGGATTTGGTTCAAGGGTACATATTTCCACATCTCTGATATATTTCATTGTAATTTCTCAGCATCTTCAGAGAGGTGGCAGGTCCCGAAAACCAACAACTCCTTTCATCCTACATTGATGCACTTTCAAATTGACGTGCACATATCAAATCGGATCGCACCCCAAATTGGTTGCATTCTATGTCACTATCATTCACAGCGCCCCCACGTAACAAATACACATGCGTATAAGATGGACATTAGACCGAAATGTCCTTAAACTAACATTCGTCCCCAAAATGGGAATATTAGACCGAAATGTCCTTAAACTAATATTTTCCCCAAATACGGTGATAACGGACCGAGATATCCCTAAACCAGACATTCACCCCAAATACGGCGGTAATGGACCAAAATGTCCTTAAATTAATATTCGTCCCCAAAATGGGAATGTTGGACCGAAATGTCCTTAAACTAATATTCGCCCCAAATACGGAGATAACGGACCGAGATGTCCCTAAACTAGACATTCGCCCCAAATACGGCGATAATAGACCGAAATGTTTTTAAACTAATATTCATTCTCAAAATGAGAATAATGGACCGAAATGTTCTTAAACTAACATTCATCCCAAACAGGGAATGCTGGACCGCGATGTCCTAAACTAATATGTTTTGCCCTGCGGACTGTCTCCATAATGACTATCATATACTATCCATAGGTTATTCATATATGATCTAATGATCAGTTGAGCCCATATGCTCACTGCTTATAAATCGATCTTAGTCTCAAATATGGCTAATGATCCTTAGATCAAACCCAAATATCCTCTGAACCGATGAACCTCACAAATGTGAGATCTGTGTCCTAAGTTCATCCCCGTTGGTAAACCAAGCTACCAACGTGGGCCCGTCAAGCAAAATTTTTGACCTAAACCTAAATCTCAAATATACGGATTTGGACTAATCCGCGTCCTACGGGCGAAGACATAAATTAGTCTCCGTATACAATCCACGGTCAACCTAAATAAAACAAACACAACACGACACGAAGTGAAATTCCGGAGCAGGAGAAAGTGGTTATCGCAATGCGGTAACGTAATTAACTGCAGGGGCTTGCGCCTGCATGAAAGAGCGCCCTCATAATCAAAACCCCTCACAAATGATAGGGAATCTGATAAAGTATGCTACAATGGCCGCATTTGTCCAAACCTCCGATATATGGTGCCATAAATCAACTTGGTATTTTCGGAGAGGTTGACGGACAAATCCAAATAGCATCTGCCCCCATATTCAGGCCAGACGTCCCAACGTCTCGGTCCGGTCTTTCGGTGATGAACAGATTCTAGCATGCCCGATGAGACCTCTTCCTCTTTCCATTCCACACTTCATCTGTCGTGTTTTTTCCGTGATCAAATAATCGCGGTATGCATGTTTGTAGTTGCCCTTGGTTAATGAGATACTGAAGCCGGCGTTTCATCTCTATGCAGAATGGCGTTTGCTTCCACTCACCGCAACTCAGGCTTGGTCTCATCTGGAGTCAAGTATGGGCCACTTGCAGCCTCAAATCTCTGCAATCCAGCTCTTCAAGAAATCAATGGGCTTCTCTTTGGGTCTATGCTCCCACCTCCCATCCTCGGTACCTCAACGCCGAAGGAGGAATCCCAGAAGAAGTATGTCTTCCACAGGCTGGCTCCTCAAGCTTCTGCTTTGCCGATGGAATCGGTCTCCAAACAAATGGTACCTTCCAAAGGCCATGGTCGATGCAGGGGGCAGAATACTCAAGCTCTCGAAGAAAACAAGGGGCAGGCTCAGCAAAATCCTGAGGCTAATCAAATTCCGGCCGTCAGAAACGGTCAACGTCGATATCGGCGTCGTACAAAACAAGCTGGGGGAAGTTCTCCATCAGCGTTGACTCCACCTGCTTTAACTCTGATGATGAATGCTTTTGTTCCAACCGGGAACAGCTTCAAACTGCTGCGAAGGGTCATACAAAATTCTCCCACCGCAGTATTGAAGAAATCTCCGTAGCCCATGGAAATCCAACGAGAGTAGAAACCAGTTCGCTCCCTAAAAGAACTTTCCTCGTCTATATATAAGGTGTGGAAGCAGGTGAAGGACTCAGCCGCCAACCGCGGCACTTCCCCTAAACGTCAGCCAAATACTGACAAATCCTTTTTCAAATATAAGGGGACTCATCCCAAGACGGTTCCTGATACAACAGTTCCTCCCAAAGCCAAAGCGGCTTCTCAAGGGAAAAAGACGCCTAATAAAGTAAAAATGCCTGAGGCAATCTCCAAGGGTCAAGATTCCAAACACCCCAAGCTTGGGGGCATGGCAGTTCATACAGTCCACATGGTGAACTCCAAAGACGAAGTTCAAGCATCTACTAGCCACAGACCACATACTCGGTCCCCGATAAAGGCTCAACTACAACGTGAAAAGCTGCAGGAGATGCTTGCTCAGGCGGCAGCACTCGCTAATCTATCGTCTAAGACAAATCCTAAAGATGCACCTGGAGAAAGAACAGAGCAGGAGTCGGATATTGACTTCCTAAAGCGTGCTCTCAAAAAGAGAGATGAAGAAGCTGCAGAAATGTCCGTTAAAATGAAGCAAATGGCTCTTCTGATCCAGAATATGGCTGGAATGATGGTTCAATCGGAACCACTGGTAGATGAACCACCGGTATTCGCTCTTAAAGACAAGGGTGACATTTCAAATCCTCTGCAAGTCTCATCAACGGCCGAAGAGGAAATGATTCCAAAAGTAAAGCTGGACGAATATATCGCTCAGCAAATCAAAGCTCACTATGTCAGTGAAGCTGGAAATAGGTCAATCAAGACTAGTCGACCATATCCGGCCTGGTACGATCAAATACAGTACACGCGAGAGTACACACTTCCAACGTTCCACATATACAAAGGAACTGGGAATCCTCACCAGCACATTACGTGATTTAAATCCATGTGCGACAATACTGGAGGAAATGATATACTGCTCCTCCGACAGTTCGTCAGTAGTTTGGCGGGCATCGCCTTCGAATGGTATGCGAAACTCCCAAATGATCCCGTGAAGACCTTCGACGAGATGGATATGCTCTTTTGTTAGAGATTTTCTAGTAAGAATGAACACACTACCGTGGCGGCGTTGGTCAACGAAAGAGTTGGACTGAATGAAACCTAGGTTCAATATGTTACCCGATGGTGAAATCTCTGGTCAAAATGCGAGAAACGCATCGACGAAGCTGCAGCCGTGGGAATGTTCATAGCCACTACTGACCCAAATTCAAAGGTGTTCCCTTTTATGGCCCTCTTCAAGCCGACAACCTTCCAAGAGCTCATGGATAAAATGACTCGAATGGATCAGATGGGTCAAGATCCTTCATCATCCAATGAAGATGAATGAAAAGTGGAAGCAAGGTGGCGTTTGTCGCCAACGCTCAACAAAAAATGAGCGGCTCTGAAGCAACCTGTCGCTAAAATAGTGACGGTGTGGGTACTCGCTCCCCCTGAGATATACACAGGGGCATATTTCTCACTGGCGGAATAATCTCTACATGAGATGGTCCTTTCCTCTCAAAGAACAGAAACGATATCAAGGGACCTACAAACGGGTCTTACAATCAAGTGGAATATCTCGCTTGAACAAAAAAACCATGGGAGGGATGTGAGGTCCATGTCTCGCTCCGATCAGATGATGAGGGGGAAAAACCCCAAGTCAAGTTCATTCTTCTAAGGAAGAGGAAGACTCGGTAGAAGGAATGACGTGATATCTCGTTCCTTAATATATGAAGAAGATGCTCCATCAGCATCGGAAAGCGACATTGATGAGCAGGGGGCAAGTGCCGTGTAAAATGCCCGGTATTTCCCACAAAAAAAACCTGATTGCTGTGATAATAAAAGAAGCAGTCCAGAAGGGTGAAAAGAGTTTGAGGTGTGAAGTGTCCATACATACAAAGGACAGGCAGCAACGCCTCAGCAAACAAGAGTCGGAAGGGATGAGTTATGTAACGTCCCGACCGAATGAAAAAGATTGGACCGAGAAGTCTCTAAACTAACAATCCATCTCAAACATGGCGATAACAGACCGAGATGTCCTTAAACTAACAATGGACCGAAATGTCCTTAAACTAACATTCATCCCCAAAATGGGAATGTTGGACCGAAATATCCTTAAACTAACATTTGTCCTAAAAACGGCGATGTTGGACCGAAACGTCCTTAAACTAACACGTTCCCCTAAAAAATAGGAATGTTGGACCGAAACGTCCTTAAACTAATAACAGACCGAAACGTCCTTAAACTAACATTCGTCTCCAAAACGGGAATGTTGGACCGAAATGTTCTTAAACTAACATTCATCTCCAAACCAGGAATGTTGAACCGAAATGTCCCTAAACTAGAAAGTCGTCTAAAAACGATGATAATGGACCGAAACGCCCTTAAACTAGTGTATCGCCTCAAATATGGCGATAATGGACTGGAACGTCCCTAAACTAGCGCATCGCCCCAAATAAGGCGATATGCTCTTTTGAGATCTATATTGCAATCGAAGTCCCAACGGCGAAAATTGCAACTCAAATCCTATCGGCTACACAGCTACTTCAGTGGTGAAACCACCCCTAAGTCCCATCAGTAAATAGTTGGGTCACCTGCGACGAAACTACTTTCGAGAGTTCCATTGCTCGGAAAAAAAATGGTATGTCCAAAAGCAAAATGGGCACGGATGAAAACCCGAGAGGGCGCCATGAGTAAAACTAGTAGGACTGCCGGTAAGTTTATGAAAACCAAGGCACAATCTAGTTTAAAAAACAAAAAAAACAAAAAAACGGTATTTCCACAAGCAAAATGTGCACAAATGAAAACCCGAAAGGGTGCCATGAGTAAAAAACAGCAGGACTGCCGACGGATTTGTGAAAACCCGAAAAGGGCGCAAACTCGTAAAATAAAAAAATTCATATGCACTTGCAAGGTCCTCTTGACCTTGTGAGGAAAAAAACTTGCGTGAGATCCTTACGACTCACAAAGAAGCAACACACTTAGGAATCCTCACGATTCCTAAAGAGAAAATACACCTACGAGCTCCTCACGACTCGTAGGGAGAAATACCTTTATGAGACCCTTATTGCTCATAAAGTCAAAGAGCCTTAGTCGACAGGATCCTAACCCTGTTTGCTAAGCCACCTTTGTTCAAATCAACAAAGGCAAATGATGAGTTGTTCATGACAATATTCTAGTCGTAGCGATACTGATGCCTAAAAAGGTATCAAAGTTCAAGTCCTCTCAAGGCAAATGATGATTCGCTCCTGGCAATATCCCAGTTGCAGCGATGCCGATGCCTAAAAAGGTATCAAACTTCAAGTCCTTTCAAGGCAAATGATGATTCGCTCCTGGCAATATCCCAGTTGCAGTGATGCTGATGCTTAAACGGGTATCAAACTCTAAGTCCTTTCACGGAAAATGATGATTTTCTCCTGGCAATATTCCAGTCGTAGCGATGCTGATGCCAAGGTTGGTATCATATTCCAAACTCGCAATAAAAATAGCAGCGAGTAGCAAAAAAATGCATATGAAATAACCGAAATGATGGGGCAACTCGCAATAAAAATTAGCGAGCAAAAAAAATATTCATATAAAAACAGCCGAAATGTTTGGGCAACTCGCAATAAAAAGCAACGAGTAAAAATATAAAAAAAAATAACCGAAATGATTAGGCACCGCGGATAAAAAGCCGAAATGATTGGGCAATCGCGACTTTCGCGATATGAAAAGCTGAAAAGATAGAGCATCGCGACAATAAAAAATAAAATAAAATAAATTTTTCTCTGCCTTGCAAGTATGTCCATATTGACTCTTGTATACGATCCATTGGTACAAATGAAAGAAAGAGAACCATATTTTCCCACCAGGCTCCATCAAAGGAAGAGCCAGATCTTGATGGCAATATCTACAGCCTAAAGATCAGCTCGACGCTCTTCTCATTCCAATAGGGTGCAGACGTGACATCAGCAAAGCTCCAAGGAGCTAAATCAAAAAGGAGTAATGGCAAAATCCCAGCTCCAACTCGACGTTCCTTCTCGTTGCAGACGCAACGTCAACAAATAAAAGTGGAGTGATGGCAAAAATCCTAGCTTCAGCTCAATGTTCTCCTCATTCCAGCAGGGTGCGGGCATAACTGTCAAATGAATTTGGAGCAATGGCATATTCCTAGCTCCGGACCTCGATGGCGATACATACAGCATAAAGGTCATTTGGATGTCTACCCAACTTCAGCAAAGAATCAGTATGACATCACCAAAATAAAGTGGAGCAACAGCATATCCCTAACTCCAGATCTCGATGGCAACATCTAAAGCTTAGAGATCACCCCGACGTTCTCCTCATTCCAGCATGATGCAGACGCAACGTCAACAAAAGACCCAAGGGCCAAAACAAAAAAGGAGTGATGGAAAAATCCTAATTCCAGCTCGACGTGCTTCTCATGCCAGCAGGATGCAGACGCAACGTCAAAAAGGCTCCAAGGAGCCAAATCAAAAAGAAGTGACGGCAAAATCCTAACTCAAGCTCTACGTGCTTCTCATGCCAGCAGGATGTAGACGCAACGTCATCAAAGACCCAAGGGTCAAAAAAATGAGTAATGGAAAAATCCCAGCTCCAGCTCGACATTCCTTCTCGGTGCAGATGAGACGTCAACAAAGGCTCCAAGAAGCCAAATCAAAAAGGAGTGACGGCAAAATCCTTACTCTAGCTCGACGTGCTTCTCATGCCAGCAGGATGCATATCCAACGTCAACAAAGGCTCCAAGGAGCCAAATCAAAAAGGAGTAATCGAAAAATCCCAGCTCCAGCTCGACGTTCCTTCTCGGTGCAGATGCGACATCAACAAAGGCTCCAAGTAGCCAAATCAAAAAGGAGTGACGGCAAAATCCTAACTCCAGCTCGACGTGCTTCTAATTTTAGCAGGATGCAGATGCAACTATCAAATGAAATTGGAGCAATGGCATATTCCTAGCTCCGGACTTCTATTGCAATACATGCAGCATAGAGGTCCTATAGATGTCTACCCTACTTCAGCAAAGAAACGGCACGACATCGTCAAAACAAAAATGAAGTGACGGCATATTCCCAGCTTTGGGTCTCGATGGCAACTCATATAGAGCCTAAAAGACTATCGGAGATCATCCCACACCAGAGCGGAGTGGTTATGACTCATCGGCGCTCCAAATTGAGCCTAACCTCAAGTAAAAAGCACCATGGCAAATTCCTAACATTTTCTCTTCCGACGGTAATATGACCTAAGGAGATTACTTAAAGACATCTTGTCCAACCCCCGAGGGATCAGAGACACGACAGTCGTGGGGCTACTCGAACAGCAGCTTAAAGACTGCATATCGAGGAATACATCAGTCAATGCGACGGTACCACAGACTAAAACCCTAGTACCACAAACCTAACGGACCCCTGTCGTAATGAATAAGGTTTATCTATATTTCACGTTAGAATGCACCTGCGAGATCCTCTCGACTCATCTCGACTCGTAGGGAAAAACATCTTTATGAAACCCTCACAGCTCATGAAGGTGAAAAGCCTTAGGCGACAAGGATATCAACCTGTTTCTTAAGCACTGTGGCCCTACAAGTAGGTCCAAACTGATTCTTATATACTATCCACGAACCACATTCTCCAAAGTCGCATACCGACGAGAAGGAAAAACCACTTACGAGTCCTCTCGACTCGTAAAGGGAAAATTCTCTTATGAGACTCTTAAGAGAAAACACACTTAGGAGTCCTCACGACTTCTAAGAAGAAAATACACCTACGAGATCCTTTCGACTCGTAGGGAGAAACATCTTTATGAGACCCTCATGGCTCATAAAGTTGAAAAGGCTTAGGCGACAGATATAAACATGTTTCCTAAGCCATCGCATCCCTACAAGAAAGTCTAAACTGACTCTTGTATACTATCCGTGGGCCACATTTGCCAATTAAGTGAAGAAGTTACTTACGGGTCCTTACGACTCATAAGGAAAAATACCCGAGTGAGATCCTTGCGACTCACGGAGGCAATGAACACTTAGAAATCCTCACAATTTCAAGGGAGAATATGCACCTATGAGATCCTCACGACTCATAGGGAGAAAAAGCCTTCTTGAGACCCTTACGGCTCATAAAGATAAAAAAAAGTCTTAAGCTACAAGGACACTAAACCTGTCTCCTAAGCCATCAATTCTATGGCTATGCATAACTTTGCACTACTTCACCCAGGTAGCATTTGTTCCCGCCAAAATTTTTTTGGTTCAGAGCTTGCTGTTCCCTTATAAAAATAAAGGAAAAGCTCCGCGTGTTTAATGCGTGTACCCACATGCAAAGCATGTAACTATCATCTAAGGTAGCGCCGCACGTGAAGTTCACATGAGCTCCAATGTGCAAAGCACAGGAACGCCTGTTCTCCTAATATTTAAACATAATAAAAGAGCTAAACTCTGTTAAAATTTTGTTGAGGCAGCGTCTCACGTGCTCCTCACGAGAACGCTAGCGTCAGTGGCAATCTTGCAGGATTAAATCCTATGGTGGTGCCGAACGTGCTCCTCACGTGGGCGCCGATGTGCAAAGCATATGAGCGCCTATCATAAATAAGAATTAAATTCTTAAGTGGCGCCAACGTGCACAACACGTGAGCGCCGGCGCCTAAATTAAAAGCAAGAAGAATTAAATTCTACATGGGGATACTTCCCTAAAAACTGGGATATTCTCTGTTGAACAAAACCGTTGGATCAAAGATCTAATGTTGATAATAAATTATCAGATAAATTCTGTATGGGAAATATTTTCCTTCTAATATCGAAAGATCTTCTCTAATAGAGAATCTTGGATTTAAAATCCAATTGTGATAAAAATATCACCAATTAAACCATCCGATAGAATTAAATTCTATATGGGAAATATTTTCCCGATCTTCCTAAAATAAGAGAGATATTCTCTGTTAAACAGAATTAAATTTTATGGTTAGGAAAATATTTCCTAATCTCGTTAAACTAACAAGATATTCATATGATAGAATAAAATTCTATCTTAGGAAAATATTTTCTAATCTTGATAAAGAAATAAGAAGGATTTTCTCTATTAGATAGAATAAAATTCTATATTACGAAAATATCTTTCAAATCTTATGATAGAATAAAATTTTAATCTTGTTAAACTAACAAGATATTCATATGATAGACTTAGAAAAATATTTCATAATCTTGTTAAACAAACAAGAAATATTCTTTATTAAATAGAGAGCCTTTGGATTAAAAATCCAACGGTGAATAAAATTCACCAATTGATCTAAAGATCAGTTTTTGATTGATTATGAAATCAATCATGATCTCTCAATAAGAGATTTTCTCAACAAATTGATTTTTCTCTTCTCCTATAAATAGAAGCAAAGAGATTAATCAAAGAAAAAAGGAGGGAAGGAGGAAAAAAGGAGACCCCTCATAAGCTTCTGTAAAAATACAGAAGGCTCTCAAAACAACAGAGAATTTAATTCTCTTAAAGAGGAAGATCTCCCCCATAAAAACCTTAGGTAAAGAAAAAAGAAAAGATCAAAATATCTCATTTACCTAACATACCATATCTATGGGTTTAACTCTTCTAAAAGAACTTAGTTTTTTCTCTGGATTTGAGATCCACAAGACAAATCTCGCACAAGTTGAGAATTTAATTCTCATCGGGAAGATCTTATTCTTGAGAATCAAAGATTCATGGAAGAACAAAGAAGAACATGAAGAAGATAGAGTCCATAATACTCCAGGAACTTAGTTCCGTCAAACAAGGAACTTAGTTCTTTAAAAATCTGATCCAAGATCCTCAAAATAGTGATGTTGATGGTCGTTAATGGTCAAAATACCATTAACAAAATTTTAACCTCTCTGAAAACATGAACAAGAGAATATGGATAAAAGAACGTGGATAAAATGGAGTCCATAATACTCCGAGAACTTAGTTCCTTCAAAACAAGAACTTAGTTCTTAAAGAACCTGATCCCTGATCCTTAAAATAGTGATCTTGGTGATCGTTAATGGTCAAAATACCATTAACAGAGATTTAAATTCTCTAAAAAACATCAACATATATTAAATCTCTAAAAACATAGCGCCTCATGTAAAATACACGTGAGCGCCTGTTCATATCATAATATTGCATTTTATATTCGCTATTCTTATTCGTTTTATAAATAAACAGGTGCTTTTGACGCATGTCTGCCACATATTACAGGTTACAGGTTCTTGGAGCGAAAACAGTGAAAAAGACAAAAGATGATACAAAAGAGGGACTTTTGACCCACAAGTAGAAGGATCCTAGTCAAGCCTAGACGAAGAACAATTCACAATTGTACAAGGCAACGCATAAGCCAAAATGTCAGAGGAAACAGTTAAAAGACCACTACAAGTTTCACTGAAAAGATCTGGAGAAAACCCAGAAGCCAAATGGAGAAAAGAACTAGAGAAATAGAAATCCCAAAGCATCAAGAAGCAGGCCACAAAATTTGATCCAGTGATCTCATCAATGGGCCGCGGAACCGCGGCCCTACCCCCACCAATGCCGCGGTTTCGCGGCCATCTGATGCACGTGTCGGTGCATATTTCTCCTGGCGGTGCGTCGGTGCTTTTGTTGGGATTTTTCGGGGGTATATCTGTAATAGCACACATGCGAGCAATTGTAACCCTAATTTTCCTATTTTCCTATAAGTATGTATTCTAAAGATTGTATTAAGGATGCCTCTTTTCAATAAATAAAAATTCAGATTCTTTTAAGGATTAAAGAGTATCATTTCTGTAAGTTCTTCTTTTAATTCCTGCCTTAGTTTAGAATTAAATTCTTGCCTTAGATTAATTAATCTTTTGCCTTAGTTAATTCTAGTGTAGAATCTCTTAAAACTGCAGTAGGAAATTAATCCAATAGATCTAAAAATGCAAAATCTCAAAATGATGTTTTTAATAAATCCCCTAATGAGCGAGTAATTTCCTCGCTTGTTAGGGTTAGGAATAAGGGAGGGAATGAGAGATGAAAATCTCTCATCTCTTTCATGCCCAATTATTTTTAATAACTAGAACTTCATGCATGCATGCATGATCCGCTCCCTATGGCACCCTACCCATGAGGTAACGGTGAAACCGTAGTATAAAGGACCGGACATGCATGTCTTCCATGAAGATTAGAGCAAATATTAAGAAAGGACGGATAAGGATCTAGAGGAAGAAACTTCGTTTCTTCCCAATCATCCTAATCCCTTTTTCTAATAGTTGCTATAACTTCTAAAAGATTTCATTTAGGGTATTGAAAGAGGTGTGACATTCAATCTTATCAAACTCCATCTTAGACCTAATCCTAGCAAGTTTCTTAACCATCGTACAACTTAGTTTTTTTTAGATTAAATTAAAAGACCAAACACCCATTGGAATCAGCTCGTAAGAACACTTAGGAAAATTACACATCCCTGTGGACCGACCCGTATTCACCGGCTAACTGCAAAGCGACGCCGTTCTTGATTGCGGTAAATATTTTTGATCGTTAAAAACCTACACTAATCAAATGGCGCCATTGCCGGGGATGGCGTAAAATTTTTTTTGTGTAATTTTGGGTTGTTATAAATCTTATAAATCATAAAATCTGAAAATAGAAAAAAGTACAAAAAAAAATTATCAATTTTTATCTATTTGAAGGGTTATTGTTTGAATCTTGCAGGAACAGCGAAGAATCTCGGATCTGGAAATTTACAGAGGGAGAAACAGAGATTGGTACATCAGAACAGAGGAGAATTGGAGAACAGGAGCTACAGAATTTTTTCCAGAAACCGAACCCACTTCCCGACCGCGAAACCGCGGCCGTAAGCGCCCCAAACCGCGGTTCCGCGGTGGCCACGTGGCCTCTTTGCGCAAAATCAGCTCTGTTTGTTTTCTAATCCCCTTCTCTGCAACCTACAATATATCCTTTGTCAAAATTTTCTGCAGGATTTCTTTGCGCCAAAAATCTTCTTCCCCCTTCTAAATAACAGATTTTCTACAGGTTTCTTTGCGCCGCGCTAAAAATAATTGATTGCAAGTGAATTTACTGTTTTTGTATATTTTAATCGGACTTTAAGGGGCTATTGACTAAACTCAGATTGGGTGGGGATTTCATTACCCTTCCCAGGACCCCAGAAAATACTTAAAGCATTTGCATTGACCACTCTTAAATTAAAAAATATTAGACTCAGCCCTAAAGACGTCGCGCTTACTAGGACAGAGGACTAGTATAGGCATCAGCCGTTTATCTTAACCTAACTTTGCGGTGCCTAGGCAAGTGTGTCAAAAGCTAGTGGTTTTTAATTAGTCCCACTACTGTGGTTCCTTCCCACTTACCTGGAACTTACCTGGCCGCAATTGGCGGTGAAGAGACGGTTTGAGGTCCTATCTAGCCCTTTGGAACAGTTAGGAGCTGTCTAGCTCACCTAGGTGACCCTAGATCTAGGCCTGATTGTGCATGTGTGGTTGAGTGCATTTGTGTCAAAAGTCTCTTTTCAAAAATCTTTTTGCAAAAATCTCACATAAAAATAAAAATAAAAATCTTTTCAAAACTTGCAACTTGTCGCTAAAGAAATCTTGCACCTCACTTATACCATTTTTTCTTATTGACGTTTTCTTACCTCCACATTCTGTCTTTCATTTTTTTGACTACACTACCCCTTTAGTGTATGTCATTTTGGACTAGGAACCCTAGCGCCCGATTAGTCCGTATTTCGTTGGTACCGACCGACGAACCCTTCGACACCGAAGTCGAAATTCCGTCCACTTTCGTACCTCCACCTTCAAATTCTTCTTCCGAAGGTATGTCGGGATACAATCCTAATAATACCTTACCGACGGGAATGATTCCACCTCCGTTAGGTGCGAATAACCCGAATCACCCGCCTGTCGAAGCGCCCGCACGAGTCGCGCTCCAGGATCTCTTCTACCCCGTCCGCACCTCTTTACCTACCTGTCATTCACCCCACCGGCAAATGGGGACAATTTTGAAATAAAACCCCACTTCATCAATATGCTGCCGAAGTTTCACGGTTTGGAATCCGAAGATGCATATATTTTTATTAATAAATTCCAAAATGTTTGCGCTATGATGAAAACGACCCAATTAAGTGATGACATTATAAGGCTAAGGGTCATTCCTTTCACCTTATGTGACTTAGCCGAGAAGTGGCTATACAGCACCGCATCACATTCCATTAGAAATTGGGACGAGTTTGTGAAAGCTTTTCTTAAAATGTTCTATCCTCATCACAAAACTGCTAGAATCCGCAATGAGATTATACAATTGTCACAGCTTCCTTCCGAACCATTTTGGAAGTGTTTTGAGAGATTTAAAGACCTACTCGTTCAATGCCCTCATCATGGAATCGAAAGTTGGCAACTTTGCCAAATATTATACGAGGGATTGAACTCAGCAACGAAGCAGTTGCTAGAAACCATCTGTCAAGGTCACTTTCTCTCCAAATCTAGTGAGGAAGCGTGGCAGTTTCTTGAGGATCTTAGTGAACAAACAATTCAGTGGGAGAGCACCAAGACCACTTCATCTTCTTCTAGTGGTCAATCTAGAGCAGGCATACATCAAGTAGAGATGTCGATTGCTATGAAGGCCGAGATGGCCGCTCTTACGAAAAAGCTAAAAGCAATTGAGACCAAAATCTCGTCGCCTTCTTTTGCCCCTGTTATGCCTCCACGAACTGTTTGTGCTTATTGTGTGGATCCATCACATCTTACCGAAGAGTGTCCTTACAATGCTTCTACTCAAGGACAGGATCAAGTCAATGCTGCATTTCAGCAACGACAAAGAAACGATCCATACTCTTCTACATATAATCCGGGTTGGAGGAGTCACCCAAATTTCGCTTGGAACCAAAATCAACAATTCCAAGGAAATAACAATTTTCAAAGGCCTCCTTCTCCACAACAACAACAAGCACCTCCACAAACTCAATTTCAACAGCCTTTCCAACAGCAACCTTACCCTAATCAAGTGAACAATTTTGTGCCTAACACTACTTACCCGCCAAACAATTTTGTTCAACCTAATAATGACAAGGTTAGCTCGCTCGAAAGAAGTCTAGAGGCGTTCCTAAAGCAATCTACACAATCTACAGCAAGATTAGAGACTTCTATTCAATCTTTAGTGCAAAACAGTGCCTCACACGATCAAAGCATAAAATCTATTGAGGCACAAATTGCACAACTCAATGCAGCATTGAGCGAGCGAGAAAAAGGAAAGCTTCCATCTCAACCACTACCCAATCCCGGTCACGCACATGCTGCATATCAACAGCAGAATCATAACGTAAATGCTGTGACCACGTTGAGATCGGAAAAAGTATTGTAAAACAATGTGGGTATTAACAATGACACCCCTGCCGGTGGCCCTTCTCCATCTTCTTCACCTTCTTCTTCTACTTCTTCTTCGTTAGAGCCTATTCTCCATCCTTCGCACGGCTCTACTTCTTCTAGCTCGAACGGACCCACTTCTCACAACACGAACACATCTACACGGGGTTCCGTTCCAACTCAACAATCTGATCCGCAAAAATTGGACTCAACAACCTTTCAAAATGTTCCTTTTCCAAATCGGTTGAGATCCAATAAACCAACTCCACAAATGGAGAAGATTGTTGAGCTGTTCAAACAAGTTAGCATAAATATCCCTCTTTTGGATGCAATCCAACAAGTTCCTTCATATGCAAAAATCTTAAAGGACTTATGCACCAAAAAGAGGAAGTCACAAGTACCAAAGAAAGTTTTTGTGGCTAGTGCTATTAGCGATGCTCTTGTCAATTCTTTACCCCAAAAGCAAAAGGACCCCGGTTGTCCTACCATTTCGATAACAATTGGGGACAAGAACATCAATAGAGCACTATTAGATCTTGATGCTAGTGTCAATTTGCTACCTTATTCTGTGTACGAGCAATTAGGCGTTGGAGAGCTTAAGCCCACTCACTGTACTCTCCAAATGGCCGACCGATCAATCACCCATCCTAGGGGAGAGTTGGAGGATGTTTTAATTAGAGTAGGGGATTTCATTTTCTCCGTTGACTTTATTGTTATGGATACACAACCTGTCGCTAACCCCCGGAATCAAATTCCGGTGATACTTGGTCGACCATTCCTTGCGACCTCCAACGCAGTGATCAATTGTCGTAATGGTTCAATGAATCTATCTTTTGGCAATATGACAATTGAGCTCAATATTTTCAAGTTGGGGAGTCAGCCTACCGAGCCTAATGCTAACGTACTTGATGTTTTCTCGATCAATGAGATCGCAGAGGAGGACTGTGAGTTCGAAAATTTTTTGTTCGATCACAGCAATGTTAACGCCACTAGTGCGTTCCTCCTAGAATCCGACATAGTTTTCACGGCGAACAACGATTATGAGTGTTTCACCTTTGTTGACGATTTTGAAGACTCACCACCCAAGTTTGAGTCTTTTGTTTTTTCGGATGAGTTAATTGAACCATCCGACTCGGTTGCGTACACTCGATTTGAACCCTTGATGGAATCCTTCGAGTTTGAAACAGTTACTCCATTGTTACCATATATTGTTTCACCTCCTAAACTCGAACTAAAGCTTTTGCCATCGCACCTTAAATATGCTTATCTAGGTGGTAATGAGACCTTACCCGTTATCATTTCGGCCTCTCTAGCTCTTGAGCAAGAGAAGGCCCTTTTAATGGTCTTACATAATAATCGGCAAGCTTTCGGCTGGTCTATGGCGGACATCAAGGGGATTAGTCCCCTCATAGTCGAACATCATATACACTTGATGGATGATGCCAAGCCGGCAAGGGATCCACAAAGACGCCTCAACCCCATTATGAAAGAGGCTGTCAAGAAGGAGATTGTTAAGTGTCTTGATAGTGGTATCATTTACCCTATCTCGGATAGCCAATGGGTTAGCCCAATCCATGTTGTGCCAAAGAAATCGGGCATCACGATCATTACCAATGAGGCAAATGAGTTAATTCCCACTTGCACCCAAACTGGGTGGCGAGTCTGCATCGACTATAGAAAACTCAATGCCGCGACAAGGAAAGACCACTTTCCTTTACCTTCCATTGACCAAATGCTAGAACGATTGGCGGGGCACGAGTTCTGTTGTTTTCTAGATGGCATTCCGGTTATAACCAAGTCCCCATCGCCAAAGAGGATCAAGACAAGACAACATTTACTTGTCCCTTTGGTACTTTTACTTATCGTCGCATGCCCTTTGGGTTATGCAATGCACCCGCTACATTTCAGCGGTGTATGATGGGAATCTTTTCGGACATGGTTGAAAAGTTTTTGGAGATCTTTATGGATGATTTCTCCATTTTTGGTGACTCCTTCGACGAGTGTTTACGACATCTTGACGCAGTTCTTACCCGCTGTAGGAATAAGAACCTAACTTTAAATTGGGAGAAATGCCATTTTATGGTACGAGAAGGCATTGTCTTAGGACATGTCATCTCGCAAAACGGCATCGAGGTTGATAGAGCTAAAATTGAAGTCATTTCTAATCTTCCTCCTCCTAAATGCGTCAAAGACATCCGAGCTTTCCTTGGCCAAGCCGGTTTTTATAGACGGTTCATCAAGGATTTTAGTAAGATTGCTAGACCCTTGACTCTCTTATTGGCCAAGGACACAACATTTGATTTCGACTCAACTTGCATGGAAGCATTCGAGTCTTTGAAACACTCTCTCATTTCTGCTCCTATTCTTTCATCTCCAGACTGGACGCACCCCTTCGAAATCATGTGCGACGCATCAGATTTTGCCATTGGTGCTGTTCTTTGACAGCACATTAATAAGATGCCGCATGTGATTTACTACGCTAGCCGAACACTAAATGAGGCCCAACTAAACTACACAACAACAGAAAAAGAGTTTTTGGCAGTTGTGTTTGCACTTGAAAAATTTCAGCCTTACTTAATCGGCTCTCCAGTCATTATGTATACTGATCATTCAGCTCTTCGCCACCTTTTTGCGAAGAAGGATGCTAAGTCGAGGCTAATACGCTGGATCCTTTTACTACAAGAGTTTGATCTTGTCATAAGGGACAAAAAAGGATGTGAAAACGTAGTAGCTGATCACCTATCACGACTTCCTTCTTCGCCTAAGCTTGAACTTCCAATCACTAATGTTTTTCCCGATGAGCAACTCTTGACCGTTTCTTGCGAACCATGGTTCGCCGATATTGTAAACTACTTCGCCACCGGCTTGATACCTAAAGATTGGTCGAAACAGGATAAATTTCGATTCTTGTCCCAAGTAAAGCATTTTTACTGGGATGAACCTTATCTTTTTAAATACTGTTCCGACCAAATCATTCGTCGGTGTGTACCTGAAAATGAGGTTAAGAGTGTACTGTCTTTTTTCCACGATCAAGCATGTGGCGGGCACTTTGGCCCAAAGAAGACAGCCGAAAAAGTCTTGCAGTGTGGTTTCTATTGGCCACGACTCTTCAAGGATGCATATGAATACTGCAAGACTTTCTCCCGGTGCCAACACTTGGGCCGGCTATCGCGAAGAAACGAAATGCCGCTCCAACCGATTTTGGTTGTGGATGTTTTTGATGTTTGGGGTATAGATTTCATGGGACCATTTCCTAACTCTTTTGGAAATGTGTATATTCTTTTGGCTGTTGACTACGTTTCTAAGTGGGTCGAGGCTGTGCCTAGCCGAACGAGCGACAACAAGGTTGTCGTTCGATTTCTTAAAGAACACATCTTTTCTCGATTTGGACACACTCGCGCGATAATAAGTGATAATGGTTCTCACTTTTGCAATAGGACTTTCGAGTCCTTAATGCGCAAATATTCTATCACCCATAAGCTGTCAACGCCATACCATCCCCAAACATGTGGGCAAGCCGAGATCTCGAATCGGCAAATCAAGCAAATCTTGGAGAAAACTGTTTCTAAAAACCGTAAAGATTGGTCACTTAAACTGATCGATGCACTTTGGGCTTTCCGTACTGCATACAAGACCGATCTTGGTATGTCTCCATACCGGCTTATTTACGGGAAGGCTTGCCACCTACCAGTAGAGATTGAGCATAAGGCATTTTGGGCTATCAAAGAGCTGAATTTATCTTTAGGAGATGCGGGCAGCAATCGAAAGCTGCAATTGAATGAACTAGAAGAGCTGCGGGATGAGGCATATGATAATGCCGTAATTGCTAAAAACCGAGCTAAGGTGTTCAACGATAAACACCTTTTGCGTAAAACATTTAAACCTGGTCAACAGGTTTTACTCTATGATACTCGGTTACATTATCACCCCGGCAAGCTCCGTTCTAGATGGAGAGGACCTTTTGTAGTCCGCACCGTTTATCCGCACGGTACGGTTGATCTTGAAAATCCGGAGGACGGTACTTTATTCAAAGTGAATGGGCATCGATTGAATCCGTTCCTCACAGCGGACCCTTCGGAGGAGCTCCTGTTGTTGCAGGAGCCGATTTACACTGATTGATTTTCCTCCACTTTCACCCCCGAATTTCCAATCATTTTTTCCAAAACTTTATTTCAAATAAGTTTGGGGGTGTGTATCATTTGTAAATATATTAATTAGCAAGACATTGCCGACATTATCGACCCTCTTGGTGCAGCATGACAGTGAGGACACTGTCCAGTTTAAGTTTGGGGGTATGCTCGGTACGTCCTCTTCCTTCGCATTCATATGTATATTTTTGCACATATTTATTTGAAAACTCATAAAAACTGAAAAATTTCAAAAATTATAAAAATTAATTTATTCAATTTTGGCCATATTTTACTTAAGTTTAACAAGTAGGTTAACTGGCTACGAACAACTAGATCTTAGACTTAGTAAATTAAAAACCTTAAAAATAATCTTCCTTAAAGTTTATCGGTAGAAAGTATATGTCTTTGCAGTTTATTTAGAAATAAGCAAATTTTTGGTTCACTTCTTGGGCTAAGTTGAAATAAAGGAAAAAGTATTGATTATTATTAGAGTATAAGTTTGAAAAATAATTCCTGGATTAAGTATAGATTCTGAAAATGTATACCCTACAAAATTGCACAATCACGCACCTTGAAGCTTGGAATAGTAGAGGAGACCTTGAAATGCTCTTGTCTAAAAATCCTTAGTACGAAGAAAATGAAAAATACAAAAGTGAATAAAGAAAAAAATGAACACTGGTTTTGTGATTACTTAAGGCGAAAAATAGAAAAATATTTAGCGAGGGTGCTTCATCACCTAGTGCCTTAGACCAACTAGTTTGGGAGTCACTGCTAAAGCCTTGGGTGTTGCAAAACTAGGACGTACGCTTTAAAGTGCAAACGCATTTTGTAATCGGTCGTTGGTACCTCAAGAAGTATTAACGGTCGCATGAAGGATGTGTAAGAAAAACTCACCAATTAATAAGTGCTTTGGACAACGGACAAGGGTATGATTGCTTGATTTGAATTTCCAAGTGTAGGGGTGATTTATACACACACGTGGGGATATGTGATTAGAGTTTAGATAAGAGAAAGGAATGAAGCCTAAAACTTGTATGTTTAGTAAAGTTGATAAAAATTCCTAAGTGGAGATGGAACCCTAAAAGGAAAACTTAAGAAATGCCGAAAACTGAGTGATTCTATAGAACATATATAATCTTAAGTAAAATGATGAGGAAGTGTGAAGAATATGGATGGATAATTTACAAGTCGAGGATAATAGAATTCCTTGTTAGAAAACCTAATTGGAGAATTAAAGTCGAAAAGCCAAATTGATAGGATTTTGTGGGTGTAATCCGCTGAAAACCCTCAGGAGACAACACTCCTCCTACTGGGGACACCTAGAGGTTTAACGGCTTGTTGCACGTGCTCAGTGCAATCGCGTTTCCCTGCGAAAGTGCGGTTAGGTTTTATCAAGAATAAAATAATAAGTTTGCTCGAGGACGAGTAAAAGATAAGTTTGGGGGTATTTGTTCATATCATAATATTGCATTTTATATCCCCTATTCTTATTCGTTTTATAAATAAACAGGTGCTTTTGACGCATGTCTGCCACATATTACAGGTTACAGGTTCTTGGAGCGAAAACAGTGAAAAAGACAAAAGATGATACAAAAGAGGGACTTTTGACCCACAAGTAGAAGGATCCTAGTCAAGCCTAGACGAAGAACAATTCACAATTGTACAAGGCAACGCATGAGCCAAAATGTCAGCGGAAACAGTTAAAAGACCACTACAAGTTTCACTGAAAAGATCTGGAGAAAACCCAGAAGCCAAATGGAGAAAAGAACTAGAGAAATAGAAATCCCAAAGCATCAAGAAGCAGGCCACAAAATTTGATCCAGTGATCTCATCAACGGGCCGCGGAACCGTGGCCCTACCCCCACCAATGCTGCGGTTCCGCGGCCATCTGATGCACGTGTCGGTGCATATTTCTCCTGGCGGTGTGTCGGTGCTTTTGTTGGGATTTTTCGGGGGTATATCTGTAATAGCACATATGCGAGCAATTGTAACCCTAATTTTCCTATTTTCCTATAAGTATGTATTCTAAAGATTGTATTAAGGATGCCTCTTTTCAATAAATAAAAATTCAGATTCTTTTGAGGATTAAAGAGCATCATTTCTGTAAGTTCTTCTTTTAATTCCTACCTTAGTTTAGAATTAAATTCTTGCCTTAGATTAATTAATCTTTTGCCTTAGTTAATTCTAGTGTAGAATCTCTTAAAACTGCAGTAGGAAATTAATCCAATAGATCTAAAAATGCAAAATCTTAAAATGATGTTTTTAATAAATCCCCTAATGAGCGAGTAATTTCCTCGCTTGTTAGGGTTAGGAATAAGGGAGGGAATGAGAGATGAAGATCTCTCATCTCTTTCGTGCCCAATTATTTTTAATAACTAGAACTTTATGCATGCATGATCCGCTCCTTACGGCACCCTACCCACGAGGTAACGGTGAAACCGTAGTATAAAAGACCGGACATGCATGTCTTCTATGAAGGTTAGAGCAAATATTAGGAAAGGACGGATAAGGATCTAGAGGAAGAAACTTCGTTTCTTCCCAATCATCATAATCCCTTTTTCTAATAGTTGCTATAACTTCTAAAAGATTTCATTTAGGGCATTGAAAGAGGTGTGGCATTCAATCTTATCAAACTCCACCTTAGACCTAATCCTAGCAAGTTTCTTAACCATCGTACAACTTAGTTTTTTTTAGATTAAATTGAAAGACCAAAAACCCATTGGAATCAGCTCGTAAGAACACTTAGGAAAATTACACATCCCTATGGACCGACCCGTATTCACTGGCTAGCTGCAAAGCGACACCGTTCTTGATTGCGGTAAATATTTTTGATCGTTAAAAACCTACACTAATCAGCGCCAGAGAAAATTAGTGCTTAGCACTATTGTAGCACCACACGTGAAAAGCACATGAGCGCCCAAGACTAAAAACTCAGCGCCTCACGTGAAAAACAAGCGAGCGCCCAAGGCTACAAACTCAGCGACTCACGTGAAAAGCACGTGAGCGCTAGAAAAGATTAGTTCTTAGCACTATTCCAACGCCCTATGTGAAACATACATGAGCGCTTAGCACGGCTGGGTAGTATAGAAACCCAATCTCAGCCCAAATTGGCTAAGTTTCCCGAGATTAAATCTCTTTGATTTTAAATCATCTGAGCCCATATGCTCGTGATTTTCAAACTGATCATAGTCTCAAACATGACTAATGATCTCTCAATAATGATATCCAAAATGATATTCATCCCATATCTTCTAAAGGTAATTTTAGTCCCAAATATGACTAACGATTCTTAGGTCCAAAACCCTTTTCCCCTCAAATACGGGATTTGGTTCAAGGGCATGTCTTTCCACACCTCTGATATATGTCGTAATTTCTCAGCTTCTTCAGAGAGGTGGCGGGTCCCGACAAACAACAACTCCTTTCATCCCACATTGATGCACTTCCAAATTGACGTGCACACCTCAAATCGGATCGCACCCTAAATTGGGTGCATTCTATGTCACCATCGTTCACAGCGCCCCACATAAGAAATACACATGCGCGCAAGATGGATATTGGACCGAAATGTTCTTAAACTAACATTCATCCCCAAAATGGGAATGGTGGACCGAAATGTCCTTAAACTAATATTTGCCCCAAATACGGCGATAACGGATTGAGATGTCCTTAAACTAGACATTCGCCCTAAATACGGCGATAATGGACCGAAATATTTTTAAACTAACATTCGTCCCCAAAATAGGAATGTTGGACCGAAATTTCCTTAAACTAATATTTGCCCTAAATACGGCGATAACGGATCGAGATGTCCCTAAACTAGACATTCGCCCCAAATACGGCGATGATGAACCAAAATGAGGAGGAGGTCAAATCAAGCTGAATAACACGCGACATATTCCAGATTTGAAGAAAATCCTAATTTCTACAAGTCAGCTAGACAACTAAAGGTATAATACGATATTTAAGAATTCTTAATGGAAAATTACCAAAGGATCGTTGGTGGTCGTAAGGGGCAAGCTGAGCGGTTCATTGTATTCCTTCAGTGGGAGCAATGGGGTTTTGGTTGCACTAGAGATAGGTTTGGAGGTTGATTCGAAGACTTCATTGTGGGACAAGCGATTGGGGCACCTTACTAAGAAGAACATGAAAATTCTTCAAGTTAGAGGGTTTCTTTCGGGGCTGAAAAAGGTGGAGTTGGAGCTTTGCGAGAGTTGTGTTTGCGGGAAGCAAAGTGGGCTCAGATTTCAAATTGAAATTGTTGCTAAGAAGATCAAGAAGCTGGAGATGGTGCATACGGACGTATAGGGTCTGGTCTCAGTGGAGACTTGTGGAGGTAATCGGTATTTCGTGACGTTCATCGACGATGCAAGCCGGAAAATATATGTGTATGCGATGAAGAAGAAATCCAATGTGTTTGGTATCTTCAATCATTGGATTGCAAATGTGGAAAACCAAACGGGGTCTAAGGTAAAATGCCTTAGGTCCGATAATGGAGGGGAATACTGCACACAGGAATTCAAGGAGTTTTGCTCGCAGAAGAGTATTCGTTGGTTAAAAACGGTACCAGAGATACCATAACAAAATGGTATCACTAAAAAGATGAATAGAACGATTCTAGAGCGAGTGCAAAGCTTGACCTTAGATGCGGATGTGTCAAAGTTCCTATGGGCAGCAGCGGTCGATGTTGTTGTATATTTGATCAACAGAAGCTCGGCGAGTGTGCTCGACGGAGGCATTTCGGAAGAAATTTGGTCAGGTAAACCGGTTAATTATACGCACCTTAACATTTTTTGTTGCATTGCGTATTCTTTGATTGATAAGACAGAAAGGAGTAAGTTTGACTCAAAATCTAAGAAGTGTGCTTTCATCGGCTATAGTGGAGACGAGTTCGGATATTGCTGTGGGATTATGCAAGCAAGAAGGTAATACGTATTCGGACGTCGTTTTTGATGAGCAACACTTATACAAAGAACAGAAGTAAGCCAAAAAAAAGGTGCAGTACATGAGTGCGTCGAGCTAGATGGAACTCAAGTGAGCAATCGGGTGCCTACAAGTAAAGATCAGAATTTGGAGGAGTCCGTGGTGCAGGATCGGATTCAAGAACGGGATGATGACCTTGTTCAACAACCGGATGTACCAGTTCTGATGAGATCTATGCGAGATAGGAGGCTATCTGATAGACTTGTTACTGTATATAGATTCAGGAGAGCTTGAATCCCTTGATGAAGCAACAAGCGATGGTGCTAGAAAGTAGTGGGAGCAAGCTATGGATGAGAAGATGGATTTTTTGAAGAAGGACCGTACGCGGGAACTAGTAAAGCTACCCAAGGGCCGTAAAGCGTTGCTAAACAGATGGATGTACAGAATTAAAGATGAGATTGATGGTGTGAAGCGGTACAAGACTCGTTTGGTAGTCAAGGGTTATGGAAAAAAGTAAGGTATTGACTATCAAAAAATATTTTCCCCTGTTGTAAAGATGACATCTATTTGGCTGATTCTTAGTATCCTAGCGGTGGAGGACTTGCACTTAGAGCAGCTGGATGTCAAGACTGCGTTCCTTCATGGAGACTTGGAGGGGGAGATATATATGATGTAGCCACCGGGATACGATGTGAAGGTGAATGAAACTATGGTGTGTAAACTGTGGAAGAGTTTGTATAGCCTCAAGAAACCATCTAGGCAGTTGTATCTCAAGTTCGATCAGTTTATGTTGAGACCGGATTTGTACGCTGTGAATCACATCATTGCGTCTATGTTCAAACTTTTAAAGACGGAGACTACATCATTCTATCACTGTACGTTAATGATATGCTAGTAGCGGGTCCGAATTTCGAGAAGATTCAAAGTTTAAGGAAGATGATGGCTAAAAAATTCTCCATGAAGGATTTAGGAGTGGCAAAGAAAATCTTGGGCATGCAGATTGTGAGAGATAGGAAGCAGCGAAAGCTGTGGTTATTGCAAAGAAACTACATTGAGAAGCTTTTAAAGCGGTTCAACATGGATAAGTCAAAATTGGTGAGTACGTCCTTGTAGGGTTCCATTATGCTCGCGGCACAGTAGAAGCCCATTGGAGAAAAAAAATGTCAAGCTAACACGAAGGAATCACAAATTTAGAATCGATCCAAATGCCTAAACTAACAAACCAAGCATGCAAAGATACGGAATACTACCTTCGACGCGTGTCCACCCAATCATGAAAGACCCCTCCAAGCTCCGTGTATGCCGTCCGGATCGAGCTTGAGTGGTGACCGCCCTTGCCGAAGAAGATCCACCTGAAGGAAACCGATCTAAGCTCCGGCTTCACCTAGTGAAGCGACCGACGCTCTAAGCTCGCTACGAATGGAGAGTGAGGATGTATGAATATTTTCACTATCTTTTCTCTCTTTTCTAAGTTCAAGTGAGCTACTTAGAAGAAAGAGGAGGAGGTGAAGAAGAAGAAGCCAAGGAAAAATGGCTAAGTGTTTTGTGAAGAGCAAGTAGCGAAGGTAGCAAAGGAATGGCCAAGTGTTTTTAGCAACCATCAAAGAATAGCATTCAGAAATGAGAATACTATATAATAACCAACCCATATCTCTCTACCATGCTACAAAAACATCTCATCCTCCACCTCATTTTTGATTTTCTTTTAAAGGAAAATCAAGAAATGAAGTGTCCATCTTCTAGAACAAATTCTGTACAAATAGGGAATACAACTCGGTATCGAAATACATATACACGTATTCGTACAAAAATACGAATAGCCAAGGGAGAGAAAATGAATAGTGAACAATAATACTAGAATATACATATATATATATATATATAAATTATTAAATCAAAACCTGATTTAATAATCCGGTTTAATGCTAAACTGCTAGTATTATCAACCATTCAATTAAAGTCTGTGTAGCATGTACACGTATTTAATCAGACACCATGTATGTACCAACATGCGTCATCTACATCATATCGCCTGAACCGGAAAAACCCTCTGTGTGGGACTCTAAAAACTCGACAATACGCTGTCAGTGATTTACTGGATAAATCCAAAAACCACAAGCACGTCAGCGGCACTAGCTATACGTAACGGCTGCCTAGATATCTATCGAAAGGGAGGTTGACAATCAAGTCTGTCCATACCCTACTGAGCCTGAATATGACATTCTCCATACAGTCTGGTCTCTTCTTATGGGAATATCGTATACCGGGTCTAGGAGATGGAAACGTCAAACCCCTAATAACCCGATAAATCGTGTCGGAGTCAAGCTCATCACCAAACGAGAAACTACTAAACTCATATCAGTAAATCTCATCTACCGTGATTACGGATTTAGGGTGACAGCCAACCGAACACAACACTGTTAGATATAGTGCCCTCAAAGTCAATTATTGGCTCGCAGGCACGTGATTGCAATGATTGAGGGAGGACCTATACCGGTAGGACAGTCTTACTCAAGATGATAGTATGCTATCTGGTTTATCTTTATCATCGTGTACATGCTTTAGGTGACCTTACAGGTCACTATTGCACGTTGGTAGAGCCCTTAGGGTTCTTGCTTGACGGCCAGCAGTATGATGGCGATCATATACATGGGAGCTGGGGTCTATACGCACATCCTTAAACTGTCCCTAGTCGTGGGAGTTTCAAGACTGAGTATCGATACTCCATTAGTAGACTAGTGTATACAGTCGAGACCCCGACAAGGGGCGGTGGCCGGTCTCACAAGCCATTGGTGTCAGTTGGTTCACTTAAGATGTATACAGGTGCTCATTGGGTTATGAGTACACCGGACAGGACTCGCCGGGAATATGCTAGTTGGTATTATACCTAACATCAGATAGCAGTTCCCTGGTGACATGTGTACAGGTTAGTTCATCGACCTGAGAACGTCATTTGTCTCGTGTGAGTTCCCACTGTGCTTTGATTACTACCCTACCACGGCTCAAAGGAGTCGTGAAAATAGGTTTTAGTTGGGTACAGTCCCGAGCCACATGGAGGCAGTGAGCGGATCGGCAGGGGTTTCGTCTCTCCCGGTATTGGGGGTGAGATCGCACTGTGTCTAGGAGAGCCATTACACGAAGTCCTTGGCCAAGGCAGGAGATTTACTGGTAGATATTCCAGTAGTATCTCAGGGTGTTCTGGGCTACACTCCGACACGACTTGTACCACTTTTGGGGGTCTAACTTTTACCAACCCCCTAGGCCCGACATGCGATGCTCATAGACGAACGGACCAGACTGTACGGATATTGTCACTGACAGGCTCAGTAGGGTGTCAGGATGAGTTCGCTCATCGACCTCCCTTTTGGTCAATACCTGGTTGCTCGTTACGTACGGCTAGTACCACTGACGTGCTAGTAGTTAAATCCACAGCCAAAGTATTGACGAGTCTTTAGAGTCCCCCACAGACAGTTTCTCAAGTTTCGGGCGAAACGTTGTAGAGGTCGTATGATATATGGCAGGGTTCGATCATATACGTGAAGTAGTGCACGGATCATGATCGGGCGGATCGTACTAGTGGGCTTTGGTTTAAGCCGGATCCTAGTATTAGATTTGTTGGATCACTTTAGTCTCATCGCATTCGCATTCAGTCGGAATACGGATGCAGGTATGTATATACAGGTAAGGGGTATCCTTGTGATCCGTCATGAGTTTACTTTAGATGTTGCCGTATCTTTTTGTTGTTGTAAACATTTGGGTTAATGTTTAAAAATGGAAATTGTGAGCTTAAGTCATCATTTTGTGCATTAAATGAGACATGTACTTCATAGGTGACTCATGGTCTCATTTCTTATGCAAATATCATATTATTTGATGGATTTGTGAGTTTAAATGATAAGGAGAGAGAGAAGGGCAGCCATATGAGTGCTAGCTCTTGTATTTTTGATCACACACTCTCTCATTTTTATCATTGCAACAACACACAAAAGAAACTTCTTCTTCTTCTTCTTGCTCTAGCTCACAACCTCCATTGATGGCATCATCTCCAACCTCCATCCATACACTCTCATGTGTTGAGAATCAATGGATGCTTGAGACAAAGTGATCACACACATTCTCTACTTCACCTTGGACACGTCAGCTAGCAAACTTCATGTCCGAGTTGCTTCGGACGAAACGGGAGCCTGCAAAAGGATTCGAAGATGTGGTGCCCTTTCCGTCAAGGAGACCAAAGATCGGAGATGCCGCGAGAAGCTTGGGTTGGTGGCCAAAGACCGAAGGACACGGATCGATCGGTATAGCTTTTCTAACCCTTCTCTAGTTAGCTAGTTATAGGTTAATGGTTCGATCCGGGATTAAAGTCTGCGATAGCGCCGGTTTCAAGTTATGAAAAAGTTTTGGTTTCCGCGTTTTGGCCTCGGACAGACGGCCGGGGCGCTACCGTAGACTTACATGGTATCAGAGACATGCCATTAACCTTTACTAGCTTGTTCTAACATATTTAAAATATCGATCGAACAAAATTTCCAAAACCGCAATTTCAAAAACGAAGTTTCTGTCGAATTTTTTTTGTGGTCAAAAAATTATTTTGAGTATTGCAGAAAATCAGGCAGGCTTTTCTAAGAACACTGCAGAAATTTTGTAGGGAGATATCACTGTAGCGCCGCGGAACCGCGGCCATACCCACGTTTTGGCTGCGATTCCGCCGCAGTACTGTAGCGTAACTCCACCAAATTTTCTACAGTGGTCTCTGAATTGGAATTGGGGTTTCTGGTAATTTTAGTTTTGGCCCAGATTATTTTGAGTGCGGGATTTGTGCTTGGGGCCCACTTCGGGAAATTTTGTCGATCGAAAATTTTAAATATGTTAGTTTACAGTACTTACATTATATCTGTGACCATGAATATCATTCGAGCGGTAAATCTTGTCTAACTGCTATAGTTCTTTTAGACGTATTTGCGAACGTGACATTCACGTTGATGGTCTGTGTTGTGCTGTGATGTTGCGGATTTGTCGTGGTGGATAGCCTGGATGCAATGGTAGTACAGTTTGGCTGTATTTGTACATTTGATATTGCGGGACGAGCGTCCGACATGTGGACTGCCGTCACTGCCTGTTTGTATATTATTCTTTTGGGGCACGATCGGGCTGAGGTCGATGTACCCGTTGTATATATATTTTACTTTCTGTACTAGGATTACCCCGCGGTGGGATGCACGGGTAGCCGGGTTCTAGAGGGCAACGGGCCCGCATCTCATGGCTTTGAGATGGAGGGGGCTTCACTCTAGAATTGGCGGGCTATTCGCCGCACTCGTAGGGGGTACAGGTTGACCCAAGGAGGGGTGCTCAAGTTACCGGATTCCGTGAAGTGCTGGGTGGTCCATTCACTTGTTGAAGGGGGCTGCCTCGCTTCAGGTTTTGGCGGGTAACTTGCCGCGCCCGTAGGGGTCTAGGATTTCATTGCACAAGCTATCCACACGACCAGGGGAACGTCGGGTTTCAGTAGCGGCTCTATGAAACCCGGGGCTCCCAGATTATCTGTATTATTCTGTGATGCTTATGACATTTCTGTGATGTTTCTTTTTATCACGCCTGGAGCGAATATTATATATTGATATATATACTAGTAGATGGTGTATATGTTTTACACCCGCGCTAGTCCAGTCCCTGCTCTGTCGTTAGTTAAGTAACCTAACGGGTGATGACAGGACCCAGTGGCGAATGCGGATGGCATATACGTACGTCATATTTTCGTTCTTTTGTGGTGTAATCAATTGATGGGACTGCATTGATTCGGATCAATGCAAGCTAAACAAACCTATTATGATGTTGTTGGAATATTTTTCAAAAAACTGTTATTGCAAGGACGTTCTCTTTTGTTTTGCACAGTGGTATTCGGTTATAAAAATCCAGCACCTCAGTCGACGAGGCAAGGGCTGAGATCCCTTCACCGGGAGTGACCTCTTGGACAGAAGTTTGCGTCAGGGTAATAACTTCACTATAGCCGATTATTTTTACTTTGCATCGTGGTATTCAGTTGGAATATCCTGCACCTCATTCTACGGGGAAAGAGCCGAGATCCCTTCACCGGAAGTGACCTCTTTAGCAAAACTTTTCGCCACTATATTTTTATAAAAAGCTATCCGGTTCATTCAACGATATCAAGTTCATTACGTTAAAGGCTTTTCGCCAAAAACCATTCGTAGCCCACCGTCATTTCAGAAAGGTAGCACTTAGTATTCATGCTATGTATGTTGGCCTTCGTCAAGGCATGGTGTATGGTAGCTATTTGTTACTTTTCTGCTGCATAGATAAATGCGTTGGTTTGGGACAGTCGTACTACTATTTTGGCCTTCGTCAAGGGTATGTACGGGTGGGTTCAAATTAACCTGGATAATGACGGGTAGAACTTGACATGTGACTTATGATATGTTGGCTTTCGTCAAGGTCATAAGAGCATGGGGTAAAAATCACATCGGGAGTTTCTAAAGAAACTGAAACTTGCCAGATATGCGCATATCTTCTGGAGTATGATAACGTGAGTGGATTCCATCACGTTATCCTGCGATGATAGTTGGATCCCGATTCCCACTGATGAGTTGGTTTACTCCTCGGATGATCCCGACTAATTCTTCTTTCAGGTTTGGAGGAGAATTTGACGATACAGTGGGAGGTTTCCTGACTAGATAAATTGATAACCATTCTGATCTAGCTTAGAGTGCACGCTGAGTGTTTCTTTTCTCTCTCTCTCTTTGGCAGCGACCATGACCCGGCCCTTGACTATGACTCAGTGACCAAGTTAACCGAATTTTCTTAAAACACTGGCTTTTGGATTGTCTGAGTTTGCATACCTCATTGCCACTCCTACTTTTACCCTTTTCTTCAGAACACCCCGTATTACTACGAACATCCACTTCCATTGGATAAAACCATCGTATAGTTATATACGAACTTGAAGGAACTTGTTCCAGATTCGAGGATGGTTTCTGATTCTGGAGAAAATGAATAGGACTATTCAGTTGTCTTTTCCTTTTACCTTCTCTCAGGTTGCGAGTGCTCCTTGGATTAAGACGGTACACCTATTATGCTAATTGGATAGTCTTCATCCAGACCATAGGCAGGTGCCGAACGGTAGGGAATGAAGAAAACTATTTAGCCTAAAAGGTGTACAGAAGGTATTAAGTAAAGACAAATAAAGGGATTAGTAAGAGGGCAAAGTAAATTGCGACTACTATTCACGACCAAACCAAGTATTTCTTCGCCAATCCTACATCACCTTTGTATTTCTCCAGAACACTCCATATCACTACGAAAATCCACAGTTTATTGGATACTCCATCGTATGGTTATATACGAACTCGAAGGGACTTGTTCCAGTTCGGGGATGGATTCTGGTTCAGGAGAAATAGGAATAAGGTTTATTCAGTTGTCTTTTATCTTTACCTTCTCTCGCATTGCGAGTACTCCTAGGATTAGGGGAGTACACCCATTATGCTTATTGGATAGTCTTCTTCCAAACTATAGGCTGGTGCCGAACGGTAGGGAAGGAAGAAAACCATTTAGCCTAAAGGGGTGTACAGAAGGTAATGACTAAAGACATATAAAGGGATTTGGAGAGATGGTAAAGAAATATACGGTTACAGTTGTGAATCTGATAATGGAAGAGGCATTACTAAGAATACCTGGATACCCCTTCGAAACATTTACATGTTTCAGTTTCACTGTGTACTGTTAAAAGAAAACTGATTTCCCAATTAGTCCTTGCTCCAGGGTATGTATTTACCAGGTTTGATTTTCACATCTGTATGGTTTTACAGATGATGAGTGGGAGTAAGTTATTGGGAATTGGGTGATCATCCTCATTATATCGGGATTCGTTGTAATTGGTGATATTTGAGAAAATCGCCTAGGTTGTTTGCCGGACGGCAAATATTTGGTTTTAAATATCCGTTGTTATGCACCAATTTTAAATTGATATATCTGTACGTTTATTTTTATAAAGTGAGATATAACTTTTTGAGATTATGTCCATGACATTTACCTATATCAGTGGATGGTTAGATAAGGAGCATTAAACAGTGGTGTAATTCTTCTTAACCATAAGTACAGTTTTCAACCTACGACACACGGGGAATGAGTTATTAGACCCAGGGGACTTATACAGAGTATTGCATGTTGTCCAGTGTCCATAAGGATAAAGGGGTTGGTACTCGTACTATATTCTGTTTACTTATGACTTCTCTAGTTCTTAGACATGTGTTTCGTAGAAATACAAGATCCAAGTTTTGAGAAGTTATAGGTATATGAATAAAGTAGAGAACCAGGTATTGCAAGTATCAGGATTCTTCAAGGTGATCGAAGATATAGATACTTGTGTATGGTATTCAGTTGATAGTAATGATTATGAGAACTTGCTTCTCTTTCAGGTTACTCATATCTGGATGTATTCCTAAGATGAGTAATGCTGATCGGCCTCTCTCCATTTAGTTGACATGCACTGGAGACAGCTGCATAATTTGAATCTGGTTCCAATTAAATCAGTGCCTCTGTTTCTATATTGGATATAGAATAGTTCAAATCTTAACAATGTTAAGGTACGGGGAGTTGTCCGGCTTATGCTTAAAACCAGACTCTGGATAACTCAAGGCACGTTTCTGTAATGGCTGTTTGTGGGTTGACCCAGGCTATGATGAGGGTTGAATTTCTACCATCTGGAAGATCAATAGTGATATTGTTCTTGACTGGCCACAGTTTTGATAAAAATGGATTTTTTCAGAAAACAGTATTGGGATTATGGTAGAACTGGAAGTGATTCCAGAACCGCAAACGATTACTGAAAATTTAATAAGAACCTAAAGATTCGATCTGGTTTGACATTCCATTGGCCACTCCGCAGATATGGTGGGTAACCTCAGGCACACGAGAGGTACTCCGGTAGCCTCAAGAACGGTGACAGGGAGGTTCTTGTTTACCCAGACTTGCCATTGCTGTTGTTCCAGACTGTGAGACCCGGCAGGAGGATGAGTATAGCGTCGTTCTAAATTAGCTTTAGAAGTGTACGTGTATATGACTCTGCCAGAGGGTTGTCGTAGTCAGTGGGAGCAGCGGAAGCATAATGGACAAATAGCTTATGTCTATTTATAGACTAAAGCAAATATATCGGAGATAGACCATCTATTTCTGATGTGACAGTCATAGGTTTGACTTCATTAAAATAGGGGATGGATCTGTTAAGAAGGTAGTAGGGTGTGATGTCCTGGTATATGGATGACATACACACAGTAGGAAGTGAAATTCCTATACTACGATCGGTTATACTTTGGTTGTCACACAGTGGTTTCTCCACATACGAATTGGATATAATATCAGACATTCTGGTTACTAGATCTATGGTTTTAGATCTAGATTTGGGTAGTTTCCCAATCTGGGTACTTAGACAGCATTATAAAGGTGTTTTAGAATGGAAGACTCATGGCACGGTAGTGTACCTGCAGGTGATGGAGTCACCCCCTCTAAAGCTGTCTTACAGACTAAAGGGGAGAGGGATGTGCATGATTGGCAGATTACTTGCTTAGGCAATTGAGTCAATCATGATATGTCAAGTACCACACCAGATGTTGTTTTTGCACTAGATGCAATAAGTTGATATTAATCATGTCCTGGAGAAACGTTCGGAAGCAGTTTTAGAACATAAGTGGATGTTCTAGGGATATGATAACAACAGCCTCTTTTAGGAAACGGTTATCATTCCAGGCTTCCAAGGTGACCTGGATGACAGAGTGACTGTCAGAATTATAGTTTTCCTCTGACGAGGGGGGCAGTTGTTTGGACAGGTGGTCCAAGCGGATACTAAGGAAGGTGTGGCACAGGATACTGATTAAGTTCAGTTGACGATACAGTCTAAGAAGTTTGGATTTGGAGTTTATTTATGAACTAGGTCCCATCAGATATCCAGACATATTCTAAGACAGGTATCGCTCTGTAGGGTTTCTAGGCACTCCCAAGAGGTCTCACAAGGCATCAACCATGCCAATTTTAAAATTTACGGTGCCGAGAAACCCTAAACTACGGATCGTTGGCTAGATGTCTAGGCGACTAAGCAAACTAGTTAACACTTAACTACAAGAATAGGGAAATACAACCTTTGTAGATCCGGTGCTCCACCTCCATAGCTCCGCGATGAAGTCCCCTTGCTGTCCAAAACAAATCCCGGGCTCTAGCGTCGGCTTCATCGGAGAAGAAGCGGGCTAGGTCATCGACGACATGCCGAAGATGATCTACGTCGAGGCATCGCTAGATCAAGCTCCAACTTCACCAAGTCAAGAAAACTTGTGAAGAAAACACACTCTACTACTTGGCAAGAGGTAGAGGATGAAGAAATAGGAAGTGGGTAGACTTTAGAATTGGATTTCTCACTCATTTTCATCAATCACCATTGATGAAGAAAGGTTTTCTTCAAGTGAAGAAGAAGAAGAAGATGAAGATAATATTATGATAAGTTATTCCTAAAAATGAAAAGAATAATGAATTCTTATCATAATAGAACCATGGTTAGGTGTAGAGAATTAATTAGGGTTAAATGGAATGGTTAGGGTTAAGGATGAGACAAAGTGGCCACAAAGTCAAAGTATTCATGAAGCTTCATGAAAGAACAAAGAATGCCACCATTTTATCATTTCCTTTTCTTTTTCCAAAAAAATAAATAAATGAATAAAATGAATAAGCAAATAATAAACCCTAACCATTTCATTAACCAAGCTTTAATTCTTTATACTTAACCAATTTTACATGCACCATCAAACATGATACAAGCATGTGCACAAAATCATATCACATATATAATGCGCACATCCGAGCGAGAAAATCCATTTAAAGTGAACCAATACTAGTTAATGTAAAGTAATATATCAAATATATAATTATACATTAAATCATTAAATCAACACTTGATTCAATGATCCGGTCATGTCGAACATAACCGACTAGTATTCAATGTATCGACTTATCGAATCAACGCTTGAATCGATAACTAGGTTATATCGCATACAACCATTCGATACATTCATCCCGAGAATAGAATACGGTATCACATACTCGCATTATTCTCGGTCCCGCACATATCTCATATGCGCTCCTATTTCGTTTCGCTTAAGCCAGGAAACCTCTGTGTAGGACTCTAAAGACTCGTCAATACGCCGGCAGCAGGTGATGATCATATCAAACACCCACAAGCCGCAAGCGGTCTGCTAAACATAACGGCCACCCGGGTATTGAGCGATCAGAAGATCGACGAGCAAGCCCGCTCACACTCCTGTGAATCCAACCAGTAACACTTACCGTACAGTCCGGTCTGATCGTCTGATATGTCGCATATCTTGCCTAGGGGTGGTAAACATCAGACCCCAATAGCTCGATAAGTCGTGTCGATATGAGGTCTATAACAATTCAAGAAACTACAGGTAACACTTACCAGTAAATCTCAGCAACCCTGGCCAGGGATTTCCGGTTATAGCCAATCGAACACAGCGCAACATCAACTCCCTATATCGGGAGAGACGAATCCCCTCCTATCGCTCATTGCCTCCATGTGACTCGGGACTGTACCCAAAAACCACCGTTTTGCACACCCTCTTGGACGTGGTAAGATGGAAATCAAAGCACAGTGGGAACCACACAAGACTCTATGACGATCTCGGGTCAACAGACTACTCTGTACCAGTGTCACCAGAGAACTGCCATCTGACGTAAGGTATAATACCATCTGGGAGTTCTCGGCGAGTCCGTCCAGTGTACCCAGTCTCCACTGAGCACCCGTATATCATCTCTGATGTCAAACACCAATGGATATGGGATCATCCATCGCCCATCTGTATGAGTCGAGAAGGTATACGCTAGTCTACTCTGGTATATCGATGCCCCGTCTCGATACACCCACGACTAGGGACCTTGAAGGATGTACTTATGGACTACCATGTCCCCACTAGTATGATCCGCATCATAGTCCAGGTAGTCAAGTACATATCCTAAGGGCTTTACCAACATGTAACAGAGAGACAATCAGTGTACACGTTAAGGTAAAGAGCAACCAGATAGCATACTATCATGTCAAGCAAGAAAGTCCTCCCTATATATGTCCCAGCATCCACTACAATATACATCCTATGTATAGCAATGGCCTCTAGGGCATACATATAACTAACAATCTCCCACTTGCACTAGGGCCATCTGTAGCAGTGGTTGTAGTATCTCATACTCAACCATCCCATAAAAGTCTCTCTCTGGGAAAAGGCCTTTGTGAGTGGATCCGCTGTGTTGTCCTCTGAGTCTACTCTCCTGTCCTTGATCACCCTGGAGATCAACCATCTCCATGATCAAGTGATACTGCCTTAGAATATGTCTGGATCACTGATGGGACCTGCGTTCCTTGGCATAAGCCACAACTCCATTGTCACACAATGGGAGGAACATAGTTCAGCTCATGAACCATTATACACCCAAACAGCCTCTTTGGTAGCATCTTAAGTAGCGATGTATCCTGCCTTTATCGTCTAGTATGTCACGGTATCTAGCTTGGAACTCTTCCAACATACAGTCCCTCTGCTTAGGGTAAAAACAATGCCTGTGACTGACACTCAGTCGTCTTTATCACCCTGGAACACTTCCAGTGATTCTCCCCAGGATCGATTGATACCATCTCACAACAACTAGTGAGTATCCTAACATCCAATTACATTTATCTCATAGACAAAAACTCAGGATTTAGGAGGTATCACTTTGATCCTATATGGAGAATCCTTGTGATAAGCGGAGATTGACCGAGCGTAGCATAAGAAACTCCTTCCCTATCAAGAGTATGTCATCCACGTACTCTACGAGGATTACCACCATACTTCCTACTGCCTTTTTGTATATACAAGGTTCATCTACCATTTTGATGATGTCAAACTATTTGACACACTCATCAAAACAGATGTTCCAACTCTGCGATGCCTGCTTTATCACATAAAACATCTTGCACACGTTTCCGCTGCTCCCACTGTTTACGAAGCCCTCTGGCTGTGTACTTATAGACGCTCTCTTCTAAAACATCATTTAGAAAAGCAGTCATGACACCCAACCGCCAGATATCGTAGTCATGGTATGTAGCCGTGGCAAGTAGGATCTGGATGGACTTAAGCATAGCCACTTGAAAAGGTTTCATCATTGTCCACGCCTGGTTGATGACGAAAACCTTTAACAAGTCTAGCTTTAAAAGTCTCAACTTTTCCATCTACACCAAGTAATCTTCTCAAGATATACTTGCTCCTGATGGGGATTTAACCCTTCAGATATAGCAACCAAAGTCCATACTTTGTTGGTGTACATGGATTCCATCTCAGATCGCTAAGCATCCAGCCATTCTTACAGAGTCCCACTCCTGATAGCCAGCTCGAAACTAGTTGGGTCATCATCTCATGATACAATCCTCGCTCCCACTGTCATAGAGAAACCGAAGTATCTCTCAGGTGGGTGAGGAACCCTACTAGATCGGCGGAGAGGCTGAGGTTCGTTGGTAACTATTGAATCCTTTGGTTCTTTCAAATCATCAGCTGCAGTTTGTATAGCTGAAACCTTTCCAGTTCTACATAACAGACCTTGCCTCGAGCTTGTCCGGATTTTGCTTTTAGACATAGCCCGGACAACCCCAAATCTTAACTAACTTAAGATATGGGCTCTTCCCTTATCATATCTCATATGAAATGGTAGGCAACTGACTTGATTTGAACCCTATTCAATAGGTATGCAGCTTCTCAAGTGCATAACTCCCAAAAGGAAATAGGTAACTCAGTAGTACTCATCATAGAGCACACCTTATCATATAGGGTGTGATTGCTCCGCCCCGATATACCATCGTGCCATGGTGTATACGGAGGAGTAATGCTGAGAGAGAATCTCATTCTCCTTTAGAATAGTCCAGGATTTCCGTGCTCAAGTATTCTCCTTCCTGATCTCATCATAGGACATAATACTTATACCCGTATTTTGGTTCTCTACTTCTAACTTATATTCTGTGAATATCTCAAAAGGTTCGAACTTGTGTTTCAACAAGAACATATGTCTGAATCTAAAGAGATCATCAGAGAATGTAATGAAGTACAAAGAACCGGTCTTGGCATGTGTAGACAGGGGACCTACATACATCAACATGTATCATCCCAAGAGTTCGTTAACTCTTTCTCTGTTTCCAGTAAACGGAGCTATGGTCATCTTATCTTTGTGACATGACTGGCGGGTTTCACAAGATGTAAATTCAAACTAATTTAAATATGCATCTTTATGTAACTCTAGCTAGTCGGGTCACATTGATCTGACCTAGTCTACAATACCTCAAGAAGGAATCGTTCAATTCTGAACTCTTCCTCTTGTGTGTGTTCTGTATACTAAGAGCTGTAGTTTGATTTAGAACATCAATGCTTTTAGATAACATGCCTGAACCGATCAACTTTTGATATAGGAAATGTTCAAAACATTATCCAACTATACAAAATTTTATCATTTCTTTACTAATAAAGAGATAGATATGATTTTGTATATCAGGTTCGGTATCTAATAACATTCGTTCAGAATCAATGTATTTGTAATACAGGGTGACAGTGACCAACAGACTTGGCTGCAACACTTGCCCCGTTTTCTGCCTCATGAAACTAATCACCCGTTCTCAGTTCTCTACCTAGCAGTAGCCCTATGTAACAGATTATATAGCTGGGATCCTGATCTGGTATCACATACCCAGGACGTAGAGGATACAGAGAAACAGTTCTTTGTAATGAACACACCCGAAGATGATGCATCAGCATGCACTCTCTTCGTTTGGGCGGCACGGGAAATCTGGTATTCCCCAATTTCCTGCTCTGTCTTATAACAATTATAAGTTGGAGCGGGACCAACGTTCCCCAGCTCAGTATAACAAGCGGGTTCGGTCAAATATCCGTATTATTATCTTGATTAAGGCGTGATATGGTCGCTACCTGGAGATAGAGAGAAGAAAACACTCAGCGTGCGCTCTTGCAAGAATAGATTGGTTATTATTTTATCTAATCAGGATGGCTTCCACTGCTTTTTATCAAATCTTCCTTCAAACCCTAAAAGGAAAGACTAGCCGGGATTAATTACACACTACAAGTTCGCCAATCTTTCAGCCAGGCCAGTGTCGGTACTTTGAGGGAGGTCCCCCGTGCTTTCGCACAAACCTAATTAATGTAAACCTCGTTTTCCCAGAGGCGTAACCCCGTTGACACCTTTCTAGACACCTACTTGATCGGCTAATTGTAATGTGTAAAACTCTCCCAGGAGTAACAATTACTCGCAGCGGGTATCGGGATCCAACTATCTCATAGAAGGTATGCAATCTCATTGCAAATTTCAACACTAGAAATTCCCGATAATATTTTGCCCCGAACGATCTATGACCTTGACAAGGTCAACAAACCATAGACCGCAAGTCAAGTTCAACCCGTCATTTCTTGATTGAATCAAACCCACCCGCACGACCCTTGACAAGGTCAACAAGGCCGCACGACTACCCTAACCCAATCTGCATCATATGTATAAGCAGATAAATACTGGTTAGCTACCGCACACTGCGCCTTGACAAGGTCAACAAACGCAGCACGAATATTAAACAGGACTTATCTGAAATGACGGAGGGCTACGACAGGTTTTTCTGAAAACCTATTGCGTAGTGAACTTGATATCGTTGTAGAATCAAATGATTTTAAAAATGGAGTGCTTTTGAGGCTTTTCTAGTTTTGCTAAAGGAGTCACTCCCGGTGAAGGGATCGTCGGTCCTTTCCTCGTCGAATGAGGTGCGGGATATATCATATATATCACTGTGCAGAGCAAAAACTCTTAAAAGCAGTCAAAAGACAAACCGAGAGTGTAGCATCTACCAGTTATTGCTAAAGGAGTCACTCCCGGTGAAGGGATCTCGGTTCTTTCCTCATCGAATAAGGTGCAGGATATATCATATATACCGCTGTGCAAAGCAAGAACTGTAGCTACCTGTTTTATTTTGAAATTCGATTCTACAACATCTTAGGTTTCTTTTATTTCATTAATCTCATTAATGAAGTCCCATCATTTAAGTAGCTAAACATCACAGATAAATACGACGTACACTTATGCCATCCGCATTCGCCTCGATGTCCCCTCGTGCACCGTTAGGTTAGGTAACTAACGACAGAGCGGGGCAGGGCTAGCGCGGGTGTAAAACATAAGTAACGCCTATATAATATATCATATATACTATATAAAGTATCTATCACAGAACATCACATGATCACATCACAGATATCGCAGCAGAAGAATCATATGAAATATTGGATATACTAGGACGTCCGTGTTTTCAATACGAGCCAGTATAAAACACGGATTCCACGGTCGCGATGAATAGCCAAACCCACACCCCAAGACCCCTACGAGAGCGACAAGCAACCCTACCAATTCTAGAGTTAGGAGACCCGGACTCGACTCCTCGAGTTGGTCTCCCACTGGACTCCAGAACCCGGTTACTTGTGCTCCCCTCCTTGGGTCTATCCTAGTGCAGAAAAGTAAATAATATACAAAAGGTGACAACTTCCGCAACCTGGAAGTGCCCCTAATAAAAGAATATTACATACAAGTTTTTACATGAATGAAAATGAAAAACACTCATCTCACATAAAAACCCCCGGCTATTCAAACACGACGATCCAATATAACATATCCAGCAACACATAACATCGCATGTCATCAACGTAAGTAAACATGCGCATCCCAATTGTCGTTGACATATAGCAACGAAACCGGCGATATCACATATTACACTTACGGTCACAGAAAAGAAAGTGTAAAACTAGAACAGTTGGAATCCGCAACCTCCATAGACATCGCATGCCTAATCAAATGAATACCTTAGACATCACATGCCTAACAATTATAAACCCCGCATTTTAGTCTCATTATCGAAAACTCTTTTCAATATCAAGTCGGGCAATTCAGCAAGATTCCCGACATCCTGATCGAATGCTCGTCGCAAACTCTAGTAGGCGGCCACACCTCCGATACCGTCGACGAAGTGCACCAAGGCGGAACACCGCTGCCGCGAGCACCCGAACGGATGCTTTCGGCGACGGGGTTCTCCTACAGTCACTTGGTCGGGGCTATGGGGCGTGGCTGTCTATTAAGTTTAACCGGCGAGTATCCGCGTACACTACGTGATTGCGACGGACTTTTGATCACATCAAAATTCCGTGGCAACCGATCAAGTGAGACTAAACTGCTATGCTTATAACATTCATTCAGTTATCTCATAACTTCTTGTGAATTCCAATTATTGTATCCCATTCCAGATAAATAGAAAATGTTAAACTTTCCGATCGAACATTCAAACACCCAAGTTTTCCCGAAACAGATCAACTCATGAAATAAGTCCAACAACATTCAGTTCGTGCCTCAGTACCAACGGTCCAGCCGTAGAAGGGTCAAGCCAACGCCTCACATGTGGCACGCCGTACTGCCCTAAACCCAAAGGTTCAAAGGGCAGTTCAAGACGGTCACATAATCGAGTTAAGGTTTGTTGTCTTCTAGAGGGACCATCGCGTTACTTGCACTACTTAGAACGTCGTTAAACTACGGAAAAATCCAACACTTGGAAATTTCCCGACAGGGGAAAAATTGGGTATTTATATCCGGTCGAACTTTTTAACATATTCAATAATTATCCGGAAAGCCAAAAAGACAAAGTTAAATAATCCGATCGATTCATCGAATCCCCAAAATAACCCCAGAAAATTCAACTCTTGAATAAATATTAAAAATTCCCAGAAAACTCAACACCTGAAAACATGAATTACTGTGCAAAAATTAAACAGTGATAACACTTATTGGCCGCGGAACCGCCGCAGAAGCCAAGCTTCTGCCGCGGTTCCGCCGCACGGTAGCAGCTTTACTCAAAAAAATTTGCATCGTAATTCTTAGTTTTTCCTGCTGAATTTTTTAAGAATTTTTAATCTGGAAAAAACCCAGTTTTTAGAAAAAGTCCAGAGAGCATTTTTGAGTTGGGGTTTCTGGTCGATCGGACTTCAAACTCCGTCTAGACTTCGCCTAAGGCTCTAGCTAGTCTCTGATACCACTGTAGGGTTCCTAGGCACTCCTAAGAGGTCTCACAAGGCATCAACCATGCCAATTTTAAAATTTACGGTGCCGAGAAACCCTAAACTACGGATCGTTGGCTAGATGTCTAGGCGACTAAGCAAACTAGTTAACACTTAACTACAAGAATAGGGAAATACAACCTTTGTAGATCCGGTGCTCCACCTCCATAGCTCCGCGATGAAGTCCCCTTGCTGTCCAAAACAAATCCCGGGCTCTAGCGTCGGCTTCATCGGAGAAGAAGCGGGCTAGGTCATCGACGACATGCCGAAGATGATCTACGTCGAGGCATCGCTAGATCAAGCTCCAACTTCACCAAGTCAAGAAAACTTGTGAAGGAAACACACTCTACTACTTGGCAAGAGGTAGAGGATGAAGAAATAGGAAGTGGGTAGACTTTAGAATTGGATTTCTCACTCATTTTCATCAATCACCATTGATGAAGAAAGGTTTTCTTCAAGTGAAGAAGAAGAAGATGATGAAGATAATATTATGATAAGTTATTCCTAAAAATGAAAAGAATAATGAATTCTTATCATAATAGAACCATGGTTAGGTGTAGAGAATTAATTAGGGTTAAATGGAATGGTTAGGGTTAAGGATGAGACAAAGTGGTCACAAAGTCAAAGTATTCATGAAACTTCATGAAAGAACAAAGAATGCCACCATTTTATCATTTCCTTTTCTTTTTCCAAAAGAATAAATAAATGAATAAAATGAATAAGCAAATAATAAACCCTAACCATTTCATTAACCAAGCTTTAATTCTTTATACTTAACCAATTTTACATGCACCATCAAACATGATACAAGCATGTGCACAAAATCATATCACATATATAATGCGCACATCCGAGCGAGAAAATCCATTTAAAGTGAACCAATACTAGTTAATGTAAAGTAATATATCAAATATATAATTATACATTAAATCATTAAATCAACACTTGATTCAATGATCCGGTCATGTCGAACATAACCGACTAGTATTCAATGTATCGACTTATCGAATCAACGCTTGAATCGATAACTAGGTTATATCGCATACAACCATTCGATACATTCATCCCGAGAATAGAATACGGTATCACATACACGCATTATTCTCGGTCCCGCACATATCTCATATGCGCTCCTATTTCGTTTCGCTTAAGCCAGGAAACCTCTGTGTAGGACTCTAAAGACTCGTCAATACGCCGACAGCAGGTGATGATCATATCAAACACCCACAAGCCGCAAGCGGTCTGCTAAACGTAACGGCCACCCGGGTATTGAGCGATCAGAAGATCGACGAGCAAGCCCGCTCACACTCCTGTGAATCCAACCAGTAACACTTACCGTACAGTCCGGTCTGATCGTCTGATATGTCGCATATCTTGCCTAGGGGTGGTAAACGTCAGACCCCAATAGCTCGATAAGTCGTGTCGATATGAGGTCTATAACAATTCGAGAAACTACAGGTAACACTTACCAGTAAATCTCAGCAACCCTGGCCAGGGATTTCCGGTTATAGCCAATCGAACACGGCGCAACATCAACTCCCTATACCGGGAGAGACGAATCCCCTCCTATCGCTCATTGCCTCCATGTGACTCGGGACTGTACCCAAAAACCACCGTTTTGCACGCCCTCTTGGACGTGGTAAGATGGAAATCAAAGCACAGTGGGAACCACACAAGACTCTATGACGATCTCGGGTCAACAGACTACTCTGTACCAGTGTCACCAGAGAACTGCCATCTGACGTAAGGTATAATACCATCTGGGAGTTCTCGGCGAGTCCGTCCAGTGTACCCAGTCTCCACTGAGCACCCGTATATGATCTCTGATGTCAAACACCAATGGATATGGGATCATCCATCGCCCATCTGTATGAGTCGAGAAGCTATACGCTAGTCTACTCTGGTATATCGATGCCCCGTCTCGATACACCCACGACTAGGGACCTTGAAGGATGTACTTATAGACTACCATGTCCCCACTAGTATGATCCGCATCATAGTCCAGGTAGTCAAGTACACATCCTAAGGGCTTTACCAACATGTAACAGAGAGACAATCAGTGTACACGTTAAGGTAAAGAGCAACCAGATAGCATACTATCATGTCAAGCAAGAAAGTCCTCCCTATATATGTCCCAGCATCCACTACAATATACATCCTATGTATAGCAATGGTCTCTAGGGCATACATATAACTAACACGCTCATTTCGGGAGATGGCTTTCTCCGCGAACTTGAGATAAAGAGAGACATAGAATGAAACATTAGGGCGGATCCACTCACTGAGGCTATTCCTTGAACGCTATAGTTACGCAAATGGGCTTTGTGAAACTGATTAGTAGAGGAGTTGGGTGTTCGGTATCACACGGGCTGTGAGTATGCGACATCGCAATAATTAGCCTTGAGTGCAAGTAGGGATTGTTGGACATAGTGCCCTCAAAGTCAATTATTGGATCGCGGGCACGTGATTGCAATGATTGAGGGATGACCTATACCGGTAGGACAGTCTTACTCAAGATGATAGTATGCTATCTAGTTTATCTTTATCATCGTGTACATGCTTTAGGTGACCTTACAGGTCACTATTACACGTTGGTAGAGCCCTTAGGATTCTTGCTTGACGGCCAGCAGTATGATGGCGATCATATACGTGGGAGCTGGGGTCTATAAGTACATCCTTAAACTGTCCTTAGTCGTGGGAGTTTCGAGACTGGGTATCGATACTCCATTAGTAGACTGGTGTATACAGTCGAGACCCTGACGAGGGGCGGTGGCCGGTCTCACAAGCCATTGGTGTCAGTTGGTTCACCTAAGATGTATACAGGTGCTCATTGGGTTATGAGTACACCGGACAGGACTCGCCGGGAACATGCTAGTTGGTATTATACCTGACGTCAGATAGCAGTTCCCTGGTGACATGTGTACAGGTTAGTTCATCGACCTGAGAACGTCATTTGTCTCGTGTGAGTTCCTACTGTGCTTTGATTACTACCCTACCACGGCTCAAAGGAGTCGTGAAAACAGGTTTTAGTTGGGTACAGTCCCGAGCCACATGGAGGCAGTGAGCGGATCGGCAGGGGTTTCGTCTCTCCCGGTATTGGGGGTGAGATCACGCTGTGTCTAGAAGAACCATTACACGAAGTTCTTGGCCAAGGCAGGAGATTTACTGGTAGGTATTCCAGTAGTATTTTAGGGTATTCTGGGCTACACTCCGACATGACTTGTACCGCTTTTGGGGGTCTGACTTTTACCAACCCCCTAAGCCCGACATGCGATGCTCATAGACGAACGGACCGGACTGTACGGATATTGTCACTGACAAGCTCAGTAGGGTGTCAGGATGAGTTCGCTCATCGATCTCCCTTTTGGTCAATACCTGGTAGCCCATTACGTACGGCTAGTACCACTGATGTGCTAGTGGTTAAATCCACAGCCAAAGTATTGACGAGTCTTTAGAGTCCCCCACAGACAGTTTCTCAAGTTTCGGGCGAAACATTGTAGAGACCGAATGATATATGGCAGGGTTAGATCATATACGTGCAGTAGTGCACGGATCATGATCGGGCGGATCATACTAGTGGGCTTTGGTTTAAACCGGATCCTAGTATTAGATTTGTTGAATCACTTTAGTCTTATCGCATTCGCATTCAGTCGGAATGCGGATGCAGGTATGTATATACAGGTAAGGGGTATCCTTGTGATCCGTCATGAGTTTACTTTAGATATTGCCGTATCTTTTTGTTGTTGTAAACATTTGGGTTAATGTTTACAAATGGAAATTGTGAGCTTAAGTCATCATTTTGTGCATTAAATGAGACATGTACTTCATAGGTGACTCATGGTATCATTTCTTAAGCAAATGTCATATTATTTGATGGATTTGTGAGTTGAAATGATAAGGAGAGAGAGAAGGGCAGCCATATGAGTACTAGCTCTTGTATTTTTGATCACACACTCTCTCATTTTTATCATTGCAACAACACACAAAAGAAACTTCTTCTTCTTCTTCTTTCTCTAGCTCACAACCTCTATTGATGGCATTATCTCCAACCTCCATCCATACACTCTCATGTGTTGAGAATCAATGGATGCTTGAGACAAAGTGATCACACACATTCTCTACTTCACCTTAGACACGTCGGCTAGCAAACTTCATGTCCGAGTTGCTTCGGACGAAGCGGGAGCCCGTAAAAGGATTCGAAGATGTGGTGCCCTTTCCGACGAGGAGACCGGAGATCGGAGATGCCGTAAGGAGCTTGGGTTGGTGGCCAAAGACCGAAGGACACGGATCGATCGGTATAGTTTTTCTAACCCTTCTCTAGTTAGCTAGTTATAGGCTAATGGTTCGATCCGGAATTAAAGTCTGCGATAGCGCCCGTTTCAAGTTATGAAAAAGTTTTCGTTTCCACATTTTGGCCTCGGACAGACGGCCGGGGCGCTACCGTAGACTTACAAACACGACATCGACTCCTAATACCAGGGGAGACGAATCCCCGACAATTGCTTACTGCCTCCATGTAGCTCGGGACTGTACCCAACTAAAACCTGTTTGCACGACTTCTTTGAGCCATGGTAGGGTAGTAATCAAAATACAGTGGGAACTCACATGAGACAAATGACGATCTCAGGTCAAAAGACTAACATGTAGTAATACCACTCGAGAACTTCCATCTGACGATAGATATAATACCATTTAGAAGTTTTCAGCGAGTCCATCAAGTGTACTCACCTCCAGTGAGCACCTGTATACTATCTTACGTGACATAACACCAATGGCTTATGAGACCGGCCACCGGCCCTTGTCGAGGCCTCGAAACGTATACACTAATCTACTCCGGAATATCGATACACAGTCTCGATACTCCCACGATTAGGGACATTTAAGGATGTGCTTATGGACTACACAGCTCTCACGTATATGATCGCCATCATAATACTGGTAGTCAAGCAAGAATCCTACGGGCTTCATCATTATATATTAGCGACACGTAATAATAAGTAAAACATATACATATTAATGATAAAGACAAACCGGATAGCATACTATTATTTCGAGTAAGATTATTCTACCTGTATAGGTCCTCTCTCAATTATCATAATCGTGTGCCTACAATTACAATAATTTCCTTGATGGCACTATATCCAACAGTCCTTAGCGAAGCATTTTAACTCAGCAAAGAGTTGTACCCGACAACTCAAGAGCTGAAAGATGAGATAACGAGTGTGCCTTATGTATCTGCGGTGGTGAGTTTGATGTATGCAGCGGGAGTTGTTAGCAAGTATATGAAAAACCCGGGTAAGGAGCATTGAAATGCAGTGAAGTGGATGTTGGGGTATCTAAGGGGTACGTCAAATCACTGTTTATATTTTGGGGGTGACTCTCTAAAGATGCAATGTTATATTTATGCGGACTACTCGAGTGATCGAGATAGCGGAAGAACACAACAGGGTACGTATTCATGATTGGGAGAACAACAGTGAATTAAGTCTCTTAATTACAAAAGGTGGTGTCATTGTTGACTAAGGAGGAGGAGTACATGGCGATCACGGAATCCAGTAAGGAGATGATATGGTTGCAAGGGTTACTTGAAGAATTGGGCAAGAAACAAGACTTCAACACCTTGTGGAGCGACATCCAAAGTGCGATACATTTTGCGAAGAACGCGGCATATCACTCTCGGACGAAGCACATAAAAGTGTAGTATCATTTCATTCGCATTGCGGTGGAAGAAGGTGAGTTGACATTGCAAAAAATCGTGGGAGAAAAGAATCCGGCGGATATGTTCACCAAAATCATAGACAGAAGCAAGCTGGAGCTCTGTTGCGATTTGGTGAACCTCTCCATGAAAATCTGATAAGAAGAGAGTAGAGCGGAGTCGTGTAAAGTCCACTAGCGTTGGGAATCAAGGCTGAAGCATTTTCAAGTGGGTGATTGATAGAAATTGTGAAGAATGCATCAGATTAGATGTTTGCCGAAGACAAGGGCAGACGTCTGGACACAGCATGTCAAAAACACAGAGAAACGGTAGACGTCTGAAGGACAACACGGCAGACATCTGCACAAAATCAAGCCCCAACCCGAGACTGAAGGTCAGGAATTTGACCGAGTGTGGTTCAGATGTCTGGTGAAGCAAATGAAGCCCAATCCGAGATTTTAGAACAAACGTGTAAACAAGAAAAACGAAGAGATACAGATTGGAGACAGACGTCTACCCAAGTGTAAGCCAAATGTCTGTCGATGAAAAATTTGCAGCGAATATGTTTTGATAAATTTAAATTTATCTCTTGTTTTTTTATAGGATTAGGGCTTGCCAATAAAAGGGGACCTTTCATATATATTTTATACCGCCAAAATTAATTAGTAAAGAGAGAGAGATTATTGTATTGAGAGGCTGACGATGAGGGTTTGTGGGATCTAAAGAGATTTGAGATAAATCTCCTAGGGTTGCTCGTACTTGTAATTGATTCAAGTATTCTATTAGACGTTTGTTGATTCTGCTCTGCCGGAAACTCGCTATACGGTAGGTGAATCTCGTTAACAAATCCTCTCTTGTTTACGTTTTGATTTCTTATTTATTCTTGCACTTATAAATTTGTCGTGAATGGTTTGTCGCGAGTATTGTTCCGTGGATCAACTTGTTCCCAACATCAAAGACATCTAACATATGTATCGGATGAAGTTTATGTTGCATTATCGAAAGACGTTCATTTTTGCACCCGCCGATGCATATGTTAGAGCTCTTTAAAATTTTAGATTTTTCATACACGTACATTTGAGGATGGGGTGATCAACTTGAACGGATTGGAAATTTCAAATATTTCCGTAAACCTAGAGTTCCTGATTTTTAAAAACGCAGCCTGATTTGCATTGGATCACTCCACTGTCATTATTACTATTTTAATGCAAAGTGGAGAGGTTATGAATTTCTACTACCTTGTTATTCGACTTGCTTTAAAGAAAATCAATTAGTTTGTCGCCTGATCATCAAACTAAATTTCTTTAGCCAATCGGTTTTGATTTAAACAGTTTCAATTTTAAGTTAATAATATCTACGCTCGCCACAAAATAGCTACACATTAATAATTAAGTACCAACAAATTCTTTTTTTTTTTGGCACTGGTTCAAAAGCCCTAACCTAAGCGCACACACCACACAACACACTCATGGCCATCACACACAAGCACACAACACACACGCATTCAGGGGACCCACGAATTTGCTCCCAAAACGTTAGTTTGTGGCCGTTTCCCCTTTTAGGGTTCCTGAGGTTCGAACCCCGAGTTCTTCCCAAAAGGAAAAGTGCCCATACCAACTGAGCTGGTGCTTATTAGTAGTACCAGCAATTTTATAATACTCTCCCGAGGAGAGTACGGGATTTGATTCTCAGGAAAGGAAGTGGCCACAATTCAACACTTTCAGGTAAATTTGTGGTATCTTGGATGAGTAGGTGCTTTGTGTGCTGGGTGCGTGGATGTGTCATGTGCTTGGGTTAGGATTACGGGCCAGTTCAAGAATTTTTTTTTATAATTCCATGTGCCATGCACAGTGCAAAAAATAGTAGAATCTAACTATCCATTTGTTATTTTCCAATCCAAGGAAATTAAAAGGAAAACACAATTGCAATTTGCTTTTACTGGCTCAATAGAAATTATCAACTTTTTTCCTTGATGAGTTTGTGGGTTTTCATGGGCCGACGCCAGTTTGGAGAGCCATACATGGCCGGCTAATAATATTTGGACCGGGCTCTAGCATGAGAAATGAACTCGACCCGCTAAGAAACTTTGGATCTAATTGACAATTAGGTGGTATGCATGCGTGTCAAGCGATCAATGGATATAATTCATTAATATACAGACTCGTCTCCACAATCAAAAATAGAAAAAGAAAACAGCTTATCAATTGCAACTTAATTTGATCTACTCACTTCTTTAGGGCATGGAAGTTAACAGGATATTACCCCCGAATCCCCCGGCGGCGAATGGGGCCAAGACTTGGCCGGGGGAGGGGGGTTTCCGTTCACAGGATATGACCCTTGTTCGCATGCCCCTTTTCCTCATTAGAGATTTGTACGAGTTCATGTTCATCCAACATAATCCCAGTATAAAAAAAAAGTTGTCATCTCGAAGTCACTATGTTTTGGTTATGTACAGCTAATATAAGTCCACAAATGAAGAAAGATAGAGAGTAAAATTTAGAAACAGAGATAACTTATCGAAATACATCCGTAGAAGACATCATTAAGATAGATTTTTGCATTCCCATGACATACATGCATCCGTAATAGTAAGGAAACCCCACTCTAGTCCCTAAAAAGCGTAGACTTTATGTTGTGCACTCAACATTCCGGCTGTTTGATGCAATCACATACTTACCATTAAGAGTATATTTGGCAACTAGTAAGTGAGAAGAAACTAGAAAAGTAGGAAAGTGGCAGAAAGGTGAAATGAAAAGAAAATGTGAAGAAAATATTAACTCTTATTTGTTTTGTTAAATAGAAAGTGAGAAAGAAAGTGAGTTGGCGCTTATACAGCAATTGAACAGTGATTGGATTTTTTAGTTGGAATAGTAGAAAGTAAGAAAGTAAGAAGAAAAATCAGAAAGAGAAATAAAATAATATAAAAAACAATAAAGTATTCTTTTCCTCGCACTTTCTAACCTTTTGCTTAGAAAGTGAAATGCCCAAAAATTCCCATGTGGTAAGAAAGTTGGAAAGTAGTTTCTACACTTTCAAATCAACTCTAAACAAAGAAACTGCTTTCTGCTTTCTCACTTTCCCACTTTCTCTTCAACTTTCCATTTATCAACCACCCCCTAAAGGAAAGAAGAAAACGTAGTGCGGAAAATGATAGGTGCCACATCTTAGACAATAAAGATGAAGATGATGGGTGCCGATCGTCGAATAAAACGATGGATGTGTAGTTTTTTGATGCCACTTGACGAAAAAACCTCCTAGGGCCTCTTCCCCCCCCCCCCTCTCTCTCTCTCTCTATATATATATATATATATATATGAGAATAATGGAGGAAAGAGACCCTAGAAGGCTTTTCCGTCAGGCGTCGTCGAAATCTACGTCCTTCATCATTTTATTCGACGAACGACGTCATCCATCTTGATTTTCATCGTCTAAGATGTCGATATACCAAATTTCATGTGATTTTAATAATGGTGAATATCTTTCCTCCATTATTCTCCATCTCTCTCTCTTTCTATATATTGGGACTTACGTGTACGTATTAGAGTTCCATCTTGTGTGGTATATATAGAGATGCATATTGTACATTGTATTTTAATCAATCAATAACAATTTTCCTCTCTATCACATCTATAATTTGTAACATGATATCAGAGACTTACCGTTGATTGATCTTTGACGGTCTCCTCATCAATCTTTCTAGTCGCCATCACCATCATCGTCGAAGCCCTTGCCCTCGCCATCGTCATTGCCATCGCTATCGCTATCGCTATCGTCATTGAAATCATCACCAAGACATTGAAGATCGAGATCCTTGCTCAAAACTAATAACATCGCATCCGGATCTCGCCGCCGTCGTCTCCAGATTTTGCTTGCTAACTAAACCTTCTCGGAGATCCTTTGTTTTCCTCTCCATGCCCTTACCGTCCTTGTTGAGCCCTTGAATTCTTCTCCAGGCCGTGCTTGAGATCTAGGTTTTGTTTTGAGTAAAATGTTTGCAGTCGTCGGACCATAGTGAGTTATTCCTGATTATTGGATCTCGCTGAGCCTAAGCCGTCCTGAGCCCAAGCCGTCCTGAGCCGACTCGAGTCAACCAAGCCATATCGAGCCGCGCCACACCGACTTGAGCCGATCGAGCTGACTTGAGCCGACTCGAGCAGATCTGAGCAGACTCTGTAGGGTTACTAGGCACACGCACAAGGGTCTACGAGGCATCAACCATTCCCGATTTAAAATTTAGCCGTGCCGAACAACCCTAAACCAAGATCTTTAAATTAGAGATTAGGCGAAACAAATCACGTTAAACACTTTAACACTAAGAGAGAGAGATTACAACCTTTGTAGATCCTGTCCTTCACTTCTAAAGCTCCGTATTGAGGTCCCTTCGCTGCGAACATCGTGCATCCGGACTCTAGAAAGGCTCCATGAAAAGAAAGATGCAAGCTTGCTTCCGATCTTCGATAACAAAGATGATCTACCTTGAAGTTTCTTTAACACAGGCTCTCACTCACTAATGAAGTAAACACCCTCATCTAAATGGCAAGGATAGATGAGGATGATGAAATAGGATTTTAGCTCTCATTTGTTTTCTTAGTACTCACTCATAATCATCGCTTAGCAAAAAGCTAGAAAGTTTTTTCCAAGGAAGAAGAAGAAGAAGAATATCCAATTCCATTTATGATGAATAATGAATTGTTATATGATGAGGTTAGAAATGCAACCATAGTTAAGAGAGAAGACTTAACCATTGTAGAGAGTGAATCATGGTTAAGGGGTTGGGTTGGGTTAAACAAATATCTATACATAATATCTTTGCAAGAAACAAAAGCAAAGTTTCTAGAAACTTCTAAAAATGATTAACCCAAATCAAACCCTAACCATATTTAATCTCCACTAAATATGTTGCATTAATAACCCTAACATGTTACAATATTATATATCACATATACAATATTTATTGTAACAAAATAAAATAATACAATTAACATATATCACATATATATCAATATATTACCCGAGTGAGAAAAAGAATCTTTTAGTGAGCTTATATTAGTTAATGTAATTTAATATATCAAATATATAATTATACATTAAATTATCGAATCAACACTTGATCCGATAATCCGGCTATTTCATAAATAACCGGCTAATATAATCTGTATCAGTTCATCGAATCAACACTTGATCCGATGACCCGGCTATATCACATATACCCGGCCGATATCTCATATCGCGAGAATCCAATACGGTATCACATACACGTATTGTTCTCGGTCCCGCACATATCACATATGTGCCCCTGCTCCGTTTTGCCTGAGTCAAGAAACCTCTGTGTAGGACTCTAAAGAATCGTCAATACGCCGCTAGCAGGTGATGATCATATCAAACACCTACAAGCTGCAAGCGGTCAGCTAAACGTAACAGCCACCCAGGTATTGAGCGATCAGAAGATCAACAAGCAAGCCTGTACATTCTCCTGCGAATCCAATCAGTAACACTCTCGTACAGTCCGGTCTCTCCGCCTGATATGTCGCATATCTCGCCTAGGGGTGGTGTTCATATCAGATTTTTGCATTTTTTTACCGCCCAATTTTTATCACATTGCATGTCGGTAGATACTCTTGAGCCGTGTTTGCTAGTCAATTGCAGGATACAGGTTCCCGGTTCTCAAACGGAGAAATTCATGGAAAACACGACAAAAATCCGGTTCCTGCCAACTACAGATAAAACACGGTCTCCGCTCTTCATCCGTATGCTGCCAGATACCGGTTTAGGAAGACAAAATGTCAAATCAATGTCGTTTTCAGGCACAAGGCTCAATGGTGGCACAAGATCCAAGAGATCTACGCGGCGCTCGAGACAATCATGACAAAATCTTAACAAAAAGTCCACCTTTCCTTCAACAGAAATTCTGGAAAAATCGTGAAAACAAATGGAGAAAATACATATGCCAGAATAAAGTACTCAGAAAACCAGGCTACCAGAAAAAGGCCCAAAGCCCAACTCCACAATACGGCCGCGGAAGAGCGGCCAAAGGGGGGTCTTGGCCGCGCTTCCGCGGCCGTTCTGGCGCCAGACAGTTAGGGTTTTTAGGGGGTGTTTGGTAATTTCATATGGGCCAGTATTTTTGCCCTAGTTTCTCATTCTCCAGCCTATAAATACCCCAGAATTCTGTGAAGGAAGGGGTCGATAATCTTGTATTTTTCTTTGCTAGGTTTTAGTACATGTTCTTCTTCCTCTTCTCACCTCTTCTCCATTAAACTTGTAAGTGAGCTTTTGAGTGAAGAGTGATGAATAAAGAAGACCATTTCTATTATCATGCTTGTCTCTTTCTTTACTTGTTATAATTGTTGTAATTTTAATTGTTAAGTAGTTGTTGTTATTTCCTTGTTATTTGTTTCTTCTCTCTTTTTCTTTATCCTTGCATACGACAATGATACTTACGCTTGATCCTCGCCAAGGTGAGGTCGCAAACAGTTAGTCGTATTCTTCTAATCTCTTTCTTTCTATCTTCCTCTTTTGTGTTGTTTTATTTTTCCGTATTATGAAGTGTGAGTAGTTCTATACTTGTTAGGGTAGGATAAGGGAAGTTTGAGAGAAGGAAATCTCTCTCACTCTTTCCTTGCCCAACAACTTAAATCAACTCCCGTTAACCCAACCACAATCCGCTCCTTACGGCACCCTATCCTACATGATAGCGGTGATTCCGTAGTGAGACCGGTTGTGGTTGAATTAACCGGAGGTTATGGATAAGAGCCAAGAACGGACGGACAAGCACCAAAAGGAAGGACTATGCGTTGGAAAGCCTAGCTTATACTCGCAAGTTCCTTCCTAGTCGTGCTAATCCCCGTTGTTGCCGATTACCGTAACACCGATATTAAGTGGGGCAACGAAAGATGTGGAGACTCCTAACTCAAACTAACCTAATCCTAACCCTAACAAGCTCTCTTTAAATATCAACTCAACACTTAGATAACTACAAACAAAATCTGAACAACCGGACTTAACTCGTCGAAAAACACATAGAAAAAGATTCCCATCTCCCTGCGGATGACCCGTACTCAACCGGCTAGCTACGTGCGAAACCGTCTTGATTGCGGTATTTAAACTAGAACTTGAACACGCTCCTATCCTATCAATCAAATGGCGCCGTTGCCGGGGAGACGGTAGTCTATTTCTAAGTGAAATTTCGGGTTAATTTGTGAATATAAAAACAACCAAAAACAAAAAAAATAAAAAAATATACTTTGTAAAAATCATCTTGTTATTCTTGATTAGTTTTTGTGCAAGTGTGCAGGAAATACGAAGCTCAAGATCGACGCCTAAGACGTTGGAAATACGGAGTTCAAGTACAGTGCCAAAGACGTGGGAAGATAGACCCACAGTTCGCGGCCACACCGCGATGGACAAAAACGAAGCATCCGGTCTACTGTAGAAATCTGGAGCAGATACAGTGAGCATATTAGAATTCCACACATCCAGACAAGTAGAGGAGATCAAACAGAGCCCACACCAGAAAAATTAAGCACCAATTCCTCATTTCCGCCGCGGAACCGCGGCATTAGGGCCTTTTTGCCGCCCTTCCGCGGCCACTTGGTGGGGTCAGTGTGCCATCTTCTCTCTGTAAGTCCCTCTGCCTCTCTCCACTCCTCTGAGCTCCACTGAATTGTGTTTTCTGCAGCCTTCTTTGCGCAAATTCTTCTCCCCCTTCCAATAAACTGTTCTTGTGCAGGATTCTTTGCGCCGCAAATAAAAATTGTTTGCTGTTGATATTGTTACTGTTTTGCATTCTTTAATACGGACTTAAGGGGCTTGAAACCAATCCAGATTGGGTGGGGATTTCATCACCCTTCCCAGGACCCCGGAAATCACTAAAGCATATGCATTGTCCATTGTAAATTAAAAAATACTAGACTTCAGCCCTAAGGACTTCGCGCTCATTAGGAGAAGATAAACCTTGTTTAGAAGCTCGCTTAACCGTATATTGTTTACGGGGTGTCTAGGAAAGTGTTAAAGGCGCAACCGCCGAAAGAGAAATGGTTATTTAATTAAGGAACTTCGCGAAAGCGTTGGACAACCTCCCCTTATCTCTGCACTTACCTGGCCTCGTGATCAGTTATTTTTAAGCCCGTTTCTCGACATTGTTTAACTTCGACAATCAAGTTCAGGAGCAGGTCTAGTAGACCTAGGTTACCCTAGATCTAGGTGTGATTGTGCATATCTTATTTGTGATTGCTTAAGCCGTATTCCCGTACATACTTCTGTAAATCTTTTTCTAAAAAAAAAAAAAAAGAAAAAATCAAAAACTTTTATAAAAACTTGCCCTTTTGTCGCCAAATCCATTTTCACCCAACACCCTTCGCCTTTCTTCATTGACGTTTTCTTACCCTCACCTTCTCCGCTTTGACTATACTAAACTCGTTTAGTGTATGTCCTCTTGGACTCGGGACACTAGCGCCCGTCTAGTCCGCGTTACGTTAGTCGCGACCGACTACGCGATCGACTCCGAAGTCGATACTCCGTCCACTCCTCTTTCACCATTTCCTTTGCCGGCCAACTCCGACGTTGACCGGAATTCTGTTCATACATCTTCACCTTCACCTTCACCTTCACCAACCTCTTCTTCCGCGATGTCGGGATTTATTCCAAACATCTCGTTGACCACCCCTGGATTGGCTCCACCTCCTATGGAGACCAATCTCCCACCACCTCCGCCTGTTGTAGCGCCGCAGCGAATTGCGCTCCAGGATCGTTTCTACCCTACCCGTTCTGCACTTCCAACCTGCCTTTCTCTTCCTCCGGCCAATGGGGACAACTTTGAAATTAAGCCCCATTTCATCAACATGCTTCCACGTTTTCATGGGCTTGAATCTGAAGATGCCTATATCTTCATTAACAAATTTCAAAACGTCTGTGCCATGATGAAAACAACCCAGCTGTCGGACGATGCTATACGTCTACGGGTCATTCCGTTCACTTTATGCGATCTCGCAGAAAAATGGCTGTATAGCACCGCTTCCCACTCAATCACCAGCTGGGACGAGTTTGTTAAAGCGTTTCTGAAAAAATTCTACCCAAATCATAAGACCGCAAGAATTCGAAATGAGATCAACCAATTCTCCCAGCTTCCTTCTGAACCCTTTTGGAAGTGCTTTGACCGATACAAAGACCTTCTTGTTCAGTGTCCTCACCACGGTATAGAGAAATGGCAACTCTGCCAAACCTTATACGAGGGACTGAACCCAGCAATGAAGCAGTTGCTGGAAACCATCTGTCAGGGCCACTTCCTATCCAAATCTGACGAGGAAGCGTGGCAGTTCTTTGACGATCTTGCGGAGCAAACGCTACAGTGGGAGAGCACCAGACCGACTCCTTCTTCTTCTTCTACCTCCACTTCTACCGGTCAGTCTAGGGTAGGAATTCACCAGCTTGATGTCTCTATTGCGATGAGAGCTGAAATGGCTGCAATCACAAAAAAGCTTGAAGCAATAGAGAGCAAATTTTCTTCTCCTACTCCTGCCCCTGTTCTCCCCCTTCGTACCATCTGCGCTTGTTGTTCCGATCCGTCCCACTTGACTGAAGAGTGTCCTTACAATCCACCCTCGCAAGGACAGGATCAGGTTAATGCATTCCAGCAAAGACCAAGGAATGATCCATACTCTTCCACCTACAATCCCGGTTGGAGGAACCACCCCAATTTCGCCTGGAATCAGAATCAGAATCAATTCCAGGGCAACAATTTCCAAAGGGCCCCTCCACCGCAACAACAAGCGCAACAACAAACTCAGTATCAGCAGCCCTTCCAACCCCAGCCTTACCAAAACCAGACGAACAACTTTGCACCGAACAATTCCTTTCCACCAAACAACTTTGTTCCGTCGAACAACGATAAGGTTTCCTCGCTCGAGCGAAGTCTGGATGCGTTTGTTAAATAATCGACTCAATCCACCGCCAACATCCAGTCTTCGATCCAATCTTTAGTGCAACACACCGCCGCACACGGGCAGAGCATCAAGACCATCGAGGCCCAGATTGCACAGCTGAACGCGGCCTTGAGCGAGCAAGAGAAGGGGAAGCTCCCGTCCCAGCCACTTCCAAATCCCGGCCACCCACATAATGCACATGTTGCTCTTGAACAACAAAACCATAATGTGAGTGCCGTGACCACACTGAGATCGGGGAGGGTGCTGCAAAACAACATTGGCAGACGGATCAACAATGACACCCCGGCCGCTGTTTCTTCTTCTTCTGCTTCTTCTTCTTCTTCTTCGTCTTCCGAGCCTATTCTCCGTTCTTCACAAGGCTCTCCCTCTTCTTCTTCTGCTCTGAACGGACCCACTTCTCACTCCACGAAAACACCTATTCTGAGATCTGTTCCAACTCCAAAATCTCCTCCTCCAGCTTTAGACTCAACCAATTTTCAAAATGTTCCATTTCCAAACCGGTTGAGGTCTAACAAACAAAATCCACAAATGGAGAAGATTTTGGAGTTATTCAAGCAAGTTAACATTAACATTCCTCTTTTAGATGCTGTCCAACAAGTCCCTTCTTACGCGAAAATCTTAAAGGACTTGTGCACGAAAAAGAGGAAGTCTCAGGTACCCAAGAAAGTTTTCTTGGCTAGTGCTGTGAGTGATGCCCTTACCCAATCTTTACCACAAAAACGAAAGGACCCTGGCTGTCCTACGATTTCAATTACTATTGGGGATAAGAACATCAACCGCGCACTATTAGATCTTGGTGCCAGTGTTAACTTGCTTCCGTATTCAGTATACGAGCAATTAGGCGTCGGAGAGCTGAAACCCACACACTGCACTCTCCAGATGGCCGACCGATCGATCACCCATCCTAGGGGTGAGCTAGAGGATGTGTTAATCAAAGTCGGGGACTTCATATTCCCCGTCGACTTCATTGTCTTAGATACACAGCCTGTAGCTAACCCCCGGAATCAAATTCCGGTGATACTCGGTCGCCCATTTCTCGCAACCTCAAATGCTGTGATCAATTGTCGCAATGGTTCAATGAACCTCTCTTTTGGAAATATGACAATTGAACTCAACATTTTTAGGTTGGGGAATCAGCCCGCCGAACCTAATGCTCATATACTGGATGTTTGCTCGATCCAGGAGATCACCCCCGAAGAGTGTGAATTCGAGGAGTTTTTGTTTGAATACGATAATCTTGACGCCACTAGTGCGTGTCTCTTCGAACCTGCTGCTGTTTCTGCGCCCGATAACGACTACGAGTGTTTCACGTTCACGAACGATCTTAGCCGTGCACAACCCGAGTTTGAATCTTTCGACTTTTCGGATGAGTTACCTGAACCATCCGACTCGGTTGCCTACACTCGTTTTGAACCTGTGCTGGAGTCCTTTGAGTTCGAGACCTTTGCACCAGTCTTGCCTTCCATCATTTCACCTCCAACGCTCGAACTCAAGCCGTTGCCGTCTCACCTTAAGTATGCTTACTTGGGTGAGAACGAGACCCTCCCTGTCATCATCTCGGCTTCTCTAGCTCCCAAGCAAGAGAAAGCCCTTCTCACGGTCTTGCACGGCAACAGGCAAGCTTTTGGCTGGTCCATGGCGGACATCAAGGGGATTAGTCCCCTCATCGTTGAGCATCACATTCATCTGATGGATGATGCCAAACCAGCCCGGGATCCACAGAGACGTCTTAATCCAGTCATGAAGGAGGCTGTGAAGAAGGAGATCGTCAAATGTCTAGATAGTGGTATCATTTACCCTATCTCTGATAGCCAGTGGGTTAGCCCCATTCACGTTGTCCCCAAGAAGTCGGGCATCACGGTCATAACCAACGAGGCGAATGAGTTAATCCCTACTCGCACCCAAACTGGGTGGCGAGTTTGCATTGATTACAGAAAACTCAACGCCGCAACGCGGAAAGACCACTTTCCGCTACCTTTTATTGACCAGATGCTCGAACGATTGGCCGGACATGAGTACTATTGCTTTCTTGATGGCTACTCTGGCTACAATCAAATTCCAATCGCCGAAAAAGACCAGGACAAGACCACTTTCACTTGTCCTTTCGGCACGTTTGCATATCGACGCATGCCCTTTGGGTTATGCAATGCGCCCGCTACCTTCCAGCGGTGTATGATGGGAATTTTCTCAGACATGGTAGAGAAATTTCTGGAGATCTTCATGGACGACTTCTCCATCTTTGGCGATTCTTTTGACGAGTGTCTGCTGCATCTCGACGCTGTCCTTACCAGATGTAAGGACAAGAATCTCACTTTGAACTGGGAGAAATGCCACTTCATGGTGCGCGAAGGTATTGTCTTAGGACATATCATCTCGCAAAATGGCATAGAGGTTGACAAAGCAAAGATTGAGGTCATTTCCAATCTGCCTCCTCCCCGATGCGTCAGAGATATCCGAGCCTTCCTTGGCCATGCCGGTTTCTATAGACGGTTTATCAAGGACTTTAGCAAGATTGCTAGGCCCTTGACACTTTTGCTGGCCAAGGACACGCCTTTTGACTTCAACTCGAGCTGTGTGACTGCATTCGAGTCACTAAAACGCTCACTCACTTCTGCTCCCGTTCTTTCTTCTCCTGACTGGACGCACCCATTCGAGATCATGTGCGATGCATCCGACTTTGCCATCGGTGCTGTCCTTGGACAGCACATCAACAAGATGCCGCACGTGATCTATTACGCAAGCCGAACCCTGAACGACGCACAACTCAATTATACAACAACTGAGAAGGAATTCTTAGCTGTTGTATTTGCTTTAGAGAAGTTCAGGCCGTACCTCATCGGCTCTCCAGTCATCGTTTACACTGATCATTCTGCTCTGCGCCATCTTTTTGCGAAGAAAGATGCCAAATCTCGGCTTATACGTTGGATCCTCTTGCTTCAAGAATTTGACCTTGTCATTAAGGACAAAAGAGGATGTGAAAACGTTGTTGCCGACCATCTTTCACGACTTCCTTCTTCGCCGTCGCTTCCTATCCCAATCAATGACGTCTTTCCGGATGAACAACTCTTGACAGTATCTCGCGAACCCTGGTTCGCAGATATTGTGAACTATTTGGCCACGGGATTACTACCGACTGAATGGTCAAGTCAGGACAGACTTCGCTTCTTATCCCAAGTAAAACATTTTTACTGGGACGAACCCTACTTGTTCAAGTACTGTCCCGACCAGATTATTCGTCGGTGTGTCCCTGATGAGGAATTCAAGAGTGTGCTGTCATTTTGCCACGACCAAGCATGTGGCGGGCATTTTGGGCCCAGAAAGACAGCTGAGAAGATCTTGCAATGTGGTTTCTACTGGCCACAACTTTTCAAAGACGCTCACGACTATTGCAAGACTTGCTCCCGGTGCCAACACATGGGCCGGATATCTCGGAGGAATGAGATGCCGCTCCAACCGATCTTGGTTGTGGAGATTTTCGATGTTTGGGGGATAGACTTCATGGGGCCATTTCCCAGCTCTTTTGGGAACTTGTACATTCTTCTAGCTGTTGATTACGTCTCTAAATGGGTCGAGGCTGTGCCCAGCCGAACTAACGACAACAAGGTTGTCGTTAGGTTCCTTAAAGAAAACATTTTCTCACGGTTTGGGCACCCCCGAGCGATCATTAGCGACAATGGAAGTCATTTCTGCAATAGGACTTTCGAGGCCTTGATGCGGAAATACTCCATTAATCATAAGCTTTCTACGCCCTACCACCCCCAAACCTGCGGGCAGGCCGAAGTTTCAAATCGGCAAATCAAGCAGATACTGGAGAAAACAGTTTCCAAGAACCGTAAGGATTGGTCTTTGAAACTCACTGATGCCCTTTGGGCATTTAGAACCGCTTATAAGACCGACCTTGGCATGTCTCCCTATCGGCTTGTGTACGGAAAAGCCTGCCACCTTCCTGTCGAAATCGAGCATCGCGCGTTTTGGGCGATAAAGGAGCTGAATCTGTCTCTGGAGGACGCGGGCAGCCATCGGAAGCTGCAGCTGAACGAACTGAGCGAGCTTAGGGATGAGGCTTACGACAACGCGGTTGTCGTTAAGAATCGAACGAAGGTGTTTCATGATAAACACCTTGTGCGCAAAACCTTCGTACCTGGTCAGCAGGTACTTCTTTACGACACCCGACTTCACTTCCATCCTGGAAAGCTCCGATCTCGCTGGAAAGGGCCGTATTTTGTGCGGACTGTGTATCCGCAGGGCGCTGTGGATTTGGAAAATCCAAAGGACGGTTCACTCTTCAAAGTGAACGGACACCGATGCAAACCGTACCTTAGCGCCGAACCAACAGAGGAGCTTCTGTTCTTACAGGAGCCGGTTTACCTTGCTTGATCTTCCTCTGCCTACCTCCAAACTTCGGTTATCCAGCCAAGAACAGTGGACACTGTTCCAAATAAGTTTGGGGGTATGTACAAACCATTTTTGTATATATTTGTGTGTATTCTTTTTCTTTTCTTTAAAAACAAAAACACATAAAAATTGTATATCGCTAACCGACAATTTTGAACCTTCCAACTGATCTCTTCATGCAACGACAGTGAGGACACTGTCCAGTTTAAGTTTGGGGGTACGCTCGGTACGTATTTCTTACCTTCGCATACATATGTATATTTTGCATCTGCATATTAATAAAATCCATAAAAATTTGAAAATTTTCTAAAAAATATAAAAACTATTTTGTCAAGTTAGCTTGTGGAAGAACTCTGATGCAATATTCGACGGTTTTTGTTTGAAAAAATAGGAATAACTAGATCTTATGTTTGGATTTTGAAAACCTGAAAGATAACTCTCCTTTGAAGTTAACTATAGCTGATATACGTTTTTACATCACACTACACGTGTCGTGAGTTTTGGGAATTAGATGACAAGTCTTTCATGTTCAAACTTTTAAACAGATAAATGATTTTCTGAGAATCAAATAGGTTTGTTCTGAAATAAGTAATGACAAGAATAGTTTATGAAGTAAAGCGAATATGAAGGAATGTTATTGATGCCGTAATAGGAGCTAAGTCTGAAAAATAACCCATCTAAAACTTGATTGGAATGATTACACACCAAACCCACTAGACACGTCTTTTATCCAAAAAAAATATTTGAACTGCCGGTTATATCTCCGTTCGTATTAAATCATCTGATTTTCACGCCAAACTGTCTTTTGTTTTTGGACCTAGGTAACTTGAGTAATTAAGTCCGCTGGGGTGTTTCTACACCTAATGCCCTAAAACCAACTGGTTTGGGTGCATTGGCCCAAAGCTCGCTAAGAAGCCTAGAAAGTCCAGTTTAAAACAAAGTCAAGCAAGTGTTCTCTCCGAGTTAAAATTCCTAACGGTTCTTTGTGTGAGAATAATCTTGATAAAAGACAGGCTTTTAAAAAAAAATTTAACGGAGATATGAAGGTTTTACTCTTTGATAAAGACTATTGCACGTTCACAGTGGTGTGTATGAAATGAAAACAAGAAAAAGGTGGAGTGAAAAATACGACTTAGTTTCCTGTTAAGGAAGATAGAAATTCTAAAGTTGAAACCTTACTGCAAAACGAAACTTGAAAAATGCTTAACTCATTATAAAACTTATGTGATCCTTTTAAAATTGTTATCTGGGCTTTATTGTGCGACATGATGACTCTAATCGATCCTTCTGGAACTTAACGACACTATCCGCACTGCACGTAAAGACATATAAAATCTGTAGTTAAATAAGATGTGAGGTGTGAAAAAATAAAGGTTCGATAGTCTAGACTAAGGATTATAGAATTGTTATTTTCTAAAACAAAACTTTAGGGTTTGAAACTTAGTCATTTTTACAAACCAACTTGACCGGATTTTGTGGGTAGTATCCGCTGAAAACCCTCAGGAGACAACACTCCTCCTACTAGGGACACCTAGAGGTTTAACGGCTTGTTGCACATGCTCAGTGCAATCGCGTTCCCTGCGAAAGTGAGGTTAGGAAATTTTTGTGAATAAATGGACTTTGCTCGGGACGAGCAAATGATAAGTTTGGGGGTATTTGTTCATATCAGATTTTTGCATTTTTTTACCGCCCAATTTTTATCACATTGCATGTCGGTAGATACTCTTGAGCCGTGTTTGCTAGTCAATTGCAGGATACAGGTTCCCGGTTCTCAAACGGAGAAATTCATGGAAAACACGACAAAAATCCGGTTCCTGCCAACTACAGATAAAACACGGTCTCCGCTCTTCATCCGTATGCTGCCAGATACCGGTTTAGGAAGACAAAATGTCAAATCAATGTCGTTTTCAGGCACAAGGCTCAATGGTGGCACAAGATCCAAGAGATCTACGCGGCGCTCGAGACAATCATGACAAAATCTTAACAAAAAGTCCACCTTTCCTTCAACAGAAATTCTGGAAAAATCGTGAAAACAAATGGAGAAAATACATATGCCAGAATAAAGTACTCAGAAAACCAGGCTACCAGAAAAAGGCCCAAAGCCCAACTCCACAATACGGCCGCGGAAGAGCGGCCAAAGAGGGGTCTTGGCCGCGCTTCCGCGGCCGTTCTGGCGCCAGACAGTTAGGGTTTTTAGGGGGTGTTTGGTAATTTCATATGGGCCAGTATTTTTGCCCTAGTTTCTCATTCTCCAGCCTATAAATACCCCAGAATTCTGTGAAGGAAGGGGTCGATAATCTTGTATTTTTCTTTGCTAGGTTTTAGTACATGTTCTTCTTCCTCTTCTCACCTCTTCTCCATTAAACTTGTAAGTGAGCTTTTGAGTGAAGAGTGATGAATAAAGAAGACCATTTCTATTATCATGCTTGTCTCTTTCTTTACTTGTTATAATTGTTGTAATTTTAATTGTTAAGTAGTTGTTGTTATTTCCTTGTTATTTGTTTCTTCTCTCTTTTTCTTTATCCTTGCATACGACAATGATACTTACGCTTGATCCTCGCCAAGGTGAGGTCGCAAACAGTTAGTCGTATTCTTCTAATCTCTTTCTTTCTATCTTCCTCTTTTGTGTTGTTTTATTTTTCCGTATTATGAAGTGTGAGTAGTTCTATACTTGTTAGGGTAGGATAAGGGAAGTTTGAGAGAAGGAAATCTCTCTCACTCTTTCCTTGCCCAACAACTTAAATCAACTCCCGTTAACCCAACCACAATCCGCTCCTTACGGCACCCTATCCTACATGATAGCGGTGATTCCGTAGTGAGACCGGTTGTGGTTGAATTAACCGGAGGTTATGGATAAGAGCCAAGAACGGACGGACAAGCACCAAAAGGAAGGACTATGCGTTGGAAAGCCTAGCTTATACTCGCAAGTTCCTTCCTAGTCGTGCTAATCCCCGTTGTTGCCGATTACCGTAACACCGATATTAAGTGGGGCAACGAAAGATGTGGAGACTCCTAACTCAAACTAACCTAATCCTAACCCTAACAAGCTCTCTTTAAATATCAACTCAACACTTAGATAACTACAAACAAAATCTGAACAACCGGACTTAACTCGTCGAAAAACACATAGAAAAAGATTCCCATCTCCCTGCGGACGACCCGTACTCAACCGGCTAGCTACGTGCGAAACCGTCTTGATTGCGGTATTTAAACTAGAACTTGAACACGCTCCTATCCTATCAATCAGGTGGTAAACGTCAGACCCCAGTAGCTTGATAAGTCGTGTCGATATGAGGTCTATAACAGTTCGAGAAACTACTGGTAACACTTACCGGTAAATCTCAGCAACCCTGACCAGGGATTTCCAGTTATAGCCAATCGAACACAGCACAACATCAACTCCCTATACCGGGAGAGACGAATCCCCTCCTATCGCTCATTGCCTCCATGTGATTCGGGACTGTACCCAAAAGCCACCTTTTTGCACGCACTCTTGGACGTGGTATGATGGAAATCAAAGCACAGTGGGAATCACACAGGACTCTATGACGATCTCGGGTTTACAAACCTGTACCAGTGTCACCAGAGAACTGCCATCTGACGTGAGTTATAATACCATCTGGGAGTTCTCGGCGAGTCCGTCCAGTGTACCCAGTCTCTACTGAGCACCCGTACACCATCCTTGATGTCAAACACCGATGGATATAGGACCATCCATCGTCCATCATATGGGTCAAGATGCGTATGCGCTAGTCTACTCTGGTGTATCGATGCCCTGTCTCGATACACCCTCTACTAGGAACAGTTATAGGATGTACTCGTCGACTATCGTGGCCCCACTAGTATGATCTCATCATAGTCCCAGTAGTCGAGTACATATCCTAAGGGCTTTATCAACTTGTAACATAGAGACAATCAGAGTACATGTTAAGATAAAGAGCAACCAGATAGCGTACTATCATGTCGAGCAAGAAAGTCCTCCCTATATATGTCCAAGCATCCATTACAATATACATCATATGTACAGTAATGGCCTCTAGGGCATACATATAACTAACAATCTCCCACTTGCGCTAGGGCCATCTGTTGTGATATCGCATACCCAACAATTAGCTGTGGTTGAAGTATCTCATACTTACCATCCCATAAAAGTCTCTACTGGGAAATAGGCCTTTGTGAGTGGATCCGCGCTGTTGTCCTCTGTGTCTACTCTCCCTGCCTCGATCTCCCTGAAGATCAACCATCTCCATGATTAGGTGATACTGCTTAAGAATTATATCTGGATTTCTGATGGGACGGGGTTGTTGGGGTAAAAATTTACACCCCGGTTGACCAAGTCAAAATCAAAGTCAACCCCAAACCAGATGGGCCCAACCCCAGGTCAAGCGGGCCCATGCCCAAGTCGAGCCCGCGGCCAGCCTCCCCATGCCAACAACAAAATCATGTAATAAATAATTTTTATGTAATTGTTTATGCATGAATGAAAACAAAATGGGCATAAAGCCAATATTTTGTAAACTCATGGCTTATGTGCAAAAATGAAATGGCACATGATCCATGGGATGGCTAAAATGCCATTTTTGTAAAGCCCAAGGGGCTATATGTAAATATGTAAGCCTATATAAGGCAAAATGATGATGAATAAACCAATACACTTTTTCATTCCCCCAAAAACTAGGGTTCTTTGTGCCTCCTGCTCCTTCTCCAAGGTTCTAAACCTTCTCAATTCTTTTGAATTAAATCAAGAGTTTTACTCTTTCTTTTCCAAAACTAAGTAGTTTTCCACCACAAAACCATCAAAGGGGAACTCGGATCTCCCATCCGATCTCAAAAAGGAGAGGTTTTGAGATCTCACATCTCTTGATCTTCAAGATCCAGCTAAACAACAGGAGGAAGAAGAAGAACCCCCTTCATCAGCTTCAAAACATCCTAGGAGTTCTAACTCCATATATATTTATATATACATAACAAATATTTCCTTTCTGAAGCATAGCTTCTGTTTCTTAGGCTAAAAGCCTCTTTTTCTCGCCGGCGCTCAAGCACAGAGCGCCCGCGTGCCGACACATGGCGCGCTTGCGCTCAAGCGCAAGCGCCCGAGTGCAAGTCGCCCACGTGCCGACACGTGGCGCGCTTGCGCCCGAGCGCAAGTCGCCCCGGTGCCGACACGTGGCGCGCTTGTGCCCGAGCGCAAGCGCTCGAGCGCAAGTCTCCTCCGTGCCGACACGTGGTGCGCTTGCGCTCAAGCGCAAGTGCTCGGGCGCAACTCTCCCCCGTGCCGACACGTGGCGCGCTTGCGCTCAAGCGCAAGAGCTCAAGCGCAAGTCTCCCCCGTGCCGACACGTGGCGCGCTTGCGCTCAAGCGCAGGCGCTCGAGCGCAATTCACCCCCATGCCGACACGTGGCGCACTTGCGCTCAAGCGCCCAGCGCTCAAGCACCCAGCGCTCAAGCGCAGAGCGCCCACGTGGCACTCTAGCGCTTGAGCGCACAGCACCTAGGCGCACAGCGCCCAAGGTGCTGCCCCCACGCATCCTTTGGATGCTTTTCCCCCTTTTTTTTCCTTATGTATATATATATATATACATATACATGTGTATACATATTTGCACACACATTAACCCCACGACACTGTCCCTGTTAGAAAAAAAATTTCTAACGGGGCGCTGCCCCGCACCCCGAAAGGGGGCTGCTGGCCCCCTTGACCCCCAGCCCGCTATCCGGGTAGCGGGACCCCCATAAAAACTCTGCGTGGCTCCCGATATATCCAAACCCCCCTTTTCAAAACACGACACACGTACACTGCACATTGAGTTCGCATGACCAGTTTAACCCGTTAATCGGAGGTTCCCTCGCCCCAAAGGCGAGGGGTAATTAATGGCAGCTTAGTCCGCGGCTACCGGAGATTCGGATCCCCACAATCAATAAACCCCGGCCTACCCTAGGCAGGGGGAATCTGTAGTACGCCTGTTAAGCGCGCGCGTATTCCCATCTCAATGGGGTGACGAAAAACACCCTACAGATTCTGGCACGCCCGGTGGGACCAATCTCTCCTCCCATATTTCGGGTTAAACGTTCATGCGAACTCAATCAATAAACATACCTATATTTATACTAAAGTAATGCTCTTTCATACAGGTTTTCAAGAAATCACTCTCCAAAAATGTCTCCAAGGACGATCTCAGCTCTCAGCACGACTCCCGTCTCCTACACGATGAAGATAAACTCTAGGACGGTCCTTCCGGCCAGTCTCGGGCGACAATGGGAGGAGCCGCTGCTACCATTCGGCTCTATCATGTTCATGCCAGTTGGCGCCATCCCAGCTCCTCAAGCCCCGGTGGCAGCCAAACCGGTCTCGAAAGGCAAGAGACCAAATGTGGTGATCTCGAGGGCGCCCCAATCCAAACGCAAGTCGGTATCTGAACGACTTTTCTTGGCCCCAACTGGGGCCAAGGCCATCAACACCGACAAAGCAACAAGGCCTCTTGAGCAAGCTCCGACGGTGCCCTTGACAACTGCTCGATCGGGTATCTTCTCTAAGCTCCCCATCACTCAGCCTATGGCGGCTTCCCGGAGAGCAGAAGCCTGCCAAGCGCTCAAGGCAGAGAAACTGAGGAAGAAGCGGCTCGGACACAGAGCCAACAAAAGGGCTAGGGCTCCGGCCATGTTAGAATTTATGAATTTCCAAAGCCCGGACCACTCCGCGAAATCAGCCGCCAAAGATAAAGAGATGGCTGGGTACGTAGTCCACACTGTCTACATGGCCGGACAAGAAGAAACGAACCCTCCTCTTCTTCATAACCATGGTGATGATATGGTTGACGCTACCCAGCATCGACTCGATCTAAATGATGAAGAGCCCGCTCAGGCCGATAAGCCAGAGGAGCCCGTAGTTCCTGTGGAATTGAGCTCAGACAATAAAGATTACCCGGTTGTCATAGCCGGAACTACAGAACAAGCATTATTCCAATGGCTTCAAAGGCAATTTCAGGACAGGGATGAGAAGATGGCCGAGGTCTATTCCAAAGTCGACGAGCTGGCAAACGTCGTGGCAGATCTCGCGACCCAAGTCGCCCGATTGCAATTACAGCAGAATCAAATTTTGGCTCATGAGACAGGGATTGATACCCAGGGGCAGCCAACTGATATCCCTTTCAACCTAAAAGTGGAGCGCCTTCGCGAAAAACGGCCGCAATCAGCCTCCAGTCCCTCCGATACATACGCCGGGGGGGGAATCGCCTCTGAAAGAGAAGCTGGAAAAGGTCTATTCCTTCAAGAGGGAAAAGGTCCACAAGATATTCAGGGACGCCCTAAGAAACGGTCTACAACTGCCAGAATCAAAGAGACCGCAAGAAGAGAATATGACCGACGACCCAAAATATTGCCCCTATCACAGGGTGATAGGTCATGCCATTGAGGACTGCTTTGTCTTCAAAGATTGGGTCGAAAGGCAATACAAGATGGGAGAGATAGAACTGTCTAAAGGCGTGTTAGCGAACAGTCAAGCTACGATCGCCAATTTCATGCAAATGGAGACCGAAGCCTTTCGGGAACCTAATCCTCCCAGACATGTGCCTCGAGGACCAGCATCAGCAAAGGCACCTACTCCAATGGAGAGAAAGAATAAGGTATACTCCTTCAGGAGGGATGAAGTCCGCAAAATATTCATGGACGCCTTGAACAACGGTCTGCAACTGCCTGTTCCAAAGAGGCCATAGGAAATGAACATGACCGGCAATCCCATATACTGCCCATATCATAGAGTGGTGGGTCATACCATCGAAGACTGCTATATTTTCAAAGATTGGGCAGAGGACCAATATAAGCTTGGAAAAACCTCACAATTCTCGGATGTATCGGCAAGCCACAGAGCTAGGTCATCAACACAGCTCCGCCAAGATCAAAGTTCAAGGAGCTGGGATAAGCAAAAAGGACCACCACGTCGTTAAACTGGGAACAGCTGACCACCACGTCATTAAACTGGGAACAATCGACCTTTAAGTCGTTAAACTGGGAATGTAAAAAAATGTGAATAAACAAAAAAAAATGTGTAAATAAAAGAAAAACAATAAAAGCCGAAATGATGGGGCAACCGCGAATAAAAGCCGAAACGATAGGGCAATCGCGACTTTCGCGATAAGAAAAGCTGAAATGATAGAGCGATCGCGGTAAAACAAAAACAAAAACAAAAAAAAAACAAGGGCGGATGATGAGTTGGTCCTGGTATTATTCCAGTGCAGCAATGCAGACGCCAAACAAAAATCCAATTTCCCAAAATTCTTTCGGCCCTACGGTTAGTCCCCAACTTGACTACCGTATACAATCCACGGGCTCAAATAATTCTCATCATACCCATATCCCACCGCAATCACTAGTCCAGCGGTTGGTCTCCGCCCTCGGAATTATGCTCCATTGGTAAGACCCACTTATGTGTCCTGGCACATGTGCTCCAGTGTTAACAACGCTGATGCCGGCCCCTATCCCAAAAATTCCAAGCTCGCCATCAATAGACCCCTAAGTCTTTAAACTGGAAACAAATGACCTCCAAGTCGTTAAACTGGAAACAGATGACCACCAAGTCGTTAAACTGGAAACAGTAGACCTCTAAGTCTTTAAACAGGAAACAGTAGACCTCCACGTCGTTAAACTGGAGACAGATGACCTCCACGTCGTTAAACTGGAAACAGACGACCTCTACGTCGTTAAACTGGAAACAGACGACCTCCACGTCGTTAAACTGGAAACAGACGACCACCACGTCGTTAAACTGGAAACAGATGACCGCTACGTCGTTAAACTGGAAACAGATGACCTCCAAGTCATTAAACTGGAAACAGATGACCTCCAAGTCGTTAAACTGGAAACAGACGACCTCCACGTCGTTAAACTGGAAACAGATGACCACCACGTCGTTAAACTGGAAACAGATGACCACTAAGTCTTTAAACTGGAAACAGATGACCACCAAGTCTTTAAACTGGAAACAGATGACCTCTAAGTCTTTAAACTGGAAACAGTAGACCCCTAAGTCTTTAAACTGGAAACAGATGACCACCAAGTCGTTAAACTGGAAACAGATGACCACCAAGTCGTTAAACTGGAATCAGACGACCTCTACGTCGTTAAACTGGAAACAGACGACCTCTACGTCATTAAACTGGAAACAGATGACCTCTACGTCTTTAAACTGGAGACAGATGACCACCAAGTCGTTAAACTGGAAACAGTAGACCCCTAAGTCTTTAAACTGGAAACAGTAGACCCCTAAGTCTTTAAACTGGAAACAGATGACCACCAAGTCGTTAAACTGGAAACAGATGACCACCAAGTCGTTAAACTGGAAACAGATGACCACCAAGTCGTTAAACTGGAAGCAGACGACCTCTACGTCGTTAAACCGGAGACAGATGACCTCTAAGTCTTTAAACTGGAAACAACAGACCTCTAAGTCGTTAAACTTGAAACGACAGACCTCTAAGTCTTTAAACTGGAAACAGATGACCGCTAAGTCGTTAAACTGGAAACAGATGACCTCCATGTCTTTAAAACTGGAAACAGATGACCGCTAAGTCGTTAAACTGGGCACCACAGACCCCTAAGTCTTTAAAATGGAAACAGTTGACCTCTAAGTCATTAAACTGGAAACAGTTGACCCCTAAGTCATTAAACTAGGGACGAAGGGAAATCCACTCATGTGTCCTCACGATACATGAGGAGAACAAACCTTTGTGGGATCCTTACGACTCACAAAGGAAAAGCACACTTAGGAGTCCTCACGACTCCTAAGGAGAACATACACCTGCGGGATCCTTACGACTCGCAGGGAGAAAATACCTTTATGGGACCCTCACGGCCCATAAAATTGAAAAGCCTTAGGCGATAGGGATCTAAACCTGTCTCCTAAGCCATCGCTCCCCAGTCCCCAAATGGCGAATGATGAGTCGCTCCTGGTACTATATTCCAGTGCAGCGATGCAGACGCCAACCAAAATCCAAATCCAAATCCCCAAGTGGCGAATGATGAGTCGCTCCTGGTACCATATTCCAGTGCAGCGATGCAGACGCCAACCAAATTCCAAATCCCATACCCCAATGGCGAATGATGAGTCGCTCCTGGTACCATATTCCAGTGCAGCGATGCAGACGCCAACAAAGACCCAAAATGCTTTTGGCCCTCGGTCTGGATCACACATCCTGCAAAACCGTATACAATCCACAGGCGTAAAACAATCCCAATCCCTCCCAAGTCCTACCGGTGAGACCATATTCAAAGTCCCACCAAAAATAAAAAAAGAAAAGAAATAACAGAAGGCGTGTCCACAAGCAAAATGGGCATGGATGAAAACCCGAAAGGGCTCCGTGAGTAAAAACAGCAGGACTTCCGGCGAGTTTGTGAAAACCCGAAAGGGCACACACTCGTAAAAAAAAGAGATGAAATGCACTCGCAAAGTCCTCTCGACTTTGTGAGGAGAAAACTCCCGCGTGAGATCCTTACGACTCACAAAGGAGCAACACACTTAGGAGTCCCCACGACTCCTAAGGAGAAAATACACCTACGGGATCCTTACGACCCGTAGGGAGAAAATGCTTTGTGAGACCCTTACGGCTCACAAAATGGAAAAGCCTTAGGTGACAGGGATATAAACCTGTCTCCTAAGCCACCAATTCCTAAATCCTCTCGGGACACATGATGAGTTGCTCCTGGCATTATTCCAGTGCAGCAATGCAGATGCCAAAACAAAACCAAATCCAAAACCTCTCGGGGCACATGATGAGTTGCTCCTGGCATTATTCCAGTGCAGCAATGCAGATACCAAACAAACCAAATACAAATCCTCCCGGGGCACATGATGAGTTGCTCCTGGCATTATTCCAGTGCAGCAATGCAGATGCCAAACAAACCAAATCCAAATCCTCCCGGGGCATATGATGAGTTGCTCCTGGCATTATTCCAGTGCAGCAATGCAGATGCCGACAGAAAACCAATTCCCAAATCCTCTCAAAGACAGATGATGATTCGCTCCTGGTACCATATTCCAGTACAGCGATGCTAATGTCAACTTAAATCAAACAAATCAAACCAACCAATTCCAACATCGACCTCTGCGTCGGACAAGTGACACTCCGTCTCGGGGATACGTCAACCAGTGACACTCCGTCTCGGGACATGTCAACCAGTGACACTCTGCATCGGGGAAACGTCCAACACAGACACTCCGCATCAGGGAAACGTCCAACACCGACACTCCGCGCCGGGGAAAAGTCGATCAGCGACACTCCGTGCCGGGGAAAAGTCAACCCGACACTCCGCGCCGGGGAAAAGTCGATCAGCGACACTCCGTGCCGGGGAAAAGTCAACCACCGACACTCCGCGCCGGGGAAAAGTCGATCAGCGACACTCCGTGCCGGGGAAAAGTCAACCCGACACTCCGCGCCGGGGAAAAGTCGATCAGCGACACTCCGTGCCGGGGAAAAGTCAACCCGACACTCCGAGCCGGGGAAAAGTCGATCAGCGACACTCCGTGCCGGGGAAAAGTCGACCCGACACTCCGCGCCGGGGAAAAGTCGATCAGCGACACTCCGTGCCGGGGAAAAGTCAACCCGACACTCCGCACCGGGGAAAAGTCCATCAGCGAAACTCCGTGCCGGGGAAAAGTCAACCCGACACTCCGCGCAGGGGAAAAGTCCATCAGCGAAACTCCGTGCCGGGGAAAAGTCAACCTGACACTCCACGCCGGGGAAAAGTCAACCACCGACACTCCGCGCCGGGGAAAAGTCGATCAGCGACACTCCGTGCCGGGGAAAAGTCAACCCGACACTCCGCGCCGGGGAAAAGTCGATCAGCAACACTCCGTGCCGGGGAAAAGTCAACCCGACACTCCGCGCCGGGGAAAAGTCGATCAGCGACACTCCGTGCCGGGGAAAAGTCAACCCGACACTCCGCGCCGGGGAAAAGTCGATCAGCGACACTCCATGCCGGGGAAAAGTCAACCACCGACACTCCGCGCCAGGGAAAAGTCGATCAGCGACACTCCGTGCCGGGGAAAAGTCAACCCGACACTCCGCGCTGGGGAAAAGTCGATCAGCGACACTCCGTGCCGGGGAAAAGTCAACCACCGACACTCCGCGCCGGGGAAAAGTCGATCAGCGACACTCCGTGCCGGGGAAAAGTCAACCCGACACTCCAAACCGGGGAAAAGTCGATCAGCGACACTCCGTGTCGGGGAAAAGTCAACCCGACACTCCGCGCCGGGGATACGTCCTACCACAGGCACTCCGTCTCGGGGATACGTCCTACCACAGGCACTCCGTCTCGGGGAAACGTCCTACCACAGGCACTCCATCTTGAGGATACATCCTACCACAGGCACTCCGTCTCGGGGATACGTCCTACCACAGGCACTCCGTCTCGGGAAAACGTCCTACAGCAGACACTCCGCCTCGGGGAAACGTCGACCAGCGACACTCCGTGCCGGGGACACGTCTACCAAATCGCTCCGGATCAGAGCGTCGACCGTCCATGTCGCAAAACGGGCAGTGCAGGCTCCCCGCAAATCGGGAACCAAATCGCTCCGGGCCATAGAAACGTCTACCACGGACACCCGTCTCGGAGACGCGTCAAGCGTCGACCGTCCACGTCGCAAAAATAGCAGTGTAGGCTTCCAACAAAGCGGAACCAGATCGTTCCGGGCCAGGGAAACGTCTACCACGGACACTCCGTCTCGGAGACGCGTCAAGCGCCGACCATCCAAGTCGCAAAAAGGGCAGAACCGACCGTCCATGTCGTAAAAAGGGCAGTGCATCCCAAAAAGTGGGAACCAAAGTAAGTCGCCTCCACGCAAAAGAAGATCCATCAATTTCATGCACACGACCCACATATGCTGTGTGCATTTATTGATGGGGGGCAATTTGTTGGGGTAAAAATTTACACCCCGGTTGACCAAGTCAAAATCAAAGTCAACCCCAAGCCAGGTAGGCCCAAGCCCAGATCAAGCGGGCCCATGCCCAAGTCGAGCCCGCGGCCAGCCTCCCCATGCCAACAACAAAATCATGTAATAAATAATTTTTATGTAATTGTTTATGCATGAATGAAAACAAAATGGGCATAAAGCCAATATTTTGTAAGCCCATGGCTTATGTGCAAAAATGAAATGGCACATGAGCCAAGGGATGGCTAAAATGCCATTTTTGTAAAGCCCAAGGGGCTATATGTAAATATGTAAGCCTATATAAGGCAAAATGATGATGAATAAACCAATACACTTTTTCATTCCCCCAAAAACTAGGGTTCTTTGTGCCTCCTGCTCCTTCTCCAAGGTTCTAAACCTTCTCAATTCTTTTGAATTAAATCAAGAGTTTTACTCTTTCTTTTCCAAAACTAAGTAGTTTTCCACCACAAAACCATCAAAGGGGAACTCGGATCTCCCATCCGATCTCAAAAAGGAGAGGTTTTGAGATCTCACATCTCTTGATCTTCAAGATCTAGCTAAACAACAGGAGGAAGAAGAAGAACCCCCTTCATCAGCTTCAAAACATCCTAGGAGTTCTAACTCCATATATATTTATATATACATAACAAATATTTTCTTTCTGAAGCATAGCTTCTGTTTCTTAGGCTAAAAGCCTCTTTTTCTCGCCGGCGCTCAAGCGCAGAGCGCCCGCGTACCGACACGTGGCGCGCTTGCGCTCACGCGCAAGCGCCCGAGCGCAAATCGCCCACGTGGCGCGCTTGCGCCCGAGCGCAAGTCGCCCACGTGCCGACACGTGGCGCGCTTGCGCCCGACCGCAAGTCGCCCCGGTGCCGACACGTGGCGCGCTTGCGCCCGAGCGCAAGCGCTCGAGAGCAAGTCTCCTCCGTGCCGACACGTGGCGCGCTTGCTCTCAAGCGCAAGCGCTCGGGCGCAACTCGCCCCCGTGCCGACACGTGGCGCACTTGCGCTCAAGCGCAAGCGCTCGAGCGCAAGTCTCCCCCGTGCCGACACGTGGCGCGCTTGCGTTCAAGCGGAGACGCTCGAGCGCAATTCACCCCCATGCCGACACGTGGCGCACTTGCGCTCAAGCGCCCAGCGCTCAAGCGCAGAGCGCCCACGTGGCACTCTAGCGTCTGAGCGCACAGCACCTAGGCGCACAGCGCCCAAAGTGCTGCCCTCACGCATCCTTTGGATGCTTTTTCCCCTTTTTTCCCTTATGTATATATATATATATATACATATACATGTGTATACATATTTGCACACACATTAACCCCACGACACTGTCCCTGTTAGAAAAAAATTTCTAACGGGGCGCTGCCCCGCACCCCGCAAGGGGGCTGCTAGCCCCCTTGACCCCCAGCCCGCTATCCGGGTAGCGGGCCCCCCGTAAAAACTCTGCGTGGCTCCCGATATATCCAAACCCCCCCTTTCAAAACACGACACACGTACACTGCACATTGAGTTCGCATGACCAGTTTAACCCGTTAATCGGAGGTTCCCTCGCCCCAAAGGCGAGGGGTAATTAACGGCAGCTTAGTCCGCGGCTGCCGGAGATTCGGATCCCCACAATCAATAAACCCCGGCCTACCCTAGGCAGGGGGAATCTGTAGTACGCCTGACAAGCGTGCGCGTATTCCCATCTCAATGGGGTGACGAAAAACACCCTACAGGGGTTTCCTTGGCATAAGCCACAACTCCATTGTCACACAATGGTAGGAACGAAGTTCATCTCATGAACTAGTATCTATATCCAGACTGCTTCTTTGGTAGCATCCTTGATAACGATGTATCTTGCCTTTAATTGTCTAGTAAGTCACGGTATCTAGCTTGGAACTCTTCCAACATACCGTCCCTCCACTGAGGGTAAAGACAATGCCTGCGACTGACATTCAGTTGTCCTTATCACCCTAGAACCTTTCCAGTGATTCTCCCCAGGATCGATTGATACCATCTCACTACACCTAGTGAGAATCCTAACATCCAATTAGATTTATCTCATAAATATAAATACCTAGGATTTAGGAGGTATCACCTTGATCCTATATGGAGAATCCTTGTGATAAGCGGAGATTGACCAAGCGTAGCATAGGAAACTCCATCCCTATCAAGAGTATGTCATCCACGTACTCTACGAGGATCACCACCATACTCTCCACTACCTTTTTGTATATACAAGGTTCATCTACTATTTTGATGAAGTCAAACTCTTTGACTACCATATCAAAACAGACGTTCCAACTCCGTGATGCCTGCTTTATCACATAAAACATCTTGCACACGTTTCCGCTGCTCCCACTGTCTACGAAGCCCTCTGGCTGTGTACTTATAAACGCTTTCTTCCAAATCAATATTTAGAAAAAGCAGGCATGACACCCAACCGCCAGATATCGTAGTCATGGTATGTAGCCGTGGCAAGTAGGATCTGGATGGACTTAAGCATAGCTTTGAAAGTCTGAACTTTTCCATGTACACCAAGTAATCTTCTCAAGATATACTTGCTCCTGATGGGGATTTAACCCTTTAGATAAAGCAACCAAAGTCCATACTTTGTTGGTGTATAAGCATTCCATCTCAGATCGCTAAGCATCCAGCCATTCTTACAGAGTCCCACTCCTGATGGCCAGCTCGAAATAAGTTAGGTCATCATCTCATGATGCAATCCTCGCTCCCACTGTCATAGAGAAACCGAAATATCTCTCAGGTGGATGAGGAACCCTACCAGATCGGCGGAGAGGCTGAGGTTCAATGGAAACTCAGTAGTACTCATCATAGAGCGCACCATATCACATAGGGTGTGATTGCTCCGCCCCGATACACCGAAATGTTGTGGTGTATACGGAGGAGTAATGCTGAGAGAGAATCTCATTCTTTTTTATAATAGTCCAGGAATCTCCGTGCTCAAGTATTCTCCTCCTTGATCTCATCAAAGGACATAATACTTATACCCGTTTTTGGTTCTCTACTTCTAACTTATATTCATTGAATTTCTCAAAAGTTCCAGACTTGTATTTCAACAGGAACATATGTCCGGATCTTGAGAGATAATCAGTGAATGTAATGAAGTACAAAGAACCGGTCCTGGCATGTGTAGACAAGGGACCTCATACATCAACATGTATTAATCCCAAGAGTTCACTAACTCTTTCTCTGTTTCCAATAAACAGAGCTGTGGCCATCTTATCTTTGTGACATGACTGGCAAGTTTTTTATAAGGTGTAAATCCAAACTAATTTAAATATGCATCTTTATATAACTTCAGCTAGTCGGGTCACATTGATATGGCCTAATCTACAATACCTCAAGAAGGATTCGTTGATTTCTGAACTCTTCCTCTTGTGTATGTTCTGTATACTAAGAACTGTGGTTTGATTTAGAACGTTTATGCTTTTAGATAACGTGCTTGAACCGATCAACTCTTGATATAGGAAATGTTCAAAACATTATCCAACAATACAAAATTATATCCTTCTTTACTAATAAAGAGACTTGATATGATGTTGTACTTCAGGTTCGGTATCTAATAACATTCGTTCAGAATCAATGTATTCTGGTAATACAGGGTGATAACTACCAACAGACTTGGCTGTAACACTTGCACCGTTTCTATCTCATGAAATTTATCACCCGTTCTCAGTTCTCTACCTATCTGTAGCCCTTGTAATAAATTACATATGCGGGATCCTGATCCGGTATCAAATACTCAGGACGTAAAGGATATTGAGAAACAGTTCTTTATAATGAACACACCCGAAGATGATGCATCAGCATGCACTTTCTTTGTTTGGGCGGCACGGGAATTCTGGTAATCCCCTATTTTCTGCTCTGTCTTATAACAATTATAAGTTGGAGCGGGACCAACGTTCCCTGGCGCAGTATAACAAGCGGGTTCGGTCAATATATCCGTATTATTATCTTGATTAAGGCGTGACATAGTCGTGACTAGGAGAGAGAGAGAGAAGAAAACACTCAGCGTGCGCTTTTACAAGATTAGATTGGTTATCAATTTATCTAATCAGGATGTCTCCCACTGTTTTAGTCAAATCTTCCTTCAAATCCTAAAAGGAAAGATTAGCCGGGATTAGTTACACCCTACAAGTTCGCCAATCTTTCAGCCAGGCCAGTGCCGGTACTTTGAGGGAGGTTCCCCGTACTTTCGCACGGACCTAATTAAAATAAACTTCGTTTTCCCAGGGGAGTAACCCCGTTAACACCTTTCTAGACACCTACTTGATCGGCTAATTGTAATGTGTAAAACTCTCCCAGGAGTAACTCTTACTCACAGCGGGTATCGGGATCCAACTATCTCATAGAAGGTATGCAATCTCATTGCAAATTTCAATACTTGAAATTCGCAATAATATTTTACCCCTAGCAGCTATATGACCTTAACATGGTCAACAAATCATAAGTGCTAGTCAAGTTCAACCTGTCATTTCCCGATTGAATTAAACCCACCCACACGACCCTTAACATGGCCAACAAAGTCGCACGACTACCCTAATCCAATCACATTATATGCTTATACAGATAAGCACTAATCAGCTACCGCACACTACGCCTTAACATGGTCAACAAACGTAGCACGAATACTAACTAGTACTTATCTGAAATGACGGAGGGCTACGACAGGTTTTTAAGAAAACCCTTTGCGTAATGAACTTGATATCGTTGTAGAATCGAGTGATTTTAAATGGAATGTTTTTGAGGCTTTTCTAGTTTCGCTAAAGAGGTCACTCCCGGTGAAGGGATCGTCGGCTCTTTCCTCATCGAATAAGGTGCATGATATTTCACAAATATCACTATGCAAAGCAAGAACTATAGAAGCAATCAAAAGACAAACCGAGTTTGTAGCATCTGCTAGTTTCACTAAAGAGGTCACTCCCGGTGAAGGGATCTCGGCTCTTTCCTTATCGAATAAGGTGCTGAATGTTCTACAAGGAACACCGCTATGCAAAGCAAGAACTAGAGCTACCAGTTTTTGAGACAAGTTTCTACAACATCTTTAGGTTTCTTTTAGTTTCATTAATCTCATTAATGAAGTCCCATTTTATTATGCTTCACAAGCATCGCATTTGAAATGAAATCTGCATTATAACATATATCTCATATATATAATATAAACATTCGTCTTAGGCAGTAATATGATCTCATCACAGAACATTGCAGCACAAGAACATATACGAAATATTGGATATACTAGGACGTCCATGTTTTAGTACGAGTCTGTATAAAACACGGATTCCACGGTCGTGATGAATAGCCAAACCCACATCCCTAGACCCCTACGAGAGCGGCAAGCAACACTGCCAATTCTAGGGTTAGGAGACCCGGTCTCGACTCCTCGAGATGATCTCCCACTGGACCCTAGAACCCGGTTACTTGTGCTCCTTACCTTGGGTCTACCTAATGCGGAAAAGTAAATAATATACAATGGTGACATCATCCTCAGCCTGGAAGTGCCCCAATAAAAGAATATTACATACAAATGAATTTTACATGAATGAAAAAGAAAAACTCTCATCTCACATAAAACCCCCGGCTATTCAAAACACGACGATCCAATATAACATATCACAGCAACACATAATATCTCATATCATCAACGTAAGTAAGTATGCATATACCGATTGTCGTTGATGTATAGCAATGAAAACATACGATACAACTACATACTACACTTACGGTCACAGAAAAGAAAGTGTAAAACTACAACAGTTGGAATCCGCAACCTCCTTAGACATTGCATGCCTAATCAAATGAATTCCTTAGACATCGCATGCCTAACAATTATAAACTCCGTATTTTAGTCTCTTTTATCGAAAACTCTTTTCAATATCAAGTCGGGCAATTCAACAAGATTCCCGACAACCTGATCGAATGCTCGTCGCAAACTTTAGTAGACGGCCGCACCCCCGTATGCCGTCGACGAAGTGCACTAAGGCGGAACACTGCTGCCGCGAGCACCCGAACGGATGCTTTTGGCGACGGGGTTCTCCTACAGTCACTTGGTCGGGGCTATGGGGCGTGGCTATCTATTAAGTTTACCCAGCGAGTATCCGCGTACGCTACATGATTGCGACGGACTTTTGATCACATCAAAATTCCATGGCAACCGATCAAATGAGACTGAACTGCTAGATTTATAATATTCAAATTAGTTATCTCATAACTACTTGTGGATTCCAAATATTGTATCACATTCCAGATAAATAGACAGTGTTAAACTTTCCGATCGAATAAACAAACACCCAAAATTTCCCAAATAGTTCAACACTTGAGCGGAGTTCAAAAAATATCCATCACATGCCACAGTACCAATGGTCCAGCCGTAGAAGGGTCAAGCCAACGCCTCACATGTGGTAACGCCGTACTGCCCCAAACCCTAAGGTTCAAAGGCGGTTCAGACGGTCACATAATCGAGTTAAGGTTTGTGTTCTTCTAGAGGGTCCACCGCATTACTTGCATGATTTTCCGGAAGTTTCAAACTCGAGAAAAAATCCAACCTTTTGAAAAAATTTCCGACGGGGGAAAAAGTGAGTTATTGATATCCGTTCGAACGTTTTAACAGTTTCTAAAATTACCCGGAAAAAAAAATAAACGAAGTTAAAATTTCCGATTGAATCAACGAGCTCCCAATACAACTCAGAAAACTCAACACTTAAGTAAAATTAAAAATACCAAGAAAAAAGAAGAAACACCTACGGATAATACTGTACAAATACGTGTCCCCAGTTCACCTTTTTGACCGCGGAACCGCCGTGGCAAGAATGTTCTTGCCGCGGTTCCGTGGCTCTTTGAGAGCCTTGGGGGCACGTGTTTTAGGGTTATCCTTAGAATTCCCTGCTGATTTTTTAAAGTATTTTTAATATGAAAAATCAACATTTTTGAAGAATTTCCAGAAAAGGGTATAAACCGGGGTTTCGGGGTTCGATCGAACTTTAAACTTCGCCTAGACTTCGCCTAAAGCTCTAGCTTGGCTCTGATACCACTGTAGGCTTACTAGGCACACGCACAAGGTTCTACGAGGTATCAACCATGCCCGATTTAAAATTTAGCCCTGCCGAACAACCCTAAACCAAGATCTTTAAACTAGAGATTAGGCGAAACAAATCATGTTAAACACTTTAACACTAAGAGAGAGGGATTACAACCTTTGAAGATCCTGTCCTTCACTTCTAAAGCTCCGTATTGAGGTCCCTTCGCTGTGATCATCGTGCATCCGGACTCTAGAGAGGCTCCACGAAGAGAAAGATGCAAGCTTGCTTCCGATCTTCGATAACAAAGATGATCTACCTTGAAGTTTCTTTAACAGAAGCTCTCACTCACTAATGAAGTGAACACCCTCATCTAAATGGCAATGATAGATGAGGATGATGAAGTAGAATTTTAGCTCTCATTTATTTTCTTATTACTCACTCATAATCATCACTTAGCAAAAAACTAGAAAGCTTTTTCCAAGGAAGAAGAAGAAGAAGAATACCCAATTCCATTTGTGATGAATAATGAATTGTTATATGATGAGCTTAGAAATGCAACCATAGTTAAGAGAGAAGACTTAACCATTGTAGAGAGTGAATCATGGTTAAGAGGTTGGGTTGGGTTAAACAAATATCTATGCATAATATCTTTGCAAGAAACAAAAGCAAAGTTTTTAGAAACTTCTAGAAATGATTAACCCAAATCAAACCCTAACCATATTTAATCTCCACTAAACATGTTGCATTAATAACCCTAACATGTTACAATATTATATATCACATATACAATATTTATTGTAACAAAATAAAATAATCCAATTAACATATATCACATATATATCAATGTATTACCCGAGTGAGAAAAAGAATCTTTTAGTGAGCTTATATTAGTTAATGTAATTTAATATATCAAATATATAATTATACATTAAATTATCGAATCAACACTTGATTCGATAATCCGTCTATTTCATAAATAACCGGCTAATATAATCTGTATCAGTTCATCGAATCAACACTTGATCCGATGACCCGGCTATATCACATATACCCAGCCGATATCTCATATCGCGAGAATCCAATACGGTATCACATACACGTATTGTTCTCGGTCCCGCACATATCACATATGTGCCCCTACTCCGTTTTGCCTGAGTCAAGAAACCTCTGTGTAGGACTCTAAAGAATCGTCAATACGCCGGTAGCAGGTGATGATCATATCAAACACCCACAAGCTGCAAGCGGTCAGCTAAACGTAACAGCCACCAGGTATTAAGCGATCAGAAGATCAACAAGCAAGCCTATACATTCTCCTGCGAATCCAATCAGTAACACTCCCGTACAGTCCGGTCTCTCCGTCTGATATGTCGCATATCTCGTCTAGGGGTGGTAAACGTCAGACCCCAGTAGCTTGATAAGTCGTGTCGATATGAGGTCTATAAAAGTTCGAGAAACTACTGGTAACACTTACCGGTAAATCTCAGCAACCCTGACCAGGGATTTCCAGTTATAGCCAATCGAACACAGCACAACATTAACTCCCTATACCGGGAGAGACGAATCCCCTCCTATCGCTCATTGCTTCCATGTGATTCGGGACTGTACCCAAAAGCCACCTTTTTGCACGCCCTCTTGGACGTGGTATGATGGAAACCAAAGCACAGCGGGAATCACACAAGACTCTATGACGATCTCGGGTCTACAGACTAACCTGTACCAGTGTGACCAGAGAACTACCATCTGACGTGAGGTATGATACCATCTTAGAGTTCTCGGCGAGTCCGTCCAGTATACCCAGTCTCTACTGAGCACCCGTACACCATCCTTGATGTCAAACACCGATGGATATGGGATCATCCATTGCCCATCATATGGGTCAAGATGCGTATACGCTAGTCTACTCTGGTGTATCGATGCCCTGTCTCGATACACCCTCGACTAAGAACAGTTATAGGATGTACTCGTCGACTACCGTGACCCCACTAGAATGATCTTATCATAGTCCCAGTAGTCGAGTACATATCCTAAGAGCTTTATCAACATATAAGATAGAGACAATCAGAGTACATGTTAAGATAAAGAGTAACCAGATAGCGTACTATCATGTCGAGCAAGAAAGTCCTCCCTATATATGTCCAAGCATCCATTACAATATACATCATATGTACAGTAATGACCTCTAGGGTATACATATAACTAACAGACTCGAGCCGAAATGAGCCGATTCGAGCCTAACAAAGTCGACCGGAGCCAAGTTTGGGTCAAACCTAGCCGATCTTGATTTTGGATTATTTTCAGGCCGTTTCTTAGCCGTTTTCGAGCCATTTCAAGCCTATTTCATTTTCCATCAAGCTATAGAAAAGCTTAGACTCTATTCGTTTCCCGCGATCGACACTCTTTTCATCAAGTCCACGGATTATACCGGATGGGTCCTTACTATGCAGTATAATTTTTGAGCTTTATTATTATGGAGCTACATTGATGGCATACTTATTTGTCCTACTTCCTTCGTCACTACACCTACGCCTGAGACTTCTTCTACCACTACTTCCTCCGACAATTCAGGTTTCTGCATTGTCACTCGTGATTGTTGGATGTAGACGGATCAACAGTTTATGGCATATATTGTACGTTCGGTGGTGACTCCCATTCGTCTGTCTATTGAATGTCTGAGTATCTCTCGTTAGCAGTGGATTGCTCTTAGCTGGTCATTTAAACAGGTGCCGCTCGTGAGTACTAACTGCATCAGGCCTTTTAGGATGCTCGGCAGAGGGGATCATTCTGTTTAGGATTTTCACTCTCTCCTATCAGGTTATTGGGAGGAATTGCACTTGATGGAATTATGTTCAGATTCCAGATTCTAAGTTCATTGGACGATGTCACTATCGTGCACTACAAGCAACGTGATTGTCAGCATTTGCATCATTTTGTTATGGGTCTTCGAACAACGCTAGAAAGACCACGCAGTCAGATACTTCATCGTGTTCCCTTGTATAGTCTTGAGGTTGCAATTGCCGAGTTCATCTCCGAGGAGACTCGCCTCCAGATGTCGACATCATCTAGTTCTCATGATATGGGCTCATCTGTTGCATCACCGGCTACTGTTTTGGCACAGACCAGACCCACCACACCCATCACAGCTCCACCACTTCCTCCTCCTCCTCCTAGTACCGAACGAGTTTGTATCTACTGCAGTAAATCTAAATATCATATCTCTTGGTGCTTCCAGCTTAAGTACAAATCGATGAATGCTCAAACCCGTTCAGCCCGTCACAGCTCCACTACTGTCTTCTTACCGAACGAGTTTGTATCTATTGAGAGAAATTTGAACATCATATATCTTAGTGCCTCCAGCTTAAGTATAAATCGACGAATGCTCAAACTTATTCAGCTGCTCGCTATCACAATCGCCCTCCAGCTACAGCAACTTCTGTATCTTCAACAGTTTCTCCTACCACATCAGCCGCCTCTACTGGAACTTCATCGGAGCCTTTTACGTTCACATCCTACTGGGCATACATTAAAAAGAGAGCTTTTGGAAAAGTTTATGCGGAAAAAAATCCAAATATCAGCTTACAACAGGGCGCTCAACTTATTTGGAATTGTTGGTTTAATGGAAGGGAGTTTATATGATAGAAAATGTCAGTTTCAACTATTTTGAGCTGGAAGTGCAATGCATTTACAACACCCAAGACTCTCTAAACTTACTAATAATACGAAGTAGTTTGCAGGCAGAACATTTAATAAAACGTGCAATCAACAGAAGTATGTTCTACTTGAATGCAATTTTAATTTATTACTGAATAATTAAAAAGGAAATACACTCTACTATTAATGATTATATGGAACCGATGTAAGACACTATGGACCAAAATAAGTCAAAACTAACATAAAAGAGCTGCTGATTTTTTGGTCAACTTTCGCATCCATGACATTTGATCCCACCTCAGAATATGACTATTAGAAAAACGAATTTCCCTGTGATCAGGTGCCCACTCGACTTCATGTTGGACGTTCTTGGTTTAACAAGATGTTGAACAAGGGCGCACGGAGCCAGCTTCTTGCAATTGCACGGGCCAAGGCGACTAAATAGTTACATATTTGAGTTAGGATAGCAAAAGGTTATATGCTGAATTTGGAACTGTTTAGAGTCTCGAAAGTTTTATAGGGTTACATTTGACACTTTTTCGATAGTTTAGTTTATTTTCCATTTAAAAAATTATATTTGTAAAATAGTGTCATTTTGGTAATTATGCACTATTAGAGTTTGTGTGGGACGATTTGTCAACATAAAAATAGTAAAATTAAAGATATACCTCTCTTCTATAAATTTCAAGGTTTATCTAGAGATAAAACGATACCTATATATCTATTTCAGGACGTCTGTTCGCGTGTGGTACGAGATCTATCCATGTCTATAGCTATACCAACAGCTCATAATTACTCTATTTACATTTATTCTTGTAAATATACTTTTCAAAAAAGAAAGGAAAAAAGTCCTCTTGTCTTGTGTGCATTACTTCACTGATATATATACATACATGTGCATCCAAGAAGAAGAAAAAGTAAAAGAAAAATAAAAAGATAAACACAAGTGCTTGAAACAGTACGTGGAAGTCAAGTCGGCATCCAAAGAAATCAAAAGTTGGCGCTTTTTAAGTCCATTTCAAAGCATGCATTATTATTTTCCCAGCCGTGTAGGGAGTTGCGATGCACCGTAGGATATTCGGTTGTACACAACTAAACAAATATCAGATTATTTGAACAAAGCTAAGCCGTCAATTGACATTCCTCAGTCTCTCTCTCTCTCTCTCCATCAATCAATCAATATCATTTGATAATATCCGCATGCGGTGAGGGCTCTTTTTGATCTTTGAATTGATCAGGCCTCAACAAACACAGTGAAGGATAGCGCGGCTTCACCATTATGTGTTGAGTGGGACTAGAGCCTTTTGTGGATTTTGTGATGAAAACATAAACGTGGCTGGCATATATGCATTGTCTCCTCTCTAAGAATTATGCTTGAAGGAAGGGACAGCTTGGTGGGCGGTGGGTGAATTGGACCATGACGGTCCATGGACCATTTAATAGTAGGATCCATTGCGGTGCTCTGGACATTACAAGAAAACGGGACAAATTTCGACGGCTATTTAGGTTTAGAGTTGGGATTAATTTTAGGTTTAGGTTAGGGTTAGTTGTAATTTTAAGGTTAATTTTATGGTTAGTTTAGGGTTAATTTTTGGGTTAGTGTTAGGGTTATGGTTAATTTTAGGGTTAGTATAAGGGTTAATTTTGGGGTTAGTGTTGGGATTAGGGTTAGGATTAATTTGGGGTTAGTGTTAGGGTTAGTTTAACGGTTATTTTTGGGGTTAGAGTTAGGGTTAATTTTGGGGTTGGGTTTGGGGTTAGGGTTAGGGTTAATATTTTGTTAATTTTAATTAATTTTAGGGTTAGTTTTATTTAGGTTTATGGCTAATTTTAGGGTTAGGATTAATTTTAAGGTATTTTATAACAGTTTAGTAAATGTATGTGTGTATGTATTACGTCCCGTTTTTCAAAATACGGAATACGAAGGGTGACTAGGCCAGCCATGCTCCTACAGTCAAGGACTAATCCTGCCGTAGTCACACTTCGATTTATAGTATTACATGGTAATCAGTAAACACAACACTAGAGTAAAGGAAATCACAGCTCACAATTTCATTACATTAAAACAACAGAGTTTAGGATACATTTATTTGCATGAATGAAATAACTAACCAAAGAAATAACAATGTTCTTATAGCAAGTAGAAGGCGCTAGCGCTGATGTCGCGGTCTAAATCTCCGCAATATCGAATGACAGGTCCTGGTCGTAAGCTAGGTCCACTTCGTCCTCTGAGCATGCATACTCAGGTCGTCAGGACGACACACACACACATATAGTGTGTGTGTGTACTATGATATTAAATATGAAATGAACGGCAGAATACAGTAACATGAGAATAAAGAATATCAAGTGAATATGAAATGTATGGTATATATATCATGTCAGCAATCCACGCAATATATATGTCATTACCTATCAATCGCTAAGTCAAATGAAATCAATCAATAGAAAGGATACTCGTGTTTAACAAGGTTTTTGTGCATGCTCGAGATTACGGTCCACTGTTGCCCAGGACATAACCCTGCAGCCATGCCGTTAGGCCCATGACCTAATATATATATATATATATATATATATATATATATATATATATATATATATATATATATATATATATATATATATATCGCCAATATCAAATGATCATCCTTTAAGTAACTATACCTCGCTAAATACGAGTTCGATTCCACCTTGATTTTCCCATTTCCCCAGGTTACAATAACTATATGTATAGAACTGTTGTATACAAGTATGCGCCAAATCATGGTCTTATTCACTTTTCACTGCGCTGTTCACTTTCACGAATCAATCACTTATCACTGGCGTACTTGACACAACTAATCTAATACCACTCACGTCCGATAATGCAAAGTTCGTTATAAATCACTATGAACGTTCACTATCACGGTCAGGTAAAATACAAGAATGATGCAACATAGCAAGTCATGTACGATATGAAACACAATGTACATTACGAGTTCAGAAAAATATATTAATTCGTACGATGATAATTAGACAAAATTATACAAAAGAGGATATAAGTAAGCCTTTCTGACTTTATGTCCTGTGGAGCTAAGGGCGGATCCTTAAGGTTTTGAAGCATAGAACTTTTCTCAGTAAAATGGCGGTACTCAAACAGAGATCCAACAAAATTGGTTTCAGGTCAATTGGGTTTCAATTTTGTGAGTTATGGTCATTTTATTTTAAGTGTTCATCGCTGGAAATTCAGTTTCTGAACTGAAAGTCCGTTTCGTAACAAATTTTAATCCTTGTTGGAATCATAATTAGGCGATTCTACAGTTAGGTAAAATTTAGATCTATCAATTAAGTTTCCAACGCACCAGACGGATCGAAAATACCCACCGTGTACTTGGAGTTATGTCCTGTCTAAGGCTAGGATATATAATCTTCCCCTGTACTAAACTGCAGTACACATCGACTGGTTAAAATACAAATAAAATATCAAACGACAGTAAAATAAAACGAAACTATCACCTATAGTTAGCTAACAGGATTATATTTGCAAACAATATAGGGTTCCACATAATTTCACTTTCATACAGTGCTACACATTTATTTAAAGTCAAGTGTCAATATGGAATGATGCTCTGGACTGTAGTCCAGAGCCGCATTCCAAGCCCGTTCTTGTCGTGGGGTTATATCAGTATCAAAATAAATTTACAGGTTTTTTATTATTATTGAGTCTTATTTGATATGAGCCATAGAACATCTTGTTTAGATTTATATCTAATTTAATGAAGATTTTAAAGCGCAACATGCACGGTGAATTCCAGATTCAACATCGGTTTTAGGAAGCGACATTACGTGACGATAATCTCAGTATCTTAGGCTTAAGTCACTACACAATAATTATTAACAGTAACGAAATTCCCTGAACACAATATATGGGCATTTTGAAAGAGTATTCATCCATGAATCACATCGAACACTCGGTTTACATCTATAGGTAATAACCGAGATAGCGGTTCCATTTATTCGATTCGAACTAGATTTCGTTTAATTAAATTCTATTTGGTATTGTCACGGATTAGAAGAACGAGTCGGCTTCCATTCATCACAGTTAAACTATAAGGGTTTGTCAGAGAAATAGTTGGTTTACACGTTATCGATAAAACTATACGGATGTGCAAAAAACATTTATCACGATTACGTCGATTAACTAATACTTTAGCATGAATAAGCAAGTGATAGACTTTCACTTTCCTGGGATGACCGTGATGACGAATGGCAGGAGCACGACAACAAAAGTAGCAGCAACATGGCAGCAACGCGGCGAAGGTGATCCTACGATAAGACGACGTCGATAGTGGCTGGCTCAGATCTGGCCGGAGTTAAGACAGGGACTCCCTGGAGATGGTGGATACAGGGGCTCGGGGCACTAGCGCCGGCGGCAGAGGTGGCAGCAGCGGTGATGCTCAGGCGATGGTGAGGGCTGTGGGTTGCAGTGGTGGGTGTATTGGTTTGGGGTAGAAGCTCACTCGAAGGAGGGGAGCGAAGGAGGCTGGGTGCTTGATGATGGTAGCGGTGGTCTCAGGCCGGCGATGCAGGTGTAGGGTTCCTAGGCACACTAGTGAGGTCTCATAAGGTATCGATCATGCCAAATTAAAATTTTAACGGTGCCGAGAAACCCGACTACGAATCGTCGGCTAGAAGTTTAGACGAAAAAGCTAACTAGTTAACAATTAACTAAGAGATACGGAAATACAACCTTTGTAGATCCGGTGTTCCACCTCCATAGCTCCGCAACGAGGTCCTCTCCGCTGTCCAAATCAAATCCGGGCTCAAGCGTCGGGTTCGTCGGAGAATGGGCAAGCTAGGTCGTCGATGTCCATGCCGAAGATGATCTACGTCGAGGCATCGCTAGATCGAGCTCTCACTTCACCAAGTCATGAAACTTGTGAAGAAAACACACTCTACTACTTGGCAAGAGGTAGAGGATGAAGAAATAGGAAGTGGGTAGACTTTAGTTTTGGATTTCTCACTCTTTTCCAACAATCACCATTGATGGAGAAAGCTTTTTCTTCATGAAAGAAGATGAAGAAGAAGAAGAATATTATGATAAGGATAATAAAATGAAAAGAAAATAGAATACTTATCATAATTGAACCATGGTCAAGTGTAGAGAATAAATCATGGTTAGTGGGATGGTTAGGGTTAAGTATGAGACAAAATGGTCACTTGGTCAAAGTCTTCATGAAGCTTCATGAACAAAACAAAAGAAGCCACCATTTTCTCATTTGCTTTTCATTTTCCAAAATGAATGAATGAATAAATAAATAGATATGAAAATGTAAACCCTAACCATTACATAACCATGGTTTAAACTTTACACAAAACACAAGTAAACATGTATCATCAAACATGATACAATCAAGTGCACAAAAGTATATCACATATACAATGTGTACAATCGAGTGAGAAAATCCATTTAAAGTGAACCGATACTAGTTAATGCAAAGTAATATATCAAATATATAATTATGCATTAAATCATTAAATCAACACTTGATTCAATGATCCGGTCATGTCGCACACAACCGACTAGTATTCAATGTATCGGCTTATCGATTCAACGCTTGAATCGATAATTAGGTTATATCGCATACAACCATCCGACACATTGATCGCGAGAATGAAATACGGTATCACATACACGCATTATTCTCGGTCCCGCACATATCTCATATGCGCTCCTATTTCGTTTTGCTTGAGCCAGGAAACCTCTGTGTAGGACTCTAAAGACTCGTCAATACGCCGGCAGCAGATGATGATCATATCAAGCATCCACAAGCCGCAAGCGGTCTGCTAAACGTAACGGCCACCCGGGTATTGAGCGATCTGAAGATCGACGAGCAAGCCCGCTCACACTCCAGTGAATCCAACCAGTAACACTACCGTACAGTCCGGTCTGATCGTCTGATATGTCGCATATCTCGCCTAGGGGTGGTAAACGTCAGACCCCAATAGCTCGATAAGTCGTGTTGATATGAGGTCTATAACAATTCGAGAAACTACTGGTAACACTTACCAGTAAATCTCAGCAACCCTGGCCAGGGATTTCCTGTTATAGCCAATCAAACACAGCGCAACATCAACCCCCTATACCGGGAGAGACGAATCCCCTCCTATCGCTCATTGCCTCCATGTGACTCGGGACTGTACCCAAAAACCACCGTTTTGCACGCCCTCTTGGACGTGGTAAGATGGAAATCAAAGCACAGTGGGAACCACACAAGACTCTATGACGATCTCGGGTCAATAGACTACTCTGTACCAGTGTCACCAGAGAACTGCCATCTGACGTGAGGTATAATACCATCTGGGAGTTCTCGGCGAGTCCGTCCAGTGTACCCAGTCTCTACTGAGCACCCGTATATCATCTCTGATGTCAAACACCAATGGATATGGGATCATCCATCGCCCATCTGTATGGGTCGAGAAGGTATACGCTAGTCTACTCTGGTATATCGATGCCCCGTCTCGATACACCCACGACTAGGGACTTTGAAGGATGTACTTATGGACTACCATGTCGCCACTAGTATGATCCGCATCATAGTCCAGGTAGTCAAGTACATATCCTAAGGGCTTTACCAACATGTAATTGAGAGACAATCTGTGTACACGTTAAGGTAAAGAGCAACCAGATAGCATACTATCATGTCGAGCAAGAAAGTCCTCCCTATATATGTCCCAGTATCCACTACAATATACATCCAATGTACAGTAATGGCCTCTAGGGCATATATATAACTAACAATCTCCCACTTGCACTAGGGCCATCTGTAGCAGTGGTTTGAAGTATCTCATACTCAACCATCCCATAAAAGTCTCTCTCTGGGAACATGCCTTTGTGAGTGGATCCGCTGTGTTGTCCTCCGAGTCTACTCTCCTAACCTCGATCCCCTGGAGATCAACCATCTCCATGATCAGGTGATACTGCCTTAGAATATGTCTGGATCACTGATGGGACCGGCGTTCCTCGGCATAAGCCACAACTCCATTGTCTCACAATGGTAGGAACATAGTTCATCTCATGAACCAATATACACCCAAACAGCCTCTTTGGTAGCATCTTAAGTAGCGATGTATCCAGCCTTAATCGTCTAGTATGCCACGGTATCATAGCTTGGAACTCTTCCAACATACCGTCCCTTTACTGAGGGTAAAGACAATGCCTGTGACTGACATTCAGTCGTCTTTATCACCCTGGAACCCTCCCAGTGATTCTCCCAGGATCGGTTGATACCATCTCACTACAACTAGTGAGAATCCTAACATCCAATTAGATCTATCTCATAGATCCAAAATCCAGGATTTAGGAGGTATCACTTTGATCCTATATGGAGAATTATAGTGATAAGCGGAGATTGATCGAGCGTAGCATAGGAAACTCCTTCCCTATCAAGAGTATGTCATCCACGTACTTTACGAGGATCGTCACCATACTCCCTACTACCCTTTTTGTTTATACAAGGTTCATCTACCATTTTGATGATGTCAACTTCTTTGACTAATTCATCAAAATAGATGTTCCAACTCCGCGATGCCTGCTTTATCCTATAAAGCATCTTGCACACGTTTCCGCTGCTCCCACTGTCTACGAAGCCCTCCGGCTGTGTACTTATAGACGCACTCTTCTAAAACATCATTTAGAAAAGCAGTCATGACACCCAACCACCAGATATCGTAGTCATGGTATGTAGCCGTGACAAGTAGGATCTGGATGGACTTAAGCATAGCTACTTGGAAAGGTTTCATCATTATCCGTACCTGGTCAATGATGCAAACTTTTAACAAGTCTAGCTTTGAAAGTCTCAACTTTTCCATCTACACCAAGTAATCTTCTCAAGATATACTTGCTCCTGATGGGGATTTAACCCTTCAGATATAGCAACCAAAGTCCATACTTTGTTGGTGTATAAGGATTCCATCTCAGATCGCTAAACATCCAGCCATTCTTACAGAGTCCCACTCCAGATGGCCAGCTCGAAACTAGTTGGGTCATCATCTCATGATGCAATCCTCGCTCCCACTGTCATAGAGAAACCGAAGTATCTCTCAGGTGGGCGAGGAACCCTACTAGATCGGCGGAGAGGCTGAGGTTCGTTGGAATCTACTGAATCCTTTGGTTCTATCAAATCATGTGCTGTAGTTTGTATAGCTGGAACATTTCCAGTTCTACATTACAGACCTTGCCTCGAGCTTGTCCGGATTTTGCTTTCAGACATAGGCCGGACGACTCCAAATCTTAACTAACTTAAGACATGGGTTCTTCCCTTTCCATATCACATATGAAGCGGTAGGCAACTGATTTGATTGGAACTCTATTCAATAGGTATGCATCTTCTTAAGTGCATAACTCCCAAAAAGAAATAGGTAACTCAGTAGTACTCATCATAGAGCACACCATATCAAATAGGGTGTATCTGCTCCGCCCCGATATACCATCGTGCTATGGTGTATACAGAGGAGTAATGCTGAGAGAGAATCTCATTCTCCTTTAGAATAGTCCAGGAATTCCATGCACAAGTATTCTCCTCCCTGATCTCATCATAGGACATAATACTTATACCCGTATTTTGGTTCTCTACTTCTAAATCATATTCTGTGAATATCTCAAAAGGTTCGGACTTGTGTTTCAACAGGAACATATATCTGAATCTTGAGAGATTATCAGAGAATGTAATGAAGTACAAAGAACCGGTCTTGGCATATGTAGACAGGGGGACCTACATACATCAACATGTATCATCCCAAGAGTTCACTAACTCTTTCTCTGTTTCCAGTAAACGGAGCTTTGGTCATCTTATCTTTGTGACATGACTGGCGAGTTTCACAAGATGTAAATTCAAACTGATTTAAATATGCATCTAAATGTAACTCAGCCAGTCGGGTCGCATTGATATGACCTAGTCTACAATACCTCAAGAAGGATTCGTTCATTTCTGAACTCTTCCTCTTGTGTGTGTTCTGTATACTAAAGAACTGTAGTTTGATTTAGAACGTCAATGCTTTTAGATAACGTGCCTGAACCGATCAACTTTTGATATAGGAAATGTTCAAAACATTATCCAACTATACAAAATTTTATCATTTCTTTACTGATAAAGAGATAGATATGATTTTGTATATCAGGTTCGGTATCTAATAACATTTGTTCAGAATCAATGTATTGGTAATACAGGGTGACAGTGACCGACAGACTTGGTTGCAACACTTGCCCCGTTTTCTGCCTCATGAAACTTATCACCCGTTCTCAGTTCTCTACCTAACTGTAGCCCTATGTAACAGATTACATATCTGGGATCCTGATCTGGTATCACATACCCAGGACGTAAAGAATACTGAGAAACAGTTCTGTATAATGAACACACCCGAAGATGATGCATCAGCATGCACTCTCTTCGTTTGGGCGGCACGGGAAATCTGGTATTCCCCAATTTCCTGCTCTGTCTTATAACATTTATAAGTTGGAGCGGGACCAACGTTCCCCAGCTCAGTATAACAAGCGGGTTCGGTCAATATTCCGTATTATTATCTTGATTAAGGCGTGATATGGTCGCTACCTGGAGAGAGAGAGAAGAAAACACTCAGCGTGCGCTCTGTCAAGAATAGATTGGTTATTATTTTATCTAATCAGGATGGCTCCCACTGCTTTTTATCAAATCTTCCTTCAAACCCTAAAAGGAAAGACTAGCCGGGATTAATTACACACTACAAGTTCGCCAATCTTTCAGCCAGGCCAGTGTCGGTACTTTGAGGGAGGTCCCCCGTGCTTTCGCACGAACCTAATTACTGTAAACCTCGTTTTCCCAGAGGCGTAACCTCGTTGACACCTTTCTAGACACCTACTTGATCGGCTAATTGTAATGTATAAAACTCTCCCAGGAGTAACTCTTACTCGCAGCGGGTATCGGGATCCAACTATCTCATAGAAGGTATGCAATCTCATTGCAAATCTCAACACTTGAAATTCCCGATAATATTTTGCCCCTAACCTCCTATGACCTTGACAAAGGCCAACAAACCATAGGATGCTAGTCAAGTTCAACCCGTCATTTCCTGATTGAATTAAACCCACCCGCACGGCCCTTGACAAAGGCCAACAAGGTCGCACGACTACCCTAACTCAATCTGCATCATATGCATAAGCAGATAAGCACCAGTTAGCTACCGCACACTGCGCCTTGACAAAGGCCAACAAACGCAGCACGAATACTAACTACTACTTATCTGAAATGACGGAGGGCTACGACAGATTTTTATGAAAACCTATTGCGTAATGAACTTGATATCGTTGTAGGATCGAATGAATTTAAAATGGAGTGCTTTTGAGGCTTTTCTAGTTTTGCTAAAGGAGTCACTCCCGGTGAAGGGATCGTCGGTCCTTTCCTCGTCGAATGAGGTGCGGGATATATCATATATATCGCTGTGCAAAGCAAAAACACTTAAAAGCTATCAAAAGACAAACCGAGTGTGTAGCATCTGTCAGTTATTGCTAAAGGAGTCACTCCCGGTGAAGGGATCTCGGTCCTTTCCTCATCGAATAAGGTGCAGGATATATCATATATACCGCTGTGCAAAGCAAAAACTGTAGCTACCTGTTTTATTTTGAAATTCGATTCTACAACATCTTAGGTTTCTTTTATTTCATTAATCATATTAATGAAGTCCCATCATTTAAATACCTAAACATCACAGATAAATACGACGTACACTTATGTCATCCGCATTCGCCTCGATGTCCCCTCGTGCACCGTTAGGTTAGGTAACTAACGGCAGAGCAGGGCAGGGCTAGCGCGGGTGTAAAACATAAGTAACGTCTATATAATATATCATATATACTATATACAGTATTTATCACAGAACATCACATGATCACATCACAGATATCGCAGCAGAAGAATCATATGAAATATTGGATATACTAGGACGTCCGTGTTTTCAATACGAGCCAGTATAAAACACGGATTCCACGGTCGTGATGAATAGCCAAACCCACACCTCTAGACCCCTACGAGAGCGGCAAGCAACCCTACCAATTCTAGAGTTAGGAGACCCGGACTCGACTCCTCGAGTTGGTCTCCCACTGGACTCCAGAACCCGGTTACTTGTGCCCTTCTCCTTGGGTCTATCCTAGTGCGGAAAAGTAAATAATATACAAGAGGTGACAACTTCCGCAACCTGGAAGCGCCCCAATAAAAGAATATTACATACAAGTTTTTACATGAATGAAAATGAAAAACACTCATCTCACATAAAAACCCCCGGCTATTCAAACACGACGATCCAATATAACATATCCAGCAACACATAACATCATATGTCATCAACGTAAGTAAATATGTCCATCCCAATTGTCGTTGACATATAGCAACGAAACCGGCGATATCACATATTACACTTACGGTCACAGAAAAGAAAGTGTAAAACTACAACAGTTGGAATCCGCAACCACCTCAGACATTGCATGCCTGACCAAATGAATTACTTAGACATCCCATGCCTAACAATTATAAACCCCGCATTTTAGTCTCATTATCGAAAACTCTTTTCAATATCAAGTCGGGCAATTCAACAAGATTCCCGAAAAACTGATCGAATGCTCGTCGCAAACTTTAGTAGGCGGCCGCACCCCTGATACCATCGACGAAGTGCACCAAGGCGGAACACCGCTACCGCGAGCACCCGAACGGATGCTTTCGGCGACGGGGTTCTCCTACAGTCACTTGGTCGGGGCTATGGAGTGAGGCTGTCTATTAAGTTTACCCGGCGAGTATCCGCGTACGCTACGTGATTGCGACGGACTTTTGATCGCATCAAAATTCCGTGGCAACCGATCAAGTGAGACTAAACTGCTACGTTTATAATATTCATTCCGTTATCTCATAACTTCTTGTGAATTCCAATTATTGTATCCCATTCCGGATAAATAGAAAATGTTAAACTTTCCGATCGAACATCCAAACACCCAAGTTTTCCCGATACAGATCAACACATGAAATATGAGTCTAACAACATTCAGTTCGTGCCTCAGTACCAACGGTCCAGCCGTAGAAGGGTCAAGCCAACGCCTCACATGTGGCACGCCGTACTGCCCCAAACCCGAAGGTTCAAAGGGCAGTTCAAGACGGTCACATAATCGAGTTAAGGTTTGTTGTCTTCTAGAGGGACCATCGCGTTACTTGCACTACTTAGAACATCGTTAAACTACGAAAAAATCCAACACTTGGAAATTTCCCGACAGGGGAAAAATTGGGTATTTATATCCGGTCGAACTTTTTAACATATTCAAAAAATTATCCGGAAAGCCACACAGACAAAATTTGATACTCCGATCGAAACACCGAACCCCAAATCAATCGCAGAAAATTCAACTCTTGAATTAATATTAAAAATTCTCAGAAAATCCAGCATAATTTAATAAGAGTTACTGTGCAAATTTGTATGCCACAAAGGACAAAACAGCCGCGGATCCGCCGCACGAGCCAAGCTCGTGCCGCGGAACCGCGGCTCATTGAAGGAATTACGCACACGAATTTTACAGTTTCCCTTAGAATTGCCTGCTGATTTTTCTGCATATTTTTAATGTTGAAAAATCCTCGAAATTAGAAAATGTACAGAGAGCATATTTTGAGATGGGTTTCGGGTCGTTCGGACTTCAAATTCCGTCTGGACTTCGCCTAAGGCTCTAGCTAGGCTCTGATACCACTGTATGGTTCCTAGGCACACTAGTGAGGTCTCACAAGGCATCGATCATGCCAAATTAAAATTTTAATGGTGCCGAGAAACCCGACTACGGATCGTCGGCTAGAAGTTTAGGCGAAAAAGCTAACTAGTTAACAATTAACTAAGAGATACGGAAATACAACCTTTGTAGATCCGGTGTTCCACCTCCATAGCTCCGCAACGAGGTCCTCTCCGCTGTCCAAATCAAATCCGGGCTCAAGCGTCGGGTTCGTCGGAGAATGGGCAAGCTAGGTCGTCGATGTCCATGCCGAAGATGATCTACGTCGAGGCATCGCTAGATCGAGCTCTCACTTCACCAAGTCATGAAACTTGTGAAGAAAACACACTCTACTACTTGGCAAGAGGTAGAGGATGAAGAAATAGGAAGTGGGTAGACTTTAGTTTTGGATTTCTCACTCTTTTCCAACAATCACCATTGATGGAGAAAGCTTTTTCTTCATGAAAGAAGATGAAGAAGAAGAAGAATATTATGATAAGGATAATAAAATGAAAAGAAAATAGAATACTTATCATAATTGAACCATGGTCAAGTGTAGAGAATAAATCATGGTTAGTGGGATGGTTAGGGTTAAGCATGAGACAAAATGGTCACTTGGTCAAAGTCTTCATGAAGCTTCATGAACAAAACAAAAGAAGCCACCATTTTCTCATTTGCTTTTCATTTTCCAAAATGAATGAATGAATAAATAAATAGATATGAAAATGTAAACCCTAACCATTACATAACCATGGTTTAAACTTTACACAAAACACAAGTAAACATGTATCATCAAACATGATACAATCAAGTGCACAAAAGTATATCACATATACAATGTGTACAATCGACTGAGAAAATCCATTTAAAGTGAACCGATACTAGTTAATGCAAAGTAATATATCAAATATATAATTATGCATTAAATCATTAAATCAACACTTGATTCAATGATCCGGTCATGTCGCACACAACCGACTAGTATTCAATGTATCGGCTTATCGATTCAACGCTTGAATCGATAATTAGGTTATATCGCATACAACCATCTGACACATTGATCGCGAGAATGAAATACGGTATCACATACACGCATTATTCTCGGTCCCGCACATATCTCATATGCGCTCCTATTTCGTTTTGCTTGAGCCAGGAAACCTCTGTGTAGGACTCTAAAGACTCGTCAATACGCCGGCAGCAGATGATGATCATATCAAGCATCCACAAGCCGCAAGCGGTTTGCTAAACGTAACGGCCACCCGGGTATTGAGCGATCTGAAGATCGACGAGCAAGCCCGCTCACACTCCAGTGAATCCAACCAGTAACACTACCGAACAGTCCGGTCTGATCGTCTGATATGTCGCATATCTCGCCTAGGGGTGGTAAACGTCAGACCCCAATAGCTCGATAAGTCGTGTTGATATGAGGTCTATAACAATTCGAGAAACTACTGGTAACACTTACCAGTAAATCTCAGCAACCGTGGCCAGAGATTTCCTGTTATAGCCAATCAAACACAGCGCAACATCAACCCCCTATACCGGGAGAGACGAATCCCCTCCTATCGCTCATTGCCTCCATGTGACTCGGGACTGTACCCAAAAACCACCGTTTTGCACGCCCTCTTGGACGTGGTAAGATGGAAATCAAAGCACAGTGGGAACCACACAAGACTCTATGACGATCTCGGGTCAACAGACTACTCTGTACCAGTGTCACCAGAGAACTGCCATCTGACGTGAGGTATAATACCATCTGGGAGTTCTCGGCGAGTCCGTCCAGTGTACCCAGTCTTTACTGAGCACCCGTATATCATCTCTGATGTCAAACACCAATGGATATGGGATCATCCATCGCCCATCTGTATGGGTCGAGAAGGTATACGCTAGTCTACTCTGGTATATCGATGCCCTGTCTCGATACACCCACGACTAGGGACTTTGAAGGATGTACTTATGGACTACCATGTCGCCACTAGTATGATCCGCATCATAGTCCAGGTAGTCAAGTACATATCCTAAGGGCTTTACCAACATGTAATTGAGAGACAATCTGTGTACACGTTAAGGTAAAGAGCAACCAGATAGCATACTATCATGTCGAGCAAGAAAGTCCTCCCTATATATGTCCCAGTATCCACTACAATATACATCCAATATACAGTAATGGCCTCTAGGGCATATATATAACTAACAGCAGGGTGCAGAGGAAGAGGTGAAGGCAGCGGCGGCAAGGAGGAGTTGTTGGGTGGTTATGGAGGAGAGGAGGGCAGCTGGTGGCGGCGAGCGGTTGCGGCGACGTAGAGGAGTTCAGGCAACGGAGCTGTGAAGGAGGCTATGGTGGCACTGGGACATGGTCGATGGGGGCTTGGGAGGCTTGTCGGTGGTGTTGAAACGTGGAGGTGGTGCAACGGAAGCTTGGGAGTTGGGTTATGATGGGGTGGCCAAGGTGTTGATGGTATGGAGGTGATCTCGTTGGTGGGCTTAGGGGATCTTTGGCGGTGCTGGGTTCGGCCGGTGGTGGAGTAGGGAGGTGTGTGAGTTGAGGGGGAGAGAATGAGCGAGATGTTAAGAGATGGAGAGTGAGAGATACGTTGGAGAGATGAGGGGAGGCAGGTGTGAGGATCTCGGGGTCGTTGGCGATGAGGCTACGTCGGTGTGGAGCGATTCTCGCGGAGGTAGGCGTGACAAAGGGGCAGCGATGTTGGGTTTGCGAACGTGGGGAAAATAAGTGGGAAGAAGGAAAGAGAGAAGGGAGAGGGAAAGAGAGAGAGGAGCTTGGATTTGGAGGAGAGGATCTCGAGTTAGTTAGGATCGGGGGCGGTGTTGACGAGGAGCGGGTCTTGCGGGAGAGCGTGATAGAGGAGGAGCAGTTGGGGAAAAGGAGGGAAAAGAAAAAAGAAGAAGAGAAGGAGAGGGAAGTAGGGAACGGGTCGGGTCAGGTCGGGAGCTTGGGTGCATGAGTTTGGACCGGGATAGTGTGGGTTTGGGCTAGGGAATTGGGTTAGGGTTTAGGGTTTTAGATTAGGTTAAAAGAAAAGAAAAAAATGAGTGGTATGAAATAATTAGAAAAATATAAGAAAATATTTATTAAAAAATACAGAAAAATATACAAGGAACCGGGGATTTACAGTATGCGCGCGCTCGCGCGTGTATGTGTATATGTGTATATATGTATATATGTGCGCGCTTGTGTGTGTGTATGTGTACACATACACACACAGACACACACGTACACATATTCAAGCATACATACACACACGACACACACACACAGTCAAGACTTAATTCATCATCATTCTCTAAAATGAAACTCTTCATATTTGTTTGATTGTAGAGTTGACGTCGGAATCATTGCTCACTCCATTTTCACATTCTATATTCATCAGTCTTCGGTACACAACTTTTCCCCTTTTAATTCCTAACTACTAAACTTAGACTAATTAACCATATATAGATTAAGCCACCAATTAAACATTAATTAAATAAAAAACATAGAGTGTGAACATGTGTTTGTGTGAGAGAGTGTGTGAGACTTACCTTTATGCAATGTTCCTTATATGGATGCGTGTTTATTTTAATGAATCTAGATACTTCGTTATTAATATCAAATGTTCGAGCAAATTTCCAATCAAAACTGGATACTTAAATAACCGACGATACTGAAATGATATCCATCAAAACCAATCTAATTAAGTGCATGATACTCGATGATGATAAAAAGTAAACCGATATATACCGTTATCGAGTTCACAATGAAAAAATATCGTGACTTAGAACCTGTCTATCGGTTATCTTCGTAACATAAAACTATGCGTGCTGTCAACCTCGAACGTTAATCGTTCTTCGTTGACAGCCATCTCATAGTTTATGCGACGAGAATACTAATCGTACTATAACCAATAAATTTGTCCTGTTTTGTACAAGTTAAGAATGTATAACATATACACTTCCCTGCATACTTATACTTTTCATTCGTTTTAAGACGAGTTTCGTTTGTACCTTTCCGCTGGTTCTCCATGTACAAATATAGTTGAGATGATCATCTCAGTACTGATAGTATTGAGATGTTTATGACTTCTATTGCAGTGTACTCGGAGAACAGCGGGGAGGTGCAGCCGAAATTTTCTCGAAGTGAATGAAAACATAAGTGCACAGCGTGTATGCATTATAAATTCTTAATAGGATAGAAGCCTTACCCTCGACAGCCGTTATCCCTTGACATCCAAGATAGAACCGTTAATATATCCGGACACAATAAATTACTAATATGTATTTCCGAGACACTGTTGTCATTCTCTTCTTTGTCTATAACTATCTCGTTCTTAGCCTTCTCAATGCAGTATAAAATTGTTAATATCATGTATCATTTGAAAATGTTTGTTATGTTATAATAAATAATTGTGAACTGTCTTAGGACTTACGTATCGGACAAGAATGGATAAGACTTGGATAAATAAGAATAAGTTTGGCCCTGAATTCCGTAATGGTGTAGAAGAGTTTATGCAATTCTTGTCAAGAGTGGGCGGAAGTCGGATTCTTTGTCTCTGTAGAAAATGTTGGAACGGTAGAAGTGATAGTCGAGGGGCGGTTCAAATTCATATATTTGCTAACGGATTCTATGAACGCTACATTATCTGGCACTTACATGGAGAGGTCGTGAATTATAGAATTGGTGCACATCATTTGTTGCCGCCTCCTATGAGAACTTCAGCAACCACCGGTTTAAATGATATGATGGACGAGCTGTATAATAGCATGAACGATGATACCCCTTCAGATGATGCGGTTCCAGATGCCGAAACTGCTAATTTTTTAAGTATATGGAGGATTCTAAGAAACTTCTTTACGAGGGTACGACAACGACGAAGTTGGGTTGGATGGTTCGCATGTTTCATCTTAAATGCAAAATTTTATGGAGCAACAAGTCAGTCGATGTCATTCTAAAAATAGAGAAGGAGGCTTACCTGAATTTCGATCTCCTTACCAATTTTCAAGAGATAAGGAACATTAGTGCCGACATCGGTTTCGGTTATCAAAAAATCGATGTATGCCTAAATGATTGTATGTTACTCATGACATATGATGACAATAACTTAAATAAGTGTAGAACTTATGGGGAATCGAGGTGGATTTTACATAAAAGGCCTCCGAGGGACGACGAGTCAATTCCGAAAATTCTGGTGAAGGTGTTACGCTTTTTTCTATTAAGAAAAGATTACAGAGGTTATTTTTTCATCTAAAATTGCCGAACTTATGACATAGCATGTAAATAATCGTAGGAAGGATGGAGTCTTACGACATCTCGCTGATGGTGAGGAGTGGCAAAGATTTAACGCTCAATTTCTAGCGTTCGCTGCGGAAGCTCGTAACGTGAGACTTGGATTATTGGTTGATAGCCTGGAACTGTTTAAAAGAGGTGCATCACACACCGTATGGCCTGTTACACTAGTAGTTTATAACCTCCTGCCGTGGATGAGTATGAAACAATTTTATATCCAAATGCCTCTGTTGATCCCTGGAAGCAACTCTCCTAGTATTGATATCGATATTTATTTTAAGTCGTTGATCAATGAGTTAAATGAGCTATGGGAGACCGGCATCGCTACTTACGATGTCCACAAAAAGGAGAAATTCACACCGCGCACGGCGTTGCTTTGGATAATAAACGATTTCCCGGCATATGCCATGTTGTCGGGATGGAGTACGAAAGGTCATCGTGCTTGCCCCTGTTGTCAAGAGTACACCATCTGTGAAACGCCAGTATATCAGATTTCTGTTGGATATGTATGCCCTAGATGCCTATATTGTATAGGATACTAGGGATATGGATGTACAGAACAATCTTGCTCAGTTGTATAGTTTACTATTTGCGTTGTCTTTATCTGAAAATGTGTATTTATTTTTCTTGTTGCTTTATATTGCTTATACATGTTGATAAAGACTCGTTACAGTAGTATACTATTTTGGTTTGTCTTTATCTTAATATGTGTATATGTTTTACTCGATATCATATATGGCTGATACATGTTGATAAAGCCCGTAGGATTTTACTTGACTACCAGCGTTATGATGGCGATCATATTGTGGGGGCCGGGTAGTCCATAAGCACATCCTTAAATATCCCAAGTCGCAGGAGTATTGAGACCGGGCATCGATATTCCAGAGTAGACTTGTGTATACGTTTCTAGACCCCGACGAGGGGCAGTGGTTGATCCCACAACTATTGGCATGATCACCTAAGATTGTATACAGGTGCTCACTGGGGGTGAGTACACTGGATGGACTCGCCGAGAACTTCTAGATGGTATTATACCTATCGTCAGATAGTGGTTCTCAGGTGACATGAGTACATGTTAGTTTTTAGACCTGAGATCGTCATTTGTCTCGTGTGAGTTCCCACTGTACTTAGATCACCACCCTACCATGGCTCTACCAAGTTGTGTAAACAGGTTTTGGTTGGGTACAGTATCGAGCCACAAGGAGGCAGTGAGCGATTGTCTGGGATTCGTCTCTCCTGGTATTAGGAGTCAATATCGCACTATGTCCGGTTGGACAGAACCATAATATCTTGGCAAAGGCAATTGAGATTTACTGATGGTTAGATCAGTACTTTCTCATATAGGTCCTGAGCCAAATCGATATGACTTATTGGGTTATTAGGGGTCTGACGCTTACCACCCTTAGACTCGGTATGCGATACTCTTAGACGAAGAGACCGGACTGTACGGAGATTTTCACGGATATGCTCAGTAGAATTTGGACGAGCTTTCTCGTTATCCTTCTTTTCGACAGGTACCTGGGTAGCCGTTACGTACAGCTAGTGCCGCTGACGTGCTTGCGGTTAAACCCATTGCCAGCGTACTGTCGAGTCTTTAGAGTCCCACATAGAGGGTTTCCCTGGTTCAGGAAAAACGAAGTACATGCCATATGTTTATACGTTCAGGGTTCCGATTAAATATGTATACTAGTTGCACGAAATTTAATCGGACAGTTTGTGATACCAGATGGCTTAGGATTAAGCTAATTTATTAAATCAAGTAATGATTTAATTCTAGTATCATATTATTAGATTTTGTTGGATATAGTGCCCTCAAGTCAATTATTGTAATCGCAGGCACGCGATTATGATGATTGAGGAAGGACCTATATGGGTAGAACAGTCTTACTCAAAATGATAGTATACTATATGGTTTGTCTTTATCATCATGTACATCCATTATGTGGTATTAGAGATCATTATTACATGTTGATAGAGCCCATAGGGTTCTTACTTGACTACCAACATTATGATGATGATCATATACGTGGGAGTTGGGTCGTCGAGGGAGTGTCAAGACTGGGCATCGATACTCCGAAATAAACTAGTGTATACTTTTCGAGACCCTGACAAGGCGCGGTGGCCGGTATCAAAATCCATTGGTGTCAGTTCGTCACCTAAGATAGTATACATGTGCTCATTAGGTTATGAGTACACTGGACGGATTCGCCGGGAATATGCTAGATGGTATTATACCTATTCCCAGATAGCAGTTCTCAGGTGACATGAGTACAGGTTAGTCTGTCGACCCGAGATCGTCATTTGTCTCGTGTGAGTTCACACTGTGCTTTGATTACTACCCTACCACGGCTTAAAAGAGTCGTGCAAACAGGTTTTAGTTGGGTACAGTCCCGAGCCACATGGAGGCAGTGAGCGGATCGTCGGGGATTCGTTTCTTACGGTATTGGGGGTTGATGTCGCGCAGTGCACGGGTGGCCATCACCAGAAATCCTTAGCCAAGGTAAACGATAATTAATGATTTGGATCAGTAGTTTCTCAATGGGTGATGGACTTCATACCGACATGAAATATCGTGTTATCAGGGGTCTGACTTTATCCACCCCCTAGACCCGATATGCGATACTCTTAGACGAACAGACCGGACTGTATGGAGATTGTCACTGACAAGCTCAGTAAGGGTTTAGATGACTTTGCTCGTCGGCCTTCCTTTCGCTCAATACCTGGGTAGCCGTTACGTACAGCTATTGCCGCTGACGTGCTTATGGTTAACCCACTGCCAGCGTATTGACGAGTCTTTAGAGTCCCACACAGAGGGTTTCCCTGGTTCAGGTGAAATGATGTAGTAACCGTATTGGATACATGCAGGGTTCCGATCGAATGATTGTACTAGTTACCCGGACTTTCGATTGGATGGTTGATAATACTAGCCGGCTCGGGTTTGAGCCGGATTATTAAATCAGGTATTGATTTAATAATTTACGTATATGTATTTCGATATGTATATTCTAGTATTATGTTTTTTGTGTTATTCTATCTCTTTGGGTATTAGTATTTCGGTATGAATACAGGTATGTATATACTGTAGAATGTAATCCGTATTTATACGGAAAACATTCTAGAAGGTGGATACCTCATTTTAGATTTTATCCATTTACTTTGAATGGAAAATGAGGAGTAAAAGAAGAGAGGGGAGTATGGTGAGAGCCATGCTTGAAAAGTGTTGCACAAATGAATTAACAATTCATTTGTGCAAACTATTCAAGCATGGTTGGAATTGTTTTACTGAAAAATGTGTTATACAAAACGATGCTTCGTGGTTTTCTCTCTTGGTTGGATGGTTCATTTTTGAGATGGATTTTTATTCTCACCATTAGCTTCACTCTCCTCACTTCTTTTCTTGAGCTCCTCCACCTTCATCTTCAACATCCTCTCTACAATCTCATGTATTGAGAATCAAGAGAGGAGGTGAGATAGATACACACATAGAACACTTCATTACATTCTAGACACTTTAGATTAACAATCTAAAGTCTCTAGATTCTCCATTAGACTCTTAGTGTGGAGCTAGAGCCATGGGCTACATCTCTCGGGTGGATCATCTTCGACGGAGGAAGGCCGGTGATCAAGTTCGATCCAAAGGACCTCAAGGAGCTAAGGAAGATGGTAGAGGATCGAAGGACACGTATCATTCGGTATAACAACTTCTAACCTTGTAGCTAGAATGTCTTTTATAGCTAGTATAGGTTTATGGTTCGATTCTAGGACGGGTTCGTTAGCGCCAGTTTTTCAAACGCCAATTTTTGTTCCGCATCAGCCACGGTAGATGGCCAGGGTGATAGCAAACCCTAACATGGTATCAGAGCCACCCATAAACCTTTATTAGCTAGTTTACATAAGTTTAAAGTATCGATCGATAGAATTTGCCGAATCGTATTTCCAAAACTGTTGCTTGATGTTTGAATTTCAAAGTTGTTCAAAAAACTTTTCTGGTTGTATTAAAATTATGTGAAGCCAAAACTAGAGCTAAGAAAAAAATTTGGGCACCTAACTCCAAAATTCGGCGAGGGACAGAAGCAAAATGGCACATTTTGCGGCTAAACCACCGCGCTTTTTGGGCTACAGTGCACCAAATTTTTTCTGGGGCTCTAGTTCATAGAAATATGATTTTTGGGATGTATGTTTTTAGCCAAGATTTGTTTGAGTGCTGGTTTGTATTTTGGGCCAATGTGGAAAAGTTTTTGTCGAACGATATTTTGGATAGGTGTTTTTCAGTACATGTCTTAATATCTGCGATAGTGAATATCATTGAGCGGTACAACCCGACTAGTTGCTATATGTTCAACTAGACGGGTTTGTGAACGTGATATTCACATTGATATTCTGTGTTGTGCTGATATTTTGTACGGATTGTCGTATGGAATAGCCTCTAGTGAAATGGTAGTTGTACAGTTTAGATTCATTTGTATATTCGTTATTGCGGGGCGAGCGTCTGACATCTGGGCAACCGTCTCTGCCAGATTGTATATTTTTTTATTGGGGCACGAATGGGTTGAGGTCGATGTCGCCATTGTATATATACTTTTCTTTTCTGTATTAGGATTTGTTAGTTATATGTATGCCCTAGAGGCCATTATTGTACATGATTGTATATTACAGTGGATGCTTGGACATATATAGAGAGGACTTTCTTGCTCGACATGATAGTATGCTATCTGGTTGCACTTTATCTTAACATGTACACTTGTATCATTATACAGTCTCTCCGTTACATGTTGATAAATCGCTTAGGATGTGTACTTGACTACCAGGACTATGATGTAGATCATACTAGTGGGGCCAGGGTAGTCCACAAGTTCATCCTTTAATTGTTCCTAGTTGAGGGAGTATCGAGATAGGGCATCGATATTCCAGAGTAAACTAGTGTGTACGTTTCTTGACCCTGTATGGGGCGATGGATGATCCCACATCCATTGGTGTTTGACAAAAAATATTGTACACAAGTGCTCATTGGAGAATGGGTACACCGAACAGGACTCGTCGAGAACTCCTAGATGGTATTATACCTATCGTCAGATAGCAGTTCTCTGGTGACACTGGTACAGGTTAGTTTGTAGAGCCGAGATCGTCATAGAGTCTTGTGTGATTCCTACTGTGCTTTGATTTCCTCCCTACCACGCTCAAGAGAGCATGCAAACAGGTGGATTTTGGGTACAGTCCCGAGTTATATGGATGCAATGAGCGATAGGAGGGGTTTCGTCTCTCCCAGTATTGGGGGTTGATGTTGTGCTATGCTCGATTGGCTATAACAGGAAGTCCCTGGTCAGGGACGATGACGAGATTTACTGGTAGGTGTTATCAGTAGTTTCTCGACCCGTTATGAGCCTCGCATCGGCATGACTTATCAAGTTATTGGGGTCTAACGTTTACCACCCCCAGACTCGATATGCGACATATCACACGAAAAGACCGGACTGTACGGTAGTGTTACTTACTGTATTCACTGGAGTTTGGACAAGCTTGCTTGTTGATCTTATGAACGCTCAGTACCTAGGTAGCTGTTATGATCATTATCTACTGCTGGCGTATTGACGAGTCTTTAGAGTAGTACACAGAGATTTCCTATCTCAAGCGAAATGAAGTAGGGCACATATGTGATATGTGTGGGACCGAGATTAATACGTGTATGTGATACAGTATTCTAATCTCGCGATATAGGTTATATGTGATATAACCGGATTATTGAATCAAGTGTTGATTCAATAATTTATTATATGTATATTTGATATACATATAAATGATATTAGACGGTTGTATGTGATATAGCAGGATTATTAAATCAAGTGTTGATTTAATAATTTAATATATAATTATATATTTGATATATTAATATATATTAACTAATATTAGCTCACTTAAGAATTTGTTTTCTACAAATACATATAAATATATATGAGAGATATATTAATGTATTTATTTTTGTGTCATGCTAGATGATATATTGGACATGGGTGTATGAGACTCACACCAAACTAAAGATAATTTGGGTGATTAATTATTAAGGGAAAAATCAAAATTTAGTGGAAATTAGCATGGTTAATGATGATTGTGGAAGCATGTAGAATCCTTGACTTAGTCCACTAATTTTGTTTTACTCTATATATTTATTAACCCAACCATTATCTTTAGCCATGATTAAATCTCCACAAATATGATTTAAGATATTTTCTCACCCAAGGGTTCACACTTGATCATCTTCTTCATCCCCTTCTTTGCTCTCTAGCTTTTGAGTGAGGTGAAAAAGAAAAAGAGAAAATTAATTCTAAATTGAGCAAAATTCCTACTTCATCAATTTATACCAAACTAGCCATTTAGTATAGGTTGTTTACTTCACTAATTCTTCAATTAGTGAAGAGATAACTTGAGTTAGAGATTCTTCGACGTAGATCATCTTCGGCCTTGAAGATCCTTAAGAAAGCTCGTTCCTTTCGCCTAGTAGAGCCTAAGAAGAGTTCGGGGACCACTACTTGGAGCCAAGGGACTACTACACGGAGCTTTAGAAGTGAAGGACCGGTCTACAAAGGTTTTATTCCTTGTTCACATAGTGTAAAGTTTGTTTACATGCTTTATAAAACCCTAATTCTCTAGTTCGATTCTAGATTTGTGTTCCTTAGCACTCTAGATTTTTTAAAATTGTATACTCGATGCTTGCTAAAACCTAGTGGTCGTGCTATGAAACTCCAACATGGTATCAGAGCCAAGCTAGAGTATTAGGAGTGGTCTAGGTGAAGTTAAAGTATTCGATCGACTTTTTGAAACCCCAAAATTTTTGAATTTAAAAATATGCAGAAAATTGTACAGGGTTTTCTATGGATCCCCAAGAAGAACGAGCGCCCAACTCGACCAAACGGCCGCGCAACCACGGCCAAACCATGGGTTTAGCCGCGGTTCCACGGCGCAGTTGGTGAGGCAGGAACTGTGCCTTCTTGTGCTGATCCGTAGGTACTTGAGGCACTTTCTGGGTATTTTTAAGTGAGACTCAAATGTTGAAGTCTCTGGGAATTATGGGTATTTGATAAATCGATCGAAATGTTTAACATCGTCTAGTATATCTATGATTTGTGATACAATATTTGGAATCCACAATAATTAGTTCTGTGAAAACTAATTAGTGTTTTGTAAATCTAGCAATTTAGTCTTTATTGATCGGTTGCCACGGGGTTTTGATTCGGATCAAAACTCCATCGCAATCTCGTATAGTACGCGAATGCTCGCCGGGTAACCTTACTAGATAGCCATGCCCCATAGCCCCGACCAAGTCACTGTAGGAGAATCCCGTTGTCAAAAGCATCCGTTCGGGTGGTCACGGCCGCGGTGTTCCGCCTAAGTGCACTTCATCGACGGCATCAGGGGTGCGGTCGTCTACTAATGTTTCCAACGAGCATTCGATCATTTGTTGGGAATCTTGTTGAATTGCTCGACTGGTTATTGAAAAGTGTTTTCAATTTGAGACTTAAATTCCGGGTTTATGATGTTTAAGAAATTTATACGGTTAGGCATGAAATCCAAAGTATGTGATATTTGTAAGTCGATGTCGCGCACCCCACGTGTTCGCGGGGAGGCGGAAATTGCAAAAAATGATTTTTACAGGCTTCGCAACACCGACTTAAACCGAGGATCGAACATAAACCCTAACTAGCAAACTACATGAGGTTTAACTACTCGGATGAATGTTATACCTCGTAGTATCGTGTCCTTCGGGTCTTCTCGCTATCCTCCTCATCATCATAGGCTCCAAGGATCGAATCGGATTGAAGCTTCCTCGTCGGCTTCCTCGAGTCAAAGACGATCCACCTGAGAGTCTATAGTCCGAGCTCCAATCTCAACTCCGAGGTAATTAGGGCAAGTAGCTTGCTAGACTAGATGGCCTAGGTGATGTAGAGAATGAAGATGGAATACTTATTCTCTTGGAACTCTAGGTTTCTCAACTCATGAGACAATTAGGGTTTCATATGAGAAAAGAAGAAGACTTGAGAAATGAGAGTGAACTTGTGAGCTCTTGAAAAAATCTTGGCTATCCAAAAGATAAAGAATGAATTAAATAAGATATTTTGGAGATAAATATCTCACCACAAAATATCTCACAAGCTTCACAAAAATCTATTTTGTCAAGTAAGTGAGTCACCAAGTAGCCATGCTAGATTCAATGCTCAATTCCACCTCATTTCTCCACCCATATTGTTTAATCCATAAAAGAATCAAAACCCTAATAGGTGTCCCCTTCTAGAAGCTTTGCCGAACTAATTACGAGAATGCCCTTCATCCGTATATACATACTCGCATCCGCATTCCGAAGAATACGAATACAAAGAGACGAAACAAATCCATCAGTACAATACTAGGACCCGGCTTAAACCAAAGCCCACTAGTATTATCCGCCGGAAAATCATACGCACACAAGTGCACGTAAGTGTTCGAAGCCCTGTCATAAAACCATACGAACTCTACATCTTTCTCCCGATGCAGGGAAACTCTCTGTGTGGGACTCTAAAGACTCGACAGTACGCTGGCAGTGGGTTTAACCACAAGCCGGAAGCGGTAATAGCTGCACGTAACGGCTACCCAGGCATCTGTCGATAAGAAGGCCGATGAACAAACCCATCCGAACTCTTACTGAGCCTGCATATGACAATCTCCGTACAGTCCGGTATGTTCGTCTAAGAATATCGTATATCGGGCCTAGGGTGGCGGTAATCGTCAAACCCCTAATAGAGCAACAAGTCGTGCCGGAGTGTAGCCCAAAACACCCTGAGAAACTACTAGAATACCTACCAGTAAATCTCGCTTGCCCTGGCCAGGGACTTTGTGTAATGGCTCTCCAAACACAGCGCAATATCAACCCCAAATACCGAGAGAGACGAATCCTATCTAACCGCCACCGCCTCTAAGTGCTTTGGGACTGCACCCAACTACTACCTGTTTGCATGACTCTTTTGAGCCGTGGTAGGGTAGTAATCAAAGTACAGTGGGAACACACTCGAGGTGAAGTAGCAGTGTCTAATCGACGGACTTGTTGGATATATGTATGCCCTAGAGGCCATTATGTGATAGTGTATGTACTGATGTGTATAAATATATATATTCAAAGGACAGTCTTGCGCGACATGATAGTATGCTATCTGGTTTCACTTTATCATATGTTCACTTGATCATGTTTATATTCATTTTGGTACATGTTGATAAAGCCCTAAGGATATTGGCTTGATTACTGGGATTATGATGTGGATCATACTAGTGGGACACCTGTAGTTTATAAGCATATCCTTGAAATGTTCCTAGTCATAGGTATATCGAAACAGGGCATCGATATTCCAGTGTAGACTAGCATATACTATTCTTGTTCCATATGATGGGTGATGGATGATCCCATATCCATCTGGTGTGCTGACACCGAAGATTGTATACGGGTGCTCAGTGAGACTGGGTACACTGAACGGACTCACCGAGAACTCCTATGTGGTATTATATCATACGTCGGATAGCAGTTCTCAGGTGACATGGGTACAGGTTAGTCTGTAGACCTGAGATCGCCATAGAGTCTTGTGTGTCCTCCCACTGTACTTTGATCTCTACCCTACTACGGCTCTATTGAGGCGTACAAACAGGTGGATTTTGGATACAGTCCCGAGGCATATGGAGGCAATGAGCGATAGGAGGGGTTTCGTCTCTCCCGGTATTGGGGGTTGATGCTGTGTTATGCACGATTTCCTATAACAGGAAGTCCCTGGCTAGGGCTGCTGAGATATTACTGATAAGTGTTATCAGTAAGTTTCTCGATCTGTTATAGACCATATACCGGCATGACTTATTGAGTTATTGGGATCGACGATTCCATCCCTAGACTCAATATGCAGCATATCTGACGAAGAGACCGGACTGTACGCTAAGTGTTGCCAGTTGGATTGACGGGAGTTTTGACAGGTTCGCTTGTTCTTCTTCTGATCGCTCAATACCCGGGTGGCCGTTACGTTTAGCTAGCCGCTTGCGGCTTGTAGGTGTTTGATATGATCATCACCTACTGTTGGCGTATTGACGAGTCTTAGAGTCCCACACAGATGTTTCCTGGCTCAGGCTAAATGATGTGGTGTGCATATGAGATATGTGCGGGAGCTTGATTAAATACGAGTATATGATACCGTATTTTAATCGGGCGTTTTATATTAGTCGGGTCGTATGAGATATGACCGGTTTATTAAATCAAGTGTTGATTTAATATTGACTTTTATCTCATTTATTTAAACCATTTTCTTTAGATGGATGCATGCATGTATATGTACATGTTGATGTGCATACACACATACATACATGCATTTGTATCATGGTTGATGATACAACATAGATGGCAATATAAGACTCACATGGTTCATATTTATATATATGGATATTTTTGTTTTAAGTTAAAGATAAAGGAAATTAAATTAATGACTTATTTCTTCACAAATGACTCATTGTTTCTACACACTTCCATGGTTGACCTTTGACTCAACCTTGGTTAATTTCCTTTGCTCTTTAAGTCATCACAAAATATCTAGATATTATTATTAACCAGGGTTTGTTTTATGATATTTATTTATCTCTCTCTCTCTCTCTCATTATTATCATGAGATCATTATTCATCCAAAAGAAAATATTGCCATCTTCATTTTCCTCTCTCTAGCTCTCTCTTGAGTTCTAAAATTGAGTGAGGTTAAAAGAAAGAAAGGGTTTTAAGTGAGAACCTAAACCACTTCATCATCCTACACATCTCTAGCTACTTTGTGTGGGGTGTTTGCTTCAAGGATTTCATAGATCAAGTGAAGGAACAAGCTTTGAGCAAAGGACTTCGGGTGGATCGTCATGGAATTGGAAGCGTTCAAGCGAGACGTTCCAAACCTTAGGAGATCCAAGGAGTTACCCTAGAAGGTCTACAAAGGTTGTAGTCTCTCCACTTAGTGTTAGATAATCATTTATATGTGATACTATTAATTGTTACTCAATAATTCTAGTTCGATTCCTAGTTAAGTTTGCTTAGCACCTCTTAAAATTAAATTGTGGCATGTGTGATGCTTCCAAACCCTATATGAGGCATTAAGGAAACCCTACAGTGGTATCAGAGCCAAGCTAAAGCTTTGGAGTAACCTAGACGACGTTAAAAACCTCGAATGAAAGAAATACGACGCCCGGGGGGTGCTCTCTGGAAATTTTTCAAAAACGTGGATTTTTTCACATTAAAAATACTTAAAAAATTCAGCAGGGTATTTTAAGGGCCCACAAGAAATACGAACCCGTAACACCACTAAAGGACCGTGGAACCGCGGCATGAATGGGCATTCCGCGGCGGTTCCGCGGCGCCTTTGGTGCAGTTGGGGCTGTACTTTCTTGCGCTGGCCTGTTTGTACTTTGTGCAGTTTCTGGTAATTTTTAAAACTGCTCAAGTGTTGAGCTTTCTGAGAAGTCTTTGGGTGTTTAATCGTTCGATTGAATGTTTTAACTGCGCCTAGTTTATTAGTATGTGATACAATAATTGGAATGTACAAATTTGTTTGTTGCGTGTAAATCTAGCAGTTCGGTCTCGGGAATAATCGGAAATATTGTTGAATTATCCGGCTTATTTTGAAAAGGTGTTTTCATGGGTGAGACCTAAATGCGAGCTTTACATTGTTAGGCATGAAATCTTGTATATGTGATATTCCGGGTTTGTGTTGTCTAAAGGCAGTTACGATTCCAATTGTTGTAGTTTTTCATTTTATTTCTCTGTGACCGTAAGTGTAGTATGTGGTGTATCGCCAATTACGTTGCTATATATCAATGACAATCAGGGTACGTATATTTACTTACGTTGATGATATATGATATTATGTGTTGCTGAGATTTGATATGCAGAATTGCCGTGATTGAATAGCCGGGGTTTTTATGTGAGATGAGAGTTTTCTTTTCATTCATGTAAAATTAAATTGTATGTAATATTCTTTTATTTGGGGCACTTCCGGGTTGAGGTTGTTGTCACCAGTGTTGTATATTATTTATTTTTCCGCATTAGGATAGACCCAAGGAGGAGGGCACAAGTGACCGGGTTCTAGGGTTCAGTGGGAGGCCATCTCGAGGAGTCGAGACCGGGTCTCCTAAACTCCAGAATTGACAGGATCACTTGCCGCCCTCGTAGGGGTCTAAGAGTGTGGGCTTGGCTATTCATCGGGACCGTGGAATCCGTATTTTCTATTGCTGGCTAAATACAAAATACGGACCTCCTAGATATCCTATATTAAATGTGCTTCTGCTGCTTATTTGATGTGATCATTTTATTAATATCTGAGACGAATGCAATATTATATATATGATATATAATAGACGTTGCTTATGTTTTGCACCCGCACTAGCCCCGTCCTGGTATGCCGTTAGTTAAGTAACCTAACGGTGCATATCAGGACACTGTGGCGAATGCGGAGTGGCATAAGCGTACGTTATATTTTCGTTTCTTTCTGTGATGGCTTAGGATTTAAATGATGGGACTACACTAATGAGATTAATGTAAAGATAAATGAACCTAAAAAGATATTGTAGAATCAGATTTGAAACACACTCGGCCTTTTATGAAAAAGCAAGTTTCAAAAAAATGCGGAGCTTAAGCCACTCCTTTTAAACCTATTGGATTCTACAACGATATCAAGTTCAAAGCGTTAAAAGTTTTCTTAAAAACTATCCGCAGTCCTCCGTCATTTTAGGAAGTAGAGTACTTAGTATTCGTGCTGCGTATTTTGACTTTAGTTAAGGCGCAGTGTACGGTAGCTGAGTGATGTCTTCCTACACTGTATATGATGCAGATTAGTTAGGACATTCATATGATTCTGTTGACTTTAGTTAAGGGTCATAAGGGTGGGTCTAGTTAATCACGAAATGACGGGAAGAAATTGACTAGTACTTATGATATGTTGACTATAGTTAAGGTCATGAGTATTAGGGGTAAAACTAATATCGGGAATTTCAAGAGTTGAAATTTACAATGAGATTGTATACCTTCTATATGATAGTAGGATCCCGATCCCACTGCGAGCAAAAGTTGCTCTCGGGAGAATTTTGCACTTTACAATTAGCTCACTCAGTAGGTGTCAAGAAAGGTGTCAAACGGGGCTACGCCTCATGGAAGACGATGTTTATTTTAATTAGGTCCGTGCGAAAGCACGGGGAACCTCCCTCAAGTACCGGCACCGGCCTGGATGAACGGTTAGCGAAGTTGTAGAATGTAATTAATCCCGGCTAGTTTTCTTTTTAAAAGGTTTTAAAGAAAATTTGATAAAAACAGTGGGAGACATCGATTAGACAAGATAATAACCAATCTAATCTTTTGCAAGAGCTTTTCGCTGAGTGTATTCTTTTCTCTCTCTTAACAGCAGATTCAAATGTCATGACTCAAGCTTCTATTAGCTAAAAATAAACTGAATGGGATCAATTATAAAGATTGGCTGAGGAATCTAAATATTGACTTAACTTATGATAAGGTATCATATGTCCTCACCGCTCCAACCCCGTCCAGCCAACGTCCCAAATCTTCAGTTGCGGATAAGGAAATTCGCAAGATATGGGACGCTGACTGTTCCACGGCCAAATGCCTCATGCTTGCATCGATGGATAACACACATCAGAAGGAGCACGAGAATATGGACGTACAATCCATATTCCTCTATACAAAATAGTTGTATGGAGAGCAATCTCGCGTACTACGATACGAAGCATCCAGAAAGCTGTTTCAGATGCGAATGGCCCCTGGTACAGCAGTAGGAGACCATGTTATGAAAATGATAGCTCTCATAGAAGAGATTGAGGACCTTGGGTGGACGATGGACAATGAACAATATACGGATATTATTCTGCAGTCTCTCCCCTCCACCTTTGCTCAGTTCATAGTTAACTTCAACATGCATAACATGGAGAAGGAACTACCTGAACTCCTTAATATGTTAAGGAGTACAGAGAGCACGCTGAAGTCAGTAAAGACTCCCATTTCGTATGTTGGGACATCATCCTCCTCTCGCCCGAAGGCTAAGGCCAAGGGAAAGATGAAGAAGAAACCCACCAAACCTAAGGGTGGAGTCAAAAAGGTTAAGGGGAAAGACAAGTCCAAGGTTGGAGAATCGGGGAAAGGAGAATGTTTCCACTATAAGAAGACGGGACACTGGAAGCGGAACTGTACTGAGTACCTTGAACTCAAGAAGAAGCATGGTGATGCTTCAGCTTCAGGTGTGTTCGTGATTGAAAACTGTTTTTCTATTAACTCTGCTTCCTGGGTATTGGATACTTGTTCGGGTTCTCATATTTGCAATTCTGTGCAGGCGTTGAGAAATGGCAGAGTTTTGAAGATAGGTGATCATACTCTCCAAGTTGGAAATGGTTCCAATGTAAATGCAGTTTCAGTGGGAGAGTATCACCTAGGGTTGCCATCGGGTTGTATATTGGTTTTGAACCCATGTTATTTTGTGCCAAGTATGCTTTGTAATATTATATCCGTTTCTTTGTTAGACAACGAAGGGTATCATTTTGCTGTGCAACACAATGTTATGAACATTAGACTTAATCAAGAGTTGATTGGTTGTGGTACACTCAATTACGGGATATACGTCTTTAATCAACACACTGTTTTCAACATTCAACACACAAGTAAAAGAAAATTTTCAGATATAAATGAAGCTTTTCTTTGGCATTGTAGACTTGGTCATATTAATGAAACAAGACTAAACAAGCTTCATAAAGATGGATATTTAAATTCTTTTGAGTACAAATCTTATGCAACTTGCCAGTCTTGTATCAAAGGTAAAATGACCAAAACTCCGTTTACTGGACACGGAGAAAGAGCTACTGAGCTCCTAGGCCTCATACATAGTGATGTATGTGGGCCAATGTCTACACATGCAAGAGGCGGTTTTTCCTACTTCATAACTTTTACTGATGATTTCTCAAGATTTGGTCATGTGTTTTTGATAAAACATAAATCTGAAGCTCTCGAGAAATTCAAGGAGTACAAACATGAAGTAGAAAACCAAACACGAATGAGAATCAAGATACTTCGATCAGATCGAGGTGGAGAGTACTTAAGTACTGAATTCTTGGACTTCCTAAAAGAGAATGAGATTCTCTCTCAGCTCACTCCCCCATACACACCACAGCACAACGGTGTGTCAGAGCGACGGAATCGTACCCTATTCGATATGGTACGATCCATGATGAGTGATTCTGAGTTACCCCTCTCCTTTTGGGGGCATGCATTGGAAACTGCAGCTTTTCGGTTAAACAAAGTTCCAACTAAGACCGTGTCTACCACTCCATATGAGATATGGCATGGGAAAAGACCATCTCTTAAACGAGTTAAGATTTGGGGTTGTCCGGCTTTTGTCAAAAAGCAGAATCCAGACAAACTAGAGACACGATCGGCCAAATGTATATTTGTGGGATATCCAAAACATTCGTTTGGGTATCTTTTCTACCACAAGGAGGAACAACAGGTGTTTGTTTCTCAGTATGCCACATTTTTAGAAAATGAGATTTTTCCAAATGATAATGATGGCAATGTGGTAGATCTGGAAGAGGTTCTAGAAACACAAGTTACAAATGACGACTTGGCTGAAACTGATGTTATAACAGAATCTAATGAACCTCAGCCACTTCATAGATCTGGTAGGACTTCTCACCTACCGGAAAGATACTACGGTTTTTTCATTGATGGTGATAGAGAAGATTGCATCATGGATGATGATGATCCTACCAGTTTTCATCAAGCTATCATGAGTGGTGCTCTGTGAAATGGCTGGATGCCATGAGATCTGAAATGGAGTCCATGTACACCAACAAAGTATGGACTTTGGAGGATGTACCGTCCGGGATAAAACCTGTAGGCTGCAAATGGATCTTTAAAAGAAAGATCGGAGTAGATGGACAGGTGGAGACCTATAAGGCAAGGTTGGTAGCGAAAGGTTTTCGTCAAAGAACAGGTTTGGACTATGACGAGACTTTCTCTCCGGTAGCCATGCTTAAAACCATTCGGATCCTACTTGCTATTACTGCTCACTACGACTATGAAATCTGGCAGATGGACGTTAAAACTGCATTTCTAAATGGTGATTTAGATGAATGCGTTTATATGGATCAGCCAGAGGGCTTCATTGATAGTGGGGGCAGCGGAATAGCATGTAAGTTGCTTAAATCCATTTATGGATTGAAGCAGGCATCACGGAGTTGGAACACCTGTTTTGATGATGTTATCAAAGAGTTTGATTTCATCAAAAATCCAGATGAACCTTGTGTTTATAAGAAGACTGTAGGGAGAAATGTTGCATTCCTCGTATTGTACGTGGATGACATACTTCTGATAGGAAATGACATTCCTATGCTACAGTCGGTCAAATCATTCTTATCACAAAGGTTCTCCATGAAGGACCTGGGTGATGCCACATACATATTGGGCATACGGATCTATAGGGATAGATCCAAACGGTTATTGGGATTGTCCCAAACCAAGTACATTAACACCATCCTAAAGAGGTTTAGTATGGAAGACTCCAAGCGGGGTGCCTTACCCGCTTGCCATGGAGTCACTCTCTCTAAGGACGATTACCCAAAGTCTGATATAGAGAGAGCTCGCATGAGCATTATTCCCTATGCTTTGGCAGTAGGATCGATAATGTATGCGATGTTGTGTACACGCCCTGATGTAGCTTATGCACTTAGTGTAGTAAGCATGTATCAGTCAAACCCAGGGGAGAATCACTGGACTGCTGTGAAAAACATTCTTAAGTACTTGCGAAGGACTAAAGAATTGTTCTTGGTGTATGGTAACGGGGATCTCCAAATGCAGGCCTTTACTGATTCGAGCTTCCAAAGTGACAAGGATGACAGCAAGTCTATCTCAGGGTTTGCATTTACCCTCAATGGAGGGACGGTGAGTTGGAAGAGTTCCAAACATGATACCGTTGCAGACTAAACAATGGAAGCTGAGTACATTGCTGCAAATGATGCTGCCAAGGAAGCCGTCTGGATGAGGAAGTTCATCTCGGAGCTAGGAGTAGTTCCAACCATTACTGATCCAATACCTTTGTATTGTGACAATAATGGGGCTATGGCGTTGGCCAAAGAGCCCAGGTCCCATCAGAAGTCCAGACACATCCTGAGGCGATATCATCTGATCCGGAAGATAGTTGATCGCTGTGATCGAGATCAAGAGAGTAGATACAAAGGATAACACTGCGGATCCATTCACCAAGGCCCTCCCTCAGCCGCAGCATGAGCGACTTTTTGAGATGTTGGGTATGAGATACGCCAATAATTGGTCTTAGTACAAGTGGGAGATTGTTGGATATATGTATGCCCTAGAAGCCATTATGTGATAGTGTATGTACTGATGTGTATAAATATATATATTCAAATGAAAGTCTTGCTCGACATGATAGTATGCTATCTGGTTTCACTTTATCATATGTTCACTTGATCATGTTTATATTTATTTTGGTACATGTTGATAAAGCCCTAAGGATATTGGCTTGACTACTGGGATTATGATGTGGATCATACTAGTGGGACACCTGTAGTTTATAAGCATATCCTTAAAATGTTCCTAGTCGTAGGTATATCGAAACAGGGCATCGATATTCCAGTGTAGACTAGCGTATACTATTCTTGTTCTATATGATGGGCGATGGATGATCCCATATCCATCTGGTGTGCTGACACCGAAGATTGTATACGGGTGCTCAGTGAGACTGGGTACACTGAACAGACTCACCGAGAACTCCTATATGGTATTATATCATACGTCGGATAGCAGTTCTCAGGTGACACTAGTACAGGTTAGTCTGTAGACCCGAGATCGCCATAGAGTCTTGTGTGTCCTCCCACTGTACTTTGATCTCCACCCTACTACGGCTCTATTGAGTCGTACAAACAGGTGGATTTTGGGTACAGTCCCAAGGCATATGGAGGCAATGAGCGATAGGAGGGGTTTCGTCTCTCTTGGTATTGGGGGTTGATGCTGTGCTATGCACGATTGGCTATAACAGGAAGTCCCTGGCCAGGGCTGCTGAGATATTACTGATAAGTGTTATCAGTAAGTTTCTCGATCTGTTATAGACCATATACCGGCATGACTTATTGAGTTATTGGGATCGACGATTCCATCCCTAGACTCAATATGCAGCATATCTGACGAAGAGACCGGACTGTACGGTAAGTGTTGCCAGTTGGATTGACGGGAGTTTTGACAGGTTCGTTTGTTCTTCTTCTGATCACTCAATACCCGGGTGGCCGTTACGTTTAGCTAGCCGCTTACGGCTTGTAGGTGTTTGATATGATCATCACCTACTGCTGGCGTATTGACGAGTCTTAGAGTCCCACACAGAATTTTCCTGGCTCATGCGAAACGATGTGGTGTGCATATGAGATATGTGCGGGAGCTTGATTAAATACGTGTATATGATACCATATTTTAATCGGGCGTTTTATATTAGTCGGGTCGTATGAGATATGACCGGTTTATTAAATCAAGTGTTGATTTAATATTGACTTTTATCTCATATATTTAAACCCTTTTCTTTAGATGGATGCATGCATGTGTATGTACATGTTGATGTGCATACACACATACATACATGCATTTGTATCATGGTTGATGATACAACATAGATGGCAATATAAGACTCACATGGTTCATATTTATATATATGGATATTTTTGTTTCAAGTTAAAGATAAAGGAAATTAAATTAATGACTCATTTCTTCATGAATGACTCATTGTTTCTACACACTTCCATGGTTGACCTTTGACTCAACCTTGGTTAATTTCCTTTGCTCTTTAAGTCATCACAAAATATCTAGATATTATTATTAACCATGGTTTGTTTTTTGATATTTATCTCTCTCTCTCTCTCTCATTATTATCATGAGATCATTATTCATCCAAAAGAAAATATTGCCATCTTCATCTTCCTCTCTCTAGCTCTCTCTTGAGTTCTAAAATTGAGTGAGGTTAAAAGAAAGAAAGGGTTTTAAGTGAGAACCTAAACCACTTCATCATCCTATACATCTCTAGCTACTTTGTGTGGGGTGTTTGCTTCAAGGATTTCATAGATAAAGTGAAGCAACAAGCTTTGAGCAAAGGACTTCGGGTGGATCGTCGTGGACTTGGAAGCGTTCAAGCGAGCCGTTCCAAACCTTAGGAGTTCTAAGAAGTTGCCCTAGGAGGTCTATAAAGTTTGTAGTCTCTCCACTTAGTGTTAGATAATCTTTTATATATGATACTATTAATTGTTACTCAATAATTCTAGTTCGATTCCTAGTTAAGTTTGCTTAGCACCTCTTAAAATTAAATTGTGGCATGTGTGATGCTTCCAAACCCTATATGAGGCACTACGGAAACCCTACAGGACTAAGCTGTACTCATGTCACCTGGGAACTGCTACCCGACGATAGGTATAATACCAACAAACAGTTCCCTGACGAGTCCTGTCTAGTGTACTCATAACCTAATGAGCACCTGCATACTATCTCCAGTACGACGTACTGATGGCTGTGGGACAGACCATCTCCTCTACTGGGATGAGAAAGGTATATACTAGTCTACTCTGGAGTATCGATGCCCCGTCTCGATAATCCTACGACTAGGGACCTGTATAAGGATGTGCTTGTACATTACCCAGCCCCCACTAGTGTGACTGCCATCACAACGCTGGTAATCAAGCAAAGATCCTAAAGGCTCTACTAATATGTATAATCGATATGTTAAAAGAAACACATGCACATATTGAAATAGAAACAAACCAAGTAGCATACTACCATTTTGAGCAAGACTGTCAATACAACTTTGAATATCCCAAGCTTCCATTAAGTAATATACAAACCAGTATGATACAATAATGGCCTCTAGAGCATACATCACTAACAATCTTTCACTTGCACTAGGGCCATGTTCTGGCGTATCACAGACCTATCATTTCGATCAGCCGCTCGAACTGTGTTTGAGGGATGGCCTTCGTGAGTGGATCTGCAGTGTTATTCTCCGTATCTACTCTCCTCACCTCGATCTCCCTGATCAGGTGGTACCACCTCAAAATGTGTCTGGACTTCTGATGGGACCTGGGTTCCTTCGCTAAAGCTATAGCGCTGTTGTTGTCACAATACAGAGGTATTGGATCAACAATGGTCGGAACCACCTAATGTTCTTGAGGAACTTCTTCATCCAGACAGCTTCTTTTACGGCTTCGCAAGCAGCTATGTACTCCGCTTCGATCGTCGAGTCAGCAACGGTGTCCTGCTTGGAGCTCTTCCAACAGAACACCCCTCCATTGAGGGTAAAGACATAACCCAACATGGACTTGGAGTCATCCTTATCACTCTGGAAGCTGGAGTCAGTAAAGGCCTCGATCTGAAGGTCTTTTTCGCCATACACCAAGAACATCTCCTTAGTCCTTCTCAGGTACTTGAGAATTTTCTTTACCGCTATCCAGTGCTTCTTCCCTGGGTTTGACTGATACCGGCTTACAACGCTCAATGCGTATGCTACATCTGGTCTGGTACACAATATCGCATAAATTATAGAGCCTGCCGCAGATGCGTAGGGTATAGTTGACACGTGAGCCCTTTCCAAATCAGTCTTTGGAGACATCTCTTTGGAGAGGGTGATTCCGTGACAAGCCGGTAGATTACCGCACTTTGAATCTTCCATACCGAATATTTTCAGTATGGTGTCGATGTACCTTGACTGTGAAAGTCCCACTATCCGTTTAGATCTATCACGATAGATCTGGATCCCCAGAATGTAGGAGGCATCACCCAGGTCCTTCATGGAGAACCTCTGTGATAAGAATCCTTTGACTGATTATAGCATAGGAATGTCATTTCCTATCAAGAGAATGCCATCCACGTACAAGACGAGGAATACCACAGTTCTCCCTACAGTCTTACTATATATGCATGGTTCATCTGGATTTTTGATAAAGTCGAATTCTTTGACAGTATCATCAAAACAGATGTTCCAACTTCGCTATGCCTGCTTTAGTCCATAAATGGACTTAAGAAAATTGAACACTTTCCCGCTGCTCCCACTCTGAATGAAACCCTTTGGCTGATCTATATAGACACACTCTTCCAAATTTCCATTTAGAAAAGCCGTCTTTACGTCCATCTGTCAGATCTCATAATCGTGGAAGGCAGCAATGGCAAGAAGGATCCGAATGGATTTGAGCATAGCCACTGGAGAAAATGTTTCATCATAATCCAAACCAGGTCTTTGAAGAAAACCCTTTGCAATAAGTCTAGCCGTATAGGTTTGAACCTGTCCATCTACACCAATCTTCTTTCTGAAGATCCATCTGCAGCCTACGGGTTTTACCCCTTCTGGAGCAATGTCCAAAGTCCATACTTTGTTGGTGTACATGGACCCCATTTCGGCCCGCATTGAATCTAGCCATTTTACCGAGTCTCTGCTCTGAATGGCTTGCTGGAAGCTAGTTGGCTCATTATCGTCGATGATAAAATCCTCTCGATCCCCGTCTATGAGAAAACTGTAGTATCTCTGGGGGGATGAGACAGCCTACTAGTTCTGCGGAGTGGCACGGGGATGTCCGGTTCATCTGAAACCTCTGGTTCTACCAAGCTTTCAGTAATAGCTTTTGGTTCTGGAATTTCTTCCAGTTCTATTGCGCTCCCACTTTTCTGATTTTCTAAAAATTCAGCTTCCAAGAAGTGGGGATGTTGAGAAACAAAAACCTTTTGTTCCTCTGCATAATAGAAAAGATACCCTCTGGAGTTCTTAGGGTATCCCATAAACTTACACAGTACTAAGCGTGCCTCGAGCTTGTCCGCATGTTGCTTTTTTACAAAAGCTGGACATCCTCATGTCTTATGGTACTTAAGACAGGGTTTCTTCCCACTCCATATCTGATATGGTGTGGTAGGCACTGACTTAGTAAGAACCTTGTTCAAAAGATATGCAGCTGATTCTAGTGCATAACCCTAGAAGGATCGCGGTAACTCATCCTTGCTCATCATGGAATGAACCATATCCAATAGGGTTCGATTCCGCCTTTCTGATTTACCATTGTATTGTGGTGTGTATGGAGGAGTAAGCTGAGAGAGAATTCCATTCTCTTTTAAGTAGTCCAGGAACTCGGCACTTAAGTATTCACCACCTCGATCAGATCTCAGTATCTTGATACTTTTTCCTGTTTGTTTTTCCACTTCATTCCTGTATTCCCGGAATTTTTCAAAGGCCTCGGATTTATGCTTCATTAAGAAGACATGTCCATACCTAGAGAAATCATCCATAAAAGTAATGAAATAGGAATAACCACTTCGTGCATGTGTAGATATTGAACCACACACATCGCTGTGTATGAGTCCCAAGAGCTCGCTCGCTCTTACTCCGTGTTCAGTGAACGGAGTCATTGTCATCTTTCCCATGAGACAAGATTGAAAAGTTGCATAAGACCGATATTCGAACCGATCCAAATATCCCTCTCTATGTAACTTTGTTAACCGTGTTTCATTGATGTGATCCAGTCTACAATGCCATAAGAAAGCCTGATTTAGTTTCGGAGACTTTCTTTAAAGTGTGTTCTGGACACTGAAAACCTGAGCTTGATTTAATACGTATATACCGTTATCTAATGTACCTGATCCAATCAAAGCTTGATTTAGGTGGATATGGACCACATCTCTTACAAATGTAAAATCATATCCTTCCTTAGAAAGTAAGGATACAAATATGATATTACAAGCTAGAATAGGTATATGCAAACAGTTACGTAGAATCAATATCTGCCCACTTGTCAATCCAAGATGATATTCCTCTACGGATTCAGCGTCTACGTACATTCCGTTAGCAACCCTGAGAGTCATATCACCTACCTTGATAACTCAACGGTTTCTCAAAATCTGTAATGAATTACAGATATGAGATCCTGATCTAGTATCTAGTACCAAGGAAGTAGAGTTAATTGACATACAGTTTTCTATTAGAAACACACCCGAAGTCGAAGCCACAACATGCTTCGGATCCTAGATTTTGGCTTTCAAAGCCCTGCAATCCCTCTGCCAATGCCTTTTCCCGTGATAATAAGTGTTGGCTATAATGCCCTTAAGTCAATTATTGGATCGCAGGCACGTGATTGCAATGATTGAGGGATGACCTATACCAGTAGAACAGTCTTACTCAAGATGATAGAATGCTATCCGTTTTGTCTTCATCATCGTGTACATACTTCAGGTGACATTACAGATCACTATTACATGTTGATAGAGCCCAAAGAATTCTTTCTTGACTACCAGCAGTATGATGGCGATCATATATGTGAGAGTTGTTAGTTATATGTATGCCCTAGAGGCCATTACTGTACATACGTTGTATATTGTAGTGGATGCTTGGACATATATAGGGAGGACTTTCTTGCTCGTCATGATAGTATGCTATCTGGTTACTCTTTATCTTAACATATACTTTGATTGTCTCTATGTCACATGTTGATAAAGCCCTTAGGATGAGTACTTGACTACTAGGACTATGATGCAGATCATACTAGTGGGGACAGTGTAGTCGCCAAGTACATCCTTCAAATGTTCCTAGTCGTGGGAGTACCGAGACAGGGCATCGATACTCTTGAGTAGACTAGCGTATGCGCTTCTTGACCTATATGATGGGCGATGGATGATCCCATATCCATTAGTGTTTGACATCAGAGAAGGTATACGGGTGCTTAGTGGAGACTGGGTACACTGGACGGACCCGCCGAGAACTCCCAGATGGTATTATACCTCACGTCAGATGGCAGTTCTCTGGTGACACTAGTACAGGTTAGTCTGTAGACCCGAGATTGTCATAGAGTCTTGTGTGATTCCCACTGTACTTTGATTTCCATCATACCACGTCCAAGAGGGCGTGCAAAATGGTGGCTTTTGGGTACAGTCCTTAATCACATGGAGGCAATGAGCGATAGGAGGGGTTTCGTCTCTCCCGGTATAGGGAGTTGATGTTGTGCCGTGTTCGATTGGCTATAACTAGAAATCCCTGGCCAGGGTTGCTGAGATTTACTGCTAAGTGTTATCAGTAGTTTCTCGAACTGTTATAGACCTCATATCGACACGAGTTATCAAGCTACTGGGGTCTGACGTTTACCACCCCTAGGCGAGATATGCGACATATCAGATGAAGAGACCGGACTGTACGGGAGTGTTACTGGTTGGATTCACGGGAGAATGTACAGGCTTGCTTGTTGATCTTCTGATTGCTCAATACCTAGGTGGCTATTACGTTTAGCTGACCACTTGCAGCTTGTGAGTGTTTGATATGATCATCACCTACTGCCGGCGTATTGACGATTCTTTAGAGTCCTACACAGAGATTTCCTGGCTTAGGAAAAACGGAGTAGGAGCACATATGTGATATGTGCGGGACCGAGAATAATACATGTATGCGATACCGTATTAGATTCTCGCGATATGTGATATCGGCCGGGTATATGTGATATAGCCGGGTCATCGGATCAAGTGTTGATTCGATGAACTGATACAGATTATATTAGTCGGTTATTTATGAAATAGCCGGATTATCGGATCAAGTGTTGATTCGATAATTTAGTGTATAATTATATATTTGATATATTATATTACATTAACTAATATAAGCTCATTTAAAGATTCTTTTTCTCATTTGGATAATACATTGATATATGTGATATATGTTAATTGTATTATTTTATTTTGTTACAATAAATATTATATATGTGATATATAATATTGTAACAAGTTAGGGTTATAAATGCAACATGTTTTGTGGAGTTTAAATATGGTTTGGGTTTGGATTAGGGTTAAGCTTGCATGAAACTTTTAAGAAGCTTCTTGAAGTTTTGACATCGACTTGTGATATTTTGCATAGATATTTCTTTAACCCAACCCAACCCTTTACCATAGTTATTTCTCTACAAGGGTTAAGTTTGTATTCTTAACCCATGGTTGCATTTCTAACCTCACACTTGATTTCATTATTCATCACAAAAGATATTCTTCTACTTCTTCCTTCTTTTTTTGATGAAAAAGCTTTCTACCTTTTTCATAAGTGATGAAAATGAGTGAGATAAAGAAAATAAATGAGAGCTAAATTCCTACTTCATCATCCTCATCTATTCTAGCCACTTAGATTAGGGTGTTTGCTTTGCTAATACTTGATTAGTAAAGCAAGAGCTTGGGCTTGAGTTTCTTCAAGGTAGATCATCTTTGTTGTTGAAGATTGGAAGCAAACTTGCATCTTTTTCTTCATGGAGCCTCTCTTGAGTCCGGATACTCGATGATCGCAGCCAAGGGACCTCAACACGGAGCTTTAGAAGTGAAGGAATGGACTACAAAGGTTGTAATCCCTAACTCTTAGAAGTAAAATTGTTTACTTGCTCTTTGTTTCGCCTAATCTCTAGTCTAAGATTTTAGTTAGGCTTGTTCGGCACATGAAAAATTTGATTTTGGCATGGTTAATGCCTTGTATAACCTTGTTCTAGTGCCTAGTAACCCTACAGTGGTATCAGAGCCAAGCTAGAGGTTTAGGCGAAGTCTAGACGAAGTTTAAAGTCCGTTCGAACCCCGAAACGTCGATACACACCCTCTCTCTGGAAATTTTTTAAAATGTTGATTTTTTCTGTATTAAAAATACTCAGAAAATTAAGCAGGGAATTATAAGAATTAGTGTGAAGTACGGACCCATGACCCCTTCAAGAGACCGCGGAACCGCGGCCAAATCATGCGTTTGGCGGCGGTTCCGCGGCCAATTTAGGGTGTCAGGGGAGAATACTTCAGGGTATGATTCTTGGGTACTTTTGCATGCTTCTGGGAATTTTTAATTCTACTCAAGTATTGAGTTTTCTGGAGATCTTTTGTATTCGATGATTCGATCGGAAGGTTTAACTTCGTTTAGTTTTTCGGGTAATTTAGAACGTGTTAAAAAGTTCGAACGGATATCAATAACTCACTTTTTCCCCTGCCGAAAAGTTTCCAAGTGTTGGATTTTTTCCTTAGTTAAAGATCATTCACAGTCGTGCACGTAACGCGGTGGACCCTGTAGAAGAATACAAACCTTAACTCGATTATGTGACCGTCTGAACCGCCTCTAAACCTTAGGGTTTGGGGCAGTACGGCGTTGCCACATGTGAGGCGTTGGTTTGACCCTTCTATGGTTGGACCATTGGTACTGTGGCATGTGATGGATGCTTTTAAACTCCGCTCAAGTGTTGAGCTATTTGGGAAATCTTGGGTGTTTGTTTATTCGATCGAAAAGTTTAACATTGTCTATTTATCTGGAATGTGATACAATATTTGGAATCCATAAGTAGTTATGAGATAACTAATTTGAATGTTATAAATCTAGCAGTTTAGTTTCATTTGATCGGTTGCCACGGGATTTTGATGTGATCAAAAGTTCATCGCAATCACGTAGCGTACACGGATACTCGCCGGGTAAAATTAATAGATAGCCACGCCCCATAGCCCCGACCAAGTGACTGTAGGAGAACCCCGTCGCCAAAAGCATCCGTTCGGGTGCTCGCGGCAGCGGTGTTCCGCCTTAGTGCACTCCGTCGACGGCATCCGAGGGTGCGGCCATCTACTAAAGTTTCCGACGAGTATTCGATCACGATGTCGGGAATCTTGTTGAATTGCCCGACTTGATATTGAAAAGAGTTTTCGATATTGAGACTAAAATGCGGGGTTTATAATTGTTAGGCATGTGATGTCTAAGGAATTCATTTAGTTAGGCATGAGATGTCTAAGGTGGTTGCGGATTCCAACTGTTGTAGTTTTACACTTTCTTTTCTGCCACCGTAAGTGTAATATGTGGTGTATCGCCGATTTTGTTGCTATACATCAACGACAATTAGGATACACATATTTACTTACTTTGATGATATGTGATATTATGTGTTGCTGTGATATGTTATATTGGATCGTCGTGTTTTGAATAGCCGGGGTTTTTATGTGAGATGAGAGTTTTTCTTTTTCATTCATGTAAAATTCATTGTATGTAATATTCTTTTATTGGGGCACTTCCGGGTTGAGGATGATGTCACCATTGTATATTATTTACTTTTCTGCATTAGGTAGACCCAAGGCGGGGAGCATAAGTAACCGGGTTCTAGGGTCCAGTGGGAGACCATCTCGAGAAGTCGAGACCGAGTCTTCTAACCCTAGAATTGGCAGAGTTGCTTGCCGCTCTCATAGGGGTCTAGGGATGTGGGTTTGGCTATTCATCGCGACCGTGGAATCCGCATTTTTTACAGGCTCGCATAAAACATGGAAATCCTAGTATATCCAATATTTCATATGTTATCTTCTGTTGCAATGTTCTGTGATGAGATCATATTACTGCCTCAGAAGAATGTTTATATTAAATATATGAGATATATGTTATATTGCTGATTTCGTTTCAATTGTGATGCTTGTGAAGCATAATAAAATGGGACTTCATTAATGAAACTAAAAGAAACCTAAAGATGTTGTAGAAACTTGTCTTGAAAACATGTAGCTCTAGTTCTTGCTTTGCATAGCGGTATTCCTTGTAGAATATCCTGCACCTTATTCGATAAGGAAAGAGCCGAGATCCCTTCACCGGGAGTGACTTCTTTAGCGAAACTAGCAGATGCTACAAACTCGGTTTGTCTTTGATTGTTTTTATAGTTTTTGCTTTGCATAGTGATATTTGTGAAATATCCTGCACCTTATTCGATGAGGAAAGAGCCGAGATCTCTTCACCGGGAGTGACCTTTTTAGCAAAACTAGAAAAGGCCTAAAAAACGTTCCATTTAAAATAACTCGATTCTACAACGATATCAAGTTCATTACGCCAAGGATTTTCTTAAAAACCTGACGTAGCCCTCCGTCATTTCAGATAAATACTTCATAGTATTCGTGCTGCGTTTGTTGACCTTGTCAAGGCGTAGTGTGCGGTAGCTATTTATGCTTATCTGCAAAAGAATATGATGCGATTGAGTTAGAGTAGTCGTGTGACTTTGTTGACCTTGTCAAGGGTCATGCGGGTGGGTTTAATTCAATCGGGAAATGACGGGTTGAACTTGACTTGCGGTCTATGGTTTGTTGACCTTGTCAAGGTTAGATTGCTCGGGGTAAAATATTATTGGAAATTTCAAAAGTTGAAATTTGCAATGAGATTGCATATCTTCTATGAGATAGTTGGATCCCGATACCCACTACGAGTAAGAGTTACTCCTGGGAGAGTTTTACACATTACAATTAGCCGATCAAGTAGGTGTCTAGAAAGGTGTCAATAGGGTTACACCCCTGGGAAAACGAGGTTTATTTTAGTTAGGTCCGTGCGAAAGCACGGGGAACCTCCCTCAAAGTACCGGCACTGGCCTGGCAGAAAGATTGATGATCTTGTAGAGTGTAATTAATCCCGGCTAGTCTTTCCTTTTAGGGTTTGAATTTAGATTTGACTAAAATAGTGGGAGACATCCTGATTAGATATATTAATAACCAATCTAATCTTGCAAGAGCATACGCTGAGTGTTTTCTTCTATTTCTCTCTAGGTAGCGACCTTGTCACACCTTAATCAAGATAATAATATGGATGTATTGACTGAACCCGCTTGTTATACTGCGCTAAGGAACGTTGGTCCCGTTCCAACTTATAATTGTTATAAGACAGAGCAGGAAATAGGGGATTACCAGAATTCCCATGCCACCCAAACGAAGAAAGTGCATGCTGATGCATCTTCTTCGGGTGTGTTCATTACCGAGAACTGTTTCTCAGTATCCTTTACGTCCTGGGTATGAGATACCGGATCAGGATCCCGCAAATGTAATTTGTTACATGGGCTACAGAAAGGTAGAGAACTGAGAACAGGTGATAAGTTTCAAGAGTTGGAAATAATGCAAGTGTTGCAGCCAAGTCTGTTGGCAGTTATCACCCTGTATTACAAGAATACATTGATTCTGAACGAATGTTATTAGATACCGAACCTGATATACAACATCGTATCAGTCTCTTTATTAGTAAAAAAGGATATAATTTTGTATTGTTGGATAATGTTTTGAACATCTCCTATATCAAAAGTTGATCGGTTCAGGCACGTTATCTAAAAGCATAGACATTCTAAATCAACCACAGTTCTTAATGTACAGAACACACACAAGAAGAAGAGTTCAGAAATGAACGAATCCTTCTTGATGCATTGTAGACTAGGTCATATCGATACGACCCGACTAGCTAAAGTTACATAAAGATGCATATTTAAATTAGTTTGGATTTACATCTTGTAAAACTTGCCAGTCATGTCACAAAGATAAGATGACCACAGCTCCGTTTATTGGAAATAGAGAAAGAGTTAGTGAACTCTTGGGATTGATACATGATGATGTATGATAGCCCCATGTCTACATATGCCAGGACAGGTTCTTTGTACTTCATTACATTCACTGATGATCTCTCAAGATTTGGACATACGTTCTTATTGAAACACAAGTCCGAAAATTTTGAGATAATCACAGAATATAACTTAGAAGTAGAGAACCAAAAAAAGGGTATAAGTATTATGTCCTTTGATGCGATCAAGGAGGAGAATACTTGAGCACGGAATTCCTGGACTATTCTAAAGGAGAATGAGATTCTCTCTCAGCATTACTCCTCCGAATACACCACAGCACGTCGGTGTATCGGGGCGGAGCAATTACACCCTATGTGATATGGTGTGCTCTATGATGAGTACTACTGAGTAGCCTATTTTCTTTTAGGGTTATGCACTTGAGAAGTTGCATACCTATTGAATAGGGTTCCAACCAAATCAGATGCCTACCACTCCATATGTGATATGGTATGGGAAGAGCCCATCTCTTAAGGAAGTTAAGATTTGGGGTTGTCCGGCCTATGTCAAAAGCAAAATCTGGACAAGCTCGAGGCAAGGTCAGTTCTGTGGAAGTTTGTTGGATATCCCAAGCATTCGCAAGGGAATATCTTCTACCAAACTGAGGAACAAAAGATGTGTTGTTTTCTCAGCATGCCACCTTTGGGAAAGGGTATTTCTTGTGAAGAAATTAGTGGTCATGAGGTAGAACTGGAAGGAGTTCTAGCTATACAAACTACAGCTGATGATTTGGTAGAACCGGAGAATTCAATAGTTTCCAACGAACCTCAGCCTCTCCGCCGATCTGGTAGGGTTCCTCATCCACCTGAGAGATACTTCGGTTTCTCTATGACAGTGGGAGCAAGGATTGCATCATGAGATGATGACCCAACTAGTTTCGAGCAGGCCATCAGGAGTGAGGACTCTGTGAGTATGGCTGGATGCTTAGCGATCTGAGATGGAATCCTTATACACCAACAAAGTATGGACTTTGGTTGCTTTATCTGAAGGGTTAAATCCCTATCAGGAGCAAGTATATATTGAGAAGATTACTTGGTGTACATGGAAAAGTTGAGACTTTCAAAGCTATGCTTAAGTCCATCCAGATCCTACTTGCCACTGCTACATACCATGACTACGATATCTGGCGGTTGGGTGTCATGATTACTTTTTTGAATGATGATTTGGAAGAGAGCATCTATAAGTACACAGCCAGAGGGCTTCGTAGACAGTGGGAGCAGCGGAAACGTGAGCATGATGTTTTATGGGATAAATCAGGCATCGCGGAGTTGGAACGTCTGTTTTGATGTAGTAGTCAAAGAGTTTGACTTCATCAAAATGGTAGATGAACCAAGTATATACAAAAAGGTAGTAGGGAGTATGGTGGTGATCCTCGTATAGTACGTGGATGGCATACTCTTAATAGGGAAGTAGTTTCCTATGCTACGCTCGGTCAATCTCCTCTTATCATAAAGATTCTCTATATAGGATCAAGATGATACCTCCTAAATCCTGAGTTATGGATCTATGAGATAGATCTAATTGGATGTTAGGATTCTCACTAGTTGTAGTGAGATGGTATCAATAGATCCTGGGGAGAATCACTAGAAAGGTTCCAGGGTGATAAGGACTACTGAATGTCAGTCACAGGCATTGTCTTTACCCTCAGTGGAGGGACAGTATGTTGGAAGAGTTCCAAGCTAGATACCGTGACTTACTAGACGATTAAAGGCAAGATACATCGTTACCAAGGATACTACCAAAGAGGCAGTCTGGATATATATATATAAGTTCATGAGATGAACTTCGTTCCTACCATTGTGTGACAATGGAGTTGTGGCTAAGGCCTAGGAACACTCGTCCCATCAGAGATCCAGACATATTCTTAGGCAGTATCACCTGATCATGAAGATGGTTGATCTCCAGAGCGATCAAGGTTAGGAGAGTAGACACAGAGGACAACAGCGCGGATCCACTCATAAAGGCTTATTTCCCAGTAGAGACTTTATGGGATGGTTGAGTATGAGATACTTCAACCACAGCTTATTGTTGGGTATGAGATACTACAACAGATGGCCCTAGTGCAAGTGAGAGATTGTTAGTTATATGTATGCCCTAGAGGCCATTACTGTACATACGTTGTATATTGTAGTGGATGCTTGGACATATATAGGGAGGACTTTCTTGCTCGTCATGATAGTTTGCTATCTGGTTACTCTTTATCTTAACATGTACTCTGATTGTCTCTATGTCACATGTTGATAAAGCCCTTAGGATGAGTACTTGACTACCAGGACTATGATGCAGATCATACTAGTGGGGACAGTGTAGTTGCCAAGTACATCCTTCAAATGTTCCTAGTCATGGAAGTAACGAGACAGGGCATCGATACTCCTGAGTAGACTAGCGTATGCGCTTCTTGACCCAAATGATGGACGATGGATGATCCCATATCCATTGGTGTTTGACATCAGAGAAGGTATACGGGTGCTCAGTGGAGACTGGGTGCACTGGACGGACTCGCCGAGAACTCTCAGATGGTATTATACATCACATCAGATGGCAGTTCTCTGGTGATACTGGTACAGGTTAGTCTGTAGACCCGAGATCGTCATAAAGTATTGTGTGATTCCCACCGTGCTTTGATTTCCATCATACCACGTCCAAGAGGGCGTGCAAAACGGTGGCTTTTGGGTACAGTCCCGAATCACATGGAGGCAATGAGCGATAGGAGGGGTTTCGTCTCTCCCGGTATAGGGAGTTGATGTTGTGCTGTGTTCGATTGGCTATAACGAGAAATCTCTGGCCAGGGTTGCTGAGATTTACTGGTAAGTGTTATCAGTAGTTTCTCGAACTGTTATAGACCTCATATCGACACGACTTATCAAGCTACTGGGGTCTGACGTTTACCACCCATAGGCGAGATATGCGACATATCAGACGAAGAGACCGGACTGTACGGGAGTGTTACTGGTTGGATTCATGGGAGAATGTACAGGCTTGCTTGTTGATCTTCTGATTGCTCAATACCTGGGTGGCTGTTACGTTTAGCTGACCGCTTGCAGCTTGTAGGTGTTTGATATGATCATCACCTACTGCCGGCGTATTGACGATTCTTTAGAGTCCTACACAGAGGTTTCCTGGCTCAGGCAAAACGGAGTATGAGCACATATGTGATATGTGCGGGACCAAGAATAATACGTGTATGCGATACCGTATTAGATTCTCGCGATATGTGATATCGGCCGGGTATATATGATATAGCCGGGTCATCGGATCAAGTGTTGATTCGATGAACTGATACAGATTATTTTAGTCGGTTATTTATGAAATAGCCGGATTATCGGATCAAGTGTTGATTCGATAATTTAGTGTATAATTATATATTTGATATATTATATTACATTAACTAATATTAGCTCACTTAAAGATTCTTTTTCTCACTTGGATAATACATTGATATATATGTGATATATGTTAATTGTATTATTTTATTTTGTTACAATAAATATTATATATGTGATATATAAAATTGTAACAAGTTAGGGTTATAAATGCAACATGTTTTGTGGAGTTTAAATATGGTTAGGGTTTGGATTAGGGTTAAGCTTGCATGAAGCTTTTAAGAAACTTCTTGAAGCTTTGACTTTGACTTGTGATATTTTGCATAGATATTTCTTTAACCCAACCCAACCCTTTACTATAGTTATTTCTCTATAAGGGTTAAGTTTGTATTCTTAACCCATGGTTGCATTTCTAACCTCACACTTGATTTCATTATTCATCACAAAATATATTCTTCTTCTTCTTCCTTCTTTTTTTGATGAAAAATCTTTCTAGCTTTTTCATAAGTGATGAAAATGAGTGAGATAAAGAAAACAATTGAGAGCTAAATTCCTACTTCATCATCCTCATCTATTCTAGTCACTTAGATTAGGGTGTTTTCTTTTCTAATACTTGATTAGTAAAGCAAGAGCTTAGGCTTGAGTTTCTTCAAGGTAGATTATCTTTGTTGTTAAAGATTGGAAGCAAGCTTGCATCTTTTTCTTCATGGAGCCTCTCTTGAGTCCGGGTACTCGATGATCGCAGCCAAGGGACCTCAACACGGAGCTTTAGAAGTGAAGGAACGGACTACAAAGGTTGTAATCCCTAGCTCTTAGAAGTAAAGTTGTTTATTTGCTCATTTTTTCGCCTAATCTTTAGTCTAAGATCTTGGTTAGGGTTGTTCGGCACATGAAAAGATTGATTTTGGCATGGTTGATGCCTTGTAGAACCTTGTTCTAGTGACTAGTAACCTTACAAGAGTTGGGTGGTCTATAAGCACATCCTTAAAGTGTCCCTAGTCGTGGGATTTTCGAGACTGGGCACCGATACTCCGAGAGTAGACTAGTGTATACGGATCGAGACCCCGACGAGGGGCGGCGGCCAGTCTCACAAGCCATTGGTGTCAGTTGGTTCACCTAAGATAGTATACAGGTGTTCATTGGGTTATGAGTACAGCGGACGAACTCGCCGGGAACATGCTAGTTGGTATCATACCTATTGTCAGATGGCAGTTCTCTGGTGACATGTATACAGGTTAGTCTATCAACCTGAAATCGTCATTTGTCTCGTTTGAGTTCCCACTGTGCTTTGATTACTACCCTACCACGGCTCAAAGGAGTCGTGCAAATAGGTTTTAGTTGGGTACAGTCCCAAGACACATGGAGGCAGTGAGCGGATCGTCAGGGGATTCGTCTCTCCCGGTATTAGGGGTTGATGTCGCGGAGTGCACGGGTGGCCATCACCAGAAATCCTTGGCCAAGGTAGTCAAGAATTACTGATTCGGATCAGTAGTTTCTCAGGTAGTGATGTGCTTCATACCGACACTAAATATCACGTTATTAGGGGTCTGACTTTATTCACCCCCTAGACTCAATATGCGATACTCATAGAAGAACGGACCGGACTGTACGGATATTGTCACTGTCAGGCTCAGTAGGGTTTCAGGATGAGTTCGCTCGTTGGCCTCCCTTTCGCTCAATACCTAGGCAACCGTTACGTATAGCTAGTTCCACTGACGTGCTTGTGGTTAAACCCACTATCAGCATATTGACGAGTCTTTAGAGTCTCACACAGAGGGTTTCCCTGGTTTGGATGAAACGTTGTAAAGGCCGTATGGTTTTATGGCGGGGTTCGATCATCTACGTGCACTTGTGTACGGATCATGATCGGACGGATAATACTAGTGGGCTTTGGTTTAAGCCGGATCCTAGTATTATATTGTTGGATTACTTTCGTCTCGTTGTATTCGTATTCAGTCGGAATACGGATGCGGGTATGTATATACGGATGAGGGGTATTCTTGTAATTCGTTACAAGTTTACTTTAAAGTTGCCATTTCCTTTTTGATTTAAACATTTAGTTTAATATTTATTTGTGATGGAGAATGTGAGTGCAAGTTTTGGCCGAGGGCATTCATGGTGCATGTGCTCACTTGGTGACTCATGGTGTTGGGTCTTATGTGCATTGATGGTGGCACACGTGCACTTGATGACTCATGAAGTTAGGTTTGTGAGATATTGTGTGCCGGGATTTTTCTTTCTTTGTTTTTTGCAAACAAATACTTCAAAAACTCAATTTAAGAAAAATAGCAGTCTCAATTTCTTCATAAGCCATCACTTGAGCTCACACTTCTTCATCAATGGCAACTCTTTCACTTCCACCCTAACATGTCTCATGTGTTGAGCAACCTAGGGTGTTTTGAGACAAAGTATTCATACAGTATCTCTACTTCATCTTGTGCATCTAGGCTAGCAAACTGGATGCCCGAGTTGCTTCGGTTTTGAAGCGGGAGCCCGTATTACTAATCCTCGATGTGGATCGTCTTCGACGAGAGAGACCGGAGAGCGAACTTGTTCAGGACAGCCGCGAAGAGCTTGGGCAGAGGTTGAAGACCGAAGGACACGGATCGATCGGTATAACCTCTCTAAACACTTTATAGTTAACTAGTATAGGGTTAATGGTACGATCCGTCTATTAAGGTTTCGTTAGCGCCGGATTTCAAAAGTTTTTGTTCCGCGTTTGGCCACGGATTGATGGCCGGGGTGCTGGCGTAGCCTTACATGGTATCAGAGCCAACCCATCAACCGCATACTAGTTGGTTTAGACAATGTTAAATTATCGAAACCATAACAACCCCAAAAGATCACTCGATGTATTCCAGTTTCTGTCAAAATTTTCTGAGTCTTCTAAAAATATTTTAGCAACTGCAGAAGACTACTTAGGTGACCCATAGACTGCTCCCCAAATACGAGCCAATTCCACATGTTTTTGGCCGAGCACAATGCCTTAAAAACTGAGCTGTCCAGCCTCTTTAATGAGTTTGGGTTTCGTATTTGGGTTGTAGTCTGGTCTCTGGAATGTTGGTTCTATGGTATTGCTAGTTTAGCCTAGTTTTGATATGGTTTTATCTACTTATTTGGGGGCTACTCGGGGTTATTTCAAACTCGATATTTCTAACATTGTTTAAAGTTTACAGTACATACATTTCTATCTGCGACCGTGAATGTCATTAGAGCAGTACAACTTGTCTAATTGCTATAGTTCTTTCAGACGGGTTTGCGAACGTGACATTCACGTTGATATTCTATGTTGCGCTGTGTTTGTTGCAGATTTTCGTGGTGGCTAGTTTGGATGCAATGATAGTACAGTTTATTTTTATTTGTACATTTGATATTGCTGGGCGAGCGTCCGACGTGTGGACTACTGTCACTGCCTGTTTGTATATTATTCTTTTAGGGTACGACCGGGTTGAGCTCGATGTCACCATTGTACATATTTTTCTTTTCTGTACTAGGATTACCCCACGATGGAGTGCACGGATAGCCGGGTTCTGGAGGGCAACGGGTCCGCATCTCATGGCTTTGAGAAGCAAGGGGCCTCACTCCTGAATTGGCGGGCTATTCGCCACACTCGTAGGGGGTACAGGTTGACCCAAGGAGGGGTGCTCAAGTTACCGGATTTCGTGAAGTGCTGGGTGGCCCATTCACTTTGATGAAGGGGGCTGCCTCGCTTCTGGTTTTGGCGGGTAACTTACCGCACTTGTAGGGGTCTAGGTTTTTATTACACAAGCTATCCACACGACCTGGGGAACGTCGGGTTTCACTTGTGGCTCAAAGGAAACCCGGAGCTCCCAGATTATCTGTATTGTTCTGTGATGCTTATCGCTTGTCTCTGATGTTGCATTTATCATACCTGGAGCGATTGCTATATATTGCTATGTATATACTAGTAGATATTGTATATGTTTTATACCTGCGCTAGTCCAGCCCCCGTTCTGTCGTTAGTTAAGTAACCTAACGGATGATGACGGGACCCAGTGGCGAATGTGGATGGCATATATGTACATCATATTTTCGTTATTTTGTGGTGTAATTAATTGATGGTACTGCGTTGATTCAGATCAATGCAAGGAAAACAGACCTATTCGATGTTGTTGGAACAATTTTCAAAAAGCTGTTATTACAAGAACGTTTTCATTTATTTTGCACAGCGGTATTCGGTTATGAATATTCAGCACCTCATTCGACGAGGCAAGGGCCAAGATCCCTTCATCGGGAGTGACCCCTTGGGCAGAAGTTTGCGTCAGGGTAATAACTTCACTATAGTCGATTACTTTTTTCTTTGAATCGCGGTATTCAGTGAGAATATCCTGCACCTCATTTCATGAGGAAAGAGCCGAGATCCCTTCGTCGGGAGTGACCTCTTTAGCAAAAGTTTTCGCCACTATATATTTGTAAAAAGCTATCCGGTTCCTTCAACGATATCAAGTTCATTACGTTAAAGGTTTTTCGCCAAAACCATCCGTAGCCCTCCGTCATTTCAGACGGGTAGCACTTAGTATTCATGCTATGTTTGTTGGCCTTAGTCAAGGCATAGTATATGGTAGCTGTTTGTTACTTTTCTGTTGCATAGATAGATGAGTTGGTTTGGGACAGTCGTACAGCCTTGTTGGCCTTAGTCAAGGGCATGTACGGGTGGGTTCAAATTAACCTGGACAATGACGGGTAGAACTTGACATGTGACTTATGATTTGTTGGCCTTAGTCAAGGTCATAAGTGCATGGGGTAAAAATCACATCGGGAGTTTCAAACATACAAGAAACTTGCCAAGCATGCGCATACCTTCTGGAGTATGATAACGTGAGTGGATTCCATCAGGTTATCATGCAATGAATGTTGGATCCTGATACCCACTGATGAGTTGGTTTACTCCTCGGGTGATTTTAGATGATCCCGACTAATTCTTCTTTCAGGTTTGGAGGAGAATTTGAGGATACAGTGGGAGACATCCTGATTAGATAAAGTGATTAACCATTCTTATCTAGGTTAGAGTGCACACAGAGTGTTTCTTTTCTCTCTCTTTGGCAGCGACCATGTCCCAACCCTAGACTATAACTCAGTGACCAAGTTAACCGAACTTTCTTAAAACACTGGCTTTTAGATTGTCAGAGTTGCATACATTATTGCCACTCCTACTTTTACCTTTTGCTTTTCTCCGGAACATTCCGTATCACTACGAAGATCCACATTTATTTGATATGACCATCGTATAGTTACATATGAACTCGAAGAAACTTGTTTCAGATTCGAGGATGGTTTCCGGTTCTAGAGAAATTGAAAAGCACTATTCAGTTGTCTTTTCCTTTTACCTTTTCTCAGGTTGCGAGGGTTCCTAGGATTAGGAGAGGGTACACCTATTACGCTTATTGAATAGTCTTCTTCCAAACCATAGGAAGGTGCCGAAAGGTAGGGAATGAAGAAAACAAATTAGCCTAAGTGTGGTGTACAGAAGGTAATAAGTAACGGCAAATAAAGGGATAAGAAAGAGGGCAAAGTAAATTGCGACTGCTATCATTCACGACCAAACCACATATTTCATCGCCACTCCTACTTCACCTTTGCATTTCTCCGGTTCAGGAGAAATTGAATAGGATTATTCAGGTTGTCTTTTATCTTTACATTCTCTCAAGTTGCGAGTACTTCTAGGATTAGGAGAGTACACCTATTACGCTTATTGGATAGTCTTCTTTCAAACCATTGGCTGGTGCCGAATGGTAGGGAAGGAAGAAAACCATTTACCCTAAGGGTGGTGTACAGAAGGTAATGGGTAAAGACAAATAAAGGGATTTGGAGAGATGACAAAGAAATATACGGTTACAGTCATGAATCTGGATAATGGAAGAGGCATTACTAAGAATACACAGCTGCCCCTTCAAAAAATTTTCATGTTTCAGTTTCACTATGCGTTGTTAATTGAAAACTGATTTCCCAATTAGATCCTTACTCCAGGGTATGTATTTACCAGGTTTGATTCTCACATCTGTATGGTTTTACAGATGATGAGTGGGAGTAAGTTATTGGGAATTAGGTGATTATATCCTCCTTATATCGGAATTCGTTGTAATTGGTGATATTTGAGGAAATCACCTGGGGTTTTGCCTGACGGCAAATATTTGGTTTTGAATATCCGTTGTTATGCACCAATTTCAAACTGATATATCTGTACATTTATTTTATAAAGTGAGATATAACTTTTTGAAATTATGTCCATGACATTTGCCTATATCAGTTGATGATTGGGTAAGGAGTATTAAACAGCGGTGTAATTCTTCTTAACCATAGTACAGTTTTCAACCCACGACGCACAGGGTTTGAGTTATTAAACCCAGGGGACTTATTCAAAGTACTGTATGTTGTTCAGTGTCTATTAGGACAAAGGGGTTGGTACTCATACTATATTCTGTTTACTTGTGACTTCTCCAGTTTTAGACAAGTGTTTCGTAGAAATACAAGGTCCAAGCTTTGAGAAGTTATAGGTACAAGAATAAAGTAGAGAACCATGTGCTGCAAATATCAGGATTCTTCAAGGTGATCGAACATATAGATACTTGTGTTTGGTATTCAGTTGATAGTAAAGATTTTGAGAACTTTCTTCTCTTTCAGGTTACTCATATCTGGATACACTCCTAAGTTGAGTAATGCTGATCGGCATCCTTCCATTTAGTTGACATGCACTGGAGACAGCTGCATGATTTCAATCTGGTTCCAATTAAATCAGTGCCTCTGTTTCTATATTGTATATAGAATGGTTCATATCTTAACGATGTTAAGATATATGGAGTTTTCCGGCTTATGCTTAAAACCAGACTCTGGATAACTCAAGGCACGTTTCTGTAAAGGCAGTTTATTGGCTAACCTAGGCTATGACGAGTGTTAACTTTCTACCATCTGGAAGATCAATAGTGATATTGTTCTTGACTCGCCATAGTTTTAGTAAAATGGACTTTTTCAGAAAATAGTAGTGGGAGTATGGTAGAACTGGAAGTGATTCCAGAATCGCAAATGATTACTGAAAATTTAATAAAACCTAAAAATTCATTCGGGATTGACATTCCATTATCCACTCGGCAGATATGGTTGATAACCTCAGGCGCCCGAGAGGTACTTCGGTATTCTAAAAAACGGTGACATGGAGGTTCTTGTTTACCCAAACTTGACACTACTGCTGTTCTAGACTATGAAACCCGGCAGGAGGATGACTATAGCGTCGTTCTAAACTATCTTTAGAAGTGCACGTGTATATGATTCTGCCAGAGGGTTGTCGTAGTCTGTGGGAGCAGCGGAAGCATAGTGGACAAATAGCTTATGTATGTTTAAAGACTAAAGCAGATATAGCGGAGATAGATCATCTATTTTAGATGTGACAGTCATAGGTTTTTTGACTTCATCAGAATAGGGGATGGATCTGTTAAGAAGGTAATAGGGTGTGATGTCCTGGTATTTGGATGACATGCACTTTGTAGGAAGTGAAATTCCTATACTACAATCGGTTATACTGTGGTTGTCACAAAGTGGTTTCTCCACATAGGATATGGATATTATATTAGGCATTCTGGTAACTAGATTTATGGTTTTAGATCTAGATTTGGGTAGTTTTCCAATCCGGGTACTTAGAAAGTATTCTAAAGGTGTTTTAGAATGGACGACTCCTGGCATGGTAGTGTACCTGCAGGTGATGGAGTCACCCTCTCTAAAGGTGTCTTACAGACTAAAGGGGAGAGGGATGTGCATGATTGGCATATCACTTGCTTAGGCAATTGAGTCAATCATGAGATGTCAAGTACCACACTAGATGTTGTTTTTGCACTAGCTGCAATAAGTTTATATATTAATCGAATCCTGGCGAAACGTTCGGAAGCAGTTTATGAACATAAGTGAATGTTCTAGGGATTTGATAACGGCAACCTCCTTCGGGAGACAGTTATCATTCCAGGCTTCCAAGATGACCTGGATGACAAAGTGACTGTCAGAGTTATAGTTTTCCCTTTGATGAGGGGCGGTAGTTTGGACAGGTGGTCCAAGTGGATACTGAGGGAGGCGTGGTGCAGGATACTGATTAAATTCAGTTGACGATACAGTCTAAGTAGTTTGCTGGATTTGGAGTTCATTTATGAACTGGGTCCCATCAGATATCCAGACATATTCTAAGACAAGTATTGCTCATTTTGGGAGATGACCTTCTCCGCGAACTTGAGATAAAGAGAGACATAGAAAGAAACATTGGAGCAGATCCACTCACTGAGGCTATTTCACGAATGCAATAGTTTTAGAAACGAGCTTTGTGAAACTGATTAATAGAGAAGTTGAGTGTTCGGTATTACACGGGCTGTGAGTATGCGACATCGCAATAATTAGCCTTAAGTGCAAGTGGGAGATTGTTTCGGTTTCGATAATTTAACATTGTCTAAACCAACTAGTATGCAGTTAATGGGTTGGCTCTGATACCATATAAGGCTACGCCAGCGCCCCGGCCATCAATCCGTGGCCAAACACGAAACAAAAACTTTTGAAAACCGGCGCTAACGAAACCCTAATCGACGGATCGTACCATTAACCCTATACTAGTTAATTATAAAGTGTTTAGAGAGGTTATACCGATCGATCCATATCCTTCGATCTTCAACCTCTGCCCAACCTCCTCGTGGCTGCCCTGAACAAGTTCGCTCTCCGGTCTCTCTCGTCGAAGACGATCCACATCGAGGATTAGTAATACGGGCTCCCGCTTCAAAACCGAAGCAACTCGGGCATCCAGTTTGCTAGCCTAGATGCACAAGATGAAGTAGAGATACTGTGTGAATACTTTGTCTCAAAACACCCTAGGTTGCTCAACACATGAGACATGTTAGGGTGGAAGTGAAAGAGTTGCCATTGATGAAGAAGTGTGAGCTCAAGTGATGGCTTATAAAGAAATTGTGTCTGCTATTTTTCTTGAATTGAGTTTGTGAAGTATTTGTTTGCAAAAAACAAAGAAAGAAAAATCCCGGCACACAATATCTCACAAACCCAACTTCATGAGTCATCAAGTGCACGTGTGCCACCATCAATGCACATAAGACCCAACACCATGAGTCACTAAGTGAGCACATGCACCATGAAAGCCCTAGGCCAAAACTTGCACTCACATTCTCCATCACAAATGAATATTAAACTAAATGTTTAAATCAAAAAGGAAATGGCAACTTTAAAGTAAACTTATAACGAATTACAAGAATACCCCTCATCCGTATATACATACCCGCATCCGTATTCCGACTGAATACGAATACAACGAGACGAAAGTAATCCAACAATATAATACTAGGATCCGGCTTAAACCAAAGCCCACTAGTATTATCCGTCCGATCATGATCCGTATACAAGTGCACGTATATGATCGAACCCCGCTATAAAACCATACGGCCTTTACAACGTTTCGTCCAAACCAGGGAAACCCTCTGTGTGAGACTCTAAAGACTCGTCAATACGCTGGCAGTGGGTTTAACCACAAGCACGTCAGTGGAACTAGCTGTACGTAACGGCTGCCTAGGTATTGAGCGAAAGGGAGGCCGACGAGCGAACTCATCCTGAAACCCTACTGAGCCTGACAGTGACAATATCCGTACAGTCCGGTCCGTTCGTCTATGACTATCGCATATCGAGTTTAGGGGGTGGATAAAGTCAGACCCCTAATAACATGATATTTAGTGTCGGTATGAAGCCCATCACCACCTGAGAAACTACTGATCCGAATCAGTAATTCTCGACTACTTTGGCCAAGGATTTCTAGTGATGGCCACCCGTGCACTCCGCGACATCAACCCCCAATACCGGGAGAAATGAATCCCCTGACGATCTGCTCACTGTCTCCATGTGGCTCGGGACTTTACCCAACTAAAACCTGTTTGCACGACTCCTTTGAGCCGTGGTAGGGTAGTAATCAAAGTACAGTGGGAACTCACACGAGAAAAATGACGATCTCAGGTAGATAGACTAACCAGTACACATGTCACCAGGGAACTGCCATCTGACAATAGGTATAATACCAACTAGCATGTTCCCGGCGAGTCTGTCCGGTGTACTCATAACCCAATAAGCACCTGTATACTATCTTAGGTGAACCAACTGACACCAATGGCTTGTGAGACCGGCCACCGCCCCTCGTCGAGGTCTTAATCCGTATACACTGGTCTACTCTCGTAGTATCGATCCCCAGTATCGAAACTCCCACGACTAGGGACACTTTAAGGATGTGCTTATAGACCACCCAACTCTCACGGATATGATCGCCATCATACTGCTGGTAGTCAAGCAAGAATCCTATGGGCTCTATCAACATGTAATAGTGATCTGTAATGTCACCTGAAGCGCGTACACGATGATAAAGACAAACCGGATAGCATACAATCATTTCGAGTAAGACTGTTCTACCGGTATAGGTCCTCCCTCAATCATTGCAATCACGTGCCTGCGATCCAATAATTGACTTAAGGGCACTATAGCCAACAATAAGAACATCCCTCCTTTCCTACTGTTAGCCCAGAAACTTTTGCCCTTCCCTGTCCTTTTACCTTATTGACACCGCATATCGGCTTTATGGAGTTCTTCTTCTTCTCACCCTTTGCTTTTGTCTTGGATGCAGAAGAGGAAGATTCCCTAATAAGCTGAATGGGTGTCATCCTGGTTTCCATCAGGGTGCCCTCACCTGGAAGTATAACTTTCTTCCTCTGGGAAAAAGTAGATGATAGGGACTGTAAAAACAAGTCAGCATATGACTCGTTTCCCAACGTGGTCTGCAGGTCCGTGAGCTCATCAATATAGCTAGTCATTGTAAGGACGTTGTCCCCTACAGATGACCCGATAGCCAACCACGCTTGAAGCAATTCTTTTGAGGTATCATATCTTGCGATACGAGATTGCTCTCCATATAATTCTTTGTTATGGAGGAAGATGGAAGCTAAGTCCATCTTCTCGTGCTGCCTCTGGTTTACATCATCTACTGAGGCCAACACGAGGCACTTGGCATTCGCATAGTCTTTTTCCGATGTCTTACGGATATCAATATCTGCGACGGTGGAAACTGGACCTGGGACGATAGGGGTTTGAGTAGTAATGAGGTGTCCCAGCTTGTCATAGGCAATAGACATCTGGACAGACATTTGCCAGTCATTATAGTCAGATTCAGTCATTTTATTAGATGTAACCTATGTCCGGTCACGGGGTCGCTGCAATTAAGAGAAAGAGAAGAAAACACTTAGCATGATGCCCTTGCAAGTTTAGTTTGGTTTTTAATTTATCTAAATAGGATGGTTCCCACTGTCTCTCGAATCCTTCCTCAAACCATAAAAGAAGAATTCGTCAGGATTAATCTCACCGTACAAATCTTGCTTAACCGTTCGGCTAGGCTAGTGTTGGTACTTCGAGGGAGGTTTTACGACGCTTTCGCGAAGTTTCTTAATTAAATAACCTCTTTTCCCTGGAGTCATAGCCCCACAAACACCGTTCTAGATACCTACTTTGTTTATAGCATTGATCGTTAAGTGAAAAAATCTCCTGAGGAGTAGCGGATACTCACAGTAGGATCGGGATCCAAATATCATTATGTGGTAATGCTGAAGGAATCCTACCAATATTATCAAACTCCAAATGGTATGCAGCACCAGCAAGTTTCAGTTTCTTTAGAAACTCCCGATGTGGATTTTCGCCCCATGCTATTATAACCTTAACGAAGGTCAACAAATCATAAGTCACATGTCAAGTTCTACCCATCATTGTCCAGGTTAATTTGAACCCACCCGTACATACCCTTGACGAAGGTCAACAAGGTAATATGGCTATCCCAAACCAACGCATCTATCTATACTATATATGAACACCCAGCAGCTACCAATCACTATGCCTTGACGAAGGTCAACAAATATAGCTTGAATACTATTGAATATTCATATAAAATGGAGGAGGGCTACGGCTGGTTTTGGCGAAACCATGAACGTAGTGAACTTGATATAATCGAAGGAACTTGATAGCTTTTAAAAGGAGTGGTTTATACTCCGCATTAAAAAGTCTGATGTTTTGAAAAAACCGAGTGGTTTTTAAAATTGTTCCGACGATTCAACTTTAGTTTATTTGCTTTGCATTAATGTAATGCAGTCCCATCATTTACACCTATCATCACAGGAAGAAACGAAAATATGATGAACGCTTATGCCATCCGCATTCGCTACTGGGCCACGTCTAAACCGTTAGGTTACTTAACTAACGCCAGAGCGGGGGCTGGACTAGCGCGGATGCAAAACATAAGCAACGTCTAATATATAATATATATATTATAACCATTCGTCTCATGCAATAATAGGCATTCCAGATCACAGATGAACATATTAGATATACTAGGAATTCCACGTTTCGTTTAAGACTTTAACGAAAGACGGATTCCACGGTCGTGATGAATAGCAAAACCCCACCCCAGACCCCTACGGGTGAGGCAAACTACCCGCCAAATACCCGAAGTGAAGCAACCTGCCTCATCAAAGTGAGTAGGCCAATCGGCACTTCAAAGTACCCGATAGTTTGTGCACCCCACCTTGGGTCTATTCTAGGAGCAGAAACCGGTAAAAGAAATAATATACAACGGTGGCTACAAGCTCAACCCGGATGTGCCCCACAAAATAATATTACATCACTTTATAATATTACATCGAATGAAAGAATGAAAAACCCTCATCTCACATCCCCCGGCTATTCATCCACGACGATCCAATAAGTTCATATACACAAACCACATAACATCATCACAGATATGTGCAACCCCGACTAATCGACGTATAGCAATTAGTCGACGTTTCCAAACACATATATACATCACAAAACTTGTAAAGTAACCGCGACATTAGAATTCCACACGCAATTAGCAAACTTAACCAATTTTCCAAAACTTGAAAATCCAGTGAGCTAAAGTTCCAAAAACGACCGTTTTAAGCCAATTCGGAAGTCCGAATCAAAACGAAACGCGCCCGAACCTTCGTGGAGAGTTAGAGCATGAAATTAACTTTGAGTTAGGGGGTCTAGAGGGAGTACCCCACCCTCGAGGCCACCATGAGGTGGCCAGGGGGTGAGGCAGACCCGAAACTGCCTAAGGTGGGGCAGTTTCAGGTCCCCACCGCCAAGACCACCTTGTGGTGGTCTTGGGGAGTGGGCCCAGCCGTTCGGTCCCCCCGGGGGATCCTCGAGGTACGCACGCTTCACCTTGCGGATTCTCGGTTCAAACCGTGAGCCCGCGGGGTGTGCAAAGAACTCAAAACATCATTTTTGGAAACTGATTTTATCGGCAGTTTTTGCGTGAAAAAAACGGCGGATTTCTAACATCGCTACAAGCTATCTAAGGTTTATGAGAGGCTCTGATACCACTGTAAGTCGATGTCGCGCACCCCACATGTTCACGGGAAGGCGGAAATTGCAAAAAATGATTTTTACGGGCTTCGCAACACCGACTTAAACTGAGGATCGAACATAAACCCTAGCTAGCAAACTACATGAGGTTTAACTACTCGGATGAATGTTATACCTCATAGTACCGTGTCCTTCGGGTCTTCTCGCTGTCCTCCTCATCATCATAGGATCGAAATGGATAGAACCTTCCTCGTCGGCTTCCTCAAGTCAAAGACGATCCACCTGAGAGTTTATAGTCCGAGCTTCAACCTCAACTCCAAGGTAACTAGGGAAAGTAGCTTGCTAGAATAGATGGCTTAGATGATATAGAGAGTGAAGATGGAATACTTGGTCTCTTGGAACTCTAGGTTTCTCAACTCATGAGACAATTAGGGTTTCATATGAGAAAAGAAGAAGACTTGAGAAATGAGAGTGAACTTGTGAGCTCTTGAAAAAAGCTTGGCTGTCCAAAAGATAAAGAATGAAGTAAATAAGATATTTTGGAGATAAATATCTCACCACAAAATATCTCACAAGCTTCACAAATATTTATTTTGTCAAGTGAGTGAGTCACCAAGTAGCCATGCTAGATTCAATACTCAATTCCACCTCATTTCTCCACCCATATTGTTTAATCCATAAAAGAATCAAAACCCTAATAGGTGTCCCCTTCTAGAAGCTTTCCCGAACTAATTACAAGAATACCCCTCATCCATATATATATATACCCGCATCCGCATTCCGAGGAATACGAATACAAAGAGACGAAACAAATATATCAGTACAATACTAGGATCTGTCTTAAACCAAAGCCCACTAGTATTATCCGCCCGAACATCATACGCACACAAGTGCACGTAAGTGTTCGAAGCCCTGTCATAAAACCATATGACCTCTACATCTTTCGCCCGATGCAGGGAAACTCTCTGTGTGGGACTCTAAAGACTCGACAGTACGCCGGCAGTGGGTTTAACAACAAGCCGCAAGCGGTACTAGCTACACGTAATGGCTACCCAGGCATCTGTCAATAAGAAGGTCGATGAGCAAACCCATCCGAACTCCTATTGAGCCTGCATGTGACAATCTCCGTACAGTTCGGTCTGTTCGTCTAAGAGTATCGCATATCGGGCTAGGGGCGGTAATCGTCAGACCCCTAATAGCGCAACAAGTCGTGCCGGAGTGTAGCCCAAAAACCCTTGAGAAACTACTGGAATATCTACCAGTAAATCTCGCTTGCCTTTGCCAGGGACTTTGTGTAATGGCTCTCCAAACACAGCGCGATATCAACCCCCAATACCGGGAGAGACGAATCCTATCTAACCGCCACTGCCTCCAAGTGCTTCGGGACAGCACCCAACTACTACCTGTTTGCACGACTCCTTTGAGCCGTGGTAGGGTAGTAATCAAAGTACAGTGGGAACACACTCGAGGTGAAGTACCAGTGTCAAGTCGATGGACTAAGCTATACTCATGTCACCTGGGAACTGCTACCCAACGACAGGTATAATGCCAACCAACAGTTCCCTGACGAGTCCTGTCCAGTGTACTCATAACCTAATGAGCACTTGCATACTATCTCCAGTACGACGTACTAACGGCTGTAGGACAGACCATCTCTCCTGCTGGGATGAGAAGCATATACACTAGTCTACTCTGGAGTATCGATGCCCCTTCTCGATAATACTACGACTAGGGACCTGTATATGGATGTACTTATAGATTACCTGCCCCCACTAGTGTGATTTCCATCACAACGCTGGTAATCAAGCAAAGATTCTAAGAGCTCTACTAATTTGTATAAGCGATATGCTAAAAGAAACACATGCACATATTGAAGTAGAAATAAACCAAGTAGTATACTACCATTTTGAGCAAGTCTGTCAATACAACTGTGAATATCCTAAGCTTCCATTAAGTAATATAAAAACCGATATGATACAATAATGGCCTCTAGGGCATACATCACTAACAATATTTCGGGTTCATGATGTCTAAGAATGTTGCGGATTCCAATTATTGCAGTTTTCATTTTCCTTTCTGCGACCGTAAATGTAATATGTGGTATATCGCCGGTTTCGATGCTATACGTCAATGACAATTGGGATACGCATATTTGTTTAAGTTGATGACATGTGATGTTATGTGTTGCTGTGATATGTTATATTGGATCGTCGTGTTTGAATAGCCGGGGGATTTTGCGTGAGATGAGAGTTTTTCATTTTCATTCATGTAAAAAATTTGTAAGTATTGGGACACTTCCGGTTGAGGATGATGTCACCATTTATGTATATTATTTACTTTTCCGCATTAGGATAGACCGAAGGTGGGGAGCACAAGTAACCGGGTTCTAGAGTCCAGTGGGAGACCATCCCGAGGAGTCGAGACCGGGTCTCCGAACTCTAAAATTGGCAGGGTTGCTTGCCGCTCTCGTATGGGTCTAGGGATGTGGGTTTGGCTATTCATCACAACTGTGGAATCCGTGCTTTTTATTGGCTTGATTTAAAACACGGCCTCCTAGTATATCCTATATTTCATATGCTGACTTCTGTTACAATGTTCTGTGATGAGATCATATAACCGTATGAGACGAATGATTTATATTATATATATGATATATAATAAACGTTGCTTATGTTTTGCATCCGCGCTAGTCCTGCCCCGCTCTGTCGTTAGTTAAGTAACCTAACGGTGCATGACGGGACCCCGTGGCAAATGCGGATGGCATAAGTGTACGTTCTATTTTCATTTCTTCTGTGATGTTTAGGAAACATAAATGATGGGATTTCATTAATGAGATTAATGAAAAAAAGGAAACATAAAGATGTTGTAGAATCAAATTTTTAAAAAGGTAGCCCTAGTTCTTGATTTGCATAACGGTATTCTTTTATGAATATCTGGCACCTCATTCGATGAGGAAAGAGCCGAGATCCCTTCACCGGGAATGACCTCTTTAGCAAAAGCTAGTAAATGCTACAACCCACTCGGTTTATTTTAAAAACTATTCGATTTTAAAAAGCGGAGCTTAAACCACTCATTTTCAAATCACTCGATTCTACAACGATATCAAGTTCATTACGTAAAATGTTTTCTTAAAAACCAGTCGTAGCCCTCCGTCATTTCAGATAAGGACTATTTAGTATTCGTGCTGCGTTTGTTGACCTCCGTCAAGGTGTAGTGTGCGGTAGCTGATTAGTGCTTATCTACCGCATATGATGCGATTGGATTAGGGTAGTCGTACGGCCTTGTTGACCTCCGTCAAGGGTCGTGCGGGTGTGTTTAATTCAATCACGAAATGACGGGTTGAACTTGACTAGCGGCCTATGGTTTGTTGACCTCCGTCAAGGTCATAAGTCGCTAGGGGTAAAAAGATTATCGGGAATTTCAAGTGTTGAAATTTGCAATAAGATTGCATACCTTCTATGAGATGGTTGGATTACGATACCCACTGCGAGTAAGAGTTACGCCTGAGAGAGTTTTGCACTTTACAATTAGCTAATCAAGTAGGTGCCTAAGAAAGGTGTTAACGGGGTTACACCCCTGCGGAAATGAGGTTATTTAATTAGTTCCATGCGAAAGTATCGGGAGACTCCCTCGGAGTACCAATACCTGCCTGGCCGAACGATTGACGAACTTGTAGGGTGTAATTAATCCCGGCTAGTCTTACCTTTTAGGGTTTGAAGGAAGATTTGATAAAAACAGTGGGAGCCATCCTGATTAGATAAGATAATAACCAATCTAATCTTGCAAGAGCATACGCTAAAGTGTTTTCTTCTCTCTCTCTTTCTAGGTAGCGACCATGACACGCCATAATCAAGATAATAATATTTATGTATTGACCGAACCCGCTTATTATACTGAGCTGGGGAACGTTGGTTCCGCTCTACTTTATAATTGTTATATGTATGAGCAGGAAATAGGGGAATATCTGGATTCCCACACGACCCGAACGAGGAATGAACATATTGATGCATCTTCTTCGGGTGTGTTCGTTATTGAGAATTGTTTCTCAGTACACTCTACGTCCTGGGTATTAGATACCGGATCAGGATCCCACATTTGTAATATGTTACATGGGCTAAAGAAAGGTAGAGAACTGGGAAAAAGGTGACCATTCTATAAAAGTAGGGAATTGTGCAAATGTTGTAGCCATAGTAGTTGGTGAATATTACCTTGTATTACCAAATGAGAATACATTGATCTTGAACGACTTTTATTACGTACCATCTATGATATGCAATTTAATATCGATTTCTTTATTAGATAAATAAGGATATAACTTTGTAGTAGAGTAAAATGTTATGAACATTTTCCTGAATCAAGTGTTGATTCGGTTTGGCACGTTATGTAACAGTTTATACGTTCTGAATCAAAATATAGTTCTTAACGTACAGAACACACACAAGAGGAAAAGTTTAGAAATGAACGAATCTTTCTTGTGGTATTGTAGACTAGGTCATATCAATTCGACATAACTAGCTAAGTTACATAAGGATACATATTTGAACCTGTTCGAATTTACATCTTATGAAACTTTCCAGTCATGTTTCAAAGGCAAAATGACCAAAACTCCGTTTACTGGACACGGAGAAAGAGCTACTGAACTCTTGGGACTGATACATAGTGATGTATGTGGTCCTATTTCTACACATGCCAGAAATGGTTCTTCATACTTCATTACATTCACCGATGTTCTCTCAAGATTCGGACATGTGTTCCCGTTGAAACATAAATATGAAACTTTTGAGAAATTCAAGGAATATAAGTGTGAAGTACAGAACCAAATGGGCAAAAGTATTAAAATCCTTCGATCTGATCGGGGAGGAGAATACTTAAGCACGGAGTTCCTGGATTATTTAAAAGAGAATGGTATTCTCTCTCAGCTTACTCCTCCGTATACATCACAGCACAACGGTGTATCGGAGCGGAAAAGTCGCACCCTATTTGATATAGTGTGCTCTATGATGAGTACTGCTGAGCTGGATATTTCTTTTTGGGGTTATGCGATTGAGACAGCCACATACCTATTGAATAGAGTTACAACCAAATCAGTGCCTACCAATCCATATGAGATATGGAATGTGAAGAGACCATCTCTTAAACGAGTTAAGATATGGGGTTGTCCGACCTATGTTAAAAAGCAAAATCCGGACAAGCTTGAGGCAAGGTCAGTTTTGTGCAAATATGTAGGATATCCCAAGCATTCGTGAGGGTATATCTTCTACCAAAGTGAGGAACAAAAGGTGTTTGTCTCTCAATATGCTACCTTTTCAGAAAAGGAATTTCTTGTAAAAGAAATTAGTGGTAATGAGGAAGAACTGGAAGAAATTCTAGCTACACAAATGACTGTTGATGATTTGGTAGAACCGGAGGATTCGATAGTCCCTGATGAACCTCAGCCACTCCACAGATCTAGTAGGGTTCCTCATCTACCTGAGAGATACTACGGTTTTCTCATTGACGGTGGGACCGAGGATTGCATTATGGAAGATGATGACCCAACTAGTTTCGAGCATGCCATCATGAGTGGGGACTCTGTGAAATGGCTGGATGCTATACGATCTGAGATGGAATCCATGTACACCAACAAAGTATGGATTTTGAAAGTTGCTCCTGAAGGAGTAAAACCCATCGGGAGCAAGTGGATCTTAAGAAGATTCTTGGTGTAGATGGAAAAGTTGAGACTTTCAAAGCTAGATTTGTAGCAAAAGGTTTTCGTCAATGACCAGGTGTCGACTATGATGAAACCTTTTCTCCAGTGGCTATGCTTAAGTTCATCGAGATCCTACTTTCCATCGCTGCGTACCATGACTATGAAATTTGGCAGATGGACGTTAAGACCACTTTTCTAAATGGTGATATAGAAGAGAGCTTGTACATAACACTGCCAGAGGGCTTTATGGACAGTGGGAGCAGCGGAAAGTTGTGCAAGATGCTTAAATCAATCTACGGATTAAAGCAGGCATCGCGGAGTTGGAACATCTGTTTTGATGTGGCAGTCAAAAGGTTTGACTTCATCAAAAACGTAGATAAACCTTGTATATACAAGAATGTTGTAGAGAGTAAGGTTGTCTTTCTCGTATTGTACGTGGATGACATACTCTTGATAGGAAACGATGTTCCTATGGTACACTCAGTCAAGCTCTTCTTATCACAAAGGTTCTCCATGAAGGATCTGGGTGATGCCTCCTACATCCTGGGGATTAAGATCTATAAAGATATATCTAAGCGGATGTATCATACTCACTAGGTGTAGTGAGTAGGTGTCAATCGGATCCTGAGGAAAATCATTGGACAGCTGTGAAGAACATTCTTAAGTACTTGAGAAGGACTAAAGAATTGTTCTTGGTGTATGGTAACGGTGAACTCCATGTTGAGTCCTTTACCGATTCGAGCTTATAGAGTGATAAGGACGACTGTAAGTCGGTCACGGGTTTTGTCTTTACCCTCAGTGGAGGGACGGTATGTTGGAAGAGTTCCAAGCTAGATACCGTAGCAGACTCGACGATGAAGGCTAAATACATCACTGCCAACGATGCCGCCAAAGAGGCTGTTTGGATGAAGAAGTTCATAACTGAACTTGGTGTGGTTCCATCCATTAAGCATCCAATACCTTTGTATTGTGATAACAATGGCGCTGTGGCTTTAGCCAAGGAATCCAAGTCCCATCAGCGATCCAGACATATTCTGAAGCGATATCACCTGATCCAGGAGATTGTTGATCTCCGGGAGATCGAGGCCAGGAGAGTTGCCACGAAGAATAACACGGTGGATCCACTCACGAAGGCCATTTGAGAGACTTTTTGGGATGTTGGGTACGAGATACTACAACAACTGGCCTTAGTGCAAGTGGGAGATTGTTAGTTATATGTATGTCCTAGAGGCCATTATTGTACATGATTGTATATTATAGTGGATACTTGGACATATATAGAGAGGACTTTCTTGCTCGACATGATAGTATGCTATCTGGTTGCACTTTATCTTAATATGCACACTTGTATCATTATACAGTCTCTCCGTTACATGTTGATAAAGCCCTTAGGATGTGTACTTGACTATTAGGACTATGATGCGGATCTTTCTAGTGGGGCCAAGGTAGTCCATAAGTTCATCCTTTAATTGTTCCTAGTCGAGGGAGTATCGAGACAGGGCATAGATATTCTAGAGTAGACTAGTGTGTACGTTTCTTGACCCTGTATAGGACGATGGATGATCCTACATCCAATGGTGTTTGACATCAAAGATTGTACACAGGTGCTCATTGGAGAATGGGTACACCGAACATGACTCACCGAGAACTCCTAGATGGTATTATACCTATCATCAGATAGCAGTTCTTTGGTGACACTGGTACATGTTAGTCTGTAGACCCGAGATCATCATAGAGTCTTGTATGATTCATAGTGTGCTTTGATTTCCTCCTTACCATGCTCAAGTGAGCGTGCAAACAGGTGCATTTTGGGTACAGTCCCGAGTCACATGGAGGCAATAAGCGATATAAGGGGTTTCGTCTCTCCCGGTATTGGGGGTTGATGTTGCACTATGCTCGATTGGCTATAACAGGAAGTCCCTGGCCAGGGCTGGTGATGAGATTTATTGGTAAGTGTTATCAGTAGTTTCTCGACCTGTTATGAGCCTCGCATCGGAATGACTTATTAAGTTATTCGGGTCTGACGTTTACCACCCCAGACTCGATATGCGACATATCAGACGAAGAGACCGGACTGTACGGTAGTTTTACTTACTGGATTCACGGGAGTTTGGACAAGCTTACTTGTTGATCTTCTGATCGCTCAATACCTGGATAGCCGTTATGTCCAGCTAGTACCGCTAACGGCTTGTGGGTGACTGATATGATCATTACCTACTGCTGGCGTATTGACGAGTCTTTAGAGTCCTACACAGAGGTTTCCTAGCTCAAGCGAAATGAAGTAGGGCACATATATGATATGTGCGGGACCGAGATTAATACGTGTATTTGATACAGTATTCTAATCTTGCGATATAGGTTATATATGATATAACCGGATTATTGAATCAAATGTTGATTCAATAATTTTTTATATGTATATTTGATATACATATAAATGATATTAGTCGGTTGTATGAGATATAGCCGAATTATTAAATCAAGTGTTGATTTAATAATTTAATATATAATTATATATTTGATATATTAATATATATTAACTAATATTAGCTCACTTAAGAATTTTTTTTCTACAAATACATATAAATATATATGAGATATATATTAATGTATTTATTTTTGTGTCATGGTAAATGATACATTGGACATGGGTGTATGAGACTCATACCAAACTAAAGATAATTTGGGTGATTAATTATTAAGGGAAAAATCAAAATTAGGTGGAAATTAGCATGGCTAATGATGCTTGTGGAAGCATATAGAAGCCTTGACTTAGTCCACTAATTTTGTTTTACTCTAGATATTTATTAAACTAACCATTATCTTTAGCCATGATTAAGTCTCTACAAATATGATTTGAGATATTTTCTTACCGAAGGGTTCTCACTTGATCATCTTCTTCATCTCCTTCTTTGCTCTCTAGCTTTTGAGTGAGGTGAGAAAGAAAAAGAGAAAATTAATTCTAAAGTGAGCAATATTTCTACTTCATCAATCTATATCAAACTAGCCATTTAGTATAGTTTGTTTACTTCACTACTTCTTCAATTAGTGAAGAGGTAGCTTGAGTTAGAGATTCTTCGACGTAGATCATCTTCGGCCTTGAAGATCCTTAAGCAAGCTCGTTCTTTTCACGTAGTGAAGCTTAAGAAGAGTTCGGGGACCACTAATTGGAGCTAAGGGACTACTACTTGGAGCTTTAGAAGTGAAGGACCGGTCTACAAAAGTTGTATTCCTTGTTCACTTAGTGTAAAGTTTGTTTACATGCTTTATAAAACCCTAATTCTCTAGTTCGAATCTAGGTTTGTGTTCCTTAGCACTCTAGATTTTTTAAAATTGCACACTCGATACTTGCTAAAACCTAGTGGTCATGTTTGTAGGGTTCCTAGACACTCTAGTGAGGTCTCACAAGGCATCGAACATGCCAATTTCAAAAAATCTAGGTGCCGAGAGACCCGACTACGGATCGTTTGCTAGAAAACTAGGCGAAAAAGCTAACTAGTTAACACTTAACTAAGAGATACCGAAATACAACCTTTGTAGATCCGGTCCTCCACCTCCACGGCTCCGAGATGAGGTCATCTCCGCTGTCCAAATCAAATTCGGGCTCTAGCGTCGGCTTCATCGGAGAATGAACGGGCTAGGTCGTCGACGACGTGCCGAAGATGATCTACGTCGAAGCATCACTAGATCAAGCTCCAAACTTCACCAAGTCATGAAAACTTGTGAAGGAAACACACTTTACTACTTGGCAAGAGGTAGAGGATGAAGAAATAGGAAGTGGGTAGACTTTAGAATTGGATTTCTCACTCATTTCATCAATCCACCATTGATGAAGTCTAGGTTTTTCTTCTTGAGTTGAAGGAAGAAGAAGAAGAAATGATATGATAAGATTATTAAAAAAGAAAAGAATAATCCATTCTTATCATAACATAACCCAAGTTAAGTGTAGAGAATTGACCAAGGTTAAAGAATGGTTAGGGTAAAGGAGATGAGACAAAAATGGTGACTTAATGAAAGCTTCATGAAGCTTCATGATGAAAACAAAACTAGCCACCATTTTTCACTTCTTTTGCTTTTCTCATTTATCTTTTAAATGCAAAAGAAAAGATAAATGAATGAATAAAAGAAAACCCTAATCATTTACTTAACCTAGGTTTAATTCATTACACTTAACAAAAAAGATATGTATCATCAAACATGATACAATCAAGTGCACAAAAATATATCGCATATACAATGCGCACATCCGAGTGAGAAAATCCATTATAAAGTGAACCGATACTAGTTAATGCAAAGTAATATATCAAATATATAATTATACATTAAATCATTAAATCAACACTTGATTTAACGATCCGGTCATATCGCATATAACCGGCTAGTATCATTAGTAACAACTTATCGAATCAACACTTGATCCGATAACCCGGCTATATCACATATAACCGATCAATGTCACATCGCGAGAATCGAATACAGTATCACATACTCGTATAATTCTCGGTCCCGCACATATCTCATATGCGCTCCTATTTCGTTTCGCTTGAGCCAGGAAACCTCTGTGTAGGAGTCTAAAGACTCGTCAAAACGCCGGCAGCAGATGATGATCATATCAAGCATCCACAAGCCGCAAGCGGTCTGCTAAACGTAACGGCCACCCGGGTATTGAGCGATCTGAAGATCGACGAGCAAGCCCGCTCACACTCCAGTGAATCCAACCAGTAACACTACCGTACAGTCCGGTCTGATCGTCTGATATGTCGCATATCTTGCCTAGGGGTGGTAAACGTCAGACCCCAATAGCTCGATAAGTCGTGTCGATATGAGGCTCATAACGGGTCGAGAAACTACTGGTAACACTTACCAGCAATTCTCTGATCAGCCCTGGCCAGGGACTTCCTGTTATAGCCAATCGAACACAGCGCAACATCAACCCCCTATACCGGGAGAGACGAATCCCCTCCTATCGCTCATTGCCTCCATGTGACTCGGGACTGTACCCAAAAACCACCGTTTTGCACGCCCTCTTGGACGTGGTAAGATGGAAATCAAAGCACAGTGGGAACCACACAAGACTCTATGACGATCTCGGGTCAACAGACTACTCTGTACCAGTGTCACCAGAGAACTGCCATCTGACGTGAGGTATAATACCATCTGGGAGTTCTCGGCGAGTCCGTCCAGTGTACCCAGTCTCCACTGAGCACCCGTATATCATCTCCGATGTCAAACACCAATGGATATGGGATCATCCATCGCCCATCTGTATGGGTCGAGAAGGTATACGCTAGTCTACTCTGGTATATCGATGCCCCGTCTCGATACACCCTCGACTAGGGACTTTGAAGGATGTACTTATGGACTACCATGTCCCCACTAGTATGATCCGCATCATAGTCCAGGTAGTCAAGTACACATCCTAAGGGCTTTACCAACATGTAACAGAGAGACAATCAGCATACACGTTAAGGTAAAGAGTAACCAGATAGCATACTATCATGTCGAGCAAGAAAGTCCTCCCTATATATGTCCCAGCATCCACTACAATATACATCCTATGTACAGTAATGGCCTCTATGGTATACATATAACTAACAATCTCCCACTTGCACTAGGGCCATCTGTAGCAGTGGTTGTAGTATCTCATACTCAACCATCCCATAAAAATCTCTCTCTGGGAACAGGCCTTTGTGAGTGGATCCGCTGTGTTGTCCTCTGAATCTACTCTCCTAACCTCGATCCCCTGGAGATCAACCATCTCCACGATCAGGTGACACTGCCTTAGAATATGTCTGGATCACTGATGGGACGGACGTTCCTTGGCATAAGCCACAACTCCATTGTCTCACAATGGTTGGAACGTAGTTCATCTCATGAACCAATATACACCCAAACAGCCTCTTTGGTAGCATCTTTAGTAGCGATGTATCCTGCCTTTATCGTCTAGTATGTCACGGTATCTAGCTTGGAACTCTTCCAACATACCGCCCCTTTACTAAGGGTAAAGACAATGCCTGTGACTGACTTTCAGTCGTCCTTATCACCCTGGAACCCTTCCAGTGATTCTCCCCAGGATCGGTTGATACCATCTCACTATAACTAGTGAGTATCCTAACATCCAATTAAATCTATCTCATAGATCCAAAACTCAGGATTTAGCAGGTATCATCATGATCCTATGTGGAGAATCATTGTGATATGCGGAGATTGATCGAGCGTAGCATAGGAAACTCCTTCCCTATCAGGAGTATGTCATCCACGTACTCTACGAGGATCATCACCATACTCCCTACTACCTTTTTGTATATACAAGGTTCATCTACCATTTTGATGATGTCAAACTCTTTGACCGCTTCATCAAAACAGATGTTCCAACTCCGCGATGCCTGCTTTATCAGATAAAACATCTTGCACACGTTTCCGCTGCTCCCACTGTTTACGAAGCCCTCTGGCTGTGTACTTACAGACGCACTCTTCTAAATCATCATTTAGAAAAGCAGTCATGGCACCCAACCGCCAGATATCGTAGTCATGGTATGTAGCCGTGGCAAGTAGGATCCGGATGGACTTAAGCATAGCTACTTGAAAAGGTTTCATCATTATCCACGCCTGGTCAATGACGAAAACCTTTAACAAGTCTAGCTTTGAAAGTCTCAACTTTTCCATCTACACCAAGTAATCTTCTCAAGATATACTTTCTCCTGATGGGGATTTAACCCTTCAGATATAGCAACCAAAGTCCATACTTTGTTGGTGTATAAGGATTCCATCTCAGATCGATAAACATCCAGCCATTCTTACAGAGTCTTACTCTCGATGGCCAGCTCGAAGCTAGTTGGGTCATCATCTCATGATGCAATCCTCGCTCCCACTGTCATAGAGAAACCGAAGTATCTCTCAGGTGGGTGAGGAACCCTACTAGATCGGCGGAGAGGCTGAGGTTCGTTGGAATCTACTGAATCCTTTGGTTCTATCAAATCATGTGCTGTAGTTTGTATAGCTGGAACATTTCCACTTCCACATTACAGACTTTGCCTCGAGCTTGTCCGGATTTTGCTTTCAGACATAGGCCGGTCAACCCCAAATCTTAACTAACTTAAGACATGGGCCCTTCCCATTCCATATCAGATATGAAATGGTAGGCAACTGATTTGATTGGAACCCTATTCAATAGGTATGCAGCTTCTCAAGTGCATAACTCCCAAAAAGGAAATAGGTAACTCAGTATTACTCATCATAGAGCACACCTTATCACATAGGGTGTAATTGCTCCACCCCGATATACCATCGTGCTATGGTGTATGCGGAGGAGTAATGCTGAGAGAGAATCTCATTCTCCTTTAGAAAAGTCCAGGATTTCCGTGCTCAAGTATTCTCCTCCTTGATCTCATCATAGGATATAATACTTATACCAGTATTCTGGTTCTCTACTTCTCGCTTATATTCTGTGAATATCTCAAAAGGTTCGGACTTGTGTTTCAACAGGAACATAGGTCTGAATCTAAAGAGATCATCAGAGAACGTAATGAAGTATAAAGAACCAGTCTTGGCATGTGTAGACAGGGGACCTACATACATCAACATGTATCATCCCAAGAGTTTACTAACTCTTTCTCTGTTACCAATAAACAGAGCTGTGGTCATCTTATCTTTGTGACATGACTGGCGAGTTTCATAAGATGTAAATTCAAACTAATTTAAATATGCATCTTTATGTAACTCTAGCTAGTCGGGTCACATTGATCTGACCTAGTCTACAATACCTCAAGAAGGAATCGTTCAATTCTGAACTCTTCCTCTTGTGTGTGTTCTGTATACTAAGAGCTGTAGTTTGATTTAGAACATCAATGCTTTTAGATAACATGCCTGAACCGATCAACTTTTGATATAGGAAATGTTCAAAACATTATCCAACTATACAAAATTTTATCATTTCTTTACTAATAAAGAGATAGATATGATTTTGTATATCAGGTTCGGTATCTAATAACATTCGTTCAGAATCAATGTATTTGTAATACAGGGTGACAGTGACCAACAGACTTGGCTGCAACACTTGCCCCGTTTTCTGCCTCATGAAACTAATCACCCGTTCTCAGTTCTCTACCTAGCAGTAGCCCTATGTAACAGATTATATAGCTGGGATCCTGATCCGGTATCATATACCCAGGACGTAGAGGATACAGAGAAACAGTTCTTTGTAATGAACACACCCGAAGATGATGCATCAGCATGCACTCTCTTCGTTTGGGCGGCACGGGAATTCTGGTATTCCCCTATTTCCTGCTCTGTCTTATAACAATTATAAGTTGGAGCGGGACCAACGTTCCCCAGCTCAGTATAACAAGCGGGTTCGGTCAATATTTCCGTATTATTATCTTGATTAAGGCATGATATGGTCGCTACCTGGAGAGAGAGAGAAGAAAACACTCAGCGTGCGCTCTGTCAAGAATAGATTGGTTTTTATTTTATCTAATCAGGATGGCTCCCACTGCTTTTTATCAAATCTTCCTTCAAACCCTAAAAGGAAAGACTAGCCGGGATTAATTACACACTACAAGTTCGCCAATCTTTCAGCCAGGCCAGTGTCGGTACTTTGAGGGAGGTCCCCCGTGCTTTCGCACGAACCTAATTAATGTAAACCTCGTTTTCCCAGAGGCGTAACCCCGTTAACACCTTTCTAGACACCTACTTGATCGGCTAATTGTAATGTGTAAAACTCTCCCAGGAGTAACACTTACTCGCAGCGGGTATCGGGATCCAACTATCTCATAGAAGGTATGCAATCTCATTGCAAATTTCAACACTTGAAATTCCCGATAATCTTTTGCCCCTAGCGTCCTATGACCTTGACGCAGGCCAACAAACCATAGTCCGCTAGTCAAGTTCAACCCGTCATTTCCTGATTGAATTAAACCCACCCGCACGACCCTTGACGCAGGCCAACAAAGTCGCACGACTACCCTAATCCAATCACATCATATGCTTATGCAGATAAGCACCAGTTAGCTACCGCACACTACGCCTTGACGCAGGCCAACAAACGTAGCACGAATACTAACTACTACTTATCTGAAATGACGGAAGGCTACGACAGGTTTTTCTGAAAACCTATTTCGTAATGAACTTGATATCGTTGTAGGATCGAATGAATTTTGAAATGGAGTGTTTTTGAGGCTTTTCTAGTTTTGCTAAAGGAGTCACTCCCGGTGAAGGGATCGTCGGTCCTTTCCTCGTCGAATGAGGTGCGGGATATATCACATATATCACTGTGCAAAGCGAAACTCTTAAAAGCAATCAAAAGACAAACCGAGTGTGTAGCATCTGCCAGTTATTGCTAAAGGAGTCACTCCCGGTGAAGGGATCTCGGTCCTTTCCTCATCGAATAAGGTGCAGGATATATCACATATACCGCTGTGCAAAGCAAGAACTGTAGCTACCTGTTTTATTTTGAAATTCGATTCTACAACATTTTAGGTTTCTTTTATTTCATTAATCATATTAATGAAGTCCCATCATTTAAGTACCTAAACATCACAGATAAATACGACGTACACTTATGCCATCCGCATTCGCCTCGATGTCCCCTCGTGCACCGTTAGGTTAGGTAACTAACGGCAGAGCGGGGCAGGGCTAGCGCGGGTGTAAAATCTAAGTAACGCCTATATAATATATCATATATACTATATACTGTATCTATCATAGAACATCACATGATCACATCACAGATATCGCAGCAGAAGAATTATATGAAATATTGGATATACTAGGACGTCCGTGTTTTCAATACGAGCCAGTATAAAACACGGATTCTACGGTCGTGATGAATAGCCAAACCCACACCCCTAGACCCCTACGAGAGCGGCAAGCAACCCTACCAATTCTAGAGTTAGGAGACCCGGACTCGACTCCTCGAGTTGGTCTCCCATTGGACTCCAGAACCCGGTTACTTGTGCTCTCCTCCTTGGGTCTATCCTAGTGCGGAAAAGTAAATAATATACATCAACGGTGACAACTTCCGCAACCTGGAAGCGCCCCAAATAAAAGAATATTACATACAAGTTTTTACATGAATGAAAATGAAAAACACTCATCTCACATAAAAACCCCCGGCTATTCAAACACGACGATCCAATATAACATATCCAGCAACACATAACATCACATGTCATCAACGTAAGTAAATATGCGCATCCCAATTGTCGTTGGCATATAGCAACGAAACCGGCGATATCACATATTACACTTACGGTCACAGAAAAGAAAGTGTAAAACTACAACAGTTGGAATCCGCAACAACCTCAAACATCGCATGCCTGACAATTATAAACCCCGCATTTTAGTCTCAAAATCGAAAACACTTTTCAATATCAAGTTGGGCAATTCAACAAGATTCCCGACATCCTGATCGAATACTCGTCGCAAACTTCAGTAGGCGGCCGCACCCCAGATACCGTCGACGAAGTGCACCAAGGCGGAACACCGCTACCGCGAGCACCCGGACGGATGCTTTCGGCGACGGGGTTCTCCTACAGTCACTTGGTCGGGGCTATGGGATGTAGCTGTCTATTAAGTTTGTCCGGCGAATATCCGCGTACGCTACGTGATTGCGACGGACTTTTGATCGCATCAAAATTCCGTGGCAACCGATCAAGTGAGACTAAAGTGCTATGTTTATAACATTCATTCAGTTATCTCATAACTTCTTGTGAATTCCAATTATTGTATCCCATTCCAGATAATTAGAAAATGTTAAACTTTCCGATTGAACATTCGAACACCCAAGTTTTCCCGATACAGATCAACACATGAAATAAGTCTAACAACATTCAGTTCGTGCCTCAGTACCGACGGTCCAGCCGTAGAAGGGTCAAGCCAACGCCTCACATGTGGCACGCCGTACTGCCCCAAACCCGAAGGTTCAAAGGGCAGTTCAAGACGGTCACATAATCGAGTTAAGGTTTGTTGTCTTCTAGAGGGACCATCGCGTTACTTGCACTACTTAGAACGTCGTTAAACTACGGAAAAATCCAACACTTGGAAATTTCCCGACAGGGGAAAAATTGGGTATTTATATCCGGTCGAACTTTTTTAACATATTCTGAAAATTATCCGGAAAAACACAAAGACGAAATTTGATACCCCGATCGAAACACCGAATCCCCAAAACAACTCCACAAAAATTCAACTCTTGAAAAAATATTAAAAATACCCAGGAAAACCAGCACTGAAAATTAAGAATTACTGTGCAAATTTCGAAGCACAAAACGACAACAGGGCCGCGGATCCGCCGCATGAGCCTCCTGTAAGGCCGCGGATCCGCGCCCTCTTTAAGGAATCACTTGCTCGAATTTTGCAGTAAACCTTATATCTTCCTGCTTATTTTTCTGAATATTTTTAATCTGGAAAAATCCACGATTTTGAAAAAAGGACAGAGAGCATGGAAATTTTGCGGTTTCGGTTCGTTCGGACTTCAAATCGCGTCTAGACTTCGCCTAAGGCTCTAGCTAGGCTCTGATACCACTGTAGGGTTTCTAGGCACTCTAGTGAGGTCTCACAAGGCATCGAACATGCCAATTTCAAAAAATCTAGGTGCCGAGAGACCCGACTACGGATCGTTTGCTAGAAAACTAGGCGAAAAAGCTAACTAGTTAACACTTAACTAAGAGATACGGAAATACAACCTTTGTAGATCCGGTCCTCCACCTCCACGGCTCCGAGATGAGGTCCTCTCCGCTGTCCAAATCAAATCCGGGCTCTAGCGTCGGCTTCATCGGAGAATGAACGGGCTAGGTCGTCGACGACATGCCGAAGATGATCTACGTCGAAGCATCACTAGATCAAGCTCCAAACTTCACCAAGTCATGAAAACTTGTGAAGGAAACACACTCTACTACTTGGCAAGAGGTAGAGGATGAAGAAATAGGAAGTGGGTAGACTTTAGAATTGGATTTCTCACTTATTTCATCAATCCACCATTGATGAAGTCTAGGTTTTTCTTCTTGAGTTGAAGGAAGAAGAAGAAGAAATGATATGATAAGATTATTAAAAAAGAAAAGAATAATCCATTCTTATCATAACATAACCCAAGTTAAGTGTAGAGAATTGACCAAGGTTAAAGAATGGTTAGGGTTAAGGAGATGAGACAAAAATGGTGACTTAATGAAAGCTTCATGAAGCTTCATGATGAAAACAAAACTAGCCACCATTTTTCACTTCTTTTCCTTTTCTCATTTATCTTTTAAATGCAAAAGAAAAGATAAATGAATGAATAAAAGAAAACCCCAATCATTTACTTAACCTAGGTTTAATTCATTACACTTAACAAAAAAGATATGTATCATCAAACATGATACAATCAAGTGCACAAAAATATATCGCATATACAATGCGCACATCCGAGTGAGAAAATCCATTATAAAGTGAACCGATACTAGTTAATGCAAAGTAATATATCAAATATATAATTATACATTAAATCATTAAATCAACACTTGATTTAACGATCCGGTCATATCGCATATAACCGGCTAGTATCATTAGTAACAACTTATCGAATCAACACTTGATCCGATAACCCGGCTATATCACATATAACCGATCAATGTCACATCGCGAGAATCGAATACAGTATCACATACTCGTATTATTCTCGGTCCCGCACATATCTCATATGCGCTCCTATTTCATTTCGCTTGAGCCAGGAAACCTCTGTGTAGGACTCTAAAGACTCGTCAAAACGCCGGCAGCAGATGATGATCATATCAAGCATCCACAAGCCGCAAGCGGTCTGCTAAACGTAACGGCCACCCGGGTATTGAGCGATCTGAAGATCGACGAGCAAGCCCGCTCACACTCCAGTGAATCCAACCAGTAACACTACCGTACAGTCCGGTCTGATCGTCTGATATGTCGCATATCTTGCCTAGGGGTGGTAAACGTCAGACCCCAATAGCTCGATAAGTCGTGTCGATATGAGGCTCATAACGGGTCGAGAAACTACTGGTAACACTTACCAGCAATTCTCTAATCAGCCATGGCCAGGGACTTCCTGTTATAGCCAATCGAACACAGCGCAACATCAACCCCCTATACCGGGAGAGACGAATCCCCTCCTATCGCTCATTGCCTCCATGTGACTCGGGACTGTACCCAAAAACCACCGTTTTGCACGCCCTCTTGGACGTGGTAAGATGGAAATCAAAGCACAGTGGGAACCACACAAGACTCTATGACGATCTCGGGTCAACAGACTACTCTGTACCAGTGTCACCAGAGAACTGCCATCTGACGTGAGGTATAATACCATCTAGGAGTTCTCGGCGAGTCCGTCCAGTGTACCCAGTCTCCACTGAGCACCCGTATATCATCTCCGATGTCAAACACCAATGGATATGGGATCATCCATCGCCCATCTGTATGGGTCGAGAAGGTATACGCTAGTCTACTCTGGTATATCGATGCCCCGTCTCGATACACCCTCGACTAAGGACTTTGAAGGATGTACTTATGGACTACCATGTCCCCACTAGTATGATCCGCATCATAGTCCAGGTAGTCAAGTACACATCCTAAGGGCTTTACCAACATGTAACAGAGAGACAATCAACATACACGTTAAGGTAAAGAGTAACCAGATAGCATACTATCATGTCGAGCAAGAAAGTCCTCCCTATATATGTCCCAGCATCCACTACAATATACATCCTATGTACAGTAATGGCCTCTAGGGCATACATATAACTAACAATGTTAAGAAACTCCAACATGGTATCAGAGCCAAGATAGAGCATTATGAGTGGTTTAGGCGAAGTTAAAGTATTCGATCGACTTTTCAAAACCCTAAAATCCGGGTTTCTGGAAATTTTTTCAAAAGTTGGAATTTTTCAATTTAAAAATATGCAGAAAATTGTGCAGGGTTTTCTATGGTTCCCCAAGAAGAACGAGCGCCCAACTCGACCAAACGGTTGCGCAACCGCGGCTAAACCATTGGTTTAGCCGCTGTTCCGCGGCGCAATTAGTGAGGCAGGAACTGTGCCTTCTTGTGCTGATCCGTAAGTACTTGAGGCACTTTCTGGGTATTTTAAAGTGAGACTCAAGTGTTGAAGTCTCTGGGACTTGTGGGTGTTTGATAAATTGATCGAAATGTTTAACATCCTCTAGTATATCTGTGATTTGTGATACAATATTTGGAATCCACAATAATTAGTTTTGTGAAAACTAATTAGTGTTTTGTAAATCTAGAAATTTAGTCTCTATTGATCGGTTGCCATGGGGTTTTGATTCGGATCAAAACTCCATCGCAATCTCGTATAGTACACAAACGCTCACCGGGTAACACTACTAGATAGCCACGCCCCATAGCCCCGACGAAGTAACTGTAGAAGAACCCCGTTGCCAAAAGAATCCATTCGGGTGCTTGCGGCCGTGGTGTTTCGCCTAAGTGCACTTTATCGACGACATCACGGGTGTGGCCGTCTACTAATGTTTCTGATGAGCATTCGATCATTTGTTGGGAATCTTGTTGAATTGCCCGACTAGTTATTGAAAAGTGTTTTCAATTTGAGACTTAAATTCCGGGTTTATGATGTCTAAGGAATTTATATGGTTATGCATGAAATTTAAAGTATGTGATATTTCGGGTTTATGATGTCTAAGGATGTTTCGGATTCCAATTATTGTAGTTTTCATTTTCTTTTCTGCGACCATAAGTGTAATATGTGGTGTATTGCCAGTTTCGTTGCTATACGTCAACAACAATTGGGATACACATATTTGATTACGTTGATGACATGTGATATTATGTGTTGCTGTGATATATTATATTGGATCATCGTATTTGAATAGCCGGGGGGTTTTGCGTGAGTTGAGAGATTTTCATTTTCATTCATATATAAAATTTGTATGTAATATTCTTTTATTGGGACACTTCCGGATTGAGGATGATGTCACTATTGATGTATATTATTTACTTTTCCACATTAGAATAGACCGAAGGCGGGGAGCATAAGTAACCGGGTTCTAGAGTCCAGTGGGAGACCATCTCGAGGAGTTGAGACCGGGTCTCCTAACTCTAGAATTGGCAGGGTTGCTTGCCGATCTCGTAGGGGTCTAGGGATGTGGGTTTGGCTATTCATCACGACTGTGGAATCCGTGTTTTTTACTCGCTTGATTTAAAACACGGACCTCCTAATATATCCTATATTCCATATGTTGACTTTTGTTGCAATGTTCTGTGATGAGATCATATAACCACGTGAGACGAATGCTTTATATTATATATATGATATATAATACACGTTGCTTATGTTTTGCATCCGCGCTAGTCCTGCCCTGCTCTGTCGTTAGTTAAGTAACCTAACGGTGCATGACGGGACCCCGTGGCAGATGCGGATGGCATAAGCGTACGTTCTATTTTCGTTTCTTGTGTGATGTTTAAGAAACATAAATGATGGGACGTCATTAATGAGATTAATGAAAAAAAGAAACCTATAGATATTATAGAATCAAATTTTCAAAAAGGTAGCTCTTGTTCTTGCTTTGCATAGCGGTATTCTTTTATGAATATCCAGCACCTCATTCGTTGAGGAAAGAGCCAAGATCTCTTCACCGGGAATGACCTCTTTAGCATAAGCTAGTAAATGCAACAACCCACTCAGTTTGTTTTGAAAACTATTCGATTTTAAAAAGTGGAGCTTAAACCACTCCTTTTCAAATCACTCGATTCTACAACGATATCAAGTTCATTACGCCAAAGGTTTTCTTAAAAACCTCTCGTAGCCCTCCGTCATTTCAGATAAGGACTATTTAGTATTCGTGCTGCATTTGTTGACCTCCATCAAGGCGTAGTGTGCGGTAGCTGATTAGTGCTTATCTGCCGCATATGATGCGATTGGTTTAGGGTAGTCGTACAGCCTTGTTGACCTCTGTCAAGGGTCATGCGGGTGGGTTTAATTCAATCACGAAATGATGGGTTGAACTTGACTAGCGGCCTATAGTTTGTTGACCTCCGTCAAGGTCATAAGTCGCTAGGGGAAAAAACAATATCGGGAATTTCAAGTGTTAAAATTTGCAATGAGATTGCATACCTTCTATGAGACAGTTGAATCCCGATACCCACTTCGAGTAAGAGTTACTCTTGTGAGTGTTTTGCACTTTACAATTAGCTAATCAAGTAGGTGTCTAAGAAAGGTGATAACGGGGTTACGCCTCTGCGAAAACGAGGTTATTTAATTAGTTCCATGTGAAAGCATGGGGAGACTCCTTCGGAGTACCAATACCTGCCTGGCCGAACGATTAGCGAACTTGTAAGGTGTAATTAATCCCGGCTAGTCTTACCTTTTAGGATTTGAAGGAAGATTTGATAAAAACAGTGGGAGACATCCTACTTAGATAAGATAACAACCAATCTAATCTTAAAAGAGCATACACTAAAGTGTTTTCTTCTCTCTCTCTCTCCAGGTAACGACCATGACACGCCTTAATCAAGATAATAATATTGATGTATTGACCGAACCCGCTTGTTATACTGAGCTGGGGAACGTTGGTTCCGTTCTACCTTATAATTGTTATAAGTCTGAGCAGGAAATAGGGGAATATCCGGATTCCCACGCGACCTGAATGGGGAATGAGCATGTTGATGCATCTTCTTCAGGTGTGTTCGTTATCGAGAACTGTTTCTTAGTACACTCTACATCCTGGGTATTAGATACCGGATCAGGATCCCACATTTGTAATATATTACATGGGCTAAAGAAAGGTAGAGAACTGGAAAAAAGGTGATCATTATCTAAACGTATGGAATGGTGCAAATGTGCAGCCAAAGCAGTTGGTGAATATCACCTTGAATTACCAAATGGGAATACATTGATCTTGAATGGCTGTTATTACGTACAGTCTATGATATGCAATTTAATAGCGATTTCTTTATTAGATAAAGAAGGATATAACTTTGTAGTAGAGAAAAATGTTATGAACATTTTCCTAAATCAAGTGTTGATTGGGTTTGGTACATTATGTAACAGTTTATACGTTCTGAATTAAAATACAGTTCTTAACATACAGAACACACATAAGAGGAAAATTTCAGAAATGAACGAATCCTTCTTATGGAATTGTAGACTAGGTCATATCAATGCGACATGACTAGCTAACTTATATAAGGATTGATATTTGAACCTGTTCGAATTTACATCTTATGAAACTTGCCAGTCATGTCTCAAAGGCAAAATGACCAAAACTCCGTTTACTGGACACAGAGAAAGAGCTACTGAACTCTTGGGACTGATACATAGTGATGTTTGTGGTCCTATGTCTATACATACCAGGAATGGTTCTTCATACTTCTTTACATTCACTGATGATCTCTCAAGATTCGGACATGTGTTCATGTTGAAACATAAGTCCGAAGCTTTTGAGAAATTCAAGGAATATAAGTGTGAAGTAGAGAACCAAACGGGTAAAGTATTAAAATTCTTCGATCTGTTCGGGGAGGAGAATACTTAAGCACGGAGTTCCTGGATTATTTAAAAGAGAATGGGATTCTCTCTCAGTTTACTCCTCCGTATACACCACAGTACAACGGTGTATCAGAGTGGAGAAGTCGCATCCTATTAGATATGGTGTGCTCTATGATGAGTACGGCTGAGTTGTCTATTTCCTTTTGGGGTTATGCGCTTGAGACAGCCGCATACCTATTGAATAGAGTTCCAACCAAATCAGTGCCTACCACTCCATATGAGATATGGAATGGGAAGAGACCATCTCTTAAACGAGTTAAGATATGGGGTTGTTCAGCCTATGTTAAAAATCAAAATCCGGACAAGCTTGAGGCAACGTTAGTTTTGTGCAAGTTTGTAGGATATCCCAAGCATTCGCGAGGGTATATCTTCTACCACAGTAAGGAACAAAAGGTGTTTGTTTCTTAATATGCCACCTTTTTAGAAAGGAATTTCTTGTAAAAGAAATTAGTGGTAATGAGGTAGAACTGGAAGAAGTTCCAGCTATACAAACGATATCTGATGATTTGGTATAATCGGAGGATTCGATAGTCTCTGACGAACCTCAGCCACTCCATAGATCTAGTAGGGTTCCTCATCTACCTGAGAGATACTACGGTTTTCTCATTGACGGTGGGACCGAGGATTGCATTATGGAAGATGATGACCCAACTAGTTTCGAGCAGGCCATCATGAGTGGGGACTCTATGAAATGGCTGGATGCTATACGATCTGAGATGGAATCCATGTACACCAACAAAGTATGGACTTTGAAAGTTGCTCCTGAAGGAGTAAAACCCATCGGGAGCAAGTGGATCTTAAGAAGATTCTTGGTGTAGATGGAAAAGTTGAGACTTTCAAAGCTAGATTTGTAGCAAAAGGTTTTCGTCAATGACCAGGTGTCGACTATGATGAAACCTTTTCTCCAGTGGCTATGCTTAAGTTCATCGAGATCCTACTTTCCATCGCTGCATACCATGACTATGAAATCTGGCAGATGGACGTCAAGACCACTTTTCTCAATGGTGATATAGAAGAGAGCGTGTACATGACACTGCCAGAGGGCTTTATGGACAGTGGGAGCAGCGGAAAGTTGTGCAAGATGCTTATCAATCTACGGATTAAAGCAGGCATCGCGGAGTTGGAGCATCTGTTTTGATGTGGCAGTCAAAAGGTTTGACTTCATCAAAAACGTAGATAAACCTTGTATATACAAGAAGGTTGTAGAGAGTAAGGTTGTCTTTCTCGTATTGTACGTGGATGCATACTCTTGATAGGAAACGGTGTTCCTATTTTACACTCGGCCAAGCTCTTCTTATTACAAAGGTTCTCTGTGAAGGATTTGGGTGATGCCTCCTACATCCTGGGGATTAAGATCTATAAAGATAGATCTAAGCGGATGTATCATACTCACTAGATGTAGTGAATAGGTGTCAATCAGATCCTGAGGAAAAGCATTAGACAGCTGTGAAGAACATTCTTAAGTACTTGAGAAGGACTAAAGAATTGTTGTCGGTGTATGGTAACGGTGAACTCCATGTCGAGTCCTTTACCGATTCGAGCTTACAGAGTGATAAGGACGACTGTAAGTCGGTCTTGGGTTTCGTCTTTACCCTCAGTGGAGGTACGGTATGTTGGAAGAGTTCCAAGCTATATACCGTAGCAGACTCGCCGATGAGGGCTGAATTCATCGCTGCCAACGATGCCGCCAAAGTGCCTGTTTGGATGAAGAAGTTCATAACTTAATTTGGTGTGGTTCCATCCATTGAGCATCCAATACCTTTGTATTGTGATAAAAATGGAGCTGTGGTTTTAGCCAAGGAACCCAGGTCCCATCAGCGATCCAGATATATTCTATGGCGATATCACCCGATCCGGGAGATAGTTGATCTTCTGGAGATCGAGGTCAGGAGAGTTGACACGAAGAATAACACGGCGGATCCACTCACGAAGGCCATTTGAGAGACTTTTTGGGATGTTGGGTATGAGATACTACAACAACTGACCTTTGTGCAACTGGAAGATTGTTAGTTATATGTATGCCCTAGAGGCCATTACTATACATGATTGTATATTATAGTGGATTCTTGGACATATATAGAGAGGACTTTCTTGCTCGACGTGATAGTTTGCTATCTGGTTGCACTTTATCTTAACATGTACACTTGTATCATTATACAGTCTCTCCGTTACATGTTGATAAAGCTCTTAGGATGTGTACTTGACTACCAGGACTATGATGCAGATCTTGCTTGTGGGGCCAGGATAGTCCATAAGTTCTTCCTTTAATTGTTCCTAGTCGAGGGAGTATCGAGACAGGGAATTGATATTCTAGAGTAGACTAGTGTGTACGTTTCTTGACCCTGTATGGGGTGATGGATGATCCCACATCCATTGGTATTTGACATCAAAGATTGTACAAAGGTGCTCATTGGAGAATGGGTACACCGAACAGGACTCGCCGAGAACTCCTAGATGTTATTATACCTATCGTCAGATAGAATTTCTCTGGTGACACTAGTACAGGTTAGTCTGTAGACCCGAGATCGTCATAGAGTCTTGTGTGATTCCTACTGTGCTTTGATTTCCTCCTTACCACGCTCAAGAGAGCATGCAAACAGTTGGAGTTGGGTACAGTCCCGAGACACAGGGTGGCTATGAGCGATAGGAAGGGTTTCGTCTCTCCCGGTAGTGGGGGTTCACGTTGCGCTATGCTCGATTGGCTATAACAGGAAGCCCCTGGCCAGGGCCGATGATGAGATTTACTGGTAAGTGTTATCAGTAGTTTCTCGACCCGTTATGAGTCTCTCATCGGCATGACTTATCAAGTTATTGGGGTCTGACGTTTACCACCCCCAGACTCGATATGCAACATATCAGACGAAGAGACCGGACTGTACGGTAGTGTTACTTACTGGATTCACAGGAATTTGGACAAGCTTGCTTCTTGATCTTCTGATCACTCAACACCAGGCTAGCCGTTATGTCCATCTAGTACCGCTGACGACTTGTGGGTGACTGATATGATCATTACCTACTGCTGGCGTATTGACGAGTGTTTAGAGCCATACACAGAGGTTTCCTAGCTCAAGCAAAATGAAGTAGGTCACATATGTGATATGTGCGGGACCGAGATTAATACGTGTATGTGATACAGTATTCTAATCTCACGATATAGGTTATATTTGATATAACCAGATTATTGAATCAAGTGTCGATTCAATAATTTGTTATATATATATATATTTGATATACATATAAATGATATTAGTCGATTGTTTGTGATATAGCTGGATTATTAAATCAAGTGTTGATTTAATAATTTAATATATAATTATATATTTGATATATTAATATATATTAACTAATATTAGCTCACTTAAGAATTTGTTTTCAACAAATACATATAAATATATATGAGATATATATTAATCTATTTATTTTTGTGTTATGCTAGATGATACATTGGAAATGGGTGTATGAGACTCACACCAAACTAAAAATAATTTGGTGATTAATTATTAAGAGAAAAATCAAAATTAGATGGAAATTAGCATGGCTAATGATGCTTGTGGAAGGATGTAGAAGCCTTGACTTAGTCCACTAATTTTGTTTTACTCTAGATATTTATTAACCTTTGATTTGTTGACTCCATCAAGGACATTAGGGTCTTAGGGATAAAAACCATATCGGGAGTTTCAAATATACAGGAAACTTGTCAGGCATGCGCATACCTTCTGGAGTGTGGTGACTTGAGTGGCTTCTATCAAGTTATCATGCGATGATAGTTGGGTCCCGATTCCCACTGATGAGTAGGTGTTAATCCTCGGGTGATTTTCCGATGATTCCGACTAATTCTCCTTTTAGGATTTGAAGGAGAATTTGAGAAAACAGTGGGAGCCATCCTGATTAGATAAATTGATTTACCAATCTAATTTAGGTTAGAGTGCACGCTGAGTGTTTCTTTTCTCTCTTTCTTTGGCAGCGACCATGATCCGACCCTAAACTAAAACTCATGAACCAAGTTAACCAAACCTTCTTAAAACACTTTTGCTTTTGGATTGTCATTAAGTCACATATATATCCCTGCCGCTCCTACTTTCCTTTTGCATTTTTTCAGAACACTCTGTATCACTACGAAGATCCATATTGCTTGGATATTATATCGTATAATTACATACGAACTCGAAGAAACTTGTTTCTGTTCGAGGATGGATTTCGGTTCTGGAAAAATTGAATAGGACTATTCGGTTGTCTTTTCTTTTTTCTTTCTCTCGGGTTACAAGAGCTCCTAGTATTAGGAGAGTACACCTATTACGCTTATTGAATAGTCTTCTTCCAAACCATAGGCAGGTGCCGAAAGGTAGGGAAGGAAGAAAACAAATTAGCCTAAGTGTGGTGTACAGAAGGTAATAAGTAAAGACATATAAGGAATTAGAGTGAGGGCAAAGGAAATTGCGACTACTATCATTCACGACAAAGCCGCGTATATCCCTGCCACTCCTACTTCCCCTTTGCATTTCTCCAGAATACTCCGTATCACTACGAAGATCCATATTGCTTGGATATTCTATCATATAGTTACATACGAACTCGAAGAAACTTATTTCTGTTCGAGGATGGTTTCCGGTTCTGGAGAAATTGAATAAGATTATTCAGTTGTTTTTTCTTTTTCCCTTCTCTCAGGTTGCGAGAGCTCCTAGTATTAGGAGAGTACACCTATTACGCTTATTGGACAGTCTTCTTCCAAACCATAGGTAGGTGTCGAAAGGTAGGGAAGGAAGAAAACCAATTAGCCTAAGTATGGTATACAGAAGGTAAGAAGTAAAGACATATGAAGGGATTGGAGTGAGGGCAAGGAAATATACGGTTACTATCATGAATCTAGATAGTGGAAGATGCATTACGAGGAATACCCAGCTACCCCTTCGAAATTTTTTCATGTTTCAGTTTTACTATGAAGGGATTGGTGTTAATTGAAATCTGTTTTCCTAATTAAATTCTAACTCCAGAGTATGTATTTACCGGAATTGATTCTCATATCTGTATGGCGTTACAGATGCTGAGTGTGAGTAAGATATTGGGAATTAGGTGATTAGATCCTCAATATATAAGAATCCTTTGTTGGTTGAATAATTCGATGAAAGAAGGTGATATTTGAGGAAATCACCCGAGTTTTGCCTAACGGAAAATATTTGGTTTTGAATATCCGTTGTTATGCACCAATTTCAAACTGATATATCTGTACGTTTATTTTATAAAGTGAGATATAACTTTTTGAAATTATGTTTATGACATTTACCTATATCATTTGATGGTTAGGTAAGGTGCATTCAACAATGGTGTAATTCTTCTTAAGCATAACACAGTTTGCAACCTACAACACACAATGCTTGAGTTATTAAACTCAGAGAACTTATACAAAGTATTGTATGTTGTCCGATGTCCGTTAGGACAAAAGGGTTGGTACTCGTACTATATTCCGTTTACTTATTACTTCTCTTGTTTTAGACAAGTATTTCATTGAAATACAAGGTCCAAATTTAGAGAAGTTATACGTATAAGAACAAAGTAGAGAACCGTATGTTGCAAGTATCAGGATTCTTCGAGTTGATCGAAAATGTAGATACTTATGCTAGGTATTCCGTTGTAAGTAATATATTTGAGAACTTGTTTCTCTCTCTGGTTACTCATCCGTGAGTACGCTCCTTGATGAGTAATGTTGCTTGCCCTTCTTCTATTTAGTCGATATGCATTGGAAACAGCTGCTTGATTTTTGAATCTAGTTCTAATTAAATTAGTGCCTTTGTTTCTATATTGGATTTAGAATGGATTCATATCTTGACGATGTTAAGGTATATGGAGTTGTCCGGCTTATGCTTAAAACCAGAATCCGGATAAACTCAAGGCACGTTTCAGTAATGGCTATTTGTGGGTTATCTCGGGCTTTGACGAGAGTTAACATTCTACCATTTGGAAAATCAATAGTTATATTGTTCTTGACTCGCCACCGGTTTTAGTAAAATGAATTCTTTGAGAAAAACATTAGTGGGAGTATAGTAGAACTGTAAGTGATTCTAGAATCACAAACAATTACCGAAAATTTAGTAGAACCTAAAAATTCAATTGGATTCGACAATCCATTATCCACTTCGCAGATTTGGTGGGTAACCTCGGCTACCTGAGAGGTACTTCGGTTTCTTCAAAGACGGTGACATGGAGGTTTTTGATTACCCAAACTTGCTACTACTACTATTCTAGACTATGAGATCTGGCAGGAGGATGAGTATAATGTCGTTCTAAATTAGTTTTAGAAGTGCACGTGTATATGACTCTGCCAGAGGGTTGTTGTAGTTAGTGGGAGCAATGGAAGCATAGTGGGCAAGTAGCTTATGTTTATTTATAGACTAAAGAAGGTATAGCGGAGATAGATCATCTATTTTTTGATGTGACAGTCAAAGAGTTTGACTTTATCAGAATAACAGATGGATCTAGTAAGAAGGTAGTAGGGAGTGATGTCCTGGTATTTGGATAACATGCTCTTGATAGGAAGTGATATTCCTATACTACGATCAATTATACTGTGGTTGTCACAAGGTATTTCTCCACATAGGATCTGGATAAAATATCAGGGATTCGGGTCACTAGATCTATAGTTTTAGATCTAGATTTGGGAAGTGTCCCAATTCGGGTACTTGACACTATTCTAAAGTGTTTTAGAATGGACGACTCCTGGCATGGTGGTGTACCCGCAGGTGATGGAGTCACCCTCTCTAAAGAGATGCCTTCTAGAATGATGAAGAGAGGTATTTGCATGATTGGCATATCACTTGCTTAGGCAATTAGGTTAATCATGAAATGTCAAGTACCACATCAGATATTGCTTTTTCACTGGCTGCAATAAGCATATATATTAATCCAATCCTGGAGAAACGTTGGGAAGCAGTTATGAACATAAGTGGATGTTCTTGGTATATGGTAACGGCAGCCTCCTTCAGGAGGCGGTTATCATTTCAACCTTCCAAGGTGACCTGGAGGACAGGTGGTCCAAGCGGATATTGAGGAAGGCATGGCGCAGGATACTGATTAAATTCAGTGGAAGATACATACTAAATAGTTTTTTGGATTTGGAGTTCATTTGTGAACTGGGTCTCATCAGATATCCAGACAAATTCTAAGACAGGTATCGCTCATTTTTGGGAGATAGTCCTTATCCGCGAAGTTGAGATAGAGAGAGAGAAAGATAGAAACATTGGAGCGGATCCACTCATTGAGACTATTTCTTGAATGCAATAGTTTCACAAGCGGGTTTTGCGAGAATGATTAGTAGAGAGGTTGGGTGTTCGGTATCACACGGGCTGTGAGTATGCGACATCGCAATAATTAGTCTTAAGAGCAAGTGGGGGATTGTTGGATATAGTGCCCTCAAGTAAATTATTGTAATCGCAGGCACGCGATTGTGATGATTGAGGGAGGACCTATACGGGTAGAACAGTCTTACTCAAAATGATAGAATGCTATCTGGTTTGTCTTTATCATCATATACATGCATTATGTGGTATTACAGATCACTATTACATGTTGATAGAGCCTATATGATTCTTTCTTGACTACTAATATTATGATGGCGATCATATATGTGGGAGTTAGGTGGTTTATAAGCACATCCTTAAATTTCCTTAGTCGAAAGAGTGTCGAGACTAGGCATCAATACTCTGGAGTAGACTAGTGTATACTTTTTGAGATCCCGACGAGGGGAGATGGCCGGTCTCACAAGCCATTAGTGTCAGCTAGTCACCAAAGATAGTATACATGTGCTCATTGGGTTATGAGTACACTGGACGGACTTGCCGGGAACATGCTAGTTGGTATTATACTTATTGTCAGATAGCAGTTCTCAGGTGACATGAGTACAGGTTATTCTGTCGATCCGAGATCGTTATTTGTCTCGTGTGAGTTCCCACTGTGCTTTGATTACGCTACCACGACTCAAAGGAGTCGTACAAACAGGTTTTCGTTGGGTACAGTCCCGAGCCACATGGAGGCAGTGAGCAGATCGTCAGGGATTCGTCTCTTCCGGTATTGGGGGTTGATGTCGCGCAGTGCACGGATGGCCATCACCAGAAATCCTTGGCCAAATTAGACGAGAATTACTGATTTGGATCAGTAGTTTCTCAGTGGGTGATAGGCTTCAAACCGACATGAAATATCACGTTATTAGGGGTTTGACTTTATCCACCCCTCTAGACCCGATATGCGATACTCTTAGACGAACAGACCGGACTGCATGGAGATTGTCACTGACAGGCTCAGTAGGGGTTTGGATGAGTTTGCTCGTCGGCCTTCTTTTCGCTCAATACCTGGGTAGTGTTCAGACCAGAATATTGCATTTTAATACCGCTCATTCATTATCTATTTTTTGTATATATCGGTACTATTAACCGGTGTTTGCTCAGTAATACAGATTACAGGTATTCGTGACAAAACACTAGAAATACATCCAGAATTACAGATATATCATTTGTGAGCCGACACTACAACCGGAACTGCAAACCGATATCCCAAGAGTTATTTTGCAAACAAATAATGTGTGTGCACAATATTTTGGTCCAACACATAACATGTGTACACACTAACTCTTGGAGCTTAGACCATGGACCTAGTGGGGCATCCATGGCATGATGGCTAGGAGCAAGTGGGCTATATGGTGTGATGTGCATTTATTGCTAAAAGTAGTGATGTGATTCATATCTACCAAGTTCCCTCCAAAACTCTGAAGACAAACCAGGGTATTTTAGACCAAGCAAACATCATCAAAGTCATATTGGAGTGCTCACAAGCCTACACTGCAAGCACGAGCCCATGTGCTCGGATTTGACCCGAGCACATGCTCTTCCTAGCCGAGGTCGCCGGCCCTATCTCCCCCAAATGCTTCCATCTTTCTGTGGGTCCCTCCTTGCTGCCACATAGCTCTATTTTTATTGTTTATTTTCTTTTCTTTTGTGCCTATATATAGCAGGCAGTGGGCAAGGGTTCAAGGGTATCACTTTGTCCAATTTTGCCATACATTGTATCATTCTTTTCATTTTGTTTTCTCTCTCTTGTAAATAGCTTAGCGTCCCCTTGAGATCCTTGCCTTCTCTTGATCTTTCATCCTCTTCATTGAGCTTGAAGGTTTAAGGGTTGGTATTTGATCTCAAGGGTTGTATCTTCTTAAAGATGAATAAAGTCTCTTTTGTGCCTTCATTTTCATATGAGTTCTTTGCCTCTTCTTGATCTTGCAACCTCTTTATTGATCTTGCAAGTTTAAGATTTGGTTATTGAAACCATGGCTTGTTATGTTTTCTTTGGTTCTTAGTATATTTCTTACTTGCATTTACCTTTCTTGCAATTTATTACCATGCTTTACTTTCTTGCAATTTAAATTCCATGTCATTTAATTACTTGCTTGTAATCTTTTCTTTTCTTTGCTTATCTTTTCTTTGCTCTTTTTGGTTTGTTGTGTTGATGTTGTGAATATGTGTTGTTAGGAAAAGAAACCGATATTGTAAGTTAACGTTTCGTTTTTCATTTCCTTTTCCCGTCTTTTCCGTTTGAAACTCCGTCCAAACCTTACGCAAGCGCTCTGTTAGGCACCCTATCCTACCAAGGTAACAGTGATTCCTAACCGCGACCGGTTGCGTTCGATTTGGCCGGAGGAGAAAGTAAGAGACAAGAACGGAAGGACAAGGGTCAATATGCCGGATTCCACGAATACCGTGCTTAAATCCCCTAATCCACGTTGTTGCCGATTGCTCTAGCTTCATTGGTTGAGTTCGTCTCAAAGGACTTGAATATGGAATCCATTAACTTACATTATCCTATCGTTTCCTAACAAGCTTTAGACTTGCATATAACACTTAGGGTAGATAAAGGACTTTCTACCCACGCGCATTAACTCGTAAGAACAGGAACGTAAAATGCTTCGTCTCCCTGTGGATCGACCCGTGCTCATCACGGCTTGCTGTAAAGCGACACCGTCCTGATCACGGTTAACTTTAGAACTTAAAACTCGACACGCCAAAAGCGTGCGATCAAATGGCGCCGTTGCCGGGGAGACGGTAACGTTTTTATTTTTGTTATTTTGGGTTTATCTTTGTACATCTCATTTATACAACTAACCCTATTTTCAAAACAAACTAAAAATTTCAAAACCAAACAAAAACTAACTAAACTAACCATTTTGTTCTCTGGAAATTGGACCTGCTAGCACTGTGTATCTCAACTAAGAAGACAAAAAATACCTGTGTGACATTAGTATATCACTGTGAACCCAGATGAAGATTGGAGCCCATTCTCTATAGGAAATCTGGCGACACACTAAGGATATCCGGCGTCGCCGGCCGTACCTCCTCTTTTCGCCTCCAATTTCTTCTCTGTGCTCTAGTGTTCTATTTTTGTCCCATTTTTATTGTTTATTTTTTATAATTGTTAGTGTGCAGATATTTGGGCATTCGTATCGCTTTTTCGCACTAATATCCGTTTTTTCTGACATTTCAGATTTTCGCGGATTTGCGAACTGCGATTATGGGGAGCAAAGTGTACATTCCAAGCTAAGGTGATTGCGAAGTACAGTGCCAAAGATCCGGGTAGTTTGACCTGCGCAAGCACTTCAAACGAGGGTTTCTTAACCGAAAATTTATCGGTACGTACTTTACTAACACCTTCTTCTCAAATCCGACGCATCCAATATAATATCTTTGCAGGATTCTTTGCAAGTTCGCTGTCAAACGCCAAAATTTACCAACCCGTATTTGTTGCAGTGCTGTGCATAAACGTAAAAAACGATTGTTTGATTCTTTGAATTTTTATTGATTTGTGCATTGCATCCATTAATACGGACTTAAGGGCAAGCAAACCCCACAACATACGGTAAAGGATTTCATCCCTTTTTTCGTGGCTCACAAATCACGAAATTGAGCATAACGTTTACCACACACAAAGTTTAAAAGAAAATAGACTTTAAGCCTTAAGGACTTCGCGCTCACTAGGAGAAGTTAACTGTGTTTAGAACACCGCTTAACGGTATATTGTTTACGGGGTGTCTAGGAAAGTGTTCACAGCGAAACCGTCAAAAGAGAAAGGGTTATTTAATGAAGGACCTTCGCGAAAGCGTCGAAAAACCTTCCCTTATCTCTGCACTTACCTGGCCTCGTGATCAGTGTATCTTGAGCCCGTTTCTCGACACAGTTTTACTTCGACAATCAAGTTCTGGAGCAGGTCTAGTTGACCTAGGTGAACCCTAGACCGATTAGGTGCGTGGTATTTTTGTGTCGTGATTGTTTTTGTCCAGATTCTTTTTGTATGTATATTTCATTCTTCTGTTCATAACTAACTAAAATAAAAAAATTATCACATTCTTTTTCTTCTCCTTTCTCTCATCATATCATGGGTACCCCACCTCGAAAAACTCTTGCTGAACTTTGGTACCCACAACCGGACATTACTTCTTACGGTTCTTGCTTTGGCCGAATTTCGAACAACCCCTCCATGCCCAAAATTTCTTTGAAAGATGGATAGATGCGTCTAGGACTACCAATTGGACTCCGCAATCCACCTTGTATCAACCATTTCAACCTTCACCACCTTCTTACGTTGATACCCTTTTTTCGAGTCCTGTTGCAACTCCAAGATCCATGTCTATTGCTGAACATATCGAACAATCCTGTAGCCGATCTTTCACTCCTTTCACCACTGCCAATTCTTTTGATCAACAATTCCAATCACCTTCATATCCAAATGTTGATCCTTCTCCTGTCCAACCATTCAATTCCTATTAGTCCTACCCGACTTTTGCACCTTTCCTAGACATTGCTTCTACACAGCCATTTGGGAGTTTCACATATCCAGATAACTTTGAATCTTTTACTGAAACACCTTCACAACCCATGTCTAGTCTGGAACAGTCGCTGGAAGACTTTAGGATAGCGTCATACCAACAGATGATGGATTTGAATGCGTCCATGGCCGGCCTCATACAACCTAGTAACCCGGTAGCTAGTTTTCAAGTAGCTCCACATTTTCCAATATATGATGAGGCGGTTGGCCAGGTTGAGAATTTGAGTGGAGAGAGTGAGCTGTATACCTTTCCAAATCAAACCTACCCATTTCAAATTGAAACCCACAACTCCGGTTTTGAAAGTTTATCGAGTGTCCCAAATGATTTATCAATTGAAGATAGAATGATTAATGAGTTACGCGACTTTGTAGTGTTTGATTTGCCCGATTGTGAAGGGTCCCTTTCGAGTGAAACCAATTCCCAACCTTTTGATCTCTACACCTCCATCTTAGAACCAGAATTGATTGAAATCCATGCTTTTGATGAGGTGTTGGAGAATATTGATTTTCACTTGATTGAGGATATTGACGCTGGGGATATTTTGGATGATGAACCCGCAGATTTGGATGAGTTTTTCTCTCCAATTCATCATCCCGAGTCATTAGCTGTTTTTCCCGAACTCCAAATGCGTCTTGATTTTGATGATAAATACATGGATGAGCTTAACTTTGAGGAAAATTTTGAGGATGAACCGGTTTTGCTTGATGAGTCGGATTTTCCAATTCATCCTATCCCTTTCATTGACTGTGTACACCATCCTGAACCTTTAACTGTTACCCTTCCTCAACCACTTCCCTCCATCCTATCCATAGTTCCGACCTTGCAAGATACCGTATCACTTTCATTTACTATGTCTAGTTTACCAAGTTTGGCTTACCCATGGTTTCTCTCGAATCTTGAGGGATTTAACCCCATTTCTCGACAGGTTAATAGATTAGTACAATCGCTTTTCACACATCGGTCATCACACATTGTACTAGTTTATTCACTCCATTTCCACCCTCAAGTTCGTAATCCACTTCTTTCTCCCTTCCGCCATTCTTCTTCTCATATACCGAGGCTGTATTCCGCTTCCATTCACATACGGTCTCGCGTATTCTACATTTCTTTCCTTACCGTATTCTTTCACCAACCTGCACATTATAGAGATAAAATATTTGAATGGTTGGTGCTCACTTTTGGCCTGTGTAAGGCCTTGTATAGATAGATACTGTTCTCTCCCCCTAATCCTGAACTTCAACGCTTAACAGTGGAAACACTGTTTCACTTAAGTTTGGGGGGGGGCCTTTTTGTGTATATATTTTGGTTTTCTTTTTTGTTTGGTATATAATTTGTTTTTGTGGAGGCACCGACAATTTTGACCCTCTTGGTGTAGCCTGACAGTGAGGGCACTGTCAAGTTTAAGTTTGGGAGTGTGCTCGGTAAGCTTTCTACCTTCGCATTCATTTGTATATTCTGCATTTGCATACCATATTAAAAACCCACAAAAATCGAAAATTTTCCAAAAAATATAAAAACTTTGTCGTCAAGTTAGCTAATAGGGTAACTTAGATTTTTATTCTGAAAGTTTAGTTGATATGTTAGAAATAACTAAATCCTAAGCTTAGGAATTGAAAATCCTAAAAATAACCCTCCTTCTGTTTAACCTTGATAATTATAAGTCGTTACAGTTTTTTTTGAGAAATAGGTAATCTTGAGTTCAGTTCTTTAGTTAAATCTAGATGAAGGGAAAGTATTGAAGCTTTACTGAAGGATAAGTTTGAAAAATAGTTTCTATTCTTGAGTCCAAATTTAGAAAGTATATACCCTACAAACTGCACATACACGCACCTTGAAACTTGGGATAGTAGAGGATACCTAGAAATACTCTTGCCTGAAAACCTAGTATGAAAGAAAAAATGGTATTTAAAGCTAAACACCCACAAGAGCGTATTGAAAAATATATCCGGTCTTGAAAAAGAAAAATAAAGAAAAGAAAAATAAATAAATAAAGTCAAGACCTGGAAACTGCTATTTACACTTTAAGCTCACACATTTAGTAATCGGCCGTTAGTACCTCAAGAAGCATTAATAGTCGCATGAAAGGTGTGTGAGCAACATCGTCCATCATTAATGAAAAGAAGTAGTGTTAAGTATTAGGACAAGGGTACTATAGCTTGAATTGAATTCTTGAGTGTAGGGGTGCAAATATACACACACGTAAGGGTATACAATCGATGTTTGGAGGAAGGATAAAAATGAAGAATAAGACTTATGTTTTCAGTAAAACTGATAAAAATCCCTGATTTGAGACCGCGCTTTAGAAGGAAAACTCAGGAGAACCGGCATCTTTCTAAAACCTTTTTTGGAATGTATAGGATCTGAGGTTAAATAGATAGGAGGTATGAAACATAAGGGTTGGATATTTCTAACTTAGGATGATAGAATTTCTAACGTAGATACTAAACTGCAGGAGTAGAATCGACGTTAACTTATGAACTAACTTGACGGGATTTTGTGGGTGTAATCCGCTGAAAACCCTCAGGAGACAACACTCCTCCTATTAGGGACACCTAGAGGTTTTGTAAGTCTACGGTAGCGCCCCGGCCGTCTAACAGACGCCAAATGCGGAACAAAAACTTTTAACTGGCGCTATCGTATACTATAACCCGGATCTGCCATTATTGCTAAACTAACAAACTGTAAGGAGGGTAGAAAGGTTATACCGAACGATCCGAGTCCTTCGTTCTTTAACCATCATCCCACGCTCCGTTGCGGCTGCTCCGATCTCGTCGATCTCCGATCTGCTTGTCCAGGTGGCACCACGTCAACGATTCTTTAAACGGGCTCCCGCCTCTGACTCGAGGCAACTCGGTCGTCAAGTTTGCTAAAAGAGACGACCAAGATTGATGTAGAGAATGAGTAGAATACTTTGTCTCATTTCGTCCAAAGCCGTGGACGATCGGTTAATGAAGTTGCCACTCGAATTCGGGTAATGGAATGAAATGAGCTATGAAATTTCCATACACCCCAAAACTATCATAATCTTTTAACCAAATGAATCAATCAAGTGAATGAGAGAGAGGAGGGGGCCGGCCACATATAAGGAGGTGGGAGGGGAGGGTGAGTTAGGAGAGGGGGAGGTGACAATAAGAGAAATACCTAGTGTGAACACAAAGTATGAACACAATAAATGCACCATTAAAGCACCATTAATGTACAAGTGAGTCACAAGCCTAATCACCTCTTCTAGAACCTTCTAGAAGCATCCACACTTATCCAAAGAAAAGATAAATCCGTCTTTAACCGAATGTTAAAAGACGGCTGATAGAAAACTAGAAACTGGCAACTTCCAAAAGCGATCCCGAAACGAATTTCAGGATAACCCCGTAACTGTATAAATATACCCGCATTTGTATTACGACCGAATACAAATACAACTGAGACAAAGATATTATATATACTCAATATAATACTCGGATCCGGCTTAAACCATAGCCGACCAGTATCTACTGCCCGAAATATGACACGTGCGTAAACGCACATGCATTTTCCAAACACTGCCATAAAACCATACGGCCTCTACAACGTTTCGCCTGAACTTAGGAAACTGTCTGTGGGGGACTCTAATGACTCGTCAGTACCCTGGCAGTGGGTTTAACCATAAGCCGTCAGTGGCACTAGCTGTGCGTAACGGCTGCCCATGGACTGACCTTAAGGGATGCCGATGAGCGAACTCATCCGGAAACCCTACTGAACCTAACAGTGACAATGTATATACAGTCCGGTCCGTTCGTCTATGAGTATCGCATATCTGCCTAGGGGGCTAGTAACGTCAGACCCCCAATAACAGTATAAGTCGTGTCGGAGTGTAGCCCAAAAACACCCTGAGATACTACTGGAGTACCTACCAGTAAATCTCCTGCCACGGCCGTGGGCTTTGTGTAATGGCTCTCCTAGACACAGCGCGATCTCACCCCCAATACCGGGAGAGACGAATCCTCTGCCGATCCGCTCACGTGCCTCCATGTGGCTCGGGACTGTACCCAAAAACTACCTGTTTGCACGACTCCTTTGAGCCGTGGTAGGGTAGAAATCAAAGCACAGTGGGAAGTCACATGAGATAAATGGCGACCTCAGGTCGATGAACTAACCTGTACACATGTCACCAGGGAACTGCTATCTGACGATATATATAATACCAACTAGCAGATTCCCGGCGAGTCCTGTCCGGTGTACTCATAACCCAATGAGCACCTGTATACATCTTAGGTGATCCAACTGACATCAGTGGCTTATGAGACCGGCCACCGCCCCTCGTCGGGGTCTCGACTGTATACACTAGTCTACTCCGGAGTATCGATGCCTGTCTTGAAACTCCCACGACTAGGGACCACAATTAAGGATATGCATATAAACTACCCAACTCTCACGTATATGATCGCCATCATACTGTTGGTAGTAAAGCAAGATCTTAAGGGCTCTATCAAAGTGTAACAGTGATCAGTCACCTGAACCTGTACACGACTGATAAAGGCAAACCAGATAGCATACTATCATCTCGAGTAAGACTGTCCTACCGGTATAGGTCCTCTGCAATCATTACAATCACGTACCTGCAATCCAATAATTGACTCTGAGGGAACTATATCCAACAGGTTTAACGGCTTGTTGCACGCGCTCAGTGCAATCGCGTTCCCTGTGAAAGTGAGGCTAGGATTTTGTTTTTCTTAGGACGAGCAAAAGATAAGTTTGGGGGTTTTTGTTCAGACCAAAATATTGCATTTTAATACCGCTCATTCATTATCTATTTTTTGTATATATCGATACTATTAATCGGTGTTTGCTCAGTAATACAGATTACAGGTATCCGTGATAAAACACTAGAAATACATCCAAAATCATGGATATATCATTTGTGAGTCGACACGGCAACCGGAACTGCAAACCGATATCCTAAGAGTTATTTTGCAAACAAATAATATGTGTGCACAATATTTTGGTCCAACACATAACATGTGTACACACTAACTCTTGGAGCTTGGACTATGGACCTAGTGGGGCAGCCATGGCTTGATGGCTAGGAGCAAGTGGGCTATATGGTGTGATGTGCATTTATTGCTAAAAGTAGTGATGTGATTCATATCTACCAAGTTCCCTCCAAAACTATGAAGACAAACCAGGGTATTTTAGACCAAGCAAACATCATCAGAGTCATATTGGAGTGCTCACAAGCCTACACTGCATGCACGAGCCCATGTGCTCGGATTTGAACCGAGCACATGCTTTTCCTAGCCGAGGTCGCCGGCCCTATCTCCCCCAAATGGTTCCATCTTTCTGTGGGGCCCTCCTTACTACTACGTAGCCGTATTTTTATTGTTTATTTTCTTTTCTTTTGTGCTTATATATAGCAGGCAGTGGACAAGGTTCAAGGGTCTCACTTTGTCCAATTTTGCCATACATTGTATCATTCTTTTCATTTTGTTTTCTCTCTCTTGTAAATATCTTAGCTTCCCCTTGAGATCCTTGCCTTCCCTTGATCTTTCAAACTCTTCATTGAGCTTGAAGTTTTAAGGGTTGGTATTTGATCTCAAGGGTTGTATCTTCTTAAAGATGAATAAAGTCTCTTTTGTGCCTTCATTTCACATGAGTTCTTTGCCTCTTCTTGATCTTGCAATCTCTTCATTGAGCTTGCACGTTTAAGATTTGGTTATTGAACCCATGGCTTGTTATGTGTTCTTTGGTTATTAGTATATTTCTTACTTGCATTTACCTTTTTTGCAATTTATTACCATGCTTTACTCTCTTGCAATTTAAATTCCATGTTATTTAATTACTTGCTTGTAATCTTTTCTTTTCTTTGCTTATCTTTTCTTTTCTCTTTTTGGTTTGTTGTGTTGATGTTGTGAATATGTGTTGTTAGGAAAAGAAACCGATATTGTAAGTTAACGTTTTGTTTTTCATTTCCTTTTCCCATCTTTTCCATTTGAAACTCCGTCCAAACCTTACGCAAGCGCTCCGTTAGGCATCCTACCCTACCAAGGTAACGGTGATTCCTAACCGCGACCGGTTGCGTTCGATTTGGCCGGAGGATAAAGCAAGAGACAAGAACGGAAGGACAAGGGTCAATAAGCCGGATTCCACGAATACCGTGCTTAAATCCCCTAATCTATATTGTTGCCGATTGCTCTAGCTTCATTGGTTGAGTTCGGCTCAAAGGACTTGAATACGGAATCCATTAACCTACATTATCTTATCGTTTCCTAACAAGCTTTAGACTTGCATATAACACTTAGGGTAGATAAAGAACTTTCTGCCCACGCGCATAACTCGTAAGAACAGGAACGTAAAACGCTCCGTCTCCCTGTGGATCGACCCGTGCTCATCGCGGCTAGCTGCAAAGCGACACCGTCCTGATCGCGGTTAACTTTAGAACTTAAAACTCGATACGCCAAAAGCGTGCGATCAGGTAGCCATTACGTATAGCTACTGCCGCTGACGTGCTTTTGGTTAAACCCACTGCCAGCGTATTGATGATTCTTTAGAGTCCCACACAGAGCGTTTCCCTGGTTCAGGCGAAATGATGTAGTAGTCGTATTGGATACGTGCAGGGCTCTGATCGAATGATTGTACTAGTTACCCGGACTTTTGATCGGACGGTTGATAATACTAGCCAGCTCGGATTTGAGCCGGATTATTATATCAGGTATTGATTTAATAATTTACATATATGTATTTCGATATGTATATTCTAGTATTATGTTCTTTGTGTTATTCTATTTCTTTTGGTATTCGTATTTCAGTACGAATACATGTATGCATATACTGTAGAGTGTAATCCGTATTTATACGGAAAACATTCTAGAAGGTGGACACCTCATTTTAGATTTTATCCATTTACTTTAAATGGAAAATGAGGTGTAAAAGAAGAGAGAGGAGTATGGTGTGAGCCATGCTTTAATAGTGTTGCACAAATGAATTAACAATTCATTTGTGCAAACTATTCAAGCATGGTTGGAATTGTTTTATTGAAAAATGAGTTATACAAAACCATGCTTCATAGTTCGCTCTCTTGGTTGGATGCTTCATTTTTGAGATGGATTTTTATTCTCACCATTAGCTTCACTCTCCTCACTTCTTTTCTTGAGCTCCTCTACCTTCATCTTCAACCTCCTCTCTACAATCTCATGTGTTGAGAATCAAGAGAGGAGGTGTGATTGATACACACATAGAACACTTCACTACATCCTAGACACTTTAGATTAGCAATCTAAATTCTTTAGTTGCTCCATTAGACTCTTAGTGCGGAGCTAGAGTCATGAGCTACACCCCTCGGATAAATCATCTTCGACGGAGCAAGACCGGGATCAAGCTCGATCCAAAGGACCTCAAGGAGCTAAGGAAGATGGTAGAAGACCGAAGGATACGTATCATTCGGTATAACAACTTCTAATCTTGTATCTAGAATGTATTTTGTAGATAGTATAGGTTTATGATTCAATTCTAGGACGGGTTCGTTAGCGCCAGTTTTTTAAACGCCAATTTTTGTTCCGCACCTGCCACGGTAAATGGCCAGGGCACTACCAAACCCCAACAGATTTATCTATCTCTTTGTATTCGTATTTTTGGTACGAATACGGGTATGTATATACGGGTTAGATATTCTTGTATTTGTACAAGAATGTTTCTAGAAGATGACACCTCATTATGTATTTTTCTATTTATTAGAAATAGAAAAATGAGATGGAAGGGTGAGGTGGATTCAAGCATGGTGTGAAGCATGGCTGTTATCTTTGTTTATTCATTTATGAAACCTATTCAAGCATAGCTTGAAGGTTTATTTATAAAAATATTTTTGATATATATGAATTTTTCTAGCCATTCTTCACTCATTCTAACCTAAGCCTCTTCTCTCCTCTCTTGAGCTCTATCTTCTTCCTCAAACCCCAACCCTTCTCATGAGTTGAGAATCATGGGGTTTTGAGATAAATAAACCCTATTATCAATCTCTACATCATCTTAATAATCTAGGTTAGCAAATTAGGTTATTAAGTTACTTCATTAGTGAAGCTTAGCTTGGACTACAAACTCTCGGGTGGATTATCTAGGATCAAGAAGGCCCTCAAGTAAGGTTGATCAAGGATCTCTAGAAGCACAAGAAGAAGGAGTTTTGAAGACCTGAAGAACACGTATTTTTTAGGTATAATCCTTTTTCATAATAGATAACTCCTTATAGTTGCTAGTTTAGGGTTATAGTTTGATCGCTTGGGGTTTTGTTAATTGTATTTGCTCAAATTTTGATTTTTATGCATTCTGCCTCTCTACTTCCATTGTAGAGTGAGCACAACTAACCAACAATTTCATGTTACACTGGACATCACCGTTGGCTAGATGCTGATCATCTTTATCGACGCAATGTAATCAAATTCAATGGTGAGCAGGAGCATCAGCCTCCTCCTCCCAAGCCAAATAGGATAAAGATGTTTGAAAACGTAGAGCACATTAATATTGTTTTTGGTAAGAAATATATGCATACTATTTCAAATGAGATATCAAATAACTGGAGAAAGAGATATATATTTAATGATTTTCCATATTGGCGATTTCTTAATCTTCTCCATTACTTGGACGTCATGCACATCGAAAAGAATGTCTGCAAGATCTTACTGGGTGCCCTGTTGAATACTAAATTTAAGAACATAGACAAACTTGCGATACGACAATATTTTGCTACAAAGAATTTGCGGCCAGAATTGCATCCAATTTCGAAAGGGAATGGTAAATGGGAGATTCCACCAGCAAAGCACATGATATCTGATAATGAGAAGCCGAGTTTTTTTAAGGTGCTTAAACAAGTAAGGGTATCGGATGCATATTCTGCGAACATCAGTAAATGCGTAAACTTGAAAATGAAAACCCTCGTCAGTCTAAAAAGTTACGACTGTCATGCGATCACGCAGCAATTGCTGCTCATTGCTGTTAGGGCGTTACCAGATAACGACATTATATCAGTTGTGACTGATTTCTGTCATTTCTTCAATGAGTTATGCTCCAAAGATTACTCGGCAAATGATTTTAGAGCACTAGAGAATAAAATACCTCACATACTTTGTAGAATAGAGATGTTGTTTCCGCCTTCTATTTTCACCGTAATGTTGTATCTCACGGTTCACCTTGCTCAAGAGGCACGTTCAGGTGGTTCCGTGAATTATCGATAAATGTATCCGTTCGAGAGGTAAAACTAACTTAATAACTCTTTCCTGTTCATAATAAATCGAATATTTATAATAAAGCGAATTAAATTTGTTTGCATCCGTCAGGTTCATATACAAAATAAAACGGTATAACCGTAACAGGAGTCGTCCTGAAGGGCCGATCGCTGAAGGGTTTCTCATAGAGAAATGTATGAAGTTATGTTCTATATATCTAGAGGGTCTTGAGATTGCATGTAATATTTCGAATTTTAAAAAGATTATTTTAGAATATTAAATAACGATAATATGAGTTTTTATTAAAATGATAATAATTATGGAATGGGTTTATTATAATTTAGTGTATATATATATATGTGTGTGTGTGTGTGTGTGTATATATATATACATACAATTTTAATTGATAAAACCAATACATTCTTTTCTACTAAAGTTTCATTATTTTATGATAAAGTGGAGACATGTTATGTGATGGGCATGTCTTTGTTTTTGTTTTTATTTTATATATGCATTCTTTACAGACGACAAATCAAAAAGAGAAGGGTTGAAACTAAAAAACTATTCTCTTTGTATTTTTTTAAGAGGATAAGAAATGAGAGGGATGAGCACAACATGTGCTTCCATTCTCTATTGGATTTCAAGAGAGAAAGAGAAGTCATGAGCATATTATTTAATTCATCCCTTGAGATGAATATTTGATTGGAAAGAAAATGTGTGAAGGGTGGCTCTTCTTTTTTCTCTGTTGATTGAAAACAAGGAAGAAGGGAGAAGGGTCTATAGTTGCTTCTTCTTTTTTTCAAAAAATGAGAAGTAAAGAAAAGAAAAAGAGAGTTGAATATCCACATCATCATCATCATCACAGAAAGAGAGAGTTGAATATCCACATCATTGTTCACTGCCGAAAACAGATACGGACCGGGAAGGATCATCTTGCCTGAATTTGTGGGCAGATACTATTTGGATTTATCCGTCCACCTCCCCGAAGATGCCAAGTTGATTTATGGCACCGTATATCGGAGGTTTGAACGAATGTGACCGTTGTAGCAGATTTCATCAGATTCCCCCTCGTTTGCGAAGGGTTTTTTGATTGTGGGGACGCTCTTCACTGCCGGCGCAAGCCCCTGCAGCTAATTATGTAACTGTATCGCGATAACCACTTTCTCCTACTCCAGAAGTTCACTTCGTGTCGTGTGTGTTTTTGTTTGTTTAGGTTGCTCGTCGATTGTATACGGAGATTAATTTATGTTGTTGCCCGTAGGGCGTGGATTAGTCCAAATCCATATATCATAGATTTAGGGTTTTTATTTAAGGACCGTTAATCTATTTTGAGATTAAGATCGACTTAAATGTATGTGAGCATTTGAGGCTCGATTTGTTTTTATTAAGGATACATTATTCCAATTTAAGACTAAGATCCACTTAATGAGGTTTCAGAATTATTTTTATTTAGGATCCAACAAAAGAGCGTTTGGGCTCTATTGTTTTAGTTTAAGGACGTTTCGGTCCATTATCGTCCTATTTGGAGGCGAATATTAGTTTAGGGACATTTCGGTCCGTTATCCATCCTGTGTGCACGTGTATTTGTTACATGGCAGAGTGAACAATGGAGATATAGAATGTGCCCAAGTTGGGGCATGATCTGATTTGAGGCGTGCACGTCAATTTGGAAGTGCACCAAAGAGTTGTTGGTTATCGGGACCCGCCACCTCTCTGAAGAAGTTGAGAAATTACAACGACATATATCAGAGGTGTAGAAAGATATACCCTTAAACCAAATCCCGTATTTGAGGGAAGGGGATTGTACACCTAAGAAATGTTAGTCATGTTTGAGATGAAAATTATCTTAGGAGATATAAGATGAATATCATTTGGGATATCATCAATGGGAGACCACTAGTCATTTTTGAGACTAAGGTCAGTTTGGGAAAACATGAGCAATATGGGCTCGGTTGTTTTTAGAATCAAAGATGTTTAACCTCAGGAAACTTAGCTAATTTGGGCTGAGATTGGGTTTCCATAATTACCCAACAGTGCTAAGCACTGAGAAATACAGTGCTCACGTGCATTTCATGTGGGCACTGGATTAGTGTTAAACACTAGAGTTTTATGGCGCTCACGTGATACACGTGAGACACCACAAATATGGGCACTGGATTAGTGTTAAACACTAGAGTTTTATGGCACTCACGTGACACACGCGAGGCACCACAAATATGGGCGCTGCCCTTTGGTTTTTATTTCCCTCCTCTTTTTACAGAAGTGCTAAGCACTTGATTAGGGCTCTCGTGTAAAACTCATGACTGCCTTATGGAGTGCCTTTGTTCTCTTTCACTTCCATTTGTTTTTCTCTTTAGCACACGCATGGGAAACACATGAGACAATCTTGGTTATTCTTTTTGTTCATTAGAAGCACTCACGTGGAAAACACGTGAGGCCTCATGATAGTGTTAAACACTAACGAGTCACCTATGCCGTTCTTCTGTTTTCTTAGAGATTTTGATCTCTTATTAATGACATTTCTAGTCATTAGGATTTGGATTTGGAAGATCTTTATCATCATCATCATCTGGACTGAGGAACCAAGTTCTTTTTTGTTTTTGTAAGAATCAAATTCTTTTTATAAGATTAAACCCTAGCTTTTTGAGGAATTAAATTCCCATATATTCTTGTTATTCCTTTTCGTTTAACTTAGTTCTTTCCCCTAGGTCTTGAATTTGCAGGACAGAATCTCCCCGATGAGAATTAAATTCTCAACTTACGGGGAGATCTGCTTCTGCAAATCTCAACCAGAGGAAGAACTGAGTTCTTATATGGAGGGTTAAACCCTTAGAGAGGCAAAGGAGATGTGTTTTCTTTTTACCTAGTGTTTCAAGGAAGCAAGTCTTTTATCTGAGAATTAAATTCTCCTGTTCCTCAAAAGCTCACTGTATATTCTTTTTCTAAGCCTCTAGGGAGTTCTATCTCTCTGCGTCTGTGTGAGACTTAAAGTCTTGGGTTCTTTATATAGTGGAGATAAGTTTGTTTAAGTCTGAGGAAATCTTTCATTGAAAGATCCCAATTGATTTAATTGGTCTCAGAATTGATTTGGGGAATTTTACCCACCATTGGATTTTTTATCCAAGGACTTCTGTTTTTACAGAAGATATTGTTCTTGTTTTTAACAAGATTGGGGATATTCTCCCATATAAAGAATAAAATTCTATCGAGCGATGAAATTTTAATCACCATTCAATTTTTAATTTAAAGGTGCTCTGTTTAACAGAGTATAATCTTTCTCTGTTTAGAAAGATATAGAAAATATTTTGGATCTTTAATCCACTAACTCTCTGTTTAACAGAATATATTCTTCCCAATAGAATTTAATTCTATATTTAATCACCGTTGGATCCTTGATCCAACGGTTCATTAAGTAGAATTTAATTTTACGCAAGGAGGTGTCCTTACGTGTTTAGCATGTGGGACTTAATTTGGCCCCACTAGCTGTTTGATTGTAATGCCTATATGCTTTGCATATAGGCGCTCACGTGTTTAACACGTGAGGCTTGTTCAGCGTATCAGTAGTTTAATTGCAGCGCCTATATGCCTTGGATATAGGCTCTCACGTGTATAACACGTGAGGCTTGTTCTGCCTATATGCCTTGCATATAGGCTCTTACTTTCCTTACACGCGCTCAGAATCCGCTTTTCCATAATCGCCTTCAGACGAGGAGGTTATGGCAATGATCAGGGAATATGATAGGGACAATACAAGCCTTCTCCTGTGGGGGGGTCTGGTACTGTCATATTATCAGGGGCCGCCGTAGTTTCACATGCGGAGTTCCAGCAGAACCTATTTGCTCTATGTCATTGATAGAGCGTCCGCGACTGCTTATGCGGTGGAAGCGACCAATTGGATAACCACAGGCCGTCTTGAGCCATCAATGACATGGATACCCAATCAACCCTTGATGGCTATCGATATTTTGGGGCGCCGAATTTGCCAAAGCGAAGCTCGACCCTTGGGGCAAGTTTATAAAGTAGGTGTTATCCCGCGCCATGCAGTGGGCTACCTTCCTTGGGCCCGATACATTCTCTCCTCCCAACACGCACGGTTGTAGAAGGTTGGGTTATACCAAGCAGTATATGCGTCACCATTCTACTATCACGCTCCCCACGATTGGTGGGTCAAGGCCTTCTTGAACCAATGGAATCTTCCCACGAACACGTTCTTGCTAGGGGATCGTGAAGTCTCAATCTCGCTGGAGGAGTTTCGTGAAATTTCAGGGTTGTCGATCAGAGGAGAGCATTACGAAGAATTACTGCCTCTTGATGAGTACATATTTGCTACAGTGCCCGCTATGCTTGATGGCTTGACGACCGAGAACGCTGTTCGTCATAAGTAGCCGAGTTTAATCTAGGCCCTGGGTATTTTTGAAAAACTGTTCGTGACATCGGAAGGGTAAGGTGTCACTTTTGATGCGTTCATTTCATGCTTTCTTCATGAAGATGTCTTATCTAAGAAGGCTCCGAAATTCACGAAGATCGAAGATCCTTTCGGTTTCTGCTTGAAGAAATTGTCAGCCAAAGAAGAAGACCTGCCGCAGTTTTATATTCTGAACTTGTCAGCAGTGGCTTCTGACGCGATCGCTGATCCTGGAATGGATGAAGAAACTTTCTTTGTCGGCTTTATCAGTCTTTGGCTTAGCTGGTTTGCAATGCCGATGCATCGCCGCTTCATGAGAGCTTCCGTCTTCTACCTTACTCATCGCATAGATGAAGGAGCGCGATTGGCTGTTGGTGTTATGGGATTGTCACACCTATACCACGGGTTAAGCACTGCCGCCAATACTTCGAACCCAGGTATGGATACCGCGAATTTCTCCCTCCACTACTTCACGTCGTGGATCGGGATGCACGTGTTAGGGGCGTTTGCCGCGCACCGGAGGCCTTCTTTCTATGAGTCATATACATTCCCATGGATTATGAGACTGGTTGATGCTTCTGCTCCTGACCCGATCCAGCTAGGGGCTTTTCGAGTATTACTTAATTCGTATTCAAACGAAGGTGGGATGGTTTTAGCGATCGAGTCCTTTCTGCTCCTACGGGACCTGTTCAACAATTGTTTGATTTATCAAAGAATGGGGCTCCATCTTTAAAGCCAAAAGAGATCATGCACTTATACTTAATCAGGCCAGGGTATTTGGTGTTCCGTCCTAACGACGCTACCCTCTTCATGCCGTATAATCCGCATCACTTTGCCCAGCAGTTAGGCTACAACCAGGGTGTCCCCCTCGAAGCCCTTTTAGTTGAACCTACTCCTACTCTGGAGGTAGCCCGCGATGTTATCCATCATTTCATGCGGTTGAACACGGTTTCTCTTTTCATGATCCCGGAGCCTGACTATCTTCTAAGGCCCGTGGGGCCTTTCAAAGGCTGGTATCGCCACCGGGTCGGTCCCATCATCACAGAGGAAAGACGGGTGCTCTTTGAGTGTAGAGATCCTGTTCCAGATCAAGCTGGCAGCACCCCGTTGCGGCCACGGTCGGTTGTTTTCCCTTCTCTAAGGGACAATGGCTCAGTGCTCATTCCCAAAGCCGCCCAAGATGAATCAACCCCTCGTACTGTCGGTATGCTGGTGCGTACGAGAACCAAGACAACAACTCCCGATAAAGCACCAGCGGTGGTGCCACCAAAGGGTGATACCAAAGGTGAGGTTAGGCAGCACCGCGCAAAAGAGCCATAGGGGAGGAAGCACTCCTCCACTAGTGTTAGCTCAGGCTTAAAATGGAGAAAGAAATCGGTCGCCGGCCTACTCGACACTTTGCTTGAATCCGAGCCCCTTATTCAGGATGAGCCGATATCTACGCAGGAGCCGAACGACGGTCTTCTCTTTCCCGGTTCAACTGCCGAGGAAGCTTCTTAGTTGGCCGAGGCTTTAAAGCTCTCACAAGACGAGGCTGAAAATGTTCTCTCAAGGAAAGGAAAACTTCCCGCTGTTGTATTTCATGATGTCAATCCGACTCCAGCCTTGTTACCGATAAATCCTTTGATGCTAGAAGAGGAAAGTGCTTCGAAACAGCTGGTGTTGGACATCTCCGAAGATGAAGCTGCTTTGAAAGCGGGTAGTGATCCATTTTCGGTTGAGGCCCGACGAGCGCATCCGAACAGAAAAGCGCAGCAGCTTGAACAGACCATCCTTCAGGCTTCTTGGGGTATTGGTATGTATATTTCTTTTCCTTTTCAGCAAATAATTTATATTACTTTCACGTCGCATTATCTTTAAAAAAAAATTGTAGGGCCTTCTGCAGCGGGCGTAGTTTCGAGCCCAGATTGCGCCATGGATGTAGATTCTACGAATATCTCCCGTGACACACCGGAGGGTATAGAGAATATTACTGAAGTTGCTAGCCCCGCTATAGAGCCCCCGGTGATGGCTTTTGTCCCTCCAGCAGAGACTGCCATACCGGCAATAGATTCGAGGGATATCTCCAATGATGTACAAGAGGAGGTAGAAGAGATTGTCGAAGCTGCTATCCCCTCCTTGGAGGTTCCAGTGGCGGCTTTTGTCCCTCTATTGGAGATTGTCATGTCGGCCATAGATTTCACGAATATTTCTAGTGACGCGCCTGAGGGTGTAGAAGAGATTGCCGAAGCTGCCACCCCTCTAGTTCAGAGCGGGCGAAGTATTGAATGTAATCTTATATACATATACATTTTGTTTAATGACCCCTCCATATATCTAAAACTTTCTCTCTTCTATTGTGGATCTTTCTCCGAGGAAAACCTTCCAGCGTTTACTCGATATGGCAGCCTCGCAAGCGATACCTCCACAAAGCATAGTCCTTTCTTCTGGCTAAGGTCGGTATTCTTTTGCCCTTTTTGTTTTATATTTTCACAATGATGCTGATATGCCCTTTTATTTAAACTGCAGTACCGGAAGCCGACGAGGAAGTCAAAATTCTTAACGGACCTGGGGAGCTCTCAAACCCGCCTTGCATGGCCGTGGGTAAGTGACGCTTTATCCTTGGCATCCTTTTGCTTGTTCTATATTTGTGAAGACAACTAACCGCACATGTATTTTCATAGCTTTGCCAATTCTGACTCCATTAGAGTCCCAGATTTCCATGCCGCCAGGCCCTTACGCCCGGCGCATGTTTGAGAGGATGGCAAAATAGAGCATTCATTCATTGGTGACTCTCATTGAAGATCTTCATGCCAGTAATTCTGTCACGGCCGAAGAATTCGCTGTTGAAGCCAACGCTTCCTTATCTGTTCTTGCAACTTATCATGACAAGGCACCGATACATACTTGGATCGAGTATTGCCGTCGAGTGGAGGCCTGTTGACATGGGATTGAATGCATACACCTTCTTTCTGACATCTTGTCTGTAAAGGCAAGCCTGCGTGGATGGATCGACCGGTGTGCAGCCAATCTCCAGTCATGCGAGAAAAGGCTCAATCGGAAGTTTTCGGCAAGGGAGTTAGCTTCAAAGTCTTTAGGGGAACTTCAAGCCCAGCTCACCCCATCTCTTGCGAATGACACGCAGGATAAAAAGGGTGAAACACTCATGCTTATGAAATTTGGCGGGTTCTTCAAGAGGCCATCACAGAGATGGTGGCTCTTGATAAAGCTGTTGTTTTTACACGTGAGATGGTTGAAACCCACAAGGTTGCCGAGAAAGAGCTTGAAGGCCGATTTTCTTTATACCAGAACCAACAGACACAGGCAGGGACTCGGCTCGCGGCGTTGATAGAGCTCGAAGCAGAAGCCCGGCAGAAAAATGATGAACTTGCTAGCTTATTGAATCTCCCACCAGCTTAGAAAACTTTTTACACCTTGTATTCATTTTGATTCATGAATAAAAAGTATCTTGTATTCATTTTGATTCATGAATAAAAGAAATATTGCATTTCATACTTTCTTCTCTCTATCCTTCGATGTCTTGACTTGGCGTAAAGTAGTTTATGTACTCATTGCGAAGTTTGTAGTTTATTCACTCATTTCGGAGTCTCTAGTTTATGTACTCATTTCCTAGTTTGTAGTTTATTCACCCATTTCGGAGTTTCTAGTTTATGAACTCATTCCGGAGTTTGTTTGGTTTACCACCCTTAGGTTTACAGGTAAACTTATCCTAACGTTATATATACATAACCCCTGCTCTTTGCGACAAAGGTCTGTTAGGTTTTGTGGTACTAGGGCTTTGGTCCGTGGTACCGTCTTGCTGGCTGATGTATTTCTCGATATGCAGCCTTTAAGCTGTTGTTCGAGTAGTCCCACGACTGTCGTGTCTCTGATCCCTTCGGGGGCTGGACAAGACATCTTCAAGTAATCTCCTTAGGCTATATGACCTTCAGGAGAGAAAGCATTAGGAGTTTGCCATCAGTTTGGAGCCCCGATGAGTCATAACCACTCTGCGCTGGTATGGGATGATCTTCGATAGTCTCTTAGGCTTTATATGAGTTGCCGTCGAGACCCTGAAGCTGGGAATATGCCATTGCTTCATTTTTTGTTTTGACGATGTCGTTCCGTTTCATTGCTGAAATAGGGTAGACATCTATAGGACTTCTATATTGTATGTATTGCAGTTGAAGTTCGGAGCTAGGGATATGCCTTTGCTCCAGTTTGGTTTGGCTATTTGGAGCCTTTGCTGACATTGCGTCTGCTGTAACGAGAAGAATGTCTAGCTGGAGCTGGGATTTTTCCGTCACTCTTTTTTGATTTGGCTATTTGGAGCCTTTGTTGACATTGCGTCTACTGTAACGAGAAGAATGTCGAGCTAGAGCTGGGATTTTGCCGTCACTCCTCTTTGATTTGGCTATTGGGCCTTTTGTTGACGTCGTGTCTGCATCCTGTCGGAATGAGAAGGTACGTCAGGTAGTCTTTAGGTTGTGTATGGACTGTCAAGACTTGGAGCTAGGGTTTTACCGTGACTCCACTTTTGATTTGACCCTTAAGTCTTTGTCGACGTCGTGTCTGCATACTGAAGAAATGAGAAGAAACGCCAGGATTGTCTCTAGGCTGTATATGAACCGTCAAGACTTGGAGCTAGGAATTTGCCATGGCTCCGTTTTGTTTCGACCTTTGGGCCTTTGTTGACGTTGCGTCTGCATCCTGATGGAATGAGAAAGAACGCCGGGATTGTCTCTAGGTTGTATATGAACCGTCAAGACTTGGAGATAGGAATTTGCAATGGCTCCTTTTTTTGTTCGACCCTTGGGTCTTTGTTGACGTCGCGTCAGCACTGAGAAGGAACATTAGGATGATCTCTAGGCTGTAGATGTTGCCATCAAGATCTGGTTCCCTTTTTCATTTATGCCCATGGATTGTATACAGGGGTCAGTGTAGACTCACCTGTAAGGCATAGAAAACTTTATTTTATTTTCTTCCTTTTTTTATAGTCACGATGCTCTACCTTTTTAGCTTTTCATATTGCGAAAGTCATGATTGCCCAATCATTTCGGCTTTTTATTCGCGGTGCCCAATCATTTCGGCTATATCGTTTTTTTACTCACTATTTTTCATTGCGAGTTGCCCAAATATTTCGGCTGTTTCATATGCATATATTTTTTTGCTCGTTGATTTTTATTGCGAGTTTCCCCATCATTTCGGCTATTTCATATGCATTTATTTGCTACTCGCTGCTGTTTTTATTGCGAGTTTTGAATCTGAGACCAATCTTGGCATCATCATCGCTATGACTGAGATATTTCCAGGAGCGAATCATCATTTGCCGTGAAAGGACTTGGAGTTTGACACCTGTTTAGGCATCAACATCGCTACCATTGGAATATTTCCAGGAGCGAACCTTCATGTGCCTTGAAAGGACTTGGAGTTTGATACCTGTTATGGTATCAGTATCGCTACAACTGGAATGTTGCCAGGAGCGAATCATCATTTGCCTTTGTCGATTTGAACAAAGATGTCTTAGCAAACAGGGTTAGGATCCTGTCGACTAAGGCTTTTTGACTTTATGAGCCGTAAGGATCTCAGACAGGTATTTCTCCCTACGAGTCATGAGGATCTCATAGGTGTATGTTCTCCTTAGAAGTTGTGAGGACTCCCAAGTGGTATGTTCTCTTGAAAGTCGTAAGGATCTTACAAGAGCATTTTCTCCTCATAAGTCGAGAGGACTTACAAGTGCCGTTCACCATATGGGGATATTTCTTGTCATTGGTGGAACTTGGTGGGAGAAAATTTTATTTTTGCCCGTGGATTGTATACAAGGGTCAATATTGGACCGCCTGTAGGGCATCTTGGGGGATACGACGGCTTAAGAACAGGTTTGGATCCCTGTAGCTTAAGGCTTTTGAATCCTATAAGCCGTGAGGATCTCATAAGGGGAGTTCTCCTTATGAGTCGAGAGGATCTCATAAGTGAAAATTTTACGAGATTGCGCCCTTCCAGTTTTTCACAAACTCGCCGGTAGCCCTGCTGTTTTTACTCATGGTGCCCTTTCGGGTTTTTATCCATGCCCATTTTTCTTGTGAACATACTGTTTTTTACGAGATTGCGCCTTTCCGAGTTTTCACAAACTCGCCAGTAGCCCAACTGTTTTTACTCACGGCGCCCTTTCGGGTTTTCATCCGTGCTCATTTTCTTGTGAACATACCATTTTTTTACGAGATTGCACCTTTCCGGGTTTTCACAAACTCGCCGGTAGCCCTACTGTTTTTACTCACGATGCCCTTTAGGGTTTTCATCCGTGCTCATTTTTCTTGTGAACATACCGTTTTTTTGCGACCCATCTGTTTGTTGGTGGGACTTAGGAAGTGGCTTCATTGCTGCGATAGCTGTGTAGCCGGTAGGATTTGAGTTGCAACTCCTGCTGTTGAGACTTCGATTGCAACACAGATCTCAAGGCTGTATATCGCCGTATTTGGGTTGATACGCCATGTTTGAGACGACGCACTAGTTTAGGGACATTTCGGTCCATTGTTAGTCTAGGGACATCTCGGTCCATTATCGCCGTATTTGAGGCAACGCACTAGTTTAAGGACATTCCGGTCCATTGTTTCCATTCGAGGAGAAGTTTTAGTTTAAGGATGTCTCGGTCCGTTGTTACCATTTTCGAGGCAACGGATCTTCTGGATATTACTTTCAGGGTTCTGACTCAGGAAGATAGCGAGCGGATATAGGCGTCGTCATCTATCATTGATCTGAATCGTAACCCGTTAGGCGTTGTATCTTTTGAGGAATCAGCCATTTATTGGCCGGAAGGGTCTTTCTCCATGCATATCTATGAGCTGGTAGGCCCCACCTTGGTAGACCTTGTCTATGATGTACGGGCCTTCATAGTTTGGCTCAAATTTCCCCCGTTTTGCACGAATAGGGATCATAGGTCTTTTGACGACTAGCACGAGTTCGCCTTGGCGGAATGTTCTTGGCCTGGTCAGTTTTTCATATGACCGTGTCATCCTTGCCTTATAAGCCTCCAGATTTTGCTGTGCTATAAGGCGAGTTTCGTCGAGAGCGTCGAGCTCCTCAAGCCGAAGATGAGCGTTTTCTTCATCTGTCAGTTCGTATCGAATCTCCACTCGCAGAGAGGGGAGTTCTATTTCCAGGGGAAGTACCGCTTCTGTTCCGAATACTAACACGTATGGGGTCGTATTCGTGGCTATTTTGAATGTCGTCTGGTACGCCCAGAGTGCTTCGTGCAACCTTTCGTGCCAGTCTTTTTTGTTTTTGGATACCGTTTTCTTTATAATCTTCGTCAAGGTTTTGTTGAAAACTTCAGCTAGACCGTTAGCTCGGAGATTATAAATAGAAGAATATCTCCAGTCTATTTTATGCCGTTCTGCGAAGCGGCTGATTTTATGGCTCCTGTAGGATGGTCTATTATCCGAGATTATTCGTCGCGGAGTGCCAAATCGGTAGATAACACGTGTCTTGAAGAAATGGAGAATATTCTCCGTTTTCACTTCCCTTAGTGGTATTGCTTCAGCCCACTTAGAAAAGTAATCGGTCGTTGCTAGTATGAACCGATGTCCTTTGGATGATGCTGGTTCGATGGGGCCAATTATGTCAGTTCCCTACATTTTGAACGGCCAGCTAGCTACTATTGGATGTAGAGGATTTGGATGTTGGTGGATGAAGTCCCCATGAATCTGACACAAGTGACACTGCTTCGCATATTTGAGGCAGTCCTGAATCATTGTGGGCCAATAATAACCCATTCTTTTGATCTTCAGTTTCATCTTTGGCCCGGCTTGATGAGAACCACAGAGTCTGTCGTGAGTTTCTTGAACAACTCTTTTTGCTTCTCCTAGCCCGAAACACCTTAGCCACAAACTGTCAAGCGATCTCTTGTATAGAGTATCATTGATGAAGGCGAAAGATAGAGCCCATTTCATGAGCTGATGTCTTGACGACGTGTTTTCGGGCGTTCGATGGGATTTGAACTAGTCTATAAAGACTTCCCTCCAATCCTTGATCTTTTATTCGTCTTCTATCTGGAAGGCTGCCTGTTTGGTCATTTCCTTTTCTTCAGATGACTCTGTTAAATCCTCCGAATGTATCTTTGCTGGCGCGAGAACCCGACGGCTTTGCACGATGATGTTTACGTCATTGAGGTCTTCATCGGCCAATTCTATAGCTAATCAAGCCAATGCATCCGCTTTGCTGTTTTCCGCACACGGTATACTCTCGAAGATGTAGGAGGGGATTTGTGTCAGCATTTACTGCACTCTTTCACCATACCTGATCAGTTCTGGGTTGCATGTCTGATAGTCGCATTTACTTGGCTGACAATGAGCTGGAAGTCTCCATATATAAGGAGGTCTTGAATTCCTATGTCAACAGTGATCTCGAGACCTATTATCAAAGCTTCGTATTCAGCTTCGTTATTGGTCCTCGGCTCCGTCAGGTAGAAGGCATAACGCAGTATCCCTCCTTGCGGAGTCATGAAGATGAAACCCACCCCAGCTTTGATTATGGGGGTGTTATGCTTCTGCCTTTTCATGGAAGATGCTCCATCAAAGTAGAGTTCCCATTGGGCATCATTCTCTTCTTCCTTTGCGTCGAACGCATGTTCATCCGGTAACTCACAATTTAAGGGGGAGTCAGCGGGTTTCGGATGCTCGACAAGAAAGTCGGCGATGGCCTGACCCTTCACTGCTTTGAGAGGTCGATACGTTATCGAGAATTCCATCAGGAGGAGGGCTCATTTGGCAAGCATTCCTGTTAGTATGGCCCTTAACATCAAATATTTGAGAGGATCCACCTTTGATATGAGATGGACCTCATGCTCTAAGGCGTAGTGTCTGAGCTTCGTTATCGTGAAGATCAACGCCAGATAATGCTTTTCAATGGGGGAATAGTTGTTTTCTGCCCCCAGGAGAACTTGACTCAAATAGTACAGAGCTCTCTCCTTTTCCTGATCATTCTTTTGTGCCCATAACACACTTAGAGAACCTTCAAGGGCCGTTGTGTAAAAGATGATAGACTTTCCCTTAACCGGAGTGGTCAACAATGGCGGATTTTTTAGGTATTGCTTGATCTCATCCAGTGTGTTTTGGCATCTATGATCCCAGATGAACGGGGTCCCCTTCTTCATTAGATGACTGTAGGGACGGTATTTTCCGGAGAGGTTGGCTATGAACCGCCGGATATATGCGAGCTTTCCTTGGAGAGACCGCAGTTGTTTGAAAGTTCTCGGCGTGGGTATTTCCGTAATCGCCTTGATCTTTGATGGGTCTATTTCGATGCCTCGGTGTCGTATGATGAATCCTAGGAATTTTCCCGAAAAGATCCTAAATGCGCATTTTAGAGCATTTATCTTCATATTATACTTCCGAAGACGTTGGAACACTATGTTTAAATGTTCCCAATGCATATCATAAGTTTTGCTCTTTACCACAATGTCGTAGATATAGCATTCGACAATCTCGTGTATGATGTCATCGAAGATCTTCGTCATGGCCCTCTGATAGGTAGCGCTAGCGTTCTTCAGTCCGAAAGGCATCACCTTGTAACAGAATATACCCAGCGGAGTCTGGAAGGCGGTGTGCTTTTGGTCTTCAGGATGCATTTTTATTTGGTTATACCCTAAAGATCCATCCATGAAGGAGAAGACCTCATGGGTAGACGTGTTATCTATCATCAGGTCGGTAATTGATTCTGGGAAGTTATCTTTTGGGAAAAATTTGTTCAGGTCCCGAAAGTCTACGCATATCCGCACCGTCCCATTTTTCTTCATTACTGGAACAATGTTGGCGATCCATTCGGGATATTGAATTTCTTGGATGAAAACGGAGTCAATTAGTTTCTTGACTTCAGCGTTGATATTCATCTCGAGTTCGAGCCACATTTTTCTTGGCGCTTGTTTGACTGGCTTGACGTCCGGCGATATAGCCAGTTTATGCACCGCTATTTTTGGATCCAGTCCCGGCATCTCGGAATAGTTCCATGCGAAGTAGTCTTTATATTGCATAAGCACGTCCTTTAGTGTGGCCACCTTTTTTTTAGACAACAGCTCTCTGATGAACGTGGGCCTCGGCTCATTTTCCGTCCCCAAGTCGATTTTTCTCAGGTTGTCCGCCGTAGTGTGTATCACATCTTCCAGCTCTTTTGGTGCTGGTGGAAACTCCGAGATCACCTCCTCCTCGTCCTCATTTGCGAAGCACTTGAAGAAGTCATCCATATTCTCATACCCTCCTTCCTTTGAGAGTGTTATCATGTGGCAAATACGAGTTCGCTTCCATTCTTGGTGCTAAGTTGGTCCTATCTTCACGATATAGGTTCTCTTTGGCTTATGCTTTTGCGGTGGGGTCACCCTCCAGCTGTCGGATAAAGCGAACCTGCCTTGTTGTTATTGGTCTTCGACCCGGTCTTTAAAGGTGAAGCAGTCTTCAGGAGGATGTCCTATTGCTCGATGATAGGAGCAATAATCCGGGTGATGGACCTCATTTATCTGTTCGGGATACCGAGGCTCCGGGAGCGTCATCATTTAATACTTTATGAAAATGTCGAATATTTTCCTTGTCTTGTCTTGAGGGAAAGAGTATTCCTGTTCCATCTTCTTTATAAAAGAAGGATTCCAACTGACTTTTTCTTGATTGCGTAGGTTCTTAGATCCGCTTCGCCGTTTCCGAACGTCATTCTCATTCTTCACTTCGTTTTTGCCCCTGTTTCGGGCTTTTCTCTTGTCGCGAGAACGCACTGCGGGCTGAGGGTTAAGGGCATCGTAATCTTATCTTTCCGCAGACTGCTGATTGAGACGCTGCGTCCTGGCCTTTTCATAGATAGCCATTTCGCGGCTGCGGTCATCCCGGATCTTTTGACAAGCTTCTTGTATTAGCCTATCAACTTGTTCTTCGAACGATGAATTTGACATTCTTAGAGCGTGATTTTGTTCTGTTTCAACGTCACAGCTATTTGGAAAAGCATTCTTTTCTTCACCGGAGTTGTTTATGACGCGGCATCTGTGGAATCACTCCCGTTTCTTGTACCGAACGCATCCGAGCCCGGTTGTCTCCATCTTCCCATTGGGCATCTTTCGCTGAGCCCCGGAAACGTCCCAGATCTTGTTGTAGAACTGGGCTTGTCGAGTGATTTGTTTGAAGGATATGCCTTGGCCTCTTAATAGCCTTTTCAATCCCTCTGCGTAATATCTAGGCAGACGGATTGGTTGAAGTCTGTCAAGCCCAAGCTCAGCACCATGCCAGACTTCTTTCTCCACTTTGGTCTCCGTAGATTGATAGAAGAGGATCGCCTTTTCATCTCTTCGCCTGGGAGGGACATAGAAAGTCTGCAGCTCTTGTATGCTGTATGTATCAAGCACGTCAAGTTCTTTGTGATGCCGTTGCGGAACCATGGTGATTTGTAAACTCTGATCAGCTCCAGTAACGGTTTGTGCTGACAGGCGAGTGGAGAATACGACATTGTCCTCGTCCTCAGAGTCACTGCCAAAGACCAAAATAAGAGTAGATGGTCCGGACCTGTTACATTGGGGTTGCCCCGAGTAGACTATTTCCTCATCTTCCTCGGTTTCACTCCCAAAGATTGGGATGGTGACAACGGACTTCCGTTTATCCTCCGGCTTATGACATCTTTCTGTATCTTTGAAGTCTGGTTGGAAGTACTTTATGTCTTCATATTTTCGGATTTTGTTCACAGAGAATGGATTTAACTCCCCCGTAACGGTATACTCGAGGCCGTCTTTGAAATACTTTATATACTGGTGTTGTGTAGAAGGGATGACGTTGTACTCGTGTAACAAGGCCTGCCGAGTAGAGCGTTGTAGCAAGTCTTGGCGTCAATGATATGAAATATGATGTCAGTGACGAGTAGCCCGAAGCGTAACGTCAATATTACGGACCCAAGCGTCCGTGATGACTGTGAGTCGAACCTGGAGATGGTAATTTTGTCTCGAGCCAGGTGCTGAATGTTCATGCAAATCTCCTTCAGTACTCTCACGTTGAGAAGGTTGACGGAGAACTTATTGTCAACCAGGATCTTCCCTATCTTGATGTCGTGGCAATATCCGGTGATGTATAATGGGCGATTATGTTCGCATGTACCGAGGAGGAGGTCTTCATCGCCGAATGTAACGTCAGCTGTGTGAACCTCTGCCATCTCGTCCTTCATCTTCTTTTCAGCTAAGAAAGCTTGGAATTGATCAGGCTCTTGTAATCCCTTAATCAAAGAATCTCGTGCCTCCTTGGACAGGAAGAGAGCATCCAGTATGCTTAGTTGTGAGGGTATTTTTCTCAAATGTGCCAGGAAGTTGTAATCTACCTTATTTTTCTTAGGCGGGTCCTTGGCTGCGAGCTCTTTGACAACTCGATCATCGAGGGAAATTTCCTCAGGGATTTTCTCTTTCTCTTTGTCTCTTTTGTTTGAACCTTTGTTTGTGGGTCCGAGGTTCTTTTCAGGAAGCGTACGGTTACACAGTTGAATGTTCTCACAGTTCTTCTCCTCCTCTTCTTTTTCGGAGATGGAGTCCTTGAAGAGAGGGCCGAGGGTCATTTCTTCCTCAGAAGCGCTCCCGAAGGTAAGAACTTAGAGTTTTTCCTTTTCCGAACTGGTATCAACCATATGACAGTTGCCGGTCATTTTCTCACACGCACTTGTCGAACATTTTTGCTGTCGACGAGCTTCGCGCTTATCCTCTTGAAGTGTTGTTGGTAGGCAACGTATCCTTGCCACCACTTCTTGAAGGCACTGCATTCTTCGGTAGGGTGGATAACCCTCCGATGATATAGACGGTAGCTTGGATATGAATCTTCTCCGTTGAGGCTTATGACCCCGGGCATGTTTCCTTTGAGAGGTGGCAGCTTCATTCCTACTGACAAAGCTTTAGTGAACCGCTTCTCTGTCTTGATCCTGCTCTTGTTTGCCGCAAGTGTGCTTCGGTCTGGTCGGAGTACTTTACAACTCCTCTTTGCCGTAGCTTCTTTATCCTGACGCTGACGCATAGCCTTTTCGTATATGGCTGTTTCGCTTTCTCGGTCAACTTTGCTTTTTCTAAAGGCTTCATTTAACAACCTATCGATTGGGTCTTCTGACAGTTCTGTGGATTTTGGCGCCGATCCTGCCCCTAGTTCCTCTGCGTTGTTTTCTGACGCTGAGGGAGCTTCTTCCCCATTTAACGACAAATGGAAGACCATATGGTAACTTGCTACATAGTCTTCAGTTTCTTTTGATGAGTTATTTTCCTCATTGTTGTCACTCTCTTCGTTCTCAAGAATATGCTTGAGGAACTCTTCTAGGGTGACTGGCGTCCACGCCTTTTGGTTGTACTCCTCCAACGCGTCAATATGCTTTTTTTGGTCTGTGCATTTGTCGTCATACTCGGCCGGCTGCACAGGCTTCTTGGTCTTCTTCTTTTTCTTTAAAGACTTTGAAGGCTTGACTTGGGGATTTTGCCCTTTGTCTACAGTTTTCAGGATGGGACGCCGCTTCAGCATCCCTTCGATGATTTCCGATTCAAGCGGGCTCTTCCACCTGATTGCTGGACATGCCTGGAGATCCTTTAGCATTCTTTTAGTTTTAGCTAAAAGGACGACTTCCTATGGAGCTTCTTCCATGAGCGAGCATGATGCCCCTAGCGTATCCACCTTTTTAGGAGTGTGCTTCTGAGGCGGGTTTACCTTCCAGTTCTCAGAAAGCGTGAATTTCCCCTGTTGATACTGGTCCTCGACCCAGTTCTTGAAGACTTAGCAATCCTCAATTCTGTGATAGGAGCAGTAGTTGGGGTTGTTGACGTCGCCGGGTTGTGGTGGACGCCGTGGGTCTGGCAATGTGATGAGTTTGTTGCGCACTGTCAGTTCGAACAGTCTCCTTGTCTTGTCACGGGGAAACGAGTAAGCGTGTCCTAACCTTTCTTCCAGGGATATTCGCGGACGCATGTTGTTTTGGCAAGAAACCGGTTTCGGGTCACTCGGTTGTTGTTGAGTGTTGGCAACGAAGGCCGTTTTCCCTTTACCCATGGAATTTTGAGGGTCCATTTTTTAGGAGGACGGCCCGTGGCCCATCTGGTCCATTTGGGCCAGTTTGTCAATTAGAGCCTGCAAGCTGGTCGGCTTGAAGAACGTCATGAACTGGGACACAGTCGTTTAAGGATCAAGGGTCCTAATGAACATGCCCACGGCAGGGGATTCTTCGATGCGTTGTTCGCACTTCAACCATAGGTTCCGCCACCGGATCGCATATTGGACCCAGGTTTCTCCTGACTTCACCCTGGCATTGATTAATGCCGTGATCGGGGTGCGCTCGCTTGCGCTGGCAAACCGCTGTGTAAACAGCAGTTCCATTTCTGCGAATGTTCTCACGGAGTCATTTGGGAGCTCCGAGTACGATTCAAAATCCGTTTTTGACAAGCTGCCAATGAACCGGCGAAGCAACAGTTTGTCGTCGCCTCCATTGTTGCCGCACAAAGCTCTGAACTACGCGACATGTTGGTGTGGGCTGCCCTTCCCCTTGTTCATATGGAACTTGGGGATCGTATATCCCGGCAGGTACTTGATTTGATCATACCAATCTGGATACGGTCGCCCGGTTCTGACGATTTGTCCAGCCGCTTCATTCGCTTGATGAGCTCGTATTTATTGAGCTATATAGTCATCAAGAGAAACCTTGGAGATTGTTTCCTCCTTAGCTGTTGATAGGGCTGGAAGAGGGTTTGATGTTTCCCCTCTGTCATCCTCGACGATTATCAGTGGACCTTCAGCTGGAGGTTGTGGATGGATCATCATTCCAACCATGTCCTGAAACTGAAGCGCCATCTGCTTTATATTAGCATCTTGTTCCGTGTCCTCTTTATCCTTCTTTTCAAGCACCCTTAGCAGAACTCTGTATCGTTCTCCTGCTCTTAGTGCTGTTCAGATGCCGATTCCGGGCTTTCTTTCTGCCCGGTAAGTGCTGACATTTTGATCAGCATTTCCTGGAGCTTTTGTTGTTGCTCCTGAGCTTTTTCCAATGACCGAGTTTGCGGCCGATGACCTACAGAAGCACGGCTTTCCTCTTTCCCGGAAGCCATGTAAACCGTGTATACGATCATGCCCCCGGACTTAGGGCGTTTGGGCCCGTCGCTTTTGGAATTTGCCGCCGGCGGTGGAATTTTCTTCAGCTTCATCCTTTTGTGGGAGGTTGAAGTTGATGGAGCCGTTGTAACAGGCGCCTGTGTAGAAGACGTCCCTCGCTGTATAACGGAGGGATAACCTTTCTCCTACCGAACCTTCATTTTCTTCAGTCGGCGAGAGTAGTCTTTGTCAATTACAGAATCTTGGATTTTCCGCCAGACCCTGTGAATTTGGGAAGAGGGCCACTGAGAGGGCTGCTCTGGCTTGGCCTGCGTCGTTTTTTTAGCAGGCGGGGGAGATTTCTTCAGAACCGCGGTTGGAGAGTTCTTGCACACCCTCTTAAGCAGATCGAAGCTGTTCCCGGTTGGAACAACAGCGTCAATTTCCACCATACGAGCTGGCGGAGTGAATCCAGAGGGGGAGTTTCCCCCAACCTTTCTCACTCAGCGCCAGTGGCGACGTCGAGCGTGCCTTGCAAATGGGACCACCTTAGATTCGAAAGCGGTTGGGTCATGCCCCCTACTTTGGTGAGGGGCTATTGTTGTCGTCAATTGGTTGAAGACCGACATCCTTTGAGAAGGAACGACCAATCTTTCAAAGACCGATCTTTTGGTAGGAAAAGCACCTTTGACGGCTTCACCATTAGTAGGAGTTGGAACGGCTTTCCGTTTTGGGATAGCCCCTTTAGGTATCGCGAGCCTTTTTGCGGGCCCACTTGAGCTTCGGCTCAGCTTGTTGAAGACTGAGTTGGCAGACTAAGACGACCCATTGAGAGGGGCCGTGGTGGTTGCAAGTTGATCGAAGATCGACTTCTAGGGAGCTTCCTGTGGCGGCACTGGGGCATTGAAGCTCGCTGGTGAGAGCATGGTCCCGAAGAACAATCCAGTGGTGGCTTAAATTACTTGTCCCACCGGCATTGAAAAGATGGAGGCCACACTAGGACCATAAGTCACTCCTCCAGTTGGGGCGGAGTGGGAGTTGCTGTTGCAGGTTGTGCAGCTGGAAGCCATTGATCTTTTTCTTCTTCTTCCTGCACAGGAACAAGACACCAAATCTTAATACCTCGAATCTAAGGGAAACCATAGCGAACTGTGATTTTGTTCGCGAAACACGACACACGAAGTGTGGAGCGGAAAGATGAAAAGGACCCACCGGGCGTGCCAGAATCTGTTCACCGCCGAAAACATAGACGAATCGGGATGGATCGTCTTGCCTGAATTTGGGGGCACATGCTATTTGGATTTATCTGACCGCCTCCCCGAAGATGCCAAGTTATTTTATGGCACTGTATATTGGAGGTTTGAATGAATGTGACCGTTGTAGCAGACTTCATCAGATTCATCCTCGTTTGCGAGGGTTTTTTTTATTGTGGGGACGCTCTTCCCTACAGGCGCAAGCCCCTGCAGTTAATTACGTTACTACATCGCACTTTCTCCTACTTCGGAAGTTCACTTCGTGTCGTGTATGTTTTTGTTTGTGTTGCCCGTGGATTGTATAAGGAGACTAATTTATGTTGTCGCCCGAAGGGCGTGGATTAGTCCAAATCCGTATATCTTAGATTTGGGGTTTTTATTTAAGGACCGTTAATCTATTTTGATATTAAGATCGACTTAAATGTATGTGAGGATTTGGGGCTCTATTTGTTTTTGTTAAGGATACATTAGTCCAATTTGAGACTAAGATCCACATAATGAGGTTTCAGGATAATTTTTATTTAGGATCCAATAAAAGAGCGTTTGGGCTCTATTGTTTTAATTTAAGAACGTTTCGGTCCATTATCACCCTATTTGGAGGCGAATATTAGTTTAGGGACATTTCGGTCCGTTATTCATCTTGTGCGCACGTGTATTTGTTACGTGGCAGAGTGAACAATGGAGATATGGAATGTGCCCAATTTAGGGCACGATCCGATTTGAGGCATGCACGTCAATTTGGAAGTGCACCAAAGAGTTGTTGGTTATCGGGACCCACCACCTCTCTGAAGACGTTGAGGAATTACAACGACATATATCAGAGGTGTATAAAGATGTACCCTTAAACCAAATCCCGTATTTAAGGGAAAAGGGGGAGCTGTTATAGACCTAAGAAATGTTAGTCATGTTTGAGACTAAAATTATCTTAGGAGATATAAGATGAATATTATTTGGGATATCATTAATGGGAGACTACTATTCATTTTTGATACTAAGGTCGGTTTGGAAAAACATGAGCAATATGGGCTAGGTTGTTTTTAGAATCAAAGAGGTTTAACCTTAGAAAACTTAGCCAATTTGGGCTGAGATTGGGTTTCCATAATTACCCAACAGTGCTAAGCACTGAGGAGTACAGTGCTCACGTGCGTTTCACGTGGGCACTGGATTAGTGTTAAACACTAGAGTTTTATGGCGCTCACGTGACACACGTGAGGCACTACAAATATGTGTACTGGACTAGTGTTAAACACTAGAGTTTTATGGCGCACGCGTGACACACGCGAGACACCACAAATATGGGCGCTGCCTTTTGGTTTTATTTCCCTCCCCTTTTTACAGAAGTGCTAAGTACTTGATTAGGGCTCTCGTGTAAAACACGTGACTGCCTTATGGAGTGCCTTTGTTCTCTCTCCCTTCCGTTTGTTTTTCTCTTTAGCACTCGCATGGGAAATACGTGAGATAATCTCGGTTATTCTTTTTGTTCGTTAGAAGCACTCAGGTGGAAAATACGTGAGGCCTCATGATAGTGTTAAACACTAACGAGTCACCAATGTTGTTCTTCTGTTTTCTTAGAGATTTTGATCTCTTATTAATGACATTTCTAGTCATTAGGATTTGGATTTGGAAGATCTCAGATTATCATCATCATCTGGACTGAGGAACCAAGTTCTTCTTTATTTTTGTAAGAATCAAATTCTTTTTATAGGGTTAAACCCTAGCTTTTTGAGAAATTAAATTTCCATATGTTCCTGTTATTCCTTTTCGTTTAACTCGGGTCTTTCCCCTTGGTCTTGATTCTGCAGGACAGAATCTCTCCGATGAGAATTAAATTCTCAACTTATGGGGAGATTTGCTTCTGCAGATCTTAACCAGAGGAAGAACTAAGTTCTTATATGAAGGGTTAAACCCTTAGAGAGTCAAAAAAGAGGTGTTTTCTTTTTACCTAGTGTTTCAAGGAAGCAAGTCTTTTCTTTGAGAATTAAATTCTCCTGTTCCTCAAAAGCTCATTGTATATTCTTTTTTTTAAGCCTCTAGGGAGTTCTCTCTCTCTGCGTCTGTGTAAGACTTAAAGTCTTGGGTTCTTTATATAGTGGAGAGAAGTTTGCTTAAGTCTAAGGAAATCTTTCATTGAAAGATCCCAATTGATTTAATTGGTGTCAGAATTTATTTGGGGAATTTTACCCACTGTTGGATCTTTGATCCAAAGACTTCTGTTTTTATAGAAGATATTGTTCTTGTTTTTAACAAGATTGGGGATATTCTCCCATATATATAATAAAATTCTATCGAGCAGTGACATTTTAATCACCATTGGATTTTTAATCTAAGGGTGCTCAGTTTAACAGAGTATAATCTTTCTCTGTTTAGAAAAATATAGAAAATATTTTGGATCTTTGATCCACTAACTCTCTGTTTAACAGAAAATATTCTTCCCAATAGAATTTAATTCTATGTTTAATCACCGTTGGATCCTTGATCCAACAGTTGATTAATTAGAATTTAATTTTACGCAAGGAGGTGTCCTCACGTGTTTAGCACGGGGAACTTAATTTTTCCCTCTTAGCTGTTTGATTGTAGTGCCTAAATGCTTTGCATATAGGCGCTCACGTGTTTAACACATGAGGCTTGTTCAGCCTATCAGTAGTTTAATTGCAGTGCCTATATGCTTTGCATATAGGCGCTCACGTGTATAACACGTGAGGCTTATTCAGCCAATTAGTAGTTTAATTGCAGCGCCAATATGTCTTGCATATAGGCACTCACGTGTATAACACGTGAGGCTTGTTCAGCCTATCAGTAGTTTAATTGCAGCGCCTATATACTTTTCATATAGGTGCTCACATGCTTAACACGTGATGCTTGTTTAGCCTAGTTGCGGTTTAATTGCAGTGCCTATATGCTTTACATATAGGCGCTCACGTGTTAGCACGTGAAGCTTTTTTAGTGGGGAATTTCCCCCTTTCTTTCTCTCTCTATTTTTTATGAGGGAACAATCATCATCAACCTCTTAGTAACCTTATTTAAGCCTTGGAGTTCCTCATCCGCTCAAAATATTCCTAGGTAAACTCTTTGATTCTACGTTTTAAGTTATATTTGCCCTGGAAGTTATATAGTTTTCTTAAAAATATATTTCATAAATCTTATAAAAATAGTTTCTTTAAAATGATAAACTAGTTGTAGTAGTGTTAGTTTAGCTATCCTAGTTATTACTACTTGGTTAGATTGGAAGAGTTAGGATTTGGGTAAATCCTATTTCAAAGTTTTGTATGAAAAGAACTATACCTTTACTCATATTTTTTATTTTCATAAATCTTGCACAAAGGAGTTTTAAATGGTTATTTTTAGTTTTATAGTACTAGTGTAGTAATTCTTGTTGATTATAACTTGTTTGGGTTTGAAAAGAGTGGAATTTGGTTGAAAGATTGTTTTCAAAAATCATGGTTTTTAAAGAGTTTAATGATTTCAAAGTTTGAGAACCAAATTATTCTTAAAATGCTGGAAAACTGTGTTTGAGACGGCTCAAAATGGTTTTGAGCCGGGTTGAGACTGCTCAAGTATTTATGAACCGGCTCAACTTGAGATTTGCATCATGTGTAGTTTGGTTTAGTTTATATCGATATTAATGAGGTTTCCCCTTGTATGTCTATGGATATTTTTGGTTATAGGATTGGTTGCGGAGACCTCCGAGACGGCCATGAAGGGCAAGACGATCGTAGGATACGACTAGCATGATCGTATATAGTGAGTAGATTATATCTACGAATGGGGAATCGGGTGGATGACATATAGCACCCCGTGAAAAATATTGTTTATTTTATCATTGAATGTGCTTAGGATTCATGCAATGTATGTTTAGACATATCCGATATGTAGTATACTTCATTAGCATCGCTTAGTAGGTTTATTGTTGATACACTTAGTAGAACACTAATACAAATACTAATGGTTACCACGTTGCACGATCGTAGACTCGCATGTACACTACACATCATTAGTAATGCCATGTCACGTAGAACTTGCCATGCTTATATATCGTAGTAAGATTGATACTATAGTAGGATGATGTTATATACGATTTATATTAGGTGCGCGTACGAGACTTGGTGTCGTTGTTGGGCGAGTGCGCGACTGGAGGTCCATACTAGTCACCGTGCGTGTACGTGACACGAGGTGTCCGTACCAATCGTTGAGCGGGTGCGCGAACGAGATGTCCGCACCGGTGCTATATGTTTGTACGTGACTAGACGTCCGTACTGTTGATATTCCATTGTTATATGTTTGGGTACGTAGATTAATTATCCGTACCGATCATTTTTATGATATGATATAATTGTTGGATATAGGTCCTCTCTCAATCATTGCAATCACGTGCCTGTGATCCAATAATTGACTCTGAGGGCACTATCTCCTTGCTCTGACGTGTTTAGAACTTCGATCGAACAAAAATTCCGAAAACCCGCATTTTCTGGTCTAGTTTCTGTCGAATTTTTCTAGTGCTCTAAAATTTTTTCATTACATTGCAGAAATACATGCAGGGAATTATAAGCATACTATGAAAATTTGGTAGCGTGACGTCATCTTTCCACCGCGGAACCGCGGCCAAACCCACGCATTGTCCGCGGTTCCGCGCTACCTAGACTGTTCATTGCATCAAATTTTTACAGTGGGTTTCTGAGTTGAAAATGGGGTTTTTGGAATATTCTTTTTGGGTCCAGATTTTCTTTGAGTGCTACAGTAGTGCTTGGGGCCCACTTCGGAAAATTGATCGATCGAAAATTTTAAACATGTTAGTTCACAGTATTTACATTATATCTGCGATCGTGAATGTCATTTGATCGGTAAATCCTGTCTAACTGCTATAGCCCTTTTAGATGGATTTGCGAACGTGACTTTCACGTTGATGTTCTGTGTTGTGCTGTGATGTTCCGGATTTGTCGTGGTGGATAGCCTGGATGCAATGTTAGTACAGTTTGGTTGTATATGTACATTTGATATTGCAGGGCGAGCGTCTGACATGTGGACTGTCGTTTCTGCCTGTTTGTATATTATTCTTTTGGGGCACGACCGGGTTGAGGTCGATGTACCCGTTGTATATTTTACTTTCTGTACTAGGATTACCCCAAGGAAGGGTGCACGGATAGGCGGGTTCTAGAGGGCAACGGGCCCACATCTCATGGCGTTGAGACGGAGGGGGCTTTACTCTAGAATTGGCGGGCTATTCGCCACACTCGTAGGGGGTATAGGTTGACCTAGGAGGGGTGCCCAAGTTACCGGATTCCGTGAAGTGCTGGGTGGTCTATTCACGTTGCTGAAGGGGGCTGCCTCGCTTCAAGTTTTGGCGGGTAACTTGCCGCGCCCGTAAGGTTCTAGGATTTCATTGCACAAGCTATCCACACGACCAGGGGAACGTCGGGTTTCAGTAGCGGCTCTGTGAAACCCGGGGATCCCAGATATCTGTATTGTTCTGTGATGCTTATTACATTTCTGTGATGTTGCATTTTATCATGCCTTGAGCGATTATTATATATTGATATATATACTAGTAGATGTTGTATATGTTTTGCATCCGCGCTAGTCCAGTCCCCGCTCTGTCGTTAGTTAAGTAACCTAACGGGTGATGACGGGACCCAGTGGCGAATGCAGATGGCATATACGTACATCATTATTTTCGTTCTTTATTGGTGTGATCAATTGATGGGACTGCGTTGATTCGGATCAATGCAAGTTAAACAAACCTATTCTGATGTTGTTGGAACATTTTTCAAAAAGCTATTATTGCAAGGACGTTCTCTTTTATTTTGCACAGTGGTATTCGGTTATGAATATCCAGCACCTCAGTCGACGAGGCAAGGGCTGAGATCCCTTCAACGGGAGTGACCCCTTGGACAGAAGTTTGCGTCAGGGCAATAATTTCACTATAGTCGATTACTTTTGCTTTGCATCATGGTATTCAGTTGGAATATCCTGCACCTCATTCTACGGGGAAAGAGCCGAGATCCCTTCACCAGGAGTGACCTCTTTAGCAAAGGTTTTCGCCACTATATTTTTATAAAAAGGCTATGCAGTTCCTTCAACGATATCAAGTTCATTACGTTAAAGGTTTTTCGCCAAAAACCAGCCATAGCCTTCCGCCATTTCTTACGGGTATTATTTAGTATTCGTGCAGCGTTTGTTGACTCCGTCAAGGCGTAGTGTACGGTAGCTAAGTGGTGCTTGTTTGTTGCATAAATAGGATTGGTTAGGACAGTCGTGCGGCCTTGCTGACTCCGTCAAGGGCACGTACGGGTGGGTTTAATGCAATCCAGATAATGACGGGTTGAACTTGACTAGGACTCTTTCATTTGTTGACTCCGTCAAGGTCACTTGGGTCCTAGGGGTAAAAACTTACATCGGGAGTTTCTAAAGAAACTGAAACTTGCCAGGCATGCGCATACCTTCTGGAGTATGGTGCCGTGAGTGGATTCCGTCACGTTATCATGCGATGATAGTTGGATCCTGATTCCCACTGATGAGTTGGTTTACTCCTCAGGTGATCCCGACTAATTCTTCTTTCAGGTTTGGAGGAGAATTTGACGATACAGTGGGAAGTTTCCTGATTAGATAAAATGATAACCATTCTGATCTAGGTTAGAGTGCACGCTGAGTGTTTCTTTTCTCTCTCTTTTTGGCAGCGACCATGGCCCGAACCTTGACTATGACTCAATGACCAAGATTAACCGAACCTTCTTATACACTGGCTTTTGGATTGTCAGAGTTGCAAAACTTTTTGCCATTCCTACTTTTATCCTTTTCTCCAGAACACCACGTATTACTACGAACGTCCACTTCCATTGGATAAAACCATCGTATGGTTATATATGAACTTGAAGGAATTTATTCGAGGAAGGTTTCCGGTTCTGGAGAAAATGAATAGGACTATTCAGTTGTCTTTCCCATTTACCTTCTCTCAGGTTGTGAGTACTCCTTGGTTTAGGAGATAGTACACCTATTACGCAAATTGGATAGTCTTCTTCCAAACCTTAGGCTGGTGCCGAACGGTGGGGAATAAAGAAAACCAATTAGCATAACAATGGTGTACAGAAGGTATTAAGTTAAGACAAATAAAAGGATTAGTAAGAGGGCAAAGTAAACTGCGACTGCTATTCACGACCAAACCAAGTATTTCTTCGCCAATCCTAAAATCACCTTTGTATTTCTCCAGAACACTCCGTATCACTACGAAGATCCACAGTTTATTTGGATACTCCATCGTATGGTTATATACGAACTCGAAGGAACTTGTTCCAGTTCGGGGATGGATTCTGGTTCGGGAGAAATAGGAATAAGGTTTATTCGGTTGTCTTTTATCTTCACCTTCTCTCACATTGCGAGTGCTCCTAGGATTAGGATAGTACGCCCATTATGCTTATTGGATAGTCTTCTTCCAAACCATAGGCTGGTGCCGAACGGTAGGGAAGGAAGAAAACCATTTGGCCTAAAGGGGTGTGCAGAAGGTAACGACTAAAGACATATAAAGGGATTTGGAGAGATGGGAAAGAATTATACGGTTACAGTTGTGAATCTGGATAATGGAAGAGGCATTACTAGGAATACCCGGATACCCCTACGAAACATTTCAAAGTTTCAGTTTCACTGTGTATTGTTAAAAGAAAACTGATTTCCCAATTAGACACTTGCTCCAGGGTATGTATTTACCAGGTATGATTATCACATCTGTATGGTTTTACAGATGATGAGTGGGAGTAAGTTATTGGGAATTAGGTGATCATCTTCATTATATCGGAATTCGTTGTAATTGGTGATATTTGAGGAAATCACCTGGGTTGTTTGCCAGACGGCAAATATTTGGTTTTGAATATCCGTTATAATGCACCAATTTCAAATTGATATATCTGTACGTCTATTTTTATAGAGTGAGATATACCTTTCTGAAATTATGTCTATGACATTTACCTATATCAGTGGATGGTTAGGTAAGGAGCATTAAACAGCGGTGTAATTCTTCTTAACCACAGGTACAGTTTTTCACCTACGACACACAGGGAATGAGTTATTAGACTCAGGGGACATAAACAGAGTATTGTATGTTGTCCAGTGTCCATTAGGACAGAGGGGTTGGTACTCGTACTATATTCTGTTTACTTATGACTTCTCTAGTTCTTAGACATGTGTTTCGTACAAATGCAAGATCCAAGTTTTGAGAAGTTATAGGTATATGAATAAAGTAGAGAACCAAGTATTGCAAGTATCAGGATTCTTCAAGGTAATCGAAGATGTAGATACTTGTGTATGGTATTCAGTTAATAGTAATAATTAAAAGAACTTGCTTCTCTTTCAGGTTACTCATAATTGGAAGCTCTCCTAAGTTGAGTAATGCTGATCGGCCTCTCTCCATTTAGTTAACATGCACTGGAGACAGCTGCATGATTTGAATCTGGTTCCAATTAAATCAGTGCCTCTATTTCTATATTGGATATAGAATAGTTCATATCTTAACTATGTTAAGGTACGGGGAGTTGTCCGGCTTATGCTTAAAACCAGACTCTGGATAACTCAAGGCACGTTTCTGTAATGGCTATTTGTGGGTTGACCCGGGCGATGACGAAGGTTGACTTTCTACCATCTGGAAGATCAATAGTGATATTGTTCTAGACTCGCCACAGTTTTAATAAAAATGGATTTTTTTTCTTCAGAAAACAGTAGTGGGAGAATGGTAGAACTGGAAGTGATTCCAGAACCGCAAACGATTACTGAAGATTTGATAAGAACCTAAAGATTCAATCTGGTTTGACATTCCATTGGCCACTCCGCAGATAATGTGGGTAACTTCAAGCACTCGAGAGGTATTTCGGTATGCTCAAAGACGGTGACAGGGAGGTTCTTGCTTACCTAGACTTGACACTACTGTTGTTCCAGGCTATGAGACCCGGCAGAAGGATGGGTATAGCGTTATTCTAAACCGGCTTTAGAAGTGTACGTGTATATGACTCAGCCAGAGGGTTGTCGTAGTCAGTAGGAGCAGCGGGAGTATAGTGGACAAGTATCTTATGTCTATTTATAGGCTAAAGAAGATATAGCGGAGATAGATCATCTATTTCTGATGTGACAGTCATAGGTTTGACTTCATCAGAATAGGGGATGGATCTGTTAAGAAGGTAGTAGGGTGTGATGTCCTGGTATTAGAATGACATACACAGAGTAGGAAGTGAAATTCTTATACTACGATCGGTTATACTTTGGTTGTCACACAGTGGTTTCTCCACATGGGATATTAATCCAGTCCTGGAGAAACGATCGGAAGCAGTTTTAGAACATAAGTGGATGTTCTAGGGATATGATAAAAACAGCCTCTTTTCGGGGATGGTTATCATTCCAGGCTTCCAAGGTGACCCGGATGACAGAGTGACTTTCAGAGTTATAGTTTTCCCTCTGACGAGGGCAGTAGTTTGGACAGGTGGTCCAGGTGGATACTGAGGGTGGCATGGCGCAGGATACTGATTAAGTTCGGTTGACGATACAGTCTAAGAAGTTTGGATTTGGAGTTCATTTATGAACTAGGTCCCATCAGATATCCAGACATACTCTAAGACGGGTATTACTCATTTCGGGAGATGGCTTTCTTCGCGAACTTGAGAAAAAGAGAGACATAGAAAGAAACATTTGAGCGGATCCACTCACTGAGGCTATTCCTCGAACGCAATAGTTTCGCAAACGTATTTTGTGAGACTGATTAGTAGAGGAGTTGGGTGTTCGGTATCACACAGGCTGTGAGTATGTGACATCGCAATAATTAGCCTTGAGTGTAAGTGGGAGATTGTTGGAGATAGTGCCCTCAGAGTCAATTATTGGATCACAGGCACGTGATTGCAATGATTGAGAGAGGACCTATACCGTTAGAACAGTCTTACTCAATATGATAGTATGCTATCTGGTTTATCTTTATCATCGTGTACTGCTTTAGGTGACCTTACAGGTCACTATTGCACGTTGATAGAGCCCTTAGGATTCTTGCTTGACTGCCAGTAGTATGATGGCGATCATATACGTGGGAGCTGGGGTCTATAAGCGTATCCTTAAATGGTCCCTAGTCGTGGGAGTTTCGAGACAGGGCATCGATACTCCAGAGTAGACTAGTGTATACAGTCGAGACCCCGACGAGAGGCGGTGGCCGGTCTCACAAGCCACTGGTGTCAGTTGGTTCACCTAAGATGTATACAGGTGCTCATTGGATTATGGGTACACCGGACAGGACTCGCCGGGAACATGCTAGTTGGTATTATACCTGACGTCAGATAGCAGTTCCCTGGTGACATGTGTACAGGTTAGTTCATCGACCTGAGATAGTCATTTGTCTCGTGTGAGTTCCCACTGTACTTTGATTACTACCCTACCACGGCTCAAAGGAGTCGTGCAAACAGGTTTTAGTTGGGTACAGTCACGAGCCACATGGAGACAGTGAGCGGATCTGCAGGGGTTCGTCTCTCCCGGTATTGGGGGTGAGGTCGCGCTGTGTCTAGGAGAGCCATTACACAAAGCCCTCGGCCGAGGCAGGAGATTTACTGGTAGGTATTCTAGTAGTATCTCAGGGTGTTCTGGGCTACACTCCGACACGACTTGTACCGCTTTTGGGGGTCTGACTTTTACCAACCCCTTAGGCCCGCCATGCGATACTCATAGACGAACGGACCGGACTGTACGGATATTGTCACTGACAGGCTCAGTAGGGTGTCAGGATGAGTTCGCTCACAGACGACCCTTTTGGTCAATACCTGGTAGCCCGTTACGTATAGGCTAATACCTCTGATGTGCTAGTGGTTAAATCCACAACCAAAGTATTGACGAATCTTTAGAGTCCCCCACAGACCGTTTTCTCAAGTTTCGGGCGAAACGCTGTTGAGGCCGTATGGAGATATGGCAGGGTTCGATCATATACGTGAGGTATTGCACGGATCATGATCGGACGGGTAATACTAGCGGGCTTTGGTTTAAGCCGGATCCTAGTTTTGTACAGTGTAGATTTTGTCTCTTTGCATTTGTATTCAGTGGGAATACAAATGCGGTTATGTATATACAGTCGCGGGGTTTTCCTGTAATTTATTACGGGATCGGTTTTCTGAAGTTGCCAGTTTGCATTCCGTTTCGGCCAGTTTTCCTTCCTTCACGGCCGGATTTTTCCGATGGAGGGGGTTATTTGCAAGTATGCAAATTTGTTTTGTGGAGGGTGTCTTTTGTGATTTAAGGCATTATGATAGGTGTAACATTATTAGATTCTTTTTGGGTCATTTCTCTTGCATTTATTGGATGGGAATTGATTTGGATTTAGATTAGCAATTGGTGTGACTTTTATCCATTAATATCATCACACCTTATCCCCACTTGTATTATTCCCTTTTTCCCTCCTTAATTGAGCAAGGGCCGGCCACTACTAGAAGGGAGAGGATTCATTTTTGGGTGTGAAAAAAAATGATCATATCATTCTATGCTTACACCAAAAATTCCTAAGCTCATCTCCTCTTGTTCATTATTCTCCACCTCCATCAAAGCAACTTCAACTACCCTAATGAGACAAAACTTTCTACACTACTCTACTTCAACCTTGGACGCGTCGGCTAGCCAACTTCGCGCCCAAGTTGCCTCGGTCCAGAGTGTAAGTGCACGGCGGCACCCCGGCCGTCGATCCGACGCCGGAAACGCGGAAACGAAAAACTTTGCAAACTAGCAAACCGGCACCACCATGCACTTTTAACCCAGATCGGGCCATTAACCTAGCTACTAGCAAACTAAAATACGGGTAGAGAGTTATACCAAGCGATCCGTGTCCTTCGGTCTTCGTCTCCACTCCGATCTCCCGCGGAATCTCCGTCCGTCACCTTCTCGTCGGAAAGGGCGCCACGTAGCCGGATTCTTTTACGGGCTCCCACCTTTGGACCGAGGCAACTCGGGCGCGAAGTTGGCTAGCCGACGCATCCAAGGAATGCTGTAGGCAAGTGTAGAAACCATGTCTCTTTGGGGTAGTGAAGTTGCCATGGATGTGGAGGAGAGAAGAACTTTGGGAGGAGGATGGTATATATATTTTTGCAAGCATGAAAAATGATATGAATCAATGTCCCTCATCCAAAATGAAAACTCTCTCCCTCTCCCACCAAAGTGGCCGGCCTCTCCAAGAGATGGTGGAGCATGAAAAGGAATCTTAATCAAGAGAAGAAAAAAGAATCAATATATGAGAAAATGGTCACACCAATTTCTCTCTCACTTCCTTTCACCAACCATCAACATAAATGCAATGGAATGGACAAGAAAAGAATCTCATGATGATAAGAATATCATAATGAAGCTACAAATGCAAGAAACCCCTCCAGAAAAAGTTATTTGCACTCTTGCAAATAACCCCCTCCAACGATAAAGTCCGTCCGTGAAGGAACAAAGGAAAACCGGCCGGAACGGAATGCAAACTGGCAACTTCAGAAAACTGATCCCGTAATAAATTACAGGAAAACCCCGCTACTGCATATACATGTCCGCATTTGTATTCCCACTGAACACAAATGCAAAGAGACAAAAACTACACTGTCTAATACTAGGATCCGTCTTAAGCCAAAGCCGGCTAGTAAAATCCGTCCGATCACGATCCGTGCAATACCACACATATCTGATCGAACCCTGCCATATCTCCATACGGCCTCTACAGCGTTTCCCCCGAAACCTGAGTAACTGTGTGTGGTGGACTCTAAAGACTCGTCAATACTATGGCTATGGATTTAACCACTAGCATGTCAGAGGTATTAGCCATACGTGACGGGCCACCAGCTATTGACCAAAAGGGACGTCGATGAGTGAACTCATCCTGACACCCTACTGAGCCTGTCAGTGACAATATCCGTACAGTCTGATCCGTTCGTTTATGAGCATCGCATGGCGGGCCTAGGGGGTTGGTAAAAGTCAGACCCCCAATAGCGGTACAAGTCGTGTCGGAGTGTAGCCCAGAACACCCTGAGATACTACTGGAATACCTACCAGCAAATCTCCTTCCTTGGCCAAGGACTTTTCATGTACTGGCTCTCCTAGACATAGCGCGATCTCACCCCCAATACCGGGAGAGACGAACCCCTGCAGATCCGCTCACTGTCTCCATGTGGCTCGGGACTGTACCCAACTAAAACCTGTTTGCACGTCTCCTTTAAGCGTGGTAGGGTAGTAATCAAAGCACAGTGGGAACTCACACGAGACAAATGATGATCTCAGGTCGATGAACTAACCTGTACACATGTCACCAGGGAACTGCTATCTGACGTCAGGTATAATACCAACTAGCAGGTTCCCGGTGAGTCCTGTCTGGTGTACTCATAACCCAATGAGCACCTGTATACATCTTAGGTGAACCAACTGACACCAGTGGCTTGTGAGACCGGCCACCGCCCCTCGTCGGGGTCTCGACTGTATACACTAGTCTACTCTAGAGAATCGATGCCCTGTCTCGAAACTCCCACGACTAGGGACCTTTTAAGGATGTGATTATAGACTCCAGCTCTCACGTATATGATCGCCCTCATACTGCTGGTAGTCAAGCAAGAATCCTAGGGGCTCTATCAACGTGTAATAGCGACTTGTAAGGTCACCTAAAGCAGTACACGATAATAAAGATAAACCAGATAGCATACTATCATCTTGAGTAAGACTGTCCTACCGGGACAGGTCCTCCCTCAATCATTGCAATCACGTGCCTGTGATCCAATAATTGACTCTGAGGGTACAATCTCCAACAATCTCCCACTTGCACTAAAGGCTAATTATTGCGATGTCGCATACTCACAGCCCGTGTGATACCGAACACCCAACTCCTCTACTAGTCAGTCTCACAAAGCTCGTTTGCAAAACTATTGCGTTCGAGGAATAGCCTCAGTGAGTGGATCCGCTCTGATGTTTCTTTCTATGTCTCTCTTTATCTCAAGTTCGCGGAGAAACCCATCTCCCGAAATGAGTAATACCTGTCTTAGAATGTGTCTGGATGTCTGATGGGACCTAGCTCATAAGTGAACTCCAAATCCAAACTTCTTAGACTGTATTATCAACTGAACTTAATCAGTATCCTGCGCCATGCCTTCCCTCAGTATCCACCTGGACCACCTGTCCAAAATACTGCCCCTCATCAGAGGGAAAACTATAACTCTGACAGCCACTCTGCCATCCAGGTCACCTTGGAAGCCTGGAATGATAACTGTCTCCCGAAGGAGAATGCTGTTATCAAATCCCTAGAGCATCAACTTATGTTCTAAACTTGCTTCCGACTGTTTCTCCAGGATTGGATCAATATCAACTTACTGCATCTACTGCAAGAACAACATCTGGTGTGGTACTTGACATCTCATGATTGACTCAATTGCCTAAGCAAGTGATCTGCCAATCATGCACATCCCTCTCCCCTTTAGTCTGTAAGACACCTTTAGAGAGGGTGACTCCATCACCTGCAGGTATACTACCATGCCAGGAGTCGTCCATTCTAAATACCCATAGAATGCCGTCTAAGTACCCAGATTGGGAAACCACCCAAATCTAGATCTAAAACCCATAGATCTAGTAACCAGAATGTCAGATATAATATCCAAGTCCTGTGTGGAGAAACTACTGTGTGACAACCAAAGTATAACCGATCGTAGTATAGGAATATCACTTCCTACTCTGTGTATGTCATCCAAATACCAGGACATCACACCCTACTACCTTCTTAACAGATCCATCCCCTATTCTGATGAAGTCAAACCTATGACTGTCACATCAGAAATAGATGATCTATCTCCGCTATATCTGCTTTAGTCTATAAATAGACATAAGCCTCCTGTCCACCAATGCTTCCGCTGCTCCCACTGACTACGACAACCCTCTGGCAGAGGTATATAGACGTACACTTCTAAAGCTAGTTCAGAACGACGCTATACTCATCCTCCTGCCGGGTCTCACAGTCTGGAACAACAGCAATGGCAAGTCTGGGTAAACAAGAACCTCCCTGTCACCGTCCTTGAGGCTACCAAAGTACCTCTCGAGTGCCTGAGGTTACCCACCATATCTGCGGAGTGGCCAATGGAATGTCAATCCAGATTGAATCTTTAGGTTCTTATCAAATCTTCAGTAATCGTTTGCGGTTCTGGAATCACTTCCAGTTCTACCATACTCCCACTACAGTTTTCTGAAAAAATCCATTTCTTTTAAAATTGTGACGAGTCAAGAACAATATCACTATTGATCTTCCAGATGGTAGAAAGTCAACCCTCGTCATAGCCTGGGTCAACCCACAAACAGCCATTACAGAAACGTGCCTTGAGTTATCCAGAGTCTGGTTTTAAGCATAAGCCGGACAACTCCTCGTACCTTAACATCGTCAAGATACGAACTGTTCTATATCCAATATAGAAACAGAGGCACTGATTTAATTGAACCATATTCAAATCATGCAGCTGTCTCCAGTGCATGTCAACTAAATGGAAAGAGGCCGATCAGCGTTACTCAACTTAGGAGTACTTCCAATTATGAGTAACCTGAAAGAGAAGCAAGTTCTCTTAATCATTACTATCAACTGAATACCACACACAAATATTTACATCTTCGATCACCTTGAAGAATACCGATACTTGCAACACCTGGTTCTTTACTTTATTCTTATACCTATAGCTTCTCAAAACTCAGATCTTGTGTTTTAACGAAACACTTGTCTAAGAAATAGAGAAGTCATAAGTAAACCGAAGATAGTATGAGGACCATCCCCTCTGTCCTAATGGACACTGGACAACATACAATACTCTGTATAAGTCCCGTGAGTCTAATAACTCATTCACTGTGTGTCGTAGGTTGAAAATTGTACTTATGGTTAAGAAGAATTACACCGTTGTTCAATGCTCCTTACCTAACCATCCACTGATATAAGTAAATGTCATAGACATAATTTCAAAAAGGTATATCTCACTCTATAAAAATAGACGTACAGATATATCAATTTGAAATTGGTGCATAACAACGGATATTCAAAACCAAATATTAGCCGTCCGGCAAACAACCCAGGTGACTTCCTCAAATATCACCAATTATAACGAATTCCGATATAATGAGGATGATCACCTAATTCCCAATAACTTACTCCCACTCATCATCTGTAAAACCATACAGATATGAGAATCATACCTGGTAAATACATACCCTGGAGCAAGTGTCTAATTGGGAAATCAGTTTTCTTTTAACAGTACACAGTGAAACTGAAACATTGAAATGTTTCGATGGGGTATCCGGGTATTCGTAGCAATGCCTCTTCCATTATCCAGATTCACAACTGTAACCGTATAATTCTTTGTCATCTCTCCAAATCCCTTTATATGTCTTTAGTCATTACCTTCTGCACACCCCTTTAGGCTAAATGGCTTTCTTCCTTCCCTACCGTTCGGCACCAGCCTATGGTTTGGAAGAAGACTATCCAATAAGCATAATGGGTGTACTGTCCTAATCCTAGGAGCACTCTCAATGCGAGAGAAGGTGAAGATAAAAGACAACCGAATAAACCTTATTCCTATTTCTCCTGAACCAGAATCCATCCCCGAACTGGAACAAGTTCCTTTCGAGTTCGTATAGAACCATACGATGGAGTATCCAAATAAACTGTGGATCTTCGTAGTAATACGGAGTGTCCTGGAGAAATACAAAGGTGAAATGGGAGTGGTAAAGAAATACTTGGTTTGGTTGTGAATATCAGTCGCAATTTACTCTGCCCTCCTTCTAATCCCTTTCTTTGTCTTAACTTAATACCTTCTGTACACCGTTTAGGCTAATTGGTTTTCTTCATTCCCTACCGGTCGGCACCTGCCTATGGTTTGGAAGAAGACTATCCAATTTGCATAATAGGTGTACTGTCCTAATCCAAGGAACACTCGTAACCTGAGAGAAGGTAAAAGGAAAAGACAACTGAATAGTCCTATTCGTTTTCTCCAGAACCGGAAACCATCCTCGAATAAATTCCTTCGAGTTCGTATATAACCATACGATGGTTTTGTCCAATGGAAGTGGACGTTCGTAGTAATACGGGGTGTCCTGGAGAAAAGGGTAAAAGTAGGAGTAGCAATGAGGTCTGCAACTCTGACAATCAAAAAGCCAGTGTTTAAGAAGGTTCGGTCAACTTGGTCACTGAGTCATGGTCTAGGGTCGGGTCAATGGTCACTGCCAAAGAGGGAGAGAAAAGAAACACTCAGCGTGCACTCTAACCTAGATCAGAATGGTTATCACTTTATCTAACCAGGAAACCTCCAACTGTAATGTCAAATTCTTCTCCAAACCTGAAAGAAGAATTAGTCGGGATCACCCGAGGAGTAAACCAACTCATCAGTGGGAATCGGGATCCAACTATCATCGCATGATAACGTGACGGAATCCGCTCACGTTATCACACTCCAGAAGGTATGCGCATATCTGGCAAGTTTCAATTTCTTTAGAAACTCCCGATGTGGATTTTTGCCCCATGCTCTTATGACCTTGACGAAGGTCAACAAATCATAAGTCACATGTCAAGTTCTACCCGTCATTGTCCAGGTTAATTTGAACCCACCCGTATAAGCCCTTGACGAAGGTCAACAAGGCTATACGACTGTCCTAAACCAACGCATCTATCTATGCAGTAGAAAGGTAACAAACAGCTACCATACACTATGCCTTGACGAAGGTCAACAAACATAGCATGAATACTACGTGCTACCCGTCTGAAAGGACGGAGGGCTATGAATGGTTTCTGGCGAAAACCTTTAACGTAATGAACTTGATATTGTTGAAGGAACGGATAGCTTTATAAAACTATAGTGACGAAAACCTTTGCTAAAGAGGTCACTCCCGGTGAAGGGATCTCGGCTCTTTCCCCATAGAATGAGGTGCAAGATATTCTAACTGAATACCACGATGCAAAGCAAAAGTAATCGGCTATAGTGAAGTTATCGCCCTGACGCAAACTTCTGTCCAAGGGGTCACTCCCGGTGAAGGGATCTCGGCCCTTGCCTCGTCGACCGAGGAGCAGGATATTCCAACTGAATACCACGATGCAAAACAGAAAAGAATGTCCTTGCAATAACAGCTTTTTGAAAAATGTTCCAACAACATCAGAATAGGATTTTTTAGCTTGCATTGATCCGAATCAACGCAGTCCCATCAATTGATCACACCACAAAAGAACGAAAATAATGATGTACGTATATGCCATCCGCATTCGCCACTGGGTCCCACATCACCCGTTAGGTTACTTAACTAACGACAGAGCGGGGACTGGACTAGCGCGGATGAAAAACATATACAACATCTACTAGTATATATATCAATATATAATATCGCTCAAGGCGTGAAAAAAATGCAATATCACAGAAATGTAATAAGCACCACAGAACAATACAGATATCTGGGATCCCCGGGTTTCATAGAGCCGCTACTGAAACCCGACGTTCCCCTAGTCGTGTGGATAGCCTGTGCAATGAAATCCTAGACCCCTACGGGCGCGGCAAGTTACCCGCCAAAACCTGAAGCGATGCAGCCCCCTTCAACAACGTGAATGGACCACCCAGCACTTCACGGAATCTGGTAACCTGGGCACCCCTCCTGGGTCAACCTATACCCCCTACGAGTGCGGCGAATAGCCCGCCAATTCTAGAGTGAAGACCCCTCCGTCTCAACGCCATGAGATGCGGGCCCGTTGCCCTCTAGAACCCGGCTATCCGTAACCCCTCCGTGGGGTAATCCTAGTACAGAAAGTAAAATATACATACAACGGGTACATCGACCTCGACCCGGTCGTGCCCCAAAAGAATAATACAAACAGGCAGTGACGGCAGTCCACATGTCGGACACTCGCCCCGCAATATCAAATGTACATATAAAACAAAACTGTACTACCATTGCATCCAGGCTATCCCCCACGACCGATCCGCAACATCACAGCACAACACAGAATATCAACGTGAATGTCACGTTCGCAAATCCGTCTAAAAGGGCTATAGCAGCTAGACAGGATTTACCGATCAAATGACATTCACGGTCGCAGATATAATGTAAATACTGTGAACTAACATGTTTAAACTTTTCGATCGATCAAATTTATCGAAGTGGGCCCCAAGCACTACTGTAGCTCTCAGAAACATCTGGGCCCAAAAAGAATATACCAGAAACCATATTTCCATGTCAGTAAACCACTGTAGAAATTTGGTACGGTTTGGCTACAAAACGGCGGCGGTTTCGCGGCCAAAACGTGGTTTTGGGCGCTAAACCGCCGTGGTACAGTAACATCAGCGTACCAAATTTTCACAGAATTCATAAAAACCCTGCACGTAATTTTCCAATGTACCAAATAATTTTTAGAGCAAGGAAAAATTCGACAGAAAGTGCGACATGGAAATGTGGTTTTTGGAAAATCCGATCGATCGAACTTGTAAACACGTTTGAGCAAGCTAGACTAGGTTAATGACGTGGCTCTAATACCAATGTAAGTGCACGGCGGCGCCCCGGCTGTCGATCCGACGCCGGAAACGCGGAAACGAAAAACTTTGCAAACTAGCAAACCGGCACCACCGCGCACTTTTAACCCGGATCGAGCCGTTAACCTAGCTACTAGCAAACTAAAATACGGGTAGAGAGTTATACCAAGCGATCCGTGTCCTTCGGTCTTCGTCTCCACTCCGATCTCCCGCGGAATCTCCGTCCGTCACCTCCTCGTCGGAAAGGGCACCACGTAGCCGGATTCTTTTACTGCCTCCCACCTCTGGACCGAGGCAACTTGGGCGCGAAGTTGGCTAGCCGACGCATCCAAGGAATGCTGTAGGCAAGTGTAGAAACCATTTCTCTTTGGGGTAGTGAAGTTGCCATGGATATGGAGGAGAGAAGAACTTTGGGAGGAGGATGGTATATATATTTTTGCAAGCATGAAAAATGATATGAATCAATGTCCCTCATCCAAAATGAAAACTCTCTCCCTCTCCCACCAAAGTGGCCGGCCTCTCCAAGAGATGGTGGAGCATGAAAAGGAATCTTAATCAAGAGAAGAAAAAAGAATCAATATATGAGAAAATGGTCACACTAATTTCTCTCTCACTTCCTTTCACCAACCGTCAACATAAATGCAATGGAATGGACAAGAAAAGAATCTGATGAGGATAAGAATATCATAATGAAGCTACAAATGCAAGAAACCCCTCCACAAAAAGTTATTTGCACTCTTGCAAATAACCCACTCCAACGATAAAGTCCGGCCGTGAAGGAACAAAGGAAAACCGGCCGGAACGGAATGCAAACTGGCAACTTCAGAAAACTGATCCCGTAATAAATTACAGGAAAACCCCGCTACTGCATATACATGCCCGCATTTGTATTCCCACTGAACACAAATGCAAAGAGACAAAAACTACACTGTCTAATACTAGGATCCGGCTTAAGCCAAAGCCGGCTAGTAAAATCCGTCCGATTACGATCCGTCCAATACCACACGTATCTGATCGAACCGTGCCATATCTCCATACGGCCTCTACAGCATTTTTCCCGAAACCTGAGTAACTGTGTGTGGTGGACTCTAAAGACTCGTCAATACTATGGCTGTGGATTTAACCACTAGCATGTCAGAGGTATTAGCCATACGTGACGGGCCACCAGCTATTGACCAAAAGGGACGTCGATGAGCGAACTCATCCTGACACCCTACTGAGCCTGTCAGTGACAATATCCGTACAGTCCAGTCCGTTCGTCTATGAGCATCGCATGGCGGGCCTAGGGGGTTGGTAAAAGTCAAACCCCTAATAGCGGTACAAGTCGTATCGGAGTGTAGCCCAGAACACCCTGAGATACTACTGGAATACCTACCAGCAAATCTCCTTTCTTGGCCAAGGACTTTTCATGTACTGGCTCTCCTAGACACAGCGTGACCTCACCCCTAATACCGGGAGAGACGAACCCCTGCAGATCCGCTCACTGCCTCCATGTGGCTCGGGACTGTACCCAACTAAAACCTGTTTGCACGTCTCCTTTGAGAGTGGTAGGGTAGTAATCAAAGCATAGTGGGAACTCACACGAGACAAATGATGATCTCAGGTCGATGAACTAACCTGTACACATGTCACCAGGGAACTGCTATCTGACGTTGGGTATAATACCAACTAGCAGGTTCCCGACGAGTCCTGTCCGGTGTACTCATAACCCAATGAGCACCTGTATACATCTTAGGTGAACCAACTGACACCAGTGACTTGTGAGACCGGCCACCGCCCCTTGTCGGGGTCTCGACTGTATACACTAGTCTACTCTGGAGAATCGATGCCCTATCTCGAAACTCCCACGACTAGGGACCTTTTAAGGATGTGCTTATAGACTCCAGCTCTCACGTATATGATCGCCCTCATACTGCTGGTAGTCAAGCAAGAATCCTAGGGGCTCTATCAACGTGTAATAGCGACACGTAAGGTCACCTAAAGCAGTACACGATGATAAAGATAAACCAGATAGTATACTATCATCTTGAGTAAGACTGTCCTACTAGGACAGGTCCTCTCTCAATCATTGCAATCACGTGCCTGTGATCCAATAATTGACTCTGAGGGCACTATCTCCAACACAGAGGTGGGAGCCCGTAAAAGAACCCGGCGATGTGGTGCCCGTTCCGACGAGGAAATAAAGACCGGAGATTCCGCGAGGAGATCGGAGTGGAGGCGAAGACCGAAGGACACGGATCACTCGGTATAGCTTCCTTCCCTTCTCTTGATTGCTAGTAGTAGGTTAATGGTTACGATCCGGGTTTTTAGGATGCGGTAGTGCCGGTTTAAAGTCAAAAAAAAAAAAATTCGTTTCCGCATTTTGGCCTCGGATAGACGGCCGGGGCGCTACCGTAGTCCTACAATAATAGAATATTTGATGGTTATCGTAAAAGGTAAGATTCCGTACGGGATGATATGATGATGATAGATGATGATGATGATTAGCCGGATATGACTCTATTTTACTTGACTCGCAGAATCTTACTATTTTACCAGTTTAGGAGATTTTACTGATATTACAGTATTTCCCACTTTCTAAAACAACGATTCGTTTCATATTTTGAAAAAGTGATAATGAAAGGATGTGCTACTTGGATTTCCAAAAAGGGTAAATATATATATTTTAAAAACACTGTAGTCTCCTTATTTTCAAACAACGTTTCGTTCTACTTTAAAAACATATAAGTGAGAATATTCGAAGTAATTACCTATTTACCATTTTTTACACTACGCTTACTTTACATGTCATTTGCCCACGCTTTATTTATCTTACTAGTCATGTTACGCTATATGATTTCTGCTACGCGTCATATATTGTTGATGTTATACCTCAGTGGTATGGGACACTGATATATATATATATATATATATATATATATATATATATATATATAACGCTACACTTATATTACTGGTTTATGCTATAATATGTTACCTGTCTGAGCTATGCCTAGTTCACACAGATAAAAAGGGTATGCGTTTGACGAGATTTATATTACTGTCGATATGATGTGATATGATATCAATCCTAAGAGATTGAATATATATAAAGGTATATAAGAAGATAAAGATGATTCAGGCACGATGGATATAACCGGGAATCCATGATGTGTGTGTTTGTGATCAGTACATGAGTGATTGAGGGTAGTTGACACATGATGTCTCTATGGATATTATATATATGTGTGAAGGATCGATATAGGTGCCTTGGACTGAGATGGATATTATATATATGTGGGATCGATATATGTGCCCTACACTGAGATAGATATTATATATATATGATGGATCGATATAAATGCCCTACACTGATGAGATATATTATACTATTTATAGTAGCCAGACAGGACTGGTCCAAGAGACAGTACCTGAATATTATTTTCGTATATCGATGTATTCTAAAGAGGTTTTCAAAGGCGTTATGGTCTCACTATTTTCCACGTGTCTAGAATCGACACAGGATTTTACAAAAGAAAACTCCTTTTTAAATAAATCATTTTCAAAAAGGCAGGATGTATACTTTAAACGAGATGCATACCTTTCTTCACAAAACAACGCCCGCAACATGTGCCGCTATATATATATCACACGGTTATTTTGAAAGGATTTCGTATACATACATCTTCCGGCTACTTTTATATGATTGCATATGGATGGGTGCTATATGTTAGGATTACCTAGCACCCTAAGTAGAGTTTGGAAGCATCACATGTCACAAAGTTCAAGTTTTGATGGTGCTAAGCAAGCATACAAAGGATCTTATCCTAGAAAATTAGGGTTTATGATTTTACAAGCGACAAAGGCTAGGGTATCGAGAGTACAACCTTCGTAGCTCCCTTCGCTAGACTTTTTGGCCTCTTGGGTGTTGGATGAAGGTCCTCTTGAAGTCTTCTCGCGTCCACGACGATCCACCCGAAGTTCCTAGTCCAAGCTTGCGACTTCACTTTTCAAGATGAGAAATGAAGAGAACACTCTAAACAAGTTGGCTAAACTTGTGTAGAATGATATTGTGGTTATGATTCTCACTTCAAAAACCTTTCTTGATGTGTGTTTTACTCACTAGAAGAAACTAGAGATCAAAGGAAGAAGGAGGAGGAAGATGATGGCTTTCTTTTTAACAAGAGTAAAAAATGATAACTCATATGAAGTAAAAAGAAAATATATGTATATATATTTTCTAATCCTCATCTCAAACCATGGTTAGATGATGGAGACATTATTTAACTTGAGTTTAAAACACAAAGAGAAGGATAACTCATGGTTAGAAGTAGGTGAGCATGGTTAGGTTTAAAAAAGAGTGTAGAAGCTAAGCAAGAATTATCCTTTTCTTTATTCCTTTTGTTTTAAGCAAAAATCAAATAATAATCCATTCATTTAACCATGGTGTGAGTCTTATATTGCCACCATTTTCCATATGTAATCAACCATGATAGATGGTGTATGTATGTATATATGTATGTATGCACATCCATATGTGCATGAAACTAAAAGAAAGATAGAAAAACATACATGCATGCATACATCCATCATATACAAGAAAAGGTTTTAAGTGAGAAAACTAATGGTTAAATGATAAATCAACACTTGAATTATCAATCCGGCCATATCACATATGACCCCACCAAAAGCAAGCCGCCCGATCAATATTCGGTATCCCATACGCGCATTTTAATCGGGTCCATGCGCATATCGCATACGCGCACCACAACGTTTCGCCTGGAATAGGTAACTCCTTTATGGGACTCTAAGACTCGTCAATACGCCGACAGTGGGTGATGATCATATCAAGCACCCCCAAACCGCAAGCGGTCAGCTAAACGTAACGGCCACCCGGGTATTGAGCGATCAGAAGAAAACAAGCGAACCTGCTACAACTCCCGTCGAGCCAACCGGCAACACTACCGTACAGTCCGGTCTCTTCGTCAGATATGCTGCATATCGAGCCTAGGGATGGTCACGTCGACACCAATAACTCAATAAGTCGTGCCTGTGAATGGTCTATAACAGATTGAGAAACTACTGATAACACTTATCAGCAAATCTCAGCAGCCCTGGCCAGGGACTTACTGATATAACCAGTCGGGCACAACACAGCATCAACTCCCAATACCGGGAGAGACGAAACCCCTCCTATCGCTCATTGCCTTCATGTGTCTCGGGACTGTACCCAACGGCCACCTGTTTGCACGACTCAGTAGAGCCGTGGTAGGATGGCAATCAAAGTACAGTGGGAGAACACACAAGACTCTATGATGATCTCGGGTCTACAGACTAACCTGTACCAGTGTCACCTGAGAACTGCTATCCGACGATAGATATAATTCCATATAAGAGTTCTCGGTGAGTCCGTCCAGTGTACCCAGTCACCACTGAGCACCCGTATATGATCTTGATGTCAAACATCGATGAATGTGGGAACATTCATCGCCCATCGTATGGGTCTAGTATCATACACGCTAGTCTACTCTGGTATATCAATGCCCCGTCTCGATATACCTACGACTAGGGACTTTTCAGGATATGCTTATAGACTACAGATGTCCCACTAGTATGATCTCCATCATAATCACAGCAGTCAAGCCGATATCTTCAGTGCTTTATCAGCATGTATGAATGAATAAAAGCATGATCAAATCAACATGTCAGATAAAGAAGAACCAGATAGCATACTATCATGTCGAGCAAGAATGTATACTGAATATATATATATATATATATATACATGTACAAATACATCCACTATCATATAATGACTTCTAGGGCATACATATATCCAACAATCTCCCACTTGCACTAAGGCCAGTTATTGGCGTATCTCATACCCAACATCTCAAAAAGTCGCTCATGCTGCGGCTGAGGGAGGGCCTTGGTGAATGGATCCGCGGCGTTATTCTTTGTGTCTACTCTCCTAATCTCGATCTCGCGGCGATCTACAATCTCCCGGATCAAATGAAAACGCCTCAGGATGTGTCTGGACCGCTGATTGGATCTGGGCTCCTTGGCTAACGCCATAGCTCCATTATTATCACAATACAAAGGTATTGGATCAATAATGGTTGGAACTACTCCTAGCTCCAAGACGAACTTCTTCATCCAGACGGCTTCCTTGGCGGCATCATTCGCAGCAATGTACTCAGCTTCCATCGTAGAGTCTGCAACGGTATCCTGTTTGGAACTCTTCCAACTTACCGCCCCTCCGTTGAGGGTAAATACAAACCCAGAGATAGATTTGCTGTTGTCCTTATCGCTCTGGAAGCTCGAATCGGTAAAGGCCTCCATTTGGAGATCTGCATTACCATACACCAAGAACAATTCTTTAGTCCTTCGCAAGTACTTAAGAATGTTCTTCACAGCTGTCCAGTGGTTCTCCCCTGGGTTGGATTGATACCTGCTTACAACACTAAGTGCATAAGCTACATCTGGGCGTGTACATAACATCGCATACATTATAGATCCTACTGCCGAAGCATAGGGTATAATGCTCATGCGAGCTCTCTCTTCATCGGTCTTTGGACAAGAATCCTTGGAGAGAGTGACTCCATGGCAAGCGGGTAAGGCACCCCGCTTGGAGTCTTCCATACTAAACCTTTTTAGGATGGTGTTGATGTACCTGGTTTGGGACAATCCCAATAACTTTTTGGATCTATCCCTATAGATCCTTATGCCCAGGATGTATGTGGCATCACCCAGGTCCTTCATGGAGAACCTTAGTGATAAGAAAGATTTGACCGACTGTAGCATAGGAATATCATTTCCTATCAGAAGAATGTCATCCACGTACAATACGAGGAATGTGACAGCTCTTCCTACAGCCTTCTTATGAACACAAGGTTCATCTGGATTTTTGATGAAATCAAACTCTTTGATAACATCATCGAAACAGATGTTCCAACTCCGAGATGCCTGCTTTAACCCATATATGGATTTAAGCAATCTACATGCTTTCCCGCTGCTCCCACTGTCAATGAAGCCCTCTGGCTGATCCATATAAACGCATTCTTCTAAATCTCCATTTAGAAATGCTGTTTTAACGTCCATCTACCAGATTTCATAGTCGTAGTGAGCAGCAATAGCAAGTAGGATCCGAATGGATTTAAGCATGGCTACGGGCGAAAAAGTTTCGTCATAGTCCAAACCTGGTCTTTGACGAAAACCCTTCGCCACAAGTCTTGCCTTATAGGTCTCTACCTGCCCATCTACACCAATCTTTCTTTTAAAGATCCATTTGCATCCCACAGGTTTTACCCCAGGGGTTTCGTCACGCCCTATAACCCCGACCAAGTGACTGTAGGAGAACCCCGTAGCCAAAAGCATCCGTTTGGGTACTCACGGCCGCGGTGTTCCGCCTAAGTGCACTTTCTCGACGGCATCGGGGGTGCGGCCGTCTACTAATGTTTCCGACGAGCATTCGATCAACAGTCGGGAATCTTGTTGAATTTCCCGACTAGATATTGAAAAGTGTTTTCAATTTAAGACTAAAATGCCGGGTTTATATTGTTAGGAATGAAATTCGGAATATGTGATATTCCGGGATTATGATATCTAAGGAATTTATACGGTTAGGCATGAAATCCGAAATATCTGATATTTTGGGTTTATGATGTCTAAGGATGTTGCGGATTCCATTTGTTGTAGTTTTCACTTTCTTTTCTGCGACCGTAAGTGTAATATATGGTGTATCACCGGTATCGTTGTTATACGTCTACGACAATTGGGATACGTATATTTACTTACGTTGATGACATGTGATATTATGTGTTGCTGTGATATATTATATTGGATCGTCGTGTTTGAATAGCCGGGGGTTTTTGCGTGAGATGAGAGTTTTTCATTTTCATTCATGTAAAAATTTGTATGTAATATTCTTTTATTGGGACACTTCTGGGTTGAGGATGATGTCACTATTGATGTATATTATTTACTTTTCCGCATTAGAATAGACCTAAGGCGGGGAGCACAAGTAACTTGGTTCTAGATTCCAGTGGGAGACCATCTCGAGGAGTCGAGACCGGGTCTCCTAACTCTAGAATTGGTAGGGTTGCTTACCGCTCTCGTAGGGGTATAGGGATGTGGGTTTGGCTATTCATCATGACCGTGAAATCCGTGTTTTTTTACTGCCTTAATTTAAAACACGGATCTCTTAATATATCCAATATTTCATATGTTGTTTTCTGCTGCAATGTTCTGTGATGAGATCATATAACTACGTGAGACGAATGCTTTATATTATATATATGATATATAATAAACATTGCTTATGTTTTGCATCCACGCTAGTCCTGCCCCCACTTTGCCGTTAGTTATCTAACCTAACGGTGCATGACGGGATCCCGAGGCGAATACGGATGGCATAAGCGTACGTTATATTTTTGTTTCTTTATCTGTGATGCTTAGGAAGCATAAATGATGAGACTTCATTAATGAGATTAATGAAAGGAAAGAAAGCTAAAGATGTTGTAGAATCAAATTTTCAAAAAGATAGCTCTAGTTCTTGCTTTGCATAGCGGTATTCCTTGATGAATATCCAGCACCTTATTCGATGAGGAAAGAGCCGAGATCCCTTCATCGGGAATGACCACTTTAGAAAAAGGTAGTAAATGCTACAACCTACTCGGTTTGTTTTGAAAACTATTCGATTTTAAAAAGCAGAGCTTAAACCACTCCTTTTCAAATCACTCGATTCTACAACGATATCAAGTTTAAAGCATTAAAGGTTTTCATAAAAACCATCCGCAACCCTCCGTCATTTTAGGAAGTAGAGTACTTAGTATTCATGCTACGTTTGTTGACCATAGTTAAGGTGTAGTGTACGGTAGCTAAGTGATGTCTTCCTACACAGCATATGATGAGATTAACTAGGACATTTATATGACTTTGTTGACCATAGTTAAGGGTCATATGAGTGGGTTTAATTAATCACGAAATGACGGGTTGAACTTGACTAGTGCTTGTGATTTGTTGACCATAGTTAAGGTAATAAGTGCTAGGGGTAAAAACCAGATTGGGAATTTTAAGAGTTGAAATTTGCAATGAGATTACATACCTTCTATGTGATAGTTGGATCCCGATACCATCTGCGAGTAAGAGTTACTCCTGGGAAAGTTTTACACTTTACAATTAGCCGATCAAGTAGGTATCTAGAAAGGTGTCTACGGGGTTATGCCTCTGGAAAAGCGATGTTTATTTTAATTAGGTCCATGCAAAAGCATGGGGAACCTCCCTCAAAGTACCGACACTGGCCTGGCCGAAAGATTGGCGAACTTGTAGGGTGTAATTAATCCCGGCTAATCTTACCTTTTAGGGTTTGAAGGAAGATTTGATAAAAATAGTGGGAGCCATCCTGATTAGATAAGATAATAACCAATCTAATCTTGCAAGAGCATACGAAGAGTGTTTTCTTCTTTCTCTCTTCTGGTGGCGACCATGACACGCCTTAATCAAGATAATAATTTCGATGTATTGACCGAACCCGCTTGTTATACTGAGCTGGGGAACGTTGGTTCCGCTCTATCTTATAATTTTTATAAGTCCGAGCAGGAAATAGGGGAATATCCGGATTCCTAGGCGACCTAAACGAGGAATGAGCATGTTGATGCATTTTCTTCGGGTGTGTTCGTTACGGAGAACTGTTTCTAAGTCCACTATACGTCCTGGGTGTTAGATACCGGATCAGGATCCCACATTTGTTATATGTTACATGGGCTAAAGAAAGGTAGAGAACTGGGAAAATGTGATCATTCTCTAAAAGTAAGGAATGGTGCAAATGTTGCAGCCAAAGCAGTTAGTGAATATCACTTTGTATTACCAACTGGTGATACATTAATTCCGAACGAATGTTGTTACATACTGAACCTGATATGCAATATTATATCAGTTTCTTTATTAAGTAAAGAAGGATATAATTTTGTATTGCAGGATAATGTTATGAACATCTTCCTAAATTAAAAGTTGATTAGATCAGGCACGTTATGTAATGGCATATACATTATAAATCAAACTACAGTTCTTAACATACAGAACACACACAAGAGGAAAAGTTCAGAAATGAACGAATCCTTCTTATGGCATTGCAGACTAGGTCATATCAATGCAACACGACTAGCTAAGTTGCATAAATATGAATATTTGAATCAGTTTGAAATTACATTATATGAAACTTGTCAGTCATGTCTCAAAGGTAAAATGACCAAAACTCCGTTTACTGGACACAGAGAAAGAGCTACTGAATTCTTGGGACTAATACATAGTGATGTATGCGGTCCATGTCTACACAAGCCAGAAATGGTTCCTCATACTTTATTATATTCACTGACTATCTCTCAAGATTCGGACATGTGTTCCTGTTGAAACACAAGTCTGAAACTTTTGAGAAATTCAAAGAATATAAGTGTGAAGTTGAGAACCAGACAGGTAAAAGTATTAAAATCCTTCGATCTTATCGGGGAGGAGAATACTTAAGCACGGAGTTCCTGGATTATTAAAAGAGAATGGGATTCTCTCTCAGCTTAATCCTCCGTATACACCACAGCACAACGGTGTATCGGAGCAGAGGAATCGCACCCTATTAGATATGGTGCGCTCTATGATGAGTACTGCTGAGTTGCCTATTTCCTTTTGGGGTTATATGCTTGAGAAGCCGCATACCTATTGAATAGGGTTACCGCCAAATCCGTGCCTACCACTCCATATGTGATATGATATGGGAAGAGACGATGTCTTAAACGAGTTAAGATATGGGGTTATCCGGCCTATGTTAAAAAGCAAAATCCGGACAAGCTCGAGGCAAGATCAGTTCTGTGTAAGTTTGTTGGATATCCCAAACATCCGCGAGAGTATATCTTCTACCACACCGAGGAACAAAAGGTGTTTTGTTTCTCGGCATGCCACCTTTTTAGAAAAAGGAATTTCTTGAAAAACAAATTAGTGGTCATGAGGTAGAACTGGAAGAAGTTCCATCTATATAAACTACAGCTGATGATTCGGTAGAACCGGAGGATTCAATAGTTCCCAATGAATCTCAGCCACTCTGCTGATCTAGTAGGGTTCCTCATCCACCGGAGAGATACTATGGTTTTCTCATTGATGGTAGGAGAGAGGATTGCATCATGGAAGATGATGACCCAACTAGCTTCGAGCAGGCCATCACAAGTGGGGACTCTGTGAAATGGCTGGATGCAATGCGATCTGAAATGGAATCCATGTACACCAATAAAGTATGGACTTTGGAAGTTTCTCCTGAAGGGGTAAAACCTATTGGGAGCATGTGGATCTTGAGAAGATTCTTGGTGTAGATCGAAAAGTTGAGACTTTCAAAACTAGACTTGTAGCAAAAGGTTTTTGTCAATGACCAGGTATGGATTTTGATGAAACCTTTTTCTCCAGTGGCTATGCTTAAGTCCATCCGGATCCTACTTGCCATCGCTGCATACCATGATTATGAAATCGGGCAGATGGACGTCAAAACCGCTTTTCTAAATGGTGATTTAGAAGAAAGCGTGTATATGACACTGCTAGAGGGCTTCATCGACAGTGGGAGCAGCGGAAAGGTGTGCAAGCTTCTTACATTAATCTACGGATTAAAGCAGGCATCATGGAGTTGGAACATCTGTTTTGATGTGGCAGTCAAAGAGTTTGACTTCATAAAAAACATAGATGAACCTTGTATATACAACAAGATTGTAGAGAGTAAGGTTGTCTTCCTCGTGTTGTATGTGGATGGCATACTCTTGATAGGAAATGATGTTCCTATGCTACACTCGTTCAAGCTCTTCTTATCATAATTTTCTCCATGAAGGATCTGGGTGATGCCTCTTACATCCAGTGATTAAGATCTATAGAGATAGATCTAAGAGGATGTATCATACTCACTAGGTGTAGTGACTAGGTGTCAATCAGATCCTGGGAAGAAATACTGGATAGCTGTGAAGAACATGCTTAAGTACATGAGAAGGACTAAAGAAATGTTCTTGGTGCATGGTAACGGTGAACTCCAGATGGAGTCCTTTACCAATTCGAGCTTCCAGAGTGATAAGGTCAACTGTAAGACAGTCTCGAGTTTTGTCTTTACCCTCAATGGAGGGACGGTATGTTGGAAGAGTTCCAAGCTAGATACCATAGCAAACTCGACGATAAAGGCTGAATACATCGTTACCAACGATGCTGCCAAAGAGGCTGTCTGGATGAAGATGTTTATGAGATGAACTTGGTAAGGTTCCTACCATTGTAATGACAATGGAACTGTGGCTTTAGCCTAGGAATCCCGGTCCCATCAGTGATCCAGACATATTCTTAGGCAATATCACCTGATCAGGGAGATGGTTGATCTCCGGAAGATCGAGGTCAGGAGAGTTGATACGAAGAATAACACGGCTGATCCACTCATAAAGGCCTTTCCCTAGAGAGACTTTAAGGGGTGTTGGGTATGAGATACAACAACAACTGGCCTTAGTGCATGTGGGAGATTGTTAGTTGTAAGTATGCCCTAGAGACCATTATTGTACATGATTGTATATTATAGTGGATGCTTGGACATATATAGGGAGGACTTTCTTGCTCAACATGATGGTATGCTATCTGGTTATTCTTTATCTTAACATGTATACTTGTACTGTCTCTCTGTTACATATTGATAAAGCCCTTAGGATGTGTACTTGACTACCAGGACTATGATGCAGATCATACTAGTAGGGCCATGGTAGTCCACAAGTACATCCTTTAATTGTTCCTAGTCGAGAGAGTATCGAGATAGGGTATCGATATTCCAGAGTAGACTAGTGTGTATGATTCTTCACCCTGTATGGAGCGATGGTTGATCTCAAAACCATTGGTGTTTGACATCAGAGAATATGCACAGGTGCTCATTGGAGAATGGGTACACTGAACAGGACTCGCCGAGAACTCCTAGATGGTATTATACCTAACGTCAGATAGCAGTTCTCTGGTGACACTGGTACAGGTTAGTCTGTAGACCTGAGATTGTCATAGAGTCTTGTGTGATTCCCACTTTGCTTTGATTTCCACCTTACCACATTCAAGAGGGCATGCAAAATGGTGGTTTTTGGATACAGCCCCGAGTCACATGGAGGCAATGAGCGATAGGAGGGGATTCGTCTCTCCCGGTATTAGGGGTTGATGTTGCGCTGTGCTCGATTGGCTATAACAGGAAGTCCCTAGCTAGGGCTGATACTGAGATTTACTGGTAAGTGTTATCAGTAGTTTCTCGACCCGTTATGAGCATCCCATCGGCATGACTTATCAAGTTATTGGGGTTTGACGTTTACCACCCCCAGACTAGATATGCGACATATCAGACGAAGAGACCGGACTGTACTGTAGTGTTACTTATTGGATTCACGGGAGTATGAACAAGCTTGCTTCTTGATTTTCCGATCGCTCAATACCTGGGTAACCGTTACGTCCATCTAGTACCGCTGACGGCTTGTGGGTGACGAATATGATCATCACCTACTGCTAGCGTATTGACGAGTCTTTAGAGTCCAACACAGAGGTTTCCTGGCTCAAGAGAAACGAAGTAGGGTATATATGTGATATGTGCGGGACCGAGATTAATACGTGTATGTGATACCGTATTCTAATCTCATGATGTATGATATTAGTCAGTTGTATGTGATATAGCCGGATTATTAAATCAAGTGTTGATTTAATAATTTACTATATAATTATATATTTGATATATTAATATATATATATTAACTAATATTAGCCCACTTAAGAAATTCTTTTCTATTTATACATTTAATATATATATGATATATGTTAATGTATTTATTGTGTTATGCTTGATAATACATTGCACATGGGTGTATGAGACTCATACCATACTTAAAATAATTAGGGTCATTATTTATTTAGGGAATAAACAAAATTAGGTGGAAAATGGCTTGGTTTGGATGCTTGTGGAAGCATGTAGAAACCTTGACTTGGTCCACTGATTTTGTTTTACTCTAGATATTTATTAACCTAACCATTATCATTAGCCATGGTTAAGTCTCTACAAGAGTTTATATGAGATATTTTCTCACCCATGGTTGATCACTTGAGTTTCTTCTTCATCTCATTCCTTGCTCTCTAGCTTTCAAGTGAGAAGAAAAAGAAAAAGAGAAAATTAATTCTAAAGTGAGGAAAATTCCTACTTCATCAATATATACCAAACTAGCCATTTAGTATAGGTTATTTGCTTCACTAATTTTCAATTAGTGAAGAGCTAGCTTGAGTTGGAGATTTCTCGAAGTTGATCATCTTCGGCCTCGAAGTTCTTTAAGAAAGCTTGTTCCTTTTACCTAGTAGAGCCTAACGAGAGTCCGGGAGACCACTACTTCGAGCTAAGGGACTACTACACGGAGCTTTAGAAGTGAAGGACCGGTCTACAAAGGTTGTATTCCTTGTTCACTTAGAGTAAAGTTGTTTACTTTCTTAGTTGTACCATAATTCTCTAGTTAGATCCTTGGTTCGGGCTCACTCGGCACTATAGATTTTTAAAATTGCATACTTGATGCATACCAAAACCTAGAAAGGGTGCTAAGCGAACCCAACATATATATAACCTTGATTGTGTTCTCATTGGTCGTGTGCTATAGATATTGCATTACGGCTGCGGAGATTGTGATTTGACACCATTGTATATATATATATATATATATATATATATATATATATATATATATGCAGTGAGTTATCGATGATTGATAATTGCTAGCGTTTCATTCTGCAGTATTGTATTTACTCCCGTGACTCACATGCTTTCAGATACTTAAGGTTATGTTGTTCCCGTACCGGGCTAGATACTGATTACTTGATATTGACATGATAACCACACATAGATTCATATATTCCACATGCTAGGATAGTGGTACACGAGTTGTACATGAGGACTTATTATCATTGTTATTCTATCGCTCGAACTCTAGTTTCGACGCATGCTTATTTACCTTCCTTGATGTCACATTTACCATGCTTAGTTGTTTCACCGCTTATCCATATGATTTATAGCTTGTTATATAATTTTGCTCACAAGTTGGCAACTCACCCCAGTTGTGCCATAGTTCCTAGCAGGTGTGACCGCTTGGATCCGTAGCTGCTTTTTTGGCATGTTTGCTACTCTTTGGGCGTGATTGCGCATATATTTGAGTTGGTGGGTTTCATTTTGTAACGTTTCAGAAAAATTTATAGATAATTAATTATTTTATTTTTAAAAAATATGTTATTTTAAATTTTTATAATTTTGATAAAAAGACCTTTTATAAATGATTAGGGTATTTAAGTAATATGGTAATCAGTTTAGGTAACATTAGTTTGTAAGAAAATGTTTTAGTGGAAAGTTTTAATTTCTATATGGTATATAGAGTTATGTGTGGGTTTATGTGCATATTGTGATAATCATGAGGTTAGGGTTATGATGAACCTCACCCACACCATACCAAGGGATGCACCTCAAGCCACCACCTCATCCTTGCACACATGCACCTCACCCCTCCATGGTGACACCTTTTCCTCCCCTTATCAACACATAACTCCTTTAATTGTTCAGTTATCAAACTGAAAATAGATTTTCAAAACACTTAGCATGTAGTGAAGCTCTCCACCCTCACTTAGAAAAAGAAAAGAAAATCTAGAGTTCCATAAATTTTGATTCAAATTTTCAAACTAGGCTCCTTAACTCCTTGTACACCTCTTGAAGATTTAGCTCAGTGGAATCCTTCATATAGGTATAACCCTCAACTTTTCAGGTCTTAGTATGAGTTCTGTACAAAGTAGTGTTTACGATATCGGGAAAAAAAAGTATTTTTGTTAGAGTCTTAGCTCTGTTAGTATCTGCTATAATTATACTAATCCCTATAAAAATCTAACAGTACTGTAGCATGATATTAGAACCTGGAGTGTGTTAGTGATATATGCCCTAGAGGCCATTATTGTATAGTACTGGTTTGTATATTACATTTTGAAAGCTTGGGATATACACGGATATAATAACAGTCTTGCTTGATATGGTAGTATACTACTTGGTTTGATTCTATCTTAATATGTGTATATATTTCTTTTAACGTATCGCTAATACATATTGATAGAGCCCTTAGGATCTTTGCTTGACTACCAGCGTTGTGATGGCAGCCACACTAGTGGGGGCTGGGCAGTCTATAAGCATATCCTTGTATAGGTCCCTAGTCGTAGGATTATCGAGATGGGGCATCGATACTTCAGAGTAGACTAGTGTATATGCTTCTCATCCCAGCAGGGGAGATGGTCTGTCCCACAACCATTAGTACGTCATACTGGAGATAATATACAAGTGCTCATTGGGTTATGAGTTACACTGGACAGGACTCATGGGGAACTGCTGGTTGGTATTATACCTATCGTCAGGTAGCAGTTCTCAGGTAACATGAGTACAGCTTAGTCCGATGACTTGACATCACTATTCGTCTCGAGTGTGTTCCCACTGTATTTAGATCATTTCCCTACCACGGCTTTAATGAGGCGTGCAAATAGATAGTGGTTGGGTGCAGTCCCGAAGCACTGGGATGCAGTAGTTGTTAGATAGGATTCGTCTCTCCCGGTATGGGGGTTGATATCGCGCTGTGTTCGGAAAGTCATTACACAAAGTCCCTGGTCAGGGCAAGCGAGATTTATTGGTAGGTACTCCTGTAGTTTCTCAGGGTGTTTTGGGCTCTACCTCGGCACTACTTATTGCGCTATTAGTGGTCTGACAGTTACCGCCCCTAGGTCCGATATGCGATACTCTTAGACGAAAAGACCGGACTGTATGGAAATTGTCACAGATAGGCTCAGTAGGAGTTCGGATGAGTTTGCTTATTGGCCTTCTTATTGACAGATACCTGGGTAACCGTTACGTGCAGCTAGTACCGCTGACGTACTTATAGTTAAACCCACTGCCAGCGTACTGTCGAGTCTTTAGAGTCCCACACAGAGGGTTTCCTTGCTTCGGGCGAAACGATGTAGAGGCCGTATGGTTTTACGGCAGGGTTCGATCTTATACGTGTACTTGTACACGGATCATGATTCGGACGGATAATACTAGTAGGCTTTGGTTTAAGCCGGATCCTAGAATTAGATAATTGGATTATTTTCGTCTCATTGTATTCGTATTTTTTGGAATCCCGATACGGGTATGTATATACGGTGAGGGGTATTCTAGTAATTGTGCAAGAGTGCTTCTAGAAGAAAACACCTCATTTGTGGATTAAATCATTTTATTAAATGGTTAATGAGGTGGAGGAATGAGGTGTTACTTAGCATTAAATGAAGCATGGCTACTAGAGTGACTCATGGTTTTTTTGACTATTGAAGCATGTTTGATTCACTTGCGAATTATTGGTATGAATCATTATCACAAACCCTTAGCCATCTTCATATCATTCTATCCTCAACACTCTCTCTCCTCCAAGCTCTTTTCTTCTTCCTCATACTCTAATTGTCTCATGAATTGAGAAACCTAGGGTTCTTGAGACCAATCAATCCATAATCACTCTCTGCATCTTCTAGGCTACTTAGATTAGCATACTAGGTATCCTAGTTACCTCGGTATTGAGATTGGAGCTCGAACTATAGACTCTCGGGTGGATCGTCTTTAACTTGAGGAGGCCAACGATCAAGCGCGATCAGTACACTTTGAGGAGCCAAGGAGGAGAACAAGAAGACCCGAAGGACTTGATACTAGGAGGTATAACTTTCTTCATAGTAGTTAAACCTCTTTTTTTTAGCTAATTAAGGTTCAAGTAAATATCCTGGAGTTTAGTCGGTGTTGCGAAGCTTATAAAAATCATTTTTTGCATATTCCGCCTCCCCGCGAACCCACGGGGTGCGTGACATCGACTTACAGTGGTGTCAGAGCTTACTAAATCTTAACTAGCTAGTTAGCAAGTAGTTAGAACTTCGATCGTCAAAAACCTGAAATAACAATTTCTAAATCCATGCTTTCTGCCGTTTTTTAAATCTGATCAAAAAACTATTTCAGAGGCCTTAAAATTATAAGCAGGGTATTCTAAAAACACAGAAGAAAAATGAGTCAGTAACTTGTCAAGACCGCCGCGGAAGCGCGGCGAAACAGTGCTTTTCACCGCGGTTCCGCAGCCGAGTCGAGGCCGAGTTGCCCCGATTTTATTCTGTGGGTCTTATTTGTGGAGTTGTGATTTCTGGTATATTTGGTTTCTACCCAGTATTGTTTTTGTGCTGGTTTGTATATGGGTTAGACATGGAAAATATGTTCGATCGAAATTCTTAAGTTACTTGGCTAATCGGGTTTTCTATGTTTGGATCTATGTGTTTGTAAACCTCCGCTAATTGCTATACGTCAATTAGTTGGGGGCTGCATATATCTGTATTGTTGTGGTTTGTGTATATGGAATATTGGATCGTCGTGGATGAATAGCCGGGGATGTGAGAAGAGCGCTTTTCTTTCATTCATATAAATTTGTAAAGTGATATAATATTATTTTGCGGAGCACATCTGGGTTGAGCTTGTAGCCACCATTGTATTATTTCTTTTACTGTTTTTGCTCCTATGATAGACCCAAGGTGGGGTGCACAAACTACCGGGTTCTTGAAATGCCGAGTGGCCTACTCATTTTACTGAGGGAGCTTGCTTCACTTCAGGAATTTGGTAAGTAGTTTGCCGCACCCGTAGGAGGCTAGGGTAGGGTTTGTCTATTCATCACGACTGTGGAATCCGTCTTTTGTAATAGACTTAAACGAAACGCGGAATTCCTAGTATATCCAATATATTCATCTGTGATCTGGAATGCCGATTATTGCGTGAGACGAATGGATATATATGATAAATAGTAGACGTTGCTTATGTTTTGCACCCGCGCTAGTCCAACCCCCGCTCTGCCATTAATTAAGTAACATAATGGTGCATCACAGGGCCCCGTGGTGAATGCGGATGGCATAAGCGTACGTTGTATTTTCGTTTCTTTCTGCAATGATAGGATTAAATGATGGGACAACATTAATTGATTAATGCAAAGAAAACAAACCAAAGCTAAATCGTTGGAACGGTTTCAAAACCACTTGGTTTTCTTCAAAAAGCAACTTTTAAAAGCGGAGCTTAAACCACTCCTTTAAAAGCTATCCTAGTTCCTTCGACTAAATCAAGTTCATTACGTTCACGGTTTTGCCAAAACCATTCGTAGCCCTCCGTCATTTTAGATGGGTATTCAGTAGTATTCAAGCTATATATTTTGACCTTCACCAAGGCATAGTGATTGGTAGCTGCTGGGTATTCATCTGTCGTATAGATAGATGTGTTGGTTTGGGACAGTCGTACTATTATTTTGACCTTTGTCAAGGGTATATACGGGTGGGTTCAAATTAATCTGAACAATGACGGGTAGAACTTGACTTGCGACTTATGATATGTTGGCCTTCGTCAAGGTCATAAGAGCTTGGGGCAAAATCCATATCGGGAGTTTCTAAGGAAATTAAAACTTGCTAGTGTTGCATACCATTTAAAGTGTGATGATTTTGGTAGGATTCCATCAAGGTTGTCACACGATGATATTTGGATCCCGATCCTATCGTAAGTATCCGCTACTCCTCGGGAGGATTTTTCACTAAAACAATCAATGCTATAAACCAAGTAGGTGTGTAGAACGGTGTTAGCAGGGCTACACCTCCAGGGAAAAGAGGTTATGTAATTAAGGAACTTCGCGAAAGCGTTGGAAAAGCTCCCTCGAACTACCAACACCAGCCTGGCCGAAAGGTTAAGCAAGTATTGTAAGAGTGAGATTAATCCTGACTAATTCTTCTTTTATGATTTGAGGAAGGATTTGAGATATAGTGGGAGCCATCCTGTTTAGATAAACTAATAACCATTCTAAACTTGTAAGAGTATCATGCTGAGTGTTTCCTCCTCTCTCTCTTGACTACAGCGACGAAAATGACCGGGTTTAAGTTACTGCTAGATAAAAACATATTGACTGGGCCAAACTATAAAGATTGGCTAAGAAATATCCAGATGGCCATAGCCTATGACAAGCTGAGATACCTCATTACTACGAAAGCCCCCGCCGTCCCAGGTCCAGATTCCAGCATCGCGGATATTGAGATCCGTAAGACATGGGAAATTGACAGTGCGAGAGACAAGTGCCTCGTGTTGGCCTCAATGGATAATGAACACCAAAGGCGGCACGAGAAGATGGACTTAGCTTCCATCTTCCTCCATACCAAGGATTTATATGGAGAGCAATCTCGTATCGCAAGATACGAGACCTCGAAAAAATTATTAATGGCAAGGTTGGCTATCGGGTCATCTGTAGGGGACCATGTCCTTAAGATGATCATCTTGGTTGAAGAGCTCGCGGTCCTGGGGACTACGTTGGAGAAAGAGTTATATACTGACTTGATTCTACAGTCCCTCCCTTCTACTTATGCCCAGTTTATCTTGAATTTCAACATTCAAGGGAAGAAATTTTCACTTCCAGAACTCCTCAACATATTGAGGAGCACTGAGGGCACCCTGCAGAAATCCAGGGAGACACCCGCTCTGCTTATTGGAGGATCTTCCTATTCTAGATCCAAGACGAAAGCCAAGGGTAAGAAGAACAAGGCCCCCACCAAGCTGAGAGGCGGTGTCAGTAAGGTAGAGAGAAAGGGCAGGGCAAAAGTTTCGGGACCGATAGTAGAGAAGGAGGAATGTTTGTATTGTCACAGGAAAGGACATTGGATGAAGGACTGCAGGGCTTGGAAAGCCAGTAACCAGGATTCGAAGCACGTTGTGGCTTCGGCTTCAGGCGTGTTTATGATTGAAAACTGTCAGTCAATTAACTCTACTTCCTAGGTACTTGTTATCGGATCAGGATCTCATATCTGTAATTCATTGCAGGCGCTGAGAAATCGTAGAGTTATCAAGGCAGGTGATATGACTCTCAGGGTTTCTAACGGAATGAGCATGGATGCGGTAACCATAGGGAAATATCACCTAGGATTGACAAGTGAGCAGATTTTGATTTTGCGTAACTGTTTGTGTGTACCTAATTTGACATGTAATATCATATCTGTATCTTTACTATCTAAATAAGGTTATGATTTTACATTTGTAAGCGATGTCGTCCACATCCACTTTAATCATGGTTTGATTGGGTCAAGTACACTAGATAACGGCATATACGTATTAAATCAAGCTTATGTTTTCAACGTCCAGAACACAATTAAAAGAAAGTCTCCAGAATTAAATCAAGCTTTCTTATGGCATTGTATACTGGGTCACATCAATAAAACACGGTTGACGAAGTTACGTAAAGAGAGATATTTGGATTCGTTCGAATATCAGTCTTATGCAACTTGTCAATCATGTCTCAAAGGAAAGATAACAAAGAATCCATTCACTGGATACGGAGTAAGAGCGAGCGAGCTCATAGGACTCATACACAGCGATGTGTGTGGTCCAATATCTACACATGCAAGAAGTGGTTATTCTTATTTCATTACTTTTACGGATGATTTCTCAAAGTGTGGACATGTATTCTTAATGAAACATAAATCTGATGCCTTTGAGAAATTCCGGGAATATAAGAATGAAGTGGAAAAACAAACAGGCAAAAGTATCAAGACACTTAGATCTGATCGAGGCGGTGAATACTTAAGTGTCGAGTTCCTAGGTTACTTAAAAGAGAATGGAATTCTCTCTCAGCTTACTCCTCCATACACACCTCAACACAACGGTGTATCGGAAAGGCTGAACCGAACCTTATTGGATATGGTACGTTCCATGATGAGTAATGCTGAGTTACTGCGATTCTTCTGGGGTTATGCACTAGAATCAGCTGCATATCTTTTGAACAAGGTTCTTACAAAGACTATACCTACCACACCATATCAGATGTGGAGTGGGAAGAAACCCTATCTTCAGTATCTTAAGATATGGGGATGTCCAGCTTTTGTAAAAAAGCAGCATGCGGACAAGCTCGAGGCACGCTTAGTACTGTGTAAGTTTATGGGATACCCAAAGAACTCCAGGGGGTATCTTTTCTATTCCGCAGAGGAACAAAAGGTTTTTGTCTCTCGGCATGCCTACTATTTGGAAAATCAATTTTTATAAAAAGAGATAAGTAGAAGCGCAATAGAACTAGAAGAAATTCCAAAACCACAAGCTATTACTGAAAGTATCGTGGAACCAGAAATTTCGAAAGAACCGGACATCCCCGCGCCACTCCGCGGGACTAGTAGGCAGTCTCATCCGCCCGAGAGATACTATGGTTTTCTCATAAACGGGGATAGAGAGGATTACATCATCGAGGATGATGAGCCAACTAGCTTCCAACAAGCTATTCAGAGCAGAGACTCGGTAAAATGGCTGGATGCAATGCGGGCCAAAATGGAGTCCATGTACACCCACAAAGTATGGACTTTGGACATTGCTCCAGAAGGGATAAAACCCATAAGCAGCAAATGGATCTTCAGAAAGAAGATTGGTGTAGGTGGACAGGTTGAAACCTATAAGGCTAGACTTGTTGCAAAAGGTTTTCGTCAAAGACCTGGTTTGGACTATGATAAAACCTTTTCTCCAGTGGCTATGCTCAAATCCATTCGGATCCTTCTTGCCATTGCTGCCTTCCACGATTATGAAATTTGCCAGATGGACGTAAAGACCGCTTTTCTGAATAGAAATATGGAAGTGTGTATTTATATGAATCAGCCGGAGGGTTTCATAGAGAGTGGGAGCAGCGGAAGAGTGTGCAAGTTGCTTAAATCCATTTATGGATTAAAGCAGGTATCGCGGAGTTGGAACATCTGTTTTGATAAGACAATCAAAGAATTCGACTTTATCAAAAATCCAGATGATCCATGCATCTATAGTAAGATTGTAGCGGGAGTTGTGGTATTCCTCGTCTTGTACGTGGATGGCATTCTCTTGATAGGAAATGACATTCCTATGCTACAATCAGTCAAAGGATTCTTTTCACAAAGGTTCTCTATGAAAGACCTGGATGATGCCTCCTACATTCTGGGGATCCAGATTTATCATGACAGATCTAAACGGATGTTGGGACTTTCAAAGTCCAGGTACATCAATACTATACTGAAAAGATTTAGTATGGAATAATCAAACCGCAGTAATCTACCGGCTTGTCACAGAATCACCCTCTCCAAAAAGATTTCTCCCAAGACTGATTTGGAAAAGGATCGCATGTCTATTATACCCTACGCTTCTGTGGTAGGCTCTATAATTTATACGATGTTGTGTACCAGACCAGATGTAGCTTACGCACTGAGCATTGTAAGTAGGTATCAGTCAAACCCAGGGGAGAAGCACTAGATAGCAGTGATGAACATTCTCAAGTACCTGAGAAGGACTAAGGAGATGTTCTTGGTGTACGACGGAAAAGATCTCTAGATCGAGGCTTTTACTGGCTCTAGCTTCCAGAGTGACAAGGATGACTCCAAGTCCATGTCGGGTTATGTCTTTACCCTCAATGGAGGGATGGTCTGTTGGAAGAGCTCCAAGCAGGATACCGTTGCTGACTCGACGATGGTAGCGGAGTATATCGCTGCATGTGATGCCGCAAAAGAAGCCATCTGGATGAGGAAGTTCATGACAGAACTTTTGGTGGTTCCATCCATGGTTGATCTAATACCGCTGTATTGTGACAACAATGGCGCTATAGCTTTAGCGAAGGAACCAAAGTCCCTTCAAAATTCCAGACACATCTTGAGACGGTACCACCTGATCAGGGAAATCGTTGATCGCCGGGGCGTCGCTTCGAGTTGAGGAGGCCCTTCAAGCCAATCGAGGTGCGGAGAGTTGACACTGAGAACAACACTGCAGATCCACTCGCAAAGGCCATCCCTCAGACGCAGTTCGAGAGCATATTCGAGATGATAGGTCTGCGATATGCCAATACATAGCCTTAGTGCAAGTAGGAGATTGTTAGTGATATATTCCCTAGAGGCCATTACTATATAGTAATGGTTTGTATATTACATTTTGGAAGCTTGGGATATACACGGATATAATAACAGTCTTTCTCGATATGATAGTATGCTACTTGGTTTGATTCTATCTTAATATGTGTATATGTTTCTTTTAATGTATCGCTAATACATATTGATAGAGCCCTTAGGATGTTTTCTTGACTACCAGCATTGTGATGGCAGTCACACTGGTGGGGGCTGGGTAGTCTATAAGCACATCCTTATACATGTCCCTAGTCATAGGATTATCGAGACGGAGCATCGATATTCAAAAGTAGACTAGTGTATACGCTTCTCATCCCAGCAGGGGAGATGGTCTGTCCCACAGCTATTAGTACGTCGTACTGGAGATAGTATACAGGTGCTCATTGGGTTATGAGTTACACTGGACAGGACTCATGGGGAACTGCTGGTTGGTATTATACCTATCATCAGGTAGAAGTTCCTAGGTGATATGAGTACAGCTTAGTCCGTGGAGTTGACATCACTATTCGTCTCGAGTGTGTTCCCACGGTACTTAGATCACTACCCTACCACGGCTCTAATGAGTCGTGCAAACAGGTAGTGGTTGGGTGCATTCCTGAAGCACTGGGAGGCAGTAGTGTTTAGATATGATTCGTCTCTCCCGGTATGGGGGTTGATATCGCGTTGTGTTCGGAAAGCCATTACACAAAGTCCCGGGCCAGGGCATGCGAGATTTACTGGTAGGTACTCTAGTAGTTTCTCAGGGTGTTTTGGGCTCTACCCTGGCATGACTTATTGCGCTATTTTGGGTCTGACGGTTACCGCCCCTAGGCCTGATATGCGATACTCTTAGACGAACAGAGTGGATTGTATGGAGATTGTCACAGATAGGTTCAGTAGGAGTTTGGATGAGTTTGCTCATCGGCCTTCTTATCGACAGATACCGGGGTAACCGTTATGTGCAGCTAGTACCGCTGACGTGCTTGTGGTTAAACCTATTGCCAGCGTACTGTCGAGTCTTTAGAGTCCCACACAGAGGGTTTTCCTGCTTCAGGAGAAACGATGTAGAGGCCGTATGGTTTTACGGTAGGGTTCGATCATATACGTATACTTGTACATGGATCATGATTCAGACGAATAATACTAGTGGGCTTTGGTATAATCCGGATCCTAGTATTAGATTATTTGATTATTTTCGTCTCATTGTATTCGCATTTTTCGAAATACGGATACGGGTATGTATATACGGTGAGGGGTATTCTTGTAATTGTGCAAGAGTGCTTCTAGAAGAAGACACCTCATTTGTGGATTAAATCATTTTATTAAATGGTTAATGGGGTGGAGGTATGAGGTGTTACTTGGCATTAAACGAAGCATGGCTACTTTGGTGACTCATGGTTTTTGTGACTATTGAAGCATGCTTGATTCACTTATGAATTATTGGTATGAATCATTATTACAAACCCTTAGCCATCTTCATATCATTCTATCATCAACACTCTCTCTCCTCCAAGCTCTCTTCTTCTTCCTCAAACCCTAATTGTCTCGTGAGTTGAGAAACCTAGGGTTCTTAAGACTAATCAATTCATAATCACTCTCTATATCTTTTAAGCTACTTAGATTATCATACTAGGTACCCTAGTTAACTCGGTATTGACGTTGGAGCTCGAACTATAGACTCTCAGGTTGATTATCTTTGACTTGAGTAGGCCGACGATCAAGCGTGATCCATACACTTCGAGGAGTCAAGGAGGAGAACAAGAAGACCCAAAGGACTTGATTCTAGGAGGTATAACTTTCTTCATAGTAGTTAAACCTCTTTTGTTTAGCTAGTTAAGGTTCAAGTAAAAATCCTGGAGTTTAGTCGGTGTTGCGAAGCTTGTAAAAATCATTTTTTGCATATTCTGCCTTCCCGTGAACCCGCGGGGTGTGCGACATCGACTTACAGAGTGCACCCTAGAAACCCGGACCTATTCATGCACAGTTCGACCGGCGAAATCCTCTATTTTCCTGGTACAGTCGGTTTTCTTGTTGTTTTGGGTTTTGAGATTTTGTGGGTAGCTCTCTGTAGGTTATATATGCTTTGGATCCCTAACTACGATTTATAGGGCATCAAGTATGTAATTTTAAAAAACCTAGAGAGATATGCAACCCATACCAAGGATCTAACTAGAAAGTTAGGAGTTAGCTAGCATGTAATCAAACATTACACTAAGTGAATGAGGAATACAACCTTTGTAGACCGGTCCTTCACTTCTAAAGCTCCGTATAGTAGTCTCTTCGCTCCAAGTAGTGATCTCTTGGACTCTAGTAAGGGTTCACAAGGCGAAAGGAACAAGCTTGCTTGAAGTCTTCGAGGCCGAAGATGATCTACGTCGAGGAATTTCTAACTCAAGCTACCTCTTCTCTAATTGGGAATTAGTGATGCAAACAACCTAAACTAAATGGGTAATCTAGTATAGGTTGATGAAGTAGGATTTTTGTTCACTTTAGAATAATTTTTCTCACAATATTTCTTCACTTTCCAAAAAGCTAGAGAGCAAAATTGGAATGAAGAAGAAGATGAAGTTGTGAATGGAATGAGAATGAATGAGTGAGAATAGCAACCATGGGAGAGATAATATCTCATATTAACTCATGTAGAGACTTAACCATGGCTTAAGATGATGGTTGGGTTAATAAATATCTAGGTTAAGACAAAATTAGTGGACTAAGTCAATGGTTCTACAAGATTCCACTAAGCATCCAACCATGACTAATTTTCCACCTAATTTTGTTTTATCCTTAATAATTAAAACCACACATTATCATTAGCATGGTGTGAGTCTCATACACCCATGTAGCATGTTGCAACAAGCATGACACAATAATATATATCATATATATATTGAATGTGCACAAGTGAGAAAAAAAAATGCTTAAGTGAGCAAATATTAGTTAATGTAAAATTAATATACCAAATATTTAATCATACATTAAATTATTAAATCGACACTTGATTTAATAACCCGGCTATATCACATATAACCGACTAATATTATTTGTATCAACTTATCGAACCAACACTTGATTCGATAACCAGGCTATATCACATATAACCGACCGATATCTCATATCGTGAGAATAGAATACGGTATCATATGTGCTCCTACTTCATTTTGCCTGAGCCAGGAAATCTCTGTGTATGACTCTAAAGACTTGTCAATATGCCGGCAGTAAGTGATGATCATATCAGTCACCCACAAGTTGTCAGCGGTACTAGCTGGACGTAACGGCTACCCAGGTATTGATCGATCAGAAAATCAACAAGCAAGCCTGCTCATACTCCTGCAAATCCAATAAGTAACACTACCGTATAGTTCGGTCTCTTCGTCTGATATGTCGCATATCTAGTCTAGGGGTGGTAAACATCAGACCCCGGTAACTTGATAAGTCATGCCAATATGAGGCTCATAACGGGTCGAGAAACTACTGATAACACTTACCAGTAAATCTTTGTATCATTCCTGGCCAGGGACCTCCTGCTATAGCCAATCGAGCACAGCGCAACATCAACCCCCAATACCGGGAGAGACGAAACCCCTCCTATCGCTCATTGCCTCCATGTGACTCGGGACTATACCGAAAAACCACCATTTTGCACGCTCTCTTGAACATGGTAAGATGGAAATCAAAGTACAGTGGGAATCACACAAGACTCTATGATGATCTCGGGTCTACAGACTAACCTGTACCATGTCACCAGAGAACTGCTATCTGACGTTAGGTATAATACTATTTAAGAGTTCTCGGCGAGTCCTGTATAGTGTACCCAGTCTCTACTGAGCACCCGTATACCATCTCTGATGTCAAACACCAATGGATATGGGATCATCCATCGCCCATCATATGGGTCAAGAAGCGTATACGCTAGTTTACTTTGGAATATCGATGCCCCGTCTCGATACACCCTCGACTGGGAACAATTAAAGGATGAACTTATGGACTACCTTAGCCCTACTAGTATGAGCTCCATCATAGTCCTGGTAGTCAAGCACACATCCTAAGGGCTTTATCAACATGTGAGAGCAAGACAATATCACAATACAAGTCTACATGTTAAGACAAAGAGCAACCGGATAGCATACTATCATGTCGAGCAAGAAAGTCCTCTCTATATATGTCCAAGCATCCACTATAATATACAATCATGTACAATAATGGCCTCTAGAGCATACATATAACTAACAATATATGGTAGTTGGTATACTTTGATTTTCTTAGATAGTCTGTAAATGAAATCTGGAAACTAATTGCTTTGCTTTTTCTAATATTTTAATGTATGATATAGACATTTCGTATCACGTTTTGTGTTTTCTCAAAATATGACGAGTGGGGGTAGCTCTAGTTAGCCTATGGTCTATATAGCACACGATATTCTCACGTATCACGTTACGTATGTAAGTTCATTTAGAATTTACGTTTTTTGCCGTATCGGAATTTAGCCGCTTATATACGAAAGTTCTTTTCGATGTTAGGTTCGACCGTGGGGACTTCAGAGGCAGCGGGGTAGGGAAATGGAGTGATGGGATCCGAGCAGATAACGATTTGTTCCGGTGAGTAGACTAAATATCTACCGGGGGACATTGTATGGATGGCGTATAGCGCCGAAACCAGAAAATTTGTTATACTAATTTTCCATTCATGTTGTTGCATAATTAGACCTGGTAATGCATTGTATGCATTCATACCTATTAATCACTGTTTCTTAACACTTGCTAGGACACTTGCACTATTACCAATGCGTTATGTTGCACACATGCTTACATGCTACACTATACCCCATCGATAATTAACATGTCACGTACACACTTAGAACTTGCTATGTCACCTATAATCTATTGCTCACTGTTAGCATCATTAATAATTGGTGTTATGCACCATTGCTATTGTTTTGACACATATCATATCTCATTTTCATTGCTATTACTTGTATCATGATATATTGGATTATGAGATTTTCCTTGTTTCGGGTTTTATGCACTACTGGTTATATTCTACGGTTCTTCATGATTAATGTGATATGTCCACCATGAGTTGTTGTTTTTATGATTTGGTTTTATTCCTAACCGAGTGGGAGGGCTATACGATTGCTGATTTTTACGTTATCCGAACTGAGTAGGGGGATATACAGTCGAATACATGGTGGACCCGATCGAGACCGAAGGGCAGGAAAGCCGCATTAGAGGCGGGGAGCCTAGCGAGGATACTCGATACCGGAGATAGTTTGAGAAACACGGCGGATATTTAGAGGACACCGACCGATGTTGTTGGCTGTCAGGATCGTTCGGGGAACGATGCCTGCTAAAACTGAAGATTTGTGTCGATATTTGACACTGGATTTGAGAATCATTATGAAAATGACCAAGATTCTGGATCATTTGATGAGATTTCTGTTTCCTTTTATACAGGCACTATAGTTACATATTCATATTTCATATGTTATCATATATCATGTCTACCTAATGTATAGTTTTAGTCACTATTTCGTTATGCATACAGTTTCAACTGTTGGATGTTAGTTTATTCACTGAGTTGGCAACTCACCTGTTAGTTATATGTATGCCCTAGAGGCCATTACTGTGCATGCGTTGTATATTGTAGTGGATGCTGGGACATATATAGGGAGGACTTTCTTGCTTGACATGATAGTATGCTATCTGGTTACTCTTTATCTTTACATGTACACTGATTGTCTCTATGTCACATGTTGATAAAGCCCTTAGGATGAGTACTTGACTACCAGGACTATGATGCAGATCATACTTGTAGGGACAGTGTAGTCGCCAAGTACATCCTTCAAATGTTCCTAGTAGTGGGAGTACCGAGACAGGGCATCGATACTACAGAGTAGACTAGCGTATGCGCTTCTTGACCCATATGATGGGCGATGGATGATCTCATATCCATTGGTGTTTGACATCATAGAAGGTATACGGGTGCTCAGTGGAGACTGGGTATACTGGACAGACTCGCCGAGAACTCCCAGATGGTCTTATACCTCACGTCAGATGGCAGTTCTCTGGTGACACTGGTACAGGTTAGTCTGTAAACCCGAGATCGTCATAGAGTCTTGTGTGATTCCCACTGTGCTTTGATTTCCATCATACCACATCCAAGAGGGCGTGCAAAAAGATGGCTTTTGAGTACTGTCTCGAATCACATGGAGGCAATGAGCAATAGGAGGGGTTTCGTCTCTCTCGGTATAGGGAGTTGATGTTGCACTGTGTTCGATTGGCTATAACTGGAAATCCCTGGCCAGAGTTGCTGAGATTTACTGGTAAGTGTTATCAGTAGTTTCTCGAACTGTTATGGACCTCATATCGACACGATCTATCAAGCTACTGGGATCTGACGTTTACCACCCCTAGGCGAGATATGCGACATATCAAACGAAGAGACCGGACTGTACGGGAATGTTACTGGTTGGATTCACGGGAGAATGTACAGGCTTGCTTGTTGATCTTCTGATTGCTCAATACCTGGGTGGCTGTTACGTTTAGCTGACCGCTTGCAGCTTGTGGGTGTTTGATATGATCATCACCTACTGCCGGCGTATTGACGATTCTTTAGAGTCCTACACAGAGGTTTTCTGGCTCAGGCAAAACAGATTAGGAGCACATATATGATATGTGCGGGACCGAGAACAATACGAGTATGTGTAACCGTATTAGATTCTCGCGATATGTGACATCGACCGGATATATGAGATATAGCCGGGTCATCGAATCAAGTGTTGATTCGATGAACTGATACAGAATATATTAGTCGGTTATTTGTGAAATAGCCGGATTATCGGATCAAGTGTTGATTCGATAATTTAATGTATAATTATATATTTGATATATTAAATTACATTAACTAATATAAGCTCACTTAAAGATTCTTTTTCTCACTCGGGTAATACATTGATATATAAGCGATATATGTTAATTGTATTATTTTATTTTGTTACAATAAATATTATATTTGTGATATATAATATTGTAACAAGTTAAGGTTACAAATGCAACATGTTTTGTGGAGTTTAAACATGGTTAGGGTTTGGATTAGGGTTAAACCTTCTTGAAGCTTCTAGAAGCTTTGCTTTTGTTTTTAAGCTAAGATATTTTGTAATGATATTTATTTAACCCAACCCAACCCTTTAACCATGGTTGATTCTCTACATGGGTTAAGTAATCATACTTAACCCATGGTTGCATTTCTAACCCAACTAGGGTTTTCATTATTCAACACAAAGAGATTGCTTCTTCTTCTTCCTTCTTCTTCTTGCTTGAAAAAGCTTTCTAGCTTTTTGTGATGTGATAAAAATGAGTGAGAAATAGAAAATAAATGAGAGCTAAATTCCTACTTTATCGTCCTCATCTATTCTAGCCACTTAGATTAGGGTGTTTGCTTTGCTAATACTTGATTAGCAAAGCATGAGCCTAGGTTTGAGTTTCTTCAAGGTAGATCATCTTTGTTATCGAAAATCGGAAGCAAGCTTGCATCTTTCTTTTGTGGAGCGTCTCTAGAGTCCGGATACTCGATGATCGCAGCGAAGGGACCTCAACACAGAGCTTTAGAAGTGAAGGAACAGACTACAAAGGTTGTAATCCCTAACTCTTAGAAGTAAAGTTGTTTACTTGCTTTGTTTCGCCTAATCTCTAGTCTAAGATCTTGGTTAGGGTTGTTCGGCACGTCTAAAATTTAAATCGGGCATGGTTGATTCCTTATAGACCCTTATGACAGTGCCTAGTAACCCTACAGTGGTATCAGAGCCAAGCTAGAGCTTTAGGTGAAGTTTAGACGAAATTTAAAGTCCGATCGAACCCTGAAACGTCACAAATGCCCCCTCTCTGGAAATTTTTTAAAATGTTGTTTTTTTCTGTATTAAAAATTCTTAGAAATTCAAGTAGGTAATTGTATGGACAACTGTGAAATTCGTACCATTAATTCACTCAAATAGCCGCGGAACCGCGGCCATAATGGGCTTTTAGCGGCGGTTCCGCGGCCGTAATAGGGAATCATGGTTAGAAGTTTCTATGGGCAATCCGTAGCTATTACCAAGTGCTTCTGGGAATGTTTAATATTACTCAAGTGTTGAGTTTTCTGGAGATCTTTTGTATTCGTTGATTCGATCAAAAAGTTTAACCTCGTTTAAGTTTTTTCCGGGTAATTTAGAATATGTTAAAATGTTCGAACGGATATCAATAACTCACTTTTTCCCCTGCCAGAAAATTTCCAAGTGTTTTGATTTTTTACCTTAATTAAAGAACATTCTAAGTCGTGCAAGTAACGCGGTGGACCCTCTAGAAGAACACAAACCTTAACTCGATTATGTGACCGTCTGAACCGCCTCTAAACCTTAGGGTTTGGGGTGGTACGGCGTTGCCACATGTGAGGCGTTGGTTTGACCCTTCTACGGCTGGACCATTGGTACTATGGCATGTGATGGATACTTTTTGAACTCCACTCAAGTGTTGAGCTTTTTGGGAAATCTTGGGTGTTTTTTTATTCGATCGGAAAGTTTAACATTGTCTATTTATCTGGAATGTGATACAATATTTGGAATCCACAAGTAGTTATGAGATAACTAATTTGAATGTTATAAATCTAGCAGTTTAGTCTCATTTGATCGGTTGCCACGGGATTTTGATGAGATCAAAAGTCCATCGCAATCACGTAGCGTACGCGGATACTCACCGGGTAAACTTAATAGATAGCCACACCCCATAGCCTCGACCAAGTGATTGTAGGAGACCCCGGTCGCCAAAAGCATCCGTTCGGGTGCTCGCGGCAGCGGTGTTCTGCCTTAGTGCACTTCGTCGACGGCATCCGGAGGTGCGGCCGTCTACTAAAGTTTGCGACGAACATTCGATCAGGATGTCGGGAATCTTGTTGAATTGCCCGACTAGATATTGAAAAGTGTTTTCGATATAGAGACTAAAATGCGGGGTTTATAATTGTTAGGCATGCGATGTCTAAGGAATTCATTTGGTTAGGCATGAGATGTCTAAGGTGGTTGCGGATTCCAACTGTTGTAGTTTTACACTTTCTTTTCTGCAACCGTAAGTGTAATATGTGGTGTATCGCCGGTTTCATTGCTATACATCAACGACAATTGGGATACGCATATTTACTTACGTTGATATGTGATATTATGTGTTGCTGTGATATGTTATATTGGATCGTCGTGTTTTGAATAGCCGGGGGTTTTATGTGAGATGAGAGTTTTTTCTTTTTCATTCATGTAAAATTCATTTGTATGTAATATTCTTTTATTGGGGCACTTCCGGGCTGAGGATGATGTCACCATTGTATATTATTTACTTTTCCGCATTAGGTAGACCCAAGGCGGGGAGCACAAGTAACCGGGTTCTAAGGTCCAGTGGGAGACCATCTCGAGGAGTCGAGACCGGGTCTCCTAACCCTACAATTGGCAGTGTTGCTTGCCGCTCTCGTAGGGGTCTAGGGATGTGGGTTTGGCTATTCATTGCGACCGTGGTATCCGTGTTTTATGCAGGCTCGATATAAAACATAGGCGTCCTAGTATATCCAATATTTCATATGTTATCTTCTACAGCAATGTTCTGTGATGAGATCATATTACTGCCTAAGACGAATGTTTATATTATATATATGAGATATATGTTATATTGCTGATTTCGTTTCAAATGTGATGCTTGTGAAGCATAATAAAATGGGACTTCATTAATGAGATTAATGAAACTAAAAGAAACCTAAAGATGTTGTAGAAACTTGTCTCAAAAACTGGTAGCTCTAGTTCTTGCTTTGCATAGTGGTGTTCCTTGTAGAACATCCAGCACCTTATTCGATAAGGAAAGAGCCGAGATCCCTTCACCGGGAGTGACCTCTTTAGCGAAACTAGCAGATGATACAAACTCGGTTTGTCTTTTGATTATTTTTATAGTTTTTGCTTTGCATAGTGATATTTGTGAAATATCCTGCACCTTATTCGATGAGGAAAGAGCCGACGATCCCTTCACTGGGAGTGACCTCTTTAGCGAAACTTGCAAAGGCCTAAAAAACACTCCACTTAAAATCACTCAATTCTACAATGATATCAAGTTTATTACGCTCATGGTTTTCTTAAAAACCTGCACAGCCCTCCATCATTTCAGATAAGTACTACTTAGTATTCGTGCTGCGGTAGTTTGGCATGCGTCAAGGCGTAGTGTACGGTAGCTAACTAGTGCTTATCTGCTAGCATACGATGCGATTGGATTAGGGTATTCGTACGGCGTTGTTTGGCATGCGTCAAAGGTCGTACGGGTGAGTTTAATTCAATCAGGAAATGCACGGGTTGAACTTGACTAGCGGACTATGGGTTGTTTGGCATGCATCAAGGTCATAGCACGCTAGGGGTAAAAGAATTATCGGGAATTTCAAGTGTTGAAATTTGCAATGAGATTGCATACCTCCTATGAGATAGTTGGATCCCGATACCCGCTACGAGTAAGAGTTACTCTTGGGAGAGTTTTACACATTACAATTAGCCGATCAAGTAGGTGTCTAGAAAGGTGTTAACGGGGTTACGCCCCTGGGAAAACGAGGTTTATTTTAATTAGGTCCGTACGAAAGCACGGGGAACCTCCCTCAAAGTACCGGCACTGGCCTGGCTGAAAGATTGGCGAACTTGTTGGGTGTAATTAATCCCGGCTAGTCTTTCCTTTTAGGGTTTGAAAGAAGATTTGACTAAAACAGTAGGAGACATCCTGATTAGATAAATTGATAACCAATCTAATCTTGTAAAAGCGCAGGCTGAGTGTTTTCTTCTCTCTCTCTCCAGGTAGCGACCATGTCACGCCTTAATCAAGATAAAAAAATGGATGTATTGACCGAACTCGCTTGTTATACTGCGCTAAGAAACGTTGGTCCCGCTCCAACTTATAAATGTTATAAGACAGAGCAGGAAATAAGGGATTACCAAAATCTCCGTGCAGCCCAAATGAAGAAAGTACATGTTGATGCATCTTCTTCGGGTGTGTTCATTACCGAGAACTGTTTCTCAATATCCTTTACGTCCTGGGTATGAGATACCGGATCTGGATCCCGCAAATGTAATTTGTTACATGGGCTACAGATAGGTAGAGAACTGAGAACGGGTGATAAGTTTCAAGAGTTGGAAATGATGCAAGTGTTGCAGCCAAGTCTGTTGGCACTTATCACCCTGTATTACCAGAATACATTGATTCTGAACGAATGTTATTAGATACCGAACCTGATATACAACATCATATCAGTCTCTTTATTAGTAAAGAAGGATATAATTTTGTACTGTTGGATAATGTTTTGAACATTTCCTATATCAAGAGTTGATCGTTTCAGGCACGTTATCTAAAAGCATAGACGTTCTAAATCAAACCACGGTTCTTAACATACAGAACACACACAAGAAGAAGAGTTCAGAAATGAATGAATCTTTCTTGAGGCATTATAGACTAGGTCATATCAATGCGACCCGACTAGCTAAGTTACATGTAGATGCATATTTAAAACTGTTTTGAATTTACATCTTATGAAACTTGCCAGTCATGTCACAAAGATAAGATGACCACAGCTCCGTTTATTGGAAACAGAGAAAGAGTTAGTGAACTCTCGGGATTGATACATGCTGATGTATGAAGGTCCCCTGTCTACACATACCAAGACCGGTTCTTTGTACTTCATTACATTCACTGATTATCTCTCAAGATCCGGACATATGTTCCTGTTGAAACACCAGTCTGGAACTTTTGAGAAATTCAATGAATATAAGTTAGAAGTAGAGAACCAAAAACGGGTAAAAGTATTATGTCCTTTGATGAGATCAAGGAGGAGAATACTTGAGCACGGAATTCCTAGAAGATTTGGAAGAGAGCGTCTATTAGTACACAGCCAGAGGACTTCGTAAACAGTGGGAGCAGCGGAAACGTGTGCAAGTTGTTTTATGTGATAAATCAGGCATCGCGGAGTTGGAACGTCTGTTTTGATGTGGTAGTCAAAGAGTTTGACTTCATCAAAATGGTAGATGAACCTTGTATATACAAAAAGTTAGTAGAGAGTATGGTGGTGATCCTCGTAGAGTACGTGGATGATATACTCTTGATAGGGAAGGAGTTTCCTATGCTACGCTCGGTCAATCTCCTCTTATCATAAAGATTCTCCATATAGGATCAAGGTGATATCTCCTAAATCCTGGGATATGGATCTATGAGATAGATCTAATTGGATGTTAGGATTCTCACTAGTTATAGTGAGATGGTATCAATTGATCCCGGGAAGAATCACTGGAAAGGTTCCAGGGTGATAAGGACGACTGAATGTCAGTCGCAGGCATTGTCTTTACCCTCAGTGGAGGAACGGTATGTTGGAAGAGTTCCAAGCTAAATACCGTAACTTACTAGAAGATTAAAGGCAAGATACATCATTACCAAGGATGCTACCAAAGAGACAGTCTGGATATATTTTAGTTCATGAGATGAACTTCGTTCCTGCCATTGTGTGACAATGGAGTTGTGGCTTATGCTAAGGAACCCCCATCCCATCAGAGATCCAGATATATTCTTAAGCAGTATCGCCTGATCATGGAGATGGTTGATCTCCAGGGAGATCGAGGTTAGGAGAGAAGACACATAGGACAATAGCACGGATCCACTCACAAAGGCCTTATTCCCAGTAGAGACTTTTATGGGATGGTTGAGTATGAGATACTTCAACCATAGCTGATTGTTGGGTATGTGATACCACAACAGATGTCCCTAGTGCAAGTGGGAGATTGTTAGTTATATGTATGCCCTAGAGGCCATTACTGTACATGAATTGTATATTGTAGTGGATGCTGGGACATATATAGTGAGGACATTCTTGCTCGACATGATAGTATGCTATCCGGTTACTCTTTATCTTAACATGTACACTGATTGTCTTTATGTCACATGTTGATAAAGCCCTTAGGATGAGTAATTGACTATCAGGACTATGATGCAGATTATACTAGTGGGGACAGTGTAGTCGCCAAGTACATCCTTCAAATGTTCCTAGTCGTGGGAGTACCGAGACAGGGCATCGATACTCCAGAGTAGACTAGCGTATGCGCTTCTTGACCTATATGATGGGCGATGGATGATCTCATATCCATTGGTGTTTGACATCATAGAAGGTATACGGGTGCTCAGTGGAGACTGGGTACACTGGACGGACTCGCCGAGAACTCCCAGATGGTATTATACCTCATGTCAGATGGCAGTTCTCTGGTGACACTGGTACAGGTTAGTCTGTAGACCCGAGATCGTCATAGTGTCTTGTGTGATTCCCACTGTGCTTTGATTTCCATCATACCACATATAAGAGGGCATGCAAAAAGGTGGCTTTTGGGTACAGTTCCGAATCACATGGAGGCAATGAGCGATAGGAGGGGTTTCGTCTCTCCCGGTATAGGGAGTTGATATTGCGCTGTGTTCGATTGGCTATAACTGGAAACCCCTGGCCAGGGTTGCTGAGATTTACTGGTAAGTGTTATCAGTAGTTTCTCGAGCTGTTATGGACCTCATTTCGACATGACTTATCAAGCTACTGGGGTCTGACGTTTACCACCCCTAGGCGAGATATGCGACATATCAGACGAAGAGACCGGACTGTACAGGAGTGTTATTAGTTGGATTCACGGGAGAATGTACAGGCTTGCTTGTTGATCTTCTGATTGCTAAATACCTGGGTGGCTGTTACGTTTAGCTGACCGCTTGCAGCTTGTGGGTGTTTGATATGATCATCACCTACTGCCGGCGTATTGACGATTCTTTAGAGTCCTACACAGAGGTTTCTTGGCTCAGGCAAAACGGAGTAGGAGCACATATATGATATGTGCGGGACCGAGAACAATACGAGTATGTGATACCGTATTAGATTCTCGCGATATGTGATATCCGCCGGGTATATGAGATATAGCCGGGTCATCGGATCAAGTGTTGATTCGATGAACTGATACATAATATATTAGTCGGTTATTTGTGAAATAGCCGGATTATCGGATCAAGTGTTGATTCGATAATTTAATGTATAATTATATATTTGATATATTAAATTATATTAACTAATATAAGCTCACTTAAAAATTCTTTTTCTCACTCGGGTAATACATTGATATATATGCGATATATGTTAATTGTATTATTTTATTTTCTTATAATAAATATTATATATGTGATATATAATATTGTAACAAGTTAAGGTTACAAATGCAACATGTTTTGTGGAGTTTAAACATGGTTAGAGTTTGGATTAGGGTTAAACCTTCTCGAAGCTTCTAGAAGTTTTGCTTTTGTTTTTCAGCTAAGATATTTTGTAAAGATATTTGTTTAACCCAACCCAACCCTTTAACCATGGTTGATTCTCTACATGGGTTAAGTCATCATACTTAACCCATGGTTGCATTTCTAACCCAACTAGAGTTTTCATTATTCATCACAAAGAGATTGCTTCTTCTTCTTCCTTCTTCTTCTTGCTTGAAAAAGCTTTCTAGCTTTTTGTGATGTGATAAAACTGAGTGAGAAATAGAAAATAAATGAGAGCTAAATTCCTACTTTATCATCCTCATCTATTCTAGCCACTTAGATTAGGGTGTTTGCTTTGCTAATACTTGACTAGCAAAGCATGAGCCTGGGTTTGAGTTTCTTCAAGGTAGATCATCTTTGTTATCGAAGATCGGAAGCAAGCTTGCATCTTTCTTTTATGGAGCCTCTCTAGAGTCCGGATACTCGATGATCACAGCGAAGGGACCTCAACACGGAGCTTTAGAAGTGAAGGAACGGACTACAAAGGTTGTAATCCCTAACTCTTAGAAGTAAAGTTGTTTACTTGCTTTGTTTCGCCTAATCTCTAGTCTAAGATCTTGGTTAGGGTTGTTCGGCACGTCTAAAATTTAAATCCGGTATGGTTGATACCTTATAGACCCTTGTGACAGTGCCTAGTAACCCTACATCACCACCATTGTGCCTTAGTTCCTTGCAGGAGACGTATGGACGCATAGCTGCATTGCGAACACAGATATCACAGCTTTCATCGTTTATCTTTCTAGGTGGGTTACATGTTTAGTAACCGCCTCTTTTGGGTATTTTGTATCTTGTATTTAGTGTCACTCTATCAGACTATGTATATTATTCGACTTAGAATGAGGGTATACTTATGTTTGTATTTCGGGTCGATTGAGTAGAATCGACTAGTTATGTTTCATTGTGCTTTCTGTTACTTTATGCATGTGATTCTTCGCTTCTGAGTGTTGTATAGTATTTTCGTGGGTTGTTTCCACTAATTGGCGTTGATTTTGCTCCCAAGTAGGGGATGCCACTATATTAAATGTTTATGTACTTGCTTTTCTTAAAGATTACAAAGGAGGTGCTGTCGAAATTTCCAATACTAAAACCAATTGTTTTAACTTCATCTTAAAAACCATTCGACATGTGACCTCATTTTCTTTATTTTTAAAATTGTTCTTTCTTATTTCCGCAAACAGGTTTTAGATCTTAGTTTTCTGGCTTACTCGGATTGTGTCGGCATCTTTAGATGTCACACAATCTAAGTGCCGGTCACGCGCCAAATTCGGGTCATGCAAAAGTTGGTATCAGAGCTTATAATTAACCTTACGGAACCTAGAAATGAATTTCGAGTTATTAGGCTTGAAATTTCGTTATTTATATTGACATTTGGTTTGATGCAGTAGATAACTCAGGAAGAGTAACGTACCGTATATATGTTCCGCGGCATATTTACGATATGATACCCCGCCTAAGTAATCTTAAGATGTATATCTTGATTAATTCTTCCTTTGACCCTCTATAATTGTTGTTCCTTTTCGTACACCTTACCAACTCTCGTTTCTTATTCTAGTTGCTATGGCCAGGCGAGCCGCAGCCAGGGATGCTGCTCGGACAGGTCCGCCAGTGATGGCGACTGACCCACAGGATATCCCGACGGCACAGAGACATGTTGATCCTCCTCTTCCCGATCGGATGACTAGACTGGAGGAGGGCATGTTGGGCTTACAGCAGATGATGGGGTAGTTGGCTGAGGCCACCCGTATTTAGAGGCAGGATCAGGCATCGACTATTATAGAGCCCATTTAGACAGTCGCACCAGTAGTCATGAGGGTTATGGAGGTATCACTCCCAGAGTTCATGAGGTTGAGACCTCCAGTGTTCACAGGACAGACATAGAAGAGGATCCCCAGTCGTTTCTTGATAGGATGGCTAGGATCGGTAGGCCGTTGAGATTTTCAGATACGAGGTTGGTGGAACTGACCAGTTTTCGGTTGGAGGGATTTGCCCAGACATGGTGTGAGTCGATGGAGAGAGGGCGAGCAGCAGATCTTCCTCTGATGACATGGGCAGAGTTTTTCAAGGTTTTCCTTGCTAGATTCCTTCCACAGAGCGTGAGAGACACCAGAGCTAGCAGTTTTGAGGTATTACGGAAACCTGCAGATATGTCGGTGGCAGATTATGATTTGCAGTTTACCCAGTTGCCATGTTATGCTCTATATTTAGTTCCAACGGAGGAGCTCAGGGTGAAGAAATTTGTGAGGAGCCTGGATATACAGCTGTTCCTTTCCATGGGCTTCCAGCACTTTGATACATATGCACAGGCTATGGAAGCGGCGATTCGAGTGGAGGAGTGTCTGAACGAGACAACGGTTGTTCCAAAATCAAAGAGAGCCAGACCTATTGGGTTAATTTCTAGGCAGTTTGGCAGAGGCCGGGGCAGATTCATTCCAGGACACAGTAGTGGTCGAGGTTGGGCTCAGGGCCGGATGTATGGCTCGTACCCCGAGGGGCAGAGGCCGTCGTCGGCATGTTTCAGTTTTGAGCAACCAGGGCATTAGGCTAGAGAGTGTAGACGCCAAGGAGGGACTGTAGTTCCGCAGGCTGCTTCACCCCCTCCACTTTCTTCTTCGATGGCATTACTTCCTCCACCATCTGCTGCTCTGTGCCAGGTTGTTTCACCGCGAGGCCGTGGTTTTGCCGGACTTACTCAGAGGGGACGAGGAGTCCGAGGGAGAGGACATCAGGATACAGGTAGGAGTCAAGCTAGGGTTTTCGCTTTGACTCCCTAGGATGGCCAGGCATCCAATGCAGTTGTTACAGGTACTCTTCCCATATATTCCCTAGATGTACATATTTTGTTTGATCCCGGTTCTACGCACTCATACGTGTCTGCACACTTCGCACTTTCTTTGGGGAGAGATTTGTCATTGTTAGAGTTATCGTTTGTTGTGATTAATCCAGTGGGAGATTCTTTCGTAACCCGACGCGTATTCAGGTCATGTTCCATACGTATTGGTGATAGATATTCATTAGTCGACTTAATTCTTCTCGATATGCTAGATTTCGATGTACTTCTCAGTATGGATTGGATGGCCGCTTGTCATGCGTACGTTGATTACCCGGGAAAACCGGTCAGATTCTGTTTTCCTGGTGAGCCGATTTTTGTTGTGCAGGGGAACTACAGCGTTACTCCTGCCAACCTGATTTCTGCACATAGTGCTAGACGGCTTTTAAGGAAGGGGTGTTATGGGTTCTTGGCATTTAATCAGGATGTGGGAGACGTAGAGGTCCCATTGGACCAGGTTCCGATCGTATAAGAATTTCTTGATGTATTTCCTACTGAGTTTCCAGGGTTTCCGCCAGAGCGTGATATTGAGTTCTGTATTAACTTGATTCCCGGCGCGGGGCCTATTTCTATACCACCCTATCGGATGGCCCCGACGGAGGTGAAGGAGCTCAAGAGTCAGTTGCAAGAATTTCTTGATAGAGGACTCGTTCGTCCAAATGTATCACCATAGAGAGCTCCGGTCTTGTTCGTTAAGAAGAAGGACGACAGCATGAGATTGTGTATCGACTATCGGCAGCTGAATCGAGTTACGGTGCGGAATAGGTATCCATTACCTCGTATTGACGAATTATTCGATCAGCTGCAGGGAGCTGGCTATTTCTTGAAGATTGATTTGCGGCCCAGGTATCATCAATTGCGAGTCCGGAATGATGACATTCCGAAGACTGCCTTTCGGACGCGCTATGGGCACTACGAATTCCTGGTTATGTCGTTCGGACTCACCAATGCCCCAGCAGCGTTCATGGATATGATGAACCGGATCTTCAAGCCGTTCCCCGACCAGTTTATCATTTTTTTCATAGATGATATTTTGATCTACTCTAAGAGTCGGGATGAACACGAGCAGCACTTAAGGATTGCATTACAGACTTTGAAAGGCATCAGTTGTTCGCCAAATTCTCGAAGTGTGCTTTCTGGTTTGACAGTGTGGAATTCTTGGGTCATATTGTTACGAGAGATGGGATGCAGGTTGATCTGAAGAAGGTTGAGGCAGTACAGCATTGGCCCAGATCCGTGCCAGTGACTGAGATTCGTAGCTTTTTGGGTTTAGCGGGTTATTACCATCGCTTTGTACAGGACTTCTCCCGTATTGCGGCACCTATGACCAGTTTGAACCGAAAGGGAGTTCCGTTTCTATGGACAGAGGGATGTGAGAAGAGTTTCCAGCAGTCGAGGACTCGTCTGACGACTGTGCCCATTCTATCTTTACCTTCAGGCTCAGGCGGATTTGAGGTATATTGTGATGCGTCCCGTGTTGACTTAGGTTGCGTATTGATACAACACGATAGAGTTATTGCTCATGCTTCTCGACAGCTGAAGAAACATGAGCAGAATTACCCTGCCCACAATCTGGAGATGGCCGCGACAGTCTTTGCACTGAAGATTTGGAGACACTATCTATATGGAGAGTCGTGCCAGATCTTTACAGACCACAAGAATCTGAAGTATATATTCCAGCAGCGGGATTTGAACTTGAGGCAGCATTGCTGAATGGAGCTGGTGAAAGATTATGATTGTGAGATTCTTTATCATCCGGGCAAGGCAAATATAGTGGCTGACATTTTAAGTAGGAGGCTTGGGATTTGCTTGTCATATTTGGGTTCGGTTCGGAAGCAGTCGGATGCTGATTGACAGATTTTGTGCGACAATGGTATCCAGTTTGAGTTAACATCAGTAGGAGGAAGTTCGCTCATGTTCGTGCTCGTCCACTTTTGCTTGATCGTATCAGGGAGGCACAGTTAGAGGATGCACGATTTTCAGAGATTTTGGAGCGAGTTCAGCAGTACGGGGATTCTAAGTTTACGATTGACAGCAAGGGAGTGCTATGGTTTGGGACCCAGTTATGTATACCCGGTGTTGATGGGCTGAGGCGTATGATATTAGAGGAGGCACATCAGTCTTCCTACAGCGTTCATCCAGGGTCTACCAAGATATATCATGATTTACGAGACGTGTACTGGCGGGAATGGATGAAACGTGATGTGTCTGACTTCGTTTGGAAATGCCTGAATTGTCAGCAAGTCAAAGCCGAACATCAGAGGCCGGCCGGAGAGTTGCAGCCTCTACTCGTTCCGGAGTGGAAATGGGAGCAGATCTCCATAGATTTTGTTGTAGGTCTACCCAGGTCTAGCAAAAGGTATGACTCTATTTGGGTGATTGTGGATCGATTGACGAAGGCAGCTCACTTTTTCCGGTGAAGACTACTTTCGGGTATGCACAGTATGCCCAGGTCTATATCGACGAGATTGTGCGGTTGCATAGAGTTCTGACCTGTATTGTTTCTGACAGAGGAACACAGTTTACCAGTCGTCTCTGGAAGCTGCAGGATGCTTTGGGCACTCACTTGAGTTTCAGTACTGTCTTCCACCCATAGATTGATGGCCAGTTGGAGCGTACGATTCAGACTCTTGAGGATATGCCCCGAGCTTGTACACTGTATTTGGGTGGCAGTTGGGATCGTCACTAACCTTTGATTGAATTCTCCTATAATAATAGCTTTCAGGAGATGATTCGGATGGCACTATTTGAGGCATTATATGGGAGGAAGTGTCGGTCACCAGTTTTTTGGACCGAGCTTAGCGAAAGCAGCCTCAGTTGGTCCAGGAGACTACAGAGAAAATCCAGATGATCCAGGATAGGATGAGAGTAGCTCAGAGCAGGAAGAAGCCTTATGCCGATCGTCGTCGCCGTAGACTTGAGTTCGATGTGGGAGACTATGTATTTCTCCGTGTCTCTCCGATGAAGGGTGTGATGCGATTCGGGAAAAAGGGGAAGCTCAGTCCCAGATATGTTGGACCCTATGAGATTCTTGAGAAGGTGGGTGCTATAGCATATCGTTTAGCACTTCCACCAAGTTTTCCCGATATGCATCCTGTATTCCACGTGTCTATGCTTCGTAAATACCTTCATGATCCTTCTCATGCTATCCAGCATCAAACTGTAAAGCTTGAGCGTGATTTATCTTACATTGAGTAGTCGGTATCTATTCTCGACCGGCAGGTGAAGAAACTGCGATCAAGGGTACTTCCAACTGTAAAGGTTCTGTGGTGAGGACCAAATAGCGAATAGGTCACTTGGGAAGCCGAGAATGTGGCATCTTTTTGAAGGTATGTATGTTGAGGTTTTAGTTCGGAGACCGAATTTTCTTAAGGGGGATATTGTAACTTTTCGGAAAAATTTGTAGATAATTAATTATTTTATTTTATAAAAAAATATGTTATATATGTTAAATTTTTATAATTTTGATAAAAAAAACTTTTTATAAATGGCTAGGGTATTTAAGTAATATGGTAATTAGTTTAGGTAACATTAGTTTGTAAGGAAAGGTTTTTGTGGAAAGTTTTAATTTCTATATGGTATATAGAGTTGTGTGGGGGTTTATGTGCATATTGTGATAATCATGAGGTTAGGGTTATGATGAACCTTACCCACACCACACCAAGAGATGCACCTCAAGCCACCACCTCACCCTACACATGCACCTCACCCCTCCATGGTGACACCTCCTCCTCCCCTTATCAACACATAACTCCTTTAATTGTTCAGTTATCAAACTGAAAATAGATTTTCAAAACACTTAGCATGTAGTGAAGCTCTCCACCCTTACTTAGAAAAAGAAAAGAAAAGCTAGAATTCCATAAATTTTGATTCAAATCCCTCAAGTTATGCTCCTCAACTCCTTGTACACCTCTTGAAGATTTAGCTCAGTGGAATCCTTCATATAGATATAATCCTAGACCTTTCAGGTCTTAGTATGAGTTATGTACAAAGTAGTATTTACGATATCGGGAAAAAACGTAATTTTGTTAGAGTCTTAGCTCTGTTAGTATCTGTTTTAATTATACTAATCCCTATATAAATATAACAGTACAGTAGCATGATATTATAACCTAGAGTGCACCCTATAAACCCAAACCTATTCCTGCACAGTTCGACCGACGAAATCCTCCATTTTCCCGGTACCGCCGGTTTTCTTGTTGTTTTGGGTTTTGAGATTTTGTGGGTAGATCTCTATAGCTTATATATGGTAGTTGGTATACTTTGATTTTCCTAGATAGTCTGTAAATGAAATCTGAAAACTAATTTCTTTGCTTTTTATAATATTTTAATGTATGATACGGACATTTCGTATCACGTTTTGTGTTTTCTCAAAATACGACGAGTGGGGGTAGCTGTAGTTAGCCTAGGGTCTGTATAGCACACGATATTTTCATGTATCACGTTACGTATGTAAGTTCATTTAGAATTTATGTTTTTTGCCATATCAGAATTTAGCCGCTTATATACGAAAGTTCTTTTCGATGTTAGGTTCGACCATGGGGACTTCGGAAGCAGCGAGGAAGGGAAAATGAATGATGGGATTCGAGTAGATCACGACTTGTTCCGATGAGTAGACTAAATATCTACCGTGGGAGATTGTATGGATGGCGTATAATTCCAAAACCATAAAATTTGTTATACTTATTTTCCATTCATGTTGTTGCATAATTAGACCTAGTAGTTCATTGTGTGCATTCATACCTATTAATGACTGCTTCTTAACACTTGCTAGGACACTTGCACTATTACCAATGCGTTATGTTGCACACATTCTTACATGCTACACTACACCCCATCGATAATTAACATGTCATGTACACACTTAGAACTTGCTATGTCACCTATAATCTATTGCTCACTGTTAGTATCATTAGTAATTGTTGTTATGCACCATTGCTATTGTTTTGACACATATCATATCTCATTTTCATTGCTATTACTTGTATCATGATATATTGGATTATGAGATTTTCCTTGTTTCAAGTTTTATGCACTACTGGTTATATTCTACGGTTCTTCGTGATTGATGTGATATGTCCACCAGGAGTTGTTGTTTTTATGATTTGGTTTTATTCCAAACCGAGTGGGGGGGCTATACGGTTGGGATTTTTACGTTATCCGGACTAAGTGGGGTGGGGATATACAGTCGGATATATGGTGGACCTGGTCGAGACCGAGGGGCAGGAAAGCCGTATTAGAGGCGGGGAGCTTAGTGAGGATACTCGATACCAGAGATAGTTTGAGAAACACGGCGGATACCTGGAGGATACTGACCAATGTTGTTGGCTGTCAAAATCGTTTGGGGAATGATGCCTGCTAAGACTGAAGATTTGTGTCGATGTTTGACACTGGATTTGAGGATCGTTATAAAAATGACCAAGATTTTGGAACATTTGATGAGATTTCTGTTTCCTTTTATACAGGAACTATAGTTACATATTCATATTTTATATGTTATCATATATCATGTTTACCTAATGCATAGTTTTAGTCACTATTCTGTTATGCATACAGTTTCAACTGTTGGATGTTAGTTTATTCGCTGAGTTGGCAACTCACCCCCGTTGTGCCTTAGTTCCTTGCATGAGATATGTGGACGTATAGCTGCGTTGCGGACACAGATAGCACAGCTTTCGTCGTTTATCTTGCTAGGTGGGTTACATATTTAGTAACCACCTTTTTTGGATATTTTGTATCTTGTATCTAGTGTCACTCCATCAGACTATGTATATTATTTGACTTAGAACGAGGGTATACTTATGTTTGTATTTCGGGTCCATTGAGTAGAATCGACTAGTTATATTTTATTGTGCTTTCTGTTACATTTATGCATGTGATTCTTCGCTTTTGAGTGTTGTATATTATTTGCGTGGGTTGTTTCCGCCGATTGGCGTTGATTTTGCTCCCAAGTAGGGGATGCCACTATATTAAATGTTTATGAACTTGCTTTTATGAAAGATTACAAAGGAGGTGCTGTCGAAATTTCTAATACTAAAACCAATTGTTTTAACTTCATCTTAACAACCATTCAACATGTGACCTCATTTTCTTTATTTTTAAAACTGTACTTTCTTATTTCCGCAAACAGGTTTAGATCTTGGTTTTCTGGCTTGCTCGGATTGTGTCGGCATCTTTAGATGCTACACAATCTATGTGCCGGTCAAATGCCAAATTCGGGTCATGACACTTTTTGTATTGGCTTTTTCCTTGTACCTATTTTGTATCTAGAAGTACTCCATCAAAGACCAAGTCTATTTTTTTCGAGATCTTAGAGTTGTATATTTTCTTGTTGTCGGACTCGTGTGGAGTCGACTTGATATATATTTCTGCTGTTTACTTTCCGCTTTGTTGATTCTTCGCCTCTTGGCGTCATATATTACTGCGTGTGTCACGCCCCGCTTCCCAGAGTGCGCTAAGATAGGCACGTGACAGAGCCAACCATGCTACCTGTGGATAGGAAATATCCCTCCATAATCACATTATGGCTGTAGAGATATTAAGAAAAGTAATAAACTATCTAACATATGTCCATAAGCCAGAATAAAAGAGTCATGAAATAAAATAATGCGGAAGCAAAAGATCCAATATAATAATAATCTGGATTTTACGTCCCATAATGCGGGCTCACATCAGGAATGAAATACTGAAGAAAACTAAACTAAACTAAACTAATAACAGGTCCTCACTGCTCGGCATGTTGATCAAAATACTCCTGAACTGCCTGCGATAAGGATAAGGGATCTGGGCCATGCAAAACCCAGACGTCAGTGCGTAATAATATCAATAATTCTAAGCAAGCAGGATGTGATGAAATATGCAGGCATGAAGTATGAACAGTAGCAAGTCATCAGTAGCAAGTAAACAGTAACATGAATATAGATCAGTAAACAAGATATAAATAGGTGAAGTGCAGTGAATAGTCTAAACTGTGCTATAGGGTTATCTATTCAAAATCAATTAATGTAATCCTCATCGTAACCCATCGGTCTATGCCCCGTTCAACCCCACGGGACCACGGTAACAAGATATGATAGACTGTGAGTCTATGTCCCGTTCAACCCCACGGGACCACGGTAACAAGATGTAATAGCCCTTTGAGTTGCGTTCGGATACATTCTTGATTTCTCCATACCCCCAAGGTTATGTGTGTAAGTCAGGTATTGATAAATCTAGAGCTAATGCCAACACAGGATCAAGCAGGTACAGATTTGTCTGTATAGACAACAAGAAATGTCCGTATGGACAACAGGTCAAGATTGTCGGCATTAGTAACAAGATCAGGTAACATGTCAAGCTGTGGTACATCAGGTCATGTCAGGTGGTGTACATGTATCAAGTCATGTCAAGTAGTGCACAGGTATCAAGTCATGTCAATAGTAGTGTATCAGGTCATGTCAGGTAGTGCACAAGTATCAAGTGGGTGCTCATAATCAAACTGTAATAAGTATGGGTGCACAAAATCAAGTATAGAGTACTAATATAACAATAAAATGAAATAATGTGACATGGTATGCAAATCGATATAAAATCAATGATATGGATGCACAATTATCGATTAGGGTTACATTTATAGTTCCAATACTAATTAGGATGCACTTTATTAAACATGGGGTGTTAATATTACAGTATTATGTATTAATGTGATCTATAGATGCATATATATATATATATATATATATATATATATATATATATATATATTTTAAATGAGATGGATGCAAACGGGTATCCAAAAACAGTAAAACTGTAAAATGGCAAAGTAGGATGTACAACTAAGCAATATGAGATGTAAATATTCCATTAGATGCAGTATATTGTAGTATAGTATGTAACAAGATAAGTTTGCATGCGCTAGATGTAAAGTAACACGTACGGATGCAGACGGATGTCGAAAAACGGTAAAAGTAAACATGGGGTGCATAATTTGAAATACCGGTATTATATTTATTAAAATAGATATATATAAAGTAATGTAGCATGTAGCAAGATAAACTTGCCTAGACGGATATGTTCGGTACGTCCGATGTCGGCAAACTGTCACGACGCACGCACGGCACACGGAACGGGTCCAAGTAATGCACGAGGGTGATCACGCAGGTAAGGTACGTCGTCTGGATCGTCGGCGTTAAGCCTGACTCCGGTGAACTATGAAATACAAAAATCAAGAATCTAAAGAAAAGAAAAGAAAAGAAAGAAAGAAAGAGGAAGAAGAAGAAGAGAGGGAAGGGATTGCTCACTGGATTTGTAGGTGTGCAGGGGTCAGTAGACGAGTGTTGGTGTCGAGGAGGAGATCGAAGCTCCGGCGATGAGGTTTGGTATTAGGGTTCTGTGTTTTAGGGTTTTGGCTTGGGTTAGGCTCGGGTGTTGTCTGTTGGGGTGCAGGGGTTTGTGTATGAGAAGCACAGAGGAGAGGGAGGAGAGGAGAAGAATGAGGAGGCGACGGCGAGAGGTGGAGGGGTCGTCGGCGACGAGGTGAGGTGGTGTTGCTGGGTTTAATGGGTGCAATGGTGTGTGCAGGTGAGCTCGGGGAGACGGAAGGAGGAAGGAGTTGGCGAGGAGGAGGAGCTCGGTGAGGTTGAGGGGAGCTTTGAGGGTTCGGTGAGGGAGGCTCGGGGTTTAAATGGGAGGAAGAAGAAAGAATAAAGGGAGTTGGTTAAGGGAGGTGAGCGTAGCGCTCGGAGATGACCGCATCCGAGGAGTCTACAGTAATCGCGAGAAGTGTGAGAAAGGAGCGCGAGAAGAGAAAGATAGAGAGTAAGCGAGAGGAGAGAGAGAGAGGAGGAGGAGAAAGAAAATTGGATTTTAGTGGAGGAAAGAGAGAGTGTCTACGAGTGAGGGGAGAGAAAAAGAGAGAGAGAAAGGGAAGAGAGAGAGTGAGTGTGGGGCCCAGTAATCAGAGAAAAAGAGAGAGAGTTTGTTATTGGGTTTAGATTTAATTTAAAAAAATATTTTATAAGTTATAAGAATTTTTTAAGCTGTTATAATTTAACTGCCGACTTTTAAAAATAATATATTAAATTAAATAAATTTGAATTTTGGGAGGATACAAAAATATTCCAAAACACGCCCGGGTCAGGTCTAAAAATTCAGATTTAAAATATGAAAAATATATGCAACGTCCAAATTTCAAATTGAATGCTCAAGCAACGAAATTGCATATCCCCAAGAACGGATGCACGTACGTGCGCGTTGCCATCCAAACAAGTCCGTTTTACTGAACGGGACAGGAAAAAGATGCGCGGATGCTACCATGGGGTTAGGGGTATCATGCAGGTATGCAGTATTCATGAAAGTGCACATGTCTATGTAACAAGTCAAGATAATTCATAAATATGAATCAAACAAGTTTCAAGCAAGCGGGTCGGGTCGGATGCAATACTAATGTGAAGTATCATTCGCACCCAAAACACGATAAATCAAGAAAATACCATAAATAAGCAAATACAAGAATTGGAATTGGTATGAATGAACTAGTGGTCTTATATTATACCCAACTACAAAAAGAATTTCGTCCTCGAAATTCCAAGAATAAGGAAAGATAAACAGTCAAGAAACTACAAGAATAGGTGTGGAAACTTCTGTCAAATCTCGTCTTCTCGTTCCCAAGTTGATTCTCCGTACGAGCGATTTCCCCAAGAAACAAGTACGAGAGGGATAACCTTGTTCTTATAGACCTTTTCTCCTCGATCAACAATCGACATCGGTCGTTCCTCAAAGGTCAAATCCTCTCTTACCGTCGACTCCCAATGATCCAGCACATGTGTTTCTTCTCGAACATACTTACGGAGTTGAGATACATGAAACACAACATTCGCCAAAGATTGTGGTAAAGCTAATCGATAAGCCACTTCTCCAACACGCTCTAAAATCTCGAAAGGCCCTACGAATCGAGGACTAAGCTTGCCTCGACTCCCAAAACGAATCACTCCTCTTGTCAGAGATATCTTCAAGAATACCAGATCACCAACAGCGAACTCTAGAGGTCTTCTTGAAGTATCGGCCCAACTCTTCTGCCGATCTTGTGCTGCCTTCATGTGATTCCGGATAGTGTTAACTTTCTCTACTGTCTGCAGGATCAAATCCGGTCCCAACAATCTTCGTTCTCGAATATCGTCCCAACAAACAGGTGAACGACACTTGCGACCATATAATGCTTCGAATGGAGCCATCTGAATAGTCGCCTGAAAACTGTTGTTGTAAGAAAACTCCACCAAGTGTAGATGATCTTCCCACGATCTCTTGAAGTCTAACATGCAAGCTCTCAACATGTCTTCAAGAGTTTGGATCGTTCTCTCCGACTGGCCATCTGTCTGAGGATGATAAGCTATGCTAAACTTCAATCGAGTCCCTAAACTTTCCTGTAAGCTCCTCCAGAAGTGCGATAAGAAACGGGTGTCACGGTCGGACACGATGCTCACCGGTACTCCATGCAATCTTACAATCTCCTGCATGTACCATTCCGCCAACGCTTCCGTTGATTGACCAACTCGAAATGGTATGAAATGAGCTGCCTTGGTCAATCGATCAACAATTACCCAAACTTCATTGTTGCCCTTCGGACTCCGCGGTAAAGCTGTCATGAAATCCATGGCTATATGTTCCTACTTCCATTGAGGAATCGGAAGTGGTTGCAATAAACCAGCAACCCTTTGATATCCAGCCTTAACTTGCTGACACACCAAGCACTTCGCTACAAAGCGGGCAATCTCCCATTTCATGCCTTCCCACTAGAAATGCTGTCGAACATCACGGTACATCTTCGTGCCTCCAGGATGTACGGAATACGCGGAACTGTGCCCCTCCTTCAAAACTTCTTCTCGAATGTTTCCCTTTGGCACACATAAACGGCTACCAACAAGTCCGTTCGAAGTCCAGCTTCAACTTGTTCTCGAAACTTTTGCAATCTAGGGTCCTGTAACTGCACTGCTTTAATATTCTCAATCAATGACGAATGTACTTGCAGCTGCATCAACTGTCCCGAAGAATACGGTAGCACGATCTCCAACTCGAATCTCCGAAAGTCTTCGATAAGTTCTTTCTGTGCAGTCAACGTCTGAATTTCTGGCAACCGACTAAGCGCATCCGGCACAACATTAACTTTCCCCGGATGGTACTTAAGGTTAAGATCGTAGTCAGCCATCAGCTCCAACCATCTGCACTGCCTCATGTTAAGCTCTTTCTATGTGAACACATACTTTAGGCTTTTGTGATCGGTGAATACTTCGACCCTTTCGCCCAATAAGTAGTGTCTCCAAATCTTCAAAGCGAAAATCATAGCTACTAGCTCCAAATCATGAGTTGGGTAATTCTTCTCATGGGTCTTCAACTGTCTCGATGCGTAAGCTATAACCTTCCCATGTTGCATCAAAACACATCCCAAACCTTTCGCAGATGCATCGCTGTAAAACACCAATCCTTCGGAACTGTCTGGTACGGTTAAAATAGGAGCAGTTATCAATCTCTGCTTCAATGCCTCAAAAGCTGACGCACATTTATCCGTCCATACGAACGGTACTTTCTTACGCGTAAGCTTGGTCAGAGGCTCAGCCAAACGAACAAAATTCTCTACGAACCTTCTGTAGTATCCTGCAAGTCCAAGAAAACTCCTGATCTCTGCTACGTTCTTCGGAATCGGCCAATCTCGAACTGCTGCAATCTTCTCAGGGTCAACGGCGATTCCTTCTCCAGATACAACATGCCACAAACTTCACTTCTTCAAGCCAAAACTCGCACTTGCTCATCTTTGCATACAATCTTTCTTGCCTCAATGTCTGCAGTGCGATCTTCAAGTATTCTGCATGCTCTTCTATGCTCATCGAGTAGACCAGAATATCATCAATGAACACCACTATAAACTGGTCCAAGAATGGTGAAAAGATTCGGTTCATCAAGTCCATAAATATCGCCGGTGCATTCGTGACTCCGAATGGCATCACTAAATACTCGTAATGTCCATACCGAGTTCGGAACGCGGACTTGCAAATATCTTCTGATTTAACTCGGACCTGATGATATCCGGATCGCAAATCCAGCTTCGAGAATACCCCCGCGCCACTAAGCTGCTCGAATAATTCGCCAATGTGAGGGATCGGGTACTTGTTCTTAATAGTCACCCGGTTTAATTCTCGATAATCGATGCACATCTTCCTTGTGCCATCTTTCTTCTTGACTAGAAGAACTGGAGATCCCCATGGTGAATTACTGTTGCGAATCCAACCCTTCTCTAGCAATTCAGTAATCTGCTTCTTGACTTCTTCCAACTCCACTGGTGCCATTGGATAGTACGCCTTAGAGATTGGCGCTGCACCAGGAATAAGATCGATCGCGAACTCCACATCTTGTTTTGGCGGTAAACCTGAGATATCTTCGAACACGTCCATGAAATCTCGAACTACAGCTAGCGCTTCCTCCTTATCAACTTCCATCGATGAATGAACATTGTTTGTCGGCCTAGCCCTAAACTCGACTGGCACGACAGAACTGCTTCCTCCAGTAAAAGTAAACTCCGGATGTCCGGGAATCTGGAAAATCACTTTCTTTTCCCTACAATCAATGTGTGCATGGAAAGTGTTAAGAAAATCCATTCCTAAGACAACTTCTTAACTGCCGGTATCAATCACCAAGAAATCTGCAAACAACTCCCGTCCGCAAACAACAACTGAACAATCCTTACATTCTCTACTAGCTATGATCTTCTCATTCCCAGTGTGTATGTCCCAACAACAAGATAAGGTCATGCAAGGAATCGAGTGTGCAGCAATAAACTTGGACGACATAAAACAATGGGATGCATGATTGATGTCAAAACTATTTATTACCGCAATCAAGAACGGCGTCGCATGAAGCTAGCCGGTGAGTACAGGTCGGTCCACAGGGATGTTGTGAATCTCCTAATCGCGCTAACGAGTTAATTCCGAAGGGTGTTCGGATTGATTATTAAATATAAAAACCTAATTATTCTATACTACGATTATCTAGATCTAGTCTTGTTAGGGTTAGGTTTAGGGATGGTTTGGAAATGCAAGTAAATCTCAACGCTTTCTATACCCGAATGAAGATCTATGAGGAGTTATGGTAATTATCAATAAAGGGGATTAGATCCATTCGGGAAGGTGTTCCTTCCTCTAGGTTCTTGTCCTTCCTTTAGAGATCCTTACCCTAACCTCCATGGAAAACGCGTGCAACCGGGCCTTTATACTACGGTGTCATCGTTACCTCGAGGGGTAGGATGCCGTAGGGCGCGGTGTGTGCGTGTATGCATGGAGTCCTATTGAAAATATATTATGGGTAAGAAAGGGATGAGAGATCCCATCTCTCAAAAGCCTTCCCCAAAACTAACTCTAAACAATTTCCTAGGGCAAGGAATTAAATCTACATAGGGCAAAGAATTAAAATCTAAACTAGAGCAATTAAATAAAACTACTTACAGATGGCTCTCTCCAAACATCAACGCAGGGTTGTCAGATCTGAACTCATGAATTGAAAAGAGGCACCGATGCTCTCCAAAAGAATTCTGGAATTTATTATTAAAAGGAGGCATAAGGTTTACAATAATTTAGAGTTCCTATTTATAGAGGATAGGAAACCCTAGGTTACATTTGATTCGCATATCTACTTTTACGAAAACACCCCTAAGAAAAGACCTAGTCAACGCCGCATCAACACTTTGGTGAAATTTGACGAACCCCGGGCACATGATGGCCGTGTTAGTTGTATGTATGCCCTAGAGGCCAGTATTGTACAGATGATGTATATTATATTGGATGCTTGGACATATATAGAGATGACTTTCTTGCTCGATATGATAGTATGCTATCTGGTTACTCTTTATCTTAACATGTACACTTGTCTCTTTAAACTGTCTTATAGTTACATGTTGATAAAGCCCTTAGGATGTGTACTTGACTACCTGGACTATGATGCAGATCATACTAGTGAGGACATGGTAGTCCATAAGTACATCCTTAAAGGTCCCTAGTCGTGGGTGTATCGAGACAGGGTATCGATATACCAGTGTAGACTAGCGTATACGCTTCTCGACCCATGAGATGGGCAATGGATGATCCCATATCCATTGGTGTTTGACATCAGAGATGGTATACGGGTGCTCAGTGGAGACTGGGTACACTGGACGGACTCGCCGAGAACTCCCAGATTGTATTATACCTCACGTCAGATGGCAGTTCTCAGGTGACACTTGTGCAGGTTAGTCTGTAGACCCGAGATCGTCATAGAGTCTTGTGTGATTCCCACTGTGCTTTGATCTCCACCTTACCACGTCCATGAGGGCGTGCAAAATGGTGGTCTTTGGGTACAGTCCCGAGTCACATGGAGGCAATGAGCGATAGGAGGGGTTTCGTCTCTCCCGGTATTGGGGGTTGATGTTGCGCTGTGCTCGATTGGCCGTAACAGGAAAGTCCCTGGCCAGGGATGATAAGAGATTTGCTGGTAAGTGTTACCCGTAGTTTCTCGACCCGTTATGAGCCTCACATCGGCACGACTTATCGGTTATTGGGGTCTGACGTATACCACCCCTAGACTTGATATGCGACATATCAGACGAACAGACCGGACTGTACGGTAAGTGTTACTGGTTGGATTCACAGGAGTGTGAGCGGGCTAGCTCGTCGATCTTCTGATCGCTCAATACCCGGATGGCCGTTACGTTTAGCAGACCGCTTGCGGCTTGTGGGTGCATGATATGATCATCATCTGCTACTGGCGTATTGACGAGTCTTTAGAGTCCTACACAGAGGTTTCCTGGCTCAAGCGAAACGAAATAGAAGCACATATGAGATATGTGCAGGACCGAGAATAATGCGTGTATGTGATACCGTATTTCATTCTCGCGATGGATGTATCGATTGGTTATATTCGATATAACCTAGATATCGAATCAAGGATTGATTCGATAAGCCGATACACAGGATACTAGTCGGTTATATGCGATATGACCGGATCGTTAAATCAAGAGTTGATTTAATGATTTAATGTATAATTATATATTTGATATATTACTTTGCATTAGCTAGTATTAGTTCACTTTATATGGATTTTCTCACTTGATGTGCAAGAAGTATATGTGATATACTTTTGTGCACATATTTGTATCATGTTTGATGATACTTGATCATTTAGTTAAGTGTATAGAATTAAACCATGGTTAATTTGATGATTAGGGTTTTGCATATTCATTTATTTATTTATTTGTTCATTTATTTATTTGGAAATGATTTAGATAAGAATGGTGGCTTTATTTGTTTCTAGTTGAAGCTTCATGAAGCTTTGACTTCTTAACCATTCTTGTCTTCATGCTTAACCCTAACCCATCCAAGTAACCATGGTCTATTCTCTACACTCTACCCTAGTTAGTATATGATAAGTATTCATTTACTTTTCATTTTTACTTAACACTTATCATATTCTTTCTTCTTCTTAATCATCTTCTTCTTCAAGAAAGAAAGCTTGATGCCATCAATGGCAACTTGAGTTCTAAAGTGAGAAATCCAATTCTAAAGTGAACCCACCTCCTATTTCTTCACCCTCTACCTCTTGCCAAGTTGTTTTGGGTGTTTTCTTCACAAGTTTCACAAATTTGTGAAGTCGGAGCTTGAACTTGTGATGCCTCAACGTAGATCATCTTCGGCACGAAGCCGACGACCTAGTCCGCCCATTTCTCCGATGAAGCCGACGATTGAGTTCGGAATTCGAGATGGACAGCGAGAGGACGCCTACGTGGAGCTAAGGAAGTGGAGAACCGGATCTACAAAGGTTGTAGCCTCTCTCCTTTAGTTAAGATGTTAACTAGTTTAGTTTTTCGCCTAAATTTCTAGTCAACGATCTAGTCTAGGGTTTCTCGGCACCGTAAAATTTGAAATTGGCATGGATGATGCCTTGTGAGACCTCTTGAGAGTGCCTAGGAACCCTACAAGCCACGGAACCGCGACATGGGTGGGCTTGGGCCGCGGTTCCGCGGCCCATTGGTAGGCTGGACTGCTTAAAATTTCATGTCTTGTTCTGGGTCTTTTTGGGCTTCTGATTCCTTGATTCTTTTATCAATTGGGATTCTACATTGGTTCCAGATCTTCAGTGAACAATTTGCAATGGACTTTTAACCGTTCGCTTTATAATCTTGGACCTTGCATTGCCTTGTACTTTGTGAATTTTATCTTTGATGTAGGCTTGATCAAGAGTCATCTGTTTGTTGCTCAAAGTCCACTTTTGCATCGTCTTTTCATCGTTTTCACTGTTTTCTGTCCAAGAACCTGTAACCTGTAATATGTAGCAGTCATGCGTCAAAAGCACCTGTTTATTTATAAAACGAATAAGGATGGGGAATATAATAATGCAATATTATGGTGTGAACAAATACCCCCAAATTTATCTTTTGCTCGTCCTCGAGCAAACTTATTTTTTTATTCTCGACAAAACCTAACCGCACTTTTGCAGGGAAACGCGATTGCACTGAGCTCGTGCAACATGCCGTTAAACCTCTAGGTGTCCCTAGTAGGAGGAGTGTTGTCTCCTGAGGGTTTTCAGCGGATACTACCCACAAAATCCTATCAATTTGGCTTTTCGACTTTAATTCTCCAATTAGGTTTTCTAAAAAGGAATTCTATTATCGTTGACTTGCAAATTATCCATCCATATTCTTCACACTTCCTCATTATTTAACTTAAGATTATATATGTTCTATAGACTTACTTAGCTTTCGGCATCTCTTAAGTTTTCCTTCTAGGGTTCCATCTCCACTTAGGAATTTTTATCAACTCTACTAAAGATACAAGTTCTATTCTTCACTCCTTTCTCTCATCTAAACTCCAATCACATACCCCTACGTGTGTGTATGAATCATCCCTACACTTGGAAATTCAAATCAAGCAATCATACTCTTGTCCGTTGTCCAAAGTACTTATTAATTGGTGAATTTTAATTGAATTTTGCTTACACATCCTTCATGCGACCGTTAATACTTCTTGAGGTACCAACAACCGATTACAAGATATGTTTGCACTTTAAAGCGTAATTCCTAGTCTTGCAACACCCAAGGCTTTAGCAGTGACTCCCAAACCAGTTGGTCTAAGGCACTAGGTGATGAAGCACTCTCGCTAAATATTTTTCTATTTTTGCAGCCTTAAGTAATCACAAAAACCAGTGTTCATTTTTTTTTCTTTATTCACTTTTTTTTTCTTTTATTTTCATTGTACTAAGGACTTTAGACAAGAGCATTTCAAGGTCTCTTCTACTATTCCAAGTTTCAAGGTGCGTGATTGTGCAATTTGTAGGGTATACATTTTTAGAATCTAGACTTAAGCTAGGAATTATTTTTCAAACTTATACTCTAATAAAAATATCAATACTCTTCCCTTGTTTCAACTTAGCCCAAGAACTGAACTCAAAATTTGCCTATTTCTAAATAAACTACAAAGACATATACTCTCTACCGTTAAACTTTAAGCAAGGTTATTTTTAGGGTTTTTAATTTACTAAGTCTAAGATCTAGTTGTTCCTAACCAGTTAACCTATTTGTCAAACTCAAATCAAATAAATCCAAAATTGAATACAATGATTTTTATAATTTTTGAAAATTTTCAATTTTTATGGATTTTCAAATAAGTATGCAAATGCAAAAATATACACATGAATGCGAAGGAAGAAGACGTGCCGAGCATACCCCCAAACTTAAACTTGACAGTGTCCTCACTGTCATGCTACACCAAGAGGGTCAAAATTGCCGGTACTCCCCTATTTATTTATTTATAATTTTTTTATCTTTTATTTTTTTTAATTTTTTTTTATTTTTTATAGAAAAAGAAAACAAATATATATATATATATACAACAAGGTTCCTCCAAACTTAAGCTTGGCCTTACACAAGCCAAAGGTTAGCACCAACCATTCAAAAATCTTATCGTGGTAATGGTAGGGTTGGTGAAAGAATGGGGTGGAAAGAAAAGAAATGAGAAGCACACGAGACCGAATGGGAAGAAGAGTGGAATATGGTCTCGGTGGAGGAGAAGAAGGGCGGAAAAGAGAAAGATGGGTAGCACGATCTTAAGGGTGTAAATTGAGTGAATAAATTAGGACAATTTGTGATGGCCGATGTGTGAAAACTGATTGTGCTAATCTATCAACTCGTCGTGAAATGGGGTCAAATCTCTCAAGATTCGCAAGAAAACATAGGTACGCCGAACTTGATATAGGAGATGAAACCGTAACGGTCTCTTGCACGGTCGGAACAATAGGAAGGACGAAAGGGAATAGAGAACGTTAGAATGAGTAGAGATGTGTAATATGGATAGTCAAGTTACCCCTGAACTGATTCTTACCTAGAGTTTTATTATTCATCACAAAAGGATTCTTCTTCTTCTTCTTCCTTGAGTTCTTGATGGAAAAGCTTTCTAGCTTTTTCAAAAATGTTGATTTTTTCATATTAAAAATACTCAAAAAAATCGGCAGGTAATTGTATGGGTTTCTGTAAAAAACGAGGTAGTAATACCATTAAAGAGCCGCGGAACCGCGGCAATGACCAGCCTTGCGCGGCGGTTCCGCGGCGGAACAGTGATATTAGCGCTTGTGTTTTACACAGTAAAATCCGTACAGTTTTCCTGATTGTTCTGGGATATTTTTTATTTTACTCAAGTGTTGAGTTTTCTGGGTTATATTGGGAGTTCGTTGATTCGATCGGAAAGTATAACTTCGTTTAGTTTGTCCGGATAATTTTAGAACGTGTTAAAAAGTTCGACCGGATATCAATAACTCACTTTTTTCCCTGCCGGAAAATTTCCAAGTGTTGGATTTTTCCGTAGTTTAAGAACGTTCTAAGTTGTACAAGTAACGCGGGGGACCCTCTAGAAGAACACAAACCTTAACTCGATTATGTGACCGTCTTGAACTGCCTCTAAATCTTACGGTTTGGGGCAGTACGGCGTTGCCACATGTGAGGCGTTGGCTTGACCCTTCTACGGCTTGGTACTGTGGCATGTGATGGATGTTTTAAAACTAATTTCAAGTGTTGAGAACTATTTGGGAAATCTTGGGTGTTTGTTTATTCGATCGGAAAGTTTAACATTGTCTATCTATCTGGAATGTGATACAATATTTGGAATCCACAAGTAGTTATGAGATAACTAATTTGAATGTTATAAATCTAGCAGTTTAGTCTCAGATGATCGGTTGCCACGGGATTTTGATGCGATCAAAAGTCCGTCGCAATCACGTAGCATACGCGGATACACGCCGGGTAAACTTAATAGATAGCCACGCCCCATAGCCCCGACCAAGTGACTGTAGGAGAACCCCGTCGCCAAAAGCATCCGTTCGGGTGCTCGTGGCAGCGGTGTTTCGCCTTAGTGCACTTCGTCGACGGCATCCGGGGGTGCGGCCGTCTACTAAATTTTGCGACGAGCATTCGATCAGGATGTCGGGAATCTTGTTGAATTGCCCGACTTGATATTGAAAAGTGTTTTCGAGATCGAGACTAAAATGCGGGGTTTATAATTGTTAGGCATGCGATGTCTAAGGAATTCATTTGGTTAGGCATGCGATGTCTAAAGTGGTTGCGGATTCCAACTGTTGTATTTTTACACTTTCTTTTCTGCGACCGTAAGTGTAATATGTGGTGTATCGCCGGTTTCGATGCTATACATCAACGACAACTGGGATACGCATATTTACTTACGCTGATGATATGAGATATTATGTGTTGTTGTGATATGCTATATTGGATCGTCGCGTTTTGAATAGCCGTGGGTTTTATGTGAGATGAGAGTTTTTCTTTTTCATTCATGTAAAATTCATTTGTATGTAATATTCATTTATTGGGGCACTTCCGGGCTGAGGATGATGTCACCATTGTATATTATTTACTTTTCCGCATTAGGTAGACCCAAGGAGGGGAGCACAAGTAACCGGGTTCTAGGGTCCAGTGGGAGACCATCTCGAGGAGTTGAGACTGGGTCTCCTAACCCTAGAATTGGCAGTGTTGCTTGCCGCTCTCGTAGGGGTCTAGGGATGTGGGTTTGGCTATTCATCGCGACCGTGGAATCCGTGTTTTATACAGGCTCGTATTAAAACACGGACATCCTAGTATATCCAATATTTCATATATGTTCTTCTGTTGCAATGTTCTGTGATGAGATCATATTACTGCCTGAGACGAATGTTATATTATATATATGAGATATATGTTATATTGCAGATTTCGTTTCAAATGATTTTGCTTGTGAAGCACAATAAAAATGGGATTTCATTAATGAGATTAATGAAATGAAAGAAACCTAAAGATGTTGTAGAAACTTGTTTAAAAACTGGTAGCTCTAGTTTTGCTTTGCATAGCGATGTTCCTTGTAGAACATCCAGCACCTTATTCGATAAGGAAAGAGCCGAGATCTCTTCACCGAGAGTGACCTCTTTAACGAAACTAGCAGATGCTACATACTCAGTTTGTCTTTTGATTGTTTCTATAGTTTTTGCTTTGCATAGTGATATTTGTGAAATATCCTGCACCTTATTCGATGAGGAAAGAGCCGACGATCCCTTCACCGGGAGTGACCTCTTTAGAAAAACTAGAAAAGGCCTAAAAACACTCCATTTAAAATCACTCGATTCTACAACGATATCAAGTTCATTACGCAAAGGGTTTTCTTAAAAACCAGTCGTAGCCCTCCATCATTTCAGATAAGTAATAGTTAGTATTCGTATTGCGTTTGTTGACCTCTGTCAAGGCGTAGTGTGCAGTAGCTGATTAGTGCTTATCTGTATAAACATATGATGTGATTGATTTAAGGTAGTCGTACGACCTTGTTGACCTCTGTCAAGGGTCGTGCGGGTGGGTTTACTTCAATCAGGAAATGACGGGTTGAACTTGACTAGCAGCCTATGGTTTGTTGACCTCTGTCAAGGTCATAGGACGCTTGGGGTAAAATATTATTGGGAATTTCAAGAGTTGAAATTTGCAATGAGATTGCATACCTTCTATGAGATAGTTGGATCCCGATACCCGCTGCGAGTAAGAGTTACTCCTGGGAGAGTTTTACACATTACAATTAGCCGATCAAGTAGGTGTCTAGAAATGTGTTAACGGGGTTACGCCCCTGGGAAAACGAGGTTTAATTTAATTAGGTCCGTGCGAAAGCACGGGGAACCTCCCTCAAAGTACCGGCACTGGCCTGACTGAAAGATTGGCGAACTTGTAGGGTGTAACTAATCCCGGCTAGTCTTTCCTTTTAGGGTTTGAAGGAAGATTTGACTAAAATAGTGGGAGACATCCTGATTAGATAAATTGATAACCAATCTAATCTTGTAAAAGCGCACGCTGAGTGTTTTCTTCTCTCTCTCTCTCTCCTGGTTACGACTATGTCACGCCTTAATCAAGATAATAATACGGAAGTATTGACCGAACCCTCTTGTTATACTGCGCTGAGGAACGTTGGTCCCGCTCCAACTTATAATTGTTATAAGACAGAGAAGGAAATAGGGGATTACCAGAATTCCCGTGCCACCCAAACGAAGAAAGTGCATGCTGATGCATCTTCTTCTGGTGTGTTCATTACAGAGAACTGTTTCTCAGTATCCTTTACGTCCTGGGTTTGAGATACCGGATCAGGATCCCGCATATGTAATTTGTTACATGGGCTACAGATAGGTAGAGAACTGAGAACGGGTGATAAGTTTCAAGAGTTGAAAATGGTGCAAGTGTTGCAGCCAAGTCTGTTGGCAGTTATCACCCTGTATTACCAGAATACATTGATTCTGAACGAATGTTATTAGATACCGAACCTAATATAGAACATCATATCGGTCTCTTTATTAGTAAAGAAGGATATAATTTTGTATTGTTGGATAATGTTTTGAACATTTCCTATATCAAGAGTTGATCGGTTCAGGCACGTTATCTAAAAGCAGAGACGTTCTAAATCAAACCACGGTTCTTAGTATATAGAACACACGCAAGAGGAAGAGTTTAGAAATGAACGGATCCTTCTTGAGGCATTGTAGACTAGGTCATATCAATGCGACCCGACTAGCTAAGTTACATTTAGATGCATATTTGAATTAGTTTGACTTTACATCTTGTGAAACTTGCCGGTCATGTCACAGAGATAAGATGACCACAGATCCGTTTATTGGAAACAGAGAAAGAGTTAATGAACTCTTGGGATTGATACATGATGATGTATGAAAGTCCCATGTCTATACATGCCAGGACCGGTTCTTTATACTTCATTATATTCACTGATGGTCTCTCAAGATTCGCACATGTGTTCCTGTTGAAACACAAGTCTGAACCTTTTGAGAAATTTCAATGAATATAAGTCAAAAGTAGAGAACTAAAAACGGGTATAAGTATTATGTCCTTTGATGAGATCAAGGAGGAGAATACTTGAGCACGGGATTCCTGGACTATTCTAAAGGAGAATGAGATTCTCTCTCATCATTACTCCTTCGTATACACCACAGCATCTCGGTGTATCGGGGCGGAGCAATCACACCCTATATGATATGGTGCGCTCTATGATGAGTACTACTGAGTTTCCTATTTCCTTTTGGAAGTTATGCACTTGTGAAGCTGCATACCTATTAAATAGTGTTCCAATCAAATCAGTTGCCTACCACTTCATATGTGATATGGAATGGGAAGAGCCCATATCTTGAGTAAGTTAAGATTTGGGGTTGTCCGGCCTATGTCTAAAAGCAAAATCCGGACAAGCTCGAGGCAAAGTCAGCTCTGTAGAAGTTTGTTGGATATCCCAAGCATTCGCAAGGGAATATCTTCTACCTAACCGAGGAACAAAAGATGTTTTGTTTCTCAACATACCACCTTTGTGAAAGGGAATTTCTTGTGAAGAAATTAGTGGTCATGAGGTAGAACTGAAAACAGTTCCAGCTATACAAACTGCAGCTGATGATTTGGTGAAACCGAAGGATTCAATAGTTTCTAACGAACCTCAGCCTTTCCGCCGATCTAATAGGGTTCCTCACCCACCTGAGAGATACTTCGGTTTCTCTATGACAATGGGAGCGAGGATTGCATCATGAGATGATGACCCAACTATTTTCGAGCTGGCCATCAGGAGTGGGACTCTGTAAGAATGACTAGATGCTTAGCGATCTGAGATGGAATCCTTATACACCAAAAAAGTATGGACTTTGATTGCTTTATCTGAAGGGTTAAATCCCCATCAGGAGCAAGTATATCTTGAGAAGATTACTTGGTGTACATGGAAAAGTTGAGACTTTCAAAGCTATGCTTAAGTCCATCCAGATCCTACTTGCCATGGCTACATACCATGACTACGATATCCGGCGGTTGGGTGTCATGACTGCTTTTCTAAATGTTGATTTGGAAGAGTGCGTCTATAAGTACACAGCCAGAGGGCTTCGTAGACAGTGGGAGCAGTGGAAACGTATGCAAGATATTTTATGTGATAAAGCAGGCATCGCGGAGTTGGAACGTCTGTTTTGATGTGGTAGTCAAAGAGTTTGATTTCATCAAAATGGTAGATGAACCTTGTATATACAGAAATGTAGTAGAGAGTATGGTGGTGATCCTCGTAGAGTACGTGGATGACATACTCTTGATAGGGAAAGGTTTCCTATGCTACGCTCGGTCAATCTCCGCTTATCACAAGGATTCTCCATATAGGATCAAGATGATACCTCCTAAATCCTAGGTTTTATATTTATGAGATAGATCTAAATGGATGTTAGGATTCTCACTTGTTGTAGTGAGATGGTATCAATCGATCCTGGGGAGAATCACTGGAAAGGTTCCAGGGTGATAAGGACGACTGAATGTCAGTCGCATGCATTGTCTTTACCCTCAGTGGAGGGACGGTATGTTGGAAGAGTTCCAAGCTAGATATCGTGACTTACTAGACGATCAAAGGCAAGATACGTCATTACCAAGGATGCTACCAAAGAGGCAGTCTGGATATATAAGTTCATGAGATGAACTTCGTTCCTACCATTGTGTGACAATGGAGTTGTGGCTTATGCCAAGGAACCCCTGTCCCATCTGAAATCCAGATATAATTCTTAGGCGGTATCACCTGATCATGGAAATGGTTGATCTCCAGGGAGATCACGGTTAAGAGAGTAGACACAGAGGACAACAGCGCGGATCCACTCACAAACACCTTTTTTCCAGAAGAGACTTTTATGGGATGGTTGAGTATGAGATACTTCAACCTAGCTAATTGTTGGGTATGTGATACCACAACAGATGGCCCTAGTGCAAGTGGGAAATTGTTAGTTATATGTATGCCCTAGAGGCCATTACTGTACATATGATGTATATTGTAGTGGATGCTTGGACATATATAGGGAGGACTTTCTTGCTCGACATGATAGTATGCTATCTGGTTACTCTTTATCTTAACACGTACTCTGATTGTCTCTATGTTACATGTTGATAAAGCCCTTAGGATATGTACTCGACTACTGGGACTATGATGAGATCATACTAGTGGGGCCACGGTAGTCGACGAGTACATCCTATAACTGTTCCTAATCGTGGGTGTATCAAGACAGGGCATCGATATACCAGAATAGACTAGCGTATGCGCTTCTTGACCCATATGATTGGCGATGGATGATCCCATATCCATTGGTGTTTGACATCAGAGAAGGTATACGGGTGCTCAGTAGAGACTGGGTACACTGGACGGACTCCCCGAGAACTCCCAGATGGTATTATACCTCATGTCAGATGGAAGTTCTCTGGTGACACTGGTACAGAGTAGTCTGTAGACCCGAGATCGTCATAGAGTCTTGTGTGATTCCCACTGTGTTTTGATTTCCATCATACCACGTCCAAGAGGGCCTGCAAAAAGGTGGCTTTTGGGTACAGTCCCGAATCACATAGAGGTAATGGGCGATAGGAGGGGATTCGTCTCTCCCGGTATAAGGAGTTGATGTTGTGCTGTGTTCGATTGGCTATAACTGGAAATCCCTGGCCAGGGTTGCTGAGATTTACTGGTAAGTGTTATCAGTAGTTTCTCGAACTGTTATGGACCTCATATTGACACGACTTATCAAGCTACTGGGGTTTGACGTTTACCACCCCTAGGCGAGATATGCGACATATCAGACGAAGAGACCGGACTGTACGAGAGTGTTACTGACTGGATTCACAGGAGAATGTACAGGCTTGCTTGCTGATCTTCTGAGCGCTCAATACCTGGATGGCTGTTACGTTTAGCTGACCGCTTGCAGCTTGTGGGTGTTTGAAATGATCATCACCTACTGCCGAAGTATTGACGATTCTTTAGAGTCCTACACAGAGGTTTCTTGGCTCAGGCAAAACGGAGTAGGAGGACATATGTGATATGTGCGGGACCGAGAACAATACGTGTATGTGATACCGTATTAGATTCTCATGATATGAGATATCGGCCGGGTATATGCAATATAGCCGGGTCATCGGATCAAGTGTTGATTCGATGAACTGATACAGATTATATTAGTCGGTTATTTGTAAAATAGCCGGATTATCGGATCAAGTGTTGATTCGATAATTTAATGTATAATTATATATTTGATATATTAAATTACATTAACTAATATAAGCTCACTTAAAGATTTTTTTTCTCACTCGGGTAATACATTGATATATATGTGATATATGTTAATAGTATTATTTTATTTTGTTACAATAAATATTATATATATGATATATAATATTGTAACATGTTATGGTTATAAATGCAACATGTTTTGTGGAGTTTAATGGAGGTTAGGGTTTGGATTAGGGTTGAGTTTTCATGAAGCTTTCAAGAAGCTTCTTGAAGCTTTGACTTTGACTTGGATATTTTGCATATATATTTCTTTAATCCAACCCAACCCTTTACCCTAGTTAAATCTCTACATGGATTAAGTCTTCATACTTAACCCATGGTTGCAATTCTAACCACACTAGAGTTTCATTATTCATCACAAAAGGATTCTACTTCTTCTTCCTTGAGTTCTTGATGGAAAAGCTTTCTAGCTTGTTCATTAGTGATGAAAATGAGTGAGTTAAAGAAAACTAATGAGAGCTAAATTCCTACTTCATCATCCTAATCTATCCTAGCCTTTTAGATTCGGGTGTTCACTTCATTTGTGAGTGAGAGCTTGAGTTAAAGAAACTTCAAGGTAGATCATCTTTGTTATCGAAGATCGGAAGTAAGTTTGCATCATACTCTTCGTGGAGCCTTTCTAGAGTCCGGAAACTCGATGATCGCAGCGAAGGGACCTCAACACGGAGCTTTAGAAGTGAAGGACAGGACTACAAAGGTTGTAATCCCAAACTCTTAGATGTTAAAGTGTTTAACATGCTTTGTTTCGCCTAATCTCTAGTTTAAAGATCTTGGTTAGGGTTCTTCGGCACTCGAAATTTTAAATCGGGCATGGTTAATGCCTTATAGACCCTTATGAGTGTGCCTAGTAACCCTACAATATTTGCTTATTTATGGTATTTTCTTGATTTATCGTGTTTTGGGTGCGAATGGTATTTCACATTGGTATTGCATCCGACCCGACCCGCTTGCATGAAACTTGTTTGATTCATATTTATGAATTATCTTGACTTGTTACATAGACATGTGCACTTTCTTGAATACTGCATACTGGCATTTTATCTGGCATTGCATCTTTTATCATATAACATTTTAAGTCATGTAAAATATTTTAAAAATACATTGCATGGCCTGCATGATACCCCTAACCCCGTGGTAGCATCCGCGCATCTTGTTCCTGTCCTGTTCAGTAAAACGGACTTGTTTGGATGGCTACGCGCACGTACGTGCATCCGTTCTTGGGGGTATGCAATTTCGTTACCTGAGCATTCATTTTGAAATTTGGACGTCGCATATATTTTTTATATTTTAAATCTGAATTTTTAGATCCGACCCGGGCGTGTTTTGGAATATTTTTGTATCCCGCAAAAATTCAAATTTATTTAATTTTATATATTATTTTTAAAAGTCGGCAGTTAAATTATAACAGCTTAAAAAATTCTTATAACTTATAAAATATTTTTTAAATTAAATCTAAACCTAATAACAAACTCTCTCTCTTTTTCTCTGATTACTGGGCCCCACACTCCCTCTCTCTCTTCCCTTTCTTTCTCTCTTTTTCTCTCCCCTCACTCGCAGACACTCTCTCTCTCCCCACTAAAATCCAATTTTCTTTCTCCTCCTCCTCTTCCTCTTTCTCCTCTCGCTTACTCTCTATCTCTCTCATCTCGCGCTCCTTTCTCGCACCTCTCGCGATTACTGTAGACTCCTTGGATGCGGTCACCTCCGAGCGCTACGCTCACCTCCTTTAACCAACTCCCTTTATTCTCTCTTTTTCCTCCCATTTAAATCCCGAGCCTCCCTCACCTTCAACCCATCCTCACAACTCCCATATCTCAAACCTTAACCCTCAAAGCTCCCCTCAACCTCACCGAGCTCCTCCTCCTCGCCAACTCCTTCCTCCTTCCTTCTCCCCGAGCTCACCTGCACACACCACTGCACCCATTAAACCCAGCAACACCACCTCACCTCGTCGTCGACGACCCCTCCACCTCTCACCGTCACCTCCTCATTCTCCTCCTCTCCTCCCTCTCCTCTGTGCTTCTCATACACCAACCCCTGCACCCCAACAGACAACACCCGAGCCTAACCCAAGCCCAAACCCTAAAACACAGAACCCAAATACCAAACCTCATCGCCGGAGCTCCGATCTCCTCCTCGACACCAACAATCGTCTACTGACCCTTGCACACCTACAAATTCATTGAGCAATCCCTTCCCTCTCTTCTTCTTCTTCCTCTTTCTTTCTTTCTTTTCTTTTCTTTCTTTAGATTCTTGATTTTTGTATTTCATAATTCGCTGGAGTCGGGCTTGACACCAACGATCCAGATGACGTACCTTACCTACGTGATCACCCTCGTGCGTTACTTGGACCCGTTCCGTGTGCCGTGCGTGCGTCGCGACAGTTTGCCAACGTCAGACTTACCGAACATATCCGTTTCTTAATCCGTCTAAGCAAGTTTATCTTGCTACATGCTACATTACTTTATATATATATCTATTTTAACAAATATAATACTGGTATTTGAAATTATGCACCCCATGTTTACTTTTACCGTTTTTTGACATCCGTTTGCATCCGTACGTGTTACTTTACATCTATCGCATCCAAACTTATCTTGTTACATACTATACTACAATATACTGCATTCCAATGGAATATTTACATCTCATATTGCTTAGTTGTACATCCCACTTTACCATTTTACAGTTTTACTGTTTTCAAATACCCGTTTGCATCCATCTCATTTAATACATACACACACACACACACACACACACACACACACACATATATATATATGCATCTATAGATCACATTAATACATAATACTATGATATTAACACCCCATGTTTAATAAAGTGCATCCTAATTAGTATTGGAAGTATAAATGTAACCCTAATCGATAATTGTGCATCCATATCATTGATTTTATATCGATTTGCATACCATGTCACATTATTTCATTTTATTGTTATATTAGTACTCCATACTTGATTTTTTGCACCCATACTTATTACAGTTTGATTATGAGCACCCGCTTGATACTTGCGTACTACCTGACATGACCTGATACACTACTACTGACATGACTTGATACCTGTGCACTACTTGACATGACTTGATACATGTACACCACCTGACATGACCTGATGTACCACAGCTTGACATGTTACCTGATCTTGTTACTAATGCCGACAATCTTGACCTGTTGTCCCTACGGACATTTCCTGTTGTCTATACAGACAAATCTGTACCTGCTTGATCCTGTGTTGGCATTAGTTCCAGATTTATCAATACCTGACTTACACACATAACCTTGGGAGTATGGGAAAATCAAGAATGTATCCGAACGTAACTCAAAGGACTATTACATCTTGTTATCGTGGTCCCGTAGGGTTGAACGGGACATAGACTCACAGTCTATCATATCTTTTTACCGTTGTCCCGTGGGGTTGAACGGGGCATAGACCGATGGGTTACGAAGAGGATTACATTAATTGATTTCGAATAATTTTAGAATAGATAACCCTATAGCACAGTTTAGACTATTCACTGCACTTCACCTGTTTATATCATGTTCACTGATCTATATTCATGTTACGGTTTACTTTCTACTGATGACTTGTTACTGTTTGTACTTCATGCCTGCATATTTCATCACATCCTGCTTGCTTAGAATTATTGATATTATGACGCACTGACGTCTGGGTTTTGCATGGCCCAGATCCCTTATCCTTATCGCAGGCAGTTCAGGAGTATTTTGATCAGCATGCCGAGCAGTGAGGACCTGTTATTAGTTTTGTTTAGTTTTCTTCAGTATTTCATTCGTGATGTGAGCCACATTATGGGACGTACATTCCAGATTATTATTGTATTGGATCTTTTGCTTCCGCATTATTTTATTTCATGACTTGTTTATTCTGGCTTATGGACATGTGTTAGATAGTTTATTACTGTTCTTGATATCTCTACAGCCGTAATGTAACTGTGGAGGGATATTTCCTATCCACAGGTAGTATGGTTGGCTCTGTCATGTGCCTATCTTAGCGCACTCTGGGAAGCGTGGCGTGATAGGGTTTGTTTGGTATCAGAGCCATAGGATCTAGGTTAATCGGGTTTGATTCTTTTTATAGTTGGGTATTGGACCCAATACACGAATCAGAATACTCGTGATTAGGAACATGTCCTGCCACTTTACCATCTTTCCATTCTTGAATCTTAACTTCCTCCTGATCATTACTTGACGGTATGCAAACCTCTTTGCATCTCGACTTGAAACTTTGGTTTCCTATTGTTTATCTCTAGAATTTGGGCGACTTGGGTGGAGTTATGTGATTGTAACTATGTACCGCGGCATGGTTACAATGCGGTACTCTATTTAAGTAACTTGGAGTTCTAGTCTTGATTCATATCCTTGATCCATAGTTTGAATCTTGTTATCATAATAATCCTTTTCGGTGTTTGGTTTCAGGAACATGGCAGAAAGAAATCTGAGATTGTACCAGAGGCGCGTGGATGACGCCGTTTTACTTGGAGTAATTCATGGCATGCTGAAGAACCAGAAGCGGCAGACCGAGCTGAACCAGCGGCAAGCCGAAACTTTTCAGGAAGGTTTGCGGACCGTCCAGCAGTCCGTAAACAATGTTGTGGCCAAACCAGTGGAGCGTGTGGGTACCGTAGCGGATTTCAGGAGACTTGGTCCATCCGTTTTCACTGGTCTGGAAGAGCCGTTGCCAGCGGAGCAGTGGCTGGTTGATATGGAAAATTTGCTCATTGCGGCACAGATTCCAGAGGACAAGAGAGTGGATGTGGTACTCATCCAATTAGTGGACTATGCCCGTGAATGGTGGCTTGTGGAAGAGACCCGCTTACCCAAGCCGATCAGTTGGGCAGATTTTTCGAAGAGTTTCTTGAAGAAGTTCTTCTTGCAGACTGCACGGGAGGAAATGGAAGAAAAGTTTATCAGTTTAAAGCAGAACGGCGGATCCGTGGATGCGCATGCGGCTGAGTGAACACGGCTCAGTCGATTCGCTGGACCTTTGGTGGCCAAAAAAGCTGATAGGGCACGAAGATTTATGCGCAGTTTGGATGTGGACATCCAGAGGCTTATTATATCTCTGGGTTTGACCACCTTCTCACAAGTGCTTACAGCGGCCCGAGAGCAGCAGAGCCTATCTATGAAGTCCGGGGGTACACAACAGCTAGCAGTGGCAGTACGGAAGCCAGCGTTTACACCAAACCAAGTGCATACACGCAGAGGTATTCCGGTAAATAGGCATGGTGTTGTACCTATGAAGAAGCCCATCGCAACCATGCAGAAAGGAAGAACAGCGTGCGACTACTGCCAACGATCGGGACACTTATGGAAGGATTTTCGAAGGAGACTTGGACTTTGCCTTGTTTGTGGATCAACTGATCATAACATTGATACTTGTCCGCAGAAGCTTCGATTGAAGGATGATGTTCAGAGACCACCGCAGAAACAATTTCAGGGGCAGAAGCAGTTGACTTAGGGACCCAATCAAGCTCGAGCATTTACCCTGACGGCTAAAGAGGCCAAGGCTTCAGAGGAAGTTGTTTCAGGTATCCTACTTGTTCATAATTTTCCCGCATTAGCATTATTCGATTCTGGTGCATTGTTCACACCATAATATTGCATTATTATATTCCCCATCCTTATTCGTTTTATAAATAAACAGGTGCTTTTGATGCATGACTGCTACATATTACAGGTTACAGGTTCTTGGACAGAAAACAGTGAAAACGATGAAAAGACGATGCAAAAGTGGACTTTGACCAACAAACAGATGACTCTTGATCAAGCCTACATCAAAGATAAAATTCATAAAGTACAAGGCAATGCAAGGTCCAAGATTACAAAACGAACGGTTAAAAGTCCATTGCAAATTGTTCACTGAAGATCTGGAACCAATGTAGAATCCCAATTGATAAAAGAATCAAGGAATCAGAAGCCCAAAAAGACCCAGAACAAGACATGAAATTTTAAGCAGTCCAGCCTACCAATGGGCCGCGGAACCGCGGCCCAAGCCCACCCATGTCGCGGTTCCGCGGCCATCATGTGCCCGGGGTTCGTCAAATTTCACCAAAGTGTTGATGCGGCGTTGACTAGGTCTTTTCTTAGGGGTGTTTTCGTAAAAGCAGATATGCGAATCAAATGTAACCTAGGGTTTCCTATCCTCTATAAATAGGAACTCTAAATTATTGTAAACCTTATGCCTCCTTTTAATAATAAATTCCAGAATTCTTTTGGAGAGCATCGGTGCCTCTTTTCAATTCATGAATTCAGATCTGACAACCCTGCGTTGATGTTTGGAGAGAGCCATCTGTAAGTAGTTTTATTTAATTGCTCTAGTTTAGATTTTAATTCTTTGCCCTAGGTAGATTTAATTCCTTGCCCTAGGAAATTGTTTAGAGTTAGCTTTGGGGAAGGCTTTTGAGAGATGAGATCTCTCATCCCTTTCTTACCCATAATATATTTTCAATAGGACTCCATGCATACACGCACACACCGCGCCCTACGGCATCCTACCCCTCGAGGTAACGATGACACCGTAGTAAAAAGGCCCGGTTGCGCGCGTTTTCCATGGAGGTTAGGGTAAGGATCTCTAAAGGAAGGATAAGAACCTAAAGGAAGGAACACTTTCCCGAATAGATCTAATCCCCTTTATTGATAATTACCATAACTCCTCATAGATCTTCATTCGGGTATTGAAAGCGTTGAGATTTACTTGCATTTCCAAACCATCCCTAAACCTAACCCTAACAAGACTAGATCTAGATAATCGTAGTATAGAATAATTAGGTTTTTAGATTTAATAATCAATTCGAACACCTTTCGGAATTAACTCGTTAGCGCGATTAGGAGATTCACAACATCCCTGTGGACCGACCCGTACTCACCGGCTAGCTTCATGCGACGCCGTTCTTGATTGCGGTAATAAATAGTTTTGACATCAATCAAATGGCGCCGTTGCCGGGGATGGCGTGTTATTTCCATTTTGCACTTTCGGGTTAATCAAAAAAAAATTCATAAAAATCTAAAAAATCAAAAAAATATAAAAATATATCATCTGTTATTTTTGGAAAGGGTATTCTTGTGAGAATTTTTGCAGGATCTACAAAGAAATTCAGATCTGGAAATCTACATAGATCAAAACAGCAAATATCAAATCCGAACAAACAGAGGAATATCACAATAGACAACAGAAGAAATTTGGAGGACTGAGTCAACAAGAAGAATCGCGGTGATCTGGTCTTAAGAAGAAAAAAACTGCCGAGCCGACCAAACCGCGGTGGAACCGCCGCGCGAACCCCCTTCCGGCCGCGGAACCGCCGTGCCTTGGTGACTTCAGCCCAAAAAAAAAACAGTTCTGCCACTGAAAATCTCTGTGAGTTTTCTCTCTTCTCCTCTGCAAATCTCTGATATCTCCTCTGAAAAATCTCCTGCAGGATTCTTTGCGCTTAAAAAAAATCTTCCCTTCCAAATAACAAATCTTGTGCAGGATCCTTTGCGCCGCGCATAAAATAAAAAGATTTGATTGCAAGTGGTGATTTACTGTTTTGCATATCTTTAATCGGATTTTAAGGGGCTTTTGACCAATTCAGATTAGATGGGGATTTTATCACCCTTCCTAGGACCCCAGAAATCACATAAGGCATTTTCATTGACCAATCTTTAATTAAAAAATACTAGACTCAGCCCTAAGGACGTCGCGCTCAATAGGACAGAGGACTATTTATAGGCATCGGCCGTTTATCCTAACCTGACTTTGCGGTGACTAAGCAAGTGTGTCAAGGCTAGTGGTTTTTAATTAGGCCCACTACTGTGGTTCCTTCCCACTTACCTGGCATTTACCTGGCCGCAATTTGCGGTGAAGAGGCAGTTTGAGGTCCTATTTCTAGCCCTTTGGAACAGTTAGGAGCTGTCTAGCTGACCTAAGTGACCCTTGATCTAGGCCTGATTGTGCATTTTTGGTAGATCGAAAGTGTGTCTTAGCCTTTTATTGAAAATCATTTTTTGCAAAACGTTGCAAATAAAAAAAAAGAGAAAAAAAGGAAAATTTTTTAACAACTTGCAAATTTTTGCCGCAAATAAATCCTTGCACCACCCAACCTTCTTTCTTTTTCCCCTTTCTTCTTACATGGGTACCCCACATAATAAATCACTTGCCGAACTTTGGTATCCCGAACCTAATTTTGCCTCGTACGTCAATTTGTTCGGTCAATTTAAAGACGATCTCTCCATGCCCAAAATTTCTTTGAAAGATCAAATAGAAGCGTCTAGGAGAAACAGTTTGACTTTGCAACACACTTTGTGTCAACCAAGTCAACCTTTACCACCTCCATATGTTGATACCACAATTCCAAGTCCTGCTGTAACTCCTAAACCGATGTCCATTGCTGAGCATATTGCTCAATCTCGCAGCCGATCTTTCATCCCTCTCCACTCATTTAATTCTAGGGATCCGCAAGACTATTCACCTTTTTATCCACACGTTGACCCTACCCCTGTCCAACCACCCACTTCCTACCAGTCCTACCCGACTTTCCCACCATCACTAGACACTGTTTCTACACAGCCATTAGGGAGTTTCACATATCCAAACAATTTCGAATCTTTTACCGAAACCCCCTTACCACCCAAGTCTAGTTTGGAAGAGTCGTTGGAGGCTTATATCTTAGCAACAAACAAAATGACTAGGAATGTGGAAGCGTCCGTGGCCGCCCTTATGCAACCTGCTGAACCAGTAGCTAGTTTCCCGCTGGCTCCAAATTTTTCAATGTATAAGGAGGCGGTTGGACAGAGTGAGAATGTGAGAGGATTTTCAAATCAAACCTATCCATACCCAATTGAATCCAACAACTCCAATTTTCAAACATGTGTCCAAAATGATGAGTTGTGCGACTTTGTAGTGCTTGATTTGCCAAATTGTGAAGAACCCCTTTCGAGTGAAACCGCACCTAATCCGTTTGACCTTTACACCTCCACTCTAGAACCTACACTGATAAATATCCATGCTTTTGATGAGGTGTCAGAAAATATTGATTTTCACTTGATTGAGGATATAGATGCCGGGAATATTTCGGATGATGAACCTGTCGATTTAATTGAAATTTTATGTTCAATTCATCATCCTGAGTTATTAAATGTTTCTCCCGAACTTCATATGCGTCTTGATTTTGATGATAATGGCATAGATGAGTAAAATATTGAGGAAAATTATGAGGATAGTAATGAGGAGAGTATTGAGGATAATATTGAGGTTGAACCATTTTTATTTGATGTGTCGGATTTTCCAATTCATCCTCTTGAACCTTTACCTAAATCACCCTCCCTCATTTCCATCGTTCCGACCACGCCTAATCTCACGCTTGAAGACTGTGAGCTTGAAAAATTTTCCTTCGAATCTGACACAGTTTTCACAGACGTTAACACTTACGAGTGTTTCATTTTTTCGGACGATGTTGATGACTCACCGCCCGAGTTTGAGTTCTTTACATTTTCAGATGAGTTAGTTGAACCATCAGACTCGGTTGCTTACAGTAGTTTCGAACCATTGATGGAATCTTTTAAGATGAATGTTAGAAACGAATAGATATGTGAAAACTGATTGTGCTAATCTTTTAAGATGAATGTTAGAATGAGTAGAGAATTGAGGAAACCATGCGAGAAACGAATAGATATTATTTCAATACCAATATGTTAAAATAAAATCCATACCTCTTTAACCATGCCTCTTGCACGTGCCTATTTCTTTATCGATATAAAGAGATGGCTTCTCATTTCTTTATCATATAAAGAAATGATGTCTCCCCTTCTAGAAGGGTATTCATAGTGTATGTATGTATCATATACATAAGATATATATTATAACTTGTATTACAGACACACACTCTCTCTCTCTCAAGTATTTGTGGAGAGAGAGAGAGAGTTCACTTCATCTTCTTCCTTTCACTATTAGCCATTTGTGAAAGCAAGTTGCTTCACAAAGAAGTGTTCTTGTGTGAAGTTGAAGCTTGTGGTGTGATTCTTTCAAGGTGGACCATTTTCGGCGAGGTGGTCGTTGATCAAGCTCAATCTATACGCTGGGAAACAACGCTTGGGCCTTTCACTTGAGTGTTAACACGCTACAAAGGTTGTAGCATATTTACCCTTTAGCTTAGCTTAGTATTTGCTTCTTTACAATTATTACTTGTTGGATATGATCTTGGTTGTTTAGAGTTTTCGGTGTTTAGTTTGAAATTTTTGTTCTATATTCCGTCTTAGTCGCTAACGTAGCCACCATAAGCACTGTGAACTTACAAGATGAACCTACCATTAAGACTACTCGGGTGTGTAATATGGATAGTCAAGTTACCCCTGAATTGATTCTTACCTAGCTCTTAAATCTAGCATATTTTTATAATAATGTTGGTAGTCAAACGGAAGATCGATATTGTGGTTGGATCAGCATCTTTAAGTTTGTCATATATTGATGTACATCCAAATGAATACGATAAGATTAGTTGACAGATACATGCATTAATGCTTAAAGATATTGGTAGAATGAGTTTATGTCGTCCTTTCAACACCGATTCAATTATTTAGGAACAAGCACCGAGTTAACTACCTACTTCTCGACACGACTAATTGTAAGCTTATCAGTTGCATCTGAAGTGTTCCATGAGTTTCATTATTACACTGATCAGTATCAACAATCACACATCTAGAGATAGAATGTCTGAATAATTAGTGCGAGTGTTTTGGATTATTCAAAGTATTAGCACAGTTATTCGAGTGTTTCCTTAGGGTGTTTGTTATAGAAAGTTTATGTTCATTTGCAGAGCATCCGTGTGTTTTCATTTTGAGATCCGAAAGATGATTGTGATTAATAAATTCTAAAAACTGCAAGTTGATATTTATAGGTGTACAAAAAAGTTTAAAACAGGAGATAAGGTGCTGATAATTGTATGGTCACAGAGACAGTAAAGATTCTACACATTTGACATAGAGATCTATGTTGTGATTTAAGATAAAACGGGTCAAACTAACAATGACTAGATTTCTGAGAATCATGGGTCATAACCTGTTTTTAGTATTGAAGATTTAACCCAAAATTTCATGAGCCAATTGAATCCCCGGTGCTAGTCAAAGACAATTCGTCCTGCACCGTCGGGAGTTTGACAAATAATCGAGTACCATTGGTCCCTACTTTCGAAGATCAAATAATCTATTTGGTACAAACTTTTTGCTTCATCAGATATAAGCTTCTTTTACATTCACGAGACGATGAAACATTTAAGCGGAGGAGAATGATGGAGGACCAAAGTTCTAATATCAATTTTGAAAGGCCAAAAAGCTACCACGTGTTTTGAATTTTTATTGTTTCATTTACGATGTCTTAGAGTCATGTAGTAATTATCAGTTATGAGTCATGTTTATTGAAGTTTAAAGATCATGTATTAGTTTCTTTGAGAAAGGCAGACCATCAATATTTAAAATAACTCGCTACGTAGATCGCTATTTTGCGCTACGTAGCATACCTTAGAATATTCGCTGCGTAACTTTGGAAAAAAACTCAAATACAAAGTAGCTTACGTTTTTTCTTCAAATAGCTTACGTTTTTTAAGAAATAGTATACGCTACGCTATGCGTACGCTATTTTCATATAAAATTTTCTATTGAACTTCTTAAGATTTCAGTATCTAATCCTAAACTATACGAACACAGTTTCGTTAAAGTTCTAACCTCTTAATTTGAAATCATATTAAGTAGACATGATTCTCAAACAGAGATTATTTAATTGATTTTTTATAGGTTTAATCTAGTATGAATCATATATATGAACTCAAGTATTGAAAATTTTGAAAATAATTTTTTTTAGAATTTCGAGGAGCAGAGAAACTACTACTGTAAAAAATATTGTTATATTACTTATTTTTATATGTTCCCAAGTCAATTTTATATCTTTATAATAATATAATTTATTGTAAATGAGATGATTATAGTAATAATTAATAATTCATGTAGGTTACGCTATGCGCAACGCTTTTTGCGTTTTCTCTATTTAGTAATAGAACGCTACGCAACACGCTATCGCTATTTTGAATATTGCAGACCATGTTATAATATAATTTGATATTGAAAAAAATGCTCTTGCTATTTGTGTGCGCTCTGCGGAGCACTTGCATCTTCGGCCCCATTTGAAACATATTTTCGGCTATGGTCAAATCATTGATGGGCTGTGGTCAATCCATCCATTATTCTCCACTTACGGTTGGAAACTTCATCAAGATCGTAATCGCCGTCTTTGCTAAACCATCATCAATCATTGTTCATCTACTTCATCACCACTTTCATCATCAACATCTACCACAACAAACATGTCCAGATTCGCTATGAGTACAAAGCTTATACTTTCTTGTTGCGTGGTTGCCTTGACCTCAATTTGAACACTAGCCCAAAATGTAACGACTCTGCATTTTCTGTACAAAATTTTTTCTTCTTAAAGTATAGAAAATAGTTTGCAAGCCTGAACACAATTTAAAAGTTACTCTTGTTTAAGAATAGTAGGAAAGTACTTGTAGCTCACTAGTAAAGCCTTACACTGCTGTGATGTAGGTTTTCTGTTCGAATCCCCTCAGACACATTATATTTTTTCCTGATTTTTTTTAAAATAATTTTTGGAAGCCCAAAAGTTTACACGTGCACTGCATACAAAAATGAACATTCAAGAAAAACAAACATGTGTAAAATGATATTTATACAGAGTAGGACACATGACAAGCATCCACCGACCCACCTCCACAATTTGGCCGGCGAGATCGCCTTCTGGGCTAGCGGGGACGGACCCTTCATAGCTAATAGTCCCCGTGCTTTGCCCACAAGACTCTTCCCTTACTCCCATTACCCCTGCACTGTTTGATTTCTCTGAATTTAAACAGAGACTTCAATTTCATCTTTAAATCCAATTTTTAATGCATTTTAATTCATTTTTTCAATTTCAAAACCCTAATTTCACACTATAAATACAACCCCATACCCTAACCTCTCTTCATTCTAAAATCTCTAGCCTAAATTATCAAATTTTTATAAGTATAAGTGGAGTAGGAGTGGAGTTAGCCCAAGACCAACTTCCGTCGAGAAATCGAGCAAGTTCCGATGACCCCGCGACGCCGCAACGATCAAGCTATCTTCTTATCTCTTTTCTATCCTTCTAATTAGTAAGCCCCACCTCATTCTTCTCTTTCTTCATAAAAAGTTCTTTTTTTTAAAAACATGTCAGTAAGTAGAGTTAACACCGATTTTTGATTCTAAAACCTTTAAATCACACTTTTTCTTAATCATTGCTCATCCATATTCTTAACATATGTTTATAACCATAAAACTAATAATTAGAAATAACTTTCACCCTAAATCATCATGTTAAATAACTTTAAATTGAGTTTTACATTTAAATATCATGAATTTTGTATCTACCATATTTTATTACTATACTTAATTATACGTTTAGAAAACTTTACGGGGTAATGACTTACCCCTCACATATACACATGTTTACATGACACGATACTCTTGGAAATATGTTTTTATGGAAAATACAATATTTCATTAAAATACCATCGACTATAAAAACCCGATTTTCTTTTTTAATTGTATCATTAAATTCTTTACGATTATATCTTTACAACTCATTTTGGGGTACCCGCTATTGGATGGTGCGGATTATCGCACATTCTCGACCTAGTAGAGCAAGATGTAGAGCTCCTCACGGAGCATTCGGTCTCGAAAGATTTTTAATACGATTTTTAAGAAAAACGAGATTTTCTAATTAATAATAATATTAATTTTTAATATTATATAAATATTATCAAACCACATATTTTCAAGTTATAATAAATTTCCATGTTTTTCTAAAATTAAAAGAATGACAAGTTTCACTAAAATACCATCAAGTATCAATATAAGGCAAGTTTTATACTAAAATATCTTGAATTATTCAAACTATATAAATATTCACTAATATATCTCACTCTTTAAAATCCACATCCATGGAAATCCAAAATAATATAAATAAATATTCGAGATTTATTTCGAAAGTTTATAAAATATTTTTTCATAAAACCCCTTCGAATTATATAAAATTACATTAAGAAGCTTAGTAAGTATAGGTTTAAGCGGGATCAATTCATTTGAGCCTCAGGAAGCTGAAGAAAATGAGTGCTTTTCTATTTAAGCCAAAAAATTTAACGGAGTTATCAATGGTAATTATCTTGGAAAAAGACACAAATCCTGCCGTCCATGTACAGCAGTTACCGATAACACCCGAATATAATTCAGGATCCAAATCTGTTTTAAAGTGTTTGACTCAATCTGAGTCTAACACTAATCTGAATCCAATTCAAAAATGAATCCAATATACCAAATATGAATACTAGAACCTGAACCTGAATACCAGAACAATATCAACATACAAACATGACATGACTTGACCGAACCATGACTATATCTTGACTTGACTACCTGACTATTTGATACATTCTGAACCTAATTAAATGAACAACTTGTATTCATGATCTCGGCAAGTGATAACTACAATCAATACAATATACATTATGGGGTTTAATAGGATAGACTGGTACGGAATGTATTAGAACTGGAACGAGATAGTCACTAAACGACAACTACCAGAATATCCTGTGCCGTTGTCCCGTGGGCTTTTACGAGGCCTTTTATTACAGATTACCATAGTCCACGGAGCAAGTTGGACTCATCTCGTATACTCTGATATTTTCTGTACCAAGCTATAAACAACTACGTTAGTATAACAAATATATACCTGTATAAATTACCAGTTCCTTCTTTTTACTTGTTCTATTCCATTCTTACTTCTGAGACTTACAGAGCGCTAGTGCGCTGACGACATTCTTTCTATTTCTTTCTTTGGAATGTTCGTCAGGAATACCGGACCCTTAGGAGACCGAACCCAGCCAGGACGACTTGGACCAGTCATAGAGCAGTCAGACTTCTAGATTTTACTTGTACTTATTTCAGTTCATATGCCACTGTTTAGACATTTCTTTCTATCATTGTATATTTTCTTTTTAAATCAGTTGTAATGTAAAAAAATGAAAATTAATAAAAATTGTTATTTATATTACATCTTTTATTATTTTTGTACATTTATTTATATTGCTTATTTACGCTTAGCGTGTTTACTTCTGAGTAAATACGTCATGTGCCCGCCACCGCCTACTTCCCCGTATACTAGAAAGCGGGACGTGACACAAAAACTTGATCAAATGGGTATAACACCAAACAAGCACTGGTATGCTTTTTTGTTGTTTTTTTGCTCACAATTAACGATTTAGCATCTCTTGTGTGTGTTGATCATTTAGATTAGGCCTTGAATGTGTTAAACTCCCTTTGCATATACATCATAGCGTGCTTGCATTAGTCATATGCATCCATATAAACATTTAGCTGCGTCTTTCTATTCCGTCCTGCGTCAATATATGAAACCCTTAATTTATAATTTCAATGAAATGTTATATCGGCCAAGTTCATCATTGATCTAACCCATATTCAAAAACTAATTTTTTAAGACGGACAAAATCGTCCAAACAGGTTTAAGCAGGTAAATGCAAACAAAAAAATTGCTGAAAAATCGGATCATCAAGGTAGGGTATTGACGACCTAATGCACTTCTACATCTAAGTTTGCTTATAAAAGATTTTCTTATCATTTTAAAGTTAATTGCAACTATTTCAAAACCTTAAAGCTATTGGAGAATTCGTAAGTATATTTTTGTATTCTACTGCACATCTCAACTGTTACAACTTGAAATCTATGGAAGATTGTAGGGTTCTTACATTTAACCTTAATAAAATATTTATAAATTGAGAAAATTCTTCATTCTAAGATGGTCCACCCTCACAGTCTTTTTAAATGAGAGAAATTTTTATAAAATCAATAGGCGCAAAAGCAGAAAATAGTTTTAAAACAAAAAAATTTGAATAACATCTCAACTATTATAACCACAAAACTTCGGGGCAAAAAGGGAATTGATAGCAAAATTCAACTAACATTGCTTTCTCAAAATTAAAAATAAAGAAAAAATTATAGCCAAATTCTGGATACTACTAACTATTAGTTACAAAGATTTAATATTAAATTAACTCATTAAATTCAACTATCCATTTCTCTATTTCCTTCACATTATCCTAACTAACTTGGCATGGAAACTATTCTACGATTTTATTTTATTTTATTTTATTCGTACGTTTATTTTGCTCATAAATTAACTCATCAAATAAATTTAAAATTTTATATTCACACTAGTCATCATAGTTACAAAAAACCTTAAATAGTTATAGCAAATTCTGAACCTATGTTACTTAACGAACTCAAAAAATAATTGATACACAATAAATAAAATAATTTTAAAAATTATAAATATAGTTAACTTTCGAAAGTTTTTCAAATGACGCTAGGGTACATGGTAATCTAGGAGGAATCTTAAATTCTCACGAATTATGTCAATGCCTGTTTTGATGCAAATGATATTACCAGTTATTTAGGATTACACAGGAATCAAATTATCACAATTAATAGGAATTCTATTCCCGCTCAAAATGGATATCTGCTTATATTACCCTAAATATTCCTGTTTAACGCAACTAAGGTTATACCTGCTCGTCGTACGACCACGCGGTTGTCTGTATGCCGACCCATTCGTCGAGCATGCATTATCGCCGCTCATCGCCGTACGACGCCTGTTGACTCTTGGTGCCCACCCATGGGACGGCGCCGTCCCATGGCCATCTGCCACCGTTGCTCATCGACGCCAGCCACCGCCCTCATCCGAAATCCATCGTCGTCCTTCGTTGAGGCCGCACAGTGCCCACCACCACTCGTCGTCCGCCATCCCCCTCCCTTTCAGGCCACCAAAGGCCATCACCCTCCATAGCCGACCGTCGCACCAGACTCATCCCCTGCTATCGTCAACTGCCATGCGTCGCCCGCTATCGTCAACTGCCAGGCGTCGCCCGCTTTTCGGTATGACGACCATCGTTCTCCGTCGATGGTAAACATCTTTTTTGTTGTCCCTCTATAATCAAAAACGCCATTTTCCGTTGCTGTTTTGTGCGTATATCACCGGGAATGATCAAAATGTACCAATCACGTTAATGCAATATTGCCTAAAAATCATATGCTTGGGGAATCCTAGGAATGTGTCGATTCCCGATATTTTCCCATTCCGCTTGCCAATGCCTCCTTAAGGTAATAAATTAATTAGAAATTAAACTAATAAAATAGATTTATTTAGATTACACTATCTACAAATCTATAAATTTTGGATATCTAATTAACTTAATCCGTGCATCACATATGCCAGGAAGCTGGAATATGTAATTCGCTTTTTGCATGTGCATTGCTTGTCACATGTATGCCTCCTTAAGGCAATAAATTAATTAGAAATTAAACTAATAAAATAGATTTATTTAGATTACACTATCTACAAATCTATAAATTTTGGATATCTAATTAACTTAAGCCGTGCATCACATATGCCAGGAAGCTGGAATATGTAATTAGCTTTTTGCATGTGCATTGCTTGTCACATGTGTATATATCGGTGGCTCTTGTTTCAAACAACAAATGGACACCTTGTAGATCTGAGTTAAATTCAAGAAATTTCTTCCACGTTTATTTTGAATATCTATGAAAAATGACAAGATGACATGTGGCACTTTTACGCTCTAGCTATAATGGCAGAAATAAACATATATTCACAACTTTTGACCTATATCTTATATCAAAGACGGTTACATGTATACATCTCCTTATGTATCTATATCCAACAAAGTTACACACACACACACACACTTGGTGCAATTGGATTTTAGCCTATCCATATCTATTTTTATGGCTTAATTTGAGATGCTGCGAAATTGCTTGAACCTGCAATATGCTTAAGATTTGTGCATCACTTCTTTAATCATTATCCCATATAAATAAGGTAGAGACTTGACTTTATTAGAAGATAATGAAACAAAATTATTGTAGATAATTTGTTTGATTTCCTTAGATTTGATTAACCTCTCTTCCTTTAATCAGTTTAAATAATTTGATGACGATACATTAAATCAGCTAAGAACTCCTTTTAATGTTTGAGACATGCATGCAAGCAAAGAATCATGTACCTGTACCTAAACATATGACCAATTTTATTCCTTCAAACTTTCATACATATCATCATGATCAATGACATTCATGATCACTGGCTAAAACTTTAGGTCATGAACGCACTTAAAACTAAAGTCTTATATGCACTCCACTAGCTATCAAAGATGAGCTAAACTTATGGGACTTAAATGAGGTAAAGAGAGAGAATCTTCAACTTGAATTTCTAAGTCAAAGAATAGTGCTGTAAAGGCTCCATGGCGAAAGCCAGCTGTCTATATATAGGATGGAAGCAACTGTCAACGGTTACTTTTTGTCAAAAAAAATTTTGAAATTTATATGTATTTATACCTGAGACCTTTCAATGAATTGATCGTGCACGACTCAAATTTCTTTCATCTATTCCTCTCTCCAATAGATATGGAAAAGATATATATGATAAACGGGATATAGCTGGGCATCATTTGTTACGTTTCATGCATGCAATTATTATAAGGATTACGTCTCTGCATGCAATTATTATAAGGATTACGTCTCTACTGCGCAGTGGAAATCCAAGACCGTTGTTTAGGATATGATGAAAAAGATACTGACGGATATCAAATCACATGAAAAACACACCACAATACAAAAGACACAAGATTTACACAGGTTCAGCGTAAACTCGCATCTACTCCTGCAATCATGATGAGAACTTCATTATGAGAAAGAATTACAAGAGATTACACCGACTTCACAACCTTCTTTATAAAGAAATACCCTCTTTGACAAAACCCTCTCAATCCGTGACCTCACTTAGCCGCATCTCCCCCTCTAACCAAATTCTAAGTTATTAGAAAATTATGGATACAAAAAAAAAAACTTTAGACTAAGCCTCAAATTTATAAGGTAAATAATTGCTTGGAGATAAATCCATATTTAAACGAGAGATAAATATGATTTTAATATGGAGATTAGATTTAAATCTAAACTGAAGACATTAGATTTAACTTTAACTAATTCTGAATTTAAATCAAATTTCAACAATCTCCACCTTGATTCAAATTCGCCATAATCTCTTCACTTTCTCAACACCTTAAAACTCCTTTCTCGTCGTCTTGAGTCCGAAGGCATCTCAACAATTTACCAAGCAAAACTTGAACGCGTTTGCCGGATTATCTAGGATACTGATTTTCGTAAGAGACATTATCTTATTTTCGGCTTCCAAGAAAAACAATCTCACATCCTCTGGAACACCTAAATCCAACACCTCCGCAAATTGATGGCCTTCCTATCCACCTCCATGACGGCTATCAACTCTGCCTCTATTGTCGAAACCACGATAACAGACTAAAGCGTCGATCTCCTTAGCACTGTGTCTGTTCCCAACATAAACACGTAACCCATCCTCGATCTCCATATAGCTTTACCACCAGAATATCCTTTCACGATACATCCATCCACACCGTCTCTATTGAATGATGAGCCGAACCGTTCACTATCTCTTAAGTATTTTAGGATCCACTCCACAGCCTGTCAATACTCCTTGCCCGAATTAGCTAAGCATCTGCTGACTGCTCCACCTGCCTGTACAATATCCAGTCATGTGCATACCACACTAACCACTGCACTCGCATATGACACTATAGACACATGATCTCTATCTGCATCTGACCATGGTGATAACATCCCTGAAAATCTGAAGTGTGCTACCAACTGAGAAGACACGGGTCTTATACATGCCATCCCATACTGAGCGAGAACCTGCTCGATACAATGCTGCAACCGATACAACTTCCTATCCCTGAAAAACTCCATTCCAAGAATCCCCCATGCAATCTTTCTGTCGAACTTCTGATCTTTTTATCTCGGAGACTCGTCCTTGACCTCTCCTGTACGCCTAACTCTTATAGGACTTTGCATAACTGGTTGTACCAGACACTTCGCCCGAATCAGAGTACCGACCACCTCATCTCTCGTTACCTAGACTGGAAGCTCGAACTCCATCTCGATTGGTGGTATACATATTCTTCTTTCACCATATCTGTCTGAGCATGTTTTCTTCGAGACATCATAAACTCAATGACTATCACATGTCTCCTGATTACTACAGTACCAGAACACCACACCTGTACCCGTTTGCTTTATCCCTAAAGCTAAATAGAGAACCCCCTCGGCTTCTCGATGCAAGTGATTTTCAGCCCCTCCAGTCCATTCCTCAGGAATTTTCTTATCTTTCGCCGTCGATGGTGACCGATCGATGAGATACTCGGTGGTAGATAGAGCACCAGCCCGAAACACTCTCGGAGATCCAGCCGTAAGCCGTAAATCCCTGTTCTTCCCAAACACCGTCAAAACGAGGAACTCCTGGAGTGGTTTACTAATGCATGATCCTCTCTGACTTTCTAAACTCTGCGATAATATTAGATCGAAGAACCTTTATGTAACGACCTTGAATTTTCTGTACAAAATTTTTTCTTCTTAAAGTACAGAAAGGAGTTTGAAACCTTGGGCACAATTTAAAAATTATTCTTGGTTAAGAACAGCAAGAAATAACTTGTAGCTTATTGGTAAAGTCTTGCATTGCTGTGACATAACCCATGTGTTTGAATCCCATCAGCCACATATTATTTTACCTGATTTTTCTTTTAAACTTTTTGGAAGCCCAAAAGTTTACACGTGCAATACACGTAAAAATGAAAAGTCTAGAAAATAAATCATGTGCTAAATATTGTATGAACAGAGAGGGACACATGGCAGAGATCCAACAGCCCAACTCCAATATTTGGCCGGCGAGATCGGGCCCCAGACCGGCGCCGATGGTCCCCCATAGGGAAAAGTCCCCGTATTTTGCCCACAACACCCCTTGGTTTACCCCACTACCCCTGTTCTATTTGATTTCCCAGAAAATTAATAGAGAATTAAAATGAAGCTTTCAATCCAATTTTAAATGCTTTTTAATTCTTTCTTAAATTCCAAAAGCCTAATTTTACACTATAAATACATCCCCATAGCCTAGCCCTCTTCATTCTGAAATCTATTGCCAAAATTCTCAAAAAATTTCTAAGTCTAAGAAGAGTACAAGTGGAGTTAGCACTAGGTCAATTTCCGGCGAGAATTCGAGACGTTTCCGGTGACCCCGCGACTACACGAAGGCTACCATTCTCTTCCTCTATGTAACACCCTAGTTCTTTTATACCAATTCTAGTTCTAGTATTTCTTTATGGTATTTTCCTGATTTATTGTGTTTTGGGTGCGGATAGTGTATTTGACATTTGTATTTGCATCCGACCCGACCCGCTTGTTTGAAACCTGTCTTGATTCATGTTTACGATCTACCCTGACTTGTTATGTAGACTCGTGCACTTTCATTTTAATTTATACATTGCATACTCGCATTATATCTGTCATCTGCATTTTTATATATAACATTTAAAGTCACATAAAATATTTTAAAAATATATTGTATGGCCTGCTTGATACTCCTAACCCTGTGGTAGCATCCGCGCATCTTGTTCTCGTCCCGTTCAGTGAAACGAACTTGTTTGGATAGCTACGCGCACATACGTGTATCCGTTCTTGGGGGTATGCATTTTTCGTTACCCGGATATCCAATTTTAATTTTAGTCGATATATATATTTTTCGTATTTTGAAACTGAATTTTTAGACCCGACCCGGGCATGTTTTGGACTATATTTGTATTTACCAGAATATCAAATTTTATTAGTATAATATTATTTTTTTAATAAACTGATACGAATTAAAATTTAAATAACTACATGTTGGGGTAAAAATTTACACCTCAGTTGACCGAGTCAAAGTCAAGGTCAACCCCCAAGCTAGGTGGGCCCAAGCCCAGGTCAAGCGGGCCCATGCCCAAGTCGAGCCCGCGGCCAGCCTCCTCCATGCCAAAATATAGATCATGTAATAAATAATTTTTATGTAATTTTTTATACATGAATGCATGCAAAATGGGCATAAAGCCAATATTTTGTAAGCCCATGGCTTATGTGCAAAAAGAAATGACACATGGGATATGGGATGGCTAAAATGCCATTTTGTGAAGTCTAAGAGGCTATATGTAAATATGTAAGCCTATAAAAGGCAACATGATGATGAATAAAGCAAGACTTTTTTCATTCTCTAAAAAACCTAGGGTTTGTATCTCTTTCCCTTTTCTGAAGGTCTCAAACCTTCTTCTTTCTTCTGAATTAAATCAAGAGTTTTACTCTTCCTTTTCAAAAACAAAATAGTTTTTCACCACCAAACCCACATAGGGGAACTTGGATCTGTCTTTAGATCCCCAAAAGGAGAGATTTTGAGATCTCACATCTCTTGATCTTCAAGATCCAGCTAACAAAAGAGGAAGAAGAAGAACCCTTTTCACTAAACTAAAAAAAAAACACACACTCAGGAGTCCAACTCCTCTCTGATTTCTCTCCCGAGAATTTTTTTTGGCTAAAAGCCTCTTTTCTCGCCGGCGCTCAAGCGCAGAGCGCCCGCGTGCCGACACGTAGCGCGCTTGCGCTCAAGCGCTCGGTTTTCGAGCGCAAAAGCGCCCACGTGCCGACATGTGGCACGCTTGCACTACAGCGCCCTGCGCTCAAGCGCAAAGTGCTCACGTGCCGACATGTGGTGCGCTTGCGCTCGAGCGCAAGCGCTCGAGCGCAAGTCGCCCCGGTGCCGACACGTGGCACGCTTGCGCTCAAGCGCAAGTGCTCGAGCGCAAGTCGCCCCGGTGCCGACACGTGGCGCGCTTGCGCTCAAGCGCAAGCGCTCAGGCGCAAGTCGCCCCGGTGCCGACACGTGGCGCACTTGCCCTCGAGCGTCAGGCGTTGAAGCGCAAAGCGCCCACGTGCCGACATGTAGCGCGCTTGCGCTCAAGCGCAGAGCGCCCACGTGCCGACACGTGGCACTCTAGCGCCTGAGCGCACAGCACCTAGGCGCACAGCGCCCAAGGTGCTACCCCCACGCATCCTTTGGATGCCTTTCCCCCCTCTTTATATATATATATATATATACATACATACATATATATATATACATACATACGTATATATATATATATATATATACACACACATATATATACATATGTGCACATACACATACATATGTGCATACACACATACTCCACGACACTGTCCCTGTTAGAAAAAAATTTCTAACGGGGTGCTGCCCCGCACCCCGCAAGGGGGCTGCTAACCCCCTTGACCCCCAGCCCGCTATCCGGGTAGCGGGCCCCCCGTAAAACCTCTGCGTGGCTCCCGATATATCCAAAACCCCCTTTCAAAACTCATCACACGCACACTGCATATTGAGTTCGCATGACCAGTTTAACCCGTCAATCGGAGGTTCCCTCGCACCAAAGGCGAGGGGTAATTAACGGCAGCTTAGTCCGCGGCTGCCAGAGATTTGGATCCCCACAATCATTAAACCCTGGCCTACCCTAGGCAGGGGGAATCTGTAGTACGCATGACAAGCGCGCCCGTATTTCCATCTCAATGGGGTGACGAAAAACACCCTACAGATTCTGGCACGCCCGGTGGGACCAATCTCTCCTCCCATATTTCGGGTTAAACGTTCATGCGAACTCAATCAATATACATATCTATATTTATACTAAAATAATGCTTTTTCATGCAGGATTTTCAAGCAATCACCTTTCAACAATGTCTCCGAAGATGATCTCAGTTCCCATCTCATACACGATGAAGATGGACTCCAGAACGGTCCTTCCGGCCAGTCTCGGGTGACAATGGGAGGAGGAGCCGCTACCATTTGGCTCTATTATGTTTGTGTCAGCTAACGCCATCCCAGCTCCTCAAGCTCCGGTGACCGACAAACCGGCCTCGAAAGGAAAGAGGCCAAATGTGGTGGTCTCGAAGGCATCCCAATCCAAACGCAAATCGGTGTCTGGATGGCTTTCCATGGCCCCAACTGGGGGTAAAGCCATCGGAACAAAAGAAGTTGCCAGACGTCGTGGGCAAGCCCAGGCGATACCTTCAATGGACACACGGGCAGATGTCTTCTCAAGCATCCCCATCACTCGGCCTATGGTGGCTTCCCGAAGAGCAGAAACCTGCCAAGCGCTTAAGGCAGAGAAGCTGAGGCAGAAGCTGCTCAGATATAAAGCCAACAAAAGGGTTAGGGCTCTGGCCATGTTAAAATTTATGAATTTCCAAAGCCCGGACCGCTCCGCGAAACCAGCTGCCAGTGATGAAAGAATGGCTGAATGTATTATCCACACTGTCTATATGGCCAGACATGAAGAAACGAACCCTCCTCTTCTTCACAGCCATAGTGATGATATGGTTGACGCTACCCAGCATCGGCTCGATCTAAATGATGAAGAGCCCGCTCAAGCCGATAAGCCAGAGGAGCCCATGGTTCCTACGGAATTGAGCTCAGGCAATAAAGATTACCCGGTTATCATAGCCGGAACTACAGAACAAGTATTATTCCAATGGCTTCAAAGGCAATTTCAGGACAGGGAAGAGAAGATGGCCGAGGTCTATTCCAAAGTCGACGAGCTGGCAAACGTCGTAGCAGATCTCGCGACCCAAGTCGCCCGATTGCAATTACAGCAGAATCAAATTTTGGCTCATGAGCCAGGGATTGATACCCAGGGGCAGCCAACTGATATCCCTTTCAACCTAAAAGCGGAGCGCCTTCGCGAAAAACGGCCGCAATCAGCCTCCAGTCCCTCCGTTACATACGCCCGGGGGGAATCGCCTCTGAAAGAGAAGCTGGAAAAGGTCTATTCCTTCAAGAGGGAAAATGTCCACAAGATATTCAGGGACGCCCTAAGAAACGGTCTACAACTGCCAGAATCAAAGAGACCGCAAGAAGTGAATATGACCGACGACCCAAAATATTGCCCCTATCACAGGGTGATAGGTCATGCCATTGAGGACTGCTTCGTCTTCAAAGATTGGGTCGAAAGGCAATACAAGATGGGAGAGATAGAACTGTCTAAAGGCGTGTTAGCAAACAGTCAAGCTACGATCACCGATTTCATGCAAATGGAGACCGAAGCCTTTCGGTAACCTAATCCTCCCAGACAGGTGCCTCAAGGACCAGCATCAGTAAAGGCACCTACTCCAATAGAGAGAAAGAAGAAGGTATACTCCTTCAGGAGGGATGAAGTCCGCAAAATATTCATGGACGCCTTGAACAACGGTCTGCAACTGCCTGTTCCAAAGAGGCCACAGGAAATGAACATGACCGGCAATCCCATATACTGCCCATATCATAGAGTGGTGGGTCATACCATCGAAAACTGCTATATTTTCAAAGATTGGGCAGAGGACCAATATAAGCTTGGAAAAACCTCACAATCCTCGGATGTATCGGCAAGCTACGAAGCTAGGTTATCAACACAGCTCCACCAAGATCAAAGTTTAAGGAGCTGAGATAAGCAAAGATGACCCCCACGTCGTTAAACTGGAAACCGTCGACCTCTGAGTCGTTAAACTGGGAATGTAAAAAAATATATGTATGTAAATAAACAAAAAATGTGTAAATAAAGGAAAAATAAAGAAAAGCCGAAATGATGGGGCAACTCGCAAAAAAAAATTCAGCGAGTAAAGATAAACATGAAAATAAAGCCGAAATGATGGGGCAACCGCGAATAAATAGCCGAAATGATAGGGCAATCGCGACTTTCGCGATAAGAAAAGCTGAAATGATAGAGCAATCGCGGTAAAACAAAAAAAAAACAACAACAAAAAAAAAAACAAAACAACTGGCGAATGATGGGTTGCTCCTGGTACCATATTCCAGTGCAGCGATACAGACGCCCACAAAAATCCATTTTTTCAAAATTCTATCGGCCCTACGGCCAGTCCCCAAATTGACTGCCGTATACAATTTACGGGCTCAAATAATTCTCATCATACTCATGCCCCACCGTAATCACCAGTTACGCGGCTGGTCTCCGCTTTTGGAGTTATGCTCCATTGAGAAGACCCATTCATGTGTCTTCACGATACATGAGGAGAACAAACCTTTGTGGGATCCTTACGACTCACAAAGGAAAAACACACTTAGGAGTCCTCACGACTCCTAAGGAGAAAATACACCTGTAGGATCCTCACGACTCGCAGGGAGAAAATGCTTTTATGGGACTCTCACGGTCCATAAATTGAAAAGCCTTAGGCGATAGGGACCTAAACCCGTCTCCTAAGCCATCGCTCCGCCAACAAGAGTAGGCAAATGATGAATTGCTCTTGTCACCTCTGGTTTAGTATTAGCAATGCTGATGCCGGCCCCTACCCCAAAATTCCAAGCTCGCCATCAATAGACCCCTAAGTCTTTAAACTGGAAACAGATGACCTCCAAGTCGTTAAGCTGGAAACAGAAGACCACTAAGTCGTTAAACTGGAAACAGCTGACCTCCAAGTCTTTAAACTGGAAACAACTGACCTCCAAGTCTTTAAACTGGAAACAGCAGACCTCTAAGTCGTTAAACTGGAAACAATAGACCCCTAAGTCTTTAAACTGGAAACAGATGACCTCCAAGTCGTTAAACTGGAAACAGATGACCACCAAGTCTTTAAACTGGAAACAGCAGACCTCTAAGTAGTTAAACTGGAAACAGCAGACCCCTAAGTCTTTAAATTGGAAACAGAAGACCCCTAAGTTTTTAAACTGGAAACAGACGACCCCTAAGTCTTTAAACTGGAAACAGACGACCTCTACGTCTTTAAACTGGAAACAGATGACCATTATGTCGTTAAACTGGAAACAGATGACCACTATGTCGTTAAACTGGAAACAGATGACCTCTAAATCGTTAAACTGGAAATAGCAGACCTCTAAGTCCTTAAACTGGAAACAGACGACCCCTAAGTCTTTAAAATGGAAACAGACGACCCCTACGTCTTTAAACTGGAAACAGATGACCTCTACGTCGTTAAACTGGAAACAGCAGACCTCTAAGTCTTTAAATTGGAAACAGATGACCACTAAGTCGTTAAACTGGAAACAAATGACTACTAAGTCTTTAAACTGGAAATAGATGACCACCAAGTCGTTAAACTGGAAACAGATGACCTCTACGTCGTTAAACTGGAGACAGATGACTTCTACGTCTTTAAACTGGAGACAGATGACCTCTAAGTCGTTAAACTGGAAACAGTAGACCTCTAAGTCTTTAAACTGGAAACAGATGACCTCTAAGTCGTTAAACTGGAGACAGTAGACCTCTAAGTCTTTAAACTGGAAACAGTTGACCTCTATGTAGGGTTCCTAGGCACACTAATGAAGTCTTGCAAGTGATCAAACACGGCCAATTTAAATTTTACAAGTGCCGAGAAACCCTAATACGGATCGTTAACTAGATATATAGGCTATGCGATACAAGTTAACGACTTTTAAGTAAAGGAAAGAAGCTACAACCTTTGTAGATCCGGTCCTCCACGTCCTAGGCTCCGTGATGAGGTCCTTCCGCTGTCCAAATCAAATCCATGACTCTAGCATCGGCTTCATCGGAGAAATGGGCGGGCTTGGTCGTCGGTTCGATGCCGAAGATGATCTACGTCGGGGCATCACAAGATCAAGCTCCAACTTCACCAAGCCTTGAAAACTTGTGAAGGAAACACCCTATACTACTTGGCAAGAGGTAGAGGATGAAGAAATAGGAGGTGGGTTCACTTTAGAATTGGATTTCTCACTTGTTTTCATCACTTGCCATTGATGTAGCAAGCTTTTCATCATGGAAGAAGAAGATGAAGAAGAAGATAATATATCATAAGTCTTTTTTTTAAAATAAAAAACAATATGATACTTATCATAATCTTAATCTTAGTTAGGTGTAGAGAATAAACCATGGTTAGGGTTAATGGTTAGGTTTAGGAAAAGAACAAGAATGGTCAAGCTTTCAACACATCATGAAGTTTCCACAAAACTACAAAATAAGCCACCATTCTCTTTATCTTTTCTAAATGAAATAAATAAAATAAATAAATAGATAAATGAATAAGTAAATAAAATAAAACCCTAACCACTAACTAACCATGGTTTAATTCTTTACACAAACCCAAGCAAGAATGTATCATCAAACATGATACAATCAAGTGCACTAAAATATATCACATATACAATGTGCATTTCAAGTGAGTAAATCCATTCAAAGTGAACCAATACTGGTTAATGCAAAGTAATATATCAAATATATAATTATACATTAAATCATTAGATCAACACTTGATTCAATGATCCGGTCATGTCGCATGTAACCGGCTACTATCCAATGTATCGGCTTATCGAATCAATCCTTGATTCGATAACTAGGTTATATCGCATACAACCATTCAACACATTCATCGCGAGAATAAAATACGGTATCACATACACGCATTATTCTCGGTCCCGCACATATCTCATATGTGCTCCTATTTCGTTTCGCTTGAGCCAGGAAACCTCTGTGTAGGACTCTAAAGACTCGTCAATACGCCGGCAGCAGATGATGATCATATCAAACACCCACAAGCCGCAAGCGGTCTGCTAAACGTAACGGCCATCCGGGTATTGAGCGATCAGAAGATCGACGAGCAAGCCCGCTCACACTCCTGTGAATCCAACCAGTAACACTTACCGTACAGTCCGGTCTGTTCGTCTGATATGTCGCATATCTCGCCTAGGGGTGGTAAACGTCAGACCCCAGTAGCTCGATAAGTCATGCCGACTTGTGGTCCATAATATTCGTGAAACTACTGATAACTCTTACCAGTATATCACTGCAACCTTGGCCAGGGATTTCCTGTTATGGCCAGTCGAGCATAGCGCAACATCAACCCCCAATACCGGGAGAGACGAATCCCCTCCTATCGCTCATTGCCTCCATGTGAATCGGGACTGTACCCAAAAACCACCTGTTTGCACGACTCAGTAAAGCCGTGGTAGGGTGGAAATCAAAGCACAGTGGGAGACACACAAGACTCTATGACGATCTCGGTCAACAGACTAAGCTGTACCAGTGTCACCAGAGAACTGCCATCTGACGTGAGGTATAATACCATCTGGGAGTTCTCGGTGAGTCCGTTCAGTGTACCCAGTCTCCACTGAGCACCCGCATACCATCTCCGATGTCAAACACCAATGGATATGGGATCATCCATCGCCCATCACATGGGTCGAGAAGATATACGCTAGTCTACTCTGGAATATCGATGCCCCGTCTCGATATTCCCACGACTAGGAATAATGAAGGATGTACTCATTGACTACCCAGGCCCCACTAGTATGATCTTCATCATAGTCCTGGAAGTCGAGTACACATCCTAAGGGCTTTATCAACATGTAATCAGAGAGACATAAAGTATACATGTTAAGATAAAGAGCAACCAGATAGCGTACTATCATGTCGAGCAAGAAAGTCCTACCATATATGTCCCAGCATCCACTACAATATACATCCAATGTACAATAATGGCCTCTAGGGCATACATATAACTAACAATCTCCCACTTGCACTAGGGCTATCTGTAGCAGTAGTTGTAGCATCTAATACTCAACCATCCCCTTAAAAGTCTCTCTTTGGGAAAAGGCCTTTGTGAGTGGATCCGCCGTGTTGTCCTCTGAGTCTACTCTCCTAACCTTGATCACCCTGGAGATCAACTATCTCCATGATCAGGTGATGCTGCCTCAGAATATGTCTGGGTCACTGATGGGACCAGGGTTCCAGGGCCAAAACCACAGTTCCATTGTCACAAAATGGTAGGAACCTAGTTCATCCTATGAACCAATATACACCCAAACTGCCTCTTTGGTAGTATCTTTAATAGCGATGTTACCATCCTTTATCTTCTAGTTTGTCACAGTATCTAGCTTGGAAATCTTCCAACATACCGTCCCTTTACTGAGGGTAAAGACAATGCCTGTGACTGACATTCAGTCGTCTTTATCATCCTGGAACACTTCCAGTGATTCTCCCCAGGATCAACTGATACTATCTCACTATAGCTAGTGAGAATCCTAAAATCTATTTAGATCTATCTCATAGATCCAAATCCCAGGATTTAGGAGGTATCACTTTGATCCTTTATGGAGAATCTATGTGATAAGAGGAGATCGACCGATCGTAGCATAGGAAATTCCTTTCCTATCAAGAGTATGTTGTCCACCTACAATACGAGGATGACCACTTCACTCTCTACTACCGTTTTGTATATACAAGGTTCATCTACCATTTTGATGATGTCAAATTGTTTGACTAACTCATCATAACAGATGTTCCAACTCCGCGATGCCTGCTTCATCACATAAAACATCTTGCACACGTTTCCGCTGCTCCCACTGTTTACGTAGCCCTCTAGCTGTGTTCTTATAGACGTTCTCTTCTAAATCATTATTTAGAAAAGTAGTCATGGCACCCAACCACCAGATATCGTAGTCATGATATGTAGCCGTGGTAAGTAGGATCTGGATGGACTTAAGCATTGTCCCTGGAAAAGGTTTCATCATTATTCGTGCCTGGTCGATGACGAAAACCTTTAACAAGTCTAGCTTTGAAAGTCTCAACTTGTCCATCTACACCAAGTAATCTTCTCAAGATATACTTGCTCCTGATGGGGATCTAACCCTTCAGATATCGCAACCAAAGTCCATACTTTGTTGGTGTATATGGATTCCATCTCAGATTGCTAAGCATCCAGCCATTCTTACAGAGTCCCTACTCTTGATGGCCTGCTCGAATCTAGTTGGGTCATCATCTCATGATGCAATCCTTGCTCCCACTGTCATCGAGAAACCGAAGTATCTCTCAAGCAGGTGAGGAACTCTGCTAGATCGGCGAAGAGGCTGAGGTTCGTCGGGAACTATTGAATTCTTTGGTTCTGTCAAATCATCAGCTGCAGTTTTGTATAGCTGGAACCTTTCCAGTTCTACACAACTGACTTTACCTCGATCTTGTCCGGATTTTGCTTTTGACATAGGCCAGACAACCCCAAATCTTAACTAACTTAAGATATGGGCTCTTCCCTTTCCATATCACATATGAAGTGGTAGGCAATTGATTTGATTTGAACCCAATTCAATAGGTATGCAGCTTCTCAAGTGCACAACCCAAAAAGGAAATAGGTAACTCAGTAATACTCATCATAGAGCACACGATATCTAATATTGTGCGATTGCTCCGCCCCGATACACCGTTGTGCTGTGGTGTATTCAGAGGAGTAATACGGAGAGAGAATCTCATTCTCCTTTAGAATGGTCCAGGAATGCCATGCACAAGTATTCTCCTCCCTGATCTTATCATAGGACATAATACTTATACCCGTATTGGTTCTCTACTTCTAACTTATATTCTGTGAATATCTCAAAAGGTTCGGACTTGTGTTTCAACAGGAACATATGTCTGAATCTTGAGAGATTATCAGAGAATATAATGAAGTATAAAGAACCATTCTTGGCATGTGTAGACAGGAGACCTTACATACATCATAATGTATCAGTCCCAAGAGTTTATTAACTCTTTCTCTGTTTCCAACAAACAGAGCTATGGTCATTTTATCTTTGTGACATGACTGGCAAGTTTCACAAGATGTAAATTCAAACTGATTTAAATATGCATCTAAAATGTAACTTCAGCCAGTCTGGTCGCATTGATATGACCTAGTCTACAATGCCTCAAGAATGATTCGTTCATTTCTGAACTCTTCCTCTTGTGTGTGTTCTGAATACTAAGAACTGTAGTTTGATTTAGAACGTTAATGCTTTTAGATAACGCGCCTAAACCGATCAACTTTTGATATAGGAAATGTTCAAAACATTATCCATCAATACAAAATTTTAACATTTCTTTACTTATAAAGAGACTGATATGATTTTGTATATCAGGTTCGGTATCTAATAGCATTTGTTCAGAATCAATGTATTAGTAATACAGGGTGATAGTGAACAAAAGACTTGGCTGCAATACTTGCCCCGTTTTCTGTCTCATGAAACCTATCACCCGTTCTCAGTTTTTCTACCCTTTTGTAGCCCTATGTAACAGATTACATATCTGGGATCCTGATCCGGTATCATATACCCAGGATGCAGAGGATACTGAGAAACAGTTCTTTGTAATGAACACACCCGAAGGAGTTGCATCATATGCACTTTCTTCGTTTGGGCGGCATGGGAATCCTGGTATTCCCCTAATTCCTGCTCTGTCTTATAACAATTATAAGTTGGAGCGGGACCAACGTTCCCCAGCTCAGTATAACAAGCGGGTTCGGTCAATACATCCATATTATTATCTTGATTAAGGCGTGATATGGTCGCTACCTAGAGAGAGAGAGAGAAGAAAACACTCAGCGTGCGCTCTTACAAGAATAGATTGGTTATTATTTTATCTAATCAGGATGGCTCCCACTGTTTTTATCAAATCTTCCTTCAAACCCTAAAAGGAAAGACTAGCCGGGATTAATTGCACTCTACAAGTTCGCCAATCTTTCAGCCAGGCCAGTGTCGGTACTTTGAGGGAGGTTCCCCGTGCTTTCGCACGGACCTAATTACAGTAAACCTCGTTTTCCTAGAGGCGTAACCCCGTTGACACCTTTCTAGACACCTACTTGATCGGCTAATTGTAAAGTGCAAAACTCTCCCAGGAGTAACAATTACTCGCAGTGGGTATCGGGATCCAACTATCACATAGAAGGTATGCAATCTCATTGCAAATTTCAACACTTGAAACTCCCGATAATGGTTTTTACCCCTAGCACCTATGACCTTGGCTAAGGTCAACAAATCATAGGTACTAGTCAAGTTCTACCCGTCATTTCATGATCAATTAGACCCACCCACATGACCCTTGGCTAAGGTCAACAAAGCCACATGACTGTCCTAACTAATCGCATCATATGCTGTGTAGGAAGACATCACTTAGCTACCGCACACTACGCTTCGGCTATGGTCGACAAACGTAGCACGAATACTAAGTACTCTACTTCCTAAAATGACGGAGGGTTGCGAATGGCTTTTATGAAAACCTTTAACGCTTTGAACTTGATCTCGTTGCGGAATCAAATGGTTTTTAAATGAAATGTTTTTGAGGCTTTTCTAGTTTTGCTAAAGGGGTCACTCCCGGTGAAAGGATCGTCGGCCCTTTCCTCGTCGAATGAGGTGTGGGATATATCATATATATCACTGTGCAAAGCAGAAACTATAGAAGCAATCAAAAGACAAACCGAGTGTGTAGCATCTGCCAGTTATTACTAAAGGAGTCACTCCCGGTGAAGGGATCTCGGTCCTTTCCTCATCGAATAAGGTGCAGGATGTTCTATAATGAACACCGCGATGCAAAGCAAGAACTGTAGCTACCTGTTTTTATTTTGAAATTCGATTCCACAACATCAATTAGGTTTATTTTCTTTCATTAATCTCATTAATGAATATCCCATCATTTAAATCCACCTAAACATCACAGATAAATATAACGTACGCTTATGCCATCCGCATTCGCCTCGATGTCCCGTCTGCACCGTTAGGTTAGGTAACTAACGGCAGAGCGGGGCAGGGCTAGCGCGGGTGTAAAACATAAGCAACGTTTATATAATATATCATATATACCATATATAATATCTGTCACAGAACATCACATGATCACATCACAGATAAATCACAGCAGAAGAAACATATGAAATATTGGATATACTAGGACGTCCGTGTTTTCAATACGAGCCAGTATAAAACACGGATTCCACGGTCGTGATGAATAGCCTATCCCACACCCCTAGACCCCTACGAGAGCGGCAAGCAACCCTACCAATTCTAGGGTTAGGAGACCCGGACTCGACTCCTCGAGATGGTCTCCCACTGGACCCTAAAACCCGGTTACTTGTGCTCCCCTCCTTGGGTCTATCCTAGTGCAGAAAAGTAAATAATATACATCAACGGTGACATCTTCCGCAACCTGGAAGTGCCCCAAAAATAATATTACATACAAGTTTTTACATGAATGAAAATGAAAAACACCCATCTCACATAAAAACCCCGGCTATTCGAACACGACGATCCAATATAACATATCCAGCAACACATAACATCACATGTCATCAACGTAAGTAAATATGCGCATCCCAATTGTCGTTGACATATAGCAACGAAACCGGCGACATCACATATTACACTTACGGTCACAGAAAAGAAAGTGTAAAACTACAACAGTTGGAATCCGCAACCACCTCAGACATCGCATGCCTGGTCAAATGAATTCTTTAGACATCGCATGCCTAACAATTATAAACCCCGCATTTTAGTCTCATTATCGAAAACACTTTTCAATATCAAGTCGGGCAATTCAACAAGATTCCCGGCATTTTGATCGAATGCTCGTCGCAAACTTTAGTAGACGGTCGCACCCCCGATACCGTCGACGAAGTGCACCAAGGCGGAACACCGCTACCGCGAGCACCCGAACGGATGCTTTCGGCGACGGGGTTCTCCTATAGTCACTTGGTCGGGGCTATGGAGTGAGGCTGTCTATTAAGTTTACCCGGCGAGTATCCGCGTACGCTACGTGATTGCGACGGACTTTTGATCACATCAAAATTCCGTGGCAACCGATCAAGTGAGACTAAAGTGCTATGTTTATAACATTCATTCAGTTATCACATAACTTTTGTGAATTCCAATTGTTGTATCACATTCCGGATAAACAGAAAATGTTAAACTTTCCGATTGAACATTCGAACACCCAAGTTTTCCCGAAACAGTTCAACACATGAAATAAGTCTAACAACATTCAGTTCATGCCTCAGCACCAACGGTCCAGCCGTAGAAGGGTCAAGCCAACGCCTCACATGTGGCACGCCGTACTGCCCCAAACCCGAAGGTTCAAAGGGCAGTTCAAGACGGTCACATAATCGAGTTAAGGTTTGTTGTCTTCTAGAGGGTCCATCGCGTTACTTGCACTACTTAGAACGTCGTTAAACTACGGAAAAATCCAACAATTGGAAATTTCCCGGCAGGGGAAAAAGTGGGTATTTATATCCGGTCGAACTTTTTATCATATTCTAAAATTACCCGGAAAAGCACACTGGCAAAATTAGACAATCCGATCGATACACCGAGTCCCCAATACAACCCAGAAAATTCAACTCTTGAAAAATTATTAAAAATTCCCAGGAAAACCAGCACTGCAAACTAGGAATTACTGTGCAAAATTTATTGCAAGAGGAGACAAAAGGGCCGCGGAACCGCCGCATTAGCATGCTAATGCCGCGGTTCCGCCGCACTTTAATGGATTCAGGGGCCCCGTTTTATACAGTAATTCTTAGAATCTTCTACTGAGTTTTCTGCATATTTTTAATCTGGAAAAAACCACGTTTTTCAAAAATGTCCAGAGAGCAAAATGCGATTGGGGTTTCGGTTCAATCGGACTTCTAATTCCGTCTACGCATCGCCTAAGGCTTTAGCTAGGCTCTGATACCACTGTAGGGTTCCTAGGCACACTAATGAAGTCTTGCAAGTGATCAAACACGGCCAATTTAAATTTTACAAGTGCCGAGAAACCCTAATACGGATCGTTAACTAGATATATAGGCTATGCGATGCAAGTTAACGACTTTTAAGTAAAGGAAAGAAGCTACAACCTTTGTAGATCCGGTCCTCCACGTCCTAGGCTCCGTGATGAGGTCCCTCCGCTGTCCAAATCAAATCCATGACTCTAGCATCGGCTTCATCGGAGAAATGGGCGGGCTTGGTCGTCGGTTCGATGCCGAAGATGATCTACGTCGAGGCATCATAAGATCAAGCTCCAACTTCATCAAGCCTTGAAAACTTGTGAAGGAAACACCCTATACTACTTGGCAAGAGGTAGAGGATGAAGAAATAGGAGGTGGGTTCACTTTAGAATTGGATTTCTCACTTGTTTTCATCACTTGCCATTGATGTAGCAAGCTTTTCTTCATGGAAGAAGAAGATGAAGAAGAAGATAATATATCATAAGTCTTTTTTTTTTAAAATAAAAAACAATATGATACTTATCATAATCTTAACCTTAGTTAAGTGTAGAGAATAAACCATGGTTAGGGTTAATGGTTAGGTTTAGAAAAAGAACAAGAATGGTCAAGCTTTCAACACATCATGAAGTTTCCACAAAACTACAAAATAAGCCACCATTCTCTTTATCTTTTCTAAATGAAATAAATAAAATAAATAAATAGATAAATGAATAAGTAAATAAAATAAAACCCTAACCACTAACTAACCATGGTTTAATTCTTTACACAAACCCAAGCAAGAATGTATCATCAAACATGATACAATCAAGTGCACTAAAATATATCACATATACAATGTGCATTTCAAGTGAGTAAATCCATTCAAAGTGAACCAATACTGGTTAATGCAAAGTAATATATCAAATATATAATTATACATTAAATCATTAAATCAACACTTGATTCAATGATCCGGTCATGTCGCATGTAACCGGCTAGTATCCAATGTATCGGCTTATCGAATCAATCCTTGATTCGATAACTAGGTTATATCGCATACAACCATTCGATACATTCATCGCGAGAATAAAATATGGTATCACATACACGCATTATTCTCGGTCCCGCACATATCTCATATGTGCTCCTATTTCGTTTCGCTTGAGCCAGGAAACCTCTGTGTAGGACTCTAAAGACTCATCAATACGCCGGCAGCAGATGATGATCATATCAAACACCCACAAGCCGCAAGCGGTCTGCTAAACGTAACGGCCATCCGGGTATTGAGCGATCAGAAGATCGACGAGCAAGCCCGCTCACACTCCTGTGAATCCAACCAGTAACACTTACCGTACAGTCCGGTCTGTTCGTCTGATATGTCGCATATCTCGCCTAGGGGTGGTAAACGTCAGACCCCAGTAGCTCGATAAGTCATGCCGACTTGTGGTCCATAATATTCGTGAAACTACTGATAACTCTTACCAGTATATCACTGCAACCTTGGCCAGGGATTTCCTGTTATGGCCAGTCGAGCATAGCGCAACATCAACCCCCAATACCGGGAGAGACGAATCCCTTCCTATCGCTCATTGCCTCCATGTGAATCGGGACTGTACCCAAAAACCACCTGTTTGCACGACTCAGTAGAGCCGTGGTAGGGTGGAAATCAAAGCACAGTGGGAGACACACAAGACTCTATGACGATCTCGGGTCAACAGACTAAGCTGTACCAGTGTCACCAGAGAACTGCCATCTGACGTGAGGTATAATACCATCTAGGAGTTCTCGGCGAGTCCGTTCAGTGTACCCAGTCTCCACTGAGCACCCGCATACCATCTCCGATGTCAAACACCAATGGATATGGGATCATCCATCGCCCATCATATGGGTCGAGAAGATATACGCTAGTCTACTCTGGAATATCAATGCCCCGTCTCGATATTCCCACGACTAGGAACAATGAAGGATGTACTCATTGACTACCCAGGCCCCACTAGTATGATCTTCATCATAGTCCTGGAAGTCGAGTACACATCCTAAGGGCTTTATCAACATGTAATCAGAGAGACATAAAGTATACATGTTAAGATAAAGAGCAACCAGATAGCGTACTATCATGTCGAGCAAGAAAGTCCTACCTCTATATGTCCCAGCATCCACTACAATATACATCCAATGTACAGTAATGGCCTATAGGGCATACATATAACTAACACTCTAAGTCTTTAAACTGGAAACAATAGACCTCTAAGTCGTTAAACTAGAAACAGATGACCACCACGTCATTAAACTGGAAACAGATGACCTCTAAGTCGTTAAACCGGAAACAGTCGTTAAACTGGGAACGAGGGAAATCCACTCATGTGTCCTCACGATACATGAGGAAGAACAAACCTTCGTGGGATCCTTACGACTTACGAAGGAAAAACACACTTGGGAGTCCTCACGACTCCTAAGGAGAACATACACCTGCGAGATCCTTATGACTCGAAGGGAGAAAATGCTTTTATGGGACCCTCACGGCCCATAAAATGCTTTTATGGGATCCTCACGGCCCATAAAATTGAAAAGTCTTAGGTGACAGGGATCTAAACCTGTCTCCTAAGCCATCGCTCCCCAACCCCCAAGTGGCGAATGATGAGTCGCTCCTGGTACCGTATTCCAGTGCAGCGATGCAGACGCCAACCAAATTTCAAATCCCATACCCCGATGGCAAATGATGAGTCGCTCCTGGTGACATATTTTAGTGCAGCGATGCAGACGCCAACAAGGTCTTGAAATTCTTCCGGCCCTACGGTCTGGATCATACATCCTACAAAACCGTATACAATCCACGGGCGTAAAACAATCCTGATCCCTCAAAAAAAAATAACGGTATGTCCACAAGCAAAATGGGCACGGATGAAAACCCGAAAGGGCTCCGTGAGTCAAAACAGCAGGACTGCCGGCGAGTTTGTGAAAACCCGAAAGGGCACAAACTCGTAAAAGAAGAAAAAGAAATGAAATGCACTCGCAAAGTCCTCTCGACTTTGTGAGGTGAAAATTCCCGTGTGAGATCCCTACGACTCATAAAGGAGCAACACACTTAGGAGTCCCCACGACTCCTAAGGAGAAAATACACCTACAGGATCCTTAAGACCCGTAGGGAGAAAATGCTTTGTGAGACCCTTACGGCTCACAAAATGGAAAAGCCTTAGGTGACAGGGATCTAAACCTGTCTCCTAAGCCACCAATTCCCAAATCCTCTCGGGGCACATGATGAGTTGCTCCTGGCATTATTCCAGTGCAGCAATGCAGATGCCAAACAAACCAAATCCAAATCCTCCCGGGGCAAATGATGAGTTGCTCCTGGCATTATTCCAGTGCAGCAATGCAGATGCCAAACAAAAAAAAAACAATTCCCAAATCCTCTCATGACAGATGATGATTCGCTCCTGGTACCATATTCCAGTGTAGCGATGCTGATGTCAACCCAAATCAAATCAAACTAACAACCTCTATGACGGAATCATGCTCCGTCCCAGAATTTACCCCGTGTCGAAATCATGCTTCGTTTCGAGATATCTACCTTCCCTGCTGGAATTATGCTCCGCCTCGGAATCAAATCAACCCGACACGCCGCGCCGGGGAAAAGTAGATCAGCGACACTCCGTGCCGGGGAAAAGTCAACCCGACACTCTACGCCGGGGAAAAGTCGATCAGCGACACTCCGTGCCGAGGAAATGTCAACCCGACACTCCGCGCCGGGGAAAAGTCGATCAGCGACACTCCGTACCGGGGAAAAGTCAACCCACGACACTCCACGCCGGGGAAAAGTCGATCAGCGACACTCCGTGCCAGGGAAAAGTCAACCCGACACTCCGCGCCAGGGAAAAGTCGATCAGCGACACTCCGTGCCGGGGAAAAGTTAACCTACGACACTCCGCGCAGGGGAAAAGTCGATCAGTGACACTCCGTGCCGGGGAAAAGCCAACCCGACACTCCGCGCCTGGGAAAAGTAGATCAGCGCCACTCCGTGCCGGGGAAAAGTCAACCCGACACTCCGCGCCGGGGAAAAGTCGATCAGCGACACTCTGTGCCGGGGAAAAGTCAACCCGACACTCCGCGCCGGGGAAAAGTCGATCAGCGACACTCTGTGCCGGGGAAAAGTCAACCCGACACTCCGCGCCGAGGAAAAGTCGATCAGCGACACTCCGCGCCGGGGAAAAGTCGACCAGCGACACTCCGTACCGGGGAAAAGTCGATCAGCGACACTCCGTTCCGGGGAAAAGTTAACTAGCGACACTCCGTGCCGGGGAAACGTCAAGCAGACACTCCGTGCCGGGGACACGTCAACCAGCGATACTCTGCATCGGGGAAACGTCCAACACAGACACTCCGGATCAGGGAAACGTCCAACAGCGACACTCCGTCTCGGGGATATGTCAACCAGCAGACACTCCGCGCCGGGGACACGTCGACCAGCGACACTCCATCTCGGGGAGACGTCAAGCAGACACTCTGTCTCGGGGACACGTCAACCAGCCGATACTCCGCCTCGGGGAAACGTCGACCAGCGACACTCCGCGCCGGGGGCACGTCAACGAAATCACTCTGGGCTAGGGAAACGTCTACCACGGACACTCTGTCTCGGAGACGCATCAAGCGTCGGCCGTCCATGTTGTAAAAAGGGCAGTGCGTCCCAAAAAGTGGGAACCAAAGCAAGTCGCCTCCACGCAAAAGAAGATCCATCAATTTCATGCACACGACCCACATGTACGGTGTGCATTCATTGATGGGGGGCAATTTGTTGGGGTAAAAATTTACACCCCGGTTGACCGAGTCAAAGTCAAGGTCAACCCCCAAGCTAGGTGGGCCCAAGCGCAGGTCAAGCAGGCCCATGCCCAAGTCGAGCCCGCGGCTAGCCTCCTCCATGCCAAAATATAGATCATGTAATAAATAATTTTTATGTAATTTTTTATACATGAATGCATGCAAAATGGGCATAAAGCCAATATTTTGTAAGCCTATGGCTTATGTGCAAAAAGAAATGACACATGAGTCATGGGATGGCTAAAATGCCATTTTATGAAGTCCAAGGGGCTATATGTAAATATGTAAGCCTATAAAAGGAAACATGATGATGAATAAAGCAAGACTTTTTTCATTCTCTCAAAAACCTAGGGTTTGTATCTCTTTCTCTTTTCTGAAGGTCTCAAACCTTCTTCTTTCTTCTGAATTAAATCAAGAGTTTTACTCTTCCTTTTCAAAAACAAAATAGTTTTTCACCACCAAACCCACAAAGGGAAACTTGGATCTGTCTTTAGATCCCAAAAAGGAGAGATTTTGAGATCTCACATCTCTTGATCTTCAAGATCCAGCTAACAAAGGAGGAGGAAGAAGAACCCCTGTCACTAAACCCAAAAAAACACACACTCAGGAGTCCAACTCCTCTCTGATTTCTCTCCCGAGAACTTTTTTTTGGCTAAAAGCCTCTTTTCTCGCCGGCGCTCAAGCGCAGAGCGCCCGCGTGCCAACACGTGGCGCGCTTGCGCTCAAGCGCCCGGCGCTCGAGCGCAAAAGCGCCCACGTGTCGACACGTGGCACGCTTGCACAACAGCGCCCTGCGCTCAAGCGCAAAGCGTTCACGTGCCGACACATGATGCGCTTGCGCTCAAGCGCAAGCGCTCGAGCGCAAGTCGCCCCGGTGCCGACACGTGGCGCGCTTGCGCTCGAGCGCAAGCGCTCGAGCGCAAGTCGCCCCGGTGCCGACACGTGGCGCACTTGCGCTCCAGCGCAAGCGCTCGAGCGCAAGTCGCCCCGGTGCCGACACGTGGCGCACTTGCGCTCCAGCGCAAGCGCTCAGGCGCAAGTCGCTCCCGTGTGGACACGTGGCGTGCTTGCGCTCAAGCGCAAGCGCTCCCGTGCTGACACGTGGCGCGCTTGCGCTCAAGCGTAAGTCGCATCCGTGCCGACACGTGGCGCACTTGCCCTCGAGCGTCAGGCGTTGAAGCGCAAAGCGCCCACGTGCCGACACGTGGCGCGCTTGCGCTCAAGCGCCCAGCGCTCAAGCGCAGAGCGCCCACGTGCCGACACATGGCACTCCAGCGCCTGAGCGCACAGCACCTAGGCGCACAGCGCCCAAGGTGCTGCCCCCACGCATCCTTTGGATGCCTTTTCCCCCTCTTTTTATATATATATATACATACATACATATATATATATATATATATACATATGTATACATATGTGCACACACACATACATATGTGCATACACACATACTCCACGACACTGTCCCTGTTAGAAAAAAATTTCTAACGGGGCGCTGCCTCGCACCCTGCAAGGGGCTGCTAGCCCCCTTGACCCCCAGCCCGCTATTTGGGTAGCGGGACCCCCGTAAAAACTCTGCGTGGCTCCCGATATACCCAAAACCCCCTTTCAAAACACAACACACGCACAGTGCATATTGAGTTCGCATGACCAGTTTAACCCGTCAATCGGAGGTTCCCTAGCGCCACAGGCGAGGGGTAATTAACGGCAGCTTAGTCCGCGGCTGCCGGAGATTCGGATCCCCACAATCATTAAACCCTGGCCTACCCTAGATAGGAGGAATCTGTAGTACGCCTGACAAGCGCGCGCGTATTCCCATCTCAATGGGGTGACGAAAAACACCCTACACTACACATATCTTTTTAAATTTAAATCTAAACTAATTTCCTAACAACTAACACCCTATCTCTCACACACTCACTGACACTGTTTCCTCTCTCTCTCTCTCGTTGCCCCACACACTCTCTCTTGCTGTCACTCTCCTCTCTCTTTCTCTTTCTTACTCTTTCCTCTCTCCCCCACTCAGTCTCTCTCTCTTCCTTTCTCTCTCCTCTCACGCTTTCTCTCTCTTCTCGCTTTCACTGTGCACTTCTCGAGTGCGGTCATCTCCCTACGCGATTTGATCACCTCCCTTCTAATTCTCTTCTTCTTCTTCTATTTAACCCGAGCGCCACCACAAGAACCCACCATAACTCCTCAAACCCTAACCCTAAAAACTCATCTGCCTCCTCACTGCCTCAACCCTCAACTCCATCTCCCTCAACCGAGCCTCCTCCTCGTCACCTTCTTCTTCTTCTTCCTCCATTCCTGAGCACCCATCACCCTGCACACCCAAGTCTACAGAACCCTTTACCTGCACCTCCATCGCCGCCGATCACTTCCTCATCTCCAACATCTCCTTCTTCTCTCTTCTCCCTCCTACACCAAGATCCCTGCACCCGATCCCAGCCTGCACCAACACCCGAGCCCAAACCCTAACTCCTCAAAGCCAAACCCTGCACTCTCGTCGGACCGCCGTTGATCTCGTCGCCACCATCACCTCTCTCCTGACCCCAGTGCACAACCCCAGTGAGCCTCACCATTCTCTCTTTTCTTTTTCTTGATTCTTACTTTCTCCAGCGATCGTAGGAGTTGCGAAGACGCTGCCGTTCCAGACGATCCAGTGAACGACCCTTGCTCGCGCAATCACCCTCTTGCCTTGCTTGGACCCGTCACCCGTGCCGTGCGTGCGTTGCGACGTTTTACCGACGTCGGACGTGCCGTGCGTATCTGTATTGTGATCCATCGAGGCAAGTTAATCTTGCTACATGCTATACTACAATATACTGTACCCATTTGAATAATAGTATTACATATTGTTTAGTTATGCATCCATTTTACAGTTTTACTGTTTTCGGATACCCGTTTGCATCCATATATATATAACTGCATCTATAGATCATATTAATTCATATTATTATTGTAGTGACACCCCATGCTAGATAATGTGCATCTCATTTAGTCTTGGAACTGTAAATATAACCCTAATCGATAATTGTGTATCCATACCATTAATCTTATATCTATTCGCATACCAGATCACATTGTTACATATTATTGTTATAGTGAGACCCCATACTAGATAATGTGCATTCTACTTAGTAATGGAGCTATAGTTGCAATCCCTAATAGTTAGTTATTCATCAATGTTTATTTGTATATCCATACCATTAATTCTGCATACCTAGTTACACCTCATATTATATTAACTCATATTATTAATATATTAGTACCCCATGCTTGATATTGTGCATCCTACATAGTCATGATATAGCCCTTGATAAATATTTGTGCATCCATGCTTTTATTTGTGCACCCGTACTTGCTACCGTTTTATTTTGAGCATCCGCTTGATATCTGTGCACTATCTGACATGACCTGATATGCCATTGCTTGATTTGATATCTGATCTTGTTACTAATGCCGACAATCTTGACCTGTTGTCCCTACGGACATATCCCGTTGTCTATTTAGACAAACCTATACCTGCTTGATCATGTGTTGGCATTAGCTCCAGATTTATCAATACCTGACTTGAACACATAACCTTGGGGGTATTGGGAAATCAAAAGTGTAAACTAAAGTGTAACATAAAAGGGTATTACTTGATCCGTGGTCCCGGGGGGTAACGGGACGGAGCCATTCGTGACTCTTACATATTCTTGATCCGTGGTCCCGGGGGGTAACGGGACAGAACCATTCTTGGTTCACATATTCCTGATCCGTGGTCCCGGGAGGTAACGGGACATATTCTTTGAGTTACATGGAGGATTACATTAGTTGATTTCAAACAAACTTTAGAATAGATAACCCGGTAGCACAGTTTAGACTGATCACTGCACGTTACATATATTGATACACTTCACTGTTCTATATCCGTGTTTACTTATTACATTCATGTTACTGTTTATGATTCATACCTGCATATCTCGTGTATCCTGTTCATTTATTATTGGTTGATATCATGACGCACTGACGTCTGGGTTTTGCATGGCCCAGATCCTCTATCTCTGTCGTAGGCAGTTCAGGAGTATTTTGACCAACAAGCTGAGCAGTGAAGATCATATTAGTTGCTAGTTAGTTTAGTTTTATTTCATATTTTCATTCCTGATGTGAGCCCGTATTATGGGACATACTTTCCAGATTGTTATTGTTACTTGAATTTATTGCTTCCGCATATTATTTCTTGACTCGTTATTTCTGGCTCATGGACATGTACTAGATAGTTTCTTTTATTTTTCCTGTTCTTGATATCTATAGACAGCCGTAATGCGACTGTGGATGGATGTTTCCTAGCCACAGGTAGCATGGTTGGCTCTGTCACGTGCCGATCTTAGCGCACTCTGGGAAGCGGGGCGTGACACTCTACCTTCCCTCTATTCTTTTACCAAGTAAGTCCCATCTCCCCTCTTCTCTTTCTACCATAAAATTCTTCTTTTCAAAACTTGTGAATAAGTGGAGTTTTACCGACATTCGATTCTATAATCTTTAAAATTACAATTTCTTCTTAAGAATCACTTGTACTCATGTATATACCTTACTTGTAATCATTTAACTAATATTTAGAAACCAATTTCAATCTAAAACTCCATGTTAAATAACTTTAATTAAGTTTTTACGTTTAAATACCATGAAGTTTACACACGACATCTTTTAATTGTTTTGCTTAATATTACCTTTAGAAAACCTCACGAGGTAATGACCTAGCTCTCACATACACATATCTTGATATCACACGATTCCTTTGAACAATATTTTTATGGCAAAATAAGACTTTTTATCAAAATACCTTAAACAATTAAAAATCCGAATTTCTTTAAATTGTGTTACTTAATTCTTTGCGATTATACCTCTACAACCAATTTTGGAAAACCCGGTTTGGATGGTACGGATTATCGCACATCCTCGGGACTATTAGGGCTAGATGCAGACCTCCTCACGGAGTATATGATCTCGATGGAATTTTAATACAATCTTTAAGAAAAATGAGAATTTCTATTTAATAATAAAAATTTACATTTAATAATTATATAAATATTATCAAATTATATATTTTTAATATATAATAAAATTTCATGTTTTCTAAAAAATAAACGAATTACAAGTTTCATGAAAATACCATTAAGAATCAATACAACTCATAGTTTACACTAAAATACCTTGAACTATTCAAGTTTCACTAATATACTTCATTCTTTAAAAATTTACATCCATAAAAGCCCTAAATAACATAAATAATTACTCGATATTTATTTTAAAAGTATATTAAAATCATTTTTCATAAAACCTCTAGAGTTATATAAAATTACAATAAGAACTCTAGTAAATATAGATTTAAGCGGGACCAATTCTCTTGAGCCCCAGAGAGCCGGAGAAAATGAGTGCTTGCCTATTTAAGGTAGAAAACTAAAACGGAGTTATCAATGGTAATTGTCTTGGAAAAAGACACAAATCATGCCGTCCATGTGCAGCAGTTACCGATAATTCCCAAACCTAATTCAGGATCCAATTCTGTTTAAAGTGATTGACTCAAGTCTGAGTCCAAATCAATCTGATCCCAATACAACTATGAATCCAAGTCAACATGAATTTAAACATGAATACTTGAACATGAATACCAGAACAATGCCAAACATGCAACATAACTTGATTTGACCGAACCATAGCTATATCTTGAACTTGACTATATGACTTCCGTTTACATCCTGAATCAGTTTACATAAACAACTTATACCATGGTCTCGGCAAGTTTGATAACTAAAAATCAATACAATCAATACAATATACATTACAGGGTTTAACGGGGTAGATTGGTATGGAATGTGTTAAAAGTGGCACGATGATGGTCACTAAAAAACACCCACATGAACATCCTGTACCGTTGTTCCATGGGTTTTGACGGGGCTTTGTACTTCCGATTACTATAGTCCACGGAGCAAGTTGGACTCCTCTCGTATACACTGATACATTCTATACCAAGCTACAAACAACTACATTAGCATAACAAATAGATAATTTACTAGTTCTATTCTCTTTACTTGTCTATTCCATTATATCATTTAGGACTTACCAAGCACTAGTTCGCTGACGACATTCCTGTCTATTCTTTCTTTGGAATGTTGTTAGGAGGACTCGACTCTCAGGAGATCGAGTCCAGCCAGGACGACTTGGAGCAGTTTACAGAGGAAGCAGACTTTTAGACCTTACTTGTACTCTTTTCTTTTCAGTTCATATGCCATTGTTTAGGCATCGCTTTCTATTATTGTACTTTACTTTCCAGTTGTATATAAAGAATGAATATCAATAAAAAGTTGTTATTTTATTACATCTCTTGTCATTCTTGTGCTTTACATTTATATTGCTTATTTACGCTTAACGTGTTTATTTTTGAGTAAACATGTCGCGGCCCACCACGTCTCCTTCCCCGTACACCGGAAAGCGGGGCATGATAGGTTTTGTTGGCGGCCCATGTAAGTCATTTTTACATGGAAACCTAAGCAATATATCACAATAATTATAAGAATCAGCAACTATATATTTATTACATTTCAATTCATTGAATCTATCCTAACCTTACTTTTTCTGTCAAGGTTATGAATTCCCCGAACAACGCGAGCACCAACGTGAATGGAAACACTCCACCTCCTCTACCACCATCACCTACCATAGCAGCTCCTATCAATGAGCAGACAGTATTACTTGATGCAATCAAAAGCCTCTTGAGGGTCAGCAGCAGCAGACTGCTATTCTCTTGCACCGTCCAGAATCTGAGGCACCCGGAGTGAAGCTATTCCGGGCATTGCATCCTAAGAACTTTTATGGGAAAGAGAGCCCACTAGAAGTAGGGGAATGGGCTCAGTCCATTGAAGATGACCCGGCAGCAGCACAAGTGCCAGAGATTGCTTGGATGAGAGTTGCAAAGTTGTAACTAACTGACAACGCTAGAGTATGGTGGAAGGCTGAAGAAAACCGTCTTTCCCAGCCGATTGAATGGAAGACTTTTCGTGACATGTTTGACGTGAATTACTTCCCTAAAACTGCTCGATTTGACATGGAATATCAATTCATCCACTTACAGCAAGGTCCAATGTGGAACAAATATGTGGATGAATACGATACTGAGTTTACCATACTTAGCAGGTAAAATATGTCTCAATATTCAATTTCCTAATATCACATACTACACTTCTAACACAAGGTCGTAGCAGGTTCGCCGCACACCTCATCCCGACTGCTGAGATCTGGGCAAGAAGATTTCAGCAAGGGTTGGACCCGGAGATCCAAGCTGCATTAGATACATGAGATTTCCTAACTCATGATATTGCGCTTAAGGCTGCTCGAAGATATGAGACAGCAGTGAAGAAGAATGGAAGACCTTAGACTGCCGGTGTGAAGCGCCCTGCCACCCAGATGGCAGGAGGAGCCTCATCCATACCAACTTTTGCACCCAGGAGACCGGAAGTAACATTTAACCGGCCAAGTCCATATTTTTTCTTCTACTGCAAGAGGGATGGGCACCTGGTGAAGGACCACAGGCGTGCAAATGGCCTGTGCTTAGTTTGTGGCGTATCCACTCACGACATTAGAACATGTCCTCATAGACGCAACCCAGTTCCAGCAAACATCATATTTCCGCAGCGGCCAGTTATTCAGGCTCCTGCACCTCATCTGCTCCACCTTCTCGTGGACCTCCTGCACAGCCTCCTCGTCAGTTCCACCAGGCAATGAGGAACATGCCCCAAAGACAGAGAAACATGCCTCAAGGATAGAGGAATGTGCCTCCAGCTAAGAGGAATGTACCCCGGTGTCAGGCTTTCACTTTAGCGGCCGTAGAAGCCGAAGCTATAGGTCAGGGTAACACCAAAACCCTTGCATTCTTTCGTTCTTTCAAACATATTTTTTCATGTACTTTCAGTAGTTCTTTCACCACCATCAATTTTTTCTTAAATCTGTTATAACTTCCTTCTATAAATTTCGAGGACGAAATTTTTATAAGGAGGGTAGAATTTAACGACCCTAAATTTTCTGTACAAATTTTTTTCTTCTTAACGTACAGGAAGGAGTTTGCAAGTCTGAGCACAATTTAAAAGTTATTCTTGTTTAAGAACAGCAAAAAACAACTTGTAGCTCATTGGTAAAGCCTAGCACTGTTGTGACATAGCCCCTATGTTTGAATCCCATCAGCTACATATTATTTTACCTGATTTTTCTTTTAAACTTTTTGGAAGCCCAAAAGTTTACACGTGCAATACACGTAAAAATGAAAAGTCTAGAAAATCAAACATGTGCTAAATATTATATGAACAAAGAGGAACACATGGAAGAGATCCAACGGCCCAACTCCAATATTTGGCCGGCGAGATTGGGCCCCAGACCGGCGCCGACGGCCCCCCCATGGGGAAAAGTCCCTGTGTTTTGCCCACAACATTCCTTGGCCTACCCCACTACTCCTGTTCTGTTTGATTTCCCTGAAAATTAACAGAGAATTAAAATGAAGTTTTAAATCCAATTTTAAATGCTTTTTAATTCTTTCTTCAATTTCAAAACCTTAATTTTACACTATAAATACAACCCCATACCCTAGCCCTCTTCATTCTGAAATCTATTGCTAAAATTCTCAAAAAATTTCTAAGTCTAAGAAGAGTACAAGTGGAGTTAGCCCTAGGTCAATTTTCGGCGAGAATTCGAGATGTTTCTGGCGACCCCACGACTACACGAAGGCTACCATTCTCTTCCTCTACCTCCCTTCTATTCTTGTAGCAAGTAAGTCCCAATATCCCTCTTCTCTTTCTACCATAAAATTCTTCTTTTCAAAACTTGTCGGTAAGTGGAGTTATACCGACATTCGATTCTATAATCTTTAAAATTACAATTTCATTTTAAGAATCACTTGTACTCATGTATATATCTTACTTGTAATCATTTAACTAATGTTTAGAAACTAATTCACTCTAAAACTCCATGTTAAATAACTTTAATTAAGTTTTTATGTTTAAATACCATGAAGTTTACATACGACATCTTTTAATTAGTTTTCTTAATATTACCTTTAGAAAACCTCACGAGGTAATGACCTACCTCTCACATACACACATCTTGATATAGCACGATTCTCTTGAACAATATTTTTGTGGAAAATACGAATTTTCATCAAAATACCTTAAACTATTAAAACCCGGATTTCTTTAAATTGTGTTCCTTAATTCTTTGCAATTATGCCTTTACAACCCATTTTGGGGAACCCGGTTTGGATGGTGCGGATTATCGCACATCCTCAGGACTAGTAGGGTGAGATGCAGACCTCCTCATGGAGCATACGATCTCGATGGAATTTTAATACAATCTTTAAGAAAAACAAGGATTTCTATTTAATAATAAAAATTTATTTTTAATAATTATATAAATATTATCATATTATATATTTTATATATATAATAAAATTCCATGTTTTCTAGAAAATAAACGAATAACAAGTTTAATGAAAATACCATCAAGAATCAATACAAGTCAAACTTTACACTAAAATATCTTGAACTATTCAAGTTTCACTAATATACTTCATTCTTTAAAAATCTACATCAATGAAAACCCTAAATAACATAAATAATTACTCGAGATTTATTTTGAAAGTATATTAAAATCATTTTTCATAAAACCCCTAGAGTTGTATAAAATTACAATAGGGACTCTAGTAAATATAGGTTTAAGCGGGACCAATTCACTTGAGCCTCAGGGAGCCGGAGAAAGTGGGTGCTTGTCTATTTAAGGTAGAAAACTAAAACGGAGTTATCAATGGTAATTTTCTTGGAAAAATACACAAATCCTGCTGTCCATGTGCGGCAGTTACCGATAATTCCCAAACCTAATTTAGGATCCAATTCTGTTTAATGTGTCTGACTTAAGTCTGAGTCCAAATTAATCTGAACCCAATACAACTATGAATCCAAGTCAACATGAATCTAAACATGAATACTTGAACATGAATACTAGAACAATGTCAAACATGCAACATAACTTGACTTGACCGAACCATGGCTATATTTTGAACTTGACTACATGACTTATGTTTACATCTTGAATCAGTTTACATGAACAACTTATACCATGGTCTCGGCAAGTCTGATAACTTCAAATCAATACAATCAATACAATATACATTGCGGGGTTTAAGGCATAGATTGGTATGGAATGTGTTAAAAGTGGCACGATGATGGTCACTAAAAGACACCTACATGAACATCCTGTGCCATTGTCCCGTAGATTTTGACGGGCCTTGTACTTCCGATTACTATAGTCCATGGAGCAAGTTGGACTCCTCTTGTATACACTGATATATTCTATACCAAGTTATAAACAACTATATTAGCATAACAAACAGATAATTTACTAGTTCTATTCTCTTTACTTGTCTATTCCATTCTATCTTTTGGGACTTACCGAACGCTAATTCACTGATGACATTCCTGTCTCTTTTTTCTTTGGAATGTTGTTAAGAGGACCCGACTCTCAGGAGATCGAGCCCAGCCAGGACGACTTGGAGCAGTTTACATAGGAGGCGGACTTTTAGTCCTTACTTGTACTCTTTTCTTTTCAGTTCATATGCTATTGTTTAGGCATCGCTTTCTATCATTGTACTTTACTTTTCAGTTATATGTAAAGAATGATTATCAATAAAAAGTTATTGTTTTATTACTTCTCTTGTCATTCTTGTGCTTTACACTTATATTGCTTATTTACGCTTAACGTGTTTACTTCTGAGTAAATATGTTGCGGCCTGCCACATCTCCTTCCCAGTACAATGTGAAGCAGGGCATGACACTTTACGTGCTTCTCAGTCTGCCTCTCCACCATAGCTATCTTGAACTTCTCAAAAATCTCATCCTTAGGCTGGAGAATATATATCCACAAATTCCTGGAGAAGTTGTCAATGAAGAAAAGATGATATTTAGTTCCATCTAGAGAAAGAACCGGTGTAGCAGTGCCAGACCCCAAACCTTTGTTTTTTTCCCTTGAACGCAGTCCTTCCATAAATTTAACCTGCCGATCTTTACATCTCCAAGTAACTGCCTCTTCTAAGGCACCTTCAAACCCGTCTCGCCAATATGATCCAAAAATGGACACCACAACCTGACGGGGTCTAGACCACCTGAATTGTAAAAAGCTTCAGCAATATCTCTTACGACTGTCTATTCCTGAAGAACATATTGGTTTCTCACCTTCTTCCTCTTCATGACAATAAGAGTATATCTGAAAATCTTTATGGAATCTCTATCGGTCACGCACTTACAACCGATCCCACCCAAAGCACCCAAATAGACCAAGATTCTCCTTAAATCTGGTGCGTACCTAACATCAATCAGCGTCTGAAATATCCCATCATGCATGCGAATTTGACATTGTTTCCTATGAAGATGGAGGCAACAAAAACTGAACGATACCTAGAAAACCAACTCCGATTCAGTGTCACATGGAACAGACTCTTTGAATCCACATCCATAAACTGTGTGTGTCTCCTACTGTGCATACTGATGACATTGAATTATCACCGCCATACTTTGAATCCTTCACCACAATTGTAGGTGCGGAATAAATCATCTTGCTTTTCTTCTTGCGCTACGGACAATTCCTTTTCCAATACTCTTTTTCCTTACAAAAATTGCACTTGTCACTCTTGGAACCATCATCCGACCTCTTCCGATAGAACCTGTTTGTAAGAGATTTATTCAAGTAAAGAAACTCCAACTTATTCCATAAACCTGCCGCCACCGTCTCATGCGCCACTTCACAAAGAACCTCATTAGCCAAGAAAAACAGGATCACACTATGAGCTTTGTCCCCTTGTCCTCCATCTCTTCAATCTCAACTGCTGTGGTCATCGTTGGAATTCTGTATTTCGTAAAGACAATCTTGTGCACACTTTATTGCTTCAGCAGCGCTGTCATCTTCAATCTCCATTGACTGAAATTATTACGCTCATCGAACTTTATGATCTTGTAATTTGTAGGCTTCATCTCTTTAATCAACTCCAGAACTCAAACTTGACGCTCTGATACCACTTATTGTAAAGATTACGTATCTACTGTACAGTGGAAATCCAAGACTGTTTTTAGGGTATGATAAGAAAGATAATATCTGGTTCCATCTCGAGAAAGAACTGGTGCTGGACCCCAAACCCTTCTCTTCTTCCCTTAAACACAATCCTCCCAGAAATTTAACCTGCCGAACTCTACACCTCCAAGTAACTTCCTCTTCTGAGGCATCTCTAAACCCATCTCGCCAATATGATCTAATTGTGGACACAACCTGTCAAGGTCTGAACCACCTGAACATGTAAAACCTTCAGCAACATCTTCTACGATTGTCTATTCCTGAAGAATATATTGGTTCCTTACCTTTTTTCCCTTCATGACAATAAGAGCATCTTTGAAAACCTTCAAGGAATCACTATCGATTACGCACTTGCAACCAATCCTGTCCGAAGCATCCAACGAGACCAAGCTTCTCCCCAGATCTGGCATGTGCTTGACATCAGTCAATGGCTGAACTATCCTATCATGCAAGTTGTTGATATGCTATTTTGACCAATTCAGGCTAGTTTTGGATACTATATATATATAGTATGTAAAAGTAGCCTCAAAGTACCACAAAATAAGCCACAAGCTTCAATAAAATTTTAAAATATTTTAAACATTTTTACAAAACTTTTAAGGCAACATGGCAAACATGAGGATGACCTATGTCCTTGATTGATCATCTTCGTGTGTATTTGGAAAAGTTTTAATCACAACCAAAGAAATTTATACCGCAATCAATTAACGGTGTCTATTGAAGTTTCGTTAGCGAATACAGATCGTCCACTGAGATTGTGTGAATTTGTTCAAATTTGTTTTAGTTGAATTGAAAAGAAAAGATAAAAGAAAATGATTCAATATTTGTGAAATTTAGTTTCAAGAATCATAAAGAAATAGATCTAAAATCAAGAATTAATAAAGAATCAAGGAAATGTCCAAACCAATTGAATTCTCAAGATTCGTAAAGTAGCTTGTAGGAATCGATCAAATTGATAGTGATGATGAATACTAATGATTACAAATTCTTATCTATTGAGGATTTGTTGCTAGATCGATACCGATCAACGAGCTTTAGGGATCTATTGAAGAAACTAAGATTTCTCCTTCACCATCCCTTGTCCTTGCATTGATTATCATTCAAATTCTAGCCTCTAGCAAATTAAATCACCGATCGTTGATCTCTAATTTGGAGTGAAAACATTCAAGAAAGCGATCTTGCTCAAATTAGGTCTTCGATGATTCAATTTCTTAAAGTTTACAAAACTCATAAGACTTAAGAATCGTTCAAGAATTTCATCATCATCATCTACCTATTCTCTCGATTCCGCTACAAGCGGAGATTTCACTCAAACATCATGAAAAAGGAAAGAATCAAGAATCGGTAAATTTTCATAATGCAAGAATGTAAAGAAAAGCAAGAGTTATAATTTTCACCATTATTAATCGACGATTAGGTACACATTCACTCAAAGGTTACAAGATTTGAGGAGGTAACTAGATCCGCCGGAATTAGCTTCGCATCGATCTTCTTGAGTCGTGGATCGTCGTGGATCTCTTGCTCGGATGATGATCGGCGTTGCTTCAAAGGCTCGTTGAAGGCTTGCTTGAGACGCTTCTCGATGAATTTTGATTTGGCTTTGGATTTGGATTGGGTTAGGGTTTTGGATCATAAGTTGTGTCACTCAACTTGTGCAAATTTGGCTCAATATTTAATAACTAATCTAATGAACAACTACTGAACAACAACCTTTTTAATGAAGCCCTAGGTCCCCTTTTATAGTTTTTCCCTTTATCTTCTCTTAGAAGCTTGGTTGTTATGAGGCTTGCATAGGAAGCTAGGTAGGTACCAAGCTTACACTAGATAATTGGCCGTTGTAGAGAAGCTTCTGGAGATTTCTAGGGATTTCGAAGCATCTTGAAGAAGTTTGACCGTTAAGAGAGAAGCCTCGGGAAAAGTTCCAACCGCCGACGAGTCGAATCGGCCGCGGATCCGCGGTGGATCGGCCTGACTCGGCCATGGATCCGCGGCCGTTTGATGGACTCAGTGCATGAAAATCTCTGGATTGTTTGGTGTTGGTCTTGGGGTCTTCTTTTGATGTCTGGAATCTTATTTTTCTTTCTAAATCTCTGTCAGATTTCAATTCTTGGACTTGCTGCAATTTATCGGCACTTTTGTTATTCCGGCTCTTTAACCTGGAGAATTTCCTGCACACAATCTCGAGAAAAGTGTTTAAATATACAAAGATCATGCGTGTAGTAATAAACACACAATTTCCCTCATAATGCTGGTTATATTGTACAATATATGTTATTTGATATTTTGCAGACAAATTGCTAATATGTGCTATATTTACACCAAACACCCTTAGATGATTAGAAAGAGTAGGGAAATTGATGTGTTAAGAATGCAATATTTTCGACTGATCAAATTCCCCCAGACTTAATTTTGGTCGTCTCGAGCAAACATCTTTTATTTTTAAGAGAAGGAGAAAATTTATTAAGAAAAAGAAAAACTAATAAGCATACTTTCGTAGGCAACACGATTGCACTAAGCACGTGCAACAAGCCTTTAAATCTCTAGGTGTCCCTAGTAGGAGGGGTGTTGTCTCCTAAGGGTTTTCAGCGGGTTGCACCCACAAAATCCTATAATAAAAGGAAGACTGTGAAAGTTACATATAAAGATAAGAATTATAAAAGAAAGATTTTGAAAATCAGAGTTTCCAACTACACTAGCATTTCTGTTGTCATGAGCCATATCTTAATAGTCATGAAAAGATATTAGAAATCACATCATCCATCAACAAAACATCGTCTTTATTCTTCATTCCTATCTTTCTCCCAAATATCGATCATATACCCCTACGTGTGTATAAAAGACATCCCTACACTCAGAGAATTCAATTTAAGCTATCATACTCTTGTCCATCGACCTCAGTATTTTTTTTAATTGATGAATATTTAGATGAGATTGATCACACATTTTTCATTCGACCGTTAATATTTCTTGAGGTACTAACCGATCGATTACTCATGTGCTTGCTTATTAGGTGTATTAGTATTTTTCTCGTCTTACAACACCTAAGGCTTAGCAGTGACTCCCAAACCAGTTGGTCTAAGGCACTAGGTGATGAAGCACTCTTGCTATATTTTTTTATTGCTGCCCTGGTGATTACAAAACCAGTGTTCATTTTTCTACACCATTTTATATATTTTCTTCATTTATTTTCATTTTCATACTTAGGCTTTTAGACAAGAGCATTTCAAGGTATCCTCTACTATCCCGAGTTTCAAGACGTGTGTAAGTGCGTATAGTAGGGTATCAACGTTCAAATGTTTGGCTTTCAGAATAGGAACTATTTTTCAGAATTATTTTTATCCTCAGATTAGTGACTTCTTCCATCTTACTAACCCTTGGGACAATGGCTCATAACTACTTATTACTATTTTCATTTAAGAAAACTTCTAACTTTCTTGGTTTTCTTAAATTTTTCTAATCTTTTGGATGTAATTTTTCACTTTCTAATCTTTTATTATCTTATTTATGTACACAATTTTTTTTATTATATGTTTTGTGCTTATGCAAGGTATGCATAAATAATGCATAAATAACCACAAACCTCCCCCAAACTTATTTTCAACAGTGTCCTCTCTGTTGTCTTCTGCTAAATGTCAAAAACCTGTAAGCTTGGGAGGAAAATTTATTAGCGGGGGCAATAATATATGAATCATGAAAATCCCCCCCCAATCTTATTTTTGGCTCACAATTTTGAGGACAACTTTTATTTTCAAGAGCCAGATTATACATCCCCAAACTTGAGTTAAACAATGTTAATCTTTTAAAATCACAAGAGGGGGTCAAAGTTATTGGCCAATGCCAAGCTTTGCAAAGACCGAAAGTCAACACCAACCATTCAAAAATTTTATCAGTGTAGTGCATCGGTTGGTGGAAGAACATGTTGTAGAGAGCCATGATGAAGTGGGGAAAAGATAAGTGGTGGAATAGAATGTGTTTGCGTCTCGTTTTGGAGAGACGACTCAATGGTTGTGATGGATTACTCACATTCTCGTTATAGTCCATAAGAAAGGGTGGAGGTTCAATTTTTTTTGTTTTGGAGATGATTCATCTCAACACCCGTGTTTGCTAAAAATGCGAGTTCATCAGCGAAAATGTCCTCAAAGCTTTCATCGATACCCCGAAGAATAATATCATCAGAAAGAGCGGGATGATCTCTAGACTCCATCAAAGGTTCAAAATCAGCGTTAGATGTTGACCCGGACAACTCGATAGAAGAGTCTATATGTGTATAATATATAGCTGGGTCAAACAACAATATATGAAAAGAATCTAGATTAGTATCATGAGGCTGATCAAATTCGCTGCTGTCGACATCCATTAATTCAACAGAACATGCTTGAGCAGTAGGTTTGGAGGGTACACTTCCCAACTTGTATATGTTAAGCTCTATTGACATCTTCCCGAAGGATAGGGTCATAGAGCCATTACGACAGTTGATTATAGTATTGGAAGTGGCCAAAAAGGGTCGACCAAGAATCACCGGAATTTGATTCGTGGGTTCGCTACAGGCTGTGTATCGAGTACGATAAAATCCACAGGGAATAAAAATTCCCCGATTTTTATCAACACATCCTCTAGTTCACCCCTAGGTTGGCTGATTGATCGGTCGGCCATCTGGAGAGTGCAGTGAGCTGGTTTCAACTCTCCAATCCCTAACTGCTTATAAACCGAGTAAGGAAGCAGGTTAACACTTGCGCCAAGGTCTAGTAGAGCACGGTTAATGTGTTTACCCCCAATAGAAATAGAAATAGTAGGATAGCCAGGGTCCTTACGTTTCCTAGGTAATTGTTGTGGAAAAGCTGTGTCTACAGTCTTTGACATGAACACCTTTTTTGGCACTTGAGTCTTCCTCTTCCTAGTGCACAAGTCCTTGAGAATTTTCGCATAAGCCGGGACTTGTTGTATAGCATCTAGGAGAGAGATATTGATGTTAACCTGTTTAAAGATTTCAGTGATCTTCTCCATTTGCGGACTTGGTATGTTTCCCCTTAACCGATTCGGATAAGGAGCTTTAGCAATAATAGCGGGGTCCAACATTGGAGAAGATCATGTGGGTAGAAAAGATCCAAGAATAGGAGTGGGGATCGTCTTTGGTGGACTAGAAGAAGTGAGCTGAGGGTTCGAGCCTTGAGGAAAACGAAGAATAGGTTCGGAAGAAAGCGATGGGGTAGACGAACTGCGGTCATAAGTAGAAGTAAAAGTGGAAGGAAAAGTCTCAACCTGGGTATCATCGATTGATTCATCATTATTATTATCAATCACTTCACCGACATGGTTGTCTAGCACTCTTCCAGATCTCAACGTGGTAATAGCATTCACATGATGTGAATAGCCAGGATTGGGTAAAGGTTGACCTGGAAGTTTCCCTTTCTCTCTAGCACTCATTTCGGCTTTTAATTGTGCAATTTGTGCTTCCATCGATTTAATACTCTCACTTTGGGAGCCAGAGTTTTTCTGGATTTTATCGACGGAAGACTTCATCTCAGCCGAAACTTGCATGAAATTTGTCAGAAGCAAATTCATGGTTTGTTCGAGTGAAGAGGAGTTATCAGTACCAGACACCTGCAAAGAATTGTTATACGGTGCAGGTACGTTGACCGGATTTTGAAAGTTTTGTGATTGGTAGGGGTGCTGACTTATTTGAAGTGGTTGCTGTTGTGGTGGAGGACCCCTTTGGAAATTGTTTTGATTTGGAACCGTGTTTTAAGTTTGTGATTGGTTCCAAGCAAAATTAGGGTGATTCCTCCAACCCTGATTATAAGTGGAAGAATACGGATCGTTTCTAGGTCTTTGTTGAAAAGCAGCATTGGTATGCTCTTGACCTTGAAACGGAGAATTTAAAGGAAATTCTTCCGTAAGATAAGATGGATCAGAACAGCATCCACAAACAGTTTTGGGGAGTGACATCTGATTTACGGAGACTGCTAAAAATTTATGTTCCATAGCTTCGAGTTTCTTTTGCATTGCTGCCATTTCAGCTCTAACTCCTATGGACACATCAAGTTGATGAATGCCACCCTTAGACGATGGTTTGTTTACACTCTCCCATTGTAAAGTTTTTTCAGCGAAATCTTCTAAAAATCTCCAAGCTTCACTATCATCTTTATTCATGAAGGTGCCTTGACACATGGATTCAAGGGTCTGTTTTGTTGTAGGATTAATGCCCTCATATATGATTCTGCACAGATCCCATCTAGGAATTTCGTTATGAGGACATTGAACTAACAGATCCTTGAAGCGTTCAAAGCACTTCGAGAATGGTTCATTTGGAAGCTGGGTAAATTGATTTATTTCGCTACGGACTCGAGCTGTCTTATGATTAGGGTAGAATTTCTTTAGGAAACCTGTTACAAATTCTCCCTAGTTCGAAATAGAATGTACGGCTGTGTTATAAAGTCACTTCTCGGCTATATCGTACAAAATTAATGGGAGAAGACGTAATCTTATAGAATCCACAGAAAGCTGTGAAGTACCCATCATAGCGCATACATTTTCAAATTTGGTAATAAAGACGTATGCGTCTTCAGACTCGAGATCGTGGTATTTTGGTAAAAGATTGATGTATTGAGGTTTTATTTCAAAGTTGTCCCCATTGGCTGGAGGAATGGTAAGACAGGTCGAAAGAGGACCTCGCATAGGGTAGCATCTCTCTTGGAGAGAGATGCGGGGCGGATTCTGCGCACCTGCGGACAGTGGCAGAGTAGTGTTAAAGAAGTTCGATGGAGAACCGTCCATCGAAGTGGGTGTGGTAGTGGGTGAAGAAAAAGAAGACGTTGAATTACCGACTTCGAAGTCGATAGAAGGAATGCGGACAAGATGGGCACTAGAATCCCGTGTCCAGCCAAGCATACACTAAATGGTTTAGCACAAGTGGCAGCGTTGTGATAATTAGGGGAATTTTTTTGGATTGGTGTTTGTTTTGAAAAATTATGGATTTTTGAAAAATTCACACAAACAATGCACAAGCAATCCTAAATCTAGTGGTCACCTAAGTCAAGTCTCTAGATCGCTCCTAGACTTCCAGAAGACAAATTGCAGGATAGATCCTCTACTGCCTCTTTATCTCTTCTGTGGCCGGGTAAGTACCAGGTAAGTAGGAGGTTCTCCACTACGTAAGTAGTGGGCCTAATTAAGTAACCACTTGTCTTAGACACACTTTCCTTAGACACCACAAAAGAAACGCGGATAAACAATAGATTACCCATAACCTCCTTCTGTCCTAAGTGAGCACGACAGTCCTTAGAGTCATGTCTTGATATTTTTTAGTTAATGAGGGTGATGCGGATGTTATTTTGTGATTTTTGGGGCTTAGGAAGGGTAATGAAATCCCCACCTAATCTTAATTTGGTCTTTGCCCCTTAATTTCCGTGTTAAAATATGCAAACAACCAAGATCAAACACGCAACAATTTTCTTTTAGCGGCACTGCGAATTTTTGCAAAGAATCCTACAGAAATTGGTTATTAGACAGAGCAGGGAGGAGATGAGAAAGTACATAATATACCAAAGAAGTTTGAAGCAGTGAAGCGTCAAGATCGCTGCGGTTCAACCGCAAGTTCAAGGAAATGGCCGCGGATCCGCGGTTCTCTAACAAGATCTTTGCACGAAAATTTTCCAGCTGCTCCTGTTACTTCACTGGACTTCCTGAGATGATCTGAATATTTTTCCCTTCGCTCCAATGATTCCAGATTCCCTTGCAGCAATTCACAACATATCGTTAAGCACTTGTGCAATTTTGATCTAAAAAATTCTGATGGAATAATAAAATTTTCAACTCAAATTGCAAAAACAAACAAATTAGCACACGATCCCCGGCAACGGCGCCATTTGATTGATCATCTTCGTGTGTATTTGGAAAAGTTTTAATCATAACCAAAGAAATTTATACCGCAATCAATTAACGGTGTTTATTGAAGTTTCGTTAGCGAATACGGATCGTCCATTGAGATTGTGTGAATTTGTTTGAATTTGTTTTAGTTGAGTTGAAAAGAAAAGATAAAAGAAAATGATTCATTATTTGTGAAATTTAGTTTCAAGAATCATAAAGAAATAGATCTAAAATCAAGAATTAATAAAGAATCAAGGAAATGTCCAAACCAATTGAATTCTCAAGATTCGTAAAGTAGCTTGTAGGAATCGATCAAATTGATAGTGATGATGAATACTAATGATTACAAATTCTTATCTATTGAGGATTTGTTGCTAGATCGATACCGATCAACGAGCTTTAGGGATCTATTGAAGAAACTAAGATTTCTCCTTCACCATCCCTTGTCCTTGCATTGATTATCATTCAAATTCTAGCCTCTAGCAAATTAAATCACCGATCGTTGATCTCTAATTTTGAGTGAAAACATTCAAGAAAGCGATCTCGCTCAAATTAGGTCTTCGATGATTCAATTTCTTAAAGTTTACAAAACTCATAAGACTTAAGAATCGTTCAGGAATTTCATCATCATCATCTACCTATTCTCTCGATTCCGCTACAAGCGGAGATTTCACTCAAACATCATGAAAAAGGAAAGAATCAAGAATCGGTAAATTTTCATAATGCAAGAATGTAAAGAAAAGCAAGAGTTATAATTTTCACCATTATTAATCGACGATTAGGTACACATTCACTCAAAGGTTACAAGATTTGAGGAGGTAACTAGATCCGCCGGAATTAGCTTCGCATCGATCTTCTTGAGTCGTGGATCGTCGTGGATCTCTTGCTCGGATGATGATCGGCGTTGCTTCAAAGGCTCATTGAAGGCTTGCTTGAGACGCTTCTCGATGAATCTTGATTTGGCTTTGGATTTGGATTGGGTTAGGGTTTTGGATCATAAGTTGTGTCACTCAACTTGTGCAAATTTGGCTCAATATTCAACAACTAATCTAATGAACAACTACTGAACAACAACCTTTTTAATGAAGCCCTAGGTCCCCTTTTATAGTTTTTCCCTTTATCTTCTCTTAGAAGCTTGGTTGTTATGAGGCTTGCATAGGAAGCTAGGTAGGTACCAAGCTTACACTAGAAGATTGACTATTGTAGAGAAGCTTCTGGAGATTTCTAAGGATTTTGAAGCGTCTTGAAGAGGTTCGACCGTTAAGAGATAAGCCTCGGGAAAAGTTCCAACCGCCGACGAGTCGAATCGGCCGCGGATCCGCGGCGGATCGGCCTGAATCGGCCGCAGATCCGCGGCCGTTTGATGGACCCAGTGCATGAAAATCTCTGGATTGTTTGGTGTTGGTCTTGGGGTCTTCTTTTGATGTCTGGAATCTTATTTTCCTTTCTAAATCTCTGCGAGATTTCAAGTCTTGGACTTGCTGCAATTTATCGGCACTTTTGTGATTCCGGCTTTTTAACCTGGTGAATTTCCTGCACACAATCTCGAGACAAGTGTTTAAATATACAAAGATCATGTGTGTAGTAATAAACACACAATTTCCCTCATAATGCTGGTTATACTGTACAACACATGTTATTTGATATTTTGCTGATGAATTGCTAATATGTGCTATATTTACACCAAACACGCCTAGATGATTAGAAAGAGTAGAGAAATTGATGTGTTAAGGATGCACTATTTTCAACTGATCAGTCCTCATAGGCGTCATAAGTGGTAAATTAGACTAATTCAATGTATTATTTGATTTTACACATATAAAATACAAAACTGAATTTTTGAGATTTGGAAAAAAATTAGTTTATAGGTTTTGCACGTGATTTCAAATGAATTTCAAGCTTTTAGAAACAATCTTCACTTAAATTCAATTTTCTAAAGAAAAAGATTTAAAAATCAAAAAGATTTTCAAAAATCCTAGTCAGTGACACATATGTAGACGGATGTTGTCCGCATACGTGTCCCGATAGCAAAAAAAAGATTTCACTAGATTCTCAAGGTATTCAAAAAAGGTAAAAAATCTTCGGACTGTGGAACACATGATATCGTCCGCATGCATATCGTTGGCTAAATTCAAAATATTTTTTCCAAAAATAAACATGCAGAGTTTCCAAAACCGATCAATTTGGCATGCATGCGGACGCACATCGCCCGCATATGTGTTGTTAACTCGATTTTTTTTAAAATTTCAAAGATTCTTCAAAGATTCAATGGGAAGACTATACAAGCATCCCCTTCTCATCAGAATTCTTCATCCCCAACTGTTAGAGCTCTCTAGAACCAAATTTCTTATCTCTCTTAAAGTCTGGTGTTTGCTGGCGGGGATCGTGGAAGGTTCAAAACTTTCATAAGCAGCGACAAGAAACGCAATCAGGCTCTTTCTTAACCTCTCTTTTCAATTTCTCTTTTTTGCATCCATAAAAATAAAAATAAAATAAGTATAAAAATCATGAAACTATTTTAAAAAATCAACATTTTTATAACCTAAAAGGGCAAGGACAGATTTCCCCCAGCCGAAAGGCTGGTGAGTTCTCTCTTTTACTCTTCTCTTTGTTTCATGCTATCTTCTAGAATTGATTACTATATGCAAATTCTCTAAAGTAATTTTTTTTACTGTTGCAAGAGATTCATACTGAAGAAAGCTTGTGGTTGGTTTGGCGCCAATTCACGAAGCAGGGGAACCGCAACAATCTCTAAGGTAAAGCGACGATCAAATCTCTAGCCCCCCAAGTCAATAACGCAGTGGCGATCGCATAATTCAACCGGAACCAAAGGGGGTAAGGTTCGGATACTTAAGCATCAAGACGCGCCTTCAAAGACACTTTGAACTTACACTTCAAGACTGATCCATATGGCGATCACGGTGGAACCCATTGCGACTTTCTAGGTGTATTCTCTTTCTTCTTCTTTTTCCTTTCTCGTTTTATTTATATTGTCAAAATGTTGGCTTAGGAAAACTCTCTTGTTAGGAAGAATACTCTTCGGTCCCAGTAGACACATAGTTTTTCGTTATAACCAGGTATCCGGTCCAGTGAGACCTCTTCGAAGATTGGTGGTGGTAGAACTGCCATAAAGATTATAAAAGCCTTCCCGAAGTTGACGTTCACTTAGATTAGCAAGTAGCATGGGGACAGTAGGTAGCACCTAAATCCCAATCAAGTACACAATGAATGCATGCACACCGTCTTTGACTAACGCTCTCTTTTTGCTTCTTAACTTAAAAACTATACCTTTAAGAATATGCAAGCAACTTGAGAAAGAAAGATGCAACCTTTGTTACACTGATATTCAAAGGTGCATTTTCTGTGAGGAGATTGATAATGAGAAATATAAAGCATAGAATTATAAGTGCCAGGGTTGTCAAGGGATATGGCTTAGTCTTAAAAAGTACTTTAATGACGAACATGTATGGTGTTAACGACTAGGACCAAAACCAAGGCGAGACATAGATACTAATGGAGGATAATAGAACACAATGATGTGAACATGATGAATGGGGATCTCACTCCACCGAATGAAAGTAATGGAAATAAAGGAAAGGAGAACACCAATCTGAGTGATGGTGAAGAAGATTATAGAGAAGAACACAAAATTCATGAGGATGAACCCCAAGATATGTTGGCTACTCAGTTTCCCGATTTAACTTATGAACAGAGGTGTCGTCTACAAAAATCCTTTGCTTTGGCTAAAGCCGGTCTGTCAGTTCAGGCCAATAAACTTGATCGCGAATCGTACGCTAAACCTGATAGGGCAAATTATTCTCAGGAGTTTGACCCGAACTCATTTAAAACTCTCTTCAAACCCACCACTCAAAATGATAAAAACAATTTCACTAATGATGAACCTTCAAAAGGGTATTACCCTAAGCATGGGTTCGAAAACTCGGTTCTACCTCCCTAAGGCTACGGTTATCACAACCTTACCCCGCCACATGCATCAAAAACAAACAATGCACTACACTATCTGATGCATAGATTCACTCATCCTGAGGTGAACACAAGCACTAATTATATAACCCGAGAAAATATTTTAGAATTTATACAGGAACATGCGGGAACCAAGACGTACAAGTACAAAACGTTTAGCGATTTCTACAGAACTGCGTACCTCGTACTTCCCGAAGGGTTCAATAATTCCTGTATCCCATAATACAAAGGCGACACCGATCCTGACTATGGATACATACCTTCTACGAAATGGCTCATTCATATGCTCACAACATCAGCATTATCACCCATCTGTTCTAAAGATCTCTCCTCGACAACGCTCAGAAATGGTTCTCGAATCTGGATCGAGATACCTTCAACTAATGGATATAGTGCCCTCATGGCAATTATTTTGATCGCAAGTAGGTGATTATGATAATTAAGGGAGGACCTATATATGTATAACGGTCTTACTCGAGATGATAGTATGCTATTTGGTTTGTCTTCATCATTGATGAAGCTCATAGGATTGTTGCTTGACAACCAGTATTATGATGGCAATAATATATGTGAGAGCTGGGTTGTCCATAAGCACATCCTTAAATGTCCTTAGTTGTGGAAGTATCGAGAATGGGTATCGATATTCCGGAGTAGACTAGTGTATACGTTTCTAGACCCCGACGAGGGGCAGTGGCCGGTCTCACAAGACATTGGTGTTGTGTCATCTAAGCTAGTATACAGGTGCTCACTGGAAGTGAGTATACTGGACGGACTCGCCGAGAACTTCTAGATGGTATTATATCTATCGTCAGATAGAAGTTCTTAGGTGGCATGAGTACAGGTTTGTCCTTTGACCTGAAATCGTCATTTGTCGTGTGTGAGTTCCCACTGTATTTTGATTACTACCCTACCATGGCTCAAATGAGTCGTGCAAACAGGTTTTAGTTGGGTACAGTTCCGAGCCACATGGAGGCAGTGGTCGATTGCCAGGGATTTGTCTCTCATGGTATTAGGAGTCGATGTCGCGTTGTGTTTAGTTGGCTATCACCAGAAATCCATGGCCACGGTGGATGAGATTTACTGATAATTGATCAGCAGTATCTCTATTGGTGATGAGCTTGACTCAAACACGGCTTATCAGGTTAGTAGGGGTCTGACGTTATCCACCTCCTAAACCCGATATGCGATACTCTTTGACGAAGAGACCGGACTGTACGGAGATTGTCACATTCAGGCTCGATAGGGTAAGGACACACTTGATTGTCGACCCCCTCTTTCGACAAGTACCTGGGTAGCCATTACGTACAGCCAGTGCTGCTAACGTGCTTATGGTTAAACCCACTGCCAGCGTATTGTCGAGTCTTTAGAGTTCCACACATAGGGTTTTTCCGGTTCAGGCGATAGATGTAGGAGTCGTACGTTGGTACATGCAGGGGTCTGATTACATACGTGTACGAGATACACGGATTTTAATCGGGTGGTTGATAATACTAGCCGGCTTAGGATTAAACCGGATTATTAAATCAGGTTTTGATTTAATAATTTATATATGTATTTGATACGTATATTTTAGTATTATTGTTCACTATTTATTTTCTCTCTTTGGTTCTATCCGTATTTTTATATGGATACGCGTATATGTAGAGATACATATACCGGGTGAGGTATTTCATATTTATACGGGAATGCTTCTAGAAGAAGGAAACCTCATATTTATTTTCCTATTTAGAAAAATAAAAGGAAATGAGGTGTAAAATGAGGAGTAATGAAGCATGGTGTTAAAGATGTAGAGAGGTATGGTTTTGTTTTTAAGAAAATGATAAAATCATTTGGGTGCACCATTGATGCATAGTTGTTAAAAGCAAAGCCATTCATTTTTATTTAGACTTGATGCTTCATTTTATTTTTGCTTCTAGACTTGCTTCATGCTCCATGGTTGCAAATGTTAGCAACAATCATCCTCACCTCCTTCTCCTTTTTCTTCCTCTTGCTCACTTAAGCTTGAGAAAAAGAGAGTTAAGGTTTAATGATATATTCCTACATCACCGACCATCCACACTTAGTAATTTTGGATCATCGGTTTGAACCTCCTCCGGTTTCCCTCTGGTGGATCATTTTCGGAGAGAGTGGTCGATTTTCAAGCATGATCCCGACGGTTACGAGCTTGTAGGGGTTTTCTACAATTGGATGGACACGCGATAAAGGTTGTAGTTTCTCAACACTTGTATATCTAGTTAGCTAGTTTAGGTTTTATGGAGCGTTTTCCTGGGTTACGGTTGTTTGGTGCTCGCGTAAATTTTTTGCTTTCACTTCCGCCTCGGCCTCGGCTTCTGCGGTGCGGGCACCGAAACCCAACATGGTATCAGAGCCACTCTATAAACCTTAACTAGCTAGTTTGCACTAGTTTTGAGTTTCGATCGATGAAATTTTATGATTCGCATTTCCATTTCATCGCTTGCTGTTCGAATTTTAAAGTTGTTAAAAAATTGTTCAGGTTGCATTAAAATTATGTGCAGGCAAAGCTAGATACCAGAAAGAAATTTGGGCACATGAGCCCAAAATTCGACTGTGGAACCGCCGCTGAATGTGCCATTTGGCCACGGTTCCGTGGTCAAATTTTGGCCGTTGTGCCCCAAATTTTTTCTGGTGATCTAGTTCATGGAAATGTGATTTTTGGGATATTTGGTTTTGGCCCAGATTTGTTTGAGTATTGGTTTGTACTTAGGGCCAATGCGGAAATTTTTTTATCGATCGAAAATTTAAATTCATGGTTCCAGTGCATTTGTTTATTTCTGCGACCGTGAATATCATAGCGTGGTATAATCCGACTGGTCGCTATATGTACAATCAGACGGATTTACGAACATGATATTCGCGTTGATATTCTGTGTTGCACTGATGTTATGGATGCATTGTCATGATGGATGGCCTTGTGTGCAATGCTAGATGTACAGTTCAGATTCATTTGTATATTCATTATTGCGGGGCGAGCGTCCGACATGTGGACTGCCATTTCTTCCAGTTTGTATATTCTTTTATTGGAGCACGACCGGGTTGAGGTCGATGTCACCGTTGTATATATATTTCTTTTCTGTACTAGAATTATCCTGAGGAGGAGTACTCGAATAGCCGGGTTCTAGAGGGCAACGTGCCCATATTTCATGGCGTTGAGACCGGAGGGGCTTACTCTAGAATTGGAGGGTTATTTACCACACTCGTAGGGGGTATAGGTTGACCCACGGAGAGGTGCTCAAGTTACCGGATTCCGTGCAGTGCTGGGTGGCCCACTAACTTTGTTAATTGGGGTTGCCTCACTTCGGGAATTGACGGGTAACTTTCCGCACTCGTAGGGGTCTGGGTTCTTCATTGAACTGGCTATCCACACGACCGAAGAACGTCGCATCACATTTATGGTACAAATGAAACGCAGGGCTCCTAGGTTATCCGCTATTCTATATTGTTGTTCACATACTTGTGATGATTTTTATCTGCCTGTGATGACTATTATCTGCCTACGATGTTGATATATATATTATATATAATTAGTAGATGCTTCTATATGTTTTGCATCCGCTCTATTCCTGCCCCCGCTCTGCCGTTAGTTAAGTAACCTAACGGTGCATGACGGGGCCCCGTAGCGAATGATGATGGCATATAAATAGCATGTTATTTTGGTTGTTTTTTTGTGGCTTGGAAACTTAAAATGATGGGAACACATTATCTGAATAATGAAAGAAAAAATAAACCTAAATGATGTTGTCGGAACCAATTTTAAAACTACTCGTTTTTCTTCAAAACTCATAGTCATATTCTTTTGTTTTGCATAGAGGTATTCGGTTAGGAATATCCCGCATCTCATTCTATGAGGGAAGAGTCTTGATCTTTTCACTAGGAGTTCGCTCTTAAGCAAAGGTTTATGTTACTAGTTTTCAAAAGCGGAGCTTAAACCACTCTATTTCAAAGCCACTTGAGTTCCTTCAACGATATCAAGTTCATTACGTTAAAGGTTTTCTCCAAAAACCAGCCGTAGCGCTCTGTCATTTCAGATGGGTAGTGCCTAGTATTCATGCTATGTTTGTTGGCATTCGTCAAGGCATATTGTATGGTAGCTATGTGTTACTTTTTTGCAGCATAGATATGCATTAATTTAGGATAGTCGTACAGCCTTGTTGGCCTTCATTAAAGGCGAGCACGTGTGGGTTTAGATTAATCAAGAAAATGACGGGTAGAACTTGACTTGCGACTTATGATTTGTTGGCCTTCGTCAAGTTCATAAGGTGCTTGGGAAAAAAACCATATCGGGAGTTTCAAACATACGGGAAACTTTCCAAGTTTGCTCATACCTTCAGGAGTGTAGTAATTTTGGTCGGCTTCCGTCAAAATTATCACATAATGATAGTTGGGTCCCGATTCCCACTGATGAGTATGTATTACTCCTTGGTAGATTTCTTACTTCACAATTAGCTAACCTATTAGGTGTCTAGAAAGTGTTAACGATGTTATGCCTCTGCGGAAATAGGATTATTAATTGGGTCCGTGCGAAAGCACGAAGGACTTCCCTCGGAGTACCAACATTGGCCTAGCTGAACGGTTAGCGAACTTATAAAGTGTATATGATCTTGAGTAGTTCTCCTTTTAGGGTTTGAAGAAGAATTCGAGGAAACAGTGAGAGCCATCCTGATTAGATAAAGTAATAACCAATCTAATTTTGATAGAATGCACGCTGAGTGTTTCTTTTCTCTCTCTGGTACAGCGACCCGTGACTTACCTTAAACCTTAAATACTCATGAACTAAGTTAACCGAACCTTCTTACACCCTTGGGCTTTGGCTTGTTTTGATTCACGACAAAGTCACATATATCCCTGCTACTCCTACTTTACCCTTTGCATTTCTTCAGAACACTTCGTATAACTACGATGATCCATATTGCTTGGAACGGCCATCGTATAGTTACATACGAACTTGAAGAAGTTACTTCAGTCGAGGATGGCCACAGGTTCTGAAGAAATTGAATAGGATTATTCAGTTGTCTTTTCCTTTTACCTTCTCTCAGATTGTGAGAGTTCCTTGTATTATGAGAGTACACCTATTATGCTTATTGGATAGTCTTCTTCTAAATCTTAGGCTGGTGCTGAATGATAGGGAAGGAAGAAAATCAATTAGCCTAAGTGCGGTGTATAGAAGGTAAGATATAGATACATATAAATGGATTGAAGTGAGGGAAAAGGAAGTTGCGACTACTGTCATGAATCTGGATAATGGAAAAGACATTACTAGGAATACCTGACCAACCCCTATGAAACATTTTCATGTTTCAGTTTCCCTGTGTAATTGTAATAGATAAATATTTTTTCAATTGATTCTAACTCTAGGGTATGTATTTACCGGATTTGGATCTCACATCTGTACGGTGTTACAGATGATAAGTGGGAGTAGAATATTGGGAAAAGGGCGATCTGATCCTCAATATCGAAATTTGTTACAATTGGTGATATTGGATTAAATCACCTGGATTTTTCCTGACGACAAATATTTGGTTTCGAATAACTATTTTTATGCACCAAATTTTAAAATGAAATATCTGTACCTTTATTTTTATAAAGTGAGATATACATTTTGAGAATTATATTATAAACATCTATCTTTATCAGTTGAGGATGAGATAAGGTGCATTGAATAACGTTGTAAGAAATTCTTAACAAAGATACAGTTTTCAATTTACAAAACACAAAATTTGAGTTAGTGTACTCTTGGGACTTATACATGAAAATGTATGTTGTCTAGTGTCCTTCGGGACAAGGGGTTGGTATTCTTACTTCATTCAAATTTGCCTATAAGTTCTCTAGTTTTATACACGCATTCGTAGTAATGCAATGTCAATGATTTTGAGAAGTTTATAGGTATAAAAATAAAGTAGAGAACCATATGTTGATATGTTGGAAGTATCAAGATTCTTCGAAGTGATCGAAGATATAGACACTAATGCTAGGTATTCTATTATCGCAATATTAAGAACTTGATTCTCTTGAAGGTTACTCATCCGTGGGTGCTCTCCATCATGAGTGATGCTATATTGGCTTTTTTTTCCATTAGGTAATATGCACTGGAAATAACTGCATGACATTTGAATCTGGTTCCATCTAAATTAGTGTCTTGATTCTATATAGACATAGAATGGTTACATATCTTGAGGTTGTTAAGATATGGAGTTATCTAGTTTTTGTTTAAAAGCAGAATCCACACAAACTCAAGGCATGCTTCGGTAATGGCTGTTTGTGGATTATCCCAAGCATTCGCTAGGATTTTGTTTTCTACCATTTTCAAGATCAATAGTTATATTGTTCTTGACTCGCCGCCTTTTTATAAAAGGAATTTTTTTGCAAAAGAAACTAGTGGGAGTATGGCAGAATTGGAAGTGATTCCAAAAACACAAACGGTTACCAAAAATTTAGTAGAACCTAAGGATTCAATTTGACTTGACAAACCATTAGCCACTCCGCAGATTTTAGTAGGTGACCTCGGACACCCGAGAGATGCTTCGGTTTTCTCGTAGACGGTGACAGGGAGGTCAGCATCATGGTGATGATGGCCCTACTAGTTTTCAGTAGGTCATAAGAAGTGGTAACTTCCAGGTGACCATATATTTCATATCCAAGATAGACTCTACGTACTCCAGCAAATTATGGATTCTGGACTTTGATGGGTGCTCCTGAAGGGGTAAAACCCATAAGGAGCAAGTAAATCTTTCGAGATCTGTGCAGGTGGAAAGGTACTAACCTAATAAGGATAGACTTTTTATAAAGAATTTTCATCAAATACTCGTTGTGGATTGCGATGAGACTTTTTTAGAGTCTATTCTGAAGTCCATATGGATATGACTTGAAACTGCTATTCCCCTTACTTGTTATCAGCAGATCATAGGAAGTGGTAACTTCCAGGTGATCAGTTATTTCATACCCAAGATGGACTCCATGCACTTCAGCAAATCATTGATTTTGGACTTTGCTGGGTGCTCCTGAAGGGGTAAAACCCATTAGGAGCAAGTAGATCTTTCAAGATCTGTGCAGCTGGAAAGGTACTAACCTAATAAGGCTAGACTTGTTGTAAAGAGTTTTCATCAAATACCCGTTGTGGATTGTGATGTGATTTTTACTTCAGTGTCTACGCTAAAGTCTATATGAATATGATTTGGCGCTGATGCATTTCATTGCTATGATATCTGGCAAGTGCATGACAATAACGTCTTTCTAAATAGGAATTTGGAAGTGCACGTGTATATGACCCTGTCAGAGGGTAATCGTAGTCAGTAAGAGCAGCAGAAGGTGTGTAAGTTGCTTATGTCTATTCGTAGACCAAAGCATGGATAGTAGAAACGGATCATCTGTTTTGATGTGACAGTCAAGGTAATTGACTTCATCAAAACAATAGATGAACCTATTAAGTAGGATGTAGGGAGTACTGTCCTGGATTTGAATGGCATACTCCAGATTGGAAGTGATGTTCTTATACTACAATCGGTCAAACTTTAGTTGCCACATAGTGTTTTCTCCACGTTGGATATGGATGGTATATCACGAATTCTGGTGACTAGATCTAGATTTAGGAAGTTTTCCAAATCGAATACTTAGACAACATTCTAAAAGTATTTTAGAATGGACGAATCCTGGCGTGGTAGTGTACCCGCAGGCGATGGAGTCACCCTCTCTAAAGAGATGTCTTCTAAATTGATGAATAGAAGGACTAACATGAATGACCTATCTTTTTTTTAGGTAATTGAGTCAATCATGCAATATCTTATACAAAACTAGATGGATAATATATCAGGGATTCTGGTTTTAGATCTAAATTTGGGAAGTTTCCAAAACGGGTACTTGGACAGCATTCTAAAAGTAGTTTAGAATGGAAGACTCCTGGTGTGGTGGTGTATCCATAGGTGATGGAGTCACCGTCTCTAAAAAGGATGTCTTCTAGACTGTTGAGGAGAGGGACTGGCATGAATGATATATCATTTGCTTAGGCAGTTGAGTCAATCATGCAATGTCTTGTACAAAACCAGATATTGCTTTTGCACCAGCTGCAATAAGTATATATTAATCCAATCCTCGAGAAACAAAGAGAAGTTATCATGATCATAAGAGGATGTTCTTAGTATAAGATAACGACAGCCTCCTCGAGAAGGCGGTTATCGGTTAAGGCTTCCAAGGTGACCTGAATGATAGATATACTGTCAGGGTTTTGAGTTTAGCCTCTTCTGAGGATAAGTATATTGGATAGTGTTCCAATAAGGATACTGAGGTAATCATGGTGCAGGAAGCTGATTATAACTCAACAGAGGATACAACCGAAGAAATTTATTGGATGGAGTTGTTCATTTATGAACTTGGCCCCATCAAGTATCCAGACAAATTCTTGAAGTGGGGTATCGCTCAGTTTGGGAGATTGTTGATCTCCGCAAAGTTGAGATATAGAGAGATGAAGTTGGAACATTGTAGCGGATCTACTCACTAAGGCTATTTCTTGAACAAATTAAGTTTCATAAACATAGTTTGCGAAACTGATTAGTAGAGAAGTTAGGTATTCGGTAGCACACGAGTTGTGGGTACGCGATATCGCAATAACTGGCCTTAAGTGCAAGTAGGGGATTGTTGGATATAGTTCCCTCAAGGAAATTATTGTGATCGTAAGTAGGCGATTATGATAATTGAGGGAGGAGCTATACAGGTATAACAGTTTTATTCAAGATGATAGTATGCTATCTGATTTGTCTTGATCATTGATGAAGCCCGTAGGATTGTTACTTGACAACTAGCATTATGATGGTGATCATATATGTGAGAGCTAGGTTGACCATAAGCACATCCTTAAATGTCCTTAGTCGTGGGAGTATCGAGACTGGGCATCGATATTCCTGAGTAAACTAGTGTATACGTTTTTATACCCCGATGAGGGGCATCGGCCGGTCTCACAAGCTATTGGTGTTCTTCCACCTAAGATAGTATATAGGTGCTCACTGGAGGTGAGTACACTGGACGGACTTGCCGAGAACTTCTAGATGGTATTATATCTATCTTCAGATGGAAGTTCTTAGGTGGCATGAGTACATGTTAATCCTTTAACCTGAAATCGTCATTTGTCTCGTATGAGTTCCAACTTTACTTTGATTACTATCTTACCACGGCTCAAAGGAGTCGTGCAAACAGGTTTTAGTTGGGTATAGTCCCGAGCCACATGGAGGAAGTGTTCGATTGTCAGGGATTCGTCTCTCTTGGTATTATGAGTCAATGTCGCACTGTGTTCAGTTGGCTATCACCAAAAATCCGTGGCCACGGTGGATGAGATTTATGTTGGATATAGTGCCCTCAAAGTCAATTATTGGATCGCAGGCACGTGATTGCTATGATTGCGGAGGACTTATACCGGTAGGACAGTCTTACTCGAAATGATAGTATGCTATCTGATTTGCTTTTATCAGTTGTGTACAGATTCAGGTGACTGATCACTGTTACACTTTGATAGAGCCCTTAGGATCTTGCTTTACTACCAACAATATGATGGCGATCATATACGTGAGAGTTGGGTGGTTTATAAGCATATCCTTAATTGTGGTCCCTAGTCGTGGGAGTTTCGAGATAGGGCATCGATACTCCGGAGTAGACTAGTGTATACAGTCGAGACCCCGACGAGGGGCGGTGGCCGGTCTCACAAGCCACTGGTGTCAGTTGGATCACCTAAGATGTATACAGGTGCTCATTGGGTTATGAGTACACCGGACAGGACTCGCCGGGAATCTGCTAGTTGGTACTATACCTATCGTCAGGTTAGTTCATGTGTACAGGTTAGTTTATCGACTTGAGCTTGTCATTTGTCTCGTGTGAGTTCCCACTGTGCTTTGATTTCTACCCTACCACGGCTCAAAGGAGTCGTGCAAATAGGTATTTTTTGGGTACAGTCCCGAGCCACATGGAGGCAAGTGAGCGGATCGGCAGGGGATTCGTCTCTCCCGGTATTGGGGGTGAGATCGTGTTGTGTCTAGGAGAGCCATTACACAAAGCCCACGGCCGTGGCAGGAGATTTACTGGTAGGTACTCCAGTAGTATCTCAGGGTGTTATTGGGCTACACTCCGACACGACTTATACTGCTATTAGGAGTCTGACGTTACGAGCCCCCTAGGCAGATATGCGATACTCATAGGCGAACGGACCGGACTGTATATACATTGTCACTGTTAGGCTCAGTAGGGTTTCTGGATGAGCTCGCTCATCAGCCTCCCTTGAGGTCAGTACATGGGCAGCCGTTACGCACAGCTAGTGCCGCCGACGGCTTGTGGTTAAACCCACTGCCAGGGTACTGACGAGTCATTAGAGTCCCCGACAGATAGTTTCCCAAGATCGGGTGAAACGTTGTAGAGGCCATATGGTTTTATGGCAGGGTTCGGAAAATGCACGTGCGTTTACGCACGTGTCATATTTCGGGTAGATAATACTGGTGGGTTTTGGTTTAAGCCGGATCTGAGTATTATACTGTGTAGATATAATATCTTTGTCTCAGTTACATTTGTATTCGGTCGTAATACAAATGCGGGTTTGTTTATACTGTTACGGGGTTATCCTGAAATTCGTTTCGGGATTGCTTTTGGAAGTTGCCAGTTTCCAGTTTTCTATCACCCGTCTTTATCATTCGGTTAAAGACAGATTTATCTTTTCTTGAGATGAGTGTGGAAGCTTCTAGATGGTGAGGTGTTTAGTGACTCATCTTGGTATTAATTGTTGCATTAATGATTTTGGTGACTAGGTTATTAAGGTTCAATGTTTGCATTGAATGTTTAAGTGAGTCATTGTTTCATTTATGGTTATGATAAGCTTCATATCCTTGTGGTCACCCCCTCCTCTCTCCTACATTCACCCTCCTCCTCTATAAAGTGGCCGGCCATTCTTTTGGTGGGGAATATGGTTGTTGTTTTGAAACGATTAAAGTTTTGGATGTAAGGAAATTTCATAGTTCATTTCTCATTCCATTTTATTTCGAGTGGCAACTTCATTAACTGTTCGTCCACGGCTTTGGACAAAGTGAGACAAAGTATCCTACTCATTCTCTACATCAATCTTGGTCATCTCTTTTAGCAAACTTGATGGCCGAGTTGCCTCGAGTCAGAGGCGGGAGCCCGTTTAAAGATCCCTTGACGTGGTGCCACCTGGACGAGGAGATCGGAGATCGACGAGATCGGAGCAGCCGCAACAGAGCGTGGGATGATGGTTAAAGAACGAAGGACTCGGATCGTTCGGTATAACCTTTCTACCCTCTTTGTAGTTTGTTAGTTTAGCAATAATGGCAGATCCGGGTTATAGTATACGATAGCGCTAGTTAAAAAGTTTTTTGTTCCGCATTTGGTGTCTGTTAGACGGCCGGGACGCTACCGTAGACTTACAGTGGTATCATAGCTTCACCATTATGCTTTACTAACTTGTGCTAACGCGTTTAAAATATCGATCGGACCGAATATCAAAAACTATAACTTTTCTGTTCAATGTTTCTGTCGATTTTAAATCTGGTTTAAAAATTATTTTGATGATCCCAGAAAATTGAGCAGGGTTTTCTAAGCATACTCCAAAAATCTGGTCACGTGATCTTACTATACCGCCGCGGATTCGCGGTCAAACCTAGGGTTTGACCGCGCATCCATGGCCAGTATATAGGAACAGTGCTCCATATTTCTTCAGTGTGCTTTACTTGGGAAATTGTGGTTTTTGGTATATTTCATTTGGGACCAGATTTAGTTACTGTATAGCAGAAGTACGTGGGGCCCACTTCGTGAAATTTAGTTGATCGAAATTTAAACGTGTTAGTTTACAGTACTTACATTATATCTCCGACCGGGAATGTCATTCGAGCGGTAAACCGCGTCTAATTTCTATAGTTCTTTTAGACGGGTTTGCGAACGTGACATTCGCGTTGATGTTCTGTGTTGTGCTGTGATGTTGCGGATTTGTCGTGGTGGATAGCAGTGTGCAATGGTAGTGTAGTTTGGATTTATTTGTACATTTGATATTGCGGGACGAGCGTCCAATATGTGGACTGCCATCACTGTCTGTTTGTATAATATTCTTTTGGGACACGACCGGGCTGAGGTCGATGTACCCGTTGTACATATTTTTCATTTCTGTACTAGGTTTTACCCTGCGACGGAGTGCACGGATAGTCGGGTTCTGGAGGGCAACGGGTCCGCATCTCATGGCTTTGAGAGGCAGAGGGGCCTCACTCTGGATTTGGCAGACTATTCGCCGCACTCGTAGGGGGTACAGGTTGACCCAAGGAAGGGTGCTCAAGTTAACGGATTCCGTGAAGTACAGGGTGGTCCATTCATTCTGCTGTAGGGGGCTGCCTCGCTTCAAGTTTTGGAGGGTAACTTGCCGCACCCATAGGAGTCTAGGTTTCATTGCACAGGCTATCCACATGACCAGGGGAACGTCGGGTTTCAGCAGCGGCTCTGTGAAACTCGGGGATCCCAGATTATCTGTATTGTTCTGTGATACTTATTACTTTTCTGTAATGTTGCATATTATCACGCCTGGAGCGATTATTGTATATTAGTATATATACTAGTAGATGTTGTATATGTTTTGCACCCGCGCTAGTTCAGTCCCCACTCTATCGTTTGTTAAGTAACCTAACGGGTGATGACGGGATCCAGTGACGAATGCGGATGACATATACGTACATTTTATTTTCGTTCTTTTCTGGTGTGATTAATTGATGGGACTGCGTTGATTCTGATCAATACAAAGGAAAACAAACCTATTTGGGAGTTGTTGGAACAATTTAAAAAAGTGTTATTACAAAGACGTTTTCTTTTGTTATGCATAGCGGTATTCGGTTGGAATATCCTGCACCTCATTCGACGAGGCAAGGGCCGATATCCTTTCACCGGGAATGATCCCTTAGGCAGAAGTTTTGCGTCAGGGTAATAACTTCACTATAGTCGATTACAAGTTGCTTTGTATCGCGGTATTCAGTTGGAATATCCTGCACCTCATTCCACGAGGAAAGAGCCGAGATCCCTTCACCGGGAATGACCTCTTTAGCAAAGGTTTTCGCCACTATATTTTTTATAAAAAGCTATCAGGTTCCTTCAGCGATATCAAGTTCGTTACGTTAAAGATTTTTCGCCAAAAACCAGCCATAGCCCTCCGTCATTTTTTTTGGGTATTCAGTAGTATTCAAGCTATGTATTTTGACCTAACGCCAAGGCATAGTGTTTGGTAGCTGCTGGGTATTCATTTGTTGCATAGATAGATGAGTTGGTTTGGGACAGTCGTTCTGCCATTTTGACCTAACGCCAAGGGCATGTACGGGTGGGTTCAAATTGACAAGATAGTGACGGGTAAAACTTGGCATATGACTTATGACATTTTGAACTAACGCCAAGATCATAAGAGCATGGGGCAAAAATCCTATCGGGGGTTTCAAAAGAAACTGAAACTTGCTAAGTATGCGCATACCTTCTGGAGTGTGATAACGTGAGTGGATTCCGTCACGTTATCATGCGATGAGAGTTGGATCCCGATTCCCACTGATGAGTTGGTTTACTCTTCGGGTGATCCCGATTGATTCTTCTTTTAGGTTTGGAGGAGAATTTGATAGTACAGTGGGAGGTTTCCTGATTAGATAATGTGATAACCATTCTGATCTAGGTTAGAGTGCACGCAGAGTGTTTCTTTTCTCTCTCTCTCTGGCAGCGACCATTGACCGACCCTAGACTATGACTCAGTGACCAAATTAACCGAACCTTCTTTAAATACTGGCTTTTGGATTGTCCGAGTTGCATAAGTCATTGCCGCTGCTTCATTTACCCTTTGAATTTCTCAGAACACCCCGTATTACTATGGACATCCACTTCCATTGGATAGATCCATCGTATGGTTATATACGAACTCAGAGGGATTTCTTCGAGGATGGATCAAGATTCAGGGGAAATAGAATTGGTTTATTCAGTTGTCTTTTATTATCACCTTCTCTCAGGTTGCGAGAGCTCCTTGGTTTAGGAGAGTACACCTATTACGCTTATTGGATAGTCATCTTCCAAACCATAGGCAGGTGCCGAAAGGTAGGGAATGAAGAAAACCAATTAGCCTAAGTAAGGTGTGCAGAAGGTAATATGTAAAGACAAAATAATGGGATTAGAAAGAGGGCAAAGTAAATTGTGACTGCTATCATTCACGACCAAACCGCGTACTTCATCGCCACTCCTATTTCACCTTTGCTTTTTTCCCCAGTTCGGGAGAAATAGAATAAGGTATTATTCAGTTGTATTTTATTATCACCTTCTCTCAAGTTGCGAGTACTCCTTGGTTTAGGAGGGTACACCTATTATGCTTACTGGATAGTCTTCTTCCAAACCATAGGCTGGTGCCGAACGGTAAGGAAGGAAGAAAACCATTTAGCCTAACGATGGTGTACAGAAGGTAATGACTAAAGACAAATAAAGGGATTTGAAGAGATGGCAATAAAATATACGGTTGAAGTCATGAATTGGATTATGGAAGAGGCATTGCTAGGAATACCAGGATACCCCTACGACACATTTTCATGTTTCAGTGCATTATTAAAGCAAAACTGTTTTCCCGATTAGATACTTACTCCAGGGTATGTATTTACCAGGTATGATTCTCATATCTGTATGGTTTTACAGACAATGAGTGGGAGTAAGTTATTGTGAATTAGGTAATTATCCTCATTATATCGGAATTCGTTGTAATTGGTGATATTTGAGGAAATCGCCTGGGTACAGTTTTCCACCTACGACGCACAAGTTTTGAGTTGTTCAAACTCAGCGGACTTATACAGAGTATTGTATGTTGTCCAAGTGTCCATCAGGACAAAGGGGTAGGTCCTCGTACTATGTTCTGTTTACTTATGACTTCTCTAGTTTTTAGACAAGTGTTTCGTAGAAATACAAGGTCTATGTTTTGAGAAGTTGTGGGTATAAGAATAAAATAAAGAACCAGGTGTCACAAGTATCGGGATTCTTCAAAGAGATCGAAGATGTAGATTCTTGTGATTGGTATTCAGTTGATAGTAAAAGTTTTGAGAAACTTGTTTCGCTTTCAGGTTGCTCATAATTGGATGGATTCCTAAGTTGAGTAATGCTGATTAGCCTCTTTCCATTAAGTTGATATGCACTGAAGACAGTTGCATGATTAGAATCTGGTTCCAATTAAACAGTGCCAAAGTTTCTATATTGGATATAGAATGGTTCATATCTTAACGATGTTAAGGTACGGGGAGTTGTCCAGCTTATGCTTAAAACCAGACTCTGGATAACTCAGGGCACATTTCTGTAATGGTTGTTTGTGGGTTGACCCTGGCTATGACGAGGGTTGATTTTCTACCATTTGGAAGATCAATAGTGATATTGTTCTTGACTCGTCACAGTTTTAGTAAAATGGATTTTTTTCCAGAAAACAGTAGTGGGAGTATGGTAGAACTGGAAGTGATTCCAGAACCGCAAACGATTACGGAAAATTTAATAGCACCTAAAGATTCAATCAGGTTTGATATTCCATTAGCCACTCCGCAGATATGGTGGGTAACCTCAGACACCCGAGAGGTACTCCGGTAGCCTCAAGGACGGTGACAGCGAGGTTCTTATCTACCAAGACTTGACACTACTGTTGTTCTAGGCTATGAGACCCGGCAGGAGGTTAAGTATAGCGTCATTCTAAACTCGCTTTAGAAGTGCACGTATATATTATTCTGTCAGAGGGCTGTTGTGGTCAGTGGGAGCAGCGGAAGCATAGTGGGCAAGTAGCTTATGTCTATTTATAGACTTGAGCAGATATAGCGGAGATTGATTATCTATTTTTTATATGACAGTCATGGGTTTGACTTCATCAGAATAGGGGATGGATCTGTTAAGAAGGTAGTAGGGTGTGATGTCATGGTATTTGGATGACATACACAGAGTAGGAAGTAAAATTCCTATACTACGATTGGTTGTACTGTGGTCATCACACAGTTGTTTCTCCAGACAGGATATGGATATAATATATGACATTCTGGTTTCTAGATCTATGGTTTTAGATCTAGATTTGGGTAGTTTCCCAATGTGGGTGCTTTGACAGTATTCTGATAGTTTTTAGAATAGTTGACTCCTGGTATGGTGGTGTACCTGCAAGTGATGGAGTCACCCTCTCTAAAGGTGTCTTACAGACTAAAGGAGAGAGGGATGTGCATGATTGACAGATCACTTGCTTAGGCAATTGAGTCAATTGTGAGATGTCAAGTACCACACCAGATGTTGTTTTTGCACTAGATTCGATAAGCTTGTATTAATCCAATCCTGGAGAAACATAAGGAATCAGTATTAGAACATAAGTGCATATTCTACGGATTTGATAACGGCAGCCTCCTTCGGGAGACGGTATTATTCCAGGCTTCAAAGGTGACATGGATGACAGAGAGATTGTCAGAGTTATAGTTTTCCCTCTGACGAGGGACAGTATTATGGACAGGTGGTCCAAGAGGATACTGTGGGAGGCATGGTGCAGGATACTGATTAGGTTCAGTGATCAATACAGTCTAAGGAGTTTGTATTTGGAGTTCATTTGTGAACTAGGTCCCATCAGATATCAAGACATATTCTAAGACAGGTATTACTCAATTCGGGAGATGGCTTTCTCCGCGAACATGAGATTAAGAGAGATATAGAAAGAAACATCAGGGCGGATCCACTCACTGAGGCTATTTCTCGAACACAATAGTTTTACAAACGGGCTTTGTGAAACTGATTAGTAGAGGAGTTGGATGTTCGGTTTCACACGGGCTGTGAGTATGCGACATCGCAATAATTAGCCTTAAGTGCAAGTGGGAGATTGTTGGATATAGTGCCCTCAAAGTCAATTATTGGATCGCAGGCACGTAATTGCAATGATTGCGGAGGACCTATACCGGTAGGACAGTCTTACTCGAGATGATAGTATGCTATCTGGTTTGCCTTTATCAGTTGTGTACAGGTTCAGCTGACTGATCACTGTTACACTTTGATAGAGCCCTTAGGATCTTGCTTTACTACCAACAGTATGATGGCGATCATATACGTGAGAGTTGGGTGGTTTATAAGCATATCCTTAATTGTGGTCCCTGGTCGTGGGAGTTTCGAGACAGGGTATCGATACTCCGGAGTAGACTAGTGTATACAGTCGAGACCCCGACGAGGGGCGGTGGCCGGTCTCATAAGCCACTGGTGTTAGTTGGATCACCTAAGATGTATACAGGTGCTCATTGGGTTATGAGTACACCGGACAGGACTCGCCGGGAATCTGCTAGTTGGTACTATACCTATCGTCAGATAGCAGTTCCTTGGTGACATGTGTACAGGTTAGTTCATCGACCTGAGGTCGTCATTTGTCTCATGTGAGTTCCCACTGTGCTTTGATTTCTACCCTACCACGGCTTAAAGGAGTCATGCAAACAGGTATTTTTTGGGTACAGCCCCGAGCCACATGGAGGCAAGTGAGCGGATCGGTAGGGGATTCGTCTCTCCCGGTATTGGGGGTGAGATCGTGCTGTGTCTAGGAGAGCCATTACATAAAGCCCATGGCCGTGGCAGGAGATTTACTGGTAGGTACTCCAGTAGTATCTCAGGGTGTTATTGGGCTACACTCCGACACGACTTATACTGGTATTGGGGGTCTGACGTTACCAGCCCCCTAGGCAGATATGCGATACTCATAGGCGAACGGACCGGACTGTATATACATTGTCACTGTTAGGCTCAGTAGGGTTTTTGGATGAGTTCGCTCATCAGCCTCCCTTGAGGTCAGTACATGGGCAGCCGTTACACACAGTTAGTGCCGCTGACGGCTTGTAGTTAAACCCACTGCCAGGGTACTGACGAGTTATTAGAGTCCCCCACAGATAGTTTCCCAAGTTCGGGCGAAACGTTGTAGAGGCCATATGGTTTTATGGCAGGGTTCGGAAAATGCACGTGCGTTTACGCACGTGTCATATTTCGGGCAGATAATACTGGTGGGCTTTGGTTTAAGCCGGATCCGAGTATTATACTGTGTAGATATAATATCTTTGTCTTAGTTGCATTTGTATTCGGTCGTAATACAAATGCGGGTATGTTTATACTGTTACGGGGTTATCCTGAAATTCGTTTCGGGATCGCTTTTGGAAGTTGCCAGTTTCCAGTTTCCAGTTTTCTATCACCCGTCTTTATCATTCGGTTAAAGATAGATTTATCTTTTCTTGAGATGAGTGTGGAAGCTTCTAGATGGTGAGGTGTTAAGTGACTCATCTTGGCATTAATTGTTGCATTAATGATTTTGGTGACTAGGTTATTAAGGTTCAATGTTTGCATTGAATGTTTAAGTGAGTCATTGTTTTATTTATGGTTATGATAAGCTTCATATCCTTGTGGTCACCCCTTCCTCTCTCCTACACTTACCCTCCTCCTTTATAAAGTGGCCGGCCATTCTTTTGGTGGGGAATATGGTTGTTGTTTTGAAAAGATTAAAGTTTTGGATGTATGGAAATTTCATAGTTCATTTCTCATTCCATTTCATTTCGAGTGGCAACTTCATTAACCGTTCGTCCACGGCTTTGGATGAAGTGAGACAAAGTATCCTACTCATTCTCTACATCAATCTTGGTCATCTCTTTTAGCAAACTTGATGACCGAGTTGCCTCGAGTAAGAGGCGGGAGCCCGTTTAAAGATCTGTGACGTGGTGCCACCTGGACGAGGAGATCGGAGATTGACGAGATCGGAGCAGCCGCAACAGAGCGTGGGATGATTGTTAAAGAACGAAGGACTCGGATCGTTCGGTATAACCTTTCTACCGTCTTTGTAGTTTGTTAGTTTAGCAATAATGGCAGATCCGGTTTATAGTATACGATAGCGCCAGTTACAAAGTTTTTTGTTCCGCATTTTGCGTCTGTTAGACGGCCGGGGCGCTACCGTAGACTTACAATTTACTGATAGTTGATCAGTAGTATCTTTATTGGTGATTGGCTTGACTCAGACATGTCTTATCGGATTAGTAGGGGTCTGACGTTATCTACCCCTAGAACCGATATGCGACACTCTTTGACGAAAAGACCGCACTGTACAGAGATTGTCACATTCAGGCTCAGTAGGGTAATGACGCACTTGATTGTCGACTCCCCTTTTGACAAGTACCTGGGTAGCCATTACGTACAGCTAGTGCCGCTGACGTGCTTGTGGTTAAACCCATTGCCAACGTATTATCGAGTCTTTAGAGTCCTACACATAGGGTTTTCCCAGTTTAGGCAATAGATGTAGGAGCCGTACATTGGTATGTGCAGGGGTCCAATTAAATACGTGTACGAGATACACGGATTTTAATCTGGCGGTTGATAATACTAGCCGGCTTAGGATTAAGCCGGATTTTTAAATCAGGTTTTGATTTAATAATTTATATATTTATTTTGATAAGTATATTTTAGTATTATTGTTCATTATTTGTTTTCTCTCTTTAGTGCTATCTGTATTTTTATACGGATACGCGCATATGTAGCGATATATATACCGGGTGAAGTATTTCGTTTTTATACGGGAATGCTTCTAGAAGAAGGACGCCTCATATTTATTTTTCTATTTTGGAAAATAAAAGGAAATGAGTTGTAAAGTGAGGAGTAATGAAGCATGGTGTTAAAAATGTAGAGAGATATGGCTTTGTTTTTAAAAAAATGATAAAATCATTTGGGTGCACTATTGATGCATGGTTGTTAAAAGAAAAACCATTCATTTATCTTTAGACTTGAAGCTTCATTTTCTTTTTGCTTCTAGACTTGCTCCATGCTCCATGGTTGCAAATGTTAGCAACAATCATCCCCACCTCCTTCTCCTTTTTCTTCCTCTTGCTCACTTGAGCTTGAGAAAAAGAGAGATAAAGTTTAGTGATATATTCCTACATCTCTGTCATGACACGAAGGTATGGAACGTGACTGGCACTTAAATTACGAAACTTCTAAAGGCGTAACGTAATCTAAGTAAGCCAAAGTCCAGAAATCTAAACCAAATTATAAGCAGAGTGAAGGAAAACATGTTTTAAAGAAAGAAATTTTAAAACGAATAAGTCGCATTAAACATTTTATTAAAACAAAAAATTTTCCCAAAAATTTCGGCAGAGTCTCCTTTGTAAATACTGGCTTCGAAACGGGTACAAAAAATAGAAATACATATATATCATGAATAAGGCATCCCCAAGCGGGAGCTAGCTCTTCGCAAAAGGCGGATCACAACCACATACAATGTATATATATATATATATATATATATATATATATATATATATCATCAAATGCGAAAACAAGAATATGAAAGCACGAAAGTAAGAAAACAACACGTCGGCTCAAGTGAGCATCGACACCAGAAATAAAATACATACAAATCTCACAATGATACAAACAAAATACATGGTGGGGGCAAAAGCAAACATCCGAAACCCACCTATGAGCAAGCTGCAAGCCGAAGCAAAGAAGCAAAACAGAAGATAGACCCGCCGCTACTGCACTGACGGGTCAGACCTGCAAGATATTGTGGCACAACGGGGGTGAGTTGCCAGCTCGTGAGTAGTAAGTAACATCTAATAAGGCTATCGTAAGCATGCACGCAATTGCGTCACAAGCTACGCATATACTAATATGATGCAATGCACTAACCTGTATGCAACGTGAATGCATAATCAATATGAAGCCTGAGTATGTTTGTTATGAGAAAAATCTTTATTTTTCTTAGAAAAACTTCTGTGAAGTGACTGAAGTATCATCAAAGAAATCCATAGAAATCCGTGTCAAGTATTGACACAAACATATATATCTCAAAGTCTCAATGTCTCAAGATCTAAGTGTCTCAATATCTCAAAGTCTCAATATCTTAGGCTCCGTCAGTCCGTATAGGCCCATATCATCAAATCTCACGATAACGTCAATGTCCTCTGGATATCCGCCGTGCCAGACATCACCGGTAGATAGTCTGCCCCTGCCAGGCTCATCGTCTACAACTCGAGCTTCTTGCCCCGGGGTACCATATCGGGCCTACCATGTATCCGAGACGGTTCATCCACTCCTCGATTCGGGTCTCGAAATCCAACAGGAAACAAGAAAACTCATGGTGGACGACACATCCATCACGAGAAAACTGCAACTTTCATTTTTAAAAGGATAATAGGTTTATAAAATTCTTGCGGTTTTCCTCAAAATCCAGAAATCTCATAAATACTGAATCCTCAAGAAGAAATCACAATGTGTAAGCATATCGATAATGATGGATGTCTATAATGTGATGGTATATACTATGCTATGTAGTATGATGCTATGATGTATGTATATGTGACTAGCCATCTATCAATCTTGATTGAATGAATATACAAGTACTCATTTACATATCAAGTATGATGCAAATGTTTTCGATACTGATCTAGGCAGTTCTATAGTGTTCGTGGCATAGCAATTACCAATGGCGTGTGTGTTCACATAAATAGTGCACGTGCGGCAGGAGCCAATGGTAATTGTGCAAGTGTCCTATGGGTGCTATCATATAAGTATATATGTATAATTATAATGATGCGATGCAATGTGATGGTTAACTAGGAAACTACGAATATAAATGCAATTACTACTAGTAATCCTATTGTCGGGAGTCTCGCGCCATCCAGACGATCCCCCCATAGATGTATACATCTACTTACCGGGACGCCTCAGTTAATCCGTTCTGATATCTTCTTTGTCTTTCCGTGCCGCGTACGATGTCTCTGCACCCGATCCTAGAATCCCACACAAGCAATTAAAAGGATAAATATACGATTAGTCACGGACACAAATGACACAAGTTAATCCACGCGCACAACAAGACGCGCACACACTTGGTGCACAAAATGCGCCCGCGACCACGCCACAACCTATAACTAGGGTCGCAATACGTGAAAACCACCAAGCCTAAAACCCAATCGTACCCGTCGCACACTCATAACACTCTAGATATTTTATGAATTAGGTAGTAAACCATCAAAACCTTGAACTTAAATCAAATCGATTTCTTTCCAAAAACCTAGTAAGCTTAAATTTCCGTTTTAGTTCAAAACTTGATATTTTAACCAATCTAAATGTTTTAGCAATTCTAGTGGCTATAATGCTCATTAAACATCTTAACTAAGTCACACAAACCATTACTATAATTTTATCTCACCGAATTATATTAAATCTAAAAATCTAGTTTATAAAATAGCTTAATTAGAACAATTTAAATGTAAAAGTTAGTAAATTTAGCAACTAGATTACCTTTAGCATGCCTTAAGATGATAACCCACACTTAGTTAACTTGATTTATTGATCAAAATCCTAACTTGGATTCAAAACCTAATCTTGAATTTTTAAAACTTGCAATTTAAACCATTTAAAATACCTAATTAAGTTTTTTCCAAGTATTTAAGCAACAATTAAACACTAGGGTTAGGCCTATACCCAAAAATCAAGAGATCTAGCATGCAACATGTCTCCAAAATGGTCTTTTGCTCCAAGAATTCAAGTTTGTTTGGCCAAAGAATAATGGGTAATGATTTAATTAGGAATTAGTGATGTTTTTTTTGGATCTTTTGATGGATTTGTGAGAATTTTTGAGATGGAAATGAGAGGAGAATGAGAGGGCAGAAGCAATGGGAGGATCGGCCAGTTTTGAGGAAAGAAAGAGAGAGAGAAAAGTGTGTAGGTGAGTGTAGAAACTTCTCCCATTTATCATATATTAATCCCCTTTTTTAATTTTTCCTTCTCTTTTAATTTTTGAAGTGAATGAGATGGGAATTATTGAAGAAAAGGGGGAAGGGGCTGCCACTTATTAAACTCGGCCACAATAGGAGGGGAGAGTGGGAGTGAGGTGTGTGTAGAAATTTCTAGTAAAGAAACCCCTCCATTGTTACATCTATTAGTCTTTTCAATAATTACTTGTTTTTAATTTATTTTCCTAATTTATTTCACCCTAGGATTCTCTAGAATTTTGAAGACATTATGAGAACAAGTGAACATATTATAACTTGTTATATTATTGTCATGGTTCACTAATGAATGATTAACCCATTCCAGTTTGTAATTATCACTAATTTAATGTATACATAAAAGATTATAATATTATTTAAATTAATTAGTTAAGGAAAAATATTTAAGTAAACTAATAATTTATAAGTGACTAAATAAATACCAAATAATAGCAATTACATAGTTAAAATAGGCGTATTTAAGTCTATAAGGAAAAATAATTATAGTTATGTTTTTACGGAAAATACGATTTATTTTACAGATTATTATAAAATTCCCCTAAAGGATTTTATTTATTTATTTTTAGCACGTTACAATCTTCTCCCCTTAAGGAAATTCGGTCCCCGAATTTAAATCTAACTACCCGTACCCTCGAAGAGATTGGGATATTCCTTCCGCATCTCGACCTCGGCTTCCTACGTGACCTATTCACCGCTCTCCACATATCCTGATCACTGAATCTTTCGGTCATCTTCTGCACAATCTATGTCCCCTAAAATATTGCTCTCACAGAGCTCTGTCTAACTTACGGTTGATCAGCATCTCTCCCCATAGCACGCCTCAAAGGGTGCCATCTAAATCTCTTCCTAGAAGCTGTACTTATAGGAAAACTCTATCAAGGTCAAGTGGCGATCCCAACCGCCACCGAAAACTAAGAACGCAAGCCCGGAGCATGTCCTTAAGAATCTGAATGGTCCTCTCTGCTTGACCGTCGGTCCGCGGGTAGAAAACTACACTGAAACTTAATTGGTGTCCAAAGCCTCCTGAAGTTTCTGCCATAGTCGGTTGGTGAACTGGGTGCCTCTATCGGACACATAACATGTCGGAACGCCATGACGTCGCACAATCTCATCAATATATATCTGAGCACACTGAATGAACCCGAAAATGGTCCTGACTGGCAGAAGTGAGCTGCTTCCTTCAATCGACCTACGATAAATTCTATAGAAATCTGCTCCTATTTCTATCCCGGAGTGGGTAAAGGTTGTAATTCTCTTGCTGACCCCTGATGCTCAGTCTTGACTTGCTGACAAGTCCGCATCCTGAAACAAGGTATGTGACATCTTTCTTCATCCCTTTACATGATATCTAGACGACGTTAAACTTTCCGATCAATTCATCAAAGTCCCACAATTTCCAAAGAGCTCAACACTTGAGCACAGTTTAAAAATACCCAGAACATACCACAGTACCTCTGGACCAACCGTAAAAGGACAGACCCAACCCTCATTTATAGCACCGCAGAACTACCGCAAATCCTAAGGTTCGAAAGCGGTTCCATGGTCATTATGTCAAGTTAGGGTTTTATTCTTCTAGAGGGTCCACATAATTACTTGCCTGATTTTCCGAATACCTTAAACTTGGAAAAATGGGTTTTTCGATATTCGTTCGAACTTTTTAACTTCGCCTAGATAACATGCGAGTACTCGAAACAATGTTAAACTATGAACACGAAGCACTCCGAATTGTCAATATTGTAAGATCACACCACCTGCAATCTTAGCAAGCAACACCTGAAACACTAAAACCCAGATCCTGGAACACTGGAAAAAAAATTTAAAGCCAGAACTCTCAAACAGGGCCTGCTGTCATGAAAAATCTGCTAATCTGCCGTCGACTGTCTCTGAACCGTGCTCAAACAACAAAAGCTATCTCCGGGTCTCCAACTCCAAGCATCCGCTAGAACATTCGCCTTGCCTGAACGATAAAGAATCTCACAGTCATAGTCTTCACTAGCTCCATCCAACAGCGTTGTCTCAAATTTTGATCTCGCCGCTGAAAGATATACCTTAAGCTTCTTATGATCCGTAAATAGCTGACACGACTCATCTCCAAATCTTAAGTGTAATAATCACCGCATCCATCTCTAAACCATGCATGGAATAGTTTTGCTCGCTCTCCTTCAATTGCCGAGAAGCATCACAAAATCCAACAAAGCCGCCTGATCCTGAAAGCATATATAAAACTGGAGCCGACATCAAATGAGTCTTCCACTGCTGAAAGCTCTGCTCGCATAACTCATTCCAAAGAAAAGAAACTCCCTTCCGGGCCAACCCGGTCAACGTTGCAACTATCTGTGAAAAATCCTGTACGAAATGTCAATAGCATCCATCTAAACCCCCAAAATGTTGCGAACTTCCATCACTGATACAGATCTTGGCCAGGGCTGAATGGCCTCGATCTTCCTCGGTTCCATGCGTACCATCTCTCGTAACTACGTGACCTAAGAATTAAACACTATCTTGCTAGAAAGCACACTTGGATAATTTAACGAATAACTGGCGCTCCTCAAGATCTGCATCGAATTCCTCAATTACTGTCCAGGCTCCACTCGGCTCCAAAAGTATACTACTACATCCTCCATGAACACGATGATAAACTGATCAAGATCGGCCTGGATATTCGGTTCATCCAATCCATAAATGCTGCTGGGGCATTGGTGGGCTCGGACGACATCACCAAAACTCCTAATGCCCGTAACTTGTATGAAAAATAATCTTCGGAATATCATCTTCTCGAACCCACAACTAGTAATAGCCTGACCGCAAGTCAATATTCGAGAAATGTCCCACATAGTAACCCAATTAAACCGACAATAATCAATGTATCGACACAACTGCCGTCTTCCCTTCTGACGAACAGAAAAGGAGCACCCCAAGGTGACGCACTCGGACGAATAAGCCTTTTATCCAACAATCTTACAACTGAACAAGCAATTTTATCCAACAATCTTACAACTGATCCTTCAGTTCCTTAAACTCCTTCGGTTCCATCCAATATGGAGGTATAGAAGAAGACTCCGTGCCGGGAATCATGTCAAAATAGAACTCAAGATCGTACTCTGGCAACAACCAATCAACTTATCAGGAAGATATCTTGAAATCCCCTCACAGACAGGACCTGGTCTAACGGGACCTCTGCGTCTCTAACATTACAAACATACGCTATGAATTCCTGACGTCTTTTCCTCAAGAACGGAGTAGCGTAAAAAGAAGAAATCAAATCTGGAAGGGTGGCGCTACAGTCTCCCTGCATAACAAGAATTGGCTCACTCAAACAACTAAATTTGACTGCCTTCATACGACAATCCACGGACGCATAATACGTGGCTAACCAATCCATGCCCAGAAAAACTTCGAAGTCAAACATATCGGGAAGAATCATATTTGTTAGTGTATATGCCCTAGAGGCCATTACTGTATCATACTAGTATGTATATTACTTGATGGAAGCTTGGGATATTCACAGTTGTACAGACAATCTTGCTCAATATAGTAGTATGCTACTTGGTTCGTCTCTGCTTTAATGTGTACTTGTGTGTTTATTTATTATATCACCTATACGCATTAGTAGAGCCCTTAGGATCTTTGCTTGATTACCGGCGTTGTGATGGCGATCACACTCGTGGGGGCTGGGTAATCTACAAGCACATCCTTATACACGTCCCTGGTCGTGGGAGTATCGAGATAGGGCATCGATGCTCCGGAGTAGACTAGCGTATGCGCTTCTCATCCCAGCACGGGAGACGGTCTGTCCCACAACCGTCGGTACGTCGTACTTGAGATAGTATGCGGATGCTCGTTAGGTTACGAGTACACTGGACAGGACTCGTCGGGAACTGATGGTTGGTATTATACCTATCGTCAGTTATCAGTTCCCAGGTGACATGAGTACAGCTTAGTCCGCTGACTTGACACTGTCACTCCGCCTCGAGTGTGTTCCCACTGTTCTTTGATTACTACCCTACCACGGCTCTTCTGAGTCGTGCAAACAGGTAGTAGTTGGGAGCAGTCCCGAAGCACTTGGAGGCAGTGACGGTTAGACAGGATTCGTCTCTCCCGGTATTGGGGGTTGACATCGCGCTGTGTCTAGGAGAGCCATTACACAAGTAGTCCCTGGTCAGGGCAAGCGAGATATACTGGTAGGTTCCAGTGCTATCTCAGGGTGTTCTGGGCTTCACTCCGACACGACTTGTACCGCTATTAGGGGTCTGACGCTTGCCGCCCCCCTAGGCCCGACATGCGATGTATCAGACGAACAGACCGGACTGTACGGAGAATGTCACATTCAGACTCAGTAGGAGTTCAGATGGGTTTTACCTCGTCAGTCTTCTTATCGGCATCTACCTGGGGACCGTTACGCACAGCTAGTGCCGCTTGCGGTCTGTGGTTAAACCCATTGCCAGCGTAGTGTCGAGTCTTTAGAGTCCCACACAGAGGGCTATTCGCCTCTGGGCAAAACTGAGTAGAGGTCGCATGGTTTTGCGGCAGGGTTCGTTCTCATCCGCGCACTTGTGCACGTTTGGAGTCCGGACGGTTTATACTAGCAGGCTCTGGTTTGAGCCAGATACTGGTATATGTTTTGGGGTTGCTTTTATCTCTCAGTATTCTTGTTCCTTGGAACGAGAATGCAGGTGTGTATGCACAGTTGTTTGAGACGGAGGAAGAGGTCTTTCATTAGGGTTTCGGAACGGGTGCGTATGCACAGTTGACAGTCGTCTTTTTCCAAACCCTAATGGATTTATGAAATATCAATTAATAATAGTAATTAAATGAAATTGTGTCATGGTTGGTTTTGTTGACTTGTTGACCATGGTTGACTTGTTGACCATGGTTGAATGTTTGACCATCATCATTACTTTGCAAGGATACTCCTTGATTCTAGCTTACATTCATTTAATGAAGTGATGATAGTGGTCATTCCAAAAACAACCATCAACTATTTCATTTTGAATTATTATTATTAATTAGATAATTCTTTTTCCTTTTGTTATGGTTGCAAAAAGGAAAATGAGCTGATTTCTATCATATTGATTCTCTCTCCTCACTTCATCTTCTTCTTCCTCAAGCTCAAGGAGAATCCTTCTCATGTGTTGAGAATCCCTCTCCTTGAAAGAGAAACACCCCATAGATACTCTCTACTCTCTCTAGGGTTCAAGGTTTGGCAAGCCGGAGATCCTAGTTCACTCTAAGTTCGAGAAAGAGCCCGAAGGTTGAACCCTCAGGTGGATCCATCTTTGACGGAAGAAGGCTACGAGGAAAGAGCCATCAACCTCTACTAGGTTTCAAGAAGAAGGAGTTCAAGTTAGGTATAACCCCTAACCGAGTAGATACATCTCAAGTTAGGATGCTAGTGTATGGTTTAGCAAAGATCCGGCTTTTACGGTCCATGTTACAAAGTTTAGAAGAAATTTTGTTTTACCGTTTCCGCATCCCCGAAAGTACCGGGAGAGGTAACGTGGACCTAACAGTGGTATCAGAGACTAACTAAACATAAACTAGCTAGGTAGTGAAGTGTAACGAAGTTCGGAACCGAAAAATCCAAAAACCAAACTTTTCAAAAACCCTAGTTTCTGTTAAATTTTTTTCTGGTCAAAACAAAATTTGTTATTCACCTAAAATCATCTCAGGGTTTTTTAAAGATAACCACCAAAAACGAGCCAGAGATCTGACCAAACGACCGCGTTTCCGCGGCAACAGCAAGTTATGTTGCCGCGGATCCGCGGCCGTCTTGTCTCCTCTCTGCCTCGATTTTGGTGCAGTGTATCTCTGGATTGGTTTTAGGATTTTTGAGATATATTATATGTGCCCAGATTTTCCAGAATAGAAATTTGTTTTTGGGGGCCTATAATTCCGTATTTTTTTCGAACTTCACTACATTTTGACTATGTTGGTTATATCTGTGATGTTTGTATGTACTGAACGTCGGCTAATCGCTATAAGTCGATTAGTCGGGGTTATACATCTCTGTGATCTGTGTTTGATATTGGAATGTGTATATGAATGTGTTGGACTGTCGCGGGTGAATAGCCAGGGTGGATGTGAGATGAGCTTTTGTTTTTCTTTCATTCATTTGTAATATGTAAATTGATGTAATAATATTATTTGTATGGCCGCACAACCGGGTCGGGGTTGTAGCCGTCATTGTATAATTCTTTTTACTGTTTTTGCTCCTAGGATAGACCCATGGAGGGGTGCACAAACTACCGGGTACTTGGCGGGTAGTTTGCCGCACCCGTAGGGGTCTTGGGTGGGGTTTTGGCTATTCACCGCGACCGTGTAATCCGTTTTTCGTTGCAGGCTCGAACGGATTGCGGATTCCTAGTATATCCAATGTATTCATCTGTGATCTGTAATGTCTATCATTGCTATATTTATAACTATTTAGGCGTTGCTTATGTTTTACAGCCGCGCTAGCCCAGCCCCCGCTCTGTCGTTAGTTAAGTAACCTAACGGGTGATGACGGGGCCCAGTGGCGAATGCGATTGGCATAAGCGTACGTCATATTTTGGTTGTTTTCTGCAATGGTAGAATTAAATGATGGGACGCATTAAAAGAACTAATGCAAGAAAATAAACCTAAAAGACGTTGTTGGAACAATTTTTCAAAAAAAGCTGTTATTGCAAGGACGTTCAATTTTTGTTTTGCATCGCGGTATTCGGTTGTGAATGCCCAGCACCTCAGTCGACGAGGCAAGGGCCGAGATCCCTTCATCGGGAGTGACCCCTTGGACAAAAGTTTGCGTCAGGGTAATAACTTCACTATAGTCGATTATTCTTGCTTTGCATCGAGGTATTCAGTTTGGAATATCCTGCACCTCATTCGACGAGGAAAGAGCCGAGATCCCTTCACAGGGAGTGACCTCTTTAGCAAAAGTTTTCGCCACTATATTTTCAAAAAGATTATCAGGTTCCTTCAACGATATCAAGTTCATTACGTTAACGGGTTTTTCGCCAAAAGCCCAGCCGTAGCCCTCCGTCGTTTCGGATAATTAATACTTAGTATTCGTGCTGCGTTTGTTGATTATTCGTCAAGACACAGTGAACGGTAGCTGAGTAATAATTTTCTGTTGCACTGATAGATGCGATTGGTTAGGACGGTCGCATGATTTTGTTGATTATTCATCAAGGATCATGCGGGCGGGTCTAATGCAATCCTGGATAACGACGGGTTGAACTTGACTAGGACCTTTTGATTTGTTGATTATTCGTCAAGGTCACTTGGGTCCTAGGGGCAAAAACCACATCGGGAGTTTCAAAAGTACTGAAACTTGCAGATTTAGCATACCTTCTGGAGTGTGGTGACTAGAGTGGATTCCATCTAGGTCATCACACAATGATAGTTGGATCCCGATCCCACTGATGAGTTGGATTACTCTTGGGAGATTATTTCACTAAACGATCAATGCTATAAACCTAGTAGGTGTCTAGAAAGGTGTTAGCGGGGCTACGCCCCCAGGAAAAAGAGGTTCTTGAATTAAGGAACTTCGCGAAAGCGTTGGAAAACCTCCCTCGAAGTACCGACATTAGCCTGGCTGAAAGGTTAAGCAAGTATTGTGACGTGAATTAAAATCCTGACTAGTTCTTCTTTTAAAAGGTTTTAAGAAGAATTTGAGTAAACAGTGGGAGACATCCTGGTTAGATAAATTAATAAACCAATCTAATCTTGCAAGAGCATACGCTGAGTGTTTCTTTTCTCTCTCTCCAGGCAGCAACCTTTTCACGCCCTAATCAAGATAATAAAATGTATCGCTTGACCGATCCGAATTCTTATTCGGGACTGGGGAAAGTTGGTTCAGCTCTAACTTGTGACAACAGTCATGAGTATGAGAATGGGAAAGGGGATTGTATGGATTTCCAGGATACCCAGTCGAAGAAGAAGCATGGTTTTGCATCTACTTCAGGTGTTCTTGTAATTGAGAACTGTTTTACGGTCAGCCCTGCCTCCTGGGTACTTGATACCGGATCAGGATCTCATATCTGTAATTTATTACAGGGACTGAGAAAAAGTAGGAAAGTTGCACCGGGTGATATGTCGCTCAGAGTAGCGAACGGAGCACAAGTTAATGCGGCAGCCGTCGGTGAATATCACCTAGTATTGCCAAATGGCAAGACTATGATTTTGAACGATTGCTACTATGTACCCTCCATGGTTTGCAACATCATATCAGTTTCTTTACTCGATAAAGATGGATATAACTTTGTTCTTGAAAAGAATATCATGAACATTTACCTTCATAAGGTACTGGTTGCAGAGGGTACACTGTGTAATGGTATCTACGTTCTAAATCAGAATACAGTTCTCAATATACAAAACACACGCAAGAGGAAGAATTCAGATACGAATGAATCCTACTTATGGCATTGTAGACTTGGTCATATCGGAGAGAAAAGACTGAGTAAGTTGCATAAAGATGGACTCTTGGATACGTTCGAGTTTTCATCTTATGAAACTTGTCAGTCTTGTCTCAAAGGAAAGATGACCAAATCTCCGTTCACCGGACATGGAGAAAGAGCAGCAGAGCTCTTGGGACTCGTACATAGTGATGTATGTGGTCCGATGTCTATACATGCAAGGGGTGGGTTCTTGTACTTCATCACATTCACTGACGATCTCTCTAGGTTCGGATATGTGTATCTGATGAAACACAAATCTGAAGCTTTTGAGAAATTCAAGGAATTCAGAAACGAAGTAGAGAACCAGGCAGGCAAAAGTATCAAGATCCTCCGGTCTGACAGGGGAGGGGAGTACTTAAGCACGGAATTCCTAGATTACTTAAAAGAGAATGGTATTCTCTCTCAGCTTACACCTCCTTATACACCACAGCACAATGGTGTATCGGAGCGGAGGAATCGTACCCTATTGGATATGGTTCGCTCCATGATGAGTAGTGCTGAGTTACCTCTTTCATTCTGGGGACATGCGCTTCAGACAGCGGCATACCTTTTGAATGAAGTTCCGTCCAAATCTGTGCCTAAAACTCCGTATGATATATGGAGCAGTAAGAAACCATGTCTGAAGTTTATTAAGATATGGGGTTGTCCGGCCTATGTGAAGACACAGAAACCGGACAAGTTAGAGGCACGATCAGTTCTGTGTAAATTTGTGGGATATCCTAAAAACTCACTGGGATATCTGTTCTACCACACTGAGGAACAGAAGGTGTTTGTATCTCGCCACGCCACCTTCTTAGAAAGGGAGTTTCTTGCAAAAGAAACTAGTGGGAGTTCGGTAGAAATGGAAGAAATTCAGCGACCACAAAATGTAACTGAAAATTTGGAGGAACCGCTAGATTCTATAACCCCAGACGAACCTCAGCCACTCCGCAGATCTGGTAGGATTTCTCATCCGCCCGAGAGATACTACGGTTTTCTCATAGACGGGGATCGAGAGGATTGCATCTTGGAAGAAGATGACCCTACCAGTTTCAGGCAGGCCATTATCAGTAGGGACTCTGATAAGTGGCAGGAAGCAATGCAATCCGAAATGGAGTCCATGTACGCCAATAAAGTGTGGACCTTGGATATTGCTCCACCTGGGGTAAAACCTGTTGGATGCAAATGGATCTACAAAAGAAAACTTGGTGTAGATGGGCAGGTGGAAACCTATAAAGCTAGACTCGTTGCAAAAGGTTTTCGTCAAAGACCTGGTTTGGACTATGATGAAACTTTTTCTCCGGTGGCTATGCTCAAATCCATTCGGATCCTACTTGCCATTGCTGCCTTCCATGACTATGAAATCTGGCAGATGGATGTTAAAACGGCTTTCCTAAACGGTTGTTTGGAAGAGTGCGTTTACATGGATCAACCAGAAGGTTTCGTAGACAGTGGGAGCAGCAGAAAGGTGTGCAAGTTGCTTAAATCCATTTATGGATTAAAGCAGGCATCGCGGAGCTGGAACATCTGTTTTGATGAGGCAATCAAGGAATTTGATTTCATCAAGAACGAAGATGAACCCTGTGTGTATAAGAAGATTGTAAGACGAACTGTCGTATTCCTAGTCTTGTACGTGGACGACATTCTTTTGATAGGAAATGATATTCCTATGCTACAATCGGTCAAGCTATTTTTGTCACAAAGGTTCTCCATGAAGGACCTGGGTGATGCCTCGTACATTCTGGGGATCAAGATCTATAGAGATAGATCCAAGAAACTATTGGGACTTTCGCAGTCCAGGTACATAGAGACCGTACTAAAGAGATTTAGTATGGAAGGTTCAAAGCGCGGTAACATACCCGCATTGCACGGAATTACCCTCTCCAAGAAGATGTCTCCTAAGACTGACGAGGAGAGGGTTCGCATGAGCACTATACCCTACGCTTCGGCGGTAGGATCTATAATGTATGCGATGCTATATACAAGACCAGATGTAGCTTACGCATTGAGCGCGGTCAGCCGGTACCAGTCAGACCCAGGGGAGGACCACTGGACAGCAGTGAAGAACATTCTCAAGTACCTGAGAAGGACTAAGGAGATGTTCCTGGTTTACGGTAATGGAGACCTCAGGGTCGAGTCCTTTACCGATTCAAGCTTCCAGAGTGACAAAGATGACAGCAAGTCTGTCTCGGGTTTTGTGTTTACCCTCAACGGAGGGGCGGTATGTTGGAGGAGTTCCAAGCAGGATACCGTCGCAGACTCGACGATGGAGGCTGAATACATTGCTGCAAGCGATGCCGCAAAAGAGGCGGTCTGGATGAAGAAGTTCATTAGTGAACTTCAGGTGGTTCCGTCCATTGTTGATCCAATACCTTTGTATTGCGATAACAATGGGGCTATAGCTTTAGCGAAGGAACCAAGGTCCCATCAGAAATCCAGGCACATCTTAAGGCGGTATCACCTGATCAGGGAGATCATTGATCGCCAGGAGATCGAGGTGCGGAGAGTGGACACAAAGAACAACACTGCGGACCCATTCACGAAGGCTTTACCCCAGACTCAGTTCGAGCGGCTGATCGAGATGATAGGTCTTCGATACGCCAGTACATGGCCTTAGTGCAAGTGGGAGATTGTTAGTGTATATGCCCTAGAGACCATTACTGTATCATACTAGTATGTATATTACTTGATGGAAGCTTGGGATATTCATAGTTGTACAGACAATCTTGCTCAATATAGTAGTATGCTACTTGGTTCGTCTCTGCTTTAATGTGTACTTGTGTGTTTATTTATTATATCACCTATACGCATTAGTAGAGCCCTTAGGATCTTTGCTTGATTACCGGCGTTGTGATGGCGATCACACTCGTAGGGGCTGGGTAATCTACAAGCACATCCTTATACACGTCCCTGGTCGTGGGAGTATCGAGATAGGGCATCGATGCTCCGGAGTAGACTAGCGTATGCGCTTCTCATCCCAGCACGGGAGACGGTCTGTCCCACAGCCGTCGGTACGTCGTACTTGAGATAGTATGTGGGTGCTCGTTAGGTTACGAGTACACTGGACAGGACTCGTCGGGAACTGATGGTTGGTATTATACCTATCGTCAGTTATCAGTTCCCAGGTGACATGAGTACAGCTTAGTCCGCTGACTTGACACTGTCACTCCGCCTCGAGTGTGTTCCCACTGTTCTTTGATTACTACCCTACCACGGCTCTTCTGAGTCGTGCAAACAGGTAGTAGTTGGGAGCAGTCCCGAAGCACTTAGAGGCAGTGACGGTTAGACAGGATTCGTCTCTTCCGGTATTGGGGGTTGACATCGCGCTGTGTCTAGGAGAGCCATTACACAAGTAGTCCCTGGTCAGGGCAAGCGAGATATACTGGTAGGTTCCAGTGCTATCTCAGGGTGTTCTGGGCTTCACTCCGACACGACTTGTACCGCTATTAGGGGTCTGACGCTTGCCGCCCCCCTAGGCCCGACATGCGATGTATCAGACGAACAGACCGGACTGTACGGAGAATGTCACATTCAGACTCAGTAGGAGTTCAGATGGGTTTTACCTCGTCAGTCTTCTTATCGGCATCTACCTGGGGACCGTTACGCACAGCTAGTGCCGCTTGCGGTCTGTGGTTAAACCCACTGCCAGCGTAGTGTCGAGTCTTTAGAGTCCCACACAGAGGGCTATTCGCCTCTGGGCAAAACTGAGTAGAGGTCGCATGGTTTTGCGGCAGGGTTCGTTCTCATCCGCGCACTTGTGCACGTTTGGAGTCCGGACGGTTTATACTAGCAGGCTCTGGTTTGAGCCAGATACTGGTATATGTTTTGGGGTTGCTTTTATCTCTCAGTATTCTTGTTCCTCGGAACGAGAATGCAGGTGTGTATGCACAGTTGTTTGAGGCGGAGGAAGAGGTCTTTCATTAGGGTTTCGGAACGGGTGCGTATGCACAGTTGACAGTCGTCTTTTTCCAAACCCTAATGGATTTATGAAATATCAATTAATAATAGTAATTAAATGAAATTGTGTCATGGTTGGTTTTGTTGACTTGTTGACCATGGTTGACTTGTTGACCATGGTTGAATGTTTGACCATCATCATTACTTTGCAAGGATACTCCTTGATTCTAGCTTACATTCATTTAATGAAGTGATGATAGTGGTCATTCCAAAAACAACCATCAACTATTTCATTTTGAATTATTATTATTAATTAGATAATTCTTTTTCCTTTTGTTATGGTTGCAAAAAGGAAAATGAGCTGATTTCTATCATATTGATTCTCTCTCTTCACTTCATCTTCTTCTTCTTCAAGCTCAAGGAGAATCCTTCTCATGTGTTGAGAATCCCTCTTCTTGAAAGAGAAACACCCCATAGATACTCTCTACTCTCTCTAGGGTTCAAGGTTTGGCAAGCCGGAGATCCTAGTTCACTCTAAGTTCGAGAAAGAGCCCGAAGGTTGAACCCTCAGGTGGATCCATCTTTGACGGAAGAAGGCTACGAGGAAAAAACCATCAACCTCTACTAGGTTTCAAGAAGAAGGAGTTCAAGTTAGGTATAACCCCTAACCGAGTAGATACATCTCAAGTTAGGATGCTAGTGTATGGTTTAGCAAAGATCCGGCTTTTACGGTTCATGTTACAAAGTTTAGAAAATTTTTTGTTTTACCGTTTCCGCATCCCCGAATGTACCGGGAGAGGTAACGTGGACCTAACAATATTAACAGGAGAATCCCTATCTCCGATGCGAACGAATCACGAACAACAACATATTGAGCGACCAAAAATTTAGCATGTCACTACGGCGTCTATCTAACCGCTTCTAAGCTGGCATACCGATACAATTTCGCTTCGGGCCAAAAATGATTGAAGTCTCAGAAATGCGCTCCTTCAACGATAAGGTTGCGTTCATAGCAGCGACGCACGTGTCAAATTCTTGGGTGCCAACAGCAAGCAATAACTGTATGTCCAATCTCTACGTGAACCACTTTATTCGTTTCTCTTCATTGTCCTCCAGGTAAGGAGCATATCGAAACACTAAGTAAACTACATGTCATACTCGGACACCGTCATCCCTGAAGTCTTGCGCGAAGGCTCAAAACTATGAGCTCGAGCATCTCGAACGCCCTCCGGAAGAAAACGAGCAAGGATTACGGCTGTGAACTCATCCTAGGTCATAGGAAGTTGATCTGCAGCTTGGCCTCTCTCAATTGAATCACACCACGTCTGAGAAAGACCTCTCTAGACGAAAACTCGCTAGCTCAATCATATCCCGACAGAATATCTTTGTGAATGACAATTTCTAGCCATCTTATCAAGGATTGTCTACGGATCCTTCACTGCATCTGTGCTGGTGAAAACTGGAGGCTTCAGCCTCAAAGCTCCTATAAGAATACGGAATATTCTTGGTAACAATAGAAACAGTTGCCTGAGCAACAGGTACAAACACAGTCCCTGAAATAGGAGGGACATCATCGGCTCTCGGAGCTCGGCTAATCTCAACTAACAATCCAACCATCAGTCGCAGGTCCCGAATTCTCGACTCCAGTCTAGCCGTTCATCCTGGAAAAGGCGGACCGCTCTGTCCCTGAGGGGTAGGCATACCGCCCTGATCGGTCCTCGTCTCAAATGAAACTGCTCTAATCTTATTCCCAGCGGCAGCCCTCTAGCCCTCGTAGTCTTCGGCGGCATAGTGGCAGGAGCAAGAACAAGATCGATAGGAACATTGCGATCGGATCAAAGGATTTCCGGAATCAAGGAAGGAAATACAAGAAAATATATATGTCCTAAGGTCACTTAGGCGGAGTACCGTATCGTAAGTATGCCGCGGAACATACCCACGCTACGTCACTCTGCTTAAGTCACCTACTCCATCTACCAAGGATCATCCTACACTTAGAAAGGTTAAACCACGCTCTGATACCAACTTTGTCATGAGCCGAAGGTACAGAACATGACTGACACTTAAATTACGAAACGTCTAAAAGCGTAACGTAATCTAAGTAAGCCAAAGCCCAGAAATCTAAACCAAATTAGAAGTAGAGTGAAGGAAAACATTTTTTAAAGAAAGAAATTTTAAAACGAATAAGTCGCATTAAATTTTTTATTAAAACAACAAATTTTCCTGAAAATTTCGGCAGAGTCTCCTTTATAAATACTGGCCTCGAAACGGGTACAAACAAGAGAAATACATATATATCATGAATAAGGCATCCCCAAGCAGAAGCTAGCTCTTCGCCAAAGGCGGATCACAACCACATACAAAATATATATGTATATATATATATATCGTCATCAAATGCGAAAACAAGAATATGAAAGCACGAAAGTAAGAAAACAACACGTCGGCTCAAGTGAGCATCGACACCAGAAATATAATACATACAAATCTCACAATCTCACCATCTAAGTCCAATATACGAAGGGTGGATGGAGTATACTAGATACAAACAAAATACACGGTGGGGGCAAAAGAAAATCCTCCAAAACACACCTGTGAGCAAGCAGCAAGCCGAAGCAAAGAAGTGAAAGAGAAGATACACCCACCGCTACTGCGCTGACGGGTCAGACCTGCAAGATACTGTGGCACAACGGGGGTGAGTTTCCATCTCGTGTGTGGTAAGTAACATCTAATAAGGCTATCGTAAGCATGCACGCAATTGCGTCATAAGCTACGCATATACTAATATGATGCAATGCACTAATCTGTATGCAAGGTGAATGCATAATCAACATGAAGCCTAAGTCTGTTTTGTATGAGAAAAATATTTATTTTTCTTAGAAAAACTTCTGTGAAGTGACTGAAGTATCATCAAAGAAATCCATAGAAATCCGTGTCAAGTATCGACACAAAACATATATATCTCAATGTCTCAAGATCTCAGTGTCTCAATATCTCAAAGTCTCAATATCTCGGGCTCCGTCAGTCCGGATCGGCCCATATCATCAAATCTCAAATCTCACGACAACGGTCGGTATCCTCTGGATATCTGCCACGCCAGACATCACCAGTAGGTAGTCTGCCCCTGCCAGGCTCATCGTCTACAACTCGAGCTTTTTGCCCCGGGGTACTATACCGGGCCCACCATGTACCCGAGACGGTTCATCCACTCCTCGAATCGGATCTCGAAATCCAACAGAAAACATGAAAACTCATGGTGGACGACACATACATCACGAGAAAACCGCAACTTTCATTTTTAAAAGGATAATAGGTTTATATAATTCTTGCGGTTTTCCCCAAAATGCGGAAATCTCATAAATACTGAATCCTTAAGAAGAAATCACAATGTGTAAGCATATCGATGATGATGGATGTCTATAATGTGAGGGTATATACTATGCTATGTAGTATGATGCTATGATGTATGTATATGTGACTGGCCATCTATGTATCAATCTTGATTGAATGAATATACAACTACTCATTTACATATCAAGTATGCTGCAAATGTTTTCGATACTGATCTAGGAAGTTCTATTATGTTCGTGGCATAGCAATTACCAATGGCGTGTGTGTTCACATAAATAGTGCACGTGTGGCAGGAGCCAATGGTAATGGTGCAAGTGTCTTATGGGTGCTATCATATAAGTATATATGTATAATTATAACGATGCGATGCAATATGATGGTTAACTAGGAAACTACACATATAAATGCAATTACTACTAGTAATCCTATTGCCGGGCACCTTGCGCCATCCAGACGATCCTCCCATAGATGTATACATCTACTCACCGTGACGCCTCGGCTAATCCGTTCCGATATCCACCCTGTCTTTCCACGCCGCGTCCGACGCCTCTGTACCCGATCCTAGAATCACACATAAGCAATTAAAAGGATAAATTCAAATGACGCAAGTTAATCCACGCGCACAACAAGACGCGCACACACTTGGTGCACAAAACGCGCTCGCGACCACGCCACAACCCATAACTAGGGTCGCAATACGTGAAAACCACCAAGTCTAAAATCCAATCGTACCCGTCGCACACTCATAACACTCTAGATATTTTATGAATTAGGTGGCAAACCATCAAAACCTCAAACATAAATCAAATCGATTTCTTTCCAAAAACCTAGTAAGCTTAAATTTCCATTTTAGTTCAAAACTTGATATTTTAACCAATATAAATGTTTTAGCAACTCTAGTGGCCATAATGTTCATTAAACATCTTAACTAAGTCACACAAACCATTACTATAATTTTATCTCACCAAATTATATTAAATCTAAAAACCTAGTTTACAAAATAGGTTAATTAGAACAATTTAAATGTAAAAGTTAGCAAATTTAGCAACTAGATTACCTTTAGCATGCCTTAAGATGATAACTCACACTTAGTTAACTTGATTTATTGATCAAAATCCTAACTTGGATTCAAACCCTAATCTTGAATTTTTAAAACTTGCAATTTAAACCATTTAAAATACCTAATTAAGTTTATTCCAAGTATTTAACCAACAATTAAACACTAGGGTTAGGATTATACCTCAAAATCAAGAGATCTAGCATGCAACATGTCTCTAAAATGGTCTCTTGCTCCAAGGATTCAAGCTTGTTTGGCCAAAGAATAATGGGTAATGATTTAATTAGGAATTGGTGATGTTTTTTTTGGATCTTTTGATGGATTTGTGAGAATTTTTGAGATGGAAATGAGAGGAGAATGAGAGGGCAGCAGCAATGGGAGGCTTGGCCAGTTTTGAGGAAAGAAAGAGAGAGAGAGAAAAGTGTGTAGGTGAGTGTAGAAACTTCTCCCATTTATCATATATTAATCCCCTTTTTAATTTTTCCTTTTCTTTTAATTTTTGAAGTGAATGAGATGAGAATTATTGAAGAAGGGGGCGGCTGCCACTTATTGGGCTCGGCCACAATAGGAGGGGAGAGTGGGAGTGAGGTGTGTGTAGAAATTTCTAGTAAAGAAACCCCGCCATTGTTACATCTATTAGTCTTTTCAATAATTAATTGTTTATAATTTATTTTCCTAATTTATTTCACCCTAGAATTCTCTATAATTTTGAAGACATTATGAGAACAAGTGAACATATTATAACTTGTTATATTATTGTCATGCTTCACTAATGAATGATTAACCCATTCCAATTTGTAATTATGACTAATTTAATGTATACATAAAAGCTTATAATATTATTTAAATTAATTAATTAAGAAAAAATATTTAAGTAAACTAATAATTTATAAGTGACTAAATAAATACCAAATACTAGCAATTACATAGTTAAAATAGGCGTATTTAAGTCTATAATGAAAAATAATTATAGTTAAGTTTTTACGGAAAATACGATTTATTTTACCGATTATCAGAAAATTCCCCTAAAGGATTTTACTTATTTATTTATTTTTAGCACGTTACAATCACCGACCATCCACACTTAGCAAGTTTGGATCATCGGTTAGCGCCTCCTCCGGTTTCCCTCTGGTGGATCGTCTTCGGAGAGGGAGGTCGATTTTCAAGTGCGATCCCGGAGGTTACGAGCTTGGAGGGGTCTTCTATAATTGGGTGATACCCGAAAAAGGTTGTAGTTTCTCAACCTTTGTATATCTAGTTAGCTAGTTTAGGTTTTATAGATCGTTTTCTTGGGTTACGGGTGTTTGGTGCTCATATAAATTTTTTGCTTTTGCTTTTGCTTCAGCCTCTGTCGCTGCTTCCGCGGTGCGGCACCGAAACTCAACATAATTTCGATAAGCTCATGAATGACTTCCGCCTAAGATTCCATGGCCATGTCGAGTACATCCTAACATTGGTCAACTTAATGAGCACAAAAAAGGAGGTTAAAGATGATTTCATGGCCTTTATCATAAGATGGCGCGATCAGTACCCGCGATCTGGTCTCGAACTTCTAGAGAAAGAAGTGGTTAACATTCTCATTGAAAATTGCGGAGATCCTCTTAAGATGATTTTTCTATGTCCAAATGCAACACCTACGTGAAGCTCTATGAAGAAGGACTGGCAATGAAAAAGATTGTCCGAGAGGGAGGAGCCTCAGTTGTACTCATTCCTTAGTAGAACGCGCAGAATGGTAATACTTCAAGATACAAGAAAAATGATAATCGAGAGCCAGTAGTAGAAAGAGTAAGGAATGTGGTCAATAATCTCCATCAGGTCTCACACACCCGCAACAACCTTAATATTACCAACCGTATCAAGCTCTTCAGCTACAAGTTCCTCAAGCTATGCTGGTACAGCAATAGCAGGTTACACAAGTTGAGTCTGCTCTTAATCAAATGTATCACAATGTTGCTCCAACGTATGGAAAGTTCGGTGCAAGACGCACAAGTTATCCGCTTCTCCGAGAGAGGTTTGAAGATGCCTTTCGCGTGCTCAATGCACATGGGGTAATAACTTTTTCGCCACAAAAATTGCCATCTGAAGGGATAAACCTAAACAAATACTGTCTATTTCATGGAATGATAAGACACACGTACTCTTGGGGAATTTCACACAGCTTGCGATGCAATCTATGACCTTTATGAAAAACAAGGCATACGTTGGGAGATATTGACGACAAAGAAAGATAAAGCACAATAAGGAAATATGGAAGTTGTGAGAAATCCGCTTCCAAATCATTAAGCCACCCCAGCTGCGCCGACTACGGCAGGTATAACTCCGAATACAGTCAACACTCTGAGTCTCGGATCCGAATGCACGTGGGTCTATAAATCATCTCGGACTTCCAGTTCATATACCCTGATGGAATATTACACTATCAGCACAAACTCGATACCCGTATCTCGATATTTCCATCGACAGATTGTTTGAGGCTTGCTAGAGAGTCGATTCATCAAGAGAATTCCTCCACCAGTAGTTCAAGATTGGTCTGAAGTAATATTTCATGACAAACCATTCATACATCAAGCAACACCGAAAGTGGTAGAGATACCGCTAGAGGAAGCTGCACCAGTTACTAGGGAAGGTAAGCATTATAATAGAATCACCCCTCCAATGGAAAAAGCATCAGTTCCTATTAAAGACGATGAGGAGGAGGACAAAGACCGGTACGACTTCATGAAACAATTCAGCAAGGTCCTTGCTCATGTTTCCATCCTCCAGTTAATCAAAGATTCGCTAAAACACCAAGAGTTGTTCCAAGTTCTCAAGCAAGTGTAGATAAGTATTGCTACATCACCAGATGCCTTAGAGAGAGTATCTACTCTCGCCTTTGGAGATTGTGGATCAATCCCATGATATGAATCCGAGATGTTCCTTAATGACGTGCTCGATGATTACCTTTTCTGTTTCTCCTGGTTCGATGCTTGATGTGGAATTTGATCACGATCGCTACTACATTTGAAAGGCCGCTAGACACCCTTGAAAGTTGATCACATGTCAAGAGAGAGTATGGTACACCACTCCTTCCTAAGACGTCAAGCCAAAAGAAGGGCTTCCTTCCGGTAAAAACCTCTTTCAAAACAATGGCAAAGTAAAAATGGATTAGAAGGCGTGTATTAAAATGATTCTAAAAATGATAAAAATAAAATAATGAGAGGAAACGAAAAGATCTCACCAGCCTAACGGCCAAGGATTGCTTTTCCTTACCCCTATAGGTTATGTGATTTTTTTATATAAAAAGATGATTTTTGAAAAAGATTGATTTTTAATGGTTGTTTTTATTGAGATGATGATTATGAATGTAAAAGATAAATAAAAAAGAGGAGGTTAGCCTGATTGCACTTCGCGTTGCTGCCTACGAAAATCTTGAGAGCTTCCACGATCCCCGCCTGCAAACAGTGGGAATTTTTAGAGAGAAGAATTGCTGGAGTTTATGCACCCTAGCTAAGATTTTAAAACTTGGTGGAATGAGGTTTTTCAAAATTCAAGAGAGCGTGAACTACTAAGCTCAAGGAAACAACTAAAGACATGAACTTGAGAACTAAACTAGCTACATCTAAGAGTTTGTGATGCAACAACCTTTGTAGCTTCTTCAAATACTCCAAAGTTATGGTTGAACTCCATGCTAGGCTCCTAGAGATTGAAGGAACAAGCTTGAAGGTTGATCTATTTGCCAAAGATGGATCCAACTTGAGAGTTCCTTGCTTAGGCTCTAGATTCTCCACTTGAAGCAACTTGACTTCTAGTTTGCTATTCTAAAGGATCAAGTGATTTAGTATGAGTTCACTCTTTCTTTTTCTCACTATCCTTTCTTTTTCTCACTATCCTTTCTTTTTCTTATCTCTTTTTATGAAGAGAGAAAACTCAAGAGATCTTAGAGATGAGAGAGAAGGGAGAAAATATTATGATGCCTAACATAATGAAAATGAGAGAATACTCTCATATAACCCCTCTCCTCTCAAGAAAGAAAATATTATGAAGCCTAACATAATGAAAATGAGAGAATACTCCTATATAACCCCTCTCCTCTCTCTCTCCTCCACATGTCCATTTTCATCTTTCTTCTCCACTTGTCCATCCAAACTAGGGTGGTAGTGTACCTTAACCCATGTGAAGATCACATGGATTTAAAAATAGAAGAAAAAGAAAATCCAAAAGAAAATATATGCAAATATATTTTCTATATACACTAAAATGCAGAAGTGAGATATAAAGAAAATGTGACATAATACTAGTAAAAACATACATCTAATGTATGCATAAATATACTAAATCAATACTTGATTTAATAACCGTCTTTCTAAAAGACTGGCTAGTATTATCAAATTTCCGATTAGAGTTGGTGTATCCAATACACTTACTGAATCGAATTCCTGGTTGTAACACCGTACGACAACTATATCGTTTCGCCTGAGCCGGGAAACCTTCTGTGTGGAACTTTAAATACTCAACAATACACTGGCAGTGAGTTACTGGATCATATCACCAACTCACAAGCACGTCAGTGGCACTAGCTGTACGTAATGGTTACCTAGATATTTGTTGAAAAGAAGATCGAAAACCAAGCTCGTCCGAACCCCTACTGATCCTATAAGTAACATTCACCGTACAATCTGGTCTCTTCGTCTAAAAGTGTCGCATACCAGGTCTAGAGGGTGGAAAACGTCAGACCGCTAATAACCTGATAAGTCATACCGATGTCAAGCTCATGACCAATCGAGAAACTACTGATCCAATCAGTAAATCTCATCTGCCTAGGCCTACGTCTTATGGTGATGGCCAACCATATATAGCGCGACATCATCATTCTTTACCGGGAGAGATGAATCTTTTCTATCGCTCACTGCCTCCAAGTGCTTCGGGACTACACCCAATCACTACCTGTTTGCACGACTCTTTAAAGTCATGATAGGGTAGTAATCTAAGTACAATGGGAGCACACTCGAGACAAATGATGATGTCAGATCAATAGACTACCATGTACTTATGTCACCAGAGAACTGCTATATGAAAATAGGTATAATACCATCTAGAAGTTCTTGGTGAGTTCGTCCAGTGTAAGTCATAACCTAATGAGCACATGTATACAATCTTTGGTGCCGTACACCAATGGCTGTGGGACCGGCCTCTCCCCTTTCGGAGATAAGAAACGTATACACTAATCTACTCTGGAATATAGATGTCCATTCTTGATATTTCCACGACTATGGATATTTAAGGATGTGCTTATAGACTACCCAGTCCCTACAAGTATGAATGCCATCATAGTGCTGGTAGTCAAGCAAGAATCCTATGAGTTTTATCAACATGTATAAGTGATATGTAATAACAAGTAAAAAAATATACATATGTTAAGATAAAGACAAACTAAATAGCATACTATCATATCGAGCAAGACTATCATGAAGATACATATCCCTAACATCCAATATAATAATGGGCATACATATCCAACAAGAATTTTCCTTCAGAGAGCTCTAAGAGGTTGGGGATGAAGAAGAGATTTTGGGATAAAGAATTCTGAAGAAAGGAGGTCGCTTATATAGTCCTCCCACCGAATCTTTGGAGAAATCTTCGAGATTCGGAAAATATTCAAATCTAACACACATGCGGATGACCTTCGTCTGTATATGTGCCAATTTGTCTATTTTTAGTAACTTTACACACAATGGATTAGTAAAAATCTTTCAAAAATTGGTTATGACACGCATGTGGACGACCTTCATCCATATGTGTGTCACAATTGGTAGAAAATTACCAATTTTTCTGCCTTTAAATTCAAGTAAAATCAATTTTTGAACGTCGGGGCATGCATGCTGACGGTATGCGTCCGCATGTGCGCACCCGACTTTTTTTTGAAAATCTTTGAAAGTATTTGATCTTTAAAATCGTATTTTGATAGAAAACAGCTTTTGGAAGTTTCAAAAATCATTTAAATTCATGTGCTAAGCCCGTAAATTAATTTTTCCAAATCCCAAAAGATTAGTTTTGGATATTTTATGATATGAATGATATAATTCATAAACATAGCTCAATATACTTTTCATGTCGCCTATGAGGACAAGTTCAGTCCTCATATGCACCACGTTGGCTTAAATTTTTTGTAAAAATCTTAAATTTTTTTATAAATTCGTTTTGAAGCTCTAAGCACAACTTGATGGTACTTTGAGCTTTTTTTATGTACTATATATGCAGTATCCAAAACTATCCAGATTCGATCGAAATGACATATCAACAAATTCCCTCTTGCACTGATTTTGTGAAACATAATGTTTGTGCAAGAAAAGGAGATGATATTGAAGAACTGAGGGCACAATCAGGAGAAGGATGTGGAAGGGTTTAAGAAAGGAAACGGAGAAATATGCAAGGATGGATACAATGCAGAAAAGCAAGAAAAAATAAGAACAATTTATGATTATTTCCTGGCATATTATGATAAGCGACAGTCAGTACGCATTGTTGGGGTGAGAAACTATGGGGTTGGAAACAACAATGGACTTCTCCTCGAGTGCCTAAGACGGGAATGGATCCTAAGGTCATAGGGAGGAATTTATTCCACCCGGTCTTATATTCCAATAGATTGAGGGGGAAGAGCTAGTAGGTATGGTGGCTCTGAGTCACCCTACATGCAGGATGTGCTGGCAACTACTAACTTTCCCATTGATTTTGTTTGTTTTAAAAGGATGATACTGTATTGGCTATCCCAGTTCATTTGATTTGAGGAAATTCCTCCTGTTCTGTTCTTTTGTTTGCAAAGGAGGAGATGAAAAGCATTATGCTAGTTTGATGCAGTGATGGTAAATCATGCAAGTTTTTATGAAAAACATATTTCTTTTTTATGCAAGTTTTTGAAAATAGTGTTGTTCAACACGTTAGAAGGTGAATGATTAGAGGTATCTAAGATGATATTTTCGAAAACAATTTCTGGTGTCTAAGACGTTAACCTTAGCTCTATTGTGCTTCTAAGTGATGATATAATCATCACTTAGGATGCTCGCGATTGAACGAATTTCAGTGCAAACATATAAAAGTTGGGCACTGTTATGAGGCATGAATGGTGCATGTCACGCCGGTTTGAATGCTTTAATACGATTTTAATGGAGGACGTGTCTTGTCAGCATCATGATTGCAGGAATCATGAATTGTCAGCCAATTGTGCCGCTCTAGGGCTTTTCTTTGATAGATGCCCCTTCGGGGCTACTTGATTGAGATTCATCGGTTAGGGATTTCTGCTTGAGTTACACCGTATAGGTCTTCCTGCTGGAAATTGACCACTGTGGGCATTGCTCGTTTGAGATTAGCCGGTAATATTAACTTCTAAGCATTGGCGTCTGTCGCATTGGCGTCTGTCGCATTAGCCTCTGGCATTGGCTGTTGTCATTGCTCTTTTGAGATTGGCTGCTTGGGCATTGCTCTTTGAGATTCACTGGTCAGGTCCTTCTATTGAAGAGCAATCATCTTAGTTCTTCCTTCTTCAATTTACCTCTTGGGGGCATCAGAATTTGATTAAAACTGACCCTTGGGGGCTTCATCGCTTTTTACGGATCATCTACTGAGTGGAATTGTTTTTGGCGAAGCTGTGTTTGGGAGTTGATCGCATCGGTGGGACTTTTTAGGTCGTTATTGATGGATAAGATGGGACTGATGATGTGCACCTTCGGTACACGTGGCACTGGTTGTACTGTGCTCTTGAATGCGCTATTGGTGTTGTTCTGCTTCAACGGTGCGTGTCGTGCCGGATATTGAGGAGTTGTTGTTGCACAAATGGCACATGTTGTACAGGCTACTTAGAACGATGTCTGCTTATCGGTGTATGTCACACCGAGTACTTGGATGCATAGGCGGTGTATGTTACACTGAATACTTGAATTGGATGTATAGGCTGTATATGTCACATCGAATACATAAAACAGGGATGCCATTTTTTGGGAGAACTTGTCTTCTTGTGTGATGAGATTTTTATGCTCTCGGAATTGCTGAAGGTGTGATCTTGATGGGATATTTTATTTTACCTGCACACTTGAGCAAACGATTAGAATGTTCAGCATAATAGAAAACATGTTATTGGGTGTTCTTTTGCCTCAAGACACCAAAGATTGCCCCTAGACTCAGGTTAGCCGGGTTAGCTAGCCATTCTATCGTAGATAAAGAAGGGCTCAAGCTCTTAAGAACAAGAGTGGGAGGTATTGAAGTGGTGGAGGGAAACCTTCTTATCTAGCTGATGAAGTTTTGAAGGCGATGTCCATAGACATAATCAATTGGTTTTTATCGAATGCTCCGTCCTAGCTGGACAAGGAGGGTTTTGGTATATGCTACTGTGGATATCGAAGGAATCGAAAATCCCCATGTACTTTAGGCATGACAGATTCTTTCTCTTGACTTGATGTTCTTTGACCACGATCGCTACCTACGGATTTGCTTGGGCCCGCCGGACACTTTTGATACAGAAGATTGTGTTGTTGGTATGGTAACTTGTTAGATGTATATGCCCTAGTGGCCATTATTATATAGTACAAGATTGTATATTATATATGAATGCTTGGGATATATGTGTACAGGACAATCTTGCTCAATATGATAGTATGCTATCTGGTTTGCCTTTACTTCAACATGTGCATATGTTCTATTTTTACATCACGTATCCCGATTAAATGTTGGTAAAGCCCATATGATATTTGCTTGACTACTAGAGTTGTGATGGCGATCATATTCATAGGGTCTAGGTAGTCTATAAGCATATCCTTAAATTGTCCCTGGTCATTGGAGTTTCAAGATGGGGTATCGATACTCTGGAGTAGATTGGTGTATACGTTTCTTATTCCCGTGAGGGAAGGTGGCCTGTCCTACATCCATTGGTGTTCGACACCAAAGATAGTATATAGGTGCTCATTAGGTTATGAGTTACACTGGACGGACTCGCCGAGAACTTCTAGATGATATTATACCCATCGTCAGATAGTAGTTCTCTGGTGACATAGGAACAGGTTAGTCTTTAGACCTGACATCATCATTCATCTCGAGTGTATTCCCATTGTACTTAGATCACTACCATACCATGGCTTTAATGCGTCATGCAACAAGATTTGGTTGGGTACAGTCTCGAAGCACTTAGGGGCAGTGAGCGATAGAAGGGATTCATCTCTTCTGGTATTAGGAGTTGATGTCGCGCTGTATTCAATTGGTCATCACCATAAGACCTTGGCCAAGGCAGTTGATATTTACTGATTGTGAGATCAGTAGTTTCTCGGGATGGTTTTGGACCACAACGACACAACTTATTGGGTTATTAGAGGTATGACGTTTTCCACCTCTTAGACCCAATATGCGATACTCTCAGACGAAGAGACTGGACTGTACTATGATTGCCACTTTCAGGCTCAGTAGGGATATGGACAAGTTTGCTTGTCGGCCTTACTTTCGATCAATACCTGGGCAGCCGTTACGTACAGCTAGTGGTGCTGACGTACTTGTAGTTAAACCCACTACCAGTGTATTGTCGAGTCTTTAGAGTCCCATATAGAGGTTTTAATAGATTTGGCGAAACAATGTAGTGTACATATTTTGATACGTAACTGGGTTCGATTAAATACGTGTTTTACTACACGTACATTTAATCAGATAGTTTGTTAATACTAGTTGGGTTTGAAAGATAGCCAGGATATCACATTTGGATTAAATGTGAGCTAGTATTATTTATCTCTTTTTAGTATCTCTCTTTTGCGTATTCGTATTTTGACAGAATACAGTATTTATATGAATACGACTATTTGTATAAATATGTGTATTTGTGTCTTAATACAAATACGGGTATTTGTATTTTTTATACGAATACGGGTTTTCGTATTTTATATGAATACGGTTTTCGTATTTTATATGAATACGGTTTTCGTATTTTGATACGAATACGGGTGTATGTATTTATCGCATATACTTGTATTAGTGTATTTGTGTGTATTTATATATACATTTATACATATGCATATGTGGACACATGAGATGGCAAACTCATTTCTTCTCACTCTTTCTTAAGGTTGTAAGAAGAGTGTGGGCTTGTGACTCACCATGGTGAGTCACATGTCCACTCACTCTCACAAACAAAAAGAAAGAGATGAGATAGAAACGAGGGTAGATTTTCCTTTAGTTGCCTTTCTCTACTTCATCGCCATGTTCTTCTTCTTGATCTCCTCTAGGTTTTTGTGAGCGGAGATAGAAAAGAAAAATATGGAAAAGAATAGAGATTAGATTAATACATCTTTAGGTGAACCATTTCTAGCAAGTTTAGTTCACTAGTTTCTACACTTGGTTTGCCAGAGGGAAGATATAGCCTATTCTTAGGTTCTCTCGGGTAGATCTTCTTCGACAACGAAGGCCGGCTTCCAAGCTCAATCCTAGAGACCCTAGGAGTGAAAGAAGACGAAGAACATGACTACAAAGGCTGCTAAACTCCTATCCGAATAGTTTACCTTCTCTAATTCACTAGTTTAGTGTTTGGTTTCCATTCTAGCTCGTAAAAGATCGTGCTTTAGTCGTAGAATTTTTTTTTTCTATTCTGCCTTGGATGCAAGTTACTGACATGAGCACGAGTATCTACTTATATTGTATCAGAGCCACCCAAACACTAAAACTAGTTTAGACTATGTTTTAAGTTTCGACCGGATAAATTTTTGTATTTTCAAAACCAATTCTTCATGTTTCTGTAAAAATAAATTTTTTCTCTAAAAATTATTTTGCGTATTATAGAAACATGATAGAGGCTAGTATATCATACTATACAAATAAGAACCCATATTGTAACTGTTTGGCCGCAGAAAAATTCATTTTGGCGGCAATTTGTGGCCAGACTTGCTCCAATTGGGTTCGTCTTTTTTGTGTGTCTCGGTCTTTGAAAATTGGGATTTTTGGTAAACTTCTTTTTTGCCCAGATTTAGTGTTATCTTCGTATTCGGGCAACACAGAAAGTTCCAAACTCAAAACTTTTGCATCGTTTAATGGCTTTGTATTCATTTTGGTGTTTGTTTATGTCGTTTAATTGCTATAGGTCGATTAGACGGGGTTACAAACACTTGCTTCCTCTATGGTGGTTAATGTCTTGTGATGGAATAGTCGGATAATCATGTGGATAGTCTCTCATCGTATCTATGGATGCATATTTGTTATTCGGGACGAGCGGCCGGATTATGGCCGTCGTCATCGCTTGTTGTATATTATTTCTGGGATACAATAGGGTTGAGGTTGATATTACCATTGTATTTTTGTTCATTCATGTATTAGGATTACCCATGGAGAAGTGCACGAATAGCCGGATTTTAGAGTGTCCTAGGTAGTCGCTTTGCAGTGGCGAGTTCGAGCCACCTCGCTCTAGAATTGGCGGATTATTCGCCGCACTTATAGGGTATAGGATAGACATAAGGTGGAGTGCTCAAGCTGCTGCATTCCCTGAAGTGCCGGGTGGCCTACTCATTTTATTGAGTGATGGTTGCCTCACTTCTAGAATCGACGGGTGGCTTGCCGCGCTTGTAGGGGTATTTGGTACAGGTGATGTTTGAGCTATCCACACGATCGGGGAACATTGGTTTTCATTTGCGGCTCAAACGAGACCCGGGGCTCCTAGTTCATTCGTTAATTCTATCTTGTTTATCTCATGCCGGTGATGTTTATTAACTGCATGTGATTTGTGTTATTTTATCATTGCTTGCGACGAATGACTATATATATATATTGTATATAAATAAACATTGCTTATGTTTTGCATCCGCGCTAGTCGTAGTTAAATAACCTTACGGTGAAGACCTGAGACCCTGTGGTGAATGCGGATATTATAAGCGTACGTTCTATTTTCGTTTCTTCTGCAATGACAGGGTTAATTAATGGGACCGCATTAATTCATATTAATGCAAGAAAATAAACCTTAAAGAAAAAGATGTTATTGGAATCAAATTTCAAAACCACTCGGTTCTTTTCAAAACTACTCGGTTTTTCACAAAGCCAAAAGTTTTCAAAATTAAGCTTGAACCACAAATTTCATAATCACTAGTTTCCTTCAACGATATCAAGTTCATTACGTTAAAAGTTTTTCGCCAAAAACCAGTCGTAGCCCTCTGTCATTTCTTTCGAGTAGTACCTAGTATTCATGCTGCGTTTGTTGATTGTGTCAAGGCGTAGTGAACGGTAGCTATGTGGTTCTTGTTTGTAGCAAGCAAAGTGATTGGTTAGGACTTTCGTATAGCCTTGTTGACTGTATCAATGGTTATGCGGGTGGGTTTAATGCAAACAAGATAATGATGGGTTGAACTTGACTAGGACTTTTTGATTTGTTGACTGTGTTAAGGTCACTAAAGTCATATGGGTAAAAACCACATCGGGAGTTTCAAACATATAGGAAACTTGCTAGTGTTACATACCTTATAGAGTGTGGTGACAAGAGTGGCTTCCATCTAGGTTATCACACGATGATAGTTGGATCCCGATCCCACTGATGATTAGGATTACTCTCGGGAGATTTTCACTTCACCAGTAGTTAACCCATTAGGTGTCTAGAAAGATATTAACGGGGTTATGTCTCTGCAAAAATGAGGTTATTTAATTAGGACCGTGCGAAAGCACGGGGAGCTTCCCTCGGAGTACCAACAGTTACCTGGCTGAACGGTTAGCAAACTTATGGAGCGTACATGATTCCGACTAGTTCTCCTTTTAGAGTTTGAAGAAGAATTCGAGAAAATAGTAGGAGCCATCCTGTTTAAATAAACTTATAACCAATCTAAACCTGCAAGAGCATACATTGAGTGTTTTTTTCTTTCTTCTAATTACTGCTACCATGTCACGCCTTTATCAAGATAATAAAATGTATGACTTGACTGACCTGAATTCTTATTCGGGGCTGGGAAACGTCGGTTCAGCTCTGAGTTGTGATAGATGTCACGAGCATGAGCATGGGAAAGAGGATTGTATGAAATCCTTGATAACCCCGGTGAAGAAGAAGCAGACTATTGCATCTACTTTAGGTTTCTTTGTAATTAAGAACTGTTTTTCGGTCAGTCCTACCTCCTGGATACTAGATACTGGATCAGGATCTCCTATCTGTAATTTATTACAAGAACTGAGAAAAATTAGGATAGTTGCACCTGGTGATATGTCCCTCAGAGTAGCGAACGGAGCACAAGTTAATGCTGCAGCCGATGGTGAATATCGCCTGGTATTGCCAAAGGGCAATACTATGATTTTGAACAATTGCTACTATATACCTTTTATGCTTTGCAATTTTATATCAGTTTCTTTACTTCATAAAGATGGATATAACTTTTGTATAAATAGAAATATCATGAACATTTATCTTGATAAGGTACTGGTTGCAGAAAGTACACTGTTTAATGGTATCTATGTTCTAAATCAAAACACGGTTCTGAATGTACAAAACACACGCAAGAGGAAAAGTTCAGATACGAACGAAACCCACTTGTGGCATTGTAGACTGGGTCATATCAATAAGAAACGATTAGCTAAGTTACATAAGGATGAATATTTGGATCTGTTCGAATTTACATCTTATGAAACTTGCCAATCTTGTCTCAAAGGTAAGATGTGTTAGCTATATATATGCCCTAGAGGCCATTACTGTACATTGGATGTATATTGTAGTGGATGCTGGGACATATATAGGTAGGACTTTCTTGCTCGACATGATAGTACGCTATTTGTTTGCTCTTTATCTTAACATGAATACTTTCTGTCTCTCTGTTACATGTTGATAAAGCCCTTGGGATGTGTACTCGACTTCCAGGATTATGATGCAGATCATACTAGTGGGGCCTGGGTAGTCCATGAGTACATCCTTCAATGTTCCTAGTCGTGGGAATATCGAGACGGGGCATCGATATTCCAGAGTAGACTAGTGTATATCTTCTTGACCCATGTGATGGGCGATGGATGATCCCATATCCATTGGTGTTTGACATCAGAGATGGTATGCGGGTGCTCAGTGGAGACTGGGTACACTGAACGGACTCGCCGAGAACTCCCAGATGGTATTATACCTCACGTCGGATGGCAGTTCTCTGGTGACACTGGTACAGCTTAGTCTGTTGACCCGAGATCGTCATAGAGTCTTGTGTGTCTCCCACTGTGCTTTGATTTCCACCCTACCACGGCTCTACTGAGTCGTGCAAACAGGTGGTTTTTGGGTACAGTCCCGATTCACATGGAGGCAATGAGCGATAGGAGGGGATTCGTCTCTCCCGGTATTGGGGGTTGATGTTGCTCTATGCTCGACTGGCCATAACTGGAAATCCCTGGCCAGGGTTGCAGTGATATACTGGTAAGAGTTATCAGTAGTTTCACGATTGTTATGGACCTCACGTCGGCATGACTTATCAAGCTATTGGGGTCTGACGTTTACCACCCCTAGACGAGATATGCGACATATCAGACGAATAGACCGGACTGTACGGTAAGTGTTACTGGTTGGATTCACAGGAGTATAAGCGGGCTTGCTCGTCGATCTTCTGATCGCTCAATACCCGGGTGGCCGTTACGTTTAGCAGACCGCTTGTGGCTTGTGGGTGTTTGATATGATCATCACCTACTGCCGGCGTATTGACGAGTCTTTAGAGTCCTACACAGAGGTTTCCTGGCTCAAGCGAAACGAAATAGGAGCACAAATGAGATATGTGCGGGACCGAGAATAATGCATGTATGTGATACCGTATTCTATTCTCGCGATGAATGTATCGATTGGTTGTATGCGATATAACCTAGTTATCGAATCGAGGATTGATTCGATAAGTCGATACATTGGATATTAGTCGGTCATATGCGATATGACCGGATCGTTTAATCAAGTGTTGATTTAATGATTTAATGTATAATTATATATATTTGATATATTACTTTGCATTAACTAGTATTGGTTCACTCAAGATTGATTTTCTCACTTGAAATGCACAAGTTGTATATGTGATATATTTTTGTGCACTTGTTTGTATCATGTTTGATGATACATGCAAACTTGGGTTTGTGTTTACTTTAAACCATGTTTAAGTGAATGGTTAGGGTTTTATTATATTCTCTTGATTATTTATTTTATTTATTTATTCTTTTTAGCAAGAAAAGAAATGGTTGCTTCTTTTGGATTTACTTTGAAGCTTCATGAAGCTTTGAAAAGTTCAACTATTTTTGTTTCTTTTGCTTAACCTAACCATTCACCTAACCCTAGTTTATTCTCTACACTTAACCATGGTTGCATTATGATAACCATCACTTGTTTTTCTATTATTGATAATTCCTTTTCATTCTTCTTCTTCAACTTCTTCATGAAGAGAAAAAGAAAAACCTTTGCTTGAAATTTCTAAGTGATGATTCCAAGTGAGAAATCCATATCAAAAGTGAACCCACTTCCTATTTCTTCATCCTCTACCACTTGCCATGTAGTATAGGGTGTTTTCTTCACAAGTTTCATAACTTGGTGAAGTTGGAGCTTGATCTTGAGTTGCCTCGACGTAGATCATCTTAGGCATCGAAGTCGACGACCTAGCCCGATCATTTCTCCGACGAAACCATCGCAAGAGTCCAGGATCCGATGATCGCAGTGGAGGGACGTCAACACGGAGCTAGAGAAGTGGAGGACCGGATCTACAAAGGTTGTAGTCTCTTTCATTTAGCAATAAAGTTGTTTACTTGCTTGCATCGCCTTACCTCTAGTAACGATCTAGTTTAGGGTTTCTCGGCACATAGAAATTTTTTGAATTGGCCATGTTTGATCTGTTGTGAAACCTCATGGGTGTGCCTAGGAACCCTACAGTGGTATCAGAGCCAAGCTAGAGCCTTAGGCGATGCGTAGACGATGTTAGAAGTCCGATCGAACCCGAAACCCTAATCCTAGACCCTTCTCTGTACACTTATTCAAAACTGGGTTTTTTCCAAATTAAAAATATGCAGAAAAATCAGCAGGCTTTTCTAAGAAATACTGTGCAAAACGAGAACCTAACTCAACTAAACCGCCGCGGAACCGCGGCAGGAGCCTGCTCGAGCGGCGGTTCCGCGGCCGTACGGTCGTTTCTTCCATTAAATTTTGCACAGTAATTCCTATATTTTGGTGCTGTATATTCTGGTAATTTTTAAATTCTACTCAAGAGTTGAGTATTCTGGGTTGTATTGGGAGTTCGTAGATTTGATCGGATTATCAAACTTTGTCTATGTGCTTTTCCGGGTATTTTTAGAACATGTTAAAAAGTTCGACCGGATATAAATACCCACTTTTTCCCCTGCCGGGAAATTTCCAATTGTTGGATTTTTCCGTAGTTTAATGACGTTCTAAGTAGTGCAAGTAACGCGATGGTCCCACTAGAAGACAACAAATCTTAACTCGATTATGTGACCGTCTTGAACTGCCCTTTGAACCTTAGGGTTTGGGGCCGTACGGCGTGCCACATGTGAGGCATTGGCTTGACCCTTCTATGGCTGGACCGTTGGTACTGAGGCATGAAGTGAATGTTTTTAAACTTGTTTCATGTGTTGAGCTGTTTCGGGAAAACTTGGGTGTTCGATTGTTCGATCGGAAAGTTTGACATTTTCTATTTATCCGGAATGTGATACAATAATTGGAATTCACAAGTAGTTATGAGATAACTGAATGAATGTTATAAATCTAGCGGTTTAGTCTCACTTGATCGGTTGCCACGGAATTTTGATGTGATCAAAAGTCTGTCGCAATCACGTAGCGTATGCGGATACTCGCCAGGTAAACTTAATAGACAGTCTCACTCCATAGCCCCGACCAAGTGACTGTAGGAGAATCCCGTCGCCGAAAGCATCCGTTCGGGTGCTCGCGGTAGTGGTGTTCCGCCTTGGTGCACTTCGTCGGCGGCATCGGGGGTGCAGCCGTCTACTGAAGTTTGCGACGAGCATTCGATCAGGATGTCGGGAATCTTGTTGAATTGCCCGACTTGATATTGAAAAGAGTTTTCGATAATGAGACTAAAATACGGGGTTTATAATTGTTAGGCATGCGATGTCTAAGTATTTCATTTGATTAGGCATGCGATGTCTAAAGAGTTTTCGTATTCCAACTGTTGTAGTTTTACACTTTCTTTTCTGCGACCGTAAGTGTAATATATGATATCGCCGGTTTCGTTGCTATATGTCAACGACAATTGGGATACGCATGTTAACTTACGTTGATGACATGTGATGTTATGTGTTGCTGGATATGTTGTATTGGATCGTCGTGTTTGAATAGCCGGGTTTTTTTTATGTGAGATGAGTGTTTTTTCATTTTCATTCATGTAAAAACTTGTATGTAATATTCTTTTATTGGGGCACTTCCAGATTGCAGAAGATGTCACCGTTGATGTATATTATTTACTTTTCCGCATTAGGACAGACCCAAGGAGGGGAGCACAAGTAACCGGGTTCTGGGGTCCAGTGGGAGACCATCTCGAGGAGTCGAGTCCGGGTCTCCTAACCCTAGAATTGGTAGGGTTGCTTGTCGCTCTCGTAGGGGTCTAGGGGTGTAGGATTGGCTATTCATCACGACCGTGGAATCCGTGTTTTATTCAGGCTCAAAATAAAACTCGGACGTCCTAGTATATCCAATATTTCATATGATATTTTCTGCTGCGTTATCTGTGATGTGATCATGTGATATGTTCAGATAGATATTATATCTAGTATATATGATATATTATATAGACGTTGCTTATGTTTTACACCCACACTAGCCCTGCCTCGCTCTGGCGTTAGTTACCTAATCTAACGGTGCAGACGGGACATCGAGGCGAATGCGGATGGCATAAGCGTACGTTATATTTATCTGTGATGTTTAGGTGGACTTAAATGATGGGATATTCATTAATGAGATTAATGAAAGAAAATAAACCTAATTGATGTTGTGGAATCGAATTTCAAAAATAAAACAGGTAGCTACAGTTCTTGCTTTGCACAGCGGTATATATGATATATCCTGCACCTTATTCGATGAGGAAAGGGCCGACGATCCCTTCACCGGGAGTGACCCCTTTAGCAATAACTGGCAGATGCTACACACTCGGTTTGTCTTTTGATAGGTTCTATAGTTTCTGCTTTGCACAGTGATATATATGATGTATCCCGCACCTCATTCGACGAGGAAAAGGCCGACGATCCCTTCACCGGGAGTGACCCCTTTAGCAAAACTAGAAAAAGCTTAAAAAACACTCCATTTAAAAACCATTTGATTCCGCAACGAGATCAAGTTCAAAGCGTTAAAGGTTTTCTTAAAAACCAGCTGCAACCCTTCGTCATTTTAGGAAGTAGAGTACTTAGTATTCGTGCTGTGTTTGTTGACCATAGTCAAGGCACAATGTACGGTAGCTAAGTGATGTCTTCCTACACCTCATATGATGCGATTAGTTAGGACAGTCGCGTGACTTTGTTGACCTTAGTTAAGGGTCGTGTGGGTGGGTCTAATTAATCACGAAATGACGGGTAGAACTTGACTAGTACTTATGATTTGTTGACCATAGTTAAGGTCATAAGTGCTAGGGGTAAAAACCTTTATCGGGAGTTTCAAGTGTTGAAATTTGCAATGAGATTGCATACCTTCTATATGATAGTTGGATCCCGATACCCACTGCGAGTAATTGTTACTCCTGGGAGAGTTTTGCACTTTACAATTAGCCGATCAAGTAGGTGTCTAGAAAGATGTCAACGGGGTTACGCCTCTGGGAAAACGAGGTTTATTGTAATTAGGTCCGTGCGAAAGCACGGGGAACCTCCCTCAAAGTACCGACACTTGCCTGGCTGAAAGATTGGCGAACTTGTAGAGTGTAATTAATCCCGGCTAGTATTTCCTTTTAGGGTTTGAAGGAAGATTTGATAAAAACAGTGGGAGCCATCCTGATTAGATAAAATAAATAACTAATCTAATCTTGTAAGAGCGCACGTAGAGTGTTTTTCTTCTCTCTCTCTCCAGGTAGCGACCATATCACGGCTTAATCAAGATAATAATACGGATTATTGACCGAACCCGCTTATTATACTGAGCTGGGGAACGTTGGTCCCGCTCCAACTTATAATTGTTATAAGACCGAGCAGGAAATAGGGGAATACCAGAATTCCTATGCCGCCCAAACGAAGAAAGTGCATATGATGCATCTCCTTCGGGTGTGTTCATATAAAGAACTGTTTCTCAGTGTCCTCTACGTCCTAGGTATTAGATACCGGATCAGGATCCCAGATATGTAATCTGTTACATAGGGCTACAGAAAGGTAGAGAACTGAGAACGGGTGATAAGTTTCATAAGACAGAAAACGGTGCAAGTGTTGCAGCCAAGTCTGTTGGTCACTGTCACCCTGTTTCCCAAATACATTGATTCTGAACGAATGTTATTAGATGCCGAACCTGATATACAAAATCATATCACTCTCTTTATTAGTAAAGAAATGATAAAATTTTTTATTGTTGGATAATGTTTTGAACATTTCCTATATCAAAAGTTGATCGGTTCAGGCACGTTATCTAAAAGCATTGATGTTCTAAATCAAACTACAGTTCTAAATCAAATCAGTGCCTACCACTCCATATAAGATATGGAAAGTGAAGAGCCCATATCTTAAGTTGGTTAAGATTTGGGATTGTCCGGACTATGTCTAAAAGCATAATCCGGACAGGCTCGAGGCAAGGTCTGTTAAGTAGAACTGGAAAGGTTCCAGCTATACAAAACTGCAGCTGATTTGACAGGACCAAAGGATTCTATAGTCCCCGACGAACCTCAGCCTCTCCGCCGATCTAGCAGGATTCCTCGCCTGCCTGAGAGATACTTCGGTTTCTCGATGACAGTGGGAGCGAGGATTGCGTCATGAGATGATGACCCAACTAGTTTCGAGCAGGCCATCGAGAGTATGGACTTTGTAAGAATGGCTGGGTGCTTAGCGATCTGAGATGGAATCCATGTACACCAACAAAGTGTGGACTTTGGTTGCTATATCTGAAGGGTTAAATCCCCATCAGGAGCAAGTATATCTTGAGAAGATTACTTGGTGTAGATAGAAAAGTTGAGACTTTCAAAGCTAGACTTGTTAAAGGTTTTCGTCATCGACCAGGCGTGGATAATGATGAAACCTTTTCCAGTGGCTATGCTTAAGTCCATTCGGATCCTACTTGCCACGGCTACATACCATGACCACGATATCTGGTGGTTGGGTGTCATGAATGCTTTTCTAAATACTGATTTAGAAGAGAACGTCTATAAGTACACAGCCAGAAGGCTTCGTAAACAGTGGGAGCAGCGGAAATGTGTGCAAGAAGCTTTGCAGGATAAAGCAGGCATCGCGGAGTTGGAACATCTGTTTTGATGGAGTAGTCAAATAGTTTGACTTCATCAAAATGGTAGATGAACCTTGTATGTACAAAAAGATAGTATGGAGTATGGTGATGATCCTCGTAGAGTACGTGGATGACATACTCTTGATAGGAAAGGAGTTTCCTATGCTACGCTCGGTCAATCTCCGCTTATCACAAGGATTCTCTATACAGGATAAAAGTGATACCTCCTAAATCCTGGGATTTGGATCTATGAGATAGATCTAAATGAATGTTAGGCTTCTTACTAGGTTTAGTGAGATGGTATCAATCGATCTTGGGGAGAATCACTGGAAAGGTTCCGGGATGATAAGGACGACTGAATGTCAGTCGCAGGCAATGTCTTTACCCTCAGTGGAGGGACGGTATGTTGGAAGAGTTCCAAGCTAGATACCGTGGCAGACTAGACGATAAAGGCTGGTAACATCACTATTAAAGATACTACCAAAGAGGCAGTTTGGGTGTATATTGGTTCATGAGATGAACTAGGTTCCTACCATTATGTGTGACAATGGAAGTGTGGCTTTGGCCCAGGAACCCCGATCCCATCAGTGTCCCAGACATATTCCGAGGCAGCATTACCTGATCATGGAGATAGTTGATCTCCAGGATGATCGAGGATAGGAGAGTAGACTCAGAGGACAACATGGCGGATCCATTCACAAAGGCTTTTTCCCAGAGAGAGACTTATATGGGATGGTTGAGTATTAGATACTACAACCACTGCTACAGATGGTCCTAGTGCAAGTGGGAGATTGTTAGTTATATATATACCCTAGAGGCCATTACTGTACATTGGATGTATATTGCAGTGGATGCTGGGACATATATAGGTAGGACTTTCTTGCTCAACATGATAGTACGCTATCTGGTTGCTCTTTATCTTAACATGTATACTTTCTGTCTCTCTGATACATGTTGATAAAGCCCTTGGGATGTGTACTCGACTTCCAGGACTGTGATGCAGATCATACCAGTGGGGCCTGGGTAGTCCATGAGTACATCCTTCAATGTTCCTAGTCGTGGGAATATTGAGACGGGGCATCGATATTCCAGAGTAGACTAGCGTATATCTTCTCGACTCATGTGATCGGCGATGGATGATCCCATATCCATTGGTGTTTGATATCAGAGATGGTATGCGGGTGCTCAGTGGAGACTGGGTACACTGAACGGACTCGCCGAGAACTCCCAGATGGTATTATGCCTCACGTCGGATGGCAGTTCTCTGGTGACACTGGTACAGCTTAGTCTGTTGACCCGAGATCTTCATAGAGTCTTGTGTGTCTCCCACTGTGCTTTGATTTCTACCCTACCACGGCTCTACTGAGTCGTGCAAACAGGTGGTTTTTGGGTACAGTCCTGATTCACATGGAGGCAATGAGCGATAGGAGGGGATTCGTCTCTCCCGGTATTGGGGGTTGATGTTGCGCTATGCTCGACTGGCCATAACTGGAAATCCCTGGCCAGGGTTGCAGTGATATACTGGTAAGAGTTATCAGTAGTTTCACGATTGTTATGGACCTCACGTCGGTATGACTTATCAAGCTATTGTGGTCTGACGTTTACCACCGCTAGGCGAGATATGCGACATATCAGACGAACAGACCGGACTGTACGGTAAGTGTTACTGGTTGGATTCACAGGAGTATGAGCGGGCTTGCTCGTCGATCTTCTGATCGCTCAATACCCGGGTGGCTGTTACGTTTAGAAGACCGTTTGCGGCTTGTGGGTGTTTGATATGATCATCACCTACTGCCGGCGTATTGACGAGTCTTTAGAGTCCTACACAGAGGTTTCCTGGCTCAAGCGAAACGAAATAGGAGCATATATGAGATATGTGCGGGACCGAGAATAATGCATGTATGTGATACCGTATTCTATTCTCGCGATGAATGTATCGATTGGTTGTATGCGATATAACCTAGTTATCGAATCGAGGATTGATTCAATAAGTCGATACATTGGATATTAGTCGGTCATATGCGATATGACCGGATCGTTAAATCAAGTGTTGATTTAATGATTTAATGTATAATTATATATATTTGATATATTACTTTGAATTAACTAGTATTGGTTCACTCAAGATTGATTTTCTCACTTGAAATGCACAAGTTGTATATGTTATATATTTTTATGCACTTGTTTGTATCATGTTTGATGATACATGCAAACTTGGGTTTGTGTTTACTTTAAACCATGTTTAAGTGAATGGTTAGGGTTTTATTATATTCTCTTGATTATTTATTTTATTTATTTATTCTTTTTAGCAAGAAAAGAAATGGTTGCTTCTTTTGGATTTACTTTGAAGCTTCATGAAGCTTTGAAAAGTTCAACCATTTTTGTTTCTTTTGCTTAACCTAACCATTCACCTAACCCTAGTTTATTCTCTACACTTAACCATGGTTGCATTATGATAACCATCACTTGTTTTTCTATTATTGATAATTCCTTTTCATTCTTCTTCTTCATCTTCTTCATGAAGAGGAAAAGAAAAACCTTTGCTTGAAATTTCTAAGTGATGATTCCAAGTGAGAAATCCAAATCAAAAGTGAACCCACTTCCTATTTCTTCATCCTCTACCACTTGCCATGTAGTATAGGGTGTTTTCTTCACAAGTTTCATGACTTGGTGAAGTTGGAGCTTGATCTTGAGTTGCCTCGACGTAGATCATCTTCGGCATCGAAGTCGACGACCTAGCCCGATCATTTCTCCGACGAAACCATCGCAAGAGTCCGGGATTCGATGATCGCAACGGAGGGACGTCAACACGGAGCTAGAGAAGTGGAGGACTGGATCTACAAAGGTTGTAGTCTCTTTCATTTAGCAATAAAGTTGTTTACTTGCTTGCATCGCCTTACCTCTAGTAACGATCTAGTTTAGGGTTTCTCGGCACATAGAAAAATTTTGAATTGGCCATGTTTGATCTATTGTGAAACCTCATGGGTGTGCCTAGGAACCCTACAAGATGAACAAATCTCCGTTCACAGGACACGGAGAAAGAGCTACAGAGCTCCTGGGACTCATACACAGTGATGTGTGTGGTCCGATTTCTATATATGCAAGGGGTGGGTTCTTGTACTTCATCACATTCACTGACGATCTCTCTAGGTTCAGATATATGTATCTTATGAAACACAAATATGAAGCTTTTGAGAAATTAAAAGAATACAGAAACGAAGTAGAGAATCTGACAGGGAAAAGTATTAAGATCCTCCAATCGGATAGAGGAGGGGAGTACTTAAGCATAGAATTCCTTGATTACTTAAAAGAGAATGGTATTCTCTCTCGGCTTACTTCTCCGTACACACCACAGCACAACAGTGTATCGGAGCGGAGGAACTGTACCCATTTGGATATGGTTCGCTCCATGATGAGTAGTGCTGGGTTACCTCTTTCACTCGAGGGATATGCACAGGAAATAGCGGCATACCTATTGAATCAAGTTCCATCCAAATCCGTGCCTAACACTCCATATGAAATATGGAGCGGTAAGAAGCTATATCTTAAGCGGGTTAAGATATAGGATTTCTGACTTATGTTAAAACACGAAATCTGGACAAACTGCAGGCACAATCAGTTCTATGTAAGTTTATAGGATATCCCAGGTAAACAAATGTATATTTATTCTACCATGCAGATGAACTGAAGATAGTTGTTTCTCGGAATGCTACCTTTTTAGAAAAGGAGTTTCTTGCAAAATTAAAAAAACCAGTGGGAGCACGGTAGAACTGGATGAAGTTCCAGAAACACAAACTCAAACTGAAGTTTTAGATGAACCTCAGGATTAAATAATCTCTGACGAACCTCAGTTACTCCGCAGGTCTAGTAGGATTTCTCATCTGCCCAAGAGATACTATGGTTTTCTCGAAGACGGGGATCGAGAGGATTGCATCTTAGAAGAAGATGATCCTACTGGTTTTGAGCAGGCCATTGTCAGTAGGGACACTGTGAAATGGCTGGATTCTATGTGTTCCGAAATGGAGTATATGTACACTAACAAAATTTGGAATTTGGATATTGCACCGCCAAGGGTAAAACCCGTTGGCTGCAAATGGACCTTTAAGAAGAAAATTGGCGCAGATGGATAGGTGGAAATTTATAAGGCTAGACTTGCTGCAAAAGGTTTTCGTCAAAGACCAGGTGTGGACTATGACGAAACCTTTTCTCCAGTGGCTATGGTCAAATCCATTCATATCCTACTTGTCATTGCCGCCTTCCATGACTATGAGATGTGGCAGATAGACATAAAGACACCTTTTCTAAACAGCGCTTTAGAAGAGTGTGTCTGTATGAATCAACCGGAAGGTTTCGTAGACAGTTGGAGTAGCGGGAAGGTGTGCAAGTTGTTTAAATCCATTTACGGATTAAAGCAGGCATCACGGAGCTGGAACATCTGCTTTGATGAAACAGTAAAGGAATTTGACTTCATCAAAAATATAGATGGGCCTTGTATATATAAGAAGATGGTAGGGAAAACTGTGGTTTTCCTCGTTTTGTACGTCGATGACATTCTCTTGATAAGAAATGATATTCCTATGCTACAGTCGGTCAAACTGTTCTTGTCTAGAAGTTCTCCATGAAGGACCTGGGTGATGACTCCTACATTCTAAGGATCAAGATCTATCATGATAGATCTAGGAGATTGTTGGGATTTTCACAGTCCAGGTACATTGACACCATACTAAAGAGATATAGTATAGAAGATTCTAAGCGTAATAATTTACCTGCTTATCATGTAATCACCCTATCTAAAGAGATGCCTCCCAAGACTGATAAGGAGAAGGCTTACATGAGCATTATACCCTATGCTTCGGCGGCAGGATCTATAATGCATGCGATATTATGTACTAGACCAGATATAGCTTACGCACTTAGCGTAATAAGCCAGTATCAATCTAACCCAGGGGAGAAGTATTGGATAGCTATGAAGAACATTCTGAAGTATCTGAGAAGGACTAAGGATATGTTCTTAGTGTATGGTAATGGAGACCTCCAGATGGAGTCTTTTACTGATTCAAGCTTCCAAAGCGACAAGGATGGTAGCAAATCTATCTCAGGTTATGTGTTTACCTTCAATGGAGAGACAGACTATTGGAAAAGTTCCAAACAGGACACCGTAGCAGTCTCGACGATGGAGGTTGAATACATTGCTGCTAGTGATGCTGCAAAAGAGGCTGTCTGGATGAGAAAGTTCATTTTTGATCTTGAGGTGGTTCCGTCTATTGTTGGTCCTATACCTTTGTATTATGACCACAATGGGACTATAGCTTTAGCGAAGGAACCACAGTCCCATATCTTAAGGAAATAAAACCTGATCAGGGAGATCATTGATCATTGGGAGATCGAGGTCAGGAGAGTAGAGACAAAGGACAACATGGCGGACCCACTCACTAAAGCACTTTACATGGCCTTCGATATACCAATACATGGCCTTAGTGCAAGTGGAAGATTATTAGATGTATATTCCCTAGAGGCCATTATTATATAGTACAAGATTGTATATTACATATGGATGCTTGGGATATAAGTGTACAGGAAAATGTTGCTCAATATGGAAGTATGCTATCTGGTTTGCTATTACCTCAACATGTGTATATTTTTATATTATGTATCCCGATTACATATTGGTAAAGCCCGTAGGATCTTTGCTTGACTACTAGAGTTGTGATGGCGATAATACTCGTGGGCTCTAGGTAGTCTATAAACACATCTTTAAATTGTCCCTAGTCATTGGTGTTTCAAGATAGAGCATCGATACTTCGGAGTAGACTGGTGTATACGTTTCTTATTCCCGTGAGGGAAGGTGGCCTGTCCTACAGCTATTGGTGTTCGGCACAAAAGATAGTATACAGGTGCTCATTAGGTGATGAGTTATACTGGATAGACTCACCGAGAACTTCTAGATGGTATTATACCTATCGTCAGATAGTAGTTCTCTGGTGACATAGGTACAGGTTAGTCTTTAGACCTGACATCGTCATTCGTCTCAAGTGTATTCCCACTGTACTTAGATCACTACCCTACCACGGCTTTAAAGAGTCGTGCAAACAGGTTTTGGTTGGGTACAGTCCCGAAGCACTTGGGGGTAGTAAGAGATAGAATGGATCTGTCTCTACGGGTATTGGGAGTTGATATCGCACTGTGTTTGATTGGTCATAATCATAAGACCTTAGCCAAGACAGTTGAGATTTACCGATTGTAAGATCAGTAGTTTCTCGGGATGGTTTTGGGCCACATCGACATGACTTATTGGGTTATTAGGGTTCTGACGTTTTCCCCACTCTAGACCTAGTATGTGATACTCTCAGATGAAGAGACCAGATTGTACTAAGATTGCCACTTTCAGGCTCAGTAGGGATACAAACAAGTTTGCTTGTTGGCTTTCCTTTCGATTAATACCTGGGTAGCCTTTATACAGCTAGTGCTACTGACGTGCTTGTGGTTAAACCTACTACCAGCATATTTTTAACTCTTTAGATTCCCACACAAAGGTTTTCCCAAGTTTGGTGAATCGATATAGTGTACGTATTTTGATACATACCTGGGTTCGATTAAATACGTGTTTTACTATACGTACATTTAATCGGACAGCTTGTTAATACTAGCAAGGTTTGAAAGATAGTCAGGATATCAAGCCTCGCTTCCCAAAATACGGAATACGAGGGGTTGATAAGGCCAGCCATGCTCCTACGGCCAGGGAAATATCCTGCCGTAGTCACACTTCGGCTTCTAGCTTTACGTGGTAATCAGTAAACAATGCACAGGTAATGAGAAATGCAGTAACTAAATGAAAAGAACTAACCAGGTGGAGATCAATGAAGTATAGTTCTGAGTCGCTGATCAAGATGTCCGCGATATCCTCAAGGTACGTCAGGTCCTGGTCCATGCTAGATCCACTTCTCACTCTGAGCATGCATACTCAGGTCGTCAGAGCGACACGATAGCAATACACACACACACACAAATGGTAACTCGTGCAATAATAATGAAAATGTAACAGTAATTAAAAGAGTAAAGACGTGAACAAGAAGTAGCCAAAGCAAGTAGCTAATAGAGCAGGTAAGCAGTAACGCGGTAAACAGTATAGCAGGTATGCTGAATCAGTAAGCAATGCTTGTCAATGCCACTATCCCTATCAGTCTCTAGTCTCACTGTACAGGTCACTAAGCCTATCGTCAAGTGTGAGAGTCAACCACTCGTGAGTATCCCCCACCTAAGGGTAGGACCCAAGGACAAGGGAACACGGGCCCGAGTCGCTCGCTAATAATCAGTGATATCCCTATATATCTCCATATATCTCCATATGTGCCGGCATGGGACTCCCGAGATTCTGTTGAACTCACACTAAAACTACCCCACACCCCGTGGTCTATATCAAACGCGAAAATAAACTCAAATACCGGTCGGTCCATGACAAGTTTGCGCGAGAACTGGAGACAGGATCTCCATCAAGCACATCCCGACTGATACCCAAGATAAATGGACAGTGTTTGGTGCCTTACCTGTGACACCCATACAAGTGCTTTCATAATTGTCCCATACCAATTATAGTCACACTTATACACGTCCCACAGACGTCGACAATGCAATAAATCAATAGGGTCCACTGATTGTGTACAAGTACGTGTCACTTTCCCTTATCCATTCATGCTTAAACACTAACGTACTTGCCACAATCAAACACTAAAATCTAACATTGGGTAATGCACACAATCGCTAGGTTACCAATGCAATAACATATGTGTAATATAATGAGAATACGATAATTCAGGCATGATTAAGATGTCATAAGTCAGTGTCCTACCACCTGCATAATTTATTATAAACCATACATGCAAAATTTAGCAAAACAATAAAAAGGGGTAAAAATTATGTTTAATTATCTATCAATAAAAATTGGTTTCACGTTAATCGGGTTCCAGGATCACTAGGTATGGCCATTTCATTTTAAGCGTTCACTGCTGGAAATCCGGTTTTAGAATCGGAAGTCTGTTTCATAACTCATTTTAATCCCAGTTGGGATCGTAATTAGGTGATGCTATAGTTGAGCTATTTTTATGATTATCAGTCAGGTTTCCACCGCAATTGGAGGATCAGTAATATATTATGGCGACAGGGAGTTATGGACAGATTATGTTCGGTGTGTAAAATCTGCCTCTGCAGAATTCAGCACGACGCAACGACATTGTAAAATAGATTAAAAATATCAAAAAGTTTAGGAAACCTATGAGACCAGTCGAGTAAGAAAGATAATTCAATTTCCTATGTAACGATAAATGGTTCCATGCATTCTCATATTTGAAAAGGAATATACAGGGGTTTAGAAACAGGGGTTAATCGGGATTTCCATTCTGGACTGCAGTCCAGAATCGTAATACTCTGCAATTATCTCTATCATAGTTTATTAAAATTCAGTGATCAACAATATAATACAGTAGGTTAAGCAGTTAGCTTCGATACGAGACATCGCACGCATCATTTTAATGTGTACACAATTAATTATGATTTTAACAAGTATCAGACGCGGGAAATATTCAGTTTTAACGGGTGTAATTGGGGGTGATCGTTCAAGCCAGTAACGATTATATTTTCCAGTAAGATTTCACCACAATGTTCATTGCCATACGGGACAGTGTATACAATCAAGTTCCGTCAGTTTAAAGTATGGTTTTCGTTCGGGTTTTGCATCAAGCACTTGTGTCATATAGGTTCTCACGAATCGTAAAACATAGAATTTGTAGTAGTTTGAACTATAACAGTAATCTAGCATGTAGCAAGTAGGGTACTTACCTGGAAACGCTTTGGCGATGCACGGCAGCAGCAACGGCATGAACACGCAACGAATGGTACGGTTAGGGTTCACGGCCTCGGCTCGAGCTTGGGCTCTTGGACTCGATGGCTCGGTAGGTGCGACGGACGTGCGTTGGTGTTGCGACGGATGGCGTGTTGCTGACGATGACGGCTTCAGGGGATCGGGGCCACAGTTTGATGATGACGTCGGTGATCATAGGAACGGGAACTAGGTCGGATGTAAGTGTTCGACGAAATGCAGGGGCTCGATTTGAAACTTGGGCTAGCTTGGCGCTGCGGTGAAGGTGATGGGTCTGCAGGGGGTGATCGACGGTGCACCGAGGAGGGCTAGGAGAGACTACGGAGGTCTAGGGGCACCGAAGAAGAGAGCTCAGGTGATGTGAAAGGAGCAGAGATGCTGAGAGAGAGAGAGAGAGATTTAGGGGGAGAGAGATGCTGAGAGAGGGGGAGAGAGAGATTTAGAGAGAGAGGGGGATGCTGAGAGAGAGAAAGAGAGAGGGATGCCGAGAGAGGGAGAGAGAGAAATGCCGTAGAAAGAGAGAGAGGTAGAGAAATGTTTGCAGAGGGGGGGAGAGAGAGAGCTTGGTGGTTACGACGTGCGGTCGACGGAGCCGCCGTCGAGGTGGTTAAGGTGGCCGGTGGGAGGAGGCAGCGAGGGAGGAGTTCGAGGCGTGAGGGGTGCAGGGGATGCTCGGTGGCGGAGGGCGTGCAGGGGGCTCGAGCTCGGCGGTGGGTTGGGTGTGCAGGCGAGGGGAGTGAGGCAGTGGGGGCTCGGGTTTTGGGTAGTTGGTGAAAGGAGCGAAGTGTAGGGTTCCTAGGCACACTAATGAGGTCTCACAAGGCATCAACCATGCCAAATTCAAAATTTTCCGGTGCCGAGAAACCCTAATACGGATCGTTAACTAGAAATTAGGCGAAACTACAAGCTAGTTAACAACTTAACTACTAAGTGAATGGAAATACAACCTTTGTAGATCCGGTCCTCCACTTCCAAAGCTCTGTGAAGACGTCCCTCCGCTGCGATCATCGGATCCCGGACTCTAGCAATGGTTTCGTCGAAGAAATGATCGGGCTAGGTCGTCGACTTCGATGCCGAAGATGATCTACGTCGAGACAACTCAAAATCAAGCTCCAACTTCACCAAGTCATGAAACTTGTGAAGAAAACACCCTATACTATATGGCAAGTGGTAGAGGATGAAGAAATAGGAAGTGGGTTCACTTTGGATTTTGATTTCTCACTTGGAATCATCACTTGACATTTTCAAGAAAGGTTTTTCTTTCTTCTTGAAGAAGAAGAAGATGAAAGAATAAGAATTATGAAATCAATTATTTCAAAAAGAAAATAAAGTGATGGTTATCATAATGCAACCATGGTTAAGTGTAGAGAATAAACTAGGGTTAGGTGAATGGTTAGGTTTAAGGAAAAAACAAAATGGTCAAAGTTTTCAAAGCTTCATGAAGTTTCAAGAATGAAACAAATTTAGGCACCATTTTATTCTTGCCAAAATAAACAAATAAATAAATAAAATGAATAAGTGAATAATTCAAAACCCTAACCATTCACTTAACCATGGTTTAAAGTAAACATACACCCAAGCTTGCATGTATCATCAAACATGATACAATCTAGTGCACAAAAATATATCATATATACTACTTGTGCACATCAAGTGAGAAAATCCATCTTAAATGAACAAATACTAGTTAATGTAAAGTAATATATTAAATATATAATTATACATCAAATCATTAAATCAACACTTGATTTAATGATCCGGTCATATCGCATATAACCGACTAATATCAAGTGTATCAATGTATCGAATCAACACTTGATTCGGTAACCCGGCTATATCACATATAACCTACCGATGATACAAATCGCGAGAATAGAATCCAGTATCACATACTGGTATTATTCTCGGTCCCGCACATATCTCATATGCGCTCCTATTTCGTTTCGCTTGAGCCAGGAAACCTCTGTGTAGGACTCTAAAGACTCGTCAATACGCCGGCAGTAGGTGATGATCATATCAAACACCCACAAGCCGCAAGCGGTCTGCTAAACGTAACGGCCACCCGGGTATTGAGCGATCAAAAGATCGACGAGCAAGCCCGCTCACACTCCTGTGAATCCAACCAGTAACACTTACCGTACAGTCCGGTCTGTTCGTCTGATATGTCGCATATCTTGCCTAGGGGTGGTAAACGTCATACCCCAATAGCTCGATAAGTCGTGTCGATATGAGGTCTATAACAGTTCGAGAAACTACTGGTAACACTTACCAGTAAATCTCAGCAACCCTGGCCAGGGATTTCCGGTTATAGCCAATCGAACACAGCGCAACATCAACTCCCTATACCGGGAGAGACGAATCCCCTCATATCGCTCATTGCCTCCATGTGATTCGGGACTGTACCCAAAAACCACCGTTTTGCACGCCCTCTTGGACGTGGTAAGGTGGAAATCAAAGCACAGTGGGAATCACACAAGACTCTATGACGATCTCGGGTCAACAGACTACTCTGTACCAGTGTCACCAGAGAACTGCCATCTGACGTAAGGTATAATACCATCTGGGAGTTCTCGGCGAGTCCGTCTAGTGTACCCAGTCTCCACTGAGCACCCGTATATCATCTCTGATGTCAAACACCAATGGATATGGGATCATCCATCGCCCATCTGTATGGGTCGAGAAGGTACACGCTAGTCTACTCTGGTATATCGATGCCCCGTCTCGATACACCCACGACTAGGGACTTTGAAGGATGTACTTATGGACTACCATGTCCCCACTATTATGATCCGCATCATAGTCCAGGTAGTCAAGTACACATCCTAAGGGCTTTACTAACATGTAACAGAGAGACAATCAGTGTACACGTTAAGGTAAAGAGCAACCAGATAGCATACTATCATGTCGAGCAAGAAAGTCTTCCCTATATATGTCCAAGCATCCACTACAATATACATCCTATGTATAGTAATGGCCTCTAGGGCATACATATAACTAATAATCTCCCACTTGCACTAGGGCCATCTGATAGCAGTGGTTGTCGTATCTCATACTCAACCATCCCATAAAAGTCTCTCTCTGGGAAAAGGCCTTTGTGAGTGGATCCGTCGTGTTGTCCTCTGAGTCTGTTCTCCTAACCTCGATCTCCCTGGAGATCAACCATCTCCATGATCAGGTGATACTGCCTTAGATTATGTCTGGATCACTGATGGGACGGGCGTTCCTAGGCATAAGCCACAACTCCATTGTCACACAATGGGAGGAACTAAGTTCATCTCATGAACTAATATATACCCAGACAGCCTCTTTGGTAGCATCTTAAACAGCGATGTATCTTGCCTTTAATCGTCTAGTATGTCACGGTATCTAGCTTGGAACTCTACCAACATACCGTCCCTCCATAGAGGGTAAAGACAATGCCTGTGACTGACATTCAGTCGTCCTTATCACCCTGGAACACTTCCAGTGATTCTCCCCAGGATCGATTGATACCATCTCACTACATCTAGTGAGAGTCCTAACATCCATTTTGATCTATCTCATAGATCCAAAACCCAGTATTTAGTAGGTATCACTTTGATCCTATGTGGAGAATCATTGTGATAAGCGGAGATTGATTGAGCGTAGCATAGGAAACTCCTTCCCTATCAAGAGTATGTCATCCACGTACTCTACGAGGATCGTCACCATACTCCCTACTACCTTTTTGTTTATACAAGGTTCATCTACCATTTTGATGATGTCAAACTCTTTGACTACTACATCAAAACAGACGTTCCATCTCCGCGATGCCTGCTTTATCCTATAAAGCATCTTGTACATGTTTCCGCTGCTCCCACTGTCTACGAAGCCCTCTGGCTGTGTACTTACAGACGCTCTCTTCTAAAACATCATTTTAGAAAAGCAGTCATGAAACTCAACCGCCAGATATCGTAGTCATGGTAAGTAGCCGTGGAAAGTAGGATCCGGATGGACTTAAGCATAGCCACTGGAAAAGGTTTCATCATTATCCACGCCTGGTCGATGACGAAAACCTTTAACAAGTATAGAAAGTCTCAACTTTTCCATCTACACCAAGTAATCTTCACAAGATATACTTGCTCCTGATGGGGATTTAACCCTTCAGATAAAGCAACTAAAGTCCATACTTTGATGGTGTATAAGGATTCCATCTCAGATCGCTAAGCATCCAGCCATTCTTACAGAGTCTCTACTCTCGATGGCCCGCTCGAAACTAGTTGGGTCATCATCTCATGATGCAATTCTCGCTCGCACTGTCATCGAGAAACCGAAGTATCTCTCAGGCAGATGAGGAACCTTACTAGATCGGTGGAGAGGCTGAGGTTCGTTGGAATCTACTGAATCTTTTGGTTCTACCAAATTATCTGCTGTAGTTTGTATAGCTGGAACCTTTCCAGTTCTACATAACAGACCTTGCTTCGATCTTGTCCGGATTTTTGCTTTTAGACATAGGCCGGACAACCCCAAATCTTAACTTACTTAAGATATGGGCTCTTCCCTTTCCATATCACATATGAAGTGGTAGGCAACTGATTTGATTTGAACCCTATTCAATAGGTATGCAGCTTCTCAAGTGCATAACTCCCAAAAGGAAATAGGTAACTCAGTAGTACTCATCATAGAGCACACCTTATCATATAGGGTGTGATTGCTCCGCCCCGATATACCATCGTGCTATGGTTTATACGGAGGAGTAATGCTGAGCGAGAATCTCATTCTCCTTTAGAATAGTCCAGGAATTCTATGCACAAGTATTCTCCTCCTTGATCTCATCAAAGGACATAATACTTATACCCGTATTGGTTCTCTACTTCTAACTTATATTCTGTGAATATCTCAAAAGGTTCGGACTTGTGTTTCAACAGGAACATATGACTGAATCTTGAGAGATCATCAGAGAATGTAATGAAGTACAAAGAACCGGTCTTGGCATGTGTAGACTAGGGACCTTACATATATCAACATGTATCAATCCCAAGAGTTTACTAACTCTTTCTCTGTTTCCAGTAAACGGAGCTATGGTCATCTTATCTTTGTGACATGACTGGCAAGTTTCACAAGATGTAAATTCAAACTGATTTAAATATGCATCTATATATAACTTCAGCTAGTCGGGTCGCATTGATATGACCTAGTCTACAATACCTCAAGAAGGATTCGTTCATTTCTGAACTCTTCCTCTTGTGTGTGTTCTGTATATTAAGAATTGTAGTTTGATTTAGAACATCAATGCTTTTAGATAACGTGCCTGAACCGATCAACTTTTGATATAGGAAATGTTCAAAACATTATCCAACAATACAAAATTTTATCATTTCTTTACTAATAAAGAGACTGATATGATTTTGTATATCAGGTTCGGTATCTAATAACATTCGTTCAGAATCAATGTATTTGGAATACAGGGTGACAGTGACCAACAGACTTGGCTGCAACACTTGCACCGTTTTCTGTCTCATGAAACTTATCACCCGATCTCAGTTCTCTACCTTTCTGTAGCCCTATGTAACAGATTACATATCTGGGATCCTGATCCGGTATCAAATACCCAGGACGTAGAGGATACAGAGAAACAGTTCTTTGTAATGAACATACCCGAAGAAGATGCATCATATGCACTTTCTTCGTTTGGGCGGCACGGGAATTCTGGTAATCCCCAATTTCCTGCTCTGTCTTATAACAATTATAAGTTGGAGTGGAACCAACATTTCCCAGCTCAGTATAACAAGCGGGTTCGGTCAATAATCCGTATTATTATCTTGATTAAGGCGTGATATGGTCGCTACCTGGAGAGAGAGAGAGAAGAAAACACTCTGCGTGCACTCTGTCAAGATTAGATTGGTTATTATTTTATCTAATCAGGATGGCTCCCACTGTTTTTATCAAATCTTTCTTCAAACCCTAAAAGGAAAGACTAGCCGGGATTAATTACACACTACAAGTTCGCCAATCTTTCAGCCAGGCCAGTATCGGTACTTTGAGAGAGGTCCCCCGTGCTTTCGCACGAACCTAATTACAGTAAACCTCATTTTCCCAGAGGCGTAACCCCGTTGACACATTTCTAGACACCTACTAGATCGGCTAATTGTAAAGTGTAAAACTCTTCCAGGAGTAACAATTACTCGCAGTGGGTATCGGGATCCAACTATCTCATAGAAGGTATGCAATCTCATTGCAAATTTCAACACTTGAAATACCCGATAATATTTTGCCCCAAGCGATCTATGACCTTGACTGAGTCAACAAACCATAGACCGCAAGTAAAGTTCAACCCGTCATTTCTCGATTGAATTAAACCCACCCGCACGACCCTTGGCTGAGTCAACAAGGCCGCACGACTACCCTAATCCAATCACATCATATGCTTTGCAGATAAGCACTAATCAGCTACCGCACACTACGCCTTGACTGAGTCAACAAACGCAGCACGAATACTAACTATTTCTTATCTGAAATGACGGAGGGCTACGACAGGTTTTTAAGAAAACCTTTTGCGTAATGAACTTTATATCGTTGTAGAATCAAATGATTTTAAAATGGAGTGTTTTTGAGGCTTTTCTAGTTTTGCTAAAGGGGTCACTCCCGGTGAAGGGATCGTCGGCCCTTTCCTCATCGAATAAGGTGCAGGATATATCATATATACCGCTGTGCAAAGCAAAAACTATAGAAGCAATCAAAAGACAAACCGAGGGTTGTAGCATCTGCCAGTTATTGCTAAAGGGGTCACTCCCGGTGAAGGGATCGTCGGCCCTTTCCTCATCAAATAAGGTGCAGGATATATCATATATACCGCTGTGCAAAGCAAGAACTGTAGCTACCTGTTTTATTTTTGAAATTCGATTCTACAACATCTTTAGGTTTCTTTTACTTTCATTAATCATATTAATGAAGTCCCATCATTTAAGTTACCTAAACATCACAGATAAATACGACGTACACTTATGCCATCCGCATTCGCCTTGATGTCCCGTCTGCACCGTTAGGTTAGGTAACTAACGCCAGAGCGAGGCAGGGCTAGCGCAGGTGTAAAACATAAGCAACGTCTATATAATATATCATATATACTATATATAATATCTATCTGAATATATCACATGATCATATCACAGATAACGCAGCAGAAAATATCATATGAAATATTGGATATACTAGGACGTCCGTGTTTTATTTTGAGCCTGTATAAAACACGGATTCCACGGTCGCGATGAATAGCCAAACCCACACCCTTAGACCCCTACGAGAGCGGCAAGCAACCCTACCAATTCTAGAGTTAGGAGACCCGGACTCGACTCCTCGAGTTGTTCTCCCACTGGACCTTAGAACCCGGTTACTTGTGCTCTCCTCCTTGGGTCTATCCTAGTGCGGAAAAATAAATAATAAACAAATGGTGACATCTTCCGCAACCTGGAAGTGCCCCAATAAAAGAATATTACATACAAGTTTTTACATGAATGAAAATGAAAAACACTCATCTCACATAAAACCCCCGGGCTATTCAAACACGACGATCCAATATAACATATCCAGCAACACATAACATCACATGTCATCAACGTAAGTAAATATGCCCATCCCAATTGTCGTTGACATATAGCAACAAAACCGGCGATATCACATATTACACTTACGGTCACAGAAAAGAAAGTGTAAAACTACAACAGTTGGAATCCGCAACCTCCTTAGACATCGCATGCCTAATCAAATGAATTCCTTAGACATCGCATGCCTAACAATTATAAACCCCGCATTTTAGTCTCATTATCGAAAACTCTTTTCAATATCAAGTCGGGCAATTCAACAAGATTCCCGGCATCCTGACCGAATGCTCGTCGCAAACTTTAGTAGACGGCCGCACCCCCCGATACCGTCGACGAAGTGCACTAAGGCGGAACACCGCTGCCGCGAGCACCCGAACGGATGCTTTTGGCGACGGAGTTCTCCTACAGTCACTTGGTCGGGGCTATGAGGCATGGCTATCTATTAAGTTTACCGGCGAGTATCCGCGTACGCTACGTGATTGCGACGGACTTTTGATCGCATCAAAATTCCTTGGCAACCGATCAAGTGAGACTTAAAGTGCCGTGTTTATAACATTCATTCAGTTATCTCATAACTATTTGTGAATTCCAATTATTGTATCACATTTCAGATAGATAGAAAATGTTAAACTTTCCGATCGAACAATCAAACACCCAAGTTTTTCTGAAACAGCTCAACACTTGAAATAAGTTCAAAAACATCCACTTCATGCCTCAGTACCAACGGTCCAGCCGTAGAAGGGTCAAGCCAACGCCTCACATGTGGCACGCCGTACTGCCCCAAACCCTAAGGTTCAAAGGGCAGTTCAAGACGGTCACATAATCGAGTTAAGGTTTGTTGTCTTCTAGAGGGTCCATCGCGTTACTTGCACTACTTAGAACATTCTTAAACTACGGTAAAATCCAACACTTGGAAATTTCCCGGCAGGGGAAAAAGTGGGTATTTATATCCGGTCGAACTTTTTAACAGTTTCTAAAATATCCGGAAAAACATAAACGAAGTTAAATTATCCGATCAAATTAACGAGTCCCCAATAAAACCCTAGAAAACTCAACACTTGAGTGGAATTAAAAAATTCCCATAAAAAATTGCCAAGAAAGGACCTAAGAATAAATATATGAAATTTCAGGAACTAAGTCCAAATTTTGGCAGCGGAACCCCCGCCAAACCTATGGTTTCGCCGCGGTTCCGCGGTCAAATTATTGACTTAGTGGACCGTACTTCACAGTAATTCTTAGTTTTTCCTCCTTGTTTTTCTGAGAATTTTTAATTCACAAAAATCCACTGTTTTGAAAAATGTACAGAGAAGGGTTTTGTCGGGGTTTACGGGTTCGATCGGACTTCTAACTTCGTCTACACTTCGCCTAAAGCTCTAGCTAGGCTCTGATATCACTGTAGGGTTCCTAGGCACACTAATGAGATCTCACAAGGCATCAACCATGCCAAATTCAAAATTTTCCGGTGCCGAGAAACCCTAATGCGGATCGTTAACTAGAAATTAGGCGAAACTACAAGCTAGTTAACAACTTAACTACTAAGTGAATGGAAATACAACCTTTGTAGATCCGGTCCTCCACTTCCAAAGCTTCGTGAAGACGTCTCTCCGCTGCAATCATCGGATCCCGGACTCTAGCAATGGTTTCGTCGAAGAAATGATCGGGTTAGGTCGTTGACTTCGATGCCGAAGATGATCTACGTCGAGGCAACTCAAAATCAAGCTCCAATTTCACCAAGTCATGAAACTTGTGAAGAAAACACCCTATACTACATGGCAAGTGGTAGAGGATGAAGAAATAGGAAGTGGGTTCACTTTGGATTTTGATTTCTCACTTGGAATCATCACTTGACATTTTCAAGAAAGGTTTTTCTTTCTTCTTGAAGAAGAAGAAGATGAAAGAATAAGAATTATGAAATCAATTATTTCAAAAAGAAAATGAAGTGATGGTTATCATAATGCAACCATGGTTAAGTGTAGAGAATAAACTAGGGTTAGGTGAATGGTTAGGTTTAAGGAAAAAACAAAATGGTCAAAGCTTTCAAAGCTTCATGAAGTTTCAAGAATGAAACAAATTTAGCCACCATTTTATTCTTGCCAAAATAAAATAAATAAATAAATAAATAAAATGAATAAGTGAATAATTCAAAACCCTAACCATTCACTTAACCATGGTTTAAAGTAAACATACACCCAAGCTTGCATGTATCATCAAACATGATAAAATCTAGTGCACAAAAATATATCACATATACTACTTGTGCACATCAAGTGGGAAAATCCATCTTAAGTGAACAAATACTAGTTAATGTAAAGTAATATATTAAATATATAATTATACATCAAATCATTAAATCAACACTTGATTTAATGATCCGGTCATATCGCATATAACCGACTAATATCAAGTGTATCAATGTATCGAATCAACACTTGATTCGGTAACCCGGCTATATCACATATAACCTACCGATGATACAAATCGCGAGAATAGAATCCAGTATCACATACTGGTATTATTCTCGGTCCCGCACATATCTCATATGCGCTCCTATTTCGTTTCGCTTGAGCCAGGAAACCTCTGTGTAGGACTCTAAAGACTCGTCAATACGCCGGCAGCAGGTGATGATCATATCAAACACCCACAAGCCGCAAGCGGTCTGCTAAACGTAACGGCCACCCGGGTATTGAGCGATCAAAAGATCGACGAGCAAGCCCGCTCACACTCCTGTGAATCCAACCAGTAACACTTACCGTACAGTCCGGTCTGTTCGTCTGATATGTCGCATATCTTGCCTAGGGGTGGTAAACGTCATACACCAATAGCTCGATAAGTCGTGTCGATATGAGGTCTATAACAGTTCGAGAAACTACTGGTAACACTTACCAGTAAATCTCAGCAACCCTGGCCAGGGATTTCCGGTTATAGCCAATCGAACACAGCGCAACATCAACTCCCTATACCGGGAGAGACGAATCCCCTCCTATCGCTCATTGCCTCCATGTGATTCGGGACTGTACCCAAAAACCACCGTTTTGCACGCCCTCTTTGACGTGGTAAGGTGGAAATCAAAGCACAGTGGGAATCACACAAGACTCTAGGACGATCTCGGGTCAACAGACTACTCTGTACCAGTGTCACCAGAGAACTGCCATCTGACGTAAGGTATAATACCATCTGGGAGTTCTCGGCGAGTCCGTCCAGTGTACCCAGTCTCCACTGAGCACCCGTATATCATCTCTGATGTCAAACACCAATGGATATGGGATCATCCATCGCCCATCTGTATGGGTCGAGAAGGTACACGCTAGTCTACTCTGGTATATCGATGCCCCGTCTCGATACACCCACGACTAGGGACTTTGAAGGATGTACTTATGGACTACCATGTCCCCACTAGTATGATCCGCATCATAGTCCAGGTAGTCAAGTACACATCCTAAGGGCTTTACCAACATGTAACAGAGAGACAATCAGTGTACACGTTAAGATAAAGAGCAACCAGATAGCATACTATCATGTCGAGAAAGAAAGTCTTCCCTATATATGTCCAAGCATCCACTACAGTATACATCCTATGTATAGTAATGGCCTCTAGGGCATACATATAACTAACACGAAGGTGGTTGGTGGTGGTGGCTGTCGGCGGCGGTGGCGCGGTGAGGGCGTGGGTTCGAGAGAGGGAGTGGGAGGAAACAGGGAAGGAGCAAGAGGAAACAAGAGAGAGGGGGAGGAGAGAGTTAGAGAGACGGGGTGGAGAAGGTTGTGCGCGCGCGCGGCCTTAAGGAGCAGGGGCGTTGGCGAGGTGGGCGGCGACGTGGGGGACGTGGGTACGTGGGTTTGCGCAAAGGCAGAGAAGAAGCGAGAAAAGAGAACGAAGGGGAGGAAGGAGCGGGTCGGGTCGGGTTGATTCGGCTTGGCCGGCCAAGAAAATAAAACAATAAAAGAAGTAGGAAAGAGGGGCCGGGCTGGGTTAAGAAATGGGAAAATCAAGGGAGATGGGCCGGGCTGGTGTTAAAGGGATTTAAATGGAAAATAGAGAGTTAAGTGAAATTGGAGAATTTGGGCTGGGCTTGGGAATTAAAATTAAAGAATAAAGGAAAATGGGGAAATGTGGGCCAGGTTGGGAATTAGGGGAATTTAATTGGAAAAATAGGGAGATGGGTCGGGAAAAGATGAAAGAAAAAGAGGAGTTAGGATTTGGGCTGAGGGAAATTTATTCAATTCAAAGGTAAATTCTGTTGGGCTGGCTTTATTTATTTAACTCTATTTTGCTTGGGCTGGGGTTAGTTTAGGGAAAAATTAAGGAAGGGAAAAGGAAGTATGGTTAGGGTTTGGGTTAGGAAATTATAAAAGGAAATTGAGGTTAGAAAATTGGGTTAGGTTTTTATTTAAAATACTTAAAATAATTAAAAGTATCAATAAGTAAATTTTGTAAGTGACCCTTATAAAAATACGGAAAATTTGCAGTAAATTTTTGGGGGAAAGACCTGAAGACTTATTTATTAGAATACGCTAATTACATATAGGAACTGGGTATTACATCATACCACCCTTACAAAAATTTCTTCTTCGAAATTTAAAATAAACGATAAGCTATAAAATAGTAAGGGAAAAGCTACAACAGAATCAAATACTACCATATCGTGATCTACGTAGAAGCCGCTAGATAAGATCAGAATCCTAAATATATACATATATACGTATATCAAAAATAGCGCGGCTAAAATAATAAGCATAAGGCATAACCATTGATACTAGTAAACTATAAGCACAACACCCGGGAAAATAAAGTAACTATAATAAAATAGAGAAGGATTTGTCGATAAGTTAAGGTATTTTCGAGTAAATATGTAGATCAAACAACTCAAAATAACTTGAGGAAGCCCACATGACAAAAATACAAAAACATAGAACAAAGTAATATGCACGATGTATATTCTGCGCTATTAAAAACGTGGAGAATAGTAAAGCATTTAAAATGGGTAAAACGGAAGTAGTTAATAACACGCAATATAATTTAAATTTTTTTTTTGTAAACACAAAGTAGTGAACGATCAATTTCGAATACGATGTCACAGGACGTACTTATGGTAATAGGAGATAGAAAAATGTATAGGGCTGGCCAGGGTAGGGATTACAATAGAGCAAGGCCCATTCAAAAGATCGGGGTGTGGTATTTTTTAATCTAAGCGAGGGTCAAAACAACACAAGGTGCAGAGGTGGAAAGTCAGGGATCTTAGGAGGAAATAAATGTATAGGAGAAACAGTCAAGTATCATGTGGACCAAAAAGATCAAAAGATTAGCGAACTCAGCAAATTTATTTCATTCCAGAAAATTCCAAACAAGGCATCCACAACAAATAAAAGATGGCCCTAAACTATACATAGATTTGTTTGACCAGAGGAGACAAAAGCTAAATTACGTCAGTCGCAGTTGTGGAGTTTTAGCAGGTTATGGTAGGCTCGCGCGCTGTTCCGTTGATAAAACTGCACATTTGTTATTATATTTTTCCTACCATTTCCATATTAAAAAGGGTCTTTATTATAATATATCATACATATGAGGGTTTATGTGTAAAAATACTATTTTCCATGTGTTGATATATTATAATTAGCATTTGGTAGGAAAATGTATATAATATTATTAACCTAATCCTAGTAGAATTAAGTCTACTAAATAAGTTGTTATGCAGAATTTTTCCAAGACTAAAATCAAGGAAATCAAGTTGTTGAAGAAAACTTGCCTAATTAGAAAGCAAAACTTGGAAACCAAGTCTGGCAGCAACTACGAGAAGATTTCCCAATTCTGAAGGTTCCAGAGATTCACATGTGTCATGATAAGAAATCCCACGAAAAGAAAATCAACGGATGAGATCTTCTGGCCGCGGATCCGCGGCCAGAGCCAATTGATGCCGCGGATCCGCCGCGTGGAAGTGGAAGTAGGGGCTGGAATTTCTCTGGTGGAATCCTAACTAAAAGTCCCTAATTTAGGCATCTAAATTTCTGGCTTTTGGAGTATAAATAAGGACCGAGAGCCTCTTGGAAAAATTATCAAGTCGACGCGATCACGAAGTCCAAGACGGCTCACGCATCCAGGCTGATCATCAACTGTTCGTCTACCTCCTTAGAAGAGATCGAGAAGCAACTAGTACTTGTAATCATTTTCTAAGGAATCAAAGTGTAATGAATATTGTTGATTAATAAAGGTAGCTTTCATTTTCTTATTCTATTTCTTCGTAGTTTAATTATGCAATTTTTTTCCATCTCTTTTTCTCCCAACATGCGCGGGTAATTCTCCGCTTGTTAGGGTTCGTAGGATTAGGGTAGGCTAATGGATGATGAACATCCCTAAACCTTTTTTAAGTCCTATAAAGTTTATGAACTTTATCAAAAGAATCATTAACATCCTAATCGGACGCGCTAACAATTCCTTGTTAGTTCCGACCGCGATTAGAGATTAGATTAATGATTGTTTTGGTAAAGGCTAGATATGAGCGGAGTTCCGTGTCGAGATAAGGATTAAGAGTGGGATTCCTTTTCTCCCCACAAATCCTAATCTACATGCATCACCGTCGTTCTAGTTTTAAATCTATTAAAGGATAAAAAGGGTAACTTTTAATTAATCGTCCATAACTACTAAATCCTAACGAACCCTACAAGCCCTCTTATTATATTAACTACATCCCTAAAATAATCTAGATCTATATATTTTACATTTTTGCTTAACGTAGATCTAGAAACCTTTCCACAAAATTTTTTATTCCTCTTCTCTTTTTCAACACATCTAAAGTAAGAGTAAAGGATTCAACGTTTCCCTGAGTACGACCCGTACTCATCTCGGTCTAGCTACACGCGACACCGTTATTGATTGCGGTTAACTACAAACACACTCTTTCGTACCAATCAAATGGCGCCGTTGCCGGGGATATGTGCGTAATTTTTATTCTTACTATTTGTGTTGAATTCTTAGACGATTCATATCATTATTAAAACAAAACTGCAAATTGCATATTTAACGATTTGTGCGTGAATTTTTGCAAGGAAATCTGGAGTCACAGACTTGAGGAAATAGGAGATCTAGGGTTCCAAACTCCTCTGGTATCTTTCTCAACTCTTCCTCTCTCCTCTAAAATCCAATAAAATCTATTTTCTGCAGGATTCTTTGCAAAATAGCGCCGCTCAAAAATCTTTTTGCAAAAGTTTTGTGATTGGTTTTGTTTTGCATATTTTAATACAGACTTTAAGGGGCAAAGATCAAATCAAGATTAGGTGGGGATTTCATCACCCTTCCTAAGCCCCACAAATCACAAACCGAGCATCTAGATCAACCCTTCATTAATTTAAAAAATATCTAGACCAGACTCTAAGGACTGTCGCGCTCAATAAGGACAGAGGAAGGTCGTGGGTAATCTATCGTTTATCCGCATTACTTTTGTAGTGCCTAGGCAAGTGTGTCAAAGGCTAGTGGTTTTTAATTAGGCCCACTACTATGGTTCCTTCCCACTTACCTGGCACTTACCTGGCTACAAGGGTAGTACGGAGGCGGTAGAGGATTGATCCTGCGGCTTGTCCTTTGGAAGTCTAGGAGCGGTCTAGAGACTGGACCTAGGTGACCTTAGTTCTTGGGTTGCTTGTGCATTTTTAGAGTGATTTGTCTTGAGTCTCACTTTTTAAAATCACATACACGCTGCTACTTGCACTAAACCCGCTTAGTGCATGCTCGGCTGGACACGGGATCCTAGTGCCCGTCTTGTCCGCGTTCCTGCTATCGACACTGAAGTCGGTACTTCTTCATCTTCTTTTCCCCCACCACATACCACGACCGAGATGGACGGCACTCCATCAGATTATAACACTAAGCTGCCATCGCCCGTAGGTGAGCAGAATCCACCGCGCATCTCTCCCCAAGAGAGATGCTATCCTATCCGTGGTCCTCTTCCCACTTGTCTATCTCTTCCACCACCTAACGGGGATAATTTCGAAATTAAACCCCACTACATCAATCTGCTGCCCAAATTTCACGGGCTTGAATCGGAAGACGCATACGTTTTTATTACCAAATTTGAAAATGTATGCGCAATGATGGGTACTTCACAATTGACTTTAGATGCTATGCGCTTACGTCTTCTCCCATTCACACTGTGCGACTTGGCAGAAAAATGGCTTTATAATACTGCCGCACACTCTATCACTAATTGGGATGAATTCGTAATAGCATTTCTTAAGAAGTTTTACCCGAACATAAGACTGCCCGTGTTAGGAGCGAGATCAACCAGTTCACCCAGCTTCCCAATGAACCATTTTGGAAGTGCTTTGAATGTTTCAAAGATCTTCTTGTCCAATGTCCTCATCATGGAATCAATAGATGGGATTTATGCCAAATTATATATGAGGGCATTAATCCAGCGACAAAGCAGATGCTTGAAACAATGTGTCAATGCAATTTCATGTCTAAAGATGACGGTGAAGTTTGGAAATATCTGGAAGACCTTGCTGAACACACTTTGCAGTAGGAAAGCGTAAGACCACCTTCATCTAGGGGAGGTGTTCACCAGCTCGATATTTCCATCGCAGTGAAAGCCGAAATGGCATCAATGCAGAAGAAACTCGACGCTATTGAGAACAGATTCTCATCAGTCTCCCTAAATCAGGTTACGCTTCCCAAAACCGTCTGTGGTTGCTGTTCAGATCCTTCATACTTAACGGAAGAATGTCCTATGAATGCACCGTTTCAAGGTCACGAGCAAACTAATGCTGCTTTTCAGCAGCGACCTAGAAACGATCCTTATTCTTCCACGTACAATCAAGGATGGAGGAATCATCCTAACTTTGCTTGGAACCAAAACCAACAAAGCAATTATCAAAGACCTCCTCTACAACAACCACAACCAAAGAATCAGCCCCCCTTTCAGTCACAGAATTTCCAAAATCCGGCCAACACTTCTACACCACAAGTGGCCGGTACTGACAACTTTTCACTTGCACAAACTTTGGATTTGTTCATGAAACATTCCATGCAATTGTCGGCTGAGATGAAGTCTTCTATTGATACCATAACGAAAAACTCCGCCTCCCATGGTGAGAGTATTAAATCAATAGAAAACCAAATTGCACAGTTAAATGCCGCAATGAGTGCGGGAGAAAAAGGGAAACTCCCATCTCAACCCCTACCGAATCCTGAACATTCACAAAGTCATAATGTGAATGCCATTACTACGTTGAGATCAAGGAGAGTGCTGAATAACCGAGTGGGTGAGCAATTTGATGTTAGTGACACATTTGATACCCCAGCTTCTTCTTCTTCTTCCTCTAATTTGTCTAGTCTCCCACCTTCATCCGAGCCTATTCTCCGTTTTTCCCAAGGCTCGAACATTTCGCTAAATCTATCTAAGTCGATTCCCGCTCCAATTTTAGGATCGAATCCGTCCCCACAGTCTTCTCCACAAACGTTGGACCCAAAACTTATTGATTGAGCTCCATATCCAAACAGATTAAGGGCCAACAGACCTAACCCGCAAATGGAGAAGATTGTGGAAATGTTTAAGCAAGTTAGCATGAATATTCCTCTCCTAGATGCTATTCAACAAGTCCCATCTTATGCAAGAATCCTTAAAGACTTGTGCACTAGGTTGAGAAAAACTCAAGTGCCTAAGAAGGTTTTCATGACGAGTAATGTTAGCACCGCTTTTACCTAACAAATACCAAAGAAACGTAAGGACCCCGGCTGTCCTACAATCTCTATTTCTATTGGGGGTAAAAATATTAATCGTGCTTTACTCGATCTAGGCGCTAGCGTTAACTTGCTTCCTTATTCAGTATATGAGCAGTTAGGAATTGGAGAGTTAAAACCCGCCCATTGTACTCTCCAGATGGCAGACCGATCTATCACCAAACCCCGGGGCGAACTAGAGGATGTGTTAATTAAAGTCGGGGAATTCATATTTCCCGTGGAATTTATTGTTTTAGATACACAACCTGTGGCAAACCCATGCAATCAAATCCCGGTGATACTTGGTCGACCCTTCCTAGCAACTTCTAACGCTTTAATTAATTGTCGTAACGGTTCTATGAACTTATCCTTCGGGAAAATGACAATTGAGCTTAATATTTACAAGCTAGGAAGTCAGCCATCAGAACCTTCTGCTCATTTGCTGGATATTTGTTCCATCCACGAGATAGCTTTCGAAAGCTGCATGGATGAGGAACTTTGCTTTGATGTTCTCAACAACACTAATGAGATATCGTTTGATCTTGCACCACTTCACAGTGAGGATATGTTCAATGAGTCAGACCTTTAGATTGAACCCGTTGACTCGTTGCAAAAGTCAGCAGCACTTTCCGAGTCAATATCTTATGCAAGTTTTGAACCTCTTAAGGAGTCCGAATATCATTCCGTTACCCCGCCTTCTATTGTCTCTCCGCCAATTCTTGATCTCAAACCGCTACCTTCTCATCTTAAATATGCATATTTAGGAGAGAATGAGACTTTGCCAGTGATTATATCCGCTTCTCTAGCCTTAGAGCAAGAGAACGCACTTTTGCCAGTATTGAGATCGAATCGGCAAGCATTTGGTTGGACAATGACCGACATCAAAGGGATTAGTCCCTTAATTGTTGAACATAACATACATCTGATGAATGAAGCCAAACCAACCCGAGACCCACAAAGACGATTAAATCCCGTTATGAAGGAGGCGGTAAAGAAAGAAATCGTCAAGTGCCTTGATAGTGGAATAATTTACCCTATATCTGATAGCCAATGGGTAAGTCCAATTCATGTGGTCCCTAAAAAGTCTGGCATCACGGTCATCACTAATGAGGCTAATGAGTTAATCCAAACACGTACCCAAACTGGGTGGCGCGTATGTATTGATTACAAGAAACTCAATGCAGCGACGAGGAAAGATCACTTCCCTCTACCTTTCATTGACCAGATGTTAGAACGATTAGCGGTACACGAATACTACTGTTTCTTGGACGGATACTCTGGCTATAACCAGGTCCCCATCGCTAAAAAGGATCAAGATAAAACCACTTTTATTTGTCCTTTCAGAACTTTTGCTTATAGACGCATGCCCTTTGGGTTATGCAACGCTCCCGCTACATTTCAGCGGTGCATGATGGGGATATTTTCAGATATGGTGGAGAATTTTCTGGAAATTTTTATGGAAGATTTCTCCATTTTTGGGGACTCCTTTGAGGACTACCTTCATAATCTTGACGCGGTTCTTACCCGCTGTAAGGATAAGAACTTAACTTTGAATTGGGAAAAATGCCATTTTATGGTCCAAGAAGGTATTGTACTTGGACATATAATTTCACGAAAAGGCATTGAGGTTGACAAAGCTAAAATAGATGTCATTCAAAACCTCCCTCGTCCCAACTGCGTCAAAGATATACAATCTTTGCTTAGCCATGCAGGATTTTATAGGAAATTTATTAAGGACTTTAGCAAAATTGCTAGACCCTTAACCCTTCTATTGGCCAAGGACACTACATTTCACTTCAATTCAGATTGTGAGGCTGCTTTTGAATCGCTTAAAGAATCACTCACTACAGCCCCCATTCTATCATCTCCGGATTGGAACCACCCGTTCGAGCTTATGTGTGATGCATCAGATTTTGCTATTGGTGCTGTCTTAGGACATCATATTGATAAGATGCCACATGTAATTTACTATGCAAGTAGGACCTTGAATGATGCACAAATAAATTATACAACTACCGAGAAAGAACTCTTGGCAGTTGTATTTGCATTAGAGAAATTCAGGCCCTACTTGATTGGCTCGCCTATTATGGTTTACACAAATCACTCCGCCCTACGACATCTTTTATCGAAGAAGGATGCGAAGGCCAGGCTAATACGTTGGATCATATTGTTATAAGAATTTGATCTTGTCTTCCGAGACAAGAGTGGATGTGAAAACGTTGTAGCCGACCATCTTTCACACATCACTTCTTCACCAACTTTGACCGTGCCGATAAATGACTCATTTCCTGACGAACAACTCTTGACTGTATCCTACGAACCTTGGTTCGTGGATATCGTAAACTATCTTGCAACATGACTTATTCCTAGCGATTGGTCGAAACAAGACAAACTTCGATTTCTATCCCAAGTAAAATATTTTTACTGGGATGAACCTTATCTATTCAAGTATTATTCCGATCAAATCTTTCGCAGGTGTGTCCCTAACGATGAATTCAAGAGCGTGTTATCATTTTGTCATGATCAGGCATGCGGCGGTCATTTTGGTCCTCGAAAAACGGCAGAGAAAGTTTTGCAATGTGGCTTTTATTGGCCAACATTATTTAAAGATGCATATGAACATTGCAAAACTTGTCCGCGATGCCAGCATTTGGGTCGGATTTCACGAAGGAACGAGATCCCGCTCCAACCTATATTGGTTGTGGAAATATTTGATGTTTGGGGTATTGATTTTATGGACCCTTTTCCCAACTCCTTTGGGAATCTATATATCTTGTTAGCGGTTGATTATGTCTCGAAATGGGTGGAAGCTATACTGTGTCGCACTAATGACAACAAAGTTGTCATTAAGTTCCTTAAAGAAAATATCTTTTCGCGATTCGGACACCCTCGCGCTATAATTAGCGACAACGGGACACATTTCTGTAATCGATCTTTTAAGGCCTTGATGCGGAAATATTCAATCACTCACAAGCTTTCTACGCCCTATCATCCCCAAACAAGCGGGCAGGCTGAGATCTCAAATAGGCAGATCAAACAGATATTGGAGAAGACGGTTTCGAAAAACCGTAAAGATTGGTCAACCAAATTGACGGATGCTCTTTGGGCATTCCGCACCACTTATAAGACCGATCTTGGTATGTCTCCATACCGCCTTGTATTTGGTAAGGCATGCCACATTCCCGTCGAGATCTAACATAAAGCTATGTGGGCTATTAAAGAGTTTAATTTTGATCTTGATCATGCAGGCAGCTATCGGAAGCTGCAATTGAATGAGTTAAGCGAACTCCGTGATGAAACTTACGATAATACGGTGATAGTGAAGAACAGGACTAAAGTGTTCCACGATAAAAATCTTTTTAGAAAAACCTTCACATCGGGGCAACAAGTCCTTCTTTACGATTCCCGTCTCCATCTTCATCCGGGTAAGCTTAAATCTCATTGGAAAGGACCTTTTGTGGTGCGGTATGTACACCCGCACGGGCAGTTGAAGTCGAAAATTTGAAAAACGGTTCAATTTTTAAAGTAAATCGGCATAGATTAAAACCGTATTTTTCTGCTGACCCCGCGGAAGAGCTCCTGTTTTTACAGGAGCCGCTTTATCAAAACTAAAATTCCTCCGCCTCACCTCCATGTTTTTATAACATTTTCTCATTTTAAGAATGGAGGTGAGTGAAAATGGATTTAATTGAATATCTGTGCGTGCCAAAGAATAAGTTTGGGGGAATTTTTCATTTAACTATTATTTTACCCCTTGTATCTCTCCCCAGGTATACAGGTCCATGTTCTAAAAAGGCTACATTAGTGAGGACACTGCTGAAAACATGTTTGGAGGGGGGGAGGTTTGTATTCACTGAATTATCTTTGACACTGGGCATTAAAATTTTTTTTATAACAAAAGAGTAGAAAGTGAAAAAATTACATCCAAAAGATAGGAATAGTTTAAGAAAACCAAGAAAATTAGAAGTTTTCTTAAACGAACTAGTAATAAGTAGTTATGAGCTGTTGTCCCAAGGGTCAGTAAGATGAAGGAAGTCACTAATCTGAGGATAAAAATAAGTCTGAAAAATAGTTTCTATTCTGGAAGCCAAACATTTGAATGTTGATACCCTACTATATGCACTTACACACGTCTTGAAACTCGGGATAGTAGAGGATACCTTGAAATGCTCTTGTCTAAAAGCCAAAGTATGAAGGAAATAAAAAAAAATAAAGAAAATATAAAAATGGTGAAAAGAAAAATGAACACTGATTTTGTTATCGCCAAGGCAGCAATAAAAAAATATAGCGAGGGTGCCTCTTCACCTAGTGCCCTAAGGCCAACTGGTCTGGGAGTCACTGCTAAGCCTTAGGTGGTGCAAGACGAGGAAAATATTATCACCTAATTAGCAAGCACATGAGTAATCGGTCGGTTAGTACCTCAAGAAGTATTAACGGTCGCATGAAAATTGTGTGAGCAAATCTAATTATTCATCAAATTAAAAAGTACTAAGGTAGATGGACAAGAGTATGATAGCTTGAATTGAATTCTCCGAGTGTAGGGATGTTCTATTCACACACGTAGGGGTATATGATCGATGTTTGGATGAAAGGTAGGAATGAAGAATAAAGACGATGTTTTATTGAGGGATAATGTGATTTCTAACATCTTTTCATGACTATTAAGATAGGGCTCATGACAACTGAAAAGCTAGTGTAGTTGGAAACTCTTATTTTCAAAGTCTTTTTTTATGGTTCTTATCTTTATATGTAAATTTCACCATCTCTCTTTTGTTATAGGATTTTGTGAGTGTAATCCACTGAAAACCCTCAGGAGACAACACTCCTCCTACTAGGGACACCTAGGGGTTTAACGGCTTGTTGCACGTGCTCAGTGCAATCGTGTTTGCCTACGAAAGTGTGCTTAGTTTTCTCCTTTCTTTTTTCTCCTTCTCTTGAATAAACTAGTTTTCTCGGGACGATCAAAGATAAGTTTGGGGGTATTTGTTCAGTTGATAAAACTGCACATTTGTTATTACATTTTTCCTACCATTTCCATATTAAAAAAGGTCTTTATTATAATATATCATACATATGAGGGTTTATGTGTAAAAATACTATTTTCCATGTGTTGATATATTATAATTAGCATTTGGTAGGAAAATATATATAATATTATTAACCTAATCCTAGTAGAACTAAGTCTACTAAATAAGTTGTTGTGCAGAATTTTTCCAAGACTAAAATCAAGAAAATCAAGTTGTTGAAGAAAACTTGCCTAATTAAGAAAGCAAAACTTGGAAACCAAGTCTGGCAGCAACTACGAGAAGATTTCCCAATTCTGAAGGCTCCAGAGATTCACACGTGTCATGATAAGAAATCCCACGAAAAGAAAATCAACGGATGAGATCTTCTGGCCGCGGATCCGCGGCTAGAGCCCATTGATGCCGCGGATCCGCCGCGTGGAAGTGGAAGTAGGGGCTGGAATTTCTCTGGTGGAATCCTAACTAAAAGTTCCCAATTTAGGTATCTAAATTTCTGGCTTTTGGAGTATAAATAAGGACCGAGAGCCTCTTGGAAAAATTATCAAGTCGACGCGATCACGAAGTCCAAGACGGCTCACGCATCCAGGCTGATCATCAACTGTTCGTTTACCTCCTTAAAAGAGATCGAGAAGCAACTAGTACTTGTAATCATTTTCTAAGGAATCAAAGTGTAATGAATATTGTTGATTAAGAAAGGTTGCTTTCTTTTTCTTATTCTATTTCTTCGTAGTTTAATTATGCAATTTCTTTCCATCTCGTTTTCTCCTAATATGCGCGATTAATTCTCCGCTTGTTAGGGTTCGTAGGATTAGGGTAGGCTAATGGATGATGAACATCCCTAAACCTTTTTTAAGTCCTATAAAGTTTATGAACTTTATCAAAAGAATCATTAACATTCTAATCGGGTGCGCTAACAATTCCTTATTAGTTCCGACCGCGATTAGAGATTAGATTAATGATTGTTTTGGTAAAGGCTAGATATGAACGGAGTTCCGTGTCGAGATAAGGGTTAAGAGTGGGATTCCTTTTCTCTCCAGAAACCCTAATCTACACACATCACCGTCGTTCTAGTTTTAAATCTATTAAAGGATAAAAAGGGTAACTTTTAATTAATCGTCCATAACTACTAAATCCTAACGAACCCTACAATCCCTCTTATTATATTAACTACATCCCTAAAATAATCTAGATCTATATATTTTGCATTTTTGCTTAACGTAGGTCTAGAAACCTTTCCACAAAATTCTTTATTCCTCCTCTCTTTTTCAACACATCTAAAGTAAGAGTAAAGGATTCAATGTTTCCCAGAGGAGGACCCGTACTCATCTCGGTCTAGCTACAAGCGACACCGTTATTGTAACACCTGAGTCTGTGTTTAGTAGTAATTGTGTGTTAATGTGGGGTTTTTTTTGGTAAAAAGTTTACCAAAATGGGTTTCTCGTAATTTATCTGGTTTTATGGTTATTTTTATAGAATTTTATCTCGACCACACACACTTGTGGATGATAACTAGGGTTAAGCCTAGGGTTACCAAGTTTGGGTGTGCATGGTGGGTTAATCTTGTTTAGCCAACTATGGTGGTCTAACACACTTGGTTAAGCTAATTGGGATAACTATGAGTTTTAGATTTGGTTAAGGGTAATTAGGGTTTAGGGTTGACTTGTGATGAGAAGGAGAGATTGTGATGGGTGACATGCAAGCATTTAATGAGGGAAGAGAGAATGGTGGCTATGGTTATGTCACACCCCATTTCATTTCAAATTTTTTTGCATGTCTCTCTCACACTCTCTTTCACACTCTCATTTCACTCTCTTCTCTACCTCTCACTCACACACAACTTCAGCCCTTAAAACATCAGCATAGCCACCAAAACAACACCATCTGCCCCTGACCAAACATCAGCAGCACACTATCAGCCTGTTACAATCAGCTTCAGCCTTTTTCATCAGAACATCAGCAGCAACAGCTGCTACATCAGCCCCCAACTCTTTACATAACACTTCCCCCACAACACACAACCCTTCCCTTAACAATACCTCAACCCTTGCCACTGCTACAACAGCAACAACAACATTTCTGCCCCAAACAACAGCAACAGCTTCAACAACAGTGAAGCAATTCGTCTCATTTCCAGCCAAGTTTTGCAGCACCAGGAGCTGTAGCAACAGCACACACTCTCCTACTTCTTCTCTTGTCCTTCATCTAGGGTCTCTAGAGGTATAACCCCTTAACCCGACTCTATTTGCTAAAGTTATGGTTACCTAGCTTATATTAGTGTTTATTATATGTTTTAGTGGTAGTTTTGGGTAAATTAGGGGAGTTTTGACAAAATAATGGTTGTAATGGTTAGAATAACCTAATTAGGTGCTGTTGAGACCAGTTAACCAGAGAATTGCCACAGATTTCATAACGATACCCGATTTATCCGACTTGGCGTAATTTAGCAGTTTTAGTGACTTTTTAGCCTCCGTTAGATCTGCTGTTGACCCGAGCCTTTCAAAATAAAATTGTAAAGACTGTAGCATGGTGAGACTAGTAGGGACACACACACAAAACACGGGGACCCACCTCACTTTCCAGGCCACCGGTTTATTCGATCTGGCCGCAATTTGCGGCCAGAGTGGGGGGAGAGGTATTGAGTTTTTAGGTGTAGGGTCCTTCTTGGTAGCTTAGTCTGTTGGTATCTATAACTTTTTAAGTTTGGCCCAGAGGAAAAATCTGGAGCTATAGACGTGTTTTCGATGTTTTAAAACTTGTGCGACACGTGTGTGATACGCGTGGTTCTGTGGCGCGCTGCGCGACACAGCGCGTCGGGATAGGTTCTGGTGGGTTTGTGCACGTCGCGACGTGTCGTGTGCACGCGCGTTTAGTTTCACGCACGTGTATCCCTTTTATCGATATATCGTGTTTTGCAGGATTTTCCTTATGTGGTGACTTTTGTAAATTCTAGGTTCGCCGGCGGAGACTTCGAGCGCAGCAGAGAAAGGGAAGCAGGTGGTCGGACACACCTAGCGCGGGATCACGGGTGAGTAGATTTCACATCTACGGGGGACGATCATTTGGATGGCGCAAGTCGCCCGATAGATTAGTAAACTTTAACATTTACTTATAACATTAGAAATAATAATACTTGCATGATATTTGCTGCAGTTAGGATCTATATGTTGTACCCATATGCGCAAACTCATTTTGTAGGACACATGCACCATCACCAGGTTTTTATATGCAACACGAGCACTATTCATGTGTACACACACCCTGGTGATTGCCATGTCACGACACTAGATAACTTTAAATCTGAAACATGTTAATTACTTAGACCTGTGCTATTGCAATAAATATTTAAAATGAAATCATAAGAATTGCTATTCTCATGCATATGTATCATTATATCATTTGCTCATGCCTAGTATAAATCATAAATTGCAAATTGATATCACATGCATTCATTATCATTGACATATGCATCCATGATGATTTCATGAGATTTATGATATTTCTGGATTTCGGGGGAAAGCCGCAAGATTTCAAACTTATAATCTTTTAAAATATAAAAGTTGCGGTTTTCTAGTGATGTAAAGTGTCGTCCACCATGAGTTTGCTGTGGTTTCGAGACCCGTTTCGAGGAGGTGGATGAACCATCTCGGGTACATGGTGGGCCCGGTACGGTACCCCGGGGCAAGAAGATCACAGGAGATGGCGTTGAGCCTGGCAGGGGTCGGATTAGCTGACTTCATTTGGCACGGCGGATATCCAGAGGATACCGACCGTGGCCGCTGGATTGAGATATTGATACTTGACATGGATCAGCGGGACAGCTGAGGCCAGAGATACTTGATATGGATACATAAGGTTGAGACAGTTTTTGTGGTGTCGTTGCTGGAAACAGATTTTGTTGATTCCATGGATATTTTGCTGATTTTAAAAAGAGTTTCAAAAATAGAATAAAGAACAATTCTTATACCTACATGATGTGATCTTGAGTTGACTCATATAGCATACATATATGATAGTATATTCATGTGGCATACATACCTGTTATTACATCCATGTGCCATACATACTTGCTAGTACACTGATGTTGCATACATACCTGCCAGTACATATAGCCATACCTGTTTAGGGATGCTAGGATACTTGTGTGCATGCATGCGATAGCCTTAGTAGATGTTATTTATTACTCACGAGCTGGAAACTCACCCCCGTTGTGCCACAGCTTTTCTGCAGGTCCGTTCCGTCAGCATTGTAGCGGCGGACACTTTTTCCTCTTTTGCTCTTTTTTCCTGGACTCGAGGCTTTTGCTCATAGGTGGGTTGTTATCATTTTCTACCACCTTATATATGTTCATTGTATCTAGAGTACTCCATCTACTACTACTATTATTTCAGCTGTACTAGTTTTATTTGGATTACTGTATATTGACCTAGAGGTGAGGTTGTGAGACTTGTGAATGATATGTTATATTTTGGGTCGAGCTCACTTGAGTCGACATATTATTTTATCTATGCTTTCATGCTTACTTATGCATCTTGTGTTTTACATTGCGTCGGATTTGTGACCGCCTTGAGGCGAAGAGCTAGCTCCCGCTTGGGGATGCCATATTCATGTTATCCATTTATATTCCGATTTTGTACCCGTTGGGGGACTATTTTACAAGAAGATTTTGCCGGAAATTTGGGAAAAAGAGTAGTTGTTTTTCATAAAAAGAGACTTAATGAAACAAAGTGCTTTAAATAGAAATGGTTTTTCCTTCACTCTAATTCTTAATTGGGTCCTGATTTCTGGGCTTCGGTTTACTTATCTTACGGACGCCTTGAGACGTTTCGTAACTTAAGTGCCGGTCACGTTCCGTACTCTATAGGTCGTGACAAAGTTGGTATCAGAGCGATAGGTTCCACCTTTTTGAGTATAGGATGACCCTTAGTAGATGGAGTAAGTGACTTAAGCAGGGTGACGTAGCGTACGTATGTCCGTGGCATAGTTACGATACGGTACTCAGCCTAAGTGACTTTAGGATATACTTGCCTGAAATTCCTTCTTCAATTCCGTGTGTCCTATGGTTCTATTGCACCGTTCTTATTGTCCTGTTTCCTGTACCAGTCACTATGCCGCAGAGGGCTACCAGAGCGCATAGGGCTGCCGCCCGAGACGAGATTCGAGCTGGCTCGTCCGAGACTAGGACTGAGCAGGGTGGTATGCCTACGCCACAGGGACAGACTGATCCGCCTTCCCCAGGTCATATGGATAGGCTTGAGACTGGTATGGAGGAGCTGCGACAGATGATTGGGAGTATGTAGGAGCTACGTCAGATGGTGGGATCCTTAGTTGCGGCCAGTCGTGCACCGAGGCCGGAGGACGCACCTACTACATCCCAGACTACTATGATACCCGCTCCTACTACCACCACCATGGCCATCCCGGTTTCGCTACAGGAGTTCATGAGGCTGAGACTTCCAGTCTTCACGGGTACCGATGCAGCAGAGGACCCGCAGACGTTCCTCGACAGTTTGGCTAGGATCTGCAGCTCGCTGAGGTGTTCTGATGACCGATGGGTAGAGCTGGCGAGTTTCTGACTAGAGGGCCTCCAACAGATATGGTGGGAGTCAGTTTTGAGAGGTCGAGCTGCAAGTCTACCGCCCATGACCTGGACCGAGTTTACAGCAGTCTTCCTAGCCCGTTTCCTTCCTGAGAGCGTTCGTGACGCCAGGGCTCGTAGTTTTGAGGCCTTGATCAAGACTCCAGGGATGACGGTGTCTGAGTATGACATCCAGTTCACGCAGTTATCCAGATATGCTCCGTATTTGGTGGACACCGAAGCAAAGAGGGTGAAGAGATTCATACAGGGACTGGATGCCCAGCTATTTCTTGCCATTGGCGCCCAGCACTTCGATACCTATTCAGCGGCTATGGATACAGCGTTGCGGATGGAGGCACGTATTTCAGCGACTTCGACCGTTCCCGCGCCGAAGAGGATTCGTACCGGCACGCCAGATCAGAGGCAGCATGCCAGATTCTTCCCGAGAGATAGGGCCGGCAGAGGGTTTGGACGAGGTCAGCTGTATGGTTCGTATCCACAGGGATAGCAGGTGTCGCCAGGATGCTTTGGGTGCGGGAGTCTGCACCATCGTATCAGAGACTGCCCAGCGAGGTGACAGGGAGTGGCGACAGTTCCGCATATGACCCTACCACCATCACCGCCCCCTCCTCAGAGAGATCCACTTCCTGCTACAGGCGATGCTCCACGCCAGTTAGGTGCACCCAGAGGCCGTGGACGCGGCGGACCGATCCAGAGAGGACGAGGAGGCAGAGGCCGAGGCCGAGGTCAGCCCGCTATTGGTGGAGGTCAGGCCTGAGTGTTTGCGTTGACACTGCAGGATGCGCAGGCATCCAATGCCGTCGTTACAGGTTCCCTATCAGTATGTTCTGTTGATGCACACGTGTTGTTTGATCCCGGATCCACGCATTCCTACGTTTCTACACACTTCGTGCCGAGTTTGGATAGAGAGTCCAGCTTGCTTGATCAGCCACTTGTCGTGACCACTCCTGTGGGAGAGTCATTTGTTGCTAGACACATGTTCCGATCCTGTACCGTCTGCATTGGCGAGCGAGAGCTGCCTGTCGACTTGATCCTTCTTGAGATGTTGGACTTCGACGTTCTTTTGGGCATGGATTGGTTAGCCACGTGCTATGCGTCTGTGGACTGCCGCGAGAAGACAGTTAGATTTTGTTTTCCCGGCGAGTCGGCTTTTGTTGTGTAGGGGGGCCGTGGTGCCGCCCCTCACATAGTGATTTCTTCTCTTCACGCTGATCAGCTGTTGAGGAAAGGATGTCGGGGATTTCTAGCCTATGTATGTGTCACTAGAGCTTCAGATGTTCCATTGGACCAGGTTCCGATTATATGTGAGTTCCCCGACGTTTTCCCTGATGGGCTGCCAGGATTGTCGCCTGAGCGCGATGTCAAGTTCTGTATTGATTTGATTCCCGGCTCGGGGCCTATTTCTATACCGCCTTATCGGATGGCCCCGACGGAACTTAAAGAGTTGAAGGTTCAGCTGCAAGATTTATTAGATAAGGGACTTATTCGACCCAGTGTTTCTCCATGGGGTGCTCCGGTCCTGTTTGTCAAGAAGAAGGACGAAAGTTTGCGCTTATGTATCGACTACCACCAGCTGAACAAAGTTACCGTGCGGAACAGATATCCGTTGCCACGCATTGATGATCTGTTCGATCAACTTTAGGGTGCGGGTTATTTTTCGAGGATCGACTTACGATCAGGATACCACCAGCCGCGAGTCCGACAAGAGGATATACCAAAGACATCTTTCCGTACACGCGATGGCCACTATGAGTTTCTGGTGATGTGGTTCGGACTCACCAACGCCCCAGCAGCATTTATGGATTTGATGAACCGTACCTTCAGGCCATATCTCGACTTATTCATCATAGTGTTCATTGATGATATTTTGGTGTATTCCCGGAGCCGAAAGGAGCACGAGCAACACTTGCGGACTACGATGCAGACCCTGAGGGAGCACCAGCTCTTCGCAAAATTTTCTAAATGTGCATTCTGGTTGGACAGCGTTGGGTTCTTGGGCCACGTAATTTCCAGAGAGATGGCATATGTGTGGACCCGAAGAAGATTGAGGCTGTTCAGCAGTGGCCCAGACCGACGTCGGTTACGGAGATCCATAGTTTTCTAGGCCTGGCGGGCTACTACAGGCGATTCGTTCAGGATTTCTCCCGTATTGCTGCACCTTTGACCGGTTTGACCCGGAAAGGAGTTCCTTTCGTTTGGACGGAGGAGTGCGAGCACAGTTTTCAGCAGCTACGGACTTGTTTGACTACGGCGCCGGTATTATCATTGCCCTCAAAATCAGGCGGATTCATGGTTTATTGCGACGCTTTACGGGTGGGGTTAGGATGCGTATTGATGCAGCATGACAGGGTGATCGCGTATGCTTCGCGGCAGTTGAAGAAACATGAACAGAACTACCCCACTCACGATTTGGAGATGGCTGCAGTGGTCTTTGCACTTATGATCTGGCGACATTACCTATACGGCGAGTCGTGCCAGATATTCACTGATCACAAGAGCTTAAAGTATATATTTCAGCAGCGAGACCTGAATCTGAGACAGCATCGTTGGATGGAGCTGGTGAAAGACTACGACTGTGAGATCTTGTACCACCCGGGCAAGGCGAATGTAGTGGCGGATGCTTTGAGCAGGGGGGCCAGGGGTAGTCTATCTTGTTTGCGCGCAGTGCAGAGGCAGTCGTCAGCAGATTGGCAGATTTTATGCGATGGCCGAGTTGAGTTCGAGTTCACTCCGACGAGGGGACAGCTTGCGCATGTTCGTGCACGTCCGCAGTTACTTGACCGCATTCGAGAGGCACAGCCCAGTGATGACCGACTTTCAAAGATCATGGAGCAGATTAGGCAGGGTAGAGATTCCGAGTTCGTGATCGACGATCAGGGAGTACTACGATTTGGGACTCGATTGTGTACCAGATTCAGAGGGACTGCGACGTGAGATTCTTGAGGAGGCGCATAGATCTACGTACAGCATTCATCCAGGTTCCACCAAGATGTACCGCGACTTGAGAGATGTCTATTGGTGGGACGGGATGAAGTGGGAGGTCACAGACTTCGTATCGAGATGCCTGACTTGTCAGCAAGTCAAGGCCGAGCACCAGAGGCCAGCATGAGAGTTGCAGCCTTTGCCCATTCCGGAGTGGAAATGGGAGCAGATTTCGATGGACTTCGTTGTGGGTCTACCCAGGACCAGTCGAGGGTACGACTCCATTTGGGTGATTGTGGATCAATTGACGAAAGCGGCTCACTTCCTGCCAGTGAAGACCACTTTCAGTTTTGCTCAGTATGCCCAGATTTACATCGACGAGATCGTGCGGTTACATGGCGTACCGACTTGTATCGTATCAGACCGAGGCACCCAGTTTACCAGCCGACTATGGCAGAGACTTCAGGAGGCATTGGGCACCCGTTTGAGCTTCAGCACAGCATTTCATCCGCAGACCGACGGACAGTCAGAGCGGACTATTCGGACTCTCGAGGACATGCTCAGAGCGTGCGTTTTGGACTTTGGCGGTAGCTGGGATCGTCATTTACCTTTAGTGGAGTTCTCCTACAACAACAGCTTCTAGGATACTATTCAGATGGTACCTTTTAAGGCCTTGTATGGGAGGAGATGCAGATCGCCCGTCTGTTGGACAGAGCTGAGCGAGAGCAGTATTTTTGGGCCGCAGATCGTGCAGGAGACGACCGAGAAAGTGCAGTTGATTCGAGACCGGATGAGAGCAGCTTAGAGCAGACAGAAATCGTATGCAGACAAGCGTCGTCGCAGGTTAGAGTTCGCAGTTGGCGATCATGTTTTTCTGAGGGTCTCTCCGATGAAGGGCGTGATGCGATTTAGGCGAAAGGGAAAGCTTAGCCCTAGATTCATGGGTCCTTTCGAGATCCTCGAGCGTGTCGGCACTGTTGCATATCGTTTGGCTCTTCCACCCAGCTTTTCAGATGTTCACCCCGTCTTCCACGTGTCGATGCTACGCAGATATCTTCATGACCCTTCCCACACGATTCAGCATCAAACCGTTCAGCTTGAGCCCGACCTTTCGTTCACCGTGCAGCCAATTGAGATATTGGATCGGCAGGTGAAGAAACTTCGATCAAAGGTCTTGCCGTCGGTGAAGGTTCTTTGGCGCAGCCCGAATGGTGAGGCGATCACTTGGGAGGCCGAGGGAGTGATGCGGAAGAAATTCCCTCATCTTTTTGAAGGTACGCGTAGTTGCATATTTTAAAATTCGGGGACGAATTTTCTTAAGGGGGAAGACTGTAACACCTGAGTCTGTGTTTAGTAGTAATTGTGTGTTAATGTGGGGTTTTTTTTTGGTAAAATGTTTACCAAAACAGGTTTCTAGTAATTTATCTGGTTTTATGGTTAATTTTGTAGAATTTTATCTCGACCACACACACTTGTGCATGATAACTAGGGTTAAGCCTAGGGTTACCAAGTTTGGGTGTGCATGGTGGGTTAACCATGTTTAGCCAACCATGGTGGTCTAACACACTTGGTTAAGCTAATTGGGATAACTATGAGTTTTAGATTTGGTTAAGGGTAATTAGGGTTTAGGTTTGACTTGTGATGAGAAGGAGAGATTGTGATGGGTGTCATGCAAGCATTTAATGAGGGAAGAGAGAAGGTGGCTATGGTTATGTCACACCCCATTTCATTTCAAAACTTTTTGCATGTCTCTCTCACACTCTCTTTCACACTCTCATTTCACTCTCTTCTCTCCCTCTCACTCACACACAACTTCAGCCCTTAAAACATCAGCATAGCCACCAAAACAACACCATCAGCCCCTGACCAAACATCAGCAGCATACTATCGGCCTGTTACAATCAGCTTCAGCCTTTTTCATCAGAACATCAGCAGCAGCAGCTGCTACATCAGCCCCCAACTCTTTACATAACACTTCCCCCATAATACACAACCCTTCCCTTAACAATACCTCAACCCTTGCCACTGCTACAACAACAACAGCAACATTTCTGCCCCAAACAACAGCAACAGCTTCAGCAACAGTGAAGCAATTCATCTCATTTCCAGCCAAGTTTTGCAGCACCAGGAGCTGTAGCAACAACACACACTCTCCTACTTCTTCTGTTCTCCTTCATCTAGGGTCTCTAGAGGTATAACCCCTTAACCCGACTCTATTTGCTAAAGTTATGGTTACCTAGCTTATATTAGTGTTTATTATATGTTTTAGTGGTAGTTTTGGGTAAATTAGGGGAGTTTTGACAAAATAATGGTTGTAATGGTTAGAATAACCTAATTAGGTACTGTTGAGACCAGTTAACCAGAGAATTGCCCCAGATTTCATAACGATACCTGATTTATCCAACTTGGCGTAATTTAGCAGTTTTAGTGACTTTTTAGCCTCCGTTAGATCTGCTGTTGACCCCAGCTTTTCAAAATAAAATTATAAAGACTGTAGCATGGTGAGACTAGTAGGGACACACACACAAAACACGGGGACCCACCTCACTTTCCAGGCCGTCGGTTTATTCGATCTGGCCGCAATTTGCGGCCAGAGTGGGGGGAGAGGTGTTGAGTTTTTGGGTGTAGGGTCCTTCTTGGTAGCATAGTCTGTTGGTATCTGTAACTTTTTAAGTTTGGCCCAGAGGCAAAATCTGGAGCTATAGACGTGTTTTCGATGTTTTAAAACTTGTGTGACACGCGCGTGATACGCGTGGTTCTGTGGAGCGCTGCGCGACACGGCGCGTCGGAGTAGGTTCTGGTGGGTTTGTGCACGTCACGACGTGTCGTGTGCACGCGCGTTTAGTTTCACGCACGCGTATCCCTTTTATCAATATATCGTGTTTTGCAGGATTTTCCTTATGTGGTGACTTTTGTAAATTCTAGGTTCGCCAGCGGAGACTTCGAGCGCAGCAGAGAAAGGGAAGCAGGTGGTCGGACACACCTAGCGCGGGATCACGGGTGAGTAGATTTCACATCTATGGGGGACGATCGTTTGGATGGCGCAAGTCGCCCGATAGATTAGTAAACTTTAACATTTACTTGTGACATTAGAAATAATAATACTTGCATGATATTTGCTGCAGTTAGGATCTATATGTTGTACCAATATGCGCAAACTCATTCTGTAGGACACATGCACCATCACCAGGTTTTTATATGCAGCACGAGCACTATTCATATGTACACACACCCTGGTGATTGCCATGTCACGACACCAGATAACTATAAATCTGAAACATGTTAATTACTTAGACCTGTGCTATTGCAATAAATATTTAAAATGAAATCATAAGAATTGCTATTCTCATGCATATGTATCATTATATCATTTGCTCATGCCTATTATAAATCATACATTGCAAATTGATACCACATGCATTCATTATCATTGACATATGCACACATGATGATTTCATGAGATTTATGATATTTCTGGATTTCGGGGGAAAGCAGCAAGATTTCAAACTTATAATCTTTTAAAATATAAAAGTTGCGGTTTTCTAGTGATGTAAAGTGTCGTCCACCATGAGTTTGCTGTGGTTTCGAGACCCGTTTCGAGGAGGTGGATGAACCGTCTCGGGTACATGGTGGGCCCGGTACGGTACCCGGGGCAAGAAGATCGCAGGAGATGGCGTTGAGCCTGGCAGGGGATGGATTACCTACCGGTGACTTCATTTGGTACGGCGGATATCCAGAGGATACCGACCGTGGCCGCTGGATTGAGATATTGATACTTGACATGGATCAGCTGGACGGCTGAGGCCAGAGATACTTGACATGGATATATGAGGTTGAGACAGTTTTTGTGGTGTCGTTGCTGGACACAGATTTTGTTGATTCCATGGATATTATGCTGATTTTAAAAAGAGTTTCAAAAATAGAATAAAGAACAATTCTTATACCTACATGATGAGATCTTGAGTTGACTCATATAGCATACATACGTGATAGTATATTCATGTGGCATACATACCTGTTATTACATCCATGTGCCATACATACTTGCTAGTACACTGATGTTGCATACATACCTGCCAGTACATATAGACATACCTGTTTAGGGATGCTAGGATACTTGTGTGCATGCATGCGATAGCCTTAGTAGATGTTATTTATTACTCACGAGCTGGAAACTCACCCCCGTTGTGCCACAGCTTTTCTGCAGGTCCGTTCCGTCAGCACTGTAGCGGCGGACACTTTTGCCTCTTTTGCTCTTTTTGCCTGGACTCGAGGCTTTTGCTCATAGGTGGGTTGTTATCATTTTGTACCACCTTATATATGTTCATTGTATCTAGAGTACTCCATCTACTACTACTATTATTTCAGCTATACTAGTTTTATTTGGATTACTGTATATTGACCTAGAGGTGAGGTTGTAAGACTTATGGATGATATGTTATATTTGGGGTCGAGCTCACTTGAGTCGACATATTATTTTATCTGTGCTTTCATGCTTACTTATGCATCTTGTGTTTTACATTGCGTGGGATTTGTGACCGCCTTGAGGTGAAGAGCTAGCTCCCGCTTGGGAATGCCATATTCATGTTATCCATTTATATTCCTGTTTTGTACCCGTTGGGGGACTATTTTACAAGAAGATTTTGCCGGAAATTTGCGAAAAAGAGAAGTTGTTTTTCATAAAAAGAGACTTAATGAAACAAAGTGCTTTAAATAAAAATGGTTTTTCCTTCACTCTAATTCTTAATTGGGTCTTGATTTCTGGGCTTCGGCTTACTTATCTTACGGACGCCTTGAGACGTTTCGTAACTTAAGTGCCGGTCACGTTCCGTACTCTGCGGGTCGTGACAGTTATTGATTGCAGTTAACTACTACCACACTTTTTCCAACCAATCACGCTCTCAGATAGGGACGCCCATTCCCATATCGCCTCGCAAGGATCGCCACTGGAGGTTCTTCTGCCATGGGGTCTTCTTCTTCTGGCCCTTCTTTTTCGGCCGGAGCTTCTTCATCGAGGTCTGATTCTACGTGATCCTCTTCTGCTGGGTCTTCCTCCATGGGATTTTCCTCCACTGGATTTTCTTCTATCGGGTCCTCCTCGGGATCTTCCTCTATCGGATTCTCTTCGGGGTCCTCCTCATCATCATCAGAGTCGCTGATTATGTCGACTTCTGGGGCTACGAATCCCTCATCCTCAGAATCGCTGTTTCCAAAAATAACCTGTGAGCCGTTGATCTCTTCATCTGATCTTACCAGCATCTAGTCCGAGGAAACGCACGACCGTGTGTCCTCATCTAGAGGCGGCGCTTCTCTAAGGTGGGCCATGACCTGAAAAGAGAGAGTCATGATTAGACAGTGGGACACATTAAGAAGATAACCAAGGATAAGGTAGCACAGGGAGGATATGTTGTAAGCAAGAACTGAAAAATTAAAATTTAAAAATGCTGATGCAATGGATAGTATAAATAAAGTGAGAAGCAAGAGAACGATACATACATCTCAACTCAAAGTTTTATTGCATTCAACTAAAAGTTCAGCGGATAAGATCTCAAACGAAAAGGAAATATTTACAAAGGAGTGATAACATTTTTTATTGAAAGCAGAAAACGCGATAACTCTTCTTGGATTTCTAGACCGCTGCAATCTCGTCACACGAGTTGAATCCTGCGCTGGGTCCGTACTATTCCTCGAAGCTCGAACTAGAAATAACCATTACTTTGCAGAAGTGGAGAGTGTGGACGAACCTCCTCATTGTAGCTCCTTCCTTTTTGGGCAACCATTGATAAGGTGTTCGCAGGATCCGCAAATCAGGCATTGTCCTTTGGCGCGGCGACAGTCTCTCTGAAGGTGTCCTGGCTTCTTACAGTACCCACAACATTGGGTCTTCCGCTGCTTCCATTGCTGGGGAACAAGTGGGCGTTTCATTTTCACCTCTTTTCCTTGTCTAACAGGGATTCCTCTACGATTGGAGGCTTCCGCTGGTGCCGGAGTCATCTGCCTTCTTAATCCTTCAGCCAACAGGTCGTTTGTTCGCTCCTAGGCTTCCTTCAGACTTTGCAGTACATTCAGAATCTCTACGGTCTGATTCTGGGAAGTGGGGATCGAAGAAGAGTCGTTGAAAGACATGGTCCTGAAACAACAATTTTAGGACGGCATAAGGTACAAGGAGTAAAAATCAGAACAAGATATAGAATAGACAATGAAACAAGAATATCGGGTGGGATGAAACTCAATCGAGCGGAAAACAAATATAGAACTCCAAGTTACCCAATAGAGCACAGTATTGCAGCTATGCTGCAGTTCATAATTACAACCACGTAACTCTATTAGGTCACCCAAAACTCTAGCGGATAGATCAATATGTATAGCAGCATACACTATGTGAATCGATATTAAGAATAACAAATTTACAATCTAGACCGAAGGATGTCTTAGATTGCCAAGCACAACACGAAAACTGCAATCCCAATTGAAGCAAAACCTGGCTTTGATACCAACGAAACCATGTCATGCCCTGCTTCCTAAAATACGGAATACGAGGGGTTGACAAGGCCAGCCATGCTCCTACGGTCAAGGAAATATCCTGCTGTAGTCACACTTCGGCTTCTAGCTTTACGTGGTAATCAGTAAACAATGCACATGTAATGAGAAATGCAGTAACTAAATCAAAAGAACTAACCAGGTGGAGATCAATGAAGTATAGCTCTGAGTCGCTGATCAAGATGTCCGCGATATCCTCGAGGTACATCAGGTCCTGGTCCAGGCTTGATCCATTTCTCACTCTGAGCATGCATACTCAGGTCGTCTGAGCGACACGATAGCAATACACACACACACACACACACACACACAAATGGTAACTCGTGCAATAATAATGAAAATGTAACAGTAATCAAAAGAGTAAAGACGTGAACAAGAAGTAGCCAAAGCAAGTAGTTAATAGAGCAGGTAAGCAGTAACGCAGTAAACAATATAGCAGGTATGCTGAATCAGTAAGCAATGCTTGTCAATGTCACTATCCCTATCAGTCTCTAGTCTCAATGTACAGGTCACTAAGCCTATCGTCAGTCCAAGTGTGAGAGTCAACCACTCGTGAGTATCCCCCACCCAAGGGTAGGACCCAAGGACAAGGGAACACGGGCCCGAGTCGCTTGCTAATAATCAGTGATATCCTTATATATCTCCATATATCTCCATATGTGCCGGCATGGGACTCCCGAGATTCTGTTGAACTCACACTCAAACTACCCCACATCCCGTGGTCTACATCAAACGCCAACCATAAACTCATATACCGGTCGGTCCATGACAAGTCTGCGCGAGAACTGGAGACAGGATCTCCATCAAGCACGTCCCGACTGATACCCAAGATGAATGGACAGTGTTTGGTGCCTTACCCGTGACACCCATACAAGGGCTTCCATAATTGTCCCATACCAATTATAGTCACACTTATACACGTCCCACAGACGTCGACAATGCAATAAATCAATAGGGTCCACCGATTGTGTACAAGTACGTGTCACTTTCTCTTATCCATTCATACTTAAACACTAACGTACTTGCCACAATCAAACACTAAAACCTAACACTGGGTAATGCACACGATCTTTAGGTTACCAATGCAATAACATATGTGTAATATGATGAGAATACGATAATTCAGGCATGATTAAGATATCATAAGTCGGTGTCCTACCACTTGCATAATTTATTATAAACCATACATGCAAAATTTAGCAAAACAATAAAAAGGTGTAAATAATATGTTTAATTATCTATCAATCAAAATTGGTTTCACGTTAATCGGGTTCCAGGATCACTAGGTATGGCCATTTCATTTTAAGCGTTCACTGCTGGAAATCCGGTTTCAGAATCGGAAGTCCGTTTCGTAACGCATTTTAATCCCAGTTGGGATCGTAATTAGGCAATACTATAGTTGAGCTATTTTTATGATTATCAGTCAAGTTTCCACCACAATTAGCGTATCAGCAATATATTATGGCGACAGGGAGTTATGGACAGATTATGTTCGGTGTGTAAAATCTGCCTATGCAGAATTCAGCACGATGCAACGACATTGTAAAATGGATTAAAAATATAAAACGGTTGAGGAAACCAGTTAGACTAGTCGAGTAAGAAATCTAATTCAATTTCCTACGTAATGATAAAGGGTTCTGTTCATTCTCATATTTGAACAGGAATATACAGGGGTTTAGAAACAGGGGTTAATCGGGATTTCCATTCTGGACTGCAGTCCAGAATCGTAATCCTCCGCAATTATCTCTATCATAGTTTATTAAAATTCAGTGATCAACAATATAATAAAGTAGGATAAGCAGTTAGCTTCGATACGAGCCATCGCACGCATCATTTTAATGTGTACACAATTAATTATGATTTTAACAAGTATCAGACGTGGGAAATATTCAGTTTTAACGGGTGTAATTGGCGGTGATCGTTCAAGCCAGTAACGATTATATTTTCCAGTAAGATTTCACCACAATGTTCATTGCCACACGGGCCAGCATATACAATCAAGTTTCGTCAGTTTAAAGTATGGTTTTCGTTCGGGTTTTGCATCAAGCACTTGTGTCATATAGGTTCTCACGAATCGTAAAACATGGAATTTGTAGTAGTTTGAACTATAACAGTAATCTAGCATGTAGCAAGTAGGGTACTTTCCTGGAGATGCTTTGGTGATGCACAGCAGCGGCAACGGCACGAACGCGCAACGAACGGTACGGTTAGGGTTCGCGGCCTCGGCTCGAGCTTGGGCTCTTGGACTCGATGGCTCGGTAGGTGCGACGGACGTGCGCTGGCGTTGCGACGGATGGCGTGTTGCTGACGATGAAGGCTTCAGGGGATCGGGACCACAGTTTGATGACGACGCCGGTGATCAGAGGAACGGGAACTGGGTCGGATGTAAGTGTTCGACGAAATGCCGGGGCTCGATTTGAAACTTGGGCTAGCTTGGTGCTGCGGTGAAGGTGATGGGTCCGCAAGGAGGTGATCGAAGGTGCACCGAGGAGGGCTAGGAGAGGCTGCGGAGGTCCAGGGGCGCCGGAGAAGAGAGCTCAGGTGATGTGAAAGTGGCAGAGATGCTGAGAGAGAGAGAGAGAGAGAGATAGATTTAGGGGGAGAGAGATGCTGAGAAAGGGAGAGAGAGAGATTTAGAGAGAGAGGGATGCTGAGAGAGAGAAAGAGAGAGAGATGCTGAGAGAGGGAGAGAGAGAAATGTCGCAGAAAGAGAGAAAGGGGAGAAATGTTTGCAGAGGGGGAGAGAGAAAGAGCTCGGTGGTTGCGACGTGCGGTCGACGGAGGCACCGTCGAGATGGTCAAGGTGGCCGGTGGGAGGAGGCAGCGAGGGAGGAGTTCGAGTCGTGTGGGGTGCAGGGGATGCTCGGTGGTGGAGGGCGTGCAGGGGGCTCGAGCTCGGCGGTGGGTTGGGTGTGCATGCGAGGGGAGTGAGGCAGTGGGGGTTCCGGTTTTTGGTAGTTAGTGAAAGGAGCGAAGGTGGTTGGTGATGGAGGTAGTCGGCGGTGGCGGCACGGTGAGGGCGTGGGTTCGAGAGAGGGAGTGGGAGGAAACAGGGAAGGAGCAAGAGGAAACAAGAGAGAGGGGGAGGAGAGAGTTAGAGAGACGGGGTGGAGAATGTTGTGCGCGCGTGCGGCCTTGAGGAGCGGGGGCGTTGGCGAGGTGGGCGGCGACGTGGGGGACGTGGGTACATGGGTTCGCGCAGAGGCAGAGAAGATGCGGGAAAAGAGAATGAAGGGGAGGAAGGAGCGGGTCGGGTCGGGTTGATTGGGCTGGGGCGGCCAAGAAAATAAATAAAAACAATAAAAGAAGCAGGAAAGGGGGTCCGGGCTGGATTAAGAAATGGGAAAATCAAGGGATATGGGCCGGGCTGGTGTTAAAGGGATTTAAATGGAAAATAGAGAGTTAAGTGAAATTGGAGAATTTGGGCCGGGCTTGGGAATTAAAATTAAAGAATAAAGGAAAATGGGGAAAGGTGGGCCAGGTTGGGAATTAGGAGGATTTAATTGGAAAAATGGGGAGATGGGTCGGGAAAAGATGAAAGGAAAAGAGGAGTTAGGATTTGGGCTGAGGGAAATTTATTCAATTCAAAGGTAAATTCTGTTGGGCTGGCTTTATTTGTTTAACTCTATTTTGCTTGGGCTGGGGTTAGTTTAGGGAAAAATTGAGGAAGGGAAAAGGAAGTATGGTTAAGGTTTGGGTTAGGAAATTATAAAAGGAAATTGAGGTTAGAAAATAGGGTTAGGGTTTTATTTAAAATACTTAAAATAATTAGAAGCATCAATAAGTAAATTTTGTAAGTGACCCTTATAAAAATACGGAAAATTTATAGTAAATTTTTGGGGGAAAGACCTGAAGACTTATTTATTAGAATACGCTAATTACATATAGGAACTGGGTATTACACAGAATATCATATTTGGATTTAATATGGGCTAGTATTATTTATCTCTTTTGCATACACGTACATTTAATGGGACAGTTTGTTATAAGAATATGGCTATTTGTATAAATACATGTATTTAAGTCTTAATACAAATACGGGTATTTGTATCTTTTATACGAATACGGGTTTTCGTATTTTATACGAATATGGTATTCGTATTTTGATATGAATACGGGTGTCTGTATTTGTCGAATATATTTGTATTGGTGTATTTGTGTGTATTTATATTGTAACATTCTAAAAATTGTTTAGAATAATTATAGATTAATTAGCGGTTTATTATGCGTTTTTCAATAAAAACTAGTTAATAATTATTTCCACATAGACATAAATATACTTAATCACTTAGGTAATTACTTACTTATTTATGTATTTATTTAATTATTTAATCATTTGATTATTTATTTATTAAATTATTTTAAATGTACATACACACTAATCTAGTGTTAACAATAAGTTAGTATAGGTTAAACATGCTTATGCAACCATGACAAATTAAAACACAAATTTATAAATGGTTGATACATTTTAAATGATGGATGGTTCTAGAATTATTGAGAAAAGAGAAAATAAAAATAAAAATGGAAATGAAGCATGGTGCATTTAATGAGGTGAGAGGTGAGCCATGATTGATTAAAACTCTCTCTCTCTCTAGATTTTTCTCCCTCATTTTCTTCTCTTCTTCTCTTCTTCTTCTTTCTCCTTAACTCAAAAACCTATCTTTAATACCAAAAACTATACACAAACCCCACACAAGTCCTTCACTAATCATTTCTAAATTCCAATTTTAAAACTCTTCAGGAGTTTCTTAGAAGCAAGTCTTCACTTTGTGGCAACCTCTTAAAGTTAAGTTCACCTTCAAGTTAATTTTAAAATATGATCCAAGTTTATTACATGTTTTGCTAATCCTTTGCCTTAATTATTCTTAATTTAGATTTAAGATAGTGTTTAAAGTAAATTTAATGTTTCAATAGAGGGTTAAGTTGAGTTTGGGTTGTAATGAATTCTAGGGTAATCATGACTTAGATTAGATTAGTTAAGTGTAGTTTAGCGCCTAATAGCCTTGTTTAACTACCAAGTTTGTACTAAAATACCTTAATGTTTTAGATTAGTGTAAAATATCGTATTTAGTTAAGATTAGGGTCTCGTTTTAGAATCTGCTATCAATCCAGAGACTTTTGAAAGAAGTTGTAATTCCCGGAAGATATATATAGGACTAGAAATACACCTTCAAAACCCGAGCCCCTAACCCCACCTTTTGGCTGCAGATTTATTGGTTCTGGCCACAATTTGCGGCCGGGTCAGGGAACATGGTCGTGGGTCTTCGTCGATAGTTCTCTGCAACTCTAATTAGGTCTTTGGTGCGTGCAACTTTCTCTAGTTGTACCTATATGAATATCTGGAACCTTTTTACCATAATTTAGGCGTTTTGTTAACGTGCGATGCGATATTTCGATTCTTGTTTTGGCATTTCCTTTGGACAAAAGCCCTTAGGTCCCTTAGGGGTAGTCTTACATGTTGTTGCACACGTTTAACATACTAAATTCGCACGTGTTAACTCGTAAGAGTTAGTTCATTCGTGTAGTATTTGATTTCGTGCATATCGGATTTCTAGGCTCATGTGCTAAGTTTTGTGCGATTCTAGGATCAGTTGCGTAGACGACGGACACGGCTAGGAAAGGAAATGAGGTGGTTCGATTCGAGTAGCCGAGATCGTTCCGGTGAGTAGATTTAACATCTATGGGGGAATTGCTCGGATTGTTAGTTATATGAATTCCCTAGATGCCATTATTATACATGTGATGTATATTATAGTGGATGCTTGGACATATATAGGGAGGACTTTCTTACTTGACATGATAGTATGCTATTTGGTTGCTCTTTATCTTAACATGTACACTTATTGTCTCTCTATTACATGTTCATAAAGCCTTAAGGATGAGTACTTGAATACCAGGATTATGATGCAGATCGTATTAGTGGGGCAGAAATAGTCGGTAAGTACATCCTTCAAATATTCCTGGTCGTGGGTGTATTGAGACGGGTCATCGATATTCCAGAGTAGACTAGCGTATATGCTTCTCGACCCATATGATGGGCGATGGATGATCCCATATCCATTGGTGTTTGATATCAGAGATGGTATACGGGTGCTCAATGGAGACTGGGTACACTAAATGGACTCGCCGAGAACTCCTAGATGGTAATATACCTATCGTCAGATAATAGTTCTCTGGTGACACTGTTACAGGTTATTCTGTAGACCCGAGATCGTCATAGAGTCTTGTATGATTCCCACTGTGCTTTGATTTCCACCTTACCACGTTCAAGAGATCGTGCAAAACGGTGGTTTTTGGGTATAGTCCCGAGTCACATGGAGGCAATGAGCGATAGGAGGGGATTTCGTCTCTCCCGGTATTGGGTGTTGATGTTGCACTATGCTTGATTGGCCATAACAGGAAATCATTGGCCAGGGTTGCTTAGATTTACTGGTAAGTGTTTTCAGTAGTTTCTCAAACCGTTATGAGCCTTACATCGGCATGACTTATCAGGCTATTGGGGTCTGACGTTTACCACCCCAGGCTGTGATATGCGACATATTAGATGAAGAGACCGGACTGTACGGTAGTGTTATTGATTGGATTCGCAGGAGTATGAGCAGGATTGCTTGTTGATCTTCTGATCGTTTAACACCTGGTTGGCTGATTGAATGCGAGATTTTACGATCAAAGAATTAATTACCGCAATCAAGAACGGCGTCGCTTGGTAGCTTGCCGGTGAGTACGGGTCGGTCCATAGGTATTTTGCGTATTCTCAATTTGTTCTAACGAGTTAATTCCAAATGATGTCGGATTGATTATCACTAAAAACTAAGGTTGATCTAGACTAGGATTAAAATCTTGCTAGGGTTAGGTTTAGGTTATGTTTGGAAAGTCAATATTCCTCACCACTTTCTATGCCCTAATTAAGAGCTATGAGGTGTTATGATAATAATTAATAAAGTGAATTAGTACTATCGGGAAGTAACGATGTTTCTTCCTCTAGGTTCTTGTCCTTCCTTTCTTAATTCTTACCCTAACCTCCATGGAAAACATACGCAACCGGTCTTTTAAACTATGGTATCACCGCTACCTCGTGGGATAGGATGCCGTAGGGAGCGGTGTGTGTATGTATGCATGGAGTCCTATAAAAATATGTGATGGGCAAAAAAGGGGTGAGAGAATTTCATCTCTCAAACATTCCCTATTCCTAACCCTAACAAGTGAGGAACTATTCACTCATTAGGGAATTGATAAACATGTTATAAACGAATTAATTAGGGCAGATAATAAAAGTTATACTAGGGCAGATAATAAAAGTTATACTAGGGCAGAAAGAAAATTAACTAGGGCAATAAAAAGAAAACTTACTCTAATTTTTATTTGATGCTATCTTCAAACATTTACAGGAATTGAATTCTGAATTTTGATAAATACAATGAGGCACAAGAAGAGGCATAACCTAAAAGAGGTTTTAGGGTTTCTATTTATAGAATATAGAAACCCTAAGATTACAATCGACTCACATCTGCAATTACAATTTTACCCCCTAAGAAACCTAGTCAACCGCCGCCACACGTCAAGAATTTGCACCGTCACGGGCTTAGCACGGCCGCGGATCCGCGGCCAAGAGCAAGGTTTGGCCACGGTTCCGCGACCAAGTAGTGGGCTTGTAGGCTGCAATTTTTAGGGCTTCTTTCTGTTGCTTTTGGCTCCTTGTTTCTTCACTTGGTTTCTCAGATTGTCTTCTAGTTTTCTTCCAGATTTTCACAGTGAATAATTTCGTGGACTTTACAGCTTGCTTCATGTTCAAGTCTTCAACCTTGCGCTGCCTTTGTTCTTTGTGAAATTGCCCATTGTTCTTCGTTTAGTCTTCAAACTGTAGGCATGATCAAGATCTTTCCATTTGTTGGTTGTATTCTCACTTTTGTATCGTCTTTTCAACTTTTTCACTGTTTTTGTTCCGAGAACCTGTAACCTGCAACTATGTAGCAGACATGGGTCAAAAGCACCTGTTTATTTGTAAAAAGAATAAGAATGAGGAATATAAGAATGCAAAATTATGGTATGAACAAATACCCCCAAACTTATCTTTTGCTCGTCCTCGAGCAAACCTAGTTTTATTCTTGAAAAAGACCTAGCCTCACTTTCGCAGGGAAACGCGATTATATTGAGCTCGTGCAATAAACCGTTAAACCTCTAGGTGTCCCTAGTAGGAGGAGTGTTGTCTCCTGAGGGTTTTCAGCGGATACTACCCACAAAATCCTATCAATTCGGCCTATTAAATTTTATTCTCCAATTAGGTTTTCTAACAAGGAACTCTATTATCTTCGACTCATAAATTATCCACCCGTATTTTTCACAATTCGTTATCATTTAATTTAAGATTATATATATTCTTGTGAATTTACTTAGCTTTTGGCATCTTTTAAATTTTCCTTCTAGGGTTCCATCTCAACTTAGGAATTTTTATCATCTCTATTAAAGATATAAGTCCTATTTTTCATTCCTATCTCTCATCTAAAACCCAATCACACACCCCTACGTGTGTGTATATATCACCCCTATACTTGGAAATTCAAATCAAGCTATTATACTCTTGTCCATCGTCCAAAGTACTTTTCAATTGGTGAATTTTTAGATGAAATTGCTCACACATTTTTCATGCGACCGTTAATACTTCTTGAGGTACCAACGGCCGATTACAAAATGTGTTTGCACATTAAGGCGTAATTCCTAGTTTTGTAATCCCTGAGGCTTTTAGCAGTGACTCCCAAACCAGTTGGTCTAAGGCACTAGGTGATGAAGCACCCTCGCTAAATATTTTTTTATTTTTTTATTAATGCAGCCTTAAGTAATTACAAAAACCAGTGTTCATTTTTTTTTATCTCTTTATTCACACTTGTATTTTTATTTTATTTTTTTTCGTACTAAGGACTTTAGACAAGAGCATTTCAAGGTCTCTTCTACTATTCCAAGTTTCAAGGTTCGTGTTTGTGCAATTTGTAGGGTATATATTTTCAGAATTTAGACTTAAGCTAGGAATTATTTTTCAAACTTATACTTTAATAAAAATATCAATACTTTTCCCTTGTTTTAACTTAGCCCAAGAAGTCAACTCGAAATTTGCCTATGTCTAAATAAACTACAAAGACATATACTTTCTACCGTTAAATTTTTAAGAAAGGCTATTTTTAGGGTTTTTAATTTACTAAATCTAAAATCTAGTTGTTTCTAGCTAGTTAACCTATTTGTCAAACTCAAGTCAATTATGGCCAAAATTGAATTTTTTTAATTTTTTATAATTTTTCAAAATTTTCAATTTTTATGGGTTTTAAAATAAGTATGCAAATGCAAAAATATACACATGAATGCGAAGGAAGAATGCTTACCGAGCATACCCCCAAACTTAAACTTGACAGTATCCTCACTGTCAGGCTATACCAAGAGGGTCGAAAATGTCGGCACTCCCCTGTTTATTTTTTTATAATTTTTTATTGTTAAAAGAAAAACAAAATATATATACAACAAGGCCCCCCTAAACTTAAGTGAAACAGTGTTTCCACTGTTTTAAGCGTTAAAGTTCAGAGTTTAGGGAGGAGAAAAATCAAACTATACAAGACCTTACACAGGCCAAAGGTTAGCACCAACTATTCAAAAATTCTATCATGATAATGATAGGGTTGGTGAAAGAATGGAGAGTAGAGAAAGGAGTTAAGAAACACACGAGGCCGTATGGGAAGAAGGGTAGAATATGGTCTCGGTATATTCGGAGAAGAATGACGGAAGAGAGAAAGAAGTGTAGTACGAACTTGAGGGTGTAAATCGAGGGAATAAATTAGCGCAAAATATGATGACCGATGTGTTATAAGCGATTGTGCTAATTTATCAACCCATCGAGAAATGGGGTCAAATCCCTCAAGATTCGTGAGAAAACATGGGTGCGTTGAACTTGGTAAACCATCCATTGGAAGCGGAAACGCGACGGATTCTTGCGCGGTCGAAACGATGGAAAGGACGAAGGGGAGTGATTTAGGGATAGTCTTATTCTCACCTAAGTAATCTGTCTCGAACTCGAAGGATTCTATCAATGGTTCGAAATGACTGTAAGCAACCGAGTCTGATGGTTCAACTAACTCATCTGAAAATTCAAAGGACTCAAACTCGGGCGGTGAGTCTTCAAAATCGTCCGAAAAAGTGAAACACTCGTAATCGTTATCAGCTGTGAGAACTGTGTTAGATTCAAAGAGGAACGCACTAGTGGTGTCCAAACTGCTGTGATCGAACAGAAATTTTTCAAGCTCACAGTCCTTCTGCGTGATCTTTTGCGTGGTCGGAACGATTGGAAGGATGAGGGGGATGATTTAGGAAGTATAACAGTTAAAGGTTCAGGAGGATGAATTGAAAAATCCGACTCATCAAACAAAAATGGTTCATCCTCAATACTATCCTCATTACTATCCTCATAATTCTCTTCAAAAATTATCTCATCCATGCAATTATCATCAAAATCAAGACACATATGAAGTTCGGGAGAAACATTTAATGAATTGGGATGATGAATTGGAGATAAAATTTCAGTCAAATCTACGGGTTCATCATCCAAAATATTCCCGGCGTCAATATCCTCAATCAAGTGAAAATCAAATTTTTTAGACACCCAATCAAAGGCATGGATATTTATCAATTCAGGTTCTAAAGTGGAGGTGTAAAGTTCAAAAGGATTATGTTTGGGTTCACTCGAAAAGGGCTCTTCACAATCAGGTAAATCAAACACTATAAAGTCGCACAACTCATTACACGTTTTATCTTTAACTGGTGAATCATTTGGGACACTTGTTTGAAAACCGGAGTTATGGGATTCAATTGAAGATGGGTAGGTTTGATTTGGAAGTGTGTAGAACTCACTCTCACCACTCAAATTCTCACTCTGTCCAACCGCCTCATCATATATTGGAATTTTTGGAGCTAGTTGGAAACTATCTACCGGTTCACTAGGTTGTCTTGATGAATTAAGGGCGGCAATGGACGCATCCAAATTCCTCATCTGTCGGTTTGTTGCTGCAATGTACGCTTCCAACGACTCTTCCAGACTTGACATGGGTTGTGAAGGGGTTTCAGTAAAAGATTCAAAGTTGTTTGAATACGTGAAACTCCCAAATAGTTGTGTAGAAGTAATGTCTAGGGAAGGTATGAAAGTCGGGTAGGACTGGTAGGAATTGAATGGTTGGACAGGAGTAGGATCAACATTTGGATAAAAAGGTGAATGGACTTGTTGATCCCGAGAACTGGAAGTGTTGAAAGGAGTGAAAGATCGGTTACGAGATTGTTCAATATGTTCAGCGATAGAAATGGGTTTCGAAGTTACAACAGGACTCAAAAAAGGGGTATCAACGTAAGAAGGTTGTGAAGGTTGAAATGGTTGATACAAAGTGGATTGCGGAGTCAAACTGTTTCTCCTAGACGCTTCTATTCGATCTTTCAAAGAAAATTTGGGCATGGAGGGGTCGTCCATAATTCGACCAAAACAATTCGCGAAGGAAGCAATGTTTGGATGAAGGTACCAAAGTTCGGCAAGAGTTTTGTGAGGTGGGGTACCCATAATGTAAAAAGGAGAAGAAAAAGAATGTGAGGTGCATGGATTTCTTAGCGACAAGTTTCAAGTTTTTGTAAAAAAATTTCCTTTTTTCCTTTTTGTGTTTTTTTTATGTGGAGATTTTTGATAAAAGGCTTAGACACACGTTCAATCAACCACAAATGCACAATCAGGTCTAGATCTAGGGTCACCTAGGTCAGCTAGACAACTCCTAACTGTTCCAAAGGGCAAGAAGTAGGACCTCAAACCGTCTCTTCACCGTCAATTGTGGCCAGGTAAGCACAAATAGAGAAAGGAGGGATACGCTCACGAATCACCGTGAGACGGGCCTTTCAAAATTACCTTTCACTACCTGTCTAGCCTAGGCACTACAAAGTCAGATTAGGATCAACGGTCGATACCTACAACTATTCCTTTGTCCTATTGAGCGCGAAGTCCTTAGGGCTGAGTCTAATCTTTTTTAATTAAATGATGGTCAATGCAATATGCCTTATGTGATTTCTGGGGTCCTGGGAAGGGTAATGAAATCCCCACCCAATCTGGATTGGTGTTCAAGCCCCTTAAGGTCAATTTAAAGAATGCAAAGCAGTAAACACAATCAAACACTTGCAAACAATTTTTAGCGCGGCACAAAGAATCCTGCACAAGATCAATTATTGGAGAAGGGGAGAAATTTTTGGCGCAAAGAATCCTGCAGGCAAATTTTACAAAGGAGATATCAGGGGTTCAGAGGAAGAGCAGAAGACTTACAGAGAATTTTTTTATGCGCTGACGTCACCTACAGAGCCTCGTTTTCGCCGCCAAAGGGGGGTTCCTGCCGCGGTTCAGCAGTACACTGTGCAGTTTGGTTCCCCAAGTTTCTTCTAATCCTCTATTGTTGCAATCCTCTGTTGTTCAGATCTTCAGTTTTTTGTTTTGCTCTCTGGATTTTTCCAGATCCGAACTTGTTTGTCGATCCTGCAAAATTCACACGAAAATACCCTTCACAAAATAACAAGATGATATTTTTTTTTTATATTTTTAAATTTTTTTCAGTTTTTATGATTTTTCAATTTTTATATTAACCCGAAATTACAAAAAGGAAATAACTACGCCATCCCCGGCAATGGCGCCATTTGATTGAATGTGAGATTTTACGATCAAAGAATTAATTACCGCAATCAAGAACGGCATCACTTGGTAGCTAGCCGATGAGTACGGGTCGGTCCACATGGATTTTGTGTATTCTCAATTTGTTCTAACGAGTTAATTCCAAACGGTGTCGGATTGATTATCACTAAAAACTAAGGTTGATCTAGACTAGGATTAAAATCTTGCTAGGGCTAGGTTTGTAAGGTTGCTATGCACTGCCACAAGGGTTTACAAGGCATCAACCATGCCCGATTTAAAATTCAGCCGTGCGGAACAACCTAAAGCCGGATCTTTATACTAGAGATTATGCGAAAACAAACATGTTAAACACTTTTACACTAAGTGAGAGAGATTACAACCTTTGTAGATCCTGTCCTTCACTTCTTAAGCTCCGTGTTGAGGTCCCTTCGCTGCGATCATCGTGTTCCGGACTCTCGAGAGGCTCCACGAAGAGAAAGATGCAGTCCTGCTTCCGATCTTCGATAACAAAGATGATCTACCTTGAAGTTTCATTAACACAAGCTAACACTCACTAAATGAAGTGAACACCCTCATCTAAATGGCAAGGATAGATGAGGATGATGAAGTAGGATTTTTGCTCTAATCTGTTTTCTTATTCTCACTCATTTATCATCACAAAATCAAAGCAAGAAAGCTTTTCATGAAGAACTCAAGCAAGAAGAAGATGAAGAATGATTAGTAACCGTTTGTGATGAATAATGAAAAGAAGATAATGATGAATAATGCAACTATAGTCAACTAAACCCTTGAAGAGATTTAGCTAGGGCTAGGGTTTGGGTTGGGTTTAAAGTGAGTCACTTGAAAATATCAAGCATAATATCTTTACCATGACAAAAGAAAAGCTTCTAGAATCTACTAGAAGTCTTAACCCTAATCCAAACCCTAACCATGTTTAAAGTCCACAAAACATGTTGCATTAATAACCATATCATATTACGATATTATATATCACATATATAATATTTATTGTAACAAAATAAAATAATACAATTAACATATACCGCATATATATCAATGTATTACCCGAGTGAGAAAAAGAATCTTTTAACGAGCTAATATTAGTTAATGTAATTTAATATATCATATATATTATTATACATTAAATTATCGAATCAACACTTGATCCGACAATTCGGCTATATCGCATATAACCGACTAATACGATGACCCGGCTATATCACATATACCCGGCCGATATCTCATATCGCGAGAATCTAATACGGTATCACATACCGCATTATCCTCGGTCTCACACATATCACATATGTGCACCTACTCCGTTTTGCCTGAGTCAAGAAACCTCTGTGTAGGACTCTAAAGAATCGTCAATACGCCGGCAGTAGGTGATGATCATATCAAACACCCACAAGCTGCAAGCGGTCAGCTAAACGTAACAGCTACCCAGGTATTGAGTGCTTAGAAGATCAACAAGCAAGCTTGTACATTCTCCTGCGAATCCAATCAGTAACACTCCCGTACAGTCCGGTCCCGTCGTCTAATATGTCGCATATCTCGCCTAGGGGTGGTAAACGTCAGACCCCAGTAGCTTGATAAGTCGTGTCGATATGAGGTCTATAACAGTTCGAGAAACTACTAATAACACTTACCAGTAAATCTCAGCAACCCTGTTCAGGGATTTCCAGTTATAGCCAATCGAACACAGCGCAACATCAACTCCCTATACCAGGAGAGACGAATCCCCTCCTATCGCTCATTGCCTCCATGCGATTCGGGACTGTACCCAAAAGCCACCTTTTTGCACGCTCTCTTGGACGTGGTATGATGGAAATCAAAGCACAGTGGGAATCATACAAGACTCTATGACGATCTTGGGTCAACAGACTACTCTGTACCAGTGTCACCGGAGAACTGCCATCTGACGTGAGGTATAATACCATCTGGAAGTTCTCGGAGAGTCCGTCCAGTGTACCCAGTCTCTACTGAGCACCCGTACACCATCCTTGATGTCAAACACCGATGGATATGGGATCATCCATCGCCCATCATATGGGTCAAGATGCGTATACGCTAGTCTACTCTGGTGTATCGATACCCTGTCTCGATATACCCTCGACTAGGAACAGTTATAGGATGTACTCGTCGACTACCGTGGCCCCACTAGTATGATCTCATCATAGTCCCAGTAGTCGAGTACATATCCTAAGGGATTTATCAACATCTAATATATAGACAATCAGAGTACATGTTAAGATAAAGTACAACCAGATATCATACTATCATGTCGAGCAAGAAAGTCCTCCCTATATATGTCCAAGCATCCACTACAATATACATCGTATGTACAGTAATGGCCTCTTGGGCATACATATAACTAACAATCTCCCACTTGCACTAGGGCCATCTGTTGTGGTATCACATACCCAACAATTAGCTGTGGTAGAAGTATCTCATACACAAACATCCCATAAAAGTCTCTACTGGGAAAATTGCCTTTGTGAGTGGATCCGCGCTATTGTCCTCTATGTCTACTCTCCTAATCTCGATCTCCCTGGAGATCAACCATCTCCATGATCAGGTGATACTTCCTAAGAATTATATCTTGATTTCTGATGGGACGGGGGGTTTCTTAGCAAAAGCCACAACTCCATTGTCACACAATGGTAGGAACGAAGTTCATCTTATGAACTTAAATATCCAGACTGCCTCTTTGGTAGCATCTTTGGTAACGATGTATCTTGCCTTTAATTGTCTAGTAAGTCACGGTATCTAGCTTGAAACTCTTCCAACATACCATCCCTCCACTGAGGCTAAAGACAATGCCTGCGACTGACATTCAGTCGTCCTTATCACCCTAGAACCTTTCCAGTGATTCTCCCCAGGATCGATAGATACCATCTCACTACAACTAGTGAGTATCCTAACATCCAATTAGATCTATCTCATAGATCTAAAACCCAGGATTTAGAAGGTATCACTTTGATCCGATATGGAGAATCCTTGTGATAAGCGGAGATTAACCGAGCGTAGCATAGGAAACTCCTTCCCTATCAAGAGTATGTTATCCACATACTCTACGAGGATCACCACCATACTCCCTACTACCTTTTTGTATATACAAGGTTCATCTACCATTTTGATGAAGTCAAACTCTTTGGCTACCACATCAAAACAGACGTTCCAACTCCGCGATGCCTGCTTTATTCTATAAAGCAACTTGCACACGTTTCCGCTGCTCCCACTATCTACGAAGCCCTCTGGCTGTGTACTTATAGATGCTCTCCTCTAAAACATCATTTAGAAAAGCAGTCATGACACCCAACCACCAGATATCGTAGTCATGCTATGCAGCAGTGGCAAGTAGGATCTGGATGGACTTAAACATAGCTTTGAAAGTCTTAACTTTTCCATGTACACCAAGTAATCTTCTCAAGATATACTTGCTCCTGATGGGGATTTAACTCTTCAGATAAAGCAACCAAAGTCCATACTTTGTTGGTGTATAAGGATTCCATCTCAGATCGCTAAGCATCCAGCCATTCTTACAGAGTCCCACTCCTGATGGCCAGCTCGAAACTAGTTGGGTCATCATCTCATGATGCATTGCTCGCTCCCACTGTCATAGAGAAACCAAAGTATCTCTCAGGTGGGTGAGGAACCCTACTAGATCGGTGGAGAGGCTGAAATTCGTTAGAATCTATTGAATCTTTTGGTTCTACCAAATCATGTGATGTAGTTTGTATAGCTGGAACTCCTTCCAGTTCTACCGCATGACCACTAATTTTCCACAAGAAATTCCCTTTCACAAAGGTGGCATGTTGGGAAACAAAATATTTTTGTTCCTCGGTTAGGTAGAAGATATTCCCTTGCGTATGCTTAGGATATCCAACAAACTTCCACAGATCTGACTTTGCCTCGAGCTTGTCTGGATTTTGCTTTTAGATATAGGCCGGACAACCCCAAATTTTAACAAACTTAAGATATGGGCTCTTCCCTTTCCATATCACATATGAAGTGGTCGGTAAATGATTTGATTTGAACCAAATTCAATAGGTATGCAGCTTCTCAAGTGCATAACTCCCAAAAGGAAATAGAAAACTCAGTAATACTCATCATAGAGCACACCATATCATATAGGGTGCTATTGCTCCGCCCCGATATACCATCGTGTTATGGTGTATACGGAGGAGTAATGCTGAGAAAGAATCTCATTCTCCTTTAGAATAGTCCAGGATTTCCATTCTTAAGTATTCTTCTCCTTGATCTCATCAAAGGACATAATACGTATACCCGTTTTTGGTTCTCTACTTCTAACTTATATTCTGTGAATATGTCAAAAGGTTCAGACTTGTGTTTCAACAAGAACATATGTCTGAATCTTGAGAGATAATCAGTGAATGTAATGAAGTAAAAAGAACCGGTCTTGGCATGTGTAGACAGGGGACCTTCATACATCAGCATGTATCAATCCCAAGAGTTCACTAACTCTTTCTCTGTTTCCAATAAACAGAGCTGTGGTCATCTTATCTTTGTGACATGACCGGCAAGTTTCACAAGATATAAATTCAAACAAATTTAAACATGCATCTTAATGTAACTTCAGCTAGTCGGGTCGCATTGATATGACCTAGTCTACAATGCCACTAGAAGGATTCGTTCATTTCTGAACTCTTCCTCTTGTGTGTGTTCTGTATACTGAGAACTGTAGTTTGATTTAGAACGTCTATGTTTTTAGATAACGTGCCTGAACCGATCAACTCTTGATATAGGAAATGTTCAAAACATTATCCAACAATACAAAATTATATCTTTTCTTTACTAATAAAGAGACTGATATAATGTTGTATATCAGGTTCGGTATCTAATAACATTTGTTTAGAATCAATGTATTCTGATAATACAGGGTGATAGTGACCAACAGACTTGGCTGCAACACTAGCACCGTTTCTATCTCATGAAACTTATCACCCGTTCTCAGTTCTCTACCTATCTGTAGCCCATGTAACAAATTACATATGTGGGATCCTTATCTGGTATCAAATACCCAGGACGTAAAGGATACTGAGAAACAGTTCTCTGTAATGAACACACCCGAAGATGATCCATCAGCATGCACTTTCTTCGTTTGGGCGGTACGGGAATTCTGGTAATCCCCAATTTCCTGCTTTGTCTTATAACATTTATAAGTCGGAGCGGGACCAACGTTCCCCAGCTCAGTATAATAAGCGGGTTCGGTCAATATATCCGTATTATTATCTTGATTAAGGCGTGATATGGTCGCTACCTGGAGAGAGAGAGAAGAAAACACTCAGCGTATGCTCTTGCAAGATTAGATTGGTTATCTAATATATCTAATCAGGATGTCTCCCACTGTTTTAGTCAAATCTTCCTTCAAACCCTAAAAGGAAAGACTAGCCGGGATTAATTACACTCTACAAGTTCGCCAATCTTTCACCTAGGCCAGTGCCGGTACTTTGAGGGAGGTCCCCCGTGCTTTCGCACGAACCTAATTAAAGTAAACCTCGTTTTCCTTGGGGCGTAACCCCGTTGACACCTTTCTAGACACCTACTTGATCGACTAATTGTAATGTGTAAAACTCTTCTAGGAGTAACTCTTACTCGCAGCGGGTATCGGGATCCAACTATCTCATAGAAGGTATGCAATCTCATTGCAAATTTCAACACTTGAAATTCCCGATAATTTTGCCCCTAGTAGCTTATGACCTTGGCTAAGGTCAACAAATCCTAAGTGCTAGCCAAGTTCAACCCGTCATTTCCCGATTGAATTAAACCCACCCGAACGACCCTTGGCTAAGGTCAACAAAGTCGCACGACTAGCTTAAATCAATCGCATCATATGGTTATACAGATAAGCACTAATCAGCTACCGCACACTACGCCTTGGCTAAGGTCAACAAACGCAGCACGAATACTAACCAGTACTTATCTGAAATGACAGAGGGCTACGACAGGTTTTTAAGAAAACCTTTTGCGTAATGAACTTGATATCGTTGTAGAATCGAGTGATTTTAAATGGAGTGTTTTTGAGGCTTTTCTAGTTTTGCTAAAGAGGTCACTCCCGGTGAAGGGATCGTCGGCTCTTTCCTTATCGAATAAGGTGCAGGATATATCATATATACCACTATGCAAAGCAAGAACTATAGAAGCAATCAAAAAACAAACCGAGTTTGTAGCATCTGCAAGTTTCACTAAAGAGGTCACTCCCGGTAAAGGGATCTCGGCTCTTTCCTTATCGAATAAGGTGCTAGATGTTCTATAAGGAACACCGCTATGCAAAGCAAAGAACTAGAGCTACCAGTTTTTAAACAAGTTTCTACAACATCTTAGGTTTCTTTTATTTCATTAATCTCATTAATGAAGTCCCATTTTATTATGCTTCACAAGCACCAGATATGAAACGAAATCAACAATATATAATATATATCTCATATATATAATATAAACATTCGTCTCAGTCAGTAATATTATCTCATCATAGAACATTGCAGCAGAAGAATATATATGAAATATTGGATATACTAGGATGTCCGTGTTTTCAATACGAGCCTGTATAAAACACGGATTTCACGGTCGCGATGAATAGCGAAACCCACATCCCTAGACCCCTACGAGAGCGGTAAGCAACACTGCCAATTCTAGGGTTAGGAGACCCGGTCTCGACTCCTCGAGATGGTTTCCCACTGGACCCTAGAACCCGGTTACTTGTGCTTCCCGCCTTGGGTCTACCTAATGCGGAAAAGTAAATAATATACAATGGTGACATCATCCTCAGCCCGGAAGTGCCCCAATAAAAGAATATTACATACAAATGAATTTTATATGAATGAAAATGAAAAACTCTCATCTCACATAAAACCCCCCGGCTATTCAAACACGACGATCCAATATAACATATCACAGCATCATATAACATCACATGTCATCAACGTAAGTAAGTATGCATACGACGATTGTCGTCGATGTATAGCAACGAAAACCGGCGATACAACTACGTACTACACTTACGGTCATAGAAAAAAAAGTGTAAAACTACAACAGTTGGAATCCGCAACCTCTTTAGACATCGCATGCCTAACCAAATGAATTCCTTAGACATCGCAAGCCTAACAATTATAAACCCCGCATTTTAGTCTCATTATCGAAAACTCTTTTCAATATCAAGTTGGGCAATTCACCAAGATTCCCGATATCCTGATCGAATGCTCGTCGCAAACTTTAGTAGACGGCCGCACCCTCGGATGTCGTCGACGAAGTGCACTAAGGCGGAACACCGCTGCCGCGAGCACCCGAACGGATGCTTTTGGCGACGGGGTTCTCCTACAGTCACTTGGTCGGGGCTATGGGGCGAGGCTGTCTATTAAGTTTACCCGGCGAGTATTTACGTACGCTACGTGATTGCGACGGACTTTTGATCACATCAAAATTCCGTGGCAACCGATCATCTGAGACTGAACTACTAGATTTATAACATTGAAATTAGTTATCTCATAACTATTTGTGGATTCCAAATATTGTATCACATTCCAGATAAATAGACAATGTTAAACTTTCCGATCGAATAATCAAACATCCAAGTTTTCCCAAATAGTTCTCAACACTTGAAACTAGTTTAAAAAAACATCCATCACATGCCACAGTACCAATGGTCCAGCCGTAGAAGGGTCAAGCCAACGCCTCACATGTGGCACGCCGTACTGTCCCAAACCCTAAGGTTTAGAGGCAGTTCAAGACGGTCAAATAATCGAGTTAAGCTTTGTTGTCTTCTAGAGGGTCCACCGCGTTACTTACACGACTTAGAACGTTCTATGCTATGGAAAAATCCAACGCTTGGAAATTTTCCGGCAGGGGAAAAAGTGAGTTATTGATATCCGTTCGAACTTTTTAACACGTTCTAAAAAATTACCCGGACAAAATAAACGAAGTTATATTATCCGATCGAATCAACGAGTCCCCAATACAACCCAGATAACTTAACACTTGAGTATATTTAAAAATACCCAGAAACATCAGAAAACACATACGGATGGAACTGTACAAAAACGAAACCCTAACTCTACTGTTGCGCCGCGGAACCGCCGCTAATGGCATGTCATTGCCGCGGTTCCGCGGCCGTATAAGTGAGTTAGTGGCTCATTTTTCACATATATCCATAGAATTCCCTGCTGATTTTTTTGAGTATTTTTAATACAGAAAAAATCACACTTTAAGAAAATGTCCAGAGAGGGGTGAATATCGGGGTTTCCGGGTTCGATCGGACTTTAAACTTCGTCTAGATTTCGCCTAAAGCTCTAGCTTGGTTCTGATACCACTGTAGGGTTGCTATGCACTGCCACAAGGGTCTACGAGGCATCAACCATGCCCGATTTAAAATTTAGCCGTGCCGAACAACCCAAAGCCGAATCTTTATACTAGAGTTTATGCGAAAACAAACATGTTAAACACTTTAACACTAAGTGAGAGGTATTACAACCTTTGTAGATCCGGTCCTTCACTTCTTACGCTCCGTGTTGAGGCCCCTTCGCTGCGATCATCGTGTTCCGGACTCTCGAGAGGCTCCACGAAGAGAAAGATGCAGTCTTTCTTCAGATCTTCGATAACAAAGATGATCTATCTTGAAGTTTCATTAACACAAGATAACACTCACTAAATGAAGTGAACACCCTCATCTAAATGGCAAGGATAGATGAGGATGTTGAAGTAGGATTTTTGCTCTCATTTGTTTTCTTATTCTCACTCATTTATCATCACAAAATCAAAGCAAGAAAGCTTTTCATGAAGAACTCAAGCAAGAAGAAGATGAAGAATGATTAGTATCCTTTTGTGATGAATAATGAAAAGAAGATAATGATGAATAATACAACCATGGTCAACTAAACCCTTGTAGAGATTTAATTAGGGCTAGGGTTTGGGTTGGGTTAAAAGTGAGTCACTTGAAAATATCAAGCATAATATTTTTTCCATGACAAAAGAAAAACTTCTAGAATCTATTAAAAGTCTTAACCCTAATCCAAACCCTAACCATATTTAAAGTCCACAAAACATGTTGCATTAATAACCATATCATATTACGATATTATATATCACATATATAATATTTATTGTAACAAAATAAAATAATACAATTAACATATATCGCATATATATCAATGTATTACCCGAGTGAGAAAAAGAATCTTTTAGTGAGCTAATATTAGTTAATGTAATTTAATATATCATATATATTATTATACATTAAATTATTGAATCAACACTTGATCCGACAATCCGGCTATATCGCATATAACCGACTAATACGATGACCCGGCTATATCACATATACCCGGCCGATATCTCATATCGCGAGAATCCAATACGGTATCACATACCGCATTATCCTCGGTCGCGCACATATCACATATGTGCTCCTACTCCGTTTTGCCTGAGTCAAGAAAGCTCTATGTAGAACTCTAAAGAATCGTCAATACGCCGGTAGTAGGTGATGATCATATCAAATACCCACAAGCTGCAAGCGGTCAGCTAAACGTAACAGCTACCCAGGTATTGAGCGCTCAGAAGATCAACAAGCAAGCTTGTACATTCTCCTACGAATCCAATCAGTAACACTCCCGTACAGTCCGGCCTCGTCGTCTGATATGTCGCATATCTCACCTAGGGGTGGTAAACGTCAGACCCTAGTAGCTTGATAAGTCGTGTCGATATGAGGTCTATAACAGTTCGAGAAACTACTGATAACGCTTACCAGTAAATCTCAGCAACGCTGGTCAGGGATTTCCAGTTATAGCCAATCGAACACAGCGCAACATCAACTCCCTATACCGGGAGAGACGAATCCCCTCCTATCGCTCATTGCCTCCATGCGATTCGGGACTGTACCCAAAAGCCACCTTTTTGCACGCCCTCTTGGACGTGGTATGATGGAAATCAAAGCACAGTGGGAATCATACAAGACTCTATGACGATCTCGGGTCAACAGAATACTCTGTACCAGTGTCACCGGAGAACTGCCATCTGACGTGAGGTATAATACCATCTGGGAGTTCTCGGCGAGTCCGTCCAGTGTACCCAGTCTCTACTGAGCACCCGTACACCATCCTTGATGTCAAACACCGATGGATATGGGATCATCCATCGCCCATCATATGGGTCAAGATGCGTATACGCTAGTCTACTCTGGTGTATCGATGCCCTGTTTCGATATACCCTCGACTAGGAACAGTTATAGGATGTACTCGTCGACTACCGTAGCCCCACTAGTATGATATCATCATAGTCCCAGTAGTCGAGTACATATCCTAAGGGCTTTATCAACATCTAATATAGAGACAATCGGAGTACATGTTAAGATAAAGTACAACCAGATAGCATAATATCATGTCGAGCAAGAAAGTCCCTATATATGTCCAAGTATCCACTACAATATACATCGTATGTACAGTAATGGCCTCTAGGGCATATATATAACTAACAATCTCCCACTTGCACTAGGGCCATCTGTTGTGGTATCACATACCCAACAATTAGCTGTGGTTGAAGTATCTCATACTCAACCATCCCATAAAAGTTTCTACTGGGAAAAAGGCCTTTGTGAGTGGATCCACGCTGTTGTCCTCTGTGTCTATTCTCCTAACCTCGATCTCCCTGGAGATCAACCATCTCCATGATCAGGTGATACTGCCTAAGAATTATATCTGGATTTCTGATGGGACGGGGGGTTCCTTGGCAAAAGCCACAACTCCATTGTCATACAATGGTAGGAACGAAGTTCATCTTATGAACTTAAATATCCAGACTGCCTCGGTAACGATGTATCTTGCCTTTAATCGTCTAGTAAGTCACGGTATCTAGCTTGGAACTCTTCCAACATACCGTCCCTCCACTGAGCGCAAAGACAATCCCTGCGACTGACATTCAGTCGTCCTTATCACCCTGGAACCTTTCCAGTGATTCTCCCCAGGATAGATTGATACCATCTTACTACAACTGGTGAGTATCCTAACATCCAATTAGATCTATCTCAGAGATCCAAAACCTAGGATTTAGGAGGTATTACTTTGATCCTATATGGAGAATCCTTGTGATAAGCGCAGATTAACCGAGCGTAGCATAGGAAACTCCTTCCTATCAAGAGTATGTCATCCACGTACTCTACGATGATCACCACCATACTCCCTACTACCTTTTTGTATATACAAGATCCATCTACCATTTTGATGAAGTCAAACTCTTTTACTACCACATCAAAACAGACGTTCCAACTCCACGATGCCTGCTTTATCCTATAAAGCAACTTGCACACGTTTCCGCTGCTCCCACTGTCTACGAAGCCCTCTGGCTGTGTACTTATAGACGCTCTCTTCTAAAAAATCATTTAGAAAAGCAGTCATGACACCCAACCACCAGATATCGTAGTCATGGTATGCAGCAGTGGCAAGTAGGATCTGGATGGACTTAAGCATAGCATTGAAAGTCTCAACTTTTCCATGTACACCAAGTAATCTTCTCAAGATATACTTGCTCCTGATGGGGATTTAACCCTTCAGATAAAGCAACCAAAGTCCATACTTTGTTGGTGTATAAGGATTCCATCTCAGATCGCTAAGCATCCAGCCATTCTTACAGAGTCCCACTCCTGATGGGCAGCTCGAAACTAGTTGGGCCATCATCTTATGATGCATTCCTCGCTCCCACTGTCATAGAGAAACCGAAGTATCTCTCAGGTGGGTGAGGAACCCTACTAGATCGGCGGAGAGGCTGAGGTTCGTTAGAATCTATTGAATCCTTTGGTTCTACCAAATCATCTGCTGTAGTTTGTATAGCTGGAACTCCTTCCAGTTCTACCTCATGGCCACTAATTTTCCACAAGAAATTCTCTTTCACAAAGGTGGCATGTTGAGAAACAAAACATTTTTGTTTCTCGGTTAGGTAGAAGATATTCCCTTGCGTATGCTTGGGATATCCAACAAACTTCCACAGATCTGACTTTGCCTCGAGCTTGTCCGGATTTTGCTTTTTAGACATAGGCCGGACAACCCTAAATCTTAACAAACTTAAGATATGGGCTCTTCCCTTTCCATATCACATATGAAGTGGTAGGTAAATGATTTGATTTGAACCCTATTTAATAGGTATGCAGCTTCTCAAGTGCATAACTCCTAAAAGGAAATAGGAAACTCGGTAGTACTCATCATAGAGCACACCATATCATATAGAGTGCTATTGCTCCGCCCCGATATACCATCGTGCTATGGTGTATACGGAGGAGTAATGCTGAGAAAGAATCTCATTTTCTTTTAGAATAGTCCAGGATTTCCGTTCTCAAGTATTCTCCTCCTTGATCCCATCAAAGGATATAATACTTAAACCCGTTTTTGTTTCTCTACTTCTAACTTGTATTCTGTGAATATCTCAAAAGGTTTAGACTTGTGTTTCAACAGGAACATATGTCTGAATCTTGAGAGATAATCAGTGAATGTAATGAAGTAAAAAGAACCGGTCTTGGCATTTGTAGACAGGAGACCTTCATACATCAGCATGTATCAATCCCAAGAGTTCACAAACTCTTTCTCTGTTTCCAATAAACAGAGCTGTGCTCATCTTATCTTTGTGACATGACCGACAAGTTTCACAAGATGTAAATTCAAACAAATTTAAATATGCATCTTAATATAACTTCAGCTAGTCGGGTCGCATTGATATGACCTAGTCTACAATGCTAGTAGAAGGATTCGTTCATTTCTGAACTCTTCCTCTTGTGTGTGTTCCGTAAACTAAGAACTGTAGTTTGATTTAGAACGTCTATGTTTTTAGATAACGTGCCTGAACCGATCAACTCTTGATATAGGAAATGTTCAAAACATTATCCAACAATACAAAATTATATCTTTTCTTTACTAATAAAGAGACTGATATGATGTTATATATCAGGTTCGGTATCTAATAACATTCGTTCAGAATCAATGTATTTTGGTAATACTGGGTGATAGTGACCAACCGACTTGGCTGCAACACTTGCACCGTTTCTATCTCATGAAACTTATCACCCATTCTCAGTTCTCTACCTATCTGTAGCCCATGTAACAAATTACATATGTGGGATCCTGATCTGGTATCAAATACCCAGGACGTAAAGGATACTGAGAAACAGTTCTCTGTAATGAACACACCCGAAGATGATCCATCAGCATGCACTTTCTTCGTTTGGGCGGCACGGGAATTCTGGTAATCCCCAATTTCCTGCTTTGTCTTATAACATTTATAAGTTGGAGCGGGTCCAACGTTCCCCAGCTCAGTATAACAAGCGGGTTCGGTCAATATATCCGTACTATTATCTTGATTAAGGCGTGATATGGTCGCTACCTGGAGAGAGAGAAGAAAACACTCAGCGTATGCTCTTGCAAGATTAGATTGGTTATCTAATATATCTAATCAGGATGTCTCCCACTGTTTTAGTCAAATCTTCCTTCAAACCCTAAAAGGAAAGACTAGCCGGGATTAATTACACTCTACAAGTTCGCCGATCTTTCAGCCAGGCCAGTGCCGGTACTTTGAGGGAGGTCCCCCGTGCTTTTGCACGAACCTAATTAAAGTAAACCTCGTTTTCCCAGGGGCGTAACCCCGTTGACACCTTTCTAGACACCTACTTGATCGGTTAATTGTAATGTGAAAAACTCTCCCAGGAGTAACTCTTACTCGCAGTGGGTATCGGGATCCAACTATCTCATGGAAGGTATGCAATCTCATAGAAGGTATGCAATCTCGGGAAGTAACGATGTTTCATCCTCTAGGTTCTTGTCCTTCCTTTCTTAATTCTTACCCTAACCTCCATGGAAAACATACGCAACCTGTCTTTTAAACTACGGTATCACCGCTACCTCGTGGGATAGGGTACCGTAGGGAGCGGTGTATGTATGTATGCATGGAGTCCTATAAAAATATGTGATGGGCAAAAAAGGGGTGAGAGAATTTCATCTCTCAAACCTTCCCTGTTCCTAATCCTAACAAGTGAGGAACTACTCACTCATTAGGGAATTGATAAACATGTTCTAAACGAATTAACTAGGGCAGATAATAAAAGTTATAGTAGGGCAGATAATAAAAGTTATAATAGGGCAGAAAGAAAATTAACTAGGGCAATAAAAAGAAAACTTACTCTAATTATTATTTGATGCTCTCTTCAAACATTTACAGGAATTGAATTCTGAATTTTGATAAATACAATGAGGCACAAGAAAAGGCATAACCTAAAACAGGTTTTAGGGTTTCTATTTATAGAACATAGAAACCCTAGGGTTACAATCGACTCACATCTGCAATTACAATTTTACCCCCTAAGAAACCTAGTCAACCGCCGCCACACGTCAAGAATTTGCACCGTCAAGGGCTTAGCGCGGCCGCGGATCCACGGCCAAGAGCAAGGTTTGGCCGCGGTTCCGCGACCAAGTTGTGGGCTTGTGGCTTTTGGCTCCTTGTTTCTTCACTTGGTTTCTCTGATTGTTTTCTAGTTTTCTTCTAGATTTCCACAGTGAATAATTTCATGGTTTTTACCGCTTGCTTCGTGTTGAAGTCTTGAACCTTGCGCTGCCATTGTTCTTTGTGAAATTGTCCATTGATCATCGTTTAGTCTTCAAACTGTAGGCATGATCAAGAACTTTCCATTTGCTGGTTGTAGTCTCACTTTTGTATCGTCTTTTCAACTTTTTCACTGTTTTTGTTCCGAGAACCTGTAGTCTGCAACTAAGTATCAGAGATGGGTCAAAAGCACCTGTTTATTTGTAAAAAGAATAAGAATGGGGAATATAAGAATGCAAAATTATGGTATGAATAGCAGCCATTACGTTTAGCAGACTGCTTGCGGCTTGTTGGTGACTGATATAATCACCACCTGCTGCCGGCGTATTGACGAGTCTTTAGAGTCCTATATAGAGATTTTCTTGCTCAGGCGAAACGAAGTAGGAGCACATTTGTGATATTTTCGGGACCGAGATTAATGCGCGTATGTGATACCGCATTCTATTTTCGTGATATATGATATCGGTCGGTTATATGTGATATAGCCGGGTTATCGGATCAAGTATTGATTCGATAAGTTGATACATATGATATTAGTCGGTTGTATGTGATATAGCAGGATTATTAAATCAAGTGTTGATTTAATAATTTAATGTATAATTATATATTTGATATGTTATCTTACATTAACTAATATTTTCTCACTTACGATTTCTTTTTCTCACCAGTGTACATTTAGTATATATTTGATATATATTAATGTACATCTTTTGTGTCATGCTTGATGCCACATGCTTCATGAGTGTATGAGACTCACACCATGCTTATAATAATATGAGGTTTAGTTTATTTAATTTAAATCAAATTAGTTGGAAAATGTCACATGGTTGAAGCTTGTAGAAACTAGTGGACCCATTGACCAAGTCCACTAATTTTGTTTTACTTGAAGATATTTATTAACCCAACCATTATTATTTAGCCATGGTTTAGTCTCTACATGAGTTAGTATATGATATTAACTCACCCATGGTTGCTATTACCATCACTTTATTCATTCTTCACTTGCTTCATTCCATGGTTGCGTTCTTCATCTCCTTCCTCAAGCTTTCTAGCTTCATGAGAGGTGATGAAAAATAGTGAGAAAATAATTTCTAATGTGAGCAAAATTCCTACTTCATCAACCTCTTCTCTACTAGCCATTTAGATTGGTTTGTTTCTTCACTAGTTCATAACTTCTTGAAGAGGTTGCTTGAGTCAGTGTCTCCTCGACGTAGATCATCTTCGGCCTCGAAGACTTCAAGCAAGCCTGTTCATTTCACCTTGTGGAGCCTCACTAGAGTCCGGAAGATCACCACTTGGAGCGAAGGGACTACTACACGGAGCTACTGAAGTGAAGGACCGGTCTACAAAGGTTGTATTCCTTGTTCACTTAGATGTAAAGATATCTACATGCTTGTTCGTCTAATTCTTTAGTTTAGATTCTAGCGTTAGGGTTCTTTAGCGCGCTATTTTTTTGAAAACGGTATGGTCGATGCCTCCCGAAACCCAGCTGCGACACTAGGGAACCCAATAGTGGTATCAGAGCCTTGCTAGAGAATTAGACGATGTTGTAGTATTACGAAACCGAAACAACTCCGAAACACTCGAAACATAAACCCAGTTTCTGTCGAATTTTTCAAACTGTCTAAATTTTTTTTAAGCAATTGCAGAATGTTATATGAGATGTAACATGAACACCACAGAAAATTGAACCCCACTCGCCGGAAAATGGCCGGCCACATTGCACTAAAAACCGGCCTGCTCGGTTTTTTAACAGTGTTTTGGGTTCAATTTTTGGGGGTGTTCTGGTCTCTGGGTTTTGGTGTTTCAGGTGTTGCATGTTTTTACTGATATTGCATGTGATGTTATATTTCCGTAAAGGCAATTCAGAGTGTTTCGTAGTCGTAATTCTAACATCATTTCGGCTTATTTAGACGACGTTAAAAAGTTCGAACGGATATCAATAACTCATTTTTTCCCTCATTGAAAATTTTCCAGGAGTTGGATTTTTCCAAGTTTAAAATCTTCAGAAACTTATGCAGGTGTTTTCTATGGACTCTCTAGAAGAACGAAAGCCTAACTCGATTTTGTGACCGTCGGAACCGCCACTAAACCCTTTTACGGTTGGTCCATAGGTGCTGTGGCATATTCTGGGTGTTTTTTAAACTCCGCTCAAGTGTTGAGCTCTTTGGGAAATTTTGGGTGTTTGTTAATTCGATCGAAAAGTTTAACATCGTCTAGCTATCTGTGATTGTGATACAATATTTGGAATCCACAAAATTCGGTTTTGTGAAAACTGATTTGAATTTTATAAATCTAGCAAGTTAGTCATGTGATCGATTGCCACGGAATTTTGATGTGGATCAAAAGTCCATCGCAATCACGAAGCATACGCGGATACTCGCCGGGTAACCTTACTATATAGCCACACCCATAGCCCCGACCAAGTGACTATAGGAGAACCTCGTCGCCAAAAGCATCCGATCGGGTTCTCGCTGCTGCGGTGTTCTGCCTAAGTGCACTTCGTCGACGGCATCAGGGGTGCGGCCATCTACTAAACTTTCCGACGAGCATTCGATCGGGTCATTGGGAATCTTGTTGAATTACCCGACTGGTTATTGAAAACTGTTTTCAATATCGAGACTAAAATGCAGGGTTTATAATTGTTAGGCATGAGATATCTAAGGAATTCATTTGGTAAGGCATGAAATCCAAAGTATGTGATATATTGGGTTTATGATGTCTAAGCTGCTTGTGGATTCCAATTGTTGTAGTTTTTCACTTTTTTTTTGCGACCTTAAGTGTAATATGTAGTGTATCGCCGGTTTCGTTATTATAAGTTAACGACAATTGGGATACACATATTTACTTACGTTGATGACATGCGATGTTATGTCTTGCTGTGATATGTTATATTGGATCGTCGTGTTTTGAATAACCGGTTTTTTTTATGTGAGATGAGAGATTTTCATTTTCATTCATGTAAAAACTTGTATGTAATATTCTTTTATTGGGGTACTTCCGGGTTTAGAATGATATCACCATTTATGTATATTATTTTCTTTTCCGGCCCAAGGAGGGGAGCACAAGTAACCGGGTTCTAGAGTCCAGTGGGAGACCATCTCGAGGTGTCGAGACCGGGTCTCCTAACTCTAGAATTGGTAGGGTTGCTTGCCACTCTCGTAGGGGTCTTGGGATGTGGGTTTGGCTATTCATCACGACCGTGGAATCCGTGTTTTTTTACTGGCTTAATTTAAAACACGGAATTCCTAGTATATCCAATATTTTATATGTGTTCTTCTGCTGTTGATATTCTGAGATGAATGCTTATATTATATATATTATATATAATAAATATTGCTGCTTTCGTTTCTTCTGTGATGCTTAGGAAGCATAAATGATAGGACTTCATTAATGCGATTAATGAAATAAAAGAAACCTAAATATGTTGCAGAATCTTGTTTTAAAAACTGGCAGCTCAAGTTCTTGCTTTGCATAGCGGTATTCCTTATAAAATATCCAGCTCCTTATTCGATAAGGAAAGAGCCGAGATACCTTCACCGGGAGTGATCTCTTTAGCGAAACTAGCAGATACTACAACCCACTCGGTTTTGTCTTTTGATTGCTTTTTTAGTTCATGCTTTGCATAGTGGTATTTGTGAAATATCCAGCACTTCATTCGATGAGGAAAGAGCCGAGATCCCTTCACCGGGAATGACCTCTTTAGCAAAACTAGTAAAAGCCTCAAAAACACACCTTTTCAAAATCACTCGATTCAATAACGATATTAAGTTCATTACGCAAAGGGTTTTTTTAAAAACCTGTCTTAGCCCTCCGTCATTTCAGATAAGGACCATTTAGTATTCATGCTGCGTTTGTTGAGCTCTGTCAAGGCGTAGTGTGCGGTAGCTGATTAGTGTTTATCTGCAAAGCATATGATGTGATTGGATTAAGGTAATCGTATGACTTTGTTGACCTCTGTCAAGGGTCGTGTGGGTGGGTTTAATTCAATCATGAAATGGCGGGTTGAACTTGACCAGCGCACTATGGTTTGTTGACCTTTGTCAAGGTCATAGGACGCTAGGGGTAAAATATTATCGGGAATTTCAAGTGTTGAAATTTTCAATGAGATTGCATACCTTTTATGAGATAGTTGGATCCCGATACCCACTGCTAGTAAGAGTTACTCCTGAGAGTATTTTGCACATTACAATTAGCCAATCAAGTAGGTGTCTAGAAAGGTGTTAACGTGATTACGTTCCTGGGAAAACGAGGTTTGTTTTAATTAGGTCCGTGCGAAAGCACGTGGAACCTCCCTCAAAGTACCGACACTGGTCGGGCCGAAAGATTGGCGAATTTGTAGAGTGTAATTAATCCCGGATAGTCTTACCTTTTGGGGTTTGAAGGAAGATTTGATAAAAACAGTGGGAGCCATCCTGATTAGATAAAATAATAACCAATCTGATCTTACAAGAGCATACGCTGAGTGTTTTCTTCTCTCTCTCTCCTGATAGCGAACATGTCATGCCTTAATCAAGATAATAATATAGATGCATTGACCGAACCTGCTTATTATACTGTGCCGGGGAACGTTTGTTCCGTTCTATCATATAATTATTATAAGTCCGAGTAGGAAATAGGGGAATATCTGGATTCCTACGCGACCCAATCGAGGAATGTGCATATTGATACATCTTCTTCAGGTGTGTTCGTTACCAAGAACTGTTTCTCATTATCCTCTACGCCCTAAGAATGAGATACCGGATCAGGATCCCACATATGTAATATATTACATGGGTTACAGAAAGGTAGAGAACTGGGATTGGGTGATATGTCTCTAAGTGTTAGAAAATGGTGCAATTGTTGTATCTAAGTCAGTTGGCAAATATCACCTTGTATTACCAAATGGTAAATACATTGATTCTGAACAAATGTTATTACATACTGAACCTGATATAGAACATTACATCAGATTCTTTATTAACTTAAAGAAGTATATAATTCTGTATTGGAGGATAATGTTATGAACATTTTCTTAAATCAAGAGTTGATTAGATCAGGCACGTTATATAATAGCATATACGTTCTAAATCAAACCACGGTTCAAAGTATATAGAACACACACAAGAGGAGTAGTTCAGAAATGAACGAATCATTATTGTGGCATTGTAGACTAGGTCATATCAATGCGACACAACTAGCTAAGTTACATAAGGATGAATATGAGAATTTATTCGAATTTTCATCTTATGATACTTGCCAGTCTTGTCACAAAGGTAAAGTGACCAATACTTCATTTACTAGAAACAGATAAAGAGTTATTGAACTCTTGGGATGGATACATGATGAGGTATATGATCTTATATCTATAAATGCCAGGGTTGGTTCTTTGTACTTCATTACATTCATCGACGATCTCTCAAGTTTCGGACATGTGTTCTTTTTGAAACACGAGTCTGAAACTTTTGAGAAATTCAAAGAATATAAGCTTGAAGTTAAGAACCAGACATTGTAGAAGTATTAAATCCTTCGATGAGGTCGTGAAGGGAATACTTGTGCATGGAGTTCCTGGATTTTCTAAACGGAGAATAGGATTCTCTCTCATCTTACTCCTTCGAATACACCACAGCACAACGGTGTATCGGGATGGAGGTATCCGACTCTATGAGATATAGTGCGCTCTATGATGAGTACTACTGAGTTACCTGTTTCTTTTTGGTGTTATGCACTTGAGAAGCTGCATACCTATTGAATGGGGTTCCAACCAAATCAGTGCCTACCACTCCATATGAGATATGGTATGGGAAGCGACCATGTCTTAAACGAGTTAAGTTATGGGGTTGTCCGGCCTATGTTGAAAGGCAAAATCCGGACAAGCTCGAGGCAAGGTCAGTTATGTAAGTTTATTAGATATCCCGAACATTCATGAGGGTATATCTTCTACCATTCTGAGGAGCAAAAGGTGTTTTGTTTCTCAGCATACCCCCTTTTTAGAAGAGGAATTTCTTATGAAGAATTTAGTGGTAATGAGGTAGAACTGGAAGGAGTTCCGGCTGGACAAACAGCTGCTGATTTGGTGAAACCAAAGGATTCAATAGTCTATAACAAACCTCAGCCTCTTTGCGAATCTGGTAGGGTTCCTCATCCACCTGAGAGATACTATGGTTTCTTCGGTGACAGTGAGAGCGAGGATTGCATCATAGTAGATGATGACCCAACCAGGTTCGGGCAAACCATCACGAGTGGGGACTCTGTGAAGTGGCTGGATGCTATGCAATCAGAGATAGAATCCATGTACACCAACAAAGTATGACTTTGGAAGTTGCACATGAAGGGGTAAGACCCATCAGGAGCAAATAGATCTTGAGAAGATTCTGGGTGTAAATGGAAAAGTTAAGACTTTCAAACTTAGACTTGTAGTAAAAGGCTATCGTCAATAACTAGGTGCGGTTTATGATGAATCCTTTTCTCCAGTGCCTATGCTTAAGTCCATCAGGATTAAAGCACGCATCGCGGAGTTGGAACATCTGTTTTGATGTGGTAGTTAAAAGATAGTATACAGGTGCTCATTAGGTTATGAGTTACAGTGGATAGACTCACCGAGAATTTCTAGATGGTATTATACATATCGTCAGATAGTAGTTCTCTGGTGACATAGGTACAGGTTAGTCTTTAGACAAGACATCGTCATTCGTCTCAAGTGTATTCCCACTGTACTTAGATCACAACCCTACCACGGCTTTAAAGAGTCGTGCAAACAGGTTTTAGTTGGGTACATTCCCGAAGCACTTGGGGGCAGTGAGCGATAGAATGGATCTGTCTCTACGGGTATTGGGAGTTAATGTCACACTCTGTTCGATTGGTCATAATCATAAGACCTTGTCCAAGACAGTTGAGATTTACCGATTGTAAGATCAGTAGTTTCTCGGGATAGTTTTGGGCTACATCGACATGACTTATTGGGTTATTAGGGTCTGACGTTTTCCCCACTCTAGACCTAGTATGTGATACTCTCAGATGAAGAGACCGGATTGTACTAAGATTGTCACTTTCAGGATCAGTAGGGACACATACAAATTTGCTTGTTGTCTTTCCTTTTGATTAATACCTGGGCAGCCTTTATACGGCTAGTGCCACTGACGTGCTTGTGGTTAAACCCACTACCAGCATATTTTTAACACTTTAGAGTCCCACACAAAGGTTTTCCCAAGTTTGGCGAATCAATATAGTGTACGCATTTTGATACATACCTGGGTTCGATTAAATACGTGTTTTACTACACATACATTTAATCGGACTGTTTGTTAATACTAGCAAGGTTTGAAAGATGGTCAGGATATCATATTTGGGTTTAATGTGGGCTAGTATTATTTATCGCATTTGCATACACGTACATTTAATGGGACAGTTTGTTATAAGAATATGGCTATTTGTATAAATACATGTATTTATGTCTTAATACAAATACGGGTATTTGTATCTTTTATACGAATACGGGTTTTTGTATTTTATACGAATATGATATTTGTATTTTGATACGAATACGGGTGTATGTATTTGTCGCATATATTTGTATTGGTGTATTTGTGTGTATTTATATTGTAACGTTCTAAAAATTGTTTAGAATAATTATAGATTAATTAGCGGTTTAACATGCGTTTTTCAATAAAAACTAGTTAATAATTATTTCCACATAGACATAAATATACTTAATCACTTATGAAATTATTTACTTATTTAAGTATTTATTTAATTATTTAATTATTTAATTATTTGATTATTTATTTATTAAATTATTTTAAATGCACATACACACTAATCTAGTGTTAACAATAAGTTAGTATAGGTTAAACATGTTTATGCAACCATGACACATTAAAACACAAATTTATAAATGGCTGATACATTTTAAAAGATGGATGGTTCTAGAATTTTTAAGAAAAGAGAAAATAAAAATAAAAATGGAAAATGAAGCATGATGCATTTAATGAGGTGAGAGGTGAGCCATGATTGATTAAAACTCTCTCTATATATATATTTTTCTCCCTCAATTTCTTCTCTTCTCCTCTTCTTCTTCTTTCTCCTTAACTCAAAAAGCTATCTTTAATCCCAAAATCTATACACAAACCCCACACAAGTCCTTCACTAATGATTTCTAAATTCCAATTTTAAAACTCTTCAAGAGTTCCTTAGAAGCAAGTCTTCACATTGTGGCAACCTCTTAAAGTTAAGTTCACCTTCAAGTTAATTTTAAATTATGATCCAAGTTTATTACATGTTTTGCTAATCCTTTGCATTAATTATTCTTATTTTAGATTTAAGATAGTGTTTAAAGTAAATTTAATGTTTCAATAGAGGGTTAAGTTAAGTTGGGTTGTAATGACTTCTAGGGTAATCATGACTTAGATTAGATTAGTTAAGTGTAGTTTAGTGCCTAATAGTCTTGTTTAACTACCAAGTTTGTACCAAAATGCCATAATGTTTTAGATTAGTGTAAAATATCGTATTTAGTTAAGATTAGGGTCTCTTTTTAGAATCTGCTATCAACCCAGAGACTTTTGAAAGAAGTTGTAATTACTGGAAGATATATATAGGACTAGAAATACACCTTCAAAACCCGAGCCCCTAACCCCACCTTTTGGCTGCAGATTTATTGTTTCTGGCCACAATTTGCGGCCGGGTCAGGGAGCATGGTCGTGGGTCTTCGTCGATAGTTCTCTGCAACTTTAATTAGGTCTTTGGTATGTGCAACTTTCTCTAGTTGTACATATATGAAAATCTGGAACCGTTTTACCTTAATTTAGGCATTTTTTTAACGTGTGATGCGATATTTCGATTCTTGTTTTGGCATTTCCATTGGACAAAAGACCTTAGGTCCCTTAGGGGTAGTCTTACATGTTGTTACACACGTTTAACATATTAAGTTCACACGTGTTAACTCGTAAGAGTTAGTTCATTCGTGTAGTATTTGATTTCGTGCATATCGGATTTCTAGGCTCATGTGCTAAGTTTTGTGCGATTCTAGAATCAGTTGCGGAGACGACGGATACGGCTAGGAAAGGAAATGAGGTGGTCCGATTCGAGTAGCTGAGATTGTTCCGGCGAGTAGATTTAACATCTATGGGGGAATCGCTCGGATTGTTAGTTATATGAATGCCCTAGATGCCATTATTATACATGTGATGTATATTATAGTGGATGCTTGGACATATATAGGGAGGAATTTCTTACTTGACATGATAATATGCTATCCGGTTTCTCTTTATCTTAACATGTACACTTATTGTCTCTCTATTACATATTGATAAAGCCCTAAGGATGAGTACATGAATACCAGGATTATGATGTAGATCATACTAGTGGGGCAGAGATAGTCGGTAAGTACATCCTTCAAATGTTCCTAGTCGTGGGAGTATCAAGACGGGGCATCGATATTCCAGAGTAGAATAGCGTATATGATTCTCGACCCATATGATGGGCGATGGATGATCCCATATCCATTTGTGTTTGACATCAGAGATAGTATACGGGTGCTCAGTGGAGACTGGGTACACTGAACGGACTCGCCGAGAACTCCTAGATGGTATTATACTTATCGCCAGATAACAGTTCTCTGGTGACACTGGTACAGGTTATTCTGTAGACCCGAGATCGTCATAGAGTCTTGTATGATTCCCACTATGCTTTGATTTCCACCTTACCACGTTCAAGAGATCGTGCAAAACGGTGGTTTTTGGGTATAGTCCCGAGTCACATGGAGGCAATGAGCGATAGGAGGGGATTTCGTCTCTCCCGGTATTAGGGGTCGATGTTGCGCTATGCTTGATTGGCCATAACAGGAAATCATTGGCCAGGGTTGCTGAGATCTACTCGTAAGTGTTATCAGTAGTTTCTCGAACCGTTATGAGCCTTACATCGGCATGACTTATCAGGCTATTGTGGTCTGACGTTTACCACCCCCAGGCTGTGACATGCGACATATTACACGAAGAGACCGGACTGTACGGTAGTGTTACTGATTGGTTGTTGATCTTCTGATCGTTTAACACCTGGGTGGCCGTTATGTTTAGCAGACTGCTTGCGGCTTGTCGGTGACTGATATGATCACCACCTACTGCCGGCGTATTGACGAGTCTTTAGAGTCCTACACAGAGGTTTCCTTGCTCAGGCGAAACGAAGTAAGAGCACATTTGTGATTTGTTCGGGACCGAGATTAATGCGCATATGTGATACCGCATTCTATTCTCGCGATATGTGATATCGGTCGGTTATATGTGATATAGCCGGGTTATCGGATCAAGTGTTGATTCGATAAGTTGATACATATGATATTAGTCGGTTGTATGTGATATAGCCGGATTATTAAATCAAGTGTTGATTTAATAATTTAATATATACTTATATATTTGATATATTATCTTACATTAACTAATATTTGCTCAGTTAAGATTTCTTTTTCTCACTAGTGTACACTTAGTATATATGTGATATATATTAATGTACATCTTTTGTGTCATGTTTAATGCCACATGCTTCATGAGTGTATGAGACTCACACCATGCTTATAATAATATGAGGTTTTGTTTATTTAAAGTAAATCAAATTAGTTGGAAAATGTCACATGGTTGAAGCTTGTAGAAGCTAGTGGAACTATTGACCAAGTCCACTGATTTTGTTTTACTTGAAGATATTTATTAACCCAACCATTATTGTTTAGCCATGGTTTAGTCTCTTCATGAGTTAGAATATGATATTAACTCACCCATGGTTTCTATTACCACCACTTGATTCATTCTTCACTTGCTTCATTCCATGGTTGTTTTCTTCATCTCCTTCCTCAAACTTTCTAGCTTCATGAGAGGTGATGAAAAATAGTGAGAAAATAATTTCTAATCTGAGCAAAATTCCTATTTCTTCAACCTCTTCTCTACTAGCCATTTAGATTGGTTTGTTTCTTCACTAGTTCATAACTTAGTGAAGAGGTAGCTTGAGTCAGTGTCTCCTCGACGTAGATCATCTTCGGCCTCGAAGACTTCAAGCAAGCCTGTTCATTTCACCTTGTGGAGCCTCACCAGAGTCCGGGAGATCACCACTTAGAGCGAAGGGACTACTACACGGAGCTACTGAAGTGAAGGACCGGTCTACAAAGGTTGTATTCCTTGTTCACTTAGATGTAAAGATATTTACATGCTTGTTTATCTAATTCTTTAGTTTAGATTCTATCATTAGGGTTCTTTAGCGTGCTAATTTTTTGAAAACGGCATGGTCAATGCCTCCCGAAACCCAGCTGCGACACAAGGGAACCCAATAGTGGTATCAGAGCCTTGCTAGAGAATTAGACGATATTGTAGTATTACGAAACCGAAACAACTCCGAAACACTCGAAACATAAACCCAGTTTCTGTCGAATTTTTCAGAGTGTCTAAATTTTTTTTAAGCAATTGCAGAATGTTATATGAGATGTAACATGAACACCACCGAAAATTGAACCCCTCTCGCTGGAAAATGGCCGGCCACATTGCACTAAAAACCGGCCTGCTCGGTTTTTTAACAGTGTTTTGGGTTCAATTTTTGGTGGTGTTCTGGTCTCTGGGTTTTGGTGTTTCAGGTGTTGCTTGTTTTTACTGATATTGCATGTGATGTTATATTTCTGTAAAGGCAATTCAGAGTGTTTCGTAGTCGTAATTCTAACATCATTTCGGGTTATTTAGACGACGTTAAAATGTTCGAACGGATATCAATAATTCATTTTTTCCCTCATTGAAAATTTTCCAAGAGTTGGATTTTTCCAAGTTTAAAATCTTCAGAAAATTATGCAGGTGTTTTCTATGGACCCTCTAGAGGAACGAAACCCTTACTCGATTTTGTGACCGTCGGAACTGCCACCAAACTCTAGGATTTATGGTAGTTCCGCGGCGCCATAGGTGAGGCAAGGGTGACCCTTTTACGGTTGGTCCACAGGTGCTGTGGCATGTTCTGGGTGTTTTTTAAACTCCGCTCAAGTGTTGAGCTCTTTGGGAAATTTTGGGTGTTTGTTGATTCGATTGAAAAGTTTAACATCGTCTAGCTATATGTGATTGTGTTATAATATTTGGAATCCACAAAATTCGGTTTTGTGAAAACTGATTTGAATTTTATAAATCTAGCAAGTTAGTCATTTGATCGGTTGCCACAGAATTTTGATGTGGATCAAAAATCCATCGCAATCACGAAGCGTACGCGGATACTCGCCGGGTAACCTTACTAGATAGCCACGCCCCATATCCCCGACCAAGTGACTATAGGAGAACCCCGTCGCCAAAAGCATCCGTTCGGGTGCTCGCAGCTGCGGTGTTCTTCCTAAGTGCACTTCGTCGACGGCATCAGGGGTGCGGCCATCTACTAAAGTTTCCGACGAGCATTCGATCGGGTCATCGTGAATCTTGTTGAATTACCCGACTGGTTATTGAAAAGTGTTTTCAATATCGAGTTTAAAATGCAGGGCTTATAATTGTTAGGCATGAGATGTCTAAGGTATTCATTTGGTAAGGCATGAAATCCAAAGTATATGATATATTGGGTTTATGATGTCTAAGCTGCTTGTGGATTTCAATTGTTGTAGTTTTTCGCTTTCTTTTCTGCGACCGTAAGTGTAATATGTAGTGTATCGCCGGTTTCGTTGCTATATGCCAACGATAATTGGGATACGCGTATTTCCTTACGTTGATGACATATGATGTTATGTGTTGCAGTGATATGTTATATTGAATCGTCGTGTTTTGAATAACCGGGTTTTTTTTATGTGAGATGAGAGTTTTTCATTTTCATTCATGTAAAAACTTGTATGTAATATTCTTTTATCGGGGCACTTTCGGGTTTGGAATGATATCACCATTTATGTATATTATTTTCTTTTCCGACCCAAGGAGGGTAGCACAAGTAACCGGGTTCTAGAGTCCATTGGGTGACCATCTCGAGGAGTCGAGACCGGTCTCCTAACTCTAGAATTGGTAGGGTTGTTTGCCGCTCTCGTAGGGGTCTAGGGATTTGGGTTTGGCTATTCATCACGGCCGTAGAATCCGCGATTTTTTACTGGCTTAATTTAAAACACGGAATTCCTAGAATATCCAATATTTCATATGTGTTCTTCTGCTGTTGATATTCTGTGATGTGATCACTTGATATTCTGAGATGAATGCTTATATTATATATATGATATATAATAAATATTGCTGCTTTCGTTTCTTCTGAGATGCTTACGAAGCATAAATGATGGGACTTCATTAATGAGATTAATGAAATAAAAGAAACCTAAATATGTTGTAGAATCTTTTTTTAAAAACTGGTAGCTCTAATTCTTGCTTTGCATAGCGGTATTCCTTGTAGAATATCCAGCACCTTATTCGATTAGGAAAGAGCCGAGATACCTTCACCGGGAGTGACCTCTTTAGCGAAACTAGCAGATGCTATAACCCACTCGGTTTTAGCTTTTGATTACTTTTTTAGTTCAGGCTTTGCATAGTGGCATTTGTGAAATATCCAGCACTTCATTCGATGAGGAAAGAGCCGAGATCTCTTCACCGTGAATGACCTCTTTAGCAAAACCAGTAAAAGCCTCAAAAACACACCTTTTCAAAATCACTCGATTCTACAACGATATTAAGTACATTACGCAAAGGGTTTTCTTAAAAACCTGTCGTAGCCCTCCGTCATTTCAGATAAGGACCATTTAGTATTCGTGCTGCGTTTGTTGAGCTCTATCAAGGCGTAGTGTGCGGTAGCTGATTAGTGTTTATCTGCAAAGCATATGATGCGATTGGATTAGGGTAATCGTATGACCTTGTTGACCTCTGTCAAGGATCGTGCGGGCGGGTTTAATTCAATCATAAAATGGCTGGTTGAACTTGACCAACGCACTATGGTTTGTTGACCTCTGTCAAGGTCATAGGACGCTAGGGGTAAAATATTATCAGGAATTTCAAGCGTTGAAATTTTCAATGAGATTGCATACCTTCTATGAGATAGTTGGATCCCGATACCCACTGCGAGTAAGAGTTACTCCTGAGAGTATTTTGCACATTACAATTAGCCAATCAAGTAGGTGTCTAAAAAGGTGTTAACGGGGTTATGTCCCTGGGAAGACGAGATTTGTTTTAATTAAGTCCGTGCGAAAGTACGGGGAACCTCCCTCAAAGTACCGACACTGGTCTCGCCGAAGATTGGCGAATTTGTAGGGTGTAATTAATCCCGGATAGTCTTAACTTTTGGGGTTTGAAGGAAGATTTGATAAAAACAGTGGGAGCCATCCTGATTCGATAAATGATAATCAATCTGATTTTGCAAGAGCATACGCTGAGTGTTTTCTTCTCTCTCTCTCTCTTCTGGTAGCGACCATGTCATACCTTAATCAAGATAATAATATGGATGCATTGACCGAACCTGCTTATTATACTGTGCCGGGAAACGTTGGTTCCGTTCTATCTTGTAATTGTTATAAGTCCAAGCAGGAAATAGGGAAATATCCGGATTCCTACGCGACCCAATTGAGAAATGTGCATGTTGATACATCTTCTTCAGATGTGTTAGTTACCAAGAACAGTTTCTCAGTATCCTCTACACCCTAAATATGAGATACCGGATCAGGATCCCACATATGTAATATATTACATAAGTTACAGAAAGGTAGAGAACTGGGATTGGGTGATATGTCTCTAAGTGTTAGAGAATGGTGCAATTGTTGTAGCCAAGTCAGTTGGAAAATATCACCTTGTATTACCAAATGGTAAATACATTGATTCTGAACAAATGTTATTACATACTGAACCTGATATAGAACATTACATCAGATTCTTTATTAAGTTAAAGAAGGATATAATTCTGTATTGGAGGATAATGTTATGAACATTTTCCTAAATCAAGAGTTGATTGGATCAGGCACGTTATATAATAGCATATACGTTCTAAATCAAACCACAGTTCAAAATATATAGATTACACACAAGATGAGTAGTTCAGAAATGAACGAATCCTTATTGTGGTATTGTAGACTAGGTCATATCAATGCGACACAACTAGCTAAGTTACGTAAGGATGAATATGAGAATCTATTCGAGTTTTCATCTTATGATACTTGCTAGTCTTGTCACAAAGGTAAAGTGACCAATACTTCATTTACTGGAAACAGAGAAAGAGTTATTGAACTCTTGGGATGGATACATGATGATGTATACGATCCTATGTCTATAAATGCCAGGGTTGGTTCTTTGTACTTCATTACATTCATCGACGATCTCTCAAGTTTCGGACATGTGTTCTTTTTGAAACACGAGTCTGAAACTTTTGAGAAATTCAAGGAATATAAGCTTGAAGTTAAGAACCAGACGGGTAGAAATATTAAATCCTTCGGTGAGATCGTGAAGGGAATACTTGTGCATGGAGTTCCTGGATTTTCTAAACGGAGAATGGGATTCTCTCTCATCTTACTCCTTCGAATGCACCACAGCACAACAGTGTATCGGGATGGAAGTATCCGACCCTATGAGATATAGTGCGCTTTATGATAAGTACTACTGAGTTACCAGTTTCCTTTTAGTGTTATGCACTTAAGAAGCTGCATACCTATTGAATAGGGTTCCAAACAAATCAGTGCCTATCACTCCATATGAGATATGGTATGGGAAGCGACCATGTCTTAAATGAGTTAAGTTATGGGGTTGTCCGGCCTATGTTAAAAGGCAAAATCCGGACAAGCTCGAGGCAAGGTCAGTTATGAAAGTTTGTTAGATATTCCGAACATTCATGAGGGTATATCTTCTACTATTCTGAGGAGCAAAAGATGTTTTGTTTCTCAGCATGCCACCTTTTTAGAATAGGAATTTCTTATGAAGAAATTAGTGGTCATGAGGTAGAAATGGAAGGAGTTCCACCTGGACAAAATAACAGCTGATGATTTAGTGAAACAAAAGGATTCAATAGTCTCCAACAAATCTCGGCCTCTCTGCGAATCTGGTAGGGTTTCTCATCCACCTAAGAGATACTACGGTTTCCTAGGTGACGGTGAGAGCGAGGATTGCATCATGGTAGATGATGACCCAACCAGGTTCGGGAAAGCCATCACGAGTGGGGACTCTGTGAAATGGCTGGATGGTATGCAATCAGAGATAGAATCCATGTACACCAACAAAGTATGACTTGGAAGTTGCACCGGAAGGGGTAAGACCCATCAGGAGCAAATGGATCTTAAGAAGATTCTTGGTGTAAATGAAAAAGTTGAGAGCTTCAAAGCTAGACTTGCAGTAAAAGGCTATCATCAATAACCAGGTGCGGTTTATGATGTAACCTTTTCTCCAGTGCCTATGCTTAAGTCCATCAGGATTAAAGCACACATCGCGGAGTTGGAACATCTGTTTTGATGTGGTAGTCAAAAGATAGTATACAGGTGCTCATTAGGTTATGAGTTACACTGGATAGACTCACCGAGAACTTCTAGATGGTATTATACCTATCGTCAGATAGTAGTTCTCTGGTGACATAGGTACATGTTAGTCTTTAGACATGACATCGTCATTCGTCTCAAGTGTATTCCCACTGTACTTAGATCACCACCCTACCACGGCTTTAAAGAGTCGTGCAAATAGGTTTTGGTTGGGTACAGTCCCGAAGCACTTGGGGGCAGTGAGCGATAGAATGGATCTGTCTCTACAAGTATTGGGAATTGATGTCGTACTGTGTTCGATTGGTCATAATCATAAGACCTTGGCCAAAACAGTTGAGATTTACTGATTGTAAGATCAGTAGTTTCTCGGGATAGTTTTGGGCCACATCGACAAGACTTATTGGGTTATTAGGGTTCTGACGGTTTCCTTACTCTAGACCCAGTATGTGATTCTCTCAGATGAAGAGACTGAATTGTACTAAGATTGTCACTTTCAGGCTCAGTAGGGACACAGACAAGTTTACTTATTCGCTTTCCTTTCGATTAATACTTGGGCAGCCTTTATACAGCTAGTGCCACTGACGTGCTTGTGGTTAAACCCACTACCAGCATATTTTTGACTCTTTAGAGTCCCACACAAAGGTTTTCCCAAGTTTGGCGAATCGTTATAGTGTACGTATTTTGATACATACCTGGGTTCGATTAAATACGTGTTTTACTACACGTACATTTAATCGGACAGTTTGTTAATACTAGCAAGGTTTGAAAGATAGTCAGGATATCATATTTGGATTTAATGTGGGCTAGTATTATTTATCTCTTTTGCATACACGTACATTTAATGGGACATTTTGTTATAAGAATATGGCTATTCGTATAAATACATGTATTTATGTCTTAATACAAATACAGGTATTTGTATCTTTTATACGAATACGGGTTTTCGTATTTTATACGAATATGGTATTCGTATTTTGATACGAATACGGGTGTATGTATTTGTCGCATATATTTGTATTGGTGTATTTGTGTGTATTTATATTGTAACGTTCTAAAAATTGTTTAGAATAATTATAGATTAATTAGCAGTTTAACATGCGTTTTTCAATAAAAACTAGTTAATAATTATTTCCACATAGACATAAATATACTTAATCACTTATGAAATTATTTACTTATTTAAGTATTTATTTAATTATTTAATTATTTAATTATTTGATTATTTATTTATTAAATTATTTTAAATGCACATACACACTAATCTAGTGTTAACAATAAGTTAGTATAGGTTAAACATGTTTATGCAACCATGACACATTAAAACACAAATTTATAAATGGTTGATACATTTTAAAAGATGGATGGTTCTAGAATTGTTGAGAAAAGAGAAAATAAAAATAAAAATGGAAAATGATGCATGATGCATTTAATGAGGTGAGAGGTGAGCCATGATTGATTAAAACTCTCTCTCTCTCTCTAGATTTTTCTCCCTCATTTTCTTCTCTTCTTCTCTTCTTCTTCTTTCTCCTTAACTCAAAAACCTATCTTTAATCCCAAAAACTATACACAAACCCCACACAAGTCCTTCACTAATCATTTCTAAATTCCAATTTTAAAACTCTTCAAGAGTTTCTTAGAAGCAAGTCTTCACTTTGTGGCAACCTCTTAAAGTTAAGTTCACCTTCAAGTTAATTTTAAAGTATGATCCAAGTTTATTACATGTTTTGCTAATCCTTTGCCTTAATTACTCTTAATTTAGATTTAAGATAGTGTTTAAAGTAAATTTAATGTTTCAATAGAGGGTTAAGTTGAGTTGGGGTTGTAATGACTTCTAGGGTAATCATGACTTAGATTAGATTAGTTAAGTGTAGTTTAGTGCCTAATAGTCTTGTTTAACTACCAAGTTTGTACTAAAATACCTTAATGTTTTAGATTAGTGTAAAATATCGTATTTAGTTAAGATTAAGGTCTCGTTTTAGAATCTGCTATCAACCCAGAGACTTTTGAAAGAAGTTGTAATTACTGGAAGATATATATAGGACTAGAAATACACCTTCAAAACCCGAGCCCCTAACCCCACCATTTGGCTACAGATTTATTGGTTCCGGCCTCAATTTGCGGCCGGGTCAGGGAGCATGGTCATGGGTCTTCGTCGATGGTTCTCTGCAACTCTAATTAGGTCTTTGGTGCGTGCAACTTTCTCTAGTTGTAACTATATGAAAATCTGGAACTGTTTTACCTTAATTTAGGCGTTTTGTTAACGTGCAATGCGATATTTCGATTCTTGTTTTGGCATTTCCTTTAGACAAAATACCTTAGGTCCCTTAGGGGTAGTCTTACATGTTGTTGCACACGTTTAACATACTAAGTTCACACGTGTTAACTCGTAAGAGTTAGTTCATTCGTGCAGCATTTGATTTCATGCATATCGGATTTCTAGGCTCATGTGCTAAGTTTTGTGCGATTCTAGGATCAGTTGCGGAGACGACAGACACGGCTAGGAGAGGAAATGAGGTGGTCTGATTCGAGTAGCCGAGATCGTTCTGGTGAGTAGATTTAACATCTGTGGGGGAATCGTTCGGATTGTTAGTTATATGAATGCCCTAGACGCCATTATTATACATGTGATGTATATTATAGTGGATGCTTGGACATATATAGGGAGGACTTTCTTACTTGACATGATAGTATGCAATCCGGTTGCTCTTTATCTTAACATGTACACTTATTGTCTCTCTATTACATGTTGATAAAGCCCTAAGGATGAGTACTTGAATACCAGGATTATGATGCAGATCATACTAGTGGGGTAGAGATAGTCGGTAAGTACATCCTTCAAATGTTCCTAGTCGTGGGAGTATCGAGACGGGGCATTGATATCCAGAGTACACTAGCATATATGCTCCTCGACCCATATGATGGGAGATGGATGATCCCATATCCATTGGTGTTTGACATCAGAGATGGTATACGTGTGCTAAGTGGAGACTGGGTACACTGAACGGACTCGCCAAGAACTCCTAGATGGTATTATACCTATCGTCAGATAACAGTTCTCTGGTGACACTAGTACAGGTTATTCTGTAGACTCGAGATCGTCATATAGACTTGTATGATTCCCACTGTGCTTTGATTTCCACTTTACCACGTTCAAGAGATCGTGTAAAACGGTGGTTTTTGGGTATAGTCCCAAGTCACATGGAGGCAATGAGCGATAGGAGGGGATTTCGTCTCTCCCGGTATTGGGGGTTGATTTTGTGCTATGCTTGATTCGCCATAACAAGAAATCATTGGCCAGGGTTGCTGAGATCTACTGGTAAATGTTATCAGTAGTTTCTCGAACCGTTATGAGCCTTACATCGGCATGACTTATCAGGCTATTAGGGTCTGACGTTTACCACTCCCAGGCTGTGATATGCGACATATTAGACGAAGAGACCGGACTGTACGATAGTGTTACTGATTGGATTCGCAGGAGTATGAGCAGGCTTGCTTGTTGATCTTCTAATCGTTTAACACCTGGGTGGCCGTTACGTTTAGCAGACCGCTTGCGGTTTGTGGGTGACTGATATGATCACCACCTACTGCCGGCGTATTAACGAGTCTTTAGAGTCCTACACAGAGGTTTCTTTGCTCAGGAGAAATTAAGTAACAGCTCATTTGTGATATGTTCGGGACCGAGATTAATGCGCATATGTGATACCGCATTCTATTCTCGTGATATGTGATATCGGTCGGTTATATGTGATATAGCCGGGTTATCGGATCTAGTGTTGATTCGATAAGTTGATACATATGATATTAGTCGGTTGTATGTGATATAGCCGGATTATTAAATCAAGTGTTGATTTAATAATTTAATGTATAATTATATATTTTATATATTATCTTACATTAACTAATATTTGCTCACTTAAGATTTATTTTTCTTACTAATGTACACTTAGTATATATGTGATATATATTAATGTACATCTTTTGTGTCATGCTTGATGCCACATGCTTCATGAGTGTATGAGGCTCACAACTTGCTTATAATAATATGAGGTTTTGTTTATTTAAAGTAAATCAAATTAGTTGGAAAATGTCACATGGTTGAAGCTTGTAGAAGCTAGTGGAACTATTGACCAAGTCCACTGATTTTGTTTTACTTGAAGATATTTATTAACCCAACCATTATTGTTTAGCCATGGTTTACTCTCTACATGAGTTAGTATATGATATTAACTCACTCATGGTTGCTATTACCACCACTTGATTCATTCTTCACTTGCTTCATTCCATGGTTGCTCTCTTCATCTCCTTCCTCAAGCTTTCTAGCTTCATGAGAGGTGATTAAAAAAAGAGTGAAAATTATTTCTAATGTGAGAAAAATTCCTACTTCATCAACCTCTTCTCTACTAGCCATTTAGATTAGTTTGTTTCTTCACTAGTTCATCACTTAGTGAAGAGGTAGCTTGAGTCAGTGTCTTCTCAACATAGATCATCTTCGGCCTCGAAGACTTCAAGCAAGCCTGTTCATTTCACCTTGTGGAGCCTCACTGGAGTCCGGGAGATCACCACTTGGAGCGAAGGGATTACTACACGGAGCTGCTGAAGTGAAGGACCGATCTACAAAGGTTGTATTTCTTGTTCACTTTGATATAAAGATATTTACATGCTTATTCGTCTAATTCTTTAGTTTAGATTCTAGCGTTAGGATTCTTTAGCGCGCTATTTTTTTGAAAACGGCATGGTCGATGCCTCCCGAAACCCAGCCGCGACACTAAGGAATCCAATAGTGGTATCAGAGCCTTGCTAGAAAATTAGATGATGTTGTAGTATTATGAAACCGAAACAACTCCGAAACACTCGAAAGATAAACCCAGTTTCTGTCGAATTTTTCAGAGTGTCTAATTTTTTTTTTAAGCAATTGCAGAATGTTATATGAGTTGTAACATGAACACAACAGAAAATTGAACGCCTCTCGCCGGAAAATGTCCGGCTACACTGCACTAAAAATCGGCCTGCTCGGTTTTTTAACAGTGTTTTGGGTTCAATTTTTGGTGGTGTTCTGGTCTCTGGGTTTTGGTATTTCAGGTTTTGCTTGTTTTTACTGATAATGCATATGATGTTATATTTCTGTAAGGGCAATTCAGAGTGTTTCGTAGTCGTAATTGTAACATCATTTCCGGTTATTTAGACGACGTTAAAAAGTTCGAACGGATATCAATAACTCATTTTTTCTCTCGTTGAAAATTTTCCAAGAGTTGGATTTTTCTAAGTTTAAAATCTTCAGAAACTTATGCAGGTGTTTTCTATGGACCCTCTAGAAGAACGAAACCCTAACTCGATTTTGTGACCGTCGGAACCGTCACCAAACTCTAGAATTTATGGTAGTTCCACGGCGCCATAGGTGAGGCAAGGGTTGACCCTACGGTTGGTCCACAGGTGCTGTGGCATGTTCTGGGTGTTTTTTAAACTCCGCTCAAGTGTTGTGGTCTTTGGGAAATTTTGGGTGTTTTTTGATTCGATCGAAAAGTTTAATATCGTCTAGCTATCTGTGATTGTGATACAATATTTAGAATCCACAAAATTCAGTTTTGTGAAAACTGATTTGAATTTTATAAATCTAGCAAGTCAGTCATTTGATCGGTTGCCACGGAATTTTGATGTGGATCAAAAGTCCATCGCAATCACGAAGCGTACGCGGATACTCGCCGGGTAACCTTAGTAGATAGCCACGCCCCATAGCCCCGACCAAGTGACTATAGGAGAACCCCATCGCCAAAAGCATCCGTTCGGGTGCTCGCGGCTGCGGTGTTCTGCCTAAGTGCACTTCGTCGACGGCATCAGGGGTACAGCCATCTACTAAATTTTCCGACGAGCATTCGATCGGGTCATCGGGAATCTTGTTGAATTACCCGACTGGTTATTGAAAAGTGTTTTCAATATCGAGACTAAAATGCAGGATTTATAATTGTTAGGCATGAGATGTCTAAGGAATTCATTTGGTAAGGCATGAAATCCAAAGTATGTGATATATTGGGTTTATGATGTCTAAGCTTTCTGGGACCTGGGACTAATTGGGATTGAGCTGGCTGTGGATTCCAATTGTTGTAGTTTTTCACTTTCTTTTCTGCGACCGTAAGTGTAATATGTTGTGTATCGCCGGTTTCGTTGCTATATGTCAAGGACAATTGGGATACGCATATTTACTTACGTTGATGACATGTGATGTTATGTGTTGTTGTGATATGTTATATTGGATCGTCGTGTTTTGAATAACCGGGTTTTTTTTATGTGAGATGAGAGTTTTTCATTTTCATTCATGTAAAAACTTGTATGTAATATTCTTTTATTAGGGCACTTCCGGGTTTAGAATGTATCAACATTTATGTATATTTTTTTCTTTTCCGACCCAAGGAGGGGAGCACAAGTAACCGGGTTCTAGAGTCCAGTGGGAGACCATCTTGAGGAGTCAAGACCGGGTCTCCTAACACTAGAATTGGTAAGGTTGCTTGCCGCTCTCGTAGGGGTCTTGGGATGTGGGTTTGGCTATTCATCACGACCGTGGAATCCGTGTTTTTTACTGGCTTAATTTAAAACACGGAATTCCTAGTATATCCAATATTTCATATGTGTTCTTCTGCTGTTGATATTCTGTGATGTGATCACTTGATATTCTGAGATGAATGCTTATATTATATATATGATATATAATAAATATTGCTGCTTTCGTTTCTTCTGTGATGATTAGGAAGCATAAATGATGGGACTTCATTAATGGGATTAATGAAATAAAAGAATCCTAAATATGTTGCAGAATCTTGTTTTAAAAACTGGTAGCTCTAGTTCTTGCTTTGCATAGCGGTATTCCTTGTAGAATATCCATTACCTTATTCGATAAGGAAAGAGCCGAGATACCTTCACCGGGAGTGACGTCTTTAGCGAAACTAGCAGATGCTATACCCACTCGGTTTTGTCTTTTGATTGCTTTTTTAGTTCATGCTTTGCATAGTGGTATTTGTGAAATATCCAGCACTTCATTCGATGAGGAAAGAGCCGAGATCCCTTCACCAGGAATGACCTCTTTAGAAAAACCAGTAAAAGCCTCAAAAACACTCCTTTTCAAAATCACTCGATTCTACAACGATATTAAGTTCATTACCCAAAGGGTTTTCTTAAAAACCTGTCGTAGCCCTCCGTTATTTCAGATAAGGACCATTTAGTATTCGTGCTGCGTTTGTTGAGCTCTATCAAGGCGTAGTGTGCGGTAGCTGATTAGTGTTTATCTGCAAAGCATATGATGCGATTGGATTATAGTAATCGTATGACTTTGTTAACCACAGTCAAGGGTCGTGCGGGTGGGTTTAATTCAATCATGAAATGGCGGGTTGAACTTGACCAGCGCACTATGGTATGTTGACCTCTGTCAAGGTCATAAGACGCTAGGGGTAAAATATTATCGGGAATTTCAAGTGTTGAAATTTTCAATGAGATTGCATGCCTTCTATGAGATAGTTGGATCCCGATACCCACTGCAACTAAGAGTTAGTCCTGAGAGTATTTTGCACATTACAATTAGCCAATCAAGTAGGTGTCTAGAAAGGTGTTAATGGGGTTACGTCCTTGGGAAAACGAGGTTTGTTTTAATTAGGTCCGTGCGAAAGCACGTGGAACCTCCCTCAATGTACCGACACTGGTCTGGCCGAAAGATTGGTGAATTTGTAGGGTGTTATTAATCTTGGATAGTCTTACCTTTTGGGGTTTGAAGGAAGATTTGATAAAAACAGTGGGAGCTATCCTGATTAGATAAAATAATAACCAATCTGATCTTGCAAGAGCATACGCTGAGTGTTTTCTTCTCTCTCTCTCTCTTTCCTAGTAGCGACCATGTCATGCCTTAATCAAGTTAATAATATGGATGCATTGACCGAACCTGCTTATTATACTGTGCCGGGGAACGTTGGTTCCGTTCTATCTTATAATTGTTATAAGTCCGAGCAGGAAATAGGGGAATATCCGGATTCTTATGCGACCCAATCGAGGAATGTGCATGCTGATACATCTTCTTCAGGTGTGTTCGTTACCAAGAACTGTTTCTCAATATCCTCTACACCATAAGTATGAGATACTGGATCAGGATCCCACATATGTAATATATTACATGGGTTACAGAAAGATAGAGAACTGGGATTGGGTGATATGTCTCTAAGTGTTAGAGAATGGTGCAATTGTTGTAGCCAAGTCAGTTGGAAAATATCACCTTATATTACCAAATGGTAAATACATTGATTCTGAACAAAAGTTATTACATACTGAACTTGATATAGAACATTACATCAGATTCTTTATTAAGTTAAAGATGTATATAATTATGTATTGGAGGATAATGTTGTGAACATTTCCTAAATCAAGAGTTGATTGGATCAGGCACGTTATATAATAGCATATACGTTCTAAATCAAACCACAGTTCAAAGTATATAGAACACACACAAGAGGAGTAGTTCAGAAATGAACGAATCCTTATTGTGGCATTGTCGACTAGGACATATCAATGCGACACAACTAGCTAAGTTACATAAGGATGAATATGAGAATCTATTCGAATTTTCATCTTATGATACTTGCAAGTCTTGTCACAAAGGTAAAGTGACCAATACTTCATTTACTGGAAACAGAGAAAGAGTTATTGAACTCTTGGGATGGATACATGATGATGTATACGATCCTATGTCTATAAATGCCAGGGTTGGTTCTTTGTACTTCATTACATTCATCGACGATCTCTCAAGTTTCGAACATGTGTTCAATTTGAAACACAAGTCTGAAACTTTTGAGAAATTCAAGGAATATAAGCTTGAAGTTAAGAACCAGACGGGTTGAAGTATTAAATCCTTCGATGAGATCGTGAAGGGAATACTTGTGCATGGAGTTCCTGGATTTTCTAAACGGAGAATGGCATTCTCTCTCAGCTTACTCCTTCGAATACACCACAACACAACGGTGTATCGGGATAGACGTATCTGACCCTATGAGATATAGTGCGCTCTATGATGAGTACTACTGAGTTACCTGTTTCCTTTTGGTTTTATGCACTTGAGAAGCTGCATACCTATTGAATGGGGTTCCAACCAAAGCAGTGCCTACCACTCCATATGAGATATAGTATGGAAAGCGACCATGTCTTAAACGAGTTAAGTTATGGGGTTGTCTGGCCTATGTTGAAAGGCAAAATCCGGACAAGCTCGAGGCAAGGTCAGTTATGTAAGTTTGTTAGATATCCCGAACATTCATGAGGGTATATCTTCTACCATTCTGAGGAGCAAAAGGTGTTTTGTTTCTCAGCATGCCATCTTTTTGGAAAAGGAATTTCTTATGAAGAAATTAATGGTAATGAGGTAGAACTGGAAGGAGTTCCAGCTGGACAAACTAACAGCTGATGATTTGGTGAAACCAAAAGATTCAATAGTATCCAAAAAACCTCGGCCTCTCTACGAATCTGGTAGGGTTCCTCATCCACCTGAGAGATACTACGGTTTCCTCGGTGACGGTGAGAGCGATGATTGCATCCTGGTAGATGATGAGCCAACCTGGTTCAGGCAAGCCATCACGAGTGGGGACTCTGTGAAATGGCTGGATGCTATGCAATCAGAGATAGAATCCATGTACACCAACAAAGTATGACTTGGAAGTTGCACCTGAAGGGGTAAGACCCATCGGGAGAAAATGGATCTTAAGAAGATTCTTGGTGTAAATGAAAAGGTTGAGAGCTTCAAAGCTAGACTTGCAGTAAAAGGCTATCATCAATAACCAGGTGCGGTTTATGATGAAACCTTTTCTCCAGTGCCTATGCTTAAGTCCATCAGGATTAAAGCACACATCGCGGAGTTGGAACATCTGTTTTGATGTGGTAGTCAAAAGATAGTATACAGGTGCTCATTAGGTTATGAGTTACGCTGGATAGACTCACCGAGAACTTCTAGATGGTATTATACCTATCGTCAGATAGGAGTTCTTTGGTGACATAGGTACATGTTAGTCTTTAGACATGACATCGTCATTCGTCTCAAGTGTATTCCCACTGTACTTAGATCACCACCCTACCACGGCTTTAAAGAGTCGTGCAAATAGGTTTTGGTTGGGTACAGTCCCGAAGCACTTGGGGGCAGTGAGCGATAGAATGGATCTGTCTCTACAAGTATTGGGAATTGATGTCGTACTGTGTTCGATTGGTCATAATCATAAGACCGTGGCCAAAACAGTTGAGATTTACCGATTGTAAGATCAGTAGTTTCTCGGGATAGTTTTGGGCCACATCGACAAGACTTATTGGGTTATTAGGGTTCTGACGGTTTCCTCACTCTAGACCCAGTATGTGATTCTCTCAGATGAAGAGACCGAATTGTACTAAGATTGTCACTTTCAGGCTCAGTAGGGACACAGACAAGTTTACTTATTCGCTTTCCTTTCGATTAATACTTGGGCAGCCTTTATACAGCTAGTGCCACTGACGTGCTTGTGGTTAAACCCACTACCAGCATATTTTTGACTCTTTAGAGTCCCACACAAAGGTTTTCTCAAGTTTGGCGAATCGATATAGTGTACGTATTTTGATACATACCTGGGTTCGATTAAATACGTGTTTTACTACACGTATATTTAATCGGACAGTTTGTTAATACTAGCAAGGTTTGAAAGATAGTCAGGATATCATATTTGGATTTAATGTGGGCTGGTATTATTTATCTCTTTTGCATACACGTACATTTAATGGGACAGTTTGTTATAAGAATATGGCTATTCGTATAAATACATGTATTTATGTCTTAATACAAATACAACTATTTGTATCTTTTATACGAATACGGGTTTTCGTATTTTATACGAATATGGTATTCGTATTTTGATACGAATACGGGTGTATGTATTTGTCGCATATATTTGTATTGGTGTATTTGTGTGTATTTATATTGTAACGTTCTAAAAATTGTTTAGAATAATTATAGATTAATTAGCAGTGTAACATGCGTTTTTCAATAAAAACTAGTTAATAATTATTTCCACATAGACATAAATATACTTAATCACTTATGAAATTATTTACTTATTTAAGTATTTATTTAATTATTTAATTATTTGATTATTTATCTATTAAATTATTTTAAATGCACATACACACTAATCTAGTGTTAACAATAAGTTAGTATAGGTTAAACATGTTTATGCAACCATGACACATTAAAACACAAATTTATAAATGGTTGATACATTTTAAAAGATGGATGGTTCTAGAATTGTTGAGAAAAGAGAAAATAAAAATAAAAATGGAAAATGAAGCATGATGCATTTAATGAGGTGAGAGGTGAGCCATGATTGATTAAAACTCGCTCTCTCTCTCTCTAGATTTTTCTCCCTCATTTTCTTCTCTTCTTCTCTTCTTCTTCTTTCTCCTTAACTCAAAAACCTATCTTTAATCCCAAAAACTATACACAAACCCCACACAAGTCCTTCACTAATCATTTCTAAATTCCAATTTTAAAACTCTTCAAGAGTTTCTTAGAAGCAAGTCTTCACTTTGTGGCAACCTCTTAAAGTTAAGTTCACCTTCAAGTTAATTTTAAAGTATGATCCAAGTTTATTACATGTTTTGCTAATCCTTTGCCTTAATTACTCTTAATTTAGATTTAAGATAGTGTTTAAAGTAAATTTAATGTTTCAATAGAGGGTTAAGTTGAGTTGGGGTTGTAATGACTTCTAGGGTAATCATGACTTAGATTAGATTAGTTAAGTGTAGTTTAGTGCCTAATAGTCTTGTTTAACTACCAAGTTTGTACTAAAATACCTTAATGTTTTAGATTAGTGTAAAATATCGTATTTAGTTAAGATTAGGGTCTCGTTTTAGAATCTGCTATCAACCCAGAGACTTTTGAAAGAAGTTGTAATTACTGGAAGATATATATAGGACTAGAAATACACCTTCAAAACCCGAGCCCCTAACCCCACCATTTGGCTACAGATTTATTGGTTCTGGCCTCAATTTGCGGCCGGGTCAGGGAGCATGGTCATGGGTCTTCGTCGATAATTCTCTGCAACTCTAATTAGGTCTTTGGTGCGTGCAACTTTCTCTAGTTGTAACTATATGAAAATCTGGAACTGTTTTACCTTAATTTAGGCGTTTTGTTAACGTGCAATGCGATATTTCGATTCTTGTTTTGGCATTTCCTTTAGACAAAATACCTTAGGTCCCTTAGGGGTAGTCTTACATGTTGTTGCACACGTTTAACATACTAAGTTCACACGTGTTAACTCGTAAGAGTTAGTTCATTCGTGCAGTATTTGATTTCATGCATATCGGATTTCTAGGCTCATGTGCTAAGTTTTGTGCGATTCTAGGATCAGTTGCGGAGACGACGGACACGGCTAGGAGAGGAAATGAGGTGGTCTGATTCGAGTAGCCGAGATCGTTCTGGTGAGTAGATTTAACATCTGTGGGGGAATCGCTCGGATTGTTAGTTATATGAATGCCCTAGACGCCATTATTATACATGTGATGTATATTATAGTGGATGCTTGGACATATATAGGGGGGACTTTCTTACTTGACATGATAGTATGCCATCTGGTTGCTCTTTATCTTAACATCTACATTTATTGTCTCTCTATTACATGTTGATAAAGCCCTAAGGATGAGTACTTGAATACCAGGATTATGATGCAGATCATACTAGTGGGGTAGAGATAGTCGGTAAGTACATCCTTTAAATGTTCATAGTCGTGGGAGTATCGAGACGGGGCATCGATATTCCAGAGTAGACTAGGATATATGCTTCATGCCCCATATGATGGGCGATTGATGATCCCATATCCATTGGTGTTTGATATCAGAGATGGTATACGGGTGCTCAGTGGAGATTGGGTACACTGAACAGACTCGCCGAGAACTCCTACATGGTATTATACCTATCATCGGATAACAGTTCTCTGGTGACACTGGTACAGGTTATTCTGTAGACCCGAGATCGTCATAGAGTCTTGTGTGATTCCCACTGTGCTTTGATTTCCACTTTACCACATTCAAGAGATCGTGCAAAACGGTGGTTTTTGGGTATAGTCCCGAGTCACATGGAGGCAATGAGCGATAGGAGAGGATTTCGTCTTTCCCGGTATTGGGGGTTGATGTTGCGCTATGCTTGATTGGCTATAACAGGAAATCCTTAGCCAGGGTTGCTAAGATCTAATGGTAAGTGTTATCAGTAGTTTCTCGAACCATTATGAGCCTTACATCGGCTTGACTTATCAGGCTATTGGGGTCTGACGTTTACCATCCCGAGGCTGTGATATGCGACATATTAGACGAAAAGACCGGAATGTACGATAGTGTTACTGATTGGATTCATAGGAGTATGAGCAGGCTTGGTTGTTGATCTTCTGATCGTTTAACACCTGGGTGGCCGTTACGTTTAGCAGACCGCTTGCGACTTGTGGGTGACTGATATGATTACCACCTACTGCCGGCGTATTGACGAGCCTTTAGAGTCCTACACAGAGGTTTCCTTGCTCAGGCGAAACGAAGTAAGAGCACATTTGTGATATGTTCGGGACCGAGATTAATGCGCTTTTGTGATACCGCATTCTATTCTCGCGATATGTGATATCGGACGGTTATATGTATTATAGCCGGGTTATCGGATCAAGTGTTGATTCGATAAGTTGATACATATGATATTAGTCGGTTGTATGTGATATAGCCGGATTATTAAATCAAGTGTTGATTTAATAATTTAATGTATAATTATATATTTGATATATTATCTTACATTAACTAAAATTTTCTCACTTAAGATTTCTTTTTCTTACTAGTGTACACTTAGTATATATGTGATATATATTAATGTACATGTTTTGTGTCATGCTTGATGCTACATGCTTCATGAGTGTATGAGACTCACACTATGCTTATAATAATATGAGGTTTAGTTTATTTAAAGTAAGTCAAATTAGTTAGAAAATGTCACATGGTTGAAGCTTGTAGAAGCTAGTGGAACTATTGACCAAGTCCACAAATTTTGTTTTACTTGAAGATATTTATTAACCCAACCATTATTGTTTAGCTATGCTTTATTCTCTACATGTGTTAGTATATGATATTAACTCACCCATGGTTACTATTACCACCACTTGATTCATTCTTCACTTGCTTCATTCTATGGTTGCTTTCTTCATCTCCTTCCTCAAGCTTTCTAGCTTCATGAGAGGTGATGAAAAAAAGGGAGAAAATAATTTCTAATGTGAGCAAAATTCCTACTTCATCAATCTCTTCTCTACCAGCCATTTAGATTGGTTTGTTTCTTCACTAGTTCATCACTTAGTGAAGAGGTAGCTTGAGTTAGTGTCTTCTCAACGTAGATCATCTTCGGCCTCGAAGACTTCGAGTAAGCCTGTTCATTTCACCTTGTGGAGCCTCACTAGATTCCGGGAGATCACCACTTAGAGCGAAGGGACTACTTATAACAATCCTAAATTTCCAATACAAGTTTTTACAAAAAAATTTCAAAAAATCGATAAAGGGGTATTTTAGCCTGAGCACAAGTTAGAAGTAATTATTTTGCTCTTTAATTACAAGTTAAAAGAATGTAACAACTCCATTTTTAGTGTACAAAAATTTTCTTTAAAATTAATGTATACTTAGGGTATTTACATTTACTGTTATTAGTTTAAGTAATTAATTAGCTCCATAATTACAAGAAGAAGCTTGTAGCTCATTGGTAATACCTTGCACTGCTGAACCAAGCCCCCAGAGTTCAAATCCCATACACCACATTATTTTTAATATTTATTTTTTTTAAAACCTTTAGAATACCAAGAGTTTACACGTGCATATCTCACAAAACCCCCACGACACCCAAAGATGTAACATTTCCAGGAGTTAGATGAACCGTTGCGGGGGATCCCGGCCACCTGACTCGACTGGGAATCGGCCAAATCGGACTTGACTCGGTTGTCAGACCGAGTCACGGCCGAGTCGGCCGATTCCGGCGACGGCCCCAATATTAAAGTTGTGTCTTTTCATATTCCCTATACACCTGCAAAATTTCACCCTCAGACCACTTCCAGTACTCTTTTAAAACCCCAATTACACCACTTTTAATACATTTTTTATACATTTTATCACATTTTTCATTTTAACCTTTCATCTACCTAGCCCTAGCCTATCCTATAAATACACCCCCTACCCTCTACCTTCTCACCCCAAAATTCTGAGCCTACTCTCTCAAAATTTTTTCAAGAGTCGTGTACTTTGAAAACAAGCTCGAGGCGATGCTCCGACGAATTCCCGACGGAACTTCCGGCGACCGTTTTAAGGAACTACCGTCGACGACGCAATACATCGGGGATCCCTCTAGTTCCCTCTCACTCCCTTGTTTAATCTAAAACCCGTAAGTTCCTTTCTATCTCTCTTTTCCATTCTCAAAATACGAAATTATAAAATCTGACGGAATCGAAACAAATCTGATTTCCGATTCGGTTTTCTATAAAATTCCACTTCTCACTAATACAATCATACCTAAAGTTCCTCATGTTAACTATTAAACACTAATCAAATAATTTGATCAAGTTTCGTCATATGAAATGATAACTTTTTCAATTTATCATATTTTTCACTTAAATACCACATTGTTTCAATCCTTCATTTAACCCCATCAAACTTGCTATATTTAAAGTAGATCACGAGGTAATGACCTACCTCCTCACACACTCGTATGCAACACCCCAGAGGACCTAGAATACGAGAAAATAAACATTTTCATTTAAATACCATATATTTAATAAAACCATTTCTAAAGATTTAGTTTTGATATACTTTTTAAGGAAGTACCACTTATTATGAAAATACGATAAGTTGTGGACATCGGTCGTTTATCTAAACCTGATTTTATGGTGTCTAGGCTAGGCAGGTGAGAAAGGTAACTTTAAAAGGCCCGACTCACGGTGATTCGTGAGCGGATCCCTCCTTTCCTCACTTATACTTACCTGGCCACATTTGGCGGTGAAGAGGCGATTTGAGGTATCTCACAACTTGTCTTCTGGACCAGTTAGGAATAGACTAGTTGACTTAGAAGAATCTAGAATATACAATACGGAAAATACACCTTTACAAATAAATACCATTTACTTCATAAAACCGTTTTCTAAAAGATTTAGTAGTTACAATCTTTGCAAAGCGCCGCTACAACCCAATTTGGGGAACCCGTTCGGGATGATGCGGTTTATCGCACATCCTCGAGCTTAGTAGTGCAAGATTCAGACCTCCGCAAGGAGCATTCGATCTCGAAAGATTTAAAATACGACATCTTAAGAAAATGTGATTTTTTAGAATACAAAATATTTATTAAAATTATTTTTGTATAAATATATGTATATTTATCATTAAAATACCTATTTTATTATGATATAAATATTCCACCTTTTTCTAAAAATCACAAGAATAAATTTTACACTAAAATACTATGAATTCCAAATAAATCAACTTTACAAATAAATACCTTTATTTATGAAACTAGGATATTTTCACTAGAAATATCCCAATATAAAATCCACCTTCATTACAACTCTAAAGACGAATAACGAATACTTGAGGTATATTTTGAAAAGTATATAAAAAGTATTTTTACATAAAACCCCCTCAAGTTTTATAAATTTCCCTAAGGACCCTAGCAAATTATAGGTAAGAATTAATCAAGACTTCGATTTAAATTTCTAATTGTATGACTCGGGTTTGAGTCTGATTATATTTGACTTGAATATGATTCAAGTACAATCTACAATCTTCAATATTACAATTCAACATGAATCCATGATCCAATTAGCAATCTATACAATTTGACTGAACTGAACGATGGATATACATTCCATTTACATGGTTCTCCAGTTATTCCATTTACATGATTCTATGGTTACATTCGTTTACTGATATCATGGTTTCGGTCAGTCTTTCAATTATACATTCAATACAATTTACAGTACAAAACAATACAAATAAAACACTACCGGGTTTAAGGGGTAGATTGGTACGGAAGGTGTTAAAGGTGGCACGAGACGGCAAGATTAAGACACCTAACATGAATCCAATTGCCATTGTTCCAGGTTGTATAACGGAGCCTTATACTTCCATTTTCCCTGGTCTCTGGCATACTGAGACCCCTCTCGTATACACTGGCATTCTTCTGTACCAAGCTATAAACAACAACGTTAATACAACATTACAACAATATAATACAATATTAAAAGCTACACTTTCTCTCTTTCTTCTTTTCTACTTCTCCCTTATCTTTGGGACTTACCGAGAGATCTGTTCCCTGACGACATTCTATTTCTTTTTTCTTTGAATGTCGTCGGTGGTTTGGACCCGACAGAGATCGAGCCTTCTGCAGAAGACTTGGATCAGCTTGTTGAAGAACCAGAGCTCTAGTTTCATTGTACATTTTCCATTCAGTACTTTTCATTTCCTGTCATGCCATTGTTTAGGCATCATTTTTATTTCAGTTGTATTTCCTTTTTCATGCATTGTACAAAAGAATGTTAATAAATAAAAGTTGATGTTTTTATTATACCTTACCTCTTGTGTATTTTCTTTTATATTGCTTAGTTACACTTAGCGTATTTGCTTCTAAATAAATACATAGCGGGCCAGTCGCGTCCCCTTCACCATAGAATCGGAAGCGGGGCGTGAAAGGTTTTGTTGGTGGCCCATGTAGGTCAGAGCTGTATGAAACCCTATCATGCAGTTCTGTTCTGTGTGAACAACCTAAGCAATATAATAAAAGAACCAGCAACTAAAACATTCTTTACAATTCATGTTCCTTGAATCTTATCATTTCATGTACTTGAATCTGTCCTAACCCAAATCTTTTTCAAGGTTATGGATTTTCCGAACAACACCAGCACCAACGTCAACAACACACCTCCACCTCCACTACCAATAATTCCTGCTGTTCCTACGCCGCCCAACAAGCAAACTGTGCTACTTGAGGTGATTCGCAGCCTACTTGAGGGACAGCAACAACTCCTGAACCATCTCGAGACCGACGCACCTGGGGTAAAGCAATTCAGAGCTTTACATCCAAAGCAGTTCTTCCGAAAGGGAAGCCCACTTGAAGCTGAGGAATGGGCACAAAGTATAGAGGATGATCTGGCGGCAGCACAAGTGCCAGATATAGCTTGGGTCCGTGTGGCGAAACTGCAGCTCACGGACAATGCGCGCAACTGGTGGAAGGCGGAAGAAAGCCGTCTTGTACAGCCTATTGAATGGAAGACTTTTCGCGAGAAATTCGACGCGAAGTACTTCCCTGTGACTGCCAGGTTTGCCATGGAGCAGTAGTTCATTCATCTACAATAAGGTTCGATGTCGGAAAAGTCAGTAGATGTGTACGACGCTGAATTCACCATGCTAAGCCGGTAAGATATATCACAATAGTTCAATTTTTAAATATCACATACTACACAGCTAACACAATCCTTAAACAGATTCACGGCAAACTTGATACCGACGGACGAGATCAGAGCCCGTCGCTTTCAACAAGGTTTGGACACAGAAATTTAGGCTGCACTAGCCACAGGGAAATTTCTGACTCATGAGGATGCTTTGGAAGCTGCCCGCAGTTATGAGGTAGCAATAAAGGCGAGGGGCAGACCTCAATCTGCCGGTTTGAAACGCCCTGCCAATCAAATGGCAGGAGGAGCCCCTTCCAGGCCATCGTTTGAACCCAGGAGAACTGAAGAAATTTGCCACTACTGCCATAGCAATGGACACTTGTGGAAGGACTGTAGACGCGCAAAAAGCCTGTGTCTAATTTATGGCGCATCTAATCACAGAATTGAGACCTGTCCATATAGATACAACTCAGCTCACACACGTACCAACTACCCGCAGCGGCCAGCTATCCAGGCTCTTGCAACTCGTCCTGCACTACCTGCTCCACCACCTGCACAGCCTACTTGCCAATTCCAACAAGCAATGAGGGACATGCCTAGAGGGCAGAGAAACAGGCCCTAAAGGCAGAATGTGCCTCCAACTAGAAGGAATGTACCACGGCGACAGACATACACATTAGAAGCCGTAGAAACCAAGACTGTAGGTCAAGGTTACATCGATAAGCCGTTTTCACCCTTGTATCACTTTGTTATTTTTATATACTATCTATACTCCAATCACCAGAATTTTCTTGAAACTGTTACACTTTCCTTTTACAAATTTCGAGGACGAAATTTTTATAAGGAGAGTAGAATGTAACAACCCGAAATTTCCAATACAAGTTTTTACAAAAAAATTTCAAAAAATCCATAAAGGGGTATTTTAGCCTGAGCACAAGTTATAAGTAATTATTTTGCTTTTTAATTACAAGTTAAAAGAATGTAACAACTCCATTTTTAGTGTACAAAAATTTGCTTTAAAATTAATGTATACTTAGGGTATTTACATTTACTGTTATTACTTTAAGTAATTAATTAGCTCCATAATTACAAGAAGGAGCTTGTAGCTCATTGGTAATACCTTGCACTGCTGAACCAAGCCATCAGAGTTCAAATCCTATACCCCACATTATTTTTAATATTTTTTTTTTTTAAACCTTTAGAATACCAAGAGTTTACACGTGCATATCTCACAAAACCCCCACTACACCCAAAGATGTAACATTTTCAGGAGTTAGATGAACCATGGGGGGGATCCCGACCGCCTGACTCAGCCGGGAATCGGCCAAATCGGCCTTGACTCGGTCTGACTAAGTCCTCAGACCGAGTCACGGCCGAGTCGGCCGATTCCGGCGACGGCCTCAATATGAAAGTTGTGTCTTTTCATATTCCTTATACGCCTACAAAATTTCAGCCTCAGACCACTTCCAGAGCTCTTTTAAAACCCCAATTACTCCACTTTTAGTACATTTTTTTTATATATTTTATCACATTTTTCATTTTAACCTTTCATCTACCCTAATCCTAGCCTACCCTATAAATACACCCCCTACCCTCTACCCTCTTAGCCCAAAATCCTGAGCCTACTCTCTTAAAAAATTTCCAACAGTCGTGTACTTTGAAAACAAGTTCGAGACGAAGCTCCGACGAATTCCCGGCGGAACTTCAGGCGACCGTTTTAAGGAACTACCGGTGACGACGCAATACATCGGCGATCCCTCTAGTTCCCTCTCACTCCCTTGTTTAATCTAAAACCCGTATGTTCCTTTCTATCTCTCTTTTCCATTCTCAAAATACGAAATTATAAAACCCGACGGAATCGGAACAAATCTTATTTCCGATTCGGTTTTCTATAAAATTCCACTTCTCACTAATACAATCATACCTAAACTTTCTCATGTTGACTATTAAACACTAATCAAATAATTTGATCAAGTTTCGTCACATGAAATGACAATTTTTTCAATTTATCGTATTTTTCACTTAAATACCACATTGTTTCAATCCTTCATTTAACCTCATCAAACTTGCTATACATTTAAAGTAGATCACGAGATAATGACCTACCTCCTCACACACTCGTATGCAACACCCCCGAGAACCTAGAATACAAGAAAATAAACATTTTCATTTAAATACCATATATTTAATAAAACCATTTCTAAAGATTTAGTTTTGATACACTTTTTAAAGAAGTACCACTTATTATGAAAATACGATAAGTTGTGGACATCGGTCGTTTATCTAAACCTGATTTTATGGTGTTTAGGCTAGGCAGGTGAGAAAGGTAACTTTAAAAGGCCCGACTCACGGTGATTCGTGAGCGGATCCCTCCTTTCCTCACTTGTACTTATCTTGCCACAATTGGTGGTGAAGAGGCGATTTGAGGCATCTCACAACTTGTCGTCTGGACCAGTTAGGGATAGACTAGTTAACTTAGGAGAATCTAGAACATACAATACGGAAAATATACACCTTTACAAATAAATACCATTTACTTCATAAAACCGTTTTCTAAAGGATTTAGTATTTACAATCTTTGGAAAGCGCCGCTACAACCCATTTTGGGGAACCCGTTCGGGATGGTGCGGTTTATCGCACATCCTCGGGCTTAGTAGTGCGAGATTCAGACCTCCGCAAGGAGCATTCGGTCTCCAAACTCTAATTTTGTGGATTCTGGACCACGAGAACAATTTGTTTCGATCTGTCTCTTTTTATTTGTAATAGGTATTGGTATTTATCCCGATTTCGTTCTATCGTTATCAGTTGACAAGGTACAAGCTATCCTATCTAATTATTTTCATAGATACTTTTCATTAATGAGACAGAAAGCAGAGCCTTAGAATTTTGCTCGAAAGATTTAAAATACGACATCTTAAGAAAATGAGATTTTTTAGAATATAAAATATTTATTAAAATTATTTTTGTATAAATATATGTATATTTATCATTAAAATACCTATTTTATTATGATATAAATATTCCACCTTTTTCTAAAAATCACAAGAATAAATTTTACACTAAAATACTATGAATTCCAAATAAATCAACTTTACAAATAAATACCTTTATTTATGAAACTAGGATATTTTCACTAGAAATATCCCAATATAAAATCCACCTTTATTACAACTCTAAAAACGAATAACGAATACTTGAGGTGTATTTTGAAAAGTATATAAAAAGTATTTTTACATAAAACCCTCTCAAGTTTTATAAATTTCCCTAAGGACCCTAGCAAATTATAGGTAAGAATTATTCAAGACTTCGATTTACATTTCTAATTGTCTGACTCGTGTTTGAGTCTGATTATATTTGACTTGAATATGATTCAAGTACAATCTACAATTTTCAATATTATAATTCAACATGAATCCATGAATCCAATTAGCAATCTATTCAATTTGACCGAACCGAACCATGGATATACATTCCATTTACATGGTTCTCCAGTTATTCTATTTACATGATTCTACGGTTACATCCGTTTACTGATATCATGGTTTCGGTCAGTCTTTCAATTATACATTCAATACAATTTATAGTACAAAACAATACAAATAAAACACTACGGGGTTTAAGGGGTAGATTGATACGGAAGGTGTTAAAGGTGGCACGAGACAGTAAGATTAAGACCCCTAACATGAATCCAATTGCCGTTGTTCCGGGTTGTATAACGGAGTCTTATACTTCCATTTACCCTGGTCTCTAGCATACTGAGACCCATCTCGTATACACTGGCACTCTTCTGTATCAAGCTACAAACAACAACGTTAATACAACATTACAACAATATAATACAACATTAAAAGCTACTCTTTCTCTCTTTCTTCTTTTCTACTTCTCCCTTATCTTTGGGACTTACCGAGCGATCTGTTCGCTGATGACATTCTATTTCTTTCTTCTTTGAATGTTGTCAGGTGGTTTGGACCCGACAGAGATCGAGCCATCTGCAGAAGACTTGGATCCGCTTGCTGAAGAACCAGAGTTCTATTTTCATTGTACATTTTCCATTCAGTACTTTTCATTTCCTGTCATGCCATTATTTAGGCATCATATTTATGTCCGTTGTATTTTCTTTTCATGCATTGTACAAAAGAATGTTAATAAATAAAAGTTGATGTTTTTATTATACTTTGCCTCTTGTGTATTTTCTTTTATATTGCCTAGTTACGCTTAGCGTATTTGCTTCTGAGTAAATACGTAGTAGGCCAGTAGAATAGGAAGCGGGGCGTGGCACTACTACACGGAGCTACTGAAGTGAAGGACCGGTCTACAAAGGTTGTATTCCTTGTTCACTTAGATGTAAATATATTTACATGCTTGTTCGTCTAATTCTTTAGTTTAGATTCTAACATTAGGGTTCTTTAGCGCGCTATTTTTCTGAAAACGGCATGGTCAATACCTCCCGAAACCCAGCTGCAACACTAAGGAACCCAATAGTGGTATCAGAGCCTTACTAGAGAATTAGACGATGTTGTAGTATTACGAAACCGAAACAACTCCGAAACACTCGAAATATAAACCCAGTTTCTGTCGAATTTTTCAAAGTGTCTAAATTTTTTTTAAGCAATTGCAGAATGTTATATGAGATGTAACATGAACACCACAGAAAATTGAACGCCTCTCGCCGGAAAATGGCCGGCCACATTGCACTAAAAACCGGCCTGCTCCGTTTTTCAACAGTGTTTTGGGTTCAATTTTTGGTGGTGTTCTGGTCTCTGGGTTTTGGTGTTTCAAGTGTTGCTTTTTTTACTGATAATGCATGTTATGTTATATTTCTGTAAAGGCAATTCAGAGTGTTTCGTAGTCGTAATTCTAACATCATTTTCGGTTATTTAGACGACGTTAAAAAGTTCGAATGGATATCAATAACTCATTTTTTCCCTCGTTGAAAATTTTCCAAGAGTTGGATTTTTCCAAGTTTAAAATCTTCAGAAACTTATGCAGGTGTTTTCTATGGACCCTCTAGAAGAACGAAACCCTAACTCGATTTTGTGACCGTCGGAACCGTCACCAAACCCTAAGATTTATGGTAGTTCCACGGCGCCATAGGTGAGGCAAGGATTGACCCTTTTACGGTTGGTCCAAAGGTGCTGTGGCATGTTCTAGGTGTTTTTTAAACTCCGCTCAAGTGTTGAGCTCTTTGGGAAATTTTGGGTGTTTTTTGATTCGATCGAAAAGTTTAATATCGTCTAGCTATCTGTGATTGTGATACAATATTTAGAATCCACAAAATTCGGTTTTGTGAAAACTGATTTGAATTTTATAAATCTAGCAAGTTAGTCATTTGATCGGTTGCTACGGAATTTTGATATGGATCAAAAGTCCATCACAATCACGAAGCGTACGGGGATACTCGCCGGGTAACCTTAGTAGATAGCCATGCCCCATAGCCCCGACCAAGTGACTATAGGAGAACCCCATCGCCAAAAGCATCCGTTCGGGTGCTCGCGGCTGCGGTGTTCTGCCTAAGTGCACTTCGTCGACGGCATCAGGGGTGCGGCCATCTACTAAAGTTTCCGACGAGCATTCGATCGGGTCATCGGGAATCTTGTTGAATTACCCGACTGGTTATTGAAAAGTGTTTTCAATATCGAGACTAAAATGCAGAGTTTATAATTGTTAGGCATGAGATGTCTAAGGAATTCATTTGGTAAGGCATGAAATCCAAAGTATGTGATATATTGGGTTTATGATGTCTAAGCTGCTTGTGGATTCCAATTGTTGTAGTTTATCACTTTCTTTTCTACGACCGTAAGTGTAATATGGGGTGTATCGCTGGTTTCGTTGCTATATGTCAACGACAATTGGGATACGCATATTTACTTACGTTGATGACATGTGATGTTATGTGTTACTGTGATATGTTATATTGGATCGTCGTGTTTTGAATAACCGGGTTTTTTTTATGTGAGATGAGAGTTTTTCATTTTCATTCATGTAAAAACTTGTATGTAATATTCTTTTATTGGGGCACTTCCGGGTTTAGAATGATATCACCATTTATGTATATTATTTTCTTTTTCGACCCAAGGAGGGGAGCACAAGTAACCGGGTTCTAGAGTCCAGTGGGAGACCATCTCGAGGAGTCGAGACCGGGTCTCCTAACTCTAGAATTGGTAGGGTTGCTTTCCTCTCTCGTAGGGGTCTAGGGATGTGGGTTTGGCTATTCATCACGACTGTGGAATCCGCGTTTTTTTAGTGGCTTAATTTAAAACACGGAATTCCTAGTATATCCAATATTTAATATGTGTTCTTCTGCTGTTGATATTCTGTGATGTGATCACTTGATATTCTGAGATGAATGCTTATATTATATTATGATATATAATAAATATTGCTGCTTTCGTTTCTTCTGTGATGCTTAGGAAGCATAAATGATGGGACTTCGTTAATGAGATTAATGAAATAAAAGAAACCTAAATATGTTGCAGAATCTTGTTTTAAAAACTGGTATCTCTAGTTCTTGCTTTGCATAGCGGTATTCCTTGTAGAATATCCAGCACCTTATTCGATAAGGAAAGAGCCGAGATACCTTCACCGGGAGTGACCTCTTTAGCAAAACTAGCAGATGCTACAACCCACTTGGTTTTGTCTTTTAATTGCTTTTTTAGTGCATGCTTTGCATAGTGGTATTTGTGAAATATCCAGCACTTCATTCGATGAGGAAAGAGCCGAGATCCCTTCACCAGGAATGATCTCTTTAGCAAAACTAGTAAAAGCCTCAAAAACACTCATTTTCAAAATCACTCGATTCTACAACGATATTAAGTTCATTACGCAAAGGGTTTTCTTAAAAACCTGTCATATCCCTCCGTCATTTCAAATAAGGACCATTTAGTATTCGTGCTGCGTTTGTTGAGCTCTGTCAAGGCGTAGTGTGCGGTAGTTGATTAGTGTTTATCTGCAAAGCATATGATGCGATTGGATTAGGGTAATCGTATGACCTTGTTGACCTCTGGCAAGGGTCGTGCGGGTGGGTTTAATTCAATCATGAAATGGCGGGTTGAACTTGACCAGCGCACTATGGTTTGTTGACCTTTGTCAAGGTCATAGGACGCTAGGGTTAAAATATTATCGGGAATTTCAAGTGTTGAAATTTTCAATGAGATTGCATACCTTCTATGAGATAGTTGGATCCCGATACCCACTGCGAGTAAGAGTTACTTCTGAGAGTATTTTGCACATTACAATTAGCCAATCAAGTAGGTGTCTAGAAAGGTTTTAACGGGGTTACGTCCCTGAGAAAACGAGGTTTGTTTTAATTAGGTCCGTGCGAAAGCACGGGGAACCTCCCCCCAAAGTACTGACACTGGTCTGGTCGAAAGATTGGCCAATTTGTAGGGTGTAATTAATCCCGGATAGTCTTACCTTTTAGGGTTTGAAGGAAGATTTGATAAAAACAGTGGGAGCCATCCTGATTAGATAAAATAATAACCAATCTGATCTTGCAAGAGCATACGCTGAGTGTTTTCTTCTCTCTCTCTCCTGGTAGCGATCATGTCATGCCTTAATCAAGATAATAATATGGATGCATTGACCGAACCTGCTTATTATACTGTGCCGGGGAACGTTGGTTCCGTTTTATCTTATAATTGTTATAAGTCCGAGTAGGAAATTGGGGAATATCCGGATTCCTACGTGACCCAATCGAGGAATATGCATGTTGATACATCTTCTTCAGGTGTGTTCGTTACCAAGAACTATTTCTCAGTATCCTCTACGTCCTAAGTATAAGATACCGGATCAGGATCCCACATATGTAATATATTACATGGGTTACAAAAAGGTAAAGAACTGGGATTGGGTGATATGTCTCCAAGTGTTAGAGAATGGTGCAATTGTTATAGCCAAGTCAGTTGGCAAATATCACCTTGTATTACCAAATGGTAAATACATTGATTCTGAACAAATGGTATTACATACTGAACCTGATATAGAACATTACATCAGATTCTTTATTAAGTTAAAAAAGGATATAATTATGTAATAGAGGATAATGTTGTGAACATTTTCCTAAATCAAGAGTTGATTGGATCAGCCACGTTATATAATAGCATATACGTTCTAAATCAAACCACAGTTCAAAGTATATAGAACACACACAAGAGGAGTAGTTCAGAAATGAACGAATCCTTATTGTGGCATTGTAGACTAGGTCATATCAATGCGACACAACTTGCTAAGTTACATAAGGATGAATATGAGAATCTGTTCAAATTTTCATCTTATGATACTTGCCAGTCTTGTCACAAAGGTAAAGTGACCAATACTTCATTTACTGGAAACAGAGAAAGAGTTATTGAACTCTTGGAATGGATAGATGATGATGTATACGATCTTATGTCTATAAATGCCAGGGTTGGTTCTTTGTACTTCATTTCATTCATCGACGATCTCTCAAGTTTCGGACATGTGTTCTTTTTGAAACACGAGTCTGAAACTTTTGAGAAATTCAAGGAATATAAGCTTGAAGTTAAGAACCAGACAGGTAGAAGTATTAAATTCTTCGATGAGATCGTGAAGGGAATACTTGTGCATGGAGTTCCTAGATTTTCTAAACGGAGAATGGGATTCTTTCTTAGCTTACTCCTCCGAATACACCACAGCACAACGGTGTATCGGGTTGGAGGTATCCCACCCTATGAGATATAGTGCGCTCTATGATGAGTACTACTGAGTTACATGTTTCCTTTTGGTGTTATGCACTTGAGAAGCTGCATACTTATTGAATGGGGTTCTAACCAAATCAGTGCCTACCACTCCATATGAGATATGGTATGGGAAGCGACATGTCTTAAACGAGTTAAGTTATAGGGTTGTCCAGCCTATGTTGAAAGGCAAAATCCGGACAAGCTCGAGGCAAGGTTAGTTATGTAAGTTTGTTAGATATCCCGAACATTCATGAGGGTATATCTTCTACCATTCCGATGAGCAAAAGGTGTTTTGTTTCTCAGCATGCTACCTTTTTAGAAAAGGAATTTCTTAAGAAATTAGTGGTCATGAGGTAGAACTGGAAGGAGTTCCAGCTGGACAAACTAACAGCTGATGATTTGGTGAAACCAAAGGATTCAATAGTCTCCAAAAAACCTCGGCCTCTCTGCGAATCTGGTAGGGTTCCTCATCCACCTGAGAGATACTATGGTTTCCTCGGTGATGGTGAGAGTGAAGATTGCATCATGGTAGATGATGACCCAACCAGGTTCGGGTATACCATCATGAGTGGGGACTCTGTGAAATGGCTGGATGCTATGCAATCAGAGATAGAATCTATGTACACCAACAAAGTATGACTTTGGAAGTTGCATCTGAAGGGGTAAGACCTATCGGGAGCAAATGGATCTTGAGAAGATTCTTGGTGTAAATGGAAAAGTTGAGACTTTCAAAGCTAGACTTGTTGTAAAAGTCTATCGTCAATAACCAGGTGCAGTTTATGATGAAATCTTTTCTCCAGTGCCTATGCTTAAGTCCATCAGGATTAAAGCACGCATCGCAGAGTTGGAACATCTGTTTTGATGTGGTAGTCAAAGAGTTTGACTTCATCAAAAAGGTAGATGAACCTTGTATATACAAGAAGGTGGTAGAGAGTAAGGTTGTCTTCCACGTATTGTACGTAGATGACATACTCTTGATAGGGAATGGTTTCCTATGCTACACTCGGTCATGCTTCTCTTATCACGAGGATTCTCCATGAAAGACCTGGATGATACCTACTACATCTTGTGGATGATGATCTATGGTGATAGGTCAAAATGGATGTTGGGAGTGTCCCAAATCCAGGTACATTAACACCATACTAAAGGGGTTTAGTATGGAGGATTCTAAGCGTGGTGTTTCGCCCACTTACTCATGAATCACTCTCCCCAAAAATATGTCTCTCGAGACTGATTTGGAGAGAGCTCGCGTGCAAGGGATACCCTATGCTTCGGCATTAGGCTCTATCATGTATGCGATGTTATGTACCAAACCGGATGTTGCTAACTCACTAAGTGTAGTGATCAGGAATCAATCAGATCTTGGGAGAATCATTGGACAGCTGCGAAGGACATTCTTAAGTACTTGAGAAGCACTAAAGAAATGTTCTTGGTGTTTGGTAAAGGTGAACTCCAGTGGGAGTCCTTTACCAATTCGAGCTTCCAGAGTGATAAGGTCGACTGAAAGTCAGTCACAGGCTTTGTCATTACCCTCAGTAAAGGGACGGTATGTTGGAAGAATTCCAAGCTAGATACCGTGGCAGTTTAGACGATAAAGGATGAATACATCGCTACCAACGATGCTACCAAAGTGGATGTCTGGATATTTCTTGTTCATGAGATAAACATGGTTCCTACCATTGAGCGTCCAATAACTGTTATTGTAACAACAATGGAGTTGTAGCTTTGGCCTAGGAACACCGGTCCCATCAGCGATCCAGACATTTTCTAAGGATAGTATCACCTGATCAGGGAGATGGTTGATCTCCAAAGGATCAAGATAAGAAGAGTTGACGTGAAGGATAACACGGCGGATCCATTCATAGAGGCTTTTCCATAGAGAGACTTTTATGGGGCGTTGGGTATGGGATACTACAACAAATGGCCTTAGTGCAAGTGGAAAATTGTCAGTTATATGTATGCTTTAGAGGCCATTATTATACATGTGATGTATATTTATAGTGGATGCTTAGACATATATAGAGAGGACTTTCTTGCTTGACATGAAAGTATGCTATCTGGTTGCTCTTTATCTTAGCATGTACACTTATTGTCTCTCTATTACATGTTGATAAAGCCCTTAGGATGAGTACTTGACTACCAGGATTATGATGCAGATCATACTAGTGGGGCAGAGGTAGTCAGTAAGTACATCCTTCAAATGTTTCTAGTCGTGGGAGTATCGAGACAGGGCATCGATATTCCAGAGTAGACAGCGTATATGCTTCCCGACCCATGTGATGGGCGATAGATGATCCCATATCCATTGGTGTTTGACATCAGAGATGGTATACGGCTGCTCAGTGGAGACTGGGTACACTGAACGGACTCGCCGAGAACTCCTAGATAGTATTATACCTATCGTCAGATAGCAGTTCTTTGGTGACACTGGTACAGGTTAGTCTGTAGACCCGAGATCGTCTTAGAGTCTTGTGTGATTCCCACTATGCTTTGATTTCCACCTTACCACGTTCAATAGATCGTGCAAAACGGTGGTTTTTGGGTATTGTCCCGAGTCACATGGAGGCAATGAGCGATAGGAGAGGATTTTGTCTCTCCCGGTATTGGGGGTTGATATTGCGCTATGCTTGATTGGCCATAACAGAAGATCCCTGGACAGGGTTGCTGAGATCTACTGGTAAGTGTTATCAATAGTTTCTCGAACCGTTATGACCCTCACATCGGCATGACTTATCATACTATTGGGGTCTGACGTTTACCATCCCAGGCTGCGATATGCGACATATCAGACGAAGAGACCGGACTGTACGTCAGTGTTACTGATTGGATTCATAGGAGTATGAGCAGATTTGCTTGTTGATTTTCTGATCGTTCAATACCGGGATGGCCTTACGTTTAGCAGACCGCTTGCGGCTTGTGGGTGACTGATATGATCACCACCTACTGCCGGCGTATTGACGAGTTTTTAGAGTCCTACACAGAGCTTTCCTGGCTCAGGAGAAACGAAGTAGGAGCACATATATGATATGTACGGGACCGAAATTAATGCGCGTATGTGATACCGCATTCTATTATCGCGATATATGATATCGGTCGGTTATATATGATATAGCCGGATTATCGGATCAAGTGTTGATTCGATAAGTTGATACATATGAAATTAGTCGGTTGTATGTGATATAGCCGGATTATTAAATCAAGTGTTGATTTAATAATTTAATGTATAATTATTTGTTTGATATATTATCTTATATTAACTAATAATTGCTCACTTAAGATTTCTTCTTCTCACTAGTGTACATTTAGTATATATGTAATATATATTAATGTACATCTTTTGTGTCATGCTTGATACCACATGCTTCATGGGTGTATGAGACTCACACCATGCTTATAATAATGTGAGGTTTTGTTTATTTAAAGTAAATCAAATTAGTTGGAAAATGTCACATGGTTGAAGCTTGTAGAAGCTATTGGAACCATTGACCAAGTCCACTAATTTTGTTTTACTTGAAGATATTTATTAACCCAACCATTATTGTTTAGCCATGGTTTAGTCTCTACATGAGTTAGTATATGATATTAACTCACTCATGGTTGCTATTACCACCACTTGATTCATTCTTCACTTACTTCATTCCATGGTTGCTTTCTTCATCTCCTTCTTCAAGCTTTCTAGCTTTATGAGAGGTGAGAAAAATAGTGAGCAAATAATTTCTAAAGTGAATAAAATTCCTATTTCATTAACCTCTTCTCTACTAGCCATTTAGATTGGCTTGTTTCTTCACTAGTTCATCACTTAGTGAAGAACTAGCTTGAGTTAGTGTCTCCTCGACGTAGATCATCTTCGGACTCGAAGACTTCAAGCAAGCTTGTTCATTTCACCTTGTGGAGCCTCACTAGAGTCTGGGATATCACTACTTGGAGCAAAGGGACTACCATACGGAGCTATTGATGTGAAGGACCGGTCTACAAAGGTTGTACTCCTTATTCACTTAGATGTAAAGATATTTACATGCTTGTTCATCTAATTCTCTAGTTTGGATTCTAGTGTTCGGGTTCTTTAGCACGCCATTTTTTTGAAAACGGCATGGTTGATGCCTCCCGAAACCCAGCGGCGACACTAGGGAACCCAATACGGATGGCATAAAGAGCCTGATGTTTAGTACTAATTGCAACTCTTGTATACATATACTTATACACCTATCCATATTGCATACGCGTCATCATGCTCATTGACATCATCATACTAGGACACTTGTACCATTACCAATGGTTCATACCGCACGTGCATTATCCTATATGTACACACACGCCATTGGTAATTGCTATGTCACGTACACAATAGAACTCGCTTGATAACATGCATTTCTGCATTACATCATTATTGACATATAAATCTTCTAGTTTTTCATCTAGCTTGCATCATATTAATATCATGTACATTCGCTATCATTGTCATATTCAAATATTATGATGTTCTTGGGGATTTCTGTTTTCATGAGATTTCTGGATTTACGAAACCACATGTGAATTTTGAAAACTTATGATCATTTTAAAAGAAAAATACGATTTCTTGTGATATGATGTGTGGCGTCGACTATGAGTTTTCTTGGTTCTTGAGTTATGTGTATACCCGATTTAAGGAGAGAGGAGGCATTGTCAGCAGGTACATGGTGGACCCGGTAAGGTACTCCGGGATAAGAAGATCATATAAAGAAATGTTGAGCCTGGCAGGGGAACAATACCTACCGGTGATTGTTTAGCCCGGCGGATATCTGGAGGATACCGACCGGAGTCGTGCGATTTAGATGGATTTGAGGGCCGATCTGATGAGACGGCACCCGAGATATTGAGATTTTTGAGTGTCGATACTTGATACGGGATTATACTATTTCATTGATGATACTTTTGGTTCTACCATATTAAAATTTATTGAGACATACTCAGTTTTCTCATAGCAGATATATCCAAATTTCATACTTGATCACTTCTTCATGTCACATCTATACTAGTACATCGCATCATAATTTATAATTAGGATCTGACGCCTTTACATGCATGCTTGCGATTGTTTCATATGATGTTACTTACACTCACGAGCTGACAATTCACCCACATTGTGCCACAGTGTCTTGCAGGACCGACCGGTTAGCATAGTCGAGGCGGGGCACACTGCTACCACTTCTACTACATCTTTTGCTTTGACTTTTGGATGTGATATTTTGTAGGTAGGTTATGCTGTGATTCTTTTGTTTTTCCACTTTGTATATTCTCTCTTTGTATCTAGTATACTCCATCTATCACTTGTACATTTGATTTAGAGACGAGACCGTGAGACTTGTATTATATTGACATCTGGTGTCGAGCTCGTGTGAGCCGACTTTTATGTTTTCTTTGTGGGCGAAGTTTTCTTTTCTTACTTCTTCATTGCTTCGCATTATGATGATATATTCTTATTTGTGTTTGTGTTCCTCCAATTCGGCGAAGTGCTAGCTCCTGCTTAGGGGTACCTATTATTATTGCATATGTATATTCATGTTATGTATCGGTTTTGGGATCAGTTTTATTAAGGAAATGGTGCCGAAATTTTTATAATAACTTGAATCTTCAAAGATTTTGATATAACTTTTGTATTTAAAATTAACCTTTTAAACAGTATTTCGCCACTCTATTTTATTTCACGGTTTGGATTCTGGGATTTTGGCTTACTTGAATTACGTTACGCCTTTAGACGTTGCGTGATTTAAGTGCCAGTCGCATTCTACCTTCGGGGCATAACAAAGTTGGTATCAGAGCGCTAGGTTTTACATTTCTGAGTGTAGCATGACCCTTGGTATGATGGAGTAGGTGACTTAAGCAGAGCAACGTAGCGTGTGTATGTTCCGTGGTATACTCATGATACGATACTCCGCTTAAGTGACCTTAGGATATTGCTTGTAATTCCTTCCTTTATTCCATGTATCCTTTTGTTCCGATTGCAATATTCTTATCGAATGATGTTTCTTGTTCCAGCCACTATGTCGCTGAAGGCTACGAAGGCCCAGAGGGCTGCTGTCAGAGATGAGGTCAGGGCGGGCTCGTTTGGGATGAGGACTGACCGGGGCGGTATGCCTACCCCTCAGGGACAGATTGATCCTCTTTCTCCAGGTCGGATTGCTAGGCTGGAGGTGAGTATTCAGGATTTGCGCCAGATGGTTGGATCTTTGGTCAAGGTCAGCCGAGCACAGAGATCTGATGATGTTCCGTCTACTATGGGGACCGTGATAGTACCTACTATCCAGATAGTTGGACCTGCCGCTACCGAGACTATCGCAGTATCACTACAGGAGTTTATGAGGATGAAGCCTTCGGTTTTCACTGGCATAAACGCAGTAGAGGATCCATAGTCGTTCCTCGACAGGATGGCCAGGATTTGTCATTCTTTGAGGTGTTCTAATGCGAGATCGATCGAGCTTGCCAGTTTCCGTCTGGAGGGTCTTGCCCAAACTTGGTATGAGTCCATTGAGAGAGGCCGAGCAGCAGGACTTCCTCCTATGACCTAGGATGAGTTCACGACGGTGTTTCTTGCTCGTTTCCTTCCACAGAGAGTCAGGGATGCTCAAGCTCGCAGAGAGTCTTGGCGCCAGACTCCTGGTATGACCATGGCTGAGTACGATATCCTGATCACCTAGCTATCCAGATATGCTCCTAATTTGGTGGACACCGAAGAGAAGTGCATTAAGAGATTTGTTCGAAGACTTGACACACAGTTGTTTCTTTCTATTGGCGTCCAGCACTTTGACACCTATGCGGCAGCGATGGACGCAGCCATATTAGTGAAGGAGGGTATTACTGAGACTACGACTGTTTCGGGACCGAAGCGGATCCGTACTGGTATAGCAGCTCGCGGGAAGTTTGGTAGAGGTATAGCAGGTAGAAGCCGCGGCGGATTCTTTCTTGGCCGTGGTGGCGACCGAGGCATGATACGGGGCCAGTTATTTAGCTCTTACCTACCGGGTCAGGACCTGTCGCCAGGATGTTTTCGGTCTGGGAGACCGTACCACCATGTCAGACATTGTACTATGAGGCGCCAGTGCGAGGCAGCAGTTCCACAGGACACCTTACCACCTTAACCCCCTCCTCCGAGAGCTTTACCTTCTACGCCTGTCGTTACTCCACACCAGAGCGACGCTCCGAGAGGCTGTGGTCGTGGTGGTCTTATTTAGAGAGGACGAGGTGGCAAAGGCAGAAGACAGCCGGGTACCGGTAGAGGATAGGCCCGAGTTTTTGCCTTGACTCCTCAGTATGCTCAGGCATCGAATGCAGTTGTGACAGGTACTCTTTTAATGTGTTCTTTCGATGTGCGCATAATGTTCAACCCAGGTACCACGCACTCTTATGTATCCACACACTTCATACCGAGATTAGGCCAAGATTCATCTTTGTTAATTCAGCCACTAGTTGTGATTACTCCCGTAGAAGAGTCTTTTATCGCTCGACATGTGTTTCGGTCGTGTTTCGTTCGTACTGGGGATAAAGATTCTTCTGTTGATTTGATCCTTCTCGACCTGTTAGACTTCGACGTTCTACTCGACATGGACTGGTTAGCCACTTGTTATGCGTCCGTGGACTGCTATGAGAAGGCGGTCAGATTTAGTTTTCCGAGAGAGTAAGTTCTTGTTGTTCAGGGGGACCGTAGTGTCACCCTTCCCAGTTTGATTTCTTCCCTTTGCGCTAATCGGCTCTTGAGGAAAGGATGTCGGGGATTCATGGCATATATTCGTGATGCTGGAGCTATAGAGGTCCCGTTGGACCAGATTCCAATTGTGAGAAAGTTTCTCGATTTATTTCCTGATGATTTACCTGGATTGCCGCCAGAGAGAGATATCGAGTTCTGCATCGACTTGATCCCCGGCACGGGGCCTATTTCTATACAGCCTTATCGGATGGCCCCGGCGGAGCTTAAAGAGCTTAAGGATCAGTTGCGAGATTTGATTGACAAGGGTCTTATTTGTCCGAGTGTGTCTCCTGTAAGTCGACGTCGCGCACCCCGCGGGTTCGCGGGGAGGCGGAAGGCGTAAAAATGATTTTTACGGGCGTTGCAGCACCGACTTGAACTCCAGGATCGATGCTAAACCCTAGCTAACCAAACTTGTGTGAGGTTTAACTACTCGGATAAAAATTATACCTCATGATACCATGTCCTTCGGGTCTTCTTGTTGCTGTCCTCTTAGTTATAAGCTTTGAGGATCGTAACGGAACGATCAACCTCATCGGCCTCCTTGAGTCAAAGACGATCCACCCAAGAGTCTATAGTCCGAGCTCCAATCTCAAATCCGAGGTTACCACGGCATCTATTTCGCTAATTTAGATGTCCTAGATGATGTAGAGAGTGTAGATGGATTAATATGTTTCTAAGTACCCTAAAATTCTCAACATATAAGAGATTTAGGGTTAGAGGAAGAATAAGGAGCTTGAGGAAAAAAGAGTGTAGAAATGAGCATTAGAATGAGTTGGCATTTTCTTTTTGATGAATAGTGATGCATACAATAATTGATGAGATAAAATATCTCACAGAATATCAAGCATGCTTCAAAAAATGTCTAAAGAGCGAGCCATGTTGCGAGTCATGCCATGAGTCACCACATGAGTCTCCAAGTAGCCATGCCTGATTCAATGTTAACCTCCACCTCATTTCCTCCACATCATTAATCTTTTAATCAAAAGAATAAAACTCTAATGAGGTGTATTCTTCTAAAAACAATCCCGAGTAAATTACGAGAATGCCCCTCATCCGTATATACATACCTGTATCCGTATTCCGAAAAATACGAATACAAATAGACGAAAATAATCCATCAATATAATACTAGGATCCGGCTTAAACCAAAGCCCGGTAGTATTATCTGCCTGAACATCATACGTGCACAAGTACACGTATGTGATCGAAGCCCTATCGTAAAACCATACAGCCTTTACATCTTTTGCCCGATACAGGGAAACCCTCTGTGTGGAACTCTAAAGACTCGACTTTATGCTGGCAGTGGGTTTAACCACAAGCACGTCAGCGATACTAGCTGTATGTAACGGCTACCCGGGTATCTGCCAATAAGAAGGCCGATAAGAAAACTTATCCGAACTCCTACTGAGCCTATATGTGACAATCTTCATACAGTCCGGTCTGTTTGTCTAAGAGTATCGCATATCGGGCCTAGAGGGCGGTAATCGTCAGACCCCTAACATCACAATAAGTCATGCCGGAGTGTTGTGGGGTTTCTATAGCACCTCACCTAGGGTTTTGCAAGCATCACACATGCCATATTAAAAATTTATGAGGTGTTAAACAAACAAATCTAGGAATCGAACTAGAATATTTAGAGTAACAAGTTCTAGTATCATATACTTGCTAGTGTCTAACACTAAGTGGGGAGAGATACAACCTTTGTAGACCTCCTAGCAACTCCTTGGATCTCCTAGGGTTTGAACGAGCTAGCTTGAACTTCCTCCACGTCCACGATGATCCACCCGGAGTACCTTTGCTTAAAGCTCCTTGCTCCACTAGATCACAATGATAATGAAGCAAACAAACTACACCAATGGGCTAAACAAGTGTAGTGTGATGATATGGTTGTGTTCTCATATAAAAACCCTTTCTTTCTTTTACCCTCACTCACTTTGGAAACTCAAGAGAGAGCTAGAGAGAGGAAGAAGAAGATGGCAACCTTGATCTCATTTTTCTTTTGGATAAAAAAAATGATCAAAGATAATGAGAGAAAGATAAATATGATAGATAAATATCTCATCTCAACCCATGGTTAATAAATATCTAGATATTTTAGAATGAGAGAAAAATAACAAATGAAAATGAAACCATAGTTTAAGCTAGGTCAAGTAAAGAAGAGTAAACCATGATTTAATATCAATTTTCTTTTTCTCATTCTAATATATAAATATATTTACTTTCAATGTAATTCTTATATTGCCATCTTTGTTGTATCATCAACCATGATACAAATGCATGTATGTATGTGTATATGCACATCAACATGTACATATACATCCATGCATCCATCATAAAGAAAAGGTTTATTTAAATGAGATAAAAGTCAATATTAAATCAACACTTGATTTAACAAACCGGTCATATCTCATACGACCCGACCAATAGTAAATGCCCGATTAAAATACGGTATCAAATACACGTATTTAATTGAGCTCCCGCACATATCTCATATGTACACCACATTGTTCCGCCTGAGCCAGGAAACTCCTGTGTGGGACTCTAAGACTCGTCAATACGCCGGCAGTAGGTGATGATCATATCAAACACCTACAAGCCGCAAGCGGTCAGCTAAACGTAACGGCCACCCGAGTATTGAGCGATCAAAAGAAAAACAAGCGAACCTGTCAAAACTCCCGTCAATCCAACTGGCAACACTTACCGTACAGTCCGGTCTCTTCGTCAAGTATGTTGCATATCGAGTCTAGGGATGGTAACGTTGACCCCAATAACTCAATAACTCATGCTAGTATATGGTCTACAACAGATCGAGAAACTGCCTCCAAGTTCTTTTGGCCAAGGACTTTGTGTAATGGCTTTCCGAACATAGCGTGATATCAACCTTCGATACCGGGAGAGACGAATCCTATCTAACCGCCACTGCCTCCAAGTGCTTCGGGACTGCACCCAACCACTACCTGTTTGCACGACTCTTTTGAGCCATGGTAGGGTAGTAATCAAAGAACAGTGGGAACACACTCGAGGCGAAGTAGCAGTTTCAAGTCAATGGACTAAGCTGTACTCAGGTCACCTGGGAACTACCACCCGACGATAGGTATAATACCCACCGACAGTTCCTTATGAGTCCTTTCCAGTGTACTCATAACCCAATGAGCACCTGCATACTATCTCCAGTACAAAATACTAATGGCTGTAGGACAGACCATCTCCCCTGCTGTAATGAGAAGCGTATTCACTAGTCTACTCTGGAGTATCGATACCCCGTCTTAATAATCCTATGACTAGGGACCTGTATAGGATGTGCTTATAGACTACCCAGCCCCTACTAGTGTGACTGCCATCAAAACCCTGGTAATCAAGCAAAGATCCTAAGGGCTCTACCAATATGTATAAGCGATATGCTAAAAGAAACACATGCACATATTGAGGTAGAAACAAACCAGGTAGCATACTACCATTTTGAGCAAGATTGTTACTATATCCGTGTATATCCCAAGTTTTCGTTAAGTAATATACAAACTAGTATGATACAATAATGGCCTCTAGGGCATATAACACTAACAATCTCCCACTTGCACTAAGGTCATATATTGACATATCGCAGACCTATCATCTCGAATAGCCTCTCTAACTGTGTGTGAGGGATGACCATGGTGAGTGGATCTGCAGTATTGTTCTCCGTATATACTCTCCTCACCTCGATCTCCCGGCGATCAACAATCTTCCTGATCAGGTGGTACCGCCTCAAGATATGTCTGGATCTCTGATGGGGCCTGGGTTCCTTTTCTAAAGCTATAGCGCCGTTGTTGTCACAAGACAGTGGTATTGGATCAACAATGGTTGGAAATACTTGAAGTTCAGTTAAGAACTTCCTTATCTAGACTGTCTCTTTTGCGGCGTCACAAGCAGCAATATACTCCGCTTCCATCGTCGAGTCAGCAACGGTGTCCTGTTTGGAGCTCTTCCAACAGACCGCCCCTCCATTGAGGGTAAATACATAACCCGACTTAGACTTGGAGTCGTCCTTATCACTCTGGAACCTGGAGTCAGTAAAGACCTCGATCTGGAGGTCTTTTCCGCCATACACCAAGAACATCTCCTTAGTCATTCTCAGGAACTTGAGAATGTTCTTTACTGCTTCCCAGTGCTTCTCCCCTGGGTTTGACTGATACCGGCTTTCCACGCTTAGTGCGTAAGCAACATTTGGTCTGGGACACAACATCACATACATTATAGAGCCTACCACAGAAGCGTAGGGTATAGATGTGATGCAAGCCCTTTCGAAATCAGTCTTGGGAGGCATCTCTTTAGAGAGGGTGATTCCGTGACAAGCCGCTAGACTATCGCGCTTTGAATCTTACATACTAAATCATTTTAGTATAGTGTCGATGTACCTTGACTGTGAAATTCCCACTATCCTCTTTAATCTATCACAATAGATCTGGATCACCAGAATCTAAGAGGCATCACCCAGGTCTTTCATGGAGAACCTCTCTGATAAGAATCCTTTGACTGATTGTAGCAAAGGAATGCCATTTCCTATCAAGAGAATGTCATCCACATACAAGACGAGGAATACCACAGTTCTCGCTACAATCTTATTATAGATGCATGGTTCATCTGGATTTTTGATAAAGTCGAATTCTTTACCGTCTCATCAAAATAGATGTTCCAACTCCGCGATGCCTGCTTTAGTTCATAAATGGACTTAAGCAACTTGCACACTTTCCCGCTGCTCCCACCCTGAATGAAACCCTCTGGCTGATCCATATAGACGCACTCTTCTAAATTACCATTTAGAAAAGCGGTCTTTACGTCCATCTGCTAAATCTCATAATCGTGGAAGGAAGCAACGACAAGAAGGATCCGAATGGATTTGAGCATAGCTACTGGAGTAAAGGTTTCATCATAGTCCAAACCAAGTCTTTAATGAAAACCTTTAGCAACAAGTCTAGCCTTATAGGTTTCAACCTGTCCATCTACACCAATCTTCTTTCTGAAGATCCATTTGCAGCATACGGGTTTTACCCATTCTGGAGCAATTTTCAAAATCCATACTTTGTTGGTTTACATAGACTCCATCTCAGTCAGCATTGCATCCAGCATTTTTACCGAGTCGCCGCTCTGAATGTCTTGCTGGAATCTAGTTGGCTCATCATTGTTAATTATGCAATCCTCTTTATCCCCGTCTATGAGAAAACCGTAGTATCTTTCGGGCAGATGAGACTGTCTACTAGTCCTGCGGAGTGGTGCGGGGATGTCCTGTTCTTTCGAAATCTCTGGTTCTACCATACTTTCTGTAATAGTTTGTGGTCTTGGAATTTCTTCCAGTTCTATTGCGCTCCCACTAGTTTCTTTTTCCAAAAATTGATTTTCCAAAAAATGGGCATGACGAGAAACAAAAACCTTTTGTTCCTCTGCGTAATAGAAAAGATACCCCCTGGAGTTCTTTGGGTATCCCACAAACTTACACAGTACTGAGTGTACCTCAAGCTTGTCCGCATGCTGCTTTTCTACAAAAGCTGGACATCCCCATATTTTCAGATACTGAAGATAGGGTTTCTTCCCACTCCACATCTGATATGGTATCGTAGGCACAGTCTTGGTAGGAACCTTGTTCAAAAGATATGCAGCTGGTTCTAATGCATAATCCCAGAAAGATCGCGGCAACTCAGCGTTACTCATCATAGAACGTACCATATCCAATAGGATTCTGTTCCACCTTTCCGATACACCGTTGTGTTGGTGTGTAAGGAGGAGTAAGCTGAGAGAGAATTCCATTCTCTTTTAAATAACCCAGGAACTTGGCACTTAAGTATTCACCACCTCGACCAGATCTCAGTGTCTTGATACTTTTGCCTGTATGTTTTTCCACTTCATTCTTATATTCCCAGAATTTCTCAAAGGCCTCGGATTTAGTTTTCATCAAGAAGACATGTCTATACATAAAGAAATCATCTATAAAAGTAATGAAATAGGAATAACCACTTCGTGCATGTGTAGACATTGGACCATATACATCGCTGTGTATGAGTCCCAAGAGTTCGCTCACTCTTACTCCGTGTCCAGTGAACGGAGTCTTTGTCATCTTTCTTATGAGACAAGATTGACAAATTGCATAAGACTGATATTCGAACGTGTCTAAATATCCCTCTTTATGTAACTTCGTCAATCATGTTTCATTGATGTGACCTAGTCTACAATGCCATAAGAAAGCCTTATTTAATTATGGAGATTTTCTTTTAAGTGTGTTCTAGACGTTGAAAATCTAAGCTTGATTTAACACGTATATACCGTCCTCTAGTGTACCTGACCCAATCAAACTCTGACTAAGGTGGATATGGACCACATCGCTTACAAATGTAAAATCATATCCTTCTTTAGAATGTAAAGATACAGATATGATATTACAATCTAGACTAGGTACACACAAACAGTTACATAAAATCAATATCTGCCCACTTGTCAATCCTAGGTGATATTCCCCTACAGATAAAGCGTCCACGCTCATTCCGTTAGCAACCCTGAGAGTTATATCACCTGCCCTAATAACTCTACGGTTTCTCAAAGCCTGTAATGAATTTCAGATATGAGATCCTGATCCGGTATCTAGTACCCTGGAAGTAGAGTTAATTGACAGACAGTTTTCAATCACAAACACACCCGAAGCAGAAGCCACAACGTGCTTCGGATCCTGGATTCTGGCTTTCCAAGCCCTGCATTCTTTCTGCCAATGCCCTTTCCCGTGACAATAGGAACATTCCTCCTTCGCTACTGTTAGCCCCAAAACTTTTGCCCTGCCATTTCCTCTACCTTACTGACACCGCCTATCGGCTTTGTGGAGGTCTTCTTCGTTTCACCCTTGGCTTTCGTCTTGGATCCATTAGAGGAAGATTCCCTAACAAGCAAAGCGGGTATCTCCCTGGTTTCCTTTAGGGTGCCCTCAATTGGAAGTATAACATTTTTCTCCTGGGCGTAAGTAGAAGGTAGGGATTGTAGAATTAAATCAGCATATGACTCTTTCTCCAATGTGGCCCATAGGTCCGTGAGCTGTTTAATACAGCTGATCATTGTAGGGACATGGTCCTCTGCAGATGACCTGACAGCCAATCTCACTTGAAGTAATTCCTTCGATGTCTCATACCTTACGATACGAGATTTCTTTCCATATAAATCTTTGTTATGGAGGAAGATGGAAACTAAGTCCATCTTCTCGTGCTGTCTGTGGTTTACACCATCTACTGAGGCCAACACGAGACACTTGGCATTCGCACTATCTTTTTCGATGACTTACGGATATCATTATCCGCGGCGGTGGAATCTGGACCTGGGATGGCGTGGGCTTGAGTAGTAATGAGGTGGTCCAGCTTGTCATAGGTAATAGACATCTGGACAAACCTTTGCCAGTCAATATAGTATAACTCAGTCATTTTATTATCTAGCTGTAACCTAATCTTAGTCACCTGGTCGCTGCAATCAGGAGAGAGAGAGAAGAAAATACTCAGCATGATACTCTTGCAAGTTTAGATTGGTTTTAGTTTATCTAAACAGGATGGCTCCCACTGTATCTAAAAGAAGAATTAGTCAGGATTAATTTCACCGTACAATACTTGCTTAACCTTTCAGCCAGGTTGGTGTTGGTACTTCGAGGGAGGTTTTTTAACGCTTTCGTGAAGTTCCTTAATTATATAAACTCTTTTTCCTGGAGCCTAGCCCTACTAACACTGTTCTAGACATCTACTTGGTTTATAGCATTGATTGTTTAGGGAAATATCTCCCGAGGAGTAACGGATACTCACAGTAGGATCGGGATCCAAATACCATTGTATGATAATCCTGAAGGAATCCTACCAACATTTTCATACTCCAAATGGTATGCAGTACTAGCAAGTTTCAGTTTCCTTAGAAACTCCCGATTTGGAATTTTTCCCATGCTCTTATGAGCTTGATGAAGGCCAACATATTATAAGTCACATGTTAAGTTCTACATATCATTGTCCAGGTTAATTTGAACCCACGCGAACATACCCTTGACGTAGGCCAAAATAGTAGTACGACTGTCCCAAACAAACGTATCTATCTATGCTACAGATGAATATCCAGCAGCTACCAATCACTATGCCTTGGCGAAGGTCAAAATACATAGTTTGAATACTACTGAATATTCAACTGAAATGATGGAGGGCTACGGCTAGTTTTGGAAAAATCGTGAACATAATGAACTTGATTTAATCAAAGGAACCTGATAGCTTTTAAAGGAGTGGTTTAAGCTCCACATTTAAAAGTTTGCTGTTTTTTGAAAAAACCGAGTGGTTTTAAAAGTGTTTCAACGATTCAGGTTTGGTTTATTTGCTTTTCATTAATCTAATGTCGTCCCATCATTTACACCTATCATCACAGAGAGAAACGAAAATACCGTGAATGCTTATACCATCCGCATTGGCCACTGGGCTCCGTCTAACACCGTTAGGTTACTTAACTAATGCCAGAGCGGGGGCTGGACTAGCGTGGGTGCAAAACATAAGCAACATCTACTATATAGCATATATATAATAACTATTCGTCTCACGCAATAATAGGCATTCCAGATCACAGATGAGCATATTGGATATATTAGGAATTCCGCGTTTCGTTTAAGCCTGTAACGAAAGAAAGATTCCACAGTCTTGATGAATAGCCAAACCCTACCCTAGACCCCTACAGGTGCGGCAAACTACCTGCCAAATTTTGGAAGTGATGCAACCTCTCAGAGTAAAATGAGTAGGCCACTCGGCACTTCAAAGAACCCGGTAGTTTGTGCACCCTACCTTGGGTCTATCCTATGAGCAGAAAACAGTAAAAGAAATAAAACAACGGTGGCTACAATCTTAACCCGGATGTGCCCCGCAAAAGAATATTACATCACTTTACAATTTACATCAAATGAAAGAAAACCCTCTTCTCACATCCCCTACTATTCATCCACGACGATCCAATAAAGTTCATATACACAAACCAATAAGAACAGCAACAAAGATATATGCAACCCCCACTAATCAATGTATAGAAATTAGCGGACGTTTTGAAACACATATAACACAACAGAAACATGTTAAACTACGTTAAAACTACGAATTTGAAATACCCTGTATTGTCACAACAGATAAATAACAGTATAATCAAAATTGGCAAAATCAAACAACACCCGAAACCCTAAATCCAAGCAACTAGACCACAGAACAAAACCAGAGGCATTCTCACATAATAAAACCGGTGGGGCTAGTTTTTTAGCCAATGTGGCCGGCCAAAAATAGATGGAAGTGCCTCATTTTTTGTGTGTGTTCATCTCACAAGTAAAGGAGCACTCTGCAATTGTTTAGAAAAAATTTAGAGCCTCCGGAAAATTTGACAGAAACTTGGATTCACGTTTCGATGTTTCGGAGTTATTTCGGTTTTGTAGTTTTACACATTGTCTAAATTGTTAGCTAAGGTTTAGTAGGCTCTGATACCACTGTAAATCGATGTCGTGCACCCTGCAGGTTCGCGGGGAGGCGGAAGGCATAAAAAATGATTTTTACGGGCGTCGAAACACCGACTTGAACTCTAGGATCGATGCTAAACCCTAGCTAACCAAACTTGTGTGAAGTTTAACTACTCGGATAAAAGTTATACCTCATGATACCATGTCCTTCGGGTCTTCTTGTTGCTGTCCTCTCCTCATCATAAGCTCCGAGGATCGTAACGAATCGATCAATCTTGTCGGCCTCCTTAAGTCAAAGACGATCCGCCCAAGAGTCTATAATCTGAGCTCCTACCTCAAATCCGAGGTAACTACTACATCTAGTTCGCTAAACTAGATGTCCTAGATGATGTAGAAAGTGTAAATGGATTAATATGTCTCAAAGTACCTTAGGATTCTTAACACATGAGAGATTTATGGTTAGAGGAAGAAGAAGGAGCTTGAGGAAAAGAGAGTGTAGAAATGAGCATTAGAATGAGTTGGCTTTTTCTTTTTGATGAATACTGAAGCATACAATAATTGATGAGATAAAATGTCTAACAAAATATCAAGCATGCTTCAAAAAATGTCTAAAGAGTGAGTCATGTAGTGAGTCATGCCATGAGTCACCACATGATTCACCAAGCAGCCATGCCTCATTCAATGTAAACCTCCACCTCATTTCCTCCACCTCATTAATCTTTTAATCAAAAGAATAATACCCTAATGAGGTGTCTTCTTCTAGAAACAATCCCGAGTAAATTACGAGAATGCCCCTCATCCGTATATACATACATGTATCCGTATTTCGAAAAATATGAATACAAAGAGACGAAAATAATCCATCAATATAATACTAGGATCCGGCTTAAACCAAAACCCACTAGTATTATCCGCCCGAACATATACATGCATAAGTACACGTATGTGATCGAAGCCCTGCCGTAAAACCATACGGCCTCTACATCTTTTGCCCGATGCAGGGAAACTCTCTGTGTGGGACTCTAAAGACTCGACACTACGCTGGCAGAGGATTCAACCACAAGCACGTCAGCGGTACTAGCTGTACGTAATGGCTACTCAGGTATCTGTTCATATCAGAATATTGCATTATTATATCGCCCATTCTTAATCATATTATAAATAAATAGGTGCTTTTGATCCATGTCTGCTAAATAGTTGCAGATTACAGGTTCTCAGAATAATACAGTGAAATTCATGAAAAGACGCTACAAATGTGAGACTACGACCAACAATAGATGAATCCGTATGATACCGTCTACCAGTTTAAGGAACAAACGAAGATCAGTAGACAGTTCAATGCACAGAGTACAAAGGCAGCACAGAATTAAAGACTTCAATGCAAAGATCATGGCAAAAAAGTCCACAACATTCTGTAGTGTGGAAATCTGGAAGAAAATAGAAGATATTCTGTGGAACCAAGTGAAGAAAACAGAATGAAAATGCAACATGAAGCAACTCTAGAAGTTTGAGCCAGAGATCCCACTAATTGGCCGTGGAACCGTGGCCAAACATGGCTTTCTGCCGCGGAACCACGGCCGTGCAGTGCACATGTCGGTACACGTGTCGGTGGGTGTCGGTGCTTTGACATGGCTTTCTTAAGGTAGTTCTGTAATTCAAATGTGGATCAGATGTAAGCCTAGGGTTTCTCCTATCTATAAATAGGAAAGCCGAAAGCCTAATTTGGAATGCCTCCTTTAATTTTCTAGATCTAAATTTTAATTTCATTGTAATCGTTGAGAGGTATCAATAAAGTAAGTTTCATTTTCTATCTTACATTTTTTATCTGAATTTAATTTCTGCAATTTTTTATCTGTCTTCTATTATCTGCAACTTAGATAGTCTTTTAAAAAAAATTATAAAAATGAATTTTATCATTACTTTCCTAATGAGTGAGTAATTCTTCACTTGTTAGGGTTAGGATAGGGAATGTTTGAGAGAAGGAAATCTCTCTCACTCCTTTCTTTGCCCATTTATATATTAAAATACGGACTCTTTTTAATCCAACCACACACCGCTCACTACGGCACTCTATCCCACATGATAGCGGTGATTCCCTAGTTAGACCGGCTGTGGTTGAATTAATTGGAGGTTAGGGCTAAGAGCAAAGAAAGGACGGATAAGGACCAAAAGGAAGAAACTACGTTTCTTCCTAGTCGTGCTAATCCCCTTTGTTGGCTATTACCCTAACACCTATATTCTTAACTAGGGCAAAGAAAGCAGTGAGAAGAATCCATAATTCAAACAAACCTAATCCTAACCCTAGCAAGACTTTAAATCAATTGAATCTCATTTTTAGATTTTAAAACAAAACCTACCAAAAATAGAACTTAACTCGTTAGAACTTAAAGAAAGAACACCTTTTCCCTGTGGACCGACCCGTACTCAACCGACTAGCTACCAAGCGACACCGTTATTGATTGTGGTAATCTCTTAATTTTAAACACGCACACACGAAAAACTCTTAACAATCAAATGGCGCCGTTGCCGGGGAGACGGTAGTCTCTTTCTTTGTGTAATTTCGGGTTAATAAAAAAAAATTTAAAAATTTTAAAAATTGAAAATTTTAAAAAGATAAAAATAAAAATCATCTTGTTATTTTTGAAAGGTGCAAGTGTGCAGCCTTGGAGCAAACTCAGTGAACAAATCCAGAAACAGGGGATCTGAACAGAAAGAGGAGAACCAACTCAGCACAGAGAAAAATTCTGAAAATCCAAACTCACTGATTCGCCGCGGAAACGTGGGAGAAACGCTTGTTTGACCGTGGAACCACGGTTAACGGGTGACGTCAGCAACCAAAAATCTCTGTGAGTATCTCATTTTTTCATCTCCTCTTCTCTGCACTCCACTGAAAAAAATTTCCTGCAGGTTTCTTTGCACAGATTCTCATTCCCCTATCCAATAAATTATTTTTGTGCAGGATTCTTTGCGCTGCCAAATAAAAAAAAAATTGCAAGTGTTTTAGATTTTTGGTGTGTTAACTGCTTTGCATAATTAATATGGAATTTAAGGGGCTATAACACCAATCAAGATTGGGTGGGGATTTCATTACCCTTCCTAAGACCCCAAAATTCACTAAAAAGCATATGTATCACCCTTGAGTTAATTAAAAAATATCTAGACTCAGCCAATTAAGGACTGTCGTGCTCATTAGGATAGATGAAGGTTGTGGGCATTCATTCGTTTATCTAAACCTGACTTTGTGGTGCCTAGGCTAAACAAGTGAGAAAAGTAATTTTAAAAGGCCCGTCTCACGGTGATTCGTGAGCGGAACCCTCTTTTCTTCATTTGTGCTTACCTGGCCACAATTGGCGGTGAAGAGACGATTTGAGGGATATCTCACAACTTGTCACTTTGGAACAGTTAGGAGCAGTCTAGTAGACTTAGAAGACCATAGCGCTAGTTTTGATTGTGCATGTTTTAACTGTGATTGTTTGAAGTAAGTCCGTATACATTCTTGCAAAACTCTTTCAAAAATTTCTAAACTCCAAAAACAAACAATTTTTAAAAATTTTTTTTTTTAAAAATTCACATTCTTTTTCTTCTCCTTTCTCTCATTACATCATGGGTACCCCACCTTGCAAAACTCTTACCGAACTTTGGTACCCTCAACCAGACATTACTTTCTATGCTTCTTGTTTTGGTCGAATTTCGAACGACCCCTCCATACCCAAAATTTCTTTGAAAGATCGAATATACTCGTCTAGGACAACCAATTGGACTCCCAATCCACCTTGTATCAACCATTTCAATCTTCACCATCTTCTTACGTTGATACTCCTTTTTTGAATTCTGTTGTAACTCCGAAACCCATGTCTATTGCTGAACACATTGAACAATCTCGTAACCGATCTTTCACTCCTTTTACCAATGCGAATTCTTTGGATCAACAATTCCATTCACTTTCTTATCCAAATGTTGATCCTACCCCTATCCAACCATTCTATTCCTATCCATCTAACCCAACTTTTGCACCTTCCCTGGATATTGCTTCTACACAGCCATTTGGGAGTTTTCAGTGTCCAAATAAATTTGAATCTTTTACTGAAACTCCTTCACAACCCATGTCTAGTTTGGAACAGGCGTTGGAAGACTTTAGGGTAGCGTCATGCCAACAGATGATGGATTTGAATGCATCCATGCCCGCCCTCATACAACCTAGTGACTCGGTAGCTAGTTTCCAATTAGCTCCACATTTTCTAATATATGATGAGGCGGTTGGACAGACTGATAATTTTAGTGGAGAGAGTGAGCCGTGCACATTTCCAAATCAAACCTACCCATCCCCAATTGAATCCCACAACTCCGGTTTTGAATGTCTATCAAGTGTTCCAAATAATTCACCAATTGAAAATAGAATGTTTAATGAGTTGTGCGATTTTGTAGTGTTTGATTTACCTGATTATGAAGGGTCCCATTCGAGTGAAACCATCACCAATCCCTTTGACCTTTACACCTCCACTCTAGAACCTGAATTGATTAATATACATGGTTTTGATAAGGTGTCTAAGAAAATTGATTTTTACTTGATTGAGGATATCGACGCTGGGAATATTTTTGGATGATAAACCCGCAGATTTGACTGAATTTTTCTCTCCAATTCATCATCCCGAGTCATTAAATGTTTCTCCCGAACTTCATTTACGTCTTGATTTTGCATGGAGAGTGTTGAGGAAATTATTGAGGATGAAGCAGTTTTACTTGAGGAGTCGGATTTTCCAATTCATTCTATCCTTTTCATTAACTGCGCACACCCTCCTGAATCCTTAACGGATACCCTTCCTCACTCACTTCCCTCCATCCTCTCTCCGACCTTGCAAGAAACCGTTACACTTTCATTTTCAATGTCCGGTTTACCAAGTTCGACGTACCCATGTTTTCTCACGACTCTTGAGGGATTTGACCTCATTTCTCAGTTGGTTGATAGATTAGCACAATCGATTTTTACACATCGGTCATTACAAATTGTGCTAATTTATATACTCCATTTCCACCCTCAAGTTCGTATTCCACTTCTTTCTCACACTTTCTCTGGTTCTTCTTCTAATCTTCCTTTAATGATAGCGAGTGTTAATGAATCACAATCCGATATTGTGAGTTTAATAATTCTAGAAAAACAACTTGATTTAGATTCTTTTGAGAATAAGGTAGATGAGCCTTACGAGTCTCCTACCTCCGTAATTTTTGAGAAATCAAGTGTGTTGAATTCTGGCGTGACACTTATTGACATTGAAACGTTCAATCGGACCATCGATGAAAGTTTCGAAGATATTTTCGCCGACGAACTCGCATTCCTAAACGACACGGATTTTGTGATTAATCAACCTCCACCTGAAGAAGTCAAACCACCACCATTTTTTCTTACCCTATACGAGAATGTAACCATTCTTCCCATTCCTAATCATCCACATTCTCGTTTCCGTTCACCGTTATTGTTTCGTCTCTATAAACCGAGACGCCAACCTTTTCTTTTACACCACTTATCTTTACCCCATTTCTTCCTGGCTCCATACAATATGTTCTTCCACCAACCGGTGCGTTTTACTGATAAATTCTTTGAATTGTTGGTGCTAACCTTTGGCCTGTGTAAGGCCTTGTATAGCTTGATACTGTATTTTTATTCCTCCTAACTCTGAACTTTAACGCTTAAATAGTGGAAATACCGTTTCACTTAAGTTTGGGGGGGGGGACCTTTTTGTATATATATTTTGTTCTCTTTTTCTGTTAATAATAAAAAAAACAGGGGAGTGCCGACAATTTTAACCCTTTTGGTGTAGCCTGACAGTGAGGGCACTGTCAAATTTAAGTTTGGGGGTGTGCTCGGTAAGCTTTCTTCCTTCGCATTCATGTGTATATTTTTTGCATTTGCATACTTATTTTAAAATCCATAAAAATCAAAAATTTTAAAAATTATAAAAATTGAAAAGTTCAATTTTGACCATATTTGACTTAAGTTCAACATGACGGTTGAATAGTAGGGAAAAACTAGATCCTAAACTTAGTAAATTAAAAAACCCTAAAACCAACATTTCTTAAAGTTTCACTGTAGAATATATATGTCCTTGTAATTTATTTAGAAATAAGCAAATTTTGAGTTCAGTTCTTGGGCTAAGTCAAAATAAGGGATGTGTGTTGAATTTTTATTTGAAGTGCAAGTCTAAAAAACAATTCTAAACCTTAAATCTAAATCCTGAAAATATATATGCTATAACTTGCACGTACACGCACTTTAAAACTTGGGATAGTAGAGGATACCTTGAAATGCTCTTGTCTAAAATCCTTAGTATGAAGGAAAATAAAATAAAAGTATAAATGGTGAATAAAGAGACATAAAAGAAATGAACACTGGTTTTGTAATTGCTTAAGACAGCATAAATAAAAAAATATAGCGAGGGTGCTTTATCACTTAGTGCCTTAGACCAACTGGATTGGGAGTCACTGCTAAGCCTTAAGTATTGCAAGACGAGGAATTACGTCTAAATGCGCGAACACATTTTGTAATCGGTTGTTAGTACCTCAAGAAGTATTAACGGTCGCATGAAGAATGGGTGAGCTATTTCATATAAAAATTCACAAACTAAAAGTACTTTGGACGATGGACAAGAGTATAATAGCTTGAATTGAATTTCCAAGTGTAGGGGCGATAATCACACACATGTAGGGGTATATGATTGGGGTTTGGATAAGAGATAGGAATGAAAGATATGGCTGATACCTTCAGTAGAGATGATAAAAATTCCTAAGTTGAGATGGAACCTTAGAAGGAAAATTTTAAAAATGCTGAAAGCTTAATAAATTTGCAGAACATATACGATCTTAAGTTAAATGAAAAGGAAGTGTGAAAAATATGATTTCTAAGTTGAAGATAATAGAATTTCTTACTAAAATACTGAATTGAAGAATGAGAGTCAAAAGGCCAAATTGATTGGATTTTATGGGTAGTATCCACTGAAAACCCTCAGGAGACAACACTCCTCCTACTAGAGACACCTAGAGGTTTAACGGCTTATTGTACGAGCTCAGTGCAATCGCGATTCCCTGCGAAAATGAGATTAGGTTTTTTTCCGAGAATAAAATTGGCTTTGCTCGGGACGAGCAAAAGATAAGTTTGGGGGTATTTGTTCATATCAGAATATTGCATTATTATATCGCCCATTCTTAATCATATTACAAATAAATATGTGCATTTGATCCATGTCTGCTGAGTAGTTGCAGGTTACAGGTTCTCAGAACAATACAGTGAAATTCATGAAAAGTCGCTACAAATGTGAGACTACGACCAACAATAGATGAATCCGTATGATGTCGTCTACCAGTTTAAGGAACAAACGAAAATCAGTAGACAGTTCAATGCACAGAGTACAAGGGCAGCACATGATTAAAGACTTCAACGCGAAGCTCACGGCAAAAAAGTCCACAACATTCTGCAGTGTGGAAATCTGGAAGAAAATAGAAGATATTCTGTGGAACCAAGTGAAGAAAACAGAAAGAAAATGCAACATGAAGCAATTCTAGAAGTTTAAGCCAGAGATCCCACTAATTGGCCGCGAAACCGCGGCCGTGCAGTGCACGTGTCGGTGCACGTGTCGGTGGGTATCGGTGCTTTGACCCGGCTTTCTTAGGGTAGTTCTGTAAATTCAAATGTGGATCAGATGTAAACCTAGGGTTTCTCCTATCTATAAATAGGAAAGCCGAAAGCCTAATTTGGCATGCCTCTTTTTATTTTCTAGATCTAAATTTTAATTTCATTGTAATCATTGAGAAGTATCAATAAAGTAAGTTTCTTTTTCTATCTTCCTTTACCTTTATTTTTATCTGAATTTAATTTCTGCAATTTTTTATCTGTCTTCTTTTATTTGCAACTTAGATAGTCTTTTAAAACAAAATTATAAAAATGAATTTTATCATTACCTTCCTAATGAGTGAGTAATTCCTCACTTGTTAGGGTTAGGATAGGGAAGGTTTGAAAGAAGGAAATCTCTCTCACTCCTTTCTTTGCCCATTTATATTTTAAAATACGGACTCTTTTAAATCCAATCACACACCGCTCACTACGGCACCCTATCCTACATGATAGAGGAGATTCCCTAGTTAGAACGGCTGTGGTTGAATTAATTGGAGGTTAGGGCTAAGAGCCAAGAAAGGACGGACAAGGGCTAAAAGGAAGAAACTACGTTTCTTCCTAGTCGTGCTAATCCCCTTTGTTGGCTATTACCCTAACACCTATATTCTTAACTAGGGCAAAGAAAGCAGTGAGAAGAATCCATAATTCAAACTAACCTAATCCTAACCCTAGCAGGACTTTAAATCAATTGAATCTCATTCTTAGATTTTAAAACAAAACCTACCAAAAATAGGACTTAACTCGTTAGAACTTAAAGAAAGAACACCTTTTCCCTGTGGAACGACCCGTACTCAACCGGTTAGCTACCAAGAGACACCGTTATTGATTGCGATAATCTCTTAAATTTAAATACACACGCACGAAAAACTCTTAACAATCAGTATCTGTCAGTAAGAAGGCCGATGAGAAAATTATCTGAACTCCTACTGAGCCTATCTGTGACAATCTCCATACAGTCCGGTCTGTTCGTCTAAGTGTATCGCATATCGGGCCTAGAGGGTGGTAATCGTCAGACTTCTAACAGTGCAATAAGTCATGCCAGAGTGTAGCCCAAAACACCCTGAGAAACTTCTAGAGTACCTACCAGTAAATCTCGCTTGCCTTGGCCAAGGACTTTGTGTAATGGCTTTCCGAACACAGCGTGATATCAACCCCCAATACCGGGAGAGACGGATCATATCTAACTGTCTCTGCCTCCAAGTGTTTCGGGACTGCACCCAACTACTACCTATTTGCACAACTCCTTTAAGCCATGGTAGGATAGTAATCAAAGAACAGTTGGAACACACTCGAGGAAAAGTAGCTGTGTCAAGTCGACGGACTAAGCTGTACTCATGCCACCTGGGAACTGCCACCCGACGATAGGTATAATACCCATCAGCAGTTCCCTACGAGTCCTGTCCTGTGTACTTATAACCCAATGAGCACCTACATACTATCTCCAGTACGACGTACTAATGGCTGTGGGATAGACCATTTCCCCTGCTGGGATGAGAAGCATATATACTAGACTACTCTAGAGCATCGATACCCTGTCTCGATAATCTTATAACTAGGGACCTGTATAGGATGTGCTTATAGATTACCTAGCCCCCACTAGTGTGACTGCCATCACAACCTTGGTAATCAAGCAATGATCTTAAGGGCTCTACCAATATGTATAAGCGATATGCTAAAATAAACACTTGTACATATCGAGGTAGAAACAAACCAGGTAGCATACTACCATTTTGAGCAAGACTGTTACTATATCCGTGTAAATCCCAAACTTCCATTAAGTAACATACAAACCAGTATGATACAATAATGGCCTCTAGGGCATATAACACTTACATCGCTTTGGGGAGCTCCTGTCCTGTTCATTAAGAAAAAGGATGGTAGTATGAGATTGTGCATTGATTATTGTTAGCTGAACCGAGTTACGGTGTGAAATAGGTATCCTCTACCTCATATTGACAATTTATTCTATCAGCTCCACGGTGCGGGACATTTTTCGAAGATTGACTTGTGGTCGTGTTATCATCAGTTGTGGTTCCGTAATGATGACATTCCGAAGACTGTTTTTCAGACGCGCTACAGGCATTATGAGTTCTTGGTGATGTCGTTCGGGCTCACCAATGACCCAGCAACGTTTATTGATTTGATGAACCAGATCTTTAGGCTGTTTCTCGACCAGTTTATTATCGTATTTATAGAAGACATTCTGGTGTACTTCAAGAGTCGAGAGGAGCATGAGCAACATTTGAGGATTACATTGCAGACATTGAGAGAGCACCGTCTGTTTGCTAAATTCTCATAGTGTGCTTTCTGGCTTAACAGTGTTGATTTCTTGGGTCATGTGGTTACGATGGATAGTATACGCGTGAATCCGAAGAAGATCGAGGCCGTACAATATTGGCCCAAACCTGTTTCAGTGACAGAGGTTCGCAGCTTCTTGGGCTTAGCCGGTTATTACCGACATTTTGTACAGGATTTCTCTCGTATCGCTGCACCGCTGACCGGACTAACTCAGAAGGGAGTTCCATTTTTTTGGACCGAAGCATGTGAGCAGAGTTTTCAGCAGTTGAAGACTCGTTTGACGACTGCACATGTTCTATCTTTGCCTTCAGAATAAGACGGGCTATATTATTTATTGTGATGCTTCTCGAGTGGGTCTAGGTTGTGTGTTGATGCAGCACGGCAGAGTCATTGCTTATACTTCTCGGAAGTTAAAGAAGCACGAACAGAACTATCCCACTCATGATCTAGAGATGGCCGCGGTGGTCTTTGCGCTCAAGATTTGGAGACATTACTTGTACGAAGATTCGTGCCAGATCTTTATGGATCACAAAAGCCTGAAGTACATTTTCCAGCAACGCGATCTGAATTTGAGGCAGCGCCATTGGATGGAGCCTGTAAAGGACCATGACTGTGAAATCTTTTATCACTCAAGGAAGGCGAATGTGGTAGCTAATGCTTTGAGTCGGAGGCTCGGAGGTAGTTTGTCCTATTTGAGCACAGTTCAGAAATAGTCTTCTACGAATTGGCAAATCTTATACAATGGTAGAATACAGTTTGAGTTTACTACCACCGGAGGACAGCTTGCTCATGTCCACACCCGTCCACTTTTAATTGATCGTATCCGGGAGGCGCAGTCCAACGATACCCGTTTGTCTGAGATTATGGAGCAGGTTTGGCAGGGGAAAGATTCGGAGTTTGTGATTGATGGCCAGGGAGTGTTGCGATTTGGGGATCATCTTTGTGTACTAGATTCTGAGGGGCTGAGACGTGAGATCCTAGAGGAAGCACATCGGTCAGTATACAGCATTCATCCGGGTTCCACCAAGCTGTATCATGATTTGAGAGATGTCTACTGGTGGGAAGGAATGAAGAGAGATGTCTCATATTTCATTTCGAGATGCCTGACTTTCCAGTAAGTCAAGGCCGAGCATCAGAGACCGGCGGGAGAGTTACAGTCTTTGCCCATTCCCGAGTGCAAATAGGAGCAGATCTCCATGGACTTCATTATGGATCAGCCTAGGTCCAGTCGAGGGTATGACTCTACTTGGGTGATTGTAGACCGGTTGACAAAAGAGTCTCACTTCATTCCATTGAAGACAACTTTCGGGTTTGCTCAGTATGCTCAGATATATATTGATGAAATTGTGCGGCTACACGGCGTTCCGACTTGCATTGTTTCCGACAAAGGCACCCAGTTTACCAGCCATCTTTGGCAGAAACTTCAGGAGGTTTTGGGCACCCGTTTGAGTTTTAGTACAGCATTCCATCCGCAGACCGATGGTCAGTCAGAATGGATTATACAGACTCTCGAGGATATGCTCCGAGCGTGCGTACTGGATTTTGGTGGCAGTCAGGATCGTCACTTGCCCTTGATAAAGTTCTCCTACAATAACAGGTTTTAGGAGACGATTCAAATGGCACCTTTCGAGGCTTTGTATGGGAGAAAGTGTCGATCGCCAGTATGTTTGACCGAGTTCAGTGAGAGTAGGATTTTCAGACCGCAGCTAGTTCAGGAAACTACAGAGAAGATCCAGTTGATCCAGGATAGGATGAGGGCAGCCCAGAGCAGGCAGAAGTCTTATGCCGATCGCCTTCGTCGTAGGCTTGAGTTCGCTGTGGGTGATCACGTTTTCTTACGGGTCTCGCCGATGAAGGGTGTGATGAGGTTCGGAAAGAAAGGGAAACTTAATCTCAGATACATGGGTCCTTTTGAGATTCTTGAGCGAGTCGGTACCGTCGCCTATCGCTTAACACTTCCGTCCAGTTTTCCGGATGTACACCCCGTATTTCATGTATCGATACTTCGTAAGTACCTTCATGACCTTTCTCACGCGATTCAGCATCAGACGATCCAGCTGGAGCGCGATTTTTCATTCAACGAGCAGCCAGTAGTTATCCTAGACCGACAGGTGAAGAAACCACGGTTAAAGGTTTTACAGTTCGTGAAGATTCTTTGGCGTGGCCCGAATAGCGAAGAGGTCACCTGGGAAACCGATGACGAGATGCGGAAGAAATTTTCCCAGCTCTTCGAACTTACGCGGAATTAGATTTTAAATTCGGGGACCGAATTTCCTTAAGAGGGAAGATTGTAACGTTCTAAAAATTGTTTAGAATAATTATAGATTAATAATTAGCAGTTTAACATACGTTTTTCAATAAAAACTAGTTAATAATTATTTCCACATAGACATAAATATACTTATTCACTTATGTAATTATTTACTTATTTATGTATTTATTTAATTAATTATTTATTTATTTGATTATTGATTTATTAAATTATTTTAAGTGCGCACACACACTAATCTAGTGTTAACAATAGGTTAGTATAGGTTAAACATGTTTATGCAAGCATGACACATTAAAATAAAAATTTATAAATGGTTAATACATTTTAAAAAGATGGATGGTTCTAGAATTATTGAGAAAAGAGAAAATAAAAATAAAAATGGAAAATGAAGCATGGTGCATTTAATGAGGTGTGAGGTGAGCCATGGTTGATTAAAACTCTCTCTCTCTCTCTCTCTCTCTCTTTAGATTTTTCTCCATAATTCTCCTCTCTTCTTTTCTTCTTCTTCTTCTTTATCTTTAACTCAAAAACTATCTTTAATCCCAAAAACTCTACACAAACCACACACAAGTCCTTCACTAATCATTTCTAAAATCCAATTTTAAAACTCTTCAAGAGTTCCTTAGAAGCAAGTTTTCACTTTGTGGCAACCTCTTCAAGTTAAGTTCACTTTCAAGTTAATTTTAAGGTATGATCCAAGTTTACTACATGTTTTGCTAATCCTTTGCCTTAATTATTCTTAATTTAGACTTCAGGTAGTGTTTAAAGTGAATTTAATGTTTCAAGGGAGGGTTAAGTTGAGTTAGGGTTGTAATGACTTCTTGGGTATTCATGACTTAGATTAGATTAGTTAAGAGTAGTTTAGTGCCTAATAGTCTTGTTTAACTATCAAGTTTGTACAAAAACACCTTAATATTTTAGATTAGTGTAAAATAACGTATTTAGTTAAGATCGGGGTCTCGTTTTAGAATCTGCTATCAACCCAGAGATTTTTGAAAGAAGTTGTAATTACTAAAAGATATATATAGGACTAGGAATACATCCTCAAACCCGAGCCCCTAACTCCACCTTTTAGCCGCAGATTTATTGGTTCTGGCTGCAATTTGCGGCCAGGTCGGGAAGCATGGTCGTGGGTCATCGTCGAGAGCTTTCTGCAACTTTAATTAGGTCTCTTGTGCGTGCAACTTTCTCTAGTTGTACCTATATGAAAATATGGCACTGTTTTGCCTTAATTTAGGTGTTTTGTTAACGTGCGATGTAATATTTCGATTCTTGTTTTGTCGTTTCTTTTGGACAACAGCCCTTAAGGCCCTTAGGGGCAGTCTTAGACGTTGTTGCACACATTTAACGCACCAAGTTCACACGTGTTAATTCGTAAAAGTTAATTCGTTCGTGTAGTATTTGATTTCGTGTCATACCGGATTTCTAGTCTCATTTGCTATGTTTTATGTGAATCTAGGATCGGTTGCGGAGACGACGGACGCGGCTAGGAAAGGAAAGGAGGTGGTCGGATTTGAGTAGTCGAGATCGTTCTAGTGAGTCGATTTAACATCTATGGGGGAATCGTTCGAATGGCGTAAAGCGTCCGATGTTTAGTACTAATTGCAACTCTTATATACATATACTTATACAACTATCCATATTGCATACGCATCATCATGCTCATTAACATCATCACACTAGGACACTTGCACCATTACTAATGGTTCATGTCGCACATGCACTATCCTATATGTACACACACGCCATTTTTAATTGCTATATCATGTACACTATAGAACTCGCTTGATAACTTGCATTTTTGCATTACATCATTATTGACATATAAATCTTCTAGTTATTCATCTAGCTTGCATCATATTAATATCATATACATTCGCCATCATCTTCATATTCATATATTATGATCTTCTTGGAGATTTCCGTTTTCATGAGATTTCTGGATTTGTGAAATCGCATATGAATTTTGAAAACTTATGATCATTTTAAAAGAAAAATGCGGTTTCTCAAGATATGATGTGTGGCGTCCACCATGAGTTTTCTTGGTTCTTGAGTTATGTGTATACCCGATTCGAGGAGAGAGAAGGCACCGTTTGCGGGTTCATGGTGGACCCAGTAAGATACTCCGGGGCAAGAAGATTGTATAGAGAGACGTTGAGTCTGGCAGGGGAATAATACCTACCGGTGATTGTTTGGCCCGACGGATATCCGGAGGATACCGACCGGAGTCGTGTGATTCAGATGGATTTGAGGGCCGATCTGATGAGACGGCACCCGAGATATTGAGATTTTGGAGTGTCGATACTTGACACGAGATTATGTTGTTTTATTGATGATACTTTTGGTTCTACTATATTAAAATTTATTAAGACATACTCAGTTTTCTCATAGCAGATATATTCAGATTTCATACTTGATCACTTATTCATGTCGCATCTATACTAGTACATCGTATCATAATTCATAATTAGGATATGATGTCATTACGTGCATGCTTGCGATTGTCTCATATGATGTTACATACTACTCACAAGCTGGCAACTCATCCCCGTTGTGCCACAGTGTCTTGCAGGACCGACCCGTCAGCATAGTCGCGGCGGGGCACACTGCTACCACTTCTGCTACTTCTTTTGCTTCGACTTTTGGACGTGATATTTTGTAGCTGGGTTATGCGGTTATTCTTTTGTTTTTTCACCTTGTATATTCTCTGTTTGTATCTAATATACTCCATCTACCACTTATACATTTAACTTAGAGAAGAGACTGTGAGACTTGTATTATATTGACATCTGGTGTCGAGTTCATGTGAGCCGACATTTATGTTTTCTTTGTGGGCGATGTTTTCTTTTCTTACTTCTTTATTGCTTCGTACTATGATGATATATTCTTGCTTGTGTTTGTGTTTCTCCAATTCTGTGAAGAGCAAGCTCCCGCTTGGGGGTGCTTATTATTATTGCTTATGTATATAATCATGTTATGTATCGGTTTTGGGATCAATTTTATAAAGGAAATGCTGCCTAAATTTTTATAATAACTTGAATCTTCAAAAATTTTGATATAATTTTTGTATTTAAAATTAACCTTTTAAACAAGTATTTTACCACTCTATTTTATTTCACGATTTAGATTCTGGGGTTTTAGCTTACTTGAATTACGTTGTGCCTTTAGACGTTGCGTAATTTAAGTGCTAGTCACGTTCCACCTTCGGGTCATGACATATATATAAATTTGTTCATATGCAGATGTGGACACATGAGATGGAAAACTCATTTCTTCTCACTCTTTCTTGAGGTTGTGAGAAGAGTGTGGGTGTTCGCACCTGTTAAAGCGCACACCAGGCATACATGCGCACTTCATGAAATTTGATTTAATCAACTTGCGCACGTACATACACATGCACATGGTAAAAGTGATTCAATTTGTTTGCGCACCTATATAAGTGCGTACATATTGGTTAATGCACAATATGTGCACATATGCTAATGACGGGCTCGTGCAACAAAAGTAAACTTTAGCATGAAAATGAAAAAAGAAGTGCAAATGTAAAAAAACAGAGGCTTTTCATTGATACGTCAAAAGAAAGATTACAAGACAACGCCAAAAATAATAAAAAGACAAATAAAAGCGAAGACTGTTACAACGTTCAAAGTTTACATCAGAAAAATGCTAGTGTCGGTGCACGGATTCTTAAAATCAAAGAGAAGGTCATGCAGGACGTCCCAGGCAGCATCATCAGGGTCGCCATTGATATCTTCTGCCCTCGCGTATGAAGTTATGATCGCCTTCTGCTGATATATCTGGTGCAAGATGTCTATTTCGCGATCTTTTCGATTCTTGGAGATCAAATACATTAGATAGACCGAGTGCACCTTATTCTCGCCCTGATCTAGAGCATGAAGCGGCATCGCCTCGACAAGTCCAAGTGTAGCATTCCAGATTGCGAGGAAAATCATCTGTAAGAGGGAAGACCTGCGAGGGAGCAACCGCCCACAATGATCTTCAAGGTGATGGAGTATAACCTCGCACTAGACATCACTATAGGACGGTTTATAAAAGCGGACTTTGGCATGGGAAACAATCTTCCTAATCATGTAAAGACGGCTGGATATGACACTTGAAAGAAAAAGACTGGAAAGGCATCAGTTCACTAAAAGGGTGGACTAAAAATATCCAAATTCAAAATTAAAGTTTGATTAAGGTTAAACTTAAGTGACATTCCTGAAGTAAAAAAAACTCTTAAGGTTTTTTCTTAAGGTAAGTGCACAATCAAATGGGTGTGCAAGATAAGTCAAATGCCCAACCCAAAAGGTGCGCAAGTTAAATCAAAAGCGCAAACTAAAAGGAGATGTGTAAGGTAGAGGTGCGCAAACGCACTTACCAAATTAATAAGGAAACAATGGCTTCTAATAGAAAACAAGTGCTTCATAAAAAGTACAACTCTAAAGGGAGTGAAGAAAAGACACCTATTTATAGGGTCTGAAAAGACGGTTCACATTCTGGTAAGTCCCAAGATAGAACCAATGAATCATAGCTTAACACTTGTTTGTCACTTCGAAAACATGGGGAGAAACAAGTGCGTGCGCATGTTTAATGACAAAGTCATATGACACGGGCGCACATGCAATAAGTGCGCACATGATAGGTGCTCATATGCACGTGAAACGCACGGGCGCATTGCGCACTTAATCAATGACAAGTGCAAATACATGCGCATCCCATGAAAACAGACGCTTATTGAAAAGGGAATAAAGCTTGATTGATAAGTGATCGAATGTTTAATTAACATTAAAACATTCTGTTGGTTAAATACCTTAACCAAAAGATCTGGGATCAAAAATCCAACAGCGTGCATATCACCCTTAATTGATATAAATCAATTAAATCTTTTTAAATCAATTTAAAATCAGATTGAGATAAAAACAAACTGAAATAAACTGAACAAACCCTAATTTTTTCTCTCCTATAAATAGAAGCCTCTTATGAAGAAATCAGGGATGGAAAATCCTCCTATAAGTTGGAAAAAATTTCAAGTCTTCTCCTTTTTCAACCAAAAACTGCACAAGGTAGAAACAAAGAGAAAAACTACTCATTTTAAAAAGCCTTTGCTTTTATACAGAATCCTTTGCTTCTTTATGAATCCATGGATTCACCATTAAAAAATCAAATGATCTTAGGGTTTGTCTCTCGTTCATAAAAGTTCATAATTTTGCGAGAGATTGATCTTAAGATCCAAAGAAGACAAATGGAAACCAAAGTTTTCACTTCTCTGCAAATAAGAGAAGAAAGAAAAAAAAGAGATAAAAGTCATGGCTTCGTTTGCTTTCTGATAAAAGCAAGTGCGCACCAAAATTAGTGCGTGCTTAATGATAATATTTTTTATGCCCTTGGTAAAATAATGCACTGGGAATATGTGCATCACGTGATACCCACGTGTGCGCACTTAACAAAAATAGCTTGTGAAGGTATGCGCATCACATGGTATCCATGTGTGTGCACTTGACGAAAGCCGCCTGTGAAGGCATGCACATCACGTGATATCTACATGTGCGCACTTAATGAAAGTTGCCTATAAAGGCATGCGTGTTATGTGATACACACTTGCGCAACTTCCTTGAAATATAATAGTGCGTATCCATGTGCAACACATATGTGCCCCCTTTCAAAATGAAATAAACGGGCACGTGTGTCACATATACCAGCGCACTTATACCATTTAATCACTTAAACAAAATTTAATTAAATGATGAAGCTTCTGTTGATCAAAATATCAATAAACCCAAGCGATCTTAGTCTCAAAAATGACTAAGGATCCTTAATCCATACTTGATAAGTTGATCTTAATCCAAAACAGGATTAACGAGCATTAACTACATACTCCTGAGTTGGTCTTAGTCTCAAAAATGACTAACGATCCTCAGGTAATATATTCCGAACTGATGGACCTCATTCATACGAGATCTACATCCTATGTTCGAACCTAAATTTATATATATATATATATATATATATATATATACGGATTTGGACTAATCCGCGCCCTACTGGCGACGACATAAACTAGTCTCCGTATGCAATACACGGGCAACCATAAGAAACAAAATATAACATGACACGAAGTGACCTACTGGAGCAGAAGAAAATTGTTATCGCAATGCAATACTGTAATTAGCTGCAAGGTCTTGCGCTTACAGGGAAGAGCATCCCTACAATCAAAACCCCTTCACAAATGAGAGAGAATCTGATAAAGTGTGCTACATCAGTTGCATCTATTCAAACCTCTGATATACGGTGCCATAAATCTACTTGGTATCTTCGGAGAGGTGGACGGATATATTCCAAATAGTATCTGACCCAAAATTCAGGCTAGACGTCCTCAACGTCTCAGTCCAGTTTTCGGTGGTAAACAGTGAGCTTGTGACTCACCATGATAAGTCACAAGTCTACTCACTCTCACAAACAAAAAGAAAGAGATGAGATAGGAATGAAGGTATATTATCCTTTAGTTGCATTTCTCTACTTCATCACCATGTTCTTCTTCTTGATCTCCTCTAGGTTTTTGTGAATGGAGATAGAAAAGTAAATGAGAGAAAAGATTAGAGATTAGATTACTACATATTCTAGTGAACCATTCCTAGCAAGTCTAGTTCACTAGTTTCTTCACTTGGTTTACTAGAGTGAAGATATAGCTTATTCTTGGGTTCCCTCGGGTGGATCTTCTTCGACAACGAAGGTCGGCTTCCAAGCTCGATCCCGGAGACCCTAGGAGCGAAAGAAAAGAAAAGAAGACGAAGGACACGACTACAAAGAAAGCTAAATGCTTATTCGAGTAGTTAACATTCTCTAGTTCACTGCTTTAGTGTTTGGTTTCGATTCTAGCTCGTACAAGTTCGTGCTCTAGTCAAAGAAATTTTTGTTTTCTACTCTGCCTTCATTGCAAGTTAGTGACATGAGCACGGGTATCTACTTACATAATGTTGGATATAGTGCCCTCAAAGTAATTATTGTGATCGTAAGTAGGCGATTATGATAATTGAGGGAGGACCTATACAGGTATAACAGTTTTATTCGAGATGATAGTATGCTATCTGGTTTTTGTTCATCGTTGATGAAGCCCTTAGGATTATTTCTTAACGACCAGTGTTCAGTCAAAAATATTGGAATCTTTAACATAACAATTTCCCCACTTTTCTAAACATTTAAGGGTGTTTGTTATAAATATAACACGAATTACAAGTTCGTCTGGAAAATATCAATTACCATGTGTTATATATTATAATCGACATTTTGGAAGGAAATTGAGTGTATATTATTTCACGCATGATATTGTATATCTCAACATTCTTCATTGAGATTTTTTGCAGAAAATTATTTCAGGACAGATATCGGGATTGCAAATTCGCCGACAAAAATGCAGCAAATCAAAGGGTTAAATTCTGCCAGAGATTCAGAAGAGATAAAAATATTCCAGATATCAAATATAAACCCAGAGATCAACACAAGAATACAGAAGAAAAATGAAGTAACAATCTCACTAAACGGCCGCGGATCCGCGGCGGAGTCAAGCCTATCCGCCGCGGATCTGCAACCGAGTTGGGGGCTCCGGTGATGAAACTTTTTCAGAAGCTTCCCTACAACCTCCTAGCTTGTTGAGGACGCTCCATTGTAACAATCTTGTTCTGGAAACTTCCCTACAACAGCCTAGCTTCTTGAGGAAGCTTGATAACTACCTTATTCTAGAAGTTTCCCTATAACTACCTAGCTTCTTCGGGATGATTGACCTAGCTTCTAGTGGAAGATTGGTGAAGGGCTATAAAAAGGGACCTAAGCCTACATTAATGAGGTTGTTGATTGTAGTCGATTTCTAGCACACAAACCAAAACCAAATCCAATTCAAGATCCAAATCAAGAATCGTTGTGAACAACATCGAACAACGACATTCAAGATCCTTTACGCGAAGCCGATCATCATCAAGAGCACGAGATGCTCGACAGGTCTAAGTCTCACGAAGATCGAGCGAAGCGAAATTCGACGGAATAGTTACCTCTTCAAGAGAGCGATCGAGAGCAATTCTTTTAACTTCGAATTGAAGGAACGTGTAATTAGAAGTTGATTAATAAAGGTGATCAATTGTTAATTCTCTTTTTCATTAAATTTTCGCATTATGAAATTTGTAATTCTTGATTGTTTTATTTTCATGATGCTGATTGTCAGGGATTCTGCGTGTTTAAGTTTAGTTAATTACCGCAATCAAAACGGTTTCGCTTGTAGCTAGCCGGTTGAGTACGGGTCGTCCGCAGGGAGATGGGAATCTTTTTCTATGTGCTTTAACGAGTTAAGTCCAATTTTCCAGGTTTGTTTGTGATTAACTAAGTGTTAAAATGATATGTAAAGAGAGCTTGTTAGGGTTAGGATTAGGTTAGTTTGAGTTAGGAGTCGCTCACTTCTTTCGTTGCCACTCTTAATATCGGTGTTACGGTAATCGGCAACAACGGGGATTAGCACGACTAGGAAGGAACTTGCGAGTATAAGCTAGGCTTTCCAACGCTTAAGTTCTTCCTTTTGGTTCTTGTCCGTCCGTTCTTGGCTCTTAGCCATAACCTCCGGTTAATTCAACCACAACCGGTCTCACTACGGAATCACCGCTATCATGTAGGATAGGGTGCCGTAAGGAGCGGATTGTGGTTCAATTAACGGGAGTCGATTTAAGATGTTGGGCAAGGAAAGAGTGAGAGAGATTTCCTTCTCTCAAACTTCCCTTATCCTACCCTAACAAGTATGAAACTACTCACCCATTATACGGAAAAGAAAATAACACAAAAGAGGAAGATAGAAAGAAGGAGATTAGAAGATAACAACTAGCTATTTGCGACCTCACCTCGGCAAGGATCAAGCGTAAGCATCATGGTTGTTTAAGGATAAAGGAAAAGAGAAAAGAAAGAAACAACAAGAAATAACAACAATTAAATTAACAAATGAAAATTACAAGCATATAACATAAGAGCAAGACAAGTATGATAATAAAATGAATTTCTTTATTCATCATTCTTCACTCACAAAAGCTCACTACAAGTTTTTCAATGGAGAAGAGATAAGAAGAGGAAGAAGAACAAGTATTCTAAAACCTAGAAAAAATACAAGATTAAGCACCCCCTTGGCTTTGGCAAGTTCTGGACTATTTATAGGCAGGCAACAGAAATTCTAGGGCAACATTCTGGACCCATGTAAAAAGACAAATCTACCCCCAAAAAACTATCAACTGTGGCGCCTGTATGGCCGCGAATCCGTAGCCTAGACCCCCTATTGGCCGCGGATCCGCGGCCCTATGGTGGAGTTAGGGAGTGGGCTTTCTTGTACTTCCCTGGTCTGCTGTGCCCATGAGTCTGGTATATGATATTTCTCAGATTTTCTTCACGATTTTTCTAGAATTTCTGTTGAGCAATAGGTGATTTGATGTGGATCTTTTTGTCATGATTTCCTCGAGCTCCGCGTAGATTTCTTGGATCTTGTGTTGCCATTGAGCCTTGTGCATGAAAATGACATCGATTTGCCATTTTGTCTCTTAAACTGGTGTGTGGCAACAGACGGATAAAGAGCGGAGATCCATGTTTTATCTGTGGTTGGCAGGAACCCGGGTTTTGTCGTGTTTTTCCATGAATTTCACCGTTCAGAGCCGAGAACCTGTATCCTGCAATTGACTAGCAAACACGGCTCAAGAGTACCTACCGATATGCAATGTGATAAAAATTGGGCGGTATAAAAATGCAAAAATCTGATATGAACAAATACCCCCAAACTTATCATTTGCTCGTCCCGAGCAAAACCAATTTATTCACAAAAAAAAATTTCTTAACCTCACTTTCGCAGGGAACGCGATTGCACTGAGCATGTGCAACAAGCCGTTAAACCTCTAGGTGTCCCTAGTAGGAGGAGTGTTGTCTCCTGAGGGTTTTCAGCGGATACTACCCACAAAATCCGGTCAAGTTGGCTTTGTAAAATAACTAAGATTCAAATCCTAAAGTTTTGTTTCAGAAAATAACAATTCTATTATCCTAAGTCTAGACTATCGAACCTTTATTTTTCACACCTCGCTTCTTATTTAACTACAGATTTTATATGTCTTTACGTACAGTGCAAATAGTGTCGTTAAGTTTCAGAAGGATCGAATAAAGTCATCATATCATACAATAAGTCCAGATAAAATTTTTTAAAAGGATCACATAGGTTTTATAAAGAGTTAAGCATTTTTCAAGTTTCGTTTTCCCGTAAGGTTTCAACTTCAGAATTTCTATCTTCCTTAACAGGAAACTAGGTTTTATTTTTCACTCCATCTTTATCTTGTTTTCATTTCATACACACCCTGTGAACGTGCAATAGTCTTTATCATAGAATAAAACCTTCATATCTCCGCTAAAATTTTTATAAAAGCCTGTCTTTTATCAAGATTATTCTCACACAAAGAACCGTTAGGAATTTTAACTCGGAGAGAACACTTGCTTGACTTTGTTTTAATCTGGACTTTCTAGGCTTCTTAGCGAGCTTTGGGCCAATGCACCCAAACCAGTTGGCTTTAGGGCATTAGGTGTAGAAACACCCCAGCGGACTTAATTACTCAAGTTACCTAGGTCCAAAAACAAAAAGACAGTTTGGCGTGAAAATCATGATGATTCAATACGAACGGAGACATAACCGGCAGTTCAATTATTTTTTGGATAAAAGACGTGTTTAGTGGGTTCGGTGTGTAATCATTCCAATCAAGTTTCAGATGGGTTATTTTTCAGACTTAGTTCCAATTATGGCATCAATAATATCCCTTCATATTCACTTCACTTCATAAACTATTCTTGATATTACTTATTTCAGAACAAACCTATTTGATCCTCAGAAAATCATTTATCCATTTAAAAGTTTTTAGACATAAAAGACTTGTCATCTAATTTCCAAAACTCACGACACGTGTAGTGTGATGTAAAGACGTATATCAGCTATAGTTAACTTCAAAGGAGAGCTATCTTTCAGGTTTTCAAAATCTAAAAATAAGATTTAGTTATTTTTATTTTATCAAACAAAACCGTCGAAATGTTGAATCAGAGTTTTCCCACTAGCTAACTTGACAAAAAGTTTTTATGTTTTTAGAAAATTTTCTGATTTTTATGGATTTTATGGATTTTAATATGCAGATGCAAAATATACATATGAATGCTAAGGTAAGAAATGCGTACCGAGCGTACCCCCAAACATAAACTGGACAGTGTCCTCACTATCATTGCATGAAGAGATCATTTGAAGGGTCAAAATTGTCGGTTAAATATACACAAAGTATTTTATTTTTTTGTGTTTTTGGTTTTAAGAAAAAGAAAAAGAAAAAGAATATCCACAAAAATGTACAGAATGGTATATACATACCCCCAAACTTATTTGGAACAGTGTCCGCTGTTCTTGGCTGGATAACCGAAGTTTGGTGGTAGGCAGAGGAAGATTATGCAGGGTAAACCGGCTCCTGTAAGAACAGGAGCTCCTCTGTTGGTTCGGCACTAAGGTACGGTTTTAGTTGGTGTCCGTTCACATTGAAAAATGAACCGTCCTTTGGATTCTCCAAATCCACAGCGCCATGCGGATACACGTTCCGCACAAAATACGGTCCTTTCCAGCGAGATCTGAGCTTTCCTGGATAAAAGTGTAGTCTGGTGTCGTAAAGCAGTACCTGTTGACCAGGTACAAAAGTTTTGCGCAAAAGGTGTTTATCGTGAAACACCTTCGTTCGGTTTTTAACGACAACCGCGTTATCGTAAGCCTCATCCCTAAGCTCGCTCAATTCGTTCAACTGCAGCTTCCGATGGCTGCCCGCATCTTCGAGAGACAGATTCAGCTCCTTTATCGCCAAAAATGCGCGATGCTCTATTTCGACAGGTAGGTGGCAAGCTTTTCCATACACAAGCCGATAGGGAGACATGCCAAGATCGGTCTTATAAGCGGTTCGAAATGCCCAAAGGGCATCAGTGAGTTTCAACGACCAATCCTTTCGGTTCTTGGAAACCGTCTTCTCCAGTATCTGCTTGATTTGCCGATTTGAAACTTCGGCTTGCCCGCAGGTTTGGGGGTGGTAGGGCGTAGAGAGCTTATGATTAATGGAATATTTTCGCATCAAGACCTCGAAAGTCTTGTTGCAGAAATGACTTCCATTGTCGCTAATGATCGCTCGGGGGTGCCCAAAACGGGAGAAAATGTTTTCTTTAAGAAACCTAACGACAACTTTGTTGTCGTTAGTTCGGCTGGGCACAGCCTCGACCCATTTAGAGACGTAATCAACAGCGAGAAGAATGTACAAGTTCCCGAAAGAGATGGGAAACGGCCCCATGAAATCTATCCCCCAAACATCGAAAATCTCCACAACCAAGATCGGTTGGAGCGGCATCTCGTTCCTCCGGGATATCCGGCCCAAGTGTTGGCACCGGGAGCAAGTCTTGCAATAGTCATGAGCATCTTTGAAGAGTTGTGGCCAGTAGAAACCACATTACAAGATCTTCTCAGCTGTCTTTCTGGGGCCAAAATGCCCGCCACACGCTTGATCGTGGCAAAACGACAGCACACTCTTGAATTCATCGTCAGGGACATACCGACGAATAATCTGGTCGGGACAGTACTTGAACAAATAGGGTTCGTCCCAGTAAAAGTGTTTTACTTGGGATAAGAAGCGAAGTCTGTCCTGACTTGACCATTCAGTCGGTAGTAATCCCGTGGCCAAATAGTTCACAATATCTGCGAACCAGGGTTCGCAAGATACTGTCAAGAGCTGTTCATCCGGGAAAACGTCATTGATCGGAATTGGAAGTGAAGGCGAAGAAGGAAGTCGTGAGAGATGGTCGGCAACTACGTTTTCACATCCTCTTTTGTCCTTAATGACAAGGTCAAACTCTTGAAGCAAGAGGATCCAACATATTAACCGAAATTTTGCATCTTTCTTCGCAAAAAGATGGCGCAGAGCAGAGTGGTCTGTGTAGACAATGACTGGAGAGCCGATGAGGTAGGGCCTGAATTTTTCTAAAGCAAATACAACAGCCAAGAATTCCTTCTCAGTTGTTGTATAATTGAGTTGGACGTCGTTCAGGGTTCGGCTCGCATAATAGATTACGTGCGGCATCTTGTTTATGTGTTGTCCAAGGACAGCACCAATGGCAAAGTCGGATGCATCGCACATAATCTCAAATGGGTGCGTCCAGTCAGACGAAGAAAGAACGGGAGCAGAAGTGAGTGAGCTTTTCAATGACTCGAATGCAGTCACACAGCTTGAGTTGAAATCGAATGGCGTATCCTTGGCCAGCAAAAGAGTCAAGGGCCTAGCAATCTTGCTAAAGTCCTTGATGAACCGTCTATAGAAACCGGCATGGCCAAGGAAGGCTCGGATATCTCTGACGCATCGGGGAGGAGGGAGATTGGAAATGACCTCAATTTTCGCTGTGTCAACCTCTATGCCATTTTGCGAGATGATATGTCCTAAGACAATACCTTCACGCACCATGAAGTGGCACTTCTCCCAATTCAAAGTGAGATTCTTGTCCTTACATCGGGTAAGGACAGCGTCAAGATGTAGCAAACACTCGTTTAAGGAATCGCCGAAGATGGAGAAATCGTCCATGAAGATCTCCAGAAATTTTTCCACCATGTCTGAGAAGATTCCCATCATACACCGCTGGAAGGTAGCGGGCGCATTGCATAACCCAAAGGGCATGCGACGATATGCAAACGTGCCGAAAGGACAAGTGAATGTGGTCTTGTCCTGGTCTTTTTCGGCGATGGGAATCTGATTATAGCCGGAGTAGCCATCAAGAAAGCAGTAGTCGTTCAAGCATTTGGTCAATGAAAGGTAGCGGAAAGTGGTCCTTCCGCGTTGCGGCGTTGAGTTTTCTGTAATCGATGCATACTCGCCACCCAGTTTGGGTGCGAGTAGGGATTAACTCGTTCGCCTCGTTAGTGATGACCGTTATACCTGATTTCTTGGGGACAACGTGAATGGGGCTAACCCACTGGCTATCAGAGATAGGGTAAATGATACCACTATCCAGACATTTTACGATCTCCTTCTGCACAGCCTCTTTCATGACTGGATTGAGACGTCTTTGTGGATCCCGGGCTGGTTTGGCATCATCCATCAGATGAATGTGATGTTCAACGATCAGGGGACTAATCCCCTTGATGTCCGCCATGGACCAGCCAAAAGCTTGCCTGTTGCTGTGCAAGACCGCGAGAAGGGCTTTCTCTTGCTCTGGAGCTAGAGAAGCCGAGATGATGACAGGGAGGGTCTCATTCTCACCTAAGTAAGCGTACTTAAGGTGAGACGGAAAAGGGTTGAGTTCGAGCGTAGGAGGTGAAACGATGGAAGGCAAGATTGGTGAAGCGGTCTCGAACTCAATGATTCCAGCAAAGGTTCAAAACGAGTGTAAGCGACCGAGTCGGATGGTTCAGATAACTCATCCGGAAATTCGAAGGATTCAAACTCGGGTTGCGAGCGGCTAAGATCGTTCAAGAACGTAAAACACTCAAAGTCGTTGTCGGGCGCAGAAACAGCAGCAGGTTCGAGGAGGAACGCACTAGTGGCGTTATGGTTATCATGATCGAACAGAAACTCCTCGAATTCACACTCTTCAGGGGTGATCTCCTGGATCGAGCAGACGTCCAGTATATGAGCATTAGGTTTGGAGGGCTGATTCCCCAACCTAAAAATGTTGAGTTCAATTGTCATGTTTCCAAAAGAGAGGTTCATCGAACCATTGCGACAATTGATCACAGCATTTGAGGTTGCAAGGAATGGGCGACCGAGTATCACCGGAATTTGATTCCGGGGGTTAGCTACAGGCTGTGTGTCTAACACAATGAAGTCAACGGGGAATATGAAGTCCCCGACTTTGATTAACACATCCTCTAGCTCACCCCTAGGATGGGTGATCGATCGGTCGGCCATTTGGAGAGTACAGTGTGTGGGCTTCAGCTCTCCTACGCCTAATTGCTCGTATACTGAGTACGGAAGCAGGTTAACATCACTCACAGCACTAGAAATCGTAGGACAGCCAGGGTCCTTCCGTTTTTGTGGTAAAGATTGGGTAAGAGCATCACTCACAGCACTAGCCAAGAAAACTTTCTTTGGTACCTTAGACTTCCACTTTTTCGTGCACAAGTCCTTTAAGATTTTCGCGTAGGATGGGACTTGTTGGACGACATCTAAAAGAGGAATGTTAATGTTAACCTGCTTAAATAACTCCAGAATCTTCTCCATTTGAGGATTTTTTTTATTAGACCTCAACCGGTTTGGAAATGGACGTTTTTAAAATTGGTTGAGTCTAATGCTTGCGGAGGAGATTGTGGAGTTGGAACGGATCCTAGAACAGGTGTTTTCGTGGCGTGAGAAGTGGGTCCGTTCAGAGCAGAAGAAGAAGAAGAAGAAGGAGAGCCTTTTGAAGAATGGAGAATAGGCTCAGAAGACGAAGAAGCAGGAGAAGAAGAACAAGAAGAAGCGGCCGGGGTATCATCGTTGATCCGTGTGCCAATATTGTTTTGCAGCATCCTTCCCGATCTCAATATGGTCACGGCACTCGCATTATGGTTCTGTTGTTCATGAGCATCATGTACATTTAGTGGGTGACCGGGATTTGGGAGGGGCTGGGACGGGAGCTTCCCCTTCTCTCGCTCGCTTAAGGCCGCATTCAGCTGTGCAATCTGGGCCTCGATGGTCTTGATGCTTTGCCCGTGAGCGGCAGTGTGTTGCACTAAGGACTGAATGGAAGACTGGATGTTTGCGGTGGATTGAGTTGATTGTTTAACAAACGCCACCAGACTTCGTTCGAGCGAAGAAACCTTATCGTTGTTTGACGAAACAAAGTTGTTTGGTGGAAAAGAATTGTTGGGTGCAAAGTTGTTCGTCTGATTTTGAAAAGGTTGGGGTTGGAACGGCTGCTGAAATTGATGTTGAGTTTGTTGTTGCGCTAGTTGTTGCGGCAGAGGGGGCCTTTAGAAATTGTTGCCTTGGAATTGATTCTGATTCTGATTCCAGGCGAAATTGGGGTGGTTCCTCCAACCGGGATTGTAGGTGGAAGAGTATGGATCATTCCTCGGTCTTTGCTGAAATGCAGCATTAACCTGATCCTGTCCTTGAGAGGGTAGATTGTAAGGACACTCTTCGGTCAAGTGAGAAGGATCGGAACAACAAGCGCAAATGGTACGAAGGGGGAGAACAGGGGTAGGAGCAGGAGAAGAAAATTTGCTCTCTATCGCTTCAAGCTTTCTCGTTATTGCAGCCATTTCAGCTTTCATCGCAATAGAGACATCAAGTTGGTGAATTCCTACCCTAGACTGACCGGTAGAAGTGGAGGTAGAAGAAGAAGTCGGTCTGGTGCTCTCCCATTATAGAGTTTGCTCCGCAAGATCATCAAAGAATTGCCACGCTTCCTCGTCAGATTTTGATAGGAAGTGGCCCTGACAGATGGTTTCCAACAACTGCTTCGTTGCTGGGTTCAGGCCCTCGTATAAGGTTTGGCAAAGTTGCCATTTCTCTATACCGTGGTGAGGACACTGAACAAGAAGGTCTTTGTACCGGTCAAAGCACTTCCAGAAGGGTTCAGAAGGAAGTTGAGAGAATTGGTTGATTTCATTGCGAATCCTTGCGGTTTTATGATTCGGATAGAACTTTTTGAGAAACGCTTTAACAAACTCGTCCCAACTGGTTATGGAGTGTGAAGCGGTGCTATACAGCCATTTTTCAGCAAGATCGCATAAAGTGAACGGAATGACCTGTAGGCGTATAGCATCGTCCGACAGTTGGGTAGTTTTCATCATGGCACAAACGTTTTGAAATTTATTGATGAAGATATAGGTATCTTCAGATTCAAGCCCATGAAATCGTGGAATCATGTTGATAAAGTGGGGCTTAATTTCAAAATTATCCCCATTGGCCGGTGGAAGAGAAAGGCAGGTGGGAAGTGCAGAACGGGTGGGATAGAAGCGATCCTGGAGCGCGATTCGCTGCGGCGCTACAACAGGTGGTGGTGGTAGGTGATTGGTCTCCGTAGGAGGTGGAGCCAATCCAGGGGTAGTCAAAGAGATGTTCGGATTAAATCCTGACATCGCGGAAGAAGAGGTTGGTGATGGTGAAGGTGAAGATGTATGAACAGAATTCCGGTCAACGTCGGAGTTGGCCGGCAAAGGTAAAGGTGAAAGAGGAGTGGACGGAGTTTCGACGTCTGAGTCGATCGCGTAGTCGGTAGCGACTAACGTAACGCGGACTAGGCGAGCGCTAGTGTCCCGAGTCCAAGCGGACATACACTAAACGAGTTTAGTATAGTCAAAGCGGAGAAGGTGAGGGTAAGAAAACGTCAATGGGTGGTGGGTGAAAAATGGATTTTGGCGACAAAGGGCAAGTTTTTATAAAAGTTTTTGATTTTTTTTCCTTTTTTTTTATTTTATTTTTAAAAAGAGCTTTACAGAAATATATACGGACTTACGGCTTTAAGCAATCACAAACAAGATATGCACAATCACACCTAGATCTAGGGTCACCTAGGTCTGCTAGACAGCTCCTAACTGTTCCAGAGGGCTAGAAATAGGACCTAAAACCGCCTCTTCTCTGTCAATTGCGACCAGGTAAGTGCCAGGTAAGTGGGAGGTTGTCCAACGCTTTCGCGAAGTTCCTTAATTAAATAACCACTTGGCTTCGACACACTTGCCTAGACACCGCAAAAGTCAGATAGGATAAACGGCCGATACCTGTAACTAGTCCTCTGTCCTATTGAGCGCGAAGTCCTTAGGGCCGAGTCTAGTATTTTTTAATTTAACAATGGTCAATGCATATGCTTTTGTGATTTTTGGGGTCCTGGGAAGGGTGATGAAATCCCCATCCAATCTGAATTGGTTTCAAGCCCCTTAAGTCCGTATTAATGAATGCAAAGCAGTAACAAATCAACTGCAAACAATTTTTATTTTTAGCGCGGTGCAAAGAATCCTGCACAAAAACAGTTTATTGGAAGGGGGAAGAGAGTTTGCGCAAAGAATGCTGCAGAAAACACAGTTTATTGGAGTCCAGAGGAGTGGGGAAGAGATAAGGAACACTCACAGGGATTTTGAGTTGATGAGGGCTCCAAATGGCCGCGGTTCCGCGGCCTAAGCTTGCTTATACCGCGGTTCCGCGGCAGTAAGGTAGGATTGGGCCTCTGGAATTTTCGTGTGTGCTTCGTTGGATGTCCTCTTCTTTTCTGGAGTTCCAGAAACTTGATTTGCTCACTGTATCTGCTCCATATTTTTACAGTAGACCGTTTGCTTCGTTTTGATCCGTCGCGGTGTAGCCGCGAAATGTGAGTCTATCTTCCCACGTCTTTGGCACTGAACTCGAACTCCGTATATCCTACTTCTTTGGCACTGAACTCGAACTTCGTATTATCCTGCACACTTGCACAAAAACTAATCAAAAATAACAAGATGGTTTTTTTTACAATGTATATTTTTATTTTATTTTTCGGTTAGATTTATATTCACAAGTTAACCCGAAATTACATAAAGAAATAAACTATCGTCTCCCCGGTAACGGCGCCATTTGATTGGTAGAGATTCTGTGTGTTTAAGTTTAGTTAATTACCGCAATCAAAACGGTTTCTCTTGTAGCTAGCCGGTTGAGTACGGGTCGTCCGCAGGGAGATGGGAATCTTTTTCTATGTGCTTTAACGAGTTAAGTCCAATTTTCCAGGTTTGTTTGTGATTAACTAAGTGTTAAAATGATATGTAAAGAGAGCTTGTTAGGGTTAGGATTAGGTTAGTTTGAGTTAGGAGTCGCTCACTTCTTTCGTTGCCACTCTTAATATCGGTGTTACGGTAATCGGCAACAACGGGGATTAGCATGACTAGGAAGGAACTTGCGAGTATAAGCTAGGCTTTCCAACGCTTAAGTTCTTCCTTTTGGTGCTTGTCCGTCCGTTCTTGGCTCTTTGCCATAACCTCCGGTTAATTCAACCACAACCGGTCTCACTACGGAATCACCGCTATCATGTAGGATAGGGTGCCGTAAGGAGCGGATTATGGTTCAATTAACGGGAGTCGATTTAAGATGTTGGGCAAGAAAAGAGTGAGAGAGATTTCCTTCTCTCAAACTTCCCTTATCCTACCCTAACAAGTATGAAACTACTCACCCATTATACGGAAAAGAAAATAACACAAAAGAGGAAGATAGAAAGAAGGAGATTAGAAGATAACAACTAGCTATTTGCGACCTCACCTCGGCAAGGATCAAGCGTAAGCATCATGGTTGTTTAAGGATAAAGGAAAAGAGAAAAGAAAGAAACAACAAGAAATAACAACAACTAAGTTAACAAATGAAAATTACAAGCAAATAACATAAGAGCAAGACAAGTATGATAATAAAATGAACTTCTTTATTCATCATTCTTCACTCACAAAAGCTCACTACAAGTTTTTCAATGGAGAAGAGATGAGAAGAGGAAGAAGAACAAGTATTCTAAAATCTAGAAAAAATACAAGATTAAGCACCCCCTTGGCTTTGGCAAGTTCTGGACTATTTATAGGCAGGCAACAGAAATTCTAGGGCAACATTCTGGACCCATGTAAAAAGACAAATCTACCCCCAAAAAACCATCAACTGCGGCGCCTGTATGGCCGCGGATCCGCGGCCTAGACCCCCTATTGGCCGCGGATCCGTGGCCTTATGGTGGAGTTAGGGAGTGTGCTTTCTTGTACTTCCCTGGTCTGCTGTGCCCATGAGTCTGGTATATGAAATTTCTCATATTTTCTTCACGATTTTTCCAGAATTTCTGTTGAGCAATAGGTGATTTGATGTGGATCTTTTTGTCATGATTTCCTCGAGCTCCGCGTAGATTTCTTGGATCTTGTGTTGCCATTGAGCCTTGTGCATGAAAATGACATCGATTTGCCATTTTGTCTCTTAAACTGGTGTGTGGCAACAGACGGATAAAGGGCGGAGATCCGTGTTTTATCTATGGTTGGCAGGAACCCGGGTTTTGTCGTGTTTTTCCATGAATTTCACCGTTCAGAGCCGAGAACCTGTATCCTGCAATTGACTAGCAAACACGGCTCAAGAGTACCTACCGATATGCAATGTGATAAAAATTGGGCGGTATAAAAATGCAAAAATCTGATATGAACAGATGCGTGAGTAAATCTCCGCTTGCTAAGGATTCGAAGGAATTCGGTGGATCAAATGGTGATGAAATCCTATACGCATCTTGAGAATTCGGTGGATCAAATTTTCGCATTATGAGAATTATGAACTTTAGAAAAAAAAGAATCATCAATGACCAAATTTGGAACGAGATCACCGTTCTTGATAATTTCGTTGCAATTTGGGATTAAATGATTGATGATTCTCTTTGCTAAAGTCTAGATTTGAATGATGATCAATGAAAAAACAAGGGATAGTGAAGAAGAAACCCTAATTTCTTCAATAGATCCCTAATCTTCATTCATCGCCATCGTTCTAGCTATAATTCATTGTTTCCCCCAATCAGAGCAAGGCTCTGTTTGAATTCAAATTTTGAAGCAACGCTTCAAATCCCGTGCGCTGCGCGCAACGCGCCACGTGTCAGAAATTGATACGTCAACGTAACGCCCAAGGCAGTGCGTCCAATCAGAGCAGGGCTCTTTTAAAAACAAAAAGTAAAAGAAAGCAACGGTCAGGTGCGCAAGCGCTGCGCTGCGCGACACGTGTCTGCGCAGTCGAGCAAGCGCAGCTGCGCAAGCGCTGCGCTGCGCGACACGCGTCAGCGCAGTCGCGCAAGCGCTGCGCTGCGCGACACGTGTCCGCGCAGATGCGCAAGCGCAGCTGCGCAAGCGCTGCGCTGCGCGACACATGTCCGCGCAGTCGCGCAAGCGCTGCGCTGCGCGACACGTGTCACGCGCTGGGGGAGTTGCGCAAAAAACAAAATGGAGATTTAAGGAAATTTTTTCTGTTCTTGTTAAAACAAGAAGATTTTTTTCTGTAAAACAGGGGCCTTTGGATCAAAGATCCAACGGTGGGGAAAATTCCCTAAATCACTTAGAAAAACATTTCCTTAACAAATTTAACTAATTTATGAACACTATAAAAAGGACCCCAGACCTCAATTCAAGAGGAGATAAACTTTTGGCTAAAAAAAAGAGAAGAGAAGAGAACTCTTGGGCACTCCTCAAGAACATAAAAAAAAGGTAAAGACCTTTAAAAGAAGAGAAAAATCTCTGATGAACAGATCATTGATCTTCAATAAATAAATAAATAAATAAAAATAGTGCCTTGCACTTGTTGTGGACCTTTGGTTCTCTGAGATAAGGAAAAACAAGAGAAAAACTTGTTTATCTTTGATCTGAATTTAGATAAAAAAGTGCTTTGCACTTCTGTTCTTGAATCTAAAAGATTCTTAGTGCTTTGCACAAATACAGTACATTATTTAAAGGGCCAGGCCCAAATCAAATAAATTGCAAAGCAGTAAAAAGGGCAGAGCCTCATTTGAATTGATACTCTGTCTGAGCAGAGCCCAAAATAAATGAACAGCCCTGGTATAGGTCTAACAGACCAACAATAAATAAAAATTGGACTTAACCCAATAATGGCCATAAGTTCTTAAATTAAATTGACTGAGCAAAATGGCTTTCCTAAATCAATCTAAATCCGGTTCGAGGGTACATCTCCGAACTCCTTTGACATTCATCGTTGTAATTCCTCAACGACGTCAAAGAGGTGAAGGGTTCCAACGACCACACACCCACTTGGACCGAGACGTCCCTAAACTAATATCGGACCGAGACGTCCCTAAACTAATAATGGACCACCACGTCCCTAAACTGGCGATGGAACACCACGTCCCTAAACTGGAATATGGACCACCACGTCCCTAAACTGGAACAAAAGAGCCTCCAAATGCTCTTTTGCCGGATCTAAACGGTCCCGTTTAAGTTGATCTTAGCCCCAAACACGGCTAACGTATCCTTAAATATTCAAATGGATTATAAAACTTCAAATCGACTTTGGTTCAAGGGTACATCTCTGAATTCCCCCGACATATATCGTTGCAATCTTTCAACGACGTCAGAGAGATGATGAGTCCTGACGACCATATCTATTAAATCGACCATCACGTCAAGTTGATCTTAGTCCAAAACAGGACTAATGTATCCCTGACGAACGTTTAAGTTGATCTTAGCCGCAACGCGACTAACGCATCCTTAAACTAAAAACACCAAACCCAAATCTAAGTAAATACGGATTTGGATTAATCCACGTTCTACGGGCGACGGCATTACTCAGTCTCCGTATACAATCCATAGGCAACCACAAACAAAACAAACACACACGACACGAAGTGAAATTCTGGAGAAGGAGAAAGTTGTTACCGCGAAGCAGTATCGTAATTAACTGCAGGGGCTTGCGCCTGCAGGGAAGAGCGTCCCCACAACCAAAAACCCCTCAAGCGAGGGGGAATCTGACGAAGTCTGCTACATCGGCCGCATCCGTCTAAACCTCCGATACACGGTGCCATAAATCAACTTGGCATCTTCGGAGAGGTGGACGGATAAAACCAAATAGCATCTGCCCCGAATCTCAGCCACTGACGCCCTAATGTCTCGGCCGCCGTTCGGAGGGGAACAGATTCTGGCACGCCCGGTGGGACCTTTTCCTCTTTCCACTCCATACTTCGTGTGTCGTCTTCACGAACCAATCGCGGTTTGTTAAATGGTTGCCTTTGGATTTCAAGTCTACTAAGATTTGGTCTCTCATTTGGTGCAGAAGAGAAATCAAGCATCGATGGCCTCAACCTGTTCGAAGTGCTCCAACTGCGGTTGCAGCTCGCGTCCGGCCTCAACTGGGGGCATAACCTACGGGCCCCAAGCGACCTCTTTGTTCACCATGCCAGTGGAACAGGTAACTCAAGCCACCACTGGGCTCTTCTTCGGGACCATGCTCCCACCAACGAGCTTTAGCACTCCTGTGCTCGGACAAGAAGCTCCTAAGAAGTCGGTCTTCGATCGACTTTCAACTACTGCAGCCCCTGTCAACAGGTCGCACAATGCCAAACCAACGGCCTCTGTTTTCACCAGGCTAGATCAGAACTCTAAAGTGGCTATCCCAAGGAGGGCAACGGCCACTGCTCCAGAAGTCGTTAAGGCGGCTTCTCCCATCAAAGAGTCAGTCTTTGCAAGACTGACGACTCCTACTCTTGCCCCTGCTGGTCAAAAGACATCAGTCTTCGACAAGCTGACATCGGCAATCGCCCCGCACTCAAACAGGGGGCAAAAAGAAATTATCTCAGTCTCTGAGCCAATCCCAACGGCTCGTCGTGCTCGACGTCGCCATTGGCAACGAGTGAGGAAGGCAGGAGGCAACTCCCCCTCAGGGCTAACTCCATCTGCTCCAGTAGTGGAAGTCAACGCTGCTGTTCCAACTGGGAACAGCTTTGAACTACTGAGGAGGGTGCGTAAGAACTCTCCAATCGCTACCTTGAAAAGATCTCCTCCACCAGCGGAGAGAGTTATGGAAATGAAGCAAGAACAGCCCCCTCAACGGCTATCTTCAAAAGTTTATAAAGTTTGGCGGAGGGTTCAAAACTCTGTGATTGATCCAGACCAATTCCGTCGCCAGAAGAAGGCGAAAGTGGAAAAGTACAAGGACCGCCCCATTAAACAGCAGGGGACAGCAGTTGCTAGGATGCACACTTCAACGGCTCCTTCAACCCCAACGGCCCACAAAAGAAGGAGGGCAGAGAAAGCTCCCGCGTCAGCAGCAAAGGTTAAAGATGGTGAACCTAAACGCCCCAAGTCAGGGGGCATAACAGTTCATACGGTTTACATGGCATCGGGAAAAGAAGACAGCCGTGCATCAACGGGTCATAGACCGCTTACACGGTCAGTGACCAAGGCTCAGGAGCAACAACAGAAGCTCCAGGAGATGATGAACGCTATGGCCGCACTTACAGGGCCGAAAGAAAACCCTGAGACGTCCGCCGATGAACGCCAGGAACAAGAGACTGACGCCGAGTTCCTTCGCCGAATATTGGAGAAGAAGGACAAAGAGGCCGCCGAACAAGCAGCCAACATACAACGTATGGGCCTCCTCTTCCAAGATATGATAGGGATGATGATACAACAAGATCCTCCGGCTGAAGAGCCTCCGATCGTCCTTGGAGATGATAGGGGAGAGACATCAAATCCTCAGCCCGCTCTATCAACGGCTAAAGAGGATACAATCTCTAAAACCGATCTGGACGAATACATAGCCCAGCAAATACGGGTTCACCATGCGACTGAAGCAGCCGGCCAGGTCGTAAAAACGGGGCGGCCATATCCGAGCTGGTACGACCAAATCAAGTACCCGCCGGGTTACACAATCCCCAAGTTCCATGTCTATAAGGGGACTGGTAACACCGGCGGTGACGACAAGTTGTTGCTTCGCCAGTTTGTTGGAAGTTTATCAGATACAGCGTTCGAGTGGTACTCTGAGCTCCCTAACGACTCTATTAAAACCTTCGCGGAAATGGAGCTGCTGTTTACTCAACGTTTTGCGAGTGCCAGTGAACGTACCCCGATGACGGCACTGATTAACGCCAGGGTAAAACCCGGTGAGACATGGGTTTAGTACGCTATACGGTGGCGTAATTTATGGTCAAAATGCGAGCAACGCATAGAAGAGGCTCCCGCGGTGGGAATGTTTGTTGGAACCCTTGATCCACAAGCAACCATCTCACAGTTTATGATGTTCTTCAAGCCGACTACCTTCCAGGCTTTGATTGATAAACTAGCGCAGATGGACCAGATGGGCCATAAACCCCCTCTCCCAAAGCCGGACTCCCGAAATGACAAAGGGAAGGGAAAAGCGATCGTTGTCGCTAATGCTCAACAACAACCGAGCGACTCAAAGCCGGTTGCCCGTCCAAATAATATGCGCCCGTACGTACCCCTTGAGGATAGGATGGGACGTCCTTATTCCTTTCCCCGCGATAAAACGAGGAGGTTATTCGAGCTGGCGTTGCGCAACAGACTCATAAATCTGGCGGATCCAAAACGTCCGTTGCAGCCAAGTGACGTCAACGAGCCCAACTACTGTCCTTATCATCGAGTACTAGGCCATCCGATCGAAGATTGCTACATTTTCAAGAATTGGCTTGAAAACCAGTACCAACATGGCAAATTTGCGTTGTCTGAAAAATGGAAGGTGAATCCCCCGCAGCCCCACACCTCTAAAGGGACGAATACGCCGGGGGAAACATGCTCCGTCGTTGAGGAAGCTCCTTGGCAGGTTGTATTGTCAGCTAAAATGAAGAGGATGATAAATGATCTTCAAACATGCCCGGCAATCAAAAGGAATAACCCATTAGAGCCGCAAATTATTGAAGGAATGCTAAAGCCTCGTCCGACTCAAAAGATTGGTGGAAATGTCCCAAACACTCATAACCAGCCATCGAAGTCTTCGAAGAAGAAGAAGAAGTCGAAGAAGCTCGTGGAGCCTAACGACAAGCGCACGGACTTGCAAAAACAAATTGACGCGCTGGAGGAATACAACCAGAAGGCGCGAACCCCCATTACATTCCAAGAGTTCCTCAGCCATGTCTTTAGAGAGGAAGATGAGGGAGGTAGTTCGTCGGATGAATCCGAGGAATATGTGGCAAGCTGCCATATGATTTCCCATTCGTTCATAAACGATGAGGAGACTCCTCGTGCTGAAGAACCGGGGGCAGATCCTGAACTAAAAATTCCAGAGTCGTCGGATGAAATGATTGACACGTTCCTCAATGAAGCGTTCTTAAAAAGCAAAGCTGATCGGGAACGCGAAGCGGTTATATTCGAAAGGGCCAAACGCCAGCGCCTTGACGAAAGAATTGAGATACTCCCGCTGGGGCAAAGTGCACCCACCGCGGATAAAAGCAAATTCAAGATAAGGAAGAGGCTTGCTAAGGCCGTCTCTATGGGCATGAAGCTGCCATCCTCCGAGGGAAGCGTTACTGGTGAAATGGAAAGCCACCCCTCCTATTGCTCATATCATCGGAAGGTGTCGCACCCCACTGAAGAGTGCCAAGCTTTCTTTAAATGGTGGCAAGGATATGTTGCTCGCTGGCAACAGTTTAAGCGGGAAAAGCGCAAAGCTCGCCGAGAGTAGAGCGGAACGATCAAGGTTCTCAACAGAACTACCGGTGATTGTTGCATGATTGACGCCGGAAGATCACAAGTGCCCACATTCGGGAGCGATTCTGATGAGGAGTTAGAGCTTGGCCCCCTCTTTAAAGAATCCACTTTAGGAAAAGAAGGACCGAGGGTTTGCGAGAATATCCAGCTACGCAATCGGACGCTACCTGAGAAGAATCTCGGACCTTTAAACAAGAAAGACAAAGGGAAAGAGAAGGTCTCTGAAGACATCGCCTTAGACGACCGAGTTGCAGAAGAGTTGACCGCAAAGAACCCGGCGAAGAGAAATAAGGTAGATTACAATGTCTTAGCGCATTTGAGAAAGCTACCCTCGCAACTCAGCATCCTTGATGCCCTGTTGCTATCAAAAGAGGCGAAGGATTCTTTGATTAAGGCAAGATCCGGACCAGTTCCAAGCCTTCCTGGCCGAAGAAAAGATGAAGGATGAATTGGAAGATGTGCACGCGGCCGACGTTGCTTTTGGCGATGAAGACCTTCTCCTCGGGACGTGCGAACACAATCGTCCCCTTTATGTCTCAGGATACTGCCATGACATAAAGATAGGTAAAATCTTGGTCGATAATGGATCGTCTGTTAATCTACTCAATGTGCGGGTGTTAAAGGAAATTTGCATGAGTGTCCAACACCTCGCCCGAGACAAGATCACCATCTCCGGGTTCGACTCCCAATCATCAAAAACTCTTGGATCTGTGATATTGACGCTACGCTTCGGGTTGCTCGTCACAGATATTAAATTCCATGTTATAGATGCCAAGACATGCTACAATGCTCTGCTCGGCCGACCATGGTTACACGAGTACAATATCATCCCTTCTACACAGCATCAGTGTATGAAATATTGTAGGGATGGTCTCGAGTACACTGTGGCAGGAGAATTGAATCCGTTTTCCGCGAATGAAGTTCGCAAGTATGAAGATGCCAAATACTTCTTGCCGAGTTCCGAAGACACGGAAAGGTGTCACAAGCCGGAGAACAAAACTAACGCAACCATCCCTGTCTTCGGCAGTGATACCGAGGAGGAGGAGGATATAATTCATTTGGGCCCCTCCCAATACACCAAGCCGGGATCATCCGCTCCTTCATTGATCTTCGGTAGTAATTCGGAGGATGAAGTTCATGCTGTATTCCCTGCTCGGCTTTCAATACGAGCTTCTGCTGATGAAGAGCGAAGTCTGCAGATAGCCATGGTGCCGCTTGAACATTATAAAGAACTGGATGCACTCGACACCGACAGCGTGGAAGAATTGCAGACATTTTATATCCCTCCCGGACGAAAAGGCGAGAAGGCAATCCTATTCTACCGTTCTGAAGAAAACAAGGTGGAAAAAGAAATCTGGCATGGCGCGGATCCCACGCTCGACAGGCTTCAGCCTATCCGTCTTCCCAGATATTATACAGAAGGTTTGAAGAACCTGCTGAAACGCCAGGGGATATCCTTCAAACAGACCGTTAGAAAGGCCAAATTCTATGACAGGGTCTGGAATGTCCCCGGGACTCAACGTAAACTGCCTAACGGGAGAATGGAAACAAAAGGGCTCGGATACATCTGGTCAAGGAAACGAGAGCTACTAAACAGCTGTTACGTCATATATGACTTCGATGAAGAAGCGGATGCTCAATGGGAGGACGCTAATCCTAAGCCAGTAAAAGTTCCTGATGAGAAATTGCCCGGTCCATCATTTTAAGAACAAATGGACAGGCTTATAAGGGAAGCTGGTCAAAAAGTCCGAGATGATCACAACCGCGAGACGGCCATCTACGAGAAAGCCAAGACGCAACGCCTTCTCCAACAGGCCTTGAAGGATGAAAATGCCGCTCCTTGTCAACCTGTTATAAAAAGGGCTCGACGCGAAGGCAGAAACAAGTCGAAAGGCCAAAAAGGGGCTCAACAACAACAAAGCAGAGCTAAGAAACCACGCATACGGGAGTCGAGCGTTATTGACCTATCCCTCATGAAGAAAATGGGTCGAGCATACTCGTTTCCTCGGAACAAGACGAAGAAGATACTTGATCTTGCTCTAAAACATCAAATGCTTACACTGCCAGAGTCCAAACACCCTGAGCAAGCAGGCGAAGTCTCCAACCCAAATTATTGCTCTTACCATCGAGTAATAGGGCATCCTCTTGAAGATTGCTTCACCTTCAAGAATTGGGTTGAAGATCAGTATCAGCTTGGCAAATTCGCTTTGTCCGACAACTGGAAGGTAGCGCCACCACAAAAGCATGAGCCCAAGGCCACGAAAGAAAAACCGATTCCACATTGGGATTGGAAGCGGATTCGCACCTGTCATATGATAACAATACTAAGAGAAGAATCCGAGAACAGGGACAGCCTTCCCTGGTTCCTCGAAAACAGCAATGATGAGGTGATCTCAGAATTTCCCCCAAATCCGAAAGAACTAGAGGATGGAATACATACCACTGCAGATAACCTCAAGAAAATTGAGTTGGTGACGGTAAACGATCCGCGACCGACATTTGTCAGCGAGCTACTCTCTGAAGAAAGGGTGGCTGCGTTAAAAGACGTCCTTGTACAGCATAAAGATTGCTTCGCATGGAACTATTCCGAGATGCCAGGACTAGATCCAGAAGTTGCTGTACATAGACTGGCGATATCCCCGGGTGTCAAGCCAGTTAAACAAGCGCCGAGAAGAATGCGGCTTGAACTCGAGATGAGCATCAACGTTGAAGTCAGAAAGCTGATAGACTCTGGCTTTATCCAGGAGGTTCAATACCCTGAATGGATCGCTAATATCGTCCCAGTGATGAAGAAAAATGGAAGGGTGCGCATATGCGTGGACTTTCGGGATCTTAACAAAGCCTGCCCGAAGGATGATTTCCCAGTACCAGTCACCGAACTGATGATAGACAATACGTCCACGCATGAGATTTTCTCCTTCATGGACGGCTCATCAGGATATAATCAAATAAAAATGCATCCTGAAGACCAGAAACATACGGCTTTCCGGACTCCTTTGGGAATATTCTGTTACAAGGTGATGCCCTTCGGTTTAAAGAACGCCGGTGCCACCTACCAAAGGGCCATGACGAAGATCTTCGATGACCTTATACAAGAAATTGTCGAATGCTATATCGACGACCTCGTTGTTAAAAGCAAATCATACGAGGAACATCTCGAGCATCTAAAGACTGTGTTTCGACGCCTTCGACAATACAATTTGAAGATGAACCCTCTTAAGTGTGCATTCGGGGTTTCCTCGGGCAAATTCCTGGGATTCATCGTTCGACACCGAGGTATCGAAATAGATCCGTCCAAAATCAGGGCGATTATGGAAATGCCTTCGCCAAGAACCCTTAAGCAACTGCGATCTCTCTAAGGAAAGCTCGCATACATTCGGCGGTTTATACCTAATCTTTCAGGAAAGTGTCGTCCTTACAGCCACCTGATGAAGAAGGGAACCCCATTCATTTAGGATCACAAATGCCAAGGCGCGCTAGATGAGATTAAGCAGTACCTGCAAAACCCTCCAGTGTTGGCTGCCCCGGTTAAGGGGAAACCTCTTATCCTTTATACAACTGCCCTCGAAGGTTCTTTAGGCGCATTATGGGCACATGAGAATGACCAGGGAAAAGAAAGAGCACTCTACTACTTAAGTCGAGTTCTGCTGGGGGCAGAAAGCAACTACTCCCCCATTGAAAAACACTGCCTGGCATTAATCTTCGCAATAACAAAGCTTAGACATTACGCATTAACACATGAAGTCCGTCTCATTTCAAAAGTGGTCCCTCTCAAATATCTAATGTCAAAGGCCATATTGATGGGACGACTTGCTAAATGGGCCATGCTCTTAATGGAGTTCTCGATAACGTATCAACCTCTCAAGGCAGTGAAAGGCCAGGCCATCGCCGACTTCCTTGCTGAGCACCCGATACCTGCTGATTCTCCTCTGAATTGCGATTTGCCAGACAAACATGCGTTTGACGCAATCGACGGTGGTGATACCCGTTGGGAGCTTTATTTCGATGGAGCGTCTTCCATGAAAAAGCACAAACAAAGTACGCCAATGATCAAATCGGGAGTAGGCCTTATCTTCGTGACCCCACAAGGAGGAATAATGCGCTTCGCTTTCTCCTTAACAGAGCCGAGAACGAATAATGAAGCTGAATATGAAGCTTTGATAGCAGGTCTCGAGATCGCCATTGACATGGGAATTGAAAGCCTCCTCATATATAGGGACTCCTGGCTAGTCGTTAGTCAAGTGAAAGGCGATTACCAAACATGCAAACCGGAATTGGTAAAATACAGTGAAAAGGTGCGACAACTGCTGACCTAAATTCCCTCCTATACTTTGGAGAACATACCGCGTGCGAAAAACAGCAAAGCGGACGCGCTGGCCAAACTTGCTAAAGAAATGGCTGACGAGAACCTCGATGATGTTAGAATCATGGTACAAAGTCGTCGGGTGCTCGCCCCCGCAGAAATACCTCCGGAATCATCCGAAGAGAAGGGAGCGACTGAACAAGCGACCTTACAAATAAAAGACCATGAGAAGGTTGAGGATTGGAGGGAAGTCTTTATAGACTACTTCAAGTCCCACCGAATGCCCGAAGAGGCGTCCGCAAGACATCAGCTCATGAAACGAGCTCTGTCCTTCGCCTTCGTCAATGATACTTTATACAAGAGGTCATTTGATTTTTTGTGGCTGAGATGCTTAGAACCGGACGAAGCGGAAAGAGTCGTTCAGGAAGTTCACGACGGAATCTGCGGTTCTCACCAAGCGGGCCCAAAGATGAAGTTGAAGATCAAACGGATGGGCTACTACTGGTCCACGATGATCCAGGATTGCCTTGAATATGCGAAGCAATGTCACTCATGCCAAATTCATGGGGACTTCATCCATCAGCATCCAAATCCATTACATCCAACGGTGGCTAGCTGGCCGTTCGAAATGTGGGGAACTGACATAGTCGGCCCTATCAAACCAGCATCGTCTAGGGGACATCGTTTCATCCTGGCGACGACTGACTACTTCTCCAAATGGGCAGAGGCAGTACCGCTGAGAGAAGTGAAAACGGAGAATATCCTCCATTTCTTCAAAACGCACGTCATATATCGGTTTGGAACACCGAGACGGATTATCTCCGATAACGGGCCAGCTTACAGAAGCCACAAGATCAGTCGCTTCGCGCAACAACACAATATAGACTGGAGATATTCCTCGGTTTATAACCCGCGAGCTAATGGTCTCGCTGAGGCCTTTAACAAGACCTTAACGAAAATCATAAAGAAAACGGTGTCCCGAAATAAGAAAGACTGGCACGAGAGACTGCAAGAGGCTCTTTGGGCGTATTGAACTACATTCAAAACGGCCACGAAAACAACGCCCTACGCGTTGGTGTTCGGCGTGGAAGCAGTACTCCCCCTCGAAATAGAATTACCCTCTCTGCGTGTGGCAGTTCACCACGAGCTGACGGATGAAGATAATGCTCACCTACGGTTTGAAGAGCTTGACGCTCTTGATGAAACCCGGCTCCTGGCACAACAAAATCTGGAAGCTTATAAAGCAAAGATGACGCGCTCATATGAGAGACTGACCCGGCCGAGGACATTCCGCCAAGGCGAACTCGTGCTAGTGGTCAAAAGGCCCATGATCCCCAATCGCGCCAAACGGGGAAAATTCGAGCCAAACTATGAAGGCCCGTACATCAAAGATAAGGTCTACCAGGGTGGGGCCTATCTGCTTATGGATATGCATGGTGAAAGGCCTTTCAGGCCAATAAACGGTCGCTTCCTAAAGAAATATTACGCTTAATGAGTCACGGCCTAGGTCGATGATAGATGACGACGACTATGTCCTCTCGCTATCTTCCTAAGCTCGAACTTTATAAGCATGTAGCCTGTCTTCTCACTGTCGGACCGAAATGTCCTTAAACTAATAGCAGACCGAAACGTCTCTAAACTACTACCGCAGCATCTTTAGGCTGACGAGATAAAAAAACATATAAAAATAAAATAAAATAAAAACGGTATGTCCATAAGCAAAAGGGCACGGATGAAAACCCAAAAAGGGCTACATGAGTAAAAACAGCAGGGCTACCGGCGAGTGTTCGTGAAAACCCGAAAGGGCGCGACCTCGTAAAAAAAAAGAAGAGAGAAAAAAAATATATATACATAAAAATAAAAAGAATAAAAAAAACGGTATGTCCATAAGCAAAATGGGCACGGATGAAAACCGAAAGGGCTCCGTGAGTAAAAACAGCAGGACTACCGGCGAGTGTTTGTGAAAACCCGCAAGGGCGCAACCTCGTTAAAAGACACTTACAAGGTCCTCTCGACCTTATAAGGAGAAACCGCCCGCGTGAGATCCTTACGACTCACAAGTAAGCAACGCACTTGGGAATCCTCACGATTCCTAGGGAGGAAATACACTTGCGAGATCCTCACGACTCGCAAGGAGAACTCTCTTATGGGACCCTCACGGCTCGTAAGACTTGAAAGTCTTAAGTTACAGAGACGTAAACCCGTGCTTAAGCGATTCCTACCAACTTTCGACAATGCCCTACAAGTAGTCCAATATTGACCCTTGTATACAATCCACGGGCGCGAATAAACATTTCCCTAACTAAGTCTCATCCGAGACTAGGGATATGTCTGCATGGTGAACAACCCTTGTAAATCCTCTCGACTTACAAGGAGAAAACCCTCCTGTAGGATCCTTACGACTTACAGAGGAACAAAACACTTAGGAACCTTCATGATTCCTAAGGAGAAAATACATCTACAAGATCCTCACGACTTGTAGGGAGAAATACCTTTGTGAGACCCTTACGGCTCATGAAGTCAAAAGCCTTAGTCGACAGGACCTTAACCATGGTTGCTAAGCCTCCTTTGTTCGACAACGACAGAGGCAAATGATGATTCGCTCCTGGCAATATCCCAGTTGTAGCGGTGCTGATGCCGAAATCGGTGTCCAATTTCAGGTTTACGACGAAAAGCCGGTAAGCCGCACATGCATATGAAATAGCCGAAATGATGGGGCAACTTGCAATAAAAAAAAACAGCAAGTAAAATGTATGCATGCGAAATAGCCGAAATGATGGGGTAACTCGCAATAAAAAGCAGCGAGTAAAGATAAAATAAATAGCCGAAATGATTGGGCACCGCGAAAATAGCCGAAATGATTGGGCAATCGCGACCTTCGCGATATAAAAGCTGAAATGATAGAGCATCGCGGAAATAAAATAAAAAAAATGATGATAAAACTTTGGCCCTACAAGTTAAGATCACATCGATCCCTGTATACAATCCAAGGGCGTAAATAAAGAGGGAGCCGTACTTTCCCAACAGACTCCGTCAGATGATGAAGCCAAACCTCGACGGTTCATTCCAAAGAAACCAGTGTCTTCAGCAAACTCCTCGACTCACGGATACAAACACTCCTTGACGAGAGCCTTCTGATTCGCGTCGACTCGCAGAGCCACCTGTGCCTCCGTGGGAACCCTCGACTCGTTTCAAACCCCAAGGAAACAAATAATCCTTGGCGCTCGGAAAACAAATAATCCCTAGCAAACTCCTCGACTCACGGATACAAACACTCCTTGACGAAAGCTTCCTGATTCGCGTCGACCTGCAGAGCTACCAGTGCTTCTGTGGGAAATCCTCGACTCGTTTCAAACCCCAAGGAAACAAATAATCCTTGGCGCTTGGGAAACAAATAATCCCTAGCAAACTCCTCGACTCACGGATACAAACACTCCTTGACGAGAGCCTTCTGATTCGCGTCGACTCGCAAAGCCACCTGTGCCTCCGTGGGAACCCTCGACTCGTTTCAAACCCCAAGGAAACAAATAATCCTTGGCGCTCGGGAAACAAATAATTCCTAGCAAACTCCTCGACTCACGGATACAAACACTCCTTGACGAGAGCCTTCTGATTCGCGTCGACTCACAGAGCCACCTGTGCCTCCGTGGGAACCTTCGACTCGTTTCAAACCCCAAGGAAACAAATAATCCTTGGTGCTCGGGAAACAAATAATCCCTAGCAAACTCCTCGACTCACGGATACAAACACTCCTTGACGAGAGCCTTCTGATTCGCGTCGACTCGCAGAGCCACCTGTGCCTCCGTGGGAAGCCTCGACTCGTTTCAAACCCCAAGGAAACAAATAATCCTTGGCGCTCGGGAAACAAATAATCCCTAGCAAACTCCTCGACTCACGGATACAAACACTCCTTGACGAGAGCCCCCTGACCCACATCAACTCGCAGAGCCACCACTGTCTCCGCGGGAGAATTACCGGTTCGTCTCAACTTGCAAGATGAAGTCTCGGGCAGCAAGGATTGAAAAGCTTGCTTCCTGAACAATGGGGCCCTGCAAGTCAATCCAAAATGGTCTCTTGCATACTATTCACGGGTCTCACTCTCCGAATTCGATTTTCGACTAGGAGGGAAACAACCGCTTACGGGTCCTCTCGACTCGTAAGAGGGAAAATTCTATTATAGGATCCTTACGACTTATAAGAGAAAACCACACTTGGGAATCCTCACGATTCCTAAGGAAAAAATTCACCTATGAGATCCTCTCGATCCGTAGGGAGAAAAGTCTCTATGAGACTCTCACGGCTCATAGAGTTGAAAAGTCTTAGACGGCAGATCTGAACCTGCGGCCTAAGCCATCGCTATCTCTTTGAGAAATTAAGTTATCCGCTAATCAGATTCACCGAAAACATCATAATGAAAAGGGAGAAAGCAAAGAAATAGTACAAGACATTGCAAGAAGGAATGCGTATCTTTATTCATAAATTCAATTAAAATACAAGGCGAATCGTATAAAGAACAGAGAATGTATATATACTATATACAAATTACAAGTGTGTAAATGATACAAAATATTCAGGGAGAAGGAAGCTTCTTGAACAGCTCTATCAATTGCTCGCGTACTTCTTTCCACGCCTTCTCTTGATCAGCTGCCACCGCCAGTTTGGCCTCTACTTGAGCCCGCTGCTGCGTGAAGGATGCGAGCTGTTCCCCAACGACCTGCTGAGCTGCTTCTTGGCCTCGGGCATCACGCTCAGCGGCATCAAGCTTCCGCTTCAGTGCTAGCCTATTAGAGATACGCTCCAGAAGGCCTTCAAAGACGGCTTTCACCTCGGCAGCATTCGTCCTAACTTCAGCGCGCAGGCGAGCGGTTGCGCTTGAAGATTCCTGACGCTCCTTCAGCCGTAAAGCGGCTTCCTGCTCCAAATGGCGGAGATAAGAAGCGCTTTGCTCGAGCCAAGCTGTCCATTAGGTGCTCATGGCCAAAACTTCAGGAGAAGGACGCGTCGACTCCAACCGATGCAAGAAGGCCTCGATCTCTCTACAATGGTTAACCCAAGATTCGACGACACCTTCGTTGTGAAAGTTTACGAGTGCCGCCAACATAGGGTTAACTTCCATAGCGAAATCTACGGCAGAAGGGAGAGCGTCCGTGTTAAGCTCTTCGATATACCCGCTCAGCATGCCCAAACTCATCATGGCACCCTTTGAAGATGGACGTTTCAAGAAAGGGCCTGCCGGTGAAAGGACACGAGACTCAAAAGGGACCGGAGCCGGGACGATAGCTGCAAACGAAACATGGTTAAACAATGATTCAAGAGATGTTGAAGGGTCATAAAAAAAAAGGGGGAATATACTATACCAGCTGCGACGGACGGCAAAGCGGGAAGGGCCGGTGGCATTGCAGGCCTTGCGTCCCCTCCCTCGATTTGTGGCACTACAATAAGGAAAAGGAAAGGTCAGAAATAATGCCATTGCTAAAAAGGGGGAAAAAGAAAGACATCAAAATGAAAATGTACTCACCGGCACCACTAGAGGGAGAAGCGAGTTCGGATGGAAAGGAAAAGTGTGGGAGCAACACTTGGTATAGACGATCAAAGAGCACTCCTGAAAGGACACAGTGGTATAACATTAGTATATAAGCTACACGTTTAAAAGATTAACTCATGAGTCATAAATCCATACCTTCCAACATCCGCGATGGCATAAGGGAAGGCCGGGAGGTGACCACCGCCAAAGCAGTAGTTGAAGGTGCTCCTTCGAGCAATGGAGCGTCGGCACTGGCCGCACCTGCGTTAAAAGCAAAGACAAACTTGTTAGAAAAGATCGCAAGATATATAAAAAGAAGAACGATGGTAACTCGAAATTTACCCGACGAGCTGCCAGCCGAAACTGAAGCAATCCCCTCCTCCATTGACATGAGGCCACCGCCTGTAGCCTCATCACCCGACTCGATGGGAACCGTTGTTGTGCTCGCAAGCCCTGGAGACGGCAGGGGACCATACGCGGGGAAGGCTATGATTGGAGCATTGCCAGATTCCTGAGAAGGAGCGGTTAGCTCATCCTTAGGAATCGTGGCCGCCTCACCCGCTACTCCCTCGGGTTCTGCGGTCGCGGTTGTCTCGTCCATCGTCACCGCGAGGTCTCCAGCCTCAAGTGCCTCGCCCTCTACTGCCCTCGGCTCGATTACGACGATCATTTCATCTGCCGCCACTTCAGGTTCAGCATCAATGATCCTCTCGGCTGTAGATCCCCCAACTTCTATTTCAGGCCCCGTAACCCTAACGACGTTGCTCACCGTCAGCTCGGGTTCGGCAAGCACCGCTTCCGCCGCTTCCCTGGGTTCGACGGTCTCCGCCTCCCCCTCGGTCGGACTTGGCCCTGCAAGATGGGATGCATAAGAGCCAATGGCTTTATAATTCTTACAACAAGGTTATGAAAGAAATGCTACCTGAAGAGAATTTACCATTTGCACTTCGGACCGCGCGCGCAACTTTCCTATGAGCAGTAGATAGGGCGACAGGGGCCTCTTCAGAGGGAGTATCAGCTCGAGGGATGGTGCTAGGGCCCGCTCCCATGGCCAAAGCAGCTCTGTGCGCCTTTGCTTCGCGCCTCAACCGCTTCCTCTCCTCACGGGCCGTTGAGACGGATGCCATTAGGGCTTCTTTGATTGAGGCATCTTCGTCCGTGAATAGGGATGCCTCCAGATTTTTCAGGGCATCCCTCGTCGTTTTGTCAAGCCGAGGCTCTTGCAGCAGCCTCGACGAGACCGGGACTTCAGTAACAGGCTCGGGGAGGATCCCCGCATCAACTGATATAGCGCCTGCAAAGAAACAAAAGAAGAAGGTTAGGTTGACCATCAGAAGAGATAACAAACTTTCCTTATAAAAGAGAAAGGGGTGGGTCATACCAACGCCTGCTAGAGCACGTTTCTCCTCCTCCTCTTGGAAGGTTTTCAAAGAGGCAGTAATAGCCTCTTCAGTAGAGACACCTGTTGAAAATGGGGCAAATATTAGTTGAAGATAATAATAAAAAGTGCAATAAAATGACGAAGAAAGCGGCTGATGATTACCTGACTCAGCGAGTTTACTTAACATCGCTTCGAGCCTCGCCGATCGCTCCGAAGCTGCAATGGCGGCAGCCAAATTGGTGTCTGCAGGGTTTACCAAGAAGCCCTCGTTGCTGCCATATTCACTTATGCCTTCGTTGAGAGGAGCTGCAGGCTCTAAGCTGAGGATCGCATCAAGGGAAAGGATGGACTTTTTCTTCTTCTGTCCTCCAGCTTTAGATCCACCCAGAATAGATTTGCGCTTGGCAGTTACTTTAGGGCGGCGGGTCCTAATATCTGCTCCTGCGCCGGACTCTGGCGATACTACATTAGCCGCCTTTGTGGGAGCACGGGGCACCGGTGGTGCATCCACCGTAGTGGGCAGTGGAAATCCACGCGGGGGGCTCAACACGCGTGGTTGATCGACTCCGGCATCTTTTAGCGGAGGGATGACCGGGATCCTTGGCTGCAAGGGGGCCTTGCGATCACCGCCAGGAGGCGCACCCCTATGGTCAACCAGCATACGCTTCTCCGTTAAGATGATTGGGCCCATCGCATGCGCATACCAGGCTACATATGAATTGAGCATCTTAGGGGCACAGCTGGGTTCACTGATAAAGAAATAGGAACCTGTATTAAGCCGTATGAAATGATGCATTGCATTCTTTATCCCCTCTTGGCTGGCCACGGGCGTTTCCAGGAAAGCTTCCATCGGGATCCCTTGGTTGTAGCTCGATTGCCGGGCAAATCGGTGTGGGTTATACCTCATAAACAGGGCTGTCTCATTCTGCCTAAACACTAGATAGCCCGGCCGGATGGAGTAAAGGTGAAGGATTTCCCGAGCTTTCAATACAGAGGCCCCATTTTTAAAATCATCATGCAGTGGCACCACGGACTTAGTGGTCTCTGAGCCTATGGTTAAGACCTTATCTACAAAGGAAACCTTCGATACGACCAGATATGGGCGAAGGAGCAGCCCCCTAGACTCCCGCGGAGGTGCAACCACAATTGAAGCCCCGACCAACCGCATGACTCTGGGGAGTCTGCATTTCTCAAAGAAAAGAGGAGTCTTATGGGCACCAAACACCCCTCGCACATGCAGCTCCATCCAAGAAGTGAAGTAGTGCATTGGGAAGTTAGCAGGCTGTACCCCAGGCTCACTAGCGTCCGCCGCTACGCTAAGTCCATTGTAAAGGTAAGTCAGCCCGGCGATTCCTACCGATAACTGCAAACCAGCCACCATTCGATGCGCTGGGTAAAAGACGGAGGACCGCATGAGGCGTGGGTGCATAGGGAGTGCAAAGATGCATAGCCACAAGCCCAAGAACCCAATAAAAAATGTCTCCTCATCCATGCCTGGGACGGCGATTTCTGAGAAAGCGGCGGTAGCAGTGCTGGGAAGATAAAAATCCCTCTGGTCATTTTTCGATACGGGTCGGCGGTCCAAGCCGAAACCAAAAGGGTCATCAAGCTGAGCGAGATAGGAACTCCGGGCGAATGAAGCGAGCAATAAAATCTGCGAAACTGATGCCCCGGTCGCCCGATTCCAGATGGAGTTCCTCATAGATCTCCAATACCTTCACCAAGCCCGGATACTGATGCTGAATGGCATTCTCCGGGGTCCAGTCAAACACCAGCGGCTTGGTGGCAAAGATGTATTCATCAGGAGGAAGCAGCTCCTCGTAGTGCTCCCCCCTCATTGGTAGACCCGAAACTTCAGCAAACTCCTCTAAGGAGATGGAGACCTCCCTATCCGTCATCAGGAAGGTGTGGGTGGGGATATTCCATTGTTCAATGAAGGCCTTGATCCACCACGTTGGAGGAGAGGGATACTCGAAAAGCGAAACGTAGATGGCCGAATATAAACCAATCTTCGTTAGATGAGTCCTTTTCGCCGATAAGATGTACCGGGCCCATTGCAAATATCCGGCGAGCGGTCGCGGGATCAGTCCAATATTGTAAGCCTGTCCCCAAGGGCGTGCTTCACCCTGACAGATTCGCCTCCCCAGAATGTCTATCGCCGGCGGCGACTGCACAGGGATGGCACCGATTGCGGGCTGGAGGAGGTCGTCAGAATTCCAATTTTTAACCTCCACGGCATACTTCACCGGGGGTTCGTCCGCATAAGGGATCGTAACTATGGGCTCAGAAGGCGAGGCGGAACTGAAGCTGCGACGGCCTTAGATGATCTGGCTATACCACCTTTCCCACAGGTGGAGCTTTTTGCACTCAGGGTCATGATCTTTAATGAGAGCGAACGCCACCCGGTCCACTGGCGAATGGGGGAACCCTCCTTCCGAGCGAACGAAGGGGAAAGACAAGTCATCAGACATGTTTCTTGTGGAAAGACAAAAATAACCATTAGTGTTCTAACGCTTGGCATTTTAAATCTTATTCCACACTGTGATGTAGTGGGTAGGGGACCAAAGGGGGACCCACAAAATCTGGATGACGGTACATCATTTAATAAGACAACCCCATCATTAGATGACACTGTCAATTAATGAAAGGGTTCCCAAGAGAATACACTCAGTGATGGGAGATCCCTAGAGACAAGGAGAAATTTTTTTTTAGAGCAAAGCTCTGTCACAGAGTGACATTTGTCAAACTCTGGTCTCAAGGGAATAAAATTTCCTTAAAAAGAGCCTAGCTCTATAATAAGGATGGAAAAATCCATCAAAAAGGAAACTTTAACTCCTAAAAGATTAAAAATTTGGGATCTTAAAGATCCATGAAAACTTTTAGGAGTTCTCCATTTTCAGATCAAAGAAAAAAATCTACATTTGATCCATGAGCAAAGCTCTGTTCACGGGTTAAAACCCATGAACAAGATCTCTGTAGATCTATGAACTTTAGGAGCAAGGCTCTGTTGAGGAAACCCCAAAGAGTTTTAGATCAAAGATCTACGAGAGCAAGGCTCTATTAATCAATTTTAATTTAATTTAATTTAATTTTATTAATACCTAGGATGGTTTTAAGTTCTGAACTCTGGAGTTCTTGGGAAGAAGCAAGAGCAAGGCTCTAAAATTCTTAAGTAAGAGCAAGGCTCTGAAAATCAAGATTCTTGAAAATGGTAAAAAATTACCAAGGACCAAGGGTCCTATTTATAGGCGCCTGCGCCCCTTCAGATCACCCATTGATCCAACGGCCAAGATCTTGCCACCGCTGCACTCACGTGCGTGCCAGGTGAGCGCAACGGTGGGGGGCATTTGTTTCCCCCAATCAGAGCAAGGCTCTGTTTCAATTCAAATTTTGAAGCAACGCTTCAAATCCTGTGCGCTGCACGCAACGCGCCACGTGTCAGAAGTTGATATGTCAACGCAACGCCCGAGGCAGTGCGTCCAATCAGAGCAGGGCTCTTTTAAAAACAAAAAGTAAAAGAAAGCAACGGTCAGTTGCGCAAGCGCTGCACTGCGCGACACGTGTCTGCGCAGCTGCGCAAGTGCAGCTGCGCAAGCGCGGCGCGTGTCTGCGCAGTCGCGCAAGCGCAGCTGCGCAAGCGCTGCGCTGCGCGACACGTGTCTGCGCAGTCAAGTGCTGCTGCGCTGCGCGACACGTGTCACGCGCTGTGGGAGTTGCGCAAAAAACAAAATGGAGATTTAAGGAAATCTTTTCTGTTCTTGTTAAAACAAGAAGATTTTCTTCTGTAAAACAGGGGCCTTTGGATCAAAGATCCAACGGTGGGGAAAATTCCCTAAATCACTTAAAAAAAGATTTCCTTAACAAATTTAACTAATTTATGAACACTATAAAAAGGACCCCAGACCTCAATTCAAGAGGAGATAAACTTTTGGCTAAAAAAAAAGAGAAGAGAAGAGAACTCTTGGGCACTCCTCAAGAACATAAAAAAAAAAGGTAAAGACCTTTAAAAGTAGAGAAAAATCTCTGATGAACAGATCATTGATCTTCAATAAATAAATAAATAAATAAAAATAGTGCCTTGCACTTGTTATGAACCTTTGGTTCTCTGAGATAAGGAAAAACAAGAGAAAAACTTGTTTTTCTTTGATCTGAATTTAGATAAAAAAGTGCTTTGCACTTCTGTTCTTGAATCTAAAAGATTCTTAGTGCTTTGCACAAATACAGTACATTATTTAAAGGGCCAGGCCCAAATCAAATAAATTGCAAAGCAGTAAAAAGGGCAGAGCCTCATTTGAATTGATACTCTGTCTGAGCAGAGCCCAAAATAAATGAACAGCCCTGGTATAGGTCTAACAGACCAACAATAAATAAAAATTGGACTTAACCCAATAATGGCCATAAGTCCTTAAATTAAATTGACTGAGCAAAATGGCTTTCCTAAATCAATCTAAATCCGGTTCGAGGGTACATCTCCGAACTCCTTTGACATTCATCGTTGTAATTTCTCAACGACGTCAAAGAGGTGATGGGTTCCAACGACCACACACCCACTTGGACCGAAACATCCCTAAACTAATATCGGACCGAGACGTCCCTAAACTAATATCGGACCGAGACGTCCCTAAACTAATAATGGACCACCACGTCCCTAAACTGGCGATGGACCACCACGTCCCTAAACTGGAATATGGACCACTACGTCCCTAAACTGGAACAAAAGAGCCTCCAAATGCTCTTTTGCCGGATCTAAACGGTCCCGTTTAAGTTGATCTTAGCCCCAAACACGGCTAACGTATCCTTAAATATTCAAATGGATTATAAAACTTCAAATCGACTTTGGTTCAAAGGTACATCTCTGAATTCCCCCGACACATATCGTTGCAATCCTTCAACGACGTCAGAGAGATGATGAGTCCTGACGACCATATCTATTAAATCGACCATCACGTCAAGTTGATCTTAGTCCAAAACAGGACTAATATATCCCTGACGAACGTTTAAGTTGATCTTAGCCGCAACGTGACTAACGCATCCTTAAACTAAAAACATCAAACCCAAATCTAAGTAAATACGGATTTGGATTAATCCACGTCCTACGGGCGACGGCATGACTCAGTCTCCGTATACAATCCACGGGCAACCACAAACAAAATAAACACACACGACACGAAGTGAAATTCTGGAGAAGGAGAAAGTTGTTACCGCGATGCGGTAGCGTAATTAACTGCAGGGGCTTGCGCCTGCAGGGAAGAGCGTCCCCACAATCAAAAACCCCTCAAGCGAGGGGGAATCTGACGAATTCTGCTACATCGGCCGCATCCGTCTAAACCTCCGATACACGGTGCCATAAATCAACTTGGCATCTTCGGAGAGGTGGACGGATAAAACCAAATAGCATCTGCTCCGAATCTCAGCCACTGACGCCCTAACGTCTCGGCCGCCGTTCGGAGGGGAACATTCATCAATAGATAAGATGGGTCATTTTTAGTATTCATCATTGCTACTAATTTCTATCGAATTCTACAAGCTATTCTTCAATTTTCTTGATAACTAAAATTGATATTGGACAATTTCTTGATTACTAAATCTTAAACTCTTCCTTGATTTTCTTGAAATGACAAACTCAATTAAATCTTGAAATCCCATTTTCTTGATTTTTCTTTACTATTTTCTTTTGACTCAACTAAAGCAAGAACGAATAAATACACGAATCTCAGTGGACGACCCATTCTCATTAACGAGCTACAACAACACCGTTATTGATTGCGGCTATAAATTCTTTGATTGCGATAACACTTTTCATATCATTCAACGAATCAATCAACCAGCATTATAATGGCGATCATATATGTGAGAACTAGGTTGTCCAAAAGCACATCCTTAATTGTCCTTATTCGTGAGAGTATCGAGACCGGGCATCGATATTCCGGAGTATACTACTATATACGCTTCTAGATCACAACGAGGGGCGGTGGCCGGTCTCATAAGATATCGGTGTTATGTCATCTAAGATAGTTATAGGTGCTCACTGGAGGTGAGTACACTGGACAGACTCGCCAAGAACTTCTAAATGGTATTATATCTATCGTCAGATGGAAGTTCTCAGGTGGCATGAGTACAGATTAGTCTTTTGACCTGATGTCGTCATTTGTCTCGTGTGAGTTTCCACTGTACTTTGATTACCATCCTACCATGGCTCAAAGGTGTCGTGCAAATAGAAGTCCCCACTGCCAGCGTATTGTCGAGTCTTTAGAGTCCCACACAGTGAGTTTTCCCAGTTCAGGCAACAGATGTAGGAGCCGTACGTTAGTACATGCAGGGGTCCGATTATATACGTATACGCGATACACGGACTTTAATTGGGCGGTTGATAATACTAGCTGGTTTCGGATTAAGCCAGATTATTAAATCAGGATTTGATTTAATAATTTATATATGTCTTTTGATACATATATTTTATTATTATTGTTCAATATTCATTTTATCTTTTTGGTGTTATCAGTATTTTTATACGGATATGCGTATATGTAGTGATACATATACAAGGTGAAGTATTCCATATTTATACGAGAATACTTCTAGACGAAAGATACCTCATATTTTTTTTTCTTTTTAGAAAAAAAAATAAGAAAATGAGGTTGAAATTGGAGGAATTATGAAGCATGGTGATGAGGGATGGCTTGGATGGTGATGTGCATTTATTGTGCACTATTGCATCATGGTTGCAAGCTTATGTAGCCATTCTCATTTGTTTCTTGACTTGAGGTTTTTCATTTTTCAACACTTCATCATATTTCCTCGAGTGAGCTCATGCTTCATGCTTCCTACTATCCTTCTCCTTCTTCTTCTTGCTCTCATTTTTTAGCATAGATTCTAGAGAGAAATTTAGTGATATATTCCTACATCACCGACCATCCAAACCTAGCGAGCTTAGATCATCGGTTAGAACCTCCTCCGGTATCCTTCGGATGGATCGTTTTCAGCGAGGATAGTCGATTCTCAAGCATGATCCCGGCGGCTATTAGCTTGGAGGGATCTTCCACAATTGGGTGGACATGCGACAAAGGTTGTATTTTCTCAACCATTGCACTTTAGCTAGCTGGTTTAGTCCTATGGATCGAATCTTGGGTTTTACGGGCTTTCGATGCTCGCTAGAATTTTTGTTTTTCGCTTCTGTCTCGGCCGTGGTTTCCGCGGCGCGAGCACCGGAACCCAACATAGTATCGGTTCCACTCTATAAACCTTAACTAGCTAGTTTGCATAAGTTTAAAGTCTCGATTGACGAAATTTTCTGAATCGTATTTCCGATTATATGCTTGCTGTTTGAATTTTAATGTTATTCAAAAAATCATTCTGGTCACCTTAAAATTACGTGCAGGTAATTATAGAGACCAGGAAGAAATTGGAGCACAAACGCCCAACTTTTGGCTGCAGAAACGCGGACTGACATGGATTTGGCCGTGGTTCCACGGTCATCTTGGGGCCGTTGTGCCCCAATTTTCTTCAGGTGCTCTATGATATGGAAATATGATTTTTGGGATATTTGGTCCAGATTTGTTTGAGTACTGGTTTATACTTAGAGCCAATGAGGAAAGTTTTAATCGATTGAAATTTTGAATTCATGTTTATCAGTGCATATTTTAGTTTCTACGACCGTGAATATCAAAGAGCGGTACAATCCGACTAGTTGCTATATGTAAAATCAGACGGGTTTACGAACATGATATTCATGTTGATGTTCTGTGTTGCACTGATGTTATGGATGGATTGTCATGATGGATAGCCTTATGTGCAATGTTAGACGTACAGTTCAGATTCATTTGTATATTCATTATTGCGGGACGGGCGTCCGACGTGTAGACTGTCGTCCCTACCGGATATGTATATTCTTTTATTTGGGCACGACCGGGTTGAGGTCGATGTCACCATTGTATATATATTTTTCTTTTCTGTACTAAGATTACCCTGCGGAGGAATGCTTGAATAGCCGGGTTCTAGAGGGCAACGAGTCCGCATCTCATGGCGTTGAGACCCGGGGGGCCTTACTGTTGGGATCTCACCCGCGCGCGCAAACGCGTATGTTTTGAAAATGGAATCGTTTTAAGGAATTGGATGCACATGTAAGCTCGGTCTCATTTTAAAATTTATAAACCGTAAGTACACGGCGCGTTGTAGTGAGACGGCAAGTATGGATCGATCCGCAAGGAATTGTGTATTAGGTTTTGTTGCTTAAGGTTCAACAAATAATGGAATGGTTGGTTTGTCACAAAAATATAAAACACGAAAACAAAGAAAACAAGTTAAGAAAGAAATGGCCGTGGCTTTGGCTTGGATGGTCGAATCGCGACGATTTCTTCGACGCTCCCTTGCTCATGAGTTGTCCGTCCTTGTGTCGATCCCGAAGTGAAGCATGACATTCCAACGCGGTCGCAAAGCACAAATCATCAAGTTCTCGGATCTCGACTCAAAACACGAAACGGGTCCGTATTGTTCACTTACCGTTTCTACGTCCAAGCTTGAGGTATCAACACTAAGCACGAGGGTTAGCAAGCATACGACAACATAAAAAACACAAAGTAGCGAGTGAGAGCAATTAGTTTTAGTGTTAACTTTGCTAAGTGTTTGTGATAGTATAGGGTATATGAAAACCAAGTCGTTTGTCAAGCCACTTGGTCACAAAATACCGTATCTAAACTTAGCAAACTTAACTCCCAATTGATTTTTGCTTAAACATTGTGAAATGGGGAATGCGAGTAAATATGGTATATGAAGAGGTTACAAAGTAACCATGGTTTCAAAATACCATATCACATCAATACATGAAACAATCCATAAGTTAGAATCACAAATATAAGCACATTAAACATGAACGGGAGGAGGAGGAAAGCAGGGCCACTCATCTCACTTCCTTACCATCACCACAACCAAACAAATTAGTCATACATAATGAAAAGAAAAGCAAGAAACAAAAGAAGCAAGCAAACAAAGCAATAACAATATTATTTAACATTTGATGAAATTTAGGTACATGATATTGGTAACTTGTTCAATCTCCATAATGAAGCTCTCAAAAGAAATCTTCAAGAGGGAAGAAGAAGAAGAAACCAAGTTAAAGCCCACACAACTCTCAAGCCTAAACTAAAAATTAAAAAAAAAACTATAGAATGGTATATACATATGGTCCCCTTGCTCAATATTTGTTCTGGTATTTATAGGCATCAAAGCAGAATAAATAAACAATATAAATGAGATGATGTGATGCCTATAAATTGCCTAAAGAAAAATGGGGACAAAAGGAGAAAGGGGGACCGGCCATGCCGGTTTTTTGGCAAATCTCGCTGGTTTGGGTCTCAACAAAGTGGCTCATTTTGGTGTGGTAAACTCGAGTGCACTCCATGATCTCTCTGGTGCTATTTGATTTTTCTATAATAATCTGGTTTGCATTCAGGGATTTGGAGGGAAACTTGAAACTTTATATCACATAATAATTTTTTATTCTTTCCTTTTCTTTATTATAAGGTCTGCCACAACTTTTAGAATTAAACATTCACAAGCCCACTTTCAGAAGTCATGATGCCCACATGTGCCAAGGCAGCCCCACCATAGTCCAAGGATCAAAAGAGTTATGTGCACACTTGTATTGTGTTGGACCAAAATTGTGTACACATATTTATTGCAAAAGAGCTCTTTGAATATCGGTCGGTTTTCTGTTCTGAATGCAGTGTCAGCTCCCAAACGCTATATCCATGATATTGAGTGTATTTCCATTATTTTATCATGAATACTTGTAATCTGTGATTACTGAGCAGACACTGGTTATTAGTACCGATATATAATAAAATTGATAATGAATGAGAGCTATTAAAATGCAGTTTTCTATGATGAACAAATACCCCCAAACTTATATTTTGCTCGTTCCTAGCAAAACAAAAATCTTAGCCTCACTTTCGCAGGGAATGTGATTGCACTGAGCACGTACAACAAGCCGCTAAACCTCTAGGTGTCCCTTGTAGGAGGAGTGTTGTCTCCTGAGGGTTTTTAGTGGATTGCACCCACAAAATCCAGTCAAGTTAACGTCGTAAAGAAACTGTTGATTCTAATCTTAAACTTAAGAATCAAAGCTAGAAGTTCTATTATCTATGTTAGAAACGTCCAACCCTAGTTTTCACTCCTCAAAAATTATTTAACATAAATGTATACACGTCTTTTCGTGGTTATGCGAATAGTGTCCATAAGTTTTTAAGAACTTGATTAGGGTCATCATGTCATAAATGCAGACCAGGATAGACTTCTAAAGGATCACACGAGTTTGAAAGGAGTTAATATTTTCTCAAGTTACATTCTCCAGTCAAGTTTCAAGTCAGAATATATATCATTTTTAACAGAGAACCTAAGTCTTAGTTTTCACTCCTACCTTTCACCTGTTGTTGTTCATACACACCTTCGTGAATGTGCACAACGTCTATATAAACATAAACCTTCATATCTCCGTGAAAAAACTGTTTTAATAGAAAACTCGTCTCCGCCAAGATTATTCTCCCACAAAGAACCATGATGACTTTTAACTTGGAGAGAACACTTGCTTAACTTGTTTTATTTGGCGATTGGAAACTTAGCGAGGTTTGGGTCAATGACTCCCAAACCAGATGGTTTTAGGGCATTAGGTGTGGAAACACCCCAAGGACTTAATTACCCAAGTTACCAAAGCCACAAAACAAAAGACTCATTTGTTTGCGTTTAAAATATTCTGAAAGCAGTGAAAACGGAGATATAGCCAGCCTTTTCTTTTTAATCCCGAAGACGTGTTCATGAATAAGGTGTGTAATCACTACAACAAGGTTCCAGAAGGGTTATTTTTCAGACTTTTAGCTTCTATTAAAATCTCAATAATAACCTTCATATTTACTTCACCTTATGAACTATTCTTGATATTACTTAAGTCAGAACAAACCTATTTGATCCTAAAGATATTTTATCAGTTTTCAAAAGTTTGAGACTTGTTAGACCTTTCATCTAATTCTCAGGAACTCATGACACGTGTAAAGTGATATAAAAGACGCATATCAGCTACGGTTAAACTCAAAGGAGGGTTATCTTTCGGGTTTTCAATCTCTCAAAAAGGATTTAGTTGTTTCTATCTTATCAACCGAACCGTCAGACTTTGAGTCTAAGTTCCCCCGGTAGCTAACATGAAAAAGTTTTTATGTTTTTGGAAAAAAATTCAAATTTTTATGGGTTTTTTTAATATGTATGCAATGCAGAATATACACATGATGCAGTAAAATAAACGTAGAGCTCACCCCCAAATCTGAGTTTTACGATGTTCTCATCGTTGCCCCCATCTCTGGTAGCTAGACTTAGACATCAGGGTGAGAATTTTATTCACAGAAAAAGAAAAAAAACTTAAGACTAATTACAGTATATGCAAGGTAAAAGATTGGGTTAGTCTAGAAATTAATACCAGCCATTTAAATTTTTTATCTATATAATGCAAGGGCTGGTAAAAGAATATGTATATAACAAAAAAGAAAAAGAAAAAGAAAATGTATATGTTAGTTGTTAGTGAAGGGCCTGGGCGTGTAAAAGTAGGGATTGGAAGACGTTGAAGGTGAAGATGAAGTTTTGAACATGTGAAAGAATTGTTGCCCGAATGAATTGAATTTTCAAGAAACACGTGTTGAGTTTCGTAGTCAAGTCATTTAAAAACTGGAGTTCATCCGCAAAAATTTCAGCAAAAGAAAGGTTCTTAGGATGTTCCCAAATTGATCCTAACTCAAACTCAGAAAGAATATCAAGTTCATCAGCAAATATCTCCTCAAAACTAAACATGAAAGAATATTTTTCAAGGCTGCCTTCCTCCCTATAATCTTCCACAATCCTATTCTTATCTCTACAGCTCATCGACTCTCCCAAAACAAGTTCTCCTTTATCACATTCATATCTGGGTAGGTTCATATCATCTGAAAAAAGTAGGTTTCCACACTAACGTTTCTTCCAAAACAATATCACTAGGCGATACAAAAATTGTGGGTTCCTGATCATTGATCTCTTCTAACAATCTATCCTAACCATACCCGTCAAATTCACAAGCTCCTTCCTTTAAAATTGGAGTGCAAAAATCAGTCGGTTCAAGATTTTCTTCATCAAGTATTATTTCAGTTAAATCAACCACAAAATCACAAGTGACAAGAGCTTCAGTGGGTACCTGAAGGTTGGTGGTGGACTGACTTAGAGGGTTTCCCTGTGTGTCCTAATAACACTCAGTCAATTCATTCACATCATCATCTATGAAATCATCAAAATTCATTTGATCGTTTATCTCACTCGGGTGACTTCCGAGATGACAGATATTGACATTATGTGGTTCTAATTGACTGTGTTCACTCTTTAGAATCCTTACAGCTAGATGTTTCACTTGTTTTTTGATTCTAGCTAATGATTGAGCTTGAGCAAGATACAATGGCTCAGACTGCTGTATGAACAGGGCTAGCGTCGCAGCTGTTTGATTCTCGACCGTAGTCATCAATTCAATACCCTTCTCTAAAGCGGTCAATCTAGCATCCATCTCACTATCATTCCTAAATGATGGGTCAGATGTTTCAGGAAGGGAGGGTTGTGATGGTGATGATGCTAAAGCAGTCATCCTGTCGACCTCTTTCTCTAAATTTTTAATCATTTGGTCTATGTTTGAAGTGGGACTGGGTTCAAGAGTGTTAGGTGGTTGACCATTAGCAAAACTCTGGGACGGTTGGTCACCCTCAAAGAAAGGATAGTTTTCATGAATCTGGGAAGAATTTTGACAATTTGAACAAACGAATTGGGACTGAGTATAAACAAAAAAATAAGAATCACGAAACATTGAATTGAATTATGTGTCACCCATATTAACAAGAATTCACAAATATCACAAAAACAAAGAATATCACACCCATAGTAGTCTATGTTATACTAAGTCAACTAAACCTGCTCAAGAACCTGATTATCGAAGTAAAACTGTGTCGAGAAACGAGCTCAAGATATACGGATCACGAAGCCAGGTAAGTGCAGAGATAAGAGGAGGTTTTCCAACGCTTTAGCGAAGTTCCTTAATTAAAATAACCCTTTCTCTTTTGGCGGTTTCGCCGTGAACACTTGCCTAGACACCCCATAAATGATATACCGTTAAGCGGTGTTCTAAACACAGTTAACTTCTCCTAATGAGCGCGAAGTCCTTAAAGTCAAAGTTGTAGTTGATTTTAAATTACTGTGGGTATGCAAGAATGCAGTTTTGTGATTTGTGGGCTACGGAGAAAGGTGATGAAATCCTTTACCGTATCTTATTTGGTTTCGTGCCCTTAAAATCCGTATTAAGATGCAAATGCGCAAATCAATAAAAGAATTCACGAATTCAATCAATAAAGCAATTCTTTTTCCGTTTAGGTTTAAGCGCTGCAACAAATATGGGTTAGTTCTCTTGTGCAATTGGTGGCAAGTTTGTCCGAAAAATCCTGCAGATGATAGAGTATTGTAATGCGTCGGATTTAAGTGAAGGTGTTAGAAAAAACATACCGATGTGATTTTGGGTTTAGAAACCCCTTTGAAGTGATTATGGGTATTTGAATGTTTGCTTGCACGGGTAAAATTTCCCGGATCTTTGGCACTATACTTCACTAACGTCTAGCACTGGAATTTGAAGCTTGCTCCGCACGATCGCTGGTCTTAATTCCGTTAAAACCTGAAAATGTCGGAAAATACGATATTTAGTGCCAAAGGCGATATATCTGCCCCAATTCTTGCATACACAAAATTATAAAAATCAAACAATACCAATAGATCATTAACGGTGCACTGGAGAAAACACAGCAAGAAAATTTTCACAACACCCCAAAGGGACCGGCGAAACCAGACTTTTCAACGATGTTGCCGGCCAAATGAAGTCCAATGGTGATCGAATTTTGTGTGTAATCTCTACGCTATATTAGTATTCTACTAGTATACTTTGATTTTTTAATTTAATTGCAGAGTGATAGCAGGTTACAAAGACAGTGAACAAAGTAAAAAGAATGTTTAATGTGTTAGTTTTGAAAAAAATTGAGTTAATAGTTAGTTTTGTTAGTACGAACCCGAAATAACAATACCTAATGACTACCAACTCCCCTGCAACGGCGCCAAAAACTTGTTGGGACCTCACCCGTGCGCGCAAACGCATATGTTTTGAAAATGGAATCATTTTAAGAAAATGGATGCGCACGCGAGCTCGGTCTTATTTTAAAATTTATAAACCGCAAGTGCACAACGCGTTTTAGCGAGCCGGCAAGTACGAGTCGATCCGTAGGGAATTGTGTATTAGGTTTTGTTGCTTAAGGTTCAACAAATAATGAAATGGTTGGTTTGTCAAAAAAATATAAAACACGAAAACAAAGAAAACAAGTTAAGAAATAATGGCCGTGGCTTTGGCCCGGATGGTCGAATCGTGACGATTCCTTCGATGCTCTCTTGCTCATGAGTTGTTCGTCCTTGTGTCGATCCCGAACTGAAGCATGGCTTGTCAACGCTGTCGCAAAGCACAAATCATCAAGTTCTCAGATCTCGACTCAAAACACGAAACGAGTCTGTGTTCACTTACCATTTGTATGTTCAAGCTTGAGGTATCAACGCTAAGCACGTGGGTTAGCAAGCATACGACAACATCAAAAACACAAAGTAGCGAGTGAGAGCAATTAGTTTTAGTGTTAACTTTGCTAAGTTTTTGTGATAGTATAGGGTATATGAAAACTAAGTCGTTTGTCAAGCCACTTGGTCACAAAATACTGTATCTAAACTTAGCAAATTTAACACCAAATTGATTTTAGCTTAAACAATGTGAAATGGGGAAAGGGAGTGAATATGGTATATGAAGAGGTTATAAAGTAACCATAGTTTCAAAATACCATATCACGTCAATACATGAAACAATCCTTAAGTTAGAATCACAAATATAAGCACATTAAATATAAACAAGAGGAGAAGGAAGGCAAGGCCTTTCATCTCACTTCCTTACCATCACCACAACCAAAGAAATTAGTCACACATAATGAAAAGAAAAGCAAGAAACAAAAGAAGCAAGTAAACAAAGCAATAACAATATTATTTAACACTTTATTAAATTGAGGTACATGATATTGGTAACTTGTTCAACCTCTATAATGAAGCTCTCAAAAGAAAGATTCAAGAAGGAAGAAGAATAAGAAACCAAGTTAAAGCCCACACAACTCTCAAGCCTAAACCAAAAATTAAAACAAAACTATAGAATGGTATGTGCATATGGTCCCCTTGCTCAATATCTGTTTTGGTATTTATAGGCTTCAAAGAAGAATAAACAAACAATATAAATGAGATGATGTGATGCCTATAAATTTCCTGAAGAAAAATGGGGACAAAAGGAGAAAGGGGGATCGGCCATGCCGGTTTTTGGGCAAGTCTCACCGGTTTAGGTCCGAGCAAAGTGGCTCGTTTTGGTGTGGTGAACTCGAGTGCACTCCATGATCTCTCTGGTAATGTTTTATTTGTCTATAATAACCTGATTTGCATTCAGGGATTTGGAGGGAAACTTGAAGCTTTATATCACATCATAACTTTTAGCATTAAAAATTCACAAGCCCACTTGCACAAGTCATGATGCCCACATGTGCCAAGGTAGCCCCACCATTGTCCAAGGATCAAAAGATCTATGTGCACAATTGTATTGTGCTGGACCAAAATTGTGTACACATGTTTATTGCAAAAGAGCTCTTTGAATATCGGTCGGTTTTCTGTTTTGATTGCAGTATCGGCTCCCAAACGCTATATCTATGATATTGAGTGTATTTCAAGTATTTTATCATGAATACCTGTAATCTGTAATTACTGAGCAGACACTGGTTAATAGTACCGATATATAACAAAATTGATAATGAATGAGAGGTATTAAATTGTAGTTTTCTATGATGAACACTTACTCTAGAATTGGCGGGCTATTCGCCGCACTTATAGGGGGTATAGGTTGACCCGCGGAGGGGTGCTCAAGTTACCGGATTCCATGAAGTGCTGGATGACCCAATCACTTTATTGATTGGGGTTGCCTCACTTCGGGGATTGGTGGATAACTTGCCGCACTCGTAGGGGTCTAGGATCTTCATTGCACTGGCTATCCATACGACTGGGGAATGTCGCGTCTCATTTATGGCTCAAATGAAATGTGGGGCTCCTAGTTTATCCACTATTCCATATTATTGTTCACATGTCTGTAATGATTCTTATTTTCCTGTGATGACTATTATCTTCCTGCGATGTTGATATATGTATTATATATATTTAGTAGATGCTTCTATATGTTTTGCATTAGCGCTAGTCCTGCCTCCGCTTTTCCATTAGTTAAGTAACCTAACGGTGCATGACGGGGCCCTATGGCGAATGCGGATAGCATATAAAAAGCATGTTATTTTGGTTGTTTCTTTTGTGGCTTGGAAACTTGACATTATCTATATAATGCAAGAAAAATAAACCTAAATAATGTTTTCAGAACCAATTTTAAAACTACTCGATTTTCTTCAAAACTCATAGTCATATTCTTTTGCTTTACATAGAGGTATTCGGTTAGGAATATCCCGCACCTCATTCTATGAGGGAAGAGCCTTGATCCCTTTATTGGGAGTTCGCTCTTAAGAAAAAGTTTATGTTACTAGTTTTAAAATACGGCTTAAACCATTCCATTTCAAAGCCACTCGAGTTCCTTCAACGATATCAAGTTCATTACGTTAAAGGTTTTTCGCCAATAACCAGCCATAGCCCCCTGTCATTTCAAATTAGTATTACTTGGTATTCGTGCTATGTTTGTTGTTGCTATTCGCCGAGGCGTATTGTGCAGTAGCTCCATAAAACTTTTCTGTCGCAAAAATATGTGGATTGGTTAGGACAATCGTACAACTTTGTTGATCATTCGTCAAGGGTCGTGCGGGTGGGTTTAACGCAATCAAGATAATGATTGGTTGAACTTGACTATGACCCTCGATTTGTTGATTATTCATCAAAGTCCTTAGGTCCTACGGGAAAATACCATATCGGAAGTTTCAAACATACGAGAAACTTGCCAGGCATGCGCATACCTTCTGGAGTGTGGCAACTTTAGTGGATTCCGTCAAGTTATCACATGATGATAATTGGGTCCCGATTCCCACTGATGAGTTTGTATTACTCCTTTGGAGATTTTTCACTTCACAATTAGCTAACCTATTAGGTGTCCAGAAAGTGTTAACGAGGTTTCGCTTCTGTAGAAACGAGGTTTTTAATTGGGTCCGTGTGAAAGTATGGGGGACCTCCCTCGGAGTACCAACACTGGCCTGGTAGAACGGTTAGCGAACTTGTAAAGTGTAAATGATCCCGACTAGTTCTCCTTTTAGGGTTTGAAGGAGAATTCGAGGATACAATGGGAGCCATCCTGATTAGATAAAGTGATAACCAATCTGATCTTGATAGAGTGCATGCTGAGTGTTTTTTCTCTCTCTCTCTGGTACAGCGACCCATGACTTACCTTAAAACTTATGAACCAATTTGACCAAACCTTTTTACACCCTTAGTTTTGGATTGTCTTAATTCGTGACAAAGTTGCATATATCCCTACCACTCCTACTCTACCCTTTGCATTTTCTACAGAACACATCATATCACTGCGATGATCCATGTTGCTTATGTTAGTGATATGTATGCCTTAGAGGCCATTACTGTACATACGATGTATATTGTAGTGGATGCTTGGACATATATATGGAGGACTTTCTTATTCGACATGATAGTATGCTATTTGGTTGCTCTTTATCTTAACATGTACTCTGTTTGTCTCTATGTTACATGTTGATAAAGCCTTTAGGATGAGTACTTGACTACCAGGACTATGATGTAGATCATACTAGTGGGGACAGTGTAGTCGCTAAGTACATCCTTCAAATGTTCCTAGTCGTAGGTGTATCGAGACAGGGCATCGATATACCAGAGTAGACTAGCGTATAGCTTCTCGACCCATGTAGATGGGCGATGGATGATCCCATATCCATTGGTGATTGACATCAGAGACAGTATACGGGTGCTCAGTGGAGACTGAGTACACTGGACGGACTCGTCGAGAACTCCTAGATGGTATTATACCTCACGTCAGATGGCGGTTCTCTGGTGACACTGGTACAGATTAGTCTATAGACCCGAGATCGTCATAGAGTCTTGTGTGATTCCCACTGTGCTTTGATTCCCACCTTACCACGTTCAAGAGAACATGCAAAACGGTGGCTTTTGGGTACAGTCCCGAATCACATGGTGGCAATGAGCGATAGGAGGGGTTTCGTCTCTCCCGGTATTGGGAGTTGATGTTGCGCTATGTTAGATTGGCTATAACTGGAAATCCCTGGCCAGGGTTGTTGAGATTTACTGGTAAGTGTTATCAGTAGTTTCCCGAACTGTTATGGACCTCATATCGACATGACTTATCGGTTACTGAGGTCTAACGTTTACCACCCCTAGACTGGATATGCGACATATCTGACGAAGAGACCGGACTGTACGGGAGAGTTATTGGTTGGATTCACAGGAGAATGTACAGGCTTGCTTGTTGATCTTCTGATCGCTCAATACCTGGGTGGCTGTTACGTTTAGCTGACTGCTTACAGCTTATGGGTGTTTGATATGATCATCACCTACTGCCGGTGTATTGACGATTCTTTAGAGTCCTACACAGAGGTTTTCTGGCTCAGGCAAAACGGAGTAAGAGCACATATGTGATATGTGCGGGACCGAGAATAATATGTGTATGTGATACCGTATTAGATTCTTGCGATATATGATATCGGCCGGGTATATGTGATATAGCCGGGTCATCGGATCAAGTGTTGATTCGATGAACTGATACATTTTATATTAGTCGATTATTTATGAAATAGCCGGATTATCCGATCAAGTGTTGATTCGATAATTTAATGTATAATTATATATTTGATATATTACATTACATTAACTAATATAAGCTCACTTAAAGATTCTTTTTCTCACTTGATAATACATTGATGTATATATGATATATGTTAATTGTATTATTTTCTTTTGTTACAAAATATTGTATATGTGATATATAATATTGTAACATGTTAGGGTTACAAATGCAACTAAGGTTTAAACTTTGATTAGGGTTTATGGTTGGGCTTATAAATATATATTTGTTTTAATAATTCAAATTGTGTGGATTTTCTTTTGGATGAGCTTGGAGGAAGCTTCATGACCTTTGACAAAGTCCACCCTCTTTGTTTCTAGCTTGATATTTGTGAACCCAATTTTAACCCTGGCCTATGGTTTATTCTCCATATGAGTTAGCCATGACACATACTTAACCTTGGTTGCATTTCTAACCTCAACAATAATTCATTCATCACTTTGTTCTTCATCTTCTTCAAGCTCTCAAAAAGCTTGCTTGATGTTTATTTGTGATGAAATAAAGTGAGATAAAGAAAACAAAAGAGAGCAAAATTCCTACTTCATCATCCTCATCTATTCTAGCCACTTAGATTAGAGTGTTTGCTTTACTAATACTTGATTAGTGAAGCAAGAGCTTGGGTTTGAGATTCTTCAAGGTAGACCATCTTAGTATTTGAAGATTAGAAGAAAGCTTGCATCATTCTCTTCATGGAGCCTCTCTAGAGTCCAGGTACTTAATGATCGCAGCGAAGGGGCCTCAACACGGAGCTTATGAAGCGAAGGAACGGATTACAAATGTTGTAATCCCTAACTCTTAGATGTTAAAGTGTTAACATGCTAGTTTTGTTTGATTCTCTAGTTAATGATCTAGGTTTAGGGTAATCTATAATGGCAATTTTTTGAAATTGGCATGAGAGATTCCACCCGAAAACTTGCTGCCGTTGTAGGTATCCCAACAATGGTATCAGAGCCTAGCTACAGAATTACACGGATAAGTGTAGGATTACGAAACCGAAACAACTCCGAAACACCCGACGAATAACCCTAGTTTCTGTCGAAATTTTTCTGGGGTCAAAATTTTTTTCAAACAGTTGCAGAATATTGTATGTGATGCAATATGAACATAGCACAAAACCCACCCCCTTCTCGGATCTTGGCCGACGACTAGGCTAGGTTTTCCAGCGACATCGGTTTTTCCATGGGGAAAGGGTTTGGGTTTTGTGGTGTGCTCCAGGTTCTGGGGTTTGGTACTTGTGGTGTTGTTTATTTTTGCTAAAATTACATGTGATGTTAATTCACTGCATTATAAATTTGGAGTGCTTCGTATTCGCAATTCTAGCTTTGTTTCGGTTTGTTTAGACAGTGTTAAAAAGTTCGAATGGATATCAATAACTCACTTTTTCCCCAGCCGGAAAATTTCCAAGTGTTGGATTTTTTCTTAGTTAAAGAAAATTCAAAGTCGTGCAAGTAACGCGGCAGACCCTCTAGTAGAACGAAAACCTTAACTCGATTATGTGACCGTCGGAATTGCCTCTAAACCTTAGGGTTTGTGGTAGTTCGGCGTTGCCACAAGTGAGGTGTTGGTTTGACCCTTCTACGGCTGGACCATTGGTACTGTGGCATGTGATGAATGCTTTTAAACTATGTTCAAGTGTTGAGCATATAGGGAAATTTTGGGTGTTTGTTGATTTGATCGGAATGTTTAATATCATCTAACTTTTTCTGTAATGTGATACAATATTTGGAATCCACATGTAGTTATGAGATAACTAATATGAATGTTATAAATCTAGCACTTTAGTCTCAGATGATCGGTTTCAACGGGATTTTGATGTGATCAAAAGTCCGTCGCAATCACGTAACGTACGCGGATACTCACCGGGTAAACTTAATAGATAGCCATGCCCCATAACCCCGACCAAGTGACTGTAGGAGAACCCCGTCGCCAAAAGCGTCTGCTCAGGTGCTCGCGGCAGCGGTGTTCCGCCTTAGTGCACTTCGTCGACGGCATTGGGAGGTGTGGCCGTTTACTAAATTTTCCGATGAGCATTCGATCAGGATGTCGGGAATCTTGTTGAATTGTCCAACTAGATATTGAAAAGTGTTTTCGAGATTGAGACTAAAATGCGGGGTTTATAATTGTTAGGTATGCGATATCTAAGGAATTCATTTGGTTAGGCATGTAATGTTTAAGGAGGTTGTGGATTCCAACTGTTGTAGTTTTACACTTTCTTTTTTGCGACCGTAAGTGTAATATGTGGTGTATCGCCGGTTTCGTTGCTATACATCAACGACAATTGGGATACGCATATTTACTTACGTTGATGACATGTGATGTGATGTGTTGGTCTGATATGTTATATTGGATCGTCGTGTTTTGAATAGCCGGGGGTTTTATGTGAGATGAGGGTTTTTATTTTCATTCATGTAAAATTCATTGTATGTAATATTCTTTTATTAGGGCACTTCCGGATTGAGGATGATGTCACCATTGTATATTATTTACTTTTCTGCATTAGGATAGATCTAAGGCGGGGAGAACAAGTAACCAGGTTCTAGGGTCCAGTGGGAGACCATCTCGAGGAGTCGATACCGGGTCTCCAAACTCTAGAATTGGTAGGGTTTCTTGCCGCTCTCGTAGGGGTCTAGGAATGTGGGATTGGCTATTCATCACTACCGTGGAATCCATGTTTTATACAGGCTCGCAATAAAACACGGACCTCCTAGTATATCCAATATTTCATATGTTTCTTCTGCTGCGATATCTGTGATGTGATCATTTGATATGTTGAGATAGATGCTGGATATAGTATATGTGATATAGTATATAGACGTTACTTATGTTTTACACCCGCGCTAGCACGACCCCGCTCTGCCGTTAGTTATCTAACCTAACGGTGCACGAGGGGACATCGAGGCGAATGCGGATGGCATAAGTGTACGTTGTATTTATCTGTGATGTTCAGGTAAACTTAAATGATGGGACTTCATTAATGAGATTAATGAAATAAAAGAAACCTAAAGATATTGTAGAAACTTGTCTCGAAAACTGATAGCTCTAGTTGTTGCTTTGCATAGTGGTGTTCCTTGTAGAACATCAAGCACCTTATTCGATAAGGAAAGAGCCGAGATCCCTTCACCGGAAGTGATCTCTTTAGCAATAACTGGCAGATGCTACAACCCTCAGTTTTGTCTTTTGATTACTTTTATTGTTTTTTCTTTGCATAGCGATATTTGTGAAATATCCTGCACCTTATTCGATAAGGAAAGAGCCGAGATCCCTTCACCGGGAGTGACCTCTTTAGCAAAACTAGTAAAAGCCTCAAAAACACTCCATTTAAAATCACTCGATTCTACGACGATATCAAGTTCATTACTCAAAGGGTTTTCTTAAAAACCTGTCATAGCCCTTCATCATTTCAGATAAGTACCAGTCAGTATTCGTGCTACGTTTGTTGACTATGTTAAGGTATAGTGTGCGGTAGCTGATTAGTGCTTATCTGTATAAGCATATGATGCGATTGGATTAGGGTAGTTGTATGACTTTGTTTACTATGTTAAGGGTTGTGCGGGTGGGTTTAATTCGATCGGGAAATGACGGGTTGAACTTGACTAGCACTTATGATTTGTTGACTATGTTAAGGACATATAGCTGCTTGGGGTAAAATATTATCGGGAATTTCAAGTGTTGAAATTTGCAAAGAGATTGCATACCTCCTTTGAGATAGTTGGATCCCGATACCCACTGCGAGTAAGAGTTACTCCTGGGAGAGTTTTACACATTACAATTAGTCGATCAAGTAGGTGTCTAGAAAGGTGTTAACGGGGTTATGCCCCTGGGAAAACGAGGTTTATTTTAATTAGGTCCGTGCAAAAGCACGGGGAACCTCCCTCAATGTACCGGCACTGGCATGGCTAAAAGATTGGCGAAATTGTAGGGTGTAATTAATCCCGGCTAGTCTTTCCTTTTAGGGTTTGAAGAAAGATTTGACAAAAACAGTGGAAGCCATCCTGATTAGATATATTAATAACCAATCTAATATTGCAAGAGCATACGCTGAGTGTTTTCTTCTCTCTCTCTCTCCAGGTAGCAACCATGTCACGCCTTAATCAAGATAATAATACGGATGTATTGACCAAACCTGCTTGTTATACTGAGCTTAAGAACGTTGGTCCCGCTCCAATTTATAACTGTTATAAGACTGAGCAGGAAATAGGGGATTACCAGAATTCCCGTGCCGCCCAAACGAAGAAAGTATATGATGATGCATCTTCTTCGGGTGTGTTCATTACAAAGAACTGTTTCTCAGTATCCTTTACATCCTAGGTATGAGATACCGGATCAGGATCACACATATGTAATATGTTACATGGGCTACTGAAAGGTAGAGAACTGAGAAAGGGTGATAAGTTTTAAGAGTTAAAAATGGTGCAAGTGTTGCAGCCAAGTCTGTTGGAAGTTATCACCCTATATTACCAAATACATTGATTCTGAACGAATGTTATTAGATACCGAACCTGATATACAATATCATATCAGTATCTTTATTCAGTAAAGAAGGATATAATTTAGTGTTGTTGGATAATGTTTTGAACATTTTCCTATATCAAGAGTTGATCGGTTTAGGCACGTTATCTAAAAGCATTCAAGCTCAAAGCAATCCACCGAACCCAAACCCAACATTCTAAATCAAACCACAGTTCTTAACGTACAGAACACACACAAGAGGAAAAGTTCGGAAATGAACAAATCCTTCTTAAGGCATTATAGACTAGGTCATATCAATGCGACTCGAATAGCTGAAGTTACATAAAGATGCATATTTAAATCAGTTTGAATTTACATCTTATGAAACTTGCCAGTCATGTCACAAAGATAAGATGATCATAGCTCCTTTTACTTGAAACAGAGAAAGAGTTAGTGAATTCTTTAGATTGATACATGATGATGTATGTAAGGTCCCCTGTCTACACATGCCACGACCGGTTCTTTGTACTTCATTACATTCACTGATTATCTCTCAAAATTCGGACATATGTTCCTGTTGAAACAAAAGTCTGAAGCTTTTAAGAAATTCAATGAATATAAGATAGAAGTAGAGAACTAAAACGGGTATAAGTATTATATCCTTTGATGTGATCAAGGAGGAGAATACTTGAGCACGGAATTTCTTGATTATTCTAAAGGAGAATGAGAATTCTCTCTCAGCATTACTCCTCCGTATACACCACAGTACGTCGGTGCATCGGGTCGGAGCAAGCGCATCCTATGTGATATGGTGTGCTCTATGATAAGTACTACTGAGTTGCCTATTTTCTTTTGGGGATATACACTTTTGAAGTTGCATATCTGTTGAATAGGGTTCCAATCAAATCAGATGCCTACCACTCCATATGTGATATGGTATGGGAAGAGCCCATCTCTTAAAAATGTTAAGATTTGGGATTTTCTGGCCTATGTCAAAAGCAAAATCTGGACAAGCTCGAGGCAAGATTAGTTCTATGGAAGTTTGTTGGATATCCCAAGCATTCCCAAGGGAATATCTTCTACCAAACTGAGGAGAAAAAGATGTTTTGTTTCTCAGCATGCCACCTTTTGGAAAAGGAATTTCTTGTGAAGAAATTAGTGGTCATGTGGTAGAACTGGAAGGAGTTCCAGCTATATAAACTGCAGCTGATGATTTGGTAGAACCGGAGGATTCAATAGCTCCCGATGAACCTCAGCCTCTTCGCCGATCTGGTAGGGTTTCTCATCCACTTGAGAGATACTTCGGTTTTCTCTATAACAGTGGGAGTGAGGATTGCATCATGAGATGATGACCCAACTAGTTTCGAGCAGGCCATCAAGAGTAGGGACTCTGTAAGAATGGCTGGATGCTAAGCGATCTGAGATGGAATCCATATACACCAACAAAGTATAGACTTTGGTTGCTTTATCTGAAGGGTTAAATCCCCATCAGGAGCAAGTATATCTTGAGAAGATTACTTAGTATACATGGAAAATTTGAGACTTTCAAAGCGATGCTTAAGTCCATCCAGATCCTACTTGCCACTGCTACATACCATAACTACGATATCTAGCGGTTGGGTGTCATGACTGATTTTCTAAATAGTGATTTAGAAGAGAGCGTATATAAGTACACAGCCAGAGGGCTTCGTAGACAGTGGGAGCAGCGGAAACGTGAGCAAGTTGTTTTATGTGATAAATCAGGCATTGCGGAGTTGGAATATTTGTTTTGATGTGGTAGTCAAACAGTTTAACTTCATCAAAATGGTAGATGAACCTAGTATATAAAAAAAGGTTGTAGGGAGTATGGTGGTGATCCTCGTATAGTACGTAGATGGCATACTCTTGATAGGAAAGGAGTTTCTTATGCTGCGCTCGGTCAATCTCCTCTTATCACATGGATTCTCTGTAGGATCAAAGTGATACATCCTAAATCCTGGTTTTTTTTTTTTTGGATCTATGAGATAGATTTAATTGGATGTTAGGGTTCTCACTAGGTGTAGTGAGATAGTATCAATCGATCCTGGGGAGAATCACTGGAATGCATGCAGGGTGGTAAGGTCGACTGAATGTCAGTCACAGGCATTGTCTTTACCCTCAATAGAGGGATGGTATGTTGGAAGAGTTCCAAGCTAGATACCGTGAGATACTAGACGATAAAGGCAAGATACATCGTTACCAAGGATGCTACCAAAGAGGCAGTCTGGACATATATAAGTTCATGAGTACCATTGTATGATAATGGAGTTGTGGCTTAGGCCTAAGAACCCCCATCCCATCAGAGATCCAGACATATTCTTAGGCAGTATCACCTGATCATGGAGATGGTAGATCTTCAGGTAGATCGAGGATAGGAGAGTAGATACAGAGGACAACAACACGGATCCACTCACAAAGGCCTATTTCCCAGTAGAGACTTTTATGGGATGGTTGAGTATGAGATACTTCAACCACAGCTGATTGTTGGGTATGAGATACTACAACAGATGGCCCTAGTGCAAGTGGGAGATTGTTAGTGATATGTATGCCCTAGAGGCCATTATTGTCATACGATGTATATTGTAGTGGATGCTTGGACATATATATGGAGGACTTTCTTGCTTGACATGATAGTATGCTATCTGGTTGCTCTTTTATCTTAACATGTACTCTGTTTGTCTCTATGTTATATGTTGATAAAGCCCTTAGGATGAGTACTTGACTATCAGGACTATGATGTAGATCATACTAGTGGGGACAGTGTAGTCGCTAAGTACATCGTTCAAATGTTCCTAGTCATAGGTGTATCGAGACAGGGCATCGATATACCAGAGTAGACTAGCGTATAGCTTCTCGGCCCATGTAGATGGGCGATGGATGATCCCATATCCATTGGTGTTTGACATCAGAGACAATATACGGGTGCTCAGTGGAAAGTGGGAACACTGGACGGACTCGCCGAGAACTCCCAGATGGTATTATACCTCACGTCAGATGGCAGTTCTCTGATGACACTGGTACAGGTTAGTCTGTAGACCGGAGATCGTCATAGAGTCTTGTGTGATTCCCACTGTGCTTTGATTGCCACCTTACCACGTTCAAGAGAACGTGCAAAACGGTGGCTTTTGGGTACAGTCCCGAATCACATAGAGGCAATGAGCGATAGGAGGGGTTTCATCTCTCTCGGTATTGGTAGTTGATGTTGCGCTGTGTTCGATTGGCTATAACTGGAAATCCCTGGCCAGGGTTGCTGAGATTTACTGGTAAGTGTTATCAGTAGTTTCTCGAACTGTTATGGACCTCATATCGACATGACTTATCGGTTACTGGGGTCTGACGTTTACCACCCCTAAACTGGATATGCGACATATCAGACCAAGAGACCGGACTGTACGGGAGTGTTACTGGTTGGATTCACAGGAGAATATACATGCTTGCCTGTTGATCTTCTGATCGCTCAATACCTGGGTGGCTGTTACGTTTAGCTGTCCGCTTGCAGCTTATGGGTGTTTGATATGATCATCTGTTAGTGTATATGCCCTAGAGGCCATTACTGTATCATACTAGTATGTATATTACTTGATGGAACCTTGGGATATTCACAGTTGTATATACAATCTTGCTCGAAATGGTAGTATGCTATTTGGTTTATCTCTACTTCAATATGTGCATGTGTTTCTTTTAGCATATCGCTTATATACATATTAGTAGAGCCCTTAGGATCTTTGCTTGATTACCAGCGTTGTGATGGCGCTCACACTCGTGGGGGCTGGGTAATCCATAAGCACATCCTTATACAGGTCCCTAGTCGTTGGACTATCGAGACAGGGCATCGATACTCCGGAGTAGACTAGCGTATGCGCTTCTCATCCCAGCATGGGAGACGGTCTGTCCCACAGCCGTCAGTACGTCGTACTTGAGATAGTATGCGGGTGCTCGTTAGGTTACGAGTACACTGGACAGGACTCGTCGGGAACTGTTGGTTGGTATTATACCTATCGTCAGTTATCAGTTCCTAGGTGACATGAGTACAGCTTAGTCCGCTGACTTGACACTGTCACTTCGCCTCGAGTGTGTTCCCACTGCACTTTGATTACTACCCTACCACGGCTCAAAGGAGTCGTGCAAACAGGTAGTTTTTGGGTGCAGTCCCGAAGCACTTGGAGGCAGTGACGGTTAGACAGGATTCGTCTCTCCCGGTATTGGGGGTTGACATCGCGCTGTATCCAGGAGAGCCATTACACGAGTAGTCCCTGGCCAGGGCAAGCAAGATATAATGGTAGGTTTCCAGTGTTATCTCAGGGTGTTCTGGGCTACACTCCGACACGACTTATACCGCTATTAGGGGACTGACGTTCACCGCCCCCCTAGGCCCGCCATGCGATGTATCAGACGAACAGACCGGACTGTACGGAGACTGTCACATACAGGCTCAGTAGGAGTTCTGATGGGCTTACCTCGTCAGTCTTCTTATCGGCATCTACCTGGGGACCGTTACGTACAGCTAGTGCAGCTTGCGGTCTGTGGTTAAACCCACTGCCAGCGTAGTGTTGAGTCTTTAGAGTCCCACACAGAGAGCTATTCGCCTTTAGGCAAAATGAGTAGAGGTCGCATGGTTTTGCGACAGGGTTCGTTCACATCCGCGCACTTGTGCACGTTTGCTGTCCGGACAGCTTATGCTAGCGGGCTTTGGTTTAAGCCAGATCCTAGTATATGATTTGGGATTGGTTTTATCTCTTTGTATTCGTGTTCCTCTGATCACGAATACGGGTGCGTATGCACAGTTGCCTGAGACAGAAGGAGAGGACTTTGATTGGGGTTAATGACCATTGTCATTTTATTAACCCTAATGCTTATATGTGTATTATGGTTAATTGATATTAGTTTAATATAATTGTGCATGGTTATGGTTGTTGACCATTTGACATTCTTGACTTGTTGACCTAGGTTGACACTTTGACCATCATCATTTCATTTGGAAGATGCTCTTTGATCCTTGCAGTTTGAATTAAAAATGAAATGATAATGGTCATGTCTTGATTAAGCCATGACAATTATCTCACTAATTATCAATTTACAATAATTCACACATATATGTGAGAATGCTTCATAATTCTCTCATTCTATCATATAGTTTCTCTCTCTTGCTCTTCCTGTTCCTCAAGCTCTCCCCTCTCATGTGTTGAGAAACACTTGAGCTTGAGAAAAACCATTCCATAGTAATTTCTACTCTCATCTAAGGTTCTAGGATTAGCACTTCTAGCACCCTAGTTACTTCTAGCTTGAAGTTGAAGCCAAAGGTTGAGGATTTCGGGTGGATCCTTCTTCGACGTGAGAAGACGACAAAGGTGATCCCTTTCTACTACTCCAAGGAGCAAGAAGAGAAGGACATAAAGCCCTAGGTATAACCATTCTACCCTTTAGCTAGTCTCTAGTTAGCTTTTAGTTAGTTTTGTTTAGCAAAGATCCCGACTTTGTCTAGTCCATGTTGCCTAGAGTAGTAAAAATCCGATTTTTATTCCGCTTTCCGCCGCCCCGCAAGCACCAGTGTGGGCAACGTGGACTTACAGTGGTATCAGAGCCTAACTAAGCATAAACTAGCTAGGTAGTAAAGTGTATAGAAGTTCGATCGGAAAAATCGCAAAACTACGACATGCAAAACCCAAATTTCTGTTAAAATTTTTTCTGCTCTAAAAATAAAAAGTCATACTCCAAAAATCATCTCAGGGTTTTGTGAAGAAGCCCACCAAAAACGGTCGAGTGATCCCTTCAAAGCGCCGTGGTTCCGCGGCAATAGGTAAACTTTTGCCGCGGAACCGCCGCAGTTTTGACTCGGTTCATGACCGAGTTTGGTGCAGTGATTTTAGGTTATGGTTTTGGGATTTTTAAGATGGTTTATATCAGCCCAGATTTTCCAGAAAAGAAATTTGTATTTGGGGGCCTATAAATCCGTATTTTTGATCGAACTTCACTATACTTTGACTAATCGGTTATATCTGTGATGTTTTTATATATTGAACGTCGGCTAATTGCTATATGTTGATTAGCGGGGGTTATACATATCTGTGATCTGTGTTTGATGATGGTATGTGTATATGAATGCGTTGGATTGTCGCGGGTGAATAGCCGGGGTGGATGTGAGATGAGTGTTTCTTTTTTCTTTCATTCATGTAATATGTAAATTGATGTATTATTATTTGTTTGGCCGCACAACCGGGTCGGGGTTGTAGCCGTCATTGTATAATTCTTTTTACTGTTTTTGCTCCTAGGATAGACCCATGGAGGGGGTGCACAAACTACCAGGTATCTCGAAGTGCCGAGTGGCCTACTCACGGTGTTGAGGGAGGTTGCTTCGCTTCGGGTACTTGGCGGGTAGTTTGCCGCACCCGTAGGGGTCTTGGGTGGGGTATTGGCTATTCACCGCGACCGTGTAATCCGCTTTTCGTTGCAGGCTCGAACGGATTGCGGATTCCTAGTATATCCAATGTATTCATCTATGATCTGTAATGTCTATCATTGCTATATATTTATATATGATAACTATTTAGGCGTTGCTTATGTTTTACAGCCGCGCTAACCCAGCCCCCGCTCTGTCGTTAGTTAAGTAACCTAACGGGTGATGACGGGGCCCCGTGGCGAATGCGAATGGCATAAGCGTACGTCATATTTTGGTTGTTTTCTGCAATGGTAGGATTAAATGATGGGATGCATTAAAAGAACTAATGCAAGAAAATAAACCAAGCAAATGTCGATCGGAACACTTTGAAAACCACTCGGTTCTTTTCAAAACTAAACTTTTAAACGCGGAGCTTGAACCACTCCTTTTAAAAGCTATCTCGTTCCATCGATTATATCAAGTTCACTACGTTCACGGTTTCGCCAAAACCATCCGTAGCTCTCCGTCGTTTCATATGAATATTCAATAGTATTCAAGCTGTGTTTGTTGGCCTTAGTCAAGGCACAGTGTTTGGTAGCTGGTGGGTATTCATATGTTGCATAAATAGAATGCGTTGGTTTGGGACAGTCGTATTGCTTTGTTGGCCATAGTCAAGGGTATATACGGGTGGGTTCAAATAAACCTGGATAACGACTGGTAGAACTTGACATGTGACTTATGATTTGTTGGCCCTAGTCAAGGTCATAAGAGCATGGGACAAAAATCCACATCGGGAGTTTCATAAGTACTGAAACTTGCTGGCGCTGCATACCATTTGGAGTGTGATAATTCTGGTAGGATTCCTTCGGTTTTATCATGCAATGATATTTGGATCCCGATCCTACTGTGAGTATATGCTACTCCTCGGGAAAACTCTCACTTAACGATCAATGATATAAACCTAGTAGGTGTCTAGAAAGGTGTCAGCGGGGCTACGCCCACAGGGAAAAGAGGTTACTTAATTAAGGAACTTCGCGAAAGCGTTGGAAAACCTCCCTCGAAGTACCAACACTGGCCTGGCTGAACGGTTAAGCAAGTATTGTACGGTGAGATTGATCCCGACTAATTCTTTCTTTACGGTTTGAGAAGGAATTCGAGAGACAGTGGGAGCCATCCTGTTTAGATAAATTAAAAACCAATCTAAACTTGCAAGAGTATCATGCTAAGTGTTTTCTTCTCTCTCTCTTAATTGCAGCGACCCAATGACCGCACCGAGGTTACATCTAGATAATAACATGACTGAATCTGACTATTATGACTGGCAAAGGTCTGTCCAGATGTCCATTGCCCAGGACAAGCTGGGACACCTCTTGACTGATCCTACCCCTGCCGTCTCAGGTCCAGTTTCCCCTGTCACGGATATTAATATCCGTAGGACATCGAAAAAAGACTGTGCGAAAGCCAAGTGCCTCGTGTTAGCCTCAGTTGATGGTATATACCAGAGGCAGCACGAGAAGATGGACTCAGCTTCTATCTTCCTCCATAACAAAGTTTTATATGGAGAGCAATCTCGTATCGCAAGATATGAGACCTCGAACGAATTGCTTCCAGCGAGGTTGGCTATCGGGTCATCTGTAGGGGGCAACGTCCTTATAGAGACCAGCTCTTTTGAGCTCTCGGACCTGAAGACCACGTTGAAGAACGGGTCAGATACTGACTTAGTTCAACAGTCTCTACCTACTACCCTGAAGGAAACCAGGGAAGTAGAAAGAAAGAGAAGGGCAGAAGTTTCGGGAATGGATGCAGTAAAAGAGGGATGTTCCTATTGTTACGGGAATGAACATGGACAGAAGGATTGCAGGGCTTGCAAAGCCAGTAGCCAGAATTCGAAGCATGTTGTGGCTTCGGCTTCGGGTGTGTTTGTAATAGAGAACTGTATGTCAGTTAACCCTACTTCCTGGATATTGGATACCGGTTCAGGATCTCATATCTGTAATTCGTTACAGTCTCTGAGAAACCGTAGGGTTATCAGGAAAGGTGATATGACTCTCAGGGTTGCTAACGGAATGAGCATGTATGCTGAATCCGTAGGGGAATATCATCTAGGACTGACAACTGGGCAGATATTGATTCTGCGTGACTGTTTTTATGTACCAGGTGCGACTTGTAACATCATATCTGTATCCTTACTTTCTAAGGAAGGATATGATTTTACTTTTGTAAGCGATGTTGTAAACATCCACCTAAATCAAGTACTGATTGGGTCAGGTACATTGAAATACGGTATATACGTTTTGAATCAAGCTCAGGTCTTCAGTCTCCAGAACACACTTAAAAGAAAGTCTCCGGAATTAAATCAGGCTTTCTTATGGCATTGTAGACTGGGTCACATTAATGAGACACGGTTGACAAAGTTACATAAAGAAGGATACATGGATCCGTTCGAGTACCAGTCTTATGCCACTTGTGAATCTTGTCTCGTAGGAAAGATGACAAAGTCTCCGTTCACTGGACATGGAGAAAGAGCGAGCGAGCTCTTGGGACTCATACACCGTGACGTGTGTAGTCCAATGTCTACACATGCGCGAAGTGGTTATTCATACTTCATTACTTTTACTGATGATTTCTCTAGGTTTTGGCATGTCTTCTTGATGAAGCACAAATCCGAAGCCTTTGAGAAATTTTGGGAATACAAGAATGAAGTTGAAAAACAAACAAGCAAAAGTATCAAGACACTGAGATCTGATCGAGGTGGTGAATACTTGAGTGCCGAGTTTCTGGGCTTCTTAAAAGAGAATGGAATTCTCTCTCAGCTTACTCCTCCATACACACCACAATACAACGGTGTATCGGAAAGGCGGAATCGAACCCTATTGGATATGGTTCGTTCCATGATGAGTAAGGTTGAGTTGCCGCGATCCTTCTGGAGTTATGCACTAGAAACAGCTGCATATCTTTTAAACCAAGTTCCTACTAAGTCAGTGCCTACCACACCATATCAGATGTGGAGTTGGAAGAAACCCAGTCTTAAACACTTTAAGACATGGGGGTGTCCAGCTTTTGTAAAAAAGCAGCATGCGGACAAGCTCGGGGCACGTTCGGTACAGTGTAAGTTTGTGGGATACCCAAAGAACTCCAAGGGGTATCTTTTCTATTACGCAGAGGAACAAAAGGTTTTTGTTTCTCGCCATGCCCGCTTCTTGGAAACTGAGTTTTTAGAAAATCATATAAGTGGGAGCGCAATAGAACTGGAAGAAATTCCAGAACTACGAACTATTACTGAAAGCTTAGTAGAACCAGAGGGTTCGAAAGAATAGGACATTCCTACGCCACTCCGCAGGAGTAGTAGGCAGTCTCATCCGCCCGAGAGATACTACGGTTTTCTCATTGACGGGGATAGAGAGGATTGCACTATGGATTATGGTGAGCCTACTAGCTTCCAGCAAGCCATTCAGAGCGGTGACTCGATAAAATGGCTGGATGCAATGCGGGCCGAGATGGAGTCTATGTACACCAACAAAGTTTGGACTTTGGACTTTGCTCCAAAAGGGGTAAAACCCGTAGGCTGCAAATGGATCTTCAGAAAGAAGTTTGGTGTAGATGGGCAGGTTGAGACCTATAAAGCTAGACTTGTAGCAAAGGGTTTTCGTTAAAGACCTGGTTTGGACTATGACGAGACCTTTTCTCCAGTGGCTATGCTGAAATCCATTCGGATCCTCCTTGCCATCGCTGCCTTCCACGATTATGAAATCTGGCAGATGGACGTAAAGACAGCTTTCCTAAATGGAAATTTGGAAGAGTGCGTCTATATGGATCAGCCGGAAGGATTCATTCAGAGTGGGAGCAGCGGTAGAGTGTGCAAGTTGCTCAAGTCCATTTATGGACTTAAGCAGGCATCGCGGAGTTGGAACATCTGCTTTGATGATACTGTCAAAGAATTCGACTTTATCAAAAACCCAGATGAACCATGCATTTACAGTAAGATTGTAGGGAGAACTGTGGTATTCCTCGTCTTGTACGTGGATGACATTCTCCTAATAGGAAATGATATTCCTATGCTACAGTCAGTCAAAGGATTCTTGTCGCAGAGGTTCTCCATGAAGGACCTAGGCGATGCCAACTACATTCTGGGGATCCAGATCTATCGTGATAGATCTAAGAGGATGTTGGGACTTTCACAGTCAAGGTACATCGACACCATACTGAAAAGGTTCAGTATGGAAGATTCCAAGCGCGGTAATCTACCGGCTTGTTACGGGATCACCCTCTCCAAAGATATGTCTCCCAAGACTGATTTAGAAAGGGATCGCAGGACTATTATACCCTACGCTTCTGCGGTAGGCTCTATAATGTATGCGATGTTGTGTACCAGACCAGATGTAGCATACGCATTGAGCGTTGTAAGCCGGTATCAGTCAAACCAAGGGGAGAAACACTGGATAGCGGTAAAGAACATTCTCAAGTACCTGAGAAGGACTAAGGAGATGTTCTTGGTGTATGGCGGAAAAGACCTCCAGCTCGAGGCCTTTGCTGACTCCAACTTCCAGAGTGACAAGGATGACTCCAAGTCCATGTCGGGTTATGTCTTTACCCTCAATGGAGGGGCGGTTTGCTGGAAGAGTTCCAAGCAGGAGATCGTTGCAGACTCAACTATGGAAGCGGAGTACATAGCTGCTTGCGATGCCGCAAAGAAAGCTGTCTGGATGAAGAAGTTCCTCACGGAGCTTCAGGTGGTTCCTACCATTGTTGATCCAATACCACTGTATTGCGACAACAACGGCGCTATAGCTTTAGCGAAGGAACCCAGGTCCCATCAGAAGTCCAGGCACATTTTGAGGCGGTACCACCTGATCAGGGAGATCATTGATCGCCGGGAGATCGAGGTGAAGAGAGTAAATACGGAGAACAACACTGCAGATCCACTAACGAAGGCCCTACCCCTGACTCAGTTCGAGCGGCTAATCGAGATGATAGGTCTTCGATACGCCAGTATATGGCCTTAGTGCAAGTGGGAGATTGTTAGTGTATATGCCCTAGAGGCCATTACTGTATCATACTAGTATGTATATTACTTGATGGAAGCTTGGGATATTCACAGTTATATATACAATCTTGCTCGAAATGGTAGTATGCTACTTGGTTTGTCTCTACTTCAATATGTGCATGTGTTTCTTTTAGCATATCGCTTATATACATATTAGTAGAGCCCTTAGGATCTTTGCTTGATTACCAGCGTTATGATGGGGCTCACACTCGTAGGGGCTGGGTAATCCATAAGCACATCCTTATACAGGTCCCTAGTCGTTGGACTATCGAGACAGGGCATCGATACTCCGGAGTAGACTAGCGTATGCGCTTCTCATCCCAGCGTGGGAGACGGTCTGTCCCACAGCCGTCAGTACGTCGTACTTGAGATAGTATGCAGGTGCTCGTTAGGTTACGAGTACACTGGACAGGACTCGTCGGGAACTGTTGGTTGGTATTATACCTATCGTCAGTTATCAGTTCCCAGGTGACATGAGTACAGCTTAGTCCGCTGACTTGACACTGTCACTTCGCCTCGAGTGTGTTCCCACTGCACTTTGATTACTACCCTACCACGGCTCAAAGGAGTCGTGCAAACAGGTAGTTTTTGGGTGCAGTCCCGAAGCACTTGGAGGCAGTGACGGTTAGACAGGATTCGTCTCTCCCGGTATTGGGGGTTGACATCGCGCTGTGTCCAGGAGAGCCATTACACGAGTAGTCCCTGGCCAGGGCAAGCGAGATATACTGGTAGGTTTCCAGTGTTATCTCAGGGTGTTCTGGGCTACACTCCGACACGACTTGTACCGCTATTAGGGGACTGACGTTCACCGCCCCCCTAGGCCCGCCATGTGATGTATCAGACGAACAGACCGGACTGTACGGAGACTGTCACATACAGGCTCAGTAGGAGTTCAGATGGGGTTACCTCGTCATTCTTCTTATCGGCATCTACCTGAGGACCGTTACGTACAGCTAGTGCCGCTTGCGGTCTGTGGTTAAACCCACTGCCAGCGTAGTGTCGAGTCTTTAGAGTCCCACACAGAGAGCTATTCGCCTTTAGGCAAAATGAGTAGAGGTCGCATGGTTTTGCGATAGGGTTCGTTCACATCCGCGCACTTGTGCAGGTTTGCTGTCCGGACAGCTTATGCTAGCGGGCTTTGGTTTAAGCCAGATCCTAGTATATGATTTGGGATTGGTTTTATCTCTTTGTATTCGTGTTCCTCGGATCACGAATATGGGTGCGTATGCACAGTTGCTTGAGACAGAGGGAGAGGACTTTGATTGGGGTTAATGACCATTGTCATTTTATTAACCCTAATACTTATGTGTGTATTATGGTTAATTGATATTAGTTTAATATAATTGTGCATGATTATGGTTGTTGACCATTTGACATTCTTGACTTGTTGACCTAGGTGGACACTTTGACCATCATCATTTCATTTGGAAGATGCTCTTTGATCCTTGTAGTTTACATTAAAAATGAAATGATAATGGTCATGTCTTGATTAAGCCATGACAATTATCTCACTAATTATCAATTCACAATAATTCACACATATATGTGAGAATGCTTCATAATTCTCTCATTCTATCATATAGTTTCTCTCTCTTGCTCTTCCTCTTCCTCAAGCTCTCCCCTCTCATGTGTTGAGAAACACTTGAGCTTGAGAAAAACCATTCCATAGTAATCTCTACTCTCATCTAGGGTTCTAGGATTAGCACTTCTAGCACCCTAATTACTTCTAGCTTGAAGTTGAAGCCAAAGGTTGAGGCTTTCGGGTGGATCCTTCTTCGACGTGAGAAGACGACAAAGGTGATCCCTTTCTACTACTCCAAGGAGCAAGGAGAGAATGACATAAAGCCCTAGGTATAACCATTCTACCCTTTAGCTAGTTTCTAGTTAGCTTTTAGTTAGTTTTGTTTAGCAAAGATCCCGACTTTGTCTAGTCCATGTTGCCTAGAGTAGTAAAAATCCGATTTTTATTCTGTTTTTCGCCTCCCCGCAAGCACCGGGGTGGGCAACGTGGACTTACATCATCACCTACTGCCGGCGTATTGACGATTCTTTAGAGTCCTACACAGGTTTCCTGGCTCAGGAAAAACGGAGTAGGAGCACATATATGATATGTGCAGGACCGAGAATAATACGTGTATACGATACCGTATTAGATTCTTGCGATATATGATATCGGCCGGGTATATGTGATATAGCCGGGTCATCGGATCAAGTGTTGATTCGATAAACTGATACATTTTATATTAGTCGGTTATTTGTGAAATAGCCGGATTATCCGATCAAGTGTTGATTCAATAATTTAATGTATAATTATATATTTGATATATTACATTACATTAACTAATATAAGCTCAATTAAAGATTCATTTTCTCACTTGATAATACATTGATGTATATGTGACATATGTTAATTATATTATTTTCTTTTGTTACAAAATATTGTATATGTGATATATAATATTATAACATGTTAGGGTTACAAATGCAACTAGGGTTTAAACTTTGATTAGGGTTTATGGTTGGGTTTATAAATATATATTTGTTTTAATAATTCAAATTGTATGAATTTTCTTTTGGATGAACTTGGAGGAAGCTTCACGACCTTTGACAAAGTCCACCCTCTTTGTTTCTAGCTTGATATATGTTAACCCAACTTTAACCCTAGCCTATGGTTTATTCTCTACATGAGTTAGCCATGACACATACTTAACCTTGGTTGCATTTCTAAGCTCAACAATAATTCATTCATCACTTTGTTCTTCATCTTCTTCAAGCTCTCAAAAAGCTTGCTTGATTTTTATTTGTGATGAAATAAAGTGAGATAAAGAAAACAGAAGAGAGCAAAATTCCTACTTCATCATCCTCATCTATTCTAGCCACTTAGATTAGAGTGTTTACTTACTAATACTTGATTAGTGAAGCAAGAGCTTGGGTTTGAGATTTTTCAAGGTAGATCATCTTTGTATTTGAAGATTAGAGCAAGCTTGCATCATTCTCTTCATGGAGTCTCTCTAGAGTCCGGGTACTTGATGATCGCAGCGAAGGGACCTCAACACAGAGCTTATGAAGCGAAGGAACGGACTACAAAGGTTGTAATCCCTGACTCTTAGATGTTAAAGTGTTAACATGCTAATTTTGTTTGATTCTCTAGTTAATGATCTAAGTTTAGGGTTATCTATAATGGCAATTTTTTTGAAATTGGCATGAGAGATGCCACCCAAAACCTTGCTGCCGTTGTAGGTATCCCAACAGCTTAAAACGGCCATCGTATAGTTACATACGAACTCAAAGAAGTTACTTCAGTTGAGGATGGCTACAGGTTCTGAAGAAATTGAATAGGATTATTCGGTTGTCTCTTCCCTTTACCTTCTCTCAGGTTGCAAGAGCTCCTTGATTAGGAGAGTACCCTAGTTATGCTTATTGGATAGTCTTTTTCTAAACCTCAAGCTGGTGCCGAAATGTAAGGAAGGTAGAAAACCAAATTAGCCTAAGGACGGTGTACAGAAGGTAAGATGTAGAGACATATAAAGGGATTGAAGTGAGAGCAAAGGAAATTGCGACTACCGTCATGAATCTGGATAATGGAAAAGGCATTACTGGGAATACCTGACCATCCCCAATAAAACATTTTCATGTTTCACTATTTCTGTGTACTTGTAAAAGAAGACCGTTTTTCCAATCAATTCTGACTCCAGAGTATGTATTTACTAGATTTGGATCTCACATTTGTACGGTGTTACAGCTGATGAGTAGGAGTATTATATTGGGAAATGGGCGATTTGATCCTCAATATCGGAATTCGTTGCAATTGGCGATATTGGATTAAATCGCCTGGCTTTTTCCTGATAACAAATATTTGGTTTCGAATAACCGTTGTTATGCACCAAATTTTAAAATGAAATATCTGTACCTTTATTTTACAAAGTGAGATATACATTTTGAAAATTGTGTTGTAAACATTTACTTTTATCAGTTGAGGATAAGGTAAGGTGCATTGAATAACGGTGTAAGACATTCTTAACTAAGATACAATTTTCAATTTAGAAAACACAAAATTTGAGTTAGTATACTCTTGGAACTTATACATGGAGATGTATGTTGTCCAGTGTCCTTCAGGACAAGGAGTTGGTACTCTTACTTGAGTTCTCTGGTTTTAGACACGCATTCATAGTAATGCAAAGTCCAAAGATTTTGAGAAGTTTGTAGATATAAGAATAAAGTAGAGAACCATATATTGGAAGTATCGGGATTTTTCAAGGTGATCGAAGATATAGAAACTTATGCAAGGTATTCTATCATAGTATCGAGAACTTGATTCTCTCATAAGTTACTCATCCGTAGACGCGCTCCTTGATAAGTAATGCTGTATTGGCCCTTTTCCATTAGGTAATATGCACTAGAAACGTATGCATGACTTTTGAATCTGGTTCCATCTAAATTAGTTCATTGATTCTACGTGGACATAGAATGGATACATATCTTCAGGTTGTTAAGATATAGAGTTATATGGTTTCTGTTTAAAAGCCGAATCCGGACAAACTCAAGGCACGCTTTGGTAATGGCGGTTTGTGGATTATCCCAAGCATTCGCTAGCATTTTATTTCTACCATTTTCAAGATCAATAGTTATATTGTTCTTGACTCGCAACCATTTTCTAAAATGATCTTTTTGCAAAAGAAACTAGCCGGAGTATGGTAGAATTGGGAGTGATTCCAGAATCATAAACAGTTACTGAAAATTTAGTAGAACCTAAGGATTCAATTGGAATTGACAAACCGTTAGCCACTCCGCAGATTCTAGTAGGTGATCTCAGATACCCGAGAGATACTTCGGTTTTTTTATAGACGGTGATAGGGAGGTCAGCATCATGGTGATGATGGCCTAACTAGTTATCAGTAGGTCATAGGAAGTGGTAACTTCCAGGTGACTAGATGCTTCATATCCAATATGGACTCCACGCACTTCAGCAAATTATGGATTTTGGATTCTGCTGGGTTCTCCAGAAAGGGTAAAACCAATTAGGAGCAGGTAGATCTTTTGAGATCTGTGCAGGTGGAAAGGTGCTAACCTAATAAGGGTAGACTTGTTGTAACGAGTTTTCATTAAATACCCATTGTGGATTGTGATGTGACCTTTACTTCAGTGTCTATGCTGAAATACCACATGGATATGACTTGACACTGCTATTTCCCATACTTGTTATCAGCAGGTCATAGGAAGTGATAACTTCCAGGCGACCAGGTATTTCATACCTAAGATGGACTCCACGCACTTCAGTAAATCATAGATTTTGGACTTTGCTGGGTGCACCTGAAGTGGTAAAACCCATTAGGAGTAAGTAGATCTTTCGAGATCTATACAGGTGGAAAGGTGCTAACCTAATAAGGCTAGACTTGTTGTAAAGAGTTTTCATCAAATACCCGTTTTGGATTGTGATGTGACTTTTACTTCCGTGTCTATGCTGAAGTTCATATGGATATAATTTAGTGCAGATGCAGTTTATGGCTATGATATCTGGCAGGTAGATGACTATAACGTCTTTCTAAATGGAATATTTGGAAGTGTACGTGTATTTGACTCTGCTAGGGGTTATCGTAGTCATGGGAGGAGCGGAAGGTGTGCAAGTTACTTATTTCTATTCGTAGACTGAACCGTAGATAGCGGAGACGGGTCATCTATTTTGATATGATAGTCAAGGTGATTGACTTCGTCAAAACAAAAGATGAAATAAGTGAGAAGTATGTAGGGAGTACTATCTGTGATTTGGATGACATACACCAGATAGGAAGTGATGTTCTTATACTACAATTGGTCAAATTTTTCTTGTCACACAGTGTTTTCTCCACGTTGGATATGGATAGTATATCAGGAATTCTGGTAACTAGATCCAGATTTGGGATGTTTTCCAAATCAGGTACTCAGACAGCATCTAAAGATACTTTAGAATGAACGAATTCTGGCATGGTAGTGTACCCGCAGGTGATGGAGTCACCCTCTCTAAGGAGATGTCTTCTAGACTGATGAAAAGAGAGACTGTCAAGAATGACATATCATTTGCGTAGGCAATTGAGTCAATCATGCAATGTCTTATACAAAATCCAGATAGATAATATATCAGGGATTCTGGTTTATGATCTAGTTTTGGGAAGTTTCCCAATCGGGTACTTGGACATCATTCTAAAGGTACTTTAGAATGGACGATTCCTGGCATGGTGGTGTACCCGCAATTGATGGAGTCACCCTCTCTAAAGGGGGTGCTTTTTTAGATTGATGAGGAGAGGGAATGGCCTGAATGGCATATCATTTGCATAGGAAATTGAGTCAATCATTTAATGTCTTATACAACACCAGATATTGCTTATACACTTGTTGCAGAGAGCAGATATTAATCCAATCGTAGAGAAACATAGGGAAGCAGTAAAGAACATAAATTGATGTTCTTGGTATAAGATAATGGCAGCCTTCTCTGGATGACGGTTATCAGTTAAGGCTTCCAAGGTGACCTGGTTGACATATATGCTGTCAGAGTTTTGAGTTTTAGCCTTTTCTGAGGATCGGTATATTGGATAGTATTCCAATAGGAATACTGAGGCAATCATGGTGCAGGATACTGTTTATAACTCAATAGAGAATACAACACTAGAAGTTTGTTGGATAGGAGTTGTTCGTTGATGAACTTGGTCCCATCAAGTATCCAAACAAATTCTTGAGGCGGGGTATCACTCATATTGGGAGATTGTTAATCTCTGCAAAGTTGAGATATAGAGAGATGAAGTTGGAACATTGTAGCGAATCCACTCACTGAGGCTTTTTCTCAAACAAATTAAGTTTCACAAACATGGTTTGCGAAACTGATTAGTTGAGAAGTTGGGTATTCGGTAGCACACGAGCTGTAGGTACGCGATACCGCAATAATTGGTCTTAAGTGCAATTGGAAGATTGTTGGATATAGTGCCCTCAAGGCAATTATTGTGATTGCATGTAGGCGATTATGATAATAGAGGGAGAGCTTATACAGGTATAACAGTCTTACTCGAGATAATAGTATGCTATCTGGTTTGTCTTCATCGTTGATGATGTTACGCCCCGCTTCCCAAAATACGGAATACGAGGGGTTGACAAGGCCAGCCATGCTCCTACGGTCAAGAAAATATCCTGCCGTAGTCACACTTCGGCTTCTAGCTTTAGGTGGTAATCGGTAAACAACGCACAGGTAATGAGAAATACAGTAACTAAATCAAAACAAATACAAAGGAACTAACTAGAAAAAGATCAAGAGGGTATAGCTCTGAGTAGCTGATCGAGATGTCCGCGATATCCTCGAGGTACGTTGGGTCCTGGTCCAGGTTAGATATCACTTCTCACTCTGAGCATGCATACTCAGGTCGTCAGAGCTACGCAATAGCAATAAATATATAGATGCAGGTGGTAACTCGTACAGTAATAATGGATGTATAACAGTAACCCAAGACAGTAAAGATGTGAACATGAAGTAGTCAATGCGGTGTGTCTAAAAGAGCGGGTGAACAGTAAAGCAATAAAATAGTATGTCAGGTGTGTCAATACAGTAAGTAATGCATGTCAATGTCACTATCCCTATCAGTCTCTAAGTCTCACTGTATAGGTCACTAAGCCTATCGTCAGTCCAAGTGTGAGAGTCAACCACTCGTGAGTGTCCTCCACCCAAGGGTAGGACCCAAGGGCAAGGGACCACGGGCCCAAAATATGACTCACGGTAATAATCATGTACCCTGTAAATCTCCATATATCTCCATATATATATGCCGGCATGGGACTCCCGAGATTCTGTTGAACTCACACTCAAACTACCCCACACCCCGTGGTCTACATCAAACGCCAGCCATGACCTCAAATACCGGTCGGTCCATGACAAGTCTACGCGAGAACTGGAGACAGGATCTCTATCAAGCACGCCCCGACTGATACCCAAGATAAATGGACAGTGTCTTGTGCCTTATCTGTGACACCCATACAAGTGATTCCATAAGTGTCCTATACCACTTATAGTCACACTTATACGCGTCCCACAGACGTCGACAATGCAATAGAACAATAGGGTCCACTGATTGTGTACAAGTACGTGTCACTTTCACTTATCCACTCATGCACGAACACTAACGTGCTTGCCAAAATCACCACTAAAACCTAACACTGGGTAATACACATGATCACTAGATTACCAATGCAATGACATATATGTGATGTGATGAGAAAACAGTATGTAAGGCATGATTAAGATGTCATATGTCGGTATCCTACCACTTGCATAATTTATCATAAATAATATATGCCAAAATTTAGCAAAACAATGAACAGGTGATAAGTATTATGTTTGATTATCTATCCAGCGAATTTGGTTTTACGTCAATCGGGTTTCAGGATCACTAGATATGGCCATTTCATTTTAAGCGTTCACTGCTGGAAATCCGGTTTCAGAATCGGAAGTCCGTTTCGCAACGCATTTTAATCCCAGTTGAGGTCATATTTTAGCGAAGCTACAGTTGAATGAAATCTAGGTTTTTCAGTAAGATTTTCAACGCAACAAATGGATTCTCAATCGCGTCTGTACGTCAGGAGTTATGCACTATTCAACATTAGGGTATCAGTTCTGGTTCTGTTTGGGACTGCTATACGTCCTGATCTTTTAAATTGCATTTTAAATAGTAAAAGATGATGAAACGGGGTGAAATCACTTGTGTTATGTAGTTAACAGATTCATATTCAATAACATGCAGGGTTTCGCAACATACGAGTCCAGGAAACAAGGTAGTAAACATTACGGGGCAGAAACCAAAAACCAGAGTTGCTCTGGACTGCAGTCCAGAGCCGCTCTCCGAGCCAATTCTCATCATGATATTAGTACAGAAACAATTAAGAACTTATACAGGGTTACATCTCGTCGAGTCGGCTTCGATTTGAGCCCTCGAACACATCATTCCAATATGTATACAATTTATGGTGATTTACGCAAGTTTCAGGTGCGGGAAATTCCCAGTTTTTACGGGTGTATTTAGGGGTGTTCGTTTAAGTCGTTAACAGTCATATTATTCAGTGAAATTTCTACACAGTGTTCATTATCATACGGGCCAGTAAATGCAATCAAATTCCATCAATTTAAATGAAGTTTTTCATTGGGATCTTGCATCGAACAGTTAGGTCACATAAGTTATCGTGAATTGTAAACATGGAATTAATAAGATTTTAGTTTGTAACGGATTTAATCTAGCATGTAGCAAGTAGGGTACTTTCCTGGAGATGTGTCGACGACGGTTTGGCAGCGGCAACGGCACTTTCGCGTCACGAACACGGTATGGCGACGACTAGGCTCAAGCTCGACTGCGACGGGGAGGCGTCGATGGTGGCGGGGTTACTTGCTGTAGCGGTGAGAAGGTGTCGCAGATGGTCGGCGCTGGAGGGAAACGACAGCGAGGCGCACGGTGAGGGGGAAGGAACCGGGGCGAGGCTCGGGGTTTTGCCTCAGGCTTAGAATTTGGCCATGGATTGAGCGTGAGCTTGACAACTCGGCAGCGGCTACGGTGGCAAGGGTAGCGGAGAGGATCTTGAGCTCGGCACCTCAACTGTGATGATCCAGACGGCAACCGCTTGTAGCTCCAGCGGTGTGCAAAGGTGGAATCGACTTGGGGATAGAGACAAGGAGAGAGGTGGTGAGCTAGTGGAGGTTGTGGTCAAGGATAGGGGAGCTCGGTGGAGGTTGTGGGTAGAGGACGGTGGTGTAGTTGAGGTAGAGGGAGATAGGGTCGCCGGCGTCGAGTGCAAGGGGACGGCCGAGATGGGTGCAGGGGAGTCGAGCTCGGCTGAAGGGAGTGAGTCGGGGCCCTGGTGATGGAGAGGGGAGAGCGAGGGAGTCGACGAGATGGCTGTAGTGGTCGTCCTCGTCGTCGTCGTCGTCGGGTGTAGGGCTGCTCGAAGGCAGTTTTCGAGAGAGCGGGGAGGGGAGGAGTCACGGTTGAGAGAGAGAGAGGAGTTAGTTCGAGAGTGCGAGGGAGAGAGGAGTAAGGGGAGACGAGGCTTCTTGAGGAGTTCGCGCGGTCATGGGGACGTGGGTTGGCGAGCGGCGCGTCGGCGACGTGGGGGAAAGACGTGGGGAGAAAGGAAGAATGGGCGGGAAAAGTGACGTTGGGGAGAAGAGGGTTAAAAGCGGGTCGGGTAGAGGTGAGCGGGGTTGGGCTGCTGGGCCGGGAGGGAGTAAGGAAAAATTGATGAGAAAGAGGGGAGTGGGCCGGGAAATTATATTTTCTAAAGAAAAGGTGTGGGCTGGGTTTAACTAAATTTAAATTTTAATGGGGAAAGGAGGGAACGGCTTATTTTAATGGGGGAGAGTATGTATATGTATAGATTTGTTTGGGCTTAATCTAGGTTTGGTCTTTATCCAATAACTGGGATTTTATCTTGGTCTGGGATTATAAAGATGCTGGGTTGGGAAAATTTTGGTTAATTTAATTAGTTTGGTTTTGGGCTGAAGTTTAGCTGGAAGGAAAAGGGAAAAAGAAAATAAAATGGATAAAACAGAAATAAGGTTTGGGTTCAGGGGCTGGGCCATGGGTAAGAAGGGATTTTATTATTTGTTTTGGTTATCCTTGTCTTGGGGAATTTAAATAGGAAGTCGGGCCGAGTTTTTGTGTAAGATAAAAGGGAGAGAATCAAAAAAATGGTTTTAGATAAATTAGGGTTATAAAGGGTTTAGGAGGAGAAAATGTGGGGGAAGTAAGGAAGTGGGCTGGTGAGAATTGATGATGAGGAAATGAATTGGGCCGACAAAATAAAACGGGGAAAAAGTTTAGGGAGTTTAAAATGCTAAAAATAATGTTTATAGAATAAATAAACTTTAAGTGTACACAAATACGGGTATTGATATACAAAAAGGATTGGGTATTATATCATACCACCTTTACAAAAATTTCGTCCTCGAAATTTAAAAGAAACGATAAGCTATAAAAATAATAAGCGAAAAGTTACCACATCGAACACTAACACATAGTGATTTACTTAAAACAGGTGGATAAAATTTTAAAGGTCTACATATGTAAGAATAACACAACTAAAATGGTAGGTCTAAATAAGTATAAGGCAGTAACAATTATAAGGGCCACCTATACATACAAAAGAATAACATAGCAATAACGAATAATAACATTCGAGGCGTGCTAGATAAAATCGAAATCCTAAATATGTGCACACATACATAAAAGGTAGCGCAGCTAAAATAATAAGTGTAAGATATAATCAAAATGAAATAGTGAAGGATTTGTCGGTAGGTTAAAACATTTTAGAATAACGTATCGATCAAAAGAAAAAATGAATTTTAAAGTAACTTAGAAAATCCCCATGGTGAAAATAAGAAACAAGCATAAAATAATATGTGTAATATATGGTAGCGCTATCGAAAATAATAGAGAGATAGGTAGTAAGGTACTTGAAATGCATAAAATGTAAATAGTTAATAACACGCACTTTTCGATAAACACAAGATAATGAAAACTAGATTTTCGAATAGTGATGTCCCTAAGTATAGTCAGGGTAACAGAAAGTAGCACAAAGATGTATTGAGCTAGCCAGGGTAAGGATTACGATGGAATATGGCTTACTCAAAAGGTCGGAGTGTGACAACTTTGGACTGAAGGTCGAAGAAATTGGGGTCGGGTCAGCCCAGGGTGTAAAGACGAGCAGTAATGAACCTCAGGAGGGGAGATGATGTATGGGAATGAAAACGGTCGATATACCATGCGAATCAAAAATCCGAAGAGTTAGCGAACTCGGAAATTTCACTATCAATTTCTCCTCTAGAAGGATTTCAAACAAGGCACATACGAAGGATGAAGGGTGGCCCATTCAAAAGATCGGGGTGCGGTACTTTTTTTTAATCTAAGCGAAGGTCAAAATAGTACAAGGTGCAGGGGTAGACAGTCGGGGATCTCAGGAGGAAAATAAATATATAGGGGAAACAGTCAAGCATCATGTGAACCAAAAAGATCAAAGGACTAGCGAACTCAGCAAGTTTATTTCATTTCAGAAAAGTCCGAAAAGGCATCCACGACGAATAAAAGATAGTCCTAAACTATACATAGATTTTATTTGGCCAGAGAAGACGAAAGCTCAAACACGTCAGTCGCGGTTGTGGAGGTTGCAGCAGGTTACGGTAGACTCGCGTGCTCAGGTAGGGGCGTCTATTTCCATAGTGCCTCGCACGGACCGCCATTGGGAGTTCTTTGTTCTTCCAGGCCTTCCTCCTCGACTGGAGCTTTTTCATCGAGATCTGCTTTTACATGATCTTCTTCTGCCAGATCCTCTTCCATAGGATTTTCTTCTACTAGATTTCCTTCTATCGGGTCATCCTCGGAATCTTTCTCGGGATCTTCTTCTATCGGGTCTTCCTCATCTTCGTCAGAGTCGCTGATTACGTTGACTTCTGGGGCTGCGAGTCCTTTACCTTCGGAATTGCTGTTTCCGAAAGTAATCTGTGTGCCGTTGATCTCGTCATCTGATCCTACCGGCATATAGTCCGAGGAGACGCACGACCGTGTGTCCTCATCTAGGGGCGGCGCTTCTCAAAGGTGGGCCATGCCCTGAAAAGAGAGAGTCGTGATAAGACAGTGGGGCACGTTAGGAAGATATCCAAGGATACAGTGGCACAGGGAGGATATGCTGGAGGCAAGGATGGAAAATTAAAATGTAAAGATGCTGATGCAATGAATAGTATAGAATAAAGTGAGTAGCAAGAGGACGGTACATACATCACAACTCAGGGTTTTATTTCATTCAGCTAAAAGTTCGACGGATACAAGATTTCAAACGAAAGGAAATATTTACAAAAGAGTGAAAACATCTTTATCGAAACTAGAAAACGTGATAATTCTTCTTTGATTTCTGGACTGCCACTCGCGGGTTGAATCCTGCGCGGGGTCCGCACTATCCTCAAAGGTCAAACTACGAAATAACCATCACTTAGCCGAAGTGGAGGGTGTGGAGGAACTGCTTCCTTGTAACTCCTTCCTTTCAGGGCAACTATTGATAAAGTGTTCGCTGGATCAGCAAATCAGGCATTTTCCTTTGGTGCGGCGACACTCCCTCTGAAGGTGTCCTGGCTTCCTGCAGTACCTACAACGTTAGGTCTTCTGCTGCTTCTGTCGCGGGGAAACAAGTAGGCGCTTCATCTTCACCTCTCTTCCTCGACTAACAGGGATCCCTTTACGTTTGGAGGCTTCCGCTGGTGCCTGAGTCATCTGCCTTCTTAGTCCCTCAACTAACAGGTCGTTTGTTCGCTCCTGGGCTTCCTTCAGACCCTGCAGTGCATTCAGAATCTCTATGGTCTGATTCTGGGGAGTGGAGATAGAGGAAGGGTCGTTGGAAGACATGGTCCTGAAATAACAACTTTAAGGGTGATATAAGGTACAGCTATAAGAATCAAAATATAATATGGATTAGGCAAGGAATCAAGAATATCGGGTGTGATGAAATTTATTACAAGTGGAAATCAGCTATAGAACTCCAAGTCACTCAAACCCTAGCGGATAGATCAAAATGCATAGCCGAATACATTATGTGAATCAAGATTAAGAATAACAACTTTACAATCCAGACCGAAGGATGTCTTAGATTGTCAAACACTACACGGAACTGCAATCCCAATCGAAGCAAAGCCTGGCTCTGATACCAACAAAACCATGTCACGCTCCGCTTCCCAAAATACGGAATACGAGTGGTTGACAAGGCCAGCCATGCTCCTACGGTCAAGGAAATATCCTGCCGTAGTCACACTTCGGCTTCTAGCTTTACGTAGTAATCAGAAAACAACGCACAGGTAATGAGAAATACAGTAACTAAATCAAAACAAATACAAAGGAACTAACCAGAAAAAGATCAAGAGGGTATAGCTCTGAGTAGCTGATCGAGATGTCCGCGATATCCTCGAGGTACGTCGGGTCCTGGTCCAGGCTAGATACCACTTCTCACTTTGAGCATGCATACTCAGGTCGTCAGAGCGACGCGATAGCAATAAATAAATAGATGCAGGTGGTAACTCGTACAGTAATAATGGATGTATAACAGTAACCCAAGACAGTAAAGATGTGAACATGAAGTAGTCAATGTGGTGTGTCTAAAAGAGCGGGTGAACAGTAAAGCAGTAAAATAGTATGTCAGGTGTGTCAATACAGTAAGTAATGCATGTCAATGTCACTATCTCTATCAGTCTCTAAGTCTCACTGTGCAGGTCACTAAGCCTATCGTCAGTCCAAGTGTGAGAGTCAACCACTCGTGAGTGTCCTCCACCCAAGGGTAGGACCCAAGGGCAAGGGACCACGGGCCCAAAATATGACTCACGGTAATAATCATGTACCTTGTAAATCTCCATATATCTCCATATATATATGCCGGCATGGGACTCCCGAGATTCTGTTGAACTCACACTCAAACTATCCTACACCCCGTGGTCTACATCAAATGCCGGCCATGACCTCAAATACCGGTCGGTCCATGACAAGTCTGCGCGAGAACTGGAGACGGGATCTCCATCAAGCACGCCCCGACTGATACCCAAGATAAATGGACAGTGCCTGGTGCCTTACCAGTGACACCCATACAAGTGCTTACATAAGTGTCCCATACCACTTATAGTCACACTTATACGCATCCCACAGACGTCGACAATGCAATAGAACAATAGGGTCCACTGATTGTGTACAAGTACGTATCACTTTCACTTATCCACTCATGCACGAACACTAACGTACTTGCCACAATCACCACTAAAACCTAACACTGGGTAATACACATGATCACTAGATTACCAATGCAATGACATATATATGATGTGATGAGAAAACAGTATGTTAGGCATGATTAAGATGTCATATGTCGGTATCCTACCACTTGCATAATTTATCATAAATAATATATGCCAAAATTTAGCAAAACAATGAAAAGGTGATAAGTATTATGTTTGATTATCTATCCAGCGAATTTGGCTTCACGTCAATCGGGTTTCAGCATCACTAGATATGGCCATTTCATTTTAAGCATTCATTGCTGGAAATCCGGTTTCAGAATCGGAAGTCCGTTTCGCAACGCATTTTAATCCCAGTTGAGATCAGATTTTAGTGACGCTACAGTTGAATGAAATCTAGGTTTTTCAGTAAGATTTTCAACTCAATAGACATATTCTCAATCGCATCTGTACGTCAGGAGTTATGCACTATTCAACATTAGGGTATGAGTTCTGGTTCTGTTTGGGACTGCTATACGTCCCGATCTTTTAAATTACATTTTAAATAGTAAACGATGATGAAACGGGGTGAAATCACTTGCGTTATGTAGTTAAAAGATTCATATTCAATAACATGCAGGGTTTCACAACATACGAGTCCAGGAAACAAGGTAGTAAACATTACGGGGCAGAAACCAAAAACCAGAGTTGCTCTGGACTGCAGTCCAGAGCCGCACTCCGAGCCAATTCTCATCATAATATTAGTATAGAAACAATTAATAACTTATACAGGGATACATCTCGTCGAGTCGGCTTCGATTTGAGCCCTCAAACGCATCATTCCAATATGTATACAGTTTATGGTGATTTACGCAAGTTTCAGGTGCGGGAAATTCCCAGTTTTTATGGGTGTATTTGGGGGTGTTCGTTTAAGTCGTTAACAGTCATATTATTCAGTGAAATTTCTACACAGTGTTCATTATCACACGGGCCAGCAAATGCAATCAAATTCCGTCAATTTAAATGAAGGTTTTCATTGGGATCTTTCATCGAACAGTTAGGTCACATAAGTTATCGTGAATTGTAAATATGGAATTAATAAGATTTTAGTTTGTAACGGATTTAATCTAGCATGTAGCATGTAGGGTACTTGCCTGGAGATGTGTCGACGACGGTATGGAAGCGGCAACGGCACGTTCGCGTCATGAACACGGTACGGCGACGACTAGGCTCAAGCTCGACTGCGACGGGGAGGCGTCGATGGTGGCGGGGTTACTTGCTGTAGCGGTGAGACGGTGCCATAGATGGTCGGCGCTGGAGGGAAAGGACAGCGAGGCGCACGGTGAGGGGGCAGGAACCGGGGCGAGGCTGGGGGTTTTGCCTCAGGCTTAGAATTTGGCCATGGATTGAGCGTGAGCTTGACAGCTTGGCAGCGGCTACGGTGGCGAGGGCAGCGGAGTGGAGCTTGAACTCGGCACGTCAACTGCGATGATCCAGACGGCAATCGCTTGGAGCTCCGGCGGTGTGCAGAGGTGGCAGCGACTTGGGGATAGAGGCAAGGAGAGAGGTGGTGAGCTAGTGGAGGTTGTGGTCAAGGATAGGGGAGCTCGGTGGAGGTTGTGGGTAGAGGACGGTGGTGTAGTTGAGGTAGAAGGAGATGGGGTCGCCGGCGTCGAGTGCAAGGGGACGGCCGAGATGGGTGCAGGGGAGTCGAGCTCGGCTGAAGGGAGTGAGTCGGGGCTCTGGTGATGGAGAGGGGAGAGCGAAGGAGTCGAAGAGATAGCTGTAGTGGTCATCCTCGTCGTCTTCGTCGTCGGGTGTAGGGGTGCTCGAAGGCAGTTTTCGAGAAAGCGAGGAGGGGAGGAGTCGCGGTTGAGAGAGAGGAGTTAGTTCGAGAGTGCGAGGGAGAGAGGAGTAAGGGGAGACGAGGGTGCTTGAGGAGTTCGTGCGGTCGTGAGGACGTGGGTCGGCGAGCGGCGGGTCGGCGACGTGGGGGAAAGACGTGGGGAGAAAGGAAGAATGGGCGGGAAAAGTGACGTTGGGGAGAAGAGGGTTAAAAGCTGGTCGGGTAGAGGTGAGCGGGGTTGGGTTGTTGGGACGGGAGGGAGTAAGGAAAAATTGATGAGAAAAGAGGGGAGTGGGCCGGGAAATTATATTTTCTAAAGAAAAGGTGTGGGCTGGGTTTAACTAAATTTAAATTTTAATGGGGAAAGGAGGGAACGACTTATTTTAAAGCGGGAGAATATGTATATATATAGATTTGTTTGGGCTTAATCTAGGTTTGGCCTTTATCCAATAACTGGGATTTTATCTTAGTCTGGGATTATAAAGATGCTGGGTTGGGAAAATTTTAGTTAATTTAATTAGTTTAGTTTTGGGCTGAAGTTTAGCTGGAAGGAAAAGGGAAAAAGAAAATAAAAGGGATAAAACAGAAATAAGGTTTGGGTTCAGGGGCTGGGCCGTAGGTAAGAAGGGATTTTATTATTTGTTTTGGTTATCCTTGTCTTGGGGAATTTAAATAGGAAGTCGGGCCGAGTTTTTGGATAGGAGAGAAACAAAAAAATGGTTTTAGATAAATTAGGGTTATAAAGGGTTTAGGAGGAGAAAATGTGGGGGAAGTAAGGAAGTGGGCTGGTGAGAATTGATGATGAGGAAAAGAATTGGGCCGGCAAAATAAAACGGGGAAAAAGATTAGGGAGTTTTAAATGCTAAAAATAATGTTTATAGAATAAATAAACTTTAAGTGTACACAAATACGGGTATTGATATACAAAAGGACTGGGTATTACAGATGAAGCCCATAGGATTATTGCTTGAGGACCAGCATTATGATGGCGATCATATATTTGAGAGCTGGGTTGTCCAAAAGCACATCCTTAAATGTCTCTAGTCATGAGAGTATCGAGACTGGGCATCGATATTCCGGAGTAGACTACTATATACGCTTCTAGACCCCGACGAGGGGCGGTGGCCGGTCTCACAAGACATTGGCGTTGTGTCACCTAAAATAGTATACAGGTGCTCACTGGAGGTGAGTACACTGGATAGACTCGACGAGAACTTCTAGATGGTATTATATCTATCGTCAGATAGAAGTTCTCAGGTGGCATGAGTACATGTTAGTATTTTGACCTGAAGTCATCATTTATCTCGTGTGAGTTCCCACTGTACTTTGATTACTATCCTACTACGACTCAAAGGAGTCATGCAAATAGGTTTTAGTTGGGTACAGTCCCATGCCACATGGAGGCAGTGGTCGACTGTCAGGGATTTGTCTCTCCTGGTATTAGGAGTCGATATCGCGCCATGTTCGGTTGGCTATCACAAGAAATCCATAACCTCGGTGGATGAGGTTTAGTGATAATTGATCAGTAGTATCTCTATTGGTGATGAGCTTGACTCAGACACGACTTATCGGGGTAGTAGGGGTCTGACGTTATCTACCCCTTAGACCCGATATTTGATACTCTTTGACGAAGAGACCAGACTGTACGGAGATTGTCACATTCAGGCTCAGTAGGGTAAGGACGTACTTGATTGTCGACCCCCCTTTCGACAAGTACCTGGGTAGCCGTTACGTACAGCTAGTGCCGCTGACGTGCTTGTGGTTAAATCCACTGCCAATGTATTATCGAGTCTTTAGGGTCCCACACAGAGGGTTTTCCTGGTTCAGGCGATAGATGTAGGAGTCGTACGTTGGTACGTGCAGGGGATCGATTATATGTATACACGATACACGGACTTTAATCGGGCGGTTGATAATATTAGCCGGCTTAGGATTAAGCCTGATTATTAAATCAGGATTTCATTTAATAATTTATATATGTATTTTGATACATATATTTTAGTATTATTGTTCAATATTCATTTTCTCTCTTTGGTGCTATCTGTATTTTTATACGGATACGCGTAAATATAGCGATACATATACCAGATGAAGTATTCCATATTTATACGGGAATGGTTCTAGAAGAAAGACACCTCATATTTGTTTTTCTTTTTAGAAAATAAATAAAGAAAAGAGGTGGAAATTGGAGAAATTATGATGCATGGTGATGAGGGATGGCTTGGATGGTGATGTGCATTTATTGTGCACTATTGCATCATGGTTGCAAGCTTCTGTAGACATTCTCATTTGTTTCTTGACTTGAGGTTTTTCATTTTTCAACACTTGATCATATTTCCTCAAGTGAACTCATGCTGTATGCTTCCTCCTGTCCTTCTCCTTCTTCTTCCTGCTCTCATTTTTTAGCACAGATTCTAGAGAGAAATTTTTAGTGATATATTCCTACATCACCAACCATCCAAACCTAGCGAGCTTGGATCTTCGGTTAGAGCCTCCTCTGGTTTCTCTCGGGTGGATCGTCTTTAGCGAGGGTTGACGATTCTCAAGCGCGATCCCGGCAGCTACGAGCTTGGAGGGGTCTTCTACAATTGGGTGGACACATGATAAAGGTTGTATGTTCTCAACCATTGTACTTCAGCTAGCTAGTTTAGGTCTATGGATTGAATCTTGGGTTTTACGGGTTTTCGGTGCTCGCTAGAATTTTTGTTTTTCGCTTCTTACTCGGTCACGGTTTCCGCGGCGCGGGCACCGAAACCCAACACATAACTCTCCTTGTAAGTGCCTGCACTTCAAGGAGGCTCCTAACTTCTTCTGTTCTTGCTTCTCTATTTCTCTATCATTAACAAAGTGTAGAAATCATAAGGATATGCAGTGTAGCACAAATGAAATAAACACAAGGGGCGATTTGAACTTACCAGCCTAACGGCTGGGGAAATTATTTATCCCTACCCCTATGGGTTGTAGTGATTAAGATACATGATGCAGTTTAAAAAAATATGATTTTATAATAAAAATGTGATTTTTATGGTAAGAGATCTAGATCTAGATGATGAATGAAAAATAAAAGTGACGGAAGAAGATAAAGCTTGTTTTCGAAAGGGTCGCTGTGTTGCGCCTCTTCTAGATCCTGCATAGCTTCACCGTTTACTTGCTTAAGAACTTTGGAGCTATTTTATGACTTTTAGAATTGATATTTGATCTTTCCAATTCGGGATGAAAAGAAATGAGACGGTTTGAGTCCCTATTTATAGCATATGGGGTCAAATCAAGTGAAATATGGTTGTTTTAGGCTGTTATGGATGAGTAGCTCTCCATGCGTATTATCATCCAACGCATGGAAACTTGTTCCATGAATTTCATCGAATTTTGTTAAAAATACTGTAGAAATCGCTGAAATTTGGTGAATTGTTCTCCATGCATGTTGTCATCCAACGCATGGGGACTTGTTCAAAAAATCTGTTGAATTTTGTTTCAAAAATTGTTAAAATTCGACAAAAAGTTCTCCATGCTTGTTGTCATCCAACTCATGGAGACTTCTTCCAAAAATTTATTGAATTTTGTTGCCAAAAATGTTGAAATTCGACAAACAGCTCTCCATGCGTGTTGTCATCCAATGCATGGAGAACTACAAAGAAAATTTAGCCTAAAATCCTTTTAAAAATCCTTTTTAAAGCAAAAAAATGTATATTTCACCATCTGTTGGGTGACCATGAGCATGGAGAACTACAAACTTTAAAATTGATTTAAGATTCTTTAAAAATTCGTGAAATTTCCTAAAAATGTTTAAAAATATTCTTTTCAATCATTTTTTTAGAAATAGGATCTTTAGCGCTTAAAATGATTTTTAAAACCATAAAACACTCATTTTCCAATACTTATATATAGCATGAAAAAAATCGTGATTTGGTCGAGTTTGTCGTATCAATGGTTATGCCCCTCCTATACTAATGTTGCAGGAGCAACATTAGTTACAGGTAAAGGTGAGAGGACATAATGAGGCCAAAAGTGGGCGCAATTTGATGGCTTTTGAACAGGCTTTTAGGATGGGACTTTAAGAAGAGATACGGAGAGAAATGCATGGATGGATCCTAATGCAAAGTTTATGCAAGAATAAAGAGTATGGACATGATGTAATGCGATAGTCGTTTAAGGTTATTAAAGTCGTTAAAGAGAGGCTACGACATCGGAGCCAAAGAATCCCCAGGGCTGGACCTTAGGACCAAATCGATGCTTGGTGGGAGCAGGATCCCGACAGACCTTATCCACTTTCTCTAAGACTAACACCGGTGAAACCGAAGGGCATTGGACATTGTTAGCCATGAACAAAATAGTCGACCTTCCTTCGATTTCATCATATGCCAAAGATTGATTTTGTTGTTTGTTTTTGAAAAAAATAAGTCGTGGCGGCTATCGCAATTTTCTAGATCAGGGGTTATTCCCGTTCATTCCCTTTGTATTCAAGGAGGGGTTGAGAAGCAATATGCCGGTCGATGCAGCGTGCTAAAACATGCAATGTTTTCATGAAAATCATTTTATGCAAGTTTTGAAAATAGGATGCTAATACAACATCAAGGATGGTAGATGCTTAGGGGTATCAACATTACCGTCCAAGATGAGGTTTGTGAAAACAATATCTAGCGCCCAAGGCAATGGCTTGACACTATTGTGTCCAAACAGTGACGAAGTCACTACTTGGGGCGCGTTGATTCATGAATTCTTGTGAAATTATAAAGTTGGGCACCATTCTTGAGCCAAACGGTGTATGTCACACCGGTTTGTAAATACTTTTACGCTTTGCGAAGGATGTTGGTAGGATAGAGATGGCTCCATTGTGTTTGACACATCGGTTGATGTAGTGGATATGGTTGGGATTTAGAGTTGCTACTCGGCACATGTCGTACCGTTTTATGATGGGACTGGAATTTGCTACTTGACAGTGCATGTCACACCGGTATCTGGATCGGATGGGACTGGAATGACTCGTTATGGTTATACCAGTTGTATGAATGAATGGAGGTTGCTTCTTGACGGTACGTGTCGTGCCAATATGGATCTCAGTTCTCAATTTGGGGCTAATTCGACATATTTCCTGCACACTTAAGAAGAGATTCAGTATGTTAAATAGGTATATTTTCATGATACAGTGAGTGGACCGTGTTATGGGGAGTTATTTTTAGCTCAAGACATTTAGGGATGCCTCTAGACTCAATCGACCAAGTTGGTCAATCATTCCAACATAACTATAAGAAAGGCTCAAGTCTTTCATTATGATTAAGATGAGAGTGGAAAAGATATTGAAGTGGTGGAGGGGAACCTCCTTTTCGAGTTCAAGAAGCTTTCGGGCAATGCCCCTGACTTGATCGATTGGTATATATTGAATGTTTCTCTCTAGCTGGACAAGGAGGGCTTTGGTTCATACTATCTCGTGTAAATGATTTTCAGGGGTGGTTTCCCTTCCTATTCTGGCTGGGCTTTATCGTTCAGTCATCGATAACATGCACCTCACACCTCATTAAAGGTCATAGTTTAACGTCTTCGAACGTTGCTGAAATATTTACAAGTAGCAAAGTGAAGAGGAATCATTTGACTTCTTTACGAGAGACTCTTATTTGCTAGTCCCCTTTTTTGTTGGAAATAGACAATTTCGTCTTAGCATTCTAGTTGATGCAAGCAGATTCATGATAATTTTTCATAGTGTAGGTAGGGAACTAAAGTTTGGTTTTGGATTATTTCCTAGATTTATTTAATCTTTTGCAAGGTCAAATCTCTATAGTCAACTTTATAATTTTCATAAAAACCAATTAGGCATTCCTTTTAGTGATGTGGGTAGAGATGGACAACTCCTATGCTTTTCAATCTTTTATAACATGGTTCATAACTAATACTTTAATTGAAGAAAATTTTTGTATAAATTGTTCTGTCAGAGGCCAAGATTATTCTCACATGGGGAACCGTTAGGACTTTTTTTAACCTTGAGAGAACACTTGCTTGGCAGGGGTGAAAGAAAAAGACATATCCACACGGATTTGCCCCTTGATTAGTTTGAGTGTTGTTTTATCATTTTTCAATACTTTTCATTTTCTCTTTTCTTATTAACATTTTTTCTTCAGGTGAGGAATGATCCACTTAAGTGTTGTAATTTGAAAAAAAGGCGGAAATTAGCTAGTGAATGTTTCGTCAATTCTAGTGACATTAAATTGTTGATTTCTAGAAGTTCAATTTGCTCAAGATTAAATAAAAGATAGGGATAATCTTTCGACCAAACTTTTCATTGACCCTATTGCATCCTTAGCCCCTAGCTTACATTTTCTAGTTAGCTAAAAGTCAAAGGCATATTTCCAATTCAAGAGAAAGCCTTCAAGGAGGGTATCATTGCCGGTATGTCGTGTCATAAGAAAGCGACGGTTCCTCTTCATTTGCATTAATCAATTTATAGGTACTTCCACAGTGAATCCCTTCAGTGATGAATGACTCTTCCCATGTTGGGGTCCATTTAATATGAGAAGGGATTTTGAGTAGAACGAGCTCACCTTGATCAAATTTGTTATGAAAGTTGAGTTCTATTGAGTGAATTTTGAGATGTTGATTCATTGGATAGATTACTTCCTTTCCATGATGGCGTGCGAATGGAGTTTGCTTTATTTGAGGGTAGAGGGCGTGATAAAGCCCGTGAGAGCTGATCTTCATAGGTATTGTCTTCTTAGCGGCATCATGGATTGGACCTCCCGCTAGAGAATAAGCTAGTACAACAGATCGTGGTCCATCATCTAGAGCTGAGTTGTAGGCTTCTACATGTGGCAATGCTCGCATATTGTTACTGTTTGGAAGCAATCTACTTTGAATATTGAAATGAAAGTCTCGCATATGCTCGTTATAACATGGCTTGCACAGTTCTAGAATATTTATGCTTAGAAGGATGCCAGCGATAGATGAATATCTCGAACAACTTGAACTTTGGAATTTTTACTCTCTTCTTCTTTTGCTTCTTGTGTATGCATGGATCATTGAGTTGTTTTTGTGACTGCCTCTTGTAGTAAATTTCTACATGAATTGTTGGCAGCTGTGTTTCTTGAAAGTTCAAGCTTGAGCTTTGTGATTCAACTTCTTGTTCAATTGAACTTGAGTATCCTTCTTGAAAAGAGAGTAAAGGTGTGGAAATTTGATCATCATCATGCTTCAAATAGATTAAGTCACCTTTTTGTATAGAACTTTGATCGTTTTCTTCTTCATTGAGTTATAGAGCCTCTTCTGCTTCATAGTAAATCTCTGTGTTGGATTCTTGGAAAGATGATAGAGGCAAGAGATTTTGATCGTTGAATTCTTTAACCTCTTCAGATTCATAGTAAACCTCTAGGTCATCCTCTTGAAAAGAGGGTAGAAGCGTGAAATTTGGCAATTTTCGAGTTCTATAATCTCTTGTGCTTCATAGAATACATTGAACCCATCTTAAAAATCGTCGAATTGCTCAAGGAGATACCCCTTGAGATGATTTAGCAACTTTGTCAATCCTTCATAGAAAGGGACCATATACACCCCTTCTTCTATTGCAATCGTGCTAGTTGACGTTTTTGAAACATCGAGCAAAAAGCAGGTGTATGGCACTTGTCGAGAAAGTCTTTGGATAACTTGATCAAGAAAAGTCTTCAACTGCTTCATATGTACATACCAATGCCTTTCGTGCATGAACATGAACCATATGGGCTCATTTGAAAATTTTATCGATAGCTTTATTTGCATGAATACTCTGTGAAGAGTAGGTTGATGGCATTTGGATACGGATCTTTAATGCGGCTTTTCAACCTTCTCTTCATAAATTTTGATCATGGTAGGAGACATATTGCTAAGAGAAATATCTAACTCAAACAATGTCGAATAGATCATACAAGTTCCGATACTTGGAATGACCCAACAACAAGATAGTTCTAACTTCTCTTCTTCGATAGGTAGAATTTGATCTTTGAACATAACCTTTCTCAGGGTATTTGGCATCGTAGCACGATCATATATTTATGAAATTTCAAGGCCTCACATCGGCAAGTGTTACCGTCAGGCTTTTGCAGGAGTTGGAGTGGGCTTACTTGCTGATCTTCTGATCGCTCAATACCCGGGTAGCCGTTACGTCTAGGTAGTACCGCTGACAGCTTGTGGGTGTTTGATGTGATCATCACCTACTGCCGGCGTATTGACGAGTCTTTAGAGTCCTACATAGAGGTTTTACTGGCTCAGGCAAAACGAAATAGGAGCGCATATCTGATATGTGCGGGACCGAGAATAATGCGTGTATATGATACCGTATTCTATTCTCGCGACTTATGTATCGGTCGGTTATATGTGATATGGCCAGATTATCGAATCAAGGGTTGATTCGATAAGTCAATGTATTGGATGTTAGTCGGTTATATGTGATATATCCGGATTATTAAGTCTAGTGTTGATTTAATAATTTAGTGTATAATTGTATATGTGATATACTAATTTACATTAACTAACATTGGTTCACTTGAGCATTTGTTTTTCTCACTTGTGCACAACCTAATATATATATGTGATATATATTAAAATGTGTTTTTATTTTGTATCATGGTTGTTGATACATCAAACATGGGTGTGTAAGACATACACCATTCTATTTGTGATGATGGGTTTTATTATTTAAAGTGAAAACAAAATTAGTGGAATATTAGTTGAAAGCATGAAGCTAGTGGAAGCTTGTGGATGCTTTGACTAAATCCATTAGTTTTGTTTTACTTAAGATATTTAGTAACCTAACCATCACAATTAGCCATGGTTATGTCTCTAAATGAGTTAGTATATGATACTCACTCACCATGGTTCACTCTCTCACTTGATCATTATTCTCATTTCATTTTGGTTCATCTTCTTCCTCAAGCTCAAAAAGCTTGCTAGGGTTTTGATTAAGTGAGAAAGAAAAGTGAGAAAAGAAAATCTAAAGTGAGCCCACTTTCTATTTCATCATGCTCTACTAGACTAGCACTTTAGTTTAGGGTGTTTGCTTCACTAATTCTTTAGTTAGTGAAGTAGAAGCTTGAGTTAGTATTCTCTCGACGTAGATCATCTTTGGCCTCGAAGACTTCAAGCAAGATCGCACAATTCTCTATGCGAAGCCATGCAAGAGTCCGGGAGTTCGAGGATCGCAGCGAAGGGACTACTACAAGGAGCTTATGAAGTGAAGGACCGATCTACAAAGGTTGTATTTCCTTTTTCACTTAGATAGTAAATTGTTTACTATGTTTCCGTATTGTATTCTAGTTAACGATCATGTTTAGAGTTCTTTCTAACGGCAAAGATTTTAAAATGGCATGGACGATGCCTCCCGAAACCTCGCTGCCGTCGATAGGAACCCTACAATGGTATCAGAGCCTAACTAGAAAATTATACGGATAATGTTAGATTACGAACACGAAAGAAACTCCGAACTTGAAACCCTAGAAATCATGTTTCTGTCGTTTCTAAAACGAGCCCTAAAATTTTTAAACAAGTACAGAATCATATATGTATGATACAATGAACACTAAAGAAATTTGGAGGCATTTGGTAATGATTGGGCCGGTGACGCACCCCCCGTCACCAGCCATTTCCGAGCCCCCCTTCCAGATTTTTACAGTGTTCTATTACATGAGTTTTGGTGCTTCAGGTGTTGTTTATTTTTGCTAAATTGCCATGTGATATTAATTTACTATAATGACAACTTGGAATGTTTCGTAGTCGTAATTTTAACTGTTTTCGGGTAACTTTAGACGTTGTTAAAAAGTTCAATCGGATGTCAATACCCACTTTAACCCTTGCCAGAAAAATTTCCAAGTGTTGGATTTTTCCCGTAGTTAAAAACCTTTCAAAAATCATGCAAGTTATGCGATGGATCCTCTAGAAGAACAAAACCTTAACTCGATTATGAGACCGTCAGAACTGCCACTGAAACCTCGGGTTTGTGGTGGTTCAGCGGTTCCACATGTGAGGCGTTGGTTTGGCCCTTCTAAGGCTGGTTCATTGGTACTGTGGCATGTGCTGAATCTTTCTAATCTACGTTCAAGTGTTGAGCTTTCTGGGTAATTGTGGGTGTTTGTTGATTCGATCGGAATGTTTAACATCGTCTAGTTTTTTCTGCGACCGTAAGTGTAATATGTGATATCGCCGGTTTCGTTGCTATATGTCACGACAATTGGGATGCGCATATTTACTTACGTTGATGACATATGATGTTATGTGTTCCTGTATATGTTATATTGGATCGTCGCGTTTTGAATAGCCGGGGGTTTTATGTGAGATGAGAGTTTTTATTTTCATTCATGTAAAATCAAATGTATGAAATATTCTTTTATTGGGGCACTTCCGGGTTGAGGTTGATGTCACCATTGATGTATATTATTTACTTTTCCGCATTAGGATAGACCCAAGAAGGGGAGCACAAGTAACCGGGCTCTAGAGTCCAGTGGAAGACCAACTCGAGGAGTCGAGTCTGGGTCTCCTAACTCTAGAATTGGTAGGGTTGCTTTCCGCTCTCGTAGGGGTCTAGGGGTGTGGGTTTGGCTATTCATCGCGACCATGGAATCCATGTTTTATAGAGGCTCAAAATAAAATACGAACCTCCTAGTATATCCATTATTTCATATGTTTCTTCTGCTGCGATATCTGTGATGTGATCATGTGATATGTTGTGATAGATACTGTATATAGTATATTTGATATGTTATATAGACGTTACTTATGTTTTACACACACGCTATCCCTTCCCCGATCTGCCATTAGTTACCTAACCTAAGGGTGCATGACAGGACATCGAGGCGAATGCGGATGGCATAAGTGTACGTCGTATTTATCTGTGATGTTTAGGTGACTTAAATGATAGGACTTCATTAATGTGATTAATGAAAGAAAAGAAACCTAAAAGATGTTGTAAAATCAAAATTTCAAAAAAAAAGGGTAGCTACAGTTTTGCTTTGCATTGTGATTATATGATATATCCTGCAACTTATTCGATGAGGAAAGAGCCAAGATCCCTTCACCGAGAATGACCTCTTTAGCAAAACTGGCAGATGCTACAACACTCGGTTTGTCTTTTGATTGCATTTTGGAGTTTTGCTTTGCATAGTGATATATATGATATATTCCGCACCTTATTCGATGAGAAAAGAGCCGAGATCACTTCACCGGGAATGACCTCTTTAGCAAAACTAATGAAAGCCTCAAAACTCACTTGTTTCTACAACGATATCAAGTTCATTACGCAATAGGTTTTCAGAAAAAACTGTTGTAGCCCTCCGTCATTTCAGATAAGTCCTACTTAGTATTTGTGCTACGTTTGTTGGCCTGCTTCAAGGCGTAGTGTGCGGTAGCTAACTAGTATTTAACTTCTTATGCATATGATGCAGATTGGATTAGGGTAGTCGTACGACTTTGTTGGCCTGCGCCAAAGGTCGTGATCAGTCGAAAATATTGCATTTTTAACACGTCAATTTCCCTACCATTTGCACTCATCTATAGGTGTTCAGTATTCATATAGCACATATTAGCAAAACACCCGTAAAATACCGAATTACATGTGTTATACTTTAAAACCGATATTTTGAGGGAAATTGAGTGTTTATCATGGCATCGCATCATCCTTGTATAGCGCAACATTTGTTTCGAGAATCTGTGCAGGAAATTCCAGGAGAAAAGCCAAAATTGTTAAAGTGCTGATAAAAGATGCACCAAGTCTAAGATTTTTTATGTGGCATTGATACAGAAAGAAATATAAAATTCAACATATCAGCAAAATACCATTAAGTCAAGAGGAAGCAGCACATAGAAATTCATTTACTGAAGCCCTCACGTGACCGCGGATCCGCGGCCGGAGCAGGCACGTGCTGCGGATCCGCGGTGGAACTTCCATATCATCACTTCTTCTCAGCTGCAGAATACTTCTCTCAGTACCTACACCTCAGCAAGCTATGACAATGTCCAGAATTCTCCAGAGTCTTCTGCTAGATCAGTAAGCTCCTTGTTCAAGCTAAACTTCCAAGCTTCCAAAGAAAGCTTCCCCCTTAACTACCTTAAAGCCTAGAAGCTTCTCCTTAACCCCCAAGCTTAAGAAGGAAGCTAAAACCTAACTAACTACTTCTAGAGGCTTTTACCTAACTACCTAGCTTACAAGGGAAGCTAACCTAAACCTAGCTTCTAAAGGAAGCCAAAGCTAGTGAAGGCTATAAAAGGAACCCTAAGGCCTCACTCTCAAGGTTGTTCAAGAGTTCAATCTTCAACCCCAACACAAGTTGAGTGACACAACTTTTACCTTCAAACCCTAACCTTAATTCAAATTCCAAAGCCAAAATCAAGAACTCCGAGTACCAAATCAAGCATGAAGCCTTCGATCCTTTAGAAAGCGACGCCGGATTTCATCGGAGCAAGTGATCCAAGGAGATCCGCGACTCAAGGAGCCGAGCGAAGCCAAAATTGACGATCAAGTTTCTTACTCTTGTAGATTTCGAGAGATTTGTAACGAAATTGTTGATAAATAAAGGTGACAATTCTATATCTTGCTTATCTTTTTAATTCAAGCATTATGATTCAACCTAGATTCTTGAATGTACTCTTTGTGATAATGTTTGAGTAAAACTCCGCTCGTGAAGGAGTCGAGACGATCAATAGATGATAATGATTAGATTCTTTTACAATTCTTAAGTCCTATAATGTTTGTAAATTCTTGAAAATCGAATGATCGACGATCTAGTTTCGATGCGAAATGCTTTCTTGATTATTTTCGCTCGGAACTAGAGATCAACGATCGATTATTTAATTTACTAGAAGCTAGCTTGTGAATGAGATTCATCGAAAGGACAAAGGATGAGATGAGGAAACCCTAGTTTCTTTGCAAGATCCTTAAACCTTGATAAATCGTCATCGATCTAGCATCAATTCATTAATGGATAAAATTATGTAATCATTAGATTTCATCACATCTAAAGGTTTAATCGACTCCTACGAGCCTCACTTCGAATCATGATATTTGGTTTGGAAATCATGAATTCTCAATTCTTGATTTTAATGTTTTCTTGATTTAGACCTAAATTTTACTAATTCTTGAACTTCAATTCTATAAATCATGAATTGTCTTTTCTCTTTTCTTTAAATTTCGACTCATCTAATTCGAAATATGAACGATTACACTTTCCCTATGGACGATCCGCACTTACTAACGCGCTACAAATCGACACCGTTATTGATTGCGGTCAAATAATTTTTGGTTGTGATTTCTATACAATTTTCTTATATACATGAACCGAGAATCATTCACTTATTGATAGAGCTCCATTTCCTGAAAGGTTGAGGCCCAACAAACATGATGCACAAAGGGAGAAGCTTGTGGACATGTTTAAGGAAGTTAACATCAACATCCCTCTCCTAGATGCTATACAACAAGTTCCGTCCTATGCGAAAATTCATAAGAACTTGTGCACTAGGAAGAGGAAGACTCAAGTGCCTAAATTTTTTTTATGTCGAGTACTGTAGACACGGCTTTTCCCCAACAATTACCAAGGAAACGTAAGGACCCAGGCTGTCCTACTATTTCTATATCTATTGGGGAAAAACACATTAACCGTGCTTTACTTGACCTTGGCGCTAGTGTTAACTTGCTTCCTTACTCGGTCTATGAGCAATTAGGTATCGGAGTGTTAAAGCCCTCGAGCATAACTCTCCAGATGGCTGACCGATCAATCACCAAACCTAGGGGTGAACTGGAGGATGTGTTAATAAAAATCGGGGAATTTATATTCCCTGTGGACTTTATTGTAATTGATACACAGCCTGTAGCGAACCCACGGAATCAAATTCCGGTGATTTTAGGTCGCTCCTTTTTGGCTACTTCCAACGATGTAATCAACTGTAGAAATGGCTCTATGACCCTATCCTTCGGGAATTGGTCAATTGAGCTGAACATTTACAAGTTGGGAAGTGTACCCTCCGAACCTACTGCTCAGGTCTGTTCTGTCAACTTAATGGATGTCGACAGCAGCGAATTTGATGATCCTCATGATACCGATCTAGACTCTTTTCATACGTTGTTGTTTGACCCAACTATGTATCATACATATACAGACTCTTCCACCAAGATGTCCGGGTCAACAACAAACACCGATTATGAACTGCTTTTAGAGTTTGAAGATCACCCCGCGCTTTGTGATGATATTATTCTTCTGGGTATTGATGAGACTTTTGAGGAAATCTTTGCTGATGAACTCGCATTTTTGAATGACACGGGTGTTGAGATGAATCATCTCCCAAACAATGAAATTGAACCTCCACCCCTTCATATGAACTGTAAAAAGAATGCGAGTAATCCATTACATTCACTGCATCGTCTCTCTAAAATGAGACGCACACACATTCTATTCCACCACTTACCCTGTACCCACTTCTTCTTCCACCAACCTGAGCACTACATTGATAAAATTTTCGAATGGTTGGTGTTAACTTTCGATCTTTACAAAGCTTGGCATCGACCAATAATTTTTACCCCCTCTTGTGATTTTCAAAGATTAACATATTTTAACTCAAGTTTGGGGGGGTGTAATCTGGCTCTTGAAAAGAAAATTTTTATACAAAATGATGAGCCAAAAATAAGTTTGGGGGAGGATCATCACTTAAATATTTTGCCCCCATTAATAAATTTCCTCCCTGGCTTACAGGTTTTTTTCGAGATCTAGCGGATGGCAACAGTGAGGACACTGTTGAAAACAAGTTTGGGGGAGGTTTGTGCTTATTTTCGCATCATTTGCATATCACTTCGCATAAGCACAAAACATTTTTGAAAACCTATAAAAATTTAAAAATTTTCAAAAATAAAAATAAAAATATTTTTGTACATAAATAAGATAATAAAAGATTAGATGGTGAAAAATTACATCCAAAATATTGGAAAAATTTAAGAAAACCAAGAAAATTAGAAGTTTTCTTAAATGAACTAGTAATTAGTAGTTATGAGCCGTTGTCCCAAAGGTTAGTAAGATGAAGGAAGTCACTAATCTGAGAATAAAAATAAGTCTGAAAAATAGTTTCTATTCTGGAAGCCAAATATTTTGAACATTGATGCCCTACTATACGCACTTACACATGTCTTGAAGCTCGGGATAGTAGAGGATACCTTGAAATGCTATTGTCTAAAAGCCGATATATGAAGGAAATAAAAAAAATAAATAAAATATAAAATGGTGAGAAAAATGGACACTGGTTTTGTTATCGCCAAGGCAGCAATAAAAAAATATAGCGAGGGTGCCTCTTCACCTAGTGCCTTAGACCAACTGGTCTGCGAGTCATTGCTAAGCCTTAGGTGGTGCTAGACGAGGAAATACACCAAATAAGCAAGCACATGAGTAATCGGTCGGTTAGTACCTCAAGAAGTATTAACGGTCGCATGAAAGTGTGTAAGCAAATTCATCTAAATATTCATTAATTAAAAAGTACTGAGGCAGATGGGCAAGAGTATGATAGCCTGAATTGAATTCTTCGGGTGTAGGGATGTTCTTTACACACACGTAGGGTTATATGATCGATGTTTGGAAGAAAAATATGAATGAAGAATAAGATAATATTTTATTGAGGGAGGATGTGATTTCTGACATCTTTTCATGACTATTAAGATAGGGCTCATGACAACCGAAAAGCTAGCATAGTTGGAAACTCTAATTTTCAAAGTATTTCTTTTACAATTCTTATCTTTATATGTAACTTTCACGGTCTTCCTTTTATTATTGGATTTTGTGGGTGCAATCCGCTGAAAACCCTCAGGAGACAACACTCGTTCTACTAGGGACACCTAGAGGTTTAAAGGCTTGTTGCACGTGCTCAGTGCAATCGTGTTACCTACGAAAGTGTGCTACTTAGTTTTTCTCTTTCTTTACTTTCTCCTTCTCTTTTTAATAAAACAGTTCGCTCGAGACGACCGAAAATAAGTTTGGGGGAATTTGATCAGTCGAAAATATTGCATTTTTAACACGTCAATTTCCCTACCATTTGCACTCATCTATAGGTGTTCGGTATTCATATAGCACATATTAGCAAAACACCCGTAAAATACCGAATTACATGTGTTATACTTTAAAACTGACATTTTGAGGGAAATTGAGTGTTTATCATGGCATCGCATCATCCTTGTATAGCGCAACATTTGTTTCGAGAATCTATACAGGAAATTCCAGGAGAAAAGCTAAAATTGTCAAAGTGTTGATAAAAGATACGCCAAGTCTAAGATTTTTGATGTGGCATTGATACAGAAAGAAATATAAAATTCAACATATCAGCAAAATACCATTTAAGTCAAGAGGAAGCAGCACACAGAAATTCATTTACTGAAGCCTTCAGGTGACCGCGGATCCGCGGCCGGAGCAGGCACGTGCCGCGGATCTGCGGTGGAACTTCCACATCATCACTTCTTCTCAGCTGCAGAATACTTCTCTCAGTACCTACACCTCAGCAAGCTATGACAATGTCCAGAATTCTCCAGAGTCTTCTGCCAGATCAGCAAACTCCTTGTTCAAGCTAAACTTCCAAGCTTCCAAAGCAAGCTTCCCCCTTAACTACCTTAAAGCCTAGAAGCTTCTCCTTAACCTCCAAACTTAAGAAGGAAACTAAAGCCTAACTAACTACTTCTAGAGGCTTCTACCTAGCTACCTAGCTTACAAGGGAAGCTAACCTAAACCTAACTTCTAAAGGAAGCCAAAGCTAGTGAAGGCTATAAAAGGAACACTAAGGCCTCACTCTTAAGGTTGTTCAAGAGTTCAATCTTCAACCCCAACACAAGTTGAGTGACACAACTTGTACCTCTAAACCCTAACCCTAATTCAAATTCCAAAGCCAAAATCAAGAACTTCGAGTACCAAATCAAGCATGAAGCCTTCGATCCTTTAGAAAGCGACGCCGGACTTCATCGGAGCAAGTGATCCAAGGAGATCCGCGACTCAAGGAGCCGAGCGAAGCCAAAATCGACGATCAAGTTTCTTAATCTTGTAGATTTCGAGAGATTTGTAACGAAATTGTTGATAAATAAAGGTGACAATTCTATATCTTGCTTATCTTTTTAATTCAAGCATTAAGATTCAATCTAGATTCTTGAATGTGCTCTTTGTGATAATGTTTGAGTAAAACTCCGCTCGTGAAGGAGTCGAGACGATCAATAGATGATGATGATTAGATTCTTTTACAATTCTTAAGTCCTATAATGTATGTAAATTCTTGAAAATCGAATGATCGACGATCTAATTTCGATGCGAAATGCTTTCTTGATTATTTTCTCTCAGAACTAGAGATCAACAATCGATTATTTGATTTGCTAGAAGCTAGCTTATGAATGAGATTTATCGAAAGGACAAAGGATGAAATGAGGAAACCCTAGTTTCTTTGTAAGATCCTTAAACCTCGATAAATCGTCATCGATCTACCATCAATTCATTAATGGATAAGAGTATGTAATCATTAGATTTCATCACATCTAAAGGTTTAATCGACTCCTACGAGCCTCACTTCGAATCTTGATATTTGGTTTGGAAATCATAAATTCTTAATTCTTGATTTTAATGTTTTCTTGATTTAGACCTAAATTTTACTAATTCTTGAACTTCAATTCTATAAATCATGAATTGTCTTTTCTCTTTTCTTTAAATTTCGACTCATCTAATTCGAAATACGAACGATTACACTTTCCCTGTGGACGATCCGCACTTACTAACGTGCTACAAATTGACACCGTTATTGATTGCGGTCAAATAATTTTTGGTTGTGATTTCTATACAATTTTCTTATATACACGAACTGAGAATCATTCAATCAGGTCGTGCGGGTGGGTTTAATTCAATCAAGAAATGACGGTTGAACTGGACTAGCGCACTATGGTTTGTTGGCCTGCGTCAAGGTCATGGGACACTGGGGCAAAATATTATCGGGAATTTCAAGTGCTGAAATTTGCAATGAGATTGCATACCTTCTATGAGATAGTTGGATCCCGATACCCACTGCGAGTAATTGTTACTCCTGGGAGAGTTTTACACAGGAAAATTAGCCGATCAGGTAGGTGTCTAGAAAGGTGTCAACAGGGTTATGCCTCTGGGAAAACGAGGTTTATTTTAATTAGGTCCGTGCAAAAGAACGGGGAACCTCCCTCGAAGTACCGATACTGGCCTGGCTGAAAAATTGGCGAAATTGTAGGGTGTAATTAATCCCGGCTAGTCTTTCCTTTTACGGTTTGAAGGAAGATTTGATAAAAACAGTGGGAGCTATCCTGATTAGATAAAATAATAACCAATCTGATCTTGCAAGAGCATATGCTAAAGTATTTTCTTCTCTCTCTCCAGGTAGCGACCATATCATGCCTTAATCAAGATAATAATATGGATGTATTGACCGAACCCACATGTTATACTGTGCTGGGGAACGTTGGTTCCGTTCTTTCTTATAAAAGTTATAAGACTGAATAGGATATAGGGGAATACCAGGATTCCCATGCCACCCGAATGAAGAAAGTACATGATGATGCATTTTCTTCGGGTGTGTTCGTTACAGAGAACTGTTTCTCCATTTGCTCTACGTCCTCGGTATTAGATACCGGGTCAGGATCCCATATATGTAATCAGTTACATGGGCTGCGAAAAGGTAGAGAACTTGGAGAATGTGATAAAGACATAAGGGTTGGAAATGGTGCAATTGTTGCAGCTAAAACCATCGGGGAATATCACCTTATATTACCAACTGGTAATACATTGATTCTGAACGAATGCTATTACATGCCGAACCTGATATACAACATTATATCGGTTTATTTGTTGAGTAAAGATGGATATAATTTTGTATTACAGGATAATGTTATGAACATTTTCCTGAACCAAAAGTTAGTTGGATCAGGCACGTTGTGCAATGGCATTTATGTTCTAAATCAATCAACAGTTCTGAGCATAACAAACACAAACAAGAGGAAGAATTCAGAAATGAACGAATCCTTCTTATGGCATTATAGACTTGGTCATTTTAATGCGACACGGCTAGCTAAGTTGCATAAGGATGGATATTTGAATCCTTTCGAACTTTCATCTTATGACACTTGCCAGTCATGTCTCAAAGGCAAGATGACCAAAACTCCATTTACGAGACACGGAGAAAGAGTTACGGAACTCTTGAGACTGGTACATAGTGATGTATGCGGTCCCATGTCTACACATACCAGGAATGGTTCTGCGTACTTCATTGCATTCACTGACGATCTCTCTAGATTCGGATATGTGTTCCTGTTGAAACACAAATCAGAAGCTTTTGAGAAATTTAGAGAATATAAACAAGAAGTCGAGAACCAAACCGGAAAGAATATTAAAATCATTCGATCTGATCGAGGAGGTGAATACTTGAGCAATGAATTCCTGGACTTCCTAAAAGAGAATGGGATTCTCTCTCAGCTGACACCTCCATATACACCATAGCACAACGGTGTATCAGAACGAAGGAACCGCACCCTATTAGATATGGTGCGCTCTATGATGAGCACAAGTGAGTTACCTATTTCCTTCTGGGGGTATGCACTGGAAACAGCTGCAAACCTATTGAATATGGTTCCCACCAAATCTGTGACAACCACTCCATATGAGATATGGAAAGGGAAAAGACCGTGTCTTAATTATGTTAAAATATGAGGTTGTCCGGCATATGTGAAAACACAAAATCCGGACAAGCTCGGGGCAAGTTCCATTCTGTGTAAGTTTATTGGATATCCTAAACATTCGTGCGGGTATATCTTCTACCACACCGAGGAACAAAAGGTGTTTGTTTCTCGACATGCCACCTTTTTAGAAAAGGAATTTCTTGATAAAGAGATTAGTGGCAAGGAGGTAGAACTGGAAGAGGTTCCAGCAATACAGACTACAACAGAAGATTTGGTGGAACCGGAGGATTCGGTAGTTCCCGATGAATCCCAGCCACTCCGCCAATCTAGTAGGGTTCCTCACCCATCTGAGAGATACTACGGTTTTCTTATGGATGGTGGGAGTGAGGATTGTATCATGGAGGATGATGACCCAACTAGCTTCGAGCAGGCCATCACGAGTGGTGACTCAGTGAAATGGCTGGATGCAATGCGGTCCGAGATGGAATCCATGTACACCAACAAAGTATGGACTTTGGAAGATGCTTTTGAAGGGGTAAAACCCATTGGGAGCAAGTGGATATTCAAGAAAAAACTTGGTGTAGATGGGAAAGTGGAGACTTTCAAAGCTAGACTTGTTGCAAAGGGTTTTCGTCAACGACCAGGTGTCGATTATGACGAAACCTTTTCTCCAGTGGCTATGCTTAAATCCATCCAGATCATGCTTGCCATCGCTGCATATCATGACTATTAAATCTGGAAAATGGATGTTAAGACCGCCTTTCTAAATGGTGATTTAGAAGAGAGCGTGTACAAGACTCAGCCGAGGGCTTCGTAGCTAGTGGGAGCAGTGGTAAGGTGTGCAAGCTGCTTAAATCCATTTATGGATTAAAACAAGTATCACGGAGTTGGAACATCTGCTTTGATGTCATTATCAAAGAGTTTGATTTCGTCAAAAACATAGATGAACCTTGTATATACAAGAAGATGGCAGAGAGTAAGGTTGTCTTCCTCGTATTGTACGTGGATGACATACTCTTGATAGGAAATGACATTCCTATGCTGCAATCGGTCAAGCTCTTCTTATCACAAAGATTCTCAATGAAAGATCTAGGGGATGCCTTCTACATCTTGAGAATTAAGATCTATAGAGATAGATCTAAACGGATACTGGGACTGTCCCAATCCAGATACATTGATACCATACTAAAGCGGTTTAGTATGGAAGAATCCAAGCGTGGGTTTTTACCCATGATCTCTGGGCTCACTCTCTCCAAAGAGATGTCTCCGAAGACTGATTTGGAGAGAGCTCGCATGCAAGGGATACCCTATGCTTCGGCAGTAGGCTCTATCATGTACGTGATGTATGTACCAGACCGGATGTAGCACACTCACTAAGTGTAGTGAGTAGGTATCAAGCAGATCCTGGAGAGAGTCACTGGACAGCTGTGAAGAGCATTCTCAAGTACTTATGAAGGACTAAAGAGATGCTCTTGGTGTATGGTAATGGAGAACTCCAAGTGGAGTCCTTTACCGATTCGAGCTTCCAGAGTGATAAAGACGACTCTAAGTCGCACTCGGGATTTTTCTTTACCCTCAATGGAGGAGCGGTGTGCTGGAAGAGTTCCATGCAGGAAACCGTGGCAGACTCGACGATGGAGACTGAATACATCGCTGCCAACGATGCTGCTAAAGAGGTTGTCTGGATCAAGAAGTTCATAACTGAACTTGGAGTGGTTCCATCCATTAAGGATCCAATACCTTTGTATTGTGATAACAATAGAGCGGTGGCTTTGGCCAAGGAACCCAAGTCCCATCAGCGATCCAGGCATATTCTGAGGAGGTATCACCTGATTCGGCAGATAGTTGATCGTCGGGAGATCGAGGTCAGGAGGGTTGACACGAAGAACAACACAACGGATCCACTCACGAAGGCCATTCACCAGATACAGTTCGAGAGACACTTCGGGATGCTTGGTATGCGATATTACTGTAGCTGGCCCTAGTGCAAGTGGGAGATTGTTAGTTTTATATATGCCTTAGAGGACAGTATTGTACATATGATGTATATTATATTGGATGCTTGAACATATATAGAGAGGACTTTCTTGCTCGATATGATAGTATGCTATCTGGTTGCTCTTTATCTTAACATGTATACTTGTCTCTTGATACTGTTTTATGGTTACATGTTGGTAAAGCCCTTAGGATGTGTACTTGACTACCAGGACTATGATGCAGATCATACTAGTAGGGAAATGGTAGTCCATAAGTTCATCCTTTAATGTTCCTAGTCATGGGTGTATCGAGACAGGGCATCGATATACCATAGTAGACTAGCGTATACGCTTCTTGACCCATGAGATGGGTGATGGATGATCCCATATCCATTGGTGTTTGACATCAGAGATAGTATACGGGTGCTCAGTAGAGACTGAGTACACTGGACGGACTTGCCGAGAACTCCCAGATGGTATTATACCTCACGTCAGATGGCAGTTCTCTGGTGACACTTGTACAGGTTAGTCTGTAGACCTGAGATTGTCATAGAGTCTTGTGTGATTCCCACTATGCTTTGATTTCCACCTTACCACGTCCAAGAGGGCGTGCAAAACGGTGGTTTTTGGGTACAGTCCCGAGTCACATGGAGGCAATGAGCGATAGGAGGGGTTTCGTCTCTCCCGGTATTGGGGGTTGATGTTGCGCTGTGCTCGATTGGCCAAAACAGGGAAGTCCCTGGCCAGGGATGATTTAGAAATTTACTGGTAAGTGTTACCAGTAGTTTCTCGACCCGTTATGAGCCTAACATCTGCATGACTTATCGGTTATTGGGGTCTGACGTTTACCGCCCCTAGACTTGATATGCGACATATCAGACGAGCAGACCGGACTGTATGGCAAGTGTTACCGTCAGGCTTTTGCAGGAGTTGGAGCGGGCTTACTTGCTGATATTCTGATCGCTCAATACCCGGGTAGCCGTTACGTCCAGCTAGTACCGTTGACGGCTTGTAGGTGCTTGATGTGATCATCACCTACTGCCGGCGTATTGACGAGTCTTTAGAGTCCTACATAGATCTTTTACTGGCTCAGGAAAAACGAAATAGGAGTGCATATGTGATATGTATGGGACCAAGAATAATGTGTGTATGTGATACCGTATTCTATTCTCACGACTTATGTATCAGTCGGTTATATGTGATATGGCCAGGTTATCGAATCAAGGGTTCATTCGATAAGTCGATGCATTGGATGTTAGTCGGTTATATGTGATATATCCGGATTATTAAGTCAAGTGTTTATTTAATAATTTAGTGTATAATTGTATATGTGATATACTAATTTACATTAACAAATTGGTTCACTTGAGCATTTGTTTTTCTCACTTGTGCACAACCTAATATATATATATATATATATGTGTGTGATATATATTAAAATGTGTTTTCATTTTGTATCATGGTTGTTGATACATCAAACATGGGTGTGTAAGACATACACCATTCTATTTGTGATAATGGATTTTATTGTTTAAAGTGAAAACAAAATTAGTGGAATATTAGTTGAAAGTATGAAGCTAGTGGAAGCTTGTGGATGCTTTGACTAAGTCCATTAGTTTTGTTTTACTTAAGATATTTAGTAACCTAACCATCACAATTAGCCATGGTTATGTCTCTAAATGAGTTAGTATATGATACTCACTCACCATGGTTCACTCTCTCACTTGATCATCATTCTCATTTCATTTTGGCCCATCTTCTTCCTCAAGCTCAAAAAGCTTGCTAGGGTTTTGATTAAGTGAGAAAGCAAAGTGAGAAAAGAAATTCTAAAGTAAGCCCACTTCCTATTTCATCATTCTCTACTAGACTAACACTTTAGTTTAGGGTGTTTTCTTCACTAATTCTTTAGTTAGTGAAGTAGAAGCTTGAGTTAGTATTCTCTCGACGTAGATCATCTTCAGCCTCGAAGACTTCAAGCAAGAGCGTACATTTCTCTACGCGAAGCTATGCAAGAGCCCGGGAGTTCGAGGATCGCAGCGAAGGGACTACTGCAAGGAGCTTATGAAATGAAGGACCGATCTATAAAGATCGTATTTCCTTTTTCACTTAGATAGTAAATGGTTTACTATGTTTCCGTATTGTATTCTAGTTAACGATCATGTTTAGAGTTCCTTTTAATGACAAAGATTTTAAAATGGAATGGACGATGCCTCCCGAAACCTCGCTGCAGTACAGGAAGAAGACTATCCAATAAGCGTAATAGGTGTACTCTCGTAATCCTGGGAGTACTCGTAACTTGAGAGAAGGTAAAGATAAAAGACAACTGAATAAGCCTTATTCCATTTCTCCTGGACCAGAATCCATTCTCGAACTGGAACAAGTTCCTTTGAGTTCATATATAACTATACGGGGGATTATCCAATAAATGTGGATTTCGTAGTGATACGGGGTATCCTAGAGAAATGCAAAGGTGAAGTAGGAGTGGCGATGAACTACGCAGTTTGGTCGTGAATGATAGCAGTCGCCATTTACTTTGCCCTCTTTCTAATCCCTTTATTTGTCTTTACTTATTACCTTCTGTACACCACACTTAGGCTAATTGGTTTTATTCTTTCCCCACCTTTCGACACCTGCCTATGGTTTAGAAGAAGACTATCCAATAAGCGTAATAGGTGTACCCTCTCCTAATCGTAGGAGCCCTCACAACCTGAGAGAAGGTAAAAGGAAAAGACAACTGAATAGTCATATTCAATTTCATCATAACTGGAAACCATTCTCGAATCTGAAATAAGTTTCCTCGAGTTCGTATATAACTATACGATGGTCATATCCAATAAATGTGGATCTTTGTAGTGATACGGAATGTTCCGGAGAAAAGCAAAGGGTAAAAGTAGGAGTGGCAATGAAGTATGCAACTCTGACAATTCAAAAGCCAATGTATTTTAAGAAGGTTCGGTTAATTTGGTTACTGAGTTATAGTCTAGGGTCAGGACATGGTCGCTGCCAAAGAGAGAGAGAGAAAAGAAACACTCAGCGTCCATTTTAACCTAGATCAGAATGGTCAATCACTTTATCTAATCAAGATGTCTCCCACTGTTTCCTCAAATTCTCCTCCAAACCTGAAAGAAGAATTAGTCGGGATCATCTAAAATCACCCGAAGAGTAAACCAACTCATCGGTGGGAATCGAGATCCAACTATCATCGCATGATAATCTGATGGAGTCCACTCAAGTTATTGCACTCCAATGGGTATGCGCATATCTGGCAAGTTTCCTGTATATTTGAAACTCTCGATGGATTTCTACCCCATGCTCTTATGATCTTGACGAAGGCCAACATATCATAAGTCGCATGTCAAGTTCTACCTGCCATTGTCCAGGTTAATTTGAACTCACCCGTACATACCCTTGACGAAGGCCAAAATAGTAGTACGGCTGTCATAAACCAATGCATCTATCTATGCTACAGAAAAGTAACAAATAGTTCCCATACACTATACCTTGACGAAGGCCAACATACATAGCATGAATACTAAGTGCTACCCGTCTGAAATGACAGAGGGCTACGAATGGTTTTTGGCGAAAAACCATTAACGTAATGAACTTGATATCGTTGAAGGAACCAGATAGTTTTTTACAAATATATTGTGACGAAAACCATTGCTAAAGAGCTCATTCCCGGTGAAGGGATCTCGGCTCTTTCCTTGTGGAATGAGGTGCAGGATATTCCCACTGAATATCACGATGCAAAGCAAAAAAGTAATCGACTATAATGAAGTTCTTACCCTGATGCAATCTTCTGCCCAAGAGGTCACTCCCGGTGAGAGGATCTCGGCTCTTGCCTCGTCGAATGAGGTGCTGGATATTCATAACCGAATACCGCTGTACAAAACAAAAAGAAAACATCCTTGAAGTAACAGATTTTAAAAATTGTTCCAACAACATCGAATAGGTCTGTTTTCCTTGCATTGATCTGAATCAATACAGTCCCATCAATTAATCACACCACAAAAGAACAAAAATATGATGTACGTATATGCCATCCGCATTCGCCACTGGGTCCCATCATCACCAGTTAGGTTACTTAACTAACGACAGAGTGAGGACCGGACTAGCACGGGTGTAAAACATATACAATATCTACCAGTATATATATAACAATATATAATAATCGTTCCATGCATGATAAATGTAACATCATAAATAAGCAATAAGCATCACAGAAAAATACAGATAATCTGGGAGCCCCGGGTTTCTATTGAGCCGCAAGTGAAACCCGACGTTCCTCTAGTCTAGCCTGTGTAATGAAAACCTAGACCCCTACGAGTGCGACAAATTACCCGCCAAAACCAGAAGCAAGGCAGCCTCCTTCATCAAAGTGAATGGGCCACCCGGCACTTCACGGAATACGATAACTTGAGCACCCCTCCTTGGGTCAACCTGTACTGTCACGACCCGCAGGGTACGGAACGTGACTGGCACTTAAGTTACGAAACGTCTCAAGACATCCGTAAAATAAGTAAGCCAAAGCCCAGAAACCAAAACCAAATAAGCAAAAGAATGAAGGAAAACCAATCAATTGAAAGCGAGTTTATCAAATGAGTCATATCAAGCCTTTTACAAACAATATCAATTTTTCCGAAAATTTCGGCAGAGTCTCCTTTGTAAATACTGGCCCCCAAAATGGGTACAACAAGAATATATATGAATACAACAAATAAGGCATCCCCAAGCGGGAGCTAGCTCTTCGCCACAAGGAGGTCACAAATCCCACGCAATATAAATCAGCAATATGCAAAATAAGCATAAAAAGGCATAAGTAAAAAGCAACATGTCGGCTCAAGTGAGCTCGACCCCAAATACAACATGAAAAGTCCACAAATCTCACAGTCTCGTCTCTAGGTCAATATACAACAATACTGGTAGATACAGTAGATGGAGTACTCTAGATACAAAGAATATACAAGGTGGTACAAAAATAATAATACAACCCACCTACGAGCAAAAGTCTCGAGTCCGGGCAAAAGAGGCAAAAGAAGCGGTGCGCCCGCCGCTACTGTGCTGACGGAACGGACCTGCAAAAGACTGTGGCACAACGGGGGTGAGTTGCCAACTCGTGAGTAATAAATAACATCTGTAGAGGCTATCGCAAGTATGCACACAAGCATCCTAGCATGTATAATACAGGTATGTATGCAATATGACTATACTAGCAGGTATGTATGCAATATGAATATACTAGGAGGTATGTATGCAATATGAATATACTAGCAGGTATGTATGCAATATGAATATACTTGTGATCTGCATGTGTAAATATAAGAAATCATCTTTTTCCTTTAGGCATCTCTTTTGAAATATCAGCACAATACCAATAAAATCAACCAGAATCCGTGTCCAGCAACGACACCTCAAAACTGTCTCAAATCTCATATATCCATATCGTAGTATCTCTGGCCTCAGCCTTCCGGCTGACCCATCTCAAATATCAATATCTCATCATCTCGCGGCCACGATCGGTATCCTCTGGATATCCGCCGTGCCAAAACAGTCACCGGTAGGTAATCCGTCCCCTGCCAGGCTCATCGTCAGCACCACGAGCTTCTTGCCCCGGGGTACCTTACCGGGCCCACCATGTACCCGAGACGGTTCATCCAACTCCTCGAAATGGGTCTCGAAACCACAGCAAACTCATGGTGGACGACACTTATATCACTAGAAAACCGCAATTTACATATTTAAAAAAAATAATAAGTTTAGAAATTTTGCGGCTTTCCCCCGAAATCCAGAAATATCACAAAATCTCAAGAAATCCTCATATGTGCATATGCCAATGATAATGAATGCATATGGTATCAATAATCAAGTTGCGATGTATGATTGATAGACTAGGCATGAACAAATAACATGATGAGATACATGCACATGATTAGCAATCTTACGATTTCATTTTAAGGAATTAAAGGCAATAGCATAGGTTTAAGCATCAATTATAGTAAAAGGTTTCAAATTATAGGTTATCTAGTGTGGTGGCATGGCAATTACCAGGGCGTGTGTGTAAGCATGAATAGTGCTCGTGCTGCATATAAAAACCCTGACAATGGTGCAGGTGTCCTATAGAATGGGTTCGGATATGTATGTCAAATAAGGTATGGATGTAGTTACTAATATCACTAAAATCTTAACTACTTAAACTATCGGGAGACTTGCGCCATCCAAACGATAGTCCCCCATAGATATTAAATCTACTCACAGGAATCCCCAGCTAGCTATGTCCAATCACCGCCTTTCCTTTTCGTGCCGCGTCCGAAGTCTCCGCGACCAAACCTGGAATTTGCACCAATACAAAACATAAGATTACATATCATGAAATGACGCAAATCCCAAATGAAAATATCAATGCTCACGAGTTAGGCACAACGTGCACAAGGTGTGCGGAACACACACGAAAATCACAAAAACTAACTATGATCGTCGATTTGGTCGCCCGGCAAAGCTAAAACCCGATAAAACAAAAAAAGATCCACATTCACACACCCTAAAAGTCGTAGGAGAAGCCAATACAATCATCAAGATATCAAAAATAATTCATCACATAATTTTATAACAAAACTAGTAAGCATTTGCATTCCAAAATCGGTGCAAATATCGCCGATTTGCGACAAAAAAGACTACAATCTAGCATAATCACCCAAGTCACACCATTAGATAGCCACTACACAAAATTTCAACACATTAACCATGCTTCAAAACCTATATTCCACAACCAAACCCTTTCTTGATTTGTATCAATAGCAGTTACAATCAAAATCCATACTAGAAAAACTTAAACTAACACTAATTTGAAACCCAATAGCAAGTTAACCTCTTAGATTTAGATTAGCAAAACACTAGATAGCAAAATAAATTAATTAACCTAATAATGGTTTTCTAAACCCTAATTAAAATTCAAGCCATGAACTAAAAAAAATTAGATTAGAAATTAGCACTAAAATTAACACTTCAAGTTCTAATTTAGCATGTTTAACTACAATTTAACAATTCGATTAGAATTTTCACCTCACATGTTTTGAACCTCTTGCACTTAGCCTCCAAAGTTGCCTCTTTTCTCCAAAATTTAAACCAATTTGGGCTTGAGAAGGGATAGAATAGGGTTTTGTGTTGAATTTGTGAAGAATTTTATGGATTTTTGTTGAATTTTGATGGAATTGAGATGAATTTTGGAAGGAAAAAGAGAAGGGAAATTGGGGACAGCAACTGGGAGGCTCTCGGCCAGAGGAGAAAAGTGGGGAGTTGTGAGGGAATTGTGAAAGAAAAATCCAAAGTCAAAGCCCTCATATCTCACTAAAAACCCATACCCAAATTACTATATTTTAATCCTATTCAAAACAATTCATTCACAATAGTTAAAGTCAAATAGAGGGGGATGGGGCTGCTGCAGCAGTGGTGGGGCCGGCCTTGGGGAGTGGGGGTGAGTGGGAATGAATACAAAAAGGTTCTATGCAAAAAAGACCCCCCACAAGTTCATATTTGCAAGTTTTAGCTCAAAAAAATTATATTTTTGTTTTCCATCATAAAAACCCATTAAACCTTGAAATAAAATACTAAAAATTTATATTACAACTAGATTTTAATTAACATGATTTTAAAGATTAAAATTAGCCCATTTAAATTTGTATTTATCGCTAATTTAATGTATTTTTTTACCGGTTAAAATAATATTAAAAATTGAAAAATTAGGGAAAAATTTTAAACGATCAGAATTTCATAAGTAACTCATTAGCTACTAAAAACTAGCAATTACCTATCCAAATTAGGTATAATTAGGCCTAAACTGCAAAATAACAAAAAAGACGATTTTCGGAAATATACCAAATTTTCACCGATTTTCGGGAAAACACCAAAACGACTTTTCAAGGCGTTACAATCTTCCCCCCTTAAAGAAATTCGGTCCCCGAATTTAAAAATCTAGCTACGCGTACTTTCAAAGAGATAGGGATATTTCTTCCTCATCTCGTCCTCGGTCTCCCAGGTGACCTCCTCGCTGCTCGGGCCACGCCAAATGATCTTGACGGTCGGTATAACTTTCGATCTTAATTTCTTCACCTGCCGATCCAGGATGACCACCGGCTGCTCTGCAAAAGAAAGGTCGCGATCTAGCTGGACTGTCGGGTGCTGAATTGCATGCGGAGGGTCGTGAAGGTACTTGCGGAGCATCGAAACATGGAAGACGGGGTGAACATCAGGAAAGCTGGGTGGAAGAGCCAAACGATACGTAACTGTGCCGACACGCTCGAGAATCTCGAAGGGACCCACAAATCTGGGACTAAGCTTTCCTTTTCGCCCAAATCGCATCACGCCCTTCATCGGAGAGACCCTCAGAAAAACAAGATCGCCAACTGCGAACTCTAGCCTGCGACGGCGTCTGTCTGCATATGATTTCTGCCTGCTCTGAGCCGCTCTCATCCGGTCTCGAATCAACTGTATCTTCGCGGTCGTCTCCTCAACAAGCTGCGGCCCTAATATACTGCTCTCGCTGAGCTTTGTCCAACAAACGGGCGATCTACATCTCCTCCCATACAATGCCTCGAAAGGTGCTATCTGAATAGTATCCTGGAAGCTGTTGTTGTAGGAGAATTCCACTAAGGGTAAATGATGATCCCAGCTACCTCCGAAGTCTAAAACGCACGCTCGGAGAATGTCCTCAAGAGTCTGAATGGTCCGCTCTGACTGGCCGTCGGTTTGCGGATGAAATACTATGCTGAAACTCAAACGGGTGCCCAATGCCCCTCTGAAGTCGCTGCCATAGTCGGCTGGTAAACTGGGTGTCTCGGTCGGACACGATACACGTTGGGACTCCATGCAGTCGTACGATCTCATCGATGTAAATCTGGGCGTACTGAGCAAAACCGAAAGTCGTCTTCACTGGCAGGAAGTGAGCCGCTTTTGTCAATCGATCCATGATCACCCAAATGGAGTTGTACCCTCGACTGGTCCTGGGTAGACCCACAATGAAGTCCATAGAAATCTGCTCCCATTTCCACTCCAGAATGGGAAAAAGCTGCAACTCTCCTGCTGGCCTCTGGTGCTCGGCCTTGACTTGCTGACAAGTCAGGCATCTCGATACGAAGTATGTGACTTCCTTCTTCATCCCGTCCCACCAATAGACATCTCTCAAAATGCGGTACATCTTGGTGGAACCCGGATGAACGCTGTATGTCGATCTATGCACCTCCTCAAGAATCTCACGTCGTAGTCCTTCAGAATCTGGTACGCACAGTCGAGTCCCAAATCGCAGTACTCCCTGATCATCGATCACGATCTCGGAATCTCTGCCCTGCCTAATCTTCTCCATGATCTCTGAAAGACGGTCATCGCTGGGCTGTACCTCTCGAATATGGTCAAGTAACTGCGGACGTGCACGAACATGCGCAAGCTGCCCCCCTGTTGGAGTGAACTCGAACTCAACTCGGCTGTCGCATAAAATCTGCCAATCTGCCGACGACTGCCTCTGTACTGTGCGCAAACAAGATAGACTACCCCCGGGCCTCCTGCTCAAAGCAACCGCCACTACATTAGCCTTGCCCGGGTGATACAAAATCTCGCAATCGTAGTCCTTTACTAGTTCCATCCAACGGCGCTGTCTCAGATTTAGGTCTCGCTGCTGAAATATATACTTTAAGCTCTTGTAATCAGTGAATATCTGGCACGACTCGCCGTATAGGTAATGTCGCCAGATCTTAAGTGCAAAGACCACTACAGCCATCTCCAAATCATGAGTGGGGTAGTTCTGTTCTTGTTTCTTCAACTGCCGTGAAGCATACGTGATCACCCTGTCATACTGCATCAATACGCACCCTAGCTCCACTTGTGAAGCGTCATAATAAACCATGAATCCGCCCGATCCTGACGGTAAGGATAATACCGGCGCCGTAGTCAAACAAGTCCGTAGCTGCTGAAAACTGTGCTCGCACTCCTCCGTCCAATCGAAAGGGACTCCCTTCCGGGTCAATCCGGTCAAAGGTGCAGCAATACGGGAGAAATCCTAATCGAATCGCCTGTAGTAGCCAGCCAGGCCTAGGAAACTGCGGATCTTCATAACTGATGTCGGTCTGGGCCACTACTGAACGGCCTCGATCTTCTTCGGGTCCACACATATGCTATCTCTCATAATCACATGACCCAAGAAACCAACGATGTCCAACCAGAATGCTCACTTGGAAAATTTTGCGAAAAGCTGGTGCTCCCTCAAAGTCTGCAACGTAATCCGCAAGTGCTGCTCGTGCTCCTCTCGGCTCCGGGAATACACCAAAATATCATTAATGAACACTATGATGAACAAGTCGAGATACGGCCTGAATATACGGTTCATCAAATCCATGAATGCTGCTGGGGCGTTGGTGAGTCCGAACGACATCACCAGAAACCCATAGTGACCATAGCGCGTACGGAAAGCTGTCTTCGGTATATCCTCCTGTCGAACTCGCAGCTGATGGTACCCTGATCGCATGTCGATCCTCGAAAAAATACCTCGCACCCTGAAGCTGGTCGAACAAATCATCAATGCGTTGCAACGGATATCTGTTCCGCACGGTAACTTTATTCAGCTGGCTGTAGTCGATACATAAGCACAAACTTTCGTCTTTCTTCTTGACACACAGGACCGGAGCACCCCACGGACAAACACTCGGTCGAATAAGCCCTTTATCTAACAAATCCTGCAACTGATCCTTCAGCTCTCTAAGCTCTAGCGGGGCCATCCGATAAGGCGGTATGGAAATAAGCCCCGAGCCGGGAATCAAGTCAATGCAGAACTCAACATCGCGCTCAGGCGGTAGCCCAAGCAGCTCCTCAGGAAAAACATCAGGGAACTCACTAACAATCGGGGCCCGGTCCAAAGGAACCTCTGCAGCTCGAGTATCACAAATATACGCTAAGAATCCCTGACAACCCTTCCGCAAGAGCTAACCAGCGCGAAGAGACGAAATCAAGCTGGGAAGGGTGACGCTGTGGTCTCCCTGAATAACAAGGACTGGCTCTCCCGGAAAGCTAAATCTGACTGCTTTCTCACGGCAGTCCACTGAAGCATAACATGTGGCAAGCCAATCCATGCCCAGAAGCACATCAAAGTCCAACATATCGAGGAGAATCAAATCAACGGACGAATCCCTCTCCCCGATACGAACGGAACACAATCGAAACACAAAATGAGCGACAAACGACTCGCCTACCGGGGTAATAACAACAAGCGGCTGATCTAACGACGACGACTCACGGCCCAACATCGGTGCAAAGTGTGTAGATTCGTACGAATGTGTGGATCCTGGGTCGAATAATACCCGTGTGTCGAAAGAGCAAACTGGCAAGGTACCTGTCACAACGGCGTTGGATGCCTGCGCATCCTGCGGTGTCAGGGCGAAAACTCGGGCCTGTCCCCCACCAGTAGCTGGCTGTCCTCGGCCTCGGCCTCCTTGTCCTCTCTGGATCGGACCGCCACGTCCATGGCCTCTGGGTGCATCAAACTGACGTGGAGCATCGCCTGTGGTAGGAAGTAGGGCTCTCTGAGGAGGAGGTGGTGATGGCGGTAAGGTCACATATGGAACTAACGCCGCTCCCTGTCGTCTCACCGGACAGTCTCTGATACGATGATGCCGGCTACCACACCAAAAACATCCTAACCATGGCTGCTGATCGTATGGGTGAAGGCGATACAACTGGCCCCTAAAGAATCCGCCACGGCCTCTGCGAACCTTCCTAGGTGCTAACATATCAGTGCGAATCCGACTCGGTCTCGAAACGACCGCAGGGGGAGTAATATCCGATCTTTGCGCTCGATTGACCTCTACTAAGGATTCCACCATCTGTCGTAACTCCTGCATAACTCCCATCATCTGTCGTAGCTCCTCCATACCAGACTCTAACCTAACCATGCGGCCTGGGGAAAGCGGATCAGTCTGTCCCTGAGGCGTAGGTATACCACCCTGCTCGGTCCTCATCTCGGACGAGCCTACTCGGATCTCATCTCGGGCGGCAGCCCTCTGCGCTCTCATAGCCTTCGGCGGCATAGTGGCCGGTACAGGAAACAGGATAATAAGAACAATGCAATAGAATCATAGGATACACGGAATTGAAGAAAGAATTTCAAGCAAGTATATCCTAAAGTCACTTAGGCCGAATACCGTATCGCAAGTATGCCGCGGACATACACACGCTACGTTACCCTGCTTAAGTCACTCACTCCATCTACCAAAGGTCATCCTACACTCAGAAAGGTAAAACCTATCGCTCTGATACCAACTTTGTCACGACCCGCAGGGTACGGAACGTGACTGGCACTTAAGTTACGAAACGTCTCAAGACATCCGTAAAATAAGTAAGCCAAAGCCCAGAAACCAAAACCAAATAAGCAAAAGAATGAAGGAAAACCAATCAATTGAAAGCGAGTTTATCAAATGAGTCATATCAAGCCTTTTAAAAACAATATCAATTTTTCCGAAAATTTCGACAGAGTCTCCTTTGTAAATACTGGCCCCCAAAATGGGTACAACAAGAATATATATGAATACAACAAATAAGGCATCCCCAAGCAGGAGCTAGCTCTTCGCCATAAGGCGGTCACAAATCCCACGCAATATAAATCAGCAATATGCAAAATAAGCATAAAAAGGCATAAGTAAAAAGCAACATGTCGGCTCAAGTGAGCTCGACCCCAAATACAGCATGAAAAGTCCACAAATCTCACAGTCTCGTCTCTAGGTCAATATACAACAATACTGGTAGATACAGTAGATGGAGTACTCTAGATACAAACAATATACAAGGTGGTACAAAAATAATAATACAACCCACCTATGAGCAAAAGTCTCGAGTCCAGGCAAAAGAGGCAAAAGAAGCGGTGCGCCCGCCGCTACTGTGCTGACGGAACGGACCTGCAAAAGACTGTGGCACAACGGGGGTGAGTTTCCAACTCGTGAGTAATAAATAACATCTGTAGAGGCTATCGCAAGTATGCACACAAGCATCCTAGCATCTATAATACAGGTATGTATGCAATACGACTATACTAGCAGGTATGTATGTAATATGAACATACTAGCAGGTATGTATGCAATATGAATATACTAGCAGGTATGTATGCAATATGAATATACTAGCAGGTATGTATGCAATATGAATATACTTGTGATCTGCATGTGTAAATATAAGAAATCATCTTTTTCCTTTAGGCATCTCTTTTGAAATATCAGCACAATACCAATAAAATCAACCAGAATCCGTGTCCAGCAACGACACCTCAAAACTGTCTCAAATCTCAGATATCCATATCGTAGTATCTCTGGCCTCAGCCTTCCGGCTGACCCATTTCAAATATCAATATCTCATCATCTCGCGGCCACGATCGGTATCCTCTGGATATCCGCCGTGCCAAAACAGTCACCGGTAGGTAATCCGTCCCCTGCCAGGCTCATCGTCAGCACCACGAGCTTCTTGCCCCGGGGTACCTTACCGGGCCCACCATGTACCCGAGACGGTTCATCCAACTCCTCGAAACGGGTTTCGAAAACCACAGCAAACTCATGGTGGACGACACTTATATCACTAGAAAACCGCAATTTACATATTTAAAAATAATAATAAGTTTAGAAATTTTGCGGCTTTCCCCCGAAATCCAAAAATATCACAAAATCTCAAGAAATCCTCATAAATGCATATGCCAATGATAATGAATGCATATGGTATCAATAATCAAGTTGCGATGTATGATTGATAGACTAGGCATGAACAAATAACATGATGAGATACATGCACATGATTAGCAATCTTACGATTTCATTTTAAGGAATTAAAGGCAATAGCATAGGTTTAAGCATCAATTATAGTAAAAGGTTTCAAATTATAGGTTATCTAGTGTGGTGGCATGGCAATTACCAGGGCGTGTGTGTAAGCATGAATAGTGCTCGTGCTGCATATAAAAATCCTGGCAATGGTGCAGGTGTCCTATAGAATGGGTTCGCATATGTATGTCAAATAAGGTATGGATGTAGTTACTAATATCACTAAAATCTTAACTGCTTAAACTATCGGGAGACTTGCGCCATCCAAACGATAGTCCCCCGTAGATATTAAATCTACTCACAGGAATCCCCAGCTAGCTATGTCCAATCACCGCCTTTCCTTTTCGTGCCGCGTCCGAAGTCTCCGCGACCAAACCTGGAATTTGCACCAATACAAAACATAAGGTTACATATCATGAAATGACGCAAATCCCAAACGAAAATATCAATGCTCACGAGTTAGGCACAACGTGCACAAGGTGCGCGGAACACACACGAAAATCATAAAAACTAACTATGATCGTCGATTTGGTCGCCCGGCAAAGCTAAAACCCGATAAAACAAAAAAAAGATCCACATTCACACACCCTAAAAGTCATAGGAGAAGCCAATACAATCATCAAGATATCAAAAATAATTCATCACATAATTTTATTACAAAACTAGTAAGCATTTGCATTCCAAAATCGGTGCAAATATCGCCGATTTGCGAAAAAAAAGACTACAATCTAGCATAATCACCCAAGTCACACCATTAGATAGCCACTACACAAAATTTCAACACATTAACCATGCTTCAAAACCTATATTCCACAACCAAACCCTTTCTTGATTTTTATCAATAGCAATTGCAATCAAAATCCATACTAGAAAAACTTAAACTAACACTAATTTGAAACCCAATAGCAAGTTAACCTCTTAGATTTAGGTTAGCAAAACACTAGATAGCAAAATAAATTAATTAACCTAATAATGGTTTTCTAAACCCTAATTAAAATTCAAGCCATGAACTAAAAAAAAACTAGATTAGAAATTAGCACTAAAATTAACACTTCAAGTTCTAATTTAGCATGTTTAACTACAATTTAACAATTAGATTAGAATTTTCACCTCACATGTTTTGAACCTCTTGCACTTAGCCTCCAAAGTTGCCTCTTTTCTCCAAAATTTAAACCAATTTGGGCTTGAGAAGGGATAGAATAGGGTTTTGTGTTGAATTTGTGAAGAATTTTATGGATTTTTGTTGAATTTTGATGGAATTGAGATGAATTTTGGAAGGAAAAAGAGAAGGGAAATTGGGGGCAGTAACTGGGAGGCTCTCGGCCAGAGGAGGAAAGTGGGGAGTTGTGAGGGAATTGTGAAAGAAAAATCCAAAGTCAAAGCACTCATATCTCACTAAAAACCCATACCCAAATTACTATATTTTAATCCTATTCAAAACAATTCATTCACAATAGTTAAAGTCAAATAGAGGGGGATGGGGCTGCTGCAGCAGTGGTGGGGCCGGCCTTGGGGAGTGGGGGTGAGTGGGAGTGAATACAAAAAGGTTCTATGCGAAAAAGACCCCCCACAAGTTCATATTTGCAAGTTTTAGCTCAAAAAAATTATATTTTTGTTTTCCATCATAAAAACCCATTAAACCTTGAAATAAAATACTAAAAATTTATATTACAACTAGATTTTAATTAACATAATTTTAAAGATTAAAATTAGCCCATTTAAATTTGTATTTATCGCTAATTTAATGTATTTTTTTACCGGTTAAAATAATATTAAAAATTGAAAAATTAGGGAAAAATTTTAAACGATCAGAATTTCATAAGTAACTCATTAGATACTAAAAACTAGCAATTACCTATCCAAATTAGGTATATTTAGGCCCAAACTGCAAAATAACAAAAAAGACGATTTTCGGAAAAATACCAAATTTTCACCGATTTTCGGGAAAACACCAAAACGACTTTTTAAGGCGTTACATGTACCCCCTACGAGTGCGGAGAATAGCTCGCCAATTCTAGAGTGAGGCCCCCTCCTTCTCAACGCCATGAGATGCGGACCTGTTGCCCTCCAGAACTTGGCTTTCCGTGCACTCCATCGCGGGGTAATCCTAGTATAGACAAGAAAATATGTACAATGGTGACATCGACCTCAACCTGGTCATGCCCATAACAAATAATATACAAACAGGCAGCGACGGCAGTCAACATGTCGGACGCTCGTCCCGCAATATCAAATGTACAAATGAAACTAAGCTGTACTAACATTGCATCCAAGCTATCCACCACGACGATTCCACAACAACACAGCACAACACAGAACATCAATGTGACTGTCACGTTCGCAAACCCGTCTAAAAGTACTATAGCAATTAGACAATTTGTACCGATCTAATGACATTCACGGTCGCAGATAGAAATGTATGTACTGTAAACTTTAAACAATATTAGAAATATCGAGTTCGAAATAGTCCCAAACAACTAGATAAAACCATATCAAAACTGGGCCAAACAAGCAATACCACTGATCCAATATTCCAGAGACCAGACCATACCCAAAATATGAAGCCCAAATTCCTTCTTAGAGCCGGCCAGCTCGGATTTTAGAGCAATGTGCTCTGGTGAAAACAGGTGGAAGTATCTCGTATTTGGGGTGCAGTCTAGTAGTCATACAAGTAGTCTTCTGCAGTTGCTAAAAATTTTTTAGAAGACACAGAAAAAATGACAGAAACTAGAATATATCGAGTATTGTTTTGGAGTTGTTTCGATTTTGATACTTTAACATCGTCTAAACCAACTAGTAAGTGGTTAATAGGTTGTCTCTGATACCTTGTAAGGTTACGGCAATGCCTCGGCCATCAATCCGTGGCCAAACGCGGAACAAAAACTTTAAAAAAAACGGCGCTAACAAAACCCTAATCGACGGATTGTACCATTAACCCTATACTGGTTCTATATAAAGGAGTTTGGAGATTATACCAATCGATCTGTGTCCTTCGGTCTTCAATCTCTGTCCTTAGCTCATCGCGGCTGCCTCGAACAAGTTCGTTCCCCGGTCTCCCTCGTCGAAGACGATCCACATCGAGGATTAGTAATATGGGCTCCCGCTTCAAACCGAAGCAACTCGGGCATCCAGTTTGCTAGCCTAGATACCCAAGGTGAAGTAGGGAGATTGTGTGATCATTTTGTCTCAATACATCCATGGATTCTCAACTCATGAAAGGGTATGGATGGAGGAGAAGAAGAAGCCATTGGAGGAAATGTGTGAGCTCAAGACTTGGCATTAAAAGAAAAAGCTGCAAATAAAGTATATGTTGTTTTCTTGTGTGTGTTGTATGAAGTATTTATGAAGTGTAACTAAGAAAAAATCCTAGCACAAAAAAATATCTGCCACTTGCACAAATATCTCACCACTTGAATCATACAAGACCCAACACCATGAGTCACCATGCTACAATTAATGCAACATGCCAAGACTTGCACTCACACTTCACCTCAACACAATATTAAACATTTAAACCAAAACCCTAAATATTTAATACAAAAAAAAAAGAAAAGAAATGGCATCTTCAAAAGTAATCTTTTAACGGATCACAAGAATACCCCACATCCGTATATACATAGCTGCATCTGTATTCCGACTGAATACGAATACAACGAGACGAAAATAATCCAACAATATAATACTAGGATCCGGCTTAAACCAAAACCCACTAGTATTATCCGTCCGATCATGATCCGTGCACAAGTGCATGAATATAATCGAACCCTGCCATAAAACAATACGGCCTCTAAAACATTTCGCCCGAATTTGGGAAACCCTCTGTGTGAGACTCTAAAGACTCGTCAATGCTGGCAGTGGGTTTAACCATAAGCACGTCAGTGGCACTAGTTGTACGTAATGGCTACCCGGGTATTGAGCGAAAGGGAGGCCAATGAGCAAACTCATCCTGAAACCCTACTGAGCCTAACAGTGACAATATCCATACAGTCCGGTCCGTTTGTCTATGAGTATCGCATATCGAGTCTAGGGGGTAGATAAAATTAGACCCCTAATAACATGACATTTAGTGTCGGTATAAAGCCTATCACCAACTGAGAAACTACTGATCTGAATCAGTAATTCTCGTCTACCCCGGCCGAGGATTTCTGGTGATGGCCACCCGTGCACACTGCGACATCAACCCCAATACCGGGAGAGACGAATCCCCTGACGATCCGCTCACTGTCTCCATGTGGCTCGGGACTGTACCCAACTAAAACCTGTTTGCATGACTCCTTTGAGCCGTAGTAAGGTAGTAATCAAAGCACAGTGGGAACTCACATGAAACAAATGACAATCTCAGGTCAATAGACTAACCTGTACATATGTCACCAGGGAACTGCTATCTGACAATAGATATAATACCAACTAGCATGTTCCCGGTGAGTCCATCCGGTGTACTCATAACCTAATGAGCACCTGTATACATCTTAGGTGAACCAACTGACACCAATGACTTGTGAGATCGGCTACAGCCCCTCGTCGGGGTCTCGATCCGTATACACTAGTCTACTCTTGGAGTATCGATACCCAGTCTCAAAACTCCCACGACTAGGGACACTTTAAGAATGTGCTTATAGACCACCCAACTCTCATGTATATGATCGCCATCATACTGCTGGTAGTCAACCAAGAATCCTATGGGCACTATCAATATGTAATAGTGATATGTAATGTCACCTGAAATATGCACACGATGATAAAGACAAACCAGATAGCATACTATCATCTCAAGTAAGACTGTTCTACCAGTATAGGTCCTCCCTCAATTATTGCAATCACGTGCCTGCAATCCAATAATTTACTTGAGGGCACTATAGCTAACAGGAATTTAGGATACGCGTATTTACTTACGTTGATGATATGTGATATTATGTGTCGCTGATATGTTTTATTGGATCGTCGTGTAAGAATAGCCCGGTGATTTTATGTGAGATGAGAGTTTTTATTTTCATTCATGTAAATTCTGTATGTAATATTCTTTTATTGGGGCACTCCCGAGTTGAGGATGATGTCGCCATTGATGTATATTATTTACTTTTCTGCATTAGGATAGACCCAAGGCGGGAAGCATAAGTAACCGGGTTCTAGAGTCCAGTAGGAGACCATCTTAAGGAGTTGAAACCGGATCTCCTAACTGTAAAATTGGTAGGGTTACTTGCCGCTCTCGTAGGGGTCTATGGGATGTGGCTTTGGCTATTCATCACGATTGTGGAATCCGCGTTTTACATTACTGGCTAAATTTAAAACACGGAAATCCTAGTTTATGCAATATTTCATATGTTGCTTCTGCAGCTTGGTTCTGTGATATGATCATATAACTGCATGAGACGAATGTTGTATTATATATATGATATATAATAAACGTTGCTTATGTTTTGCACCCGCGCTAGTCCAGCCCCCGCTCTGCCGGTAGTTAAGTAACCTAACGGTGCATGACGGGGACCAGTGGCGAATGCGGATTGTATAAGCGTACGTTCTATTTTCATTTAACTTTTCTAAAATATTTAGGAAACATTAAATGATGGGACTTCATTAATGAGATTAATGAAAAGAAAGAAACCTAAAGATGTTGTAAAATCAAATTTTCAAAAAGGGTAGCTCTAGTTTTTGCTTTGCATAGTGGTATTCCTTGATGAATATCCAGCGCCTCTTTCAATGAGAAAAGAGCTGAGATCCCTTCACCGGGAGTGACCTCTTTAGCGAAACTAGCAAATGCTACAACTCACTCGGTTTTTTTTTTATAGCTTCTCTAGTTCTTGCTTTGCATAGTGGTATTCCTGAATATCCTGCACCTCATTCGATGAGGAAAGAGCCGAGATCCCTTCACCGGGAGTGACCTCTTTAGCGAAACTGGAAAAAGCCTCAAAACACTTCTTTTTCAAAATAATTAGATTCTACAACGATATCAAGTTCATTACGCTCATGGTTTTCTTAAAAACCTGTGTAGCCCTCCGTTATTTCAGATAAGTACTATTTTAGTATTCGTGTTACGTTTGTTGGCCTTCGTCAAGGCGTAGTGTGCAGTAGCTGATTAGTGCTTATCTGCTAGCATGTGATGCGATTGAATTAGGGTAGTCATGTGACTTTGTTGGCCTTCATCAAGGGTCGTGCGGGTGGGTTTAATTCAATCAAGAAATGAACGAGTTAAACTTGACTAGCTACTTATGGTTTGTTGGCCTTCGTCAAGGTCATAGGAGGCTAGGGGTAAAATCCATTATCGGGAATTTCAAGTGTTGAAATTTGCAATGAGATTGCATACCTTCTATATGATAGTTGGATCCCGATACCCACTACGAGTAAGAGTTACTCCTGGGAGAGTTTTGCACTTTACAATTAGCTAATCCAGTAGGTGTCTAGAAAGATGTCAACGGGGTTATGCCTCTAAGGAACCGAGGTTTATTTTAATTAGGTCCGTATGAAAGCACGGGGAACCTCTCTCAGAGTACCGATACCTTCCTGGACGAATGATTGGCGAACCTGTAGAATGTAATTAATCCTGGCTAATCTTACCTTTTAGGGTTTGAAGGAAGATTTGATAAAACCAGTAGGAGCCATCCTGATTAGATTAAATAACCAATCTAATCTTGCAAAGAGCGCACGCAAAGTGATTACCCTTCTCTCTCTCCTGGTAACGACCAATCAAATGCCTTAATCAAGATAACAATATGGATGTTTTGACCGAACCTACTTATTATACTAGGCTAGGTTCCGCTCTACCTTATGATTTCCATAAGTCTAAACAAGGAATAGGGGAATATCCAGATTACCATGCCACCCAAACGAAGAATAAACATAATGATGCATTGTCTTCAGGTGTGTTCGTTACCAAGAACTTTTTCTCAGTTTACTCTACGTCCTGGGAATGGAATACCGAATCAGGATCCCATATATGTAATTTGTTACATGGGCTAAAAAAAGGTAGAGAACTGGGATTGGGTGATATGTCTCTAAGTAGTCTAGAATGGTGAAATTGTTGCAGCCAAAGCAGTTGGAAGATATCACCTGGTGTTACCAACTGGTGATACAATGATTCTGAGCGACTGTTATTTCATACCAATAATATTGTGAATACTTTCCTAAATTAAGTGTTGATTGGGTAAGGTATGTTGTATAACAGTGTACACATTCTGAATCAAACTACAGTTCTAAACGTACAGAACACACACAAAAGGAACAATTTAGAAAATGAACGAAATCTTCTTGAGGCATTGTAGACTAGGTCATGTCAGTAGAACAAGACTAGTTAAAGTTCCATAAGGATGCATATTTGTATCCATTCAAATTTACATCTTATGAAACTTGCCAGTCATGTCTTAAAGACCAAGGTGACCAAATCTCCGTTTACTGGAAATGAAGAAAGAGCTATTGAACCCTTGGACAGATACATAGTGATGTATGCGGTCATATGTCTATATATGCCAGGGATGGTTCCGCGTACTTTATTACATTCACCGATGTTCTCTCAAGATACAGACATGTGTTCTTGTTAAAACACAAATTTGAATCTTTTGAGAATTTCAAGGAATATAAGTACGAAGTTGAGAACCAGATGGGTAAAGGTATTCAAGTCCTTCGATATGAACGGGGAAAAGAATACTAGAGCACGGAATTCCGAGACTATTTAAAAAAGAATGCGATTCTCTCTCAGCTTATTCCTCCGCATACACCATAACACAACGGTATATCGAGGTGGAGGAACCGCACCCTATAGGATATGGTGCGCTCTATGATGAGTACTGCTGAGTTACCTATTTTCTTTTGGGAACATGCACTTGTAAAAGATGCATACCTATTGAATAGAGTTCCGACCAAATCTGTTGCCTACAACTCCATATAAGATATGGAATGGAAAGAGACCATCTGTTAAACGAGTTAAGATATGGGGTTGTTCAGCCTATGTTGAAAAGAAAAATCCAGACAAGCTTGAAGCAAGGTCAGTTCTGTGCAAGTTTGTAGGGTAACCCAAACATTAGCGAGGGTATATCTTCTACCACACCGAGGAGCAAAAGGTGTTTTATTTCTCGACATGCCACCTTTTTAGAAAAGGAATTTCTTGTGAAAGAAATTAGTGTTAATGAGATAGAACAGGAAGAAGTTCCAGCAACGCAAACAATAACTAACAATTTGGTGGAACCGGAGGATTCAATAGTCCCCGACGAACCGCAGCCACTCCGCAGATCTAGTAGGGTTACTCATCCACCAGAGAGATACTGCGGTTTTCTCATAGACGGTGAGAGCGAGGATTGCATCATGGAGATGATGACCCAACTAGTTTCAAGCAGGCCATCACTAGTGGAGACTATGTGAAATTGTTGGATGCTATGCGATCTGAGATGGAATCCATGTACACCAACAAAGTATTGACTTTGAATGTTGCTCCTGAAGGGGTAAAACCCATCGGGAGCAAGAGAATCTTTGAGAAAGATAATTTGGTGTTGATGGAAAAGTTGTGACATTCAAAACTAGACTTGTAGCAAAAGGATTTCGTCAACGACCTGTGTCAACTATGATGAAACCTTTTCTCTTGTCGCTATGCTTAAGTCCATCAGGATCCTATTTACCATTGCTGCATATCATGACTACGAAATCTGGCAGACTGCACGTCAAAACCGCTTTTCTAAATGGTGATTTAGAAGAGAGAGTGTATATGATACTGCCAGAGGGCTTCGTACACAGTGGGAGCAGCGGAAGCATGTGCAAGCTACTTAAATCCATCTACGGGTTAAAGTAGGCATCGCGGATATGGAAAATCTATTTTGATGAAGCTGTCAAAGAGTTTGACTTCATCAAAAAGGTAGATGAACCATGTATAAATAAGTAGGTTGTAGAGAGTATGGTTGTCTTCCTCGTATTGTACGTGGATGACATACTCTTGATAGGAAATGATGTTCTTATGGTACACTCGGTCAAGCTCCTCTTATCATACAAGTTCTCCATGAAAGATCTAACGGATGCCTCCTACATCTTGGGGATATAGATCTATAGAGATAGATTTAAATGGATTTGGGATTGTCCTAATCTAGGTACATAGACACCATGCTAAAGGGGTTTAGTATGGATGATTCTAAGCGTGGTAATGTACCTGCTTGTTCAGGAATCACTCTCTCTAAAGAGATGTCTCTCGAGATTGATTTGGAGAGGGCTCGCATACAAGGAATGCCCTATACTTTGGCAGACAGGTCAATCATGTATGCGATGTTATGTACCATACCAGATGTAGCTTACTCACTAGGTGTAATGAGTAAGTATCAAAAAGATCTTGGGAAAAACCACTGGACAACTGTGAAGAATATTCTTAAGCGCTTGAGAAGGACTAATGAGTTGTTCTTGGTGTATGGTAATGGTGAACTCCAGATGGAGTCTTTTACCGATTCGAGCTTCTAGAATGATAAGGACGACTGAAAGTCAGTCTCGGGTTTTGTCTTAACTCTCAGTGGAGGGACGGTATGTTGAAAGGGTTCCAAGTTATATACCGTAGTAGACTTGTTGATAGAGGCTAATTACATCGCTAACAACGATGCTGCCAAAGAGGTTGTCAGGATGAATAAGTTCATAGGATGAACTTGGTTCCTACAATTGAGCATCCAATACCTGTGTATTGTGATGAAAATGGAGCTGTGACTTTGGCCTAGGAACCCCGGTCCCGTCAGTGATCCAGACATATTCTTAGACAGTATCACCTGATCAGGAAGATAGTTGATCTCCGGGAGATCGAGGTCAGGAGAGTTGACACAGAGGATAACACAGCAGATCCACTCACCGAGGCCATCCCTCAGATGTTGTTCAAGAGACTTTTGGGACATTATGTATGAGATACTATAACTGGTCTTTGTGCAAGTGGGAAATTGTTAGGAATATGTATGCCCTAGAGGCCATTATTGTTGATATAGTGGATGCTTGGACATATATGTAGAGGACTTTCTTGCTCAATATGATAGTATACTTTCAGGTTACCTTTATCTTAATATGTAGACTGATATTTATACTTTCTGTCTCTTGCATGTTTATAAAGCGCTTAGGATATGTACTTGACTACCAGGATTATGATGAGATCATACTAGTAGGGTCAGGGTGGTCCAAAAGTACATCCTTTAATCTGTTCCTAGTCGAGGGAATATCGAGAACATTAATATTCCAGAGTAGACTAGTTTATACGTTTCTTGTCCCTTAGAGGGCGATGGCTGATCCCACAGCCATTGGTGTATGACATCAAAGATTGTACACAGGTGCTCATTAGAGAATGGGTACACCGAACGGACTCGCCGAGGACCCTTAGATGGTAGTATATCTATCGTCAGATAGCAGTCCTCTGGTGACACTGGTACAGATTATTCTATAGACCCAAGGTCATCGTAGAGTCTTGTGTGGCTCCTACTGTGCTTTGATTTTCTCCCTACCACGCTCAAAAGGAGTTAGGCAAAAAGGTGGATTTTGGGTACAGTCTCGAGACACATGGAGGCAATAAGTAATAGGAGGGTTTTTTTCTCTCTCGGTATTGGGGGTTGATGTTGCGCTATGCTCGATTGGCTATAAATGGAAGTCCCTGGCCAGGGCTGCTGCTGACATTTACTAATAAGTGTTATCAGTAGTTTCTCGAACCGTTATAGGCCAAACATTGTCATGACTTATCACGTTACTGGGGTCTGACGTTTACCACCCCTAGATATGATATGCGACATATCATATGAAGAGACCGGACTGTACGGTAGTGATACTGATAGGCTTCATAGAGAGTATGAACAAGCTTGCTTGTTGATCTTCATATCGCTCAATAACAGAGTAGCCGTTATGTCCAGCTAGTACCGCTGACGGCTTATGGGTGACAGATGTGATCATCACCTACTACTGGCGTATTGACGAGTCTTTAGATTCCCACACATAAGTTCCCTTGTTCAAGAGAAACGAAGTAGGACACATATGTGATATGTGTGTGGGCCTGATTAAATACGTGTTTGTGATACCGTATTGTAATCTAGCAGTTATCTGTTATCAATTTAGGTTATATGTGATATAACCAGATTATCGAATCCAGTGTTGATTTGATAGTGTGATACACTGATAAATGATATTAGTTGGTTATATGTTATATAACCAGATTATTAAATTAAGTGTTGATTTAATAATGTGATATATATTATATGTGATATAATTATATCTTAACTAATATCATTAACTAACTAATTATTCTTCATAATATATATATATATATTAATATATATGATATATATATATATATATATAATAATGAAGCATGGCTTCAATTTCTATTTTTGAGAAAAATAGAAATGAGGTGGAAAATGAGAGCATGGTTTTAAGTATGGATTTTATGTTATTTTATTCATCTAGACTCACTATTCAAGTATTGTTGCAATTTTATATTGCTAATTTCCATGATTGAATGATTGGGGGTCAAGAGTTGCCATTCGTTCACTTGATTTTCATCCAACACTTAGCCATTTTTGATTGCTTGCTCTCATTTGCTTTCTTGCTCTCATCTTCTTCCTCTTCTTCATGCCACCATGGTTCAAGCTTCAACCCTCACATGTGATGTGAATCATGAAGTTTGAACACATTGTAGTGAGCCTCAAATCCCCTACTTCACCATCCTACTCTTGACTAGCGATCAAGTGTAACGTGTTTCTAAGCTAAAGAGTTTAGTGTAGAGGTAGCTTAAGTTGGAGGGACTTCGTGTGGATCATCTTCGGCACGAAGGTCATCGGAGGAAGCTCGTCCAAACCCTCAAGTGGAGCCTAGTGGAGTCGCGGGACTACTATACGGAGCATGTGAAGTGAAGGACTCGATCTACGAGGGTATAGCCATCTTTCACTTCTTACAGTTTACATTGATATCAAACTAAAACCCTAATCATCTAGTTAACGATCTTGTTTAATCTAGATTAGCACCTATAAAAATTTGAATTTAGCATGCTTGATGTCACTTGGATCTCATGGTCGTGCTAGGGTATACTTTCACGGAGGTTGTATTATGGGTGGTGCAATCAGTTGAGGATCTATCATTGTCCCTCCCCGAACAAGCCTTTGCATTGCGGGACCTTCTTCATAGAGCTTGGTGTATGTGTTGCATCTTGGTATCGGCAACATTGTTTTAAGAGGATTGGCACAATTCATGATGAGGATGTTGACGACTTCTTTTTCTGGGATATTGACGCCGGAACTGGAATATTGGCCTAGCCATCTTTGATAAACGCTATGAAGTCTTCATTCGGCTCTTTCTTCATATCTATGAGATCTACCAAAGTGGGTAAGTATTCAACGTGTCCATGGAACCATAGTCGAAAAGCGTTAATCGACTTGTCGAAGTCATTGAGTGTTTCTCGATCTACATTAGAAAATCATTTTTAGGCATTGCCGTCAAGTGCCCGCTGAAATAAATACAAGCTTTGATTTGAAGCGTAGGGCCGAGCCATCTCGCAAAATGTGTATTGCCAAATATCGGAATCATAATCTCCTTTGTACTCAGGACTGCAAGGGTATTTTAAACCATCAGAAAGCACAAAAGCTGTATTTTTGCAGAAATCGTTGAAAGTCTTGTACATTTACTTCTTAGTTCCTGCATTTTCCTGTATAAGATCTAAAAAATTCTCGCGAGTTACCAGCCCGACGGCCGGGGAAATGGTGCATAAAAGATAAGGAATCGAGATAAATAACTTACCATCCTGACGGCTGAGGAAATAACTAATTCCTACCCCTATGGGTCTAAAATTACTTATGCATAGTAAAGATAATAGCTATCCTAGATGCAAGATAATAATAATAATAAAACAAGATATGGAAGAAGAATCCTGTTTTGAAGAAGACCGTTGCGTTGCGCCTCTTCCGGATCCCACCAGAACTTTGGTGCTGAGCATTGAGAACTTTGAAGCCATTCTCTAATTTTCGAAATGAACTCTAGGGCTTTTGATTTCGGGATGAGAAGAAATGAGGGCTCTAGTGCTCTATTTATAGCATTTGTGGTCAGATAACTGAAAAATCTAGCTATTTTGTGATGTTTTAGCCGTATAGGTCTTCATGGGTTGGGTCGCAACACACATGGAGAGAAGGAACGAAATTATCATTGAACATCGTTGAAAAATTGTTGAGAAATGCTGAAAATGAGGTAACAGTTCACCATACATGTGATGACCCAACGCATGGTGAACTATTGCTTTGAAAATTAGTTTCAAAATGATAGAACCTTTGAGTCGTTTGGATTTATTGTTGTAGTTCTCCATGCGTGTGGTCATACAATACATGATGAACTACAGCTTTTAAAATTCGTTTTAAAATCGATAAAAATAATTTTACTCTTCAGATTTATTGTTGTAGTTCTCCATGCATGTGATAACCCAATGCATAGTGAACTACAACTTTATAAATTTTGTTTTAATCGAATTTCATCAGTAAAATTGTTTTAAAAACAACAAAATATTGTTCCAACTCATCATGCGTTGGATAGAGACACGCATGGTGAACTATACAAAAAAATTTGCTTCTAGAAACATTTTAAATCATTAAAATCTGATGTGGGGTTTTAAAATTGCAACAACTCTCCATGCATGGTGAACTGTTGCTTTGATTTTTCATAGAAGTACCCTAAAATATTTGGTAAAATTCCTGAAAAATATGTAAAATAGGTCTGTCACTCATTTTCTCAGAAATTGGGATTTTGGTACCCGAAACAATTTAAAAGTCAGAAATCACCCAATTTTTCATACTACTATATAGTATGAAAAACAACCTGATTTGGTCGAATTTGGCGTATCAACAGATATACGTCTCATGTACTAATGTTGCGAGAGCAACGTTAACTACAGGAAAAAGGTGAGAGGAAAAAATAGATCAAAGTGGGCGCGTGTTGACATCTTTCGAACAAGATTCTCGGATGGGATTTTTAAGAAAAGAAGGGCGGAGAAATGCAGTGTTGGATGCTAATGCAGGAGTTATGCATGAATAAAGAGATTGGACAAAGTGTAATCCTGATTTTTAAGGACTTTAATAGTTAATTTAAGCTGTTAAAACTGGTAAAGAGAGGTTACGGCATCAGAGCGAAATAATCCCCAGGGCTGGACTTCAGAACCAAATCGATGTTTGATGAGAGCAGGATCTCGACTGGGTCCTAATCCGTTTTCCTCTGAGACTAAAATCGGTGAAACCAGTGGGCATAGGAATGTTCCCTCAAAAAAAATATTAATAAAATAACCCATGGAACTTAAGTCCATACACCAGAAAGCTGAGCGTTGCTATAAACCATGCGCCAACAATTCCCTGCGCCAATACTTTGAGGCCCTCACTTCTTTGACATTTGAAAAAATATTTTTCCAATCTAGTTAACCAGAAAATCATTAAATAAAAGAATTAAAATATACATAGTTTATCTATTTAAAATATTCTCTATCTTTTTAAAACAGAAAGGTAATTTTGTTAACAAGAGATATACTCTTTTATATTTTTCTAAATAAAGGAAAATATAAACCTTGTTAATGAGGACCCTTGGATTTATGATCTAATGGAGCATAAGCACCCGGGCTAATATTAACTCTTTTCATATATTCTTTTAAAACGAAAGAATTTATTTAATATCTTATTTAAATAAGAAAATATCAATCATATTAACAGATAACCTTTGGATCTAAAATCCAACGATGCTTAAGTACCCGGGCTTGATCTTAACATCAATCAAAGAAATCTCAAAGTGGAATTGTCTCTACTTGCCCAACAATATTCACACCCTATATAAAGGACTATAGAGATTAAAATTTGAGATATACACATCACATACAAGACATACAGACGATAGAAAATACTCCCCATAAACTTGAGATCAAAAAAGCTTAAGCTTTCTTTGCTCTCGACGATCTTCTTCTTCATCCTTTCATAATAAACCGAGGTAAGACAGGAAATTAATTTCCACGATATAATAGGTTTAAACCTTATCCATGAAAAGGTTAACCTTCATATTCAGAACTTAAGTTCTTATCGATGATCTTAAGATCTCTCGATCAAATTTCTCAAAAAAGAAAACTTAAGTTTTCATCAGAGGGATTTCTTTGATTTTAAGATCTAGGGTTTGAGAGAAAGAATCGAACCCTTGCATAAAATATGTTGATGATAGAGAAAGGAATTTTAAATTTCTTGAGAATAGATCATATGATCCATATAAAAAGAGACATCAGATAACAAAAGTTATGATCTTAATATCGTTAATGGCCAAAATAACCATTAACAGAAGCTTGAACCTCATGAAACTTATGTTTCAAAAGAAAAGAGATTAATCTCTATGAAAAAACCCAAAGCGGTCATGTGCATGAGGCATATGCTCCACTGAGCATGCGTCACATTGGCATGCGCCAATATAAAGGGTATGCGGCAATAAGGGCCATGCGCCAATGAAGACATGCTCCAACCGAGGCATATGTGCCAATATGGTCATACACGCCAGAGACCCAATGATTGGTTGTGCGAAAAAGTTGTTGTATGTATAAATGAAAATAACCACAATCAAGATAGTGTCGCAAATAGCTAGCTGCGATGAGTACGGGTCGTCTGCAGGGAAACGTGAATTTCTTTTCTTGTTTTAGACGAGTTGATAAAAGAGAGAAGGGATTGTTGTCGTTTTAAATTAAAATGGGTAGAAAATTTTATAATAGAAATGTTTGTATGGTTTATAGGACTTATTAGTTAATGGAAGAAGATTTATAAATGATTCTTTTTATCTTTTAAATATTTAAAACTCGAGAGATAGCGATGAATGTGGATTAGGGTTCTTGGAGGGAACTAGGGTTTCCCACTACTGTCCCTTGTTGTTACATTGATCTTTATTTATGTCAAGCTTTTGACAAAACAAGTATTAACTAATCTAAAATCGTGGTCATGACTATCAAAAGAATTTAAAATCAATTAAAATTTATAAACATTAAAATGTCAAAAGAAGTTAAGCAATTTTTCATCCATTATTCTACCCTATCCTACAAACCCTAGCAAGCAAGAAATTACTCACTCATGGTTATTAGCTTAGTAAAATAGAGGTGGAAGATGAATGAAACCATATTTAAAATCAGAAAGTAATACTGAATGTAATGCAGAAAAGTAATGCGGAAAGTAATGCCGAAAAGTAATGCGGAAAGTAAATGCGAAAATGATAAAAAGGCTACTTTTATTTATCAACTATAGCTTTACAACTTTTCATCTTAAAATGGTAGATTACAAGAACCCCAGTTTTTGCTCGTAGATCTCTCTCTTGATCGATGGGTAGATGAATTTATTTTGATTAGATGATTTTGGAATGCACAGCTCTCGGTCCTTTATATAGCCCCTGAAAGTACAAACCCTAGATGTCATGTTGGAGTAGGTGAACTTATGATCATGCCCCTAAAATTCCACATCCAGCGGCTGCTATCCAACTGCCGTTCCGCCACCCTTGCCATCTATTGACCGCGGATCCGCCGTCTCCTAGTGGGACTGGGACTTGGGATTTTTTCTGGCTTTTTCTCTCGATATTTGGTGATCCTCTTGGTATATAGATTCTGAAAATATTACTCTTAGTCTCTGTCGTTGCTAGATTCTTTGATTTGCTTCTAATATTTGGCAAATTCGGTTTGATATTCCGATTTGATTTGGATCTCCTACTTAGATTTCAGACCCGAGCTAATACCTGCACAATATCTCAAATCACATTATTAGTAGCATTTGGTGTTTTTGAGACATTATTCCAACCATTTATATGATATAATATCTTTAAAATATTGATTAGGAATATTTGACATGATATGCATATTTTAATTACTAATATTTCATTTAAATATTATATGCATTTATTTTCCTTGATTATATTAATTATAAATGAAGAAACATATGATAATAATCTTTTTACAAATAAACCCACATATTTTCTTAATTTACAACTAACACGTTTTAGTAGTTAATAACACTAGAGAAAATGTTCATACAAATGTGCAATAGTTTTGACTCGACGATGGAAGCAGAGTATATCACTGCATATGACGCCGCAAAAGAAGTCGTCTGGATGAGAAAGTTCGTGACAGAACTTAAGGTGGTTCCATCCATTTTTGATCCAATACCACTGTATTGTGACAGCAACGAGACTATAGCTTTAGCGAAGGAACCCAGGTCCCATCAGAAGTCCAGACACATCTTGAGGCGGTACCACCTGATCAGGGAGATCGTTGATCGCCGGGATATCGAGGTGCGGAGAGTAGATACGGAGAACAACACTGCTGATCCACTCACAAAGGCCATCCCTCAGATGCAGTTCGAGAGGCTATTTGAGATGATAGGTCTGCGATATGCCAATACATGGCCTTAGTTCAAGTGGAAGATTGTTAGTGATATATACTCTAGAGGCCATTATTGTATCATACTGGTTTGTATATTACATTTTGGAAGCTTGGGATATACACAGATATATTAACAGTCTTGCTCAATATGGTAGTATGCTACTTGGTTTGAATCTACCTCAATATATGCATGTGTTTCTTTTAGCATATCGCTTATATATATTGGTAAAGCCCTTAGGATCTTTGCTTGACTACCAGAGTTGTGATGGCAGTCACACTAGTAGGGGCTGAGTAGTCTATAGGCACATCCTTATACAGGTCCATAGTCGTAGGATTATCGAGATGGCGCATGGATACTCCAGAGTAGACTAGTGTATACGCTTCTCATCCCAGCAGGGGAGATGGTCTGTCCCACAGCCATTAGTACATTGTACTGGAGATAGTATGCAGGTGCTCATTAAGTTATGAGTACACTGGACATGACTCGTGGGGAACTGCTGGTTACTACTATACCTATCATCAGGTAGCAGTTCCCAGGTGACAAGAGTATAGCTTAGTTCGTTGACTTGACATTTCTACTTTGCCTCGAGTGTGTTCCCACTGTTCTTAGATTACTACTCTACCAAGGCTCAAAGGAGTCGTGCAAACAGCTAGTAGTTGGGTGCATTCCCGAAGTACTTGGAGGCATTAGCGGTTAGTTAGGATTCGTCTCTCCCAGATTTGGAAGATGATATCGCGCTGTGTTTAGAAAGCCATTACACAAAGCCCCTGGTCAGGTAAAGCCAGATTTACTGGTAAGTACTCCAGTAGTTTCTAAGGGTGTTTTGGGCTCTGCTCCGGCATGACTTGTTGCGCTATTAGGGGATTGACAGTTACCGCCCCTAGGCTCGATATGCGACACTCTTAGACGAACAGATCGGACTGTACGGAGATTGTCACAGATATGCTAAGTAGGAGTTCGGATGGGTTTGCTCATCGGCCTTCTTATCGACAGATACCTGGATAGCCATTACGTTCAGCTAGTACCGTTGACGTGCTTATGGTTAAACCTACTGCCAGCGTACTGTCGAGTCTTTAGAGTCCTACACAGATTATTTTCCTACTTCGGGCGAAACGATGTAGAGACCATATGGTTTTATCGCAGGGTTCGATCATATACATGTACTTGTGAACGGATCATGATTCGGGTGGATAATACTAGTAGGCTTTGGTTTAAGCCAGATCCTAGTATTATATTCTTGAATTATTTTCGTCTCTTTGTATTCGTATTTTTCGGAATACGGATACATGTATGTATATACGGTGAGGGTTATTCTTGTAATTTACTCAAGAGTGCTTCTAGAAGAAGACGCCTCATTTCTTGTATAATCATTTAGATTAAATGGTTAATGAGGTGGAAGTATGGGGTGTGGATTATCATTTAATGAGACATGGCTACTTGGTGACTCATGGGGCGACTCATCTTGTGACTATTGAAGCATGCTTGATATTTTTATTTGTGAATTATTGTATGCTTCATTCATCACAAGACTTATCCATCTTCATTTCATTCTCATCTTGAACACTCTCTCTCCTCCAAGCTCTCTTCTTCTACCTCAAACCCTAAAAGTCTCATGTGTTGAGAAATCTAGGATATTTTGAGACAAATCAATCCATCTTCACTCTCTACATCCTCTAGACTATCTAGTTTAGCAAACTAGGTACCCTAGTTATCTCGGTATTGAGGTTGGAACTCAAACTATAAACTCTCGAGTGGATCGTCTTTCACTTGAGGAGATCGACCTAGCAAGCGCAATCCGTACACTTCGAGAAGCTTAAGACGAGGAGGAGGAGAACAAGAAGACCTGAAGGACTTGATACTATGAGGTATAACTTTCTTCATAGTAGTTAAACCTCATAGTAGTTTAGCTAGTTAAGGTTCAAGTATCGATCCTGGAGTTTAGTCGGTGTTGCGAAGCCCGTAAAAATTGTTTTTTGCACATTCCGCCTCCCCACGAACCCATGGGGTGCGTGACATCGACTTACACCTACGTGTGTATAAAAGACATCCTTACACTTGGAGAATTCAATTCAAGCTATCATACCCTTTGTCCATATTTTTTAGTACTTTTTAGTCGGTGATATTTAGATGGATTTGCTCACACATTCTTCATGCGACCGTTAATACTTCTTGAGGTACTAACGAACCGATTACTAAATGTGCTCACTATTTAAGGCGTAGTTAGCAATATCCTAGTCTTGCAACACTTAAGGCTTAGCAGTGACTCCCAAACTAGTTGGTCTAAGGTACTAGATGATAAGGCACGCTCGCTATATTTTTTTTATGCTGCCTTAAGTAATTATAAAACCAGTGTTCATTTTTTCACCATTTATATTTTATGTGTCATTTATATTTTGTCGATTTATATTTTTTTCCTTCATACTAAGGCTTTTAGACAAGAGCATTTCAAGGTATCCTCTACTATCCTAAGTTTCAAGATGTGTGCAAGTGCGTATAGTAGGGTATCAACGTTTAGAAATTTGGACTCTAAAATAGGGACTATTTTTCAGACTTATTTCTATCCACAGATTAGTGATTTCTTTATCTTACTAACCTTTGGGACAACAGCTCATGACTACTTATTACTAGCTTTGTTTTAAAATATCTAACTTTCTTGCTTTTCTTTAATCTCTTCCTTTTTTCATAAGTATTTTTCACTTTCTAAATTTTATTTTCAAAATTTATGCAAAGCAATATTTACATATGATGCGTGTATATATGCAAACCATCCATACAAACCATCCCTCCAAACTTGTTCGCAGTGGTGTCCTCACTAATGTTTTCCTGTAAGCTCAAAAGATGAAGACTAAGAGGAACGGTTCAATAAGATGGTATAAAATAGGGGTCAAGAGTGAATAACAGTCAAATTTTCCCCCAAATTTATTTTTAGCTCACAATCGTGCAAAATTTCTTTTCATTCAAGAGCCAAAAAATATTTTTCTCCCCCCCAAACTTAATTAAAACAGTGTTTTCATTATTTAAGCATTGAAAATCATAAGAGGGAGGGGGGTAAATATTATCGGTCTACATAAAACTTTACAAAGATAAAAAGTTAAAACCATCCATTCAAATATTTTATCTGGGTAACACCATGGTTGGTGGAAGATCATGTTACAGATAGACGTGAAGAAGTAGGGAAGAGATAAAAGGTGTAATCGAACGGTTTTACGTCTCGGTTGGTAGAGACGAAAAGTGATGGTAAACGAAAACGAGAATATGAAAGATAAGAAATGGGTGGAATAATTGCATTCTCGTATGTGATTAGAAGAAGGGGTAGCGGTTCAAATTTTTCGGCCTCAAAGGAAGGCTCATAAATTTCCGATGGAGGTTGATTTATCACGGTATCCAAGTCTTTAAGGAACGCAAGTTCTTCGGCGAAAATACTTTCGAAACTTTTATCAATGGTCCGAGTGATAATCTCATCGAAAAGAAAGGAATTGATATCTAGTGGAATATGCAGATTCACTAGGAAGGTTGAAAGTATCAAGGTCAATCTTTTGTGCACCAAGGTTCAAAACACTCGATTCGTCAGAAATTATAGCGGTAGGAGACTCAAAAAGATCGTTTATCTTATTTTCAAAAGTGTCTAACTCGAGTGGTCTTTCAAGAATCATAGAACTTGAAATATCGGAGTGTGATTCATCAACTCTCGGTGGAATTAAAAGAAGATGAGAAGAAGAACCAAAAGAAGTGGGTAATGAAATGGGTAAACAAATCTGGGTGTCGAGCATTGTTGAACCAGATGTTGGAGATGAAAGCTGATTATCATTTTGCATATCGGATAGGTTAATGGTAATAATAGAATCGGTAAAATGCACAGGAAGATGTTCACATTCAATAGAAGAGACATAATGGGTTGGTGAATCCAACTCATCCAACATAACGAATTCGTCTTCAAAGATATTCTCATCACCGCTCTCACTAGTACCTTCAGTCAAATCAAACAAATAGTTCTTTACAAATTCATCAGTGATATCATCCTCAATCGATCGATCACTGGGTTCACTTGAAGGAATTGAAAGGTTTGAAATGTCAATCGTAGTCGAATAAGAATCGGTTTGATTTGGAATGGTGTAAGGCTCTCTTTGACACTCACGATAGGGCAAGTCAAAAATGTTATTCTCGAGCACCTCATCAATTAGATTATTAAGCGGTTGATCATCAAATTCATTCAGTTGGGGTTCAGGATGGAAGGTGTCGGGATCAAAAGAATTGGTTCTGGTTTGACTTGGAGGAATCCCTTGTTCGTTCTCACTACTCAATTCCAACTCTACTACAGGATTAGACATGGTTTCTGAAGAAGTTTCAATAAAGGATTCTTTTTGAAATGTGGAACTTCCTAACTGATGTTCAGAAGTATTGTCTAGATAAGGTGCAACAGTTGAGTATGGTTGGAATGCGTTTAATTGTTGGCTACGGGCGGGTTCAATGTATTCCGCAATCGACATGGGTTTACGAATTGCCGCATTAGCCTCAAGAGAAGTATCAACATGAGTGGGTGTCAAAGTTTAGTGATGTTGATAAGAATTAGAAGGGTGTATCCAAGTTTCATAAACAGGATTAGCATCAATATTGTGATATGAAGAATATTGAGATTGGTTGGTTAGTTGGCGGCTGGCAATTGCTATTTGCTTAGCAATGGTCATTGGTGTAAAAGTTGCCATATTCGCCTCAAAAGGAGTATCAACATTTTCATATGGAAATGATTGTGATTGTTTTCCTAACGGTTTTCGATTAGTGAAAGGTATGAAACTTAGGCTACGAGCCTTCGCAATATGCTCAGCGATGGACATGCGTTTAGAAATTGCCTCACTAGTCTTAAACGGGGTATCAACATTCTCAAATGGAAATAATTATTGTTTTTGTCCTAACGGTTTCAGAGCAGTGAATGGTATGAAACTTTGGTTACGATCCTTCGCAATATGCTCAGTGATGGACATGAGTTTAGAAGTTTCCTCACTATCCTTAAAAGGATTATCAAAATAAGGTGTTGAATTTTGATGCGGTTGATAGGAGTTTGAGTGAGGTGTCTAACTGTTATTTCTAGCATGGTCTATTCTATCCCTTAAAGAAATGGTAGGGTCGGAATTTATACCAAAGCAATTACGATAATAAGAAATATATGGTTGTGGATAGCAAAGCGCAGCAAGAGTTGGCGGTTTGGGTTACCCAATATAAGATAATGAAAAGAAAAGAGGGTGATATAGTAATTTTTTTATTTATAAAATTTTTGAAATTGTTTTGCTTTAAAAGAAGGACTCGACTAACGTGCACAAACAATACCTAGAACTAGGGTCACCTATGTCAAATTATTAGATCGCTCCTAGACTTCCAAATGACAAAACGTAGGATAAATTCTCTATCACCTCCTTATCAATCTTGCAACCAGGTAAGTGCCAGATAAGTGGGTGGTATCCACTTTACGTATCACCGAAATAGCGGGCCTAATTAAGTAACCGCTTTCCTTAGTCACACTTGCCTTAGACACCACAAGAGAAATGCAAATAAGTAATAAATTACCCATAACCCTATTTTGTCCTAAATGAGCGTGATTGTCATTAGAGTCTTGGTCCAGATATTTTTTATTAATGTAGGATGATGCGTATGCTTGTTTGTGATTTGTGGGGTCTACGAAGGGTAATGAAATTCCCACCTAATCTGAATTTGGGTTTCTTGCCCCGTAAAGTCCTTTTTAAATATGCAAAACAAACCAAAATCTAAAACACGCAAAAAGATTTTTAGCGGCGATATTTGCAAAGAATGCTTCAGGTAAAAACAGTTTATTGGAGCTTTAGAAGAGAGAGGGAAACGATAGAAGAATACCAGAGAAGTTTGGAGGCCCAATTCTTCAATACGGCCGTGCTTCCACCGCTGAATGCACCTCTGAGCTGCGGTTCCACCGCCTCTTGACAAGTTCCTCTCTTCAAATTTCTTCAGAGCACCTCTATGCTCCTCTGGTTCAAGTTGAAAGTCTCTGAATATCTGTTGGTTCGCTCCAAGTGCTCCAGATTTCTTGCCAAACTCGCAAAAAAATCGTTAAAAATACAAAATGTGGTTTATTATTATTCTTTTTATGTTTTATATTCTCTGGATTTATATCATAAATCAACCCGAATAACAAGCAAAAAATTATGACCATTTCCCCGGCAACGACGCCATTTGATTGGTTGTGTAAAAAATGTGTTGTATGTGTAAATGTAAATAACCACAATCAAGACGGTATCGCAAATAGCTATTCGCGATGAGTACGGGTCGTCCGTAGGGAAACATGAATTTCTTTTTTTGTTTTAGACAAGTTAATAAAAGAGAGAAAGGATTGTTTTCGTTTTAAATTAAAACGGGTAGAAAATTTTATAATAGAAAGGCTTATAGGGTTTATAGGACTTAGTAGTTAATGGATAAAATTTATAAATGATTCTTTTTATCTTTTAATTGTTTAAAACTCGAAAGATAGCGATGAATGTGGATTAGGGTTCTTGGAGGGAACAAGGGTTTCCCTCTATCGCTCCTTGTCCTTCCATTGATCTCTATTTATCTCAAGCTCTTGACAAAACAAGTATTAACTAATCTCAAATCGTGGTCTTGACTATCATTAATTGATAGCGTGCCCGATAAGAGGGTTAACAGTTATTTTGCTAAAATTTATAAACATTAAAATTTCAAAAGAATTTAAGGGATTTTTCATCCATTATTCTACCCTATCCTACAAACCCTACCAAGCAAGATATCAAGAAATTACTCGCTCATGGTTATTAGTATAGTAAAATAGAGGTGGAAGATGAATGAAAGCATATTTAAAATCAGAAAGTAATGCTAAATGTAATGCAGAAAAGTAGCAGAAAAGTAATGCGGAAAGTAATACAGAAAAGTAATGCGTAAAGTAAATGTGAAAAGGATAAAAAAAAAAAGGCTACCTTTATTTATCAACTATTGCATTACAATTTTTCTTCTTAAAAAGGTAGATTACAAGAACCCTAGTTTTTGCTCGTAGATCGCTCTCTTGATCGATGGGTAGATGAATATATTATTTGATTAGATGATTTTGGAATGCACAGCTCTCAGTCTTTTATATAGCCCCTGAAAGTACAAACCCTAGATGCCATGTTGGAGTAGGTGAAGTAACGATCATGTCCCCAAAATTCCATATCCAACCGCGGTTCTGTTGCCCTTGCCAACTATTGACCGCGGATCCGCCGCCTCTTAATGGGTCTAGAATTTGGGATTTTTTCTAGCTTTTTCTCTCGATATTTGGAGATCCTCTTGATATATAAATTCTGAAAATATTGCTCTTAGTCTCTGCCGTTACTAAATTCTTTGATTTGCTTCTAATATTTGGCAGATTCGGCTTGACATTCCAATTTGACTTAGAACTTCTAATTAGATTTCAGACCTGAGCTAATACCTGCACAATATCTCAAATCACATTGTTAGAAGCATTTGGTATTTTTTGAGATATTATTCCAACCATTTATATGATATAATATCATAAGAATATTGATTAGGAATATTTGACATTATATGCATATTTTAATTACTAATATTTCATTTAAGTATTATATGCATATATTTTCCCTAATTATATTAATTATAAATGAAGAAACATATGATAATAATCTTTTTACAAATAAACCCACATATATTCTTAATTTACAACTAACACCTTTTAGTAGTTAATAACAGTAGGGAAAATATTCATACAAATGTGCAATATTTTTTACTAATCACCCAACAAAAGCATTTGCACCACAATCCATGTGCGTTAATACTGAACGCACCAGAGACCAAAATGCATACCATGCGCCAATATCCATTGTATACGTGGCATACACCACAACCCTGATGTACCAATGACTCAATATGTCACAGACCCATATATCTTTTGTCTGTGTGAAACATGGCATGCACCAGAACTTCTGGACGCCAATATATATATTCCAGAGGCCCATTCTTAGTCCAAATTGACTAAGTGATATTCTTTGCCGGAGACAGAGACAAACTGAGATGGTCCGTCTTGCCTAAATCTGAGGGCAGATACTATTTGGATTTATCCGTCCACCTCTCCAACGATACCAAGTTGATTTATGGAACCATATATCAGAGGTTTGGACAGACGCGACCGTTGTAGCAGATTTTATCAGATTCCCCCTAATTTTATGAGGGGTTTTTTGATTGTAGGGATGCTCTTCTCTGCAGGTGCAAGCCCCTGCAGTTAATTACGTTACCGCATTGCGATAACCACTTTCTCCTTCTCCAGCAGTTCACTTCATGTCGTGTGTTTTTTTGTTTATTTTGGTTGCCCGTGAATTGTATACGGAGACTAGTTTATGTTATCACCCGTAGGGCGCGGATTAGTCCAAATCCATATATTTTAGATTTGGTCTTTAGGTTTATTTAAGAACCGTTAATCTGGTTTGAGATTAAGATCGACTTAAAACATATGAGCATTTGGGCCCAATTATTTTAGTTTAAGAACATCACGGTCCATTATCGCCATGTTTGAGGCAAAATTTTAGTTTAGAGGCATTTCAGTCCATTATTCCCATTTTGGGGATGAATTTTAGTTAGGGACATTTCGGTCCAACATTCCTATTTTGGGGATAAATGTTAGTTTATGGTCATTTCGGTCCAACATTCATCTTACGCGCACATGTATTTGTTACTTGGCAGAGTGAATGATGGTGATATAGAATGCGCACAATTTAGGAAGCGATCCGATTTGAGGTGTGAACGTCAATTTGGAAGTGCATCAATGTATGACGAAAGGAGTTATCGGTTGTCGGGACCCGCCACATCTCTGAAGATGTTGAGTAATTACAACGACATATATCAGAGGTGTGGAAAGATGTACTCTTAAACCAAATCTCGTATTTGAGGGAAAGGGTTTGTGGTGATCCTAAAAATCGTTAGTCATATTTGAGACTAAGATTACTTTAAGAGATACGAGATGGATATCGTTTTGGATATCATCAATGAGAGATCATTAGTCATGTTTGAGATTAAGATCAGTTTTAAAATGTTTTTAGGATCATTTTTACTTAAGATCCAGCAAAAGAGCATTTGGGTTCAGCTGCAAGAAACTTCCAAGACTTAGCCAATTTGGGCTTAGTCTACTTATTATTTTTTCTTTTTCCTTCAAAAGTGCCAAGCACTTATTTAGGTCTATTTGTTCAGCCCTTTTCTTTTTATGTGAAAGTGCTAATCACTTATTTGAACTCTGATGCTCACATATGTATCATGTGAAGCACTCAGTCATAGGCGCTGCCCAATGAATGTTGAACACTTTAGTTCTTTTGACTAAATATGAAGTGCTAAGAACATCCTATGGCGTCCACTTGAGGTGCACATGCGGCGCTGGGCGCTGCCCAATTAGTGCTAAGCACTCAGCCGTTTTGGCTGTATATGGAGTGCTAAGCACTTTTTATATGGTGTACACGTGAGGAGCACGTGATGCGTTGGGCACTGCCCTATTAGTACTAAGCACTTAGCTGTCTTCGGTTGTATATGCAGTGCTAAGAACTTTTTATACGGCGTCTACGTGAGGAGTACGTGAGGCGCTAGGCGCTGCCCAGTCAGTGCTAAGCACTTAGCCATTTTGGCTGTTTATGGAGTGCTAAGCGCTTTTTGTATGGAACCCATGTGAGGAGCACGTAAAGCCCTGGGCGCTGTCCAATCAGTGCTAAGCACTTAGCCGTTTTGGCTATCTATGTAGTGCTAAGCACTTTTATTCAGCGCCCATGTGTATTTCATGTGAGGCGCTGGTCTTCTGTTTTGTGCGCCCGTGTGTTTTTCATGTGAGATGCTAAGCGCTGTTAAAAGGGCGCCCACGTGGGAAACATGTGAGGCGCTTGTCTTTTTTACATAGAGATTTAATCTCTGTTGATATTTTCAGAGAGGTTAAACCTCTTTCAATGGTATTTTGACCATTAACACTCGCCAAAATCACTATTTTTTTTAGGATTTCGGGTTGAGTTTTTAAAGAACCAAGTTCTTGATATGAAGGAACTGAGTTCCTGGAGTATTATGGACCCCATCTTCTTTCTCTTTAAATTTGTTCTTTTCTGAATTTTTGATTCTCAAGAACAAGATCTTCCCGATGAGAATTAAATTCTCAACTTATGGGAGACTTGTCTTGTGGATCTCAGATCCAGAGAAATAACTAAGTTCTTTTAAAAGGGTTAAACCCTTAGATGGGATATGATAGGCAAAGAAGATATTTTGATCTCTTTTTTTTTACCTAGGTTTTGAGAAGGAAGATCTTCTTCTTTGAGAATTGAATAGTCTGTTCTTTTTGAGAGCTCACTGTATTTTTGCAGAAGCTTATAGGGTTTTTTTTCTATCTCTCTTTCTGTCTCTCTCTCTCTCTATGTCTCTATCTCTTTGTGAGACTTGAAGTCTAGGGTCCTTTATATAGTGGAGACAAATTATTAATTGGTTTGAGAAAATCTCACATTGAGAGATTCCAATTGATTTAATTGGACTCAAAATTGATTTGGGAAATTTTATCCATCGTTGGATCTTTGATCCAAGAACTTCTGTTTTACAGAATATGTTGTTCTTGTTTTTAACTAGATTGGGGAAATATTTTTCCATATACAGAATTTATTCTGTCAAGTGATGATCACCATTGGATTTTTAATCTAAGGGTTCTCTATTTTACAGAGAGCAATCTTTTTTTCATTTAGAAAGATTGAAGGAATATATTCCCAAAATAGAATTTTATTCTATTATTAGATTATTGATCCAATCGAAAGTATCTTTCCTAATAAGAAAGATTTGGGAGATATTTTTTCCTAATAGAATTTGATATTATATTTTGATGATTTATCATCTCCGTTGGATCTTTGATCCAACGGCTCTATTTAACAGAGAGTATCCTAACTTTTGTTACAGAAACGTAGAATTTAATTCTATTTGAGTGCCGGTGCTCACGTGTTGTGCATGTAGGCACCACTTAAGAATTTAAGTCTTAAGATGGGTATTCCTGTACTTTGTACATTGGCGCCCGCGTGATGAGCAAGTGCGGCACCATATAAGAATTTAATTCTTACTTAGAAAGAGCTTCTGTGCTTTGCATATTGGCGTCTGCATGAGCGGCACGTGCGGCGCCATATAAGATTTTAATTCTTACCCAGAAGCTTTTCTGTGCTTTGCACATTGGCGTTGGTGCCCTCATGAGAAGCACGTGGGGCACTGCCCCATTAAATTTCAACAAAGCTCTGCACTTTTAAAATGTTTAAATATTAGGAAAACAAATGCCCCTCACCGTTGCTCTCACGTGGCTTATACGTGGGTGCAACGGTGTCACCTTTTTCCACCGTTGGATCTTCTAAGGAGTTAAACCGTCCCTTCGCATCTTATAAATAGGGCATTCGGCCCTTAAGATGACTATCGTTTTGTCATCTTCCTTCTTGTTCTTTGAGAATTTAATTCTCTTCTAAGAGCTTAGATCTCTGCCCCAAAGAAACTCTTAGAATTTAACTCTGTTTAAGAAAGTTTGTAAGAATTATGACCAATTTTTTCTCTTTAAAAGAGACTCTTTTTTGTTTTGGGTTTTTAACCCATCAACGGTGCTTGGCTCTTTTTCTTGAAATGATCTCTTAGTGATCTTAAAAAACTATATTTAGGTAGACCGTGGGTCTTAGAGATCTTAGGGTTTTGCCTTATTATTAACTCTGATATTCGAGGGTTCTCTGGAATTAAATTCCAGTATCTTTCCCATGGAGATTTTTGGGATTTAATCCCATCATCAGAGGAATTCAATTCCGGTTTGTTCAACAAAGCTTAGCTCTGAGAAAATTTCATCTGAAATTTTCTCAGAATTTTATTCCCTTTTCTTATTTTCTTTTCAGGGTTTTGTTGTAGATTCTTCTCACAGATTTAGATCATTTGTAAAACATGTTCTTCGAGGACATTGGGAGTCTTGAACTCCACTTTTCAATAAGATTTTTCATTAAATGAGAATCCTTTTGGATTCTTAAAATGAGTGCCTGCCTCATCATTGATGGGGCATTACCTTGATTTTGTAGGGCCCATTGTCCCTTTTTCTTTGGACTGTGGCGACTTTAATATGCCAGAATGTAGTACAGATTTGGATGTACTGGAAATGCTAAGGCCTTTAATTGTAGTTTATTACATTGTGTCAATAACTAACCCTCTATTTTATTTTTTTAGGTACAACGGTTTCCGATTCCTCCTTCCCCTACATTTGCTTGGAGAGCGCTTTTGCCGATGCCCCTACAGATCGGGGAGTCTTTGCGCTAATTCGAGACTATGACCAAGAGCAGAAGTTTCTTCATTTGTGGGGGTCATGGTACAGTTACATTATCCAGGGTCAGCGCAGTTTTACATGTGCGGCGCCATCAGAACTAATCCCGTGGATTTGTTACGCGAACCCTCTGCAGGTCGCTTACACAGTAGATGTCACGCCCCGCTTCGCAAAGTACGGGCAGAGGACGTGACGAGGCTGCTACGTATTTACTCAAAAGTAAACACGCTAAGCGTATCTAAGCAATATAAAATAAAATGTACACGAGAGACAAAATGTAAATGAACAACAACTTTATTTATTAACATTTTTTTTACAATACAACTGAAAAGAAAATACATGTACTGAAAGCAATGCCTAAACAATGGCATAACATAAATGAAAATGAAATGTACAAGTAAACTAGAGCTCCGGGTCAAAATATAGCTGATCCAAATCCTTGCTGGTGGGCTCTGTCTCCAGAAGGTCCGAATCACCTGACAACATTCCAAAGAAAGAAGAAAAGAATTTCGTCAGCGAACAATCGCTCGGTAAGTCCCAAAAGTAAGAAGAGACAGAATAGACAGAAGGAGAATGTGACTTTTAAAGTTTTATTATGTTGTTAATGCTGTTGTTTGTAGCTTGGTACAGAAAATGCCAGTGTATACGAGAGGAGTCTCACTATCTCGGAGACTAAGGAATACGGAGTACTAGGAACCGTTCAGCCACGGTACAACGGCAATGGGGATTCAGGTTAGGTGTCTTATGGTTGCAGTCTCGTGCCACTTCTAACACCTTCCATACCAATCTACCCCTTATAAACCCCGCGATGTCTTGATTGTATTGTTTGTGTTGTTTTGTATTGTAAATTATATAGATGGATGACTTGCCGAAACCATGAAATCAGTAATGGAACGGATATAATGGATGAACATGTAAGTGGAGTATATCCATGGTTTGGTTCGGTCAAGTTGAATAGGTTGAATAGATTGAGTTTATGGATTCATATTGAATTGTGGTTTTATACTTGAATCATATTCAAGTCAGATTTATTATATTTAGACTCAGTCTGAGTCAGACGATTAGAAAAGAAATTGAAATTCTGAGTTAGGTTCTGGTGTTATCGGTAACTGCAGCACATAAACGACAGGATTTGTGTTTTTTTCCAAAACAATTGCCGTATTGATAACACCATTTGTTAGGTTGTCTACCTTAGATAGGAAAGCACCCATATATCTGGCTCCCTGAGGCTCAAGAGACTGGTCCCGCTTAAACCTATGTTTACTAGGGTTCATATTGTAATTTAATATAACTTGAGGGGGTTTTATGTAAAAATAGTTTTGGTATAATTTCAAAATACACCTCAAGTATTTAATTATCATCTTTAGAGTTTTCATAGATGTGTATTTTACAATTGTGCAATTTCTAGTTAACAGAACTTAGTTTCCATAGTATGTGGTATTTTCTTAAAATATTGTACTTGTTTTGTATTTGGATGGTATTTTCATATAATAGGGATTCTTTTGATTTAGAAAACTTGGAATATTTATATAATTGAAATAGATATTTTGATAATAAATTTATAAATATTTAATTAAAATAATTTATTTATTTTCTTCAAGAAATCTCATTTTTCTAAATAAAAATGCATAAAAATTCCATCGAGATCGAATACTCCTTGCGGAGGTCTGCATCTCACTCTACTAAATCCGAGAATGTGCGATAATCCACACCATCCCAAATGGGGTCCCCAAAATGGGTTGTAGAGGCGCAATTGCATGGAAATGTTTTAATACATCTTTTAAAGAAAACGGTTTTATAAGTTAAAAGGATTTATTTGCAAAGTCATATTTCCCGTATTCTATTATCCCAAAATCAATCATGATATGATAGAGATGTGTGTTGTGATGAGGTAGGTCAGTACCTTATGAACTATTTAAAGGTATAGCTAGGAACTATGATGGTTTATGTCGAAACTAAATTATATGGTATTTTTCTGAAAAAGTATGATAAAAGTTACAAAAATGATTATTTTGATGTGAAACTTGTTTTGTTGAGTTTGTTAATATTTATAAATCAACATATGAGAATATGGTTTTATCTTGTTAAGCAAAAGTATATTTTTTAAAGAAAACCGAATCGGAAGTCGGATTAACTCCGCTTCCGTCGGGTTTTAGAAATGAAACTTTTTAAAGAAAAATATGAGAAGGGAGATGGGACATACTGGCTTTGATGAGAGAGGAGGGGTAGAATGAGATCTAGGATTCGTCGGTGGTTCGTTTCGTTTCCGGAAACTCCTCGTATCGTCGCCGGAACTTCGTCGGAGCTGCGCCCTTTGCTAACTCCACTTGCACAATATAGAGACTTGGGAATTCTTGAGAGTTTTGGCAGGGGTTTGTGTGTGAGGAAGTGTGGAATGAAGGGTGTATTTATAGGAAAATCTAGGGTTTAGTGTAGTGAATGGGTGTATTAAAATTTGTAATAAAAATATGTTTAATTGTGAATTTTATTGCGCTTTGTAAATGTGAAGAGAATACCAACAGTGTAGGGGGAGTGGGGTAGGTCAAGGGGTGCTCGGGTGAGAAGATGAAAGCATTAGGGACGGGTTGAACCGGCGGCGCCGGGACTCTATGCATAAGGCGCCGGGTCTTTACCGACGGAGGGTGCTGGGTCTTGGGCCACGTGTCCTTGTCGATTCAATTTCCCTCGTGTTTATGTTTATTTATTCTGTAACTTATCCTATTATGCGTAGTGCACATGAAAACTCTTAGGTTTCTAAAAGATTAAAAGAAATTAAAACAAGAAGATAATGTGGCTGATGGGATTTGAACTCTAGTGCTATATCTCAGCAGTGCAAGGTCTTACCGATGAGCTACAAGCTCTTTCTTACTGTTCTAAAGCAAAACAAATTCTTATAGCATTCACAGGATTGTAAATATCCCAATTGTACATGGACTTTAAATAAATTTTATGTACACGAAATTTGGAGTTTTTATAGTCTACCCTCCTTACAAATATTTCGTTCTCGAAATTACAATTATTTTAAGGACTAGTTTACAAATAAATGAGAATATCTTGCACACATCTCATCTTCCCTTTCCCATATCGATTCGCCTGGAGTGTCTTTTCTCCACATTAATCGAACCAAGTTGACTTCCTTGTTTCTAAGTGACTTCATCTTTCTATCCAGGATCTCAACAGGTTGTTGCTCACAGAATAAATCTGGTTGTATAGTGAGCTCGGAATGATCAAGAATATGGCTGAGGTCACACACATACTTTCTGATATGTGGAACACATTGTGCACTCCTTCCAATGAAGGTGGAAGTGCCAAGAGATAAGCCACTTCACCGACTCATTCGAGTATGTCGAATGGTCCAATGTACCTTGGACTTAGCTTACCCCGTCTTCCAAAATGAATCACTCCGCAGTTCATAGATATCTTAAGAAATACGTGATCTCCCGGCTAGAACTCTAAATGATGGCGCTTTGGATCAGACCAGTGCTTCTGTCGATCTTGGGCTATGCGCATTCTTTCCCTCATAGTATGAACTACGTCGATAGTTGCTACTATCATCTCAGGTCCAAGGAGCTCCCTATCTCCGATGTCATCCTAACATAATGGAGATTGACACTTCCTTCCATATAGTACTGCAAAAGGTGCCATTCCCATCCTTGCTTGGTATCTGTTGTTGTATGAAAACTCCACAAGATGTAGGTGATCTTCCCGCGATCCTCCGAAGTCTAGCATACATGCTCTGAGCATATCTTCCAAGATCTGAATAGTTCGTTCAGGCTGACCATCAGTTTGTGGATGATAAGCTGTGCTGAAGTTCAGACTTGTTCCTAAGCTCGCTTGCAGACTTTGACAAAATTATGATCAAAATCTAATGTCACGATCGGATACAATGCAGACCGATACTCCATGAAGTCTCATGATCTCCTATATGAGTTCATGGGTATCAGAGATAGTACATATTTGAAGAGCTTAAAATCTTACTTAGATTCTTACCTCCATGTACTTCTTTGCTAATGTATCAGTAGATTGGCCAACTCGAAATGGGATGAAGTGTGCTGACTTTGTGAATCGATCCACAATAACCCATACCGCATCGTTACCCTTTGTGCTATGAGGGAGTGCAGTCACAAAATCCATCGTGATGTATTGCCACTTCTATTCTGGGATTGGTAACGGTTGAAGTAAACCAGCTGTCCTGTGATGTTCAGCCTTTACTTACTGACACACCAAGCATTTAGCGACCCTTCTGGCTACTTCACGCTTCATTCCATACTACCAGTAATTTTGACGTAGATCTTGTATATCTTTGTACCTCCAAGATGTACTAAGTAGGGAGAGCTGTAAGCTTCTTTCATTTACTCGTCCCGCACAGAACCTTTTGGTACACACAATCTGCTGACGTACCTCAAAGATCTATTTTCATGGATGATGAATTCTGTTCTGAGTCCATTCTCTACTTGTCCTCTGATCTTTTGCAACGTAGCATCACTTGATTGAGTTGCTTTGATCTGATTGACAATAGTAGATTGAACTTGTAAATTCATCAAGTTTGAAGCGTTACCTGGCATGACCACTTCAATCTCCATCTAATGCAAGTCTTGTTGAAGTTTCCACTATGCGGTGAGATTCAATGCTAATGGTTGGCAACTAAGGGCATCAGGTACTCCATTCACCTTCCCTGGGTGATATTGCAGGTTGATATTTAAGTCCGCCATGAGTTCTAACCATCTTCTCTGTCGTATATTCAACTCCTTTTGAGTAAACACATTTTAGACTCTTGCGATATGTGTATATGTCCACTCGTTCGCCAAGAAGATAATGACGCCAAATTTTAAGAGCAAAAATTATGGCTGCCAATTCCAAATCATGCGTCGAATAATTGCGCTCATGAATGTTCAGCTGTCTTGAAGTATAAGCCACAACTTTACCGTGCTGATGTAGAACACATCCTAATCCCTTACCGGATGCATCGCAATACACAACGAAACCTCCAGATTGGTTTGGTATGACGAGAATAGGCGCTGATGTCAATCTTGACTTGAGTTCTACGAAAGCTTGTTCGCATGCTTCTGACCACACAAATTCTTCATCTTTACGTGTGAGCTTGGTCAGGGGTGTTGCTATCTTCGAAAAGACTTCAATAAACCTTCTGTAATATCCAGCTAGACCCAAGAAACTTCGAATGTCCTTCACTGACTTTGGTGTCGGCCATTCGCTTATTGCTGAAACTTTTGCTGGATCCACAGAGATTCCTTCGCCCGATACAATGTGTCTGAAGAAACCAACTTGATTTAGCCAAAACTCGAATTTTCTATACTTGGCATAGATTTAATGTTGTCGTAGAGTTCCTAGGACGATTCTCAAGTGTTCAGCATCTTCCTTCCGACTCTTAGAATATACCAGGATGTCGTCAATGAAGATGACAACAAACCTGTCTAGGTACTCCCGGAAAACTTGATTCATCAGGTTCATGAATATTGCTGGTGCGTTGGTCACTCCAAATGGCATCACTAGAAATTTGTAATGACCAAAGCGAGTTCTGAATGTCGTTTTATGGATATCAGATTCCTTTGACCTTCACCTGATGATAACCCGAACGAAGATCTAACTTGGAGAAAACACAAGATCCACTTAGCTGATCGAACAGATCGTCGATGCGTGGGAGTGGATACTTGTTCTTTATCGTTACTTCATTCAAGGCTCTATAATCGATGCTCATTCTGTATGAAACTTCCTTCTTCTTCATAAGTAGAACTGGAGACCCCAACTAGAAGTGCTGGGACGAATCCATCCTTTCGCCAGTAATTCGTCCAACTGAGTTCGGACCTCCTTTAAACCTTCCGGACTTAGTCGATATGGTGCTCTGATTACCGGTTATGTTGAATTCAAGAGCTCGATCGGGAGGCAAACCTGATATATCGTCAAGAAACACATCGTCGATCTCTCGAACCACTTCTGGCTTTGATCCTTCCTCCGCATGAATTGCTGCAATCACTGCCTTTTTTTGGTTTCGCCTTGTAAGTACTTGTTCACACCAGAATATTGCATTATTATATTCCCCATTCTTATTCTTTTTTATAAATAAATAGTTACTTTTGACGCATGTCTGCTACATGTTACAGGTTACAGGTTCTTGGACAGCAAACAGTCCAAACGATGTAGAGACGATGAAAATGTGGACTTTAACCAACAAACAGAGAATCTTGATCAAGCCTACATAAGGAACAATTCACAAAGCAAGATTCAAGATATCGACTCAAAGCGAATGGTTAAAAATCCATTGCAAATTGTTCACTGAAGATCTGGAACCAACCTAGAAGCCCAAATGGAAAAAGATATATAGAAATAAGAAGCCCAAGCCAATAGGAAGCAGCCCACAAAACCTCACATTGTGATCTCTCTAAAGGGCCACGGAACCGCGGCCCAAGCCTACCATTGCCGCGGTTCCGCGGCCGTATAGTGCCCGTATGCGGAGGAAATTTTACCATAATTTCATGGCGGCTCTGAAAAGATTTCCTAAGGGCTATTTTTGTAATTTCAGACATGCGAAACAAATGTAACCCTAGGGTTTCCTATTCTTTATAAATAGGAACTCTAACCATTGTAATCTTATGCCTCCTTTTAATAATAAATTCTAGAATTCTTTTGGAGAGCATCGGTGTTTTCTTTTCCATTCAGAAATTCAGATCTGACAAACCTGCATGGATGATTGGAGGGATGCATCTGTAAGTAGATTTAAATTCTCGCCTTAGTTTAGATTTCAATTCTTTGCCCTAGGTAGATTTAATTTCATGCCCTAGAAACTTGTTTAGGGTTTAGCTTTGGGGAAGGATTTTGAGAGATGAGATCTCTCATCCCTTTCTTACCCACCAAATATTTACAATAGGACTCCATGCATACACGCACATACCGCGCCCTACGGCATCCTACCCCTCGAGGTACCGATGACACCGTAGTGTAAAAGCCCGGTTGCACGCCTTTTCCATGGAGGTTAGGGTAAGGATCTCTAAAGGAAGGACAAGAACCTAGAGGAAGGAACACCTTCCCGAATGGATCTAATCCCCTTTATTGATAATTACCATAACTCCTCACAGATCTTCATTCGGGTATAGAAAGCGTTGAGATTTAATTGTATTTCTAAACCATCCCTAAACCTAACCCTAGCAAGAATAGATCTAGATAATTGCCCTAGGTTAATTAGATTTTTAGATTTAATAACAACTCCGAACACCCTTCGGAATTAACTCGTAAGAACGAATCGGAGATTCACAACATCCCTGTGGACCGACCCGTACTCACCGGCTAGCTTCATGCGACGCCGTTCCTGATTACGGTTAACAAGTATTTTTGGACTAATCAAATGGCGCCGTTGCCGGGGATGGCGTAGAAATTTCCTATTCGCGATTTCGGGTTAATCATAAAATTTAAAAAATCATAAAAATCTGAAAAATCAAAAAAATATAAAAATATATATATTGTGTTATTTTTGGAAGGGATACTCTGTTGTTTGAATTTTGCAGGATATACAAACTCGGATCTGAAAATTTCCAGAAAGCGAAACAGAAAATGGGGTATCGGAACAGAAGAGATTTTGAACAACAGAACAGTGGATTTTTTTTGGAGATCTGAACCCTCCATCTGACCGCCTTTCCGCGGCAAAACCACCCCTAGAACCGCGGTTCCGCGGCTGTCCCATCAGATCAAAACCAACAAAAAATTTTGGGGAGCCGTGCCGTTTTGTACACCGCGGATCCGCGGCATAAACTCTGTTTTGTCGTGTTTCAGCTGTTATAAGGTGGCATCATCTCGTGGAATTTCCTCTTTAAGTTCCTCTGTTCCTCCTCTACAATTTTTGAAATATATTTTCTGGAAAATGCCTGCAGGATTTGTTGCACTTTAAAAATATTTGCCCTTCCAAATAACAATCTTGTGCAGGATTTTTGGGCCCCGCTCAAACTAAATTGATTGCAAGAAATATTTTGTTGTTGTATATCTTTTCTCGAATATCTTTTTGCAACATTTTTTTCCAAATAAAAATTCTTGTGATATGCTTAAAATAATAATTGATTGCAAGTAATATTTTGTTGTTGCATATCTTTTTTCTCTAAAATATTTTTGCAACAAAATTTTTCCAAATAAAGAGAAAAAGAATAAAAATGAAAAGGACAAATTTTATTAGAAACTTTCAAAAATTTTGGCCTCAAATAGATCCTTGCACCACAAACTTTCTTTCTTTCCCCTTTCTTACAACATGGGTACCCTACATAATAAATCACTTGCCAAACTTTGGTATCCCGAACCTAATTTTGCGTCGTACGTCAATTTGTTCGGTCAATTTAAAGACGATCCTTCTTTACCAAAAATTTCTTTGAAAGATCAAATAGAGGCGTCTAGGAGAAACAGTTTGACTTTTCAACCCACTTTGTGTCAACCAAGTCAACCTTCACCACCTTCGTATGTTGATACCACTTTTTCAAGTCTTGCGGTAACTCTTAGACCGATGTCCATTGCTGAGCATATTGCTCAATCTCGCAGCCGATCTTTTACCCCTCTCCACTCATCTAGTTCTAGGGATCCACACGACTTTTCACGTTTTTATCCACATGTTGACCCTACCCCTGTCCAATCACCCACTTCCTACCAGTCATACCCGACCTTACCACCCTCACTAGACACTGCTTCTACACAGCCTGTTGGGAGTTTCACATATCCAACCAATTTTGAATCTTTTACCGAAACCCCCTCACCACCTAAGTCTAGTTTGGAAGAGTCGTTGGAGGCTTATATTGCAGCAACAAATAAAATGACTAGGACTGTGGAAGCGTCCGTAGCCGCCCTTATGCAACCTAGTGAACCGGTAGCTAGTTTCCCACTAGCTTCAAATTTTTCAATGTATAAGGAGGCGGTTGGACAGAGTGAGAATGAGAGAGGATTTCAAAATCAAACCTACCCATACCCAATTGAAGCCCACAACTCCGGTTTTCCATCGATTGTCCCAAATGATTCATCAGTTAAGGATAAAAATGAGTTGTGTGATTTTGTAGTGCTTGATTTGCCCAATTGTGAGGAACCCCTTTCGAGTGAAACCGCACCTAATCCATTTGACCTTTACACCTCCACTCTAGAACCTAAATCGATAAATATCCATGCTTTTGATGAGGTGTCTAAGAAAATTGATTTTCACTTGATTGAGGATATAGACGCCGGGAATATTTCGGATGATGAACCTGTCGATTTAATTGAAATTTTATGTTCAAATCATCATCCTGAGTTATTAAATGTTTCTCCCGAATCTCAAATGCGTCTAGATTTTGATGATAATGGCGTGGATGAGTTGAATATTGAGGATAGTATTGAGGAGAGTCTTGAGGATAATATTGAGGTTGAATCATTTTTGTTTGATGTGTCTGATTTTCCAATTCATCCTCCTGAACCTTTGACTGTTATATCACCCTCCCTCCTTCCCATCGTTCCGACCCCGCTTGAAGACTGTGAGCTTGAAACCTTTTCCTTTGAATCTGACACAATTCTCACAGACGATAACACCTACGAGTATTTCACTTTTTCGGACGATGCTGATGACTCACCGTCCGAGTTTGAGTCCTTTACATTTTTAGATAAGCCATCAGACTTGGTTGATTATAGTAGTTTCGAACCATTAATGGAATCTTTCAAGTTCGAAACAGTTTACTACGGTGGGAAAGATACTATCCCTAATTCACTCCCTTTCGTCTCTCCTATTGTCCCGACCGTACAAATGACCGTTACGCTTTCATCTCCTATACCAAGTTCGGCGTACCCATATTTTCTTGCGAATCTTGAGGGATTTGACCCCATTTCCCGACGAGTTGATAGATTAGCACAATCAGTTTCCACACTTCGGTCATCACATATTGCGCTAATTTATTCACTCGATTTACACCCTCAAGATCGCGCGACCCTTCTTTCTTCTTTCCGCCATTCTTCCCCCACACCGAGACCCTATTCTACCACCCTTCTTCTCATTCGGTCTCGTGTGCTTCTCATCTTTTTTCTTTCCATCCCATTCTGGCACCAACTATACCATTACCACGATAAGATTTTTGAATGGTTGGTGCTAACCTTTGGCTTGTGTAAGGCCAAGCTTAAGTTTGGGGGAAACCTTGTTGTATATATTTATATATATTTTTGTTTTCTTTTTCTATAAAAAAAAATTATAAAAAAAATTCAAAACATTAAAAATAAAAAAAATATTATAAATAAATAAATAGGGGAATACCGGCATTTTGACCCTCTAGGTTTAGCATGACAGTGAGGACACTGTCAAGTTCAAGTTTGGGGGTATGCTCGGTAAGTCTTCTTCCTTCGCATTCATTTGTACATATTTTTGCATTTGCATACTTATTTGAAAAACCATAAAAATTGAAAAATTTCAAAAATTATAAAAATTATTGTATTCAATTTTGGCTAGTTCACTTGAGTTTGACAAATAGGTCAACTAGCTAGGAACAACTAGATCTTAGACTTAGTAAATTTAAAAACCCTAAAAATAACATTTCTTAAAGTTTAACGGTAGAAAGTATATGCTTTTGTAGTTTATTTAGAAATAGTCAAATTTTGGGTTCACTTCTTGGGCTAAGTCGAAACAAGGGAAGAGTATTGATGTTCTTATTAGAGTATAAGTTTGAAAAATAGTTCCTAACTTAAGTCTAGATTCTGAAAACGTATACCATACAATTTGCACAATCACGCACCTTGAAATTTTGAATAGTATAAGAGACCTTGAAATGCTCTTGTCTAAAGTCCTTAGTATGAAGAAAAAAAAGTGTGAATAAAGAATAAAAAAAATGAACACGGGTTCTTGTGATTACTTAAGGCTGCAAAAATAGAAAAATATTTAGCGAAGGTGCTTCATCACCTAGTGCCTTAGACCAACTGGTTTGGGAGTCACTGCTAAAGCCTTGGGTGTTGCAAGACTAGGAATTACGCTTTAAAGTGCAAACGCATCTTGTAATCGGTCGTTGGTACCTCAAGAAGTATTAACGGTCGCATGAAGGATGTGTAAACAAAATTCAATTAAAAATTCACCTACTAATAAGTACTTTGGACAACGGACAAGGGCACGATTGCTTGATTTGAATTTCCAAGTGTAGGGGTGATATTTACACACACGTAGGGGTATGTAATTGGAGTTTAGATGAGAGGAAGGAGTGAAGAATAAAACTTGTATCTTTAGTAGAGTTGATAGAAATTCCTAAGTGGAGATGGAACCCTAGAAGGAAAACTTAAGAAATGCCGAAAGCTAGGTAAGTTTATAGAACATGTATAATCTTAAGTTAAATGATGAGGAAGCGTGAAGAATATGGGTGGATAATTTACGAGTCAACGATAATAGAATTCCTTATTAGAAAACCTAATTGGAAAACAAAAGTCAATGGGCCGAGTTGATAGGATTTTGTGGGTAGTATCCGCTGAAAACCCTCAGGAGACAACACTCCTCCTACTAGGGACACCTAGAGGTTTAACGGCTTGTTGCACGTGCTCAGTGCAATCGCGTTTCCCTGCGAAAGTGCGGCTAGGTTAGGATTTTAGTGAATAAAAAATAAGTTTGCTCGAGGACGAGCAAAAGATAAGTTTGGGGGTATTTGTTCACACCAGAATATTGCATTATTATATTCCCCATTCTTATTCTTTTTATAAATAAACAGGTACTTTTGATGCATGTCTGCTACATGTTACAGGTTACAGGTTCTTGGACAGGAAACAGTGCAAACGATGTAAAGACGATGAAAATGTGGACTTTAACCAACAAACAGAGAATCTTGATCAAGCCTACATAAGGAACAATTCACAAAGCAAGATTCAAGACATCGACTCAAAGCGAACGGTTAAAAATCCATTGCAAATTGTTCACTGAAGATCTGGAACCAACCTAGAAGCCCAAATGGAAAAAGATATATAGAAATAAGAAGCCCAAGCCAACAGGAAGCAGCCCACAAAACCTCACATTGTGATCTCTCTAAAGGGCCGCGGAACCGCGGCCCAAGCCTACCATTGCTGCGGTTCAGCGGCCGTATAGTGCCCGTATGCGGAGGAAATTTTACCATAATTTCGTGGCAGCTCTGAAAAGATTTCCTAAGGGCTATTTTTGTAATTTCAGACATGCGAAACAAATGTAACCCTAGGGTTTCCTATTCTTTATAAATAGGAACTCTAACCATTGTAATTCTTATGCCTCCTTTTAATAATAAATTCTAGAATTCTTTTGGAGAGCATCGGTGTTTTCTTTTCCATTCAGAAATTCAGATCTGACAAACCTGCATGGATGATTGGAGGGATGCATCTGTAAGTAGATTTAAATTCTCGCCCTAGTTTAGATTTCAATTCTTTGCCCTAGGTAGATTTAATTTCATGTCCTAGGAACTTGTTTTGGGTTTAGCTTTGGGGAAGGATTTTGAGAGATGAGATCCCTCATCCCTTTCTTACCCACCAAATATTTACAATAGGACTCCATGCATACACACACATACCGCGCCCTACGGCATCCTACCCCTCGAGGTACCGATGACACCGTAGTGTAAAAGCCCGGTTGCGCGCGTTTTCCATGGAGGTCAGGGTAAGGATCTCTAAAGGAAGGACAAGAACCTAGAGGAAGGAACACCTTCCCGAATGGATCTAATCCCCTTTATTGATAATTACCATAACTCCTCACAGATCTTCATTCGGGTATAGAAAGCGTTGAGATTTAATTGCATTTCCAAACCATCCCTAAACCTAACCCTAGCAAGAATAGATCTAGATAATTGCCCTAGGTTAATTAGATTGTTAGATTTAATAACAACTCCGAACACCCTTCGAAATTAACTCGTAAGAACGAATCGGAGATTCACAACATCCCTGTGGACCGACCCGTACTCACCGGCTAGCTTCATGCGACGCCGTTCCTGATTACGGTTAACAAGTATTTTTGGACTAATCAGTACTTGGCTCCAGGGTACGGTCTCCACTTTTGAAATAGAAGACCGGATGGTCTGGAATCTCGAATACTACCCTCCTTTGACGACAATCGATGGTAGCATAGAATGTTCTGAGCCAATACATACCTAGAACCACATCGAAGTTCGGTATGTCCAGCACCTTGAAGTCAGCATAGAATTCTCTGCTGCAGACGACCACTGGACATAGGTTGTATCCCATTGTTGCCTTTAGAATGTCGTTCCCTGAACTAACATTCCAGCTGGATACAAGCGGTGTGACTGGAATTGCATAATTTCGGACGAACCGTTGTGATATAAAGCAATGAGATGCTCCAGTATCGAAGAGTGCAAGTGCAGGAAGTGAGGCTAGTAAGATTATACCTAAGTTATGCGGGATATGTTTTAGGTATAAAGAAAATGTGTATGTCTATGAACTGAAAGAGAATTGAAAGGGAGATGTTACCAGTGATGACTTGGCCGGTGGCTTCAGCTTCTTTCACAGTCATTGTGAAAGCCTGTCGCCTTGGCACATTCCTCTTTGCTGGAGGAGCATTCCTTTGTCCGTTCCTTGGTCCTTGAGGTGGGTTCCTTTGAGCTTGATGGAACTAACGAGGAAGAGGTGCAGTCGGTCCACGAGGAGGTAGAGTGGGTAGTGCAAGTCTCGAAGCAGGTAGTGCAAGTCTCAGAGCTGAGGACAAGACGCAATATCATGAGTAGCTGAGCCGCAGACTAAGAAAAGGTGATTTGCTCACCATCAATCTTTCATCATATGTCCATCCCTCCTACAATAGGTACAAAAGGCTGGGCTAGGCCGGTTGTTTAGTACTCTCGGTCTCCTTGGCACAAAAGGTGTCCTTGAAGAGGCTTCTCCTGCCATCTGGTTGGAAAAACGCTTCATCCCGACAGACTGAGGTCTGCCCCTCATCTTTACCACTGCCTTATATTAGCGGGCAGCTTTCAGAGACGATTCGTGAGTCGAGAAATCCCCTGTAGCTAACGCAGCCTGGATCTCCGAATCTAATCCCTTGTTGGAATCGTCGGGCTCTGATCTCATCCGTCGGTATCAGGTGTCCCGCGAATCTATTAAGGTATTGTGTTAGCTCTGTAGTATGTGATATTTAAAAATTGAAATATTAAGACATATCTTACCGACTGAGCATGGTTAACTCAGCATCGTACTCATCCACCGATTTGGTCTACATTGAACCCTATTGTTGGTGGATGAACTGATGTTCCATGTCGAATCTGATAGTCTCGGGGAAGTACATTGCGTCGAACATATTGCGGAAAGCCTTCCATTCGATCGGCTGGGTAAGACGGCTTTCTTTCGCTTTCCACTAGACCCGTGCATTGTCAATGCGTTGTAGCTTTGCAACTCGAACCCAAGCGACCTATAGCACTTGTGTTGCTGTCAGATCATCTTCAATACTCTGAGCCCATTCCTCAGCTTCTAAGGGGCTCTCTTTTCCTGAGAATTGCTTAGGGTGCAAGGCCCTGAATTGCTTCACCCTAAGTGCTTCTGCCTTTGGGCGGTTCATCAAGATAGCAGCCTGCTGCTGCTGTCCCTCCAGGAGGCTACGGATCGCCTCAAGTAGTACCGTCTGCTCATTGATCGGAGAAGCTACAGCCGATGCAATTGGTAGGGGTGGTGGAGTGTTGTTGAAATTGGTGTTGGTGTTATTTGGGGAATCCATAACCTTGAAAGAAAATTTTGGGTTAGGATAGATTCAAAATATAAGAAATTGGAAGATTCAAGGAATTTGAATTGTAAAAAATGTTTTTAGTTTCTGGTTCTTATATTATATTGCTTAGGTTGTCCACGCAGAGCTGACCTGCATATCCATACAGAGCTGACATGTATGTCCACACAGAGCTGACCTGCATGGGCCACCAACAAAACCTGTCATGCCCCGCTTCCCAGTGTACGGGCAGAGGATGCGATGATGCCGCTACGTATTTACTCAGAAGTAAACACGCTAAGCGTATCTAAGCAATATAAAATAAAATTTACACAAGAGACAAAATGTAAATGAATAACAACTTTATTTATTAACATTCTTTTTACAATACAACTGAAAAGAAAATACATGTACTGGAAGCAATGCCTAAACAATGGCATAACAGAAATGAAATTGAAATGTACAAGTAAACTAGAGCTCTGGGTCAAAAGCTAGCTGATCCGAATCCTCACTGGTGGGCTCTGTCTCCAGAAGGTCCGAATCACCTGACAACATTCCAAAGAAAGAAGAAAGGAATGTCGTCAGCGAACAATCGCTCGGTAAGTCCTAAAAGTAAGAAAAGACAGAATAGATAGAAGGAGAATGTGACTTTCAAAGCTGTATTATGTTGTTAACGCTGTTGTTTGTAGCTTGGTACAGAAAATGCCAGTGTATACGAGAGGAGTCTCACTATCCCGGAGACTAAGGTATATGGAGTATAAGGAACCGTTCAGCCACGGTACAACGGCAATGGAGATTCAGGTTAGATGTCTTATAGTTGCAGTCTCATGCCACTTCTAACACCTTCCGTACCAATCTACCCCTTATAAACCCCGTGATATCTTGATTGTATTGTTTGTGTTGTTTTGTATTGTAAATTGTATATCCATGGTTCGGTTCGGTCAAGTTGCATAGATTGAATAGATTGAGTATATGGATTCATATTGAATTGTGGTTTTATACTTGAATCACATTCAAGTAAGATTGATTATATTTAGACTCAGTCTGAGTCAAAATATTAGAAAAGAAATTGAAATCCTGAATTAGGTTTTGGTGTTATCGGTAACAGCTGCATATGGACGGCAGGATTTGTGTCTTTTTACAAGACAATTACCGTATTGATAACACCGTTTGTTAGGTTGTCTACCTTAGATAGGCAAGCACCCATATCTCCGGCTCACTAAGGCTTAAGAGACCGGTCCCGCTTAAACCTATGTTTACTATGGTCATTATTGTAATTTAATATAACTTGAGGGGGTTTTATGTAAAAATAGTTTTGGGATAATTTCAAAATACACCTCAAGTATTTAATTATCGTCTTTAGAGTTTTCATAGATGTGTATTTTACAATTGTGCAATTTCTAGTAAATAGAACCTAGTTTCCATAGTATGTGGTATTTTCTTAAAATATTGTACTTGCTTTGTATTTGGATGGTATTTTCATATAATAGGGATTCCTTTGAATTAGAAAACTTGGAATATTTATATAATTAAAATAGATCTTTTGATAATAAATTTATAAATAATTTATTTATTTTCTTATAGAAATCTCATTTTTCTAAATAAAAATGCATAAAAATTCCATCGAGTTCAAATGCTCCTTGCGGAGGTCTGCATCTCACTCTACTAAGCCCGAAAATGTGCATAATCTACACCATCCTGAACGGGGTCCCCAAAATGGGTTGTAGAGGCGCAATTGTATGGAAATGTTTTAATACATCTTTTAAAGAAAACGGTTTTATAAGTTAAAGGGATTTATTTGCAAAATCGTATTTCCCGTATTCTATTGTCCCAAAATCAATCGTGCTATGATACAAATGTGTGTTGTGATGAGATAGGTCATTACCTCATGAACTATCTAAAAGTATAGTAAGGAATTATGATGGTTTATGTCGAAACTAAACTATGTGGTATTTTTATGAAAAAGTATAGTGTAGTGAATGGGTGTATTAAAATTTGTAATAAAAATAGGTTTAAATATGAATTTTGTTGTGCTCTGTAAATGTGCAGGGAATACCGACAGTGCAGGGGGAGTGGGGTAGATCAAGGGGTGCTCGGGTGAGAAGATGAAAGTATTAGGGGCAGGTTGAACCGGCAGCGCCGGGCCTCCATGCACAAGTCGCCGAGTCTTTACCGACGGAGGGTGCTGGGTCTTGGGCCACGTGTCCTTGTCGATTCAATTTCTCTCGTGTTTATGTTTATTTATTCTTTAACTTATCCTATTACATGTAGTGCACATGAAAACTCTTGGGCTTCTAAAAGATTAAAAGAAATTAAAACAAAGATATAATGTGGGTGATGGGATTTGAACTTTTGTGCTATGTCTCAGCAGTACAAGGTCTTACTAATGAGCTACAAGCTCTTTCTTACTGTTCTAAAGCAAAACAAATTCTTATAGCATTCAAAGGATTGCAAATATCCCAACTGTAAATGGACTTTATATAAATTTTATGTACACAGAATTTGGAGTTGTTACAGTGGAAGAGGTCAACTGGATCTCGGAAGGTTGTCTCCAACCTTCCATGGTGTCGATACCAGTGCAGCCGCCGATGGCCCTAGACATTCTGGGGAATCGCGTATGCCAAGGAGAAGCGCATCCTTGGGGCCAGGTCTATACGACAGGAGTGACCCCCCATCATCCGGCTAGTTATCTGCAGTGGGCCCCTTACATTCTATCGGCCAAGAAGTCGCTGCTGCAGAAGACCGGGCTATATCTAGCGATCTACGCGTTTCTCGTTTAGTACCACACTCCTCATGTGTGGTGGGTTAAATCCTTTCTGGAGTCATGGAATATCCCGACTCACATATTTCTCTTATCAGATCGGGAGGCGTCAATCTCGCTGGAGGAATTCATGGAGATATCTGGGTTACCCGTCATAAGAGATCATTATGAGGAGATACTTCCTCCTGATGAGTACGTCTTCGCTACTGAATTGGTGGTTATGGGTCTTACCCCAGAGAATGCCGTTCGACAAAAGTTTCCAAACTTGATAAAAGTGTTGAACGTATATGAGAGCTTATTCTTGGAGTCTGGAGGGCACGGAGTTAGCTTCACGGACTTCGTTGCGCGTTTCCTTTGTCCGGAGGCTCTATCGAAGAAAACTATGAAGTTTGCCTAGCTCGATGATCCGTTCGGATTTGGTTTGGAAAAACTGCCGACCGCGGAGGCAAATTTGAAGAAATTCTTTATTCCGGATACTCCAGTCATCCCTTTCATAGAGATTGCCGCTTCGGACATTAATGAGGAGACGTTCTTCATGGGTTTATCGACTTGTGGCTGTGTTGGTTTGTGCTTCCAATGCACCCTCGCTATATGAGACCATCTGTCTTTTATCTGGCTCATTGCATCACCATGGGGACATGCATGGCTATCGGGGTCGCAGGACTGGCTCATCTATATCATGGTCTGAGTATAGCGGCTGACACCACTGAGCCGGGTTTGAAGCCCGTAAATCTCCCATTGCACTACTTCACCTTGTGGATCGAGATGCACGTGCTGGGTGCTTTTGGCGTGCATAAACAGCCTAAATTTTATGATGGATATAATTTTCCTTGGGTCATGCAATTGGTCGATGCTTTTTCTCCAGACCCAACCCAGCAAGAGGCTAGGCGATTGCTTCTTCGCCCGCGCATGGTCGGGATAGCATGACCTTCGTCAAAAGGGTCCTGAACATCGGCAAAGAATCTTCCAAAGTAATCCAACCACTCCACGATGTCTTCAAGGATGGAGCTTCTGCGTTGAGGGCCTGGGAGATCATTCATTTATATTCCATAAGGACAGGTTTCCTTGTATTCAGACAGGATGCCTCGGTGTTATTTATGAGATACATCCCGCATCGTTTCACCTAACAATCCGGTTACAACCAAAGCGTTCCCCTTGAAGCATTCCTCATCGACCCGGTTGCTACAGAAGAGAGTGTTCGCAATGCGGCGCTTCATTTCATGCGGCTAAATACGGGGTCTCATTTCTTGATTAGTGAGCTGAGCCAAATCCCGAAGGCCTCAAATGCTTTTATCGCTTGGTACCAGCATGCCACGGGTGCCATCATCAAAGAGGAAAGGCGGATTCTTCTTGACCATAAGGATTTTGTCATGGCCAGTAATCCCGCGGTCCCGCTGAAGCGAAGAGCAATTGTCCGTCCTTCATTTAGAGAGGGTGTCACGGCTGTAATTCTGCGAGCCTTTCCGGATAAGCCATGACCGGATGTAAGTGCTCCCGTGACTCTGGCGGCTGTAGCGTCCCCTGAGTCGGGTATCGGCTCGGAGATCGGAACTCGCCGTTCGAAGATGCCCGTTAAGCGCAAACTTTTGCCGTCGGGTGTTGGGGCCAGCTCATAGAAAAAGAAGAAATCTTTATTCTCAGCTGATGTTGTATTCGGTCAGGAGCCGCAAGCTCCTTATAGTGAAGGCTTAATCGAATATGGTACCAACGTTGGTCTGTTCGAAGCCTCTGTCGACGAGAATGCCGCTACTGATCTTCAAGCCGCTATCGAGGCTTCTGAATGATTAGCCCGCGAGCAGGCAACGCTTGCTTCTCTTGCGGCGTCCGGTATATTCCATTTACATTTTTCTGTACACATTTTTTTCTTCTAATTTATTATGTTTTATTAACGTTCTTTTCTTAACAGGTATCTCTATTGAAAAGGCCCTCTTGGCGTCCCTCAAGACATTTAAGGAAGAGGAGAGGCTTCGCGCTTCCATGGGTCATGGTTTTTTTTGCGACACATTTATAAATTTAATTCATTTCTTTCATACCCTGACTCCTTTCCTCTTTCTGTTATAGGAACCACCGCCACTCATGTTGTTCCGAGTACCATGCCAACCTCAGGCGGTGGTGCAGAGGAGCCTTCAGAGCCACCGACTACGGTTGAGGTCGCCCCAGGGCCGCCGCCGCCGCGGGAGGCATCGCTCAAGCAGTAGATGATGGATGTTGCAGTAGATCCGGAGGCTGAGCCTAATTTGGATAAAGACGCTCCTCTGTCGGAGGTCCCGAGGAGATCTATTAGTACAGCCAAAGCTGAAAGGAAGCGCAAAAAGCATGCAGTAAGGGAGCGTCAAGTTAACCGGGCCGCTGGCGTGGGTTCGAATGATGCTCGACCCTATGACGTTCCTATGGAGGATGTTCCTTCTGCCCTGTCAACCGCTCATAGGCAGGTTGCGCGTGTGGCTCGCAAGAAGCCGAGCGGTTACTTTAAGGTAAAACAACGCACAATCCCTTATTGAAACCTAGTAACAGCCTTTTTTCTTGAATTATAACACATTTTTTTAACAGGGCAAAGTTTAGGTGGTGACGTGGCGAATGAAGCACCGGCGCTTGAAGAGCCTGAAGTGGCAGGCTTTCCTTTCGAATCTGGGACTATTCCGACTGCCGCTTCCTCCCCTTATGGATCCCCAATATCGGCGGGTGATGCGAGCATAACGACAGCCCTTATCGATTTAGGGGACGATGGCATGGATGCTAAATCCACCTTCCTGGTGATAGTGGAAACCGAGGAAGTCGTCATAGCTGGTGATGCTGCAGACACTGTTATGGTTTTCACCCTGTCAGGTGTTCCTCGAGCTATTACTTTTGTGTTCTTAATCCCGCTAGACATCTCTACTGATATCTTCTTTATTCTGAATACAGGCATCGTAAACCCCAGCATTGTGCTGATTAAAGAACCACTGCCAGCCGTTGCCACGACTGTCGCTGTTCTACCCCTCTTTTTTGTGTCCTTTCGAGTTCTCTCGGGTTTAATGACGGAAGGTAAAGATTTCTCCTTTCATTGTTTCAATGTAGATATCATTTTCTTGGATTCATTTCTTTACCATATATTGTTGCGATACTGTAGGAGTGCTTTTTGATCGCCTATGCCAAATGCTAAGTTCGCACATCACCATCCAATCAGAATTTATTCCTGCTTCAAGCATCGGTTAGTATATTCTTCATCTTTCATTTCATCTTTTCATGAGTGATCTTTCTATCATTAAGCTTTTCTCGTATTGGCCACAGTCTTATGGCTCGAGGGAGAGAACGAAAGAATAGCAGAGCCTCCCAGGCTTCTCCACTTGCCACTTTCGACTATTGGTATGTTAGGTCTCATTCATCATCGTCCTTTTTAGTTCATAGGTTAAAATCTGACCTTTCTTTGTGCGTTCTTTATTCTACAACAGTTACACCGGCTTTGGCTCCTCTGGAGTCTCGCATATCTATGCCTGGGAGGCCGTTCGATAAGCGTCAGTCCTCCATGGGTGCGGCAAATAGCAGGCGGATGCTAAGCGAATTTATCGAAGACCTTAACGTTGAAGCTCTCACTTCTACTGCGAACTTTGTGGACGAAGTCAACCCTATGCTGGCGACACTTATGACTTTCCACAACGAAGACTTCGTCGGCGTTTGGGTTGACTATTGTAGGCAAATTGAGGCTTGTCTTCATGAGATCGAGCACAAACGTCTCACATCTGAAGCATTACAACTGAAGGCTCAACCAATCGCATGGATCGAGCAAAATGCCGCTTCCCTTCAATACTTTGAGTAGAAGTTGGCCCTGAAGCAAAAAGAACATGAAGCAGCTTCTGGTGAATCCAGCCAATTACGCGCCCAGGTCGAAGCGAATGCCGCATAGCTGAAAATTATTTTTGGTAATCTCCAGCAATGTGTTTCTATGGGAATGGCGCTGAAGCAGCACCTCGACTCCACCGAGCAGGGAATGCGAGATTGTGAAGTGCCTAAGCAGGAAATTGCTGAGAAGATTTCATCATGCTTGCAACAACTGTTAGTTATATGTATGCCCTAGAGGCCATTACTGTACATTGGATGTATATTGTAATGGATGCTGGGACATATATAGGTAGGACTTTCTTGCTCGACATGATAGTACGCTATCTGGTTGCACTTTATCTTAACATGTATACTTTCTGTCTCTCTGATTACATGTTGATAAAGCCCATAGGATGTGTACTCGACTTCCAGGACTATGATGTAGATCATACTAGTGGGGCCTGGGTAGTCCATGAGTACATCCTTGAAATGTTCCTAGTCGAGGGAATATCGAGACGGGGCATCGATATTCCAGAGTAGACTAGCGCATATCTTCTCGACCCATGCGATGGGCGATGGATGATCCCATATCCATTGGTGTTTGACATCGAAGATGGTATGCGGGTGCTCAGTGGAGACTGGGTACACTGAACGGACTCGCCGAGAACTCCCAGATGGTATTATACCTCACGTCAGATGGCAGTTCTCTGGTGACACTGGTACAGCTTAGTCTGTTGACCCGAGATCGTCATAGAGTCTTGTGTGTCTCCCACTGTGCTTTGATTTCCACCCTACCACGGCTCTACTGAGTTGTGCAAACAGGTGGTTTTTGGGTACAGTCCCGATTCACATGGAGGCAATGAGCGATAGGAGGGGATTCGTCTCTCCCGGTATTGGGGGTTGATGTTGCGCAATGCACGACTGGCCATAACAGGAAATCCCTGGCCAGGGTTGCAGTGATATACTGGTAAGAGTTATCAGTAGTTTCACGATATTTATGGACCCTATGTCGGCATGACTTATCGAGCTATTGGGGTCTGACGTTTACCACCCCTAGGCGAGATATGCGACATATCAGACGAACAGACCGGACTGTACGGTAAGTGTTACTGGTTGGATTCACAGGAGTATGAGCGGGCTTGCTCGTCGATCTTCTGATCGCTCAATACCCGGGTGGCCGTTACGTTTAGCAGACCGCTTGCGGCTTGTGGGTGCCTGATATGATCATCATCCGCTACCGGCGTATTGACGAGTCTTTAGAGTCCTACACAGAGGTTTCCTGGCTCAAGCGAAACGAAATAGGAGCGCATATGAGATATGTGCGGGACCGAGAATAATTCGTGTATGTGATACCGTATTCCATTCTCGCGATCAATGTATCGATTGGTTATATGCGATATAACCTAGTTATCGAATCAAGGATTGATTCGATAAGCCGATACATATGATACTAGTCGGTTATATCCGATATGACCGGATCGTTAAATCAAGTGTTGATTTAATGATTTAGTGCATATTTATATATTTGATATATTACTTTGCGTTAACTAGTATTGGTTCACTTTAAAAGGATTTTCTCACTTGAATTGTACACATTGTATATGCGATATAGTTTTGTGCACATGTTTGTATCATGTTTGATGATACATGCTTACTTGGTTAAGTGTAAAGAATCAAACCATGGTTTAAGTTAATGATTAGGGTTTTGATTATTTATTCATTTATCTTTCTTATTTATTCATTTTTGGAAAAAGAAAAGGATAAATGAATGGTTGAATGTTTTGTTTTTAGTTGAAGTTTCTTGAAACTTTGACTAAGTCACTCTTTTGTTCTTATGCTTAACCCTAACCATCCTTTTAACCATGGTCTTTTCTCTACACCTAACTAAGGTTGAAAGTATGATAAGTATTCTTTTTATTTTCTTTTTTAATTAACTTATCATATCTTCTTCTTCTTCATCATCTTCTTCTTCCATGAAGAAAGCTAGTGACCATCAATGGCAACTAGTGAAATCAAGTGAGAAATCCAATTCTAAAGTTTACCCACTTCCTATTTCTTCATCCTCTACCTCTTGCCAAGTTGTATAGGGTGTTTACTTCATAAGTTTTCAAAGCTTGGTGAAGTTGGAGCTTGTTCTTGTGATGCCTCGACGTAGATCATCTTCGGCATCGAACCGACGATCAAGCCCGCCCATTCTTCGATGATGCCAATGCTAGAGTCAAGGGTTCGATTTGGACAGCGGAGGGAGATCATCGCGGAGCTTAGGAAGTGGTGGACCGGATCTACAAAGGTTGTAGTCACTTTCCTTTAGCTATATTTCCGTTTACTTACTCGCTTCGCCTATACTTCTAGCCAACGATCCGTTCTAGGGTTTCTCGGCACTATATTTTTTAGAAATTGGCATGTTTGATCACTTGTGAGACCTCACTAGGGTGCCTAGGAACCTTACAACAACGAGCCCGAGTTAACGCGATGCTAGCTGCAATAGCAGCGCGTGAAGAGGAGCTGCGGGAAGAGAGTGAGCGGGTTGCCAATTTATTGAAAGCCTCGCCTTCTTAATGACTAAAATTGTATCCCCCCTTTTTATTTAAATTGTATTTTTCAAACACTTTGATTCATGAATAAAGAATGCACTTTTTTGCATGCGCTCCTCTGTGTTTGATGTCTCAATTAAGCACCAATTAGTTTATTCACTCGTCTCGGACTCTTTAATTTATTCACTCGTTTCGGAGTCTTTAGTTTATGTACTCATTTTGGAGTTTGTAGTTTATGTACTCATTTCGGAGTTTGTAGTTTATTCACTCATTTCGGAGTATCTTTAGTTTACCTCTCTTGGGTTTATAGGCAAACTTATCCTAACGTTGTATGTAGATAACCCCCATTCTTTACGACAGAGGTTCGTTAGGTTTGTGGTACTAGGGTTTTAGTCTGTGGTACCGTCACGTTGGCTGATGTGTTCCTCGATATGCAGTCTTTAAGCTGTTGTTCGAGTAACCCCATGATTGTCGTGTCTCTGATCCTTTCAGGGGATGGACAAGACGTCTTCAAGTATTCTCCTCAGGTTATATTACTGTTGGAAGAGCAAGCGTTAGGAATTTTCCATGATGCTTTTTACTTGAGGTTAGGCTCAATTTTGAGCCCCGGTGAGTCATTACCACACCCTTCTTAGGTGGGATGATCTCCAACGGTCTTTAGGCTTTATATGAGTTGCCGTCAAGACTCGAAACTAGGAATATGCCGTCACTTCGTTTTTTGCTTTGATGATGTCGCGCCAATTCTGTGCTGAAATAGGGTAGACATCTATAAGACCCCTATGCAGTATATATTGCAATTGAAGTCTGGAGCTAGGAATATGCCATTACTCGAATTTCATTTGATATTTGCGTCCGCATCCTACTGAAATGAAGGCGAACGCCGGGATAGTCTCTAGGTTGTGTATGAATCGTTAAGACTTGGAGCTAGGATTGTTCCATTAGTCCATTTTTGGTTTGCTTTGACCCTTGGGTCTTTTATTGACGTTGTGTCTACATCCCGCTGGAATAAGAAGAACGTCGAACTAATCTTTAGGCTGTAGATGTTGCCGTCGGGATATGGCTCTCCTTTTGAAGGAGGCTGGTGGGAAAATTTGGTTCCCTTTTTCTTTTATTAGTGCCCATGGATTGTATACAAGAGTCGGTATGGACATACTTGTAGGGAAACTTGGGGGATATGATGGCTTAAGAAAAGGTTCAGATCTTTGTATCTCGAGGCTTTTGAATCCTATGATCCGTGTGGATCTTAAAGGGGGAATTCTCCGTATGCGTCGTATATCGCAAGTATACTATTATTTTTTTACGAGATTGCTCCCTTCCAGGTTTTCACAAGATCGCCAGTAGTCCTGCTGTTTTTACTCACGGCACCCTTCCGGGTTTTTGTCCGTGCCCATTTTGCTTGTGTACATACCATTTTTTACGAGATTGCGCCTTTCCGGGGTTTCACAAGCTCGCCGGTAGTCCTGATATCTTTACATATGGCGCCCTTTCGGGTTTTCTTCCGTGCCCATTGTTTCCCCCAATCAGAGCAATGCTCTGTTCAAATTTTGAAATTTGAAATGAAGCGGCGCTTCATAAGAGTCAAATACTGTGATGTAGTGCTCACGTGCAAAGCACGAGAGCGCTCGCGCTAGTAGCGCCAGCGCTAAGAGTCAAAGACTCTGATGCAGCGCTCACGTGCAATGCACGAGAGCGCTAGCGCTAAGTGCACTAACACCAAGAGTCAAAGACTTTGATGCAGCGCTTACGTGCAAAGCATGAGAGCGCGAGCGCTAGCAGCGCCAGCGCTAAGAGTCAAAGACTCTGATGCAGCGCTCACGTGCAAAGCACGAGAGCGCTAGTGCTCACGTGCAAAGCACGAGAGCGCTAGTGCTAAGTGCGCTAGCACCAAGAGTCAAAGACTTTGATGCAGCGCTCACGTGCAAAGCACGAGAGCACTGGCACTAGAACTAAATGTTCCCCACCCTTGGATCAAAGATCCAATAAAAATGATTAAAAGTAATCAAACAACCAGAAAGAATGTTCTGTTGAGGAAATACTCCTCTGATCTTTCCAAACAGGAAATATTGTGCTCTGTAAATCAGAGCACCGTTGGATCAAAGATCCAATGAAGATTAAAAATCACTAAGATACAAAATAAGTTCTGTATGGGAAAAGATTTTCCCAACCTTCTTAAAAATAAAAAGATTGCCTTCTGTAAAATAGAAGCCCTAGGATCAAAGATACAACGGTGGGAAACATCCCCAAATCAATCAGAGAAAGATCTCTTCAACTGATTCAACAAATCAGCCTCCCCTATATAAAGGACCCAAGACTTCAAGTCTTGAAAGGAAGAACCCCCCCTCCAAACTTGGAGAAATTTCAGAGAGAAGAGAAAGCTCTCAGAAGAAGAAGAATTTCTTCAAGGTAAATAAAACAGAGAGATCAAAGCATATCATCAAGAGAAGAAGAACTTAGTTCTTTTTCTAAATCAGATATCTATAAGACAGATGTCTTTCACAAAAGAGATCATAGCATCTCATCATAAAAGGGGAGGAGAAAAGAACTTAATTTTTCTTAGATCACAGATCCACAAAGACAAGGTCTTTCATAAAAACAGAAGAGATTATAAAATCTCCTGTTAAAATAAGAACTTTGTTCTTGAACCCATGAGACAAAGTCTCTTATAAACGAGAATTTAATTCTCAGATCGCAGAACTGATCAAAGTTGCTTAAAAAGAGCCTTAGCGCTCCAATTAAAAAGAAGCGCCTCAGCGATCCAAGACTGGCGCACAGCGCCGTAGCGCTCCTAGCACTCCAATTTAAAAAAAACGCCCAGTGCTTCAAGGTTGGCGCTCAGCGCCAAGCGCACCACGTGCTCCTCACGTGTGCTCTATTTCATAAAGAGCACTCTGCACTCATTGACTGGCGCTCAGCACCAAGCGCACCACGTGCTCCTCACGTGTGCGCTATTTCATAAAGAGCGCTCTGCACTCATTGTCTGGCGCTCAGCGCGCCACGTGTTCCTTACGTGTGCGCTATTTAATAAAGAGCGCTCTACACTCATTAACTAGTGCTCAGCGCCAAGCGCGCCATGTGCTCCTCACGTGTGCGCTATTTCATATGAAGCGTATCAGCGCTCTAAGTCTGGCGCTCAGCGCCACATGCTACTCACGTGTGCGCTATCCAACAGGAAGCGCCTTAGCGCTCTAAATCTGATGCTCAGCGCCAAGCGCGTCACGTGCTCCTCACGTGTGCGCTGAGGGAACATAAATTGTTCTTTAAATAAAGCCCCAGAGCTATATTGAGTGCTCAACACTCAATAAAAGACAAAAAGGTTGTCAGAACCTAAACCAATGCTCAGCATTGTTAAATGTTCAACATTTTAACTGAGTGGGCCGAGCCCAAGTTGGCCACAGACCCCTAATTTAGATTAATTGAGCCCATATGCTCATAAATCTTTTTAACAGATCTTAGTCCCAAACTTGACTACAGATCTCCCAACCAACATAAGTTCAAGGGTACCTCTGATATATGTCGTTGTAATTCTTCAACGTCTTCAGAGAGATGGAGGGTCCTAATAACCAATAAGTTTTGGTGCATCCCCAAACAGTTGAACCTAAACCCTATAGTCTATGACGTCTTTAAACTATGGACTATGATGTCCTTAAACTCCATGGACTATGATGTCCTTTAAACTTATGGACCGCAATGTCTCTAAACTAAATTAATAGAATCCAAATGCTCTTTTGTTGGATCTAAATGATCCTGTTAAGTAGATCTTAGTCTAAAAATTAGACTAACGTATCCTTAACAAACGTTTAAATTGATTTTAGTCTCAAATGAGATTAACGATTCTTAAACCCAACCCAAAACCAAATCTAAGAAAATACGGATTTAGACTAATTCATGCCCTACGGGCGACAACATAAATTAGTCTCCGTATACAATCCACGGGCAACCAAAAATAAAACAAACATACACTACACGAAGTGACCATTTGGAGAATGAGAAAGTGGTTATCGTGATGCGGTAGTGTAATTAACTGCAGGGGCTTGTGCCTGTAGGGAAGAGCGTCTCCAAAATCAAAAACCCCTCACAATGAGGGAGAATCTGACGAAGTCTGCTACATCGGCCACATCCGTCTAAACTTTCGATACATGGTTCCATAAATCAACTTAGCATTTTCGGAGAGGTGAACGTGTAAAACCAAATAGCATCTGCCCCTAAATTCAGGCAAGACGACCTACGCGGTTCCGTCTCTGTTTTCGGTGGCGAACAGATTCTGGCACGCCCGGTGGGACCTTTTTCTCTTTCCACTCCACATTTCGTGTGTCGTGTTCGTGAACAAATCGCAGTTTGATATGGTTGCCCCTGGATTCGAGGTACTAAGATTTGGTGTCTTTCTCCCATGCAGATCAATGGCTTTCAACTGCACAAACTGCAACAAGTGCAACAACTCCCACTCTGTCCTTGCTGGAGGAGTGACTTATGGGCCTCAAGCGGCTTCCGTTTTCAAGATGCCAGTGGAACAGGTGATGCAAGCCACCACTGGGCTATTCTTTGGGACCATGTTCCCACCCATGAGCTTCAACGCCCCACAGTCGTCGCAAGAAGCTTCGAAGAAGTCGGTCTTTGATCGGCTTACAACTACCGCGGCCCCTCTCAACATGTCACCCAAATCCAACGCTTCAGTCTTTAACAGACTAGGCCAAAACTCCAATGGGCCCATGAAGAAGCCCGCGATACCTGAGGGGGTTATCCAAAAACGAATAGCCAATCCTGCTCCTGAAGTCGCCAAAGCGGCTTCTCCTGCTAAGGGGTCAGTCTTCGCAAGACTGGCCGTTCCAGCTCCCGATCCAGGAGAAGTAACCAAGGCTGCTTCCCCTGCCAAAAAGTTGGTCTTTTCAAGATTGATCATTCCCTCTCAGCGGACGTCAGTCTTCGATAGGCTGGCACCAATAGCAACCCCCCATCAGAGAGGAGGGCATAAAGAAGCTCATCCAACAGCAGAGGTGGTCCCATCCACAAGGCATGCTCGACATCGCCACAGGCGCCGAGTGAGGAAAGCTGGAAGCAATTCCCCATCTGGACTTACTACGCCGGCTCCAACGGTGGAAGTCGACGCTGCTGTTTCAATTGGAAACAGTTTTGAACCACTTAGGAGAGTCCGCAAGAACTCTCCGACTGCCGTCCTGAAAAGATCTCCTCTACTTGTGGAGAATGCTACAAAGATAAAGCTAGAACAGCCCCCTCAGCGGCTGTCCTCTAAAATTCACAAAGTCTGGCGACAGGTCCAAGACTCGGTGATCAACCAAGACAACTCCTACTGACCGAAGAAGATGAAAGTTCGGCAAGAGAAGGACCACCCTGTTGTACCACAGAAGGCGTCGTCTACTTGAGTGCCCGCTGCAATGGCCCCCTCAACTTCGACTGCTCACAAAAGAAGAAGATCGGAGAAAATCCCAGTGTCTGCGACGAATCTAAAGGGCACTGAAACTAAACGCCCCAACTCTGGGCCCATGGTGGTGCACACTATTTATATGGCATCCGGGAAAGAGGATAGCCGTATTTCAACGGGCCATCGACCTCTCACCAGATCAGTGACAAAGGCTCAGGAGCAACAACAGCAAAAACTCCAGGAGATGATAACACAGATGGCCACACTCACTGGGCCAAAACAAAGCCCGGAGACGTCGTCAGAGCAGCGTCAAGAACATGAAACCAATGCTAAGTTCCTCCGCAGAATCCTCGAGAAGAGAGACAGATAGGCCATAGAACAAGCGACCACCATAAAACGAATGGCACTTTTATTCCAAGATATGGTCAGGATGATGATACGGTCGGATCCACCAGTTGAAGACCCCCCGATTATCCTTGAAGACGACAGAGGGGAGACATCAAACCCTCTTCCGGCTCTATCAGCAGCTAAAGAGGAGACGATCTCCAAAGCCACCCCGGATGACTACATCGCTCAACAGATACGAGCTCATCAGGCGAGCGAAGCGGCCGACCAAATTGTTAAGACTGGACGACCCTATCCGAGTTGGTATGACCAAATAAAGTACACGCCGGGATAAATGATCCCTAAATTCCATGTATATAAGGGGATGTGGAATCCACACCAGCACGTTACTCAATTCAAGGCCTTGTGCGGTAATACTGGGGATGACGACAAACTACTGCTTCGCCAGTTTGTTGGCAGCTTATCGGAGACGACGTTTGAATTGTACTCTGAACTCCCAAACGACTCCGTTAAGACATTTGCCGAAATGGAGCTACTGTTTACACAGAGATTCGCAAGTGCTAGTGAGCGTACCCCGATCACCGCACTAATTAACACTAGGGTGAAGCTAGGCAAAACATGGGTTCAGTACACGATACGATGGCGGAACCTATGGTCAAAGTGCGAACAGTGCATAGAAGAGGCTCCTGTAGTAGGCATGTTTGTGGGAACCCTTGATCCACTGGCGACCATCTCCCAGTTTATGATGTTCTTCAAGCCGACCACTTTCCAGGGCTTGATCGACAAGCTGGCCCAAATGGACCAGATGGGCCATTGTCCTTCCTCTTCAAAGACAGAGCCTCGAAATGAAAAGGGGAAAGGGAAAGCGTCCTTTGTCGCCAATGCTCAGCAACAGCCCAGTGGGCGAAAACCAACTGATCGCCAAGACGATAGATAGAGATTCTTTAATGAGAAACTGAAGCTCTCTTATTCGTTTCCCCAGGATAAAATTAGGAGACTGTTCGAGCTGGCGGTGCGCAACAGGCTCATCACCTTGCCGGATCCAAAATGCCCACTGCAGCCCAGCGACGTCAACGGTCCCAATTATTTCCCCTACCATCGAATAATGGGCCATCCAATAGAAGATTGCTTCGTCTTCAAAGGCTTGATTGAGGACCAATACCAACAGGAAAAACTCGCACTGTCCGAAAATTGGAAAGTAAACCTGCCCCAGCCATACGTTCCTAAAAAGGTGGACACGCCGAGGGCATCGTGCTCTTTTATAGAAGAAGCTCCATGGGAGGTCGCTCTTTTAGTTAAAACGAAAAGAATGCAGAAGGATCTCCAAACATGCCCTGCGATCAGGTGGAAAAGTCCACTGGAACCCGAGATCATTGAGGGAATGGTGAAACCTCGCCCGACGCCAAGAATTTGTAGTGATGGTCAAAACGCCCAGACCCAGCTGTCAAAGTCTTCGAAGAAGAAGAAGAAAATCAAGAAGCCCGCGCAGCTTAATGATAAGCGCACGGATCTGCAGAAACATATTGACGCGCTGGAAGAATACAATCAGAAGGCGCGAACCCTGGTCACACTCCAAGTGTTTTTGAACTACATCCTTGAGGACAGAGATGATGACAATGATGGGGGAGAAGACACGTCAAATGAACCTGAGAACTATGTGGCGAGCTGCCACATGATCTCTCACTCGTCAATAAATGGTGAAGAAGCTCCTAATGCAGAGAAACTGGGGGCAAATCCCAAACCGAAACTCCTAGAACCGTCAGACGAGATGATTGACGTATTACTGAATGAAGCTCTTCAGAAAAGCAAAGCTGACGGAGAGCGTGAAATTGCTATATACGAAAAAGCCAAACGTCGGTGACTGAACGAAAGGATTGAAATACCCCAACCGAATAGAAGCACTTCTGCCGCCGGCAAAAGCAGGTCCAAGACAAGGAAACAGTTCGCTAAAGCCCTGTCGATGGGAATGAAGTTGTCACCTTCCAAAGAAGATACTTCAGAAAATACGTTCCCCGACGAACTAGATGCACATCCAAGATTCTGCTTGTACCATCGGAGGATCACGCACCCTACCGAAGAGTGCAATGTCTTTAAAAATTGGTGGCAGGGATACGTTGCTCATCGGCAGCAGTTCAAGCGGATAAAGTGCAAAACGCGTCGAGAGCAGAAGAGCACGACAGATGAGCGCAAAAGAACTGCCGGCAACTGTCACAGGTTGATAGCAAGGGATCGCAAGTTCTCACCTTTAGGAGCGATTCTGATGAAAAAATAGCCCTTGGCGCTCTCTTCAAGGAATCCATCTCTGAAACAGAAGAGACAAAGACCTGCGATAACATTCAGCTACGTCATCGCATGTTACCCGAAAAGAATCTCGGACCCATAAACCAAGAGGCGAACAAAAAAGATAAGGGGAAAGAAAAATTCCCTGAAGATATCGCCCTCGATGATCAAGTCGTCAAAGAGTTAGCAGCCAAGGACCCGCCCAAGAAAAACAAGGTGGATTACAACGTTCTGGCACACCTAAAGAAGATACCCTCGCAGCTAAGCATTCTCGATGCCCTTCTGCTATCTAAAGAGGCTAGAGATTCATTGATCAAGGCACTACAAGAGTCCGAGCAGTTTCAAGCTTTCCTTGCCGAAGAAAAGATGAAGGACGAGCTGAAAGAAGTGCACACTGCTGACGTCACTTTCGGCGATGAAGACCTCCTCCTCAGGACGTGCGAGCACAACAGTCCCCTGTATGTCACCGGATACTGCCATGACATCAAGATAGGGAAGATATTAGTTGATAACGGGTCCTTGTCAACCTTCTCAACATGAGAGTGCTAAAAGAAATCTGCATGAGCGTTCAACACCTAGCTCGGGATAAAATCACTATCTCCGGGTTCGACTCTCAGTCATCACGTACGCTTGGGTCTGTGATACTAACATTATGCTTTGGGCTGCTCGTCAATGACATCAAATTTCATGTCATTGACGCCAAGATTTGCTAAACGCTTTGCTCAGCAGGCCTTGGTTACATGAATACAACAACATCCTTTCTACACAACATCAGTGTATGAAGTATTTCAAGGATGGTCTTGAATACACCGTAACAGGAGAGCTAAACCCATTCTCCGTGAATGAAGTCCGCAAATACGAGGACGCAAAGTACTTTCTGCCAGACTTTGAAGACACAGAAAGATGCCATAAATCGGAGAATAAGAAAAAAGCTATCACCACAATTCCGGTCTTCGGGAGCGATACCGAGGAGGAAGAAGAGATAGTCTACTCGGGGCCGCCCCAATGCAACAAGCCGGGACCGTCTACCCCTATTCTTGTCTTTGGTAGTGACTCTGAAGACGAGATCAACGCAGTGTTCTCGGTCCACCCATCGATGTAGGCCTTCACCGGAGATGATCAGAGTTTGTAAATCGCCATGGTCCAAAGAAAACATTAAAAAGAACTCGACACACTCGATACCTATAGTGTACAAGAGCTGCAGACGTTCTACATCCCTTCCAGGCGGTAAGATGAAAAGGCGGTCCTCTTCTATCGATCTATGGAGACTAAAGTGGAGAGAGATGTAAGTCCACGTTACCTCTCCCGGTACTTACGGGCTTGCGGAAATGATGAAAAACGATTTTTCAAGAGGTGGTAACATGGACTCAAAATACGGATCATTGTTAAACAACTATCCAACCAACCAAACAAGAGTTTTACATACTCGGTTAGGGGTTATACCTTAACTTGAACTCCTTCTCTTGGTCTCCTTGCGGTGGTCGAATCGGCCTCACCTCGTCGTCTCTTTGTGCCGAAGATAGATCCACCAGAAAGCTTCTACTTTTGGCTTCTCTTCAAACTAGAAGAAACTAGAACACTTGGTTTGCCAAACCTTGTGAACTAGGATGAGTAGAGGAGTGTGTTGGGTTTTATCTCAATGGTTCTTGCTTCTCAACACATGAGACAAGTGAACCATGAACTAGAGAGAGAGCAAGAGGAAGAATGAGAGCTCAAGCAAGAGAGAGAAAGGAAATAAGAGAATGAGCAAGACTTTTTCCATCCAAGCTCTCATAATAAAAAAACATCATAACAAATAATAGTAATCAAGTATTATGTGATGGTTCAAGTCAAAATGGCCATATCATTTCATGCACTCATTTTGCAAAAATAAACAAGCAAGCAAAAGTCTTTACCATGAAATGATAGCTATTGTAATGATGAAGGTCAACAAGTCCAACCTAGTCAACCGGTCAACTAAGTCAACAAGTCAACAAAGTCAACCATCAACAACCATGTCACTATAATACTTAATTAATACTATTGTTAATCATATTTCATATTCTCATTAGGGTTTAGCAAAAAGTCAACAGTCAACAGTCAACAACCCCAATAAGAATCATCTGCCTCTGTCTCTCTGTCAACTGTGCATACACACTCGTATCCGCGTTCCGAGGAACACGAATACATACGAGATAAAACCAATCCCAAAACGTATACTAGGATCTGGTTTAAACCAATGCCCGCTAGTGTTAACTGTCCGGACACTAAACGTGCACAAGTGCACGGATGTGACCGAACCCTATCGCAAAACCATGCGACCTCTACTCTTTTTCCTGAAGGTGAATAGCTTTCTCTGTGGGACTCTAAAGACTTGACACTACGCTGGCGGTGGGTTTAACCACAGACCGCAAGCGGCACTAGCTGTGCGTAACGGCCCCCAGGTAGATGCCGATAAGAAGACGGACGAGGTGAAACCCATCTGAACTCCTACTGAGCCAGAATGTGACAATCTGCGTACAGTCCGGTATATTCGTCTGAGAATATCGCATGGCGGGCCTAGGGGGGCGGTAAACGTCAGTCCCCTAATAGCGGTACAAGTCGTGTCGGAGTGTAGCCCAGAACACCCTGAGATAACACTGGAAACCTACCAGTATATCTCGCTTGCCCTGGCCAGGGACTTTGTGTAATGGCTCTCCTAGACACAACGTGATATCAACCCCCAATACCAGGAGAGACGAATCCTGTCTAACCATCACTGCCTCCAGGTGCTTCGGGACTGCACCCAACTACTACCTGTTTGCACGACTCCTTTGAGCCGTGGTAGGGTAGTAATCTAAGTACAGTGGGAACAAACTCGAGGCGAAGTGACAGTGTCAAGTCAGCGGCCTAAGCTGTACTCATGTCACCTGGGAACTGATAACTGACGATAGGTATAGTACCAACCAACAGTTCCCGACGAGTCCTGTCCAGTGTACTCGTAACCTAACGAGCACCCGCATACTATCTCAAGTACGACGTACTGACGGCTGTGGGACAGACCGTCTCCCACACTGGGATGAGAAGCGCATACGCTAGTCTACTCCGGAGTATCGATGCCCTGTCTCGATAGTCCTACGACTAGGGACCTGCATAAGGATGTGCTTGTGGATTACCCAGCCCCCACGAGTGTGACTGCCATGACGACGCTGGTAATCAAGCAAAGATCCTAAGGGCTCCACTAATGTGTATAGATGATATACTAAAATAAACACATGTACACATTAAAGCAGAAACAAACCAAGTAGCATACTACTATTTTGAGGAAGATTGTCTATACAAGATGAATATCCCAAGCTTCCATTAAGTAATATACAAACTAGTATGATACAGTAATGGCCTCTAGGGCATATACACTAACAATCTCCCACTTGCACTAAGGCCATGTACTGGCGTATCGAAGACCTATCATCTCGATCAGCCGCTCGAACTGAGTCTGGGGTAAGGCCTTCGTGAATGGATCAGCAGTGTTATCTTCCGTAGAAACTCTCCAAACCTCGATCTCCTGGCGACCCACGATCTCCCTGATCAGGTGATACCGCCTCAAGATGTGTCTGGATCTCTGATGGGACCTGGGTTCCTTCGGTAAAGCTATAGCCCCGTTGTTGTCGCAATACAGAGGTATTGGATCAACAATGGACGGAACCACCTGAAGTTCTGTTAAGAACTTCCTTATCCAGACGGCTTCTTTTGCGGCATCTGCAGCAGCGATATATTATGCTTCCATCGTGGAGTCAGCAACGGTTTCTTGTTTGGAACTCTTCCAACACACCGCCCCTCCATTGAGGGTAAAGACATAACCCGACATGGACTTGGAATCATCTTTGTCACTCTAGAAGCTGGAGTAAGCAAAGGCCTCGATCTGGAGGTCTTTTCCGCCATACACCAAGAACATCTCCTTAGTCCTTCTCAGGTACTTGAGAATGTTCTTTACCGCTATCCAGTGCTTCTCCCCAGGGTTTGACTGATACCGGCTTACCACACTCAGTGCATAAGCTACATCTGGTCTGGTACACAACATCGCATACATTATAGAGCCTACCGCAGAAGCGTAGGGTATAATAGACATACGATCCCTTTCCAAATCAGTCTTGGGAGACATCTCTTTGGAGATGGTGATCCCGTGACAAGCCGGTAGATTACCGCGCTTAGAATCTTCCGTACTGAATCTTTTCAGTATGGTGTCGATGTACCTGGACTGTGAAAGTCCTAATATCCTCTTGGATCTGTCACGAAAGATCCGGATCCCCAGAATGTACGAGGCATCATCCAGGTCTTTCATGGAGACCCTGTGTGACAAGAATCCCTTGACAGATTGTAGCATAGGAATGTCATTTCCAATCAAAAGAATGTCATCCACGTACAATACGAGGAATACGACAGTTCTTGCTACAAATCTACTATAGATGCATGGTTCATCTGGATTTTTGATAAAGCCAAATTTTTTGACCGTCTCATCAAAACAGATGTTCCAATTCCGCGATGCCTGCTTTAGTCCATATATGGACTTAAGCAACTTGCACACCTTTCCGCTGCTCCCACTCTGAATGAAACCCTCTGGCTGGTCCATATAGACACACTCCTCCAAATTTCCATTCAGAAAAGCGGTCTTTATGTCCATCTGCCAAATCTCATAATCGTGGAAGGCAGCAATGGTAAGAAGGATCCGAATGGATTTCAGCATAGCCACTGGAGAAAAGGTTTCGTCATAGTCCAAACCAGGTCTTTGACCAAAACCCTTTGCAACAAGTCTAGCTTTATAGGTCTCAACATGTCCATCTACACCAATCTTCCTTTTGAAGACCCACTTGCATCCTACGGGTTTTACCCCATCTGGAGCAACGTCCAACGTCCATACTTTGTTGGTGTACATGGACTCCATTTCGGTCCGCATTGCATCCAGCCATTTTACCGAGTCAACGCTCTGAATGGCCTGCTGGAAGCTAGTCGGCTCATTATAATCAATGATGCGATCCTCTCTATCCCCGTCTATGAGAAAACCATAGTATCTCTCAGGCGGATGAGACTGCCTACTACTCCTGCGGAGCGGTGTAAGAATGTCATGTTCTTTTGAACCCTCTAGTTCTACTAAGCTTTCAGTAATAGTATGTAGTTCTGAAATTTCTTCCAGTTCTATTTTGCTCCCACTTGTTTCCTTTTCTAAGAACTGGTGTTCCAGAAAATGGGCATTACGAAAAACAATGATCTTTTGTTCCTCCGCGTAATAGAAGAGATACCCCCTGGAGTTCTTTGGGTATCCCACAAACTTGCACAGTACTGAGCGTGCCTCGAGTTTGTCCGCATGCTGCTTTTTGACAAAAGCCGGACATCTCCAGATCTTCAGATATTGAAGATAGGGTTTCTTCCCACTCCATATCTCATATGGTGTGGTAGGCACAGTCTTAGTTGGAACTCGGTTCAAAAGGTATGCAGCTGATTCTAGTGCATATCCCCAGAATGATTGCGGTAACTCAGTGTTACTCATCATGGAACGTACCATATCCAATAGGGTCCGGTTCCGTCTCTCCGATACAACGTTATGTTGCGGAGTGTATGGAGGAGTAAGCTGAGAGAGAATACCATTCTCTTTTAAGTAATCCAGGAACTCGGCACTTAAGTATTCACCACCTCGATCAGATCTTAGTATCTTGATACTTTTGCCTGTTTGTTTTTCTACTTCATTCTTATATTCCTGGAATTTTCCAAAGGCCTCGGAATTATGTTTCATTAAGAAGACATATCCGTACCTTGAAAAGTCATCCGTAAATGTAATGAAGTAAGAATAACCGCTTCGCGCATGTGTAGACATTGGACCGCACACGTCGCTGTGTACGAGTCCCAAGAGCTTGCTCGCTCTTACTCCGTGTCCAGTGAACGGAGTCTTTGTCATCTTTCCTTTGAGACAGGATTGACAAGTGGCATACGATTGATATTCGAACGGATCCAAATATCCTTCGGTATGTAACTTCGTCAACCTTCTCTCATTGATGTGACCCAGTCTACAATGCCATAAGAAAGCCTGGTCTGTTTCCGCAGACTTTCTTTTGTGTGTATTTTGGACATTGAAAATCTGTGGTTGGTTTAGTACGTATATACCATTGCTTAATGTACCTGACCCAATCAAAACTTGATTAAGGTGAATGTTTACAACATTACTTACAAATGCAAATTCATAACCTTCTTTAGATAATAAAGATACAGAAATGATATTACAAGTTGCATTGGGTACAAAATAGCAATTACGCAAGACCAAAACGTGTCCATCTGACAACCCCAGGTGATAGTCCCCCACGGACTCAGCATCCATGCTAGCTCCGTTTGCAACTCTGAGGGTCATATCACCTGCCTTCAAAACCCTACGCCTTCTCAGTGCCTGTAAAGAATTACAGATATGAGATCCTGATCCGGTATCCAATACCCAGGATGTAGAGTTTATTGATAGACAGTTTTCAATAACATACACACCTGAAGCTGAAGCCGCAACTTGCTTCAGTTCCTGGGTTCTGGCCTTCCAAGCCCTGCAATCCTTTTTCCAGTGTCCACTCTTGTGACAGTAAAAGCACTCTTCCTTTCCCACAAGCTTTCCCGCTACCTTTGTTGCTTTTGTCTTTCCCTTCGTATCCACTTTACTAACACCGCCCCTTGATTTGGCGGGGGCTTTCTTCTTCTTTCCCTTGGCTTTCGCCTTGGACCTAGAAGAGGAAGATCCTCCTACAAACAAAGTGGATATTTCCCTACCTTTCTGTAGGGTGCCCTCTGCACTCCTCAGCATGTTGAGGAGTTCTGAAAGTTCAACTTCTTTTTCTTGCAAGTTGAAGTTCAGGATAAACTTGGCGTAAGTAGAAGGAAGGGACTGGAGAATCAAGTCCGTATAGAGCTCGTTCTCTAACGTGGTCCCAAGGTCCGCGAGCTCCTCAATGAAGCCAATCATCTTAAGCACGTGTTCCGCTACCGATGATCCGACGGTCAATCTCGCTGAAAACAGCTTTTTTGAGACTTCGTATCTTGCGATACATGATTGCTCTCCATACTGTTCTTTTGTAAGGAGAAATATTGATTCAAGGTCCATATTCTCATGCCTCCTCTGATGTTCATTGTCCATAGAGTCAAGCACGAGGCACATGGCCTTCGCGCAATCGATTTCCCAGGTCTTACGGATTTCCCTATCCACGACGCTGGTTTTGGGATCTGGGATAGGGGGAGCTTTGGTGGTAAGGAGATACCCCAACTTGTCATAAGTGATTGCCATTTTGACATTCCTGAGCCAATCTTTATACTTTGGCCCTGTCAGTATGTTTTTATCTAGTAGTAACTTAAGTCCAGTCATGATATTTGGTCGCTGCAATTAGGAAAGAGAGAAGAAACACTTTAGCAAGATGCTCTTGCAAGTTTAGAGTGGTTTTTAATTTATCTAAACAGGATGGCTCCCACTGTCTCTCGAATCCCTCCTCAAACCAAAAAGGAAGAATTAGTCAGGATCAATCTCACCGTACAATACTTGCTTAACCGTTCAGCCAGGCTAGTGTCGGTACTTCGAGGGAGGTTTTCCAACGCTTTCACGAAGTTCCTTAATTAAATAACCTCCTTTCCCTGGGGGCGTAGCCCCGCTAACACCTTTCTAGACACCTACTTGGTTTATAGCATTGATCATTAAGTGAGAAATTTTCCGAGGAGTAGCATATACTCACAGTAGGATCAGGATCCAAATACCATTGCGTGACAAATCTGAAGGAATCCTACCAGAATCATCACACTCCAAAAGGTATGCAGCGCTAGCAAGTTTCAGTTCTTTTGAAACTCCCGATGTGGATTTTTGCCCCATGCTCTTATGACCTTGGCGTGAGGTCAAAATGTCATGAGTCACATGTCAAGTTCTTCCCATCATTATCCAGGTTAATTTGAACCCACCTGTATCTACCCTTGACGTAGGCTAAAATGGCAGTACGACTGTCTCAAACCAACGCATTCTATATATGTAACAGATAAATATCCGGCAGCTACCAATCACTATGCCTTGGCGTGAGGTCAAAATACATAGCTTGAATACTACCGAATATTTAACTGAAATGATAGAGGGCTACGGATGGTTTTGGCGAAACCGTGAACGTAGTGAACTTGATATAATCGATGGAACGAGATAACTTTTAAAAAGGATTGGCTTAAGCTCCGCGTTTTAAAAGTTGCTTTTTGAAAAGAAACCGAGTGGTTTTGAAAGTGTTCCAACGACTCAACTTTGGTTTATTTTCTTGCATTAATATAATGATTCTCATCATTTAATCCTACCATTGCAGAAAACAACGAAAATATGACGTACGCTTATGCCATCCGCATTCGCCACGGGGCCCCGTCATTACTCGTTAGGTTACTTAACTAACGACAGAGCGGGGGCTAGACTAGCGCGGATGCAAAACATAACTAACGCCTAAATAGATATCATATATAGATATACACATTCGTCACATGCAATGATAGCCATTCCAGATCACAGATGAACACATTGGATATACTAGGAATCCGCAATTCGTACGAGCCTGTAACGAAAAGCGGATTACACGGTCGCGGTGAATAGCCAATACCCCACCCAAGACCCCTACGGGTGCGACAAACTACCTGCCAAATATCCGAAGCGAAGCAACCTCCCTCAACGACGTGAGTAGGCCACTTGGCACTTCGAGGTACCCGGTAGTTTGTGCACCCCCTCCATGGGTCTATCCTAGGAGCAAAAACAGTAAAAGAAATTATACAATGACGACTACAACCCCATCCCGGTTGTGCGGCCATATAAATAATATTACATCAATTATAAATTTACATGAATTGAAAGAAAAAGAAAACTCTCATCTCACAACCCCCCGGCAATTCATCCGCGACAATCCAATGAATTCATATACACATACCATCAACATTACAGATCACAGATATGTATAACCCCCACTAATCGACGTATAGCGATTAGCAGACGTTCAATACATATATCACATCACAGATATAACCCATTAGGTTAAGTCTTTTAGAAGTTCGATCAAAATACGGATTTTTATGCCACAAAAACAAATTTTTCTTTCTGGAAAATCTGGGCAGAAAAATCATATTGTAAAAATCCCAAAACACCCAACTGAATAAACTGCAAGAAAAATCGCCCACGACCGAGTCAACTCGGCCGCGGATTCGCGGCGGTAGCACGCTCCCGCCGCGGTTCCGCGGCGCGATGATCGGTTCAGTGGACCATTTTTCTACAGTTTCTTCTAAAAACCCTGAGCCGAATTTTAAGATATGATTTATTATTTTTGGAACAGAAAACAAATTCGGCAGAAAGTTGATTTTTCGGGCGTGTTTCGTGACTTTTTCTACGATCGAACTTCTACTTATTTTGCTAACATGTTAGATAGTGTTTAACTAGGCTCTGATACCACTGTAAGTCCACATTACCTCTCCCGGTACTTACGGGCTTGCGGAAATGATGAAAAACGATTTTTCAAGAGGTGGTAATATGGACTCAAAATACGGATCTTTGTTAAACAACTATCTAACCAACCTAACAAGAGTTTTACCTACTCGGTTAGGGGCTATACCTTAACTTGAACTCCTTCTCTTGGTCTCCTTGCGGTGGTCGGATCGGCCTCACCTCGTTGTCTCTTTGTGCCGAAGATGGATCCACCTGAAAGCTTCTACCTTTGGCTTCTCTTCAAACTAGAAGAAACTAGAACACTTGGTTTGCCAAACCTTGTGAACTAGGATGAGTAGAGGAGTGTGTTGGGTTTTATCTCAATGGTTCTTGCTTCTCAACATATGAGACAAGTGAACCATGAACTAGAGAGAGAGCAAGAGGAAGAGGGAGAGCTCAACCAAGAGAGAGAAAGGAAATGAGAGAATGAGCAAGACTTTTTCCATCCAAGCTCTCATAATCAAAAAACATCATAACAAATAATAGTAATCAAGTATTATGTGATGGTTCAAGTCAAAATAGCCATATCATTTCATGCACTCATTTTGCAAAAAGAAACAAGCAAGCAAAAGTCTTTACCATGAAATGATAGCCATTGTAATGATGAAGGTCAACAAGTCCAACCTAGTCAACCGGTCAACAAAGTCAACAAGTCAACAAAGTCAACCATCAACAACCATGTCACTATAATACTTAATTAATACTATTGTTAATCATATTTCATATTCTCATTAGGGTTTAGCAAAAAGTCAACAGTCAACAGTCAACAACCCCAATGAGAATCCTCTGCCTCTGTCTCTCTGTCAACTGTGCATACACACCCGCATCTGCGTTCCGAGGAACACGAATAAATACGAGATAAAACTAATCCCAAAACGTACACTAGGATCTGGTTTAAACCAAAGCCCGCTAGTGTTAACTGTCCGGACACTAAACGTGCACAAGTGCACGGATGTGACCGAACCCTGTCGCAAAACCATGCGACCTCTACTCTTTTTCCTGAAGGCGAATAGCTTTCTGTGTGGGGCTCTAAAGACTCGACACTACGCTGGTAGTGGATTTAACCACATACCGCAAGCGGCACTAGCTGTGCGTAACGGCCCCCAGGTAGATGCCGATAAGAAGACGGACGAGGTGAAACCCATCTGAACTCCTACTGAGCCTGAATGTGACAATCTGCGTACAGTCCGGTCTGTTCGTCTAAGAATATCGCATGGCGGGCCTGGGGGCGGTAAACGTCAGTCCCCTAATAGCGGTACAAGTCGTGTCGAAGTGTAGCCCAGAACACCCTGAGATAACACTGGAAACCTACCAGTATATCTCGCTTGCCCTGGCAAGGGACTTTGTGTAATGGCTCTCCTAGACACAGCGTGATATCAACCCCCAATACCGGGAGAGACGAATCCTGTCTAACCGTCACTGCCTCCAAGTGCTTCGGGACTACACCCAACTACTACCTGTTTGCACGACTCCTTTGAGCCGTGGTAGGGTAGTAATCTAAGTACAGTGGGAACACACTCGAGGCGAAGTGACAGTGTCAAGTCAGCGGACTAAGCTGTACTCATGTCACCTGGGAACTAATAACTGATGATAGGTATAGTACCAACCAACAGTTCCCGACGAGTCCTGTCCAGTGTACTCATAACCTAATGAGCACCCGCATACTATCTCAAGTACGACGTACTGACGGCTGTAGGACAGACCGTCTCCCACACTGGGATGAGAAGCGCATACGCTAGTCTACTCCGGAGTATCGATGCTCTGTTTCGATAGTCCTGCGACTAGGGACCTGCATAAGGATGTGCTTGTGGATTACCCAGCCCCCACGAGTGTGACTTCCATCACGACGCTGGTAATCAAGCAAAGATCCTAAGGTCTCCACTAATGTGTATAGGTGATATACTAAAATAAACACATGTACACATTAAAGCAGAAACAAACCAAGTAGCATACTACTATTTTGAGCAAGATTGTCTATACAAGGTGAATATCCCAAGCTTCCATTAAGTAATATACAAACTAGTATGATACAGTAATGGCCTCTAGGGCATATACACTAACAATAGAAATCTGGCATGGTGTCGATTCTGCACCTGACAGACTCTCGCCCATCCATCTGCCCAGATACTACACGGATTGATTAAAAAGGCTGTTGAGGCGCTAAGGCGTACCCTTCAAACAGACTGCTCGACAGGCACAGTTCTACAACAGGATCTGGAACATCCCTAGAACTCAGCGATAATTACCCAACAGGAGAATGGAAACGATCGGGCTTGGATATGTTCAATCCAAGAAACGGGAGCGATTCCATGGCTTCTACGTTATACATGACTTCGATGGAGAAGGAGATGCTCTGTTAGAAGACGTTAACCCTGAACCAAAACGAGGTCCCGCCATGAAAGTACCAAGTCCATTGTTCAAAGAACAGATGGATAAGCTAATAAGGAAAGCGGATCAAAAGGTCTGGGATGACCATATCCGCGAAATGGCCATCTATGAGAAAGCCAGAATGCAACGCCTCCTTAAGCAGGCTACGGAGAATGACGATACTCTTCGTCGCCAGCCCATCATACAGAAGACCCGACGCAAAGGTAAAGACAAGATAAAGAATGGAAAAACATTCGACAGCGGCAAAACGGGTCCAAGAAGCCATGCGATCGAGAATTGAGCAGCCGGGATCCGTCTCTTATAAAGAAGATGGGTCGAGCATATTCTTTCCCCAAGACAAGACAAAGAAGATATTCGATCTTGTCATGAAACATCAAATGATTACGCTCCCGGAGTCCAAACACCCCGAACTAGCAGACGAGGTCTCTCACTCGGATTATTGGTCCTATCACCAAGCGATAGGACATCCTCTCGAAGATTGCTTCACATTCAAAGACTGGGTAGAAGACCAGTATCAGCAAGGCAGATTCGCTCTATCCAGCAGTTGGAGGGTAACCCCACCACAGAAGCATGTTCCAAAACAAACGTACATAGAGAGAGTAGAACCAGATCAACATCGGTCTTGGAAACGATCTCGTACCTGTCACGCGATAGCGCTGTCAGAAGAAGGAGTATGCGAGGATATGGATGACCTCCCCTAGTGCTTCGAAAATGAGGATGAAGATGAGTTGATCTCAGAACTTCTACCGGCACCAAAAGAGCTCGAAGATGAAATATATTCTATTACAGACAGCCTAAATAAAATCGACTTGGGGACGGCAAACGACCCGAGGCCTACGTTCGTCAGTAAGCTGTTTTCCGAAGAACAGGTAGCTACGCTAAGATACATGCTCATGCAGTATAAAGATTTCTTCGCATGGAACTATTCCGAGATGCCAGGATTAGATCCAGAAATAGCCGTCCATAAATTGGTGATTTCTCCGGACATTAAGCCGGTCAAACAAGCACCGAGAAGAATGCGGCTCGAACTTGAGATGAGCATCAACGCTGAGGTCAAGAAGCTAATCAACTCCGGCTTCGTCCAAGAAGTTCAATACCCCGACTGGATTGCCAACATTGTCCCAGTGATGAAGAAGAATGAGACGGTACGCATCTGCGTAGACTTTCGAGACCTCAACAAAGCCTATCCAAAGGATGACTTTCCCGTACCGGTCACCGAGCTAATGATAGACAACACATCCACTCACGAAGTCTTCTCCTTCATGGATGGCTCATTAGGGTACAATCAAATAAAGATGCATCCCGAAGACCAGAAGCATACCGCTTTCTAGACCCCTTTGGGTATATTCTGCTACAAAATGATGCCTTTCGATCTGAAGAACGCTGGCGCCACCTATCAGAGGGCTATGACGAAGATTTTCGATGACCTCATACACAAAATCGTCGAATGCTATATTGACAACCTCGTAGTAAAAAGCAAATCGCACGAGGAGCATTGGGAGCATCTGAAGATAGTGTTCCAACGTCTTCGGAAATACAATCTGAAGATGAACCCTCTCAAATGCGCGTTCGGAGTCTCCTCAGGAAAATTCCTCGAATTCATCGTACGACACCGGGGCATCGAGATAGACCGATCAAAGATCAAGGCGATTATGGAAATGCCTCCGCCAAGGACTCTGAAACAACTGCGGTCTTTTCAAGGAAAGCTCGCATATATCTGACAGTTCATAGCTAACCTCTCCGGCACATGCCTCCCCTACAGTCACCTAATGAAGAAGGGGACCCCGTTCTTCTGGGATCGCAAATGTCAAAGCGCACTGGACGAAATCAAGCAATACCTACAGAATCCGCCGGTGCTGACCGCTCCGATCAAGGAAAAGCCTCTCATCCTGTACACAACAGCCTTTGAAGGTTCTTTAGGCGCGCTATGGGCACAGGAAAATGACCAAGGGAAGGAGAGAGCCCTCTACTATTTGAGTCGAGTTCTCCTGGGGGTAGAAAACACCTACTCCCCTATTGAAAAACACTGCCTGGCGTTAATCTTCGCGATAACGAAGCTCAGACACTATACTTTGGCATATGAGGTCCATCTCATATCAAAAGTGGATCCTCTCAAGTATTTGATGTCAAGAGCCATACTAGCAGGGCGGCTCGCTAAATGGGCCCTACTCATAATGGAATTCTCGATAACATATCGACCGCTCAATGCAGTGAAAGGCCTTCGCCGACTTTCTCGCTGAGCATCCGATACCTGCCGATTCACCCCTAAATTGTGAATTGCCAGACGAGCATACGTTTGATGCGATCGAGGGGGGAGAAGAGAGAATGATACCTGATGGGAACTCTATTTCGATCGAGCATCTTCCATGAAGAAGCGAAAGCACAACTCCCCTAAAATCAAATCGGGGGTAGGCCTCATCTTCGTGACTCCACAAAGAGGGATAATGCGCTTTGCCTTCTCCTTAACAGAGCCGAGGATGAACAATGAAGCCGAATATGAATCTTTGATAACAGGTCTTGAGATCGCTGTCGACATGGGAATCGAAAACCTTCTCATATACGGAGACTCCCAGTTGGTCGTTTGTCAAGTAAATAGCGACTATCAAACATGCAAACCAGAGTTGATAAAGTACGGTTAGAGAGTGCAACAATTACTGACTCAAATCTCTACCTACGCCCTCGAAAGCATACCGTGAGCGGAGAATAGCAAAGCAGATGCGTTAGCCAAACTCGCTAAAGAACTGGCCGACAAAAACTTCGATGACGTAAGAATCATTATACAAAGCCATCGGGTTCTTGCACCAGCAGAAATATCTTCGGAGTCGTTTGAAGAAAAGGAAGCGACCAAGCAAATGGCCCTACAAATGGAGGACCAAGAAAAGGTTAAGGATTGGAGAGAAGTCTTTATAGACTAAATTTAAATCCCGTGAAACACCTGAAGATGCATCCTCAAGACATCAGCTCATGAAACGAGCTCTGTCTTTCGCCTTCGTCAACGATACTCTGTATAAGAGATCATTCGATTCTCTTTGGCTAAGATGCCTGGGACCAAAAGAAGCAAGGAGAGTCATCCAAGAAACTCACAACGGACTCTGTGGGTCTCATCAAGCCGGGCTAATGATGAAGCTGAAAATCAAAAGGATGGGCTACTATTGGCCTACGATGATCCAGGACTGCCTCGAATATGCAAAGCAGTGCCACTCGTGCCAAATTCATGGAGACTTTAACCACCAGTATCCAAATCAGCTACACCCAACAGTAGCTAGTTGGCCGTTAGAAATGTAGGGAACCGACATAATTGGGCCTATAGAACCAGCGTCATCCAGAGGACATCGGTTCATATTGGCGACAACCGATTACTTCTCTAAGTGGACAGAAGCAATACCGCTAAGAGAGGTGAGGACGGAGAATATTCTCCATTCTTCAAGACACACGTCATCTATCGGTTCGGCACTCCGCGACGGATTATCTCCGATAACGGGCCAGCCTACAGAAGCCATAAGATCAGCCTCTTCATAAAGCATCATAACATAGACTGGAGATACTTTTCGGTCTATAATCCCCGAGCTAATGGTCTAGCTGAAGCTTTCAACAAGTCCTTGACGAAGATCATAAAAAAGACGGTGTCCAGAAACAAGAAGGACTGGCATGAGAGATTGCATGAAGCTCTCTAGGCGTATCGAACTACGTTCAAAACAGCCACAAATACAATGCCGTATGCATTGGTATTCGGCACAGAAGTGGTACTCCCCTTGGAGATAAAGTTACCCTCTCTACGAGTGGCAGTTCATTAGGAGCTAACAGATGAAGAGGATGCTCATCTTCGGCTCGAGGAGTTCGACGCCCTCGATGAAATTCGGCTCATGGCGCAGCACAACCAGGAGGCTTACAAAGCAAGGATGACGCGCTCGTACGAAAGATTGAATAGGCCGAGAACATTCCACCAAGGAGAACTCGTGCTAATCGTAAAAAAACCTATGATCCCTAATCATGCCAAATGGGGGAAATTCAAGCCAAACTATGAGGGCCCGTACATCATAGACAAAGTCTACCAAGGCAGGGCTTACTTGCTTATGAATATGCATGGTGAAAGACCCTTTAGGCCAGTAAACAGTCGGTTCTTGAAAAAATACTACGCTTGACCGAAACGTCTTTAAACTACTACAGACCAGCAGCATCCTTGGGCTGACGCATTAAAAAAAAGGGTACGTCCATAAGCAAAATGGGCATGGATCCGAAAGGGCTCCGTAATTAAAAACAGCAGGGCTATCGGCGAGTTTGTGAAAACCCGAAAGGGTGTAATCTCATTGAAAGACACTTGCAAGGTCATCTCGACCTTGTAAGGAGAAAACTACCTATGTGAGATCCTTACGATTCACAAAGGAGCGATACACTTAGGAATCCTCACGATTCCTAAGGAGAAATTATACTTACGAGATCCTTACGACTCGTAAGGAGAACCCTCTTATGAGACCCTCATGGCTCATAAGATCCAAAAGCCTTAAGCTACAGGGATCTGAACCTGTTCTTAAGCCATCACCTTTCCCAGACAGCCCTACAAGAGATTTAATACTGACACTTGTATACAATCCATGGACACAAATAATCATTTCCTTGACGAGTCCCACCAATGACAAGGAATGCCCTCATTTGATGAACAAATACTTGTAAGTCCTCTCGACTTATAAAGAGAAAACACTCTTGTAAGATCCTTACGACTTATCAGAGAACACACACTTAGGAATCCTCACGATTCCTAAGGAGAAAATGCACCTACGAGATCCTCACGACTCGTAGGGAGAAATACCTTTATGAGACCCTTACGGCTCATGAAGTCAAAAGCCTTGGTCTACAGAATTCTAACCCTGTTTGCTAAGCCATCTTTGTTTAAATCGACAAAGGAAAATGATGATTCGCTCATAGCAATGTCCCGGTTGTAGCGATGCTGATGCCTACATCGGTATCAAGTTCCAAGTCCTTTCACGGCAAATGATGATTCGCTCCTGGCAATGTTCCAATAGCAGCGATGCTGATACTAATATTGGTATTAGATCATGAGTTCTATTGTCACGACCCGAAAATTGGCACGTAACGACTCTTAAACTACGCAACATCTACAGATGTAACGCAATTTAGGTAAATCGAAAACCCAACAATCTAAACCATCAAAAGTAGTAACTGATAAGAACATTGTTAAAACTTTTGAAAATCTCGAGTACAAATTCTTTAAAGTCCAAATTTACTTTCTTAAAAATTTTGGCAGCACCTCCTTTGTAAAAACTGACCCAAAAAATGGGTACAACATAAATATAAGTAAAGCATCCCCAACGGGAGCAAAATCCATGCCCAAAGGCGGAAAACAACCACCACAACAGATATACGACGCCATAGCGAAGAAATATGACGATATAAGTAAGACTGCATAAAAGACATCCAAGTCACCAAAATATACAAAATCATTCTCGCATCTCGTCTCTAAGTCAATACATGAAAATGATAGATGGAGAGTACAAGGTACAAAGATATATAAAGAGCATCATCGGATAACCGTAAAACCCACCTATAGCAAAACAGCACCCAGTCAGTAGTAGCGGTATCCGCTGCAAAAGATGATACGATAGATAGAAGCCCTGCCACGACTACTCTAAGGAACAACCTGCAAACCCTGTGGCACAACGGGGGTGAGTTGCCAACTCAAGAATAGTAAATAAACTATGCAGGTAATCGCAAGTATGCACGTACAGCGCGAATCTAACACATGCAAGATGATAGCAATAAATGGAAATACGTATGCAACAGTCATGAAAGGTACTCTATCAGATACAACTAATACATGAAACAATGCATATAAAATAAATACGGGGTATGGGATAAAACATGTCATCCTCACGGAATCCTGACCTCGTGGCAGGACCAAAGTCCATCAAGACAATCTAAATCCCAAATTTCCTCAAATCAGCCCCCATATTGGTCCTCATATCCTGTAAGTCTCATATATCCTGAGTGTCCAATATCAAGTAAATCTCATGTAATGAATAAGTATATTTGCAAGATTACTATGATGATGTATATAAATTAGATATGTATACATATATATTAGCGTCCCATTCCACTAATATATATATATATATATATATATAACAGTGTCCCATTCCACTGTTATATATACTTAGAAATAAAAATATCATGAAAACCAGTGTTTAGCATCGACACATAAATACTCATATCCGGTATCGACACCCGTGATCCACGCATCGGCCTTTCTCATATTCATACGTTTCTCGAATCGTAAATGTCCGATATCGACACCCGTGATCCACATATCGGTTTTCAGATATCTATACGTTCCTCGAAACACAAGTGTCTCACCTCGACACTTGTGTTCAACGTATCGGTATATACGTCCTCCGAATCTTAAGTGCCCCAACACCGACACTCTCGATCCCATATCGGTTTAAAACAAATCTCTGAGTGAATGCATCTAAATATCAAGTAAAGAATAAGAATACTTGCATAATTTCATGAAACCACCACGGTCCTCAAATCCAGAAAATATCATGTGAAATCCATATCTCAATGCGAAAATCCATGAATATAACATATGCAACATAAAACAGTAATGTGAGCATATGAAGGAAAAAACCGATACCTAACTGCAACAAGTTATTATATATCATGCGGTTTCTAATTTCTCCAAGTCCATACAACATCAAATAAAGGTGAACATGTAGCTATAGACTGGTATACGTTGTTAGTTGTATGTATGCCCTAGAGGCCAGTATTGTACAGATGATGTATATTATATTGGATGCTTGGACATATATAGAGATGACTTTCTTGCTCGATATGATAGTATGCTATCTGGTTGCTCTTTATCTTAACATGTACACTTGTCTCTTTAAACTGTCTTATAGTTACATGTTGGTAAAGCCCTTAGGATGTGTACTTGACTACCTGGACTATGATGCAGATCATACTAGTAGGGACATGGTAGTCCATAGGTACATCCTTCAAGGTCCCTAGTCGTGGGTATATCGAGACGGGGCATCGATATACCAGTGTAGACTAGCGTATACGCTTCTCGACCCATGAGATGGGCGATGGATGATCCCATATCCATTGGTGTTTGACATCAGAGATGGTATACGGGTGCTCAGTGGAGACTGGGTACACTGGACGGACTCGCCGAGAACTCCCAGATGGTATTATACCTCACGTCAGATGGCAGTTCTCAGGTAACACTTGTACAGGTTAGTCTGTAGACCCGAGATCGTCATAGAGTCTTGTGTGATTCCCACTGTGCTTTGATCTCCACCTTACCACGTCCATGAGGGCATGCAAAACGGTGGTTTTTGGGTACAGTCCCGAGTCACATGGAGGCAATGAGCGATAGGAGGGATTTCGTCTCTCCCGGTATTGGGGGTTGATGTTGCGCTGTGCTCGATTGGCCGTAACAAGGAAGTCCCTGGCCAGGGCAGATCAGAGATTTGCTGGTAAGTGTTACCAGTAGTTTCTCGACCCGTTATGAGCCTCACATCGGCACGACTTATCGGTTATTGGGGTCTGACGTTTACCACCCCTAGACTTGATATGCGACATATCAGACGAACAGACCGGACTGTACGGTAAGTGTTACTGGTTGGATTCACAGGAGTGTGAGCGGACTAGCTCATCGATCTTCTGATCGCTCAATACCCGGGTGGCCGTTACGTTTAGCAGACCGCTTGCGGCTTGTGGGTGATTGATATGATCATCATCTGCTGCCGGCGTATTGACATGTCTTTAGAGTCCTACACAGAGGTTTCCTGGCTCAAGCGAAACGAAATAGGGGCGCATATGAGATATGTGCGGGACCGAGAATGATGCGTGTATGTGATACCGTATTTCATTCTCACGATGAATGTTTCGATTGGTTATATGCGATATAACCTAGTTATCGAATCAAAGATTGATTCGATAAGTCGATTCATAGGATACTAGTCGGTTATGTGCGACATGACCGGATCATTGAATCAAGTGTTGATTTAATGATTTAATGTATAATTATATATTTGATATATTACTTTGCATTAACTAGTATTGGTTCACTTTAAAAGGATTTTCTCACTTGAAGTTCACAAGTTGTATATGTGATATACTTTTGTGCACTTGATTGTATCATGTTTGATGATGCATGCTCACTTGGGTTTGTGTAAAGAATTATACCATGGTTAAGTTAATGATTAGGGTTTTGTTTATTTGATTTACTTATTTATTTATTTATTTATTTTCATTTATATTTGGAAAAGAAATGTAATGGTGGCTCATTTTGGACTTTCTTTTGAAGCTTCATGAAGCTTTGAATGGTTTGACCATTTTGTCTCTTTTCTTAACCCTAACCATTCACTTGAACCATAGTTGATTCTCTACACAAGTTATCTTGACCATGATTGCTATATGATAAGTATAATCTATTTTCTATTTTATTGGTCATTCTTATCATAATCATCTTCATCTTCTTCTTCTTCTTGACATGAAGAAAAGCTTGCTACCAACAATGGCAACTTGAGAAAATGAGTGAGAAATCCAATTCTAAAGTGAACCCACCTCCTATTTCTTCACTCTCTACCTCTTGCCAAGTAGTATAGGGTGTTTTCTTCACAAGTTTCACAACTTGGTGAAGTTGGGGCTTGATCTTGTGTAACCTCGACGTAGATCATCTTCGGCATCGTAGCCGACGACTAGTCCGCTCATTTCTCCGATGAAGCCGATGCTAGAGTCCGAGATCCGACTTAGACAGCGAAAGGACGTCTACGTGGAGCTAAGGAAGTGGAGAACCGGATCTACAAAGGTTGTAGGTTCTTACTTTTAGTTAAGATGTTAACTAGTTTCACTTTTCGCCTAAAAATTCTAGTTAACGATCCGTATTAGGGTTTCTCGGCACCTGAAAAATCTGAAATTGGCATGGTTGATGCCTTGTGAGACTTCATTAGCATGCCTAGGAACCCTACAGTGGTATCAGAGCCTAGCTAGAGCCTTAGGCGAAGTCTAGACGACGTTTGAAATCCGATCGAACCGAAACCCTAATATTAAAATGCTCTCCGGACTTTTTCCAAAAACTGGGTTTTTTCCAGATTAAAAATCCTTAAAATATTCAGCAGAGAATTATAAGAATTACGGTGCAAAATTTGACAATTGATACCTCAAACATGCGGCGGAACCGCGGCAGAAGCCTTAGCTTCTGCGGCGGTTCCGTGGCTCTCTGGTGACTTCAGCCCTCCATATTTGCACAGTAATTCCTCTTTCACAGTACTGAGTTTTATGGGAATTTTTAATATTTATTCAAGAGTTAAATTTTCTGGGGTTGTATTGGGGATTCGATGATTCGATCGGATTATCAGATTTTGTCTATGTGGATTCCGGATAATTTTCGAATATGTTAAAATGTTCGACCGGATATAAATACCCAACTTTTTCCCTGCCGGAAAATTTCCAAGTGTTGGATTTTTCTGTGGTTTAAGGACGTTCTGAGTAGTGCAAGTAACGCGATGGTCCCTCTAGAAGACAACAAACCTTAACTCGATTATGTGACCGTCTTGAACTGCCCTTTGAACCTTCGGGTTTGGGGCAGTACGGCGTGCCACATGTGAGGCGTTGGCTTGACCCTTCTACGGCTGGACCGTTGGTACTGAGGTATGAAGTGAATGTCTTTGAACCTATTTCATGTGTTGAACGGTTTCGGGAAAACTTGGGTGTTCGAATTTTCGATCGGAAAGTTTAATATTTTCTATTTATCCGGAATGGGATACAATAATTGGAATTCACAAACAGTTATGAGATAACTGAATGAATGTTATAAATCTAGCGGTTTAGTCTCACTTGATATTAAAAAGAGTTTTCGGTAATGAGACTAAAATGCGGGGTTTATAATTGTTAGGCATGTGATGTCTAAGTATTTCATTTGATTAGGCATGAGATGTCTAAAGAGGTTGCGGATTCCAACTATTGTAGTTTTACACTTTCTTTTCTGTGACCGTAAGTGTAATATGTGATATCACCGGTTTCGTTGCTATATGCCAACGACAATTGGGATGCGCATATTTACTTACGTTGATGACATGTGATGTTATGTGTTGCTGGATATGTTTTATTGGATCATCGTGTTTAAATAGCCAGGGGGTTTTATGTGAGATGAGGGTTTTTCATTTTCATTCATGTAAAAACGTGTATGTAATATTCTTTTATTTGGGGCACTTCCAGGTTGCGGAAGCTGTCACCTTTTGTATATTATTTACTTTTCCGCATTAGGATAGATCCAAGGAGGGGAGCACAAGTAACCGGGTTCTAGGGTCCAGTGGGAGACCATCTCGAGGAGTCGAGTCCGGGTCTCCTAACCCTAGAATTGGTAGGGTTGCTCGCCGCTCTCGTAGGGGTCTAGGGGTGTGGGATTGGCTATTCATCACGACCGTGGAATCCGTGTTTTATACTGGCTCGTATTAAAAACACGGACGTCCTAGTATATCCAATATTTCATATGATATATTCTGCTGCGATATCTGTGATGTGATCATATGATGTTCTGTGATAGATACAATATATAGTATATATGATATATTATATAGACGTTACTTATGTTTTGCACCCGCACTAGCCCTGCCCTACTCTGTCGTTAGTTACCGAACCTAACGGTGCACGAGGGGACATCGAGGCGAATGCGGATGGCATAAGTGTACGTCATATTTATCTGTGATGTTTAGGTAACTTAAATGATGGGACTTCATTAATGTGATTAATGAATGAAAAGAAACCTAAGATGTTGTAGAATCAAATTTTAAATAAAAAGAGTATTTACAGTTTTGCTTTGCATAGCGGTATATATGATATACCCTGCACCTTATTCCATGAGGAAAGGACCGAGATCCCTTCACCGGGAGTGACTCCTTTAGCAATAACTGGAAGATGCTACACACTCGGTTTGACTTTTGATAGCTTCTATAGTTTTACTTTGCACAGCGATATATATGATATATCCCGCACCTCATTCGACGAGGAAAGGGCCGACGATCCCTTCACCGGGAGTGACCCCTTTAGCAAAACTAGAAAAGCCTCAAAATCACTCCATTTCAAAACTGTATTTGATTCTACAACGATATCAAGTTCATTACGCAATAGGTTTTCAGAAAAAACATGTCGTAGCCCTCCGTCATTTCAGATAAGTACTAGTTAGTATTCGTGCTGCGTTTGTTGACCTTGTCAAGGCGCAGTGTGCGGTAGCTAACCAGTATTTATCTGCTTATGCATATGATGCAGATTGAGTTAGGGTAGTCGTACGGCCTTGTTGACCTTGTCAAGGGTCGTGCGGGTGGGTTTAATTCAATCAAGAAATGACGGGTTGAACTTGACTTACGGTCTATGGTTTGTTGACCTTGTCAAGGTCATAGATCGTTTGGGGAAAAAGCATTATCGGGAATTTCAAGTGTTGAAATTTGCAATGAGATTGCATACCTTCTATGAGATAGTTGGATCCCGATACCCACTGCGAGTAAAGGTTACTCCTAGGAGAGTTTTACACATTACAATTAGCCGATCAAGTAGGTGTCTAGAAAGGTGTCAACGGGGTTACGCCTCTGGGAAAACGAGGTTTACTTTAATTAGGTCCGTGCGAAAGCACGGGGAACCTCCCTCAAAGTACCGACACTGGCCTGGCTGAAAGATCGACGAAGTTGTAAGGTGTAATTAATCCCGGCTAGTCTTTCCTTTTAAGGTTTGAAGGAAGATTTGATAAAAACCAGTGGGAGCCATCCTGATTAGATAAGATAATAACCAATCTGATCTTGCAAGAGCATACGCTAAAGTGTTTTCTTCTCTCTCTCTCCAGGTAGCGACCATGTCATGCCCTAATAAAGATAATAATATGGATGTATTGACTGAACCCGCATGTTATACTGTGCTGGGAAACGTTGGTTCCGTTCTTTCTTATAAGAGTTATAGGAATGAACAGGATATAGGGGAATACCAGGATTCCCATGCCACCCGATTGAAGAAAATACATGGTGATGCATTTTCTTCGGGTGTGTTCGTTATAGAGAACTGTTTCTCCATTTGCCCTACGTCCTGGGTATTAGATACCGGATCAGGATCCCATATATGTAATCAGTTACATGGGCTTAGAAAAGGTAGAGAACTTGGAGAAGGTGATAAAGACATTAGAGTTGGAAATGGTGCAATTGTTGCAGCTAAGACTGTCGGGGAATATCACCTTGTATTACCAACTGGTAATACATTGGTTCTGAACGAATGCTATTACATGCCGAACCTGATATGCAACATTATATCGGTTTCTTTATTGAGTAAAGAGGGATATAATTTTGTATTACAGGATAATGTTATGAACATTTTCCGTAACCAAAAGTTGGTTGGATCAGGCACGTTGTGCAATGGAATTTATGTTCTAAATCAATCAACAGTTCTGAGCATTACAAACACACACAAGAGGAAGAGTTCAGAACTGAACGAATCCTTCTTATGGCATTGTAGACTGGGTCACATCAATGTGACACGACTGGCTAAGTTGCATAAGGATGGATATTTGAAACCATTCGAATTTTCATCTTATGACACTTGCCAGTCATGTCTCAAAGGCAAGATGACCAAAACTCCGTTTACGGGACACGGAGAAAGAGTTACCGAACTCTTGGGACTGATACATAGTGATGTATGCGGTCCCATGTCTACACATGCCAGGGATGGTTCTTCGTACTTCATTACATTCACTGACGATCTCTCAAGATACGGACATGTGTACTTGATAAGACACAAGTCTGAAGCTTTTGAGAAATTTAGAGAATATAAACAAGAAGTCGAGAACCAAACCGGAAAAAGTATTAAAATCCTTCGATCTGATCGAGGAGGTGAATACTTGAGCAATGAATTCCTGGACTTCCTAAAAGAGAATGGGATTCTCTCTCAGCTGACTCCTCCATATACACCACAGCACAACGGTGTATCAGAACAGAGGAACCGCACCCTATTAGATATGGTGCGCTCTATGATGAGCACAGCTGAGTTACCTATTTCCTTCTGGGGATATGCGCTGGAGACAGCAGCATACCTATTGAATCAAGTTCCATCTAAATCTGTACCTACCACACCATATGAGATATGGAGTGGGAAGAGGCCATATCTTAAACGAGTTAAGATATGGGGTTGTCCAGCCTATGTCAAAAGAAAAAATCCGGACAAGCTCAAGGCACGGTCAGTTCTTTGCAAGTTTGTGGGATATCCAAAGAACTCATATGGGTATTTTTTCTACCACAGTGAGGAACAAAAAGTGTTTGTTGCTCAACATGCCACCTTTTTAGAAAAGGAATTCCTTGAAAAAGAAATTAGTGGCAAAGTGGTAGAGCTGGAAGAGGTTCCAGATACACAAACCGTAACTGAAGATTTAGTGGAACCAGAAGATTCAGTAGCTCCCAATGAACCCCAGCCACTCCGCCGATCTAGTAGGGTTCCTCACCCACCTAAGAGATACTACAGTTTTCTCATGGATGGTGGGAGCGAGGATTGCATCATGGAGGATGATGACCCAACTAGCTTCGAGCAGGCCATCACGAGTAGGGACTCAGTGAAATGACTGGATGCTATGCGGTCCAAGATGGAATCCATGTACACCAATAAAGTATGGACTTTGGATGTTGCTCCTGAAGGGGTAAAACCCATTGGGAGCAAGTGGATCTTCAAGAAAAAACTTGGTGTAGATGGGAAAGTAGAGACTTTCAAAGCTAGACTTGTTGCAAAGGGTTTTCGTCAAAGACCAGGTGTGGACTATGACGAAACCTTTTCTCCAGTGGCTATGCTTAAATCCATCCGGATCATGCTTTCCATCGCTGCATATCATGACTACGAAATCTGGCAAATGGATGTTAAGACTGCCTTTCTAAACGGTGATTTAGAAGAGTGCGTGTACATGACTCAGCCAGAGGGCTTTGTAGACAGTGGGAGCAGCGGGAAGGTGTGCAAACTGCTTAAATCCATTTATGGATTAAAGGAAGTATCGCGGAGTTGGAACATCTGCTTTGACGTCGTTATCAAAGAGTTTGATTTCGTCAAAAACCCAGATGAACCTTGTATCTACAAGAAGGTAGCAGAGAGTAAGGTTGTCTTCCTCGTATTGTACGTGGACGACATACTCTTGATAGGAAATGAAATTCCTATGCTGCAATCGGTCAAGCTCTTCTTGTCACAAAGATTCTCAATGAAAGATCTTGGTGATGCCTCCTGCATATTGGGAATTAGGATCTATAGAGATAGATCCAAACGGATATTGGGATTGTCCCAATCCAGGTACATTGACACCATACTAAAGAGGTTTAGTATGGAGAAATCCAAGCGTGGGAACTTGCCCACGATCTCTGGAGTCACTCTCTCCAAAGAGATGTCTCCCAAGACTGATTTAGAAAGAGCTCGCATGCAAGGGATACCCTATGCTTTGGCTGTAGGCTCTATCATGTACGCGATGCTATGTACCAGACCCGATGTAGCATACTCACTAAGTGTAGTGAGCAGGTATCAAGCTGATCCTGGAGAGAGTCACTGGACAGCTGTGAAGAGCATTCTTAAGTACTTACGAAGGACTAAAGAGATGCACTTGGTGTATGGTAACGGAGAACTCCAAGTGGAGTCCTTTACCGATTCGAGCTTCCAGAGTGATAAGGACGACTCTAAGTCGCAGTCGGGATTTGTCTTTACCCTTTACGGAAGGGCGGTTAGCTGGAAGAGTTCCAAGCAGGAAACCGTGGCAGACTCGACAATGGAGGCTGAATACATCGCTGCCAACGATGCTGCTAAAGAGGCTGTCTAGATCAAGAAGTTCATTACTGAACTTGGAGTGGTTCCATCCATTGAGCATCCAATACCTTTGTATTGTGATAACAATGGAGCGGTGGCTTTGGCCAAGGAACCCAGGTCCCATCAGCGATCCAGGCATATTCTGAGGCGGTATCACCTGATCCGGGAGATAGTTGATCGCCGGGAGATCGAGGTCAGGAGGGTTGACACGAAGAACAACACGGGGGATCCACTCACGAAGGCCATTCCCCAGATACAGTTTGAGAGACTCTTCGGGATGCTCGGTATGCAATACTACAGCAGCTGGCCCTAGTGCAAGTGGGAGATTGTTAGTTGTATGTATGCCCTAGAGGCCAGTATTGTACAGATGATGTATATTATATTGGACGCTTGGACATATATAGAGATGACTTTCTTGCTCGATATGATAGTATGCTATCTGGTTGCTCTTTATCTTAACATGTACACTTGTCTCTTTAAACTGTCTTATAGTTACATGTTGGTAAAGCCCTTAGGATGTGTACTTGACTACCTGGACTATGATGCAGATCATACTAGTGGGGACATGGTAGTCCATAGGTACATCCTTCAAGGTCCCTAGTCGTGGGTATATCGAGACGGGGCATCGATATACCAGTGTAGACTAGCGTATACGCTTCTCGACCCATGAGATGGGCGATGGATGATCCCATATCCATTGGTGTTTGACATCAGAGATGGTATACGGGTGCTCAGTGGAGACTGGGTACACTGGACGGACTCGCCGAGAACTCCCAGATGGTATTATACCTCACGTCAGATGGCAGTTCTCAGGTGACACTTGTACAGGTTAGTCTGTAGACCCGAGATCGTCATAGAGTCTTGTGTGATTCCCACTGTGCTTTGATCTCCACCTTACCATGTCCATGAGGGCGTGCAAAATGGTGGTTTTTAGGTACAGTCCCGAGTCACATGGAGGCAATGAGCGATAGGAGGGGTTTGGTCTCTCCCGGTATTGGGGGTTGATGTTGCGCTGTGCTCGATTGGCCGTAACAGGGAAGTCCCTGGCCAGGGCTGATCAGAGATTTGCTGGTAAGTGTTACCAGTAGTTTCTCGACCCGTTAGAGCCTCACATCGGCACGACTTATCGGTTACTGGGGTCTGACGTTTACCACCCCTAGACTTGATATGCGACATATCAGACGAACAGACCGGACTGTACGGTAAGTGTTACTGGTTGGATTCACAGGAGTGTGAGCGGGCTAGCTCGTCAATCTTATGATCGCTCAATACCCGGGTGGCCGTTACGTTTAGCAGACCGCTTGCGGCTTGTGGGTGATTGATATGATCATCATCGGCTGCCGGCGTATTGACGAGTCTTTAGAGTCCTACACAGAGGTTTCCTGGCTCAAGCGAAACAAAATAGGGGCACATATGAGATATGTGCGGGACCGAGAATGATGCGTGTATGTGATACCGTATTTCATTCTCGCGATGAATGTTTCGATTGGTTATATGCGATATAACCTAGTTATCGAATCAAAGATTGATTCAATAAGTCGATTCATTGGATACTAGTCGTTATGTGCGACATGACCGGATCATTGAATCAAGTGTTGATTTAATGATTTAATGTATAATTATATATTTGATATATTACTTTGCATTAACTAGTATTGGTTCACTTTAAAAGGATTTTCTCACTTGAAGTTCACAAGTTGTATATGTGATATACTTTTGTGCACTTGATTGTATCATGTTTGATGATGCATGCTCACTTGGGTTTGTGTAAAGAATTATACCATGGTTAAGTTAATGATTAGGGTTTTGTTTATTTGATTTACTTATTTATTTATTTATTTATTTTCATTTATATTTGGAAAAGAAATGTAATGGTGGCTCATTTTGGACTTTCTTTTGAAGCTTCATGAAGCTTTGAATGGTTTGACCATTTTGTCTCTTTTCTTAACCCTAACCATTCACTTGAACCATAGTTGATTCTCTACACAAGTTATCTTGACCATGGTTGCTATATGATAAGTATAATCTATTTTCTATTTTATTGGTCATTCTTATCATAATCATCTTCATCTTCTTCTTCTTCTTGACATGAAGAAAAGCTTGCTACCAACAATGGCAACTTGAGAAAATGAGTGAGAAATCCAATTCTAAAGTGAACCCACCTCCTATTTCTTCACTCTCTACCTCTTACCAAGTAGTATAGGGTGTTTTCTTCACAAGTTTCACAACTTGGTGAAGTTGGAGCTTGATCTTGTGTAACCTCGACGTAGATCATCTTCGGCATCGTAGCCGACGACTAGTCCGCTCATTTCTCCGATGAAGCCGATGCTAGAGTCCGAGATCCGACTTGGACAGCGAAAGGACGTCTACGTGGAGCTAAGGAAGTGGAGAACCGGATCTACAAAGGTTGTAGCTTCTTACTTTTAGTTAAGATGTTAACTAGTTTCACTTTCGCCTAAAAATTCTAGTTAACGATCCGTATTAGGGTTTCTCGGCACCGGAAAAATTTGAAATTGGCATGGTTGATGCCTTGTGCGACTTCATTAGCGTGCCTAGGAACCCTACATACATAACCACATCGGCATAGCAAGATATGTGTATATACCTATCAATAATGATGTAATACCCTCCAGGTATATGTACAAGTATGTATGCATGATGTACACGTAGCTATGTCTCATATGTGTATATACCTATCACTAATGGTACAATACCATATAGGTATATAAGTAACTAACATGTAGGTATGTCAAGGCATATGTGTAAGCATGTAGGTATTAAGGTATGCTATATGTCATATGCATAATAAAAATAAGGATTTTGTTTCAAGTCCCTAACTAATACAATATCACGTATGCATAGGTGTTGTGCGTGTCATGGCAATTATTGACAGTGTGAGTGGCATACAATCAGTGCTCGTGCAACATGAACCGCCAATAATAGTGCAGTGTCTAAGGGTACAAGTCTAAGCAAAACAAGTAATAATATGCAATGAAGTTTTATGCACAATCTCCATATGTGCAATATAAACATGCGGCTAATATCATATCATATCATATCTAGCCCTGATGCATAACACTATGTGGGCGATTTCCCTGTAGATGTAAAATCTACTCACCAACTATCCTGACTAAGTAAAGCCAACCACCTGCTTTCCCTTCTTCGCAGCGTCCGAAGTCTTCTCCTCCGACCCTAAGATCATAAAACAATATAACAAGTATATATTAGCAATCGACCAATAACGTGTACCAACTACGTTGACGACGCACCAGCTCCAAATATGCTCTCAAGTGTCCGTCTGGCGGCTAACGCGCGTAGCGACACTACGAAACCAACTCAAAAGCAAAAGCTACACAAAGACACGAATGATATCGGCACAACCCTAGCTAGGAACGCTAAATGACACAACCACTAAGCCTAGACCCTGATCGTACCGATCACGCATTCACAATAAAATAAATAACGTGGAATCTAATACATATAACGTCGCAACGTCAAAAGAAACCCATGCCTAAATTATCCGAAAATCTAGTAAGCAACATTTAATCATTTTTAGCTCAAAACTACAAGTTTTACCAAAACTAGAAATCACAAATATCACAATATAGCATGATTAAACCATACAAACCCTTACTAGAATTTTAAACTCACTCAAATAGGATTAGTAAAAGTTTAGTTTTCTAATTATCTTAATTATACAATTAGGAAAATATCATTTAGCAAACTAGCATCTAGGTTAAGTTTTCTTCAAGCTTAACTTATTAGTTAACCTTTTCACTAATCAAAACCTTAACTTGATTTTCAAAAACCATATCTTGAATTTCTAAATATGCAATTAAAAGTTTTAATTTAACATCTAATTAGATAATTTAAAATATTGAAACAACAATTAGGGTTTACGGTTAGGGTTTATACCTCCACAAAGATCCAAAATCAAGTAACAAAACTCATCATTTAGCCTCCAAAATGATGTCTTAAAAGAATATCCAAGCTTGATTTGGGTTAAGGAATGAGGGGAAATGATTTATATTTGAGTTTGTGTGATTATTTCATAATTTTTGATGATTTATTTGGACTTGAAATTGAGGAAATGAGATGAGAAGAGAGAAGGGCAGCAAGGAAAAGAGGGTCGGCCATTGCTAGGAAATGAGGAAAAAGTTGGAAGTGTGTGGAAATTTCCATATTAAAAAACAAAACAAAAGCTTAATAAAACAAAAAATCTATATGCCACCTCTTCACCTTTTATTAAAAATTCTTTTTAATTACCCAAATATCTAGATATTTTGGATGGATATTTTCAAAGATTGATTATTGCTAATCTAGTGATTAACTTAGTATAGATTCACATTAGCAATAATTAACCCAAGCAAAAATATAATTACCACTAATAAAGTGCATAATTAAAAGCCTAAAATAATATTTTAATTAGGGTAAAATATTAAAATGTACTAAAATTACTAGTGGCTTATAAAAACTCGCAAAATAGCAATATTCTAGCTAAACTAGATACAGTGAATTCTATACTGCAAAAAGATCGCATCAAGGTTTTACGGAAAAAAAAAACAATTTATTTTACCTAAAAACGGAAAATTGCCTAAACGATTTCCAAAACGTTACATCCGTACTCGGAAAAAAAATGCATATGAAATAGCCGAAATGATGGGGCAATTTGCAACAAAATCAGCAAGTAAAATATATGTCTACAAAAATAGCCGAAATGATTAGGCAGCTCGCAATAAAAAGCAGCGAGTAAAAAGGAAAAAAACAGCCGAAATGATTGGGCACCGCGAAAAATAGCCGAAATAATTGGGCAATCGCAATTTTCGCGATACAAAAAGCTGAAATGATAGAGCATCACGGAAAAAAAACAAAATAATGTATATGAAATGAAACTTTCTGCCCTGCAGGTAAGTCCATACTGACCCCTGTATATAATCCATGGGCATAAACGTAAGGGAACCACATGTCTCAACACACTCTGTCAAAAAGGAAGAGTCAAGTTTCAGCGGCAATATCTGCATCCCAGAAGACCCGCAACGGTGTTCCTCCTCATGCCAGCAGGACACGGACGCGACACCACCAATCAAAGCCACGACAAAGTCCCTAGTTCCAAGACTCCACGGTTCACAGACAACCTGAAATCGATCCCCGACACCGTAGAAAACGGAGAAAGTCGATCCCTGACACTGTAGAAAATGGAGAAAGTTGTCTCCCGACACCGAAGAAAATGGAGAAAGTCGATTCTCGGACACCGTAGAAAACGGAGAAAGTCGATCCCCGACACCGTAGAAAATGGAGAAAGTCGATTCCCGACACCATAGAAAACGGAGAAAGTCTATCCCCGACACCATAGAAAACGGAGAAAGTCGATTCCCGGACACCGTAGAAAACGGAGAAATTCGATCCCGGACACCGTAGAAAACGGAGAAAGTCGATCCTCGACACCGTAGAAAATGGAGAAAGTCGATCCCCGACACCGTAGAAAATGGAGAAAGTCGATCCCCGACACCGTAGAAAATGGAGAAAGTCAATTCCCGGACACTGTAGAAAACGGAGAAAGTCGACCCCCGACACCGTAGAAAACGGAGAAAGTCGACCCCCGACACTGTAGAAAATGGAGAAAGTCGACTCCCAGAAACTTAGAAAATGGAGAAAGTTGATCCCCGACACCGTAGAAAACGGAGAAAGTCGACCACCGACACCGTAGAAAACGGAGAAAGTCGATCCCCGATATCGTAGAAAACGGAGAAAGTCGATCTCCGACACCGTAGAAAACGGAGAAAGTCGATCTCTGACACCGTAGAAAACGGAGAAAGTCAACCACTGACCTCCTCGTCGTAAAGCAACGCTTCGACTTGGATATATGTCAACCCCTGACCTCCTCGACATAAAGCAACGCTTCGACTTGGGTATATGTCAACCCCTGATCTCTTCGTCATAAAGCAACGCTTCGACTTGGATACATATCAATCCCTGACCTCCCTGTCGTCGAGCAAGGCTCCGACTCGGATACATATCAACCTTTGTCGTAAATGAATGCTTCGACTTAGAAACACGTTAACTCATAACCTCCTCGCTAGAGCAATGCTCCGTCTCGGAAATACATTAATCCATAATCTCCCTGTCGTAGAGCAATGCTCCGTCTTGGAAATAAATCAGCCCACGAACATCTTAACTCATAAAAAAGAAAATCCTCTTGTGAGATCCTTACGACTCTCAAGAGAAAACACACTTAGGAATCCTCACGATCCTAAGGAGAAAATATACCTACGAGATCCTCTCGACTCGTAGGGAGAAATATCTTTATGAGACCCTCACGGCTCATAAAGTTGAAAAGTCTTAGGCGGCAGACATGAACTTGTTTCCTAAGCCATCGCTACCCTACAGGGAGGCTAAGATGAAATGTTCTCTATCATCTATAGGCTACGCATGCTAGAGTAACATACCAACAACACAGCAAAGAAAAGAAAGCAATAGTGGGAGGTAAAAAAAATGCGTATATTTTATTCATGAATTCAATCAAGTACAAGATGAATCATATAAAAACAAAAAAAATGGATACATGGATACATGTTATTCATAGATTACAAATGTTTAATTGATACAAAGGCGGCTACTGAGAAGGAGGCATTTTCAATAAATCAGCCAGTTGCTCACGCGCTCCTCTCAACTCCTTTTCATGGTCGGCCGCTGCTGCAACTCGAGCCCGTTGCTGCAAGAAAGATGAAAGTTTCTCATCGATTTCCCATTGAGCAGCTTCGCGATTCTGCGTAACCCGCTCTAGAAGGTCGAGCTTCTGCCTTAGCACTAGCCCGTCCGAAATGCGTCATTGCAAATTGTCAAAGACGGCTCTCAATTGCGCATCATTTGCTTCTACTTGGGCGTGCAGCCGGGCGGATTCTCCTAAAGCCTCCTCGCATTCCTTCCGCCTAAAAGTCTCTTCTTGTTCAAAATGGTGGAAGAAGGGAACACTCTTCTCAACCCATACAGCCCGTTGGAAGTTCAAAGCCAACACTTTTGAAGAAGGACGCTTGAGCTGAATCTCATGCAGACAGGCCTCGATCTGTCTGCAGTAATTAACCCAAGATTCGACGACGCTTTCGCTATGGAAGTGCACAAGCATCACCAACATCGGATTAATCTCAGCAGCAAAATCAGCAGCAAGTGCAGGGGCCTCCGCGTTAAGCTCCTCGATGGATTCACTCAACATGCGTAGGCTGGTCACAGCGCCCTTGGAAGATGGACGTCTGGAAAAGGGCCCTGCCGGCATTAAGATGCGAGACTTGAAGGGAGCTAGAGTCGGCGTGTTTGCTGAAAAACAAGTCATAATCATACGTCGGCTCAAGAGATAAAGGAAATGCACGAGCAATGAAAGCTACTATACCGGCTATGACAAATGGCAGAGCTGGGAGTACTGGTGGCGCGACAATTCTCTCATCCCCTCCTACAATTTGTAGTGCTGAAATCAATTCAAAATTAACAACAACATGTTTGCCCATAAAAGAAAGGAAAGGATGTCGGTTAAAAAAAACTATACTTACCAACACCAGCAGGCAGACTAACTTCGGAATGGAAGGAGAAATGTGGGTTCAGCACCTGATAAAGATGATCGAAGAGAACTCCTGCAAGGTTAAGACGATGCATGGTCAGTACAAGAAAGATGACATCCACAATTTAAGTTAGACAGATCACAAACCCATACCTTCCAGCATTTGAGAGGATACAAGAGAAGGCGAAGGGTCGGCGATCGTCAGAGCAGCAACTGGTGACGCTTCTTCGGGTGGCACGGCCTCAGTGGTCACCACACCAGCATTAGAAACAAAAAAATGCCATCAAAAGGGATTGAAAGGGATTGCGAAATAGAAAGGAAAACAGTAACCCAAGATCTACCTGATGGGTCGTCAATCGAAACCGCAACAAGAGCATCACCAGGCGCAGCGACTACTTCGCTTTCCTCCATTGGAATGGTTTCGCCGCCTATGGCTTCATCCCCTGATTCGACAAGGGCCGTCGTGACGCTCGCAATGCCAACCGACAGTCTGGAACCGCAAGGAGAAAGAGTAGCAATTGGGGCAGTCCCAGACTCCTGAGAAAGAGTAGCTGCTTCGGGCTCAGTGGTTGCCATCATCTCACCTACCACCTGTAAGTCCGTGTTGCCCACCCCGGTGCTTACGGGGAGGCGGAAAACATAATAAAAAACGGATTTTTAATGACTTAGGCAACATGGACTATGCTTGTGAGGATCTTTGCTAAACATAAACTAGCTAACCCTAACTACAAAGTAGCTAAGTGAAGAAAGGTTATACCTTTGGTCTTTAGTCCTTCTCTCCTTGCTCCTAGGTATGGTAGAAAGAGTTCACCTTGCTTGTCTTCTCCCGTCAAAGAAAGATCCACTTGAAAGCCACCACCTTTAGCTTCAACTCCAAGCTAGGAGTAACTAGAGTGCAAGAAATGCTAAGACTTGAACCCTAGAAGTGAGAAGAGAAGATCAAGAGAGGGTTTTTCTCAAGCTTTTTGTTTCTCAACACATGAGAGGGAGAGAGCTTGAGGGAGAGGATGAGCAAGAGAGAGAAATGAAATGAGAGAATGAGAAAATAATAGAGCTCTTCTCACTAATATGTGTGAATTAATTTAATTGAATAATTAGCTAGATAATTATCATGGTAAATCATGACATGACCATTATCATTTCAAATTGCAAAGATCAAAAAGCATCTTCCAAAAGAAATTATGATGGTCAAAGTGTCAACCATGGTCAACAAGTCAAAGAAGTCAAAAGGTCAATAACCACAACCATGGATAATTATCAAACTAATTACTAATTAACAATAACACACACATAAATATTAGGGTTAATAAAATGACAATAGCCATTAACCCTAATCAAGGTCCTCTCCCTCAATCTCAAGCAACTGTGCATACGCACCCGCATTCGTGATCCGAGGAACACGAACACAATGAGAAAAACCAATCTCTAATCATATACTAGGATCCGGCTTAAACCAAAGCCCGCTAGTATAAACTGTCCGGACAGCAAACGTGCACAAGTGCGCGGATGCGAACGAACCCTGTCGCAAAACCATGCGACCTCTACTCATTTTGCCTAAAGGCGAATAGCTCTCTGTGTGGGACTCTAAAGACTCGACACTACGCTGGCAGTGGGTTTAACCACAGACCGCAAGCGGCACTAGCTGTACGTAACGGTCCCCAGGTAGATGTCGATAAGAAGACTGACGAGGTGAACCCCATCTGCACTCCTACTGAGCCTGTATGTGACAGTCTCCGTACAGTCCGGTCTGTTCGTCTGATACATCGCATGGCGGCCCTAGGGGGGCGGTGAACGTCAGTCCCCTAATAGCGGTACAAGTCGTGTCGGAGTGTAGCCCAGAACACCCTGAGATAACACTGGAAACCTACCAGTATATCTCGCTTGCCCTGGCCAGGGACTACTTGTGTAATGGCTCTCCTAGACACAGCGCGATGTCAACCCCCAATACCGGGAGAGACGAATCCTGTCTAACCGTCACTGCCTCCAAGTGCTTCGGGACTGCACCCAAAAACTACCTGTTTGCACAGCTCCTTTGAGCCGTGGTAGGGTAGTAATCAAAGTGCAGTGGGAACACACTCGAGGCGAAGTGACAGTGTCAAGTCAGCGGACTAAGCTGTACTCATGTCACCTGGGAACTGATAACTGACGATAGGTATATTACCAACCAACAGTTCCCGACGAGTCCTGTCCAGTGTACTCGTAACCTAACGAGCACCCGCATACTATCCCAAGTACGACGTACTAACGGCTGTGGGACAGACCGTCTCCCACACTGGGATGAGAAGCGCATACGCTAGTCTACTCCGGAGTATCGATGCCCTGTCTCGATAGTCCAACGACCAGGGACCTGTATAAGGATGTGCTTATAGATTACCCAGCTCCCACGAGTGCGAGCGCCATCACAACGCTGGTAATCAAGCAAAGATCCTAAGGGCTCTACTAATATGTATACCAGCAATATGCTAAAAGAAACACATGCACATATTAAAGCAGAGACAAACCAAGTAGCATACTACCATTTCGAGCAAGATTGTATATACAACTGTGAATATCCCAAGCTTCCATTAAGTAATATACAAACTAGTATGATACAGTAATGGCCTCTAGGGCATATACACTAACAATCTCCCACATGCACTAAGGCCATGTACTGGCGTATCGAAGACCTATCATCTCGATCAGCCGCTCGAACTGAGTCTGGGGTAGGGCCTTCGTGAATGGATCTGCTGTGTTATCCTCTGATGCAACTCTCCGGACCTCGATCTCCTGGCGATCTACGATCTCCCTGATCAGGTGATACCGCCTTAAGATGTGTCTGGATTTCTGATGGGACATGGGTTCCTTCGCTAAAGCTATAGCCCCGTTGTTGTCGCAATACAGAGGTATTGGGTCTACAATGGACGGAACCACCTGAAGTTCTTTCAAGAACTTCCTCATCCAGACAGCTTCTTTTGCGGCATCAGATGCAGCGATGTATTCCGCTTCCATAGTCGAGTCAGCAACGGTTTCCTGTTTGGAGCTCTTCCAACACACCGCCCCTCCATTGAGGATAAAGACAAAACCCGACATGGACTTGGAATCATCCTTGTCACTCTGGAAGCTGGAGTCAGCAAAGGCCTCAACCTGCAGGTCTTTTCCGCCATACACCAAGAACATCTCCTTAGTCCTTCTCAGGTACTTGAGAATGTTCTTTACTGCTATCCAATGTTTCTCCCCAGGGTTTGACTGATACCTGCTTACCACACTCAGTGCATAAGCCACATCCGGTCTGGTACACAACATCGCATACATTATAGAGCCTACCGCAGAAGCGTAGGGTATAATAGACATGCGATCCCTCTCCAAATCAGTCTTGAGAGACATCTCTTTGGAGAGGGTGATCCCGTGACAAGCCGGTAGATTACCGCGCTTGGAATCTTCCATACTGAATCTCTTCAGTATGGTGTCGATGTACCTGGACTGCGAGAGTCCTAATATCCTCTTGGATCTGTCACGGTAGATCCGGATACCCAGAATGTAGGAGGCATCACCCAGGTCTTTCATGGAGAACCTGTGTGACAAGAACCCCTTGACAGATTGTAGCATAGGAATGTCATTTCCTATTAAGAGAATGTCATCCACGTATAAAACGAGGAATACTACAGTTCTCGCTACAAATCTACAATAGATGCATGGTTCATCTGGATTTTTGATAAAGCCAAATTCTTTGACCGTCTCATCAAAACAGATGTTCCAACTCCGCGATGCCTGCTTGAGTCCATAAATGGACTTGAGCAACTTGCACACCTTTCCGCTGCTCCCACCCTGAATGAAACCCTCTGGCTGGTCCATATAGACACACTCCTCTAAATGACCATTTAGAAAAGCTGTCTTTACGTCCATCTGCCAAATCTCATAATCGTGGAAAGCAGCGATGGCAAGAAGGATCCGAATGGATTTCAGCATAGCTACTGGAGAAAAGGTTTCGTCATAGTCCAAACCAGGTCGCTGACGAAAACCCTTTGCTACCAGTCTAGCTTTATAGGTCTCAACCTGTCCATCTACACCAATCTTCCTTTTGAAGATCCACTTGCATCCTACGGGTTTTACCCCGTCTGGAGCAATGTCCAACGTCCATACCTTGTTGGTGTACATGGACTCCATCTCGGTCCGCATTGCATCCAGCCATTTTACCGAGTCGACGCTCTGAATGGCTTGCTGGAAGCTAGTAGGCTCATCACAATCCAGGATGCAGTCTTCTCTATCCCCGTCAATGAGAAAACCGTAGTATCTCTCGGGCGGATGAGACTGCCTACTACTCCTGCGGAGTGGCATAGGAATGTCCTGTTCTTTTGAACCTTCTGGTTCCACTAAACTTTCAGTAGTAGTTTGTGGTTCTGGAATTTCTTCCAGTTCTATTGCGCTCCCACTTATTTCTTTTTCTATGAACTGATGTTCTAGAAAGTGGGCATTGCGAGAAACAAGGACTTTTTGTTCCTCTGCGTAATAGAAAAGATACCCCCTGGAGTTCTTTGGGTATCCCACAAACTTGCACAGTACTGAGCGTGCCTCGAGCTTGTCCACATGCTGCTTTTTGACATAAGCTGGACATCCCCAAATCTTCAAGTATTGAAGATAGGGTTTCTTCCCACTCCATAACTCATATGGTGTGGTAGGCACAGTTTTAGTGGGAACACGGTTCAAAAGATATGCAGCTGTTTCTAGCGCATATCCCCAGAATGATCGCGGTAACTCAGCGTTACTCATCATGGACCGTACCATATCCAATAGGGTTCGGTTCCGTCTCTCCGATACACCATTATGTTGCGGAGTGTATGGAGGAGTAAGCTGAGAGAGAATTCCATTCTCTTTTAAGTAATTCAGGAATTCGGCACTTAAGTATTCTCCTCCTCGATCCGATCTTAGGATCTTGATACTTTTGCCTGTTTGTTTTTCTACTTCATTCTTATATTCCTGGAACTTATCAAAAGCTTCGGATTTATGCTTCATTAAGAAAACATGTCCGAATCTTGAGAAATCATCCGTAAAAGTTATGAAGTAAGAAAAACCGCTTCGCGCATGTGTAGACATTGGACCGCACACGTCGCTGTGTACGAGTCCCAAGAGCTCGCTCGCTCTTTCTCCGTGTCCAGAAAACGGAGCCTTTGTCATCTTTCCTTTGAGACAGGATTGACAAGTTGCATACGATTGATATTCGAACGAATCTAAGTATCCTTCAGTATGTAACTTAGTCAATCTTCTCTCATTGATGTGACCCAGTCTACAATGCCATAAGAAAGTTTTATTAATTTCTGGAGACTTTCTTTTGTGTGTATTCTGGATATTGAAAACATGTGGTTGGTTTAAAACGTATATACCGTTGTTCAATGTACCTGACCCAATCAACACTTGATTAAGGTGAATGTTCACTACATTACTTACAAATGCAAATTCATAACCTTCTTTAGATAATAAAGATACAGAAATGATATTACAGGTTGCATTTGGTACATAATAACAACTACGCAAAACCAAAAAGTGTCCATCTGATAATCCCAGGTGATAGTCCCCCACGGCCTCAGCATCCATGCTAGCACCGTTCGCAACTCTGAGGGTCATGTCACCTGCCTTCAAAACTCTACGCTTTCTCAACGCCTGCAAAGAATTACAGATATGAGATCCTGATCCGGTATCCAATACCCAGGAATTAGAGTTTATTGATAGACAATTTTCAATAACATACACACCTGAAGCTGAAGCTGCAACTCGCTTCAAATCCTGTGTTCTGGCTTTCCAAGCCTTGCAATCTTGTTTCCAGTGACCACTTTTGTGACAATAGAAGCATTCTTCCTTCCCCACCAGCTTCCCCGCTACCTTTGTTGCTTTACCCTTTCCCTTCGTATCCACTTTACCGACACCGCCTCTTGGTTTGGCGGGGGCTTTCTTCTTCTTGCCCTTGGCTTTCGCCCTGGACCTAGAAGAGGAAGATCCTCCTACAAACAAAGTGGATGTCTCCCTACCCTTCTGTAGGGTGCCCTCAGCAGTCCTCAACATGTTCAGAAGTTCGGCAAGTTCAACCTCCTTTCCTTGCATGTTGAAGTTAAGAATGAACTGGGCGTAAGTGGAAGGAAGGGACTGGAGAATCAAATCGGTATAGAGTTCATTCTCCAACGTGGTCCCAAGGTCCGCGAGCTCCTCTATGTAGCCGATCATCTTAAGCACGTGGTCCGCTACCGATGATCCGACGGCCAACCTTGCCGAAAAGAGCTTCTTCGACACTTCGTATCTTGCGATACGAGACTGCTCTCCATACAGTTCTTTTGTATGGAGAAATATGGACTCTAGGTCCATATTCTCGTGCCTCCTCTGATGGTCGTTGTCCATCGAGGCTAGTACGAGGCATCTGGCCCTCGCGCAATCTATCTCCCATGTCTTACGGATTTCAACATCCGCGACGCTGGAGGTGGGACCTGGGACAGGGGGAGCTTTGGTGGTAAGTATATACCCCAGCTTGTCATAAGTGATAGCCATCTTGACATTCCTGAGCCAATCTTTGTAGTTTGGCCCTGTCAATATGTTTTTATCTAATAGTAACTTAAGTCCGGTCATCTTGAATGGTCGCTGCAATTCGGAGAGAGAAAAGAAACACTTTAGCATGATGCTCTTGCAAGTTTAGAGTGGTTTTTAGTTTGTCTAAACTGGATGGCTCCCACTGTCTCTCGAATCCCTTCTCAAACCGTAAAGAAAAGGATTAGCCGGGATCATTCTCACCGTACAATACTTGCTTAACCGTTCAGCCAGGCCAGTGTCGGTACTTCGAGGGAGGTTTTCCAACGCTTTCGCGAAGTTCCTTAATTAAGTAACCTCTTTTCCCTGTGGGCGTAGCCCCGCTAACACCTTTCTAGGCACCTACTTGGTTTATAGCATTGATCGTTAAGTGAGAGTTTTCCCGAGGAGTAGCATATACTCACAGTAGGATCGGGATCCAAATATCATCGCGTGATAAAACCGAAGGAATCCTACCAGAATTATCACACTCCAAATGGTATGCAACGCTAGCAAGTTTCAGTACTTATGAAACTCCCGATGTGGATTTTTGCCCCATGCTCTTATGACCTTGGCGTGAGGTCAAAATGTCATAAGTCACATGTCAAGTTCTTCCCATCATTATCCTGGTTAATTTGAACCCACCTGTACCTACCCTTGACGTAGGCCAAAACGGCAGTACGACTGTCTCAAATCAACGCATTCTATCTATGCAACGGATAAATATCCGGTAGCTACCAATCACTATGCCTTGGCGTGAGGTCAAAATACATAGCTTGAATACTACCGAATATTTAACCGAAATGATGGAGGGCTACGGATGGTTTTGGCGAAACCGTGAACGTAGTGAACTTGATATAATCGATGGAACGAGATAGCTTTTAAAAAGAGTGGTTCAAGCTCCGCGTTTAAAAGTTTAGTTTTGAAAAGAACCGAGTGGTTTTCAAAGTGTTCCAATCGACTTTTACTTGGTTTATTTCTTGCATTAGTTCTTTTAATGCGTCCCATCATTTAATCCTACCATTGCAGAAAACAACCAAAATATGACGTACGCTTATGCCATTCGCATTCGCCACGGGGCCCCGTCATCACCCGTTAGGTTACTTAACTAACGACAGAGCGGGGGCTGGGCTAGCGCGGCTGTAAAACATAAGCAACGCCTAAATAGTTATTATATATAAATATATAGCAATGATAGACATTACAGATCACAGATGAATACATTGGATATACTAGGAATCCGCAATGCGTTCGAGCCTGCAACGCAAAACGGATTACACGGTCGCGGTGAATAGCCAATACCCCACCCAAGACCCCTACGGGTGCGGCAAACTACCCGCCAAGCACCCGAAGCGAAGCAACCTCCCTCACCACCGTGAGTAGGCCACTCGGCACTTCGAGATACCCGGTAGTTTGTGCACCCCCTCCATGGGTCTATCCTAGGAGCAAAAACAGTAAAAAGAATTATACAATGACGGCTACAACCCCGACCCGGTTGTGCGGCCATACAAAGAATATTATTACATCAATTTACATGTTACAAATGAATGAAAGAAAAACAACGCTCATCTCACATCCACCCCGTCCATTCACCCGCGACAATCCAATCCATTCATATCCACAAACCAATAACAATCACAGATCATGTATAACCCCGACTAATCGTCTTATAGCGATTAGCCGACGTTCAATACATGCAAGCATTACAGATATAACCGATGTAGTTAAAGTGTAGTGAAGTTCCGAAAAATACGGATTTATAGGCCCCCAAAAGTAAATTTTAGTTCTGGAAAATCTGGGCACATATAATATATCCTAAAAATCCTAAAACCAACCCAGAAACATACTGCACCAAAAACGATACAGAGAGGGGACAAGATGGCCGCGCTTCCGCGGCAAGAGCTTCCTTATGCCGCGGAAGCGCGGTCCTCTAGACTCCTCTCTGGTTCGTCTTTGGTGGTGTTTCACACAAAACCCTGAGATAATTTTTGAAGTATAAAGTTTTTTATTTTGACCAGAAAAAAAATTAACAGAAACTAGGGTTTTTCGAGTTTGGTTTTTCGATTTTCCGGTTTCGAAACTTCGTTACACTTAACTACTTAGCTAGTTTAGGTTTAGTTAGGCTCTGATACTACTGTAAGTCCGTGTTGCCCACCCCGGTGCTTACGGGGAGGCGGAAAACATAATAAAAAACGGATTTTTAATGACTTAGGCAACATGGACTATGCTTGTGAGGATCTTTGCTAAACATAAACTAGCTAACCCTAACTACAAAGTAGCTAAGTGAAGAAAGGTTATACCTTTGGTCTTTAGTCCTTCTCTCCTTGCTCCTAGGTATGGTAGAAAGAGTTCACCTTGCTTGTCTTCTCCCGTCAAAGAAAGATCCACTTGAAAGCCACCACCTTTAGCTTCAACTCCAAGCTAGGAGTAACTAGAGTGCAAGAAATGCTAAGACTTGAACCCTAGAAGTGAGAAGAGAAGATCAAGAGAGGGTTTTTCTCAAGCTTTTTGTTTCTCAACACATGAGAGGGAGAGAGCTTGAGGGAGAGGATGAGCAAGAGAGAGAAATGAAATGAGAGAATGAGAAAATAATAGAGCTCTTCTCACTAATATGTGTGAATTAATTTAATTGAATAATTAGCTAGATAATTATCATGGTAAATCATGACATGACCATTATCATTTCAAATTGCAAAGATCAAAAAGTATCTTCCAAAAGAAATTATGATGGTCAAAGTGTCAACCATGGTCAACAAGTCAAAGAAGTCAAAAGGTCAATAACCACAACCATGGATAATTATCAAACTAATTACTAATTAACAATAACACACACATAAATATTAGGGTTAATAAAATGACAATAGCCATTAACCCTAATCATGGTCCTCTCCCTCAATCTCAAGCAACTGTGCATACGCACCCGCATTCGTGATCCGAGGAACACGAACACAATGAGAAAAACCAATCTCTAATCATATACTAGGATCCGGCTTAAACCAAAGCCCGCTAGTATAAACTGTCCGGACAGCAAACGTGCACAAGTGCGCGGATGCGAACGAACCCTGTCGCAAAACCATGCGACCTCTACTCATTTTGCCTAAAGGCGAATAGCTCTCTGTGTGGGACTCTAAAGACTCGACACTACGCTGGCAGTGGGTTTAACCACAGACCGCAAGCGGCACTAGCTGTACGTAACGGTCCCCAGGTAGATGTCGATAAGAAGACTGACGAGGTGAACCCCATCTGCACTCCTACTGAGCCTGTATGTGACAGTCTCCGTACAGTCCGGTCTGTTCGTCTGATACATCGCATGGCGGGCCTAGGGGGGCGGTGAACGTCAGTCCCCTAATAGCGGTACAAGTCGTGTCGGAGTGTAGCCCAGAACACCCTGAGATAACACTGGAAACGTACCAGTATATCTCGCTTGCCCTGGCCAGGGACTACTTGTGTAATGGCTCTCCTAGACACAGCGCGATGTCAACCCCCAATACCGGGAGAGACGAATCCTGTCTAACCGTCACTGCCTCCAAGTGCTTCGGGACTGCACCCAAAAACTACCTGTTTGCACAGCTCCTTTGAGCCGTGGTAGGGTAGTAATCAAAGTGCAGTGGGAACACACTCGAGGCGAAGTGACAGTGTCAAGTCAGCGGACTAAGCTGTACTCATGTCACCTGGGAACTGATAACTGACGATAGGTATATTACCAACCAACAGTTCCCGACGAGTCCTGTCCAGTGTACTCGTAACCTAACGAGCACCCGCATACTATCCCAAGTACGACGTACTAACGGCTGTGGGACAGACCGTCTCCCACACTGGGATGAGAAGCGCATACGCTAGTCTACTCCGGAGTATCGATGCCCTGTCTCGATAGTCCAACGACCAGGGACCTGTATAAGGATGTGCTTATAGATTACCCAGCTCCCACGAGTGCGAGCGCCATCACAACGCTGGTAATCAAGCAAAGATCCTAAGGGCTCTACTAATATGTATACCAGCAATATGCTAAAAGAAACACATGCACATATTAAAGCAGAGACAAACCAAGTAGCATACTACCATTTCGAGCAAGATTGTATATACAACTGTGAATATCCCAAGCTTCCATTAAGTAATATACAAACTAGTATGATACAGTAATGGCCTCTAGGGCATATACACTAACACCACCTCCTCACCAGGACTTGGCCCTGTAGGGTATGATATATGAGAATTTAAATATCAAACTCTAATAAAAAAATCCAGTGTTGCGTTACCTTGGGATGGCTTTTCAGTTGCCACCCGGGCCACGCGTACAACCTCTCTATGAGCAGTAGACAGGGCAGCTGGAGCAGCCTCTGAAGAAATAGTGACAGGGGAAGCAGTGCTCAAGCCTGCACCTACAGCCAAGGCGGCATCGCGTTCTTTCGTTGCACGCCTTCTACGCTTCCTTTCGGCCTGGGCCGTAAAAGTTGACCTCCTTAAGACTTCCGACAAAGGTATACCATCATCTGAGCCAAGCTCTGCCTCCGGCACCGTTATGACGTCCATCATCGGCTGCTTCTGCGAGACCCTTAGTGGCGACTTAGGGATAGCCATGGCAGCGGTAGCCGACGCTAAAGATGCCGCTGCGTCACTACTCGCGATTGGTACCGCACTTGGGATAACCTGAATCGAGGTAGTCCCTGTAATAAGATGAAAAAAGAAGGGTTAGACTACTCATGAAGGAAAAGGGAATGAAGGCACAGTGAGCCGAAGTATACCAAGGCCCAAGGAAGCACGAAGCCTCTCTTCCTCCTCAAAAGTCTTGAGGAAAGCTGCGAGAGCTTCTTCAGCGGAAATACATGTTGAAGAAGAAAGCGTCAATCAAAGCATAATAGATAAAATAGCCGCGGAAAAATATGACCGAAGGATACTTGATTATGCGATGGTGATTAGTGCTGCTTCATCGCGAGCTAGTTGTTTTGAGGCCGCAATGGCAGCCTCTACATCAGTATCATCTGGCGCCATAAATAAACCTTTGTTGGTCCTGTACTCACTTAGGCCCTCGCTGTACGGAGCATGAGGCTCCTGGACAAATACGACGTCTGCAGAAAGTATTGACTTCTTTTTCTTCTGTGAGTGAGTACCGGCAGTCGATAACACGAGCTTGCGCTTGGCGGGCAATTTGGGGCGACGAGTCCCGATTTATGCACCCACGCCAAACTCGGGAGACGCCACAGCTACCTCTTCTACAGGCATGCGGGGTATGGGCAGGTCAGGCATAACACGTGGTATCACAGCCACAGCAGCTTCTCTTAGGGGAGGACGGACGATGATTCGTCGCTTCAAAGGAACAGCTAGATTACCAGCGGGGGCGGTACCCTTGCGATCAAGTAATAATCGCTTTTCTTCCCTAATGACGGCACCCATCGAATGTTGATACCACGCCACATACGCGTTCAAGATTCGTGGAACGCAACTCGGCTTACTGATAAAGAAATTGGAACCGGTGTTCAACCGTATAAAATGGTGCAATGCGTTCCGAATACTTTCTTCTGTGGCAGTAGGCTCGGCTAAGAAGGCTTCGAGCGGGACACCTTGATTATAGCTTGATTGCTGGACGAAACAGTACGGGTTGTACCTCATGAACAACGCCGAATCATGCTGCCTAAACACGAGAAAGCCCGGCCTGATGGAGTATAAATGAAGAATCTCCCGAGCTTTCAAGGTAGAGGCCCCATCATTAAAAGTATCGCGCAGAGGCTGCACCATTTTTGCGGATTCTTTGCCGATGGTTAAAACCTTATCGACAAAGGTCATGCCATCTCCAACCATACGCGGACGAAGAAGCACACCCCTAGCCTCCCGTGCTGTTGGAGTTAAAACGGAAGCGTCAACTAAGCGCATAATCCAAGGGAAGTTGTAATTGTCGTAGAAACGAGGCCGTTTGTGAGCACCAAAAGCGCCAAGTATGTGCAGCTCGATCCATGACAAAAAATAGTGCAGCGAGAAAGTGACTGGCTGTACCCTGGCTCGGTGGTGTCCGCCGCTAAGCTGAGACCATGGTACATGTGTGCCAACCTAGCAATCCCTATAGCCACTCGCATTCCCGCAACCATGCGATGGGCCGGGTAAAAGACTGATGGCCTCATGTAACGAGGATGCATCAGAAGCACGAACCAGTTTAGCCTCAAGCTAATGAACCCCAGCACGAAGGTCTCTTCATCGACGTCCGGAGCGGCTAGCTCCATGAAGGGAACAACGGGAGTATCCGGAATAAAGAAACTTTTTAAATCTGCCTCCGCCATCGGTTGATTAGCCAAACCAAAACAAAACGGATCATCAAGTTTGGCGAAATGCGCGGTTTCCGTATATAAGGCTTACGGAGGATGAAAGCGAGCGATGAAATCTGCGTAGCTAACTCCATGCCCTCTGGACTCCAGAAATAGACTTTCGTATATATTCAACACCTTGATCAAGCTCGGGAATTGGTGTTGAATGGCATTCTCCGGGGTAAGACCCATTACCACTGATTTGGTGGCAAAGACGTACTCGTCCGGAAGAAGCAACTCCTCATAGTGTTCTCCCCTAATGGGTAAGCCAGAGATTTCTGCAAATTCCTCCAAAGATATTGAGACTTCTCGATCAGACAGAAGGAAGGTGTGGGTCAAAATATTCCATTGCTCCAGAAAATCCTTGACCCACCATGCAGGAGGCGCGGAATACTGAAAGAGAGAAGCGTAAATCGCGGGATACAACCCGAGCTTCAGCATCTGCGACTTCTTGGCCGACAAAATATAGCGAGCCCACTGCAAATACCCGGCTGGATGGCAAGGGGTTAGGCCTATCATGTACCCATAGGCACGACTCCCCCCGACATATACGCCGCCCCAGAGTATCCAAAGCAGCGGCGGCTGTACGGGTATCGCAGCCATAGAGGGCTGAAGACAACCCTCTGAGGTCCAGTTGACTTCATCCACGGCATAGTTCACCGGAGGTGCATCAACATAATGGATCGCCGAAATAGGCTAACGAAAGAGCTGCACAAGAAAAGCTACGCCGACCCATGATGATCTGATTGTACCACGTTCCCCATAAATGAAGATTCTTCCGCTCTGGGTCGTGATCCGTGATCAGTGTGAAAACTTCCCGGTCCACTGGCGCGTCAGCAAATGCACTCTCTGGACGAACAAAGGGAAACGAAGTATCGAAAGATATAGTACCTGTATGAAAAAGAAAAAAAATTAGCCGTCAATGCTACAATTTAAATTCTGGCACTTGGTACTTTAAATTCGTACCACACTGCAATGCAGTGGAAAGGGACCAAGGGGGATCCTTACAATCTAGATGATGGCTCATCATTAAAAAAACAGTCCCATCATTTGATGAGACAGTCATTAAATGAGAAAATCCTAAAAAAGATTCTCATTTAATGAGCGCCCCTTGGGCCAAGGAGTAAATCTCCCTTGAGAGCGGTGCTCTGCAACAGATATGACATCTGTCATAATTAATCATGAAGGGAATAAATTTCTCCCAAAATTTCTAAAGAGCAATGCTCTGTGAAGAAGATGGAATAATCCATCAGAAACCCTAAAAGCAAAGCTTTCTACAGAAGTAAAAACTTCAGGATCTTTAAGATCTGCAAAACGAACTCTAAGAGTTCTTCATTAATGGGTTAAAAGAAATCCTAAAAAGGATTTCTTTTTCTGATCCATGATCTAGAGAGAGCAAAGCTCTGTTTTTTTAATTAACGGGTTAAGAAACCCTAAAAATCTTTAAAGATCTATGATCTAAGTAGAGCAAAGCTCTGCTAATTGGTTCAAATCTTCCCAAAAAAAAAATTGACAAAGTCTTAACTTTAAAGGAGTTTCTGTGGCAGAGAGCTATGCTCTGAAAGAGAATTAATTCTCAGAAAGACAAGAGATGAACAGATGTCATCTCAAGGGCCAAAGGCCCTATTTATAGGCACCGAGAGCTGTTTCAACTTCTAAGTTGATCTAATGGCACAGATGTTGCTACCGTTACACTCACGTGTAAGCCATGTGAGCGCAACTGTGGGGGGGCATTTGTTTCCCCTAATCAGAGCAAAACTCTATTCAAATTTTGAAATTTGAAATGAAGCGGCGCTTCATAAAAGTGCTAGCGCTAAATGCGCCGGCACTAAGAGTCAAAGACTCTGATGCAGCACTCACGTGCAAAGCACGAGAGTGTTCGTGCTAGCAGCGCCAGCACTAAGAGTCAAAGACTCTGATGCAGAGCGCAAGTGCTAAGTGCGCTAGCATCAAGAGTCAAAGACTCTGATGCAGCGCTCAGGTGCAAAGCACGAGAGCGCTTGTGCTAAGTGCGCTAGCACCACTAAGTGCGCTATCACCAAGAGTCAAAGACTCTGATACAGCGCTCACGTGCAAAGCACGAGAGCACTGGCGTTGGAAATAAATGTTCCCCACCCTTGGATCAAAGATCCAACAAAAATGATTAAAAATCATCAAACTAGCAGAAAGAAAGTTCTGTTGAGGAAATACTCCTCAGATCTTTCCAAACAGGAAAGATTGTGCTCTGTAAATCAGAGCACCATTGGATCAAAAGATCCAATGGTGATTAAAAATCACCAAGATACAGAATAAGTTCTGTATGGGAAAAGATTTTCCAAATCTTGTTAAAAACAAGAAGACTGCCTTCTGTAAAATAGAAGCCCTAGGATCAAAGATCCAATGATGGGAAACATCCCCAAATCAATCAGAGAAAGATCTCTTCAACTTATTCAACAAATCAGCCTCCCCTATATAAAGGACCCAAGACTTCAAGTCTTGGAAGGAGGAACCCCCCCTCCCCCACAAATTTAGAGAAATTTCAGAGAGAAGAGCAAGCTCTCGGAAGAAGAAGAATTTCTTCAAGGTAAATAAAACAGAGAGATCAAAGCATATCATCAAGAGAAGAAGAACTTAGTTCTTTTTCTAGATCAGACATCTATAAGACAGATGTCTTTCACAAAAGTGATCATAGCATCTCATCATAAAAGGGGAAGAGAAAAGAACTTAATTTTTCTTGGATCACAGATCCACAAAGACAAGGTCTTTCATAAAAACAGAAGAGATTGTAAAATCTCCTATTAAAATAAGAACTTTATTCTTGAACCTAGGAGACAAAATCTCTTATAAACGAGAATTTAATTCTCAGAGCGTAGAACTGATCAAAATTGCCTAAAAAAAGCCTTAGCGCTCCAATTAAAAAGAAGCGCCTCGGCGCTCCAAGACTGGCGCACAGCGCCGCAGCGCTCCTAGCGCTCCAATTTAAAGAAACGTCCAGCGCTTCAAGGTTGGCGCTTAGCGCCAAGCGCACTACGTGCTCCTCACGTATGCGCTATTTCATAAAGAGCGCTCTGTATTCATTGACTGGCGCTCAGCACCAAGCGCACCATGTGCTCCTTACGTGTGCTCTATTTCATAAAGAGCGCTTTGCACTCATTGTCTGGCGCTCAGCGCCAAGCGCGCCACGTGCTACTCACGTATGCGCTATCCCACAGGAAGCGCCTTAGCGCTCTAAATCTGATGCTCAGCGCCAAGCACGCCACGTGCTCTTCACGTGTGTGCTGAGGGAATATAAATTGTTCTTTAAATAAAGCCCCACAGCTATAATGAGTGCTCAACACTCAATAAAAGACAAAAAGGGTTGTCAGAACCTAAACCAATGCTCAGCATTGTTAAATGTTCAACATTTTAACTGAGTGGGCCGAGCCCAAGTTGGCCACAGACCCCTAATTTAGATTAATTGAGCCTATATGCTCATAAATCTTTTTAACAGATTTTAGTCCCAAACTTGACTACAGATCTCCCAACCAACATTGGTTCAAGGGTACATCTCTTCATACCTCTGATATATGTCGTTATAATTCTTCAACGTCTTTAGAGAGATGGAAGGTCCCAATAACCAATAAGTTTTGGTGCATCCCAAACAGTTGAACCTAAACCCTATAAACTATGACATCTTTAAACTATGGACTATAATGTCCTTAAACTCCATGGACTATGATGTCCTTAAACTTATGGACCGCAATGTCCCTAAACTAAAACAATAGAGTCCAAATACTCTTTTGTTGGATCTAAATGATCCTGTTAAGTAGATCTTAGTCTAAAAATTAGACTAACATATCCTTAACAAACATTTAAGTTGATCTTAGTCTCAATTGAGATTAACGATCCTTAAACCCAACCCAAAACCAAATCTAAGAAAATACGAATTTAGACTAATCCACGCCCTACGGGCGACAACATAAATTAGTCTCCGTATACAATCTACGGGCAATCAAAAATAAAACAAACTTACACGACACGAAGTGACCATCAGGAGAAGGAGAAAGTGGTTACCGTGATGCGGTAAAGTAATTAAATGCAGGGGCTTGCGCCTGCAGGGAAGAGCGTCTCCACAATCAAAAACCCCTCACAATGAGGGGGAATCTGACGAAGTCTGCTACATCGGCCACATCCGTCTAAACCTTCGATACATGGTGCCATAAATCAACTTGGCATCTTCGGAGATGTGGACGAGTAAAACCAAATAGCATCTGCCCCCAAATTCAGGCAAGACGACCTACGCGGTTTCGTCTCTGTTTTCGGCGGCGAACACCCATTTTGCTTGTGGACATACCCCTTTTTTTAGGCGAAACTCTCGAAAGTAGTTTCGTCGCAGGTGACCCATCTATTTGCCGGTGGGATTTAGAGATGGCTTCATCGCTGGAGTAGCTGTGTAGCCAGTGGGACTTGAGTTGCAATCTTTGCTACTAAAACTTTAATTGCAATATAGATCTCAAGAGAGCATATCGTTGTATTTGGGGTGACGCGCTAGTTTAAGGAAATTCCGGTCTATTATAGCCATGTTTGAGATGAAATTTTAGTTTAAGAACATCTCGGTCCATTGTTGCCATGTTTGAGGCGGATAGTTAGTTTAAGGACTTCTCGGTCCGATATCGCCATATTTGAGGCGGATTGTTAATTTAAGGACTTCTCGGTCCTTCATCACCATGTTTGAGGCGGATAATTAGTTTAAGGACTTCTCGGTCCGATATCGCCATATTTGAGGCGGATTGTTAGTTTAAGGACTTCTCGGTCCTTCATCGTCATGTTTGAGGCGGATAATTAGTTTAAAGACTTCTCAGTTCTATATCGCCATATTTGAGACGGATTGTTAGTTTAAGAACTTCTCGGTCCTTCATCGCCATGTTTTAGGCGGATAATTAGTTTAAGGACTTCTCGGTCCGATATCACCATGTTTGAGGCGGATTGTTAGTTTAAGAACTTCTCGGTCCTTCATTGCCATGTTTTAGGCGGATAATTAGTTTAAGGACATCTCGGTCAGATATCGCCATGTTTGAGGCAGATTATTAGTTTAAGGACTTCTCGGTCCTTTATCGCCATGTTTGAGGCGGATAATTAGTTTAAGGACTTGTCGGTCCTATATCACCATGTTTGAGGCGGATAATTAGTTTAAGGACTTCTCGGTCAGTTGTCGTCGTTTTTGGGGCGACAGAGTTTTTTTTGTATACTATTCTCAGATTTCTGACTTAGGAAGATGGAGAGCGAACACAAGCGTCGTTATCTATCATTGACCTAAGTCATAACTCGTCAAGCATAGTATTTTTTGAGGAATCGGCTATTTATTGGCCGGAAGGGTCTTTCGCCATGCATATCCATGAGCAGTTAGGCTCCACCTTGTTAGACTTTGTCTATGATGTACGAGCCTTCATAGTTCGGCTCGAATTTCCCCTGTTTTGCACGATTGGAAATCATTGGTCTTTTGACGACTAGCACGAGTTCGCTTTGGCGGAATGTTCTCGGCCTGGTCAGTTTTTCGTATGACCGCATCATCCTTGCCTTACAAGCCTCCAGATTTTGTTGTGCCATAAGGCGAGTTTCGTTGAGGGCATCGAGCTCCTCAATCCGAAGATGAACATTTTCTTCATCTGTCAGCTCGTATCGAACCACTACTCGTAGAGAATGGAGTTCTATTTCTAGGGGAAGCACCGCATGCATGCTGAATACTAATGCGTATGGTGTTGTATTCGTGGCCGTTTTGAACGTTGTCCTGTATGCCCAAAGAGTTTCATGCCAGTCTTTTTTTTTCTGGCCATTGTTTTCTTTATAATCTTTATCAAGGTCTTGTTGAAGGCTTCAGCTAGACCGTTTGCACAAGGATTATAGACGGAAGAATATCTCCAGTCTATTTTATGCTGCTGTGTGAAGCGGCTGATTTTATGACTTCTATAAGCTAGCCTATTATACGAGATAATTCTTCACAGAGTGCCGAACCGATAGATGACATGTGTCCTGAAAAAATGGAGGATATTCTCCATCTTCACCTCCCTTAGTGGCACTGCTTCTGCCTACTTGGAGAAGTAGTCAGCCGTTGCTAGTATGAACCGATGTCCTTTGGACGATACTGGTTCAATGGGGCCAATTATATCGGTTCCCCACATTTCGAACGGCCAGCTACTTACTGTTGGGTGTAGCGGATTTGGATATTGGTGGATGAAGTCCCCATGAATTTGGTACTAGTGACACTTCTTCGCATATTCGAGGCAATCCTGGATCATCGTGGACCAATAGTAACATATTCTTTTTATCTCCTGTTTCGTCTTTAGTCCAGCTTGATGAGAACCGCAGAGTCCGTCGTGAGTTTCTTGGACGACTTTCTTTGCTACCTCCGGCCCTAGGCATCATAGCCACAGACAGTTGAACAATCTCTTATATAGAGTATCATTGACGAAGGCAAAGGAAAGAGCTCGTTTCATGAGCTGATGTCTAGAAGACGTGTTTTTAGGCGTTCGTTGGGATTTGAAGTAGTCTATGAAGACTTCCCTCCAATCATTGACCTTTTCTTCATCCTATATTTGAAGGGCTACTTGTTCGGTCATTTCTTTTCTTTCGGATGGCTCTATCAGGTCTTCCGAAGATATATTTGTCGGTGAGAGAATCCTGCAGCTTTGCACAATGTTCCTTACGTCATCGAGGTCTTCATCAGCCAGTTCCTTAGCCAATTTGGCCAATGCATTTGCCTTGCTATTTTCTGCCCGCGGTTTACTCTCCAGGATGTAGGAAAGGATTTGTGTCGGCAGTTGATACACTCTTTCGCCATACTTTATCAACTTTGGCTTTCATGTCTGATAGTCGCCATTTACTTGGCTAACAATTAGCTGGGAGTCTCTATATATGAGGAGGTCTTTGATTCCCATGTCAACAGCGATTTCGAGGCCTGCTATCAAAGCTTCATTATTAGTTCTTGGCTCTATTAAGGAGAGGTCGTAATGCAATATCCCTCCTTGCGAAGTCACGAAGATAAGGCCCACCCTGGCTTTGATTATGGGGTTGTTTTGCGTTCGCCTTTTCATGGAAGATGCTCCATCGAAGTAGAGTTCCCATTGGGAATCATTTTCTTCCTTCTCTCTTTCGATTGTGTCGAACGCATGTTCAACCGGCAACTCGCAATTTAAGGGGAAGTCGGCTGGAATCGGATGCTCCATGAGAAAGTCAGCTATGGCCTAACCTTTTACTGCTTTGAGGGGTCGATACGTCACTGAGAACTCCATCAGGAGGAGGGCCCATTTGGCAAGCCTTCCTGTGAGTATGTCCCTTGACATCAGATATTTGAGAGGATCCACCTTTAATATGAGATGGACCTCATGTGCCAAAGCGTAATGTTTGAGCTTTGTTATAGCGAAGATCAGCGCCAGGCAATTCTTTTCGATGGGAGAGTAGTTGTTTTCTGCCCCCAAGAGAACTCGACTCAAATAGTACAGAGCTATCTCCTTTCCCTGATCGTTCTCTTACGTCCATAGCGCGTCTAGAGAATCTTCAATGGCTGTCGTATATAAGATAAGGGGTTTTCCCTTAACCAGAGCGGTCAATACCGGCGGATTTTGCAGGTATTGCTTGATTTCGTCTAGTGAATTTTGGCACTTTTGACCCCAGACGAATGAGGTCCCCTTTTTCATTAGATGACTGTAGGGATGGCATTTTCTGGAGAGGTTGGCTATGAACAGCCGGATATATACGAGCTTTCCTTGAAGAGATCTCAATTGTTTGGGAGTTCTTGGTGTGGGCATCGCCATAATCGTCTTGATCTTTGAGGGACCGATTTCGATACCCCGGTGCCGTATGATGAATTCTAAGAATTTTCCTGAGGAGACTCCAAACGCGCATTTTAGAGGATTCATCTTCAGATTATACTTCCAAATATGTCGTAACACTATTTTTAGATGTTCCCAATGCTTCTCGTGAGATCTGGTCTTTAATGTAGCATTCGACGATCTCGTGTATGAGGTCATCGAAGATCTTTGTCATGGCCCTTTTAGTCTTCAAGATGCATATTTATTTGATTGTAGGAGAATACCTCATGGGTAGATGTGTTATCGATCATTAGCTCGGTAACAGGTACTGGGTAATCATCTTTCGGGAAAACTTTGTTAAGGTCCCGAAAGTCCACGTAGATGTGCACCATCCCATTTTTCTTCATCATTGGAACGATGTTGGTGATCCGGTCAGGATATTGAACTTCTTTGATGAAACCGGAGTCGATTAGTTTCTTGACTTTGGCGTTGATACTCATCTTAAGTTCGAGCCGCATTCTTCTTGGCGTCTGTTTGACAGGCTTTATGTCCGGCGATATGGCCAATTTATGAACTGCTACTTTCGGATCTAGACCTGGCATTTCGGAATAGTTCCACGCGAAGCAGTCTGTATATTGCATGAGCACGTCTTTTAACATGGTTAAATGTTTGTCCGATAGAAGTTCACTGACGAATGTCGGCCTCAGATCATTTTCCGTAGGTTGTCCGCCGTAGTGTGTATCCCATCTTCCAGCTCTTTTTGTGCTGGTGGAAACTCAGAGATAATCTCGTCCTCATCTTCATTTGCAAAGCACATGTGGAAGTCATCCATAGTCTCATGCCTTCCCTCTTTTGTGTAGGGTTCCTAGGCACGCTAATGAAGTCTCACAAGGCATCAACCATGCCAATTTTACATTTTATGGGTGCCGAGAAACCCTAATACGGATCGTTAACTATTTTTTGTTTCGCCTAAAATTCTAGTTAACGATCCGTATTAGGCTTTCTCGGCACCCATAAAATATAAAATTGGCATGGTTGATGCCTTGTGAGACTTCATTAGCGTGCCTAGGAACCCTACAGTGGTATCAGAGCCTAGCTAGAGCCTTAGGCGAACTCTAGACGACGTTTGAAACCCGTATGAACATCGAAACCCTAAAACAATTTGCTCTCTGGACTTTTTTCAAAAACTGGGTTTTTTCCAGATTAAAAATGCTTAAAAAATTCAGCAGGGAATTCTAAGAATTACGGTGCAAAAATTATCTCATGATGCCTCGAAAGCGCGGCGGAACCGCGGCAGAAGCCTGGCTTCTGCGGCGGTTCCGCGGCCACTTGATGGGATTTGCCTCCAAACTTTGCACAGTAATTCATGTTTTCAGGTGCTGAGTTTTCTGGGAATTTTTAATTTTCACTCAAGAGCTGAGTTTTCTGGGGTGTTTTGGAGCTTCGATTATTCGATCGGATTATCAAATTTTGTCTATGTGTGTTTCCGGATATTTTAGAATATGTTAAAAAGTTTGACCGGATGTAAATACCCAATCTTTCCCCTGCCAGGAAATTTCCAATTGTTGGACTTTTCCGTTGTTTAATGACGTTCTAAGTAGTGCAAGTAACGCGATGGTCCCTCTAGAAGACAACAAACCTTAACTCGATTATGTGACCGTCTTGAACTGCCCTTTGAACCTTAGGGTTTGGGGCAGTACGGCGTGCCACATGTGAGGCGTTGGCTTGACCCTTCTACGGCTGGACCGTTGGTACTGAGGCATGAAGTGAATGTCTTTGAACTTATTTCATGTGTTGAACGGTTTCGGGAAAACTTGGGTGTTCGAATGTTCGATCGGAAAGTTTAATATTTTCTATTTATCCGGAATGGGATACAATAATTGGAATTCACACACAGTTATGAGATAACTGAATGAATGTTATAAATCTAGCGGTTTAGTCTCACTTCAAATTGAAAAGAGTTTTCGATAATGGGACTAAAATGCGGGGTTTATAATTGTTAGGCATGTGATGTCTAAGTATTTCATTTGATTAGGCATGCGATGTCTAAACAGGTTGCGGATTCCAACTGTTGTAGTTTTACACTTTCTTTTCTGTGACCGTAAGTGTAATATGTGATATCGCCGGTTTCGTTGCTATATGTCAACGACAATTGGGATGCGCATATTTACTTACGTTGATGACATGCGTTGTTATGTGTTGCTGGATATGTTATATTGGATTGTCGTGTTTGAATAGCCGGGGGTTTTTATGTGAGATGAGTGTTTTTCATTTTCATTCATGTAAAAACTTGTATGTAATATTCTTTTATTTGGGGCACTTCCAGGTTGCGGAAGTTGTCACCCTTTGTATATTATTTACTTTTCTGCACTAGGATAGACCCAAGGAGGGGAGCACAAGTAACCGGGTTCTAGGGTCCAGTGGGAGACCATCTCGAGGAGTCGAGTCCGGGTCTCCTAACCCTAGAATTGGTAGGGTTGCTTGCCGCTCTCGTAGGGGTCTAGGGGTGTGGGTTTGGCTATTCATCACGACCGTGGAATCCGTGTTTTATACTGGCTCGTATTGAAAACACGGACGTCCTAGTATATCCAATGTTTCATATGTTATTTCTGCTGCGATATCTGTGATGTGATCATGTGATGTTCTGTGATAGATACAGTATATAGTATATATGATATATTATATAGACGTTACTTATGTTTTTCACCCGCACTAGCCCTGCCCTGCTCTGTCGTTAGTTACCTAACCTAACGGTGCACGAGGGGACATCTAGGCGAATGCGGATGGCATAAGTGTACGTCGTATTTATCTGTGATGTTTAGGTATTTAAATGATGGGACTTCATTAATGTGATTAATGAAAGAAAAGAAACCTAAAAGATGTTGTAGAATCAAATTTTAAACAAAACAGGTAGCTACAGTTCTTGCTTTGCATAGCGGTATATATGATATACCCTGCACCTTATTCGATGAGGAAAGGACCGAGATCCCTTCACCGGGAGTGACTCCTTTAGCAATAACTGGCAGATGCTACACACTCGGTTTGACTTTTGATTGCTTCTATAGTTTCTGCTTTGCACAGTGATATATATGATATATCCCGCACCTCATTCCACGAGGAAAGGGCCGACGATCCCTTCACCGGGAGTGACCCTTTTAGCAAAACTAGAAAAGCCTCAAAATCACTCCATTTCAAAACTTCACTTGATTCTACAACGATATCAAGTTCTTTACGCTCATGGTTTTTCTGAAAAACCTGCGTAGCCCTCCGTCATTTCAGATAGATATTATTTAGTATTCGTACTATGTTTGTTGACTTAGTCAAGGCATAGTGTACGGTAGCTAAATAATGTTTATCTATTACAACATGAGATGTGATTGGATTAGGGCATTCGCACGGCCTTGTTGACTCAGTCAAGGGTCGTACGGGTGGGTTTAATTCAATCGAGAAATGCACGGGTTGAACTTGACTAGCGATTTATGGTTTGTTGACTTAGTCAAGGTCATAGATCGCTAGGGGCAAAAGCATTATTGGGAATTTCAAGTGTTGAAATTTGCAATGAGATTGCATACCTTCTATGAGATAGTTGGATCCCGATACCCACTGCAAGTAAGAGTTACTCCTGGGAGAGTTTTACACATTACAATTAGCCGATCAAGTAGGTGTCTAGAAAGGTGTCAACGGGGTTACGCCTCTGGAAAAATGAGGTTTACTTTAATTAGGTCTGTGCGAAAGCACGGGGAACCTCCCTCAAAGTACCGACACTGGCCTGGCTGAAAGATCGACGAAGTTGTAGGGTGTAATTAATCCCGGCTAGTCTTTCCTTTTAGGGTTTGAAGGAAGATTTGATCAAAACCAGTGGGAGCCATCCTGATTAGATAAGATAATAACCAATCTGATCTTGCAAGAGCATACGCTAAAGTGTTTTCTTCTCTCTCTCTCTCCAGGTAGCGACCATGTCATGCCCTAATAAAGATAATAATATGGATGTATTGACCGAACCCGCATGTTATACTGTACAGGGGAACGTTGGACCCGTTCTTTCTTATAAGAGTTATAAGACTGAATACGGAATAGGAGAATATCTAGATTCTCAAGCCGCCCACAAGAACATGCATGTTGATGCATCTTCTTCGGGTGTGTTAGTTATTGAGAACTGTTTTTCAGTTCACCCTACGTCCTGGGTATTAGATACCGGATCAGGATCCCACATATGTAAGCAGTTACATGGGCTACGGAAAGGTTGAGAACTGGGTAAAGGTGATCATTCCGTTCAAGTAGGGAATGGGGCAAATGTTGCAGCCAAAGCTGTTGGCATATATCACCTGGTATTACCAAATGGTGATACACTAGTTCTGAATGAGTGCTATTATATACCGAACATGATGTGCAACATTATATCAGTCTCTTTATTAAGTAAAGAAGGATATAATTTTGTAGTAAAGGATAATGTTATGAACATATTCCTAGATCAAAAGTTGATTGCATTAGGCTCGTTACATAATGGCATATTCATTCTCAATCAAAATACAGTCCTCAATATACAAAACACACATAAGAGGAAAAGCTCAGAAATGAACGAATCCTTCTTATGGCACTGTAGACTTGGTCATATCAATGAGACACGACTTGCTAAGTTACATAAGAATGGATATTTGAATTCATTCGAATTATCATCTTATGACACTTGCCATTCATGTCTCAAAGGAAAGATGACCAAAACTCCGTTTACGGGACACGGAGAAAGAGTTACTGAACTCTTGGGACTGATACATAGTGATGTATGCGGTCCTATGTCTACACATGCTAGAAATGGTTCTTCCTACTTCATTACATTCACTGACGATCTCTCTAGATACGGGCATGTGTTCCTGTTGAAACACAAGTCTGAAGCTTTTGAGAAATTCAAAGAATATAAGCACGAGGTAGAGAACCAAACGGGCAAAAGTATTAAGATTCTTCGATCTGATCGAGGAGGTGAATACTTAAGCTTTGAATTCCTGGATTATCTAAAAGAGAATGGGATTCTCTCTCAGCTTACTCCTCCTTATACACCACAGCACAACGGTGTATCGGAACGAAGGAATCGCACCCTATTAGATATGGTGCGCTCAATGATGAGCAATGCTGAGTTACCTATTTCTTTTTGGGGGTATGCGCTTGAGACAGCCATATACCTATTGAATCTGGTTTCGTCTAAATCTGTACCTACCACACCATAGGAGATATGGAGTGGGAAGAGACCATATTTTAAACGAATTAAGATATGGGGTTGTCCGGCCTATGTCAAAAAGCAAAATCCGGACAAACTCGAGGCACGATCAGTTCTTTGCAAGTTTGTGGGATATCCAAAGAATTCTCAAGGATATTTTTTCTACCAAGCTGAGGAACAAAGAGTGTTTGTTGCTCAACATGCCACCTTTTTGGAAAGGAAATTTCTCGCAAAAGAAATTAGTGGCAAAGAGGTAGAGCTGGAAGAGGTTCCAGCACCACAAACTACAACTAATGATTTAGTAGAACCAGAGGATTCAGTAGTACCTGACGAACCCCAGCCTCTCCGCCGATCTAGTAGGGTTTCTCATCCACCTGAGAGATACTACGGTTTTCTCATTGATGGTGGGAGCGAGGATTGCATCATGGAGGATGATGACCCAACAAGCTTCGAGCAGGCCATCACGAGTAGGGACTTAGTGAAATGGCTGGATGCTATGCGGTCCGAGATGGAATCCATGTACACCAAAAAAGTATGGACTTTGGATATTGCTCCTGAAGGGGTAAAACCCATCGGGAGCAAGTGGATCTTCAAGAAGAAACTTGGTGTAGATGGGAAAGTGGAGACTTTCAAAGCTAGACTTGTTGCAAAGGGTTTTCGTCAAAGACCAGGTGTGGACTATGACGAAACCTTTTCTCCAGTGGCTATGCTTAAATCCATCCGGATCATGCTTGCCATCGCTGCATATCATGACTACGAAATCTGGCAAATGGATGTTAAGACCGCCTTTCTAAATGGTGATTTAAAAGAGTGCGTGTACATGACTCAGCCAGAAGGCTTCGTAGACAGTGGGAGCAGCGGGAAGGTGTGCAAGATGCTTAAATCTATTTATGGATTAAAGCAAGTATCGAGGAGTTGGAACATCTGCTTTGACGTCGTTATCAAAGAGTTTGATTTCGTCAAAAATCCAGATGAACATTGTATCTACAAGAAGGTGGCAGAGAGTAAGGTTGTCTTCCTCGTATTGTACGTGGACAACATACTCTTGATAGGAAATGATATTCCTATGCTGCAATCAGTCAAGCTCTTCTTATCACAAAGATTCTCAATGAAAGATCTTGGTGATGCCTCCTTCATATTGGGAATTAGGATCTATAGAGATAGATCTAAACGGATTTTGGGATTGTCCCAATCCAGGTACATTGACACCATACTAAAGTGGTTTAGTATGGAAGAATCCAAGCGTGAGAACTTGCCCACGATCTCTGGAGTCACTCTCTCCAAAGAGATGTCTCCCAAGACTGATTTGGAGAGAGCTCGCATGCGAGGGATACCCTATGCTTCGGCTGTAGGCTCTATCATGTACGCGATGCTATGTACTAGACCTGATGTAGCATACTCACTAAGTGTAGTGAGCAGATATCAAGCTGATCCTGGAGAGAGTCACTGGACAGCTGTGAAGAGCATTCTTAAGTACTTACGAAGGACTAAAGAGATGCTCTTGGTGTATGGTAATGGAGAACTCCAAGTGGAGTCCTTTACCGATTCAAGCTTCCAGAGTGATAAGGACGACTCTAAGTCGCAGTCGGGATTTGTCTTTACCCTTTACGGAGGGGCGGTTAGCTGGAAGAGTTCCAAGCAGGAAACCGTGGCAAACTCGACGATGGAGGCTGAATACATCGCTGCCAACGATGCTGCCAAAGAGGTTGTCTGGATCAAGAAGTTCATTACTGAACTTGGAGTGGTTCCATCCATTGAGCATCCAATACCTTTGTATTGTGATAACAATGGAGCGGTGGCTTTGGCCAAGGAACCTAGGTCCCATCAGCGATCCAGGCATATTCTGAGGCGGTATCACCTGATCCGGGAGATAGTTGATCGCCGCGAGATCGAGGTCAGGAGGGTTGACACGAAGAACAACACGGAGGATCCACTCACGAAGGCCATTCCTCAGATATAGTTTGAGAGACTCTTCGGGATGCTCGGTATGCGATACTACAGCAGCTGGCCCTAGTGCAAGTGGGAGATTGTTAGTTGTATGTATGCCCTAGAGGCCAGTATTGTACAGATGATGTATATTATATTGGATGCTTGGACATATATAGAGATGACTTTCTTGCTCGATATGATAGTATGCTATCTGGTTGCTCTTTATCTTAACATGTACACTAGTCTCTTTAAACTGTCTTATAGTTACATGTTGGTAAAGCCCTTAGGATGTGTACTTGACTGCCTGGACTATGATGCAGATCATACTAGTGGGGACATGGTAGTCCATAAGTACATCCTTCAAGGTCCCTAGTCATGGGTGTATCGAGACGGGGCATCGATATACCAGTGTAGACTAGCGTATACGCTTCTCGACCCATGAGATGGGCGATGGATGATCCCATATCCATTGGTGTTTGACATCAGAGATGGTGTACGGGTGCTCAGTGGAGACTGGGTACACTGGACGGACTCGCCGAGAACTCCCAGATGGACTTATACCTCACGTCAGATGGCAGTTCCTAGGTGACACATGTGCAGGTTAGTCTGTAGACCCGAGATCGTCATAGAGTCTTGTGTGATTCCCACTGTGCTTTGATCTCCACCTTACCACGTTCATGAGGGCATGCAAATCGGTGGTCTTTAGGTACAGTCCCGAGTCACATGGAGGCAATGAGCGATAGGAGGGGTTTCGTCTCTCCCGGTATTGGGGGTTGATGTTGCGCTGTGCTCGATTGGCTGTAACAGGGAAATCCCTGGCCAGGGCTGATCAGAGATTTGCTGGTAAGTGTTACCAGTAGTTTCTCGACCCGTTAGAGCCTCACATCGGCACGACTTATCGGTTACTGGGGTCTGACGTTTACCACCCCTATACTTGATATGCGACATATCAGACGAACAGACCGGACTGTACGGTAAGTGTTACTGGTTGCATTCACAGGAGTGTGAGCGGGCTAGCTCGTCGATCTTCTGATCGCTCAATACCCGGATGGCCGTTACGTTTAGCAGACCGCTTGCGGCTTGTGGGTGCTTGATATGATCATCATCTGCTACCGGCGTATTGACGAGTCTTTAGAGTCCTACACAGAGGTTTCCTGGCTCAAGCGAAACGAAATAGGAGCGCATATGAGATATGTGCAGGACCGAGAATAATGCGTGTATGTGATACCGTATTCCATTCTCGCGATGAATGTATCGATTGGTTATATGCGATATAACCTAGATATCGAATCAAGGATTGATTCGATAAGCCGATACATAAGATACTAGTCGGTTATATGCGATATGACCGGATCGTTAAATCAAGTGTTGATTTAATGATTTAATGTATAATTATATATTTGATATATTACTTTGCATTAACTAGTATTGGTTCACTTTAAATGGATTTTCTCACTAGATGTGCAAGTTGTATATGTGATATACTTTTGAGCACATGTTTGTATCATGTTTGATGATACTTGCTCATTTGGTTAAGTGTAAAGAATTAAACCTTGGTTAAGTAAATGGTTAGGGTTTTTATTTATTCATTCTTTTATCTTTTAATTTGGATTAAAAAAGGAAATGGCAAAAGAAAACAAAATGGTTGCTTTCATTCTTGAAGCTTGTTGAAGCTTCATGAAGCTTTGACCAAAGTGACCATTTTGTCTTCATGCTTAACCCTAACCATTCATCTAACCTTAGTCAATTCTCTACACCTAACCATGGTTTACATTATGATAAGTATTCATTTTCTTTTTCATTTTAATATACTTATCATAATCATTTTCATCTTCTTCTTCTTCATGAGATAAAGAAAAAGCTTGCCACCATTAATGGCATGTTGAACAAAAGTGTGAGAAATCAAATTCTAAAGTGAACCCACCTCCTATTTCTTCACCCTCTACCTCTTGCCAAGTAGTATAGGGTGTTTTCTTCACAAGTTTCATAACTTGGTGAAGTTGGAGCTTGATCTTGTGCAACCTCGACGTAGATCATCTTCGGCATCGTAGCCGACGACTTGTCCGCTTATTTCTCTAATGAAGCCGATGCGAGAGTCCCGGATCCGAGATGGACAGCGAGGGGACAACCACGAGGAGCTAAGGAAGTGGATAACCGGATCTACAAAGGTTGTAGTTTCCTACTTTTAGTTAAGATGTTAAGATCAAAGCACAGTGGGAATCACACAAGACTCTATGACGATCTCGGGTCTACAGACTAACCTACACAAGTGTCGCCTGAGAACTGCCATCTGACGTGAGGTATAATACCATCTAGGAGTTCTCGGCGAGTCCGTCCAGTGTACCCAGTCTCCACTGAGCACCCGTACACCATCTCTGATGTCAAACACCAATGGATATGGGATCATCCATCGCCCATCTCATGGGTCGAGAAGCGTATACGCTAGTCTACACTGGTATATCGATGCCCCGTCTCGATACACCCACGACTAGGGACCTTGAAGGATGTACTTATGGACTACCATGTCCCCACTAGTATGATCTGCATCATAGTCCAGGCAGTCAAGTACACATCCTAAGGGCTTTACCAACATGTAACTATAAGACAGTTTAAAGAGACTAGTGTACATGTTAAGATAAAGAGCAACCAGATAGCATACTATCAGATAGAGCAAGAAAGGCATCTCTATATATGTCCAAGCATCCAATATAATATACATCATCTGTACAATACTGGCCTCTAGGGCATACATACAACTAACATTTTGAGAGTGTTATCATATTGCAAGTACGAATCCGCTACCCTTTTTTATGTTGAGCTGGTCCTATCCTTATGGTATAGATCCACTTTGGCTCATGCTTTTGCAGCAGGGTTACCCTTTAGCTATCGGATAAAGCAAACCTACCTTTGTCACGACATAAAAAAGGCACGTGACTGACACTTGAATCATGTGAAGTCTATAGGACCCCACCTAATTCAAGTAAGCCAAAAGCCCAGAAATCTAAACCTTTTAGGGAAAATAGTGGAGGTGAAGTTTTGAAATAAGATTTAATGAAACCAAGTCCTTTATTTAAAACATAAGTTATATTAAATGAAAATGTAATGTTTTATATCTATCTTGAAAACCTTTTCGTCATTTGAAATTTAGGCAGCATCTCCTTTGTAAATCTTAACCCAAAAGTAATACAAACAATAATAATAATAGGCATCCCCAAGCGGGAGCAAGCTCTTTGCCAATTGGTGGAAACAACCACGCAATGATATAAATATACAACACCGAAGGCGAGGATCAAAACACAGAAATAAAGCAAAGAAACCAAAGCATCATCAAGAAACCAAAAACAATAATGAATAAGTACTAGAGCGTGACTCTAAGTCCGAAAGAATATACAGTAACGTTTTCTAAGTCTACAAATATACAAGTCTGGTTGATAGAGTTTTTAACTAGATACAACTGAATAAATAAGCAAATACAATGGTGGTCATGATGCAAGTGAACCCCACCTACCAAAGCAATCACCCAGAAGAAAAACGATGTGCCAGCAAGCCGCAACGGAACCTGTGCGGTCAAACCTGCAAGAAAACTGTGGCACAACGGGGATGAGTTGCCAACTTGTGAATAGAAGATATCACCAAATAGAAACCGAATGTATGACTGTCTCCTAGGTCATACAGTAATATAATAATAACAATAATACGATAACATCGAGTAATAGCAAAGGTAATAAAATAAGCATATGTGAAATATCAAGTACTCGTGTCCGTGTCACAAAATAACTATATGTCATGTGTATCATGTATAAATGTATCGTTAAATGGGTATGTCCGGCAATGACACATAAAAATCATGATAAAACCTGAGGGCCAAGTATCGACACTCGAAAACATCATGAAAACCGTGTCCATCAACGACACCTCATCCTCATATCTCGAGCTTCGTCAGTCCGGATCGGCCCATATCATCTGATCTCACGACTACGGTCGATATCCTCCGGATATCCGCCACGCCAAACTATAACCGGTCGGTAGTGCTCTCCAGCCGGGCTCAACATCTCATTTATACGGCCTTCTTGCCCCAGGGTACCACACAAGGCCCACCATGTACCAGCAAACGGTGTCTCCTCGCTCCTCGAATCGGGTAATCATATATCATATATGCTCCAGAACCGAGAAATCTCATAGTGGACGCCACACATCACATGAAGGAAAACCACATTTTTCTTTTAAAAGGAGCATAAGTTTTCAATTTCACTTGCAGTTTCCTAAATCCAGAAATCTCATGAAATTCGGAATCTCATAATCATGAGTTAATAATGAACAATGAATATCGGCATAAAACCCAACTGCAGTACATAACCAGAATATAGGTATACAAATGCATGTGGCCTCTAAGTAAGAAATGCAATATCTAAACTAGCATGTGAGAGCAAGAATACTAACAATTTAATTAAACTACCAGCTATCAGGTTATACGAGTGAGATAACAGTTTTTAATGTGTACGTAACATGGCAATTACCAATGATGATGTGTGTGAGCCGGTCAGTAAGTGTATGTGCAACATACGCATCATCGGTAATGGTGCATATGTCCTAGCAGACGAGATCGTAACAGCTAATGAAAGCATATGTAAATATATGCAATGCAAAGGAATTATCATGAACAGCGGAAAAGAAAATAGTAAACGCAGCAAGATAAAATATACATATCTATATACGAGCCATACGGTTACCGTATTTAAAATAGTACGAATCGTTATTTTCAGAAAAATAGGGATTACGGTGTTTTTTGAGAAAAAAATACCTTTTGAAAATCCATAGTATCCCTCGGTTTGCCCTTTGAAAATTCATACGATTCGTTAGTTTTTGAAAATAGGTATGACTCGAACTCTATTCTAACACCTACTTAAGTAATTAAGGGACTAAACAAAAACAGTGCCGAAAGTGAATATAAATCTATGCATGTCCGAGTCAATATATCTAGTAGTAGGCGATCCAGCCTCGTAGCATTATGTACGGTAATATCCATTGTACGGAATTCTTGAGTCGAGAGTGCGGATCAATCATCATATATATAGATATATCTCGTACGGTATAGTCCGTCGTACAACATCCTCAAAATCGAGGGTACGGGTCAAATATCATATATATCGTATATAGATCATAGTTCGTACGGTATCATCCATCGTACAATATCATAATCAAGGGTACGGATCTAAGGTCGCGTACATTCTATTGTATTATCAAATCACATGTTATCACATGTTATCGCATGTTATGTATATAACGCCCAACGATCCTTTAATATATCTCATCATATACGATGTCTCATCTCAAATCATATATCAAATCTCTTGACATCCCGCTCGATCGTATCGACTCAAAACCATATAACATATCATTTCCTCATCTTACACGTAAATATATAATATAATGTGTGTGTGTGTGTATATCAACGTATCCATATATATACATATATACATATACACACATCATAACAAGTGTGTGTGTGCGCGCGCGCGACAAAGTAAAACCGACGACTCACGACTAAGAAACTAAAAACTAAAAGTAACCTTCCTATGAGTACGCTTATTCTAATCCTACGTTCTCCTAGAACCATATTTTCTACGTATCCATATCTCGCATCAACATATATATAATATATAAGAATATCCTATTCTATGGTTGTGGGGGTGCTATACGCCATCCACCCAACTTCCTCCGTAGATATACATCTACTCACCTATATCCTCGCCTTGCCGAAGTCGATGAAGCCTTGCCCTCCTTTTGTCGTCCCGGGAGTCCACGCGAAGGTACCTACAGTTCGAAGATGTTGGATATGTATACCCTAGAGGTCATTATTGTATATGTATACATATGGATGCTAGGGATATGTATGTACAGGACAATCTTGCTCTGTTATATAGTATATTATTTGAGTTGTTTTATCAGGATATGTGTTTTTCTTTCTTATGATGCTTTATGTTGCTTACGCATATTGATAAAGACTCAATACAGTAGTATACTATTATGGTTTGACTTTATCTTAACATGTGCATATGTTATATATGTCGACCACATGTTGACAAAGCCCGTAGGATCTTGCTTGACTACCAGCGTTATGATGGCGATCATACTTGTGGGAGCTGGGTAGTCTATAAACACATCCTTAAATGTCCCAAGTTGTAGGAGTATCGAGATCGGGCATCGATACTCCAGAGTAGACTTGCATATACATTTCTAAACCCTGACGAGGTTGTCCTGTACACTAGCCTGGCCGAAAGGTTAAGCAAGTATTGTAACGTGCGATTAATCCTGACTAGTTCTTCATTTAGGGTTTGAAGAAGAATTTGAGGAAACAATGGGAGCCATTCTGGTTAGATAAATTGATAACCAATCTAATCTTGCAAGAGTTCACGCTAAGTGTTTCTTTTCTCTCTCTTCAGGTAGCAACTATTTCACACCCTAATCAAGATAATAAAATGTACCGCTTGACCGATCCAAATTCTTATTCGGGGCTAGAGATCATCAGTTTGGGTCTGACTTATGACAACAGTCATGAGTATGTGCAGAGGAAAAAGGATTTGCATGAATTCCTTGATGACCCCAACGAAGAAGAAGCATAATATTGCATCCCCTTCAGGTATTCTTGTTATTGAGAACTGTTTTTCGGTCAGTCCTACCTCCTGGGTACTAGATACTGGATCAGGATCTCATATCTGTAATTTATTACAGGGACTGAGAAAAGTAGGATGGTTGGAACTGGTGATATGTCCCTCAAAGTAGGGAACGGAGCACAGGTTGAAGCTGCTGCCGTCGGTGAATACCACCTAGTGTTGCCAAATGGCAATACTATGATTTTGAACAATTGCTACTATATACCTTCCATGGTTTGCAACATAATATCAGTTTCTTTACTTGATAAAGATGGATATAACTTTGTTCTTGATAGAAATATCATGAACATTTACCTTGATAAGGTATTGGTTGCAGAAGGTACACTGTTTAATGATATCTATGTTCTAAATCAAAACACAGTTTTCAATATACAAAACACACGCAAGTGGAAGAGTTCAGAATAGAACGAATCCTACTTATGGCATTGTAGACTTGGTCATATCGGAAAGAAAAGACTGAGTAAATTGCATAAGGATGGATATTTGAATACGTTCAAATTTTCATCTTATAAAACTTTTCAGTCTTGTCTCAAGGGAAAGATAACCAAATCTCCGTTCACAGGACATCGAAAAAGAGCAGCAGAGCTCTTGGGACTCATACACAGTGATGTATGTGGTCCAATGTCTATACATGCATGAGGTAAGTTCTCATAATTCATCACATTCACTGACGATCTCTCTAAGTTCAGATATATGTATCTAATGAAACACAAATCTGAACCTTTTGAGAAATTCAAAGAATTCAGAAAGAAAGTAGAGAACCAGACTAATAAAAGTATCATAATCCTCCGATCTAATAGAGGAGGGAAGTACTTAAGCACGGAATTCCTAGAATACCTAAAAGAGAATGGAATTCTCTCTCAGATTCCTCCTCCGTATACATCACAGCACAACGGTATATCGGAGCGGAGGAACCATACCCTATTGGACATGGTTCGCTCCATGATGAGTAATGCTGAGTTGCATCTTTCATTCTAGGGTTTTTCTTTTGAATCAGCTACATTCATATTGAATAGAGCACCGACCAAATCAGTGCCTACCACCCCATATGAAATATGGAGTGGGAAAAGACCATGTCTTAATTACATTAAGATATGGGGGTGTCCTATTTTTGTTAAAAAGCAGACCCAGGTAAACTCGAGGCAAGATCTGTATTGTGCAAGTTTGTGGGATACCCTAATCATTCACGGTGGTATCTGTTCTACCACACCGAGGAACAGAAGGTGTTTGTTGCTCATCACGCCACCTTTTTAGAATGTCAATTTTTTGCAAAAGAAATTAGTAGGAGTACGGTAGAACTGGAAGAAATTTATGAACCACAAATTATAATAGAAGATTTGGTAGAACCCCTATATTCAATGACCCCGGACGAAGCTCAGCCACTCCGCTGATCTAGTAGGATTTCTCATCCGCCCGAGAGATACTATGGTTTTCTCATAGACGGGGATCGAGAAGATTGCATCTTGAAAGAAGATGATCCTAATAGTTTCAGGCAGGCCATTATTAGTAGGGACTCTGATAAGTGGCTGGATGCTATGCAATCCGAAATGGGGTCCATGTACGCCAATAAAGTGTAGACCTTGGAAATTTCTCCACATGGGGTAAAACCCATTGGATGCAAATGGATCTACAAAAAAAATTGGTGTAGATGCGCAGGTGGATACCTATAAAGCTAGACTTATTGCAAAAGGTTGTCGTCAAAGACAAGAATTGGACTATGAAGAAAAAATTTCTCCAGTGGCTATGCTCAAATCCATTTGGATCCTACTTTTCTAAATGGAAGTTTGGAAGAGTGCGTTTATATGGATCAGCCGGAAGGTTTTGTATACAGTGGAAGCATCGGGAAGGTGTGCAAGTTGCTTAAATCCATTTATGGATTAAAGAAGGCATCGCGGAGCTGGAACATCTGTTTTGATGAAACAGTCAAGGAATTTTACTTCATCAAGAACGACGATGAACCATGTATTTATAAGAAGATTGTAGGACGAACTGTTGTATTCCTAGTCTTGTACGTGGACGATATTCTTTTGATAGGAAATGATATTTCTATGCTACAATCGGTCAAGCTGTTCTTATCACAAAGGTTCTTCATGAAGGACCTGGGTGATGCCTCGTACATTCTGGGGATCAAGATCTACAGAGATAGATCCAAGAGATTATTGGGACTTTCGCAGTACAGGTACATAGATACCGCAGTAATGATATTTAGTATGGAAGATTCCAAGCACGCTAACATACCCGCATTGCACGGAATCACCCTCTCCAAGGAGATGTCTCCCAAGATTGATGAGGAGAGGGTTCGCATGAGCACTATACCCTACGCTTCGGCAGTAGGATCTATAATATTTGCGACTCTATATACAAGACCATATGTAGCTTACGACCTTAGCATGGTGAGCCGGTATCAGTCGAACCCAGGTGAGAACCACTGGACAGCAGTGAAGAACATTCTCAAGTACTTGAGAAGAACTAAGGAGATTTTCTAGGTTTTCGGTAAAGGAGACCTTAAAATCGAGTCCTTTACCGATTCAAGCTTCCAGAGTGACAAGGATGACAGCAAGTCTATCTCAGGTTTTGTGTTTACCCTTAACGGAGGGGCGGTATGTTGGAGGAGCTCCAAACAGGACACCGTCGCAGACTCGATGATGGAAGCTGAATACATTGCTACAAACGATGCCGCAAAAAAAGTGGTCTAGATGAAGAAGTTCATTACTGAACTTCAGGTAGTTCCATCCATTGTTGATCCGATACCGTTGTATTGCGATAACAATAGGACTATAGTTTTAGCAAAGGAACCACGGTCCCATCAGAAATCCAGACACATCTTAAGGCAGTATCACCTGATCAGGGAGATCATAGATCGCCAGGAGATCGAGATTTGGAGAGTGGATACAAAAGAGAACACAGCGGATCCATTCATAAAGGCATTCCCTTAAGCGCAGTTCGAGCGACTTTTTGAGATGTTGGGTATGCGGTACGCCAACAGCTGGCCTTAGTGCAGATATTGGGTATTCGGTACGCCAATTACTGGCATTTAGTGCAAATATCTACACTAAAACCAGCTGCTGGCGTACCGCATATAGCCTAGAGGCCATTATTGTATTTCTTTAGTGCAAGTGGGAGATTGTTGGATATGTATGCCCTAGAGGCCATTATTGTATATGTATACATATGGATGCTAGGGATATGTATGTACAGGACAATCTTGCTCAGTTGTATAGTATATTATTTGAGTTGTTTTTATCAGTATATGTGTATTTCTTTCTTATGATGCTTTATGTTGCTTACACATATTGATAAAGATTCGATACAATAGTATACTATTATGGTTTTACTTTATCTTAACATGTGCATATGTTATATATGTCGACCATATGTTGATAAAGCCTGTAGGATCTTGCTTGACTACCAGCGTTATGATAGCGATCATACTTATGGGAGCTGGGTAGTCTATAAGCACATCCTTAAATGTCCTAAGTCGTAGGAGTATCAAGATCGGGCATCGATACTCCAGAGTAAACTTTCATATACGTTTCTAGACCCCGAAGAGGGGTGGTGGTTGGTCCCACAATCATTGGTGTGACCACCTAAGATTGTATATGGGTGCTCACTAGGGATGAGTACACTGGACGGACTCACCGAGAACCTCTAGATGGTATTATACGTATCGTCAGATAGCGGTTCTATTGTGACATGTGTACAGGTTAGTCTTTGGACTTGAAATTTTCATTTGTCTTGTGTAAGTTCCCACTGTGCTTTGATCACTACCCTACCACGGCTCTACCGAGTCGTGCAAACAAGTTTTGGTTGGATACAGTCCCGAGCCACATGGAGGTAGTGAGTGATTGTCAAGGATTCCTCTTTCCAGGTATTGGGAGTTGATATCGCACTGTGTTCGATTGGCCAGGACAATAAGATCTTGGCCAAGGCAGTTGGGATTTACTGATAGATTGATCAGTAGTTTTTCGGATTAGTCCTAAGTCGGAACACCATGAATTATCGGGTTATTAGTGTCTAACGTATACCACCCCCTAAACCCAGTATGCGATACTCTTAGACAAAGAGACCGGACGGTACGGATATTGTCATGGATAGGCTCAGTTGGGATCCGGATGAGTTTGCTCGTCGGCCTTCCTTTTCGACAGGTACCTGGGTAGCCGTTACGTACAGCTAGTGCTGTTAACGTGCTTGTGGTTATGGATTTATCCAATAACTCACTGCCGGCATACTGTTGAGTCTTTAGAGTCCCACATAGAGAGTTTCCCTGCTTCGAGCGAAACGATGTAGAGGCCATATGGTTTTACGGCAGGAGTTCAATCACATACGTGTACTTGTGCAAGTATGATGTTCGGGCGGATAATACTAGCGGGCTTTGGTTTAAGCCGGATCCTAGTATTATAATCTTAGATTATTTGTCTCTTTGTATTCGTATTTTTCGGAATACGGATACGGGTATGTATATATGGTGAGGGGTATTCTTGTAATTTTACAAGGGTGCTTCTAGAAGAAGACACATCATTATTTGTTTTAACCATTTAGTTAAATGGTTAATGAGGTGGAGGTATGAGGTGTTAAAAGTTATTAAATGAAGCATGGCTACTTGGTGACTCATGGGATGACTCATGATTTACTATTTGGGTATGCTTGATATTTTATAGTGTGAATTATTGTTTGCATTATTAGTTCACAACACTTAACCATCTTCATTCTATGCTCATTTCTAAACTCTCATCTCCTCCAAGCTTTGCTTCTTCTACCTTAAACCCTAATAGTCTCATGTGTTGAGAAACCTGAGTTTCTTGAGACAAACTAATCCATCATCACTCTCTACTTCATCTAGGCTACTTAAATTAGCATACTAAGTAATCTAGTTAACTCGGTTTAGAGGTAGGAGCTAAAAGTAAACACTCTCGGGTGGATCATCTTTGACACGAAGAGGCCGTTGATCGAGCACGATCCGTACATCCTTTAAGGAGCTAAAAGAGAGGAGTGAAGACCAGAAAGACTTGATTCTTTAGGTATAACATTCTATCATAGTAGAAAGAAATCCTTTACATGCTAGTTAGTTTTATGGTAGATCCGGTTTAGGGTTATTCTAGCGCCAGTTTAATATCGTTGAAAAATTATTGTTCCGTAAACGGCCACGGATGATGGCCAGGGCGTTGGTGTAACCCAACGGAAGAATATCGTATCATAATGAGAATCAATACAAGAAAATCGATACGGCATATGGAGTGCACATAGGATAGAACCTACAGCCTACGCATGCAAGAATAGCCAAACAATTCTCGATGTTGACTTACAAACGTCAAACCACCGAGTCAAAACCCAAATACCAAAATCCAAGTCAAAAAAACTCGTAAACCGAAATCAGAAATATCGAAAAACACTTCCAGATTTTGCCTCAGGTGAAATTGGGACATTTTGCATATAGTATAGGTTTAATTAACTGATGATTGAACCATGAACCAAACACCAAGTCCAGACTACATGTTCCGGCCGCAATTTGCGGCCAGAATGGATTTATTTGCGGCCATGTGTGGGGGTTTGGGTCTCGGGTCTCTAGGGTAGTTTCTAGGTCACCTGCTTGTCTCACTGTTATTGCTAATTAATTTTCAAAGCTCAGTAGTTATAGCAGATCCCAAAATCACATCACAATATCTAAAAAATCCGATATCGGTCAATTCCAAGTTCAGGGTTTGGGGTTCTAACTCAGTTTTGGTCAGGAATTCTATCACTACAGGGGTTTGCGACCACTACTAAACCTAAATTACACATTTTCAATTCAAAATATCCCTTAACCCTCATCTAGGAATATTCTAAGATCACCAAACTACATCGGAAAAACATAACTAGAGGTGTAGAGATTAGCTTATTTGGCAACTCAAGAAAATTCTTGGTTTGCCTAAAATGTTCAAAATCTCCACTTGATTCGTTCAAGGGGTTTAGGATGAGGTTGTGATCATTTTTAATGAAGGAGCATGGTGTTTAGTGGTGGTTTTGGAGGTATTTGAGGGTGATAGAAGAGGTGGAGGGAGCATGAAGGAGGAGGAGAAGAAGAATGAAATGAAGATGTGAAAAGGTGAAGGAGCCATGGTTTGAGAGAAGACCCCTTTCCCTCTCTCTCTTCTCTCACATGCCCATGCCCTTTTGTCCCTCCGCTCTCAAAAATATCTTTTCTTTTTTCTATTATTTTATTTTCTCATTTAAAAAAAAAACAACACCATATATATGCAAATGAAGCCATGGGTAAAATAATTTGAGCAAGGTTTGCAACATGTCTTGTTGCATGTCATGTACTCTAAACAAGATTAATGCATAATTAGTAAAATATTAATCAAGTTTAGCATTAAACTTATATATAATTAATTGTATAATAATTCATAAAATATCCAAATCACATAAATTCTTTCAAAATCAATAATTCATATTAATTTTCCAAACTATCGATATATAATTATACCATTTCATTAAAACTAATTCCCATACTTTAATACTATTCATAAAGTTTATTATTTTATTTATTTAAATTCCAAAAAATAATATTTTATTTTCTGAAATGTTACAATCTTCCCCCCTTAAATAAATTCGATCCCCGAATTTAAATTTAAACCTCCAATAACTAAAACATTTTAGCAAAACAATCAAATCGTCGGGGCTCCGAAATCACGAATACATAAGGAATAATATAACGCTAAGCATGCGCATGAAAACGAGTGCAAAACTTAAAAACAAAACTTCATTAAGCGTCACGCAATCATGAGAGTTAATGCTAAAATACTAGTGTCAAAATCCATTACGAGAAGCAAATACAATATAATTAGGACTATGACATATATATAGTACGCATCTTAGTAAAATTATCTGAACAATCGAATAAAAGTGCATGCAAAACCCTTTTCAAATCGCCGTGCTATGCGTGAATCACGGCACAAGTTGCGAACGTGCATTATAAAGAAATAGCTATATATATATATATCCTTTGTTTGATATATACGTCCTGCCTTTTGAAAATGATTTAGAAGGGTTTTCTTTAAAAATCTTCATATCATCATGGACTCATAGGAAAATATGGAGACTATAGCTCCTTTGAAATCCCTTCCGTAAATATTGGTGCATGCAAAATACTCAGGTACTGTTCTCAGACCAGTCATGCTCAGTTACTATATAATATAATATATATCATAAAAACATGCTTCTCAAAAGGAAATCAAACCCAAAAATGTATACAAAGAATGCCACGTGCATCTGGTGCGTATGGAAATCGAAATCAAATACAGGTACCATGGATGTGCATAGAAATAAAACTAAGTGCAACGGATGTCTACGAAAGCATTTGTCAAGTGCAACTGGTGTGCCTGACAACAATATCGGGTGCATCTAATGTGCACGAAAAATCTTGATTAAGTGCATCTGGTATGCACAAAATCACAAATAGTGCACCAAGTGTGAGCAAGAAACCCAATCAAGTGCACAAGATGCACAAAAACATAAATCCAGTACACTCGGGTGCACGAAAATGAATATCAAGTATCAAAATCGAAAATGGCGGTATACGATATACACCAAATCAAATTAAGTATACTGTTGTATATAAACTTATAAACATGTGCAACTGCATGCACAAAACTCATATCAAAGTACTGAAAGCACATGTAAACTACACCGAATGCTTAAGTAAAACTAATGTGCATACCGTATGTACGAAATCAAATCAAGTACCTTTAAGTGCATAAAATCAAAATCGAGTGCAAATGGGTATGCACAAAACGAAAATCGGTACAACTGATACATGAAAATACAAACCAAGTGCAACTGTGGTGCATATAGGAAATTTCAATCATGAAACAAATCATCAAATACCGGAATCCAAAATGATGGAAACGTGATATATGAATCACCGAGACGCAATTCATAACAACTGACGTCGAGGTGCCCTTCCTTGAATGTCGAAAGGTGCCGGTGCATCCAAGGCTGGCAGAGCAAGAATATCTACTTGCATCTTGCCCACTGTCTGACGTCTTCTGCTTTTAGATCCTCGTTTCTCTTTGTGGATTACCAGTTACATGACTCCTCAGCTCGACAGCCCAATTCGGAGTAATGACGGAAACAATCCCGTTCTGGCGCTTCTCTGAAGATCTCCTGACCAATTTACATGGCCACTCGTAATGTTGGAGATAGTGCCCTCAGAGTCAATTATTGGATCACAGACACGTGATTGCAATGATTGAGGGAGGACCTATACCGGTAGGACAGTCTTACTCAAGATGATAGTATGCTATCCGGTTTATCTTTATCATCGTGTACTGCTTTAGGTGACCTTACAAGTCACTATTGCGCGTTGATAAAGCCCTTAGGATTCTTGCTTGACGGCCAGCAGTATGATGGCGATCATATACGTGAGAGCTGGGGTCTATAAGCACATCCTTAAAAGGTCCCTAGTCGTGGGAGTTTTCGAGACAGGGCATCGATACTCCAGAGTAGACTAGTGTATATAGTCGAGACCCCGACGAGGGGCGGTGGCCGGTCTCACAAGCCACTGGTGTCAGTAGGTTCACCTAAGATGTATACAGGTGCTAATTGGGTTATGAGTACACCGGACAGGACTCGCCGGGAACATGCTAGTTGGTCTTATACCAGACGTCAGATAGCAGTTCCCTGGTGACATGTGTACAGGTTAGTTCATCGGCCTGAGATCGTCATTTGTCTCGTGTGAGTTCCCACTGTACTTTGATTACTACCCTACCACGGCTCAAAGGAGTCGTGCAAACAGGTTTTAGTTGGGTACAGTCCCGAGCCACATGGAGGCAGTGAGCGGATCTTCAGGGGTTCGTCTCTCCCGGTATTGGGGGTGAGGTCGCGCTGTGTCTAGGAGAGCCATTACACGAAATCCTTGGCCAAGGCAGGAGATTTACTGGTAGGTATTCCAGTAATATCTCAAGGTGTTCTGGGCTACACTCCGACACGACTTGTACCGCTTTTGGGGGTCTGACTTTTACCAACCCCCTAGGCCCGCCATGCGATGCTCATAGACGAACGGACCGGACTGTACGGATATTGTCACTGACAGGCTCAGTAGGGTGTCGGGATGAGTTCGCTCATCGACGTCCCTTTTGGTCAATACCTAGTAGCCCGTTACGTATGGCTAATAGCTCTGACGTGCTAGTGGTTAAATCCACAGCCAAGCGATTGACGAGTCTTTAGAGTCCCCCACAGACAGTTTCTCAAGTTTCGGGCGAAACGCTGTAGAGGCCGTATGGATATATAGTAGGGTTCGATCATATACATGCGGTATTGCACGGATCATGATCAGACGGATAATACTAGCGGGTTTTGGTTTAAGCCGGATCCTAGTATTGTACAGTGTAGATTTTGTCTCATTGCATTTGAATTCGGTCGGAATACAAATGTGGGTATGTATATACAGTAGCGGGGTTTTCCTGTAATTTATTACGGGATCGTTTTTCTGAAGTTGCCAGTTTGCATTCTGTTTCGGCCATTTTCCTTTGTTTCTTTCCTTGGCTAAAAATTGGTGGAGGAGGGCTTATTTGCAAATGTGCAATTAATCATGGGGAAGACTTTTTGTGGCACATGGTTGGTTCATGATGGTTCTTGTTTGAGGTTGACTCTTTTGCTTCATCATTACTTGCTTTACATGATGGGTTATTGATTTGATTTTGGGGTGATGATAACTCCTCATCATCACCCATTTCTCTCTCTTGTATTATGGTCACACTCCCTCTTTTTTCCATGGGGATATGGCCGGCCATTCTTGGATGGGGGCTGTGACAATTTTTAGTGTGGGATTTGGTTCTCATTTCCCTTGCTAAAATTCCCTAGTTCATCAAAAAGTTTCACCTCTCCTTTCCCACTTTGAATATGGCAACTTCTAGTAACCCCATGAGACCCAATGTTCTACACATAGCCTACAGCATTCTTGGACGCGTCGACTCGCCAACTTCATGCCCGAATTGCCTCGGTCCAGAGGTGGGAGCCCGTAAAAGAACCCGGCGATGTGGTGCCCTTCCGATGAGGAGATGAAGACCGGAGATTCCGCGGGGAGATCGGGATGACGACGAGAAGACCGAAGGACACGGATCGCTCGGTATATCTCTCTACCCATTCTCTAGTTAGCTAGGATTAGGTTAATGGCCCGATCCGGGTTTTAAAGTCCGCGGTAGCGCCGGTTTCTGTTTAAAGAAAAGTTTTGGTTTCCGCATTTTGGTCTCGGAAAGATGGCCGGGGCGCTGTCGTGCACTTACATTGGTATCAGAGCCACGCCATTAACCTAGTCTAGCTTACTCTAACGTGTTTAGAACTTCGATCGGACGAATTTTCAAAAACCGCGTTTCCAATTGCATCAGTTTCTGTCGAATTGATTTTGGCTTGAAAAATTATTTTAAGTGTTGCAGAAATTCGTGCAGGAAAATTTAAGAATTCTGTGAAAAAATGGTAGTGTGATGCTGTAACAGGACCGCGGAACCGCGACCAAACCCCTGTTCTGGCCGCGGTTCCACCGCAGTACAGTGTCTTCACTGTACCATTTTTATACAGAGCTCTTTAAACTTGGAAATGGGGTTTTTTGGTATATATTTTTTGGGCCCAGATTTATTTTGAGTGCTACAGTAGTGCTTGGGGCCCACTTCGGGAAATTTAGTCGATCGAAAATTTTAAACATATTAGTTCACAGTATTTACATTATATCTGCGATCGTGAATGTCACTTGATCGGTAAATCCTGTCTAACTGCTATAGCCCTTTTAGACGGATTTGCGAACGTGACATTCACATTGATGTTCTGTGTTGTGCTGTGATGTTGCGGATTGTCGTGGTGGATAGCCTGGATGCAATGTTAGTACAGTTTGGTTGTATATGTACATTTGATATTGCGGGGCGAGCGTCCGACATGTGGACTGCCGTCACTGCCTGTTTGTATATTATTCTTTTGGGGCACGACCGGGCTGAGGTCGATGTACCCGTTGTATAATTTACTTTCTGTACTAGGATTACCCCACGGTGGGGTGCACGGATAGTCGGGTTCTAGAGGGCAATGGGCCCGCATCTCAGGGCGTTGAGACGGAGGGGGTTTCACTCTAGAATTGGCGGGCTATTCCCCGCACTCGTAGGGGGTATAGGTTGACCCAGGAGGGATGCCCAAGTTACCGGATTCCGTGAAGTGCTGGGTGGTCCATTCACGTTGCTAAAGGGGGCTGCCTCGCTTCAGGTTTTGGCGGGTAACTTGTCGCGCCCGTAGAGGTCTAGGATTTTATTGCACAGGCTATCCACATGACCAGGGGAACGTCGGGTTTCAGTAGCGGCTCTATGAAACTCGGGGATCCCAGATATCTGTATTGCTCTGTGATGTTTATTACATTTCTGTGATATTGCATTTTTATCACGCCTTGAGCGAATATTATATATTGATATATATACTAGTAGATGTTGTATATGTTTTGCATCCACGCTAGTCCAGTCCCCGCTCTGTCGTTAGTTAAGTAACCTAACGGGTGATGACGGGACCCAGTGGCGAATGCGGATGGCATATACGTACATCATTATTTTTGTTCTTTGTGGTGTGATCAATTGATAGGACTGCATTGATTCGGATCAATGCAAGCTAAACAAACCTATTCTGATGTTGTTGGAACATTTTTCAAAAAGCTGTTATTGCAAGGATGTTCTCTTTTGTTTTGCACAGTGGTATTCGGTTATGAATATCCAGCACCTCAGTCGACGAGGCAAGGGCCGAGATCCCTTCACCGGGAGTGACCCCTTGGACAGAAGTTTGCGTCAGGGCAATAACTTCACTATGGTCGATTACTTTTGCTTTGCATCGTGGTATTCAGTTGGAATATCCTGCACCTCATTCTACGGGGAAAGAGCCGAGATCCCTTCACCGGGAGTGACCTCTTTAGCAAAGATTTTCGCCACTATATTTTTATAAAAGCTATCCGGTTCCTTCAACGATATCAAGTTCATTACGTTAAAGGTTTTTTGCCAAAAACCATTCGTAGCCCTCCGTCATTTCAGACGGGTAGCACGTAGTATTCATGCTATGTTTGTTGGCCTTCGTCAAGGCATAGTGTATGGTAGCTGCTTGTTACCTTTCTGCTGCATAGATAGATGCGTTGGTTTGGGACAGTCGTACTGCCTTGTTGGCCAAAGTCAAGGGTAGGTACGGGTGGGTTCAAATCAACCTGGATAATGACGGGTAGAACTTGACATGTGACTTATGATTTGTTGGCCTTCGTCAAGGTCATGTGGCAAAAATCACATCGGGGGTTTCTAAAGAAACTGAAACTTGCCAGATATACGCATACCTTCTGGAGTGTAATAACGTGAGTGGATTCCATCACGTTATCATGCGATGATAGTTGGATCCTGATTCCCACTGATGGGTTGGTTTACTCCTCGGGTGATCCCGACTAATTCTTCTTTCAGGTTTGGAGGAGAATTTGACGTTACAGTGGGAGGTTTCCTGATTAGATAAATTGGTAACCATTCTAATCTAGGTTAGAGTGCACACTAAGTGTTTCTTTTCTCTCTCTCTTTGGCAGCGACCATGACCCGACCCTTGACTATGACTCAGTGACCAAGATTAACCGAACCTTCTTAAACACTAGCTTTTGGATTGTCAGAGTTGCAAACCTCATTGCCACTCCTACTTTTACCCTTTTCTCCAGGACACCCCGTATTACTATGAACGTCCACTTCCATTGGATAAAACCATCGTATGGTTATATACGAACTCGAAGGAACTTGTTCCAGATTCGAGGATGGTTTCCGGTTCTGGAGAAAATGAATAAGAGTATTCAGTTGTCTTTTCCTTTTACCTTCTCTCAGGTTGCGAGTGCTCCTTGGATTGGGACAGTACACCTATTACGCAAATTGGATATTCTTCTTCCAAATCATAGGCAGGTGCCGACCGGTAGGGAATGAAGAAAATCAATTAGCCTAACGATGGTGTACAGAAGGTATTAAGTAAAGACAAATAAAGGGATTAGAAGGAGGGCAAAGTAAATTGCGACTGCTATTCATGACCAAACCAAGTATTTCGTTACCACTCCCACTTCACCTTTGTATTTCTCCAGGACACTCCGTATCACTACGAAGATCCACAGTTATTTGGATACTCCATCGTATGGTTATATACGAACTCGAAAACTTATTCCAGTTCGGGGATGGATTCAGGTTCAGGAGAAATAGGAATAAGGTTTATTCGGTTGTCTTTTATCTTCACCTTCTCTCGGATTGCGAGTGCTCCTAGGATTAGGACAGTACACCCATTATGCTTATTGGATAGTCTTCTTCCAAACCATAGGCTGGTGCCGAAAGGTAGGGAAGGAAGAAAACCATTTAGCCTAAGAGGGTGTACAGAAGGTAATGACTAAAGACATATGAAGGGATTTGGAGAGATGGCAAAGAAATATACGGTTATAGTTGTGAATCTGGATAATGGAAGAGGCATTACTAGGAATACCCGGATACCCCTACGAAACATTTCAATATTTCAGTTTCACTGTGTACTGTTAAAAGAAAACTGATTTCTCAATTAGTCTTTGCTCCAGGGTATGTATTTACCAGGTTTGATTCTCACATCTGTATGGTTTTACAGTTGATGAGTGGGAGTAAGTTATTGGGAATTGGGTGATTATCCTCATTATATCGAGATTCGTTGTAATTGGTGATATTTGAGGAAATCGCCTGGGTTGTTTGCCGGACGGCGAATATTTGGTTTTGAATATCCGTTGTTATGTACCAATTTCAAATTGATATATCTGTACATTCATTTTTATGAAGTGAGATATAACTTTTTGAAATTATGTTTATGACATTTACCTATATCAGTGGATGGTTAGGTAAGGAGCATTAAACAGCGGTGTAATTCTTCTTAACCATAAGTACAGTTTTCAACCTACGACACACAAGAAATGAGTTATTAGACTCAGGAGACTTATACAGAGTATTGTATGTTGTCCAGTGTCTATGAGGACATAGGGGATGGTACTCGTACTATATTCTGTTTACTTGTGACTTCTCTGGTTCTTAGACATGTGTTTCGTAGAAACATAAGGTCCAAGTTTTGAGAAGTTATAAGTATAAGAATAAAGTAGAGAACCAGGTGTTGCAAGTATCGGGATTCTTCAAGGTGATCGAAGATGTAGATGCTTGTGTATGGTATTCAGTTGATAGTAATGATTAAGAGAACTTGCTTCTCTTTCAGGTTACCTATAATTGGAAGTACTCCTAAGTTGAGTAATGTCGATCGGCCTCTCTCCATTTAGTTGACATGCACTGGAGACAGCTGCATGATTTGAATCTGGTTCCACTTAAATCAGTGCCTCTATTTCTATATTGGATATAGAACGGTTCATATCTTAACGATGTTAAGGTACGGGGAGTTGTCCGGCTTATGCTTAAAACCAGACTCCGGATAACTCAAGGCACGTGTCCGTAATGGCTGTTTGTGGGTTGACCCAGGCTATGATGAGGGTTGACTTTCTACCATTTGGAAGATCAATAGTGATATTATTCTTGACTCGCCACAGTTTTAACAAAAATGGATTTTTTCAGAAAATAGTAGTGAGAGTATGGTAGAACTGGAAGTGATTCCAGAACCGCAAACGATTACTGAAAATTTGATAAGAACCTAAAGATTCAATCTGGTTTGACATTCTATTAGCCACTCCGCAGATATGGTGGGTAACCTCAGGCACCCGAGAGGTACTCCGGTAGCCTCAAGGACGGTGACAGGGAGGTTCTTGTTTACCCAGACTTGCCATTGTTGTTGTTCCAGACTGTGAGACCCGGCAGGAGGATAAATATAGCGCCGTTCTGAACTGGCTTTAGAAGCGTACGAGTATATGACTCTGCCAAAGGGTTGTCGTAGTCAGTGGGAGCAGCGGAAGCATAGTGGACAAGTAGCTTATGTCTATTTATGGACTAAAGCAAATATAAGCGGAGATAGATCATCTATTTCTGATGTGACAGTCATAGGTTTGACTTCATCAGAATAGGGGATGGATCTGTTAAGAAGGTAGTAGGGTGTGATTTCCTGGTATTTGGATGACATACACATAGTAGGAAGTGAAGTTCCTATACTACGATCGGTTATACTTTGGTTGTCACACAGTGGTTTCTCCACATAGGATATAGATATAATATCAAACATTCTGGTAACTGGATCTATGGTTTTAGATCTAGATTTGGGTAGTTTCCCAATCTGGGTACTTAGACAGTATTCTAAAGGTGTTTTAGAATGGACGACTCCTGGCACGGTAGTGTACCTGCAGGTGATGGAGTCACCCTCTCTAAAGGTGTCTTACAGACTAAAGGGGAAAGGGATGTGCATGATTGGTAGATCACTTGCTTAGGTAATTGAGTCAATCATGAGATGTCAAGTACCACACCAGATGTTGTTTTTGCAGTATATGCAACAAGTTGATATTAATCCAATCCTGGAGAAACATTCGGAAGCAGTTTTAGAACATAAGTGGATGTTCTAGGGATATGATAACGACAGCCTCATTCGGGAGAAAGATATCATTCCAGGCTTCCAAGGTGACCTGGATGACAGAGTGGTTGTCAGAGTTATAGTTTTCCTTCTGACGAGGGACAGTATTTTGGACAGGTGGTCCAAGCAGATACTGAGGGAGGCATGGCGCAGGATACTGATTAAGTTCAGTTGACGATACAGTCTAAGAAATTTGGATTTGGAGTTCATTTATGAATTAGGTCCCATCAGATATCCAGACATATTCTAAGACAGGTATTGCTCATTTCGGGAGATGGCTTTCTCCGTGAACTTGAGATTAAGAGAGACATAGAAAGAAACATTAGAGCGGATCCACTCACTGAGGCTATTCCTCGAACGCATTAGTTTCGCAAGCGGGTTTTGTGAGACTGATTAGTAGACGAGTTGGGTGTTCGGTATCACACAGGCTGTGAGTATGCGACATCGCAATAATTAGCCTTGAGTGCAAATGGGAGATTGTTGGAGATAGTGCCCTCAGAGTCAATTGTTGGATCACAGGCACGTGATTGCAATGATTGAGGGAGGACCTATACCGGTAGGACATTCTTACTCAAGATGATAGTATGTTATCTGGTTTATCTTTATCATCGTGTACTGCTTTAGGTGACCTTACAAGTCACTATTGTGCGTTGATAAAGCCCGTAGGATTCTTGCTTGACGGCCAGCAGTATGATGGCAATCATATACGTGGGAGCTGGGGTCTATAAGCACATCCTTAAAAGGTCCCTAGTCGTGGGAGTTTTCGAGACAGGGCATCGATACTCTAGAGTAGACTAGTGTATACAGTCGAGACCCCGACGAGGGACGGTGGCCAGTCTCACAAGCCACTGGTGTCAGTTGGTTCACCTACGATGTATACAGGTGCTCATTGGGTTATGAGTACACCGGACAGGACTCGCCGGGAACATGCTAGTTGGTCTTATACCAGACGTCAGATAGCAGTTCCCTGGTGACATGTGTACAGGTTAGTTCATCGACCTGAGATCGTCATTTGTCTCATGTGAGTTCCCACTGTACTTTGATTACTCCCCTACCACGGCTCAAAGGAGTCGTGCAAACAGGTTTTAGTTGGGTACAGTCCCGAGCCACATGGAGGTAGTGAGCGGATCTTCAGGGGTTCGTCTATCCCGGTATTAGGGGTGAGGTCGCGCTGTGTCTAGGAGAGCCATTACACGAATTCCTTGGCCAAGGCAGGAAATTTACTGGTAGGTATTCCAGTAATATCTCAGGGTGTTCTGGGCTACACTCCGACACGACTTGTACCGCTTTTGGGGGTCTGACTTTTACCAAACCCCTAGGCCCGCCATGCGATGCTCATAGACGAACGGACCAGACTGTACGAATATTGTCACTGACAGACTCAGTAGGGTGTCAGGATGAGTTCGCTCATCGACGTCCCTTTTGGTCAATACATGGTAGCCCGTTACGTATGGATAATACCTCTGACGTGCTAGTGGTTAAATCCACAGCCAAGCGATTGACGAGTCTTTAGAGTCCCCCACAGACAGTTTCTCAAGTTTCGAGCGAAACGTTGTAGAGGCCGTATGGATATATGGCAGGGTTCGATCATATACGTGCGGTATTTCACGGATCAAGATCAGACGGATAATACTAGCGGGCTTTGATTTAAGCCGGATCCTAGTATTGTACAGTGTAGATTTTGTCTCATTACATTTGAATTCGGTCGGAATACAAATGCGGGTATGTATATACAGTAGCGGGGTTTTCCTGTAATTTATTACGGGATCGTTTTTCTGAAGTTGCCAGTTTGCATTCCGTTTCGGCCATTTTTCTTTGTTTCTTTCCTTGGCTGAAAATTGGTGGAGGAGGGCTTATTTGCAAATGTGCAATTAATCATGGGAAAGACTTTTTGTGGCGCATGGTTGGTTCATGATGGTTCTTGTTTGAGGTTGACTCTTTTGCTTCATCATTACTTGCTTTACATGATGGGTTATTAATTTGATTTTGGGGTGATGATAACTCCTCATCATCACCCATTTCTCTCTCTTGTATTATGGTCACACTCCCTCTATTTTCCATAGGGATATGGCCGACCATTCGTGGATGGGGGCTTGTCCCGACCCGAAAGAGCACGTGACTGGCCCTTAAACCATATGAAGCCTATAGGACCCCATCTGATCCAAGTAAACCAAAAGCCCAGAAATCTAAAACCATTTTAAGAAGTAAATAAGAAAACTGGTTTTAAGAAGTAAAGAAAACATGTTTTGAAAATCAAAGTTTTTAAATAACTAAGCCGAATATGCATTTCTTTTTAAATGTATAATCTTTCCTGAAAATTTCGGCAGAGTTTCCTTTGTAAATACTGGCCCCGAACGGAGTACAATAAGAATAACATATATATATGCAAGGAAAAAAGGCATCCCCAAGCGGGAGCTAGCTCTTCGCCAATCGACGGTCACAACCACGCAAGCAATATAATATACAACGCCAAAGGGCGAGGATCAAAACTCAAAAAGAAACTCAAAATAGCCAGAAAACCGTAATACTACAAGCGCGACTCTAAGCTCGAAATAGTACATCACTGATTTACTAAGTCTGAAACAATAGACAAGTTTTGGTTGATGGAATTTCTAGATACAATGAATAATAAATGTACAATAGTGGTTCTGATACAAAGAACCCACCTACCCAAGCAAGTCACCCATATAGAAGCAGTGTGCCGGAAAAGCCGCTATGGAATCTGTACGGAAAAACCTGCAAGAACTGTGGCACAACGGGGGTGAGTTGCCAACTTGTGAATAGAAAATATCTACAAGCAGAGATCGAATGTATAACCCATCCTAGGTCAATACGATCAGATATAAATAAACCTCAATATGAATAAATCTGAAGCATGCTAAACTGGCAATGTAATCTCTATACATGAGTGTAGTGCCAAGTGCTCGTGCCAGTGCCTCAAGTAATAGCATATCATAAATATGAGGCATGATCAATGTAATCAATCTACATGTACGTGGATCCCATCCACTCGTCACCCAATGACACTAAATATCATGCATGTAAATGTCATAAAGCATATGCATGGAAAATATGAGGATATAACCAGAAGCATGGAACCTGAGTGCCTAGCATCAACACTCGAAAACATCATGAAAACCTGTGCCTAGCATCGGCACGTAAATCCTCATATATCGGGCATCCGTCGGTCCGGGTCAACCCTCTCTCTCGTATATCGGGCATTCGTCAGTCCGGGTCAGCCCACTCTCTCATATATCGAGCATCCGTCACTCCGGGTCAGCCCACTCTCTCATATATCGGGCATCCGTCACTCCGGGTCAGCCCACTCTCTCATATATCGGGTATCCGTCAGTCCGGGTCAGCCCACTCTCTCATATATCGGGCATCGGTCAGTAAGGGTCAGCCCACTCACTCATATATCGGGCATCCGTCAGTCCGGGTCAGCCCAATCTCTCATATATCGGGCATATAATCAGAATCGATAAATCTCATGGTGGCTGCGCAAATACCATATCAAGGAAACCGGGTTTTTCAAATAAGTACATACTCTCCTTTGAAATTATCCACGGTTCCCAAATCCAGAAATATCATGAAAACGAATATCTCAATGCGTATAATCAGAAAGCATGATGTATGTGACATGTAAAGGAAATGTAAGCATATCAGTATGTCATGCAAGAATCATATCCTGAATGCAACAGTACTACAGTGTAGTGACATGGCAATTATCGATGATTAAGTGTGTGAGCCGGCAAACAAGTGTACGTGGAACATACGCACCATCGATAATGGTGCTGGTGTCATAGCAGCATGACTGTAATATATCAACAACACAAGCGATGCAATGCAAATAGCATGAATATGCGGAATCGAATAATCAACGCAACAGTAAAGAATCTCCCTCAATAAATATATCATGCAGCCTTGACATTTGAAACAAGACGAATCGGGTTTTTTTTTATAAAATAAGGGCTACGGTGTTTTAAGAAAAGATGCTTCATTTGAAAATACCCGTAGAATCCTTTTTGCCTATCTTTAAAATATCCCCGATTCGTTAGTTTTGAAATAAGTATGACTCGGGTCTAGTCTAATGTCTACTAAGTAATCTAAACAGGAGGGGTATGAAACCACCTACATCTGAGTTGATATATATATATATATATATAAATAATAGTCAGTGATCCCGCCTCAATAGTATCACAAACGATATAATATCCTTGAGTCATGAGCGCGGATCTATCATCAATATAGGCTCGTACGGTAAATCGTCGTACGGCATCCCAATAGCTGGATACGGGTCAATATCACATTATCTCATCACATATCAGGTATCACTACCAACATATTACATAATCTAAGGTACAGATCTAAGTCTAGTACAATCGATACCATCTATATAAGTATGAATGCGGGGTAAAACACATGCCCAAAGGCCCGCTAAAGCATCCTGTCGTATTCCCCATACGAATCCTGTCATATCGCCGATCTCACGGCCTCAAATCGAATCACATCGACTCAACCCACATCCCAAGCACTATCCATAATCCAGTATATGTATATATAGTCCCATATCCATGTGAACACATACAAACACATATTACCATATACCCATGCGAAAGAAAGTATGAATGCAAGTGTGTGCGTGCGTGTGTGTATGGGTGCAACCCCTACTCTAGGGTTTCGCACTACACTAAACCAATCCATCTTATCATCAATAATCTCAAAGAACATATAATAAATATATGTGTATACGTATTCGTATACATCACCACGGACTGCGGGGGTGCTATACGACATCCACTCGACTTCCCCCGTAGATATAATCTACTCACCTGGTCTTCGCTCGCCGAAATCGATGACGCCGTGCTTCTTCGCCTCGGAATCCTTGCGAGGGTACCTACAATAATAAACAGTCGCAATACGTATTAACATCGAGACAGAAAACCGATACAGCGCACAGTATGCTCATAGGTTGGAACCTATGGCCTAAACGTGCAAATCAATCAAACAATCCCTGTTGTCGATGTGCGAACACCCAACAACCAAATACAAATCCAAATATCAAGAAAGTGCATTTTAAAATACGGAAAACATCGTCTAAAACACACCAAAATGCTCCCAGATTTTCCCCAGGTGACAATTAGCCAAAACTGCATATAGGAAGGGTCTATTTTAGTGCAAAAGGAGCCATGAACCAAATCTGGGACCCAATTTCCCTGATCTGGCCGCAAATTGCGGCCAGAATGAATATCTACGGCCTGGGGTTGGAGTTAGGGGCTCGGATCTCTGTGGTAGCTTCCTAGGTGCCTGCACGACTCCCAGTAATCCCAAAATCAGTTCTAGTGGCCCCGGGTTGCTCCAGATTCCAAAATACCCTCACAAATCACACATTTATCCGATGTCGGGGTTTCTAAATCCGTATTCCGGGTTTCAAGACTCTGTTTTGGGTCATAATTCAAGCACTAGGATGTTGGGGTGGCCTCTACTGATCTCAATTTCACAACACAACTCTCAATTCTCTCAAACCCTAACTTGGTCTTCCTTAAGTCCACAACATCACCCGATATCGATTCAATTTTTACATAGGGGTATAAGTAATATTAAAACTAAGTTAAGGGTTCAGTAATTATCTCATTTGGCAACTCAAGAATTTTCTTGAGTTGCCCCTAGTGGCCAAAATCCTTGCTTCCTTGGTCTAATGTGTAGATCTCGACCTCGTGCACACTTTTAATGAAATGAGAGTAGTGTTTTGGTGTTGTTTTCATGGTGATTTGAGGCTTGAAGAGGGGAGGGAGAAGAGGGAGCAGGAGCAGCAGCAGCAATGAAGGAGAGGGAACGAGAAATATGATGAAGAAATGAGAGGGAAAAGGCTAAATCAACACCCTCACCTACCCTCTCTCTCACCATACCTATTTTCTTTTCTTTTTCTTATTTCTTTTCTTCACTAAATCATTTCTCACTCAAATAGTAAACCCAAACAACATGGTAGAAACTAAAACACAAGTGTAGGAAAAAAAAAATTATATGTGCATGTTTTGCACAAAACACCCCCAAAATCCGATTAGCGATTTTTAATCGCGATTAGCACTAAATTAGTGTCAAACTAATCACAAAAACTTAAAAATGGCATAATCCCATAGAATACCCTATTTTGGAATTTTCCATAATTTTTCCATAATTTTCCCTATTTATTTATATTTAATTATACCGAAATATTAAAATATTCATTAAAATAATATTAAATTATAAAAATTCCCAAAAATAATATTTTATTATTTTTAAATGTTACAATCTACCCCCCTTAAAGAAATTCGGTCCCCGAATTTAAATTTAAACCCCCAAATTCTAAAACATTTCGATACAAAGTCCAAGTCTTCAGGGTTCCGAAATCATCAATACATAAAACGCATCATAGCGCAATGTATGCGCATGGATAATGAGCAGATAACTCAAAAGAAAAACTCCATCAAGCATCTGCAATCATCGGAGTTACGGTAAAGTCACAAATGTCAAATCCAATACAAAACCAATACGATATAAATCAGAACTATACATGTAAATATCGAATCTATACATGTAATTAGCTGAAGTAAATGCATGCCAAATCTTTTAAGTCGCTGTGCGATGCGCATAACACTGCACAGTCGCGGACGTCTTTCATAAGAAAATAACCATATATGTATATATCATTTGTTTACTATGTACGTTCCGCCGTTTTGAAAACAATTTAGAAGGGTTTTCTTGTTTTAAATGTTTTCGTGTCATATCGAACACGTAGGTATATACTGAGACTATAACTCGCTTTTTGGAAATCCCTTCGATAACTATCAATGCATGCAAAATATATCCAGGTACTGTCCTCTGACTAGTCTTACTCAGTACGAAAACACATAGCAAATATCATAAAACGTATTGCTCCATAAAAATAAATCCCAAAATGTATATAAGAATACCCTATGCGTCTGGTGCGCACGGAATCAAAATCCATATATGTGCCATACATGTGCACAGAAACAACATCTAGTTGCAACGGGTGTGCACGAAGCATCTGTCATAGGCAACGTGTGTACCTGACAGCAAAATCAGGTGCATCTGACATATACGAAGAATCCCGATTTAGTGCATCTAATGTGCACCAAAATCGTATCTCATAACATGCGCCCAACATGCGCGAAAATCCAGATCAGTGCATCCATTTTGCACGAATAAAAGCTAAATTCTGCGCACTCAACATGCACGAAATCACGAAATCCAATAGCAAGCGTCGAACATGCGCAAGTCCAAATCAAATGCACGGAGTGCAAGGATCAACATCAATATCAGAATCCAAAATCGACGGTATACAATGCGGCCCAATCCAAATCGGGTGTACCGCGGTGGAAAAATCTCACAACCGTGTGCATCAGCGTGCCCAAGTCAAATCAAAACACTAAAGTGTATGAAAACTATGCTGGAAACGTAAATCAAATCACCGGCATAAAATAGGCATGAAATCACAATCAATACCTCAAGCGTAATAACTCTGCACAAAATATAAATACCCTATAAGTGCAACCATGATGCACAAAATCAAATATCATGGAACTCGGTCATCAAGACTAAATCATGCGAATAGATCGCCCAAAATACCGAAATCCAAAGTGACGGATACATGATAATCGAATCACAAAATCGCATATCAAAAATACCGTCATCGGTATATCTCCGTCAAGGTCGAGAAGGTTCCGGTACATCCAATGTTAGCAGCGCAAGATATCTACTTGTCTCTTGCTCACGGTCTGGCGTCCTCTGTCTCTGGTTCTTTATCTTCCCTGCAGATTAACGATCTCGCTATCGTCCGGCTCATCGGCCCTGTCAGATATACTAACGGGAATAATTCCGTTTTGGCACTTCTCTGGTCATTTCTCGGTCAATCCTCACGACCACTCGTAAAGCAGCACGTCACTGGCGCCGACCTCTGTATGCATATCCAACCTTTAATCTTAACGGGGAGTAACCACAGCTCAACGGTGTCTCGCACGTACCTCTCATCCCGCTTGTCTGTATCGTCGTCCATTTTGACGTCACGTCTCTATCTGCGCACTGTAATGTCCTCGGCTACGGTCCTTCCGAAGTCTTTCACACGGACTCAAAATCACGAACTCGGTATCTTCATCACTCAGTAGAAGATATCTAGCCGAACACGTCCTCAGCGTGCGTATCGCATCTCTAATGTCAGTGGAGTGGAACGTCATCTCGTCGAAATCTCATGCGAACTCTTTACTCCACTTGCTCCAATGTCGACTGATTCGGACTCATCTACTCGTGGCTGCATGGACTACGCTCCAACGGCTATGCTTGTATCTGGAGTCTCCCAAGCAGTGTGTCCCATCACATGATATCCGAATGATGTCGAACCATCCGATCGACTCGTCAGAACCTCATAATCCCCCAAGAGCTCAACATCTTGGGTACAGTTTAATAGTATCGAGTACATACCACAACATCGGTGGTCCAGCTGTAGAAGGGCAAACCCAAGCCTCACTAATGGCGCCGCGGAACTGCCGCAAACCCTAAGATTCAAAGGCTTTCACACGGTCATTAAGTCGAGTTAGACTTTCATTCTTCTAGAGGGTCCATAGAATCGCTTGCATGTCTTTCCGAATACTTTAAACTTGGAAAAATGGGTTCCTGACACTCGATCGTCTCTATCGACTCACAACGAATCTGCATGACGTCGCCTCTAGCTGGAATCAACCTATCTGATGACCTCGCATCGGGGTAAGCGAACGAACCACATGTCCTAATCATTCATCCTCAGTGACTAGCGACTCACCATCATATCTCTAAGTATATGCTCAAGCTGCAGTAGCTCTAATCATCTGGGTGATATCTCGTCATTCGCAGCAACAAATGGCTCATTTGTCTATACGCTGAACAACGCCTCAATCATCATGAATAAGCGATATATCAATGGTCATCAAATCCTGGCTAGCCTCTATCAGTGGCTCAATCCTCTGGTACCGATCGGCACGTCCGGAAAATCTCGTAAAAGCGATCAGTCAAACGCTCATGGCGCGAAAACACAATAAAACGACGCCCCCTACGCAATCGTATGCCTCTGGAATCATGCCCTGGTCAGTCCTCGTCCACGACAGGCTCATGCTGACGCAACTCGTGTAGGGTTCCTAGGCACTCTCAAGAGGTCTCACAAGGCATCAACGATGCCAATTTCAAAAATTACGGTGCCGAGAAACCCTAGACTACGGATCGTTGGCTAGATGTCTAGGTGAAAGAAGCAACTAGTAAACTACTTTACTAAGAGAACGGAAATACAACCTTTGTAGATCTGGTGCTCCACCTCCAAAGCTCCGTGATGATGTCTCCTTGCTGTCCAAAACGGATCCCGGGCTCTAGCATCGGCTTCATTGGAGAAAGAGCGGGTTAGGTCATCGACGACGATGCCGAAGATGATCTACGTCGAGGCATCACTAGATCAAGCTCCACCTTCACCAAGCCATGATAACTTGTGAAGGAAACACCCTATACTACTTGGCAAGAGGTAGAGGATGATGAAATAGGAAGTGGGTTGACTTTAGAATTGGATTTCTCACTCATTTTCATCAATCACCATTGATGAAGAAAGGTTTTCTTCATGAAAGAAGATGAAGAAGAAGAAGCTAATATTATGATAGAATAAAAAGAATAACTTGAAAAGATAATCCCATTCATTCTTATCATAATAGTTACCATGGTTAAGTGTAGAGAATGAACCAAGGTTAAGTGAATGGTTAGGTTAGGCATGAAACAAAAATGGTGGACTTTTTCAAAGCTTCATGAAGCTTCAATGTAAAACAAAGCAAGCCACCATTTCTTTTCTTTTGCCAAAATGAATGAATAAATGAATAAATAGATAATAAGTGAATAAACAAAACCCTAACCACTCTCACAACCATGGTTTAATCTTTACACAAATCCAAGTTAACATGTATCATCAAACATGACACAATCAAGTGCACAAAAGTATATCACATATACAACTTGTGCAATCCAAGTGAGAAAATCCATTTAAAGTGAACCAATACTAGTTAATGCAAAGTAATATAACAAATATATAATCATACATTAAATCATTAAATCAACACTTGATTTAACGATCCGGTCATATCGCATATAACCGACTAGTATCCTATGTATCGGCTTACCGAATCAACCCTTGATTCGATAACTAGGTTATATCGCATATAACCAATCGATACATTCATCGCGAGAATAGAATACGGTATCACATACACGCATTATTCTCGGTCCCGCACATATCTCATATGCGCTCCTATTTCGTTTCGCTTGAGCCAGGAAACCTCTGTGTAGGACTCTAAAGACTCGTCAATACGCCGGCAGCAGGTGATGATCATATCAAACACCCACAAGCCGCAAGCGGTCGGCTAAACGTAACGGCCACCCGGGTATTGAGCGATCTGAAGATCGACGAGCAAGCCCGCTCACACTCCAGTGAATCCAACCAGTAACATTACCGTACAGTCCGGTCTGATCGTCTGATATGTCGCATATCTCGCCTAGGGGTGGTAAACGTCAGACCCCAATAGCTTGATAAGTCGTGTCGATATGAGGTCTATAACAGTTCGAGAAACTACTGGTAACACTTACCAGCAAATCTCAGCAACCCTGGCTAGGGATTTCCGGTTATAGCCAATCGAACACAGCGCAACATCAACTCCCTATACCGGGAGAGACGAATCCCCTCCTATCGCTCATTGCCTCCATGTGATTCGGGACTGTACCCAAAAACCACCGTTTTGCACACCCTCTTGGACGTAGTAAGATGGAAATCAAAGCACAGTGGGAACCACACAAGACTCTATGACGATCTGGGGTCAACAGACTACTCTGTACCAGTGTCACCAGAGAACTGCCATCTGACGTAAGGTATAATACCATCTGGGAGTTCTCGGCGAGTCCGTCCAGTGTACCCAGTCTCCACTGAGCACCCGTATATCATCTCTGATGTCAAACACCAATGGATATGGGATCATCCATCGCCCATCTGCATGGGTCGAGAAGGTATATGCTAGTCTACTCTGGTATATCGATGCCCCGTCTCGATACACCCACGACTAGGGACTTTGAAGGATGTACTTATGGACTATCTGTCCCCACTAGTATGATCCGCATCATAGTCCAGGTAGTCAAGTACTCATCCTAAGGGCTTTACCAACATGTAACAGAGAGACAATCAGTGTACACGTTAAGGTAAAGAGAAACCAGATAGCATACTATCATGTCGAGCAAGAAAGTCCTCCCTATATATGTCCCAGCATCCACTAAAATATACATCCTATGTATAGTAATGGCCTCTAGGCATACATATAATTAACAATCTCCCACTTGCACTAGGGCCATCTGATAGCAGTGGTTGTAGTATCTCATACTCAACCATCCCATAAAAATCTCTCTCTGGGAACAGGCCTTTGTGAGTGGATCCGCTGTGTTGTCCTCTGAGTCTACTCTCCAAACCTCGATCACCTTGGAGATCATCCATCTCCATGATCAGGTGACACTGCCTTAGAATATGTCTGGATCACTGATGGGACCGGCGTTCCTTGGCATAAGCCACAACTCCATTGTCACACAATGGGAGGAACAAAGTTCATCTTATGAACTAATATACATCCAGACTGCCTCTTTGGTAGCATCTTAAGTAGCGATGTATCGAGCCTTTATCGTCTAGTATGCCACGGTATCTAGCTTGGAACTCTTCCAACATACCGTCCCTTTACTGAGGGTAAAGACAATGCCTGTGACTGACTCTCAGTCGTCCTTATCACCCTGGAATCCTTCCAGTGATTCTCCCCAGGATCGGTTGATACCATCTCACTACAACTAGTGAGAATTCTAACATCCAATTAGATCTATCTCATAGATCCAAAACCCAGGATTTAGGAGGTATCACTTTGATCCTATATGGAGAATCATTGTGATAAGCGGAGATTGACCGAGCGTAGCATAGGAAACTCCTTTCTTATCAGGAGTATGTCATCCGCGTACTCTACGAGGATCATCACCATACTCCCTACTGCTTTTTTGTTTATACAAGGTTCATCTACCATTTTGATGATGTCAACTTCTTTGACTAATTCATCTAAACAGACGTTCCAACTCCGCGATGCCTGCTTTATCCTATAAAACATCTTGCACACGTTTCCGCTGCTCCCACTATCTACGAAACCCTCTAGCTGTGTACTTATAGACGTTCTCTTCTAAAACATCATTTAGAAAAGCAGTCATGGCACCCAACCACCAGATATCGTAGTCATGGTATGTAGCCATGGTAAGTAGGATCTGGATGTACTTAAGCATAGCCACTTGAAAAGGTTTCATCATCATCCATACTTGGTCAATGATGTAGACCTTTAACAAGTCTAGCTTTGAAAGTCTCAACTCTTCCATGTACACCAAGTAATCTTCTCAAGATATACTTGCTCCTGATGGGGATTTAACCCTTCAGATATAGCAACCAAAGTCCATACTTTGTTGGTGTATAAGGATTCCATCTCAGATCGCTAAGCATCCAGCCATTCTGACAGAGTCTTACTCCTGATGGCCAGGTCGAAACTAGTTGGGTCATCATCTCATGATGCAATCCTCGCTCCCACTGTCATAGAGAAACCGAAGTATCTCTCAGGTGGGTGAGGAACCCTACTAGATCGGCGGAGAGGCTGAGGTTCGTTGGTATCTACTGAATCCTTTGGTTGTACCAAATCATCTGCTGTAGTTTGTATAGCTGGAACATTTCCAGTTGTACATAACAGACCTTGCCTCGAGCTTGTCCGGATTATGCTTTTAGACATAGCCCGGATAACCCCAAATCTTAACTAACTTAAGAGATGGGCTCTTTCCTTTCCATATCACATATGAAGCGGTAGGCATAGATTTGATTTGAACCCTATTCAATAGGTATGTAGCTTCTTAAGTGCATAACTCCCAAAGAGGAAATAGGTAACTCAGTAGTACTCATCATAGAGCACACCTTATCATATAGGGTGTGATTGCTCCGCCCCGATATACCATCGTGCTATGGTGTATACGGAGGAGTAATGCTGTGAGAGAATCTCATTCTCCATTAGAATAGTCCAGGATTTCCGTGCTCAAGTATTCTCCTCCTTGATCACATCAAAGGACATAATACTTATACCCGTATCTTGGTTCTCTACTTCTAACTTATATTCTGTGAATATCTCAAAAGGTTCGGACTTGTGTTTCAACAAGAACATATGTCTGAATCTAAAAAGATCATCAGAGAATGTAATGAAGTATAAAGAACCGATCTTGGCATGTGTAGACAGGGGAGCTTACATACATCAACATGTATCATATCCCAAGAGTTCACTAACACTTTCTCTGTTTCCAATAAACAGAGCTGTGGTCATCTTATCTCTGTGACATGGCTGGCAAGTTTCACAAGATGTAAATTCAAACTGATTTAAATATGCATCTATATGTAACTTCAGCTAGTCAGGTCGCATTGATATGACCTAGTCTACAATACCTCAAGAAGAATTTGTTCATTTCTGAACTGTTCCTCTTGTGTGTGTTCCGTATACTAAGAACTGTAGTTTGATTTAGAACATCAATGCTTTTAGATAACGTGCCTGAACCGATCAACTTTTGATATAGGAAATGTTCAAAACATTATCCAACAATACAAAATTTTATCATTTCTTTACTGATAAAGAGACTGATATGATTTTGTATATCAGGTTCGGTATCTAATAACATTCGTTCAGAATCAATGTATTGGTAATACAGGGTGACAGTGACCAACAGACTTGGCTGCAACACTTGCCCCGTTTTCTGCCTCATGAAACTTATCACCCGTTCTCAGTTCTCTACCTTCCTGTAGCCCTATGTAACATATTACATATGCGGGATCCTGATCCGGTATCATATACCCAGGATGCGGAGGATACTGAGAAACAGTTCTTTGTAACGAACACACCCGAAGATGATGCATCAGCATGCACTCTCTTCGTTTGGGTGGCACGGGAAATCTGGTATTCCCCAATTTCCTGCTCTGTCTTATAACAATTATAAGTTGGAGCGGGACCAACGTTCCCCAGCTCAGTATAATAAGCGGGTTCGGTCAATAATCCGTATTATTATCTTGATTAAGGCGTGATATGGTCTCTAACTGGAGAGAGAGAGAAGAAAACACTCAGCGTGCGCTCTTGCAAGAATAGATTGGTTATTATTTTATCTAATCAGGATGGCTCCCACTGCTTTTTATCAAATCTTCCTTCAAACCCTAAAAGGAAAGACTAGCCGGGATTAATTACACACTACAAGTTCGCCAATATTTCAGCCAGGCCAGTGTCGGTACTTTGAGGGAGGTCCCCCGTGCTTTCGCACGAACCTAATTAATGTAAACCTCGTTTTCCCAGAGGCGTAACCTCGTTAACACCTTTCTAGACACCTACTTGATCGGCTAATTGCAATGTGTAAAACTCTCCCAGGAGTAACTCTTACTCGCAGCGGGTATCGGGATCCAACTATCTCATAGAAGGTATGCAATCTCATTGCAAATTTCAACACTTGAAATTCCCGATAATATTTTGCCCCTAACGTGCTATGACCTTGACGAAAGCCAACAAACTATAGCCCGCTAGTCAAGTTCAACCCGTACATTTCTTGATCGAATTAAACCCACCCGCACGACCCTTGACGAAAGCCAACAAAGCCGCACGACTACCCTAATCCAATCGCATCGTATGCAGCAGATAAGCAGCATATAGCTACCGCACACTGCACCTTGACGAAAGCCAACAAATGCAACACGAATACTATATACAACTTATCTGAAATGACGGAGGGCTACGACAGGTTTTTCTGAAAACCTATTGCGTAATGAACTTGATATCGTTGTAGAATCAAATGATTTTAAAATGGAGTGCTTTTGAGGCTTTTGTAGTTTTGCTAAAGGAGTCACTCCCGGTGAAGGGATCATCGGTCCTTTCCTCGTCGAATGAGGTGCAGGATATATCACATATATCACTGTGCAAAGCAAGAACTGTAGCTACCCTTTTTATTTTGAAATTCGATTCTACAACATCATTAGGTTTCTTTTATTTCATTAATCTCATTAATGAAGTCCCATCATTTAAATTACCTAAACATCACAGATAAATACGACGTACACTTATGCCATCCGCATTCGCCTCGATGTCCCCTCGTGCACCGTTAGGTTAGGTAACTAACGGCAGAGCGGGGCAGGGCTAGCACGGGTGTAAAACATAAGTAACGTCTATATAATATATCATATATACTATATAAAGTATCCATCACAGAACATATCACATGATCACATCACAGATATCGCAGCAGAAGAAAAATATGAAATATTGGATATACTAGGACGTCCGTGTTTTCAATACGAGCCAGTATAAAACACGGATTCCACGGTCGCGATGAATAGCCAAACCCACACCCCTAGACCCCTACGAGAGCGGCAAGTAACCCTACCAATTCTGGAGTTAGGAGACCCGGACTCGACTCCTCGAGTTGGTCTCCCACTAGACTCCAGAACCCGGTTACTTGTGCCCTCCTCCTTGGGTCTATCCTAGTGCGGAAAAGAAAATAATATACAAAGGGTGACAACTTCCGCTACCTGGAAGTGCCCTAATAAAAGAATATTACATACAAGTTTTTACATGAATGAAAATGAAAAACACTCATCTCACATAAAAAAAACCCGGCTATTCAAACACGACGATCCAATATAACATATCCAGCAACACATAACATCACATGTCATCAACGTAAGTAAATATGTCCATCCCAATTGTCGTTGACATATAGCAACGAAACCGGCGATATCACATATTACACTTACGGTCACAGAAAAGAAAGTGTAAAACTACAACAGTTGGAATCCGCAACCTCCTCAGACATCGCATGCCTGACCAAATGAATTCTTTAGACATCGCATGCCTAACAATTATAAACCCTGCATTTTAGTCTCAAAATCGAAAACTCTTTTCAATATCAAGTCGGGTAATTCAACAAGATTCCCGACATCCTGATCGAATGCTCGTCGCAAACTTCAGCAGACGGCTGCACCCCTAATACCGTCGACGAAGTGCACCAAGGCGGAACACCGCTGCCGCGAGCACCCGAACGGATGCTTTCGGTGACGGGGTTCTCCTACAGTTACTTGGTCGGGGCTATGGAGTGAGGCTGTCTATTAAGTTTACCCGGTGAGTATCCGCGTACGCTACGTGATTGCGACGGACTTTTGATCACATCAAAATTCCGTGGCAACCGATCAAGTGAGACTAAACCGCTAGATTTATAACATTCATTCAGTTATCTCATAACTTTTGTGAATTTCAATTATTGTATCCCATTCCAGATAAATAGAAAATGTTAAACTTTTCGATCGAACAGTCAAACACCCAAGTTTTCCCGATACAGATCAACACATGAAACAAGTCTAAAAACATTCAGTTCGTGCCTCAGTACCAACGGTCCAGCCGTAGAAGGGTCAAGCCAATGCCTCACATGTGGCACGCCGTACTGCCCCAAACCCGAAGGTTCAAAGGGCAGTTCAAGACGGTCACATAATCGAGTTAAGGTTTGTTGTCTTCTAGAGGGTCCATCTAGTTACTTGCACTACTTAGAACGTCTTTAAACCACGGAAAAATCCAACACTTGGAAATTTCCCGACAGGGAAAAAATTGGGTATTTATATCCGGTCGAACTTTTTAACATATTCAAAAATTATCCGGAAAGCCACATAGACAAAATCTGATACTCCGATCGAAACACCGAATCCCCAAAACAATCCCAGAAAATTCAACTCTTGAATAATTATTAAAAAATCCCAGAAAATCTAGCATCAGAAAACATGAATTACTGTACAAAAAATATAGGACAATCTAATAATGTGGCCACGGAACCGCCGCATAAGCAGGGCTTATGCCGCGGTTCCGACGCACAATGGAAGCTTCACTCGAAAAATCTTGCATCGTAATTCATAGAATTCCCTACTGAATTTTTTAGCAATTTTTAATTTGGAAAAATCCACGTTTTCAGAAAAAGTCCAGAAAGCGTGGAAAAATGGGGTTTCGGGTTCGATCGGACTTCAAACTCCGTCTAGACTTCGCCTAAAGCTCTAGCTAGGCTCTGATACCACTGTAGGTCAGGCAGCCACCCCATCCAATGGGGTCACCGTGGCACCAACGGGTCCCTCAGCCGCTACTTTTTACGCATGCCCCCTCGCGAGGATTACAACCCACCGGAACACCTTCCGGTCTCGGGACACCCTGGGGGTAAGAGCCTATGCTTCGCCACACTGTCACACAGTGAGAACCCCCCATAGGTCGACATCCAATGCCTAGTAGCTCTGATACCACTGTAGGGTTCCTAGGAACTCTCAAGAGGTCTCACAAGACATCAACCATGCCAATTTCAAAAATTACGGTGCCGAGAAACCCTAGACTACGGATCGTTGGCTAGATGTCTAGGTGAAAGAAGCAACTAGTAAACTACTTTACTAAGAGAACGGAAATACAACCTTTGTAGATCCGGTGCTCCACCTCCAAAGCTCCGTGATGATGTCTCCTCGCTGTCCAAAACGGATCCCGGGCTCTAGCATCGGCTTCATTGGAGAAAAAGCGGGCTAGGTCATCGACGACGATGCCGAAGATGATCTACGTCGAGGCATCACTAGATCAAACTCCACCTTCACCAAGCCATGATAACTTGTGAAGGAAACACCCTATACTACTTGGCAAGAGGTAGAGGATGATGAAATAGGAAATGGGTTGACTTTAGAATTGGATTTCTCACTCATTTTCATCAATCACCATTGATGAAGAAAGGTTTTCTTCATGAAAGAAGATGAAGAAGAAGAAGCTAATATTATGATAGAATAAATGAATATCTTGAAAAGATAATCCCATTCATTCTTATCATAATAGTTACCATGGTTAAATGTAGAGAATGAACCAAGGTTAAGTGAATGGTTAGGTTAGGCATGAAACAAAAATGGTGGACTTTTTCAAAGCTTCATGAAGCTTCAATGTAAAACAAAGCAAGCCACCATTTCTTTTCTTTTGCCAAAATGAATGAATAAATGAATAAATAGATAATAAGTGAATAAACAAAACCCTAACCACTCTCACAACCATGGTTTAATCTTTACACAAATCCAAGTTAACATGTATCATCAAACATGACACAATCAAGTGCACAAAAGTATATCACATATACAACTTGTGCAATCCAAGTGAAAAAATCCATTTAAAGTGAACCAATACTAGTTAATGCAAAGTAATATATCAAATATATAATCATACATTAAATCATTAAATCAACACTTGATTTAACGATCCGGTCATATCGCATATAACCGACTAGTATCCTATGTATCGGCTTACCGAATCAACCCTTGATTCGATAACTAGGTTATATCGCATATAACCAATCGATACATTCATCGCGAGAATAGAATACGGTATCACATACACGCATTATTCTCGGTCCCGCACATATCTCATATGCGCTCCTATTTCGTTTCGCTTGAGCCAGGAAACCTCTGTGTAGGACTCTAAAGACTCGTCAATACGCCGGCAGCAGGTGATGATCATATCAAACACCCACAAGCCGCAAGCGGTCTGCTAAACGTAACGGCCACCCGAGTATTGAGCGATCTGAAGATCGACGAGCAAGCCCGCTCACACTCCAGTGAATCCAACCAGTAACACTACCGTACAGTCCGGTCTGATCGTCTGATATGTCGCATATCTCGCCTAGGGGTGGTAAACGTCAGACCCCAATAGCTTGATAAGTCGTGTCGATATGAGATCTATAACAGTTCGAGAAACTACTGGTAACACTTACCAGCAAATCTCAGCAACCCTGGCCAGGGATTTCCGGTTATAGCCAATCGAACACAGCGCAACATCAACTCCCTATACCGGGAGAGACGAATCCCCTCCTATCGCTCATTGCCTCCATGTGATTCGGGACTGTACCCAAAAACCACCATTTTGCACGCCCTCTTGGACGTGGTAAGATGGAAATCAAAGCATAGTGGGAACCACACAAGACTCTATGACGATCTCGGGTCAACAGACTACTCTGTACCAGTGTCACTAGAGAACTGCCATCTGACGTAAGGTATAATACCATCTGGGAGTTCTCGGCGAGTCCGTCCAGTGTACCCAGTCTCCACTGAGCACCCGTATATCATCTCTGATGTCGAACACCAATGGATATGGGATCATCCATCGCCCATCTGCATGGGTCGAGAAGGTATACGCTAGTCTACTCTGGTATAAGTACATACTCTCCTTTGAAATACCATGGTGGCTGCGCAAATACCATATCAAGAAAACCGGGTTTTTCAAATAAGTACATACTCTCCTTTGAAATTATCCACGGTTCCCAAATCCAGAAATATCATGAAAACGAATATCTCAATGCGTATAATCAGAAAGCATAATGTATGTGACATGTAAAGGAAATGTAAGCATATCAGTATGTCATGCAAGAATCATATCCTGAATGCAACAGTACTACAGTGTAGTGACATGGCAATTATCGATGATGAAGTGTGTGAGCCGGCAAACAAGTGCATGTGGAACATACGCATCATCGATAATGGTGCTGGTGTCCTAGCAGCATGACTGTAATATATCAACAACGCAAGCGATGCAATGCAAATAGCATGAATATGCGGAATCGAATAATCAACGCAACAGTAAAGAATCTACCTCAATAAATATAACATGCAGCCTTGACATTTGAAACAAGACGAATCGGGTTTTTTTTATAAAATAAGGGCTACGATGTTTTAAGAAAAGATGCTTCGTTTGAAAATACCCGTAGAATCCTTTTTGCCTATCTTTAAAATATCCCCGATTCGTTAGTTTCGAAATAAGTATGACTCGGGTGTAGTCTAATGTCTACTAAGTAATTTAAACAAGAGGGGTATGAAACCACCTACATCTGAGTTGATATATATATATAAATAATAGTCAGTGATCCCGCCTCATAGTATCACAAATGATATAATATCCTTGAGTCATGAGCGCGGATCTATCTTCAATATAGGCTCGTACGGTAAATCGTCGTACGGCATCCCAATAGCTGGGTACGGGTCAATATCACATCATCTCATCACATATCAGGTATCACTACCATTATATTACATAATCTAGGGTACAGATCTAAGTCTAGTACAATCGATACCATCTATATAAGTATGAATGCGGGGTAAAACACATGCCCAAAGGCCCGCTAAAGCATCCTGTCGTATCTCCCATACGAATCCTGTCATATCACCGATCTCAAGGCCTCAAATCGAATCACATCGACTCAACCCACATCCCAAGCACTATCCATAATCCAGTATATATACACATAGTCTCATACCCATGTGAACACATACAAACATATATTCCCATATACCCATGCGAAAGAAAGTATGTATGCAAGTGTGTGCGTGCGTGTGTGTATAGGTGCAACCTCTACTCTGGGGTTTCACACTACACTAAACCAATCCATCTTATCATCAATAATCTCAACGAACATATAATAAATATATGTGTGTATACGTATTCGTATACATCACCACGGACTGCAGGGGTGCTAAACGCCATCCACCCGACTTCCCCCGTAGATATAATCTACTCACCTGGTCTTCGCTCGCCGAAATCGATGACGCCGTGCTTCTTTGCCTCGGAATCCTTGCGAGGGTACCTACAATAATAAACAGTCATAATACATATTAACATCGAGGCAGAAAACCGATACAGCGCACAGCATGCTCATAGGTTGGAACCTATGGCCTAAACGTGCAAATCAATCAAACAATCCCTGTTGTCGATGTACGAACACCCAACAACCAAATACAAATCCAAATATCAAGAAAGTGCATTTTAAAATACGGAAAACATCGCCTAAAACACACCAAAATGCTCCCAGATTTTCCCCAGGTGACAATTAGCCAAAACTGCATATAGGAGGGGTCTATTTTAGTGCAAAAGAAGCCATGAACCAAACCTGGGACCCAATTTCCCTGATCTGGCCGCAAATTGCAGCCAAAATGAATATAACTACGGCCTAGGGTTGGAGTTAGGGGCTCGGGTCTTTGTGGTAGCTTCCTAGGTGCCTGCACGACTCCCAGTAATCCCAAAATCAATTCTAGTGGCCCCGGGTTGCTCCAAATTCCAAAATACCCTCACAAATCACACATTTATCCGATGTCGGGGTTTCTAAATTCGTATTCCGGGTTTTAAGTCTCTGTTTTGGGTCATAATTCAAGCACTAGGATGTTGGGGTGGCCTCTACTGATCTCAATTTCACAACACAACTCTCAATTCTCTCAAACCCTAACTTGGTCTTCCTTAAGTCCACAACATCACCCGATATCGATTCAATTTTTACATAGGGGTATAAGTAATGTTAAAACTAAGTTAAGGGTTCAGTAATTACCTCATTTGGCAACTCAAGAATTTTCTTGAGTTGCTCCTAGTGGTCAAAATCCTTGCTTCCTTGGTCTAATGTGTAGATCTCGAGCTCGTGCACACTTTTAATGAAATGAGAGTGGTGTTTTGGTGTTGTTTTCATGGTGATTTGAGGCTTGAAGAGGGGAGGGAGAAGAGGGAGCAGGAGCAGCAACAGCAATGAAGGAGAGGGAGAGAGAAATGTGATGAAGAAATGAGAGGAAAAAGGCTAAGTCGACACCCTCACCTACCCTCTCTCTCACCATACCTATTTTCTTTTCTTTTTCTTATTTCTTTTCTTCACTAAATCCTTTCTCACTCAAATAGTAAACCCAAACAACATGGTAGAAACTAAAACACAAGTGTAGAAAAAAAATGATATGTGCATGTTTTGCACAAAACACCCCCAAAATCCGATTAGCGATTTTTAATCGCGATTAGCACTAAATTAGTGTCAAACTAATCACAAAAACTTAAAAATGGAATAATCCCATAGAATACCCTATTTTGGAATTTTCCATAATTTTTCCAAAATTTTCCCCATTTATTTGTATTTAATTATACCGAAATATTAAAATATTCATTAAAATAATATTAAATTATAAAAATTCCCAAAAATAATATTTTATTATTTTGAAATGTTACAGGGCTATCACAATTTTTGGTGTAGGATTTGGTACTCATTTCCCTTGCTTAAATTCCCTAGTTCATCAAAAAGGTTCACCTCTCCTTTCCCACTTTGAATATGGAAACTTCTAGTAACCCCATGAGACCCAGTGTTCTACACTTAGCCTACAGCATTCTTGGACACGTCGACTCACCAACTTCTTGCCCGAGTTGCCACGGTCCAGAGGTGGGAGCCCGTAAAAGAAACCGGCGATGTGGTGCCCTTCCGATGAGGAGATGAAGACCGGAGATTCCGCGGGGAGATCGAGAAGACGACGAGAAGACCGAAGGACACGGATCGCTCGGTATATCTCTCTTCCCATTCTCTAGTTAGCTAGGATTAGGTTAATGGCCCGATCCGGGTTTTAAATTCCGCGGTAGCGTCGGGTTCTGTTTAAAGAAAAGTTTTGGTTTTCGCATTTTGGCCTCGGAAAGACGGTCGGGGCACTGCCGTGCACTTACACGTAATGTATCACGTCCATGATGGCAATCTCTGGCCCACTAAGTGTACGCGGTACACTTGATCTTGGTCTAAGTCTTTATTGTGAAGTACTCCTGAAAGATCCTGTCAGGGTCTTTTCCCAATCTCATCTCTGCAGGACTGCCCGGAAGTTGGCACTCTTTACTCAATCCATTTCTTATTCCGGGATAGTTGCATTCTCATCATGACTTTCCTTAAGAAATTATAGATTTATCCAACGCCTATGCATGCGTATCAAGTCTCTGACATCAATGGGAAGGAACGTCAACTCGTAAAGATCTCGCACAAACCTTTTACTCAGCTTCCTTTCAATATGGACTAATTCGGAATCATCCCTTCGTAGCTATATAGACTGCACTCCAATTGGCTATACTCATATCTAGAGTCTCTTTCGAAGCTATGAACTTGGCATCTCTAATACCCTGTGGAAGGTGTCTGGCCAATTTCATCCTCGGAAACTCGTCTAAGTCACCGGAGTAATGTGCTTCCGCTCGTCCTGTCTCGATCGACTCACAACATGCCTGTATGAGGTCTTCTTCTAGCTGAAGCTAGTCAATCTAATAATCTCGCATCAGAGCATCCAAATGAACAAACTGTCCTAGTCACTTATCTAGGGGTGACTAGGGATCTTCCATCATGTCCCTGCCTGGAAACTCATGCTGCATTAGCTTCAAGGGTCTGGGGCGATATTTGTCAAACTTAGCAACAGCTGACTCATCTGTCCGCACGGTAGACAACACATAAATCTTCTGGAGTAGACGGTACATCAACAGTCTTCACAATCTGGCTGGCCTCTAGCAATGGCCTGATCATCTGGTGTAGATCCCGAATGCTCGTGTTAACGGAATATCCTAGTAATACAATAAGTCAATGCATTCGTGTGTCACCGGAATACATCCTGGTCGGTTCTCGTTCCTGACGAGCTCGCTCTAACCGCATCTCTAGCTGCAGCTCTCTGCTTGTGTAACCAAGGTAACGGAAATCAAAATCCGATATCGATGAGGATAGATCATAGTAACGAATGGAAATACAGTGCATAAGAAATGTACATCCTAAGGCTACATAAGTGAAGTAGCGTATCGTAAGTATACCGCGGAACATACACACGGTACATCACTCTACTTAAGTCACCTACTCCATCAACCAAGGTCAACCTATGCAACGAAAGTTCGGGTCTAATAACCCCTCGGTCAAGTCTAAGTTCCGTAAGGTCAAGTCTAGGTTCCGAATATATATATACGCCCTAGACTCCGCATAGTCAAATCTAGAGTCGAACCAAGGTTAAACCTAACGCTCTGATACCAACTTTGTCACGACCCGAAAAAGGCGCATGACTGGCATTTGAATCATGTGAAGTCTATAGAACCCCACCAAATTCAAGTAAGCCAAAAGCCCAGAAATCTAAACCTTTAAGGGAAAATAGTGGAGGTGGAGTTTTGAAAAAATGTTTAATGAAACCAAGTCCTTTCTTTAAAACATAAGTTATATTATATGAAAATGCAATTTTTTATATCTATCTTGAAAACCTTTTCGTCATTTGAAATTTAGGCAGCACCTCCTTCGTAAATCTTAACCAGAAAGCAATACAAACAATAATAATAATAGGCATCCCCAAGCGGGAGCTAGCTCTTAATTAAACAATAATAAAGAATGAGATCATAATTAAAATGCAGAAAGTAAAAATAAATAATTAAACAAAATGATCCACCTTTATTAATCAACTTCTGTACAAATCCTACGAATTTAGATTACAAGAGGAAGAAGTTGCTCTCGATCTCTGCCTCGTAGGAAGTAGAAGCTCCGTCGATTTTCACGTCGCCCTATCACGTCGAATCGTGGACCTGTCGTGGATCTCTTGTTCTTTGATGGTGATTTGCTTCGTGTAAAGGTGATGAGTTTTAACTTTAGCCCTCGGTCCTTTATATAGCACTCAAATCAGAAATCCTAGATCTCATAGGTTTAGACTTGCCATAAATATCCACTTTCCAAGTTTTCAGATCCTACGATTTTATTGCCAAATTTTTTATCCTGACATCTTGAAAATCTTGATCTCCTGACCTTAGCTAAATCTGCACAAAATCTCTATGAATAATGTTGGTAATATTTATTAAATTAGAGAGAGCATCTTAATTACTATATATGGTAATAAATTTTTAAGAAACTTGATTAAGAATATTTGGTAAGATATGCATCTATTAATTACTAAAATATTATGCATATATTTTGAAATATTATTCTAACCATTTGTATGATATTATATCTTTAAAAATCTTGATTAGAATATTTGATATGATATGTATATTTTAATTACCAAAATATTATATAAATATTATATGCATATATTTTCCTTCATATTGTTAATTATAATATATAAACATATGGTAAAGAGTATTTTGCAGATAAACCCACATATGTTCTCTATTTATAATAAACACATTTAAATATTTAAGAAAAGTAAGAAAAATGTTATATCAAATGTGCAATATTTTCGACTGAACAAATACCCCCAAACTTAACTTTGATCATCCCGAGCAAACTATTTATTCAAGAGAGGGAGAAAAAAGAAAAAGAAAAACCTAGCACACTTTCGTAGGCAACACGATTGCACTGAGCACGTGCAACACGCCTTTAAACCTCTATGTGTCCCTAGTAGGAGGAGTATTGCTTCCTGAGAGTTTTCAGCGGATTACACCCACAAAATCCCATAATAAAAGAAAGATGGCGGAAGTTACATACAAAGATATGAACATATAAAAGAAAGAACTTGAAAAGAAGAGTTTCCAACTACATTAGTTTTTTGGTTGCCATGAGCCCTATCTTAATGGTCGTGAAAAGATGTTAGATATCGCATTATCCCTCAATAAAACATTGCATTTAGTCTTCCTCCCTACCTTTTATCCAAACATCGATCATATACCCTTACGTGTGTGTAAAAGACATCCCTACACTTAGAGAATTCAATTCAAGCTATCATACCCTTATCCATCTGCCAAAGTACTTTTTAGTCGGTGAATACTTCAGATGGATTTGCTCACACATCCTTCTTTCGATCGTTAATACTTATTGAGGTACTAACCGACCGATTACCAAATATGCTTGCTTATTTAGGCATAATATTATCGTCTTGCAACACCTAAGGTTTAGCAGTGGCTCCCAAACCAGTTGGTCTAAGGCACTAGGTGATAAAGCACCCTCGCTATATTTTTTTATGCTGCCTTAAGTAATTACAAAAGCGGTGTTCATTTTTTTCACCAATTTTTTTATTTTTTATTTTTATTATTCTTCATACCAAGGCTTTTAGATAAGAGCTTCGAGGTATCCTCTACTATCCCAAGTTTCAAGATGTGTGACAGTGCATATAGTAGGGTATCAACGTTCAAAAGTTTGGACTCAAGAATATGGACTATTTTTCTGACTTATTTTTATCCTTAGAATAGTAATTTCCTTCATCTTACGAACCTTTAGGACAACGAATCATAACTACTTATTTCTAGTTTTGTTTAAAAAAACATATAACTTTCTTGCTTTTCTCAAACTATTCCTATCTTTCATATGTAATTTTTCACTTTCTAATCTTTTATTATAAAAAAAATTGTGCTTATATATATGATAATGCAAAATAATGCGTGAATAAGCACAAACCTCCGCCAAACCTGTTTGCAGCAGTGTCCTCACTGATCTCATCTGTTAAGCTTTAAAAAGCTGTAGACTTAGGAGGAAAAGTTATTAACGGGGACATAGCAGCCATATAGATCTAGCCGATCTCCGAAAGTATAAATGACAGTGAAATCCTCCCCTAAACTTATTTTTGGCTCACAATTTTGTAAAAATTTTCTTTCAAGAGCCAAAATATATTTTTCTCTCCCCCCCCCCTCCCGAAACTTGAGTAAAATCGTATTAAGCATTTAAAATTTTGAGGGGGAGTTAAAGTTATTAGTCAATATAAAGATTTACATCAACCATTCAAATATTTTATCGAAGTAACGCACTGGTTGGTAGAAGAACGGAGATTTGAAAAAGTGGAGAGATAGGAGGCGGTATGATTTACGTCTCGGTTGATAGAGATGAAACAGTGATGATGAACGAAAACGAGAATGTGAATGATTAGGAATGGGAAGAATAGTCACATTCTCATATGGGATAAGAAGAAATGGTGGTGGTTCAACCTTTTCAGGTGGAGGTTGATTAATCACTAAATCCGTGTTTTCTAAGAATGCGGGTTCTTCAGCGATGATTTCTTCAAAGCTTTCATCGATATCCCGAATAATAATTTCATCGGAAAGAACGGGATAATACTTGGACTCCATAAAATGTTCATGTTTAGCGTTAGATGTTGACCCAGACAGCTCGATAAAAGGGTTCGTATGTGTATAATAAATAGCAGGGTCAAACAATAACGTACTAGCAGAGTCAAGATCAGTATCATGAAGCTGTTCAAATTCGGTGTTGTCGGAATTTATCGCTTTGACAGAACATACTTAAGTATAGGGTTCGGAGGGTTCACTTCCCAACTTGTAAATGTTAAGCTCAATTGACATCTTCCCGAAGGATGAGGTCATAGAGCCGTTTCGACAATTGATTATTGCATTGGAAGTCACGAGAAAAGGTCGACCTAAAATCACCGGAATTTGCTTTCGTGGGTTCGCTACAGGTTGTGTATCTATAACGATAAAGTCCACAGGGAATATAAATTCCCTGACTTTGATTAACACGTTCTCTGGCTCACCCCTAGGTTGGGTGATAGATCGATCTGCCATCTGGAGAGTGCAGTGCACCGGTTTTAACTTTCCGATCCCTAATTGCTCATATACAGAATATGGAAGCAAGTTAACACTAGCGCCTAAATCGAGTAGAGCACGATTAATATTTTTACTCTAAATAGAAATAGATATGGTAGGACTTTCAGGGTCCTTTCATTTCTTGGGTAGTTGTTGCGTAAAAGCAGTGCTCACATTACTCGTTAAGAATGCATTTTTCGGCACTTGAGTTTTTCTCTTCCTAGTGCACAAGTCATTTAAAATTTTTACATAAGACGGAACTTGTTGAATAGCATCTAGGAGAGTAATGTATATGTTAACTTGCTTATAAATTTCCACAATCTTCTCTATTTGTGGACTTGGTCTGTTGCCCCTTAACCTGTTTGGATAAGGTGTTTTATCAATAAGGTTTGGGTCCAATATTAGAGAGGATTGTGGGGATGGAATGGATCCCAGAATTGGAGTGGGGAACATTTTAGGTTGACTCGAGGAAGTGGGTAGAGAGTTCGAGCCTTGGGGAAAACGGAGAATAGGATCGGAAGATGGTGGACTAGATGAAATAGGAGAAGAAGTAGAAGTGGGGGTATCATTAATATCATCAACGTCATCAACATGTTCACCTAATTGGTTATCCAGCACTCTTCCCGATCTCAACGTGGTAACGGCACTCACATTATAACTTTGTGAGTGGCCAGGATTAGGTATAGGTTGAGATGAAAGTTTCCCTTTCTCTGTCGCACTCATCGCGGTATTTAACTGTGCAAGTTGTGCTTCTTTCGATTTTATGCTTTCATCGTAGGAAGCGATGTTCCGCATTAACGTTTAGATAGAAGATATTAAAATATCAGTCGTTTGCATGGAATGTTTAATGAACGTGTCGAGTGCAGAGGGTTTATCGGTACCGGCAAAAGAATTATTATAAGGATCAAAGTTGTTGGCCGGGTTTTACAAAGGTTGCAGTTGAAAGGGGTGCTGACTCGGTTCTGGTGGTTGCTGTTGCTGCGGAGGAAGTCTTTGATAATTGCTTGGAACTGGTTTTGATTTTTGGTTTGGTTTTGGTTCCAATCAAAATTAGGATGATTCCTCCATCCCTGATTATATGTGGAAGAATAAGGATTGTTTCTAGGTCGCTGCTGAAAAGTAGCATTAATTTGTTCTTGACCTTGAAACGGTGGATTCAAAGGACATTCTTCCGTCAAATGTGATGGGTTGGAATAGCAACCACACACGGTTTTGGGGAGCATAAATTGGTTTAGGGAGGCTGAAGAGACTTTGTTTTATATAGCATCGAGTTTCCTTTGTACCGTGGCCATTTCAGCTTTCACTGGGATGGAAATATTGAGCTGATGGACACCTCCCCTAGATGAAGATGATGGTCTAACGCCTTCCTACTGTAAAGTTTTTTCGGCGAGATCTTCCAGAAATTGCCAAGCTTCACCATCGTGTTTAGACAGGAAATGACATTGACAAATGGTTTCAAGCATCTGTTTTGTTGCAGGATTAATACCTTCATATATAATACCGCAATGGTCCCATCTATTAATTCCGTGATGAGGGCATTGTAGAAAAAGATCCTTAATTCCAAAATGGTTCATTGGGAAGTTGGGTAAACCGGTTAATCTCGCTTCGAACGCGGGCGGTCTTATGATTGGGATAAAATTTCTTAAGGAATGCTACAACGTATTCATCTCATTTGGCAATAGAATGTGCGGCAGTGTTATAAAGCCATTTTTCTGCTAGATCGCACAAAGTAAAAGGAAGACGACGTAATTACATAGTATCTACAGAAAGTTGTAACGTGTCCATCATTACGCATACATTTTCGAATTTGTTTGTAAAAATGTATGCGTCTTTGGATTCAAGCCCGTGAAATTTGGGCAACAGTTTGATGAAGTGGGGTTTAATTTCAAAATTATCCCCATTGGCTGGTGGAATAGATAGACAAGTAGGAAGGGGTCCACGCACTGGGTAGTATCTTTCTTGGAGGGAGATACGCGGTGGATTTTGTACCGACGGGTGGTGGCAGGGTGGTGGTGGTAAAATCTTATGGAGAACCGTCCATCTCGGTCGATGTGGTGGGTGGAGGGGAAAAAGAAGATGAAGAAGTACCGACTTCGGAGTCGATAGCCAAAACGCGGAAAATACGGGCACTAGAATCCCGTGTCCAGCAGAGCATGCACTAAGCGGGTTTAGCATACGTGGCAGCGTGTGTACGAAAAAATGATTTGTTTTGAAAAAGTGTCGGACGTGAGACAAATCACACAAAAAATGCACAATCAATCCTAGAACTAAGGTCACCTAGGTCAAGTCACTAGACCACTCCTAGACTTCCAAAGGACAAGTCGCAGGATCAATCCTCTACCACCACTTTATTACTCTTGTGGCCAGGTAAATGCCAGATAAGTGGTAGGTATCCGCTATACGAATCACCGAAAATAGCAGGCCTAATGAAATAACCACTTGCCTTAGACACACTTGCCTTAGACACCATGCAAGTAATGCGGATAAACGATAGATTACCCACGACCTTTCTCTGTCCTAATTAAGCGTGACAGTCCTTAGAGTCTTGCTCTGGATATTTTTTAATTAATATAGGGTGATGCGGATGCTCGTTTGTGATTTTTAGGGCCTAGGAAGGGCGATAAAATCCCCACCTAATCTGAATTTTGGTCTTGCCCCTTAAATCCATTTTTTAAAATATGCACACACAAATCAATTACAAAACACGCAAAAAGATTTTTGAGCGGCGATATTTTGCAAAGAATCCTGCAGAAAAATATATTATTGGATTTTTTTAGAGGAGAGAGAAAGAGATAGAAAAGTTACCAGAGAAGTTTGGAACCTTAAGTCCCCAACTATGCCGCGGTTCCGCCGCCAAAATGGACTTGTTGCCGTGGTTCCGCCACGGAGTTGAGAGATCTTTGGAAAAAAATTTGCTACGATGGCCTCCCTTGCTCCTCTGGTCCTCTCAAAAAGTCTCTGAATCTTTATCTCTTCGCTACAGTGACTCCAGATATCCTCGCAAAAATCGCACACTAATCGTTAAATATGCAAGATGCGGTTTTGTTTTATTTTTATGATATAGATCGAATAAGAATTCAACACGAATAGTAAGAAAAAAATTATGCACGTATCCCCGACAACGGCGCCATTTGATTGATCATGAAAGAGTGTTTGTAGAATAACTGCAATCAATAACGGTGTCGCGTATAGCTAACCGAGATGAGTACGGGTCGTCCTCAGGGATTCGTGGAACTTTAATCTTGCTTTAGATGTATTTATTAAAAAAGAGAATAGAGAATAGTGAAGAATAGATTCTATGGTAAATACGGATGTAGAATATATATTTTTCAGATCTAGTTTAAATAAGGATATAGAATATATAAGAAGAAGGCTTGTAGGTTCGTTAGGATTTAGTAGCCATGGATGACTAATAAAGATGACTCATTTTGTTTATTGATAGATTTAAAACTAGATTGATAGTGATGAATGAGAATTAGGGTTCTTGGAAGAAACTAGGGTTTCAACACTACTAACCCTTGTCCTTTCATTGATCTCTATTCATGTCTAGCCCTTAACAAAACAATTGTTAATCTGATCTCAAATCGTAGTCGAGACTAGCAATAAATTGGTAGTGCGCCCGATTAGGATGTTAACTATTCTTTTGCTAAAGTTTATAAATTTCATAAGACTTAAAAGAAGTTAAAATATTTTTCTCATTCATTATTCTATCATAATCCTACGAACCCTAACAAGCTAAAAATTACTCACGCGTGTTGTGAGAAGAAGAAGAATGGATAAAGAATGATATCATAATTAAAATGCAGAAAGTAAAAATAAATAATTAAACAAAATGATCTACCTTTATTAATCAACTTCATAAGTACAAATCCTACGAGTTTAGATTACAAGAGGAAAAAGTCGCTCTCGATCTCTGCCTCGTAGGAAGTAGAAGCTCCGTCGATTTTCGCGTCGCCCTATCACGTCCAATCGTGGACCTGTCGTGGATCTCTTGTTCTTTTACGGTGATTTGCTTCGTGTAAAGGTGATGAGTTTTAACTTTAACCCTCGGTCTTTTATATAGCCCTCAAATCAGAAATCCTAGATCTCATAGGTTTAGACTTGCCATAAATATCCACTTTCCAAGTTTTTAGATCCTACGACTTTATTGGCAGATTTTTGATCCTGACATCCTAAAAATCTTGATCTCCTGACCTAAGCTAAATCTGCACAAAATCTACATGAATAATGTTAGTAATATTTACTAAATTAGAGAGAGCATCTTAATTACTTTATATGATAATAAATCTTTAAAAAACTTGATTAAGAATATTTGGTAAGATATGCATCTATTAATTACTAAAATATTATGCATATATTTTGAAATATTATTCTAACCATTTGTATGATATTATATCTTTTAAGAATCTTGATTAGAATATTTGATATGATATGCATATTTTAATTACCAAAATATTATATAAATATTATATGCATATATTTTCCTTCATAATATTAATTATAATATATAAACATATGGTAAAGAGTATTTTGCAGATAAACCTATATATGTTCTCTATTTATAATAAACATTTTTAAATATTTAAGAAAAGTAAGAAAAATTTTATATCAAATGTGCAATATTTTCGAATGAACAGTGGACGCCACACATCAGATCAAGGAAAATAGCATTTTTCTTTTAAAAGGAGCATAAGTTTTCAATTTCACATGCGGTTTTCCAAATCCAGAAATCTCATGAAATTCGGAATCTCATAATCATGAGCTAATAATAAACAATGAATATTGGCATAGAGCCCAACTGCAGTACATAAGCAGAATGTAGGTATACAAATGCATGTGGTCTCTAAGTAAGAAATGCAATATCTAAACTAGTATGTAAGAGCAAGAATACTAACAATTTAATTAAACTACCAGCTATCAGGTTATACGAGTGAGATAACGGTTTCTAATGTGTACGTGACATGGCAATTACCGATGATGATGTGTGTGAGCCGGCCAGTAAGTGTACATGCAACATACGGATCATCGGTAATGGTGTATATGTCCTAACAGCTAATGAAAGCACATGTAAATATATGCAATGCAATGGAATTATCATGAACAGCGGAAAAGAAAATAGTAAACGCAGCAAGATATGATATACATATCTATATACGAGTCATACGGTTACCGTATTTAAAATAGTACGAATTGTTGTTTATAGAAAAGTAGGGATTACGGTGTTTTTGAGAAAAGAAATACCTTTTAAAAATCCGTAGCATCCCTCGGTTTGCCTTTTGAAAATGCATACGATTCGTTGGTTTAAAAATATGTATGACTCGAACTCTATTCTAACACCTACTTAAGTAATTAAGGGACTAAACTAAAACAGTGCCGAAAGTGAATAGAAATCTATACATGTCCGAGTTGATATATCTAGTAGTCGGTGATCCATCCTCATAACATTACGTACTGTAATATCCATCGTACGGCATTCTCGAGTCAAGAATGCGAATCAATCATATATATATATATATATATATATATATATATATATATATATATATATATATATCGTACGGTATAGTCTGTCGTACGACATCCTCAAAATCGAGGGTATGGGTCAAATATCATATATAGATCATAGTTCGTAGGTATCATCCGCCGTACAATATCATAATCAAGGGTACGGATCTAAGGTCGTGTGCATTCTACTATATTATCAAATCGCATGTTATCGCATTTTATATATATAACGCCCAACGATCCTTTAATATATATCGCGTCATATACGATGTCTCATCTCAAATCATATATCAAATCTCTTGACATCCTGCTCGATCGTATCGACTCAAAACCATATAATATATCATATCCTCATCTTACACGTGTGTGTGTGTGTGTGTGTCAACGTATCCATATAAATACACACACACACACACACACACACACACACACACACACATCATAACAAGTGTGTGTGCACGCGCGACAAACTAAAACTGACGACTCACGACTAAGAAACTAAAAACTAAAAGTAACCTTCTTATGAGTACGCTTATTCTAATCCTACGGTCTCTTAAAACCCTATTTGCTACATATCCATATCTCGCATCAACATATATATAATATATAAGAATATCCTATTCTACGGTTGCAGGGTTGCTATACGCCATCCACCCGACTTTCCCCATAGATATATATCTACTCACCTATAATCCTCGCATTGCCGAAGTCGATGACGTCTTGATCTCCTTTTGTCGTTCCGGGAGTCCATGCGAAGGTACCTACAGTTCGAAGAATATCATATCGTAAATGAGAATCAATACAAGAAAACCGATACAGCACATACAGTGCACATAGGTTTGAACCTATGGCCTACGTATGCAAGAATAGCCAAACAATCCTCGATATTGACGTACAAACGTCAAACCACCGAGCCAAAACCCAAATACCAAAATCCAAGTCAACAAAACTCGCAATAGGGTTGCTACAAACTTTCTTATTTATAGCATACAAAAAATATTCTCTGAAAAATAATTTCCGAACTTAGAAAATTTGTGCCCGGCCCGACAATAGACGTCTGTCCCAGAGATGGACAGACGTCTGTCAGTGCATATCCCGAAACTTCAACTCTCTATCCAGTCCTACAGATGTTCGCTAGAGAGGGACAGACGTATGTCAGGATATTTACCGAAACTCCAAAAAAAGGACAGGGCGAGACAGACGTTTGCCCCGACGTCGGTGAAGACGTCTGGCATGAAGATAATTGCAAATCTTCGCTTTGTGATAACGCCGGATCAATAGGGAAATCTTTAGGGATGAATGTGAGGCATGCATAACATTACATTTATAGCATAACCTTAATCTCATTTAAATTATGATTAAATAGAATGGTAAATATTCTATTCGCACAAAAAACCCGTGTGCAGACGTCTGATGATCACTTCGATAGATATCTGCCACCTCTCTGTATTGGCTACAAATATTGGGCAGACATCTACCACTCCTTGGTCAGATGTCTGTTGACGCTCTATATTTTAGTTTTGACCTTGGCCCAGACTTGGTCAGACGTCTGACCGCGCCTTGGTCAGACGTGTGCCGACGCTCTGGTTTTGGCCCAGGCGTTTGTCAATTTGCCTTCAAACATCTGGCTTTGCTCAGGCTTGATGCCTATGTATGGGCATAGGTCTGAACCTCCTTGTTCAAACATATGAGAAAGATTCTCCACATATTAACAAAAAAAACCCTTAATTTAATTGAAAATATATATTATATTTTCAAATTGATTTAATAATTGCAATAACATTTTCTGGAATAATTTATATTGTAAACAATAACATACAAATCACGCTTTTGGAGAAATCAAGATAAACTAATTTTACTACAAATTCAGTGCACGTGTATGCAGCACATATGTGTTTATTCGAAATTTTGTGCATAAAGAAATTGTGAAATGCAAATTTATATTATAGAGATAGAATAAAAATATTGTTGAAGTAAAACACTTAAAACTATATAAAAAAATTTGAGGTTTTTTCTTGGAAAAAGAGAAAAGGGCACGATTATGAGCTAAATTATAAGAAATGCCTTAATTTTAGCTTCAATAGAAGAAAATATTCTTAACTTTTTAAGACCAGCACTTTTAAGACCAGCACTTTGATCCCTCGTTCATTATTTATTCTTAAAATAACCTTCATTTAATACTTTGTTAAAAATTCTCCTTTTCATATATTTGATATCACAATTATCCGTCTATAGTTTTTCTAAAATATCTTTTATTGATCCAATATAATTTCGTCATAAAAATTCATCTATCTTCCCAAAATTTTAATTTTCCTCTAATATTCTTTCTTCTGAATCCATTATAAAGAAAACATAAAAAGTAAAAAAGTAAAATGCAATCTCGAGAATTTTTTCCAAGTTCGCCAAATATGAGATCTCTCTTGGATTTTGTGAATGTCGAAAATGAAAAGAAGAGAAGAGGTTGAAAGTGAAACTAGAAAAGAAGAAGATGTAACAAAATGTATAAGAACAAGAGAAAAAAAAGATATTCTAAAATATAAATAATTAAATAAAGGGCATTTTTTTAGAACAATTTAAAATTGAGGGGGAAATGTGCTGGTTGTAGAAAGTTAAGGATGCATTACCTGCTATTTGGGCAAAAGTTAGGGGTATTTCTTGTAATTTAGTATAGTTAGGGGTATTTCCTGTAATTTAGCGCAAATTATTTGATTTGATTACAATAAAATTGATCATCTATAATACAAGATTTTATATAATATATTATATTAGATTAGGACTTCTGGAAGGAGGGAGAATCTCATCCTTCCATATTTTACACCGTTTGATTTGTGATTCAACATTTATAATATGAGGAATCGGGGCATGCACTATCTCTCCGCGCTGTATGCCAAGACCCAGGTATGTGGGACCAAGAGGCCTTTTAGCAAATAGCCCCCTAGCTGTAAGCCCCTTTTAGTCATATAATATACTCTCATAATAAAAATTAATCAATTAATACATCGAAAAATGGGTTTCTTTTTCCGAAAAATTTTAGTGGGGACATGTGCTTCTGCTGAGATATACTTGAGTCTGCCCCTGCCTCTGCTCATCGCCCTCCTTTTCCATCGTCAACCCCTCTAGTCGTCCTCTCCCTACTACAAAAACTTTTCATATATTATTAACTAATTTATTATTATTTTATTAATTTAATTTATTAATATTTAAGAATTATGATGTCATTTTTTTTAAATGGAATTAAAGACTCGAATAAGCCCTATATATCTTTACTAATTACTTTGGATTATAATTCCATTCGAATAATATTTTTAAAGCCATTTTCATTACCTCTAAAACTCGTACATGAACGAAGACATTCTATTAATTAATAGCTTTTTTTTATCAAATGTATTTTTTAGGAATGAAAATGCTCAAGCATTAAGATGAACAATATAATATAAAAATGATAGAAAATTTTAAACGTGTCTACATAAAAAAGAAGAAGAAGAAGAGTGATCTCATAACATTTTATGAGACTGAGTCCCTAAATTAATGGGAGGATTAATAAAGGAATTATGATTAGTATCTTTTATCATATTTTTATTTGACAGTGAGCCCAATAATTGTCAACCCTTAAACATCTATACCATCCAAATAAATGGACGGCTAATATTTAAGAATCGGACGGCTAATGATAATGCTCACAAGTGGTATTTTCTCAGATTATGACACGTGGCGAATAACGTGTCCCGAAGGCTACGGAGATGGAATAAATGAGTTGTATTAGAGGCATTCCTCGGGATCTCGTCTCCAAGGACTATTCGACCTTTCAGGAGACCTCCCTGAGTACTTTCCACATTCACCTAGCAAACGGCCAACAGCTCGTCTCCGAGCTTTCTCGGTCTTCTTGCTCGTCTTCGAGCCATCTTTCAAGCAGAGCTTCCTCGGTCTTCTTGCTCGTCTCCGAGCCATCTGACAGGCCGAGCTTCCTCGGGCTCCTTGCTTGTCTCCGAGCCATCTGTCAGGCCAAACTTCCCCGGCTTTCACGATCAACCGAGAGCGCGGAACCCAAGTGCCCCCGCAACGGCTCCGCGTATCTCGCCAGGGCGAGATATCCGCCTCCCCACATTCCGTGTCCCACACTAGCGCATCCCCCATTAATGGGCGTATCCCGCCATTAAATGCAAGGAAAACGCGGGGGCGTAACTGACGGCGATGATCTCACGCCTGCTCGCTCCACGCGACGACTATATAAACCCCTCTCCCAGACGACTCAGATAACTCGGACTCATTCCAATACGCCATTACTCTGCACCTATTTCTCGGCACTAACTTGATCGTCGGAGGGTCCTGCGGTGGTCACCAACCCTTGAACTTCCTTTACAGATAGCTCGGCGTCAACACCAACCCATTGAGATCCACACGCTCAACAACTCCCAAACCAAATCTCAACCGGTAAAGACCGCAATCACAGGATTGACGGAGGACAACATCTGAAGGAGAGCACAGCCTCCATCAGTTGGCGCCGTCTGTGGCCCTTGTTGTCGCCTCCAGGAAGCTTTGGCACTATTTTCAAGCGCACACGATCCTCGTCCTCACCGAGCGACTTTTAAGGTCGATTCTCGCCTCCCCTGGGTCATCAGGACGTCTGGAGAAATGGAAGTATGAACTTTCCCAATTCGATATCAAATACGCCCCCGACAATCCATTAAAGCATAGGTCTTGGCAGATTTTATTGTCGAATGCACCATCCCCACTAAAGAAGAAACGCTGACACGGGGCCCCGAACCATATCCCTCGGTCGAGGAGGTGCCTGACCCCATCTCGGATTGGATGCTCTATGTAGACGGATCTTCTACCGAGGAGGGGAGCGGGGCTGGCCCGATCATCCGCGGCCCGGACGAAGCGGAAAAGAAATACTCTTTAAAGCTCGGGTTCAAAGCGTCAAACAACGCCGCGGAATATGAGGCCTTGTTGGCAGGACTTCGAATCGCCTCCAAGGTAGGACTGAAGACCATCATAGTTCGCAGCGACTCCTCACTAGTCGTCGGCTAAGTAACCGAGCATTTCGAAACAACTGATAAAGGCTGTGATCTCCTTCAGATGTTTTCCTCCGTCGATCCTGTGATGGCGGTCTTTAACGGTTGAGATTTGGTTTGGGAATCGTTGAGCATGTAGATCTCAATGGGTTGGTGTTGACGCCGACCTATCTACAAAGGAAGTCCCGGGGTGAGTGACCACCATAGGACCCTTCGACGAACTAGTTAGTGCCGAGGAATAGGTACAGAGTAACGGCGTATTGGAATGAGTTCGAGTTACCTGAGTCGTCTGAGAGAGGGGTTTATATAGTGGTCGCGTGGAGCGAGCATGCACGAGATCATCGCCGTCAGTTATGCCCCTACGTTATCCTCACATTTAATGGCGGGATACGCCCATTAATGGGGGATTCACTAGCGTGGGACGCGGAACATAGGGAGGCGGATATCTCTCCCTGGAGAGATATGCAGAGCCGTTGCGGGGGCACTTGGGTTCCTCGCTCTCAGTTGATCCGGAAAGCCGAGGAAGCTCGGCCTGACAGATGGCTCGGAGACAAGCAAGGAGGCCGAGGAAGCTCGGCCTGTCAGATGGCTCGGAGACAAACAAGAAGACCGAGGAATCTCGGCCTGACAGATGGCTCGAAGACGAACAAGAAGACCGAGGAATCTCGGCCTGACAGATGGCTCGAAGATGAGCAAGGAGACCGAGGAAGCTCGAAGACGACCTGTTGGCCGTTTGCTAGGTGAAGGTGGAAAGTACTCAAAGAGGTCTCCTGAAAGGTCAGATACGTCCTTGGAGACGAGGTCCCGAGGAACGCCCCTATTGCAACTCATTTATTCCACCTCCGTAGACTTCGGAACGCGTCATTCGCCACGTGTCGTTATCTGAAGAAATACCACTTGTGAGCATCATCATTAGCACCCACTCTCGTTCTGACCTATTTATGGGTCCGGTCGAGAGTGGCCTACTCGGTTTTTCTTCTGCTCAGTTTGGCGCCGAGAATCATAATGTGGATCGCCCGGGAACGACATGGCGTTTGGCGGTTGCGTCGTTTCGATCTTTGGGCCCACATGTCATCTTTTCGTGCTCCTGAATTTTCGCGCGTATCCCCGATTGCATCAGTGGATCAGTGAAATGATTGCACTTTAAAGAGGGGGCGTCGTTTCAGTCGATTCGTCAGTTGGGGTATAGGCCACATATCAAACGTCGGTTGGCGGGTGAGACAGGCTGTCTTTGACTCCTGCAATCGAAGGGACGTCCCCAATAGTCGGCCGCCACATGGAGCTTCGACTGCCGCTTAGGCGCGACGTTTCGTTTTGGCGGGAATCAATCTGGGCCATAGGATGTTTTCTTTTGGGTGTATAAATAGGAGGGGACCATCCTAGGGCCAACACTTTGCCTTAATTCTCTCTCGTTGTTGAAGATTGCCCGGCGTACCTCCGTTTAGATCGAATCTTCTGTTGGTTTTTCCTTGGCGTGTCCATTTTTTTGAATCAGGTGAGATGTCTTCCCCCGATGTATCTGTAGATGTAGTAGGGGTAGAGTCGGACGATGAGGCCTCAGTTTCTGGGGTCGAGTCTAAATGGTCTTCCTCCTCTTCGGCTTCTGATAACCAAGAGAGTTATTCTTCTTCTTCTTCGTCTTTTGTGTCGGGTTCGCCCCGTAGAGTTAGGGCCACCCCTGTCACTCGCCGTCGGACGGCGACAAGGGCTCCCAAGGTGCACATCCGGAAAACCCACGATGCGTCCTCCGTTTTGAAGAGTCTGGATGAGATTTCCGACATTCGGGCTCGGTTGCATATTCCCTATAATTATTCCCTTCGTTTGGCTGGGGAGGGTGAGCGGGCAGATCAGATGCAGGGCAAAGAGGTTGCCCTGTATATGGAAGCGTTCTGGGCAGGAATGTGTCTGCCCTTCTCACCCGAGGTTAGTGCGGTACTTCGTTGCTTCAATCTTGCCCCGGGCCAGCTAGCGCCGAACTCGTGGAGGATCCTCCTCAGGTTTCTGGTCCGGTTGAAATTAGATCAAATCCCCTTCAGTTTGATTCTACTCGTGTCTTTCCTTTATTACAAAAATCACCCCGTTACAAGTAAGGAGGATCCGAGCTAGGTATACTTTTCGTTTAAAAAATGTAAGGGTGGGATGGCCGGGTTGGGGGTAGTGGTCGTCCCTTCTTCCATCCATGAATGGAAGGAGAAGTATGTACTCGTCGGGCCACCGGAGGGAGATGATTGGCATATGCCTACACAATGGCACAGGGACGACTGCCCGAGGGCAAAGCGGTCGACTTCCCCCGAGGCGAGGGTGGTGTCCCAGTAGGAACCGATCCAGTGGGCAGATGTCCTGCTTTCCAAGCAGGTACTGAGCTGGGCTGGGCTCAGTCCTGCACGTTTCTTGGGTAAGTTAGGGCTTTCGATGATCTATTTAAACATTACTAAATTTCCTTTGCCGTTTTAGTGTCGTTAACCCCCTTTGTTTATGTGTTCTTTTTTGCAGAGCCCATGAACCGATAAAAAATACTAGCCGCCATGGCAGCCAAGACCCAAGGAAGGAAGGCCGGGGGCGCAATCTCATCCCGCCCCAGTCCGAGCTCAGCCCCGAGGCAAACACCTCCGCCTAAACCTTCCGTAGCACCTTTAGTCCGGGAGGAGCGCCGTTGGGGGTTCAGAAGAACTTGCGGGACCCGACACCCCGGGCGAGGGAGGAGGAGGAGCCCGCCGAGATCCCCCTCAAAAGACTGAAGCGGGTGGTCTCTCGGCCACTACCTACCGGGATTCCAGTGCAGAAAGGAGATTTCTGCATTGAGGTTCCCTCGGGGCTCTCCGTCACCGACAACTTGCTTTCGGATATGGAGTAGGCAGCCGGGGGCAAGATTCCCCGGGGGACCATGAAAGCCCAGGTAGCCGCCATAGCGCAGGAGGCGGTTCAGGTCGGTACTTGACTTTTCTTAAAATTTCTTAAGTCTTATTTCCTAAGTATGAGCTTTCTAACCCGTTTGCTACTTTTCTCAGGTCCTTCATCACTGCGCTCTCCTCGTCGCCATGGAATCTGAGGAGAGAGCCTCGGCCATGAAAAAGGCGGGCGAATCCTCTTAGCGGGAGGAAGAACTTCCCCTCCAACTGCAGTAAGCGGAGGAGAAGGTGGCCAGTCTCGACTCAAGATTGGTTATGGAGGGGCTAATGACCTCCAAGCTAAAAGAGTCCCATCAACTCCTAAACGAGTCCAACCGGGCTATCCAAGTCATGTTGGAGGAGACGAACAGCCTCTACAATGCGATGAAGAGGTCGAGGGACGTCGCCAAGAAGGATGCTCGGGCGGCCTTAGACGCGGCGAAGCTTGCAGAGAGCCGGGCGGTGAAGGCCGTGGAGGAATACAAGGCGTCCGATCAATTCTACCTTGATCTCGCCGAATCCGCGGCCGTCATGTAGCACAGCGCTCTCGACGCCATCAAGGAGTCTATGCCCCAGAGGTAAGATTAAAGCATCCTCCCGGACACCCAAGCCTCGGGACAAGGGCCGATGCCCAACCGCGAGCTCCATGCAAAGTACCCCCTCACCAAGAAAGCGCCGCAGGGGGGAGGCGCCGAGCAGGCCGTAGGAGGTAAAGCCGTCGGCGGGAGCACCGATCCTGAGGTCACCATTCTGGTCCCTGGCAAGGGCGCTGAGCAGGGAGAGATCCCGGCCGAGCGGGCGACCTGAGCTATCCCCTTTCTCCTTTTTTTTTATCTTTTTAGGATTTTTGTAAGCCTCCGAGAATTTTGGTAAGGCTGAGGAGTCCAGAATACCTTGTATTTATTTTTTATTATAAATAAAGTACACCTTTTTCCTTTGCCCAAATGTCTGCTCACTGCGCAAGTATTTTAGCTCGTATACTTTTCATCTTGCAAGCACTTTTAGCTCGTAAGTATCTTTTTCTTGCAAGTGTTAGGCCGGTGTCCACCCTTCCCACACTTGCCGACCGTCAATCGAGTAGAGTCGAACGATAGCAAAGTGTTGGAAGGTCGGTATCCTCCCTTTCCCCGAAGTTGAGGTGGTGATCGCGCATCGAGTACGAGTCGATTAATGACCAAGTGTAGGAAGGTCAGTATCCTCCCTTTTCTCGGAGTCGAGGTGGCGATCTGTAATACCCCAGGTGGAGTTGGGGCTGAATACCACCTACCCCGTGAGAAGTGAGATGTTATCCGGTATCGAGGTGCGGATGTAACCGATACGGATGCACACGGGGACCCACCAGAATAATGAGGAGTATCGAATTCCATTACGAAAGAGGCGCCTTTTGGATGAATCGGAACTCCGAAGTTTGAAAAACTCCGTAGTTAAGCATCCTTGAGCCAGAGAAATTCTGGGATGGGTGACCTACTGGGAAGTAGCCCCGGGTTCATTCAAAGGGACAAAACCGTGCGGTTTCGGCCAGAGAGGACAATACCATCTATGTTTGGGGGTGGGTCGTGACAAATATGGTATCAGAGCCGGTCCCTCAAAAGTAGGTATATGGTTCGAGGACGAACCACTGTTCTAAGTGGGGGGAATGTAATACCCCAGGTAGAGTTGGGGCTGAATACCACCTACCCCGTGAAAAGTGAGATGTTATCCGGTATCGAGGTGGGGATGTAACTGATACGGATGCACACAGGGACCCACCAGAACAATGGAGAGTATCGAATTCCATTCCGAAAGAGGCGCCTTTTGGATGAATCGGAACTCCGGAGTTTGAAAAACTCCGTAGTTAAGCGTGCTTGAGCCAGAGAAATTCTTGGATGGGTGACTTAATGGGAAGTAGCCCCGGGTTCATTCAAAGGGACAAAACCATGCGGCTTCGGCCAGAGCGAACAATACCATCTGTGTTTGAGGGTGGGTCGTAACATGATCACGCGTCGAGTATGAACTAATTGATGGGACGAGCAGGAAGCTGTTCGGTGGCCTTGTGGGGAGGGCTTTTAGATCCATAGCGTCGTTCGGCAGGAAGCTAACCGCTGCTGATGGACTGAGCAGGAAGCTGCTCGGTTGCCTCGCAACGAGGGCTTTAGATCCACAGCGTTGTTGGGCAGGAAGCTACCTACTGCGGATGGACCGAGCAGGAAGCTACTCGGTGGCCTCGTGACGAGAGCTTTGGATCCACAATATTGTTGGGAATGAAGCTACCCACTGAGGATAAACCGAGCAGGAAGCTACTCGGTGGCCTCGTGACGAAGGCTTTGGATCCACAGTGTTGTTGGGCAAGAAGCTACCCACTGCGGATGGACCGAGCAGGAAGCTACTCGGTGGCCTTGTAACGAGGGCTTTGGATCCATAGCGTTGTTGGGCAGGAAGCTACCCACTATGGATAGACCAAGCAAGAAGCTACTCGGGGGGCCTCGTGACTAGGGTTTTGGATCCACAGCGTTGTTGGGCAGGAAGCTACCCTTTGCGAATGGACCGAGCAGGAAGCTACTCGGTTGCCTCAGGATGAGGGCTTTAGATCCATAACGTTGTTGGGAAGGAAGCTACCCACTGTGAATGGGCCGAGCAGGAAGTACTCGGTCACCTCGCGACGAGGGATTTAGATCCACAACGTTGTTGGGCAGAAAGCTACCCACTGCGGATGGGCTGAGCAGGAAGCTACTCGGTCGCCTCATGACGAGGGCTTTAAATCCATAGCATTGTTGGGCAGGAATCTACCCTTTGTGGATGGGCCGAGCAGGAAGCTACTCGGTCGCCTCACAACGAGGGATTTAGATCCACAGCGTTGTTGGGCAGAAATCTACCCCTTGTGAATGGGTCGAGCAAGAAGCTATCCGGCCGCCTCGTAATGAGGGCTTTGTTGACTATATAGTATCTTCTTGGGGCGTCGTTCAACCTCCCTTGACCCGTAAAGAGCGGGAATGGTGACGTCGCGGACAACATATGGCAGCGCCTGTTCAGTCGAAAATATTGCACTTTTGATATAACATTTTCCTTACTTTCCTTAAATATTTAAAGGTGTTTATTATAAATATAGAACATACTTGGGTTTATCTGCAAAATACTATTTACATATATTTATATATTATAATAAATATTATGAAGGAAAATATATGCATTTTATATTTATATAATATTTTAGTAATTAAAAGATACATAGCATATCAAATATTCTTAATCAAGTTTTTTAAAGATTTATTACCATATAAACTAATTAAAATACTCTCTCTAATTTAATAAATATTTCTAACATTATTCATAGAGATTTTGTGCAGATTTAGCTCAGGTTAAGAGATCAAGATATTCAAGATGACAGGATAAAAAATCTGCCAATAAAATCGTAGGATTTGAAAACTTGGAAAGTGGATCTTTATGGAAAGTCTAAACCTATGAGATCTAGGATTTCTGATTTGAAGGGTATATAAAGGACCGAGAGCTAAAGTTAAAACTCATCACCTTTACACGAAGCAAATCACCGTCAAAGAACAAGAGATCCACGATAGGTCCACGATTCGACGTTATAGAGCGATATGAAAATCGACGGAGCATCTACTTCCTACGAGGCAGAGATCGAGAGCAATTTCTTTCTCTTGTAATCTAAATTCATAGGATTTGTATTTATGAAGTTGATTAATAAAGATAGATCATTTTGTTTAATTATTTATTTTCTATATTTTTACTTTCTGCATTTTAATTATGATCTCATAATCTATCCTTTCTTCTTCTTCTCGCAACATGCGTGAGTAATTCCAAACTTGCTAGGGTTCGTAGGATTAGGGTAGAATAATGAATGAGAAAATATTTGAACTTCTTTTACATCTTATGAAGTTTATAAATTTTAGCAAAAGAATCGTTAACATCCTTATCGGGCGCACTACCAATTTATTGATAGTCTCGACTGTGATTTGAGATTAGATTAATAATTGTTTTGTTAAGGGTTAGACATGAATAGAGATCAATGAACGGACAAGGGTCAATAGTGGGGAAACCCTAATTTCTTCCAAGAACCATAATCCTCATTCATCACTATCAATCTAGTTTTAAATCTATCAAAAGATAAAATGAGTCATCTTTATTAGTCATCCATCAACTATTAAATCGTATGAACCCTACAAGCATTTTCCTTATAAAATCTATATCTATATTTAAAATAGATCTTAAAACTATTCTTACTCTTTTCAATCAACTCGTCTAAAGTAAGATAAAGGTTCCACGTTTCCCCGAGGACGACCCGTACTCATCTCGGCTAGCTACGAGCGACACCGTTATCGATTGCAGTTATTCTACAAACACTTTTTCATGATCAATCAAATGGCACCATTGCCGGGGATACGTGCATAATTTTTTTCTTGCTATTCGGGTTGAATTCTTATTTGATCCATATCATAAAAATAAAACAAAATCGTAACTTGCATATTTAACGATTAGTGTGCGATTTTTGCGAGGGAATCTAGAGTCACTAGAGCGAGAAAATCAAGATCCAGAGACTTTCTACGAAGCCCAGAGGAGCAAGGGAAGCTACTGAAGAAAACTCAGCAGACGAACCCACCATAGCGCGGCAGAAGGATTGTTTTTGCGGCGGTTGGGCGGCGGTCTTGAAGGATCGTGCATCAAAACTCCTCTGGTATCTTCCTCATATCTTTCTCTCTCCCTTAGAAATCCAATAATTTGATTTTCTGCAGGATTCTTTGCAAAATATCGCCGCTCAAAAATCTTTTGCGTGTTTTGTAATTGGTTTTTTTGTGCATATTTTAATATGGACTTTAAGGGGAAAGACCAAAATTCAGATTATGTGGGGATTTCATCACCCTTCCTAGACCGTACAAATCACAAAACGAGCATCCGCATCACCCTATATTAATTAAAATATCTAGACCAAGACTCTAAGGACCGTCGCGTTCAATTAGGATAGAGGAAGGTCGTGGGTAATATATCGCTTATCCGCATTACTTTCGTGGTGTCTAATGCAAGTGTGTCTAAGGCAAATGGTTACTTAATTAGGCCCGCTATTTTCGGTGATTCGTATAGCGAATACATTCCACTTACCTGTCCACAAGAGTAATAAAGAGGAGGTAGAGGATTGATCCTGCGGCTTGGCCTTTGGAAGTCTAGGAGCGGTCTAGTGACTTGACCTAGGTGACCTTAGTTCTAAGGTTGATTGTGCATTTTTGTGTGATTTGTCTCACGTCCGTATTTTTCAAACCAAACCATATATATTTTTATTTTTTTTATTATCGTTCACATGCTTCTACTTGCACTAAACCCGCTTCGTGCATGGTCAGCTGGATACGGGATTCTAGTGCCCGTATTGTCCGCGTTCCTGCTATCAACTCCGAAGTTGGTACTTCTTCATCTTCTTTTTCCCCTCCACTCACCACATCGACTGAAATGGATGGTTCTCCATCAGATTATAACACCGTCCTGCCACCACCCATCGGTGCGCAGAATCCACCGCGCATCTCTCTTAAAGAAAGATGTTATCCTATACGCGGTCCCCTTCCTACCTGTCTATCTATTCCACCAGCCAATGAGAATAATTTTAAAATTAAACCCCACTTCATCAACCTGTTGCTCAAATTTCACGGGCTTGAATCTGAAAATGCATATGTTTTTATCACCAAATTCGAAAACATATGCGCAATGATGGACACTTCACAACTTTCAGTGGATGGTATGAGATTGCGTCTTCTTCCTTTTACTTTGTGCGATTTAGCAGAAAAATGGCTTTATAACACTGCCGCACACTCTATTTCTAATTGGGATGAATTCGTTATAGCATTCCTTAAGAAATTTTATCCCAATCATAAGACCGCCCGTGTTCGGAGCGAGATCAACTAGTTTACCCAGCTTCCCAATGAACCATTTTGGAAATGCATTGAACGGTTTAAAGATCTGCTTGTCCAATATCCTCATCACGGAATAAATAGATGGGATCTGTGCCGAATTATACATGAGGGTATTAATCCAGCGACAAAGCAGATGCTTGAAACCATTTGTCAATGTCATTTCATATCCAAAGACAATGGTGAAGCTTGGCAATTTCTGGAAGATCTCACAGAACAAACTTTGCAGTAGGAAAGTGTTAGACCATCATCGTCTAGGGGAGGTATCAATCAGCTCGATATTTCTATCGCAATAAAAGCCGAAATGGCCGCTATACAAAGGAAACTCGATGCTATAGAAAACAAAGTCTCTTCAGCCTCCCTAAACCAAATTACGCTTCCCAAAACCGTGTGTGGTTGATGTTCCGACCCATCGCATTTGACGGAAGAATGTCCTTTGAATCCTCCGTTTCAAGGTCAAGAACACACTAATACTGCTTTTCAGTAACGACCTAGAAACGATCCTTATTCTTCCGCATACAATCAGGGATGGAGGAATCATCCCAATTTTGCTTGAAACTAAAACCAAACCCAAAATCAAAACCAGCTCCTAAGCAATTATCAAATACCTCCTTCACAGCAACAATAACCACCACCGCAGAGTCGGCACCCCTTTCAATCGCAACCTTTTCAAAATCCAGCCAACAATTCTACATATTATAATAATTCTTTCCAAACGGCGGGTACCGAAAACTCATCTGCACTCGAGCGAAGCGTGGATATGTTTATTAAACATTCCATGCAAATGATGGATGAATTAAAGTCTTCTATTCGAACGTTAACGTAGACCACCACCTCCCACGGTGAAAGTATAAAGTCGATGAACGCACAACTTGTGCAGTTAAATGCCGCGATGAGTGCGAGAGACTAACGGAAACTTTCATCTCAACCCTTACCCAATCCTAGCCACTCACAAAGTCATAATGTGAGTGCCGTATGTAATTCTACGGTGGTGCCCCGGCCGTCAATCCGAAGCCAAACGCGGAACAAAAACTTTTTACGAAACCGGTGCTATCGTAGACTTTTACCCGGATCGTACCATTAACACTAAACTAGAAAACTACTAAAATGATAGAATGGCTATACCGAACGATCCGTGTCCTTCGGTCTTTAGCCGCCATCCTTAGCTCCTCGCGGCATCTCCGATCTCGCTCGATCTCCGGTCTCCTCGTCGAAAGGGCACCACATCAAGAAGTCTTTTTACGGGCTCCCGCTTCAAACCGAAGCAACTCGGACATGAAGTTTGCTAGCCGACATGTCCAAGGTGAAGTAGAAAATGTGTGTGATAACTTTGTCTCTATACACTTAATGAATCTCAACACATGAGATGGGATGAGTGGAGGTTGAAGAAGAAGCCATTGATAGAGGAAGTTGTGAGCTCAAGAGTATAAAGAAGAGGAGGAGCTTTTGCTTATTGTGTGAAATGATAAAATGTGAGAGAGCTTTTTCTCAAGACCAAGCCCACACTATATGTGGCTGCCCTCTCTCTCCCCACACATCATTTCCATACAATAATTAACCAAGAGATTAGACATGGCACAAAAAATAACACCATGACTCGTCAACAAAGCACATGCCACATTTAATGCCCTTAATTATGACTTGAGCTCATAATTTCCACCAAATAAACATTAACCCAAATGTTTATAACAATAAATAGAATGGCATCTTCTAAAGTAAACTCGTGACGAATCACAAGGATACCCCTCATCTGTATATACATACCCGCATCCGCATTCCGACTGAATGCGAATGCAATGAGACTAAAGTAATCCAACAAATCTAATACTAGGATCCGGCTTAAACCAAAGCCCACTAGTATGATCCATCCGATCATGATCCGTGCATAAGTGCACGTATATGATCGAACCCTACCATACGGCCTCTACAACGTTTCGCCCGAACTTGGGAAAACTTTCTGCGGGGAACTCTAAAGACTCGTTAATACGTTGGCAGTGGGTTTAACCACAAGCACATCAGTGGTACTAGCTGTACGTAACGGCTACCCTTGTATTGACCAAAAGCGAAGCTGATGAGCGAACTCTTCCAGAAACCCAACTAAGCCTGTCAGTGACAATATCCTTACAGTCCAGTCCGTTCATCTATGAGTATCGCATGTCGGGCCTAGGGGGCTGGTAAACGTCAGACCCCCAAAGACGGTACAAGTCATGTCGGAGTGTATCCCAGAACACCATGAGATACTACTAGAATACCTACCAGTAAATCTCACTTGCCTTGGCCAAGGACTTCGTGTAATGGCTCTCCTAGACACAGCACGATCTCACCCCCAATACCGGGAGAGATGAATCCCCTGCCTATCTGCTCACTGCCTCCAAATGGCTCGGGACTGTACCCAACTAAAACCTATTTGCACGACTCCTTTGAGCCGTGGTAGGGTAGTAATCAAAGCACAGTGGGAACTCACACGAGACAAATGACGATCTCAGGTCGATAGACTAACCTGTACACATGTCACCAGGGAACTGCTATCTGACGTCAGGTATAATACCAACTAGCATGTTCTCGGCGAGTCCGTCCGGTGTACTCATAACCCAATGAGCACCTTAATACGTCTTAGGTGAACCAACTGACACCAATGGCTTGTGAGACTAGCCACCGCCCCTCGTCGGGATCTCGATCGTATACACTAGTCTACTATCGGCGTATCGATGCCCAGTTTCGAAACTCCCACGACTAGGGACACTTTAAGGATTTGCTTATGGACTACCCAACTCTCACGTATATGATCGCTATCATACTGCTGGTAGTCAAACAAGAATCCTAAGAGCTCTATCAACATGTAATAGTGACCTGTAATGTCACCTAAAGCATATACACGATGATAAAGATAAACCAGATAGCATCCTATCATCCTGAGTAAGACTGTCCTACTGGCATAGGTCCTCCCTCAATCATTGCAATCACATACCTGCGATCCAATAATTGACTTTGAGGGCACTATATCCAACAATCTCCCACTTGCACTCAAGGCTAATTATTGCGATGTTGCATACTCACAGCCCGTGTGATACCGAACACCCAACTCCTCTACTGATCAATCTCACAAAGCCCGTTTGTGAAACTATTGCGTTCGAGGAACAGCCTCATTGAGTGGATCCGCCCTGATGTTTCTTTCTATGTCTCTCTTTATCTCAAGTTCGCGGAGAAAGCCATCTCCCGAAATGAGCAATACCTGTCTTAGAATATGTCTGGATATCTGATGGGGCCTAGTTCACAAATGAACTCCAAATCCAGAAAACTTTTTAGACTGTATCGTCAACTTAATTTAATCAGTATCCTGCGCAATGCCTCCCTCAGTATCCGCTTGGACCAGCTGTCCAAACTACTGTCCCTCGTCAGCGGGAAAACTATAACTCTGACAATCACTCTGTCAGCCATGTCACCTTGGAAGCCTGAAATGATAACTATCTCCTGAAGGAGGTTGTCGTTATCATATCTCTAGAACATCCACTTATGTTCTAAAACTGCTTCCGAACGTTTCTCCAGGATTGGATTAATATCTGAACTTATGGCAGCTAGTGCAAAAACAACATCTGGTGTGGTACTTGACATCTCATAATTGGCCCAATTGCCTTAGCAAGTGATATGTCAATCATTCGCATCCCTCTCCCCTTTAGTCTGTAAGACACCTTTAGAGAGGGTGACTCCATCACCTGCAGGTACACCACCATGCCAGGAGTCGTCCATTCTAAAGTATCTTTTAGAATACTTTCTAAGTACCCGGATTGGGAAACTTTCCAAATCTAGATCTAAAACCATAGATCTAGTAACCAGAATGCCTGATATTTTATCCATATCTTATGTGGAGAAACCACTGTGTGACAGCCAAAGTATAACCGATCGTAGTATAAGAATATCACTTCCTACAACGTGTATGTCATCCAAATACCAGGACATCACACCCTACTACCTTCTCAACAGATCCATCCGCTATTCTGATGAAGTCAAAAACCTATGACGGTCACATCAAAAATAGATGACATATCTCCGCTATATCTGCTTTAGTCTATAAATAGACATAAGCTACTTGTCCACTATACTTCCGCTGCTCCCACTGACTACAACAACCCTCTGGCAGAGTCATATACACGTGCACTTCTAAAGCTAGTTTAGAACGACGCTATACTCATCCTACTGCCGGGTCTCATACTTTAGAACAGCAGTAATGGCAAGTCTGGGTAAACAAGAACCTCCCTGTCACCGTCTTTGAGAATACCGAAGTACCTCTCGGACGCCTGAGGTTACCCACCATATCTGCGGAGTGGCTAATGGAATGTCAAACCTGATTGAATCTTTAGGTCCTATTAAATTTTCAATAATCGTTTGCGGTTCTGGAATATCTTCCAGTTCTACCATACTCCCACTATTATTTTCTGAAAAAATCCATTTTACTAAAACTGTGGTGAGTCAAGAACAATATTACTATTGATCTTCCAGATGGTAGAAAGTCAACCCTCGTCATAGCCTGGGTTAACCCACAAACAGCCATTACAGAAACGTGCCTTGAGTTATCCAGAATCTGGTTTTAAGCATAAGCCAAACAACTCCTCGTACCTTAACATCGTTAAGATATGAACCATTCTATATACAATATAGAAATAGAGGCACTGATTTAATTGGAACCAGATTCAAATCATGCAGCTGTCTCTAATGCATGTCAACTAAATGGAGAGAGGCCGATCAGCATTACTCAACTTAGGAGTGCATCCAATTATAAGTAACCTGAAAGAGAAATAAGTTTCTCAAAACCATTACTATCAACTGAATACCATACACAAGTATCTACATCTTCGATCACCTTGAAGAATCCCGATACTTGTGACACCTGGTTCTCTACTTTATTCTTTTACCTATAACTTCTCAAAACTTGGACCTTGTATTTCTATGAAACACATGTCTAAAACTTGAGAAGTCATAAGTAAACAGAATACAGTGCGAGGACCAACCTCTCTGTCCTAATGGACACTGGACAATATACAATACTTTGTATAAGTCCTCTAAGTTGAATAACTCAAACCCTGTGCGTCGTAGGTTGAAAACTGTACTATGGTTATGAAGAATTACACCGTTATTGAATGCTCATTACCTAATCATCAACTGATATAGGTAAATGTCATAGACATAATTTCAAAAAGTTATATCTCATTTTATAAAATAAACGTACAGATATATCAGTTTGAAATTGCTGCATAACAACGGATATTCAAAACCAAATATTTGCCATCTGGCAAAAACCAAGGCGATTTCCTCAAATATCACCAATTACAATGAATTCCGATATAATGAGGATGATCACCTAATTCCCAATAACTTACTCCCACTCATCATCTGTAAAACCATACTGATATGAGAATCAAACCTGGTAAATACATACCCTGGAGCAAGGTCTATTTGGGAAATCAGTTTTCAATTAACAACGCATCGTGAAACTGAAACATGAATATGTTTCGAAGGGGTATCCGGGTATTCCTAGTAATGCCTCTTCCATTATCCAGATTCATGACTGTAACCGTATATTTCCTTTCCATCTCTCGAAATCCCTTTATTTGTCTTTACTCATTACCTTCTGTACATCCCTTTAGGCTAAGTGGTTTTCTTCTTTCCCTACCGATCGGCACCAGCCTATGGTTTGGAAGAAGACTATCCAATAAGCGTAATAGGTGTACTCTCCTAATCCTAGGAGTACTCGCAACCTGAGAGAAGTTAAATATAAAAGACAACTGAATAAAACGTATTCTATTTCTCCTGAACCGGAGAAATGCAAAGGTGAAGTAGGAGTGGCGATGAACTACGCGGCTTGGTCGTGAATGATAGCAGTCACAATTTATTTTTCCCTCTTTCTAATCCCTTTATTTGTCTTTGCTCATTACCTTCTGTACACCCTCTTAGGCTAAATGGTTTTCTTCCTTCCCAACCATTCGGCACCAGTCTATGGTTTGGAAGAAGACTATCCAATAAGCATAATAGGTGTACTGTCCCAATTCTAGGAGCACTCACAATCTGAGAGAAGGTAAAGATAAAAGAGGTGGACTTGCTGGACACGGCACAGTTGAATAAACCTTATACCTATTTCTCCTGAACCATAATCCATTCTCGAACTGGAAAAAGTTCCTTCGAGTTCGTATATAACCATACGATGGATTTATCCAATGAAAGTGGATGTTCGTAGTAATAAGGGGTGTTCTGGAGAAATATAAAGGTGAAGTAGGAGTGGCAATGAAGTATGCAACTCAGACAATCCTAAAGCCAGTGTTTTAAGAAAGTTCGGTTAACTCGGTCACTGAGTCATAGTCTAGGGTCGGGCCATGGTCGCTTCCAAAGAGAGAGAAAAGAAACACTCTGCGTGCACTCTAACCTAGATCAGAATGGTTAATCACTTTATCTAATCAGGATGTCTCCCACTGTATCCTCAAATTCTCCTCCAAACCTAAAGAAGAATTAGTCGGGATCACCGGAGGAGTAAACCAACTCATCGGTGGGAACTGGGATCCAACTATCATCGCATGATAACGTGATAGAAACCACTCATTTTATCACACTCCAGAAGGTATGTGCATGCCTGGTAAGTTTCAGTTTCCTTAGAAACTCCCGATGTGATTTTTACCCCATGCTCTTATGACCTTGACGAAGGCCAGCATATCATAAGTCACATGTTAAGTTCTACCCGTCATTATCCAGGTTAATTTGAACCCACCCATACATACCCTTGACGAAGGACAAAATAGTAGTACGACTGTCCCAAACTAACACATCTATTTATGCAATAGAAAAGTAACAAATAGCTACCATACACTATACCTTGACGAAGGCTAACATACATAGCATGAATACTAAGTGTTGCCCATCTGAAATGACGGATGGCTACGAATGGTTTTTGGCGAAAAAATCTTTAACGTAATGAACTTGATATCGTTGAAGGAACCGAATAGCTTTTTAAAATATATAGTGGCAAAAATCTTTGCTAAAGAGGTCACTCCCGGTGAAGGGATCTCGGCTCTTTCCCCGTAGGATGAGGTGCAGGATATTCCAATTGAATACCACAATGCATAGCAAAAAGTAATCGACTATAGTGAAGATATTACCCTGACGCAAATCTCTATATAAGGGGTCACTCCCGATGAAGGGATCTCGGCCCTTGTCTCGTCGAATGAGGTGCTGGATATTCATAACCGAATACCACTGTGCAAAACAAAAGAAAACATCCTAGTAATAACAGCTTTTTGAAATTGTTCCAACAACATCGAATAGGTTTGTTTTCCTTTCATTGATCTAAATCAACGCAGTCCCATCAATTAATCACACCACAAAAGAATAAAAATATAATGTACGTATATGCCATCCACATTCGCCACTGGGTCCCGTCATCACCCGTTAGGTTACTTAACTAACTACAAAGCGGGGAGTGGACTAGCGCGGGTGTAAAACATATACAACATTTACTAGTATATATATATATATATATATCAATATATAATAATCGCTCTAGGCGTGATAAATGCAACATCACAGAAATGTAATAAGCATCACAGAACAATACAGATAATCTGGGAGCCCCGGGTTTCATTGAGCCGCGAGAGAAACCCGACGTTCCCCTGGTCGTGTGGATAGCTTGTGCAATAAAAACCTAGACCCCTACGGGCACGGCAAGTTACCCGCCAAAACCAGAAGCGAGGCAGCCCCCTTCAGCAAAGTGAATGGGCCACCCAGCACTTCACGGAATCCGGTAATTTGAGCACCCCTCCTTAGGTCAACCTATACCCCCTACGAGTGCGGTGAATAGCCTGCTAATTCTAGAGTGAAGCCCCCTCCATCTCAAAGCCATGAGATGCGAGCCCGTTGCCCTCTAGAACCCGGCTATCACGCACTCCACCGCGGGGTAATCCTAGTACAGAAAAAAAAATATATACAACGGTGACATCGACCTCAACCCGGTCGTGCCCCAAAAGAATAATATACAAACAGGCAGTGACGGTAGTCCATATGTCGGACGCTCGCCCCGCGATATCAAATGTACAAATAAAACTAAGATGTACTAACATTGCACCAAGCTATCCACCACGACAAATCCGCAACATCACAGCACAACACAGAACATCAACGCGAATGTCATGTTCGCAAACCCGTCTAAAAAGACTATAGCAATTAGACAAGATTTACCGCTCGAATGACATTCACGGTCGCAGATATAATGTAAGCACTGTGAACTAACGCATTTAAAATTTTAATCGACAAAACTTCCCGAAGTGGGCCCTAAGCACAAATCCAGTACTCTAACAAATTTGGGCCCAAACTAAATATTCCAGAAACCACAATTACATATGAAAGACACCCAGAAGAAAAATGGTACACTGTTGCCCCAAAACGGCGGCGGAACCGCGGCCTACACATAGCTTGTGCGACGGTTCCGCGGCAGTCTTGTGGGTTCAGTCGACCAATTTTTTTCAGTAGTCTTAAAAAAGCCTGCACGATTTTCTGACATACCCAAAATAATTTTTAGACCAGTTTAAAAATTCGACAGAAACTTGAAATTTGGAATTGCAGTTTTGGAAATTTCGTTCGATCGATATTTTAAACATGTTAGAACAAGCTAGTAAAGGTTAATGGCGTGGCTCTGATACTATGTAAATCAACGGTGGTGCCCCGGCCGTCAATCCGAGGCCAAACGCGGAACAAAAACTTTTTACGAAATCGGCGCTATCATAGACTTTTACCCAGATCGTACCATTAACACTAAACTAGCAACCTAGTAAAATGATAGAATGGATATACCGATCGATCCATGTCCTTCGGTCTTTAGCCACCATCCTTAGCTTCTCGCGGCATCTCCGATCTCGCTCGATCTCCGGTCTCCTCGTCAAAAGGGCACCACATCAAGAAGTCTTTTTACGGGCTCCAGCTTCAAACCGAAGCAACTCGGACATGAAGTTTGCTAGCCGACATGTCCAAGGTGAAGTAGAGAATGTGTGTGATAAATTTGTCTCTATACACTCAATGAATCTCAACATATGAGATGGGATGAGTGGAGGTTGAAGAAGAAGCCATTGATGGAGGAAGTTGTGAGCTCAAGATTAGAAAGAAGAAGAAGAGCTTTTGCTTATTGTGTGAGATGATAAAATGTGAGAGAGCTTTTTCTCAAGACCAAGCCCACACTATATGTGGCCGCCCTCTCTCCCCGCACACATCATTTCCATACAATAATTAACCAAGAGATTAGACATGGCACAAAAAACAACACCATGACTCATCAACAAAGCACATGCCACATTTAATGCCCTTAATCATGACTTGAGCTCATAATTTCCACCAAATAAACATTAACCCAAATATTTATAACAATAAATAGAATGGAATCCTCTAAAGTAAACTCGTGACGGATCATAAGGATACCCCTCATCTGTATATACATACCTGCATCCGCATTCCGACTGAATGCGAATGCAATGAGACTAAAGTAATCCAACAAATCTAATACTAGGATCCGGCTTAAACCAAAGCCCATTAGTATGATCCGTCCGATCATGATTCGTGCATAAGTGTACGTATATGATCGAACCCTGCCATAATACCATACGGCCTCTATAACGTTTCGCCCGAATTTGGGAAAACTTTCTGTGGGGAACTCTAAAAACTCGTCAATACGCTGGCAGTGGATTTAACCACAAGCACGTCAGTGGTACTAGCTGTACGTAATGGCTACCCTTGTATTGACCAAAAGGGAAGCTGATGAGCGAACTCATCCAGAAACCCAACTGAGCCTGTCAGTGACAATATCCGTACAGTCCGGTCCGTTCGTCTATGAGTATCGCATGTCGGGCCTAGGGGGCTGGTAAACGTCAGACCCCCAAAAGCGGTACAAATTGTGTCGGAGTGTAGCCCAGAACACCCTGAGATACTACTGGAATACCTACCAGTAAATCTCACTTGCCTTAGCCAAGGACTTCGTGTAATGGCTCTCCTAGACACAGCGCGATCTCACCCCCAATACTGGGAGAGACGAATCCCCTGCCGATCTGCTCACTGCCTCCATGTGGCTCGGGACTGTACCCAACTAAAACCTGTTTGCACGACTCCTTTGAACCATGGTAAAGTAGTAATCAAAGCACAGTAGGAACTCACACGAGACAAATGACATCTCAGGTCGATAGACTAACCTGTACACATGTCACCAGGGAACTGCTATCTGACGTCAGGTATAATACCAACTAGCATATTCTCGGCGAGTCCGTCCGGTGTACTCATAACCCAATGAGCACCTGTATACGTCTTAGGTGAACCAACTGACACCAATGGCTTGTGAGACCATCCACCGTCCCTCGTCGGGGTCTCGATCGTATACACTAGTCTACTATCGGAGTATCGATGCCCAGTCTCGAAACTCCCACGACTAGGGACACTTTAAGGATGTGCTTATGGACTACCCAACTCTCACGTATATGATCGCCATCATACTGCTGGTAGTCAAGCAAGAATCCTAAGGCTCTATCAATGTGTAATAGTGACCTGTAATGTCACCTAAAACATGTACACGATGATAAAGATAAACCAGATAGTATACTATCATCCTGAGTAAGACTGTCATACTGGCATAGGTCCTCCCTCAATCATTGCAATCACGTACCTGCGATCCAATAATTGATTTTGAGGGCACTATATCCAACACCGTAACCATGTTGAGATTGGCAAAAGTGCTGAACAACCAAGTGGGTGAACAGATTGATGATGAGGAATCAATCGAAACCCCGGCTTCCACTTCTTGCCCTAATTCATCTAGTCTCCCACCTTCTTCCGAGCCTATTCTCCGTTTCTCACTAGGTTCAAACCCTCCGCCCACTTCCTCAAGTCAACCTAAAATGATCCCAACTCCAATTCTGGGATCCATTCCATCCCCATAATCTTCTCCAATGTTGGACCCAACCCTTATTGATAAAACTCCTTATCCAAACAGGTTAAGATGCAACAGACCAAGTCCCCAAATGGAGAAAATTGTGGAAATTTTTAAGTAAGTTAACATAAATATTCCTCTCTTAAATGCTATCCAACAAGTTCTGTCTTAAGCGAAAATCCTAAAAGATTTGTACACTAGGAAAAGGAAAATTCAAGTACCTAAAAAAGTTTTCCTAGCGAGTAATGTGAGAAATGCTTTTACCTAACAATTACCCAAGAAACGAAAGGACCCTGGAAGTCCTACCATATCTATTTTTATTAGGGGTAAAATTCAAGTGCTCTACTCGATTTAGGTGCCAGTGTTAACTTGTTTTCATATTCTGTTTATAAGCAATTAGAGATCGGAGAGTTAAAACCGGTGCACTGCACTCTTCAGATGGCCGATCAATCTATCACCCAACCAAGGGGTGGGCTAGAGGATGTGTTAATCAAAGTCGGGGAATTTATTTTCCCTGTGGACTTTATCGTTATAGATACGCATCCTATGAAGAACCCACGAAACCAAATTCCGGTGATTTTAGGTCGACCTTTTCTAGCGACTTCCAACGCAATAATTAATTGTCGAAACGGCTCTACGATCCTATCCTTCAGGAAGATGTCAATTGAGCTTAACATTTACAAGTTGGGAAGTGAACCCTCCGAATCCTATGCTCAAGTATGTTCTGCCGAAAGGATGGATTCCGACAACAGCGAATTTGAACAGCTTCATGATACTGATCTTGACTCTGCTAGTACGTTATTGTTTGATCCTGCTATTTGTTATATACATACGGACCCTTTTATCGAGCTGTCCGGGTCAACATCTAACGTAAACATGAACCTTTTATGGAGTCCGGGTATCATCCCATTCTTTCCGATGAGATTGATATCGATGAAAGCTTTGAAAAAATCTTCGCTGAAGAACTCGCATTCTTAGAAGACATGGGCGTTGTGATGAATCAACCCCAAGAAGTTGAACCGCCACCCCTTCTTCTTATCAATAACGAGAATGCGAGTAATCCACTATCAATGTTTCGTCTCTATAAACTCAGACGTAAACCCGTTCTATTCCACCTCTTATCCCCTCCCCACTTCTTTACGTTGATAGGTGACATGATCTTCTACCAACCATTGCGTTATATCGATAAAATATTTGAATAGTTGGTATTGACTTTTGGTCTCTGTAAAGTGATAACTTTAACTCCCCGTCATAATTTTAAATGCTTAATACGATTTAACTCAAGTTTGGGGAGGGGAGAAAAATACATTTTGGCTCTTGAAAGAAAATAAATTTTTACTAAAATTTTGAGCCAAAAATAAGTTTGGGGAGGATTTCACTGTCATTTATTCATATCCCCGTTACTAACTTTTCCTCCCAAGTCTACAGTTTTTTTAAGCTTAATAGATGACATCGGTGAAGACACTGCTGCAAACAGGTTTGGAGAAGGTTTGTGCTTATTCACGCATTATTTTGTATTATACTATATATAAGCACAAAAAAAATTGATAATGAAAGTTTGAAAGTGAAAAATTACATACGACAAGATTGGAAAAGTTTAAGAAAAGTAAGAAAGTTAGATATTTTCTTAAACGAAACTAGTAATAAATACTTATGAGCCGTTGTCCCAAGAGTTAGTAAGATGAAGGAAATTACTAATCTGAGAATAAAACTAAGTCTGAAAAATAGTCCCTATTCTTGAGGCCAAACTTTTGAACGTTGATACCATACTATACGCACTTACACACATATTGAAACTTGGGATAGTAGAGGATACCTTGAAATGCTCTTGTATAAAAGCCTTAGGATGAAAAATATATTAAAAAATTGGTGAAAAAAATGAACGCTGGTTTTATAATTACTTAAGGCATCATAAAAATAAAATATAGCAAGAGTGCTTTATCACCTAGTACCTTAGACCAACTAGTTTTGGAGCCACTGCTAAGCCTTAGATATTGCAAAACGGGGATATTACGCCTAAATAAGTAAGCACATTTGGTAATCGGTCGGTTAGTACCTCAAGAAGTATTAACGATCGCATGAAGGATTTGTGAGCAAATCCATCTGAAGTATTCACCGACTAAAAAGTACTTTGGCAATGGACAAGAGTACGATAGCTTGAATTGAATTCTCTAAGTGTAGGGATGTCTTTTACACACACGTAAGGGTATATAATCGATATTTGGATAAAAGGTAGGGAGGAAGACTAAAGGCAATGTTTTATTGAGAGATAATATGATTTCTAATATCTTTTCACGACCATTAAGATAGGGCTCATGGCAACCGAAAGGCTGGTGTAGTTGGAAACTCTTTTTTTCAAGTTCTTTCTTTTATATGTTCATATTTTTGTATGTAATTTCCACCATCTTTCTTTTATTATGAGATTTTGTGGGTGTAATCCGCTGAAAACCCTCAGAAGACAACACTCCTCCTACTAGGGACACCTAGAGGTTTAAAGGCTTGTTGCACGTGCTCAGTGCAATCGTTATTGCCTACGAAAGTGTGCTAGGTTTTTCTTTTTCTTTTTTCTCCCTCTCTTTAATAAATAGTTTGCTCGGGACGATCAAAATTAAGTTTGAGGGTATTTGTTCAGTCAAAAATATTGCACTTTTGATATAACATTTTCCTTACTTTCCTTATATATTTAAAGGTGTCTATTATAAATATAGAACATATTAGGATTTATCTGCAAAATACTATCTACCATATGTTTATATATTATAATTAACATTATGAAGGAAAATATATGCATTTTATATTTATATATTATTTTAGTAATTAAAACATGCATAGCATATCAAAAATTCTTAATCAAGTTTCTTAAAAATTTATTACCATATAAACTAATTAAAATACTCTCTCTAATTTAATAAATATTACTAACATTATTCATGGAGATTTTGTGCAGATTTATCTTAGGTCAAGAGATCAAGATATTCAAGATGTCAGGATAAAAAATCTGCCAATAAAATCGTAAGATCTGAAAACTTGGAAAGTGGATCTTTATGGCAAGTCTAAACCTATGATATCTAGGATTTCTGATTTGAGGGCTATATAAAGGACCGAGGGCTAAAGTTAAAACTCATCACCTTTACACGAAGCAAATCACCGTCAAAGAACAAGTGATCCATGACAGGTCCACGATTCGACGTGATAGGGTGACGTGAAAATCGACGGAGCATCTATTTCCTACGAGGCAGAGATCGAGAGCAACTTCTTCCTCTTGTAATCTAAATTCGTAGGATTTGTACTTGTGAAGTTGATTAATAAAAGTAGATCATTTTTTTTAATTATTTATTTTCTATATTTTTACTTTCTGCATTTTAATTATGATCTCATTCTCTATCCTTTCTTCTTCTTCTCACAACATGCGTGAGTAATTCCTAGCTTGCCATGGTTCGTAGAATTAGGGTAGAACAATGGATGAGAAAATATTTGAACTTCTTTTATATCTTATGAAGTTCATAAACTTTAACAAAAGAATTGTTAACATCCTTATCGGGCGCGCTACCAATTTTTTGATAGTCTCGACCGCGATTTGAGATTAGATTAATAATTGTTTTATTAAGGGCTAGACATGAATAGAGATCATTGAAGGGACAATGGTCAATAGTGGGGAAACCCTAGTTTCTTCCAAGAACTCTAATACTCATTCATCACTATCAATCTAGTTTTAAATCTATCAAAAGATAAAAGGAGTCATCTTTATTTGTCATCTGTCAACTACTAAATCCTATGAACGCTACAAGCATTTTCCTTATAAAATCTATGTCTGTATTTAAAATAGATCTTAAAACTATTCTCACTCTTTTCAATCAACTCATCTAAAGCAAGATAAAGGTTCCACGTTTTCCTGAGGACGACCCGTACTCATCTTGTCTAGCTACAAGCGACACCGTTATTGATTATGGTTATTCTACAAACACTTTTTCATGATCAATCAGCACCATATCGGGAAAGTGCGATATTCCGTGATTTGCGTTGTTGTACGAGTAAATCTCGGCCATTGGAAGATTTTCGTTGAGGCTATAAATACCGAAGGCATATTGGTTTCTTCCTAGCCTTGTGTTTATGAAGATGACTGGCTGCGTGTACACCATCAGAAAGATCATTTCTCACGATTACGTATATTTCTATAACCTTGATCATTCTGAGGAGACGTACGAGGCAGTGATAAGCCGCTTGGAGGGCCACTGTGGACGCTTGCTTCCCCGGCGATCTCCTCTACTTCCGGTGCTGATTTATACGATATGGAGGACTTCCCCGGGTTTGTACAACACAATGTCTCCGCAGTTGATGGACGAGGCGTTCGACAAAATGCACACAGTCCATGGGCTTGGTCTGATCTCAAATAGCAGGAGGGACCGCTCGGTGGACCTACTGCAAGAGAGTTTTCATCAATGGTTAGCCGTCGCATCCTGCTCGGCGGAGGAGAATCCCGAGGAGTCCGTGGCTTCTAGGGTCCGCGATTACCGTCGGAAGGAGCTGGTTGAAACTGTTATGGATCGGTTGGAGGAGCTTTCTTCGTTTTATCACCGACAATGTTTTCTTAACCCTCGCCCTCCTTTATTGTAATTGTTGTAAGGTTGGGGAGCCCATAATACCTCTTAAATAAATAAACTTGTCTTTGATTGCGGTGCACTGTCTCTTTTCCTCTCCTTGATATATATCTTATGTTTTCTTAAAAAACTTCGGAGTCTTAGAACCGAGAAAAGAATCAAAAGGCTAGAGCCCTACGGGGGTACACAAAGTCTTTTCCGCGAGAGGACCTATCCCGAAAGACTTAGTTAAATGAAAAAAGGAATTACATTATTTTGAAAGACAATACATGTGTATTTATACAATTTAAACTTTTCAGCATTATAGGGCCGAGGAAATTATGACTCCCGGCGTCCTGCAAGCGGTATACTCCACTAGGCAATGTTTCCGTTACGAGAAATGGTCCGTCCCACTTCGGGGAGAACTTATGTAATCTCCCTTTGTAGCGTTTTGAAAATCGTTTCGGTGAAATTTCGGAAAATCGGTAAAATAAGGGGGTTTTCTGTAAAAAGTCAAAATGCAAATATCTTATCATAAAAAATTAAATATACATATTCTAGCTATGTAATTGCTAGTATTTGGTGTTTATTGAGCCACTGGTGAAATTTCAAATTTTCTGAAAAAAATTATTTTATTATTATTTTAAGCCGTCACTAATACATTTAATTAGGGAAAATTACAAATTGGAATGAGTTGAAACAAATTTTGTGCATCATGACACATTAAATAAAATTTTATCATATGGTTTTTGAAATGAAATCGTTTGCCAAAACGGTTTAGAAAATATCGACGAAAAAAGGCTTAAATAGTGATATTAGTGTAAATAGATATTGGGGTATAGCATTTATCATTTTTCCCTTACCCACACTCACCCACACCCTCTCTCCCCTCTCCAAATCAGCAGCCCAAGTGCCCCCTCATTTTCCCCACTTGAATTGTTAAAAGAAAAATCAAGAGAAGAGTAAAAAAAAAGGGGTTTAATAAAGAAAGAAGCTTGACTTTGTTGACTTTGACCATTCCTTATACCCACACCACTCTCTCTCTCTCTCTCTCCCCCTCCCTATTTCCAGCCGACCACACCCTCTTACTGCAGCAGCCCTCTCCCCCCTCTTATTCTTCTCATTTCACCTCAAAAAAAATCCACAAAATGCTTAAAATTCCATCAAAAATCAAGCTAAAACTCAAATCCGAGTCCTACCCATTTCTCCTTAACCTATCAAACATGGATCTTGGTGAAAAGTTTGCATTTTGGAGACAAGTTTCATGTTGATCTCAAGATGGTTATGAGGTATAAATCTTGTTCTTTTTTTTTGAGTTGTTTGTTATTACTTCAAATTATGTTAATGAAGGATTTAGTTTAGATTTTAAATTTCAAGTCCAAATTCAAGATTAGGGTTTATGAAATTGAAGTGAGGTTTTGTTTTGGAGTTGAATGGTGATCAATTGTGCATGGTTATGTGATGTATTTTTGTATCTTAGGGCATGCAAAATGTAATCTTGTTGCTTAGTACCAATTGTAACATTAAAATATCCAATTTAGCTTTATTTAAGCAAACTAGTTTTTAGCTTTTGGTTCCAAATGGGTGATTTAAAATCTAATTAAGGTTTTGATGACTTTATTAACATTTTAATTTGTTGTTTAGCAATTTAGATCATGCAAAACCAAGCTTAATTGATGAATTGTGAATTTTGCTATAAAAGGTGTTAAAAATTGATATTTTTGCAAACTAGGATTTTGGAAATTATGCAAATTTATGAGAATAAATTATAGAAATGGTTTATATGACTTAGTTATGATATTTAGTGGATATTGTGGCCGCTAAATTTGTTTAAACATCGAGTTTTGTACTAAAACGGTTAATTTTGCTTGCTAGATTTTCGGAAAAATAGCTTTTAAAGTGAGTTTGAGGTTTTTGTGAATTGCAACCTTTTTCATATTATAATTAGTGTTTTTGAATGTATAAATGAGTGTGTTAGGAGTTTTCTCGATGGTTTGGCGTTTGTACGCCGACGTCGAGGGTTTTTGGGTCGATTTGTGAAAGCAACCATAGGTTTTGACCTATGTGGGATTCGTGAGTCGTTTTGGTCATGAGTCGGATTTTAATGTGATACGGTGCATTATGATATGTAGGTACCCCATATGGACTTCGAGACGACATGCAAGCGCGTGGCGACGTCGGCATCGGCGAGCGAGGACCAGGTGAGTAGATTTATATCTACGGGGAGAAGTCGGGTGGATGGCGTATAGCACCCCCGCAGTCCGTGGTGGTGTATACGGATGCGTATACACACCAACAATTATTATATGTTATTTGAGATTAATAACGATGTTAGGATGGATATTGGTGTGTTGGATTATTTTAGTGTTGCGAACCCTAGGGTAGTGTTGCACTACACATACACACATACATACTTGCATACATTCCTATTTATATGTGCTCATGGGATTCTTTATAGTTATGTGTTCACATGGGTATGGGACTATGTGTTCACATAAGGATTTGAGGATGATACTTGGGTTTGAACTGAGTCGATGAGATTTGTTTTGTGGTTATGATATTGGTGATATGGCAGGATTCGTACTTGAGGTACGTCCTGGTGTTATAGCGGATCTTGGGGCGGCGATACGGGTGAATAGTGTTATAAATAAAATGGTCAACATGTGATCGTGATATGAGGCATAATATGCTAGGATATTGATATTAGGCCGTATCGGGCGATGTATATCCCTTGATGATGATATGTGCTGACGATATCGGTTTGTACGAGATTGTCGATCAGTAGTCAGATCATGAGTATATTGAGGATATTAGTACTATACTAGACATAGGTCAGTACCCTAGACTATGATCTTGGATAAAGAGGATACCAGAGGAATAGTGTGAGGAATAATGATATTGACCCGTACCCAGATTTGGGGATGCCGTACGACGGATTTACGTACGAGCTATATCTTGATGATTGATCCGCACTCTTGACTTGGGATGTCTGATTATAGATATGGTATCGGATATGATATTATTGAGGCGGGATCACCGACTAATATATATACAGGTATGTATATGTATGGACTCAGATGTTAGGCGGTTTCCTTACCTGTAGTCTAGCTTGTAGCTTAGCCGTTTAGTTTAGTTAGTTGTTAGATTAGATTCGGTTCCTACCTATTTCAAAGCTTACGAATCGTGCGTATTTTAAAAGACAGGTCAAGGGATGCTACGGATATTTCAAAAACGTATCTTTTCTTAAAAATACCGTAGCCCCTATTTTCAAAACCCCACGATTCGTGTTATTTCAAAAGGCACCATTGTAGGACTTATATTAGGTTAATGCAGATTAGTTATCGTTGCGTCTAGTATTCAGCTCCCGCTCATTATTGTTGTTCTCTCCGCATCACATGTTTATATTATGCTTCATATTCTACTATTGATATCTTGTGGTTAGGACACCAGCACCATTACCGATGATGCGTATGTACCACGTACACTTACTTGCCGGCTCACACACATCTTCATCGGTAATTGCCATGTCACGTACACCTTAGAAAATATTATTGCTTGACATAGCCTGTTAGCTAATAGTTTAGACATGATATTGGTGTACTTGCCTTATATGTTAGTTTAGACATTGTAGTTATTACCTGCTACTTCATGCATACTGTTATTCATTGTTATGCCGCATTCATGGATTCTCATGCATATATTCACTTTTTACGTGCTATTGAGGTTTTGGATTCGGATTTCCATGAGATTTTCTGGATTTGGGGAAGACCGCAAAACATATACAAACTTTTTCTTTCTCTTTTTAAATAAAAAGCGCGGTTTTTCCCATGATGTATGAGTCGTCCACCATGAGTTTGCTGATGGATTTCGAGACCCGATTCGAGGAGTTGGATGAACCGTTTCGGGTACATGGTGGACCCGGTAAGGTACCCCGGGGAAAGAAGCTCGTGGTGATGACGATGAGCCTGGCAGGGAAGAATACCTACCGGTGATTTTACCCGACGCGTCGGATATCCGGAGGATACCGTCGTGGTCTTGAGATGGATGGTAGGGGCCGGTCTGGACTGACGGCGCCCTAGATATTGAGATTGGGACATTGAGATTTCGAGATATTGAGGTACTGAGATTTGATGATACAGGCCAGTCCGGATAGCCGGAGCCTGAGGTTTTGAGACATTGAGATTTATGTTTTGTGTCGATGCTAGACACTGTTGATACTGATTTCATTTATGATATCTCATTTTAAAAATACAAAGGAAATCTCACTAATTTATGAAAACAGTTCTTCATTTACATGTATTCTGTTTTCATGCATTCATACCTCATTCATATGATATATTGCTACCTGAGGCACTGACACGGGCACATGAGATCACACTCGGGTTAGATATTACCCTAGCCATTGTTATAGGCTGCATGTTATTCATATATTTGAGGATATATTATGATCATTGACCTAGGTTGCGTTATTTATGCGATTTCTGTGCGTAGATGTCTTTCTACTCACGAGTTGGCAACTCACCCCCGTTGTGCCACAGTTCTTGCAGGTTTCGCCATACAGGTTTTATTACGGCTTTGCTGGCACTATTTCCATTTCCGGGTGACTTGCTAGTAGGTGGGTTTATCTGTATCGTACCCATCATTAAATCTTGTATATTATTATTCTGTTGTATCTAGAAGTTCCATCAATCAAATATGTATTTATTTTTGAGATAGAGACCGGTGATGTTATTCTTTCGACCTTAGAGTCGCGCGTATATTTCTGCGGTTTTCTTATGGTTTTGAGTTTCCTTTTGAGTTTTTGATCCTCGCCGTTGGTGTTGTATATTATATTGCTTGTGTGGTTGTGACCGTCGATTGACGAAGAGCTAGCTCCCGCTTGGGGATGCCTTTTTATTGATTTCATATACTATTCATGTTGTATCCCTTTTGGGTGCCAGTTTTTACAAAGGAGACTCTGCCGAAATTTTCAGGAAATTTTTGATGTTTTTAAAAACCGCATAATTCGGCTTATGCTATTAAAACTACTTGTTTAAATTGGTTTTCCTTCACTCTACTACTTTTCTTGGTTTGCATTTCTGGGTTTTCGGCTTACTTGGATTACGTACGCCTCGAGACGTTTCGTAGTTTAAGTGCCGGTCATGTTCCGTACTTTCGGGACGTGACAAAGTTGGTATCAGAGCGTTAGGTTTTACCTTCGGAGCGTAGGATGATCCTTGGTTGATGGAACAGGTGACTAAAGTAGAGTGACGTACCGTTGGTATGTTCCGCGGCATATTTACGACACGCCACTCCACTTAAGAAACCTTAGGATGTACATTTCCTTGTTCAGTATTATATTCCTTCCTGATCTAGCCTCATCGGTACCAGTTTGGTTTTCCTGCCATGATTACGGGCAGGAAGAGCTACGGCTAGAGTTGCGGTCAGCACGAGCTCGTCACGAACGAGGACTGACCAGAGCGTGATTCCGGCGACACCCGATTGTAGAGAGGTGTCTTTTGATTGTGTTTTACGCCACGAGCGTTGGATGGATCGCCGTATGAGATTGCTCGGACGTGCAGATTAGCACCAGAGGATTGAGCCACCGGTAGAGGCCATCCATACTTAGATGACCATTGAAGTGATTGAGGCACGGTTCAGCGTGCAGATGAGCGAACCAGTTTTTGCTGTGAACGACGAGATATCGCCCCAGATGTGGGAGCTATTGCAGTTCGAGGTTGTACTAAGAGATTATAGAAGGCCGCTAGTCACTAAGGAAGAATGACAAGGACGTGTGGATCGTTCGCTTACCGATGCGAGGTCATCAGATAAATTGATTCCAGCTAGAGACGACTTCACGCGGAGACGTTGAGAGTCGACAGAGACGATCGAATATCAGAAACCTACTATTCCAAGTTTAAAGTACTTGGAAAGACATGCAGGCAATTCTATGGTCCCTCTAGAAGAATGAAACCCTAACTCGACTTAATGACCGTGTGAAAGCCTTTGAACCTTAGGGTTTGCGGCAGTTCCGCGGCGCCATTAGTGAGGCTTGGGTTTGCCCTTCTACGGCTGGACCATCGATGCTGTGGTATGTACTCGATACTGTTAAACTGTACCCAAGATGTTGAGCTCTTGGGGGATTATGAGGTTTTGACGAATCGATCGGATGATTCGACTTCATTCGGATGCTAGGTGGTGAGATGCATTTCTTGGGAGACTCCAGATACGAGGATAGCCGTTGGAGCTCAGTCCATGCAGCCACGACGAGACGAGTCCGAAGCAGTCGACATTAGAGAAAAGTGGAGTAAAGAGGTCCGTACAAGATCTGGATAAGATGACGTTCCACTCCGCCGACATCAGAGATGCGATACACATGCCGAGGCATTGTGCTTGGATATACCTTCCTAAAGGAGTCGCAATGAGTATGCAGCCATTCCGGAACAAGAAACAGGTATAGTAAAGGACGATGACTTCCGGACAGTTCGGCAGAGACATGATTTGGGAGAGACCTCGACAGGACTTCCCAGGAGGTCACCCATCCTAGTACTACTCTCGCCCAAGCACGCTTAACTGCGGAGTTCTGATGGGATCCGGTGCTTTAGTGCCGGTATGGTCGCATCCAGGACAGGACCTTCCTGGAATAAATTACAAGAAGACTTGGACCCAGGAGTGGTCATGTTACGCACGCCGGCAGGCCAGAGTTCAGGATCATCGACGAGACATGCTATAAGTGACCACGACAGTTAGCCAGAGATTCTTGGAGGATGTGCTTGAGCGGGCTATTCCGCCATACTTGATTTTGGGTATTTTGGGCGATCTATTCGCATGATTGATTTTGATGATTGAGTCTCATGATATTTGTTTTCATGGACCTTGGTTGCACCTACTGAGTATTTACGATTTTGCACGGTTGTTGCACTTGACATCGTTTTCGTGCCTTGGTTTCTCATGTCTATGATTTTATGGGTTTCATACAGTTGAGTTGATTTTGTGCATATGTACGCACACGATTTGGTTCTTTGTCACGACCCGAAAGTACGGAACATGACCGGCACTTAAACTACGAACGTCTCGAGGCGTAAGTAATCTAAGTAAACCGAAAACCCAGAAATCCAAACCAAGAAAAGTAGTAGAGTGCAGGAAAACCAATTTAAAAAAGTAGTTTTAATAGCATAAGCCGAATTATGCGGTTTTTAAGAACATCAAAATTTACTGAAAATTTCGGCAGAGTCTCCTTTGTAAAAACTGGCTCCCAAACGGGATACAACATGAATAGTATACGAAATCAATAAAAAGGCATCCCCAAGCGGGAGCTAGCTCTTCGTCAATCGACGGTCACAACCACACAAGCAATATAATATACAACGCCAACGGCGAGGATCAAAACTCAAAAGGAATTCAAAACCACCAGAAATATAACGAGCGACTCTAAGGTCGAAAGAATAAACAGCACTGGTCTCTATCTCAAAATAAATAGATGTTTGGTTGATGGAATTTACTAGATACAACTGAAATATATTATACAAGGTAATATGATGGGTACGATACAAGAAAAACCCACCTACTAGCAAGTCACCCGAATGAAACTGAGCCCGCAACGCCGTAATGAAACCTGTACGGCAAACCTGCAAGAAACTGGGGCACAACGGGGGTGAGTTGCCAACTCGTGAATAGAAAAACATCTACGCACAGAAATCGCATAAATAACGCAACCTAGGTCAATGATCATAATATATCCTCAAAAATATACATAACAAGCAGCCTATAACAATGGCTAGGGTAATATCTAACCGAGTGAAATCTCATGTGCCCGTGTCAGTGCCTCAGGTAGCAATATATCATATGAATGAGGTATGAATGCATGAAAACAGAATACATGTAAATGAAGAAACTGTTTTCATAAATTAGTGAGATTTCCTTCGTATTTTTAAACTGAGGTATCATAATGAAATCAGTATCAACAGTGTCTAGCATCGACACGAAACATAAATCTCACTGTCTCGAAATATCAATGTCTCAATCTCAATATCTAGGGCGCCGTCAGTCCAGACCGGCCCCTACCATCCATCTCAAGACCACGACGGTATCCTCCGGATATCCGACGCGTCGGGTAATATCACCGGTAGGTAATCTGTCCCCTGCCAGGCTCAACGTCAACACCACATTCATCTTGCCCGGGGTACCATACCGGGCCCACCATGTACCCGTGACGGTTCCTCCACTCCTCGACACGGATCTCGAAAACCACAGCAAACTCATGGTGGACGACACTTACATCACTAGAAAACCGCAATTTACATATTTTAAAAGGTTAATAAGTTTAGAAATTTTGCGGCTTTCCCCCGAAATCCAGAAATATCATAAATCTCAAGAAGTCATCACAAGTGCATATGTCAATGCTAATGAATGTATATGGTATCAATAACCAAGTTGCAATGTATGATTAATAACTAGGCATGAACAATGGAATAACAGTATGCATGAAGTGACAAGTAATAACTACAATGTCTAAACTGGCAGATAACTCAGGCACACTAATATCGTATCAACTACTAACTAACAAGCTAAGCCAAGCAATAGTATTTTCTAAGTGTACGTGACATGGCAATTACCGATGAAGATGTGTGTGAGCCGGCAAGTAAGTGTATGTGGTACATACGCATCATCGGTAATGGTGCTGGTGTCCTAACAGCATGATATCAATAATGGAGTATGCAGCAAAATAAGTATGCGGGGCAGAGCGAACAGCAATAATGTGCGGAAGCAGAATACTAGACACAACGATAACTAATCAGTATTAAACTAATATAAGTCCTACAAATGGTGCCTTTTGAAATAACACGAATCATGGGGTTTTAAAAATAGGGGCTACGGTGTTTTTATGAAAAGATACGTCTTTTGAAATATCCGTAGGATCCCTTGGGCTGTCTTTTAAAATACCCACGATTCGTTAGTCTTTGAAATAGGTAAGAAGTCTAATCTAATCTAACAACTACACTAAACTATACGGCTGAACTACAGGTAAGGGAACCGCCTATCATCTGAGTCGATACATATACATACCTGTATATGTATAGTCGGTGATCCCGCCTCAATAATATCATATCCGATACCATATCTATAATCAGGCATCCCAAGTCAAGAGTGCGGATCAATCATCAATATAGCTCGTACGTAAATCCGTCGTACGGCATCCCAATCTGGGTACGGGTCAATATCACATTCATCATACTATTCACCTGGTATCCTCTTTATCAATTATCATGATCGGGGTACTGATCTACGTCTAGTACCATACTGATACCGCCTACGTATGCATGGACGTGTGTGAAACACTACGTCAAGGACCCGCTACAACGTCATGTCGTATCTAAGATACGACCCCTGCTATATCACCGATCTCACGGCCTCAAATCGAATCTCATCGACTCGGCTCAATCCCAAGTATCATCCTCAAATCCGTATGTGAACACATAGTCCCATACCCATGTGAACACATACTATAAAGAATCCCATGAGCACATATCAATAGGAATGTATGCAGGTATGTATGTGTGTATGTGTAGTGCAACACTTCCCTAGGGTTCGCAACACTAAAATAATCCAACACACCAATATCCATCCTAAGTATCGTTATTAATCCCAAATAACATATAATAATTGTTGGTGTGTATACGCATCCGTATACACCACCACGGACTGCGGGGGTGCTATACGCCATCCACCCGACTTCTCCCCGTAGATATAAATCTACTCACCTGGTCCTCGCTCGCCGGTGCCGACGTCGCCAGGCGCTTGCTTGTCGTCCCGAAGTTCACATGGGGTACCTACATATCATAACGTACCATATCGCATTAAAACTAAATTCGAAATCGAAAAGGCATACGAAAATCAAATCGGCACGCGTATCACGCATAGATCCAAACCAATCGCCTACGCATGCAAGAATAGTCAAACCAACCCCCGATGTCGATGTACAAACGTCAAACCATCGAGAAAACCCAAACACACCAATCGTGATTTCAAAACTCACTAATTATATAAGAAATAGGGTTTAGTTCATCAAAATCCTAAAATTAAACAATTCGTTTTATTTTCCAAAAACCTAGTTAGCACAAATTCCCATTTCGGTTCAAAACTTGATGTTTTACCCAAACTAAATATTTTGACGATTCTAATGGCCAAAATGCTCACTTAATATCATAATTAGGTCATACAAATCACTTCCATATTTTTAATCTCACGAATTAGCATTAACTCAAAATTCAAGTTTGCAACAAATATCGATTTTAACACTTTTCAAAGTAAAATTCACAATTTATCAATTAAGCATGGTTTTGCATGATCAAAGTCGCTAAACAATAAATTAAAATGCTAATAAAGTCATCAAAACCTTAATTACATTTTAAATCTCAATTTTATATGTATTTCACTAAAACCTAGTTTGCAAATTACATAATTAATACAAATTTAAATTTAACAAAGATATAAACTACCAACTAGATTAGTTTTAGCATAATAACAACATCTTAAACTACACAATTTTCCCATGATCAATTATAAGAACCCCAACTTAAATTCACAACCCTAATCTAGAATTTCTTAATCATACAATTGAACCCACATAAAACCAAATTAACACTTAATTAAGCTAACTACAAGCAATTAACAACGATTTAAGCAAAAGGGTTAGAATTTACCCAAACAAGTTGAAGATCCCACAAGCACACATAGCCCTCCAAAATGCTCCCTTGTCACCAAAATCCATGCGATAAGGGCTAAGCAAAAATGGGTAGGAGTCGGATTTGGGTTTTGGGATTTTTTTGATGGATTTTGGGGCAATTTTTGAAGAAGTTTTGAAGAGAAAAGAGAAGGGGAAAAGGGGGGGTTGTTGCTGCTGTAGGAGAGGGAGGGGTCGGCCAGAAATTGAGGGGGGGAGGAGAGAGAGGGAGGTAGAGAAAGTGGGGGAAAGTCAAGGTCAAGGTAAGGTCAAAAGTCCACCTAATTCACCCATTTCTTTTCTTTTCTTTCATATCTTTTCCTTTGAAAATCAAGTGAGGAAAAATATGGTGGCTGCTGAATTCAGCCATGGGGAGGAGTAAGTGGGGGTGTGTGGGTGTGGGTACGGGTGTGGGGTGATGAAAAATGATAAATACAATACCCCAAGCATCCATTTACGCTAAAAAAAAGCCTTTTTTCTTCAATAATTCCTAAACCGTTTTGGCAAATGATTTCGTTCCAAAAACTACATGACAAAATTTTATTTAATGTTTTATGATGCACAAAATTTGTTTCAACTCATTCCAATTTGTAATTTTCCCTAATTAAATGTATTAGTGACGGCTTAAAATAATAATAAAATAATATTTTTTTCAGAAAATTTGAAATTTCACCAGCGGCTCAATAAACACCAAATAATAGCAATTACATAGCTAGAATATGTATATTTAATTTTTATAATAAGATATTTGTATTTTAATTTTTTACAGAAAACCCCCTTATTTTACCGTTTTTTCGAAATTTCACCGAAACGATTTTCAAAACGTTACATTCTTGCACTCGGTATAGTTCATATATGCTTGCAGTGCAGTGATTCGCATTTTGTGCACTTAGATGCACTGGACTTCGATTTCGATTGTGATACTCGATATTGTTTTGTGCACTTTGTGCACCTGATTGGATTTTGCGCATGTTCGGCACTTGATATTGGATTTCATGATTTCATACATAATGGATGCACCAGATTTGGATTTTTAGCGCATGTTGGGCGCCTGTTATGATATGCGATTTGGTACACACCAGATGCACTGCATCGGGATTTTTCGTGCATGTCAGATGCACCTGATTTTGCTGTCAGGCACACACGTTGCCTATGACTGATGTTGTGTGCACACCCGTTGCACCTAGATGTTGTTTCTGTGCACATGTATGGTACATTTATAGATTTTGATTTCCGTGCGCACCTGACGCACGTAGTATTCATATATATTTGTGATTGATTTGTTATGGAGCAGTACGTTTTTATGATATTCGCTATGTGTTCTCGTACTGAGCGGGACTAGTCAGAGGACAGTACCTGAATATATTTTGCATGCATTGATAGTTATTGAAGGGATTTCCAAAAAGCGAGCTATAGCCTCAGCATTTACCTACGTGTCTGATATGACACGAAATGTTTAAAACAAGGAGACCCTTCTAAATTGTTTCCAAAACGGCGGAACGTATATTTCAAACAAAGGTATATATGTATATAGTAATTTTCTTATGATAGACGTCCGCCACTGTGCAGTGTTATACGCGTTGCACAGCGACTTAAAGAGGTTTGGCATGCATTTCCTTCAGATACTTACATATATAGATTCGATATTTACATGTATAGTTTCGAGTTATATCATATTGGTTTTACTTTGGATTTGGCATTGATGTCTTCCCCATGACTCCGATGATTGCGGGATGCTTGACGAAGTTTTGATTTGAGTTATATGCTCATTTTTCATGCGCATGCGCCGCGCTACGATTTGTTTTATGTATTTACAATTTCGGAGCCCCGACGACTTGATAGTTTTGGTTTAGATGTTTTAGTATTTGGGGGGAGTTTTACTTTAAATTCGGGGACCGAATTTTTTTAAGGGGGGAAGATTGTAGCGTTTTGAAAATCGTTTCGGTGAAATTTCGGAAAATCGGTAAAATAAGGGAGTTTTCTGTAAAAAGTCAAAATGCAAATATCTTATTATAAAAAATTAAATATATATATTCTAGCTATGTAATTGCTAGTATTTGGTGTTTATTGAGCCACTGGTGAAATTTCAAATTTTCTGAAAAAAAATTATTTTATTATTATTTTAAGCTGTCACTAATACATTTAATTAGGGAAAATTACAAATTGGAATGAGTTGAAACAAATTTTGTGCATCATGACACATTAAATAAAATTTTATCATGTGGTTCTTAAAATGAAATCGTTTGCCAAAACGGTTTAGAAAATATCGACGAAAAAAGGCTTAAATAGTGATATTAGTGTAAATAGATATTGGGGTATAGCATTTATCATTTTTTCCTTACCCACACTCACCCACACCCTCTCTCCCCTCTCCAAATCAGCAGCCCAAGTGCCCCCTCATTTTCCCCACTTGAATTGTTAAAAGAAAAATCAAGAGAAGAGTAAAGAAAAAGGGGTTTAATAAAGAAAGAAGCTTGACTTTGTTGACTTTGACCATTCCTTATACCCACACCACTCTCTCTCTCTCCCCCTCCCCATTTCCAGCCGACCACACCCTCTTACTGCAGCAGCCCACTCCCCCCTCTTATTCTTCTCATTTCACCTCAAAAAAAATCCACAAAATGCTTAAAATTCCATCAAAAATCAAGCTAAAACTCAAATCCGAGTCCTACCCATTTCTCCTTAACCTATCAAGCATGGATCTTGGTGAAAAGTTTGCATTTTGGAGACAAGTTTCATGTTGATCTCAAGATGGTTATGAGGTATAAATCTTGTTCTTTTTTTTTGAGTTGTTTGTTATTACTTCAAATTATGTTAATGAAGGGTTTAGTTTAGATTTTAAATTTCAAGTCCAAATTCAAGATTAGGGTTTATGAAATTGAAGTGAGGTTTTGTTTTGGAGTTGAATGGTGATCAATTGTGCATGGTTATGTGATGTATTTTTGTATCTTAGGGCATGCAAAATGTAATCTTGTTGCTTAGTGCTAATTGTAACATTAAAATATCCAATTTAGCTTTATTTAAGCAAACTAGTTTTTAGCTTTTGGTTCCAAATGGGTGATTTAAATTCTAATTAAGGTTTTGATGACTTTATTAACATTTTAATTTGTTGTTTAGCAATTTAGATCATGCAAAACCAAGCTTAATTGATGAATTGTGAATTTTGCTATAAAAGGTGTTAAAAATTGATATTTTTGCAAACAAGGATTTTGGAAATTATGCAAATTTATGAGAATAAATTATAGAAATGGTTTATATGACTTAGTTATGATATTTAGTGGATATTGTGGCCGCTAAATTTGTTTAAACATCGAGTTTTGTACTAAAACGGTTAATTTTGCTTGCTAGATTTTCGGAAAAATAGCTTTTAAAGTGAGTTTGAGGTTTTTGTGAATTGCAACCTATTTCATATTATAATTAGTGTTTTTGAATGTATAAATGAGTGTGTTAGGAGTTTTCTCGATGGTTTGGCGTTTGTACGCCGACGTCGAGGGTTTTTGGGTCGATTTGTGAAAGCAACCATAGGTTTTGACCTATGTGGGATTCGTGAGTCGTTTTGGTCATGAGTCGGATTTTAATGTGATACGGTGCATTATGATATGTAGGTACCCCATGTGGACTTCGAGACGACATACAAGCGCGTGGCGACTTCGGCACCGGCGAGCGAGGACCAGGTGAGTAGATTTATATCTACGGGGAGAAGTCGGGTGGATGGCGTATAGCACCCCCGCAGTCCGTGGTGGTGTATATGGATGCGTATACACACCAACAATTATTATATGTTATTTGAGATTAATAACGATGTTAGGATGGATATTGGTGTGTTGGATTATTTTAGTGTTGCGAACCCTAGGGTAGTGTTGCACTACACATACACACATACATACTTGCATACATTCCTATTTATATGTGCTCATGGGGTTCTTTATAGTTATGTGTTCACATGGGTATGGGACTATGTGTTCACATACGGATTTGAGGATGATACTTTGGTTTGAGCTGAGTCGATGAGATTTGTTTTGTGGTTATGATATTGGTGATATGGCAGGATTCGTACTTGAGGTACGTCCTCGTGTTATAGCGGATCTTGGGGCGGCGATACGGGTGAATAGTGTTATAAATAAAACGGTCGACATGTGATCGTGATATGAGGCATAATATGCTAGGATATTGATATTAGGCCATATCGGGCGATGTATACCCCTTGATGATGATATGTGCTGACGATATCGGTTTGTACGAGATTGTCGATCAGTAGTCAGATCATGAGTATATTGAGGATATTAGTACTGTACTAGACATAGGTCAGTACCCTAGACTATGATCTTGGATAAAGAGGATACCAGAGGAATAGTGTGAGGAATAATGATATTGACCCGTACCCAGATTTGGGGATGCCGTACGACGGATTTACGTATGAGCTATATCTTGATGATTGATCTGCATTCTTGACTTGGGATGTCTGATTATAGATATGGTATCGGATATGATATTATTGAGGCGGGATCACCGACTAATATATATACAGGTATGTATATGTATCGACTCAGATGTTAGGCGGTTTCCTTACCTGTAGTCTAGCTTGTAGCTTAGCCCTTTAGTTTAGTTAATTGTTAGATTAGATTCGGTTCCTACCTATTTCAAAGCTTACGAATCGTGTGTATTTTAAAAGACAGGTCAAGGGATGCTACGGATATTTCAAAAACGTATCTTTTCTTAAAAACACCGTAGCCCCTATTTTCAAAACCCCACGATTCGTGTTATTTCAAAAGGCACCATTGTAGGACTTATATTAGGTTAATGCAGATTAGTTATCGTTGCGTCTAGTATTCAGCTCCCGCTCATTATTGTTGTTTGCTCCGCATCACATGCTTATATTATGCTTCATATTCTACTGTTGATATCTTGTGGTTAGGACACCAGCACCATTACCGATGATGCGTATGTACCACGTACACTTACTTGCCGGCTCACACACATCTTCATCGGTAATTGCCATGTCACGTACACCTTAGAAAATATTATTGCTTGACATAGCCTGTTAGCTAATAGTTTAGACATGATATTGGTGTACTTGCCTTATATGTTAGTTTAGACATTGTAGTTATTACCTGCTACTTCATGCATACTGTTATTCATTGTTATGCCATATTCATGGCTTCTCATGCATATATTCACTTTTTACGTGCTATTTGAGGTTTTGGATTCGGATTTCCATGAGATTTTCTGGATTTGGGGAAGACCGCAAAACATATACAAACTTCTTCTTTCTCTTTTTAAATAAAAAGCGCGGTTTTTCCCATGATGTATGAGTCGTCCACCATGAGTTTGCTGATGGATTTCGAGACCCGATTCGAGGGGTTGGATGAACCGTTTCGGGTACATGGTGGACCCGGTAAGGTACCCCGGGGCAAGAAGCTCGTAGTGATGACGATGAGCCTGGCAGGGGAGACTACCTACCGGTGATTTTACCCAACGCGTCGGATATCCGGAGGATACCGTCGTGGTCTTGAGATGGATGGTAGGGGCCGGTCTGGACTGACGGCGCCCTAGATATTGAGATTGAGACATTGAGATTTCGAGATATTGAGGTACTGAGATTTGATGATACAGGCCAGTCCGGATAGCCGGAGCCTGAGGTTTTTAGACATTGAGATTTATGTTTTGTGTCGATGCTAGACACTGTTGATGCTGATTTCATTTATGATACCTCATTTTAAAAATACAAAGGAAATCTCACTAATTTATGAAAACAGTTCTTCATTTACATGTATTCTGTTTTCATGCATTCATACCTCATTCATATGATATATTGCTACCTGAGGCACTGACACGGGCACATGAGATCACACTCTTGTTAGATATTACCCTAGCCATTGTTATAGGCTGCATGTTATTCATATATTTGAGGATATATTATGATCATTGACCTAGGTTGCGTTATTTATGCGATTTCTGTGCGTAGATGTTTTTCTACTCACGAGTTGGCAACTCACCCCCGTTGTACCACAGTTCTTGCAGGTTTCGCCATACAGCTTTCATTACGGCTTTGCTAGCACTATTTCCATTTCCGGGTGACTTGCTAGTAGGTGGGTTTATTTGTATCGTACCCATCATTACATCTTGTATATTATTATTCTGTTGTATCTAGAAGTTCCATCAACCAAATATGTATTTATTTTTGAGATAGAGACCAGTGATGTTATTCTTTCGACCTTAGAGTCGCGCGTATATTTCTGCGGTTTTCTTATGGTTTTGAGTTTCCTTTTGAGTTTTTGATCCTCGCCGTTGGCGTTGTATATTATATTGCTTGTGTGGTTGTGACCGTCGATTGACGAAGAGCTAGCTCCCGCTTGGGGATGCCTTTTTATTGATTTTGTATACTATTCATGTTGTATCCCGTTTGGAGGCCAGTTTTTACAAAGGAGACTCTGCCGAAATTTTCAGGAAATTTTTGATGTTTTTAAATACCGCATAATTCGGCTTATGCTATTAAAACTACTTGTTTAAATTGGTTTTCCTTCACTCTACTACTTTTCTTGGTTTGCATTTCTGGGTTTTCGGCTTACTTGGATTACGTATGCCTCGAGACGTTTCGTAGTTTAAGTGCCGGTCATGTTCTGTACTTTCGGGACGTGACACCCTTGGTCTATGAACTCGTTTCTTCATAGGACCAGGTCCCCCATCTTGAAGGCCCGATGTTTAAATTGGGCATTGTTGTAGCGGGCGGTTTGCTGCTGGTAGGCGGCCGCTCTGATTTGCGCTCGATCCCGTTTTTCCAATAAGATGTCCAAGTTGCTTCGGAGCGCCGAAGTGTTGGCTTCATCGTCAAATGTTCTACCCTGTAACTAGGCAGTCCGATCTCCACGGGGACCATTGCCTCGGTGCCGGAGCAGAGGCTGAATGGGGTTTCTCCCGTGGGTATTTTCTTCGATGTTCTCAATGCCCATAGAACCCGCGGCAATTCCTCGACCCAGCTACCTTGCCTTCCTTTCAAACGAGATCTGAGACCGTGGATGACGCATCGGTTCGCTGCCTTGTCCTGCCTGTTGCATTGAAGATGTGCAACCACGGCAAACTTCATCAATATATGGTAGTCGCTGCAAAACTCTTTGACTTATCATTTTCGAAGTTGTTCCTATGGTTGGTAACTATGCACCTCAGGATTCTGAATCGAGAAATTATGTTGTTCTGCGGGAACTCTATCATAGAGGCGGTGTCCGGTTTCCTGATGGGCACAGCCTCTATCCATTTTGTGAAGTAGTCCACGGCAACGAGGATGTATCTGTGTCCGCCCGTGCCGGTGGGAGTTGACCGACCATATCCATCCCCTATTGTGCAAACGGCCAAGGGGAGCTGAGTGGTGTTAGTTCGGTGGAGGGAAGACGAGGTATACTGCCGAAGAGTTAGTAGTTCTTGCATCTTCTGATCAGCTTCTCGGCGTCCTGGTGTAATTTCGGCCAGTAGTACTCTTAGAGCAACGTCTTCTGGACCAAGGTGCGGGCTCCTTGATGGGCTCCCCCAACCCCTTCATGTATTTCTCGCAGAACGTAATTAGCGTCGTGGGGGTTGATGTATCGGAGTAGAGCCTGAGTGTATGACTTCTTGTATAGGTTTCCGTTGCTCCAGACGAAATGGCGTGCTTTGGCCTATAGCCGACGAGCTTCTCCTCGGTCTTCGGGGAGCAAACCGTATTTTAGGAACTCCACGAGTGGCTTCCTCCAATCTTGGACTTCTTCCTGGGTTGTGTATATCTGGAGCATAACCCCTCCCTCTTCCACGTTGGGTCATGGCAAGTCTTCGAAAAGGATATTTCTATTACGGGTGGCCGAATAGGAAGAAGCGAGCTTGCTCAAAGCGTCGGCCCGGGTGTTCAAGTTCCTAGGGATCTGCTCCACTTGGACTTCGTCGAACTTTTTTCGAAGCCTTTTTACCTCGGCCAGGTATTTTATCATGAGCGGTTACCGGTCTTCGAAACACCCGGTTACTTTGACAACGACCAGTGCAGAGTCGCTGCAAACTCTGATGGTCTTCAGTCCTACCCTAGAGGTGATTCGCAATCCTGCTAACAAGGCCTCGTATTCCACGGCGTTGTTTGACGCTCTGAACCCGAGTTTTAAAGAGTATTCCATTTCTGCTTCGTCCAGGCCGTGGATGATCAAACCAGCCCCGCTCCCCTCCTCGGTAGAGGATCCTTCCACTTAGAGCACCCAATCCGGGATGGGGTCGGGAACCTCCTCGACCGAGGGACGTGGTTCGGGGCCCGTGTCGGCGTTTCTTCTTTAGTGGGGATGGTGTATTCGACAACAAAATCCGCCAAGACATATGCTTTGATGGCTTGTCAGGGGCGGTATTTGATATCGAATTAGCACAGTTCCCACCTCCATTTCTTCAGACGTCCTGATGACTCAGGGGGGACGAGAATCGACCCTAAAGGTCGCTCAGTGAGGACAAGGATCGTGTGCGATTGAAAATAGTGCCGAATCTTCCTGGAGGCGATGACAAGTGCCAGGACTATTTTCTCTATGGCTGGGTATCTTATTTCTGCGTCCTTGAAAATATGGCTCACGTAATAGACCGGCCTCTGTATACCTTCGCATTCTCTGATAAGCACTGAGCCTGCAGCTTGGTCAGAGATGGCCAGATATAGCAATAGTTCATCACCCTCGGCTGGTCGGGTGAGTAGCGGTAGGGTCGCTAGATGCATATTGAGTTGTTCGAAAGCGTTCTGGCACTCCTCAGACCATTCGAACTTAGGGGTTTTCCTTAGGGACCTAAAAAATGGGAGGCACTTCTCCCTGGATCTGGAAATAAAATGACTCAGGGCAACGGCCCTTCCCATGAGTCGCATGATGTCGACATTGCTTTTGGGCGTTGTCATGTTGAGGATGGCGCGCTGATCTTTTCAGGGTTTGCTTCTATTCCTCGATGGGTTACCATAAACCTGAGGAATATCCCACTGGTGACTCCGAACGCACACTTAGCTTGATTCAGCTTCATTTTGTACTTGCGCAGGACATCGAATGTCTCGCCAAGGTCTTTAGTGTGCCCAGTTGCCGAGATGGATTTTACGAGCATGTCGTCGACGTAAACTTCCATATTTCTGCCAATCTGAGCTTTGAACAACTTATTGACCAGGCACTAATATGTGGCCCCGACGTTCATGAGTCCTAAGGGCATCACTTTGTAGCAGTATACCCCCCGATCAGTGGTGAAGGCGGTAAGTTTTTCGTCGGCCGGATTCATCCTGATCTGATTGTAACCAGAGAAAGCGTCCATGAAGCTCAATAATTCATGGCCGGCCAAATTGTCTACCAGCTGGACTATCTAAGGAAATAGATAGTTGTCCTTGGGGCAGGTCTTGTTCAAATCCATGAAATCGACGCACATACACCATTTCCCGTTTGCCTTCTTAACCATGACCATGTTCGCCAGCCAATCTGATTAGTCCAGGTTTCTAATGAAGTTGGTGGCGAGCGGTCGATCCACCTTATCTTCTATCGCCTTTTGCTTTGCCGGCGCAAAGCTTCTCTTCTTTTGTCGGACGGGCTTCGCTTTCGGGTCAACCCCAAGCTTGTGGGAGATCACTCTAGGGTCAATTCCGGGCATGTCCGCCGGCGCCCAAGCGAATACGTCCGAGTTATCTCGGAAGAGCCGGATTAGGTCTTCACGGTGATCCCCTGTTAAGAGAGAGCCGATCTGGACTGTCCGGCCATCGACCCCTTCTATGAGGGGGACTTCCGTCAATGCTTCCATCGAGGCACCTCTAACCCCCCTTTGGTCGTCGCGTGTATCTAAAGACCCTTGGAAGTCATGCGTGTCCTCCAAATCGTTGCCCTGCTCTCCAGCGGTGGACGTCGAGGCGAGGCAGATCTTAGCGGTTTACTGGTCTCCATAGGCTCGGCCTATCCCCCTTGATCCAAAGGGAATTTGATAGCAAGGTGATAAGTTGAGATCTGGGCCCGGAGGGCGTTCAAGATAGGACGTCCCATGAGAATGTTATAGGATGAAGGGGCCTTGGCGATGAGGAAGTCCACTAGTATGGTTCGCGTATTGCCCGCTTCCCCAATATTGAAGAGGAGGGTGACCAATCCCTCGGCAGGGATGGAATGATTGGTGAACCTGGAGAGGACATGGAAGGTAGGTCGAAGGTCGGATGGTCCTAGCCCCATATGTTGGAAACAGTCGTGGAACAGGATATCCGCCGAGCTCCCTGAGTTGACCAATATCCTCTGGATTTCGTAACGGTGGACTCTGGCCATTATCACGAGAGGGTCATTGTGAGAGAGCGATATGCCGTAGAGGTCTTCATCGGTGAAAATGATCGACTCGTCCCTCCTACACCTCTTGAGTGGTATATCTCTTGTACCCTCGACTGGGAGGATGTGGCGGTTCCCCTTACTTTCCCGAGCTGGATCCGAGATAACGATCATGATCTGCCCAATCGTTAATTCCCCGGGAGGGGTTTGATCCTTTGGCTCCTGCTCCGCCTGCCGTTTGTCTCGCAGGTATTTCTCCAGGTGGCCTGAGCGGATCAACTCTTCGATGTAGTCACAGAGTTGTTTGCAGTTCTCAGTCGGGTGACCCTGCAACCTATGGAAGGCGCAGTATGGGTCGCGGAGACGTTTGCCCACTCGTTGGGTGACTGGTGGGAACTTGAAGAACCTCTCACCTTTAGCTTCCTCCAGCAGCTCGGTCTGAGAGATGTTTAGAAGAGTGTACTCCTGAAATCTCGAGGAGTAAGGATTCGGAAGATCGACTTTCTTTTTTTCCTCCCTATCCTTTTTTTACTGTTCACCCAGTCGGCTCGGGGGAGGTTTGAGTTCACCTCGGACTCGAGTTGGATTTCTCACTCGGTCCAGGCTTTCACTTCGTCCATGGTCTTAGATTGCACTAATGCAAAAGAGCGGAGCCACTCTTAGTTCTTGAGACCCGACCTCAACGCGGTGATAACTGTTTCGTCGCGGTGCTCAGGGACCTCCAGGAAGGCATTGTAGAAGCGAGTGACATACTTAATGAAGGATTCCTTGTCTCCGTTCTTGACTGTGAACAGGTAGTCGACCGCCCTCTTCTGTCGTCGGTTCCCGATGAAGTGACCGAAGAATTGGGTGGCCAGCTCGTCGAAAGTCGAGATGGAGCGTGGCGTAAGTCCTCGGAACCAGTCCCATCCAGTCCGGATTAGGGTGGTGGGGAAAGCTCGGCATTAAGCCGCGTTTGAGTTATCTTGGAAGCTCATGCCCACCGTAAAAGCGTCCAAGTGATCCTTCGGGTCGGAGTTTCCGTCGAAAAGGGACACTATTGGCGGCTTGTTCCTGGACGAGACGTGCTCGGCCAGCAGCTCTTCTGTAAAGGGCTTTGTCAGTGAATCGGCGGAGTACCTGGACGCATGGCCATCCCATCGTATGCCTTCGATTTTCTTTTCGAGGGCTTCAAGTCGGTGGTGGTACCCCGAGAATTCTGAACAGTCGGAGTGGTGGCTACCCCCGCTTCGGGTCTGCACGATGGTGCGGCTCCGATTCCGCTCTATCAAATTCTCGGGCGAGGCCCTTCTCGAGTAGTCCCGGCGTTCTCCGTTCGCGCGGCCTCGGCGAAAGTGGGGGTGCCGGTCATGCCTGGAAGCAGGCGAGCTAACCGACACCTCCTCATAGGGAGAGAGAGCACGGCGGGCATCGGAGCGATGGCCACCCTGGGATCGGGGCGTGGAGCTGTCCGGCATTCAACGGGTCATGGAATCAATCGCCGCATGCAGGCCACGGTGGCCGGAGTCGGCACGCCGGCGCTCGGTGACGCTGAGATGAGCGTGAGTGAGATCGAGGGCTTGAGCGTGCCTATCCGTCCTTCTACAGACGTCATTATCCCGGGAAGGGGGAACTGCGGTCTGGTAGGTAGGAACTGCCGCTTGAACGCGGAAGAGGGCATCCACCAGCGATGTGAGCCTGTCTATCCGAGCGGATAAGGCGTTGATGGCGTTAGGAGGAGGAGACGGGCCGCTCTCCCCTCCGTTGTGACGGTTCGTATTTGGATCGTCGCGGTTGTCGCTCACCATCAGGTCGAGGGCGGAAGATCAACTTTAGGGGTGGAGAAGCTTCTGAAACGTTCCCATAAACGGCGCCAACTGATGGAGGCTGTGATCTCCTTCAGATGTTGTCCTCCGTTGATCCTGTGATGGCGGTCTTTAATGGTTGAGATTTGGTTCGGGAGTTGTTGAGCATGTGGATCTCAATGGGTTGGTGTTGACACCGAGTTATCTGCAAAAGAAGTCTCGGGATGAGTGACCACCGTAGGATCCTCCGACGATCAAATTAGTACCGAGGAATAGGTGCAGAGTAACGGCGTATTGGAATGGGTTCGAGTTACCTGAATCGTCTGAGAGAGGGGTTTATATAGTGGTCACGTGGAACGAGCAGACGCAAGATCATCGCCGTGAGTTATGGCCCTGCGTTATCCTCGCATTTAATGGCGGGATACGCCCATTAATGGAGGATGCGCTAGCGTGGGACGCGGAACGTGGGGAGGCGAATATCTCGCCCTGGTGAGATACGCGGAGCCGTTGGGGAGGCGCTTGGGTTCCATGCTCTCAGTTGATCGGAGAAGCCGAGGAAGCTCGGCCTGACAGATGGCTCGGAGATGAGCAAGGAGACCGAGGAAGCTCGGAGACGAGCTGTTGGCCGTTTGCTAGGTGAAGGTGGAAAGTACTCAGGGAGGTCTCCTGAAAGGTCGGATATGTCCTTGAAGACAAGGTCCTGAGGAACGCCTCTAATGCAACTCATTTATTCCACCTCCGTAACCTACGTGACACGTTATTCGCCACGTGTCGTAATCTGAGAAAATACCACTTGTGAGCAACATCGGCTAATATTTAAGAATTGGCATCTCCAAAAATTGAGGATCGGAATCCACACAGTTGGATTTGGAGAATATAGCATTAAATTTATTACAGATCACCCTTACATTGCAAATTTCAAGAGAGAGAATTTTTCCTAACATTATCCACCAACTTCGTTTTTGACGTTGCAGAATGCAATTCATATGGTTGTTCGATCCACATAATGACATCTTCAATACGGAAAAACCGTCCACCTTAACCGCCAATAGCTGAAAAAAATATTACTCAATATGTTTCGTTCAATCAAACATAAAAATATGCTTCTAATTTAAAGCTAGTGAAATCAGAATCAACATATATAATAAATAGGCTAAATTTCAACTTGTTAATATGAACTATATGCATTTTTTCCAAATGATATCATGAACCTTCAAAATGATTGATTGATACCATAAACTTTTAAAAGTATCAAAAAGAACATGAGGAAAATTACAAAATTACCAAAATACCCCTCCTTTTTTGTAAATATAGTCTTTTTATTATTATATGAGGGGTATTTTGGTAATTTTATAATTTTCCTTATGGCTTTTTCATACTTTTGAAAGTTCATGCTATTAATCTATCATTTTAAAAGTTCAAGGTATTATTTGGAAAAAGTGTTTATATTTCATGGTGGGAAGTTAAAATTTAGCATAATATATAAAAATAACCCACCAGAAATTTAAGATCGTTGCAGGGTGTAGTGCATGCATCAAATGCTAAATACATGCATGCAACAAATATTGCATTTCTAGCGCAACAAACTAAGAGCCCCGTTATGTTACAATCTTCTTGTATGCTAGCAAGAGAGCCGTGCATGCTGCACGGATGGAAGTTCTGCTATATATTATATCAAGCCAAATGTTATATCGTGTAATGATAATTGCACTTGATAAGAGTTTAGTCCATAAGGAATTAATGCATATTAATATTTTAAACTATCATGCAAGAGTACACTAAATATGTTTAAATTGCATCCAATTACAAACTCTTGAACCAAGGTGTCAATGAAAATTTCAAGTAAAATAGGGGTCAGAACTAAATTTTCCTCATACCGTCAAAAATTAGCTTGATCAATTCAAATGAAAGTTTTATAAGGAAGAGATCTTGGTTTTTCACTTCTTAATCTCCATAAAAATTGTGAATACTGCCAAAAATGAACTTAATCAATTCAAATGAAAATTTTATAAAGAAGAGATCTTGGTTTTTCACTTCTTAATCTCCGTAAAAATTGCGAGAAGTGAGAAGAGAAATCATTTTTATTCATAAAAATTAGTAAGCATTAAATTATATTTAGTTATCGACAATCTTAAAAGAATTGCTTAATTAAACATACAGGTGGCAATCAAGTATTTTAATTGAAAGCCTGGATATTTATTTTAATTGGGAACTAGATGTAATTTTCTAAGCTCATGATTCACTCACGTGATTAGTTTGAACCATACAAGAATAGGTAGAAAGAGATGGTTAGAAAGTTTGACAATTCAATAACCAATTGGAAAAATTTAAGCTAAGCATCCAGATGGAAATCTCTAAAAATTAAAACGAGAGCTAAATCAAATTTTTCTAGGCTAAAATTGAGCCCAAATACCAAAACCAAAGGTCTAAATGGAATTACCCAGGAAAAATGGGAGCTATAGTTAATGTTCCATAAAAAAAGAACAAAAATTGAGCTTAAATATATGAACTAAGGATCTAAATGAAAATACCAATGAAAAATGGGGGGTAACACTAATTTTACATTGAAAAAGACAAAAAAGATCTCAATGACATTTCAAGACAAAATAGCAGTTAAACAAAATGGAAGAGATAAAATGGTAAAAAACAAAAGCTGGAATCAAGCTTAAAAGCTTGAAGTATGATTTTATATTTGAGAATAACGAAGTAAGTGGCTGTAGGAGGCTTTTCGTTACATGGGGCAACAAATCTATATTCTCTACGATTTTTTTCGATGATCGGCACACATCAACATCTTCTTTATCATATAAGATATGGATACACTAAATTTCATGTGATTCGACCACTTTTTCACCATTGAATTAACGATGCAAAAAATTCTATTGTCGGTAAACCGTTAATATTGCACCCACTAAATCAACGGTTAAAAAATGATGGAATCACGGGAAATTTGTTACATATCCACATCTTAGATGATAAAGATGATAATGATAATGATGGGTAGGCCAATCGTCGAAAAAATCATGGAAAATGTATATTTTTTACCCCATAGAAGGAAATTCCCTCTCCTATCGCACATATCCTTCGTTATCCTCACTTTATATTATATATAACAATAACCATAGCTCATGAAGTAAGTCATGATCTAATAGGGCTACACTGATTTTTGAAAAGAAATTGTCACATTTGGACGGTGGAGTCCAACACCGTTCCAAAATTAAGTCTTGTCGTCCAAGACAACCCCCCATGTTCATCATTCCGTTCAAACTTAATTTCCTACATTATATTGCCACTAGCTCTATATATGTGTGTGTCAAATTTATTAAACTTTAACTATATATATATATTTGTTATCTATATTGTAGATATTGATATGTCAAAGGAATGTCAAAAAGTTGATTCTATGAATGTAACCAAGAACTCGACTTCACATTACAAATTAAACAACGTGCAAAGGTTTGAGATCTTTTTGTTGGCAAATCTTTCATTCACATTGGGATTATAAGGTCGACATGCATTGTGAGTTCAAGGAGATAAATTAACACAAATTAAAGAAGATTAATTGCTATTGTTAGACGAAGAGACATGGATGCATATAATTATATAGTTGTTATTTGATCCTAGCTACATTGATATAGTCTGGCAAAAATGGAAAAAAAATTACAATATTGTATTGTCTAGTTCCTAATTAATTACTACGTTGTATGAATTAATTAACTTGGTCCATGATCATCATCATATCTATTACTGTGGAATATCCCTCAAAGACCAAGGTGAGATGCCACTAATGAGCAATATGTAGCGTCCAGAGCTCTCCTGTTAAAAAGTGCATATATGCATTTTGATTTTTATCCTTCTCTCTCTCTCTCTCTCTCTCTCTCTCTCTCTCTCTCTTCCTCTTCCCATTATAAGAACAGAGTGCATGCATGTATATACGCAAGCCCATAGTTTTTCATTCATTCATTCTTTCTTTCTTTCTTTCTTCAGATTAATGAGCTTTCTGCAGTTGATCATCAGTCAAGTCTCTTAATTAATTGTTTAGGAGACCCCACACATCTCTTCTCCCATCAATTGGTCCATGTGAATGGAATGGACAGATTAACATGGCCAATGGAGCCACCTCTCTAATTAGAGGTGAGCAGCCTACCAAAGCTATATATATGATGACTTCAATGATTGAATCAACTGATCATTTGATAGTTTCTTCTTGAAACTAACAAAGATCTTCTACAACCCATGCAAATCTAAATCTAATAATAATCATATAAGTTTATATTCGACAATAATTAATATATACTAATAAGTTACTCAAGATCCAATCATAGAGAAGATCCCCCTCCCAGTATGGTGGAGGTCCTTTTCAGGTCTCCTCCAGATGCTGTCTTCCGTCGATCTCCCGGTGGATTTTGGAGGTGATCTCATGTTGCGTGTGGGTCTCAATGGGTTCGAGGAGATTGGTGATTTGAGGAGTTCAGCGCCGAGTACCTGCAAAGAAGTCTCGGGGTGGTTTGGTACTACCGAGGACCCTCCGACGATCAAGTTGGTGCTAGATCCGAGCAGAGTAACGGCTAAGTGGAATAAAAAATGGCTTACTTGATCCCTCTGGGAGAGGAGTTTATATAGCGGCGGTAACTCGCAACAGCAGGCGCGAGAATCTCGCCGGCAGTTATGCTCCCGACGTCACGCCCGCGTAAAGAGCGGATCGCCCATTAATGGAGATCATGATGGCGTAGAACGTGGGGCGTTGCTGGCGGAAAATCTGCGCGTGGTGAGATTTGCAGAGCGGCGGTTACACCTGTGAGTGGTGGAGTTGGTCGGTCGGAGGGACCGAGGAAGATGGCCTCGGCTGGAGAGCTCAGAGGCAAGCACAAGGGCCGAGGAGTCTCGGTCTTGCGGCAGCTCGGGGCGAGCTGAGAGGCCGAGGAGGCCAATTTGCAAGGGGCTCTGAGGAGGGCCAGCTTGGGCTTGCAGGCCGGGTACGGGGGTAGCCTGGTCAGTCCCTGTGGGCCCTCTCTTCTGAGTTCTGGGACACGTCATCTGCCACGTGTCCTAATCTTGGAGATCGCAAATATTGAGCATCATCATTAGCCCCTCACTCTTATCCCGACCAGCTAGCGGGTCGGGTCAGGAGTGGACTGTCGGGCCGTCCGGGGTAAGCTCCCTCCTAAGGTTTCGCCGGGACGCATCCCCGGGCTGTCGGCTGTATTTTCTGCCAGCGAATCGGGGAGAGATCTCTGCATTTAAGTAAGGTGCGCCGGTTCATGCGTCCTGCCACCGAAGTGACGGTCTACGTGTCGAGCGCCGGTTAGCCGACGCGACGTGTGCAGACCTGTGGACTGATGGGGCGCAGCCCGGTGTGGGCATGACATGTGGAGCGATCGGTCGTCGAGTTGATTTCGATCACTTAGCGAGTGTGCCAAGCGCTGCTGAGAAGGAGGCATCTCCATGGCCCCGAAGTCGAGGAGGGATTACTCAGACTTGGATAGACCTGATGTCTTTTGTTGGGGCTTCAGATCTGCTGCATGTGATGGGCTCAGTGGCCTCGTTATGAGGGCTACAAACCCGCAGCGTCTGTTGGGCAGGAGAATGCCTGCTGGGGATGACCGAGCAGGGAAGCTGCTCGGTTGATCTTGGCGAGGGCCTTGATCCCTGGCATTGTGAGTAGGGAAGCTACCGGCCAGGGATAGTCAAGTCTGGGAGGAATTTGATCCTTGTCTTTGTTGGCTAGGAAGCTACCCGCCGGGATGCGCCAAGTAGGAAGGGGCTCGGCGGCTTCGCGAAGAGGGCTTCGGATCCTCAGCGTCTGATGGGCAGGAAGACTGTCACGACCCGAAAGTACGGAACATGACCGGCACTTAAACTACGAACGTCTCGAGGCGTACGTAATCTAAGTAAACCGAAAACCCAGAAATCCAAACCAAGAAAAGTAGTAGAGTGCAGGAAAAACCAACTTAAAGCAAGTAATTTCAATAGCATAAGCCGAATTATGCGGTTTTTAAAACATCAAAAATTTACTGAAAATTTCGGCAGAGTCTCCTTTGTAAATACTGGCCCCCAACGGGATACAACATGAATAGTATACGAAATCAAGAAAAAAGGCATCCCCAAGCGGGAGCTAGCTCTTCGTCAATCGACGGTCATAACCACACAAGCAATAAATATACAACGCCAACGGCGAGGATCAAAAACTCAAAAGGGAATTCAAAACCACCAGAAATATAACGAGCGACTCTAAGGTCGAAAGAATAAACAACACTGGTCTCTATCTCAATAGATACATGTTTGGTTGATGGAACTTCTAGATACAACAGAATAATGATATACAAGATATATAATGGGGGTATGATACAAGTAAACCCACCTACTAGCAAATCACCCGAATGAAACTGAGCCCGCAAGCCGTAAGGAAACCTATACGGCAACTCTGTAAGAAACTGGGGCACAACGGGGGTGAGTTGCCAACTCGTGAATAGAAAAACATCTACGTACAGAAATCGCATAAATAACGCAACCTAGGTCAATGATCATAAAATATCCTCAAATATATGTATAACAGGCAGCCTATGACAATGTCTAGGGTAATATCTAACCCGAGTATAATTTCATGTGCCCGTGTCAGTGCCTCAGGTAGCAATATATCATATGAATGAGGTATGAATGCATGAAACAGAATACATGTAAATGAAGAAACTGTTTTCATAAATTAGTGAGATTTCCTTCGTATTTTTAAACTGAGGTATCATAATGAAATCAGTATCAACAGTGTCTAGCATCGACACAAAACATAAATCTCATTGTCTCGAAATATCAATGTCTCAAGCTCAATATCTAGGGCGCCGTCAGTCCGGACCGGCCCCTACCATCCATCTCAAGACCACGACGGTATCCTCCGGATATCCGACGCGTCGGGTAATATCACCGGTAGGTAGTGCTCCCCAGCCAGGCTCAACGTCAACACCACATTCCTCTTGTCCCGGGGTACCATACCGGGCCCACCATGTACCCGTGACGGTCCTCCACTCCTCGACACGGATCTCCAAAACCACAGCAAACTCATGGTGGACGACACTTTACATCACTAGAAAACCGCAACATTTTATATTTTTAAAAGATCATAAGTTGTAAATTTTGCGGCTTTCCCCGAAATCCAGAAATATCATAAATCTCAAGAAATCATCACAAGTGCATATGTCAATGATAATGAACTAGGCATGAACAACTGAATAACCGTATGCATGAAGTGGTAGGTAATAACTACAATGTCTAATATGGCATATAAGGGAAGTACACTAATATTATGTCAAACTACTAGCTAACAATCTAGCTAAGTTAAGCAATAATATTTTCTAAGATGTACGTGACATGGCAATTACCGATGAAGATGTGTGTGAGCCGGCAATTAAGTGTACGTGGTACATACGCATCATCGGTAATGGTGCTGGTGTCCTAACAGCGTGATATCACTAATGGAATATGCAGCGAAATAAGTATGCGGGGCAGAACGAACAGCAATAATGTGCGGGAGCTGAATACTAGACACAACGATAACTAAGCAGTATTAATCTAATATAAGTCCTACGAATGGTGCCTTTTGAAATAACACGAATCATGGGGTTTTGAAAATAGGGGCTACGGTGTTTTTATGAAAAGATACGTCGTTTTTGAAATATCCGTAGATTCCCTTGAGCTGTCTTTAAAAATGCCCACGATTCGTTAGTTTTTAAATAGGTAAGAAGTCTAATCTAATCTAACAACTACACTAAACTATACGGCTGAACTAACAAGCTGAACTACAGGTAAGGAAACCGCCTATCATCTGAGTCGATACATATACATACCTGTATATGTATAGTCGGTGATCCCGCCACAATAATATCATATCCGATACCATATCTATAATCAGGCATCCCAAGTCAAGAGTGCGGATCAATCATCAATATAGCTCGTACGTAAATCCGTCGTACGGCATCCCAATCTGGGTACGGGTCAATATCACATTCATCATACTATTCACCTGGTATCCTCTTTATCAAATATCATGATCGGGGTACTGATCTATGTCTAGTACCATACTGATACCGCCTACGTATGCATGGACGTGTGTGAAACACTACGTCAAGGACCCGCTACAACGTCATGTCGTATCTAAGATACGAACCCTGCTATATCACCGATCTCACGGCCTCAAATCAAATCTCATCGACTCAGCTCAATCCCAAGTATCATCCTCAATCCGTACGTGAACACATAGTCCCATACCCATGTGAACACATAACTATAAAGAATCCCATGAGCACATATCAATAGGAATGTATGCAAGTATGTATGTGTGTATGTGTGTGTAACACTACCCTAGGGTTCGCAACACTAAAGTAATCCAACACACCAATATCCATCCTAAGCATCGTTATTAATCCCAAATAACATATAATAATTGTTGGTGTGTATACGCATCCGTATACACCACCACGGACTGCGGGGGTGCTATACGCCATCCACCCGACTTCTCCCTGTAGATATAAATCTACTCACCTGGTCCTCGCTAGCCGGTGCCGACGTCGCCACGCGCTTGCTTGTTGTCTCGAAGTCCACATGGGGGTACCTACATATCATAACGCACCATATCTCATTAAAATCCGACTCATGATCAAAACGACGCACGAATCCCACATAGGTCAAAACCTATGGTTGCTTTCACAAATCAACCCAGAAACCCTCGACGTCGGCGTACAAACGCCAAACCATCGAGAAAAACCCAAATACACTCATTTGCACATTCACGAACACTAATTTTAATATAAACTAGGTTGAAACTCACAAAACCGCCAATTTCACTCAAAAAGTCATTTTTCCGAAAATCTAGCAAGCACAATTCGCCGTTTTTGTACAAAAAACGATATTTAAATGAATGTAGCGGCCAATATATTTATTAACTATCTTAAATAAGTCATAAAAACCATTTCCATAATTTAAACTCATAAATTTGCATAATTTCCAAAATCCTAGTTTGCAAAATATCAAATTTAACACCCTTTAAAGCAAAATTCACAATTCATCAATTAAGCTTCGTTTTGCATGAACCAAAGTCATTAAACCACTCATTATAATAGTTATAATGACATGAACACTTAATTATATTTTAATCTAAGTATTTGACAATTTTTCAAAAACTCTAGTTAGCAAAAACAAAACTTAATTTAGACATTTCCATGCAACAATATGAAATTTAACTACTAAATTACTTTCTACTAATTCTAAGATGGTAAGCTACCCATCACAACCATAATCCCATTACTCCAAACCCTAACTTGAAATCAACCTCATTCTTGAATTTTTCAAACATGCAATTAGAACCAATCTAAAACCTAATTAAACACTTAATAAGCTAACATAAAGCAATTAAACAACAATTTCACTAAAGGGTTAAAATTTATATCTCCCAATTGAGTTCTAGCATGCAAATCCTAGCCTCCAAAAGTAGCTTCCATGCTCCTAGATCCATGCTAGATAGGCAAGAAATAATGGGTAGGAGTTGGATTTGGAAAAAGCTTTGAAATTGTATGGATTTTGAAGCTTTTTCTTGGATTTTTGAAGCAAAATAGTGTGGATTTTGGGGGGGGGGGGGAGGAAAGGGCTGCTGTTGTGGGATCAATTTCGGCCAGAAGTGGGTGAGGGGAGAGAGAGGGAGGTGAGGAAAATGCAAGGGAGGAAAGTCAAGGTCAAGGTAAGGTCAAAGTCTAACTACTTTATGTATTTTCTAATCTTTTCTTTTATTTCTTTTAATTTCTTTTTCCTTTGCAAACCAAGTGGGGAAAAAGTGAGGGCTGCTGAATTTGGCTAAGGGGAGGGGTAAGTGGGGGTGTGTGGGTGTGGGCACGGGTGTGGGGTGATGAAAAATGATAAATACAATACCCCAAACATCCATTTACGCTAAAAAAAAAGCCTTTTTTCTTCAATAATTTCTAAACCGTTTTGGCAAATGATTTCGTTCCAAAAACCACATGACAAATTTTTATTTAATGTTTTATTGTGCACAAAATTTGTTTCAACTCATTCCAATTTGTAATTTTCCCTAATTAAATGTATTAGTGACGGCTTAAAATAATAATAAAATAATATTTTTTTCAGAAAATTTGAAATTTCACCAGCGGCTCAATAAACACCAAATAATAGCAATTACATAGCTAGAATATGTATATTTAATTTTTATAATAAGATATTTGTATTTTGACTTTTTACAGAAAACCCCCTCATTTTACCGATTTTCCGAAATTTCACCGAAACGATTTTCAAAACGCTACAATCTTCCCCCCTTAAAGAAATTCGGTCCCCGAATTTAAATTCAAACTCCCCCAATTACTAAAACATCTAAGAAAAACCATCAAGTCGTCGGGGCTCCGAAATTGTAAATATATAAAACAAATCGTAGCGCAGCGCATGCGCTTGAAAAATGAGTATATAACTCAAATCAAAACTCCGTCAAGCATCCCGCGATCATCGGAGTCGTGGAGAAGACATCAATGCCAAATCCAAATCAAAACCAATATGATATAACTCGAAACTATAAATGTAAATATCGAATCTATATCTGTAAATATCTGAAGGAAATGCATGCCAAATCTCTTTAAGTCGCTGTGCAACGCGTATAACACTGCACAGTGGCGGACGTCTACCATAAGAAAATAACTATATACATATATACTTTTGTTTGAAATGTACGTTCCGCCGTTTTGGAAACAATTTAGAAGGGTCTTCTTGTTTTAAACATTTCGTGTCATATCAGACACGTAGGTAAATACTGAGGCTATAGCTCGCTTTTTGGAAATCCCTTCAATAACTATCAATGCATGCAAAATGTATTCAGGTACTGTCCTCTGACTAGTCCTGCTCAGTACGAAAACACATAGCAATATCATAAAAACGTACTGCTCTATAAGAATCAATCCCAAAATATGCACATGAATACTACGTGCGTCTGGTGCGCACGGAAATAAAAATCCATATATGTGCCATGCATATGCACAGAAACAAGATCTAAGTGCATCGGGTGTGCACAAAGCATCTGTCGTAGGCAACGTGTGTGCCTGACAGCAAAATCAGGTGCATCTGACATGCACGAAAAATCTCGATTTAGTGCATCTGGTGTGCACCAAAATCGCATCTCAAGACATGCGCTCAACATGCGCGAAAATCTAAATCAGGTGCATCCATCGTGCACGAAATCATGAAATCCAATATCAAGCGCCGAACGTGCGCAAAATCACTCAGGTGCACAAGGTGCACAAAACAAATATCGAGTATCACAATCGAAATCGAAGTCCAGTGCATCTAAGTGCACAAAAGGCGTATCACTGCACTGCAAGCATATATAAACTATACAGAGTGCAGGAACCAAATCGTGTGCGTGCATATGCACAAAACCAACTCAACTGTTTAAAACCGTAAAATCACAAACATGTGAAACCAAAGAACGAAACGATATCAAGTGCAACACTGTGCAAAGATCGTAAATCCTCAATCATCAAAATCAAATCATGCGAATAAATCACCCAAAACATCGAAATCAATAATGGCGGAATAGTATCGCTCAAGTGCATCCTCTAAGAATCTCGGGCCAACTGTCGCGGTCACTAATGGGACGTCTCGTCGATGATCCTGAACTCTGTCCTGCCGGTGTGCGTAACCATGACCACTCCTGGGTCAAGGTCTTCACTGTGAATTACCAATCTTTCGGTCCATCGGCTCATCGGCCCTGTCAGGTATGCTAACGGGGACGATTCCGTTCTGGCACTTCTCTGGTCATCTCTTGGTCAATCATCGCGACCACTCGTAAGACAGCATATCACTGGCGTCGGCCTCTGGCTCTCTGAATGTACGTGACATATCTGATCCTGGGTGCAAGTATCATTGCAGCAGTGTCCTGGAAGGAATCCTGCTCACGGTCTCTTTCATGTCTCGTTTCTGCCAACTGTCCGGAAGTCGTTGTCCTTTCCTATATCTGCATCTTGCTCTGGAACGACTGCATACTCATCGCGACTCCTTCTGAAAGGTAAGTCCAAGTACAATGCCTCGGCATGCGCATCGCATCTCTGATGTCGGCGGAGGGGAACGTCATCATATCCAGGTATGTACGAACCTCTTACTCCACTTTTTCTCTAATGTCGACTGCTTCGGACTCGTCCCGTCGTGGCTGCATGGACTGAGCTCCAACGGCTATCCTCGTATCTGGAATCTCCCAAGAAATGCATCTCACCACCTAGCATCCGAATTAAGTCGAGCCATCCAATCGATTCGTCCAAACCTCATAATCCCCCAAGAGCTCAACATCTTGGGTACAGTTTAATAGTATCGAGTACATACCACAGTATCGGTGGTCCAGCCGTAGAAGGGCAAACCCAAGCCTCACTAATGGCGCCGTAGAACTGCCGCAAACCCGAAGGTTCAAAGGCTTTCACACGGTCATTAAGTCGAGTTAGGGTTTCATTCTTCTAGAGGGACCATAGAATTGCCTGCATGTCTTTCCGACTACTTTAAACTTGGAATGATAGGTTTCCGACATTCGATCGTCTCTGTCGACCCTCACGTCTCTGCGTGAAGTCGTCTCTAGCGGGAATCAATCTATCTGATGACCTCGCATCGGGGTAAGCGAACGAACCACCTGTCCTAGTCATTCATCATCGGGTGACTAGCGACCTTCTATCATCTATTCGTACAACTCGCCCCGCCATAGTCCCAACATATGGGGCGATATATCGTCGCTCGCAGCAACAACTGGCTCGCTCGTCTGCACGCTGAACAGTGCCTCAATCATCAGGAGTAAGCAACACACCAACGGTCATCAAAATCTGGCTGGCCTCTGTCAGTGGCTCAATCCTCTAGTGTCGATCGGCACATCCGAGTAACCTCATAAAGGCGATCCGCCAAACGCTCGCGGCGCGGAAACACAGTAAAAAGACACATCTCTGCAATCGTGTGTCGCCGGAATTTCGCCCTGGTCAGTCCTCGTTCGTGACGAGCTTGTGCTGACCGCAACTCTAGCCGTAGCTTTCCCTGCCCGTAACCGTAGCAACAAAACCAAACTGGTACCGATGAGGCTAGATCAGGAAGGAATATAATACTGAACAAGGAAATGTACATCCTAAGGCTCCTTAAGTGGAGTGGCGTGTCGTAAATATGCCGCGGAACATACCAACGGTACGTCACTCTACTTTAGTCACCTATTCCATCAACCAAGGGTCATCCTACGCTCCGAAGGTTAAAACCTAACGCTTTGATACCAACTTTGTCATGACCCGAAAGTACGGAACATGACCGGCACTTAAACTACGAACGTCTCGAGGCGCACGTAATCTAAGTAAACCGAAAACCCAGAAATCCAAACCAAGAAAAGTAGTAGAGTGCAGGAAAAACCAACTTAAAGCAAGTAATTTCAATAGCATAAGCCGAATTATGCGGTTTTTAAAACATCAAAAATTTACTGAAAATTTCGGCAGAGTCTCGTTTGTAAATACTGGCCCCCAACGGGATACAACATGAATAGTATACGAAATCAAGAAAAAAGGCATCCCCAAGCGGGAGCTAGCTCTTCGTCAATCGACGGTCACAACCACACAAGCAATAAATATACAACGCCAACGGCGAGGATCAAAAACTCAAAAGGGAACTCAAAACCACCAGAAATATAACGAGCGACTCTAAGGTCGAAAGAATAAACAACACTGGTCTCTATCTCAATAGATACATGTTTGGTTGATGGAACTTCTAGATACAACAGAATAATGATATACAAGATATATAATGGGGGTATGATACAAGTAAACCCACCTACTAGCAAATCACCCGAATGAAACTGAGCCCGCAAGCCGTAAGGAAACATGTACGGCAACTCTGCAAGAAACTGGGGCACAACGGGAGTGAGTTGCCAACTCGTGAATAGAAAAACATCTACGCACAGAAATCGCATAAATAACGCAACCTAGGTCAATGATCATAAAATATCCTCAAATATATGTATAACAGGCAGCCTATGACAATGTCTAGGGTAATATCTAACCCGAGTATAATTTCATGTGCCCGTGTCAGTGCCTCAGGTAGCAATATATCATATGAATGAGGTATGAATGCATGAAACAGAATACATGTAAATGAAGAAACTGTTTTCATAAATTAGTGAGATTTCCTTCGTATTTTTAAACTGAGGTATCATAATGAAATCAGTATCAACAGTGTCTAGCATCGACACAAAACATAAATCTCATTGTCTCGAAATATCAATGTCTCAAGCTCAATATCTAGGGCGCCGTCAGTCCGGACCGGCCCCTACCATCCATCTCAAGACCACGACGGTATCCTCCGGATATCCGACGCGTCGGGTAATATCACCGGTAGGTAGTGCTCCCCAGCCAGGCTCAACGTCAACACCACATTCCTCTTGCCCCGGGGTACCATACCGGGCCCACCATGTACCCGTGACGGTCCTCCACTCCTCGACACGGATCTCCAAAACCACAGCAAACTCATGGTGGACGACACTTTACATCACTAAAAAACCGCAACATTTTATATTTTTAAAAGATCATAAGTTGTAAATTTTGCGGCTTTCCCCGAAATCCAGAAATATCATAAATCTCAAGAAATCATCACAAGTGCATATGTCAATGATAATGAACTAGGCATGAACAACTGAATAACCGTATGCATGAAGTGGTAGGTAATAACTACAATGTCTAATATGGCATATAAGGGAAGTACACTAATATTATGTCAAACTACTAGCTAACAATCTAGCTAAGTTAAGCAATAATATTTTCTAAGATGTACGTGACATGGCAATTACCGATGAAGATGTGTGTGAGCCGGCAATTAAGTGTACGTGGTACATACGCATCATCGGTAATGGTGCTGGTGTCCTAACAGCGTGATATCACTAATGGAATATGCAGCGAAATAAGTATGCGGGGCAGAACGAACAGCAATAATGTGCGGGAGCTGAATACTAGACACAACGATAACTAAGCAGTATTAATCTAATATAAGTCCTACGAATGGTGCCTTTTGAAATAACACGAATCATGGGGTTTTGAAAATAGGGGCTACGGTGTTTTTATGAAAAGATACGTCGTTTTTGAAATATCCGTAGATTCCCTTGAGCTGTCTTTAAAAATGCCCACGATTCGTTAGTTTTTAAATAGGTAAGAAGTCTAATCTAATCTAACAACTACACTAAACTATACGGCTGAACTAACAAGCTGAACTACAGGTAAGGAAACCGCCTATCATCTGAGTCGATACATATACATACCTGTATATGTATAGTCGGTGATCCCGCCACAATAATATCATATCCGATACCATATCTATAATCAGGCATCCCAAGTCAAGAGTGCGGATCAATCATCAATATAGCTCGTACGTAAATCCGTCGTACGGCATCCCAATCTGGGTACGGGTCAATATCACATTCATCATACTATTCACCTGGTATCCTCTTTATCAAATATCATGATCGGGGTACTGATCTACGTCTAGTACCATACTGATACCGCCTACGTATGCATGGACGTGTGTGAAACACTACGTCAAGGACCCGCTACAACGTCATGTCGTATCTAAGATACGAACCCTGCTATATCACCGATCTCACGGCCTCAAATCAAATCTCATCGACTCAGCTCAATCCCAAGTATCATCCTCAATCCGTACGTGAACACATAGTCCCATACCCATGTGAACACATAACTATAAAGAATCCCATGAGCACATATCAATAGGAATGTATGCAAGTATGTATGTGTGTATATGTGTGTAACACTACCCTAGGGTTCGCAACACTAAAGTAATCCAACACACCAATATCCATCCTAAGCATCGTTATTAATCCCAAATAACATATAATAATTGTTGGTGTGTATACGCATCCGTATACACCATCACGGACTGCGGGGGTGCTATACGCCATCCACCCGACTTCTCCCCGTAGATATAAATCTACTCACCTGGTCCTCGCTAGCCGGTGCCGACGTCGCCACGCGCTTGCTTGTTGTCTCGAAGTCCACATGGGGGTACCTACATATCATAACGCACCATATCTCATTAAAATCCGACTCATGATCAAAACGACGCACGAATCCCACATAGGTCAAAACCTATGGTTGCTTTCACAAATCAACCCAAAAACCCTCGACGTCGGCGTACAAATGCCAAACCATCGAGAAAAACCCAAATACACTCATTTGCACATTCACGAACACTAATTTTAATATAAACTAGGTTGAAACTCACAAAACCGCCAATTTCACTCAAAAAGTCATTTTTCCGAAAATCTAGCAAGCACAATTCGCCGTTTTTGTACAAAACACGATATTTAAATGAATGTAGCGGCCAATATATTTATTAACTATCTTAAATAAGTCATAAAAACCATTTCCATAATTTAAACTCATAAATTTGCATAATTTCCAAAATCCTAGTTTGCAAAATATCAAATTTAACACCCTTTAAAGCAAAATTCACAATTCATCAATTAAGCTTCGTTTTGCATGAACCAAAGTCATTAAACCACTCATTATAATAGTTATAATGACATGAACACTTAATTATATTTTAATCTAAGCATTTGACAATTTTTCAAAAACTCTAGTTAGCAAAAACAAAACTTAATTTAGACATTTCCATGCAACAATATGAAATTTAACTACTAAATTACTTTCTACTAATTCTAAGATGGTAAGCTACCCATCACAACCATAATCCCATTACTCCAAACCCTAACTTGAAATCAACCTCATTCTTGAATTTTTCAAACATGCAATTAGAACCAATCTAAAACCTAATTAAACACTTAATAAGCTAACATAAAGCAATTAAACAACAATTTCACTAAAGGGTTAAAATTTATACCTCCCAATTGAGTTCTAGCATGCAAATCCTAGCCTCCAAAAGTAGCTTCCATGCTCCTAGATCCATGCTAGATAGGCAAGAAATAATGGGTAGGAGTTGGATTTGGAAAAAGCTTTGAAATTGTATGGATTTTGAAGCTTTTTCTTGGATTTTTGAAGCAAAATAGTGTGGATTTTGGGGGGGGGGGGGAGGAAAGGGCTGCTGTTGTGGGATCAATTTCGGCCAGAAGTGGGTGAGGGGAGAGAGAGGGAGGTGAGGAAAATGCAAGGGAGGAAAGTCAAGGTCAAGGTAAGGTCAAAGTCTAACTACTTTATGTATTTTCTAATCTTTTCTTTTATTTCTTTTCATTTCTTTTTCCTTTGCAAACCAAGTGGGGAAAAAGTGAGGGCTGCTGAATTTGGCTAAGGGGAGGGGTAAGTGGGGGTGTGTGGGTGTGGGCACGGGTGTGGGGTGATGAAAAATGATAAATACAATACCCCAAACATCCATTTACGCTAAAAAAAAGCCTTTTTTCTTCAATAATTTCTAAACCGTTTTGGCAAATGATTTCGTTCCAAAAACCACATGACAAATTTTTATTTAATGTTTTATGATGCACAAAATTTGTTTCAACTCATTCCAATTTGTAATTTTCCCTAATTAAATGTATTAGTGACGGCTTAAAATAATAATAAAATAATATTTTTTTCAGAAAATTTGAAATTTCACCAGCGGCTCAATAAACACCAAATAATAGCAATTACATACATAGAATATGTATATTTAATTTTTATAATAAGATATTTGTATTTTGACTTTTTACAGAAAACCCCCTAATTTTACCGATTTTCCGAAATTTCATCGAAACGATTTTCAAAACGCTACAAGGACGCCCGCTGGGGATGCGCCGAGCAGGAAGGAACTCGGCGGCCTCGCGATGAGGGCTTCAAACCATCAGCGTCTGATGGGCAGGAGGATGCCCGCTGGGGATGCACCGAGCAGGAAGGAACTCGGCGGCCTCACGATGAGGGCTTGAGATCCTCAGCATCTGATGGACAGGAGGATGCCCGCTGGGGATGTATCGAGCAGGAAGGAACTCGGCGGCCTCACGATGAGGGCTGGAGATCCTCAGCATCTGATGGGTAGGAGAATGCCCGCTGGGGATGCGCCAAGCAGAAGGAACTCGGCTGCCTCGCGGTGAGAGCTTAAGATCCTCAGCGTCTGATGGGCAGGAGGATGTCCGCTGGGGATGCGCCGAGCAGGACGGTACTCGGCGGCCTCACGATAAGGGCTTGAGATCCTCAGCATCTGATGGGCAGGAGGATGCCCGCTGGGGATGCACCGAGCAGGAAGGAACTCGACGGCCTCGCGATGATGGCTTTAGACCATCATCGTCTGATGGGAAGGAGGATGCCCGCTGGGATGCGCCGAGCAGGAAGGAACTCGGTGGCCTCACGATGAGGGCTTGAGATCCTCAGTGTCTAAGGGGCCGTGAGAGGCCTGCTAAGGATGGCCGAGCAGGGAAGCTGCTCGGTGCCTCTTTTCGAGGGCTTTGACCTTTAGCGCTAGAAAGGCCGTGAGAGACCTGCTAAGGATGGACGGGCAGTGAAGCTGCGCAGTTGCCTCTTGGCGAGGTCTTTGATCTCTGGCGTCGTGGGTAGGCAACTACCAGCCTGGGATGACCGAGTGGGGTAGCCGCTCAGATGCCTTTTGCGAGGGCTTTGATCTCTGGAGTCGTGGGTAGGCAACTACCAGCCTGGGATGATCGAGCGGGGTAGCCGCTCGGGTGCCTCTTGCGAGGGCTTTGATCCCTAGCGTCAAGGGTAGGGAGCTACCACCCGGAGATGACCGAGCAGGGTAGCTGCTCGGTTGCCTCTTGCGAGGGCTTTGATCCTTCAGAACAGGGACCGAGCAGGGTTACTGCCCAGTGCCACTTGGCGAGGACTTTGATCCCTGTCGGTTGTGGGAGGAAGCTACCAGCCGGGGATAACCGAGCAAGGACTCGACTGCCTCTGGGAGGACTTTGGTCCTTAGCGCAGGAGGGGCTGTAAGAAGCCTACCAAGGACCCTTGGCCGTGCAGGGTTACTGCCCGGTGCCTCTTGGCGTGGGCTTTTGTCTTGAAGGATAGCCGAGCGAGGGATCCTCGGGCTCGAATGCCTCTGGGAGGGCTTTCTGATCCCTGGCGTTGCGGTAGGGAAGCTACCCGCCAGGAATAGTTGAGTGAGGGTCGGGCTCGACTGCCTCTGGGAGGACTTTCTGATCCCTGGCGTTGCTGTAGGGAAGATACCCTCCAGGGATAGCCGAGCGAGGGTCGGGCTCGACTGCCTCTGGGAGGACTTTCTGATCCCTGGCGTTGTGGTAGGGAAGCTACCTGCCAGGGATAACCGAGCGAGGGTCGGGCTCGACTGCCTCTGAGAGGACTTTCTGATCCCTGGCGTTGCGGTAGGGAAGCTACCCGCCAGGGATAACTGAGCAGGGTAGCTGCCGGGCTGCTTCTTGGAGGACTCTCTGATCCCTGGCGTTGCGGTAGGGAAGCTACCCGCCAGGGTTAGCCGAGCAAGGGTCGGGCTTGACTGCCTCTGGAAGGACTTTCTGATCCCTGGCGTTGCGGTAGGGAAGCTACCCACCAGGGATAACTGAGCAGGGTAACTGCTGGGCTGCCTCTTAGTGAGGGCTTAGATTCTTAGCGGTGGAGGGGCCGTAGGAGGCCTGATAAGGATAACCGAGCAGTGAAGCTGCGCGTTTGCCTCTTGGCGAGGGCTTTGATCCCTGGGCGAGGTGGCCCTCGAGCCGCCGTGGCGAGCCCCTTCTGTGCGACCCCGTCGAGGGAAGGGGTGTCAGTCATGTCTGGGGACAGGTGAGGTGACCGACATCTTCTCAGGGGGGTGAGGGTCGTGAGGAGGCTCGAGAGGAGACACCCTGATCTTGGCGTGGAGCTGTGGGACGCCCAGCGGGCCTCAGAGAGTATCGGCCCGTGAGACCTGTGGCCATGGGACGTAGCCTGCCGGTGGTCAACCGTGCCGATGAGGGCAGAGTCTCCCGGAGCTGGATCTTCAAGGTGATCGCATGCCATGTGGATGAAAATCGGAAGGCCAACTTTTGTTTTTGTGGAGTTTTAGTTTTCCACAGACGACGCCAACTGGTGGAGGTCCTTTTCAGGTCTCCTCCAGATGTTGTCTTCCGTCGATCTCCCGGTGGATTTTGGAGGTGATCTCCTATTGCGTGTGGGTCTCAATGGGTTTGAGGAGATTGGTGATTTGAGGAGTTTAGCGCCGAGTACCTGCAAAGAAGTCCCGGGATGGTTTGGTACCACCGAGGACCCTCCAACGATCAAGTTAGTGCTAGATTCGAGCAGAGTAACGGCTAAGTGGAATAAAAAAATGGCTTACTTGATCCCTCTGGGAGAGGGGTTTATATAGCGGCAGTAGCATGCAGCAGCAGGCGCGAGAATCTCGCCGACAGTTATGCTCCCGACGTCACGCCCGCGTAAAGAGCGGATCGCCCATTAATAGGGATCGTGATGGCGTGGAACGTGGGGCGTTGCTGGCGGAGAATCTGCGCGTGGCGAGATTTGCGGAGCGGCGGTTACACCTGTGAGTGGTGGAGTTGGTCAGTCAGAGGGACCGAGGAAGACGGCCTCGGCTGGGGAGCTCAGAGGCGAGCATGAGGGCCGAGGAGTCTCGGTCTTGCGGCAGCTCGGGGCGAGCGGAGAGGCCAAGGAGGCCAATTTGCAAGGGGCTCTGAGGAGAGCCAGCTTAGGCTTGCAGGCCGGGTATGGGGGTAGTCTGGTCGGCCCCTGTGGGCCCTCTCTTCTGAGTTCTGGGACACGTCATCCGCCACGTGTTCTAATCTTGGAGATCGCCAATATTGAGCATCATCACAGTACAAGTTGCATGCATCCCCATGAGAAAGAACTCTTCCATGTCCATGCTAGCTCTTTGATTTGTTTTCTTTCAAAGGCATTGACTGGGAATAAACCTTTTTTTTTAAAGGCTCAAGGTGGTGGTGGTTTTGTGATTTGCTTCTTCCTGGAGCAAGTAGATTACTCCCCATGTTGTTAGTTGAATATTGACAAAAAACATATGCAAGAGACCTTGTGGGCAATTGGCAGTTCGTAGTATTTTTTTTCTGGTGAGATAGGGTTGGTGCATGGCTCATTTAATTTTGGAGTGGCCACATGTGCATCTTGGGGGGGCACATTTGCCAATGTTGCATGCATGCTACCATCCATGTATATATATATAGAGAGAGAGAGAGAGAGAGAGAGAGAGAGAAAGAAAAGGGGTGGGCCGCGAGGGGTGGGGTGGGGGTGGGGGTTCTCTTCTCTCACAATCTAAAAAGGAATCTATGCATGCATTCTTTATCCACTTGGATGATTGTCTACTCATAATCAAAGAAACTCCATGGGAAAGTTCAAAGGATCAATTCATAAGTAAGGTTTAGAGTAATTATAAGTCGATTCTATACATAGAATCGAAGTTGTCTATGATTGTTTTAATATAACCTATTCATTTAATAAATTTTGGTATGATCAGCACTATCCAACATGGATACAGTTTAATTCTGCCTATAGATTATCTAATTTATGCCTCTACATTAAAAGGTTAAAGAGTTAATATTGATTTTTCTGATAGTAAAAGATTTTACACATCCTGTATCCTATAAAAATAGAGTATGCATCTGACTTATAAAAAAGAAAATGAGTATACCGATATGTAGGTTAACTATATGATTAAGAAGCTCATTTTCTAATTTCCATCAACCAGAAAACGAAAAACACATGGTCAATGTACGGGTTATCTATACAATCAAACTTCAATAACTTATCCAAGGTTGGCATTAACCTCAAAATTTTCATTACTTTCAACTAAGAATAAGTCCGACAAAATTGAATTTTGGGGATGATACAAGCTACTTTTTTACATTTATATTACTTGGATAACTAACATTGGTTGTAATATCAATAGTAGTGCATGATGTCTTAATAGGTTTTGATTCCCTGCCTAGAGAGATTAAACAAATTTGTTATTCAAATATATAGCTGAAATATTCTTTATGTTCACTTATATATATATATATATATATATATATATATATATATATATATATATATGACACTTATATATATATATATATATATATATATATATATATATATATATATATGAGAATAATGGAGAAAAGAGGCCATAGGAGGGGATTTCCTCCTATGGCGTCGAAAAAATACAACCCCGACCATTTTTTCTGACGATCGGGATCCATCATCATCATCATCGTTATCATCTAAGATGTGCACACACCAAATTTCATGTGATTCCACTACTTTTCACCGTTAAATTAGCAATGTAAGAAGTTCTATTGTGGGTAAACCATTAATTTTACACCAACTAAATCAACGGTGAAAAAATGGTATAATCATATGAAATTTGGTGTATCCACATCTTAGATGATAAAGATGGAGGTGATGTATGCCGATTATCGAAAAAAAATCATGGAGGATGTATTTTTCCGACGCCATAGGAGGAAATCCCCTCCTATGGCACCTTTCCTCAATTAATCTCTCTCTCTCTCTCTCTCTACACACACACACACACACACACACTACTACAATAATGGGTTGCCCCTACGGATTTAGCCGTAGGGGTAAATCACTGCCCCTACGGATATGTCCGTAAGGACATAAAATTCCTCCATATGTGCAAAGACCGCAGGTGCAAGTCTTCACTCTGAACATACCCCTACGGAGTAATAATTGTCCCTACGCCTTACTCCGTAGGGACATTTATCCCTACGGAGTACTCCATAGGGACATAATCTTTATTTAATTTATTGGTTTATAAAATAAAATACTTGTCCCTACGGATTTATCCGTAGGGCTTGATACTTACCCCTACGGATTTATCCGTAGGTCCAGATAAAAGGCATGTTACTTACCCGTACGGATTTATCCGTAGGTCTAAATAAATGCCCCTACGGATAAATTCGTAGGGGCAAGTTTTACCCCTGTTACTGAATCCATAGGAACAAAATATCAGGTATCCTGATATTTTGTCCCTGCGACGAACTGTGTAGGGACAAAATTTGTATCCGTAGGTGCAATAGATGGCCCTACGAATTAATCCGTAAGGACAAAATATCGGTTTTTTTTAAAAAGGGCTTACTGTTTTTCCATGCCCTGTGCACAATAATATATATATATATATATATATATATATATATATATATATATATATATAACTAAATACAAAAATATTCATAATCAACATCTCATGCATAATATATAAAAGAAATAAATAAACAGAATATGATATAAATCTAAATCATCGTGAACAAGCAAACAACAACTAATATCGTCCAAAATATATACAATATGTATCAGATAAGTTTATACATCCTCAAAAATATAAAAAAGCTACCCTAGCTCGGTCCAGCTCCTCCACCTTTGATGAACGCCGTAATCTGGTGCATCTGCTTCTCGTTGCATCCCTGAGTCGTCAAAAACTCAACCAATGAACGAGCGGACTGTGCGGGAGTCTGAACGAGCTGTGGAGCTGCATGAGTGGTCTGCGCAACCGCAGCCAAGATAGTGGCTTGCAGAGTCGCAGCCGAAGGAGATGCATGTGGAGCAGCAGCCGAAGGAGCCTGTCGCATCTATTAAATTTTGTGTGTAATAAACGAGTAAGAACGGTTTATTAGATTTTAGTCGAATTCGTGTCATTATCAGGTTATTGTGAAACCCCAATCTAAGAATACTTAGGTACTTGGGCCTCGTTTGGGTATCTAGTTTGGAAAACCGTAGTTTATTTTAATTAGATAGTTTAATGTAAGTATGATTAATCAAAACTAAGTCTACAACCAAATAAGTTCAGGCTAATAATATTGCATATGTTACTATGTATAATGTGATATGGTATTTTACTATTAAGTAGTATACGTACCAACATCTCCTTCAACTGCTCGACGGTGGTCTTCAAGGGGGCAACATCATGCTCAAGACGTCGCTCACGGGGGGTAGGGGAAGGAACCGCCGGAGTGGAGACCAACCTCATATGGGTCCTGCTAGGATCCATGTTAGTGTATATGCCCTAGGGGCCATTATTGTATCATACTAGCTTGTATATTACTTAATGGAAGCTTGGGATATTCACTGTTATATTAACAGTCTTGCTCAATGTAGTAGTATGCTACTTGGTTTATATCTATCTTAATATGTGTATATATTTCTTTTAGCATATCACGAATACATATTGATAGAGCCCTTAGGATCTTGCTTGACTACCAGCGTTGTGATGACAGTCACACTAGTGGGGGCTGGGTAGTCTACAAGCATATCCTTTTTCAGGTCCCTAGTCGTAGGATTATCGAGACAGGGCATCAATACTCCGGAGTAGACTAGTGTGTACGCTTCTCATCCCAGCAGGGGAGATGGTCTGTCCCACAGCCATCAGTACGTCGTACTGGAGATAGTACACATGTGCTCGTTGGGTTACGGGTACACCGGACAGGACTCGCAGGGAACTGTTGGTTGGTTTTATACCCGTCGTCAGTTAACAGTTCTCAGGTGACATGAGTACAGCATAGTCCGTAGACTTGACACTGCTGCTTCGCCTCGAGTGCGTTCCCACTGTTCTTAGATTGCTACCCTACCATGGCTCAAAGGAGTCGTGCAAACAAGTGGCAGTTGGGTGCAGTCCCGATGCACTTGGAGGCAGTGGCGGTTAGATAGGATTCGTCTCTCCCGGTATTGGGAGTTGATATCGCACTGTGTTTGGAGAGCCATTACGCAAAGTCCCTGGCCAGGGCAAGCGAGATTTACTGGTAGGTTTTCCAGTAGCTTCGCAAGGTATAATGAGCTTCACTCCAACACGACTTATACCGTTTTTAGGGGACTGACGCTTGCCGCCCCCTAGGCCCGATATGCTATAGTTTTAGACGAAAAAACCGGACTGTACGGAGATTGTCACATCAGGCTCAGTAGGAGTTCGGATGGGTTTCCTCATCGACCTTCTTATCGACATCTACCTGGGGACCGTTACGTACAACTAGTACCGCTTGCGGCCTATGGTTAAACCCACTGCCAGCGTAGTGTCAAGTCTTTAGAGTCCCACACAGAGAGTTTCAATGCTTCAGGCGAAACGATACAGAGATCGTATGGTTTTACAACAGGGTTCGGACATATACGTGTACTTGTGCACGTATGATGTTCGGACAGATTATACTAGCGGGTTTTAGTTTAAGCCAGATTCTAGTATTCGATTATTGGATTTATACAGTCTCAGTTTATCCGTGTTTTTCGTAAATACGGATGGGAGGGGTATTCTCGTAATTAGTCGAGAAGCTTCTAGAAGAAAGGTGGCTCATTTAGTTTTAATTCATTTATGAATTAAACTAAATGAGGTGGAGAGGTGATGTGTTATTTGCATTAAATGTTTTAATAACTCATGAGATGATTCATCCAAAGTGAGTTAATGAAGCATGGTTGATATTATTATTTGGATAATTATCATGCTTCATATATTCACAAATGAGTTATTAATTCATATCATTCTCACATACACACTCTCTCTCCTCAAGCTCTCTTCTTCTTCAACCTAACCCTAATCCTCTCATGTGTTGAGATCCCAAGGGTTAGAAAGACTAATAGATCCTTAATCCATCTCTATATTCTCTAGGTCACTTGGATTAGCAATCCTAACCACTTAGTTACCTCAAGTTAGAGATTAATGCTTGAAGGAGGAACTCTCGGGTGGATCTTCTATTACATCGAGGAGGCCGACGAGGAGGTGAACAACAAGAACAAGAAGGACTAGTATCTTAAGGTATAATCATCTATCATAGTAGTTTAGCACTTCTAGATAGTTTGTTAGTTAGGGTTTAGCAAAGATCCGTAAAATTAGTCGATATTAACTTGAACAAAATGATTGCTTTACCTATTCCGCCTCCCCGCATCTTGTGGGGTGTGTAACATCGACTTACAACCCAGTCCCCGAGCTCTCTCCTAACCTCCGTAGTGCCCTCCGTGCGCGGTCCCTAGGATTGGGGTCAGTAGTATCTGATCGGTCTGTCCACTAAAATCGATCCCCGATGCCTCCGCCTGCTCCACCACCCTCTCCTACACCCACATTAACCATTAAAATATAGGTATATCATTTAAATTTGAACTTTTCAAAACAAAAATTTCATTCAAATTAGAATAAATATTAACAATTATGCAATACTTCTAGGTAGCGGTGTCGGGGAATAGAAGCTCGCCCGTGGCGGGATCTATCGAGGTGCCGTAGACGGCAAGATATGCGGTCAGCACGCTCGTTGTTCCATCCTGAGCCAGGGTCTGAGCTCTCTGCAATTCTCCAAAAATTTACATATATTATAAAATAACTCTCAATATTACATTATATCAAAATAGATCTATTGTAATTTACCGATACCTCCATGGCACAAGTAATGTTCCTCGAGCCACCTGTATAAGTAGGGCGACCCCTCTTTGCCGACTTCCTATTCTCCTTATTTTGATCGGCCTATTTCTACACAACCCATTCAGATTTAGTTTCTAATTAAGCAACAAAAAAAAATAAATTATATACAAAACAAAGAATTACATTTAAATTACAAACATGTTTGCGCTGAGAGTCAAAATATTGGCACAAGAGAGACCATGTATCTACGTCGACTCTCGCAAAGGCCAGAATATGTAGGAGAGCCGCTCTCTCTGCCTCGGGGGTTGTTATCCATAGGAAATTGCAGTCGATCTTCAGCTCATTCCTATTGTATCGGACCTTTGATTGCATATTCTTCATCAGGCCATGGTAAGATCGAGCACTCTCTCAGGATGATCAGGGTCAAGTATAGGCTGAAAGTCGTAATCCAACTGCAAATACTAAAAAATAATGTATTTAAATTGCAAGTGTTAAATAATAATAAATATATTGGATAAGTCAAATGAAAATATATATTAATACCCGAGCCTGATCCCAGAAGAGGGAAAATGAGCGTCAGTGCTGATCGCCCCACTCAACGTGAAGTGGATACTTCTTTAAGATGGGGCTCTCATCCTCCATATACCGGCCGAACCTCTCGGCATAATCGCCGGTAGCGATAATCGGGGTTAAAGAAGAGGGGGAATGGTGCCTCCCCTAGTTCTACCGGGCCTCAGCCTGTGGGACTGGTTTGGCCCTCGAGCCTCCCTCTCGGGATAGGGCTGCCCTGCATCTATAAGAAATATCAAGAAAAGCAATATTAAGACAAAGTTGTATTAAGAAATCAAGAATTAACGAAAATTGAAGTGTGATATATATCTCCGGGGACAGCAGCACGAGCCTGGGCCCGGGCAGTAACACGAGGACGATAGTTCCTCCGGTAAGGAACAGCCGGGGACCCGGATATAGACGCGTCCCCTCCAACTAGAAAATAAACATTGACGATAAAATTACATGAAATTCATGTTTATTCTTAGAGGATATGTAAAATGAATAAATATTTTATATTATTCATACTAACATGTAGACTGTGCGGAGGGTACGGAAGTGGCGGGAGTGGCATCTGCGCCAGATGTGGGCGCACCACCTATAATTAGACAATTAAAAATAGATTATATAAATAATTGAGAAAAGAATGTGTATATCAATAATATAACATTCTAAATGAATATGCATGCAATATAGGATATATAAACATACCTGCAGGTGCGGTGGTGGCCTCTACCCGAGAGGTGGAGGCACCACCTACATCTAAACAATCAAAAATTGACTATCTAAGTAATAGCAAGAGGAATATGTGTATATTTATGATATAACATTATAAATCAATATGCATGCACTATAGGATATATAAACATACCTTCCAGTGCAGTGGTGGCCTCTGTCTCTGATCTGGACGCACCACCAACGGCTAGACAATTAAACATTGATTATATAAGTAATTTTGAAATAAATATGCGTGCATATCTATAATATTATATTCAAAATAAATATGCGTGCAATATACCTAGAGGTGTGGAAAAGTCCACATGGAAGGAGTCATCCGAAGGGGATACCGATTGGGGTGCAAAACCGGCCCTAAGAAGCTCCCTACGCAGCTCTCCGGTGTTAGTGTTTATGCCCTAGAAGGCCATTACTGTATCATACTAGCTTGTATATTACTTAATGGAAGCTTGGGATATTCACATGTATATAACAGTCTTGCTAAACATGGTAGTATGCTACTTGGTTTTTCTATCTTAATATGTGAGTGTACGTATTGATAGAGCTCTTAGGATCTTGCTTGTCTACCAGCGTTGTGATGGCAGTCACACTAGTGGGGGCTGGGTAGTCTACAAGCACATCCTTATTCAGGTCCCTGGTCGTTGGATTATCGAGACAGAGCATCGATACTCCGGAGTAGACTGGTGTATACGCTTCTCATCCCAGTTGGGGAGATGGTCTGTCCCACAGCCGTCAGTACGTCGTACTGGAGATAGTATACAGGTGCTCGTTAGGTTACGGGTACACCGGACAGGACTCACAGGGAACTGTTGGTTGGTTTGATACCAGTCGTCAGTGAACAGTTCCCAGGTGACATGAGTACAGCGTAGTCCGCAGACTTGACACTGCTACTTCGCCTCGAGTGTGTCCCACTGTTCTTAGATTGCTACCCTACCACGGCTCAAAGGAGTCGTGCAAACAGGTAGCAGTTGGGTGCAGTCCCGAGCACTTGGAGGCAGTGGCGGTTAGACAGGATTCGTCCCTCCCGGTATTGGGAGTAGATATCGTGCTGTGTCAGAGAGCCATTACGCAAAGTCCCTGGCCAGGGCAAGCGAGATTTACTGGTAGGTTCCAGTAGTTTCTCAGGGTGTAATGGGCTTCACTCCGACACGACTTATACCGCTATTAGGGGACTGACGCTTGCCGCCCCCCTAGGCCCGATATGCGATAGTCTTGGACGAACGGACCGGACTGTATGGAGATTGTCACATCAGACTCAGTAGGAGTTCGGATGGGTTTTCTCATCGGCCTTCTTATCGACAACTACCTGGGGACCGTTACGTACAGCTAGTGCCGCTTGCGGTCTGTGGTTAAACCCACTGCCAGCGTAGTAGTCGAGTCTCTAGAGTCCCACACAGAGAGTTTCCTACTCCAGGCGAAACGATATAGAGGTTGCATGGTTTTGCAACAAAGGGTTCGGACGCATACGTGCGTTTACGCGCGTACGACTTTCGGACAGTTTTTACCAGTCGGCTTTGGTTTAAGCCAGTTACTGGTATCCGGTTATTGGATTTTTACAGTCTAAAGTTTTTCCGTATTTTTGCGGATTGGAGGGGCGTTCTCGTAATTGTACGAGAAGCTTCTAGAAGATGTGACTAAGGAGGTTTCTTTTGGATAAGAAAGTGAGTCATGGTGGTGATTCATTCATTTCATTAATGCACATTTATTGCTTAATGACTCATGCTAATGAATCACCACTAGATATTTTATGAAGCATGCTTATTCATTTTTTTTTATTTCATTATTGATAAATAAGAATGCTTCATAATATTATGATACACTCTCTCTCTTCTCTCATTATCTCATTCACATTCTCTCTCCTCAAGCTCTCATCTTCAAACCCTAATCCTTACACCTCATGAGTTGAGATCAAAGGATTAGTTAGACTAAACAATCCATAACCATCACTCTTTATCATCCTTTCATCTTTGATTAGCAATCAAAGTTGATTAGTTACCTCAAGTTTGAGGTTTAGCTTGGAGTTTTGCTCTCGGGTGGATCGTCTACTACCTAGAGAAGGCCGAGGAGAACAAGGAGATCGTAAAGACGAAGGACTAGTATCGATAGGTATAATCCTTTAACACTTTAGTTTAGTATAACTATGTGTTCGGTTATTAGTTGTTTAGCTTCGATTTAAGCGGTTAGTCGATGTTCGTTCTTTAAACTTGATCGTTTTAGAAAATTCCGCCTCCCCACAAGTACTGGGGTGTACTACATCGACTTACAGTGGTATCAGAGCCTCACTAAACACTAAATAACTTAATTGCAAATTTGTACGAATTTCGAACGGAAAAACGAAGCCGAAAAACCCTAATTCTGTCATGTTTCTGTCGAATTTAAAACGATGTCAGAAAATTTTTCAGGTGAGTTCAGAGAGCTTTACATGACACCAGAAGAACACCCAAGAAAAAAAGTCGACTGAATCGACCATCTCGCCGCGGAAGCGCGGCCTCAGCCTACTGAGTCGCCGCGCTTCCGCCGCCGAGTTGGCGAGTCAGCGACCGATTTTTCTTCTGTTGCTTCTCTGTGAAATTTAGGGTTTTCTGGAATATTTAATTATTGCTCAGGTTACTGTTTAACAGAGCAGATTTTGGAGCAATATTGATGTTGTTTATTCGATCGAATTGTACAGTATTTGCGTATTGGATTATATCTGTGATTGTTTGATGTGTTCGTAAACCTCCCCCAACTGCTAGTATGTCGGTTGGCAGGGGGTTGCACATTTCTGAAATGGTTATATCTGTTTGTGCATATAAACTGTATTGGACTGTTGTGGTGTATAGCCGGGGTTTGCAATGGGTTATTGATTAATTCATTTGTTGTAAATGTAATTTGTTGTAATATTATTTTTGCGGGGCACTTCCAGGTTGCGGTTGTAGCCACCGTTGTATTATTTCATTTTACTGTTTTTTGCTCCTAGGACTGACCCAAGATGGGGTACACAAACTGCCGGGCGGGTAGTTTGCCGTACCCGTAGGGGTCGAGGGTGGGGTATCGGCTATTCATCACAACTGTGTAATCTGTCTTTTCTTGCAGGCTCAAAAGAAATACAGATTGCTTGCAAATCCAATATTGTTTATCTGTGTTCTGGAATGAATATCATTGCGTCAGACGAATGTAAAATATCTATATATATTGTAGCTATTTAGACGTCACTTATGTTTTACACCCGCGCTAGCCCAGCCCCCGCTCTGTCGTTAGTTAAGTAACCTAACGAGTGATGACGGGACCCCGTGGCGAATGCGGATGGCATAAGAGGACGTCATATTTTCGTTGTTTTCTGCAATGATAGGTTAATGATGGGACGCATTATCTATAATGCAAAGAAAATAAACCAAGTTTAAATCGTTGGAACAATTTAAAAGGAAACCACTCGGTTATTTTTAAAACAGATATTTTTTAAAATGCGGAGACTTAACCACTCCTTTTAAAAGCTATCAAGATTCCTTCGATTATATCAAGTTCACTACGTTCACGGTTTCGCCAAAACCAGTCGTAGCCCTCCGTTATTTCTTATGGATAGTCAGTAGTATTCAAGCTATGTTTGTTGGCTTTCGTCAAGACATAGTGTTTGGTAGCTGCTAGGGTATTCATTTGTTACATAGATAGATGTGTTGGTTTGGGACAGTCGCATTACCTTGTTGGCTTTCGTCAAGGGTATATACGGGTGGGTTCAAATTAACAAGATAATGATGGGCAGAACTTGACATGTGACTTATGATTTGTTGGCTTTCGTCAAGGTCATAAGAGCATGGGGCAAAAACTTATATCGGGAATTTCTAAAGAAACTGAAATTTGCAAAGAGATGCATACCATTTGGAGTTTGATGAATGTTGGTAGGATTCCTTCAACATTATCATACGATGATATTTGGATCCCGATCCTACTGTGAGTATATGCTACTTATCAGGATATTCGTCACTTAACGATCAATGCTATAAACCTAGTAGGTGTCCAGAAAAGTGTCAGCGGGGTTACGCCCCCAGAGAAAAGAGGTTATTTAATTAAGGAACTTCGCGAAAGCGTTGGAAAACCTCCCTCGAAGTACCGACACCAACCTGGCTGAACGGTTAAGCAAGTATTGTACGGTGAGAATAGTCCTGGCTAATTCTTCTTTTATGGTTTGAGGAAGGATTCGAGAAACAGTGGGAGCCATCCAGTTTAGATAAACTAAAAACCACTCTAAACTTGCAAGAGCATCATGCTAAAGTGTTTTCTTCTCTCTCTCCTAATTGCAGCGACCCTGAAAATGACTGGACTTAAGTTACTTTTAGAAAAAAATATACTGACGGGGCCAAACTATAAAGATTGGCTGCGGAATGTCAAGATGGCCTTGACCTATGACAAATTGGGGTACGTCCTCACCGCTACGGCACCTGCTGTCCCTGGTCCCAAATCCAGCAATGCGGATAAGGAAATCCGTAAAACCTGGGATTTAGATTGCGCGAGAGCCAAGTGCATCGTGCTTGCCTCGATGAACAACGAACATCAGAGGAGGCACGAGGATATGTCTCTAGATGGCATATTTCTCCATACAAAGGAACTTTATGGAGAGCAATCTCGTATTGCAAGATACGAGACCTCGAAGAAATTATTTCGAGCGAGGTTGGCTGTCGGGTCATCGGTAGGTGAACATGTCCTACAGATGATCGGCTATATTGAGGAGCTCGCAGACCTTGGGACGACTTTGGATAATGAGCTCTATACAGACCTTATTCTCCAGTCCCTTCCTCCCACCTACGCCCAGTTTATCCTCAACTTCAACCTTCAAGGAAAAGAAGTTGAACTTGCGGAACTCCTGAACATGTTAAGGAGTGCAGAGGGCACCTTACAGAAGGTAAGGGAAACACCCGCTATGTTTGTTGGCGGTTCATCTTCTTCAGGGTCCAAGGCTAGGGCCAAAGGAAGGAAGAAGAAGGCCGCACCCAAACCTAGAGGAGGTGTTAGTAAGGTGGGAAAGAAGGGAAAGAAAAAGACTGCAGTACCGATAGTTGGTCAGGATGAGTGCTTCCATTGTCACAGGAAAGGGCACTGGAAGAAAGATTGCAAGGCGTGGATCGCCAAGAACCAGGAACCGAAGCAAGCTGTGGCTTCGACTTCAGGTGTGTTTGTAATTGAGAATTGTCTGTCAATCAACTCTACTTCCTGGGTATTGGATACCGGATCAGGATCTCATATTTGCAATTCATTGCAGGCACTGAGAAACCGTAGGGTGCTGAAGGAAGGTGATATGATCCTCAGGGTTGCTAACGGAGCTAGCGTGGGAGCTGCGTCCGTCGGGGATTATCACCTAGGATTGACAAGTGGACATATTTTGGTTTTGCATAACTGTTATTTTGTACCAAGCTTAACGTGTAATATCATATCAGTTTCCTTGTTGTCAAATAAAGGTTATGATTTCACGTTTGTAAGAGATGTTGTTAACATCCACCTTAATCAAGGTTTGATTGGGTCCGGTACTCTAAATAACGGCATATATGTGTTAAACCAACTCCAAATTTTCAATGTCCAGAACACACTAAAAAGAAAGTCTCCAGATTTAAATAAAGCTTTCTTATGGCATTGTAGACTGGGTCACATCAATGAGAGAAGGTTGACTAAGTTGCATAGAGAAGGATATTTAGACACGTTCGAATATCAATCTTATGACACTTGTCAATCCTGTCTCAGAGGAAAGATGACAAAGACTCCATTTACTGGACAAGGAGTAAGAGCGAGCGAGCTCTTAGGACTCATACACAGTGATGTATGTGGTCCAATGTCTACACATGCAAGAGGTGGTTATTCCTACTTCATTACTTTTACAGATGATTTCTCTAGGTATGGACATGTTTTCTTAATGAAGCATAAATCCGAGGCCTTTGAGAAATTCAAGGAATACAAGAGTGAAGTGGAAAACCAAACAGGCAAAAGTATTAAGACACTAAGATCTGATCGAGGTGGAGAATACTTAAGTGCCGAGTTCCTAGGTTACCTAAAAGAGAAAGGAATTCTCTCTCAACTTACTCCTCCATACACTCCACAGCATAACGGTGTATCGGAGAGACGGAATCGAACCCTATTGGATATGGTACGATCCATGATGAGTAATGCTGAGTTACCGCGATCTTTCTGGGGCTATGCGCTAGAATCGGCGGCATATCTTTTGAACAAAGTTCCAACCAAAACTGTGCCTACCACACCATATCAAATATGGAGTGGGAAGAAACCCTGTCTTCAGTACCTGAAGACATGGGGATGTCCAGCTTTTGTTAAAAAGCAGCATGTGGACAAGCTCGAGGCACGCTCAGTAGAGTGTAAGTTTGTGGGATATCCAAAGAACTCTATGGGATATTATTTCTATTACGCAGAGGAACAAAAGGTTTTTGTTTCTCGTCATGCCCGCTTCTTAGAAACTGAATTTTTGGAAAATCAGAAGAGTGGGAGCGAAATAGAACTGGAAGAAATTCCAGAACCACAAGCTGTTACTGAAAGTTTGGTAGAACCAGAGGTTCAAGAAGAACAGAACATTCCCGCACCCCTCCGCAGGAGTAGTAGGCCGTCTCATCCGCCTGAGAGATACTACGGTTTTCTCATAGATGGGGATAGAGAGGATTGCATCATAGATGATGATGAACCTACTGACTTCCGGCAGGCCATCCAGAGCGGCGACTCGGTACGATGGCTAGATGCAATGCGGACCGAAATGGAGTCCATGTACACCAACAAAGTATGGACTTTGGACTTTGCTCCAGATGGGGTAAAACCCATAGGATGCAAATGGATCTTCAAGAAAAAGATTGGTGTAGATGGACAGGTGGAAACCTATAAGGCTAGACTTGTTGCAAAGGGTTTTCGTCAAAGACCTGGTTTGGACTATGACGAAACGTTTTCTCCAGTGGCTATGCTCAAATCCATTCGGGTCCTTCTTGCAATTGCTGCCTTCCATGATTATGAAATATGGCAGATGGACGTAAAGACGGCTTTTCTAAATGGAAATTTAGAAGAGAGCGTCTATATGGATCAGCCAGAGGGTTTCAATCAGAGTGGGAGCAGCGGGAAAGTATGCAAGCTGCTTAAGTCCATTTATGGACTAAAGCAGGCATCGCGGAGTTGGAACATCTGTTTTGATGAGACAGTCAAAGAATATGACTTTATCAAAAATCCAGATGAACCGTGCATATATAGTAAAGCTGTAGCCAGAAGTGTCGTATTCCTCGTCTTGTACGTGGATGACATTCTATTGATAGGAAATGACATTCCTATGCTACAATCTGTCAAAGGATTCTTGTCACACAGGTTCTCCATGAAAGACCTGGGTGATGCCTCGTACATTCTGGGGATCCGGATCTATCGTGATAGATCCAAGAGGATGTTGGGACTTTCGCAGTCCAGGTATATCGACACTATACTGAAAAGATTCAGTATGGAAGATTCTAAGCACGGTAATCTACCGACTTGTCACGGAATCACCCTCTCCAAAGAGATGTCTCCCAAGACTGATTTGGAAAGGGAACGCATGTCTATTATACCCTACGCTTCTGCGGTAGGCTCTATAATGTATGCGATGTTGTGTACCAGACCAGATGTAGCTTACGCACTGAGCGTGGTAAGCCGGTATCAGTCTGACCCAGGGGAGAAACACTGGATAGCAGTAAAGAACATTCTCAAGTACCTGAGGAGGACTAAGGAGATGTTCTTGGTTTACGGCGCTAAAGACCTCAGGTTGGAGGCCTTTGCTGATTCCGGCTTCCAGAGTGATAAGGACGATTCCAAGTCCATGTCGGGTTATGTCTTTACCCTCAATGGAGGGGCGGTGTGCTGGAAGAGCTCCAAGCAGGACACCGTTGCCGACTCGACGATGGAAGCGGAGTATATAGCTGCTTGCGATGCCGCAAAAGAAGCAGTCTGGATGAAGAAGTTCCTAACAGAACTTCAAGTGGTTCCTACCATAGTTGATCCAATACCTCTGTATTGCGACAACAACGGAGCTATAGCTTTAGCGAAGGAACCAAGGTCCCATCAGAAGTCCAGACACATCTTGAGGCGGTATCACCTGATCAGGGAGATCATTGATCGTCGGGAGATCGAGGTTCGGAGAGTTGCTACTGAAGAGAACATTGCTGATCCATTCACGAAGGCCCTACCTCAGATTCAGTTCGAGAGGCTACTCGAGATCATCGGTCTGCGATATGCCAGTACATGGCCCTAGTGCAAGTGGGAGATTGTTAGTGTTTATGCCCTAGAAGGCCATTACTGTATCATACTAGCTTGTATATTACTTAATGGAAGCTTGGGATATTCACATGTATATAACAGTCTTGCTAAACATGGTAGTATGCTACTTGGTTTTTCTATCTTAATATGTGAGTGTACGTATTGATAGAGCTCTTAGGATCTTGCTTGTCTACCAGCGTTGTGATGGCAGTCACACTAGTGGGGGCTGGGTAGTCTACAAGCACATCCTTATTCAGGTCCCTGGTCGTTGGATTATCGAGACAGAGCATCGATACTCCGGAGTAGACTGGTGTATACGCTTCTCATCCCAGTTGGGGAGATGGTCTGTCCCACAGCCGTCAGTACGTCGTACTGGAGATAGTATACAGGTGCTCGTTAGGTTACGGGTACACCGGACAGGACTCACAGGGAACTGTTGGTTGGTTTGATACCAGTCGTCAGTGAACAGTTCCCAGGTGACATGAGTACAGCGTAGTCCGCAGACTTGACACTGCTACTTCGCCTCGAGTGTGTCCCACTGTTCTTAGATTGCTACCCTACCACGGCTCAAAGGAGTCGTGCAAACAGGTAGCAGTTGGGTGCAGTCCCGAGCACTTGGAGGCAGTGGCGGTTAGACAGGATTCGTCCCTCCCGGTATTGGGAGTAGATATCGTGCTGTGTCAGAGAGCCATTACGCAAAGTCCCTGGCCAGGGCAAGCGAGATTTACTGGTAGGTTCCAGTAGTTTCTCAGGGTGTAATGGGCTTCACTCCGACACGACTTATACCGCTATTAGGGGACTGACGCTTGCCGCCCCCCTAGGCCCGATATGCGATAGTCTTGGACGAACGGACCGGACTGTATGGAGATTGTCACATCAGACTCAGTAGGAGTTCGGATGGGTTTTCTCATCGGCCTTCTTATCGACAACTACCTGGGGACCGTTACGTACAGCTAGTGCCGCTTGCGGTCTGTGGTTAAACCCACTGCCAGCGTAGTAGTCGAGTCTCTAGAGTCCCACACAGAGAGTTTCCTACTCCAGGCGAAACGATATAGAGGTTGCATGGTTTTGCAACAAAGGGTTCGGACGCATACGTGCGTTTACGCGCGTACGACTTTCGGACAGTTTTTACCAGTCGGCTTTGGTTTAAGCCAGTTACTGGTATCCGGTTATTGGATTTTTACAGTCTAAAGTTTTTCCGTATTTTTGCGGATTGGAGGGGCGTTCTCGTAATTGTACGAGAAGCTTCTAGAAGATGTGACTAAGGAGGTTTCTTTTGGATAAGAAAGTGAGTCATGGTGGTGATTCATTCATTTCATTAATGCACATTTATTGCTTAATGACTCATGCTAATGAATCACCACTAGATATTTTATGAAGCATGCTTATTCATTTTTTTTTTATTTCATTATTGATAAATAAGAATGCTTCATAATATTATGATACACTCTCTCTCTTCTCTCATTATCTCATTCACATTCTCTCTCCTCAAGCTCTCATCTTCAAACCCTAATCCTTACACCTCATGAGTTGAGATCAAAGGATTAGTTAGACTAAACAATCCATAACCATCACTCTTTATCATCCTTTCATCTTTGATTAGCAATCAAAGTTGATTAGTTACCTCAAGTTTGAGGTTTAGCTTGGAGTTTTGCTCTCGGGTGGATCGTCTACTACCTAGAGAAGGCCGAGGAGAACAAGGAGATCGTAAAGACGAAGGACTAGTATCGATAGGTATAATCCTTTAACACTTTAGTTTAGTATAACTATGTGTTCGGTTATTAGTTGTTTAGCTTCGATTTAAGCGGTTAGTCGATGTTCGTTCTTTAAACTTGATCGTTTTAGAAAATTCCGCCTCCCCACAAGTACTGGGGTGTACTACATCGACTTACATCCGGACGGCAGAACAACTCTGCCTTTGCCTCTGCCTCTGCCGCTGCCGCGGCTGGTGCTCCTACCGTCCCTCGCTGCTTCGGTCGTCGTCATCAAATCTAGATAAGAGTACAATCATTACATATGCATGCAATATATGTATAGATCGTAGAAATGTGAAGTAATAATATAACATTACTGATAAACTTTTTCGTTTCATAGACGTATTAGACATATCTACTTGGATTTCATCATCGATATCATTTCTAACCTACGTAACTTCACGATCAGCCGAAGATAACCCGTCTTTCGAAACAGACGGTCGGAGCACTCTAAATCTTCTCTCTTCTTCATCGTCATCGCTGTCCTCCATACGATTCTCGAATTCTGGGACATCGTAAACATTCCTGAGTTTCCAACGGCATATGACACTCCATCCCGGATGCTTCAAGCACTGTGGGTAGTATACTTAAAACACTTGGTTTGGAAAGATAAATGGATCGTCCTGACCGTAATAACAAACATTCATGCTAAAATTCAACCATTTCGATATTGTATATTGATGGCAATAAGGGCATGCTTTGTAACCATGTACGGACCAACCGATAGCATTCCATACGCAGGAAAGTCATTAATTGTCTACATTAAAACCGTATGCAGTGTGAAGGTTGTATTTGTATTTGCATCATAAGTCTCTACACCATCAATGAATAAAGATTTTAACTCATCGATCAGAGGTCGGAGATAGACGTCGATATTGTTTCCCGGTGAGTTTGGTTCGTCAATAAGAAGAGGCATCATAAAGTATGATTGATCCATAGCCAACCAAGGTGACAGATTATAAACTATCATTACAACTGGCCATATGCTGTGTCTTCCAGCCATATAGTTGAATGGGCAGAAGCCATCACTAGTGAGTCCAAGCCTGACATTGCGAGAATCACTACCGAATATTTCGTGCCTCCTATCGAAATCCTTCCATGCCGGTGAATCTCTTGGATGACTCATTTTTCTATCTTCACTTGGAGCAGCACGGTGATGCCAAATCATTGCCTCGGCTGTTTTCTTGCACCTAAATAGACTCTACAGTCTTTGTGTTATGGGAAAGTATCGTGCTATCTTTACAGGTATATCGGGCTTCTTATCATATTCTTTCGGCTTATACTTGGCCTCTCCGCATGTTGGACACTCTTTCAAATCTGAATTCTCTTTCCGGTACAACACGCAATTTTTAGGACATACTTGAATCTTCTCATACTTCAGACCCAAATCAGATATCATTTTCTGGGCTTCGTACCATCTGTCGGGCACGTTATTTTCCGAAAGCATAGAATCTTTCAGGAACTTCAGAAATATCGTGAATGACTTGTTTCTCCATCCATTTAGGCATTTAATCTGGAAAAGTTGGATGAACCATGATACGGTGGAATACTTTGCATTCTCATAAATTGGTTTTTTAGCATCATTCATGAACTTTTTATATTTATCCGCATGCGGTCCTTAACCGGAAGGAATGTCATTTTCTGTAGGAATACTATCACCTAGGGCAGCCTCTACCATATCCTCCATTTTTCTCCTGAAAATAAGTTATCGTCTTCTTCTTCTTCTGCCACATTACCGTCTTCTCCTTCTTCTTCTACAGTATTACCGTCTTCTTCTTATCATTCCCCATGATATACCCAAGTTGTATAAAATCTAGTAAAACCATGTTTAACGATGTGAAGCTCTATGATTTCTACCTTCTGCTAGAACTTATTCCAACATCTATCGCACGGGCAGAGAATCTTCTCTAACATGATCTTATTATGTGCGCATGCAAATTCAATGAAAACAACAACTCCTGCGATAAACTTAGATTGCATGAGTTGTTCCCAATCCACGTACATCCAGTCCTTAACTTTAATGTACTCATAGGCCATGTTAGACTGTATAACATATAAATTGTAGGTTATGGTGAATATATTAAGAAATCTAAGAACGGAATGGTTACTGACACAGAAGAAAATCCGTAGAGGCAAGTTTGTCATTGAAAAGAATAAATTATCGATAAATAAAGTTAGATTTAAAGATACTCAAGTATGAGTTGTATTCTGTGTATGTGTGTTTCAATTTATGACTTCGCTTAAGTGTAGAGTTGTTAGTATGTATGTATTTTGTGTGTGCGTTTGTTATGTATTCGTGTTATATATGTGTGCTTCGGCTGTCGGGGGTAAGGCTTCTATCCCATTAAGAATGTATAGAGCAGACACCCATTCGCTTGTAATTTCATCCGTTTCGAGTAAATTTCGGCAGTACCTCCTCGCTGTTCTCCGAGTACACTGTAATAGAATAGATAATCATTTCAATGCTGTAAAACAATGTTGAACTGAACATATAATCTATCTTTGTATACGGAGAACCAGCGGAAAAGTACCGACGTAATAACTCGAAACGAATGAAAACACAAGTGAATGCAGGTATTTGCTTTATACATTCCTAACTTGTCCACACATGACAAATCTATCGGTTATCATACGATTGAATCTTCTCGTCATATAGACTACACGACGGTTGTTAGTACCGAACTATACTGTCCAATATTTAACAACCTTCGTATAGTTCTATATCACGACGAATATCGAACGTATGTTAACCGATAGACGGAGACTAAGCCGTGCTTTGATTTTCACATACAAGTATCGGTGAGAATATGAATGTTTCATATTATCATCGAGTATCATATATTGGTTTTAACTTGAACATTTAACTTAAATAGGTTTTACGTTTACGTTTCATTTTTAAGGGTTCGAAGTTTTTAGTTTAGGGTAAAATTTTCTTACATTTACGGTAAAGTTGTACGTTTACGTTATCATCGAGTATCCTACTGAAGGAACCGGTGCACCCTAAACCCTAACCCAAATTAACCTAATTAATCCAAATTAAACCTAATCATCACCCTAACTCAAATTATCCCTAATTAACCTAAATTAACCCTAATCATCACTCTAACTCAAATTATCCCTAATTAACCCAAAATCAAGCTAATTAAACCAAATTAACCCTAATGAACACCCTAATACAAATACACTCTATTTTACCTAATTAATCCAAATTAACCCTAACCCAAATCCTAACCCAAATTAACCTAATCCTAATCATCACCAAAACCCAAACTCAAATTAACCCTAGCCCAAACCAAAATTAATTCTAATTAATCTAATTAACCATAACCCTAATCATTACCAACCCTATTTTACCTAATTAACCTAAACCTACCTAATTAACCCTAACCCTACCTAATTAACCCTAACCCTAACCCTAAACATTAACCGAACCTGAACCCTAAACCGAACCCTAACCGTAACCCTAACCCTAACTAACCCCCAATTAACCCGCTCTAGCTATAACCCTAACCTTAAAATCAACAATAACACAAAAAAATTCCGAATTTTAAGTTCAAAATGGAAATTAACTCACCTCAATAGTAGTTTTTCCGGCGGCAAAGAGCTCGACGAGGTGGAGGAGACCGGGGTTGGAGCTCGACGAGACTGTGGTGGCGTCAAAGAGCTCGACGAGCTCACGGCGAGACTGTGGTGTCAACGACGACGAGAGTGTGGTGGAGCGTGACGAGGAACTTGACGATGATGGGTATGGTGGCGACGAGGAAGACGACGACGGATGTGGTGGCGACGAGACGCGCGGGAGATCGATCGATCGCGGGAGAGTTGGTGGGAAAATTTGGGGCAATGGGAAATTACTGAGCTTTATTTTTTTTTGTAAATAACCCTTTGTTGCCCCTACGGATTAATCCGTACGGTCTTCTTTTGCGGTTCCGTAACGCCAAATAAAATATTTCATTTTAATATTTTTTAATTTATTTATGCTTCTACGGTGGACATCGTAGGGGCAAACCGTTTGCTTTACGGATTAATCCGTATGAACAATAAAAAATTGCCCTTACGAATTCCTATATCCGTAGGGACAGCCCTTTATTGTAGTGGTTATATATATATATACACAGAGAGAGAGAGAGAGAGACTAACTTCAAGTGGAGATAATCTTTCCTCATGATCTACAATATTCCAATCATCACACACATTATTCTCATCAACATGGATCGAAAAGAAAAAAAGGGGGAAAAAGAGTGGTGGAGGAGAAAACAAGATGGATATGATATAAATCATTAATTAGGTTGGGGTGTTTAGATATAAACAAACTCTTCTCGGGATCCATCAAATCATACCTTCTCCATGATTAAGAGAATATAATTAAGTAGAACCAAATATATGCAAATTATTTATTATAGTTTTCAAATATTAACAAAATTCAACGTCTACTTCATTAAATGTGCTACCATGTGCAACCTCATCATTAGCAAAAGATAAACCGACCACCATATATATGATGATCAATTTCTTTGTTTCAAACCGATCATATATATATATACACAGAGAGAGACGGGGTTAACGGAGGAAAGATGCCATAGGAGAAAATTTCCTTCTCTGGCATTGGAAAAATGCACCCTTTATGATTTTTTTTGACGATCGGCATACATTACCTCCATCTTTTTCATCTAAGATGTGGATACACTAAATTTCATGTGATTATACATTTTTTCACCGTTGATTTAGTTGGTGCAAAATTAATGGTTTACCGACAATTGAACGTTTTACATTCCTAATTCAACGGTGAAAAAGTGGTGGAATCACATGAAATTTGGTGTATGCACATCTTAGATGATAAAGATGTGCATACACCAAATTTCATGTGATTTCACCACATTTTCACCGTTGAATTAGCAATGTAAAAAGTTCCATTGTCGGTAAACCATTAATTTTGCACCAACTAAATCAATAGTGAAAAAATGGTATAACCACATGAAATTTGGTGTATCCACATCTTAGATGATAAAGATAGAGGTGATGTATGCCGATCGTCGAAAAAAATCACGGAAGGTTCCGATGCCATAGGAGGAAATCCCCTCCTATGGCACCTTTCCTCTCTCTCTCTCTATAGATATGGATGTCGGTCGTCTGAAAATATGGCAGGGGTTGTATTTTTTCGACGTCATAGGAGGAAATACACTCTTCCTCATTTTTTCCGATGATCGGCACTCACCATTTTCATCGTTATCATCTAAGATGTGGGTACACCAAATTTCATATGGTTCTACAACTATTTCACCGTTTATTTAGCAATTTAAAAAGTTCTATTGTCGGTAAACCATTAATTTTGAACCCATTAAATCAACGGTGAAAAAGTTGTAAAATCATATGAAATTTGGTGTATCCACATTTTAGATGATAAGTGGGTGCCGATCGTCGGAAAAAATGAGAGGGTATATTTTTTCGACGCCATAGGATAGGAGTAAATTACTTCCTATACGTGAGCGCGTGTGTTTTTTGAAGCAATAACTGCACACCACTTCATAGATTTGATACTACATAAACAATTGATGTTTGTAATTGTTTTCATTAATTTAATATATATATGGTTGTTTTTAATTAATAAATGAAGGCGAGTTGAGAATTAATTAGTTTGTAAATTCCTGATTATTTCATTTGTGGTCGGCCATTGTTGTAGTTTGCAGTTGCCAAAAAAACTTAACTACCAATTAATGATCAGAGGCAATTAATTAATTAATTAAAGAAGCAAGGATATGAATATTCTTCAATCAGTGACACACACTCACGTAGGGACAGTGCTTTTGATGGATCTCTTGATTTTCTTCAGATGTTATCTTCCGTTGATCTGCTGCGAGCGCTGATAGACGGCTGAAATTGAGTTGGAGGGTTGCCTCCTGAAGCGTGTGGATCTCAATGGGTTTTGTGTGGTTGAGGCCGAACTACCTGCAAAGAAATCCCGGAGTGGTTGTGCTACCGAGAACCCTCCGACGATCAAGTTAGACGGAGTATTTTGGCAGAGTAACGGCCTATTGGAGTAAAAATGGCTTACCTGAGTCGTCTGAGAGAGGGGTTTAAATAGTGGCAGCAATGGGCAGGCGGACGCGAGATTCACGCCGGCCGTTGCGCCCCTGGCGTCACGCCCGCGTGATAGACGGGATTCCCCATTAATGACGAGATATGCTCGTTAATGGGGGATCGTGATGGCGTGGAACGCGGGATCATGGACGGCGGATATTTCGCGTCTGGCGAGATTCGCGGAGCCATGGCGGAGGCGCCTGTGATCGGTGCTATGGGTCGGTCGGTGAGACTGAGGAAGATAAGCTCGGCGGGAGGCTTGGGAATGAGCGGAAGGCCGAGGCATCTTTGTTCTATGACAGCTCGGAGGTGAGCAGTAGGTGGTTTGGAAGGCCACCGAAGGTTGGGAACATCCTCGGGTCGAAGGCCCGGGGTGCACTTCCAATCGTAACGTTCTTGATCCTTTCTTGTAAGCTCTGGGAAATATCGTCTACCACGTGTCATTATCTGGGGAGTTACCGATATCGAGCATGATCATTAGCCCCCCACTCTTGTCTCGATCGGTTCCTGGGTCGGGTCGAGAGTGGTCTGACCGGTCACTCGGGATGAGCCCTTATTTGAAGATATCGTCGGTGTGTATTCCCGGGCAATTAGTCGTATTCTTTTGATGTCAGTGGATCAGGGAAGAAATCTCGCATTAAAGAGGAAGCACCGGTTTGTGCGTACGTTCGTCGAAGCGCCAGCCCACGTGCCTGGCGCTAGTTGGCTGACGGGACGTGCCACGGGTGTTCTAGCGCCCGATGGGACGCGACCAATGTGGGTGCGATAGGTGGAATGTTGTCAGCCGTTGGTTGCGAAGCGTCGTTTTGGCAGGAGGCGATCGGAGCCGTAGGATGTGCACGCCGGCAGCTATAAATATAGGTGGGATCCCCATCAGGGCTTATACCTCATCATAATTTCCTCGTCCCTAGTCATGTCAGCTCAGAGCTCTTCTCCTCAGGTCGGATTTCTCGCATTTTCTCTTCCGAGGACTCGTCCCTTTGATCAGGTTAGATGTCTTCTACCGAGGAGTTTGTAGAAATAGTCCAGGTAGAGTCTAGGGAATCTTCTGCAGCTTCCTCTTCCACCTCCTCTGCTTCTTCCTCGTCTGAGTCAGAGTCCCCCGGGGAGTTAGGGTTAGTCATGCTCCCCGGGGTCGCGCGACGGTGGCGGTCCCCAGAGCGCAGGTTACGGGTGTTCTCGGCGCGTCATCCACGCTGAGGCATGCGGATGAGCTCGCCACCATCCGGACTCGTTTCCACATTCCTTCCGGCTATTCGCTTCGTCTGGCCGAGGAGGGGGAGAGGGCAGACCAGGTACGGGGCAAGGAGATTGCCTTGTACCTGGAATCCTTTTGGGCCGAGATGCGCCTGCCCATCTTCCCTGAGGTGATTGTGGCGTTGAATTGTTTTAGGTTAGCTTCGGGCCAGTTAGTGCTGAACTCTTGGAGGATTCTCCTTGAGTTCCTGGTCCAGTTGAAACTGCGTCTGATCCCTTTCAGCCGGAGCCTTCTCGTTTCTTCTCTTTGCAACAAAAACCATCCCGACGCTCGCAGGGGCGAGCCGAGCTGGGTGTACATTTCTTTTAGAAAACAACGGGGGGACGCTGTCGCGTCGGGGGTCGTCGTAGTACCTTCTTCCATTCATGAATGGAAGAAGAAGTTTTTGTTTGTTGGGCCATCCGAGGGTGAGGATTGGCCTGTGCTCGTCCAGTGGCACGGGGCCAGCTGACCGCGGGTGAGTCGGTCGAATCATCCCTACGCGGTGGCGGTGTCGGAGTGGGAGCCCCTCTCTCGGGCTGATGTGCTGCTGTCTGAGCGGGCCCTCAGTTGGGCCCGGCTCAGCCTCGCCCAGTTCGCTGGTAAGTTAGGAGTTTTCAAGCGACCTGTTTAGACTTATGCATTCTTCTACTTTTCTGGCATTGCTGACTCCTCTGTATTTTGTCTTATGCAGAACCCATGGACCTAGGCAAATTTCGGGCAGCCCTGGTTGAAACGAAGAAGGGGAAGAAGGCCGGAGGCGCCGGCCCTTCTCGTCCGCCGTCGGCTCCAGCTCCACCGGCGGCCGCTCCATCCATGAGCCCAAGCGAGCCCCGGGCCCCAGAGTCCAGTCGTGCGCCGAGCCGAAAGCGTGTTCAGGAGAAAGAGCCTCGGGTTCTGGAGGTGGGGGGCAAGACTGGTTCTCCCGCGTCGCTCCTCAAGAGGTTTCATAGGATGGCGCCCCACTCCTCGGCTTCCCCGATCATCGTAGACGATAGGGAGCTTCACTTCGAGGTGCCCTCGGGGCTTTCCGTCGCTGACAGTTTGCTCTCGGAGATGGAAAGGTCGGCCGGGGGTAGAATCCCTCGAGGGACCCTCTGGGCCCAAATGGCGGCCATAGCTCAAGAGGCCGTGCAGGTTAGTGTTCGCACCCCACTTGGTACTTCATTCTGTATTTTTGTTTGCGTGATTGGGTTCCTCCCTTTTCTTTTTAACCCTCTTTCTCTTCTTCAGGTCCTCCAGCACGTCGCCCTCGTTGTCAACATGGAGGACGAGGACCCGGCGATGCGGGCCGCGGGTGAGTTCTCCTCAAGGGAGGAGAGCTCAAGGCTGGAGCTGGAGGCGGCGATGGAGAGGGTCGCTGCCCTTGAAGACCGAGTGGCGGCCGCGGATCGGGAGATGGCCAGGTGCCGAGAGGCCACCCGAGTCGCCGAGGCCCAGTTGGAAGATTCCAAGGTGCTCGTCGCCACCCTGAAGAAGACGGCGAACACCTTCCGGAGGGAGAACGAGGCGGCGAAGGAGGGAACGAGGCGTGCCGAGCTTCGAGCGTCGAAGGCGGTGGAGAACTACAAGAAGTCAGACCAGTTCTACACCGACCTCGTTGGAGCTGCTGCCGTCGTTTGGCACGACTCCCTCGACGACGTCAAGACCCTGATGCCGGGATTTCTCGACGGCGAGCTCCGGGGTAAGTACACTCTCGGGGATGACGTGCAGAGGGATTCCCCTGGAAACGCTGCGGAGGGAGAGGCCCCCGGTGGGAGCATTAGGGATAAGTCGGTTGCCTCGGCCTCCGGCGCCGAGGCTCCCGCTGTGAGTACCGACCCTCCAGATGCCATCCCGGTTGTCGCAGTGGAAGCGTAGCTCATCGATGTTCTCCCCGGCCCCGAGGCTTGAGCTTCCTCGTTCCTTTTCTTTTTGCGCTAAAATTTTGTAAGCCCCGGGCGTTTTTGTAAGGTTGGGGATCCTATAATACCTATGTAAAGACTTCTGACTTTATGAATAAAAATCATTTTGCAGTGTTCTTTGCGCGCGCATTTTCCTTTCGTTTGTGGTAGACATTTTTATTTACGCGGTGCTGCTTTCATGTTAGGTCGGTTTTTCGTCTAGCGATCGCACGTCGAGTTGAATTCGACCATTTTCCAAGTGTGCAAAGACCAGAAAAAGGTCGGCATCTCCATGGCCCCGAAGTCGAGGTGGAGATCGCTTAGTAAAGACGTGTAGGTAGTTGAGCAGGGAAGTTGCTCGGTGGCGCCTTGGTGAGGGCTTGAACCTTGGCGTCGGTGGGTAAGAGATTACCAGCCAAGGATGGACCGACCAGGGTAGCTGCTCGGTGGCCTCTTGATGAGGGCTTAGATCCTTGGCGTCGTAGGGTAAGAGATTACCAGCCAAGAATGGACCGAGCATGGTAGCTGCTCGGTTGCCTCTTGATGAGGGCTTTTGATCCTTGGCTTCAGTGGGTAGTGAACTACCAGCCATGGATAGACCGAGCAGAGTAGCTGCTTCGGTGGCCTCTTGATGAGGGCTTAGATCCTTAGCGTGGGAGGGCTTAGGGAGGCCTGCTAAGGATGGACCGAGCAGGGTTGCTTCTCGGTTAGCTCTTGGTGAGGGCTTTGATCCTTGGAGTCGGTGGGTAGTGAACTACCAGCCATGGACGGACCGAGCAGGGTTGCTGCCCGGTTTCTTCTTGGTGAGGGCTTTGATCCTTAGCGCGGGAGGGCATAGGGATGCCTTCTAAGGATGGACCGAGCAGGGTTGCTGCCCGGTTGCCTCTTGGTGAGGGCTTTGATCCTTGGCGTGGTGGGTAGTGAACTACCAGCCATGGATGGACCGAGCAGGGTTGCTGCCCGGTTACCTCTTGGTGAGGGCTTTGATCCTTAGCGCGGGAGGGCATAGAGAGGCCTGCTAAGGATGGACCAAGCTGGGTTGTTTCCCGGTTGCCTCTTGATGAGGGCTTTGATCCTTGGCGTCGGTGGGTAGTGAACTACCAGCCATGGACGGACCGAGCAGGGTTGCTGCCCGGTTGCCTCTTGGTGAGGGCTTTAATCCTTAGCGCGGGAGGGCATAGGGAAGCTTGCTAAGGATGGACCGAGCAGGGTTGCTGCCCGGTTGCCTCTTGGTGAGGGCTTTGATCTTTGGCGTCGGTGGGTAGTAAACTACCAGCCATGGATGGACCGAGCATGATTGCTGCTGTAACGAACGTATTTCCTAATACCTAATAAAATATATTTTATTTAAATTTCCACATGATAGAAAAATATTTTTTTGTAATGTTAATAATTTTCAAAGCATTGAAAATGATTAAAGGAATTTTCTAAAATCTATTTATTGTTTTTATAGGCTTAAAATATTTTATAATGCCATAAAATAATCTATATATTTTTATTATCGATTAAAATAATTAATTTGTAATTAAAAATATTTTAAAGGATAAACTAGATTTTAAATAATTATAATAACTAAGCTAAAACCGTAAATATGGGATATATTATTTATTTTTAGCTCAAAATTATTTTTATACTAAAGATAACAATAAAATATATTTTCTGAAAAATTACCATAATTTTCTCGTATTTTTAACTATTTTAAACAATTTTTTAAAAACCCAAATTTAAATATTAAATAATAAACTGTTTATTATTTTAATATAAATTTTTTGTAATTAAGTTAATCCTCTTGATCTGGACCGTTGGATACAAGATCCAATGGCTCAGAACACGCGGCGGCGCCCACGTGGTGGGGACCACGCGAAATCGCGTGATCCACCTCCACGCGGGCACGTGGCAGGCGGCGCGATCTCGCCCGTTGGATCATGATCCAACGGCTAAGATGAAGGGCGGCGGCGGCAATCATCAGCTGATGATTCTGTAATCATTGGGCGGCGCGGATTTTCATAAATTTTAATTGAAATTTTGGATTTTATAGTTGGTAATAAAACCCTATAAATAAGCACTTCAAACATTGATTTCTCACAACTCAGAACTCCAACAATTCGGAAAAAAATACCCACGTCTTCGTATCGACGACGCCGACGCTACAGCTCCACCCAAACACCAAGGAAAAATCTGAGTGCGGAACAATTGATGATTTGTATACGTCTACGTTTTCAACCCTTCGGCATCCGACCCAAACCAAAGGTAGGATCCGCCGCTCTCTCCTCATCTGTTGCCTTCTTCTTTTTTTCAATAAGCTTAGTTCCGATTTCTAATCAATAAACCCCTATTAAAATGATGTTATAATATTCTTGCATAGATATTCTTTTGTACCCTTAATGCTGATAATCTTAACCTATGATTAAAATGGTTTCCTTAATCACTCCTATGCAAAATATTGCACTCTCGTACTACATGAAATGTGATATGCTTAATATTATAACCCACGGGGTATCACTTCACCCTTCACATACCCACACTTACCCATACTACCAATTTGATCTCGAAATAGCGTACTTCCACAAAATACCCTCGTTTTATTAAAATGTTGTATTTGTTTAAAATATCCACCTAAGATAAAATATTTGGAATAATTATTTTAGATACGATATAAATATATATTTTTACTTACACTTTTTCATCAACTTCTATAATATTGTTAAATTCCTTCACCTTTTGAAAGGGGATAATACTAAATTTAAATAACGGCATATGGTTTTTCCAACTTAGCCCCTTTCACTCGAAAGGATATTTTTATATAAATTCTTCTTAGAATATTAACTAAAGTTTAATGAGTTACCATAATAATAGAGTAATGTTTTACGCGAGTACCTCGTGATTGATAGGCAATCGTCCTTGAAAAGGACACAAATTCTGCCGTCCATGTGCAGCGGTTGCCAACACGAACGTATTTTCTAAAACATTACCTCAAACTTAAAACACTATAATTTCATAAAATTATTATTTACAATAAAATACCTCCATCCATCCTAAAAAGAGATAATTTCATTTAAATACCTGGACCTTTATAAAAGGCTATTTTCAATAAAGAACATAACACTTATAAATGATATTTTCCAAAAGGATATCTAAAACTTTATTAAAGGATAATTTTCAAATAAATATCATAACCTTTTATTAAAAGGATGTTTTCTCAGTAAAATATTATGGGTTTCCAAAATGATAAATATTCCAAATATCATGGTTTCCTTATAAAAAATAAAAATAATCAAACACTATTATTCTTTATTAACTAAGTGTTCTATAAGATAGCACGAAGTATATTACAAACTTTAGAAGATAACAAGATAAAACGAGCGGTTGTGGAAGACCATATTAAATGAGATCAACTTATTGATTACACGTCTATGACATATACAAAACATGATACGGTTAGGGTTAGAATGCGCGGACCTAGGTATGGAATACTTATTAAGAAGATCCCGATATTCCGGGTGACCAGTTTGATGTACGAACGACTATATATATATGAAGATCCCTGCAGGCAGGGTGACCAGTCCAATATGTGGACGACTACTAACCCGATATTCGGGCGAATACTAACCCTATTGAGGGCGAATGATCCAAAATGTGGATGACATACAATATGGAAATTCCATGCCTAGAGGTATACGCACTAACTCTAATTCGTCAAAACCTTTATACTGAACCAGCGGATGGGTAGTTTGATTAGGCAAGGAGATTCGGAACTCGGATTCTCCTACAACTCGATCATGATTCCGGGAAGTGAAACGGTACATTTCACTTCCCTAGTTGTTGTTCTATGGCCACAACGGAATAATCGCGAGTATCCGGACCCTTTTTTAACAAACTAAAACGTTTACAATACCTATTGATGCTCAACACTAAACTCACATCATGTGCTATACCCACTTGTTACTTTATCTACCTTTCTTCATGAGACACGAGTTATTCAGTATCTTGGATGTGGATATTTTACCAGTTTAGACCTGTTGTTTATTATGGAACTAAATTGTGGTAATACCTGTGCACTTGAGTGATATTCACGCTAGACAAAGCTCCATCGTAGTCATGTGACACCTTTCGGGGATGTTCACACTACCACATTGATTGCCATCCCAGGCACGAGCACCAGCTCATACTGCTTCCAGCTAGTCATGGGATACCTTAAGGATACGAGTATATTCACCAGTCAATTCCATCCATACACACCTTGTTTAACTTGATTTAACTCTTAGACTGAATATTCGTTTGACTTGACTTGAACCTTTACCAAACATATACATCTGTCAACATATCTAATTTGCATACAACCTCGTACCTTTATACCCATGTACATCACATTCATTATATTTATATACATCTGTTCGTTTCTATACCTACTTCCTTATGAGGCAATCTTACCCGAGTATAACTCGCTGACAGACCTTCTTTTTCTTCCTCTATCTTTGGAATGTCCGTCAGATAAGAATGAGTATTATGGCGAGGATCAAGGTGTGAAGCCAATTTATGAAGATTGTGCCGACTGGACGATAGAAGATTAGCTAGATTTAATTTTTGTTGTTGCCCACATGTTTAGGGCTTTTGTTTCTCCTCGATATAATTAAACTACTTAGTTTATTTTACTCTTTCTTTTGGGATGTAATAAAATTTGGTTAATGGAAATAAATGCCCTTCGCATTTTATTATTTTTGTTTTGGCACACATCCTGCATGGTAGATATTCATACGCTTAACATAACTGTATTGAATAGACCACCTTCAATACAGTTAGGCCGCGGACTTTGCCACGTCATCCTTCACCTTCTTTTGGGAAGTGGGACGTGACAGGTTTAAGTGGTGGCCCATGTAGGTCTTCTTGTGTACTAAAATGAAACCGTTAACTGACTTATTATATTTGTGAATCTCATCCATTCATATCGATTTCATAATTTTCCTATGTCCCTTGTCCCTTCCTTGACATTCTGTACCCTGTCCATGACCTTCCCATCTGGTCATGGTAAATCTTTCCGACGAGGATGACATGTCCGATATTACCTTTGAAGCTACAACTGGAGATTCAGACGATGAAGTCGTAGACTCTCAGGCGGTTATTTCCGACAGCGATTCGGAAGACGAAGAAGTCGATACTGCAACTCCGGAGCCTGTGATGGCCAATGACTCCGAAGACGAAGAAGAAGATCCCGTGGAAGAGGAGCATATAAAGGATGGGCCAGAAAAAGAGGCTCCTGCGGCGGGAGAGAATCCTATAGAATATGATCCGGATGAGAAGGCCCCTGCAAAAGAACAAGACCCTATAGAGGTGGAATCAGAGAATGAGGCTTCTGCCGAGGATGAGTCGAAAGATGAAGCTTCGAGTGAGGAGGAACTCGAGACCGAAGAAACTCAGGCAGTTGTCCCCACAAAGCACCGTGGGAATGGCTGTACCTTTCTTAGTGCTAGGACCTATTACCACTTGTTGAACTCCCATAATCGAGACTAATAAGTCTTTTTCCTTTTCTTTGGCCGAATAAAACGATGTAAGAATAGTAGGGGCATTTCCTTACTTTTCGGTTGTACTCTTCATATTGAAGTTGGATAATAAAATCTTAGTTTCGAGCAAAAATCTCTCTTGTGTCTCTTGCTCTTCCTATTAGTCTCTCTCTTGCATTAATTGTTGTTCTTCCATGCAAGTTATTATCTTGTCTCATCCCTGAGCTTGTTTGTAACCTAACCTATTCTGATTCAGATCATCAATGGCTGGATGACACCATCACCGCAACCGAAGGGGAAATGGAGACAATGAAGCCACTGCCCAACAAGCAGCGATGCTATAAATGATGCAAGGACTACTGGAGCAGCAACAACAGCAGACAGCTGCCCTTCATCAGGAACTGCAAGAAAGTAGGCAGCAGCAAGCAGAGATTTTAAGTAAGGCACTAACCCCAGTTTCTCAAGGTTCGGCGGGAGTGAAGCAGTTCATATCACTCCATCCTAAGACTTTTTCGGGGAAGGAAACTCCTTTAGAAGCTGAAGAATGGCTCAAGGGAACAATCAATGATCTCAGTGCCGCTCAAATTCCGAAGGACGTGTGGGTGAACATCTCTAAGCTACAACTTACAGATAATATTAGGATATGGTGGGAGGCAGAGGAAAGTAGATTGGAGGAGCCGATCAATTGGGAAACGTTCAAACAACGTTTTGATACCCAGTACTTTCCAGCTGTGGCACACCTAGAGATGGAAAGAGAGTTTATACAACTCCAATAAGGGAGCATGTGGGATAAGTCGGTGGATGAGTACGCTTCGGAGTTCGCAAGGTTAAGTCGGTTCGCGCATCATTTGGTGGCAACCCCAAAACTTTATGCTAAGAGATTCCGACAAGGATTTGACCTGAAGACGCAGTCCTCAATGTCTTCTGCTACCTTATCAACTTATGATGAAATCTTAGAGGCGACACGAAACTTTGAAGACCTTCAGAGACGGATGAGGAAGGATGACCGTTTGTCTGGCATTAAGTGACCGGCCAATCAAATTCTTGGAGGATCATCTTCCAGATTCAACGGGAGACAACAACCCAAAAGACCAGCCGGACCAACTATCTTCAGAAAACCAGCCGTTATATGCAACCATTATGGTAGGGCCGGACACTACAGGAGAGACTGTCGCATTTTGAACAAACTTTGCATAGTCTGTGGGTCTCCGGATCATGCTATTGGGGACTGTTCTCAGAGAGGGAGACAATCAGGCCCCGTCAACAAGCCGACTAATTATGGGGCACCAACATAGGGAAACCGACCACTTTCCGCCACTAAACCAACCGGTCAAGGGGCGTCACCAAAGGGATCACCCTTGTCATCACAGGAGCGTGTTTTTCAGCAAGCGCAGAGGAATGGACCCAAACGCCAGACCTTCACCATGACAGCCGAGAAGGCTGATGCCACGTGGAAAGACAACAGAGGTACTCTTTCTTTTTTCTCAACCTTTCTTTCGATACCATTCTTATTTATCTTTCGACGCAAATCTTAGTTGGACTCACCATAATTCCTCTAGTTTTCGTAATTTCAACCAGTTGCCTTTATGTTATATCTCTCAAGTTTTCCATCAATTCACAACCTTCCTTCAATTTCCAAACTTTCCTATCCGGAAGCAACTACTGATTTTACATTTCCAATTTCTTATACCTAAACCCTTCAGAGACTTTCCATGCATCAAGTGATACACCAACTCTCGGGAGCGACACATGCAGCAAAGAGGATTCATGACAGCGTTACTGATTTCCGTGCCTAGTAGTGGCTACTCCTTTGAAAATTTTAAATATGAAATTATTCTAAGGAGAGTAGATCGTAACTATCACAACCATTCTTGCAATTCTTAGCAAACCCAGAAGTTTTAAACATCCACAACGATTTTTCGGAGAAGGGACTTGGTGGTGTGATATACCAGCGCGGCGATATAGTTGCATATGCGTTAAGACAACTAACGACTTGTGGACGCAACTATCATGTTCAGATCTAGAACTGGCGATGGTAATATTCATCTTGAAGATATAGAAACACTACTCTAAGGAGAACGTGAGGACACGGAGGGTTGAAACACCTGAAGCGGATGATAGGGGTCAAGTTTTATATGGGAAAAGTGCCGATTGATTGGGACGATCGTGAAGATGGAGAATTTGTAAGATTGACATAATTGTAGAAAATAAAGTGGAGATGGTGATACAATGCAGCGAGTTCAGAAAACTCAGCCCACGACTCATCAGCTGTTTAACATCTTGGAAGGAGACGGTGGGTTTGTGTATAGCCTACTTTTCCTACTTTCCTTGGAGGGTATGCAGGCAACCCTAGTCGTACATTTGATCGTTCCGAGATCACGGAAAGATTGGCGTAACCTACGAGCAGCAACCGGTCGGGATAATAAACGGATGACACCTTGAGGGACAAGACAATCCAGCTGTCTAGAGTTATATGGAGAAGGAACTACTAGGCAGATATGCACTGAAGCGAGGAAACGGAACGAGAGAGTGAGACCCAAAAATTTTCAACCACGATAAACCCTTCTTGGTGATTTTTTTTTCTTTTCCTCACCTACCTTCTGAAATTTTGAGGACGAAATTATTTTAAGGAGGGTAGATTGTAACGACCGTGTTTTCTAATACCTAATAAAATATATTTTATTTAAATTTCCACATGATAGAAAAATATTTTTTTGTAATGTTAATAATTTTTAAAGCATTGAAAATGATTAAAGGAATTTTCTAAAATCTATTTATTATTTTTATACGCTTAAAATATTTTATAATGCCATAAAATAATCTACATATTTTTATTATCGATTAAAATAATTAATTTGTAATTAAAAATATTTTAAAGGATAAACTAGATTTTAAATAATTATAATAACCAAGCTAAAATCGTAAATATGGGATATATTATTTATTTTTAGCTCAAAATTATTTTTATACTAAAGATAACAATAAAATATATTTTCTGAAAAATTTCCATAATTTTCCCGTATTTTAACTATTTTTTTAAAAAACCAAATTCAAATATTAAATAATAAACTGTTTATTATTTTTATATAAAAAAAAATTAATTAAGTTAATCCCCTTGATCTGGACCGTTGGATACAAGATCCAACGGCCCAGAACGCACGGCGGCGCTCACGTGGTGGGGACCATGCGAAACCGCGTGATCCCCCTCCACGCGGGCACGTGGCAGGCGGCGGCGGTGCTTGGCGGCGCGATCTCGCCCGTTGGATCATGATCCAACGGCTGAGATGAAGGGCGGCAGCGGCAATCATCAGCTAATGATTCTGTAATCATTGGGCGGCGCGGATTTTCATAGATTTTAACTGAAATTTTGGATTTTATGGTTGGTAATAAAACCCTATAAATAGGCACTTCAAATATTGATTTCTCACACCTCAGAACTCCAAAAATTCTGAAAAAAATACCCACGCCTTCATATTGACAACGCCGACGCTACGGCTCTACCCAACTACCAAGAAAAAAATCTGAGCACGGAACAATTGAGGATTTTGTACACGCCTACGTTTTCAACCCTTCGGCATCCGACTCAAACCAAAGGTAGGATCCGTCTCTCTCTCCTCATATGTCGCCTTCTTCTTTTTTTCAATAACCTTAGTTCCGAATTTTAATCAATAACCCCCATTAAAATGATGTTATAATATTCTTGCATACATATTCTTTTGTACCCTTAATGCTGATAATCTTAACCTATGATTAAAATGGTTTCCTTAATCACTCCTATGCAAAATATTGTACCCTCGTACTACATGAAATGTGATATGCTTAATGTTATAACCCACGAGGTATCACTTCACCCCTTACATACCCACACTTACCCATACTACCAATTTGATCTCGAAATAGCGTACTTCCACAAAATATCCTCGTTTTATTAAAATGTTGTATTTGTTTAAAATATCCACCTGAGATAAAATATTTGGAATAATTATTTTAGATACGATATAGATATATATTTTTACTTACACTTTTTCATCAACTACTATAATGTTGTTAAATTCCTTCACCTTTTGAAAGGAGATAATACTAAATTTAAATAACGACATATGGTTTTTCCTACTTAGCCCCTTTCACTCGAAATGATATTTTTATATAAATTCTTCTTAGAATATTAACTAAAATTTAATGAGTTACCCTAATAATAGGGTAATGTTTTACGTGAGTACCTCGTTGTTGATAGGCAATCGTCTTTGAAAAGGACACAAATCCTGTCGTCCATGTGCAGCGGTTGCCAACACGAACGTATTTTCTAAAACATTACCTCAAACTTAAAACACTATAATTTCATAAAATTATTATTTACAATAAAATACGTCAATCCATCATAAAAAGAGATAATTTCATTTAAATATCTGGACCTTTACTAAAAGGCTATTTTCAATAAAGAACATAACCCTTATAAATGATATTTTCCAAAAGGATATCTAAAACTTTATTAAAGGATAATTTTCAAATAAATACCATAACCTTTTATTAAAAGGATGTTTTCTCAGTAAAATATTATGGGTTTCCAAAATGATAAATATTCCAAATATCATGGTTTCCTTATAAAAAATAAAAATAATCAAACACTATTATTCTTTATTAACTAAGTGTTCTATAAGATAGCACGAAGTATATTACAAAATTTAGAAGATAACAAGATAAAACGAGCGGTTGTGGAAGACCATATTAAATGAGATCAACTTATTGATTACACGTCTATGACATATACAAAACATGATACGGTTAGGGTTAGAATGCGCGGACCTAGGTATGGAATACTTATTGAGAAGATCCCGATATTCCGGGTGACCAGTCTGATGTACGGACGACTATACAAATATGAAGATCCCTGCAGGCAGGGTGACCAGTCCAATGTGTGGACGACTACTAACCTGATATTCGAGCGAATACTAACCCTATTGAGGGCGAATGATCCAAAATGTGGATGACATATAATGTGAAAATTCCATGCCTAGAGGTATACGCACTAACTCTAATTCGTCAAAACCTTTATACTGAACCAGGGGATGAGTAGTTTCATTAGGCAAGGAGATTCAGAATTCGGATTCCCCTACTACTCGATCATGATCCCGGGAAGTGAAACAGTATATTTCACTTCCCCAGTTGTTGTTCCGTGGCCACAATGGAATAATCGCGAGTATCCGGACCCTTGTTTAACAAACTAAAACGTTTACAATACCTATTGATGCTCAACACTAAACTCACATCATGTGCTATACCCACCTGTTACCTTATCTATCTTTCTTCATGAGACACGAGTTATTCAGTATCTTGGATGGGGATATTTTACCAGTTTAGACTTGTTGTTTATTATGGAACTGAAGGGTGGTAATACCTGTGCACTTGAGTGATATTCACGCTAGACAAAGCTCCATCGTAGTCATGGGACACCTTTCGGGGATGTTCAAGCTACCACATTGATTGCCATCCCAGGCACGAGCACCAGCTCATACTGCTTCCAGCTAGTCATGGGATATCTCAAGGATACGAGTATGTTCACCAGTCAATTCCATCCATACACACCTTGTTTAACCTGATCTAACTCTTAGACCGAATATTCATTTGACTTGACTTGAACCTTTACCAAACATATACATCTGTCAACATATCTAATTTGCATACAACCTCATACCTTTATACCCATGTACATCACATTCATTATATTTATATACATCTGTTCGTTTCTATACCTACTTCCTTATGAGGCAATCCTACCCAAGTATAACTCGCTGACAGACCTTCCTTTTCTTCCTCTATCTTTGGAATGTCCGTCAGATATGAATGAGTATTATGGCGAGGATCAAGGTGTGAAGCCAACTTATGAAGATTATGCCGACTGGACGATGGAAGATTAGCTAGATTTAATTTTTGTTGTTGCCCACATGTTTAGGGCTTTTGTTTCTCCTCGATGTAATTAAACTACTTAGTTTATTTTACTCTTTCTTTTGGGATGTAATAAACTTTGGTTAATGGAAATAAATGCCCTTCGCATTTTATTATTTTTGTTTTGGCACACATCCTGCATGGTAGATATTCATACGATTAACGTAACTGTATTGAATAGACCACCTTCAATACAGTTAGGCTGCGGACTTTGCCACGTCATCCTTCACCTTCTTTTGGGAAGCAGGGCGTGACAGCTGCTCGGTTGCCTCTTGGTGAGGGCTTTGATCCTTAGCGTGGGAGGGCATTGGGAGGCCTGCAAAGGATGGACCGAGCAGGGTTACTGCCCGGTTGCCTCTTGGTGAGGACTTTGATCCTTAGCACGAGAGGGCATGGAGTGGCCTGTTAAGGATGGATCGAGCAGGGAAGCTGCTCGGTGGCCTCTTGATAAGGGCTTTGATCCTTGGCGTCATGGGGTAAGAGATTACCTGCCAAGGATAGACCGAGCAGGGAAGCTGCTCGGTGGCCTCTTGGTAAGGGCTTTGATCCTTGGCATCGTAGGGTAAGAGATTACCAGCCAAGGATGGACCGAGCAGGGAAGCTGCTCGGTGGCCTCTTGATGAGGGCTTTGATCCTTAGCGTCGTGGGGTAAGAGATTACCAGCCAAGGATTGACCGAGCAGGGAAGCTGCTCGGTGGCCTCTTGATGAGGGCTTTGATCCTTGGCGTCGTAGGGTAAGAGATTACCAGCCAAGGATGGACCGAGCAGGGAAGCTGCTCGATGGACTCTTGATGAGGACTTTGATCCTTAGCACGGGAAGGCATGGAGTGGCCTGCTAAGGATGGACCGAGCAGGGAAGCTGCTCGGTGGCCTCTTGATGAGGGCTTTGATCCTTGGCGTCGTGGGGTAAGAGATTACCAGCCAAGGATGGACCGAGCAGGGAAGCTACTCGGTGGCCTCTTGATGAGGGCTTTGATCCTTGGCGTCGTGGGGTAAGAGATTACCAGCCAAGGATGAAACGAGCAGGGAATCTTCTCGGTGGCCTCTTGATGAGGGCTTTGATCCTTAGCGCGGGAGGGCATGGAGTGGCCTGCTAAGGATGGACCGGGAAGGATAGCTTCCCGGTCTTCTTCTTCTCTTCCCTGGCCATTTTCTTCTGATCGGCTTGCTCTGTCCGGGGAAAGTTAGCATTCACCTCGGTTTCAAGCTGGATCTCACGTTCGGTCCAGGCCTTTACCTCGGCCATGATCTTAGGTTGTGCTAATGCAAAGGAGTGTAGCCACTCCTTGTGCCTAAGACCTGACCTAAGAGCTGTAATGACCGTCTCGTTCCGATGCTCTGGGACCTCAAGGAGAGCGTTGTAGAAGCGGGTGACGTATCCTTTGAAGGATTTTTGGTCCCCGCTCTTTATGGTGAAGGGATGGTCGACGGTCCACTTCTGCCGTCTATTCCCGACGAAATGGCCAAGGAATTGGGTGGCCAGCTCATCGAAGGTAGAGATCGAGCACAGCGCGAGTCCTCGGAACCAGTCTCGTCCAGAGCAGATGAGAGTGGCGGGGAAAGCGCGGCATTGAGCGGCGTCGGAACAGTCCTGGAAACTCCACCTGCTGCGAACGCATCCAAATGGTCCTTCGGGTCGGACTTCCCGTCGAAGAGTGAGACCTTTGGTGGCTTGTTCCAGGAAGAGACGTGAACGGCGAGCAGTTCTTTGGTGAAGGGCTTCATGAGCGAGTCGGCGGTATATTTAGCCCCGTCACTTGAAGGACGATTTTCCCGATGCATGCCTTCGATCTTCTTTTCGAGGGCGTCGAGTCGGCCGTGGTATCCCGATGACTCAGCACATTCTGATTTTTGGCCTTTGCCACCGGAGACTTGCGACTGGCCACGGCCCCAGTTCCGTTCGATGAGGTTCCTTAGGTCCCCTGGAGAGGTCGTCTTCGAGCTGTCGTGGCGAGTCCCGTCCGCGTGACCCCATCGAGGGAGGGGGTATCGGTCATGCCTGGGCACAAGAGAGCTGACTGACACCTCCTCGGGAGGGACAGGGGCGCGATGGGGCTCGGGGCGAGGCGCTCTGGCGAATGATCTCGATGTTGAGCTGTGCGAGGTCCAGCGGGTCATTGAATATGTTGGCCCGGGGGATCTGCGGCTGCCAGAGATAGCGAGGCGGTATTCGGTTATGCCAACGCGGGTATAGTTTTCTCTCCCTCTGTAGGGGTCCTGGTCCCGAGGTAGGGGAGCGGCGACCTGGGGAGCTTGCCCGACCGTTTGTACACGGACAAGTGCATCCACGACGGACGCGAGTCAATCTATCCGAGCGGATAGGGCGTGAATGGTGTTCGGGGGAGGAGATTCGTCCGCTGGACCATTGTGGGGAAGGCGACGGCTAGCACTTGGATCGTCGCGGTGATCGCTCGCCATGAAGTTGAGATCGGAAGATTAACTTTTGTTGAATGGAACTAGCGTTCCCACAGACGATGCCAACTGATGGATCTCTGGATCTCCTTCAGATGTTACCTTCCGTTGATCTGCTGCGAGCGCTGATGGACGGCTGAGATTGAGTTGGAGGGTTGCCTCTTGAAGCGTGTGGATCTCAATGGGTTTTGTGTGGTTGAGGCCGAACTACCTGCAAGGAAGTCCCGTGGTGGTTGTGCCACCGAGGACCCTCCGACGATCAAGTTAGACGGGGTATTTTGGCAGAGTAACGGCCTATTGGAGTAAAAATGGCTTACCTGAGTCGTCTGAGAGAAGGGTTTAAATAGTGGCAGCAATGGGCAGGCGGGCGTGAGATTCACGCCGTCCGTTACGCCCCTGGCGTCATGCCCGCGTGATAGGCGGGATTCCCCATTAATGACGAGATATGCTCGTTAATGGGGGATCGTGATAGCGTGGAACGCGGGATCATGGGCGGCGGATATCTCGCGCCTGGAGAGATTCACGTAGCCATGGCGGAGGCGCCTATGATCGGTGTTGTGGGTCGGTCGGTGAGACCGGGGAAGATAAACTCGGCGGGTGGCTCGGGAACGAGCAGGAGGCCGAGGCATCTTTGTTCTGTGACAGCTCGGAGGTGAGCTGTAAGTGGTTTGGAAGGCCACTGAAGGTCGGGAACATCCTCGGGTCGGAGGCTCGGGGTGCACTTCCAATCGTAACATTCTTGATCCTTTCTTGTAAGCACTGGGACACGTCGTCTACCACGTGTCATTATCTGGGGAGTTACCGATATCGAGCATCATCAGCCTTCCTTATTTTCCACCTTCTTCTTTGTTCTCAAGATTCCCCTTACTCTTCTCTTATATAGTTGGTTCTTATTTATAATTTTTAGGCTTTTTCTATATGCATCGCATGTGAGCGGAAAAAATTAAATTGAAAAGTTAACTTATCACCCATGTGCAATAGCTCAATTAGTATGTGCTGGGTTCGAATCCCAGCAACTATATGAGAGGAAATGGCCATTGATGGAGGTCCTTTTCGGGTCTCCGTCAGATGTTGTCTTCCGTTGATCTCCCGGTGGATTTTGGTGGTGATCTTCTGTTGCGTGTGGGTCTCAATGGGTTTTGAGGAGATTGGTGATTTGAGGAGTTTATCGCCGAGTACCTGCAAAGAAGTCCCGGGGTGGTTTGGTACCACCGAGGACCCTCCGACGATCAAGTTAGTGCTAGATCCGAGCAGAGTAACGGCTAAGTGGAATAAAAATGGCTTACTTGACCCCTTTGTGATGAGGGTTTATATAGCGGCGGCAGCACGCAGCAGCAGGCGCGAGAATCTCGCCGGCAGTTACGCTCCCGACGTCACGCTCGCGTAAAGAGCGGATCACCCATTAATGGGGATCGTGATGGCTTGGAACGTGGGACGTTGCTGGCGGAGAATCTGTGTGTGGTGAGATTTGCGGAGCGGCGGTTATGACTGTGAGTGGTGGAGTCGGTCGGTCGGAGGGACCGAGGAAGACGGCCTCGGCTGGGGAGCTCGGAACCGAGCAAGAGGGCCGAGGAGTCTTGGTCCTGTGGCAGCTCGAGGAGAGATGAGGGGCCGAGGAGGCAAATTTGCAGGGTCCCCGAGGAGGGCCAGCTTGTGCTTGCAGGTCGGGTACAAGGGTGGCCTGGTCGGCCTCTGTGGGCCCTTTCTTCTGGGTCTTGGGATATGTCATCCGTCATGTGTCCTGATCTCGCATCGCCAATATTGAGCATCATCATTATCCCTCCACTCTTGTCCCGACCAGCTAGCGGGTCGGGTCAGGAGTGGACTGCCAGGCCTCCCGAGGCGAGCTCCTTCCTATGGCTTCATCGGGACGAGTCCTCGGGCTGTCAGTTGTCTTTTCTGTCAGCGAATCAGGGTGAGATTGCTGCATTTAAGTAAGGTGCACCGGTTCGTGCATTCTGCCACTGAAGCGATGGTCCACGTGTCGAGCGTCGGTTGGTCGACGTGACGTATGCAGGCCTGCAGCGTCTGATGGATGCGCCTCAGTGTGGGAACGACACGTGGAGCAATCGGAGTCGTTGGACCCGAGGAGACATTTTGGTGGGAGATGGAGGGCGCCGTTGGATGAGGTATTTTTCAGCGATAAGTATGGGTGGGGCCCGCTCCAGGGCCCCTACTCCTTCATATTTCCTCTCTCCTAAGTCGTAGCTGCTAGGCATTCTTCTTCTTTTGAATACATGGTTCGTTCCCATTCTTTGGGTTGCTCGCGCTAAAGGGAGGCTAGTGGCGCGGACGAGCCCCTGGCTGGTTCATACCCCGCGCCGGATGTTCTGCCGGCGATAGGGCCGTTTGCTTTGTTGACGGCTCCTGGTGGTTGTTCCGGCGGCGGCCAGAGACGTCCACGGTTATCCAAGCCCCAGACAGAGGACAGAGGGGAGGGGAAGGATGACCCCCCTCTTAAGAGAAAGAGGACAATTTCTCGCGCGTCGTCGTCGAGGGTCCCTGAGGGGATTTCCGTGCAGGAGGGCGGCGCCGTCTTCACGGTTTTGTCTGGGCTTTCCGTTGCTGCTGGCCTGCTCACCGGGATGGAGGAGTCGGCTGGGGGAAAGCTTCCACATGGCTCCCTCAGGGCCCAACTGGAGGCCATGGTCCAAGGGGCGGTCCAGGTACGAACTCCTCTATGTGTATTTTTTATGGTATTCCTTTCTTTGGCTCGAGAGCCTCCCGATTTCTCATCCACTTTCCGTCAGGTCCTTCAACACTGCGCCCTTGCCGCTCGTATGGAGGCCGAGGGGGTGTTCCACGCACCGAGACCAGTAGAAGTGTTTCCCTCGGAGGTCGAGGTTTTGCGGCGTGACCTGCGCCTGGAGAGGGCAAGGACCGACGTCCTGGCAGCCCGTGGGAAGGCTACGGAACTTGCCAATTCAGCGAATCGGGGTGTCCATCGTCGTCTGAGTGCGTCCCTCCGGGTCGCCGATAGGAAGCTGGCAGATCTGGCCGAACGCTTCGCGGCCATGGAGAAGGAGAGGGACGCCAGCAGGGGAGATGCTGAGGCGGCGCTTCTGGAGGCCCAGATTGCCGAGGTTCGGGCTAAGAAGGTTGTGGCCGATTATAAGGCGTCAGAGCAGTTTTACGCCGAGCTCGGGGAGTATTCGGCCGTCGCGTGGAACAAGGCCCTGGACGCCGTGAAGGAGCAGCTTCCCGAGTTCGCCGATGGCGAGCTCTGCGCTCGGGTTTCGCTCCCGGTGGCGAGGCCTCTGGTGGAAGATGGCGAGGGGAGCGGGGCGCGCCCCTGGTGGCGAAATCTCCGGTGGTAAAGCCCTCGGCAGGCCGTGATGCCAGCGATGAGGGGACCGAAGTAGCCTCCGGGAAGTTTGTAGGGCTGGGGATCCCCAGAATACCCTTTGTAAAAACCTTGCCTTTGGTAATAAAAGAAAATTCTTGTTTCATCGGTTTGTATTTCATCTTCTGTGTGTGAAGAATGTTTGTAAAATATCTCTGCTTGCACTGTTGGGTCAGCTATCTGTCTAGCGATCGTTCGTCGAGTTGATTTCGATTACTTGCCAAGCGCTGCCGAGGAGGCATCTCCATGGCCCCGGAGTCGAGGGGGGATCGCTTAGACTTCGATAGACTTGTTTCCCCTTTTTGGGGCCTCAGATCCTTTGTGTTGGTGGGGTTGTAAAAAGCCCGCTAAGGATAACCGGGCAGTGAAGCTGCGCAGTCGTCTCTTGGCGAGGGCTTTGATCTCTGGCATCGCGGGTAGGTAACTACCAGCCTGGGATGACCGAGCGTGGCAGCCGCTCGGATGCCTCTTACGAGGGCTTTGATCCCTGGCGTCATGGGTAGGGAGCTACCGGTCGGAGATGACCGAGCAGGGTAGCTGCTCGGTTGCCTCTTGCGAGGGCTTTGATCCTTAGCGTTGGTGGGGCTGTAAGAAGCCCACTAAGGATGACGGGGCAGTGAAGCTGCGCGGTTGCCTCTTGGCGAGGGCTTGGGTCTCTGGCGTCGTGGGTAGGCAACTACCAGCCTGGGATGAAGGAGCGGGGTAACTGCTCGGGTGCCTCTTGCGAGGGCCTCGATCCCTGGCATCCTGGGTAGGGAGCTACCAGCTGGAGATGACCGAGCAGGGTAGCTGCTCGGTTGCCTCTTACGAGAGCTTTGATCCTTCAGGACGGGGACCGAACAGGGTTACTGTCCAGTGCCTCTTGGCGAGGACTTTGATCCCTGTCGGTTGTGGTAGGAAGATACCAGCCGAGGATAGCCGAGCAAGGACTTGACTGCCTCTGGGAGGACTTTGGTCCTTAGCGCGGGAGGGGCTGTAAGAAGCCTACCAAGGACCCTTGGCCGGGCAGGGTTTCTTCCCGGTGCCTCTTGGTGAGGGCTTTTGTCCTGAAGGATAGCCGAGCGAGAGATCCTCGGGCTCGACTGCCTCTGGGAGGGCTTTGTGATCCCTGTCGGTCGTGGTAGGAAGCTACCGGCCGGGAATAGCCGAGCAGGGTAGCTGCTGAGCTGCCTCTAAGGAGGGCTTTAGATCGCAAAGACAAAACTTTACTTGCAATGTTTCGACGTTTCTTTATTCGAATGGAAAGGATTTTCGGAAAGCGTTTACATCGTCTTTGTGAAAGGAGGGGTACACACTTGTTGGCTTTAGCCTCATTGGTATAGTTTGAGCTTCTTGGCGTTGTAAGGCCGCGGGAGCTTACGCCCGTCCGCATCTTGCAGGCGATAGGCCCCGCCCGGGAGGACCTCAGAGACAAGGAAGAGACCGTCCCACCTCGGGGAGAACTTGTCTAGCCTGCCTTGATCGACGAACTCGTTTCGTCGTAGGACCAGATCCCCGGTCTGGAAGGAGCGGTGCTTGACCCGAGCGTTATAGTATCGGGCCGTTTGCTGCTGATAAGCGGCGGCTCTGATCTGGGCCCGGTCTCTCTTCTCTAACAAGATATCTAGGTTTGTTCGTAGCGCCGAGGTATTCGCATCGTCGTCGAAGTGCTTGACCCGATGGCTGGGTAGACCGATCTCCGCTGGGACCATCGCCTCGGTCCCGTATCAGAGACTGAAGGGGGTTTCCCCGGTGGGGGTCTTCTTTGACGCGCGCAGGGCCCATAAGACCCGGGGTAATTCTTCGACCCAACTACCTTGTCGCCCTTCCAGGCGGGTTCAGAGGCCCCGGAGGACGTCTCGGTTAGCGACTTCGGCTTGCCCATTGCATTGGGGATGCGCGACCGCGGCGAACTTCATGAGGATATGGTACTCTTTGCAGAAGTCTTTCACTTTCTCATTCTCGAAGTTCGTCCCATGGTCGGTGATGATACATCTCGGGATGCCAAACCGGAGTATCAGATTATTTTGTAGGAACTTGATGGTAGTGGTGGCGTCCGGTTTTCTGATGGGGATGGCCTCGATCCACTTGGTGAAGTAGTCTACTACGACGAGGGCGTATTTGTGCCCGCCCGTACCGGTTGGGTACTGGCCGATCATGTCCAATCCCTACTGGGCGAACGGCCATAGGGATGTTAGGGCGGTCATCTCGGTGGTGGGGAGGCGAGGGATGCTGCCGTAGAGCTGGCAACTCTTGCATCTCCTGACTAGCTTCTGGGCGTTTTCGTGAATAGTGGGCCAGTAGTACCCTTGGAGAAACGCCTTTTGGATCAAGGTTCGGGCCCCTTGGCGCGCACCGCCAACCCTCTCATGGATTTCCCGGAGGACGTAGTCGGCTTCGTGGGGATCAACGCATCGGAGCAGGGGTTGAGTGAAGGACTTTTTGTAAAGATTTCCATTGCTCCAGACAAAGTGGCGGGCTTTGGCCCGGAGGTGGCTGGCGCCCCTCGGGTCATTCGGGAGCACACCGTCCTTCAGGAATTCTATGAGGGGCTTCCTCCAATCTTGGTCACCTTCTTGCGCCGCATACACATGGAGCGTGGCTGCCCCATCTTCCACACTGGGCTGAGGTAAGGTTTCGAAGAGGATGGACCACTTATTGTTAGCTGAGTACGATGAAGCCAGCTTGCTCAAGGCGTCGGCTTGGGCATTCAGCTGCTTGGGTATTTGTTCTACTTGGACTTCTTCGAAGTTTCTCCAGAGTTTCCTCACCTCTTCCAGGTATTTCACCATCAGAGGCTCCCGAGCTTCAAAGCGGCCAGTCACTTGTCCGACAATAAGGGCCGAGTCACTGCGGATTCGAATTATCTTCAGCCCCAGCCCGGCGGCCATGCGCAGTCCGGCCAGGAAGGCCTCGTACTCTGCCGCATTGTTCGAGGCCTTAAAACCGAGCTTCAGAGAGTACTCCATTTCTGCTTCGTTCGGGCCCCGGATAATGAGGCCGGCACCACACCTTCTTCGGTTGAAGACCCGTCGACGTAGATGATCCACTCAAGAATAGAGCCAGGCCTCCCTGCGACGGGACACTGAGTCACGGGGGGCGACGTGGACTCCATTCCCTTGAGGGGGATGGTGCACTCAACGATGAAGTCGGCCAGGGCTTGTGCCTTGATGGCCTGCCTCGGGCGATATTTCACATCAAACTGGGATAGCTCCTACCTCCACTTTTCTAAGCGGCCCAAGGATTCTGGTGACGCAAGAATGGCCCTTAACGGGCGCTCGGTAAGGACGATGATGGTGTGTGCTTGGAAGTAGTGCTGCAACTTCCTTGAGGCCACCACGAGGGCTAAGACAATCTTCTCTATGGCCGGGTACCTCGTTTCCGCATCCTTAAATATGTGGCTCACATAGTATACCGACTTCTGCGCTCCCTCGACCTCCCGGACGAGCACCGAGCCTGCTGCTTGATCGGATACCGCCAGATACAGCGACAACTCGTCTCCTTCGATGGGTCGGGTGAGTAGTGGCGGCGTCGCGAGGTGCTTCTTCAATTGGTCGAAGGCGGCTTGGCACTCCTCCGACCATTCGAACCTCGAGATCTTTTTCAGGGCCCTAAAGAACGGGAGGCATCTCTCTCCCGACTTGGACATGAAGCGGCTTAGAGCGGCGACTCGTCCTGTGAGCCGCATGATCTCGACGTTGGTTTTGCGCGCGACCATGTTGAGCATAGCGTCGATTTTCTCTGGGTTGGCTTCGATTCCATGGTGAGTAACCATGAACCCGAGGAACTTTCCTCCGGTGACTCCGAAAGCGCACTTGGCGGGGTTCAGCTTCATCTTGAACTTGCGGAGCACTTCGAAGGTCTCGCCCAGATCCCTGACATGGTCTGCCGTCGAGATGGTTTTGACGAGCATATCGTCAACATAGACCTCCATATTCCTGCCGATCTGTGGCTTGAACATGCGATTGACCAACCGCTGGTACGTGCCCCGGCGTTCTTAAGGCCGAAGGGCATCACCTTATAGAAATATACCCCCCGGTCCGTTGTGAATGCGGTGAGATCTTCATCTTCCGGATTCATACGGATCTGGTTGTAGCTGGAGAAAGCATCCATGAAGCTCAACAGCTCATGGCCGGCTGAGCTGTCGACAAGCTGATCTATCCGAGGGAGCGGATAGTTGTCTTTGGGGCAGGCCTTGTTGAGATCGGTGAAGTAGACACACATGCGCCACTTCCCGCTTAACTTCTTGACCAGAACTACATTTGCCAGCCATTCCGAGTACGGTACATTGTGGATGAAGTTGGCGGCGAGAAGTCGATCAATCTCATCTTCGATAGCCTTCTGTTTGACGGGGGCGAAGCTCTGCTTTTTCTGCCTGACGGGTCGGGCCGTAGGATCAACTCCGAGCCTGTGAGAAATGATTTTAGGGTCAATCCCAGGCATGTCGGCGGGCGCCCAGGCGAATACGTTGGAGTTATTTCTGAGGAAGCTGACCAGGTCGTCTCGCCGAGCCCTGTCAGGAGCGATCCGATCTGGACGGTTTTCTCATTGTCTCCTTCGGTGAGGGGCACCTCGATCAGTGGTTCGACCGGCGTTCCCCGGACCTCCTTCTGCTCGTCTCGGGTGTCCAAAGAACCCTTGATGTCATCTTTTCCTTCAGTGTTGTCAGTCGGTTGCTCGGATGAAAATGTTTCGGTAAGGCATATCTTCGCGATCTGCTGGTTTCCGTAGACTCGACCTGTTCCGCCCTGATCGAGAGGGAACTTCATCGCTAGGTGGTAGGTCGATATCTGGTCCTGGAGTGAGTTGAGCGTTGGGCGGCCGAGGAGGACGTTGTAGGTAGATGGAACCTTTGCTACGATGAAGTCCACAGGCAACGTACGGGTGTGGCCGGGCTCACCGATGTTGAACTGCAGGGTTACCACCCCTTACGCGGGAATGGAGTGGTTGGTGAACCCTGACAGGACGTGTGAGGTTGGCCCCAGGTCCGCTGGGGTAAGTCCCATGTGCAGGAAGCAGTCGTGGAAGATGATGTTTGCCGAGCTGCCCGAGTCGACAAGTATCCGGTGGACCTCGTACCGGTGGATCAGAGCTGTGATCACCAGAGGGTCGTTGTGGGGCATGGAGATACCATGGAGGTCTCCGTCGCCAAAGGTGATAGGCCCGTGGCCTCTGGCCCTTTTGTTCGGGCGGTCGCCGGAGCCTGTGAAACGGCAGCCAGCGAGGGAGCCGACGACATTCAGTGAGGGCTTGCCCACGTCTCCGTTGAGAGGGATGCGACAGCGGGTGTTTGGATCTTCAGGGGGATCGGTTGCCATGTGGGAGGAGATCGGAAGGCCAACTTTGTGTTTTGTGGAGTTACTTCCCATAGACGGCGCCAACTGATGGAGGTTCTTTTCGGGTCTCAGTCAGATGTTGTCTTCCGTTGATCTCCTGGTGGATTTTGGTGGTGATCTTCTGTTGCGTGTGGGTTTCAATGGGTTTTGAAGAGATTGGTGATTTGAGGAGTTTATCGCCGAGTACCTGCAAAGAAGTCCCGGGGTGGTTTGGTACCACCGAAGACCCTCCGACGATCAAGTTAGTGCTAGATCCGAGCAGAGTAACGGCTAAGTGGAATAAAAATGGCTTACTTGACCCCTATATGATGGGGGTTTATATAGCGGCGGCAGCACGCAGCAGCAGGCGCGAGAATCTCGCCGGCAGTTACGCTCCCGACGTCACGCCCGCGTAAAGAGCGGATCACCCATTAATGGGGATCATGATGGCGTGGAACGTGGGACGTTGCTGGCGGAGAATCTGTGCGTGGCGAGATTTGCGGAGCGGCGGTTACGCCTGTGAGTGGTGGAGTTGGTCGGTCGGGGGGACCGAGGAAGACGGCCTCGGCTGGGGAGCTCGGAATAGAGCAAGAGGGCCGAGAAGTCTTGGTGCTGTGGCAGCTCGAGGCGAGCTGAGGGGCCGAGGAGGCAAATTTGTAAGGGGCCCCGAGGAGGGCCAGCTTGTGCTTGCAGGTCGGATACAAGGGTGGCCTGGTCGGCCTCTGTGGGCCCTTTCTTCTGGGTCTTGGGACACGTCATCCGCCATGTGTCCTGATCTCGCATCGCCAATATTGAGCATCATCAGCCACAGATCAATGTTTTCGGTGCAAGTTCATGGGTCCCTGGGTCCATGTGTATTGTGTGCTTGAGTGTGATATGTGCATGGATGTATCATATGTCTTGTGTGCATATGTTAAGGCTTAAAGACCAGTGCTAAACAAAAAAAAAAAACTTGTCATTATTTTGAGAAAGAAGTAATTTCTATAAATCAGGTAGAATCTATGTAGATTATCAAGTTTCTTGTTGGATACAGAATGAGGCATGATATCTACTATCTAGTTAATCGCATCTCTTACAAACCTTGTATCCAATGAAAAGTCCGGTAGTATACTATATGGATTTTACTACATTGGTAAGAAAAGTACAGCTTCATAAATATTTGGTACAAAGTTGTTATAAATTTTTGTATTTGGTTGGTCTTGAAATCAGTGGTATAACTTTGTTTGAAAGCCGGTGGTTCCACAATAGGCGACAAGATCGTATATGTGATGCAAAAAATGGCAAAAACCCAATCTTTGTGAATTTTTAGTGCATATGAGGGAAAAAAAATTAATCATTTATTTCTGAAATGGTTTTTTAGGGCCGGCATTTGGACGATAATAACAAAAACCTTTGAGATTGCAAGGTTGCCTAAAGGAATTGAAGAAATATCTTTTGATTGGGATTGTCGAACTCGAAGGCTTTTTTATGTTGGAAAAATTTAAAGATAATTATCCGTTTTTCCTAATTGTGGAACAGATGCAACACAAACAAGCGCAAGTGGTGAAGTCTTGACTTTGATCCTAGCTTACATACGATATTTATCTTAGCCAGGGACGGATTTAGATAACGCCTAGCTGCCTCTACCGATACTTCGGAAAAAATATTCAAAACCCTGTTATTAGTGGTCTTTAAAGACCGATGAGGGTAATTTATAAATATGATTTCCATATTAAAAAGATCATATAGTAATTTGGATTCTTGATTAGAGCTTATGATGCTTGACGATTAAGCTAGGAGACCTAAGATCAAACCCATTACAGTATATTTTTATATGTTATATTCACTTTTATTTTCCAGAAGTTATTACACTTTTAGACAAAGATACGTACGTCGATTTAAAGAGACGTTCAGAGAGGGGAATTTATAATTCTCATCTTTTTTTCATTTTTATATATTTTAGAGTTGGTTCGTATTCAAGAGTTGATAATGAAGAGCGAAACGGTTCATTATAGAGTTAATGGAGTCTGAGTTCTTCTAGAATTTGGTTTTGGTGAAAATTCGTTTTGGAGATTAATTAGAAAAAATTGTCGGAGAATTATTTGAAGAGTTGTTGGAAAATTTATAAGAAATTTTTCAGTAGTTTAATTAGAAAAGTTTGTTTGAACAATTATTTAAAGATTTGTTAGAGATTATTTTGGAGATTTGATGAGATCTTAATTGGAGTAAGAGTTCTATTATTTTGTGTTATAAATAGAGAAGGGTCTCATCAAAGAAAAATGGCAAAACATGAAGAAGAAGAAAAAGAAAAATAAGAAGAAGTGAAGACGAAGGCAAAGGCGTAGGGCAGTCATTCACAGGTGAGGGTGGAGTACCAGAAGAGTAGCCGTTTGTATAAAGAGACGAAAGCAGAGACGAAGGGCAGTCATCCACAGGTGAAGGTGAAAAGATTTACCAAGAGTAGTCTTTATATTTGTATGAGCGTTGAGATTGGAGAGAATATAAAATGTACCGGTATTCTTGATCATTAATGAATAGATTCTCATATTTGCTCCGTGGATGTAAGTCGTTGGTCAAACCACGTTAAATATTAGTGTTGCGTGTTCTTATTCTTGCTCGTCTTCCTCATATGCTTAGAGAAAAACTTTAACAAACTGGTATTATAGCTGTTGGTGGAGATCAGAAGATGGCATGGTGGAAGTTTGGATCAAGGTGGAGATTTGTTGAAGAGAAAAGATTGAAAATGTCTCATTGAATACAAACCAAGATGGAGATTTGTCAGAGTTGGTTCGTATTCAAGGGTCGATGATGAAAAGCGAAGCATCATGATCCAGAAATGGCATGTGACCGGCACTTGAATCACGTGAAATTTATAGGACCCCACCGTAGCCCAAATAAGCCAAAACCCAGAAATTTAAACCATTTGTAAATGAAATAATGGAGGTGAAGTTTTGAAAAGGTTTATTAAAACGAAGTCAAGTTTGTTTAGAAAGTGTTGTTGTTTTAAAAGTGTAAGTAATGTTTGATTGAAAACATTTTCGTTGTTTAAAAATCGGACAACACCTCCTTTGTAAATTTTAAAAAAAAAACCTTGTACAATGCATAAAATATAATAAAAAGCATCCCTACTCAAGAGCTGGCTTCCACGTCTAAATGGCGGAGCAACCATGCAGCAATATACGACGTCCAAGGTGAAGGATAGCAAGCGAAACCATAAACATAATAAAACCAATATCAAGTCGACTCTACACGAGTACGAAACCCAAAACACATAAACATTTAAGTTTCGTTTCTAAGTCACAAATATACAAGTGATCGATTGAGTTTTTAACTATATCCAAGAGAATATACATATACAAGAGGCGGTTACGATATAACTATGTAACCCATCTATTAAAAGCAATCATCCGAAGAAGAAATGTGCCGGCAAGCCGCTACTACTCCAAACTGTCGGTCCTGCATGAAACTAAAGCACAACGGGGGTGAGTTGCCAACTCGTGAGTAAAAAGACATCCCAAGGTAAAAATCGAACGCATAACGACCTACCTACAGGTCATAACATATAATACTATCATACTATGTGATAACATAGTTATATACAACAATATTAATAACAACGCATCATAACGAATCGCACGAACATCATCATCATCATATGAAAATATATTATCCATAACATCATCATCATCAAATGAGTGTCCATCATTAACACTCGAAATCATCATCAACTTGTAAGTTACTAGTGCTTGCGCCGCTACACTTGCGGCCAAGGCGGGATCGAAAATCTTAAATTTAAAGCAAGCACTAGTAACTAAAACCCTAGGATACCAAATACTAAACTAGTAAACTAAACTACAAGTTTGTAGAGATTACAACCTTTGCAGCGTGTCCTTCATCTTGTGTATGTCCCCTTCTTATGCTCCTCTCCTCCAGGATCGCGCTTACAAGTCAGTCGTCCTTCATCGGAGATGATCCACCCGAAAGAAGCGGTCTAGGCTTTAGCTTCAACTAGATAACTAATGAAGCAACTAAAGATCACAAGTTGCTAAGTTGTGATGTTTAGTGATGTAGAGCGTGTCAAAGTATTTAGTTTATCTCTTTTTCCCTCGGATTCCCAACTCATGAGAAGGTAAGGGAAAGGAGGAGCTAGAAAAGAAAGAGATTAATGAGAGGGTGAAAATAATCAAGTCTCTATGAGAAAAGGAGCCATCACATTTGTTTTATGAAAATGAATTTTCAATAAACAAATGCAACCATACTTGAATAGTGATGATAAATGAAATAAACAAATCACAAGCCATTCCTTATGCCACCTCACCCCTCCACCTCATTTCCTTTTTCTACTTGAATAGTGATGATAAATGAAATAAACAAATCACAAGCCATTCCTCTCACCATTCCTTATGCCACCTCACCCCTCCACCTCATTTCCTTTTTCTAGAAAAAGGAAAATACATATATGAGGTATCCTCTTTCTAGAAGTATTCTTATATGAATACAAGAATACAACTCCGCATATACATACCCGTATTCACATCTAAATACAAATACCAAAGAGAAAGAAAATACAATGAACATAATACTAGAATTTGTGTGTGTGTGTGTAAATTATTAAATCAATACTTAATTCAATAATCCGATTTAATCCTAAACCAGCTAGTATTACCAACTGTCCGATTAAAGTCCGTGTAGCCAGTACACGTATTTAATTGGGACCCTGCACGTATCAATATACGACCTCTATATCGTTTCGCCTGAACTGGGATAACCCTCTATGCGGAACTCTAAAAACTTAACAATGTGTTGGTAGTGAGTTACTGGAAAAAATCCATAATCACAAGCACGTCGGTGGTATTAGTTGTACGTAACGGCTATCTAGGTATCTATCGAAAAGAAGGTCGACAAGCAAGCTCATCTGAACCCCTATTGAGTCTGGAAGTGACAATCTCTATATAGTCCGATCTGTTCGTCTGAGAGTATCGCATACGGGTTCTAGAGGGTGGATAACGTCGGACCCCTAATGTTCCTGCCAAAAGTAGGACGCACCCCTTGCTTGTAGCGCAGGCTATATTGAAACTTGAAGCGTAAGCTTCTGATGCGCGCTTGCACTACGTGCAAAGCATGTTGGCATAAGCCTCTCTTGTGCACTTGTGCTTGCACATGTGCAAGTGCTGCGCCACGTGCAATGCACGTACGCATATACAAGCGTTGCGTTGCGTGCAAGACACGGTGCATAAGTGCACTTCTTAAACATGTGTCGCTGTCAGAGCCTTTACTCTTTTGGAAGAAAATCTTCCATGTTAATTTCTTAACAAAAAAAGTTGTTAGGATCAACGATTCAATGGTGCATGCGTACCCTGATTTGATATGAATCAAATCAAATTTTGTAGTTAGCAACAAACCCTAACTATTCCCCTCCTATAAATAGGAGTCCCTAAGGAGAAAAATCTCCATTATTTACAATATTTAGCTAAGGCCTGCGTCTCCAATCTTTTCGATGAAAATTTAGCCTCAACCAGGTAAAAATATAAGAGAAAAATCTCTTCTCTTTAAAGCATAGGCTGCTTGAGAGTATTGATTCGTTGTTATTTTCAAGATCAAAAGATTTTAGGGTTCATCCCTTCTTCTACGAAAGCATAGGCTTTCATAAGAGGTATGATTCTAGGATCTAAGATTTTGGGGAGAAAAGCTCCTATTAAAATATGTTGAAAAACATAAAATTGAAGCATAGGTTTCATAAACATAGACAAAGGTCCAAGAACCGTGCATGCGCTCCACGAGCCGAAATATAAGCTTCATTGAAAACAATATTTTCTTGAAAAATATCAATTTTCACAAAACTAGGGTTTGCCCCAATTTTGGGACGCATCATGTTTAGTGCGCAGATCTCAAATACGCAAGCGCAAAATTGACTAACAGAAACCATGACTTCCTTAAAAAAATTAGGGCCCGCCCAAGCAGACATGCGCACCAAAAAGCGCATGCGCACTTTTAAAAATTAACATAAGTATTCACTTCATTTTTCTTCAAAGGCAATGCCTTTCACAAAAATAAGTACGCATCATGCGCAGCGCTATGCGCAAAATATGTGCGCACATGCCAAAGAGCTTGCCCCCAAGGACTACGCTGTGCACCACATGCAACACATATGCGCAAGCACCAGGCACAAGTGCCAACCCATGTCCCACCGGACGTTATGTGCATCACGTGGATGACACACGAACAAGCGGTGCACAAGCGCACATAAATACTAAGGAAAGGCTTGCAGACTTAGTAAATAAACTAAGTATGGAAGCCTACGCTTCATATATGATCAAATGGTCAATCGAGAATATGTTCTTAAGATATGACCAAGTCATCTTAGTTGTTCTTAATCTCAAATAAGACTAACGACCCTTAGAAAAAGCCCAAGTTTCATCTGAACTGACGGACCTCACAAATGTGAGAAATGAAACCTAAGTTCAATCTCTTTGGCAAACCAAGCTACCAACATGGACCCCGTCAGGAAAATGCTTGACCCAAAAATCATCTAAGTTGATCTTAGCTCTCAAATAGAACTAACGATTCTTAGAAAGAGCTTCTTCTCTTATCGGAACTAATGGACCCTACAAATGTGAGAAATGCGTCCTAAGTTCACCCCTATTAGCAAACCAAGCTACCAACGTGGACCCTGTCAGGAAAATGCTTGACCCAGAAATCATCTAAGTTGATCTTATCTCTCAAATGAGACTAACGATTCTTAGGCAGAGCTTCTGCTCTCATCTGAACCGACGGAACTCACAAATGTGATAAATGTGTCCTAAATTCACCCCCGTCTGGCAAATCAAAACACCGACGTTGTAACAAATCCAATTTTTGTATACATAAAATTGATTTAAATTTGAAGTATACTTGGGGTATTTAATGTTGCTGTTACCACTTTAAGTATTTATTTTCCCACCATAATTACAAGAAGGAGCTTGTAGCTCATTGGTAACTCCTTGTACTGCTGAACCAAGCCACCAGAGTTCAAATCCCATACCCTACATTATTTTTGATATTGATTTTTTTTTAAAACCTTAAGAATACTAAGAGTTTACACGTGCATATCTCACAAAAACCCCACTACACCCAAAGATGTAACACTTCCAGGAGTTAGATGAACCGTCGGGGGGGATCCTGGCTGCCGGACTCGGCCGGGAATCAGCCAACTCGGCCTTAACTCGGCCGACTTAGTGCTCCGACCGAGTCAAGGCCGAGTCACCCCAGAGTCAGCCGATTCCGGCGACGGCCCCAACATGAAAGTTGTGTCTTTTCATATTCCCTATATACCTGCAAAATTTCAGCCTCAGACCACTTCCAGAGCTCTTTAAAAACCCCATAATCCACTTTTAATACATTTTTATTACATTTTATCACATTTTTATTTTAAAACCTTTCACCTACCCTACCCTAGTCTACCCTATAAATACACCCCTACCCTCTACCCTCTCATCCCAAAACCCTAGGCCCACTCTCTCAAAATTTTTCCAAGAAGTGTGTTCGTTGAAAACAAGTTCTCGGTGAAGCTCCGACAAAATTCCGGCGATGTTTTTAGAAACAACCGGCGACGAAGCAATGCCTCGGCAACTTCTTTGTTTCCCCTACACTCCTTAGTATAGATCGAAACATGTAAGTCCCATTCTATCCCCCTTTCTATTTCTTTAAAATACGAAATTACGAAACCCGACGGAATCGGAACAAATCCAATTTCCAACTCGGTTTTCTATAAAATTTCACTTCTAACCAATACATTCATGCCTAAACATCTTTATCTTGACAATTAAACTTTTAAAAATCAATTTGAACAAGTTTTCTCACATGAAATGACAACCTTTCCAATTTACCGTATTTTTTTACTTTAATACCATCATATTTCAATTTCACATTTAACCCTTAACCTTACTATACATTTAAAGTAGAGCACGAGATAATGACTTACCTCCATACACACGAAAATACAACCCTAAACGACATCATCAAAACTTAGAATACGATAAAACGAAACTTTCATTTAAATACCATAATCTTAATAAAACCATTCTTAAAAGTTTTAGATTTGATACACTTTTAAATAAACATCTTGTATTAGGAAAATACGATAAGTTGTGGACATCGATGGTTTATGTAAATCTGACTTTGTGGTGTCTAGTCTAGGCAAGTGAGCTTAGGTAACTTTAAAAGGCCCGTCTCATGATTCGTGAGCGGATCCCTCCTTCCTCACTTGTACTTACCTGGCCACAATTGGCGGTGAAGAGGCGATTTGAGGCTTCTAACGGCTTGTCGTTTAGACCATTTAGAAATAGACTAGTTGGCTTAGGAAACCATAGAATCTAAAATACGGAAAAATTGCACTTTGCAAATAAATACCTTTTATTTTATAAAACCGTTTTCTAAAGGATTAGTATTTACATTCTTTGCAAAGCGCCGCTACAACCTACCTTTGGGGAACCCGTTAGGGATAGTACGGTTTATCGTGCGCCCTTGGGCCTAGTAGTGCGAGATTCAGACCTCTACAAGGAGCATTCGGACTCGAAAGCTTTAAAATACGACATCTTAAGAAAAGGAGATTTTTGGAATATAAAATATTTATTAAAATTATTTTTGTATAAACATATGTATATTTATCATTTAAATATCTATTTTATTATAATATAAATTTTCCACCTTTTTCTAAAAATCACAAGAATAAAGTTTACACTAAAATACCATGAACTTCAAATAATCAATATTACAGATAAATACCCTTATTTATAAAACTAGGATATTTTCACTAGAAATGTCACAACATAAAATCCACGCTCATTACAACTCTAAAGACGAATAATAAATACTTGAGGCGTATTTTGAAAAGTATATAAAAGTATTTTTACATAAAACCCCCTCAAGTTTTATAAATTACCCTAAGGACCCTAGCAATTATAAGATCTCGATTCACAATTCTGATTGTCTGACTCGGGTTTGAGTCTGATTAATCTGACTTGAATATGATTCAAGTCAATCTATAATCAACAAGATTCCAATTCAAAATGAATACATGAATCCATGAATACAATTATCAATTTATACAATTTGACTGAACCGAACCATGGATATATATATTCCTTTTACATGATTCTCAGTATCCCATTTACATGACTCTATGGTTATAACCGTTTCCTGATATCATGGTTTCGGTCAGTCAGTCAATCAATCATGCAATCAATATAATTTTACAAGATAACAATATAAACAAGACATCTTGGTACGGAAGGTGTTAAAGGTGGCACGAGGTGGTCAGATTTAATACACCTAATATGAATCCAGTTGCTGTTGTACCGTGGCATAAATGTTGGATATAATGCCCTCAAAGTCAATTATTGGATCGCAGGTACGTGATTGCAATGATTGAGGGAGGACCTATACCGATATGACAGTCTTGCTCGAGATGATAGTATGCTATCTGGTTTGTCTTAATCATCGTATATATGCTTTAGTTCACTATTACATGATGATAGAGCCCATAGGATTCTTGCTTGACTGCCAGCAGTATGATGGCGATCATATACGTGGGAGCTAGGGTCTATAAGCACATCCTTAAAATGTCCCTAGTCGTGGGAGTTTCGAGACAGGGCATCGATACTCCAGAGTAGACTAGTGTATACAGTCGAGACCCCGACGAGGGGCGGTGGCCGGTCTCACAAGCCACTGGTGTCAGTTGGATCACCTAAGATGTATACAGGTGCTCATTAGGTTATGAGTACACCGGACAGGACTCGCCGGGAACATGCTAGTTAGTATTATACATATCGTCAGATAGCAGTTCCCTGGTGACATGTGTACAGGTTAGTTTGTCGACCTGAGATCGTCATTTGTCTCGTGTGAGTTCCCACTGTGCTTTGATTACTATCCTACCACGCTCAAAAGAGACGTGCAAACAGGTTTTAGTTGGGTACAGTCCCGAGCCACATGGAGGCAGTGAGCGGATCGTCGGGGATTCGTCTCTCCCGGTATTGGGGGTTGATGTCGCACAGTGCACGGGTGGCCATCACTAGAAATTCTCGGCCGAGGTAGTGGAGAATTACTGATTTGGATCAGTAGTTTCTCAGGAGGTGATGGGCTTCATACCGACACGAATTATCGCGTTATTAGGGGTCTGACTTTATCCACCCCCCTAGACTCGATATGCGATACTCTTAGACGAACGGACCGGACTGTACGGATATTGTCACTGTCAGGCTCAGTAGAGTTTCTGGATGAGTTCGCTCGTCAGCTTCTCTTCCAATCAATACATAGGCAACCGTTACGTACAGTTAATACCTCTGACGTGCTAGTGGTTATACCAAGTGCCAGTGTGTTGATGAGTCATTAGAGTCCCCCACAGAAAGTTTCCCTAGTTCGGGCGAAACGTTGTAGAGGCCGTATGGTTTTATGGCAGGGTTCCGAAAATGCACGTGCGTTTACGCACGCGTCATATTTCGGGCAGATAATACTGGTAGGCTTTGGTTTAAGCCGGATCCGAGTATTATACTGTGTAGATATAATATCTTTGTCTCAGTTGCATTTGTATTCGGTCGTAATACAAATGCGGGTATGTTTATACCATTACGGGGTTATCCTGAAATTCGTTTCAGGATCGCTTTTGGAAGTTGCCAGTTTCCAGTTTTCTATCACCCGTATTAAACATTCGGTTAAATGCGGATTTATCTTTTCTTGAGAGTGAGTCATGAGTGTGGATGGTTCTAGTTTTGGTGACTAGGATTGTGAGTCACCATTTTGCATTAATGGTTGATGACTAGGATTAGTGTGTCACCATTTGCATTAATTGTTTTGGGTGAGGTGTTAGATGACTCATTGATTCTATTAATGTTGTGATAAGCTTTGCTTATCGTTACCCTCCCTTGCTCCTACCCTCACCCCCTGCTCTATATGTGGCCGGCCCTCCCCTCCTCTTCTCGCTCTCTCACATGGTTGTTGATTTGGAAAAAAGTATATGATTTGGATTCATGGAAATTAGATAGTTAGATTTCTCATTTCACCCGATTCCAAAAGACAACTTCATTAACCGTTCGTCCATAGCTTTGGACGTAACGAGACAAAGTGTTCTACACATTCTCTACATCAATCTTGGTGGAGATTCAAGAGATCGGAGCAGTCGCAACAAAGCATGGGATGATGGTTGAAGGACTCGGATCGTTCGGTATAACATTTCTACCCACTTTGTAGTTTGTTAGTTTAGTTTTAATGGCAGATCTGGGTTATAGTATACGATAGCGCCAGTCAAAAAGTTTTTGTTCCGCATTTGGCGTCTGTTAGACGGCCGGGACGCTACCGTGTACTTACAGTGGTATCAGAGCCTCACCATTAAGCTTTACTAATTTGTGCTAACGCGTTTAAAATATCGATCGAACGGATTTTCGAAAACTACAATTTTCAGTGCAAAAGTTTCTGTCGATTTTTAAAAGGGTCTAAAAATTATTTTGAGCTTCACAGAAAAACAAGCAGGCTTTTGTAAGAAAACAGAAGAAATCCGATCCTCTGACTCGTCCGTACGGCCGCGGAACCGCCGCCAAATCAATGCTTTGGCCCGCGGAACCGCGGCCATCTTGGAGCTTCAGAGGGTCAAATTTCTTCTGGGGTTTCTAAACAGTGAATTGTGTTTTCTGGTATATTTCTTTTGGGCCCAGATTTTATTACTGTACATCAGATGTACGTGGGGCCCACTTCGGGAAGTTTTGTCGATCGAAATTTTAAAGTTGTTAGTATGCAGTAATTACATTATATCTCCGACCGGGAATGTCATTTGAGCGGTAAATTGCATCTAATTGCTATAGTTCTTTTAGACGGGTTTGCGAACGTGACATTCGCGTTGATGTTCTGTGTTGTGCTGTAATGTTGCGGATTTGTCGTGGTGGATAGCAGTGTGCAATGGTAGTGCTATTTGGATTTATTTGTACATTTGATATTGCGGGGCGAGCGTCCAACATGTGGACTGCCGTCACTGCCTGTTTGTATAATATTCTTTTGGGGCACGACCGGGCTGAGGTCGATGTACCCGTTGTACATATTTTTTATTTCTGTACTAGGTTTACCCCGCGACGGAGTGTACGGATAGTCGGGTTCTGGAGGGCAACGGGTCCGTATCTCATGGCTTTGAGAGGCAGAGGGGCCTTACTCTAGAATTGGCAGACTATTCGCCGCACTCATAGGGGGTACAGGTTGACCCAAGGAGGGGTGCTCAAGTTACCGGATTCCGTGAAGTGCCGGGTGGTCCATTCATTTTGCTGTAGGGGCCTGCCTCGCTTCAGGTTTTGGCGGGTAACTTGCGGCACCCGTAGGGGTCTAGGTTTCATTGCACAGGCCATCCACACGACAAGGGGAACGTCGGGTTTCAGTAGCGGCTCTGTGAAACCCGGGGATCCCAGATTATCTGTATTGTTCTGTGATGCTTATTACTTTTCTGTAATGTTGCATATTATCACGCTTGGAGCGATTATTGTATATTGGTATATATACTATTAGATGTTGTATATGTTTTACACCCGCGCTAGTCCATTCCCCGCTCTGTCGTTAGTTAAGTAACCTAACGGGTGATGACGGGACCCAGTGACGAATGCGGATGGCATATACGTACATTATATTTTTGTTCTTTTCTGGTGTGATTAATTGATGGGACTGCATTGATTCTGATCAATGCAAAGGAAAACAAACCTATATTTGATGTTGTTGGAATAGTTTTAAAAAGTGTTATTATAAAGACGTTTTCTTTTGTTTTGCATAGTGATATTCAGTTTAGAATATCCTACACCTCATTCGACGAGGCAAGGGCCAAGATCCCTTCACCGGGAGTGACCCCTTGGGCAGAAGTTTACGTCAGGGTAATAACTTCACTATAGTCGATTACAAGTTGCTTTGCATCGCGATATTCAGTTGGAATATCCTGCACCTCATTCCACGAGGAAAGAGCCGAGATCCCTTCACCGGGAGTGACCTCTTTAGCAAAGGTTTTTCGCCACTATATTTTTATAAAAAGCTATCAGGTTCGTTCAGCGATATCAAGTTTGTTACGTTAAATGTTTTTTCGCCAAAAACCAGCCGTAGCCCTCCGTCATTTCATTTGGGTATTCAGTAGTATTCAAGCTATGTATTTTGACCAACGCCAAGGCATAGTGTTTGGTAGCTGCTGGGTATTCATTTGTTGCATAGATAGATGAGTTGGTTTGGGACAGTCGTTCTGCCATTTGGCCAACGTCAGGGGCATGCGCGGGTGGGTTCAAATTGACCTGGATAGTGACGGGTAGAACTTGGTATGTGACTTATGACATTTTGACCAACGCCAAGGTCATAAGAGCATGGGGCAAAAATCATATCGGGAGTTTCTAAAGAAACTGAAACTTGCCAAGTGTGTGCATACTTTCTGGAGTATGATAACATGAGTGGATTCCGTCACGTTATCATGCGATGAGAGTTGGATCCCGATTCCCACTGATGAGTTGGTTTACTCTTTGGGTGATCCCGATTGATTCTTCTTTCAGGTTTGGAGGAGAATTTGACGGAACAGTGGGAGGTTTCCTGATTAGATAAAGTGATAACCATTCTGATCTAGGTTAGAGTGCACGCAGAGTGTTTCTTTTCTCTCTCTCTTTGGCAGCGACCATTGACCGACCCTAGACTATGACTCAGTGACCAAGTTGACCGAACCTTCTTAAAATACTAGCTTTTGGATTGTCCGAGTTGCATAAATCATTGCCGCTCTTTCTTTTACCCTTTGAATTTCTCAGAACACCCCGTATTACTACGGACATCCACTTCCATTGGATAGATCCATCGTATGGTTATATACGAACTCGAAGGGACTTCTTCGAGGATGGATCCAGGTTCAGGAGAAATAGAATAAGTTATTATTCAGTTGTCTTTTATTATCACCTTCTCTCAGGTTGCGAGGGCTCCTTGGTTTAGGAGGGTACACCTATTACGCTTATTGGATAGTCTTATTCCAAACCATAGGCAGGTGCCGAAAAGTAGGGAATGAAGAAAACCAATTAGTCTAAGTAGGGTGTACAGAAGGTAATAACTAAAGACAAAATAAAGGGATTAGAAAGAGAGCAAAGTAAATTACGACTGTTATCATTCACGATCAAACTGCGTACTTCATCGCCACTCCTATTTCACCTTTGCTTTTTCCCCAGCTCGGGAGAAATAGAATAAGGTATTATTCAGTTGTCTTTTATCATCACATTCTCTCCAGTTACGAGTACTCCTAGGATTAGGAGAGTACACCTATTATGCTCACTGGATAGTCTTCTTCCAAACCATAGGCTAGTGCCGAACGGTAGGGAAGGAAGAAAACCATTTAGCCTAACGACAGTGAACAGAAGGTAACGACTAAAGACAAATAAAGGGATTTGGAGAGATGGCAATGAAATATACGGTTAAAGTCATGAATTAGATTATGGAAGAGGCATTACTAGGAATACCAGAATACCCCTATGAAACATTTTGATGTTTCAGTGCATTGTTAAAGGAAAACTGATTTCCCGATTAGATACTTACTCCTGGGTATGTATTTACCAGGCATGATTCTCACATCTGTATGGTTTTACAGATGATGAGTGGGAGTATGTTATTGGGAATAAGGTGATCATCCTCATTATATCGGAATTCGTTGTAATTGGTGATATTTGAGGAAGTCGCCTGAGTTTATGCCATACGGCATGTATTTGGTTTTGAATATCCGTTGTTGTGCACCAATTTCAAAATGATATAACTGTACGTTTATTTTTATAAAGTGATATATAACTTTTTGAAATTTTGTCTGTGACATTTACCTATATCAGTTGACGATTGGGTAAGGAGTATTGAACAACGGAGTAGTTCTTAACCATAAGTGCAGTTTTCAACCTACGATGCACAGGTTTTGAGTTATTCGACTCAGCGGACTTATACAGAGTATTGTATGTTGTCCAGAGTCCGTCAGGACAAAGGGGTTGGTCCTCGTACTATGTTCTGTTTACTTATGACTTTTCTAGATTTTAGACAAGTGTTTCGTAGAAATACAAGATCTAAGTTTTGAGAAGTTGTGGGTATAAAAATAAAGTAGAGAACCAGGTGTCACAAGTATCGGGATTCTTCAAAGAGATCGAAGATGTAGATTCTTATGATCGGTATTCAGATGATAGTAATGGTTTTGAGAAACTTGTTTCTCTTTCAGGTTACTCATAATTGGATGTATTCTTAAGTTGAGTAATGCTGATTAGCCTCTCTCCATTAAGTTGATATGCACTGGAAACAGCTGCATGATTTGAATCTGGTTCCAATTAAATAAGTGCCAAAGTTTCTATATTGGATATAGAATGGTTCATATCTTAACGATGTTAAGGTACGGGGAGTTGTCCAGCTTATACTTAAAACTAGACACTGGATAACTCAAGGCATGTTTCTGTAATGGCAGTTTGTGGGTTGACCCTGGCTTTGACGAGGGTTGATTTTCTACCATCTGGAAGATCAATAGTGATATTGTTCTTCACTCGCCACAGTTTTAGTAAAATGGATTTTTTCAGAAAACAGTAGTGGGAGTATGGTAGAACTGGAAGTGATTCCAGAACCGCAAACGATTACGGAAAATTTAATAGGACCTATATATTCAATCAGATTTGACATTCCATTAGCTACTCCGCCGATATGGTGGGTAACCTCAGACACCCGAGAGGTACTCCGGTAGCCTTAAGGACGGTGACAGGGTGGTTCTTGTTTACCCAGACTTGACACTACTGTTGTTCCAGGTTATGAGACCCGGCAGGAGGTTAAGTATAACGTCGTTCTAAACTGGCTTTAGAAGTACACGTATATATTATTCTGCCAGAGGGTTGTTGTGGTCAGTGGGAGCAGCGGAAGCATAGTGGGCAAGTAGCTTATGTCTATTTATAGACTTGAGCAGATAAAGCGGAGATAGATCATCTAATTTTGATAGTCATGGCTTTGACTTCATCAGAATAGGGGATGGATCTGTTGAGAAGGTAGTAGGGTGTGATGTCCTGGTATTTGGATGACATACACAGAGTAAGAAGTAAAATTCCTATACTACGATCGGTTGTACTGTGGTCGTCACACAGTTGTTTCTCCACAAAGGATATGGATATAATATTAGACATTCTGGTTTCTAGATCTATGGTTTTAGATCTTGATTTGGGTAGTTTCCCAATGTGGGTACTTTGACAGTATTCTAATAGTATTTTAGAATAGATGACTCCAGGCATGGTGTTGTACCTGCAGGTGATGGAGTCACCCTCTCTAAAGATGTCTTACAGACTAAAGGGGAGAGGGATGTGCATGATTGGCAGATCACTTGCTTAGGCAATTGAGTCAATTGTGAGATGTCAAGTACCACACCAGATGTTGTTTTTGCACTAGATGTAATAAGTTTATATTAATCCAATCCTAAAGAAACATAAGGAAGCGGTTTTAGAACATAAGTGCATGTTCTACGGATTTGATGACGGCAGCCTCCTTCGGGAGACGGTTATCATTCCAAGCTTCAAAGGTGACATGGATGACAGAGTGATTGTCAGAGTTATAATTTTCCCTCTGACGAGGGACAGTATTATGGACAGTTGGTCCAAGAGGATACCGTGGGAGGCATGGTGCTGGATACTGATTAGGTTCAGTTATCGATACAGTCTAAGAAGTTTGGATTTGGAGTTCATTTATGAACTAGGTCCCATCAGATATCCAGACATATTCTAAGACAGGTATTACTCGATTCGAGAGATAGCTTTCTCCGCGAACTTGAGATTAAGAGAGACATAGAAAGAAACATCAGGGCGGATCCACTCACTGAGGCTATTTCTCGAATACGAGAGTTTTACAAACGAGCTTTGTGAAACTGATTAGTGGAGGAGTTGGATATTCGGTATCACACGGCTGTGAGTATGCGACATCGCAATAATTAGCCTTAAGTGCAAGTGGGAGATTGTTGGATATAGTGCCCTCAAAGTCAATTATTGGATCGCAGGTACGTGATTGCAATGATTGAGGGAGGACCTATACCGATATGACAGTCTTGCTCGAGATGATAGTATGCTATCTGGTTTGTCTTTATCATCGTATATATGCTTTATTCACTATTGCATGATGATAGAGCCCATAGGATTCTTGCTTGACTGCCAGCAGTATGATGGCGATCATATACGTGGGAGCTGGGGTCTATAAGCACATCTTTAAAGTGTCCCTAGTCGTGGGAGTTTCGAGACAGGGCATCGATACTCCAGAATAGACCAGTGTATACAGTCGAGACCCTGACGAGGGGCGGTGGCCGTTCTCACAAGCCACTGGTGTCAGTTGGATCACCTAAGATGTATACATGTGCTCATTAGGTTATGAGTACACCGGACATGACTCGCCGGGAACATGCTAGTTGGTATTATACATATCGTCAGATAGCAGTTCCCTAGTGACATGTGTACAGGTTAGTTTTTCGACCTGAGATCGTCATTTGTCTCGTGTGAGTTTCCACTGTGCTTTAATTACTACCCTACCACGCTCAAAGGAGACGTGCAAACAGATTTTAGTTGGATACAGTCCCGAGCCACATGGAGGCAGTGAGCGGATCGTCGGGGATTCGTCTCTCCCGGTATTGGGGGTTGATGTCGTACAGTTTACGGGTGGCCATCACTAGAAATTCTCGGCCGAGATAGTGGAGAATTACTGATTTGGATCAGTAGTTTCTCAGGAGGTGATGGGCTTCATACCGACACGAATTATCGCGTTATTAGGGGTCTGACTTTATCCACCCCCTAGACTCGGTATGCGATACTCTTAGACGAACGGACCGGACTGTACGGATATTGTCACTGTCAGGCACAGTTGGGTTTCTGGATGAGTTCGCTCGTCAGCTTCCCTTCCAATCAATACATAGGCAACCGTTACGTACAGTTAGTACCTCTGACGTGCTAGTGGTTATACCCAGTGCCAGTGTGTCGATGAGTCATTAGAGTCCCCCACAGAAAGTTTCCCTAGTTCGGGCGAAACATTATAGAGGCCGTATGGTTTTATGGCAGGGTTCGGAAAATGCACGTGCGTTTACGCACGTGTCATATTTCGGGCAGATAATACTGGTAGGCTTTGGTTTAAGCCGGAACCGAGTATTATACTGTGTAGATATAATATTTTTGTCTCAGTTGCATTTGTATTTGGTCGTAATACAAATGCGGGTATGTTTATACCATTACGGGGTTATCCTGAAATTCGTTTCAGGATCGCTTTTGGAAGTTGCCAGTTTCCAGTTTTCTATCACCTGTATTAAACATTCGGTTAAATGCGGATTTATCTTTTCTTGAGAGTGAGTCATGAGTGTGGATGGTTCTAGTTTTGGTGACTAGGATTGTGAGTCACCATTTTGCATTAATGGTTGATGACTAGGATTAGTGTGTCACCATTTGCATTAATTGTTTTGGGTGAGGTGTTAGATGACTCATTGATTCCATTTATGTTGTGATAAGCTTTGCTTATGGTTACCCTCCCTTGCTCCTACCCTCACCCCCTGCTCTATATGTGGCCGGCCCTCCCCTCCTCTTCTCACTCTATCACATGGTTGTTGATTTGGAAAAATGTATATGATTTGGATTCATGGAAATTAGATAGTTAGATTTCTCATTTCACCCGATTCCAAAAGGCAACTTCATTAACCGTTCGTCCATAACTTTGGGCGTAACGAGACAAAGTGTTCTACTCATTCTCTACATCAATCTTGGTCATCTCTTTTGGCAAACTTGATGACCGAGTTGCCTCAGGTCAGAGACGGGAGCCCGTTTAAAGATCCATCGACGTGGTGCCACCTGGACGAGGAGACTGGAGATTTAGGAGATCGGAGCAGCCGCAACAAAGCATGGGATGATGGTTGAAGACCGAAGGACTCGGATCGTTCGGTATAACATTTCTACCCACTTTGTAGTTTGTTAGTTTAGCTTTAATGGCAGATCCGGGTTATAGTATACGATAGCGCCAGTCAAAAAGTTTTTGTTCCGCATTTGGCGTCTGTTAGACGGCTGGGGCGCTACCGTGTACTTACAATAAACGGTTCCTTATACTATACGTGCCCCTAGTCTCTGGCATATAGAGACTCCCCTCGTATACACTGGCATCCTTCTATACCAAGCTACAAACAACAGTGTTAATACGACATTACTACAGGATAATACAACTTTAAAATATATCTTCTTATTCTGTCTTATTCTACTTTCCTCTTACCTTTGGGACTTACCGAGCGACCTGTTCGCTGACAACATTCTGTTTCTCTCTTCTTTGAATATCGTCAGGTGACTTGGACCCGGCAGAGATCGAGCCATCGCAAGAAGACTTGGAGCAGTTTACTGAAGACCCTGCACTATAGTTTCATTGTACACTTTTTCTTTCTGTACTTTTCATTTCCTGTTATGCCACTGTTTAGGCATCGTTTTATTTCAGTTGTATTTCCTTTCATGTATTGTACAAAGAATGTTAATAAATAAAAGTTGCCGTTCTTTTATATCTTGTCTCTTGTGTATTTATTTTATATTGCTTAGATACGCTTAGCGTATGTACTTCTGAGTATATACGTAGCGGACCTCGTCGCGTCCCCTTCGCCGTACACTGGGAAGTGGGGCGTGACAGGTTTTGTTGGTGGCCCATGCAGGTCAGAGCTGTATGAAACCCTATCTTGCAGTTTTGTTTTGCATGAACAATCTAAGCAATATAACACAAGAACCAGCAACTACAACATTCTTTACAATTCATGTTCCTTGAATCTTGCAATTTCATATTCCTTGAATCTTATCATTTCATGTACTTGAATATGTCCTAACCCAAATTTTTCTTCAGGATTATGGATTCTCCGAACAACACCAGCACCAACGTCAACAACACACCTCCAGCACTACCTCTCACACCAGCTGTTCCTGCGCCACCTACCGAGCAAACAGTGCCACTTGAGGTGATCCACAGCCTTCTCGAGGGACAGCAACAACTCTTGAACCATCCCGAGACTGATGCTCCTGGAGTAAAGCAATTCAGGGCTTTACATCCGAAGCAGTTCTCAGGAAAGGGGAGCCCACTGGAAGCTGAGGAATGAGCTCAAAGTATCGAGGATGATCTGGCCGCAGCACAAGTGCCAGACATAGCTTGGGTCCGTGTGGCAAAACTACAGCTCACGGACAATGCTCGCAACCGGTGGAAGGCGGAAGAAAGCCGTCTTGCACAGCCTATTGAATGGAAGGATTTTCGTGAGAAGTTCGACACGAAATACTTCCCTGTGACTGCCAGGTTTTCCATGGAGCAGCAGTTCATTCATCTACAACAAGGATCGATGTGAGACAAATCGGTAGATGAATACGACGCTGAATTCACCATGTTAAGCCGGTAAGATATGTCGCAATAGTTCAATTTTTAAATATCACATACTATACAGCTAACACTATCCTTAAACAGATTCGCGGCACATTTGATACCGATGGACGAGATCGGAGCCCGTCGCTTTCAACAAGGAATGGACACAGAGATTCAGGCTGCTCTAGCCACAAGAAAATTTTTGACTCATGAGGATGCTCTGGAAGCTGCCCGCAGTTATGAGGCAGTGATAAAAGCAAGGGGCAGACCTCAGTCTGCAGGAGTCAAGCGCCCTGCCAACCAGATGGCAGGTGGAGCCTCGTCCAGGCCACCTTTTGTGCTAAGACGTCCTGGAGCACCAATCAACAGGCCAAGCCCAGCCTTTTGTAACTACTGCAAGAGAAATGGGCATCTGGCGAGAGATTGCCGGCGTGCGAACAGCTTTTGCTTGATCTGCGGCTCAGCTGCTCTTGGTATTGGGGCTTGTCCTCATAAACAAAATCCAATTGCTGCACCCAGGCCTGCAAACAATTATCCATAGCGTCCAGCCATCCAAGCCCCTCCATAAAGGGGTATTTATTGCCTGAGCACAAGACTTAAGTAATTGATTAGCAATTTAATTATAAGAAGGAGCTTGTAGCTCATTGGTAATATCTTGCACTGCTGAACCAAGCCACCAGAGTTCAAATCCTATGCCCCACATTATTTTTAATATTTATTTTGTTTTAAATTTTATGGAAGCCCAACAGTCCACACAAGATAACTCCAGATTTTCCCACTACATATTAAAAACTAAATATACCAGAGGCTACACTAGACGCCCCCCACCTCCCCATGCCCTGACTCGGCCCGACTCGGCCGAGTCGGACGGCGGACCGGCCGACTCGGGCCGGCGCCACCGGCCGGACTCGTCCGGACGGCCGAGTTCCCTTCTTCAATATTGTGTCTCTTCATCTTCTAAACCCCCCCCGTACACTTCAAATCCCTAGATCGGTTTCAGAGACCTTTGAAATCCCCATTTACTCCATTTTAATGATTTTTTAATACATTTTTACATTAAAACCTTTCATATACCCTATTTACTCCAATTTTTAATGATTTTATACATTTTTACATTTTTTTTATTTAAAAACCCTTCACCTACCCTACCCCTAGCCTACCCTATAAATACACCCCCTCCCCTCTACCCTCTCATCCCAAAATCCTACGCTCACTTTCTCAAAATCTTCCAAGAGTTGTGTACTTTGAAAACAAGCTCGCGGCGAAACTCCGACGAAATTCCGGCGGAAATTCCGGCGACGTTTTTAGGAACAACCGGCGACGAAGCAACGCCTCGGCAAACCCTTTAGTCCCCCCACACTCCCTTGCTTAATCGAAACCCGTAAGTCCCTTTCTATCTCTCTCTTCCTTATTCAAGAAAATACGAAATTACAAACCCGACGGAATCGGAACAAATCCGATTTCCGATTCGGTTTTCTATAAATTTCACTTCTCACTAATACAATCATAATTAAACATCCTTATGTTGACTACTAAACACTAATCAAACAATTTGAACAAATTTCATCACATGAAATGATAGCTTTCTCAATTTATCGTATTTTTTTCACATAAATACCACAATGTTTCACTTTTTCATTTAACACCATCAAACTTGCTATATATTTATAGTAGATCACGAGATAACGACCTACCTCCTCACACACTTACATACAACCTAACACGATACCATTGACATCTTAGAATACGAAAAACAAGAATTTACATTTAAATACCATACACTTAATAAAACTATTTCTAAAAGAGTTAGAGTTGATACACTTTTAAATAAATACATCTTATTAGGAAAATATGATAAGTTGTGGACATCAGTCGTTTATCTAAACCTGACTTTGTGGTGTCTAGGCTAGGCAAGTGAGCAAAGATAACTTTAAAAGGCCCGTCTCACGATTCGTGAGCGGATCCCTCCTTTCCTCATTTGTACTTACCTGGCCACAATTGGCGGTGAAGAGGCGATTTGAGGCTTCTAACGACTTGTCGTTTAGACCATTTAGAAATAGGCTAGTTGGCTTAGGAAACCCTAGAATCAAAAATACGGAAAATTTACACCTTTGCAAATAAATACCTTTTACTTTATAAAACCGTTTTCTAAAGGATTAGTATTTTACAATCTTTGCAAAGCACCGCTACAAACCACCTTTGGGGAACCCGTTAGGGATAGTACGGTTTATCGTGCACCCTCGGGCTTAGTAGTGCGAGATTCAGACCTCCGCAAGGAGCATTCGGTTTCGAAAGGTTTAAAATACGACATCTTAAGAAAATGAGATTTTGGAATATAAAATATTTATTAAAATTATTTTTGTATAAACATAGGTATTTTTATCATTTAAATATCTATTTTATTATAACATAAATTTTCAACCTTTTTCTAAAAATCACAATACTAAATTTTACACTAAAATACCATGAACTTCAAATAATCAATATTACAGATAAATACCTAAAATTAAGATATTCTCACTAGAAATGTCACAATATAAAATCCACCCTCATTACAACTCTAAAGACGAACATTAAATACTTGAGGTGTATTTTGAAAAGTATATAAAAATATTTTACATAAAACCCCCTTAAGTTTTGTAAATTACCCTAAGGACCCTAGCAATTATAAGACTTCGATTCACATTTCTGATTGTCTGACTCGAGTTTGAGTCTGATTAATCTGACTTGAATATGATTCAAGTCAATCTATAGTCTACAATATTCCAATTCAAAATGAACACATGAATCCATGAATACAATTATCAATTTATACAATTTGACCGAACCGAACCATGGATATATATTCCTTTTACATGATTCTCAGTATTCCATTTACATGACTCTACGGTTATAACCATTTCCTGATATCATGGTTTCGGTCAGTCAGTCAATCAATCATATAACCAATACAATTTTCAAGATAACACTACAAACAAGACATCGCGGGGTTTAAGGGGTAGATTGGTACGGAAGGTGTTAAAGGTGGCACAAGGTGGTCAGATTTAATACACCTAACATTAATACAGTTGCTGTTGTGCCGTGGCATAAACGGTTCCTTGTACTATACGTGCCCCTAGTCTCTGGCATATAGAGACTCCCCTCGTATATACTGGCATCCTTCTGTACCAAGCTACAAACAACAGCGTTAATACGACATTACTACAGGATAATACAACTTTAAAATATATCTTCTTATTCTTTCTTTTCTACTTTCCTCTTACCTTTGGGACTTACCGAGCGACCTGTTCACTGACGACATTCTGTTTCTTTCTTCTTTGAATGTCGTCAGGTGATTTGGACCCGGCAGAGATCGAGCCATCTCAAGAAGACTTGGAGCAGTTTGCCGCAGAACCTGCCCTTTAGTTTCATTGTACACTTTTCCTTTCTGTACTTTTCATTTCATGTTATGCCACTGTTTAGGCATCTTTTTATTTCAGTTGTATTTCTTTTCATGCATTGTACAAAGAATGTTAATAAATAAAAGTTGATGTTCTTTTTATTTCTTGTCTCCTGTGTATTTATTTTATATTGCTTAGATACGCTTAGCGTATGTACTTCTGAGTATATACATAGCGGGCCTTGTCGCATCCCCTTCGCCGTACACCGGGAAGCGGGGCGTGACAGGTTTTGTTGTGGCCCATGCAGGTCAGAGCTGTATGGAACCCTAAGCAATATAAAATACAAGAACCAGCAACTAAAACATTCTTTACAATTCATGTTCCTTGAATCTTACAATTTCATATTCCTTGAATCTTATCATTTCATGTACTTGAATCTGTCCTAACCCAAAATTCCCTCACCTCTTTTACAATTTTACCAAACCCTCTGCAATCTTTCATTCCTTTACACATTCTTCACATTTTTAAAACCCTAGCACCACCTTGTCATTTTTCACATACTGTCAGCACACCAGCACCAAACTTTCTTGGATTTGTTACACTTTCCTTTTACAAATTTCGAGGACGAAATTTTTATAAGGAGGGTAGAATGTAACAACCCTAATTTTCTTATAGACTTTTTCCTATACAAATTTTTTTCAAATATATATATTTTAAAATCCATAAAGGGGTATTTATTGCCTGAGCATAAGATTTAAGTAATTGATTAGCAATTTAATTACGAGAAAGAGCTTGTAGCTCATTGGTAATATCTTGCACTGCTGAACCAAGCCACCAGAGTTCAAATCCCATGCCCCACATTATTTTTAATATTTATTTTGTTTTAAATTTTATGGAAGCCCAACGGTCCACACAAGATAACTCCAGATTTTCCCACTACACTTTAATAACTAAATATACAAGAGGCTACACTAGACGACCCCCCACCTCCCCATGCCCTGACTCGGCCCGACTCGGCCGAGTCGGACCGCGGACCGGCCGACTCGGGCCGGCGCCGCCGGTCGGACTCGTCTGGACGGCCGAGTTCCCTTCTTCAATATTGTGTCTCTTCATATTCTAAACCCCCCTGTACACTTCAAATTCTTAGATCGGTTTCAGAGACCTTTGAAATCCCCGTTTACTCCATTTTAATGATTTTTTAATACATTTTTACATTAAAACCTTTCATATACCATATTTACTCCAATTTTTAAGGATTTTATACATTTTTACATTTTTTTTATTTAAAAACCCTTCACCTACCCTACCCTTAGCCTACCCTATAAATACACCCCCTCCCCTCTACCCTCTCATTCCAAAATCCTAAGCTCACTCTCTCAAAATCTTCTAAGAGTTGTGTACTTTGAAAACAAGCTCGCGGCGAAGCTCCGACAAAATTCCAGCGACGTTTTTAGGAACAACCGGCGACGAAGCAACGCCTCGGCAACCCCTTTAGCCCCCCCTCACACCCTTGCTTAATCGAAATCCGTAAGTCCCTTTCTATCTCTCTCTTCCCTATTCAAAAAAATACGAAATTACAAATCCGACGGAATCGGAACAAATCCGATTTTCGATTCGGTTTTCTATAAATTTCACTTCTCACTAATACAATCATAATTAAACATCCTTATGTTGACTACTAAACACTAATCAAACAATTTGAACAAGTTTCATCACATGAAATGATAGCTTTCTCAATTTATCGTATTTTTTCCACATAAATACCACAATTTTTCACTCTTTCATTTAACACCATCAAACTTGCTATACATTTATAGTAGATCACGAGGTAACGACCTACCTCCTCACACACTTACATACAACCTAACATGATACCATTGAAATCTTAGAATACGAGAAAACAAGAATTTACATTTAAATACCATACACTTAATAAAACTATTTCTAAAAGAGTTAGAGTTGATACACTTTTAAATAAATACATCTTATTAGGAAAATATGATAAGTTGTGGACATCAGTCGTTTATCTAAACCTGACTTTGTGGTGTCTAGGCTAGGCAAGTGAGCAAAGATAACTTTAAAAGGCCCGTCTCACGATTCGTGAGCGGATCCCTCCTTTCCTCATTTGTACTTACCTGGCCACAATTGGCGGTGAAGAGGCGATTTGAGGCTTCTAACGACTTGTCGTTTAGACCATTTAGAAATAGGCTAGTTGGCTTAGGAAACCCTAGAATCAAAAATACGGAAAATTTACACCTTTGCAAATAAATACCTTTTACTTTATAAAACCGTTTTCTAAAGGATTAGTATTTTAAAATCTTTGCAAAGCGCCGCTACAACCCACCTTTGGAGAACCCGTTAGGGCTAGTACGGTTTATCATGCACCCTCGGGCTTAGTAGTGCGAGATTCAGACCTCCGCAAGGAGCATTCGGTCTCGAAAGGTTTAAAATACGACATCTTAAGAAAATGAGATTTTTGGAATATAAAATATTTATTAAAATTATTTTTGTATAAACATAGGTATATTTATCATTTAAATATTTATTTTATTATAACATAAATTTTCTACCTTTTTCTAAAAATCACAATACTAAATTTTACACTAAAATACCGTGAACTTCAAATAATCAATATTACAGATAAATACCTAAAACTAGGATATTCTCACTAGAAATGTCACAATATAAAATCCACTCTCATTTCAACTCTAAAGACGAACAATAAATACTTGAGGTGTATTTTGAAAAGTATATAAAAATATTTTACATAAACCCCCCTCAAGTTTTGTAAATTACCCTAAGGACCCTAGCAATTATAAGACCTCGATTCACATTTCTGATTGTCTGACTCGGGTTTGAGTCTGATTAATCTGACTTGAATATGATTCAAGTCAATCTATAATCTAAAATATTCCAATTCAAAATGAACACATGAATCCATGAATACAATTATCAATTTATACAACTTGACCGAACCGAACCATAGATATATATTTCTTTTACATAATTCTCAGTATTCCATTTACATGACTCTATGGTTATAACCGTTTCCTGACATCATGGTTTCGGTCAGTCAGTCAATCAATCATACAACCAATACAATTTCCAAGATAACACTACAAACAAGACATCGCGGGGTTTAAGGGGTAGATTGGTACGGAAGGTGTTAAAGGTGGCACGAGGTGGTCAGATTTAATACACCCAATATGAATCCAGTTGCTGTTGTACCATGGCATAAACGGTTCCTTATACTATACGTACCCCTAGTCTCTGGCATATAGAGACTCCCCTCGTATATACTGGCATCCTTCTGTACCAAGCTACAAACAACAGCGTTAATACGACATTACTACAGGATAATACACCTTTAAAATATATCTTCTTCTTCTTTCTTTTCTACTTTCCTCTTACCTTTAGGACTTACCGAGCGACCTGTTCGCTGACGACATTCTGTTTCTTGCTTCTTTGAATGTCGTCAGGTGATTTGGACCCGGCAGAGATCGAGCCATCTCAAGAAGACTTGGAGCAGTTTGCCGAAGACCCTGCCCTTTAGTTTCATTGTACACTTTTCCTTTCTGTACTTTTCTTTTCATGTTATGCCACTGTTTAGGCATCTTTTTATTTCAGTTGTATTTCCTTTCATGCAATGTACAAAGAATGTTAATAAATAAAAGTTGCTGTTCTTTTTATTTCTTGTCTCCTGTGTATTTATTTTATATTGCTTAGATACGCTTAGCGTATGTACTTTTGAGTATATACGTAGCGGGCCTCGTCGCATCCCCTTCGCCGTACACCGGGAAGCGGGGCGTGACAGGTTTTGTATTCCAAAAATCTCATTTTCTTAAGATGTCGTATTTTAAACCTTTCGAGTCCGAATGCTCCTTGCGGAGGTCTGAATCTTGCACTACTAGGCCCGAGGGTGCACGATAAACCATACTATCCCTAACGGGTTCCCCAAAGGTGGGTTGTAGCGGTACTTTGCAAAAATAGTAAAATAGTAACCCTTTAGAAAACGGTTTTATAAAGTAAAAGATATTTATTTGCAAAGGGCAATTTTCCGTATTTTAGCTTCTAGGGTTTCCTAAGTCAACTAGCCTATTTCTAAACGGTCTAAACGACAAGTCGTTAGAAGCTTCAAATCGCCTTTTCACCGCCAATTGTGGCCAGGTAAGTACAAGTGAGGAAGGAGGGATCCGCTCACGAATCGTGAGACGGGCCTTTTAAAGTTACCTAAGTTCACTTGCCTGGCCTAGACACCACAAAGTCAGGTTTAGATAAACTATCTATATCCACAACTTATCGTATTTCCTAATGAGAGGTACTTGTTTAAAAGCGTATCAAATCTAAAACTTTTAAGAATGGTTTTATTAAGATTATGGTATTTAAATGAAAGTTTCGTTTTATCGTATTCTAAGTTTTGATGATGTCGTTTAGGGTTGTATTTGCGTGTGTGTGGAGGTAGGTCATTACCTCGTGCTCTAATTTAAATGTATCGCAAAGTTTAGGGGTTAAATGTGAAATCGAAACATGATTGTATTAAAGTGAAAAATACGATAGATTGGAAAGGTTATCATTTCATGTGAGAAAACTTGTTCAAATTGATTTTTAAAAGTTTAATAGTCAAGATAAAGATGTTTAGGCATGAATGTATTGGTTAGAAGTGAAATTTTATAGAAAACCGAGTCGGAAATCGGATTTGTTCCGATTCCGTCGGGTTTCGTAATTTTGTATTTTAAAGAAATAGAAAGGGGGATAGAATGGGACTTACGGGTTTCGATCTATACTAAGGAGTGTAGGGGAAACAAAGAAGTTGCCGAGGCGTTACTTCGTTGCCGGTTGTTTCTAAAAACGTCGCCGGAATTCCCGCCGGAATTTCGTTGGAGCTTCGCCGCGAACTTGTTTTCAACGTACACACTTCTTGGAAAATTTTTGAGAGAGTGAGCCTAGGGTTTTGGGATGAGAGGGTAGAGGGTAGGGGGTGTATTTATAGGGTAGACTAGGGTAGGGTAGGTGAAAGGTTTTAAAATAAAAATGTGATAAAATGTAATAAAAATGTATTAAAAGTAGAGTAATTGGGGTTTTTTAAAGAGCTCTGGAAGTGGTCTGAGGCTGAAATTTTGCAGGTGCATAGGGAATATGAAAAGACACAACTTTCATGTTGTGGCTGTCGTCGGAATCGGCCGACTCGGGGGTGACTCGGCCTTGACTCGGTCGGAGCACTAAGTCGGCCGAGTCAAGGCCGAGTTGGCCGATTCCCGGCCGAGTCCGGCGGCCAGGATCCCCCTATACGGTTCATCTAACTCTTGAAAGTGTTACATTTTTGGGTGTAGTAGGGTTTTTGTGAGATATGCACGTGTAAACTCTAGGTATTCTAAAGGTTTTTTAAAAAATCAATATTAAAAATAATGTGGGGTATGGGATTTGAACTCTGGTGGCTTGGTTCAGCAGTGCAAGGAGTTACCAATGAGCTACAAGCTCCTTCTTGTAATTATGGTGTGAAATAATTACTTAAAGTGGTAACAACAATATTAAATACCCCATGTATATTTTAATTTTAAAGCAATTTTATGTACACTAAAAATGGAGTTATTTAAAAACAAAATAATTACTTATATATTGTGCTCAGGTTAAAATACTATTTTATGGATTTTGAAAAAAAAAATTGTATAGAAAAATTAGGGTTGTTACATTCTACCCTCCTTATAAAAATTTCGTCCTCGAAATTTATAAAAGGGAAGTGTAACAGTGCAAAGAAGTTTGGACACTGGGCTGATGCGAAGAGACGACACTTGGAGTTCCATCCAGGAGATCATGTATTCTTGAAAATATCTCCGAACCGCGGAGTGATCCGATTTGGAAGACGGGGTAAATTGAGTCTGAGATACATTGGACCGTTCGACATACTCGAACGAGTCGGTGAAGTGGCATATCGCTTAGCGCTTCCACCCTTATTGGAAGGAGTGCATAACGTGTTCCACATATCCCAACTCAGAAAGTATGTGAGTGACCCCAGCCATGTTCTTGATCATTCCGAGCTCACTATACTGCCCGACTTGTCTTGTGAACAACAGCCTGTGGAGATCCTGGACAGGAAAGTGAAGACACTTCGGAACAAGGAAGTTAACTTAGTCCGGGTAATGTGGAGGAAAGACACTCCAGGAGAATCCACTTGGGAAAGGGAAGATGAAATGCGTGCAAGATATCCTCATCTCTTTGTAAACCAGTCCTCAAATAAAAGTTGTAAATTTCGAGGACGAAATTTTTGCAAGGAGGGTAGATTGTAACAACTCCAATTCTTGTATACATAAAATTGATTTAAATTTGAAGTATACTTGGGTATTTAATGTTGCTGTTACCACTTTAAGTATTTATTTTCCCACCATAATTACAAGAAGGAGCTTGTAGCTCATTGGTAACTCCTTGCACTGCTGAACCAAGCCACCAGAGTTCAAATCCCATACCCCACATTATTTTTAATATTGATTTTTTTTAAACCTTTAGAATACCAAGAGTTTACACGTGCATATCTCACAAAAACCCCACTACACCCAAAGATGTAACACTTCCAGGAGTTAGATGAACCGTCGGGAGGATCCTGGTTGCCGGACTCGGCCGGGAATCGGCCAACTCAGCCTTGACTCGGCCGACTTAGTGCTCCGACCGAGTCAAGGCCGAGTCACCCCCGAGTCGGCCGATTCCGGCGACGGCCCCAACATGAAAGTTGTGTCTTTTCATTTTCCCTATGCACCTGCAAAATTTCAGCCTTAGACCACTTCAAGAGCTCTTTAAAAACCCCAATTACTCCACTTTTAATACATTTTTATTACATTTTATCACATTTTTATTTTAAAACCTTTCACCTACCCTACCCTAGTCTACCCTATAAATACACCCCCTACCCTCTACCCTCTCATCCCAAAACCCTAGGCTCACTCTCTCAAAATTTTTCCAAGAAGTGTGTATGTTGAAAACAAGTTCGCGACGAAGCTCCGACGAAATTCCGGCGGGACTTCCGGCGGCGTTCTTAGAAACAACCGGCGACGAAGCAACGCCTCGGCAACTTCTTTGTTTCCCCTACACTCCTTAGTATAGATCGAAACCCGTAAGTCCCATTCTATCCCCCTTTCTTTTTCTTTAAAATACGAAATTACGAAACCCGATGGAATCGGAACAAATCCGATTTCCGACTCGGTTTTCTATAAAATTTCACTTCTAACCAATACATTCATGCCTAAACATCTTTATCTTGACTATTAAACTTTTAAAAATCAATTTGAACAAGTTTTCTTACATGAAATGATAACCTTTCCAATTTACCGTATTTTTTCACTTTAATACCATCATGTTTCAATTTCACATTTAACCCTTAACCTTACTATACATTTAAAGTAGAGCACGAGATAATGACCTACTTCCACATACACGCAAATACAACCCTAAACGACATCATCAAAACTTAGAATACGATAAAACGAAACTTTCATTTAAATACCATAATCTTAATAAAACCATTCTTAAAAGTTTTAGATTTGATACACTTTTAAATAAATACCTTGTATTAGGAAAATACGATAAGTTATGGACATCGATCGTTTATCTAAACCTGACTTTGTGGTGTCTAGGCTAGGCAAGTGAGCTTAGGTAACTTTAAAAGGCCCATCTCATGATTCGTGAGCGGATCTCTCCTTCCTCACTTGTACTTACCTGGCCACAATTGGCGGTGAAGAGGCGATTTGAGGCTTCTAACGACTTGTCGTTTAGACCATTTAGAAATAGGCTAGTTGGCTTAGGAAACCCTAGAATCTAAAATACGGAAAAATTGCACTTTGCAAATAAATACCTTTTATTTTATAAAACCGTTTTCTAAAGGATTAGTATTTTACAATCTTTGCAAAGCACCACTACAACCCACCTTTGGGGAACCCGTTAGGGGTAATACAGTTTATCGTGCACCCTCGGGCCTAGTAGTGCGAGATTCAGATCCCCGCAAGGAGCATTCGGACTCGAAAGGTTTAAAATACGACATCTTAAGAAAATGAGATTTTTGGAATATAAAATATTTATTAAAATTATTTTTGTATAAACATATGTATATTTATCATTTAAATATCTATTTTATTATAATATAAATTTTCCACCTTTTTCTAAAAATCACAAGAATAAAGTTTACACTAAAATACCCTGAACTTCAAATAATCAATATTACAGATAAATACCCTTATTTATAAAACTAGGATATTTTCACTAGAAATGTCACAATATAAAATCCTCCCTCATTACAACTCTAAAGACGAACAATAAATACTTAAAGCGTATTTTGAAAAGTATATAAAAGTATTTTTACATAAAACCCCCTCAAGTTTTATAAATTACCCTAAAGACCCTAGCAATTATAAGACCTCGATTCACAATTCTGATTGTCTGACTCGGGTTTGAGTCTGATTAATCTGTATTGAATATGATTCAAGTCAATTTATAATCTAAAAGATTCCAATTCAAAATGAACACATGAATCCATGAATACAATTATCAATTTATACAATTTGACTGAACCGAACTATGAATATATATATTCCTTTTACATGATTCTCAGTATTCCATTTACATGACTCTACGGTTATAACCGTTTCCTGATATCATGGTTTCGGTCAGTCAGTCAATCAATCATGCAATCAATACAATTTTACAAGATAACAATATAAACAAGACATCGCGGGATTTTAGGGGTAAATTGGTACGGAATGTGTTAAAGGTGGCACGAGGTTGTCAGATTTAATACACCTAATATGAATCCAGTTGCTGTTGTACCGTGGTATAAACGGTTCCTTGTACTATACATGCCCCTAGACTCTGGCATATAGAGACTCCCCTCGTATACACTGGCATCCTTCTGTACCAACCTACAAACAACAGCGTTAATACGACATTACTACAGGATAATACACGTTTAAAATATATCTTCTTATTCTGTCTTATTCTATTTTTCTCTTACCTTTGGGACTTACCGAGCGACCTGTTCGCTGACGACATTCTGTTTCTCTCTTCTTTTAATGTCGTCAGGTGACTTGGACCCGGCAGAGATCGAGCCATCGCAAGAAGACTTGGAGCAGTTTACTAAAGACCCTGCACTGTAGTTTCATTGTACACTTTTTCTTTCTGTAATTTTCATTTCCTGTTATGCCACAGTTTAGGCATCGTTTTATTTCAGTTGTATTTCCTTTCATGTATTGTACAAAGAATGTTAATAAATAAAAGTTGCTGTTCTTTTATATCTTGTCTCTTGTGTATTTATTTTATATTGCTTAGCTTTTGAGTATATACGTAGCGGACCTCGTCGCGTCCCCTTCGCCGTACACTGGGATGCGGGGCATGACAGACGTGGACCCTGTCAAGTATATACTTGAACCAAACTTAAATTACGCGGATTTGGAATAATCCGCGCCTACAGGCGACGACATAAATTACTCTCCATATACAATCCAAGAGCAAACCAAAATAAACCAAAACACGACACATAAAGCTAAAAATCAGGAGTACAGAAAGTTATTATCGTTCGTGATAACGTAATTAACTACAGGGGCTTGCGCCTACAAGAAAAATCCTTCCCCGCAATCAATAAACGTCTCACCCTGAGAGGGAATCTGAAGTCAACTATATCGATCGCATTCATCCAAACCTCCGATATATGGCGCTATAAATCAACCTAGTGTCTTCGGAGAGGTGGATGGATCATACCTATGCATCTGCCCCCAAATTCAGGCAAGAAATTCGACACAAGTTCGTCTAACCGGTTTTCGGCGGTAAACAGATTCTGGCATGCCTGATGGGACCATTTTTCTCTTCCCACTTCACACTTCGTGTGTCGTGTTTCACGAACAAATCGTGTTATATGATGTTTATGGTTGCTCTTGGATTCTAAGGAAGATTAAAGCTAGTGCTTTCTCCCCTATGGAGATTTCAATGGCATTCTGCAACAACTCCAAGACCACCATGCCTCAGCCGATCTTCTGTAGGTAGATTATGACCCCACTGATCAGCATCCCAACAGCCCAACTCATGCAAAAATGGAACGGGCTCCAATTCGGGAAAATACCTCTGCTCCTCCCTATAACTGGTGCCACAACGCCAAAGGAGGAGGCCTCAAAAAAGTCAGTTTTCGATAGGCTGAAAACAAACTCTGCAGGCCCTTCCGAGAAGCCATCAAAACAAGAAAGCTCAGTCTTCCACAGGCTGAATGCAAGCTCCGTGGGCCCGTCAAAGAAGCCCGCAAAACCAAAAGGCTCGGTGTTTAAAAGGCCGGCATTAAGCTCCACAGTGTTAACCTATGAATCTCTTTGTGTTTTAATTATTTTACAAAACCATATTTCAAATATACTATATATTACTAACAATATCAGATAGGTCAAAGTTCTACACAACCGGAGTCATTCAAAGATAAGGACAATCAATATTGCAGCTGACAACTCAAAAAGTAATATCAGCAAACATCGACAAACTCGAAAGACTGCAATGCAAATTCAAGGATATAACGGAGAAGTCACACATCAGAAATATTCAAGACGTTTCTATTTTTTAGCCTAGATTCGAGTTTATCTCAAATGTTTAGAATCTATTTTCTTATCCTATTTCGATTAAAATTTGCAAAAACCATAAATCCTTTCAGAACTTCTTTTTAAAATTAAAGTCTTGTGTTTGAATATATCAGACATGAATGTCCTATTGACATCCATTATAGATGTCCATAGCAGTTTCAAAATTTTCAAAATTTAGTTTTTGGTTTGATTTTTGAATTTCCAACGGTTATAAACAGTCAATAACTGTCTTAACCTTTTGCAGCAGTTATAATAATTGTCCCAACTACCCGTTTTCAACTTTTTATATATAAGGCTCATTTTCAGCAATTTTTTCACCGAATCATTCTTTAACGCTTCTATTTTTTAATTTTTTGTGAAAACTTTGTCTCTCTCAACTCTCAAGTTTTTTACTACTCATTTCAGAGAGAAGAGATCTTTCTAGCGCTTTAGACTTTTCTAGTTTATTTAGAAAAAAAAGATCTCTAAAAGTTTCGAAAAAGTGATTGTTTTAAAATTTGTCTACTTTTTAAAAAACCTTTTCGATTTGTTTCAAAATTTTTCTTAATTTTCAAAATACAATCCCGCATCTTCTTTAATTGAAAATTTGATTTATCTTTTGAGATCGTTAAGATTGTTGAAGTTGGTTTGTAAATATTTGTTAAAATCTTACTTTGTAGGACTTAGTGAAGAAAGGTCTAAGATCTTCACACTGTAAAAACTTTCGGACTTGCGCCTTGGGTAAAAATTCTATGTGTTCAACGTCTGAATGTAAAGGTTCTAAGATTTAAGCCTGGGAAAATATCTGGGTTTCTCCATCTGTGAAGGAGTCACTTGATAGTGAAGTTGAATCCCGAACATAAGTTCTCAGGCAGGGATTAACCACAAAGTTGGTGAAGCTCGATAACAATCCTTTGTGTCATTTACTTTTTCTGCATTCTGTGTTTGTTGAATTGTTTATACTTATGCTCTGATTTTTTATTCCGCTGCAAAATTTCTTAATTCTGCACAATTGCGCTGAGTTTGCCATAAAGCATTATTCACCCCGCTCTAAGATTGTTTTCAATTAGTATCAGAACAGATTACTCTGTTTTGTAAGATTAACCTTTTGAGTTCTGATCTTATAGCAAATTACACTAACCGTCCTCCTTTCAGCGGTACCAACTACCAATTCTTGAAAACCAAGATTAGAGTTTTCCATCAATATACTGATCTAGAAATCCTAGAAATCAATTGTAATAATCCTAAATTTTTTGTACAATTTTTTTTCCAAAATACAGAAGGAATACCTGAGCCTGAGCACAAGTTATAAGTTTAATTTTCTTTTGAACAACAAGAAAGAGCTTGTAGCTCATTGGTAAAGCCTTGCACTGCTGTAAAGTAGCCCCTGTGATCGAATCCCCCCAGCCACATTATCTTTTTATTTTATTTTCTTTTAATTTTTTAGAAGCCCAAGAGTTTGCACGTGCACAACACGTAAAATGAAGAGTCACATAGAAAACAAACAGGTGCAAAATGGTATTCAGACCGACCAAGACACGTGGCGAGAATCCGAGCCCTCCTCACCGGGAACAGACCGGCGAGATTCATTATCGATCTGTCGCCGTCGGTCCAACATGGACCAAATTCCATTTTTCTCCTCTACCCTAGACCCTTGGACTCTCCCCTTAACACCTATACTATTTGTTTACTCTGTATTTATCCAGAGAATTAAAATGCTCACTTAATCCCATTCTTAATACAAATTTTAATTCACTAATTCAATACACCAAACCTTAGTTTCCGCTATAAATACCACACCATATTTCACATATCCTCATTCAGAATTCCCTGTCAAAACTCTTAAAAACTTTCAAGTCCTATAGTTATGCAAGTGGAGTTAGCAAAGGGTGAAGATCCGACGACGTTCCGAGGATTTCCGGCGACGAAACGACGCCCCGAAGACTTCATTAGTTTCCTCTCTTTCTCCTCTTGTTCCCTAGCTTGTAAGTCCCCTCTTCCCCTCTCTTTCTCTATTCTAAAAACTTTAAATTATAAAACCCGACGGAAGCGGAGTTAACCGACTTCCGATTCGGTTTTTCTTCAAAACTCAACTTTTATTAATCAAGAAAATACCATACTCTCATATCATGTTTAACAAATATTAACAAACACTTTACAAAAAGAATCATCTCAAAATAATCTTTTATACAACTTTTATCATAGTTTTACAGTAAAATACCATATACTTTAGTTTCGACATAAATCATCATAATTCTTGTATTACCTTTAGATAATTCACGAGATAATGACCTACCTCATCACAGCACACATCTTTGACATAGCATGATGGAAATTTAGGAACATAGTTATGGGATAATACGATGTTTCAAATAAATACCATTAATTTATAAAACCATTTCCATAAAAAGATGTATTAAACAATTCCTTGCAATTGCACCTCTACAACCCACTTTTGGGGACCCCGTTCGGGATGGTGCGGATTATCGCACATCCTCGGGCCTAGTAGAGCGAGATGCAGACCTCCGAATGGAGCATTCGATTTCGATGGAATTTTAATGCATTTTTCATTAGAAAATGAGATTTCTACAAGAAAATAAATAGAATATATATATATATATATATATATATATATATATATATACATATATATTATCAAAATATCTATTTTAATTATATTATATAAATATTCCAAGTTTTCTAAATCAAAAGAATCGTCATTACATGAAAATACGATCCAAATACAAAACAATTCCAATATTTCAAGAAGATACCATATACTATGAAAATTAGGTTCTACTCACTAGAAATTTCACATGTATAAAATATACATCTATGAAAACCCTAAAGACGATAATTAAATACTTGAGATGTATATTGAAAATTATATCAAACTATTTTTATATAAAACCTCTTCAAGTTGTACTAAATTACAATAAGTAGCCTAGTAAACATAGGTTTAAGCGGGACCGGTCTCTTGAGCCTCAGGGAGCCGGAGATATGGGTGCTTGCCTATTTAAGTTAGACAATCTAACAAACAGTGTTATTAATACGGTAATTGTCTTGGAAAAAGACACAAATCCTGCCGTCCATGTGCAGCAGTTACCGATAACATCAAAACTAATTCAGGATTTCAAGTTCTTTTCAAAAGTGTCTGACTCAGACTGAGTCTCAATCTAATCAATCTGACTTGAATGTGATTCAAGTATAAAATACAATACAACATGAATCCATGAATCCGTCTATTCAATCTATATCAATCTATATTGACTGAACTGAACCATGGATATACTCCGTCTACATAACTCTCCATTTATATCCATTCCATTTACTGATATCATAGTTTACGTGAAGTTATCCATCTATATAACAAAACAATACAATCAATAAAAAAGACATCGCGGGGTTTATAAGGGGTAGATTGGTACGGAATGTGTTAAAAGTGGCACGAGACTGTAACCATAATACACCTAATCTGAATATCCATTGCCGTTGTACTGTGGCTGAACGGTTCCTTGTGCTCCGTATACCTTAGTCTCCGGAATAGTGAGACTCCTCTTGTATACACTGGCATTTTCTGTACCAAGATACAAACAACAGCGTTAATAATATAATAAAACATTAAAACTTATATTCTCCTTCTGTCTATTCTATCTCTACTTACCTTTGGGACTTATCGAGCGATTGTTCGCAGACGACATTCCTTTCTTCTTTCTTTATAACGTTGTCAGGTGGATCGGACTCACTGGAGATCGAGCCCAGCACCGAGGACTTGGAGCAGTTAGCATTCGACCCGGAGCTTTAGATACTTGTACATATTTCATTTTCATTTCTGTTATGCCATTATTTAGGCATTGCTTTCATTCCATGTATTTACATTTCAGCTGTACTGTAAAAGAATGTTAAATATATAATGTTGCTGTTCATTTACATTCCCGTCTCTTGTGTACTTTTACTTTATATTGCTTAGATACCTTAGCGTGTTTACTTCTGAGTAAATACGCAGCGGCTTCGTCGCGTCTCCTTGCCCATACACTGGGAAGCGGGGCATGACAGGTTTTGTTGGCGGCCCATGCATGTCAGCTCTGTATGGACATGCAGGTCAGTTCTGCATCGACATGCGGGTTAATTCTGTATGAAGTCCTAAGCAATATAACACAAGAACCAGCAACTAAAAACATTCTTTATTTATTCCTTGAATCTTCCAATTTCATATATTTTGAATCTATCCTAACCCAAAATTTTTCTTTCAAGGTTATGGATTCCCCAAACAACACTAGCACCAATTTCAACAACACTTCACCCCCTCTACCGCTTACACCTACAGTCGCTGCTCTGATCAATGACAGACGGTATTGCTTGAGGCGATCTGCAGCCTCCTGGATGGACAGCACCAGTAGACTGCTATTCCGATGAACCATCCAGAAGCGGAAGCACCTGGGGTGAAGCAAATCCATGCTTTGCACCCCAAGCAATTTTCGGGAAAAGAGAGCCCTCTAGAAGCTGAGGAGTGGGCTCAGAGTATTGAAGATGATCTGGCAGTGGCACAAGTGCCAGGGATAGGTTGGGTTCGAGTTGCAAAGTTGCAGCTCACTGACAATGCACGGGTTTGGTGGAAGGCGGAAGAAAACCGTATTGACCAACCGATCGAATGGAGGACGTTTCGCGATATGTTAGACATGAAATACTTCCCAGAGACTGCTCGATTCGACATGGAGCAGCAGTTTATTCATCTACAACAGGATTCGATGTGGACCAAGTCAGTAGATGAGTATGACGCTGAGTTCACTATGCTCAGTAGGTAAGATATGTCTCAATATTTCGATTTTCAAATATCACATACTACACAGCTAATACAATACCTTAACAGATTCACGGCACACTTGATACCGACGGATGAGATCAGAGCCCGTCGATTTCAGCAAGAGTTAGATACGGAGATCCAAGTTGCGTTAGTTACAGGGGATTTCCCGACCCATGAATTGGCTCTGAAAGCAGCCCGTCGATATGAGGCAGTGGTAAAGATGAGGGGTTGACCTCAATCTGCTGGGATGAAGCACCCAGCCACTCAGATGGCAGGAGGAGCCTCTTCAAGGCCACCATTTGTGCCCAGGAGATCGGGAGTACCGAACAACCGGCCCAACCCAGCCTTTTGCACCTACTGTAGGAGAGATGGACATTTGGGGAAAGACTTCCGGCATGAAATCGCCTTTGCTTAGTCTGCGGCTCAGCTACTCATGACATCGGGTCTTGTCCTCAGAGACAAAACCCAAATGCTGCAACCAGGCCAGCAATCACTTACCAGCAGCGCCCAGCCATCCAGGCACCTGCACCTCGTCTTGCTCTTCTAGCTCCACCTCCACATGGATCTCCTGCACAGCCTAATCGCCAATTCCATTAGGCACTGATGAACATGCCTCGAGAGCAGAGAAACATGCCCCAAGGACAGAGGAATGTGCCTCCAGCTAGGAGGAATGTACCTCGGCGTCAGGCTTTCACTTTAGCAGTTGTAGAAGCCGAGACTGTAAACCAAGGTAACCCTGGTATTTCCCTCACATTTTTCAATCATTCCAAAACTTTCGCATTCTTTCGTTTTTCCAAATATTTTTCATGCACTATCAATAGTTCTATCACTAAATTGCTTCGAGTCTATTACACTTTCCTTCTACAAATTTCGAGGACGAAATTTTTATAAGGAGTGTAGAATGTAACAACCCTAAATTTTCTATACAATTTTTTTTCCAAAATACAGAAGGAATACCCGAGCCTGAGCACAAGTTATAAGTTTAATTTGCTTTTGAATAGCAAGAAAGAGCTTGTAGCTTATTGGTAAAGCCTTGCACCGCTGTGACGTAGCCCCTGTGATCGAATCCCTCTAGCCACATTATCTTTTTATTTTATTTTCTTTTAATCTTTTAGAAGCCCAAGAGTTTGCACGGGCACTGCACATTAAATGAAGAGTCACAAAGAAAACAAACAGGTGCAAAATGGTATTCAGACCGACCAAGACACGTGGCGAGAATCCGAGCCCTCCTCACAGGGAACGGACCGGCGAGATTTATTCTCGATCCGGCACCGCTGGTCCAACATGGACCAAATTCCATTTTTCTCCTCTACCCTAGACCCTTGGACTCCCCCCTTAACTCCTATACTATTTTTTTACTCTGTATTTATCCAGAGAATTAAAATGCTCATTTAATCCCATTCTTAATACAAATTTTAATTCATCAATTCAATACACCAAACCCTAGTTTTCCTTATAAATACCACACCATATTTCACATATCCTCATTCAGAATTCCCTGTCAAAACTCTCAAAATCAATTAAGTCCTATAGTTGTGCAAGTGGAGTTAGCAAAGGGTGAAGATCCGGCGACGTTCCGAGGAGTTTCCGGCGACGAAACGACGTCCCGAAGCCTTCATTAGTTTCCTCTCTTCCTCTTCTTGTTCCCTAGCTTGTAAGTCCCCTCTTCCCCTCTCTTTCTCTATTCTAAAAACTTTAAATTATAAAACCCGACGGAAGCGGAGTTAATCCGACTTCCGATTCGGTTTTTCTTCAAAACTCAACTTTTATTAATCAAGAAAATACCATATTCTCATATTATGTTTAACAAACATTAACAAACACTTTAAAATAAGAATCATCTCAAAATAATCTTTTATACCACTTTTATCATAGTTTTACAGTAAAATAGTATATACTTTAGTTTCGACATAAATCATCATAATTCCTGTATGACCTTTAGATAATTCACAAGGTAATGACCTGCCTCATCACAACACACATTTTTGACATAGCACGATGGAAATTTGGGAACATAGTTATGGGATAATACAATGTTTCTAATAAATACCATTAACTTATAAACCATTTCTTTAAAAAGATGTATTAAACAATTCTTTACAATTGCGTCTCTGCAACCCATTTTTGGGGACCCCGTTAGGGATGGTATGGATTATCGGACATCCTTGGGCCTAGTAGAGTGAGATGCAGATATTCGAAAGGAGCATTCGATCTTGATGGAATTTTAATGCATTTTTCTTTAGAAAATGAGATTTCTACAAGAAAATAAATAAAATTTATTTTTAAATATATATATATATATATATTGTCAAAATATCTATTTTAATTATATTATATAAATATTCTAAGTTTTCCAAATCAAAAGAATCACCATTACATGAAAATACCATCCAAATACAAAACAATTCCAATATTTCAAGAAAATACCATATACTATGAAAACTAGGTTCTACTCATTAGAAATTTCACATGTATAAAATATACATCTATGAAAACCCTAAAGACGATAATTAAATACTTGAGGTGTATCTTGAAACTTCTATCAAACTATTTTTACATAAATCCCCTCATGTTATACTAAATTACAATAAGGACCCCAGTAAACATAGGTTTAAGCGGGACCAGACTCTTGAGCCTCATGGAGCCGAAGGTATGGGTTCTTGTCTATTTAAGGTAGACAATCTAACAAATGGTGTTATCAATGCGGTAATTGTCTTGGAAAAATACACAAATACGGTAATTGTCTTGGAAAATGACATAAATCATGCCCTCCATGTGCAGCAGTTACCGATAACATCAAAACTAATTCAGGATTTCAAGTTCTTTTCAAAAGTGTCTGACTCAGACTGAGTCTCAATCTAATCAATCTGACTTGAATGTGATTCAAGTATAAAATACATTACAACATGAATCCATGAATCCGTCTATTCAATCTATATCAATCTATATTGACCGAACCGAACCATGGATATACTCCGTCTACACGACTCTCCATTTATATCCATTCCATTTACTGATATCATGGTTTCGGTAAAGTCATCCATCTATATAACAAAACAATACAATCAATACAAAAGATATCGCGGGGTTTATAAGGGGTAGATTAGTACGGAAAGTGTTAAAAGTGGCACAAGACTGTAACCATAACACAGCTAACCTGAATATCCATTGCCGTTGTACCGTGGCTCAACGATTCCTTATGCTTCGTATACCTTAGTCTCCGGAACAGTAGGAATCTTCTCGTATACACTGGCATTTTCTGTACCAAGCTACAAACAACAGCGTTAATAATATAATAAAACATTAAAACATATATTCTTCTTCTGTCTATTCTATCTCTACTTACTTTTGGGACTTACCGAGCGATTGTTCACTGATGACATTCCTTTCTTCTTTCTTTGCAATGTTGTCAGGTGGATCGGACTTACTGGAGATCGAGCCCAGTACCGAGGACTTGGAGCAGTTAGCATTCGACCCGGAGCGTTAGATACTTGTACATATTTCATTTTCATTTCTGTTATACCATTATTTAGGCATTGCTTTCATTCCATATATTTAGATTTCAGTTGTATTGTAAAAGAATGTTAAATAAATAAAGTTGCTGTTCATTTACATTCCCGTCTCTTGTGTACTTTTACTTTATATTGCTTAGATACACTTAGCGTGTTTACTTATGAGTAAATACATAGCGGCCTCGTCGCGTCTCCTTGCTCATGTTAGTGTATATGCCCTAGAGGCCATTACTGTATCATACTAGTTTGTATATTACTTAATGGAAGCTTGGGATATTCACAGTTGTATAAACAATCTTGCTCAAAATGGTAGTATGCTACTTGGTTTGTTTCTACTTTAATGTGTACATGTGTTTATTTTATTATATCACCTATACGCATTAGTGGAGCCCTTAGGATCTTTGCTTGATTACCAGCGTTGTGATGGCAGTCACACTCGTGGGGGCTGGGTAATCCATAAGCACATCCTTATACAGGTCCCTAGTCGCAGGACTATCGAGACAGGGCATCGATACTTCAGAGTAGACTAGCGTATGCGCTTCTTATCCCAGCAGGAGAGACGGTCTGTCCCACAGCCGTCAGTACGTCGTACTTGAGATAGTATGCGGGTGCTCGTTAGGTTACGAGTACACTGGACAGGACTCGTCGGGAACTGACTGGTTGGTATTATACCTATTGTCAGTTGTCAGTTCCCAGGTGACATGAGTACAGCTTAGTCCGCTGACTTGACACTGTCACTTCGCCTCGAGTGTGTTCCCACTGTACTTTGATTACTACCCTACCACGGCTCAAAGGAGTCGTGCAAACAGGTAGTAGTTGGGTGCAGTCCCGAAGCACTTGGAGGCAGTGACGGTTAGACAGGATTCGTCTCTCCCAGTATTGGGGGTTGACATCACGCTGTGTCTAGGAGAGCCATTACACGAGTAGTCTCTGGCCAGGGCAAGCGAGATATACTGGTAGGCTTCCAGTGTTATCTCAGGGTGTTTTGGGCTTCACTCCGGCACGACTTGTACCGCTATTAGGGGACTGATATTTACCGCCCCCCTAGGCCCGCCATGCGATGAATCAGACGAACAGACCGGACTGTACGGAGACTGTCATATTCAGGCTCAGTAGGAGTTCAGATAGGTTTCACCTCGTCAGTCTTCTTGTCGGCATCTACCTGGGGACCGTTACGCACAGCTAGTGCTGCTTGCAGTCTGTGGTTAAACCCACTGCCAGCGTAGTGTCAATCTTTAGAGTTCCACACAGAAAGCTATTCGCCTTTAGGCAAAAGAGTAGAGGTTGCATGGTTTTGCGACAGGTCGCATGGTTTTGCGACAGGGTTCGGTCACATCCGTGCACTTGTGCACGTTTAGTGTCCGGACAGTTAACACTAGCGGGCTTTGGTTTAAGCCAGATCCTAGTGTACGTTTTGGGATTGGTTTTATCTTGTATGTATTCATGTTTCTCGGAACGCGGATGCGGGTGTGTATGCACAGTTGACGGAGAGACAGAGGCAGAGGATTCTCATTAGGGTTGTTGACTGTTGACTGTTGACCATTGACTTTTTGCTAAACCCTAATGAGAATATGATATATGATTAACAATAATATTAATTAAGTATTATGGTGACATGGTTGTTGAGGGGTTGACTTTGTTGACTTGTTGACTTTGTTGACCGGTTGACTAGGTTGGACTAGTTGACCATCATCATGACAATAGCTATCATTTCATGGCAAAGACTTTTGCTTGCTTGTTTATCTTGTGCAAAATGAGTGCATGAAATGATATGGCTATTTTGACTTAAACCATCACATAATACTTGATTGCTATTATTGGTTATGATGGCTTTGGATTATGAGAGCCAAGCGAGAAAAGTCTTGCTCATTCTCTCATTTTCCTTTCTCTCTCTTGTTCTTGAGCTCTCATCCTCTTCTTCTTGCTCTCCCTCTCTTTAGTCTATGGTTCACTTGTCTCATGTGTTGAGAAGCAAGAACCATAGAGAAAAATTCCAACACATTCTCCTCTACCCACTCTAGTTCATAAGGTTTAGCAAACCGAGTGAACTAGTATCTTCAAAGTTCGAAGAAGAAGCCAAAGGTAGAAGTTTTCGGGTGGATCGATCTTCGGCGTAAGGAGACGACGGGGTGAAGCCGATCCGTACACCATCGAGGGTTGAAGACGAAGGAGTTCAAGAAAGAAAGGTATAACCCCCTAACCGAGTAGTTAACAACTCCTAGTTAGGTTGTTAGGTAGATAGTTTAACAAAGATCCGTTTTGAGTCCATGTTGCCACCTCTAGAAAATCATTTTTCATCAAATTCCGCAAGCCCGTAAGTACCGGGAGAGGTAGCATGGACTTACAGTGGTATCAGAGCCTAGTTAAACACTACCTAACATATTAGCATAGTAACTAGAAATTCGATCGGAGAAAAAGTCGCGAAATACACCCCGAAATCAAACTTGCTGTCGATTTTTTAAGTTCTGTAAAAATAATAAATCATGCTTTAAAAATCGACTCAGGGTTTTTATAGTCTACTGTAGAAAAACGGTCCAGAGAACCCATCAAACCGCCGCGGAAACGCGGCAATAGCTTGCTATTGCCGCGGTTAGGCGGCCGATTTAACTCGGCTGTGGATCGTCTTATCTGCAGAATACTCAGTAGGGTATTTTGGGATTTTTGGTATATGTTTTTTCAATCCAGATTTTCCAGAAAGAAAAATTTGTTTTTGGGGCTTTAAAAACCGTATTTTGATCGAGTTTCTAAAAACTTAAGCTGACGGGTATTTATCTGTGATGTGATATTTGTATTGAATGTCTGCTAATCGCTATATGTCAATTAGTGGGGGTTATACAAATCTGTGATCTGTAATGTTGCTGGTATGTGTATATGAATTCATTGGATTGTCGCGGGTGAATAGCCGGGGGGTTGTGAGACGAGAGTTTTCTTTTCTTTCAATTCATGTAAATTTGTAAATTGATGTAATATTATTTGTATGGCCGCACAACCGGGTCGGGGTTGTAGCCGTCATTGTATAATTTCTTTTTACTGTTATTGCTCCTAGGATAGACCCATGGAGGGGGTGCACAAACTACCGGGTATCTCGAAGTGCCGAGTGGCCTACTCACGGTGTTGAGGGAGGTTGTTCCGCTTCGGGTACTTGGCGGGTAGTTTGCCGTAGGGGTCTTGGGTGGGGTATTGGCTATTCACCGCGACCGTGTAATCTTCTTTTCGTTATAGGCTCGTACGAATTGCGGATTCCTAGTATATCCAATGTATTCATCTGTGATCTGAAATGGCTATCATTGCAATATATATCTATATATGATATTATTTAGGCGTTGCTTATGTTTTACAGCCGCGCTAGCCCAGCCCCCGCTCTGTCGTTAATTAAGTAACCTAACGGGTAATGACGGGGCCCCGTGGAGAATGCGAATGGCATAAGCGGACGTCATATTTTGGTTGTTTTCTGCAATGGTAGGATTAAATGATGGGACGGATTAAAAGAACTAATGCAAGAAAATAAACCAAGTAAAAGTCGTTGGAACACTTTCAAAAAACCACTCGGTTCTTTTCAAAACCAACTTTTAAATGCAGAGCTTAAGCCACTCCTTTTAAAAGCTATCTCGTTCCATCGATTATATCAAGTTCACTACGTTCACGGTTTCGCCAAAACCATTCGTAGCCCTCCGTCGTTTCACATGAATAGTCAATAGTATTCAGGCTATGTATGTTGGCCAAAGTCAAGGCATAGTGATTGGTAGCTATTGGGTATTCATGTGCAGCATAAATAGATGCGTTGGTTTGGGACAGTCGTGCTGCCATTTTGGCCAAAGTCAAGGGTAGGTACGGGTGGGTCCAAGTTAACCTGGATAATGACGGGTAGAACTTGACATGTGACTTATGATATTTTGGCCAAAGTCAAGGTCATAAGAGCATGGGGCAAAAATCCACATCGGGAGTTTCATAAGTACTGAAACTTGCTAGAGTTGCATACCATTTGGAGTGTGATGATTCTGGTAGGATTCCTTCAGTTTTGTCACACGATGATATTTGGATCCCGATCCTACTGTGAGTATATGCTACTCCTCGGGAAATTTCTCACTTAACGATCAATGCTATAAACCAAGTAGGTGTCTAGAAAGGTGTTAGCGGGTCTACGCCCACAGGGAAAAGAGGTTATTTAATTAAGGAACTTCGCGAAAGCGTTGGAAAACCTCCCTCGAAATACCGACACCGGCCTGGCTGAACGGTTAAGCAAGTATTGTGCGGTGAGATTGATCCCGATTAATTCTTCCTTTATGGTTTGAGGAGGGATTCGAGAAACAGTGGGAGCCATCCTGTTTAGACAAACTAAAAACCACTCTAAACTTGCAAGAGCATCATGCTGAGTGTTTCTTCTCTCTCTCCTAATTGCAGCGACCAATCGACATGACCGGACTTAAGTTATTACTAGATAAAAACATACTGACAGGGCCAAACTACAAAGATTGGCTCAGGAATGTCAAGAAGGCAATCACTTACGACAAGCTCGGGTATCTTCTTACCACCAAAGCTCCCCCTGTCCCAGGTCCTAAAACCAGCGTCGCGGATAAGGAAATCCGTAACACCTGGGAACTAGACTGCGCGAAGGCCAAGTGCCTCGTGCTTGCCTCTATGGACAACGAACATCAGAGGAGGCACGAGAATATGGACCTCGAATCCATATTTCCCCATACAAAAGAACTGTATGGAGAGCAATCTCGTATCCCAAGATACGAAGTGTCGAAGAAGTTATTTTCGGCAAGATTGGCCGTCGGATCATCGGTAGCGGAACACGTGCGTAAGATGATTGGCTACATTGAGGAGCTCGCGGACCTTGGGACCACGTTGGAGAATGAGCTCTATACGGACTTGATTATCCAGTCCCTTCCTTCCACTTACCCCCAGTTTATACTGAACTTCAACTTACAAGAAAAGGAAGTTGAACCTTCAGAACTCCTCAACATGCTGAGGAGCGTAGAGGGCACCCTACAGAAAGATAGAGAAACATCCACTTTGTTTGTAGGAGGATCTTCTTCTTCTATGTCCAAGGCGAAAGCCAAGGGAAAGAAGAAGAAAGCCCCCACCAAACCAAGGGGCGGTGTTAGTAAAGTGGATACGAAGGGAAAGGCAAAAGCAACAAAGATAGCGGGGAAGCTTGTGGGAAAAGAAGAATGTTTCTATTGTCATAAGAGTGGACACTGGAAGAAAGATTGCAGGGCTTGGAAAGCCAGAACACAGGATCTGAAGCAGGTTGCGGCTTCAGCTTCAGGTGTGTATGTTATTGAAAACTGTCTTTCAATAAACTCTACTTCCTGGGTATTGGATACCGGATCAGGATCTCATATCTGTAATTCATTGCAGGCGTTGAGAAACCGTAGGTTTTTGAAAGCAGGTGACATGACCCTCAAAGTTATAAACGGAGCTAGCATGGATGCTAAGGCCGTGGGGGACTATCACCTGGGAATGTCAGATGGACATGTTTTGGTTTTGCGTAATTGCTTTTTTGTACCCAACGCAACTTGTAATATCATTTCTGTATCTTTGGTTTCTAAAGAAGGTTATGAATTTGCGTTTGTAAGCAATGTTGTAAATATTCACCTTAATCAAGTTCTGATTGGGTCAGGTACATTGAGCAATGGTATATACGTATTAAACCAACCACAGATTTTCAATATCCAGAATACACACAAAAGAAAGTCTCCAGAAATCAATCAGACTTTCTTATGGCATTGTAGACTGGGTCACATCAATGAGAGAAGATTGACTAAGTTACATACAGAAGGATATTTGGATCCGTTCGAATATCAATCGTATGCCACTTGTCAATCCTGTCTCAAAGGAAAGATGACAAAGACTCCGTTCACTGGACACGGAGTAAGAGCGAGCGAGCTCTTGGGACTCATACACAGCGACGTGTGCGGTCCAATGTCTACACATGCGCGAAGCGGTTATTCTTACTTCATTACTTTTACGGATGACTTTTCAAGGTACGGTTATGTCTTCCTAATGAAACATAAATCCGAAGCCTTTGGAAAGTTCCAGGAATATAAGAATGAAGTAGAAAAACAAACCGGCAAAAGTATCAAGACACTGAGATCTGATCGAGGTGGTGAATACTTGAGTGCCGAGTTCCTGGATTACTTAAAAGAGAATGGAATTCTCTCTCAGTTTACTCCTCCATACACTCCGCAACATAACGGTGTATCGGAGAGACGGAACCGAACCCTATTGGATATGGTACGGTCCATGATGAGTAACGCTGAGTTACCGCGATCATTCTGGGGGTATGCGCTAGAATCAGCTGCATACCTTTTGAACCGAGTTCCCACTAAGACTGTGCCTACCACACCATATGAGATGTGGTGTGGGAAGAGGCCCCATCTTAATCACATTAAGACATGGGGAAGTCCAGCTTTTGTCAAAAAGCAGCATGTGGACAAACTCGAGGCACGCTCAGTACAGTGCAAGTTTGTGGGATATCCAAAGAACTCCAAGGGATATTTTTTCTACTGCGAAGAAGAACAAAAGGTTTTTGTTTCTCGTCATGCCCACTTTCTAGAACACCACTTCTTAGAAAAGGAAATTAGTGGGAGCGCAGTAGAACTGGAAGAAATTCCAGAACCACAGACTATTACTGAAAGCTTAGTAGAACCAGAGGGTTCAAAAGAACAGGACATTCCTACGCCGCTCCGCAGGAGTAGTAGGCAGTCTCATCCGCCCGAGAGATACTACGGTTTTCTCATAGACGGGGATAGAGAGGATTGCATCATAGATTATGATGAACCTACTAGCTTCCAGCAGGCCGTTCAGAGCGTTGACTCGGTAAAATGGCTGGATGCAATGCAGACCGAAATGGAGTCCATGTACACCAACAAAGTATGGACGTTGGACATTGCTCCAGACGGGGTAAAACCCGTAGGATGCAAGTGGATCTTCAAAAGGAAGATTGGTGTAAATGGACAGGTTGAGACCTATAAGGCTAGACTTGTTGCAAAGGGTTTTCGTCAAAGACCTGGTTTGGACTATGACGAAACCTTTTCTCCAGTGGCTATGCTGAAATCCATTCGGATCCTTGCCTACCACGATTATGAGATTTGGCAGATGGACGTAAAGACCGCTTTTCTAAATGGAAATTTAGCGGAGTGTGTCTATATGGACCAGCCAGAGGGTTTCATTCAGAGTGGGAGCAGCGGAAAGGTGTGCAAGTTGCTTAAGTCCATCTATGGACTAAAGCAGGCATCGCGGAGTTGGAACATCTGTTTTGATAAGACAGTCAAAGACTTTGGCTTTATCAAAAATCCAGATGAACCATGCATCTATAGTAGATTTGTAGCAAGAACTGTCGTATTCCTCGTTTTATACGTGGATGACATTCTTCTGATAGGAAATGACATTCCTATGCTACAATCTGTCAAGGGGTTCTTGTCACACAGGTTCTCCATGAAAGACCTGGGTGATGCCTCATACATCCTGGGGATCCGGATCCATCGTGATAGATCCAAAAGGATATTAGGACTTTCGCAGTCCAGGTACATCGACACCATACTAAAAAGATTCAGTATGGAAGATTCCAAGCGCGGTAACCTACCGGCTTGTCACGGGATCACCCTCTCTAAAGAGATGTCTCCCAAGACTGATTTGGAGAGGGATCGCATGTCTATTATACCCTACGCTTCTGCGGTAGGCTCTATAATGTATGCGATATTGTGTACCAGACCGGATGTAGCATATGCACTGAGTGTGGTAAGCCGGTATCAGTCAAACCCCGGGGAGAAACACTGGATAGCGGTAAAGAACATTCTCAAGTACCTGAGAAGGACTAAGGAGATGTTCTTGGTGTATGGCGGAAAAGACCTCCAGATCGAGACCTTTGCTGACTCCAGCTTCCAGAGTGACAAGGATGATTCTAAGTCCATGTCTGGTTTTGTCTTTACCCTCTATGGAGGGGCGGTGTGTTGGAAGAGTTCCAAACAGGAAACCGTTGCTGACTCGACTATGGAAGCGGAATACATCGCTGCATCTGATGCCGCAAAAGAAGCCGTATGGATGAGGAAGTTCTTGAAATAACTTCAGGTGGTTCCGTCCATTGTTTATCCAATACCTCTGTATTGCGACAACAACGGGGCTATAGCTTTAGCGAAGGAACCCAGGCCCCATCAGAAATCCAGACACATCTTGAGGCGGTATCACCTGATCAGGGAGATCGTGGATCGCCAGGAGATCGAGGTTCGGAGGGTTGCTTCAGAAGATAACACTGCAGATCCATTCACCAAGGCCTTGCCCCAGACTCAGTTCGAGCGGCTGATCGAGATGATAGGTCTTCGATACGCCAGTACATGGCCTTAGTGCAAGTGGGAGATTGTTAGTGTATATGCCCTAGAGGCCATTACTGTATCATACTAGTTTGTATATTACTTAATGGAAGCTTGGGATATTCACAGTTGTATAAATAATCTTGCTCAAAATGGTAGTATGCTACTTGGTTTGTTTCTACTTTAATGTGTACATGTGTTTATTTTATTATATCACCTATACGCATTAGTGGAGCCCTTAGGATCTTTGCTTGATTACCAGCGTTGTGATGGCAGTCACACTCGTAGGGGCTGGGTAATCCATAAGCACATCCTTATACAGGTCCCTAGTCACAGGACTATCGAGACAGGGTATCGATACTCCGGAGTAGACTAGCGTATGCGCTTCTCATCCCAGCACGGGAGACGGTCTGTCCCACAGCTGTCAATACGTCGTACTTGAGATAATATGCGGGTGCTCGTTAGGTTACGAGTACACTGGACAGGACTCGTCGGGAACTGACTGGTTGGTATTATACCTATCGTCAGTTGTCAGTTCTCAGGTGACATGATTACAGCTTAGTCCGCTGACTTGACACTGTCACTTCGCCTCGAGTGTGTTCCCACTGTACTTTGATTACTACCCTACCACGGCTCAAAGGAGTCGTGCAAACAGGTAGTAGTTGGGTGCAGTCCCGAAGCACTTGGATGCAGTGACGGTTAGACAGGATTCATCTCTCCCGGTATTGGGGGTTGACATCGCGCTGTGTCTAGGAGAGCCATTACACGAGTAGTCCCTGGCCAGGGCAAGCGAGATATACTGGTAGGCTTCCAGTGTTATCTCAGGGTGTTTTGGGCTTCACTCCGGCATGACTTGTACCGCTATTAGGGGATTGACGTTTACCGCCTCCCTAGGCCCGCCATGCGATGTATCAGACGAACAGACCGGATTGTACGGAGACTGTCACATTCAGGCTCAGTAGGAGTTCAGATGGGTTTCACTTCGTCAGTCTTCTTGTCGGCATCTACCTGGGGACCGTTACGCACAGCAAGTGCCGCTTGCGGTCTGTGGTTAAACCCACTGCCAGCGTAGTGTCGAGTCTTTAGAGTCCCATACAGAAAGCTATTCGCCTTTAGGCAAAAGAGTAGAGGTCGTATGGTTTTGCGACAGGTCGCATGGTTTTGCGACAGGGTTCACATCCGTGCACTTGTGCACGTTTAGTGTCCGGACAGTTAACACTAGCGGGCTTTGGTTTAAGCCAGATCCTAGTGTACGTTTTGGGATTGGTTTTATCTCGTATGTATTCGTGTTCCTCGGAACGCGGATGCGGGTGTGTATGCACAGTTGACGGAGAGACAGAGGCAGAGGATTCTCATTAGGGTTGTTGACTGTTGACTGTTGACCATTGATTTTTTGCTAAACCCTAATGAGAATATGATATATGATTAACAATAATATTAATTAAGTATTATGGTGATATGGTTGTTGAGGGGTTGACTTTGTTGACTTGTTGACTTTGTTGACCGGTTGACTAGGTTGGACTAGTTGACCATCATCATGACAATAGCTATCATTTCATGGCAAAGACTTTTGCTTGCTTGTTTATCTTGTGCAAAATGAGTGCATGAAATGATATGGCTATTTTGACTTAAACCATCACATAATACTTGATTGCTATTATTGGTTATGATGGCTTTGGATTATGAGAGCCAAGAGAGAAAAGACTTGCTCATTCTCTCATTTTCCTTTCTCTCTCTTGTTCTTGAGCTCTCATCCTCTTCCTCTTGCTCTTCCTCTCTTTAGTCTATGGTTCACTTGTTTCATGTGTTGAGAAGCAAGAACCATAGAGAAAAATCCCAACACACTCTCCTCTACTCACTCTAGTTCACAAGGTTTAGCAAACCGAGTGAATTAGTTTCTTCAAAGTTCGAAGAAGAAGCCAAAGGTAGAAGCTTTCGGGTGGATCGATATTCGGCGCAAGGAGACGACGGGGTGAAGCCGATCCGTACACCATCGAGGGTTGAAGACGAAGGAGTTCAAGAAAGAAAGGTATAACCCCCTAACCGAGTAGTTAACAACTCCTAGTTAGGTTGTTAGGTAGATAGTTTAACAAAGATCCGTTTTGAGTCCATGTTTCCACCTCTAGAAAATCGTTTTTCATCAAATTCCGCAAGCCCGTATGTACCGGGAGAGGTAGCTTGGACTTACAGCTCATACACTGGGAAGCGGGGCGTGACATCATTAAAAAGCCCTTTGTTTCCCCTCCCAGGAATCTATTATCTGAAGCCGACAAGAGATCAAGTCAAGGCAATAAATGCATTTCATTGTTCTTCGAATTCAAAAGAATTCAATAAAATCTCTCTGTGTCAAACAACAAATGAGATATGGAATACTCTCCAGACTGTCCATGAAGGAACTAGTCAAGTAAATGACTGTAAGATCAACCATCTCATGCACGAATATGAAATGTTCTAAATGAGAGACATAAGGTCATTGATTCTATGTATTCTAGATTCAACTATGTCATTACATATCTTTTTAATTTAGGGAAGAAATTCGATGAGAATGAAAAGTCTTATAAGTTGCTGAGATCCCTAACGATCACATGGCAACCCAAGATCACTACCATCGAAGAAACCAATGACATGAAAACATTGACTATCGATTCCCTAATAGGCAAGTTAAAGAAATACGAAATGCAACTCGGTGATCTAAAGTAAAAACAGGAGAAGGACACTCAAAGGAAAAATATCGCGTTAAAAACCTCAACTAGTAAGTCCGAGTTAAAGGAAATAACTAGTGACGAGGAAAGAGACGTTGAAGAAACGGTCAATATTGTTAGACACTTCAGGAAGTATCTGAAGTCTAAAAAATTCCCTCAGAAGAAAGGTACGTATAAATTTAATAAGAATTTTAATACTAATAAAGCTTTGTGCTGTTTTGAATGCAATAAGAAAGGCCATATAAAGTCGGAGTGCCCTACGCTCAACAAGGATAAATGGAAGGCAAAGAAGGAATCAGAGAAGCGACTGTTTCAAGCCATTTGGGATGACACAGATTCTGATGACTCAGAAGCCGAAGAAGTTGCCAACGTGTGCTTCATGACACAAGACAATGAGATAGTTGATGATGACTTTGATGTAGAATCTCTTAGTAAAGTAGATTTGATATGTATTTGTTATTATCTTAAGGACAATTATGATAAAGTAAATTCTAAATATAAAATTTTAAAGTCAAAATTATCTGCTAAAAATAATTTAGAAATATCAACTCAAGAAAAACTAAAGAAAATTAAATTAGAAAATGAAAATTTAAACGGAAAAATAAAATCCATAACATCAACTAAAGAAAAAGTAGTTGAAACTAACAATACATTAAATTTTGAAATCTTTGATCTTAAAAGAAAAATAGATTTAAAGGATAAAATGCTTTTAAAATTTACTAAAAGTAAAGATAATTTAGATATTATATTAGGAAAATCTATAAGACATTCTAAGAAAAAAGGTATAGATTACGATAAATATTCTAAGTTAGTTCTTAAAACCAAACCTTTTAGGCATAAATAGTATTATATATATGGTAATAAATACACCCAATCCACGTGTGAGTATTGTTGTACTATAGGGCATTGATCAGTCGAAAATATTGCATTTTTAACACATCAATTTCCCTACTATTTGCAATCATCTAAAGGTGTTCGGTATGAATATAGCACATATTAGCAATTTGTCTGTAAAATACCAAATAACATGTGTTATATATTATAATAAGAATTTTGAGGGAAATTGAGTGTTTATTATTGCACGCATGATCTTTGTATATCGCAACACTTGTCTCGAGATTGTGTGCAGGAAATTCTCCAGGTAAAGAGTCGGAATCATTAAAGTGCTGATAAAAATATACCAAGTCCAAGACTTGTGATCTGGCAGTGAACAAGAAAGTATAAAAATATTCCAGACATCAGAAAAGTGCCAAAAAGCCAACAACAGAGTATCCTGAAGATTCCATGCACCAAGCCCACTAAATGGCCGCGGATCCGTGGCCAAGTTGGCCTATTCGCCGCGAATCCGCGGCGTACTTGACACGTCAGCGCTTCACATTTCTCCACGTGGCTTCATCTAATAACCCAAGCTTCCAGAAGACTCTCAAAGACCACGTGGCTTCTTCCAGAAGGCTCTGCATAACAAACTCACTCTAGAATATTCCTTGCAATAACCTTCTTCTAGAAACCACATTATAAAAACCTTCTTCTAGAAGCCTCCTTGTAACAACCTTATTCTAGAATATTCCCTCCAACAAACTTCTTCTAGAAGCCTCTCTCTAACAACCTAGATTTGGAGGGAAGATTCAAATGAGGTGGCTATAAAATGAGATCTAGATCTAGGGTTTTGGGGTTGTTCATTTTTGGAGGGAAAAGTTGTTGAAAACATTTGAGAGGAAAAATTATAGATCCAAATCAAAATTCAAATCAAATTGAGTGACACAATTTGATCGAAATCAAGATCTATCGAGTCCCAATTCAAGCAAGAAGCCATCAAGCCTTTTTAGAGCGACGCCGATTTTCAACCGAGCAAGTGATCCAAGACGATCCGCGACTCACGGAGACGATGCGAAGCTAATTCGATGATCAAGTTCTCTCCTCAATTCTTGTAGTCTTCAGCGAAGTGTAACGAAATTGTTGAATAATAAAAGGTGAAATTTCTTTATCTTGCTTATCTTTATATTTGAGCATTATGATGAGATCTCAATTCTTGATTGTTTTCTTGGTTATGATGTTTGAGTAAAAACTCCGCTCGTGGAGGAATCGAGAGAATCGATAGAAGATGATGATTAAATTCTTGAACTATTCTTAAGTCTTATGAGTTTTGTAAACTTTAGGAAATTGAATCATCGACAACCTAGTTTTGAGCGAGATGCTTTATTGAATGTTTTCGCTCTTAATTAGAGATCAACGATCGATGATTGAATTTCCTAGAGGCTAGAGTTTGAATGATAATCAACGAAAGGATTAGGGATCTCTTGAAGAAACTAGGGTTTCTCCATCATCATCCCTTATCCTTTCGTTGATTATCATTCAAACTCTAGCCTCTAGGAAATTCAATCATCGATGTTGATCTCTAATTAAGAGCGAAAACATTCAACAAAGCATTTCGCTCAAAACTAGGTTGTCGATAATTCAATTTCCTAAAGTTTACAAAACTCATAAGACTTAGGAATAGTTCAAGAATTTAATCATCATCATCTATCGATTCTCTCGATTCCTCCACGAGCGGAGTTTTTACTCAAACATCATAACAAAGAAAACAATCAAGAATTGAGATCTCATCATAATGCTCAAATATAAAGATAAGCAAGATAAAGAAATTTTACCTTTTTTTATTCAACAATTTCGTTACAATTCGCTCAAGACTACAAGAATTGAGGAGTGAACTTGATCGTCGAATTAACTTCGCATCGTCTCCGTGAGTCGTGGATCGTCTTGGATCACTTGCTCGGTTGAAGATCGGCGTCGCTCTAAAAAGGCTTGATGGCTTCTTGCTTGAATTGGCACTCGATAGATCTTGATTTCGATCAAATTGCGTCACTCAATTTGATTTGAATTTTGATTTGGATCTACAATTTTTCCTCTCAAATGTTTTCAACAACTTTTCCCTCCAAAAATGAACAACCCCAAAACCCTAGATCTAGATCTCATTTTATAGCCACCTCATTTGAATCTTCCCTCCAAAGCTAGCTTGTTAGAGAGAGGCTTCTAGAAGAAGTTTGTTGAAGGGAATATTCTAGAATAAGGTTGTTACAAGGAGGCTTTTAGAAGAAGGTTGTTATAAGGCGGTTTCTAGAAGAAGGTTGTTGCAAGGAATATTCTAGAGTGAGTTTGTTATGCAGAGCCTTCTGGAAGAAGCCACGTGGTCTTTGAGAGTCTTCTGGAAGTTTGGGCTGTTAGATGAAGCCACGTGGAGAAATGTGAAGCGCTGACGTGTCAAGTACGCCGCGGATCCGCGGCGAATAGGCCAACTTGGCCGCGGATCCGCGGCCATTTAGTGGGCTTGGTGCATGGAATCTTCAGGATACTCTGTTGTTGGCTTTTTGGCACTTTTCTGATATCTGGAATATTTTTATACTTTCTTGTTCACTGCCAGATCACAAGTCTTGGACTTGGTGTATTTTTATCAGCACTTTAATGATTCCGGCTCTTTACCTGGAGAATTTCCTGCACACAATCTCGAGACAAGTGTTGCGATATACAAAGATCATGCGTGCAATAATAAACACTCAATTTCCCTCAAAATGCCGGTTATAATATATAACACATGTTATTTGGTATTTTACAGACAAATTGCTAATATGTGCTATATTCATACCGAACACCTTTAGATGATTGCAAATAGTAGGGAAATTGATGTGTTAAAAATGCAATACTTTCGACAGATCAAATTCCCCCAAACTTATTTTTGGTCGTCTCGAGCAAACTGTTTTATTAAAAAGAGAAGGAGAAAATAAAGAAAGAGAAAAACTAACTAGCACACTTTCGTAGGCAACACGATTGCACTGAGCACGTGCAACAAGCCTTTAAATCTCTAGGTGTCCCTAGTAGGAGGAGTGTTGTCTCCTGAGGGTTTTCAGTGGATTGCACCCACAAAATCCAATAATAAAAGGAAGACCGTGAAAGTTACATATAAAGATAAGGATTATAAAAGAAAGACTTTGAAAATTAGAGTTTCCAACTACACTAGCTTTTCGGTTGTCATGAGCCCTATCTTAATAGTCATGAAAAGATGTTAGAAATCACATCATCTCTCAATAAAACATCGTTTTTATTCTTCATTCCTATCTTTCTTCCAAATATCGATCACATACCCCTACGTGTGTGTAAAGAACATCCCTACACTCGGAGAATTCAATTCAAGCTATTATACCCTTGTCCATCTGCCTTAGTACTTTTTAATTAATGAATATTTAGATTTGCTCACATATTTTTCATGCGACTGTTAATACTTCTTGAGGTACTAACCGACCGATTACTTATGTGCTTGCTTATACGGTGTATTGGTATTTTCCTCGTCTTGCACCACCTAAGGGTTAGCAGTGACTCCCAGACCAGTTGGTCTAAGGCACTAGGTGATGAAGCACCCTCACTATATTTTTTTATTGCTGCCTTGGCGATAACAAAACCAGTGTTCATTTTTCTTCACCATTTATATTTTTTTCATTTTTCATTTCCTTCATACTTTGGCTTTTAGACAAGAGCATTTCAAGATATCCTCTACTATCCCGAGCTTCAAGACGCGTGTAAGTGCGTATAGTAAGGTATTAACGTTCAAAATGTTTGGCTTCCAGAATAGGAACTATTTTTCAGACTTATTTTTATCCTCAGATTAGTGACTTCCTTCATCTTACTAACCCTTGGGACAGCGGCTCCTAACTACTTATTACTAGTTCGTTTAAGAAAACTTCTAATTTTTTTGGTTTTCTTAAATTTTTCCAATATTTTGGATGTAATTTTTCACTATCTAATCTTTTATTATCTTATTTATGTACAAAAATTTAAATATTAAATATTTTTATCTTTTTGAATTTTTAAATTTTTTTTATATGTTTTAAAATGTTTTGTGCTTATGCAAAGTGATATGCAAATGATGCGAAAATAAGCACAAACCTCCCCCAAACTTGTTTTAAACAGCGTCTTCACTGTTGCCTTCTGCTAGATCTCAAAAACCTGTAAGCTTGGGAGGAAATTTATTAATGGGGTCAATAAATATGATCATGAAAATCCTCCCCCAAACTTATTCTTTGGCTCACAATTTTTGAGTAAAAATTTTCTTTTCAGGAGCCAGATTATACCCCCCCAAACTTGAGTTAAACAATGTTAAGCTTGAAAATCACAAGAGGGGGTCAAAATTAATGGTCAATGTCAAGCTTTGCAAAGACCGAAGGTCAACACCAACCATTCGAAAATTTTATCAATGTAGTGCATCAGTTGGTGGAAATCCAGAAAGAAGTGGGGAAAAGGTAAGTGGTGGAATAGAATGTGTTTGCGTCTCGTTTTAGAGAGACGACTCAGTGATTGTGATGGATTACTCGCATTCTTTTTACAGTCCAGAAGAAAGGGTGGAGGTTCAATTTCTTTGTTTGGGAGATGATTCATCTCAACACCCGTGTCTTTCAAAAATGCGAGTTCATCAGCGAAAATTTCCTCAAAAGTCTCATCAATACCCCGAAGAATAATGTCATCACAAAGTGCAGGGTGATCTTCAGACTCCAAAAACAGTTCATAATCAGTGTTAGTTGTTGACCCGGACAACTCGATGGAAGAGTCCGTATGTGTATGATACATAGTTGGGTCAAACAACATATGGAAAGAGTCAAGATCAGTATCATGAGGTTCATCAGATTCGCTGTTGTCGACATCCATTAATTCGACATAACAGACCTGAGCAGTAGGTTTGGAGGGTATACTTCCCAACTTGTAAATGTTCAGCTCAATTAACCAATTCCCGAAGGATAGGGTCATAGAACCATTACGACAGTTGATGATAGCATTGGAAGTGGCCAAAAAGGGGCGACCAAGAATCACCGGAATTTGATTCCGTGGGTTCGCTACAGGCTGTGTATCAAGTACAATAAAGTCCACAGGGAATACAAATTCCCCGATTTTTATTAACACATCCTCCAATTAACCCCTAGGTTTGGTGATTGATCGGTCAGCCATCTGGAGAGTGCAGTGAGCTGGTTTCAACTCTCCGATCCCTAACTGCTCGTAAACCGAGAAAGGAAGCAGGTTAACACTTGCGCCAAGGTCAAGTAGAGCATGGTTAATGTGTTTATCCCCAATAGAAATGGAAATAATAGGATAGTAAGGATCCTTACGTTTCCTCGGTAATTGCTGGGGAAAAGCTGTGTCTACAGTCTTTGACATGAATATCTTCTTGGGCACTTGAGTCTTTCTCTTTCTAGTGCACAAGTCCTTAAGAGTTTTCGCATAAGCGGGGACTTGTTGGATTGCATCTAGAAGAGGGATGTTGATGTTAACCTGTTTAAAGATTTCCGTGATCTTCTCCATTTGTGGACTTGGTCTGTTTCTCCTTAACCGATTCGGGTAAGGAGCTTGAGCAATAAGGTCGGGGTCCAATATTGGAGAAGATCGTGTAGGTGGGAACGATCTAAGAATAGGAGTGGGGATCGTTTTCGGTGGACTAGAAGAGGTGGGCTGAGGTGTCGAGCCTTGGGGAAAACGGAGAATAGGCTCGGAAGAAAATGGTGGGGGTAGACGAACTGGGGTCAGAATTAGAAATAGGAGTGGAAGGAAAAGTCTCAGCCGAGGTATTATTAATAGATTTTTCAGTATCATCAATTTCTTCCCCAACATGATTGTCAAGCACTCTTCCAGATCTCAACGTGGTGATAGCGTTCACATGATGTGAATAGCCAGGATTGGGTAAAGGTTGAGCTGGAAGTTTCCCTTTCTCTCTTGCACTCATTTCGGCTTTTAATTGTGCAAATTCCGCTTCCATCGATTTTATACTCTCTGCTTGGGAAGTGGAGTTTTTCTTTATATCATCGACGAAAGTTTTTATTTCAGCCGATACTTGCATGAGATTTGTCAGAAGCAAGTTCATGAATGAAGAGGATTCATCAGTACCGGTCAACTGCAAAGAGTTTTCATGTGGTGAAAAAGTGTTGGCCGGATTTTGGAAGTTTTGTGATTGGTAGGGGTGTTGACTCAATTGAAGTGGTTGCTGTTGCGGTGGAAGAGCCCTTTGGAAATTGTTTTAGTTTGGAACCGTGTTTTGAGTTTGTGATTGGTTCCAAGCAAAGTTAGGGTGGTTCCTCCAACCCTGATTATATGTGGAAGAATACGGATCGCTTCTAGGTCTTTGAAAAGCAGCATTGGTATGCTCATGACCTTGAAACGGAGAATTCAATGAACATTCTTCCGTCAAATGGGAAGGAACAGAACAACATCCACATACAGTTTTGGAGAGTGACATTTGATTTAGGGCAGCGGAAAAAAATTTATTTTCCATAGTCTCGAGTTTCTTTTGCATTGCCGACATTTTAGCTCTAACTCCTATGGAAACATCAGACTGGTTATTGCCCCCCTAGACGATTGACTTACACCCTCCCACTGTAAAGATCTTTCAGCGAAATCTTCTAAGAATTTCCATGCTTCTCCATCATCTTTGCTCATAAAAGTGCCTTGATACATGGATTCAAGGGTCTGTTTTGTGGTAGGATTAATGCCCTCATATATGATTCTGCACAGATCCCATCTAGGAATTCCGTGATGTGGACATTGAACTAATAGATCCTTGAAGCGTTCAAAACATTTCGAGAATGTTTCATTTGGAAGCTGGGTGAATTGATTTATTTCGCTACGAACTCGAGCTGTTTTATGATTGGGGTAGAATTTCTTTAGGAATGATTTTACGAATTCTTCCCAGTTTGAAATGGAATGTGCGGTTGTGTTATAAAGCCACTTCTCGGCTATATCGCACAAGGTGAATGGGAGAAGACGTAGACGCATAGCATCCATAGAAAGCTGTGATGTACCCATCATAGCGCATACATTTTCAAATTTGGTAATAAAGACATATGCGTCTTCAGACTCGAGACCGTGATATTTGGGTAGAAGATTGATGTATTGGGGTTTTGTTTCAAAATTTTCCCCATTGGCTGGTGGAATGGTGAGACAGGTCGAAAGAGGACCTCGCATAGGGTAACATCTCTCTTGGAGAGAGATGCGGGGTGGATTCTGCGCACCTGCGGACGGCGGCAGAGTAGTGGCAAAGAAGTTCGATGGAGAACCGTCCATCGATGTGGGTGCAGTGGTGGGTAAAGAAAAAGTAGACGTAGAAATACCGACTTCGGAGTCGATAGGAGGAACGCGGACAAGACGGGCATTAGAATCCTGTGTCCAGTCGAGCATGCACTAAAGGGTTTAGCACAAGTGCCAGCGTTAAGATAATTAAGGAAAATGATAAGTTGGTGTTTGTTTTGAAAAAGAATACGGATTTTTGAAAAAATGCAAATCATAAAAAAATGCACACACAACCCTAAAATCTAGTGGTCACCGAGGTCAAGTCTCTAGACCGCTCCTAACTGCCAGAAGACAAGTCGGAAGATCAATCCTCTACTGCCTCTTTGCCCCTCCTGTGGCCAGGTAAGTGCCAGGTAAGTGGGTGGTTCTAAGTAACCACCTGCCTTAAACACACTTGTCTTAGACACCACAAAAGAAACGCGGATAAGCAATAGATTACCTACGACCTTCTCCTGTCCTAAGTGAGCGCGATGATCCTTAAAGTCATGCCTAGATATTTTTTTAGTTAATGAGGGTAATGCGGATACAGTTTTGTGATTTTCGGGGCTTAGGAAGGGTAATGAACTCCCCACCTAATCTGAATTTGGTCTTTGCCCCTTAATTTCCGTATTAAAAGATGCAAACAACCAAGATCAAACACGCACAATTTTTATTTTTGCGGCGCTGCGCATTTTTGCAAAGAAACCTGCAGAAATTGGTTAATGGAGCAGATCGAGGAGGAGATAAGAAAGTAATAAAGGACCTGAGAAATTTTAGAACAGTGAAGCTACAGGAACACCGCGCTTCCGCCGCATTAGGCTGCTAATGCCGCGGATCCGCCGCGTGTTGAATGAATCACTGCACAAAAAATTTTGGCACTGCTTCTGTTGCCTCACTGAGCTCTCTGGAATATTCAGAAATTTTTTTCGCTCACTCCACAGATTCCAGATTTCCTTGTAACAAATCACAATGAATCGTTTAGTGTTTGCGCTAATTTAGATCTAAAAATTCTGATGGAATAAATTTTTCAACTCAAATTTCAAAAACGAACAAATTAGCATACTATCCCCGGCAATGGCGCCATTTGATTGATCGTCTAAGTTGTGATGAAATGTAAAGTGTTCACAATCAAAGATATTTATACCGTAATCAATTAACGGTGTCGATGTAGCGCGTTAATGAATACAGATCGTCCACCGAGATGTGTGTTTTGCTCACTTTTAGATGAGTCGAAATGAAAAGATAAAAGAAAAATTGCAAGAAAATTGATTCAAGAATTTTGAAATTTAGTTTCAAGAATAGTAAAGAAATAGATCTCAAGATCAAGAATCAATAAAGTTCTAGAACATGTCCAAATCTAATGAACTATCAAGATTTGTAATGAAGCTCGTAGGAATCGATCGAATCTATAGAAGTGATGAAAACTTGTGATTACGTTTTCTTATCCATTGATGATTTGATACTAGATCGATGACGATCAACGAGGTTTAAGGATCTCTTGAAGAAACTAGGTTTTATTCATCTCAACCTTTGTCCTTTCGATGATTCTCATTCAAAAGCTAGCCTCGAGTAAATTGAATCACCAATCGTCGATCTCTAATTAAGAGCGAAAACATTCAAGAAAGCATTTCGCTCGAAACTAGATTGTCGATGATTCAATTTACAAGAGTTTACAAAACTTATAGGAATTAAGAATCGTTTCAAGATCTAATCATCATCTATTGATTCTCTCGACTCCTCCATGAGCGGAGTTTTACTCAAGCATCATATCAAAGAACACAATCAAGAATTGAGATCTAATCATAATGCTCAAATATAAAAGTAAGCAAGATAAAGAAATTTCACCTTTTATTAATCAACAATTTTGTTACAATTCTCTCAAGATCTATAAGATTCGAGGAAAGAACTCGATCGTCGAATTAGCTCCGCACCGTCTCCGTGAGTCGCGGATCGTCTTGGATCACTTGCTCGGTTGAAGATCGGCGTTGCTTCTAAAAGGTTGAAAGCTTCTTGCTTGATTTGTACTCGGAGATCTTGAATTTGGCTTTAGTGATTGGATTAGGGTTTGAATGCACAAGTTATGTCACTCAACTTGTGGGTGGAAATTGATCAACAATCAACAACCTTGAGAGTGAAGCCTTAGGGTCCTTTTTATAGCCTTCACCTTTAGATCAGCTTCCTTTAGAAGCTAGGTTTAGTTTAGCTTCACTTGCAAGCTTGGTAGTTAGGTAGAAGGTTCTAGAGTTAGTTAGTTAGAGCTAGCTTCTTTGATAAGCTTGGATGTTAGGGAGAAGCTTCTAGGCTTAGGTAGTTATGTGGCTTGCTTAAGAAGCTTGGAAGTGTTTAGCTTGAACAAAAAGCTTTGCTGTTCGGACAGAAGCTTCTGGAGCTCTCTGGAATTTGCATTGGCTTGAAGAAGTGTGGACCTTGAAAGAAGACACCTGACACTGTGTTCTGCTGACGACATGCTTACGTGGCCGCGGATTCGCCGCAGGAAGGCCCTTCTGGCCGCGGATCCGCGGCCCATTGGAGTCTTCAGTGCATGAAACTTTCTGGTATTTCTTGTGCTGCTTTTAGTACTGCTTCTTGATGTCTTGAATATTCTAAATATTTCTTTATCACTGCCAGATCACAAGTCTTGGACTTGGCATATTTTAATCAGTACTTTTAGCAGTTTCGGCTCTTTTCCTGGAATTTCCTGCACAGATTCTCGAGACAAGTGTTGCGCTATACAAAGATGATGCATGCAATGATAAACACTAAATTTCCCTCAAAGTGCTGGTTATAATACATAACACATATTATTTGGTATTTTACAGATGTTTTGCTAATATGTGCCATAATCATACCGAACACCTTTAGATGATTGTAAATAGTAGGAAAATTGATGTGTTAAAAATGTAATATTTTCGACTGATCAGGCATATTTCACAATATTTAATATTAAAAACAACTCAACCTACAAAAATTAATTTTCTCCTAAAACAAACCTAAATAAACCAAAAATGATATGGTCCCAAAAGTCACACATTCTTTTTCCTATGTTGTAAGACTTCCAAAGATATAGCAGTCGTTGGATACTTGATAGTGGATGCTCGAGGTATATGACTAGAAACATTCAAAACTTTAAGATGCTATCAAGAGAAGAAAGTGGCAATATCACTTTTGGAGATAACAACAAAGGCAAGATCATCGGTAAATGTGATATTTCCTTTAATGATACATCTAATTCAACAATAATAAAAGACGTATTATACGTAGAAAACTTAAAACATAATTTATTTAGTGTAAACCAATTTTATGATAAAGTCTATAATGTTATTTTTGAAAAAAATATTTGCAAAATATTATATGATAATAAAGTAGTTTTAATCGGTAAAAGATATCACTACATATATAATATTTACACTCAAGATTTTAAAAATCCTAATATTAAGTGTCTAATGGTAAACAATGAAATAGATTCGTTGGTTTGGTATAGGAGATTAGGTTATTCCTCAATGGATACTTTATCCAAAATCACCAGGAATAATCTAGTCAAAGATATCCCCAAAATAAAGTTTATAAAAGATAGATTGTGTGATACCTGCCAAAGAGAAAAACAAATTAAAAGATCATTCAAACCTAAGAATAATATATCAACGAACACTCCATTGCAATTGCCTCATATGGATCTTTTTGGTCCTAGCCGCAATGCATGTTTGGGAAGCAAATATTATGTTTATGTTATTATAGACGATTTCTCAAGATTTACTTGGGTATTCTTCTTAAGAACCAAAGACGAAACTTTTAATACTTTTAAAATCTTTTCTAAACAAATTCAAAACAAAATGAACTTGAGAATATATAAATTAAGAAGCGATCATGGTGGAGAGTTTGAAAACTGAATATTCTTCGAATATTGTAATAAGAAAGGTTTCAAACATGAATTCTTCTGTGTCAGAACTTCACAACAAAATGAAGCCGTTGAAAGAAAAAATCGTTCTTTACAAGAAATGACATGTACCATGCTCAATGAAAATAACTTATCAAAATACCTTTGGACTGAAGTAATTAACACTTCATACTACATAATAAATAGGGTAATAATTAGAAAATACCTAAATAAAACACCATATGAATTATTTTATAGTAAAACACCTAACGTTAAATATTTCAAAGTTTTTGGTTGTAAGTGCTATATATTAAATACCTTAGATAACTTAGAAAAGTTCGATTCTAAATGCGATGAAAGAATATTTGTTGGTTACTCTATGACCAGCAAAGCCTATCATGTTTATAATAAATGAATTTTAACCATTCAAAAAAGCTTGCACATCAAATTTGATGAAACTAACTCTTTAAACCCCGAAACTATTTTAGAAGATGACAATCCAATCTTTTCAAAAGGTTTGGATGACACATCATCAAATAAAGAAGTTGAAACCAATCAAACGAAACCACAAGAGCAAGTTACTGATACTACTCTTTCAAAAAATTGGCAATTCAATAAAGACCGCCCTACGGACTTAATTATAGAAGACATAGATAATGGAGTGGTCACTAGAGTATCAACATTTAACCTATGCATCAACTCAGCCTTTATTTCGGTTATAAAACCAAAGAATTTTAAAGAAGTTGAGAATGATGAGCATTGAATAGAAACAATGCAAGATGAGTTAAACCAATTTGAAAGAAATAAAGTTTGGAAATTAGTTACAAAACCCGAAGATAGACCAATTATTGGTACAAAATGGGTTTTTTTAGAAACAAGTTAGACGAGTCAGGGAATATCGTAAGGAATAAAGCACGATTAATTGCTCAAGATTATAATCAATTTGAAAGAATTGATTACGACAAAACTTACACACTTGTTGCAAGAATCGAAGCTATTAAGATATTATTAGCTTTTGTTTGTTTCAAGAATTTTAAAGTCTCTCAAATGGACGTTAAGATTGCATTCTTGAACGGTAGGATAGAAGAAGAGGTATACGTAGCACAACCACTAGGCTTTGAAGATCATAAACACCCTAAATACGTATAAAAATTAGACAAGGTATTGTACTGTCTCAAATAAGCTTCTAGAGCTTGGTATGAGAGACTAACTACATTCCTAATAGAGATAGGATATGTTGGATATAGTGCCCTCAAAGTCAATTATTGGATCGCAGGTACGTGATTGTGATGATTGAGGAAGGGCCTATACCGATAAAACAGTCTTACTCGAGATGATAGTATGCTATCTGGTTTGTCTTTATCACTGTTACACTTTGATAGAGCCCTTAGGATCTTGCTTGACTACCAGCAGTATGATGGCGATCATATATGTGGGAGCTGGGGTCTATAAGCACATCCTTAAAGAGTCCCTAGTCGTGGGAGTTTCGAGACAGGGTATCGATACTCCAAAGTAGACTAGTGTATACAGTCGAGACCCCGACGAGGGGCGGTGGCCGGTCTCACAAGCCATTGCTGTTAGTTGGATCACTTAAGATGTATACAGGTGCTCATTGGGTTATGAGTACACCAGACAGGACTCGTCGGGAACATGCTAGTTGGTATTATACATATCGTTAGATAGCAGTTCCCTGGTGACATGTGTACAGGTTAGTCTGTCGACCTGGGATCGTCATTTGTCTCGTGTGAGTTCCTACTGTGCTTTGATTTATACCCTACCACGGGTCAAAGGAGTCATGCAAACAGGTATTTTTTGGGTACAGTCCCGAGCCACATGGAGGCAGTGAGCAGATCGTCGGGGATTCGTCTCTCCCGATATTGGGGGTGAGATCGCGCTGTGTTTAGGAGAGCCATTACACGAAATCCCTGGCCAGGGTAATCGAGATTTACTGGAAAGTATTCCAGTAGTATCTCAGGGTGTTCTGGGCTACTCTCTGACATGACTTATACAGCTGTTTGGGGTCTGACGTTTACCAGCCCCCTAGGCCCTATATGCGATACTCATAGACGAACGGACCGGATTGTACGGATATTGTCACTGTCAGACTCAGTAGGGTTTCTAGATGAGTTCGCTCGTCAGCTTCCCTTCCAATCAATACATAGGCAATCGTTACGTACAGCTTGTACCTCTGACGTGCTAGTGGTTATACCCAGTGCCAGTATGTTGATGAGTCATTAGAGTCCCCCACAGACTGTTTCCCAAGTTCGGGCGAAATGTTGTAGAGGCCGTATGGTTTTATGGCAGGGTTCGGAAAATGCACGTGCGTTTACGCACGTGTCATATTTCGGGCAGATAATACTGGTAGGCTTTGGTTTAAGCCGGATACAAGTATTATACTGTGTAGACGTAATATCTTTGTCTCAGTTGCATTTGTATTCGGTCGTAATACAAATACGGGTATGTTTATACTGTTACGGGGTTATTCTGAAATTCGTTTCGGGATCGCTTTTGGAAGTTGCCAGTTTCCAGTTTCCAGTTTTCTATCACCCGTATTAAACATTCGGTTAAATGCGGATTTATCTTTTCTTGAGGGTGAGTCATGAGGTTCTAGAAGGTTCTAGATTTGGTGACTTGGTTTTGTTTCATTGGTTGCATTAATTGTTCATTTAATGTTTTGATGACTAGGGTTTTTTAGTTCATTGTATGCATTAATGATATGCAAGGTGTCTTGTGACTCATTATCTTTATTAATCTTATGGTTACCTCTTCCTTGCTCCTACACTCACCTCCCCTGTCATATATTGTGGCCGGCCCTTGCTTGTGGGGAGCATGGTTGTTGATTTGAAAAAGATGCAAGTATTTGGTTCATGGAAATTAGTATACTCTATTTCTCATTTTGACCTGATCCAAAAGGCAACTTCGTTAACCGTTCGTCCATAGTTTTGGACGTAACGAGACAAAGTATTCTATTCATTCTCTACATCAATCTTGGTCATCTCTTTTAGCAAACTTGATGATCGAGTTGCCTCGGTTCAGAGGCGGGAGCCCGTTTAAAGATCCGTCGACGTGGTTCCACCTGGACGAGAAGACCGGAGATTCTGGAGATTGGAGCAGCCGCAACAAAGCGTGGGATGATGGTTGAAGACCGAAGGACTCGGATCGTTCGGTATAATATTTCTACCCACTTTGTAGTTTGTTAGTTTAGCTTTAATGGCGGATCCGGATTATAGTATGCGATAGCGCCAGCTAAAAAGTTTTTTGTTCTGCATTTGGCGTCTGAAAGACGGCCGGGACGCTGCTGTAGACTTACAGTGGTATCAGAGCCTTACCATTAAGCTTTACTAACTTGTGCTAACGCGTTTAAAACATCGACCGAGCGGAATTTTCAAAATCGCAATTTCATGTGTTAAAGTTTCTGTTAATTTTAAATCTGTTCCAAAAATTATTCTGACAAGACCAGAAAATCGTGCAGGCTTTTATTTGAAAACAGAAGAAATTCGATCCACTGATCCGACCGTACGGCCGCGGATCTGCCGCCAAAGCCATGCTTTGGCCACGGAAGCGCGGCCGTCTTGGTGAGTCAGTGGGCCATATTTCTTCTGTAGCTTCTACATGGGAAATTATGGTTTTTGGAACTGTTCTTTTGGGCCCAGTGTTTGTTACTGTACTGCAGATATTGTAGGACCCACTTCGGGAAGTTTTGTCGATCGAAATTTTAAACTTGTTAGTTTACAGTATTTATATTATATCTCCGACAGGGAATGTCATTTGAGCGGTAAATTACATCTAATTGCTATAGTTCTTTTAAACAGATTTGCGAACGTGACATTCGCGTTGATGTTCTGTGTTGTGCTGTAATGTTGCGGATATGTCGTGGTGGATAGCAGTGTGCAATGGTAGTGCCTTTTGAATTTATTTGTACATTTGATATTGCGGGGTGAGCGTCCAACATGTGGACTGCCGTCACTGCCTGTTTGTATAATATTCTTTTAGGGCACGACCAGGTTGAGGTCGATGTACCCGTTATACATATTTTTATTTCTGTACTAGGTTTATCCCGCGTCGGAGTGCATGGATAGCCGAGTTCTGGAGGGCAACGGGTCCGTATCTCATAGCTTTGAGAGGCAGAGGGGCCTCACTCTAGAATTGGCAGACTATTCGCCACACTCGTAGGGGGTACAGGTTGACCCAAGGAGGGGTGCTCAAGTTACCGGATTCCGTGAAGTGCCGGGTGGTCCATTCATTTTGCTGTAGGGGGCTGCCTCTCTTCATGTTTTGGCGGGTAACTTGCCTCACCCGTAGGGGTCGAGGTTTCATTGCACAGGCTATCGACACGACCAGGGGAACGTCGGGTTTCAGTAGCGGCTATGTGAAACCCGGGGATCCCAGATTATCTGTATTGTTCTGTGATACTTATTACTTTTCTGTAATGTTGCATATTATCACGCCTAGAGCGATTATTGTATATTGGTATATATACTATTAGATATTATATATGTTTTACACCCGCGCTAGTCCAGTCCCTGCTCTGTTGTTAGTTAAGTAACCTAACGGGTGATGACGGGACCCAGTGACGAATGCGGATGGCATATACGTACATTTTATTTTCGTTCTTTTCTGGTGTGATTGATTGATGGGACTGCATTGATTCTTATCAATGCAAGGATAAAACAAACCTATATTTGATGTTGTTGGAACAAATTTTAAAAAAGGTGTTATTACAAAGATGTTTCCTTTTGTTTTGCATAGCGGTATTCAGTTGGAATATCCTGCACCCATTCGACGAGGCAAGGGCCGAGATCCCTTCACCGGGAGTGACCCCTTGGGCAGAAGTTTACGTCAGGGTAATAACTTTACTATAGTCGATTACAAGTTGCTTTGCATCACGGTATTCAGTTAGAATATCCTGCACCTCATTCCATGAGGAAAGAGCCGAGATCCCTTCACCGGGAGTGACCTCTTTAGCAAAAGGTTTTCGTCACTATATCTTTATAAAATGCTATCAGGTTCCTTCAACGAGATCAAGTTCATTACGTTAAAGGTTTTTCGCCAAAAACCGGCCGTAGCCCTCCGTCATTTCTTATGGACGGTCAGTAGTATTCAAGCAATGTTTGTTGGCCTACGTCAAGGCATAGTGTTTGGTAGCTGCTGGGGTATTCATTTGTTGCATAGATAGATGCATTAGTTTAGGACAGACGTATAGCCTTGTTGGCCTACGTCAAGGGCATGTACGATGGATCTAAATCAGGACAACGACGGGTAGAACTTGACATGTGACTTATGATTTATTGTCCTACGTCAAGGTCATAAGAGCATGGGATTAAAATTATATCGGGAGTTTCAAACATACAAGAAACTTGCCATACTTGCGCATACCTTCTGGAGTGTGATAACTTGAGTGGCTTCCATCAAGTTATCATGCGATGATAGTTGGATCCCGATTCTCACTGATGAGTTGGTTTACTCTTCGGGTGATCTTGACTAATTCTTCTTTCAGGTTTGAAGGAGAATTTGAGATTACAGTGGGAGGTTTCCTGATTAGATAAAGTGATAACCATTCTGATCTAGGTTAGAGTGCACGCAGAGTGTTTCTTTTCTCTCTCTTTGGCAGCGACCTTTGACCGACCCTAGACTATGACTCAGTGACCAAGTTGAATGAACCTTCTTAAAATACTGGCTTTTGGATTATCCGAGTTGCATAAGTCATTGCCGCTCCTTCTTTTACCCTTTGTATTTCTCAGAACACCATGTATTATTACGGATATCCACTTCCATTGGATAGATCCATCGTATGGTTATATACAAACTCGGAGGGATTTCTTCGAGGATGGATCCAGGTTCAGGAGAAATAGAATTGGTTTATTCAGTTGTCTTTTATTATCACCTTCTCTCAGGTTGCGAGGACTCCTTGGTTTAGGAGAGTACACCTATTACGCTTATTGGATAGTCTTATTCCAAACCATAGGCAGGTGCCGAAAGGTAGGGAATGAAGAAAACCAATTATCCTAAGTAGGGTGTACAGAAGGTAATAACTAAAGACAAAATAAAGGAATTAGAAAGAGGGCAAAGTAAATTGCGACTGCTATCATTCACGACCAAACTGCGTACTTCATCGCCACTCCTATTTCACCTTTGCTTTTTTCCTCAGTTCGGGAGAAATAGAATAAGGTATTATTCAGTTGTCTTTTATCATCACCTTCTCTCAAGCTTCGAGTACTCCTAGGATTAGGAGGGTACACCTATTATACTTACTGGATAGTCTTCTTCCAAAGTATAGGCAGGTGCCAAACGGTAGGGAAGGAAGAAAACTACTTAGCCTAATGATGGTGTACAGAAGGTAATGAATAAAGACAAATAAAGGGATTTAGGGAGATGGAAAACAAATATACGGTTAAAGTCATGAATTGGATTATGGAAGAGGCATTACTAAGAATACCAGGATACCCCTTCGAAACATTTTCATGTTTCAATTACACTGTGCATTGTTAATTGTAAATTGATTTCCCAATTAAACCCTTGCTCCAGGGTATGTATTTACCAAGTATGCTTCACACATCTGTATGGTTTTACAGATGATGAGTGAGAGTAAGCTATTGGGAATTAGGTGACCATCCTCATTATATCGGAATTCGTTATAATTGGTGATATTTGTGGAAATCGCCTGGGTACAGTTTTCAACCTACGACGCACAGGTTTTGAGTTATTCAACTCAGCGAACTTATACAGAATATTGTATGTTGTTCAGTGTCCATTAGGACAAAGGGGTTGGTCCTCGTACTATGTTCTATTTACTTGTGACTTCTCTAGTTTTTAGACAAGTGTTTCGTAGAAATACAATGCCTAAGTTTTGAGAAGTTGTGAGTATAGGAATAAAGTAGAGAACCAGGTGTCGCAAGTATCGGGATTCTTCAAAGAAATCGAAGATGTAGATTCTTGTGATTGGTATTCAATTGATAGTAACAGTTTTGAGAAACTTGTTTCTCTTTCGGGTTACTCATAATTGGATGGATTCCTAAGTTGAGTAATGCTGATTAGCCTCTCTCCATTAAGTTGATATGCACTGGAGACAGCTGCATGATTTGAATCTGGTTCCAATTAAATAAGTGCCAAAGTTTCTATATTGGATATAGAATGCTTCATATCTTAACGATGTTAAGGTAAGGAGAGTTGTCCAGCTTATGCTTAAAACCAGACACTGGATAACTCAAGGCACGTTTCTATAATGGCAGTTTTCGGGTTGACCGTAGTTTTGACGAGGGTTGATTTTCTACCATCTGGAAGATCAATAGTGATATTGTTCTTAACTCGCCACAGTTTTAGTAAAATGGATTTTTTCAGAAAACAAAAGTGGGAGTATGGTAGAACTGGAAGTGATTCCAGAACCGCAAACGATTATGGAAAATTTAATAAGACCTATATATTCAATCAGGTTTGGCATTCCAATAGCCACTCCGCAGATATGGTGGGTAACCTCAGACACCCGAGAGGTACTCCGGTAGCCTCAAGGACGGTGACAGGGAGGTTCTTGTTTACCCAGACTTGACACTACTGTTGTTCCAGGCTATGAGACCTGGCAGGAGATTAAGTATAGCGTCGTTCTAAACTAGCTTTAGAAGTGCACGTATATATTATTCTGCCAGAGGGTTGTCGTAGTCAGTGGGAGCAATGGAAGCATAGTGGGCAAGTAGCTTATGTTCATTTATAGACTTGAGCAGTTATAGCGGAGATAGATCATCTAATTTTGATATGACAGTCATAGGTTTGACTTCATCAGAATAGGGGAAGGATCTGTTAAGAAGGTAGTAGGGTGTGATGTCCTGGTATTTGGATGACATACACAGAGTAGGAAGTAAAATTCCTATAATACGATCGGTTATACTGTGGTTGTCACACAGTTGTTTCTCCACAAAAGGATATGGATATAATATCTGACATTCTGGTTACTAGATCTATGGTTTTAGATCTAAATTTGGGTAGTTTTCCAATGTGGTACTTTGACAGCATTCTAATAGTATTTTAGAATAGATGACTCCTGGCATGGTGGTGAACCTGCAGGTGATGGAGTCACCCTCTCTAAAGGTGTCTTACAGACTAAAGGGGAGAGGAACGTGCATGATTGGCAGATCACTTGCTTAGGCAATTGAGTCAATCGTGAGATGTCAAGTACCAAACAAGATGTTGTTTTTGCACTAGATGCGATAAGTTTACATTAATCCAATCCTGAAGAAACATAAGGAAGCAGTTTTAAAATATAAGTGCATGTTCTACGGATTTGATGACGGCAGCCTCCTTCGGGAGACGGTTATCATTCCAGGCTTCAAAGGTGATATGGATGATAGAGTGATTGTCAGAGTTATAGTTTTCCCTCTGACGAGAGACAATATTTGTAACGCCTTAGATTTCGGTTAGTGTTCGTTTAGACGTTAATGCGGGTTTACTGTAAAAAGTTTACCAATTCGGGTTCCTCACATTTTATAACATTTAATTAATAATTTATTATTATTTGTTATAAGCATGCACGTACGTGTGCACGTAAATGTGTGGATTTGTTTGTGCTAATTTTGATCTTAGCAACCATGACACTTAACCTAATCCTTTGTTTATCTTAATCTCTATGCTTTACCTAATCCAATCCTTGCCATTTCTAGATATATCTTGTGAGTGAGAGAGAGAGTGAGATATTTGTTTATGAGTGATGAGGTGGTGTGAAGGCATTAATGAAGAGTTAATGCATTGTTACACTCACCTCTCACTTCACCCTATACTTACCTCCCTCTCTCATATCCTCACACACTCTCTCTTTTTCTCTATCTCTTTCTCATTTCTTCATCTCATTCTCTCTCTCAACTGAACACTATCTAAGTTCATCACAAAATTCATCAAATCCTTCACAAACTTCATCAAAATCACATTTTCTCTAGGATATTGCCTCATGGATGCCTTGGATCATACAAAGCTAGGATCTTTGTGTTCATTTGATTAGGTAATGTTTCTTTTCTGTTGTTTAAGTTATTTTTGTGTAGCTTAGCTTTAAAGTTGCTGTTTTTATCGCGTATCGTATCGTTTCGGGTAAATATCGTATTTTTAGTGTCGTTTTATGGTCTCGGATGATCTGCTGTTAAACTAAAAGTGTGTTGCAAAAATTGACTTAACAGTAACCTAGTATAGAGACCTAGAACCTACCCACAAAATATGAGCCCATTTCCTCATACTACGGCCGCAGATTTATTAGAGCTGGCCGCAATTTGCGGCCAGAGTAGGGACCTGGGTGTTGGTTTTTGTTGTAGGGGTCTTCGGGGTTATTTGTAGGCTAATGGTACTTGCAATTTTTACAAATGGTTAGCACAGAAAAATATGGGAACACTTGTGTGTTTCTAGTGTTTCGTTTCGTGCGATACGTTATCCGATACGATGCGTGTTACGTGTTGCTGTTGCGCTGAGTTGGTTGCGTAGTGTAGCTATACGCGTTAGCTACAATACGAATCCTTTAGTGTACGTTTGTGTGTCGTGTTGGTTCAGGTAGGTTGTAAGTATTTTAGGTTATTATTGATATATACTTGTTTTATTGTTAATATTGCAGATTCGCAGGCGGGGACTACAGACGCTGCTACAAAAAGAAAACAGGTGGTAGGCTTCACTTAGCCAGGAGCGTTGGTGAGTAGATTTAACATCTACAGGGGAATCGCCCGCATGGCGTTATGCGTCTGGGTTAGAGATGTTATTTCTGTCGCATATTCTATGTCATATTTAGAATTGCGCATTTACCCTATTATTTAGATATTGTTGTGCTTGGACTAGTATCCTTAGGACACTGCACATATTATTGACGATTCATGTTGCACGAGCACTGATTGTATGCTACACACACCATCAATAATTGCCATGTAACGCACAACCCACTTATAGATATGATATTGCTTGGTTAGGGACATTGAGACTTTGATTCATATTTCTTTACGCATTGACTTATAGCATACCTGTATACCTATATGCTTACACATATGCTCTGATATACTTACATGCTAGTTACCTGTATACCTATAGAGTATTGTACCATTAGTGATAGGTACATGCACACTTTATGACATAGCTACAGGTATACCTTGCACACATACTTCACTTATACCCAGGGGGTATATTACATCATTTACTTATAGGTAGATACATATACCTTGCTGTACCCTTATGTTTACACATATATCTGGTTATAGCTACATTGTTTACCTTTACTTGATATTATTTAGAATTGGAGAAATTAGGAATCACATGATATTTATATTAACTTGTTGCAGTTAATTAGCGGCTTTTCCTTTATATGCTTTCATTACAGTTTTATGTTGTATATATTATATTCATGGATTTTCGCAGTGTGATATGGATTTTTCATGATATTTTTTGGATTTGGGAACAGTGCTAGTTCATGAAATTATGCATTATTTGAAAAACCCGGTTTTCCTTGTTATGATATTTCAGCAGCCACCATGAGATTTATCGATTATGATTATATACTCCATACGAGGAGGGGTGCCGTATGAGGGTACATGGTGGGGCCCGGGGGTACCTCGGGGCAAGAAGATTGATGCGCTTTGTCGATTGAGCCTGGCAGGGGAACCATACACTCCGGTGACACTACCAATGACTCAGCGGTTATCGTGGGGATACCGACGGGAGTCATGTACGTATAGATACGTCGAGAGGCGAGGGTCAGAGCTAGGCACTTGAGCTTTCGGGATAGCGTATGATACGTACCTATCAGGGTGCCAGTCGTGGTGACAACACCTGATAGACTTGCATTTCTATGTCGATGCTTGACACATTGGTTTTATGATATTTCTTTTTACTCCTTTTATATATAACAGGGGTTTAGGCCGCTGTTATATATGCCCTTACACCAATATTAGTGGAATGGGACGCTAATATATGTGTATTGACATTTTTACTTCTTTGTATATATAACAGGGGATTAGGCCGCTGTTATATATGCCCTTACACCAATATTAGTGGAATGGGATGCTAATATATGTGTATTGACTTTAAGTTATATACATCATCATATTTATTTGTACAAACATATTTAGGGTGTTAGAGTTTTACTTGATATTGGATTTGGGATATACATGATTTATTTGAGACTTGATACAGGATAAATGAGATTCACTTAATTTTGTACATTCAGGATATAGGAGATTTATTCGATATTGTACATTCAGGATTTGTGAGACTTATATGATATGAGAGCCAATTTGGGGGCTGATTTGAGGAATTGAGATTTTGGATTTGTTTTGATGGATTGTGATCCTACCACGATGTCAGGATTCCGTGGAAATGACATATTTCATTCTATACTTCACATTTATTGTTTATGCACTGCTTCATGTATTAGTAGTACCTGTTAGAATATCTTTCATGATTGTTGCATTTACATATCTTTATTTATATGCATTGCTTCATGTATTAGTTGTACCTGCTAGTGTACCTTTCATGATTATTGTATTCATATGACTTTTTATTGCTTTTAATTACATATGTTAGATTCGCGTTGTACGTACATACTTGCGATTACCTGCATATGTTATTTACTATTCACGAGTTGGCAACTCACCCCCGTTGTGCCACAGTTGTTTTGCAGGGTGTTCCCCAGAGTAGTTGAGGCAGGCTATTCATCTATTTATCATCTTTTGCCACGGATACCGCATCGGCTCACAGTGTGCTATTTTTCTTAGGTGGGTTTTGTGGTTATTCGTGTTGTATTGTATATTCGTTGTATCCTTGTACTCTCCATCTACTATACTTTCATGTTTAACTTAGAGACTTGTATGAGGACGTTATTTTATATTATTTTGTGACTTGTTGTTTTTTATACAGTTTCTTTTCTATCATCTTTTATTTCTTCGCTTCGGCGTCATATATTTGTTGTAGTGGTTGTTTTCCGCCTTTGGGCGTGTTTTTTTTGCTCCCGTTCGGGGATGCTTTACTTTTATTTATGTTGTACCCATTTTTGGGGCTAGTTTTTACAAAGGAGGTGCTGCCAAAATTTTAAAGGAAATAAGACGGGCTTTTAAAGAATTTGGGTTGTGATTTCAAATGTTTCAAAACTTCTATTATCTTTCCTTGTCTTTTTAATGGTTTAGATTTCTGGGTTTTGGCTTTCTTTTTCCGCGTTACCTCTGTAGGCGTTGCGTAGTATTAGGGCCGTCACGTGCCAATTTCGGGTCGTGATAGTATTTTGGACAGGAGTTCCAAGAGGATACCGTGGGAGGCATGGTGCTGGATACTGATTAGGTTCAGTGATCAATACAATCTAAGAAGTTTGGATTTGGAGTTCATTTATGAACTAGGTCACATCAGATATCCAGACATATTCTAACACAGGTATTACTCGATTCGGGAGATGGCTTTCTCCGCGAACTTGAGATTAATAGAGACATAGAAAGAAACATCAGGGCGGATCCACTCACTGAGGCTATTTCTCAAACACAATAGTTTTACAAACGAGCTTTGTGAAACTGATTAGTAGAGGAGTTGGATGTTCGGTATCACACGAGCTGTGAGTACGCGGCATCGCAATAATTAGCCTTAAGTGAAAGTGGGAGATTGTTGGATATAGTGCCCTTAAAGTCAATTATTGGATCGCAGGTACGTGATTGTGATGATTGAGGAAGGGCCTATACCGATAAAACAATCTTACTCGAGATGATAGTATGCTATCTGGTTTGTCTTTATCACTGTTACACTTTGATAGAGCCCTTAGGATCTTGCTTGACTACCAGCAGTATGATGGCGATCATATATGTGGGAGCTGGGGTCTATAAGCACATCCTTAAAGAGTCCCTAGTCATGGGAGTTTCGAGACAGGGCATCGATACTCCAAAGTAGACTAGTGTATACAGTCGAGACCCCGACGAAGGGCGGTGGCCGGTCTCACAAGCCATTGGTGTTAGTTGGATCACCTAAGATGTATACAGATGCTCATTGGGTTATGAGTACACCGGACAGGACTCGCCGAGAACATGGTAGTTGGTATTATACATATCGTCAGATAGCAGTTCCCTGGTGACATGTGTACAGGTTAGTCTGTCGACCTGGGATCGTCATTTGTCTCGTGTGAGTTCCCACTGTGCTTTGATTTATACCCTACCACGGGTCAAAGGAGTCGTGCAAACAGGTATTTTTTGGGTACAGTCCCGAGTCACATGGAGGCAGTGAGCAGATCGTCGGGGATTCGTCTCTCCAGGTATTGGGGGTGAGATCGCGCTGTGTTTAGGAGAGCCATTACACGAAATCCCTGGTCAGGGTAATCGAGATTTACTGGAAGGTATTCCAGCAGTATCTCAGGGTGTTCTGGCTACTCTCTGACACGACTTATACAGCTGTTGGGGGTCTGACATTTACCAGCCCCTTAGGCCCTATATGCGATACTCATAGACGAACGGACCGGACTGTATGGATATTGTCACTGTCAGACTCAGTAGGGTTTCTGGATGAGTTCGCTCGTCAGCTTTCCTTCCAATCAATACATAGGCAGCCATTACGTACAGCTTGTACCTCTGACGTGCTAGTGGTTATACCCAGTGCCAGTGTGTTGATGAGTCATTAGAGTCCCCCATAGACAGTTTCCCAAGTTCGGGCGAAACGTTGTAGAGGCCGTATGGTTTTATGGCAGGGTTCGGAAAATGCACGTGCGTTTACGCATGTGTCATATTTCGGGCAGATAATACTGGTAGGCTTTGGTTTAAGCCGGATCCAAGTATTATACTGTGTAGACATAATATCTTTGTCTCAGTTGCATTTGTATTCGGTCGTAATACAAATGCGGGTATGTTTATACTGTTACGGGGTTATTCTGAAATTCGTTTCGGGATCGCTTTTGGAAGTTGCCAGTTTCCAGTTTCCAGTTTTCTATCACCCGTATTAAACATTCGGTTAAATGCGGATTTATCTTTTCTTGAGGGTGAGTCATGAGGTTCTAGAAGGTTCTAGATTTGGTGACTTGGTTTTGTTTCATTGGTCGCTTTAATTGTTCATTTAATGTTTTGATGACTAGGGTTTTTTAGTTCATTGTATGCATTAATGATATGCAAGGTGTCTTGTGACTCATTATCTTTATTAATCTTATGGTTACCTCTTCCTTGCTCCTACACTCACTTCCCCCTTCATATATTATGGTCGGCCCTTGCTTGTGGGGAGCATGGTTGTTGATTTGAAAAAGATGCAAGTATTTGGTTCATGGAAATTAGTATACTCTATTTCTCATTTTCACCCGATCCAAAAGGCAATTTCATTAACCGTTCGTTAGTTTAGCTTTAATGGAAGATCCGGATTATAGTATGCGATAACGCCAGCTAAAAAGTTTTTTGTTCTGCATTTGGCGTCTGAAAGACGGCCGGGGCGCTGTCGTAGACTTACAGGATATACAAAAGGCATTGTTAATAAAACCTTATTTACCAAATATCATGGAAAAGATATCATAGTTGTTCATATTTATGTTGATGACATCATTTTTGGTTCTACTAACGAGCGGTTTTATCAAGAATTCTCACAGTCAATGCAGGATGAGTTTGAGATGAGTACGATGGAAGAATTAAACTTTTTCCCCGGACTTCAAATCAAACAAACTCAAGATGGACTATTCATCTCTAAAATCAAATACACTAAGGAACTTATCAAAAAGTTCGGCTTAGAGGATGCAAAGACATGTGAGACTTCAATGGAAATTACAACAAAACTAACCAAGGATTAATCAGGAAAAGCGGTAAATATACGACTCTACCGAGATATGATTGATAGTTTGTTGTATTTAACTGCAAGTAAACATGATATCATCTATAGCGTGTGTTTATATGCTAGATTCTAAGCAGATCCTAGAGAATCACATTTAATAGCTGTAAAGAGAATATCTAGATATCCCAAAGGCACTATTAATCTAGGATTATAGTATCCTAACAATAACGTGTTCCACTTAACAAGTTATTCAGATGCTGATTATGCTGGGAGTCAAACCGACAGAAAAAGTACCAGCGGTACTTGTTATTTCCTAGAAAACTGCCTTGTATCTTGGAATTCCAAGAAACAAGCATAAGTAGCATTGTCTACTGCTAAAGCAGAGTACATTGCCACCGGTGCATGTTGTGTATAAAGTCTTTGGATCAAATATATCTTGGAAGTCTATAAAGACATGGTCTCTAAGATACCAATACTTTGTGACAATACTAGCACAGTCCAAATGACCAAAAACGCTGACCAACATTGTCGAACCAAACACATAAATGTTAGATATCACTTCCTACGATATCACTATCGCAAAGGTGATATTGTTCTTGAATATATACCGACTGATTCACAGTTGGCTGATATATTTACCAAACCCTTAGATAGAACTCATTTTGCAAAAATAAGAGGAGAACTTAACATGTTAGAACAAGAAACCAAATCATATATAATAAGAACACTGACACTTAAAAAAGTTTTAATAAAATTTCAAGACTCCTAAGGATATGGACGTCCCTTATAGACGTCCATAAGTGTGTCTGTTCATAAAAGTGCCATGCAGTTTTATGAACTTTTGTAATTCGAACCTTTAAACGTTTTTAAAAAACCGATTATCAGTTTTTAGAACTATCAAATTTCATCTATAAATAGCGATGAACACATTTGTGATTTCCATCACTTGTGATTCATTCTATTTCTCCCAAAACCTACACAACTTACACAACCATGTCCAAGAGAACAATGGCAACTAGGAACACCCCTTTAACTGAGAAAGGTTCTACATCTTCGAAGCGACAGGACGTCAAAATCAAATATGAACAAACCTCTCCAGTTCGACCCTCTCCTAATCCATCAAGAGTTTTTCCTTTCACATTACCGAAATCCCCTTCGACGTTCTCGTATGAAGAGGATCCCTCGGAAGAACCATTTGAGGAATATACTTTTCCTACTCCTCTAATCGGCGATGACCCCCCTCCAGTTGATCCGCCAACTCAAAGACCATCCCCTAATGTTCCTTAAGCAAATTGCTACTACCATAATCCAAATGGCTTCGGGAATGGCAAAAATGATCCTTTTTACATTCATCCTGGTTCTGATAAACATATAATGTTCATCGTCTGAGTTGAGACCCTTGACACTCAAATTCAGACGTTCGACAGGATCAAGGGGAAGTTTATCAAAGGGAGAAAGAGACCAAAACGGCTGAATTTTGGAAGTATCTCCTTCGCTTCTAATTTTCTTCGTTTTAAACCTATGTACTTCTTTGTTTTGTTGTATATTTGTTTTTTTTGTTATTGTTTTAGTTTATTTTTATGTTGTATTAGTATAGGTTTGTATCTGCGTACTTTTTCTTTAATGAAATGAATATGTTTGTTTTTCCTTTAATTTGCTTGTTATATGTTAATTAAGTCTTAATATATGTATGTATGTATGTATGTATGTATGTATGTGTGTGTGTGTGTGTATATATATATATATATATATATATATATATATATATATATAAACAACTAAGTTTAGACACCAACCAAATCCTTAAAATCTATCTTTTCACCCAAATACCCCATGCACTGTTCTTTTAAAAACCGTGTGCAGGGACGTCTCAATGAACGTCCATCATAATGTCCATTTGGCCATGGATGTCCCATATGGACGTCAATGCGTCGAAAATTCTGAACCGTCCTGACCTTTTCTTGAAAAATCACACTTCTTAGATCCGTCACTTTACATATAGGACGTCCATTCAACTCCTATTTATTCATCTCATCACTTCTAAACCCTCATAATATCATATCCTTTCTCTTTCTTCCTTCTCAAATTCCTACTCAAACCCTAATTTCTCCACTTTGCAAACTCTTCAAAATGGTTCGTACCAAGAACGTTGAAGTTGGTAAATCTTCAATAAGCAAGCGTCGTCGCCGTGCTCCTTCACCACAACCCATAAAAGAATCCGAAAGCGATTCATACAATGAAGAAGAAGATGAGACTTATACTCAAGAGACTGAGTACATGACACAAGCACAAGCCGATGAAGACGAAGAAGTCGAGGAAGAAGATGTCTTGTTCGCCTTCATCAACCCAAAAGCCTCTGCTCTTTACGACCTCTTAATCAAGAAGTGAATTGTTACTGACCCTTTCATTTGTCTCAACGAAATCGCCTATTTCCAACTCACTCCCTTACTCCAATTTCAAGATTGGGTCCACTTGATTGTGTCACCCATGTCAATTTCGTCTATCTCTTTTATTCTAACTTAATTAGTAATCAAGACGATATCACCATTCTTCATACTCGATTACAACGCCGCACAATCATTATTTCACCCGTATCCCTCGCTAGGATCTTTCAGGTTCCTAATGAAGGTGTGGATGTCTATCGTCAAACCCTCTCTACCTTCGAGCATTTTCCACCCAATGTTACCAAAGAGGATGCCTCTCGACTCCTCCACGGTAAAGAATCCCCCATTGTTCAATGATCCTCTCACCCAAACTCTTGCACCACAAGCCCGTGTCTTGGCATTTCTTTTGGGTCACACCATGTATCCTAAATCCGGTGGTAGAGATAGGATCACACAAACACACAAACTCTTTACCTATCGTGTGTTGGCTTGAATCAAAATAAACCTTCCCTTGTTTATTATCAATTTGATGTGGAGTTTTCCAAATTCCAAATCAAATCTTTATTACGGCAAAGTGATCACAAAGTTCATTGAAAATGCCGGTATTGATCCCGCCATTGACTCCTCCATTCAATCGGTCGATAAACATTTTGGTTTTTATAATATCCGCCTCATGGGCTTAGCCGATTATGATATGCAAGCTCTTCCTCCTCCTCATTCTCCACCACATCCTCCAAGTGAACTCAAACCACAACAACCACCTCCATTCAATTTTCAAGAATTTGAGCACCGTCTTTTTAATCATTTCAATGATTTGAATCTAAATTTCAACACTCGTTTTGACTATCTCAACACTCGACTCGATGAAAACAATACCCGTATCGATTATCACTTTGACTATCAGTACGCTCACTCTTCATATCCTCCACCGCCTCCATTTCACTATCACCCTCACATGGATGTCGATCAGCCTTCTCATCAGCCAGACGACGATGAGTAGTTCTTTTATTGTTATTTCGTAGGCTTATGTATTAGGATTATGAACACGGTTGTATTGAAACTTATGTAGTTTGCTTATCTGAACTTATGTAGTTTGTTTTGCTAATTTTTAACTTATGTAGTTTGCTAGATTAATGATATCTCATTGCATCTTTAATTTCCATGCTTATATTATTATTAATTTTTATAAAAACCATTCCTATTTCTTCCTAATATTTCATATTTCTTCCTCCATGCTTAAAACTTTTTGATATTTCCAAAAAGAGGGAGAAATAATGTGCATATATTCAAGGGGAGTATATGAATATATCTTTTTGAAATATATATGATTATTATTATTTTTTTGTAAAATACCAAAAAGGGGGATATTGTTAACCTATGAATCGCTTTGTGTTTTGATTATTTTACAAAACCATATTTCAAATATACTATATGTTACTAACAATATCAGATAAATCGAAGAGCTACACAACCGAAATTATTCAAGCATAAGGACAGTCAACATTGCAAATGACAACTCAAAAAATAACAAAGGCAAATATCGACAGACTCGGAAGATCACAATGGAAATTCAAGGATATAAATGAGAAGTCGCACATCAGAGATATTCAAGATTTTTATATTTTCTTTTGAGTCTAGAGTCGATCTCAAACGGTTAGAATCTATTTTCTTATCCTATTTCAATTAAAATTTGCAAAAACAAAAAATCCTTTCAAAACTTCTTTTTAAAATTAAAATCCCGTGTCTGAATGCATTAGACAAGGTCGTCCTTATGGACTTCCATAGCAGTTTCAAAATTTGGTTTTTGGTTTGATTTTTGAATTTCCAACAGCTATAAAAGGCCAATAATTGTTCTATCTTTTTGGAGTAGATATAATAACTGTCCCAACTGTCCGTTTTCAACTTTCTATATATAGGACTCATTTTCAACAAGTTTTTCACCGAATCATTCTTTAGTGTTTCTATTTTCTAGTTTTTGGTGAAAACTCTGTCTCTCTCAACTCCCAAGTTCTTTACTACTCATTTCAGAAAGAAAAGATTTTTCTAGCGCTTTAGAATTTTCTATTTCATTTAGAAAAGAAAGATCTATAAAAGTTTCGAAGAAGTGACTGTTTTAAAACTTGTCTACTCTTTTGAAAAACTTCTTCGATTTGTTTTAAACTTTTTCTTAATCTCCAAAATACAATCCCGCGTCTTCTTGAATTGAAAATTTGATTTATATTTTGAGATCGTTAGGATTGTTGAAGTTGGTTTGTAAAGATTTGTTAAAATCTTACTTTGTATGACCTAGTGAAGAAAGGTCTAAGATCTTCACACTGTAAAAGGTTTCGGACTTGCGCCTTAGGTAAAAAGTCTAAGTGTTCACCGCCTGCAAGTGTAAAGGTTCTAAGATCTAAGCCTGGGAAAATATCTGGGTTTCTCCACCCGTGAAGGAGTCACTGGATAGTGAAGTTGAATTCTGAGTAGGAGTTCTCAGGCGGGGATTAGCCACAAAGTTAGTGAACCTTGATAACAATCCTTGGTGTTATTTACTTTTTATGCATTCTGTGTTTGTTGAATTGTTTATATTTATACTCTGATTTTTTATTCCGGTGCAAAATTTCTTAATTCCACACAATTGCGATGAGTTTTCCATAAAACCTTATTCACCCCCGTCTAAGGCTGTTTTCATACAGGCCCAGTAAAGAAGCCTGCGAACTCCAAAAGCTCAGTCTCTAAAAGGGTGGCTCATGCTGTTCATGAAGCGCCAAAAGTTGCTTCATCCTCAAAAGGGACTATCTTCCACATACTAGCGCTCAATACTCCGGCGCAACTGAAGACGTCATTCTTCAAAAGGATGACACCTGCTAAATCTCCAAGGCCAGACAAGGGGCATGACTATGAAGCTCCCAAAGCTGAAGAGGTTTCTATTTTAAAAGGCTCTCGACGTCGTTACTGGCGCGGTAAAGATAGGCCGAGGGTATCTCCCTCATCAGGCCTAACTCCACCAATGCCCACAATCGACATAGCTGTCTCGACCAAAAATAGTTTTGAGCCGCTGAGAAAGGATAGGCGGAACTCGCCTACCGCCGTCTTAAAGAAGTCTCGACCACCTATAAGGATATCGAAGGAGCAAAAGCCGATGCTCAAGCTAAAACTTTCCTCAACGATCTACAAAGTCTGAAAAGAAGTTCATGGCTCTGTTATCAATATCAACCCATCTCCAAAATCTGAGAAGCCCAGGAATCCGCCAAAAGCCGAAGACTCAGCTTCCAAGTCCAAAGTGGCCCTTCCTAAAAAGCAAAGGCCACAAAGATCCCCATCGTCTAAGGAAAATCCCAAAAGGTGAAATGTTAAAAGCTCCGCACAGATGGCCGAAGTAGTCCATACTCTGCGGATGGTACACCTCAACGGAAGTGAAAACAACGCTTCCACCAATCATCGACCCTAAACTTAGTCCTTAACTCAAGCTCAAAAGCAGCAATAGCTGTAAGAAATGGCAGCTCAAGCAGCAACACTCATCATCCTGCCGCCCAAGACGCGTCCGAAAGACGAACAAGAAGATCTTGAGAGATAAAGGTCTGGGGTTGACTCTTTGAATTGTGCTCTTGACAAGAAAAGAAAAGAAGCGGCGGTTATGGCCGCCAATATGAACAAAATGTCCCACCTCGTGCAGATGATGTGTATGATGATAGCTTAGTCATCAGAACCGCTGGTTGAAGAACCGTCAGTGGTCCTTAATAAGGAGAAGGGAGGTGCAACAACCTCTCTGCAGGCCCTTTCAACCTTAAAAGATGAAACGATCTCAAAGGCTCAGCTCATCGAGTATATAGCCTAACAGGTCAAACTCCTCACAGCCAACGAAGCAAAAGCCAAGTTGGTCAAGACCAGTCGTCTATATCCAGCATGGCACGACCAGAAGCAATACCCTCCGAGATATACGATCCCGAAGTTCAAAGTCTTCAAAGGAACAGGAAATCCCCACCATCATATCGCACAATTCAAAGCAATGTGCGGTAACACCAGAGGTGATGATAAGCTACTCCTGCGACAGTTCGTCAGCAGCCTGGCGGATATTGCCTTTGAATGGTACTCGGAGCCCCCAAATGACTCCGTAGAGACCTTCGCTGGCATGGAGCGGCTCTTCACGCAGAGGTTCATCAGTGCGACAAGTGCATCACCATCTCCGCTCTAATCAATGAAGAGAGGAGATCGAAAGAAATGTTGGTGCAGTATGCCATTCGGTAGAGGAACCTTGCCTCGAAGTGTGAGCAGCCGATCGCTGAAGCTCCAGCTTTCGGAATGTTCATAGGCATCTTAGATCTGCGATCGCAGGTTTATCCATTCCTGTCTTTCGCCAAACCAAATACATATCAAGAGCTCCTTGACAAGTTGGTTCGATTGGAGCGAATTGACCACTAAGCTATTAAACTGGGACAGAAAAGGCAGTCCATAAGAAAACGGGGCACGAATGAAAACCCGAAAGGGCTCCGTGAGTAAAAACAGAAAGACTACCTGCGAGTTTGTGAATGTTAGTTATATGTATGCCCTAGAGGCCATTACTATACATTGGATGTATATTGTAGTGGATGCTGGGACATATATAGGGAGGACTTTCTTGCTCGACATGATAGTATGCTATCTGGTTGCTCTTTACCTTAACGTGTACACTGATTTTCTCTCTGTTACATGTTGGTAAAGCCCTTAGGATGTGTACTTAACTACCTGGACTATGATGCGGATCATACTAGTGGGGACATGGTAGTCCATAAGTACATCCTTCAAAGTCCCTAGTCGAGGGTGTATCGAGACGGGGCATCGATATACCAGAGTAGACTAGCGTGTACCTTCTCGACCCATACAGATGGGCGATGGATGATCCCATATCCATCGGTGTTTGACATCAGAGATGATATACGGGTGCTCAGTAGAGACTGGGTACACTGGACGGACTCGCCGAGAACTCCCAGATGGTATTATACCTTACGTCAGATGGCAGTTCTCTGGTGACACTGGTACAGAGTAGTCTGTTGACCCGAGATCGTCATAGAGTCTTGTGTGGTTCCCACTGTGCTTTGATTTCCATCTTACCACGTCCAAGAGGGCGTGAAAAACGGTGGTTTTTAGGTACAGTCCCGAGTCACATGGAGGCAATGAGCGATAGGAGGGGATTCGTCTCTCCCGGTATAGGGAGTTGATGTTGCGCTGTGTTTGATTGGCTATAACAGGAAATCCCTGGCCAGGGTTGCTGAGATTTACTGGTAAGTGTTACCAGTAGTTTTTCGAATTGTTATAGACCTCATATCGACACGACTTATTGAGCTATTGGGGTCTGACGTTTACCACCCCTAGGCGAGATATGCGACATATCAGACGATCAGACCGGACTGTACGGTAGTGTTACTGGTTGGATTCACTGGAGTGTGAGAGGGCTTGCTCGTCGATCTTCCGATCGCTCAATACCCGGGTGGCCGTTACGTTTAGCAGACCGCTTGCGGCTTGTGGGTGCTTGATATGATCATCACCTGCTGCTGGCGTATTGACGAGTCTTTAGAGTCCTACACAGAGGTTTCCTGGCTCAAGCGAAACGAAATAGGAGCGCATATGAGATATGTGCGGGACCGAGAATAATGCGTGTATGTGATACCGTATTCTATTCTCGCGATGAATGTATCGAATGGTTGTATGCGATATAACCTAGTTATCGAATCAAGGATTGATTCGGTAAGCCGATACATAGGATACTAGTCGGTTATATGTGATATGACCGGATCGTTAAATCAAGTGTTGATTTGATGATTTAATGTATAATTATATATATTTGATATATTACTTTGCATTAACTAGTATTGGTTCACTTTAAATGGATTTTCTCACTCGGATGTACACATTGTATATGTGATATACTTTTGTGCACTTGATTGTATCATGTTTGATGATACATGTTTGCTGGGGTTTTTGTGTAAAGAATTAAACCATGGTTAAACATATAATTAGGGTTTTATTTTTCCATTACTTATTTATTCATTTATTTGTTTATACATTTTGGAAAATAAATGGAAAAGAGAAAAGAATGGTGGCTTTTTTTGTTGTTTAGTGGAAGCTTCATGAAACCTTGACCTAGTCCACCATTCTTATCTCATCCTTAACCCTAACCATTCCTTTAACCTTGGTCAATTCTCTACACATAACCATAGTTAGAATTATGATAAGTTTTGTTTTTCTATTCTAAATCAATTAACTGATCATAATATATATCATCTTCTTCATCTTCTTCTTCTTCTTCACTTCATGAAGAAAGCTTGCTACTCCAATGGCAAGTGATGAAAACTAGTGAGAAATCCAAAACTAAAGTCTACCCACTTCCTATTTCTTCATCCTCTACCTCTTGCCAAGTAGTAGAGTGTGTTTCCTTCATAAGTTTTCATGGCTTGGTGAAGGTGGAGCTTGATCTAGCGATGCCTCGACGTAGATCATCTTCGGCATGGACATCGACGACCTAGCTCGCCTATTCTCCGATGAAGCCGACGCTAGAGCCCGGAATTTGTTTTGGACAGCAAGAGGACTTCATTGCGGAGCTATGGAGGTGGAGCACCGGTTCTACAAAGGTTGTATTTCCGTATACTCTTAGTAAAGTAGTTTACTAGTTGCTTTTTCGCCTAGACATCTAGCCAACGATCCGTAGTTTAGGGTTTCTCGGCACCGTAAAATTTTAAATTGGCATGGTTGATGCCTTGTGAGACCTCTAGTGTGTGCCTAGGAACCCTACAGTGGTATCAGAGCCTAGCTAGAGCCTTAGGCGAAGTCTAGACGGAGTTTGAAGTCCGATCGAACCGAAAACTAGAACCCAAAATAGCTCTCTGGACTTTTTCCAAATTCTGGGATTTTTCAACATTAAAAATATGCAGAAAACACATCAGGAATATCTAAGAGTTACTGTGAAATTCGACGGCCCAATTCAACTATCCCACCGCGGTTCCGCTGCATGAGCAAGGCTCATGCGGCGGTTCTGCGGCCGTACGGCCACAGTATTTAAATTATTTTGCACAGTAATTCTTAGTTTCCAGTGGTGATTTTTCTGGGAATTTTTAATTTTTTTTCAAGAGTTCAATTTTCTGGGGTTGTTTTGGGGATTCGGTGTTTCGATCGGAGTATCAAATTTTGTCTATGTGGCTTTCCGGATAAATTTTAGAATATGTTAAAAAGTTCGACCGGATATAAATACCCAATTTTTCCCCTGTCGGGAAATTTCCAAGTGTTGGATTTTTCCGTAGTTTAATGACGTTCTAAGTAGTGCAAGTAACGCGATGGACCCTCTAGAAGACAACAAACCTTAACTCGATTATGTGACCGTCTTGAACTGCCCTTTGAACCTTCGGGTTTGGTGCAGTACGGCGTGCCACATGTGAGGCGTTGGCTTGACCCTTCTACGGCTGGACCGTCGGTACTGAGGCACGAACTGAATGTTGTTAGACTTATTTCATGTGTTGATCTGTATCGGGAAAAATTGGGTGTTCGATTGTTCGATCGGAAAGTTTGACATTTTCTATTTATCCGGAATGGGATACAATAATTGGAATTCACAAGAAGTTATGAGATAACTGAATGAATGTTATAAACATAGCAGTTTAGTCTCACTTGATCGGTTGCCACGGAATTTTGATGTGATCAAAAGTCCGTCGCAATCACGTAGCGTACGCGGATACTCGCCGGGTAAACTTAATAGACAGCCTCACTCCATAGCCCCGACCAAGTGATTGTAGGAGAACCCCGTCGCCGAAAGCATCCGTCAGGGTGCTCGCGGTAGCGGTGTTCCGCCTTGGTGCACTTCGTCGACGGTATCGGGGGTGCGGCCGCCTACTAAAGTTTGCGACGAGCATTCGATCAGGATGTCGGGAATCTTGTTGAATTACCCGACTTGGTATTGAAAAGTGTTTTCGATTTTGAGACTAAAATGCGGGGTTTATAATTGTTAGGCATGCGATGTCTAAAGAATTCATTTGGTCAGGCATGCGATGTCTGAGGTGGTTGCGGATTCCAACTGTTGTAGTTTTACACTTTCTTTTCTGTGACCGTAAGTGTAATATGTGATATCGCCGGTTTCGTTGCTATATGTCAACGACAATTGGGATGCGCATATTTACTTACGTTGATGACATGTGATGTTATGTGTTGCTGGATATGTTATATTGGATCGTCGTGTTCGAATAGCCGGGTTTTTTTATGTGAGATGAGTGTTTTTCATTTTCATTCATGTAAAAACTTGTATGTAATATTCTTTTATTGGGGCGCTTCCAGGTTGCGGAAGTTGTCACCGTTGATGTATATTATTTACTTTTCTGCACTAGGTTAGACCCAAGGAGGGGAGCACAAGTAACCGGGTTCTGGAGTCCAGTGGGAGACCAACTCGAGGAGTCGAGTCCGGGTCTCCTAACTCTAGAATTAGTAGGGTTGCTTGCCGCTCTCGTAGGGGTCTAGGGGTGTGGGTTTGGCTATTCATCACGACCGTGGAATCCGTGTTTTATACTGGCTCGTATTGAAAACACGGACGTCCTAGTATATCCAATATTTCATATGATTCTTCTGCTGCGATATCTGTGATGTGATCATGTGATGTTCTGTGATAGATACAGTATATAGTATATATGATATATTATATAGATGCTACTTATGTTTTACACCCGCGCTAGCCCTGCCCTGGTCTGCCGTTCGTTACCTAACCTAACGGTGCATGAGGGGACATCGAGGCGAATGCGGATGGCATAAGTGTACGTCGTATTTATTTGTGATGTTTAGGTACTTAAATGATGGGACTTCATTAATGTGATTAATGAAATAAAAAGAAACCTAAGATGTTGTAGAATCGAATTTCAAAATAAAACAGGTAGCTACAGTTCTTGTTTTGCACAGCGGTATATATGATATATCCTGCACCTTATTCGATGAGGAAAGGACCGAGATCCCTTCACCGGGAGTGACTCCTTTAGCAATAACTGGCAGATGCTACACACTCGGTTTGTCTTTTGATTGCTTTTAAGAGTTTTTGCTTTGCACAGTGATATATATGATATATCCCGCACCTCATTCGACGAGGAAAGGACCGACGATCCCTTCACCGGGAGTGACTCCTTTAGCAAAACTAGAAACGCCTCAAAAGCACTCCATTTCAAAATCATTTGATTCTACAACGATATCAAGTTCATTACGCAATAGGTTTTCAGAAAAACCTGTCGTAGCCTTCCGTCATTTCAGATAAGTACTAGTTAGTATTCGTGCTACGTTTGTTGACCTCTGTCAAGGCGTAGTGTGCGGTAGCTGATTAGTGCTTATCTGCATAAGCATATGATGTGATTGATTTAGGGTAGTCGTGCGACCTTGTTGACCTCTGTCAAGGGTCGTGCGTGTGGGTTTACTTCAATCAGGAAATGACGGGTTGAACTTGACTAGCAGCCTATGGTTTGTTGACCTCTGTCAAGGTCATAGGACGCTAGGGGCAAAATATTATCGGGAATTTCAAGTGTTGAAATTTGCAATGAGATTGCATACCTTCTATGAGATAGTTGGATCCTGATACCCGCTGCGAGTAATTGTTACTCCTGGGAGAGTTTTATACATTACAATTAGCCGATCAAGTAGGTGTCTAGAAAGGTGTCAACGGGGTTACGCCTCTGGGAAAACGAGGTTTACATTAATTAGGTTCGTGCGAAAGCACGGGGGACCTCCCTCAAAGTACCGACACTGGCCTGGCTGAAAAATTGGCGAACTTGTAGTGTGTAATTAATCCCGGCTAGTCTTTCCTTTTAGGGTTTGAAGGAAGATTTGATAAAAAGCAGTGGGAGCCATCCTGATTAGATAAAATAAAACCAATCTATTCTTGCAAGAGCGCACGCTGAGTGTTTTCGTCTCTCTCTCTCTAGGTAGCGACCATATCACGCCTTAATCAAGATAATAATACGGAATATTGACCGAACCCGCTTGTTATACTGAGCTGGGGAACGTTGGTCCCGCTCCAACTTATAATTGTTATAAGACAGAGCAGGAAATAGGGGATTACCAGAATTCCTGTGCCGCCCAAACGAAGAGAGTGCATGCTGATGCATCATCTTCGGATGTGTTCATTACAGAGAACTGTTTCTCAGTATCCTTTACGTCCTGGGTATGTGATACCAGATCAGGATCCCAGATATGTAATCTGTTACATAGGGCTACAGAAAGGTAGAGAACTGAGAACGGGTGATAAGTTTTATGAGGCAGAAAACGGGGCAAGTGTTGCAGCCAAGTCTGTTGGTCACTGTCACCCTGTATTACCAGAATACATTGATTCTGAACGAATGTTATTAGATACCGAACCTGATATACAAAATCATATCTGTCTCTTTGTTAATAAAGAAATGATAAAATTTTGTATTGATAATGTTTTGAACATTTCCTAAATCAAAAGTTGATCGGTTCAGGCACGTTATCTAAAAGCATTGATGTTCTAAATCAAACTACAGTTCTTAGTATACGGAACACACACAAGAGGAAGAGTTCAGAAATGAACGAATCCTTCTTGAGGCATTGTAGACTAGGTCATATCAATGCGACCCGACTAGCTGAAGTTACATGTAGATGCATATTTAAATTAGTTTGAATTTACATCTTATGAAACTTGCCAGTCATGTCACAAAGATAAGATGACCATAGCTCTGTTTAATGGAAACAGAGAAAGAGTTAGTGTACTCTTGGGACTGATACATGTTGATGTATGTAAGTCCCCTGTCTACACATGCCAAGACCGGTTCTTTGTACTTCGTTACATTCTCTGATAATCTCTCGAGATTCAGACCTATGTTCCTGTTGAAACACAAGTCCGAACCTTTTGAGATATTCACAGAATATAAGTTAGAAGTAGAGAACCAATACGGGTATAAGTATTATGTCCTTTGATGAGATCAAGGAGGAGAATACTTGAGCACGGAAATCCTGGACTATTCTAAACGAGAATGAGATTCTCTCTCAGCATTACTCCTCCGTATACACCATAGCACGATGGTATATCGGGGCGGAGCAATCACACCCTATATGATATGGTGTGCTCTATGATGAGTACTACTGAGTTACCTATTTCCTTTTGGGTGTTATGCACTTGAGAAGCTGCATACCTATTGAATAGGGTTCAAATCAAATCAGTTGCCTACCACTTCATATGTGATATGGAAAGGGAAGAGCCCATGTCTTAAGCTAGTTAAGATTTGGGGTTGTCCGGGCTATGTTTAAAAGCAAAATCCGGACAAGCTCGAGGCAAGGTCTGTTATGTACAACTGGAAAGGTTCCAGCTATACAAACTACAGCAGATGATTTGATAGAGCCAAATGATTCAGTAGATTCCAACGAACCTCAGCCTCTCCGCCGATCTAGTAGGGTTCCTCACCCGCCTGAGAGATACTTCGGTTTCTCTATGACAGTGGGAGCGAGGATTGCATCATGAGATGATGACCCAACTAGCTTCGAGCTGGCCATCAGGAGTAAGACTCTGTAAGAATGGCTGGATGTTTATCGATCTGAGATGGAATCCTTATACACCAACAAAGTATGGACTTTGGTTGCTATATCTGAAGGGTTAAATCCCCATCAGGAGCAAGTATATCTTGAGAAGATTACTAGGTGTAGATGGAAAGGTTGAGACTTTCAAAGCTAGACTTGTTAAAGGTTTTCGTCATCAACCAGGCGTGGATAATGATGAAACCTTTTCAAGTATCTATGCCTAAGTCTATCCAGATCCTACTTACCACGGCTACATACCATGACTACGATATCTGGTGGTTGGGTGTCATGACTGCTTTTCTAAATGATATTTTGGAAGAGAGCGTCTATAAGTACACAGCCAGAGGGCTTCGTAGACAGTGGGAGCAGCGGAAACGTGTGCAAGATGCTTTATAGGATAAAGCAGGCATCGCGGAGTTGGAACATCTGTTTTGATGGATTAGTCAAAGAGTTTGACATCATCAAAATGGTAGATGAACCTTGTATAAACAAAAAGGTAGTAGGGAGTATGGTGGTGATCCTCGTAGAGTACGTGGATGACATACTCTTGATAGGGAAGGAGTTTCCTATGCTACGCTCGATCAATCTCCGCTTATCATAATGATTCTCCATATAGGATCAAAATGATACCTACTAAATCCTATGTTTTGGATCTATGAGATAGATCTAAATGGATGTTAGGATTCTCACTAGTTGTAGTGAGATGGTATCAATCGATCCTGGGGAGAATCACTGGAATGGTTCCAGGGTGATAAAGATGACTGAATGTCAGTCACAGGCATTGTCTTTACCCTCAGTAAAGGGACGGTATGTTGGAAGAGTTCCAGGCTAGATACCGTGGCATACTAGACGATAAAGGCAGGATACATCACTACTTAAGATGCTACCAAAGAGGCTGTTTGGGTGTATATTGGTTCATGAGATGAACTACGTTCCTACCATTGTGAGACAATGGAGTTGTGGCTTATGCCAAGGAACGCAGGTCCCATCAGTGATCCAGACATATTCTAAGGCAGTATCACTTGATCATGGAGATGGTTGATCTCCAGGATGATCGAGGTTTGGAGAGTAGAGTCAGAGGACAACACAGCGGATCCACTCACAAAGGCCTGTTCCCAGAGAGAGACTTTAATGGGATGGTTGAGTATGAGATACTACAACCACTGCTATCAGATGGCCCTAGTGCAAGTGGGAGATTGTTAGTTATATGTATGCCCTAGAGGCCATTACTATACATTGGATGTATATTGTAGTGGATGCTGGGACATATATAGGGAGGACTTTCTTGCTCGACATGATAGTATGCTATCTGGTTGCTCTTTACCTTAACGTGTACACTGATTGTCTCTCTGTTACATGTTGGTAAAGCCCTTAGGATGTGTACTTAACTACCTGGACTATGATGCGGATCATACTAGTGGGGACATGGTAGTCCATAAGTACATCCTTCAAAGTCCCTAGTCGAGGGTGTATCGAGACGGGGCATCGATATACCAGAGTAGACTAGCGTGTACCTTCTCGACCTATACAGATGGGCGATGGATGATCCCATATCCATCGGTGTTTGACATCAGAGATGATATAGGGTGCTCAGTAGAGACTGGGTACACTGGACGGACTCGCCGAGAACTCCCAGATGGTATTATACCTTACGTCAGATGGCAGTTCTCTGGTGACACTGGTACAGAGTAGTCTGTTGACCCGAGATCGTCATAGAGTCTTGTGTGGTTCCCACTGTGCTTTGATTTCCATCTTACCACGTCCAAGAGGGCGTGCAAAACGGTGGTTTTTGGGTACAGTCCCGAGTCACATGGAGGCAATGAGCGATAGGAGGGGATTCGTCTCTCCCGGTATAGGGAGTTGATGTTGCGCTGTGTTCGATTGGCTATAACAGGAAATCCCTGGCCAGGGTTGCTGAGATTTACTGGTAAGTGTTACCAGTAGTTTTTCGAATTGTTATAGACCTCATATCGACACGACTTATTGAGCTATTGGGGTCTGACGTTTACCACCCCTAGGAGAGATATGCGACATATCAGACGATCAGACCGGACTGTACGGTAGTGTTACTGGTTGGATTCACTGGAGTGTGAGAGGGCTTGCTCGTCGATCTTCTGATCGCTCAATACCCGGGTGGCCGTTACGTTTAGCAGACCGCTTGCGGCTTGTGGGTGCTTGATATGATCATCACCTGCTGCCGGCGTATTGACGAGTCTTTAGAGTCCTACACAGAGGTTTCCTGGCTCAAGCGAAACGAAATAGGAGCGCATATGAGATATGTGCGGGACCGAGAATAATGCGTGTATGTGATACCGTATTCCATTCTCGCGATGAATGTATCGAATGGTTGTATGCGATATAACCTAGTTATCGAATCAAGGATTGATTCGGTAAGCCGATACATAGGATACTAGTCGGTTATATGTGATATGACCGGATCGTTAAATCAAGTGTTGATTTAATGATTTAATGTATAATTATATATATTTGATATATTACTTTGCATTAACTAGTATTGGTTCACTTTAAATGGATTTTCTCACTCGGATGTACACATTGTATATGTGATATACTTTTGTGCACTTGATTGTATCATGTTTGATGATACATGTTTGCTGGGGTTTTTGTGTAAAGAATTAAACCATGGTTAAACATATAATTAGGGTTTTATTTTTCCATTACTTATTTATTCATTTATTTGTTTATACATTTTGGAAAATAAATGGAAAAGAGAAAAGAATGGTGGCTTTTTTTGTTGTTTAGTGGAAGCTTCATGAAACCTTGATCTAGTCCACCATTCTTATCTCATCCTTAACCCTAACCATTCCTTTAACCTTGGTCAATTCTCTACACATAACCATAGTTAGAATTATGATAAGTTTTGTTTTTCTATTCTAAATCAATTAACTTATCATAATATATATCATCTTCTTCATCTTCTTCTTCTTCACTTCATGAAGAAAGCTTGCTACTCCAATGGCAAGTGATGAAAACTAGTGAGAAATCCAAAACTAAAGTCTACCCACTTCTTATTTCTTCATCCTCTACCTCTTGCCAAGTAGTAGAGTGTGTTTCCTTCACAAGTTTTCATGGCTTGGTGAAGGTGGAGCTTGATCTAGCGATGCCTCGACGTAGATCATCTTCGGCATGGACATCGACGACCTAGCTCGCCTATTCTCCGATGAAGCCGACGCTAGAGCCCGGAATTTTTTTTGGACAGCAAGAGGACTTCATTGCGGAGCTATGGAGGTGGAGCACTGGATCTACAAAGGTTGTATTTCCGTATACTCTTAGTAAAGTAGTTTACTAGTTGCTTTTTCGCCTAGACATCTAGCCAACGATCCGTAGTTTAAGGTTTCTCGGCACCGTAAAATTTTAAATTGGCATGGTTGATGCCTTGTGAGACCTCTAGTGTGTGCCTAGGAACCCTACAGTGAAAACCCGAAAGGGCGCTATTCATCATGAAAAACTGCATTTCAATACCGTTCATTCGAATCGTTTTTGTGAATAATCAGTGCTATTAACCCGTGTCTGCTCAATAAGTACAGGAATCATGTATTGATGACAAAACACTGGAAACACACTCAACATAAATGGATACGACATATGTGAGCCGATATTGCAAACCGGACAGAAAACCGATCAACATTCAAGAATTTTTGCAACAAGACAAGTGTGCACAACAAAAAGAATAAAATTGTCGAACATGATATACAAGTGTGAACACATGCATGTGCAAGTGGGCATGACATAAATCAATGGATCATGCATATGGTTCATGGGCTATGGATCATGCAAGTGGGAAAGTGGGTGCACAATCTTATGATGGTTGTGAAATGATCAAAGGAAATGTTTTGAAACAAAAATATTTCATATTGTGCAACTTGGTACACAAAAGGGAACAGCCATGGCAACTGGGATGCACAAGAGAACACACAAGTTGGCTACAAAATTATTGTGTCATGCAAGTGGATCACGGGGATAAGGCATTGAGTTGATATGCACTTTTTGAGATGAAAAGCTTAATCATTGCACTTTCAAACAACAAAATACAAATGTGATGAAAATAAAAGAAAAGAGAGAGCTAATAATCAAGTTAGGATGATATAAGAGAACATAAGAAAGATGGGCCCCACCAGTCGTCATTTGGCCACCGATTCCCCTTTTCCAGCGACCATGTTGTCTCAATTTGGCTCCAATTTTCTACTGTGGCCCCCACACTGTCTTGTCGTCCCATTTTTATAGTTTGTTTTTGGACTTGCATTGCCTATAAATAACAGATTAGAATATGAGGTAAGGGTCTAAGTTTTAGACCACATTCTTCATTTTAGATGTTATCTTGTAATTTTCATTTAGTAACTTGAGTTCTTACCCTTTTTCTTGACCTTGTAATTTCTTTATTGATCTTACTAGTTTAAGATTTAGGTTCTTGAATTCAATAGTTTGTATCTTTTCTTGCAATTTTAATAAAAGTTTCATTTCAAGTTTCAAAGTGTATGTTTGTGATATTTATATCTTAGATATTGAATCTCTTACTTCTCTCTCATCTTGCATCCTCTTTAGTGAGCTTGCAAATTTAGATTGAGATTATTCGATTCATTTGATTGAACATAACAACAAGGACTCACTTGACTTCTCAAATATTGCACATTGGTTTTTAGTATATTCCTAACTCTTTCTTTTCACTTTCTATGGTTTCTATGATCTCTCTTCTCTTTTTTATTTTTCTTTGTTTTTGTGACTATTTGTGAGTAATAACCATACTTGTTAGGGTAGGAGAGGGTTAGTTTGAGATGGAGAGTGATTTTCCCTTTCCTTTAAATCAATACTTGTAGTTTGAACTCCGACCAAACGATTCGCATCCGCTTCGTTAGACACCCAATCCAACCATGATAGTGGTGATTCCTAATTGTAACTGGTTGCATTTGGTTTGGCCGGAGTTGAGAGTTAAGAGAAAAGAATGGAAGTACAAGAGTTATTAAGTACGGATTTAGCGCATAATCGCAAATACTGTGCTTAAACACCCTAGTCCGCGTTGTTGCCGATTACCTTAGCATCAACATCAAGTGAGGTTCATAAGGAATGGGTAAATATTATCCTAGCTCAAACTAACCTAAATATATCTCTAACAAGTTTTTCTTTTGAATATATTTCACAACACTTAGAATAAACAAACAATCTCGAACTTTTCAGACTTAACTCGTTAATACAAGACTAAGAACATACATTCTCCCTGCGGACGACCCGTACTCATCTCGGGTCGCTACACGTGACACCATCTTGATTGCGGTATTTTAAAACTCACAGAACACGGTAAATCTCTACCAATCAGGTGTAAACTCGTAAAAGAAAAAGAAACGGAAAAAACAAGTCCCACCAGAGGCGAGCAATCCTCCCAACATGGTGAACAACACTTATGAGCCCTCTCGACTTGCAAGGAGAAAATACTCTTGTGAGATCCTTACGATTCACAAGGGAAAAGACACTTATGAGTCTTCATAACTCACCTATGAGATTCTCTCGACTCGTAAAGAAAAATACTTTTTTGAGACCCTCATATCTCATAAAAATTGAAAAGTCTTATGTGACAGGGACCTAAACCTGTCTCCTAAACCATCATTTCCCTACGACCAGTCTCCAAATTGCTTATTGTATACAATCTATAAGCGAATCGCAACAAAATTGCATCCAAAAAAGGGAAGATCCACTCACGTGTTCTCACGATACATGAGGAAAAAACACACTTGTGAGATCTAAAGGGAAGTCTTATGCACTATAGTATAAATTTAGAAGCAAGCAGTGATGGTTTTAAAAAATTTAGATTGCAAAGATGCTAGGAAATTATCTAAAGACATTAACTTGCAACAAAAAGGAAAACAAACTAGGATTAAAGTCGAAACTACAACCGTTGTAGCACGTTCGCCTTTTCATCCTTGATCTCCAAGTAAGCTCCTTAAATCCTTGATCGAGCTTGAAGTGATCTCCTTGGCCTAAGGTGATCCATCTTGAGATTACAACAATACAAGTTATCACTTCATAAAGTAAAAAGATGGTGAAGTAACTATTTGCTCTCTATTTTTCTTCTCTTTTCTTTTCTTTTAGTCAAGAAAATAAACTCAAGAAAGGAAATGAAGAAGATGAAGATGAGAGAGAATGAACTTAGAATTGTGATAAAAATGAGAGATTTTTCCATGGTTATCTCTTTAAACTAAAAAGAATGACTCATACTATTCTACACTCATCTTTAAAGTGAGTCATTCCTTCTTATCTTTAAAAAGATAAATGACAAATCTCTTTATTCTTATCATGATTCCAATGTGATTCTCATATACCCATCTGTAATGTATCATCCACTATGACACAATAATATATATATATATATATATATATATATATATATAACTAAAAAGATGGTGAAGTAAATATTTAAACTAATTTGCTAAATGGGTTTAGATAGGGGATGCAGGATTTTAGCTCTCTATTTTTCTTCTCTTTTATTTTCTTTTAGTCAATAAAATAAACTCAAGAGAGGAGATGAAGAAGATGATGATGAGGACAATGAACTTGGAATTGTGATAAGAGTGAGAGATTTTGCTATGGTTATCTCTTTAAACTAAAACAAGAATGACTCATAGTATTTTACACTCATCTTTAAAATGAGTCATTCCTTCTTATCTTTAAAAAGATAAATGACAAATCTCTTTATTCTTATCATGATTCCAATGTGATTCTTATATACCCATCTGTAATGTATCATGCACTATGACACAATAATATATATATATATATATAAGAGAATAATCAAAAGAGCATGATATTAATACACACACATACATATAGTTAATTATTAAATCAATACTTGATTTAATAATTCGGTTATATCATATATAATCCAGCTAATATCAATAAACGCCCGATTATAATACGTGTATCGCATACACGTGGATAATCGAACTCATGCACGTATCCCAATACGTACCCTATATCGTTTCTCTTGTGCTGGGAAACCTCTGTATGGGACTCTAAAGAATCGTCAATACGCTGGCATTAGGATATGATCATATCAAAATCCCATAAGCACGTCATCGGTACTAGCTGCACATAACGGCTATCTAGGTATTAAGCAAATAAGAAGATTGAAAAGCTAGCCCGTCCGAAATCCAATAGAGCCTTATAATAACAGTCTCCGTACAGTCCGGTCTCTTCGTCAGAGAGTGTCGAGTCTGGAGGGTGGTGTCCGTCAGACCTCCAATGACTGATAAATTGTGCCAATAGACCTGTAACCAAAATAGATGCAACTAATAACTCTGATTAGTTTATCTCATCCGCCTTGGCCAGAGACTTATGGTTACAGTCGATCAAGCACAGCACGATATCAACTCCTAATATCAGGAGAGACGAAACTCCTCCGATCGGTCATTGCTTCCATGTGTTTCGGGACTGTACCCAACTAAACCTGTTTGCACGGCTATTTAAAACCGTGGTAGGGTAACAATCAAAGCACAATGGGAAACACACAAGACTCTATGAAGATCCCAGGTCTACATACTACCCTGTACTCATGTCACCTGAGAACTTCTATCTGACGGTAGATATAATACCATATAGGAGTTCTCGATGAGTCCGTTCGGAGTACTCTTTCTCTAATGAGCACCTGTATATAATCTTTGGTGTCTAACACCAATGTCTGTGGGAACAGGCATCGCCCCAATCCGGGTCAAGAAACGTATACACTAGTCTACTCTGGAGTGTCGATGCCCAGTCTTGATACTCCCACGATTAGAAACATTTAAGGATGTACTTATAAACTACCCAGATCCCATTAGGATGATCTCTATCATAATTCTGGTAGTCAAGAGAAACATCCTACGGGTTTTATCAACATGCATCAATAATATGTAATAACAAGAAACACACACACACACACACACACACACACACACATATATATATATATATGTTAAGATAAAGACAAATCAGATAGCATACTATCTTATCATGCAAGATTTTTCTGTACATACATATATCTAAGCATCCACTATAATATACAATAATGATCTCTAAGGCATACATATCTAACAATCTCTTACTTGCACTAAAGCCAGTTATTGGCGTATCGCATACCCAACAAACCCATAAAGTCACTCAAACTATACTTAGGGAATAGCTTTCATGAATGGATCCGTTGTGTTTTCTTTAGTATCCACCTTCTGCACCTTGATCTCCTGGTGATCAACGATCTCCCTGTTCAGGTTGAAAGTTCCTGGTGCCCTCGCTGCTAATCCGTGGCCAATGCGGAAATCAAATTTTTTTTATGGCACTAGAAAGTTACACCCAAGAATCTAACTAAACACCCAAACTAGAAAAACAACAAGATAGAAATCACAAGCTTTGTAGCGTCTTCATTTGTTCTAATTGGGTTGGACTTTAGCATACTCTCAAGAGCTCCTGATTGCGCTTGCAAGCCGGTCCTTCTTCACCGAAGATGATCCATCCGAGAGAACCGATCCAAGCTCCAGCTTCACCTAGTGAAGCAACCGACGCTCTAAGCTCGCTAGGAATGGAGAGTGGGGATGTAGGAATTTTCCACTATTTTTTTCTCTCAAATCAAAAGCTCAAAAGATAAAGTAAAGAAGAAGGAGGGGGAGGTGAGGAAATTTAGCCATGAGCAAGTGAAGAAAACATGAGAGAGTGAATGAAGAAGAGAATAGAGTGTAATGACTTCATCTTTTTTTCATAACCATGCAAATAAAAAACTCACAACATTTTGTAATAAACTAATGAAGCTCATTCCTCTCTACATGTCTTTAACCATGCTCAATGTCACCTCGCCCTCCACCTCATTTTTTGAATATTCACAAATGAGGTGTCCATCTTTTAGAACAAATTCCATATAAATGCGGAATACAACCCGGTATACGTATCGAAATACATATACGTGTATCTGTATAAAAATATAAATAGCCAAGAGAGAAAATGAATAGTGAACAATAATACTAGAATACATATATTAAAATATATAAATATATATAAATTATTAAATCAAAACTTTATTTAATAATCCGGCTTAATCCTGAGTCACTAGTATTATCAACCGTCCGATTAAAATCCGTGCATCCTGTACACATATTTAATCGGACACATGTATATACCAACATACGTCATCTATATCATATCGCCTGAACCGGAAAAACTCTCTATGTGGGACTCTAAAGACTCGACAATACGCTGGCAGTGATTACTGAATAAATCCATAACCATAATCATGTTAGCGGCACTAACTGTATGTAATGGCTACCCAGGTATTGAATGAAAGGAAGGCCGACAAGCAAACTCATCCATATATTGCAAGTATCATGATTCTTCAAGGTAATCGAAGATATAGATACTTGTGTTTGGTATTCCGTTGCAAGTAATAGTTTTGAGAACTTGTTTCTCTCTCAGGTTACTCATGCGTGGGTGCGCTCCTTGATGAGTATGCTGCTGGGCCTCCTTCCATCTAGATGATATGCACTGAAAATGGTTGCATGTATTTTGAATCTGGTTCAAATTAAATTAATGCCTTTGTTTCTATATTAGATATATAGAATGGATTCATATCTTAACGATGTTAAGGTATATGGAGTTGTCCGACTCATGTTTAAAACCAGAATCTGGATAAACTCTGGGCACGTTTCAGTAATGGAAGTTTGTGGGTTATCCCGGGCTTTGACGAGGGTAAACTTTCTACCATCTGGAAGATCAATAGTTATATTGTTCTTGACTCGCTACAGTTTTAGTGAAATGGATTCTTTTCAGAAAACATTAGTGGGAGTATGGTAGAACTGGAAGTTATTCCAGAACCATAAACGATTACTGAAAATTTAGTAGAACCTAAACATTCAATTAGATTCGACATTCCATTAGCTACTCCGCAGATTTGGTGGGTAACCTCAGGCACCCGAGAGGTACTTCGATCTCCTCAAAGACGGTGACAGGGAGGTTTTTGATTACCCAAACTTGACACTACTGCTGTTCTAGACTATGAGATCTGGCAGGAGGATGAGTATAACGTCGTTCTAAATTAGCTTTAGAAGTGCACATGTATATGATTTTTCCAGAGGGTTATTGTAGTCAGTGGGAGCAGCGGAAGCGTAGTAGGCAAGTAGCTTATGTCTATTTATAGACTAAAACAGGTATAGCGGAGATAGATCGTCTAGTTTTGATGTGACAGTCATAGAGTTTGACTTCATTAGAACAACAGATGGACCTGGTAAGAAGGTAGTGGGGAGTAATGTCCTGGTATTAGGATGACATGCTCTTTATAGGAAGTTATATTCCTATACTACGATTGGTTATACTGTGGTTGTAACAAGGTGTTTTCTCCATATAGGATCTGGATAAAATATCAGGGATTATAGTTACTAGATCTACGGTTTTAGATCTAGATTTGGGAAGTGTCCCAATTTAGGTACTTGACACTATTCTAAAGTGTTTTATAATAGATGACTTCTGGCTTGGTGGTGTACCTGCAGGTGATGGAGTCACCCTCTCTAAAGAGATGTTTTCTAGACTGATGAGGAGAGGGATTTGGATGATTGGCATATCTTTTGCTTAGACACTTGAATCAATCATGAGATATCAAGTACCACACCAGATATTGTTTTTCCACTGGCTGCAATAAGCATATATTAATCCAATCCTAGAGAAACGTTAGGAAGAAGTATGAACATAAGTAGATGTTCTTGGTATATGGTAACAGCAGCCTCTTTCGGGAGGCGGTTATCATTTTACGCTTCCAAAGTGACCTGGATGACAGAGTGGCTGTCAGAGTTATAGCTTTCCCTCTATTGAGGGGCAGTATGTTGGATAGGTGGTCCAAGCGGATACTTAGGAAGGCATGATGCAGGATACTGATTAAATTCAGTGGATGATACGGTCTAAGAAGTTTGTTGGATTTGGAGTTCATTTGTGAACTGGGTCCCATCAGATATCCAGACAAATTCTAAGATAGGTATTGCTCATTTCGGGAGATAGTCTTTCTCCATGAAGTTGAGATATAGAGAGATAAAGATAGAAACATTGGAGCGGATCCACTCACTGAGGTTATTTCTCGAACACAATAGTTTCACAAACGGGCTTTGCGAGATTGATTAGTAGAGAAGTTGGGTGTTCGGTATCATACGGGCTGTGAGTATGCGATATCGCAATAATTAGCCTTAAGTGCCAGTGGGAGATTGTTGGCTATAGTGCCCTCAAATCAATTATTGTAATCGCAGGCACACGATTGTGATGATTGAGGGAGGACCTATACTGGTAAAACAGTCTTACTCGAGATGATAGTATGCTATCTGGTTTTTCTCTATCATCATGTACATGCTTTATGTGGTATTACAGATTACTATTACATGTTGATAGAGCCCATATGATTCTTTCTTGACTACCAGCATTATGATGGCGATCATATAGGTGGGAGCTGGGTGGTCTATAAGCACATTCTTAAATGTCCCTAGTCGAGGGAGTATCGAGACTGGACATCGATACTCCGGAGTAGACTAGAGTATACTTATCGAGACTCCGACGAGGGGCAGTGGCCGGTCTCACAAGCCATTGGTGTCAGTTAGTCACCTAAGATAGTATACAGGTGCATATTGAGTTATGAGTACACTGGACTCGCCGGGAACATGCTAGTTGGTATTATACCTATTGTCAGATAGCAGTTCCCAGGTGACATGTGTACAGGTTAGTATGTCGACCTAAGATCGTCATTTATCTCGTGTGAGTTCCCACTGTGCTTTGATTACTACCCTACCACGACTCAAAGGAGTCGTGCAAACAGGTTTTAGTTGGGTACAATCCCGAGCCATATGGAGGCAGTGAGCGGATCGTCGGGGATTCGTCTCTTCCGGTATTGGGCTTGACGTTGCGCGGTGCATGGGTGGCCATCATCCAAAATCCTTGGCCAAGCTAGACGAGAATTACTGATTTGGATCAGTAGTTTCTCAGTGGGTGACGGGCTTCATACCGACACGAAATATCGCGTTATTAGGGGTCTGACTTTATCCACCCCCTAGACTTGATATGCGATACTATTAGACAAACAGATCGGACTGTACGGAGATTATCACTGATGTTGGGTTACACTAACGCCCTTACCATCATGCATGTCCGTTTGCAGAACAAATTTTTTACAGCGAGTGAAACTTGGTGCTAGAATAACCCTAAACCGGATCTACCATAAACCTAACTAGCATCAAGAGAAGCTCTATCTACTATGATAGAAAATATACCAAAAGAAATAAGTCCTTTGGGTCTTCGCTCCTCTCCTTTGGCTCTTCAAAATATGTACGGATCGCGCTTGAACTTCGGCCTCCCCGCGTCAAAAATGATCCACCCGAGAGTGCCTACTTTGAGCTCCTACCTCCTAATCGAGGTAACTAGGGTACATAGAATGCTAATCTAAGTAGCCTAGATGAAGTAGAGTGAGATGATGGATTGATATGTCTCACTAACCCTAGGTTTCTCAACTCATGAGACTTTTAGGGTTAGAGCTAGAAGAAGAAAACAAGGAGAAGATGAGAGTGTAAAGTGAGCTAGAATAGAAAATGAAGAATGGCTAAGTGTTGTGAACTAATAATGCAAACTAAAAATATCTAGCTACCGCAAAAATATCTAGATGCCACCTTGCATCTATAATTCACAACAAAACAAAATATTAAGCATACTCCAATAGTAAACAATGAGTCATGTCCATGAGTCACCAAATTAGCCATGCTTCATTTAATACAAATGAACACCTCATTTCTCCACCTCATTAACCATTAACATAAATGGTTAAACATAATAATGAGGTGTCTTCTTCTAGAAGCATCTTGCACAATTACAAGATGCCCCTCACCGTATATACATACCCGTATCTGTATTCCGAAAAATACGAATACAAAGAGATAGAATAAATCTAAGAATATAATACTTGGATCCGGCTTAAACCAATGCCCGCTAGTATTATCTGCCCGAACATCATATGTGCACAAGTACACGTATGTGATCGAACCCTGCTGTAAAACCATACGACCTCTACATCGTTTCACCCGAAGTAGAGAAACCCTCTGTGTGGGACTTTAAAGACTCGACAGTACGCTGGCAGTAGGTTTAATCACAAGTATGTCAGCGGCACTTGCTGTATATAACGGCTACCCAGGTACCTATCGAAAAGGAAGGCCGACGAGCAAACTCGTCTGAACACTTACTGAGCTTATCCGTGACAATATCCGTAAAGTCCGGTCTCTTCGTCTAAGAGTATCGCATACCGGGTCTAGGGGGTGGTAAATGTCAGACCCTAATAACCCGATAATTCGTGCGGACATGGCTAAGGACCAATCCAGGAAACTACTGATCATCCTATCAGTAAATTCCAACGGCCTTGGCCAAGGTCTTATGGTCCTGACCAACCTAACACAGTGCGATATCAAATCCCAATACTGGGAGAGACGAATCCCCAACAATCGCTCACTGCCTCCACGTGGCTCGGGACTGTACCCAACCAAAACCTGTTTGCACGACTCAGTACAGCCGTGGTAGGGTAGTGATCAAAGCACAGTGGGAACTCACACGAGACAAATAACGATCTCAGGTCCGAAGACTAATCTGTACACATGTCACCAGAGAACTTCCATCTGACGATAGGTATAGTACCATCTGGAAGTTCTCGGCGAGTCCGTCCAGTGTACTCACATCAGTATACGATTATAGGTGCATCAGACCAATGGCTGCGGGACCAACCATCGCCCCTCGTCGGGGCTAGAAACGTATTCACTAGTCTACTCTGGAGTATCAATGCCCAGTCTCGATACTCATGCGACTAGGGACCAGTTAAGGATGTGCTTATGGACTATCCCGCTCCCATAAGTATGATCGCCAACATAACGCTGGTAGTCAAGCAATATCCTATGGGCTTTATCAACATGTAACCGCAATATGTAATAACGAGTATAATATATTCTATGTTAAGATAAAGTCAAACTATAACAGTATACTACTGTATCATGTCTTTATCAATACGTGCAAGCTGGATAAAGTATCAATAGAAACAAATACACATATCCTGATAAAGACAACTCAAATAATATACTATATAACTGAGCAAGATTGTCTTGTACATATATATCCCCAGCATTCATATGTATACATATACAATAATGGCCTCTAGGGCATACATATCCAACAATCTCCCACTTGCACTAAAGGCCAGTAATTGGCGTACCGAATACCCAACGTCTGCACTAAGGCCAGCTGCCGGTGTACCGCATACCCAACATCTCAAAAAGTCGCTCGAACTACGCTTGAGGGAGGGCCTATGTAAATGGATCCGCTGTGTTCTCTTTTGTATCCACTTTCTGTACCTCGATCTCCTGGGGATCTATGATCTCCTTGATCAGGTGATACAGCCTTAAGACGTGTCTGGATTTCTGATGGGACCGTAGTTCTTTTGCTAAAGCTATAGCCCCATTGTTATCACAATACAAAGGTATTGGATCAACAATGGACGGAACTACCTGAAGTTCAGTAATGAACTTCTTCATCCAGACCGCTTCTTTTGCGGCATCGTTTGCAGTAATGTATTCAGCCTCCATCGTCGAGTCTGCGACGGTGTCCTGTTTGGAGCTCCTCTAACACACCGCCCTTCCGTTAAGGGTAAACACAAAACCCGAGACAGACATGCTGTCATCCTTGTCACTCTGGAAGCTTGAATCGGTAAAGGACTCGACCTTTAGGTCTCCATTACCGAAAACCAAGAACATCTCCTTAGTCCTTCTCTGGTACTTGAGAATGTTCTTCACTGCTGTCCAGTGGTTCTCACCTGGGTTCAACTGATACCGGCTCACCACGCTTAGCACATAAGCTACATCTGGTCTTGTACATAGCATCACATACATTATAGATCCTACTGCCGAAGCATAGGCTATAGTGCTTTTGTGAACCCTCTCCTCATCAGTCTTGGGAGACATCTCTTTAGAGAGGGTGATTCCATGCAATGCGGGTATATTACTGTGCTTGGAATCTTCCATACTAAATCTCTTTAGTACGGTCTCTATGTACCTGGACTTCGAAAATCCTAATAATCTATTGGATCTATCTCTGTAGATCTTGATCCCCAGAATGTACGAGGCATCACCCAGGTCCTTCATGGAGAACTTTTGTGATAAGAACAACTTGACTGATTGTAGCATAAGAATATCATTCTCTATCAAGAGAATATCGTCCACGTACAGGACTAGGAATACGACAGTTCATCCTACAATCTTCTTATAAATACATGGCTCATCCTCGTTCTTGATGAAGTCAAAGTCCTTGACTGTTTCATCAAAACAGATGTTCCAGCTCCGCGATACTTGCTTTAATCTATAAATGGATTTGAGAAACTTGCACACCTTCCCTCTGCTCCCACTGTCTACAAAACCTTCTAGCTGATCTATATAAATGCGCTCTTCCAAACTTCCGTTTAGAAAAGCCGTTTTTACGTCCATCTGCCAGATTTCATAGTTATGAAAGGCAATAAGGGCAAGTAGGATCCGAATGGATTTGAGCATAGCCACTGGAGAAAAGGTTTCGTCATAGTCCAATCCTGGTCTTTAACGAAAACTTTTTGCAACAAGTCTAGACTTATAGGTTTCTACTTGCCTATCTACACCAATCTTCCTTTTATAGATCCATTTGCATCCAACGGGTTTCATCCCCGGTGGAGAAATTTTCAATGTCCACACTTTATTGGCGTACATGGACTCCATTTCGGATTGCATAGCATCCAGCCACTTATTGTAGGATATATGTATGCCCTAGAGGCCATTATATGATAGTGGATGTATTTATACATGTATATATATATATATAGATATATATATTCAGTGTACATTCTTGCTCGACATGATAGTATGCTATCTGGTTCTTCTTTATCTGACATGTTGATTTGATCATACTTTTATTCATTCATACATGTTGATAAAGCCCTGAGGATATAGGCTTGACTACTGTGATTATGATGGAGATCATACTAGTGGGACATCTGTAGTTTATAAGCATATCCTAGAATGTCCCTAGTCGTAGGTGTATCGAGACGGGGCATCGATATACCAGAGTAGACTAGCGTATATGATACTAGACCCATATGATAGGCGATGGATGTTCCCACATTCATCGATGTTTGACATCGAGATCGTATACGGGTGCTCAGTGGTGACTGGGTACACTGGACGGACTCGCCGAGAACTCCTATATGGAATTATATCTATCGTCGGATAGCAGTTCTCAGGTGATACTGGTGCAGGTTAGTCTGTAGACCCGAGATCGTCATAGAGTCTTGTGTGTTCTCCCACTGTACTTTGATTACCACCCTACCACGGCCTTACTGAGTCATGCAAACAGGTGGCCGTTGGGTACAGTCCCGAGACACACGAAGGCGATGAGCGATAGGAGGGGTTTCGTCTCTCCCGGTATTGGGAGTTGATGCTGTGCTGTGCTCGACTGGTTATATCAGTAAGTCCCTGGCCATGGTTGTTGGGATTTGCTGATAAGTGTTATCAGTAGTTTCTCGATCTGTTATAGACCATTCATCGGCACGACTTATTGAGTTATTGGGGTCGACGTTACCATCCCTAGACTCGATATGCAGCATATCTGACGAAGAGACTGGACTGTACGGTAGTGTTGCTGGTTGGCTCGACGGGAGTTGTAGCAGGTTCGCTTGTTTTCTTCTGATCGCTCAATACCCGGGTGGCCGTTACGTTTAGCTGACCGCTTGCGGCTTGTAGGTATTTGATATGATCATTACCTACTGTCGGCGTATTGACGAGTCTTAGAGTCCCACAATGAAGTTTCCTGGCTCAGGCGAAAAGATGTGGTGTGCATATGAGATATGCGCGGGGACCCGATTAAATACGGATATGTGATACCGTATATTAATCGGGCATTTTCTATTGGTCGGGTCGTATGTGATATGACCGGTTTGCAAAATCAAGTGTTGATTTAACAAATGACTTTTAGATTAATTCTTTAATCAAACTCTTTTCTATTTTGTATGCATACATGTATGCACATGATAATGTGCATGGATACATACATGCATACATTGTATCATGGTTGTTGATACAAGTTTGGTGGCAATGCAAGACTTACATTGTAGAATTATCTATTTATTTTTCATTTTGTAAAAAGGAAAGGATAATTCACAAGAGATTAATGTTTATCATCTTTGACCATGCTTCAACCACTTATTAACCTTGAGTTAATTATCCTTTTACCTTTTAACTCATTTTGGAAAAGATCTAGATAATTCTAACCATGGTTGAAGTGAGAAGGAATTTAGATATATTATTCTTTTCTCATTTCAATTATTCACTCTCATCTCTTTTATTTTTGTGAGAAAGCAAAGCTACCATCTTCTTCCTCTCTTGATCATTTTCTTAAGTGAGGTTAATTAAAAGAAAGAGTTTTGATCAAAGAATACAAACCGCATCATCATACTACACACATCTAGCCGGTTTGTGTAGGGTGTTTGCTCTACTCTATTGATACATCGAGTAAAGAAAGGAGTTTTGGGCAAAGGAGCTTCGGGTGGATCGTCGTGGACATTAGAAGACCTCAAGCGAACCTTTTTCCAACCCTCAAGTGGCCAAGGAGTCTAGCGTAGGGAGCTACAAAGGTTGTACTCTCAAAACCCTAGCCTTTGTTACTTGTGATGTTGTTCAAGTTATGAAACCCTAATTTTCTAGTGATGATTCTTTGTATGTTCACTTAGCATCTTTAAAATTTAATTTTGAGACATATGATACTTCCAAACCCTTCATTAGGTGCTAGGTAAACCTAACATTGGTATCAGAGCCGACCTAGAACTTTAGGCGATGCTTTAGCGAAGTTAAAACTCTGATCGAACCAAAATACGGACTTTTAGAACCCTCTCTGGATATTTTTTCAAAACTGTGTTTTTCCAGAATTAAAAATATGTAAAAAATTCAACAGGGAAATATAAGCACCACTGTGAAAAACGAAGCAATGAACAATAATTGCCACCGCGGAACCGCGGCCATAGCTTGCTTGGGCCGCGGCTCCGCGGCCGTACAGAGGTATCATTGGCTCGTTTTTATACAGTAGTGTTCCTACCTACTTGTATACATTTTTGGGTATGTTTAATCTGATTCTAGTCTTGAATGTTCTGGGGATGGTTTTGGATTCGGTGATTCAATCGGAATTTTAATTTCGTGCCTTTTTCGGATAATTTAGAAAGTATTAAAAAGTTCGAACGGATATCATTAACTCACTTTTTCCCGGCACAAAAATTTTCAAGTGTTGAATCTTTTATCGAGTTTAAATCTTTCGGAAATACATGCAAGTTTTGTGGTGGACCCTCTAGAAGACAACAAACCTTAACTCGATTATGTGACCGTCTTGAACTGCCTTTTGAATCTCAGGGTTTGAGGCAGTACGGCGTGTCACATGTGAGGCGTTGGCTTGACCCTTCTACGGCTGGACCGCTACTACTGTGACATATTCCGGGTTTTTTGAACTCCGCTCAAGTGTTGAGCTTTAGGAAATTTTGGGTATTTGATTATTCGATCGAAATGTATAATACTGTCTATTTATCTGGAATGTGATACAATATGTGGAATTCATATAGTTAGGCATGAAATGCGAGGTATGTGATATCTCGGATTTACGATGTCTAAAGAGAATGTGGATTCCAAATATTGTAGTTTTTCACTTTCTTTTCTGTGACCGTAAGTGTAGTATGTCGCTTATCGCCGGTTTCGTTGCTATATATCAACGACAATCGGGGTACGCATACTTACTTACGTTGATGATATATGATATTATGTGCTGCTGAGATATGATGTGCAGGATTGTCGCGATTGAATAGCCGGGGGGTTTTATGTGAGATGAGAGTTTTATTTTTCATTCATGTAAAATTCAAATGTAATGTAATATTCTTTTATTTGGGGCACTTCCAGGTTGAGGTTGCTGTCACCAGTGTTGTATATTATTTACTTTTCCGCATTAGGATAGACCCAGGAGGGGAGCACAAGTGACCGGGTTCTGGGGTTCAGTGGGAGGCCATCTCGAGGAGTCGAGACCGGGTCTCCTAAACTCCAGGATTGGTAGGGTCGCTTGCCGCTCTCGTAGGGGTCTAGGGGTGTGGGCTTGGCTATTCATCGCGACTGTGGAATCCGTATTTTCTATTGTTGGCTAAATACTAAATACGGACGTCCTAGTATATCCCACATTATATCTATGTTTCTGCTGCCTGTGTTCTGTGATATCTGAGATGAATGATATATTATATATGAGATATATAGTAGACGTTGCTTATGTTTTACACCCGCGCTAGTCCCGTCCCGGTATGCCGTTAGTTTAGTAACCTAACGGTGTATAACGGAACATTGCGGCGAATGCGGATGGCATAAGCGTACGTTGTATTTTCGTTTCTTTTCTGTGATTGGCTTAAGGACTTAAATGATGGGACTACATTAATGTGATTAATGTAAAAAAAATAAACCTAAAAAGATGTTGTAGAATCGGATTTGAAAACCACTCGGCTCTTTATGAAAAAGCTATATTTCAAAACTGCGGAGCTCAAGCCACTCCTTTTGAAAACCATTTGATTCTACGACGATATCAAGTTCAAAGCGTTAAAGATTTTATTAAAAATCATCCGCAACCCTCCGTCATTTTAGGAAGTAGAGTACTTAGTATTCGTGCTACGTTTGTTGACCTTAGGCAAGGCGTAGTGTACGGTAGCTAAGTGATGTCTTCCTACAATACATATGATGCAGATTAAATAGGACGGGCATATGACTTTGTTGACCTTAGCCAAGGGTCATGTAAACGGGTCTGATTAATCAAGAAATGACGGGCTGAACTTGACTAGTACTTGTGATTTGTTGACCATAGCCAAGGTCATAGGTACTAGGGGTAAAAATCACATCGGGAATTTCAAGTGTTGAGATTTGCAATGAGATTGCATACCTTCCATATGATGGTTGGATCCCGATCCCACTGTGGGCAATAGTTGCTCCAAGGAGAGTTTTGCAGTTTACAATTAGCTAACCCATTAGGTGTCTAGAAAGGTGTTAACGGGGCTATGCCTCTGGGAAAACGAGGTTTACTTTAATTAGGTCCGTGCGAAAGCACGGGAAACCTCCCTCAAGTACCGACACTGGCCTGGCTGAACGGTTAGCGAAGTTATAGACTGTAATTAATCCTGGCTAGTTTTCTTTTTAAGGTTTGAAAGAAAAACTTGATTAAAGCAGTGGGAGACATCGATTAGACAAGATAATAACCAATCTGATCTTTGCAAGAGCTTTCGCTGAGTGTATTCTTTTCTCTCTCTTAATGGCAGATACCAATGACTGGACTCAAGCTTCTACTAGATAAAAATAAACTGAATGGGACCAATATAAAGACTGGCCGAGGAATCTGAAAATAGCCTTGACTTATGATAAAGTATCATATGTCCTCACGGCTTCAGCCCCGCCCGTCCCAGGTCCAAAATCCTCAGTTACGGACAAAGAAGTCCGCTCGCATCGATGGACAACACACATCAAAAGCAGCACAAGAATATGGACATTCATGACATATTCCTCCATACAAAGGAGTTGTATGGAGAGCAATCCCGCGTATTACGATACGAAGCACCAAAGAAATTATTTTAGATGCGAATGGATCCTGGCACGCCAGTAGGAGACCATGTTCTGAAGATGATAGCTCCTATAGAAGAGCTTGAGGACCTTGGATGGACGATAGACAACGAACAATATACAGATATTATTCTGCAGTCCCTCCCCTCCACCTTTGCTCAATTCATAGTTAACTTCAACATGCACAACATGGAGAAGGAACTACCTGAACTTCTTAATATGTTAAGGAGTGCAGAGAGCACACTGAAATCAGTGAAAACTCCCGTTATGACTGTTGGACAATCTTCCTCTTCTCGCCCAAAGGCTAAGGCCAAGGGAAAGAAAAAGAAGAAGCCCACCAATCCTAAGGGTAGAGTTAAAAAGGTTAAGGGGAAGGAAAAGTCCAAAGCTGGAGAATCGGGGAAAGGTGAATGTTTTCATTGCCACAAAACAGGACATTGGAAGCGCAACTGTACCGAATACTTAAATCTCAAGAAGAAGCATGGGGATGCTTCCGCTTCAGGTGTGTTTATGACAGAAAACTATTTTTCAATAAACTCTGCTCCCTGGGTATTAGATACCGGTTCAGGTTCTCACATTTGCAATTCTATGTAGGGGCTGAGAAATAGCAAGGTTTTGAAGATAGGTGACCATACTCTCCGCGTTGGAAATGGTTCCAATGTACATACAGTCGCAGTGGGAGAGTATCACTTGGGGTTGCCATATGCGTGTATATTGTTTTTGAACCCATGTTATTTTGTACCAAGTATGCTTTATAATATAATATCTGTTTCTTTGTTAGACAATGAAGGATATAATTTTGTATTGCAGAGCAATGTTATGAACATCCACCTGAATCAAATGTTGGTTGGGTATGGTACACTTAATAACGGGATATACGTCCTAAATCAACACACAGTTTTCAGCATACAACACACTAATAAAAGAAAACTTTCAGAAATAAATGAAGCTTTTCTTTGGCACTGTAGACTTGGTCATATTAACGAAACAAGACTAAACAAGTTACACAAAGATGGATATTTAAACCCTTTTGAATATAAATCTTATGCGACTTGCCAGTCTTGTATCAAGGGTAAAATGACCAAAACTCCGTTTACCGGACACGGAGAAAGAGCTACCGAGCTTCTAGGACTCATACATAGTGATGAATGTGGGCCAATGTCTACACAGGCTAGAGGCGGTTTTTCTTACTTCATTACTTTCACTGACGATTTCTCAAGATTCGGTCATGTATTTTTATTAAAGCACAAATCCGAAACTTTCGAGAAATTCACTAAATATAAACAAGAAGTAGAAAAACAAACCAGCTTGAGTATCAAGATGCTTTGATCAGATCGAGGTGGGGAGTACCTCAGTACAGAATTTGCAAACTTCCTAAAAGAGAATGGGATTCTCTCTCAACTCACTCCTCCTTACACACCACAGCACAACGGTGTGTCTGAACGACGGAATATGACCCTATTAGATATGGTCCGTTCCATGATGAGTGATGCTGAGTTACCCGTCTCATTTTGGGGGCATGCATTGGAGACTGCAGCTTTTCTACTGAACATGGTTCCAACCAAAACCGTGTCTACCACGCCATATGAGATATGGCATGAGAAGAGACCATCTTTTAAGAGAATTAAGATTTGGGGTTGCCCGACCTATGTTAAAAAGAAGAATCCGGACAAACTCGAGACACGGTCAGTCATGTGTAATTTTGTGGGATATCCAAAGAACTCTTATGGATATCTTTTCTACCACAAGGAGGAACAAAAGGTGTTTGTTTCTCAGCATGCCACATTCTTGGAAAAAGAGTTTTTCACAGATAAAAATGATGGCAATGTGGTGGATCTAGAAGAGGTTCTAGAGACACAAACTACAAATGACGACTTGGTTGAACCGGCTGTTGCAATAGAAACTGAGAAACCTCAGCCACTCCGTAGGTCTGGTAGGACTTCTCGCTCACCGGAGAGGTACTGCGGTTTCCTCATTGATGGTGACAGAGAAGACTGCGTCATGGAGGATGATGATCCTACCAGTTTTCAGCAAGCTATCACGAGTGGTGGCTCTGTGAAGTGGCTGGATGCCATGAGATCCAAAATGGAGTCTATGTACACCAACAAAGTATGGACTTTGGATGTTGTACCCCCTGGGGTAAAACCTGTGGGGTGCAAATGGATCTTTAAAAGAAAGATTGGTGTAGATGGGCAGGTAGAGACCTATAAGGCAAGACTTGTGGCGAAGGGTTTTCGTCAAAGACCAGGTTGGACTATGACGAGACTTTTTCGCCCGTAGCCATGCTTAAATCCATTCGGATCCTACTTGCTATTGCTTCTCACTACGACTATGAAATCTGGCAGATGGACGTCAAAACGGCATTTCTAAATGGAGATTTAGAAGAATGCGTTTATATGGATCAGCCAGAGGGCTTCATTGACAGTGGGAGCAGCGGGAAAGCATGTAGATTGCTTAAATCCATATATGGGTTAAAGCAGGCATCACAGAGTTGGAACATGTGTTTCAATAATGTTATCAAAGAGTTTGATTTCATCAAAAATCCAGATGAACCTTGTGTTTATAAGAAGGCTGTAGGGAGAGCTGTCACATTCCTCGTATTGTATGTGGATGACATTCTTCTGATAGGAAATGATATTCCTATGCTACAGTCGGTCAAATCTTTCTTATCACTAAGGTTCTCCATGAAGGACCTGGGTGATGCCACATACATCCTGGGCATTAGGATCTATAGGGATAGATCCAAGAGGTTGTTGGGATTGTCCCAAACCAGGTATATTAACACCATCCTAAAAAGGTTTAGTATGGAAGACTCCAAGCGGGGTGCCTTACCCGCTTGCCATGGGGTCACTCTCTCCAAGGACTCTTGCCTAAAGACCGATGAAGAGAGAGCTCGCATGAGCATTATACCCTATGCTTCGGCAGTAGGATCTATAATGTATGCAATATTATGTACACACCCAGATATAGCTTATGCACTTAGTGTTGTAAGCAGGTATCAATCCAACCCAGGGGAGAATCACTGGATAGCTGTGAAGAACATTCTTAAGTACTTGTGTAGAACTAAAGAATTGTTCTTGGTGTATGGTAATGGAGATCTCCAAATGGAGGCCTTTACCGATTTAAGCTTCCAGAGCGATAAGGACGACAGCAAATCTATCTCTGGGTTTGTATTTACCCTCAATGGAGGGGCGGTAAGTTGGAAGAGTTCCAAATAGGATACCGTTGCAGACTCTATGATGGAGGCTGAGTACATTGCTGCGAATGATGCCGCCAAGGAAACCGTCTGGATGAGGAAGTTCGTCTCGGAGTTAGGAGTAGTTCCAACCATTATTGATCCAATACCATTATATTGTGATAATAATGGGGCTATGGCGTTAGCCAAGGAGCCCAGGTCCCATCAGCGATCCAGACACATCCTGAGGCGCTTTCATTTGATCCGGGAGATTGTAGATCGCCGCGAGATCGAGATTAAGAGAGTAGACACAAAGAATAACGCCGTAGATCCACTCACCAAGGCCCTCCCTCAGCCGCAGCATGAGCGACTTTTTGAGATGTTGGGTATGAGATACGCCAATAACTGGCTTTAGTGCAAGTGGGAGATTGTAGGATATATGTATACCCTAGAGGCCATTATATGATAGTGGATGTATTTATACATGTATATATATATATACATATATTCAGTGTACATTCTTGCTCGACATGATAGTATGCTATCTGGTTCTTCTTTATCCGACATGTTGATTTGATTATGCTTTTATTCATTCATACATGTTGATAAAGCCCTGAGGATATAGGCTTGACTACTGTGATTATGATGGAGATCATACTAGTGGGACATCTGTAGTTTATAAGCATATCCTAGAATGTCCCTAGTCGTAGGTGTATCGAGACGGGGCATCGATATACCAGAGTAGACTAGCGTATATGATACTAGACCCATATGATGGGTGATGGATGTTCCCACATTCATCGATGTTTGACATCGAGATCGTATACGGGTGCTCAGTGGTGACTGGGTACACTGGACGGACTTACCGAGAACTCCTATATGGAATTATATCTATCGTCGGATAGCAGTTCTCAGGTGACACTGGTGCAGGCTAGTCTGTAGACCCGAGATCGTCATAGAGTCTTGTGTGTTCTCCCACTGTACTTTGATTACCACCCTACCATGGCCTTATTGAGTCGTGCAAACAGGTAGCCGTTGGGTACAGTCCCGAGACACACGAAGGCGATGAGCGATAGGAGGGGTTTCGTCTCTCCCGGTATTGGGAGTTGATGCTGTGCTGTGCTCGACTAGCTATATCAGTAAGTCCCTGGCCAGGGCTGTTGGGATTTGCTGATAAGTGTTATCAGTAGTTTCTCGATCTGTTATAGACCATTCATCGGCATGACTTATTGAGTTATTGGGGTCGACGTTACCATCCTTAGACTCGATATGCAGCATATCTGACGAAGAGACCGGACTGTACGGTAGTGTTGCTGGTTGGCTCGACGGGAGTTGTAGCAGGTTCGCTTGTTTTCTTCTGATCGCTCAATACCCGGGTGGCCGTTACGTTTAGCTAACCGCTTGCGGCTTGTAGGTATTTGATATGATCATTACCTACTGCCGGCGTATTGACGAGTCTTAGAGTCCCGCAATGAAGTTTCCTGGCTCAGGCGAAAAGATGTGGTGTGCATATGAGATATGCGCGGGGACCCGATTAAATACGGATATGTGATACCGTATATTAATCGGGCATTTTCTATTGGTCGGGTCGTATGTGATATGACCGGTTTGCAAAATCAAGTGTTGATTTAACAAATGACTTTTAGATTAATTCTTTAATCAAACTCTTTTCTATTTTGTATGCATACATGTATGCACATGATGATGTGCATGGATACATACATGCATACATTGTATCATGGTTGTTGATACAAGTTTGGTGGCAATGCAAGACTTACATTGTAGAATTATCTATTTATTTTTCATTTTGTAAAAAGGAAAGGATAATTCACAAGAGGTTAATGTTTATCATCTTTGAACATGCTTCAACCACTTATTAACCTTGAGTTAATTATCCTTTTACCTTTTAACTCATTTTGGAAAAGATCTAGATAATTCTAACCATGGTTGAAGTGAGAAGGAATTTAGATATATTATTCTTTTCTCATTTCAATTATTCACACTCTCATCTCTTTTCTTTTTGTGAGAAAGCAAAGCCACCATCTTCTTCCTCTCTTGATCATTTTCTTAAGTGAGGTTAATTAAAAGAAAGAGTTTTGATCAAAGAATACAAACCACATCATCATACTACACACATCTAGCCGGTTTGTGTAGGGTGTTTGCTCTACTCCATTGATACATCGAGTAAAGTAAGGAGTTTTGGGCAAAGGAGGTTCGGGTGGATCGTCGTGGACATTAGAAGACCTCAAGCGAATCTTTTTCCAACCCTCAAGTGGCCAAGGAGTCTAGCGTAGGGAGCTACAAAGGTTGTACTCTCACAACCCTAGCCTTTGTTACTTGTGATGTTGTTCAAGTTATGAAACCCTAATTTTCTAGTGATGATTCTTTGTATGTTCACTTAGCACCTTTAAAATTTAATTTTGAGACATGTGAAGCTTCCAAACCCTTCATTCGGTGCTAGGTAAACCTAACACTTATCAGAGTCCCTATTGATAATGGCCTGCTTGAAACTAGTAGGATCATCTTCTTCCAAGATGCAATCCTCTCGATCCCCGTCTATGAGAAAACCGTAGTATCTCTCGGGCGGATGAGAAATCCTACAAGATATGCGAAGAGGCTAAGGTTCGTCTGGGATTACTAAATCTAGTGGTTCCACCTAATCATCAGTTACATTTTGTGGTTCAGAAGTTTCTTCTAGTTTTACCGTACTCCCACTAACTTCTTTTGCAAGAAGTTACGTTTCTAAAAAGGTGGAATGACGAGATACAAACACCTTCTGTTCCTCAGTGTGGTAGAACAGATATCCTAGTGAATCCTTAGGATATCCCACAAATTTACATAGAACTGATCGTGCCTCTAGTTTGTCCGGTTTCTTTGTTTTAACATATGCCGGACAACCCCACGTCTTAATGAATTTAAGACATGGTCTCTTACCACTCCATATTTCATATGGAGTCTTAGGCACAGATTTGGAAGGAACCTGATACAAAAGGTATGCCGCTGTTTGCAGCGCATGTCCCCAGAATGAAGGAGGCAACTCAACACTACTCATTATGGAGGTAACCATGTCCAATAGGGTACAGTTCCTCCGCTCCTATATACCGTTGTGCTGTGGTGTATACGGAGGAGTAAGGCTAGAGAGAATTCCATTCTCTTTTAGGTAATCTAAGAATTCCGTGCTTAAGTACTCCCTTCCTCTATCAGACCGGAGGATCTTGATACTTTTGCCAGTCTGGTTCTCTACTTCCTTTCTGAATTCTTTGAATTTCTTAAAAGCTTCAGATTTGTATTTCATGAGATACACATATCCAATCCTACAGAGATCGTCAGTGAATGTGATGAAGTACGAGAACCCACCCCATGCATGTACAGACATCAGACCACACACATCACTGTGTATGAGTCCCAAGAGCTCTGCTGCTCTTTCTCCGTGTCCGGTGAACGGAGATTTGGTAATCTTTCCCTTGAGACAAGATTGACAAGTTTCATAAGATGAAAATTCGAACGTATTCAAATATCCATCCTTATGCAATTTACTCAGTCTTTTCTCTCCGATATGACTAAGTCTACAATGCCACAAGTATGATTCGTTCGTATCTGAATTCTTCCTCTTGTATGTGTTTTGTACATTGAAAACTGTGTTTTGATTTAGAACATAGATACCATTACACAGTGTACCTTCTGCAACCAATACCTGATTAAGGTGAATGTTCATGATATTTCTATCAAGAACAAACTTATATCCCTCTTTATCAAGTAAAGAAACTGATATGATGTAGCATAACATGGAAGGTACATAGTAGCAATTGTTCAAAATCATAGTATTGCCTTTTGGCAACACAAGGTGATATTCACTGACGGCAGCAACATCAACTTGTGCTCCGTTTCCTACTCTGAGGGACATATCACCAGGTCCAACCATTCTACTTTTTCTCAGTCCCTGCAAAAAATTGCAGATATGATATCCTGATCCGGTATCTAATACCCAGGAGGTAGGACTGACTGAAAAATAGTTCTTAATAACAAAAACACCTGAAGAGAACGTAATAGTGTGCTTCTTCTTTGTTGGGGTCATCAAGAAATTCATGCAATCTTCTTTCCCTTACTCATACTCATGACAGCTGTCATAGTTTAGAGCCGAACCGATATTCCTCAGCCCTGAATAAGAATTCAGATCGGTCAACGGATACATTTTATTATCTTGATTAGGACGTGAAATGGTTGCTACCTGGAGAGAGAGAAAAGAAACACTTAGCGTGCACTCTTGCAAGATTAGATTGGTTATTAATTTATCTAATCAGGATAGCTCCCACTGTTTCCTCGAATTCTCCATCAAATATTAAAAGGAGAACTAGTCAGGAATAATCGCACGTTATAATACTTGCTTAACCTTTCGGCCAGGCTGGTGTTGGTACTTTGAGAGAGGTTTTCCAACGCTTTCGCGAAGTTCTTTAATTATATAACCTCTTTTCCCTGGAGGCGTAGTCCCGCTAATACCGTTCTAGACACCTACTTGGTTTATAGCATTGATTGTTAAGTGAAATATGTTAGTTATATGTATGCCCCAGAGGCCATTATTATACATGTGATGTATATTATAGTGGATGCTTGGACATTTATAGGGAGGACTTTCTTGCTCGACACGATAGTATGCAATCTGGTTGCTCTATATCTTAACATGTACACTTATTGTCTCTCTATTACATGTTGATAAAGCCCTTAGGATGAGTAATTGACTACAAGGATTATGATGCAGATCATACTAGTGGGGTAGAGGTAGTCGGTAAGTATATCCTTCAAATGTTCCTAGTCGTGGGGGTATCAAGACGGGGCATCGATATTCTAGAGTAGACTAGCGTATACGCTTCTCGACTCATATGATGGGCGATGGATGATCCCACATCCATTGGTGTCTGACATCAGAGAAGGTATACGGGTGCTCAGTGGAGACTGGGTACACTGAACGGACTCGCCGAGAACTCCTAGATGGTATTATACCTATCGTCAGATAGCAATTCTCTGGTGACACTGGTACAGGTTAGTCTGTCGACCCGAGATCGTCATAGAGTCTTATGTGATTCCCACTGTGCTTTGATTTCCACTTTACGACATTCAAGAGATCGTGCAAAATGGTGGTTTTTGGGTACAGTCCCGAGTTACACGGAGGCAATGAGCGATAGGAGGGGATTTGGTCTCTCCCGGTATTGGGGGTTGATGTTGCGCTATGCTCGATTGGCCATAACAGGAAATCCCCGGCCAAGGTTACTGAGATCTACTGGTAAGTGTTATCAGTAGTTTCTCGAACTGTTATGAGCCTCATATCGGCATGACTTATCTGGGCTATTGGGGTCTGACGGTTACCATCCCCAGGTTTTACGGTAGTGTTACTGATTGGATTCACAGAAGTATGAGCGGGCTTTCTTGTTGATCTTCTGATCGCTCAATACTCAGGTGGTCGTTACGTTTAGCAGACCACTTGCGGCTCGTGGGTGACTGATATGATCACCACCTACTGCCGGCGTATTGACGAGTCTTTAGAGTCCTACACAGAGGTTTCCTGGCTCAGGCGAAACGAAGTAGGAGAACGTATGTGATATGTGCGGAACCGAGATTAATGTGCGTATGTGATACCGCATTCTATTCTCGCGATATGTGATATCGGTCGGTTATATGTGATATAGCCGGGTTTATCGGATCAAGTGTTAATTCGATAAGTTGATACATTTGATATTAGTCGGTTGTATGTGATATAGCCGGATTACTAAATCAAGTGTTGATTTAATAATTTAATGTATAATTATATATTTGATATATTAAATTACATTAACTAATATTAGCTCACTTAAGAATTCTTTTTCTCACATACGCATTTAGTATATATGTGATATATATTAATGTACATTTTGTGTGTGTCATGCTAGATGATGCATGAGACATGGGTGTATGTGACTCACACTATGCTTAACATAATCAAGGGTTTTATTTATTTAAAGTAATTCAAAATTGGGTGGAAATTAGTCATAGTTGTTGCTTAGTGGAAGCTTGTAGAATCATTGACTAAGTCCACCAATTTTGTTGTACTTAAGATATTTATTAACCCAACCATTATGATTAGCCATGGTTTAGTCTCTACATGAGTTAGTATATGTTATTAACTCATCCATGGTTGTCATTCTAGACTTGACTTTTTCCATGGTAGCTTTTCTTCATTTCCTTCCTCTAGCTCACTTGCAATTTAGGAGGTGAAGAAAATGAGCGAGAAAACTATTTCTAAACTGAGCAAAAATGCTACTTCATCATTCTCTACTAGACTAGCCATTTAGTTTAGGGTGTTAGCTTCACTAATTTCATATTAGTGAAGAGGTAGCTTGAGTTGGTGTCTTCTCGACGTAGATCATCTTCGGTCTCGAAGACTACAAGCAAGTTTGTTCCGTTCATCTTGTGGAGCCTTTCTAGAGTCCGGGAGTTCACTACTTGGAGCGAAAGGACTACTACACAGAGCTATTTAAGTGAAGGACCGGTCTATAAAGGTTGTATTCCTTGTTCCCTTAGATGTAAAGATGTTTACATTCTAATTTCGTCTAATTCTTTACTTAAGATTCTAGGGTTATGGTTGTTTAGCATGGCAAATTTTTGAAAATGGCATGGACGATACCTCCCGAAACACAGCCGTGACCCTAAGGAACCCTGCAGTGGTATTAGAGCCATGCTAGAGAATTTGACGATGTTTGTAGAATTACGAAACCGAAACAACTCCGAAACACTCGAAACAATAACCTAGTTTCTGTCGAAATTTTAAGAGTGTCTAAAAATATTTTAAGCAGTTGCAGAATGTTATATGAGATTTAACATGAACACCACAGAAATTTGAGCCCACCTCACCGGATTTTGGCCGGCGACATCACAATAAATTCCGAGCTCATCGGTTTTTTAGTGGGCTTCAAGCTTCAATTTTTGGTGGTGTTCTGGTCTCTGGGTTTTGCAGGTGTTGCTTGTTTTTTCTGATATTGCATGTGATGTTATATTTCTGTAAAAGCAATTCGGAGTGTTTCGTAGTCGTAATTCTAACATCGTTTCGGGTTATTTAGACGACGTTAAAAAGTTCGAACGGATATCAATAACCCATTTTCTCCCTTGCTGGAAATTTTCCAAGAGTTGGATTTTTCCAACTTTAAAATCTTCAGAAAATCATGCAGGTGTTTTCTATGGACCCTCTAGAAGAACGAAACCCTAACTCGAGTCTGTAACCGTTGGAACCGCCACTAAACCCTAGGGTTTGTGGTAGTTCCGCGGCGCTATAGGTGAGGCAAGGGTTGACCCTTTTACGTTTGGTCCATAGGTGCTGTGGCATGTTCTGGGTATTTTTTAAACTGCGCTCAAGTGTTGAGTTCTTTGGGAAATTTGGGGTGTTTGTTGATTCGATCGAAAAGTTTAATATCGTCTAGTTATCTTTGATTGTGATACAATACTTGGAATCCACAATATTTAGTTTTATGAAAACTAATTTGAATTTTATAAATCTAGCAATTCAGTCTCATTTGATCGGTTTCCACGGGATTTTGATGTGGATCAAAAGTCCGTCGCAATTACGTAGTGTACGCGGATACTCGCCGGGTAACCTTACTAGATAGCCATGCCCCATAGCCCTGACCAAGTGACTGTAGGAGAAACCCGTCGCCAAATGCATACGTTCGGGTGCTCGCAGTCGCGATGTTCCGCCTAAGTGCACTTCGTTGACGGCATCGGGGGTGCGGCCGTCTACTAAAGTTTCCGACGAGCATTCGATCAGGTTATCAAAAATCTTGTTGAATTACCCGACTGGTTATTGAAAAGTGTTTTCAATATCGAGACTAAAATGCGGGGTTTATAATTGTTAGGCATGTGATGTCTAAGGAATTCATTTGGTTAGGAATGAAATCTAAAGTATGTGATACATGTCTAAGGTGGTTGCGGATTCCAATTGTTGTAGTTTTCACTTTCTTTTCTGCGATCGTAAGTGTAATATGTGGTGTATCGCCGGTTTCGTTGCTATATGTCAACGACAATTGGGATACGCATATTTACTTACGTTGATGACATGTGATGTTATGTGTTGCTGTGATATGTTATATTGGATCGTCGTGTTTTGAATAACCGGGGTTTTTATGTGAGATGAGAGTTTTTCTTTTTCATTCATGTAAAAACTTGTATGTAATATTCTTTTATTGGGGCACTTCCGGGTTGAGGATGATGTCACCATTGATGTATATTATTTACTTTTCCGCATTAGGATAGACCCAAGGTGGGGAGCACAAGTAACCGGGTTCTAGGGTTCAGTGGGAGACCATCTCGATGAGTCGAGTCCGGGTCTCCTAACCCTAGAATTGGTAGGGTTGCTTGACGCTATTGTAGGGGTCTAGGGATGTGGGTTTGGCTATTCATCACGACCGTGGAATCCGCGTTTTTCACTGGCTTAATTTAAAACACGGAATTCCTAATATATCCAATATTTCATATGTGTTCTTCTGCTGCTGATATTCTGTGATGTGATCACTTGATATGTTAAGACGAATGCCTATATTATATATATGATATATAATAAATATTGCTGCTTTCGTTTCATCTGTGATGCTTGGGAAGCATAATTGATGGGACTTCATTAATGAGATTAATGAAAGAAAAGAAATCTAAAGATGTTATAGAATCTTGTTTTAAAAACTGGTAGCTCTAGTTCTTGCTTTGCATAGTGGTATTCCTTGTAGAATATCCAGCACCTTATTCGATAAGGAAAGAGCCGAGATCTTTTCACCGGAGTGACCTCTTTAGCGAAACTAGCAGATGCTGCAACCCACTCGGTTTGGTTTTTGACTGCTTTTTTAGTTCATGCTTTGCATAGTGGTATTTGTGAAATATCCAGCACCTCATTCGATGAGGAAAGAGCCGAGATCCTTTCAACGGGAGTGACCTCTTTAGAAAAACTAGTAAAAGCCTAAAAAACACTTCTTTTCAAATCACTCAATTCTACAACGATATCAAGTTCATTACGCAAAAGATTTTCTTAAAAACCTGACGTAACCCTCCGTCATTTTAGGAAGTAGAGTACTTAGTATTCATGCTACGTTTGTTGACCATAGTTAAGGCGTAGTGTGCGGTAGCTAAGTGATGTCTTTCTATACAACATATGATGCGATTAATTAGGACGGTCATGTGACTTTGTTGACCATAGTTTCTATGAGATAGTTAGATCCCGATACCCACTGCGAGTAAGAGTTACTTCTGGGAGAGTTTTACATATTACAATTAGCCGATCAAGTAGGTGTCTAGAAAGTTGTTAACGGGGTTAAGCCCCTGGGAAAACGAGGTTTATTTTAATTACGTCCGTGCGAAAGCACGGGGAACCTCCCTCAAAGTACCAATACCGGCCTGGCCGAAAGATTGGCGAACTTATAGGGTGTAATTAATCCCTGCTAGTCTTACCTTTTAGGGTTTGAAGGAAGATTTGATAAAAACAGTGGGAGCCATACTGATTAGGTAAAATAATAACCAATCTAATCTTGCAAGAGTATACGCAGAGTGTTTTCTTCTTCTCTCTCTCCTGGTAGCGACCGTAACATGCCTTAATCAAGATAATAATATAGATGTATTGACCGAACCTGCTTATTATGCTGAGTTGGGGAACATTGGTTTCGCTCTATTTTATAATTATTATAAGTCCGAGGAGGAAATAAGGGAATATCCGGATTCCTACGCGACCCAATCGAGAAATAAGCATGTTGATGCATATTCTTCGGGTGTGTTCATTACCAAGAACTGTTTCTCAGTATTCTCTACGTCCTAAGTATGAAATACCGGATTAGGATCCCACATATGTAATCTGTTACATGGGCTAAAGAAAGGTATAGAACTGGGAATGGGTGATATGTCTCTAACGTGTTAGAGAATGCTGCAATTGTTGCAACCAAGTTAGTTGGCAAATATTACCTTGTATTACCAAATGGTAAATACATTGATTCTGAACAAATGTTTTTAGATACCGAATCTGATATACAACATTACATCATATTCTTTATTAAGTTAAAGAAGGATATAATTTTATATTGGAGGATAATGTTGTGAACATTTTCCTGAATCAAGAGTTGATTGGATTAGGCACGTTATGTAATGGCATATACATTCTAAATCAAACCACAGTTCAAAGTATATAGAACACACAAGAGGAGTAGTTCAGAAATGAACGAATCCTTCTTGTGGTATTGTAGACTAGGTCATATCAATGCGACACGACTAGCTAAGTTACATTAAAGATGAATATTTGAATCTGTTTGAATTTTCATCTTATGCTACTTGCCAGTCTTGTCACAAAGGTAAAGTGACCAATACTCCGTTTACTGGAAACAGAGAAAGAGTTGTTGAACTCTAGGACTGATACATGGTGATGTATATAGTCCTATGTCTACAAATACCAAGCTTGCTTCTTTGTACTTAATTATATTCACTGATCATCTCTCAAGATTCAGACATATGTTCCTGTTGAAACACAAGTCTGAAACTTTTGAGAAATTCAAGGAAAATAAGCTTGAAGTTAAGAACCAGATAGGTAGAAGTATTAAGTCCTTCGATGTGATCATAGAAGGGAATACTTGCGCATGGAGTTACTGGAGTTTCTAAAAGGAGAATGGGATTCTCTCTCAGCTAACTCCTTCATATACACCAAAGCACAATGGTATATCGGGGCGGAGATATCGTGCCCTATGAGATATGGTGCACTCTATGATGAGTACCGCTGAGTTGCCTGTTTTCTTTTGGAGTTATGCACTTGAGAAGTTGCATACCTTTGAATGGGGTTCCATCCAAATCAATGCCTACCACTCCATATGAGATATGGAATGGGAAGTGACCATCTCTTAAACGAGTTAAAATATGGGGTTGTCCGGCCTATGTTGAAAGGAAAAATCCGGACAAACTCCAGGCATGGTCAGTTCTGTATAAGTTTGTTGGATATCCCGAACATTTGCGAGGGTATATCTTCTACCACGCTGAGGAGCAAAAGGTGTTTTGTTTCTCAGCATGCCACCTTTTTAGAAAAGGAATTTCTTGTGAAGAAATTAGTGATCATGAGGTAGAACTGGAAGGAGTTCCAGCTAGACAAATTAGCAGCTGATGATTTGGTAAAACCAAAGGATTCAATAGTCTCCAACGAACCTCAGCCTCTCCGCGAATCTTGTAGGGTTCCTCATCCACCTGAGAGATACTACGGTTTCCTCGGTGACGGTGGGAGCGAGGATTGCATCATCGTAGATGATGACCCAACCAGGATCATGCAAGCCATCATGAGTGGGGACTCTGTGAAATGACTGAATGCTATGCAATTAGAGATGGAATCCATGTACACCAACAAAGTATGACTTTGAATGTTGCACCTGAAGGGGTAAAACCCATTGGGAGCAAATGGATCTTGAGAAGATTCTTGGTGTAGATGGAAAAGTTGAGACTTTCAAAGCTAGACTTGTAGTAAAAGGCTATCGTCAATAACCAGGTGTGGTTTATGATGAAACCTTTTCTCCAGTGGCTATGCTTAAGTCTATTTGGATTAAAGCACGCATCGTGGAGTTGGAATATCTGTTTTGATGTGGTAGCCAAAGTGTTTGACTTCATCAAAAAGGTAGAAGAACATTGTATATACAAGAAGGTTGTAAAGAGTAAGGTTGTCTTCCACGTATTGTACGTAGATGACATACTCTTGATAGGAAATGGTTTCCTATGCTACACTCGGTCAAGCTCCTCTTATCATGAGGGTTCTCCATGGAAGATCTGGATGATACCTACTACATCTTGTGGATTATGATCTTTGGTGATAGATCTAAGCGGATGTTGGGAGTGTCCCAAATCCAGGTACATTAACACCATACTAAAGGGGTTTAGTATGGAGGATTCTAAGCGTGGTGGTTTGCCCATTTACTTATGAATCACTCTCTCCAAAAAGATGTCTCCCGAGACTGATTTGAAGAGAGCTCGCATGAAAGGGATACCCTATGCTTCGGCAGTAGGCTCTATCATGTATGCGATGTAATGTACCGGACTAGATGTAGCTGACTCACTAGGTATAGTGATCAGGAATCAATCGGATCTTTGGAGAATCACTGGACATCAGTGTAGGACATTCTTAAGTACTTGAGAAGCACTAAAGAAATGTTCTTGGGGTTTGGTAATGGTAAACTCCAGTGGGAGTCCTTTACCAATTTGAGCTTCCAGAGTGATAAGGTCGACTGAAAGTCAGTCTCGGGCTTTGTTTTTACTCTCAGTGGAATGACGGTATGTTTGAAGAGTTCCAAGCTAGATACCGTGGCAATCTAGACGATAAAGGTTGAATACATCGCTACCAACGGTGGATGTCTGGATATTTCTTGTTCATGAGATGAACATGGTTCATACCATTGAGCATCCAATAACTGTTATTGTGACAACAATGGAGTTGTGGCTTTGGCCTAGGAACGCCGGTCCCATCAGCGATCCAGACATATTCTATAGACAGTATCCTCTGATCAGGAAGATGGTTGATTTCCAAGGGATCGAGGTTAGGAGAGTTGACGCGAAGGATAACACGGCGGATCCACTCACAGAGGCCTTTCCCTAGAGAGACTTTTATGGGGCGTTGAGTATGAGATACTACAACAAATGGCCTTAGTGCAAGTGGGAGATTGTTAGTTATATGTATGCCCTAGAGGCCATTATTATACATGTGATGTATATTATAGTGGATACTTGGACATATATAGGGAGGAATTTCTTGCTCGACATGATAGTATGCTATCTGGTTGCTCTTTATCTTAACATGTACACTTATTGTCTCTCTATTACATATTGATAAAGCCCTTAGGATAAGTACTTGACTACCAGGATTATGATGCAGATCATACTAGTGGGGCAGTGGTAGTCAGTAAGTACATCCTTCAAATGTTCCTAGTCGTGGGGGTATCGAGACGGGGCATCGATATTTTAGAGTAGACTACCGTATACGCTTCTCGACCCATATGATGGGCGATGGATGATCCCACATCCATTAGTGTCTGACATCAGAGAAGGTATATGGGTGCTCAGTAGAGACTGGGTACACTGAACGGACTCGCCGAGAACTCCTAGATGGTATTATACCTATTGTAAGATAGCAGTTCTCTGGTGACACTGGTACAGGTTAGTCTGTCGACCCGAGATCGTCATAGAGTCTTGTGTGATTCCCACTGTGCTTTGATTTTCACCTTACCATGTTCAAGAGATCGTGCAAAACGGTGGTTTTTGGGTACAGTCCCGAGTCACATAGAGGCAATGAGCGATAGGAGGGGATTTCGTCTCTCCCGGTATTGGGGGTTGATGCTGCGCTATGCTTAATTGGCCATAACAAGAAATCCCTGGCCAGGGTTGCTGAGATCTACTAGTAAGTGTTATCAGTAGTTTCTCGAACCGTTATGAGCCTCATATCGGCATGACTTATCAGGGCTATTGGGGTCTGACGTTTACCACCCCTAGGCTGTGATATGTGGCATATCAGACGAAGAGACCGGACTGTACGGTAGTGTTACTGATTGGATTCGCAGGAGTATGAGTAGGCTTGCTTGTTGATCTTCGGATCACTCAATACCCCGGTGTCCGTTACATTTAGCAAACCGCTTACGGCTTGTGGGTGACTGATATGATCACCACCCACTGCCGGCGTATTGACGAGTCTTTAGAGTCCTACACAGAGGTTTCATGGCTCAGGCGAAACGAAGTAGGAGCACATATGTGATATGTGCGGGACCGAGATTAATGTGCGATGTGATACCGCATTCTATTTTCGCGATATGTGATATCGGTCGGTTATATGTGATATAGCGGGGTTATCGGATCAAGTGTTGATTCGATAAGTTGATACATTTGATATTAGTTGGTTGTATGTGATATATCCGGATTATTAAATCAAGTATTGATTTAATAATTTAATGTATAATTATATATTTTATATATTAACTTTTATTAACTAATATTAGCCCACTTAAGAATTCTTTTTCTCACTTGTGCATTTAGTATATATGTGATATATATTAATGTACATTTTTTGTGTGTCATGCTAGATGATACATGAGACATGGGTGTATGTGACTCACACCATACTTAACATAATCAAGGGTTTTATTTATTTAAAGTAATTCAAAATTGGGTGGAAATTAGTCATGGTTGTTGCTTAGTGGAAGCTTGTAGAATTATTGACTAAGTCCACCAATTTTGTTTTACTTAAGATATTTATTAACCCAACCATTATGATTAGCCATGGGTTAGTCTCTAAATGAGTCAGTATATGATATTAACTCACCCATGCTTGCCATTCTAGACTTGTCTTTTTCCATGGTAACTTTTCTTCATCTCATTCCTCTAGCTCTTTTGCAATTTGGGAGGTGAAGAAAATGAGTGAGAAAAATATTTCTAAAGTGAGCAAAAATCCTACTTCATCATCCTCTACTAGATTAGCCATTTAGTTTAGGGTGTTAGCTTCACTAATTCCATATTAGTAAAGAGGTAGCTTGAGTTGGTGTCTTCTCGAAGTAGATCATCTTCGGCCTCGAAGACACCAAGCAAGCTTGTTCCGTTCATCTTGTGGAGCCTTTCTAGAGTCCGGGAGTTCACTACTTGTAGCGAAGGGACTACTATACGGAGTTATTGAAGTGAAGGACAGGTCTACAAAGGTTGTATTTCTTGTTCACTTAGATGTAAAGATATTTACATTCTAGTTTCGTCTAATTCTCTACTTAAGATTTTAGGGTTAGGGTTGTTTAGCATGGCAAATTTTTGAAAATGGTATGGACGATGCCTCCCGAAACCCAGCGGCGTGGCTAGGGAACCCTACAAAATAATCTCCCAAGAGTATTCATACTCATCAGTGGGATCCGGATCCAACTAACCTAGATGGAATCCACTCTAGTCACTACACTCCAGAAGGTATGCTAAATCTGCAGGTTTCCTGTATGTTTGAAACTCCCGATGTGGTTTTTGCCCCTGGGACCCAAGTGACCTTGACGAATAATCAAATAATCATAAGGTCCTAGTCAAGTTCAACTCGTCGTTATCCATGATTGCATTAGACCCACCCACATGATCCTTGATGAATAATCAACATAATCATGTAACTATCCTAACCAATCGCATTTATCTATACAACATAGAATCATTACTCAGCTACCGTTCACTGCGCTTTGATGAATAATCAACAAACACAGCACGAATACTAAGTATTGATTTTCTGAAACGACGGAGGGCTACGGCTGGGTTTTTAGCTGAAAACCCTTTAACGTAATGAACTTGATATCGTTGAAGGAACCTGAGCAGTTTTGAAAAGGAGTGGTTTAGGCTTCGCTTTTGAAAATTTCTGGTTTTGAAAAAACTGAGTAATCTACAGTATAAACTTTTTCTCAAGAGGTGACTCCCCGCGAAGGGATCTCGGCTCTTGCCTCGTGGAATGAGGTGCTGGATATTCTCAACCGAATACAACTATGCAAAGATAAAAATATATCTATAGTTTTTCGAAATTTGTTCCAACAACATCTTTTAGGTTTCTTTTCTTGCATTAATCAAAATTAATGCGGTCCCATCAATTAACCTATCACACCAGAAAGGAACGAAAAGTACAATATACGTATATGCCATCCGCATTCGCCACGAGGCCCCGTCATGCACAGTTAGGTTACTTAACTAACGGCAGAGCGGGGGCTGGACTAGCGCGGGTGCAAAACATATACAATATCTATTAGTATATATATAAATATATACAACATTCGTCCCAGGCATGATATAATCAACATCACAGAATCTCAACAAGCAACAAAGAGTGGTGGATAATCTTGGAGCCTTGGGTTTCATTTGAGCCGTAAATAAAACCAGACGTTCCCGGTCGTGTGGATAGTCGGTGCAATGAAAACCTGGACCCATACGAGCGCGAAAAGTTACCCGCTAATTCCAGAAGTGAGGCAAACCCAATCAACAAAGTGAATGGGCCACCCAGCACTCCACAGGATCCGGTAACTTGAGCGCCCTTCCATGAGTCATCCTATACCTCCTACGAGTGCGGCGAATAGCCCGCCAATTCCAGAGTGAAGCCCCCTCCGTCTCAACTCCATGAGATACGGGCTTATTGCCTTCTAGAACCCGGCTATGCATGAACTCAACCGCGGGGTAATCCTAGTACAGAAAATGAAAATAATATGTACAATGGTGATATCGACCTAAACCAGGTCGTGCCCCAAACAAATAATATAAAATCCAGCAATGACGGCAGTCCATATATCGAACGCTCGCCCCGCAATATGAATATACAAAAGAATCAGAACTGTACTACTATCATTTCACCGCAAGCTATCCACCACGACAGTCCAACCAACAACCTCAGCACAACCACAGAACATCAATGTGAATGTCATGTTCGCAAACACGTCTAAAAGAACATATAGCATTTAGACGAGTTATACCGCTCTAATGACATTCACGGTCGCAGATAGAAATGTATGCACTGAAACTTTTAAACAGTGTTAAAAAATAACGACTTCGAAATACCCCGTATTGCCCCAAAACTCAAGATAACTGAACATTTACAATTTGGGCAATCAAACATATCCTGAAACCCTAAAACCAAGAGTAATAGAGCACCAAACAAAAACGAGCAAGTTTTGCTACAGGAGACCCGGCCACACCGGCCAAAACACAATTCTCGCCGGCCAAATTTTAAAATAATGGTGTCGTTTTTGTCTGGTGCTCTAGTTGTAGCATAAAGAGCACTCTGCACTTGTTTAAAAAATTTGCAGAGGCTTAAGAAAAATTGACAGAAACTTGGGTTTTAGATTTCGTGTTTAGTAGTTATTTCGGTTTTGTTACTTTAACGTTGTTTAAAACTACTAGTATAGGATTTATGGGCTGTCTCTGATACCATGTTGGGTTACACTAATGCCCTGACCATCATCCGTGGCCGTTTGCGGAACAAAAATTTTACAACAAGTGAAACTCGGCGCTAGAATAACCCTAAACCGGATCTACCATAAACCTAACTAGTATCAAGAGAAGCTCTATCTACTATGATAGAAATTATACCTAAATAAACAAGTCCTTCAGGTCTTCGCTCCTCTCCTTTTATTCCTCAAAAGATATACGGATCGCGTTTGAACTTCGTCCTCCTCGCGTCAAAGATGATCTACCCGAGAGTGCTTACTTTGAGCTCCTACCTCCTAATCGAGGTAACTAGGGTACTTAGAATGCTAATCTAAGTAGCCTAGATGAAGTAGAGTGAGATGATGGATTAATATGTCTCACTAACCCTAGGTTTCTCAACTCATGAGACTTTTAGGGTTAGAGCTATAAGAAGAAAGCAAGGAGAAGATGAGAGTGTAAAGTGAGCTAGAATAAAAAATGAAGAATGGCTAAATGTTGTGAATTAATAATGCAAACTAAAAATATCTAGATACCACAAAAATATCTAGATGCCACCTTGCATCAATAATTCACAACAAAAGAAAATATCAAGCATACTCCAATAGTAAATAATGAGTCATGCCCATGAGTCACCAAGTCAGTCATGCTTCATTTAATACAAATGGACACCTCATTTCTCCACCTCATTAACCATTAACATAAATGGTTAAACATAATAATAAGGTGTCTTCTTCTAGAAATATCTTGTACAATTACAAGAATGGCCCTCACCCTATATACATATCCGTATTCGTATTCTGAAAAATACGAATACAAAAAGACAAAATAAATCCAAGAATATAATACTAGGATCCAGCTTAAACCAATGTTCGCTAGTATTATCTGCCCGAACATCATACGTGCACAAGTACACGTATGTGATCGAACCCTGCCGTAAAACCATACGGCCTCTACATCGTTTCGCCCGAAGCAGGAAAACCTTTTGTGTGGGACTCTAAAGACTCGACAGTACGCTGGTAGTGGGTTTAACCACAAGTATGTTAACGACACTAGCTGTACGTAACGGCTACCCTAAAAGTGTATGCTAGCACCACGGTAGGGTTTAAACGGGCATCACACATGCAATTTTAAAATTTCATGGTGCTAATGAACACTAACCTAGGATCAAACTAGAAGATTAGGGTTTTAAACATGATATCATAAACTTTAAGCTAAGAGAACGGTTGCTACAACTTTTGTAGACCGTGTCCTTCTCTTCTAAAACTCCGGGTCGTAGTCCACTCCACTAGGCTCCACTTGAAGGTTGAACGAACTTATTTCGATGACCTTTGTACCGAAGATGATCCAGTCGAAGTCCTTTAATCCAAGCTACCTCTTCACTAAATTCTTTAGTGAAGTAAACACACTACACCAAATCGCTAGTCTAGTGTAGGATGGTGAAGTAGGGGTGTTGTTTGCTCACTAGAGTTCTCACAAAATCAAGGTTTCAAAACTTATGTGGGGGATTGAGCTTGGAGATGGAGATGAGGAAAATGTAGAGAGCTAGAGAGCAACTCATCACATGAGCTCAATTTAAGAAAATGGGTAAGTGTAGAATTAAGTGTAGAATGGCTCATCTAAAAAACACACATTATTGAAGCATACAACTTTTAACACTTAAAAATTGTAGCCATGCTTCAATAGTGCAAGCAAATGAATATAATATAGCATAAGCCATGCTATGCCTGTTAGTTATATGTATGCCCTAGAGGCCATTACTGTACATAGGACGTATATGGTAGTGGATGCTGGGACATATATAGGGAGGACTTTCTCGCTCGACATGATAGTATGCTATCTGGTTACTCATTACCTTAACGTGTATGCTGATTGTCTCTCTGTTACATGTTGGTAAAGCCCTTAGGATGTGTACTTGACTACCTGGACTATGATGGGGATCATACTAGTGGGGACATGGTGGTCCATAAGTACATCCTTCAAGGTCCTTAGTCGTGGGTGTATCGAGACGGGGCATCGATATGCCAGAGTAGACTAGCGTATACCTTCTCGACCTATATAGATGGGCGATGGATGATCCCATATCCATTGGTGTTTGACATCAGAGATGATATACGGGTGCTCAGTGGAGACTGGGTACACTGGACGGACTCGCCGAGAACTCCCAGATGGTATTATACCTCACGTCAGATGGCAGTTCTCTGGTGACACTGGTACAGGTTAGTCTGTAGACTCGAGATCGTCATAGAGTCTTGTGTGGTTCCCACTGTGCTTTGATTTCCATCTTACCACGTCCAAGAGGGCGTGCAAAACGGTGGTTTTTGGGTACAGTCCCGAGTCACATGGAGGCAATGAGCGATAGGAGGGGATTCGTCTCTCCCGGTATAGGGAGTTGATGTTGCGCTGTGTGCGATTGGCTATAACAGGAAATCCCTGGCCAGGGTTGCTGAGATTTACTGGTAAGTGTTACCAGTAGTTTCTCGAATTGTTATAGACCTAATATCGACACGACTTATCAAGCTATTGGGGTCTGACGTTTACCACCCCTAGGCGAGATATGCGACATATCAGACGGACAGACCGAACTGTACGGTAAGTGTTACTGGTTGGATTCACTGGAGTGTGAGCGGGCTTGCTCGTAGATCTTCAGATCGCTCAATACCCGGGTGGCCGTTACGTTTAGCAGACCGCTTGCGGCTTGTGGGTGCTTGATATGATCATCATCTGCTGCCGGCGTATTGACGAGTCTTTAGAGTCCTACACAGAGGTTTCCTGGCTCAACCGAAACGAAATAGGAGCGCATATGAGATATGTGCAGGACCGAGAATAATACGTGTATGTGATACCGTATTCTATTCTCGCGATGAATGTATCGAATGGTTGTATGCGATATAACCTAGTTATCGAATCAAGGATTGATTCGATAAGCCGATACATTGGATACTAGTCGGTTATATGCGATATGACCGGATCGTTAAATCAAGTGTTGATTTAATGATTTAATGTATAATTATATATTTGATATATTACTTTGCATTAACTAGTATCGGTTCACTTTAAATGGATTTTCTCGCTCGATTTGTGCGCATTGCATATGCGATATGATTTTGTGCACTTGCTTGTATCATGTTTGATGATACATCCCTTTTGGTTAAGTGTAAAGAATTAAACCTTGGTTAATGAAATGGTTAGGGTTTACTTTTTCCTTATTCATTTTATTCATTTATTTATTCTTTTGGAAAAAGAAAAGCAAATGAGAAAATGGTGGCATGTTTTGTTTTATTCATGAAGCTTCATGAATGCTTTGACTTGATGACCATTTTGTTTTTAGCTTAACCCTAACCATTGCATTAAACCATGATTAGTTCTCTACACTTAACTATGGTCATGTTATGATAAGGATTGATTATTCTTTTCTTTTTTAATTAATTTATCATAACATAATTCTTCTTCTTCTTCCTTTCTTCACTTGAAGAAAGCAAGCTCCATCAATGGTGATTGGTGGAAATGAGTGAGAAATCCAATTCTAAAGTCTACCCACTTCCTATTTCTTCATCCTCTACCTCTTGCCAAGTAGTAGAGTGTGTTTCCTTCACAAGTTTTCATGACTTGGTGAAGGTGGAGCTTGATTTAGCGATGCCTCGACGTAGATCATCTTCGGCATGGACATCGACGACCTAGCTCGCCTATTCTCCGATGAAGCCGACGCTGGAGCCCGGGATTTGTTTTGGACAGCGAGAGGACTTCGTTGCGGAGCTATGGAGGTGGAGCACCAGATCTACAAAGGTTGTATTTCCGTTAACTTGTAGTTAAGTGTTAACTAGTTTCTTGTTTCGCCTAGTTTTCTAGCCAACGATCCGTAGTCGGGTTTCTCGGCACCGTTAAAATTCGAAATGGGCATGGTTGATGCCTTGTGAGACCTCATTAGAGTGCCTAGAAACCCTACAATGCCTATGCCTTCAAAGTCTTCCCATTTATCATTTCAATTTCTATTTTCTAAAAATAGAAAAACCATGCCATGCTTCATATAATATATATCACATATATATTAAAATATATATATATATATATATATATATATATATATATATATATATATATATATATATATATAAAGATAAGCATATAATTAGTGAGCAATAATATTAGTCAATATATAATTATATCAAATATAAATATATATTATATTATTAAATCAACACTTGATTCAATAATCCGGTTATATCATATATAACCGACTAATATCATTTATCTGTATATCACATTATCAAATCAACACTTAATTCAATAATCCGGTTATATCACATATAACCTAACTGATAACAAAAAGCCGCCAGATTACAATACGGTATCTCATACTCGTATTTAATCAGGCCCCCGCACATATCATCATATGTGTCGTACTTCGTTTCGCTTGAACCAGGAAACTTCTATGTGGGACTCTAAAGACTCGTCAATACACCAGCAGTAGGTGATGATCACATCAGTCACCAACAAGCCGTCAGCGGTACTAACTGGACATAATGGAAATCCAGGTATTGAGGGAATAGAAGTTCAACAAGCAAGCTTGTCCAAACTCCCATGAAGCCTATAGATAACACTTACCGTACAGTCCGGTCTCTTCATCTGATATGTCACAAATCGAGTCTAGGGGTGGTAACGTCAGACCCCGGTAACTTGATAAGTGATGCCGATGTATGGCTCATAACGGTTCGAGAAACTACTGATAACACTTACTATTAAATCTCATCAACAGCCCTGGCCAGGGACTTACTGTTATAGCCAATCGAGCATAGCGCAAAATCAACTCCCAATACCGGGAGAGACGAAACCCCTCATATCGCTCATTGCCTCCATGTGACTCGGGACTGTACCCAAAAGCCACCTGTTTGCACGACTCTTTTGAGCCGTGGTAGGGAGGAAATCAATGCACAGCGGGGACAACACAAGACTCTATGACGATCTTGGGTCTACAGACTAACCTGTACCAGTGTCACCAAAGAACTGCTATCTGACTATAGGTATAGTACCATCTAGGAGTTCTCGGCGGGTCCTATTCGGTGTACCCATTCTCTAATGAACACCTGTGTACAATCTTTGATGTCAAACGCTAATGGATATGGGATTAACCATCACCCCATACAGGGTCAAGAAACGCACACACTAGTCTAATCTGGAATATCGATGCCCCGTCTCGATATTCCCTTGACTAGGAACAATTGAAGGATGTGCTTGTGGACTACCCAGGTCCTAATATATGATCCGCAACATAGTCTTAGTAGTCAAGCCTACATTCTAAGGGCTTTATCAACATGTATATGAGAGACAGTTTAATAATACCAGTGAACATGTTAAGATAAAGGAAACCAGATAGCATATTATCATGTCAAGAAAGAAAGTCCTCCTTATATATGTCCAAGCATCCACTATATCATACAATAATGGCCTCTAGGGCATACATATCACTGACAATCTCCCACTTGCACTAAGGCCAGTTGTTATAGTATCTCATACCCAACATCCCAAAAAGTCTCTCGATTAGCATCTGGAGGAAGGTCTTGGTGAGTGGATCCGTTGTGTTATCCTCTTGTCATCTCTCCTGACCTCGAGCTCCTGACGATCTACTATCTTCCTGATCAGGTGATACCGCCTAAGAATATGTCTGGATTTCTGATGGGACCAAGGTTCCTTAGCCAAATCCACAGTTCCATTGTTATCACAATACACAGGTATTGGATGCTCAATGGATGGAACCTCATCAAGTTCATCTTATGAACTTTTTCATCCAGACAACCTCTTTGGCAGCATTGTTGACAGCGATGTATTCAGCCTTCATCGTCGAGTCTTCTACGGTATCTAGCTTAGAACTCTTCCAACATACCGCCTCTCCACTGAGGGTGAAGACAAAACCCGAGACCGACTTACTGTCGTCCTTATCACTCTGGAAGCTCGAATCGGTAAAGGACTCCACCTAGAGTTCACCGTTACCATACACCAAGAACATCTCTTTAGTTCTTCTCAATTACTTAAGAATGTTCTTCACAGCTGTCCTGTATTTCTTCCCAGGAACTGTTTGATACGTACTCACGACACCTAGTGAGTAAGCTATATCTGGTCTGGTACAGAACATCACATACATGATTAACCCGACTGCTGAAGCATAGGGTATCCTTTACATGTGAGCCCTCTCCAAATCAGTCTTAGAAGACATCTCTTTGGATAGAGTGCTTCCTGAACAAGTGGGTACATTACCACGCTTAGAATCTTCCATACTAAACTTCTTTAGTATGGTGTCAATGTACCTGGATTGGGACAATCCCAACATCTGTCTAGATCTATCTCTATAGATCCTAATCCCAGGATGTAGGAGGCATCACCTAGATCTTTCATGGAGAACTTTTGTGATAAGAAGAGCTTGACCGAGTGTAGCATAGGAACATTGTTCCCTATCAAGAGTATGTCATATACGTACAATACGAGGAAGACAACCTTACTCTCTACTACCTTCTTATATATACATGGTTCATCTACATTTTTGATGAAGGCTAACACTTTGACAGCTTCATCAAAACAGATGATCCAGCTCCGTGATGCCTGCCTTAATCCGTAGATGGATTTAATCAGCTTGCACATGCTTCCGCTGCTCCCACTGTCTACGAAGCCCTCTGGCTATGTCATGTCCACGCTCTCTTCTAAATCACCATTTAGAAAAGCGGTCTTGACGTGCAACTGCTAGATTTCGTAGTCATGGTATGCAGCAACGGAAAGTAGGATCCTGATGGACTTAAGCATAGCCACTGGAGAAAAGGTTTCATCATTGTCGATACTTGGTCGTTGACGAAAACCTTTTGCTACAAGTCTAGCTTTGAAAGTCTCAACTTTTCTATCTACACTAATTATCTTCTTAAGATCCACTTGCTCCCGATGGGTTTTACCCCTTCAGGAGTAACTATCAAAGTCCATATTTTATTAGTGTACATAGATTCCATTTCAGATCGCATAGCATCCAGCAATTTCACAGAGTCTCCACTTGTGATGGCCTACTCGAAAATAGTTGGGTTATCATCTTCCATGATGCAATCCTTGCTCCCACCGTGGATGAGGAACCCTAATAGATCTGCGGAGTGGCTAAGGTTCATTGGGGACTATTGAATCCTTTGGTTCACCAAATCGTTAGTTATAGTTTATGTTGCTGGAACTTCTTCTAGTTCTACCTCATTACTACTAATCTCTTTCACAAGAAATTCCTTTTTCTTAAAAATGTGGTATGTCGAGAAACAAACACCTTTTGTTCCTCGGTGTGGTAGAAGATATACCCTCGTGAATGTTTGGGATATCCTACAAACTTGCACAGAACTTATCTTTTCTTGAGCTTGTCCGGATTTTTCTTTTTAACATAGGCTAGACAACCCCATATCTTAACTCGTTTAAGAGATGGTCTCTTCCTATCCCATATCTCATATGGATTGGTAGGCAACGGATTTGTTCGGAACTCTATTCAATAGGTATGCAGCAATCTCAAGTGCATAACCCCAAAAGGAAATAGGCAACTCAGTATTACTCATCATAGAGCACACCATATCTAATAGGGTGCGATTCCTTCGCTCCGATACTCCGTTGTGCTGTGGTGTATATGGAGGAGTAAGCTGAGAGAGAATCCCATTCTCTTTTAAATAATCCCGGAATTCTGTGCTCAAGTATTCTCCTCCCAGATCAGATCGAAAGATTTTTATACTTTTACCCGTCTGGTTCTCAACTTCGTACTTATATTCCTTGAATTTCTCAAAAGATTCAGATTTGTGTTTCAACAGGAACACATGTCCGAATCTTGAGAGATCATCGGTGAATGTAATAAAGTACGAGAAACCATTCGTGGCATGTGTAGACATAGGACCGCATACATCACTATGTATCTGTCCAAGAGTTCAGTAACTCTTTCTCTATGTCCAGTAAACGGAGATTTGGTCATCTAGCCTTTGAGACATGACTGGTAAGTTTCATAAGATGTAAATTCGAACGGATTCAAATATGCATCCTTAAGCAACTCAGCTAGTCTTGTCGCATTGATATGACCTAGTCTATGATGCCACAAGAAGGTTTCGTTCATTTTTGAACTATTTCTATTGTGTGTGTTCTGTATATTTCGAACCGTTTTATGATTTAGAACGTATATACCGTTATACAACGTATCATACCCTATCAACTCTTGATTTAGGAAAATATTCATAATATTTTTGGTACGAAATAACAATTGCTCAGAATCATTGTATTACCACTTGGTAATACAAGATAATATTCGCCAACGCTTTGGCCGCAACAATTGCACCATTCCCTACTACTAGAGACATATCACATTTTTCCAGTTCTCTACCTATCTTTAGCCCATGTAACGAATTACATACGTAGGATCCTGATCCGGTATCTAATACCCACGACGTAGAGTAAACTGAGAAACAATTCTCGGTTATGAACACACTTGAAGACGATGCATCAACATGCTTATTCTTCGTTTGGGTGGCATGTGAATCCAGATATTCCCATATTCCTTACTCAGACTTATGACAATCATAAGATAGAGCGGAACCTAGCCCGGTATAATAAGTGGGTTCGGTCAATACATCCATATTATTATCTTGATTAAGGCATGTCATTGGTCGCTACCAGGAGAGAGAGAAGGAAAATCACTTTTGCGTGCGCTCTTTGCAAGATTATATTGGTTATTATTTTATCTAATCAGGATGGCTCCCACTTTTTTTATCAAATCTTTATTCAAACGCTAAAAGGTAAGATTAGCCGGGATTAATTACACCCTATAAGTTCGCCAATCGGTTAGCCAGGAAGGTATTGGTACTCCGAGGGAGTCTCCCCATGCTTTCGCATGGAACTAATTAAATAATCTCATTTCTGCAGAGGCATCACCCGGTTAACACCTTTCTTAGATACCTAATGGATCGGCTAATTGTAAATTGGAAAACTCTCCCAGGAGTAACTCTTACTCGCAGTGGGTATCGAGATCCAACTATCATATAGAAGGTATGCAATCTCATTGCAAATCTCAACACTTGAAATCCCCAATATCTGTTTTTACCCATAGCAACTTATGACCTTAACTATGATCAACAAATCATAAGCGCTAGCCAAGTTCAACCCGTCATTTTGTGATTGAATTAAATCCACCCGTACGACCCTTAACTATGGTCAACAAAGCCGTACGAGTACCCTAATCCAATCGCATCACATGCGGCAGATAAGTACTAATCAGCTACCGCACACTACACATTGACTATGGTCAACAAACGCATCACGAATACTAAATAGTACTTATCTGAAATGACGGAAGGCTACGGCTGGTTTTTAAGAAAACTTTTAACGTAATGAACTTGATATCGTTGTAGAATCTAGTGATTTGAAAATGAGTGTTTTTTTGTAGCCTTTGCTAGTTTCGCTAAAGAGGTCACTCCCGGTGAAGGGATCTCGGCTCTTTTCTCATCGAATGAGGTGCTGGATATTCATCAAGGAATACCACTATGAAAAGTAAGAAGTAGAGAAGCTATAAAAACAAAACCGAATGGGTTGTAGCATTTGCTAGTTTTGCTAAAGAGGTCACTCCCGGTGAAGGGATCTCGGCTCTTTCCTCATCGAATGAGGTGCTGGATATTCATCAAGGAATATGACTATGCAAAGCAAGAACTAGAGCTACCTTTTAAAAAAAAATTGATTCTACAATATGTTTAGGTTTCTTTTCTTTTTATTAATCTCATTAATAAAGTCCTATCATTTAATGTTTCCTAAACATCACAGAAAATGAAACGAAAATAGAACGTATGCTTATACCATCCACATTCGCCACGGGGCCCCGTCATGCACCGTTAGGTTACTTAACTAATGGAAGAGCGGGGCTGGACTAGCGCGGGTACAAAAAATAAGCAACGTTTATTATATATCATATATAATAGCATTCGTCTCACGTAGTTATATGATCACAACACTGAACCAAGCAGCAGAAGTCAACATATGAAATATTGGATATATTAGGAGGTCCGTGTTTTAAATTAAGCCAATAATGTAAAACACGGATTCCACGGTCGTGATGAATAGCCAAACCCACATCCTTAGACCCCCAACCCTGCCAATTATAGAGTTAGGAGACCCGGTCTCGACTCCTCGAGATGGTCTCCCACTGGACTCCAAAACCCGGTTACTTGTGCTCCCTGCCTTGGGTCTATCCTAATGAGGAAAAGTAAATAATATACATTAATGGCGACATCATTCTCAACCCGGAAGTGTCCCAATAAAAGAATATTATATACAAATTTTACATGAATGAAAATTGTAAAACTCTCATCTCACATAAAACCCCCGGCTTTTCACTCACGACGATCCAATATAACATATCACAGCAACACATAACATCACATTTCATCAATGTAAGTAAATATGTATATCCCAAATTCCGTTTACATATAGCAACGAGATTTGGGATACCCAACATATTACACTTACGGTCGCAGAAAAGAAATGCAAAACCATAATAATTAGAATCCGTATTTCCTTAGACATCATAAACCCGGAATATCTCATATTCCGAATTTCATGCCTAACCTATAAACCTTGCATTTTAGTCTCAAATTAAAAACACTTTTCAATAACTTAGTTGGGCAATTCAACAAGATTCCCGACTACCCGATCGAATGCTCGTCGGAAACTTTAGTAGATGGCCGCACCCTTGATGCCATCGACGAAGTGCACTTAGGCGGAACAACGTGGCCGCGAGCACCCAAGTGGATGCTTTTGGCAATGGGGTTCTCCTACAGTCACTTGGTTGGGGCTATGGGGCGTGGCTACATAGTAAAGTTATTCGGCGAGTATTCGCGTACGATACGCGATTGCGATGGAGTTTCGATCTGAATCGAAATTTCGTGGCAATTGATCAAAAGAGACTATAATGCTAGATTTACAAAATACTAACTAGTTTTCATAAAAATAATTACTCCGGATTCTAAATATTGTATTACATATCATTATAATCTATACGACGCTAAACATTTCGATCGATTTTCAAACACCTACAAATTCTATAGACCACAACAACTTGAGTCTCGTCAAAAATACCCAGAGAGTGCATAATTACATAATGGAGCATCACAAGAGGAACGACACCTCAACTCTTCAAACATGCGGCGGAACCGTGGCCAAACATGGGTGTGGCCGCAGTTCCGCGGCGGTTTGATAGAGTTGGGTCGTCGAATTTCTTGAGGCTCCATTAAATTACCAGCATATTTTTCTGCATATCTTTAATCACAAAAATTTCAACTTTTGAAAAATGGACAGAAACTTGGCAATTTTGCGGTTTTGAAACTCGATCGAACTCTTTAACATCGTAAAGACTATCCCTAATGTTCTAACTTGGCTCTGATACCATGAAAGTGTATGCTAGAACCATGGTAGGGTTTAAACAGGCATCACACATGCAATTTTAAAATTTCATGGCGCTAATGAACACTAACCTAGGATCAAACTAGAAGATTAGGGTTTTAAACATGATATCATAAACTTTAAGCTAAGAGAACGGTGGCTACAACCTTTGTAGACCATTTCCTTCTCTTCTAAAGCTCCGGGCCATAGTCCACGCGACTCCACTAGGCTCCACTTGAAGGTTGAACGAACTTGCTTCGATGACCTTCATGTCGAAGATGATCCACCCGAAGTCCTTTAATCCAAGCTACCTCTTCACTAAACTTTTTAGTGAAGTAAACACACTACACCAAAGCACTAATCTAATATAGGATGGTGAAGTAAGGGTGTTGTTTGCTCACCAGAGTTCTCACAAGCACAAGTTTTCACAACTCATGTGAGGGATTGAGCTTGGAGGTGGAGATGATGAAAATGGATAAAGCTAGAGAGCAACTCATCACATGAGCTCAACTCAAGAAAATGGGTAATTGTGGAAATAAGTGTAGACTGGCTCATAAAAAAAACATATTATTGAAGCATACAATTTTTAACACTTAAAAATTGTAGCCATGTTTCAATAGTGCAAGCAAATGAATATAATATAGAATAAGCCATGCTATACCCATGCCTCCAAAGTCTCCCAATTTATCATCTCAATTTCTATTTTCTAAAAATAGAAAAACCATGTCATGCTTCATAATATATATATATATATATATATATATATATATATATATATATATATATATATATATATATATATCACACACACACACACACACACATAAAGATAAGCATAAAATTAGTGAGCAATAATATTAGTCAATATATAATTATATCAAATATAAATATATATCATATTATTAAATCAACACTTGATTCAATAATCCGGTTATATCACATATAACCGACTAATATCATTTATCTGTATATCACATTATCAAATCAACACTTGATTCAATAATCCGGTTATATCACATATAACCTAACTAATAACAAAAAGCCGCCAGATTACAATACGGTATCTCATACTCGTATTTAATCAGACCCCCGCACAAATCATCATATGTGTCGTACTTCGTTTCGCTCGAACCAGGAAACTTCTATGTGGGACTCTAAAGACTCGTCAATACACCAGCAGTAGGTGATGATCACATCAGTCACCAATAAGCCGTCAGCGGTACTAGCTGGACGTAACGGCTACCCAGCTATTGAGCAAATAAAAGATCAACAAGCAAGCTTGTCCAAACTCCCATGAAGCCTATAGATAATACTTACTGTACAGTCCAGTCTCTTCGTCTGATATGTTACATATCGTGTCTAAGGGTGGTAATGTCAGACCCCAGTAACTTGATAAGTCATGCCGATATAAGGCTCATAACGGTTCGAGAAACTACTATAACACTTACTATTAAATCTCATCAACAGCCCTGACCAGGGATTTACTGTTATAGCCAATCGAGCATAGTGCAATATCAACTCCCAATACTGGGAGAGACGAAACCCTCCTTTCGCTCATTGCATCCATGTGACTCGGGACTGTACTCAAAAACCACCTGTTTGCACGACTCCTTTGAGCCGTGGTAGGGATGAAATCAAAGTACAGCGGGAACAGCACAAGACTCTATGACGATCTCGGGTCTACAGACTAATCTGTACCAGTGTCATCAAAGAACTGTTATCTGACGATAGGTATAGTACCATCTAGGAGTTCTCGGCGAGTCATGTTCGGTGTACCCATTCTCTAATGAGCACCCATGTACAATCTTTGATGTCAAACACCAATGGATATGAGATCAACCATCGCCCCATATAGGGTCAAGAAACGTACACACTAGTCTAATCTGGAATATCGATGCCCTGTCTCGATATTCCCTCGACTAGGAACAATTGAAGGATGTGCTTGTGGACTACCCAGGTCCCAGTAGTATGATCAAAATCATAGTCCTGGTAGTCAAGCCTACATCCTAAGAGTTTTATCAACATGTATTTAAGAGACAGTATAATAATAACAGTGAACATGTTAAGATAAATGCAACTAGATAGCATACTATCATGTCGAGCAAAAAAATCCTCCATATATATATATATATATATATGTCCAAGCATCCACTATATCATACAATAATGGCCTGTAGGGCATACATATAACTAACATACCCAGGTACCTCTCGAAATGGAAGGCCGACGAGCAAACTCGTCTGAACTTCTACTGAGCATATCCGTGACAATCTCCGTACAGTCCGGTCTCTTAGTCTAAGAGTATGCCATACCTGGCCTAGGGGGTGGTAAAACTCAGACCCTAATAACCTGATTATTCATGGTGATATGGCTCAGGACCAATCTGGGAAACTACTGATCAGCCTATCAATAAATCCCAACTGCCTTGGCCAAGGTCTTATGGTCCTGACCAACCTAACACAGTGCGATATCAACTCCCAATACCGGGAGAGACGAATCCCCAACAATCGCTCACTGCCTCCACGTGGCTCGGGATTGTACCCAACCAAAATCTATTTGCACGACTCAGTAGAGTCGTGGTAGGGTAGTGATCAAAGCACAGTAAGAACTCACAAGAGACAAATGACGATCTCAGGTCTGAAGACTAATCTTTACACATGTCACCTGAGAACTTCCATCTGACGATAGGTATAGTACCATTTGGAATTTCTCGGCAAGTCTGTCTAGTGTACTCACACCCAGTGAGCAGCTGTATACGATCTTAGGTGCATCAGACCAATGGCTGCGGGACCAACCATTGCCCCTCGTCAGGGTTAGAAACGTATACACTAGTCTACTCTGGAGTATCAATGCCCGGTCTCAATACTCACGTAACTAGGGACCATTTAAGGATGTGCTTATAGACTATCCCACTCCTACAAGTATGATCTGTAGGCTTACTAGGTACACAAAGGAGGCTCTACAAGTCATCGACCATGCCGGATTAAAAAATTTAGGTGCCGAACAACCCTAAGCTAGATCGTTAACTAGATATTAGGCGAATCAAAAGCAAGTAAATCACATTTACACTAAAGGGAAGGGACTACAACCTTTGTACATCCGGTCCACCACTTCCAAAGCTCCATGACGACGTACCTTCGCTGCGATCATCCAACTTCCGGACTCTCGGACGGCTCCTTGAGAAGTTGCAACGGGATCTCTTGAAGTCTTCGATGCCGAAGATGATCTACGTCGAGGGAATGCAGACTCAAGCTTCTACCTCACTAATCAAAGAATTAGTGAAGCAAACACCCTAAACTAAAGTGCTAGTCTAGTGGAGGATGGTGAGATAGGAAATGGGTACTCTTTAGATTTTGATTTCTCTCTTGGATTCATCACTTGATAATTATCTAGCAAGCTTTTCTTTTTCTTCATGAAGAAGAAGAAGAAGAGAAAAGAATAAGAATAATTATAAAATGAATTATCGAGTGATATCTATCATAATGCAACCATGGGTGAGATAAACTCATGTAGAGAATAAACTAGGATTAAGGTAAATGGTTAGGGTTAAGGAATAAAACAAAATGGTAAGACTTTTTCAAAGAGGCTAGAAAAATCATAAAGCTTCTTGCACAAAACAAAGAAAGCCACTACCATTTTATTTTTGCCAAAAATGAATAAAGAAAATAAATGAGTAAATCAAATCCTAACCATTAACCTAATCATAGTTTAAAGTAATCACACACACCTAAGTTTGCATGTATCATCAAACATGATACAAACTTGTACACAAAAATATATCACATATACAACTTGTGCACATCAAGTGAGAAAATCAATCTTAAGTGAACCAATACTAGTTAATGTAAAGAAATATATCATATATATATAATTATACATTAAATCATTAAATCAACACTTGATTTAACGATCCGGTCATATCGCATATAACCGACTAATATCAATGTATCGACTTATCGAATCAACACTTGATTCGATAACTAGGTTATATCGCATACAACCAATCGATACAATCATCGCGAGAATAGAATACGGTATCACATACTCGTATCATTCTCGGTCCTGCACATATCACATATGCGCTCCTATCTCGTTTTGCCTGAGCCAGTACAACCTCTATGTAGGACTCTAAAGACTCGTCAATACGCCGGCAGTAGGTGATGATCATATCAAACACCCACAAGCCATCAGCGGTACTAGCTGGACGTAACGGCTACTGATTGAAACGTTTTCTGACGTGTATATGTAAAAAGTAACGAAATTACAATCAAAAATTATTTGACCGCAATCAACTACGGTGTCGGATGTAGATTGTTAGTGAGTGCGGATCGTCCACAGGGAAAGTGTAATCGTTCGTCTTTTCGAATTTAGATGAGTCGAAACTTTAAAGAAAAGAAAACAAACAATTCATGATTTAAATTTTGTATTTCAAGAAAAAGAAAAAAACTAGATCTAAGAAAGCATTAAAAGATAGAATCAAGAATTGATCGTTTGTTGATTTTTCCAAACCAAATCTCAAGAATCGAAATGAGGCTCGTAGGAATCGATCGGATCTATAGATGTGATGTAATCTTACAATTACGTATTCTTATCCTTCGATGAATTGATACTAGATCGATGATAATCGATGAGAATTAGAGACTTCTTGTGAAACTAGGGTTTCATCTTATCTCTTGTTCTTTCATTGATACCATTCATATTCTAGCCTCTAGTAAATTCAAGAAACGATCGTAGATCCCTAATTTCGAGCGATCACAATCAAGAAAGCATCGCTACGAAACTAGGTCATCGATTCTTGAACTTGCTAGGGTTTACAAAACTCGTAGGACTTAAAAATAGTATTAAGATTTGTTACATCATCATTCTACAATCGTCTCGACTCCTTTACGAGCGGAGTTTTACTCAAACACCACAACAAGAACAACAATTACAAATTGAGATCTAATCATGATGCAAGAATTAAAAGAAAGCAAGATTAAAGAATTTCACCTTTTATTTATATCAACAATTTCATTACATTCGCTCAAGAACTATAAGAGGAAGAATTCGATCGTCGACTTGGCTTCGCTCGTCTCCGTGGATCGCGGATCGGCTTGGATCACTTGCCCGATTGAAGATCGGCTCGGCTCCTAAAAGGTTGAAGGCTTCTCGCTTGATTTGGTACTCAAGATCTTGAAGTTGGAGTGGAATTAGGGTTAGGGTTTCGCACAAGCCTTGTCACGAGACTTGTGGAAGAAAATGGTGTAGAATGAACCAATGGTTATTGATTACTGATTAAAGATTGATTAGCCTTTAACCCTAGGTCTAGGTTCCTATTTATAGATAACTAACCCTAGATCTAGGATTTCAAATTCTAAGTTTCCCTCCAAAAGTTTGTTGAGAGAATTCAAATTTCCCTCCAAAAGTTAGTTAGAGGAGAAGCTTCTAGAGGTGATTAGTTAGGAGGGGGCTTCTAGAAGAGGATTAATTTAGGAGCTTAATTAGGATTAGCCTTGCTTAATCTTCTTTGCTGATCTGGCAGTAGCTTCGGGAGATTTCTGGAATTTTAAGTATCAGAAAGGACTGTGGGACCATAGCTAAGAATTGTGCCCAAAAATTCATCGGCTGACGTGGCAGAACCGCCGCGCTTGCGCGGCTAAAGCCTGCTCCCGCCGCGGAAGCGCGGCGCTCTTGGAGGATTAGGGCTTGGGCTTTCTGGGTTGAACTTGGGCTCACTTTTGGGCTTTTATTTCATATGTTGAATTGTCTAATTCCTTCTGCACTGCTGCCAGATCTGAAATGATTTAGTTGGCGTATTTTTGATCAGCTCTCTAGTCTTTTTCTTCCGTATTTTCCTGCACAGACTCAAGACAAGTGTTGCGCAAATACAGAAATGATGCGATGCCATGAAATGCGGTTAATTTCCTTTAAAGTGTCGGTTAAAAAGTCTAATACATGCAATCTCATATTTTGTGACAGATTTGCTAATATGTAGAATATGAATGCCGAACACTTCTAAATGTATGCAAATGTTACGGAAATTGCCGGCTAAAATATACAATATTTTCGACTGATCAAATACCCCCAAACTTAATTTCGATCGTCTCGAGCGAATGTTTTATTAAAAAGAGAAGGAGAAAATAAAGAAAGAGAAAAAACTAACTAGCACACTTTCGTAGGCAACACGATTGCACTGAGCACGTGCAACAAGCCTTTAAACCTCTAGGTGTCCCTAGTAGGAGGAGTGTTGTCTCCTGAGGGTTTTCAGCGGATTGCACCCACAAAATCCAATAATAAAAGAAAGATCATGAATATTACATTTAAAGACAAGAATTGTAAAAGAAAGACTTTGAAAATTAGGGTTTCCAACTAAGCTAGCTTTTCGGTTGTCATGAGCCCTATCTTAATGGTCATGGAAAGATGTTAGAAATCACGTCCTCCCTCAATAAAACATCATCTTATTCTTCATTCCTATCTTTCTTCCAAACATCGATCATATAACCCTGCGTGTGTGTAAAGACATCCCTACACCCGGAGAATTCAATTCAAGCTATCATACCCTTGCCCATCGGCCTCAGTACTTCTTGGCAAACGAGATTGCTTACACACTTTCATGCGACCGTTAATACTTCTTGAGGTACTAACCGACCGATTACTAATGTGCTTGCATATTTGGTGTATTTTCCTAATCTTGCACCACCTTAGGTATAGCAGTGACTCCCAGACCAGTTGGCCTTAGGGCACTAGGTGAAGAAGCACCCTTTTGCTATATATTTTTATTGCCCTCGGTGATAACAAAACCAGTATCCATTTTTCTCACCACTTTAAAACACAATTTTTTTTTTTTTTTTACTTTTGGCTTTAAGACAAGAGCATTTCAAGGTATCCTCTACTATCCCAGGCTTCAAGACGTGTGTAAGTGCGAATAGCAGGGTAGCAACGTTCAAAATGTTTGGCTTCCAGAATAGAAACTATTTTTCAGACTTATTTTTATCCTCAGATTAGTGACGTCCTTCATCTTACTAACCCTTGGGACAACGGCTCATAACTACTTATTACTAGTTCGTATAAGAAAACTTCTAATTTTCTTAGTTTTCTAAAATTTTTCTAATCTCATGGATGTAATTTTTCACTATCTAAACTTTTATTATCTTATTTATGTACAAAAATATTTTTATAGTTTTGAAAATTTTTAAATTTTTATAGGTTTTCGAAAATGTTTTGTGCTTATGCAAATGATATGCAAATGATGCGAAAATAAGCACAAACCTCCCCCAAACTTGTTTTCAACAGTGTCCTCACTGTTGCCTTCTGCTAAATCTTGAAAAAACCTGTAAGCTTGGGAGGAATTTATTAGTGGGGGCAAAATATTTAAGTGAAGAACCTCCCCCAAACTTATTTTTGGCTCAAAATTTTGTAAAAATTTTCTTTTTAAGAGCCAGAAAAAAAAATGCCCCCCCAAACTTATGCAATGTTAATCTTTCAAAATCATATGAGGGGGTCAAAAATCATTGGTCGATGCCAAGCTTTGCAAAGACCGAATGTCAACACCAACCATTCAAAAATTTTATCAATGCAGTGCTCTGGTTGGTGGAAGAAGAAATGGGGAAAGGGTAAGGGGTGGAATAGAATGTGTGTGCGTCTCGTTTTGGAGAGACGATGCAGTGAATGTGATGGATTACTCGCATTCTTCTTACAGTTCAAAAGAAGGGGTGGAGGTTCAATTTCATTGATTGGGACATGATTCATCTCAACACCCGTGTCATTCAAAAATGCGAGTTCATCAGCGAAGATCTCCTCAAAAGTTCCATCTATACCCCGAGAAATAATGTCATCACAAAGTGCGGGGTGATCTTCAGACTCTAAGAGCAGTTCATAATCAGTGTTATTTGTTGACCCGGACATCTTGGTGGAAGATTCCGTATGTGTATGATACATAGTTGGGTCAAACAATAACGTATGAAAAGAGTCAAGATCAGTATCAGGAGGATCATCTAATTCGCTGCTGTCGACATTCATTAAGTCGACAGAACAGACCTGAGCAGTAGGTTCGGAGGGTACACTTCCCAACTTGTAAATGTTTAGTTCTATTGACCTATTCCCGAAAGATAGGGTCATAGAACCGTTACGACAGTTGATAATAGCATTGGAAGTGGCCAAAAAGGGGCGACCTAAAATCACCGGAATTTGATTCCGTGGGTTCGCTACAGGCTGTGTATCAATTACAATAAAGTCCACAGGGAATATAAATTCCCCGATTTTTATTAACACATCCTCCAGTTCACCCTTAGGTTTGGTGATTGATCGGTCAGCCATCTGGAGAGTGCAATGGGTTGGCTTCAACTCTCCGATCCCTAATTGCTCATAGACTGAGTAAGGAAGCAGGTTAACACTTGCGCCAAGGTCTAGTAGAGCACGGTTAATGTGTTTTTCCCCAATAGAAACGGAAATAGTAGGATATCTTGGATCCTTACGTTTCCTCGGTAATTGCTGGGGGAATGCCGTGTCTATTGTTTTTTCCATGAATATCTTCTTGGGCGCTTGAGTCTTCCTCTTCCTAGTGCACAAGTTCTTAAGAGTTTTCGCATAGGACGGAACTTGTTGGATAGCATCTAGGAGAGGGATGTTGGTGTTTACTTGCTTAAAAATGTTCATAATCTTCTCCATATGTGGACTCGGTGTGTTAGCCCTTAACCGATTAGGATAAGGTGCTTTAGCAATAAGCGCTGGATCCATCATAGGAGAAGGAAGTGGGTGTGGAACCGATCCCGGAATAGAAGTGGGGATCGTCCGTGGAGGGGTAACAGAGGTGGGCTGTAGTGGCGAGCCTTTTGGGAAATGGAGAATAGGCTCGGAAGAAGATGGTGGGGTAGAAGAACTGGGGTAAGAAGTGTGTGTGTGAGGAAAGGTCTCAGCCGGGGTGTTATTGATTGATTTATCAGTATCATCAAACTCTTCCCCAACATGAGTGTCGAGCACTCTTCCAGATCTCAACGTGATTGCATCCACATCGTGTAAATAGTTAGGATTAGGTAAAGGTTGAGCTGGAAGTTTCCCTTTCTCTCTTGCACTCATTTCAGCTTTTAAACGTGCAATTTCTTCTTCCATCGATTTAATACTCTCGCTTTGGGACGCAGAGTTTTTCTTTATATAATCGACAGAAGACTTTATTTCAGCCGAAACTTGCATGATATTTGTTAAGACCAAATTCATGCATTGTGCAAATGAATAGGATTCATCCGTCCCGGTCAACTGCAAAGGACTAGATGGTGTAAAAGTGTTGACCGGATTTTGAAAATTTTGTGTTTGAAAGGGGTGCTGACTCAATTGTGGTGGCTGCTGTTGTGGTGGAGGGGCCCTTTGGAATTGATTCGGGTTTGGAACCGTGTTTTGAAATTGTGATTGGTTCCAAGCAAAGTTAGGGTTATTCCTCCAACCCTGATCATATGTGGAGGAAGATGGATCGTTTCTAGGTCTTTGAAATGCGGCATTTGTATGCTCAGGACCTTGAAATGGACATTCTTCCGTCAAGTGAGACGGATCAGAACAGCATCCACATACAGTTTTGGAGAGTGATATTTGACTTAGGGTGGCTAAAAATTTGTTTTCCATAGTCTCGAGTTTCTTTTGCATAGCTGAAATGTCAGCTCTAACTCCTATGGAAATATCATTGCCATCCCTAGGTGATTGACTCACACCCTCCCACTGTAAAGATTTTTCAGCGAAATCTTCTAGAAATTTCCAGGCTTCCCCATCATCTTTGGTCATGAAGTTGCCTTGACACATGGATTCAAGGGTCTGTCTTGTGTAAGGAGTAATGCCCTCATAAATGATTCGGCAAAGATCCCATCTCGGGATGCCGTGATGTGGACATTGGATTAACAGATCCTTGAAGCGGTCAAGACATTTTGAAAATGTTTCATTTGGAAGCTGGGTGAATTGATAGATTTCGCTACGGACTCGAGCTGTTTTGTGATGTGGGTAGAATTTCTTAAGGAATGCTTTGACGAATTCGTCCCAATTTGAAATGGAATGTGCGGTAGTGTTATATAGCCACTTCTCAGCTAAATCGCACAAAGTGAATGGGAGAAGACGTAGACGGAAAGCATCCACAGAAAGCTGTGAAGTACCCATCATTGCGCATACATTTTCAAATTTCGTGATAAACACGTATGCGTCTTCAGACTCGAGACCGTGAAATTTTGGTAGAAGGTTGATGTATTGGGGTTTTATTTGAAAATTTTCCCCGTTGGCTGGTGGTGTGGAAAGACAGGTGGAAAGTGGGCCTCGTGTAGGATAGCATCTCTCTTGGAGAGAGATGCGAGGTGGATTCTGCGCACCAACGGACGGCGGCAGAGTAGTGGAAAAGAAATTCGATGGAGGTGGATCCATCGATGTGGGTGTGGTGGTGGGTAAAAGAAAGGGTAAATGTAGAAATACCGACTTTGGGTCGATGAGGGAAACGCGGACTAAACAGGCACTAGAAACCCGTTGTCCAGCCTATCTTGTACTAAAAAGGGTTAGTACAAGTGGCAGCGTGAATTTATAATTAGGGGAAATGATGTATGCGGTGTTTGTTTTGAAAAGAATACGGATTTTAAAAATATGATGCAACACAACAAATGCAACACACAAACCCTAGAATCTAGTGGTCACCTAGGTCAAACTCTAGACCGCTCCTAACTGCCAAAAGACAAGTCGCAGGATAGATCCTCCACTGCCTCTTTGTCCCCCTGTGGCCGGATAAGTGCCAGGTAAGTGGGAAGGAACCACCACTACAGTGGGCCTAATTAATAACCACTAGCCTTAGACACACTCGCCTTAGGCACCACAAGAAAACGCGGATAAGCAATGAATTACCCACGGCCTTCTCTTGTCCTAATTGAGCGCGACGGTCCTTAGAGTCATCTCTAGATATTTTTTTAATTAATGAGGGTAAATGCGGATGCAAGTTTTGCGATTTTCGGGGCCTAGGAAGGGTAATGAAATCCCCACCTAATTTGGATTTGGTCGTGCCCCTTAATTTCCGTATTAATATGCAAACAACCAAAAGAATCAAAACACGCACAATATTTTTATTGCTTTGCGGCGCTGCGATTTATTTGCAAAGAAACCTGCAGCAAAATTGTTATTGGAGCAGACAGAGGAGGAGATAAGAAAGATAGAGACTCACTGGGGAAAATTTGTGCAGTGAACAGTCAAGGGGGCCGCGGATCCGCCGCGTTTGAAGGGTTCTTGCCGCGGAAACGCGCTTTGATGGTGAGATCACTGTACAAGATTTTTACAGAGAGCTTCTGTTCAGCTGCTGAGTCCTATGGAATTTTCAGAAAATTTTTTCTCCAGCTCCAATGATCCCAGATTTTCTCGCAACAAATCACAACACACGTATTAGGGTTTGTACGAGTTTAGATCTAAAAATTATGATGGAATAAAATTTTCAACTCAAATTTCAAAATACGAACTATTAGCGCACTATCCCCGGCAACGGCGCCAATTGATTGAAACGTTTTCTGACGTGTATATGTAAAAAGTAACGAAATCACAATCAAAAATTATTTGACCGCAATCAACTACGGTGTCGGATGTAGATTGTTAGTGAGTGCGGATCGTCCACAGGGAAAGTGTAATCGTTCGTCTTTTCGAATTTAGATGAGTCGAAACTTTAAAGAAAAGAAAACAAACAATTCATGATTTAAATTTTGTATTTCAAGAAAAAGAAAAAAACTAGATCTAAGAAAGCATTAAAAGATAGAATCAAGAATTGATCGTTTTTGATTTTTCCAAACCAAATCTCAAGAATCGAAATGAGGCTCGTAGGAATCGATCGGATCTATAGATGTGATGTAATCTTACAATTACGTATTCTTATCCTTCGATGAATTGATACTAGATCGATGATAATCGATGAGAATTAGAGACTTCTTGTGAAACTAGGGTTTCATCTTATCTCTTGTTCTTTCATTGATACCATTCATATTCTAGCCTCTAGTAAATTCAAGAAACGATCGTAGATCCCTAATTTCGAGCGATCACAATCAAGAAAGTATCGCTATGAAACTAGGTCATCGATTCTTGAACTTGCTAGGGTTTACAAAACTCGTAGGACTTAAAAATAGTATTAAGATTTGTTACATCATCATTCTACAATCGTCTCGACTCCTTTACGAGCGGAGTTTTACTCAAACATCACAACAAGAACAACAATTACAAATTGAGATCTAATCATGATGCAAGAATTAAAAGAAAGCAAGATTAAAGAATTTCACATTTTATTTATATCAACAATTTCATTACATTCGCTCAAGAACTACAAGAGGAAGAATTCGATCGTCGACTTGGCTTCGCTCGTCTCCGTGGATCGCGGATCGGCTTGGATCACTTGCCCGATTGAAGATCGGCTCGGCTCCTAAAAGGTTGAAGGCTTCTCGCTTGATTTGGTACTCAAGATCTTGAAGTTGGAGTGGAATTAGGGTTAGGGTTTCGCACAAGCCTTGTCACGAGACTTGTGGAAGAAAATGGTGTAGAATGAACCAATGGTTATTGATTACTGATTAAAGATTGATTAGCCTTTAACCCTAGGTCTAGGTTCCTATTTATAGATAACTAACCCTAGATCTAGGATTTCAAATTCTAAGTTTCCCTCCAAAAGTTTGTTGAGAGAATTCAAATTTTCCTCCAAAAGTTAGTTAGAGGAGAAGCTTCTAGAGGTGATTAGTTAGGAGGGGGCTTCTAGAAGAGGATTAATTTAGGAGCTTAATTAGGATTAGCCTTGCTTAATCTTCTTTGCTGATCTGGCAGTAGCTTCGGGAGATTTCTGGAATTTTAAGTATCAGAAAGGACCGTGGGACCATAGCTAAGAATTGTGCCCAAAAATTCATCGGCTGACGTGGCAGAACCGCCGCGCTTGCGCGGCTAAAGCCTGCTCCCGCCGCGGAAGCGCGGCGCTCTTGGAGGATTAGGGCTTGGGCTTTCTGGGTTGAACTTGGGCTCACTTTTGGGCTTTTATTTCATATGTTGAATTGTCTAATTCCTTCTGCACTGCTGCCAGATCTGAAATGATTTAGTTGGCGTATTTTTGATCAGCTCTCTGGTCTTTTTCTTCCGTATTTTCCTGCACAGACTCAAGACAAGTGTTGTGCAAATACAGAAATGATGCGATGCCATGAAATGCGGTTAATTTCCTTTAAAGTGTCGGTTAAAAAGTCTAATACATGCAATCTCATATTTTGTGACAGATTTGCTAATATGTAGAATATGAATGCCGAACACTTCTAAATGTATGCAAATGTTACGGAAATTGCCGGCTAAAATATACAATATTTTCGACTGATCAGCTACCCGGGTATTGAGCGATCAGAAGATCAGCAAGCAAGCCCGCTCCAACTCCTGCATAAAGCTTGACAGTGACACTACTGTACAGTCCGGTCTCCTCGTCTGATATGTCGCATATCAAGTCTAGGGGTGGTAAACGTCAGACCCCAATAACCGATAAGTCATGCCGATGAGAGGCACATAACGGGTCGAGAAACTACTAGTAACACTTACCTGTAAATCTCTAAACCAGCCCTGGCCAGGGACTTCCCTGTTATGGCCAATCGAGCACAGCGCAACATCAACCCCCAATACCGGGAGAGACGAAACCCCTCCTATAGCTCATTGCCTTCATGTGACTCGGGACTGTACCCAAAAACCACCATTTTGCACGCCCTTTTGGACGTGGTAAGGTGGAAATCAAAGCACAGTGGGAATCACACAAGACTCTATGACGATCTCGGGTCTACAGACTAACCTGTACCAGTGTCACCAGAGAACTGCCATCTGACGTAAGGTATAATACCATCTGGGAGTTCTCGACGAGTCCGTCCAGTGTACCCAGTCTCCACTGAGCACCCGTATATCATCTCTGATGTCAAACACCAATGGATATGTGATCATCCATCGCCCATCTGTATGGGTCGAGAAGGTATATGCTAGTCTACTCTGGTGTATCGATGCCCCGTCTCGATATACCCACGACTAGGGACCTTGAAGGATGTACTTTTAGACTACCATATCCCTACTAGTATGATCCGCATCACAGTCCAGGTAGTCAAGTATACATCCTAAGGGCTTTACCAACATGTAACATAGAGACAGTCAGTATACACGTTAAGGTAAAGAGTAACCAGATAACATACTATCATGTCGAGCAAGAAAGTTCTCCCTATATATGTCCAAGCATCCACTACAATATACAACATATGTATAGTAATGGCCTCTAGGGCATACATATAACTAACAATCTCCCACTTGCACTAGGGCCATCTGATAACAGTGGTTATAGCATCTCATACTCAACTATCCCATAATAGTCTCTCTCTGGGAAAAAGCCTTCGTGAGTGGATCCGCCGTGCTGTCCTCTGAGTCTATTCTCCTAATCTCAATCCCCTGGAGATCAACCATCTCCATGATCAGGTGACACTTTCCTTAGAAAATGTCTGGATCACTGATGGGACGGGCGTTCCTCGGCAAAAGCCACAACTCCATTGTCACACAATGGAGGGAACAAAGTTCATCTCATGAACTAATATACATCCAGACTGCCTCTTTGGTAGCATCTTAAGTAGCGATGTATCCAGCCTTTATCGTCTAGTATGTTACGGTATCTAGCTTGGAACTCTTCCAACATACCGTCCCCATACTGAGGGTAAAGACAATGCCTGTGACTGACTTTCAGTCGTCCTTGTCACCCTGGAACCTTTCCAGTGATTCTCCCCAGGATCGATTGATACCATCTCACTACAACTAGTGAGAATCCTAACATCCAATTAGATCTATCTCATAGATCCAAAACCCAGGATTTAGTAGGCATCACTTTGATCCTATATAGAGAATCCTTGTGATAGGCGGAGATTGACCGAGCGTAGCATAGGAAACTCTTTCCCCATCAAGAGTATGTCATTGATTGACACGAAAGAGTGTGTTTTGTAGTTTAACGCAATCAATAACGGTGTCGCACGTAGCTAGACCGAGATGAGTACGGGTCTTCCTCTGGGAAACGTGGAACCTTTTACTTTTACTTTAGATGTGTTGAGAAAGAGAGGAGGGATAAAGAGTTTTATAGAATGGTTTCTAGATCTACCTTAAACAAGAATGTAAAATATAGATCTAGATTATTTTAAAGATATAATTAATATAATAAGAGGGCTTGTAGGGTTCGTTAGGATTTAGTAGTTATGGACGATTAATTAAAAGTTACCCTTTTTATCCATTAATAGATTTAGAACTAGAACGACGGTGATGCGTGTAGATTAGGGTTTCTGGAGGGAAAAGGAATCCCACTCTTAACCCTTATCTCGACACGGAACTCCATTCATATCTAGCCTTTACCAAAACAATCATTAATCTAATCTCTAATCGCGGTCGGAAACTAGCAAAGAATTGCTAGCGCGCCCGATTAGGATGTTAATAATTCTTTTGATAAAGTTCCTAAACTTTATAGGACTTAAAAAGGGTTTAGAGATGTTCATCATCCATTAGCCTACCCTAAACCTACGAACCCTAACAAGCGGAGAATTACTCGCGCATGTTGGGAAAAGAAGATGAAAAGGCAGAGAGGGAAAACATAATGTAAAATGCAAAAGAATTAAATAAAACAACTACCTTTATTAATCAACATGAACAATCTACACTTTGATTCCTTAGAAAATGATTACAAAGACTAGTTTGCTTCTCGATCTCTTCCAAGGAGGTATATTAACAGTTGATGATTAGCCTGGATGCGTGAGCCGTCTTGGACTTCGTGATCTCTTCGGCTTGATAACTTTTCCAAGAGGCTCTCGGTGCTTTTTTATAGTGTAAAGCCAGAATCTTTAGGTTGGAAACTTGGTAAATTTCAGCAGAGATTGATCTCCCAAAAGTTTAGCAATTGATCCTTCTAGAAGGCCGCGGATCCGCGGCCAACTGGGGGGTTTGGCCGCGGTTCCGCGGCCAATGGTGGAGATCATTTGATGAGTTTTCTTGGGCTTTGTGATTGTGGCATGTGGCAATCCTAGGCACCTTCAGAATTCAGAAATCTTCTCTCGGTTGCTTCCAGACTTGGTCTCCAAGTTTTGCTTCTTAATTTGGCAAGTCTTCTTCAACAACTTGATTTGCTTGATAAATTCTGCATAAAAACTTGGAAAATTCTGCACAATAATCTCAAATAATATTTAGTAGGCTTAGTTCTACTAGGATTTGGTCAATAGATTTATTTGCATACATTTTCCTACCAAATGCTAATTAAAATATATTAACACATGGAAAATAATGTTTTTACACATAAACCCTCATATGTATAATATATTATAATAAAGTCCTTTTTTAATATGAAAATGGTAGGAAAAATGTAATACAAATGTGCAGTTTTATCAACTGAACAAATACCCCCAAACTTATCTTTGATCGTCCCAAGCAAACTAGTTTATTAAAGAGGAGAAAAAAGAAAGGAGAAAACTAAGAACACTTTCGTAGGCACACACGATTGCACTGAGCACGTGCAACAAGCCGTTAAACCTCTAGGTGTCCCTAGTAGGAGGAGTGTTGTCTCCTGAGGGTTTTCAGCGGATTACACCCACAAAATCCAATAACAAAAGAGAGATGGTGAAATTTACATATAAAGATAAGAACCATAAAAGAAATACTTTGAAAATTTAGAGTTTCCAACTACACTAGCTTTTCAGTTGTCATGAGCCCTATCATAATAGTCATGAAAAAATGTTAGAAATCACATCATCCCTCAATAAAACATCGTCTTTATTCTTCATTCGTACCTTTCATCCAAACATTGATCATATAACCCCACGTGTGTGAAATGGACATCCCTAAACTCGGAGAATTCAATTCAAGCTATCATACTCTTGTCCATCTACCTTAGTACTTTTTATTTTGATGAATATTAAGATTTGCTCATAAATTTTCATGCGACCGTTAATACTTCTTGAGGTACTAATAGACCGATTACTCGTGTGCTTGCTGATTCGGTGATAATATTTTCCTCGTCTTGCACCACCTAAGGCTTAGCAGTGACTCCCAGACCAGTTGGCCTTAGGGCACTAGGTGAAGAGGCACCCTCGCTATATTTTTTTATTGATGCCTTGGCGATAACAAAACCAGTGTTCATTTTTTTCTTTTCACCATTTTTATATTTTCTTCATTTTTTTTCATTTCCTTCATACTTTGGCTTTTAGACAAGAGCATTTCAAGGTATCCTCTACTATCCCGAGTTTCAAGACGTATGTAAGTGCATATAGTAGGGTATCAACATTCAAATGTTTGGCTTCCAGAATAGAAACTATTTTTCAGACTTATTTTTATCCTCAGATTAGTGTCTTCCTTCATTTTACTAACCCTTGGGACAACAGCTCATAACTACTTATTACTAGTTCGTTTAAGAAAACTTCTAATTTTCTTGGTTTTCTTAAACTATTCCTATCTTTTGGATGTAATTTTTCACTTTCTATTCTTTTATTATCAAAATTTTTTTTTTTGTGCTTTAATATAGTATAATGCAAAGTATAAGCACAAACCTCCCCCAAACCTGTTTACAGCAGTGTCCTCACTGATGTCATCCGTTAAGCTCAAAAACCTGTAGACTTGGGAGGAAATTATTAATGGGGGCAAGAATATATGAAAGTGAAAATCCTCCCCCAAACTTATTTCTTGGCTCACAATTTTGTAAAAATCATTTTCTTTCAAGAGCCAAAATATACCCCCCCCAAACTTGAGTTAAACAATTTTAATCTTTTAAAATCACACGAGGGGGTCAAGATTATTGGTCAATGCCAAGCTTTGCAAAGACCGAAGGTCAACACCAACCATTCAAAAGTTTTATCGATGAAGCACCAAGGTTGGTGGAAGAACATGTCACCTTTCGACGTGAAGAAGTGGGGAGGTGACAAGAGGTGTAATGGAAAAGGATTGCGTCTCAATTTGGAGAGACGACACAGTGATAGTGATGATGGATTACTCGCATTATCATGATTGTCCAAAAGAGGGGGTGGAGGTCCAATTTCTTCATCTTGGAGTCGATTCATTTCAACACCCGTGTCTTTTAAAAATGCGAGTTCATCAGCGAAAATTTCCTCAAAGCTTTCGTCGATACCCAGAAGAATAATGTCATCAGAAAAAATGGGGTGATCGTCCGACTCTATAAAAAGTTCCTCATCAGCGTTAGATGTTGACCCGGACAACTCGGTGGAAGAATCCGTGTCAAACAACGACATATGAAAAGAGTCAGAATTATGAGGTTGATCAAATTCGCTGCTGTCGTCATCCATTAATTCGACAGAACACACATGAGCATAGGGTTCGGAGGGTTCACTTCCCAACTTTTAAATGTTAAGCTCAATTGACTTCTTTCCAAAGGATAGGGTCATAGAGCCGTTTCTACAATTGATTACTGCGTTGGAAGTGGCCAAAAAGGGTCGACCGAGTATCACCGGCATTTGATTGCGTGGGTTTGCTACAGGTTGTGTATCTATAACGATAAAGTCCACAGGGAATATGAATTCCCCGACTTTGATTAACACATCCTCTAGCTCACCCCTTGGTTGGGTGATAGATCGATCGGCCATCTGAAGAGTGCAATGCGCAGGTTTTAACTCTCCGATCCCTAATTGCTCATAAACAGAGTATAGAAGCAAGTTAACACTAGCACCTAGATCGAGTAGAGCACGATTGATATTTTTACCCCCAATGGAAATAGAAATTGTAGGACTTCCGGGGTCCTTTCGTTTCTTGGGTAGTTGTTGTGTAAAAGCAGTGCTCACATTACTTGCAAGGAAAACTTTTTTAGGTACTTAAACTTTTCGCTTCCTAGTGCACAAGTCCTTTAAGATTTTTGCATATGACGGAACTTGTTGAATAGCATCTAGGAGAGGAATGTTTATGTTAACTTGCTTAAAAATTTCCACAATCTTCTCCATTTGTGGACTTGGTCTGTTGCCCCTTAACCTGTTTGGATAAGGTGCTTTATCAATAAGGGTTTGGTCCAACATTGGAGAGGATTGTGGGGACGGATTCGATCCCAAAACTGGAAAGGGAATCGACTTAGATAGATTTGGCGAAATGGGCGAAGGGTTCGAGCGTTGGAGAAAACGGAGAATAGGCTTGAGTGAAGGTGGGAGACTAGACGAATTAGGGGAAGAAGAAGAAGCTGGGATATCATTGGTGTCACTATCATCACACTGCTCACCCACTCGGTTATTCAGCATTTTTCCCGATCTCAACGTGGTAACAACACTCACATTATAACTTTGTGAGTGGCCAGGATTAAGTATGGGTTGAGATGGGAGTTTCCCTTTCTCTCTCGCACTCATTGCGGCGTTCAAATGTGCGATTTGGTTTTCTATTGATTTAATACTCTCACCATGGGAGGCGGAGTTTTTCGTTAGGGTATCAATAGAGGACCTCATCTCAGCCGAAATTTGCATGGATTGTTTCATGAACATATCCAAAGTTTATGCAAGTGAGTTGTCAGTACCGGCCACTTGTGGTGTAGAAATGTTGGCCGGATTTTTGAAATTCTGTGACTGAAAGGGGGCTGATTCTGTGGTTGTGGTTGCTGTGGAGGAGGTCTTTGATAATTTCTTTGTTGGTTTTGGTTCCAAGCAAAGCTAGGATGATTCCTCCATCCTTGATTGTACGTGGAAGAATAAGGGTCGTTTCTAGGTCGCTGCTGAAAAGCAGTATTAGCTTGAAACGATGCATTCATAGGACATTCTTCTGTTAAGTGTGAAGGATCCGAACAGCAACCACAGACGGTCTTAGGAAGCGTGACTTGATTTAGGGAGAATGATGAAAATTTGTTCTCAATAGCGTCGAGTTTCTTCTGTATCGCTACCATTTCGGCTTTTACTGCGATAGAAATATCGAGCTGGTGAATACCTCCCTTAGTTGAAGGTGGTCTTACGCTTTCCCACTGCAACGTGTGTTCAGCAAGGTCTTCCAGATATTTCCAAGCTTCACCGTCATCTTTAGACATGAAATTGCATTGACACATTGTTTCAAGCATCTGCTTTGTCGCTGGATTAATGCCCTCATATATAATCCGATATAAATCCATTCTATTGATTCCATGATGAGGACATTGGACAAGCAGATCTTTGAAACGTTCAAAGCACTTCCAAAATGGTTCATTGGGAAGCTGGGTGAACTAGTTGATCTCGCTCCTAACACGGCAAGTCTTATGGTTTGGGTAAAACTTCTTAAGAAATGCTATTACGAATTCAGCCCAACTTGTGATAGAGTGTGCGGCAGTATTATAAAGCCATTTTTCTGCCAAGTCGCACAGTGTGAATGGGAGAAGACGCAAACGCATAGCATCTAAAGTCAATTGTGAAGTACCCATCATTGCGCATACGTTTTCGAATTTGGTGATGAAAACGTACGCATCTTCCGACTCAAGCCCGTGAAATTTGGGCAGCAGATTGATGTAGTGGGGTTTAATTTCGAAATTATCCCCGTTAGCTGGTGGAAGAGATAGACAAGTGGGAAGAGGACCACGGATAGGATAGCATCTCTCTTGGAGAGAGATGTGCGGTGGATTCTGCGCACCTACGGACGGTGGCAGCGTGGTGTTATATTCTGATGGAGTGTCGTCCATCTCGGTCGTGGTGTGTGGTGGGGAAAAAGAAGATGAAGAAGTACCGACTTCGGTGTCGATAGAAGGAACGCGGACAAGACGGGCACTAGGATCCCGTGTCCAGCCGAGCATGCACTAAGAGGGTTTAGTGCAAGTGGCAGCGTGTGTGTGATTTAAAATTGGCTTGTTTTGAAAAAGTGTGACTCAAGACAAATCACCCTAAGATGCTGTTCACACCATAATATTGCATTATTATATTCCCCATTCTTATTCTTTTTACAAATAAAATAGGTGCTTTTGACGCATGTCTGCTACATGTTACAGGTTACAGGTTCTTAGACAGAAAACAGTGAAAACGATGTAAAGACGATGAAAAAGTGGACTTTGACCAACAAACAGAAGACTCTTGATCAAGCCTCCATCAAAGATAAAATTCACAAAGTACAAGGCAATGCAAGGTCCAAGATTACAAAGCGAACGGTTAAAAGCCCACCGCAATTATTCACTGGAGATCTGGAAGAAACATATAAGCTATTTTAATAAAGAACCAAATAATAAGGAAGCCCAAAGATCCAAGGCCCAATACTTTCTTTTAAAGAGACATAAAATTTTACCAAAGCTTGAAGTCTATTTTGACTAGGTCTTCCTGAGGATATTTTGGTAAATGTAGACATGCAAATCAATTGTAACCTAGGGTTTCTATCTCCTATAAATAGAAGCCCAAATCACTGTATTCTTTTCATGCCTCCCTTCATTAATAAATTTCAGCATTCTTTTGGAGAGCATCATTTTTGTAGGTAAATTATTTTCTTGCCTTAGTTTAATTTAGTTTAAGAATTTTATTAACTTGCAATAGATGTTTCTTCTCTTTAATAAAATCATATCTTTCTTCATCCCTTCAATGAGCGAGTAGTTTCCTCGCTTGTTAGGGTTAGGAATAGGGAAGGATTTGAGAGATGAAGATCTCTCATCTCGTTTCTGTTGCCAATCTTTTATGAACATTAGAACTCCATGCATACCTTCTTATTCCGCTCCCTACGGCACTCTACCCTCGAGGTAACGGTGATTCCGTAGTCTAAAGGCCCGGATTCTAAGGTTTTCCATGGAGGTTAGGGTAAAAATTAAGAAAGGAAGGACAAGGATCTAGAGGAAGAATCAATCTTCCCAATCATCCTAATCCTCTTTGTTAAGATTTACCATAACACTAATATGATATCTTTAATTAAAGGCAATGGAAAGAGATGTAGATCTTTGTTTACCAAATTTTCCCTAAACCTAATCCTAGCAAGTTTCTAATCCTAGTATCATACAACTTTAATTTTTAGATTTAATAATCAATCCGAACACCCTTCGGAATTTACTCGTAAGCGCGAATCGGAAATTCATAAAATCCCTGTGGACCGACCCGTACTCACCGGCTAGCTACATGCGACGCCGTTCTTGATTGCGGTTACAAATATTTTTGATCTATCTTTTAGAAAGCGCAAGCACGCTAAATCATTTAAATCAAATGGCGCCGTTGCCGGGGATCGAACCCGGGTCACCCGCGTGATAGGCGGGAATACTCACCACTATACTACAAATGGCGCCGGCGCCGTTGCCGGGGATGGCGTAGTAATTTCCTTTTTGCAATTTCGGGTTAATATAAAATTAAAAAATCATAAAAATCACAAAAATCACAAAAAAAAAATATAAAAATATATCATCTGTTATTTTTGGAAAGGTATTCTTGTTTGAATTTTGCAGGATTTACACTCGAGACGGATCTGGAAATTTCCAGAAAGCGAAACAGAAAACTGGATATCGGAACAGAAGAGATTTTAAACAACAGAACAGCCACAGAAATTTCTGGAACTGAACTCTTATCCTAACCGCGAAACCGCGGCCTTACCTAGCTTTGGGCCACGGATCCGCCGCTCTCTGGCAGAATCAGAACCTACAATTTTTTTTGGGGATTCGTACCGACTATCCCGCCGCGAAAACGCGGCAGGAACGCGTTGAGACCGCGGAAAGGCGGCTCTAAGGTGGCATCATCTCATGGAATTTCCTCTGTAAGCTCCTCTGTTCTTTATCTAAAAATCTAGATAAATCTTTTCAGCACAAATTTCAAATACCAACCTAAACCCTAAATTCAAATTTACATAGGCCAAGAGTCAGGTTTCTAGTTCCCTAGTATATATCAACTGCCTTATTGATTAAAAGAAAGACCATTTTCAAGGGTTGTGAAACCACAGGAAGAGCTCGGTTATTCGACTACCATCAGGAAAATACTGGAACCACATGCAGGCTACACAGTTCAAAATAAATAAGAATTAGTTATCTGCTTTAATTTAAAATTGGCAGATTGTGCCCAAGCATAAAGTTTGAGTAAGGGGCATTTCATATGTTGATGCTGCTGTTGAATAAGAATTTCATATGTTGTGCCCAAGCATTAAATATAGTTTGCCTATATTTAATTAGGATAGGCTTTGTTTTGCTGCTGATGGCTGCCCAAACCGGCTTTACTGTTAACAGGCTAGCATAACAGTCTAGCAAAGATAGATTTTTAATCATCCAGGTACATGGATGTTTTGTAATAGTGCACACATGTATATGCCTTCCTTTTAGGTTTAAAATCCTGCAGAATTTTGTGCGCATGAAAAATCTCTCTCTTTCCAAATAACAAGTCTTGTGTAGGATTTTTGGGCCCCGCTCAAAATTGAAATTGATTGCAAGTAATCTTTTTTGTTGCATATCTTTTCTCGAATATTTTTTTGCAACAATTTTTTCCAAATAAAGATTCTTATGATATACTTCAAATAATAACCAATTGCAAGTAATATTTTGCTGTTGCATATCTTTTCTATAAAATATTTTGCTGTTGCATATCTTTTCTCTAAAATCTTTTTGCAACAAAAATTTTTCCAAATAAAGATAAAGAAAAAAAATGAAAATAAAAAGGACAAATAATTTATAGAACTTGCAAAATTTTTTAGCCCCAAATAAATCCCTGCACCATCCAACCTTCCTTCTTGTCACCTTTCTTCTTCTAACATGGGTACCCCACATGAAAAATCATTAGCCGAACTTTGGTATCCCGAACCTAATTTTGCGTCATATGTCAATGTGTTCGGTCAATTTAAAGACGATCCTTCCATGCCTAAAAAATCTTTGAAAGATCACATAGAGGAGTCTAGGAGAAACAGTTTGAATTTTCAACCCACTTTATGTCAACCAAGTCAACCTTCACCACTTCCATATGTTGATACCACTCTTTCGAGTCCTTCTGACACTCCTAGGCCGATGTCCATTGCTGAGCACATTGCTCAATCTCGCAGCCGATCTTTCACCCCTCTCCACACATCTAGTTCTAGGGATCCACAAGATTATTCACATTTTTATCCATATGTTGACCCTATCCCTGTCCAATCACCCACTTCCTACCAGTCCTACCCGACCTTCCCACCTTCACTAGACACTGCTTCTTCACAGCCTTTTGGGAGTTTCACATATCCAAATAATTTCGAATCTTTTGCCGAAACCCCTTTACCACCAAAGTCCAGTTTGGAAGAGGCGTTGGAGGCGTATATCACAGCAACAAACAAAATGGTTAGGAATGTGGAAGCGTCCGTGGCCGCCCTTATGCAACCTGCTGAACCGGTAGCTAGTTTCCAACTAGCTCCAAATTTTTCAATGTATGAGGAGGCGGTTGGACTGAGTGAGAATGAGAGAGGATTTCTAAATCAAACCTACCCTTACCCAATTGAAGCCCACAACTCCAGTTTTCCATCGAATGTCCTAAATGATTCACAAGTTCAAAATAAAAACGGGTTGTGCGACTTTGTAGTGTTTGATTTGCCAAATTGTGAGGAACCCCCTTCGAGTGAAACAGCACCTAATCCGTTTGACCTTTACACTTTCACTCTAGAACCTACATTGATAAACATCCATGCTTTTGAGGAGGTGTCTAAAGAAATTGACTTTCACTTGATTGAGGATATAGACACCGGGAATATTTCGGATGATGAACCTGTCGATTTAATTGAAATTTTATGTTCAAATCATCATCCCGAGTTATTAAATGTTTCTCCCGAATCTCATATGCGTCTTGATTTTGATGATAATGGCATGGATGAGTTGAATATTGAGGAGAATTATGAGTTGAATATTGAGGAGAATAGTGAGGATCATATTAAGGTTGAACCATTTTTCTTTGATGTGTCGGATTTTCCAATTCATCCTCTTGAACCTTTAACTAAACCACCCTCCCTCCTTTCCATCGTTCCGACCACGCCTCATTTCACGCTTGACGACTGTGAGCTTGAAAACTTTTCCTTTGAATCTGACACAGTTCTCACAGCCGATGACACTTACGAGTGTTTCACTTTTTCGGACGATGTTGAAGTCTCACCGTCCGAGTTTGAGTCCTTTGCATTTTCAGATGAGTTAGTTAATCCATCAGACTCGGTTGCTTACAGTTGTTTCGAACCATTGATGGAATCTTTCCAGTTCGACACAGTTTACTACGGTGAGAATGAGACCATCCCTAATTCACTCTCTTTCGTCCTTCCTATTGTTCCGACCATGCAAGTGACCGTTACGCTTTTATCTCCTATACCAAGTTCGGCGTACCCATGTTTTCTTGCGAATCTTGAGGGATTTGACCCCATTTCCCGACAGGTGGATAGGTTAGCGCAATCGCTTATAACATATCGATCATCACATATTGCGCTAATTTATTCACTCGATTTACACCCTCAAGATCGCGCGACCCTTCTTTCTTCTTTTCGCCATTCTTCTCCCCCACCGAGACCATATTCTCTTCTTCCCACACGGTCTCGCGTGTTTCTCACTTCTTTCCTCTACACCCCATTATTTCACCAACTTGATCATTACCACGATAAGATTTTGAATGGTTGGTGCTAACCTTTGGCTTGTGTAAGGCCAAGCTTAAGTTTGGAGGAATCTTTGTATATATGTATATATTTTTTGTTTTCTTTTTCTATAAAAAATTTTTTAAAAAAATTCAAAACATTAAAAATATAAAAAAATATATAAATAAATAAACAGGGGAGTACCGGTATTTTGACCCTCTTGGTGTAGCATGACAGTGAGGACACTGTCAAGTTCAAGTTTGGGGGTATGCTCGGTACGTCTTCTTCCTTCGCATTCATTTGTACATATTTTTGCATTTGCATATTTATTTGACAAACCCATAAAAATTGAAAAATTTCAAAAATTATTGTATTCAATTTTGGCTAATTGACTTGAGTTTGACAAATAGGTTAACTGGCCAGGAACAATTAAATCTTAGACTTAGTGAATTAAAAACCCTAAAAATAACCTTTCTTAAAGTTTAACGGTAGAAAGTATATGTCTTTGTAGATTATTTAGAAATAGGCAAATTTTGGGTTCACTTCTTGGGCTAAGTCGAAACGAAGGGAAAGTATTAAAACTTTTATTAGAGTATAAGTTTGAAAAATAGTTCCTAGCTTAAGTCTAGATTCTGAAAACATGTACCCTACAAAATGCACAAACACGCACCTTGAAACTTGGATTAGTAGAAGAGACCTTGAAATACTCTAGTCTAAAGTCCTTAGCACAATGAAAATAAATAAAAAAAAGAAAATAAAAAGTGAATAAAGAAAAAAATGGACACTGGTTTTTGTGATTACTTAAGGCTGTAAAAATAGAAAATAAATAGCGAGGGTGCTTCATCACCTAGTGCCTTAGACCAACTGGTTTGGGAGCCACTGCTAAAAGCCTTGGGTGTTGCAAAACTAGGAAGTACGCTTTAAAACGCTAACGCATCTTGTAATCGGTTGTTGGTACCTCAAGAAGTATTAACAGTCGCATGAAGGATGTGAAAGCGAAAATTCACTAATTAATAAGTGCTTTGGACAATGGACGAGAGTACGATTGCTTGATTTGAATTTCCAAGTGTAGGGGTGATATTTACACACACGTGGGGATATGTGATTAGAGTTTAGATAAGAGAAAGGGATGAAGAATAGAACTTGTATTTTTAATAGAGTTGATAGAAATTCCTAAGTGGAAATGGAACCCTAGAAGGAAAACTTAAGAAATGCCGAAAGCTAAGTAAGTCTATAGAATATATATAATCTTAAGTTAAATAATGAGGAAGTGTGAAGAATATGGGTGGATAGTTTACAAGTCAAAAGATAATAGAATTCCTTGTTAGAAAACCTAAATGGAGAACTAAAGTTAATGGGCCGAATTGATAGGATTTTGTGGGTGTAATCCGCAGAAAACCCTCAGGAGACAACACTCCTCCTACTAGGGACACCTAGAGGTTTAACGGCTTGTTGCACGTGCTCAGTGCAATCGCGTTTCCCTGCGAAAGTGCGGTTAGGATTTTAGCGAATAAAAATAAGTTTGCTCGAGGACGAGCAAAAGATAAGTTTGGGGGTATTTGTTCACACCATAATATTGCATTATTATATTCCCCATTCTTATTCTTTTTACAAATAAAATAGGTGCTTTTGACGCATGTCTGCTACATGTTACAGCTTACAGGTTCTTAGACAGAAAACAGTGAAAACGATGTAAAGACGATGAAAAAGTGGACTTTGACCAACAAACAGAAGACTCTTGATCAAGCCTACATCAAAGATAAAATTCACAAAGTACAAGGCAATGCAAGGTCCAAGATTACAAAGCGAACGGTTAAAAGCCCACCGCAATTATTCACTGGAGATCTGGAAGAAACATAGAAGCTATTTTAATAAAGAACCAAATAATAAGGAAGCCCAAAGATCCAAGGCCCAATACTTTCTTTTAAAGAGACATAAAATTTTACCAAAGCTTGAAGTCTACTTTGACTAGGTCTTCCTGAGGATATTTTGGTAAATGTAGACATGCAAATCAATTGTAACCTAGGGTTTCTATCTCCTATAAATAGAAGCCCAAATCATTGTATTCTTTTCATGCCTCCCTTCATTAATAAATTTCAGCATTCTTTTGGAGAGCATCATTTTTGTAGGTAAATTATTTTCTTGCCTTAGTTTAATTTAGTTTAAGAATTTTATTAACTTGCAATAGATGTTTCTTCTCTTTAATAAAATCATGTCTTTCTTCATCCCTTCAATGAGCGAGTAGTTTCCTCGCTTGTTAGGGTTAGGAATAGGGAAGGATTTGAGAGATGAAGATCTCTCATCTCGTTTCTGTTGCCAATCTTTTATGAACATTAGAACTCCATGCATACCTTCTTATTCCGCTTCCTACGGCACTCTACCCTCGAGGTAACGGTGATTCCGTAGTCTAAAGGCCCGGATTCTAAGGTTTTCCATGGAGGTTAGGGTAAAAATTAAGAAAGGAAGGACAAGGATCTAGAGGAAGAATCAATCTTCCCAATCATCCTAATCCCCTTTGTTAAGATTTACCATAACACTAATATGATATCTTTAATTAAAGGCAATGGAAAGAGATGTAGATCTTTGTTTACCAAATTTTCCCTAAACCTAATCCTAGCAAGTTTCTAATCCTAGTATCATACAACTTTAATTTTTAGATTTAATAATCAATCCGAACACCCTTCGGAATTAACTCATAAGCGCGAATCGGAAATTCACAAAATCCCTGTGGACCGACCCGTACTCACCGGCTAGCTACATGCGACGCCGTTCTTGATTGCGGTTACAAATATTTTTGATCTATCTTTTAGAAAGCGCAAGCACGCTAAATCATTTAAATCAGATGCACAAGCAACCCTAGAACTAAGGTCACCTAGGTCCAGTCTCTAGATCGCTCCTAGACTTCCAAAGGACAAGTCGCAGGATCAATCCTCTACCACCTCCGTACTACCCTTGTAGTCAGGTAAGTGCCAAGTAAGTGGGAAGGAACCACAGTAGTGGGCCTAATTAAAAACCACTAGCCTTTGACACACTTGACTAGGCACTACAAAAGTAATGCGGATAAACGATAGATTGCCCACGACCTTCCTCTGTCCTTATTGAGCGCGACAGTCCTTAGAGTCTGGTCTAAATATTTTTTAAATTAATGAAGGGTTGATCTAGATGCTCGGTTTGTGATTTGTGGGGCTTAGGAAGGGTGTTGAAATCCCCACATAATCTTGATTTGGTCTTTGCCCCTTAAAGTCCGTATTAAAATATGCAAAACAAAACCAATCACAAAACTTTTGCAAAAAGATTTTTGAGCGGCGCTATTTTGCAAAGAATCCTGCAGAAAATAGATTTTATTGGATTTGAGAGGAGAGAGAAGAAGTTGAGAATCTTACCAGAGAGTTTTGTAGCCCTAATCCCTCTAACCTGCGGCGATTCCGCCGCCGGAAGCCCTTTGTGCCGCGGTCCCACCGCGAGGTGGAAGGATCACTTGATGAAATTTTTTGTATAGCCTTCTGTGCTCCCCTGGATCTCTTAAAATGTCTCTGTTTCCTGTTTTCCTCAATTCTGTAACTCCAGATTTCCTCGTAAAATTCACGCACAAATCGTTAAATATGCAATTTGCAGTTTTTTGTTAATAATGATATGAATCGTCTAAGAATTCAACACAAATAGTAAAAATAAAAAATTACGCACGGATCCCCGGCAACGGCGCCATTTGATTGGTTCGATAGAGTGTGTTTTGTAGTTTAACCGCAATCAATAACGGTGTCACACGTAGCTAGACCGAGATGAGTACGGGTCGTCCTCTGGGAAACGTGGAAGCTTTTACTTTTACTTTAGATGTGTTGAGAAAGAGAGGAGGGATAAAGCGTTTTATAGAATGGTTTCTAGATCTACGTTGAACAAGAATGTGAAATATAGATCTAGATTATTATAAAGATGTAATTAATATAATAAGAGGGCTTGTAGAGTTCGTTAGGATTTAGTAGTTATGGACGATTAATTAAAAGTTACCCTTTTTATCCATTAATAGATTTAGAACTAGAACGACGGTGATGCGTGTAGATTAGGGTTTCTGGAGGGAAAAGGAATCCCACTCTTAACCCTTATCTCGACACGGAACTCCGTTCATATCTAGCCTTTACCAAAACAATCATTAATCTAATCTCTAATCGCGGTCGGAAACTAGCAAAGAATTGCTAGCGCGCCCGATTAGGATGTTAATGATTCTTTTGATAAAGTTCCTAAACTTTATAGGACTTAAAAAGGGTTTAGAGATGTTCATCATCCATTAGCCTACCCTAATCCTACGAACCCTAACAAGCGGAGAATTACTCGCGCATGTTGGGAAAAGAAGATGAAAAGACAGAGAGGGAAAATATAATGTAAAATGCAAAAGAATTAAATAAAACAACTACCTTTATTAATCAACTTGAACAATCTACACTTTGATTCCTTAGAAAATGATTATAAAGACTAGTTTGCTTCTCGATCTCTTCCAAGGAGGTAGATGAACAGTTGATGATCATCCTGGATGCGTGAGCCGTCTTGGACTTCGTGATCTCTTCGGCTTGATAACTTTTCCAAGAGGCTCTCGGTGCCTTTTTATAGTGCAAAGCCAAAATCTTTAGGTTGGAAACTTGGTAAATTTCAGCAGAGATTGATCTCCCAAAAGTTTAGCAATTGATCCTTCTAGAAGGCCGCGGATCCGCGGCCAACAGGGGGGTTTGGCCGTGGTTCCGCGGCCAATGGTGGAGATCATTTGATGAGTTTTCTTGGGCTTTGTGATTGTGGCATGTGGCAATCCTAGGCACCTTCAGAATTCAGAAATCTTCTCTCGGTTGCTTCCAGACTTGGTCTCCAAGTTTTGCTTCTTAATTTGGCAAGTCTTCTTCAACAACTTGATTTGCTTGATAAATTCTGCATAACAACTTAGAAAATTCTGCACAATAATCTCAAATAATATTTAGTAGGCTTAGTTCTACTAGGATTTGGTCAATAGATTTATTTGCATACATTTTCCTACCAAATTCTAATTAAAATATATTAACACATGGAAAATAATGTTTTTACACATAAACCCTCATATGTCTAATATATTGTAATAAAGTCCTTTTTTAATATGAAAATGGTAGGAAAAATGTAATACAAATGTGCAGTTTTATCAACTGAACAGTCATCCACGTACTCTACGAGGATCACTACCATACTTCCTACTACCCTTTTTGTCTATACAAGGTTCATCTACCATTTTGATGAAGTCAAACTCTTTGACTACCACATCAAAACAGACGTTCCAACTCCGCGATGCCCTGCTTTATCCAATAAAACATCTTGTACACGTTTCCGCTGCTCCCACTGTCTATGAATCTCTCTGGCTGTGTACTTATAGACGCTCTCTTCTCTAACATCATTTAGAAAAGCTGTCATGACACCCAGCCACCAGATATCGTAGTCATGGTATGTAGCCGTGGCAAGTAGGATCTGGATGGACTTAAGCATAGCTACTTAGAAAAGGTTTCAACATAATCCATACCTGGTTAATGATGCAAACCTTTAACAAGTCTAGTTTTGAAAGTCTCAACTTTTCCATGTACATCAAGTAATCTTCTCAAGATATACTTGTTCTTGATGGAGATTTAACCCTTCAGATAAAGCAACCAAAGTCCATACTTTGTTGGTGTATAAGGATTCCATCTCAGATCACTAAGTATCCAGCCATTCTTACAGAGTCCTACTCCTGATGGCCAGCTCGAAACTAGTTGGGTCATCATCTCATGATGCAATCCTCACTCCCACTGTCATAGAGAAACCGAAGTATCTCTTAGGTGGGTGAGGAACCCTACTAGATCGGCGGAGAGGCTGAGCTTCGTTAGAATCTTCTGAATCCTTTGGTTCTACCAAATCATCTGCTGTAATTTATATAGCTGGAACCTTTTCCAGTTCTACCTCATGACCACTAATTTCTTCTCAAGAAATTCCCTTTCACAAAGGTGGCATGTTGAGAAACAAAACATTTTTGTTCCTCGGTTAGGTAGAAGATATTCCCTTGCGAATGCTTGGGATATCCAACAAACTTCCACAGATCTGACTTTGCCTCGAGCTTGTCCGGATTTTGCTTTTAGACATAGGCCGGACAACCCGAAATCTTAACTGACTTAAGAGATGGGCTCTTCCCTTTCCATATCTCATATGGAGTGGTAGGCATCTGATTTGGTTGGAACACCATTCAATAGGTATGCAACTTCATAAGTGTATAACTTCCAAAAAGGAAAAAAGGTAACTCAGTAGTACTCATCATAGAGCACACCTTATCATATAGGGTGTGTTTGCTCCGCCTCGATATACCATCTGGCTATGGTATATACGGAGGAGTAATGCTGAGAGAGAATCTCATTCTCCTTTAGAATGGTCCAGGAATTCCGTGCTCAAGTATTCTCCTCCCTGATCGCATTAAAGAACATAATACTTATACCCGTTTTTGGTTCTTTACTTCTAACTTATATTCTGTGAATATCTCAAAGGTTCGGACTTGTGTTTCAACAGGAACATATGTCTGAATCTTGAGAGATCATCAGAGAATGTAATGAAGTACAAAGAACCGGTCTTGGCATGTGCAGACAGGGGACCTACATACATCAGCATGTATCATCCCAAGAATTTACTAACTCTTTCTCTGCTTCCAATAAACAGAGCTATGGTCATCTTATCTCTGTGACATGACAGGCAAGTTTCACAAGATGTAAATTCAAACTAATTTAAATATGCATCTATATGTAACTTCAGCTAGTCGGGTCGCATTGATATGACCTAGTCTACAATGCCTCAAGAAGGATTCGTTCATTTCTGAACTCTTCCTCTTGTGTGTGTTCTGTATACTAAGAACTGTAGTTTAATTTAGAACATTAATGCTTTTAGATAACGTGCCTGAACCGATCAACTCTTGATATAGGAAATGTTCAAAATATTATCCAATAATACAAAATTATATCCTTTCTTTACTAATAAAGAGACTGATATGATTTTGTATAGCAGGTTCGGTATCTAATAACATTTGTTCAGAATCAATGTATTCTGGTAATACAGGGTGATAGTGACCAACAGACTTGGCTGCAACACTTGCACCGTTTTCTATCTCATGAAACTTATCATCCGTTCTCAGTTCTCTACCTATCTGTAGCCTATGTAACAAATTACATATACGGGATCCTGATCCGGTATCACATACCCAGGACGTAAAAGATACTGAGAAACAGATCTCTGTAATGAACACACCCGAAGATGATGCATCATATGCACTTTCTTCGTTTGGGCGGTACGAGAATTCTGGTAATCCCCAATTTCCTGCTCTGTCTTATAACAGTTATAAGTTGGAGCGGGACCAACGTTCCCCAGCTCAGTATAACAAGCGGGTTCGGTCAATAATCCGTATTATTATCTTGATTAAGGCGTGATATGGTAGCTACCTAGAGAGAGAGAGAAGAAAACACTCTGCGTGCGCTCTTGCAAGAATAGATTGGTTATTATTTTATCTAATCAGGATGGCTCCCACTGTTTTTATCAAATCTTCCTTCAAACCTTAAAAGGAAAGACTAGCCGGGATTAATTACACGCTACAAGTTCGCCAATCTTTCAGCCAGGCCAGTGTCGGTACTTCGAGGGAGGTCCCCCGTACTTTCGCACGAACTTAATTAGTGTAAACCTCATTTTCCCAGAGGCGTAACCCCGTTGACACCTTTCTAGACACCTACTTGATCGACTAATTGTAATGTGTAAAACTCTCCCAGGAGTAACTCTTACTCGCAGCGGGTATTGGGATCCAACTATCTCATAGAAGGTATGCAATCTCATTGCAAATTTCAACACTTGAAATTCCCGATAATTTTGCCCCTAGCAGCTATATGACCTTAACATAGTCAACAAATCATAAGTGCTAGTCAAGTTCAACCCGTCATTTCCCGATTGAATTAAACCCACCCGCACGACCCTTAATATAGTCAACAAAGTCGCACGACTACCCTAATCCAATCGCATCATATGCTTATACAGATAAGCACTAATCAGCTACCGCACACTACGCCTTAACATAGTCAACAAACGTAGCACGAATACTAACTAGTACTTATTTGAAATGACGGAGGGCTACGACAGATTTTTCTGAAAACCTATTGCGTAATGAACTTGATATCGTTGTGGAATCAAATGATTTTAAAATGGAGTGTTTTTGAGGCTTTTCTAGTTTTGCTAAAGGGGTCACTCCCGGTGAAGGGATCGTCGGCCCTTTCCTCATCAAATAAGGTGCAGGATATATCATATATACCGCTGTGAAAAGCAGAAACTATAGAAGCAATCAAAAGACAAACCGAGGGGTGTAGCATCTGCCAGTCATTGCTAAAGGGGTCACTCCCGGTGAAGAGATCTCGGCCCTTTCCTTATCGAATAAGGTGCAGGATGTTCTACAAGGAACACCGCGATGCAAAGAAAAAACTGTAGCTACCTGTTTTTGAAAATTCGATTCCACAACATCATTTAGGTTTCTTTTTCTTTCATTAATCACATTAATGAAGTCCCATCATTTAAGTTACCTAAACATCACAGATAAATACGACGTACACTTATATCATCCGCATTCGCCTCGATGTCCCCTCGTGCACCGTTAGGTTAGGTAACTAACGACAGAGCGGGGCAGGGCTAGCGCGGGTATAAAACATAAGTAACGTCTATATAATATATCATATATACTATATACAGCATTTATCACAGAACATCACATAATCACATCACAGATATCGCAGCAGAAGAAACATATGAAACATTGGATATACTAGGACGTCCGTGTTTTAATACGAGCCAGTATAAAACACGGATTCCACGGTCGCGATGAATAGCCAAACCCACACCCCTAGACCCCTACGAGAGCGGCAAGCAACCCTACCAATTCTATAGTTAGGAGACCCGGACTCGACTCCTCGAGTTGGTCTCCCACTGGACTCCAGAACCCGGTTACTTGTGCCCTCCTCCTTGGGTCTATCCTAGTGCGGAAAAGTAAATAATATACAAAAGGTAACATCTTCCGCAACCTGGAAGTGCCCCAATAAAAGAATATTACATACAACAAATTTTACATGAATGAAAATAAAAACTCTCATCTCACAGAAAAAACCCCGGCTATTCAAAACACGACGATCCAATATAACATATCCAGCAACACATAACATCACATGTCATCAACGTAAGTAAATATGCGCATCCCAATTGTCGTTGACATATAGCAACGAAACCGGCGATATCACATATTACACTTACGGTCACAGAAAAGAAAGTGTAAAACTACAACAGTTGGAATCCACAACCCCTTTAGACATCACATGCCTAACCAAATGAATTCCTTAGACATCGCATGCCTAACTATTATAAACCCCGCATTTTAGTCTCTTTATCGAAAACTCTTTTCAATATCAAGTCGGGCAATTCAACAGGATTCCCGACATCCTGATCGAATGCTCGTCGCAAACTTTAGTAGGCGGCCGCACCCCCGATACCGTCGACGAAGTGCACCAAGGCGGAACACCACTACCGCGAGCACCCGAACGGATGCTTTCGGCGACGGGGTTCTCCTACAATCACTTGGTCGGGGCTATGGGGCATGGCTGTCTATTAAGTTTATCCGGCGAGTATCCGCGTACGCTACGTGATTGCGACGGACTTTTGATCGCATCAAAATTCCGTGGCAACCGATCAAGTGAGACCAAAGTGCTATGTTTATAACATTCATATTAGTTATCTCATAACTACTTGTGAAGTCCAAATATTGTATCACATTCCAGATAAATAGAAAATGTTAAACTTTTCGATCGAACAATCAAACACCCAAGTTTTCCCGAAACAGCTCAACACATGAAATAAGTCTAAAAACATCCATTTCATGCCACAGTACCAACGGTCTAGCCGTAGAAGGGTCAAGCCAACGCCTCACATGTGGTACGCCGTACTGCCCCAAACCCTAAGGTTCAAAGGGCAGTTCAAGACGGTCACATAATTGAGTTAAAGTTTGTTGTCTTCTAGAGGGTCCATCGCGTTACTTGCACTACTTCGAACGTTCTTAAACTACAGAAAGATCCAACACTTGGAAATTTCCCGACAGGGGAAAAAGTGGGTATTTATATCCGGTCAAACTTTTTAACAAGTTCTAAAATATCAGGAAAAACAATAACGAATTTAAAATTCCCGATCGAATTGACGATTACAAAATAAACCCCAGAATACTCAACACTTGAGTCAGATTAAAAATACCCATAAAATAGTAAGAACAGAGACAAGTATTACGGTGCAAATATAAAAACATAAACTCATTGTAAGGCCGCGGATCCGCGGCACAAGCAGACAATTGCCGCAGATCCGCGGCCATCCGTACAGAACACGTCACCAAATTTGCATCGTAATTCTTATAAAACCCTGCTGAATTTTTTAGGCATTTTTAATACTGGAAAAACCCAGATTTTAAAAAATGTACAGAGAGGGGTTTGAAATGTCGTATTCGGGTTCGATTGGGGTTTTAACTTCGTTAACGCATCGCCTAATGCTCTAGCTAGGCTCTGATACTACTGTAGGGTTACTAGGCACACTAAGGAGGCTCTACAAGGCATCGACCATGCCGGATTAAAAAATTTAAGTGCCGAACAACCCTAAGCTAGATCGTTAACTAGATATTAGGCGAATCAAAAGCAAGTAAATCACATTTACACTAAAGGGAAGGGACTACAACCTTTGTACATCCGGTCTACCACTTCCAAAGCTCCGTAACGACGTACCTTCGCTGCGATCATCCAACTCTCGGACTCTCGGACGGCTCCTTGAGAAGTTGCAACGGAATCGCTTGAAGTCTTCGATGCCGAAGATGATCTACGTCGAGAGAATGCGGACTCAAGCTTCTACCTCACTAATCAAAGAATTAGTGAAGCAAACACCCTAAACCAAAGTGCTAGTCTAGTGGAGGATGGTGAGATAGGAAATGGGTACTCTTTAGATTTTGATTTCTCTCTTGGATTCATCACTTGATAATTATCTAGCAAGCTTTTCTTTTTCTTCATGAAGAAGAAGAAGAAGAAGAGAAAAGAATAAGAATAATTATAAAATGAATTATCAAGTGATATCTATCATAATGCAACCATAGGTAAGATAAACTCATGTAGAGAATAAACTAGGGTTAAGGTAAATGGTTAGGGTTAAGGAATAAAACAAAAAGGTAAGACATTTTCAAAGAGGCTAGAAAAATCATGAAGCTTCTTGCACAAAACAAAGAAAGCCACTACCATTTTATTTTTGCCAAAAATGAATAAAAAAAATAAATGAGTAAATCAAACCCTAACCATTAACCTAATCATAGTTTAAAGTAATCACACACACCCAAGTTTGCATGTATCATCAAACATGATACAAACTTGTGCACAAAAATATATCACATATACAACTTGTGCACATCAAATGAGAAAATCAATCTTAAGTGAACCAATACTAGTTAATATAAAGAAATATATCATATATATATAATTATACATTAAATCATTAAATCAACACTTGATTTAACGATCCGGTCATATCGCATATAACCGACTAATATCAATGTATCGACTTATCGAATCAACACTTGATTCGATAACTAGGTTATATCGCATACAACCAATCGATACAATCATCGCGAGAATAGAATACGGTATCACATACTCGTATCATTCTCGGTCCTGCACATATCACATATGCGCTCCTATCTCGTTTTGCCTGAGCCAGTACAACCTCTATGTAGGACTCTAAAGACTCGTCAATACGCCGGCAGTAGGTGATGATCATATCAAACACCCACAAGCCGTCAGCGGTACTAGCTGGACGTAACGGCTACCCGGGTATTGAGCGATCAGAAGATCAGCAAGCAAGCTCGCTCCAACTCCTGCATAAAGCCTGACAGTGACACTACCGTACAGTCCGGTCTCCTCGTCTGATATGTCGCATATCAAGTCTAGGGGTGGTAAACGTCAGACCACAATAACCGATAAGTCATGCCGATGAGAGGCACATAACGAGTCGAGAAACTACTGGTAACACTTACCTGTAAATCTCTAAACCAGCCCTGGCCAGGGACTTCCCTGTTATGGCCAATCGAGCACAACACAACATCAACCCCCAATACCGGGAGAGACGAAACCCCTCCTATCGCTCATTGTCTCCATGTGACTCGGGACTGTACCCAAAAACCACCGTTTTGCACGCTCTTTTGGACGTGGTAAGGTGGAAATCAAAGCACAGTAGGAATCACACAAGACTCTATGACGATCTCGGGTCTACAGACTAACCTGTACCAGTGTCACCAAAGAAATGCCATCTGACGTAAGGTATAATACCATCTGGGAGTTCTCGGCGTGTCCGTCCAGTGTATCCAGTCTCCACTGAGCACCCGTATATCATCTCTGATGTTAAACACCAATGGATATGGGATCATTCATCGCCCATCTGTATGGGTCGAGAAGGTATACGCTAGTCTACTCTGGTGTATCGATGCCCCGTCTCGATATACCCACGAATAGGGACCTTGAAGGACGTACTTATAGACTACCATGTCCCCACTAGTATGATCCGTATCACAGTCCAGGTAGTCAAGTATACATCCTAAGGGCTTTACCAACATGTAACAGAGGGACAGTCAGTATACACGTTAAGGTAAAGAGTAACCAGATAGCATACTATCATGTCGAGCAAGAAAGTCCTCCCTATATATGTCCAAGCATCCACTACAATATACAACACATGTATAGTAATAGCCTCTAGGGCATACATATAACTAACATGATCGCCATCATAACGCTGGTTGTCAAGCAAGATCCTACGGGCTTTATCAATATGTAACCGCAATATGTAATAACGAGTATAACATATGCCATGTTAAGATAAAGTCAAACTATAATAGTATACTACTGTATCATGTCTTTATCAATATGTGCAAGCTGGATATAGCATCAATAGAAACAAATACACATATCCTGATAAAGACAACTCAAATAATATATTATATAACTGAGCAAGATTGTCTTGTACATACATATCCCCAGCATCCACATGTATACATATACAATAATGGCCTCTAAGGCATACATATCCAACAACTGACAGGCTTGGTAGGTGTTCGGATGAGTTTGCTCGTCGATCTTCCTTTCGCTCAATACCTGGGTGGCCGTTACGTACAGTTATTGCTGCTAACGTGCTTGTGGTTAAACCCACTGCCAGCGTATTGATGAATCTTTAAAGTCCCACAAAGAGGGTTTTCCTGGTTCTGGCGAAATGATGTAGTAGCCGTATTGGATACGTGCAGGGTTCCGATCGAATGGGTGTACTATGTACCCGGACTTTCTATCGGACGGTTGATAATACTAGCCAGCTCGGGTTTGAGCCGGATTATTAAATCAGGTATTGATTTAATAATTTACGTATATGTATTTCGATATGTATATTCTAGTATTATGTTCTTTGTATTATTCTATCTCTTCGGGTATTTGTATTTCGGTACGAATACAGTTATGTATATATACAGTAGAATGTAATCCATATTTTTTACAGATAACATTCTAGAAGGTGGACACCTCATTTAGTTTTTATCCATTTATTTTAAATGGAAATGAGGTGGAAAATGAAGAGTGAGGAGTATGGTGAGAGCCATGCTTGCATAGTGTTGCACAAATGAATTTTTAATTCATTTGTGCAAACTATTCAAGCATGGTGTGTATTTTAAAATGGAAAAATTGGTTTTACAAAATCTAGCCATGAGATTTTCTCTCTCTTAGAGGTTTCATTATTTTTGAGATGGTTCATTTTTCCTCACTTGAGTTGAGCTCTCTCACCATTAGTTTCACTCCTCTCTTGAGTTTCTTGAGTTACTCCACCTTCATTCTAAAACCTCCTCTCTACAATCTCATGAGTTGAGAATCAAGAGAGGAGGTGAGATAGATAAACACTTAGATCCATTCACTACATCCTAGATACTCTAGACTAGCCATCTCGAGTCCCTAGTAGCTTCACTTGTTTATGGTGTGGAGCTAGAGCCAAGAGCTACATCTCTCGGGTGGATCATCTTCGACGGAGGAAGAGTGGCGGCCAAGTTCAGTCGGGGATGCCTTAAGGAGCTTGGGAAGGTGGTAGAAGACAGAAGGACTTGGTTCATTCGGTATAACCATTCTAACCTTGTAGTTTAGCTTTTATAGTTTGCTAGTATTGGTTTATGGTTCGATTCAAAAAAGGTTTCGTTAGCGCCAAGTTTTTTAAATGCCAGTTTTTTTTCCACACCGGCCATGGCAGATGGCCAGGACGCTGATGTAACCCGACATGGTATCAAAGCTATATAGATGTGAGAATAAAATCTTGTAAATATATACCCTGGAGTTAGAAGCTATGGGGAAATAGTTTTCACTTAACCCCGCACAGAAAAACTGAAACATGAAAATGTTTCGAAAGGGTGGAGTGCATGAATAGCCGGGTTCTAGAGGGCTCTGATACCATATTGGGTTACGTCAGCGCCCTGGCCATCTGCCGTGGCCAGTGCGGAACAAAAGCTGGCTTTTAAAAAACTTGGCGCTAACGAAACCGTTCTTGAATCGAACCATAAACCAATACTAGAAAACTATAAAAGATAAACTACAAGGTTAGAATGGTTATACCGAATGAACCAAGTCCTTCGGTCTTCTACCACCTTCCCAAGCTCCTTAAGGCGTCCCTGAATGAACTTGGACGCTGGTCTTCCTCCGTCAAAGATGATCCACCCGAGAGATGTAGCTTTTGGCTCTAGGTCCATACCATAAATAAGCGAAGCAACTAGGCACTCAAGATGGCTAGTCTAGAGTGCCTAGGATGTAGTGAATGGATCCAAGTGTTTATCTATCTCACCTCCTCTCTTGATCCTCAACTCATGAGATTGTAGAGAGGGGGTTTTAGAATGACAGTGGTGGAACTCAAGAAACTCAAGAGAGGAGTGAAACTAATGGTAAGAGAGCTCAACTCAAGTGAGGAAAAATGAACCATCTAAAAAATAATGAAACCTTTAAGTGAAAGAAAATCTCATGGCGCCCGCGCCGCGGAGGCCGAGGCGGAAGCTAAAACAAAAATTTCTTGCTGGCACCGGACTCTCGATAAAACCCAAGTATTTGAATTGTATACCTATAATAGCTAATCTAGAAGTGCAAGGGGTTGAGAAATACAAGCTTTGTCGCGTGTCCACCCGATTGTGGAAGACCCCTCTAAGCTCGTAGCCGCCGGGATCGCGCTTGAGCATTGACCATCTTTGCCGAAGACGATCCACCCGAAAGAACGCGGAGGTGGCTCGAACTGACGATCCAAAGCCGCTAGGTTTGGATGGCCGGTGATGTAGAAATACTCCACTAAAAATTTCTCTCTAGGATCTTGCTCAAATATGGGAGAAAGAAGAAGAATGAGAAGGAGAAGATGAAGCACAAGCCATGAGCCGTGGAGCTCAAGTGAGTGGATGAAAAATAATCATCAAGTCTCATAGTAAAAGGAATGGCTACAAATAAAATGAACCATGCACAAATAGTGCAACCAAATGAGAAAACATTTTTAAAAACCAAGCCATGCCCTTCTAGTATGTAGCACCATGCTTCATCAACTCAACATGACACTTCATTTCCCTTTTAATTTTATAAATAGAAAATTAAATATGAGGTGTCCATCTTCTAGAAGCATTGCCGTATAAATATGGAATACTTCACCAGGTATATGTATCGCTACATATACGCGTATCCGTATAAAAATACGGATACCACCAAAGAGAGAAAATAAATAGAAAACAATACTACTAAAATACATGTATCGAAATACATATATAAATTATTAAATCAAAACCTGATTTAATAATCCGGCTTAATCCTAAGACGGCTAGTATTATCAACTGTCCGATTAAAGTCCATATGTCGCGTACACGTATTTAATCGGACCCCTGCATGTACCACCGTACGGCTCCTACATCAGTCGTCTGAACCGGGAAAACCCTCTGTGTGGGACTCTAAAGACTCGACAATACGTTGACAGTGGGTTTAACCATAAGCACGTCAGCGGCACTAGCTGTACGTAACGGCTACCCAGGTAGTTGTCAAAAGGGGGTCAACAATCAAATGCGTCCTTACCTTATTGAGCCTGAATGTGACAATCTCCGTACAGTCCATTCTCTTCATCAAAGAGTATCACATATCGGGTCTAGGGAGTGGATAACGTCAGACCCCTACTAACCCGATAAGTCGTGTCTGAGTCTAGCTCATCACGAAATAAGTTACTAATGATCAACTATCAGTAAATCTCCCCTACCGTGGCCACGGATTTCTAGTGATAGCCAACTGAACACAGCGCGACATCGACTCCTAATACCAGGAGAGACGAATCCCTGACAGTCGACCACTGCCTCGATGTGGCTCGGGACTGTACCCAACTAAAACTAGTTTGCATGACTCCTTTGAGCCGTGGTTGGGTAGTAATCAAAGTACAATGGAAACCCACACGAGAAAAATGACGACTTCATGTCAAAGGACTAACCTGTACTCATGCCACCTAAAAACTTCCATCTGGCGATAGGTATAATACCATATAGAAGTTCTCGGCGAGTCCGTCCAGTGTGCTCACCTCCAGTGAGCACCTATATACTATCTTAGGTGACACAACACCAATGGCTTGTGAGACCGGCCACCACCCCTCGTCGGGGTCTCGAAACGTATACACTAATCTACTCTAGAATATCGATGCATAGTCTCGATACTCCCACTATTAGGAATATGTATGCCCTAGAGGCTATTATTGTATGATATAATGGATGCTTGGACATATATATATATATGGGACTTTCTTGCTCAACATGATAGTATGTTATCTGGTTGCTCTTTATCTTAACATATACACTTGTATTATTATACTCTCTCAGATACATGTTGATAATGCCCTTAGAATGTTTGCTTGACTACCAGGGCTATGACGCGAATCATACTACTGGGACTTGTGTAGTCTACAAGCACATCCTTTAATTGTTCCTAGTCGAGGGAGTATCGAGACAGGGCATCGATATTCCAGAGTAGACTAGTGTGTACGTTTCTTGACCCTGTAGGGGGAGATGGTTGATCCCATAACCATTAGTGTTTGACATCAAAGATTGTACACAGCGCTCATTAGAGAATGGGTACACCGAACAGGACTTGCCGAGAACTCCTAGATGGTACTATACCTATCGTCAGATAGCAGTTCTCTGATGACACTGGTACATGTTAGTCTGTAGATCCGTGATCGTCATAGAGTCTTATGTGGTTCCCACTGTGCTTTGATTTCCTCCCTACCACGGCTCAAAGGAGTCTTGCAAACAGATGGATTTTGGGTACAGTCCCGAGTCATATGGAGGCAGTGAGCGATAGTAGGAGTTTCGTCTCTCCCAGTATTGGGAGTTGATGTTGCACTATGCTCGATTGGCTATAACAGTAAGTTCCTAGCAGGGGCTGATGAGATTTACTGGTAAGAGTTATCAGTAGTTTCTCGAACCGTTATGAGTCATACATCGGCATGACTTATCAAGTTATTGGGGTCTGACGAATCCACCCCTAGACTCGATATGCGACATATCAGACGAAGAGACCGGACTGTACGGTAAGTGTTACTTATAGGCTTCATGGGAGTTTGGACAAGCTTTCTTATTGATCTTCTATTCGCTCAATACCTGGGTAGCCGTTACGTCTAGCTAGTACCGCCGACGGCTTGTGGGTAACTGATATGATCTTTACTTACTGCTGGCATATTGACGAGTCTTTAGAGTCCCACATAGAGATTTTCTAGTTCAAGCGAAACGAAGTAGGGCACGTATGTTGATATGTGCGGGGGCCCTGATTAAATACGAGTATGTAATACCGTATTCTAATCTGGCGGTTGTTTGATATCGATCAGGTTATATATGATATAACCGGATTATTGAATCAAGTGTTGATTTGATAATGTGATATACAGATAAATGATATTAGTCGGTTATATGTGATATAACCGGATTAGTAAATCAAGTGTTGATTTAATAATATAATGTATATTTATATTTGATATAATTATATGTTAACTAATATTATTGCACACTAATTATTTTCTTCTTTTAATATATATATTAATATATGTATATATGATATGTATGTGTGTGTGTGTGTGTGTGTGTGTTATATATATTTATGAAGCATGGTTGGATTTTCTATTTTTAGAAAATAGAAAATGAGGTAGAAAATGAGGAGATATTTGAGGAATGGGGTGAAGCATGGCTTTTATATTTATTTATTCATTTGCTTGCACTATTGAAGCATGGTTCAATTTATTTATTGAAATAAATTCCATGCTTCAATAAGTGAGGTGATTATGTGACCCATTATTCATTCTATTCTTCACTTGATATTTATTTGAGAGCTCATTTTTTTTCTTACACTCTCTTTAGCTCTCTCTATCATCTTCTTCCTCCACCTCAAAGCCCTAACCATCATATGTGATGTGAACCATAGGTCTTTGCATCAACCTAGTGAGCTTAGAACCCCTACTTTACCGTCCTACACTTGATTAACACTTAAGTTTAGGGTGTTTCCTTCACTAAAGATAGTTTAGTGAAGATGTAGCTTGGATTAGAGGAACTTCGAGTGGATCATCTTCAACACGAAGATCGAGTAGCAAGTTCATGCACTTCTTCAAGTGGAGTCTAGAGGAGTCGTAGGAATTCTACCTGGAGCTTTAGAAGAGAAGGACACGGTCTACAAAGGTTGTAATATCTTTCTCTTAGTGTAAAGCCCTTTATATATCATGCTTAACCCTAATCATCTAGTTTGATCCTTAGTTAGTGTTGCTTAGCACCAAGAAATTTTTAAAATTGCATGCTTGATGCCGGTTTAAACCTCATGGTGGTGCTAGGGTAGAGTTTTATGGTATCAGAGCCAGGCTAGAACATTAGGGTAAGTTTTTATGAAGTTAAAGTGTTCGATCGAAGTTTCGAAACCCGTATTTGACATTTCTGTCCAGATTTTCAAAAGTTGGAATTTTTCATATTAAAAATATCCAGAAAATTATGCAGTCTTTTTTATGGAGCCCCAAGAAGTACGAGGCCATGATTCAACTAAACCGTCATGGAACCGCGGCTAAACCCATGGTTTGGCGGCGGTTATATCGCAAGTTTGGTGAATTGATGGCTCGTACTTCTTGTGCTGCTCCACTGTGATATTTGGCACTTTCTAGATGTTTTTAGTGATGCTAAAGTTGATGAGGTCTCTGGGTTTTGTGGGTGTTTGAAAAATCGATCGAAATGTTTAACGTCGTCTAGATTTTGATGATATGTGATATAATATTTGGAATCCACAATAATTAGTTTTGTGAAAACAAGTTAGTATTTTATAAATTTAGCGTTTTAGTCTCAGTTGATCGATTGCCACGGAGTTTCGATTCGGATCAAAACTTCGTCGCAATCGCGTATTGTACGCGATCACTTAGACGGGAATCTTATTGAATTATCCGATTGCTTATTCAAAAGAGTTTTCAGTTTGAGATTAAAATGCAAGGTTTATAGGTTAGGGATGAAATTCGGAATATGAGATATTCCGGATTTATGATGTCTAAGGTATTTTCGGATTCTAAATATTGTAGTTTTTCATTTCTTTTCTGCGGCCGTAAGTGTAATATGTGGGGTATCCCCGATGTCGTTGCTATATTCAACAGAATTCAAGATATGCATATTTACTTACGTTGATGACATGTGATGTTATGTGTTGCTGTGATATGTTATATTGGATCGTCGTGATTGAATAGCCGGGGGTTTTTGCATGAGATGAGAGTTTTCCAATTTTCATTCATGTAAAATTGTATGTAATATTCTTTTATTGGGACACTTCCGGGTTGAGGATGATGTCACCATTGATGTATATTATTTACTTTTCCGCATTAGGATAGACCCAAAGCGAGGAGCACAAGTAACCAGGTTCTAGAGTCCAGTGGGAGACTATCTCGAGGAGTCGAGACCGGGTCACCTAACTCTAGAATTAGCAGGGTTGTTTGCCGCTCTCGTAGCGGTCTAAGGATATGAGTTTGGTTATTCATCATGACCGTGGAATCCGTGTTTTTCATTACTGGCTGAATTTAAAACATGGATCTCCTAGTATATCCAATATTTTATATGTTGACTTCTGCTTCTTGGTTCTGTGATGCGATCATATAACTACTTGAGACGGATGCTATATTATATATATATGATATATAATAAACGTTGCTTATATTTTGCACCCGCGCTTGTCCAGCCCCCACTTTGCCGTTAGTTAAGTAACCTAACGGTGTATGACGGGGCTTTGTGGTGAATGCAGACGGCATAAGCGAATGTTCTATTTTCGTTTCTTTTCTGTGATGTTTAGGGAAAAATAAATGATGGGACTTCATTAATGAGATTAATGGAAAGAAAAGAAACCTAAAGATTTTGTAGAATCAATTTTTTTTAAAATGTAGCTCTAGTTCTTACTTTGCATAGTGGCGTTCCTTGATGAATATCCAGCACCTCATTCGATGAGGAAAGATCTGAGATCCCTTCACCGGAAGTGACCTCTTTAGCAAAACTAGCAAATGCTACAACCCACTCGGTTTTGTTTTTATAGCTTCTCTAGTTCTTGCTTTGTATAGTGGTATTCCTTGATGAATATCCAGCACCTCATTCAATGAGGAAAGAGCCGAGATCTCTTTACCGGGAGTGACCTCTTTACCAAAACTAGCAAAAGCTACAAAAAACACTCATTTTCAAAACAATAGATTCTACAACGATATCAAGTTCATTACGTTAAAGGTTTTTTATTATCAAAACCAGTCATAGCCCTCCGTTATTTCAGATAAATGCTATTTAGTATTCGTGCTGCATTTGTTGACCTTGTCAAGGCGTAGTGTGTGGTAACTGATTAGTGCTTATCTGCCGCATATGATACGATTGGATTAGGGTAGTCATACGGCTTTTGTGACCTTGTCAAGGGTCGTGCAAGTGTGTTTAATTCTATCACGAAATGAACGGGTTGAACTTGACTTGCGGTTTATGGTTTGCTGACCTTGTCAAGGTCATAAATCGCTTGGGGGTAAAAACAGATATTGGGAATTTCAAGTGTTGAAATTTGCAGTGAGATTGCATACCTTCTATAAGATAGTTGGATCCCGATACCCACTGCGAGTAAGAGTTACTCCTGGGAGAGTTTTCCACTTTACAATTAGTTGATCCAGTAGGTGTCTAAGAAAGGTGTTAACGGGGTTATGCCTCTGCGGAAACAAGGTTATTTAATTAGTTCCATACGAAAGCTTGGGGAGACTCTCTCGGAGTACCAATACCTGCCTGGCTGACTGATTGGCGAAGTTGTAGGGTGTAATTAATCCCGGCTAATCTTACCTTTTATGGTTTGATGGAAGATTTGATAAAAACAATGGGAGCCATCCTAATTAGATAAGATAATAACCAATCTAATTTTGCAAAGTGCGCACGCTAGAGCGTTTCCTTCTCTCTCTCACTCCAAGTAGCGACCAATGACACGCCTTAATCAAGATAATAATATGGATGTATTGACCGAACCCTCTTATTATACTGAGCTGGGGAATGTTGGTTCTGCTTTTTCTTATGATTGTCATAAGTCTGAGCAAGGAATATCGGAATATCAGGATGCCCACGCCACCCGAACGAAGAAAGAGCATGCTGATGCATCTTCTTCGGGTGTGTTCGTTAACGAGAACTGTTTCTCAGTTTGCTATACGTCCTGGGTATTGGATACCGGATCAGGATCCCACGTTTGTAATTTTTCGCATGGGCTAAGAAGAGGTAGAGAACTGGAAAATGGTGATATGTCTCTACAAGTAGTAAATGGAGCAATTGTTGGAGCCAAAGCTGTCGGTGAATATCACCTAGTATTACCAAATGGTAATACAATGATTCTGAACGGCTGTTATTACGTACCAAATATGATGTGCAATATTATATATGTTTCTTTGTTGCATAAAAAAGGATATAACTTTGTATTGGAGGATAATGTTATGAACATTTTCCTAAATCAAGTGTTGATTGGGTATGGTACGTTATGTAATGGTATATACGTTCTAAATCAAACTACAGTTCTAAATATACAGAACACACACAAGAGGAAAAGTTCATAAATGAACGAAACCTTCTTGTGGCATTGTAGACTAGGTCATATCAATGCGACATGACTAGCTAAGTTGCATAAAGATGGATATTTGAATCAATTTGAATTCACATCTTATGAAATTTGCCAGTTATGTCTCAAAGGTAAAATGACCAAAACTTCGTTTACTGGACACGGAGAAAGAGCTACTGAACTCTTGGGACAGATACATAGTGATGTATGCGGTCTTATATCTACACATGCCAGGAATGGTTCCCCATACTTCATTACATTCACCGATGATCTCTCAAGATATGGACATGTGTTCCTGATGAAACACAAATCTGAATCTTTTGAGAAATTCAAGGAATATAAGTGCGAAGTGGAGAACCAAACGGGTAAAACTATTAAAATCCTTCGATCTGATCGAGGAGGAGAATACTTATGCATGGAATTCCGTGACTATTTAAAAGAGAATAGGATTCTCTCTCAGCTTACTCTTCCGTATACACCTCAACACAACAGTTTATTGGAGCGGAGAAATTGCACCCTATTAGATTTGGTGCGCTCTATGATGAGTACTGCTGAGTTACCTATTTCCTTTTGGAGTTATGCGTTTGAGACAACCGCATACCTATTGAATCAAGTTCCATCAAAATCTGTGCCTAAAACACCATATGAGATATGGAGTGGAAAGAGACCATATCTTAAACGAGTTAAGATATGGGGTTGTCCGGCCTATGTTAAAAAGCAAAATCCGGACAAGCTCGAGGCAAGGTCAGTTCTTTGCAAGTTTGTGGGGTATCCAAAGAATTCGCATGGATACCTATTCTACCATAGTGAGGAACAAAAATTATCAGTTTCTCAACATGCCACCATTTTAGAAAAGGAATTTCTTGTGAAAGAAATTAGTGGTAATGAGGTAGAACTGGAAGAAGCTCCAGCTGCACAAACTACAACTAACGATTTGATATAACCGGAGGATCCAATAGTATCCGACGAACCTCAACCACTCCACAGATCTAGTAGGGTTCCTCATCCACATGAGAGATACTACGGTTTTCTCATAGATGATAGGAGCGAAGATTGCATCATGGAAAATAATGACCTAACTAATTTCAAGCAGGCCATCACAAGTGGAGACTCTGTGAAATTGCTGGATACTATGCGATCTGAGATGGAATCCATGTACACCAACAAAATATGGACTTTGAAAGTTGCTCCTGAATGGGTAAAACCCATCGGGAGCAAGTGGATTTTTAAGAAGAAACTTGGTGTAGATGGAAAAGTTGAGACTTTCAAAGCTAGACTTGTAGAAAAATATTTTTGTCAACGAGCAGGTGTCGACTATTGTCACGACCCAAAATTGGCCCGTGACGGCCCTAGTACCACGCAACGCCCTAAGACGTAACGCAGTAAAAGAAAGCCAAAACCCAGAAATCTAAACCATAAAAATACGGAAAAGATAATATAAGTTTTTGAAACATTTGAAATCGCAACCCAAATTCTTTAAATGTCCTACTTTATTTCTTTAAAGTTTTAGAAACACCCCCTTTTTGTAAAACTAGCCAAGATGAATACAATACAAAAATATGAAGCTATAGCGAAGAAATAAGACAATAGAGAGAAAGCTGTATATAAAAGACAACAAACCCATAAATAATATACAGTAACGTCCTCACCAAGTCTCTAGGTCAACAATACAATAGTAGATGGAGAGTACAAGATACAACGAATGTACAATACAAAATACAGATGACCACCAAAACCCACCTAAGCAAAATAGTACTGTGAGCGGATGCGGTATCTGTAGCAAAAGATGATAGCTGAAAAGCGGAATAGCCTGCCTTGACTACTCTGGGGAACAACCTGAAACACCTGTGGCACAACGGGGGTGAGTTGCCAACTCGTGAATAGTAGATAACATATGCAGGTAATCGCAGGAATGCATGTACAGCATGAATCTAAGATATGCGATTACAGTAATAACATGTCATGCAAATGCTGAATAAAGGAGAGTACACTAGCAGGTACAATCAATATGTAAAGCAATAGTAACTTGATAATAATATGCAATAACCATGCAATAGGGATATGAGAATATAAATATGCAACTATCATAAGGGTACACTAACAGGTACTACCAATATATGAATCTGTGCATAGAATGGATAAGTGTGAGGTATGGGGTGGAATATGTCATTTCCACGGAAACCTGACATCGTGGCAGGATCACAATCCATCAAGACACTCAATCCCAAATCCTTTAATCAGCCCCCAACTGGGCTCTCACATCGTATAAGTATCACATCACCTCAATGTACAATATCGAATAGCTTTCCTATATCTCGAATGTACAGATTAACAATCTTCTTCATATCCAATATCCAATGTCAATGAATCACCTATATCCCAAGTCGAATCTCAAGTAAGTTTCTAACATCCTAAAGGTATATATATATTTGCAGAAATAAATATGATGGGGGCAATACACATATATTAGCGTCCCACTCCACTAATATTGGTGTAAGGGTATATATAACAACGGCAAATCCCCTGTTATATATACAAAGGTGTTTAAAAGAAATATCATGAAAACAATGTGCCAAGCATCGACACAGAAATCCTGATAGGTACGTATCATACGCTGTCCCGAAAGCACGAGTTCCTACCTCTGACCCTCGCCTTTCGACGTATGCATACGTGCATGACTCCCAACGGTGTCTCTATGACCCCCGCCGAGTCATTAGTACTGTCACCGGTAGGTACTAGCCTGCCTCCAGGCTCAATCGGCAACATCCATCGATTTTCTTGCCGAGGGGAACCATACCGGGCGCCACCATGTACCCTCATACGGCAACCAAACCTCGTATGGAGTATATAATCAGAACCGATAAATCTCATGGTGGCTGCGCAAATATCATATCAAGGAAACCGGGTTTTTCAATGTATGCATAATTTCATGAACTCCCGTGGTTCCCAAATCCAGAAATCATCATGTGAAATCCAAGTAACAATGCGCAAATCCAGGAATAAATATATGCGATATATCTGAAATGCGAGCATATAAATGAGAAAATGTAGCTGAAACCAGATGTATGCGAAATCAATAAGGTACAGCTAAGTAACATCAGTAAAGGTAAATATGTGATTGCAACTGAATATGTGTGTAACATACAGGTGTAGCATGTATAGGTATCTACCTATAAGAACTGATGTCGTATACCCCCCTGGGTATAACTAAAATATGTAGGATATCCCCCCGGTATAAGTAAAATGTGTGCAAGGTATACCTCTCGTAAGGTGTATATGTACCTATCACTAAAGGTATGATGCACTATAGGTATACCGATAAGCTAGATGTCATGTGTGACAAGCACTAGTATCTATAATGGTTAGTGTGTGACATGGCAATTATTGACGGTGTGTGTGTAGCATACAATCCGTGCTCGTACAACATGAACCGTTAATAATGTGTGCAGTGCCCTACGGCTACTAGTCACGGTACAACTATATCTAAGTAATTAGGTAAAGGCGCAATTCTAACAATGACGTAGAATATGCGACAAGTATTTGAATCCTAGCCCAGACGCATAACGCCATGCGGGCGATTCCCCTGTAGATGTTAAATCTACTCATCTACACTCCACGCTAGGTGAATCCTACCATATGCTCTCCCCTATAGCAGTGTCCGTAGTCCCTGCCTGCAAACCTGCAAATAAAACAAGGAAATCACATATAAGCCAAATATTCCGCGAAACGCGATATCGAACCAAAACAAGAATCTCGCGTCGCAAACTAAACGCGCGTGTGCACGATATGCTGAATCGTGTGTGCACGCGTCTAAAACCATCGCGACACGCCGCGATACGCTGGATCACAGAACCCTCTCGCGTATCGCGCGTATCGCGCAAACACAACGAACACCAAATAGGATATATAGTCCCAGATTTTCCTACAGGCCAAATCTTACAAAACTAGACATGCCAAAACACTATATAACACAGCAGAGAACCCTAGCCAAGACCCCAACACCCCAGACCCTACTTGGCCGCAATTTGCTGCCAGACCAAATAAATCTGCGGCCTGGAATTTGAATGAGGGGTTCGTGTTCTGGTGGTGTGTTCTAGACCTAGTGAGCATGCTCCAGTATTCTCAAATTTATTCTGAAGGGTCCGGGTCAATAGCAGATCACAGATTGCCAGAATATCGCAATAAAAACGCTAATTTGCAAAATTAAGAAACCCTATGGTATTTTTGTGTAATCTGGGGTTAAACTCAGTTAAGATGACCCTAACAACACTTAAACAAGTAGGGTTTACCAACACAATCACCACTTAACCAACATTCCACACAAATCACCTTAACTAGCACTAAACTCACATTAATCGCAAACCGAAGCTAAACTAACACACAACTAAGAAAACTAGGAAAATAGGTTCAGAAATATACCCAAAAGGATCTCAAGAAGCAGGAGAAGAAGTGAAAGGAGCTGCTGCAAGTGCTGGGGCTGCTGCTGCTACAGCTGCTGATGTTGTTGCTGTCTGCTGCTACTGATGCTGATGCTGATGGCTGCTGCTGCCTCTGGTGCTGGTGAGAGTGTGTGTGTGTGTGTGTTTGAGAGTGAGAGAATGAGAGTAATGAGTGAGAATGAGAGAATGCAAACAACCCCCCCTCTTCTCACTCTCTCTCACTTCATTAATGAGGCATGGCTCTCTCTCCATGTAGCACCATACCCTCTCCCTCTCACAAAGTCAACACTTCAAACCAATATTAAAACCCTTTTCCAAATTCATTTTCCATTTTATTTTAAAAAAGAACAACCATAATACTTAAACAAAACATAAAACTAACTTAAGACAAATGATTAGCTAACAATGATTGCCAATCATGGTTAACCTCCAAAATACAACCCTAGTTATCATGCACAAGTGTGTGTGCGCCTAGAAAAATCCTAATAAAATACTCAATAAATAGGATAAAATAATTAAAAACCAATTTGGTAAACTTTTTATTAAAAATCCATACATTAAAATATAATTAGCTACAAAATACATTCTAAGGTGTTACAATCTCCCCCCCTTAAAAGAAATTCGTCCCCGAATTTAAAAATATACTGTTGCGCGTACCTTCAAAGAGAAGATTGAAATGCTCAAATCTCGCTCGCAGCCTCCCAAGTGACTATCTCACTATACGGCTACGTCCAAGAAAACCCTCCACAGATAGCAAGACCCTTGACCGATGTTCCTCCACCTGCTGAGCCATTAACACAATTGGCTGCTGGTGAACGAAAGATCGCGTATAAGCTAAATGGTCTGGTGCTAAATCACGTGAGAAAGGTCAAGAAGGTAATTGCAGAGTATCATCACAAGGAATACGGAGTGAAAATCTAATAATCTGGGCGGAAGTGCCAAATTAAAGGCAACGAAACTAACTTGCTTATAGGATCTCAGAAGGACCTAAATCCTGGGACAAGCTTCCCAAAATCCAACACGTCATTCATAGGGAAGTCCGTAGGAATACATGATCTGTCCCTGCGAGCTCGAGTCTATGATCAACACAGTCGGCATAAGACCTCAGTTCGCAATGGACAATTCCCATCCTGACCTAACACAACTGGACCATCTCCGCAGTCTCTAGACTAGCTGGGGTCCAAGGTCCTACTTACGCAGAGTCAGAAAGACAACAGACTGGTGATCGACATGACCTAACCCCTAAACCTAAAGGTGGCCAATTGGAGTGTCTCCTGATAACAGCAACCGAAGGAGAACCCTAACGATGGCGAGTGACGATCCCCCAACTGCTGACAACAATCAAAACAAACACACAACTTAATAAAGAACAACTGAGCAAACTGAGTATAACCGGACGACAAGAATCCGAATGGAGTCACACCCTGACTAAACTTGAGTAGAAACCATAACGAAATTTGTGGAGATCTGCTCCTACTCCTACTTCGGAACGGTAAAAGGTTGCTACTCTCCAGCCGGCCTCAGATGCTCAACCCAAACACACAACAAGACAGACACCTTGAAACGAAACCTGAAACTTCTCTTTACCTCTCTGTCCACCCATAACTATCTCACAAGTCACGTTAAATGTTGGTGGAACTTGAATGCATACTGAGAGTTGACAGATGTGCATGTTCTAGGATTACACGTCTCTACCCAATGATACCAGGTACACAAACGCATCCCTAACTTAGCACACCATTGCCACAAATCAAGGTCTCTAAATCATTACCCAGCCGAGTATGCTCATGTATCACTGACGAATGAGTATCGGCGGGCAGTGTCTCGCGAAAAAGATTTAAGGAAAGTGGTCGGGCGCGGACATGAGCAAGTTGTCCCCTCCGTAGAGACGAACTTAAGCTGTACTCAACGATCACACAAGAACTGTAAATCTGCAGAAGACTATCACAACAATCAAAATCCGCTGCAAAAAGATGTTCATTAAGCTCTGGTGGTCCGTGAAAATCTGGCATGACTCTCGAACAAGCAGTGTCTCCAATCTCCAACGCAAAACCACCGCGGCCATCTCCAGATCATGAGTGGAATATCCTTCTCGTACTTCCTCCAAATGTAGGGAAGCAAAAGCGATAACTCTATAGTGTCACCTCAGTACACACTCGAGCCCACTCAAGAAACATTACAGTTAAACAACAAAGTCGCCCGAACCAAAAGCACAGAAAGGACTAATGCAGTTGTTAACAGAATCTTCAACTGCCGAAAGCTCTGTACACATGCCTCAGTCCCAAGAAGAGAAACCTCCATCTCGGTCAATTCAGTCGACGGTGCAGCACTACTTTAGTAATCCTGCACGAAACGGCGGTAAAAACCTGCTAAGTCCAAAAATCTGCGGACCTCCGTCCTGCATACATGTCTGGGCCTAAGCTGTACGGCCACGATCTCCCTCGGAACCATACAAAACCGTCTCCCGCGACTATAAGACCTAGGAGTCAACACAAAACAAGCCTGAAGAAACACTCCGAGAATTTAGCAAACTGCTGGTGCTCTCCCAGTATCTGCATAACAAATCCTCAAATACTACAACTGTCCCTCAAGACACATTAGATAGACCAGAATGTCGTAAATAACACAACAAAAACTGGTAGAGGAATGGCCTGCAGAAATCTGGTTCATCATATATACGAATGCTGCTAGGGCACTGGTGAGTTCTGTGGCACACCAAAACACACAAAGCCCGTAGCACGCACAAGGCAGTCTTCGGAATGCCATCACTCCGAATCCGTAGTAATGATGACCTAATCCCAAGAAAACTTAGAAAATGTCTCGCACTCTGGAGCTGATCGAATAAATCGTCACGGCGAGGTAAAGGATACCTATCCGCACCGTAAGCCGGTTCAATTAACGATCCGTCGATACACAACCCTAAACTGTCGTCTTCCTCCTCGACGAACAGAAATAGGATCTTCCAAAAGCGAAACACTCAGACGTACAAACTCCCCAAACCATAACTCTGCAGCTGACCCTTTAGCTCCCAAGCTTCGCCGGCTCATCCGGAACAACGTCGGAAAAACTCTCGCACGAAAGGAACCCGGTCCAACAATCCCACTGTGGCTCTGGTATCACAAATGAACGCCAAGAATCCACGACATCTCCTCAGTAGCCGACTAGCGAAAAAGGCTGAATTCAAGCTGTGAGAGGCGGCACAACTATCCACCTGCACAACAAGAACTGACTTGCCGGGGAAAACAAAACCTAACTTGTTTCCTCACGGTAGTCCACAGACGCCTAGCACGTAGTTAACCAGTCCGTGCCCAGGTGAACGTCAAATCCAACATCTCTAGAAGGATCGAAACGATGGACGAATCTCTATCTCCTATCCGATTGGCACACAACTGAATACGTGTCGCGCAACAAAAGAATCGCTGACAGAAGTTAACACAACTATGACTAATCTACCCAACCACGGTACAAGCATGAAAACAAACGAATACATCAAAGAACATGCGAAATAAGGATACCTGAAGACTCTGCATTGGACGTCTGCGCGTCCCGATGAGTAGAAGCAAACTCCTGTGTCTGCCCTCAACTCGCAGCTGGATGAACTCCTCTGGTAGCCTGAGCCCTCTGAGCAAACCTTCCACGTCCATGGCCTCTCTGAGTACGATCCTGACGAGGTGCTAAGGAACAATCTCTGACGAAGTACTGAAGGCTCCCGCATCGAAAACATCTACGCGCTGACTGCTGACCATCCTGGGGATGAGAGCTGAACGACTGCCCTCGTCCTAAGCCTCTGCTACTCCCGCGACGGCCACGAAATCTGTCTCGACGACCAAACCTCTGCCTCTGGGCTGGTACACTGGTACGAGTCCTCCACTGTCCTGGAACTGTCTGAGCCTCTGGAATATGTGCCTCATCAACTGGAGCTGCAACTACTGGTGCTATGTAGGTGACGGACTGCTGCATGCTGATCGCAAGTGACAACTGAGTAACAAGGGTGACAACCTCCTGTCGTAGCTCCCGAACGACATCAACCAATGAACTCATAGTCTGGCGGAAGTCTTGCATCTCTGCCAAAAGTCTATCCATAGTATATGTCGTAGGCTGATCCGTCTGCACCTATGCAACTAGAGTGCCATCCTGGTCAGTACTCGTCTCACCCGAGCCAACTCTGACCTCGGCCCTCGCTGCATCACTCTGAGTCCCCATAGTCATCGGCGGCAAGGCTATAAATAGATATAAGATTCGATGAGAATAAGGAATCGAATCTCAAGGATATGAATCATCAAGGAAGGAATTTCAAGCAAATTTGTACTTAGGTCACTTAATGCAAAGTACCGCACCGTGGGAATGCTGCAGACATACACACGCTATGTTACTCTGCTTAAGCTACCTACTCTATCATACTAAGGTCATCCTACACTCCGAAAGGTAAAACCTAGCGCTCTGATACCAACTTTGTCACGACCCAAAATTGGCTCGTGACGGCCCTAGTACTACGCAACGCCCTAAGACGTAACGCAGAAAAAGAAAGCCAAAACCCAGAAATCTAAACCATAAAAATACGGAAAAGATAATATAAGTTTTTGAAACATTTGAAATCTCAACCCAAATTCTTTAAAAGTCCTACTTTATTTCTTTAAAGTTTTAGAAACACCCCCTTTTTGTAAAACTAGCCAAGATGAATACAATACAAAAATATGAAGCTATAGTGAAGAAATAAGACAATAGAGAGAAAGCTGTATATAAAAGACAACAAACCCACAAATAATATACAGTAACGTCCTCACCAAGTCTCTAGGTCAATAATACAATAGTAGATGGAGAGTACAAGATACAACGAATGTACAATACAAAATACAGATGACCACCAAAACCCACTTAAGCAAAATAGTACTGTGAGCGGATGCGGTATCTGTAGCAAAAGATGATAGCTGAAAAGCGGAATAGCCTGCCTTGACTACTCTGGGGAACAACCTGAAATACCTGTGGCACAACGGGGGTGAGTTGCCAACTCGTGAATAGTAGATAACATATGCAGGTAATCGCAGGAATGCACGTACAGCATGAATCTAAGATATGCGATTACAGTAATAACATGTCATGCAAATGCTGAATAAAGGAGAGTACACTAGCAGGTACAATCAATATGTGAAGCAATAGTAACTTGACAATAATATGCAATAACCATGCAATAGGGATATGAGAATATAAATATGCAACTATCATAAGAGTACACTAACAGGTAATACCAATATATGAATCCGTGCATAGAATGGATAAGTGTGAGGTATGGGGTGGAATATGTTATTTCCACGGAAACCTGACATCGTGGCAGGATCACAATCCATCAAGACACTCAATCCCAAATCCTTTAATCAGCCCCCAACTGGGCTCTCACATCGTATAAGTATCACATCACGTCAATGTACAATATCGAATAGCTCTCCTATATCTCGAATGTACAGATTAATAATCTCCTTCATATCCAATATCCAATGTCAATGAATTACCTATATCCCAAGTCGAATCTCAAGTAAGTTTCTAACATCCTAAAGGTATATATATATTTGCAGAAATAAATATGATGGGGGCAATACACATATATTAGCGTCCCACTCCACTAATATTGGTGTAAGGGTATATATAACAACGGCAAATCCCCTGTTATATATACAAAGGTGTTTAAAAGAAATATCATGAAAACAATGTGCCAAGCATGGACACAGAAATCCTGATAGGTACGTATCATACGCTGTCCCGAAAGCACGAGTGCCTACCTCTGACCCTCGCCTTTCGACGTATGCATACGTGCATGACTCCCAACGGTGTCTCCATGACCCCCGCCGAGTCATTAGTACTGTCACCGGTAGGTACTAGCCCGCCTCCAGGCTCAATCGGCAACATCCATCGATCTTCTTGCCGAGGGGAACCATACAGGGCCCCACCATGTACCCTCATACGGCAACCACACCTCGTATGAAGTATATAATCAGAACCGATAAATCTCATGGTGGCTGCGCAAATATCATATCAAGGAAACCGGGTTTTTCAATGTATGCATAATTTCATGAACTCCCGCGGTTCCCAAATCCAGAAATCATCATGTGAAATCCAAGTAACAATGCGCAAATCCAGGAATAAATATATGCGATATATCTGAAATGCGAGCATATAAATGAGAAAATGTAGCTGAAACCAGATGTATGCGAAATCAATAAGGTACAGCTAAGTAACATCAGTAAAGGTAAATATGTGATTGCAACTGAATATGTGTGTAACATACAGGTGTAGCAATGTATAGGTATCTACCTATAAGAACTGATGTCGTATACCCCCCTGGGTATAACTAAAATATGTAGGATATCCCCCCGGTATAAGTAAAATGTGTGCAAGGTATACCTCTCGTAAGGTGTATATGTACCTATCACTAAAGGTATGATGCACTATAGGTATACCGATAAGCTAGATGTCATGTGTGACAAGCACTAGTATCTATAATGGTTAGTGTATGACATGGCAATTATTGACGGTGTGTGTGTAGCATACAATCCGTGCTCGTGCAACATGAACCGTCAATAATGTGTGCAGTGCCCTACGACTACTAGTCATGGTACAACTATATATAAGTAATTAGGTAAAGGCGCAATTCTAACAATGACATAGAATATGCGACAAGTATTTGAATCCTAGCCCAGACGCATAACGCCATGCGGGCGATTCCCCTGTAGATGTTAAATCTACTCACCTACACTCCACGCTAGGTGAATCCTACCATATGCTCTCCCCTGTAGCATTGTCCGTAGTCCCTGCCTGCAAACCTGCAAATAAGACAAGGAAATCACATATAAGCCAAATATTCCGCGAAACGCGATATCGAACCAAAACAAGAAACTCGCGTCGCAAACTAAACGCGCGTGTGCACGATACGCTGAATCGTGTGTGTACGCGTCTAAAACCATCGCGATACGCCGCGATACGCTGGATCACAGAACCCTCTCACGTATCGCGCGTATCGCGCAAACACAACGAACACCAAATAGGATATATAGTCCCAGATTTTCCTACAGGCCAAATCTTACAAAACTAGACATGCCAAAACACTATATAACACAGCAGAGAACCCTAGCCAAGACCCCAACACCCCAGACCCCTACTTGGCCGCAATTTGCGGCCAAACCAAATAAATCTGCGGCCTGGAAATTGAATGATGGGCTCATGTTCTGGTGGTGTGTTCTAGACCTAGTGAGCATGTTCCAGTATTCTCAAATTTATTCTGAAGGGTCCGGGTCAATAGCAGATCACAGATTGCCAGAATATCGCAATAAAAACGCTAATTTGCACAATTAAGAAACCCTATGGTATTTTAGTGTAATCTGGGTTAAACTCAGTTAAGGTGACTCTAACAACACTTAAACAAGTAGGGTTTACCAACACAATCACCACTTAACCAACATTCCACACAAATCACCTTAACAAGCACTAAACTCACATTAATCGCAAACCGAAGCTAAACTAACACACAACTAAGTAAACTAGGAAAAAGGGTTCAGAAATATACCCAAAAGGATCTCAAGAAGCAGGAGAAGAAGTGAAAGGAGCTGCTGCAAGTGCTGGGGCTGCTGCTGCTACAGCTGTTGATGTTGTTGCTGTCTGCTGCTACTGATGCTGATGCTGATGGCTGCTGCTGCCTCTGGTGCTGGTGAGTGTGTGTGTGTGTGTGTGTGTGTGTTTGAGAGTGAGAGAATGAGAGTAATGAGTGAGAATGAGAGAATGCAAACAACCCCCCCTCTTCTCACTCTCTCTCACTTCATTAATGAGGCTTGGCTCTCTCTCCATGTAGCACCATACCCTCTCCCTCTCACAAAGTCAACACTTCAAACCAATATTAAAACCCTTTTCCAAATTCATTTTCCATTTTTTTAAAAAAAGAACAACCATAATACTTAAACAAAACATAAAACAAACTTAAGACAAATGGTTAGCTAACAATGATTGCCAATCATGGTTAACCTCCAAAATACAACCCTAGTTATCATGCACAAGTGTGTGTGTGCCTAGAAAAATCCTAATAAAATACTCAATAAATAGGATAAAATAATTAAAAACCAATTTGGTAAACTTTTTATTAAAAATCCATACATTAAAATATAATTAGCTACAAAACACATTCTAAGGTGTTACAACTATGATGAAACCTTTTCCCCTGATGCTATGCTTAAGTCCATCAGGATCCTACTTGCCATTACTGCATACTATGACTAAGAAATCTGGCAGATGGACGTCAAGACCGCTTTTCTAAATGGTGATTTAGAAGAGAGCGTGTACATGACACAGCCAGAGGGCTTCATAGAAAGTGGGAGCAGCGAAAGCATGTGCAAGTTTCTTAAATCAATTTACGGATTAAAGCAGGCATCGCGGAGCTGGAACATCTGTTTTGATGAAGCTATCAAAGAGTTTGACTTCATCAAAAACATAGATGAACCATGTATATACAAGAAGGTAGTAGAGAGTAAGGTTTTCTTCCTCGTATTGTACGTGGATGACATACTCTTGATTGGAAACTATGTTCCTATGCTACACTCGGTCAAGCTCATCTTATCACACAAGTTCTCCATGAAAGATCTTGGTGATGCCTCCTACATCCTGAGGATAAATATCTGTAGAGATAGATCTAAGCGGATGTTGGGATTGTCCCAATCCAGGTACATAAACACCATACTAAAGAGGTTTAGTATGGAAGATTCTAAGCATGGTAATTTACCCTCTTGTCCAGGAATCACTCTCTCCAAAGAGATGTCTCCCATGACTGATTTAGAGAGGGCTCGCATGCAAGGGATACCCTATACTTCGGCAGTCGGGTCTATCATGTATGTGATATTATGTACCAGACCGGATGTAGCTTACTCACTAGGTGTAGTGAGTAGGTATCAATCAGATCCTGGGGAATAGCACTGGACAACTGTGAAGAACATTCTTAAGCACTTGAGAAGGACTAAAGAAATGTTCTTGGTGTATGGTAACGGTGAACTCCAGGTGGAGTCCTTTACTGATTCGAGCTTCCAGAGTGATAAGGCCGACAGTAAGTCAGTCTCGGGTTTTGTCTTCACCCTCAATAGAGAGGCGGTATGTTGGAAGAGTTCCAAGCAAGATACCGTAGCAGACTCGATGATGAAGGCTGAATACATCGCTGCCAACGATACTGCCTAAGAGGCTGTTTGGATGAAGAAGTTCATTAATGAACTTGGTGTGGATCCATCCATTGAACATCCAATACCTGTGTATTGTGATAACAATGGAGCTGTGGCTTTGGCCAAGAAACCCCGGTCCCATCAGCGATCCAGAAATATTCTTAGACGGTATCACCTGATCCGGAAGATAGTAGATCGACGGAGATCAAGGTAAGGAAAGTTGACACGAAGGACAATATAGCGGATCCACTCACGAAGGCCCTCCCCTAGATGCAGTTTGAGAGACTTTTTAGGATGTTGGGTATGCGATACTATAATAACTGGCCTTAGTGCAAGTGGGAGATTTTTAGGAATATGTATGCACTAGAGGCCATTATTGTATGATATAGTGGATGCTTGGACATATATATAGAGGACTTTCTTGCTCGACATGATAGTATGCTATCTAGTTGCTCTTTATCTTAACATGTACACTTGTATTATTTTGTCGTCTTTCAGATACAAGTTGATAAAGCCCTTAGCATGTTTGCTTGACTATCAGGACTATGATACAGATCATACTACTGGGAATTGTGTAGTCCACAAGCACATCCTTTAATTGTCCCTCGTCGAGAGAGTATCGAGACAGGGCATCGATATTCCAGAGTAGACTAGTGTGTACGTTTATTGACCCTGTAGGAGGCGATGGTTGATCCCATAACCATTGGTGTTTGATATCAAAGATTGTACACAGGTGCTCATTAGAGAATGGGTACACCGAACATGACTCGCCGAGAACTACTAGATGGTACTATACCTATCGTTAGATAGCAGTTTTCTGGTGACACTGGTACATGTTTGTCTGTAGACCCGAGATCGTCATAGAGTCTTGTGTGGTTCCCATTGTGCTTTGATTTCCTCCCTACCAGGGCTCAAAAGAGTCGTGCAAACAGATGGATTTTGGGTACATTCACGAGTCCCATGGAGGCAGTGAGCGATAGGAGGGGTTTCTTCTCTCCCGGTATTGGGAGTTGATTTCGCACTATACTCGATTGGCTATAACAGTAAGTCCTGGCCAGGGCTGATGAGATTTACTGGTAAGAGTTATCAGTAGTTTCTCGAACCGTTATGAGCCATACATCGGCATGACTTATCAAGTTACTGGGGTCTGACAAATCCACCCCTAGACTCGATATGCGACATATCAGACGAAGAGACCGGACTGTACGGTAAGTGTTACTTATAGGTTTCATAGGAGTTTGAACAAGCTTGCTTGTTGATCTTCTATTCGCTCAATACCTGGGTAGCCATTACGTCCAGCTAGTACCGCCGACGACTTGTAGGTAACTGATATGATCATTACTTACTGCTGGCGTATTGACGAGTCTTTAGAGTCCCACACAGAGGTTTTCTAGTTCAAGCGAAACGAAGTAGGGCACGTATGTTGATATGTGCGGGGGGCCTGATAAAATACGAGTATATGATACCGTATTCTAATCTGGCGGTTATTTGATATCGATCAGGTTATATGTGATATAACCGGATTATTGAATCAAGTGTTGATTTGATAATGTGATATACAAATAAATGATATTAGTCGGTTATATGTGATATAACCGAATTATTATATCAAGTGTTGATTTAATAATATAATATATATTTATATTTGATATAATTATATGTTAACTAATATTATTGCTCACTAATTATTTTCTTCTTTTAATATATATATTAATATTTGTATATATGATGAGGTTAATGGAGGGAAGAGGCCATAGGAGGGAATTTCCTCTTATGGCGTCGAAAAAGTACGCCCTATCTCATTTTTTCCGGCGATCGGCACCCATCATCTTCATCGTTTATCATCTAAGATGTGGGTACACCAAATTTCATGCGATTCTACAACCTTTTCACCGTTGATTTAGCAATGTAAAAAGTTCTGTTGTCGGTAAACCGTTAATTTTGAACCCACTAAATCATCGGTGAAAAGGTTGTAGAATCGCATGAAATTTGGTGTACCCACATCTTAGATGATTACGATAAAGATGATGTGTGCGGATCGTCGGAAAAAATGAGAAAGGGTTTACTTTTTCGTGTCATAGGAGGAAATTCCCTCCTATGGCATCTTTCCTCCATTATTCTCATATATGATATATGTTTATATGATATATATATATATATATATATATTTATGAAGCATGGTTGGATTTTCTATTTTTAGAAATTATAAAATGAGGTGGAAAATGAGGAGATATTTGAGGAATGGGGTGAAGCCTGTCTTTGATATTTATTTATTCATTTGCTTGCATTGTTGAAGCCTGGTTCAATTTATTTATTGAAATAAATTCCATGCTTCAATACGTGAGGAGATTATGTGAGCCATTATTCATTCTATTCTTCACTTGATATTTTTTTAAGAGCTCATTTTTTGCTTACACTCTCTCTAGCTCTCTCCATCTTCTTTTTCCTCCACCTCAAATCCCTCACCCTCACATGTGATGTGAACCATAGAGATTTGCATCAACCTAGTGAGCTTAGAACCCCTACTTCACCATCCTACACTTGATTAGAACTTAAGTTTAGGGTGTTTCCTTCACTAAAGAGAGTTTAGTGAAGAGGTAGCTTGAATTAGAGAAACTTCGGGTGGATCATCTTCGACACGAAGATAGAGAAGAAAGTTCATGCACTTCTTTAAGTGGAGCCTAGAGGAGCCGTAGGGACTATTACCCAGAGCTTTAGAAGAGAAGGACACGGTCTACAAAGGTTGTAATATCTTTCTCCTAGTGTAAATCTCTTTATATATCATGCTTAACCCTAATCATCTAGTTTGATCCTTAGTTAGTGTAGCTTAGCATCAAGAAATTTTTAAAATTGCATGCTTGATGCCGGTTTAAAGCTCATGGTGGTGCTTGGGTAGACTTTCACCCACGACTATGGACATTTAAGGATGTGCTTATAGACCACCCAGCTTTCATGTATATGGTCGCCATCATAATGATGGTAGTCAAGCAAGAATCCTATGGGATCTATCAACATATAATAGTGATCTGCAATACCACATAATGCATATACATGATGATAAAAACAAACCAGATAGCATGCTATCATTTTGAGTAAGACTGTCCTGCTCATATAGGTCCTCCCTCAATCATCACAATCGCATTCCTGCAATTACAATAATTGACTTGAGGGCACTATATCCAACAATCTCCCACTTGCACTTAAGGCTAATTATTGCGGTATCGCGTACCCATAGCTTGTGTGCTACCGAATACCCAACTTCTCTACTAATCAGTTTCTCAAATCTTGTTTGAGGAACATCCGTGTTCGAGAAATAGCCTTAGTGAGTGGATCCGCTATAATATTTCAACTTCTTCTCTTTATATCTCAACTTTGCAGAGATCGACAATCTCCCAAACTGAGTGATACCCCGCCATAAGAATTTGTCTGGATACCTAATGGGACCAAGTTCATCAATGAACAACTCCTATCCAACAAACTTCTTGGGTTGTATCCTCTGTTGAGTTATAACCAATATCCTGAACCATACCTACCTCAGTATCCCTATCGGAACACTATCCAAAATACTAATCCTCAGAAGAGGTGTAACGTTTTGAAAATCGTTTCGGTGAAATTTCGGAAAATCGGTAAAATAAGGGGGGTTTTCCGTAAAAAGTCAAAATACAAATATCTTTATTATAAAATTAAATATATATATTCTAGCTATGTAATTGCTATTAATTGGTGTCTATTGAGCGACTGGTGAAATTTCAAATTTTCTGAAAATTTTTCCGAAATTAATTATTTTATATTATTTTAAGCCGTCACTAATACATTTAATTAGGGAAAATTACAAATTGGAATGAGTTGAAACAAATTTTGTGCATCATAACACATTAAACAAAATTTTATCATGTGGTTTTTGAAATAAAATGGTTTGCCAAAACGGTTTAGAAAATATCGAAGAAAAAGGCTTTTTCGGTGAAATTAGTGTTAATGGGAATTGGGGTAATGCATTTATCTTTTTCCCTCACCCACACTCACCCACACCCTCTCTCCCCTCTCCAAATCAGCAGCCCCAAGTGCCCCCTCATTTTCTCACTTGAATGGCTAAAAGAAAAGAAATGAGAAGAAATGAGAAGAAAGGGTAAATATATATAAGTATTGGTTGGGTTGACTTGGACTTTTCTCCCCACACCCACACACTTCACTCCCACCCTTCCCCATTTCTGGCCGAGCCCTCCCCAAGTGTAGCCCCCCAATTTTCTCCTCTCATTTCCTCATCAAAAACCTATCAAAAATCTCCAAAATTCCATCACAAATCAAGCTAAAACCCAAATCCAACTCTTACCCATTTTTTCTTGACCTATTCTAGTATGGATCTTGGAGCAAGAAACAAGTTTGTGAGGCTAGGTTGGATGTTTAATTCAAGTTTTGTGAGGTGTAAATCCTTGTCCCATGGTTTGTTTATTGCTTAGTTACTTAATTGTTGCTATCATACTTCATTTGAAGCTAATTAGGTGTTTAATTAGGTTTAATTGCTTGTTTGGAAAAATTCAAGAAAAGGGTTTGTAAATCAAATTAAGGTTTTCATCATTGGGTATTGATCTTGATGTGGAGATTAACATGTTAATGAAATGTCAAACCTAATCTAGAAGATAATTTGTAAATTGTTGCATCTAAAAAGTCCAAATTAAGATTTTTAAGCAAATTAGGTTTTAGCTTTTAGTTGCAAATGGGTGATTTAAAATCTAATTAAGGTTTTGATGACTGTATTAACATTTTAATTTGTTGTTTAGCAACTTAGATCACGCAAAACCAAGCTTAATTGATGAATTGTGAATTTTGCTTTAAAAAGTGTTAAAATCGGTATTTTTGCAAACTAGGAATTTGGAATTTATACAAATTGATGAGATTAATTTGTGAAAGTGATTTGTATGACCTAATTATGTTATTTAATGAGCATTTTGGCCATTTAAATCACTAAAATTTGTAGATCAGTTAAAACATCAAGTTTTGAACCGAAATGGGAATTTGTGTTAACTAGGTTTTGGAAAATAAAACGATTTGTTTGATTTTAATGTTTTGATGAGTTAAACCTTATTTCATATATAATTAATGATTTGTGAAGCCTTGATTGGTACGTTTGGTGTTTTTCTTGATCAATCGGCGTTTGTACGCCGATGTCGAGGGTTTTTGGATTGATTCGTGAAAGCAACCATAGGTTTTGACCTATGTGGGATTCGTGTGTCGTTTTAGTCATGAGTCGGATTTTAATGCGATACGGTGTGTTATGATATATAGGTACCCCATGTGGACTTCGAGACGACAATCAAGCGTGTGGCGACGTCGGCATCGGCGAGCGAGGACTGGGTGAGTAGATTTATATCTACGGGGAGAAGTCGGGTGGATGGCGTATAGCACCCCCGCAGTTCGTGGTGATGTATACGAATACGTATACACACATATATTTATTATATGTTGTTTGAGTTGATTGATGATAAAGATGGATTTTTAGTGTTCTTGGATTGGTTTAGTGTAGTTGCGAAACCCTAGAGTAGGGGTTGCACCTATACATACACGCACGCACATATTTGCATACGTCCTTTCTTTTACATGTGCGTATATGGGATTATATATTTATGTGTTCACATGGGTATGGGACTATGTGACCATATACTGGATTTGAGGATAGTACTTGGGATTGAGATGAGTCGATGAGAACTGATTTGAGGCCGTGAGATCGGTGATTTGGCAGGGTTCGTATTTGAGGTACGACACGACGTTGTAGCGGGTCCTTTGACGTAGTGTTTCACACACGCGCATGCATACTTAGGCGGTATCAGTATTGTACTAGACGTAGATCAGTACCCCGATCATGATATTTGATAAAGTGGATACCAGATGAATGGTATGATGAATGTGATATTGACCCATACCCAGATTTGGGATGCCGTACGACGGATTTACGTACGAGCTATATATTGATGATTGATCCGCACTCTTGACTTGTGAATGTCTGATTATAAATATGGTATCGGATGTGATATTAATGAGGCAGGATCACCGACTAATATATACACACACACACACACACACACACACACACACACACACACACACACACATATATATATATATGTATCGACTCAGATCTTAGGCGGTTTCCTTACCTTCAGTTAGCCTGTTAGCTTAGCCCTATAGTTTAGTATAGTTGGTAGACTAGATTCGACTCCTACCTATTTCAAAAGCTAACGAATTGTGGGTATTTTAAAAGACAGGTCAAGGGATTCTACGGATATTTCAAAATACGTATCTTTTCTTAAAAACACCGTAGCCCTTATTTTCAAAACACCGCGATTCGTGTTATTTTTAAAAGGCACCATTGTTTGACTTATAGTTATCGTCGTGTCTAGTATTCTGCTCCCGCACATTATTGCTATTCGCTCCTCATCGCATAGACATATTGTGATTTCATATGCCATTGTTGATATTATGCTGTTAGGACACCAGCACCATTACCGATGATGCGTATGTACCACGTACACTTACTTACCGGCTCACACACATCTTCATCGGTAATTGCCATGTCATGTAAACTTAGAAAATACTATTATAATGACATAGCTTATTAGCTAATAGTTTAGACATGATATTAGTGTACTTGCCTTATATGCTAGTTCAGACATTGTAGTTAATACCTGCTACTTCATGCATGTTATTATTCACTGTTATGCCGCATTCATGGATTCTCATGCCTATATTCACTGTTTACATGCTATTGAGGATTTGGATTCGGATTTTCATGAGATTTCCTGGATTTGGGGGAAAACCGCAAAAACATTTATAAACTTCTTTTCTCTCTCTTTTAAATGAAAAGTGCGGTTTTCCCATGATGTATGAGTCGTCCACCATGAGTTTGCTGATGGATTTCCAGACCCGATTCGAGGAGTTGGATGAACCGTTTCGGGTACATGGTGGGCCCGGTGCGGTACCCCGGGGCGAGAAGGCCGTGTTGTTGACGTTGAGCCTGGCACGGGAGCACTACCGACCGGTGATTTTACCCGACGCGTCGGATATCCGGAGGATACCGTCGTGGTCTTGAGATTGATGGTAGGGGCCGGTCAGGACTGACGGCGCCCTAGATAGTGAGATTGATACTGAGATTTTGAGATATTGAGGTACTGAGATTTGATGATACAGGCCAGTCCGGATAGCCGGAGCCTCGGATTTTTGAGACATTGGGATTTATGTTTTGTGTCGATGCTAGACACTGTTTATGCTGATTTCATTTATGATACCTCGCTTTAAAAATAAAGTAATCTCACAAGTTATGAAAGCAGTTTCTTCAGTACATGTATTCTGTTTTCATGCATTCCTACATCATCCATATGATATATTGCTATCTGAGACACTGACACTAGCACTTGGTATTACTGTTGTTTAGTGGTATACCCTAGCCATGGTTATAGGCTGCTGGTTATATTTTGAGGATATGTTATGATCGTACGATCTAGGATTGCGTCATACATGCGATTTCTGTTCGTAGATGTATTCTATTCATGAGTTGGCAACTCACCCCCATTGTGCCATAGTTCTTGCAGGTTTTGCCGTACAGGTTCCATTACGGCTTTGCTGGGACTACTTCCATTTCCGGGTGGTTTGCTAGTAGGTGGGTTTTTTGGTATCATACCCATCATTATACCTTGTATACTATTATTCTGTTGTATCTAGAAGTTCCATCAACCAAACATGTATTTATTTCAGAGATAGAGACCGGTGATATTTATTCTTTCGACCTTAGAGTTGCGCGTTGTATTTCTATGGATTTCTTGCTGTTTGAGTTTCCTTTTGAGTTTTGATCCTCGCCATAGGCGTTGTATATTATATTGCTTGTGTGGTTGTGACCGTCGATTGACGAAGAGCTAGCTCCCGCTTGGGGATGCCTTTTATTGATTTCGTATACTATTCATGTTGTATCCCGTTTGGGGGCCAGTATTTACAAAGGAGACTCTGCCGAAATTTTCAGAAAATACTTGATGTTTTTTTAAAAATGCATAATTCGGCTTATGCTATTAAAACTACTTGTTTTAAGTTGGTCTTTCCTTCACTCTACTACCTTTCTTGGTTTGGATTTCTGGGTTTTCGGCTTACTTAGATTACGTACGCCTCAAGACGTTTCGTAGTTTAAGTGCTGGTCATGTTCCGTACTTTCGGGACGTGACAAGAGGCTAAACTCAAAACTTGACAGCATCTCTATCATCCATGTCACCTTGGAAGCCATAACCGATAACCGCCTCCCGGAGGAGGCTGCCGTTACCAAATACCAAGAACATCCTCTTATGTTCTTTACTGCTTCCCTTTGTTTCTCGAGGATTGGATTAAATATATGCTTGTTGCAACTAGTGCAAAAGCAATATCTGGTATGGTACAAGACTTTGCATGATTGACTCAATTGCTTAAGCAAATGATGTGTCATTCATGCATGCCCCTCTCTTCATCAGTCTAAAAGAAATCTCTTTTAGAGAGGGTGACACTATCACCTACGGGTACACCACTGCGCCAGGAATCGTCTATTCTAAAATACTTATAGAATGTTGTCCAAGTACCTGATTGGGAAACTTCGCAAATCTAGATCTAAAACCATAGATCTAGTCACCAGAACTCCTGATATACTATCCATATCCAACGTGGAGAAAACACTGTATGACAACCAAAATCTAACCGATTGTAGTATAGGAACATCACTTCCTATCTGGAGTATGTCATCTAAAATATGGACAGTACTCCCTACATCCTTCTTATTAGGTTCACCTTTGTTTTGACAAAGTCAATCACCTTGACTATCACATCAAAATAGATGATCCATCTCCGCTATCCTTGCTTTAGTTTACGAATAGACATAAGCAACTTGCACATCTTCCGCTTCCCTCACTGACTATAATAACCCTCTGGCAGAGTCATATACACGTGCACTTCCAAAATCCCATTTGGAAAGGCGTTATAGTCAACCACCTACCAGATATCATAGCCATGAACCGCATCAGCGCAAAAACATATCCATATGGACTTTACAACAAATCTAGCCTTATTAGATTAGTACTTTTTCACCTGCACAGATCTCGAAAGTGTTAGTTATATGTATGCCCTAGAGGCCATTACTATACATAGGATGTATATTGTAGTGGATGCTTGGACATATATAGGGAGGACTTTCTTGCTCGACATGATAGTATGCTATCTGGTTGCTCTTTACCTTAACGTGTACACTGATTGTCTCTCTGATACATGTTGGTAAAGCCCTTAGGATGTGTACTTGACTACCTGGACTATGATGCGGATCATACTAGTAGGGACATGGTAGTCCATAAGTACATCCTTCAAAGTCTCTAGTCGTGGGTATATCGAGATGGGGCATCGATATACCAGAGTAGACTAGCGTATACCTTCTCGACCCATACAGATGGGCGATGGATGATCCCATATCCATTGGTGTTTGACATCGGAGATGATATACGGGTGCTCAGTGGAGACTGGGTACACTGGACGGACTCGCCGAGAACTCCCAGATGGTATTATACCTTACGTCAGATGGCAGTTCTCTGGTGACACTGGTACAGAGTAGTCTGTTAACCCGAGATCGTCATAGAGTCTTGTGTGGTTCCCACTGTGCTTTGATTTCCACCTTACCACATCCAAGAGGGCGTGCAAAACGGTGGTTTTTGGGTACAGTCCCGAATCACATGGAGGTAATGAGCGATAGGAGGGGATTCGTCTCTCCCGGTATAGGGAGTTGATGTTGCGCTGTGTTCGATTGGCTATAACCGAAAATCCCTGGCCAGGGTTGTTGAGATTTAGTGGTAAGTGTTACCAGTAGTTTCTCGAACTGTTATAGATTTCATATCGACACGACTTATCGAGCTATTGGGGTCTGACGTTTACCACCCCTAGGCGAGATATGCGACATATCAGACGACGAGACCGGACTGTACGGTAAGTGTTACTGGTTGGATTCACAGGAGTATGAGCGGGCTTGCTCGTCGATCTTCTGATCGCTCAATACCCGGGTGACCGTTACGTTTAGCAGACCGCTTGCGGCTTGTGGGTGTTTGATATGATCATCACCTGCTGCCGGCGTATTGACGAGTCTTTAGAGTCCTACACAGAGGTTTCCTGGCTCAAGCGAAACGAAATAGGAGCGCATATGAGATATGTGCAGGACCGAGAATAATGCGTGTATGTGATACCGTATTCTATTCTCACGATGAATGTATCGAATGGTTGTATGTGATATAACCTAGTTATCGAATCGAGGATTGATTCGATAAGTCGATACATCGGGTATTAGTCGGTCATATGCGATATGACCGGATCGTTAAATCAAGTGTTGATTTAATGATTTAATGCATAATTATATATTTGATATATTACTTTGCATTAACTAGTATTGGTTCACTTTAAATGGATTTTCTCTCTTGAAGTTCACAAGTTGTATATGTGATATACTTTTGTGCACTTGTTTGTATCATGTTTGATGATACATGCAACCTTGGGTGTGTGTATGCTATACACTATTTTTAGTGAATGGTTAGGGTTTCATTTCTTTTATTTATCTATTCATTTTTGGTTAAAAAGGGAAAATGGAAAACTAAATGGTTGCTTTCATGCTAGAAAGTTCTTAATGCTTCATGCATCTTTGACTAAAGCAACCATTTTGTCTTCATCTCCAAAACCTAACCATTCAACTAACTTTAGTTAACTCTCTATACATAACCATGGTTGAAATATGATACTTATCATATTATTTTCTATTTTAGAAGTACTTATGATATTCTTTCTTCTTCTTCATCTTCTTCTTCAAGCTTTGTGAAAGCTTGTAAGCTTCAATGGTGAAATGAGAAAAAGAGTGAGAAATCCAATTCTAAAGTGAACCCACTTCCTATTTCTTCATCCTCTACCTCTTGCCAAGTAGTATAGGGTGTTTTCTTCACAAGTTTCATGATTTGGTGAAGTGGGTGCTTGATCTTGTGATGCCTCGACGTAGATCATGTTCGGCATCGAAGTCAATGACCTAGCCCGCCCATTTCTCCGATGAAGCCGACGCTTGAGTCCGAGATCCGATATGGACAGCAAGGGGACGTCTACGTGGAGCTAAGAAAGTGGAGAACCAGATCTACAAAGGTTGTAGCCTCTTTCTTTTAGTTAAGTTGTTAACTAGTTTCACTTTTCGCCAAAATTCTAGTTAACGATCCGTATTAGGGTTTCTCGGCACTTGTAAAATCTGAAATTGGCATGGTTGATGCCTTGTGAGACCACATTAGTGTGCCTAGGAACCCTACAGTGGTATCAGAGCCTAGCTAGAGCCTTAGGCGAAGTGTAGACGACGTTTGAAATCCGAACGAACATCGAAACCCTAACTCAAATTGCTCTATGGAAATTTGCTGAAAATTTGGATTTTTGGAATTAAAAATTGTCAAAAAATTCAGCAGGGAATTCTATGAGTTACTGTGAAGCACGTGATGCTAACTCTACCAAAGCGCCGCGGAACCGCGGCCCCACCCTGGGTTCCGCGGCGGTTCCGCGGCCATTTTGGTGAATTAGACCACGTGGCTTGCACAGTAATTCTTGTCTTGAAGTGCTGAGTCTTCTGGAAATTTTTATATTTTACTCAACAGATGAGTTTTTCTGGGGTTGTTTTGGGGAAGCGATTATTCGATCGGATTGTCTAATTTTGTCTATGTATTTTCCGAATATTTAGAATATGTTAGAAAGTTCGACCGGATATAAATACCCACATTTTCCCCTGTTGGGAAATTTCCAAGTGTTGGATCTTTCCGTGGTTTAACGACGTTCTAAGTAGTGCAAGTAACACGATGGACCCTCTAGAAGACAACAAACCGTAACTCGATTATGTGACCGTCTTGAACTGCCCTTTGAACCTTCGGGTTTGGGGCAGTACGGCGTGCCACATGTGAGGCGTTGGCTTGACCCTTCAACGGCTGGACCGTTGGTACTGAGGCATGAACTGAATGTTTTTTAAACTTATTTCATGTGTTGATCTGTATCGGGAAAACTTGGGTGTTCGATTGTTCGATCGGAAAGTTTAACATTTTCTATTTATCTGGAATGGGATACAATAATTGGAATTCACAAGTAGTTATGAGATAACTGAATGAATGTTATAAACATAGCAGTTTAGTCTCACTTGATCGGTTGCCACGGAATTTTGATGTGATCAAAAGTCCGTCGCAATCATGTAGCGTACGCGGATACTCGCCGGGTAAACTTAATAGACAGCCTCACCCCATAGCCCCGACCAAGTGACTGTAAGAGAACCCCGTCGCCGAAAGCATCCGTCCGGGTGCTCGCGGTAGCGGTGTTCCGCCTTGGTGCACTTCGTCGACGGTATCGGGGGTGCGGCCGCCTACTAAAGTTTGCGACGAGCATTCGATCAGGATGCCGGGAATCCTGTTGAATTGCCCGACTTGATATTGAAAAGAGTTTTCGATAATGAGACTAAAATGCGGGGTTTATAATTATTAGGCATGTGATGTCTAAGGAATTCATTGGTTTAGGCATGCGATGTCTAAGGAGGTTGCGGATTCCAACTGTTGTAGTTTTACTCTTTCTTTTCTGTGACCGTAAGTGTAATATGTGATATCGCCGGTTTCGTTGCTATATGTCAACGACAATTGGGATGCGCATATTTACTTACATTGATGACATGTGATGTTATGTGTTGCTGGATATGTTATATTGGATCGTCGTGTTTGAATAGCCGGGTGGTTTTTATGTGAGATGCGTGTTTTTCATTTTCATTCATGTAAAAACTTGTATGTAATATTCTTTTATTGGGGCACTTCCAGGTTGCGGAAGATGTTACCTTTTGTATATTATTTACTTTTCCGCACTAGGATAGACCCAAGGAGGAGGGCACAAGTAACCGGGTTCTGGAGTCCAGTGGGAGACCAACTCGAGGAGTCGAGTCCGGGTCTCCTAACTCTAGAATTGGTAGGGTTGCTTGCCGCTCTCGTAGGGGTCTAGGGTGTGGGTTTGGCTATTCATCACGACCGTGGAATCCGTGTTTTATACTGGCTCGTATTGAAAACACGGACGTCCTAGTATATCCAATATTTCATATGATTCTTCTGCTGCGATATCTGTGATGTGATCATGTGATGTTCTGTGATAGATACTGTATATAGTATATATGATATATTATATAGACGTTACTTATTTTTTACACCCGCGCTAGCCCTGCCCTGCTCTGCCGTTAGTTACCTAACCTAACGGTGCATGAGGGGACATCGAGGCGAATGCGGATGGCATAAATGTACGTCGTATTTATCTGTGATGTTTAGGTAATTTAAATGATGGGACTTCATTAATGAGATTAATGAAATAAAAGAAACCTAAAGATGTTGTAGAATCGAATTTCAAAATAAAACAGGTAGCTACAGTTCTTGCTTTGCACAGCGGTGTATATGATATATCCTGCACCTTATTCGATAAGGAAAGGACCGAGATCCCTTCACCGGGAGTGACTCCTTTAGCAATAACTGGTTGATGCTACATACTCGGTTTGTCTTTTGATAGCTTCTATAGTTTCTGCTTTGCACAGTGATATATATGATATATCCCGCACCTCATTCGATGAGGAAAGGGCCGACGATCCCTTCACCGGGAGTGACCCCTTTAGCAAAACTAGAAAAGCCTCAAAAGCACTCCATTTTAAAATCATTTGATTCTACAACGATATCAAGTTCATTACGCAATAGGTTTTCAGAAAAACCTGTCGTAGCCCTCCGTCATTTCAGATAAGTACTAGTTAGTATTCGTGCTGTGGTAGTTTGGCCTCCGTCAAGGCGTAGTGTATGGTAGCTAACTAGTGCTTATCTGCTAGCATATGATGCGATTGGATTAGGGTATTCGTACGGCGTTGTTTGGCCTCCGTCAAGGGTCGTGCGGGTGGGTTTAATTCATTCAGGAAATGACGGGTTGAACTTGACTAGCGGACTATGGGTAGTTTGGCCTCCGTCAAGGTCATAGGACGCTAGGGGCAAAATTATCGGGAATTTCAAGTGTTGAAATTTGCAATGAGATTGCATACATTCTATGAGATAGTTGGATCCCGATACCCGCTGCGAGTAAGAGTTACTCCTGGGAGAGTTTTACACATTACAATTAGCCGATCAAGTAGGTGTCTAGAAAAGTGTCAACGGGGTTACGCCTCTGGGAAAACGAGGTTTACATTAATTAGGTTCGTGCGAAAGCACGGGGGACCTCCCTCAAAGTACCGACACTGGCCTGGATGAAAGATAGGCGAACTTGTAACGTGTAATTAATCCCGGCTAGTCTTTCCTTTTAGGGTTTGAAGGAAGATTTGATAAAAAACAGTGGGAGCCATCCTGATTAGATAAAATAATAACCAATCTATTCTTGCAAGAGCGCACGCTGAGTGTTTTCTTCTCTCTCTCTCTCCAGGTAGCGACCATATCACGCCTTAATCAAGATAATAATATGGATGTTTTGACCGAACCCGCTTGTTATACTGAGCTGGGGAACGTTGGTCCCGCTCCAACTTATAATTGTTATAAGACAGAGCAGGAAATTGGGGATTACCAGAATTCCCGTGCCGCCCAAACGAAGAAAGTGCATATGATGCATCTTCTTCGGGTGTGTTCATTACAAAGAACTGTTTCTCTGTATCCTCTACGTCCTGGGTATTAGATACCGGATCAGGATCCCGCATATGTAATCTGTTACATAGGGCTACAGATAGGTAGAGAACTGAGAATGGGTGATAAGTTTCATGAGACAGAAAACGGGGCAAGTGTTGCAGCCAAGTCTGTTGGTCACTGTCACCCTGTATCCCAAATGCATTGATTCTGAACGAATATTATTAGATACCGAACCTGATATACAAAATCATATCAGTCTCTTTATTCATAAAGAAAGGATATAATTTTGTACTGTTGGATTATGTTTTGAACATTTCCTATATCAAAAGTTGATCGGTTCAGGCACGTTATCTAAAAACATTGATGTTCTAAATCAAACTACAGTTCTTAGTATATTGAACACACACAAGAGGAAGAGTTCAGAAATGAACAAATCCTTCTTGAGGTATTGTAGACTAAGTCATATCAATGCGACCCGACTAGCTTTAGTTACATATAGATGCATATTTAAATTAGTTTGAATTTACATCTTGTGAAACTTGCCAGTCATGTCACAGAGATTAGATGACCATAGCTCCGTTTACTGGAAACAGAGAAAGAGTTACTGAACTCTTGGGATGATACATGTTGATGTATGTAGGTCCCCTGTCTACACTTGCCAAGACCGGTTCTTTATACTTCATTACATTCTCTGATGATCTTTCGAGATTCAGACCTATGTTCCTGTTGAAACACAAGTCCGAACCTTTTGAGATATTCACAGAATATAAGTTAGAAGTAGAGAACCAAAATACGGGTATAAGTATTATGTCCTATGATGAGATCAAGGAGGAGAATACTTGAGCACGAAATTCTTGGACTTTTCTAAAGGAGAATGAGATTCTCTCTCAGCATTACTCCTCCGTATACACCATAGTACGATGGTATATCGGGGCGGAGCAATCACACCCTATATGATAAGGTGTGCTCTATGATGAGTACTACTGAGTTACCTATTTCCTTTTTGGGATATATGCACTTGAGAAGCTGCATACCTATTGAATAGGGTTCAAATCAAATTAGTTGCCTACCACTTCATATTTGATATGATAAGGGAAGAGCCCATCTCTTAAGTTAGTTAAGATTTGGGGTTGTCCAGCCTATGTCTGAAAAGCAAAATCCGGACAAGCTCGAGGCAAGATCTGTTATGTAGAACTGGAAATGTTCCAGCTATACAAACTGCAGCTGATGATTTGAAAGAACCAAAGGATTCAATAGTTACCAACGAACCTCAGCCTCTCCGCCGATCTAGTAAGGTTCCTCACCCGCCTGAGAGATACTTCGGTTACTCTATGACAGTGGGAGCGAGGATTGCAGCATGAGATGATGACCCAACTAGTTTCGAGCTGGCTATCAGGAGTGGGACTCTGTAAGAATGGCTGGATGCTTAGCGATCTGAGCTGGAATCCATGTACACCAACAAAGTATGGACTTTGGTTGCTATATCTGAAGGGTTAAATCCCCATCAGGAGCAAGTATATCTTGAGAAGATTACTTGGTGTAGATGGAAAAGTTGAGACTTTCAAAGCTAGACTTGTTAAAGCTTTTCGTCATCGACCAGGCGTGGATAATGATGAAACCTTTTCAAGTGGCTATGCTTAAGTCCATCCAGATCCTACTTGCCACAGCTACATACCATGACTACGATATCTGGCGGTTGGGTGTCATGACTGCTTTTCTAAATGATGTTTTAGAAGAGAGAGTCTATAAGTACACAGTCAGAGGGCTTCATAAACAGTGGGAGCAGCGGAAACGTGTACAAGATGCTTTATAGGATAAAGCAGGCATCGCAGAGTTGGAACATCTGTTTTGATGTGTTAGTCAAAGAGTTTGACATCATCAAAATGGTAGATGAACCTTGTATAAACAAAAAGGTAGTAGGGAGTATAGTGACGATCCTCGTAGAGTACGTGGATGACATGCTCTTGATAGGGAAGGAGTTTCCTATGCTACGCTCGATCAATCTCCGCTTATCACAATGATTCTCCACATAGGATCAAAGTGATACCTCCTAAATCCTGGGTTTTGGATCTATGAGATAGATCTAATTGGATGTTAGGATTCTCACTAGTTGTAGTGAGATGGTATCAACCGATCCTGGGGAGAATCACTGGAAGGGTTCCAGGGTGATAAGGACGACTGAAAGTCAGTCACAGGCATTGTCTTTACCCTCAGTAAAGGGACGGTATGTTGGAAGAGTTCCAAGCTAGATACCGTGACATACTAGACGATAAAGGCTGGATACATCGCTACTTAAGATGCTACCAAAGAGGCAGTCTGGATGTATATTTGTTCATGAGATGAACTTAGTTCCTCTGATTGTGTGACAATGGAGTTGTAGCTTATGCCAAGGAACGTCCGTCCCATCAGTGATCTAGACATATTCTAAGGCAGTATCACCTGATCATGGAGATGCTTGATCTCCAAGGGATCGAGGTTAGGAGAGTAGACGCAGAGGACAACACGGCGGATCCACTCACAAAGGCCTTTTCCCAGAAAGAGACTTTTAAGGGATGGTTGAGTATGAGATACTACAACCAATGCTATCAGATGGCCCTAGTGCAAGTGGGAGATTGTTAGTTATATGTATGCCCTAGAGGCCATTACTATACATAGGATGTATATTGTAGTGGATGCTTGGACATATATAGGGAGGACTTTCTTGCTCGACATGATAGTATGCTATCTGGTTGCTCTTTACCTTAACGTGTACACTGATTGTCTCTCTGATACATGTTGGTAAAGCCCTTAGGATGTGTACTCGACTACCGGGACTATGATGCGGATCATACTAGTGGGGACATGGTAGTCCATAAGTACATCCTTCAAAGTCCCTAGTCATGGGTATATCGAGACGGGGCATCGATATACCAGAGTAGACTAGCGTATACCTTCTCGACCCATACAGATGGGCGATGGATGATCCCATATCCATTGGTGTTTGACATCGGAGATGATATACGGATGCTCAGTAGAGACTGGGTACACTGGACGGACTCGCCGAGAACTCCCAGATGGTATTATACCTTACGTCAGATGGCAGTTCTCTGGTGACACTGGTACAGAGTAGTCTGTTGACCCGAGATCGTCATAGAGTCTTGTGTGGTTCCCACTGTGCTTTGATTTCCACCTTACTACATCCAAGAGGGCGTGCAAAACGGTGGTTTTTGGGTACAGTCCCGAATCACATGGAGGTAATGAGCGATAGGAGGGGATTCGTCTCTCCCGGTATAGGGAGTTGATGTTGCGCTGTGTTCGATTGGCTATAACCGAAAATCCCTGGCCAGGGTTGTTGAGATTTACTGGTAAGTGTTACCAGTAGTTTCTTGAACTGTTATAGATTTCATATCGACACGACTTATCGAGCTATTGGGGTCTGACGTTTACCACCCCTAGGCGAGATATGCGACATATCAGACGACGAGACCGGACTGTACGGTAAGTGTTACTGGTTGGATTCACAGGAGTATGAGCGGGCTTGCTCGTCGATCTTCTGATCGCTCAATACCCGGGTGGCCGTTACGTTTAGCAGACCGTTTGCGGCTTGTGGGTGTTTGATATGATCATCACCTGCTGCCGGCGTATTGACGAGTCTTTAGAGTCCTACACAGAGGTTTCCTGGCTCAAGCGAAACGAAATAGGAGTGCATATGAGATATGTGCGGGACCGAGAATAATGCGTATATGTGATACCGTATTCTATTCTCACGATGAATGTATCGAATGGTTGTATGTGATATAACCTAGTTATCGAATCGAGGATTGATTCGATAAGTCGATCCATCGGGTATTAGTCGGTCATATGCGATATGACCGGATCGTTAAATCTAGTATTGATTTAATGATTTAATGCATAATTATATATTTGATATATTACTTTGCATTAACTAGTATTGGTTCACTTTAAATGGATTTTCTCACTTGAAGTTCACAAGTTGTATATGTGATATACTTTTGTGCACTTGTTTGTATCATGTTTGATGATACATGCAACCTTGGGTGTGTGTATGCTATACACTATTTTTAGTGAATGGTTACGGTTTCATTTCTTTTATTTATCTATTCATTTTTGGTTAAAAAGGGAAAATGGAAAACTAAATGGTTGCTTTCATGCTAGAAAGTTCTTGATACTTCATGCATCTTTGACTAAAGCAACCATTTTGTCTTCATCTCCAAAACCTAACCATTCAACTAACTTTAGTTAACTCTCTACACATAACCATGGATGCAATATGATACTTATCATATTATTTTCTATTTTAGAAATCCTTATGATATTCTTTCTTCTTCTTCATCATCTTCTTCAAGCTTTGTGAAAGCTTGTAAGCTTCAATGGTGAAATGAGAAAAAGAGTGAGAAATCCAATTCTAAAGTGAACCCACTTCCTATTTCTTCATCCTCTACCTCTTGCCAAGTAGTATAGGGTGTTTTCTTCACAAGTTTCATGACTTGGTGAAGTGGGAGCTTGATCTTGTGATGCCTCGACGTAGATCATCTTCGGCATCGAAGTCGATGACCTAGCCCGCCCATTTCTCCGATGAAGCCGATGCTAGAGTCCGAGATCCGATATGGACAGTGAGGGGACGTCTACGTGGAGCTAAGGAAGTGGAGAACCGGATCTACAAAGATTGTAGCCTCTTTCTTTTAGTTAAGTTGTTAACTAGTTTCACTTTTCGCCAAAATTCTAGTTAACGATCCGTATTAGGGTTTCTCGGCACTTGTAAAATCTGAAATTGGCATGGTTGATGCCTTGTGAGACCTCATTAGTGTGCCTAGGAACCCTACAGAAAGATCTACTTGCTCCTAATGTGTTTTACCCCTTCAGGAGCACCCAGAAAAATCCAAAATCCATGATTTGCTGAAGTGTGTGGAGCCCATCCTGGATATGAAGCATCTGGTCACCTGAAAGTTTCCACTTCCTATGACCTACTGATAATTAGTAGGACCATCACTACTATGATCCAACCTCCCTGTCACCGTCTATGAGAAAATCGAAGTGTCTATCGGGTATCTGAGGTCATCTACTAAAATCTGCGGAGTGGCTAACTGTTTGTCATGTCCAATTGAATCCTTAGGTTGTACTAAATTTTCGGTAACCGTTTATGGTACTGGAATTACTTCCTATTCTACCATACTCCTACTAGTTTCTTTTGAAAAAAGATTCTTTTATAAAATGGTGGCGAGTCAGTAACAATGTAACTATTGATCTTGTAAATGGTAGAAACAAAATCCCAGCGAATGTTCGGGATAATCCACAAACTGCTATTACCGAAGCGTGCCTCGAGTTTGTCCGAATTCTGCTTTTAAATAGAAACCAGATAACTCCATATCTTAACAACCATAAGATATGTAACCATCCTATATTCATATAGAATCAAGGCACTAATTTTGATGGAACCAGATTCAAATGTCATACAACTGTTTCCAGTGCATATCACCTAATGGAAAAATGCCAATACAGCATTACTTATTATAGAGCACGTCTACAGATGAGTAACCTGTGAGAGAATCAAGTTCTCGATATTACTATAATGGAATACCTAACATAAGTATCTACATCTTCGATCACCTCGAACAATCTCGATACTTCCAACGTATGGTTCTCTACTTTATTCTTATACCTACAAATTTCTCAAAATCTTTGACCTTGCATTACTACGAATCTGTGTCTAAAATTAGAGAACTCATAGGTAATCCTGAATGAAGTAAGAGTACCAACCCTTTGTCCCGAAGGACACTGGACAAAATACACCTCCTTGTATAAGTCCCAAGAGTATACCAACTCAAATTCTGTGTCTTGTAAATTGAAAACATTATCTTGGTTAAGAATGTCTTACACCGTTATTCAATGCACCATATCTTATCCTCAACCGATAAATATAAATGTTTACAACACAATTTTCAAAATGTATATCTCACTTTATAAAAATAAAGGTACAGATATTTCATTTTAAAATCTGGTGCATAACAACGGTTATTCGAAACCAAATATTTGCCATCAGGCAAAACCAGGCGATTTGATCCAATATCAACAATTATAACGAATTCCGATATTAAGGATCAAAGCTACCATTTCCTAATATTCTACTCCTACTCATCATCTGTAACACCGTACAGATGTGAGATCCAAAACTGGTAAATACATACCTTGGAGTCAAAATTGATTGGGAAAACAGTTCTCTATTACACATACACGGAAAAATTGAAACATGAAAATGTTTCATAGGGGATGGTCAGTTATTCCCAGTAATGCCTTTCCTATTATCCAGATTCATGATAATAGTCGCAATTTCCTTTACCCTCACTTCAGTCCCTTTATATGTCTCTACTTCTTACCTTTTGCACACCGTTCCTACGCTAACTGGTTTTCTTCCTTCTCTACCTTTCGGCACCAGCCTAAGGTTTGGAAGAAGACTATCCAATAAGCGTAACAGGTGTACTCTTCTAATCAAGGAGCTCTCGCGAGCTGAAAGAAGGTAAAGGGAAAAGACAACCTAATAATCCTATTCAATTTCTTCAGAACCTGTGGCCATCTTCAACTGAAGTAACATCTTCGAGTTCATATGTAACTATACGATGGCCATTCCTAGCAATATGGATCATCGTAATGATACGACGTATTCTGAAGAAATGCAAAGGGTAAAGTAGGAGTGGCAGGGATATATACGACTTTGTCGCGAATCAAGACAAGCCAAAGCCGAAGGGTGTGTAAGTCCATGGTAGTGCCCCGGCCGTCTAACAGAAGCCAAATGCGGAACAAAAACTTTTACAACTGGCGCTATCGTGTACTATAACCTGGATCTGTCATTAAAGCTAAACTAACAAACTACAAAGTGGGTAGAAATATTATACCGAACGATCCGAGTCCTTCGGTCTTCAACCATCATCCCACGCTTTGTTGCGGCTGCTCCGATCTCCCGAATCTCCAGTCTCCTCGTCCAGGTGGCACCACGTCGACGGATCTTTAAACGGGCTCCCGCCTCTGAATCGAGGCAACTCGATCATCAAGTTTGCCAAAAGAGATGACCAAGATTGATGTAGAGAATGAGTAAAACACTTTGTCTCGTTACGTCTAAAGCTATGGACGAACGGTTAATGAAGTTGCCATTTGAATCGGGTGATGGAAAAATGATCTATATGAAATTACATGAAGCACAACTATCATAATCTTTTTCCAAAAATTCCTTAGCCCCCAAAATAGATTGGCCGGCCACTTATAGAGGTGGGGGGGTAAGTGTAGGGGAGGGGAAGGTGACCATAAGAAAATCTTCTCACAAAAGATCAAGAAGAAATATCTTAGCAAGAAAAAGAAATATCAATGCAAAAGAATGAGTCACTAATACACCTCATCAACTCATTAATGCAACAATTAATGCCAAGATGAGTCACTAATCTAGAAGCTTCTAGAACCACGACTCACCCTCATGACTCATCCGAGAGAAGAAAAGATAAATCCGCATTTAACCGAATGTTAAATACGGGTGATAGAAAATTGGAAACTGGCAACTTCCAAAAGCGATCCCGAAACGAATTTCAGGATAACCCCGTAACAGTATAAACATACCCGCATTTGTATTACGACCAAATACAAATGCAACTGAGACAAAGATATTATATCCACACAGTATAATACTGGGATCCGGCTTAAACCAAAGCCTACCAGTATTATCTGCCCGAAAAATGACACGTACGTAAACGCACGTGCATTTTCCGATCCCTACAATAAAACCATACGGACTCTACAACGTTTCTCTCGAACTTGGGAAAGTGTCTGCAGGGGACTCTAATGACTCATCAACACACTGGCACTGGGTATAACCTCTAGCACGTCAGAGATACAAGCTGTGCGTAACGGTTGCCTATGTATTGATTGGAAGGGAAGCTGACGAGCGAACTCATCCAGAAACCCTACTGAGCCTAACAGTGACAATATACATACAGTCTGGTCCGTTCGTCTATGAGTATCGCATATCTGCCTAGGGGGCTGGTAACGTCAGACCCCCATTAGCGGTATAAGTCGTGTCAGAGAGTAGCCCAGAACACCCTGAGATACTACTGGAGTACCTACCAGTAAATCTCTTGCCTCGGCCGAGGGCTTTGTGTAATGACTCTCCTAGACACAGCGCGATCTCACCCCCAATACCGAGAGAGACGAATCCCCTGCCGATCCGCTCACTTGCTTCCATGTGGCTCGGGACTGTACCCAAAAAAGACCTGTTTGTACGATTCTTTTGAGCCGTGGTAGGGTAGAAATCAAAGCACAGTGGGAACTCACATGAGACAAATGACGACCTCAGGTCGATGAACTAACCTGTACACATGTCACCAGGGAACTGCTATCTGACGATATGTATAATACCAACTACTATATTCCCGGCGAGTCCTGTCCAGTGTACTCATAACCCAATGAGCATCTGTATACATCTTAGGTGAACCAACTGACACCAATGGCTTATGAGACTGGCCACCGCCCCTCGTCGGGGTCTCGACTGTATACACTAGTCTACTCTGGAGTATCGATGCCCTGTCTCGAAACTCCCACGACTAGGGACACTTTAAGGATGTACTTATAGACCCCAGCTCCCACGTATATGATCACCATCATCGCTGGCTGTCAAGCAGAATCCTATGGGCTCTATCATCATGCAATAGTGAACTAATGCATGTATACGATGATAAAGACGAACCAGATAGCATACTATCATCTCGAGTAAAACTATCATATCGGTATAGGTCATGCCTCAATCATTGCAATCACGTACCTGCGATCCAATAATTGACTTTGAGAGCACTATATCCAACAATCTCCCACTTGCACTTAAGGCTAATTATTGTGATATCGCATACTCACAGCCCGTGTGATACCGAACACCCAACCTCTCTACTAATCAGTTTCATAAAGCTAGTCTGTAAAACTTTTGTGTTCGAGGAATAGCCTCAGTGAGTGGATCCGTCCTGATGTTTCTTTCTATATCTCTCTAAATCTCAAATTCGCGGAGAAAGCCATCTCCCGAATCGAGTAATATCTGTCTTAGAATATGTCTGGATATCTGATGGGACCTAGTTCATAATTGAACTCCAAATCCAAACTTCTTAGACTGTATCGATCACTGAACCTAATCAGTATCGCGCACCATGCCTCCCACAGTATCCTCTTGGGCCACCTGTCCATAATACTGTCCCTCGACTAGGGAAAACTATAACTCTGACAATCACTCTGTTATCTATGTCACCTTTGAAGCCTGGAATGATAACCGTCTCCCGAAAGAGGCTGCCGTCATCAATTCCGTATAACATGCACTTATGTTCTAAAACTGCTTCCTTATGTTTCTTCAGGATTGGATTAATATAAACTTATTGCATCTAGTGCAAAAACAACATCTAGTGTGGTACTTGACATCTCACGATTGACTCAATTGCCTAAGCAAGTGATCTGCCAATCATGCACATCCCTCTCCCCTTTAGTCTGTAAGACACCTTTAGAGTGGGTGACTTCATCACCTGCAGGTGCACCACCATGCCAGGAGTCATCTATTCTAAATATTTTTAGAATACTGTCAAAGTACCTACATTGGGAAACTACCCAAATCTAGATCTAAAACCATAGATCTAGTAACCAGAATGTCAGATATTATATACATGTCCTTTATGAAGAAACAACTGTGTGACAACCACAGTATAACCGATTGTAGTATAGGAATTTTACTTCCTACTCTGTGTATGTCATCCAAATACCAGGACATCACACCCTTCTACCTTCTCAACAGATCCATCCCCTATTCTGATGAAGTCAAAGCCATGACTTTCACATCAAAATTAGATGATCATTCTCTGCTATATCTGCTCAAGTCTATAAATAGACATAAGCTACTTGCCCACTATGTTTCCGCTGCTCCCACTGACTACGACAACCCTCTGGCAGAATAATATATGCGTGCACTTCTAAAGCTAGTTTAGAATGACGCTATACTAATCCTCCTGCCGGGTCTCATAGTCTGGAACAACAGTAGTGTCAAGTCTGGGTAAACAAGAACCTCCCTGTCACCGTCCTTGAGGCTACCGGAGTACCTCTCGGGTGTCTGAGGTTACCCACCATATCTGCGGAGTGGCTATTGGAATGTCAAACCTGATTGAATATATAGGTCCTATTAAATTTTCCGTAATCGTTTGCAGTTCTGGAATCACTTCCAGTTCTACCATACTCCTACTTCTGTTTTCTGGAAAAAAAAACCATTTTACTAAAACTTTGGCGAGTCAAGAACAATATCACTATTGATCTGCCAGATGGTAGAAAATCAACCCTCGACATAGCCCGGGTCAACCCACAAACTGCCATTACAGAAACGTGCCTTGAGTTATCCAGTGTCAGGTTTTAAGCATAAGCTGGACAACTCCCCGTATCTTAACATCGTTAAGATATAAACCATTCTATATCCAATATAGAAACTTTGGCACTTATTTAATTGGAACCAGATTCAAATCATGCAGCTGTCTCCAGTGCATATCAACTTAATGGAGAGAGCCTAATCAGCATTACTCAACTTAGAAATACATCCAATTATGAGTAACCTAAAAGAGAAACAAGTTTCTCAAAACCATTACTATCATCTGAATACCAATCACAAGAATCTACATTTTCGATCTCTTTGAAGAATCCCGATACTTGTGACACCTGGTTCTCTACTTTATTCTTATACCTACAACTTCTCAAAACTTAGACCTTGTATTTCTACGAAACACTTGTCTAAAATCTAAAGAAGTCATAAGTAAATAGAACATAGTACGAGGACCAACCCCTTTGTCCTGATGGACACTGAACAACATACAATACTCTGTATAAGTCCGCTGAGTTGAATAACTCAAAACTTATGCATTGTAGGTTGAAGACTGTACCCAGGTGATTTCCTCAAATATCACCAATTACAACGAATTCCGATATAATGAGGATGATCACCAAATTCCCAATAACTTACTCCCACTCATCATCTGTAAAACCGTACAGATATGAGAATGTAACCTGGTAAATACATACCCTGGAGTAAGTATCTAATCGGGAAATCAGTTTTCTTTTAACAATGCACTGAAACATGAAAATGTTTCGTAGGGGTATTCTGGTATTCCTAGTAATGCCTCTTCCATAATCCAATTCATGACTATAACCGTATATCTCTTTACCATCTCTCCAAATCCCTTTATTTGTCTTTATTCATTACCTTCTGTACACCATTGTTAGGCTAAATGGTTTTCTTCCTTCCCTACCGTTCGACACCAGCCTATGGTGTTCCCTTCCGAATGGCGGCTCGTAGACCTGGGCGTCTAGGCCTGAGATTCGGGACAGATGCTATTTGGTTTTATCCGTCCACCTCTCCGAAGATGCCAAGTTGATTTATGGCACCGTATATAGGAGGTTTGGGCGGATGCGGCCGATGTAGCAGACTTCGTCAGATTCCCCCTCGATTGAAGGGTTTTTGATTGTGCGGACGCTCTTCCCTGCAGGCGCAAGCCCCTGCAGTTAATTACGCTACCGCTCGGCGGTAACAACTTTCTCCTGCTCCAGAAGTTCACTTTGTGTCGTGTGTGTTTGTTTTATTTATGGTTGCCCGTGGATTGTATACGGAGACTATTTATTTCGTCGCCCGTAGGACGTGGATTAGTCCAAATCCGTATTTTCTTAGATTTGGGTTTTAGGTTTTGGTTTAAGGATACGTTAACCATATTTGAGGCTAAGATCAACTTAAACGTTTGTTAAGGATACGTTAGTCTAATTTCCAGACTAAGATCAACTTAACGGAATCGTCTAGATCCATTTCCAGTTTAGGGACATGGTGGTCCATTGCATGTATGGCCGTCTGGACCCATCAGCTCTCTGACGACGTTGAAGGATTACAACGACAGATGTCAGAGGAGTTCAGAGATGTACCCTTGAACCAAAGTTGATTGGGGGATCTATAGTCCAATTTGGGACTAAAGTCTGTTTGAAGGTTTAAGGATACGTTAGCCATATTTGAGGCTAAGATCAACTTAAACGGGATCGTTTAGATCCGACAAAAGAGCATTTGGAGGCTCTATTATTCCAGTTTAAGGACGTAGTGGTCCATGTTCCAGTTTAGGGACATGGGGGTCCATGTTCCAGTTTAGGGACATAGGGGTCCATTGCCAGTTTAAGGACATGGTGGTCCATTGAATGTATGGCCGTCGGGACCCGTCACCTCTCTGACGACGTTGAAGGATTACAACGACAGATATCAGAGGAGTTCAGAGATGTACCCTTGAACCAAAGTTGGTTAGGAGATTTATAGTCCAATTTGGGACTAAAGTCTGTTTGAAGGTTTTGGTTTAAGGATACGTTAGCCATATTTGGGGCTAAGATTAACTCAAACATTTGTTAAGGATACGTTAGTCCAATTTGAGACTAAGATCAACTTAACAGGATCATTTAGATCCGACAAAAGAGCATTTGGGCTCTATTGTTCCAGTTTAGGGACATGGTGGTCCATTGCCAGTTTAGGGACATGGTGGTCCATTGCCAGTTTAAGGACATGGTGGTCCATTACCAGTTTAAGGACATAGTGGTCCAATAAAATGTATGGCTGTCGGGACCCATCGCCTGTAGCGCCTTGAAAAGTCGTTTTGGTGTTTTCCTGAAATTCGGTGAAAATTCGGTATTTTTCCGAAAACCGTATTTCTTGTTATTTTGCAGTTTAGGACTAATTATACCTAAAATGGATAGGTAATTACTTGTTTTTAGTAGCTAATGAGTTACTTATGAAATTCTGGTCGTTTAAAAAATTTTCCCTATTTTTCAATTTTTTAATATTATTTTAAACCGGTAAGAAAATACATTAAATTAGCAATAAATACAAATTTTTCCGGGATAATTTTAATCTTTAAAATTATGTTAATTAAAATCTAGTTGTAACATAAATTTTTAGTATTTTATTTTAAGTTTTTACTAATTTTTATTATAGAAAACGAAATTTATTTAAATTAAGCTAAAACTTGCAATTTTTGTATCTTGAGGGTTCTTTTTGCATAGAAATTTTTTTGTGCAATCACTCTCAACCTCACCCCTCTTTGTTTGGCCGGCCCCACCCCAAATTCAGCAGCATGAATTTTTCCCCCCTCATTTTTGTCTCCATCTTTGTATTGAAACCTTATGTTGTTTAAAATATATTAATTTGTGTTTAGTTGTGAATGGTTGCTTTGACTTTGGAAAATTTCCACAACCACTCACACATCTCCCCATTCCTTCCTCCTGCACGAATTCTGCAGCCCCATCTTTCTCCCCAAAAAGAAAAATTCTCCTTCTCATTTTGCCTCTAAATTTCGTCTCAAATCCAAGAAAAATCCACAAATCCTTCACAAATTCAACCCAAATCCTTATTCTACCTGTTTTCACACCCCTATTAGTTTAAATTAAGGAGAAAAATGGCATCTTTGGAGGCAAATTATTCTTGCTAGATATCTAATTGAGGTATAATTTTGACCCATTTAAATACTTATGGTTTGATTCCTTGAATGAAATTGTTTTAGTGTTAAATTTCATTGCTAATTTCTAATCTTGTTTTTTTTAAAGTGAATGTTTTGAATTGAATTAGGGTTTAGAAACCATTATTTAGTTGATTAAATCTAATTTGTTATCTAGTTGTTTTGCTAACCTAATCTAGGAGGTTAACTTGCTAATTGGGTTATAAATTAGTGTTAATTTAAGGTTTTTCATATATAGTTTGGATTAAGAATTGCTAGGTTATATAATTCAAGTAATGGTTGTTTATGGAAAATAGGTTTTGAATCTTTGCTAATGTGTTGTAATTATAGTGTTTGTAGATTGCTCGTTGTGTGGTTGGATTGTGATAACCGTATCGCTAAGTTTCGATTTTTGCACCAAAATTGCTAGTTTGTGCTTACTAGGTTTTTATTAAAATTATTTGGTGAATTATTTGTGATACCTTGGGGATATTTTTAGCATCTCCTATGACGTTTAGGATGCGTGAGTGCGGATTTTTGGGTAGTCGGGTTTTAGTTTTGCCGGGCGACCAAATCGGCGTTTTTTTGGCAGTTTTTGCGATTTTCGCGTGTGTTCCGCGCACTTTGTGCACGTTGTACCTAGCTAGCGAACATTAGTAGTTCCGTTTGGGTTATGCGTCGTTCTTGATATGTAACCTTATGTTTGGTATTGATGTAAATTCCAGGTTCGGTCGCGAAGACGTCAGACGCGGCGCGAAAGGGGAAAGCGGTGATTGGACACAGCTAGCCAGGGATTCCGGTGAGTAGATGTAACATCTACGGGGGACTATCGTTGGATGGCGCAAGCCGCCCGATAGTTTTAGTAACTTAAAAGATCCTTAGTGATGTTAGTAATTAGGGGTGAAATACTTATTTGACTATTTGCTGCATCCATGCATTATATTGACATACCTATACGAAACCATTTTATAGGACACCTGCACCATTGCCAGGGTTTTTATATGCAGCACGAGCACTATTCATGCTTACACACACACCCTGGTAATTGCCATGCCACCACACTAGATAACCTTTAAATTTAAACATTTTACTAATTGATACTTAAACTTGTGCTATTGCCTTTAATTCCTTAAAATGAAACCGTAGGATTGCTATTCATGTGCATGTACTTCATCATATTAATTGTTCATGCTTAATCCATTAATCACACATCGCAACTTGATTATTGATACCATATGCATTCATTATCACTGATATATGCACTTATGAAGATTTCTTGAGATTTTATGATATTGCTGGATTTCGGGGGAAAGCCGCAAAATTTCTAAACTTATTATATTTTTAAAATATGTAAATTGCGGTTTTCTAGTGATGTAAGTGTCGTCCACCATGAGTTTGCTGTGGTTTTGGAAATCCGTGTCGAGGAGTGGAGGAACCGGCACGGGTACATGGTGGGCCCGGTAAGGTACCCCCGGGCAAGAGGAATGTGGTGTTGACGTTGTGCCTGGCAGGGGACGGATTACCTACCGGTGACTTCATTGGGCACGGCGGATATCCAGAGGATACCGACCGGGGCCGCGAGAGGATGAGATATTGATATTGAGATGGGTCAGCCGGATGGCTGAGGCCAGAGACACTATGACATGGATTTATGAGATTTGAGACAGCTTTTAGGTGTCGTTGCTGGACACCGGTTCTCGTCGATTCTTTGAGTATTATGCTGGCATTCTAAAAGAGTTTCAAAAACAAAAAGAGATAAAATGTTTCATATATATACCATTGAGACCTCAGATATTCATGTTGCATACATATTAGTACACTGATGTTGTATACACACCTGCTAGTGCATCCAGTCTTACCTGTATTTTAGATGCTAGGATGCTTGTGTGCATGCATACGATAGCCTTTGTAGATATTATTTATTACTCACGAGTTGGCAACTCACCCCCGTTGTGCCACAGCCTTTTGCAGGTCCGCTCCGTCAGTACAGTAGCGGCGGGCGCACTTGTTCTTTTGCCTCCTTTGCCTGGACTCGAGGTTTTGCTCCTAGGTGGGTTATATTATTATTTTTGGTACCACCTTGTATATTCTTTGTATCTAGTACACTCTATCTACTGTATCTACCAGCATTATTGTATATTGACCTAGAGATGAGACTGTGAGATTTCTGTATTTTGGGGTCGAGCTCACTTGAGTCGACATGCTGTTTTTCTTATGCTTCATTATGATTATTTTGCTTGTTGTCATTTTATATTGCGTGGGATTTGTGACCGTCTTATGGCGAAGAGCTAGCTCCCGCTTGGGGATGCCCTATTTTGTTGGATTCATATATATTTTTGTTGTACCCATTTTGGGGGCCAGTTTTACAAAGGAGACTCTGCCGAAATTTTCGGAAAAATTGGTATTGTTTTTAAAAAGGGTTTTACATGGCTTATTTGATAAACTCGCTTTCAATGGATTGGTTTTCCTTCATTCTTTTGCTTAATTGGTTTTGTTTTCTGGGCTTTGGCTTACTTATTTTACGGACGTCTTTAGACGTTTCGTAAACTTAAGTGCCAGTCACGTTCCGTACCCTGCGGGTCGTAACATCGCCTCTCTGAAGACGTTGAAGGATTACAACGACAAATATCAGAGGAGCTCAGAGATGTACCCTTGAACCAATGAGTTGGTTGAAAGAGCAGATGTGCTCAGTTCAAGATGATTTGAGGACTTATGGCCAGTTTGGGCTAAGTCTAATTATGTTTGAAATATTAGCCCTTTGGGCCATTAGACATTTGTCTAGGTTCAGCCCCTCATCATTCAGCAGTGCTAAACAGAGGTTTGGGGGTTCTGACAATCATTTTGTCTTTGATTTCCTCAATTTTGAGATTCATTTGGAGGAGGGACTTGTGCCTCTGGAAAATTAACCAATTTGGCTAAAAGTAGTGTTAAACACTAAAGAACAACAGTGTTAAACACTGGAGATAGAACTCTCAAATTAATGTTAAACACTAAAATACAATCAGTGTTAAACACTGGAAATATAATCTTCAATTTAGTGTTAAACACTAGAAACAATCAGTATTAAATACTGGAAATATAATCCCCAAATTAGTGTTAAACATTAAAGAAAGAGGGGTCACGTGTGGACACGTGAGAGCGCCCAAAGGTGGGACCCGATCCCTTTTCTTCGTTATGCAATTAAGTGTTAAACACTTCTTCATCTTTTGAGCATCACGTGTTGACACGTGATGGAGATTTATGCACTGATCATTAAAGCACTCGCTAAGGGGTCACGTGGGGACACGTGAGAGCGCCCAAAGCTCATATTTCCTTTGCTTTTTCTTTCTGTGTTTTCTAGGTCACGTGGGAGCACGTGAGGCATTGCCTCAAAGCTTTCCTCCTTCTCATTTCTGGGGATCTCTTCAGGGGTCACGTGGGGACACGTGACCTTGGTCTTTTGCATGCATGGAGATCTTTTAAGTCTCTTCATTTTATTTTGAGAATTTAATTCTCTGTAAGATTAAGAATTAAATTCTTATTTAGGGTAAAACCCTAATTTCTTTTTAAAGGAATTAAATTCCCAAATATGTAAAAGAATTAAATTCTTATATAAGGTTAAACCCTAGTTTCATTTTAGGAGGAATTAAATTCATGTTGATCTGAGAGAATTAAATTCTCAATTAGGGTTAAACCCTAGTTCTGTTTTAGGAGAATTAAATTCTCATATAGGGTTAAACCCTAGTTTTGTTTTAGGAGAATTAAATTCTCAAAACTCAATTCCCCTTTTATGTTTAGGATCTGCATGGCAGGATCTCGACCCGATGAGAATTAAATTCTCAACTTATGGGGAGATGTGCTCTGTGCAGATCTTCAACCAGAAGAAGAACTAAGTTCTTTTTTGTATAAGAGTTAAACTCTTGGATTGAGAATTAAATTCTCTTTATTGAAGTTTTGATCCTTTTTCCCTTTCTCACCTAGGGTTTTCTTTGTTCAGAATTAAATTCTCCTTTCTTTTCTCTCTCTGTTGTTGTTATCTCCCCAAAAAAAGTAGATCCCTTCTCTTCTCTTCTTGGCTCCTATTTATAGGAGGAGGAAAAGAATCATTTTGTTTAGCAAATCTCTCATTGAAAGATTTGATTTGTTTTCATCATTAATATGATCCTTTAGATCATTCAGTGAATTTTATTCACCGTTGGATTTTAAATCCTAAGATATTCTGTTTGTTATTTTCGGTGAGATTTAGGGGAAATCTTTCCTTGTCTAAGATTTTTTCCATAAATTGGTGATTTTTAATCACCCATGGATCATTAATCCAACGGTCCCCATAATCCTTTTCCATTTGGAAAGATTTAGAAGCTTTTAGAATTTAATTCTATTAACTGTAAGGCTTTCGAAGCCAGTCACGTGCAGACACGTGACCCTTGGTCACGTGTGAGCACGTGACCCCCAATTGAGTTCTTTAACGGCCGCTTATTTATGTTGTTGTTTTAACCATCACGTGTCAACACGTGACCATTGGTCACATGTGAGCACGTGATACCTCGTTGAGGTATTTTTTCTGACTTTTAGAATTAAATTCTTTTAAGCTGTAAGGCTTTCAAAGCCTGTCACGTGCTGGCACGTGACCATTGGTCACGTGTGAGCACGTGACCCTCAATTGAGTTATTTTTCAGTAGTTTGTTTTCGCTTCTGTTCGATAAAGTTTTAACCATCACGTGTCTACACGTGAGCATTGATCACGTGTGAGCACGTGATACCTCATTGAGGTAATTCCTGATTTTTAATCAGGGAACAGTGCATAGCATATTTGCTCATAACTTTTGATCCCGGATGAATTATGAAGCCCATAATATATCAAATCGAAGGGTTTTTCGAGATGCTTCCAATATCATCAGAATTTATCTGTTCCTCTTTCGGGAGTTTATCAAAATACAGGGCAGAAGATACTGGTTCGCATTTCCTTAAGCGTATCGCTGCCATTTGATACCTTGGACTCTTTTGCGCAGAAAATTTTGGCGGGAACATATGGTTTGGAAGAAGACTATCCAGTAAGCATAATAGGTGTACCTTCTTAAACCAAGGAGTACTCGCAACTTGAGAGAAGATGATGATAAAAGACAACTGAATAATACCTTATTCCCTTTCTCCCGAACTGGGGAAAAATCAAAGGTGGAATAGGAGTGGCGATGAAGTACGCGGTTTGGTCGTGAATGATAACAGTCGCAATTTACTTTGCCCTCTTTCTAATTCCTTTATTTTGTCTTTAGTTATTACCTTCTGTACACCCTACTTAGGCTAATTAGTTTTCTTCATTCCCTACCTTTCGGCACCTGCCTATTGCTTGGAAGAAGACTATCCAATAAGCGTAATAGGTGTAGCCTCTTAAACTAAGGAGCCCTCGCAAACTGAGAGAAGGTGATAATAAAAGACAACTGAATAAACCAATTCTATTTCTCCTGAACCTGGATCCATCCTCGAAGAAGTCCCTCCGAGTTCGTATATAACCATACGATGGATCTATCCAATGGAAGTGGATGTCCGTAGTAATACGGGGTGTTCTGAGAAATACAAAAGGAAAAAGAAGGAGCGGCAATGACTTTTGCAACTCGGACAATCCAAAAGCCAGTATTTTAAGAAGGTTCGGTCAACTTGGTCACTGAGTCATAGTCAAGGGTCGGTCAAAGGTCGCTGCCCAAGAGAGAGAGAGAGAGAAAAGAAACACTCTGTGTGCACTCTAACCTAGATCAGAATGGTTATCACTTTATCTAATCAGGAAACCTCCCACTGTAGTCTCAAATTCTCCTCCAAACCTGAAAGAAAAATTAGTTGGGATCACCCGAAGAGTAAACTAACTCATCAGTGAGAATCGGGATCCAACTATCATCGCACGATAACTTGATGGAAGCCACTCAAGTTATCACACTCTAGAAGGTATGCGCATGCCTGGCAAATTTCCTGTATGTTTGAAACTCCCGATGTGATTTTTGCCCCATGCTCTTATGATCGTGACTTTGGCCAACCCATCATAAGTCGCATGCCAAGTTCTACCCGTCATTATCCAGGTTAATTTGAACCCACCCGTACATACCCTTGACTTTAGCCAACAAGGTAATACGACTGTCCCAAACCAACACATCTATCTACGCAACAGATGAATACCCAGCAGCTACCAAGCACTATGCCTTGACTTTGGCCAAACAAACATAGCTTGAATACTACTGACCATCCATAAGAAATGACGGAGGGCTACGGCTGATTTTTGGCGAAAAACCTTTAACGTAATGAACTTGATCTTGTTGAAGGAACCTGATAGCTTTTTATAAAATATAGTGGCGAAAACCTTTCGCTAAAGAGGTCACTCCCGGTGAAGGGGTCTCGGCTCTTTCCTCGTGGAATGAGGTGCAGGATATTCCAACTGAATACCGCGATGCAAAGCAACTTGTAATCGACTATAGTGAAGTTATTACCCTGACGTAAACTTCTGCCCAAGGGGTCACTCCCGGTGAAGGGATCTCGGCCCTTGCCTCGTCGAATGAGGTGCTGGATATTCTAACTGAATACCGCTATGCAAAACAAAAAGGAAACATCTTTGTAATAACACTTTTTAAAATTTGTTCCAACAATATCAAATATAGGTTTGTTTTATCCTTGCATTGATAAGAATCAATGCAGTCCCATCAATCAATCATACTAGAAAAGAACGAAAATATAATGTACGTATATACCATGCACATTCGTCACTGGGTCCCGTCATCACCCGTTGGGTTACTTAACTAACGACAGAGCGGGGGCTGGACTAGCGCGGATGTAAAACATATACAACATCTAATAGTATATATACCAATATACAATAATCGCTCCAGGCGTGATAATATGCAACATTACAGAAAAGTAATAAGCATCACAGAACAATACAGATAATCTGGGATCCCCGGGTTTCACAGAGCCGCTACTGAAACCCGTCGTTCCCCTGGTCGTGTGGATAGCCTGTGCAATGAAACCTAGACCCCTACGGGTGCGGCAAGTTACCCGCCAAAACCTGAAGTGAGGCAGCCCCCTACAGCAAAATGAATGGACCACCCGGCACTTCACGGAATCCGGTAACTTGAGCACCCCTCCATGGGTCAACCTGTACCCCCTACGAGTGCGGCGAATAGTCTGCTAATTCTAGAGTGAGGCCCCTCTGCCTCTCAAAGCCATGAGATACAGACCCGTTTCCCTTCAGAACCCAGCTATCCGTGCACTCCGTCGCGGGGTAAACCTAGTACAGAAATAAAAAATATGTACAACGGGTACATCGACCTCAACCCGGTCGTGCCCCAAAAGAATAATATACAAACAGGCAGTGACGGCAGTCCACATGTTGGACGCTCGCCCCGCAATATCAAATGTACAAATAAATCCAAACTGTACTAACATTGCACACTGCTATCCACCACGACAAATCCGCAACATCACAGCACAACACAGAACATCAACGTGAATGTCACGTTCGCAAACCCGTCTAAAAGAACTATAGCAATTAGATGCGGTTTACCGCTCAAATGACATTCCCGGTCTGAGATATAATGTAAATACTGCAAACTAACAAGTTTAAAATTTCGATCGTCAAAATTTCCCGAAGTGGGCCCCACGAACTTCTGCTGTACAGTAACCAAATATGGGCCCAAAAGAAACACTCCAGAAACCACAATTCACTGTCTAGAAGCTACTGTAGAAAATTAGCTAATTGATCTCCTAATTCGGCGGCGGATCCGTGGCCAAACCCTAACTTGGGCCGCAGATCCGCGGCCGTACAGAGGGATCACAGAGCCAATTTTCTCCAGTGTTCTTAGAAAACCCTGCTTGATTTTCTGATATGCACAAAATAATTTTTTAGGCTTGATTTAAAATCGACAGAAAGTTTAAAACTGAAAATTGTGATTTTTGAAATTCCGTTCGATCGATGTTTTAAACGTGTTAGCGCAAGTTAGTATAGCTTAATGGTGAGGCTCTGATACCATTGTAAGTCCACGGTAGTGCCCCGACCGTCTAACAGACGCCAAATGCGGAACAAAAACTTTTACAACTGGCGCTATCGTGTACTATAACCCGGATCTGCTATTAAAGCTAAACTAACAAACTACAAAGTGGGTAGAAATGTTATACCGAACGATCCGAGTCCTTCGGTCTTCAACCATCATCCCACGCTTTGTTTCAGCTGCTCCGATCTCTTGAATCTCCAGTCTCCTCGTCCAGGTGGCACCATGTCGACGAATCTTTAAACGGGCTCCCGCCTCTGAACCGAGGCAACTCGATCATCAAGTTTGCCAAAAGAGATGGCCAAAATTGATGTGGAGAATGAGTAGAACACTTTATCTCGTTACGTCCAAAGCTATGGACGAACGGTTAATGAAGTTGCCATTTGAATCGGGTGATGGAAAAATGATCTATATGAAATTACATAAAGCACAACTATCATAATCTTTTTCCAAAAATTCCTTAGCCCCCAAAATAGATTGGTCGGCCACTTATAGAGGTGGGGGGGTGAGTGTAGGAGAGGGGAAGGTGACCATAAGAAAAGATTCTCACAAAAGATCAAGAAGAAATATCTTAGCAAGAACAAGAAACATCAATGCAAAAGAATGAGTCACTAATACACCTCATCAACTCATTAATGCAACAATTAATGCTAAGGTGAGTCATTAATCTAGAAGCTTTTAGAACCACGACTCACCCTCATGACTCACCCGAGAGAAGAAAAGATAAATCCGTATTTAACCGAATGTTAAATACGGGTGATAGAAAACTGGAAACTGGCAACTACCAAAAGCGATCCCGAAACGAATTTCAGGATAACCCCGTAACAGTATAAACATACCCGCATTTGTATTACGACCAAATACAAATGCAACTGAGACAAAGATATTATATCTACACAGTATAATACTGGGATCCGGCTTAAACCAAAGCCTACCAGTATTATCTGCCCGAAAAATGACACGTGCGTAAACGCACGTGCATTTTCCGAACCCTGCCATAAAACCATACGGCCTCTACAACGTTTCGCCCGAACTTGGGAAAGTGTCTGTGGGGGACTCTAATGACTCATCAACACATTGGCACTGGGTATAAGCTCTAGCACGTCAGAGGTACAAGCTGTACATAACGGTTTCCTATATATTGATTGGAAGGGAAGCTGACGAGCGAACTCATCCAGAAACCCTACTGAGCCTAACAGTGACAATATACATACAGTCCGGTCCGTTCGTCTATGAGTATCGCATATCTGCCTAGGGGGCTGGTAACGTCAAACCCCCATTAGCGGTATAAGTCGTATCAGAGAGTAGCCCTGAACACCCTGAGATACTACTGGAGTACCTACCAGTAAATCTCCTGCCTCGGCCGAGGGCTTTGTGTAATGGCTCTCCTAGACACAACGCGATCTCACCCCCAATACCGGGAGAGACGAATCCCCTGCCGATCCTCTCACTTGCCTCCATGTGGCTCGGGACTGTACCCAAAAAAGACCTGTTTGCACGACTCCTTTGAGCCGTTGTAGGGTAGAAATCAAAGCACAGTGGGAACTCACATGAGATAAATGACGACCTCAGGTCGATGAACTAACCTGTACACATGTCACCAGGGAACTGCTATCTGACGATATGTATAATACCAACTAGCATATTCCCGGCGAGTCCTTTCCGGTGTACTCATAACCCAATGAGCACCTGTATACATCTTAGGTGAACCAACTGACACCAATGGCTTGTGAGACCGGCCACCGCCCCTCATCGGGGTCTCGACTGTATACACTAGTCTACTCTGGAGTATCGATGCCCTGTCTCGAAACTCCCACGACTATGGACACTTTAAGGATGTGCTTATAGACCCCAGCTCCCACGTATATGATCACCATCATACCGCTGGCTGTCAAGTAGAATCCTATGGGCTCTATCATCATGCAATAGTGAACTAAAGTATGTATACAATGATAAAGACAAACCAGATAGCATACTATCATCTCGAGTAAGACTGTCATATCGGTATAGGTCATGCCTCAATCATTGCAATCACGTACCTGCGATCCAATAATTGACTTTGAGGGTACTATATCCAACAGGGTGTAAGAAGGTTCGGTCAAATTGGTTCCTGAGTTTTTAAGGTAAGTCATGGGTCGCTGTACTAGAGAGAGAGAAAAGAAACACTCAGCGTGCACTCTATCAAGATTAGATTGGTTATCACTTTATCTGATCAGGATGGCTCCCACTGTTTCCTCGAATTCTCCTTCAAACCCTAAAAGGAGAACTAGTCGGGATCATTTAAGTGAAAAATATCTCGAGGAGTAATACGTACTCATCAGTTGGAATTGGGACCCAACTATCATCATGTAATAACCTGACGGAATCCACTCAAGTCACCACACTCCAGAAGGTATGCGCATGCCTGGCAAGTTTCTCGTGCAGGGTTCCTAGGCACACTAGTGAGGTCTCCCAAGCCATCAACCATGGCAATTTAAAAATTATGGTGCCTACAAACCCTAAACTACGAATCGATAACTAGAAGTCTAGGCGAAAAGAACTAGTAAACAAATTAACTAATGAGAATACGGAAATACAACCTTGGTAGATCCGGTCCTCCACCTCCACGGCTCCGCAACGAGGTCGTCTCCGCTGTCCAAATCAAATCCGGGCTCTAGAGTCGGCTTCGTCGGAGAATGGGCAAGCTAGGTCGTCGATGTCCATGCCGAAGATGATCTACGTCGAAGCATCGCAAGATCAAGCTCACAACTTCACCAAGTCATGAAACTTGTGAAGTAAACACACTCTACTACTTGGCAAGAGGTAGAGGATGAAGAAATAGGAGTTGGGTTAACTTTAGAATTGGATTTCTCACTCTAATTCATCAATCACCATTGATGAGGTCAAGGTTTTTCTTCTTTAGTTCAATGAAGAAGGAGAAGAAAATGAAGAAGAAAATTATGATTAGATTATTTCCAAAATGAAAAGAATAATAATCTTATCATAACTTGAACCATGGTTAGATGTAGAGAGTAAATCATGGTTAAAGAATGGTTAGGTTAAGCATGAGATAAGAATGGTGGACAAAGTCAAAGGTTCATGAATCTTCAACTACAATCCAAAAGAAGCCACCATTCTTTTCTCATTTTCTTTTCTCATTTTCTTTTATTCATTTATCAAAAAGAATAAATGAATAATTAAGAAAATAAAACCCTAAACATAATCACAACCATGGTTCAAACTTTACACTTAACCAAAGTGGTATGCATCATCAAACATGATACAAATATGTGCACATAAACATATCGCATATACAATGCGCACACTCGAGCGAGAAAATCCATCTTAAGTAAACCGATACTAGTTGATGCAAAGAAATATATCAAATATATAATTATGCATTAAATCATTAAATCAACACTTGATTCAATGATCCGGTCATGCGCACATAACCGACTGGTATCATTAGTAACATCTTATCGAATCAACACTTGATCCGATAACCCGGCTATATCGCATATAACCGATCAATGTCACATCGCGAGAATCAAATACAGTATCACATACTCGTATTATTCTCGGTCCCGCACATATCTCATATGCGCTCCTATTTCGTTTCGCTTGAGCCAGGAAACCTCTGTGTAGGACTCTAAAGACTCGTCAATACGCCGGCAGCAGATGATGATCATATCAAGCATCCACAAGCCGCAAGCGGTCTGCTAAACGTAACGGCCACCCGGGTATTGAGCGATCTGAAGATCGACGAGCAAGCCCGCTCACACTCCAGTGAATCCGACCAGTAACACTACCGTACAGTCCGGTCTGATCGTCTGATATGTCGCATATCTCGCCTAGGGGTGGTAAACGTCAGACCCCAATAGCTCGATAAGTCGTGTCGATATGAGGTCTATAACTGTTCGAGAAACTACTGGTAACACTTACCAGTAAATCTCAGCAACCCTGGCCAGGGATTTCCTGTTATAGCCAATCGAACACAGCACAACATCAACTCCCTATACCGGGAGAGACGAATCCCCTCCTATCGCTCATTGCCTCCATGTGACTCGGGACTGTACCCAAAAACCACCGTTTTGCACGCCCTCTTGGACGTGGTAAGATGGAAATCAAAGCACAGTGGGAACCACACAAGACTCTATGACGATCTCGGGTCAACAGACTACTCTGTACCAGTGTCACCAGAGAACTGCCATCTGACGTGAGGTATAATACCATCTGGGAGTTCTCGGCGAGTCCGTCCAGTGTACCCAGTCTCTACTGAGCACCCGTATATCTCCTCTGATGTCAAACACCGATGGATATGGGATCATCCATCGCCCATCTGTATGGGTCGAGAAGGTATACGCTAGTCTACTCTGGTATATCGATGCCCCGTCTCGATACACCCATGACTAGGGACTTTGAAGGATGTACTTATGGACTACCATGTCCCCACTAGTATGATCCGCATCATAGTCCAGGTAGTCAAGTACAGATCCTAAGGGCTTTACCAACATGTAACAGAGAGACAATCAGCATACACGTTAAGGCAAAGATCAACCAGATAGCATACTATCATGTCGAGCAAGAAAGTCCTCCCTATATATGTCCCAGCATCCACTACAATATACATCCTATGTACAGTAATGGCCTCTAGGGCATACATATAACTAACAATCTCCCACTTGCACTAGGGCCATCTGTAGCAGTGGTTTGAAGTATCTCATACTCAACCATCCCATAAAAATCTCTCTCTGGGAACAGGCCTTTGTGAGTGGATCCGCTGTGTTGTCCTCTTAGTCTACTCTCCAAACCTCGATCACCCTGTAGATCAACCATCTCCATGATCAAGTGATACTGCCTTAGAATATGTCTGGATCATTGATGGGACCGGCGTTCCTTGGCATAAGCCACAACTCCATTGTCACACAATGGTGGGAACGTAGTTCATCTCATGAACCAATATACACCCAAACAGCTTCTAGGGTAGCATCTTAAGTAGCGATGTATCCAGCCTTTATCGTCTAGTATGTCACGGTATCTAGCTTGGAACTCTTCCAACATACCGTCCCTTTACCGAGGGTAAAGACAATGCCTGCGACTGACATTCAGTCGTCTTTATCACCCTGGAACCCTTCCAGTGATTCTCCTCAGGATTGATTGACACCATCTCACTACATCTAGTGAGTATCCTAACATCCATTTAGATCTATCTCATAGATCCAAAATCCAGGATTTAGTAGGTATCACTTTAATCCTATATGGAGAATCCTAGTGATAACCGGAGATTGATCGAGCGTAGCATAAGAAACTCTTTTCTTATCAAGAGTATGTCATCCACGTACTCTACGAGGATCATCACCATACTCCCTACTACCTTTTTGTTTATACAAGGTTCATCTACCATTTTGATGATGTCAAACTCTTTGACTAATTCATCAAAAACAGATGTTCCAACTCCGCGATGCCTGCTTTATCATATAAAACATCTTGCACACGTTTCCGCTGCTCCCACTGTCTACGAGGCCCTCTGGCTGTGTACTTACAGACGCTCTCTTCTAAAACATCATTTAGAAAAGCAGTCATGACACCCAACCACCAGATATCGTAGTCATGGTATGTAGCCGTGACAAGTAGGATCTGGATGGACTTAAGCATAACTACTTGAAAAGGTTTCATCATTATCCACGCCTGGTCAACGACGAAAACCTTTAACAAGTCTAGCTTTGAAAGTCTCAACTTTTCCATGTACACCAAGTAATCTTCTCAAGATATACCTGCTGCTGATGGGGATTTAACCCTTCAGATATAGCAACTAAAGTCCATACTTTGTTGGCGTATAAGGATTCCATCTCATATCGCTAAGCATCCAGCCATTCTTACAGAGTCTTACTCTCGATGGCCAGCTCGAAGCTAGTTGGGTCATCATCTCATGATGCAATCCTCGCTCCCACTGTCATAGAGAAAACAAAGTAACTCTCAGGTGGGTGAGGAACCCTACTAGATCGGCGGAGAGGCTGAGGTTCGTTGGTATCTACTGAATACTTTGGTTCTATCAAATCATCAGCTGTAGTTTGTATAGCTAGAACCTTTCCAGTTCTACATTACAGTCCTTGCCTCGAGCTTGTCCGGATTTTGTTTTTAGACATAGGCCGGACAACCCCAAATCTTAACTAGCTTAAGACATGGGCTCTTCCCTTTCCATATCACATATGAAATGGTAGGCAACTGATTTGATTGGAACCCTATTCAATAGGTATGCAGCTTCTCAAGTGCATAACTCCCTAAAAGGAAATAGGCAACTCAGTAGTACTCATCAAAGAGCACACCTTATCACATAGGGTGTAATTGCTCCACCCCGATATACCATCGTGCCATGGTGTATACAGAGGAGTAATGCTGAGAGAGAATCTCATTCTCCTTTAGAATAGTCCAGGAATTTCGTGCTCAAGTATTCTCCTCCCTGATCGCATCAAAGGACATAATACTTATACCCTTATTCTGGTTCTCTACTTCTCGCTTATATTCTGTGAATATCTCAAAAGGTTCGGACTCATGTTTCAACAGGAACATATGACTGAATCTTGAGAGATTATCAGAGAATGTAATGAAGTACAAAGAACCTGTCTTGGCATGTGTAGACAGGGGACCTTACATACATCAACATGTATCATCCCAAGAGTTCAGTAACTCTTTCTCTGTTTCCAGTAAACGGAGCTATGGTCATCTTATCTTTGTGACATGACTGGCGAGTTTCACAAGATGTAAATTCAAACTGATTTAAATATGCATCTTTATGTAACTCTAGCTAGTCGGGTCACATTGATCTGACCTAGTCTACAATGCCTCAAGAAGAATTTGTTCATTTCTGAACTCTTCCTCTTGTGTGTGTTCCTTATACTAAGTACTGTAGTTTGATTTAGAACATTAATGCTTTTAGATAACGTGCCTGAACCGATCAACTTTTGATATAGGAAATGTTCAAAACATTATCCAACTATACAAAATTTTATCATTTCTTTACTAATAAAGAGATAGATATGATTTTGTATATCAGGTTCGGTATCTAATAACATTCGTTCAGAATCAATGTACTGTAATACAGGGTGACAGTGACCAACAGACTTGGCTGCAACTCTTGCCCCGTTTTCTGCCTCATGAAACTTATCACCCGTTCTCAGTTCTCTACCTTTCTGTAGCCCTATGTAACTGATTACATATCTGGGATCCTGATCCGGTATCATATACCCAGGACGTAAAGGATACTGAGAAACAGTTCTCTGTAATGAACACACCCGAAGATGATGCATCAGTATGCACTCTCTTCGTTTGGGCGGCACGGGAATTCTGGTATTCCCCAATTTCCTGCTCTGTCTTATAACAATTATAAGTTGGAGCGGGACCAACGTTCCCCAGCTCAGTATAGCAAGCGGGTTCGGTCAATATTCCGTATTATTATCTTGATTAAGGCGTGATATGGTCGCTACCAGGAGAGAGAGAGAAGAAAACACTCAGCGTGCGCTCTGTCAAGAATAGATTGGTTTTTATTTTATCTAATCAGGATGGCTCCCACTGCTTTTTATCAAATCTTCCTTCAAACCCTAAAAGGAAAGACTAGCCGGGATTAATTACACACTATAAGTTCGCCAATCTTTCAGCCAGGCCAGTGTCGGTACTTTGAGGGAGGTCCCCCGTGCTTTCGCACGAACCTAATTAATGTAAACCTCGTTTTCCCAGAGGCTTAACCTCGTTAACACCTTTCTAGACACCTACTTGATCGGCTAATTGTAATGTATAAAACTCTCCCAGGAGTAACACTTACTCGCAGCGGGTATCGGGATCCAACTATCTCATAGAAGGTATGCAATCTCATTGCAAATTTCAACACTTGAAATTCCCGATAATATTTTGCCCCTAGCTCGCTATGACCTTGACGGAGGCCAAACAACCCATAGTCCGCTATTCAAGTTCAACCCGTCATTTCCTGATTGAATTAAACCCACCCGCACGACCCTTGACGGAGGCCAAACAACGCCGTACGAATACCCTAATCCAATCGCATCATATGCTAGCAGATAAGCACTAGTTAGCTACCGTACACTACGCCTTGACGGAGGCCAAACAACCGCAGCACGAATACTAACTAGTACGTATCTGAAATGACGGAGGGCTACGACAGGTTTTTCTGAAAACCTATTGCGTAATGAACTTGATATCGTTGTAGGATCGAATGAATTTTGAAATGGAGTGTTTTTGAGGCTTTTCCAGTTTTGCTAAAGGAGTCACTCCCGGTAAAGGGATCGTCGGTCCTTTCCTCGTCGAATGAGGTGCGGGATATATCATATATATCACTGTGCAAAGCAAAAACTCTTAAAAGCAATCAAAAGACAAACCGAGTGTGTAGCATCTGCCAGTTATTGCTAAAGGAGTCACTCCCGGTGAAGGGATCTCGGTCCTTTCCTCATCGAATAAGGTGCAGGATATATCTCATATACCGCTGTGCAAAGCAAGAACTGTAGCTACCTGTTTTATTTTGAAATTCGATTCTACAACATCTTAGGTTTCTTTTAATTTCATTAATCGCATTAATGAAGTCCCATCATTTAAGTACCTAAACATCACAGATAGATATGACGTACACTTATGCCATCCGCATTCGCCTCGATGTCCCCTCATGCACCGTTAGGTTAGGTAACTAACGACAGAGCAGGGCAGGGCTAGCGCGGGTGTAAAACATAAGTAACGTCTATATAATATATCATATATACTATATACTATATCTATCACAGAACATCACATGATCACATCACAGATATCGCAGCAGAAGAATCATATGAAATATTGGATATACTAGGACGTCCGTGTTTTCAATACGAGCCAGTATAAAACACGGATTCCACGGTCGTGATGAATAGCCAAACCCACACCCCTAGACCCCTACGAGAGCGGCAAGCAACCCTACCAATTCTAGAGTTAGGAGACCCGGACTCGACTCCTCGAGTTGGTCTCCCACTGGACTCCAGAACCCGGTTACTTGTGCCCTCCTCCTTGGGTCTATCCTAGTGCGGAAAAGTAAATAATATACAACAGGTGACAACTCCCGCAACCTGGAAGCGCCCCAATAAAAGAATATTACATACAAGTTTTTACATGAATGAAAATGAAAAACACTCATCTCACATAAAAACCCCCGGCTATTCAAACACGACGATCCAATATAACATATCCAGCAACACATAACATCACATGTCATCAACGTAAGTAAATATGCGCATCCCAATTGTCGTTGACATATAGCAACGAAACCGGCGATATCACATATTACACTTACGGTCACAGAAAAGAAAGTGTAAAACTACAACAGTTGGAATCCGCAACCACCTCAGACATCGCATGCCTGACCAAATGAATACCTTAGACATCACATGCCTAACAATTATAAACCCCGCATTAGTCTCAAAATCGAAAACACTTTTCAATGTCAAGTCGGGTAATTCAACAAGATTCCCGACAAACTGATCGAATGCTCGTCGCAAACTTTAGTAGACGGCTGCACCCCCGATACCGTCGACAAAGTGCACCAAGGCGGAACACCGCTACCACGAGCACCCGAACGGATGCTTTCGGCGACGGGGTTCTCCTACAGTCACTTGGTCGGGGCTATGGAGTGAAGCTGTCTATTAAGTTTATCCGGCGAGTATCCGCGTACGCTACGTGATTGCGACGGACTTTTGATCACATCAAAATTCCGTGGCAACCGATCAAGTGAGACTAAACTGCTGTGTTTATAACATTCATTTAGTTATCTCATAACTTTTGTGAATTCCAATTATTGTATCCCATTCCAGATAAACAGAAAATGTTAAACTTTTCGATCGAACAATCGAACACCCAAGTTTTCCCGAAACTGATCAACACATGAAATAAGTCTAACAACATTCCGTTCGTGCCTCAGTACCAACGATCCAGCCGTAGAAGGGTCAAGCCAACGCCTCACATGTGGCACGCCGTACTACCCCAAACCCGAAGGTTCAAAGGGCAGTTCAAGACGGTCACATAATCGAGTTAAGGATTGTGTCTTCTAGAGGGACCATCGCGTTACTTGCACTACTTAGAACGTCGTTAAACTACGGAAAAATCCAACACTTGGAAATTTCCCGACAGGGGAAAAGTTGGGTATTTATATCCGGTCGAACTTTTTAACATATTCTAAAATTTATCCGGAAAGCCACACAGACATAATTTGATACCCCGATCGAAATACCGAATCCCCAAATCAACCCAGAACATTCAACTCTGGAATAAATATTAAAAATACCCAGAAAATCAAGCATAGCAAAAGAAGAATTACTGTACAAAATTAGTCACGCAAAACGACAAATCGGCCGCGCTTACGCCGCACAAGCCAGCCTTGTGCCGCGGAAGCGCGGCGATTTAATTGAATTAGGCTGACGAATTTTGCAGTTTTCCTTAGAATCTCCTGATGATTTTAATGAATATTTTTAATATAGAAAAAACCCATATTTTAAAAATTGTACAGAGAGCATGTTTTGGGTTTCGGTTTTGTGTCGTTCGGACTTCAAATTCCGTCTACGCTTCGCCTAAGGCTCTAGCTAGGCTCTGATACCACTGCAGGGTTCCTAGGCACACTAGTGAGGTCTCCCAAGCCATCAACCATGGCAATTTAAAAATTATGGTGCCTACAAACCCTAAACTACGGATCGATAACTAGAAGTCTAGGCGAAAAGAACTAGTAAACAAATTAACTAATGAGAATACGGAAATACAACCTTTGTAGATCCGGTCCTCCACCTCCACGGCTCCGCAACGAGGTCGTCTCCGCTGTCCAAATCAAATCCGGGCTCTAGAGTCGGCTTCGTCGGAGAATGGGCAAGCTAGGTCGTCGATGTCCATGCCGAAGATGATCTACGTCGAAGCATCGCAAGATCAAGCTCACAACTTCACCAAGTCATGAAACTTGTGAAGTAAACACACTCTACTACTTGGCAAGAGGTAGAGGATGAAGAAATAGGAGTTGGGTTAACTTTAGAATTGGATTTCTCACTCTAATTCATCAATCACCATTGATGAGGTCAAGGTTTTTCTTCTTTAGTTCAATGAAGAAGGAGAAGAAAATGAAGAAGAAAATTATGATTAGATTATTTCCAAAATGAAAAGAATAATAATCTTATCATAACTTGAACCATGGTTAGATGTAGAGAGTAAATCATGGTTAAAGAATGGTTAGGTTAAGCATGAGATAAGAATGGTGGACAAAGTCAAAGGTTCATGAATCTTCAACTACAATCCAAAAGAAGCCACCATTCTTTTCTCATTTTCTTTTCTCATTTTCTTTTATTCATTTATCAAAAAGAATAAATGAATAATTAAGAAAATAAAACCCTAAACATAATCACAACCATGGTTCAAACTTTACACTTAACCAAAGTGGTATGCATCATCAAACATGATACAAATATGTGCACATAAACATATCGCATATACAATGCGCACACTCGAGCGAGAAAATCCATCTTAAGTAAACCGATACTAGTTGATGCAAAGCAATATATCAAATATATAATTATGCATTAAATCATTAAATCAACACTTGATTCAATGATCCGGTCATGCGCACATAACCGACTGGTATCATTAGTAACATCTTATCGAATCAACACTTGATCCGATAACCCGGCTATATCGCATATAACCGATCAATGTCACATCGCGAGAATCAAATACAGTATCACATACTCGTATTATTCTCGGTCCCGCACATATCTCATATGCGCTCCTATTTCGTTTCGCTTGAGCCAGGAAACCTCTGTGTAGGACTCTAAAGACTCGTCAATACGCCGGCAGCAGATGATGATCATATCAAGCATCCACAAGCCGCAAGCGGTCTGCTAAACGTAACGGCCACCCGGGTATTGAGCGATCTGAAGATCGACGAGCAAGCCCGCTCACACTCCAGTGAATCCGACCAGTAACACTACCGTACAGTCCGGTCTGATCGTCTGATATGTCGCATATCTCGCCTAGGGGTGGTAAACGTCAGACCCCAATAGCTCGATAAGTCGTGTCGATATGAGGTCTATAACTGTTCGAGAAACTACTGGTAACACTTACCAGTAAATCTCAGCAACCCTGGCCAGGGATTTCCTGTTATAGCCAATCGAACACAGCACAACATCAACTCCCTATACCGGGAGAGACGAATCCCCTCCTATCGCTCATTGCCTCCATGTGACTCGGGACTGTACCCAAAAACCACCGTTTTGCACGCCCTCTTGGACGTGGTAAGATGGAAATCAAAGCACAGTGGGAACCACACAAGACTCTATGACGATCTCGGGTCAACAGACTACTCTGTACCAGTGTCACCAGAGAACTGCCATCTGACGTGAGGTATAATACCATCTGGGAGTTCTCGGCGAGTCCGTCCAGTGTACCCAGTCTCTACTGAGCACCCGTATATCTCCTCTGATGTCAAACACCGATGGATATGGGATCATCCATCGCCCATCTGTATGGGTCGAGAAGGTATACGCTAGTCTACTCTGGTATATCGATGCCCCGTCTCGATACACCCATGACTAGGGACTTTGAAGGATGTACTTATGGACTACCATGTCCCCACTAGTATGATCCGCATCATAGTCCAGGTAGTCAAGTACAGATCCTAAGGGCTTTACCAACATGTAACAGAGAGACAATCAGCATACACGTTAAGGCAAAGATCAACCAGATAGCATACTATCATGTCGAGCAAGAAAGTCCTCCCTATATATGTCCCAGCATCCACTACAATATACATCCTATGTACAGTAATGGCCTCTAGGGCATACATATAACTAACATCTCGTATGTTTGAAACACCCAATATGGTTTTTACCCCTAGGATCCAAGTGACCTTGACAAGGTCAACAAGTCAAAGGGTCCTAGTCAAGTTCAACCCGTCATTAACCTGATTGCATTAGTCCCACCTGCACAGAACCTTGACAAGGTCAACAAGGTCGAACAATTGTCCTAACCAATCCACATATCCATGCGACAAAAAAGTAATACAGAACTACCGCACTCTACGCCTTGACAAGGTCAAAAATGCAGCACTAATACTAAGCAATACTAATCTAAAATGACGAAGGGCTACGGCTGGTTTTTGGCGAAAAACCTTTAACGTAATGAACTTGATATCGTTGAAAGAACTCGAGTGGCTTTGAAATGGAGTGGTTTAAGCTCCGCATTCTAAAACTAGTAACATAAACTTTTGCTTAAGAGCGAACTCCCAATGAAGGGATCTAGGCTCTTCCCTCATAGAATGAGGTGTGGGATATTCCTAACCGAATATCTCTATGCAAAGCAAAAGAATACGACAATGAGTTTTGAAGAAAACCGAGTAGTTTTAAAATTGGTTTCGATAACATCATTTAGGTTTATTTTCCTTGCATTATTCAGATAATGCATTCCCATCATTTCATGTATCCAAGCCACAGAAGAAATAACCAAAATAACATGCCTTTTATATGCCATCCGCATTCGCCACGAGGCCCCGTCATGCACCGTTAGGTTACTTAACTAACGGCAGAGCGGAGGCTGGACTAGCGCGGATTCAAAACATATAGAAGTATCTACTATATATATATATATATAATATATAACAACATCGCAGGAAGATAATAGTCATCACAGCAGATAAAATCAGCACAAGTATGCGAACAACAATATGGAATAGCGGATAATCTAGGAGCCCCGCATTTCATTTGAGCTATAAATAAAACGCGACGTTCCCCGGTCGTATGGATAGCCAGTGAAATGAAGATCCTAGACCCCTACGAGTGCGGCAAGTTACCCGCCAATCCCCGAAGTGAGGCAACCCCAATCAACAAAGTGAATGGGCCAACCAGCACTTCACGGAATCCGGCAACATGAGCACCCGTCCATGGGTCAACTTATACCCTCTACGAGTGCGGCAAATAGCCCGCCAATTCTAAAGTAAGGCCCCCCCAGTCTCAACGCCATGAGATGCGGGCCCGTTACCCTCTAGAACCCGGCTATTCAAGCACTCCTCCTCGAGGTAATCCTAGTACAGAAAAGAAAATATATATAATGGTGACAACGAACTCAAACCGGTCGTGCCCCAATAAAAGAATATACAAACTGGCAGTGACGGCAGTCCACATGTCGGATGCTCTCCCCGCAATAATGAATATACAAATGAATCTGAACTGTACACCTAATAATGCACACAAGGCTATCCATCATGACAATCCGTCCACAACATCAGTGCAACACAGAACATCAACGTGAATATCATGTTCGTAAACCCGTCTGATTGTACATATAGCAACCAGTCAAATTGTACCGCTCTATGATATTCACGGTCGCAGAAATAAACATATGCACTGATACACACAAATTCAAAATTCCGATCGACCAAAACTGTCCGCATTGGCTCCAAGTACAAACCAGTACTCAAACAAATCTGGGTCAATGCCATACATCAAAAAAAATCACATTTCTATGTTATAGAGCATCTGGAAAAAATTGGGGAACTACGTCCAAAAATAGACCGCGGAACCGCGGCTAATTGGCACATTTTGTCGAGGTTCTACGGCTAATATTTGGGCTCGTGTTCCCAAATTTCTTCCTGGCCTCTACAATTGCCTGCATGTATTTTTAAAACATCCAGAATAATTTTTTGAATAAGTTTGAAAATCGACAGCGAGCAAGCAAAATGGAATTTCGATTCGGAAAAACCGTCGATCGAAATTCAAAACAAGTGCAATCTAGCTAGTTAAGGTTTATGGTGGCTCTGATAGCATGTTGGGATCCGGCACCCGCGTGGCGGAGGCCGCGGCCTAGGCGGAAGCTAAAACAAAAATTTCTTGCGGGCACCAGACTCCCGATAAAACCTAAGGATTCGAACCATATACCTATACTAGCTAATTTAGAAGTGCAAGGGGTTGAGAATACAACCTTTGTCGCGTGTCCACCCAATTGTGGAAGGCCCCTCCAAGCTCGTAGCCGCCAAGATTGCTCTTGAGCATTGACAACCCTTACCGAAAACGATCCACGCGAGGGAACGCGGAGGAGGCTCGAACCGACGATCCAAAGCCGCTAGGTTTGGATGGCCGGTGATGTAGGAATACTCCACTAAATATTTCTCTCTAGGATCTTGCTCAAATATGGGAGCAAGAAGAAGGAGAAGGATAAGATGAAGCACAAGCCGTGAGCCATGGAGCTCAAGTGAGTAGAAGAAAAATAATCATCAAGTCTCATAGTAAAAAGAATGGCTACAAATAAAATGAACCATGCACAAATAGTGCAACCAAATGAGAAAAACATTTTTAAAAACCAAGCCATGCCTTTCTACTATGTAGCACCATGCTTCATCAACTCAACATGCCACCTCATTTCCCTTTTAATTTTCTAAATAGAAAATTAAATATGAGGTGTCCATCTTCTAGGAGCATTGTCGTATAAATACGGAATACTTAACCTGGCATATGTATCGCTATATATACGCGTATCCGTATAAAAATACGGATAGCACCAAAGAGAGGAAATAAATATTGAACAATAATACTAAAATACATTTATCGAAATACATACATAAATTATTAAATCAAAACCTGATTTAATAATCCGGCTTAATCCTAAGACAGCTAGTATAATCAACTGTACGATTAAAGTCCATATATCGCATACACGTATTTAATCGGACCCCTGCACGTACCACCGTACGGCTTCTACATCAGTCGCCTGAACCTGGAAAACCCTCTGTGTGGGACTCTGAAGACTCGACAATACGCTGGCAGTGGGTTTAACCACAAGCACGTCAGCGACACTAGCTGTACGTAACGGCTACCCAGGTAGTTGTCGAAAGAGGGGTCGACAATCAAGTGCGTCCTTACCCTACTGAGCCTGAATGTGACAATCTCCGTACAGTCTGGTCTCTTCGTCAAAGAGTATCGCATATCAGGTCTAGGGGTGGATAACGTCATAGCCCTACTAACCCGATGAGTTGTGTCTGAGTCTAGCTCATCACCAACTGAAATATTACTGATCAACTATCAGTAAATCTCCTCTACCGTGGCCACGGATTTCTGGTGATAGCCAACTAAACACAGTGCGGCATCGACTCCTAATATCAGGAGAGACGAATCCCTGACAGTCGACCACTGCCTCCATATGGCTCGGGACTGTACCCAACTAAAACCTATTTGTACGACTCCTTCGAGCCGTGGTAGGGTAGTAATCAAAGTACAGTGGGAACTCACATGAGAAAAATGACGACTTCGGGTCAAAGGACTAACTTGTACTCATGCCACCTGAGAACTTCCATCTGACGATAGGTATAATACCATCTAGAAGTTCTCGGAGAGTCCGTCCTGTGTACTCACCTCCAGTAAGCACCTGTATACTATCTTAGGTAACACAACACTAATGGGTTGTGAGACCGGCCACCACCCTTTGTCTAGGCCTCGAAACGTATACACTAGTCTACTCCAGAATATCGATGCCCAGTCTCGATACTCCCTTGACTAGGGACATTTAAGGATGCGCTTATAGACCACCCAGCTCTCACGTATATGATCTCCATCATAATGCTGCTAGTCAAGCAAGAATCATATGGGCTCTATCAACATGAAATAGTAATCTGTAATACCACATAATGCATGTACATAATGATAAAGACAAACCAGATAGCATACTATCATTTTGAGTAAGACTATCCTACCCGTATAGGTTATCCCTCAATCATCACAATCGCGTGCCTGTGATTACAATAATTGACTTGAGGGCACTATATCCAACAATCCATACCCCTACCGAGCCTTTATGTGACAATCTTCGTGCAGTCCGGTCTGTTCGTCTATGAGTATCGCATATCGGGTCTAGGGGTGGATAAAGTCAAACCCTTAATAATACGATAATTCGTGTCGGTGTGAAGCTCATCTCCCACTGAGAAACTACTGATCTAAATCAGTAAATCTCATCCACCTTGGCCAAGGATTTCTGGTGATGGTCACCTGTGCACAGCGCGACATCTACCCCCAATACTGGGAGAGACGAATCCCTGACGATCCGCTCACTGCCTCCATGTGGCTCGGAACTGTACCCAACTAAAACCTGTTTGCACGACCCCTTAAAGCTGTGGTAGGGTAGTAATCAAAACATAGTGGGAACTCACATGAGATAAATGACGATCTCAGGTTGATAGACTAACATATATTCATGTCACCCGAGAACTGTTATCTGACAATAGTATAATACCATCTAGCATGTTCCCGGTGAGTTCGTCCAGTGTAACTTATAACCCAATGAGCACCTGTATATTATCTTTGTTGACTAACTGACACCAATAGCTATCAGACAGGCCATCGCCCCTCGTCGGGGTCAAGAAGCGTATACAATAGTCTACTCTGGAATACCGATACCCGGTCTTGTTATTCACATAACTAGGGACATTTAAGGATTTGCTTATAGACTATCCAGTTCTCATAAGTGTGATCGCCACAATAACCCTGGTAGTCAAGTAAGAATCATATACACTCTATCAACATGTAATAGTGATCTGTAATACCACATTATACATGTAAATGATGATAAAGATGAACCAGATAGCATATTATCATCTCAAGTAAGACTGTTCTACCCGTATAGGTCCTCCCTCAATCATCATAATCGCCTTCATGTGATTACAATAATTGCCTTGAAGGCACTATATCCAACATAAGTGATACCGTCTCAAGATGTGTCTGGATCGTTGATGGGACCATGGTTCCTTAGCTAATTCCATAGCTCCAGTGTTGTCGCAATACAAGTGTATTGGATCAGCAATGGTCGGAATCATATCAAGCTCTAAAAAGAACTTCCGCATCCAGACCGTTTCTTTTGTAGCATCGTTAGCAGTGATGTACTCTGCCTCTATCGTCGAATCTGCTATGGTATCCTGTTTTGAACTCTTCCAACAGACCGCCCCTCCGTCGAGGGTAAATACATAACTAAAGATGGACTTGCTGTCATCTCTGTCACTCTGGGATCTCGAATCGGTAAAGGCCTCCATTTAGAGGTCTTCATTACCATACACCAAGAATATATATTTAGTCCTTCTTAAGTACTTAATATGTTTATTACAGCTATCTCGTGTTTCTCCTCTTGGTTTGATTGATACCGACTTACTACTCTAAGTGTGTAAGCTACATCTGGTCTGGTATATAACATCACATACATTATAAACCCGACTGTCGAAGTATAGGGTATAATGCTTATGCGAGCCCTCTCTTTATCAGTTTTGGGGGACAACTCTTTGGAGAGGGTGATTCCTGAACAAGCGGGTAAATTACCCTGTTTGGAGTCTTCCATACTAAACCGTTTTAGTATGGTGTCAATGTACCTGGATTGGGACAGTCCCTATAGCCTCTTAGACTATCTCTATAGATCTTAATCCCCAGTATGTAGGAGGCATCGCCCAGATCTTTCATGGAGAGTTTTTGTGAAAGAAAAAATTTGACCGATTGCAGCATAGGAATATCATTTCCTATCAGGAGAATGTCATCCATGTACAATACTAAGAATACTACAGCTCTCCCTACAATATTTTTGTAAATATAAGGCTCATCCACATTTTTGATAAAATCAAACTCTTTGGTTGCATCATCAAAGCAGATGTTCCAGCTCCGCGATGCCTGCTTTAATCCATAAATGGATTTAAGCAACTTGCACACTTTTTCTCTACTTCCACTGTCAATGAAACCCTCTGGTTGATCCATATAAACACACTCTTCTAAATCACCATTTAGAAAAGCTGTTTTAACGTCCATCTGCCAGATGTCATAGTCATAGAAGGCAGCAATGGTAAGTAAGATCGGAAAAGATTTGAGCATAGCCACTGGAGAAAAGGTTTCATCATAGTCCATACCTGTCCTTTGACGAAAACCTTTTGCAATAAGTCTAGCCATATAAGTTTCTACATGTCCATCTGCACCAATCTTTTTTTTGAAGATCCATTTATATCCAACGGGCTTTACCCCAGGAGGTGCAACGTCTAAAATCCATACTTTGTTAGTGTACATGGATTCCATTTCAGATCTCATAGCACCCAGCCACTTCACCGAGTCCTTACTTATGATAGCTTGCTGAAAACTAATAGGCTCATCATCATCGATGATGCAATCCTCTCTATCCCCGTCCACGAGAAAACCGTAGTATTTCTCGGGTGGATGAGAATACTTACTAGATCTGCGAAGTGGATGAGGTTCATCAGGTTCTACTTAAATATGTGGTTCAGCCAAATCTTTTGTTTCTGTTTGTGGTTCTGGAATTTCTTCCAGTTCAATCATGCTCCCACTAATTTTTTTGCAAGAAATTCCCTTTCTAAAAAGGTGGCGTAACGAGCAAGAAACATTTTCTGTTCCTCAGTGTGGTAGAACAGATATCTCATCAAAACTTTTGAATATCCTACAAATTTACACAATACTGATTGTGACTCGAGTTTGTCCGGTTTTTGTCTTTTAATATAGGCCGGATAACCCCTTATCTTAATAAAATTAAGGTATGGTCTCTTCCCCTTCTATATCTCATATAGAGTGGTAGACACGGATTTGGTCGGAATCTTATTAAATAGATATGTTGTTGTCTCCAGTGCATATCCCCAAAATGAAAGCGGTAACTCAGCAATACTTATCATAGAGCGCATCATATCCAATAGGGTGTGATTTCTCCGCTCTGATATACCGTTGTGTTGTGGTGTATACGGAGGAGTAAGCTAAGAAAGAATCACATTCTCTTTTAAGTACTCAAAGAATTCGATACTCAAGTGTTTCCCATCTCGATATGATCGAAGTTTCTTGATACCTTTTCCCGTTTATTTCTCCACTTCATTTTTATAATATTTGAACTTTTCGAAGGCTTCGGACTTATGTTTCAACAAGAACACGTGTCCGAATCTCGAGAAATCATCGGTAAAAGTAATGAAGTAGGAATCTCTGCTTCTTGCATGTGTAGAAATTGGTCCACATACATCACTATGAATGAGTCCTAAGGGTTCGATAGCTTTCTCCGTGTCCAGAAAACGGAGTTTTGTTCATCTTACCTTTTAGACAATATTGACAAGTTTCATAAGATTGATATTCAAACGGATCTGAATACCCATTTTTATGTAACTTAGTCAGTCTTGTTTTATTTATATGACCAAGTCTACAATGTCATAAGAAAGTTTCATTTATGTCTGAAGACTTTCTTTTGTTGGTGTATTGAATGTTGAAAACTATGTGTTCGTTTAGAACATATATACCGTTATTTAATGTACCAGACCCAATCAACACTTGATTAAGGTGAATGTTCATAACATAGCTTTCTGATGCGAAACTATATATATATTTATCTAACAAAGCAACTGATATAATATTACACATCATAGTTGGTACATAATAACAGTTTTTCAAAACCAAAATATTGCTACTTTGCAATCCAAAATGATATTCTCCAACAGCTATGGCGTCAGCGTTTGCGCTATTTCCAACCCTGAGGGTCATATCACTTTTCTTCAAAAACTTGCTATTTCTCAACCCTTAAAAAATATTACAGATGTGAGAACGCGGTCCGGTATCTAATACCCAGGAAGCAGAGTTTATGGAAAAACGGTTTTCTATTTCAAATACACCTGAAGCTGAAGAATCCTTATGCTTCTTGTCCTTAAGGATGGCTATATATGCACTGCAGTTCCTCTTCCAGTATCCTTTCTTATGACAATAATAACACTCTCTTTTCTCCGATATCACGGCCCCAGCTTTGTCCATTGCGCTCACCATTTGGACACCACCAATCGGTTTGGTAGGGGTCTACTTCCTCTTTCCCTTGGCCTTAATCTTGAGCTTGGATAAAGAAGAATCCCAAATAAGAAAAGCGAGTGTCTTTTACTTTTTCAAGGTGCTCTTAGCTATCCTCAATATATTGAGGAGCTTAGGAAGATCAGCTTCCTTCATGTGCATATTGAAATTCAGCACGAACTGAGCAAAAGAGGGAGGAAAGGACTGTAGAATCAAGTCGATGTACAACTCATTCTCTAACATGCATCCCAGATTTGCGAGTTCTTTAATAATACTCATCATCTTTAGGATGTGTTTTCCTACAGATGATCTGACAGCCATCCTCAACTGAAACAATTTCTTTCAGGTCTCGTACCTTGCGACACAAGAGTGCTCTCCATACAAATCTTTGCAATGGAAGAATATAAACTGTATGTCCATTTTCTCATGCTGCCTCTGAAGCTCATTATTCATAAAGGCCGGCATAATACACTTGGCTTTCGCGCAGTCTAGGTCTCACATTTTACAGACCTCGATGTCCGCAACCGTGGAATCTGGACCTGGGGTCTGGGGCACTTTAGCAATGAGAACATATGCCACTTTGTCATAAGTGAGGGCAATATTGACATTCCTCAGCCAGTCCTTGTAATTCATTCTGGTCAATGTATTTTTTTCTAATAAAAGCTTGCAAAATTAGAATGGTTTATTATTTTATCTAATCAGGATGGCTCCCACTGTTTTTATCAAATCCTCCTGCAAAACTAAAAAAGAAAATTAGCCGGGATTAATTGCACCCTACAAGTTCGCTAATCGTTCATCCAGGCTAGTGTTGGTACTCCAAGGGAGGTTTCCCATACTTTATCATGGATCTAATTAAACTAAACCTCGTTTTCACAGAAGCGTAACCTCGTTAACACCTTTCTAAACACCTCGTTGAATAGCTAATTGTAAAATGAAAAACTCTCCCGACACTTACAGTGTGAATTGAGACTCAACTATCATATAGTAGGTATGCAATCTCATTGCAAGTTTCAACACTTGAAACTATCGATATAATTTCTTACCCTTAACAACCTATAACCGTGACGGATGCCAGTAAACTATAGGTCGCTAGTCAAGTTCGACCCGTCATTTCTTGATTGATTCGAAACCACCCGCTCATACCCTTGATGGATGCCAACAAAGTTGTGTGAGTGTCCCGACCAATCGCATCTCATGCTACAGATAAGTATCATTTAGCTACCATTCACCATGCCTTGACGGATGCCAACAAACAAAGCACGAATACTAAATAGTATCTATCTGAAATGACAGAGGGCTACGACTAGTTTTAATGAAAACCTATAACGTAATGAACTTGATATCGTTGTGGAACCAAGTGCTTTTAAAAAGGAGTGGTTTAGGCTCCGCATTTGAAATATTTACCTTTTCACGAAAAAGTCGAGTAGATTTCAAATTTGGTTCATACAATATCAATTAGGTTTATTTCTTTTCATTAATCAAATTAATGTTGTCCCGTCATTTAACACCTATCACACCAGAAACAACGAAAATAAAACGGACATTTATGCCATCCGCATTCGCCACGAGGCCCTGGCTCTTCACCATAAGGTTATTTAACTTACGGTAGAGCGGGGGCAGGGCTGGTGCAGATGCAAACCATAAATAGCGTCTACTATATATCATATATATAAACATTCTTCTCGGGCATGATATAATGGCATCACCGTAGTAGAAGCAGTAAAAGATAAGAATAGAGGATATACTAGGAAGTCTGCTTTTCGTGTTAGCTGTTAACGAAAAAACGGATTCCACGGTCGTTCGAATAGCCCATGTATGAATATCTTAGACCCCTACGAGTGCGGCAAGTTACCCACCAAGTAATCGAAGTGAGGCAACCCCCTTCATCGAAGTGAGTGGATCACTCAGCACTTTGAATACCCGGTAACTTGTGCACTCCTCTTTGGGTCAATCCTAAATACAAAAATGTAAAAATATACAATAAATGGCGGTAGTGGCCTCAACCCGGTATACCCCAATAAAAGAATATACATCACAAATGAATACATGAATTTACATTGAAATATATCTAGATTCACAGGGTGTGATTCATCACGACGATCCAACTAAACCAATATTTGAACACCACAATATCTTCACAACTATCTAATGCCTAACCTCGACTAATTGATACATATAGCAATTAGCGATATTTCACAATAACATAATGCGGAACAAGTACGAATTTACGATTTCGATCACAAAACTTTCTCAACATCCAAACATGATCATATCAAAATCTGGGATGAAACAAAGTATACCAAAAATCTTATTTCTAAACCATGAATCCACAGAAAGAAAACGACCCCAAAATTCGACAAGTTGGCCGCTATTGTCGGCTAATTGGTGACTCGGACAATGAAATGTAGGCCCGTCTTCCTCCCATGTCATACTCATAATGATTACAACAATCTGGTATAGTTTAAAAAAGTTTCAGGTTAAGTTTTAAAAACAACAGAGGCTTCAAAAATTCAAAAATGAAACACGGAAAATTTTCGTGATCAAAACAATAAAATCTACCAAGTTCAATTCTTTAGCCGGCTTTGATACTATGAAGGGAAGTCTTATGCACTCTAGTATGAATTTAGAAGCAAGTAGTGATGGTTTTCAAAAATTTAAAGAGCAAAGACTAACCCTAGCTAGGAAATTATCTAAACACATGAACTTGCAACAAAAAGGAAAACAAACTACGGTTAAAGTCGAAACTTTAACCTTTGTAGTGTGTTCGTCTTTTCACCCTTGATCTCCAAGTAAGCTCCTTGAATCCTTGATCGAGCTTGAAGTGATCTCCTTGGCCTAATATGATCCACTTTGAGATTACAACAACATAAGCTATCACTTCATAAACTAAAAAGATGGTGAAGTAACTATCTAAACTAATTTTCTAAATAGGTTTAGATAGGGAATGCAGGATTTTAGCTCTCTATTTTTCTTCTCTATTCTTTTCTTTTTCTCAAGAAAATAAACTCAAGAGAGGAGATGAAGAAGATGAAGATGAGAGAGAATGATTTTGGAATTGTAATACGAATGAGTGAGATTTTTCCATGATTATTTCATTAAAGTAAAACAAGAATGACTCATACTATTCTACACTCATCTTTAAATGGAGTCATTCCTTTTTATCTTTAAAAAGATAAATGACAAATCTCTTTATTCTTATCATTATTTTAATATGATTCTCATACACTCGTCTATAATGTATCATCCACCATAACACAATAATATAGTTATGTCATATATATATATATATATATATAGGAAAGAGAATAATCAAAAGAGAATGATATTAATATATATATATTAAATCAATACTTGATTTAATAATCTGGTTATATCATATATAATCCGGCTAATATCAATAAACGCTCGATTATAATACGTGTATCGTATACACGTGCATAATCGAATTCCTACATATATCCTCAAACGTGCCTTACATCGTTTCGCTTGTGCTAGGAAACCTCTGTGCGGGACTCTAAAGACTCGTTAATACGCTTGCAGTAGGATATGATCATATCAAAATCATACAAGCACGTTAGCGGAACTAGCTACACGTAACGGCTACCGTGGTATAGAGCGAATAGGAAGATCGACAAGCTAGCTCGTCCGAAATCCAACAGAGCTTTATAATGACAATCTCCGTACAGTCCGGTCTCTTTGTCAAAGAGTGTCGCATATCAAGTCAGGAGGGTGGTATCCGTCAGACCTCCAATAACTGATAAGTCGTGCCAATAGACCTGTAACAACTCCAATTTCAATGCATAGAAAATTGTTTAAAAGTTAATGTATAAATAGAGTATTTGCAATCCTGTATACACTATAAGTATTTAATTTGCTTTTGAACAGTAAGAAAGCACTTGTAGCTCATTGGTAAAGTATTGCACTGCTGTGACCTGGCCCCTGTGATCGAATCCCCCCAGCCACATTATCTTTTTATTAATTTTTCTTTTAATCTTTTAGAAGCCCAAGGGTTTACACGTGCACTACACGTAAGATGATGAGTTACAGAATATTCAAACATGTGCACTGGGGTATATGAAGCGAGAGGGACACGTGGCCAAAGATCCAAGCCCATCTCACCGGATCGGACCAGCGAGATTCAATGAAAGGACCGGCACCATCGGGCCGCCCGTAGGGGATGGTCCCCATTTTTTCACCTCGACACCTCTTCACCTACCCTACTACCCCCATCTTGTTTGTTTACTCTGAATTCATCCAGAGAATATTAAACCACCTTTAATCCAATTTTTAATGCATATTTTTAATGCATTCTTTAAATCTCAAAACCCTAATTTTCCCTATAAATACCACACTCTATTTCACCCCTCCTCACTCAGAATTTCATTACAAAAACTCTCAAAAGTTCTCAAGTCCATATAGTTGTGCAAGTGGAGTTAGCAAAGGGCAAGATTCCGACGACGTTTCGAGGAGATTCCGGCAATGAAACGACGCTTCCCGACTCTTCCCCCTTCTCCCCTCTACCTTAATAGCTAGTAAGTCCCCTCTTCTCTTGTAAATCTCTAGTCTAAAACTTTGTTTTTCTAAAACCCGACGGAAGCGGAGTTAATGCGACTTCCGATTCGTTTTTCTTTAAAAATTCCATTTTTCTTAAACCATAAAATACCATACTCTTATATAATGTTTAGCAAACATAAATAAACATATTAGAATAAGTTTCATCTCAAAATAATTCATGTTGCAACTTTTATATCACTTTTACAGTAAAATACCATCATGTTTACAAACGATATTGTTATCCACTTTTAACTGTATTACCTTTAGATAACTCACGAGGTAAGGACCTATCTCATCACAACACACATATTGGACATAGAACGATGAAGTTTGAAATTCTAGATTATAGGAAATACGCTTTTACGAATAAATACTCTGAACTTACAAAACTGTTTTCTTTAAAAAGAGTATTATCTAATTCCTTACAATTGCGCCTCTAAAACCCATTCTGGGGAACCCCGATCGGGATGGTGTGGGTTATCGCACGTCCTTGGGCCTGGTAGAGCGAGATACAGACCTCCGCAAGTTGCATTCGATCTCGATGGAATTTTTAATGTTATTTTTAAGAAAATGAGATTTCTAGAAAATAAATAAAATTTATTTTTATTAAATATATAGATATATGTATGAATATTATCAATAGATCTATTTTAAATATATTATACAAATATTCCAAGTTTTCTTAATCAAAGGAATCACCATTACTGGAAAATACCATTACAATTCAATGCAAAATTCCAATATTTCATTAAAATACCATATATAATGAAAACTAGGTTCTACTCACTAGAAATTGCACTTTTATAAAAAATACATCTATGAAAACCCTAAAGGAGATAATTAAATACTTGAGGTGTACTTTGAAAATATATTAAAACCACTTTTATATAAAACCCCCTCAAATTATACTAATTTACAATAAGGACCCTAGTAAACATAGGTATGAGCGGGACCAATTCTCTTGAGGCTCGGGGAGCCGGAGAATGTGGGTGCTTGCCTATCTAAGGTAAACAATCTAACAAACGGTGTTATCAACACGGTAATTGTCTTGGAAAAAGACACAAATCCTGCCGTCCATGTGCAGCAGTTATCGATAACATCAAAACTAATTCAGGACATCAATTTCTTTTCAAAGTATCCGAATCAGACCGAGTCTCAATCTAATCAATCTGACTTGAATATGATTCAAGTGTAAACTACAATACAACATGAATCCATGAATCTGTCTATTCAATCTATATCAATCTATTTTGACTGAACCAAACCATGGATATACTCCGTTTACATGACTATCCATCTATATCCATTCCGTTTACTGATATCATGGTTTCGGAAAGTCATCCATCTATATAACAAAACAATACAATCAATACAAAAGACATTGTGGGGTTTTAAAGGGGTAGATTGGTACGGAATGTGTTAGAAGTGGCACGAAATTGTAACCATAATACAACAAACCTGAATATCCATTGCCGTTGTACCGTGGCTGAACGGTTCCTTGTTCTCCGTATACCTTAGTCTCCGGAATAGTGAGACTTCTCCCGTATACACTGGCATATTTTGTACCAAGCTACAAACAACTGCGTTAACATTCTAATCAAACATTACTAGTTATACACTTCTTCTGTCTATTATATCTCTACTCGTCTTTGGGACATACCGAGCGATTGTTCGCTAACGATATTCATTTTCTTCTTTCTTTGGAATGTTGTCAGGTGGATCAGACTCACTGGAGATCGAGCCCAGTACTGAAGATTTGGAGCAGTTAGCCTTTGACCCGGAGCATTAGATACTTGTACATACTTTTTCATTTCAGTTATGTCATTGTTTAGGCATTGCTTTCTATTCATGTATTTACATTTCCAGTTGTACTTGTAAATAATTGTTAATAAATAAAAGTTGTTGTTCAATTACATTTTTCTTGTGTACATTTACTTTATATTGTTTAGTTACGCTTAGCATGTTTACTTCGGAGTAAATACGTAGCGGGCCTCGCCGCGTTCCCTCCCCGTACATCGGGAAGCGGGGCCTGACAAGACCTGTAACCAAAATAGATACAACAGATAACTCTTATCAATTTATCTCATCCGTCCTTGCCAAGAACTTATGGTTACAGTCGATCAGGCACATCACGACATTAACTCCCAATATCAGGAGAGACGAAACCCCTCCGATCGCTCATTGCCTCCATGTGTTTCGGGACTGTACCCAACTAAAATCTGTTTACACGGCTATTTAAAACCGTGGTAGGGTAACAACAGTGGCGAAAACACAAGACTCTATGACGATCTCAGGTCTACAGACTACTCTATATTCATGTCATCTAAGAACTGCTATCCGACGGTAGATATAATACCATATAGGAGTTCTCAATGAGTCCGTTCGGTGTACTCATTCTCTAATGAGCACCCATATACAATCTTTGGTGTTTAACACCAATATCCGTGGGAACAGGCATTGCCCCAAACCGGGTCAAGAAATATATACACTAGTCTACTCCGGAGTATCGATGCCCAGTCGCGATACTCCCGCGACTAGGAACATTTATGGATGTGCTTATAGACTACTCAGGTTCCACTAGTATGATCTCTATCATAATCTTGGTAGTCGAGCAAAAGATCCTATGGGATTTATCAACATGCATCAATAATATGTAATAGAAAGTAAAACATATATATACATGTTAAGATAATGACAAACCAGATAGCATACTATCATATCGAGAAAGATTGATCTATATATATACATGTCCAAGCATCCACTATAATATACAATAATGGCCTTTAGAGCATACATATCTAACAAGATCCTTACGACTCATAAGGGAAAAGACATTTAGGAGTCCCCATGACTCCTAAGGAGAAAATACACCTACGAGATCCTCTCGACTCGTAGGAAGAAAATACTTTTATGAGACCCTTATTGTCACGCTCCACTTCCCAGTGTATGGGCAGAGGACGTGACGGGTCACGCGACGCATTTACTCAGAAGTAAACACGCTAAGCGTATCTAAACAATATAAGGTAAAATACACAAGAGACAAGATTGTAAACGAACAACAACTTTATTTATTAAACATTCTTTTTACAATACAGCTGAAATGTAAATACATGGAATGAAAGCAATGTCTAAACAATAGCATAACAGAAATGAAAATATGTACAAGTAATCTAGAGCTCTAGGTCGAAGGCTATCTGATCCAAGTCCTCGCTGCTAGGCTCTGTCTCCAGAAGGTCCGATATACCTGACAACATTCCAAAGAAAGAAAAAATGGAATGTCGTCAGCGAACAGTCGCTCGATAAGTCCCAAAGAATAGGTATAGACAAAATAGATAGAAGGAGAATGTAACTTTTAAAGTTGTATTATATTGTTAACGCTGTTGTTTGTAGCTTGGTACAGAAAATGCCAGTGTATACGAGAGGAGTCCCACTATTCCGGAGACTAAGTTATACGGAGTACAAGGAACCGTTCAGCCACGGTACAATGGCAATGGATATTCAGGTTAGGTGTATTATGGTTACAGTCTCGTGCCACTTTTAACACCTTCCGTACCAATCTACCCCTTATAAACCCCGTGATGTCTTGATTGTATTATTTGTATTGATTGTATTGTATTGTCTTGTATTGTAAATTGTATATAGATGACTTGCCGGAACCATGATATCAGTAATGGAACGGATATAATGGATGTACATATAGATGGAGAATATCCATGGTTCGGTTCAGTCAATATAGATTGATATAAATTGAATAAACGGATTCATGTTGAATTGTAGTTTATACTTGAATCATATTCAAGTCAGATTGATTAGATTGAGACTCGGTCTGAGTCAGACACTTTAAAAAAACTTGAAATCCTGAATTAATTTTGATGTTATCGGTAACTGCTGCACATGGACGGCAGGATTTGTGTCTTTTTCCAAGACAATTACCGTGTTGATAACACCGTTTATTAGATTTTCTACCTTAAATAGGCAAGCACCCATATCTTCGGCTCCCTGAGGATCAAGAGATTGGTCCTGCTTAAACCTATGTTTACTAGGGTCCTTATTGTAATTTAGTATAACTTGAGGGGGTTTTATGTAAAAATAGTTTTGGTATAATTTCAAAATACACCTCAAGCATTTAATTATTGTCTTTAGGGTTTTCTTAAATGTATATTTTATAAAAGTGAAATTTCTATTGAGTAAAACCTAACTTCATAATATTTGGTATTTTTTTGAAATATTGGAATTGTGTTGTATTTTGATGGTATTTTCATATGATTGCTTTGATTTAGAAAACTTGGAATATTTATAGAATTAAAATAGATATTTTTATAATATATATATATATATATATATATATATTGTTAGTTATATGTATGCCCTAGAGGCCATTACTGTATATTGGATGTATATTATAGTGGATGCTGGGACATATATAGGTAGGACTTTCTTGCTCGACATGATAGTATGCTATCTGGTTGCTCTTTATCTTAACATGTATACTTTCTGTCTCTCTGGTACATGTTGATAAAGCCCTTAGGATGTATACTCGACTTCCAGGAATGTGATACAGATCATACTAGTGGGGCCTGGATAGTCCATGAGTACATCCTTCATTGTTCCTAGTCGTGGGAATATCGAGACGGGGCATCGATATTCCAGAGTAGACTAGCGTATATCTTCTCGACCCATGTGATGGGCGATGGATGATCCCATATCCATTGGTGTTTGACATCAGAGATGGTATACGGGTGCTCAGTGGAGACTGGGTACACTGAACGGACTCGCCGAGAACTCCCAGATGGTATTATACCTCACGTCAGATGGCAGTTCTCTGGTGACACTGGTACAGCTTAGTCTGTTGACCCGAGATCGCCATAGAGCCTTGTGTGTCTCCCACTGTGCTTTGATTTCCACCCTACCACGGCTCTACTGAGTCGTGCAAACAGGTGGGTTTTGGGTACAGTCCCGATTCACATGGAGGCAATGAGCGATAGGAGGGGATTCGTCTCTCCCGGTATTGGGGGTTGATGTTGCGCTATGCTCGACTGGCCATAATAGGAAATCCATGGCCAGGGTTGTAGTGACCTACTGGTAAGTGTTATCAGTGGTTTCACACATGTCATGGACTTCACGTCGGCATGACTTATCGAGCTACTGGGGTCTGACGTTTACCACCCCTAGGCGAGATATGCGACATATCAGACGAACAGACCGGACTGTACGGTAAGTGTTACTGGTTGGATTCACAGGAGTGTGAGCGGGCTTGCTCGTCGATCTTCTGATCGCTCAATACCCGGGTGGCCGTTACGTTTAGTAGACCGCTTGCGGCTTGTGGGTGCTTGATATGATCATCATCTGCTACCGGCGTATTGACGAGTCTTTAGAGTCCTACAAAGAGGTTTCCTGGCTCAAGCGAAACGAAATAGGAGCGCATATGAGATATGTGCGGGACCGAGAATAATGCGTGTACTTGATACCGTATTCCATTCTCGCGATGAATGTGTCGAAAGGTTGTATGCGATATAACCTAGTTATCGAATCAAGGATTGTTTCGATAAGATGATACATTAGATATTAGTCGGTTATATGCGATATGACCGGATCGTGAAATCAAGTATTGATTTAACGATTTAATACACAATTATATATTTAATATATTACTTTGCATTAACTAGTATTGGTTCACTTTAAAAGGATTTTCTCACTTGAAGTGCACATTGTGTATATGATATATTTTTGTGCACAAGATTGTATCATGTTTGATGATACTTGCTCATTTGGGTTTGTGTAAAGATTAAACCATGTTTAGTGAATGGTTAGGGTTTCTTTTCTCTTATTTATTTATCCATTTATTATTATTTTAGAAAAGATAAAGAGAAAAAGAAATGGTGGCTTAGTTTGTTTTTTGTTGAAGCTTCTTGAAGCTTTGAACAAGTCCACCATTCTTGTCTCATGTCTAACCCTAACCATTCATCTAACCTTAGTTAAATCTCTACACTAAACCATGGTTGAATACATGATAAGTATTCATTTTATTTTCTTTTTAAATATACTTATCATATTAATTTTTCTTTCTTCTTCTTCTTCATGAGCAAGAAAGAAAAGCTTTCTACATCAATGGCAACTAGCCAAAATGAGTGAGAAATCCAATTCTAAAGTGAACCCACTTCCTATTTCTTCATTCTCTACCTCTTGCCAAGTAGTATAGAGTGTTTCCTTCACAAGTTTTCATGGCTTTGTGAAGGTGGAGCTTGATCTAGTGATGCCTCGACGTAGATCATCTTCGGCATCGAAGCCGACGACCAAGCCCGCCCATTTCTTCAATGAAGCCGATTCTAGAGTCCGGAATCCGATTTGGACAACGGAGGGACATCATCGCGGAGCTTAGGAAGTGGAGGACCGGATCTACAAAGGTTGTAGCCCCTTCCCTTTGGCTATATTTCCGTTTACTTGCTTGCATCGCCTAGTTTTTCTAGTTAACGATCCGTATTAGGGTTTGTAGGCACAAGGAAATTCTTGAATTAGCCATGTTTGATCACTTGTGAGACTTCATTAGTGTGCCTAGGAACCCTACAGTGGTATCAGAGCCAAGCTAGAGCCTTAGGCGATGCGTTGACGGAGTTAGAAATCCGATCGAACCGAAACCCTAACCCTAATATTGCTCTCTGTACATTTTTGAAATTCGTGGATTTTTGTGAATTAAAAATATGCAGAAAACTAAGTAGAATATTCTAAGAATTACTGTGTAAAACGGGACCCATGAGTCGATAGAAGCACGGCGGAACCACGGCAATAGCATGCCTATTGCGGCGGTTCCGCGGCAAAATTGTCCAATCATTCAATTATATTTTCACAGTAATTCCTAGTTTTTAGTTCTTATTTTTCTGGGAATTTTTAATTTGAATTCAAGAGTTGAATTTTCTGGGTTGTATTAGGGACTCGGTGTATCGATCGGATTGTCTAATTTTGTCGGTGTGTTTTTCCGGGTATTTTTGAATATGTTAAAAAGTTCGACCGGATATAAATATCCACTTTTTCCCCTGCCGGGAAATTTCCAATTGTTGGATTTTTCCGTAGTTTAACGACGTTCTAAGTAGTGCAAGTAACGCGATGGTCCCTCTAGAAGACAACAAACCTTAACTCGATTATGTGACCGTCTTGAACTGCCCTTTGAACCTTCGGGTTTGGGGCCGTACGGCGTGCCACATGTGAGGCGTTGGCTTGACCCTTCTACGGCTGGACCATTGGTACTGAGGCACGAACTGAATGCTGTTAGACTTATTTCATGTGTTGAGAATATCGGGAAAACATGGGTGTTCGATTGTTCGATCGAAAAGTTTAGCATTTTCTATTTATACGGAATGTGGTACAATAATTGGAATTCACAAGTAGTTATGAGATAACTGAATGAATGTTATAAATCTAGCAGTTTAGTCTCACTTGATCGGTTGCCACGGAATTTTGATGTGATCAAAAGTCCGTCGCAATCACGTAGCGTACGCGGATACTCGCCGGGTAAACTTAATAGACAGCCTCACTCCATTGCCCCGACCAAGTGACTGTAGGAGAACCCCGTCGCCGAAAGCATCTGTTCGGGTGCTCGCGGCAGCGGTGTTCCGCCTTGGTGCACTTTGTCGACGGCGTCGGGGGTGCGGCCGCCTACTGAAGTTTGCGACGAGCATTCGATCAGGATGTCGGGAATCTTGTTGAATTGCCCGACTTGATATTGAAAATAATTTTCGATAATGAGACTAAAATGCGGGATTTATAATTGTTAGGCATGCGATGTCTAAGTATTTCATTTGATTAGGCATGCGATGTCTAAAGAGTTTGCGGATTCCAACTGTTGTAGTTTTACACTTTCTTTTCTGTGACCGTAAGTGTAATATGTGATATCGCCGGTTTCGTTGCTATATGTCAACGATAATTGGGATGCGCATATTTACTTATGTTGATGACATGTGTTGTTATGTGTTGCTGGATATGTTATATCGGATCGTCGTGTTCGAATAGCCGGGGGATTTTTATGTGAGATGAGTGTTTTTCATTTTCATTCATGTAAAAACTTGTATGTAATATTCTTTTATTGGGGCACTTCCAGGTTGCGGATGTTGTCACCGTTTGTATATTATTTACTTTTCTGCACTAGGATAGACCCAAGGAGGAGGGCACAAGTAACCGGGTTCTAGAGTCCAGTGGGAGACCAACTCGAGGAGTCGAGTCCGGGTCTCCTAACTCTAGAATTGGTAGGGTTACTTGCCGCTCTCGTAGGGGTCTAGGGGTGTAGGATTGGCTATTCATCACGACCGTGGAATCCGTGTTTTATACTGGCTCGTATTGAAAACACGAACGTCCTAGTATATCCAATATTTCATATGTATCTTCTGCTGTGATTTATCTGTGATGTGATCATGTGATGTTCTGTGACAGATATAGTATATAGTATATATGATATATTATATAAACGTTGCTTATGTTTTACACCCGCGCTAGCCCTGCCCCGCTCTATCGTTAGTTACCTAACCTAACGGTGCAGACGGGACATCGAGGCGAATGCGGATGGCATAAGCGTACGTTATATTTATCTGTGATGATTAGGTGGACTTAAATGATGGGACATTCATTAATGAGATTAATGAAAGAAAATAAATCTAATTGATGTTGTGGAATCGAATTTCAAAAATAAAAAAGGTAGCTACAGTTCTTGCTTTGCATTGCGGTGTTCATTATAGAACATCCTGCACCTTATTCGATGAGGAAAGGACCGAGATCCCTTCACCGGGAGTGACTCCTTTAGCAATAACTGGCAGATGCTACAACCCTCGGTTTGTCTTTTGATCGCTTCTATAGTTTCCGCTTTGCACAGTGATATATATGATATATCCCGCACCTCATTCGACGAGGAAAGGGCCGACCCCTTTAGCAAAACTAGAAAAGCCTCAAAAACATTCCATTTAAAAACCATTTGATTCCGCAATGAGATCAAGTTCAAAGCGTTAAAGGTTTTCTTAAAAACCATTCGCAACCCTCCGTCATTTTAGGAAGTAGAGTACTTAGTATTCGTGCTGTGTTTGTTGACCTTAGTTAAGGCACAGTGTACGGTAGCTAAATGATGTCTTCCTACACCGCATATGATGCGATTAGTTAGGACAGTCGCGTGACTTTGTTGACCTTAGTTAAGGGTCATGTGGGTGGGTCTAATTAATTACGAAATGACGGGTAGAACTTGACTAGTACTTATGATTTGTTGACCATAGTTAAAGTCATAAGTGCTAGGGGTAAAAATCTTTATTGGGAGTTTCAAGTGTTGAAATTTGCAATGAGATTGCATACCTTCTATGTGATAGTTGGATCCCGATACCCACTGCGAGTAATTGTTACTCCTGGGAGAGTTTTGCACTTTGCAATTAGCCGATCAAGTAGGTGTCTAGAAAGGTGTCAACGGGGTTACGCCTCTGGGAAAACGAGGTTTACTGTAATTAGGTCTGTGCGAAAGCATGGGGAACCTCCCTCAAAGTACCGACACTGGCCTGGCTGAAAGATTGGCGAACTTGTAGAGTGTAATTAATCCCGGCTAGTCTTTCCTTTTAAGGTTTGAAGGAAGATTTGATAAAAACAGTGGGAGCCATCCTGATTAGATAAAATAATAACCAATCTAATCTTGACAAAGCGCACGCAGAGTGTTTTCTTCTCTCTCTCTCCAGGTAGCAACCATATCACGCCTTAATCAAGATAATAATACGGATTATTAACCGAACCCGCTTGTTATACTGAGCTGGGGAACGTTGGTCCCGCTCCATCTTATAATAGTTATAAGACCGAGCAGGAAATTGGGGAATACCAGAATTCCTTTGCCGCCCAAACGAAGAAAGTGCATATGATGCATCTCCTTCGGGTGTGTTCATTACAAAGAACTGTTTTCTCAGTATCCTCTGCATCCTGGGTATTTGATACCGGATCAGGATCCCAGACATGTAATCTGTTACATAGGGCTACAAAAGGGTAGAAAAACTGAGAACGGGTGATAAGTTTCATGAGACAGAAAACGGGGTAAGTGTTGCAGCCAAGTCTGTTGGTCACTGTCACCCTGTATTACCAATACATTGATTCTGAACAAATGCTATTAGATACCGAACCTGATATACAAAATCATATCAGTTTCTTTATGAGTAAAGAAATGATAAAATTTTGTATTGTTGGATAATGTTTTGAACATTTCCTATATCAAAAGTTGATTGGTTCAGGCACGTTATCTAAAAGTATTGACGTTCTAAATCAAACTACAGTTCTTAGTATACAGAACACACACAAGAGGAAGAGTTCAGAAATGAACGAATTCTTCTTAAGGTATTGTAGACTAGGTCATATTTATGTGACCCGACTGGCTGGAGTTACATAAAGATGCATATTTAAATTAGTTTGAATTTACATCTTGTGAAACTCGCCAGTCATGTCACAAAGATAATATAACCATAGCTCTGTTTACTGGAAACAGAAAAGGAGTTAGTAAACTCTTGGGATTGATACATGATGATGTATGTAAGGTCTCCTGTCTACACATGCCAGGACCGGTTCTTTATACTTCATTACGTTCTCTGATGATCTCTCAAGATTCTGACATATGTTCCTGTTGAAACACAAGTCCGAACCTTTTGAGATATTCACAGAATATAAGTTAGAAGTAGAGAACCAATAACCCGGTATAAGTATTATGTCCTATGATAAGATCAGGGAGGAGAATACTGGTGCATGGAATTCCTGGACTATTCTAAAGGAGAATGAGATTCTCTCTCAGCATTACTCCTCCGTATACACCATAACACGATGGTATATCGGGGCGGAGCAATCACACCCTATATGATATGGTGCGCTCTATGATGAGTACTACTCAGTCTCCTATTTCCTTTTAGGGAGTTATGCACTTATGAAGTTGCATACCTATTGAATAGGGTTCAAACCAAATCAGTGCCTACCACTCCATATGAGATATGGTGTGGGAAGAGCCTATCTCTTAAGTAAGTTAAGATTTAGGATTGTTCGGCCTATGTCTAAAGCAAAATCCGGAAAAGATAAAGGCAAGGACAGTTCTGTACAACTGGAAAGGTTCCAGCTGTACAAAACTGCTAATGATTTGACAGAACCAAAGGATTCAATAGTTTCCGACGAACCTCAGCCTCTCCGCCGATCTCGCAGGGTTCCTCACCTGCTTGAGAGATACTTCGGTTTCTCGATGACAGTGGGAGCAAGGATTGCATCATGAGATGATGACCCAACTAGATTCGAGCAGGCCATCAAGAGTAGGGACTCTGTAAGAATGGCTGGATGCTTAGCGATCTGAGATGGAATCCATATACACCAACAAAATATGGACTTTGGTTGCGATTTCTGAAGGGTTAAATCCCCATCAGGAGCAAGTATATCTTGAGAAGATTACTTGGTGTAGATGGAAAAGTTGAGACTTTCAAAGCTAGACTTGTTAAAGGTTTTAGTCATCAACCAGGTGTGGATAATGATGAAACCTTTTCTAAGGACTATGCTTAAGTCCATTTAGATCCTACTTGCCATTGCTACATACCATGACTGCGATATCTGGTGGTTGAGTGCCATGGCTACTTTTCTAAATATTGATTTAGAAGAGAGAGTCTATAAGAACACAGCTAGAGGGCTTCGTAAACAGTGGGAGCAGCGGAAACGTGTGCAAGTTGCTTTATATAATGAAGCAGGCATCGCGGAGTTGGAACATCTGTTTTGATGAGTTAGTCAAACAGTTTGACATCATCAAAATGGTAGATGAACCAAGTATATACAAAGAGGGTAGTAGGGAGTATGGTGGTGATCTTCGTATTGTACGTAGACAACATACTCTAGATAGGAAAAGAGTTTCCTATACTACGATCGGTCAATCTCCTATTATCACATGGATTCTCCAAATAGGATAAAGGTGATACCTTCTCGATCCTGGGGAGAATCGCTGGAAAAGTTCCAGAGTGATAAGGACGACTGAATGTCAGTCGCAGGCATTGTCTTTACCCTCAGTAAAGGGACGGTATGTTGGAAGAGTTCCAAGCTAGATACCGTGGCAAACTAGACGATAAAGGCTGGTAACATTGCTAATTAACATACTACCAAAGAGGCAGTTTGGGTGTATATTGGTTCATAAGATGAACTAGGTTCCTGCCATTGTATGACAATGGAAGTGTGGCTTCGGCCCTGGAACCCTGGTCCCATCAGTGACCCAGACAAATTCTGAGGCAGCATCACCTGATCATGGAGATAGTTGATCTCCAGGGTGATCGAGGTCAGGAGAGTAGACTTAGAGGACAACACGGTGGATCCACTCATGAAGGCCTTTTCCCGAAAAGAGACTTATATGGGATGGTTGAGTATGTGATACTGCAACCACTGCTACAGATGGCCCTAGTGCAAGTGGGAGATTGTTAGTTATATGTATGCCCTAGAGGCCATTACTGTACATTGGATGTATATTATAGTGGATGCTGGGACATATATAGGTAGGACTTTCTTGCTCGACATGATAGTATGCTATCTGGTTGCTCTTTATCTTAACATGTATACTTTCTGTCTCTCTGGTACATGTTGATAAAGCCCTTAGGATGTGTACTCGACTTCCAGGAATGTGATGCAGATCATACTAGTGGGGCCTGGATAGTCCATGAGTACATCCTTCATTGTTCCTAGTCGTGGGAATATCGAGACGGGGCATCGATATTCCAGAGTAGACTAGCGTATATCTTCTCGACCCATGTGATGGGCGATGGATGATCCCATATCCATTGGTGTTTGACATCAGAGATGGTATACGGGTGCTCAGTGGAGACTGGGTACACTGAACGGACTCGCCAAGAACTCCCAGATGGTATTATACCTCACGTCAGATGGCAGTTCTCTGGTGACACTGGTACAGCTTAGTCTGTTGACCCGAGATCGTCATAGAGCCTTGTGTGTCTCCCACTGTGCTTTGATTTCCACCCTACCACGGCTCTACTGAGTCATGCAAACAGGTGGTTTTTGGGTACAGTCCCGATTCACATGGAGGCAATGAGCGATAGGAGGGGATTCGTCTCTCCCGGTATTGGGGGTTGATGTTGCACTATGCTCGACTGGCCATAACAGGAAATCCATGGCCAGGGTTGTAGTGACCTACTGGTAAGTGTTATCAGTGGTTTCACACATGTCATGGACTTCACGTCGGCATGACTTATCGAGCTACTGGGGTCTGACGTTTACCACCCCTACACGAGATATGCGACATATCAGACGAACAGACCGGACTGTACGGTAAGTGTTACTGGTTGGATTCACAGGAGTGTGAGCGGGCTTGCTCGTCGATCTTCTGATCGCTCAATACCCGGGTGGCCGTTACGTTTAGCAGACCGCTTGCGGCTTGTGGGTGCTTGATATGATCATCATCTGCTACCGGCGTATTGACGAGTCTTTAGAGTCCTACAAAGAGGTTTCCTGGCTCAAGCGAAACGAAATAGGAGCGCATATGAGATATGTGCGGGACCGAGAATAATGCGTGTACTTGATACCGTATTCCATTCTCGCGATGAATGTGTCGAAAGGTTGTATGCGATATAACCTAGTTATCGAATCAAGGATTGTTTCGATAAGATGATACATTAGATATTAGTCGGTTATATGCGATATGACCGAATCGTTAAATCAAGTATTGATTTAACGATTTAATGCACAATTATATATTTAATATATTACTTTGCATTAACTAGTATTGGTTCACTTTAAAAGGATTTTCTCACTTGAAGTGCACATTGTGTATATGATATATTTTTGTGCACAAGATTGTATCATGTTTGATGATACTTGCTCATTTGGGTTTGTGTAAAGATTAAACCATGTTTAGTGAATGGTTAGGGTTTCTTTTCTCTTATTTATTTATCCATTTATTATTATTTTGGAAAAGATAAAGAGAAAATGAAATGGTAGCTTAGTTTGTTTTTTTGTTGAAGCTTCTTGAAGCTTTGAACAAGTCCACCATTCTTGTCTCATGTCTAACCCTAACCATTCATCTAACCTTAGTTAAATCTCTACACTAAACCATGGTTGAATACATGATAAGTATTCATTTTATTTTCTTTTTAAATATACTTATCATATTAATTTTTCTTTCTTCTTCTTCTTCATGAGCAAGAAAGAAAAGCTTTCTACATCAATGGCAACTAGCCAAAATGAGTGAGAAATCCAATTCTAAAGTGAACCCACTTCCTATTTCTTCATCCTCTACCTCTTGCCAAGTAGTATAGGGTGTTTCCTTCACAAGTTTTCATGGCTTTGTGAAGGTGGAGCTTGATCTAGTGATGCCTCGACGTATATCATCTTCGGCATCGAAGCCGACGACCAAGCCCGCCCATTTCTTCGATGAAGCCGATGCTAGAGTCCGGAATCCGATTTGGACAGCGGAGGGACATCATCGCGGAGCTTAGGAAGTGGTGGACCGGATCTACAAAGGTTGTAGCCCCTTTCCTTTAGCTATATTTCCGTTTACTTGCTTGCATCGCCTAGTTTTTCTAGTTAACGATCCGTATTAGGATTTGTAGGCACAAGAAAATTCTTGAATTAGCCATGTTTGATCACTTGTGAGACTTCATTAGTGTGCCTAGGAACCCTACATATATATATATATATATATATATATATATATATATATATATATATATATATATATATATATATTTAATGAAAATAATTTATTTATTTTCTTGTAGAAATCTCATTTTCTAAAGAAAAAATGTATAAAATTCCATCGAGATCGAATGCTCCTTGCGGAAGTCTGCATCTCGCTCTACTAGGCCCGAGGATGTGCGATAATCAGCACCATCCCATACGGGGTCCCCAAAAGTGGGCTGTAGAGGCGCAATTGCATGGAAATGTTTAATACATCTTTTTATAGAAATGATTTTATAAGTTAAAGGTATTTATTTGTAAAATCGTTTTATCCCATACTATGTTCCCAAAATTTCCATCGTGATATGTTAGAGATGTGTGTTGTGATGAGGTAGGACATTACCTCGTGAACTATCTAAAGATAATATGTTGTTTATGTCGGAAACTAAAGTGGTATTTTACTGTAAAACTGCGATAAAAATTGCAATATAAATTCTTTTGATGTGAAACTTGTTTAATATGTTTGTTAATGTTTATTGAACATGATATGAAAGTTTGGTATTCTCTTGTTTAAGGAAAATAGGATTTTTAAAGAAAAATCGAATCTGAAGTCGGATTAACTCCGCTTCCGTCGGGTTTTAGTATTTAAAATTTTTAGAATAGAGAAAGAGAGGGGAAGAGGGGACTTACTGGCTTTTGGACTAGAGAATGGAGAGGAAGAGCTAAAGAAGGCTTCGGGGTGTCGTTTCGTCGCCGGAATCTTCTCGGAATTTTGTCGGAGCTTTGCCCTTCGCTAACTCCACTTGTACACTAAAAGTCTTGGGAATTTGGTAGAGTTTTGATAATGGAATTCTGGTGAGGATGTGTGAAAGGAGATGTGGTATTTATAGGAAAATTAGGGTTTGATGTATTGAATGGGTGAATTACAATTTGTATTAAAAATGGATTTAAAGAGTGTTTTAATGTTCTCTGGAAATGTGCAGAGAAAATAAACAGTGTAGGAGGAGTGGGGGTAGCTGAAGAGGTGCAGGGGGCAATGTTTGGGGGCTTTACCAACGGTTGGGACCGGTTGTACCGGGCCTATTGGGCATTTCGCTGGCCAATTTTCGACGGGGCGGGTGCTGGGGTTGGGTGCCATGTGTCGTGTCGCTTGGTTTTCTTCAGTGCACATGTTTGATTAATCAGTGTCTTTTCAGTTTATGTGTTATGCATGTGTAGACCCTTGGACTTCTAAAAAGATTAAAAGAAAATTAAATAAAAAGATTGTGTGGCTGATGGGATTTGAACTCGGGTGCTATGTCACAGCAATGCAAGGCTTTATCAATGAGCTATAAGTACTTTCTTTCTGTTCAAAAGCAAAACAAACTTATAACTCGTGCTTAGGCTTAGGTGTCTCTTTCTGTATTTTGAAAAAAAAATTCGTACAGAAAGTTAGGGTTGTTACATTCCACCCTCCTTATAAAAATTTCGTTCTCGAAATTTATAGAAATGAAGTGTAACAAATTCAAAGAAATTTAGTGATGGAACAATTGATAGTGTATGAAAAATATTTAGAAGAACGTAAGAATACAAAAGTTTTGGAAAGAGGTGAGGGAAATACCAGGGTTACTTTTGTCAACAATATCGGCTTCTACGGTTGCTAAAGTGAAAGCCTGACGCCGGGGTACATTCCTCCTAGCTGGAGATACATTCATTTGTCCTTGGGGCATGTTTCTCTGCCCTCGAGGCATGTTCCTCAGTGCTTGTTGGAATTGGTGAGTAGGCTATGCAGGTGGTGGAGCTGGGAGTGCAAGACGAGGTGCAGGAGCCTGGATAGCTGGCCGCTGCAGGTAGTTGGTGGGTGTGTGAGCTTGGTTGCGTCTAAATGGACAGATTCCAATTCCGTGATTGGATGCGCCACAAACTAAGCACAGGCCTTTTGCACGCCTATATTCCTTCCACTAGTGTCCATCCCTTTTGCAGTAGAAGCAAAAATCTGGACTCGGCTGGTTATTGGTTTCTTCCGGTCTCCTGGGTTCAACAGTTGGCCTTGAAGAGGCTCCTCCTGCCATCTGGTTGGCAGGGCGCTTCACTCCGGCAGATTGAGATCTGCCCTTCCTCTTCACCACTGCCTCGTATCTTCGGCCAGCCTTCAAAGCCAAATCATGGGTTGGGAAATCCCCTGCAGCTAAGGCAGCTTGGATCTCCGGATCTAACCCTTGCTGAAATCTTCTGGCCCTGATCTCAGAAGTCGGTATCAAGTGTGCCGTGAATCTATTGCGGTCTTGTGTTAGCTGTGTAGTATGTGATATTTGAAAATCAAAATATAGAGACATATCTTTCCAACTGAGTATGGTAAACTCAGCATCATACTCATCCACGGATTTGTTCCACGTTGAATCCTGTTATAGGTGGATGAACTGTTGTTCCATGTCAAATCTGGCAGTCTCAGGGAAGTATTTCGCGTCGAACATGTCGCGAAAAATTCTCCATTTGATAGGTTGGTCAAGACGGCTTTCTTCCGCCTTCCACCAAACCCGTGCATTGTCTGTGAGCTGCAGCTTCGCAACTCGAACTCAAGCTATCTCTGGCACTTGTGCTACTGCCAGATCATCTTCAATACTCTGAGCCCATTCCTCAGCTTCTAGAGGGATCTCTTTTCCTGAGAATTGCTTAGGGTGCAAAGCCAGGAATTGCTTCACCCCAGATGCTTCTGCCTCTGGACGGTTCATCAACATAGCAGTCTGCTGCTGCTGTCCCTCCAGGATGCTGTGGATCGCCTCAAGCAGTACCGTCTGCTCATTGATCGGAGCAGCGACGGTAGGTGTAAGCGGTAGAGGTGGTGGAGCGTTATTGAAATTGGTGCTAGTGTTGTTTGGAGAATCCACAACCTTGAAAGAAAATTTTTGGTTAGGATAAATTCAAAATATATGAAATGGTAAGATTCAAGGGATATGTAAAGAATGTTTAAGTTGCTGGTTCTTATGTTATATTGATTATGTTTTCCACGCAGAACTGGACCTGCATGTCCATGCAGAACTGACCTGCATGTCCATACAGAACTGACCTGCATGGTAGGGTTCCATGCAGCACTGACCTGCATGGGCTGCCAACAAAATTTGCCATGCCCCTCTTTCCAGAGTACGGGCAAAGGACGCGACGGGTCACGTGACACATTTACTCAGAAGTAAACACGCTAAGCGTATCTAAGCAATATAAGGTAAAATACACAAGAGACAAGATTGTAAATGAACATCAACTTTATTTATTAAACATTCTATTTACAATACAGCTTGTAAATACATGGAATGAAATAAATGCCTAAAAAATGGCATAGCAGAAATGAAAATATGTACAAGTAATCTAGAGCTCTGGGTCAAAGGCTATCTGATCCAAGTCCTCGCTGCCGGGCTCTGTCTCCAAAAGGTCCGATCCACCTGACAACATTCCAAAGAAAGAAGAAAAGAATGTTGTCAGCGAACAATCGCTCGGTAAGTCCTAAAGAATAGGTATAGACAGAATAGACAGAAGGTGAATATAACTTTTAAAGTTGTATTATATTGTTAACGCTGTTGTTTGTAGCTTGGTACAGAAAATGCCAGTGTATACGAGAGGAGTCCCACTATTTCGGAGACTAAGGTATACGGAGCACAAGGAACCGTTCAGCCACGGTACAGCGGCAATGGATATTCAGGTTAGTTGTATTATGGTTACAGTCTCGTGCCACTTTTAACACCTTCCATACCAATCTACCCCTTATAAACCCCGCGATGTCTTGATTGTATTGTTTGTATTGATTGTATTGTATTATCTTGTATTGTAAATTGTATATGGATGACTTGCCGGAACCATGATATCAGTAATGGAACGGATATAATGGATGTACATGTAGATGGAGAATATCCATGGTTCGGTTCAGTCAATATAGATTGATATAAATTGAATAGACAGATTCATGTTGAATTGTAGCTTATAATTGAATCATATTCAAGTCTGATTGATTAGATTGAGACTCGGTCTGAGTCAGACATTTTAAAAAGAACTTTAAATCCTGAATTAGTTTTGATGTTATCGGTAACTGCCGCACATGGACGGCAGGATTTGTGTCTTTTTCCAAGACAATTACCGTGTTGATAACACCGTTTATTAGATTGTCTACCTTAAATAGGCAAGAACCCATATCTCCGGCTCCCTGAGGCTCAAGAGACTGGTCCCGCTTAAACCTATGTTTACTAGGGTCCTTATTGTAATTTAGTATAACTTGAGGGGGTTTTATGTAAAAATAGTTTTGGTATAATTTCAAAATATACCTCAAGCATTTAATTATCATCTTTAGGGTTTTCATAGATGTATATTTTATAAAAGTGAAATTTCTAGTGAGTAAAACCTAAACTCATAATATATGGTATTTTCTTGAAATATTGGAATTGTGTTGTATTTGGATGGTATTTTCATGTAATAGTGATTCCTTTGATTTAGAAAACTTGGAATATTTGTATAATTAAAATAATTATTTTGATAATATATATATTTATTTAATGAAAATAATTTATTTATTTTCTTGTAGAAATCTTATTTTCTTAAGAAAAAATGTATAAAAATTCCATCGAGATCAAATGCTCCTTGCGGAGATCTGCATCTCACTCTACTAGGCCCGAGGATGTGCGATAATCTGCACCATCCCAAACGGGGTCCCCAAAAGTGGGTTGTAAAGGCGCAATTGCATGTAAATGTTTAATACATCTTTTTATAGAAATGGTTTTATAAGTTAAAGGTATTTATTTGTAAAGTCGTTTTATCCCATACTATGTTCCTAAAATTTCCATCGTGCTATGTTAGAGATGTGTGTTGTGATGAGATAGGTCATTATCTCGTGAACTATCTAAAGGTAATATGTTGTTTATGTCAGAAACTAAAGTATGTGGTATTTTACTGTAAAAATGCGATAAAAAATGCAATATAAATTCTTTTGATGTGAAACTTGTTTAATATGTTTGTTAATGTTTATTGAACATGATATGAAAGTTTGGTATTTTCTTGTTTAAAAAAAATAGGATTTTTAAAGAAAAACCGAATCGGAAGTCGGATTAACTCCGCTTCCGTCGGGTTTTAGTATTTAAGATTTTTAGAATAGAGAAAGATAGGGGAAGAGAGGACATACAGGCTTTTGGACTAGAGAAGGGAGAGGAGGAGCTAAAGAAGGCTTCGGGGTGTCGTTTCGTCCCCGGAATCTCCTCGAAATTTCGTCGGAGGTTCGTCCTTCGCTAACTCCACTTGTACACTAAAAGACTTAGGAATTTGGTAGAGTTTTGACAATGGAATTATGGTGAGGATGTGTGAAATGAGGTGTGGTATTTATAGGAAAAATTAGGGTTTGGTGTATTGAAAGGGTGAATTAAAATTTGTATTAAAAATAGATTTAAAAAGTGTTTTAATGTTATCTGAAAATGTGCAGAGAAAATAAACAGTGTAGGGGGAGTAGGGTAGCTGAAGAGGTGCAGGGGGGAAAATTTGGGGGGTTTACCAACGGTTGGGACCGATGATATCAGGCTTATTGGGCATTTCGCCGGCCAATTTCCAACGGGGGGTGCTGGGGTTGGGTGCCACGTATCGTGTCACTTGGTTTTCTTCAGTGCCCATGTTTGATTAATCAATGTCTTTTCAGTTTACTTGTTGTGCACGTGTAGACCCTTAGGTTTCTAAAAAGATTAAAAGAAAATTAAATAAAAAGAATGTGTGGTTCATGGCATTTGAACTCGGGTGCTATGTCACAGTAGTGCAAGGCTTTACTAATGAGCTACAAGTGCTTTCTTGTTGTTCAAAAGCAAAACAAACTTATAACTCGTGCTCAGGCTTAGGTGTCTCTTTCTGTATTTTGAAAAAAAATTCGTACAGAAAGTTAGGGTTGTTACACTTATGGCTCATAAAAATTGGAAAGCCTTAGGCGAAAAGGATCTAAACTTGTTTCCTAAACCATCGATACCATACTGCCAATCTCCAAATTGACTGTCGTACACTATCCATATGCTACTGATGAGAAAACCCTCATCCAAAACAACCCACACCAGCAAACCAAGCTACCAATGTGGAAAAGACCTACTCGTGAATCCTTACAACGCATGAAAGGAAAAAGACACTTAGGAGTCCTCACGACTCCAAAGGCGAAAATACACCTACGAGATCCTCTCGACTCATAGGGAAAAAAATATTTTTATGAGACCCTCATGGATCATAAAAATTGAAAACCCTTAGGTAACAGGGACCTAAACCTGTTTCTTAAACCATCGATGACCTACGTCCGGCCTCCAAATTGGCTACCGTATACAATCCACGGGAACAAACAATATAGATCCCAACAAAGTTCCCCATGTATATATTGCCCTACGGTCGGCCTCCAAATTGACTACCTTATACAATCCATAGGCACAAACAATCCCTATGCCAACCAAGTTCTGTTGCGTTGCCCTACGGCTGGTCTCCAAAGTTGACTTTTGTATACAATCCACATGCTACCCATGACAAAATCGCTTTCAAGACCTCCTCTATTGGCCAACCAAGATACCAACAAAGAGAAGACCCACTCATGTATCCTCACGACCTATAAGGAGAACGGTGCGTTCAAAAAACGGTACATCCATAAGAAAGATGGGCATAGATGAAAACCCAAAAGGGCTCCGTAAGTAAAAACAGCAGGACTACCCGTGAGTTTGTGAAAAACCGAAAGGGCGCAAACTCGTGAAAAGAAAGAAACTGCCCGACAAGTAGTTCGATTTCGACTCTTGTATACAATCCACGACTATACAAAATATATGTTTCAACAAAGTCTCACCCAAGACGTGCGATGCCTCCAACATGGTGAATGGCACTTATGAGTCCTCTTGACTTACAAGGATAAAACGCTCTTGTAAATCCTTACGATTTACAAGAGAAAACCCACTTAGGAGCCCCCACAACTCCTAAGGAGAAAATCTACTTACGAGATCATCTCGATTCGTAAGGGGAAAACAACTTTGTCAGACCCTTACAGCTTATGAAGATTGAAAAAGTCTTAGATGGCAGGGTGGTAAAAAAGTCTTCTAATCCACCATTATCCAACGGGCAACGACAAATAATGAGTCGCTCCTGACACTATTCCAGTTGTAGTGATACTGACACCAAAACAGGTATCAAATCCCATGTTTCCCCAGGCAGATGATGAATTGCTCCTGGCATACGTGCTTCAGTGTTAGCAACGTTGATGCCAGTCCAGATTCCAAACTATCGACCCTTAAGTCGTTAAACTGGAAAATAAAAAAATATAAAAACGAAAAAGCCAAAATGATTGAGTAACTCACAATAAAAATCAGCGAGTAAAATAAAAAATATAGCCGAAATGATTGGGAAGCTTGTAATAAAGATCGGCGAGTAAAAAAATATAATAAAAAAAGCTGAAATGATTGGGCGACAGTGAATAAATAGTCAAAATGATGGGGCAATCGCGACATTCGTGATAAGAAAAGCTGAAATGATTGAGCAATCATGGATAAAAAAAGAAAAGAAAATTTTTCTGCCCTATAAGTAGTTCGATTCCGACTCTTATATACAATCTACAGGCACAAACAAATGAAAAAGGATCAATGTGTTCCGCCATGTTCGACCGAACAAAGAATGAAGTCTTAATGGAAATACATACAACCTAAAGACTATTTAGACGTCTCTCCTCTTTGGCAGGATAGAGACGTGATGTCATGAAAGCTCAAAGGATCCAAAACAAAAGCAGAGTGACACCATTCTCCTAGCTCCAAGTCTTGACCGTAATACATACAGCTTAGGAACAATCTCGACGTTCATTTCACTCTAGCAGAGTACAGACATGGCGTCAGTAAGGACCAAAGGGTCAAAACAAAAGCAGAGTAACGGCATTCTACTAGTTCCAAGTCCTGATGGCAACATATATAGCTTAGGGACTATTTGGATATCCATTCTACTTCTGAAGAGTATAGACATGACATCTGCAAAGCTCAAAAGTGCCAAAACAAGTGGAGTAATGGAATAGTTCTTGCTCCAGGTCTCCATGGCAATACATAAATGCCTAAAGTTCGCTAGATGTCATCTCAACTCAAAAGGGTGCAGTTATGACTTCTCTGGGACTCAAAAAGAGTTTGACCTCAAGGTAAAGCGCCATGGTGACGCCTAACACTGAATCTCTGACAGAAACATGCATATACCAGCCTAGAAAGATTACTTGAGATGTTGTTTCTTGCCTCAGAAGGGATTGAAGATACAGTAAGTGCACGGCTGCTCGAACGGCATTTTGAAGGAATGCAAATCAAGAAGAAATCAGCCAAAGCAACAGTACGATGGAATACACCCAGTACCACAAACCTGATGACCTCTTGTACTAACGGGAGTATGTTAACGTCAGTCTGAGTTTATCCACGCCTAAAAAGTGGATAAAATGAACGCTCCGAAACTAGTAAATAATCTAAGCGAGGTCATGTTAGCACAAAGAAATGCTACTCAAAAAATGGTGTATTTTATTCACATGACAAAATTGAAGAAAAGATACACCTTCGTGGGGTCTTTACGACCCACGAAGAGAAAAGACACTTAGGGGTCCTCACGACTTCTAAGGAGAAAATACTCTTATAGGATTCTTTCGACTCATAGGAAGAAAATGCTTTTATGAGACCGTCATAGCTCATAAAATTAAAAAGCCTTAAATGATAGGGATCTAAACCTGTTGCCTAAGCCATCATTGGCCTACGGCCGTTCTCCAAATTGACTACCATACACAATCCATAGACTACTCAAAGGATAAGTTGCCCCCTAATATGTATTGCCCTACGGCCAGTCTTCAAGCTGACTACGGCATAGAATCCATAGGTGAATCGCAACAAAGTTGGACCCAAATATCCTCCATTGCCTAACCAAACTACCAATGAGGAGAAGAAACCACTTACGTGTTCTCTCAACTCGTAAGAAGAAAACGCTCTTGTAAAATCCTTACGACTTACAAGAGAAAATACACTTAAGCATCATCACGATTCCTAAGGAGAAAATACACATATGGGATTATTTAGACTCATAGGGAGAAAACAACTTCGCGAGACCCATACGACTCATAAAGATTGAAAAAGACATAGGTGACAGGGACTTAAACCTGTTTCCTAAGTCATCAAATCTTTAGCGGTGCATTACTTTGCACTACATAAGCCACGTACATACTTACATGGGCAAAGTAGTGGGGGAATTTGTTCCCGTCTAAAATAGGGCACACCCCTTACTTATAGCACGGGATATATTGAAACTTTTAGCATAAGCTTCTGATGTGCACTTGCGCTTGCGCTTTGTGCAAAGCACGATGATATGAACCTCTTTTGCGCACTTGTGCTTGTGCATGTGCAAGCATTGTGCTACGTGCAATGCACGTGTACATATACAAGCGCTGCACTACGTGCAAGACACGGTGCATGAGTTGACATGCGCCACTGTTAGAGTATTTGCTCTTTTGGAAGAAAATCTTCACTGTTAACTTCTTAACAAAAAAGTTGTTAGGATCAACGATCCAACGGTGCGCGCACACCCTGATTTGATGTAAATCAATTTAAATCAATTCAAATCTTATAGTTAGCAACAAACCCTAACTACCCTCCTCCTATAAATAGGAGCCCCTAAGGAGAAAAATCTCTATCATCTACAATATTATTAACCTGATCACCAAGATCTCCTTCTTCAACCGAGAAAGTGTTCTCAAGGTTTGCGTCTCCAATCTTCTCGAAGAAACCCTAGCCTCAACTAGGTAAAAACATAAGAGAAAAGTCTCTTCTCTTTGACGCATAGACTGCTTGAGAGTTTTGACTGGTTGTCATCTATAAGATCAAAAGATCTTTAGGGTTCATCTCTTCCTCTACGAAAGCATAGGCTTTCATTTAGGGCTTGATCCTAGGATCCAAGATCTTGGAGAGAAAAGCTCCCATTAAAATATATTGAAGAACATAAAATTGAAGCATAGGCTTCACAAACATGGAAAAGGTCCAATAACAGAGCATGCACTCCAAGAACCGAAGCGTAGGCTTCATTGAAAACAGTAATTTCTTGAAAATTTTCAATTTTCACAAAACTAGGGTTTGCCCCAATTTTGTGGTGCATTTCATATAGGTGCGTGCATCCCAAATGCGCAAGCGTGGTCGCAATTGACTAACAGAAGTCATGGCTTTCTTAAAAAATTAGGGTCCTTCCTAGGAGACAAGCGCATTTCTAAAAATTAATAGAAGTTTTCACTTCACTTTTCTTCAAAGGCAATGCCTTTCATAAAAATAAGTGTACATCATGCGTAGCGCTACATAGAAAACATGTGCGCACATGCTAAAGAGCTTGCCCCCAGGTACTGCGCTGCGCACCACGTATAACACACGTGCACAAACGCCAGGCATAAGTGCCAACCCATGTCCCACCGGGCGCTATGTGCATCATGTGGAAGACATGTGAACAAGCGGTGTGCATCCCAAGTAAGCAAGTGCACATAAATACCGAGAAAAAACTTGAAGACTTAGTAAATAAACTAAGTATGGAAGCCTATGCTTCATATATGATCAAATGATCAATCGAGAACATGTTCTCAAGATATGTCATATAAGTTGTTCTTAGTCTAAAATAAGACCAAAGACCCTTAAATAAAGCCCAAGTTTCATCTGAACTGACGGACCTCACAAATGTGAGAAATGCAACCTAAGTTCAATCCCGTTGGTAAACCAAGATACCAACGTAGACCCCTTCAGGCAAATGCTTGATCCAAAAATTAGCTAGGTTGATCATAGCTATCAAATGAGACTAATGATTCTTAGGCAGAGCTTCTACTCTGATTTGAACTTACGGACCTCACAAATGTAAGAAATCTGTCTTAAGTTCACCCCTGTTGGCAAATCAAGTTACCAACGTAGACCCCGTCATGCGAATGCTTGACCCAGAAATCATTTAAGTGCATCTTAGCCCTCAAATAACACTAACGATTCTTAGGTAGAGCTTCTCTCTCATCTAAACTGACGAACCTAACAAATATGAGAAATGCGTCCTAAGTTCACCCCCGTTGGAAAATCAAAACACCAACGTGGATCTCGTCAAGTAAATTCTTGACCTAAATCTAAAATATACGGATTTGGACTAATCTGCACCCTGTGGGCGACGACATAAATTAGTCTCCATATGCAATCCAAGTGCAACCAAAAATAAGCCAAAACATAATATATGTAGCTAAAAACCGGGAGTGCAGAAAGTTGTTATCATTCGCGATAACGTAATTAACTGCAGGGGCTTGCGCCTGCAGGAAAAATAGGTTACCACAATCAATAAAGCTCTCACCCTGAAAGGGAATCTGTGTTGGATATGTATGCCCTAGAAGCCTGTATTATATAGGATACTAGGGATATGTATGTATAGGACAATCTTACTCAATTGTATATAGTATATTATTTGAATTGTCTTTATCTTAATATGTGTATTTTTTTTCTCTTGCTACTTTATATTGCTTGCACATATTGATAAAGACTCGATACAGTAGTAAACTATTTTTGTTTGTCTTTATCTTAACATATGCATATTTTATACTTGATATAACATATGGCGGATACATGTTGATAAAGCCCGTAGGATTTTGCTTGACTACCATCCTTATGATGGCGATCATACTTGTAGGAGCTGGGTAGTCCATAAGCACATCCTTAAAAGTCCCAAGTCTCAGGAATATCGAGACAGGGCATCGATACTCCAGAGTAGACTTGTGTATACATTTCTAGACCCCGACGAGGGGCGGTGGTTGGTCCCACAACCATTGGTGTGATCACCTAAGATTGTATACAGCTGTTCACTGGAGGTGAGTACACTGGACGGACTCGTCGAGAATATCTAGATGGCATTATACCTATCGTCGGATAGCGGTTCTCAGGTGAAATGAGTACAAGTTAGTCGTTGGACCTGAGATCATCATTTTCTCGTGTGAGATCCCACTGTGCTTTAATCACTACCCTACCACAGCTCTACTGAGTCGTGCAAACAGGTTTTGGTTGGGTGCAATCCCAAGCCACATGGAGGCAGTGAGTGATTGTTGGGGATTCGTCTCTCCCGGTATTGGGAGTCGATATCGCACTGTGTCCGGTTGGCCAGAACAATAAGACCTTAGCCAAGGAAGTTGAGATTTACTGATGGTTAGATTAGTAGTTTCTCGGATTAGTCCTGAGCCAAATCGACATGACTTATCAGGTCAGTAGGGGTCTGAAGTTTACCACCCCCTAGACCCGGTATGCGATACTCTCAGATGAAAAGACCGAACTGTACGGAGATTGTCACGGATAGGCTTAGTAGGGTTCCGGATGAGCTTGCTCGTCGGCCTTCTTTTTGACAGGTACCTGGATAGCCGTTATGTACAGCTAGTGCCGCTGACGTGCTTGTGGTTAAACCTACTACCAGTGTACTTTCGAGTCTTTAGAGTCCCACAGAGAGGGTTTCTCTAGTTCAGGCAAAACGATGTGGTGGCCGTATGTTTATACGTGCAGGGTTTCGATCAAATGATGATACTATCCGGCTTAGGATTCAGCCGGATTATTAAATCAGGTATTGATTTAATAATTTACATATACACATTTCGATATGTATATTCTAGTGCCATCCATGTTTTTGATCGAGCAGGGTTTTGATTGAATGATAATACTGGCCGGCTTAGAATTAAGCTGGATTATTAAATCGGGTATTGATTTAATAATTTACATATTCATATTTCGATATATATATTCTAGTGTTATCCAGTTTTTCGATCGGACTGTTGATAATACTAGCGGGCTTAGGATTAAACCGGTTTGTTAAATCAAATAATGATTTAATGCTAGTATTATATTAGTAGTAGTATTTTATCTCTTGGGTATTCGTATTTTGATACAAATACGGGTATGTATATGCGGTAGAAAATATTTTGTATTTATACAAAATACTTTCTATAAGATGACACCTCATCATGCATTTTTCTATTTTGTTGAAAATAAAAAATAAGGTGGAAAAAAATGAGATGACATGAAGTATGGATGAAGCATGGCTTTGTATTTATTGCAAATACTATTGGTGTAGGGTAGTGTTTTTAAAAAGAAAAGAAAATGCTTCATAGAAAAAACATAGCCATTCTTCTTCTCATATGAATTCATTCTTCACTTGCTCTTCTCTTTCATCCTCTTGAGTTCATTCTCTTGTTCTAAATCCTTATCACTCTCATGTGTTGAGAACCAAAATATTTGAGATAGAAAACTACTACTAAGCATAACCACATCATCTAAACAAACTACATTAGCAAACTAGTTTGCTTAGTTTACTTTTTTTTTGAAGTAGGAGCTTGAATCAAGAACCTTTAGGTGGATCATCTAGGACCGAGGAGGCTGCCCATCAAGATTGATCTAGGAGACCTCAAGGAGCTTAAGAAGAGGAGTGAAGACCCGAAAAACACGGATCTTAGGTATAAAACTCTATCACAGTACCTAGACTCCTCTAGTTTACTAGTTTCGATATTTGGTTAAATTCTAGGATGTGTTTTCTAGCGCCAATTTTTAAAAGTCAAAGGTTTTCGTTCTGCAACAGCTGCGGTCAGCGGCCACGGCGCTGGGAATTCCAACATGGTATCAGAGCCACCCAAACATTAGAAATTAGTAGTAAACGATGCATTAGTTTCAAAACCGAAAAATTGCGATTTTCAAAACCCTGTTCTCTGTTCAAAATTTTATGGTCTCAGAAAAAATTATAAATAAGAGCAGAGGCTTACTTTTGATAAGATAGTGACACATAATGAAAACGAGGAGATTTGACCGTACAAAAACCGCCCATTTTTGTCAAATCCCCTCCCACGGTGGTTTTGTTGTCTCCAATTGTCCTCATTTTCAAGCTGTGTCTTGGGGTTTGAGAGTTAGGAATTTTGGTCTTGTTTGATTTGCCCCAGATTTCACCTAGTGTTATTTTTTCCTTGGGGCAACTTGAATGTTTAGAACTTGAAATTTTTTGCATCGTTGATTTTTGTGATGTGGTGTATGTGTTTTTCAAACATCGTCTATTTGCTATATGTCATTTAGACAGGGTTGCACATACTTGCTTAAGCTGCTGTGATATTTATATCTGTGATGGCTTGCTCGAATTGTCGTGTTGGATAGCCCCTAGTGCAATAGTAGTTGTACAGTTTAGATTCATTTGTATATTCATTATTGCGGGGCGAGCGCCCGATATATGGACTGTCGTCTCTGCCAGTTTGTATATTCTTTTATTGGGACACGGTTGGGTTGAGGTCGATGTCACCATTGTATATATATATTTTTTCTTTTCTGTATTAGGCTTACCCTACGGAGGATGCTCGAATAGCCGGGTTCTAGAGAGCAACGGGCCTGCATCTCATGGCGTTGAGATGGGGGTGCCCTTACTCTATAATTGGCGGGCTATTCCCCGCACTCGTAGGGGGTATAGGATGACCCATGGAGGGGTGCTCAAATTACCGGGTTCCGTGAAGTGCTGGGTGACCCATTCACTTTGTTGATTGGGGTTGCCTCACTTTCAAGATTGGCGGGTAACTTGCCGCACTCGTAGGGGTCTAGGTTCTTTATTGCACAGGCTATCCATACGACCGGGGAACGTCGAGTTTCATTTGCGGCTTAAATGAAACCCAGAGCTCCTAAATTATCCGTTTTTCTATGTTGCTTATTAATGCTCTGTGATGTTGCTTATATCATGCCTGGGATGAATGGTTATATATATTTATATATATACTAATAGATGTTGTATATATTTTACATCCGCGCTAGTCTATCCCCTGCTCTGCCTGTAGTTAAGTAACCTAACGGTACATGACGGGGCCTTATGGCGAATGCGGATGGCATATACGCACATTTTATTTTTGTTCTTTTCTGGTGTGATAGGAATTAATTGATGGAACCACATTAATTTTAATTAATGTAAGGAAAAAGAAATCTAAAAGATGTTGTTGGAACAAATTTTGAAAAACTATAGTCATGAACTTTTGCTTTGCATAGTGGTATTCGGTTAGAAATATCCAGCACATCATTCTATGAGGCAAGAGCCTAGATCCCTTCACGGGAAGTGACCTCTTGAGCAAAAGTTTATGTTACTGTAGATTACTCAGTTTTCTTCAAAACCATAAGTTTTCAAAAGCGAAGTCTAAACCACTCCATTTCAAAACTGCTCGGTTCTTTCAACGATATCAAGTTCATTACGTTAGAAAGTTTTTCGCTAAAAACCTAGCCGTAGCCCTCCGTCATTTCATATTAGTATTGCTTAGTATTCGTGCTACGTGTTTTGACCTTGTTAAGGCATAGTGTTCGGTATTTATGTAAGGCTTTTCTGTTGCATTTTGATGCGATTATCTAGGACAGTCGCACGGTCATTTTGACCTTGTCAAGGGCTCGTGCGGGTGGGTTTAGAATAATCCAGGATAATGACGGGTTGAACTTAACTAGCGGCTTATGACATTTTGACATTTTTTAAGATCATACACCGTTAAGGGAAAGAACCACATCGCGAGTTTCAAATATACAGGAAACATTCCAGCGTTGCATACCTTCTGAAGTGTGGTAACTAGAGTGGCTTCCATCTAGGTTATCACGCGATGATAGTTGGATCCTGATCCCACTGATGAGTAGGATTACTCTTGGGAAATATTTTTCACTTCACAATTAGCTAACATATTAGGTGTCTAAAAAAAGGTTAACAGGGCTACACCTCTGCGGAAACGAAGATTATTTTAATTAGGTTCGTGCGAGAGTACGGGGAACCTCCCTCAGAGTACCAACATTCACCTGGCTGAACGGTTAACAAACTTGTAAGGTGCGAATGATCCCAACTAGTTCTCCTTTTAAGGTTTGGAGGAGAAGTCGAGGAAACAGTGGGAGCCATCCTGATTAAATAAACTAATAACCAATCTAATGTTGCAAGAGTACACGCTAAGTGTTTCTTTTCTCTCTCTCCAGGTAGTAACCATTTCACGCCCTAATCAAGATAATAAACTGTTTGACTTAACCGAACCAGCTTATTACACTGTGCTGGGGAACGTTGGTTCGGCTCTAACTTGTGACAGTTGTCACAAGTATAGGCAAGGGAAAAAGTACTGTAAGGAATTTCAGATGACCCTATTGAAGGAGAAGTATTCTAATATATCTTCTTCGGGTGTATTTGTTATTAAAAACTGTTTTTCGGTCAACCATACCTCCTGGGTAATAGATACCAAATCAGGATCTCATATCTGTAATTTATTACAAGGAATGAGAAAAATTAGAATGGTTGGACCGGGTGGTATGTCCCTCAGAGTAGGGAACGGAGCACAAGTTGATGATGCTACCGTCGGTGAATATCACCTAGTATTACCAAGCGGCAATACTACGATTTTGAACAACTGCTACTATGTACATTCCATGCTTTGCAATATCATTTCAGTATCTTTACTTGATAAAAATGGATTAATTTTGTTCTGGATAGAAATATCAAGAACATTACCTTAATCCGGTATTGGTTGCAGAAAGTACACTTTGTAACGGTATCTATGTTCTTAATCAAAATACAGTTTTCAATATACAAAACACACACAAGAGAAAGAGTTCAGATACGAACGAAGCCTACTTGTGGTATTGTAGACTTGGTCATATCAATGAGCAAAGACTATCTAAGTTACATAAAGATGGATATTTGAATACGTTCGAATTTTCATCTTATGAAACTTGTCAGTCTTATCTCAAAGGAAAGATGAATAAAACTCCGTTCACCGGGAACGGAGAGAAGGCTACAGAGCTCTTGGGACTCATACACAGTGTTGTATGTAGTCTGATATCTATACATACAAGGGGTGGGTTCTCGTACTTCATTGCATTCACTGATGATCTCTCTAGGTTCAGATATGTATTTCTTATGAAACACAAATCTGAAGTTTTTGAGAAATTCAAAGAATATAAGAGTGAAGTTGAGAAATAGACTGGCAAAAATATCAAGCTACTCAGATCTGATATCGGAGGGGAATACTTAAGCACGAAATTCCTAGAACACCTGAAAGAGAATGGTATTCTCTCTCAGCTTACTCCTCCGTACACACCACAGCACAACGGTGTATCGGAGCTGAGAAACCGTACCCTTTTGGACATGGTTCGCTCCATGATGAGTAGTAATGATCTGTCTCTTTCATTTTAGGGACATGCGCTTCAGACAGCGGCGTTCTTATTGAATCATGTTCCATCCAAATCAGTGCCAAAGACTCTATATGAAATATGGAGTGGAAAGAAATCATATCTTAAACGTGTTAAGATATGGGGTTGTCTGGCTTTTGTTAAAGTACAAAATCTGGACAAACTTAAGGTACGATCAGTTTTATGTAAGTTTGTGAGATATCCAAAACATTCGAATGGATATCTATTCTACCACGCAAAGGAACAGAGGATTATTGTTTCTCGAAACGCCAAATTTTCAGAATGGCAGTTTCTTGCGAAAGAAACCAGTGGGAGCGCAGTAGAATTGGATGAAGTTCCAGAAGTACAAACTATAACTGAAGATTTGGTAGAACCAGAGAATTCAATGGAACCCAACGAATCTCAGCCACTCCACAGATCTAGTAGGATTCTCGTCCGCCCGAGAGATACTACGGTTTTCTCATAGATGGGGATCGAGAGAATTGCATCTTGGAAGAAACTGATTCTACTAGTTTCGAGCATACCATTAACAGTAGGGACTCTGTAAAATGGCTTGATGCTATGCAATCCGAAATGGAGTCCATGTACACCAACAAAGTTTGGACTTTGGATGTTGCTTCTCCTGAGGTAAAACCCATTGGATATAAGTGGATTTTCAAAAGGAAAATTGGTGCAGATGGACAGATGGAAACCTATAAGGCTAGACTTGTTGCAAAAGGTTTTCGTCAAAGACCAGGAGTGGACTATGACGAAACCTTTTCTCCAGTGGCTATGCTGAAATCCATTTGGATCCTACTTGCTATTGTACCTACCATGACTATGATATCTGGCAGATGGACGATAAAACGACTTTTCTAAATGGAAGTTTAGAAGAGTGTGTTTATATGGATCAGTCGGGGGGATTCATAGACAGTAAGAGCAGCGGGAAGGTATGTAAGTGGCTTAAATTCATTTATGGATTAAAGAAGGTATCGTGGAGCTAGAACATCTGTTTTGATGTGACAATCAAGGAATTTGACTTCATCAAAAATGAAGATGAGCCATGTATCTATAAGAAGATTGTAAGGAGAACTGTTGTATTTCACGTCCTGTACGTGGATGACATTCTCTTGATAGGAAATGACATTCCTATGCTACAATCGATCAAGATGTTCTTGCCACAAAAGTTCTCCATGAAAAACCTGGGTGATGCCTCCTACATTCTGGGAATTAAAATCTACAGAGATAGATCCAAGAGATTATTAGGACTTTCACAGTCCAGGTACATAGAGACCATACTAAAGAGATTTAGTATGGAAGATTCCAAACGCGGTAATATACCCGCATTGCACGGAATCGCCCTCTCCAAAGAGATATCTCTCAAGACTGATGACGAGAGGATTCGCATGAGCACTATACCCTACGCTTCGGCGGTAGGATCTATAATGTATGCGATGCTGTGTACCAGACTAGATGTAGCATACGCGATTTGCATGGTGAGCCGGTATCAGTCAAACCCAGGTGAGAATCATTGGACAACTGTGAAGAACATTCTCAAGTACCCGAGAAGGACTAAGGAGATGTTCTTGGTTTACAGTAATGGAGACCTCCAAGTCGAGTCTTTTACCGACTCAAGCTTCCAGAGTGACAAGGATGACAGCAAGTATGTCTCGGGTTTTATGTTTACCCTCAACGGAGGGGCGATCTGTTGGAAGAGCTCTAAACAGGAACCGTCGTAGACTCGACGATGGAGGCTGAATATATTGCTGTCAACGATGCCACCAAAGAAGCAGTCTGGATGAAGAAGTTTATTACTAAACTTGAGGTGGTTCCGTCCATTGTTAATCGAATACCTTTATATTGCGATAACAATGAGGCTATAGTTTTAGCGAAGGAACCACAATCCCATCAGAAGTCCATACATGTCTTGAGGTGGTATCACCTGATCAAGGAGATCGTAGATCGCCGAGAGATCGAGGTCCGGAGAGTAGATACAAAAGACAACACGGCGGATCCATTTACCAAGGCCTTCCCTCAAGCGTAGTTCGAGCGAATTTTTGAGATGTTGGGTATGCGGTACGCCAACAACTGGCCGTAGAGCATACGTTGGGTATTCGATACGCCAATTACAGGCCTTAATGAAAGTAGGAGATTGTTGGATATGTATGCCCTAGAGGCCTATATTGTATAGGATGCTAGAGATATGTATGTACTGGACTATCTTGCTCAGTTGTATATACTATATTATTTGAATTGTTTTTGTTTTAATATGTGTATTTCTTTCTCTTGTTGCTTTATATTGCTTACACATATTGATAAAGACTCGATACAGTATTCTACTATTTTGGTTTGTCTTTATCTTAACATGTGTATATGTTATACTCGATATCACATATGGCAGATACATGTTGATAAAGCTCGTAGGATTTTGCTTGACTACCAGTATTATGATGGCGATTATACTTGTGGAAGCTGGGTAGTCCATAAGCACATCCCTAAAGATGCCAAGTCGCAGGAGTATAGAGACCGGGCATCGATACTCCAGAATAGACTTGTGTATACGTTTCTAGACCCCGACGAGGGGCGGTGGTTAGACTCACAGCCATTGGTGTGATCACCTAAGATTGTATACAGGTGCTCACTAGAGGTGAGTACACTGGACGGACTCGCCGAGAACATCTAGATGGCATTATACCTATCGTCAGATAGCGGTTCTCAGGTGATATGAGTACAGGTTAGTCTTTGGACCTGAGATCATCATTTATCTCATGTGAGTTCCCACTGTTCTTTGATCACTACCCTACCACGGCTCTACTGATTCGTGCAAATAGGTTTTGGTTAGGTACAGTCCCGAGCCACATGGAGCCAGTAAGTGATTGTCAGGGATTCGTCTCTCCCGGTAATGGGAGTCGATATCGTACTGTGTCTGGTTGGCCAGAACCGTAAGACCTCGGCCAAGACAGTTGAGATTTACTGATGGCTAGACCAGTAGTTTCTTGGATTGGTCCTGAGCCAAATCGACATGACTTATCAGGTCAGTAGGGATCTGACGTTTACCACCCCCTAGACCCGGTATGCGATATTCTTAGACGAAGAGACAGGACTATACGGATATTATCACTATAACGTCCTAAAACGGGATTAGAGTTAATTATACATTAATTAAACGATATAATATGGGTTTTCAATAAAGCTTCGTTAGTAATTATTTTCACATATTTTTATTCAATTATTTATTATTTAATTAATTATTTAATTAATTAATTATTTATTTATTTATTTATTTTGTTAATCATATGCTAATCTAGTTTTAACAACATGTTAATTTAGGTTAAGACATGTTTTGCAGCCATGACAACTTAACCATTTTTTATTCTTGCTTTACATACTATTTTAACTAATTAAATGGTTTAAAGAAAAGAAAAGAAAAGAAAATATGATGAGACATGGAGACATGGGGGCTTGATGGTTGCATTTAATGAGGGGAATGGATGGTGCATGACTAATATTAGCCATCCACCTCTTCTCTCTCTTTCTCTTCCTCATTCCCTTCTTCTTCATTGTCTTCCTTCTTCCCTCTAACCCTCATCACAAACCCTTCTCTACCTTCTTAAAGACCAAACAAATCACCACAAAATCCTTATTTTACCTTTTAAAGGGTCTATTGGAACCAAATCCTCCATCTTGATGCCTTGCTATTCTAGGGTCTCTCTCAAGTGCTTATATTGAGGTAATAAGCTAACCTTATCCTTATTTTAACAAACTTCTTGCTTAAACAACTCCTAATCTTAATTAAAGTTTATGTTTTGAGGTGTTTTAGTATTTCAAGTGAGGTTTGAGGTAGGTTTGGAGTTGTGTAAATTTTTATAGTAACCAAAACCTATACTAGCTTAGTTAGGAGTAGTTTAGTGCTTTTCATCCTTGTCTAAACACTAGGTTTACATTAAACCACCCTAATGTCTTAATTAGTATCAAAACTTGTATTTAGTTAAGGTTAGAGTTTCAAACCAAATCTGCTGTTAAACCAGAGATCACAAAGATAAGTTGCAATTACTGGGAGCTAGTTATACGACCCTGAGTGTACCCTCGAAACCCGAGCCAATTTCCCCAAGACTTGGTGGCCGATTTATTAGATTTGGCTGCAAATTGCGGACTCTCTAGGGTGTTAGGGTGAGGGTTTTTGTCAGGGGCACTCTAGGACTCTAATTAGACATCTGGTGTATGCAAATTTTTCTAATTTTGTATACACAAAAATCTGGGATTGTTTTATCCTATTTTAGGCGATATGTTAACGTGCGATACGGATACTCCGATTCTCGTTTTAGTGTTTTATGTGGTTAACAGCCCATAGGGGTAGTCTTAGATGTTGTTGCATACGTTTAACACGTTAAGTTCACACATGATAACTTGTGGGAGTTGGTTCGTTCATGTAGTGTAAGTGTACGTTTCATATCGGAATTATTTAGCCTCATATGTCAAGGTTTTTGTTCGATGCTAGAATCGGTTGCGGAGACTTCGGACACAGCTAGGAAAGGGAAGGAGGTTATCGGATTCGAGTAGCTCGAGGCCGTTCCGGTGAGTAGATTTATGATCTACGGAGGAATCGCCTGTTGGCTATAGTGCCCTCAAGTTAATTATTGTAATCGTAGGCACGCGATTGTGATGATTGAGGGAGGACCTATACGGGTAGAACAGTCTTACTCAAAATGATATTATGCTATCTGGTTTGTCTTTATCATCATATGCATGCATTAAGTGGTATTACATATCACTATTACATGTTGATAGAGCCAATAGGATTCTTGTTTCGCTATACGTGGGAGCTGGGTGGTCTATAAGCACATCCTTAAATGTCCCTATTCGAAAGAGTATCGAGACTGGGCATCAATAATCCGGAGTAGACTAGTGTATACTTATCGAGACCCCGACGAGGGGACATGGCCGGTCTCACAAACCATTGGTGTCAGTTAGTCACCTAAGATAGTATATAGGTGCTCATTAGGTTATGAGTACACTGGACGGACTCGCCGGGAACATGTTAGATGGTATTATACCTATTGTCAGATAGCAGTTCCCTGGTGAAATGTATAAAGGTTAGTCTGTCTACCTTAGATCGACATTTTTCTTGTGTGAGTTCCCACTGTGCTTCGATTACTATCCTACCACGGCTTAAAGGAGTCATGCAAACAGGTTTTATTTGGGTACAGTCCCGAGCCACATGGAGGCAGTGAGTGGATCGTCGGGGAATCGTCTCTTCCGGTATTTGGGGTTGGTGTCGCACAGTGCACGGGTGGCCATCACCAGAAATCCTAGGCCAAGGTAGTCGAGAAGTACTGATTTGGAGCAGTAGTTTCTCAATACGTGATGGGCTTCATACCGACACGAAATATCGCGTTATTACGGGTATGACTTTATCCACCCCTTGACCCGATATGCGATACTCTTAGACGAACAGACTGGAATGTACGGATATTGTCACTGACAGGCTCAGTAGGAGTTCGGATGAGTTTGCTCGTTGGCCTTCTTTTCGCTCAATACCTGGGTAGCCGTTTTATACAGCTAGTGCCGCAGATGTGCTTGTGGTTAAACCCCACTGCCAGTATATTGACGAGTCTTTAGAGTCCCACACAGAGGGTTTCCCTGGCTCTGGCGAAATGATATAGTAGCCGTCTTGGATACGTGCAGAGTTCTTATCGAATGAGTATAGCAGTTACCCGGACTTTCGATCGGACGGTTGATAATACTACCGACTCGGGTTTGAGACGGATTATTAAATCAGTTATTGATTTAATAATTTACGTATATGTATTTCGATATGTATATTCTATTATTATGTTCTTTGTGTTATTCTATCTCTTCGGGTATTTGTATTTCGGTACGAATACAGGTATGTATATACAGTAGAATATAATCCGTATTTTATATAGATAACATTCTAGAAGGTGGACACATCATTTAATTTTTATCCATTTATTTTAATTGGAAATGTGGTGGAAAAAGGAGAGTGGGGAGTATGGTAAGAACCATGCTTGCACAGTGTTGCACAAATGAATTTTTAATTCATATGTACAAACTATTCAAGCATGGTGAGCATTTTAAAATAAAAGAAATGTTTTTACAAAACCTTGCATGATGATTTTCTCTCTCATGGTTGGCTCATTATTTTTGAGATGAGATTTTCTTCACCTCACCACCATGCTTGACTCCCTCTCTAGTTTTCCTATGAGCTCCTCCACCTTCATGCTCAACCTCCTCTCTACAATCTCATGAGTTGAGAATCAAGAGAGGATGTGAGATGGATAAACACTTAGAACACTCACTACATCCTAGGCATTCTAGATTAGTAACCTAGAATCCCTAGTTGCTTCACATGCTTTTGATGTGGAGCTAGAGCCATGAGCTATATCCCTCTGGTGGATCATCTTTTACGAAGGAAGACAGGCGACCAAGTTCAGTTCAGGACGCCTCGAGGAGCTTAGGAAGATGGTAGAAGACCGAAGGACTTGGTTCATTCGGTATAACCATTTTTATCTCAGTAGTTTAGCTCTTTGTAGATTGCTAGTAAAGGTTTATGGTTCGATCTTGACGGATACGTTAGCGCCAAAATTTTAAACGCCAGTTTTTGTTCCACACCGGCCACGGTAGATGGACAGGGCACTATCGTAACACAGCATGGTATCAGAGCCACCTCATAAAACATTACTAGCTAGTTTGCATAAGGTTAAAATCTCGATCGACCAATTTTTCCGAATCGTATTTCCATTTGTTCATGCTTGCTCTCGATTTTAAAAATTGTTCAAAAAAAATATTTCAGAGGATCTTAAAATTATGTGTAGGCAAAACTAGAGCTAAGAAAAAAATTTAGGCACCTAACTCCAAAATTCGGCCGTGGAACCGAAGAAAAATGTCACATTTTGCCGCTGAACCGCCGCGCTTTTTGGGCTACAGTGCCCTAAATTTTTTCTAGGGCTTTAGTTCATGGAAATATGATTTTTTTGATGTATAGTTTTGACCCAGATTTGTTTGAGTGTTGGATTGCTTTTGGGGCCAATTTTGGGAAAGTCTAGTCGATCGAAATTTTAAGTGTGTATTTATCAGTGCATGTGATATATCTGCGACCGTGAATATCATTGAGCGGTACAACCCGACTAGTTGCTATATGTTCGACTAGACGGGTTTGCGAACATGATATTCATGTTGATATTCTGTATTGTGCTGATATTGTGGTTGGATTGTCGTGGTGGATAGCCTACGGTGCAATTGTAATATTACAGTTAAGATTCATTTGTATATTTATTATTGCAAGGCGAGCGTCCGACATGTGGACTGTCGTCTCTACCAGATTGCATATTCTTTTATTGGGGCACGACCGGGTTGAGGTCGATGTCGCCATTGTATATATACTTTTCTTTTCTGTACTAGGATTACCCCGCGGTGGAGTGCTCGAATAGCCGGATTCTAGAGGGCAACATGCCCGCATCTCATGGCGTTAAGACGGAGGGGGCCTTACTCTGGAATTGGCGGGCTATTCGCCGCACTCGTAGGGGGTATAGGACGACCCACGGAGGGGTGCCCAAGTTACCGGATTTCGTGAAGTGCTGGGTGGCCCATTCACGTTGTTGATTGGGGTTGCCTCACTTCTGGGATTGGAGGATAACTTGTCGCGCTCGTAGAGGTCCAAGTTTCCATTGCACAGGCTATCCATACGACCAGGAACGTCGGGTTTCATTTGTGGCTCAAAGAAAACCCGAGGCTCCAAGATTATCCACCATTCTGTGTTGCTTGTTGATGTTCTGTGATATTGCTTATATCATGCCTGGGATAAATTATATATATATATATATATATATATTTATATATACTAATAGACGTTGTATATGTTTTGCATCCGCGCTAGTCCAGCCCTCGTTCTTCCGTTAGTTAAGTAACCTAACGGTGCATGACGGGGCCCCGTGACGAATGCGGATGGCATATACGTACATTGTATTTTCGTTCCTTTTTCTGGTGTGATATGGATTAATTGATGGGACTGTATTAATTCTGATTAATGCAAGGTAAACAAACCTATATGATGTTCTTGAAACCAAGTTTTTGAAAACTGACATTATAGACGTTTTCTTTTGCTTTGCACAGCGGTATTCGGTTATGAATATCCAGCACCTCATTCGACGGGGCAATAGCCGAGATCCCTTCATAGGGGATGACCTATTGAGCAAAAGTTTGCATCATTGTAATAACTTCACTATAAACGATTCTTTTGCTTTACATCATGGTATTCAGTTTGGAATATCCTGCACCTCATTCGATGAAGAAAGAGCCGAGATCCCTTCACAGGGATTGACCTCTTTAGCAAAAGTTTGCGCCACTATATATTTGTAAAACCACTCGGTTCCTTCAACGATATCAAGTTCATTACGTTAAAGGTTTTTTGCCAAAAACTATTTGTAGCCCTCCGTCATTTTTTACAGGTATTACTTAGTATTCATGCTGTGTATGTTGACCTCTGTCATGGCACAGTTGTCGCGCCCCGCTTCCCGGTGTACGGGAGGGGATGCGGCGAGACCCACTACGTATTTACTCCGAAGTAAACACGCTAAGCATATCTAAGCAATATAAAGTAAAATGTACAGAAGAGGCAAGAATATAATGAACAACAACTTTATTTATTAAACATTCTTTTACAGGTACAACTGGAAATGTAAATACAAGTCTGGAATGCAATGCTTAAACAATGGCATAACTGAAATAAAAAAGTATGTACAAGTAAAGTATAATGCTCAGGGTCTTCTATGATATGCTCCATGTGCTCCTGGCTGGTCTCGAACTCCAGAGAGTCGGATCCTCCTGACAGCATTCCAAAGAAGAAGAGAAATAGGAATGTCGTCAGCGAACAATCGCTCGGTAAGTCCCAAAGATGGGTAGAGATAGAATAGACAGAAAGAGGGTATAATTTGTAATGTTTGATTATAATGTTAATGCGGTTGTTTGTAGCTTGGTACAGAATATGCCAATATATACGAGAGGAGTCCAACTTACACCGTGGACTTTGGTAACCCGTAGAATAAGGCTCCGTCGAAAATACCACAGAACAACGGCATGGATGTAATTACGTCTTAAGTGACCACCTCGTGCCACCTTTTAATATATTCCGTACCAGTCTACCCCTATATAAACCCCGTAATGTTTATTGTATTGATTGTATTATTTTTGTTATTTAGATGGATGACTTTCCAAAACCATGATATCAGTAAACGGAATGGATATAAATGGATAGTCATATAAACGGAGTATATTCATGGTTCGGTTCGGTCAATATAGATTGAATAGACGGATTCATGGATTCATATTGTATTGCAGTTTATACTTGAATCATATTCAAGTCAAATTGATTAGATTGAGACTCGGTCTGAGCCAGACACATTGAAAAGAAATTGAAATCCGAAATTAGTTTTGATGTTATCGGTAACTGCTGCACATGGACGGCAGGATTTGTATTTTTTTCCAAGATAATTACCGTGTTGATAACACCGTTTGTTAGATTGTCTACCATGGATAGGCAAGCACCCACATTCTCCGGCTCCCTGAGGCGCAAGAGAACTGGTCCCGCTTAAACTTATATTTACTAGGGTCCTTATTGTAATTTAGCATAACTTGAGGAGATTTTATATAAAAATAGTTTTGATATGTTTTCAAAATACACCTCAAGTATTTAGTTATCGTCTTTAGGGTTTTCAAATATGTATATTTATAAATGTGAAATTTCTAGTGAGTACAACCAAGTTTTCATAGTATATGGTATTTTATTGAAATATTGGAATTGTTTTGTATTTGGATGGTAGTTTCATGTAATGATGATTCCTTTGATTTAGAAAAACTTGGAATATTTATATAATATAATTAAAATAGATATCTTGATAATAGTTATATACATATATATTTAATGAAAATAAATTTTATTTATTTTCTTGTAGAAATCTCATTTTCTAAAGAAAAATGCATTAAAAATTCCATCGAGATCGAATGCTCCTTTCGGAGGTCTGCATCTCGCTCTAGTAGGCCTGAGGATGTGCGATAACCCGCACCATCCCGAACGGGATCCCTAAAAGTGTGTTGTAGAGACGCAAACAAGGAATTGATTAATACATCTTTTTAAAGAAAATGGTTTTGTAAGTTAATGGTATTTATTTGTAAAGTCGTGTTATCCCATGAATATATTCCCAAAATTTTATCGTGCTATGTCAAAGATATTTGTTGTGATGAGGTAGGTCATTACCTTGTGAGTTATCTAAAGGTGATACAATTTTTATGTTGTTTTATATCGAAACTAAAGTATGTGGTATTTTACTGTAAAAATAAAATAAAAATTGCATAAAAGATTAATTTGAGATGAAATTTATTTTAATATGTTTGTTAATGTTTTTTAAACATGATATGAGAGTATGGTATTTTATTGTTTAAGAAAAATAGGGTTTTTAAAGAAAAACCGAATCGGAAGTCAGATTAACCCCGCTTCCGTCGGGTTTTAGAAATGAAAGTTTTTAAAGTAGAAGAAGAGAGGGGGAGAGGGGACTTGCTGGCTTTTGGACAAGAGAAGGGAGATAGGAAACTAAGGAAAGCTTCAGGGCGTCGTTTCGTCGCTGGAAACTCTTTGGAACATCGCCGGAACTTCGCCCTTTGCTAACTCCACTTGCACAACTAGAGACTTGAGAATTTTTGACAGTTTTTGTGAGGAAATTCTGAATGAGAAGGGTGAAATATGGTGTAGTATTTATAGGGAAAACTAAGGTTTAGTGTATTGAATTGAAGAATTAAAAATCTGCATTTAAAAGGATTAAAAGATTGATTTTAATCTCTCTGCCAATGTGCAAAAAAACCAAACAATATGGAGGAAGTAGGGTAGGCAAAAGGTTGCAAGGGGAAAAAATTTAGCCCATTCCCGAAGGGGGGGACCGGTGGTACCGGTTCTTAGGGAGATCTCGCCGACCATTTCCCGGTGGAATTGGCTTGGGATTTAGCCATGTATCCCTGTCGCCTTATATACTCTCGTGCAAATGTTTATTTAATCTGTAACTTATCATTCTACATGTAGTGCACATGCAAACCCTTGGTCTTCTAAAAGATTAAAAGAAAATACAATAAAAATAATATGTGGCTGATGGGATTTGAACTTAGGTGCTATGTCTCAGCAGTGCAAGGTCTTTACCAGTGAGCTACAAACTCTTTCTTGTTGTTCAAAAGCAAATTTAATTTATAACTTGTGCTCAGTCTTAGGTATTCCTTCTGTATTTTTTTTTGAAAAATTCTGTACAGAAAGTTTAGGGTTGTTACATTCTACCCTCCTTATAAAAATTTCGTCCTTGAAATTTGTAGAAGGAAAGTGTAACAGATTCAAAACAATTTAGTGATAGAACTATTGATAGTGCATGAAAAATATTTCGAAGAACGAAAGAATGCAAATGTTTTAGTAGGTTTGAAAAAGTAGGTGAGGGAATTACTAGGGTTACCTTGGTCTACAGTTATGGCTTCTACGGCTGCTAAAGTGAAAGCCTGACATCGGGGTACATTCCTCCTAGCTGGAGGCACATTCCTCTGTCCTTAGGGCATGTTTCTCTGCACTCGAGGCATGTTCCTGAGTGCCTGATGGAATTGGCGATTAGGCTGTGCAGGAGGTAGAGCCGGGAGAGCAAGAAAAGGTGCAGGAGCCTGGATAGCTGGCCGCTGCAGATAAGTGTTGTGGATTGTAACTGGGTTGCGTCTATAAGGACATGTTCCAATTCCATGATTGGATGCGCCACAAACTAAGCACAGGCCTTTTACGCGCCTACAGTCCTTCAACAAGTGTCCATCCCTTTTATAATAGAAGCAAAAATCTAGACTTGGATGGTTATTGGTTTCTTCCGGTCTCCTGGGTTCAACAGTTGGCCTTGAAGAGGCTGCTGCCATCTGAGTGGCAGGGCGCTTCACTCCGGCAGATTGAGGTCTGCCCTTTCTCTTCACTACTGCCTCGTATCTTCGGGCAGCCTTCAAAACCAAATCATAGGTTGGGAAATCCCCTGTAACTAAGGCAGCTTAGATTTCCTGTTCCAACCCTTGCTGAAATCTTCTTGCCCAGATCTCAGCAGTTGGTATGAGATGGGCCGAAACCTACTAAGCATGGTAAACTCAGCATCATACTCATCCACGGATTTGGTCCACATCGAACCCTGGTGTAGATGGATGAATTGTTGTTCCATGTCAAATTAGGCAGTCTCAGGGAAGTATTTCGCGTTGAACATATCACGAGAAGTCCTCCATTCGATCGGTTGGTCAAGACGGATTTCTTCCGCCTTCCACCAAACTTGGGCATGTTAGTGAGCCGCAGCTTCGTAACTTGAACCCAAGCGATCTCTGGCACTTGTGCCGCTGCCAGGTCATCCTCAATACTTTAAGCCCATTCCTCAGCTTCCAGAGGACTCTCTTTTCCTGAAAATTGTTTTGGGTGCAAAGCCCGGAATTGCTTTACTCCGGGTGCTTCCGCTTCTGGACGGTTCACTAGAATAGCAGCCTGCTGCTTTTGTCCTTCCAGGAGACTGCGGATCGCCTCAAGCAGTACCGTCTGCTCATTGATCGGAGCAGCGATGGTAGGGGTAAGCGGTAGAGGTGATGGTGTGTTGTTGAAGTTGGTGCTAGTGTTGTTTGGAGAATCTATAACCTTGAAAGAAAGATTTGGGTTAGGATAGATTCAAAGTATATGAAATTGTAAGATTCAAGGAATATGAAATGTAAATAATGTTTTTAATTGCTGATTCTTGTGTTATATTGCTTAGGACTTAATGCAGAATTGACCTGCATGTCCATGAAGAACTGACCTGCATGTCCATACAGAGCTGACTTGCATGGGTCACCAACAAAACTTATCACGCCCCGCTTCCCGATGTACGGGAGGGGACGCGGCGAGGCCCGCTACGTATTTACACCGAAGTAAACACGCTAAGCGTATCTAAGAAATATAAAGTAAAATGTACACAATAGGCAAGAATATAATGAACATCAACTTTATTTATTAAACATTCTTTTATAGGTACAACTGGAAATGTAAATACAAGTCTGGAATGCAATGCCTAAACAATGGCATAACTGAAATGAAAAAGTATGTACAAGTAAAGTCTAATGCTCAGGGTCTTCTGTGATCTTCTCCAAGTGCTCCTGGCTGGTCTCGAACTCCAGAGAGTCGGATCCTCCTGACAACATTCCAAAGAAGAAGAGAAATATGAATGTCGTCAGCGAACAATCGCTCGGTAAGTCCCAAAGATGGGTAGAGATAGAATAGACAGAAAGAGAGTATAATTTATAATGTTTGATTATAATGTTAACGCGGTTGTTTATAGCTTGGTATAGAATATACCAGTGTACACGAGAGAAGTCCAACTTACACCATGGACTTTGGTAACCCATAGTACAAGGCTCCGTCGAAAATACCTCGGAACAACGGCATGGATGTAATTACGTCTTAAGTGACCACCTCGTGCCACCATTAACATATTCCGTACCAGTCTACCCCTTTATAAACCCCGTAATGTTTATTGTATTGATTGTATTATTTTTGTTATATAGATGGATGACTTGCTGAAATCATGATATCAGTAAACGGAATGGATATAAATGGATAGTCATGTAAACGGAGTATATCCATGGTTCGGTTCGGTCAATATAGATTGAATAGACGGATTCATGGATTCATGTTGTATTGTAGTTTATACTTGAATCATATTCAAGTCAGATTGATTAGATTGAGACTCAGTCTGAGTCAGACACTTTGAAAAGAAATTGAAATCCTGAATTAGTTTTGATGTTATCGGTAACTGCTGCACATAGACGGCAGGATTTGTGTATTTTTCCAAGACAATTACCATGTTGATAACACCGTTGGTTAGATTGTCTACCTTAGATAGGCAAGCACCCATATTCGCCGCCTCCCTGAGGCTCAAAAGAACCGGTCCCGCTTAAACCTATATTTACTAGGGTCCTTATTGTAATATAGCATAACTTGAGGGGGTTTTATGTAAAAATAGTTTTAATATGTTTTCAAAATACACCTCAAGTATTTAGTTATCGTCTTTAGGGTTTTCATAGATGTATAATTTATAAATGTGAAATTTCTAGTGAGTACAACCAAGTTTTCATAGTATATGGTATTTTATTGAAATATTGGAATTGTTTTGTATTTGGATGGTAGTTTCATGTAATGGTGATTCCTTTGATTTAGAAAAACTTGGAATATTAATATAATATAATTAAAATAGATATTTTGATAATAGTTATATACATATATATTTAATGAAAATAAATTTTATTTATTTTCTTGTAGAAATCTCATTTTCTAAAGAAAAATGTATTAAAAATTCCATCGAGATCGAATGCTCCTTTCGAAGGTCTGCATCTCGCTCTATTAAGCCCGAGGATGTGCGATAACCCACGCCATCCCAAACGGGGTCCCCAAAAGTAGGTTGTAGAGGCGCAAACAAGGAAATGATTAATACATCTTTTTAAAGAAATGGTTTTGTAACATGATGGTATTTATTTGTAAAGTCGTGTTATCCCATGAATATATGTTCATCTCATAAAACTGCATTTTATTACCTCTCATTCGTTATCTGATTTGCTATATATCGGTACTTTTAATCAGTGTCTGCTCAGTTATTACAAGTTGCAGGTATCCGTGACAAATACTGGAAAACACATTCAAAATCACAGATATATCGTTTTGGAGCCGACACTGCAAACAAAACTAAGAACCGTCCGATTTCCCATGAGCTGTTTTGGAAAGAATGCATGTGTACACACTTTTTGCCAAGAATGGTCCAACCCTTACATGTGTGCACATAGCCTTGGATCTAGGTGAGGGGCTGCCATAGACCATGATGAGTTGCTTTGGCATGATGAAGTGAGCAAGTGGGCACACAACTTATGCAAGTGGGTGTGAATGCATTTATTGCAAAAAGTTTGGATGTGATATAAAGACCAAGTTTCCCTCCATATCTCTGCATACAAACCAGGTTACAATTGATAAAGCAAACAGAACCAGAGTGTTATTGGAGTGCACAAAAACACACCCTACAAACCCGAGCCTCCCTCCTCGGATTTGGGCCAGCGAGAAGGCCACCAAATCCGGCGACCTCGGCCCCCCTACCCCCTTTTGGCCCTATATTTTCTCTGGTCGTTTATTAATGCCACGTCATCACTTGTATATTGTATTTTTATTCTGTTTTGTAGCCTATAAATACCAGTACTGATCTAAAGAAAGGGACCATGTAATGCCATACCAAATAGATATGATACATTTTGATAGTTTGTTTTTTTTGGTTTAGCTTGAGGGTGAGTGATCTTCACTTGGTTTCTTCTTCTTCCCTCTTGAAGCTCTCTTTGGAGAGCTTCATTAAGGAGGTTGAACAAGATACCAAATTCTTGTATCTCATTTCTTCAAGTGTTAATATATTGCAATTGTTGTTTCTTTTATACTTGCTTATTTTCTTTACTTGCTTTTATCATGCATAACTAATCTTATTTTGGTTGTGGTGTGGGTAAGGAAGTGAGATGAAAGGCTTTGTCTCCTCTACCTCTTGTAATTGTTTTATGTGCTTAACGCATGATTCTAACTTGAAGATTGTTAATGTATTGATATGATACAGTATTTTGACACATGGTAACTTGTAACCTCCTCATATACCGCATTCATTCCCTTTTCCCATTTTCAATATTTAAGTTAAAATCAATTTGGTATTAAGTTTGCTAAGTTTGGATATGATATCTTGTTATTTAGTGACTTGACAAATCGCTTAATTTCATATATCATATACCATCACAAGCACTTAGCACACTTAACACCAAAATCATTTGCTCTCACTAACCACTTTGTGTTTTTGTTGTTGCGGTATGGTTGCTAACCCTTATGTTTAGTGTTGATACCCCAAGCGCGGACATACAAACGGTAAGTGATCAAACGGACATCTCATGACCAAGAGTGTGTAGAGGTAAACGTCGCAATTCAAAGCTTCCGAGCCAAGCTACAACTATTCTTCCTTAACTCCTTTTCTTGCTTTTTCCTTGTTTTTATTCTTTTATATATTTTTTGTGACAAACCCCAATCCGTTAATTTGTTAACCTTAAACAACAATACTTAATACATAATTCCCTGCGGATCGACCCGTGCTTTCCGGCTTACTACAACGCGCCGTGCACTTGCGGTTATAAATTGTAAAACGAGAACCATCTCGCGTGCGCATCCGTTATTTCCAAAACCGATATCACATTTCCATAATGTACGCGTTTGCGCGCCGGTGAATTCCAAACAAGTTTTTGGCGCCGTTGCCGGGGATTTGCAGTCATTAGGTATTGTTAGTTCTGGTTCTACTAACAAAACTAACTTTCTAACTTAAATTTTTTCAAAACTAACTATAACTAGATTCTTTCATTTTGTTCTCTGTCCTGCAAATCTGCTATTACTCTGTAATTCAATTAAAAAATCAAGTAAGACCATTAGAATATTCATCTTGCCTAGAGATTCCACCAAAAATCCCTGCACCTAACTCTTTGCAAAATCCGGCGACATTAGGCAATTTTCCGAGCTCGCCGGCCGTTTTGTGAGAGTTTTGGTTTTTTTCTTTTTTGGTGATCTCCAGTGCAGTGTTGGTAATCTTTTGGTATTGTTTGATTTTTCTAATTTTAAGTATGAAAGAATTGGGGCACACGTATTGCTTTTGACACTAAATATCGTATTTTCTGACATTTCAGTTTTTCGCGGAATTACGACCAGCGATCGTGCGGAGCGAGGTTCAAATTCAATTTCAAGACGTTAGCGAAATATAGTGCCAAAGATCTGGGTAGTTTGACCTGCACAAGCGAACATTCAACGATTCGTATCACTTTCAAAGTGGTTTTCATAAACCAAATCATATCGGTACGTATTTCCTAACACCTTCGCTCAAATCCGACGAAATCCAATTTTCTATCTTTTGCAGGATTCCTCGCACAATTTTGCCGCCAATAGAACTAGAGAACTAACCGTATTTTTTGCAGCGCTTAACAAAAATTGAAAAAGAATTGCTTTAAGTGATTGATTTCTTGAAATTCTTTTAATTGATTGCGCATTGCATTTTAAATACGAAATTAAGGGCACAAATACCAAAACAAGATACGGTAAAAGATTTCATCACCTTTCCTCCGTAGCCCACAAATCAAAAAACTGCATTTTCGCATACCCCCGGTAATTTAAAATCAATTAGAATTTTGACTCTAAGGACTTCACGCTCATTAGGAGAAATTAAATGTGTTTAGAACTTTGCTTAACGGTATATCGTTCACGTGGTGTCTATGCAAGTGTTCAAGAGAAAGGGTTATTTAATTAAGGAACTTCGCGAAAGTGTTGGAAAACCTCCCCTTCTCTCTTGCACTTACCTGGCCTCGTGATCAGTATATCTTGAGCCTATTTCTCGATACAGTTTTACTTCGTCAATCAGATTCTTGAGCATGTCTAGTTGACTTAGAATAACATAGACTGCTAGGGGTGTGATTTTCTTTATTTTTGTGATATTTGTGAATTCTTGTTATTATGGGTGATACACAATACACTTCTATTTTTCACAATTCTTATTCATTTGTTTATACTCAGTCTCAATTTATTTGTTCAAATTGCCAAGATTCTTCTCACATTCATGAAAATTGTCCTTTTCTAGGGGGTGACCAACCGTCCCAAATTGTTGATAACGGTCGCCCACCAAACACTCCTGAACCCAGTCCCACTTCAACCATTGACCAAATGATTGAAAATTTAGAGAAAGAGGTCGACAGAATGACTGCTCTAGCATCACTACCATCACAATCCCTCCAATCCGAAACAATTGAACCATCATTAGGGAGTGACGGTGAGATAGATGCTAGGTTGACCACTTTTGAAAACGGTATTGAAGTAATGACTGCAGTCGAGAACCAATCAGCTGCGACGCCAGCCCTGTTTTTACAGCAATCTGAGCAATTATTTGTTGCTCAAGCTTAATCTTTGGCTAGAATCGAGGAACAAACGAAACATTTAGCTGAGAGGATTCTAGGGTGTGGACACAGTCAATCGGAACCCCATAGTGTCAACATCTGTCAGCTAGGGAATCACCCGAGTGAAATAAATGATAAGATCAATTTGGATGATTTTTTAGATGATGATACCACTGTGTTGACTAGGTGTTCACAGGACACACAAGCAAACCCTCTAAGTCAGTCCACCATTAGCCTTCAGGTATCCACTGAGCCTCTTGTCACTTGTGATTTAGAGATTGATTTAACTGAAATAATACTTGAAGAGGATATTCTTGAACCGACTGATTTTTTCTTTCCAACTTTAGAGGAGGAACCTTGTGAATTTGACAGGTATAGTTGGGATAAATTGTTAAAAAAGATCAATGATCAGGAACCCACAATTTTTGTATCACCTAGTGATATTGTTTCAGAAGAAACATTATGGTGGAAACCTACTTTTTAGATGATATGAACCTACCCATTTGTGAATGTGATGAGAAAGAAATCGTTTTGGGAGAGTTTGTGAATAATGAGAGTAGGATTGTGAAAAATAATAGGGAAGAAGACAGCACTGAACACTATTCTTTCTTGTCGAGTTTTGACGAAATTTTTGCTGATGAACTTGATATTCTTGGTGAGTTTGAGTCGGGATCATTTTGGGATCATCCTTTGAACCTTTCTTTTTCTGAACTTTTTGCGGATAAACTCCGGTTTTTAAACGAACTTGACTTTGAAACTTCACATGTAATTCTGGAAAATTCATTTCATTCGAATAATAATTCTTTTCCGTCGTCAAAACTTTGTCTTCACCTTCAGCGTCTTCTAACCCATTCCTTCACGCACCCATACCCTTTACTAACATCTAACCATTCTTTGTATATTTTCTTTTTCTTTTTAATATACATATTCTTTTGCTAGTCATGGCACTATATTGACAAAATTTTCTTATGGCTGGTATTAACTTCTGCATTAACCATGTCGGTTAGATTGTGAATATTATGATTTTTTGTTTTCTTTGTTTTTTTTCCTAGGTTTTTAATAAAATCTCACCCATTAGGGGATGAGTGTTGTGTTTTTTTTAGCGGGACGAGACGGTTTTCAATTTTTTTTGAGGAGTGTAATTATGTTGGGATTTCATTGGGGGGGTTTGCAAAATTCCTTTATATATATATTGCCCACAGCCCAACCCCGTGCCCTCACTTCCCATTCTCGCAAACAGATCTATTTTTCTTCTTTCCTCTTCCCGCAGCCTCTCACCAAACCCTAGCCTCCTTCCTCGGATTCCGACCGGCTACTTCCCAATCCGATCCGACGAGCTCGGCCTGGCCTCCTCGAAAGGTCGATCTTACTCTTCCTGGCTGTAAGAAACTCCTTTTCCCCCTCTCCTACACTGTTTATTTTCTGCAAATTCAACAGACCTTTGAGAAATGGCCTCATTTGAATTGGAACGAAATTTCGTTGCCATTTTCTCCCATGATGTTTTCGGGCATTATTTTTGTGATGCCCTCCGACAATTAGGTTGGGAATTTCTGCTCTATGGGGAAGAGGGTTTGTGTGCATGTGAGAGTTTAGTCGATGAGTTCTATGATTTCCTAAGAAATGGAGAAATTCTTCAAGATAGGGTTAGAATTCAATTTCGGTGTAGACGTAGGATATTTTCCGCAGAAACCATATCCAATGTCACCGGTATCCCGATGTGTTGTGGCTCTCAAAAACCCTTAGAACTGGCGCAGTATAGGATAGTTCTGGGAAATCACTGCGAACTACGAGATGCTGGGCTGAATGCACAGTAAATTTACAGGAACTCCTATACGACATGCCGCTGGGTGTATCGCAACGTTAGGGGGATCGCGCGCGTATCATCTTTTCCAGCGATTGTAGGGAACATGGTCCATTTTTTGATGACCAGAGACTACCAGTTCTGCATGGCGAGCATGCTCTTCGCCGCAATCAAGGAAAGTATTGCTGCGCGGAAATCTCTGCTTCCCGTCCTCATTACCCAAATTTTCCGATCTTACATGACGGACGACGACTTCACGGCCTGTCTCAGATGTACGATACTGTACCGGTGGAGATAGAGAAGATCTTACCAGGGTACACGAGTCCCAGGAGTGAGCAGCAGATTTGGACCCCTACCGACCCCAGTGAGCACGCGGCCCCGCAGACATCATCCGAGATATACTTGGGAGATGACGTTCCGACGGATCCCTATGAGCTTCACAGAATGCAAGTCCATGGCCTCAAGACTATCATCCGGCAGAATAAGGAGATCAAAGAGCAGCTCAGCCAGCTCTTAGCTAAACAGGACGATGATAGCGGAAGCAGCCGAGGCAAAGGCAAAGGCAAAGCAAAACGACGATGAGGACATCGTCTGGATCAGTTTGGGGGTAAAGCTTGGTGATGGCATTTTGTATCTGCATATAGTTTGCATTTGCATATTTCATGCATTTCATCATTTACTTATTGTATTTTTCGTTTCTTTTGCATGTAGTTGCATTTCATATCTGCTTTTGTACTGCATTGTATATTGAAAATTTTGAAAAATCTATAAAAATTAAAAAATTTCTTGAAAAATTATAAAAACTTTGTCATGTTGGTTAGCAGGGGAACTTTGATTCAAAATCTGACGGTTCGGTTGATAAGATAGAAATAACTAAATTCTTACTATGAGATTGACAACCTGAAAAATAACCCTCTTGTGTGTTTAACTTTAGCTGATATACGTCTTTTATAACACTTTTCACGTGTCATATGTTTTTGAGAATTTAATGAAAGTCTGACATGTCTATAATTTTTTTAATTGATAAAAATCTTTAGGATCAAACAGGTTTGTCTGAGTTAAGCAAAATATCAAGAATAGTTCATACAGTGAAGTGGATATGAAGAATTGTATAGAGATTTTAACAGAATCTATAAGTCTGAAAAATAACCCATCTGAAACCTTGTTGGAGTAATTACATACTTTATCACATGTAACGTCTTCTGATTTAAAATAAAAAGCTGGCTATATCTCCGTTTTCACTAAAGTGTTGAATTATGTAAAATAAAATGAGTTTTTTGTTTTGTGGCCGTGGTAACTTGGGTAATTAAGTCCTTGAGGTGTCTCCACACCTAATACCTTAAAACCATCTGGTTTGAGAGTCATTGACCCAAAACTCGCTAAGTTTACATTCGCCAGATAAAACAAGCTAAGCAAGTGCTCTTTCCAAGTTAAAAGTCCTAACGGTTCTTTGTGGGAGAATAATCTTGGCGGTGACGAATTTTCTATTAAAAACAGTTTTTTTTCACGGAGATATGAAGGTTTGTATTTATTAAGACGTTTTACAAGATAATAAAAGGTGTGTATGAGCAAAAACAGATGAAAGGTAGGAGTGAAAAATAAGACTTAGGTTCTCTTTTAAAATTGATATATATTCTGACTTGAAACTTAACTGGAGAATAAAACTTGAGAAAATCTTAACTCCTTCCAAACTCGTGTGATCCTTTAGAAGTTTATTCTGGTCCGTAATTTTTGACATGATGACCCTGATCAAGTTCTTAAAAACCTGTCGACACTACCGCACAATCACGTAAAGACACGTATGAGCTTTTGTTAAACAAATTGTGAGGAGTGAAAAATAGGGTTTAATGTTTCTAACTTGGGTGATAGAACTTCTAACTTTGATATCCAACCGTAAGATTAGAATCAACAGTTCCTTCATTTTACTAACTTGACTGGATTTTGTGGGTGTAATCCGCTGAAAACCCTCAGGAGACGACACTCCTCCTACTAGGGACACCTAGAGGTTTAACGGCTTGTTGCACGTGCTCAGTGCAATTGCGTTCCCTGCGAAAGTGAGGTTAGGATCTTTTTGTTTTGCTCGGGACGAGTAAAAGATAAGTTTGGGGGTATTTGTTCATCTCATAAAACTGCATTTTATTACCTCTCATTCGTTATCTGTTTTGCTATATATCGGTATTTTTAATCAATGTCTGCTCAGTTATTACAGGTTGCAGGTATCCATGACAAATACTGGAAAACACATTCAAAATCACAGATATATCGTTTTGGAGCCGACACTGCAAACAGAACTGAGAACCGTCCGATTTCCCATGAGCACTTTTGGAAAGAATGCATGTGTACACACTTTTTGGCAAGAATGGTCCAACCCTTACATGTGTGCACATAGCCTTGGATCTAGGTGAGGGGCTGCCATAGACCATGATGGGCTGCCTTGGTATCATGAAGTGAGCAAGTGGGCACACAACTTGTGCAAGTGGGTGTGAATGCATTTATTGCAAAAAATTTGGATGTGATGTAAAGACCAAGTTTCCCTCTATATTTCTGCATACAAACCAGGTTACAATTGATAAAGCAAACAGAACCAGAGTTTTATTGGAGTGCACAAAAACACACCCTGCAAACCCGAGCCTCCCTCCTCAAATTTTGGCAGGCGAGAAGGCCACCAGATCCGGCGACCTCGGCCCCCTACCCCCTTTTGGCCCCATATTTTCTCTGGTTGTTTATTAGTGCCACATCATCACTTGTATGTTGTTAGTTTATTCTGTTTTGTGGCTTATAAATACCGGTACTGATCTAAAGAAAGGGGTCATATCATGCCATGCCAAATAGATATGATACATTTTGATAGTTTGTTTATTTTTGGTTTAGCTTGAGGGTGGGTGATCTTCACTTGGTTTCTTCTTCTTCTTTCCTCTTGAAGCTCTCTTTGGAGAGCTTCATTAAGGAGGTTGAACAAGATACCAAATTCTTGTATCTCATTTCTTCAAGTGTTAATATATTGCAATTGTTGTTTCTTTTATACTTGATTATTTTCTTTACTTGCTTTTATCATGCATAACTAATCTTATTTTGGTTGTGGTGTGGGTGAGGAAGTGAGATGAAAGGCTTTGCCTCCTCCACCTCTTGTAACTGTTTTATGTGCTTAACTCATGATTCTAACTTGAAGATTGTTAATGTATTGATATGATACGGTATTTTGACACATGGTTACTTGTACCTCCTCATATACCGTATTCATTCCCTTTCCCAATTTTCAATATTTAAGTTAAAATCAATTTGGTATTAAGTTTGCTAAGTTTGGATATGATATCTTGTTATTTAGTGACTTGACAAATCGCTTAATTTCATATATCATATACCATCACAAGCACTTAGCACACTTAACACCAAAATCATTTGCTCTCACGAACCACTATGTGTTTTTATTGTTGCGATATACTTGTTAACCCTTATGTTTAGTGTTGATACCCCAAGCGCGGACATACGAACGGTAAGTGATCAAACGGACATCTCATGACCAAGGGAGTGTAGAGGCAAACGTCGCGATTCAAAGCTTCCGAGCCAAGCCACAACCATTCTTCCTTAACTCATTTTCTTGCTTTTTCCTAGTTTTTATTCTTTTATATATTTTTTGTGACAAACCCCAATCCGTTAATTTGTTAACTTTAAACAACAATACTTAATACACAATTCCCTGCGGATCAACTCGTGCTTGCCGGCTTGCTACAACGCGCCGTGTACTTGCGGTTATAAATTGTAAAACGAGAACGATCTCGCGTGCGCATCCGTTATTTCCAAAACCAATATCACATTTCCATAACGTACGCGTTTGCGCGCGCAGGTGAATTCCCAACATTATATTCCCAAATTTTCATCATGCTATGTCAAAGATGTGTGTTGTGATGAGGTAGGTCATTACCTCGTGAGTTATCTAAAGGTAATACAATTTTTATGTTGTTTTAGGTCGAAACTAAAGTATGTGGTATTTTACTTTAAAAATACAATAAAAATCGCATAAAAGATTAATTTGAGATGAAATTTGTTTTAATATGTTTTTTAATGTCTGTTAAATATGATATGAGAGTATGGTATTTTCTTGTTTAAGAAAAATAAGGTTTTTAAAGAAAAACCGAATCGGAAGTCGGATTAACTCCGCTTCCGTCGGGTTTTAGAAATGAAACATTTTAAAGTAGAAGAAGAGAGGGGGAGAGGGGACTTACTGGCTTTTGGACAAGAGAAGGGAGAGTGGAAACTAAGAAAGGCTTCGAGGCATCGTTTCATCGCCGGAAACTTCTTAGAACATAGCCGGAATTTCGCCCTTTGCTAACTCCACTTGCACAACTAGAGACTTGAGAATTTTTGAGAGTTTTTGTGAGGAAATTATGAATGAGGAGGGGTGAAATATGGTGTAGTATTTATAAGGAAAACTAGGGTTTAGTGTATTGAATTGGAGAATTAAAAATTTGCATTTAAAAGGATTAAAGAGGTGATTTTAATCTCTCTGCCAATGTGCAGAAAAATCAAACTATATGGGGGAAGTGGGGTCGGTGGAGGGTTGCAAGGGGCAAAAATTTAGCCCATTCCCGCCGGGGGGGACCGGTGGTACCGGTTCTTGGGGAGATCTTGCCGGCCATTTCCCGGTGGAATTTGCTTGGGATTTAGCCACGTGTCCATGTCACCTCATATACCCTCGTGCACATGTTTATTTAATCTGTAACTTATCATTCTACGTATAGTGCACGTGCAAACCCTTGGGCTTCTAAAAGATTAAAAGAAAATACAATAAAAATAATATGTGGCTGATGGGATTTGAACTCAGGTGCTATGTCTCAGCAGTGCAAGGTCTTTACCAGTGAGCTACAAGCTCTTTCTTGCTGTTCAAAAGCAAATTTAATTTATAACTTGTGCTCGGGGTTAGGTATTCCTTCTGTATTTTTTTTTTTGAAAAATTCTGTACAGAAAGTTTAGGGTTGTTACAACAGTGAATGGTAGCTGGGTAATGCTTGTTTGTTGCATATATATGCGATTATTTAAGACAGTCGAATGGTCATGTTGACCTCTGTAAAGGGCTCATGCGGATGGGTCTAAGTTAATCCAGGACAATGACGGGTTGAACTTGATTTGCGACTTATGATATGTTGACCTCTGTTAAGGTCATAAGCCGATTAGGATAAAAACCACATCGTGAGTTTCAAACATACAGGAAACTTGTCAGGTATGCGCATATCTTCTGGAGTGTGGTGACTTGCGTGCCTTCCATCAAATTATCATGCGATGATAGTTGGATCCCGATTCCCACTGATGAGTAGGTTTTACTGCTCGGGTGATTTTAGATGATCCCAACTAATTCTCCTTTTAGGGTTTGAAGGAGAATTCGAGTAAACAGTGGGAGCCATGCTGATTAGATAAAGTGATTAACCAATCTAATCTAGGTTAGAATGCATGCTGAGTGTTTCTTTTCTCTCTCTCTTTAGCTGTGACCATGACCTGACCCTAAACTAAAACTCATGAATCAAGTTAACCGAACCTTCTTAAAACACTTTGGCTTTTGGATTGTCATTTAGTCGCATATATCATTGCCACTCTTACTTCCCTTTTGCATTTCTCCAGAACACCCCGTATCACTATGAAGATCCACATTTCTTGGATATTCCATCATATAGTTACATACGAACACGAAAGAACTCGTTCCAGTTCGAGGATGGATTCTGGTTCTGGAGAAATTGAATAGGATTATTCATTTGTCTTTTCTCTTTACCTTCTTTTAGGTTGCGAGGGCTCCTAATATTAGGAGAGTACATCTATTGTGTTTATTCGATAGTCTTCTTCCAAACCATAGGCAGGTGCCGAAAGGTAGGGAAGGAAGAAAACCAATTAGCCTGAGTGTGGTGTACATAAGGTAATAAGTAAAGACATATAAAAGGGATTAGAGTGAGGGCAAAGGAAATTGCGACTGCTATCATTCACGACAAAACCGCATATACCCATGCCACTCTTACATCCCTTTTGCATTTCTCTAGAACACCCCGTATCACTACGAAGATCCACATTTATTGGATATGCCATCGTATAGTTACATACGAACTCGAAGAAACTTGTTCCAGTTCGAGGATGGACTCTGGTTCTGGTGAAATTGAATCGGATTATTCAGTTGTCTTTTCTCTTTACCTTCTCTCAGATTGTGAGGGCTCCTGGTATTAGGAGAGTACACCTATTGTGCTTATTGGATAGTCTACTTCCAAAGCTTAGGCTGGTGCCGATGGATAGGGAAGTAAGAAAACCAATTAGCCTAAGTGTAGTGTACAGAAGGTAATAAGTAAAGACATATAAAGGGGTTGGAGTGAGGGTAAGAAAGTATACGGTTACTGTCATGAATCTGGATAGTGGAAGAGGCGTTACTAGGAATATCCGGCTACCCCTTTGAAACAAAGTGCTCAAAATCTAAACTTGAACTTTCTATGGGGTGTAGGATGAGGTGGCGCACATTTTTTGTGAAGGGAGCCATGGGTTTTGAGGTGGTTTTTGAGATGATTCCCATAGGGTAGCGAGGTGGAGGAAGGAAGAGATGAAGATGAAGGAGTTGAAGAAAAAGAAATGATGTGAAGAATGAATAAGTGAGCCATGGTCAAGATAGCCCCCCCCCTCTCTCTCTTAAGCCCATGCTTCTTGTCCCCTCTCCATGTCCTCTTGTCTCCCACTCACACAAATATCTTTTCTTTTTCTTTTCTTTTCTTTTCTTTTCCTTTTCCTTTCACATAATAAACCACAAGTCCACAAATACAAATGACCATGCATGAAACATGAAATGTGTCATGGTGCACTAGCCATGGTTATTAAAAATGGATTTGGCTTAATCATGATTAGTAGTGCATTAATCAAGTTTAATATAAACTTGCATATAATTAATTACATTATTATTTATAAAATGTCCAAATCCAATAAATGCCTTTATAATTAATAATTCATATTAATCTCCAATAATTTTACAAATATTGGTATATAATTATACCATTTTACGAAAACCCCAAATTCATACTTGAATAGTTTTCGTGAAATATATTATTTTATTATTTAAATTCCAAAAATAATATTTTATATTTCTGAAATGTTACAATCTTCCCCCTTAAATAAATTCGGTCCCCGAATTTAAATTTAAACCCCCAAATACTAAAACATTTCGGTAATCAGTCAAATCAACGGGGCTCCGAAATCATGAAATACTCAAATATATCACAGCGCATCGTGCGCACTAGAAAACGAGTGCAAAACTCAAAATCGATACTCCGTCAAGCGTCACGCAATCATGGGAGTTTTAATGGAGATGCAAGTCTCAAAATCCACAACGAAGATCAATATACGTATATAGTACGCATCCTTGTGAAATCATTTAAAAGCTGAATAGAATACATGCAAAATCTTTTCCAAACTGCCGTGCGATGCGTAACTCACGGTACTAGTGGCAGACGCTCATTTTGTAAAGAAATAGATATATGTCTATATATGTTTTGCTCAAAATATACGTTCCGCATTTATTTTGAAATATCCCAAAATGTTTCCTTTGTAAAAGTTCGTGTCACTATGGGCAGGTAGGAAATAGCGAGACTATAGCTCCTTTTTGCAAACCTCTTGGTAAATATTAATGCATGCAAAAATACTCAGGTACTGTCCTCAGATCAGTCATGCTCGGCTACTATATAATATAGTACCTATCATAAAATTATGATGCTCTGTAGGGTTAGAATAGCACCTTGTGAAGGTTTTGGCAAGCATCAATCATGCTGCTTCAAAAATTTTGGGGAGCTAAACAAACCCTAACCAAGATCTTAACTAGATAATTAGGGTTAACTTGCATGTAAACAACTTTACATCTAAGAGAGAGGGATTACTACCTTTGTAGTCCGTTCCTTCGCTTCATAAGCTCCGAGTAGTAGTCCCTTCGCTGCGATCCATGAACTTCCGGACTCTAGAGAGGCTCCACAAGTCGAATGATCCATGCTTGCTAGAAGTCTTCCTTTTCGAAGATGATCTACCTTGAAGAATCTCAAACTCAAGCTCTCACTTCTCTAATCAAGTATTAGTGAAGTGAACAACCTAATCTAAGTGGTTAGAATATATGAGGATGATGAAGTAGGAATTTTTCTCTCTTTTGTTTCATTTTCTCACTTTAAATCATCACTTCACAAAAAACTAGAAACCTTTTTCAAGGAGGAAGAAGAAGAAGAAGAAGAAAGCTTTTGTGATGAATAATGAAATTGTTGTGGTTACAAATGACAACCATGAGTTAATAAATGAAGGCATTAACTCTTGGAGAGAATAAACTATAGTTAAGGGTTTGGGTTTGGTTAACAAATATCTACACAAAATATCAAAGGTAAAAGACAAAAGGAAAGCTTCATGAAGCTTCATGAAAAAGCTAACCCAAAAGCTAACCCAAATGCTAACCCAAATCTAAACCCTAACTTGGTTTAAACTTTACAACCATGTTGCATTTGTAACCCTAACTTGTTACAATATTATATATCACATATACAATATATTTTGTAACAAAAGAAAATAATACAATTAACATATATCGCATATACATTAATGTATTATCCAGTGAGAAAATGAATCAATAAAGAGAGCTTATATTAGTTAACGTAATGTAATATATCACATATATAATTATACATTAAATTATCGAATCAACACTTGATCCGACAATCTGGCTATAAAACATATAACCGACTAATATAACATGTACCAATTCATCGAATCAACACTTGATCTGATGACCCGGCTATATCACATATACCCGGTTGATATCTCATATCGCGAGAATAGAATACGGTATCTCATATCGTATTATTCTCGGTCCCGCACATATCGCATATGTTCTCCTACTCCGTTTTTCCTGAGCCAGGAAACCTCTGTATAGGACTCTAAAGAATCGTCAATACGCCAGCAGTAGGTCTCATATCAAACACCCACAAGCTGCAGGCGGTCAGCTAAATGTAATTGCCACCCTTGTATTGAGCAATCAGAAGATCAACAAGCAAGCCTGTACATTCTCCTGCAAATCCAATCAGTAACACTCCCATACAGTCCGATCTCTTCGTCTGATATGTTGCATATCTAGTCTAGGGGTGGAAAACGTCAGACCCCAGTAACCGATAAGTCATGTCGATGTAAGGCTCATAACGGGTCAAGAAACTACTGATAACACTTACCAGTAAATCTCCATATCAGCCCTGGCCAGGGACTTCCAGTTATAGCCAATCGAACACAGCATAACATCAACTCCCTATACCGGGAGAGACGAAACCCCTCCTATCGCTTATTGCCTCCATGTGATTCGGGACTGTACCCAAAAGCCACCGTTTTGCACGCCCTCTTGGACGTGATAAGGTGGAAATCAAAGCACAGTGGGAATCACACAAGACTCTATAACGATCTCGGATCTACAGACTAACCTGTACCAGTGTCACCGGAGAACTGCTATCTGACGATAGGTATAATACCATCCAGGAGTTCTCGGCGAGTCCGTTCAGTGTACCCAGTCTCCACTGAGCACCTGTACACCATCTTTGATGTCCAACACCAATAGATATGGGATCATCCATCGCCCATCATATGGGTCAAGATGCGTATACGCTAGCCTACTCTGGAGTATCGATGCCCTGTCTCGATACACGCTCGACTAGGAACAGTTATAGGATGTACTCATAGACTACCTTGGCCCCACTAGTATGATCTGTATCATAGTCCTAGTAGTCGAGTATATATCTTAAGGGCTTTATCAACACGTGATCACAAAACAGTATTTGTTAACATGTTAAGATAAAGTGAAACCAAATAGCATACTATCATATCGAGCAAGAAAGTCCTCTCTATATATATCCAAGCATCCACTATAATATACATCATATGTACAACAATGGCCTTTAAGGCATACATATAACTAACAACTCATAAGTAAATCAATCTCAAAAGGTGTATCCAATATCACGTGTGTCTGATGCGCACGGAAATCAAATCTAAATACAAGTGCCACGAACTAAGTGCAACGGTTGTGCACGAAAGTATCTGTCAAGTGCAACGGGTGTACACAACAACAATATCAAGTGCATCCAGAGTGCACGAAAATCTCAACCAAGTGCAACTAACATGCACAAACAAAAATCTCGATCGAGTGCATCCGGTGTGCACTAAATCACATCCAGGTCGCCAAGTGTGCACAAAAATCCATATCGAGTGCATCAGGTTCGCACAAAAACATCTAGTGCAACAGATACATGAAAACAATATCAGGTGCACTAGGTGCCCGAAAACTCATCAATAAAACAAGGTATATAAAACATAAACGTGTGCAACTGCATGCACAAACCCCATATCAAACTACTGCAAGCATATGTGAGTTATACTGAGTGCATAAGTCAAGTCAAGTGTATACAACATGCACGAATCGACTGTATTGAAATACATAGAATCATAAATACGTGCAATCAAATGCACAAAATCGATATCAAGTGCAATAGATATACACAAATCATAAATCAATTTGATAGATGTAGAAAACATAAATTAAGTGAAACAATTGTGTACAAAAGAAAATATCCAGTGGGTGCACCACGGTGTAAGAAAACAAATATCACGAAACCAAATTATCGAAACTCAAAGTCCAAGTGATAAAAGCGTGATACTCGGATCACTAAAATGCAAATCTCAATAAATGACATTGAGGTACACCTCCTTCAATGTCGAAAAATATCGGTGCACCCAAAGCTGGCAGAGCAAGAACATCCACTTGCCTCCTGCTCATGGTCCGGCGTCCTCTGTCTCTAGGTCCTTATTTTCTCTGTGGATTATCAATCCCACTATCTTTCTACTCGTCGGCCAGATTAGGTGTAATGACGGAAACGGTCCCGCTCTGTCACTCTTCTGATCACCTCTTGGCCAATTAACACGATCACTCATAAAGTAGCATATTAATGATTGCGGCATCTGGCCTTCTGATTATGCGTGATACAACTGAATCCTGGGTGCAAATATTTATCGCTATGGCATCCTAGCGAAAACCTACTTATGGTCTCTTCCAATCTCACTTATGCCGAACTATAAGGAGGTTGGCACTCTATACTTAATCCTTTTCCCATTTCCGGACAGCTGCGTTCTCAGCACGACTTTCCTCTGGAATTTGGCCGTATCCAACGCCTCTGCATACGGATCGATTCTCTGGTATCAACGGGGAGTAACAGCAGCTTGTTAATATCTCGCATGAATCTCTTATCCACTTGCCTTCATTATCATTCAATTCGAATCCACGTCTTGCTGGCTGCGTACTGCAATTCATTCTCGGCTATAGTTAATCCGGAGTCTCTCATAAGGAATCGAAACTACGAACTTGGGTATCTTCACCACTCTGTGGAAGATATCGAGCCGATTTTGTCCTCGGGAACTCATCCAAATCTTTGGAGGAATACGCTTCATTCGTCCTTTCTCGATCAATTCACAACACATCTGGGTGAGGTCCTTCTATCTAAAACTGGTCAACTTACTGATCTCGCATCGGAGCATCCAACAAACAATATCCTCTCTTGATCGATTTACTCTAGATCTGAGTAAGATTCTTAACTGTAAATCTTCAATTCAACAGAGCCTACGTCGCGGCATCCAAATGGACGAATCATCTTAGTCACTCTATTCAAGATGGACTAGCGATCTTATGTCACATCTCTGTCTGTAAGCTCCTATGGTTTCAACTTATATGAACTCTGGAGGCGACATCCGTTTAATCTCAGCAACAACATGGGTCAACTGTCTACACGGTAGACGACATAGCGATCTTCTGGAATGGGTTGCATGTCGACGGTTCTCACAATCTGGCAGCCTCTATTAATAGCCCGATCATCCAGTACAGATCCCGAACACGTGTCTCAACTAAAAGATCTAAACAAAAATAATAACCCGATACGTTTCTACATCACCAGAAGAATATCATGGTATGTTCTCGTCCGTGACGAGCTCTCTCTGACCGCATCTCTAGCCGTAGCTCTCTATGCTCTTGTAACTATGGTGACAGGAACCTCAAGTAATATCGATGAAGATAGATCATAGGAACGATTGGAATCAAGGATCTCAAGAAATGTACATCCTAAGGTCACTTAAGCGGAGCAGCGTGTCATAAGTATGCCGCGGAACATACACACGGTACGTCACTCTACTCAGATTACCTACTCCATCAACCAAGGTCAACCTATGAGATGAAAACTCGGGTCCCAAAACCACCCCCCCCAGTCAAGTCTAAGTTCCGTAAGGTCAAGCCTAAACTCGAACCAAGGTTAAACCTAACACTTTGATACCAACTTTGTCACGACCGGGAATTGGCATGTGACCGGCGTGAGAATTACGTGAAATCTATAGGACCCCGCCGTAATTCAAGTAAGCCGAAGCTAAGAAATCTAAACCTTTTTGCGGAAAATAATGGAGGTGCTGTTTTGAAACATCGGCATAAAGAATTTAAGCCTTCTTTTAAAATATAAGTAACATCATATGAAAATGCAACAGTTTGCATACTATCTTTTGAAAACATTTTCGTCCTTGAAATTTGGGCAGCACCTCCCTTGTATATTTTGATCCAAAACCATATACATGCAATAATATAGGCATCCCCAAGCAGGAGATAGCTCTGCGCCAATTGGCGGAATCACAACCAGGCAATAAGCATATATATACAACGCCTTACGGCGAAGATCAATCACAGAAAGAGAATAAGTAAAACTAAGACATCATCCAGCTCAAATAAGCGACAATACACCCATCTCGCTCTAAGTATCGAGAATAAACAAGTCTGGTCTAGGTCTACCAAATATACATAGTCTAGTTTCTGGTTGATGCAGCTTTAACTAGATACAACAGAAATAAGTAGGTATAAGGGTGGTCACGATCCAAATGTGTATCCCACCTACCAGAACAAAACATCTTGAAGAAGGATGTATGCCAGCGAGCCGCTACTGATCCGAGCGGTCGAACCTGCAAGAAAACTGTAGCACAACGGGGGTGAGTTGCCAACTCATGAGTAGAAAATATCAGCAGGCAGAAATCGAATGAACAACGATCCCTAGGTCATACTGTAACATGAAGGAAATACTTTGGTATCCAAGGTGATCGTGTATGCATATGTATACAATAGAGGCGTGCCAATATCAATATGTAATGATAGTCATCTAAATATATATATATGCATGTATGCATATGTATCAACAAACGTGTCTCCATCAATGACACATCAATCATCATGAAACCTGAGTGTCCAACATCGACACTCGAAACATCATAAAACCCGTGTCCAACATCGACACGTAAATCCTCATATCTCGGGCACCGCATCCTCGGATCGGCCCTCATATCTATCTGATCTCACGACTCCGGTCGGTATCCTCCGGATAACCGTCGAGCCCAAACTATCACAGGTAGGTTGTGCATCCCCTGCCGGACTCATCGTCTATCTCTATGATCTTCTTGCCCCGGAGTACCATACTGGGTCCACCATGTACCCGCAAACGGTGCCTCTCTCTCCTCGAATCGGGTATACATATAGCTTAGAACCGAGAAAACTCATGGTGGACACCATATATCATATCAAGATAAACCGCGTTTTTAAAACAATCATAAGACTTGTTAAAATATATCAGCGGTTCTCAAATCCAGAGATCTCATGAAAACAGTATCTCAATGCATGTAACCATAAAAGTACAGAAAATGCAATGCACAGAACAGTATTGTAAATATCTCAAGTGACATCATGTAAGCATGTCGTGTAATAAGTACTGAACAGTGAATCATAATTTAACAATACAAGAACAATACGGTCATATAACAGTTCTACTGTGCAAGTGGCATGGCAATTACCGATGATGAATGTGTGTAACGCTTCGAAAATCGTTTAGGCAGTTTTTCGGAAATCGGCAAAATTTGCAGTCTTTTCCGTAAAAAGTCAAAATAAGTATTTTTCATTATAGACCTAATTATACAAAATTTAGATAAGATATTACTATAAATTGGTTATAAAATGTCACTTAAAATTTTCTAGTTAATTAAAAAAAATTCCTTAATTAATTATTTTTAATATTATTTTAAGCTTTTAAAAATACATTTAATTAGTGATAAATACAAATTTAATTGATTAATTTATATAATTAGGAACCATTATAACTAAAATTTAGTGTAATAAAAAAAAATTAGCAAACATTTCAAGTTTATTAGTTTAGGGTAAAAGGGGGGGTGAAAAATGAAAAGAAAAGGGTTTTTTTTGAAAGATTTTGATGTGATATGCATTTATTACCTCAAGGAGATATTTTTCCTTTGGAAATTTCTACACTTTCTTTCATTCCCCACCACCTCTTGCTCTGGCCGAGACTCCCTCCTACAGCCCTCATTTTTTCCCCTATTTTCTTTCTTCAAAAATTCATGAAAAAGTACACAAAATCCACAAAAATGCACATTTTTCTTCTCTAATTCAAACCAAAACCCTAATCCATCCCTTCCCAAACCCTAATTTGTTTGAGAAGTGGAGAAAGGAGGCCACTATGGAGGCTTAGTGCAAGGGAATCATAACTTGGGAGGTATAAGTTTTAAACTAGTTGTTAAATTTGTAGTTTAAATAAGCTAAATTAGTATTTTAAAGTGTTAGTTGTTTATAATTCCTTGTTTAATGAAATTCTAGATTAGGGTTTGAAGTATGATAATTGGGTTAAAATTTGTGTTGTGGGCATCTAGTAGTTTGAATTGGATGTTGGAGTTGGATTGTGATCGCGATATCGTTAATTCGCGATATTTGCATCGGAATCGGTATACTAATTGCTTACTAGTTTTTCTAAAATTTTAGGAGGTGATCTAATTGTGTTATTTTGGCGATATAATTAGCATCTTATACGACTATTAGGGTGTGTGAATGCGGAGTTTTGTCTAGTCGGGTTTTAGTTTTGACGATTGCTCCGAAACGGCGATTTTAGTTAAGGTTTTAGCGGTTTTCGTGTGTTTTCCACGCATCGAGTGCACGTTGTGGTCAATTCGAGAGCGTCGAACTTTTCATATTGTGGGTTGCGTCATTTCAGGAATCTGTAATCTTAAACTGTGTGTTATGCAATTCTAGGATCGGTCGCGAAAATATCGGACGCGGCGCGCAAAGGCAAGACGGTGGTTGGATCGGATTAGCGAGGCATTCAGGTGAGTAGATGTATTCATATATGGGGGAATCGTCTGGATGGCGCGAGGCGCCCCCTAGTTAGGATTACTTTATTCTTGCAAGATATGCATTGTTAGTTAGCTAGCTAACCCGCTTCATGCACATTTCATATATTTATAGCTATTCGTCTGCAAGATTTGCATAGGATATCCATATACACATGTGCGATATCACTTCGTAGGACACGAACACCATTACCATTGGCTCCTGTTGCACGCGCACTATTCATGTGACACACACGCCTTTGGTAATTACCATGCCACGAGCACTGTAGGACCTGTTTCGTTTAGTATCACCATTTGCATTCTACACAATATATGAAATCGCATAGCATGTATATACCTCGCATCATCTTCATACTTACATAGATTCTAGCCACAAATCACATCGCATACCTTGATATCATAGACATTTATCATATAAAACATGTTGGGTATTATGATTTTCTTGAGGATTTCAGTATTGCTGCGATTTCTGGATTTTGGGGAAAACCGCAAGAATTTAACAAAAGCTTATATTTATCATTTTTAAAACAAAGTTGCGGTTTTCTCGTGATGTATGTATCGTCCACCATGAGTTTTCATGTTTTCTGTTGGATTTCGAGAGCCGATTCGAGGAGTGGATGAACCGTCTCGGGTACATGGTGGGCCCGGTATGGTACCCCGGGGCAAGAAGATCAAGTTGTAGACGATGAGCCTGGCAGGGAAAGACTATCTACAGGTGATGTCTGGCGCGGCGGATATCCGGAGGATACCGACCGTTGACGTGAGATTTGATGATAGGGCCGATCCGGACTGACAGAGCCCGATGTATTGAGACATTGATACTGTGAGACATTGAGACAGATGTGTTTTCATATTTGGTGTCGATGCTTGATACGGGTTTCAGATGATTTCTTGATGGTATTTAGCTATTATACAGATATTCTTTTTCTAAAGTTAAGAATGCAGAACTCATAGCATTTAAAACACTTAAATATTTAGTATTGACATTGCATACATGTGCATGCATACTAGAGGTATTACATCACATCTGGACATACATGCTGTGATGCATTTGCGTGCATTCTTACGATAGCCTTACTAGATGTTATATTCTACTCACGAGCTGGCAACTCACCCCCGTTGTGCCACAGTGTCTTGCAGGTCGGACTCATCAGCCTAGTAGCGGCGGCTTATCTTGTTAGTGACTTGTTTTGCTCAGACTCGCGACATTGCTCGTAGGTGGGTTGCGAGAGCCCTATTATCTCTTTTTGTACCATTTTTGTATCTAGTATTCTCCATCTACCACTTCTTATTTGTATATTCGACCTAGTGATGAGACCGAGAGATTTGTGTATATGTGGGTTCTTTTGGGTCGAGCTCACTTGAGCCGACGTTGTGTTTTCTTACATTTCGCATTTCTTTATGCTCTTTTTCTTGAGATTACATATATATATATATATATATATATATATATTGCGTGTGGTTGTGATCCGCCTTGGGCGAAGAGCTAGCTCCCGCTTGGGGATGCCATTTTGTGATTACAGGTTATATATCTTGTTGTACCCATTTTGGGGGATAGAATTTACAAAGGAGACTCTGCCGAAATTTTCGGAAATTTTTTATGTTTTTATAAAGGGGTTTAATGCCACTTAATTGATTTCAAAATTGTTTTCATGAAAGGTTTTCCTTCACTCTCTTTTGATTTTGGTTTAGATTTTTCTGGGCTTTGCCTGACTTAGGTTATGTTACGCCTTTAGACGTCTCGTAATCTAAGTGCCAGTCACGTTCTGTACTTCCGGGTCATGACAAAGTTGGTATCAGAGCGTAGGTTTTACCTTTCTGAGTGTAGGACGACCTTGGTAGATGGATTAGGTGACTTAAGCAGAGTGGCGTAACGTGGGTATGATCCGCGGCATACTTACGATACGGTACTCCGCCTAAGTGACCTTAGGACATAATTGCTTGTATTTCCTTTCTTGATTCCTTGCATTCCTTGATTCAATTAAAATGTTCTTATCGGTCCTGTTTCTTATTCCAGCTTCGATGCCGCCAAAGACTACGAGTGCTCAGCGGGCTGCCGCTAGGGATGAGATTCGAGCGGGCTCGTCTGAGGCGAGGATCGAGCGGGATGATATGCCTACCCCTCAGGGTCATATTGATCCGCCTTATCCAGATCGTATTGCCAGATTAGAGGCCGGCATGCAGGAGTTGCGACAGATGATGGGATCTTTAGTTGAGTCCAGTCGGGCACAGAGATCCGAGGATGTTCCTTCCACCGCACAGACCACGATTGTACCCGCTACGCAGATGGTCGCTCCTGCTACTACTGCGACTATCCCTGTTTCACTACAAGAGTTCATGAGATTGAGACCTCCAGCTTTTACCGGTACGGATGCGACAGAGGACCCACAAGCATTTCTTGATAGGATGGCTAGGATTTGCCGTTCGTTGAGGTGTTCTGATGATAGATTGGTGGAGTTCGCGAGTTTTCGTCTGGAGGGTCTTGCTCAGACATGGTACGATTCAGTAGAGAGAGGCCGAGCTGCAGGTCTACCTTCTATGACTTGGGATGAGTTTACAGCTGCGTTTCTTGCCCGTTTTCTTCCGGAGAGTGTCCGAGATGCTCGAGCCCGTAGTTTTGAGTCTCTGCGCAAGACTCCTGGGATGACGGTGTCGGAGTATGATATACAGTTTACCCAGTTGTCTCGATATGCTCCGTACCTAGTAGACACGGAAGAGAAGAGAATAAAGAGGTTTGTGCGAGGGCTTAATACATAGCTATTCCTTGCCATCGGCACCCAGCACTTTGATACATACGCAGCCGCGATGGACGCAGCCTTACTTTTGGAGGAGCGTATTTCTGAGACTTCGGTCATTTCTGGGCCGAAGAGGATTCGTACTGATACGCCAGCTCAGCGGCAGATGGGTAGACACCGCGATAGATTATTTCCGGGAGATGGTGGAGGCAGAGGATTGAGACGAGGTCAGTTATTTGGTTCATATCCACAGACCCAGCAGTCGTCGCCAGGATGTTTTCGGTGTGGGAGTCAGTACCACCATGTCAGAGACTGTACCATGGGACGCCAGGGCGCGGAGACAGTCCCGCATGTGACCTTACCACCTTCACCACCTCCTCAAAGAGCTCTACTTCCTACTCCTAATGATGCTCTACGCCAGCCAGATGTTCCTAGAGGTCGTGGGCGTGGCGGTCCGGTTCAGAGAGGACGGGGCGACAGAGGCAGAGGCCGAGGCAGAGGCAGAGGACAGCCAGCTACTAGTGGTGGATAGGCCCGAGTGTTCGCGTTGACTCCTCAGGATGCACAGGCATCCAATGCCGTCGTGACAGGTACTCTGCCAGTATGTTCTTTTAATGCACGGGTATTATTTGATCCAGGCTCCATACATTCCTATGTGTCCACGTACTTTGCACCAAGGTTGGGCCGAGAGTCTTCTCCTTTAGATCAGCCGCTTGTCGTTATTACACCGGTAGGCGAGTCGTTTGTTGCCCGTGTTGTGTACCGATCATGTTCCGTTCGTATCGGGGAGAGAGATTCTTCAGTTGATTTGATTCTCCTCGATATGCTAGACTTTGACGTTCTTCTTGGTATGGACTGGCTAGCCACCTGTTATGCATTCGTGGACTGCCGTGAGAAAGAAGTCAGATTCAGTTTTCCTGGTGAGCCGGTTCTTGTTATTCAGGGAGATCGTAGCGCTACCCTTCCCAGCTTGATTTCTTCTATTCGCGCTGGTCAGCTCTTAAGGAAAGGATGTCAGGGATTCTTAGCCTATGTTTGTGATACTAGCTCCACAGAGGTTCCGTTGGATCAGGTCCCTGTTGTGAGAGAGTTTTCTGATGTATTCCCTGACGAGCTGCCTGGTCTGCCACCAGAGCACGATATTGAGTTCTGCATCGACCTGATCCCCGGCACGGGGCCAATCTCTATACCGCCTTATCGGATGGCCCCGGCGGAGCTGAGAGAGCTGAAGGATTAGTTACAGGACTTGCTGGACAAAGGGCTTATCCGACCGAGTGTGTCACCTTGGGGTGCTCCCGTCCTGTTTGTTAAGAAGAAGGACGGAAGTATGCGCTTATGCATTGATTATCGTCAGCTGAACCAGGTTACTGTGCGGAACAGATATCCCCTACCCCGCATTGATGACTTATTCGATCAGCTCCAGGGTGCAGGATTTTTCTCGAAGGTTGATTTACGGTCAGGTTATCACCAGTTGCGGGTTCGGAAGGAGGATATTCCGAAGACCGCTTTCCGTACTCGATATGGTCATTATGAGTTCTTGGTGATGTCGTTCGGGCTCACCAATGCCCCGGCAGCATTTATGGACTTGATGAATCGTGTATTCAGGCCGTATCTCGATCAGTTCATCATTGTGTTCATTGATGACATCTTGGTTTATTCTCGGAGCCGGGAGGAGCATAAGCAGCACTTACGTATCACATTGCAGACTTTGAGAGAGCATCAGCTGTTTGCCAAATTTTCCAAGTGCGCATTCTGGCTAGACAGTGTCGACTTCTTGGGTCATGTGGTGACGAGAGATGGTATTTGTGTGGACCCGAAGAAGATCGAGGCAGTTCAGCGTTGGCCTAGACCGGTATCAGTTACAGAGCTTCGCAGCTTTCTGGGTCTGGCCAGCTATTATCGACGTTTTGTCCAGGATTTCTCCCGTATTGCTGCACCGCTGACCGGGTTAACCCGGAAGGGGGTTCCTTTCGATTAGACCCAGGCATGTGAGGATAGTTTCCAGCAGTTGAAGACTCGTCTGACTACTGCACCAGTGTTAGCATTGCCTTCAGGGTCAGGCGGTTTCGTGGTATATTGTGATGCTTCTCGAGTGGGGCTGGGTTGTGTATTGATGTAGCACGACAGAGTTATCGCGTATGCTTCTCGGCAGCTGAGGAAACACGAACAGAACTACCCCACCCATGATTTAGAGATGGCTGCAGTGGTATTTGCACTTAAGATCTGGAGGCATTACCTATATGGAGAGTCATGCAAGGTATTCACTGATCACAAGAGTTTGAAGTATATCTTTCAGCAGCGAGATCTGAATCTGAGACATCGCTGTTGGATGGAGTTGGTGAAAGATTATGACTGCGAGATTTTATACCATCCGGGCAAGGCAAATGTGGTGGCAGATGCTTTGAGTAGGAGGCCCGGAGGTAGTCTATCTTGTTTGAGCGCAGTACGGATGCAGTCGACGGCGGATTAGCAGATTTTATGTGATAGCAGAGTGCAGTTCGAGTTTACTCCTACAGGGGGACAGCTGGCCCATTTCAGAGCACGCTCACAGTTACTTGACCGTATCCGCGAGGCACAGTCCGGCGATGCCCGTATTGTAAAGATTATTGAGCAGATTCGGCAGGGCAGAGTTTTTGAGTTCATGATTGATGATCAGGGGATATTTCGATTTGGGACTCGACTGTGCGTACCAGATTCTGAGGGACTGAGGCGTGATATCCTTGAGGAGGCACATAGGTCAGTATACAGTGTGCATCCAGGTTCCACCAAAATGTACCGTGATTTGAGAGAGGTTTGCTGGTGGGACGGAATGAAGAAGGATGTTACAGACTTTGTGTCGAGATGCCTGACTTATCAGCAAGTCAAGGCCGAGCACCAGAAGCCAGCCGGCGAGTTGCAGCCTTTGCCCATCCCCGAGTGGAAGTGGGAACAGGTCTCCATGGACTTCATTGTGAGTCTACCCAGGACCAGTCGAGGGTATGACTCTATTTGGGTGATTGTGGATCGACTGACGAAAGCGGCTCACTTCCTGCCAGTGAAGACCACTTTTGGATTTTCTCAGTACGCCCAGGTTTATATTGATGAGATCGTGCGACTGCATGGCATTCCGACTTGCATCGTGTCCGACCGGGGCACCCAGTTTATCAGGTGATTATGGCAGAAACTTCAGGAAGCTTTGGGCACCCGATTGAGTTTTAGCACAGCCTTTCACCCACAGACTGACGGTCAGTCGTAGCGTACTATTCAGACTCTTGAGTACATGCTCAGAGCTTGTGTTTTAGATTTCGGTGGTAGCTAGGATCGTCATTTGCCTTTGATCGAGTTCTCCTACAACAATAGCTTTCAGGAGACGATTCAGATGGCACCTTTCGAGGCTTTATACGGGAGGAGATGTCGATCGCCTGTGTGTTGGACAGAGCTCAGGGAGAGCAGTATTTTAGGCCCGCAGATCGTACAGGAGACGACCGAGAAGATACAGCTGATTCGGGACAGGATGAGAGCGGCACAGAGTAGGCAGAAATCATATGCTTACAGGCGCCGTCGCCGACTCGAGTTTGCTGTTGGCGATCATGTTTTCCTGAAGGTCTCTCCGATGAAGGGTGTGATGAGATTTGGGCGGAAAGGAAAGCTTAGTCCTAGATATGTTGGTCCCTTCGAGATCCTAGAGCGTGTTGGTTCAGTCGCTTATCGGTTAGCTCTTCCGCCCAGCTTCCCCGATGTTCACCCCGTGTTCCATGTTTCGATGCTCCGCAAGTACCTTCATGATCCTTCCCATGCGATTCAGCACCTGACGATCCAGCTAGAGCGTGATCTTTCTTTCACCGAGCAGCCGGTGGTCATTTTGGATCGGCAGGTGAAGAAATTGAGGTCGAAGGTTTTACCGTCCGTCAAGGTCCTTTGGCGTGGCCCGAACAGCGAGGAGGTCACCTGGGAGACCGAGATCGAGATGAGAAAGAGATATCCCCATCTTTTGGAAGGTACGCGTAGTTAAATTTTTTAATTCGGGGACCGAATTTCTTTAAGGTGGGGAGATTGTAACGCTTCGAAAATCGTTTAGGCAGTTTTTCGATAATCGGCAAAATTTGCAGTCTTTTCCGTAAAAAGTCAAAATAAGTATTTTTCATTATAGACTTAATTATACAAAATTTAGATAAGATATTACTATAAATTGGTTACTAAAATGTCACTTAAAATTTTCTAGTTAATTAAAAAATTCCTTAATTAATTATTTTTAATATTATTTTAAGCTTTTAAAAATACATTTAATTAGTGATAAATACAAATTTAATTGGGTAATTTATATAATTAGAAACCATTATAACTAAAATTTAGTGTAATAAAAAAAAATTTAGCAAACATTTCAAGTTTATTAGTTTATGGTAAAAGGGGGGGGTTGAAAAATGAAAAGAAAAGGGTTTTTTTTGAAAGATTTTGATGTGATATGCATTTATTACCTTAAAGAGATATTTTTCCTTTGGAAATTTCTACACTTTCTTTCATTCCCCACCACCTCTTGCTCTGGTCGAGGCTCCCTCCTACAGCCCTCATTTTTTCCCCCGTTTTCTTTCTTCAAAAATTCATGAAAAAGTGCACAAAATCTACAAAAATGCACATTTTTCTTCTCTAATTCAAACCAAAACCCTAATCCATCCCTTCCCAAACCCTAATTTGTTTGAGAAGTGGAGAAAGGAGGCCACTTTGGAGGCTTAGTGCAAGGGAATCATAACTTGGGAGGTATAAGTTTTAAACTAGTTGTTAAATTTGTAGTTTAAATAAGCTAAATTAGTATTTTAAAGTGTTAGTTGTTTATAATTCCTTGTTTAATGAAATTCTAGATTAGGGTTTGAAGTATGATAATTGGGTTAAAATTTGTGTTGTGGGCATCTAGTAGTTTGAATTGGATGTTGGAGTTGGATTGTGATCACGATATTGTTAATTCAGGATATTTGCATCGGAATCGGTATGCTAATTGCTTACTAGTTTTTCTAAAATTTTAGGAGGTGATCTAATTGTGTTATTTTGGCGATATAATTAGCATCTTATACGACTATTAGGGTGTGTGAATGCGGAGTTTTGTCTAGTCGGGTTTTAGTTTTGACGATTGCCCCGAAACGGCAATTTTAGTTAAGGTTTTAGCGGTTTTCGTGTGTTTTCCGCGCACCGAGTGCACGTTGTGATCAATTCGAGAGCGTCGATATTTTCATATTGTGGGTTGTGTCATTTCAGGAATCTGTAATCTTATACTGTGTGTTATGCAATTCTAGGATCGGTCGCGGAAATATCGGACGCGGCGGGCAAAGGCAAGACGGTGGTTGGATCGGATTAGCGAGGCATTCAGGTGAGTAGATGTATTCATCTATGGGGGAATCGTCTGTATGGCGCGAGGCGCCCCCTAGTTAGGATTACTTTATTCTTGCAAGATATGCATTGTTAGTTAGCTAACCCCCCTCATGCACATTTCATACATTTATAGCTATTCGTCTGCAAGATTTGCATAGGATATCCATATACATATGTGCGATATCACTTCGTAGGACACGAACACCATTACCATTGGCTCCTGTTGCATGCGCACTATTCATGTGACACACACGCCTTTGGTAATTGCCATGCCACGAGCACTGTAGGACCTGTTTCGTTTAGTATCACCATTTGCATTATACACGATATATGAAATCGCATAGCATGTATATACCTCGCATCATCTTCATACTTACATAGATTCTAGCCACAAATCACATCGCATACCTTGATATCATAGACATTTATCATATAAAACATGTTGGGTATTATGATTTTCTTGAGGATTTCAGTATTGCTGCGATTTCTGGATTTTGGGGAAAACCGCAAGAATTTAACAAAAGCTTATATTTATCATTTTTAAAACAAAGTTGCGGTTTTCTCGTGATGTATGTGTCGTCCACCATGAGTTTTCATGTTTTCTATTGGATTTCGAGACCCGATTTGAGGAGTGGATGAACCGTCTCGGGTACATGGTGGGCCCGGTATGGTACCCGGGACAAGAAGATTGAGTTGTAGACGATCAGCCTGGCAGGGAAAAACTACCTACCGGTGATGTCTGGCGCGGCGGATATCCGGAGGATACCGACCGTTGTCGTGAGATTTGATGATATGGGCCGATCCGGACTGACGGAGCCCGATGTATTGAGACATTGATACAGTGAGACATTGAAACAGATGTGTTTTCATATTTGGTGTTGATGCTTGACACGGGTTTCAGATGATTTCTTGATGGTATTTAGCTATTATACAGATATTCTTTTTCTAAAGTTAAGAATGCAGAACTCATAGCATTTAAAACACTTAAAGATTTAGTATTGACATTGCATACATGTGCATGCATACTAGAGGTATTACATCATATCTGGACATACATGCTGTGATGCATTTGCGTGCATTCTTACGATAGCCTTACTAGATGTTATATTCTACTCACGAGCTGGCAACTCACCCCCGTTGTGCCACGGTGTCTTGCAGGTCGGACTCATCAGCCTAGTAGCGGCGGCTTATCTTGTTAGTGACTTGTTTTGCTCAGACTCGCGACATTGCTCGTAGGTGGGTTGCGAGAGCCCTATTATCTCTTTTTGTACCATTTTTGTATCTAGTATTCTCCATCTACCACTTCTTATTTGTATATTCGACCTAGTGATGAGACCGAGAGATTTGTGTATATGTGGGTTCTTTTGGGTCGAGCTCACTTGAGCCGACGTTGTGTTTTCTTACATTTCGTATTTCTTTATGCTCTTTTTCTTGAGATTACACACACACACACACACACACACACACACACACACACACATATATATATATATATATATATATTGCGTGTGGTTGTGATCCGCCTTGGGCGAAGAGCTAGCTCCCGCTTGGGGATGCCATTTTGTGATTACAGGTTATATATCTTGTTGTACCCATTTTGGGGGATAGAATTTACAAAGGGGACTTTGCCGAAATTTTCGGAAATTTTTGATGTTTTTAAAAAGGGGTTTAATGCCACTTAATTGATTTCAAAATCGTTTTCATGAAAGGTTTTCCTTCACTCTCTTTTGATTTTGGTTTAGATTTTTCTGGGCTTTGGCTGACTTAGGTTACGTTACACCTTTAGACGTCTCGTAATCTAAGTGTCTGTCACGTTCCGTACTTTCGGGTCGTGACAATGTGTGAGCCGGCAAATCTGTATAAGTGTAACATGTGCATCATCGGTAATAGTGTGGGTGTACTAGCAGACGCTGTCATATAACGGTAAATGCTGGGAACATAATACTTATGTCATGAGGAATAATACAACATAAACATGAACGGTATAAGGTACGTAACTATATCTGAACCATACGGCTATAATTTTAATAATACAAATCATAGTTTTGAAAATGGGGCTACGGTTTTTTTGAGAAAAAGACACCATTGAAATTCCATAGCGTCCATTAAGGTCATCGTTTAAAACTGCATATGATTCGTCGGTTTTGGAAACAAGTATGGTTCAAGTGAAATCCTTAAGTCGGCGATCCAGCCTTATAGTATCAGATGTGGTATAATCATCGTATATCATCTTCGAGTCCAGAGTGCGGATCAATCATCCGGTAAATTATAACGCATACGGTATAATCCATCATACGGTGTCATCAAACAAAATTAGGATCTATCGTCATATACACAAACAAGGGAACGGATCTATGGTCTCGTAATCATATCATCTCTTATTCTCATATATATATATATATATATATATATATATATATATATATATATATATATATATATATATATCGGCATAAGTATATGTGTGTATATATCGCCTAGCATCCGTATATCAACCTATCAATCTAAATCATCTTATTTCATCATATCAATATCTCAATTCAAGTCATCTTGTACTTATCATTATGATTATATCCGTAGGTACTTAACCTTTGGCTTCTCCAATGATATTCTACATATCGGTTCTCCCATTACTATGGTTGCAGAGGTGCTATACCCCATCCATCCGACTTCCTCTGTAGATATAGATCTACTCACCTACTAATCCTTACTTTAGCCGAAGTCGATGAACATCTTGATCTCCTTCGTCGTCTCAGAAGTCCATACGAAGGTATCTACAAATCAATACACATCGTAACGATATCAAAACCAAGTCTGAAAACCGATATGACACGCGAAGTGCTCATAGGTTAGAACCTATGGCCCACGCATGCAAGAATAACCAAATAACCCTCGTCGTAGACGTACGAACGTCCAACGATCGTGCCAAAACTTAAATACCAAAACCGAGTTTTCAGAAATCGAAAACCCGAAATCAGCAACCTAGAAAAACACTCCCAGATTCTACCACAGGTGAAATTAGGAGATTTTGCATATAGGGTAAGTCTATATATCACATAACAGGGTCATGCACCAAAACCAAAACCCTAATACTAAGTCCAGGCCACAAAATGAGGCCAGGATGATTAAATTTGCGGCCGTAGTAGGGAATTGTGTTCTTGGGTTTCTAGGTTAAATTCTTAGTAGCCTGCACACCTCACTGTGTTGGCAACTTTGTTTATGGAGCCCTCGAGTCATAGCAGATTCTACAGAGATATCACAATCGTCAAAAACCGACTTCGGGAAAATTCTAAGTTCGTGTTTTGGGTTCTAGTCTCAAGTTTGTCCAGAATTATCATCACTAAGGGTTTGTAAATACTAACTAAACCACAGTTGTATCTCTACTACTCAAATCATCCACTAAAATCATCCTAGAAAATTCCAAGATCACTAATCTAGCTTAATCGATCTCTAAACACAAATAGGAAGTTAAGAAACTAGATAACATGAAAGAAAGTGAAGGGTTTACCTCTTGGAGCAACTGAAGAAAATTCCAAGATGGTTCAAAGTGCTCAAAATCCAAACTTGAACTTGCTATGGGGTGTAGGATGAGGTGGTGCACATTTTTTTTGAAGGGAGCCATGGGTTTTGAGGTGGGTTTTGAGATGATTCCCATAGGGTATCGATGTGGAGGAAGGAAGAGATGAAGATAAAGAAGGAGTTGAAGAAAAAGAAATGATGTGAAGAATGAATAAGTGAGCCATGGTCAAGACAACCTCTCTCTCTCTCTCTCTCTCTCTCTCTCTTAAGCCAATCCCTTCTTGTCCCCTCTCCATGTCCTCTTATCTCCCACTCACACAAATATCTTTTCTTTTTCTTTTCTTTTCTTTTCCTTTTCCTTTCACATAATAAACCACAAGTCCACAAATACAAATGACCATGCATGAAACATGAAATGTGTCATGGTGTACTAGCCATGGTTATTAAAAATGGATTTGGCTTAATCATGATTAGTAGTGCACTAATCAAGTTTAATATAAAGTTGCATATAATTAATTATATGATTATTTATAAAATGTCCAAATCCAATAAATACCTTTATAATTAATAATTCATATTAATCTCCAATAATTTTTCAAATAATGGTATATAATTATACCATTTTACGAAAACCCCAAATTCATACTCGAATAGTTTTCGTGAAATATATTATTTTATTATTTAAATTCCAAAAATGATATATTATATTTCTGAAATGTTACAATCTTCCCCCTTGAATAAATTTGGTCCCCAAATTTAAATTTAAACCCCCAAATACTAAAACATTTCGGTAAGCGGTCAAATCAACGGGACTCCGAAATCATGAAATACTCAAATATATCACAGCGCATCGTGTGCACTTGAAAACGAGTGTGAAACTCAAAATAGAAACTCTGTCAAAAGTCACGCAATCATAGGAGTTATAATGAAGATGCAAGTCTCAAAATCCATAATGAAGATCAATATACGTATATAGTACGCATCCTTATGAAATCATTTAAAAGCTGAATAAAATACATGCAAAATCCTTTCTAAACTGCCGTGCGATGCGTAACTCACAGTACTAGTGGTGGATGCTCATTTTATAAAGAAATAAATATATGTCTATATATGTTTTGCTCAAAATATACGTTCCGCTTTTTTTTTGAAATATCCCAAAAGATTTCCTTCGTAAAAGTTCGTGTCACTATGGACACATAGGAAATTGGGGTCTCGGGTTTCTAGAGTAAATTCTTTGTAGCCTGCACACCTCACTGTGTTGGCAACTTTGTTTATGCAGCTCTCGAGTCATAGCAGATTCTACAGAGATATCACAATCGTCAAAAACCGACATCGGGAAAATTCTAAGTTCGTGTTTTAGGGTTCTAGTCTCAAGTTTGTCCAAAATTATCATCACCAAGGATTTGTAAACACTAACTAAACCTTAATTGTATCTCTACTACTCAAATCATCCACTAAAATCATTCTATAATCGATCTCTAAACACAAATAGGAAATTAAGAAACTATATAACATGAAAGAAAGTGAAGGGACCACTTGGAGCAACTGAAGAAAATTCCAAGATGGTGCAAAATGCTCAAAATCCAAACTTGAACTTGCTATGGGGTGTACGATGAGGTGGTGCACATTTTTTGTGAAGGGAGCCATGGTTTTTTAGGTGGTTTTTGAGATGATTCCCATAGGGTAGCGAGGTGGAGGAAGGAAAAGATGAAGATGAAGAAGGAGTTGATGAAAAAGAAATGATGTGAAGAATGAATAAGTGAGCCATGGTCAAGATAACCTCTCTCTCTCTCTCTCTCTCTCTCTCTCTCTCTCTTTTAAGCCCATCCCTTCTTGTCCCCTCTCCATGTCCTCTTGTCTCCCACTCACACAAATATCTTTTCTTTTTCTTTTCTTTTCTTTTCCTTTTCCTTTCACATAATAAACCACAAGTCCACAAATACAATTGACCATGCATGAAATATGAAATGTGTCATGGTGCACTAGCCATGGTTAATAAAAATGGATTTGGCTTAATCATGATTAGTAGTGCACTAATCAAGTTTAATATAAACTTGCATATAATTAATTATATGATGATTTATAAAATGTCCAAATCCAATAAATGCCTTTATAATTAATAATTCATATTAATCTCCAATAATTTTCTAAATATTGGTATATAATTATACCATTTTACGAAAACCCCAAAATCATACTCGAATAGTTTTCGTGAAATATATTATTTTATTATTTAAATTCCAAAAATAATATTTTATATTTCTGAAATGTTACAATCTTCTCCCTTAAATAAATTCGGTCCCCGAATTTAAATTTAAAACCCCAAATACTAAAACATTTCGGTAATCAATCAAATCAACGGGGCTCCGAAATCATGAAATACTCAAATATATCACAGCGCGTCGTGTGCGCTTGAAAACGAGTGCGAAACTCAAAATCAAAACCCCGTCGAGCATCACGCAATCATGAGAGTTATAATGAAGATGCAAGTCTCAAAATCCATAACGAGATCAATATACATATATAGTACGCATCCTTGTGAAATCATTTAAAAGTTGAATAAAATACATTCGAAATCCTTTCCAAACTGCCGTGCGATGCGTAACTCACAGTACTAGTGGTGGATGCTCATTTTGTAAAGAAATAGATATATGTCTATATATGTTTTGCTCAAAATATACGTTCCGCTTTTTTTTTGAAATATCCCAAAAGGTTTCCTTCGTAAAAGTTCGTGTCACTATGGGAACATAGGAAATTGGGGTCTCGGGTTTCTAGAGTAAATTCTTTGTAGCCTGCACACCTCACTGTGTTGGCAACTTTGTTTATGTAGCTCTCGAGTCATAGCAGATTCTACAGAGATATCACAATTGTCAAAAACCGACATCGGGAAAATTCTAAGTTCGTGTTTTGGGGTTCTAGTCTCAAGTTTGTCCAAAATTATCATCACTAAGGATTTGTAAACACTAACTAAACCTCAATTGTATCTCTACTACTCAAATCATCCACTAAAATCATTCTAGAAAATTTCAAGATCACTAATGTAGCTTAATCAATCTCTAAACACAAATAAGAAATTAAGAAACTAGATAACATGAAAGAAAGTAAAGGGTTTACCTCTTGGAGCAACTGAAGAAAATTCCAAGATAGTGCAAAATGCTCAAAATCCAAACATGAACTTGCTATGGGGTGTAGGATGAGGTGGTGCACATTTTTTATGAAGGGAGCTATGGGCTTTGAGGTGGTTTTCGAGATGATTCTCATAGGGTAGCGAGGTGGAGGAAGGAAGAGATGAAGATGAAGAAGGAGTTGAAGAAAAAGAAATGATGTGAAGAATGAATAAGTGAGCCATGGTCAAGATAAACCCCCCCCCTCCTCTCTCTCTTAAGCACATGCCTTCTTGTCCCCTCTCCATATCCTCTTGTCTCCCACTTACACAAATATCTTTTCTTTTTCTTTTCTTTTTCTTTTCCTGTCACATAATAAACCATAAGTCCACAAATACAAATGACCATGCATGAAACATGAAACGTGTCATGGTGCACTATCCTTGGTTATTAAGATGGATTTGGCTTAAACATGATTAGTAGTACACTAATCAAGTTTAATATAAACTTACATATAATTAATTACATGATTATTTATAAAATGTCCAAATCTAATAAATGCCTTTATAATTAATAATTCATATTAATCTTCAATAATTTTCTAAATATTGGTATATAATTATACCATTTTACGAAAATCCCAAATTCATACTCGAATAGTTTTTGTCAAATATATTATTTTATTATTTACATTCCAAAAATAATATTTCATATTTCTGAAATGTTACAGTTGCACCTGCCGCTACTGAGACTATCTCCGTATCACTATCGGAGTTTATGAGGCTAAAGCCTCCGGTTTTCACTGGCACAGACGCAGCAGAGGATCCACAGTCGTTCCTCGACAGGATGGCCAGGGTTTGTCGTTCCCTGAGATGTTCTGATGCGAGATCGGTTGAGCTTGCTAGTTTCCGTCTGAAGGGTCTTGCCCAGACTTTGTGAGAGTCCATTGAGAGAGGTCGAGCTACAGGTCATCCTTCTATGACTTGGGATGAGTTCACGACAGTTTTTCTTACTCGTTTCCTTCCGCAGAGCATCAGGGATGCTCTAGCTCGTAGTTTTGAGTCTTTGCGTAAGAATCCCGATATGACAATGACCGAGTATGATATCCAATTCACACAGCTATCCATATATGCTCCATATTTGGTGGACACCGAGGAGAAGCGCACCAAGAGGTTCATGTGAGGTCTTCATACACAGTTGTTCCTCTCTATTAGCACGCGGCACTTTGATACATATGCAATGGCGATGAATGCAGCCACGCTAGTGGAGGATCGTATTGCCGAGACTACGACTGTTCCGGGACCGAAGCGGATTCGTACTGGTGTATGAGCTCCCAGGTATTTTGGCAGAGGTATAGCAGGCAGAGGCCGCGGCGGATTCTTTCTAGGCCATGGTGGTAGCAGATGCTTGATATGGGGCCATTTGTTTAGCTATTACCTATTGGGTCAACAGCCGTCGCCAGAATGTTATTATTGTGGAAGTCCGCACCACCCGTCAGGCATTGTACTATGAGACGCCACGGCGAGGCAGCAGTTCTACAGGTCACTTTACCTCCTTCACCCTCTCCTTCGCGAGCATTGCCTCCTCCGCCCATCGCTACTCCACACCAAACAGATGCTCAGAGGGGCCATGGTCGTGGCGGTCCTGTTCAGAGGGGACGAGGCGGCAGAGGCAGAGGACAGCAGGATACTGGTAGAGGACAGGCCAAAGTTTTCGGTTTGACTCCTTAGGATACTCAGGCATCGAATGCTGTTATGACAGGTACTCTTTCTGTGTGTTCCTTCGACGTGCGTATATTGTTCGACCGTGGTTCCACAAACTTCATACCGAGATTAGGCTGAGATTCGTCCTTGTTAGGTCAGCCACTCATTGTGCTCACCCCCGTAGGAGAGTCTTTTATCACCCAACATGTGTTTCGGTCATGTTCCGTTCGTATTGGGGGTAGAGATTCTTCCATCGATTTAATCCTTCTTGATATGTTAGATTTCGACGTCCTACTCAGCATGGACTGGTTAGCTACTTACTATGCGTCCATGGACTGCCGTGAGAAGGCGTTCAGATTTTGTTTTCTGGGAGAGCCGGTTCTTATTGTGCAGGGGGACCGTAGTGCCGCCCCCCATAGTCTGATTTCTGCACTTTGCGCTAGTCGGCACTTAAGGAAAGGATGTCAGGGATTCCTAGCTTATATTCGTGATACTGGAGCCATAGAGGTCCTGTTGGACCAGGTTCTGATTGTGAGAAAGTTCTCCGATGTATTTCCTGATGAGTTACCTGGATTGCCGCCAGAGCGCGATGTTGAGTTCTGCATCGACACGATCCCCGTCACAGGGCCTATTTCTATACTGCCTTATCGGATGGCCCCGGCGGAGCTTAAAGAGCTTAAGGATCAGTTGCAAGATTTTCTTGATAAGAGACTTACACGACCGAGTGTGTCGTCTTAGGGAGATCCTATCCTATTCTTTAAGAAGAAGGACGGTAGTATGAGATTGTGTATCAACTATTGTCAGCTGAACCGAGTCACAGTGCAAAATAGGTTTCCCTTACCTCGCATTGACAATTTGTTCAATCACCTCCAGGGTGCAGGATATTTTTCGAGGATTGATTTGCGGTCAAGTTATCACCAGTTGCGGGTCCGGAATGATGACATTCCAAAAACTGCTTTACGGACGCGCTACGGGAATTACGAGTTCTTGGTGTGTCGTTCGGGCTCACTAATGCCCCGGCAGCGTTCATGGATTTGATGAACCGAATCTTCAAGTCATTCCTCGATGAGTTTATCATTGTATTCATAGAAGACATTTTGGTCTACTCCAGGAGTCGAGAGGAGCATGAGCAACACTTGGGGATTACATTGCAGACATTGAAAGAGCACCAACTGTTTTCCAAATTCTCGAAATGTGCTTTCTGACTTGACAGTGTTGACTTCTTGGGTCATGTGGTTATGAGAGATGGTATCCGAGTGGACCCGAAGAAGATCGATTCGGTACAGTATTAGCCTATACCCGTTTCAGTGATAGAGGTTCGCAGCTTCTTGGGTTTAGCCGGTTATTACCGTCATTTCGTACAGGATTTCTCTTGTATCGCTGCACCGATGACCGGGTTGACCCGGAATGGAGTTCTGTTTCTTTGGACCGAGGCATGTGAGCAGAGTTTTCAATAGTTGAAGAATCGTTTGACGAAGGCACCAGTTTTATCCTTACCTTCAGTCTCAGACGGTTATGTTATTTATTGTAATGCTTCTCGGGTGGGTCTAGGTTGCATGTCGATGCAGCATGGTAGAGTCATCGCTTATGCTTCTCTGCAGTTGAAGAACACAAGCAGAACTATCCCACTCACTATCTAGAGATGGCCACAGTAGTCTTTGCGCTCAAGATTTGTAGGAATTACTTATACGGTGAGTTGTGTCAGATTTTTACGGACCACAAAAGCCTGAAATACATCTTCTAGCAGCGGGATCTGAACTTGAGGCAGCGCCGTTGGATAGAGCTCGTAAAGGATTATGATTGCAAGATTCTTTATCACCCAGGCAAGGCGAATGCTGTAGCTGATGTTTTGAGTCAGAAGCCCGGAGGTAATTTGTTCTATTTGAGCGCAGTTCAGAGACGGTCATCTACAGATTGGCAGATCTTATGCGACAGCGGAGTACAATTTGAGTGCACTTCTACAGGAGGACAGCTTGCCCATGTCCGCGCCCGTCCACTTTTACTTGATCGCATCCTGGAGGCATAGTCCGACGATGCTCGTTTGTCTGAGATTATGAAGCAAGTTCGGCAGGGGAAAGGTTCGAAGTTTGTGATTGATGGTCAGGGAGTGCTACGATTTGGGACTCGTCTATGTGTACCTGATTCTGAGGGGATGAAACGTGAGATCTTAGAAAAGGCATATAAGTCAGCATACAGCATTCTTCAGGGTTTCACCAAGATGTATCGTGATTTAAGAGATGTCAACTGGTGGAAAAAGATGAAGAGAGATATTTTAGATTTTGTTTTGAGATGCCTGACTTGCCAGCAAGTCAAGGCCAAGCCCCAAAAACCAGCAGGAGAGTTACAGCCTTTGTCTATTCTGGAGTGGAAATGGGACCAGATCTCCATGGATTTTATTGTAGGTCTACCTAGCTCCAGTCGAGGATATGACTCCATTTGGGTGATTGTAGATCGGTTGACGAAAGTGGCTCACTTCCTTCCAGTGAAGACCACTTTTGGATTTGCTCAGCATACTTAGTTATATATTGATGAGATTGTGCGGCTACATGGCGTTCCAACTTGCATTGTTTCTGACAGAGGCACTCAGTTTACCAGCCGTATCTGGCAAAAACTTCAAGAGGCTTTGGGTACCCGTTTGAGTTTCGGTACCGCTTTCCATCCACAGACCGATGGTCAACCAGAGCGGCCTATCCAAACTCCCGAGGATATGCTCCAAGTGTGCGTACTAGATTTTGGTGGTAGTTGGGATCATCACTTTCCCTTGATAGAGTTCTCCTAAAATAACAGTTTTCAGGATACGATTCAGATGGAACCCTTCGAGGCTTTGTATGGGAGGAAGTGTCGATCGCCAATATGTTGGACTGGGGTTAGTGAAAGCAGAATTTTGGGACCGCAGATAGTCCAGGAGACTACGGAGAAGATCCAGTCGATCCAGGATAGAATAAGAGCAGCCCAGAGCAGGCAGAAGTCTTATGTCGATCGTCGTCGTCGCAGACATGAGTTCGCCGTGGGTGATCATGTTTTCTTACGGGTCTCGCCGATGAAAGGTGTGATGAGGTTCGAAAGGAAAGGGAAACTTTATCCCAGATATATTGGTCCTTTTGAGATTCTTGAGCGAGTCGGTACCGTCGCCTATCGTTTAGCACTTCCACCCACTTTTCTGGATGTACACCCCGTATTTCATATATCTATACTTCGCAAGTACCTTCATTATTCTTCTCATGCAATTCAGCATCAGACGATCCAGCTAGAGCGCGATCTTTCCTTCACCGAGCAGCCGGTAGTCATCCTGGACTGGCAGGTGAAGAAATTACGGTCGAAAGCCTTACCATCCGTGAAGGTTTTATGGCGTGGCCCGAACAGCGAAAAGGTCGCGTGCGAAGTCGAGAGCGAGATGCGAAAGAAATTTCTCCATATCTTCGAAGGTACGTGTAATTAGATTTTAAATTCGGGGACCGAATTTCTTTAAAGGGGAAGATTTTAACGTCCTAAAACGCGATTAGTTAATTATACATTAATTAGGCGATATAATATGAGTTTTCAATAAAGCTTCGTTAGTAATTATTTTCACATATTTTTATTCAATTATTTAATATTTATTTATTTAATTATTTATTTATTTATTTATTTATTTTGTTAATTATATGCTAATCCAGTTTTAACAACATGTTAATTTAGGTTAAGACATATTTTGTAGCTATGACAACTTAACCATTTTTTATTCTTGCTTTTCATACCATTTTAACTAATTAAATGGTTTAAGAAAAGAAAAGAAAATATGATGAGACATGGAGGCATGGGGGGCTTGATGGGTGCATTTAATGAGGGGAATGAGTGGTGAATGGATAATATTAGTCATTCACCTCTTCTCTCTCTTTCTCTTCCTCATTCCCTTCTTCTTCATTCCCTTCTTTCTTCTCTCTAACCCTCATCACAAACCCTTCTCTATCTCCTTAAAGCCCAAACAAATCACCACAAAATCCTTATTTTACCTCCTCAAGGGTCTTTTAGAACCAAATCCTCCATCTTGAAGCCCTGCAATTCTAAGGTCTCCCTCAAGTGCTTATATTGAGGTAATAAGCCAACCTTACCCGTATTTTAACAAACTTCTTGCTTAAACAACTCCTAATCTTAATTAAAGTTTATGTTTTGAGGTGTTTTAGTATTTCAAGCGAGGTTTGAGGTAGGTTTGGGGTTGTGTAAATTTTTATAGTAACCATAACGTAAACTAGCTTAGTTAAGAGTAGTTTAGTGCTTTTCATCCTTGTTTAAACACTAGGTTTACACTAAACCACCCTAATGTCATAATTAGTCTTAAAACTTGTATTTAGTTAAGGTTAGGATTTCAAACCAAATCTGCTGTTAAACCAGAGATCACTGAGATAAGTTGCAATTACTGGGAGCTAGTTATAGGACCCTGAGTGCACCCTCGAAACCCGAGCAAATTTCCCCAAGAAATGGCCGCTGATTTATTAGTTTTGGCCGCAAATTGCAGCCCCTCTGGAGAGTTAGGGTGTGGATTTTTGTCAAGGGCTTTCTAGGACTCTAATTAGACCTCTGGTGTATGCAACTTTTTCTAATTTTGTATACACAAAAATCCGGGACTGTTTTACCCTATTTTAGGTGATATGTTAACGTGCGATACAGATATTCCGATTCTCGTTTTAGTGTTTTATGTGGTTAATAGCCCTTAGGGGTAGTCTTAGATATTGTTGCACGCGTTTAACACGCTAAGTTCACACGTGATAACTTATGGGAGTTGGTTCGTTCGTGTAGTGTATGTGTACGTGTCATATAGGAATTATTTAGCCTAATGTGTCAAGGTTTTTGTTCGATGCTAGAATCGGTTGCGGAGACTTCGGACGCGGCAAGGAAAGGGAACGAGGTGATTGGATTCGAGTAGCTCGAGACCGTTCTAGTGAGTAGATTTAACATCTACGGAGAAATCGCCTGGATGGCATTAAGCACCGATGGCTAGATTATGTTGGCTATAGTGCCCTCAAGTCAATTATTGTAATCGCAGGCACGCGATTGTGATGATTAAGGGAGGACCTATACAGATAGAACATTCTTACTCAAAATGATAGTATGCTATCTGGTTTGCCGTTATCATCATGTGCATGCATTATGTGGTATTACAGATCACTATTACATGTTGATAAACCCCATAGGATTCTTGCTTGACTACCAGCATTATGATGGCGATTATATACGTAGAAGCTGGGTGGTCTATAAGCACATCCTTAAATGTCTCTAGTCGAGGGAGTATCGAGACTAGGCATCGATACTCCGGAGTAGACTAGTGTATACCTATCGAGACCCCGACGAGGGGAGGCGGCCGGTCTCAGAAGCCATTAGTGTCAGTCAGTCACCTAAGATAGTATACAGGTGCTCATTGGGTTATGAGTACACTGGACAGACTCGCCAGAAACATACTAGTTGGTATTATACCTATTGTTAGATAGCAGTTCCCAGGTGGGTACAGGTTAATCTGTCGACCTGAGATCGTCATTTGTCTCGTGTGGGTTCCCATGTACTTTGATTACTACCCTACCACGGCTCAAAGAAGTCATGCAAACAGGTTTTAGTTGGGTACAGTCCCGAGCCACATGGAGACGGTGAGCGGATCATCGGGGATTCGTCTCTCCCGGTATTGGGGGTTGATGTCGCGCGGTGAACGGGTGTCCATCACCAGAAATCCTTGGCCAAGGTAGACAAGAATTACTGATTTGGATCAGTAGTTTCTCAGTGGGTGATGGGCTTCATACCGACACGAAATATCACGTTATTAGGGGTCTGACTTTATCCAACCCCTAAACTCGATATGTGATACTCTTAGACGAATAGACCGGAGCGTACGGAGATTTTTACTGACAAGCTCAGTAGGGGTTCGGATGAGTTTGCTCGTCAGTCTTCCTTTTGCTCAATACCTGGATAGCCGTTACGTACTGCTAGTGCCGCTGATGTGCTTGTGGTTAAACCCACTGCCAGCGTATTGACGAGTCTTTAGAGTTCCACACAGAGGGTTTCCCTGGTTCTGGCGAAATGATATAGTAGTCGTATTGCATACGTGCAGGGTTCCGATCGATTGATTGTACTATGTACGAAGACTTTCGATCGGACAGTTGATAGTACTGGTCGGCTCAGGTTTGAGCCGGATTATTAAATCAGGTATTAATTTAATAATTTACGTATATGTATTTCGATATGTTTATTCTAGTATTATGTTCTTTATGTTATTCTATCTCTTAGGGTATTCGTATTTCGGTACGAATACAGGTATGTATATACAGTAGAATGTAATCCGTATTTATACGGATAACATTCTAGAAGGTGGACACCTCATTTTGGATTTGAGCATTTATTTTAAATGGATAATGAGGTGGATTATTGAGAGAAGGGAGTATGGTGAGAACCATGCTTGCATAGTCTGCACAAATGAATTTTTAATTCATTTGTGCAAACTATTCAAGCATGGGCTTGATATTAAATTGAAAAGAAATGTTTTACAAAACCATGCTATGACATTTTCTCTCTCCGTGGATAGCTCATTATTTTTGAGAGATGAGTTTTCTTCTCACCGTCATGCTTCACTCTCCTCTCTTGAGTTTCTTGAGTTCCTCCACCTTCATGCTCAACATCCTCTCTACAATCTCATGATTTAAGAATCAAGAGAGGAGTAAGATGGATAAACACTCAGAACACTCACTACATCCTAAGCATTCTAGATTAGCAACCTAGAATCCCTAGTTGATTCATTTGTTTTTGATGTGGAGCTAGAGCCATGAGCTACATCCCTCGGGTGGATCATCTTCGACGAAGGAAGACCGGCGGCCAAGTTCAATCGAGCACGCCTCAAGAAACTAAGGAAGATGATGGAAGACCGAAGGACTTGGTTTTTTCGGTATACACTTCTATCACCATAGTTTAGCTCTTTGTTAGTTTGCTAGTATAGGTTTATGGTTCGATTCTAGACGGGTTCGTTAGCGCCACGTTTTTTAAACGTCATTTTTGTTCCGCATCGGCCACGGTAGATGGCCAAGGCGCTGTCGTACCCAACAGATTCTAGTTATAAAACCTTATATTATATGCATGTACATTCCTAATTTGTGCATAAGCATTTTAATGTGCATCCTATTACTTGCTACGCATTGACATATCCTTTTTAGGACACTTGCACCATTACCAATAGTTCATGTCGCACGTATAGTAACTCATATGTACATATACACTATTGGTTATTGCCATGCCGCGTACACTATAGAACTTGCCATGATATCCTATATTTGCACTGCATCTTTATTGGTAGTTAGATTTTTGTTCATTGTACTAGCATGCATCATGTCCATATCATACACATTGCCATTATCACCGTATTCTCTATGATGTTTCGTGAGATTTCGGTTTTCGTGAGATTTGGGAAACCGCAAGGCGCATTTTCAAACTTGAATTATTTAAAAATGTGATTTTCTCTTGATATGATATTTAGTGTCCACTATGAGTTTTCTCGGTTCTAAGTGATGATTATACCCGATTCGAGGAGTGAGGAGGCACCGTCTGCAGGGTACATGGTGGACCCGGTACAAAACCTCAGGGTAAGAAGATCGTATAGAAAGGCGTTGATCCTGGCAGGAGAATACTACCTACTGGTGATAGTGTGGAAACTCGGCGGATATTCAGAGGATACCGATCGGAGTTATATGATCAGATAGATATGAGGGCCGATCAGAGTGACGGCGCCTGAGATTTTGGGATTTCGAGTGTCGATGCTTGACACCAGTTTCATGATGATTTATCTATTGTACCTATGTTTTAAAGCGCATTAAAAACTCATTATGACATGCTCGGTTTCATTTAGTTGTTACACCCTGATATTATACTTTGCTCATTATTTATGCTGCATTCATACTGTTATATATTATAATAATCTCATACTTAGGATTTGTCACTGCTACGTTCATGCTTGTGATTACCACGCATGATGTTATTTACTACTCACGAGCTGGCAACTCACTCCCGTTGTGCCACAGTGTCTTGCTCGGCCGATCCTTCAGCGTAGTCACGGCAGGCATACCACTTTTTCTGCTGCTGCTACTACCGTTACTTTTAGACGTGATATTTTGTACGTGGGTTGCGAGTATTCTCTTGCCTTCTACCTTATACTCTTTTCATTGTATCAAGTATACTCCATCTACCATATGTATATATTCACCTAGAGACGAGACTGAGAGATTGTATTATATTTGACTCTGGGTGACGTGCTCGTGTGAGCCGACTTTTATGCTATGTTGTGGATGTTCTTTTCTTTCTTATTTGCTTATTTCTTTGCCTATGGTATCATATATCTGCTATGTGTTTGTGTTCCGCCAAGAGGAATGAGATGGCTCCCAAGTGGGGATGCTTTTATATATATTATGCTTATGTATCAGTTTGGATCAGTTTTTACAAAGGAAATGCTGCCGAAAATTTTAACAACAACCCGAGATTTAAAAAGGTTTTCATATAACTCTTCTACTTTTAAAAATTGATATGTTGAAGCAAATATTTTATCACTCTACCTTATTTAACGATTTAGATTCTGGGTTTCGGCTTACTTGAATTACAATACGCCTTTAGACGTTGCGTGATTTAAGTGTTGTCACGTTCCTCATTTGGGTCATGACAAAATTGGTATCAGAGCGTTAGCTTTTACCTTTCGGAGTGTAGGATGTCCTTTGGTATGATAGAGTGGGTAATTTAAGCAGAGTAGCGTAGCGTGTGTATGTTCCGCGGCATACCCACGATACGATACTCCGCCTAAGTGACCTTAGGGTATATGTTTTATGATTTCTTTCCTTAATTCCATGCATCCTTTTATTCTAGTTGCTATGTTCTTACCAAATCCTGTTTGTTGTTCCAGCCACCTTGCTGCCAAAGACTATGAGGGCCCAAAGGGCTGCCGCCAGAGATGAGGTCCAGACAGGCTCGTCTGAAACGAGGACCGACCAGAGCGGTACGCCTACCTCTCAGGAGCGGATTGATCCACCTTCTCCAGGCCGGATTGCTAGGCTGGAGGCGAGTATTCAGGATTTGCGCCAGATGGTTGGAACTTTGGTTGAGACCAGCTTAGCACAGAGATCAGATAATGTTCCGCCTACTATGAGGACAATGATAGTGTCTACTGCTCAGACAGTTGCACCTGCCGCTACTGAGACTATCGCCGTATCACTATCGGAGTTTATGAGGAGGAAGCCTCCAGTTCTCACTAGCACAGACGCAGCAGAGGATCCATGGTCGTTCCTCGACAAGATGGCCAGGGTTTGTCGTTCCCTGAGATGTTCTAATGCGAGATCGGTTAAGCATACTAGTTTCCGTGTCTTGCCCAGACTTGGTGTGAGTCTGTTGAGAGAGACCGAGCTGCAGATCTTCCTCCTATGACTTGGGATGAGTTCACGACAGTTTTTCATGCTCGTTTCTTTCCGCAGAGTGTCAGGGATCCTCGAGCTCGCAGTTTTGAGTCTTTGCGCAAGACTCCCGGTATGACAGTGGCCGAGTATGATATCCAGTTCACACAGTTATCCATATATGCTCCTTATTTGGTAGACACCGAGGAGAAGCGCGTCAAGAGGTTCGTGCGAAGTCTTGATACACAGTTATTCCTCTCTATTGGCGCACAGCACATTGATACTTATGCAGCGGCGATGGACGCAGCCACGCTAGTAGAAGATCGTATTGCCGAGACTACGACTGTTTCGGGACCAAAGCGGATTTGTACTGGTGTATCAGCTCTCGGGCAGTTCGGCAGAGGTATAGAAGGCATAGGCCGCGGCAGATTCTTTCTAGGCTGTGGTGGCGGCAGAGGCTTGATGCGGGGCTAGTTGTTTAACTCTTACCTATAGGGCTAGCAGCCGTCGCCAGAATGTTATCAATGTGGGAGTTTGCACCACCGCGTTAGGCATTGTACTATGAGACGCCGGGGTGGGGCAGTAGTTCCACAGGTCACTTTACCTCCTTCACCCTCTCCTTCACGAGCATTGCCTCCTCCGCCCGTTGCTACTCCACACAAGATAGATGCTCAGAGGGGCCATGGTCATGGCAGTCCTGTTCAGAGAGGACGAAGCGGTAGAAGCAGAATACAGCAGGATACCGGTAGAGAACATGCCAGAGTTTTCGCTTTGACTCCTCAAGATGCTCAGGCATCGAATGCTGTTGTGATAGGCACTCTTTCTGTGTGTTCCTTTGACGCGCGCATATTGTTTGACCCTGGTTCCGCACTCTTATGTATCCACACACTTCGTACCGAGATTGGGCCGAGATTCTTCCTTGTTAGGTCAGCCACTCATTGTTCTCACCTTGGTTCCACACACCTTTTGTTCCTCGGTATTGTAGAAAATATATCCATATGAATCCTTTGGATATCCGACAACCTTGCACAAAACGGATCTTGCCTCGAGCTTGTCCGGATTTTGCTTTTTAACATAGGCCGGACAACCCCATATCTTAACTCGTTTAAGAGATGGTCTCTTCCCATTCCATATCTCATATGGAGTGGTAGGCACGGATTTGGTCGGAACCCTATTCAATAGGTATGCAGTCATCTTAAGTGCATAACCCCAAAAGGAAATAGGTAACTCAGCAATACTCATCATAGAGCGCACCATATCTAATAGGGTACGATTCCTCCACTCCAATACTCCATTGTGCTGTGGTGTATACGGAGGAGTAAGCTGAGAGAGAATCCCATTCTCTTTTAAATAGTCACGGAATTCTGTGCTTAAATATTCTCCTCCCTGATCAGATCGAAGGATTTTAGTACATTTACCCGTCAAGTTCTCAACTTCGTACTTATATTCCTTGAATTTCTCGAAAGCTTCAGATTTGTGTTTCAACAAGAACACATGTCCGAATCTTGAGAGATCATCGGTGAATGTAATAAAGTACGAGGAACCATTCCTGGTAAGTGTAGACATAGGACCACATACATCACTATGTATTAGTCCCAAGAGTTCAGTAGCTCTTTCTCCGTGTCCAGTAAACGGAGTTTTGGTCATCTTACCTTTGAGACATGACTCGCAAGTTTCATAAGATGTAAATTCAAAATGATTCAAATATCCATCTTTATGTAACTTAGCTAGTCTTGTCGCATTGATATGACCAAGTCTACAATACCACAAGAAGGATTCGTTCATTTCTGAACTTTTCCTCTTGTGTGTGTTATGTTTACTTAGAACTATAGTTCGATTTAGAACGTATATACCGTTATAAAACGTACCAAACCCAATCAACACTTGATTTAAGAAAATGTTCATAACATTTTTCTCTAGTACAAAGTTATATCCTTCTTTATCTAATAAAGAAATTGATATTATATTGCGCATAATTTTTGGTACGAAATAACAGTCATTCAGAATCAATGTATTACCATTCGAAAATACAAGGTGATATTCACCTTGGCTGCAACAATTGCACCATTCCCTACTACTAGAGATTTATCACCCTTTTCCCAGTTCTCTACTTCTTCTTAACCCATGTAACATATTACAAATGTAGGATCCTGATCCGGTATCCAATACCAAGGACCTAGAGCATACTGAGAAACAGTTCTCGGTAACGAACACACCCAAAGAAGATGCATCATTATGCTCTTGCTTCGTTCAGGTTGCATGGGAATCCTGATATTCCCCTATTCCTTGCTCAAACTTATGACAATCATAAGAAAAATCGGAACCAACGTTCCTCAGCTCAGTATAATAAGCGGGTTCGGTCAATACATCCATATTATTATCATGATTAAGACGAGTCATGGTCGCTACCTGGAGAGAGAGAAGAAAACATTTTAGCGTACGCTCTTGCAAGATTAGATTGGTTATTATCTTATCTAATCGGGATGGCTCCCACTATTTTTATCAAATCTTCCTTCAACCCCTAAAAGGTAAGATTGGCCGGGATTAATTACACCCTACAAGTTTGCCAATCGGTCAGCCAGGTAGGTATTGGTACTCCGAGAGAGTCTCCCCATGCTTTCGCATAGAACTAATCAAATAACCTCGTTTTCGCAGGAGCATAACCCTGTTAACACCTTTCTTAGACACCTACTAGATCAGCTAATTGTAAAATGCAAAACTCTCCCAGGAGTAACTCTTACTCGCAGTGGGTATCGGGATCCAACTATCTCATAGAAGGTATGCAATTTCATTGCAAATTTCAATACTTGAAATTCCCAATATCTGTTTTTACCCCTAGCAACTTATGACCTTGGCTATGGTCAACAAATCATAAGCGCTAGCCAAATTCAACCCGTCATTTCGTAATTGAATTAAACCTACCCGTACAACTCTTGGCTATGGTCAACAAAGCCGTACGACTACCCTAATCCAATCGCATCATATGCTGCAGATAAGCAATAATCAGTTATCGTACACTACTCCTTGGCTATGGTCAACAAACGCAGCACGAATACTAAGTAGCACTTATCTGAAATGATGGAGGGCTACGACTGGTTTCGAATAAAACCTTTAACGTAATGAACTTGATATTGTTGTAGAATCCAGTGATTTGAAAAGGAGTGGTTTTACGTTCCGCTTTTAAAATCGAGTAGTTTTCAAAACAAACCGAGTGGGTTGTAGCATTTGCTAGCTTTTTCTAAAGAGGGCATTCCCGGTGAAGAGATCTCGGCTCTTTCGTCATCGAATGAGGTGCTGGATATCCATCAAGGAATACCGCTATGCAAAACAATAACTAGAGCTACATTTTTGAAAATTTTGATTCTACAACATCTTTTAGGTTTCTTTTCTTTCATTAATCTCATTAATGAAGTCCCATCATTTAAGTTTCCTAAACATCACAGAAGAAATGAAAATAGAACGTACACTTATACCATTCGCATTCACCACGGAGCCCCGTCATGCACCGTTAGGTTACTTAACTAACGGCAGAGCGGGCGCTGGACTAGCGCGGGTGCAAAACATAAGCAACGTTTATTATATATATCATATATATATAGCATTCGTCTCAGAAAGTTATATGATCACATCACAGAACTCAGGCAGCAGAAGTCAACATATGAAATATTGGATATACTAGAAGGTCCGTGTTTTAAATTCAACCAGTAATGAAAAACATGGATTCCGCGGTCGTGATGAATATCCAAACCCACATCCCTAGACCCCTACGAGAGCGGCAAGTGACCCTGCCAATTCTAGAGTTAAGAGACCCGGTCTCAACTCCTCGAGATGGTCTCCCACTGGACTCTAGAACCAGGTCACTTGTGCTCCCTGCCTTAGGTCTATCCTAATGCGGAAAAGTAAATAATATACATCAATGGTGACAGCATCCTCAATTCGGAATTGTCCCAATAAAAGAATATTACATACAGTTTTTACATGAATGAAAATAGAAAAACCCTCATCTCACGCAAAAACCCCCGGCTATTCAATCACGACGATCCGATATAACATATCACAGCAACACATAATATCACATGTCATCATCGTAAGTAAATATACGTATCCCGAATGTCGTTAATGTATAGCAACAAGATCGGGGATACACCACATATTACACTTACGGTCGCAGAAAAGAAATGAAAACTACAATAATTAGAATCCGCATATTCCTTAGACATCATAAACCCGGAATATCTCATATCTCGTATTTCATACCTAACCCTATAAATCTTGCATTTATGTCTCGAATTGAAAACACATTTCAATATCTGTTGGGTAATTCAACAAGATTCCCGATATAATGATCGAATGCTCGTCGGGAACTTTAATAGATTGCCGCACCCCTGATGACATCAACGAAGTGCACTTGGGCAGAACACCGTGGCCGCGAGCACCCGAGTGGATGCTTTTGGCAATGGGCTTCTCCTATAGTCACTTGGTCGGGGTTATAGGGTGTGGCTATCTAGTAGTGTTTCCCAGTGACTATCCGCGTACAATACGAGATTACGATGGAGTTTTGATCTGAATCGAAACTCCATGGCAATCGATCAAAAGAGACTAAAACGCGAGATTTACAAAACACAAACTAGTTTTCACAAAACTAATTAATGTGGTTTCCAAATATTGCATCACATATCATATATATCTAGACGATGTTAAACATTTCGATCCAAACACCCACAAATCACAGAGACCTCAACAACTTGAGTCTCATTAAAAACACCTAGTAAGTGACAAATTATATAATGGATCAGCACAAGATAATTGAGTTCCCAACTCACCAATAATGTCGCAGAACCACGGCTAAACCTATGTTTATGCCGCGGTTGCATGACCAATTGGTCGAGTTGGGCCCTCGAATTTCTTGGGGCTCCATAGAAAACCCTGCACAATTTTCTGTATATTTTTAATTACCAAAATTTCAACTTTTGAAAAATTTGACAGAAACATAGAAAAATAGGAGTTTTGAAGCTCGATCGATCACTTTAACATCATTTAGACCAAACCTAATGCTCTAGCATGGCTCTGATACCATGAAAGTGTGTCTTACCACCTCTACTAGGTTTCCACATGTATCAAGTATGCAATTTTAAAAAATCTAGAGGTCCAAGCTACACTAACCTAGAATCAAACTAGAGGATTAGGGTTTGAATGCATGTAAATAAGTTTTACACTAAGTGAATAGAGAATACAACCTTTGTACACCGGTCCTTCACTTCTAACGCTCCAAGTAGTAGTCTCTTAGCTCCAAGTAGTGCTCCCTAGAACTCTTCTTAGGCTCCACTTGGTGAAAGGAACGAGCTTGCTTTGTCGTCTTCGAGACCGAAGATGATCCATCTTGAAGTTACACTAACTCAAGCTACCTCTTCACTAATCAAGGAATTAGTGAAGCAAACAACCTAATCTAATGGGCTAGATGAGAGTAGGTTGATGAAGTAGGAATTTTGCTCACTTAGAAATCCCTTTCTCATTTCTTTTCTCACCTCATGAAAAGCTAGAGAGCAAGAAGATGAACTTGGGTGAAGAAATATCTTCAAGTAGTAAGTAGAGAGTTAACCATGGGCTAAAACTAATGGTTGGGTTATAAAATATCTAGAGTAAAACAAAAATTAGTGGGATGAGTCATGGCTTCTACATTCTTCCACAAGCATCTTAAGCCATGCTCATTTCCACCTTATTTGTGAATTACTCTTAATAAATAAACACCCAAATTATCTCTAGTTTTGGTGTGAGTCTCATACACCCATGTTCTATGTATCATCCACCATGACACAATATATAAATACATATATTAATATATATATCACATATATATTAAATGTATTTCAAAGAGAAGAAATTCTTGAGTTAGCACAATATTAGTTAATATATATTAATATATCAAATATATATATATATATCAAATTATTAAATCAACACTTGATTAATAATCCGGTTATATTATATATAACTGACTAATATCACTTATATGTATATCGCATTATCGAATCAACACTTGATTCAATAACCCGGTCATATCATATATAACCGACAAATATTCAATACTACATTAAATCAACACTTGATTAAATAATCCGATCATATCATATATAACCGACCGGTATCAAATATATATACATATAACCTATCATTGAATCAACACTTGATTCAACAATCCGGTTATATCACATATAACCTAACCGATATCACATATCGCGAGATTAGAATACGGTATCACATACTCGTATTTAATCAAGCTCCCGCACATATCACCATATGTGCCCTACTTCATTTCGCTTGAGCTAGGAAATCTTTGTGTGGGACTCTAAAGACTCGTCAATACACCAGCAGTAGGTAATGATCACATCAGTCACCCATAAGCCGTCAGCGGTACTAGCTGGACGTAACGGCTATCCAGGTATTGAGCGAATAGAAGATCAACAAGCAAGCTTGTCCAAACTCCCGCAAAGACTATAATCAACACTTACCGTACAGTCCGGTCTCTTCATCTGATATGTCGTATATCAACTCTAGGGGTGGAATCGTCAAACCCCAGTAACTTGATAAGTCATGCCGATGTGTGGCCTATAACCGTTCGAGAAACTACTGATAACACTTACCAGTAAATCTCATCAGCCCTGGCCAGGGACTTACTATTATGGCCAATCGAGTATAGCGCAACATCAACTCCCTATACTGGGAGAGACGAAACCCCTCCTATCGCTCATTTCCTCCATGTGACTCGGGACTGTACCCAAAATCCACCTGTTTGTACGACTCCTTTGAGTCGTGGTAGGGAGGAAATCAAAGCATAGTGGGAACCACACAAAACTCTATGACGATCTCAAGTCTACAGACAAACCTGTACAAGTGTCACCAGAGACTGCTATCCGACGATGGGTATAGAACCAATTAGGAGTTCTCGGCGAGTCTTGTTCGGTGTACCCATTCTCTAATGAGCACATGTGTACAATATTTGTTGTCAAACACCAATGGAAGTGGGTCGATTCAGGATAGGATGAGAGCAGCCCAGAGCAGGCAGAAGTCTTATACCGATCGTCGTCGTCGCAGACTTGAGTTCGCCGTGGATGTACACCCCGTATTTCATGTATATATACTTCGCAAGTACTTTCATGACCCTTCTCACGCGATTCAGCATCAGACGATCCAGCTGGAATGTGATCTTTCCTTCACCGAGCGGCCGGTAGCCATCCTAGACCGGCAAGTGAAGAAATTACGGTCGAAAGCCTTACCATCCGTGAAGGTTCTGTGGCATGGCCCGAACAGCGAAGAGGTCACGTGGGAAGCCGAGAGCAAGAAGCGGAAGAAATTTCCCCATCTCTTCGAAAGTACGCGTAATTAGATTTTAAATTCGGGGACCGAATTTCTTTAAAGGGGAAGATTGTAACGTCCTAAAACGCGATTAGAGTTAATTATACATTAATTAAGCGATATAATATGGGTTTTCAATAAATTTTCTTTAGTAATTATTTTCACATATTTTTATTCAATTATTATTTATTTATTTTGTTAATTATATGCTAATCTAGTTTTAACAACATGTTAATTTAGGTTAGGACATGTTTTGTAGCCATGACAACTTAACCATTTTTTATTCTTGCTTTTCATACTATTCTAACTAATTAAATGATTTTTAAAAAAAAGAAAAGAAAAGAAAATATGATGAGAAATGGAGGCATGGGGGCTTGATGGGTGCATTTAATAAGGGGAATGGGTGGTGCATGGCTAATATTAGCCATCCACCTCTTCTCTCTCTTTCTCTTCATCATTCCCTTCTTCTTCATTCTTTTCATTCTTCTCTCTAACCCTCATCACAAACCCTTCTCTACCTCCTTAAAGCCCAAACAAATCACCACAAAATACTTATTTTACCTCTTCAAAGGTCTTTTGGAACCAAATCCTCCATCTTGAAGCCTTGCTATACTAAGGTCTCCATCAAGCGCTTATATTGAGGTAATGAGCCAACCTTACCCTTATTTTAACATACTTCTTGCTTAAACAACTCCTAATCTTAATTAAAGTTTATGCTTTGAGGTGTTTTAGTATTTCAAGCGAGGTTTGAGGTAGGTTTGAGGTTGTGTAAAATTTTATAATAAGCATAACCTAAACTAGCTTAGTTAAGAGTAATTTAGTGCTTTTCATCCTTGTTTAAACATTAGGTTTACACTAAACCACCCTAATATCTTAATTAGTATCAAAACTTGTATTTAGTTAAGGTTAGGGTTTCAAACCAAATCTGCAGTTAAACCAGTGATCACAGAAATAAGTTGTAATTACTGGGAGCTAGTTATACGACCGTGAGTGCACCCTCGAAACCCGAGCCAATTTCCCCAAGAAATGGCCGCTGATTTATTATTCTTAGCCGCAAATTGCAGCCACTCTAGGGAGTTAGGGTGTGGGTTTTGTCAGGGGCTCTCTAGGACTCTAATTAGACCTATGGTGTATGCAATTTTTTCTAATTTTGTATACACAAAAATCTGGGACCGTTTTACCCTATTTTAGGCGATATATTAACGTGCGATATGGATAAGCTGATTCTCGTTTTAGTGTTTTATGTGGTTAACAGCCCTTAGGGGTAGTCTTAGATGTTGTTGCACACGTATAACACGCTAAATTCATACGTGATAACATGTGGGAGTTGGTTCGTTCGTGTAGTGTATGTGTACGTGTCATATCGGAATTATTTAGCCTCATGTGTCAAGGTTTTTGTTCGATATTAGGATCGGTTGCGGAGACTTCGGACGCGGCAAGGAAAAGGAAGGAGGTGATCGGATTTGAGTAGCTCGAGACCGTTCCGGTGAGTAGATTTAACATCTACGGGGGAATCACCTGGATGGCGTTAAGCGCCGATGGCTAGATTCTAGTTATAAAACCTTAAATTATATGCATATACATTCCTAATTTGTGCATAAGCATTTTAATGTGCATCCTATTACTTGCTACGCATTGACATATCCTTATTAGGACACTTGCACCATTACCAATGGTTCATGTCGCACGTGCACTAACTCATATACACACACACACTATTGGTAATTGCCAAACCACGTACACTATAGAACTTGCCATGCTATCCTACATTTGCACTGCATCTTTATTGGTAGTTAGATTTTTGTTCATTGTACTAGCATGCATCATATCCATATCATGCATATTGCCATTATCACCATATTCTCTATGATGTTTAGTGCGATTTCGGTTTTCGTGACATTTAGGAAACCGCAAGGCACATTTTCAAACTTGAATTATTTAAAAACGCAGTTTCCCCTTGATATGATATTTGGTGTCCACCATGAGTTTTCTCGGTTCTAATTGATGATTATACCCGATTCGAGAAGCGAGGAGGCACCGTCTGCGGATACATGGTGGACCCGGTACGGTATCCCAGGACAAGAAGATCGTATAGAAAGGTATTGAGCCCGGCGGGAGAACACTACCTACCGGTGATAGTGTGGAAACTCAGCGGATATCCGGAGGATACCGACCGGAGTTATATGATCATATAGAAATGAGAGCCGATCAGAGTGACAACGCCTGAGATATTGAGATTTCAATTGTCGATGCTTGACACCGATTTCATGATGATTTATCTATAGTACCTCTATTTTAAAAGCGCATTAAAAACTCATTATGACATGCTCAGTTTCATATAGCTGTTACATCCTGATGTTATACTTTGCTCATTATTTATGCTGCATCCATACTGTTATATATCATCATAATCACATACTTAGGATTTGTCGCTACTACGTTCATGCTTGAGATTACCACGAATGATGTTATTTACTACTCTCGAGCTGGCAATTCACCTCTGTTGTCCCACAGTGTCTTGCACGGCCGATCCTTCAGCGTAGTCATGGCGGGCATACCACTTTTGCTGCTGCTGCTGCTACCATTATTTTTAGACGTGATGTTTTGTAGGTGGGTTGTGAGTATTCTCTTGCCTTCTACCTTGTACTATTTTCATTGTATCTAGTATACTCCATCTATCATATGTATATATTGACTTAGAGACGTGTTCATATCAGATTTTTGCATTTTTATACCGCCCAATTTTTATCATATTGCTTATCGGTAGGTACTCTTGAGCCGTGTTTGCTAGTCATTGCAGGATACAGGTTCTCGGCTCTAAACGGTGAAATTCATGGAAAACCACGACAAAATCCGGGTTCCTGCCAACCACAGATAAAAACACGGGTCTCCGCTATCTATCCGTATGTTACCGCACACTAGTTTAAAAGACAAAATGGCAAATCAATGTCATTTTCATGCACAAGGCTCAATAGCAACACAAGATCCAAGAAATCTACGCGGAGCTCAAGAAAATCATGACAAAAAGATCCACATTCATCACCTTTTTGTTCAACAGAAATTCTGGAAAAATCGTGAAGAAAATATGAAAAAAAACATATACCAGAATTATGGGCACAGCAGACCAGGGGAGTACAAAAAATCCCATGCCCCAACTCCACCATAGGGCCGCGGATCCGCGGCCAATAGGGGGTCTAGGCCGCGGTTCCGCGGCCGTACAGGCGCCGCAGTTGAAGATTTTTTAGGGGATGTTTGGTCTTTGCGTCATGGTTCTGAATGTTGCCCTAGATTTCCAGTTCCCTGTCTATAAATAGCCCAGAACCTTGTGAAGCCAAGGGTGCTTAATCTTGTATTTTTTAGGTTTTAGAATACTTGTTGTTCTTCTTCCTCTTCTCATCTCTTCTCCATTAAAAACTTGTAGTGAGATTTTGTGAGTGAAGAATGATGAATAAAGATGTTTTTCTTGTTATTATACTTGTCTTGCTCTTGTTATGTTAATTGCTTGTAATCTTCAATTGATAATTTAGTTGTTGTTATTTATTGTTGTTTCTTTCTTATTCTCTTTTCCTTTATCCTTAAACAACCATAATGCTTACGTTTGATCCTTGCCAAGGTGAGATCGCAAATAGCTAGTTGTTATCTTCTAATCTCTTTCTTTCTATCTTCCTCCATTGTTTTATTTTTCGTTCTTCTTGTAATGGGTGAGTAGTTTCTATACTTGTTAGGGTAGGATAAGGGAAGTTCGAGAGAAGGAAATCTCTCTCACTCTTTCCTTGCCCAACATCTTAAATCGAACTCCCGTTAATTGAACCACAATCCGCTCCCTACGGCACCCTATCCTACATGATAGCGGTGATTTCGTAGTGAGACCGGTTGTGGTTGAATTAACCGGAAGTTAAGGCTAAGAGCCAAGAATGGACGGACTAGCACCAAAAGGAAGAACTTATGCGTTGGAAAGCCTAGCTTATACTCGCAAGTTCCTTCCTAGTCGGGCTAATCCCCGTTGTTGCCGATTACCGTAACACCGATATTAAGAGTGGCAACGAAAGAAGTGAGTGACTCCTAACTCAAACTAATCTAATCCTAACCCTAACAAGCTCTCTTTACATATCATTTTAACACTTGGTTAATCACAAACAAATCTGGAATTTTGGACTTAACTCGTTAAAGCACATAGAAAAAGATTCCCATCTCCCTGCGGACGACCCGTACTCAACCGGCTAGCTACAAGCGAAACCGTCTTGATTGCGGTAATTAACTAAACTTGAACACGCAGAAACCCTAACAATCAAATGGCGCCGTTGCCGGGAAGACGGTAGTTTATTTCTTTGTGTAATTTCGGGTTAACTTGTGAATATAAATCTAACCAAAAAACAAAACAAAAAAAAATATACATTGTAAAAAAAACCATCTTGTTATTTTTTATTAGTTTTTGTGCAAGTGTGCAGGAACAAAAGACGGTCGAGTTCAGTGCCAAAGATGTGGGAAGTTAGACCCACATCTCGCGGCAACACCGCGACGGATCAAGACGAAGCAAACGGTCTACTGTAAAAATCTGGAGCAGATACAGTGAGCAAATCAAGATTCAGCAAATCCAGACAAGCAGAGGACAACCACAGAAGCACACACAAAAAATTTGAAAGCCCAATCTCTCTTTCCTGCCGCGGAACCGCAGCCTTAGCACGTATTTGGCCGCGGAACCGCGGCCATTTGGGGCCTTCAGGGTACCATTTTTTCTGTGAGTATCTCTTTCCTCTCCCCCACTCCTCTGGACTCCACTAAACTGTGTTTTCTGCAGCATTCTTTGCGCAAATTCTCTTCCCCCTTCCAATAAACTGTTCTTGTGCAGGATTCTTTGCGCCGCGCTAAAAAAATAAAAATTGTTTGCAGTTGATTTGTTACTGCTTTGCATTTATTAATACGGACTTCAAGGGGCTTGAAACCAATTCAGATTGGGTGGGGATTTCATCACCCTTCCCAGGACCCCAGAAATCACAAAAAGCATATGCATTGACCATTGTTAATTAAAAAATACTAGACTCAGCCCTAAAGACTTCGCGCTCAATAGGACAGAGGACTAGTTACAGGCATTGGCCGTTTATCCTATCCTGACTTTTGCGGTGTCTAGGCAAGTGTGTCGAGCGCAAGTGGTTACTTAATTAGGACCACTACTTACGTAGTGGGGAGCCTCCCACTTACCTGGCACTTACCTGACCGCAATTGTTGGAGAAGAGGCGGTTTGAGGTCCTGTTTCTAGCCCTTTGGAACAGTTAGGAGCTGTCTAGCTGACCTAGGTGACCCTAAATCTAGGTGTGATTGTGCATATCTTGTTTGTGATTGCTTGAAGCCGTAAATCCGTACATATTTCTGTAAATCTCTTTCTAAAAAAAAGGAAAAAAATCAAAAAGTTTTATAAAAACTTGCCCTTTGTCGCCAGAATCCATTTTTTCACCCACCACCCATCGTATTTCTCCATTGACGTTTTCTTACCCTCACCTTCTCCGCTTTGACTATACTAAACTCGTTTAGTGTATGTCCGTTTGGACTCGGGACACTAGCGCCCACCTTGTCCGCGTTACGTTAGTCGCTACCGACTATGCGATCGACTCAGACGTCGAAACTCCGTCCACGCCTCTTTCACCCTTACCGTTGCCGGCCAACTCCGACGTTGACCGGAATTCTATTCATACATCTTCACCTTCGCCATCACCAACCTCTTCTTCCGCGATGCCAGGATTTAATCCAAACATCTCTTTGACTATCCCAGGTTTGACTCCACCTCCTATGGAGGCAAATAACCCATCACCACCGCCTGTTGTAGCGCCGCAGCGAATCGCGCTCCAGGATCGTTTCTATCCCACCCGTTCTGCACTTCCCACATGTCTTTCTCTTCCACCGGCCAATGGGGATAACTTTGAAATTAAGCCTCACTTCATTAACATGCTTCCGCGATTTCATGGATTTGAATCTGAAGATGCTTATATCTTCATCAACAAATTTCAAAACGTTTGTGCCATGATGATAACCACCCAGCTGTCGGACGATGCCATACGGCTACGGGTCATTCCATTCACTTTATGTGATCTTGCTGAAAAATGGCTGTATAGCACCGCTTCCCACTCCATAACCAGTTGGGACGAGTTTGTAAAAGCGTTTCTCAAGAAATTTTATCCGAATCATAAAACCGCAAGGATCCGTAACGAAATCAACCAATTCTCTCAGCTTCCTTCCGAACCCTTCTGGAAGTGCTTTGACCGGTATAAAGACCTTCTTGTTCAGTGTCCTCACCATGGTATCGAGAAATGGCAACTTTGCCAAACCTTATATGAGGGCCTGAACCCAGCAACCAAGCAGTTGTTGGAAACCATTTGTCAGGGCCACTTCCTATCAAAATCTGACGAGGAAGCGTGGCAATTCTTCGACGACCTTGCGGAACAAACGCTACAATGGGAGAGCACCAGACCGACTTCTTCTTCCTCTACCTCCACTTCTACCAGTCAGTCTAGGGTAGGAATTCACCAACTTGATGTCTCTATTGCGATGAAAGCTGAAATGGCTACAATAACGAGAAAGCTTGAAGCGATAGAGAGCAAATTTTCTTCTCCTGCTCTTACCCCTGTTCTTCCCCTTCGTACCATTTGCGCTTGTTGTTCCGATCCTTCTCACTTAACCGAAGAGTGTCCTTACAATCCACCATCGCAAGGACAGGATCAGGTTAATGCTGCATTTCAGCAAAGACCAAGGAATGATCCATACTCTTCCACCTACAATCCCGGTTGGAGGAACCACCCCAATTTCTCCTGGAATCAGAATCAGCATCAATTCCAAGGCAACAATTTCCAAAGGCCCCCTCTGCCGCAACAACAAGCACAACAACAAACTCAACATCAATTTCAGCAGCCCTTCCAACCCCAACCTTTTCAAAATCAGACGAACAACTTTGCACCCAACAATTCTTTTCCCCAAAACAACTTTGTTCCGTCAAACAACGATAAAGTTTCCTCGCTCGAACGAAGTCTGGAGGCATTCGTTAAATAATCAACTCAGTCCACCGCCAACATCCAGTCTTCCATTCAGCCCTTAGTGCAACACACTGCCGCTCACAGGCAAAGCATCAAGACCATCGAGGCCCAGATTGCACAGCTGAATGCGGCCTTAAGCGAGCGAGAGAAGGGGAAGCTCCCGTCCCAGCCACTCCCAAATCCCGGTCACCCACATAATGTACATGTTGCTCTTGAACAACAGAACCATAATGTGAGTGCCGTGACCACATTGAGATCGGGAAGGATGCTGCAAAACAACATCGGCACACGGATCAACAATGAAACCCCGGCCACTTCTTCTTCTTCTTCTTCTTCTTCTTCTTCTTCGTCTTCTGAGCCTATTCTCCATTCTTCAAACGGCTCTTCCTCTTCTTCTGCTCTAAACGGACCCAATTCTCACTCCATGAAAACACCAGTTCTGGGATCCGTTCCAACTCCACAATCTCCTCCTCCAGCATTGGACTCAACCAATTTTTAAAACGTTCTATTTCCAAACCGGTTGAAGTCCACCAAACAAAATCCACAAATGGAGAAGATTCTGGAGTTGTTTAAGCAGGTTAACATCAACATTCCCCTTTTAGATGATGTCCAACAAGTCCCGTCCTACGCGAAAATCTTAAAGGACTTGTGCACGAAAAAGAGGAAGTCTCAGGTACCCAAGAAAGTTTTCTTGGCTAGTGCTGTGAGTGATGCTCTTACCCAATCTTTACCGCAAAAACGGAAGGACCCTGGCTGTCCTACGATTTCTATTACCATTGGGGATAAGAACATCAACCGCGCACTATTAGATCTTGGTGCCAGTGTTAACCTGCTTCCGTACTCAGTATATAAGCAATTAGGTGTAGGAGAGCTGAAACCCACACACTGTACTCTCCAAATGGCCGACCGATCGATCACCCATCCTAGGGGTGAGCTAGAGGATGTGTTAATCAAAGTCGGGGACTTCATATTCCCCGTTGACTTCATTGTATTAGACACACAGCCTGTAGCTAACCCCCGGAATCAAATTCCGGTGATACTCGGTCGCCCATTCCTTGCAACCTCAAATGATGTGATCAATTGTCGCAATGGTTCGATGAACCTCTCTTTTGGAAACATGACAATTGAACTCAACATTTTTAGATTGGGGAATCAGCCCTCCAAACCTAATGCTCATATACTGGACGTTTGCTCAATCCAGGAGATCACCCCTGAAGAGTGTGAATTCGAGGAGTTTTTGTTCGATCACGATAACCTTAACGCCACTAGTGCGTTCTTCTTCGAACCTGCTGCTGTTTCTGCGCCCGACAACGACTATGAGTGTTTCACGTTCTCGAACGATCTTAGCCGCTCACAACCCGAGTTTGAATCCTTCGAATTTCCGGATGAGTTACCTGAACCATCCAACTCGGTCGCTTACACTCGTTTTGAACCTTTGCTGGAATCTTTTGAGTTCGAGACCTTTTCACCAATCTTGCCTTCAATCGTTTCACCTCCAACGCTCGAACTCAAGCCTTTGCCGTCTCACCTTAAGTACGCTTACTTGGGTGAGAACGAGACCCACCCTGTTATCATCTCGGCTTCTCTAGCTCCAGAGCAAGAGAAAGCCCTTCTTGCGGTCTTGCACAGCAATAGGCAAGCTTTTGGCTGGTCCATGGCGGACATCAAGGGGATTAGTCTCCTGATCGTTGAACATCACATTCATCTGATGGATGATACCAAACCAGCCAGAGATCCACAAAGGCGACCCAATCCAGTCATGAAGGAGGCTGTGAAAAAGGAAATCGTGAAGTGTCTGGATAGTGGTATCATTTACCCTATCTCTGATAGCCAGTGGGTTAGCCCCATTCACGTTGTCCCCAAGAAATCAGGCATAACGGTTATCACTAAGGAGGCAAATGAGTTAATCCCTACTCGCACCCAAACTGGGTGGCGAGTCTGCATCGATTACAGAAAACTCAACGCCGCAACGCGGAAAGACCACTTTCCGCTACCTTTCATTGACCAAATGCTTGAACGATTGGCCGGACACGAGTACTACTGCTTTCTTGATGGCTACTCCGGCTATAATCAGATTCCCATCGCCGAAAAAGACCAGGACAAGACCGCATTCACTTGTCCTTTCGGCACGTTCGCATATCGTCGCATGCCCTTTGGGTTATGCAATGCGCCCACTACCTTCCAGCGGTGTATGATGGGGATCTTTTCAGACATGGTGGAAAAATTTCTGGAGATCTTCATGGACGATTTCTCCATCTTTGGCGATTCCTTCAACGAGTGTTTGCTGCATCTCGACGCTGTCTTTACCCGATGTAAGGACAAGAACCTCACTTTGAATTGGGAGAAGTGCCACCTTATGGTGCGCGAAGGTATTGTCTTAGGACATATCATCTCGCAAAATGGCATAGAGGTTGACAAAGCAAAGATTGAGGTCATTTCCAATCTCCCTCCTCCCATATGCGTCCGAGACATCCGAGCCTTCCTTGGCCATGCCGGTTTCTATAGACGGTTCATCAAGGACTTTAGCAAAATTGCTAGGCCCTTGACTCTTTTTCTGGCCAAGGACACGCCATTCGACTTCAACTCGAGCTGTGTGACTCCCTTCGAGTCATTAAAAAGCTCACTCACTTCTGCTCCCGTTCTTTCTTCACCTGACTGGACGCACCCATTTGAGATTATGTGCGATGCATCCGACTTTGCCATTGGTGCTGTCCTTGGACAACACATCAACAAGATGCCGCACGTAATCTATTATGCTAGCCGAACCCTGAACGACGCCCAACTTAATTATACAATAACTGAGAAGGAATTCTTGGCTGTGGTATTTGCTTTAGAAAAGTTCAGGCCCTACCTCATCGGCTCTCCAGTCATTGTCTACACAGACCGTTCTGCCCTGCGCCATCTTTTTGCGAAGAAAGATGCAAAATCTCGGCTGATACGTTGGATCCTCTTGTTTCAAGAGTTTGACCTTGTCATTAAGGACAAAAGAGGATATGAAAACGTAGTCGCCGACCACCTCTCACGACTTCCTTCTTCGCCTTCGCTTCAAATCCCGATCAACGACGTTTTCCCGGATGAACAGCTCTTGACAGTATCTTGCGAACCCTGGTTCGCAGATAATGTGAACTATTTGGCCACAGGATTACTACCGACTGTATGGTCAAGTCAGGACAGACTTCGCTTCTTATCCCAAGTGAAACACTTTTACTGGGACGAACCCTATCTGTTCAAGTACTGTCCTGACCAGATTATTCGTCGGTGTGTCCCTGACGATGAATTCAAGAGTGTGCTGTCGTTTTGCCACGATCAAGCATGTGGCGGGCATTTTGGCCCCAGAAAGACAGCTGAGAAGATCTTGCAATGTGGTTTCTACTGGCCACAACTCTTCAAAGACGCTCATGACTATTACAAGACTTGCTCCCGGTGCCAACACTTGGGCCGGATATCCCGGAGGAACGAGATGCCGCTCCAACCAATCTTGGTTGTGGAGATTTTCGACATTTGGGGGATATATTTTATAGGGCCGTTTCCCAGCTCTTTCGGGAACTTGTACATCCTTCTCGCTGTTGATTACGTCTCTAAGTGGGTCGAGGCTGTGCCCAGCCGGACTAACGACAACAAGGTTGTCGTTAGGTTTCTTAAAGAAAACATTTTCTCCCGGTTTGGGCACCCCCGAGCGATCATTAGCGATAATGGAACTCATTTCTGCAATAAGACTTTCGAGGCCTTGATGCGGAAATATTCCATTAATCATAAGCTATCCACGCCCTACCACCCTCAAACCTGTGGGCAGGCCGAAGTTTCCAATCGGCAAATCAAGCAGATACTGGAGAAGACGGTTTCCAAGAACCGTAAGGATTGGTCGCTGAAACTCACTGATGCCCTTTGGGCATTTCGAACCGCTTATAAGACCGATCTTGGCATGTCTCCCTATCGGCTTGTGTATGGAAAGGCTTGCCACCTCCCTGTCGAAATAGAGCATCGCACATTTTGGGCGATAAAAGAATTAAATCTGTCTCTCGAAGATGCGGGCAGCCATCGGAAGCTGCAGTTGAACGAATTGAGCGAGCTTAGGGATGAGGCTTACGATAACGCGGTTGTCGTTAAGAACCGAACGAAGGTGTTTCACGATAAACACCTTTTGCACAAAACCTTCGTACCTGGTCAGCAGGTACTGCTTTACGACACCCGACTACACTTCCATCCAGGAAAGCTCAGATCTCACTGGAAAGGGCCGTATTTTGTGCGGAATGTGTATCCGCATGGCGCTGTGGATTTGGAGAATCCAAAGGACCGATCATTTTTCAAAGTAAACGGACACCGACTTAAACCGTACCTTAGCGCCGAACCAACAGAGGAGCTCCTGATCTTACAGGAGCCGGTTTACCCTGCATAATCTTCCTCTGCCTACCACCAAACTTCGGTTATCCAGCCAAGAACAATAGACACTGTTCCAAATAAGTTTGGGGGTATGTATATACCATTTTGTATTTATTTGTGGATATTCTTTTCCGTTTTTACTCTTTAAAAAAAAACATTAAAAAAAATTTTTGTATATCTAACCGACAATTTTGACCCTTCAAATGATCTCTTCATGCAATGACAGTGAGGACACTGTCCAGTTTAAGTTTGGGGGTACGCTCGGTACGCATTTCTTACCTTCACATTCATATGTATATTTTGCATCTGCATATTAAAATCCATAAAAGCCATAAAAATCAGAAAATTTTCTAAAAACATAAAAAAAAAATTGTCAAGTTAGCTAATGGGAGGACTCTGATTCAACATTTCGACGGTTTTGTTTGATAAAATAAGAATAACTAAATCTTATTTTTAGATTTTGAAAACCTGAAAGATAACTCTCCTTTGAAGTTAACTATAGCTGATATACGTCTTTACATCACACTACACGTATCGTGAGTTTTGGAAATTAGATGGCAAGTCTTTTATGTCTAAAAACTTTTAAATGGATAAATGATTTTCTGAGGATCAAATAGGTTTGTTCTGAAATAAGTAATATCAAGAATAGTTTATGAAGTAGTGAATATGAAGGAATGTTATTGATGCCTTAATTGGAACTAAGTCTGAAAAATAACCCATCTGGAACTTGATTGGAATGATTACACACCAAAACCCACTAAACACGTCTTTTATCCAAAAAATAATTGAACTGCCGGTTATATCTCCGTTCGCATTGAATCATCATGATTTTCACGCCAAATTGTCTTTTGTTTTTGGACCTAGGTAACTTGAGTAATTAAGTCCGCTGGGGTGTTTCTACACCTAATGCTCTAAAGCCAACTGGTTTGGGTGCATTGGCCCAAAGCTCGCTAAGAAGCCTAGAAAGTCCAGATTAAAACAAAGTCAAGCAAGTGTTCTCTCCGAGTTAAAATTCCTAACGGTTCTTTGTGTGAGAATAATCTTGATAAAAGACAGGCTTTTATAAAAAAAAAAATTAGCGGAGATATGAAGGTTTTATTCTATGATAAAGACTATTGCACGTTCACAAAAGTGTGTATGAAATGAAAACAAGAAAAAGGTGGAGTGAAAAATAAGACCTAGTTTCCTATTAAGGAAGATAGAAATTCTGAAGTTGAATCCTTACTGGAAAACGAAGCTTGAAAAATGCTTAACTCTTTGTAAAACTTATGTGATCCTTTTAAAAAAATTTATTCGGGCTTAATTGTGTGACATGATGACTTTATTCGATCCTTCTGGAACTTAACGACACTATTTGCACTGCACGTAAAGACATATAAAATCTATAGTTGAATAAGAAGCGAGGTGTGAAAAATAAGAGTTCGATAGTCTAGACTTAGGAGAATAGAATTGTTATTTTCTGAAACAAAACTTTAGGGTTTGAATCATAGTTATTTTGCAAAACTAGCTTGACCGGATTTTGTGGGTAGTATCCGCTGAAAACCCTCAGGAGACAACATCCTCCTACTAGGGACACCTAGAGGTTTAACGGCTTGTTGCACGTGCTCAGTGCAATCGCGTTCCCTGCGAAAGTGAGGTTAGGAAATTTTTTTGTGAATAAATTGGCTTTGCTCGGGACGAGCAAATGATAAGTTTGGGGATATTTGTTCATATCAGATTTTTGCATTTTTATACCGCCCAATTTTTATCATATTGCTTATCGGTAGGTATTTTTGAGCCGTGTTTGCTAGTCAATTGCAGGATACAGGTTCTTGGCTCTAAACGGTGAAATTCATGGAAAAGCACGACAAAATCCGGGTTCCTGCCAACCACAGATAAAAACACGGGTCTCCGCTCTCTAACCGTATGTTGCCGCACACCAGTTTAAAAGACTAAATGGCAAATCAATGTCATTTTCATGCACAAGACTCAATGGCAACACAAGATCCAAGAAATCGATGCGGAGCTCAAGAAAATCATGACAAAAAGATCCACATTCATCACCTTTTTGTTCAACAGAAATTTTGGAAAAATCGTGAAGAAAATATTAAAAAAAACATATACCAGAATTATGGGCACAGCAGACCAGGGGAGTACGAAAAATCCCATGCCCCAACTCCACCATAGGGCCGCGGATCCGCGGCCAATAGGGGGTCTAGGCCGCGGTTCCGCGGCCTTACAGGCACCGCAGTTGAAGATTTTTTAGGGGCTGTTTGGTCTTTGCGTCATGGTTCTGAATGTTGCCCTAGATTTCCAGTTCCCTGCCTATAAATAGCCCAGAACCTTGTGAAGCCAAGGGTGCTTAATCTTGTATTTTTTAGGTTTTAGAATACTTGTTGTTCTTCTTCCTCTTCTCATCTCTTCTCCATTAAAAACTTGTAATGAGCTTTTGTGAGTGAAGAATGATGAATAAAGAAGTTCTTTTTGTTATTATACTTGTCTTGCTCTTGTTATGTTAATTGCTTGTAATCTTCAATTGATAATTTAGTTGTTGTTATTTATTGTTGTTTCTTTCTTATTCTCTTTTCCTTTATCCTTAAACAACCATGATGCTTACGTTTGATCCTTGCCAAGGTGAGATCGCAAATAGCTAGTTGTTATCTTCTAATCTCTTTCTTTTTATCTTCCTCCTTTGTTTTATTTTTCGTTCTTCTTGTAATGGGTGAGTAGTTTCCATACTTGTTAGGGTAGGATAAGGGAAGTTAGAGAGAAGGAAATCTCTCTCACTCTTTCCTTGTCCAACATCTTAAATCGAACTCCCGTTAATTGAACCACAATCCTCTCCCTACGGCACCCTATCCTACATGATAGCGGTGATTCCGTAGTGAGACCGGTTGTGGTTAAATTAACCGGAGGTTAAGGCTAAGAGCCAAGAACGGACGGACAAGCACCAAAAGGAAGAACTTATGCGTTGGAAAGCCTAGCTTATACTCGCAAGTTCCTTCCTAGTCGTGCTAATCCCCGTTGTTGCCGATTACCGTAACACCGATATTAAGAGTGGTAACGAAAGAAGTGAGCGACTCCTAACTCAAACTAACCTAATCCTAACCCTAACAAGCTCTCTTTATATATCATTTTAACACTTGGTTAATCACAAACAAATCTGGACTTTTGGACTTAACTCGTTAAAGCACATAGAAAAAGATTCCCATCTTCCTGCGGACGACCCGTACTCAACCGGCTAGCTACAAGTGAAACCGTCTTGATTGCGGTAATTAACTAAACTTGAACACGCAGAAACCCTAACAATCAAGACGAGACTGAGAGATTGTATTATATTTGACTCTGGGTGTCGTGCTCGTGTGAGCCGGCTTTTCTGCTATGTTGCGGATGTTGTTTTCTTTCTTATTTACTTATTTCTTCGCCTATGGCATCGTTATATGCTATGTGCTTGTGTTCCACCAAGAGGCGTGAGATAGCTCCCAAGTGGGGATGTTTTTATATATATTATATGTATGTATCGGTTTGGATCAGTTTTTACAAAAGAAATACTGCCGAAAATTTTATCAACCGGAGATTTAAAAAGGTTTTGATATTACTCTTCTACTTTTAAAAATTGATTTGTTGAAATAAATATTTTACCACTCTATCTTATTTCACGGTTTAGATTCTGGGTTTCGGCTTACTTGAATTACATTACGCCTTTAGACGTTGCGTGATTTAAGTGTCGGTCACGTTCCTCATTTAGGTCATGACAAAGTCAAAGTTTTTCATTCCGCAACGGCCGCGGACAGCGGCCAGGGCGCTAGAAATCACAACAATCTGAAAGGCAGCTACATCGGTCGAATTCATCCAAACCTCCGATATATGGAACTAAAAGTCATCTTAGTTTCTTCGGATAGGTGTGGATCATACCTATGCATCTGCCCCTAAATTCAGGTAAGACGTTCCACACCAGTTCGTCTGACTGGTTTTCGATGGTAAACACCTAATAACCCAATAAGTCGTGTCAATGTGGCTCAAGACCATCCGAGAAACTACTGATCTCATTATCAGTAAATCTCAACTTCCCTAACCAGGGTCTTATGGTGTTGGCCAACCGAATATAGCGTGACATCGACTCCCTATACCGGAAGAGACAAATCCCTAACGATCACTTACTGCCCCCATGTGGTTCGGAACTGTACCCAACTAAAACCTGTTTTCATGACTCGGTAGAGCCGTCGTAGGATAGTAATCTAAGCACGGTGGAAACTCACACGAGACAGATGACGATCTCAGGTCAACAGACTATCTTGAACTCATGTTATCAGAGAACTTCCATCTGACTATAGGTATAATACCATCTAGAATTTCTCGGCGAATCCGTCCAGTGTAACTCTTCCTTTAATGAGCACCTGTATAAAATCTTTGGTACCGTACACCAATGGCTGTGGGATGGGCCATCGCCCCTCGTCGGAGTCAAGAAACGTATACACTTGTCTACTCTGGAATATCGATGCCCAGTTTCGATACTCCTGTGTCTAAAGAAATTTAAGGATGTGATTATAGATTACCCAGCCCCCACAAGTATGATAGCCATCATAAGCCAGGTAGTCAAGTAAGGATCCTACGGGCTTTATCAATATTTATTAGCGATACGTAATAAAACATATACACATGTTAAGATAAAGAGAAAACCAAATAGTATATTATCATATCAAGCAAGATTATCATGTACATACATACCCCCAGCATCCAATACAATAATGGCCTCTAAGGCATACATATCCAACACAACTGAGTGTCCATCATCGACACTCGAAATCATCATCAAATGAGTATCCATTATCGGCACTCGAAATCATCATCAATCTCGTCTTCGAACCCCAGATGACATCGTCTGTATTCAAGACCATCACCGGCGGTATACTCCGGATGTCAACCGTGATCCAAACTATCACCGGTATCGATCAACCTCGCTAGGCACCTCGTACCTCCCTACAGACATCCTGCCCCTCGGTGTCGTATCAGGTGCACCATGTATCGGTAATCGGTTATCCCCTATCTCTATTCGGATATCATATCATGAATACCAGAAAACTCATGGTGAACGTCAAATCATCATATTAAAAGAAAACCGCAATTTTTATAAACATACATAAGTTTAATAAAAACGCATCCCGCAGCTTCTCAAATCCATGAAAATATCAAGTTCCGAAGAACACATACATACACAATTGGTAACAATCATATATGAATATACATGGTAATGGTATTCGTATATCACAATCATGCTAAGTATCATTGCATACTGGCATGGATAATTAAAACAGGAATAAGTGTGATAGTTTTTACTATATCATGATAATACTAATGATGCGTAGTATAACATGCGTGTCCGTGATTGTACCACATGGCAATTATTAGTAATTATGCAAGTGTTCTATCAAGTGTGATCGTACGAGAATAGCTCTCAATCCCATCAACAACATCAATGTCATAATCATCAACAATGCATCTTACATCTTCCTTCAGTTGACGATTAGATACATGGATATATCAATCAATCACATATATATTACGAAGTCATAATAGACAGTATTGACATCAACATGGATATAATTTAGCATGGCAATCCTACAGTGTCATGGCAGTACCAATGATGTGTAGTGTAACATGCGCATCTGTGATTTGTGCTACATAGCAATCATTGATAGTTGTGCAGTATTCAATCAGTGTATTCATATAAATATGGAAATTGTAAACTAGCATACGAAGCTAATTCGAACTAATGGTATGAGTGTAGCGTATATAATAAATTAATCGAAGCGAGAGCGTATAATGAGTAAAATAATCATAACGTGAACAAGCGTTATAAATAGATAATTACTTACGAGCTATACAGTTATAGTTTAAAATAGAACGAAACGTTGCTTTGGAAATGAGAAGGCTGCGGCATTTTTAAAATAGATATTCAGTTGAAATTAGCGGCACATTCTTGACATTATCAATTTAAACTAGGAACGAGTCGTTAGTTTTAAAATGAGTATAGCTCAGCACAATCATAGTATCCCAATCGAGGTAAAAGCATGACTCCACGAGTCTAATAAACACATGCCGCATTCGGAAATCTATCATACTCTCATCCAGTACGGAATCTCACCTCGTACGATCTCAATCCAAATATCCAATCTCAATCAATACAAACCTCAAGTCGTGTACGTAAATACATAGCTTATATAGTACGGACATCTAGTTGCGTAGGGCACATATCATTAATCAAATATACTTATATATATAGCCTAATAGTTATGAATTATAGACTAACAATATAGTTATAGCCTAAGTATACGAGTTACGATCTATAGAATAAATTATAGTTATAGATAAAGTATACGGGTTTCGTATATACATTTACTAACATAACATTATAGACTAGGTATATGAATTACATGAATATAAGCTACGAGTTATATTAAATAATATGTGTTCTACTTAATTGGTTTTGGTGGTGATATACGCCATCCACCCAACTTCCCCCGTAGATATAAATCTACTCACCACGATGCGGTTCGTTCTAGTCAAAGCCCACGACTGCCTTTCCTTTCCTTGCCGTGCCGGACATCTCCGCAATCGATCCTAACATGAATTCATAATATAAACCTATAATTATCCATACTACAATCAATGATAATGAGATCCACGTTCATAGGTTAGAACCTATGACCAACACGTGCTATCCATGTCCTAACTACGTAGAACTACCCCCGACATTTCCGTTAAAATGTCAAACGATCAAATCAAGATTTATAAATCCAAAACTCAAATTTAAAAGCTTAAAATCATCAAAAATCTCATATAAAACACCTCTAGATTTTTCTAAAAGGAATCTGGGAGTTTTTGGTGCATGAAATTAGCTTAATTAACAAAAGAACAAGCTATTATAAAAATCCCAGACCCAAATTTACAAGTGGGGCCGACGGGGAGGGTGTTTGGTCGGCCTTGTCATGGAGTTAGGGCCTCAGGCTTTGTGTTTGATCTTAGAATAGTTTAACTTGCTCAAAACAGCCTATCAAATATTTTTTAGAGGTCACGATTTTCTCCAGCAGAGACTTAAACTCTAAAACAACATGGAAAATCCTAGTTTTGAAATCTTAAACCCATTTTGAAACTTTAAACGCTTTACAAGAAAGAATTCAAGCATCAAAATACCCTCAACTATCCCAAACAAGATTTAAACACCAAGTAAACCATACTAGATCTATTACTAATAGTGGGTGACTTCAAAAACCCTAACTTGAAAGAGTTCAACCCAAAAATTACTATTTTTAAGTAAAAACTATACTTTCCATGGCCAAACACTTCAAAACTTATAGAACTTGGTGAAAGGAGGGATCTTTACCTATTGGAGTGAGATAACTGAGGATCCAAGCTCTTGATGAAGAGAATGACTCCGCTTGAAGTCTTGGGGGTTCTAATTGCAATTCTTGACACCAACCATGAATTTTGATGGAGAAAAGCTAGGGTTTTGGTGGAGAGAATTTGGGTGTTTGGGAGTTTTAGAGTTAGAGATATTTTTTAGAGAGAGGAGAAGATATTTTGGAAAAGAGAGAATGGAATGGGAAAAATGAGAGGATGAGGAGAGGGAAATGTGTGGATAAGGGTAGGAGTGAGCATGGGAAAAGTATGTCACACACACTTTCTCTCACTCTATCCAAATAAATCTATCAATTAACATTAAAATCTCACATCTTTTCCAAACACAAAAAACTTTCCATTTTCAAAATATCTCACATTTTTCAATTTCCAAAAATAAATATACATTCGTATACAAATCTACGAAAACCCAATCCATACTTGGTATTATTTTCGTAAAACTCATAATATTATTATTTAAATTATAAAACAATATTTATAATTTTCAAAATGTTATAATATCCCCCACTTAAAGAAATTTAGTCTCTGAATTTAAATTTAAACTCAGATCTTTAAAATATTTTGTCCAGTCATATCAACTCAAATCAACGAGGTTCCAAAATCCCATACAAGTTAGAAATACCATAGCGCAACACAAGCACATGAAAACAAAAGTTTGAAACTCTGAAACTTCTAACAAATATTATGAGAACCACACAAGTTATGTTGCAAAGTGCAAAGTGTGAAATCAACTGTCTAGATTAAGCACACAACCAAAGCACAAATATAATCAAGGCTATAATACATATATAGCACGCATCCATATAAAATCATATAAAGTAGACGAAAGATGTATGTATAAAAATCCTTTCAAAATAGCCGTATAATGTATATCGGCACAAGTAGCGGACATTAAGTTTGTGAAGAAATAAGCATTTCGTTTAAGATATATGTCCCGTCTTTAGAAAATGAAATAAAAGGTTTTCATTTGAAAGTTTCTTGTGTCAATCATAGACACGTGGAAAATAATGAGACTATAGCTCCTATGAAAACCTCTTTAATAAATATCGATATTTGAAAATAATATTTAGATACCGCCTTTTGGACCGGTCATGTTCGGCTATTATAAAACATAATATATCCCATCCAAGGTGCAATGCAAGAAAACGAAATCAAGTTCAACGGGTGTGCATGAAAACCAGCCTATGTACGACGTGTGTGCATGAAAATCAAACTATGTGCGACGGGTGTACACGAAAACATAATCGAGTGTAACTGTTCATACAAAAATACTGCATCTTGTTACCGCCCTAGGTAGATGTTTTTGATCCGTGTTAGCTACATGATTATAGGTTTTCGGTCTAGAACAATGCAAATCATGCATATTCTCTACCGTTATGACAAATTCAAGATAGCTGCCGACAGCCGGATAAAATACGGGTTCCGACCATCCACATCCGTCAGGTCCCGCTTACCAGTACAAGGGACAAAATCAAGTGATGGGCATTCTTGTTTAAGACAAGCACAAGGCACGAGGGGGCAACATAAGGATCAAGAGTAGCAGCGCGGAGCTCGAGGGAGATCCAAGGCACAAAATTCAAATGATTTAATGGAGAAAATGTCAAAAAGAGTTGTCATTTTAGACTATTGAAAATCTGAGAATATTTCTGAAGGATGTTGTAAATGTGACATTACAGAGGAGCTGAACAGCACGAGAACCCACAAGAAAAATGGAGCCCTAAATCCAAAATCCTACCGCAGATCCGCGGCCACCAAGAAGTAATTGGCGGCGGATCCGCGGCCGTGATGTGGCATCCTGCGGTGAAATTTCATGGGCTTTTTGATAACTTCATATGGATTCAAAAAACAGCCCTAGGATTTCATTTCACTGCCTATAAATACTTCAGTTTAGAGCCAAGCAAACCATGTATAATTTTATCTTAGTTTAGTGCACTTGTTAGGAGTGGTTTTCTCTTCCTCTTCATCTTTCCTCTACTAAAATTATAGTGAGAGTTTTTGAGTGGATAAATAATGAAAATGATAGTTTTATCTACCTTGTGTCTTTTGCTTTGATAACTTAGTTTTTATTAATTGCTTGTTCTTTTCTTTGATAAAGTAGTTGTTGGTTTTTATTTGTTCTTCTTCTTTTCTTCTCTATATTTATCTCTTTTGCAAACCATGATTCTATAGTGTGATCCTTGCTCAGGTGAGGTCCCCATTAGCTAGTTGCTCTCCACTTCTTCATTTCTTTTCTAACTTCTTCTCTTCTTATTTTATTTTATTTTTCAGAATGAGTGAGTAGTTTTCTTACTTGTTAGGGTAGGAAAAGAGAAGTTTAAGGGAAGGAAATCTCGCTCGCACTTTCTTTTGCCCAACCACTCTAGTTGAACTCCCGTCAAAGAATCCGCAATCCGCTCCCTTTGGCACCTATCCTCCATGATAGTGGTGATACCATAGTAAGACCGGTTGTGGTTGGGTTGGCCAGAGGTTATGTTTAAGAGCCAAGAATGGACTGATAAGGACCAAAGGGAAGGGACTAAGTATTGGAAAGCTTAGCTTATACTCGCAAGTATCCTTTGTAGTTGTGCTAATTCCCGTTGTTACCGATTACCGTAACATCAATATCAAGAGAGGCAAATGGAAGAAGTGAGCGAATTCCTAACTCAAACTAACCTAACCCTAACCCTAACAACTTTTCTTTAACATAACATATCCGAACACATAGTTAGCATCGAACAAACTTGGACATTTGAACTTAACTCGTCTAAAATGACGACGGAAATACATAACCATCTCTCCGTGGATCGACTCGTACTCACCCGGCTAGCTCAAGCGAAACCGAGTGATTGCGGTAAGAACACATAGAACGCGTATCATAAATTCTACCAATCAGCAACGGGTGTGCATGAAATCATAAATCAAGTGCAACGGGTGTGCATGAAAATATCGTGTGCAACGGATGTGCATGAAAACAACATCATGTGCATCTAGTATGCACAAAAATATCATGTGCTATTGATGTCCACGAAAAAAACATCATGTGCATCTAGTGTGCACAAAAACATCATCAAGTGAATCAAGTGTGCACGAAATCATAAATCAAGTGCTTCGGGTGTACACGAAACAATATCAATCAAGTGCAGCGGATGTGCATGAAAACAAAATCAAGTGCAACTAATGTGCATGAAAACATCAATCATATGCAACTGGTGCGTATAAAATATCAATCAAGTGCAACTGGTGTGCAAAAAACATCGATCAAGTGCAACTGATGTGCATGAAAACATCAATCAAGTGCAACTGGTGTGCACGAAAACAACAATCATATAAACATAAGAGTCAAAACAACCGACATCAAAATATACCTTCTTCAACGTCGAAAGTGCGATACTCAGATCACCAAAACATAAATCAACACAATTGACAATGAAGTATACCTCATTCAACGTCGGTAGGTGCCGGAGCACCTTAAAAAAGGCAGAGTAAAGACTCCCACTTGCTTTCTGCCCACGGTCTAGTGTCCTCTGCCTATGGACCCTCGTACTCTCTGCGGACCACCAAATCTACGGCCTCTCGATACAACTGTCTGGTGAAGAGTAGCGATGGAAACAGTCCCGCTCTGATGTCTCTCGGGAAACCTTCTGGCCAAATGACCAGACCTCCCGCAAATGTAACATGTCAATGGTGGCGGCCTCTGGCACTATAGATACGCGCCATTCAACTGTCCCTGGGTCCGATCTTTATCACTACCGTATCCCGGAAAGAACTTGTCACGGTCTCTGCCTATATCATCTCTTCTGAAATGCCCGTAAACTAGCACTCCTAAATGAACCCACTTCGGTTCCGGAACAGCTACAATCTCATCAAGATGTTCCTCTATAAGTGTGGCTGCATCCAAGGCCTCTGCATATGTATCAAATTGCTGGACACCAATGGAGAGGAACAACTGCACATCGAGACCTCACACGAATTTCTTAATCCACTTCTCCTCAGTTTCGACCAAGTAGGGAGAATATCGCGATAGCTGGGTGAGCTGCAAGTCATACTCGGCTACAGTCATGTCCGGAGTCTCACGCAAAGATTCGAAACTGCTAGTCCGGGCATCTCTAACGCTCTGCGGCCGAAATTTGGTTAGGTAGACCTTCGAGAACTCATCGCACGTCATCGGAGGAAGACCCACTGCTCGGCCTCTCTCGATCGACTCACACCAGGTCTGAGCAAGACCCTCCAAACGGAAACTGGTCAACTCCACTGATCTAGCATCGGAGCATTTCAATAAATGAAATATCCTAGCCATCCTATCCAGGAATGACTGAGAATCCTCTGCCACATTTATACCTGTAAACACAAGTGTCTTCAGCTTGATGAACTCTGGGAGCGATACCTCAATATTCTCATCAAAGGCTGGTACGACCATCTGAATGGTAGGCAGCACAATGACCTCCGGAGTAGGCTATACAACATCAAACTTCTGAGTCCGGCTGGCCTCAAGCAATGACCAAACCATGTAGTGTAGATCCTGAACACTCGCCTCAAAACGAGAAATCCTATCATAAAAAGGACGATCAATCTGTTCCTGTGTCACCGGGATACAACCATGGTCAGTTCTCGTCTCAGACGAGCCTGTAAGTGCACGGCGGCGCCCCGGCCGTCAATCCGACGCCGGAATGCGGAAGCGGTGAATAACTTAAAATTTGCGGACTTAGCAAACCGGCACCACCGCGCACTATAACCCGGATCGTAACCATTAACAAGTCTAAGCTAACTAGAAGATGGGTTAGAGATATACCGACGATCCAAGTCCTCCGGTCTTCATCTCCAATCCGATCTCCTCGCGGGATCTCCGTCCGTCTCATCCTCGTCGCTGGAAGTGCACCACGTTGCCTACATCGTTTACGGGCTCCCACCTCAATGCCGAGGCAACTCGGGCACGAAGCCGGCTACTCGACGTGCCCAAGGTTCGTTGTAGAATATGTAGTGAGCAAGTCTCATTTTTGGGGTTTGTGGAATTGCCATTGGTGAAGGAAAAGAGAGCTTGGAGAGAGGTGAGAAAAATGGAGCATACTCAAGAAGGAATGTATCATATTTTTCTCCACACATCAAAATGAAAATCAATCCCCTTCCCCTCAAGGAATGGCCGGCCCCCCCCTTCATGTGTGATTGGAGAGAGAGAGAGAACAACAAGGGGGTGGGTGGAAAAAAGAGAGAGAGAGAGAGAATGGTTATCATTCAAAAGAAATCATCATAAAGAAAAGTCCTCACTCAACAACCATACCCCTCAACATCATCAACAATCATGACTTTAAAAGTCAAGCCATGATGGAGTCAAAACAAGTCAATGATGGTGCACATCATGAAAGCCATCATGATGCATCAAGATGCAAAGAACCCCCTCCACTAATGCCTATTTGCAACAATGCAAATAAGCCATCCTCCACCAATCTTCGGCCAATGAACGGAACAATGGAAATCGGCCGAAACGGAAAGCAAACTGGCAACTCCAGAAAACTGGTCCCGTAATAAATTACAGGAAAACCCCGATACTGTGCATACACACCCGCATCTGTATTTCGACCGAAATACAAATGCAATGAGACAAAATCTACACTGTACTATACTAGAATCCGGCTTATACCAAAACCGGATAGTAATATCTGTTCGATCCTGATCCGTGCAATACCGCACGTATCTGATCGAACCCTGCCATATAACCATACGGCCTATAGTACAAACTGTCCGATCCTGATCCGTGCAATACCGCACGTATCTGATCGGACCTTGCCATATCTCCATACGGCCTCTACAACCTTTCGCCCGAAAGCTGAGTAACTGTAAGTGGGGGACTCTAAAGACTCGTCAACACCTTGGTTGTGGATTTAACCACTAGCACGTCAGAGGTATAAGCCAATACGTAACGGGCTACCAGGTACTGACTAAAAGGGACGTCTGTGAGCGAACTCAGCCTGACACCCTACTGAGCCTGTCAGTGACAATATCCGTGCAGTCCGGTCCGTTCGTCTATGAGCATCGCATGGCGGGCCTAGGGGGTTGGTAAAAGTCAGACCCCCAAAAGCGGTACAAGTCGTGTCGGAGTGTAGCCCAGAACACCCTGAGATACTACTGGAATACCTACCAGTAAATCTCCTTGCCTTGGCCAAGGACTTTGTGTAATGGCTCTCCTAGACACAGCACGACCTCACCCCCAATACCGGGAGAGACGAACCCTTGAAGATACGCTCACTGCCTCCATGTGGCTCGGGACTGTACCCAACTAAAACCTGTTTGCACGACTCCTTTGAGCCGTGGTAGGGTAGTAATCAAAGTATAGTGGGAACTCACACGAGACAAATGACGATCCCCAGGTCGATGAACTAACCTGCACACATGTCACCAGGGAACTGCCATCTGACGTCTGGTATATGACCAACTAGCATGTTCCCGGCGAGTCCTGTCCGGTGTACTCATAACCCAATGAGCACCTGTATACATCTTAGGTGATCCAACTGACACCAGTGGCTTGTGAGACCGGCCACCGCCCCTCGTCGGGGTCTCGACTGTATACACTAGTCTACTAATGGAGTATCGATGCCCAGTCTCGAAACTCCCACGACTAGGGACCTTTTAAGGATAAGCTTATAGACCCCCAGCTCCCACTTATATGATCGCCCTCATACTGCTGGTGGTCAAGCAAGAATCCTAGGGGCTCTATCAACGTGTAATAGCGACGTGTCATGTCACCTAAAGCAGTACACGATGATAAAGGTAAACCAGATAGCGTACTATCATCTCGAGTAAGACTGTCCTACCGGGATAGGTCCTCCCTCAATCATTACAATCACGTACCTGTGACCTAATAATTGACTCTGAGGGCACTATCTCCAACAATCTCCCACTTGCACTCAAGGCTAATTATTGCGATGTCGCATACTCACAGCCCGTGTGATACCGAACATCCAACTCCTCTACTAGTCAGTCTCACAAAGCTCGTTTGCGGAACTATTGCGTTCGAGGAATAGCCTCAGTGAGTGGATCCGCTTAGTTGTTTCTTTCTATGTCTCTCTATATCTCAAGTTCGCGGAGAAACCTATCTCCCGAAATGAGCAATACCTGTCTTAGAATGTGTCTGGATGTCTGATGGGACATAGCTCATAAATGAACTCCAAATCCAAACTTCTTAGACTATATCGTCAACTGAACTTAATCAGTATCCTGCGCGCCATGCCTCCCTCAGTATTGCCTTGGACCACCTGTCCAAAATACTGCCCCTCATCAGAAGGAAAACTATAACTCTGACAACCTTCTTGTCGTCCATGTCACCTTGGAAGCCTGGAATGATAACTGTCTCCTGAATGAGGCTGTCGTTATCATATCCCTAGAACATCCACTTATGTTCTAAAACTGCTTCCGACTGTTTCTCCAGGATTGGATTAATGTCAACTTATTGCATCTAGTGCAAGAACAACATCTGGTGTGGTACTTGACATCTCATGATTGACTCAATCGCCTGAGCAAGTGATCTGCCAATCATGCACATCCCTCTCCACTTTAGTCTGTAAGACACCTTTGGAGAGGGTGACTCCATTACCTGCAGGTACACTACCGTGCCAGGAGTCGTCCATCCTAAATACTCTTAGAACGCTGTCAAGTACCCTGATTGGGAAACCACCCAAATCTAGATCTAAGACCATAGATCTAGTAACCAGTATGTCTGATATAAAATCCATTTCCTTTGTGGAGAAACAACTGTGTGACGACCAAACTATAACCGATCGTAGTGTAGGAGTTTCCTTTCCTACTCTGTGTATATCATCCAAATACCAGGATATCACACCCTACTACCTTCTCAACAGATCCATCCCCTATTCTGATGAAGTCAAACCCATGACTGTCACGTCAGAAATAGATGATCTATCTCCGCTACATCTGCTCTAGTCTATAAATAGACATAAGCAACCTGTCCACCAATGCTTCCGCTGCTCCCACTGACTACGACAACCCTCTGGCAGAGTCATATAGACGTACACTTCTAAAACTGGTTTAGAACGACGCTATACTCATCCTCCCGCCGGGTCTCGTAACCTGGAACAACAGCAATGGCAATTGTGAGTAAACAAGAACTTCCCTGTCACCGTCCTTGAGGCTACCGTAGTGCCTCTCGGGTGCCTGAAGTTACCCACCATATCTGCGGAGTGGCCAATGGAATGTCAATTCAGATTGAATCTTAAGGTTCCTTATCAAATCTTCAGTAATCGTTTGTGGTTCTGGAATCACTTCCAGTTCTACCATACTCCCACTACTGTTTTCTGAAAAAATCCATTTTTAATAAAACTGTGGCGAGTCTAGAACAATATCACTATTGTTCATCCAGATGGTAGAAAATCAACCCTCGTCATAGCCTGGGTCAACCCACAAACAGCCATTACAGAAACGTGCCTTGAGTTGTCCAGTGTCTGGTTTTAATCATAAACCGGACAACTCCCCGTACCTTAACATCGTTAAGATATGAACTGTTCTATATCCAGTATAGAAACAGAGGCACTGATTTAATTGAACCAGATTCAAATCATGCAGCTGTCCCCAGCGCATGTCAACTAAATGGAAGGAGGCCGATCAGCGTTACTCAACTTAGGAATACTTCCAATTATGAGTAACCTGAAAGAGAAGAAAGATCTCTTTATCATTACTATCAACTGAATACCATACACAAGTATCTACATCTTCGATCACTTTGAAGAATCCCGATACTTGCTACACCTGGTTCTCTACTCTATTCAAATACCTATAACTTCTCAAAACTTAGACCCTGTGTTTCTACGAAACACATGTCTAAGAACTAGAGAAGTTAAAAGTAAACAGAATATAGTATGATGACCAACCCCTCTGTCCTGATGGACCCTGGACAACATACAATACTCTGTATAAGTCCCTTGAGTCTGATAACTCATTCACTGTGTGTCGTAGGTTAAAAACTGTACTTATGGTTATGAAGAATTACACCGCTGTTTAATGCTCCTTACCTAACCATCCACTGATATAGGTAAATGTCGTAGACATAATTTCAGAAAGGTATATCTCACTCTATGAAAATAGACGTACAGATATATCAATTTGAAATTGGTGCATAACAGCGGATATTCAAAACCAAATATTTGCCGACCGGCAAACAGCCCAGGTGATCTCCTCAAATATCACCGATTACAACGAATCCCGATATAATGAGGATGATCACCCAATTCCCAATAACCTACTCCCACTCATCATCTGTAAAACCATACAGATGTGAGAATCAAACCTGGTAAATACATACCCTGGAGCAAGTATCTAATCGGGAAATCAGTTTTCCATTAACAGTACACAGTTGAACTGAAACATTGAAATGTTTCGATGGGGTATCCTGGTATTCCTAGTAATGCCTCTTCCATCATCCAGATTCACAACTATAACCGTATAATTCTTTGCCACCTCTCCAAATCCCTTCATATGTCTTTAGTCTTTACCTTCTGCACACCCTTTTAGGCCAAATGGTTTTCTTCCTTCCCTACCGTTCGGCACCAGCCTATGGTTTGGAAGAAGACTATCCAATAAGCATAATGGGTGTACTGTCCCAATCCTAGGAACACTCGCAATGCGAGAGAAGGTGAAGATAAAAGACACCTGAATGTACTTTATTCCTATTTCTCCTGAACCAGGATCCATCCCCGAACTGGAACAAGTTCCTTTCGAGTTCGTATATAACCATACGATGGATTATCCAAATAAACTGTGGATCTTCGTAGTGATACGGAGTGTCCTGGAGAAATACAAAGGTGATGTGGGAGTGGTAACGAAATATTTGGTTTGGTCGTGAATATCTGTTGCAATTTACTTTGCCCTCTTACTAATCCCTTGCTTTGTCTGAACTTAATACCTTCTGCACACCATCGTTATGCTAATTGGTTTTCTTCATTCCCTACCAGTCGGCACCAGCCTAAGGTTTGGAAGAAGACAATCCAATTTGCGTAATAGGTGTACTACCCCTAAACCAAGGAGTACTCGTAACCTGAGAGAGGGTAAAAGGAAAAGACAACTGGATAATCCTATCCGTTTTCTCCAGAACCGGAAACCATCCTCGAATAAATTCTTTCGAGTTCGTATCTAACCATACGATGGTTTTGTCCAATGGAAGTGGACGTTAGCAGTAATGCGGGGTGTCCTGGAGAAAAGGGTAAAAGTAGGAGTGGCAATGAGGTCTGCAACTCTGACAATCCAAAAGCCGGTGTTTAAGAAGGTTCGGTCAACTTGGTCACTGAGTCATAGTCTTAGGGTCGGGTCAATGGTCGCTGCCAGAGAGAGAGAGAAAAGAAACACTCAGCGTGCACTCTAACCTAGATCAGAATGGTTACCAATTTATCTAATCTGGAATCCTCCCACTGTACCTCAAATTCTCCTCCAAACCTGAAAGAAGAATTAGTCGGGATCACCCGAGGAGTAAACTAACTCATCAGTGGGAATCGGGATCCAACTATCATCGCATGACAACGTGACGGAATCCGCTCACGGTGTCACACTCCAGGAGGTATGCGCATATCTGGCAAGTTTCAGTTCTTTTGAAACTCCCGATGTGATTTCTGCCCCATGCTCTTATGACCTTGGCGAAGGTCAACAAATCATAAGTCACATGTCAAGTTCTACCCGTCATTATCCAGGTTAATTTGAATCCACCCGTACAAGCCCTTGACGAAGGTCAACAAGGCTGTACGACTGTCCCAAACCAACGCATCTATCTATGCAGCAGAAAGGTAACAAGCAGCTACCATACACTATGCCTTGACGAAGGTCAACAAACATAGCATGAATACTACGTGCTACCCGTCTGAAACGACGGAGGGCTACGAATGGTTTCTGGCGAAAACCTTTAACGTAATGAACTTGATATCGTCGAAGGAACGGATAGCTTTTAAAAATATAGTGACGAAAACCGTTGCTAAAGAGGTCACTCCCGGTGAAGGGATCTCGGCTCTTTCCCCGTAGAATGGGGTGCAGGATATTCCAACTGAATACCACGGTGCAAAGCAAAAGTAATCGGCTATAGTGAAGTTAATGCCCTGACGCAAACTTATTGTCCAAGGGGTCACTCCCGGTGAAGGGATCTCGGCCCTTGCCTCGTCGACTGAGGAGCAGGATATTCCAATGAATACCACGATGCAAAACAAAAGTAAACGTCCTTGCAATAACAGCTTTTTGAAAAGTGTTCCAACAACATCAGATTAGGTTTGTTTTTAACTTGCATTGATCCGAATCAATGCAGTCCCATCAATTGATCACACCACAAAGAACGAAAATATACTGATGTACGTATATGCCATCCGCATTCGCCACTGGGTCCCGTCATTACCCGTTAGGTTAGCTTACTAACGACAGAGCGGGGACTGGACTAGCGCGGATGCAAAACATATACAACATCTACTAATATATATACCAATATATTATATTTCGCTCAAGGCGTGAATAAAATGCAACATCACAGAAAATGAACAGCATCACAGAAACAATACAGATATCTGGGATCCCCGGGTTTCACAGAGCCACTGCTGAAACCCGACGTTCCCCTGGTCGTGTGGATAGCCTGTGCAATGAAATCCTAGACCCCTACGGGCGCGGCAAGTTACCCGCCAAAACCCGAAGCGAGGCAGCCCCCTTCAGCACCGTGAATGGACCACCCAGCACTTCACGGAATCCGGTAACTTGGGCACCCCTCCTGGGTCAACCTGTACCCCCTACGAGTGCGGCGGATAGCCCGCCAATCCTAGAGTGAAGCCCCTTCCGTCTCAATGCCATGAGATGCGGGCTTGTTGCCCTCCAGAACCCGGCTATCCGTGCACCCCTCCGCGGGGCAATCCTAGTACAGAAAGTAAAATATACATACACCGGGTACATCGACCGCAACCAGGCCGTGCCCCAAAATAATAATACAAACAGGCAGTGACGGCAGTCCACATGTCGGACGCTCGCCCCGCAATATCAAATGTACATAATACAACAAAACTGTACTAGCATTGCATCCAGGCTATCCCCCACGACCGATCCGCAACAACACAGCAAATACATAGAACATCAACGTGAAAGTCACGTTCGCAAATCCGTCTAACCGGGCTATAGCAGTTAGACAGGATTTACCGATCGAGTGACATTCACGGTCGCAGATATAATGTAAATACTGTGAAAAATGTGTTTAAGATTTTCCGATTGACCAAAAATTAACAAGTGGGCCCCAAAACAATACTGTAGCAGTTACAGAAAATATGGGCCCAATTTTAATGTTCCAAAACCCCTACTTTAAGCCCAGAAAACTACTGAAGAAATTTGATGCAGGGATCAGAACAGTAAGCGGCGGAAGGGCGGCGCTTAAGGAAGGTCAGGCCGCGCTTCCGCGCTTGTACTGTTGACTGACACTCTCGAATTTTCTCAGTAGCCTTGAAATCTCCAGTACATTAATATTTTACAACCTGAAAAAATTTTCGAGACCAAAAATTTTCAACAGAAAACTGATGCGACAAAATACGGGTTTTTGGACTTTTTGATCGATCGGAAATGCAAACACATTACACAAAGCTAGACTAAGTTAATGGCGAGGCTCTGATACCACTGTAAGTGCACGGCGGCGCCCCGGCCGTCAATCCGACGCCGGAATGCGGAAGCGGTGAATAACTTAAAATTTGCGGACTTAGCAAACCGGCACCACCGCGCACTATAACCCGGATCGTAACCATTAACAAGTCTAAGCTAACTAGAAGATGGGTTAGAGATATACCGACGATCCAAGTCCTCCGGTCTTCATCTCCAATCCGATCTCCTCGCGGGATCTCCGTCCGTCTCATCCTCGTCGCCGGAAGTGCACCACGTTGCCTACATCGTTTACGGGCTCCCACCTCAATGCCGAGGCAACTCGGGCACGAAGCCGGCTACTCGACGTACCCAAGGTTCGTTGTAGAATATGTAGTGAGCAAGTCTCATTTTTGGGGTTTGTGGAATTGCCATTGGTGAAGGAAAAGAGAGCTTGGAGAGAGGTGAGAAAAATGGAGCATACTCAAGAAGGAATGTATCATATTTTTCTCCACACATCAAAATGAAAATCAATCCCCTTCCCCTCAAGGAATGGCCGGCCCCCCCCTTCATGTGTGATTGGAGAGAGAGAGAGAACAACAAGGGGGTGGGTGGAAAAAAGAGAGAGAGAGAGAATGGTTATCATTCAAAAGAAATCATCATAAAGAAAAGTCCTCACTCAACAACCATACCCCTCAACATCATCAACAATCATGACTTTAAAAGTCAAGCCATGATGGAGTCAAAACAAGTCAATGATGGTGCACATCATGAAAGCCATCATGATGCATCAAGATGCAAAGAACCCCCTCCACTAATGCCTATTTGCAACAATGCAAATAAGCCCTCCTCCACCAATCTTCGGCCAATGAACGGAACAATGGAAATCGGCCGAAACGGAAAGCAAACTGGCAACTCCAGAAAACTGGTCCCGTAATAAATTACAGGAAAACCCCGATACTGTGCATACACACCCGCATCTGTATTTCGACCGAAATACAAATGCAATGAGACAAAATCTACACTGTACTATACTAGAATCCGGCTTATACCAAAACCGGATAGTAATATCTGTTCGATCCTGATCCGTGCAATACCGCACGTATCTGATCGAACCCTGCCATATAACCATACGGCCTATAGTACAAACTGTCCGATCCTGATCCGTGCAATACCGCACGTATCTGATCGGACCTTGCCATATCTCCATACGGCCTCTACAACCTTTCGCCCGAAAGCTGAGTAACTGTAAGTGGGGGACTCTAAAGACTCGTCAACACCTTGGTTGTGGATTTAACCACTAGCACGTCAGAGGTATAAGCCAATACGTAACGGGCTACCAGGTACTGACTAAAAGGGACGTCTGTGAGCGAACTCAGCCTGACACCCTACTGAGCCTGTCAGTGACAATATCCGTGCAGTCCGGTCCGTTCGTCTATGAGCATCGCATGGCGGGCCTAGGGGGTTGGTAAAAGTCAGACCCCCAAAAGCGGTACAAGTCGTGTCGGAGTGTAGCCCAGAACACCCTGAGATACTACTGGAATACCTACCAGTAAATCTCCTTGCCTTGGCCAAGGACTTTGTGTAATGGCTCTCCTAGACACAGCACGACCTCACCCCCAATACCGGGAGAGACGAACCCCTGAAGATACGCTCACTGCCTCCATGTGGCTCGGGACTGTACCCAACTAAAACCTGTTTGCACGACTCCTTTGAGCCGTGGTAGGGTAGTAATCAAAGTACAGTGGGAACTCACACGAGACAAATGACGATCCCCAGGTCGATGAACTAACCTGCACACATGTCACCAGGGAACTGCCATCTGACGTCTGGTATATGACCAACTAGCATGTTCCCGGCGAGTCCTGTCCGGTGTACTCATAACCCAATGAGCACCTGTATACATCTTAGGTGATCCAACTGACACCAGTGGCTTGTGAGACCGGCCACCGCCCCTCGTCGGGGTCTCGACTGTATACACTAGTCTACTAATGGAGTATCGATGCCCAGTCTCGAAACTCCCACGACTAGGGACCTTTTAAGGATAAGCTTATAGACCCCCAGCTCCCACTTATATGATCGCCCTCATACTGCTGGTGGTCAAGCAAGAATCCTAGGGGCTCTATCAACGTGTAATAGCGACGTGTCATGTCACCTAAAGCAGTACACGATGATAAAGGTAAACCAGATAGCGTACTATCATCTCGAGTAAGACTGTCCTACCGGGATAGGTCCTCCCTCAATCATTACAATCACGTACCTGTGACCTAATAATTGACTCTGAGGGCACTATCTCCAACAGAGCCTGCCCTGACCTCATCTCTCGCCGCAGCCCTCTTGGCTCGCGTAGACATGGTCACTGGAACAAGCAACAAGAATCGATGAGAATAGATTAACAGAAACGAATAGAAGAAAGGATCTTAAGATAAATCCTAAGATTACTTAGGCGGAGTATCGTATCGTAAATATGCTGCGAAACATACGTACGGTACGTCACTCTACTTAGTTACCTACTCCATCATACCAAGGTCAACCTACGAAAGTTCAGGTCTAATACCCCCAAACTCAATTCTAAGTCCTGCAAAGTTAAGCCTAGGATTCGAAAAATCATCACCTAGACTCCGCATGGTTAAACTTACACTTAACAGAGGAAAAACTTGCGTTCGAGCTTAAGACTCCCAAAGTCAAGTCTAAACTCCGCAAGCTTAAGCCTAGGTTTCAAAATATAACCTAGACTCCGCATGGTTAAATCTAGACTCAACGAAGGTAAAACCTAGTGTTTTGATACCAATTTTGTCACAACCCGGAAATAGCACGTGACCGACACTTGAATCACGTGAAGTCTATAAGACCCCACCGTAACCTAAATAAGCCAAAACCCAAGAATCTAAACCATTTGTAAAAGAAATAATGAAGGTGATGTTTTGAAAAGGTTTATTAAAAGAAGTCAAGTTTGTTTTGAAAGTGTTGTTGTTTTAAAAGTGTAAGTAAAGTTTGATTGAAAACATTTTCGTCGTTTAAAAATCGGACATCACCTCCTTTGTAAATTTTGAAGAAAACCATGTACAATGCATAAAATATAATAAAAAGCATCTCCACTCGGGAGCTAGCTTTCACGCCCAAACGGCGGAGCAACCATGCAGTAATATACGACGCCCAAGACAAAGGATAGCAAGCAAAACCATAAACATAATAAAACTAATATCAAGTCAACTTCATACGAGTACAACACCCAAAACACATAAATATCTAAGTCTCACTTCTATGTCACAAATATACAAGTGGTTGATGAAATTTTTAACTAGATCTAAAAGAATATACATATACAAGAGGCGGTTACGATATAACTATATAACTTACTTACTAAAAGCAATCACCCGAAGAAGGGATGTGTCGGTAAGCCACTACTACTCCAAGCGGTCGGTCCTACAAGAAACTAAGGCACAATGGGATAAGCTGTCAACTAGTGAGTAAAAAAATATCACAAGAAAGAAATTGAATGCATAACGACCTACCTACATATCATAACATATAATACTATCATACTATGTGATATTCTAGTTATATACAGCAATATTAAAATCAATGTATCAAAACGGGTCGCACGAACATCATTATCATCATATGGAAATCTATCATCCATAACATCATCATCATCAAATGAGTGTCCATCATCGACATTGGAAATCATTATCAAATGAGTGTTCATCATCGGCACTCGAAATCATCATCAATCCCGTCTTCGAACCCCGGATGACATTGTCCATGTTTAAGACCATCACCGGTGGTATCCTTCAGATATCCACCATGATCCAAACTATCACCGGTATCGATCAACCTTAGTAAGATCCCTGTACCTCTCTATGGACATCCAGCCCCTCGGAGTCGTACCGGATCCACCATGTATTCGTAATCGGTTATCCCCTACCTCGATTCGGATATCATATCATGAATACCAGAAAACTCATGGTGGACGTCATATCATCATATCAAGAGAAAACCATAATTTTTGTAAACATACACAGGTTTTATAAAAATGTATCGCGTGGCTTCTCAAATACATGGAAAACATCAAGTTACGATGAACACATACATAATTCATTTTTGCCACAATTGGCAACAATCATATACGAATACACATAGCAATGGTATTCATATATCACAATCATGCTAAGTATCATTGCATACTAGCATGAATAACTAAAACACGAATAAGAATGACAGTTTCTACTGTGTCATGGAAATACTAATGATGTGTAGTGTAGCATGCGCGTCCGTGATTGTACCGCATGGAAATTATTAGTAATTGTGTGCAAGTGTTCTATCAAGTGTGTTCATACGAGAATAGCTCTCAATCCCATAAACAATATCAATATCATAATCATCAACAATGCATCATGCATCTTCTTTTAGTTGATGATTAGATACACGGATATATCAATCAATCACAAATATATACCGAAGTCATAATAGACAGCATTGACAACAACAAAGATATAATTTAGCATGGCAATCCTACAGTGTCATGAAAGTACTAATGATGTGTAGTGTAGCATATGCGTCTGTGATTTGTGCTACATAGCAATCATTGGTAGTTGTGCAGTGCCCTATCAGTGTATTCATATAAGCATGGCAATTGTAAACTAGCATACGGAACTAAGGTAATTCTAAGAAAAGAACACTAGTCTTTTCCTGGTTAGAACTAATGGCATGAGCTTAGCGTATATAATAAAGTAATCGAAGTGAGAGCGTATAATGATTAAAATAATCGTGATGTGAACAAGCGTTATAAATAGATAATTACTCACGAGCTATACAGTTATAGTTTAAAATAGAACGAAACGTTACTTTGGAAATAAGGAGGTTGCGGTGTTTTTAAAATAAATATTCATTTGAAATTAGCAGCGCATCCTTGACATTATCAATTTAAAATAGGAACGAGTCGTTTTTTTTAAAATAAGTATAGCTCAGCGCAATCATAGTATCCCAATCGGGGTAAAAGCATGACTCCACAAATCTAATAAACACAGGTTACATTCGGCAATCTATCATATCTCATCTAGTACGGAATCTCACCACGTACGATTTCATCCAAATATCCAATCTCAATCAGTACATAGCTCAAATCGCGTACGCAAATACATAGCTCATAGTACGGACATCTAGTCGCGTACAACACATATCATTAATCATATATACTTATATATATAGCATTCTAGTTATGAATTATAGACTAACTACATAGTTATATCCTAAGTATACAAGTTACGAGCTATAGACTAAATTATAGTTATAGACTAAGCATATGGGTTTCGTATCTACGTTTTCTAGCATAACATTATAGACTGGGTATACGAATTACATGAATATAAGATACGAGTTATATTAAATAATATGTGTTCTACTTAATTGGTTTCGGGGATGTTATACGCCATCCATCCGACTTTACCGGTAAATATAAATCTACTCACCACGATGCGGTTCACTCTAGTCGAAACCCACGACTGCCATTTCTTTCCTTACCGCGCCGGACATCTCCACAACCGATTCTAACATGAATTCATGATATAAACCTATAAGTATACATACCACAATCAATGATAACGAGCTCCACGTTCATAAGTTAGAACGTATGACCAACACGTGTCATCCATGTCTTAACTACGTAGAACTACCCCCGGCATCGCTGTTAAAACGTCAAACGATCAAATCAAGATTTAGAAATCCTAAACTCAAATTTAAAAGCTTAAAAATATCGAAAATCTCAATAAAACACCTCCAGATTTTGCTATAGAGAATCTGGAAGTTTGTTTTGGGTGTATGAAATTTGCTTAATTAACAAAAGAATAAGCTACTGTAAAAATCCCAAACCCAAATTTGCAAGTGGAGCCGACGAGGAGGGTGTTTGGTCGACCTTGGCATGGAGTTGGGGTCTCGGGCTTCGTGTGTGATCTTATAATAGTTTAACTAGCTCAAAACAACCTATCAAATATTTTTCAGAGGTCACAATTTTCTCCAATAGAGATTTAAACCCTAAAACGAAAATTTTAGTTTTGAAATATTAAATCTATTTTGAAACTTTAAGCACCTTACAAGCAAGAATTCTAGCATCAAATATCCCAATGATGTAAACACCAAGTAAATCATACTAGGATCCATCACTACTGGTGGATCACTTCAAAAACCCAAACATGAAAGAGTTCAACCCAAAAATATCATTTTTAAGTAAAAACTATACCGTTTTCATGGCCAAACACTTCAAAACTTGTAGAACTTAATGAAAGGAGGAATCTTTACCTATTAGAGTTGGAAAAAGTGAAGATCCAAGCTCTTCATGAAGCTTCAAGGATTTGAGAGGTTGAGGATGACTCCACTTGAAATCTTGGGGGTTCTAATTGCAATTCTTAGCACAACTATGAATTTTGATGAAGAAAAACTAGGGTTTTAGTGGAGGGATTTTGGATGTTTTGGAGTTTGAGAGTTAGAGGTATTTTCGAGAGAGAGGAGAAGATATTTTGGAGGGGAGAAAATGGAATCGGAAAAATAAGATGATGAGGAGATAGGAGGGTGAGGATCAGCGGAGGAGTGAGCATGGGTAAAACATGCCAGACACACTCTCTCTATCCAAATAAATCTATCAATTAACACTAAAATCCCATTTCTTTGCCTAACACAAATTACTTGCCATTTTCAAAATTTCTCATATTTTCCAATTCTCAAAAATAAATATACATACGTATACCACTCTACGAAAACCCAATTCAAACTTGGAATTATTTCCCTAAAACTCATAATATTATTATTTAAATTATAAAATAATATTTATAATTTTCAAAATGTTACAGGTTCGTTACAGAGTTGATGAAGTCCGAGTCCTTCTAGGATTTGGTTTTGATGAAGATTTGTTTTGGAGATTAATTAGAAAATTTTGTTGGAAAATTATTTGAAAAGTTGTTGGAAGATTTATAAGAAATCTTTTAGGAGCTTAATTAGGAAAGTTTATTTAGAGAATTAGTTGAAGATTTGTTTGAAAATTTGATAGAGATTTGATGAGATCCTAATTGAATTAGGAGTTCTATTATTTTGTGCTATAAATAAAGAACGGTCTCATCAAAAAAAAGCGGACAAACATGAATAAGAAGAAGAAGAAGAAGAAGAATTGAATACGAATGCAAAGGCATAGAGCAGTCATCCACAGGTGAAGGTGCTCCCAGAAGAGTAGTCTTTATATTTGTATAAAGAGAAGAAAGCAGAGGCGAAGGGTAATTATCCACAGGTGAAGGTGGAGAGATTTATCAAGAGTGGTCTTTATATTTGTATGAGCGTTGAGATGTGAAGAGAGATGAGAGAGAATATATAATGTACCGGTATTCACTAATGAAAAGATTCTCATGTTTGTCCCGTGGATGTAAGCCTCGAACTATATTACATATTGGTGTTGTGCGTTCTTATTCTTGCTCGTCTTCCTTCCATACCTAGCGAAAAACCCAAACAATATATTTCATGTATTTTTCATATTTATTTATAAGACTTGAAACCTCAAATTGTTTGCAAATGTTTTTTCAGTAGACTTTATCCAAATCTTGATTATTAGGTAAACCTCTAAAATTGTTTTGTGCTGTCAAATTAGGAAACCAAAAAAACCTCAAATTAAATTTCTTGCATATCTTTTGTTTTTTTACCGCATAAATATCAAAAAATTTACAAATTATTTAATTTTCTCTATTTTGCGCAATAAATCTAGAACAACTTTCAAAATTAATTTAAATAATTTAGATATAAGAAAACGGTATATAGATATGAAGGAATTCAAGACATGGATACAAAAAGTTCATCTGTATACCTACAAAAAAAATTATACCAAAAAAGAAAAATTCCTTGGTTTTTGTTTGCATACTATTATATTCATCTAATATATTCATTGTAGGCTTATTGTCCTTCAATCTAACTGATAGTAATGGGAATCTAACTAATAGTAATGGATGATGATAATTGTTCCACTTCTCATTCTATATCGGTTTTGGTTATCTAATAATTTGCAAACAGTGTTTTCAATTGGTTTATAACCGCGTTCTTGTTTTGGAGCGAACTTTTGTTGCTATGTCTGTATATAATTTTTCTTTAATAAATATTTGAGTCGGATATCTTGCCCTACTTTCATTTCCAAAAAGATTAAAATAAAATAAAATAAAATAAAACAATGCTAGAATACATGGGGGGTGGGGGGTGGGTGGGATGATCTAATTTATATGTATTTAAAATAAAGGTTAAATTGCAGTAAAATACCCCTAACTATCATGTTTTTTTTGTGTGATAAGTACCTCCAACTAATTTAATTAGAGAAAACTCACTTGAACTACCATCCCCTATTGTAAAATAATACCATTCATAAACATCTGCAAACGTTAATATAAATTGCCACGCCATCAAATTATGATATGTTCTTCCCGTTCTACCCCCAAGAAAATGTTTTAAATTACTCCTCTCCCATCTCTATTTAATATATATTTTACTAATTTTTCTATTTCTTCTCTTATTGAAATAAACCTCTTGTTTTCTTGGAAAACATCTCTTTGTTCTTCAATTCTTCTGGAGCAAAATCTATTTCAATTCGACATTGTCACGACCCGAAAAAGGTACGTGACTGACACTTAAATCATGTGAAGTCTATAGCACCACACCTAATTCAAGTAAACCAAAAGCCCAGAAATCTAAACCTTTTTAGAGAAAATAGTGGAAGTGAAGTTTTGAAATAAAAGTTTAATGAATCAGGTTCTTTGTTTAAAACATAAGTTATATTCTATAAAAATGCAATGTTTTATAACAACCTTGAAAACATTTTCGTCATTATAAATCTCGGCAGCACTTCTTTGTAATTTTTTTACTCGAAAACAATAAAAAAACAAGTAATAATAATAGGCATCCCCAAGCGGGAGCTAGCTCTTCGCCAATTGGCGGAAACAACCACGCAAGATATAAATATACAACGCCAAAGGCGAGGATCAAAACACAAAAAGAAAGCAAAGAAAACAAAGTATCATCAAGAAACCAGAAACAATAATAAATACATGAGCGTGACTCTAATGCCGAAAGAAAATACAAACAGCGATTCTATGTCTATAAATATACAAGATCTGGTTGATGGAGTTTTAACTAAATATAACTAAAATAATATATACAAATACAGTGGTGGTCACAATGCAAGTATGTCCCACCTATCAAAGCAATCACCCAAAAGAAAGGCGGTGTGCCAGCAAAGCCGCTACGAAAACATGTGCGGTCAAACCTGCAAGAAACTGTGACACAACGGGGGTGAGTTGCCAACTCATGAGTAGAAGATATCACCGAGAAGAAACCGAATGTATGACTATCTCCTACGTCATACAGAACGGTACAATAAGAAATGCTAACACGATAATATCGAGTAGTAGCAAGAGTAATAATATAAGCATATGTGAAATATCAAGTACTCGTGTCCGTGTCATAAAGTAACTACATATCATGTGTATCATGCATGAATGCATCATCAAATGTGTGTCTCCAGCAACGACACACAAAATTATGATAAAACCGTGTCCATCAGCGACACATAATCCTCATATCTCGGGCTCCATCAATCCGGATCGACCCAAATCATCTGAATTTCGGGCTCCGTTGATCCGGATCAGCCCATATCATCTGAATCTCGGGCTCCATCAGTCTGAATCGACCCAAATCATCTGAATTTCGGGCTCCGTTGGTCCGGATCGGCCCATATCATCTGAATCTCGGGATCCGTCAGTCCGGATCAGCCCATATCATCTGATCTCACGACTACGGTCGGTATCCTCCATATATTCGCCGCACCGACTATCACCGGTCGGTAGTGCTCCACTGCCGGGCTCAACGTCTCAATCTCTATACGGCCTTCTTGTCCCAGGGTACCGCACCGGGTCGACCATGTACCCGCAGACGGTGTCTCCCTCTCTCCTCGTGGCGGGTAATCATATATCATATATGCTTCAGAACCGAGAAATCTCATGGTGGACGCAACACTGTTGGGTTACCTACAACGGCAGCAAGGTTTCGAGAGGCATCATCCATACCAAGTTTAAATTTTTGCCATTATAGATAACCCTAACACAAGATCTTTAACTAGAGAATCAAACAAAACTTCAAAGTAAACAACTTTACTTCTAAGAGTTAGGGATTACAACCTTTGTATTCCGTTCCTTCGCTTTATAAGCTCCGAGTTGAGCTCCCTTCGCTGCGATAATCAAGTTCTCGGGGTCTCGAGTGGCTCCATGAGGTGAATGATGCATCTTGCATGAAGTCTTTGAAATCCAAGACGATCTACCTTGAGGAAACACAAACCCAAGCTCTTGCTTCACTAATGAGGTATTAGTGAAGCAAACACCCTAATCTAAGTGGCTAGAATAGACGAGGATGATGAATTAGAAATTTTGCTCTCTTTTGTTTTCTATTTCTCACATTCATTCATCACAAAAGAAAAATCAAGCAAGCCTTTTTTAAGAGCAAGAAGAAGATGAAGTTGAAGTTGTGATGAAAATGAATTCTTATGTGAGATTAGAAATGCAATCAAGGGTTAAGCATGTCATGCTTAACCCGTGTAGGGAATAAACCATATGTTAGGGTTAAAGTTAAGTTAACAAAATATCTAGGAAAATATCTAAAGAGTGGACTTTAGTCAACAAAGCAAAATATCTAACATAAATCCACAAAATAGAATTATCCAAAATAAAAAAGTAAACCCTAATCTTAACCCTAATCATGGTTTAAGTCTCATAACACTAGTTGCATGTGTAATCCTAACATGTTACAATATTATATATCACATATAGAATATATAATGTAACAAAAGAAAATAATACAATTAACATATATCACATATATATCAATGTATTATCAAGTGAGAAAAAGAATCATTTAAGTGAGTTTATATTAGTTAATGTAATATAATATATCATATATATAATTATACATTAAATTATCGATCAACTCTTGATCCGATAATCCGGCTGTATTAGATATAACCGACCAATATAACATGTACCATTTTATCGAATCAACACTTAATCCGATAACCCAGCTATATCACATATACCCGGCCGATATCTCATATCGCGAGAATAGAATACGGTATCTCATATCGTATTAATCTCGATCCCGCTCATATCACATATGTGCTCCTACTCCGTTTTGTCTGAGCCAGGAAACCTCTGTGTAGGACTCTAAAGAATCGTCAATACGCCAGCAGTAAGTGATGATCATATCCAACACTCACAAGCTGCAAGCGGTCAGCTAAACGTAACAGCTACCCGGATATTGAGCAATCAGAAGATCAACAAGCAAGCCTGTACATACTCCTGTGGATCCAATCAGTAACGCTACCGTACAGTTCGGTCTCTTCATCTAATATGTCGCATATCCAGTGTAGGGGTGGTTAACGTCAGACCCCAATAACCGATAAGTCATGTCGATGTGAGCCTCATAATGGGTCGAGAAACTACTGATAACAGTTACAAGAAGATCTCCATATCAGCCGTGGCCAGGGACTTCCAGTTATAGCCAATCGAACACAGCGCAACATCAACCCCAAATACCGGGAGAGACAAAACCCTCCTATCGCTCATTGCCTCCATGTGATTCGGGACTGTACCCAAAAGCCACCGTTTTGCACGTTCTCATGAACGTGGTAAGGTGGAAATCAAAGCACAGTGAGAATCACACAAGACTCTATGACGATCTTGGGTCTAAAGACTAACCTGTACAAGTGTCACCAGAGAACTGCTATCTGACGATAGGTATAATACCATCTAGGAGTTCTCGGCAAGTCTGTTCAGTATACCCAGTCTCTACTGAGCACCCGTACACCATTTTTGATGTCAAACACCGATGGATATGGGATCATCCATCGCCCATCATATGGGTCAAGATGCGTATACGCTAGTCTACTCTAGAGTATCGATGCCCTGTCTCGATACTCGCTCGACTAGGAACGCTTATAGGATGTACTCTTGGACTACCCTGGCCCCACTAGTATGATCTACATCATAGTCCTAGTAGTCGAGTACATATCCTAAGGGTTTTATCAACATGTGAGAGTAAGACAGTAAACCAATACAAGTCAACATGTTAAGACAAAGCAAAACCAGATAGCATACTATCATATCGAGCAAGAAAGTCCTCTCTTTATATATCCAGGCATCCACTATAATATACATCATATGTACAACAATGGCCTCTAGGGCATATATATAACTAGCAATCTCCCACTTGCACTAAGGCCGGCTATTATAGTATCTCATACCTAACATCCCGAAGAGTCTCTCAAATTGTATCTGGGGTATGACCTTTGTGAGTGGATCCGCAGTGTTGTCTTTCGTGTCAACTCTCATGACCTCGATCTCGCGGCGATCAACTATCTTCCGGATCAGGTGATACCGCCTCAGAATATGCCTGGATCTCTGATAGGACCTGGGTTCCTTGGCCAAAGCCACAGCTCCATTGTTATCACAATACAAAGGTATTGGCTGCTCAATGGACGGAAACACTCCAAGTCCAGTTATGAATTTCTTCATCCAGACAGCTTCTTTGGCAGCATCGTTGGCAGCGATGTATTCAACCTCCATCGTCGAGTCTGCCACGGTTTCTTGCTTGGAACTCTTCCAACAAACCGCCCCTCCATTGAGGGTAAAGACAAATCCCGAGTGCAACTTAGAGTCGTCCTTATCACTTTGGAAGCTCGAATCGGTAAAGGACTCCACCTGGAGTTCTCCATTACCATACACCAAGAACATCTCTTTTGTCCTTCTCAAGTACTTGAGAATGTTCTTCACAGCTGTCCGGTGATTCTCTCCAGGATCTGCTTGATACCTACTCACTACACTTAGTTAGTATGCTACATCGGGTCTGGTACATAGCATCGCGTACATGATAGAGCCTACTGCCGAAGCATAGGGTATCCTTTGCATGCGAGCTCTGTCCAAATCAGTCTTAGGAGACATCTCTTTAGAGAGAGTGAGTCTAGAGATCGTGGGTAAATACCCACGCTTGGATTCTTCCGTACTAAAACTCTTTAGTATGGTGTCAATTGTTAGTGTATATGCCCTAGAGGCCATTGTTGTATCATACTAGATTGTATATTACTTAATGGAAGCTTGGGATATTCACAGTTGTATAGACAATCTTGCTCAAAATGGTAGTATGCTACTTGGTTTGTTTCTACTTTAATGTGTACATGTGTTTCTTTTAGTATATCACCTATACACATTAGTGGAGCCCTCAGGATCTTTGCTTGATTACCAGCGTTGTGATGGCAGTCACACTCGTAGGGGCTGGGTAATCCACAAGCACATCCTTATACAGGTCCCTAGTCATAGGACTATCGAGACAGGGCATCGATACTCCGGAGTAGACTGGCGTATGCGCTTCTCATCCCAGCATGGGAGACGGTCTGTCCCACAGCCGTCAGTACGTCGTACTTGAGATAGTATGCGGGTGCTCGTTAGGTTACGAGTACACTGGACATGACTCGTCGGGAACTGTTAGTTGGTACTATACCTATCGTCAGTTATCAGTTCCCAGGTGACATGAGTACAGCTTAGTCCGCTAACTTGACACTGTCACTTCGCCTCGAGTGTGTTTCCACTGTACTTTGATTACTACCCTACCACGGCTCAAAGGAGTCGTGCAAACAGGTAGTAATTGGGTGCAGTCCCGAAGCACTTGGAGGCAGTGACGGTTAGACAGGATTCGTCTCTCCCGGTATTGGGAGTTGATATCGCGCTGTGTCAAGGAGAGCCATTACACATAGTCATCCCTGGCCAGGGCAAGCGAGATATACTGGTGGGTTTTCAGTGTTATCTCAGGGTGTTCTGGGCTACACTCCGACACGACTTGTACCGCTATTAGGGGACTGACGTTACCGCCCCCCTAGGCCCGCCATGCGATATTCTCAGACGAACAGACTGGACTGTACGGAGACGTTCACATTCAGGCTCAGTAGGAGTTCGGATGAGTTCACCTCGTCAGTCTTCTTATCGGCATCTACCTGGGAGCCGTTGCGCACAGCTAGTGCCGCTTGCGGTCTGTGGTTAAACCCACTGTCAGCGTAGTGTCGAGTCTTTAGAGTCCCACACAGAGAGTTATTCGCTTTTAGGCAAAAGAGTAGAGGTCGCATGGTTTTGCAACAGGGTTCGATCATATCCGTGCACTTGTGCACGTTTGGTGTCCGGGCAGTTATTACTAGCGGGCTTTGGTTTAAGCCAGATCTTAGTATACATTTTGGGATTAGTTTTATCTCGTTTGTATTCGTGTTCCCCGAAACGCGGATGCGGGTGTATATGCATGGTTGACCGAGACAGAGGCAGAGGATTCTCATTAGGGTTGTTGACTGTTGACCTTTTCTAAACCCTAATGAGAATAAGAAATATGATTAATAATAATATTAATTAAGTATTAGTGTGCCATGGTTGGGTTGAAAGTTTGACTTTGTTGACTTGTTGACTTTGTTGACCGGTTGACTGGCTTGGACTTGTTGACCATCATCATTACAATGGCTATCATTTCATGGCTAAGACTTTTGCTTGCTTGTTATTCTTTACAAAATGAGTGCATGAAATGATATTGCCATTGACATGAACCATCACATAATACTCAATTACTATTATTATTATGATTATTTTGTGTTATGAGAGGATGGTTGTAAAAAGTCTTAATCATTCTATCATTTGCTCTCTCTCTCATCAAAGCTCTCCTCTTCCTCTTGCTCTCCCTCTTCCTCTAGCTTAAGGCAAAAATCTCTCATGTGTTGAGAACCATTTGCCTTGGAGATAAAACCCAAAACACTTCTCTACTCATCCTAATGTACAAGGTCTAGGAAGCCAAGTATTCTAGTTTTCTCTAGATTGAGGTTGGAGCCAAAGGTAGAAGCTTTCGGGTGGATCCATCTTCGGCACAAGGTGACGACGAGGTGAGGCCGATCCGACCACCACAAGGAGTTGAAGAGAAGGAGTTCAAGATTAGGTATAACCCCTAACATAGTAGCTAACCTCTTAGTTAGATTGTTAGATAATTTGTTTAGCAAAGATCCGATTTTTGAGTCCATGTTACCTCCACCGAAAAAATCGTTTTTTACCGCTTCCGCAACCCCGAAAGAACCGGGGACGGGTAACGTGGATTTACAGTGGTATCAGAGCCTGGATAAACACTATCTAATATGTTAGCAAAGTAATTAGAAGTTCGATCGGAGAAAAAATCACAAAACATGCCCGAAATGTTAACTTTCTACCGATTTTATTTCTGTTCAAAAAATAATTAATCTTACACTAAAAATCGGCTCAGGGTTTTTAAAGAACACAGGAGAAAATTGGTCCACTAACTCGGTCAAAGCGCCGCGGAACCGCGGCAGAGCTTGCTCCTGCCGCGAATCCGCGGCCGAGTTGACGCGGCTGTGGGTCAATTTTCCTGCAGTGTTCTTATAGGGGTATTTTGGGATTTTTACAATATGTTTTTCCTGCCCAGATTTTCCAAAAAGCAAATTTGTGTTTTGGGGTGGTTACAAATCCGTATTTTGATCGAACTTCTATAGATTTTGGCTAATGGGTTATATCTGTGATGTGATATATGTATTGAACGTCTGCTAATCGCTATACGTCAATTAGTTGGGGTTATACATATCTGTGATCTGTAATATTGATGGTTTGTGTATATGAATTCGTTGGATTGTCGCGGATGAATAGCCGGGGGGTTGTGAGATGAGAGTTTTCTTTATCTTTCAATTCAAGTAATTTATAATTGATGTAATATTATTTATATGGCCGCACATCCGGGATGAGGTTGTAGCCGCCATTGTATAATTTCTTTTACTGTTTTTGCTCGTAGGATAGACCCAAGGTGGGGTGCACAAACTACCGGATACCTCGAAGTGCCGAGTGGCCTACTGACGTTGTTGAGAGAGGTTGCTTCACTTCGGGTATTTGGCGGGTAGTTTGCCGCACCCGTAAGGGTCTAGGGTGGGGTATTGGCTGTTCATCGCGACCGTGTAATCCGCTTTTCGTTACAGGCTCGTACGAAATGTGGATTCCTAGTATATCCAATGTGTTCATCTGTGATCTGGAATGGCTATCATTGCATCTGACGAATGTATATATCTATATATGATATCTATTTAGGCGTTACTTATGTTTTGCATTCGCGCTAGTCCAGCCCCCGCTCTGTCGTTAGTTAAGTAACCTAACGGGTAATGACGGGGCCCCGTGGCGAATGCGGATGGCATAAGCGTACGTCATATTTTCGTTGTTTTCTGCAATGGTAGGATTAAATGATGGGACGCATTAAAATTAATGAAAGAAAATAAACCAAAGTTAAAATCGTTGGAACAATTTCAAAACCACTCGGTTTCTTTTCAAAAACAACTTTTAAACGTGGAGCTTAAGCCACTCCTTTTAAAAGCTATCAAGGTTCCATTGATTATATCAAGTTCACTACGTTCACGATTTCGCCAAAACCATTCGTAGCCCTCCATCATTTCAGTTAAATATTCGGTAGTATTCAAGCTATGTATTTTGACCTACGCCAAGGCATAGTGATTGGTAGCTACCGGATATTTATCTGTAGCATAGATAGATGCGTTGGTTTGGGCAGTCGTACTACCATTTTGGCCTACTTCAAGGGTATGTACGGGTGGGTTCAAATTAACCTGGATAATGATGGGTAGAACTTGACATGTGACTTATGATATTTTGGCCTACGTCAAGGTCATAAGAGCATAGGGCAAAAATCCACATCGGGAGTTTCTAAAAAAACTGAAACTTGCTAGCGCTGCATACCATTTGGAGTGTGATGATTCTGGAAGGATTCCTTTAGTTTTGTCACGCGATGATATTTATATAGAGAGAGAGAGTGAGTGTGTATATATATATATATAGAGAGAGAGAGAGAGAGAGAGAGAGAGTAACAAAGAAAAAAGGCCGTTGAGGGAATTTTCTCCTATGGCGTTAAAAAAGCATACCTTCCACAATTTTTCTGGCAATCGGCATCCATCATTAGTACCTTTATCATCTAAGATTCGGATACACCAAATTTCATTTGATTCTACCACTTTTTCACCGTTGGATTTGCAATGTAAAAAGTTATAATGTCGGTAAACCGTTAATTTTGTACCCACTAAATCAACGGTGAAAAGGTGATAATATCATATAAAATTTGGTGTATCCATATCTTATATGATAAAGATGATGATGATAGGTGTCGATCGTCGAAAAAATCATGTATGATATATTTTTTCGAGACCATAGGAGAAAATTCCCTCCTATAGACTTATTCTGCATTAATCTCATATATATATAGGAGGAAAAAGGCTCTAGGAGGCATTTTACGTTAGGTGGCGGTAAAAAGTACGTCCACCATTATTTTATTCGACGATCAGCACCTTCCAATTTGATCTTCATTCTGGAATTTGTCGATACACCAAATTTCATATGATTACAACACGATTTTACCGTTGATTTAGTAATGTAAAAGGTTTTATTGTCGTTAAACCGTTAATTTTGCACTCACCAAATCAATGGTGATAAGGCATTGGAATAACATGAAATTTGGTGTATCGGACATATTAGACGATGAAGATCAAGATGGTCGATGCCGATCGTCGAATAAAATGGTAGAGAACATGATTTGTGTCGCTACCTAACGCAAAAAATCTCCTAGTGCCTCGTTCCTCCACTATATATATATATATATATATATATATATATAGAGAGAGAGAGAGAGAGAGTTCCTCTACTATATAGAGAGAGAGAGAGAATAATGGAGGAAATGTGCAATAAGAGGGAATTTCCTCTTATGGCATCGAAAAAATACACCCTCCAAGATTTTATTCGACGATCGGCACCTATCATCTTCATCTTTATCATCTAAGATGTTGATACACCAAATTTTATTTGATTTCAACAACTTTTCACCGTTGATTTAGTAGGTGCAAAATTAACGGTTTACCGACAATAGAATTTTTTTCATTGCTAATTCAACAGTGAAAAAATAATGGAATCACATGAAATTTAATTTGGTGTATACACATCTTGCATGATAAAGATAATGATAAGTGCCGATCGTCGAAAAAAATGGTAGAGGATATAGATTTTAGACGTCACCTTACGAAAAAGCTTCTAGGGCATCTTTCCTCCATTATTCTCATGTGCGTGTGTGTGTTTTGAGGATAATGGAGGAAAGATATCATGAGAGGAAATTCTCCTATGGCGTCCGAAAAATGCACCCTCCACGATCATTTTCGATGATCGGTATCCATCATCTTCATCTTTATCATCGTAGATGTGGATACACCAAATTTCATGAGATTCCATCACCTTTGCACCGCTGATTTAATAGGTGCAAAATTAATGGTTTGCCGACAATAAAACTTTTTACATCGCTAATCTAATAATAAAAAAAGTGGTGGAATCACATGAAATTTGGTGTATCCACATCTTACATGATAAAGATGATGATGAGGGATGCCACTTGTCGGAACAAATCGCGGAGTATATAGATTTTTGACACCGCCTAATGAAAAAGCCTCTTAAGGCCTTTTTTTCATTATTCTCGTGTATGTGTACACACACATATATAACATATGTAGGAAAGATGCCATAAAAGGGAATTTTCATCTATAGCATCGAAAAAATACACCTTTACCGTTTTTTCCGACGATCGGCATCCATTATCTTCATCCTTATCATCTAAGATGTGGATAGACCAAATTTCATGCGATTCTACCGCTTTTTCAACGTTGATTTCGTGGGTGCAAAATTAACGGTTAACCGACAATAGAACTTTTTACATTGCTAATTCAATGGTGAAAAAGCGGTAGAATCACATGAAATTTGGTGTATGCACATTATATGATAATGATGAAGATGATGGGTGCCAATTGTTAGATAAAATCGTGTAGGATATATATTTTTGACGCCATAGGAGTAAATTCATCTTTCCTCCATTAACCTTATATATAGAGAGAGAGAGAATAATGGAGAAAAGATGTCATAGGAGCGGATTTAATCCTATGGCGTCGAAAAACTACACCCTCCCTCATTTTTCCGCCGATCGGCATCCACCATATCCATCGTTATCATCTAAAGATATGGGTACACCAAATTTCATGTGATTCTACAACTTTTTCGCCGTTGATTTAGCAATGTAAAACGTTTATTATCGGTAAACCGTTAATTTTGAACCCACTAATTCTACGGTGAAAGGTTGTAGAATCATATGAAATTTGGCGTACCGAAATCTTAGATGATAACGATGAAAATGATGGGTGCCGATCGTCGGAAAACACGATGGAGATTGTATTTTTTCGACGCCATAGGAGGAAATTACTTGGAAATTCCCTCCTATGACATTTTTCCTCCATTATTCTCTCTCTCTGTCTCTCTCTCTCTCTCTCTCTATATATATATATATAAACCGACCAATAGATTTTGCATGAAATCAACAACACCTGACCCAACATCTCTCTCATGAATCAAAGCGAGATATTTCAATTCGGAGCTGGTACTAATTAGGATGGTTGCTGCATCTTTTCCATTTCTTTTACAAATAGGTATTGATGATGGTACATTTTTGGCTAATGCCTGGCCTAGGACCTCCAATTGTCACAATTCAAAGTGGTACATTTGTCCTTCCCATACACCGCCACATGGCCGGCCACTTGATGTTGGATCGAAATCAACGTCACGTCGTGGCAGATGATCGATCACCGCGCGTCCGTCCAAAACGTCTTTGGCACCCAGAGGACAAATCAAAGTGCGAGGCTTTGTATAAAAGGTACACCAACGGGTGCCTAAGCAAAATGAAAAGGACCGACCAGCACGATCACCACCACCACCCTTTTGTATCATGCCTTTGGAAATCGAGAACTAATATCTTTCCAATTTGCAACTAGGCCTTAAAGGTTTGATGTGACACGGCAACATGATACGAAATTTGTGCTACCGCGACCGTTCGATCGAAATCCAACAGCGGTTTTTGATATTGAGAAGCCTAGAGGAAGTGGGTACAACAAGTTCCCACTTGGGTACCTCCTCACCACTGGCAGCACCGTGACAAATCATAACAGAGAGAATAAACTAAAGGTGTTGGCCTCAATTTGTGTCCACAAGTTGCATGCACTCTAATGTACGAGACAATTAGCACTAATTTTGCAAGTGGGTTAAGCTGCAAGAGGCACATTGAAGAGTTCATTCGATTAGAGTATTGATTCAATTATTTGAATCAGAAATTTTACCGCATAATTGAGGCCATGAGGATTGCTAATTGAAGTAACTTATCATACCAACTTGCATGATACATAATTATATTATAATAATATATAAAAATAAAACCCTCCATTATAACCACTAAATAATGTAGGATCGAATCGAAGAACAATGTGTATAAAAGTTCCAATAGTTTTGAAACACTACATGACGGATTCAGAAAACAAGCAACTTGGTAAAATGTTTAGATTTCGTTCAATTCGCACAGTCTTAGTTCCTATTATAACCAATGATTGATAATGTGCATCTCAATCTCCTCTCGTCTCAACCAGACTTTTCTTAATTTCTTTTCTTAAAGCAAGAAGCTGTGAGGATTGAGATCTCTCTTAAATGAGACTGCTCATTAATCCAAGTAGTTAGGCAAGATTTGGCCAAAGACCCTGTGCTTTGACAATGCAATGACTCAATTCATTTTGTGGGCAGTGCCGTATCCAAGGGGTGCCCTTACCGAAATAAAAATAAAAATAATGAATAAATAATTTGATTAATTCTTCATCAAGCAAAGCATCTAGAGTTTCCATTATAGCTAAAATATAATATAATTGTAGCTATGCTAAACAAACCCAAATTCTCTTTGGAACACTAACCACATATTAAGTCAATGGCAAACTGACTCCACATAATTGGGATGCTTTAATTAATATGCAATAGGCTTTTAACTAATATTAATCTCCATTTATTCGGCTATGTACAATTTATTCGGCTTCGCGCGCATAGAGATAAATCCGTATATTTTGAGGAGACCGATATCTTTGTTAGAGTTGTTTTCTTGACAAAAACTACCCTTCTATGTCATATCGAAATTATAAGAAATTAGTATTTACGTAATCAGTGACGCCTAAGAAGATCTTGCAAAAATTCTTTTAAAATGTAAAAATGAAATTTATGTAGTTATAGCGATGAGTGGCTCATGCTATGTAAATAGCCGACAGAGGACCAGGTCTTTTGTGTAACTGGTAGCCAGATATTAATAGCTTTATATTTAGTAGTAATATTAAATAAAAGGATTATGTCATGAACTTGGTATACGTGGATTTTGTCACTTGGCAAGCTAGCTGGCTTCATTCATTTTGCTTAATTATACTGTTAAATAAAACGGTTTTTTTATACTTCATTTGATTACTAAAAAAGTCCGTCCATACATTTACTTAAAAAACCTTCATATATTTAAATTGCACTAAAAAGCCCCTCACCAAGAGAAAAAATAATTTTTTTTAGCATTTTCTATCCCTATATTAGGAGGCTAACGGTAATTATCGGTTAGGCTTTTAAAACCTTCTCAGCCCCTCTTCTTTTTCCAAAACTCCTAAAATTTCCTTCAAATTGATTTTAACATTAGGGGTTCGATCAAAGATCTCTTAAATTGATCATGGAAACCGGTTCGTTTTTCTCAACCTTCTTTGTTGAACTTTAGTTTGGTTAAGATAGAATTAAAAGGTTTGAGGCGTGTATGATACACTTTCCGAAAGGTGATATTGCCCCCACTATGGGAGTACAGTGGAAGGCAATCACCCCCAAGATACAACAAAGCCCTTGAAACTCTCTTAGAAGATAATGAGAAGAAAATGCCAAAACTGTGAAGAGAATGACATAGTTTATAGAGTTGAACAGACACAACCATTTGACTCTGTTGTTAAGTCAACCCAAGATGCCCCAAGTGCCTCATCAAAGACAATAATAAATAAATGTTATAAGCCTGGTAGAAATCAGGCCCGCTTGGCTCATAATCCACTTTATTCAAGATATTACTTAAATATTGGGAATTATTATAAAGACTTGGGTATTCGTCTCTCCATCCGATGTGGGACTATTTCCCACATATAAATACTACCAATAGATTCAAACTACTAACAATCCCCCACTAGTTTGTATATATTGGCTGCAACCACATCTCTCTCGTGACAAATATTATGCATAAAGAAAGGTATCTCTCGATTTAAACCTTCCATTAGTGTATATATATATATCAATCGTCTAACAAAATTATTGGTGTCCGCAGATTAAACCAAAACTTTTATTATTAGAATTTGAAATACAACACACACAATATTCATCTTATTTTCTAAGAGGTTTATAACTTGTTTAGCACTATTATGGCCATGTGCTACTCTTGTACTTCACAAGTATTTACAAGAGAATACTTCATATCTCTTGTTGAAGCGGCACCACTTCTATGCTAATATAGATGGAGTTTCCTTTATTATATCTCTGTTACTGTGGATATTTAAAAATTAAATAACTCCATTGAGAGCTTTCTCTCATCCTTTTTATCGTAACAGACAGCACTAGATGCTTATTTATATAAAAATGAGACGTCTAGTACAATACATGCACATGACAGTAACTTGTTATTACCCATTGAACTATTAAAATTAGTTTTTACTAATTAAAGTTGGGTTACCATTACTGGTGCCAAATTGTAAATATTTAAGTCCCATTCCAATTGACGTATTCTATACCAAATCTCTAGATAATGCCTTGGTAAAGGGATCTGCTAAATTCTTTGCAGATCTCACATAAACTATGGTAATTATTCCATTAGTAATTAATTCTCGAATATATTCATGCCTTAAGCTAATATGTCTAGATTTACCATTATAAACATTATTATAAGCTCTAGACATAGTCGCCTCACTATCGCAATGCAAGGAAATAGATGGTATTAGTTGTGGCTACAACTCTATATCCAATAATAAATTTCTCAGCCATTCCGCTTCCTTGCCGGCAGCAGCCAAAGCGACAAATTCAGATTCCATTGTTGAATGTGTGATGCAAGTTTGTTTCTTAGAGGCCCAACTAATGGCACCGCCTTCAATTATAAATACCCAACCTGTTGTGGATTTATTATCACTTGCACTTGTGATTCAACTTGCATCCGAATAACCTTCTATTACTGCAGGATAATTGGAATAAAATAAACCAAACTCTTTTATTCTTTTTAGATACCCAAGAACTCTACTGATGGCCTTCCAATGATTAGTACTGGGTTTACTGGTGTATCGTGACAATTTGCATACTGCAAAAGCTATATCATGCCTTGTACAATGCATCGCATACATTAGGCTTCCAATAGCGCTAGCATATTCTAATTGTGCAATTACATTGTCACAATTCTCATTTAATTTCATACTCGGATTATACGGAGTAACACTTTCTTTAATATTAAGATGTTGGAATTAATTTAATAATTTCTCTATATAATGAGATTGGTTTAGCATAGATCCTTCACTATATTTTTTTACCTTTATTCCTAAAATAGTATCTATTTCATTCAAATCTTTCATTTTGAATACTGAAGTTAAATACTTTTTTGTTTCATTTATTCCAATCATGTTTGTACCAAATATCAACATGTCGTCTACATAGAGACATATGATTACCCCATAATTCTGATTGAATTTGGAATATACACATTTATCCGCACTATTATGCTTAAAACCATTTGATATTATTGCTTTATCAAATTTCTCATGCCATTGTTTAGGGGCCTGTTTTAAACCATATAATGATTTAGTTAATTTACAAACTCTGTTCTCATTTTTAGAAAGTATGAAACCTTCGGGTTGTTCTATATATACTTCCTCATTTAATTCACCATTTAAAAAGGCTGTTTTTACATCCATTTGATGCACATATAAATTATATATTGAAGCCAAAGCTATAAGAACTCTAATGGATGTTATTCTAGCCACATGTGCATAAGTATCAAAAAAATCTATGCCCTCCTTTTGTGTGAATCCTTTAGCCACTAATCTTGCCTTGAAAGTTTGTATAGAGCCATCTGTATTCTGTTTTCTTCTAAATACCCATTTACACTTTTTAGGCTTAGATCCTTGAGACAAGTCAACCAATATCCAAGTACTGTTAGACATTATTGAGTCCATTTCGTCATCAATAGTCTCTTTCCAAAATGCAGTATCTCTTGATGACATTGCTTCACTAAATATTTTAGGATGATCTTCTATATTAAGTAGAATATGTACTGTGTTAAGCACTTTGGTTCTATCTCCTTCAATGAGAAAGACTATTGAACGCGAATCAATAAAATCAGGACCAAAAGATTTTTCTTTCCTGATTCTTTGACTTTTTCTTGGTTCAATATTTTCATTACTTTCTCTTCTTTTCTCATTGGTAATTTTCTTAGAAGTTGTTGCATTTTCTTTATTATACAAATTAGAATCAACATTGTCATGCATAAATTTATTTTCAAAAAATTCAACTTGTATCGACTCATTTATGACATTTGATTCTAAATCTAGAAGTCGATATGTTTTAGAATTCTGTGCATATCCAACAAATATACTTCTAATATCTCTCGGCCCTAATTTAGATTTATATCGATCAGTCACTTTATAATATGCTATACACCCCCACACTTTAATATAGTTTAAATTGGGTTTTCTACCATTCCAAATTTCATATGGTGAAACATGAGTTTTCTTGGATGGTTTTCTATTATGAATATAACATGTTATTAAAAGTGCCTCATCCCAAAAATTAAAAGGTAATTTAACATTTACCATTTCAACTAAAGTCCTATTTTTCCTTTCGGCTAGTCCATTGTGTTGAGGCATATAAGGTGCAGTTCTTTGATGAATAATACCATGTATTTTGCAGAATTGAGAAAAAGAATCAGAAAAATATTCTCCCCCTCTATCATTTCTAAGGATTTTAATCTTTTTATCTTTCTGATTTTCTACAACTGACTTATACTCTTTAAATTTCTCAAATGCTTCATCTTTTGTTCTTAATAAATACACAAATGTAAAACAAGAATGATCATCAGTAAAAGTTATAAAATATCTTTTTCCACCTCTAGTTAATTGACCATTTAATTCACAAATATCAGAATGAACAAGTTCTAATAAATTAGTATCTCTTTCGATTTTAGGGAAAGCTTTTCAAGTCATTTTTGTTTCTACACAAATCTCACATTTATCATTATGATCATTCTGACATGCAATATAACCATGTTTAGACATATATTTTAAAGAGCGAAAATTTAAATGACATAATCTAGCACGCCACAAAGAAAAAGAATACTCAACAACATAAGCAAACACGCAATTTATTTCATTAATACTGAGTTTGAACATGCCATCACAGGAATATCCCTTTCCTACAAATATATCATTCTTCGATATTACAACTTTGTCAGACTCTAGAACAATTTTAAATCCCTTCTTGCACAACAGATTTGCAGATACAAGATTTTTTCTTAAATCAGGAACATAAAATACATTAAGCAGAGTAAGTTTCTGTCCAGATGTAAACTTCAATTCAACACTTCCTTTACCGAGCACTTTGGCCGAAACGTGGTTTCCCATCAACACCTCTTCAGATTCTTTCTGATCCGTGTAGGTTTTGAACATTACTTTGTTATTGCATACATAGATGGTTGCGCCAGAATCCAGCCACAAATCTGCAGTTCTAGTTACCGCAGCCATATGCAATTCCGTAATCATGCCTATCTGCATGTCAGAAACCATAGCAACAAATTCTTTGACTTCATTTTCTATTAGATTTGCCTTGTTGCTTTTTTCTGATCCGAATCCAAGTTTTTATCCGGTATTTCTGAATTTGCAATCTTTAATATAGTGGCTTTTCTTTCCACAGTTATAACAAGGCCATTTCTTCTTTGGAAAATTAGATTTCTTAAAATCATTTCCCTTCTTCTGGACTTTGAAATTGTTCTGAAATTTTCTATGACCATTTTCACTGACATGATTCACTTTAGAGTTGGGTTTAGAACTAAGAAAAATCATGTCACGTGCACGGTTCTCTGCCTCAATCTGTAGATGAGTCTGAAATTGCTCAATGGTAAAATTTTCAGGAGAATGCAGAATTTTCTTTCTATATTCATTCTAACTAGGAGGAAGTTTAGATAGAATCGCTCCAACTTGAAATGAATCATGGACTTTAATTTCAAGTTCGCTCAATTTAGAGACGAGAATTTGTAATTCATGCACTTGATCCATGATTGGCAAGTCATCAGTCATCTTAAATTCAAAATATTTAAGCGCTAGAAATTTATCTGTACCTTTCTTCTCATTTTTGTACTTTGTTTCAAGGGCGCTTCAGATTTCCTTTGGTGTCTTCATATTTCTGTAAAGATCATACAGACGATCGGTGAGGGAATTGAGAATGTAACCGCGACAAACTAGTTCATCTTCTTCACGCTTGTTTTTCTCTGTTCTGGCACTCTCGGCATCATTCGAAGTTGAGACTGAATCTGGAATTGGCGGTAAGTTCGGATCGAGAATGTAAAATATCTTCAAGGCGGTCAACAAGAACACCATCTTGTCTTTCCATCTAGTGTAATTGCTCCCATCGAATCGATCCAGCTTGATAACATCTTGGTTCTGGAAATGAATCTTGACACTTGAATTTAATTCAGTCTCCATAATACCACCTTTCGATTATTGAACTTTAGTTTGGTTAAGACAGAATTAAAAGTTTTGAGGCGTGTATGATACACTTTCCGAAAGGTGATATTACCCCCACTATGCGAGTACAGTAGAAGGCAATCACCCCCAAGATACAACAAAGCCCTTGAAACTCTCTTAGAAGATAATGAGAAGAAGATGCCAAAACTGTGAAGAGAATGACATAATTTATAGAGTTGAACAGACACAACCGTTTGAACGGTTGTGACTGTTTAGAGTTGAACAGACAATCGTTTAAATGGTTGTGATTGTTCTGTTCAGACAAGCTTTGAATTTGAAATTCAAAATGTCAAACTCTGTTATGTCAACCCAAGATGCCCCAAGTGCCTCATCAAAGACAATAATAAATAAATGTTATAAGCCTGCTAGAAATCAGGCCTGCTTGGCTCATAATCCACTTTATTCAAGATATTACTTAAATATTGGGAATTATTATAAAGACTTGGGTATTTGTCTCTCCATCCGATGTGGGACTATTTCCCACATACAAATGCTACCAATATATTCAAACTACTAACATTCTCTATCAACGAGCTTATCGAGTGTCGTTATCCCTACAAATGCAAGCTTTGAGTTCGTGGGCAGCCTCAGATGAAAGAAGAGTGATTCTTCAATTGCGCTAAATTACAATCTTCAACTAAGCAAGAACGTGGGTTCTTTTTATAAGAGAAACACCTACCTAAATATTTAGAAGATAAGATAACAGCTCAAACACAAGCTCCAGTTCTATATTCCTAACGGGAGGCTAACTTTTGATGGAAAACTAGTGGGTTGTTTTAGTACAGTTTAAATGTACAAGGGGTATCTAAAGTAATTATGAAGTATGAGAGGTCTTTTTAGTAATTAGCAAAGAAACTAAAAAGCCCTATCTAATACACACACTCTTACCAGATTCAGCTCTAAAATCAGAGTCGAAATTTATATTGAATCAAAAAGGACAAGTTAGATTTTTGTATATAATATTTTTGATACATTTTATGGAAGTATTCTTTTGTTTGTATTTCTATAAATGTTTCTAGAAGATATTCAAAGAGAAAGCATGTTGCATCAAATGAAAATGACAATAGATGGTAAAGATAATAAGAGAAAAACAATAAACAAGAAAGGATACAATTTGGGAAAGAGGAACACAGCGAGGACATAAAATATTGTCCTTGAGAAACAAGCAATTTTTATTTTATTCTTTAGGGATATTTTAACTGTTTTTATTATTAAAAAATAATGCACAATTTTTGTGCTTTGCTTCTTAATTGCCGAAGAGACCAAACCAACTAATAATTAGACCTTTTTAGTCCAACAACATTGTTAATCGACTCTATTTACCTAATTAAAAAAATGTGGTAACAACCATACAATCATGTTGTCATGCATGGATGGAAACCTAATTCAACCTTGAAAAAGCAAAAAAAGTTTGGTGGACAGCCGAAACGGCCAGCGGATATGACAGTCGCAATCGTTCTGTTAAAAAATAAAAATAAAATAAAATATAGTAAAATATATTTCTCACTTTCATCAATTCTAAAAACGCGGATTAATTTCCGAAAAAGTGCAGCACAACAAAAACCACTTCAAAGAAGTACACACTAGTTTAGAATAAGGAGCACATTGAAGACGATGATTTATTAAAATACGTAAAACAACACTTAAATAATCCATAGCTAATGCAAGCATTCCACATATAGGATTGCACTCGTGATCCTTTGATTAGAATACATAAGAGGACCACATAAACACAACCAAAATCTAAAATAGTCCTTTAATACTAGTAGACAACCCAATTAGGGTAAAAGATAACTATAAATTAGAAGGAAAGTGAGTGAGCTTTCCATTATAATTACGTGCCCCCCTCAATTAAGCAAGAAGGAGTCTTAAGTGCCCTTTTTAAAAAAGGATGACTCATTTGAAGGAGATAGAAATCTAAGAAGCGCGTTGAAAGGACTTTGAACATAAAAAGTTTCATTTATCCATCATTGATTGTCAAATACGTGGGCTTCAAGTCATTTAGTGTGCATATCATAATAATAATAAGCACCACATTTTGTGAAGAATGTGAGGGGCCTCTTGAGTTTCTTGATAGATACTCGTACAAGCACTCACTAACACACAAAAAATAAAAATAAAAATAATGACTAAACATGGAAGCTAACAAAATGTGGGAAAACTTGGGTCCACATTTAAAATAAAATGTGATTAACACAAAGTTATTTCTGATTTAGGTGAAAAAAATAGCAAAAAGATTATTTTTTTTGTATATAAAAAAAAAGAAAGTAAGAAGAAAAAGCCTTGCCCCCAAAGATACCACTAGAGCTTTGCCTTCAAAATGCTCAAAGATAACATCACTAAAAGCGCACATTTCTCACATGAAAAACATAACTATTTTTTATTTTATTTTTTAAAAAAACATAACTATATTGGAAAAGGATGTTGCTCATTTAATAAAATTTGTTTTATTAAAAAAGAAAAAACTTATAATGGCTTTTAGGAAAATAATTAAGGGGAGGGGGGAAAAGCCTACCAAATCTAGACTAAATAAACGTGGACTAAAACTCAAAGTTCCAAATAAATCCCTACCATACAATTAGTCTGCATCAGAAAATTATGAATTTTGAGACTTATTTTCATTCAAACACTATGGCTGCCGTAGTGAATTGGCATGCATTAAGTTTGGTTGTGATTTTTCTTTTACCTCTATTTCTCAAAAGATATATACAATAAATCTCCGAATTCTAAATTGCAACTTGCATAAAAACATACAAAGTGTCAAATATTACAATTTTCACTCGTTCAAAACGCCGAAAGTTTAAAAATTAAAAAGGTGGGATATTCTACTATTGGCTATTACCTGGAGCATTTGGTTAGATTGAGAAATTTAAATCATTTATAAGAAATTTTTTTAGTATACCGTCACTAAATTCTTCCCACCTTTCCAAATTCCACTTTTCAAAAAAAACACTCCAAACCCATTAAGTTGTTAATTTTGACAGAAAAATTAAGAGAAGGAAATTGTCGCTATTTACAGCATCTTCTTCCTGAGACCCACTCTAATCAGAGGGTAAATGTTCCCAAGTGTAAGTTTTCTCTTTTTGTAAAGATTTGTTATTCAAATCTCAAGCTTTTTTTTTTCTCATCTAGGGTTAGTTGATTTGGGGTTGTTAAGTCTTGGGTTAAGATCGATCAGAAAATTAAGGAGGTGATAAGAAGGGTGAGAAGAAGAAAAGCTTGAGGAGAAGAGAAGAGGAGAAGAGAAACAAAGGTTTGGATTTACGGTTTGATGATGAAGACTATTAGGGCAAGATTGGTATTCAATCATCAAAATATAAAATTCTAGTTTAGCACTACTTTAACGTTCTTTTTTTATATAAAAAAAAATATTAGAAAAAAAACTTCAAGGAAATTAACTGATTGTAGAGAATATCCATGAAAAATGAGGAGTATATGCAAATAGGAAAGAATCTAGGGGATCTATCAAATAAATCCCTTAAAAAAACTGCGGACCTTCTCGATTTTGTTATTAAAAAGTTATTTGTTTTGAATGATTTTAAGGAAAAAACATTACAAATAATTTCTGAAGATTAGTGCATGACGTGGACGATAGACCAATGGAGCAGAGCCAAATGGAGCGAAGCAGACAGACTCATGGGCAAGCTCATCGAGAACAATGACAGGCACTTCTTTTTGACCAAATTTGCTGATACAAAATTGTTTCAACATTTATTACGGTATTTATAAGCATCGTAAACCTAAATAATTAATTATGTTTTAATGTTAAGTGTATCAAACTAATAATTACATTTGAACGTTCTTTTGTATTCATTAAAGGATTTTCTAAATAAGTCTGTAGTATGATCAATCAACCTTTCCTATCCCTTTGATTTCAAATAGAAAAGGGAAAAGAAAAACTGCAGTTAGGGAGTGGAGGGGTTGATGATCATATTTAGTGGGTGTCTGTATTGACAGTCTGTTCTTAGAACCAAACCGTCATGGTCACGACATGTTTATATTGATTGAGTTTACGGGATTCCATCGCCATGGAATCCATCCATAAACCGTCACCCTGCCGAGCTCCTGCTCATTGCTAAAACTACTACCGGCAAACGCGTTCCGGAAAAGAAAGGTGTATTATCCAACTGGTCCATTTTCCTCCTTAATCTGTGTTTGGGACCTTCTTGTCTAAGCTTCTATACGGTTTCGTTAAAGTTTCTTTTAATGGCACGCGGAGGCTTCCAACTTTGTTTAACCAAAAAAAAACAAAAGAGAGAAAGAAAAACTTAATCACCTCCTTCCTGTGGTACCAAGTTTCCATGTAGATTTTCCATGGCCTGTGGCGCGCACAAGCCATAACTGATATGCTGGCCCTCTCCCATGTGAACATCGAATCTTTAAAATAACTTGTTAGCATAAAATTAAAAAATTAACCCTCCCTATTTTTTCAACCACGAGGGAGTTTGGTAAGTGATTAATTACTTATTAGTAGCTATAGGCGCATGTGGGATGTCAACAAAGCTAAGCAACCAAAATTAATGTAGAGAGGGAGAGAGAGAGAGCAGAAAGACACCTGAGCCCACCATGGTCGTCGTGTCACTCATCCAAGCTCACTACATAGACCGACCCATTTCTCCCCACTTTTTCTCTCTCTAAAATTAAATTTTCTTGTTCATTTCTTGAAATTTCTTTTAATTATTTCAGAATTTAAAAATAAAAAATCCATGTCAATACCCCCATTTTCCTCCCCCTCAAAATCCCGATTCATAAACTCGCTCCCTCTCTTTCTCTCTCAACCCCCACCAAAACTCTATATATAACCCCCCTTCTTCCTCCACTCAACTCAAACTCAACACAACTCTACTCTCTCCTCCAAAAAATAATAAACACTACACCAACAGCAATCTCGATTGAATTCCCAATTGCCAAATTCAACTCAACCCTCATGGCCTCCATAGCTACAAACTCAATCCTAAATAAAACCCATCATTTTCCTTGCTCCAAATCAATCAAACACTTGAGAAAACAAACAACAACAATCCATTGCTCCTCTTCCTCAAATTCCATCCTTGACTTGCCGATTCAATCCCCACCATCCTACTACCCAAAATCTCCCCTCGACAAAGAACAACAGCCCCCCACTCTCAAGATCACAAACCCCACACAACCACAAAACGCCCCGAGAAAGATCTCCACACAGAAACCCAAATGGAACATCTTCCAACAAGCTGCCGCCGTGGCCTTGGATGCCATCGAGGACTCCTTCATCTCCAACCTCCTCGAAAAACCTCACCCTCTCCCCAAGACCGCGGACCCCGCTATCCAGATCGCCGGCAATTTCGCCCCCGTCAGCGAGCAGGCCCCTCACCAAAACCTCCCCGTCAACGGAAGAATCCCTCCGTTTATTAACGGGGTCTACGTCCGTAATGGGGCCAACCCGTTGTTAGAGCCCATTGCGGGCCACCACTTCTTCGATGGGGACGGCATGGTCCACTCCGTCACCATCCGCAACGGGCAGGCTTCCTACTGCTGCAGGTTCACCGAAACGGAACGGCTTGTCCAAGAACGGGCGATTGGGCGCCCCGTGTTCCCAAAAGCCATCGGCGAGCTCCATGGCCACTCAGGGATCGCTAGGCTTCTCTTGTTCTATGCAAGAGGGATGTTTGGGCTCGTCAATCATTCGAATGGCACTGGCGTTGCGAACGCGGGGTTGATTTACTTCAATGACCGTCTCCTCGCCATGTCAGAAGACGATCTGCCTTATCAAGTGAGGATTTCCCAATCAGGCGATCTTGAAACTGTAGGGCGATACGATTTCGATGGCCAGCTCAACTCTGCGATGATCGCTCACCCGAAGCTCGACCCAGTTACGAAAGAGCTGTTCGCGCTCAGCTACGACGTGATTCAAAAGCCGTATCTGAAGTACTTCAGGTTCTCCCCCAATGGTGAAAAGTCCGCTGATGTGGAGATTCCATTGGATCAGCCGACAATGATGCACGATTTCGCCATCACCGAAAACTTTGTCGTGGTGCCTGATCAACAAGTGGTGTTCAAACTGCAAGAGATGATTCGTGGTGGATCTCCGGTCGTGTACGACAAGGAGAAGCTTTCCCGATTTGGAATTCTTCCGAAATATGCGGAAAGCGCTTCAGAGATGAAATGGGTGGAAGTCCCCGACTGCTTCTGCTTCCATCTGTGGAACGCGTGGGAGGATGAAGCCACCGGTGAGGTGGTGGTGATCGGCTCGTGCATGACTCCGGCCGATTCCATCTTCAACGAATGCGACGAGAGCCTAAAGAGTGTGCTGTCTGAGATCAGGCTGAACCCTAAAACTGGCAAATCGACTCGACGCCCCATCTTATCCGAGTCCGAGCAGATCAACCTGGAGGCCGGGATGGTGAACCGGAACCAACTTGGGCGAAAGACCCGCTATGCCTACCTGGCGATCGCGGAGCCATGGCCCAAGGTTTCCGGATTTGCCAAGGTCGATCTGACTACTGGACAAGTGAGAAGATTCATGTATGGCGACAACTGTTACGGAGGCGAGCCTTACTTTGTCCCCAGGGACGCGGGCTCACCCCGAGAGGAGGATGGCTATGTGTTGGCCTTTGTGCACAATGAAGAGACTTTGGAGTCGGAGCTAAGGATCATGAATGCAGCAGACATGAGGCTCGAGGCCTCCGTGAAGTTACCATCGAGGGTTCCGTACGGGTTCCATGGGACTTTCGTTAGTTCCAAGGATCTCCAGTCACAGGCTTGACCCTCTAGTATTCTATGATTTACGGTCGGAGAGAGGGAGTTTACCAGTGGGATGCTGCAGATGTCCCCGGAGATTCCTCCCTGGCATTATTTCTATTCTTCTATTTACAGTTGGTAGTTAGTTAGGAACTCTTGTGGGAGATATGGAGAGAGAGTGGTGGAGACACCAGCTTGTAGCTGCCTTTGTAGTTAGGTGTTGGCGAGCTCAGCTGATTTCTGATATATTTTTCCACCAACTCACTCAGGTTACGGAAACAGTTATCATACTTGATGTGGATAGCTCTCTGCTGTAAAAAAATAAAATAAATCACACCTTTCACTGCTATGTACAGGCCCCTTTGTATATGAGTGAAGTGGAGGAGATCATGTGTTTTGTGAATACCATTCAGTTTATATATAATATGTCTCAGTGTTCTATATTTATGCTCTCATCTTTTTTCCAATAGTTGTGGTAAAAAGTAAACAGAGCTTGAAACTAACCTCAATTTCTGCCTGTTGATATTTGGCTCATTGGTCCAGTGACTGATGCCTTTTCCCCCACATGCTCTGTTTTCTGGAAAGAAGAAGAGATATTAGCATGCTTCTAATAGTTAATGCAGTGCAGAATCACATAATTGTAGCATTGACAATTTGCTAAAGGCCATTTATAAATATGGGACTAAAATACATAGAAAGAGAGTTCCAACAAAAGAAAATATTAGGAAATAACATTTTTCCAGTGAGAGGAAATAGCAGACGTTTTTATCTGGGGCTGCTTGGGAACGACAAGGGCATTCGTCTCTTTGAAGAGTCTGCAACTCAAATCAGAGCACCTCTTTCGCTGTGAAAGATCAAGGCAATATTGCCCAATTATTTGTTCCATTATAAATGAAGAAAAACTTGGAAAACACATGCCCACGCGCACGCGTGAGGATAATGGAGGAAAGGTGCCATAGGAAGGAATTTCCTCCTATGTAGACCGAAAAAATATACTCAACGATTTTTTCGATGATCGGCTTCCATCATCGTCATCTTTAATTTCATATGATTCCATCAAGTTTTCACCGTTGATTTAGTGAGTGCAAAATTAACATTTTACTGACAATAGAATTTTTTACATTGCTAATTCAATGGTGAAAGAGCGGTGGAATCACATGAAATTTGGCGTTTCCACATCTTCCATGATAGAGATGATGATGAAGTATACCGATCGTCGAAAAAATCATGGAGGATGTAGATATTCAACGTCAACTAACGAAAAAGCCTCGCAGGGCCTCTTTTCTTCATTGCGCTCTCTCTCTCTCTATATATATATTAATATACAGAGAGAGAGTCACAACTGTGCCATAGGAATGAATTTCCTTCTATGGCGTCGAAAAAATGAACACTCGATTTTTTTTTGACAATCAGCATTCATCATCTTCATCTTTATCATCTAAGATGTGGATACACCAAATTTTATTGATTCTATCATTTTCTCACCGTTGATTTAGTCGACGCAAAATTAACGGTTTATTGATAATAGAACTTTTTACATTACTAATTCAACAGTGAAAAAGTGATGGAATCACATGAAATTTGATGTATCCACTTCTTAGATGATAAAGATGAAGATGGATGCCGATTGTCGAATAAAATATTGGATGGTTAATTTTTATTGCACCATAGCAGGAAATTCCCTCTTATGGTCTCTTTCCTTCATTATATATATATATATGGTCTCTTTCCTTCATTATATATATATATATATATATATATATATATATATATATATATATATATATAGTATGGATCCGTTTAGACGGGGTCGTGTTTTTAAATTCACGGAACTGAATAACAACCGTTGAATTTAGTCTTTGATTTCAACGGCTCAGATTAAAATGACTTTAAAAATACCTTAAATAATAAAGTAAATATACTCTTTTCAAAATTTTAGGGATTTCCATATTTTGGGTAATATTTTTTCAAATCATAAAGATTTGTTGGATGATATGATTTTTCATTTATGGGTTGAAGGAATTTGAAATTTTTTGTTGTTCTTTTAATTTGAATCATATAATTATGGATCCACAAAATTAGGGAAACGAATATTATTTCTTATTTAAGGGATTTTAATCTAAGCCATTAAAAGCAAATACTAGATCCAACGACTGTTATTCAGATTCATAAATTTTAAAAACACGAACCCATATATATATATATATATATATATATATATATATATATATAGTGCTCAATTGCAATCCGGTCCTCGTTTTTTTTAAAACGGGAATTCTCGGTTTACGGCATATTTTAACGATTCGAGCTGTTCAAGTTGATATCGATGGGTGCAAAAATAAACTTCTTTCGATAATGTAACATGAATTTCATCTGATACATGGGTTAGATGTCTTCAAATCTTTTGATTCTTCATACATATATATTTGAGGGTAGGATGACCAACTTGAACGGCTTAATATGCCGTAGACCGAGAGTTTCCATTTTTAAAAAACGCGGACCGGTTTGCAATAGATCACTCTCATATATATATATATATATATATATATATATATAAGTTAGAAGAATATACAGATTATCTTTGATAACGATGGATTACCAGTCATTTAAAAAGAAGAAAACAAACACTAATTTTTCCCCCACATTGAGAACACCCTTATCTTTTAATTGGTACAGCTTTAGTCTCGAGCCCAGCAATTGATAAAATATGTCTAAGGAGATGGACATTGGTCCGATCGGTTATTGTTCAGGACAAAAGGTTCGTTTTATATTCATTTCTCCCAATTCGACAGTAAAAAGCGCTCATCTTATATTCATTTCTCCCAATTTGACAGTAAAAAGCGCTCACCTTTTGCTTTAAAAAATATATAATGAAACAAAAAAGGTCCATTAAGTCGGTTTAAGATCAATGCCCCACCATCATCGAGTGGATTGCGGGGAGGCGAAACGGCGTTAAAGAGAGTTAACAACCTTTAAGTTGGATGATATTAAATCGAAATCAACACCTTAAGCTAATAATATAAGCTTATTCTTGATGAAATAAGGGAACTGTGTCTGACGAGTTCTATTAAAAGAGATTTTATACTCGATAGACTTCTTCCCAACTCATCCACCTCAAAGACTTTATTGAGCTTTTCTCAAGTATAAATAGTACTTAAGCATGCCATTCTCACCTAATCCTATAATAAAGAAATCACAACTGGGTTTGTTTACCACATTATCCTAGTAATAACAAATAAAAGAGATGAACTTTTCACATCTTTCTCTTTGGGACAATTTTTTATATTAAACCATATTAAAATAATATTTTTAAAAAAAAACACTTTCAAAATATATTATAAAAACAGTCCATTTTCTGTATCGTAAGCGCCATGTCAGCGCCAGCATACCGCGGACGCTGATGTGAATAAATTTTTTTATTAAGGGGCGCAGTTTCAAACTGCGCCCATTATAAATACATGAGGCGCACTTTCAAATTGTGTCACTTAGAATCGTACTGGGCGCAGTTTAAACCGCGCCCCATATAAATATAATGGGCACAGTTTGAAACTGCGCCCATATACCTTAGTTCAAAATAATGAGGTACACTTTCAAAGTGGGTCTATACCTCTACTTAAATCGATACAATACATTAACATCCCTCATTCCTCACTTTTCTCTCTCTCTCTCTCTCTCTCATCTCTCAGTCGCTCTCTCTATCTCAGGTACTCTCTCTGCTCTCTCTCTCTCTCTCTCTTCCCCCCAAGACCACTATTCCACCCGACCTCCCCCCTCCGACCTTTCCTCGAGACCTCTTCTGGTCTCTCTCATTTCTCTCCCTCTGTCTTTCTCTCTCATCTGTCCGTCTCACTCAGCTCTCTCAATCTCAGTTTTTCGTTTGTGCAGATTTAGATGGAAATTCACGGACGAACAATCGTCTTCATCCTCGCCATCATCATCACCACCGTAAGCATCTCGAAGTTTATCTAAACCCTAATTTTATTTTAAAATAATTCATAAAAAAATTGGTTAAAATTTCGTATTGGGTAAATAATTCGAACAAATTGGGTATATATTAGAGGTTTTCCCGATTTTACCTATAACGGATTAATGAGTAGGATACAAGTTCTTACAACTTTATTGTAATTTTATTGTAATTTTATATAATTAGGTCAGTATAATTGTGAAGATAAATAAGTAGATTGTTTGATGAGAACTCTCAAAGTGCGTCAATATTTCTGATAGGTGGAAAAATGACGGATAATTATATATATCTAGTTTGCTATTTCGGTAGCCAATTAACGATTAGAAAAAATAATATTCCTGAATATGTCGGTGGAAAAACTAAGATGACTAGAGTCAAGAAATCTAGCACATATGAGTTGTGCCAAATAGTGTATAAAGCTCCAAAATCAATCCATTAGAGTTCAATATTTTCTTAATATGTAAATGGCCGACGGAGCATGAATATACCGCCATTGAAGTATCCGATGACGAGGATACACAAGTCATGCTTGTATCGGAATCGAAATCGATTGAGCTGTTTGTGAAGAAGAAGATATTGACGTCTGCTCAATTGTCCGGACTTTATTCTGAAGTGTCTGATCCTTCATTTCGAGCATTCGAGCATTACCCGTAAGGAGAAATGACATTCATGCTCAATACGAATGCTGATTCTACCGGTTTTATGTCTCCCACCAATAATGAACAGTATAAAGAACAAAATTACGTAAGTAAAGGCACATCAAGAGGGACGCCAGTGAATTGGCAATTTACGAAGTATTACATTGCATATCTTTATACCGTATGTATATTTAGTGGAATACTATTTATTGAGTGGAGATATGCTATAGTTACTAAATATTCATAAACTTATATGCAGTTCTTAAGTACCATACCTGCTATGAATCGACCTGCTACGGATCCAGCGATGTTGAAGATAATGGAGATGAAAGTGATGATGATGAAGTTAGTGATGAGAACGAGATTCAAACACAAGATAGCATGCAAATTACACATGTCCTTAACGATGAGAATGATTGGAAATGGATTACTAATTCATGTGTTAATAATGACTTCGTTGCGTTTGAAAATCTACTTGCCGATAACATGACAAATGCTTACATGTTATCTACAACGCTAATGGAGAATGTCAACTTTCGTGCTGATGGGCTTTCGGCAGTCGACGTTGAAAGCAGGTTGAAGATCGGCGATTTGCTCTAAAATAAGGAGAAGCTAATTCAGACAGTCGGTGTTTGGTAAATTAAACACGAAATTTCTTTTAAACCAATAGGACTAGCTCGACTAAGTACACCGTCGTTTGTAAAACAGACGCGAACTGCCCTTGGATGCTTCATGCATATATATCGAAGGAATTATTGATGAGATATTAACAGATAAAGAAGTATGCGGGTAATCATACTTATGTGACTCCTATAGTGAATTCAAATCATAAACATATCACTTCTACATTCATATGTAACAGGATATTACCTTCTGTGAAAGTGAATGTTGATTTGACCTCCAAAACGATTCAAGTGCTAATAAAAGATACATTATTCATTGAGATAAATTATATAAAGGCATGAAATGCGTTGAATATAGCATTGTCTAAAATATACGGAGATTGAGAAGATTCGTATGAACATTTGCCATGATACCTTACCGCCAAGAAATCTACTAATCTCGGGAATGTCTTCAAGAAGACCGACGCTTCAATGTTAAAAAGAATGAGATATTTTACCGGTGCATTTTGGGCATTCGGACCGGCCATTGATGGTTCACTTATTGTCGTTCCATTCTCAGAATTGATGGGACACACTTATACGGCAGATACAAAATGACTTTGCTCATTGCTACCGGTATTGATGTAAATGATGGCCTTTATCTTTTGGCATATGCTGTAGTTGGAGGTGAAACCACTGAAAATTGGGAGTGGTTCATTGCTTGCATTCATCTTTGTATTCCATCCATACGGAGAAGACTCATTACTTTCATAAAAGAAATTCCGACTGCACTAAGAAAATTATAACTGGAACCTCATAGCATCGTTATTGTATGCGATATATCAGAGCCAACTTCTCAATTGCTGGATTTAGTGGCAAAACCTTGCAGAGTTTGTTCTCTCAAATTGCATGTGCACTAGATAACTTGACATATACTTTGCTGAGAGAGGAAGTTAAACGTATATATCCAAGAGTAGATGCTTGAATTGAAAGTAGTCTTAAAAATAAAGAAAAAAGATAGACACTTTCGAAATATGGTGGTAGGCGATTTTGCATGATGACTACGAATACTTCAAAAAGTTTTAACGGGATCTTAAAAGGATCTCGGTTTTTGCCTATTCAGGCATTAGTAGGACATACATTTTACAGGGCAAACAAATACTTCTTTGCATGACGTCAGGAGGGACAAGAATTGTAACAACCGAGTCCAGTTATACCAATTTCTGTTACCGTATGTGCTGTTGTGGTATTTATTTCATTTATCATGCTTTGGCTGTTACTAGTTATAGTTTACCCCGACATTTCATACTCTTGAATATAACGATTTAAGTTATTTTAAATAATTTAAAAATAATTGACATGGCCTGCTTGACACCCCTAACCATGTGGTAGCGTCCTTGCATCGTGTTCTCGTCCCGTTCAATAGAACGGACGTGTTTGGACGACTACGCGCACGTACGTGCGTCCGTTCTTGGGGATATGCTTTTTCAGTACAAAATCCTTCATTTTAATTTTTGGAACCTGCCAATATTTTTCATATTTCAAATTAAAATTTTTGGACCCGATCCGGGCGCAATTCTGAATTATTTTATATCCCGCCAAATTCTATTTTTAAATTACTAAATCAGTTTAAAATATTTTTCTATTATCTACAATAAAATTTTCCCCTTAACCAAATTATTTTCCTTAACCCAGGAAATCTTTTTCCCAACCTATTCTCTTTTTCCCCTGCTTAGTGAATGATTCCTTCATTAAAATCTTTTTAAATCCTTTCATATTCTTTCCCTCCAACCAATCGCATTTCCCCATTTCTCCCTGGGCCCACGCCTTTCTCACCTTTTCCTTTCTCTTTCTCTCTATTCTCTCTTTCTCTCTCTGCATATAACGACAATTTTATCTCTCCTCTCCGTTTCCTCTCTCCTCTCGATCTCTCTCTTCCTCTCTCCTCTTCTCTCTCCTCCCGCGCACGAGAATCTCTCTCTCTCTCCTCTTTATATTTTCTTCGTCTTCTTTAACAAAGAACCCATTGCCTACGAAACCCTAGCCGTCGTCCATCGCCTCTGCCTAGCGCCGATGACGCCCGCACAAGCCTCGTCGCCACTCACCCTCGTCGCAGTCGCCTCCACCTTCTCTCCTCCCTCCTTTTCTTCTCTCCCGAGCAGACGAGAACCGCACACCTACTCGTCTCGGCCACCCCGCTTCCAACCGCCGCCGGTGACCTCGTCCCCGTGCCCTTAGCCGTGTGCACACCCCAGTAAGCGCCCCTCTCCCTCTCATCCTTCTCTTCTTCTTCTTCCTATGTTTTCTGGTAAAAAGTTTTCTTGCTATTTTTGAAGGAGTCTCTGTTCGTCGTCGGAGCCCCGTCGATCTCGCCGCAGTTGATCTTGCCGCCACCACAGCACCTCCTATGCAAACCCTGTATGCTTTAGTACCTCATTCCTCCTCTGTTCTTTCCTTGCTTTCTTTTCTTTTCTTGTAAAAAATTATCGTTTCTTGTTGTCGCTGTTTTCTGGTTCGCCAGAATCCGGCCGTGCCGGCGACGATCCCCGACGACCCAGCGAGGACCTCCGACCCGTATGACTCCACTGTTTGTCGTTTAGGCTCTTTCCGTGTACCGTGCACGCGTCGCGACTGTTCCCCGCCGACGCGTAACGTTCCGTTTTCCATATCGCGACCCGTCGAGGAAAGTGAAACTTTGCTACATGCTATTCAAACTATTCTTATGCTAATTTATTTATTTTCCTATTAAATCTCTAAATAGAATCGAAAGTCTTGAATTTCAAGTTAACCGTATAACGTTCCGTTTACAGATTTTCTGATCTAGAACTTGAAACTTAATTGTTGCATCAAGTTGTTTATACCTAGTAATCACATGTATATGTTAGACCACATGATCACAGTTGTTTTATAGCCATGATACCCCTTTTCTCTAGTATTAACCTATCGGACATTCATGTGCATCTTTAACCGGTTTAGTTACAATTGCATCCATATTATACATGTCATCGCATCCCTAGATTACACAATACTTATTAACCCGGTTTTAGCATTCACATCGGTCATACTGTATTCATATAATGCTGACACCATCTCTTAAACACACACTGACAATCGTACGGCTAATTAGTTAAATCTGCATTTATTGCTTAACCTATTACATGTGTCAATTTATTGTGTTGTTGATACCCATGCTTGATTATTTATAACCATGATTATGCTAGCTGATTATAAGCACCCACATGATATCTTTTACACCCTGACATGACTTGCTACACACATATTACTTGACCCGACATGGTACCGTACACTACTTGACCTGACCTGATGTACCAGGGCTTGACCTGTTACCTAATCTTGTGTCTAATGCCAACAAACCTAACATGTAGTCCTCACGGACCGTTCCTGTTGTCTATCCAGACAAACCTGCTCCTACCTGATTCTGTGTTGGCATTAGTTCTTGATTACTGAATACCTGACTTGACATACATAACTTGGGGGTATGGGGAAATCAATGATGAAATCCTGACTTGTAACTCGACGGTTGCTTACTTTTACTGATCAGTTTTAGAGGCTAGGCCCGCCTCGTGACGATGCTGCTGACATCGTTGGTCTGTATCTGTCACGCCCTGCTTCCCAGAGTACGCTAAAATGGGCACGTGACATAGCCAGCCATGCTACCTGTGGGTAGGAAGTATCCATCCACAGTCACATTACGGCTGTAGAGATATCAAGAACAAATATAACTATCTAAAACATGTCCATAATCCAAGATAACATGAGTCAAGAATAATAAAATACGGAAGCGAAAGATCCAATATAAAATAACTGGAATGTATGTCCCATAATGCGGGCTCACATCAGAAAATAAATGCAGGAAAGAAAAACTAACTACTGCTGACACTCACAGCTCAGCCTGTTGGCTGAAGTACTCCTGCTCGGACTGCAACAGCGGTACAGAATCTGGGCCATGCAAAACCCAGACGTCAGCGCATCAAGTCATCAAGTAATAGCATATAAACAGAGTAACAGGCAATGCGAATATAAACATGAATAAAGAAAGGGTAACAATAATATAAGTCAGAGCAGTGCATGGTAGTGTGCAGTGGGTAAACTAAACTGTTCTATCAGGTTTTCTGTTCTAAAGTTTTTGAAACCAAATTGATGAATCATCGATGTAACTCAATAGTATCCCGTACATACCCGGGACCACGGCCCAGATTCTCGGGCTGAAACCGAGACATGCCGCTAGGCAATAAACAGCAATGTGTACAGATGAATGATGTCAGCAGCATCATTCCAAGGCTGGCCTAGCCTCTAAAACTGATCAGAACAAGTAGCGAACTGTTGAGTTACAAGTCAGGTTTCACCTTTGATTTCCCCATACCCCCAAGTTATATGTGTATGTCAAGTCAGGTATCCCGTAATTAAGAACTGATGCCAACACAGGATCAGGTAAACATGTTTGTCTGGATAGACAACAGGAACGGTTCATGAGGACTACATGTCAGGTTTGTTGGCATTAGACACAAGATCGGGTAACGGGTCAGGTCATGGTACATCAGGTCCAGTCAAGCAGTATACGGTACCATGTCGGGTCAATCAATATGTATGTAGCAAGTCAGGTCAAGATGTAAACGATATTATGGGTGTGCTCATACTCAGTTACATAATCAAGTAGGGTCATCAACAACATAGATTTAAGCAACGAATTAAACAATAAAGAAGCATCGATTAATTAGCAGCACAGTTATCAATTGGGTATCCGAGGTGTTATCAACATTATAAGAATACAATATGACCGTTAGGGCCGTTAAATCATGTTAACTAGTTTAAGAATTTTATGGATGCAATGATATATATATATATATATATATATATATATATATATATATATATATATTGTTAGTGTATATGCCCTGGAGGCCATTACTGTATCATACTAGTATGTATATTACTTGATGGAAGCTTGGGATTTTTACAGTTGTACAGACAATCTTGCTCAATATAGTAGTATGCTACTTGGTTTGTCTCTGCTTTAATGTGTACATGTGTGTTTATTTATTATATCACCTATACGCATTAGTAGAGCCCTTAGGATCTTTGCTTGATTACCGGCGTTGTGATGGCGATCACACTCGTGGGGGCTGGGTAATCTACAAGCACATCCTTATACACGTCCCTAGTCGTGGGAGTATCGAGATAGGGCATCGATGCTCCGGAGTAGACTAGCATATGCGCTTCTCATCCCAGCATGGGAGACGGTCTGTCCCACAGCCGTCGGTACGTCGTACTTGAGATAGTATGCGGGTGCTCGTTAGGTTACGAGTACACTGGACAGGACTTGTCGGGAACTGATGGTTGGTATTATACCTATCGTCAGTTATCAGTTCCCAGGTGACATGAGTACAGCTTAGTCCGCTGACTTGACACTATCACTTCGCCTCGAGTGTGTTCCCACTGTTCTTTGGTTACTACCCTACCACGGCTCTACTGAGTCGTGCAAACAGGTAGTAGTTGGGAGCAGTCCCGAAGCACTTGGAGGCAGTGACGGTTAGATAGGATTCGTCTCTCCCGGTGTTGGGGGTTGACATCGCGCTGTGTCTAGGAGAGCCATTACACAAGTAGTCCCTGGCCAGGGCAAGCGAGATATACTGGTAGGTTCCAGTGTTATCTCAGGGTGTTCTGGGCTTCACTCCGACACGACTTGTACCGCTATTAGGGGTCTGACGCTTGCCGCCCCCCTAGGCCCGACATGCGATGTATCAGACGAACAGACCGGACTGTACGGAGATTGTCACATACAGACTCAGTAGGAGTTCGGATGGGTTTACCTCATCGGCCTTCTTATCGACATCTACCTGGGGACCGTTACGCACAGCTAGTGCCGCTTGCGGTCTGTGGTTAAACCCGCTGCCAGCGTAGTGTCGAGTCTTTAGAGTCCCACACAGAGAGTTTCCCTGCACTGAGTGAAACGTGTAGAGGCCGTATGGTTTTACGGCAGGGCTGCGATCACTTACATACACTTGTGTGCATATGGTGTTCGGGCAGGCAGTACTAGTGGGCTTTGGTTTAAGCCGGATCCTAGTATTGCACGGATGGTTTTGTTTTGTCTTCTGCGCATCCACATTCTGCGGAATGCGGATGCAGGTGTGTATGCACAGTTTTCGGAGTGATGAAGGAGGAGGTGCCTCATTAGGGTTTTGGCAGTTGGTTCGGCCAAAACCGTTATGTGGCGGGCTCATTAGGGTTTTGATAGTTCGTTTGGTCAAAACCATTATGAGCCGGGGACATTATTTACTAATCCTTTCATTGATAATTATGTTATGGCTAATTACATTGACCATTTGACCATCTTGACTTTGTTGACCATTTGACCAAAGTTGACTAGGATCTTCTTGAAAGATCTAAAGTATTCTTTGGTTTTCTTTTTCTTTTTCTTTTTGGTTATGATAATGGTCATGTCATTTGTAGCCATCACCTTTATCTTGATGTGATTAGTAATGATAATGTTTTTGCATTATTGCAACCATGGTTGGGTTTTCTCTTGGTTAGGCTTTTCATTTGCTCATTCTCATTCTCTCTCTTGAAATGAGAAGCACCATGGTTGCTAGCTAGCTCCTCCTTCTTCCTCCTCTTGATTTATCTTTTGATCTCATGTGTTGAGAGATAAAGATCCCACAAAGACAAAACCATTCATCTACCACTTCTACACAACCTAGGGCTTCTAGATTAGCAATCTCCTTGCCCTAGTTACCTCGGCTTGAGGTGGAGCTCGGTGTACATCTCTCGGGTGGATCGTCTTCGACTCAAGGAGGCCGCGGAGGTGACCAAAGTCCGGATCAACCATTGAGCAAGCAAAGAGAAGAACAACAAGAAGAGAAGAACAACAAGAAGTGAAGAACAACAAGAAGAGAAGGAGTTCAAGTTGAGGTATAACCCCTAACCGAGTAGATAACATCTCAAGTTAGGATGCTAGTGTATTGTTTAGCAAAGATCCGGCTTTTACGGTCCATGTTACCAAGTCCAGAAAAATTTTTGTTTTACCGTTTCCGCAACCCCGAAAGTACCGGGAGAGGTAACGTGGACCTAACAGTGGTATCAGAGCCTAACTAAATATAAACTAGCTAGGTAGTGAAGTGTATCGAAGTTCGAAATGGAAAAATCGAAAAACCGAGTTACGAAAACCCTAAGTTTCTGTTAAAATTTTTTCTGGTCAAAACAAAATTTGTCATACTCCAAAAATCATCTCAGGGTTTTTAGAAGAAAGCCACCAAAAATGAGCCAACAACTCGACCAAAGAGCCGCGTTTCCGCGGCAATAGCAAGCTATTGCCGCGGAACCGCGGCCATCTTGGTGAGTCACTGGGTCGATTTTGGTGCAGTGTATTTCTGACTTGGTTTTAGGATTTTTAAGATGGTTTATATGTGCCCAGATTTTTCAGAATAGAAATTTGTTTTTGGGGGCCTATAAATCCGTATTTTTCCGAACTTCAATATACTTTGACTATATAGGTTATATCTGTGATGTTCATATGTATTGAACGTCGGCTAATCGCTATATGTCGATTAGTCGGGGTTATACATATCTGTGATCTGTGATTGTTGTTGATGGTTTGTGTATATGAACTCGTTGGATTGTCGCGGATGAATAGCCGGGATGGATGTGAGATGAGAGTTTCTTTTTCTTTCATTCATGTAATAATTTGTAAATTGATGTAATATTATTTGTATGGCCGCACAACGGGGTCGGGGTTGTAGCCGCCATTGTATAATTCTTTTTACTGTTTTGGCTCCTAGGATAGACCCATGGAGGGGGTGCACAAACTACCGGGTATCTCGAAGTGCCGAGTGGCCTACTCATGGCGTTGAGGGAGGTTGCTTCGCTTCGGGTACTTGGTGGGTAGTTTGCCGGACCCATAGGGGTCTTGGGTGGGGTATTGGCTATTCATCGCGACCGTGTAATCCGCTTTTCGTTGCAGGCTCGAACGAATCGCGGGTTCCTAGTATATCCAAAGTATTCATCTGTGATCTGGATTGGCTATCATTGCAGTATATCTATATATAATAACTATTTAGGCGTTGCTTATGTTTTACAGCCGCGCTAGCCCAGCCCAAAACAGCCGCGCTAGCCTAGCCCCCGCTCTGTCGTTAGTTAAGTAACCTAAAGGGTGATGACGGGGCCCAGTGGCGAATGCGAATGGCATAAGCGTACGTCATATTTTGGTTGTTTTCTGCAATGGTAGGATTTAAATGATGGGACGCATTAAAAGAACTAATGCAAGAAAATAAACCTAAAAGACGTTGTTGGAACAATTTTTCAAAAAGCTGTTATTGCAAGGACGTTCATTTTTGTTTTGCATCGCGGTATTCGGTTGTGAATGCCCAGCACCTCAGTCGACGAGGCAAGGGCCGAGATCCCTTCATCGGGAGTGACCCCTTGGACAAAAGTTTGCGTCAGGGTAATAACTTCACTATAGTCGATTATTCTTGCTTTGCATCGAGGTATTCAGTTTGGAATATCATGCATCCCATTCGACGAGGAAAGAGCCGAGATCCCTTCACAGGGAGTGACCTCTTTAGCAAAAGTTTTCGCCACTATATTTTCAAAAAAGGTGCAATCATGTTCCTTCAACGATATCAAGTTCATTACGTAACGGGTTTTTCGCCAAAAACCCAGCCGTAGCCCTCCGTCGTTTCGGATTAATATTATTCAGTATTCGTGCTGCGTTTGTTGACCTAGTCAAGGCGTAGTGAACGGTAGCTAAATAATATTTTTCTGTGGATTGCAAATGTGATTGGTTAGGACAGTCGTGCGGTCTTGTTGACCTAGTCAAGGGCACGTACGGGTGGGTCTAATGCAATCAGGATTATGACGGGTAGAACTTGTCTAAACAGTTTGTGGCTTGTTGACCTAGTCAAGGTCATGAACCGTTAGGGGCAAAAACCACATCGGGAGTTTCAAAAGAACTGAAACTTGCAGATTTAGCATACCTTCTGGAGTGTGGTGACTAGAGTGGATTCCATCTAGGTTATCACACAATGACAGTTGGATCCCGATCCCACTGATGAGTTGGATTACTCTCGGGAGATTATTTCACTTAAACGATCAATGCTATAAACCTAGTAGGTGTCTAGAAAGGTGTCAGCGGGGCTAAGCCCCCAGGGAAAAGAGGTTCTTGAATTAAGAAACTTCGCGAAAGCGTTGGAAAACCTCCCTCGAAGTACCGACACTAGCCTGGCTGAAAGGTTAAGCAAGTATTGTGACGTGACTTAAAACCCGACTAGTTCTTCTTTTAAAAAGGTTTTAAGAAGAATTTGAGTAAACAGTGGGAGACATCCTGGTTAGATAAATTAATAAACCAATCTAATCTTGCAAGAGCATACGCTGAGTGTTTCTTTTCTCTCTCTCCAGGCAGCAACCTTTTTACGCCCTAATCAAGATAATAAAATGTATCGCTTGACTGATCCGAATTCTTATTCGGGACTGGGGAAAGTTGGTTCAGCTCTAACTTGTGACAACAGTCATGAGTATGAGAATGGGAAAGGGGATTGTATGGATTTCCAGGATACCCAGTTGAAGAAGAAGCATGGTTTTGCATCTACTTCAGGTGTTCTTGTAATTGAGAACTGTTTTACGGTCAGCCCTACCTCCTGGGTACTTGATACCGGATCAGGATCTCATATCTGTAATTTATTGCAGGGACTGAGAAAAAGTAGGAAAGTTGCACCGGGTGATATGTCGCTCAGAGTAGCGAACGGAGCACAAGTTAATGCGGCAGCCGTCGGTGAATATCACCTAGTATTGCCAAATGGCAAGACTATGATTTTGAACGATTGCTACTATGTACCCTCCATGGTTTGCAACATCATATCAGTTTCTTTACTCGATAAAGATGGATATAACTTTGTTCTTGAAAAGAATATCATGAACATTTGCCTTCATAAGGTACTGGTTGCAGAGGGTACACTGTATGATGGTATCTACGTTCTAAATCAGAATACAGTTCTCAATATACAAAACACACGCAAGAGGAAGAATTCAGATATGAATGAATCCTACTTGTGGCATTGTAGACTTGGTCATATCGGAGAGAAAAGATTGAGTAAGTTGCATAAAGATGGACTCTTGAATGCGTTCGAGTTTTCATCTTATGAAACTTGTCAGTCTTGTCTCAAAGGGAAGATGACCAAATCTCCGTTCACCGGACATGGAGAAAGAGCAACCGAGCTCTTGGGACTCGTACATAGTGATGTATGCGGTCCGATGTCTATACATGCAAGGGGTGGGTTCTCGTACTTCATCACATTCACTGACGATCTCTCTAGGTTCGGATATGTGTATCTGATGAAACACAAATCTGAAGCTTTTGAGAAATTCAAGGAATTTAGAAACGAAGTAGAGAACCAGACAGGCAAAAGTATCAAGATCCTCCAGTCTGACAGGGGAGGGGAGTACTTAAGCACGGAATTCCTAGATTACTTAAAAGAGAATGGTATTCTCTCTCAGCTTACTCCTCCTTATACACCACAGCACAACGGTGTTTCGGAGCGGAGGAATCGTACCCTACTGGATATGGTTCACTCCATGATGAGTAATGCCGAGTTGCCTCTTTCATTTTGGGGACATGCGCTATTGACAGCAGCATACCTATTGAATGATGTTCCGTCTAAATCAGTGCCTAAGACTCCGTTCGAGATATGGAATGGAAAGAGGCCATATCTTAAAAGATTTAAGATATGGGGTTGTCCGGCTTATGTTAAAACGCATAAACCGGATAAACTAGAGGCACGGTCAGTTTTATGTAAGTTTTTGGGATATCCAAAGAATGGTTATGGATATCTATTCTACCACACCGAGGAACAGAAGGTGTTTGTTGCTCAGCATGCCGTTTTCTTAGAAACGGAGTTTCTTGCAAAAGAAATTAGTGGGAGCACGGTAGAATTGGAAGAAATTCAGCGACCACAAACTGAAACTGAAAATTTGACAGAACCTCAGGATTCAATAACCCCAGACGAACCTCAGCCACTCCGCAGATCTGGTAGGATTTCTCATCCGCCCGAGAGATACTACGGTTTTCTCATTGACGGGGATCGAGAGGATTGCATCTTGGAAGAAGATGACCCTACCAGTTTCAGGCAGGCCATTATCAGTAGGGACTCTGATAAGTGGCAGGGAGCAATGCAATCCGAAATGGAGTCCATGTACGCCAATAAAGTGTGGACCTTGGATATTGCTCCATCTGGGGTAAAACCTGTTGGATGCAAATGGATCTACAAAAGGAAACTTGGTGTAGATGGGCAGGTTGAAACCTATAAAGCTAGACTCGTTGCAAAAGGTTTTCGTCAAAGACCTGATTTGGACTATGATGAAACTTTTTCTCCGGTGGCTATGCTCAAATCCATTCGGATCCTACTTGCCATTGCTGCCTTCCATGACTATGAAATCTGGCAGATGGATGTTAAAACGGCTTTCCTAAACGGTTGTTTGGAAGAGTGCGTTTACATGGATCAACCAGAAGGTTTCGTAGACAGTGGGAGCAGCGGAAAGGTGTGCAAGTTGCTTAAATCCATTTATGGATTAAAGCAGGCATCGCGGAGCTGGAACATCTGTTTTGATGAGGCAATCAAGGAATTTGATTTCATCAAGAACGAAGATGAACCCTGTGTATATAAGAAGATTGTAGGACGAACTGTCATATTCCTAGTCTTGTACGTGGACGACATTCTTTTGATAGGAAATGACATTCCTATGCTACAATCGGTCAAGCTATTTTTGTCACAAAGGTTCTCCATGAAGGACCTGGGTGATGCCTCGTACATTCTGGGGATCAAGATCTATAGAGATAGATCCAAGAAAATATTGGGACTTTCACAGTCCAGGTACATAGAGACCGTACTAAAGAGATTTAGTATGGAGGGTTCCAAGTGCGGTAACATACCCGCATTGCACGGAATTACCCTCTCCAAGAAGATGTCTCCTAAGACTGACGAGGAGAGGGTTCGCATGAGCACTATACCCTACGCTTCGGCGGTAGGATCTATAATGTATGCGATGCTATATACAAGACCAGATGTAGCTTACGCGCTGAGCGCGGTAAGCCGGTATCAGTCAGACCCAGGTGAGGACCACTAGACAGCAGTGAAGAACATTCTCAAGTACCTGAGAAGGACTAAGGAGATGTTCCTGGTTTACGGTAATGGAGACCTCAGGGTCGAGTCCTTTGCCGATTCAAGCTTCCAGAGTGACAAAAATGACGGCAAGTCTGTCTCGGGTTTTGTGTTTACCCTCAACGGAGGGGCGGTATGTTGGAGGAGTTCCAAGCAGGATACCGTCGCAGACTCGAAGATGGAGGCTGAATACATTGCTGCAAGCGATGCCGCAAAAGAGGCGGTCTGGATGAAGAAGTTCATTAGTGAACTTCAGGTGGTTCCGTCCATTGTTGACCCAATACCTTTGTATTGCGATAACAATGGGGCTATAGCTTTAGCGAAGGAACCAAGGTCCCATCAGAAATCCAGGCACATCTTAAGGCGGTATCACCTGATCAGGGAGATCATTGATCGACAGGAGATCGAGGTGCGGAGAGTGGACACAAAGGACAACACTGCGGACCCATTCACGAAGGCTTTACCCCAGACTCAGTTCAAGCGGCTGATCGAGATGATAGGTCTTCGATACGCCGGTACATGGCCTTAGTGCAAGTGGGAGATTATTAGTGTATATGCCCTAGAGGCCATTACTGTATCATACTAGTATGTATATTACTTGATGGAAGCTTGGGATATTCATAGTTGTACAGACAATCTTGCTCAATATAGTAGTATGCTACTTGGTTTGTCTCCGCTTTAATGTGTACATGTGTGTTTATTTATTATATCACCTATACGCATTAGTAGAGCCTTTAGGATCTTTGCTTGATTACCGGCGTTGTGATGGCGATCACACTCGTGGGGGCTGGGTAATCTACAAGCACATCCTTATACACGTCCCTAGTCGTGGGAGTATCGAGATAGGGCATCGATGCTCCGGAGTAGACTAGCGTATGCGCTTCTCATCCCAGCACGGGAGACGGTCTGTCCCACAGCCGTCGGTACGTCGTACTTGAGATAGTATGCGGGTGCTCGTTAGGTTACGAGTACACTGGACAGGACTCGTCGGGAACTGATGGTTGGTATTATATCTATCGTCAGTTATCAGTTCCCAGGTGACATGAGTACAGCTTAGTCTGCTGACTTGACACTGTCACTTCGCCTCGAGTGTGTTCCCACTGTTCTTTGGTTACTACCCTACCACGGCTCTACTGAGTCGTGCAAACAGGTAGTAGTTGGGAGCAGTCCCGAAGCACTTGGAGGCAGTGACGGTTAGACAGGATTCGTCTCTCCCGGTATTGGGGGTTGACATCGCGCTGTGTCTAGGAGAGCCATTACATAAGTAGTCCCTGGCCAGAGCAAGCGAGATATACTGGTAGGTTCCAGTGTTATCTCAGGGTGTTCTGGGCTTCACTCTGACACGACTTGTACCGCTATTAGGGGTCTGACGCTTGCCGCCCCCTAGGCCCGACATGCGATGTATCAGACGAACAGACCGGACTGTACGGAGATTGTCACATACAGACTCAGTAGGAGTTCGGATGGGTTTACCTCATCGGCCTTCTTGTCGACATCTACCTGGGGACCGTTACGCACAGCTAGTGCCTCTTGCGGTCTGTGGTTAAACCCGCTGCCAGCGTAGTGTCGAGTCTTTAGAGTCCCACACAGAGAGTTTCCCTGCACTGAGCGAAACGTGTAGAGGCCGTATGGTTTTACGGCAGGGCTGCGATCACTTACATACACTTGTGTGCGTATGGTGCTCGGGCAGGCAGTACTAGTGGGTTTTGGTTTAAGCCGGATCCTAGTATTGCACGGATGGTTTTGTTTTGTCTTCTGCGCATCCGCATTCTGCGGAATGCGGATGCAGGTGTGTATGCACAGTTTTCGGAGTGATGAAGGAGGAGGTGCCTCATTAGAGTTTTGGCAGTTGGTTCGGCCAAAACCGTTATGTGGCGGGCTCATTAGGGTTTTGACAGTTCGTTTGGTCAAAACCATTATGAGCCGGGGACATTATTTACTAATCCTTTCATTGATAATTATGTTATGGCTAATTACATTGACCATTTGACCATCTTGACTTTGTTGACCATTTGACCAAAGTTGACTAGGATCTTCTTGAAAGATCTAAAGTATTCTTTGGTTTTCTTTTTCTTTTTCTTTTTGGTTATGATAATGGTCATGTCATTTGTAGCCATCACCTTTATCTTGATGTGATTAGTAATGATAATGTTTTTGCATTATTGCAACCATGGTTGGGTTTTCTCTTGGTTAGGCTTTTCATTTGCTCATTCTCATTCTCTCTCTTGAAATGAGAAGCTTCATGGTTGCTAGCTAGCTCCTCCTTCTTCCTCCTCTTGATTTATCTTTTGATCTCATGTGTTGAGAGACAAAACCATTCATCTACCACTTCTATACAACCTAGGGCTTCTAGATTAGCAATCTCCTTGCCCTAGTTACCTCGGCTCGAGGTGGAGCTTGGTGTACATCTCTCGGATGGATCGTCTTAGACTCAAGGAGGCCGCGGAGGTGACCAAAGTCCGGATCAACCATTGAGCAAGCAAAGAGAAGAACAACAAGAAGAGAAGAACAACAAGAAGTGAAGAACAACAAGAAGAGAAGGAGTTCAAGTTGAGGTATAACCCCTAACCGAGTAGATAACATCTCAAGTTAGGATGCTAGTGTATTGTTTAGCAAAGATCCGGCTTTTACGGTCCATGTTACCAAGTCCAGAAAAATTTTTGTTTTACTGTTTCCGCAACCCCGAAAGTACCGGGAGAGGTAACGTGGACCTAACATATATAACATATATATAGGTTCCATGGATGAAATCACGGTTTATGCATGTTAAATGTACACGAGTGTCCGAATGAAGTAAAACGATAGATAAAGTGTCATAGGCTACGTCATTAGTAAAAGTGTAATTAAAACATGTAAATGTGATTATTAGGTTTAAATTCAAACGGTAGGTTCCAAGTTTGAAAGATAAAATGATATATAACAATATTGCACACGAAAATGGGAAATGATCGTACTAAAGTTAAAACTACAGGTTTAGGGTGTCATCAATGTGTATGTAAATATTATTTAGCATGTAGCAAGGGGTACTTGCCTCGACGGGTCGCGAATCGGGAAAACGGAACGTTAAACGTCGGCGGGAAAAACTCGCGACGGGCGCACGGTTCACGGAATGAACCCAAACGACGAACAGTGTAACCACACAGATCAGAGTACCTCGCTGGATCGTCGGGATACGTCGTCGGCACGGCCGGATTCCGGCGAGACACAAAACAACAACATTACGATACAAAGAAAATGTGCATGTAAAGAAAGAATGGAAAGAAAGAGAAGAGGAAGATGGAGGCTTACTGTGGTTAGGGGACACGGTATGATGTGCCGACAGTGGTGGTCGGTGAAGCTCCGGCGAGGGTATAGGGTGCTCGGGAAAGGTGGGTTTCGGCTACTGTGGGTGTGCAGTGACGAACCGAGAGAGAGAGATGCAGGAGAAGAAGGGAAGGAAGATGAGGAGGAGAATAGGGGTGAGTTTGGCGGCTACGTCGACAGAGCTCCGAGCACGCCCTGCAAGGATCACCGGCGGTAAGAAATAAACGAGCAATGGAAAGAATAAGGAGAAGAAGAAGAAGAAGAAGAAGAAGAAGAAGAAGATACTCACCGAGAGATGCACGAGGTCGGGGGACGGATCGAGATCGCCGGCGGCGACTCCCGGCGGCGCAGACACGTGCAGGGGTGCACAGTCCCCTCGTGCAGGTGCTCGGGAGGAATGGGAAAGGAGGAGGGAGGTGCAGTGGAGCGGACGAGGGCGAGGAGACGTCGAGGCCGGTGGTGATGGCGTCGGCGTTGGGGCTGCGGCGGCGAAGGGCAAGGCGGCTAGGGTTTCTCGCGACGTGGGTTCGATGAAGGAAAAGAAAAGGAGAGGAGGGAGGAAAAATATATGGGGGAGAGAGAGGGAGAGAGATACGGGGAGAGAGAGAGAGAGAAGAGACGGGGGGAGAGAGGGAGATTGCGAGAGGAGAGAGAGGAGAGAGAAACGGGGAGAGGAGAGAGAATCTTGGATTTATATGACGGAGAGAGAAAGAGAGAAGAGAGAGAAGGAGAGAGAGAAAGCGAGAGAGAGAGAGGGTGGGGCCCACGGGGGTTACAGGAAGGATGTGATTGGCTGGGAGAAATTCGTGGCGGTTAGGAAAATTTTAATAAAAGATTTAGGAAAATAGGAAAATATATTATAAGGGGTTAAAAAATATATTCGACGGTTAAAAGATTTATTAGAAATTGGGATTTGGCGCAAAGTAAAATATTTCCAAATTGCGCCCGGGTCGGGTCCAAAAATTTGAAATTGAAATAAGAAAATTTTAGGCGGGATCCAAAATTTAAAATGAAGTATTTTACTGTCAAAAAGCGTACCCCCAAGACGGACACACATACGTGCGCGTAGCCGTCCAAACTCGCCCGTTTCACTGAACGGAACGAGAACACGATGCACGGACGCTACAACAGGGTTAGGGGTGTCAAACATGTCATGACGAATATTTTTAATTTTATTTTAGATGCCTTAAATTGTTATAAGCAGAAATAAATTTTCAGGCAAGATTTATACTAGCAACAGTCAATTATGATCAATGAAATAAATACCATACACCATTCATACGGTAACAGAAACTAGTAGCATTGGGCTCGGTTGTTACATTATACCCAACTACAAAAAGAATTTCGTCCTCGAAATTCCAAGAATACAAAGATAGACAACAAATAACTACAAGAAAAGATGAGGAAACTTCTGCCGGATTTCATCTTCTCGTTCCCAAGTGGACTCTCCATGCGAGCGATTACCCCAAGAAACAAGCACAAGAGGGATCACCTTGTTCTTAAGAACCTTTTCCCTTCGATCCACAATTTCAATCGGTCGCTCCTCAAAAGTCAAGTCTTCTCGTACTGTTAGCTCCGAATGATCCAATACGTGCATTTCATCACGAACGTACTTATGGAGTTGAGATACGTGAAACACATCGTGCACATTCGCCAAGGACCGCGGTGACGCCAAACGATACGCTACCTCACCAACACGCTCCAAGATCTCAAAGGGTCCAACGAATCGAGGACTGAGCTTTCCTCGACTTTCAAAACGAATCACCCCTCTAGTCGGTGATATCTTCAAGAATACCAAATCACCCACGGCGAACTCTAGAGGTCTTCTCGACGTGTCTGCCCAACTCTTCTGTCGGTCTTGAGCTGCCTTCATAAGATTTATGATAGTGTTAACCTTCTCAACTGTCTGCACAACCAAATCTGGTCCCAATAATTTTCGTTCACCGACATCGTCCCAGCAAACAGGTGAACGGCATTTACGACCATACAAAGCTTCAAATGGAGCCATCTGGATAGTTGCCTGAAAACTGTTGTTGTAAGAAAACTCCACCAAATGTTGATGATCCTCCCAGGAACCCTTGAAGTCCAACATGTATGCCCTCAACATATCTTCAAGAGTTTGGATCGTTCTCTCGGACTGACCATCAGTTTGAGGATGATAAGCTGTGCTAAACTTCAATCGAGTCCCCAAGCTTTCCTGTAAACTCCTCCAGAAGTATGATAAGAACCGAGTGTCATGATCGGACACGATGCTTACCGGTACTCCATGCAATCTTACAATCTCCTGCATGTACCGCTCCGCCAAAGTTTCTGTTGATTGACCAACCCGAAAAGAAATAAAGTGAGCTGCTTTGGTCAATCGATCAACAATCACCCATACAGCATTGTTGCCCTTTGGACTCCGCGGTAAAGCCGTCACGAAATCCATGGTTATATGTTCCCACTTCCACTGAGGAATCGGAAGTGGTTGCAATAAACCAGCAACCCTTTGATGTTCAGCCTTAACTTGCTGACACACCAAGCACTTTGCCACAAAGCGAGCAATCTCCCGTTTCATGCATTCCCACCAGAAATGCTGTCGAATATCTCGGTACATCTTTGTGCCTCCTGAATGTACAGAATAAGCTGAACTGTGTGCCTCCTTCATAAGCTCTTCACGAATATCTCCCTTTGGCACACACAAACGGCTACCATATCTCAACGAACCATCTTCGTGGATCAATAAATCTGTTCGTAGTCCGGCTTCAACCTGTCCTCGAAACTTTTGCAGTCTGGGATCCCGCGATTACGCTGCTTTAATATTCTCGATCAACGATGAATGTACTTGCAGCTGCATCAACTGTCCCGAAGAATGCGGTAGCACAACCTCCAAGTCAAATCTTCGAAAATCTTCAACGAGCTCCTTCTGCGTAGTTAACACCTGAATTGCTGGTAACCGACTAAGCGCATCCAGCACGACATTAACCTTCCCCGGATGGTACTTGAGATCAAGATCGTAGTCAGCCATCAGCTCCAACCATCTACGTTGCCTCATATTAAGCTCCTTCTGCGTGAACACATACTTCAAGCTCTTATAATCCGTGAAAACTTCGACCCTTTCGCCTAAAAGGTAGTGTCTCCAAATTTTCAAAGCGAAAATCACAGCCGCAAGCTCCAAGCCATGAGTTGGGTAATTCTTCTCATGGGTCTGCAACTGTCTCGATGCGTACGCTACAACCTTCCCATGCTGCATCAAAACACATCCCAATCCTTTCCCAGATGCGTCGCTGTGAATCACCAATCCTCCGGAATTGTCTGGCACAGTCAAAATAGGGGCGGTTATCAATTTCTGCTTCAACGTCTCAAAAACTAACGCACATTTGTCCGTCCATACAAAAGGTACCTCCTTGCGCGTAAGCTTGGTTAACGGCTCCGCCCGACGAGCAAAGTTCTCCACAAATCTTCTGTAATATCCGGCGAGTCCAAGAAAACTTCTTATCTCCGCAACATTCTTTGGAATCGGCTAATCTCGAACTGCTGCAATCTATTCTGGATCGACGGCAATTCCATCGCCAGATACAACATGCCCCAAAAACCTTACTTCCTCCAGCCAAAACTCGCACTTACTCATCTTCGCATATAACTTCTCCTGTCTCAACGTCTGCAGTGCGATCTTCAAATGTTCTGCATGCTCTTCAAAACTCTTCGAGTAAACCAGAATATCGTCAATGAATACCACAATAAACTGGTCCAAGAATGGTGAAAAGATTCGGTTCATCAAGTCCATGAATACTGCCGATGCATTCGTTACTCCGAAGGGCATCACTAAGTATTCGTAATGTCCATACTGAGTTCGGAACGTCGTCTTGCAAATATCTTCTGCTTTCACTCGGACCTGATGATATCCGGATCGCAAATCCAGCTTCGAGAATACCCTCGCGCCACTAAGCTGCTCGAAAAGTTCGCCAATGCGAGGGATCGAGTACTTGTTCTTAATAGTCACCTGGTTTAATTCTCGATAGTCGATGCACATCCTTCTCGTGCCATCTTTCTTCTTTACTAGAAGAACTGGAGCTCCCCAAGGCAAGTTACTGCTTCGAATCCAACCCTTTTCAAGCAATTCAGCAACCTGTTTCTTAACTTCTTCCAACTCTACTGGTGCCATTGGATAATACGCTTTGGATACTGGCGCTGCACCTGGAATAAGATCAATTGCGAACTCCACGTCTCACTTCGGCGGTAAACCCGATATATCTTCAAACACGTCCATAAAATCACGAACAACAGCCGGCTCTTCACTTTTATCAACTTCCATTGATGCAAGAATATTGTTTGTCGGCCTAGCCCTAAACTCGACTGGCCCGACAGAACTGTTTCCTCCAGTGAAGTTAAACTCGGGATGCCCGGGATTCTGGAAAATTACCTTCCTTGCCCTACAATCAATGTGAGCGTGGAAAGTGCCAAGAAAATCCATTCCCAAGACGACTTCGTAGCTGCCCGTATCAATCACCAAGAAATCTGCAAAAAGCTCCCGTCCGCACATAACAACTGTACAATCTTTACATTCCCTACTAGCTATGATTTTCCCATTCCCAGTGTGTATGTCCCAGAAACTAGACAGGGTCGTGCAGTCAATCGAGTGTGTAGTTATAAACTTGGATGACATAAAACAATGGGATGCACCAGAATCAAATAACGCTAATGCGGAAAGACCATGAACGAGTAGAGTACCTGAAACAACTTCTCCTGACGCCTTAGCTTCTTCAGCTGTCAAGGTAAAAGCTCGAGCCTGATTAGGTCTTTGAGTCAGCTGTTTCTATCCCTGGAACGGTCTCTGCGGAGGCTTCTGAATATCATCCCCCGTACGAAGCTTCGACGGACAAGAACTAACGGCGTGATCTGCCGCTCCACAAACCAAACAGAGTCCCAGCCTCCTTCGACAATCCTTTTGCACGTGGCCAGATAAATTGTAGTAGTTACAAATCATGCTCTTTCTTCGATCGATGACAATAGGCTTCTTCATGGGTGCTACGCCTCGACGGTCCACTAGAATACCTCTGCGACCATGAGCTCGGTTTGGTACAAATGCTGGCTTCCTTACTGCAACTGCTGTCTGCTGTAGACTTCCCTTCATCCCAGATAAACTCTGCTGCTCTCGGGCTGCCGCAAGTACTTGTGAGAAAGTGGTCAAACCCAGGGAGACAATCTGCCTCTGGATGTCCACGTCCAAGCTGCGCATGAACCTCCATGCCCTGTCTGCATCGTTGGCAACTAAAGGTCCAGCGAATCTACTGAGTCTTGTCCATTCTGCTGCATGCACATTCACGGGTGCTCCCTTCTGCTTTAGCCCGATGAACTTCTCTTCCATTTCCTCCCGTGCAGTCCGCGGGAAGAACTTCTCCAGGAAACTCTTTGAAAAATCCGCCCACTTGATCGGCTTGGGCAAACGGTTCTCCTCCACAAGCCACCATTCTCGGGCATAGTCCACTAACTGAATGCGTACTACATCAACTCTTTTCTCATCTGGAATCTGTGCCGCAATAAGCAAGTTCTTTGTGTCAACTAGCCACTGTTCCACTGGCAACGGCTCCTCCAAACCAGTAAATGTAGACGGGGCCAAACGCCTGAAATCTGCTACGGTCCCTACTCAGTCAACTGGTTTAGCTCCAACATCGTTCACAGACTGCTGAATGATCTGCAAACCTTCCTGAAACGATTCCGCTTGCTGCTGGATCAGCTCGGTCTGTCTCTTTTGATTCTCCAGCATTCCCCTTATCACTCCAAGCATGGCGGCTTCGTCCACACGCCTTTGGTACGTCTTCAAATTCTTACCTGCCATATTCCTGAAATCAAAACACCCAACATTAGCATGATGATAGATTCAAAATATAAATCAAGGCTAGAACTCCAAATTACTTAAATAGAGTGCCACATTGTAACTATGCCGCGGTATCATAGCCACAATTACATAACTCCACCCAAGTCGCCTAAGTCCTAGAGATAACAAGGGTTCAGGTTTTCGAGTCGATATGCAAAGAAAGTTTGCACATCGTAAAAGATATAATCAGGAAGAATGTGATTCAAGAATGGTAAACGGCAAGGCGGCAGGACATGTTTCCTAAACACGGGTATTCTGATTCGTGTATAATACCCAACTACAAAAAGAATCAACCCGATTAACCTATGGCTCTGATATCAAAAGAACCATGTCACGCCCCGCTTCCCAGAGTACGCTAAAATGGGCACGTGATATAGCCAGCCATGCTACCTGTGGGTAGGAAGTATCCATCCACAGTCACATTACGGCTGTAGAGATATCAAGAACAAATAAAACTATCTAAAACATGTCCATAATCTAAGATAACATGAGTCAAGAATAATAAAATGCGGAAGCGAAAGATCCAATACAAAATAACTGGAATGTATGTCCCATAATGCGGGCTCACATCAGAAAATAAATGCAGGAAAGAAAAACTAACTACTGCTGACACTCACAGCTCAGCCTGTTGGCTGAAGTACTCCTGCTTGAACTGCAACAGCGGTACAGAATCTGGGCCATACAAAACCCAGACGTCAGCGCGTCAAGTCATCAAGTAATAGCATATAAACAGGGTAACAGGCAATGCGAATATAAACATGAATAAAGCAAGGGTAACAATAATATAAGTCAGAGCAGTTTAGGGTAGTGTGCAGTGGGTAAACTAAACTGTTCTATCAGGTTTTCTGTTCTAAAGTCTTTGAAACTAAATTGATGAATCATCGATGTAACTCAATAGTATCCCGTACATACCCGGGACCACGGCCCAGATTCTCGGGCTAAAACCGAGACATGCCGCTAGGCACTAAACAGGAATGTGTACAGATGAATGATGTCAGCAGCATCATTCCAATGCTGGCCTAGCCTCTAAAACTTATCAGAACAAGTAGCGAACTGTTGAGTTACAAGTCAGGTTTCACCTTTGATTTCCCCATACCCGCAAGTTATATGTGTATGTCAAGTCAGGTATCCCGTAATCAAGAACTAATGCCAACACAGGATCAGGTAAACAGGTTTGTCTGGATAGACAACAGGAACGGTCCATGAGGACTACATGTCAGGTTTGTTGGCATTAGACACAAGATCGGGTAACGGGTCAGGTCATGGTACATCAGGTCCAGTCAAGAAGTATACGGTACCATGTCGGGTCAATCAATATGTATGTAGCAAGTCAGGTCAAGATGTAAACGATATCATGGGTGTGCTCATACTCAGTTACATAATCAAGCAGGGTCATCAACAACATAGATTTAAGCAACGAATTAAACAATAAAGAAGCATCGATTAATTAGCAGCATAGTTATCAATTGGGTATCCGAGGTGTTATCAACATTATAAGAATACAATATGACAGTTAGGGCCGTTAAATCATGTTAACCAGTTTAAGAATTTTATGGATGCAATGATATATATATATATATATATATATATATATATATATATATATATATATAGGTTCCATGGATGAAATCACAGTTTATTCAGGTTAAATGTACACGAGTGTCCGAATGAAGTAAAACGATAGATAAAGTGCCATAGGCTATGTCATTAGTGAAAGTGTAATTAAAACATGTAAATGTGATTATTAGATTTAAATTCAAACGGTAGGTTCCAAGTTTGAAAGATAAAATGATATATAACAATATTGAACACGAAAATGGGAAACGATCGTACTAAAGTTAAAACTACAGGTTTAGGGTGCCATCAATGTGTATGTAAATATTATTTAGCATGTAGCAAGGGGTACTTGCCTCGACGGGTCGCGAATCGGGAAAACCGAATGTTAAACGTCGGTGGGGAAAACTCGCGACGGGCGCACGGTTCACGGAATGAACCCAAACGACGAACAGTGGAACCACACAGATCAGAGTACCTCGCTGGATCGTCGGGATACGTCGTCGGCACGGCCGGATTCCGGCGAGACACAAAACAACAACATTACGATACAAAGAAAAGGTGCATGTAAAGAAAGAATGGAAAGAAAGAGAAGAGGAAGATGGAGGCTTACTGTGGTTAGGGGACACGGTATGATGTGCCGACAATGGTGGTCGGTGAAGCTCCGGCGAGGGTATAGGGTGCTTGGGAAAGGTGGGTTTCGGCTACTGTGGGTGTGCAGTGATGAACCGAGAGAGAGAGATGCAGGAGAAGAAGGGAAGGAAGATGAGGAGGAGAATAGGGGTGAGATCGGTGGCTACGTCGAAAGAGCTCCGGGCACGCCCTGCAAGGATCACCGGCGGTAAGAAATAGCCGAGCAATGGAAAGAATAAGGAACAGAAGAAGAAGAAGAAGAAGAAGAAGAAGAAGAAGACACTCACCGAGGGATGCACGAGGTCGAGGGACGGATCGAGATCGCCGGCGGCGACTCTCGGCGACGGCGACTCCCGGCGGCGCAGACGCGTGCAGGGGTGCGCAGTCCCCTCGTGCAGGTGCTCGGGAGGAATGGGAAAGGAGGAGGGAGGTGCAGTTGAGCGGACGAGGGCGAGGAGACGTCGAGGCCGGTGGTGATGGCATCGGCGTTGGGGCTGCGGCGGCGAAGGGCAAGACGGCTAGGGTTTCTCGCGACGTGGGTTCGATGAAGGAAAAGAAAAAGAGAGGAGGGAGGAAAAATATATGGGAGAGAGAAAGGGAGAGAGATACGGGGAGAGAGAGAGAAGAGACGGGGAGAGAGAGAGATTGCGAGAGGAGAGAGAGAGGAGAGAGATAGAGAGAGGAGAGAGAATCTTGGATTTATATGACGGAGAGAGAAAGAGAGAAGAGAGAGAATGAGAGAGAGAAAGCGAGAGAGAGAGAGAAGGTGGGGCCCACGGGGGTTACAGGAAGGATGTGATTGGCTGGGAGAAATTCGTGGGGGTTAGGAAAATTTTAATAAAAGATTTAGGAAAATAGGAAAATATATTATAAGGGGTTAAAAAATATATTCGACAGTTAAAAGATTTATTAGAAATTGGGATTTGGCGCAAAGTAAAATATTTCCAAATTGCGCCCGGGTCGGGTCCAAAAATTTGAAATTGAAATAAGAAAATTTTAGGCGGGATCCAAAATTTAAAATGAAGTATTTTACTGTCAAAAAGCATACCCCCAAGACGGACACACGTACACGCGCGTAGCCGTCCAAACTCGCCCGTTTCACTGAACGGGACGAGAACACGATGCACGGACGCTACAACAGGGTTAGGGGTGTCCAGCATGCCATGACGAATATTTTTAATTTTATTTTAGATGCCTTAAATTGTTATAAGCAGAAACGAATTTTCAGGCAAAATTTATACTAGCAACAGTCAATTAGTAGGATCAATGAAATAAATACCATACACCATTCATACGGTAACAGAAACTAGTAGCATTGGGCTCGGTTGTTACATTATCCTTTTCCTTTTAGTGCCTAACGGCACGTCTCGGTTTCAGCCCGAGAGTCTTAGACCGTGGTCCCGGGCATGCACGGGATACTATTGAGTTACATCGACGATTCATCAAATTGATTTCAAAGACTTGAGAGTAGATAACCCATTAGACCTGTATAGTTTACTCACTGCACACTACCCTTCACTGCCCTGATTTATATTGCTGTTACACCTGTTTTACCATTCATGATTATATTTGCATTGCCTGTTACCCTGTTTATATTTTATTACTTGATGACATGACGCGCTGACGTCTGGGTTTTGCATGGCCCAGATTCCGTACCTTTATTGCAGTCCGAGCAGAAGTACTTCAGCCAGCAGGCTGAGCAGTGAGGTTTCAGTAGTAGTTAGTTCCTTTATTTTCTGTATTTTATTCCTGATATGAGCCCGCATTATGGGACATACATTCCAGTTATTTTGTATTGGATCTTTTGCTTCCGCACTTTTATTATTCTTGACTCATGTTATCTCTTGGCTAATGGACATGTATTAGATAGTTATATTTTGATTCTTGATATCTCTACAGCCGTAATGTGACTGTGGATGGATACTTCCTACCCACAGGTAGCATGGTTGGCTATGTCATGTGCCCATCTTAGCGTACTCTGGGAAGCGGGGCGTGACATGGTTCTTTTGGTATCAGAGCCATAGGTTAGTCGGGTTGATTCCTTTGTAGTTGGGTATTGTACCCAATACATGAATAAAAATACCCGTGTTTAGGAAACATGTCCTGCCAGTTTGCCGTTTTACCGTTCTTGAATCTAAATTCTTCCTGATTATATCTTTTACGGTGTGCAAACTTCCTTTGCATATCGACTCGAAACCTAATTCTTTGTTATCTCTAGAACTTAGACGACTTTGGTGGAGTTATGTAATTGTAGCTATGATACCGCGGCATAGTTACAATGCGTTACTCTGTTTAAGTAACTCGGAGTTCTAGCCTTGATCTATATTTTGAATCTGTTATCATGCTAATCCTTGGGTGTTTTGATTTCAGGAACATGGAAGACAAGAATCTGAAGACGTACCAAAGGCGTGTTGACGAAGCCGCTATGCTTGGTGTAATACGGGGGATATTGGAGAATCAAAAGAGGCAAACCGAGCTGATCCAGCAGCAAGCTGAATCGTTTCAGGAAGGTTTGCGGACCGTTCAGCAGTCCGTGAACAATGTTGGGGCCAGACCAATAGATCGAGTGGGGACCGTAGCAGATTTCAGGAGTCTGGGTCCATCTGTCTTTACTGGTTTGGAGGAGCCGTTGCCAGCGGAGCAGTGGTTGGTTGATACGGAGAATCTACTCATTGCGGCGCAGATCCCAGATGATAAGAGGGTGGATGTGGTACGCATCCAGTTAGTGGATTACGCTCGTGAATGGTGGCTTGTGGAGGAGACCCGCTTGTCCAAACCGATCAAGTGGGTGGATTTTTCGAAGAGTTTCCTGGAGAAGTTCTTCCCGCGGACGGCACGGGAGAAAATGGAAGAGAAGTTCATCAGTCTAAAGCAGAATGGTGCACCCGTAGATGTACATGCAGCCGAGTGGACACGGCTCAGTAGATTCGCTGGACCTTTAGTTGCCAACGATGCAGACAGGGCAAGGAGGTTCATGCGCAGCTTGGATGTGGACATTCAGAGGCAGATTGTCTCCCTGGGTTTGACCACTTTCTCACAGGTACTTACGGCAGCCCGAGAACAGCAGAGCTTATCTGGGAAGACTGGGAGTTCACAGCAGACAGCGGTTACGGTAAGGAAGCCGGCATTAGTACCAAACCGAGCTCATGGACGCAGAAATATTCCAGTGGACCGTCGTGGTGTAACACCGATGAAGAAGCCTGCTGTCGTTGATCAGAGGAAGCACGTGATTTGTAGCTATTGCCACTTATCCGCACATTTGCAAAGGGAATGTCGCAGGATTCGGGGACTTTGTCTGGTTTGTGGATTGGCGGATCATACTGTTAATTCTTGTCCGTCGAAGCTTCGCACAAGGGATGATATTCAGAAGCCACCGCAGAAACCGTTTCCGGGACAGAAGCAGCTGACTCAAGGACCCAATCAGGCTCGAGCTTTTACCTTGACGGCTGAGGAAGCTAAGGTTTCAGGAGAAGTTGTTTCAGGTATTCTACTCGTTCATGGTTTTCCCGCATTAGCGTTATTTGATTCTGGTGCATCCCATTGTTTTATGTCGTCCAAGTTTATAGCTACACACTCGATTACCTGCACGACCCTGTCTAGTTTCTGGGACATACACACTGGGAATGAGAAAATCATATCTAGTAGAGAGTGTAAAGATTGCACAGTTATTGTTTGCGGATGGGAGCTTTTTGCAGATTTCTTGGTGATTGATACAGGCAGCTACGAAGTCGTCTTGGGAATGGATTTTCTTGGCACTTTCCACGCTCACATCGATTGTAGGGCAAAGAAAGTAATTTTCCAGATCCCCGGACATCCCGAGTTTACCTTCACTGGAGGAAGCAGTTCTGTCGGGCCAGTCGAGTTTAGGGATAGGCCGACAACTAATATTCTTGCATCAATGGAGGTTGATAATAGTGAAGAGCCAGCTGTTGTTCGAGATTTTATGGACGTGTTTGAAGATATATCAGGATTACCGCCGAAGCGAGACATGGAGTTCGCAATTGATCTTATTCCTGGTGCAGCGCCGGTATCTAAAGCGTATTATCCAATGGCACCAGTGGAGTTGGAAGATGTCAAGAAACAGGTTACTGAGTTACTCGAGAATGGTTGGATTCGAAGCAGTAACTCGCCTTGGGGAGCTCCAGTTTTTCTAGTTAAGAAGAAAGATGGCACAAGAAGGATGTGCATCGACTATCGAGAATTAAACCGGGTGACTATTAAGAACAAGTACCCGATCCCTCGCATCGGTGAACTATTTGAGCAGCGTAGTGGCGTGAGGGTATTCTCGAATCTGGATTTGTGATCCGGATATCATCAGGTCCGAGTGAAAGCAGAAGATATTTGCAAGACGGCGTTCCGAACTCGGTATGGACATTACGAGTACTTAGTGATGCCCTTCGGAGTAACGAATGCACCGGCGATATTCATGGACTTGATGAACCGAATCTTTTCACCATTCTTGGACCAGTTTATTATGGTGTTCATTGACGATATTCTGGTTTACTCGAGGAGTTTTGAAGAGCATGTTGAACATTTGAATATCGCACTGCAGACGTTGAGACAAGAGAAATTGTATGCGAAGATGAGCAAGTGTGAGTTTTGGCTGGAAGAAGTAAAGTTTTTGGGGCATGTTGTGTCTGGCGATGGAATCGCCGTCGATCCAGAAAAGATTGCAGCAGTTCGAGATTGGCCGATTCCAAAGAATGTTGCTGAGATAAGAAGTTTCCTTGGACTCGCCGGGTATTACAGAAGATTTGTGGAGAACTTTGCTCGTCTGGCGGAGCCGTTAACCAAGCTTACGCGCAAGGAGGTACCTTTTGTGTGGACGGATAGTTGTGCGTCAGATTTTGAGACGTTGAAACAGAGATTGATAACCGCTCCTATTCTGACAGTACCAGACAATTCCGGAGGATTGGTGATTCACAGCAACGCTTCTGGGAAAGGATTATGATGCGTTTTGATGCAGCATGGGAAGGTTGTAGCGTACGCATCGAGACGGTTGAAGACCCATGAGAAGAATTACCCAACTCACTACTTGGAGCTTGCGGCTGTGATTTTCGCTTTGAAAATTTGGAGACACTACCTTTTGGGCGAAAGGGTCGAGGTGTTTACTGATCATAAAATCTTGAAGTATGTGTTCACGCAGAAGGAGCTTAATATGAGGCAACGTAGATGGTTGGAGCTGATGGCTGATTACGATCTTGATCTTAAGTACCATCCGGGGAAAGTTAATGTCGTGCCGGATGCGCTCAGTCGGTTACCAGCTATTCAGCTGTTGACTACACAGAAGGAACTCATTGAAGACTTTCGGAGGCTTGATTTGGAGGTTGTGCTGCCGCATTCTTCGGGACAGTTGATGCAGCTGCAGGTACATTCGTCATTGATCGAGACTATTAAAGCAGCGCAACCGCATGACCCTAGATTGCAAAAGTTTCAAGAACAGGTTGAAGCTGGATTTCGAATAGATTTACTGATCCATGAAGATGGTTCGTTGAGATATGGTAGCCGTTTATGTGTGCCAAAGGGAGATATTCGTGAAGAACTTATGAAGGAGGCGCACAGCTCAGCTTATTCCGTACATCCAGGAGGCACGAAGATGTACCGCGATATACGACAGTATTTCTGGTGGGAAGGCATGAAACGGGAGATTACTCGCTTTGTGGCAAAGTGCTTAGTGTGTCAGCAAGTTAAGGCTGAACATCAAAGGATTGCTGGTTTATTGCAACCACTTCCGATTCCTCAGTGGAAGTGGGAACATATAACCATGAATTTCGTCACAGCTCTACCGCGGAGTCCAAAAGGCAACAATGCAGTATGGATGATTGTTGATCGTTTGACCAAAGCAGCTCATTTCATTCCTTCCCGGGTTGGTCAATCAACAGAGACTTTGGCGGAGCGGTACATGCAGGAGATTGTAAGATTGCATGGAGTACCGGTGAGCATCGTGTCCGATCGTGACACTCGGTTCTTATCACACTTTTGGCGGAGCTTACAGGAAAATTTGGGGACTCGATTGATATTTAGCACAGCTTATCATCCTCAAACTGATGGCCAGTCGGAGAGAACGATCCAAACTCTTGAAGATATGTTGAGAGCGTGCATGTTGGACTTCAAGGGTTCTTGGGAGGATCATCTACATTTGGTGGAGTTTTCTTACAACAACAGTTTTCAGGCGATGATTCAGATGGCTCCATTCGAAACTTTATATGGTTGCAAATGTCGTTCACCTGTTTGTTGGGACGATATCGGTGAACGAAGATTGTTGGGACCAGACTTGGTTGTGCAGACTGTTGAGAAGGTTAATGCTATCCGAAATCATATGAAAGTAGCACAAGACCGACAGAAGAGTTGGGCAGATACTTCGAGAAGACCTCTAGAGTTCGCCGTGGGTGATTTGGTATTCTTGAAGATATCACCGACTAGATGGGTGATTCGTTTTGGAAGTCGAGGAAAGTTCAGTCCTCGATTCGTTGGACCCTTTGAGATCTTGGAGCGGGTTGGTGAGGTAGCGTATCGATTGGCGTTACCGTAATTCTTGGCGAATGTTCATGATGTGTTTCACGTATCGCAACTCCGTAAGTATATTCGAGATGAAACACATGTGTTGGATCATTCGGAGCTGACGGTACGAGAAGACTTGACTTTTGAGGAGCGACCGGTTGAAATTATGGATCGAAGGGAAAAGATTCTTAAGAACAAGGTTATCCCTCTTGTACTTATTTCTTGGGGTAATCGCTCACATGGAGAGTCCACTTGGGAGAGAGAAGATGAAATCCGGCAGAGGTTTCCCCATCTTTTCTTGTAGTTTGTTTGTCGTTTATCCTTTTGTGTTCTTAGAATTTCGAGGACGAAATTCTTTTGTAGTTGGGCATAATGTAACAACCGAGTCCAGTTATACCAATTTCTGTTACCGTATGTGCTGTTGTGGTATTTCTTTCATTTATTATGCTTTGGCTGTTACTAGTTATAATTCACCCCGACATTTCATACTCTTGAATATAACGATTTAAGTTATTTAAAATAATTTAAAAATAATTGACATGGCCTGCTTGACACCCCTAACCCTGTGGTAGCGTCCTTGCATCATGTTCTTGTCCCGTTCAGTAGAACGGACGTGTTTAGACGACTACGCGCACGTACGCGTGTCCGTTCTTGCGGGTATGCTTTTTCAGTACAAAATCCTTCATTTTAATTTTTGGAACCTGCCAATATTTTTCATATTTCAAATTAAAAATTTTGGATCCGATCCGGGCGCAATTCTGAATTATTTTGTATCCCGCCAAATTCTATTTTTAAATTACTAAATCAGTTTAAAATATTTTTCTATTATCTACAATAAAATTTTCCTCTTAACCAAATTATTTTCCTTAACCCAGAAAATCTTTTTCCCAACCTATTCTCTTTTTCCCCTGCTTAGTGAATGATTCCTTCATTAAAATCTTTTAAAATCCTTTCATATTTTTTTCCTCCAACTAATCGCATTTCCTCATTTCTCCCTGGGTCCACGCCTCTCTCACCTTTTCCTTTCTCTTTCTCTCTATTCTCTCTTTCTCTCTCTGCATATAACGAAAATTTTATTTCTCCTCTCCGTTTCCTCTCTCCTCTCGATCTCTCTCTTCCTCTCTATCTCTCTCCTCTCGCGTACGAGAATCTCTCTCTCTCTCTCTCTTCTCTTTATATTTTCTTCGTCTTCTTTAACAAAGAACCCATTGCCTACGAAACCCTAGCCGCCGTCCCTCGCCTCTGCCTAGCGCCGACGATGCCCACACAAGCCTCGTCGCCCCTCACCCTCATCACAGTCGCCTCCACTTTCTCTCCTCCCTCCTTTTCTTCTCTCCCGAGCAGCCGAAAACCGCACACCCACTCGTCTCGTCCACCCCGCTTCCAACCGCCGCCGGTGACCTCGTCCTCATGCTCTTAGCCGTGTGCACACCCCAGTAAGCGCCCATCTCCCTCTCATCCTTCTCTTCTTCTTCCTATGTTTTCTGGTAAAAGGTTTTCTTGCTGTTTTTGAAGGAGTCTCTGTTCGTCGTCGGAGCCCCGTCGATCTCGCCGCGGTTGATCTCGCCGCCACCACAGCACCTCCTCTGCAAACCCTGTATGCTTTAGTACCTCATTCCTCCTCTGTTCTTTCCTTGCTTTCTTTTCTTTTCTTGTTAAAAATTATCGTTTCTTGTTGTCGCTGTTTTCTGGTTCGCCGGAATCCGGCCGTGCCAGCGACGATCCCCGACGACCCAGCGAGGACCTCCGACCCATGTTACTCCATTGTTCGTCGTTTGGGCTCTTTCCGTGTACCGTGCACGCGTCGTGACTGTTCCCCGCCGACGCGTAACGTTCCGTTTTCCGTATCGCGACCCGTCGAGGCAAGTGAAACTTGCTACATGCTATTCAAACTATTCTTATGCTAATTTATTTATTTTCCTATTAAATCTCTAAATAGAATCGAAAGTCTTGAATTTCAAGTTAACCGTATAACGTTCCGTTTACAGATTTTCTGATTTAGAACTTGAAACTTAATTGTTGCATCAAGTTGTTTATACCTAGTAATCACATGTATATGTTAGACCACATGATCATAATTGTTTTATAGCCATGATACCCCTTTTCTCTAGTATTAACCTATCGGACATCCGTGTGCATCTTTAACCGGTTTAGTTACAATTGCATCCATATTATACATGTCATCGCATCCCTAGATTACTCAATACTTATTAACCTGGTTTTAGCATTCACATCTGTCATACTGTATTCATATAATGCTGACACCATCTCTTAAACACACACTGATAACCGTATGGCTAATTAGTTAAAACTGCATTTATTGCTTAACCTATTACATGTGTCAATTTATTGTGTTGTTGATACCCATGCTTGATTATTTATAACCATGATTATGCTAGCTGATTATGAGCACCCACATGATATCTTTTACACCCTGACATGACTTGCTACACACATATTACTTGACCCGACATGATACCGTACACTACTTGACTTGGCCTGATGTACCAGGGCTTGACCTGTTACCTAATCTTGTGTCTAATGCCAACAAAACTGACATGTAGTCCTCATGGACCGTTCCTGTTGTCTATCCAGACAAACCTGCTCCTACCTGATCCTGTGTTGGCATTAGTTCATGATTACTGAATACCTGACTTGACATACATAACTTGGGGGTATGGGAAAATCAATGATGAAATCCTGACTTGTAACTCGACGGTTGCTTGCTTTTACTGATCAGTTTTAGAGGCTAGGCCCGCCTCGTGACGATGCTGCTGACATCATTGGTCTGTATTCTTTACCTTTTAATGCCTAGCGGCACGAGTCGGTTTCAGCCCGAGAATCTTAGACCGTGGTCCCGGGCATGCACGGGATACTATTGAGTTACATCGACGATTCATCAAATTGATTTTAAAGACTTGAGAGTAAATAACCCTTAGACCAGTTTAGTTTACTTACTGCACACTACCCTTCACTGCCCTGATTTATATTGCTGTTACACATGTTTTACCATTCATGATTATATTTGCATTGCCTGTTACCCTGTTTATATTTTATTACTTGATGACATGACGCGCTGACGTCTGGGTTTTGCATGGCCCAGATTCCGTACCTTTGCTGCAGTCCAAGCAGGAGTACTTCAGCCAGCAGGCTGAGCAGTGAGGTTTCAGTAGTAGTTAGTTCCTTTATTTTCTGCATTTTATTCCTGATTTGAGCCCGTATTATGGGATATACATTCCAGTTATTTTGTATTGGATCTTTTGTTTCCGCACTTTTATTATTCTTGACTCATGTTATCTTGGCTAATGGACATGTATTAGATAGTTATATTTTGATTCTTGATATCTCTACAGCCATAATTTGACTGTGGATGGATACTTCCTACCCACAGGTAGCATGGTTGGCTATGTCACGTGCCCATCTTAGCGTACTCTGGGAAGCGGGGCGTGACAAGAATGGACGAAAAAGTTATATCCTAAGTTTGAACAATTAATAACAAAAAGGGCTACTAATGCTAGACATGCTTGGATCGTGAGGTCAAGTCGGTCCGAATGGCAGGTGACTGACAAAGATGGAAAAAAAATTATGGCGTAGTTATCGATGGTAGGAACTGCACTTGTACATGCAATATTCCTAATTTGCAAAAGTTGTCTTGTTCACATGTAATTTCAGCATGCACATGAGCAGAAGGTAGGGGGGACATTGTACATCACGATCTTGCTTCGAAATGGTATTTTGTCCCTAAATACAAAACTGCTTATGCCCCGTTGTTCCATTATGTACTTGATAGCCGATATTGGGAGGTATACAACGGTCCAATGATATTACCATATATTGGTAGGAGACAAGCAGGACGACCACATTCTACTCGTATCAAAGATGTTATGGATGATTTACGAGAAGGACGCAGGCAAAATAGAATGAGTATGGTCATAACAAAAGCACGATGCAAAAATCCTCCAGCTCCACGTCGCCATTGGTAATCACCGCCTATATTTTGAAATACACACATGCATATACACACATACACACACGTCCAAACACAAAAAACATACATCTACACACATACACGCACACATATGTTCTTTGTTATACATGCTCATTTTTTCAAAGATAATATAACTCGACTTTTTCATTGTGCAAATATACCTATGGATCATGGATCTATAGATACGAGTGTTCTGTACTTATAGGCTGACCACAAGTCGTCCAACGCCACAGTTATACAAGTAAAACTTTGTAATATTATTTTCTTGAATTACATATGTTATTTATACGTTACTGATACAAGTTCTCTTTTTATAATTGGCATAGTGATCAGGTGATTACATATGTTGACCACTTAGACCAGAACAGCCAAATCCCAGCTGAAGATACCCATGTGCAGGCTAAGCTACAACGGGCAGACTTTCATCTTCTATACAGATTAGAGTATATACGTCTGGATAAAGGCTTGATTACGGCTTTAATAGATATATTGAGACCAGAGACCTGCACATTTCATTTTAGAGTTGATGAGAGACTATCACCCTTCAGGACGTCACTGTGCTGCTTGATCTGCCTATAGACGGTGAAGTGGTTGCTGTGGAGTACAGCCACGATTGGCCAGATTTGTATCCCAGCTTGTTCGGTAGGATTCAGCCTGTTGGGCAGAGGAGCGGTAGTAGTTTTAACTTGAGTTGGCTGCGGGAAGCATTTAGTGCTGAGCCTGACATGGATGCTACCTCTACGGTGATCGAGCAGCACGCACGAGCCTATATTTTACATCATATAGGGGTTCGCTTGTTCCCGGATAGGAACACAGGCAGAGTTAGTTTTTTCCGGCTGTCACTTTTAGCCGATCTCGACCAGTATGTCACTTTATCGTGGGGGAGTACAGTACTGTCATTCCTCTACAGCGAGCAGATGATGACTGCATTGATAGAGCAGAAGAGTTTTGAGGGCTGTTTGACGCTTCTTCAGGTATGCAAAAACGTAATTCTATCATATTGTATTTCAGATATGGTCATGGATATATCTCTCTATTAGTCGCATGACCATTACAACACAGTTCGTTTTAGATGGCCAAATGTCATATGGATGACAGTAAGTAATTGAAACTATGCGCATATTTCAAATTTTAAGTTTTTTTGGAATATTAACTTGTGTGTAATCTCTATGCTACTGGAATGTGCCCAGATCATGAGATGTGACACCGGATCGCAGCCTCCGCTTCTACCGCAATGAGTTCAATGTCATGGAGGAGGCATCAGTTACGTGGACACCATACACACATGACCTGATGGATACTCTGCATCCATTATTCTTGGCAGACGTCGGCTTCTGGCATGCGCGGACGCCGATCGTCTACAACGATAATATTTAGATGCACGTGCCAGACCGTGTTCTTCGCCAGTTCAGCTTAAGGCAGCTCATAATAGGTGCGGTGGAGCAGACACCGCATCAAGGTAGAGTGCTAGTTGGAGATGCTTGGCTCGTGGAGTATCAAATTTAAGTGGGTCGATGGCACTGTCGGGTATACCACATAGCCGATGAGTTACAGCCAGATATACCGATAGACCAATACCTTGCCTAGTATTGGATGATTACCCACAGATTTGTCATTACAGCCGCCCCTCTACCCACCTCATATACGCCTCGAGGACCGATTGAGAAATATTTGGTAAGTTTATATCAAACCTTTTAAAACTAAAATCTTATTTTTATGAAATTCATTATCTTATTTACCATCAATATAGGTCCAAACCATTTATGCGTTAGAGAATATAGCTGATGAGGAGATTAGTGGCACTAAAGACTCAGCAAGTTGCTTTATAAACATCAAGTCCCTGATCAAGAGTGTGATGACGAGGCACAGATTCACACGTCCACCAGTCGTGCCTCCATCACCAGTGCCTCCACCACCCGTCCCTACACCACCCGTGCCTCCACTAGCTGTGTCTGCACCTGCCATTGCTATCACATATGCACGAAAAGATATAGACGGGCACAGCCGGAGCCGTCTCAGCACCCGATGAGTACGAGAATGGACCATCACAGCCAGAGTCGTCTCAGCCAACTGCCGCCGACGAAGCCGGACCGTCATCGCCTCGACGTTCTGTAGCGAAGAGGACACCGGGGATGGTGTGACGGCTTCGTTAGATTGCACGGAGTGATTGTGTTGTATTGTGTTGCGATGAATTCGTTATTTATTTTACATTGTTTATTGTTTTCAGTTTATTGTTCTTCGCCGTTTGGACGTCGTATATTTTGCGTGGATTGTGTCTCCGCCGTTTGGGTGTTTAGCTTCGTCTGTGGATGCTATTATTTTACTATACTTGTACATGGATTTTATTCAAAATTTACGAAGGAGGTGTTGTCTGATTTTCCCCGATTATTTCTTTACAAAACAACACTTTAATTCATTTTAATTCAAACGTTGATTCTCTCTCATACAAACACATGTTCATACATGATATATTCCACACACATGGTACACACATCCACAACATACACGAAAATGACTCAAACAGAAAAGATAGCAAGAACAGTAACATCATATCCATCACTACAATTTCAGAAATAAATTCTTTACGTTACTGAGCTCCGCAGCAACAGAATTAATCTGCTCTGTAATTGCATCAATGGTCTCATCACCTACCGCGGAATCTCGAGTGTGTTTAAGATGGTTCAAAGTCCGACGGTGTATAAAAATACGGTAGAGAGAGCTTGCGGAGTACTCGATATTGCGACATGAAAGAAGACTTATAGAATGAAAGAAATGGAGACGACGATTTGCTTCTCCATGGTGGTTATGAGTTATTTCTTCAGGAGGAGACGGAAGCGCATCCAATACGGTTAAGTGCAAAAGCCGCAGAATTTCACGATCGATTTTTATCGGCCAGCATACCCCCTCTTAATTGATAGAGAATGTTTTTATAACTAGAATAGTCCATCATCGTATATACAGATTTCACCACGGTGCAAGAAATGCACCTTTTAATTTCATCGATTGATGGCAATCCTGCAGATGAAAATCCCGACATTGAGAGAGCGCGAGACTAAGAAGTAGGGAGAAAGATAGAGAATGTGATAGCAATGAGATCTGAGAAAGTGAGAGAGCTCGGCATAGAGAGTGAAATTCGAGATAGAAAGGAAGAGATTGAACTCTTAATATAAGGAACATAATTATTCACATGTATGCGTTTTTTTTTTTGCGCGGTTGACAACCGTACTCTCGAAAAACACATACTCGTGAATGATTGCGTTTCTTTTTTAGGCGCACCTTCAAACCGCGCCATAGAAAAACACACACATGAATGAGTATATTTCTTTTTGGGATGCAGTTTGCAACTGCGCCAAAAAAAAACAAAATCTACCCATGAATGATAATGTTTTCTTTTGAGGCGCACCTGCAAACTGCGCCATAAAAAACAGAGACCCGTAAATGAGCATGTTTTTTTTGGGACACAGTTTGCAACCACGCCAAGAAAAAAAAAACAAAGTCTCAACAATGAAAATGATTCATATTATTTTACTAAAATTTAAGGGGCGGTTTCAATTGCGTCCAGTACAACTGTAAGGGGCGCAGTTTCACCGGCGTTGAGCCGGCGCTGAAGTAGCACCTACAAGACAGAAAGCGGCATGTTTTTGTAATATGTTTTGATAGTGGTTTTTTTAAAAAAAATATTATTTTAATATGGTTTAATATAAAAACAATTCCTTCTCTTTAACAAGTGCCTCCCTCTGTGATTTAATCTTCTGCAACTTGTCGAGACTAAAGAACACATCTATGTATAGCTTTATCCTACAAGCAATAAACTTGCAAAGTTAACTCATATCAAAAAATGGTATCAACTTGGCATTGGAGGGATAATGCAATTGAGATCCCAAAGCCAATCAGCTGCAAAAGACACATCTTAAAACATCCAACGAACTATTAGATCGCATCTCCATCAGTCCATCAGTACCCATCATTAACTTAGCATCATCATCATCATCCATGGCCATTATTATGTTAATCTAGTTGCATGGCTACAATTTGAAGCATCCAGTTTGGTGATTTTGTTAATCTAGCAACCAATCTCTCTGTTCAAAGGGACCCATAATTTGAACGGTTCAACTAAGTCCGTACAATTTGATGATCACCAGGGCCTAACAATTTGCTACAACCTCTCAACAGTGCATTTGATAGTGAAAATGCAAGTGCACATCGAGCCAACGGGGATTAGGCTTAACGAATATGAGGTTTTAAGAGCCATGTGCCCAGGATAAGATAATATGCTTCTCGATCTACGTCAAACTGGAAATTTCGTTGGAAAAGACGGCTACAGTCATTGATAAGGTTATAGGTGCATCTATAGATATATATTTTCGGCTATTAACACCAGAAAGCGAAGGATAGGGAAATAGTTCAGAGATCCTAAGCAATAGATCAGAGATAGGGAGATCAAAGGATATGACTTGCGAATCCATCTGCCATAATGAAAACAACGGCGAAATTTAAGACCTGAATACCCAAAGTGCATAGTAGCAGTACAACATAATGGTGTTTGTGTGTCCGTGCCCATGTATAAGTAGTTGTAGACATAAAGAGATAGTATAATAGCATGTGTTAGAATTAGGAATTGAGCATTCCAAATATGTAAATAGTCCATGAGAACTGGAGCGTTAAAAAAAATTATATCAAGTATACGAAGGGGAGGGCCAGCCTCCGAACAAGACGGGATATCAAATAGTTTACAAAAAGGAGTTGCAAATAGCAAGGAGGTTAGCTGTGGGCCATGCATAACGCTGGAAACCATGCCATGTCATATGCACTTCACGATGAGGTAAGACGACAGCTTTAAGACTTGATCTTCTGCTCTAATTTTTTCTTTTCCAGAACAAAATTGTATGCATCATGTCATAAACCGTCAAATTTTATCAATGCTTCTCTCTACATTGATTTTATAAGTTCGGAGGATCGATGTTCCTTACCTCTAGACATCAATATTTTTGTAATTCTAAACAATCAGGAACGAAACAAGAAAATAAGGATATCATCCCAAAGTCTACTGTGTTTCGGAATCATTAAAGAATGCAGTGGAGAAAACAACTCCCCATTTTTATTTTTATTTTTACTTTTACTTTTAACTGGAAAAGTACAATGTGCAGCCTCAAGCATTGGCTTACAGTGACATGGTTAGCTCCACTTCCTGTGCCTAAGAAATGGAGGAATTAAACAAGGGAAGGGAAGACTAATGGAGCATTTAGGTCCCTGAAAACTATGAAGTGTAGTGACGAAAGGGATGATGCTTCTAGCCATTTGCATTAATTCAAGGCAATTGCATACACTACCACACATAATTTTTTAATTCCTGTTAAAAATATGTACACATCACCACATGTAGATGATACTATAACAACTTCCATCATAGGAGGAATTTTAATTTGCTACAGTGAATTGGCTAAGTTAAAATTATTAAATGGCCACTCTCATCATCCGCACTTATTTCCCTCACTCATGGCTATAGAGTTTTAGTCTATTTAGTCCAAGGATAAGCAAAAACTAGCTTAAGACAATCCCAAAATCCAAACCGCCCTTAATTAATTAAGCCGAGCTAATTATAACTGCGGTTATGAAGTCTAAAGTAGAGATTAGAATGGCTGTTATGATGTCAATAATGGAGATGAAACAATGGCGAATTGCTCGTGGAGTGTTTGTCGGTCAAATACTAATATATCATCGGATACCGCCAAATTAATCATTTGAAAATAATAAAACTGGAATATGACCATGTTCCACAACCTTTGGTTTGGCATCTTTCTTTGTACTAATAAATCCCTTTTTTGTAATCAGAGTAAATTAGGCCTCTAAGCTTGAAAAGCATGTGCACACGCACGTGCACGCACACCCCAGGTTCTCTCTTTCAAGATTTGGGTCATGAGTTTAATGTTCTCTTGTCAAGAATTTAAATTGTCGACATCATTAGCCCAAGAGGCGAACCGACCAATGAATTGCATCCGAAGGGGCCGCAATCGACCTGTTCGATATCTTCATATTCATGGTGCATCAGTTAACCTTACCTTGAGGGCAGCTACTAACAATCAAATGCACATAAAATCATGATTCCATCACATGAGGGAAATTGGAGAATGGATGTGGCTGTCTCATTGTTGTCAAGGACTTGGTCACTCTAAACACAATCTTAAAAGGTTATATACCCAAGTAAGATGGTCAAAAAAGTCATTTAAGGGTTAACTAAGATGGTCAAAAGTCAAGTGGACTTTGACAGTGACATCAGCATAATCAAATTCAAACCACCTGATCGACCACACAAATTATCAGCCACCAGGACCAGGCCACCATCAGATAACAAAGGTAGCGATCACCAAGTCCTTGTACATTTTAGACTCTTTCTGCATACTTCACTCGCTCGCATGCAACGCCACTTATGCATGATTGACATAGTAGGACACAGTTATGGATTGCACAAAAGACCCCAAGTGTCGAACTATTTCATTTCCATTTGACTAGCATTCATATTACCCATCAGCTTTGATATTGGTTTGGGGCTGTTAAGTACACCTGTCAAAAAGCTAACAATATAGAAACAAAGGGCTTTGCTCTCATATCAACATCATCGTCCGAACATTTTCCCATGATGAGATCACCTATACAGCGTGAATTTATTTAGACAAAAAAGGAAAAAGGGGACAGTTTTGCGACCCGCTACGCGTAGCTAATGTCAATCTCTTAGTTAATTGTGAATGTGAAGCTGGTGCATCATAAAAACAGCCATCAGAACCTAAAAAGAAAGTGATGGGCACAGAAACTATTTCGGCCATTAAAAAATGGTGCATGCATGTGGTGAATTCATCTGGAAAACCTATAAGGAGAATTGGGCATGCAGCAGTAGGCTAAAGTGCGTATGCAGTGATGTCACCAGCTACAAAAGATGCCACCTGAAGAATGACAGAAATCTTCATTCTTGTTGTGGGGTTTGTTTGAACAAGAAAGTGAGTAGGCAAAATTCAAAGCTTCTGGACCCCTATGCAGCATGGCAAATTCAAAGATTGCCTCTCATGCTTCAAATATAAAAATAGAATTTGGAGTCAATGGGTCTACCATACTATATTTTTTTAGGGAGATCTTCCAACTAAATATTAACTGGACCGTAACCACGTCCTCTATTCCCCAAAATGCTCTCATTTTCGACACGTTGTCGTCCCAACCAGCCATTGACTATATAGTATATCTCTCTCCACATATATATCAGTCAACAACAATTATTATGTGGGGAAGCTGCGCGTTGCCCTTTCCTTTGCCTCTTTAGTTCTCATATATTGTCCCTTGGCCCCCACAAAAAGGTTAAAAGGGTTTCCAACTCTCTCTTCTCTCACTTCCACGCCCAATTTCCACATGCATAAACTCTCTCTAGATCCTTCTCTGATTATTACTAAATGCGTTCAATTACCACCAGCTTCAATCACTCCAATGCCTCAAATTCAGCGGAAAAAGGACAAGAAGGATCTATCTAATCTTATATATAAGTTCTATGGCAACAACCCATGCAGTGCTTTTGTGTGAAAGGTAAACAAACATTTCGAGCCAACAGGGCTCAGGTTGAAAAAGGTAACACACAAGGAAAGAACATATAACTTAAAAAGAACTGGGCGTGGAGAACCAAACCTCACACAGGATCATAGTGGGTCCCACGCCCCGCAATCATCAGCGACGATGAAGGGGGGGTTGGTGGGGGCCAGGTGAATGGGCCAATCAGAGGCACCCACCGCCTCGAATCAGGCCGAGATCTGAGGCTACTGCTTGAGGAGATAGGATACGTGTCCCGCCACGCGTCCGCATTCAGCTACACTGTAATGTTCAATAATACTAAAAGATAGCTTAGAGGATAACAAAACTGTGGCAATAATTAAGGATAGAACAGTACAGGTGTAGCCAGCATAGTTGGCTACGTGTCCCACTCACAGGAGTTGGTGAAGTCTTTTCTCTTTTTCTTTTCTATCCCATTATTATGTTTGCCTGCCAAAGTTGGTAGGATTGTTAACCTATAGCTGAGCCATATAGTAGCTATATATAGGATATTTTCCTCCTGTATGGGACTGTATGCACGTGCACGTGTCACTAATTATTATATCTTAATGACCGGCCACTAACAATTACTTGAAAGGTAACATAATCAAAGATTAAAGGACTTATCAAGTACCAACAACAGAGATGGAGGAGAAAATATCTCGACTCCACACACAAAGTGGTACATAAAACAATAAGCATGCGTTCCATATGGTTAATTGCACTTCAAGCAAAAAAGCGGAATAAGATCGAGACCAAATCTTCTAATGTTAGTAGATATTATCATGAGAGCAATATTAGCAGCAGCCAAGCATGTGAGCAATGGATTTGGGCATATGCTTAATTAATTGCTACAACCAAAAAGAGACAAGGACCCCATGCTCTCATTTGTGGTGGGGAAGGGTTGGGGGGGGGGGGGGGGCAAGAACCAATAATACACATGCACATCACATTCTTCACAAACGAGCACTGGGCTCAGTGAAAGCTCAAGTGCATGGCTCTGTGCTGACACTGGTAGGCCTCTGAGGCGCCATGTCACATTCATGGATGCAACTTTTACTTAGAGACAATAATACATGCATGTTCAAGAGATTCATGACTTATCATCTATACACAAGCAGAGCAGCATGGCTCTGTGATGGCGTTCGACAATTGTCTGAAACTGATCCTAGAATCAGAACCGAGAATCGAGAACAATATTTGTTCCGAAGCCTTGGGAGGATAGAGAAATGAACAAAACAATCAAGATTGGATGTTGATCATAGGATACAAATGACATAAATCATGAAACGATTTAATGAACAATGCTGGGACATTGATTGGGGGATAGAGCAGGAAAGTGATGATTAATTTACATCAGATGAACAAATGGCCGCAACGTTACATTTTATGAATTATGATCGGTACAAATATGAACAAATGATCATTTTTGCTAAAAATAATGATGGTAATAATGTACCAGAATGTTGTTACCAATATGATATGTAGAGGAACAATATAGCAGCTTCACTTTTAATGGAAAAAAAAATGGTTTAAATTCGAAAAATTAAGAAAATCCTGAGATATCAATACACTGCAAGAGCTAAATTAAGATTACCAAGGGCCCCTGACTAGTATTAAGCAATATATCAAAGATTTCACAGTACTAACATGGGTAAGAGACTTTAGTCGTTATAAAAATGGTGCATTATTTATTCACACCATGTAAAGTACAAGATGAAGTTAAGTTATTTTTCTGCACAACACGCAGGACATAATGAAGTTGAGGCAGAGTTCAGCAAATTGAGAACCATGTGGTATCAAGATGTATCTACATAAGTAAAACTGAGTCTAAAGACGAAATTTTTTACTTCTTACTCATGCAGGATAGATTGTCACCTGTCTGCTATTACTAATACCTACTTGCACTGACAATAAAAAAAAGTTCCATTGCTCGACTAAAATGGCCATACAAAGGCATCGCCCAAATAAATGTGTGATTAGAAAGTCAAAGGAATTATGGAAACACCATTCTCTATTAATAATCTGCATAACATTTAAATATGTATAGCTAAGACTTTCACATACCTGAAACGAAATATCTGTTTATGCCTCCTCTCTTTCTTTTCTAAAAAGCCCATCTGAATGTATAGTTCTGCATATACATCTTTCTAAGTAAATCAACTTCCAACGAAAACATCTGAAAATCGAAATATATATTTGCATGTAAAATCCAAGATTGAAGGTCATAGTGTCATACAGATATGTAAGTATAATCTTCCCACAACCATTTCCAAACAAATGGATTTCTCACTTAGGCAAGCTGATATAATATTTATTTCCCATATGAAAAATGGGAAACAATAAACAATTGCTCTAAGCAAGATCGAGGATGCTAGCTGCTAAGCATGCATGCTTATAACAAGGTCCACAACTCGCAAGCAGTCCACATCAGTTTTTGCCTGCTCTACAATCAACTGGGTTACCAACTTGCCACCTTACCCACTTGTATTTGTTGGCTAGAAGAAAACATAATGCATACGCATTGGATTCTTCACAAAGGAGAATGCAAGGTTCAGGAAAATTCAAAAACATGTCTGCTAACTTAAGCAAGCAGATGACATTAGGACCCCAATCACATGCAGCATGCCTTACTGTCCACAACTTGTGTTCACAAGCATGGGCAGTATCTGAGTCCTAAGGGAATGCAGGTTATAAAAGATAAAAACAGGGACCCAAAGAACATCAATTTGGAGAAGTGGTCTCCTTGATAGAAACGGTTAGAATACCCGTAGTGTACAAGGTTTATTATATATAACTAGAAGCTTAATAGAGATATAATAACAAAATGGCTTTGCCTATATAAAGAGGAGGATTAGGCCTAGAACAATTGATCCAATTTCATTCCCCCAATTACTCTCTCTCTCTCTCTCACACACACACCCCTCTTCTAAACCCTAAATAACATGGTGTCAGAGCCACCATCAAACTGCCACCGCTAGCTACCCGGCTTCACCAAACCATTGCTGCAGTAACTGTGAACGGGACTGCTACAGAACCCGTGAACAGTACTGCTACGGTAACAATCACCATATAGGTCCCTCCTTTCGGCAACGTCTCCTTCCCAAGCCGACACCAACCAATTTTCCTCTTCTCTACCTCATGTGAGTTGGATTATGTCTTTCTAGGTGTTTGATAAATTGACTCAATGGTATTTTTGGATTGAGGCTCTCTAGATGTTCGATAAATTGACTCAATGGAGTCTTCGGCTTGATTTGGCTCGCTTTTGAGTTGGAATAAGATCTCAAGTCAATTCATTTGACGATGAAGTTATGAGTTGAAGTTTATTCAATTTTTCTCGATGGATTATGTTATTGAGACAATTGGGTTGTCGGAGTCCGTGATCGGATCCGTTTGATTGCGTTGAGCTGTTAGTTGTAGTGTTATCGATCGTTGATCGGATCTTGGGAGATCGATCACCACTTTTGAGTGGAATCTTTGTAGATTCCTTTCTTTGGTTGGTTGGCATTCTTGGTGTATTTGGATGAGATCCTAGGAGATCTCTTTCTTTTAGTGTATGGATTCAAGCCCGTTTGAAGATACGAGCATTATTTCGAGAGTTTTCTTGATTCCGAGAGCTATTGCCTCAAGGAGTTATTCCAATCAAATTTTCTCATCTACGATACTAGTTATCTCTTCATTATCATCCTTATTTATGATGACCCCATTGTTCCTTCTCATTATTTTGCTATCGGAGATTGAGATTGATTTCGAACTTGTAGCTTGAGAAGGTTGGAGATTTTTATTAGATCGGTAGTTAGATCTTAGGAGATCAACTACAATTTTTTGGGTTGGATCTTTGAAGATCTATTTCTTGTTATTTGGTTGTTGAAACTGATGAGCTTAAGTCATCCCCATCAGGTGTTCGATAGATTGATTGAGAAGTATCATTCACTTTTGGAGTTTACGAGTAGTTATGATGATGTCAGTTGCATCTTCTCCTATTTTAGAAGTATCGATAAATGATGAAATACAAAGATTCCATCTTCTTTTGTTCCCACTCACTTCAGATTTGATTAAGGCAAGAAATGATCACATATCTTGCCTCTGGCCGACACATGCTCCACGTTTCTGGGTTATTGGTATTGGAGCTACCAATCACATGACAGAGAAGCAAAACATATTGTCTTCTTATAAGCAAAAATTTGGACCCGTCCCGGTAACTTTAGCAAATGGTACTACCTTTTCTATAGAGAAAATGGGTTCGGTTATGGGTACACCACAATTACCCATGACTTCTGTTCTATACCTTTTTCGATTTCCCTTTAACCTGTTTCATATTAGTCAACTAAATCGACAATTGAATTGTAATGCTATCTTATTTCCTGAAGGATGTGTTTTTCAAGAGCTTAGGACGAATCGAATGATTGACACCGGGACAGAGGTTGATTGGTTGTACCACCTTGATGAGCACCCACACCATATAGCTTGTCCAACCGCGAGCCCTATATTAGTCTTTGATACTCATTGCCGTTTTGGTCACCCTTCCTTACAAACATTGAAAAGGATAGTTACATCTCTTGATTCTTAGTCTATTCTAAAATGTGCATCATGTGAGATGGGTAAACATCATCACTCAAACTATCCTTCTCGTGTTAATAAAAGGGTCGACAATGCTTTTCAGTAAGTGCATTCAGATGTTTGGGGGCCATGTCAAGTTATTGCCTAAGGGGGTTTTCGTTATTTCGTTACATTTATTGACGACTTTTCTCGAGTCTCATAGTTATAATTGATGAAATCTATAAATGAGGTATTTTCTAATTTCCAAAACTTTTGCTCTGAAATTAAGAAACAATTTGGAGTTAGTATTGGTACTCTCAGGAGCGATAATGCACGGGGATATTTCAGTACAACCTTTAGAGAATACATAGAAAAAATTGGTATTATCCACGAATCATCTCGCCCTTATACTCCTCAACAAAATGAGGTGGCCAAGAGAAAGAATAGATACCTTTTGGAAGTTGCTCGTACTCTCTTGTTTCATATGTGGATGCCTAAGCATTATTGGGGGATGCAGAACTTACTGCTAATTACCTGATAAATTGCATGCCTTCGTCTTTATTAGATGGGCTATTTTCTCGCTTTGTTTTGTTTCTCTCGGCCAATTAAATTTCCTATACCTTCTAGGGTCTTTGGATGTGTGTTTTGTTCACGATCTTCAATTGAGAGGCTCTAAACTAAGATCCTAAGGCCATCAAGTGTGTTTTTCTTGGTTACTCTCGGACTCAAAGAGGGTATCGATGTTACAGTCATGAGTTACGCCGCCGATTTATCTCAGCTGATGTAACCTTTCATGAATCTACAACACTTTGCTCAGACACACATCGTTGGATTTGAATAATGATTTTCTATTGGATATTTCGTATGTCTTAGTTTCTGATGACACTCCATCTATGACAGCTGATGTAAGTGTCTAATGCCCTTGTCGCTACCACCGCGGCCCATGCGGAATATAAAACTTTGATTTTTAACATGGCACTAGAAACTAAACCCCAAAATTTTAACCAAACACTAAATTAGTAAACATGAAGAGAGATTTAACTACTCGGTTAGAATTACAACCTTCGTAGCCGTGTCCTTCGGGTCTTCAAAATCCTTTTCCTTAGCTTCTAGTCCGTCGGGATCGAGCTTACAAGTAGACCTCCTTATATCGAAGATGATCTATCTGAGAATTTTGATTCAAGCTTCAACATCAATAAATGAAGTAACTAAAGACCTTAACTTGTTAATCTAGGATGCTTAGTGATGTAAAGATTGTTTGTAGTATTGATCCATCTCTTAATCTCTTGGATTCTCAACTAAGGAGAGAATAAAGGATGAAGAAGAAGCTCATAATAGGAGAGAGAATGTTGAGATAAGAATGAGAATAGAAATGAAAGGAGTTATATAATTTCATTTTCAAAAAAACATTTGTTATAAAATATGGTAGCCATACTTTTATAGTAAACATAAATGAATAAAGAAATTATATGGCCATGCCTCTCACCATTCTCTAAGACACCCCATCCCTTCCACCTCATTTCCATTTTCTAATAAATAGAAAATACTATAAAGAGGTGTTCTCTTCTAGAAATATTCTTATACAAATACAAGAATACATAAAACCGTATTTACATATCCATATTCGTATTAAAATACGAACACCAAAAGAGATAAAAAAAAAATACAACAAATATAATACTATAATATATATGTGTGTAAATTATTAAATCACTAAATGATTTAATAACCCGGCTTAATTCTAAGTCAATTAGTATTACCAAACCGTCTGATTAAAATCTGTGTATCTAGTACACATTTAATCGGCACCGTGCACGTATCAATATACGGCATCTATATCGTTTCGTCTGAACCAGAAAAACCCTCTGTGTGGGACTCTAAAGACTCGACCCGGCCAATTCTATTCCACTTAATCCCTTTTTGGATAAATCTATAACCACAAGCATATCAGTGGCACTAGCTGTACGGAACGGCTACCCAGGTAGCTGTGGAAAAAAAGGCCGATGAGCAAACTTATCTGAAATCCTACCGAGCTCGTGAGTGACAATCTCTATATAGTCTGGTCTGTTCGTCTGAGTATATCGCATGCCGGTTCTAGGGGTGGAAAACATCAGACCCCTAATAACCCGACAAGTCGTGCCAATATAGCTCAAGACCATCCGAGAAACTACTGACCTAACTATCAGTAAATCTCATCTGTCCTGGTCAGGTACTTATGATGTTAGCCAACCGAACACAGCGCGACATCGACTTCCTATACCGGAAGAGATAATCCCCAACAATCGCTCACTGGCTCGGGACTGTACTTAATTAAAACATGTTTGCATAGTAGAGCCATGGTATAGTAGTAATCAAAGCACAGTGAAAACCCACACAAGACAAATGACAATCTTAGGTTGACAGACTATATGTACTCATGTCACCAAAGAACTACTATATGACGATGGGTATAATACCATCTAGCCATTTCCTAGCGAGTACGTCCAGTGTACTCACCCCCAGTGAGCACTTATATACAATTTTATGTGAAACATACCAATGGCTGTGGGACCAACCACCACCTCTCGTCAGGGTCTAGAAAACATCTACACTAGGGCCAGTTGTTGGCATATCGCATTCCAATATCTCAAATAGTCTTTCAAACTGTTTTTAGGGATGGCCTTGGTGAATGGATCCACTATGTTGTCTTTCGTATCTACTCTCCGCACCTCGGTCTTCCGGCGATCTACTATGATGGGTCTGGATTTCTGATGGGACCGTGGTTCCTTTGCCAATGCCAATGCCATACCTTCATTGTTATCGAAATACATAGGTATTAGATTAGCAATGAATGGAACCACCTGAAGTTCAGAAATGAACTTTCTCATCCAGACCGTCTCTTTTACGACATCGTTAGCAATGATATACTCAGCCTCCATCGTCAAGTCTGCTACGGTGTCATGTTTGGAACTCTTCCAACATACTGCCCCTCCGTTAAGGGTAAACACATAACCCGAGATGGATTTGGAGTCTTTCTTGTCACTTTGAAAGTTAGAGTCGGCAAAGGCCTCCATCTAGAGATCTCCATTACCGTACACTAAGAACATCTTCTTAGTCTTTCTCAAGTACTTAAGAATGTTTTTTACTGTTATCCAATATTTCTCATCTTGGTTGGACTGATGCCTGTTTACGACTCTAAGTGCGTAATTTACATCTGGTCTGGTACATAACATTGCATACATTATAGACCCTACCGCCAAAACATAGGGTATAATGCTCATGCGACCTTTCTCCTTATCATTCTTGGGAGCTATCTCTTTGGAGATGGTGATTCCGTGATAAGCGGGTAAATTATCGCGCTTGAAATCGGCCATACTAAATCTCTTCAGTATGGTGTCTATATACTTGAACCGTGAAAGTCCCAATATCCTTTTAGATCTATCATGATAGATCTTAATCCGCAGAATGTAGGAGGCATCACTCAGATCTTTTATGGAGAACTTCTGTGACAAGAAGAGCTTAACCGATTGTAGCATAGAAATATCATTTTTTATCAGGAGAATATTATCCACGTACAAAACGAGAAATACCACGGTTCTCTCTACAATCTTCTTATAAATATAAGGCTCGTTTACATTTTTTATGAAGTCAAATTTCTTGACTGTCTTATCAAAGCAGATGTTCCAACTCCGCGATACCTGTTTTAATTTATAAATGGATTTAAGCAACTTGCACACTTTCTATTGCTCCGACTGTCTAAAAAACCTTCTGGCCGATCCATATAGACACCCTTCTAGATTTCCATTTAGAAAAACGGTCTTTACGTCCATCTGCTAAATGTCATAGTCATGGACAGCAGCAATGGAAGTAGGATCCGAATGGATTTAAGCATAACCACTGGAGAAAAGGTTTCATCATAGTCTAAACCTGGTCTTTGACGAAAACTTTTGCAACAAGTCTAGCCTTATAGGTTTCCACCTGTCTATTTGCAACTTACGAGTTCTACTCGGGAGGTGCAACGTCCAAAGTCCAAATTTTGTTGGTGTACATGGATTCCATCTCGGACCTCATAGTATCCAGCCACTTCACCGAGTCTCTGCTCGTGACAGCCTGCTGAAAACTAGCAGGCTCATCGTCATCGATGATGCAATCCTCTCGGCCTCTATCTACGAGAAACTCGTAGTATCTCTTAAACGGATGAGACTGCTTACTAGATCTGCGGAGTGGCGGAGGTACGTCGGGCTCGATTGAAACATTAGGTTCTACTAAGTCTTCAGTAGTCGTTTATGATTCTGGAATTGCTTCCAGTTCTATTACGCTCCTACTAATTTCTTTTTCAAGGAATTGAGTTTCCAGAAAGGGGCGTGTCGGGAAACAAATATCTTTTATTTCTCAGTGTAATAGAAAAGATACCCCTTGAATTCTTTGGGTATCCCACAAACTTGCATAATCCTGATCGTATCTGAAATTTGTCCGGATTCTGCATTTTGACAAAAACCGAATACCCCCATATCTTAAGATACTTAAGACAGGATTTCTTCTAACTCCACATTTCATATGGTGTAGTAGGAACTAACTTAATTGGAACTTTATTCAATAGGTATGCAGCTGATTCAAGAGCAAAATCTCATAAGGATAGCGGCAACTCAGCACCACTCATCATGGAACGCACCATATCTAATAGGGTGTGATTCCGTCTTTCTGATACACCGTTGTGTTATGATGTGTATGGAGGAGTAAGCTGAGAGAGAATTTCATTCTCTTTTAAATATTCAAGGATCTCGGCACTCCACCCCGATCAGATCGAAGTGTATTAATACTATTGTCTTTTTGTTTTTCCACTTCATTCTTATACTCCTTGAATTTCTCAAATGCCTCGGATTTATATTTCATCAAGAATACATGTCTATACCTTGATAAATTATCGATAAAAGTAATGAAATAGGAATAACCACTTCTTGCATGTGTAGACATCGGACAACACACGCCGCTGTGTATGAGTTTCGGGAGCTCAATGACACTTTTTTCGTGTCCAGTGAACGGAGTTTTGGTCATCTTTTCTTTGATACATGATTGACAAGTTGCATAAGATAGATATTCAAACGGATCTAAATATCCATCTTTATGTAACTTAGTTAATCGTGTTTCATTAATATGATCAAGTCTACAATGTCATAAGAAACCTTGATTTAATTCCGGAGTGTTTCTTTTAAGTGTGTTTTGGACGTTGAAAACTTAATGTTGACTAAGTAGGTATATTCTGTTATCTAGTGTACCCGACCCAATCAGTTCATGATTTAGGTGAATGCTTATGACATTGCTTTCAAGTGCAAAATGATATCCTTTATTACATAACAAAGCCACTGATATAATATTACACATCATACTGGATACACAAAAATAGTTACGCAAAACAAAAATATGTCCACTCATCAACCCGTAATGATAATCTCCAACTGCAAGAGCATCTATACTTCTCCATTGCCAACTCTGAGGGTCATATCATCTATTCTCAAAACTCTACGGCTTCGCCTGTAAAGAATTACCTATGTGAGCTCCTGACCCGGTATCTAATATCAAGGAAGTGGAGTTTATTAAGAAACAGTTTTCAATCACGAACACGCCTGAAACCGAATCCACAATTTACTTCGTGTCCTGATTCTTGGCTTTCAAAACTTGACAATCCTTCTTTTAATGTCCCTTCTTATGACAATAGAAACATTCCTCCTTTGTTGTTGCTGCTCCCCCAGCTTTATCTTTTTCCTGCACCTTTTACACCTCCTTTCGGTTTGGTAGGGGTTTTCTTCTTCTTTTTCTCTTAGTCTTGGCCTTAAATTTAGAGGAAGAAGATTCCCCAACAATAAGAACGAGTGTTTCCTTAGTCTTTTTCAAGGTGCCTGTTCAGTCGAAAATATTGCACTTTTAACATGACAACTTCCTTACTTTTCTTAATCAACTAAAGGTGTTTATTATAAATATAACACATATTAGAAGTTTATCTGCAAAATACCATTTACCATGTGTTTATATATTATAATCAACATTATGAAGGAAAATGTGCTTAATATTTTGATACGTTTATCATATCAAATTGTATCTTAAATATAACTAACATTATTCATTGAAGATATTCTGCAAGATTAGCTCAGCTCAGATATCAGGAATCAAGAATATGCCGATAAAGTAAAAAAAATCGAAAAATCAAATACTGATAAAGACTCAGAAGAGATAAGAAGGTACCAGACATCAAAGAAATACCCAAATACCAACAGAAAAAGACGCCACAAGTTTGAAGCAAAGATCTCACCAAGAAGCGGTGGAACCGCGGTCGACTCAGGCCGAGTCGCCGCGGATCCGCGGCCAAGTCAGGGAGTGAGAATTTTTTGGAATCTTCTTCGCAACAAACTAAGTTTGTTGGGAGCTTCGGTTATTGGTTTTGGGGTTATAAAAAGGACCGATGGCTACATCTCAAAAATATCTAAGCTCTAAAAAAATCAATCTCAAAGATCAAAAACCAATCTAAAAAAGGATCTAAGATCAAGAATCTACAATCTTGAGATTCAAGATCGAGAAATCATCGAGAAATCTATCAAGCGATCAATCAATCAAGTCTTCTTTACACGAAGTCAATCACCGTCAACGAACAAGCGATCCAAGACAGGTCCAAGATTCGAGGTGATCAAGCGACGTAATCGACAGAACATCTACTTCTTCAAGGCAGAGATCGAGACCAAATTCTTCTTCCTCTTGTAATCTAAACTCGAAGAATTGTATTGTGAAGTTGGAACATTAGATTTATCATTTCGCTTTCTTATAATTTCCGCATTATGAATTCTTTCTCTATTCTTTCTTTTATTTTCATGATGTGCGAGTAATTTTCCGCTTGATAGGATTCGTATGATTAGAATAGATCAATAGATTAGAAAATACCACTCCTTTTAAGTCTTATGAAGTTTATAAACTTTAGCAAAAGAATCGTCAACATCCTTATCGGGCGCGATATCAAATTCTTGATAATCTTGACCACGATTTGAGATAAGATTGACGATCCTTTTGTTAAGGGCTAGACATGAATGGAGATCAATGAAAGGACAAGGGACAATAAAGGAGAAACCTTAGTTTCTTCCAAAGAACCATAATCCTCATTCATCGCCATCAATCTAGTTTTAAATCTATCAATAGATAAGAGGGGCAATCTTTATTAGTCATCCATGGCTACTAAATCCTAAAAAATCCTACAAGCCTTCTTCATATAAATTTTCTTGATAATTCAATTAGATCTCGAAACAATTTTCTTGATAATTCAATTAAATTTTGAAACCATTTCTTGATTTTCTTTATTTAGATCCTGAAACTATCTTCTTGATTTTCTTGATTTTCTCTTTTCTATTATTTTCGACCCATCTAAAGCAAGAATTATAAAATTCCACGAATCCCAGAGGACAACCCGCATTCACCACAGCTAGCTATACACGACACCGTGCTAATTGCGGTTATTTTACTAAAACTTCTTCTTTCTCCAAAACCTCAACATATTGAGAAGCTCAGGAAGTGTAACTTTCATCCTTTGCATATTGAAGTTCAATATGAGTTGGGCATAGGTAGAAAGAAGGGACTACAGAATCAAGTCGGTATGCAACTCATTCTCCAACGTAGTTCCAAGGTCTGTGAGCACTTTAATGAGAGTAATCATTTATAGGACGTGGTCCCCTACAGATGATCTGATAACCAATCTCGTCTGAAATAACTTCTTCGAGATCCCGTATCTTGCGATACGAGATTACTCTCCATATAAATCTTTGGCATGAAGGAAAATGGAAGCAAGGTCCACCTTCTCATGCTGCCTCTGATGTCCATTATCTATGGAGGTCAGCACGAGCCACTTGATTTTCGCGCAATCAAGATCCTAAATTTTACGGATCTCAATGTCCGCGACTGAGGAATTTGGACCTGGGACATTGGGACTTTAGCTGTGGGGACATATGAAACCTTATCATAAGTAAGGGCCATATGGATATTCCTCAGCCAGTTTTTATAATTTGGCCCAGTTAATTTGTTTTTATCTAGTTTTAGCTAAGTCCTGTCATGGTTGTTGTCTGAAGAGAGAGACAAGAAACACTCAGTATGCGCTCTTGCAAAATTAGATTGGTTAATTAGTTTATCTAATCAGGATGGCTCCCACTGTTTTCTCGAATTCTCCTTCAAACCTTAAAAGGAAAGTCAGCCGGGATTAATCGCACCTTTTAAGTTCGCTATCTTTCAGCCAGACCAATATTGATACTTCAGAGAGTGGTCCTCCGTGCTTTCACATGGACCCAATTAAATAACCTTGTTTTCCCAGATGTATAACCCCGTTAACACTTTTATAAACACTTACTTGATTAGCTAATTTAAAAGTGAATAACTATCCGGGGAGTAACAATTACTCACAGTGGGATCGGGACCCAACTATCATCGTGCGATAACTTTGAAGGAAATCAACCAAGATTACCACACTCCAGAAGGTATGCAAACACTAGCATGTTTTCCTTATATTTGAAACTCCCGATATGGTTTTTGCTCCAAGCGCTTATGACCTTGACGAATGCCAAAATATCATAAGTCGTAAATCAAGTTCAACCCGTCATTGTCCTAATTAATCTAGACTCATCCGTACTAACCTTTGACGAAGACCAAAATAGCTGTACGATTGTCCTAGATTGATGCATCTCTCTATGCAACAGACACGTATCACCCAGCTACTAATTATGCCATGACGAAGGCCAAAATACATAGCTTGAATACTAGCTGATACTCATCCGAAATGACGAAGGGCTACGGCTGGTTTTTGCGAAAACCTTGAACGTAATGAACTTGATATCGTTGAAGGAACTGAGTAGCCTTGATAAGGAATGGTTTGGGCTGCGCATTTAAAACGAGTAGTTTTGAAGAAAATCGAGTGTTTTAAAATTGTTCCAACATCATTTTTAGGTTTGTTTCTTTGCATTAATCAGAATTAATGTAATCCCATCATTTAAGTTCCTATCATACCAGAAAACAACGAAAATAGAATGTACGTATATGCCATCCGCATTCGCCACGAGGTCCAGGGACTTCACCATAAGATTACTTAACTTATGGCAGTGCATGGACAGGACTAGCGCGGATGCAAAACATATACAACATTTATTATATAAATATATATAACCATTCGTCACAGGCATAATAAACATCATAAGCGGATATCAACATCATAGAAAATAGAAAATGTAAACTAGGAATTTTTGCATTTCATTGAGCCACTTATGAAACACAATTCTCCACGGTCATGTGAAGAGTCCAGTGTAAATAACCCTAGACCCCTACAAGTGCGGTAAACTGCCCGCCAATTCTAGAATTGGATGACCCGGGTCTCAACTTCTCGAAATGGCCACCTGCTGGATTCTGGAACCCTGTAGCTTGTGCACTCCTCCGCGGGTCAATCCTAAATGCAGAAATGGAAAAAAATAATATACAGCCGATGACATCACTTCAATCTAGATGTGTCCAAATAAAAGAATATACATCAATTATTACACAAATTACATCATCCACTCACGGCTCACATTTAAATTCAGGGCTTTTCACACGATGATCCGCCAATCCATCGCAACCACAACACAATCAAGATATATGTAACGCCTTCCAAACGTCATATAGCGATTACAAGACGTCTACCAACACATATACAAACATCATAAATATCAACGATACTTTAGTTTCGAAATCAAAAGTTTCCGCGATGCTTGAAGCAAAGATAACTGTGGGTGAAATCTGGGCAAAAACAAATTACAACAAAAAACCCAATTCACCTAAACAAAGAACCCCTACGAAGACGAGACCAGGAAGACCTGGTCTGGCCACCGGAAGCGACTAAAAGACCAATTTCGGCTGCCATGGTAAGTCTTCTCTGGTTCGTTTTTGTAGGGGGTCAATTTTAATCTATTTATTACTCTCTGTAGTACTTTAAAAAAGTTTCAGAGATCTTTTAAAATCTGGATAGAAACTTGGTGTTTTTGGGTTTTGAAATTCAGAAATTTTCGGTCTTGAAACGTGAGCATCGTCTACTACTAGTTTAAGTGCTTGGATAGCTCTAATACCAGTGTAAGTGTTTAGTGCCCTTGCCGCTACCACCGCGGCCCATGTGGAATATAAAACTTTGATTTTTAACATGGCACTAGAAACTAAACCCTAGAATTTTAACCAAACATTAAACTAGTAAACATAAAGAGAGATTTAACTACTCGGTTAGAATTACAACCTTCATAGTCGTGTCCTTCGGGTCTTCGAAATCTTCTTCTTGAGCTCCTAGTCCGTCGGGATCGAGTTTGCAAATAGGCATCCTTGTATCGAAAATGATCCACCTTAGAGTTTTGATTCAAGCTTCAATTTCAATAAATGAAGTAACTAAAGACTCTAGCTTACTAATCTAGGTTGCTTAATGATGTAGAGAGTGTTTTTAGTATTAATCTATCTCTTAATCTTTTGGATTCTCAACTCATGAGAGATGAAGAAGATGAAGGAGCTCATAATAGGAGAGGGAATGCTGAGATAAAAATGAGAATAGAAATGAGAGGGGTTAGCTAAATATTTTCTTTTTCAAAAAAATCATTTATTATGAAATATGGTAGCCATACTTTTATAGTAAACATAAATGAATAAAGAAATTATATGGCCATGCCTCTCACTATTCTCCAAGACACCCCATCCCTTCCATCTCATTTCCATTTTCTAATAAAAAGAAAATCCTATAATAAGGTATCCTCTTCTAGAAATATTCCTGTACAAATACAATACATAAAACCGTATATACATATCCGTGTTCGTATTAAAATACGAACACCAAAAGAGATAGAAAATAAAACATGATACTAGAATATATATATATATATAAATTATTAAATCACTAAATGATTTAATAATCCAGTTTAATCTTAAACTGGCTGGTATTATCAAATCGTCTGATTAAAGTCCATGTATCTAGTATACATATTTAATCGGCACCGTGCACGATCAATATAAGGCATCTACATCGTTTCACCTGAACCAGGGAAACCCTCTGTGTGGAATTTTAAAGACTCGACAGTAAGCTGACAGTGAGTTACTGGATAAATTCATAACCACAACCACGTCAGTGGCACTAGCTGTACGTAACGGCTATCCAGGAATCTGTTGAAAAAAAGGCCGACAAGGAAACTCATTCGAAACCCTACTGAGCTTATGAGTGACAATCTCCATACAGTCCGGTCTGTTCGTCTGAGAGTATTGCATGCCGGGTCAAGTGGTTCGAAAACTTCAGACCCCTAATAACCCGACAAGTCGTGCCGATATGGCTCAAGACCATCCGAGAAACTACTGGTCTAATTATCAGTAAATCTCATCTGCACTGGCCAAGAACTTATGGTGTTAGCCAACCGAACACAGCGCGATATCGACTTCCTATACCGGGAGAGACGAATCCCAACAATTGCTCGTTGCCTCCATATGGCTTGGGCCTGTACCCAACTAAAATCTGTTTACGCGATTCAGTAGAGCCATGGTAAGGTAGTAATCAAAGCACAGTGGGAACTCATACAAGATAAATGACGATCTCAAGTCGACAGACTATCTGTACTTATGTCACCAGAGAACTGCAATCTAACGATAGGTATAATACCATCTAGCCAATTCTCGACGAATCCGTCTAGTGTACTCATCCCCAGTGAACACTTGTATACAATCTTAGGTGAAACACACCAATGGTTGTGGGACCAACCATCGACCATCGTCGGGGTTTAGAAACGTATACACTAGTCTACTCTGGAATATCGATGCCCGGTCTCAATACTCCCACAACTATGGACATTTAAGGATGTGCTTATCGACTACCCAGCTCCCACAAGTATGATTGCCATCATAACGCTGGTAGTCAAGCAAGAATTTTAGAGGCTTTAACATGTATTAGCGATATGAAACAACTAGTAAAACATACACATGTTAAGATAAAATCAAACCAAATATCATATTATCATATCGAGCAAGATTGCCATGTACATATATACCCCTAGCATCCTATACAATAAAGGCATCTAGGGCATACATATCCAACAGCTGATACTCTACCTCCTGTTTTGGAAATCATCCATACAGTTCCTATTATTGAACTGATTCCTGATTCACCCCATTGGGCTCTCCACCACTTGTTATAAAAGTCTATGCTCGAAGGGAACGTCTAACTGCAGCTCCTTCGGCTCCTGGTGCCGAGCTTTTCTCGAGTCTCCAACTCCACCAGAGGTCAATATTGATCTCTCTATTGCTTTACGGAAAGGCACCCAGAGCTGCACTTCTCACCCTATAGCTCATTATGTGGCAACTTCTTACTTATCTTCGGCATTTCGAACATTTATCTCCTCTTTCAACTCCCATACTCTACCGAAGTCCCTTTTTGATGCTTTGTCTCATAAAGGATGGACCGAGGCTAAGATTAATGAGATGCTTGCTCTCGAACTGAATCAAACATGTGATCTGGTTCCTCTTCCGGCTGGAAAGAAGGTTACAAGTGTCACTGGGTATACACTGTGAAGTTTCACTCTGATGGGACCCTTTCCAGCTTGAAAGTATGTTTAGTTGCCAAAGAGTATTCCCAGACTTATGACATTGATTATGAAGAGACATTTTCTTCGGTGGCCAAGATGACTTCTGTTCGTCTTCTTATATCTCTTACGGATACCCATCATTGGCCATTGCATCAGTTTGATGTGAAGAAAACGTTTCTTGAATTTTTGGTCGAGGAGGTCTATATGGAGCAACCACCTGATTTTGTTGCTCAGGAAGGTCTGGTCTAGTTTGCCGATTGAAGAAATCAGTGTATGCCTTGAAACAGTCTTCTCGAGCATGGTTTGAGAAATTTACTGAGCTGGTTATTTCATTTGGCCTCAGACGGTGTGCACATGACCATTCGACGTTCTACCGTAATAACACCAATGGCCTTCGCATTCTTTTGGTGGTATATGTCGATAACGTAGTGATTACTGGCGATGATGCGCCTCGTATCACACAGCTTAAGCACCACCTTCAAACAAAATTTCAGACTAAGGATCTTGGGAGCCTTAAATATTTTTTGGGTATCGAAGTTGCTTGATCGAAGGATAATATCTGCATCTCATAGCGAAAGTATGTACTTGATATGCTGACTGACGCAGGGATGTTAGGATGCAAACCCATAGAGGCTCTAATGGATCCTAATACTAAAATTCTTCCGGGACAAGTTAACTCAGTTGAAGATCCCGGAAGATAATGACGGTTAGTCGGTAAATTAAATTATCTCACCGTCACTCGACCTGATATTTCATACCCAGTTAGCATTGTGAGCCAATTCATGGCCGATCCTCAAGGGGCTCATTGGGATGAGGTGATTCGAATACTTCGCTATTTGAAGAATACTCCAGGGAAGGGTCTGTTGTACTCGGCTCATGGATATTCTTGAATAGCATGCTTCACAGATGCAGATTGGGCCGGGTCTCCATCTGATCGCAGATCTACTACAGGATATTGCATGTTTGTAGGAGGTAACTTAATCTCTTGGAAGAGTAAGAAACAAAACGTAGTGTTCCGCTCCAGCGCCGAGTCGGTGTTGGATATAGGTGCGCTCAAGGCAATTATCATAATTGCAAGAATGCAATTAATAAATTTAAGGAGGGGCCTATATAATAGAATAGTCTATAGTCTTGCTCGAGATAATAGTATACTATCTGGTTTGTCTTTATCTTTCATGTGAATACATTTTGTTCCTTATCACATATCGCTAATACATGAGATGAGCACATAGGATCTTTGCTTGACTAGCAGGATTATGATAGGAATCATATTAGTGGGGTCTGAATAGTCCATAAGCACATTCTTAAATGACCCTTGTCATTGGAGTATCGAGACTGAGCATCGATACTCCAGTTTAGACTAGTGTATACGTTTCTTGACCCTGTACTGGGCATGGTTGATCCCATAGCTATTGGTGTTTGACGCCAAAGATTATATATAGATGCTCATTAGGTTATAAGTTATACTGGACGGACTCACTGAGAACTCCTAAATGGTATTATACCAATAGTCAGATAGCATTTCTCTGGTAATGAGTACAGGGTAACCCCTAGACCTGAGATCGCCATAGTGTTTTGTATGTGTTCCCATTATACTTTGGTTACTATCCTACCATGAGTTTAAAGAGTTGTGCAAATAGAGTTTAGTTGGGTACAGTCCCAAAGCATATGGAGGCAGTGAGCGGTTGAGAGGATTCGTCTATCCCGGTATAGAGAGTTAATATTGTAAGGCTACGGCAGCGCCCTGGCCATCAATCCGTGGCCAAACGCGGAACAAAATTTTTTAAAAACTGACGCTAACGGAACCCTAATCGACGAATCGTACCATTAACCCTATACTAGTTCTATATAAAAGAGTTTAAGAGATTATACTGATCGATCTGTGTCCTTCGGTCTTCAATCTCTGTCCTTAGCTCGTTGCGGCTGTCTCGATCAAGTTCGCTCTCCGGTCTCCCTCGTCGAAGACGATCCACGTCGAGAATTCTTAATACGGGCTCCCGCTTCAAAACCGAAGCAACTCGGGCATCCAGTTTGCTAGCCTAGATGCACAAGATGAAGTAGAGAGAGTGTGTGATCATTTTGTCTTAATACATCCATGGATTCTCAACTCATGAGAATGTATGAATGGAGGTGAAGAAGAAGCCATGTGAAGTGAAGTGTGAGCTCAAGACTTAGCACAAAGAAAAAGCAAGTGAAGAAAATATGTGTTGTTTTTCTTCACTTGTGATGGGCATAGCTTTTGTGTGTGTTGTTGTGAGATATTGTGATTAGCAACCAAAGAAAAATCCAACACCCAAAAATATCTGCGACTTGCACAAATATCTCACACCAAACAAAACCAAGAGCTTATATCTCATCAATGCCCAATGCCAAGACTTACAATCACACTTTCCACATAAACAATATTAAACATTTAAGCAAAACCCTAAATGTTTAATACTAGAAAAAGAAATGGCATCTTCAAAAGTAATCTTGTAACGGATTACAAGAATATCCATCATCCGTATATACAAACCTGCATCCGTATTCCGACCGAGTATGAATACAACGAGACGAAAATAATCCAACAATATAACACCAGGATCCGGCTTAAACCAAAATCCACTAGTATTATCCGTCCGATCATGATCCGTGCACAAGTGCACGTATATGATCGAACCCTGCCATAAAACCATACGGCCTCTACAACGTTTCATCCGAATCAGGGAAACCCTCTGTGTGGGACTCTAAAGACTCGTCAATACGCCGGCAGTGGGTTTAATTACAAACACGTCAGTAGCACTAGCTATACGTAACGGCTACCCAGGTATTGAGCGAAAGGGAGGCCGACAAGTAAACTCATCCTGAAACCCTACTGAGCCTGACAGTGACAATATCCGTACAGTCTATGAGTATCGCATATCGAGTCTAAGGGGTGGATAAAGTCAGACCCCTAATAACTTGACATTTAGTGTCGGCATAAAACCTATCACCAACTGAGAAACTACTGATCCGAATCAGTAATTCTCATTTACCCCGGCCGAGAATTTCTGGCGATGGCCACCCGTGCACTCCGCGACATCAACCCCCAATATACCGGGAGAGACGAATTCCCCGACGATCCGCTCACTGCCTCTATATGGCTTGGGACTGTACCTAACTAAAACCTGTTTGCACGACTCCTTTGAGCCGTGGTAGGATAGTAATCAAAGCACAGTGGGAACTCACACGAGACAAATGACGATCTCAGGTCGATAGACTAACCTGTACACATGTCACCTGGGAACTACTATCTGACAATAGGTATAATACCAACTAGTATATTCCCGGTGAGTCCGTCCGGTATACTCATAATCTAATGAGTACCTATATACATCTTAGGTGAATTAACTAACACCAATGGCTTGTGAGACCGGCCACCGCCCCTCGTCGGGGTCTCGATCCGTATACACTAGTCTACTCTTGGAGTATACCCAGTCTCGAAACTCCCACGACTTGGGACACTTTAAGGATATGCTTATAAACCACCCAACTCTTACGTATATGATCGCCATCATACTGCTGGTAGTCAAGCAAGAATCCTATGGGCTCTATCAACATTTAACAGTGATCTGTAATGTCACCTGAAGTATGTACACGACGATAAAGACAAACCAGATAGCATATTATCATCTTGAGTAAGATTGTTCTACCGGTATAGGTCATTCCTCAATCATTGCAATTACGTGCCTGCGATCCAATAATTGACTTGATGGCACTATAGCTAACAAATGTCGCGCTGTGCAGGACACGACTATAACCAGAAGTCCGTGGCCACGACAAGTGGAGATAAACTGATAAGTGTTATCAGTTGTGTCTCCGGTGATTATGAGTTCTCTATCAGCGTGACTTATTGGATTATTGTGGGTCTGACAGATTCCACTCCCCAAACCCAGTATGTGATACTCTTTGATGAAGAGACTGGACTGTACGGTATTCGTCGCTGATAGATTTTGTTAGGTCCAGATGAGTTTTCTAGCTGACCATCCTTTATCTTGCTCATACCTGAATAGTCGTTACATGTAGCTAGTACTGCTGATGAGCTTATGAGTTTACCCATGAGAGGATTGAATCTGAAAGTGTTTCGGTCAATCGGATACGATCATGTATAACCTACTGCCAGCGTATTGACAGGTCTTTAGAGTCCCACAATGAAAGTGCCTGCCCGGAGGATTTGATGCGGCGTGAACGTGCATGAGTTCGATTAAATACGTATATTGGATATACGTGATTTAATCATACGCCTGATCTACTAGCCGGTTTAAAAGCCGGAATTTTAAGTCAGGTGTTAACTTGATAACCGTATTTTTATATATGGTTTTTAGTATTGCGTATATAATACACATTCTCTCATTCTCTTTTGATTATGATATATGTATATGACACATATACTCTCATTCTCACTCTTTTCCTTTGTGTAAATATATATTTACATATGTGTGTGTTTCTTTTCTCATTAGATGACAAAGATGCTCCATGTAATGAGTTAGGGTTTACCTTCTTATTTGGTGACACACAAAAGATAGAAAGTAGGAACGGGAGAAGGGTAAATAGGATACTCTCTTCATATTTTTTTCTAATTCATTAGAAAAAAGAAAAACATGAGAGTTTCTCTTGAGTTTTTTGATGGACGAATTAGAAATGGAAAAAGGGAAAGTGGGGGTCCGGATGAGCTTCCTCGTCGGCCTTCTTTTCGACAGGTACTTAGGTAGCCGTTACGTACAGCTAGTACCGTTGACGTGCTTGTGGTTAAACCCACTGCCAGCATACTGTCGACTCTTTAGAATCCCATACATAGGGTTTCTCTGATTTAGGCGAAACGATGTGGCGGCCGAATGTTTATATATGCAGGGTTTCGATAGCCGGCTTAGGATTAAGCCGGATTATTAAATCAGGTATTAATTTGATAATTTACATATACATATTTCGATGTGTATATTCTAGTGTCATCTAGGTTTTCCATCGAGCAGGGTTCCGATCGAATGATAATACTACCCGGTTTAGGATTAAGCTGGATTATTAAATCAAGTATTGATTTAATAATTTACGTGTACATATTTTGATATGTATATTCTAGTGTTATCTAGATTTTCGATCGGACGGTTGATAATACTGGCGGGTTTAGAATTAACCCAGTTTATTAAATCAGATATTGATTTAATTCTAGTATTATCTTTAGTGGTATTATTTTATCTCTTGGGTATTTGTATTTTGGTATGAATACGGGATGTATATACGGTAGAAAGTATTTTGTATTTATACAAAATATCTTCTAAAAGATGACACCTCATCTTGTATTTTTCTATTTTGTTGAAAATAGAAAATGAGGTGGAAAAGGAAAGCATGGCTTGGCTATTTATTGCTCATACTATTGAAGTATGGTAGGATTTCTTAAAGGAGAAAATTACTTGGCCATTCTCTTGACTTAGCCATCATTCTTCTCATGCCAAAGTGAGAGTCATTCTTCACTTTGCTCTCTTACTCATTTCCTCTTGAGTTCATCTTGATCTCAAATCCTACCATTCTCATGTGTTGAGATACAATGGTTTTGAGATAGAAAATTACCACTAAACATCACCACATCAACTAAGCAAGTTAGATTAGCAAACTAGTTTGCCTAGTTTACTTTTTTTTAGAGGTAGGAGCTTGGATCAAGGACCTTCAGGCGGATCATCTAGAACCGAGAAGGTCGGCCATCAAGTTTGATCAAAATCACCTAAGAAGCTTAAGAAGAGGAGTAAAGACCCTAAGGACATGAGTCTCTAGGTATAACTCCTTATCATAGTAACTAGATCTTTTTAGCTAGTTAGTTTCGGTATATGGTTAAATTCTAAGATGTGTTTTCTAGCGCCGGATTTTTAAAAAAGTCAAAGTTTTTCGTTCCGCAACGGCCGCGGTAGACGGCCATGGCGCTAAGAAACCCAACAGTTCCAACCCTTTACAAGTGATAAATTCCTGACGGGAGAAAAAGAGGGTTTGCACCTAGTTTTAAAGACTCTAAAGGTCTGCTTGAAGGTGGGTTAAACAATTTTCAAAACATGTAGTTCTTTCTCATACAACAATGGAGTAACCAGCCAAAATCCCTGGACAAGGAGAAGTAAGGTTATATGATTTAATATGATGAACTCACCAATTAACCATACGAAAACCAATGTCCTTATAACATGTGTATGATACATATGAAGGCATTGATACAGTGATAAGATATGGATGATGCTAACAAGGCTATGCAGTTTCTAGGAAATTTAGGATATGATATGGCAAGTACTCATTAAAATACATGCATAAGTTTGATGAATACATATTTATGCAGTACACACACACACACACACACATGCAGACAAGCATGTCCGTGGATGAACACACATGTTTGTATGCATATATTTTATACACACGTGTATACATATGTATGTGGTATTATACAAATAATGTAGATGCATGTATACAACAATGAAACACATTCATTGTGCAATGTTTTTGATAACATTGCTTGAAAGATGTCAGCAACTATGTTAACCAGGCCTACAAGAATGGAGATCACCGTAAGCAAGATCATATGGGTAATAATAAATCACTTAGTAATTTATTGACGTGCTATTATAAGTATACTTATTAGCCCATCGTATGATGTATTTAGTGCATAATTGTAGAGGACAAGCAATAATAATTGACAAGCCTGTTATCAATGTCATAGTCCATTTCAGATGGCATGTCATTGCAAAATACACATAATGGATTCACCTATCTGTATGGAAGTGAGGCCCCTTCATATGATAATTATGTTAATTTTCTGGACATATTAAATACCTTCAAGGCGCATGGCTTTAACACCAAGTTCCTATTTCCCTTTGTATCCTTCACTCACCCCTATCAACTACCAATCCTTCTATCAGTACTCTTCCACTTACTAAATATATTCTATCTTACAACATCAAAGCTAAATATCCCATGAGAGGTATCATAGCAAGTCTTTAATTTCTACCACGTGGTTTCAGAGCCCACAAACTCTAACAAAATAGTAGATTTACTTGTGATGGTTTTCTAAGTACTGCTAGAAATATGGTGAAATGGTAGGTAAATAAATGTTTCATTTAAGAAAATGACGAAAACAAGATTCGACCTTGGAGCTTCGCCAAGCAAAACTTATGCCTTAACCAATAACTAACATCAATATTTTTCTAATGCATTTAGGTATATATGACATTTAGAGTTTCCACTCAATACATATAGTAACTTGTGTATTATATATATATACGGGTTTCAAAATTGAAATGATATTCTCAGGTTTCCAATGGATAGGCCTCTAATAAATCAAATTCATCATGTGTTCCTATGGAAAGACTCATATAGATGCTATATCTATTGTTTGGATAGGTTGCTAACATTTTTGTTCCAATAATGCTGAGAAAATTTTAGAAAATGAAAAAGAAAGGTTGGGATGATGCTTCTTTATCAGAACTTTTATTGCAAAATAAGCAGCAATTAATTTATATTTCCATCGGATGCTAAAATGACATTAGATAAGGAGTTGTTCTCAACTCTGATACAGGAGCATTAACTCTAAAGTTCACAAAATAGAACTTAAAATTTGTGAACACACAACCATAGTGGACATCAAATGCCTCTAATTCCCAATCCCGATGGCAACATTCAACAATAAATATATTATTTCAACAATAAATATATTATTTCAACGATAATTAAATCTAGTTTCCAATGCAACAAACATTTCGCGATTTAGAGCTTCTTTGAGAGAGATGGCAGAAGTACCTAGGGTGGTGCATAGAAGACTGCAAGTGGATTGTGGTGTTTTCAAGAGATAAGTAATATGTAGTCTGACGATGCTCGAAAATAAAATACCATCAACAAATTTTGATATTGTTGGAGCGTATGGAAGTCTGGTGGATTGCGGAATGAGATTCAGGAACAAACTAAATATTGAGAGGATATTAAACTAAAAAACACTTTGTGTTGTAGAGAGAAATTCAAAAAGAAGAAAATGAATGAAAAGTTATGCCTTAGCTTTGAAGGCTTTTATTCTTTTCTAGATTGGATGATTTTACAATAAGGATGCAACTCCTTTTATAGTAATCTTAACATTAGATTACAACAACCAATATTAACTAAATGAACATGCACATAGGAGATTTTGAGGTTTTGAATGGTGGCTGGGTTGCATGTCTTATGCATTGCAAATTGACTTTTGAGGAAGCCTTCATTTTTTACCAAATTTGCAAAAAAAAAAAACTTCTTAATATCCCTCCTTAATTTGCAATTTGCAAACTGGTTTTGAAATGGATAAATTTTTCTGTGGTGACTGCTTTGGTGAAGGTAACTACATGTTGTTGAAAGATGAACTCCAGCTTGATCTCTTTTTCTTCTATGAACTCTCTGATAAAATGATGTCGAATTTCAATGTGTTTAGATCTTGCATGGAGCACTGAATTCTTTGTTAAAGCAATCGCTGACATGTTGTCACAGGACATTGTTGTTGGGGCTTCTTGTTTTTTATGTAAGTTTGAAAATGTTCTTCGGAACCAAATTGCTTGACATGATATGCATGTCGCTGAAATGTTTCCCGCTTCTGCACACAAGGATGTTATCGTTTGCTTCTTTTTGGACGACCGGGATATCACCTTCGAACCAAGGGTGAAAACATAGCCTGATACTTTTACGATCATCGACGGAATCTGCACAATCACCGTCAATGTAGCGGACCAGTGTATTGTCTCCTTCGGTTGTATACCTCATGCCGAACTTCTTTGTGCCCTGAAGATATCCGACGATACACTTGGCTGCTGCATGTAGCTTGCTTGGATCACTCATGAATCTTGAGACTACGCTGCCTGCATGTAGTATGTCGGGTCTTGTAATGGTGAGATAGATTAGCGATTCGACCAGGCTTCTATAGGTTGACATGTCGGCCTTCTGTGTGCCGTCATGCATGATTAGCTTCTTATTCGGTGCCGCTGGTGTGGAGACCGGCTTGCAGTTTGACATATGGAATTTCTTCAAAAGATATTTATAATATTTTTCTTGGCTGATAAATGTTTCTGCTGTAGATTGTTTGACTTGCATTCCGAGAAAATATCACATCAAACCTAGATCAAGTCATCTTGAATTCTTTCATCGTTTTCATTTTAAACTCTTCAATCATCACATAATTAGTGCCACAATATATCAAATCAACATGCAGACAGACAATAATATTGCATGTACCTTGCCTTTTTACATACAAACATAACTCACTTAGGCTTCTTTGAAAATTGTTCTTGCGAAAATGTTGAACGATTTTACTGTTCCAGTCTCGCGGTGCTTACTTTAGCCTGTACAGTGTTTTGTGAAGGCAATAAACTTTGTGCTCTTCTCCTTTAACAATATAGCCTTGAGATTGTTCTACATAAACTTCATCAAGCTCACTGTTAAGGAATGTTGATTTAACGTCTAGCTGGAACACCTTCAATTTGAATTATGCAGCAAGTGCCAAGACGGTTCTGATTGCCTCTATGCAAACAACTGGGGCAAACATCTCGTTGAAATCGATGCATGGCCTTTTGTTACAAGTCGAGCCTTCAGCTTCTGAATTGAGCCTTCTTTGTTGTATTTGGTTTTATAGACCTATTTGAGCCCGATTACTTCCTCCCCTTCTGAAAAATGAGTCAGCTCCAATATTTTGATTTCCTCGATCATCGTAATTTCTTCATTCATTGCTTTAACCCATTTTCTTCATTTGCAGCTTCTTCATATATCTGTGGTTCACAAGAGAATAATGTCATATTACAAGAATTATAAATATCTTGCATTGAACGCACCTATCGTCTAGTGATTTAGAGTCTGAAAAAGATAAATCTCCGGATCTTGCATTTTGAGAGTCTTGGTTGGAAGAATTACACCCTCCACTTTTTTCTTTGATAATTGTGGGTGTTGTAGTTTGATTTTCTTTTCAGCTCCATGCAGCTGATTTATCGAAAATAATATCTCGTAAATTCATAAGCTTATCAGTGTTGGGATCATATAACATGTAAGCTTTAGATTCATCATTGTAGCCAACGAAAATGTATTTTCTCTTTTCTCATCAAACTTTTTTTTTGTTTGGTGCTGGAATGTAAGCATAAACGATACGGCCGAACACCTTCAAGAAATCTATTTTTGTTCTGCAATTATACTAGGCTTTGTACGGTGTTCTGTCTGGCACAGCTTTTGTGGGTGAGTTGTTCAAGATATACACAGCCATATTCAATACTTATACCCAATACTTGTTCGGGAGATTTTTGCCTTCAGCATGCTTCTACTCATCTCCACAGTTGATCTATTTATTCTTTCAGCTATACCGTTTTGCTGAGTGTATCTTGCTGTCAGTTCTTTCTTGATACCTTGAGCTTTACAAAAATCTTGAAACTATGTAGAAGTAAACTCTTCTATATGATCTGTTCTCGGCACCTTCAATTTATGGCCGCTTTGTTTTTATACGAATGCTTTGAATTGAACCAACATAGAAAATACTTCGGATTTTTCTTTTAGAAAATTAACCCGCATCATTCTACTATAATCATCAACAAATAGTTGAAAATATCTTTTGCCACTTAATGATGGAGCGTTTGAGTAGGACTACATACATCAGCATGCATAACTTCTAATGTGGCTTTAGCTCTCCAAGATATTTTTGTAAATGTGAATCATTACATTTTGTCGTAAATATATTCTTCACAGATTTTTCTTCTTTGGTTATTTGTTGGAGAACAATAACCATATTTTTTGGTTTTAGCAAAACGAGACTTCTAAAATTTAAATAGTCAAATCTTAAATGTCACAATAGAGAATCATTTATTTCTTCAGATTTTAGTGTAAGATTCTTATATGACATTTTTAAAGGAAAAACTTTATATGGTGACATTTTAATTTTATCCATTATGTGTTTATCGTTGCCATCAACAATCACACTTTCATCTTTCATAAAATTTACTAGATATCCTTTTTGTATTAATTGTCCCACATTTAGCAAATCTATTTTTAGTTCTGGATTATAAGGAATATCTAAAATAAAATTTGTGTTACTTTCCATTGTTTGCATCGCTATTTCTCCTTTTCCTTCGACTTTATGCAGATTTCTATCTCTGAGTTTTATCTAAGAATCGACTCCTTCATTTAGACTAACGAAGATGCTTTCATTTCCTGTCATATGATTGCTGCAACCACTATCCAGATACCAGATATCTTTTGCGTCTGATTGAGCATTAAAACAAAAATAGAACACATGATATGTTTCTGAAAAATTAGATTTATCAATTTTTCTCATTTTTTTGGAACCAGCGATCTCGTTGGGAGTGATTAGGAATTTTGCATATTTTGCATTTGTATCGGTAATTTTCTGATTTGTAATTGGATTTTTCGTAAACTAAACAGTTTGAGGAAAATTTGTTTGAAAAGTTTTTATTTTGGTCATATTGATCATAGATTTTAAGTTTCTTAGAGTATTGACTTTGATCGGCTTTTCTGAACTGCTGCTTTTGAAAGAATTTTTTCCATTATTTCTTTTCTGAAATTGTCCTCTCTTTTCTGATATTGTCACCTTGGACTGGAAAGTTTGCTCCACCTTTTTTGTTACTAACATGTCATTCGCAACTCGTGTGTCTCTAAAGATATCATTAGTTTATTGAAAGTCAACGCTAATAGGTTTTTGACTCTTCAATCGCAGCTACAACATGATCCTATTTTTGTGATAAATTTTTTAATATTTTTTCAACAATCTTTTTTCATCAATAGTATCACCATAGGTTCTGATTTGATTAACTATTGCGGTAATTCTGTCAAAAAGTAATTTCATTGATTCGCTGTATTTCATGGCTAAATTGTTGAATCTCACCATAAAATTGTAGTTTGATAGAGATTATTTTCGCAAAACCTTTAATTGTTATTTGAGAATTTCCCGAGCCTTTTTTGATGTAGCAGCGGCCGTAATTCTGGAAAAAATTGTTCTTCTCACACCTTGTTGAATAAAAACAAGTGTTTTTGCATCTTTCTTTCTATTCTCATTCTACTGCTATTTTTTTGTCTGAGTCCATGATACAAGTGTTTCTAGATCATCAGATATTTTATAACCGCCTTCTACAAGCTTCTAAAGTTCTTGAGAGATAAAGAGAGTTTTCATTTGGAGACTCCAAAAGTCGTAAACTCTCGCCGTCGAAAACCGGAACAAGATTTTGCAAGTAGTTGAATAGGGACAATGACGACGGAGAAGATGTTGCCATATCGACCGAGATGGAAATGAACGGCTCTGAAACCAAATTTGTTGGGGAAGACGGAAATCTAATGGATTACGGAATGAGATTTAGGAACAAAATAAATATTGAGAGGATATTAAACTAGAAAACACTTTGTGTTGTAGAGAGAAATTCAAAGAGAAGAAAATGAATGAAAAATTATGCCTTAGTTTTGAAGGCTTTTATCTTTTCTGGATTGGACGATTTTACAATAAGGATGCAACTCCTTTTATAGTAATCTTAGTATTAAATTACAACAACCAATATTGACTAAATGAATGTGAACATAAGAGATTTTGAGGCTTTGAATGGCGGCTGGCTTGCATGTGTTATACATTACAAATTGACTTTTGGGGAAGCCTTCATTTTTGATCAAATTTGCAAATTGCTTCTTAACAATCATAACCCTAAACTTTTGTGCTTTTTATCTACTTTGCATCTCTTCGGTGGATTCCATTGAGTAGTGAGTTAGCATTTTCGATTTTTTTGGCAATGTTTATATATCCTTGTAGTGGTTGACATTTATCTTCATTTACTTCTAAGGTGGTGATTTTGTAACCTTAGAGTAGGCGATCATCTTCGATACTAAGGTGATGTTTTTGTCTCCTTAGAATTGGTCGAAAAACCCAACTATCTTCTATTTTAAGGTGGAAGTTCAATGTCCTTAGAATAGTCGATCTATCCAACTTGTTCCATCCCATATTATGCATTTCTCCACATCATTCCAATAGCCGTCTACATCAAAATTCTTGGAGATCATGATAATTTGTCGCTCGTTACCGTCGAAAACCCCAAGGTTAATGCTATGCCTACTTGTAAACGAGATCTTTGGGACATTGAGATGATGAAATGAGTTGACAAATCCAACTTCAAGAGCGTCTTGAGCACTTTGAGATCCGATGCATGATTATGGTCGCGTGGCAGGTGAAGAAACTTTAGAAGGAAAGAAAGAAAAAGATTCAATCCTTCCACTGATCTCATAGCACATAAGTTCTAAAGACTTTATTTCCCTTCCTAGTGCTCTTCATTTCAGTTGGAAAAGCGAAGATTAAACTGAATGCACTAAGTTACAAAAGCAAATTCAAACTCGTATTGAGAAGCAAAACAAGAAGTGTTATAACACTGCAGACAAGCATTGAAACCCTAAATCTTTCAATAAAGGTGACTAGTATGGATTCATTTTTACAAGAACCATTTTTTTTCATTTGTTCGTCATGGTAAACTCAAGCCAGAAGCCAATAGTCCATTCAAAGTGCTTTGTCGAATCGGAGACATCATTTGCAAAATCGAGCTTCCGAACAACTTTGGTGTATCATGGACTTTCAACATGGCAGACCTCTCTCCTTAACATCCAGAAGATGAATAACATAGGATCATTAACTCTAAAGTCTACAAAACACAATAAACTTAACATGCCGACTTCAAATGCCTACCCAATCCCGATGGCCAAATTCAACAATTAATATTTCCCTTTGTATAATAATTAAGTATCGTGTCTAATGCTACAAAGGGACCATGATTTGGAGCTTCCTAGAGATAGACCGAAATACCTAATGTTACACAGAGAAGACTGCATATGACTTTTAGTTTTTGAAGATTATTAATATGGAATTTGATCTATACTTGAAGGGATGTTTCTATAAAAAGATATATCTAGTTCGTAAATAAAACAAGTTTTACGATTAATCATAAGACATAACCCTAAGCATTGTGCTTTTTATCTAGTCTATCTCTCTTTGGTGGATTACATTAAGTGGTGAGATTGATTCCTTAGTAGTGGTTATGTATCCTTGGAGGCGTTAAACATTTACCTTCCTCTATTTCTAAGGACGTAGTTCCATATTCTGAGACTAGTCGATTGTCTTCTATACTAAGGTGGTGTTTTTGTATCTTTAACCTAATCGACAAACCCAACTATCTTTTATTTATAAGGTAATGTTTATGTGTCCTTGGTATAGTCGTCTATCCAATTTGAGTTCATCTCATATAACACCTTTCTCCACACCGTTGCGGCACCAAACTCGACTATATGTTGTAAATTCTTTACAAATCTTTCACTAAGCCTTGTGGCATAGCCAACTCCGTTTTAATATATAAAGGCATAGATGATGATAAAGTAAATATGTACTTGATCTAGTCACATTTTGCACAATGATTAGTAAATGAACTTCTGGTGCAAGCTTTGGGTGCACAGTTGGATGCTCCGGCTGTTCTGATGAATATATAAATTATCCCAATTAGACATCAAAATTGACTCTTTTTCACAATCGCAAAATCAAACTAGGTTTGGTTGCAGAAAGTTTTAAATGAGAGTTTCTGATTGAACCATTGTCAACAAAACACTTGACCCTTGCGATCGCAAAAAGGACGTTAAGACGAAGCTACGGTCACACGACACAAGATGGTAATGACCTAACCCCATTCAAATTGCTCCTCAAATCATTAGCACTGAAAATGACAGCACTTTCATCGAACCCTAAATTATGTAGAAAGACATGAACACAACAAATTCTACACATAGCCTACAATAATGCTAAAAAGAACAGACATTGATGCAATAAGAACAAAGGAATCGAGAAAAAAGAATAAGAAATTGAATCGACGATGCGAGAACTGAAACCCTAACCTGGCGCGTGAGCCAACTCTGATCGAATCCGCAAACAGCAATGGAAGCCAGGAATCGAAGAGGAAACGATTGTAAACGAATTGAATAAGAGAAAAATCCATAGGGTTTTACAATCGCAGACGATTTTTTTCCCTCGCCTTTTTTCATCGAAGAAAAGGACAACAGTGGGGAAATAGCAACCGCCTCAACTGCCCAAGAGTGTCGCCTTCCCTCTCCCCATCATCCCATCAGCATTTACGAAAATACCCTTCCATATACATGGGCAGGCTTTGCAAGGATTTTCAACTTCAAGGGTTTTGGAATCCGACTTCCTTATTTCTATTTGGGTTGTTTTGATTTTGTACCTCCGAAACTTACATATTTTCAAAAGGGACATCCCAAGCTTAATAATTTTAAAAAATACATTTCAAAGCTTTTAAGTTAACTAAAGAAGACCCTTCAATTAACTCTTATCCAATCTCCGTTAAATATAACAGTTTTTAGGGGTCTAAAAGACTGAAATACCCTTGCAAAGTTTAAAAGAATAATAAGAAGAAGAGGGGTAGTTTCATCTTTATACATAGGATTTAACTATTGAATTTAACGGAAGGTGTATTTTAGTTAAAAGTTAAGTTTCGGGTATCCTTTTTAAAAATACTAGGTTTAAGATATTTTTTTTGAAAATATGAAAGTTTGGAGGTACAAAATTAGAAAAGAAAAACTTTCTATTTTGTGAAGGGTATATCCATTTAGGCCATGGCCCCTGATAACTTTACCAATTACCAAAACCGCATTGTAACTTGAAATTTCTTATTATCTCAAAAGTTGCAAGTTTTCTGGAATCTCAAAAGTTGCAAGTTACTCTTGAAGGACTCTGACTGTCCTGGAAATTCCTCTTACTCCGTTTTGATTTAATGGTAAAGACCGTTCAAATTTTTTCTTTAATTAGTTTTCAGTTAAATCTGGTTTATTTCATAATTAGGATAATTCAAATTAGAAATAAAGAAAAGGCTTATTTCACGGAAACCCCCTCAAAGTTTGGTGTAATATAAAAAAACCTGTAGTTCTGCCGTTAGACGAAAACCTCTTAAAGTTGACAATTGTTACCCAGCTACCCCTTGACGTTAAATCGATTATGAAATGACCTTATTACCGTTATCTTTCTCAAAACAAAAATGAGGTCTCGTGTAGAAAAGAGAACCAAATTTCCAGTGGCGATTTGTTGGGATTCAGAGTTTCGTAGAGACGACAACGAAATTGACGGGACCGACATGATGACAACTGCGGGAGGAAATCGAAAGGACGACAGGTCATATTCTATGAAGAATTGTAGTGAATTTCCTTAATTTCGAACCCAGATCTAGGGTATTTCCCTAATTTCGAATCCAGATATAAGGTATTTCCCAAATTTCGAACCTTAGATCACACTTTTTTTACTGATGTACTTTGTATGTTGAGAATCTGTCCATGAATTAAGTTTTTTAAATGTTTTTTGAAGTAAATTACATGGAATTTCATATGAATCCATATCAATGTTTGATTTTTTTCTCACTTTTTTTACTAAATGTGGAATCTTATAGAGGCAGTATTTGGTTTCTAGCGCGCAGTGTCACACCTTGAGCATTGGCTATCCCATTTACAAAATACACAATTTCTTTATTTTTGATAGATTTTTTTATAAAATGGTAGCCATAATTTATCATCATGGTGCATTTGATCTAAGTGACTGTGTAAACAAAGGGGCCGTAATGATAAAGTTGTTATTGATGTGGATAAATTAAGCTTTTCTGAAATTGTTGGGCATATCGAAGGTCTGGATTATGAGAAAGATACTTACAGTATTATGTGGTATTAAAAAAGTCATCGATTGTATGAGCTCAAAGAGAGCATGAACTTGAGATTAATGGTGGAAGTATTAGGTGTTCTTGGTTATATGCATCTATATTTAGCATACAAAGTGCTTGAAGGTCGTATAAGTAAAGAAGCTGAGCATCTGGAAACAATAGCTATCATTTTGGCTCCGGTAGAGCCCACTCACATAACAACAGTCCCTATAGAAACACCAAAGTAAGTATCATCATGTATATTTAATATGTGTTGTTACAGATTGAATACTGTTTTATCCTAAATAATAAATAATCATCCTATATTTTTAATTTGTGTTAGGAAATCTGCTGCCGTGATACCACCATATGAAGAAAAACAAAAGTAAGTATCGTGTTGTGTGATTAATTGGTATGTATTAATTGAAATTCAATAATATTGGCATATCCTTCAATTCTAAACTTTGTGCTAGGAAATCTGTTGTCATGTGACTACCCTTTAAAGAAAAACAAAAATAAATATCATGTTGTGTGATTAATTAGTATGTGTTAATTGAAATTTAATAATGTTGACATATCCTTCAATTTTAAACTTATGCTAGAAAATCTATTGTCGTGACACTACCATCTAAAGAAAAACAAAAGTAAGTAGCATGTTGTGTGATTAATTAGTGGGTGATTAATTAGTATGTTTTAATTGAAATTCAATAATGTTGGCATAACCTTTCAATTCTGTACTTAGGCCAGGAAATCTGCTATCATGACACCACCATCTAAAGAAAAACAAAAGTAAGTATAATATTGTGTGATTAATTAGTATGTGTTAATACCTTATAGGAGTTCTCGGCGAGTCCGTTTGGTGTATACATTCTCTAATGAGTACCTCTGTACAATCTTTGGTGTTAAACACCAATGTCTGTGGGAACAGCCATTGCCCTGATCGGGATCAAGAAACGTATACACCACCAGTCTACTCTGGAGTATCGATGCCCAGTCTTGATACTCTCATGGCGAGTCCGTTTGGTGTACACATTCTCTAATGAGTACCTATGTACAATCTTTGGTGTTAAACACCAATGTCTGTAGGAACAGTCATTGCCCCGATCGGGATCAAGAAACGTATACACCAGTCTACTCTGGAGTATCGATGCCTAGTCTTGATACTCTCATGACTAGGAATATTTAAGGATGTGCTTATGGACTACAATGTCGGGACCCGGTTTTACTTACTGAACAAAGTACCACACGGAACAAAGTGCCACGTCGATTGTCATGCCAAGGGGACGGGGGCCATCTCTTGAATTCGTGGGGGGCACCTCTTAAGTCCGTGCGACCCACTGTAGAACAATGGGAAATTTTCGAAACACATTCCGAAAGAAGACCGAACTGCATTATAAATGTAATGATACCACCCTCAATTGAAGAGGCGTCTTTTAAATGAATCGGCATTACAGGAGTCTGAGAACTTCGTAGTTAAGCGTGCTTGGGCCAGGGAAGTCTTGGGATGGGTGACCTCCTGGGAAGCGGCCCTTGGTCGGGTCCGGTTCGCTCTAAAGGCCAAAACCGTACGGTTTTGGCCTTTAGAGCGGACAATACCATCTGTACCGGGACATGGAGTGTTATATTTTATGGTGGCCCATGCAAGTCACTCGGTAGTAGGTTTGTGGTTCGAGGACGAACCATTGTTCAAAGATGGGGAAAATGTAGGGACCCGGTTCTTGCTCATGAAATTAAGTGTCACACGGAACAAAGTGCCAGCCCATTGTCATGTCAAGGAGGTGGGGGCCACCTCTTGAATCCGTGGGGGCCACCTCTTGAGTCCGTGGGACCTACTGTAGAACAATGGGGAATTTTTGTAACACATTCCGAAAGAGGACCAAACTGCATTATAAATGTAATGATACCACTCTCAATTAAAAAGGCGCCTTTTAAGTGAATCGGCACTACAGGAACTTGACAACTTCGTAGTTAAGCATGCTTGGGCCAGGAAAGTCTTGGGATGGGCGACCTCCTGGAAAGTGGCCCCTGGTCGGGTCCGGTTCGCTCAAAAGGACAAAACCGTACAGTTTCGGACAAAGTGGACAATACCATCTGTACTGGGGCATGGGGGCGTTACAATAGGTTCCACTAGTACGATCTCTATCATAATCCTATTAGTCAAGCAAAAATCTTACGGGCTTTATCAACATGTATTAGCGATAGTAATATCAAGTAAAACTATATACATGAATGATAAAGACAAACCAAATAGCATACTATTATATCGAGCATAATATTATATCGAGCAAGACTGTCATGTACATATATATATGTCCATGTATCCACTGTATTATACAATAATGGCCTCTGGGGCATACATATCTAACAATTTCCAACTTGCACTAAGGCCAGTACTGGGTATGGGGGGCGTTACACTAGGTTCCACTAGTACGATCTCTATCATAATCCTGTTAGTCAAGCAAAAATCTTACGGGCTTTATCAACATGTATTAGCGATAGCAATATCAAGTAAAACTATATACATGAATGATAAAGACAAACCAAATAGCATACTATTATATCGAGCATAATATTATATCGAGCAAGACTGTCATGTACATATATATATGTCCATGTGTCCACTGTATTATACAATAATGGTCTCTGGGGCATACATATCTAACAATCTCCCACTTGCACTAAGGACAGTTGTTATAGTATTGCATACCCAACATCTCAAAAAGTCGCTCGAACTATATCTGAGGGAGGGCCTTGGTGAGTGATCCGCTATGTTGTCCTTCGTGCCTACTTTCCGGATCTCGATCTCTCGGCGATCAACTTGTTGGATATAGATGCCCTCCAGGCAATTATCATAATTGTAGGAATGCAATTACTGAATTCATGAGGACCTATATAGTGAACAATCTTACTCGAGATGATAGTATGCTATATGGTTTGTCTTTATTTATCATGTGTATACGTGTTACTAGTTATCACGTATCGCTAATACATGAAATAAATCCCATTGGATCTTTGTTTGATACCAGGATTATGATAAGGATCATACTAGTAGGGCCTGATAGTTTATAAGCACATTCTTAAATGTCCTTAGTCGTAGGAGTATCGAGACTGGGTATCGGTACTCCAGTTTAGACTAGTGTATACGTTTCATGACCCTGTACGGGACGATAGCTGATCCCATAGCCATTGGTGTTTGACACCGATGATTGTATACACGTGCTCATTGGATGAGTTACACTGGACGGACTTGCCGAGAACTCCTAGTTGGTATTATACCAATATCAGATAGCAGTTCTTTGGTGACATGAGTACAGGGTCATGGTGAGTGGATCCGCTATGTTGTCCTTCTTGTCTACTCTCTGGATCTCGATCTCTCGGCGATCAACTTGTTGGATATAGGTGCCCTCCAGGCAATTGTCATAATTGTAGGAATGCAATTACTGAATTCATGAGGACCTATACAGTGACCAATCTTACTCGAGATGATAGTATGCTAGATGGTTTGTCTTTATTTATCATGTGTATATGTGTTGCTAGTTATCACGTATCGCTAATACATGAAATAAATCCCATAAGATCTTTGCTTGACTTCCAGGATTATGATAAGGATCATACTAGTTGGGCCTGGTAGTTTATAAGCACATTCTTAAATGTCCTTAGTTGTAGGAGTATCGAGACTGGGTATCGGTGCTCCAGTTTAGATTGGTGTATACGTTTCATGACCCTGTACGGGACGATAGTTGATCCTATAGCCATTGGTGTTTGACACCGATGATTGTATATATGTGCTCATTAGATGAGTTACAATGGACGGACTTGCCGAGAACTCCTAGTTGGTATTATACCAATATCAGATAGCAGTTCTCTGGTGACATGAGTACAGGATAGCCCCTAGACTTGAAATCGCCATAGTATCTTGTGTGTGTTCCTACTGTACTTAGATTACTACCCTACCATGACTCTACTGAGTCGTGCAAACAGATTTTAGTTGGGTACAGTCTCGAAGCATATGGAGGCGGTGAGCGGTCGAAGGAATTCGTCACTCCCGGTATTGGGAGTCGATATCGCACTGTGTAGGACACGACTAGTAGAGATAAACTGGTAAGTGTTACGGGTTGTATCTTTTTGGTTATGAGTCCTCTGTCAGCACGACTTATCGGGTTATTTGGGGTCTGACAGATTCCACCCCTAGACTCGGTATGCGATACTCTTTAACGAAGAGAGTGGACTGTACAGTGACTGTCACTTATAGACTTTGTCGGGTTCGGATGAGTTCGCTCGTCGATCTGCCTTTATCTTACTCATACCTGGGTAGCTGTTACGTACAGCTAGTGCCACTAACGAGCTTGTGGGATAACCCGAAAGGGAGTTGAATCTGAAAGTGTTTCAGATTCAATCGGATGTGATCCTATATAATCCACTGCCAGCATATTGACAGGTTTTTAGAGTCTCGCAACGAAAGTGCATGCTTGAGCAAAATGCGATGTGACGTGCGTATAAGGATACGTGCATGAGTTTGATAAAATATGTATATTAGATATACGCGTTTAATCGGACGAAGGTTATACTAGCCGGTTTAAAAGCCGGAATATCAAATCAAGTGTTGACTTGATAACCGTATAGATGATGCGGTTTCTAGTATAGTGTATATGATAAACACACTCTTCATAGTATATGATATTGAGAAGATATTGATGGGATTTCTTGTATGTGATACATGATGTGTACGTGTGTGGGATACATGTACTAATACTTATTATATATATATATATATACCATTTTATATTATGTGTAAATAAATATGCATATATGTTAGTGATATGTATGTCATAGAGGCCATTATTGTAAATTAACACACGCGTGTACGCGCGCGCGCGCACACATATATATAGAGAGGACTTTCTTGCTCAACATGATAGTATGCTATCTGGTTACTTTTTATTTTAACATGTGCACTTGTTTTAGTTTACTATTTCATTAATACATGTTGATAAAGCCCTTAGGATGTTTGCTTGTTTACCAAGATTATGATGTAGATCATACTAGTGGGGCCTGTGTAGTCCATAAGCACATCCTTAATTGTTCCTAGTCGAAGGAGTATCAAGACAGGGCATCGATATTCCAGAGTAGAATAAAGTGTACGTTTCTTGACCCTATATGGGGCGATGGTTGATCCCATAACCATTGGTGTTTGACACCCAAGATTATACACCGGTGCTTATTGGAGAATGAGTATACCGAACGGACTCACCGAGAACTCCTAAATGGTACCATAACTATCGTCAGATAGTAGTTCTCTGGTGACACTTATACAGGTTAGTCTGTAGACTCGAGATTCTCATAGTGTCTTGTATGGTTCCCACTGTGCTTTGATTACCTCCTTACCCCAGCTCTACTGAGTCGTGAAAACAGGTGGTAGTTGGGTACAGTCCCGAGTCACATGGAGGCAGTGAGCGATAGGAAGGGTTTCGTCTCTCCCTGTATTGGGAGTTAATGTTGTGCTATGCTCGATTGGCTATAACCAAAAGTCCCTGGCCATGGCTAATGAGATTTACTGATAAGTGTTATCAGTAGTTTCTCGATTAGTTATAAGCCACACATCGGAATGACTTATCGAGTTATTGGGGTCTGACGATTCCACCTCCCAAACTCGATATGTGACATATCAGATGAAGAGACCGAATCATACGGTAAGTCTTGCTTATAGGCTCTGCAGGAGTTTGGACAATTTTACTTGTTAATCTTCTATTCGTTCAATATCTGAGTAGCCGTTACGTGCAGATAGTACCGCCGACGGCTTGTAGGTGTTTGATGAGATCATTACCTATTACCAGCATACCGGCGAGTCTTTAGAGTCCCACATAGAGGTTTCCTAGCTCAGGCGAAACGAAATAGGGCATATATAGAGATATGTGCGGGAGATTGATTAAATACGAGTATATGATATCGTATTCTAATCTAGGGTTATATGATATTAGCCCGGTTATATATATTCTAATATATATATATATATATATATATATATATATATATATATATATATATATATATATATATAAACAAACTAAGATTATGCTCACTTAAGTTTTTCTTCTCTTTATATATTTATATATATGATATAAATATATATTCATTTGTGTCATGGTTGATGATACATGTAAGATGTATATATGAGAATTACATAGGAGAAAAGATAAGTGGATAATGATTTACTTGTATCAATTTAGAAAGAAAAGAATAAGTTATTACTTTGGAAGTGTCTAGCTTCTATGACTCATTGATTTTCATTTAAATTGAGATAAGTTTATCATTTCCTGATCTTATCCTTAACACTTGCTCATTTTCATCTTCTTCACTTCTTCTCTTGTGTTGCTATTCACTCAAGAGAAAAAGAAAAAGAAAAGATTTTTAGTGAGCAAAAACCCTACTTCATTAACCTAAACTATTCTAGCAATTTAGTTTAGGTTGTTCTCTTCACTAATACCTTGATTAGTGAAGTGTGAAATTGAGTGCGAGTTGCCTTAAGGTGGACCATCTTCGATGAAGAAGACTTCAAGTAAATTTGTTCCTTTCATCAAGTGGAGCCCTAGAAGAAGTTCAAGGGACTACTACAAGGAGCATTTGAAGTGAAGGACTTAGCTACAAAAGTTGTAGCATCTCTTCACTTAGAATAGAACTTATTTTGTTATCTTTGCAACCCTAATCCTTTTGTATGATCTTGTAAGTAGATTTAACCCTCTAGATTTTTTAAAATTGCATACTTGATGTTCTTAAAACCCTAGCAGAGATGCTAGGATCTACTTTCATGGTATCAGAGCCAAACTAAAGTGTTAGATTTGTTATTATAATTTTTAGAATCAAGTTAATCTATTTTTTGGAAAATTAGTTTTTGAAATCGCCTAAAAATAAACTTTTTGTTTGCATCGGATTCTTGGTTCGGACCAAGAGTTTTGTATACTATCATTACTACCTAATACCCATACAATTTGTGCTCGGTTTGGCCCTGAAACGGGGTCGAACCGAGGCTAAATCAGCCCCGGATGGGGGCTGGACAGCCACTGGATCAGCCCCGTTTCAGGGCTGTTCCAGTGCAGTTTCAGCCTGAAATTATGTCTTAGCACCTCTACTTGGTTTCTATAAGCATCAAATATGCAATTTTAAAATCTAGAGTGTTAAGTCATACTAACTTAGAATCTAACTAGAGAATTAGGGTTTTAGTGTAAGCAAACAAGATCTAAACTAAGTGAAGAGGGTTTACAACTTTTGTAGACCAGTCCTTCACTTCGAAAGCTCCAAGTAGCAGTCCCTAGAACTTTTCTTTGACTCCACTTGAGAAAGGATCGAGCTTGCTTGTTGTCTTCGAGACCGAAGATGATCCACCTTGAAGTCTATCTAACTCAAGCTCACTCTTCACTAATCAAGGTATTGAAGCAAACAACCTAAACTAATGGGCTAGATTAGTGTAGGTTGATGAAGTAGGAGATTTGCTCACTAGAAATTATTTTCTTTTTTCTTTTTCCAACTCAAGAAAAAACCCTAGAGAGGAAGTGAAGAAGGAGATGAACTTGGATGAGAGAAGAATAAGGTTCAATGAACCACGTCTCAAGTTATAAGAAGTGATAAGAATGAGAGAGATAAATATCTTTGAATAAGCCAAGAATAAGAGGTGAATCATGGCTTCCCAAAGCTTCCATAAGCATCTTTAAACCACGACTCATTCTACAATTCTTTTTAATTCAAAAATGTTTATAATTTTCTCATTCTCATGTGATTTTCATACATCCTAGTTCTATGTACATCAACCATGATACAAAAGCAAATACATATATATATATATATATATATATATATATATATATATATATATATAAATGTATATAAAGAGAATAAAATCTTTAGTGAACTTTGATATTAGTTAATATATATATAAATATATCAAATATATAAATATATATCAAATTATTAAATCAACACTTGATTCAATAATCCGGTTATATCATATATAACCGACTAATATCATATATATGTATATCAAAACATTAAATCAACACTTGATTCAATTATCCGGTTATATCACATATAACCGACCAATATTCAATATTAGATATTAAATCAACACTTGATTCAATAATCCGGTCATATCATATATAAACAGCCAATATCAAATATATATACATATATCAAATCATTGAATCAACACTTGATTCAATAATCTGGCTATATCATATATAACCTAACCGATATCAAATATCGCTAGATTAGAATACGGTATCACATACTCGTATTCAATCAAGCTCCCGCACATATCTCCATATGTGCCCTACTTCGTTTCGCTTGAACTAGAAAACCTCTGCATGAGACTCTAAAGACTCGTCAATACGCCAGCAATAGGTAATGATCACATCAGATACCCACAAGCCGTCAGCGATACTAGCCGAACGTAATGACTACCCAGGTATTGAACGAATAGAAGATCAACATGCAAACTTTTCCAAACTCTCTTAGAGTTTATAAGCAGCACTTACCGTACAGTCCGGTCTCTTCGTCTGATATGTCGCATATCGAGTCTATGGGTGGAATCGTCAGACCCCAGTAACTTGATAAGTCATGCCAATGTGTGGCCTATAACCTTTCGAAAAATTACTGATAACACTTACAAGTAAATCTCATCAGCCCTGGCCAAAGACTTGTTGTTATAGCTAATCGAGTATAGCGAAACATCAACTCCCAATACCAGGAGAGACAAAACCCTTCCTATCACTCACTGCCTCTATGTGACTCGGGACTGTACCCAAAATCCACCTGTTTGCATGACTACTTTGAGCCATGGTAGGGAGGAAATCAAAGCACAGTGGGAACCACACAAGACACTATGACGATCTCGGATCTACAGACTAATCTGTACAAGTGTCACCAGAGAACTGCTATCTGATGATAGGTATGGTACCATCTAGGAGTTCTCGGCGAGTCGTGTTTGGTATACCCATTCTCCAATGAGCACCTGTGTACAATCTTTGATGTCAAACACCAATGGTTGTGGGATCAACCATCTCCCCTTACAGGGCCAAGAAACGTACACACTAGTCTACTTTGGAATATCGATGCCCTGTCTTGATACTCCTTCGACTAGGAACTGTTAAAGGATGTGCTTGTGGACTACACAAGCCCCACTAGTATGATCTGCATCATAGTCCTGGTAGTCAAGCCTACATCCTAAGGGCTTTATCAACATGTATCAGAGAGACAGTATAATAAAACAAGTGTATTTGGTTAAGATAAAGAGCAACGAGATAGCATACTATCATGTCGAGCAAGAAAGTCCTGTATATATATGTCTAAGCTGTAGGGTGTTTTTCGTCACCCCATTGAGATGGGAATACGCGCGCACTTGTCAGGCGTACTACAGATTCTCCCTACCTAGGGTAGGACGGGGTTTAATGATTGTGGGGATCCGAATCTCTGGCAGCCGCGGACTAAGCTGCCGTTAATTACCCCTCGCCTTTGGGGAGAGGGAACTTCTGATTAACGGGTTAAACTGGTCATGCGAACTCAATGTGCAGTGTATGTGTGTGTTGTTTTGGAAGGAGGGTTTGGATATATCGGAAGCCACGCAGAGTTTTCACGGGGGTCCCGCTACCCGGATAGCGAGCTGGGGGTCAAGGGGGCTAGCAGCCCCCTTGCGGGGTGCGGGGCAGCGCCCCGTTAGAATTTTTTTTCTAACAGGGATAGTGTCGTGGTGTATGTGTGTGTGCATATATGTATGCATATATATATGTATATATGTATGTGTATATATATATATATATATATATATATATATATATATAAGAAAGAGGGGGAAAAGGCATCCAAAGGATGCGTGGGGCCAGCGCCTTGGGCGCTGTGCGCCCAGGTGCTCTGCGCTCTGCGCTTGAGCGCAGGGCGCTGCAGCGCAAGCGCGCTACTTTTCGGCACGTGGGCGCTTTGCGCTTCAGCACCTGACGCTCGAGCGCAAGTGCGCCATGTGTCGGCACGGGGGCGACTTGCGTCAGAGCGTTGTATGCTTGAGCGCAAGCGCGCCACGTGTCGGCACTGGGGCGACTTGCGCTCGAGCGCTTGCGCTGGAGCCCAAGCACGCCACGTGTCGGCACGTGGGCGCTTTGCGCTTGAGCGCAGGGCGCTGTTGTGCAAGCGCGCCACGTGTCGGCACATAGGCGCTTTGCGCTTGAGCGCTGAGCGCTTGAGCGCAAGCGCGCCACGTGGGCGTTCTGCGCTTGAGCGCCGGCGAGGAAAAGAGGCTTTTAGCCTAAAAAAGATTCTCGGAAGAGAAATCAGAGTGGAGTTGGACTCCTACGTGTGTTTTTGGGGTAAATGGAAGGGGTTCTTCTTCTTCCTTCTCTGTTAGCTGGATCTTGAAGATCAAGAGATGTGAGATCTCAAAATCTCTCCTTTTTGGGATCTAAAGACAGATCCAAATTCCCCTTTGTGGGTTTGGTGGTGAAAAACTATCTTGTTTTTGAAAAGGAAGAGTAAAACTCTTGATTTAATTCAAAAGAGAGAAGAAGGTTTGAGACCTTCAGAAAAGGGAAAGAAATACGAACCCTAGGGTTTTTTTTTTGAGAGAATGAAAGTGTTGTTATTTTTTATTCATCATAATGTTGCCTTATATAGGCTTACATGTTTACATATCGCCCTTTGGGCTTTGCAAAATGGCATTTTGCCCATCCCATGGCTCATGTGCCATTTCTTTTTGCACATAAGCCATGGGCTTACAAAAATCTGGCTTTATGCCCATTTTGTTTACATTCATGCATAAACAATTGCATAAAAATTATTTATTACATGCAGCTGGCGCTCTCCCAATGTCTGCAAAACAAATCCTCAAGTGCTGCTTCTGTTCCTCATGACACATTAGAAAAGACCAGAATGTCATCAATGACACAACAATAAACTGGTCGAGGAACGGCCTGAAGAAATCTGGTTCATCATATCTACGAATGCTGCTAGGGCATTGGTGTAAGTCGATGTGCAACACCCCACGAGGTGCGGGGAGGCGGAAATTTGAAAAACGAACTTGTTCTATAAGCATACATCGACTAACCGAAGATCTTTACTAAACGATAATTAACAACAACCATAGAAGTTCTTAGCTACTATGTAAATAGATTATACCTAGTGAATCGTGTCCTTCGTCTTTTCGATCTCTTCATCCTCCTTCCCGGGATAGATGATCCACCCGAGAACCCTAATCCAAGCTTCACCTCTATGCTTGAGGTGACTAAGTTTCTCTAGTTGCTAATCAAAGGAACTTAAATGATATAGAGTTAGGTTATGGATTGTTTAGTCTATTCTAATCCTTGATCTCAACTCATGAGTGGTAGGATTAGGATTTGAAGAGAGAGCGAGATTGAGGAGAGAGAAGGTGAACATGATAATGATAATGATATTGTTTCTCACTTGAATATATGAAGCATAATGAATAAACAAATAAATGAATAAATGTGATTATTCATCATGCTACATTAATTCAACATGAGTGATTCACTATGTGAGTCATTAAGCATTTAATAATGCATTAATGACATGATGAATCACACAAAATGAGTCACAATTGCATTTAATGATAATGCCACCTAAACCTTCAAGTCACCATGCTTCTAGAAGCTTCCCGTAAAATTACGAGAACGCCCCTCCTATCCGTGAAAATACGGAAAAAATTTAGACTGTATAAATCAAATAACCTGATACTAGAATCTGGCTTAAGCCGGGTAGTAAAAACTGTCCGAACGTCGTACGTGCGTTTAAACACGTATGCGTCCGAACCCTTGTCGTAAAACCGTACGACCTCTATATCGTTTTGCCTGGAGTAGGAAAAACTCTGTGTGGGACTCTAAAGACTCGACTACTACGCTGGCAGTGGGTTTAACCACAGACTGCAAGCGGCACTAGCTATACGTAACGGTCCCCAGGCAGATGTCGATAAGAAGGCCGATGAGGAAACCCATCCGAACTCCTACTGAGCCTGTCCATGACAATATCCGCACAGTCTGGTTTGTTCGTCTAAGAGTATCGCATATATGGTCTAGGGAGGTGGTAAACGTCAGACCCCTAATAACCGTACAAGTCGTGTCGGCATGGCTCAAGACCATCCGAGAATCTACTGATCAGTCCATCAGTAATTCTCAATCAGCCCTGGCCAGGGACTTATGGTAATGACCAACTGATCACCGTGCGATATCAACTCCCTATACCGGGAGAGATGAATCCCTAACAGTCGCTTACTGCCTCCACATGGCTCGGAACTGTGCCCAACTAAAACCTGTTTGCACGACTCCTTTGAACCGTGGTAGGGTAGTAATCAAAGCACAGTGGGAACTCACACGAGACAAATGACGACCTTAAGTCAACGGACTATCTGCACACATGTCACCTGAGAACTGCTATCTTACGTTGGGTATAAATACCATCCAGTCAGTTCTCGGCAAGTCCTGTCCGGTGTACTCACACCCAGTGAGCATCTGTATACAATCTTAGGTGCACATCACCAATGGCCGCGGGACCAATCCATCGCCCCTCGTCAGGGACTAGATATGTATACACTAGTCTACTCTGGAGCATCGATGCCCTGTCTCGATACTCCTGCGACCAGGGACATTTAAGGATGTGCCTATTGACTATCCAGCTCCCACAAGTATGACTGCCATCACAACGCCGGTAGTCTGGCAAACACCTTATGGGCTTTATCAACATGTTTATAAATACAAAGTAAAATATATCACACGTTAAGATAAAGTCAAACCAAATAGCGTACTATCATATTAAGCAAGATTGTCATGTACATACATATCCCTAGCATCCTATACAATGAAGGCCTCTAGGGCATATATATCCAACAATCTCCCACTTGCACTAAGGCCTATAATTGGCGCAATGAGTACCCACTATCTGCACTAGATCCAGTTGCCGGCGTACTGCATGCCCAACATCTCAAACAGCCTCTCGAACTGGACTTGAGGGATGGCCTTGGTGAATGGATCTGTCGTGTTGTCTTTTGTGTCCACTCTTAGTACTTCGATCTCCTGACGATCCACGATCTCCCTGATCAGGTGAAACCGCCTTAAGATATGCCTGGATTTCTGATGGGACCTTGGTTCCTTCGCTAATGCTACAGCCCCATTGTTATCACAATACAAAGGTATTGGATTGGCAATGGACGGAACTACCTGAAGTTCAGAGATGAACTTCCTCATCTAGACAGCCTCTTTTATGGCTTCACTAGCAGCTATATACTCAGCCTCCATAGTTGAGTCTGTGACGGTATCCTGTTTGGAACTCCTCCAACATACCGCCCCTCCATTGAGGGTAAACACAAAACCCGAAATAGATTTAGAATCATCTTTGTCACTTTGGAATCCAGAGTTGGTAAAAGCCTCAACCTGGAGGTTCCCATTACCGTAAATCAAGAACATCTCCTTAGTCCTTCTCAGGTACTTGAGAATGTTCTTTACCGCTATTCAATGCTTCTCACCTGGGTCAGACTGATACCTGCTTACTACACTAAGTGCGTAAGCTACATCTGGTCTGGTACATAACATCGCATACATTATAGATCCTACTGCCGAAGCGTAGGGTATAATGCCCATGCGAGCCCTCTCTTCATCAGTCTTTGGAGACATCTCTTTGGAGAGGGTGATCCCGTGACAAGCGGGTATATTACTGCGCTTGGAATCTTCCATACTAAATCTCTTTAGTATAGTGTCAATATACCTGGACTGTGAAAGTCCCAACATTCTATTAGATCTATCACGATAGATCTTAATGCCCAGAATGTAGGTTGCATCTTCCAAGTCTTTCATGGAGAATTTCTGTGACAAGAAGAGCTTTACTAATTGTAGCATAGGGACATCATTCCCTATCAGTAGTATGTCATCGACGTACAAAACGAGGAAGACTACTGCTCCTTCTACAATCTTCCTATAAATACATGGTTCATCTACATTTTTGATAAAGTCAAATTCTTTGACTGTCTCATCAAAGCAGATGTTCCAACTCCGCGATGCTTGCTTTAATCCATAGATGGATTTAAGCAACTTGCACACTCTTCCGCTGCTCCCACTGTCTAAGAAACCTTCTGGTTGATCCATGTAAACACTCTCTTCTAAATGTCCATTTAGAAAAGCTGTTTTTACGTCCATCTGCCAGATTTCATAGTCATGGAAGGCAGCAATGGAAAGCAGGATCCGAATGGATTTAAGCATAGCTACAGGTGAAAAGGTTTCATCATAGTCCAATCCTGGTCTTTGACGAAAACCTTTTGCAACGAGTCTAGCTTTGTAGGTTTCCACTTGTCCAAGTGCACCAATCTTCTTTTTGAAGATCCATTTGCATCCAACTGGTTTCACCCCAGGAGGAGCAACTTCTAAAGTCCATACTTTAGTGGTGTACATGGATTCCATTTCGGATCTCATAGCATCCAGCCACTTCACCGAGTCAATACTCGTGATAGCCTGCTGAAAACTAGTAGGCTTATCATCATTGATGATGCAATCCTCTCGATCCCCATCTAGAAGAAAACCATAGTATCTTTCAGGAGGATGAGAAAGCCTACTAGATTTGCGTAGTGGCGTTGGTTCGTCGGGTTCTATTGAAACCTGAGGTTCTACTAAGCCCTCGGCAGCAGTTTGAGGTTCTGGAATTTCTTCCAGCTCTACCGCGCTCCCACTAATTTCTTTCGCAAGAAATTCGCTCTCTAAGAAGAAAATGTGGCGAGCGACAAACACCTTTTGTTCTTCAGTGTGGTAGACCATGTACCCACTTGAATGTTTGGGGTATCCTACAAACTTGCACAAAACCGATCGTGCCTCGAGCTTGTCCGGACTATGCTTTTTAACATATGCCGGACACCCCCATATCTTGATATACTTGAGATATGGTCTCTTCCCGCTCCACATTTCATATGGAGTGGTAGGCACAGACTTAGTCGGAACTCTATTCAATAAGTAGGCTGTTGATTCTAGAGCAAAACCCCAGAAGGAAAGTGGCAACTCAGCACTACTCATCATTGAACGCACCATATCTAATAGCGTGCGATTCCTCCTTTCTGATACACCATTATGCTGAGGTGTATAAGGCGGAGTAAGCTGAGAGAGAATTCCATTCTCTTTTAAGCATTCAAGGAAACTGGTACTTAAGTATTCTCCACTTCGATCAGATCGAAGTGTCTTGATGCTTTTACCAGTCTGTTTCTCTACTTCATTTTTATACTCCTTAAACTTCTCAAAGGCCTCGGATTTATGCTTCATTAAGAACACGTGTCCATACCTAGAGAAGTCATCAGTAAAAGTGATGAAGTAGGAGTGACCACTTCTCGCATGCGTAGACATTGGACCACATACATCACTGTGTACAAGTCCCAAGAGTTCTGTGGCTCTTTCTCCGTGTCCGGTGAACGGAGATTTGGTCATTTTTCCTTTGATACATGATTGACAAGTTGCATATGATGAATATTCAAACGGATCTAAATATCCATCTTTATGTAATTTAGTCAACCTTGTTTCATTTATATGACCAAGTCTACAATGCCATAGGAAGGCTTGATTTGAATCTGGAGCCTTTCTTTTAAGCGTGTTTTGAATATTGAAAATTTGAGGTTGATTAAGTATGTATATGCCGTTTTCCAGTGTGCCAAACCCAATCAGTTCTTGATTTAGGAGAATGTTCATGACATTTCTTTCAAGCGCAAAATTATATCCTTCATTAGATAACAAAGATACTGATATAATATTACACAACATACTGGGAATACAAAAACAGCTGTACAACACCAAAATGTGCCCACTAGTCAACCCTAGGTGATATTCCCCTATTGCAATAGCATCTACATGCATTCCATTGCCCATCCGGAGAGTTATATCACCTGTCCCCAGTACTCTACTATTTCTTAGATCCTGCAATGAATTATAGATGTGAGAACCAGAACCGGTATCAAGTACCCATGATGTAGAGTTTACTGAAAGACAATTTTCGATTACGAAGACACCTGAAGCAGAAGCAACAACTTGCTTCTTGTCCTTGGTTTTGAAGGCCACACAGTCCTTCTTCCAGTGCCCTTGCTTGTGACAATAATAACATTCGTTTATATCTGCCTTCACCCTTCCTGCCTTGTTCGTTCCCTGCACCTTCTTGACCCCGCCTTTCAGTTTGGTGGCTTTCATCTTCTTCTTCCCTTTAGCTTTCTCTTTAGATTTAGAAGAGGATGATTGGCCAACATACAGAACAGGGTCTTCTCCTTTTTCAAGGAGGTCTCTGCTACCCTCAACATATTGAGGAGCTTTGGAAGATCAGCTTCCATTTCGTGCATGTTGAAGCTTAGCACGAACTGAGAGAAGGTGTGGGGAAGGGACTGCAAAATCAAGTCGATATACAAATCATTCTCTAGCACGCATCCCAGGTTTGCGAGTTCCTCAATGAGGCTGATCATTTTCAGGATGTGCTCTCCTACAGGTGATCCTGGAGCTAACCTCATCTGGAAAAGTTTCCTTGAGGTCTCGTACCTCGCGATACGGGAGTGCTCCCCATACAATTCCTTGCAATGGAGAAATATGGATATAATATCCATACTCTCGTGCTGTTTCTGGAGTTCATTGTTCATGGACGCCAGCACGATACACTTATCTCTCTCACAGTCTAGATCCCAGGTTTTGTGAACTTCCTTGTCCGCAACTGAGGAATCTTGTCCTGGGATAAAGGGAGGAACAGCGGTGGTAACATATGCTACTTTGTCATAAGTCAGTGCAATGTTAACGTCCCTTAGCCAATCTTTATAGTTCTGTTCGGTCAATATATTTTTTTTAAGTAATAGTTTTAGTCCTGTCATGGTAGCTGCCAGAGAGAGAGAAAAGAAAACACTCAGCATATGCTCTTTCAAGTTTAGATTGGTTATTAGTTTATCTAAACAGAATGGCTCCCACTGTTTCCTCAAATCCTTCTTCAAAACCTAAAAGAAGAACTAGTCAGGATTTAATCACACGTCACAATACTTACTTAACCTTTCAGCCAGGCCAGTGTTGGTACTTCGAGGGAGGTTTTCCAATGCTTTCGCGAAGTTCCTTAATTAAATAACCTCTTTTCCCTGGAGGCGAAACCCCTCTAACACCTTTCTGGACACCTACTTGGTTTATAGCATTGATTGTTAAGTGAGAAAATTTTCCGAGAGTAATCCTACTCATCAGTGGGATCGGGATCCAACTATCATTACATGATGCCCTAGATGGAAGCCACTCTAGTCACCACACTCCAGAAGGTATGCTAAATCTGCAAGTTTCCTTTATGTTTGAAACTCCCGATATGATTTTTACCCCAAGCTCTTATGACCTTGACGTAGGCCAACAAATCATAAGACGCAAGTCAAGTTCTACCCGTCGTTGTTCTGATTAATTTAGGTGCATCGTACATGCCCTTGACGTAGGCCAACAAGGCTGTACGTCTGTCCTATACTAATGCATCTATCTATGCAACAAATAAGCAAACACACTGCTACCATACACTATGCCTTGACGTAGGCCAACAAGCATAGCATGAATACGATGTGCTGTCTATTTGAAACGACGGAGGGTTACGGCTGGTTTTTGGCAAAAAACCGTTAACGTAGTGAACTTGATATGATCGAAGGAACCATGATAGCCTTTATTAAAAGGAGTGGTTTAAGCTCCGTATTTAAAATTTGCTTTTTGAAGAAAACCGAGTGGTTTTGAAATTGTTCCAACGATTCAGATTAGGTTTTATTTTCTTTGCATTAATAATAATGCGTCCCATCATTAACCTATCATTACAAAAAACAACGAAAATACAACGTCCTCTTATACCATCCACATTCGCCACGGGGTTCCGTCATCACCCGTTAGGTTACTTAACTAACGGCAGAGCGGGGGCTGGGCTAGCGCGGGTGTAAAACATAAGTGACGTCTAAATAGCTATCATATATAGATATTGTACATTCGTCAGACGCAATAATAGGAATTCCAGATCACAGATGAACTTTATTGGATATACAAGCAATCCGCGTTTCTTTTGAGCCTGCAACGAAATACGGATTACACAGTTATGATGAATAGCCATTACCCTACCCCAGACCCCTATGGGTACGACAAACTACCCGCCAAGTACCCGAAGTGAAGCGGTCTCACTCAACGACGTGAGTAGGCCACTAAACAATTCAAAGTACCCGGTAGTTTGTGCACCTCACCTTGGGTCTATCCTGGGAGCAAAAACAGTAAAAAGAAATAATACAACGGTGCCTACAACCACAACCTGGATGTGCCCCGCAAAATAATATTACAACTTATTACAATTACATCGAATGAATTAATACAAAAACCCATCACAAAACCCCGGCTAATCATCACAACAAACCAATACAGTTCCTAATCACAAACAGTTAAAAACATCACAGATATGTGCAACCCCTGCCAACCGACATACTAGCAGTTAGGGGAGGTTTACGAACACATAATACAGTTCACAGATATAATCAAATAAGCAAACATCGTATAATTTCGATCGATCAAACACATTAGATTCTACTCCAAAACTTCTCTGTAAATCTGAGACTTCAGCAGAAAATAAATCATTCCAGAAAAGACAAAACATCACAGAAGAGCAACAGGGAAAAACTGGGCTGAATCGGCTCCAACTTGGCCGCGGATCCGCGGCGGATCGGTAGGATTGGCCGCGGTTCCGCGGCTCGGTAGCCGATTCAGGAGCCCATTTTTTTCCTGTGTTCTTATAATTTCATGTAGGTTATTCTGGAAGTCCCTGAAAAAATTTTAGGCTTCATTTAAAAATCGACAGAAACTATGTGATATCGTTATATTTTCCGGTTCGTTTTGCGTTCGAAATTCATAAGACTTTGCAAATGAGTTAATTATTGTTTAGTGAGGCTCTGATACCACTGTAAGTCGATGTGCAACACCCCACGAGTTGCGGGGAGGCGGAAATTTGAAAAACGATCTTGTTCTATAAGCATACATCGACTAACCGAAGATCTTTACTAAACGATAATTAACAACAACCATAGAAGTTCTTAGCTACTATGTAAAGAGATTATACCTACTGAATCGTGTCCTTCGTCTTTTCGATCTCTTCGTCCTCCTCGGCCTCCTTCCCGGGATAGATGATCCACCCGAGAACCCTAATCCAAGCTTCACCTCTATGCTTGAGGTAACTAAGTTTCTCTAGTTGCTAATCAAAGGAACTTAGATGATATAGAGTTAGGTTATGGATTGTTTAGTCTATTCTAATCCTTGATCTCAACTCATGAGTGATAGGATTAGGGTTTGAAGAGAGAGTGAGCTTGAGGAGAGAGAAGGTGAACATGATAATGATAATGATATTGTTTCTCACTTGAATATATGAAGCATAATGAATAAACAAATAAATGAATAAATGTGATTATTCATTATGCTACATTAATTCAATATGAGTGATTCACTATGTGAGTCATTAAGCATTTAATAATGTATTAATGACACGATGAATCATACAAAATGAGTCACAATTGCATTTAATGATAATGCCACCTAAACCCTTAAGTCACCATGCTTCTAGAAGCTTCCCGTAAAATTACGAGAACGCCCCTCCTATCCGTGAAAACACGGAAAAACTTTAGACTGTATAAATCCAATAACCTGATACTAGAATCTGGCTTAAACCAAAGCCGGCTAGTAAAAACTGTCCGAACGTTGTACGTGCATTTAAACACGTATGCGTCCGAACCCTTGTCGTAAAACCGTACGATCTCTATATCGTTTTGCCTGGAGTAGGGAAAACTCTGTGTAGGAATCTAAAGACTCGACTACTACGCTGGTAGTGGGTTTTACCACAGACCGCAAGCGGCACTAGCTGTACATAACGGTCCCCAGGTAGATGTCGATAAGAAGGCCGATGAGGAAACCCATCCGAACTCCTACTGAGCCTGTCCGTGACAATATCCGCGTAGTCTGGTCTGTTCGTCTAAGAGTATCGCATGTATGGTCTAGGGAGATGGTAAATGTCAGACCCCTAATAACCGTACAAGTCGTGTCGGCATGGCTCAAGACCATCCGAGAATCTACTGATCAGTCCATCAGTAATTCTCAATCAGCCCTGGCCAGGGACTTATGGTAATGACCAACCGATCACCGTGCGATATCAACTCCCTATACCGGGAGAGACGAATCCCTAACAGTCGCTCACTGCCTCCACGTGGCTCGGGACCGTGCCCAACTAAAACCTGTTTGCACGACTCCTTTGAACCGTGGTATGGTAGTAATCAAAGCACAGTGGGAACTCACACGAGAAAAATGACGACCTTAAGTCAACGGACTATCTGCACACATGTCACCTGAGAACTGCTATCTGACGTTAGGTATAAATACCATCCAGTCAGTTCTCGGCGAGTCCTGTCCGGTGTACTCACACCCAGTGAGCATCTGTATACAATCTTAGGTGCACATCACCAATGGCTGTGGGACCAATCCATCGCCCCTCATCAGGGTCTAGATATGTATACACTGGTCTACTCTGGAGCATCGATGCCCTGTCTCGATACTCCTGCGACCAGGGACATTTAAGGATCCAGCTCCCACAAGTATGACTGCCATCACAACGCCGGTAGTCAGGCAAACACCCTATGGGCTTTATCAACATGTTTATAAATACAAAGTAAAATATATCACACGTTAAGATAAAGTCAAACCAAATAGCGTACTATCATATTAAGCAAGATTGTCATGTACATACATATCCTTAGCATCCTATACAATGAAGGCCTCTAGGGCATATATATCCAACAATTGGTGAGTCCAACGACACCACCAAACCACATACTGCCCATAGCACACGCAAAAGCAGTTTTCGGAATTTCATCACCCCGAACTCGTAACAATGATGACCTGATCCCAAAAAAACTTAGAAAAAATCTCGCACTCTGGAGCTGATTGAAGAAATCGTCAATGCGAGGTAAAGGATACCTATTCGCACCGTAAGCCGGTTCAATTGGCGATCCATCGATACACAACCTTAACTGCCGTCCTTCTCCTTGACGAATAGAATAGGAGCTCCCCAAAGTGAAACACTGAGACACACAATCCCCCCAACAAACAACTCAGCAGCTGATCCTTAATCTCCTTAAGCTCCGCCGGCTCATCTGGAACAATGTCGGAAAACTCTCGCACGAAAAAAACCCGGTCCAACAAACCCACTGTGGCTCCAGTATCACGAATGAACGCCAAGAATCCTCGACATCCTCTCCTCTAAAGCCGACTAGCGAAAAAGACTGAATTCAAGCTGTGACCGGCGGCACCACTGTCCCCCCTGCACAACAAGAACTGACTCGCCGGGAAAACATACCTGACTGTTTTCTCGCGGTAGTCCACAGACGCCTAGTACGTAGCTAACCAGTCCGTATCCAGGAGAACGTCAAATCCAACCTCTCTAGAAAGATCAAAACGACGGACGAATCTCTATCTCCTATTTAATTGGCACACGACTGAAAAATGTGTCGCGCAACAAAAGAATCGCTGACAGAAGTTAACACAACAAACGGCTGATCTAGCTAACACGACTCTCGTCCCAACCACGGCACAAAGGGTGTTAAATAAACAAGTGCATCAAAAGAACATACGAATTTAGAATACCTGAAAATTCTGCATTGGACGCCCGTGCGTCCCGATGAGTAGAAGCAAACTCTTATGTCTGCCCCCTACCCGCAACTGGCTGAAATCCTCCTCTGCCAACCTGACCTCTCTGAGCGAACCCTCCACGTCCATGACTTCTCTGAATACGACCCTGACGCGGTGTTAGGGAACAACGCCTGATGTGGTGATGAAGGTCCCCACACCGATAGCATCCTCTCCATGGCTGTCGACCTTCCTAGAAATACGAGCTAAAAGACTGACCTCGTCCCAAGCCTCCGTTACTCCCGTGACGTGCCCGATATCTGTCTTGACGACTAAGCCTCTGTCTCCGAGCTGGTACATCGGTACGAGTCCTCCACCGTTCCCAAACTCCTAAAGTCTCTGGAAGACGTGCCTCGTCAACTGGGGCTACATCCACTGGTGCTATATAGGCGATGGAATGCTGTGTGCTGATCGTAAGGAACAACTAGGTAACAGGGGTGACAACCTCCTGTCGCTGCGGTCGAATGGCCTCAACCAATGAACTCATCGTCTGGCGCATGTCCTGCATATCTGCCACAAGCCTAGCGAGATGATCTGTCGAAGGCGGATCCATCTGGTCCTGTGCAACGAGCGTGCTATCCGGGTCAGTCCTCGTCCCACCCGAGTCAATCCTGACCTCGGCCTTCGCTGCATCACTCTGAGTCCCCATAATCATCGGCGGCAAAGGCTATAAATGAAAATAAGATTCGATAAGAACACGGAAATGGAATCACAAGGATATGAATCATCAAGAAAGGAATTTCAAGCAATTTGTACTTATGTCACTTTAGGCGGAGTACCGCGTCGTGAGTATGCTGCGAACATACACATACTACGTTACTCTGCTTAAGCTACCCACTCCATCATACCAAGGTCATCCTACACTCCAAAAGGTAAAAGCTAGAGCTCTGATACCAACTTTGTCACGACCCGAAATTTGGCACGTGACGGCCCTTAAACTACGCAACGTCTACAAGCGTAACGCAATTTAAGTAAGCTGAAAACCCAGCAATCTAAACCATCAAAAGTAGTAAGAATTAATAGAAGTTTTGAAACATTTGAAATCTCAACCCAAATTCTTTAAAAGTCCAACTTTTCTTCCTTTAAAATTTTAGCAGCACCTCCTTTGTAAAAACTAACCCCAAAAATGGGTACAACAAAGATAAAAGGAAAGCATCCCCAAACGGGAGCAAATACACGCCCAACGGCGGAAAACAACCACCACAACAGATATACGATGGCGTAGCGAAGAAATAAAAGACGATAAAAAAACGACTGTATAAAAGACAACCAAGTCACAAAATAATATACAATATCGTCCTCACACCAAGTCTCTAAGTTAAACAAGATAATAGTAGATAGAGAGTACATGATACAACGAATATACAATGAACAATACGGATAACCACAAAACACACCTAAGCAAAACTTCACACTATGAGCTGAAGCGGTATCCGCAGCAAAAGATGATCAGATAGATGAATAGCCTGCCTCGACTACTCTGGGGAACAACCTGCAAAACAAACTGTGGCACAACGGGGGTGAGTTGCCAACTCGTGAATAGTAAATAACATATGCAGGTAATCGCAAGTATGCACGTACAGCGTGAATCTAACATATGTAAGCTAATAGCAGTAAAAGGTCATATGAATGCAATAGTCATGAAACGTATACTAACGGTTACTACAATACATGAAGCAATAATATGACAATATGTATACAATAATAATGCAATAATGATATGAAAAGGTATATATGCAACCGTCATGAAAGGTACTCTAACAAGTACTACAAATACATGAAGCAATGCATATAAAATAAAGTATGTAAATGCAACAGTCATGAAAGGTACTCTATCAGGTGCAACTAATACATGAAGCAGTGCATAAACAATAAATGTGGAGTATGGAATGAAACATGTCAATTCCACGGAATCCTGACATCTTGATAGGATCAAAATCCATCAAGACAATCCAAATCCCAATCTCCTCAAATCAGCCCCAAATTGGCTCTCATATCATATAAGTCTCCCAAAACCTGAATGTACAATATCAAGTAAATCTCATATATCCTGAATGTACAATATCAAGTAAATCACATATATCCTGAATGTACATAATCAACAATCTCAAATGTCCTAAATCCAATATCAAGTGAATCTCTTATATCCTAGATATATTTGCATGAATAAATATGATGAAGTATATGAATTTATATGTATACATACATACATATATATATATGTATGTATGTATATATACATGTATGTATGTATACATACATATATATATATGTATGTATACATACATATATATATATTTATATGTATACATACATATATATATATGTATGTATATATATGTTAGTTGTATGTATGCCCTAGAGGCCAGTATTGTACAGATGATGTATATTATATTGGATGCTTGGACATATATAGAGATGACTTTCTTGCTCGATATGATAGTATGCTATCTGGTTATTCTTTATCTTAACATGTATACTAGTCTCTTTGATCTGTCTTATAGTTACATGTTGGTAAAGCCCTTAGGATGTGTACTTGACTACCTCGACTATGATGCAGATCATACTAGTGGGGACATGGTAGTCCATAAGTACATTCTTCAAGGTCCCTAGTCGTGGGTGTATCGAGACGGGGCATCGATATACCAGTGTAGACTAGCGTATACGCTTCTCGACCCATGAGATGGGCGATGGATGATCCCACATCCATTGGTGTTTGACATCAGAGATGGTATACGGGTGCTCAGTGGAGACTGGGTACACTGGACGGACTCGCCGAGAACTCCCAGATGGTATTATACCTCACGTCAGATGGCAGTTCTCAGGTGACACTTGTGCATGTTAGTCTGTAGACCCGAGATCGTCATAGAGTCTTGTGTGATTCCCACTGTGCTTTGATCTCTACCTTACCACGTCCATGAGGGCATGCAAAATGGTGGTTTTTGGGCACAGTCCCGAGTCACATGGAGGCAATGAACGATAGGAGGGGTTTCATCTCTCCCGGTATTGGGGGTTGATGTTGCGCTGTGCTCGATTGGCCGTAACAGGGAAGTCCCTGGCCAGGGCTGATCAGAGATTTGCTGGTAAGTGTTACCAGTAGTTTCTCGACCCGTTATGAGCCTCACATCGGCACGACTTATCGGTTATTGGGGTCTGACATTTACCACCCCTAGACTTGATATGCGACATATCAGACGAACAGACCGGACTGTACGGTAAGTGTTACTGGTTGGATTCACAGAAGTGTGAGCGGGCTATGTTACGCCACGGCAACGCCCCGGCCGTCTATCCGAGGCCAAAATGCGGAATCAAAAATTTTCCCTTACTTTAAACTGGCGCTACCGCGGATAATATACCAGGATCGTAACCATTAACCGATACTAGCTATCAAGAGAAAGGGTGAGAGATATACCGAGTGATCCGAGTCCTCCGGTCTTCTCATCATCGTCCCGATCTCCCGCGGAAACTCTGGTCGTCGCCTTCTTGCCGAAAGGGCACCACATCGCCTGCATCTTTTACGGGCTCCCACCTCAATGCCGATGCAACTCGGGCACGAAGCTTGCAAGTCGACGTGCCCAAGATTTGCTGTAGAATGCAGTGTAGATGATATATCTCATTTGGGGTTTTAGTTGCCATGGAGGATGAAGGAGGAGGTAAAGAAAATTGGTGCTTTCAATTTTCTAGCAAGAAGGATAGAGATCAAGAATTCCCCACATAACCAAAAATGAACTCTCTCATTCTTTTTCTCTCAAGTGAAGCCTCTCCCCTCCTGTGAGAATGGTGGAGGAAAGAATATCAATCCATAACAAGAAGGGAGGTGAGTGTAGGAGATGCAAAAGGATGACCACATCAAAAGTAAGCTTCACATCAAAAGGTAATGATAATTCTCTCAAATCAATTTCTAATCACTTCTAATCTCAAAAAGCAAGCCATCATGAAAAGCAAAGATGCTTAATCTTTCATAATGCCACAAATACAAAGAACCCCTCCACAAATGGTTATTTGCACCCCCCTCCATCGGAAAAGTCCGGCCGGGAAAGAACAAAGGAAAACCGGCCGGAACGGAATGCAAACTGGCAACTCCAGAAAACTGGTCCCGTAATAAATTACAGGAAAACCCCGATACTGTGCATACACACCCGCATCTGTATTCCGACCGGATATAAATGCAATGAGACAAAATCTACACTGTACTAAACTAGGATCCGGCTTAAACCAAAGCCGGCTAGTAATATCCGTCCGATCCTGATCCGTGCAATACCGCACGTATCTGATCGAGCCTTGTCATATATCCATACGGCCACTAGTATAAACCGTCCGATCCTGATCCGTGCAATACCGCACGTATCTGATCGGACCCTGCCATATCTCCATACGGCCTCTACAGCGTTTCGCCCGAAAGCATGAGTAACTGAAAGTGTGGTGGACTCTAAAGACTCGTCAATACTATAGCTGTGGATTTAACCACTAGGACGTCAGAGGTATAAGCCAATACGTGACGGGCTACCAGCTATTGACCAAAAGGGACGTCGATGAGCGAACTCATCCTGACACCCTACTGAGCCTGTCAGTGACAATATCCGTACAGTCCGGTCCGTTCGTCTATGAGTATCGCATGGCGGGCCTAGGGGGTTGGTAAAAGTCAGACCCCCAAAAGCGGTACAAGTCGTGTCGGAGTGTAGCCCAGAACACCCTGAGATACTACTGGAATACCTACCAGTAAATCTCCTGCCTCGGCCGAGGGCTTTGTGTAATGGCTCTCCTAGACACAGCGCGACCTCACCCCCAATACCGGGAGAGACGAACCCCTGCAGATCCGCTCACTGCCTCCATGTGGCTCGGGACTGTACCCAACTAAAACCTGTTTGCACGACTCTTTTGAGCCGTGGTAGGGTAGTAATCAAAGTACAGTGGGAACTCACACGAGACAAATGACGATCCCCAGGTCAATGAACTAACCTGTACACATGTCACCAAGGAACTGCTATCTGACGTCAGGTATAAGACCAACTAGCATGTTCCCAGCGAGTCCTGTCCGGTGTACTCATAACCCAATGAGCACCTGTATACATCTTAGGTGAACCAACTGATACCAGTGGCTTGTGAGACCGGCCACCACCCCTCGTCGGGGTCTCGACTGTATACACTAGTCTACTCTGGAGAATTGATGCCCTGTCTCGAAACTCCCACGACTAGGGACCTTTTAAGGATGTGCTTATAGACCACCAGCTCTCACGTATATGATCGCCATCATACTGCTGGCAGTCAAGCAAGAATCCTAGGGGCTCTATCAGCGTGTTATAGCGACCTGTAAGGTCACCTGAAGCAGTACACGATGATAAAGGTAAACCAGATAGCATACTATCATCTCGAGTAAGACTGTCCTACCGGGATAGGTCCTCCCTCAATCATTGCAATCACGTGCCTGTGATCCAATAATTGACTCTGAGGGCACTGTCTCCAACAATCTCCCACTTGCACTCAAGGCTAATTATTGCGATGTCGCATACTCACAGCCCGTGTGATACCGAACACCCAACTCCTCTACTAGTCAGTCTCACAAAGCTCGTTTGCGAAACTATTGCGTTCGAGGAATAGCCTCAGTGAGTGGATCCGCTGTAAAGTTTCTTTCTATGTCTCTCTATATCTCAAGTTCACAGAGAAAACCATCTCCCGAAATGAGCAATATCAGTCTTAGAGTATGTCTGGATATCAGATGGGACCTAGCTCATAAATGAACTCCAAATCCAAACTTCTTAGAATGTATCGATAACTGAACTTAATCAGTACCCAGCGCCATGCCTCCCTCAGTATTGCCTTGGACCACCTGTCCAAAATACTGCCCCTCGTCAGAAGGAGAAACTATAACTCTGACAGCCACTCTGCCATCCATGTCACCTTGGAAGCCTGGAATGATAACCGTCTCCTAAAAGAGGCTGCCGTTATTAAATTCCTTGAACATTCACTTATGTTCTAAAACTGCTTCCGATTGTTTCTCCAGGATTGGATCAATATCAACTTATTGCACCTACTGCAAGAACAACATCTGGTGTGGTACTTGACATCTCATGATTGACTCAATTGCCTAAGCAAGTGATCTGCCAATCATGCACATCCCTCTCTACTTTAGTCTATAAGACACCTTTAGAGAGGGTGACACCATCACCTGCAGGTACACCACCATGCCAGGAGTCGTCCATTCTAAATACTCATAGAATGCTGTCAAGGTACCCAGATTGGGAAACCACCCAAATCTAGATCTAAAACCATAGATCTAGTGACCAGAATGTCTGATATAATATCCAAGTGCCATGTGGAGAAACTACTGTGTGACAACCAAAGTATAACCGATCGTAGTATAGGAACATCACTTCCTACTCTGTGTATGTCATCCAAATACCAGGACATCACACCCTACTACCTTCTCAACAGATCCATCCCCTATTCTGATGACTTCAAGCCTATGACTGTCACATCAGAAATAGATGATCTATCTCCGCTATATCTGCTTTAGTCTATAAATAGACATAAGCCACCTATCCACCAATGCTTCCGCTGCTCCCACTGACTACGACAACCCTCTGGCAGAGTCATATAGACGTACACTTCTAAAGCTAGTTTAGAACGACGCTATATTCATCCTCCTGCTGGGTCTCATACTCTGGAACAACAACAATGGTAAGTCTGGGTAAACAAGAACCTCCTTGCCACCGTCCTTGAGCATACCGAAGTACCTCTCGGGTGCCTGAGGTTACCCACTTTTTCTGCGGAGTGGCCAATGGAATGTCAAATCAGATTGAATCTTTAGGTTCTTATAAAATCTTCAGTAATCGTTTGCGGTTCTGGAATCACTTCCAGTTCTACCATACTCCCACTACTGTTTTTCTGAAAAATCCATTTCTTTTAAAAATGTGGCGAGTCAAGAACAATATCACTATTGATCTTCCAGATGGTAGAAAGTCAACCCTCCTCATAGCCTGGGTCAACCCACAAACAGCCACTACAGAAACGTGCCTTGAGTTATCCGGAGTCTGGTTTTAAGCATAAGCCGGACAACTCCCCGTACCTTAACAATGTCAAGATATGAACTGTTCTATATCCAATACAGAAACAGAGGCACTGATTTAATTGAACCAGATTCAAATCATGCAACTGTCACCAGTGCATGTCAACTGAATGGAAGGAGGCCGATCAGCGTTATTCAACTTAGGAATGCTTCCAATTATGAGTAACCTGAAAGAGAAGCAAGTTCTCTCGATCATTACTATCAACTGAACACCATGCACAAGTATCTACATCTTCGATCACCTTGAAGAATCCTGATACTTGCAATACCTGGTTCTCTACTTTATTCAAATACTTATAACTTCTCAAAATTCGGACCCTGTGTTTCCACGAAACAGCTGTCTAAAAACTAGAGAAGTCATAAGTAAACCGAATATAGTACGAGGTCCAACCCCTCTGTCCTGATGGACGCTGGACAACATACAATACTCTGTACAAGTCCTTTGAGTCTGATAACTCATTCACTGTGTGTCGTAGGTTGAAAACTGTACTTATGGTTAAGAAGAATTACACCGCTGTTCAATACTCCTTACCTAACCATCCACTGATATAGGTAAATGTCATAGACATAATTTCAAAAAGGTATATCTCACTCTATGAAAATAGACGTACAGATATATCAATTTGAAATTGGTGCATAGCAACGGATATTCAAAACCAAATATTTGCCGACCGGCAAACAACCCAGGTGGCTTCCTCATATATCACCAAATACAACGAATCCCGATATAATGAGGATGGTCACCTAATTCCCAATAACTTACTCCCACTCATCATCTGAAAAACCATACAGATGTGAGAATCCAACCTGGTAAATACATACCCTGGAGCAAGTGTCTAATCGGGAAATCAGTTTTCTTTTAACAGTACACAGTTGAACTGAAACATTGAAATGTTTCGATGGGGTATCCTGGTATTCCTAGTAATGCCTCTACCATTATCCAGATTCACAACTGTAACCGTATATCTCTTTGCCATCTGTCCAAATCCCTTTATATGTCTTTAGTCATTACCTTCTGCACACCCTTTTAGGCCAAATGGTTTTCTTCCTTCCCTACCGTTCGGCACCAGCCTATGGTTTGGAAGAAGACTATCCAATAACCATAAAGGGTGTACTGTCCTAATCCTAGGAGCACTCGCAATGCGAGAGAAGGTGAAGATAAAAGACAACCGAATGAACCTTATTCCTATTTCTCCTGAACCAGGATCCATCCCCGAACTGGAACAAGTTCCTTTCGAGTTCGTATATAACCATACGATGGATTATCCAATAAACTTGGGATCTTCGCAGTGATACGGAGTGTCCTGGAGAAATACAAAGGTGATTTAGGATTGGCGAAGAAATAATTGGTTTGGTCGTGAATAGCAGTCGCAATTTACTTTGCCCTCTTACTAATCCCTTTCTTTGTCTTAACTTAATACCTTCTGTACACCGTTTAGGCTAATTGGTTTTCTTCATTCCCTACCGTTCGGCACCAGCCTAAGGTTTGGAAGAAGACTATCCAATTTGCGTAATAGGTGTACTACTCCTAAACCAAGGAGTACTCGCAATCTGAGAGAGAAGGTAAAAGGAAAAGACAACTGAATAGTCCTATTCGTTTTCTCCAGAACCGGAAACCATCCTCGAATTCCTTCGAGTTCGTATCTAACCATACGATGGTTTTGTCCAATGGAAGTGGACGTTCGTAGTAATACGGGGTGTCCTGGAGAAAAGGGTAAAGGTAGGAGTGGCAATGAGGTTTGCAACTCTGACAATCCAAAAGCCAGTGTTAAGAAGGTTCGGTCAACTTGGTCGCTGAGTCATAGTTTAGGGTCGGGTCAATGGTCGCTGCCAAAGAGAGAGAGAAAAGAAACACTCAGCGTGCACTCTAACCTAGATCAGAATGGTTATCACTTTATCTAATCTGGAAACCTCCCACTGTACCGTCAAATTCTCCTCCAAACCTGAAAGAAGAATTAGTCGGGATCACCCGAGGAGTAAACCAACTCATCAGTGGGAATCGGGATCCAACTATCATTGCATGATAACGTGACGGAATCCGCTCTCGTCATCACACTCCAGAAGGTATGCGCATATCTGGCAAGTTTCAGTTCTTTTGAAACTCCCGATGTGATTTTTATCCCTAGGACCCAAGTGACCTTGACATAGTCAACAAATCAAAGAGTCCTAGTCAAGTTCAACCCGTCATTATCCTGGATTGCATTAAACCCACCCGTACGAGCCCTTGATACAGTCAACAAGGCCGCACGACTGTCCTAACCAATCCCATTAATATGCTACAAACAAACACTAATTAGCTACCGCACACTATGCCTTGACACAGTCAACAAACGCAGCACGAATACTAAGTAATACTTGTAAGAAATGACGGAGGGCTACGGCTGGTTTTTGGCGAAAAACCTTTAATGTAATGAACTTGATATCGTTGAAGGAACTGCATAGCCTTTTATAAAAATATAGTGACGAAAACCTTTACTAAAGAGGTCACTCCCGATGAAGGGATCTCGGCTCTTTCCCCGTAGAATGAGGTGCAGGATATTCCAACTGAATACCACGATGCAAAGCAAAAGTAATCGGTTATAGTGAAGTTAATGCCCTGACACAAACTTCTGTCCAAGGGGTCACTCCCGGTGAAGGGATCTCGGCCCTTGCCCCGTCGACTGAGGAGCAGGATATTCCAACTGAATACCACGATGCAAAACAAAAGTGAACGTCGTTCCAATAACAGTTTTTTGAAAAATGTTCCAACAACATCAGAAAAGGTTTGTTTAGCTTGCATTGATCCGAATCAACGTAGTCCCATCAATTGATCACACCACAAAGAACGAAAATATACTGATGTACGTATATACCATCCGCATTCGCCACTGGGTCCCGTCATTACCCGTTAGGTTAGCTAACTAACGACAGAGCGGGGACTGGACTAGCGCGGATGTAAAACATATACAACATCTACTAATATATATGCCAATATATTATATTTCGCTCAAGGCGTGATAAAATGCAATATCACAGAAATATACAGCATCACAGAACAATACAGATATCTGGGATCCCCGGGTTTCACAGAGTCGCTGCTGAAACCCGACGTTCCTCTGGTCGTGTGGAAAGCCTGTGCAATGAAATCCTAGACCCCTACGGGCGCGGCAAGTCACCCGCCAAAACCTGAAGCGAGGCAGCCCCCTTCAGCACCGTGAATAGACCACCCAGCACTTCATGGAATCCGGTAACTTGGGCACCCCTCCTGGGTCAACCTGTACCCCCTACGAGTGCGGCGAATAGCCCGCCAATCCTAGAGTGAAGCCCCCTCCGTCTCCATGCTATGAGATGCGGGCCCGTTGCCCTCTAGAACCCGGCTATCCGTGCACCCCTCCGCGGGGTAATCCTAGTACAGAAAGTAAAATATAAATACAACGGGTACATCGACCGCAACCAGGTCGTGCCCCAAAAGAATAATACAAACAGACAGTGACGGCAGTCCACATGTCGGACGCTCGCCCCGCAATATCAAATGTACATAATACAACAAAACTGTACTAACATTGCAACCAGGCTATTCCCCACGACCGATCCGCAACATCACAGCAAAAACACAAGACATCAACGTGAATGTCACGTTCGCAAATCCGTCCAACCGGGCTATAGCAGTTAAACAGGATTTACCGATCAAGTGACATTCACGGTCGCAGATATAATGTAAATACTGTGAACCAATGTGTTTAAAATATCCGATCGATCAAATTTTAACAAGTGGGCCCCCAAAGTACTACTGTAGCACATCAAGAAATTCTGGGCCCAATATTAATATTCCAAAACCCCTAAAATCAGCCCAGAAAGTAACTTAAGAAAAATGACACAGTGATCTGACCATAGTGCGGCGGAACCGCGGCCCAAAAGGGGGTTTGGCCGCGGTTCCGCGCTCCCACTATGGAATCACTCTGTCGAATTTCTACAGTAGCCTTATATTTTCCAGTACATCACTTTTCTGCAACCTGAAAAATTTTTTGAGAAAGAAAAAATTCAACAGAAAACTGATGTAAAGAAAACGCGTTTTTTTTAGAATTTTGGTCAATCGGAAATGCAAAACACATTAGACAAAGCTAGACAAGGTTAATGGCCTGGCTCTGATACCATGTTACACCACGGCTACGCCCCGGCCGTCAATCCGAGACCAAAATGCGGAATCAAAAATTTTCCCTTACTTTAAACTGGCGCTACCGCGGACAATATACCAGGATCGTAACCATTAACCGATACTAGCTATCAAGAGAAAGGGTGAGAGATATACCGAGTGATCCGAGTCCTCCGGTCTTCTCATCATCGTCCCGATCTCCCGTGGAAACTCTGGTCGTCGCCTTCTTGCCGAAAGGGCACCACATCGCCTGCATCTTTTACGGGCTCCCACCTCAATGCCGAGGCAACTCGGGCACGAAGCTGGCAAGTCGACGTGTCCAAGATTTGCTGTAGAATGCAGTGTAGATGATATATCTCATTTGGGGTTTTAGTTGCCATGGAGGATGAAGGAAGAGGTAAAGAAAATTGGTGCTTTCAATTTTCTAGCAAGAAGGATAGAGATCAAGAATTCCTCACATAACCAAAAATGAACTCTCTCATTCTTTTTCTCTCAAGTGAAGCCTCTCCCCTCCTGTGAGAATGGTGGAGGCAAGAATATCAATCCATAACAAGAAGGGAGGTGAGTGTAGGAGATGCAAAAGGATGACCACATCAAAAGTAAGCTTCACATCAAAAGGTAATGATAATTCTCTCAAATCAATTTCTAATCATTTCTAATCTCAAAAAGCAAGCCATCATGAAAAGCAAAGATGCTTAATCTTTCATAATGCCACAAATACAAAGAACCCCTCCACATATGGTTATTTGCAAACTTGCAAATAACCCCCCTCCATCGGAAAAGTCCGGCCGGGAAAGAACAAAGGAAAACCGGCCGGAACGGAATGCAAACTGGCAACTCCAGAAAACTGGTCCCGTAATAAATTACAGGAAAACCCCGATACTGTGCATACACACCCGCATCTGTATTCCGACCGGATACAAATGCAATGAGACAAAATCTACACTGTACTAAACTAGGATCCGGCTTAAACCAAAGCCGGCTAGTAATATCCGTCCGATCCTGATCCGTGCAATACCGCACGTATCTGATCGAGCCTTGCCATATATCCATATGGCCACTAGTACAAACCGTCCGATCCTGATCCGTGCAATACCGCACGTATCTGATCGGACCTTGCCATATCTCCATACGGCCTCTACAGCGTTTTGCCCGAAAGCTTGAGTAACTGAAAGTGTGGTGGACTCTAAAGACTCGTCAATACTATGGCTGTGGATTTAACCACTAGGACGTCAGAGGTATAAGCCAATACGTGACGGGCCACCAGCTATTGACCAAAAGGGACGTCGATGAGCGAACTCATCCTGACACCCTACTGAGCCTGTCAGTGACAATATCCGTACAGTCCGGTCCGTTCGTCTATGAGTATCGCATGGCGGGCCTAGGGGGTTGGTAAAAGTCAGACCCCCCAAAGCGGTACAAGTCGTGTCGGAGTGTAGCCCAGAACACCCTGAGATACTACTGGAATACCTACCAGTAAATCTCCTGCCTCGGCTGAGGGCTTTGTGTAATGGCTCTCCTAGACACAGCGCGACTTCATCCCCAATACCGGGAGAGACGAACCCCTGCAGATCCGCTCACTGCCTCCATATGGCTCGGGACTGTACCCAACTAAAACCTGTTTGCACGACTCTTTTGAGCCGTGGTAGGGTAGTAATCAAAGTACAGTGGGAACTCACACGAGACAAATGACGATCCCCAGGTCGATGGACTAACCTGTACACATGTCACCAGGGAACTGCTATCTGACGTCAGGTATAAGACCAACTAGCATGTTCCCGGCGAGTCCTGTCCGGTGTACTCATAACCCAATGAGCACCTGTATACATCTTAGGTGAACCAACTGACACCAGTGGCTTGTGAGACCGGCCACCGCCCCTCGTCGGGGTCTCGACTGTATACACTAGTCTACTCTGGAGAATTGATGCCCTGTCTCGAAACTCCCACGACTAGGGACCTTTTAAGGATGTGCTTATAGACCACCAGCTTTCACGTATATGATCGCCATCATACTGCTGGCAGTCAAGCAAGAATCCTAGGGGCTCTATCAGCGTGTAATAGCGACCTGTAAGGTCACCTGAAGTAGTACACGATGATAAAGGTAAACCAGATAGCATACTATCATCTCGAGTAAGACTGTCCTAGCGGGATAGGTCCTCCCTCAATCATTGCAATCACGTGCCTGTGATCCAATAATTGACTCTGAGGGCACTGTCTCCAACAGGCTAGCTCGTCGATCTTCTGATCGCTCAATACCCGGGTGGCCGTTACGTTTAGCAGACCGCTTGCAGCTTGTGGGTGCTTGATATGATCATCATCTGCTACCGGCGTATTGACGAGTCTTTAGAGTCCTACACAGAGGTTTCCTGGCTCAAGCGAAATAAAATAGGAGCGCATATGAGATATGTGCAGGACCGAGAATAATGCGTGTATGTGATACCGTATTCCATTCTCGCGATAAATGTATCAATTGGTTATATGCGATATAACCTAGATATCGAATCAAGGTTTGATTCGATAAGCCGATACATAGGATACTAGTCGGTTATATGCAATATGACCGGATCGTTAAATCAAGTGTTGATTTAATGATTTAATGTATACTTATATATGATATATTACTTTGCATTAACTAGTATTGGTTCACTTTAAAAGGATTTTCTCACTTGGATGTGCAAGTTGTATATGTGATATACTTTTGTGCATATGATTGTATCATGTTTGATGATACATGCTTATTTGGTTAAGTGTAAAGAATTAAACCATGGTTAAGTTGATGATTAGGGTTTTGCTTATTCATTTATTTATTTGTTTATTCATTTTTGTTAGATAAACATGAATGGTGGCTTTGTTTGTTTTTAGTTGAAGATTCATGAAGTTTTGACTTAGTCACCATTCTTGTCTCATGCTTAACCCTAACCATTTGAACTAACCCTAGTTCATTCTCTACACTTAACTATGGTTAAGAATATGATAAGAATGAATTCTTTTTCAATTATTCTTCAACACTTATCATATTCTATCTTCTTCATCATCTTCTTCTTCAAGAAAAAGGTTGCCACCATTAATGGCATCTTGAGCAAAAGTGTGAGAAATCCAATTCTAAAGTGAACCCACCTCCTATTTCTTCACCCTCTATCTCTTGCCAAGTAGTATAGGGTGTTTTCTTCATAAGTTTCACAACTTGGTGAAGTTGGAGCTTGATCTTGTGTAACCTCGACGTAGATCATCTTCGGCATCATAGCCGACGACTAGTCCGCTCATTTTCTCCGATGAAGCCGATGCAAGAGTCCGGGATTCAAGATGGACAGCGAGGGGACGACTACGTGGAGCTAAGGAAGTGGATAACCGGATCTACAAAGGTTGTAGCTTCTTATCTTTAGTTAAGTTGTTAACTAGTTCAATGTTTCGCCTAAAATTCTAGTTAACGATCCGTATTAGAGTTTCTCGGCACTTGTAAAATTTGAAATTGGCATGGTTGATGCCTTGTGAGACCTCTTGAGAGTGCCTAGGAACCCTACAGTGGTATCAGAGCCTAGCTAGAGCCTTAGGCGAAGTGTAGACGACGTTTGAAACCCGAACGAACCCGAAACCCTAAAATTTCACGCTCTCTGGACTTTTTTCAAAAACTGGGTTTTTTCCATATTAAAAATGCTTAAAAAATTCAGCAGGGAATTATAAGAATTACGGTGCAAAATTTGACCAATGATACCTCAAACCTGCGGCGGAACCGCGCCAGAAGCCTAGCTTCTGCGGCGGTTTCGCGGCCCTCTGATGACGTCAGCCCTCCACATTTGCACAGTAATTCCTCTTTCACAGTGCTGAGTTTTCTGGAAATTTTTTATTTGACTCAAGAGTTGAGTGTTCTGGGGTTGCATTGGGAATCGTAGATTCGATCGGATTATTAAACTGCGTCTATATGTTTTTCCGGATAATTTTAGAATATGTTAAAAAGTTCGACGGGATGTAAATACCCAATCTTTCCCCTGCCGGGAAATTTCCAATTGTTGGACTTTTCCGTTGTTTAATGACGTTCTAAGTAGTGCAAGTAACGCGATGGTCCCTCTAGAAGACAACAAACCTTAACTCGATTATGTGACTGTCTTGAACTGCCCTTTGAACCTTCCGGTTTGGGGCAGTACGGCATGCCACATGTGAGGCGTTGGCTTGACCTTTCTACGGCTGGACCGTTGGTACTGAGGCATGAAGTGAATGTTTTTGAACTTATTTCATGTGTTGGACGGTTTCGGGAAAACTTGGGTGTTCGAATGTTTGATCGGAAAGTTTAATATTTTCTATTTATCCGGAATGGGATACAATAATTGGAATTCACAAACAGTTATGAGATAACTGAATGAATGTTATAAATCTAGCGGTTTAGTTTCACTTGATATTGAAAAGAGTTTTCGATAATGAGACTAAAATGCCGGGTTTGTAATTTTTAGGCATGTGATGCCTAAGTATTTCATTTGATTAGGCATGCGATGTCTAAAAAGGTTGCGGATTCCAACTGTTGTAGTTTTACACTTTATTTTCTGTAACCGTAAGTGTAATATGTAGATATCGCCGGTTTCGTTGCTATACGTCAACGACAATTGGGGTATGCATACTTACTTACGTTGATGACATGTGATGTTATGTGTTGCTGGATATGTTATATTGGATCGTCGTGTTTGAATAGCCGGGGGTTTTTATGTGAGATGAGTGTTTTTCTTTTTCATTCATGTAAAAACTTGTATGTAATATTCTTTTAATTGGGGCACTTCCAGGTTGCGGAAGATGTCACCTTTTGTATATTATTTACTTTTTCGCATTAGGATAGACCCAAGGAGGGGAGCACAAGCAACCGGGTTCTAGGGTCCAGTGGGAGACCATCTCGAGGAGTCGAGTCCAGGTCTCCTAACCCTAGAATTGGTAGGGTTGCTTGCCGCTCTCGTAGGGGTCTAGGGGTGTGGGATTGGCTATTCATCACAACCGTGGAATCCGTGTTTTATACTGGCTCGTATTGAAAACACGGACGTCCTAGTATATCCAATATTTTATATGATATTTTCTGCTGCGATATCTGTGATGTGATCATTTGATATGTTCTGATGGATACAGTATATAGTATATATGATATATTATATAGACGTTACTTATGTTTTGCACCCGCACTAGCCCTGCCCTGCTCTGTCGTTAGTTACCTAACCTAACGGTGCACGAGGGGACATCGAGGCGAATGCGGATGGCATAAGTGTACGTCGTATTTATCTGTGATGTTTAGGTACTTAAATGATGGGACTTCATTAATGTGATTAATGAAAGAAAAGAAACCTAAGATATTGTGGAATCGAATTTCAAAATAAAACAGGTAGCTACAGTACTTGCTTTGCACAGCGGTATATGTGATATATCCTGCACCTTATTCGATAAGGAAAGGATCGAGATCCTTTCACCAGGAGTGACTCCTTTAGCAATAACTGGCAGATGCTACACACTCGGTTTGCTTTTGATTGCTTCTATAGTTTCTGCTTTGCACAGTGATATATATGATATATCCCGCACCTCATTCGACGAGGAAAGGGCCGACGATCCCTTCACTGGGAGTGACCCCTTTAGCAAAACTAGAAAAGCCTAAAAAACACTCCATTTCAAAACTTCATTTGATTCTACAACGATATCAAGTTCATTACGCAATAGGTTTTCAGAAAAACCTGTCGTAGCCCTCCGTCATTTCAGATAAGTCCTGTTTAGTATTCGTGCCGCGTTTGTTGACCTTGTCAAGACGCAGTGTGCGGTAGCTAACCAGTATTTATCTGCTTATGCATATGATGCAGATTGGGTTAGGTTAGTCGTACGGCCTTGTTGACCTTGTCAAAGGTCGTGCGGGTGGGTTTGATTCAATCAAGAAATGACGGGCTGAACTTGACTTGCGGTCTATGGTTTGTTGACCTTGTCAAGGTCATAGATCGTTCGGGGCAAAATATTATCGGGAATTTCAAGTGTTGAAATTTGCAATGAGATTGCATACCTTCTATGAGATAGTTGATCCCGATACCCACTGCGAGTAAGAGTTACTCCTGGGAGAGTTTTACACATTACAATTAGCCGATCAAGTAGGCGTCTAGAAAGGTGTCAACGGGGTTACGCCTCTGGGAAAACGAGGTTTACTTTAATTAGGTCTGTGCGAAAGCACGGGGAACCTCCCTCAAAGTACCGACACCGGACTGGCTGAAAGATTGGCGAAGTTGTAGGGTGTAATTAATCCCGGCTAGTCTTTCCTTTTAGGGTTTGAAGGAAGATTTGATAAAAACCAGTGGGAGCCATCCTGATTAGATAAGATAATAACCAATCTGATCTTGCACGAGCATACGCTAAAGTGTTTTCTTCTCTCTCTCTCCAGGTAGCGACCATGTCATGCCCTAATAAAGATAATAATATGGATGTATTGACCGAACCCGCATGTTATACTGTGCTGGGGAACGTTGGTTCCGTTCTTTCTTATAAGAGTTATAGGAATGATCAGGACTTAGGGGAATACCAGGATTCCCATGCCACCCGAATGAAGAAAGTATATGATGATGCATTTTCTTCGGGTGTGTTCGTTACAGAGAACTGTTTCTCCATTTGCTCCACGTCCTGGGTATTAGATACCGGGTCAGGATCCCATATATGTAATCAGTTACATGGGCTCAGGAAAGGTAGAGAACTTGGAGAAGGTGATAAAGACATTAGAGTTGGAAATTGTGCAATTGTTGCAGCTAAGACTGTCGGGGAATATCACCTTGTATTACCAACTGGTAATACATTGGTTCTGAACGAATGCTATTACATGCCGAACCTGATATGCAACATTATATCGGTTTCTTTATTGAGTAAAGAGGGATATAATTTTGTATTACAGGACAATGTTATGAACATTTTCCGTAACCAAAAGTTGGTTGGATCAGACACGTTATGCAATGGCATTTATGTTCTAAATCAATCAACAGTTCTCAGCATAACAAACACACACAAGAGGAAGAGTTCAGAACTGAACGAATCCTTCTTGTGGCATTGTAGACTGGGTCACATCAATGCGACACGACTAGCTAAGTTGCATAAGGATGGATATTTAAATCCGTTTGAATTTTCATCTTATGACACTTGCCAGTCATGTCTCAAAGGCAAGATGACCAAGACTCCGTTTACGGGATACGGAGAAAGAGTTACCGAACTCTTGGGACTGAAACATAGTGATGTATGCGGTCCGATGTCTACACATGCCAGGGATGGTTCTTCGTACTTCATTACATTCACTGACGATCTCTGTAGATTCGGATATGTGTTCTTGATGAAACACAAATCAGAAGCTTTTGAGAAATTTAGAGAATATAAACAAGAAGTCGAGAACCAAACCGGAAAAAGTATTAAAATCCTTCGATCTGATCGAGGAGGTGAATACTTAAGCAATGAATTCCTGGACTTCCTAAAAGAGAATGGGATTCTCTCTCAGCTGACTCCTCCATATACACCACAGCACAACGGTGTATCAGAACGGAGGAATCACACCCTATTAGATATGGTGCGCTCTATGATGAGCACAGCTGAGTTACCTATTTCCTTCTGGGGATATGCGCTGGAGACAGCAGCATACCTATTGAATCAAGTTCCATCTAAATCTGTACCTACCACACCATATGAGATATGGAGTGGGAAGAGGCCATATCTTAAACGAGTTAAGATATGAGGTTGTCCAACCTATGTCAAAAGACAAAATCCGGACAAGCTCGAGGCACGGTCAGTTCTTTGCAAGTTTGTGGGATATCCAAAGAATTCATATGGGTATTTTTTCTACCACAGTGAGGAACAAAAAGTGTTTGTTGCTCAACATGCCACCTTTTTAGAAAAGGAATTCCTTGAAAAAGAAATTAGTGGCAAAGTGGTAGAGCTGGAAGAGGCTCCAGATACACAAACCGTAACTGAAGATTTAGTGGAACCAGAAGATTCAGTAGCTCCCAATGAACCTCAGCCTCTCCGCCGATCTAGTAGGGTTCCTCTCCAACCTGAGAGATACTACGGTTTTCTCATGGATGGTGGGAGCGAGGATTGCATCATGGAGGATGATGACCCAACTAGCTTCGAGCAGGCCATCACGAGTAAGGACTCAGTGAAATGGCTGGATGCTATGCGGTCCGAGATGGAATCCATGTACACCAACAAAGTATGGACTTTGGAAGATGCTCCTAAAGGGGTAAAACCCATTGGGAGCAAGTGGATCTTCAAGAAAAAACTTGGTGTAGATGGGAAAGTGGAGACTTTCAAAGCTAGACTTGTTGCAAAAGGTTTTCGTCAAAGACCAGGTGTGGACTATGACGAAACCTTTTCTCCAGTGGCTATGCTTAAATCCATCCGGATCATGCTTGCCATCGCTGCATATCATGACTACGAAATCTGGCAAATGGATGTTAAGACCGCCTTTCTAAACGGTGATTTAGAAGAGTGCGTGTACATAACTCAGCCAGAGGGCTTCGTAGACAGTGGGCGTAGCGGGAAGGTGTGCAATCTGCTTAAATCCATTTATGGATTAAAGCAAGCATCGCGGAGTTGGAACATCTGTTTTGACGTCGTTATCAAAAAGTTTGATTTCGTCAAAAACCCAGATGAACCTTGTATCTACAAGAAGGTAGCAGAGAGTAAGGTTGTCTTCCTCGTATTGTACGTAGACGACATACTCTTGATAGGAAATGATATTCCTATGCTGCAAGCGGTCAAGCTCTTCTTATCACAAAGATTCTCAATGAAGGATCTTGGTGATGCCTCATGCATATTGGGAATTAGGATATAGAGATAGATCCAAACGGATATTGGGATTGTCCCAATCCAGGTACATTGACACCATACTAAAGAGGTTTAGTATGGAAGAATCCAAGCGTGGGAACATGCCCACGATCTGTGGAGTCACTCTCTCTAAAGAGATGTCTCCCAAGACTGATTTGGAGAGAGCTCGCATGCAAGGGATACCCTATGCTTCGGCTGTAGGCTCTATCATGTACGCGATGCTATGTACCAGACCCGATGTTGCATACTCACTAAGTGTAGTGAGCAGGTATCAAGCTGATCCTGGAGAGAGTCACTGGAGAGCTGTGAAGAGCATTCTCAAGTACTTGCGAAGGACTAAAGAGATGCTCTTGGTGTATGGTAACGGAGAACTCCAAGTGGAGTCCTTTACCGATTCGAGCTTCCAGAGTGATAAGGACGACTCTAAGTCGCAGTCGGGATTTGTCTTTACCCTTTACGGAGGGGCGGTTAGCTGGAAGAGTTCCAAGCAGGAAACCGTGGCAGACTCGACGATGGAGGCTGAATACATCGCTGCCAACGATGCTGCCAAAGAGGCTGTCTGGATCAAGAAGTTCATTACTGAACTTGGAGTGGTTCCATCCATTGAGTATCCAATACCTTTGTATTGTGATAACAATGGAGCGGTGGCTTTGGCCAAGGAACCTAGGTCCCATCAGCGATCCAGGCATATTCTGAGGCGGTATCACCTGATCCGGGAGATAGTTGATCGCCGGGAGATCGAGGTCAGGAGGGTTGACACGAAGAACAACACGGCGGATCCACTCACGAAGGCCATTCCCCAGATACAGTTTGAGAGACTCTTCGGGATGCTCGGTATGCGATACTACAGCAGCTGGCCCTAGTGCAAGTGGGAGATTGTTAGTTGTATGTATGCCCTAGAGGCCAGTATTGTACAGATGATGTATATTATATTGGATGGTTGGACATATATAGAGATGACTTTCTTGCTTGATATGATAATATGCTATCTGGTTACTCTTTATCTTAACATGTATACTAGTCTCTTTGATCTGTCTTATAGTTACATGTTGGTAAATCCCTTAGGATGTGTACTTGACTACCTCGACTATGATGCAGATCATACTAGTGGGGACATGGTAGTCCATAAGTACATCCTTCAAGGTCCCTAGTCGTGGGTGTATCGAGACGGGGCATCGATATACCAGTGTAGACTAGCGTATACGCTTCTCGACCCATGAGATGGGCGATGGATGATCCCATATCCATTGGTGTTTGACATCAGAGATGGTATACGGGTGCTCAGTGGAGACAGGGTACACTGGACGGACTCGCCGAGAACTCCCAGATGGTATTATACCTAACGTCAGATGGCAGTTCTCAGGTGACACTTGTGCAGGTTAGTCTGTAGACCCGAGATCGTCATAGAGTCTTGTGTGATTCCCACTGTGCTTTGATCTCCACCTTACCACGTCTATGAGGGCGTGCAAAACGGTGGTTTTTGGGCACAGTCCCGAGTCACATGGAGGCAATGAACGATAGGAGGGGTTTTGTCTCTCCCGGTATTGGGGGTTGATGTTGCGCTGTGCTCGATTGGCCGTAACAGGGAAGTCCCTGGCCAGGGCTGATCAGAGATTTGCTGATAAGTGTTACCAGTAGTTTCTCGATCCGTTATGAGCCTCACATCGGCACGACTTATCGGTTATTGGGGTCTGACGTTTACCACCCCTAGACTTGATATGCGACATATCAGACGAACAGACCGGACTGTACGGTAAGTGTTACTGGTTGGATTCATAGGAGTGTGAGCGGGCTAGCTCGTCGATCTTCTGATCGCTCAATACCCGGGTGGCCGTTACGTTTAGCAGACCGCTTGCGGCTTGTGGGTGCTTGATATGATCATCATCTGCTACCGGCGTATTGACGAGTCTTTAGAGTCCTACAGAGGTTTCCTGGCTCAAGCGAAACGAAATAGGAGCGCATATGAGATATGTGCAGGACCGAGAATAATGCGTGTATGTGATACCGTATTCCATTCTCGCGATAAATGTATCAATTGGTTATATGCGATATAACCTAGATATCGAATCAAGGATTGATTCGATAAGCCGATACATAGGATACTAGTTGGTTATATGCAATATGACCGGATCGTTAAATCAAGTGTTGATTTAATGATTTAATGTATAATTATATATGATATATTACTTTGCATTAACTAGTATTGGTTCACTTTAAATGGATTTTCTCACTTGGATGTGCAAGTTGTATATGTGATATACTTTTGTGCACATGATTGTATCATGTTTGATAATACATGCTTATTTGGTTAAGTGTAAAGAATTAAACCATGGTTAAGTTGATGATTAGGGTTTTGCTTATTCATTTATTTATTTGTTTATTCATTTTTGTTAGATAAACATGAATGGTGGCTTTGTTTGTTTTTAGTTGAAGATTCATGAAGCTTTGACTTAGTCACCATTCTTGTCTCATGCTTAACCCTAACCATTTGAACTAACCCTAGTTCATTCTCTACACTTAACTATGGTTGAGAATATGATAAGAATGAATTCTTTTTCAATTATTCTTCAACACTTATCATATTCTATCTTCTTCATCATCTTCTTCTTCAAGAAAAAGGTTGCCACCATTAATGGCATCTTGAGCAAAAGTGTGAGAAATCCAATTCTAAAGTGAACCCACCTCCTATTTCTTCACCCTCTATCTCTTGCCAAGTAGTATAGGGTGTTTTCTTCACAAGTTTCACAACTTGGTGAAGTTGGAGCTTGATCTTGTGTAACCTCGACGTAGATCATCTTTGAAAGGTTCCTAGGCACCCTAATGAGGTCTCATAAGGCATCAATCATGCCAATTTCAAAAGTTATAGGTGCCGAGAAACCCTAGAACGGATCGTCGGCTAGATTTTTAGGCGATAAATGAAACTAGTTAACTCTTAACTACAAGAATACGGAAATACAACCTTTGTAGATCCGGTGCTCCACCTCCACGGCTCCGCAATGAAGTCCTCTCCACTGTCCAAATCGAACCATGACTCTCACGGTGGTTTCATCGGAGAAAAGACCGGGCTAGGTCGTCGACAACGTGCCGAAGATGATCTACGTCGAGGCATCACTAGATCAAGCTCCACCTTCACCAAGCCTTGAAAACTTGTGAAGGAAACACACTCTACTACTTGGCAAGAGGTAGAGGATGAAGAAATAGGAAGTGGGTAGACTTTAGAATTGGATTTCTCACTCATTTTCATCAATCACCATTGGAGGTAGAAAGGTGTTTTCTTCTTGATGAAGATGATGAAGAAGAAGAAGAATATCATGAGAATGATAAATCAATAATAAAATCAAATTGATCTTATCATAATGCAACCTTGGGTTAGATTTAACTCTTGTAGAGAGCAAACTCTAGTTTAGCTAATGGTTAGGTTTAAACATAAAACAAAATGGTTACAAATTCAAAGCATTATGAAGTTTCCACAAAAGACAAAATTAGCAACCATTTCATTTTAGCTAAAAGAAATAAAGAATATAAATGAAATGAATAAGTGAATACTTTAAAACCATAACCATTAACCTAAACATGGTTCAAATCAAACATACACCCAAGTTTGCATGCATCATCAAACATGATACAAACTAGTGCACAAAACTATATCATATATACAATGTGCACTTCAAGTGAGAAAATCCATCTTAAGTGAACCAATACTAGTTAATGTAAAGTAATATATCAAATATATAATTATACATTAAATCATTAAATCAACACTTGATTCAATGATCCGGTCACGTCGCACACAACCGACTAGTATACAATGTATCGGCTTATCGAATCAATCCTTGATTCGATAACTAGGTTATATCGCATACAACCATTCGACACATTCATCGCGAGAATGGAATACAGTATCACATACTGGTATCATTCTCGGTCCCGCACATATCTCATATGCACTCCTATTTCGTTTCGCTTGAGCCAGGAAACCGCTGTGTAGGACTCTAAAGACTCGTCAATACGCCGGCAGCAGATGATGATCATATCAAGCACCCACAAGCCGCAAGCGGTCTGCTAAACGTAACGGCCACCCGGGTATTGAGCGATTAGAAGATCGACGAGCAAGCCCGCTCACACTCCAGTGAATCCAACCAGTAACACTACCGTACAGTCCGGTCTCGTCGTCTGATATGTCGCATATCTTGCCTAGGGGTGGTAAACGTCAGACCCCAATAGCTCGATAAGTCGTGTTGATATGAGGTCTATAACACTTCGAGAAACTACAGGTAACACTTACCAGTAAATCTCAGCAACCCTGGCCAGGGATTTCCTGTTATAGCCAATCGAACACAGCGCAACATCAACTCCCTATACCGGGAGAGACGAATCCCCTCCTATCGCTCATTGCCTCCGTGTGACTCGGGACTGTACCCAAAAACCACCGTTTTGCACGCCCTCTTGGACGTGGTAAGATGGAAATCAAAGCACAGTGGGAACCACACAAGACTCTATGACGATCTCGGGTCAACAGACTACTCTGTACCAGTGTCACCAGAGAACTGCCATCTGACGTAATGTATAATACCATCTGGGAGTTCTCGGTGAGTCCGTCCAGTGTACCCAGTCTCTACTGAGCACCCGTATATCATCCCTGATGTCAAACACCAATGGATATGGGATCATCCATCGCCCATCTGTATGGGTCGAGAAGGTACACGCTAGTCTACTCTGGTATATCGATGCCCCGTCTCGATACACCCACGACTAGGGACTTTGAAGGATGTACTTATGGACTACCATGTCCCCACTAGTATGATCCGCATCATAGTCCAGGTAGTCAAGTACACATCCTAAGGGCTTTACCAACATGTAATAGAGAGACAATCTGTGTACACGTTAAGGTAAAGAGCAACCAGATAGCATACTATCATGTCGAGCAAGAAAGTCCTCCCTATATATGTCCCAGCATCCACTACAATATACATCCAATGTACAGTAATGGCCTCTAGGGCATACATATAACTAACAATCTCCCACTTGCACTAGGGCCATCTGTAGCAGTGGTTGTAGCATCTCATACTCAACCATCCCATAAAAGTCTCTCTCTGGGAATAGGCCTTCGTGAGTGGATCCGCCGTGTTATCCTCTGAGTCTTCTCTCCCAACCTCGATCAGCCTGGAGATCAACCATCTCCATGATCAGGTGATACTGCCTTAGAATATGTCTGGATCACTGATGGGACGGGCGTTCCTTGGCATAAGCCACAACTCCATTGTCACACAATGGTAGGAACTAAGTTCTTCTCATGAACTAATATACATCCAAACAGCCTCTTTGGTAGCATCTTAAGTAGCGATGTATCCAGCCTTTATCGTCTAGTATGTCACGGTATCTAGCTTGGAACTCTTCCAACATACCGTCCCTTTACTGAGGGTAAAGACAATGTCTGCGACTGACATTCAGTCGTCTTTATCACCCTGGAACCCTTCCAGCGATTCTCCCCAGGATCTATTGATATCATCTCACTACAACTAGTGAGAATCCTAACATCCAATTAAATCTATCTCATAGATCTAAAACTCAGGATTTAGGAGGTATCATTTTGATCCTACACGGAGAATCTTTGTGATAAACGGAGATTGATCGAGCGTAGCATAAGAAACTCCTTTCTTATCAAGAGTATGTCATCCACGTACGCTACGAGGATCACCACCATACTCCCTACTACCTTTTTGTTTATACAAGGTTCATCTACCATTTTGATGATGTCAAACTCTTTGACTAATCCATCAAAACAGATGTTCCAACTCCGCGATGCCTGCTTTAATCCTATAAAGCATCTTGCACACGTTTCCGCTGCTCCCACTGTTTACGAAGCCCTCTGGCTGTGTACTTATAGACGCACTCTTCTAAAACATCATTTAGAAAAGCAGTCATGACACCCAACCACCAGATATCGTAGTCATAGTATGTAGCCGTGACAAGTAGGATCTGGATGGACTTAAGCATAGTTGCTTGAAAAGGTTTCATCATTATCCACACCTGGTCAATGATGCAAACTTTAACAAGTCTAGCTTTGAAAGTCTCAACTTTTCCATCTACACCAAGTAATCTTCTCAAGATATACTTGCTCCTGATGGGGATTTAACCCTTCAGATATAGCAACTAAAGTCCATACTTTGTTGGTGTATAAAGATTCCATCTCAGATCGATAAACATCCAGCCATTCTTACAGAGTCTCACTCCTGATGGCCAGCTCGAAGCTAGTTGGGTCATCATCTCATGATGCAATTCTTGTTAGTTGTATGTATGCCCTAGAGGCCAGTATTGTACACATGATGTATATTATATTGGATGCTTGGACATATATAGAGATGACTTTCTTGCTCGATATGATAGTATGCTATCTGGTTACTCTTTATCTTAACATGTACACTAGTCTCTTTATACTGTCTTATAGTTACATGTTGGTAAAGCCCTTAGGATATGTACTTGACTACCTGGACTGTGATGCAGATCATACTAGTGGGGACATGGTAGTCCATAAGTACATCCTTCAAGGTCCCTAGTCGTGAGTGTATCGAGACGGGGCATCGATATACCAGAGTAGACTAGCGTATACGCTTCTCGACCCATGAGATGGGTGATGGATGATCCCATATCCATTGGTATTTGACATCAGAGATGGTGTACGGGTGCTCAGTGGAGACTGGGTACACTGGACGGACTCGCCGAGAACTCCCAGATGGTATTATACCTCACGTCAGATGGCAGTTCTCAGGTGACACTTGTACAGGTTAGTCTGTAGACCCGAGATCGTCATAGAGTCTTGTGTGATTCCCACTGTGCTTTGATCTCCACCTTACCACGTCCATGAGGGCGTGCAAAACGGTGGTCTTTGGGCACAGTCCCGAGTCACATGGAGGCAATGAGCGATAGGAGGGGTTTCGTCTCTCCCGGTATTGGGGGTTGATATTGCGCAGTGCTCGATTGGCCGTAGCAGGGAAGTCCCTGGCCTGGGCTGATCAGAGATTTGCTGGTAAGTGTTACCAGTAGTTTCTCGACCCGTTATGAGCCTCACATCGGCACGACTTATCGGGTTATTGGGGTCTGACGTTTACCACTCATAGACTTGATATGCGACATATCAGACGAAGAGACCGGACTGTATGGTAAGTGTTACTGGTCGGATTCGCAGGAGTGTGAGTGGGCTAGCTCGTCGATCTTCTGATCGCTCAATACCCGGGTGGCCGTTACGTTTAGCAGACCGCTTGCGGCTTATGGGTGCTTGATATGATCATCATCTGCTACCGGCGTATTGACGAGTCTTTAGAGTCCTACACAGAGGTTTCCTAGCTCAAGCGAAACGAAATAGGAGTGCATATGAGATATGTGCGGGACCGAGAATAATGCGTGTATGTGATACCGTATTTGATTCTCACGATTAATGTTTCGATTGGTTGTATGAGATATGACCTAGTTATCGAATCATTGATTCGATAAATCGATGCATTGAATACTAGTCGGTTATGTGCGACATGACCGGATCATTGAATCAAGTGTTGATTTAATGATTTAATGTATAATTATATATTTGATATATTACTTTGCATTAACTAGTATTGGTTCACTTTAAACGGATTTTTCTCACTTGATGTGCACATTGTATATGTGATATGTTTTGTGTACACTTGAATGTATCATGTTTGATGATGCATGTTGTTTTGGCTTTGTGTATAGAATGCAACCATGGTTATGCAAGTGGTTAGGGTTTATATTTTATTCACTTATTATTTTATCCATTTATTATTTATTTAAATGGATTTATCAAAACAAAATGGTTTCATCTTATCATGAAGAGTGGTGAAGCTTCATGAAGCTTTTACTAATGATGCCATTTTGTCTCCTTGCTTAACCCTAACCACTCCCACTAACCATGGTCTATTCTCTATACTTGACCATGGTTAGAAGATGATAAGAATTGATTTATTATTCATTTTACATATAACTTATCATAACAATTCTATCATCTTCTTCTTCTTCTTCAAGTGAGAAACCTAGATGCCATTAATGGCAACTTGAGATCTAGTGAGAGAAATCCAAATCTAAAGTGAACCCACCTCCTATTTCTTCATCCTCTACCTCTTGCCAAGTGGTTTTGGGTGTTTTCTTCACAAGTTTCACTACTTGGTGAAGTCGAAGCTTGAACTAGTGCAACCTCGACGTAGATCGTATTTGACACGAAGCCGACGACCTTGCTCGCCCGTTTTCCGATGAAGCCGACGAATGAGTCTAGGATTCATGATGGACAGCGAGAGCACACACACGTGGAGCTAAGGAAGTGGGGAACCGGATCTACAAAGGTTGTAGCTTCTCACTTCTAGTTAAGTAGTTAACTAGTTTTGTGTTTCGCCTAGAATTCTAGTCTAAGATCCGCATTAGGGTTTCGCGGCACCCATAATTTTTGAAATTGGCATGTTCGATGCCTTGTGAGACCTCTATAGGGTGCCTAAGAACCTTTCACTGGTATCAGAGCCTAGCTAGAGCCTTAGGCGAAGTCTAGACGGAGTTTGAAAGCCGGACGAACCGAAAACCTAACCCCAAAATAGCTCTCTGGACTTTTTCTAAAAAATGGGATTTTTGTCAATTAAAAATATGCAGAAAATCAAGCAGGGTGTTATTTGAATTACTGTGAAATACGAGGGCCTGAATCGACTTTTCCACCGCGGAACCGCGACACGTGCTATGCATGATGCGGCGGTTCCGCGGCCGTACTGTTCCTTTGTGTGATGATTTCTGCACAGTAACTCATATAATTTAATGCTGAATTTTCTGGGATATTTTTATTGTGACTATACATCAGAGTATTCTGGGGTACTATTGGGAATCAAAGTTTCGATCGGATTATCAAATTTCGTGTTTGTGTTTTTCCGGATAATCTTTTGAATATGTTAAAAAGTTCGACCGGATATAAATACCCAATTTTTCCCCTGTCGGGAAATTTCCAAGTGTTGGATTTTTCCGTAGTTTAACGACGTTCTAAGTAGTGCAAGTAATGCGATGGACCCTCTAGAAGACAACAAACCTTAACTCGATTATGTGACCGTCTTGAACTGCCCTTTGAACCTTCGGGTTTGGGGCAGTACGGCGTGCCACATGTGAGGCGTTGGCTTGACCTTTTTACGGCTGGACCGTTGGTACTGAGGCACGAACTGAATGTTGCTAGACTTATTTCATGTGTTGGACTGTATCGGGAAAACTTGGGTATTCGACTGTTCGATCGGAAAGTTTAACATTTTCTGTTTATCTGGAATGTGATACAATAATTGGAATTCACAAACAGTTATGAGATAACTGAATGAATGTTATAAATCTAGCAGTTTAGTCCCACATAATATTGAAAAGAGTTTTTGATAATGAGACTAAAATGCGGGATTTATATCTGTTAGGCATGTGATATCTAAGTATTTCATTTGATTAGGCATGCGATGTCTAAATAAGTTGCGGATTCCAATTGTTGTAGTTCTACACTTTCTTTTCTGTGACCGTAAGTGTAGTATATTTATATCGCCGGTTTCATTGCTATATGTCAAGGACAATTGGGGTATGCATACTTACTTACGTTGATGACATGTGATGTTATGTGTTGCTGGATATGTTATATTGGATCGTCGTGTTCGAATAGCCGAGGGTTTTTATGTGAGATGAGTGTTTTCCATTTTCATTCATGTAAAAACTTGTATGTAATATTCTTTTATTTGGGGCACTTCCAGGTAGCGGAAGTTGTCACCTTTTGTATATTATTTACTTTTCCGCATTAGCATAGACCCAAGGAGGGGAGCACAAGTAACCGGGTTCTGGGGTCCAGTGGGAGACCAACTCGAGGAGTCGAGTCCGGGTCTCCTAACCCTAGAATTGGCAGGGTTGCTTGCCGCTCTCGTAGGGGTCTAGGGGTGTGGGATTGGCTATTCATCACGACCGTGGAATCCGTGTTTTATACTGGCTCGTATTGAAAACACGGACGTCCTAGTATATCCAATGTTTCATATGTTTCTTCTGCTGCGATATCTGTGATGTGATCATGTGATGTTCTGTAATGGATATAGTATATAGTATATATGATATATTATATAGACGTTACTTATGTTTTACACCCGCGCTAGCCCTGCCCTGCTCTGTCGTTAGTTACCTAACCTAACGGTGCACGAGGGGACATCGAGGCGAATGCGGATGGCATAAGTGTACGTCATATCTATCTGTGATGTTTAGGTATTTAAATGATGGGACTTCATTAATGTGATTAATGAAAGATAAGAAACCTAAGATGTTGTGGAATCGAATTTCAAAATAAAAACAGGTAGCTACAGTTTTTGCTTTGCACAGCGATATATATGATATATCTCGCACCTCATTCGACGAGGAAAGGACCGAGATCCCTTCACCGGGAGTGACTCCTTTAGCAATAACTGGCAGATGCTACACACTCGGTTTGCTTTTGACTGATTTTGGGTTTTTGCTTTGCACAGCGATATATATGATATATCCCGCACCTCATTCAACGAGGAAAGGACCGAGATCCCTTCACCGGGAGTGACTCCTTTAGCAAAACTAGAAAAGCCTCAAAATCACTCCATTTCAAAACTCCATTTGATTCTACAACGATATCAAGTTCATTACGCAATAAGTTTTCAGAAAAACCTGTCGTAGCCCTCCGTCATTTCAGATAAGTACTATTTAGTATTCGTGCTGCGGTTGTTTGGCATGCGTCAAGGCGTAGTGTACGGTAGCTAACTAGTATTTATCTGCTTATGCATATGATGCAGATTGGATTAGGGTATTCGCACGGCGTTGTTTGGCATGCGTCAAGGGTCGTGCGGGTGGGTTTAATTCAATCAGGAAATGACGGGTTGAACTTGACTAGCGGACTATGGGTTGTTTGGCATGCGTCAAGGTCATAGCACGCTAGGGGCAAAAGATTATCGGGAATTTCAAGTGTTGAAATTTGCAATGAGATTGCATACCTTCTATGAGATAGTTGGATCCCGATACCCACTGCGAGTAAGAGTTACTCCTGGGAGAGTTTTACACATTACAATTAGCCGATCAAGTAGGTGTCTAGAAAGGTGTTAACGAGGTTACGCCTCTGGGAAAATGAGGTTTACATTAATTAGGTTCGTGCGAAAGCACGGGGGACCTCCCTCAAAGTACCGACACTGGCCTGGCTGAAAGATTGGCGAACTTGTAGTGTGTAATTAATCCCGGCTAGTCTTTCCTTTTAGGGTTTGAAGGAAGATTTGATAAAAAGCAGTGGGAGCCATTCTGATTAGATAAGATAATAACCAATCTGATCTTGCACGAGCTTACGCTAAAGTGTTTTCTTCTCTCTCTCTCCAGGTAGCGACCATTTCATGCCTTAAACAAGATAATAATATGGATGTATTGACCGAACCCGTGTGTTATACTGTGCTGGGGAACGTTGGTTCCGTTCCTTCTTATAAGAGTTATAGGAATGAACAGGAAATAGGGGAATACCAGGATTCCCATGCCACCCGAATGAAGAAAGTACATGTTGATGCATTTTCTTCGGGTGTGTTCGTTACAGAGAACTGTTTCTCCATTTGCTCCACGTCCTGGGTATTAGATACCGGGTCAGGATCCCATATATGTAATCAGTTACATGGGCTTAGGAAAGGTAGAGAACTTGGAGAAGGTGATAAAGACATTAGAGTCGGAAATGGTGCAATTGTTGCAGCTAAGACTGTCGGGGAATATCACCTTTCATTACCAACTGGTAATACATTGGTTCTGAATGAATGCTATTACATGCCGAACCTGATATGCAACATTATATCGGTTTCTTTACTGAGTAAAGAGGGATATAATTTTGTATTACAGGATAATGTTATGAACATTTTCCGTAACCAAAAGTTGGTTGGATCAGGCACGTTGTGCAATGGCATTTATGTTCTAAACCAATCAACAGTTCTGAGCATAACAAACACACACAAGAGGAAGAGTTCTGAACTGAACGAATCCTTCTTGTGGCATTGTAGACTGGGTCACATCAATGCGACACGACTGGCTAAGTTGCATAAGGATGGATATTTAAATCCGTTTGAATTTTCATCCTATGACACTTGCCAGTCATGTCTCAAAGGCAAGATGACCAAAGCTCCGTTTACGGGACACGGAGAAAGAGTTACCGAACTCTTGGGACTGATACATAGTGATGTATGCGGTCCCATGTCTACACATGCCATGGATGGTTCTTCGTACTTCATTACATCCACTGACGATCTCTCTAGATTCGGATATGTGTTCCTGATGAAACACAAATCAGAAGCTTTTGAGAAATTTAGAGAATATAAACAAGAAGTCGAGAACCAAACCGGAAAAAGTATTAAAATCCTACGATCTGATCGAGGACGAGAATACTTAAGCAATGAATTCCTGGAATTCCTAAAAGAGAATGGGATTCTCTCTCAGCTTACTCCTCCTTATACACCATAGCACAACGGTGTATCTGAACGGAGAAACCGCACCCTATTAGATATGGTGCGCTCAATGATGAGTACAGCTGAGTTACCTATTTCCTTCTGGGGATATGCGCTTGAGACAGCCATGGACCTATTGAATAGAGTTCCTACCAAATCAGTGCCTACCACTCCATATGAGATATGGAAAGGGAAGAGACCACATCTTAATTATATTAAGATATGGGGTTGTCCAGCCTATGTCAAAAGACAAAATCCGGACAAACTCGAGGCAAGATCTGTCTTATGTAAGTTTGTAGGATATCCCAAAAATTCACAAGGGTATATCTTCTACCACCCCGAGGAACAAAAGGTGTTTGTTTCTCGACATGCCACTTTCTTAGAAAAAAGTTTTCTTATGAAACAGATAAGTGGCATTGAGGTAGAACTGGAAGAGGTTCCAGCGACACAGACTACAACAGAAGATTTGGTTGAACCAGAGGATTCCGTAGTTCCCGATGAACCCCAGCTACTCCACCGATCTAGTAGGGTTCCTCGCCAACCTGAGAGATACTACGGTTTTCTCATGGATGGAGGGAGCGAGGATTGTATCATGGAGGATGATGACCCAACTAGCTTAGAGCAGGCCATCACGAGTAGGGACTCAGTGAAATGGCTGGATGCTATGCGGTCCGAGATGGAATCCATGTACACCAACAAAGTATGGACTTTGGAAGTTGCTCCTGAAGGGGTAAAACCCATTGGGAGCAAGTGGATCTTCAAGAAGAAACTTGGTGTAGATGGGAAAGTGGAGACTTTCAAAGCTAGACTTGTAGCAAAGGGTTTTCGTCAAAGACCAGGTGTGGACTATGACGAAACCTTTTCTCCAGTGGCTATGCTTAAATCCATCCGGATCATGCTTGCCATTGCTGCCTTTCATGACTACGAAATCTGGCAAATGGATGTTAAGACCGCCTTTCTAAATGGTGATTTAGAAGAGTGCGTGTACATGACTCAGCCAGAGGGCTTCGTAGACAGTGGGAGCAGCGGGAAGGTGTGCAAGCTGCTTAAATCCATTTATGGATTAAAGCAAGCATCGCGGAGTTGGAACATCTGCTTTGATGTCGTTATCAAAGAGTTTGATTTCGTCAAAAATCCAGATGAACCTTGTATCTACAAGAAGGTGGCAGAGAGTAAGGTTGTCTTTCTCGTATTGTACGTGGACGACATACTCTTGATAGGAAATGATATTCCTATGCTGCAATCGGTCAAGCTCTTCTTATCACAAAGATTCTTGATGAAAGATCTTGGTGATACCTCCTGCATATTGGGAATCAGGATCTATAGAGATAGATCCAAACGGATTTTGGGATTGTCCCAATCCAGGTACATTGACACCATACTAAAGTGGTTTAGTATGGAAGAGTCCAAGCGTGGGAACTTACCCACGATCTCTGGAGTCACTCTCTCTAAAGAGATGTCTCCCAAGACTGATTTGGAGAGAGCTCGCATGCAAGGGATACCCTATGCTTCGGCAGTAGGCTCTATCATGTATGCGATGCTATGTACTAGACCCGATGTTGCATACTCACTAAGTATAGTGAGCAGGTATCAAGCTGATCCTGGAGAGAGTCACTGGACAGCTGTGAAGAGCATTCTCAAGTACTTGCGAAGGACTAGAGATATGTTCTTGGTGTATGGTAACGGAGAACTCCAAGTGGAGTCCTTTACCGATTCGAGCTTCCAGAGTGATAAGGACGACTCTAAGTCGCAGTCGGGCTTTGTCTTTACCCTTTACGGAGGGGCGGTTAGCTGGAAGAGTTCCAAGCAGGAAACCGTGGCAGACTCGACGATGGAGGCTGAATACATCGCTGCCAACGATGCTGCCAAAGAGGCTGTCTGGATCAAGAAGTTCATTACTGAACTTGGTGTGGTTCCATCCATTGAGCATCTAATACCTTTGTATTGCGATAACAGTGGAGCGGTGGCTTTGGCCAAGGAACCCAGGTCCCATCAGCGATCCAGGCATATTCTGAGGCGGTATCACCTGATCCGGGAGATAGTTGATCGCCAGGAGATCGAGGTCAGGAGGGTTGACACGAAGAACAACACCGCGGATCCACTCACGAAGGCCATTCCCCAGATACAGTTTGAGAGACTCTTCGGGATGCTCGGTATGCGATACTACAGCAGCTGGCCCTAGTGCAAGTAGGAGATTGTTAGTTGTATGTATGCCCTAGAGGCCAGTATTGTACACATGATGTATATTATATTGGATGCTTGGACATATATAGAGATGACTTTCTTGCTCGATATGATAGTATGCTATCTGGTTACTCTTTATCTTAACATGTACACTAGTCTCTCTTTATACTGTCTTATAGTTACATGTTGGTAAAGCCCTTAGGATATGTACTTGACTACCTGGACTGTGATGCAGATCATACTAGTGGGGATATGGTAGTCCATAAGTACATCCTTCAAGGTCCCTAGTCGTGAGTGTATCGAGACGGGGCATCGATATACCAGAGTAGACTAGCGTATACGCTTCTCGACCTATGAGATAGGCGATGGATGATCCCATATCCATTGGTGTTTGACATCAGAGATGGTGTACGGGTGCTCAGTGGAGACTGGGTACACTGGACGGACTCTCCGAGAACTCCCAGATGGTATTATACCTCACGTCAGATGGCAGTTCTCAGGTGACACTTGTACAGGTTAGTCTATAGACCCGAGATCGTCATAGAGTCTTGTGTGATTCCCACTGTGCTTTGATCTCCACCTTACCACGTCCATGAGGGCGTGCAAAACGGTGGTCTTTGGGCACAGTCTCGAGTCACATGGAGGCAATGAGCGATAGGAGGGGTTTCGTCTCTCCCGGTATTGGGGGTTGATGTTGCGCAGTGCTCGATTGGCCGTAGCAGGGAAGTCCCTGGCTAGGGCTGATCAGAGATTTGCTGGTAAGTGTTACCAGTAGTTTCTCGACCCGTTATGAGCCTCACATCGGCATGACTTATCGGGTTATTGGGGTCTGACGTTTACCACCCATAGACTTGATATGCGACATATCAGACGAAGAGACCGGACTGTATGGTAAGTGTTACTGGTCGGATTCGCAGGAGTGTGAGCGGGCTAGCTCGTCGATCTTCTGATCGCTCAATACCCGGGTGGCCGTTACGTTTAGCAGACCGCTTGCGGCTTGTGGGTGCTTGATATGATCATCATCTGCTACCGGCGTATTGACGAGTCTTTAGAGTCCTACATAGAGGTTTCCTAGCTCAAGCGAAACGAAATAGGAGTGCATATGAGATATGTGCGGGACCGAGAATAATGCGTGTATGTGATACCATATTTGATTCTCGCGATTAATGTTTCGATTGGTTGTATGAGATATGACCTAGTTATCGAATCATTGATTCGATAAATCGATGCATTGAATACTAGTCGGTTATGTGCGACATGACCGGATCATTGAATCAAGTGTTGATTTAATGATTTAATGTATAATTATATATTTGATATATTACTTTGCATTAACTAGTATTGGTTCACTTTAAACGGATTTTTCTCACTTGATGTGCACATTGTATATGTGATATGTTTTGTGTACACTTGAATGTATCATGTTTGATGATGCATGTTGTTTTGGCTTTGTGTATAGAATGCAACCATGGTTATGCAAGTGGTTAGGGTTTATATTTTATTCACTTATTATTTTATCCATTTATTATTTATTTAAATGGATTTATCAAAACAAAATGGTTTCATCTTATCATGAAGAGTGGTGAAGCTTCATGAAGCTTTTACTAATGATGCCATTTTGTCTCCTTGCTTAACCCTAACCACTCCCACTAACCATGGTCTATTCTCTACACTTGACCATGGTTAGAAGATGATAAGAATTGATTTATTATTCATTTTACATATAACTTATCATAACAATTCTATCATCTTCTTCTTCTTCTTCAAGTGAGAAACCTAGATGCCATTAATGGCAACTTGAGATCTAGTGAGAGAAATCCAAATCTAAAGTGAACCCACCTCCTATTTCTTCATCCTCTACCTCTTGCCAAGTGGTTTTGGGTGTTTTCTTCACAAGTTTCACTACTTGGTGAAGTCGAAGCTTGAACTAGTGCAACCTCGACGTAGATCGTCTTTGACACGAAGCCGACGACCTTGCTCGCCCGTTTTCCGATGAAGCCGACGAATGAGTCTAGGATTCGTGATGGACAGTGAGAGCACACACACGTGGAGCTAAGGAAGTGGGGAACCGGATCTACAAAGGTTGTAGCTTCTCACTTCTAGTTAAGTAGTTAACTAGTTTTGTGTTTCGCCTAGAATTCTAGTCTAAGATCCGCGTTAGGGTTTCGCGGCACCCATAATTTTTGAAATTGGCATGTTCGATGCCTTGTGAGACCTCTATAGGGTGCCTAGGAACCTTTCAATTCTCGCTCCCACTGTCATAGAGAAACCGAAGTATCTCTCAGGTGGGTGAGGAACCCTACTAGATCGGCGGAGAGGCTGAGGTTCGTTGGAATCTACTGAATCATTTGGCTCTATCAAATCATCAGCTGCAGTTTGTATGGCTGGAACACTTCCAGTTCTACATAACAGACCTTGCCTCGAGCTTGTCCGTATTTTGCTTTTAGATATAGGCCGGACAACCCCAAATCTTAACTAGCTTAAGACATGGGCTCTTCCCATACCATATCTCATATGGAGTGGTAGGCAACTGATTTGATTGGAACCCTATTCAATAGGTATGCAACTTCATAAGTGCATAACTCCCAAAAAGAAAATAAGTAACTCAGTAGTACTCATCATAGAGCACACCATATCAAATAGGGTGTATCTGCTCCGCCCCGATATACCATCGTGCAATGGTGTATACGGAGGAGTAATGCTGAGAGAGAATCTCATTCTCCTTTAGAATAGTCCAGGATTTTCGTGCTCAAGTATTCTCCTCCTTGATCTCATCAAAGGACATAATACTTATACCCGTATTGGTTCTCTACTTCTAACTTATATTCTGTGAATATCTCAAAAGGTTCGGACTTGTGTTTCAACAGGAACATAGGTCTGAATCTCGAAAGATCATCAGAGAATGTAATGAAGTACAAAGAACCAGTCTTGGCATGTGTAGACAGGGGACCTACATACATCAACATGTATCATCCCAAGAGTTCACTAACTCTTTCTCTGTTTCCAATAAACAGAGCTAGGGTCATCTTATCTTTGTGACATGACTGGCAAGTTTCACAAGATGTAAATTCAAACTGATTTAAATATACATCTAAATGTAACTTTAGCTAGTCGGGTCACATTGATCTGACCTAGTCTACAATACCTCAAGAAGGATCCGTTCATTTCTGAATTCTTCCTCTTGTGTGTGTTCCGTATACTAAGAACTGTAGTTTGATTTAGAACATCAATGCTTTTAGATAACGTGCCTGAACCGATCAACTTTTGATATAGGAAATGTTCAAAACATTATCCAACAATACAAAATTATATCCTTTCTTTACTAATAAAGAGACTGATATGATTTTGTATATCAGGTTCGGTATCTAATAACATTCGTTCAGAATCAATGTATTACAATACAGGGTGACAGTGACCAACAGACTTGGCTGCAACTCTTGCCCCGTTTTCTGTCTCATGAAACCTATCACCCGTTCTCAGTTTTTCTACCCTTTTGTAGCCCTATGTAATAGATTACATATCTGGGATCCTGATCCGGTATCATATACCAGGATGCGGAGGATACTGAGAAACAGTTCTGTATAATGAACACACCCGAAGATGATGCATCAGCATGCACTCTCTTCGTTTGGGCGGCATGGGAAATCTGGTATTCCCCAATTTCTTGCTCTGTCTTATAACAATTATAAGGTGGAGCGGGACCAATGTTCCTCAGCTCAGTATAACAAGCGGGTTCGGTCAAATATCTGTTTTATTATCTTGATTAAGGCGTGATATGGTCGCTACCAGGAGAGAGAGAGAAGAAAACACTCAGCGTGCGCTCTTGCAAGAATAGATTGGTTATTATTTTATCTAATCAGGATGGCTCCCACTGCTTTTTATCAAATCTTCCTTCAAACCCTAAAAGGAAAGACTAGCCGGGATTAATTACACACTACAAGTTCGCCAATCTTTCAGCCAGGCCAGTGTCGGTACTTTGAGGGAGGTCCCCCGTGCTTTCGCACGAACCTAATTAATGTAAACCTCGTTTTCCCAGAGGCGTAACCCCGTTGACACCTTTCTAGACACCTACTCGATCGGCTAATTATAATGTGTAAAACTCTCCCAGGAGTAACAATTACTCGCAGCGGGTATCGGGATCCAACTATCTCATAGAAGGTATGCAATCTCATTGCAAATTTCAACACTTGAAATTCCCGATAATTTTGCCCCTAGCAGCTATATGACCTTAACATAGTCAACAAATCATAAGTGCTAGTCAAGTTCAACCTGTCATTTCCCGATTGAATTAAACCCACCCGCACGACCCTTAACATAGTCAACAAAGTCGCACGACTACCCTAATCCAATCACATCATATGCTTATGCAGATAAGCACTAATTAGCTACCGCACACTACGCCTTAACATAGTCAACAAACGTAGCACGAATACTAACTAGGACTTATCTGAAATGACGGAGGGCTACGACAGGTTTTTTCTGAAAACCTATTGCGTAATGAACTTGATATCGTTGTAGAATCAAATGATTTTGAAATGGAGTGCTTTTGAGGCTTTTCTAGTTTTGCTAAAGGAGTCACTCCCGGTGAAGGGATCGTCGGTCCTTTCCTTGTCGAATGAGGTGCGGGATATATCATATATATCACTGTGCAAAGCAAAAACTCTTAAAAGCAATCAAAAACAAACCGAGTGTGTAGCATCTGCCAGTTATTGCTAAAGGAGTCACTCCCGGTGAAGGGATCTCGGTCCTTTCCTCATCGAATAAGGTGCAGGATATATCGTATATACCGCTGTGCAAAGCAAGAACTGTAGCTACCTGTTTTATTTTGAAATTCGATTCTACAACATCTTAGGTTTCTTTTATTTCATTAATCCCATTAATGAAGTCCCATCATTTAAGTACCTAAACATCACAGATAAATACGACGTACACTTATGCCATCCGCATTCGCCTCGATGTCCCCTCGCGCACCGTTAGGTTAGGTAACTAACGACAGAGCGGGGCAGGGCTAGCGCGGGTGTAAAACATAAGTAACGTCTATATAATATATCATATATACTATATATTGTATCTATCACAGAACATCTCATGATCACATCACAGATATCGCAGCAGAAGAATCATATGAAATATTGGATATACAAGGACGTCCGTGTTTTCAATACGAGCCAGTATAAAACAAGGATTCCACGGTCGCGATGAATAGCCAAACCCACACCCCTAGACCCCTACGAGAGCGGCAAGCAATCCTACCAATTCTAGAGTTAGGAGACCCGGACTCGACTCCTCGAGTTGGTCTCCCACTGGACTCCAGAACCCGGTTACTTGTGCCCTCCTCCTTGGGTCTATCCTAGTGCAGAAAAGTAAATAATATACATCAACGGTGACAACTTCCGCAACCTGGAAGTGCCCCAATAAAAGAATATTACATACAAGTTTTTACATGAATGAAAATGAAAAACACTCATCTCACATAAAAACCCCCGGCTATTCAAACACGACGATCCAATATAACATATCCAGCAACACATAATATCACATGTCATCAACGTAAGTAAATATGCGCATCCCAATTGTCGTTGACATATAGCAACGAAACCGGCGATATCACATATTACACTTACGGTCACAGAAAAGAAAGTGTAAAACTACAACAGTTGGAATCCGCAACCACCTCAGACATCGCATGCCTGACCAAATGAATTACTTAGACATCACATGCCTAACAATTATAAACCCCACATTTTAGTCTCTTTATCGAAAACACTTTTCAATATCAAGTCGGGCAATTCAACAAGATTCCCGACATCCTGATCGAATGCTCGTCGCAAACTTCAGTAGACGGCCGCACCCCCGATACCGTCGACGAAGTGCACCAAGGCGGAACACCGCCACCGCGAGCACGCGAACGGATGCTTTCGGCGATGGGGTTCTCCTAAAGTCACTTGGTCGGGGCTATGGGGTGTAGCTGTCTATTAAGTTTACCCGGCGAGTATCCGCGTATGCTACGTGATTGCGACGGACTTTTGATCACATCAAAATTCCGTGGCAACCGATCAAGCGAGACTAAAGTGCTATGTTTATAACATTCATTCAGTTATCTCATAACTACTTGTGAATTCCAATTATTGTATCACATTCCGGATAAATAGAAAATGTTAAACTTTCCGATCGAACAGTCAAACACCCAAGTTTTCCCGATACAGATCAACACATGAAACAAGTCTAAAAACATTCAGTTCGTGCCTCAGTACCAACGGTCCAGCCGTAGAAGGGTCAAGCCAACGCCTCACATGTGGCACGCCGTACTGCCCCAAACCCGAAGGTTTAAAGGGCAGTTCAAGACGGTCACATAATCGAGTTAAGGTTTGTTGTCTTCTAGAGGGTCCATCGCGTTACTTGCACTACTTAGAACGTCGTTAAACTACGGAAAAATCCAACACTGGGAAATTTCCCGACAGGGGAAAAATTGGGTATTTATATCCGGTCGAACTTTTTAACATATTCTAAAATTTATCCGGAAAGCCACACAGAAAAAATTTGATAATCCGGTCGAACATTCGAATCCCCAAAACAACCCAGAAAATTCAACTCTGGAAAACATATTAAAAATTCCCAGAAAAAGAACCACTGGGAACTAAGAATTAAGGTGCAAAATTCGATGCACAAAAAGCCAAAGTGGCCGCGGAACCGCCGCATGAGCATGCTCATGCCGCGGATCCGCGGCGATATTAAGGAATTAGGCGCTCGAATTTTGCAGTAATCCTTAGATCTTCCTGCTGAGTTTTCTGAATATTTTTAATCTACAAAAAACCACGATTTTAGAAAATGTCCAGAGAGCATGGAAATTTTGGGGTTTCGGTTCGTTCGGACTTCAAACTCCGTCTAGACTTTGCCTAAGGCTAGAGCTAGGCTCTGATACCAGTGAAAGGTTCCTAGGCACCCTAATGAGGTCTCACAAGGCATCAACCATGCCAATTTCAAAAATTATAGGTGCCGAGAAACCCTAGAACGGATCGTCGGCTAGATTTTTAGGCGATAAATGAAACTAGTTAACTCTTAACTACAAGAATACGGAAATACAACCTTTGTAGATCCGGTGCTCCACCTCCACGGCTCCGCAATGAAGTCCTCTCCGCTGTCCAAATCGAACCATGACTCTCACGGTGGTTTCATCGGAGAAAAGACCGGGCTAGGTCGTCGACAACGTGCCGAAGATGATCTACGTCGAGGCATCACTAGATCAAGCTCCACCTTCACCAAGCCTTGAAAACTTGTGAAGGAAACACACTCTACTACTTGGCAAGAGGTAGAGGATGAAGAAATAGGAAGTGGGTAGACTTTAGAATTGGATTTCTCACTCATTTTCATCAATCACAATTGGAGGTAGAAAGGTGTTTTCTTCTTGATGAAGATGATGAAGAAGAAGAAGAATATCATGAGAATGATAAATCAATAATAAAATCAAATTGATATTATCATAATGCAACCTTGGGTTAGATTTAACTCTTGTAGAGAGCAAACTCTAGTTTAGCTAATGGTTAGGTTTAAACATAAAACAAAATGATTACAAATTCAAAGCATCATGAAGTTTCCACAAAAGACAAAATTAGCAACCATTTCATTTTAGCTAAAAGAAATAAAGAATATAAATGAAATGAATAAGTGAATACTTTAAAACCATAACCATTAACCTAAACATGGTTCAAATCAAACATACAGCCAAGTTTGCATGCATCATCAAACATGATACAAACTGGTGCACAAAACTATATCATATATACAATGTGCACTTCAAGTGAGAAAATCCATCTTAAGTGAACCAATACTAGTTAATGTAAAGTAATATATCAAATATATAATTATACATTAAATCATTAAATCAACACTTGATTCAATGATCCGGTCATGTCGCACACAACCGACTAGTATACAATGTATCGGCTTATCGAATCAATCCTTGATTCGATAACTATGTTATATCGCATACAACCATTCGACACATTCATCGCGAGAATGGAATACAGTATCACATACTGGTATCAATCTCGGTCCCGCACATATCTCATATGCACTCCTATTTCGTTTCGCTTGAGCCAGGAAACCTCTGTGTAGGACTCTAAAGACTCGTCAATACGCCGGCAGCAGATGATGATCATATCAAGCACCCACAAGCCGCAAGCGGTCTGCTAAACATAACGGCCACCCGGGTATTGAGCGATCAGAAGATCGACGAGCAAGCCCGCTCACACTCCAGTGAATCCAACCAGTAACACTACCGTACAGTCCGGTCTCGTCGTCTGATATGTCGCATATCTTGCCTAGGGGTGGTAAACGTCAGACCCCAATAGCTCGATAAGTCGTGTCGATATGAGGTCTATAACACTTCGAGAAACTACAGGTAACACTTACCAGTAAATCTCAGCAACCCTGGCCAGGGATTTCCTGTTATAGCCAATCGAACACAGCGCAACATCAACTCCCTCTACCGGGAGAGACGAATCCCCTCCTATCGCTCATTGCCTCCATGTGACTCGGGACTGTACCCAAAAACCACCGTTTTGCACGCCCTCTTGGATGTGGTAAGATGGAAATCAAAGCACAGTAGGAACCACACAAGACTCTATGACGATCTCGGGTCAACAGACTACTCTGTACCAGTGTCACCAGAGAACTGCCATCTGACGTAAGGTATAATACCATCTGGGAGTTCTCGGCGAGTCCGTCCAGTGTACCCAGTCTCTACTGAGCACCCGTATATCATCCCTGATGTCAAACACCAATGGATATGTGATCATCCATCGCCCATCTGTATGGGTCGAGAAGGTACACGCTAGTCTACTCTGGTATATCGATGCCTCGTCTCGATACACCCACGACTAGGGACTTTGAAGGATGTACTTATGGACTACCATGTCCCTACTAGTATGATCCGCATCATAGTCCAGGTAGTCAAGTACACATCCTAAGGGCTTTACCAACATGTAATAGAGAGACAATCTGTGTACACGTTAAGGTAAAGAGCAACCAGATAGCATACTATCATGTCGAGCAAGAAAGTTATCCCTATATATGTCCCAGCATCCACTACAATATACATCCAATGTACAGTAATGGCCTCTAGGGCATACATATAACTAACAATCTTCGGCATCATAGCCGACGACTAGTCCGCTCATTTTCTCCGATGAAGCCGATGCAAGAGTCCGGGATTCAAGATGGACAGCGAGGGGACGACTACGTGGAGCTAAGGAAGTGGATAACCGGATCTACAAAGGTTGTAGCTTCTTATCTTTAGTTAAGTTGTTAACTAGTTCAATGTTTCGCCTAAAATTCTAGTTAATGATCCATATTAGAGTTTTTCGGCACTTGTAAAATTTGAAATTGGCATGGTTGATTCCTTATGAGACCTCTTGAGAGTGCCTAGGAACCCTACAATATATTAGTGGAATGGGACGCTATATATATTATATATATGTATATATATATATATGTATATATATATATATATGTATATATATATATATATATATATATATATATATATATATATATATATATATATATATAACAGCGTCCCATTCCACTGTTATATATATATTTAGGAGTAAAATATCATGAAACCAATGTATCAAGTATCGACCCAGAAATGCTGATCTATCAGGTGCTGTGACCACGATTGGCACCCTGATAGGTACGTATCATACGCTATACCGAAAGCTCGAGTGCCAAGCGCTGACCCTCGCCTCTCGACGTATCCATACGTACATGACTCCTGTCGGTATCCCCACGATAACCGCCGAGTCATACGTAATGTCACCGGATGGTATGGTTCCCCCACTAACTCATCTCCTCACTGAGATTCTTACCCCGGGGTACTCCGGCCCCCCACCATGTACCCGCACACGGACCCCTCCTTTCCTCGCGTGGGGTATATATTTCAGAACCGATAAAAACTCAAGGTGGGTGCTGAAATATCATGTTAAGGGAAACCGGGTTTTTCAAATAATGCATAATTTCATGAAACTACCACGGTCCCCAAATCCAGAAAACATCATGAAAAATCCATATTTCAATGCGAAAATCTATGAATATAATATACGCAACATAAAACTGAAATGCGAGCATATAAAGGAAAAGCCGCTATTTAACTACAACAAGTTAATATAAATATCATGCGGTTCATAATTTCTCCAAGTCTATATAACATCCAATAAAGGTAAATGATCAGTCGAAAATATTGCATATTTTAGCCGGCAATTTCCTCATCATTTGCATTCATATAGAAGTGTTCGGCATTCATATTTTACATATTAGCAAAACTGTTGCAAAATATCAGATTACATGTATTAGACTCTAAAACCGACACATTAAAGGAAATTAATCGCATTTCATGGCATCGCATCATTTCTGTATTTGCGCAACACTTGTTTCGAGATTTGTGCAGAAAAATCCAGGAGACAGGCCAAAATTGTTATTTAGCTGATCAAACATTACGCCAACTCAATCATTTCAGATCTGGTAGCAATTCAGAAGGAATTATACAATTCTATATACCAAACAAAGGCCCATACATCAGCCCAAGAGAGCACCAGAGAGACCAAGGCCCAAGACTCCAACATGGCCGCGGAACCGCGGCGGGAGCTGGCTTGCGCCGCGGTTCCGCGGCGGTTTGGACACTTCAGCGCATAATTTTTAGTGCAGAATCTCAATTTCAGGGCCCACACTTCATTGTGACACATCAAATTCCAGAATTCTCTCGAAGCTACTGCCAGATCAGCAAAGAAGATTAAGCAAGGCTAATCTCAATTAAGCTCCTAACTAACCTCTTCTAGAAGCCCCCTCCTAACTAATCACATCTAGAAGCATTTCCTCAACAAACTTTAGGAGGGAAACTTAGAATTTGAAATCCTAGATCTAGGGTTTAGATGTCTATAAATAGGAACCTAGATGTAGGGTTAAAGGCTAATCATTCTTTAGGTTCAATAATCATCATTAGTTGTTAATCTTTTAGTTAGCTAATTCCCTCTTTCATCATCTTCTTCCACAAGTCTAGTGACAAGGCTTGTGCGAAACCCTAACCTTAATTCCACTCCAAATTCAAGATCTTGAGTGCCAATCAAGCAAGAAGCCTTCAACCTTTTAGGAGCCGAGCCGATCTTCAATCGGGCAAGTGATCCAAGCCGATCCGCGTCCCACGGAGACGAGCGAAGCCAAATCGACGATCGAATTCTTCCTCTTGTAGTTCTTGAGCGAATGTAATGAAATTGTTGATATAAATAAAAGGTGAAATTCTTTAATCTTGCTTTCTTTTAATTCTTGCATCATGATTAGATCTCAATTTGTAATTGTTGTTCTTGTTGTATTGTTTGAGTAAAACTCCGCTCGTAAAGGAGTCGAGACGATTGTAGAATGATGATGTAACAAATCTTAATACGATTTTTAAGTCCTACGAGTTTTATAAACCCTAGCAAGTTCAAGAATCGATGACCTAGTTTCGTAGCGATGCTTTCTTGATTGTGATCGCTCGAAATTAGGGATCTACGATCGTTTCTTGAATTTACTAGAGTCTAGAATGTGAATGATATCGACGAAAGAACAAGAGATAAGATGAAACCCTAGTTTCACAAGAAATCCCTAATTCTCGATCGATCATCATCGATCTAGTATCAATTCATCGAAGGATAAGAATACGTAATTGTAAGATTACATCACATCTATAGATCCGATCGATTCCTACGAGCCTCATTTCAATTCTTGATATTTGGTTTGGAAAAATCATCAAACGATCAATTCTTGATTCTATCTTTTTTCTTGTTATTAGATCTAGATTTTTTAATTCTTGAACTTCAATTCTTTAAATCATGAATTGTTTTGTTTTCTTTTCATTAAAGTTTCGACTCATCTAATTCAAAAGACGAACTATTACACTGTCCCTGTGGACGATCCGCACTCACTTACAATCTACATCCGACACCGTAGTTGATTGCGGTCAAATAATTTTTGGTTGTGATTTCTTTACAATTTCCCAATTACACAAACAAGAATTCTTTAACAATCAAATGGCGCCGTTGCCGGGGATTATTTGATTTGATAAACACATCCAAGGAAATTATAAACAATCAAATGGCGCCGTTGCCGGGGATAGTGCGCTAGTTGTTCGTATTTTGAAATTTGAGTTGAAAATTTTATTCCATCTAAATTTTGTGATCTAAACTCGCACAAACTCTAATACGTGTGTTGTGATTTGATTGCGAGGAATTTTGGAATCATTGGAGCTTGGATAAAATTTTTGTGAATATTCCAGAAAGCTCAGGAGGCAACTAGGAACAGTACCAATTTTTTTTGTGCAGAGATCTCCTTGGACCGCGGCGGATCCGCGGCTTTTGCCTTCTATTGCGGCGGAAGCGCGGCGGCGGTGACTGTTAATTGAACCAAAATTGCTGGTATACTCCTCTGCTTTCTTATCTTCTTCCCTGTCTACTCCAATTAACATTTTGCTGCAGGTTTCTTTGCAAATAATCGCTGCGCCGCAAAAGCAAAATAAAAATTTGTGCGTGTTTTTGATTCTTGGTTGTTTACATATTAATACGGAAATTAAGGGGCACGACCAAATTCAAATTAGGTGGGGAGTTCATTACCCTTCCTAGGCCCCGAAAATCACCAAACTTGCATCCGCATTGACCCACATTAACTAAAAGAAATCTAGAGATGACTCTAAGGACTGTCGCGCTCAATTAGAACAGAAGAAGGCCGTGGGTAATTCATTGCTTATCCGCGTTTTCTTGTGGTGTCTAAGGCGAGTGTGTCTAAGGCTAGTGGTTTTTAATTAGGCCCACTACATACGTAGTGGAGTACCTTCCCACTTACCTGGCACTTATCCGGCCACAGGGGGACAAAGAGGCAGTAGAGGATTCTATCCCGCGACTTGTCTTTTGGCAGTTAGGAGCGGTCTAGAGCCGGACCTAGGTGACCACTAGATTCTAGGGTTTTGCGTGTTGCATTTGTTGTGTTGCATCATATTTTCAAAAGTCCGTATCATTTTTCAAAACAAACACCGCATACATCATTTCCCCTAATTATAAATTCACGCTGCCACTTGTACTAACCCTTTTTAGTGCAAGATAGGCTGGACACGGGTTTCTAGTGCCCGTTAGTCCGCGTTTCCCTCATCGACCCAAAAGTCGGTATTTCTACGTTTACCCTTTCTTTTCCCACCACCACTCCCACATCGATGGATCCACCTCCATCGAACTTCTTTTCCACTACTCTGCCGCCGTCCGTTGGTGTGCAGAATCCACCTCGCATCTCTCTCCAAGAGAGGAGCTATCTAACACGAAGCCCACTTTCTACCTGTCTTTCCATTCCACCAGCCAACGGGGAAAATTTTCAAATAAAACCCCAATACATCAACCTTCTACCAAAATTTCACGGTCTCGAGTCTGAGGACGCATACGTGTTTATCACGAAATTTGAAAATGTATGCGCAATGATGGGTACCTCACAGCTGTCTGTGGATGCTTTGTGTCTTCGTCTTCTCCCATTCACCTTGTGCGATATAGCCGAGAAGCGGCTATATAACACTACCGCACATTCCATTTCAAATTGGGAAGACTTCGTCAAAGCATTCCTTAAGAAATTTTACCCACATCACAAAACAGCTCGAGTCCGTAGCGAAATCTATCAATTCACCCAGCTTCCAAATGAAACATTTTCAAAGTGTCTTGAACGTTTCAAGGATCTGTTAGTCCAATGTCCACATCACGGCATCCCGAGATGGGATCTGTGCCGAATCATATATGAGGGCATTACTCCTTACACAAGACAGACCCTTGAATCCATGTGTCAAGGCAACTTTATGACCAAAGATGATGGGGAAGCCTGGAATTTTCTAGAAAATTTCGTTGAAAAATCTTTACAGTGGGAGGGTGTGAGTCAATCGTCTAGGGATGGCAATGATATTTCCATAGGAATTAGAGCTGAAATTTCAGCTTTACACAAGAAATTTGACGCTATGGAAAACAAATTTTTAGCTGCCGCCCTAAGTCAAATGTCACTCTCCAAAACTGTATGTGGATGCTGTTCTGATCCGTCTCACTTGACGGAAGAATCCCCGTTTCAAGGTCATGAGCATACCAATGCCGCATTTCAAAGACCTAGAAACGATCCATCTTCCTCCACATATGATCAGGGTTGGAGGAATCACCCAAATTTTGCTTGGAACCAATCACAATCTCAAAACACGGTTCCAACCCAAAACAATTTCCAAAGGGGTCCTCCACCACAACAGCACCCACAACTTCTATTGAGTCAGCACTCCTTTCAATCACAAAACTTCCAAAATCCGGCCAACACTTTCGCACCGTCCAGTCCTTTGCAATTGACCGGTACAGATAATACCTCTGCACTAGCACAAACCTTGGATACTTTCATGAAACAATCCATCCAAGGGACGGCAAGTTTGCAATCTTCCGTCGAGAATGTGATGAAGATCATTGTCTCTCAAAATGAGAATATCAAATCGATGGAAGCACAAATTGCACAACTAAAAGCCGAAATGAGTGCAAGAGAGAAAGGGAAACTTCCAGCTCAACCCTTACCTAATCCTAGCTATTCACATCATGTGGATGTAATCACGTTGAGATCTGGAAGAGTGCTCGACCATCATGTTGGGGAAGAACTTGATGATACTGAAAATCATATCAACACCCCGGCTGAGACCTTTCCTTACACACACTTCTGACCCCAGTTCTTCTACCCCACCATCTTCTTCCGAGCCTATTCTTCGTTTCCCAAAAGGCTCGCCACTACAGCCCACCTCTTTTACCCCTCCACGGACGATCCCCATTTCTATTTTGGGATCGGTTCCACACCCACTTCCTTCTCCTATGATGGACCCAGCGCTTATTGCTAAAGCACCTTATCCTAATCGGTTAAGGGCTAACACACCGAGTCCACATATGGAGAAGATTATGAACATTTTTAAGCAAGTAAACACCAACATCCCTCTCCTAGATGCCATCCAACAAGTTCCGTCTTATGCGAAAACTCTTAAGAACTTGTGCACTAGGAAGAGGAAGACTCAAGTGCCCAAGAAGATTTTCATGGAAAAAACAATAGACACGGCTTTCTCCCAACAATTACCGAGGAAACGTAAGGATCCAGGATATCCTACTATTTCCGTTTCTATTGGGGGAAAACATATTAACCGTGCTCTACTAGACCTTGGCGCTAGTGTTAACTTGCTTCCATATTCTGTTTATGAGCAACTAGGTATCGGAGAGTTGAAGCCAACCCATTGCACTCTCCAGATGGCTGACCGATCAATCACCAAACCTAGGGGTGAACTGGAGGATGTGTTAATAAAAATCGGAGAATTTATATTCCCGGTAGATTTTATTGTAATTGATACACAGCCTGTAGCGAACCCACGGAATCAAATTCCGGTGATTTTAGGTCGCCCCTTTTTGGCCACTTCTAATGCAATAATCAACTGTCGTAATGGCTCTATGACCCTATCTTTCGGGAATAGGTCAATAGAGCTGAACATTTACAAGTTGGAAAGTGTACCCTCCGAACCTACTGCTCAGGTATGTTCTGTCGACTTAATGGATGTCGACAGCAGCGAATTTGATGATCCTCTTTATACTGATCTTGACTCTTTTCATACGTTGTTGTTTGACCCAACTATGTATCATACACATACGGACTCTTCCACCGAGATGTCCGGGTCAACAATTAACACGGAATATGAACTGCTTTTAGAGTCTGAAGATCACCCCGTACTTTGTGATGATATTATTTCTCGGGGTATTAATGGAACTTTTGAGGAGATCTTCGCTGATGAGCTCGCATTTTTGAATGACACGGGTGTTGAGATGAATCATCTCCTACTCACTGAAATTGAACCTCCACCCCTTCTTCTGAATTGTACAAAGAATGCGAGTAATCCATCACATTCACTGCATCGTCTCTCCAACATGAGACGCACACACATTCTATTCCACCACTTATCCTTTCCCCACTTCTTCTTCTTCCACCAACCAGAGCACTGCATTGATAAAATTTTTGAATGGTTGGTGTTAACGTTCGGTCTTTGCAAAGCTTGGCATCGACCAATGATTTTTGACCCCCACTTGTGATTTTCAAAGCTTAACATTGCATAACTCAAGTTGGGGGGGTATATATTTTTCGGGCTCTTGAAAAGAAAAGTTTTACAAAAAAAAATTTTGAGCCAAAAATAAGTTTCGGGGAGGTTCTTCACTTAAATATTTTGCCCCCGCTAATAAATTCCTCCCAAGCTTACAGGTTTTTCGAGATTTAGCAGAAGGCAACAGTGATGACACTGTTGAAAACAAGTTTGGGGGAGCTTTGTGCTTATTTTCGCATCATTTGCATAAGCACAAAACATTTTTTTTTGAAAACCATAAAAATTTAAAAATTTTCAAAATTATAAAAATATTTTTTGTACATAAATAAGATAATAAAAGTTTAGATAGTGAAAAATTACATCCATGAGATTAGAAAAATTTAAGAAAACCAAGAAAATTAGAAGTTTTCTTATACGAACTAGTAATAAGTAGTTATGAGCCGTTGTCCCAAGGGTTAGTAAGATGAAAGACGTCACTAATCTGAGGATAAAAATAAGTCTGAAAAATAGTTTCTATTCTGGAAGCCAAACATTTTGAACGTTGATACCCTGCTATTCGCACTTACACACGTCTTGAAGCCTGGGATAGTAGAGGATACCTTGAAATGCTCTTGTCTTTAAGCCAAAAGTATGAAGGAAATAAAAAATAAAAAAAAATGAATAAAATATAAAGTGGTGAGAAAAATGGACACTGGTTTTGTTATCACCGACGGCAGTAAAAATATATAGCGAGGGTGCCTCTTCACCTAGTGCCCTAAGGCCAACTGGTCTGGGAGTCACTGCTATGCCTTAGGTGGTGCAAGACGAGGAAAATACACCAAATAAGCAAACACATGAGTAATCGGTCGGTTAGTACCTCAAGAAGTATTAACGGTCGCATGAAAGTGTGTGAGCAATCTCATCTAAATATTCATTAATTAAAAAGTACTGAGGCTGATGGGCAAGAGTATGATAGCTTGAATTGAATTCTCCGGGTGTAGGGATGTCTTTACACACACACAGGGTTATATGATCGATGTTTGGAAGAAAGATAGGAATGAAGAATAAGACGATGTTTTATTGAGGGAGGACGTGATTTCTGACATCTTTTCATGACCATTAAGATAGGGCTCATGACAACCGAAAAGCTAGCTTAGTTGGAAACCCTAATTTTCAAGGCTTTTCTTTTACAATTCTTTTCTTTAAATGTAATATTCATGATCTTCCTTTTATTATTGGATTTTGTGGGTGCAATCCGCTGAAAACCCTTAGGAGACAACACTCCTCCTACTAGGGACACCAAGAGGTTTAAAGGCTTGTTGCACGTGCTCAGTGCAATCGTGTTGCCTACGAAAGTGTGCTAGTTAGTTTTTTTCTCTTTCTTTATTTTCTCCTTCTCTTTTTAATAAAACATTCGCTCGAGACGATCGAAATTAAGTTTGGGGGTATTTGATCAGTCGAAAATATTGCATATTTTAGCCGGCAATTTCCTCATCATTTGCATTCATATAGAAGTGTTCGGCATTTATATTTTACATATTAGCAAAACTGTTGCAAAATATCAGATTACATGTATTAGACTCTAAAACCGACACATTAAAGGAAATTAACCGCATTTCATGGCATCGCATCATTTCTGTATTTGCGCAACACTTGTTTCGAGATTTGTGCAGAAAAATCCAGGAGACAGGCCAAAATTGTTATTTAGCTGATCAAACATTACGCCAACTCAATCATTTCAGATCTGGTAGCAATTCAGAAGGAATTATACAATTCTATATACCAAACAAAGGCCCATACATCAGCCCAAGAGAGCACCAGAGAGACCAAGGCCCAAGACTCCAACATGGCCGCGGAACCGCGGCGGGAGCTGGCTTGCGCCGCGGTTCCGCGGCGGTTTGGACACTTCAGCGCATAATTTTTAGTGCAGAATCTTAATTTCAGGGCCCACACCTCATTGTGACACGTCAAATTCCAGAATTCTCTCGAAGCTACTGACAGATCAGCAAAGAAGATTAAGCAAGGCTAATCTCAATTAAGCCCCTAACTAACCTCTTCTAGAAGCCCCCTCCTAACTAATCACATCTAGAAGCATTTCCTCAACAAACTTTAGGAGGGAAACTTAGAATTTGAAATCCTAGATCTAGGGTTTAGATGTCTATAAATAGGAACCTAGACGTAGGGTTAAAGGCTAATCATTCTTTAGGTTCAATAATCATCATTAGTTGTTAATATTTTAGTTAGCTAATTCCCTCTTTCATCATCTTCTTCCACAAGTCTAGTGACAAGGCTTGTGCGAAACCCTAACCCTAATTCCACTCCAAATTCAAGATCTTGAGTGCCAATCAAGCAAGAAGCCTTCAACCTTTTAGGAGCCGAGCCGATCTTCAATCGGGCAAGTGATCCAAGCCGATCCGCGTCCCACGGAGACGAGCGAAGCAAAATCGACGATCGAATTCTTCCTCTTGTAGTTCTTGAGCGAATGTAATGAAATTGTTGATATAAATAAAAGGTGAAATTCTTTAATCTTGCTTTCTTTAATTCTTGCATCATGATTAGATCTCAATTTGTAATTGTTGTTCTTGTTGTGATGTTTGAGTAAAACTCCGCTCGTAAAGGAGTCGAGACGATTGTAGAATGATGATGTAACAAATCTTAATACGATTTTTAAGTCCTACGAGTTTTGTAAACCCTAACAAGTTCAAGAATCGATGACCTAGTTTCGTAGCGATGCTTTCTTGATTGTGATCGCTCGAAATTAGGGATCTACGATCGTTTCTTGAATTTACTAGAGACTAGAATGTGAATGATATCGACGAAAGAACAAGGGATAAGATGAAACCCTAGTTTCACAAGAAATCCCTAATTCTCGATCGATCATCATCGATCTAGTATCAATTCATCGAAGGATAAGAATACATAATTATAAGATTACATCACATCTATAGATCCGATCGATTACTATGAGCCTCATTTCGATTCTTGATATTTGGTTTGGAAAAATCATCAAACGATCAATTCTTGATTCTATCTTTTTTCTTGTTATTTGATCTAGATTTTTTAATTCTTGAACTTCAATTCTTTAAATCATGAATTGTTTTGTTTTCTTTTCATTTAAGTTTCGACTCATCTAATTCAAAAGACGAACTATTACACTGTCCCTGTGGACGATCCGCACTCACTTACAATCTACATCCGACACCGTAGTTGATTGCGGTCAAATAATTTTTGGTTGTGATTTCTTTACAATTTCCCAATTACACAAACAAGAATTCTTTAACAATCAAATGGCGCCGTTGCCGGGGATTATTTGATTTGATAAACACATCCAAGGAAATTATAAACAATCAGTAAACATGTAGCTAAGGCCAGATATATGTGTAAACATAAAGGTATAGCAAGGTATACATGTAGCCATGTCATTATGTGTGGATGTACCTATCGCTAATGGTACAATACCCTATAGGTATCTGGTATCTAGCATGCAAGCATGTCAAGGCATATGTGTAAGCATGTAGGTATACAGGTATGCTATATGTCATATGCATAAAAAAATATGAATCAATATCTCAATATCTCTAACCAAACAATATTATATAGGTATGTGTGTTGTGCGTAACATGGCAATTATTGACGGTGTGTGTGGCATACAATCGGTGCCCGTGCAACATAAGCCGTCAATAATATGTGCAGTGTCCTAAGGATACTAGTCCAAGCACAACAATCACTAACCAATAAGGGTATGCGCAAACTCTATATATGAAATAGAAAATGCGACAATATTAATATCTCTAGCCCAGACGCATAACGCCATGCAGGCGATTCCCCTGTAGATGTTAAATCTACTCACCAACGCTCCTGGCTAAGTGAATCCTGCCACCTGTTTTCCCTTTGTCGCAGCGTCCGAAGTCCCCGCCTGCGAACCTGTAACATAAAACAATATAACAGAAATATATTAGCAATAAACCCAAAACACATACAAACTACACGGACCAACACGATAACACATACGTACTCTTAAGTATTCGTATTGTAGCTAACGTGAAAAGAGACACTACGAAACCTACTTAGAGCAACAACAACACAGAACACGCACCGTATCGGATAACGTATCGCATGAAACGAAACACAAGAAATACGCAAAGTGGTCCCAGATTTTGCTATACTAACAATCTGTAAAAGTTGCAAGTACCATGAGACCACATACAACCCCAGAGACCCCTACACAAAAATCCACCACCCCAGTCCCTACTCTGACCGCAAATTGCGACCAGAACCATTAAATCTACGGCCGTAACAAGAGGGAATGGGCTCGCATTTTGAGGGTAGGTTCTAGGTCACTACACTAGGTCACAGTGATGGGAACTTTTGCAACAATTACCTGCTTTGATAGCAGATTACCCGAGACCCAAAATTACGATATTTACCCGAAACGATACAAAACGTGTTCAAAACAGAAACTAACAAGCTAAGCTACACAAAAAGCACTTAAAGAACAGAAAGAGATCATTACCTAACCCAAAGAACTCAAAGATCCAAGCTTTACAAACTCCTAGGCATCCAAGAGGCAAAAGATGGTAAAAGATGTTATTTTGTGAGTATTGTGAAGGATTTGATATGGTTTTATGATGGAAAATGAGAGTGTTCAGTTAGGAAATGAGAGAGGTGAAGAAAATGAGAAGGGAAATAAGTGAGAGAGAATGTATGAAGAAATGAGAGAGAGATGTGAGGTTAAGGGTGAGGGTGAGTGTAACCACTTGCATTAATGCACCATCAATGCATTCACACACACCTCATCACTTCCAAAACAAATATCTCATCTTCTCACTCAAAATATCTAGGATTAGGGTAAGGATTAGATTAAAACAAGGATTGGATTAATGCAAAGATTAGATTAGGTTAAGTGTCATGGTTGCTAAGAACAAGATTACACAAACAAACCCTCATATTAACGTGCACACGTGCGTGCATGCCATAACTAATAATAAAAAATTTATTAATTAAATGTTATAAAATGTGAGAAACCCGAATTGGTAAACTTTTTACAGTAAACGCGCATTAAAGTCTAAACTAACACTAACCGAAATCTAAGGCGTTACAACTTATTTATTTTCAGTTGTATCTAGTAAAATTCCATCAACCGGACTTGTATATTTATTTCAGACTTAGAAAACCAGTTGCGTATTATTTCGACCTTAGAGTCACGCGTTGTAATATTATGGTTTTCTTGATGATCTTGAGTTTCCTTTTGAGTTTTGATCCTCGCCCTTCGGCGTTGTATATTATATTGCTTGCGTGGTTGTGACCGTCGACTGACGAAGAGCTAGCTCCCGCTTGGGGATGCCTTTTATCATTGATGTATATATTATTCATGTTGTACCCCGTTCGGGGCCAGTAATTACAAAGGAAACTCTGCCGAAATTTTCAGAAAAGACTTGAGATTTTTAAAATGCATATCCGGCTTATGTTATTTAAAAACACTTGTTTTAAAACTAGTTTTCTTTACTTCTTCCTTAAAACGGTTTTAGATTTCTGGGCTTTTGGCTTACTTGAATTAGATGAGGTCCTGTAGACTTCATATGATTCAAGGGCCAGTCACGTGCTATTTCGGGTCGTGACAGTACCCCCATGCGGACTTCGAGATGACAAGCAAGTGTATGGCGACATCGGCATCCGCAAGCGAAGGTCAAGGTGAGTAGATTTATATCTACGGGGGAAGTCGGGTGGATGGCGTATAGCACCCCCGCAGTTCGTAGTGTAGTGGATGATATGATATATGTTTACATATGTGTTGTGAATTTGGATGATAGTGTCGTGGTTGATTTCTTAGTCGCGAACCATAGAATAGGTTTGCACACACGCACACACACCCTTGCATGCATTATTATTACTTGTGCGTATATGGGGATACATATATACACATACACACACACATATGTATGAGACTATGTATATATATACGTATACTTATACTTGGATAATGAAGATTGTATATGATATTTGGAGATGAGTCGATAGGGTTGGTCATGATGCCACGATCGGTGATGTGATTTGGATCGTATTATGAGATACGACATGTGATGATAGCGGATCGGTAGGCGATGCGTTTTCATACACACACATTTATATACATGTTGATGGTATCGGATCGTACTAGACTGTAGATCAGTACCCCTAATTCATGATGTGATGATAAGGATACCAGGTGAATGATGAGATAGATGTGATAGTTGATCCGTACCCAGATTTGGGATGCCGTATGACGGATTTACCGTACGAGATAACTATGATGATAGATCCGCACTCTTGACTCGAGGATGTCATATGATGTATCGTATCGTACGTGGTACTGTAGAGGCGGGATCACCGACTATTGTATATGTATATATATCGACTCAGAGTTAGGTGGTTTCCATACCCCTTTCGATTGGTTTGTTAGTTAGACCTTTAGTTTACCTAGTAGATGCTAGACTGGACCCGAGTCATACCTATTTCCGAAACTAACGAATCGTGAGAATTTTAAAGACATACCAATGGATACTATGGATTTTTCTAAAGATGTACCTTTTCTTAAAAACACCGTAGCTCCTATTTTTCTAAAACCCACGATTCGTGTTATTTCAAATGGCAAAACTGTATGACACATATATTGATGTTTATTCTTCACTGTTGTGTTTAGTATTCATTTTCCGCATATTCTTGCTATTCGCATCGCATTGCATGTTTAAACGTGCTTATTGTTATATTAAACCCATGCTTTCAGGACACCAGCACCATTATCGATGATGCGTATGTTCCACGTACACCTGCTTGCCGGCTCACAAACTTCATCATCGATAATTGCCATGTCACTACACAGTAGGATTGTTGCATCAGGATATGACTCCTTGCATGGCATACTTGCATACATACGTATTTGTACGTACATAGATGATTTTGGCTTGATTTTGGAGATTTGGGAACCGCAGGATATATTTTAAAACTGGATTCATTGTATAAGAGCGGTTTTCCCTCGATATGTGCATATTACTGTTCCGGTTGCATGATATACGGATATGCTTACATTCTGTTATATGTCGCATATACCATGCTTTATGATTATATGCATTGAGATATGTTGTTTCCATGATATTTCTGGATTTGAGAACCGTGGGTATTTCAAAGGAAAGTATGTACTGTTTTAAAAACCCGGTTTCTCTTGATATAATATTTCAGCAGCCACCATGAGTTTTATCGGTTCTGATATATATATATACCCCATGCGAGGAGGAGCCGTGGGCCGTATGCGGGTACATGGTGGGGCCCGGTATGGTACCCCGGGACAAGAAAGGGATGCTGTGTATACAGACGGTGAGCCTGGCAGAGGGACTACTATCTACCGGTGATTGTATTTGGGATCGGCGGATATCCGGAGGATACCGACCGGAGTTGAGAGATGATATGGGCCGATCCGGACTGACGGAGCCCTATATATATGAGGATTTACGTGCCGATGCTGGGTACAGGTTTCATGATGTTTTCGAGTGTCGATGCTGGACACTTATGTTCCATGATTTTGATGTGTCGCGAGGGACACACGTTGATTTATATCCTCATACTTTCATGCATATGCTTTATGATATTTACATGCATGATGTTTTGTGTCATTGGTTGACCCGTGGACGAGATCCACACGCATACATGCATTAATTACATTGTTGGATGATATCCACATACTTATAGACTTGATGCTATAGTTGGCACTGATTTCATTGATGATACCTCATGTTTATGATATGTTGCTACCTGAGGCACTGACACGAGTACTTGGTACTACACTTATGTATAGATGTTTACCCTTGCCACCTTATTATGCTTCAGACTTTATCATATTGAGGATATACACTACTGATCGTATTGACCTAGGATTGAGTTATCATACGATTTCTGCTCTGTGATGTTTTCTACTCACGAGTTGGCAACTCACCCCCGTTGTACCACAGTTTCTTGTAGGTTTTGCCGTACAGGTTTCATTGCAGCTTTCTGGCACACTGCTTCCATTCTGGGTGATTGCTTGGGTAGGTGGACTCACTTGTATCGTGACCACCATTGTACATTTATTTTCTATTGTATCTAGTAAAATTCCATCAACCAGACTTGTATTATTTTTAGACTTAGAAGACCAGTTGTATATTCTTTCAACCTTAGAGTCGCGCGTTGTATTATTATGGTTTTCTTGATGACTTTGAGTTTCCTTTTGAGTTTTGATCTTCGCCCTTCGGCGTTGTATATTATATTTGCTTGCGTGGTTGTGACCGTCGATTGACGAAGAGCTAGCTCCCGCTTGGGGATGCCTTTTATCATTGTGCATATATTATTCATGTTGTACCCCGTTTGGGGCCAGTTTTTATAAAGGAAACTCTGCCGAAATTTTCTGAAAAGACTTGAGATTTTAAAATGCATATTCGGCTTATGTTATTTAAAACCACTTGTTTTAAAAACATGTTGTCTTCACTTCTTTCTTAAAATGGTTTAGATTTCTGGGATTTCTTAGCTTACTTGAATTAGATGGGGTTCTATAGACTTTATATGATTCAAGTGCCAGTCACGTGCCATTTCAGGTCGTGACAAGTGTACTCAGTCTCCACTGAGCACCCGTATACCATCTCTGATGTCAAACACCAATGGATATGGGATCATCCATCGCCCATCTACATGGGTCGAGAAGCTACACGCTAGTCTACTCTGGTATATCGATGCCCCGTCTCGATACACCCACGACTAGGGACATTAAAGGATGTACTTATCGACTACATTTGTCCCACTAGTATGATCTGCATTATAATCCAGGTAGTCAAGTACACATCCTAAGGGCTTTACCAACATATAACAGAGAGACAATCAGTGTACATGTTAAGATAAAGAGTAACCAGATAGCATACTATCTGTTGGAGATAGTGCCCTCAGAGTCAATTATTGGATCACAGGCACGTGATTGCAATGATTGAGGGAGGACCTATCCCGGTAGGACAGTCTTACTCAAGATGATAGTATGCTATCTGGTTTACCTTTATCATCGTGTACTGCTTTAGGTGACCTTACAGGTCACTATTGCACGTTGATAGAGCCCCTAGGATTCTTGCTTGACTACCAGCAGTATGAGGGCGATCATATACGTGAGAGCTGGTAGTCTATAAGCACATCCTTAAAAGGTCCCTAGTCGTGGGAGTTTCGAGATAGGGTATCGATACTCCAGAGTAGACTAGTGTATACAGTCGAGACCCCGACGAGGGGCGGTGGCCGGTCTCACAAGCCACTGGTGTCAGTTGGTTCACCTAAGATGTATACAGGTGCTCATTGGGTTATGAGTACACCGGACAGGACTCGCCGGGAACATGCTAGTTGGTCTTATACCTGACGTCAAATAGCAGTTCCCTGGTGACATGTGTACAGGTTAGTTCATCGACCCGAGGACCGTCATTTATCTCGTGTGAGTTCCTACTGTACTTTGATTACTACCCTACCACGCTCAAAGGAGACGTGCAAACAGGTTTTAGTTGGGTACAGTCCCGAGCCACATGGAGGCAGTGAGCGGATCTTCAGGGGTTCGTCTCTCCCGGTATTGGGGGTGAGGTCGTGCTGTGTCTAGGAGAGCCAGAACATGGAAAGTCCTTGGCCAAGGCAGAAGATTTACTGGTAGGTATTCCAGTAGTATCTCAGGGTGTTCTGGGCTGATCTCTGACACGACTTGTACCGCTTTTGGGGGTCTGACTTTTACCAACCCCCTAGGCCCGCCATGCGATGCTCATAGACGAACGGACCAGACTGTACGGATATTGTCACTGACAGGCTCAGTAGGGCGTCAGGATGAGTTTGCTCATCGACGTCCCTTTTGGTCAATAGCTGGTGGCCCGTCACGTATGGCTAATACCTCTGACGTGCTAGTGGTTAAATCCACAGCCGTAGTATTGACGAGTCTTCAGAGTCCCCCACATTCAGTTACTCAAGTTTCGGGCGAATAGCTGTAGAGGCCGTATGGTTATTTGGCACGGTTCGATCAGATACGTGCGGTATTGCACGGATCAGGATCGGACGGTTAGTACTAGAGGCCGTATGGTTATATGGCAGGGTTCGATCAGATACGAGCGGTATTGCACGGATCAAGATCGGACGGATATTACTAGCCGGCTTTGGTTTAAGCCGGATCCTAGTATAGTACAGTGTAGATTTTGTCTCATTGCATTTGTATTTGGTCAGAATACAGATGCGGGTGTGTATACACAGTATCGGGGTTTTCCTGTAATTTATCACGAGACCAGTTTTCTGGAGTTGCCAGTTTGCTTTCCGTTTCGGCCATATTTCTTTGTATCTTTCATTGACCGAAGATTGGTGGAGGAGGGCTTATTTGCATTTGTGCAAATAAGCATTTATGGAGGGTGTTCTTTGCATTTTGTTGTATCATGATGGTTTCATGATGGAGCCCCATCCCTTCACCTTCCATGGTTCATGATTGCTTGACTTTTTGTAGCAATCATGATTGTTGATTAGTTGATGGAGTGTGGATTTGTTTGTGATGATTGTTTCTTATCATGACCTTTTCTCTCTTGCATTATGATTGTGGTTCTATCATCTATACACCTCTCCCTCATTCTCACTCCCTTCACTTGGTAGTGGCCGGCCAAATGAGGGGGCTGTACCATTTTTGGTGTGGGTGATTTTGGTTGATCTCATATCATTTTCCTTCACCAAAATTCCCAAGAAAAACTCCATAGTTCATCCCTCCACCAAATGGCAACATCCACTACCCCAAATGAGACATGGTTCTACACTACATTCTACAGCAAACCTTGGGCACGTCGACTCGCCAACTTCATGCCCGAGTTGCCTCGGTATAGAGGTGGGAGCCCGTAAAAGAAGCAGGCGACGTGGTGCCCTTCCGGCGACTTGGTGGAGACCGGAGATTCCGCAGGGAGATCGGGACGACGACGAGAAGACCGAAGGACACGGATCGTTTGGTATATATCTCTTCCCCATCTTGTAGTTAGCTAGGACTAGTTAATGGCCCGATCCGGGTTTTAGTGCGCGGTGGTGCCGGTTCAAGAAAAATTAAAGTTAACCATCGCTTCCGCATTTGGCCTCGGGATGGAGGCCGGGGCGCCGCCGTGCACTTACACTATCATGTCGAGCAAGAAAGTCCTCCCTATATATGTCCAAGCATCCACTACAATATACATCTCATGTACAGTAATGGCCTCTACGGCATACATATAACTAACAATCTCCCACTTGCATTAGGGCCATTATATAGCAGTGGCTGTAGTATCTCATACTCAACCATCCTATAAAAGTCTCTCTTTGGAAAATGGCCTTCGTGAGTGGATCCGCCGTGTTGTCCTCTGAGTCTACTCTCCTGACCTCAATCCCCTGGAGATCAATCATCTCCTCGATCAGGTGACGCTGACTTAGAATATGTCTGGGTCACTGATGGGACGGGGGTTCCTAGGCAAAGCTACAACTCCATTGTCACACAATGGTAGGAACGAAGTTCATCTCATGAACTTATATACACCCAGACTGCCTCTTTGGTAGCATCTTAGGTAGCGATGTATCCAGCCTTTATCGTCTAGTTTTATATGGTATCTAGCTTGGAACTCTTCCAACATACCATCCCTCCACTGAGGGTAAAGACAATGCCTGTGACTGATATTCAGTTGGCCTTACCACCCTGGAAGCTATCCAGTGATTCTCCCCAGGATCTATTGATACCATCTTACTACACCTAGTGAGAATCCTAAAATCCACTTAGATTTATCTCATAGATCCAAAACCCAGGATTTAGGAGGTATCACCTTGATCATATATGGAGAATCCTTATGATAAGAGGAGATTGACCGAGTATAGCATAGGAAATTCTTTTCCTATCAAGAGTATGTTATCCACGTACAATACGAGGAAGACCACCTTACTCTCTACTACCTTTTTGTATATACAAGGTTCATCTACCATTTTGATGAAGTCAAACACTTTGACTACCATATCTAAACAGATGTTCCAACTCCGCGATGCCTGCTTTAACCCGTAAAGCAACTTGCACATGTTCCGCTGCTCCCACTGTTTATGAAGCCCTCTGGCTGTGTACTTATATACGCTCTCTTCTAAATCACTATTTAGAAAAGCAGTCATGACACCCAATTGCCAGATATCGTAGTTATGGTATGTAGCAGTGGCAAGTAGGATCCGGATGGACTTAAGCATAGCCCCTAGAGAAAATGTTTCATCATTATCCACACCTGGTTGATGACGAGAACCTTTTGCAACAAGTCTTAGCTTTGAAAGTCTCAACTTTTCCATGTACACCAAGTAATCTTCTCAAGATATACTTGCTTCTGATGGGTATTTAACCTTTCAGATAAAGCAACTAAAGTCCATACTCTGTTGGTGTATATGGATTTCATTTCAGATCGCATATCATCCAGCCATTCTTACAAAGTCCCCACTCTTGATGGCCTGCTCGAAACTAGTTGGGCCATCATCTCATGATATAATCTTCGCTCCCACTGTCATGGAGAAAACCGAAGTATCTCTCAGGCGGATGAGGAACCCTACCAGATCAGCGGAAAGGCTGAGGTTCGTTGGGAGCTATTGAATCCTCCGGTTCTACCAAATCATCAGCTGTAGTTTGTATAGCTGGAACTCCTTCCAGTTCTACCTCATGACCATAAATTTGTTTCCAAAAATAAATTCCTTTTTCTAAAAAGGTGGCATGACGAGAAATAAAACACCTTTTGTTCCTCGGTGTGGTAGAAAATATTCCTTTGCGAATGCTTGGGATATCTTACAAACTTGCACAGAACAGACCTTGCCTCGAGCTTGTTCGGATTTTGCTTTTTGGACATAGGCCAGACAACCCCAAATCTTAACTTACTTAAGACACGGGCTCTTCCCATACCACATTTTATATGGAGTGGTAGGCAACTGATTTTGTTGGAACCCAATTCAATAGTTATGCAGCTTTCAAGTGCATAACCCCTAAAATGAAATAGGTAACTCAGCAGTACTCATCATAGAGCACACCATCTCATATAGGGTGCGATTGCTCCGCCCCGATACACCGTTGTGCTGTGGTGTATACAGAGGAGTAACGCTGAGAGAGAATCTCATTCTCCTTTAGAATAATCCAGGAATTCCGTGCTCTAGTATTCTCCTCCCTGATCACATCAAAGAACGTAATACTTATACCCATTTTGGTTCTCTACTTCTGACTTATATTCATTAAATTTCTCAAAAGCTTCAGGCTTGTGTTTCAACAGGAATATATGTCCGAATCTTGAGAGATCATCAGTGAATGTAATGAAGTACAAAGAACCGGTCCTGGCATGTGTAGAATGGGGACTTACATACATCATCATGTATCAATCCCAAGAGTTCACTAACTCTTTCTCTGTTTCTAGTAAACGGAGCTATGGTCATTTTATCTTTGTGACATGACTGGCAAGTTTCACAAGATGTAAATTCAAACTAATTTAAATATGCATCTTAATGTAACTTAGCTAGTCGGGTCGCATTGATATGACCTAGTCTACAATGCCTCAAGAAGGAATCGTTCATTTCTGAACTCTTCCTCTTGTGTGTGTTCTGTACGTTGAGAACTGTAGTTTGATTTAGAACGTATATGCTTTCAGATAACGTGCCTGAACCGATCAACTCTTGATATAGGAAATGATCAAAACATTATCCAACAATACAAAATTATATTCTTCTTTACTAAATAAAGAGACTGATATGATGTTGTATATCAGGTTCGGTATCTAATGACATTCGTTCAGAATCAATGTATTTGATAATACAGGGTGATAACTGCCAACAACTTGGCTGTAACAATTGCACCGTTTTCAACTCATGAAACTTTATCACCCGTTCTCAGTTCTCTACCTATCTGTAGCCCATGTAACAGATTATATATATGGGATCCTGATCCAGTATCACATACCCAGGACGTAGTGGATACTGAAAAACAATTCTCGGTAATGAACACACCCGAAGAAGATGCATCAATATGCACTTTCTTCGTTTGGGCGGCACGGGAATTCTGGTAATCCCTTATTTCCTGCTCGGTTTTATAACAATTATAAGTTGGAGCGGGACCAACGTTCCTCAGCACAGTATAACAAGCGGGTTCGGTCAATACATCCATATTATTATCTTGATTAAGGCGTCACATGGTCGCTACTTGGAGAGAGAGAGAAGAAAACACTTTAGCGTATGCTCTTACAAGATCAGATTGGTAATAATTTTATCTAATCAAGATGGCTCCCACTGTTTTTATCAAATCTTCTTTCAAACCCTAAAAGGAAAGACTAGCCGAGATTAATTACACCCTACAATTTCGCCAATCTTTCATCCAGGCCAGTGCCGGTATTTTAAGGGAGGTTCCCTGTGCTTTCGCACAGACCTAATTAAAGTAAACTTCGTTTTCCCAAGGGCGTAACCCCGTTGACACCTTTCTAGACACCTACTTGATCTGCTAATTGTAATGTGTAAAACTCTCACAGGAGTAACAGTTACTCACAGTGGGTATCGGGATCCAACTATCTCATAGAAGGTATGCAATCTCATTGCAAATTTCAATACTTGAAATTCCCGATAACTTTTCCTCAAGCGATCTATGACCTTGACATGGCCAACAAACCATAGACCGCAAGTCAAGTTCAACCCGTCATTTCTTGATTGAATTAAACCCACTTGCACAACCCTTGACAAGGTCAACAAGGTCGTATGACTATCCTAATCCAATCGCATCATATGCTAGCAGATAAGCACTAATCAGCTACCTCATACTACGCCTTGATAAGGTCAACAAACACAGCACGAATACTAAATACTACTTATCTGAAATGACGGAGGGCTACGATAAGTTTTTAAGAAAACCTTTTTGCGTAATGAACTTGATATCGTTGTAGAATCGTGTGATTTGAAAAGGAGTGTTTTTGAGGCTTTTACTAGTCTTGCTAAAGAGGTCACTCCCGGTGAAGGGATCTTGGCTCTTTCCTTATCGAATAAGGTGCAGGATATTTCACAAATATCATTATGCAAAGCAAAAACTATAAAAGCAATCAAAAGACAAACCGAGTGTTGTAGTATCTGCCAGTTTTGCTAAAGATGTCACTCCCGGTGAAGAGATCTCGGCTCTTTCCTTATCGAATAAGGTGCATGATATTTCACAAATATCACTATGCAAAGCAAAAACTGTAGCTACCCTTTTTGAAAATTTGATTCTACAACATCTTTTAGATTTCTTTTCTTTCATTAATCATATTAATGAAGTCCCGTCATTTAAGCTTACTAAGCATCACAGAAAATGAAACGAAAATACAACGTACGCTTATGCCATCCGCATTCGCCACAGTGTCCCGTTATGCACCGTTAGGTTACTTAACTAACGGCATAGCGGGACGGGACTAGTGCGGGTGCAAAACATAAGCAACGTCTACTATATATATCATATATAATGTATATCCATTCGTCTCAGTATCCACAGTGATCACATCACAGAGCAGCAGAAGAAACATATGAAATATTGGATATACTAGGAGGTCCATGTTTTATTTTGAGCCTTTATAAAACACGGATTCCACGGTCGTGATGAATAGCCAAACCCACATCCCTAGACCCCTACGAGAGCGGCAAGCAACCCTACCAATTCTAGAGTTAGGAGACCCGGACTGGACTCCTCGAGTTGGTCTCCCTCTGGACTCTAGAACCCGGTTACTTGTGCTCCCCTCCTTGGGTCTATCATAATGCGGAAAAGTAAATAATATACAACAATGGTGACATCATCCTCAACCCGGAAGTTCCCCAATAAAAGAATATTACATACATTGAATTTTACATGAATGAAAATAAAAACTCTCATCTCACATAAAACCCCGGCTATTCAAAACACGATGATCCAATATAACATATCATAGCAACACATAACATCACAAGTCATCAACGTAAGTAAATATGCGTATCCCAATTGTCGTTGACATATAGCAACGAAACTGGTGATGCACTACATATTACACTTACGGTCGCAGAAAAGAAAATGTCAAACTACAACATTTGGAATCCATAATAACCTTAGACATCCTAAACCCAAAATATCACATACTTTGGATTTCATGCCTAACAATACGAATTCCACATATTGTATCACATTCCACAAATAGCTAGACGATGTCAACCATTCCGATCGAATCAACAAACACCTAAAATTACCCAAAGAGCTCAACACTTGAGCGAAGTTAAAATACCCAAAAACGTGCCACAGTACCTATGATCCAGCCTAGAAGGGCCAAACCAATGCCTCACCTATGACACCGTGGAACTATGGCAAACCCTAAGGTTCAGTCGCGGTTCCGAGGGCATAGAATCGAGTTAAGGTTTTTGTTCTTCTAGAGGGTCCATAGAGTTACTTGCACGACTATCGAATATAATTAACTTGAGAAAATTCCAACACTTGGAAATTTTCAGCGAGGGTTAAAATGGGTATTTGATATCCGTTTGTACTTTTTAACACCGTCTAAAAATAACCCGAAAACAGTTAGAATTATGACTACGAAACACTCCGAGTTTCCTTTGCAGCAAGTTGATCATCACATGAAAAATTAGCAAAATCTAACAACACCTGAAACACCAAAACCCAGAGCACAGAACATGAAAAAATTGGGACCATTTCCTCTTTTCCAGGCCGGCCTCCTCGGAAATTGTGCCCATGTGCTCAACCAAATTCTTAGCACATGGTCCCAATTTTCTCCCATATTCTTATATTTGCTCATAGATGATTCTGCACTTGTTTGAAAAATTTTTGAAGCTCGTTTGAAAAACGACAGAACCTGGATTTTAGGGTCTTAAGTTTCGGAGTTTGTTTCGGTTTCGTAATCTAACACAATCCGTCTAATTCTCTAGCTAGGCTCTAATACCACTGTAGGGTTCCTATGAATGACAGCAAGGTTTCGGGAGGCATCATCCATGCCATTTTCAAAATTTTGCCGTTTTAAAGAACCCTAAACTCGAATCGATAACTAGAGAATCATACGAAACACAAAGTAAACTACTTTACATCTAAGTGCTTGCGGAATACAACTTTTGTAGACCGGTCCTTCGCTTCTAAAGCTCCGAGTTGAAGTCCCTTCGCTGCGATCCAAGTCCCGGACTCTTGCACGGCTTCTCAAGGTGAAAAGAACGATCTTGCTTGAAGTCTTCGAGGCCGAAAATGATCTACGTCGAGAAGACACTAACTCAAGCTACTACTTCACTAATTGAGAGATTAGTGAAGCTAACACCCTATACTAAAGTGCTAATCTAATAGAGGATGATGAAGTAGGAAGTGGGCTCACTTTAGAATTATTTTTCTCATAATATTTTCTCACTTTGATCAAACCCTAGAGAGCTCTTTTGGTTTGAGGAAGAAGATGAAGAAAAGAGATGAGAATGAACTAATCAAGTGAGTGAGAATAAACCATGGGTGAGTGTGTATCATATACTAACTCATGTTGAGACATAACCATGGCTAATTATAATGGTTAGGTTAATAAATATCTTAAGTAAACAAAATGAGTGGACTTTGTCAAAGCACTCGCAGGCTTCTACAAGCTTCATGCATACAACAAATTATCCACTAATTTTGGATTTACTTTAAACATTAAAAATCCACCATTATAATTAGTATGGTGTATGTCTCATACACCCATGTAGTGTGTATCAACAACCATGACACACAAAATAAAAATAATAATGCACATTAATATATATCACATAAATATTACATGTACACAAAAGTGAGAAAAGAATTCTTAAGTGAGCTATTATTAGTTAATGTAAACTAGTATATCAAATATACAATTATACACTAAATTATCAAATCAACTCTTGATTTAATCATCCGGCTATATCACATATAACCGACTAATATTAAACGTACCATTTTATCGAATCAACACTTGATTCGATAATCCGGCTATATCACATATAACCGACCGATACAAAAGTCGCGAGAATAGAATACGGTATCACATACACGCATTATTCACGGTCCCGCACATATCACATATGTGCTCCTACTTCATTTTGCCTGAGCCAGTAAAACCTCTATGTAGGACTCTAAAGACGCGTCAATACGCCGACAGTAGGTGATGATCACATCAAGCAACTACAAGCCGTCAGCAGTACTAGCTGTACGTAACGGCTATCCGGGTATTGAGCGATCAGAAGATCAGCAAGCAAGCCCGCTCCAACTCCTGCAAAAGCCTGACAGTAACACTACCGTACAGTCCGGTCTCTTCGTCTGATATATCGCATATCTCGTCTAGGGGTGGTAAACGTCAGACCCCAGTAACTCGATAAGTCATGCCGATATGAGGCTCATAACAGGTCGAGAAACTACTGGTAACACTTACCAGTAAATCTCTGAAACAACCCTGGCCAGGGACTTCATGTTATAGCCAATCGAGCACATCGCAACATCAACTCCCAATACCGGGAGAGACGAATCCCCTCCTATCGCTCATTGCATCCATGTGACTCGGGACTGTACCCAAAAACCACCATTTTGCACATCCTCTTGAATGTGGTAAGGTGGAAATCAAAGCATAGTGGGAATCACACAAGACTCTATGACGATCTCGGGTCGACAGACTAACCTTTACCAGTGTCACCAGAGAACTGCTATCTGACGATAGGTATAATACCAACTAGGAGTTCTCGGCGAGTCCTTCCAGTGTACTCATTCTCCACTGAGCACCCGTATACCATCTCTGATGTCAAACACCAATGGATATGGGATCATCCATCGCCCATCTACATGGGTCGAGAAGCTACGCGCTAGTTTACTCTGGTATATTGATGCCCTGTCTCGATACACCCATGACTAGGGACATTAAAGGACGTACTTACCGACTACCTTTATCACACTAGTATGATCTTCATCATAATCCAGGTAGTCAAGTACACATCCTAAGGGCTTTACCAACATGTAACAGAGAGACAATCAGTGTACATGTTAAGATAAAGAGTAACCAGATAGCATACTATCATGTCGAGCAAGAAAGTCCTCCCTATATATGTCCAAGGATCCACTACAATATACATCTCATGTACAGTAATGGCCTCCAGGGCATACATATAACTAACAGCTTATCGATATGATATATTGGATTGTCGTAATTGAATAGCCGGGGGTTTATGTGAGATGAGAGTTTTTCATGCTCATTCATGTAAATTATTGTATGTAATATTCTTTTATTAGGGCACATCCGGGAGTGAAGATGTAGTCAGCTTGATGTATATTATTTACTTTTCCGCATTAGGATAGACTCAAGGCAGAGGGCACAAGTAACCAGGTTCTAGAGTCTAGTGGGTGGCCATCTCGAGGAGTCGAGACCGGTTGCCTAACTCTAGAATTGGCAGGGTTGCTTGCCGCTCTCGTAGGGATCTAGGGGTGTGGGCTTAGCTTTTCATCACGACCGTGGAATCCGTGTTTTTTGTTAATGGCTTAATTTAAAAATACGGAACTCCTAGTATATTCTATATTTCATATATCTGTTTCTGATGTGCTGTGATATGATGTGATCATATAATTGCATGAGACGAATACTACTTATATATATAATATTAGAAGACACTACATATTTTTTGCATCCGTGCTAGTCCTGACCCCGCCATGCCGTAAGTTAAGTAACCTTACGGTGAAGACCCGGGTCTTTGTGGCGAATGCGGATGGTATATATGTGTATTTTATTTTTGTTTCTTCTATGATTAAGAAACTTAAATGATGGGACTTCATTAATAAGATTAATGAAAAGAAAAGAAACCTAAAAGATGTTGTAGAACCATATTTTTCAAAAAGGTAGCTCTAGTTCTTGCTTTACATAGAGGTATTCCATTATGAATATCCAGCACCTCATTCGATGAGGAAAAAGCCTTGATCCCTTCACCGGGAATGACTTCTTTAGTAAAAACTAGCATATGCTACAACCTACCCGGTTTGTTGTGAAAACTACTCGATTTTAAAGCAGAGCTTAAACCACTCATTTTCAAATCACTAAGTTCTACAACGATATCAAGTTCATTACGTTAAAGGTTTTCTTCAAAACCAGCCGTAGCCCTCCATCATTTCAGATAAGTATCACTTAGTATTCGTGCTACGTTTGTTGACTTCGTTAAGGCATAGTGTTCGGTAGCTAATGGATGCTTTTCTGTAGCATGCGATACGATTAGTTAGGACAGTCACATAGTTTTGTTGATTTCGTTAAGGGTTTATGCAGGTGGGTCTAACTTAATCAAGAAATGATGGGTTGAACTTGACTAGCGACTTATGATTTGTTGACTTCATTAATGTCATAAGCCGTTAGGGGTAAAAACTATTATCAGGAATTTCAAGTGTTGAGCAATGAGATTGCATACCTTTTATATGACAGTTGGATCCTGATACCCACTGCGAGTAAGCGTTACTCCTGGGAGAGTTTTACACTTTACAATTAGCTAATTCAGTAGGTGTTTAGAAAGGTGTTAACGGGGTTAAGCCCCTGTGGAAACGTGCTTATTTAATTAGTTCCATGCGAAAGCACGGGGAGACTCTCTTAGAGTACCAACACCCGCCCGGTTGACCGATTAGCGAACTTGTAGGGTGCAGTTAATCCCAGCTAATCTTTTCTTTTAGGGTTTGAAGGAAGATTTGATAAAAACAGTAGTAGCCATCCTGATTAGATAAGATAATAACTATTCTAATCTTCCAAGAGCGCACGCTAAAGTGTTTCTTCTCTCTCTCTCCAGGTAGCGACCATGTCACGCCTTAATCAAGATAATAATATGGATGTATTAACCGAACCCGCTTATTATACTGGGTTGGAGAACGTTGGTTCCGCTCTAGCTTATGACAACTATTATGAGTCAGGGAAAGAGACAGGGGAACACAAGGATTTTTACGCAACCCTAATGAAGAAGGAGTATTCTGATACATCTTCTTCGAGTGTGTTAGTTATTGAGAACTGTTTCTCAGTCTATCCTATGTCCTGGGTATTGAATACCGGATTAGGATCCCACATTTGTAATATGTTACAAGGGTTGAAGAGAAGTAGAGCACTAGGAAAAGGTGATATGTCTCTCAGAGTAGGGAATGGAGCAATTGTTGCTGCCGAAGCTGTCAGCGAATATCACCTTGTATTGCCAAGTGGTAATACATTGATTTTGAACGACTGTTATTTCGTATCGTCTATGATATGCAATATAATATCCGTTTCTTTATTAGATAAAGATGGATATAATTTTGCATTAGAGAAAAATGTTATGAACATTTTCCTAAATCAAGTGTTGATTAGGTTTGGTACATTGTGTAATATTTTGTATGTTCTAAACATACAAAACACACGCAAGAAGAAAAAGTTCAGACATGAACGAAGCCTTCTTATGGTATTGTAGACTTTGTCATATCAATGCAACCGGACTAGCTAAGTTACATAAGGATAGATATTTGAATCCGTTCGAATTTACATCTTATGAAACTTGTCTGTCTTGTCTCAAAGGAAAGATGACCAAAACTCCATTTACAGGATACGGAGCAAGAGCTACCGAATTCTTGGGACTGATACATAGTGATGTATGCGGTTTTATATCTACACATGCTAGGAATGGTTCTTCATACTTCATTACATTCACAGATTATCTCTCAAGATTCGGATATGTGTTCTTGTTGAAACACAAATCCGAAGTTTTTGAGAAATTCAAGGAATATAAAAATGAAGTAAAGAACCAAACGGGTAAAAGTATCAAAATCCTTTGATTAGATCGAGGAGGGGAATACTTAAGCACTGAATTCCGAGATTATCTAAAAGATAATGAGATTCTCTCTTAGCTTACTCCTCCGTATACACCACAGCACAATGGTGTATCGGAGTGGAAGAATCGTACCCTATTAGATATGGTGCGCTCTATGATGAGTACTGCTGAGTTACCTATTTCCTTTTGGGGTTATGCACTTAAGACAGTTGCGTACCTATTGAATTATGCTCCATCAAAATCTGTGCCTAAAAGCCCATATGAGATATGGAGCGGAAAGAGACCATATCTTAAACGAGTTAAGATATGGGGTTGTCCCGCTTAAGTTACAAGATAAAACCCGGACAAACTCGAAGCACAATCAGTACTTTGCAAGTTTGTGGGATATCCAAAGAATTCTCTAGGGTATTTATTCTACTATGCCGAGGAAAAAAAAGTGTTTGTTTCTCAATATGCCGCGTTTTTGGAAAAGGAATTTCTTGTAAAAGAAATTAGTGGTATTGCAGTAAAACTGGATGAAATTCCAGAAACACAAATTACAACTGAGGATTTAGTAAAACCAGAAAATTCAATAGTCCCCAATGAAGCTCAGCCACTTCGCAGATCTAGTAGGGTTTCTCATCCACCTGAGAGATACTATGGGTTTCTTATTGACGATGGGAGCGAGGATTGCATCATGGAAGATGATGACCTGACTAGTTTCGAGCAGGCCATCACAAGTGAGGACTCTATGAAATGGCTGGATGCTATGCGATCTGAGATGGAATCCATGTACACCAATAAAGTATGGATTTTGGAGGTTGCTCCTGAAAGGGTAAAACCCATTGGGAGCAAATGGATCTTCAAGAAAAAAGATCAGTGTAGATGGAAAAGTTGAGACCTTCAAAGGTAGACTTGTAGCAAAAGGTTTTCGTTAACGACCAGGTGTCGATTATGATGAGACGTTTTCTCTAGTTGCTATGCTTAAGTCCATCCGGATCTTACTTGCCATTGCCGCATACCATCACTATGAAATCTGGCAGATGGATGCCAAGACCGTTTTTTAAATGGTGATTTAGAAGAGAGCATGTATATGACACAACCAGAGGGCTTCGTAGACAGTGGGAGCAGCGAAAAAGTGTGTAAGCTGCTTAAATCAATCTACGGATTAAAGCAGGTATCACGGAGTTGGAATATCTATTTTGATGTAGCAGTCAAAGAGTTTGACTTAAACGTAGATGAACCATATATATATAAAAAGGTAGTGGAGAGTAAGGTTGTTTTCCTCGTATTGTACGTGGATGACATACTCTTGATAAGAAATGATGTTCCTATGCTGCGCTCAATCAAACTCTTCCTATCATAAAAGTTCTCTAAGAAAGACCTGGGTGATGCCTCCTACATCCCGGGGATAAAGATCTGTATGGATAGATCTAAAAGGATGTTGGGATTCTCCCAATCTAGGTACATAGACACCATACTAAAGAGGTTTAGTATGAAAGATTCCAAGCGTGGTAATTTACCCGCTTGTTCAGGAATCACCCTCTCTAAAGAGATACCTCCCAAGACTGATTTGGAGAGGGCTCGCATGAACATGACACCCTATGCTTCTGTAGCCGGGTCTATCATGTACGCGATGCTATGTACTAGATCAGATGTAGCTTACGCACTCAGTTTGGTAAGAAGGTATCAATCATACCCAGGGGAGAAACACTGGATAGCTGTGAAGAACATTCTTAGAACTTGCGAAGGACTAAAGAAATGTTCTTGGTGTATAGTAATGAAGAACTCCAAACAGAGTCCTTTACCGATTCGAGCTTCCAGAGTGATAAGGATGGCAACAAGTCTATCTAGGATTTTGTCTTCACTTTCAACAGAGGGGTGGTATATTAGAAGAGTTCCGAATAGGATACCGTTGCAGACTCGACGATGGAGGCTGAATACATCGTTGCTAACGATGCTGCCAAAGAGGCTGTCTGGATGAAGAAGTTCATCACTGAACTTGGTGTGGTTCCATCCATTGTTGATCCAATACCCTTGTATTGTGATAACAATGGAGTTGTGGTTTTGGCTAAGGAACCCTGGTCCCATTAGCGATCCAGACATATTCTGAGGCGGTATCACCTAATCCGGGAGATAGTTGATCACCGTGAGATCGAGATCAGGAGAGTTGACACGAAGGATAACACGGAGGATCCACTCATGAAGGCCCTTTCCCAGACACAGTTTGAGAGAATTTTTGGGATGTTGGGTATGCGATACTACAATTGGCCTTATTGCAAGTGGGAGATTGTTAGTGATATGTACGTCCTAGAGGCCATTATTGTAAATTATAGTGGATGCTTGGACACACACACATACACACACATATAGAGGACTTTCTTGTTCAACATTATAATATGCTATCTGGTTACTCTTTATCTTAACATGTGCACTTGTCTTAGTTTACTATTTCATTGATACATGTTGATAAATCACTTAGGATGTTTGGTTGACTACCAAGACTATGATGTAAATCATACTAGTGGGGCCTGTGTAGTCCATAAACACACCCTTAATTGTTCCTAATCGAGAGAGTATCGAGACTGGGTATCGATATTCTAGAGTAGATTAGAGTGTACATTTCTTGACCCTATATAGGGCGATGGTTGATTCCACAATCATTGGTGTTTGACACCAAAGATTGTACACCGGTGCTCATTAGAGAATGAGTATACCGAACGGACTCACCGAGAACTCCTAGATTGTACCATACTTATCGTCAGATAGCAGTTCTCTGGTGACACTTGTACAGGTTAGTCTGTAGACCCGAGATCGTTATAGTGTCTTGTGTGGTTCCCACTGTGCTTTGATTACCTCCCTACCACAGCTCTATCGAGTCGTGAAAACAGGCGGTAGTTGGGTACAATCACGAGTCATATGGAGGCAATGAGCGATAGAAGGGGTTTCGTCTCTCCCGGTATTAGGAGTTGATGTTGTGCTATACTCGATTGGCTATAACCGAAAGTCCTTGCTTAGGGAAAATGAGATTTACTGATAAGTGTTATCAGTAGTTTCTCGATTGGTTATAGACCACACATCGGCATGACTTGTAGAGTTATTGGGTCTAGCGATTCCATCCCTTAGACTCGATATGCGACATGTCAGACGAAAAGACCGGACTGTATGGTAAGTGTTGCTTATAGGCTATGCGGGAGTTTGGACAAGTTTACTTGTTGATCTTCTATTCGTTCAATACCTGGATAGTTGTTACGTGCAGCTAGTACCGCTAACAGCTTATAGGTGTTTGATAAGATCATTACCTACTGCCAGTGTATTTGCAAGTCTTTAGAGTCCTACATAGAGCTTTCCTAGCTCAAGCGAAACGAAATAAGGTATGTTTAGAGATATGTGTGGGAGCTTGATTAAATACAGGTATATGATACCGTATTCTAATCTAGCGTTATATGATATTAGTCGGGTTATATACGATATAACTGAATTCTTGAATCAAGTGTTGATTTAATAATTTGATATATATATATATATATATTAACTAATATTATGCTCACTTAAGTTTTTCTTTTTTTATATATTTATATATATGATATAAATATATATTCATTTGTGTCATGGTTGATGATACATGGAAGATGTATGTATGAGAATTACATAAGAGAAAAGATAAGTGGATAATGATTTACTTGTATCAATTTAGAAAGAAAAGAATGAGTCATTACTTTCGAAGTGTCTAACTTCTATGACTCATTGACTTTCATTTAAATTGAGATAAGTTTATCATTTTTTGAGCTTATCCTCAACACTTGCTCATTCTCATCCTCATCTTCTTCACTTCTTCTCTTGTGTTACTATTCACTCAAGAGAAAAAGAAAAAGAAAAAAAATTTAGTGAGCAAAAACCCTACTTCATCAAGCTATACTATTCTAGTAATTTAGTTTAGATTGTTGTAACACCCGAGCCCAATACTACTATTTTCTGTTACTGGTTGAGTGTTAGATATTACTCATTTCATTTATCTTGCTTGTTTGGGTCTTACTGTAAAATTTTATCTGGCAAAGTCATTTCTGCATATAAAAAATTTTAGCACCTAAAATAAAATTAAAAATATCCATCTTGGCCTACTCGACGCCCCTAGCCGCGTGGTAGCATCCGTGCATCGAGTTCTCGTCCCGTTCAGTGAAACGGGCGAGTTTGGACGGCTACGCGCGTGTACAGGTGTCCGACTTGGGGGTATGCTTTTTCATCATAAAACATTTCATTTTGAAATTTGGAACCCGCTTAAAATCCTATTGTTTAAATTTCAAATTTTTGGACGCAACCCGGACGTGATTTGGAAATGTTTCATTTAGCGCCAAAATCCAAAATTAATAAAATAATCAAAACAATAATATATTCGTAATCTTACTGTTACTATAGAATTTATTAAATATTTTAATCTTCCTTTTTAAATCTCTTAGCCAATCACGAGGGTTTTAACCCCGTGGGCCCCTCTTCTCACGTCTCTCTCTCTCTAACCCTCTCGTATCTCTTCCCCTCTCTCTCTAGCTTTCTCTATATCTTTCTCTCTCTAACTCTCTTTCTCTCTCTCCCTATATATATAAATTCCCCCTTCATGTTTCCTTCCTCACGTAACCCACGCAAGAAAACCTATCGCAAACCCTAGCCCTAGCCGCCTCCACCGTCGCCACCGCAGCTCCGACGCCGGCGCCAGCGCCACCGTCGCCCTCGCCTCTGCCTCCTCTTCCCAACCCCAACATCTTCTCCTTCTCCCCCGTGCGCCCTGGGCAGCCGCGATCGATGCAGCAACCTCCTCGCCGGCGGGCCTCGTCGTCGCCTTCCGTGTTGCCGACCAGCACCTCGCCGTGGTTCCCTCACCACCACTCTTCTCCTCCCGGTGCACCCCCTGACCAGAACAGCGACCCCGGCTACCCCCACGATTTTCCCTGTGCTGCCTGAGACGTCGCCGGCGACCCCTGCGCAGCCCCTGGACGTCGCCGACGAGCCCCAACCACCTCTAGACACCTTGTAGGTATGCCCTCCACCTTTCCTTCCTCTTCTCTTCTTTAAGAACTGAAAACAGCCGCTGGAGTTTTGCAGATCGCCGGAGACGCCGTCCTCGCCGCCGTCGATCTTGCCGTCGCCGCAAATACCCTCTGGACCAGTGAGTATTTCCCCCATCATCTTCTTCTCTGGTCTTTTCCTTCTTTCCAAAGTCTATACCCGATTGAAACCCTTTTTACTGTTTTGTGTTCGACGGAATCCGGCCGTGTCGGTGACGTGTCCTGACAATCCAGCGGAGTACTCTGACCTGTGAGGTCCCTTGGTTCGTCGTTTGGGTTCAATCCGTGAACCGTGCGTCCGTCGCGTGTTTCCCCGCCGACGTTACGTTCCGTTTTCCCGGTTCGCGACCCGTCGAGGCAAGTATCACTTGCTACATGCTATACTATACAATTATATATGTTTTAACTCATTAAACCTGCAAAACTTAACTCGGTATAGTTATTTTCTGATTTGGTTGCAATATGACATATATCATTTTACAGTTAACATAAAAATTACAGTTTGCCACTTTTAACCTAAGAACCAAGTTTACCTGTTAATCACATTTTACCGTTTAATAGATTGTAGCACTTTCCCATGTAGTTCTATTACATTCGGATATTCGTATTCAAAGGCTTGATATAACTGTATTGCATCATCATTTAAACTGTTGCACCGCTAAGGGTGCTCAAAACCTGTTAATATAATAAAACGGCTGCACTATATTAATGCACTATTGTGATTGAATGAACTGCTTATTGTTGTTTAATTTATTGCTTATTTCCTGCTGTTAATCCCCTGTTCGATTATATATCTGTTGTGAGCACACCCACGATATTGTTACATCTTGACTTGACTTTGTTACACATGATATATATTGATACACCTGACATGGTATTGTACCATTTACTATTGACTTGACTTGATGTACCATGACCTGACCTGTTACCTGATCTCGTGCCTAATGCCAACAAACCTGACATGTAGTCCTCATGGACCATTCCTGTTGTCTATCCAGACAAACCTGCTGTTACCTGATCCTGTGTTGGCATTAGTTCTTGATTACTGAATACCTGACTCGACATACATAGCTTGGGGGTATGGGAAAATCAAAAGTGTAAACTAAAGTGTAACTTAAAAGGGTATTACTTGATCCGTGGTCCCGGGGGGTAACGGGACAGAGCCATTCATGACTCTTACATTTTCCTGATCCGTGGTCCCGGGGGGTAACGGGACAGAACCACTATTGGTTCATATATTCCTGATCCGTGGTCCCGGGGGGGGGGGTAACGAGACATATCCTTTGAGTTACATGGAGGATTACTCAAATTGATTTCAAAGACTTTAGAATAGAAAACCTGATAGAACAGTTTAGTTACCCACTGCACACTACCCTGCACTGCTTGATTCACATTATTTGCTACTCTCGTTTTATTCATGTTTATTTTGCATTGCCTGTTACACTGTTCCTATTATACTACTTGATGACATGACGCGCTGACGTCTGGGTTTTGCATGGCCCAGATTCCGTATCGCTGTCGCAGTCCGAGCAGGAGTACTTCAGCCAGCAGGCTGAGCTGTGAGGTGTTAGTATTAGTTAGTTTTATTTCCTGCATTTATTTCCTGATGTGAGCCCGCATTATGGGACATACTTTTCAGTTATTTGTATTGGATCATTTGCTTCCGCATTTATTTATTATTGACTCCTGTTATTCTGGTTTATGGACATGTTTTAGAAAATTTTATATTGTTCTTGATATTTCTACAGCCGTAATTTGACTGTGGATGGATGCTTTCTACCCACAGGTAGCATGGTTGGCTATGTCACGTACCTAATCTAGCGTACTCTGGGAAGCGGGGCGTGACATGGTTCTTTTGGTATCATAGCCATAGGTTAGTTGGGTTGATTCTCTTGTAGTTGGGTATTGTATCCAATACACGAATCAGAATACCCGTGTTAGGAAACATGTCCTGCCACTTTGCTGTTTACCATTCTTGAATCTCATCCTTCTTGATTATATCTTTTACGACGTGCAAACTTACTTCGCATGTCGACTCGAAAAACCTGATTTCTTGTTATCTCTAGGACTCAGGCGACTTGGGTGGAGTTAAGTAATTGTGGCTATGATACCGCGGCATAGTTACACTGCGGTGCTCTATTTAAGTATCTTGGAGTTCTAGCCTTGATCTATATATCAAATCTATCATCATGCTAATGTTGGGTGTTTTCTTGATTTCAGGAATATGGCAGGTAAGAATTTGAAGACGTACCAGAGGTGTGTGGACGAAGCCGCCATGCTTGGAGTGATAAGGGGAATGCTAGAAAATCAAAAGAGGCAGACCGAACTGATCCAACAGCAAGCAGACTCGTTTCAGGAAGGTTTGCAGATCGTTCAGCAGTCTGTGAATAACGTTGGAGCTAAACCAGTTGACCGAGTAGGGACCGTGGCAGATTTCAGACGTTTGGGTCCGTCTACATTTACTGGTTTGGAAGAGCCGTTGCCAGCCGAGCAGTGGCTAGTTGACACGGAGAATTTGTTGATTGCGGCACAGATTCCAGATGACAAAAGAGTTGATGTGGTACGCATTCAGTTAGTGGACTACGCCTGAGAATGGTGGCTTGTGGAGGAGACCCGCTTGCCCAAACCGATCAAATGGGCGGATTTTTCTAAGAATTTCCTGGAGAAGTTCTTCCCGCGAACTGCACGGGAGGAAATGGAAGAGAAGTTTATTGGGTTGAGGCAGAATGGAGCACCCGTGGATGTGCATGCAGCAGAATGGACGAGACTCAGCAGATTCGCTGGACCTTTGGTTGCCAACGATGCAGACAGGGCACGGAGGTTCATGCGAAGCTTGGATGTGGACATCCAGAGGCAGATTGTCTCCCTGGGTTTGACCACTTTCTCACAGGTTCTTACGGCAGCTCGGGAACAGCAGAGTTTATCTGGAATGAAAGGGAGCTTGTAGCAGACAGCAGTTGCGGCAAGGAAGCCCGCATTTGTACCTAACAGAGCTCATGGTCGCAGAGGTATTCCAGTGGACCGCCGAGGTGTAGCACCCATGAAGAAGCCTGTGATCGTTGATCGAAGAAAGAGCATGATTTGTGACTACTGCCATTTACCTGGGCACATGCAGAAGGATTGTCGAAGGAAGCTGGGACTTTGTTTGGTTTGTGGAGCGGCTGATCATGCAGTTGGTGCCTGTCCGTCGAAGCTTCGTACGAGGGATGATTTTCAGAAGCCTCCGCAGAAACCGTTCCAAGGGCAGAAACAGCTGACTCAAGGACCTAATCAGGCTCGAGCTTTTACCTTGACAGCTGAGGAAGCTAAGGCATCAGGAGAAGTGGTTTCAGGTATTCTACTCGTTCATGGTTTTCCCGCAGTGGCATTATTTGATTCTGGTGCATCCCATTGTTTTATGTCATCCAAGTTTATAACTACACACTCGATTGCCTGCACGACCCTGTCTAGTTTCTGGGACATACACACTGGGAATGGAAAAATTGTATCTAGTAGGGAATGTAAAGACTGTACAGTTGTGGTGTGCGGACGGGAGCTTTTTGCAGATTTCTTGGTGATTGATACGGGCAGCTACGAGGTCGTCTTGGGAATGGACTTTCTTGGCACTTTCCACGGTCACATTGACTGTAGGGCAAGGAAGGTAATTTTCCAGATTCCCGGACATCCTGAGTTTACCTTCACTGGAGGAAGCAGTTCTGTCGGGCCAGTCGAGTTTAGGGCTAGGTCGACAAATGTTACTCTTGCAGCAATGGATGTTGATAGTAATGAAGAGCCGGCGGTTGTTCGCGATTTTATGGATGTGTTTGAAGATATATCGGGTTTACCGCCGAAGCGAGACGTGGAGTTCGCGATTGACCTTATTCCTGGTGTAGCGCCAGTATCTAAAGCGTATTATCCAATGGCACCAGTATAGTTAGAAGAAGTCAAGAAACAAGTTGCTGAATTGCTTGAGAAGGGTTGGATTCGAAGCAGCAACTTGCCTTGGGGAGCTCTAGTCCTTCTAGTAAAGAAGAAGGATGGCACGAGAAGGATGTGCATCGACTATCGAGAATTAAACCGGGTGACTATCAAGAACAAGTACCCGATCCCTCGCATTGGAGAACTTTTTGAGCAGCTTAGTGGCACGGGGGTATTCTCGAAGCTGGATTTGCGATCCGGATATCATCAGGTCCGAGTGAAAGCAGAAGATATTTGCAAGACGGCGTTTCGAACTCGGTATGGACATTACGAGTACTTAGTAATGCCCTTCGGAGTAACGAATGCGCTGGCAATATTCATGGATTTGATGAACCGAATCTTTTCACCGTTCTTGGACCAGTTTATTGTGGTAATCATTGACGATATTCTGGTTTACTCGAAGAGTTTTGAGGAGCATGCTGAGCATTTGAAGATCGCACTGCAGACATTGAGACATGAGAAATTGTATGCGAAGATGAGTAAGTGCGAATTTTGGCTGGAAGAAGTGAAGTTTCTGGGGCATATTGTGTCGGGCGATGGAATCGCCGTCGATCCCGAAAAGATTGCAGCAGTTCAAGATTGGCCGATTCCAAAGAATGTAGCTGAGATAAGAAGTTTCCTTGGATTAGCCGGGTACTACAGGAGATTTGTGGAGAACTTCGCTCATCTGGCAGAGCCGTTGACCAAGCTTACGCGCAAGGAGGTACCTTTTGTATGGACGAATAAATGTGCGTTAGCTTTTGAGACGTTGAAGCAGAAGTTGATAACCACCCCTATCCTGACCGTGCCAGACAATTCTGGAGGATTGGTGATTCACAGCGACGCATCTGGCAAAGGATTGGGATGTATTTTGATGCAGCATGGGAAAGTCGTAGCATATGCATCAAGACAACTGAAGACCCATGAGAAGAATTATCCAACTCATGACTTGGAGCTTGCGGCTGTGATCTTCGCTTTGAAGATTTGGAGACACTACCTTTTGGGTGAGAGAGTCGAAGTTTTAACAGATCACAAGAGTCTGAAGTATGTGTTCACTCAGAAGGAGTTGAATATGAGGCAGCGTAGATGGTTGGAGCTGATGGCCGACTACGACCTTGATCTTAAATACCATCCGGGAAAGGTTAACGTCGTGCCGGATGCACTTAGTCGGTTACCAGCAATTCAGGTGTTAACTACACAGAGGGAGATCATTGTAGATTTTTGAAGATTTGACTTGGAAATTGTGCTACCGCGTTTTACGGGACAGTTGATGCAGTTGCAGGTACAGTCGTCCTTGTTTGAGAAGATTAAAGCGGCACAATCGCAGGATCCTAGACTGCAAAAGTTTCGAGAGCAGGTTGAAGCCGTACTACGAATAGATTTACTGGTCCATGAAGATGGTTCGTTGAGGTATGGTAGCTGTTTGTGTGTGCCAAAGGGAGATGTTCGTGAAGAGCTTATGAAGGAGGCACACAGTTCAGCTTACTCTGTACATCCAGGAGGCACAAAGATGTACCGAGATATTCGACCGCATTTCTGGTGGGAAGGCATGAAACGGGAGATTGCTCGCTTCGTGGCTAAGTGCTTGGTGTGTCAGCAAGTCAAGGCTGGACACCAAAGGTTGCTGGTTTATTGCAACCACTTCCGATTCCTCAGTGGAAGTGGGAACATATAACCATGGATTTCGTGACGGTTTTACCGCGGAGTCCAAAGGGCAACAATGCAGTATGGGTGATTGTCGATCGGTTGACCAAGGCAGCTCACTTTATCCCTTTCCGGGTTGGTCAATCAACAGAGACTTTGGCAGAACGGTACATGCAGGAGATTGTAAGACTGCATGGCGTACCGGTGAGCATCGTGTCCGATCGGGACACTCGGTTCTTATCACACTTCTGGAGGAGTTTACAGGAAAGTTTAGGGACTCGATTGAAGTTTAGCACAGCTTATCATCCTCAAACTGATGGTCAGTCGGAGAGAACGATCCAAACTCTTGAAGACATGTTGAGAGCATGCATGTTGGACTTCAAGGGTTCATGGGAGGATCACCTACACTTGGTGGAGTTTTCTTACAACAATAGTTTCCAAGCAACTATCCAGATGGCTCCGTTTGAAGCTTTGTATGGTCGTAAGTGCCGTTCACCTGTTTGTTGGGATGATGTTGGTGAACGAAGATTATTGGGACCAGATTTGGTGGTACAGACAGTTGAGAAGGTTAACACTATCAGAAAGCATATGAAGGCAGCACAAGACAGACAGAAAAGCTGGGTTGACATGTCAAGAAGACCTCTAGAGTTCGCCGTGGGTGATTTGGTTTTCTTGAAGATATCGCCGACTAGAGGGGTGATTCGTTTTGGGAGTCGAGGAAAGCTCAGCCCTCGATTCGTTGGACCCTTCGAGATATTGGAGCGCGTTGGAGAGGTAGCGTACCGTTTGGCGTTACCGCAGTCCTTGGCGGGTGTGCACGATGTGTTTCACGTATCTCAACTACGAAGGTATGTTCGAGATGAAACACACGTCTTGGATCATTCGGAGTTAACAGTACGGGAAGACCTGACTTTTGAGGAGCGACCGGTTGAAATCATGGATCGAAGGGAAAAGGTTCTTAAGAACAAGGTTATCCCCCTTGTGCTCGTTTCTTGGGGTAATCGATCGCATGCAGAGTCCACTTGGGAACGAGAAGACGAGATTCGACAGAAGTTTCCTCACCTTTTCCTGTAGTTTTCTATCTTGTATTCTTGGAATTTCGAGGACGAAATCCTTTTGTAGTTGGGTATAATGTAATACCCGAGCCCAATACTACTATTTTCTGTTACTGGTTGAGTGTTAGATATTACTCATTTCATTTATCTTGCTTGTTTGGGTCTTACTGTAAAATTTTATCTGGCAAAGTCATTTCTGCATATAACAAATTTTAGCACCTAAAATAAAATTAAAAATATCCATCTTGGCCTACTCGACGCCCCTAGCCGCGTGGTAGCATCCGTGCATCGAGTTCTCGTCCCGTTCAGTGAAACGGGCGAGTTTGGACGGCTACGCGCGTGTACAGGTGTCCGACTTGGGGGTATGCTTTTTCATCATAAAACATTTCATTTTGAAATTTGGAACCCGCTTAAAATCCTATTGTTTAAATTTCAAATTTTTGGACGCAACCCGGGCGTGATTTGGAAATGTTTCATTTAGCGCCAAAATCCTAAATTAATAAAATAATCAAAACTATAATATATTCGTAATCTTACTGTTACTATAGAATTTATTAAATCTTTTAATCTTCCTTTTTAAATCTCTCAGCCAATCACGAGGGTTTTAACCCCGTGGGCCCCTCCTCTTACGTCTCTCTCTCTCTAACCCTCTCGTATCTCTTCCCCTCTCTCTTTAGCTTTCTCTATATCTTTCTCTCTCTAACTCTCTTTCTCTCTCTCCCTATATATATAAATTCCCCCTTCATGTTTCCTTCCTCACGTTGTAGGGTTCCTAGGCACTCTAGTGAAGTCTCACAAGTGATCAAACATGCACAAATCAAATTTTACGGGTGCCTACAAACCCGACTATGGATCGTTTACTAGATATTTAGGCGAAACAAGCAAACTAGTTAACATTTTAACTAAGGGAACGGATATACAACCTTTGTAGACCCGGTCCACCACCTCCATGGCTCCGCAATGAAGTCCCCTCGCTGTCCAAATCATGTCTTGGGCTCTAGCGTCGGCATCATCGAAGAATGGGCGGGCTTGATCATCGGTTCGATGCCGAAGATGATCTACGTCGAGGCATCGCTAGAACAAGCTCCAACTTCACCAAGTCGGAAAAACTTGTGAAGGAAACACCCTATACTACTTGGAAAGAGGTAGAGGGTGAAGAAATAGGAAGTGGGTAAACTTTAGTTTTGGATTTCTCACTAGATTTCATGACTTGCCATTGGAGTAGCAAGCTTTCTTCATTGAAGAAGAAGATGAAGAAAGAAGAAGAAGATATGATAAGTTAATTAAAAATGAGATAATTAAATCAATACTTATCATGACTTCAACTATAGTTAAGTGTAGAGAATTAACTTGGGTTAGTTAAATGGTTATGGTTAAGTAAAAGACAAGAATGAAGACTAAGTCAAAGCTTCAAGAATCTTCAACTAAAAACAAAATAAGCAACCATTCATTTATCTTTTTCATTTTCCAAAATGGATATAAATAAATAAGATAAATGAATAAGTAATCAAAACCCTAATCATTAACTTAAACCATGGTTTGATTCTTTACACTGAACCAAGTAAGCATGTATCATCAAACATGATACAAACATGTGCACAAAACTATATCGCATATACAATGTGCACAATTCAAGTGAGAAAATCCATTTAAAGTGAACTAATACTAGTTAATGCAAAGCAATATATCAAATATATAATTATACATTAAATCATTAAATCAACACTTGATTCAATGATCCGGTCATATCGGATATAACCGACTAGTATCATATGTATCGGCTTATCGAATCAATCCTTGATTCGATAACTAGGTTATATCGCATATAACCATTCGACACATTCATCGCGAGAATGAAATACGGTATCACATACACGCATTATTCTCGGTCCCGCACATATCTCATATGCGCTCCTATTTCGTTTCGCTTGAGCTAGGAAACCTCTGTGTAGGACTCTAAAGACTCGTCAATACGCCGGCAGCAGATGATGATCATATCAAACACCCACAAGCCGCAAGCGGTCTGCTAAACGTAACGGCCACCCGGGTATTGAGCGATCAGAAGATCGACGAGCAAGCCCGCTCACACTCCTGCGAATCCGACCAGTAACACTTACCGTACGGTCCGGTCTGTTCGTCTGATATGTCGCATATCTCGCCTAGGGGTGGTAAACGTCAGACCGCAATAGCTCGATAAGTCATGCCGACTTGAGGTCCATAACATTCGTGAAACTACTGATAACACTTACCAGTATATCACTGCAACCCTGGCCAGGGATTTCCTGTTATGGCCAGTCGAGCATAGCACAACATCAACCCCCAATACCGGGAGAGACGAATCCCCTCCTATCGCTCATTGCCTCCATGTGAATCGGGACTGTACCCAAAAACCACCTGTTTGCACGACTCAGTAGAGCCGTGGTAGGGTGGAAATCAAAGCACAGTGGGAGACACACAAGACTCTATGACGATCTCGGGTCAACAGACTAAGCTGTACCAGTGTCACCAGAGAACTGCCATCTGACGTGAGGTATAATACCATCTGGGAGTTCTCGGCGAGTCCGTTCAGTGTACCCAGTCTCCACTGAGCACCCGCATACCATCTTCGATGTCAAACACCAATGGATATGGGATCATCCATCGCCCATCGCATGGGTCGAGAAGATATGCGCTAGTCTACTCTGGAATATCGATGCCCCGTCTCGATATTTCCACGACTAGGAACATTTCAAGGATGTACTCATGGACTACCCAGGCCCCACTAGTATGATCTGCATCATAGTCCTGGAAGTCGAGTACACATCCTAAGGGCTTTATCAACATGTAATCAGAGAGACAGAAAGTATACATGTTATGATAAAGAGCAACCAGATAGCGTACTATCATGTCGAGCAAGAAAGTCCTACCTATATATGTCCCAGCATCCACTACAATATACATCCAATGTACAGTAATGGCCTCTAGGGCATACATATAACTAACAATCTCCCACTTGCACTAGGGCCATCTGTAGCAGTGGTTGCAGTATCTAATACTCAACCATCCCATATGAGTCTCTCTCTGGGAAAAGGCCTTCGTGAGTGGATCCGCCGTGTTGTCCTCTGAGTCTACTCTCCTAACCTCGATCACCCTGGAGATCAGCTATCTCCATGATCAGGTGATACTGCCTCAGAATATGTCTGGGTCACTGATGGGACCAGGGTTCCAGGGTCGAAGCCACGCTTCCATTGTCATACAATGGCAGGAACCTAGTTCATCTTATGAACCAATATACACCCAAACTTCCTCTTTGGTAGTATCTTTAATAGCGATGTTACCAGCCTTTATCGTCTAGTTTGCCACGGTATCGAGCTTGGAACTCTTCCAACATACCGTCCCTTTACTGAGGGTAAAGACAGTGCCTGTGACTGACATTCAGTCGTCTTTATCACCCTGGAACACTTCCAGTGATTCTTCCCAGGATCGGTTGATACCATCTCACTACAACTAGTGAGAATCCTAACATCCTATTAGATCTATCTCATAGATCCAAACCCAAGATTTAGGAGGTATCACTTTGATCCTATGTGGAGAATCATTGTGATAAGCGGAGATTGATCGAGTGTAGCATAGGAAACTCTTTCCTTATCAAGAGTATGTTATCCACGTACTCTACGAGGATCACCACCATACTCCCTACTACCTTTTTGTATATACAAGGTTCATCTACCATTTTGATGATGTCAAACTCTTCGACTAACACATCAAAACAGACGTTCCAACTCCGCGATGCCTGCTTTATCCTATAAAACATCTTGCACACGTTTCCGCTGCTCCCACTGTCTACGAGGCCCTCTGGCTGTGTACTTATAGACGCATTCTTCTAAAACATCATTTAGAAAAGCAGTCAAGACACCCAACCGCCAGATATCGTAGTCATGGTATGTAGCCGTGGTAAGTAGTATCTGGATGGACTTAAGCATAGGTACTGGAAAAGGTTTCATCATTTTCCATGCCTGGTCGATGACGAAAAACTTTAACAAGTCTAGCTTTGAAAGTCTCAACTTTTCCATCTACACCAAGTAATCTTCTCAAGATTTACTTGCTCCTGATGGGGATTTAACCCTTCAGATATAGCAGTTAAAGTCCATACTTTGCTGGTGTACATGGATTCCATCTCAGATCGTTAAGCATCCAGCCATTCTTACAGAGTTCCTACTCTCGATGGCCTGCTCGAAACTAGTTGGGTCATCATCTCATGATGCAATCCTTGCTCCCACTGTCATCGAGAAACCGAGGTATCTCTCAGGCGGATGAGGAACCCTACTAGATCGGCGGAGAGGCTGAGGTTCGTCGGAAACTATTGAATCCTTTGGTTCTGTCAAATCATTAGCAGTTTTGTACAGCTGGAACCTTTCCAGTTCTACAGAACTGATCTTGCCTCGATCTTGTCCGGATTTTGCTTTTGACATAGGCCGGACAACCCCAAATCTTAACTCGCTTAAGAGATGGGTTCTTCCCATACCATATCTCATATGGAGTGGTAGGCACTGATTTGATTCAAACCTAATTCAATAGGTATGCAGCTTCTCAAGTGCATAACCCCAAAAGGAAATAGGTAACTCAGTAGTACTCATCATAGAGCACACCTTATCATATAGGGTGTGATTGCTCCGCCCGATATACCATCGTGCTATGGTTTATACGGAGGAGTAATGCTGAGAGAGAATCTCATTTTCTTTTGGAATAGTCCAGGAATGCTATGCACAAGTATTCTCCTCCCTGATCTCATCATAGGACATAACACTTATACCCGTATTTTGGTTCTCTACTACCTACTTATATTCTGTGAATACCTCAAAAGCTTCGGACTTATGTTTCAACAGGAACATACGACTGAATCTTGAGAGATTATCAGAGAATGTAACGAAGTATAAAGAACCAGTCCTGGCATGTGTAGACAGAAGACCTTACATACATCATCATGTATCAGTCCCAAGAGTTTACTAACTCTTTCTCCGCTTCCAGTAAACAGAGCTAGTGTCATTATATCTTTGTGACATGACTGGAAAGTTTCACAAGATGTAAATTCAAACTGATTTAAATATGCATCTAAAATGTAACTACAGCCAGTCGGGTCGCATTGACATGACCTAGTCTATAATGCCTCAAGAACGAATCGTTCATTTCTGAACTCTTCCTCTTGTGTGTGTTCTGCATACAAGGAACTGTAGTTTGATTTAGAACGTCAATGCTTTTAGATAACGTGCCTGAACCGATCAACTTTTGATATAGGAAATGTTCAAAACATTATCCAACAATACAAAATTATATCATTTCTTTACTAATAAAGAGACTGATATGATTTTGTATATCAGGTTCGGTATCTAATAGCATTTGTTCAGAATCAATGTATTCGTAATACAGGGTGACAGTGACCAACAGACTTGGCTGCAACACTTGCCCCGATTTCTGTCTCATGAAACTTATCACCCGTTCTCAGTTTTTCTACCCTTTTGTAGCCCTATGTAACAGATTACATGTCTGGGATCCTGATCCGGTATCATATACCCAGGATACTGAGAAACAGTTCTTTGTAATGAACACACTCGAAGGAGATGCATCATATGCACTTTCTTCGTTTGGGCGGCATAGGAATTCTGGTATTCCCCAATTTCCTGCTCTGTCTTATAACAATTATAAGTTGGAGCGGGACCAACGTTCCCCAGCACAGTATAACAAGCGGGTTCGGTCAATATTCCGTATTATTATCTTGATTAAGGCGTGATATGGTTGCTACCAGGAGAGAGAGAGAAGAAAACACTCTGCGTACGCTCTTGCAAGATTAGATTGGTTATGTATTTTATCTAATCAGGATGGCTCCCACTGTTTTTATCAAATCTTCCTTCAAACCCTAAAAGGAAAGACTAGCCGGGATTAATTACACTCTACAAGTTCGTCAATCTTTCAGCCAGGCCAGTGTCGGTACTTTGAGGGAGGTTCCCCGTGCTTTCGCACGGACCTAATTACAGTAAACCTCATTTTCCCAGAGGCGTAACCCCGTTGACACCTTTCTAGACACCTACTTGATCGGCTAATTGTAAAGTGCAAAACTCTCCCAGGAGTAACAATTACTCGCAGTGGGTATCGGGATCCAACTATCACATAGAAGGTATGCAATCTCATTGCAAATTTCAACACTTGAAACTCCCGATAAAGGTTTTTACCCCTAGCACCTGTGACCTTAACTATGGTCAACAAATCATAAGTACTAGTCAAGTTCTACCCGTCATTTCGTGATTAATTAGACCCACCCACATGACCCTTAACTAAGGTCAACAAAGTCACGCGACTGTCCTAACTAATCGCATCATATGCGGTGTAGGAAGACATCATTTAGCTACCGTATACTGTGCCTTGACTATGGTCAACAAACACAGCACGAATACTAAGTACTCTACTTCCTAAAATGACGGAGGGTTGCGGCTGGTTTTTGTGAAAACCTTTAACGCTTTGAACTTGATCTCGTTGCGGAATCAAATGGTTTTTAAATGGAATGTTTTCGAGGCTTTTCTAGTTTTGCTAAAGGGGTCACTCCCGGTGAAGGGATCGTCGGCCCTTTCCTCGTCGAATGAGGTGCGGGATACATCATATATATCACTGTGCAAAGCGGAAACTATAGAAGCGATCAAAGACAAACCGAGGGTTGTAGCATCTGCCAGTTATTGCTAAAGGAGTCACTCCCGGTGAAGGGATCTCGGTCCTTTCCTCATCGAATAAGGTGCAGGATGTTCTATAATGAACACCGCGATGCAAAGCAAGAACTGTAGCTACCTGTTTTATTTTGAAATTCGATTCCACAACATCAATTAGGTTTATTTTCTTTCATTAATCTCATTAATGAATATCCCATCATTTAAATTACCTAAACATCACAGATAAATATGACGTACACTTATGCCATCCGCATTCGCCTCGATGTCCCCTCGTGCACCGTTAGGTTAGGTAACTAACGGCAGAGCGGGGCAGGGCTAGCGCGGGTGTAAAACATAAGCAACGTCTATATAATATATCATATATACTATATATAATACCTGTCACAGAACATCGCATGATCACATCACAGATAAAGCACAGCAGAAGAATCATATGAAATATTGGATATACTAGGACGTCCGTGTTTTCAATACGAGCCAGTATAAAACACGGATTCCACGGTCGTGATGAATAGCCAATCCCACACCCCTAGACCCCTATGAGAGCGGCAAGCAACCCTACCAATTCTAGGGTTAGGAGACCCAGACTCGACTCCTCGAGTTGGTCTCCCACTGGACCCCAGAACCCGGTTACTTGTGCTCCCCTCCTTGGGTCTATCCTAATGCGGAAAAGTAAATAATATACAAATGGTGACAACATCCGCAACCTAGAAGTGCCCCAATAAAAGAATATTACATACAAGTTTTTACATGAATGAAAATGAAAAAGTCTCATCTCATATAAAAACCCCCCGGCTATTCAAACACGACGATCCAATATAACATATCCAGCAACACATAACATCAGATGTCATCAACGTAAGTAAATATGCGCATCCCAATTGTCGTTGACATATAGCAACGAAACCGGCGATATCACATATTACACTTACGGTCACAGAAAAGAAAATGTAAAACTACAACAGTTGGAATCCGCAACCACCTCAGACATCGCATGCCTGACCAAATGAATTACTTAGACATCGCATGCCTAACAATTATAAACCCCGCATTTTAGTCTCATTATCGAAAACTCTTTTCAATATCAAGTCGGGCAATTCAACAGGATTCCCGACATTCTGATCGAATGCTCGTCGCAAACTTTAGTAGGCGGCCGCACCCCCGACGCCGTCAACGAAGTGCACCAAGGCGGAACACCGCTACCGGGAGCACCCGAACGGATGCTTTCGGCGACGGGGTTCTCCTACAGTCACTTGGTCGGGGCTATGGGGTGAGGCTGTCTATTAAGTTTACCCGGCGAGTATCCGCGTACGCTACGTGATTGCGACGGACTTTTGATCACATCAAAACTCCGTGGCAACCGATCAAATGAGACTAAACTGCTATGTTTATAATATTCATTCCGTTATCTCATAACTATTTGCGAATTCCAATTATTGTATCACATTCCGGATAAATAGAAAATGTTAAACTTTCCGATCGAACAATCGAACACCCAAGTTTTCCCGAAACAGCTCAACACATGAAATAAGTCTAACAGCATTCAGTTCGTGCCTCAGTAGCAACGGTCCAGCCGTAGAAGGGTCAAGCCAACGCCTCACATGTGGCATGCCGTACTGCCCCAAACCCCAAGGTTCAAAGGGCAGTTCAAGACGGTCACATAATCGAGTTAAGGTTTGTTGTCTTCTAGAGGGTCCATCGCGTTACTTGCACTACTTAGAACGTCGTTAAACTACGGAAAAATCCAACAATTGGAAATTTCCCGGCAGGGGAAAAAGTGGGTATTTATATCCGGTCGAACTTTTTAACATATTCTAAAAATACCCGGAAAAGCACACCGACAAAATTAGACAGTCCGATCGAATACACCGAGTCCCCAATACAACACAGAAAATACAACTCTGGAAAAATTATTAAAAATTCCCAGGAAAATCAACACAGAAAGCTAAGAACTACTGTGCAAAATTGGCTGCACAAAGCGACAAAAGAGCCGCGGATCCGCCGCATGATCCTACTGTAGGGCCGCGGATCCGCGCCACCTTTGTGGAATCAATCCCTCGAATTTCACAGTAAGTCTTAGGATTACCTGCTGATTTTTCTGCATATTTTTAATTCCAAAAAATCCACATTTTACAGAAAAGTCCAGAGAGCAATTTCAAAGTCGGGTTTTGGGTCGATCGGACTTCTAACTCCGTCGGGACTTCGCCTAAGGCTCTAGCTAGGCTCTGATACCACTGTAGGGTTCCTAGGCACTCTAGTGAAGTCTCACAAGTGATCAAACATGCACAAATCAAATTTTACGGGTGCCTACAAACCCGACTATGGATCGTTTACTAGATATTTAGGCAAAACAAGCAAACTAGTTAACATTTTAACTAAGGGAACGGATATACAACCTTTGTAGACCCGGTCCACCACCTCCACGGCTCCGCAATGAAGTCCCCTCGCTGTCCAAATCATGTCTTAGGCTCTAGCGTCGGCATCATCGAAGAATGGGCGGGCTTGATCATCGGTTCGATGCCGAAGATGATCTACGTCGAGGCATCGCTAGAACAAGCTCCAACTTCACCAAGTCGGAAAAACTTGTGAAGGAAACACCCTATACTACTTGGCAAGAGGTAGAGGGTGAAGAAATAGAAAGTGGGTAAACTTTAGTTTTGGATTTCTCACTAGATTTCATGACTTGCCATTGGAGTAGCAAGCTTTCTTCATTGAAGAAGAAGATGAAGAAAGAAGAAGAAGATATGATAAGTTAATTAAAAATGAGATAATTAAATCAATACTTATCATGACTTCAACTATAGTTAAGTGTAGAGAATTAACTTGGGTTAGTTAAATGGTTAGGGTTAAGTAAAAGACAAGAATGAAGACTAAGTCAAAGCTTCAAGAATCTTCAACTAAAAACAAAATAAGCAACCATTCATTTATCTTTTTCATTTTCCAAAATGGATATAAATAAATAAGATAAATGAATAAGTAATCAAAACCCTAATCATTAACTTAAACCATGGTTTGATTCTTTACACTTAACCAAGTAAGCATGTATCATCAAACATGATACAAACATGTGCACAAAACTATATCGCATATACAATGTGCACAATTCAAGTGAGAAAATCCATTTAAAGTGAACCAATACTAGTTAATGCAAAGCAATATATCAAATATATAATTATACATTAAATCATTAAATCAACACTTGATTCAATAATCCGGTCATATCGGATATAACCGACTAGTATCATATGTATCGGCTTATCGAATCAATCCTTGATTCGATAACTAAGTTATATCGCATATAACCATTCGACACATTCATCGTGAGAATGAAATACGGTATCACATACACGCATTATTCTCGGTCCCGCACATATCTCATATGCGCTCCTATTTCGTTTCGCTTGAGCTAGGAAACCTCTGTGTAGGACTCTAAAGACTCGTCAATACGCCGGCAGCAGATGATGATCATATCAAACACCCACAAGCCGCAAGCGGTCTGCTAAACGTAACGGCCACCCGGGTATTGAGCGATCAGAAGATCGACGAGCAAGCCCGCTCACACTCCTGCGAATCCGACCAGTAACACTTACCGTACGGTCCGGTCTGTTCGTCTGATATGTCGCATATCTCGCCTAGGGGTGGTAAACGTCAGACCGCAATAGCTCGATAAGTCATGCCGACTTGAGGTCCATAACATTCGTGAAACTACTGATAACACTTACCAGTATATCACTGCAACCCTGGCCAGGGATTTCCTGTTATGGCCAGTCGAGCATAGCACAACATCAACCCCCAATACCGGGAGAGACGAATCCCCTCCTATCGCTCATTGCCTCCATGTGAATCGGGACTGTACCCAAAAACCACCTGTTTGCACGACTCAGTAGAGCCGTGGTAGGGTGGAAATCAAAGCACAGTGGGAGACACACAAGGCTCTATGACGATCTCGGGTCTACAGACTAAGCTGTACCAGTGTCACCAGAGAACTGCCATCTGACGTGAGGTATAATACCATCTGGGAGTTCTCGGCGAGTCCGTTCAGTGTACCCAGTCTCCACTGAGCACCCGCATACCATCTTCGATGTCAAACACCAATGGATATGGGATCATCCATCGCCCATCACATGGGTCGAGAAGATATGCGCTAGTCTACTCTGGAATATCGATGCCCCGTCTCGATATTCCCACGACTAGGAACATTTCAAGGATGTACTCATGGACTACCCAGGCCCCACTAGTATGATCTGCATCATAGTCCTAGAAGTCGAATACACATCCTAAGGGCTTTATCAACATGTAATCAGAGAGACAGAAAGTATACATGTTAAGATAAAGAGCAACCAGATAGCGTACTATCATGTCGAGCAAGAAAGTCCTACCTATATATGTCCCAGCATCCACTACAATATACATCCAATGTACAGTAATGGCCTCTAGGGCATACATATAACTAACACACGTAACCCACGCGAGAAAACCCATCGCAAACCCTAGCCCTAGCCGCCTCCACCGTCGCCACCGCAGCTCCGACGCCGGCGCCCGCTCCACCGTCGCCCTCGCCTCTGCCTCCTCTTCCTAACCTCAACATCTTCTCCTTCTCCCCCGTGCTCCCTGGACAGCCGCGATCGCTGCAGTTCCCTGCAGCAACCTCCTCGCCGGCGGGCCTCATCGTCGCCTTCCGTGCTGCCGACCAGCACCTCGCCGTGGTTCCCTCACCACCACTCTCCTCCTCCCGGTGCACCCCCTGACCAGAACAGCGACCCCGGCTACCCCCGCGATTTTCCCTGTGCTGCCTGAGACATCGCCGGCGACCCCTGCGCCGCCCCTGGACGTCGCCGACGAGCCCCAACCACCTCTAGACACCTTGTAGGTATGCCCTCCACCTTTCCTTCCTCTTCTCTTCTTTAAGAACTGAAAATAGCCGCTGGAGTTTTGCAGATCTCCGGAGACGCCGTCCTCGCCGCCGTCGATCTCGCCGTCGTCGCAAATACCCTCTGGACCAGTGAGTATTTCCCCCATCATCTTCTTCTCTGGTCTTTTCCTTCTTTCCAAAGTCTATACCCGATTGAAACCCTTTTTACTGTTTTGTGTTCGCCGGAATCCGGCCGTGTCGGTGACGTGTCCTGACAATCCAGCGGAGTGCTCTGACCCGTGAGGTCCCTTGGTTCGTCGTTTGGGTTCAATCCGTGAACCGTGCGTCCGTCGCGTGTTTCCCCGCCGACGTTACGTTTCGTTTTCCCGGTTCGCGACCTATCGAGGCAAGTATCACTTGCTACATGCTATACTATACAATTATATATGTTTTGACTCATTAAACCTGCAAAACTTAACTCGGTATAGTTATTTTCTGATTTGGTTGCAATATGACATATATCATTTTACAGTTAACATAAAAATTACAGTTTGCCACTTTTAACCTAAGGACCAAGTTTACCTGTTAATCACATTTTATCGTTTAATAGATTGTAGCACTTTCCCATGTAGTTCTATTACATTCGGATATTCGTATTCAAAGGCTTGATATAACTGTATTGCATCATCATTTAAACTGTTGCACCGCTAAGGGTGCTCAAAACCTGTTAATATAATAAAACGGCTGCACTTTATTAATGCACTATTGTGATTGAATGAACTGCTTATTGTTGTTTAATTTATTGCTTATTTCCTGCTGTTAATCCCCTGTTCGATTATATATCTGTTGTGAGCACACCCACGATATTGTTACATCTTGACTTGACTTTGTTACACATGATATATATTGATACACCTGACATTGTATTGTACCATTTACTATTGACTTAACTTGATGTACCATGACCTGACCTGTTACCTGATCTCGTGCCTAATGCCAACAAACCTGACATGTAGTCCTCATGGACCATTCCTGTTGTCTATCCAGACAAACCTGCTATTACCTGATCCTGTGTTGGCATTAGTTCTTGATTACCGAATACCTGACTCGACATACATAGCTTGGGGGTATGGGAAAATCAAAAGTGTAAACTAAAGTGTAACTTAAAAGGGTATTACTTGATCCGTGGTCCCGGGGGATAACGGGACAGAGCCATTCGTGACTCTTACATTTTCCTGATCCGTGGTCACGGGGGGTAACGGGACAGAACCACTATTGGTTCACATATTCCTGATCCGTGGTCCCGGTAGGTAACGGGATCTATCCTTTGAGTTACATGGAGAATTACTCAAATTGATTTCAAAGACTTTAGAATAGAAAACCTGATAGAACAGTTTAGTTACCCACTGCACACTACCCTGCACTGCTTGATTCACATTATTTGCTACTTTCGTTTTATTCATGTTTATTTTGCATTGCCTGTTACACTGTTCCTATTATACTACTTGATGACATGACGCGCTGACGTCTGGGTTTTGCATGGCCCAGATTCCGTATCGCTGTCGCAGTCCGAGCAGGAGTACTTCAGCCAGCAGGCTGAGCTGTGAGGTGTTAGTATTAGTTAGTTTTATTTCCTGCATTTATTTCCTGATGTGAGCCCGCATTATGGGACATACTTTTCAGTTATTTGTATTGGATCATTTGCTTCCGCATTTATTTATTATTGACTCCTGTTATTCTGGTTTATGGACATGTTTTAGAAAATTTTATATTGTTCTTGATATTTCTACAGCCGTAATGTGACTGTGGATGGATGCTTCCTACCTACAGGTAGCATGGTTGGCTATGTCATGTGCCCAATCTAGCGTACTCTGGGAAGCGGGGCGTGACAATTGTTCTCTTCACTAATACCTTGATTAGTGAAGTGTGAGGTTGAGTGTGAGTTGCCTCAAGGTGGATCATTTTCGACAAAAAAGACTTTGAGCAAACTTGTTCCTTTCATCAAGTGGATCCCTGGAAGGAGTTCAAGGGACTACTACAAGGAGCATTTGAAGTGAAGGAAGGCTACAAAGGTTGTAGCATCTCTTCACTTAGAATAGAACTTCTTTTTGCTATCTTTGCAACCCTAATCCTGTAATATAATCTTGTAAGCAGATTTAGCCCTCTAGATTTTTTAAAATTGCATACTAGATGTTCTTAAAACCCTAGTAGAGATGCTAGGATTTACTTTCAATATATATATGTATGTAAATGTATATATATCTTTATATATATATTAATGTATATGTATATATTATTATTTATTTATTATACTTAATAAATGGTGGGGCCCATCCTCTCTCTTATGTGTGTGACACACACATGAGAGAGAGTGAGAGTGACTCATGTCATATTAGTATGACATGGGTGGAAAAAAGAAATTAACTTAGTTCATTCATTTTTCAAGCCATCAAACTTCTTCTTCTTCCTCTTCACTAGAGATTTTGCTCTCTAGATTAATAGCAAGTGATGCCATGGTGAGAGAGTGACAAAAAGAGGGAATATCCATCGTTCACATCGTTTTCCTATACGCATAGTTAGCCTCTGGAGGAAGTTTCTCCGTCCGGTGATGGAGTTGGAGCTCGGACAGCCCGCTTTTAACGCGGATCATCTACGGTGAGGCGGCCGGCATTTAGACGGGTCCGGGAGCTCACAAAGTCTAGGCGGGGTCTTCCGGGATTAGCCGAACATGCTACAAAGATTGTAGCAGCCTCTCTTTGCTCTCTTTATATTTCTAGTTTAATCCATTGCTAAGTATTTGATGATTTTGGTGATGGATTGGGGTTATGCTTTGTAAATGTATTGTTTTTCAAATTCTGCCACGGGCGTGATCGTTACGACCCAAACCCCCGTCCACTTACACAACTTTCTTCCGGATCAGGTGATACTGTCTCAGAATTTGTCTGGATCATTGATGGGACATAGGTTCCTTGGTTAACACCATAGCCCCATTGTTATTACAATACAAGGGTATTGGATAAATAATGGTTGGATCTACTCTAAACTCAGTGATGAACTTTCTCATCCAGACAGCCTCTTTGGCAGCATCGTTGGCAGCAATGTACCCAGCCTTCATCGTCGAGTCTGCCACGGAATCCTGTTTGGAGCTCTTCCAATAGACCGCCCCTCTATTGAGGGTAAACACATGACCCGAGACAGACTTGCTGTCATCTATCCCACTTTGGAAGCTTGAATCGGTAATGGCCTCAATTTGGAGATTGCCATTATCATACACTAAGAACAATACTTCAGTCCTTCGCAGGTACTTAATAATGTTCTTCACAGTTGTCCAATACTTCTCCCTTGGGTTTATGTCTTGCCCCGCTTCTCAGAAGATGGAAACATGCACGTGACAAGCCCGTGACGTTTTTATTCCAAGAAGGTCATTTCTTGGAGTAAATACGCTAAACGTAAAATAAGCAATATAAAATGACAAGAAATTAACATGAGATTTAAACTTCAACAACTTTATTTACATTCAAACTTGAGATATATTTACAATACATGAGTTCAACTGAAAAGAAATACATGAACATAAATGCCTAAACAGGTGGCGTACATAAACTGAAAGAAAAGACGAGTTAAGCTACGCTTGAGTAGTGATCTGGTCGTAATCTCCTGCAGTCTTTTCTATCTCCTCAGTCTCTAGACCATCTGACGAGCATCCAAAAGAAGAAAGAGATGGGTGGATGCCTGTCAGCGAACTTTTTCTTGGTAAGTCCCCAAGTAAAGGTGTGAAGTATAAAAATATAATGACAAGTTGGAAATGAATATCATGAAGCAATAGTCTAGGAGATATGGTGTTTAAACATGTCATTTAATATAAGCACGACAATTCTATGTAACATGGCAGTTCTATATAACATGGAAAAGTAATATGAGCATAGTATAGTATGGCCGTATAGTGTAGGTATAGTAAACATGAAGTGCATGTAAGTGTCCTAAGAAGTCTCTGTAAGGGTAAACTAATCTAACATAAGTTCAAGGGTGAATGTCAACCAATCTCACGAGTGTTCTCGAACCCAACAGGCTGTAATCCAGGGGTAAGGAACCACGCGCCCGAATCAAGTCTTAGTAATGGGACTTCAACCTAGTGTTGAAGTATTCTAAACTCAACAGGCTATAATCCAAGAGTAAGGAAACACGTGCCCTTATGATAGATTGCTTATGTTAGTAGACATAGATTCATGATCTAGGGGGACTCCTGAGATTTCGTTGGATTCGCACTTTGAACTACTCCAACACCCCGTGTATTCTAGATTATAGTTAAAGTTACCAGTTTTGCTCGAATCCATGAATACATCAAGTTGCAAGATTGAGTTTATGTCAAGATCAAGTATTCGTGTCAAGTGTTCATGTATTCATGTCAAGTTGTATTCATGGTTCGAGTCAAGTCAGTTCGAGAGTAGACATTTGTTTCAGGTATTTATGTAAGTTCAAGTGTCAAGTTCGGATTCATGTTTAATTTTTAGTTCAAGTTCGAGTTCGAATTTAGATTCACATCTGAGTCATGTTCGAGTTTGTATTCAGATTATAGTCTTTTCATATCACTAGATTTAAATCTTTTGAATAGCTTCAATCTTATAAACTATTAAGTTCAGGAATAATCGGACAACCACTGCACATGAACTGTAGGATTTGTGTCTTTTTCCAAGACGATTGCCATTGATAACTCCGCTAATTTTCAGTGTTTTCTAACCTAGATAGACAACCATTCACTTTCTCCGGCTCTCTAGGGCTCAAGAGAAATGATACCGCTTAACCTATATTAATCTAGGGTCCTTAAAGATTTATTCTTGTTTGTTTATATTGTTTGCATTTCTCGAGGGGTTTTTATGAAAAAATGTTTTAATATTGTTTAAAAATAAATCTCGAGGGTGATTTAGAATATTAAGGGTCTTATAAAAATTTATTTTTAGTTTAGGTGGTATTTTAGTGATAAAAACCCAGATTTTAAAAGTTTATGGTATTTTTATGAAAACTACACTTTTGGAAACTTTAGGGTATTTTATTAAAATTTTAATCTTTCATTTAAAAATACATTTTCACAATTTTTTTCATTGAAAATATAGATTCATTATTTTATATAATTTTCCAAGTTTAGATTGTTTAAAAAAAACGTATTTCTTTTAAATCGTATTTTTATTTCCTCTCGAGACCAAATTCTCTATGAGGAGTTCTGTATCTCACTCTACTATCTTAAGGACGTGCGATAATCCACACCATCCGTAAATGGGTTCCCCAAAAAGGGTTGTAGATGCGTAATTGCAAAGGATTTAAAATATCGATAAAAGCACTTTTTTTTATAAAAGTATGGTAATTTAATGTAATTGTTTCATTTTGGATAGACTTGTAATCTAGTATACCGTGCTATGAAGTCATAGTATATGTGTTGGGGTAGGTCATTACCCCGTGAATTTCTATAGGTATCTATTCTAGCATCGGTAAAAGGTTACTTTTAAAGTTCATGGTATTTATTCGTTATTTGTAATCTACATATTATTTAACATAACAAACATCATATTAAAATTGTGACACATGGATAGAGTTGTAAATTCGTATTTTCTTGATATCATGGCATGAAAATTTATGATGAACATGTCAAATTACAATGAATATATATTTTAATTTAAACTTTGTTTATAATACCGTTTTCTTTCATGTCGATGTAAGAGGAGAAAAAGAGAGAAAGGTAGATGGAGGAGTTAGCGTAGTTACAAGTGATGCGGAGTAGCGACGTGGAAAAGTATAAGAGAGTATACAAGAGGTAAAACAAAAGAGGATGAGAGGACTTACCATTTTCGCTTGTACTCGTACAAGTGAGGAAAAGAAGAGAAGAAGCCTCGGTTGAGGAACCAAGACTTACGGTGCATGGAGACTTGAGCTTGGATCCGATTACGCATACAAGAACGAATTCTAGGTAGCTAACGTGCAGAGAAACAAATTTGAGCGACGGAGTTAGTTTGGACTTGTGCGCTTGACTTGCTTTGCTAGAGTGAGGCTTGAGAGATAGAATTTTGAGTGGTATTTTCAGAATAATCTAGAAGAAGAACTAAGAAGAAAGACTAAGTATTTATAGGGGAAAATATAGGTGTAGAGGAAATTAAAAAGATAATAAAAATGTATAAAAAGTGAGGGTAAAGGGGTAGACGAAGGGTCTAGGGTTCTCTGGTTAATTGCAAGAAAATCAAATTGGAAAAAGGAATAGTGGGGAGCTGAAGGGATGGACATGTAAAGGATGGGGAAATTTGGAGCTAAGTGGGCCGCCGGTGGCGGTTTTTGAGCAAAACCGACGGTAAAAAATGAGGCAATTGCCTCATGGTTCGTGCAGTGAATTCATCTAGGTATTTATGTATCATTTATATTGTTTGATTTATTTGTAACTCTTTGTTTATCCGTGTAATGCACGTGCAACTCTTGGTCTTCCGAAAAATTATAAAGAAAAAATATAAAAAATAATTGGAATTGATGGAATTCGAACTTGCAGGCTACAGAATAGCAGAGGAGAGGCCTAACCAGTAAGCTACGAGTTGTTTCTTGTACATAAGTTATCAATAATAACTTATAATTTGAAACCAGAACAGAAATACATTCTTTTATTATTATTGGATCAACAAAAGTGTATAGGACTTTTAGGGTCGTTACAGTTTGATTGATTCATACCTACCACACTAAGCGCGTAAGCTACATCTGGCCTGATACATAAGATCGCATACATGATAGACCCGACTGTCGGAGCGTAGGGTATATCATTCATGTGAGCCTTCTCATCATCAGTTGTATGAGATATCTTTTTAGAGAGGGTGATTCCGTGATAAGCGGGTATATTACCACGCTTGTAATCTTCCATACTAAATCTCTTTAGTATAGTGTCTATATACCTAGACTGAGACAATCCCAACATTCTTTTAGATCTATCTCTATAGTTTCTAATTCCCAGAATGTAGAAGGTATCACCCAGATCTTTCATGGGGAACTTTTGTGATAAGAAAAGTTTGACCGATTGTAGCATAGGAACATCGTTTCCTATCAGAAAATATCATCCATGTACAATACGAAAAATACGACCGCGCTCCCTACAACCTTCTTATAGATGCAAGGTTCGTCTATATTTTTAATGAAGTCAAACTCTTTGACTACAACATCAAATCATATGTTCCTGCTCCGCGACGCCTGCTTTAATCCATAAATGGACTTAAGCAGCTTGCACACTTTTCCGCTGCTCATACTGTCTACGAAGCCTTCTGGCTATGTCATATACACGCTTTCTTCTAAATCACCATCTAGAAAGATGGTCTTGACATCTATTTTCCAGATTTCATAGTCATGGAAGACAACAATGGTAAGTAGGATCCGGGTGGACTTAAGTATAGCCACTGGAGAAAAGGTTTCGTTATAGTCCACACCTGGTCTTTAACGAAAATCTTTTGCTATAAGTCTAGTTTTGAAGGTCTCAACATTTCCATCTACACCAATCTTCTTTTTGAAGATGCATTTGCTCCCAATGTGTTTTACCCCTTCATGAGCAACCTCCAAAGTCCATACTTTGTTGGTGTACATGGATTCCATCTCAGATCTCATAGCGTCTAGCCATTTCGCAGAGTTACTATAGAAGGGTTTCCTAGGGCTCTCATATGCAATTTTAGAAGCTAGCATACTAGTAATTTTAAAAATTAAGAGAGCTACAAAAGTAAACATGCAAGATATAAGCTAAAGTTACAAACTTGACACAAGAAAACTAACTAGGAGCGATCATCCAAGTTTACAAATGAGCTTACATCCTAAAAAGGTTTATTTAAATTTGGAAAAGGCTTGGGTTGGACTCTAAATGGCTCTTTGATAAGGTTGAGGGTATAAGCTTGCTCCTAGATATCTACTTTGTCGAAGAAGGATCCACCTTAAGCAGCTCCAAGTTTTGGCTTCATCCTTTGAGAGGAACTTGAGCTTGAGGGATGCTAGTCCTTAAGTTTCAAGTAGATGTAGTATTCACTCTATTTGTTTCTATATTTTATTTGGATTTCTTTTAGGATTTCTAAAATCAAGAGAGGGAAGAAGAAGAAGGAGGAGGCTTGAGCTAAAGAAGAAGAAAGAGAAAGTGATATGAATTATGAACCATTTCTAAAATGATTCATAATACTTATCATCCCCTCATTTTAATCCTGGCCTTAGGATTCCCATCTATTATCCATGTGTACACCCACTTCCCTCCCCTCCACTTGTCCACCAAATAAGAGGTGGTTGGGATAAGCTACACCTATGGAACAAGTTAACTAAAGAGAACCTTTAAAGAAAACAAACCAAGTAAGGAAAAATAAAATTTATATGTATTAATACACACACACACACATAAATGATACTACACACATACATATATACTTATACATGTATTATTCTATTTATCTAAAATACTAAAGAGAGATATAAATAGTGATTGACACAATAGTAGAAAACACACATATAAAAAATACATCTGTTTATATAAAATCCAAATCCAATTTAATATCCGTCTTTTTCCAAGACCGGCTAGTATTGTGAAATGTCCGATTAATATCGATGTATGCAATACACACAATTTAATCGGACCCTTATACGTACCTAGTACAGCCACTACATCATTTCGCCAAAACAGGAAAACTTCTGTATGGGACTCTAAAGACTGGACAATACACTGGCAGTGAGTTACTGAAGAAACCCTAAAAACTCACAAGCACGTCAGCGGCACTAGCTGTATGTAATGGCTAACCAAGTATCTGTCGAAGAGAAGATCGACAAGCAAACATGTACAAACCCCTAACTGAGCCTATCGGTGACATTCACCATACAGTCCGGTCTGTTCATTTGAGAGTATCGCATATTGGGTTTAGGGATGGTAAACATCAGACCCCTAATAACGCAATAAATCGTGTCGGTCTACAGCCCAATACCAACCGAGAAACTACCGATAGGCCTATAATTAATTCCCATCTGTCTTGGCCAAGTTCTTATGGTATTGGTCGACCGTACATTGTGCGATATCGACTCCCTATACCGGGAGAGGCGAATCCTTTCTATCACTCATTGCATCCAAGTGCTTCGGAACTGCACCCAACTACTACTTGTTTGCATGGATCTTTAAAGTCGTGGTAAGGTAGTAATCTAAGTACAGTGGGAACACACTTGAAACAAATGATGATGTTTGGTCATGTGGACTACCTGTACTTATGTCACTTATGAACTGCTATCTGATGGTAGGTATAATACCAACTAGCAGGTTCCCGACGAGTTTTTCCAGTGTAACTCATAACCTAATGAGCACCTTTATATAATCTTTGGTGCCGGATACCAATGGTTGGGACAGTCCACCTTCCCTCATGGGAATAAGAAACATATACACTAGTTTACTCTGGAGTATCAATACCCCGTCTCGCAACTCCAACAACTAGGGACAATTTAAGCATGTGCTTATAAACTACCTAGACCCCACGAGTATGATCGCAATCACAACTCGAGTAGTCAAGCAAAGATCCTACGGGTTTTACCAACATATATTAGAGATACGTAATATAAATAGAACATATTCACATGTTGAGGCAAAGACAAACCAGATAGCATACTATCATATCGAGCAAGACTGTTATGTACATATATATCCCAAGTATCTACATGTAATATATAATCATGTACTATACAATAATGGCCTCTAGGACATACATATCCAACAATCTCCCACTTGCACTAAGACCATATATTGGAGTATCGAAGCCTAATCATCTCCAATAGCCGCTCGAGCTAAGTCTAAGGAAGTGCCTTTGTGAGTAGGTCCACTGTGTTGTTCTTGTTAGTGATGTATGCCCTAGAGGCCATTATTATATCATACTGGTTTATATATTACTTAATGGAAGCTTGGGATATTCACAGTTGTATTAACAGTCTTGCTCAAAATGGTAGTATGCTACTTGGTTTGTTTCTACTTCAATATGTGCATGTGTTTCTTTTAGCATATCGCTTATACATATTAATAGAGCCCTTAGGATCTTTGCTTTATTACCAGTGTTGTGATGGCAGTCACACTAGTGGGAGCTGGGTAATCTACAAGCACATCCTTATACAGGTCCCTAGCCGTAGGATTATCGAGACGGGGCATCGATACTCCGGAGTAGACTAGTGTAAACGCTTCTCATCCTAGCAGGGGAGATGGTTTATCCTATAACCATTAGTACGTCGTATTGGAGATAGTATGCATGTTCTCGTTAGGTTAGAAGTACACTGGACAGGACTCGTCGGGAATTGTTGGTTGGTATTATACTTATCGTCGGGTAGCAGTTCCCAGGCGACATGAGTACAGCTTAGTCCGTCGACTTGACACTGCTACTTCGCCTCGAGTGTGTTCCCACTGTATTTTGATTACTGCCCTACCACGGCTCAAAGGAGTCGTGCAAACAGGTAGTAGTTGGGTGCAGTCCCAAAGCACTTGGAGGCAGTGGTGGTTAGATAGGATTCGTTTCTCCCGGTATTGGGGGTTGATATCGTGCTGTGTTCGGAGATCCATTACACAAAGTCCCTATCCAAGGCAAGTGAGATTTACTGGTAGGTGTTCCAGTAGTTTCTCAGGGTGTTTTGGGCTACAGTTCGCCATGATTTATTGCACTATTAGGGGTCTGAGGATTACCGCCCCCTAGGCCCGATATGCGATACTCTTAAACGAACAGACCGGACTGTACAGAGATTGTCACATTCAGGCTCAGTAGGAGTTCGGATGGGTTTTCCTCATCGGCCTTCTTATCGACATCTACCTGGGGACCGTTACATGCAGGTAGTACCACTTGCGGCTTGTGGTTAAACCCACTGCTAGCGTAGTGTCGAGTCTTTAGAGTCCCACATAGAGAGTTTTCCTGCACCGGGCAAAAGGTGTAGAGGCCGTATGGTTTTACGGCAGGGCTTCGATCACTTACGTGCACTTGTGCGCGTATGGTGTTCGGACGGATAATACTAGTGGGCTTTGGTTTAAGCCGGATCTTAGTATTATATTGATGGATCAGTTTCTTCTCTTTGTATTCGTGTTTCTTGGAACACAAATACGGGTATGTATATACGGATGGGAGGGGCATAGAAGGAGACACCTCATTAGGGTTTTGACCATTTACTTGATTAAAACAATTATGAGGTGGAGGAAAGTATTTATTATTTTTTGTAAATGATAATTGCGGCATGGCTACTTGTTTTGACTACTTGACTTTGTTTGACTATTTGACTTGGTTTGACCACTTGACTTGGTTTGACTCTTTGACTAGATATTTCTTGTGAGATATTTTGTGGCACTAGAAATTTTGGATGAGATATTTTTCATGCCATGCTTGTGTAGGGTTCCTAGGCACTCTTGTGAAGGTTCATAAGGCATCAAACATGCCCGGATAAAAATTTAGACGTGCCGAACAACCCAAAGCCAGGATCTTTGCTAGATTATTAGGGTTTAACATGCAAGATGATAACTTTTATCTAAGTGTGAGGGATTACAACCTTTGTAGTCCGCTCCTTCGCTTCACAAGCTCCGAGTAGAAGTCCCTTTGCCACGATCCACGATCTCCCGGACTCATGAGAGGCTCCACGACTCGAACAATCCATGCTAGCTTGAAGTGTTCCAAATCTCTGATGATCTACGTCGAAGTTGCAAAGACTCAAGCTTTCTCACTCTAAAGAGATGAACACACTAAGCTCATGGGCTAGATGAGATGAGGATGAGAGAGTAGTATTTTTGCTTTCTTTTTAAATCATTTTCTCATATTTATTCATCACACAAAGAAAATCAAGTAAGCTTTTTTTCAAGAGAGAAGAAGATGATAATGGAAAAGATAATCATTCATTCTTTTGTGATGAATAGAAAGAAATGAATATGATTGATATATAAACCATGGTCAAGGATGAGTGGCTTAGATTGTGTAGAGAATAAACTAGAGTTAGGGTTTGGTTAGGTTTAGAAATGTGTCATCCAAAAATATCTTAACAATGACAAAAGAAAAAGCTTCTAGAAGGTGCATGAAGCATCTAACCCTAATCAAACCCTAACCTCAATTAATCATCCTTAAACATGTTTAACAATTAATCATACCATGTCACAATAATATATATCACATATATATTATATATTTACAACAAAAGAAAATAATACAATTAACATATATCGCATATATATATCAATGTATCATCCAGTGAGAAAATGAAATAATAAAGCGAGCCAATATTAGATAATGTAATACAATATATCATATATATTATTATACATTAAATCATCGAATCAACACTTGATCCGACGATCCGGCTATATCGAATATTACCGACTAATATATCATGTACCGATTCATCGAATCAACACTTGATCCGATGACCCGGTTCATATCTAAATATCACGAGAATATAATACGGTATCCCATATCACATTATTCTCGGTCCTACACATATCACATATGTACCTCTACTCCGTTTCGCCTGAGCCAAGAAACCTCTGTGTAGGACTCTAAAGAATCGTCAATACGTCGGTAGCAGGTGATGATCATATCAAACACCCACAAGCTGCAAGCGGTCAGCTAAACGTAACAGCCACCCAGGTATTGAGCGATCAGAAGATCAACAAGCTAGCCTGTGCGTTCTCCTGTGAATCCAATCAGTAACACTCCCGTACAGTCCGGTCTGTTCGTCTGATATGTCGCATATCAAGTCTAGGGGTGGTATACGTCAGACCCCAGTAACCGATAAGTCGTGTCGATGTGTGGCTCATAACGGGTCGAGAAACTACTAGTAACACTTACCAGTAAATCTCTATATCAGCCCTGGCCAGGGACTTCCAGTTATAGCCAATCGAACACAGCGCAACATCAACTCCCTATACCGGGAGAGACGAATCCCCTCCTATCGCTCATTGCCTCCATGTGATTCAGGACTGTACCCAAAAGCCACCGTTTTGCACGCCCTCTTGGACGTGGTAATGTGGAAATCAAAGCACAGTGGGAATCACACAAGACTCCACGACGATCTCGGGTCTACAGACTACCCTGTACCAGTGTCACCGGAGAACTGCCATCTGACGTGTGGTATATCACCATCTGGGAGTTCTCGGCGAGTCTGTCCAGTGTACCCAGTCTTCACTGATCACCCGTACACCATCTCTGATGTCTAACACCGATGGATATGGGATCATCCATCGCCCATCATATGGGTTAAAATGCGTATACGCTAGTCTACTCTGGTGTATCGATGCCCTGTCTCGATATACCCTCGACTAGGAACAGTTATAGGATGTACTCATTGACTACCGTGGCCCCACTAGTATGATCTCATCATAGTCCCAGTAGTCGAGTACAGATCTTAAGGGCTTTATCAATATGTGAGAGTAAAACAGTAAACCAATACAAGTCAACATGTTAAGATAAAGTGAAACCAAATAGCATACTATCATGACGAGCAAGAAAGTCATCTCTATATATATCCAAGCATCCATTATAATATACATCATATGTACAACAATGGCCTCTAGGGCATATACATAACTAACAATCTCCCACTTGCACTAAGGCCAGCTGCTGTAGTATCTCATACCTAGCATCCTGAATAATCTCTCAAACTGTATCTGGGGAATAGCCTTCGTGAATGGATCCGCAGTGTTGTCCTTCGTATCTACTCTCCTGACCTCGATCTCCCGGCGATCAACTATCTCCCTGATCAGGTGATACCGTCTCAGAATATGTCTGGACTTTTGATGGGATCTGGGTTCCTTGGCCAAAGCCACAGCTCCATTGTTATCGCAATACAGAGGTATTGGATGCTCAATGGATGGAACCACACCAAGTTCACTAATGAACTTCTTGATCCAGACAGCCTCTTTGGTAGCATCGTTGGCAGCGATGTATTCAGCCTCCATCGTTGAGTCTGCAACGGTATCCTGTTTAGAACTCTTCCAACATACCGTCCCTCCATTGAGGGTAAAGACAAAACCCGAATGCGACTTAGAGTCGTCCTTATCACTTTGGAAGCTGGAATCGGTAAAGGACTCCACCTGGAGTTCTCCGTTACCATACACCAAGAACATCTCCTTAGTCCTTCGTAAGTACTTGAGAATGTTCTTCACTGCTGTCCAATGATTCTCTCCAGGATCTGCTTGATACCGACTCACTACACTTAGTGAGTATGCTACATCGGGTCTGGTACATAGCATCGCATACATGATAGAGCCTACTGCCGAAGCATAGGGTATCCCTTGCATGCGAGCTCTCTCCAAATCAGTCTTGGGAGACATCTCTTTGGAGAGAGTGAGTCCAGAGATCGTGGGTTGGTTCCCACGCTTGGATTCTTCCATACTAAACTTCTTTAGTATGGTGTCAATGTACCTGGATTGGGACAATCCCAGTATCCGTTTAGATCTATCTCTATAGATCATGATTCCCAATACGCAGGAGGCATCACCTAGATCTTTCATTGAGAATCTCTGTGATAAGAAGAGCTTGACTGATTGCAGCTTAGGAATATCATTTCCTATCAAGAGTATGTCATTCACGTACAATACGAGGAAGACAACCTTACCCTCTGCTACCTTCTTATAGATACAAGGTTCATCTATATTTTTGATGAAGTCAAACTCTTTGACTACAACATCAAAATAGATGTTCCAACTCCGTGATGCTTGCTTTAACCCATAAATGGATTTAAGCAGCTTGCACACCTTTCCGCTGCTCCCACTATCTATGAAGCCCTCTGGCTGAGTCATGTACACGCACTCTTCTAAATCACCGTTTAGAAAGGCGGTCTTAACATCCATTTGCCAGATTTCATAGTCATAGTATGCAGCAATGGCAAGTAAGATCCGGATGGACTTAAGCATAGCCACTGGAGAAAAGGTTTCGTCATAATCTACACCTGGTCATTGACGAAATCCCTTTGCTACAAGTCTAGCTTTGAAAGTCTCAACTTTTCCATCTACACCAAATTTCTTTTTAAAAATCCACTTGCTCCCAATGGGTTTTACCCCTTCAGGAGCATTTTCCAAAATCCATACTTTATTGGTGTACATGGATTCCATCTCAGATCGCATTGCATCCAGCCATTTCACAGAGTCACCACTCGTGATGGCCTGCTCGAAACTAGTCGGTTCATCATCATCCATGATGCAGTCCTCGCTTCCACCATCAATGAGAAAACCGTAGTATCTCTCAGGTGGACGAGAAACCCTGCTAGATCGGCGGAGAGGCTGGGGTTCGTCGGGTACTAGTGAATCCTCTGGTTCCATTAAATCATCTGCCGTAGTTTGTGTTGCTGAAACCTCTTCCAGTTCTACCTCATTGCCATCAATTTCTTTCATAAGAAAACCCTTTTCTAAAAAGGTGGCATGTCGAGAAACAAACACTTTTTGTTCCTCGGAGTGGTAGAAGATATACCCTCGCGAATGTTTGGGATATCCAATAAACTTACATAAGACAGATCTTGCCTCGAGCTTGTCCGGATTTTGTCTTTTGACATAGGCTGGACAACCCCATATCTTAATATACATAAGAGATGGTCTCTTCCCTTTCCATATCTCATATGGAGTGGTAGGTACTGATTTGGTAGGAACCATATTCAATAGATGTATGGCTGTCTCAAGCGCATACCCCCAGAAGGAAATAGGTAACTCAGCCTCGCTCATCATAGAGCGTACCATATCTAATAGGGTGCGATTCCTCCGCTCAGATACACCGTTGTGCTGTGGTGTATAAGGAGGAGTAAGCTGAGAGAGAATCCCATTCTCTTTTAGATAATCTAAAAATTCAGCGCTTAAGTATTCACCTCCTCGATCAGATCGAAGAATCTTAATACTTTTGCCCGTTTGGTTTTCTACTTCGTGCTTATATTATCTGAATTTCTCAAAAGCTTCAGACTTGTGTTTCATCAGAAACACATGTCCGTATCTAGAGAGATCGTCAGTGAATGTAATGAAGTAGGAAGAACCGTTCCTGGCATGCGTAGACATGGGACCGCATACATCACTATGTATCAGTTCTAAGAGTTCGGTAACTCTTTCTCCGTGTCCACTAAACGGAGCTTTGGTCATTTTTCCTTTGAGACATGAATGGCAAGTATCATAAGATGATAATTCGAACGGATTCAAATAACCATTCTTATGTAACTTAGCCAGTCGTGTCGCATTGATATGACCAAGTCTACAATGCCACAAGTAGGATTCGTTCATATCCGAACTTTTCCTCTTGTGTGTGTTTTGTATATTCAGGACTGTATTCTGATTTAGAATGAATATGCCATTATGTAACGAGCCTGATGCAATCAACTTTTGATCTAGGAATATGTTCATAACATTATCCTGTACTACAAAATTATATCATTCTTTACTTAATAAGGAGACTGATATAATGTTGCACATCATGTTCGGTATATAATAGCACTCATTTAGAATCAGTATATTACGACTTGGTAATACAAGGTGATATTCGCCAACTGCTTTGGTTACAATACTTGCACCATTCCCTACTTGAACGGAATGATCACCTTTTCCTAGTTCTCTACCTTTCCGTAGCCCATGTAATAATTTACATATGTGGGATCCTGATCCGGTATCTAATACCCAGGACGTAGGGTGAACTGAGAAACAGTTCTCAATAACTAACACACCCGAAGAAGATGCATCAACATGCATGTTCTTTTGGGCGGTGAGAGAATTCAGATATTCTCCTGTTTCCTGTTCAGTCTTATAACTCTTATAAGAAAGAACGGGTCCAACATTCCCTAGCTCAGTACAATAATTGGGTTCAGTCAATACATCCATATTATTATCTTGATTATGGCCTGACATGGTCGCTACCTGGAGAGAGAGAGAAGAAAAACACTTTAGCGTATGCTCTTGCAAGATTAGATTGGTTATTATCTTATCTAATCAGGATGTCTCCCACTGGTTTTATCAAATCTACCTTAAAACCCTAAAAGGTAAGATTAGCCGGGATTAATTACACCCTACAATTTCGTCAATCTTTCAGCCAGATCAGTGTCGGTACTTTGAGGGAGGTTCCCCGTGCTTTCGCACGGACCTAATTAATGTAAACCTCGTTTTCCCAGAGGCGTAACCCCGTTAACACTTTTCTAGACACCTACTTGATCGGCTAATTGTCCTGTGTAAAACTCTCCCAGGAGTAACTCTTACTCGCAGTGGGTATCGGGATCCAACTATCTCATAGAAGGTATGCAATCTCATTGCAAATTTCAACACTTGAAATTCCCAATAATACTTTTGCCCCCAGCGTCCCATGACCTTGACGAAGGCCAAACTACCCATAGGGCGCTAGTCAAGTTCAACCCGTTCATTTCTTGATTGAATTAAACCCACTCGTACGACCTTTGACGAAGGCCAAACTACGCCATACGAATACCCTAATCCAATCGCATCGTATGCTAACAGATAAGTACTAGTTAGCTACCGTACACCACGCCTTGACGAAGGCCAAACTACCGTAGCACGAATACTAAGTAGTATTTATCTGAAATGACGGAGGGCTACGCAGGTTTTCAAAAAACCCTGAGCGTAATGAACTTGATATCGTTGTAGAATCATGTGTTTTTGAAAAGGAGTGTTTTTGAGGCTTTTTCTTAGTTTCGCTAAATGGGTCACTCCCGGTGAAGGGATCGTCGGCCCTTTCCTCATCGAATAAGGTGCAGGATATATCATATATACCGCTGTGCAAAGCAAAACATTAAAAGCAATCAAAAGACAAACCGCGTTTTGTAGCATCTGCCAGTTTCGCTAAAGAGGTCACTCCCGGTGAAGGGATCGTCGGCTCTTTCCCTATCGAATAAGGTGCAGGATATATCATATATATCACTGTGCAAAGCAAAACTGTAGCTACCCTTTTTATAAAGTTTTGATTCTACAATATCTTTAGGTTTCTTTTCTTTTTATTAATCTCATTAATAAATATCCCATCAGTTTATGCTTCCTAAGCATCACCGAAGAAACGAAAGCAGTAATATTTATATATCAGCATATATATATAGTATATGCATTCGTCTCAGGCAGTAATATGATCTCATCACAGAACATTGCAGCAGAAGAACATATATAAAATATTGGATATACTAGGATGTCCGTGTTTTCAATACGAGCCTGTATAAAACACGGATTCCACGGTCGCGACGAATAGCCAAACCCACATCCCAAGACCCCTACGAGAGCGGCAAGTAACACTGCCAATTCTAGGGTTAGGAGACCCGGTCTCGACTCCTCGAGATGGCCTCCCACTGGACCCTAGAACCCGGTTACTTGTGCTCCCCTCCCTGGGTCTACCTAATGCGGAAAAGTAAATAATATACACTGGTGACAGCAACCGCAACCTGGAAGTGCCCCAAATAAAAGAATATTACATTACAAAAGAATTTTACATGAATGAAAATAAAAACCCTCATCTCACATAAAACCCCCGGCTATTCAGAACGCGACGATCCAATATAACATATCACAGCAACACATAATATCACATATCATCAACGTAAGTAAATATGCGCATCCCAATTGTCGTTGACATATAGCAACGAAACCGGAGATATCACATATTACACTTACGGTCACAGAAAAGAAAGTGTAAAACTACAATATTTAGAATTCACTATCACTTTAGACATCATAAATCCGAAATATCACATACTCCGCATTTCATGCCCAACTCTATGAATTCCACATATTGTATCACATTCCAGATAAATAGACAGTATTAAACTTTCCGAACAGATAATCAAATACCTAAAATTTCCTAAATTGCTCAACACTTGAGCGGAGTTCAAATAATCCCAGAATAAGTCACAGTACCGGTGATCCAGCCGTAGAAGGGTCAAGCCAACGCCTCACATGTGGCACGCCGTACTGCCCCAAACCCGAAGGTTCAAAAGGCAGTTCAAGACGGTCACATAATCGAGTTAAGGTTTGTTGTCTTCTAGAGGGTCCACCGCTTAACTTGTACAATTTTTCCGAAAGATTTAAACCCGATAAAAATTCAACACTTGAAAGTTTTACGTGCCGGAAAAAGGTGGGTTAATGATATCCGTTCAACTAGTTTAACAGTTTCTAAATATCCGGAAAGAAATACGAATTTAAAATTTCCGATTGAGTCTACTATTACAAAACAAACCCCAGAATATTCAACACTTAAAACAGATTAAAAATACCCAGAAGCATCAACAAGCACCTACGGGTATTACCATACCAAACACGTGTCACCAATCCCTAATTCCGCCGCGGAACCGCCGCGCAAGCATGCTTGCGCCGCGGTTCCGCCGCCGTTTAGACGAATTGTGGGCCCGGGTTTTATGGTAATTCTTAGAATTCCCTGCTGATTTTTTTACGTATTTTTAATTCAGAAAAAACCCAGATTTTAAAAAATTTCCAGAGAGGGGGTTATTTTCGTCGGTTCGGGTTCGATCAGAGTTTTAACTTCGTAAACACATCGCCTAATGTTCTAGCTAGGCTCTGATACCACTGTAGGGTTCCTAGGCACTCTTGTGAAGGTTCATAAGGCATCAAACATGCCCGGATAAAAATTTAGACGTGCCGAACAACCCAAAGCCGGGATCTTTGCTAGATTATTAGGGTTTAACATGCAAGATGATACCTTTTATCTAAGTGTGAGGGATTACAACCTTTGTAGTCCGTCCTTCGCTTCACAAGCTCCGAGTAGAAGTCCCTTTGCCGCGATCCACGATCTCCCGGACTCATGAGAGGCTCCACGACTCGAACAATCCATGCTAGCTTGAAGTGTTCCAAATCTCCGATGATCTACGTCGAAGTTGCAAAGACTCAAGCTTTCTCACTCTAAAGAGATGAACACACTAATCTCATGGGCTAGATGAGATGAGGATGAGAGAGTAGTATTTTTGCTTTCTTTTTAAATCATTTTCTCATATTTATTCATCACACAAAGAAAATCAAGTAAGCTTTTTTTCAAGAGAGAAGAAGATGATAATGGAAAAGATAATCATTCATTCTTTTGTGATGAATAGAAAGAAATGAATATGATTGATATATAAACCATGGTCAAGGATGAGTGGCTTAGATTGTGTAGAGAATAAACTAGAGTTAGGGTTTGGTTAGGTTTAGAAATGTGTCATCCAAAAATATCTTAACAATGACAAAAGAAAAAGCTTCTAGAAGGTGCATGAAGCATCTAACCCTAATCAAACCCTAACCTCAATTAATCATCCTTAAACATGTTTAACAATTAATCATATCATGTCACAATAATATATATCACATATATATTATATATTTGCAACAAAAGAAAATAATACAATTAACATATATCGCATATATATCAATGTATCATCCAGTGAGAAAATGAAATAATAAAGCGAGCCAATATTAGATAATGTAATACAATATATCATATATATTATTATACATTAAATCATCGAATCAACACTTGATCCGACGATCCGGCTATATCGAATATTACCGACTAATATATCATGTACCGATTCATCGAATCAACACTTGATCCGATGACCCGGTTCATATCTAAATATCGTGAGAATATAATACGGTATCCCATATCTCATTATTCTCGGTCCTGCACATATCACATATGTGCCTCTACTCCGTTTCGCCTGAGCCAAGAAACCTCTGTGTAGGACTCTAAAGAATCGTCAATACGCCGGTAGCAGGTGATGATCATATCAAACACCCACAAGCTGCAAGCGGTCAGCTAAACGTAACAGCCACCCAGGTATTGAGCGATCAGAAGATCAACAAGCTACCCTGTGCGTTCTCCTGTGAATCCAATCAGTAACACTCCCGTACAGTCCGGTCTGTTCGTCTGATATGTCGCATATCAAGTCTAGGGGTGGTATACGTCAGACCCCAGTAACCGATAAGTCGTGTCGATGTGTGGCTCATAACGGGTCGAGAAACTACTAGTAACACTTACCAGTAAATCTCTATATCAGCCCTGGCCAGGGACTTCCAGTTATAGCCAATCGAACACAGCGCAACATCAACTCCCTATACCGGGAGAGACGAATCCCCTCCTATCGCTCATTGCCTCCATATGATTCGGGACTGTACCCAAAAGCCACCGTTTTGCACGCCCTTTTGGACATGGTAAGGTGGAAATCAAAGCACGGTGGAAATCAAAGCACAGTGGGAATCACACAAGACTCCATGACGATCTCGGGTCTACAGACTACCCTGTACCAGTGTCACCGGAGAACTGCCATCTGACGTGTGGTATATCACCATCTGGGAGTTCTCGGTGAGTCCGTCCAGTGTACCCAGTCTCCACTGAGCACCCGTACACCATCTCTGATGTCTAACACCGATGGATATGGGATCATCCATCGCCCATCATATGGGTCAAAATGCGTATACGCTAGTCTACTCTGGTGTATCGATGCCCTGTCTCGATATACCCTCGACTAGGAACAGTTATAGGATGTACTCATCGACTACCGTGGCCCCACTAGTATGATCTCATCATAGTCCCAGTAGTCGAGTATAGATCCTAAGGGCTTTATCAACATGTGAGAGTAAAACAGTAAACCAATACAAGTCAACATGTTAAGATAAAGTGAAACCAAATAGCATACTATCATGACGAGCAAGAAAGTCATCTATATATATATCCAAGCATCCATTATAATATACATCATATGTACAACAATGGCCTCTAGGGCATATACATAACTAACAGCTTGTAGTCAAGTCAAGGTAGCCATCTCATTTATCATTATCATTATCAAAAATCATTTCTCTTTCCTCAAGCTAGCTCTCTTCTTCCTCCTCACATCAAAACCCTAAAAGCTCTCATGTGTTGAGAATCCTAAAGTTTTAAGAGACAAATAAATCCATCTTCATAATCTACATCACCTAGGCCATCAAGTTTAGCAAGCTTGTTGCCCTAGTTACCTCGGTTTTGAGGTGGAGCTCGGACTATAGACTCTCGGGTGGATCGTCTTTGACTTGAGGAGGTTGTCGAAGAAGTTACGATCTGGATTGATCCTTGGAGCCTACAACGATGAGGAGGACAGCGGAGAAGACCCGAAGGACTTGTATCATGAGGTATAACATTCTTTCCGAGTAGTTAACCCTCATGTAGTTTGCTAGCTAGGGTTTATGGACGATCCTTGGTTCTAGTCGGTGTTGCGAAGCCCGTAAAAATCATTTTTTGTAAATTCCGTCTCCCCGCGAACACGTGGGGTGCGCGACATCGACTTACAGTGGTATCAGAGCCTCTCATAAACCCTAGATAGCTTGTAGCGATGTTAGAATTCCGCCGGTTTTTGTCGAGCAAAAACTGCCGAAAATACAGTTTCCAAAATTGATATTTTGAGTTGTTTGCACACCCTGCGGGCTCACGGTTTGAACTGAGAAGCCGCGGGTGGAGCATGCACACCCCGGATACCCTCCGGGGGAGGGGGCCGAATGGCTGGGTCCACTCCCTAAGACCACCACAAGGCGGTCTTGGCGGTGGGGACCTGAAACTGACCCACCTTGGGCAGTTTCGGGTCTGCCTCACCCCCTGGACACCTTGTGGTGGCCTCGATGGTGGGGTACCCTTCTCGGCCCTCCAACTCAAAGTTAATTTCTTTCTCTAACCTCCCGTGAAGGTTCAGGTGCATTTCATTTTGATTCGGACTTCCGAATTGGTTCAAAACTATCGGTTTTGAAACTTTAGCTCACTGGATTTTCATGTCATGGAAAATTGGTTAAGTTTGCTAATTGCGTGCGGAATTCTAATGTCATAGTTACTTTATAAGCTTTGTGTTGTATATATGTGTTTGGAAACATCGACTAATTGCTATACGTCGATTAGTCGGGGTTGCACATATCTGTGATGATATTATATTGGTTTGTGTATATGAACTTGTTGGATCGTCGTGGATGAATAGCCGGGGATGTGAGATGAGGATTTTATTATTTCATTCGATGTAAAATTTGTAAAGTGATGTAATATTATTTTTGTGGGGCACATCCCGGTTGAGGTTATAGCCACCGTTGTATTAGTTCTTTTACTGTTTTTGCTCCTGGGATAGACCCAAGGTGGGGTGCACAAACTATCGGGACTTTGAAGTGCCGAGTGGCCTACTCACTTTGTTGAGGGAGGTTGCTTCACTTTGGGTATTTGGCGGGTAGTTTTCCGCACCCGTAGGGGTCTAGGGTGGGGTTTGGCTATTCATCAAGACCGTGGAATCTGTCTTTCGTTACAGGCTCAAACGAAATGCAGAATTCCTGGTATATCCAATGTTTTCATCTGTGATCTGGAATGCCTATCATTGTGTCTGACGAATGGATATTATTATATATGTATTATATAACAGATGTTGCTTATGTTTTGCATCCGTGCTAGTCCAGCCCCCGCTCTGTCGTTAGTTAAGTAATCTAACGGGTGATGACGGGGCCTAGTGGAGAATGCGGATGGCATAAGCGTACGTTGTATTTTCATTGTTTTCTGCAATGGTAGGTTAATTGATGGGACTGCATTAAATTAATGCAAAGCAAACAAAGCAGAGCTGAATCATTGGAACAAATTTTAAAACCACTCGGTTATTTTAAAACAACAGACTTTTAAATGCAGAGCTTAAACCACTCCTTTTAAAAGCTATCAGGTTCCTTCGATTATATCAAGTTCACTACGTTCACGGTTTCGCCAAAACCATCCGTCATTTCATATGAATATTCAATAGTATTCAAGCTATGTTTGTTGACCTTCGTAAAGGCATAGTGATTGGTAGTTGCTGGGTGTTCATATGTAGCATAGATAGATGCGTTGGTTTGGGACAGTCGTATTATCTTGTTGACCTTCGTCAAGGGTATATACAGGTGGGTTCAAATTAACTTGGACAATGATAGGTAGAACTTGACATGTGACTTATGATTTGTTGACTTTCGTCAAGGTCATAAGAGCATGGGGCAAAAATCCACATCGGGAGTTTCTAAAGAAACTGAAACTTGCTAGTGTTGCATACTATTTAGAGTTTGATAATGTTGGTAGGATTCCTTCAGCATTATCATACAATGATATTTGGGTCCCGATCGTACTGTGAGTATCCGCTACTCCTCGGGAGAATTTTCACTTAACGATCAATGCTATAAACCAAGTAGGTGTCTAGAACAGTGTTAGCGGGGCTATGCCTCCAAGGAAAAGAGGTTATTTAATTAAGGAACTTCGCGAAAACGTCGTAAAACCTCCCTCAAAGTACCGACACTAGCCTGGTGTTCATACTAGAATATTGCATTTTAATACCGCTCATTCATTATCCATTTTTTGTATATATCGGTACTATTAACCAGTGTATGCTCAGTATTACAGATTACAGGTATCCGTGACAAAATACTGGAAATACGCTTAAAATCATGGATATATCATTTGTGAGCCGACACTGCATCCAGAACCGCAAACCGACTAATACTTCTTAAGTTTTTGTTTGCAACTTTCATGTGTACACATTTTTTTAAACAAATGGTCCAACACATACAAGTGGTATAACTAGCTTATTGATTAATGAACCTAGTGAAGAGGGCAGCCCATGGCATGATGACTTGGTGCAAGTTGGCATGAGTGTGATGTGCATTTAACGCAAAAAGAGTTGATGTGATTTGAAGCTACAAGTTCCCTCTAAAATACTTGAGTGCATCCAAGGCCTTTACAAATAAAATAAACAACACTAGAATGATATTGGAGAGCATACAAGTTAACACACAAAGTTCGAGCCAGAGGGCTCGGATTTGGGCCGAGCACTTCCTTGGCAAAACCAGCGACCTCGGCCCCCCTGCCTCCAAATGCCTCCAAACTTCTATGGGCCCTCCCTTGATGCCACATCAGTTCATTTTTATTGTTTGTTTATTTAGTTTTTGAGCCTATAAATACAGACCAGAGGGTAAGGGATATGGATACCTTTTGTTTAGTTTTGTATCAAAACTCTTGTAATTTGTAAGTTTGCTTTCCCTTGTAATTCTTGAGCTCTTGCCCCTTTGTCTTGACCTTGCAACTTCTTCATTGAACTTGCAAGCTTAAGGTTTAGGTTCTTGACTTCAAGATTAGTGTAACTTATTTGTGATTCAATAAAATGTTTTCATTTTTTTTATTACCATGTCTTGTTCTATGTTTACGTATTTGAACTTGTGAAATTCTCTCTTTATTTTGATCTTGCAACCTCTTAAGTGAGCTTGCAACTGTAAAGTTTTGTGTTTGGATTTCACACTTCACCGGGCTTACGAACACTTGGAGATATTCGTACTTGGATTCATTGGTTCTCTCTTTTTCTTTCTTTTCTCGTATTTTTCATTATGTTCCTTACTCTTTTCCCTTTTTCTTATTTTTACTTTGTAAATATGTATGAGTAGTCACTATCTTGTTAAGGGTGGAATATGGTTAGATTGTATTTGAAGATGTTATTTGCTAAAAACCTTAAACTTTGCAATTGAAACTCCATGAAAATCACTCGCAATTCCGCTCCGCTAGGCATCCTATCCTACCCTGATTGCGATGATTCCTAATCGTGACCGGATTGCCAGTGGTTTGCCGGAGGCTAGAATCAAGAGATAACAACGAAAGGACAAGGGACAAGGAAGACGGATTTATCGAAATGCCGCAAATACTGTATTTCAAGTTCCCTAATCCGCGTTGTTACCTATTTCTTTAGTATCAATACTAAAGTTGGGTCTATAAGGATTCAGCAAACTTCACCTTCATACAAGAACCTATTACTACCCTTAACAAGTCCTTTTATTATACATATCCTTGTTGCGACATTTAGTTTAATCAACAAATCAAAATACGTTGTTAACTCGTTAAAACAAGCGTAAAAACTTACCATCTCCCTACGGACGACCCGTACTCATCGCGGCTCGCTACTCGCGACACCGTTTTGATTGCGGTAATTTCTAAACTCTTTCTAAAATACGACACGACAAAAACGTAACAATCAAATGGCGCCGTTGCCGGGGAAACGGTACCGCTTTTTTATTTGTAGTCTCGGGTTAATTTGTGCATACTTTGTGTAAAAATTAACTTTCTAACACATTCAAACGAAAAAAACCATTCTTTTTGAAAACCAACACAAATACAAAAATATTCTTTTTTCTTCTTTGGATTTGTAATCTGCTAATACTCTGAGGTTTAAAGAAAAAATCAAGTTATAAAGATAGAATGACATTACTTCACTGAGGAAACACACAAAACTTGAGCCCATTCCCACACAAAAAAACCGGTGACATACCCTTAAAATCCGATCTCGCCGGCCTTGGTGTGGCCTTTTCACTTGTGGTTTTTTGTGTTGCTTCCAGTGTTCTAATGTAATTATATTTTTATTGTTTGATTTTCTTAATTATTTTTGTTCAGAATTTTGGCTATCCATATCGCTTTTTGGCTCAAATATCCGTATTTTTCCGACATTAGCAGATTTGACGGATTGTGAGCAGCGATCGTGCGGAACAAGGCGGCATTTTCAAGAACAAGAGGAGTAAACACTTAGTGCCAAAGATCCGGATAGTTGGACCCGCGCGAGCGAACCCTTCGACCTCTCGGAGGCAATATCAACACGAGTTTTCTTAAACTCGACACTTTTGGTACGTATTTCTCTAAACACTTCCTCTTCTCAAACCCGACGCTCCAATATCCTTGTCTTTGCAGGATTCTTAGCAATATCGCCGCAAAAAGCCAAAGAAAAGACTAACCGTATTTGTTGCAGCGCCACATTTAAAGTAAAAAACGAATTGATTGATTGAAAACAAAACTTTGTTGATTTGCGCATTGCATCATTTAATACGGACTTAAGGGGCTCTAACACCAATTCAGATTGGGTGGGGATTTCATCACCCTTCCTAAGACCCCGGGAATCACTAATTGCATAAGTGTCACCTCAAGCTTAATAAAAAATATCTAGACTAAGCCAATTAATAACTTGTCCCGCTTAATAGGACAAAGGAAGATTGTGGGCATTCGGCCGTTTATCTAAACATGACTTTTGTGGTGCCTAGGCTAGACAAGTGAGGAGGTAATTTTAAAAGGCCCGTCTCACGGTGATTCGTGAGCGGAACCCTCCTTACCTCACTTGTGCAACTGGCTGTGAAGAGCCGATTTGAAGGTTATCTCACAGTTTGTCACTTAGGAGCAGGTTTAGTAGACTTAGAGGACGCTAGTCTAGGTGTTGATTATGTATTTGTGACTGTGCATTTGTGATTGTGTTTGTTGAACTGTCTTGTCATTTTCCCATTCTTTTGAAACAAACACAGAATCTGCCATTTTTTCTCCACTTTCATTTTCTTACCCTCACATTCTACGCTTTGACTACACTAAACTCGTTTAGTGTATGTTCGCTTGGACTAGGGACCCTAGTGCCCATTTAGTCCGCGTTTCGTTAGTCCCTACGGACTACGCGATCGACACCGCAGTCGAAACTCCTTCCACGCCTTTATCACCCCTACCTTTGCCGACGTTGACCGGGATTCTGTTCATACATCTTGACCTTCACCATCACCAAATTCTTCTTCTGAGATGTCAGGGTTTTCTCCTAACATCCCTTTACCTCCCCCGGGACTGATTCCATTTCTTCTGGGTGCGAATAACTCGCAACCACCTCCTGTTGTAGCGCCACAGCGAATCGCGCTCCAGGATCGTTTCTATCCCACCCGCTATGCACTTCCTACCTGTCTTTCACTTCCGCCGGCCAATGGGGATAATTTCTAAATTAAGCCTCACTTCATCAACATGTTGCCCAAATTTCACGGGTTGGAATCCGAAGATGCCTATATCTTCATCAACAAATTCCAGAACGTCTGTGCAATGATGAAGACAACCCAACTGTACGACGATGCTATACGGCTACGAGTCATTCTTTTCACTCTGTGTGACCTTGCTGAGAAATGGTTGTATAGCACCGCATCGCATTCTATAACCAGTTGGGATGAGTTTGTAAAAGCGTTTTTGAAAAAATTCTACCCAAATTACAAAACCGCGAGAATCCGAAACGAAATCTACCAATTCTCCCAGCTTCCTACCGAACCTTTTTGGAAGTGCTTTGACCGATACAAGGACTTTCTAGTTCAGTGCCCTCATCACGGTATTGAGAGATGGGAACTTTTCCAAACTTTATACGAAGGCCTGAACCCAGCAACGAAGCAGTTGTTGGAAACCATTTGTCAAGGCCACTTCCTATCTAAATCTGACGAGGAAGCCTGACAATTCTTCGACGATCTTGCGGAACAGACGCTTCAGTGGGAGAGCACCAGACTGAGTACTTCTTCTTCTTCTTCTACTTCTCCTGGTCAGTCTAGGGCAGGCATTCATCAACTCGATATCTTAATTGCAATGAAGGCCGAGATGGCAGCTATCATACGGAAACTGGAAGCAATTGAGAGCAAATTCTCGTCTCCTTCTCCTTCCCCTGCTCCTCCCCCTCATACCATCTGCGCTTGTTGTTCTGATCCATCCCATTTGACCGAAGAGTGTCCTTACAACCCACCTGCTCAAGGGCAGGATCAGGTCAATGCTGCATTTCAAGAAAGACCAAGAAATGATCCATACTCTTCCACTTACAATTCCGGCTGGAGGAACCACCCCAATTTCGCCTGGAATCAGAACTAGCATCAATTCCAAGGACACAAAAATTTCCAGAGGCCCCCTCCTCCGCAACAACAAGCTCAGCAACAAACTCAACATCAATTTCAGCAGCCCTTTCAACCCCAACCTTTTCAAAATCAGGCGAACAATTTTGCACCCAACAATTCTTTTCCTCAAAATAACTTTGTTCCGTCAAACAACGATAAGGTTTCCTCGCTAGAACGGAGTTTGGAGGCATTTATAAAGCAATCGACTCAATCCACCGCCAACATCCAGTCTTCCATTCAGTCTTTGGTGCAACACACTGCTGCATACGGGCAAAGCATCAAGACCATCGAAGCCCAGATTGCACAGCTGAATGCGGCGTTAAGCAAGCAAGAAAAAGGGAAGCTTCCATCTCAACCACTCCCAAATCCTGGTCACCCACATAATGTACATGTTGCTCTTGAACAACAGAACCATAATGTGAGTGCCATGACTACATTGAGATCTGGAAGGATGTTGCACAACAACATTAGGACACGGATAGATGATGACACCCCGGCCGCTTCTTCTTCTTTGTCTTATGATCTTATGCTCCCTTCTTCAAAAGGCTCTTCTTCTTCTTCTTCTGCTCTGAATGGACCCACTTCTCACTCTACGAAAACTCCAGCTCTGGGATCTGTTCCTACTCTACAATCTCCTCCACAAGCATTGGACTCAATCAATTTTAAAAACGTTTCATTTTCAAACCGATTGAGGTCCAATAAACAAAATCCACAAATGGAGAAGATTCTGGAGTTGTTTAAGTAGGTTAACATCAACATTCCCTTTTTAGATGTTGTCCAACAAGTCCCTTCCTACGCAAAAATCTTGAAGCACTTGTGCACGAAAAAGCGGAAATCTCAGGTACCCAAGAAAGTTTTCTTAGCTAGTGCTGTGAGTGATGCTCTTACCCAAGCTTTACCTCAAAAACGGAAGGACCCTGGCTGTCCTACGATTTCAATTACCATTGGGGATAAGAACATCAACCGCGCACTTTTGGATCTTGGTGCCAGTGTTAACCTACTTCTGTATTCTGTATATGAGCAACTAAGTGTAGGAGAGCTGAAACCCACACATTGTACTCTCCAAATGGCCGATCGATCTATCACCCATCCTAGGGGTGAGCTAGAGGATGTGTTAATCAAGGTTGGGGACTTCATATTCCCCGTTGACTTCATTGTTTTAGACACACAGCCGATAGCTAACCTCCGGAATCAAATTCCGGTGATACTCGGCGCCCATTCCTTGCGACCTCAAATGCTGTGATCAATTGTCGAAATGGTTCGATGAACCTCTCTTTTGGAAACATGACAATTGAACTCAACATTTTCAGGTTGGTGAATCAGCCCTCTGAACCTAATGCTCATATACTAGACGTTTTTTCGATCTAGGAGATCACCTCGGAGGACTGTGAATTCGAGGAGCTTTTGTTCGATCACAGCAATCTTGACGCCACTAGTGCGTTCCTCTTTGAACCTGCTGCTGCTTTTGCTCCCGACTATGATTACGAGTGTTTCACTTTCTCAAACAATCTTGGCCAATCACCACCCAAGTTTGAATCCTTTGAATTTCCGGATGAGTTAGCTGAACCATCCAACCCGCTCGCTTACACTCATTTTGAACCTCTGCTGGAATCCTTTGAGTTCGAGACCGTTTCACCAATCTTGCCTTCAATCGTTTCACCGCCATCGCTTGAACTCAAGCCATTGCCATCTCACCTTAAGTACGCTTACTTGGGTGAGAACGAGACCCTTCCTGTTATCATCTCGGCTTCTCTAGCTCCAGAGCAAGAGAAAGCCCTTCTTACGGTCTTACACAGCAATAGGAAAGCTTTTGGCTGGTCAATGGCGGACATCAAGGGGATTAGTCCCCTGATCGTTGAACATCACATTCATCTGATGGATGATGCCAAACCAACCAGGGATCCACAAAGGCGACTCAACCCAGTCATGAAGGAGGCTATAAAAAAGGAGATCGTAAAGTGTCTGGATTGTGGTATCATTTGCCCTATCTCTGATAGCCAGTGGGTTAGCCCTATTCACGTTGTCCCCAAGAAGTCGGGAATAACGATCATAACCAATGAGGCAAACGAGTTAATCCCTACTCGCACCCAGACTGGGTGGCGAGTATGCATCGATTATAGAATACTCAACACCGCAACACGGAAAGACCAGTTTCCGCTACCTTTCATTGACCAAATGCTTGAACGATTGGCTGGACACGAATACTACTGCTTTCTGGATGGCTACTCCGGCTATAATTAGATTCCCATCGCCGAAAAAGACCAGGACAAGACCATATTCACCTATCCTTTCGGCACGTTTGCATATCGTCGCATGCCCTTTGGGTTATGCAATGCGCCTACTACCTTCCAGCGGTGTATGATGGGAATCTTCTCAGACATGGTGGAAAGATTCTTGGAAATCTTCATGGATGATTTCTCCATTTTCGGCGATTCCTTTGATGAGTGTTTGCTGCATCTTGACACTGTCCTTACCCGGTGTAAGGATAAGAACCTCACTTTAAACTGGGAGAAGTGCCACTTCATGGTACATGAAGGTATTGTCCTAGGACATATCATTTTGCAAAATGGCATTGAGGTAGATAAAGCAAAGATTAAAGTCATTTCCAATCTCCCTCCTCCTAAAAGCGTCAGAGACATCCGAGCCTTCCTTGGCCATACCAGTTTTTATAGACGGTTCATCAAGTACTTTAGCAAGATTGCTAGGCCCTTGACTCTTTTGTTGGCCAAGGACACGGCATTTGACTTCAACTCGAGCTGTGTGACAGCGTTCGAGTCATTGAAAAGATCAATCACTTCTACTCCCGTTCTTTCCTCTCCTGTCTGGACGTATCCATTTGAGATTATGTGCGATGCATCTGACTTTGCCATCGGTGCGTTCCTTGGACAGCACATCGATAAGATGCTGTACGTAATCTATTATGCTAGCCGAACCCTGAACGATGCCCAATAGAACTACAGAACAACCGAGAAGGAATTCTTGGTTGTTGTGTTCTCTTTAGAAAAGTTCAGGCCTTACTTGATCGGCTCTCCAGTCATCGTTTACACGGACCATTCAGCTCTTCGCCATCTTTTTGCAAAGAAGGATGCAAAATCTCGGTTGATACGTTGGATCCTCTTGCTTCAAGAGTTTGACCTTGTCATCAAAGACAAAAGAGGATGTGAGAACGTAGTCGCTGACCATCTCTCATGACTTCCTTCTTCGCCGTCACTTCAAATTCCGATCAACGACATTTTTCCGGATGAACAGCTCTTGACAGTATCTTGTGAACCCTGGTTCGCAGATATTGTGAACTATTTGGCCACAGGATTGCTACCGACTGAATGGTCAAGTCAGGACAGACTTCAATTCTTATCCCAAGTAAAACACTTTTATTAGGACGAACATTATCTGTTCAAGTACTGTCCCGACCAGATTATTCGTCGGTGTGTCCCTGACAATGAATTCAAGAGTGTGCTGTCATTTTGCCACGATCAAGCGTATGGCGGGTATTTTGGCCCCAGAAAGACAGCCGAGAAGATCTTGCAGTGTGGTTTTTACTGGCCACAAATCTTCAAAGACGCTCATGACTACTGCAAGACTTGCTCCCAGTGCTAACACTTGGGCCGGATATCCAGGAGAAACGAGATGCCGCTCCAACCAATCTTGGTTGTGGAGATTTTCGATATTTAGGGGATTGATTTTATGGGGCCATTTCCCAGCTCTTTTGGGAACTTGTACATTCTTCTCGCTATTAATTATGTCTCTAAGTGGGTCGAGGCTGTGCCCAGCCGGACTAACGACAACAAGGTTGTTGTTAGATTTCTTAAGGAAAACATCTTTTCCCGGTTTGGGCACCCCCGCGCGATCATTAGTGACAATGGAACTCATTTCTGTAATAGGACTTTCGAGGCCTTGATGCGGAAGTATTCCATTAATCATAAGCTATCAACGCCCTACCACCCCCAAACATGTGGGCAAGCCGAGATTTCAAATCGACAAATCAAGCAGATATTAGAGAAGACGGTTTCCAAGAACCGTAAGGATTGGTCTTTAAAATTCACTGATGCCCTTTGGGCATTTCGAACTGCTTATAAGACCGATCTTGGTATGTCTCTCTATCGGCTTGTTTACGGAAAGGCTTGCCATCTTCCAGTGGAAATAGAGTATCGCACATTTTGGGCGATAAAAGATCTGAATCTATCTCTCGAAGATGCGGGCAGCCATTGGAAGCTGCAGTTAAACGAATTGAGCGAGCATCGGGATGAGCCTTACGAAAACGCGGTTGTCGTTAAGAACTTAATGAAGGTGTTTCACGATAAACACGTTTTGCGCAAAACTTTCGCACGTGGTCAACATGTACTACTTTACGATACCTGGCTACATTTCCATCCAGGTAAGCTCAGATCTCGCTGGAAATGGCCATTTTTTATACGGAATGTGTACCCGCAAGGCGCTGTGGATTTGGAATATCCAAAGGACGGTTCGTTTTTCAAAGTAAACGGACACAGACTGAAACCGTACCTTAGCGCTGAACCAACAGAGGAGCTCCTGGTCTTACAGGAGCTAGTTTACCCTGCATAATCTTCCTCTGCCTACCACCAAACTTCGGTTATCCAGCTAAAAACAGCGGACACCGTTTCAAATAAGTTTGGGGGTATGTATATACTGCTTTTTGTATATATATGTGGATATTCTTTTTTGACGAGCAATCTTGTCTGGTGATGCTCAGTTCGCCAAAAAAAAAAAAATTACCGAAGATTTTGACCCTTCAATAAATTTGCCTTCTTAATGTACAATGACAGTGAGGGCACTGTCCAGTTTAAGTTTGGGGGTACGCTCGGTACGTATTTCTAACCTTCGCATTCATGTGTATATTTTGCAACCACATACTTATTAAAACCCATAAAAATCAGAAAATTTTCTAAAAACATAAAAACTTTGTTGTCAAGTTAGCTAGTGGGAGAACTTAGATTCAATATTTCGACGGTTTTGTTTGATAAGATAGGAACAACCATATCCTATTTTTAGATTTTGAAAACCTGAAAGATAACCCTCCTTTGATGTTAACTATAGCTAATATACGTCTTTACATCACACTACACGTGTCGTGAGTTTTGAAAATTAGATGACAAGTCTATTATATCTGAAAACTTTTTAATTGATAAACTATTTTCTGAGGATCAAATAGGTTTGTTTTGAAATAAGTAATATCAAGAATAGTTTATGAAGTGAAGCGGATATGAAGGGATGTTATTGATGCCTTAATTGGAACTAATTCTGAAGAATAACCCATCTGGAGCTTGATTGGAGTGATTACACACCTAACCCACTAAACACGTCTTTTATCCAAAAAATAATTGAACTACCGGTTATATCTCCGTTCGCATTAAATCATCATGATTTTCACGCTAAAATTGGTCTTTTGTTTTAGGGCCTAGGTAACTTGAGTAATTAAGTCCGCTGGGGTGTCTTTACACCTAATACCCTAAAACCAACCGGTTTGGGTGCATTGGCCCAAAGCTCGCTAAGAAGCCTAGAAAGTCCATATTAAAACAAAGTCAAGTAAGTGTTGTCCCCGAGTTAAAATTCCTAACGGTTCTTTGTGTGAGAATAATCTTGACAAAAGACAGGTTTTTATAAAAATATTTCTAGTGGAGGTATAAAGGTTTTATTTTATGATAAAGACTATTGCAAGTTCACAGAGGTGTGTATGAAATGAAAACAAGAAAAAGGTGGAGTGAAAAATAAGACCTAGTTTCCTGTTAAGGAAGATAGAAATTCTGAATTTGAAACCTAACTGGATACTTAACTCTTTATAAAACTTGTGTGATTCTTTTTAAATCTTTATCTGGGCTTTTTTTTGTGACATGTCGACTTTAATCGATCCTTTTGAAACTTAACGACACTATCTGCATTGCACGTAAAGACATATAGAATCTTAAGTTAAATAAGAAGCGAGGTGTGAAAACTAAAGGTTCGATAGTTCTAAATTTAGGATAATAGAATTGCTAGCTTTAAAACAAAACCTTGGGATTAGAATCATAGTTATTCCGCAAAACTAGCTTGACGGGATTTTGTGGGTGTAATCTGCTGAAAACCCTCAGGAGACAACACTCCTCCTACTAGGGACACCTAGAGGTTTAAAGGCTTATTGCACGAGCTCAGTGCAATCGCGTTCCCTGCGAAAGTGAGGTCAGGATTCTTTTCTTTTTGTTTTGCTCAGGACGAGCAACAGATAAGTTTGGGGGTATTTGTTCATACCAGAATATTACATTTTAATACCGCTCTTTCATTATTCATTTTTTGTATATATCGGTACTATTAACCAGTGTCTGCTCAGTATTACAGATTACAGGTATCCGTGACAAAATACTAGAAATACGCTTAAAATCATGGATATATCATTTGTGAGCCGACACTGCATCCAGAACCGCAAACCGACCAATACTCCATAAGTTTATGTTTGCAACATTCATGTGTACACATTTTTTTAAACAAATGGTCCAACACATACAAGTGGTACAACTAGCTTATTGGTTTATGAACCTAGTGAAGAGGGCTGCCCATGGCATGATGACTTGGTGCAAGTTGGCATGAGTGTGACGTGCATTTAATGCAAAAAGAGTTGATGTGATTTGAAGCTACAAGTTCCCTCCAAAATACTTGAGTGCATCCAAGGCCTTTACAGATAAAACAAATAACACCATAATGATATTGGAGAGCATACGAGTCAACACACCAAGTTCGAGCCAGAGGGCTCGGATTTGGGCCGAGCACTTCCTTGGCAAAACCGGCGACCTTCGCCCCCCTGCCTCCAAACTCCTGTGGGCCCTCTCTTGATGCCACATCAGCTCATTTTTATTGTTTGTTTATTTAGTTTTTGAGCCTATAAATACAGACCAGATGGCAAGGGATGTGGATACCTTTTGTTTAGTTTTGTATCAAAACTCTTATAATTTGTAAGCTTGCTTTCCCTTGTAATTCTTGAGCTCTTGCCCCTTTGCTTTGACCTTGCAACTTCTTCATTGAACTTGCAAGCTTAAGGTTCAGGTTCTTGACTTCAAGATTAGTGTAACTTGTTTGTGATTCAATAAAAAGTTTTCATTTTTTTAATATACTGTCTTGTTCTATGTTTACATATTTGAACTTGTGAAATACTCGCTTTACTTTGATTTTGCATCCTCTTAAGTGAGCTTGCAACCTTAAAGTTTTGTGTTTGGATTTCACACTTCACCGGGCTTACGAACACTTGGAGATATTCACACTTAGATTCATTGGTTCTCTCTTTTTCTTTCTTTTCTCGTATTTTTCATTATGTTCCTTACTCTTTTCCCTTTTTCTTATTTTTACTTTGTAAATATGTGTGAGTAGTCGCTATACTTGTTAAGGGTGGAATATGGTTAGATTGTATTTGAAGATGTTATTTGCTAAAACCATTAAAAACCTTAAACTTTGTAATTGAAACTCCGTGCAAATCACTCGCAATTCCGCTCCGCTAGGCATCCTATCCTACCCCGATAGCGATGATTCCTAATCGTGACCGGATTGCTAGTGGTTTACCGGAGGCTAGAATCAAGAGATAACAACGGAAGGGCAAGGGACAAGGAAGGCGGATTTAGCGAAATGCCGTAAATACCGTATTTCAAGTTCCTTAATCCGCGTTGTTGCCTATTGCTTTAGTATCAAGACCAAAGTTGGGTCTATAAGGATTCGGCAAACTTCACCTTCATACAAGCTAACCTATTACTACCCTTAACAAGTCCTTTTATTATACATATCCTTGTTGCGACATTTAGTTTAATCAACAAATCAAAATACGTTGTTAACTCGTTAAAACAAGCGTAAAAACTTACCATCTCCCTGCGGACGACCCGTACTCATCGCGGCTTGCTACTCGCGATACCGTTTTGATTGTGGTAATTTCTAAACTCTTTCTAAAATACGACACGGCAAAAACGTAACAATCACCTGGCTGAATGGTTAAGCAAGAATTGTACGGTGAGATCAATCCTGACTAATTCTTCCTTTTTGGTTTGGGGAAAGATTCGAGAAACAGTGGGAGCCATCCTGTTTAGATAAATTAAAAACCAATCTAAACTTGCAAGAGCATCATGCTAAGTGTTTTCTTCTCTCTCTCTTAATTGCAGCGACCCAGTGACCAAGACTAGGTTACATCTAGATAATAAAATGACTGAATCTGACTATAATGACTGGCAAAGGTCTGTCCAGATGTCCATTACCTATGACAAGTTGGGACAGCTCTTTACTACTCAAGCCCCTACCGTCTCAGGTCCAGTTTCCACCATCACGGATATTGATATCCGTAAGACATCGGAAAAAGACTGTACGAATGCCAAGTGCCTCGTATTGGCCTCAGTAGATGGTGTAAACCAGAGGCAGCACGAGAAGATGGACTTAGCTTCCATTTTCCTCCATAACAAAGATTTATATGGAGAGCAATCTCGTATCGCAAGACATGAGACCTTAAAGGAATTGCTTCAAGTGAGGTTGGCTATCGGGTCATCTGTAGAGGACAACATCCTTATAATGACTAGCTATATTGATGAGCTCACAGACCTGGAGACCACGTTGGGAAAAGGGTCATATGATGACTTGTTTCTACAGTACCTACCATCTACTTTTTTCCAGAGGAAGAAAGTTATAATTTCAGTTGAGGGCACCTTGAAGGAAACCAGGATGACACCCATTCAGCTTATTGGGGAATCTTCCTCTTCTGCATCCAAGGCGAAAGTAAAGGGTAAGAAGAAGAAGACCTCCACAAAGCCGATATGCGGTGTCAGTAAGGTAGAAGGACAGGGAAGGGCGAAAGTAAAGGGTAAGAAGAAGGGAAGGAGGGATGCTCCTATTGTTACGAGAAAGGACATTGGCAGAGGGATTGCAGGGCTTGGAAAGCCAGAAGCCAGGATTCGAAGCACGTTATGGCTTCGGCTTCAAGCGTGTTTGTAATTGAAAACTGTATGTCAATTAACTCTACTTCCTGGGTACTAGATACCGGATCAGGATCTTATATCTGTAATTCGTTACAGGCTTTAAGAAACCGTAATGTTATCAAGGTAGGAGATATGACTCTCAGGGTTGCTAACGGAATGAGCGTGGGCGCTGAATCCGTAGGGGGATATCACCTAGGATTGACAAGTGGGCAGATATTGATTCTACGTAATTGTTTATATGTACCTAGTCTAGCTTGTAACATCATATCTGTATCCTTACTTTCTAAGGAAGGATATGATTTTACATTTGTAAGCGATGTGGTCTACATCTACCTAAATCAAGTTTGATTGGGTCAGGTACATTAGATAACGGTATATACGTATTAAATTAAGCTCAGGTTTTCAGTGTCCAGAACACACTTAAAAGAAAGTCTCCGGAATTAAATCAGGCTTTCTTATGGCATTGTAGACTGGGTTATATCAATGAAACACGGTTGATGAAGCTACATAGAGAGGGATATTTGGACCCGTTCGAATATCAGTCTTATGCAACTTATCAATCTTGTCTCATGGGAAAGATGACAAAGACTCCGTTCACTGGACACGGAGTAAGAGCAAGCGAGCTCTTGGGACTCATACATAGCGATGTATGTGGTCTAATGTCTACACATGCACGAAGCGGTTATTCCTATTTCATTACTTTTATGGATGATTTCAATAGGTATGGACATGTCTTCTTGATGAAGCATAAATCCGAGACCTTTGAGAGATTCCGGGAATACAAGAATGAAGTGGAAAAACAAACAGGCAAAAGTATCAAAACACTGAGATCTGATCGAGGTGGTGAATACTTAAGTGCCGAGTTCCTGGACTACTTAAAAGAGAATGGAATTCTCTCTCAGCTTACTCCTCCATACACACCACAACACAACAGTGTATCGGAAAGGAGGAATCGAACCCTATTGGATATGGTTCGTTCCATGATGAGTAAGGCTGAGTTACCGCGATCCTTTTGGGGTTATGCACTAGAATCAGCTGCATATCTTTTGAACAAGGTTCCTACTAAGTCAGTGCCTAACACACTATATTAGATGTGGAGTGGGAAGAAACCCTTCCTTAAGTACCTTAAGACATGGAGATGTCAAGCTTTTGTAAAAAAGTAGCATGCGGACAGGCTTGAGGCATGCTCAGTACTGTGTAAGTTTGTGAGATACCCTAAGAACTCCAGGGGGTATCTTTTCTATTACGCAAAGGAACAAAAGGTTTTTATTCCTCAACATCCCCACTTCTTGGAAGCTGAATTTTTAGAAAATCAGAAAAGTGGGAGCGCAATAGAACTGGAAGAAATTCCAGAATCACAAGCTATTATTGAAAGCTTGGTAGAACCAGAGATTTCAGAAAAACCGGACATCCCCGCGCCACTCCGCAGAAGTAGTAGGCAGTCATATCCGCCCGAGAGATACTATGGTTTTCTTATAGACGGGGATCGAGAGGATTGCATCATTGATAATGATGAGCCTACTAGCTTCCAGCAAGCTATTCAGAGCAGAAACTCGGTAAAATGGCTGGATGCAATGCGGACCGAGATGGAGTCCATGTACACCAACAAAGAATGGACTTTAGACATTGCTCCAGAAAGGGTAAAACCCGTAGGCTCAAATGGATCTTCAGAAAGAAGATTGGTGTAGATGGACAGGTTGAAACTTATAAGGCTAGACTTGTTGCAAAAGGTTTTCGTCAAAGACCTGGTTTGGACTATGATGAAACCTTTTCTCCAGTGGCTATGCTTAAATCCATTCGGACCCTTCTTGCCATTGCTGCCTTCCACGATTATGAGATCTGGCAGATGGACGTAAAGACGGCTTTTCTAAATGGAAATTTGGAAGAGTACGTTTATATGGATCAACCAGAGGGTTTCATTCAGAGTGAGAGCAGCGGGAAAGTATGCAAGTTTCTTAAGTCCATTTATGGACTAAAGTAGGCATCGCGGAGTTGGAACATCTGTTTTGATTATACAGTCAAACAATTCGACTTTATCAAAAATCCAGATGAACCATGCATATATAGTAAGATTGTAGGGAGAAATGTGGTATCCCTCGCCTTGTACGTGGATGAAATTCTCTTGATAGGAAATGACAGTCATATGCTACAATCAGTCAAAGGATTCTTGTCACAGAGGTTCTCCATGAAAGACTTGGGTGATGCCAACTACATTCTGGGGATCCAGATCTATCGTGATAGATCTAAGAGGATGTTGGGACTTTCGCAGTCAAGGTACATCGACACCATACTGAAAAGATTCAGTATGGAAGATTCAAAGCGCGGTAACTATCGGCTTGTCACGGAATCACCCTCTCCAAAGAGATGTCTCTAAAGATTGATTTGGAAAGGGCTCACATGTCAACTATACCCTACGTATCTGCGGTAGGCTCTATAATATATGCGATGTTGTGTACCAGACCAGATGTAGCATACGCATTGAGCGTTGTAAACCGGTATCAGTCAAACCCAGGGGAGAAGCACTGGATAGCAGTACAGAACATTCTCAAGTACCTGAGAAGGACTAAGGAGATGTTTTTGGTGTATTGCGGAAAAGACCTCCGGATCGAGGCCTTTGCTGACTCCAGCTTCCAGAGTGACAAGGATGACTCCAAGTCCATGTCGGGTTATGTCTTTACCCTTAATGGAGGGGCGGTTTGTTGGAAGAGCTCCAAGCAGGACACTGTTGCTGACTCGGCGATGGAAGCAGAGTACATAACTGCTTGCGATGCCGCAAAAGAAGCTGTCTGGATGAAGAAAAGGAACTTCAGGTGGTTCCGACCATTGTTAATTAATACCTCTGTATTGTGACAACAACGGCGCTATAGCTTTAGCGAAGGAACCCAGGTCCCATCAGAAGTCCAGACACATTTTGAGGCAGTACCACCTGATCAGGGAGATCATAGATCTCCGAGAGATCGAGGTGAGGAGAGTAGATATGGAGAATAACACTGCAGATCCACTCACGAAGGCCATCCCTCAGACACAGTTCGAGTTGCTGATCGAGATGATAGGTCTGCGATATGCCAGTACATGGCCCTAGTGCAATTAGGAGATTGTTAGTGATGTATGCCCTAGAGGCCATTATTGTATCATACTGGTTTGTATATTACTTAATGGAAGCTTGGGATATTCACAGTTGTATTAACAGTCTTGCTTAAAATGGTAGTATGCTGCTTGGTTTGTTTCTACTTCAATATGTGCATGTATTTCTTTTAACATATCGCGTATACATATTAATAGAGCCCATAGGATCTTTGCTTGATTACTAGCGTTGTGATGGCAGTCACACTAGTGGGGGCTGGGTAATCTACAAGCACATCCTTATACAGGTCTCTCGTCGTAGGATTATTGATACGGGGCATCGATACTCCGGAGTAGACTAGTGTATACGCTTCTCATCCCAGCAGGGGAGATGGTCTGTCCCACAGCCATTAGTACGTCATACTGGAGATAGTATGCAGGTGCTCATTAGGTTACGAGTACACTGGACATGACTCGTCGGGAACTGTTGGTTGGTATTATACCTATCGTCAGGTAGCAGTTCCCAGATGACATGAGTACAGCTTAGTCCGTCGACTTGACACTGCTACTTCGCCTCGAGTGTGTTCCCACTGTATTTTGATTACTACTCTACCACAGCTCAAAGGAGTCATGCAGATAGGTAGTAGTTGGGTGCAGTCCCGAAGCACTTGGAGGCAGTGTCGGTTAGATATGATTCGTCTCTCCCGGTATTGGGGGTTGATATCGTGCTGTGTTCGGAGAACCATTACACAAAGTTTCTGGCCAGGGCAAGTGAGATTTACTGGTAGGTATTCCAGTAGTTTCTCAGGGTGTTTTGGGCTACACTCCGGCATGACTTATTGTGTTATTAGGGTCTGACGATTACCGCCCCTAGGCCCGATATGCGATACTCTTAGACGAACAGACCGGACTGTACAGAGATTGTCACATTCAGGCTCAGTAGGAGTTCGGATGGGTTTTCCTCATCGGCCTTCTTATCGACATCTACCCGGGGACCATTACGTGCAGCTAGTACCGCTTGCGGCTTGTGGTTAAACCGACTGCCAGCATAGTATCGAGTTTTTAGAGTCCCACATACAGAGTTTCCCTGCACCGGGCAAAAGGTGTAGAGGCCGTATGGTTTTACGGCAGGGCTTCGATCACTTACGTGCACTTGTGCGCGTACGATGTTCGGGCGGATAATACTAGTGGGCTTTGGTTTAAGCCAGATCCTAGTATTATATTGATGGATCAGTTTTGTCTCTTTGTATTCGTGTTTCTCGGAACACGAATGCGAGTATGTATATACAGATGAGAGGGGCATAGAAGGAGACACCTCATTAGGGTTTTGACCATTTACTTGATTAAAAAAATTATGAGGTGGAGGAAAGTATTTGTTATTTTTTTGTAAATGATAATTGAGGCACAACTACTTGTTTTGACTACTTGACTTTGTTTGATCATTTGACTTGGTTTGACAACTTGACTTGGTTTGCCTCTTTGACTAGATATTTCTTGTGAGATATTTTGTGGCACTAGAAATTTTGGATGAGATATTTTTCATACCATGCTTATAGTCAAGTCAAGGTAACCTTCTCATTATCAAAAATCATTTCTCTTTCCTCAAGTTATCTTTCTTCTTCTTCTTCACATCAAAACCCTAAAAGCTCTCATGTGTTTAGAATCCTAGGGTTTCAAGAGACAAATAAATCCATCTTCATAATCTACATCACCTAGGACATCAAGTTTATCAAGCTTGTTGCCCTAGTTACCTCGGTTTTGAGGTGGAGCTCGGACTATAGACTCTCGGGTGGATCGTCTTTGACTCAAGGAGGCCGTCGAAGAAGCTACGATCCGGATCGATCCTTGGAGCCTACGACAACAAGGAGGACAGCGGAGAAGACCCGAAGGACTTGTATCATGAGGTATAACATTCTTTCCGAGTAGTTAACCCTCATGTAGTTTTCTAGCTAGGGTTTATGGACGATCCTTGGTTCTAGTCGGTGTTGCGAAGCCCGTAAAAATCATTTTTTGCAAATTCTGCCTCCCCGCGAGCACATGGGGTGCGCGATATCGACTTACAGTTCTTTGTATCTACTCTCATTTTCTCGATCTCCCGGCAATCTACGATCTCCCTGATCAGGTGATACCGCTTTAATATGTTTCTGGATTTCTAACGGGGCTGTGGTTCCTTCGCTAACGCTATAGCTGTATTGTTGTCACAATACACATGTATTGGATCAACAATAGACGGAACCACCTTAAGTTCAGAAATGAATTTCCTTATCCAGACAGCCTCTTTTGCGGCTTCGCTGATAGCAATGTATTCAACCTACAACATTAAGTCTTCTACGGTTTCCTGTTTGGAACTCTTGCAATAGACCATCCCTCTGTTAAGGGTAAACACATAACCCGAGACAAACTTACTTTCATCCTTGTCACTCTAGATGCTTGAATCGGTGAAAGCCTTCGTCTTGAGGTCCTTATTACTGTAAATCAGAAACATCTCTTTAGTCCTTCTCAGGTACTTAAGAATGTTTTCAACAGCTATCCAGTGCTTCTCCCCCGCGTTTGACTGATACCGGCTTACTATGCTAAGTGCGTAAGCTACATCTAGTCTAGTACATAACATCACATACATTATAGATCCTACTGCTGAAGCATAGGGTATAATTCTCATACGAACCCACTCTTCATCAGTCTTGGGGGACATCTCTTTAGAGATGGTGATTCTGTGACAAGCCGGTAAATTACCGCGCTTGGAATCTTTCATACTAAACCTCTTTAGAATGGTGTCAAGATACCTAGACTGTGAAAATCCCAACATTCTCTTAGATCTATCACGATAGATCTTGATCCCCAGATTGTAGGAGGCATCACCCAGATCCTTCATGGAGATCTTCTGAGATAAGAACAGTTTGACTGACTGTTGCATAGGAATATCATTTCCTATTAGGAAAATGTCATCCATAACAATATGAGGAATGCCACAATTCTCCCTATAATCTTCTTGTAAATATAAGGCTTATATATATTTTTGATGAAGTCAAATTTCTTGACCGTCTTATCATAACAGATGTTCTATCTCTACAATGTTTTCTTTAATTCGTAAATGGATTTAATCAAATTGCACACCTTCCTGCTGTTTCTACTGTCTACGAGGCCCTCTGGCTGATCTATATAGACACACTCTTCTAAAGGGCCGTTTAGAAAAGCGGCCTTTACGTCTATCTGCCAGATCTCATAATCATAGAAGGCAACAATGACAAGTAGGATCCGAATGGATTTGAGCATAGCCACCGAAGAAAAGGATTCGTCATAGTCCACACCGGGTCTTTGATGAAAACCTTTTGCAACAAGTCTAGCCTTTTAGGTTTCCACTTATCTATCTACACCAATCTTCTTCTTGAAGATCCATTTGCAGCCGACAGATTTTACCCCTGGCGGTGTAACGTCCAAAGTCCAAACTTTGTTGGTGTACATGGACTCCATTTCGGATAGCATAGCATCCATCCATTTCATAGTGTCTCTACTGGTAATGGCCTGCTTGAAACTTGTAACGACCCTGTTTTTACCATAATGCTCTTTAATAAAAGAAAATATACCTGTTTCGAAATGACACGTTTTATAAAAAGAAAATATTTTGAAAGATTTACAAAAGATTTAGTTTGATCTTTTTAACATAAAGAATTTATTCGATTTTGTTTTAAAAGGAAAATTTTGGAAAGAGAATTTGTTATGTTTGAATGAAAAAATTAGTTTAAGAAAATGATTTATTTTGTTTAATTTTTAAATTATTCTCTTTTGAATCTCTGCATATATTTATTGCTATTTAATTCTATGCAAAAGTAACCTTGTAGCCCTTTGGTTAAATCATTGCATTGCTCATTCATAAGCTATAGATTTGAACCATGTGTCTTACAATTATTTTTATCTATTTTTAAACCCTTTTTCATAACCTACAAATGATGTTTCATTTCATCTTCTTTTTAACTCCCAAAATGAATTCATAACAAATTAAAATTATTATGAAGAGCTTTTACCACCATTAAACCTATTTTAATATCTCTTTTAATACAAATAACACCCTCTTCTTTATTCTACCCTATTCCTTCCCTCTTCATCAATTCTTAAAATCTTTTTTTCCTTGAGCTTGGAGAAGCGCCGATTCCCTCAAGCTTCGTAGTCTCGGTTGGGGCTTTTATCGTATCGGAGAAACGGTTGTTACACCATATTGCAAAATCTTATAAGTCCCTTTTCTCCCCCTCCATCGCTTTCACTCTCTTATTGTGTCTTCTACACTACTTTGCTGCTTTGTCACGCCGTAGTCCCCAATCGAGAAAATAAACATATATTTATAGATATAAATGGATATAGTACATATACTTTTGTATAACATATTGTTTGTCTATGATTAATCTTTATATTTATTCATTATTTTCCTTTTAGAATAACATGTCTCCATGTCATAAATTTACTTTTATGCTAATTAGGAACACTATGAACCAAATATAAATAAATGATGCGCAATAACATAACTTTAAATAAGTTCTCTTAAAATTAGGACTTTCTTGATGTAGGACCCTATCGAATTTCATGATCCATTTATTGACATTAGGAGATCCATTTTCAAGTATATCTTGCATGTGTCTTTTATTTTATAATTGTTTATCCTTTTGTTTTATAAAAGGGAAGAACGAAGCTGCAAATAAATTCATTGGTTTTGTCACATTTAAATACGATTCTAAATAACTTTTGTCCTTAAAATAAATTTTAGAATTTGATTTTTACTTCTGTAAATTTCAAGAAATTTATCTATGATAGAATATATTTTTATGTACATGCTTTAAAATTTTCAGATTTACTGTCACGCCCGCTTCCCAGTGTACGGGGAAGTAGGCATGGCGGGCATACGACGTATTTACTCAGAAGTAAACACGTTAAGCGTAAATAAGAAATATAAATAAATGCACAAGAATAACAAGAGATGTAATATAAACAATAACTTTTATTAATATCCATTCTTTACATTACAACTGATTTGAAAAGAAAATGTACAATGATAAAAGCAATGCCTAAACAGTGGCATACAAATGAAAAGGTAAGTACAAGTAAAAGCTAGAAGTCTGGCTCCTCTGTGAGCTGATCCAAGTCCTCCTAGCCGGGCTCGGTCTCCTGAGAGTCGGGTCCTCCTGCGAACATTCCAAAAAAAGAAGAGACAGGAATGTCGTTAGCGAACTAGCGCTCAGTAAGTCCCATAAGTAAGAATGGAATAGAACAAGTAAAGAATATATGACTGGTAATCTGAACACGTATATGTTTGTTATACTAACGTAGTTATTTGTAGTTCGGTACAGAATGTATCAGTGTATACGAGAGGAGTCCAACTATCCCGTAGACTATGGTAACATGTAAGTACAAGGCCCCGTCAAAACCCACGGGACAATGGCACGAGAGTTCATGTAGGCGTCTTTTAGTGTCCATCATCGTGCCACTTTTAATACATTCCGTACCAATCTACCCCTTTAAAACCCCGTAATGTATTGTATTGAATTATAGTTACAAGGCTTGCTGAGACCATCGATACAAGTTGTTCATGTGATCAGGTTCAGGATGTAAACAAGTAGTTATGTAATCAAGTTAAGTTATAGCCATGGTTCGGTCAAGTCAAGACATGTTTGCATATTGATCTTGTTCTGATATTCAGGTTCAGATTCAAATATACATGTTGGTATATTGGATTCATATTGAATTGGATTCTGATTTGGATTAGACTCAGATTGATTTGGATTCAGACTTGAGTCTTACACTTAGAACTGATTTGGATATTGCATTAGATTTGGGAGTTATCGGTAGCTGCTGCACATGGACGACATGATTTGTGTATTTTTCCAAGACAATTACCATTGATAACACCGTCAAGTTTTTCTACCTTAAATAGGCAAGCACTCACTTTCTCCGGCTCCCTGAGGCTCAAGAAAATTGATCCCGCTTAAACCCATATTTACTAAAGTCCTTAAATGTAATTTTATATAACTCGAGGGGGTTTATGAAAATATTTTTTATAATTTCAAAATAAATCTCAGTATTTATTTATATTATTTAGGGTTTTCATGGATGTAACTTTTAAGATTTGAGGTATTTTAGTGAATATTAACTTAGCTTGAATAGCTCCTGGTATTTAAGTGTAAAATTTGTCTTTTAGATAACTTGAGGGTATTTTGGCGAAACTTGTCATTCTTTTATCTTTTTAGGAAACATAGAATTTTATTATATCTTGAAAATATGTGTTTTGATAATATTTATATATTTATAAAAATTAATTTTATTATTAAATAGAAAATCTCGTTTTTCTTAAAAAATCGTATTAAAAATCTTTCGAGAACGAATGCAACGTGAGGAGGTCTGCATCTCGCTCTACTAGCCCAAGGATGTGCGATAATCTTCACCATCCAATAGCGAGTCCCCTAAAAATGGTTGTAGAGGCATAATCGCAAAGAGTTTTGATAATACAATTCAAAGAAAACCCGATTTTTATAGTTCATGGTATTTTAATGAAATGTTGTAATCGCCGCAACAATATGTTACAAAGAGTATCGTGCTATGTAAATATGTGTGTATGTGAAGGGTAGGTCATTACCCCGGGAAGTTTTCTAAAGGTAATAGTAAGCAAAATAATTAAATATGGTTGATACAAAGTTCATGCTATTTAAATGTAAAACTCAATTTAAAGTTATTTAACATGATGATTTAGAGTGAAAGTTGTTTCTAATTATTAGTTTTATGGTTATAAATATATTTAAGAATATGGATGAGCAATGATCAAGAAAAAAGTGTGATTTCAAGGTTTTAAAATCAAAAGTCGGTGTTAACTCCACTTATCGACATGTATTGAAAAAAAGATCTTTTTATGTAGAAAGACAAGAATGAGGTGGGACTTACTTTTGGATTTTGTTAAGAAGAGAGAGAGGAAGAGGTTGAGGTCGTCGTGGCGTCGCTGGGTTGCCGGAATTGCCTCGTTTTCTCGCCGGAAGTTTGGTCTTGGGATAAGCCCTCTTCTACTCCACTTGTACTTGAGAAAAATTTGAGGGTTTTAGCTAGAATTTTCAGAATAAGGAGGGACTATGGTATGGGGTTGTATTTATAGTGTAGAATTGGGGTTTTGGAATTGAATGAATGAATTAAAATGCATTAAAATTATATTTAAAAATGAAATTGAAGTTTCTGTTTAAATTCAGAGAAATCAAACAGTGCAGGGGTAATAGGGGTAGGCCAAGGGTTTGTGGGCAAAGCACGAGGTCCATTGCCTACGGGAGGGGGGAGGGCCATCCCCGCCAGCCCAATGATGAATCTCGCCGGCCAAATTATGGAAGGAGCCCGTCGGATTGAATCCACGTGTCCTATTCTGTATTTATATCATTTTACACATGTTTAATTTTCCAGACTTTTCATTTCTATGTGCAATGCACCTGTAAACTTTTGGGCTTCCAAAAAGTTTTTAAAAAAACCAGAAAAAATATAATATACCTGATGGGATTCGAACACAGGGGCTACGTCACAGCAGTGCAAGGGCTTTACCAGTGAGCTACTAGTTGTTTCTTGCTGTTCTTAAACAAAAATAACTTATAAAGTGTACTCAGACTTGCAAAGTCCATTCTTTACATTAACTTAAAAAAATTTCGTACAGTAAAATCAGAGTAGTTATATTCTACCCTCCTTATAAAAATTTTATCCTTGAAATTTACAATGACATAAGGACTAGTTTACAAATAAGAAAGGGTATCTTGCACACATGTCATCTTCTCGTTCCCACGTCGATTCTCCTGGCGAATCTTTTCTCCACATCACTCGGACCAAGTTTACTTCCTTGTTCCTCAGTGACTTTACCTTTCGTTCGAGGATTTCAACGGGTTATTGCTCACAAGATAGGCCCGTCTGTACAGTGAGTTCGGAGTGATCTAGGATTTGGCTGGGTCACCTACATATCTTCGGAGCTGGGAAATATGGAACACGTTGTGCACTCCTTCTAATAAGGGTGTTAGTGTTAAACGGTATGCCACTTCTCTGACTCGTTCGAGAATGTCGAACGGTCCTATATATCTCGGAATGAGCTTACCCCTCTTGCCAAAATAGATTACTCCTCGGTTTGGAGAGATCTTTAAGAAAACATGATCTCCAGGTTGGAACTCCAGATGTTGGCTCTTTGCATCAGCCCAATGGTTCTGTCGGTCCTGAGCTATGCCTATTCTTTCCCTGATCGTGCGAACTACGTCCATAGTTGCCACGATCATCTCTAGTCCTAGGAGTTCCTGATCTCCGGTGTCGTCCCAACTTAGTGGTGAACGACACTTCTTTCTATAGAGAGCTGCAAATGGTGCCATTCCAATACTCGCCTAATAGCTGTTGTTGTATGAAAACTCCACAAGGTGAAGGTGATCTTCCCACGAACCTCCGAAATCCAACATACAAGCTCTTAGCATGTCCGCCAGGATCTGAATTGTCTGCTCAGACTGTCCATCTATTTTTAGATGGTAAGCTGTGCTGAAATTCAGACTCGTTCACAGGCTAGCTTGCAGACTCTGCTAAAACTGTGATCGGAATCTGGTGTCACGATCGGAGATGATGCAAACCGGTACTCCATGTAATCTTACAATCTCCTTCATGAGTTCATGGGTATAAAAAATAGTACATATTGAGATTAAATCTTACTTTAGATTCATGCTTACCTCCATGTACTTCTTTGCTAATGTCTCGGTAGATTGGCCAACTCGAAAAGGGATGAAGTGAGCCGACTTGGTGAGTCGATCCATAATAACCCATACTGTATCGTTACCTTTCGTGCTGCGAGGAAGGACAGTCACGAAGTCAATGGTAATGAGCTGCCATTTCCACTATAGGATAGGTAATGGTTGAAGTAAACCAGCAGTCCTGTGATGTTCAGCCTTTACTTGCTAACACACTAAGTACTTGGCTATGCTTCTGGCTACTTTGCGCTTCATTCCATGCCACCAGTAGTGTTGCCGTAGATCCTTATACATCTTGGTACCACCGGGGTGTACTGAGTACGGAGAGCTGTGAGCTTCTTTCATCAACTCTTCCTGAACAGAACCTTATGGTACACACATTCTACTTCCATATCTCAAAGATCCATCTTCGTGGATGATGAAGTTTGATCGAAGTCCACTTTCTACCTGTTCTCGGATCTTTTGCATCTTGGCATCATTTGCTTGAGCTGATCTGATCTAATTGATAATAGTAGACTGAACTTGTAAGTTCATCAACTATGAAGCATTACCTGGCATAACTACCTCGATCTCCATCCCGTGCAATTCTTGCTGCAGCTTCCATTGTGCAGTGAGATTCATTGATAATGGCTGACGGCTAAGTGCATCAGGAACTGTATTCACCTTCCCTGTATGATACTGTAGGTTGATGTTGAAGTCCGCCATAAGTTCTAGCCATCTTCTCTGCCGCATGTTTAACACCTTCTGAGTAAATACATACTTCAGACTTTTGTGGTCCGTGTATATATCCACTCGTTCTCCAAGAAGATAGTGGCGCCAAATTTTAAGTGCAAAGATAACGGCTGCCAACTCCAAGTCGTGTGTTGGATAGTTACGCTCATGAACCTTTAGCTGTCTTGATACAAAAGCTACAACCTTTCCATGCTGGTGTAGAACACATCCTAATCCCTTACCAGACGCATCACAATACACAACGAAACCTCCAGATTGATCCCGTATTACGAGAATAGGAGCTGATGTCAATCTTGACTTGAGTCCTACAAAAGCTTATTCACATGCTTCTGACCAGATGAATGCTTCATCTTTACGTGTGAGGTTGGTCAGGGGTGTTGCAATCTTTGAGCAACCTTCGATTAATCTTTGGTAGTATCCTGCTAAACTCAAGAAACTTCGAATATCCTTCACCGTCCTTGGTGTCGGCCATTCGCTGACAGCTGCCACTTTAGTTGGATCTACTGAGATTCCTTCGCCTGAAATAATGTGTCTGAGAAATCCGAATTGATCTAGCAAAAATTTGCACTTGCTGTACTTGGCATAGAGTTGATGCTGTCATAATGCCTCCAGGACAATCCGCAAATGCTCAGCGTGCTCTTTACGATTCTTTGAATACATCAGGTTGTCATCGATAAAAATAATAACGAACCTATCTAAGTACTCTCGAAAAACTTGGTTCATCAGATTCATAAATATAGCAGGTGCATTGGTCACTCCAAATGGCATCACAAGAAATTCATAATGGCCATAGCGAGTCCTGAACGCCGTTTTAGGAATATCAGACTCTTTGACCTTCACCTGATGATAACCCGAACGAAGATCTATCTTTGAGAATACGCAATACCCACTTAGCTGATCGAACAGATCGCCAATGCGCGGTAGTAGATACTTTTTCTTTATCTTCACTTCGTTCAGAGCTCGGTAATCTATACACATTCTGTATGAACCTTCTTTCTTCTTCATAAGAAAAACTGGAGATCCCCAACTTGATGTACTTGGACGAATCCAACCTTTCTTTAGTAGTTCGTCCAACTGAGTACGGATCTCCTTCAATCCTTCAGGACTTAACCGGTACGGAGATTTGATCACCAGTTGTGCACCAGGTACTAAGTCAATGCTGAATTCAAGAGCTCCATTGGGAGGCAAACCTGTTATATCTTCAGGGTATAAGTCCTCGAACTCTTGGACTACCTCTGGCTTGTCTTCTTCCGCCTGTAATGTTGCAATCATCGCCTTCTTTGGTTTAGCCTTGTAGGTGCTAGGTTCTCCATTCTTGAAATAAAAGACCGGATGATCTGGTATTTTAAATACTACCCTCCTTTGATGACAGTCTATGGTAGCGAAGAAAGTTCCTAGCCAGTCCATTCCCAAGACTACTTCGAAGTTCGGTATGTCCAGCACCTTGAAGTCCGCATAAAATTCTCTTCTACAGATGACCACTATACACAGATCGTATTCCATAGTTGCCTTTAGAATGCCGTTCCTTGAACTGACGTTCCAGCTGGATACAAGCGGTTTAACTAGAATCGCATGAGTTCGGAAGAACCGTTGCGACATAAAGCAATGTGATGCTCCAGTGTCGAACAGTGCTAAGGCAGGTAGGGAGGCTATTGAGATTGTGCCTAAGTGGTGTGAGGTTGGTTTAGATATAGGAAAACATAGAGGTATACAAGGATTGAAAAGATGAAAAGATTGGGAATTATCAGTGATAACTTGGCCAGTGGCTTCGTCTTCCTCAACAGTCATGGTCATGGTGAAAGCTTGACGCTGAGGTACATTCCTCCTTGCTAGAGGCACATTCCTCTGTCCATGGGGCATGTTCCTCTGCCCCTGAGGCATGTTCCTTTATGCCTGTTGAAATTGACGAGGAGGCTGTGTAGTAGGTCCACGTGGAGGTGGAGCAGCTAAAGCAAGACGAGGTGCAGGAGCCTGAATAGCTGGCCGCTGCGGAAAAGTGATCACTGGTCGGGGTGCGGGAGCTGGGTTGAGACAATATAGGCAAGCTCCGATGGCAAGAATGGATACGCCAAAAATCAAACACAGGCCATTCGCACGCCTGCAGTCCTTCGCCAGGTGTCCATTCCTCTTGCAGTAGAAGCAAAAGTCTGGACTGGGCCGGTTAAAAGTTACTCCCGGTCTCCAGGGTGCAAAAGGTGGCCTGGAAGAGGCTCCTCCTGCCATCTGAGTGGCAGGGTGTTTCATACCGGCAGTCTGAGGTCTGCCCTTCTTCTTCACCACTGCCTCATATCGTCAGGAAGCCTTCAGAGAAAGATCATGGGTTGGGAAATCCCCTGTAGCTAGTGCAGCTTAGATCTCCGGGTCCAACCCTTGCTGAAATCTTCATGCCCTGATCTCAGTAGTCGGGATCAGGTGTGCTGCGAGCCTGTTACGACCTTGTGTTAGCAGTGTAGTATGTGATATCAGGAAATTGAATATTGAGACATATCTTACCTGCTAAGCATGGTAAACTCAATATCGTATTCATCCACAGATTTGTTCCACATTGAACCTTGCTGTAAGTGGAGGAACTACTGTTCCATGTCAAAACAGGTAGTCTCGGGGAAATATTTTGCGTCGAACATATCGCGAAATGTCCTTCATTCAATCGGTTGGGCGAGTCGGCTTTCTTCAGCCTTCCACCAGACTCTGGCATTATCTGTCAGTTGCAGCTTCACAACTCTCACTGTCACGCCCCGCTTCCTAGTATACGGGCAGAGGACGCGACAAGGCCACTACATATTTACTCTGAAGTAAACACGCTAAGCGTATCTAAGAAATATAAAAGTAAATGTACACAAGAGACAAGATGTAAATAAACAGCAATTTTATTTATTAACATTCTTTTTACAATACATCTGAAAAGTAAATACATGGAATGGAAAGCAATGCTTAAACAGTGGCATAACAGAAATGGAAAATACAGAATGTAAATGTGTACAAGTAACCAGAGCTCTGGGTCGAAAGCTAGCTGGTCCAAATCCTCGCTGGTGGGCTCGATCTACAGTGAGTCCGAATCACCTGATGACATTCCAAAGAAGAAGAAAGAGAATGTCGTCAGCGAACAAATCGCTCGGCAAGTCCCAAAGATGAGAGAGAAGTAGAATAGACAGAGAGAGTATATTTTTATAATGTTGTATTTAGTGTTAACGCTGTTGTTTGTAGCTTGGTACAGAAGAGGCCAGTGTATACGAGAGAAGTCTCACTAGACCAGAGACTACGGTATATAGAGTACAAGGCTCCGTCGATAATACCACGGAGCAACGACGATTGAATTCAGGTTAGTTTCTTATGGTTGCAGTCTCGTGCCACTTTTAACACCTTCCGTACCAATCTACCCCTTATAAACCCCGCGATGTCTTGTTTGTATTGTATTGTCTTATAAATTGAATTGTATAGATGAATGACTTGCCGAAACCATGATATCAGTAAATGGATTTAACTGAAGGATCATATAGATGGATGTATATCCATGGTTCGGTTCAGTCAATATAGATTGATTAGATTGAATAAATTGAATATATAGATTCATGAATTCATGTTGAATTGTAATTGTACTTGAATCATATTCAAGTCAGATTAATTATATCAAGACTCAGTCTGAGTCAGACAATTAGAAAAGAAATTGAATCCTGAATTATGTTTTGGTGTTATCGGTAACTGCTGCACATGGACGGCAGGATTTGTGTCTTTTTCAAAGAAGATTACCGTGTTGATAACACCGTTTGTTAAGTTGTCTACCTTAAATAGGCAAGCGCCCATATTTCTGGCTCCCTGAAGCTCAAGAGACTGGTCCCGCTTAAACCTATGTTTACTAGGGTCCTTATTGTAATTTAGTATAACTTGAAGGGGTTTTATGTAAAAATAATTTTGTATAATTTTCAAAATATACCTCAAGTATTTTATTATCATCTTTAGAGTTTTCTTGGATGTATATTTTATCAATATGACATTTCTAGTGAATAAAACCTAATTTCATAATATATGGTATTTATTTGTAATATTGGACTTGTATGTTATTTTCTTATAAATGGAATGTTTTTCTTGAATTTTGGAAATGTGGGATATTATAAATATTAAAATAGATATTTTGATATTAATTACATATATATTTATTTATTAAAAATACAAGTTTTAATTATAATAGAAATCACAATTTCTAAACAAAATTGTATTTTAAATCTTTCGAAATCGTATGCTCCTTGTGGAGCTCTCCATCTCACTCTACTAGACCCGAGCATGTGCGATATTCCGCACCATCTCGAACGGGTTCCCCGAATTGGGTTGTAGATGTACAATTGCAAAGATTTGTTAAAATACACTTCTTGTAGAAAAATGTTTTAATAGTTGAAGGTAGTTATATGTAAAGTCGTATTTTCTGAATATATGTTCCCAAATTCCATCATGCTATGTTAGATATGTGTGTTGTGAGGAGGTAGGTCATTACCTCGTAAACTATCTATAGGTATAACAAGAAATTATGATGGTTTATGTCGAAAAAATTATATGGCATTTTTCTTAAAACGTATAATAAAAGTTACAAAAATGATTAGTTTGATATGCAACTTGTTTTATTAAGTTTGTTAATCTTTATTAGTCAACATATAAGAGTATGGTTTTATTTCGTTAAGGAAAAGTGTAGATTTTAAAGAAAAACCGAATCGGAAGTCGGACTAACTCTGCTTCCGTCGGGTTTTAGTTTGTAATGTTTTTAGAATAGAAAAAGAAGAAGAAGTAGAGACTTACTGGATGATTGGCTAGAGGATTGAAATTGGAAGAGGAGGGAGTTGCCGGTGCGTCGTTTTGTCATTGGAAACTTCTCGGATTGCCGTCGGAAGTTCGTCGGAGCTTCACCCTTTTGCTAACTCCACTTGCACGCAAAAGGCTTGGGAGTTTTCTTGAGAGTTTGGGCAGTGATTTGGTAGTGAGGAGGGGTGATTTGAGGGTGGTATTTATAGGAAAAATTTAGGGTTTTAGGGTAGTGAAAGGGTGTATTAAAATTGTAATAAAAAATGGATTAAATGTGAGTTTTATGGTGCTCTGTAAATGTGCAGTAAAAACAAATAATACAGGGGTTATGGGGGGAGTCCAAGAATCGCCAGAGTTGAAGAAAATATGGGTTTGGACCGAGTTGGACCGGCGGCACCGGCCGAGTCAACGAGTTCGCGGGCCCAAGTCGGGCGATTCGGGGCTCATCTTGATGCGACGTGTCCCTGATGCTTGGTCTAGCCTCGTGGACACGTTTGTTTAAGCTGTGACTCTAGGTTTTACGGGTTATGCACGTGTAGACTCTTGGGCTTTTAAAAAGATTAAAAGAAATCAATTTAAAAAGAATATGTGGTTGATGGGATTTGAACTCTGGTGCTATGGTTCAGTAGTGAAAGGTCTTACCAATGAGTAACAAGCTCTTTCTTGCTGTTCTAAAGCAAATCAAACTTATAACTTGTGCTCATGCTCAAGTACCCCTTTCGGTATTTTTGAAAAAAATTGTATAAAAAGTTTAGGGTTGTTCCATTCTACCATCCTTAAAAAAAATTTCGTCCTCGAAATTTGTAAACTGAAAGATAACAGATTCAAGAAAATTTTGGTGATAGAACTATTGGTAGTGTAAGAAAAATATGTGAAAGAACGAAAGAATGCGAAGGTTTAGGTAAGATTGTAAAAGAGGTGAGGGAATTTTGGGTTAGGACAGATTCAAAATATATGAAATTGGAAGATTCAAGTAATACGAATTGTAAAGAATGTTTTCAGTTGCTGGTTCTTGTGTTATATTGCTTAGCTTGTCAACGCAGAATAGAACTGCATGGTAGTGTTCCATACAGCTCTGACCTGCATGGGCCACCAACAAAACCTGTCATGCTCCGCTTCCCAGTATACGGGCAGAGGACGCGACGAGGCCGCTATATATTTACTCTGAAGTAAACACGCTAAGCGTATCTAAGCAATATAAAAGTAAATGTACACAAGAGACAAGATGTAAATAAACAACAACTTTATTTATTAACATTCTTTTTACAATACATCTGAAAAATAAATACATGGAATGGAAAGCAATGCTTAAACAGTGGCATAACAGAAATGGAAAGTACAGAATGTAAATGTGTACAAGTAACCAGAGCTCTGGGTCGAAAGCTAGCTGGTCCAAATCCTCACTGGCGGGCTCGATCTCCAGTGAGTCCGAATCACCTGACGATATTCCAAAGAAGAAGAAAGAGAATGTCGTCAGCGAACAAATCGCTCGGTAAGTCCTAAAGATGAGTGAGAATTAGAATAGACAGAGAGAGTATATTTTTATAATGTTGTATTTAGTGTTAAAGCTGTTGTTTGTAGCTTGGTATAGAAGAGGCCAGTGTATACGAGAGGAGTCGCACTAGACAAGAGACTATGGTATATAGAGTACAAGGCTCCGTCGATAATACCACGGAACAACGGCGATTGAATTCAGGTTAGTTTCTTATGGTGGCAGTCTCGTGCTACTTTAAACACCTTCCGTACCAATCTACCCCTTATAAACCCCGTGATGTCTTATTTGTATTGTTTGTATTGTAAATTGAATTGTATAGATGGATGACTTGCCGAAACCATGATATCAGTAAATGGATGTAACTGGAGGATCATGTAGATGGATGTATATCCATGGTTCGGTTCAGTCAATATAGATTGATTAGATTGAATAGATTGAATATATAGATTCATGGATTCATATTGAATTGTAATTGTACTTGAATCATATTCAAGTCAGATTAATTATATCGAGATTCAGTCTGAATCAGACAATTAGAAAAGAAATTGAATCCTGAATTATGTTGTGGTGTTATCGGTAACCGCTGCACATGGACGGCAGGATTTGTGTCTTTTTCAAAGACGATTACCATGTTGATAATACTGTTTGTTAAGTTGTCTACCATAAATAGGCAAGCATCCATATCTCCGGCTCCCTGAGGCTCAAGAGACTGGTCCCGCTTAAACCTATGTTTACTAGGGTTCTTATTGTAATTTAGTATAACTTGAGAGGGTTTTATGTAAAAATAATTTTGTATAATTTTCAAAATACACCTCAAGTATTTTATTATCGTCTTTAGAGTTTTCATGGATGTATATTTTATTAATATGGCATTTCTAGTGAATAAAACCTAATTTCATAATATATGGTATTTATTTGTAATATTGGACTTGTATGGTATTTTCTTGTAAATGGAATGTTTTTCTTGAATTTTGGAAATGTAGAATATTATAAATATTAAAAATAGATATTTTGATATTAATTACATATGTATTTATTTATTAAAAATATAAGTTTTAATTATAATAGAAATCACAATTTCTAAAGAAAATTGTATTTTAAATCTTTCGAGATCGTATGCTCCTTGCGGAGGTCTCCATCTCATTTTACTAGGCCCGAAGATGTATGGAAATCCGCACCATCCCGAACAGGTTCCCGAATTGGGTTGTAGAGGCACAATTGCTAAGATTTGTTAAAATACACTTTTTTTAGAAAAAGGTTTTAATAGTTGAAGGTACTTATATGTAAAGTCGTATTTTCCGAATCTATGTTCCCAAATTCTATCGTGCAATGTTAGATATATGTGTTGTGAAGACGTAGGTCATTACCTTGTGAACTATCTATAGGTATAACAAGGAATTATGATGGTTTATGTCAAAACTAAATTATATGGTATTTTTCTTAAAAAATAAAAGTTACAAAAATGATTACTTTGATGTGCAACTTATTTTATTAAGTTTGTTAATATTTATTAGTCAACATATAAGAGTATGGTTTTATTTCGTTCAGGAAAAGCATAGTTTTAAAAGAAAAACCGAATCGGAAGTCGGACTAACTCCGCTTCCGTCGGGTTTTAGTTTTGAATGTTTTTAGAATAGAAAAAGAAGAAGTAGGGACTTACTGGATGATTGGCTAGAGGAGAGAAAGAGGAAGAGGGGAGAGTTGCCAGTGCGTCGTTTCATCATCGGAAACTCCTCGGATTGCCGTCGGAAGTTCTTCGGAGTTTCGCCCTTTTGCTAACTCCACTTGCACACAAAAGACTTGGGAGTTTTCTTGAGAGTTTGGGTAGGGATTTGGGAGTGAGAAGGGATGATTTGAGGATGGTATTTATAGGAAAAATTAGGGTTTTAGGGTAGTGAAAGAGTGTATTAAAATTGTAATAAAAAATGGATTAAATGTGAGTTTTATGGTGCTCTGTAAATGTACAATAAAAAAAAAATAATAAAGGGGTTATGGGGGGAGTCCAACAGTCGCCATAGTTGAAGAAAATATGGGTTCGGACCGAGTTGGACCGGCGGCGCCGGCCGAGTCAACGAGCTCACGGGCCCGAGTCGGGCGAGTCGGGGCTCATCTTGATGCTACGCAACCCTGATGCTTGGTCTAACCTCGTGGACACGTTTGTTTAAGCTGTGACTCTAGGTTTTACGGGTTATGCACGTGTAGACTCTTAGGCTTTTAAAAAGATTCAAAGAAACCAATTTAGAAAGAATATGTGGTTGATGGGATTTGAACTCTGGTGCTATGGTTCAATAGTGCAAGGTCTTACCAATGAGCTACAAGCTCTTTCTTTCTGTTCAAAAGTAAATCAAACTTATAACTTATGCTCAGGCTCAAGTACCCCTTTCTGTATTTTTGAAAAAAATTATACAGAAAGTTTAGGGTTGTTACACTCACCCAAGAAATCTCTGGCACTTATCCTGCTGCCAGATCATCCTCTATAGACTGAGCCTATTCCTCTGCCTCTAGTGGGCTCTCTTTCCCAGAGAAATGTTTTGGATGCAAAGCTCGGAATTTCTTGACTTCGGGTGCCTCGGTCTCTGGACGGTGCATGAGGATAGCAGTCTGCTGCTGCTGACCCTCCAAGAGACTCTTGATCGCCTCAAGCAATACCGTTTGCTCGTTGATGGGAGCTGAAACGGTAGGTGGTGGTAGTAGAGTAGGAGGTGGAGTGTTGCCATTAACGTTGGTACTCGTGTTGTTGGCAGAATCCATGACATTGATAGAAAAATAAAGGTTAGGATAGATTCAAGGAATTTGAAATGTAATAAATGTATAGTTGCTGATTCTTATAATTCTTGTGATATATATTGCTTAGTATTCTATATAGAACTGACCTGTATGGGCTGCCAACAAAACCTGTCACGCCCCGCTTCCCGGTGTACGGGGAAGTAGGCTCGACGTATTTACTCAGAAGTAAATACGTTAAGCGTAAATAAGCAATATAAATAAATGCATAAGAATAATAAGAGATGTAATATAAACAGCAACTTTTATTAATATCCATTCTTTACATTACAACTAATTTGAAAAGGAAATGTACAATGATAAAAGCAATGCCTAAACAGTGGCATACGAATGAAAAGGTAAGTACAAGTAAAAACTAGAAGTCTTGCTCCTCTGTGAACTGATCCAAGTCTTCCTGGCTGGGCTCGGTCTCCTGAAAGTTAGGTCCTCCTAACGAAGATTCTAAAGAAAGAAAGAGATAGGAATGTCGTTAGCGAACTAGCGCTCGGTAAGTCCTAGAAGTAAGAATGGAATAGAACAAGTAAAGAATATATGACTGGTAATCTGAACAAGTATATGCTTGTTATACTAACGTAGTTGTTTGTAGCTCGGTACAGAATATATCAGTGTATACGAGAGGAGTCAAACTATCCCGTGGACTATGGTAACATGTAAGTACAAGGCCCCGTCAAAACCCACGGGACAACGACATGAGAGTTCATGTAGGTGTCCTTTAGTGTCCATCATCGTTCCACTTTTAATACATTCCGTACCAATCCACCCCTTTAAAACCCCGTAATGTATTGTATTGAATTATAGTTTCAAGTCTTGCCGAGACCATGGATACAAGTTGTTCATGTGATCAGATTCAGGATGTAAACAAGTAGTCATGTAATCAAGTCAAGTTATAGCCATGGTTCGGTCAAGTCAAGACATGTTTGCATATTGATCTTGTTCTGATATTCAGGTTTAGGTATACATGTTGGTATATTGGATTCATGTTGAATTGGATTCTGATTTGGATTAGACCCAGATTGATTTGGACTCAGATTTGAGTCAGACATTTAGAACTGATTTGGATCCTGCATTAGATTTGGGAGTTGTCGGTAACTGCTGCACATGGACGGCAGGATTTGTGTATTTTTCCAAGACAATTACCATTGATAACACTGCTAAGTTTTTCTACCTTAAATAGGCAAGCACTCACTTTCTCCGGCTCCTTGAGGTTCAAGAGAATTGATCCCGCTTAAACCCATATTTACTAAAGTCCTTAAATGTAATTTTATATAACTCGAGGGGTTTTATGAAAAATATTTTATATACTTTCAAAATAAATCTCGAATATTTATTTATATTATTTAGGGTTTTCATGGATGTAACTTTTAAGATTTGAGTTATTTTAGTGAATATTAACTTAGCTTGAATAGTTCCTGGTATTTAAGTGTAAAACTTGTCTTTTGGATAACTTGAGGGTATTTTGGTGAAGCTTGTCATTATTTTATCTTTTTAGAAAATATAGAATTTTATTATATCTTGAAAATATGTGTTTTGATAATATTTATATATTTATAAAAATTAATTTTATTATTAAATAGAAAATCTCATTTTTCTTAAAAAATCGTATTAAAAATCTTTTGAGACTGAATGCTCCGTGAGGAGGTATACATCTCACTCTACTAGCCCAAAGATGTGTGATAATCCGCAACATCTAATAGCGGGTCCCCTAAAAAAGTGTTGTAGAGGCATAATCACAAAGAGTTTTGATTATACAATTCAATGAAAACCGGGTTTTTATAGCTCATGGTATTTTAATGAAATGTTGTAATCGCCACAACAATATGTTTCAAAGAGTATCGTGCTGTGTAAACATGTGTGTATGTGAGGGGTATGTTATTACCCCGTGAAGTTTTCTAAAGGTTACAGTAAGCAAAACGATTAAATATGGTAGATACAAAGTTCATGCTATTTAAATGTAAAACTCAATTTAAAGTTATTTAACATGATGGTTTAGGGTGAAAGTTGTTTCTAATTATTAGTTTTATGGTTATAAACATATGTTAAGAATATGGATGAGCAATGATTAAGAAAAAGTGTGATTTCAAGGATTTAGAATCAAAAGTCGGTGTTAACTCCACTTACAGACATGTTTTGACAAAGAGAAATTTTTATGTAGAAAGAAAAGAATGAGGTGGGACCTACTTTTGGATTTTGTTAAGAAGAAAGAGAGGAAGAGGTTGAGGTCGTCGTGGCATCGCGAGGTCACCGGAATTTCCTCGTTTCCTCACCGGAAGTTGGTCTTGGGCCAACTCATCTTCTACACCACTTGTACTTAAGAAAATTTGAGGGTTTTGACTAGAATTTTCAGAATAAGGAGGGGTTAGGGTATGGGGTTGTATTTATAGTATGGAATTAGGGTTTTGGAATTGAAATAATGAATTAAAATGCATTAAAATTGGATTTAAAGATGAAATTGAAGTCTTTGTTTAAATTCAGAGAAATCAAACAGTGCATGGGTAATAGGGGTAGGCCAAGAGTTTTGTAGGCAGAGCTGGGGTCTATTACCTATGGGGGGCCCGTCCCTGCCGGCCCAATGATGAATCTCGCCAGCTAAATTGTAGAGGGAGCTCGTCAGATTGAAGCCACGTGTCCTATTATGTATTTATATTATTTTACACATGTTTAATTTTCCAGACTTTTCATTTCTATGTGCAGTGCTCATGTAAACTTTTGGGCTTCCAAAAAGTTTAAAAGAAAAATAAAAAAAGTAATGTGCCTGATGGGATTCGAACACAGGGGCTACGTCACAGCAGTGCAAGGGCTTTACCAGTGAGCTACATGTTGTTTCTTACTGTTCTTAAACAACAATAACTTATAAAGTGTACTCAGACTTCCAAACTCAATTCTGTACATTAACTTAAAAGAAATTCGTACAGTAAAATCAGATTTGTTACATCTACAGTAAAAAAATTCAGATCGAATCGCTTAACGGTTTAAGAATTACATTGTTTTTATTCACCGTTTTCAAAAAAGAAAACTGTTTTTATCTGTCAACTTCTAAGAAATATAGCTCGGTCTAACGATATAAAAATTGTGAAAACTCAGGTGTTTTGGACATTTAGATTGAAATAACCATCTTTTCTTAGTTATACCGATTTCATGAAAATCGATGTAAAATATAGAAAATTGTTTTACAAAATTAAGCGATAAATCTAGACAGAATCTGTCCTGATTCGCACACCGTTTTTAATTGGACACAACTTGAGCTTCCGATGTCCGTTTGTGACAAACTTTAGATATTTAGATGCATAATTAATAGAACTATAATTTTCTGTATACTCAGTGACTCATAAATGAATATATAGACTCGATATATGCCCGGCAATACACCCTATAGTTGCTGTCCAGAAATCTGAATTTCTGTTTTAAGCCCTGATATTAAAATGACCATAACTAGAGTTTCAGGAATCCAAATCGCACGGAGCTTAGTGTTTTGGATAATTATATCGAAAGACCTACAATTTTCTAATAATCTTCGAAACATGAAACCTGATGGAAAGTTACTCAAACTGTGTTTTAAAATGTGTGACGGTACTGGACAGATTCTAATCTGTTTTGTGTAACGATACGAAATGGGTATATCTCCCAAACCGGTAATCATATTTAGGCAAGACTGAAAATTAAGTGTGCATAACATTTAAGGCTATGTTTTCCGTTTATATTCTGACTTCAATTGACTTAATTAATTAGTCAAACATATCACTTCTTTACAGCATTGTTTCTGGATGTTACTTGAATAATATACTTATCTCATATCATACTCTGTGATTGCTTATTTATTGTATCTAACAAAACCCATTGTATGCTAGACTTGACTTGACCCGAACCATGAATACAATATGACATGGATACTTGAACTTGACAAGAATACTTGAACACTTGATATGAATATTTGATCTTGACATCAACTCAATCTTGAAAACTTAATGTGTTCATGGATTCGGGCAAGACTTGTAAATTTAACTATAAATTAGATACACGGGATGTTTGGGTAGTTTGAGTATGAATCCAATGAAATCTCAGGTGTCCCCTTAGTATATGAACTCTTGGATAGGGTCGACTCCTCCACAGCTTGGGGTCCCGATGCCACACTCTTGATCGGGTCGACTCCTCCATAGTTTTGGGTCCCGATATTCCTAATACTCTTGAGATTGGTTGTCATTTACATTTAAAATTACGTTAATTAAATTACCTTGTAGAGACCTTTTAGGACACTTACATACACTTCATGTACCTTATACCTACACTCTACGGCCATGCTATACTTGCTTGCTATACTCATGTCATATTGCCATACTTATATAGTTGCCATTAATATTGCCATGTTATACCTATTCATGTTTCATCTATATCACATGCCGCCTTGCCTTATATATATTTAAATATATCACACCTCTTTTTGGGGACTTACCAAACAAAAGTTCGCTGATGGGCATTCCACCCATCTTTGTTTCTTCGAAATATTCGTCAGATGATTTAGAGACTGAGGAGGTGGAACCAACTGCAAATGATTACGACCAGCTAGCTTCACAGGTGGATCCTTAGTTTTATTCTTTTCAGCTCTTCCTTTCAGTAAGCCACTGTTTATGCACTTTTCTTATTATCGTACTTTTGTTTCAGACATCATATTTATGTATTAAATTTGTTTAAATTGAATGTAAATAAAGTTGTTGTTGGATTTTATTCACTTGTCATTTCTTGTCACTTTAATATTGCTTATATACGCTTAGCGTATTTGTTATGAGAAAATAACTTCTCAAAATAAATACGACGCGGGCCTCGTCACATGCCGTCACCGTTTTTTTGGGAAGCGGGACATAACAAAACTAGTAGGATCATCTTCTTCCAAGATGCAATCCTCTCGATCCCCGTCTACGAGAAAATCGTAGTATCTATCTGGCGGATGAGAAATCCTACCAGATCTGTGGAGTGGCCGAGGTTCATATGGAACTATTGAATCTTGTGGTTCTACCAAATATGTCACGACCCGAAAGTACGGAACGTGACCGGCACTTAGATTACGAAACGTCTAGAGGCGCAACGTAACCTAAGTAAGCCGAAGCCCAGAAATCTAAACCATATAAAAGAAGAAGAAGAAGAAAAGAAAACATGAAGAAAAACGAGTTTAAAAGTATCAGCAAATTTCTCAAAAATTTCGGCAGAGTCTCCTCTGTAAAAACTGGGCCCAAACGGGTACAACAAGTATAATATACATAAACAACAATAAAAAAAAGCATCCCCAAACGGGAGCTAGCTCAACGCCAACAGGCGGAAACAACCACAACAATACACAATAGTATACAACGCCAAAAGGCGAGGCTTAAAACTCAAAAGAAAACAAAACCACCAGATCAGAATAATACATGCGCGACTCTAAGGTCGAAGTAAATAACTGGTCCAATAAACTTATCAAGTAATACAAGTATGGTTGATGGAGCTTACTAGATACAAATGAAAGAATAAAAGTACAATGGTGGTTCGGATACAAGTGAACCAACCTACCGTGCAAATCACCCTGAAAGAATAGATGTGCCAGCAAGCTGCTAGGGAAATCTGTACATCGAACCTGTAATAAAATTTGGCACAACGGGGGTGAGTTGCCAACTCGAGAGTAGAAGACATCTACGAAAAGAAATCGAATGCACGACGCTATCCTAGGTCATAATAATACACTACTAAGTCCCAATCATCTAGTAATATCAGGGTAATACTACGTGTAAGTGCAGATACTCCGTGCTCGTGTCAGTGCCTCATATAGTACTATGTCATATGAATGGATATGCATGCACCATGAATATAAAACAATCAATCCTGAAATTCAGATATATCTGTATAAGAAATCTTTAACTGTTATCATAGTAAAATGTGTATAGGAATCTGAAATCTCAATAATGAAATCCATGGAAATCCGTGTCAAGCATCGACACAAACATGTAAATCTCAAGTCTCATAGTCTCAATACCTCGGGCTCCGTCAGTCCGGATCGGCCCATATCACTAAATCTCACGACAACGGTCGGTAACCTCCGGATATCCGCCGCGCCAGACATCACCGGTAGGTAGCCTTCCCCTGCCAGGCTCATCGTCTACAACTCGATCTTCTTGCCCCGGGGTACCATACCGGGCCCACCATGTACCCGAGACGGTTCATCCACTCCTCGAATCGGGTCTCGAAATCCAACAGAAAACATGAAATCTCATGGTGGACGACACATACATCACGAGAAAACCGCATCTTATTTTAAAAAGAGAGGAGGAGAGAGAGAAGTTTTTTTATATATTCTTGCGGTTTTCCCCAAAAATCCAGAAATCTCATAGAAACCCAAATCTCAAAATCATGAGTAAGTATATGATAAGTGTCGGCATATGCCCATAATACTGCATGATAACATGAAAACATGAATGCATGAATGTCTAAATAATAATTATCATGTCTATACTAACATCAGAGAGTAATCACAAAATTATATCGGTCAAGTTGTTAACTGATTCTATCAATAAAAGATAATATAATCTAAAGTGTACGTGACATAGCAATTACCGATGATGATGTGTGTGAGCCGGCAAATAAGTGTGCGTGGAATATGCGCATCATCGGTAATGATGCTAGTGTCCTAACAGGTAAGGTTTATACTGATTATAGCAACATATGTAAGAACATGCGTCATTATGATTCCAGTGTAAAAGTAAAGACGGATGTATGTTATCTACTCATTTGATATACCATTACCACTACCACTATATGACTCGAACCTAACCTAGTGTCCATCTAACCTGCTAAGGAACAAAACCTAAGAAACTAGTCAATAAGAAACAAGAGTTTACCTAAGGTCTGAATCAATATCTCTAATAGTCGGCGATCCGGCCTCAATAGCATCACGTACGTAGCACGGTTTCCTCGAATCAAGAGTGCGGATCAATCATCATATTTATGCCTCGTACGGTAAAATCCATCGTACGGCATCCCAATATCAGGGTACGGGTCAAGTATCTCCTAGGTGTCTCATCATTAGTATAATGTCATCATTAACACATCTCATGATCAAGGTGCTAAACTGTGATCGCATACATCAATCATATATCATTGCCATCATAATAAGCATCATTAGTTTATCCTCAGAAATATCATGTCATATGTATCATATCGTCCTCAAGTCACACCTCTATGATATCGACACCAGGTCACACCTATATGATGTCGTAATCAAGTCATACATATCCCATATCGTGATCAATCACAAGTTACAGTCCGGGTACTATTTTAGAGTCCCATGTACCTCAATATCATCACCACCCATTATAATTTAAGTATACATGTTCATTATCTCATTCTCTAATGATCCGCTAACACCTAATACGACCGTATAACCAAGAATCACGGCATCATGCCCAGTTACACTGTTTCATCATACCTCGGATATCATATCACATCAATGTATCCCATATACGTGTTGTATATATATATATATATATATATATATACCTATACCTCGTCCTATATATATATATATATACACATGCACGTATACACCATGTCGAGTTCCAGTGTGTGCGTGTGTTTCTACCTGAAACCTACGAACCTCTTCCAAGGTATTCATCTTCTGGTATGGTTTTCCTAAATCAGTCTAGTCCAGCCTAGGGTCATTACTAGGGTCCTACTCATTAAGAATCTAGGGTCACATCTGGTTTCCTAATGTCAATAAGTACTATTCCTATTCTACGTTGCGGGGGTGCTAAACGCCATCCACCCGACTTCCCCCCGTAGATATACATCTACTCACCTGGTCCATGTCTGCCGAAGACGGTGTCGCCATCCTCCTCTTCATCGCCCGCAGTCCACGTGAGGGGTACCTAAATGCAAACATATAAATAGTATCGTAAACTGGATCACATACGAAAGTCAAACGATACAAGGAACAAGCATAGGTTAAAACCTATGTCCCGTCTACGCAAAAGAACCAAATATCGCTCGATATCGGCGTACAAACTCCGATGGATCGAGATAAACATCAACAAATAACTCGTAGTTTTAAAACTCATTACTTATATTATAAAACATGATTAAATCCATCGAAACCCTAAAATCCATCAAATCGCCCGATTTCGTAAAACCCGAAAATGCCAATTTACCGTTTTTCATCAAAACCTGACATTTAAATGAAACCAATGGTTATAAAACTCATTAAATAGCATAACTAGACTATACAAACCATTACTATATTTTTATTACACAAATTTGTATTAATTTGAAATTTCTAGTTTGCAACCTTTAACAATTTTCAACATTTTTCAAGCAAAATACCACAATTCCACCACAAAACATGATTTTACATGGATTAATGTTTTAAACTACAATTCATGATGATAATGATATAATGAAACCATAAATTATATTTTTAATCTCATTTATTTAGGAATTTCCAAAATCTAGTTTACAAAAATAGCATTTTATTAGTATTTTTCCAATCATCAAAAGAAACTAGTGATCAAACCAAGTTTTTCTTTCAATTAACATGCTAATATTCTCACTAAAACTACAATCTAATGATAGCAATCTTAATTAGAATTGTATATTACCCACAAACACATTTTATAAAAACCTAGTTAGCTAAATAGCTTAATTAAATCAATTTTGGATAAACAAATTATTATACAACAACCATGCAAGATTTTTCCACTCTAAAAATGTTAAACTAGCTATTATAACCTTATTTAATTAATAAAAATCACAACTTGATTTTTCAAACCTAACTTGAATTTTAAAAGTAGTAAATAGAATTGATATATTAAATCTAATTATACTTAAATGAACATCTAATAACAATAAATCAAAAGAAGGAAATTTATACCTCCAAAATATGAAACCCAAACACGAAATAAGCCTCCAAAATGCATGCTTTCCATCTCCAAAATCCATGCTAAATAGGTCAAAGGAAAATGGTAGAGGTTGAATGTTGATTTTTGAGATTTATTTTTAGAATTTTTGATGAATTTTGATGATTTTTAATGCAAAAATGATGGGGGAAAATTTTTGGGGCTACCCATGGAGGGGAGGCCGGCCATGGAGAGGGAGGAGGGTGGAGAGAGAGAAAAAATGTGTGGTATTGTGTAGAAAGTTCATAAATAATGCATTTTTTTCACTTAAACCCTTTATTATCTAACTTTTTCAATTTAACCCTTTTCCTAGAAATTTCTAGAATCATGGAGAGATTTTGGAAAAGATTTTGCATATTACACACTTGATTCTAATATACCATGGCTCATTTTTACAAATTAAAACCATTCAAATTTGTAATTTACACTAATTTAGTGTAAAAAAAATAAAGCTTATGTTAATATTTAAAATATTTAATTTAGGAAAAATATTTAATTGAACTAAAAATTTATAAGTGGCTAAATAAACACCATTTACTAGTAATAACATAATTAAAATAGATATTTTTAAATTTATAGTGAAAAATAATTACGGTTTAGTTTTACGAAAAATACATTTTACTTTACCGAAAATCCTAAAATTCACTTAAACAAATTTTATTTATTTAATTATTTTTAAAATGTTACAGTCTTCCCCCCTTTAAGAAATTCGGTCCCCGAATTTAAATTAAAACTCCCCCTCCAAATATTAAAACATTTAGCAAACACTCAAATCGTCGGGGCTCCGAAATCATCAATACATAACAAAAATCAACTCCGTCAAGCATAACGCAATCATCGGAGTTATGGCGAGAATAAAATATTAAAACCCAATATGAAAACCATCTTAATATACATCAATCTATAACTTATATATAGTGCGCATCATAGTAAAACCATCCAAATATCTGGATAAGGAAATATGCAAAAACCCCTTTTGAAAATCGCCGTGTGATGCACGTGTCACGGCATAAGTAGCAGACGTTTATAAAAAAATAGCTATATATATATATCTTTTATTTAACATACACATCCCGTCTAGTTACTAAATCAAATAGTAATGATTATGAAAACATACTGCTCAAACTGAAATCAATCCCAATCACATCAATAAAATATCATGTGCGTCCGGTGCGCACTGAAATCGAAACCAAATACAGATACCATGAATACACACAACAACAAAATTAAGTGCAACAGATGTGCACCAAAACATCTGTCAAGTGCAACGGGCGTGCACGACTCATTATCAGGTGCATCTAATCTGCACAAAACCCCGATTTAGTGCATCTGGTGTGCACAAAATCGTATTAAATGCGCCAAGTATGCGCAAGAATCCTAATCAGGTGAACATGGTGCACGAAAATATACATCAAATGTCAAAATCGAAATCACAGCACAAAAATGCATGAAAACTAGGTCGAAACATATGTCAAAATCATGTGTAACCCCTATGCACGAAATCAATCAAAAATCTCAAAATATATAAAACCAAATCATGTGTACTGGGTGTGTACTAAACAACATCAATACAACTGATATATGAAATACAAATAGAATGTAATGAAGGTACACACATGAAATACCAATCGTAGAACAAAGTCCTCAAAATACCAAAATCCAATCAACGAAAATATGAAATTCAAATCACTAAATTACAATCGTAAACACTATCGTCAATGTCCGCCTCTTTCCTCTGATGTCGATTGCTTCGAACTCGTCTCTTCGTAGCTGTGCTGACTGTGCTACCCACGGCAATACTCATATCTAGAGTCTCCCACGTAGTCGATCCCTTCACTTGATATCCGGACTACATTAAACTTTTCGATCGATCCATCAAAATCCCATAATTCCCCGAGAGCTCAACACTCAAGTACAGTTTAAAAATATCCGGTACATACCCCAGCATCGATGATCCAGCCGTAGAAGGGCAAACCCAAGCTTCACTAATGGCACCGCGGAACTGCCGTAAACCCTAAGGTTCAAGGGCGTTCTCATGGTCATTATGTCGAGTTAGGGTTTCATTCTTCTAGAGGGTCCATCGAAATACCTGCATGTTCTTCCGAATATCTTAAACTTGGGAAAATGGTTTTCTGATAATCGTTCGAACCCTTTAACTTCATCCGGACGGCATGTGAATACCCTTCGTCCGCATGCTAAGCAATGCTTCAATCCTCAAGAATAACTAATACTCTAATGGTTATCGCATTCGAGCCGCAGCTCCCTCTGCCAGTGTGCCCGTGGTAACAGAAACTACCATCCGATATCGATGAAGATAGATCAAAGGAACGAATGAAATACGGTGCAAACAATATACATCCTAGGGCTCCTTAAGCAGAGTAGCGTATCGTAAGTATGCCGCGGACCATACCCACGGTACGTTACTCTACCTAAATCGCCTACTCCATCAACCAAGGGTCACCTAGACTTATACAAGGTTAAACCTAGCGCTCTGATACCAACTTTGTCACGACCCGAAAGTACGGAACGTGACCGGCACTTAGATTACGAAACGTCTAGAGACGCAACGTAACCTAAGTAAGCCGAAGCCCAGAAATCTAAACCATATAAAAGAAGAAGAAGAAGAAAAGAAAACATGAAGAAAAACGAGTTTAAAAGTATCAGCAAATTTCTCAAAAATTTCGGCAGAGTCTCCTCTGTAAAAACTGGCCCCAAACGGGTACAACAAGTATAATATACATAAACAACAATAAAAAAAAGCATCCCCAAACGGGAGCTAGCTCAACGCCAACAGGCGGAAACAACCACAACAATACACAATAGTATACAACGCCAAAGGACGAGGCTCAAAACTCAAAAGAAAACAAAACCACCAGATCAGAATAATACATGCACGACTCTAAGGTCGAAGTAAATAACTGGTCCAATAAACTTATCAAGTAATACAAGTATGGTTGATGGAGCTTACTAGATACAAATGAAAGAATAAAAGTACAATGGTGGTTCGGATACAAGTGAACCAACCTACCGTGCAAATCACCCTGAAAGAATAGATGTGCCAGCAAGCTGCTAGGGAAACCTGTACATCGAACCTGTAATAAAATTTGGCACAACGGGGGTGAGTTGCCAACTCGTGAGTAGAAAACATCTACGAAAAGAAATCGAATGCACGACGCTATCCTAGGTCATAATAATACACTACTAAGTCCTAATCATCTAGTAATATCAGGGTAATACTACGTGTAAGTGCAGATACTCCGTGCTCGTGTCAGTGCCTCATATAGTACTATGTCATATGAATGGATATGCATGCACCATGAATATAAAACAATCAATCCTGAAATTCAGATATATCTGTATAAGAAATCTTTAACTGTTATCATAGTAAAATGTGTATAGGAATCTGAAATCTCAATAATGAAATCCATGGAAATCCGTGTCAAGCATCGACACAAACATGTAAATCTCAAGTCTCATAGTCTCAATACCTCGGGCTCCGTCAGTCCGGATCGGCCCATATCACTAAATCTCACGACAACGGTCGGTATCCTCCGGATATCCGCCGCGCCAGACATCACCGGTAGGTAGCCTTCCCCTGCCAGGCTCATCGTCTACAACTCGATCTTCTTGCCCCGGGGTACCATACCGGGCCCACCATGTACCCGAGACGGTTCATCCACTCCTCGAATCGGGTCTCGAAATCCAACAGAAAACATGAAATCTCATGGTGGACGACACATACATCACGAGAAAACCGCATCTTATTTTAAAAAGAGAGGAGGAGAGAGAAAGAAGTTTTTTATATATTCTTGCGGTTTTCCCCAAAAATCCAGAAATCTCATAGAAACCCAAATCTCAAAATCATGAGTAAATATATGATAAGTGTCGGCATATGCCCATAATACTGCATGATAACATGAAAACATGAATGCATGAATGTCTAAATAATAATTATCATGTCTATACTAACAACAGAGAGTAATCACAAAATTATATCGGTCAAGTTGTTAACTGATTCTATCAATAAAAGATAATATAATCTAAAGTGTACGTGACATAGCAATTACCGATGATGATGTGTGTGAGCCGGCAAATAAGTGTGCGTGGAATATGCGCATCATCGATAATGGTGCTAGTGTCCTAACATGTAAGGTTTATACTGATTATAGTAACATATGTAAGAACATGCGTCATTATGATTCCAGTGTAAAAGTAAAGATGGATGTGTGTTATCTACTCATTTGATATACCATTACCACTACCACTATATGACTCGAACCTAACCTAGTGTCCATCTAACCTGCTAAGGAACAAAACCTAAGAAACTAGTCAATAAGAAACAAGAGTCTACCTAAGGTCTGAATCAATATCTCTAATAGTCGGCGATCCGGCCTCAATAGCGTCACGTACGTAGCACGGTTTCCTCGAATCAAGAGTGCGGATCAATCATCATATTTATGCCTCGTACGGTAAAATCCATCGTACGGCATCCCAATATCAGGGTACGGGTCAAGTATCTCCTAGGTGTCTCATCATTAGTATAATGTCATCATCAACACATCTCATGATCAAGGTGCTAAACTGTGATCGCATACATCAATCATATATCATTGCCATCATAATAAGCATCATTAGTTTATCCTCAGAAATATCATGTCATATGTATCATATCGTCCTCAAGTCACACCTCTATCATATCGACATCAGGTCACACCTATATGATGTCGTAATCAAGTCATACATATCCCATATCGTGATCAATCACAAGTTACAGTCCGGGTACTATTTTAGAGTCCCATGTACCTCAATATCATCACCACCCATTATAATTTAAGTATACATGTTCATTATCTCATTCTCTAATGATCCGCTAACACCTAATACGACCGTATAGCCAAGAATCACGGCATCATGCCCAGTTACACTGTTTCATCGTACCTCGGATATCATATCACATCAATATATCCCATATACGTGTTGTATATATATATATATATATACCTATACCTCGTCCTATATATATATATATACACATGCACGTATACACCATGTCGAGTTCCAGTGCGTGCGTGTGTGTTTCTACCTGAAACCTACGAACCTCCTCCAAGGTATTCATCTTCTGGTATGGTTTTCCTAAATCAGTCTAGTTCAGCCTAGGGTCATTACTAGGGTCCTACTCATTAAGAATCTAGGGTCACATCTGGTTTCCTAATGTCAATAAGTACTATTCCTATTATACGTTGCGGGGGTGCTAAACGCCATCCACCCGACTTCCCCCCGTAGATGTACATCTACTCACCTGGTCCATGTCTGCCGAAGACGGTGTCGCCATCCTCCTCTTCATCACCCGCAGTCCACGTGAGGGGTACCTAAATGCAAACATATAAATAGTATCGTAAACTGGATCACATACGAAAGTCAAACGATACAAGGAACAAGCATAGGTTAAAACCTATGTCCCGTCTACGCAAAAGAACCAAATATCGCTCGATATCGGCGTACAAACCCCGATGGATCGAGATAAACATCAACAAATAACTCGTAGTTTTAAAACTCATTACTTATATTATAAAACATGATTAAATCCATCGAAACCCTAAAATCCATCAAATCGCCCGATTTCGTAAAACCCGAAAATGCCAATTTACCGTTTTTCATCAAAACCTGACATTTAAATGAAACCAATGGTTATAAAACTCATTAAATAGCATAACTAGACTATACAAACCATTACTATATTTTTATTACACAAATTTGTATTAATTTGAAATTTCTAGTTTGCAACCTTTAACAATTTTCAACATTTTTCAAGCAAAATACCACAATTCCACCACAAAACATGATTTTACATGGATTAATGTTTTAAACTACAATTCATGATGATAATGATATAATGAAACCATAAATTATATTTTTAATCTCATTTATTTAGGAATTTCCAAAATCTAGTTTACAAAAATAGCATTTTATTAGTATTTTTCCAATCATCAAAAGAAACTAGTGATCAAACTAAGTTTTTCTTTCAATTAACATGCTAATATTCTCACTAAAACTACAATCTAATGATAGCAATCTTAATTAGAATTGTATATTACCCACAAACACATTTTATAAAAACCTAGTTAGCTAAATAGCTTAATTAAATCAATTTTGGATAAACAAATTATTATACAACAACCATGCAAGATTTTTCCACTCTAAAAATGTTAAACTAGCTATTATAACCTTATTTAATTAATAAAAATCACAACTTGATTTTTCAAACCCTAACTTGAATTTTAAAAGTAGTAAATAGAATTGATATATTAAATCTAATTATGCTTAAATGAACATCTAATAACAATAAATCAAAAGAAGTAAATTTATACCTCTGTTCAGACCATAATATTGCATTTATCATTCCCCTATTCTTATCCTTTTTATAAATAAACAGGTACTCTTGACGCACGTTTGTTGCATATTACAGGTTACAGGTTTCTGGAGCAAATACAGTGAAAAAGACACAAAACAACAGAAAAAGGGACTTTTGACCAACAATTAGACGGATCTCAGTCGAGCCTAGTCGAAGAACAGTGCAAGGTCCAAAAAGTCAAGTGAAACGGTTAAAAAGCCCAATACAAGTCTTCACTAAAAATCTGGAGAAGATCCAGAAGTCCAACAGAGAAAAGAAGAGTAAAAACAGAAGCCCAAAGAGCCAAGGAAAAAGCCCCAAAAACAACAAAGCCCAATTCCCTAGTTTAGCCGCGGATCCGCGGCCAAACCCTACCTGGAGCCGCGGATCCGCGGCCGTCTGATGCACGTGGCGGTGGATTCTTCTTCTGTTGCTGCGACGGTTCTGGTGTTGGGATTCTAAGGGGTCAAATCTGTAATTTTGCATGTGCGAGAGTCTGTAGCCCTAGGTTTTCTATTTTCCTATAAATTGTAATTTTAGATCTAAAAATTGTATGCCTCTTTTCAATCAATAAAATTCAGATTTTCTGGGAGAAAATATTCAGATCTGTTCTTCTTGTTTGGAGGGAGCCATCGAATTAGTAAGTCTTTTATTTCTGTTCTTTTAATTAAAATGTTTTCTCATCCCCTAATGAGCGAGTAGTCTCCTCGCTTGTTAGGGTTAGCCTTAGGGAAAGGGTTGAGAGATGTGATCTCTCGCCCCTTTCAATGCCACCTTCACCTAATTAATTAGTACTTCACGCATACGAGCACAACCGCTCCCTGCGGCATCCTACCCTTCGAGGTAACGATGAACCGTAGTATAAAGGGCCGGTTGCGCACGTTTTCCGTGAGGGTTAGGATAATTATCAACAAAGTAAGGGTACAAATCTAGAGGAAGAAACCTCTTCCCAAGAGATTCGTATCCACTTTATTAATAATTAACTTAACATCTAATAGATCTATAAAAAAATGGCATTGAAAGCGGCGAGGAAGAACCTTAATCTCCCAAAACTTCCCCTAAACCTAACCCTAGCAAGATTAATTAGATTAATTAGATCTCGTTTTCATAGATTTTTATAAACCAATCAAAACCACAAATAGAATCAACTCGTTAAGACACACTAAAGGAATTTACCCGTCTCTGTGGATCGACCCGCACTCACCGGCTAGCTGCGAAGCGACGCCGTTTCTGATTGCGGTAAATTACAGTTTTTGACATCAATCAACCTCCAAAATATGAAACCCAAACACGAAATAAGCCTCCAAAATGCATGCTTTCCATCTCCAAAATCCATGCTAAATAGGTCAAAGGAAAATGGTAGAGGTTGAATGTTGATTTTTGAGATTTATTTTTGGAATTTTTGATGAATTTTGATGATTTTTAATGCAAAAATGATGAGAGAAAAATTTTGGGGCTACCCATGGAGGGGAGGCCGGCCATGGAGAGGGAGGAGGGTGGAGAGAGAGAAAAAATGTGTGGTATTGTGTAGAAAGTTCATAAATAATGCATTTTTTTCACTTAAACCCTTTATTATCTAACTTTTTCAATTTAACCCTTTTCCTAGAAATTTCTAGAACCATGGAGAGATTTTGGAAAAGATTTTGCATATTACACACTTGATTCTAATATACCATGGCTCATTTTTACAAATTAAAACCATTCAAATTTGTAATTTACACTAATTTAGTGTAAAAAAAATAAAGCTTATGTTAATATTTAAAATATTTACTTTAGGAAAAATATTTAATTGAACTAAAAATTTATAAGTGGCTAAATAAACACCATTTACTTGTAATAACATAATTAAAATAGATATTTTTAAATTTATAGTGAAAAATAATTACGGTTTAGTTTTACGAAAAATACATTTTACTTTACCGAAAATCCTAAAATTCACTTAAACAAATTTTATTTATTTAATTATTTTTAAAATGTTACAAAATCTCCAGTTGTAATTTGTGTTCCTGGAATTCTTCCACTTCTACCGCGCTCCCACTGGTTTCTTTCGCAAGAAACTGCCATTCTAAAAATTTGGTATACTGAGAAACAAATACTTTTTGTTCATCGGTGTGGTAGAATAGATATCCATATGAATTCTTTGGATATCCCGCAAACTTATACAAAACTGACCGTGCCTCAAGTTTGTCCGGATTTTGTACTTTAACATATGTCGGACAATCCCATATCTTAACACGTTTAAGAAATGGTCTCTTTCCACTCCATATTTCATATGGAGTCTTAGGCATAGGTTTGGATGGAACTTGATTCAATAGGAATGTTGCTGTTTGAGGTGCATGTCCTCAGAATGAAAGTGGCAACTTAGCATTACTCATCATAGAGCGAATCATATCCAAAAGTGTATGATTCCTCCACTCCAATGCAGTTTTGTGCTGTGGTGTATACGACGGAGTAAGTTAAGAGAGAATACCATTCTCTTTTAGAAAGTCAAGGAATTCATTGCTCAAGTATTCACCTTCTCGATCAGATTATAGGACCTTGATAGTTTTGCCAGTCTGGTTCTCTACTTCGTTCTTATATTCTTTGAATTTCTCAAAAGCTTCGAATTTGTATTTCAACAAGAATACATGTCCGAACCAAGAGAGATCATCAATGAATGTAATGAAGTACAAGAACCCACACCTTGCATGTGTAGACATTGGACTACATACAATACTATGTATGAGTCCCAAGAGCTCTGTAGCTCTTTCTCTGTGTCCTGTGAACGGAGTTTTGGTCATATTTCCTTTGAGACAAGACTGACAAGTTTCATAAGATGTAAATTTGAAAGAATCCAAATATTTATTTTTATGCAACTTAGCTAGTCTGGTCTCATTGATATGACCAAGTCTACAATATCACAAGTAGGCTTCGTTCGTGTCTGAACTTTTTCTCTTGCGTGTGTTTTGTATATTGAAAACTGTGTTTTGATTAAGAACATGGATACCATTACATAATTTACCTTCTGCAACCAATACATGTTTGAGGTAAATGTTCATTGTATTTCTATCTAGAACAAAATTATATCCTTTTTTATTTAGTAAAGAAACTGATATAATGTTGTATAGCATGGAAGGTATATAGTAGCAGCTATTCAAAATCATAGTATTGCTGCTTGGCAATGCTAGGTGATATTCACCTATGGCAGCAGCATCAACTTATGCTCCGTTCCCTACTCTGAGGGATATATCACCAGGTCCAACCATCCTACTTTTTCTCAGTCTCTGTAATAAATTACAGATATGAGATTTGGTATCCATTACCCAGGAGGTAGGACTGACTGAAAAATAGTTCTCAATAACAAGAACACCTGAAGGAGACACAATAGTATACTTCTACTTCACCAGGGTCATCAAGGAATTCATTTAATCCTTTTTCCCTTGCCCATGCTCATGACATTTGTCACAAGTTAGAACCGAACAGATGTTCCCCATCCCCAAATAAGAATCATGGTCGGTCAAGTCATATATTTTATTATCTTGATAAAGGCGTGACATGGCAGCTGCAATTAGGAGAGAGAAAAGAAACACTCAGCGTATTCTCTTGCAAGTTTAGATTGGTTATTAATTTATCTAAATAGGATGGCTCCCACCGTTTCCTCGAATTCTCTTTCAAACCTTAAAAGGAGAGCTAGCCGGGATCATGTACGCTCCATAAGTTCGCTAACCGTTCAGCCAGAAAAGTGTTGGTACTCCGAGGTAGACTTCCTATGCTTTCGCACAGACCTAATTAAATAACTCCATTTCCGCAGAGGCATAATCATGTTAACAACTTTCTAGACACCTTATGGGTTAGCTAGTTGTGAAGTGAAAATCTCCCGGGAATAATCCAACTCATCAGTGGAATCATTGTGTTATAATCTTGATGGAAGCCACTCAAGTCACCACACTCCAGAAGCCGTGCACAAACCTTGCAAGTTTCCTTTATATTTGAAACTCCCGATATAGTTTTACCCTTAACGGCCTATGACCTTAACAAGGTCAAAATATCATAAGTCGCTAGTCAAGTTCAACTCGTCATTATCCTGGATTATTTTAAACCCACCCGCATGAGCCCTTGACAAGGTCAAAATAACTATGCGACTGTCCTAGATAATCACATCACTATGCTATAGAAAAGTATTACATAGCTACCGAACACTACGCCATAACAAGGTCAAAATATGTAGTACGAATACTAAGCAATACTAATCTGAAATGATGGAGGGTTACGGCTGGTTTTTGGCAAAAAACCTTTAACGTAATGAACTTGATATCGTTGAAGGAATCTAGTGATTTCGAAATGAGTGGTTCAAGCTCGATTTTGAAAATTTTTGGTTTTGTGAAAAATCGAGCAGTTTTGAAAAGAACTGAGTGGTTTTGAAATTTGATTCCAACAACATCATTTAGGTTTATTTTCTTGCATTAATTAGAATTAATGTGGTCCTATCAATTAATTTTATCATTGCAGAAGAAACGAAAATAGAACGTATGCTTATGCCATCCATATTCGCCATAGGGTCCCGGGTCTCACCGTTAGATTACTTAACTTACGGCAGGGCGGGGACAAGATTAGCGCGAATGCAAAACATAAGCAACGTTTATATATATATATATATAGGTTAATGGAGGAAAGGTGCCATAGGAGGGAATTTCCTTCTAGAGCGTCGGAAAAATGCACCCTCCATGATTTTCTTCGACGATCGGCATACATCACCTCCATCTTTATCATTTAAGTTGTGGATACACCAAATTTCATGTGATTATACCATTTTTTCACTGTTAATTTAGTTGGTGTACAATTAATGGTTTGCCGACAATAGAACTTTTTACATTTCTAATTCAACGGTGAAAAAGTGGTGGAATCACATGAGATTTGGTGTATGCACATCTTAGATGATAATGATGATGATGATGGATGCCGATCGTCGGAAAAAATGGTGGAGGTTGTATTTTTCCGACGCCATAGAAGGAAATCCCTTCCTATGGCCTCTTTCCTCCATTATTCTCTCTCTCTCTCTCTCTCTCACACACACACACACACAGAGGTATATCAAATTTGTCTCACACAATAATATCCAGCATAAATAAGCGAAAGCAAATCACAAATAAAATAGAGGATATACTAGGATTCCCGTGTTTTGATTTAGCCAAAAACGAAACTATGGGTTCCACGGTCATGATAAGTAGCCTAAACCCATACCCCTAGACCCTTACGAGTGCGGCAAGCAACTCTACCAATTCTTGAAGCGAGGAAACCTCCCTCATCGACATGAGCAGGCCACCCGGCACTTCAAGAACCCGTCTACTTGTGCACCCCACCTTGGGTCTATCCTACGTACGGAAAATGAAATAATATACATCATAAGGTGATACAATCCCCTTCGCGGATGTGCCCCAATAATAGAATATTACATACAAATTTATTACATGAAATGAAATGAAAAACACCCATCTCACAAAAAAACCCAATAGCTATTCATCACGATGATCACATCTATTCCAATCCAAACAATATCAACACAATATCAAAGTAAGTCTTGTATGCGCAACCCCTATGTCGTCGAACATATAGCTATGAGATTGGGGTTTGGAAACACATACTTATACTTACCGTTGTAGAACAAACACACGAGTAATCTATAGAACTCACAATCTACAATGCGGAATTTTAGAATTTCAACAATGGAAATTAAAAATTTCCTGCAACCTTTAATTCAATTCTATCACACTCAAAAACAATTCCCAACACCCTAAACTATCCCCGAAATCCACAAATACGTCGGACAATTAACTAAGAAGAGGTGGGGGTCGAGGGGGGTTGGGGGTACCCCCAAACCCCAGACCATACAAGTGTGGTCTCAGTTTGGGGTTTACCCCCACCCCTATCCCCGATCCGTATTTTGCGCTTCCGGAGCTTGAAAAACAATACATACAATCCATTAAGGTGTTCTTGGTGTCATTGACATGAATTAGAGAAATTTTTAAAAGCTAGTAATATGAAAATTGAATTTTGTGAGTTCTACGATTACAAATACAAGTTTGTTACTTTAGTTTGACTTTGATACCATGAAAGGTTGCCTAGGGCTCTCATATGCAATTTTAGAATCTAGTATACTAGTAATTTTAAAAATCAAGAGAGCTACAGAGATAAACATGCAAGATATAAGCTAAAGCTACAAACTTGACACAAGAAAACTAACCAGAAGTGATCATCCAAGTTTAAAAAGGAGCTTACATCTTAAAAAGCTTTCTTTAATTTGGAAAAGGCTTGAGTTGGACTCCAAATGGCTCTTTGAGAAGGTTTAGGGTTCAAGCTTTCTCCTAGATCTCCACTTTGTCGAAGAAGGATCCATCTTGAGTAGCTCCAAGTTTTGGCTTCACCTTTTGAGAGGAACTTGAGCTTGAGGGATGCTAGTCCTTAATCTTCAAGTAGATGTAGTCTTCACCCTCTTTGTTTCTCTATTTTATTTGGATTTATTTTAGGGTTTCTACAATGAAGAGGAGGAAGAATAAGGAGAAGGCTTGAGCTAAAGAAGAAGAAAGAGAAAGTGATATGAATTATGAGCCATTTCTAAGATGGTTCATAATACTTACCATCCCCTCTTTTTAATCCCAGCCCTAGGATTCCCATCTATTATCCATGTGTACACCCTCTTCTCTCCACTCCACTTGTCCACCAAATAATAGGTGGTTGGGATAAGCCAAACCCATGGAACAAGTTAACTAAAGAGAACCCTTAAAGAAAACAAAACCAATTTAGGAAAAATTATAATTATATGTATGTATGTGTGTGTGTATGAAATTCTATTTGTTGGGTTGCTAGTGAAAGTCTACCCTAACACCACCACTTGGTCAAAACCGGCATCATGCATGCAATTTTAAAATTTTCGGGGTGCTAAGCTAGACTAACTAAAGATCTAACTAGATGCTTAGGGTTTCTATGATGATATCAAAAGATTTACACTAAGAGAAAGAAACCACAACCTTTGTAGATCGTGTCCTTCTCTTCAAAAGCTCCGTGTAGTAGTTCACGCGACTCCACTAGGCTCCACTTGAATTGGATCGAGCTTCCTACATGACTTGCATGCCAAAGATGATCCACCCGAAGCTCCGCTAATCTAAGCTACCTCTTCACTAAACTTATTTTAGTGAAGGAAACACACTACATCTAAGTGCTAATCAAGCGTATGATGGTGAAGTAGGGGTTTTGTTTGCTCACTATAGTTTCTTCAAAACCCTATGATTCACATCACATGTGAGGGTTAGGGTTTTGTAGAGGAGGAAGAAGAAGATGGAAAAAATGGAGAGAGCAAAAAAGGCTAAGGCATAAAGAACAAAGTCAAGAATGGCTCTACACTTTTGTTCACTTATTAAAGCATACAATTTATTCCAATAATAAATCACTCCCATACTTCAATAGTGAATACAAATGAATAAATAAATATAAAAACCATGCTTTGCACCATACCACAAAAGTCTCCCCATTTTCCATCTCATTTTCTATTTTTACAAAATAGAAAATCCAACCATACTTCATATAATATATATATATATATTAATATATATATTATGAAGAAAATAATTAGTGAGCAATAATATTAGTTAACATATAATTATATCAAATATAAATATATATCAAATTATTAAATCAACACTTGATTTATTAATCCGGTTATATCATATATAACCGACTAATATCATTTATCTGTATATCACATTATCAAATCATCACTTGATTCAATAATCCGATTATATCACATATAACCTAACAGATATCAAATAACCGCCAGATTAGAATACGATATCACATACTCGTATTTAATCAGGCCCCCGTTGTCATGACCCGGGAAAGGCACATGACCGACACTTGAATCATGTGAAGTCTATATGACCCCATCTAATTCAAGTAAGCCAAAAGCCAAGAAATCTAAACCTTTTAAAGGGAAAATAGTGGAGGTGCAATTTGAAATGAGGTTTTACTGAAATCAACTTCCTTCTACATAACATAGATAATAGTATACGAAAACACATTGTATGTATTTTACTTGAAAACATTTTCGTCATTGAAAATTTGGGCAGACCTCCTTTGTAATTTTTAACCCGAAAACGGTATAAGCAATAATAAATAAGGCATCTCCAAGCAGGAGCTAGCTCTTCACCAAATGGCGGAAACAACCACGCAGGATAATATAAATATACAATGCCGAAGGGCGAGGATCAAAACTCAGTAAGAAAGCGAGAAAACTAAACATCATAGAGAAAACCAGAAACAATAATAAAATACATGAGCACGACTCTAAGGCCGAAGGAATATACAAACTATGGTTATCTAAATCTACAAAAAAATACAAGTCTGGTTGATAAAGCCTTTAACTAGATACAACTGAAATAAAATATACAAGTATAAAAAAAATGGCGGTTATGAGGCAATGTGTCCCACTTACCAAAGCAATCACCCGGAAGAAAAATGGTGTGCCAACGAAGCCGCTATGAAACCTGTACGGCTAAACCTGCAAGAAACCATGGCATAACGGGGGTGAGTTGCCAACTCATGAGTAGAAGACATCACCGAGTAGAAATCGCATGTATGACGATCTCCTAGGTCATATAGTAACATACTCAAATATAATACTGAAACATCTAGTAGTGGTAAGGGTAATAATCGAAGCATAAGTGTAATACCAAGTACTCGTGTCAGTGCCTTAAGCAGCAACATGTCATATATATGATGTATGAATGCATCAAGAATGAAATCAGAATATATCTATATGAGAAAGCTGTGTTCTTATCTCAGTAAGATTTTAGTATAAAACTAGAGTATCATCAATGAAATCGACAGAAATCCATGTCAAATATCGACACAAAATCCTCAAATCCCGGGCTCCATCAATCCAGATTGGCCCATATCATCCAATCTCACGACTATGGTCGGTATCCTCCGGATATCCACCGCGCCAATTATTACCAGTAGGTAGTCCTCCCCTGCCAGGCTCATCATCTACATCTTGAGCTTCTTGCCGCGGGGTACCTTACCGGGTCCACCATATACCCGAAACGGTTCATTCTACTCCTCGAATCGGGTTTCGAAAACCAACTCAATCAGGAAAACTCATTGTGGATGCCATATACATCATATCACGAGAAAACCGCAACTTGCATTTTTAAAATGATAATAAGTTTATAAAATCTTTGCGGTTTTCCTCCAAATCCAGAAATCTCATGGAAAATCCGAAATCTCAAAATCATGAGTCAATATACAGTGAATATCGGCATAAAGACCTACATTATTTCATGACAGAATGAATATATAAATGCATGGGTTATCTAAGTAAGGAGTGCAACATCTAAACTAGCATATGAGAGCAAGCATACTAATAATATGTTGAAACTATTAACTAGCAGGTTATACCAATGAAGTAACATTTTTCTAAAGTGTGCGTGACATGGCAATTACCGATGATGATGTGTGTGGGCTGGTAAGCACGTCTACGTGTAACATGCGCATCATCGGTAATGGTGCAGGTGTCCTTGCAGGAGAGATCATAACAACAAGTAAAACACAATTTAATCTACAATGCATTGAAAACAATATGAATATAACGGAAAAATGAATAGTAAACACAACATTAAAAAGTATACATATCTATGACGAGTCATACAGTTTTAGTGTTTTGAAATAGCACGAATCGTGGTTTTTAGAAAAGTAAGGGCTACGGTATTTTTGAGAAAAGATATGTCCTTTGAAAAATCCGTAGCATCTCTCGGGTTGTCTTTTGAAAATACTAACGATTCATTAGTTTTGAAAATAGGTATGACTCAAGCCTAGTCTAGCATCTACCTAAACAACTAGAAGACTAAACTAAGAAACTAGTCGGAAGGATAAGAAAATCTAAATAAATATTCCGAGTCGATATACCTAGTAGTCAGCGATCCAGCATTATAGCTTCACGTACTGTATAATACATAGTACGACATCCTCGAATCAAGTGTGCAGATCAATTATCATATTTATACATCGTACGGTAAAATCCATCATACGACATCCGCAAAATCGAGGGTACGGGTCAAATATCATATATACATCATCATTCGTACGGTATCATCCTCGTACAATATCATGATCAGGGGTACGGATCTAAGGTCTCGTAATACTAATATCATCAATTCACATATTATCGTATGCATGAATACGTATCACCCAACGATCCATTATAATATTATATCACATACCATATCATGACTCAATCACATATCAAAATCTCACGGCATCATGCCTGATCATATCGACTCATCTCCACATATCACATACTATCCTCATCACCCGTGTATATTTATACACACACACACACACACACACACACATATATATACACACACATATACACACAAAATCAAGTGTGCGTGTAAGTGTGTCTACATATAACCTGCGATTCGCCACCAAGGTAATCATCCTATGGATAGCTCTTCTTAGATCAACCTAATCTAATCTAAGGTCTTCTAAATACCCTATTTGCTAAGTATCCAAATATCACATCCAAACTTACTAATATAGTAATACCTTATTCTACTGTTGCGGGGGTGCTATACGCCATCCACCCGACATCCCCCGTAGATATACATCTACTCACCTTGATCCTCGCTTGCCGAAGTCGATGACGCCTTGCTCTTCCTCGTCATCCCGAAATCCACACGGGGGTACTTATTGTTCAAATACATCGTATCGTAAACACGAATCGAATACGAAAACTAAAGCTGCACACGAAACACACATGGGTTAGAACCTACGGCCCACGAATACAAGAATAACCCAACGACTCTCGACAATTTAGGTACAAACATGAATCGACCGATATAAAACACGAATATCAAATCCCAAGTTATTAAAAACCGCAAAAAGAAAACATCAACTTGTGAAAACTCTTCCAGATTTTCCTCAGGTGACAATTGGGACATTTTGCATATAGGATAGGTCAAATTTGGTGATAAAAGAACCATGGAACAAAACCGGGGCCCACCAACCTATCCTAGGCCGCAAATTACGGCCATATCAGGTAAATTTGCGGCCAAACAGTAGAATTAGGGTATCGGGTCTTAAGGTTAGTCTCTAGGTGGCCTGCTTGTCTCACTATAATTGCTAAATAATTTTCCAAGTCTCCGGGTGATAGCAGATCTCCAAAGTCACCACAATTCCCACAATTTCCGATATCAGGGATTTCCAAGTTGAAGTCTTGGGGGTTTCTATACTTGGTTTGGTCCAGGTTTTAACACTAAAGGGGTTATAGTCACCAATTACACCTGCATACTCCTTCACACATTAAATTATACCCTAAACCTCATCTTGGAATTTTCAAACATCACTAAACCACAATAATATAACTCTAAACCACTACAGGACATATGGAAACTCATAACTTAACTAGGGGTGTAGGATATACCTCATTTGGCAACTCAAGAAAATTCTTGGGTTGCCCAAAGTTCTCAAAGTAGCAACTTGATGCATCCAAAGTGTTTGTAGTGATGAGAGGAATACTTTTTGTGAAGATGGCAAGGTGTTTTGGTGGATATTTGGGAGTGGTAGAGGAGATGGAGAGTTGAAGGAGAAGGAGGAGGAGAAGAATGTAGAAGGATGAGAATGAAAAAAATGAAGAAGCCATGGTGTGTAGAAGTTTCTCACACACACACACTCTCTCTCTCACTCTCTCATCAAGGCCCCATGATACTTGTCACCTTAAGTCACTCTCATCTTTATTCTTTTTCCCTTTTTTATATTTTATATTTATTTCTCATTTAAAAAAAAACAAAACCATTTAAATGTAAATGAAGTCATGGTTAAAATATGTGACAAGCATTTGCAACATGTTATGTTGCATGTCAAATACATAAGCAAGATCAATGCATATTTAGTGAAATATTAATTAAGTTTAGTATTAACTTGTATACAATTAATTGTATAATAAATTGTAAACTGTCCAAATCACATAATTACCTTCAAAATTAATAATTCTTATAAAATTTTCAAATATTTTCCAAACTATTGGTATATAATTATACCATTTCATTAAAACTAATTCTCATGCTTTAATAATATCCATAATATTTATTATTTAATTATTTTAAATTCCAAAAGTAATATTTTATTTTCTGAAATGTTATAATCTTCCCCTCTTAAATAAATTCGGTCCCTGAATTTAAATTTAAACCCCCAGTAAGTTAAACATTTCAGCGAAATAATCAAGCCTTCAGGGCTCCGAAATCATGAATACGTAAAATATATCTTAACGTGATACATGCGCATGAAAACAAGTGCAAAAACTCGAAATCGAAACTCCGTCAAGCGTAACACCATCCTGGGAGTTAATGTGAAAACACTAGTGTCAGAAACCATTAAGAAAATCATATATGATATAATTAAGATTACAACGTATCTATAGTACGCATCTCGTGAAATCGTCAAACATCCAAATAGAAATGCATGCAAAATCTTTTCAAATCACCGTGTGATGCGTGTATCACGACACAAGTAGCGGACGTTCATTATAAGGGAAAATAGCTATATATATACATGTATCCTTGTTTAACACATACGTCCCGCCTTTGAAAAGGATTTAGAAGGGTTTCCTTCGTAGGTTTTGTGTCACCATGGACGCGTAAGAAGATATTGAGATTATAACTCTTTCTGAAAATCCCTTCCATAAATATCGATGCATGCAAAAAAACTCAGGTACTGTCCTCCGACTAGTCCTGCTTGGTTATCAACCCAAATAGTAAATATCATAAAACATACTGCTACAAAGGAAATCAATCCCAAAAATATATACAAGAATGCCACGTGCGTCTGGTGTGTACGGAAATCAAAATCCAAAACAGGTGTCATACATGTGCACAAAAACAAAATCTAAGAACAACGGGTGTGCACGAAAACATATATCGAGTGCAACAGGTGTGCACGACAATGACATCAAGTGCATCTGATATGCACGAAGAATCCCGATTTAGTGCATTTGGTGTGCATAAAATTGCATCAAGTGGACCAAGTGTGCTCAAGAATCTCAATCGAGTACACAAGGTGCACGAAAACGAACATCGAGTATCAAGATCGAAATCAACGGTATACGACATACACCAAATCAAATCAAGTATACCGTGGTATATAAACTCACAAGCATGTGCATCTGCGTGCATAAAATCATACAAATACTGAAAAATTGTGTAACTATACCGAATGCAACAAGTCAATTCATGTGCAAACTGTGTGCATGAAATCAAAATCAAGTGTAATGAATATGCAGAAAACAACAATCAACACAACTGATATAAAAAAACACAAATCAAATGCAACTGTGGTGCATACCACTTAAAACAAATCATTAAAATATCAAAATCAAAATGACGAAAACACGTTATCCGAATCATCCGGACGTAGATCATGAATAACTATCGTCGATGTGCCCTTCCTTTTGTGTCGAAAGGTGCCGGTGCACCCAAGGCTGGTGGAGCAAGATATCTACTTGCCTCTTGCCTACGGTCTGGCGTCCTCTGCTCTTAGATCCTTGTTTCTCTCCACGGATTACCAGTTACGTGACTCCTCGGCTCTACAGTTCGATTCGGGATACCAACGGAAACAATCCCATTTCTGGCGCTTTTCTGAAGATCTCCAGACCAATTATCATGGTCACTCATAACATGTCTCCTCAATGATGGCAAGCTCTGGCCCACTGAGTGTGCGTGATACAATCGATCCTGGTTTCAAGTCTTCATCGTGTAAAATTCCCGAAAGATCCTGTCAGGGTCTCCTCCCAATCTTTTCTGTGCAATTATGGTTGCATTCAACGCCTCTGCATAGACATCCAGTCTCTGATGTCAACAGAGTGGAATGTTATCTCGTCAAGATCTCATACGAACTCTTACCATGCTTTTCTTCAATATGGACCAATTCGGAATTATCTCTTCGTAGCTGTGTGAAACACTCTCCAAACGGCTGTACTCATATCTAGAGTCTCCTTTCCGAAGCTACGTACTCGGCATCTCAAATATCCTGTAGTAGGCATCTGGCCAATTACATCCTCGGGAACTCTTCCAAATTGTCGGAGGGATACTCTTCATTCGTCCATTTTCAATCGACTCTCAACGTATCTGGGTGAGATCCTTCTATCCGGAGCTGGTCAACTAAGAGATCTTTCATCGGAGTATCCAACAAATAACGCCTTTTTCTTGATCGACTCATAGCACATCTGTGTGAGGGCCTCTTCTGGCTAATGTTCATCAATTGGTGACCTCACATCGAAGCATCCAAATGAAAAAAGATTCCAGTCTTATCCAAGGGTGACTAGCAATCCTCTATCCCATTCCAGAGTGTAACCTCATGCTGCAATAGCTTTCAAGCGTTTGGGGGCGATATCCTATCAAATTCAGCAACAGCTGGCTCATCCGTCCGCATGATAGACAATGCCTCAATCATCAAGAATAAACGGTACATTAACAATCTTCACATTCTGGCTGGCCTCTAGCGGTGGCCTGATCATCTGGTGTGGATCTGCTCTTGCGTCAAAAAGAAATCTTAGCAAAACAACGCATCGAAACGCTCACGTCAACGGAAAACATAGTAAAACGATATATCAATGCAATCGTGTATCACTGGAATTACGCCCTGGTCAGTCCTCGTTCATGATGAGCTCATGCTGACCGCACCTCTAGCCCCGGTCCTCTCTGTTCGTGTAACCATGGTAATAGAAACCACAATCCGACATCGATGAGGATAGATCATAGGAACGAGTAGAAATACAGTGCTTAAGAAATGCACATCCTAAGGCTTCGTAAGCAGAGTAGCGTATCGTAAGTATGCCATGGAACATACAAACGGTACGTCACTCTACTTAAGTCACCTACTCCATCAACCAAGGTTAACATACGCGACGAAAGTTCGGGTCTAATACCCCCTCGGCCAAGTCTAAGTTCCGTAAGGTCAAGCTTAGGTTCCGAATATATATACGCCCTAGACTACGCATAGTCAAACCTAGACTCGAACTAAGGTTAAACCTAACGCTCTAATACCAACTTTGTCATGACCCCGGAAAATCACATGACGGGCACTTGAATCATGTGAAGTCTATATGACCCCACCTAATTCAAGTAAGACAAAAGCCCAGAAATCTAAACCTTTTTAGGGGAAAATAGTGGAGGTGCAATTTGAAATGAGGTTTTATTGAAATCAACTTCCTTCTACATAACATAGATAATAGTATACGAAAACACATTATATGTATTTTACTTGAAAACATTTTCGTCATTGAAAATTTTGGCAGCACCTCCTTTGTAACCCGAAAATGGTACAAGCAATAGTAAATAAGGCATCCCCAAGTGGGAGCTAGCTCTTCGCCAAATGGTGGAAACAACTACATATGATAATATAAATATACAACGCCGAAGGGCGAGGATCAAAACTAAGTAAGAAAGCGAGAAAACTAAACATCATAAAGAAAACCAGAAACAATAATAAAATACATGAGCGTGACTCTATGTCCGAAAGAATATACAAACTATGGTTATCTAAGTCTACTAAAAATACAAGTGTGGTTGATAGAGCTTTTAAGTAGATACAACTGAAATAAAATATAAAAGTATTAAAAAAACGGCGGTCACGGGGAAATGTGTCCCACTTACTAAAGCAATCACTCGGAAGAAAAATGGTGTGCCAAGGAAGCCGCTACGGAATCTGTACGGCTAAACCTGTAAGAAACTATGGCACAACGGGGGTGAGTTGCCAACTCGTGAATAGAAGGCATTACCGAGTAGAAATCGCATATATGACGATCTCCTAGGTCATACAGTAACATACTCAAATATAACACTAAAACATCTAGTTGTGACAAGGGTAATAATCTAAGCATAAGTGTAATACCAAGTACTTGTGTCAGTACCTCAAGTAGCAACATATCATTTATATGATGTATGAATGCATCAAGAATGAACTCAGAATATATCTGTATGAGAAAGCTGTGTTCTTATCTCAGTAAGATTTTAGTATAAAACTGGAGTATCATCAATGAAATCTACAGAAATCCGTGTCAAATATCGACACAAAATCATCAAATCTCGGGCTCCGTCAGTCCGGATCGGCCCATATCATCTAATCTCATAACTACGGTCGGTATCCTCCGGATATCCGCCGCGCCAAATATCACCGGTAGGTAGTCCTCCCCTGCCAGGCCCATCGTCTATATCTCGAGCTTCTTTCCCTGGGGTACGTTATCGGGTCCGCCATGTACCCGAAACGGTTCATCCTACTACTCGAATCGGGTCTCGAAAACCAACTCAATCAGGAAAACTCATGGTGGACGCCATATACATCATATCATGAGAAAACCGCAACTTGCATTTTTAAAATGATAATAAGTTTATAAAATCCTTGCGGTTTTCCTCCAAATCTATAAATCTCATGGAAGGTCCGAAATCTCAAAATCATGAGTCAATATACAGTGAATATCGGCACAAAGCCTCACAATATTTCATGATAGAATGAATATATATATGCATGGGTTATCTAAGTAAGGAATGCAACATCTAAACTAGCATATGAGAGCAAGCATACTAATAATAAGTTGAAACTATCAACTAGTAGGTTATACCAATGAAGTAACGTTTTTCTAAAGTATACGTGACATGGCAATTACCGATGATGATGTGTGTGAGCCGGCAAGCAAGTGTACGTGTAACATGCGCATCATCAGTAATGGTGTAGGTGTCCTAGCAGGTGAGATCATAACAACTAGTAAAACACAATTTAATGTACAATGCAATGAAAACAATATGAATATAACAGAAAAATGAATAGTAAATGCAACATTAAAAAGTATACATATCTGTGTACGAGTCATAAAGTTTTAGTGTTTTGAAATAGCACAAATCGTGGTTTTTAGAAAAGTAGGGGTTACGGTGTTTTTGAGAAAAAATATGTCCTTTGAACAATCCGTAGCATCCCTCGGGTTGTCTTTGAAAATACTCATGATTCATTAGTTTTGAAAATAGGTATGACTCAAGCCTAGTCTAGCATCTACCTAAACAATTAAAGGACTAAACTAAGGAACTAGTCGGAAGGATAAGAAAATCTAAATAAATATTCCGAGCCGATATACCTAGTAGTCGGTGAGCCAGCCTCATAGCGTCACGTACTGTATAATACATAGTACAGCATCCTCGAATCAAGAGTGCGGATCAATCATCATATTTATACCTCGTACGGTAAAATCCATCGTACGACATCCCCAAAATCGAAGGTACGGGTCAAATATCATATATACATCATCATTCGTACGGTATCATCCTCGTACAATATCATGATGAGGGATACGGATTTAAGGTCTCGTACATACTAATATCATCAATTCATATATTATCGTATATATGAATACATATCACCCAATGATCCATTATAATATCATATCATACACTATATCACGACTCAATCACATATCAAAATCTCACGGTATCATGCTCGATCATATCGACTTATCTCCACATATCACATACTATCCTCACCACCCGTGTATATGTACACACACACACATAAAATCAAGCGTGTGTGTGCACGTGTGTGTGCGTGTCTACATATAACCTGCAATTGGCCACCATGGTAATCATCCTATGGATAGGTCTTCCTAGATCAACCTAATCTAACCTAAGGTCTTCTAAATACCCTATTTGCTAAGTATCCAAATATCACATCCAAACTTACTAATATAGTAATACCCTATTCTACTGTTGCAGGGGTGCTATACGCCATCCACCCGACTTCCCCCGTACGTATACATCTACTCACCTCGATGCTCGCTTGCCGAAGTCGATGATGCCTTGCTCTTCCTCGTCGCCCCGAAGTCCACACGGGGGTACCTACAGTTCAAATACATCGTATCGTAAACACGAATCGAATACAAAAACCAAAGCGGCACACGAAACACATATAGGTTAGAACTTACGGCCCACGAATACAAGAATAACCTAACGACTCTCGTCGATTGACGTACAAACGTGAATCGACCGATATAAAACACGAATATCAAATCCTAATTTATTAAAAACCGCAAAACGAAAACAACAACTTAGGAAAACTCTTCCAGATTTGCCTCAGGTGACAATTGGGACATTTTACATATAGGATAGGTCAAATTTGATGATAAAAGAACCATGGAACAAAACTGGGGCCCACCAACCTATCCCAGGCCGTAAATTGCGGCCAGATCAGGTAAATTTGCGGCCAAAAGTAGAATTAGGGTCTCGGGTCTTAAGGTTAGTCTCTAGGTAGCCTTCTTGTCTCACTATAATTGCTAAATAATTTTCCAAGTCTCCGGATGATAGCAGATCTCAAAATGTCACCACAATTCCCACAATTTCTGATATCGGGGATTTCCAAGTTGAAGTCTTAGGGGTTTCTATTCTTGGTTTGGTCCAGGTTTTAACATTAAAGGGGTTGTAGTCACCAATTACACCTCCATACACCTTCACACATTAAATTATACCCTAAACCTCATCTTGGAATTTTCAAACATCACTAAACCACAATAATATAGCTCTAAACCACTATAGGACATAAGGAAACTCATAACTTAACTAGTGGTGTAGGATATACCTCATTTGACAACTCAAGAAAATTCTTGGGTTGCCCAAAGTCCTCAAAGTAGCAACTTGATGCATCCAATGTGTTTGTAGTGATGAGAGGAATACTTTTTGTGAAGATGGGAGTTTTGGTGGATATTTGGGGATATTTGTGAGTGGTAAAGGAGATGGAGAGTTGAAGGAGAAGGAGGAGGAGAAGATTGTAGAAGGATGAGAATGAAAAAAATGAAGAAGCCATGGCGTGTAGAAGTTTCTCACATACACTCTCTCTCTTTCACTCTCTCTCCTCAAGGCCCTATGATACTTGTCACCTCAAGTCACTATCATCTTTATTTCCCTCTTTTATCTTTTCTATTTTTTTTCTCATTTAAAAAAAAAACAAATCATTTAAATGTAAACGCAGTCATGGTTAAAATATGTGACAAGCATTTGCAACATGTTATGTTGCATGTCAAATACATAAGTAAGATTAATGCATATTTAGTGAAATATTAATTAAGTTTAGTATTAACTTGTATACAATTAATTTTATAATAAATTGTAAAATACCCAAATCACATAATTACCTTCTAAATTAATAATTCTTATAAAATTTACAAATATTTTCCAAACTATCGGTATATAATTATACCATTTCATTAAAACTAATTCTCATGCTTTAATAATATCCATAATATTTATTATTTAATTATTTTAAATTCCCAAAATAATATTTTATTTTCTGAAATGTTACACCCGCACATATCAGTATATGTGCCCTTCTTCGTTTCGCTTGAACTAGGAAACCTTTGTGTTGGACTCTAAAGACTCGTCAATACGCCAGCAATAGGTAATGATCACATCAGCTATCCACAAGCCGTCAGCGGTACTAGCTGGAAGTAACGGCTACCTAAGTATTGAGCGAATAAAAGATCAACCAGCAACTTTTCCAAACTCTCATGAAGCCTATAAGTAACACTTACCATACAGTCCGGTCTCTTCGTCTGATATGTCACATATCAAGTCTAGGGATGGAATCGTCAGACTCCAGTAACTTGATATGTCATGTCAATGTGTGGTTCATAACGGTTCGAGAAACTACTGATAACTATTACCAGTAAATCTCATCACCCATGGCTAGGGACTTACTGTTATAGCCAATCGAGCATAGTGCAAGATCAACTCCCAATACCGGGAGAGCCGAAACCCCTCCTGTCGCTCACTGCCTCCATGTGAGTCGGGACTGTACCTAAAATCTACATGTTTGCATGACTCCTTTGAGCCATGGTAGGGAGGAAATCAAAGCACAGTAGGAACCACACAAGAATATATGACTATCTCGGGTCTATAGACTAACCTGTACCAGTGTCACCAGAGAACCGCTATCTGATGATAGGTATAGTACCAACTAGGAGTTCTCGGCGAGTCCTATTCGGTATACCTATTCATTAATGATCACCTGTGTACAATCTTTGATGTTAAACACCAATGGATATGGGATCAACCATCGCCCCCTACAAGGTCAAGAAACGTACACACTAGTCTACTCTGGAATATCGATGCCCTGTCTCGAAACTCCCTCGACTAGGAACAATTAAAGGATGTGCTTGTGTACTACACAAGTCCCAGTAGTATGATCCGCATCATAGTCCTGGTAGTCAAGCAAACATCCTAAGAGCTTTATCGACATGTATCAGAGAGACAATATAATAATACAAGTGTACATGTTAAGATAAAGAGCAATCAGATAGCATACTGTCATGTCGAGCAAGAGAGTCCGCTATATATATGTCCAAGCATCCACTATATTATACAATAATAGCCTATAGGGCATAAATATTCCTAACAATCTTCCACTTGCACTAAGGCCATGTGTTGTAGTATCTCATACCCAACATCCTAAAAAGTCTCTCAAACCGCGTCTGGGGGAGGTCCTTCATGAGTAGATCTGCTACGTTGTCCTTCGTGTCAACTCCTCTGACCTTGATCTCCCGTCGATCTACTATCTCCCGGATCAGGTGATATTGCCTAAGAATATGTCTGGATTTCTGATAGGACCGGACTTCCTTGGCTAAAGCCACAACTCCATTGTTATAACAATACACAAGTATTGGATGCTCAATAGATGGAACCACACCAAGTTCAACAATGAACTTCTTCATCCAGATAGCCTCTTTGGCAGTATCGTTGGCAGCGATGTATTCAGCCTCCACCATCGAGTCTGCTACGGTATCTTGCTTGGATCTCTTCCAACATACCGCCCCTCCATTGAAGGTGAAGACAAAACCGTAGACCGACTTACTGTCGTCCTTATCACTCTGGAAGCTCGAATTGGTGAAGGACTCCACCTGGAGTTCACCATTACCATACACCAAGAACATTTCTTTAGTCCTTCTTAAGTACTTAAGAATGTTCTTCACAGCTGTCCAGTGTTTCTTCCCAGGATCTGATTGATACCTACTCACTACACCTAGTGAGTAAGTTACATCCGGTCTGGTACATAACATCATATACATGATAGACCCGACTGCCGAAGCATAGGGTATCCCTTGCATGCGAGCCCTCTCCAAATCAGTCTTGGAAATATCTCTTTGGAGAGAGTGATTCTTGAGCAAGTGGGTAAATTACCACGCTTAGAATTTTCCATACTAAACCTCTTTAGTATGGTGTCAATGTACCTGGATTGAGACAATCCCAACATCCGCTTAGATCTATCTCTATAGATATTTATCCCCAGGATGTAGGATGCATCACTTAGATCTTTCATGGAGAACTTGTGTGATAAGAAAAACTTAACTGAGTGTAGCATAGGAACATCATTTCCTATCAAGAGTATGTCATCCACGAACAATACGAGGAAAACAACCTTACTCTCTACAACCTTCTTGTATATACAAGGTTCATCTATGTTTTTGATGAAGTCAAACTCTTTGATAGCTTCATTGAAACAGATGCTCCAGCTCCGCGATGCCTACTTTAATCCGTAGATTGATTTAAGCAGCTTGCACACGCTTCCGCTGCTCCCACTGTCTACGAAGCCTTCTGGCTGTGTCATGTACACGCTCTCTACTAAATCACCATTTAGAAAAACGGTCTTGACGTCCATCTGCCGGATTTCGTAGTCATGGTATGCAACAATGACAAGTAGGATTCTGATGGACTTAAGCATGGAGACAGGAGAAAAGGTTTCATTATAGTTGACACCTGGTCGTTGACGAAAACCTTTTGTTACAAGTCTAGCTTTGAAGGTCTGAACCTTTCCATCTACACCAATTTTCTTCTTAAAGATCCACTTGCTCCCGATGGGTTTTACCCCTTCAGGAGAAACTTCCAAAGTCCATACTTTGTTGGTGTACATGGATTCCATCTTAGATCGCATAGCATCCAACCATTTCACAGAGTCTCCACTTGTGATGGCCTGCTCGAAACTAGTTGGGTCATCATCTTCCATGATGCAATCCTCGCTCCCACTGTCTATAAAAAAACCATAGTATCTCTCAGGTGGATAAGGAACCCTACTAGATCTGCAGAGTGGCTGAGGTTCGTCGGAGACTATTGAATCCTCTGGTTCTACCAAATCGTCAGTTATAGTTTGTGTTGCTGGAACTTCTTCTATTTCTACCTCATTACCACTAATTTCTTTCACAAGAAATTCCTTTTCTAAAAAGGTGGCATATTGAGAAACAAACACCTTTTGTTCCTCATTGTAGTAGAAGATATATCCATATGAATACTTTGGATATTCCATAAACTTTCACAAAACAGACCTTGACTCGAGCTTGTCCAGATTGTGCTTTTTAACATAGGCCGGACAACCCCATATCTTAACTCGTTTAATAGATGGTATCTTCCCATTCCATATCTTATATGAAGTGGTAGGCACGGATTTGGTCGGAACCCTATTCAATAGGTATGCAGCTGTCTCAAGTGCATAAGCCCAAAAGGAAATAGGCAACTTAGCATTACTCATCATAGAGCGCACCATATCTAATAGGGCGCGATTCCTGCGCTCCGAAACTCCATTGTGCTGTAGTGTATGTGCTGTAGTGTATACGAAGGAGTAAGCTGAGAGAGAATCCCATTCTCTTTTAAATATTCTCTGAATTCCGTGCTCAAGTATTCTCCTTTCCGATCAGATCATAGGACTTTAATACTTTTACCCGTTTGGTTCTCAACTTCGTTCTTATATTCCTTGAATTTCTCAAAAGATTCAGATTTGTGTTTCATCAAGAACACATGTCCGTATCTTGAGAGATCATCGGTGAATGTAATAAAGTACGAGAAACTATTCCTGGCATGTGTAGACATAGGACCACATACATCACTATGTATTAGTCTCAAGAGTTCAGTAGCTCTTTCTTCGTGTCCAGTAAACGGAGTTTTGGTCATCTTGCCTTTGAGACATAACTCGTAACTTTCATAAGATATAAATTCGAACTGATTAAAATATCCATCTTTATGCAACTTAGCTAGCCTTGTCGCATTGATATGACCTAGTCTATGCCACAAGAAAGCTTCGTTCATTTCTGAACTTTTCCTCTTGTGTGTGTTCTGTATATTCAGAACTGTAGTTTGATTTAGAATGTATATACCATTAGATAACGTACCAAACCCAATCAACACTTGATTTAGGAAAATGTTCATAACATTATCCTCTAATGCAAAGTTATGTCCTTCTTTATGCAACAAAGAAACTGATATAATATTGCACATCATGTTTGGTACGTAATAACAGTCGTTCAGAATCATTGTATTACTATTTGGTAATACCAGGTGATATTCACCAATTGCTTTGGCTGCAACAATTGCTCCATTCCCTACTTTTAGAAACATATCACCCTTCCCCAGTTATTTATCTCTTTTTAGCCCATGTAACAAATTACATACGTGGGATCCTAATCCGGTATCCAATACCCAGGACGTAGAGCAAACTGAGAAACATTTGTCGGTTACGAACACAACCAAAGACGATGCATCAACATGCTTATTCTTCGTTCAGGTTGTGTGGGAATCTTGATATTCCCTTATTCCTTACTCAGACTTATGACAATCAAAAGAAAGAGCGGAACCAACGTTCCCCAGCTCAGTATAATAAGCGGGTTTGGTCAATACATCCATATTATTATCTTGATTAAGGTGTGTTATTGGTCGCTACCTGGAGAGAGAGAAGGAAACGCTTTAGCGTGTGCTCTTTACAAGATTAGATTGCTTATTATCTTATCTAATCAGGATGACCCCCACTGTTTTTATCAAATCTTCTTTCAAACCATAAAAGGTAAGATTAGCCGGGATTAATTACACCCTACAATTTCGCCAATCGGTCAGCCAGGAAGGTATTGGTACTCCGAGGGAGTCTCCCCATGCTTTCGCATGGAACTAATTAAATAACCTCATTTCCGCATGGGTATAATCCAGTTAACACCTTTCTTAGACACCTACTGGATCAGCTAATTGTAAAGTGGAAAACTCTCCCAGGAGTGACTTTTACTCGCAGTCGGTATCGGGATCCAACTGTCTCATAGAAGGTATGCAATCTCAATGCAAATTTCAACACTTGAAATACCCAATATTTGTTTTTACCCCTAGCAACTTATGAACTTAACTATGGTCAATAAATCATAAGCGCTAGCCAAGTTCAACCCATCATTTCGTGATTGAATTAAACCCATTCGCACGAACCTTAACTATAGTCAATAAGGTCGTACGACCACCCTAATCCAATCACATCATATGCGGCAGATAATCACTAATCAGCTATCACACACTATGCCTTGACGAAGGCCAACAAACACAGCACGAATACTTAATAGCACTTATCTGAACTGACGGAGGGCTACGACTGGTTTTGTATAAAAATGTTTAACGTAATGAACTTGATATCGTTGTAAAATCTAGTGATTTTAAAAAGTAGTGGTTTTTGTAGCACTTGCTAGTTTTGCTAAAGAGGTCACTCCCGGTGAAGGGATCTCGGCACTTTCCTCATCGAATGAGGTGCTGGATATTCATCAAGGAATACCACTATGCAAAGCAAGAACTAGAGAAGCTATCAAAAACAAAACCGAGTGGGTTATTGTAGGGTTACTAGGCATATGCACAAGGGTCTATAAGGTATCAACCATGCCCGATTTAAAATTTAGCCGTGCCGAACAACCCTAAACCAAGATCTTAGATTAGAAATTAGGCGAAACAAAGCATGTTAAACACTTTAACATCTAAAAGTTTGGGATTACAACCTTTGTAGTCCAGTCCTTCACTTCATAAGCTCCGTGTTGTGGTCCCTTCGCTGCGATCATCAAGTTCTGGACTCTCGAGAGGCTCCACGAAGAGAAAGACGCAAGCTTGCTTCCAATCTTCGATAACAAAGATGATCTACCTTGAAGTTTCATTAACACAAGCTCTCACTCACTAAATGAAGTGAACACTCTAATCTAAATGGTTAGGATAGATTATGATGATGAAGTAGGATTTTAGCTCTCATTTATTTTCATTAACTCACTCATTTTCATCACTTCATAAAAAGCTAGAAAGCTTTTCATGAAAGAAGGAAGAAGGAAGAAGAAGAACAATCCACCATTTTGTGATGAATAATGAAACTCATATGTGAGGTTAGAAATGCAACCATAGTTAAGAATGAATCCTTAACTCATGTAGAGCAACAACCATGGTAAAGGGGTTTGGGTTAGGTTAATGAAATATCTTCACAAAATATCTTAACCAAAACAAAAAGCAAAGCTTCTAGAAACTTCTAGAAAAGCTTAACCTAAATCGAACCCTAACCATGTTTAATCTCCACTAAACATGTTGCATTAATAACCATATCATGTTACAATATTATATATCAAATATATAATATTTATTGTAACAAAATAAAATAATACAATTAACATATATCGCATATATATCAATGTATTACCCGAGTGAGTAAAAGAATCTTTTAGTGAGCTTATATTAGTTAATGTAATTTAATATATCAAATATATAATTATACATTAAATTATCGAATCAACACTTGATCCGATAATCCGGCTATTTCACAAATAACCGACTAATATAATCTGTATCAATTCATCGAATCAACACTTGATCCGATGACCCGGCTATATCACATATACTCGGACGATATCTCATATCACGAGAATCTAGTATGGTATCATATACACGTATTGTTCTCGGCCCCGCACATATCTTATATGTGCTCCTACTCCGTTTTGCCTGGGCCAAGAAACCTCTGTGTAGGACTCTAAAGAATCGTCAATACACCGGTAGTAGGTGATGATCATATCAAACACCCACAAGCTGCAAGCGGTCAGCTAAACGTAACAGCCACCCAGGTATCGAGCGCTTAGAAGATCAACAAGCAAGCCTGTACATTCTCCTGTGAATCCAGTCAGTAACACTCCCGTACAGTCCGGTCTCGTCGTCTGATATGTCGCATATCTCGCCTAGGGGTGGTATACGTCAGACCCCAGTAGCTTGATAAGTTATGTCGATATGAGGTCTATAACAGTTCGAGAAACTACTGATAACACTTACCAGTAAATCTCAGCAACCCTGGCCAGGGATTTCCAGTTATAGCCAATCGAACACAACGCAACATCAACTCTCTATACCGGGAGAGACGAATCCCCTCCTATCGCTCATTGCCTCCATGTGATTCGGGACTGTACCCAAAAACCACCTTTTTGCACGCCCTCTTGGACGTGGTATGATGGAAATCAAAGCACAGTGGGAATCACACAAGACTCTATGACGATCTTGGATCTACATACTACTCTGTACCAGTGTCACCAGAGAACGGCCATCTGACGTGAGGTATAATACCATCTGGGAGTTCTCGGCGAGTCCGTCCAGTGTAACCAGTCTCTACTGAGCACCTGTACACCATCCTTGATGTCAAACACCAATGGATATAGGATCATCCATCGCCCATCATATGGGTCAGGATGCGTATACGCTAGTCTACTCTGGTGTATCGATGCCCTGTCTCGATACACCCTCGACTAGAAACAGTTATAGGATGTACTCGTCGACTACCGTGGCCCCACTAGTATGATCTCATCATAGTCCCAGTAGTCGAGTACATATCCTAAGGGCTTTATCAACATGTAACATAGAGACAATCAGAGTACATGTTAAGATAAAGTACAACCAGATAGCATACTATCATGTCGAGCAAGAAAGTCCTCCCTATATATGTCCAAGCATCCATTACAATATACATCGTATGTACAGTAATGGCCTCTAGAGCGTACATATAACTAACAGTTATAGCATTTGCTAGTTTTGCTACAGAGGTCACTCCCGGTGAAGGGATTTCGGCACTTTCCTCATCGAATGAGGTGCTGGATATTCATCAAGGAAAACCACTATGCAAAGCAAGAACTAGAGCTACCTTTTAAAATTTTTGATTCTACAACATCTTTAGGTTTCTTTTCATTTCATTAATCTTATTAATGAAATCCCATCATTTATGTTTCCCTAAACATCACAGAAAAGAAACGAAAATAGAACATACGCTTATGCCATCCGCATTCGCCACGGGGGCCCGTCATGCATGGTTACTTAACTAATGGCAAGTGAGGACTAGACTAGCGCGGGTGCAAAACATAAGTGTAACGCTTTAGAAATCGTTTAGGATAATTGTATGTTAATTAGTGATAACATGTGTTTTCTGTAAAACCTAGTTATAATTATTTTTCCCATGTCGGCATAATTTTACTAGTTCACTTTTACTTAATCAATTGTGTTTTATTAGTTATTTATTTAATTACTTGTTTACTTAATTATTTCCTTATTTCTTAATTATTAAAAATTATTTTAACTTCCACTTACACACTAATCTAGTGTTAATCATAAGTTAGTATAGGTTAATACATGTTTGTGCAACCATGACAAACTTAAACCTATTTTGTAACCTGTTTTTCTTTCAAATATTGCATGGTTCTAGAATTCTCTAATAAAAAGAAAATGAAAAATGAAAATAAATTGAGGTAAGGTGCTTTAAAGAGGCATGGTGTGCCAAGACTTGGGTCACTTTTTCTCTCTCTCCCCCTCACTTGGCAGTCTCCTCTTTTCTTCTCTCTCTTGCTAAACTCTCTCTATCTTATCTCTAAAACCCTACACAAAAATCAACACAAATCCTTTTAAAATCACTTCAAAATCCAATTTTTCCAAACCTCTTTATGAGTTCTTGAAGCAATTCTTCATCTTTGGTGGCAATCTTATCTAGTAGGGTCTCTTTCTACTAATCCTTGAGGTATGAAACCAAGTTTTTACATGTTTCACTAACCCTTGCTTTAATTAGCCTTAATTAGATGTTTAAGTAGTTTTTAATGCAAGTTTAGTGTGTTTAAGAGAGGGTTAGGATAAGTTAATGTTTTAATCACTTATTAGGGTAGTTACGTGTAGTTTAACACCTAACAGTCTTATTAATCCAACAAGTTTGCACTAAAACACTATATTGTTTTCAATTAGTGTTTTAAAAACGTTTTTAGTTAAGTTTAGTGGTGTTTGTGATCTTCTATCATTTCACTGTTCTATAATTAAATCAAACGGTACTGTAGTATAGTGTTTAAGCCCTGAGTTTACCCTAGAAACCCGAACCCAAGCCCACACAGTTCGGCCGACGAGAGTTGAAGATTTCCCGGCACTGCCGGTTCCCTATAGCAGTTGGGTGTTGGGGTCTTGCAGGTAGTTTTCTGTAGGTCTTGTAGGGTATTTGGTACACCTTGTTTTTCCTATATTGTATGTAGGAGAAATTTGGGACCATTTAGCTAATACTAGCGTTACGATATCATGCGATATGGACTTTTCCGACTTCTGTTTAGTGCTTCGTGTATCTTGCAACCATAGGTTTGGTTTAAGGTATCGCTGCACACGTTAGCCCACTAAGATAACACTTGGTAGCTTGTGGGAATCGATGCGTTGGTTTGGCGTTGTTTCCGTGTGATATTAGGATCATTTGTAGGGACTTCGGACGCTGCTAGGAAAAGGAAAGAGGTGATCGGATTCACCCAGCTCGAGATCGTCGGTGAGTAGATTTAACATCTATGGGGGAATCTCCTGTATGGCGGTAAACGCCGAAGGATAGATTCAAGTGATATAACCTTGTGTGAAATGCTTATATATATTGTGATTATGTATGAGTACCATTTTTTACATCCTATTACCTGTTATACTTCTACATATCATTAATAGGACACTGCACCATTACTAACAGTTCATGTTGCATGAGCACCGATTTATATGCCACACACACCATTGGTAATTGCCGTGCCACACACACTATAGAATTGCTATAGATAAATATATGTTTTACCGCATTCATTATTGACAGTTAACAACGATTCTTGTGCTAGTACACATCATGATTTGAATGATGCATACATTGCTATAGTGATATATCTCATATGATGTTTTCATGAGATTTTTGTTTCGTGGATTCGGGAAACTGCAAAGTACAGTTTGAAAACTTGAAATATTTAAAAAGTGCGGTTTTCCCTTAATATGATATTTCATGTCCACCATGAGTTTTCTCGGTTCTGAGCTATGAGCATACCCAATTTGAGGAGTTGGAAGAACCGTCTGCGGGTACATGGTGGGCCCGGTAAGGTATCCCGGGGCGAGAAATTTGTGAGGATGACGATGATCCTAGCGGAGGGAGTACTACCTACCGGTGATTGTATAGAAACTCGACGGATATCCGGAGGATACTGCTCGGAGTTAGATGATGAGATGGATACGAGGGTCGATCAGAGTGACGGTGCTTGAGATTTTGGGATTTTGAGGTGTCGTTGATGGACACCGGATTTCTCTGATGATGATTTATTGAGGATGACTATGTTTTTATCCCACACTCAGGACTTATATGATATATTCTATACACATAGTGTTGTACCTCGATATAGTACCTTGATTTGGATTATGCTGCATCTCATATTATTGTACATATGCCATCATGACTTTATATGTAGGATTGGTTGGTTATCGTGCATGCATGTGATTCACTGTACGATGTTATTTACTTCTCATGAGTTGGCAACTCACTCCTGTTGTGCCACAGTGTTTTGCAGGGTTGTCCCTCAGTATAGTCACGACAGGCTCTTTATTGGATCTACTTCTGCGGATACCACTACTATTGGGTGTGAGATCTTTTTGGTAGATGAGTTTTTGCGAGTATCCGTATGACTCCATTGTATATCTTATTTTTTTTCTAGTACTCTCTATCTACCACTTTCATGTATTTGACTTAGAGATAAGATTGTGAGCATCAATATTGTATATTATTTATGTTTCTGGTTGTCGCGCTCGTGTGAGCCGGCTTTTATTTCATGCTGCGATATTATTTTACCTCTTATTATGTTTTTTTACTTCTTATTTGCTTACTTCTTCGCTACGGCATCGTATATTTATCTGTTGTGGTTGTGTTCCGCCTTTAGGCGTGAGATGCTCCCGTTTGGGGATGTTTTATTTATATTCTATGTTTTGTACCCGTTTGAGGCTAACTTTTACAAAGGAAGTGCTGCCGAATTTTTTAAGAAAATAGATTTAAGTTTTAAGATTTTAACTTGAGATTTTAAATGTTTTTAACAAATTTTTAAACTATTTTTACCACTCTAACTTTTTTGATTTAGATTTCTGGGATTTCGGCTTACTTGAATTACGTTACGCCTTTAGACGTTGCGTGATTTAAGTGCCGGTCGCCTTCCTAATTTGGGTCGTGACAAAGTTGGTATCAGAGCACTAGGTTTTACTTTTCGGATTGTTAGATGACTGATTAATACGTTTTCACCATGTCGTATTTAGAGAGAATTTGAAATTACCGCAATCAAAGACGATGTCGCGTGTAGCGAGCTGTGATGAGTACGGGTCGTCCATAGGGAGATGGTAGGCTTTTTAGCTTGTTTTAACGAGTTAATACCGTAACGTGGGTTGTTGTTTATACTAAGTGTCGTAACAATAATATATTTAATAAAAAAACTTGTTAGGGGTAGTTTTAGGTTAGCTTGTGTTAGGATGATCTTTGCCGCTTCCTTATGGACCTTAATTCTGATATTGACACTAAGGCAATAGGCAACAACGTGGATTAGGGAACTTGAAATACGGTTTTTGCGATTTTGAGCTAAATTCGTATTCCTTGACCCTTGTCCTTCCGTTGTTGTCTCTTGACCTTAGCCTCCGACAAACCATTCACAATCCGTTCACGATTAGGATTCACCGCTATCGTGGTAGGATAGGGTGCCTAACGGAGCGGAATTGCGAATGGTTTGCTCGAAATTTCAATTGCAAAGTTAAGGTTTTTAAGGTTTTAGCAAACACATCTCCTAACACAAACTAACCATATTCTACCCTTAACAAGTAAACCAATTACTTACACATATTTACAATACCAAAATAAAAAAGAAAAAAGTAAGGCAACATAACAAAAAATTGCAAGAAAAGAAAACACAAAGAGAGAACCGATAAATCAAATGTGCAAATTCCTTCAACTGTTCTTTAATCCCGTACCTATGTGAAAGCAAAATACCAAATTTTAAGGTTGCAAGCTCACTTAAGAGGTTGCAAGATCAAAGTAAAGGAAGAATTTCATAAGTTCAAAGTATGTAGAAAGCAAGACATATGTAATGAAATGAGAACTTTTATTAAATTTCAAACAAGATACAACTAATCTTGAATTCAAGAATCTAAATCTTAAGCTTGCAAGTTCAATGAAGAAATTGCAAGGTCAAGACAAAGGGGCAAGAGCTCAAGAGTTCAAAGGAAAAGCAAGTTACAAATTACAAGTGTTCTAAAGCAAAACTAAAGAAAAAAGTATCCTCTCCCCTTGCCCAATGATCTGGTATTTATAGGCCTCATTCTATAATAAACAAACAATAAAAATAAAATAATGTGACCCAGATAAACCACCAAAAGAAAAATGGGAACAATTGGAGCAAGGGGACCCGGCCATGCCGGTCTTTTTAAGGATCTCGCCGGGCTTGGTCCGAGCAAATGGGCTCAAGTTGGTGTGGTGGTCTTGAGTGCACTCAACAAGTCCACTGGTACTGTTTGATTTCTTCATATCAGCTTGGGTTATACTTAGTAGTCTTAGAGGGAAACTTGATACTTTTTAAATCACATCACATCTTTTAGTATTTATTACATATCACACTCACTTGTGCTTTTGTAACATTTCAGAAAAATAAAATATTATTTTTGGGAATTTATATAATTAAATAATAAATATTGTGAATATTTTAATATGGCGGTATAATTAAATACCGATAAATTGGGAAAATTTTGGAAAATTATAGAAATTTCTGAAATGAGGGTGTTTTATGTGCTTTATGCAAATTATAAATTTTTATGATTAATTATACACTATTTTAATGCTAATCGCGATTAAATATCGCTAATCTTGCATTAAGCTAGTTTTGTGCACATGACATGCACCATATCATTTTAGCACTTGTTAGATTTTTTATGATGGCTTTTCTTCATTTTCTATTGCATAGTTGTTGTTGTAATATGAAAAGAAAAGAAAACAAAAGAAAAAGGGAAATGATTAAACATATGGGTATGGGAATGAGAGAGAGGTGAGGGGTCGAGTTGACCTTAGCCATTATCCTCCTTCATTTTTCCCTTCACCAAATTTCCTCCCTCTTTTCTCCATGGCAGCACCCCTCCTCCACCTCCACTACACACCTTAAAACACCCTCAAAAATACATCAAAAGTTCATCTCCACTTCACAAAAAGCATGCACAAGCTCACTACAAGCACTCTGGACCAAGAAAGGATGGATTTTGGAGACTTGGGGCAACTCAAGAATTTTCTTGAGTTGCCAAATGAGGTAATTCTTTCACATTAACTGTAGTATTTCAATTGCTTTAGCCTCTATTCAAGTTTAAAACCGATTCAGTGAAGTTTTGTGAACTTTGAGATTCCTAGAAGAGGGTTGAGGGATTCTTGAGTTGTGGTTGTGCAATTGAACTTTAGTGGTGACCTTAAACCCCCCCAATTATCAAAAACCTAGACCTAACCTAAACTGAAAACCTGAAAACCCAAAACAGAAAGTTGTCATGTCAATTTTGTGAAAATATAGTGGGTGCAGGGGAATCTGGTGTAACCTGGGATGATTACGAGATAAGCAAACAACTTCAGAGACCAAATTAAGACACCACGAGACCACCCTGACAAAACGAACCCCATCCAAGCCTCTAGAACTGAGGTGGCCAGAATTTGGGGCCTTGTGGTCGGCTACGTAGTGGGTGGTTGGGTCCAGGTTGCTTCTATAGGTCATATGCCCCCTATACAACACCCTAGTACTGTTTGGTTACCTAAATTTCATCTGAACTAAAATATGGGGTCTTTTTCTTGAGTCACTGCGTTTTTTTCCTATATGTTTGTAAATTGGAGCTTTGATATTTTTGATTTATCTCGGTCACTTGACGTTTGTATGTCTCTATCAAGGGTTATTTGGTTGAATTGCGAGAGTAGACCATAGGTTTTTACCTATGTGAGATACTTGTGTCGTTTTGGTTTTTCGTGTGTGATTTCGTTTACGATGCTATATGTGGATATATGTAGGTACCCTCATGAGGACTTCGAGACGACAAGAAAGCGCGCGGCGACATCGACTTTGTCAAGCAAGAAGCAAGGTGAGTAGATTTACATCTACGGGGAAGTCGGGTGGATGGCGTATAGCACCCCCGCAATTTGATGGAAACCGATCTATAGGATATAGTTGTAGAAACGTAGATTAGGAAACTAGGGATATGGTTAAAATGATAATTAAAGATGATATATGTGATTGAATATATATAAATATATTGAGATGTGAGATGAAAGCTTAAGGATATGAAAAGTGAATGTGAATCACGACTTATGGATATATAGTTGCACTTGAATAAGTGTGTGTTTTAGAAAAACATGGCATTTGATGTATAGGGTAGTATATATATAATTTTGACTTGATGTGGGACCTAAATGTGATGAAAAGAATATATGATGTGATATGATGACATGATGAGATGTTGGTATACGGATGTGAGTCGATTGTGATGATTGATACCTTTGCCGTTCCCCTAATAAAAGATTGTTATGGATGCGACCGGGGATATAGGTATTTAGATTTATATAATGTTATGAATCTTGAGTGATGTGCTGTATGAGACGTTAGGTTCTTACCCTCTTTGTCGTGAAGGTTGATAGGATCCCTATTGGTTTATTGCCGCCATACGATGATTTTCCGTATGTGATGAGTTTGACTTGATGATTGATCCATACCCTTGACTAGAGGTTGCCGTACGATGGATTATACCGTACGTGATGTTATGAGGCTGGATGCCGATTGATAGATTCACCGACTTGATCATGTAGACATGTATACCTTATAACTTTTAGCTGATGATTTACACTATGCTGCATTCATGTTATTCTCATGGCATTGCATATACCTGTGCTAGTACACTTACACCATTATCGATGATGCGTATGTTACACGTACACAGATTTGCCGGCTCACACACTTCATCATCGATAATTGCCATGTCACTACACAGTAGGATTTGCCGTATCATGATATGACTCTTTGCATAATTTACTTGCTATAGTTGCATATGCACCTTTATGCGATGTTGCATTGGACTTTGGAGAATTTGGGAACCGCGGGATATATTTTAAAAACTGGATTCATTTAAAAGAGCGGTTTTCCCTCGATATGTGCATATTATTGTTCCATATTGCATGATATACGGATATGCTTACAGTTCTGTTATATGTCACATAATCATGCTTTATGATTATACGCATTGAGATATGTTGTTTTCATAGGATTTCTGGATTTGAGAACCGTGGGTATTTCAAAGAAAGTATGTATTGTTTTAAAAATCCGGTTTCTCTTGATATGATATTTCAGTATGTCCAATGCGTTTTCTCGGTACTGAGATATGTGATATGTGAAACTCGATTCGAGGAGTTGAATGATCCGTTTGCGGGTTCATGGTGGACCCGGTATGGTTCCCCGGGGTGAGGAATGTTTTTCGTAGAGTAGACGATGAGCCTGGCAGGGTGGCTAGTACCTACCGGTGATTGGTTGGACCTGGAGGCTATCCGGAGGATACCGACCGGAGTCGAGAGATGATATGGGCCGATCCGAACTGATGGAGACCGAGAGATATGAGGATTTACGTGCCGGTGCTGGGCACGGGTTTCATGATATTTCGAGTGTCGATGCTGGACACTCAGGTTCCATGATTTGTTGTGTCGCGAGGGACACAAGTTGATTTATATCCTCATACTTTCATGCATATGCTTTTATGATATTTACATGCATGGTATTGTTGTGTCATTGGTTGACATGGGGACAAGATCCGCATGCATACAGGCATTGATTTTCTGATTGGACGAGATCCACATGCATACATACATTGATTACATTGTTGGATGATGCCCACATGCTGTTAGGCACTTATTTATAGTGTTGGCACATATATAGACCCGGTCACCCTCGATATCATAGTATTACCTTTATGATATAGTTGACCTAGGAGTCGTTGTTTATTCGATTTCTATCTGTAGATGTTTTTCTATTCACGAGTTGGCAACTCACCCCCGTTGTGCCACAGTTCTTGCAGGTTGACCTCGTGGATCCGTAGCGGCATCGTTGGCACATAGCTTCATTTGGGTGTTTTTCTTGGTAGGTGGGATATTGTATCATACCCACTCTTGTATTTGTATTTCATTTTGTATCTAGTCAACTCCATCAATAAGTAATGAGACTTAGCAATACTTGTAGTTATGAGACTTAGAGCGAGGTGTATTCCGCTACTTGTGGTGTTGATGTCTTGCTTACTTCTTTATCTTTTGTGGTGAACTTCGCTGTTGGGCATCGTATACTTATATTTATGCTTTGCGTGGTTGTGTATCCGCCGTTTGGCGAAGAGCTAGCTCCCGCTTGGGGATGCCTTTATCATTATTATGTATTTGTGGTTTTGGATCAAAATATACAAAGGAGGTGCTGCCCAAATTTTTAAAAGACGAAACATGTTTTCAAACTAGTAAATTTCACTTGCATTTTCATGTTCCTTTTCTACGCATTAAGAAAACTTTGATTTCATCATACCTTATTTTCAAAACTTCACCGCTTTTATTTTCTTAAAAAGGTTTAGATTTCTGGGTTCGGCTTACTTGAATTACGTTACGCTTTTAGACGTAGCGTGATTTAAGTGCCGGTCACGAGCTAATATTTCGGGTCGTGACAGCTTTGGGCAGCCCTCACCTACGTCCAAGCATCAAAGAGTTATGTGTACATTTGTATTGTGTTGGACCAAAATTGTGTACACTTTATTTGTTGCAAAAGAACTCTTTGGATATCGATCGGATTTCTGTTCTGATCGCAGCGTCAGCTCACAAATGTCATATCCGTGAATTTGAGTGTGTTTCCAGTATTTTGTCATGAATACCTGTAATCTGTATTTACTGAGCAGACACTGGTTAATAGTACCGATATATAACAAAACAGATAATGAATGAGTGGTATTGAAATGCAGTTTTCTGTGATAAACATGTTAGTTGTATGTATGCCCTAGAGGCCAGTATTGTACAGATGATGTATATTATATTGGATGCTTGGACATATATAGAGATGACTTTCTTGCTCGATATGATAGTATGCTTTCTGGTTACTCTTTATCTTAACGTGTATACTAGTCTCTTTAAACTGTCTTATGGTTACATGTTGGTAAAGCCCTTAGGATGTGTACTTGACTACCTGGACTATGATGCAGATCATACTAGTGGGGACATGGTAGTCCATAAGTACATCCTTCAAGGTCCCTAGTCGTGGGTGTATCGAGACGGGGCATCGATATACCAGAGTAGACTAGCGTATACGCTTCTCGACCCATGAGATGGGCGATGGATGATCCCATATCTATTGGTGTTTGACATCAGAGATCGTATACGGGTGCTCAGTGGAGACTGGGTACACTGGACGGACTCGCCGAGAACTCCCAGATGGTATTATACCTCACGTCAGATGGCAGTTCTCAGGTGACACTTGTGCAGGTTAGTCTGTAGACCCGAGATCGTCATAGAGTCTTGTGTGATTCCCACTGTGCTTTGATCTCCACCTTACCACGTCCATGAGGGCGTGCAAAACGGTGGTCTTTGGGTACAGTCCCGAGTCACATGGAGGCAATGAGCGATAGGAGGGGTTTCGTCTCTCCCGGTATTGGGGTTGATGTTGCGCAGTGCTCGATTGGCCGTAACAGGGAAGTCCCTGGCCAGGGCTGATCAGAGATTTGCTGGTAAGTGTTACCAGTAGTTTCTCGACCCGTTATGAGCCTCACATCGGCATGACTTATCGGTTATTGGGGTCTGACGTTTACCACCCCTAGACTTGATATGCGACATATCAGACGAACAGACCGGACTGTACGGTAAGTGTTACTGGTTAGATTCACAGGAGTGTGAGCGGGCTGGCTCGTCGATCTTCTGATCGCTCAATACCCGGATGGCCGTTACGTTTAGCAGACCGCTTGCGGCTTGTGGATGCTTGATATGGTCATCATCTGCTACCGGCGTTTTGACGAGTCTTTAGAGTCATACACAGAGGTTTCCTGGCTCAAGCGAAACGAAATAGGAGCGCATATGAGATATGTGCAGGACCGAGAATAATGCGTGTATGTGATACCGTATTCCATTCTCGCGATGAATGTATCGATTAGTTATATTCGATATAACCTAGATATCGAATCAACGATTGATTCGATAAGCCGATACATAGGATACTAGTCGGTTATATGCGATATGACCGGATCGTTAAGTCAAGTGTTGATTTAATGATTTAATGTATAATTATATATATTTGATATATTATTTTGCGTTAACTAGTATTGGTTCACTTTAAATGGATTTTCTCACTTGATGTGCAAGTTGTATATGTGATATACTTTTGTGCACATCTTTGTATCATGTTTGATGATGCTTGCTCATTTGGTTAAGTGTAAAAAATTAAACCTAGGTTAAGCAAGTGATTATGGTTTTAATTATCCATTCTTTTATTTATTGATTTTGGAAAAAGAATGGGATAAGAATACAAAATGGTTGCTTTCATTCTTGAACCTTTGTGAAGCTTCATGAAGCTTTGACCAAAGTGACCAATTTGTCTTCATGCTTAACCCTAACCACTCTTCTAACCTTGGTCAATTCTCTACACCTAACCATGGTTCCTATTATGATAAGTATTCATTTCTTTTTCATTTTTGATTAACTTATCATAATATTTCCTTCTTCTTGATCTTCTTCTTCAAGAAAGAAAGCTTGATGCCATTAATGGCAACTTGAGTTCTAAAGTGAGAAATCCAATTCTAACGTGAACCCACCTCCTATTTCTTCACCCTCTACCTCTTGCCAAGTTGTTTTGGGTGTTTTTTTCACAAGTTTCACAACTTGGTGAAGTTGGAGCTTGAACTTGTGATGCCTCGACGTAGATCATCTTCGGCACGAAGCCGACGAACTATTCCGCTCATTTCTTCGATGAAGCCGATGCGAGAGTCCGAGATCCGACTAGGACAGCAAGAGGATGTCTACGTGGAGCTAAGGAAGTGGATAACCGGATCTACAAAGGTTGTAGCTTCTTATCTTTAGTTAAGTTGTTAACTAGATTCGTATTTCGCCTAAACTTCTAGTCAACGATCCGTATTAGAGTTTCGCGGCACTCATAAAATTTTAAATTGGAATGGTTGATGCCTTGTGAGACCTCTATAGTATGCCTAGGAACCCTACAGTGGTATCAGAGCCTAGCTAGAGCCTTAGGCGAAGTCTAGACAATATTTGAAACCCGATCGAACCCGAAACCCTAATTTTTCGATGCTCTCTGGACTTTTTTCAAAAACTGGGATTTTTCCAGATTAAAAATGCTTAAAAAATTCAGCAGGGAATTCTAAGAATTACGGTGCAAATTTTTTCAAATAAACAGTAAAGAGTGCGGCGGAACCGCGGCAGAAGCCTGGCTTCTGCGGCGGTTCCGCGGCAATATGATGACATCATCACTCCTGTTTTGCACAGTAATTACTATTTTATTATGCTGAATTTTCTGGGAATTTTTATTTTGACTCAAGAGTTGAGTGTTCTAGGGTTGTATTGGGAATCGACGATTCGATCGGATTATCAAATCTTGTCTATGCGGCTTTCCGGATAACTTTAGAATATGTTAAAAAGTTCGACCGGATATAAATACCCAAATTTTTCCCTGCCGGAAAATTTCCAAGTGTTGGAGTTTTCCGTGGTTTAAAGATGTTCTAAGTAGTGCAAGTAACGCGATGGACCCTCTAGAAGAAAACAAACCTTAACTCGATTATGTGACCATCTTGAACTACCCTTTGAACCTTCGGGTTTGGGGCAGTACGGCGTGCCACATGTGAGGCGTTGGCTTGACCCTTCTACGGCTGGACCGTTGCTACTGAGGCACGAACTGATTGTTTTTAGACTTGTTTCATGTGTTGATCTGTATCGGGAAAACTTGGGTGTTCGATTGTTCGATCGGAAAGTTTAACATTTTCTATTTATCCGGAATGTGATACAATAATTGGAATTCATAAGTAGTTATGAGATAACTGAATGAATGTTATAAACATAGCACTTTAGTCTCACTTGATCGGTTGCCACGGAATTTTGATGTGATCAAAAGTCCGTCTCAATCACGTAGCGTATGCGGATACTCGCCGGGTAAACTTAATAAACAGCCTCACTCCATAGCCCCGACCAAGTGACTGTAGGAGAACCCCATCGCCGAAAGCATCCGTTCGGGTGCTCGCGGAAGCGGTGTTCCGCCTTGGTGCACTTCGTCGACGGCGTCGGGGGTGCGGCCGCCTACTAAAGTTTGCGACGAGCATTCGATCAGAATGTCGGGAATCCTGTTGAATTGCCCGACTTGATATTGAAAAGAGTTTTCGATAATGAGACTAAAATGCGGGGTTTATAATTGTTAGGCATGTGATGTCTAAGTATTTCATTTGATTAGGCATGCGATGTCTAAAGAGGTTGCGGATTCCAACTGTTGTAGTTTTACACTTTCTTTTCTGTGACCGTAAGTGTAATATGTGATATCGCCGGTTTCGTTGCTATATGTCAACGACAATTGGGATGCGCATATTTACTTACGTTGATGACATGTGATGTTATGTGTTGCTGGATATGTTATATTGGATTGTCGTGTTTGAATAGCCGGGGTTTTTTATGTGAGATGAGTGTTTTTCATTTTCATTCATGTAAAAACTTGTATGTAATATTCTTTTATTGGGACACTTCCAGGTAGCGGAAGATGTCACCGTTGATGTATATTATTTACTTTTCCGTATTAGGATAGACCCAAGGAGGGGAGCACAAGTAACCGGGTTCTGGGGTCCAGTGGGAGACCAACTCGAGGAGTCGAGTCCGGATCTCCTAACCCTAGAATTGGTAGGGTTGCTTGCCGCTCTCGTAGGGGTCTAGGGTGTGGGATTGGCTATTCATCATGACCGTGGAATCCGTGTTTTATACTGGCTCGTATTGAAAACACGGACGTCCTAGTATATCCAATGTTTCATATGTTTCTTTTGCTGCGATATCTGTGATGTGATCATGTGATGTAATGTGATAGATACTTTATATTGTATATATGATATATTATATAGACGTTACTTATGTTTTACACCCGTACTAGTCCTGCCCCACTCTGCCGTTAGTTACCTAACCTAACGGTGCACGAGGGGACATCCAGGCGAATGCGGATGGCATAAGTGTACGTCGTATTTATCTGTGATGTTTAGGTGACTTAAATGATGGGACTTCATTAATGTGATTAATGAAAGAAAAGAAACCTAAGATGTTGTAGAATCGAATTTTATAAACAAAAAGGGTAGCTACAGTTCTTGCTTTGCATAGCGGTATATATGATATACCCTGCACCTTATTCGATGAGGAAAGGACCGAGATCCCTTCACCGGGAGTGACTCCTTTAGCAATAATTGGCAGATGCTACAACACTCGGTTTGACTTTTGATTTCTTCTATAGTTTTTGCTTTGCACAGTGATATATATGATATATCCCGCACCTCATTCGACGAGGAAAGAGCCGACGATCCCTTCACCGGGAGTGACCCCTTTAGCAAAACTAGAAAAGCCTCAAAATCACTCCATTTAAAAACTTCATTTGATTCTACAACGATATCAAGTTCATTACGCTCATAGTTTTCATAAAAACCTGCGTGGCCCTCCGTCAATTCAGATATGTAATATTCAGTATTCATGCTACGGTTGTTTGGCATGCGTCAAGGCGTAGTGTACGGTAGCTGATTATTACTTGTCTGTAGCATGAGATGCGATTGGATTAAGGTATTCGTACGACGTTGTTTGGCATGCATCAAGGGTCGTATGGGTGGGTTTAATTCAATCACGAATTGTACGGGTTGAACTTGACTAGCGGACTATGGGTTGTTTGGCATGCATCAAGGTCATAGCACGCTAGGGGCAAAATATTATCGGGAATTTCAAGTGTTGAAATTTGCAATGAGATTGCATACCTTCTATGAGATAGTTGGATCCCGATACCCACCGCGAGTAAGAGTTACTCCTGAGAGAGTTTTACACATTACAATTAGCCGATCAAGTAGGTGTCTAGAAAGGTGTTAATGAGGTTATGCCTCTAGGAAAACGAAGTTTACATTAATTAGGTTCGTGCGAAAGCACGGGGGACCTCCCTCAAAGTACCGACACCGGCCTGGCTGAAAGATCGACGAAGTTGTAGGGTGTAATTAATCCTGGCTAGTCTTTCCTTTTAGGGTTTGAAGGAAGATTTGATAAAAATCAGTGGGAGCCATCCTGATTAGATAAGATAATAACCAATCTGATCTTGCACGAGCATACGCTAAAGTGTTTTCTTCTCTCTCTCTCCAGGTAGCGACCATTTCATGCCCTAATGAAGATAATAATATGGATGTATTGACCGAACCCGCATGTTATACTGTGCTGGGGAACGTTGGTTCCGTTCTTTCTTATAAGAGTTATAGGAATGAACAGGACATAGGGGAATACCAGGATTCCCATGCCACCCGATTGAAGAAAGTACATGTTGATGCATTTTCTTCGGGTGTGTTCGTTACAGAGAACTGTTTCTCCATTTGCCCTACGTCCTGGGTATTAGATACCGGGTCAGGATCCCATATATGTAATCAGTTACATGGGCTTAGGAAAGGTAGAGAACTTGGAGAAGGTGATAAAGACATTAGAGTTGGAAATGGTGCAATTGTTGCAGCTAAGACTGTCGGGGAATATCACCTTGTATTACCAACTGGTAATACATTGGTTCTGAACGAATGCTATTACATGCCGAACCTGATATGCAACATTATATCGGTTTCTTTGTTGAGTAAAGAGGGATATAATTTTGTATTACAGGACAATGTTATGAACATTTTCCGTAACCAAAAGTTGGTTGGAACAGGCACGTTGTGCAATGGCATTTATGTTCTAAATCAATCAACAGTTCTGAGCATAACAAACACACACAAGAGGAAGAGTTCAGAACTGAACGAATCCTTCTTGTGGCATTGTAGACTGGGTCACATCAATGCGACATGACTAGCTAAGTTGCATAAAGATGGATATTTAAATCCGTTTGAATTTTCATCTTATGACACTTGCCAGTCATGTCTCAAAGGCAAGATGACCAAAACTCCGTTTACGGGACACACAGAGAGAGTTACCGAACTCTTGGGACTTATACATAGTGATGTATGCGGTCCCATGTCTACACATGCCAGGGATGGTTCTTCGTACTTCATTACATTCACTGACGATCTCTCTAGATTCGTGTATGTGTTCCTGATGAAACACAAATCAGAAGCTTTTGAGAAATTTAGAGAATATAAAAAAGAAGTCGAGAACCAAACTGGAAAAAGTATTAAAATCCTTCGATCTGATCGAGGAGGTGAATACTTAAGCAATGAATTCCTGGACTTCCTAAAAGAGAATGGGATTCTCTCTCAGCTGACTCCTCCATATACACCACAACACAACGGTGTATCAGAACGGAGGAACCGCACCCTATTAGATATGGTGCGCTCTATGATGAGCGCAGCTGAGTTACCTATTTCCTTCTGGGGATATGCGCTTAAGACAGCCATGGACCTATTGAATAGAGTTCCTACCAAATCAGTGCCTACCACTTCATATGAGATATGGAAAGGGAAGAGACCACATCTTAATTACATTAAGATATGGGGTTGTCCAGCCTATGTCAAAAGACAAAATCCGGACAAACTCGAGGCAAGATCAGTCTTATGTAAGTTTATAGGATATCCCAAAAATTCACAGGGCTATATCTTCTACCATCCCGAGGAACAAAAATTGTTTGTTTCTCGACATGCCACTTTCTTAGAAAAAAGTTTTCTTATGAAACAGATAGGTGGCATTGAGGTAGAACTGGAAGAGGTTCCAGCGACACAAACTATAACAGAAGACTTGGTAGAACCAGAGGATTCAGTAGTACCCGACGAACCTCAGCCTCTCTGCCGATCTAGTAGGGTTCCTCGCCAACCTGAGAGATACTACGGTTTTCTCATGGATGGTGGGAGCGAGGATTGCATCATGGAGGATGATGACCCAACTAGTTTCGAGCAGGCCATCACGAGTAGGGACTCAGTGAAATGGCTGGATGCTATGCAGTCCGAGATGGAATCCATGTACACCAACAAAGTATGGACTTTGGAAGTTGCTCCTGAAGGGGTAAAACCCATTGGGAGCAAGTGGATCTTCAAGAAGAAACATGGTGTAGATGGGAAAGTGGAGACTTTCAAGGCTAGACTTGTAGCAAAAGGTTTTCGTCAAAGACCAGGTGTGGACTATGACGAAACCTTTTCTCCAGTGGCTATGCTTAAATCCATCCGGATCATGCTTTCCATCGCTGCATATCATGATTACGAAATCTGGCAAATGGATGTTAAGACCGCCTTTCTAAATGGTGATTTAGAAGAGTGCGTGTACATGACTCAGCCAGAGGGCTTCGTAGACAGTGGGAGCAGCGGGAAGGTGTGCAAGCTGCTTAAATCCATTTATGGATTAAAGCAAGCATCGCGGAGTTGGAACATCTGCTTTGACGTCGTTATCAAAGAGTTTGATTTCGTCAAAAATCCAGATGAACCATGTATCTACAAGAAGGTGGCAGAGAGTAAGGTCGTCTTCCTCGTATTGTACGTGGACGACATACTTTTGATAGGAAATGATATTCCTATGCTGCAATCGGTCAAGCTCTTCTTATCACAAAGATTCTCAATGAAAGATCTTGGTGATGCCTCCTGCATATTGGGAATTAGGATCTATAGAGATAGATCCAAACGGATATTGGGATTGTCCCAATCCAGGTACATTGACACCATACTAAAGAGGTTTAGTATGGAAGAATCCAAGCGTGGGAACTTGCCCACGATCTCTGGAGTCACTCTCTCCAAAGAGATGTCTCCCAAGACTGATTTGGAGAGAGCTCGCATGCAAGGGATACCCTATGCTTCGGCTGTAGGCTCTATCATGTATGCGATGCTATGTACTAGACCCGATGTAGCATACTCACTAAGTGTAGTGAGCAGGTATCAAGATGATCCTGGAGAGAGTCACTGGACAGCTGTGAAGAGCATTCTCAAGTACTTACGAAGGACTAAAGAGATGCTCTTGGTGTATGGTAACGGAGAACTCCAAGTGGAGTCCTTTACCGATTCGAGCTTCCAGAGTGATAAGGACGAATCTAAGTCGCAGTCGGGATTTTTCTTTACCCTTTACGGAGGGGCGGTTAGCTGGAAGAGTTCCAAGCAGGAAACCGTGGCAGACTCGACGATGGAGGCTGAATACATCGCTGCCAACGATGCTGCCAAAGAGGCTGTCTGGATCAAGAAGTTCATTACTGAACTTGGAGTGGTTCCATCCATTGAGGATCCAATACCTTTGTATTGCGATAACAATGGAGCGGTGGCTTTGGCCAAGGAACCTAGGTCCCATCAGCGATCCAGGCATATTCTGAGGCGGTATCACCTAATCCGGGAGATAGTTGATCGCCGGGAGATCGAGGTCAGGAGGGTTGACACGAAGAACAACACGGCGGATCTACTCACGAAGGCCATTCCCGAGATACAGTTTGAGAGACTCTTCAGGATACTCGGTATGCGATACTACAGCAGCTGGCCCTAGTGCAAGTGAGAGATTGTTAGTTGTATGTATGCCCTAGAGGCCAGTATTGTACATATGATGTATATTATATTGGATGCTTGGATATATATAGAGATGACTTTCTTGCTCGATATGATAGTATGCTATCTGGTTACTCTTTATCTTAACGTGTATACTAGTCTCTTTAAACTGTCTTATGGTTACATGTTGGTAAAGCCCTTAGGATGTGTACTTGACTACCTGGACTATGATGTAGATCATATTAGTGGGGACATGGTAGTCCATAAGTACATCCTTCAAGGTCCCTAGTCATGGGTGTATCGAGACGGGGCATCGATATACCAGAGTAGACTAGCGTATACGCTTATCGACCCATGAGATGGGCGATGGATGATCCCATATCCATTGGTGTTTGACATCAGAGATCGTATACGGGTGCTCAGTGGAGACTGGGTACACTGGACGGACTCGCCGAGAACTCCCAGATGGTATTATACCTCACGTCAGATGGCAGTTCTCAGGTGACACTTGTGCAGGTTAGTCTGTAGACCCGAGATCGTCATAGAGTCTTGTGTGATTCCCACTGTGCTTTGATCTCCACCTTACCACGTCCATGAGGGCGTGCAAAACGGTGGTCTTTGGGTACAGTCCCGAGTCACATGGAGGCAATGAGCGATAGGAGGGGTTTCGTCTCTCCCGGTATTGGGGGTTGATGTTGCGCTGTGCTCGATTGGCCGTAACAGGGAAGTCCCTGGCCAGGGCTGATCAGAGATTTGCTGGTAAGTGTTACCAGTAGTTTCTCGACCCGTTATGAGCCTTACATCGGCACGACTTATCGGTTATTGGGGTCTGACGTTTACCACCCCTAGAGTTGATATGCGACATATCAGACGAACAGACCGGACTGTACGGTAAGTGTTACTGGTTGGAATCACAGGAGTGTGAGCGAGCTGGGTCGTCGATCTTCTGATCGCTCAATACCCGGATGGCCATTACGTTTAGCAGACCGCTTGCGGCTTGTGGATGCTTGATATGATCATCATCTGCTACCGGCGTATTGACGAGTCTTTAGAGTCCTACACAAAGGTTTCCTGGCTCAAGCGAAACGAAATAGGAGCGCATATGAGATATGTGCAGGACCGAGAATAATGCGTGTATGTGATACCGTATTCCATTCTCGCGATGAATGTATCGATTGGTTATATTCGATATAACCTAGATATCGAATCAACGATTGATTCGATAAGCCGATACATAGGATACTAGTCGGTTATATGCGATATGACCAGATCGTTAAGTCAAGTGTTGATTTAATGATTTAATGTATAATTATATATATTTGATATATTATTTTGCATTAACTAGTATTGGTTCACTTTAAATGGATTTTCTCACTTGATGTGCAAGTTGTATATGTGATATACTTTTGTGCACATCTTTGTATCATGTTTGATGATGCTTGCTCATTTGGTTAAGTGTAAAGAATTAAACCTAGGTTAAGAAAGTGATTAGGGTTTTAATTATCCATTCTTTTATTTATTGATTTTGGAAAAAGAATAGGATAAGAATACAAAATGGTTGCTTTCATTCTTGAACCTTTGTGAAGCTTCATGAAGCTTTGACCAAAGTGACCAATTTGTCTTCATACTTAACCCTAACCACTCTTCTAACCTTGGTCAATTCTCTACACCTAACCATGGTTCCTATTATGATAAGTATTCATTTCTTTTTCATTTTTGATTAACTTATCATAATATTTCCTTCTTCTTGATCTTCTTCTTCAAGAAAGAAAGCTTGATGCCATCAATGGCAACTTGAGTTCTAAAGTGAGAAATCCAATTCTAAAGTGAACCCACCTCCTATTTCTTCACCCTCTACCTCTTGCCAAGTTGTTTTGGGTGTTTTATTCACAAGTTTCACAACTTGGTGAAGTTGGAGCTTGAACTTGTGATGCCTCGACGTAGATCATCTTCGGCACGAAGCCGACGAACTATTCCGCTCATTTCTTCGATGAAGCCGATGCGAGAGTCCGAGATCCGACTAGGACAGCAAGAGGATGTCTACGTGGAGTTAAGGAAGTGGATAACCGGATCTACAAAGGTTGTAGCTTCTTATCTTTAGTTAAGTTGTTAACTAGATTCGTATTTCGCCTAAACTTCTAGTCAACGATCCGTATTAGAGTTTCGCGGCACTCATAAAATTTTAAATTGGCATGGTTGATGCCTTGTGAGACCTCTATAGTGTGCCTAGGAACCCTACAAAAAAAATACCCCCAAACTTATCTTTTGCTCGTCCCGAGCAAATCAAAAAATCCTAACCTCACTTTCACAGGGAATGCGATTGCACTGAGCTCATGCAACAAGCCGTTAAACCTCTAGGTGTCCCTAGTAGGAGGAGTGTTGTCTCCTGAGGGTTTTCAGTGGATTACACCCATAAAATCCCGTCAAGCTAGTTTCATAAGTTAACGTCGATTCTACTCCTACAGTTTAGTATCTAGGTTAGAAATTCTATCATCCTAGGTTAGAAATTCTATCATCTTAAGTTAGAAATATTCAACCCTTATGTTTCACGCCTCCTATTTATTCAATCTCAGATCCTATACGTTTTTACATTTTAGAAAGATCTCGGTATTTCTTGAGTTTTCCTTCTAAAGTGCGGTCTCCAATAAGGAATTTTTATCATCTTTACGGAAAACATAAGTCTTATTCTTTATTCTTATCTTTCCTCCAAACATTGATTGTATACCCCTACGTATGTGTAAAATTTCACTCTTACACTTAAGCATTCAATTCAAGCTATAGTACCCTTACCCTAATACCTAATACTACTTCTTTTTGTTAATGATGGACGGTTTTGCTCACACACCTTTCATGCGACTATTAATGCTTTTTGAGGCACTAACAGCCGATTACTGGATGTGTGGGCTTAAAGCGTAAATAGCAGTTTCCAGGTCTTGACTTTATTTATTTTTTCTTCTTTATTTTTCTTTTTCAAGACTGGATATATTTTTCAATGATGCTCTTTTGGTGGTTAGCTTTAAATACTGTTTTTTCTTTCATACTAGGTTTTCAGGCAAGAGTATTTCTAGGTATCCTCTATTATCCCAAATTTCACGGTGCGTGTATGTGCAGTTTGTAGGGTATATACATTCTAAATTTGGACTCAAGAATATAAACTATTTTTCAGACTTATCCTTCAATAAAGCTTTCAATACTTTCCCTTCATCTCGACTTAACTCAAGAACTGAACTCAAGATTACCTACTTCTAAAAAAAACTGCAAGGGCATATACTTACCAAGGTTAACAGAAGGAGGGTTATTTTTAGGGTTTTCAATTCCTAAGCCTAGGATTTAGTTATTTCTAACGTATCAACTAAACTTTCGGAATAAAAATCTAAGTTACCCTATTAGCTAACTTGTCGACAAAGTTTTTATATTTTTGTAAATTTTTTCGATTTTTATGGGTTTTTAAATATGTATGCAAATGCAGAATATACAAATGAATACGAAGGGAGAAAGCTTACCAAGCACACCCCCAAATTTAAACTGGACAGTGCCCTCACTGTCAGTGTACATAAAGAGGGCAAAATTATAGAAGGGTCAAAAGTGGCGGTTCTTTTTTGTTTTTTTGTATGAACAAAGACTGAGCATCACCAGACAAGATTGCTCGTCAAAAAGAAAAATGGATATGCAAAAGACAAGAATATCCATATATATATACCAAAAATAGTATATACATACCTCCAAATTTATTTGAAACAGTGTTTCTACTGTTTATGGCTGGATAATCGAAGTTTGGTGGTAAACAGAGGAAGATTATGCAGGGTAAACCGGCTCCTGCAATATCAGGAGCTCCTCTGATAGTTCTGCACTAAGGAACGGTTTCAATCTGTGTCCGTTTACTTTGAAAAATGAACCGTCCTTTGAATTCTCCTAATCAACTGCGCCGTGCGAGTACACACGCCGCACAAGAAAAGGTCCCTTCCAGCGAGATCGAAGTTTACTAGGATAGAAATGGAGTCGGGTGTCATAAAGAAGTACCTGTTGTCCAGACGTGAAGGTTTTGCGCGTAAGGTGTTTATCATGAAACACCTTCATTCGGTTCTTTATAACAACCGCGTTATCGCAAGCCTCATCCCGAAGCTCGTTCAGTTCATTCAGTTGCAGCTTCCGATAGCTGCCCGCATCTTCAAGATTGAGATTTCGCTCCTTGATCGCCCAAATAGCACGATGTTCGATTTCCACATGGAGGTAGCAAGCTTTTCCGTACACAAGCCGATAGGGAGACATGCCAAGATCAGTCTTATATGCAGTTCGAAATGCCCAAAGGGCATCGGTTAATTTCAAAGACCAATCTTTACGGTTCTTGGAATCCGTTTTCTCCAAAATCTGCCGATTCGAAACTTTGGCTTGCCCACATGTTTGGGGGTGGTAGGGCATGGATAGCTTATGATTAATTGAGTATTTTCGCATCAAGGCCTCAAAAGACCTATTGCAGAAATGTGTTCCATTATCGCTAATGATAGCGCGAGGGTGGCCAAACCGGGAAAAGGTGTATTCTTTCAGGAATTTAATGACAACCTTATTGTCGTTAGTCCGGCTTGGCACTGCCTTGACCCATTAGAGACATAATCAACAGCTAACAGAATATACAGGTTCCCAAAAGAGCTGGGAAAAGGGCCCATGAAATTTATCCCCCAAACATCGAATATCTCAACAACCAAGACTGGTTGGAGCGGCATCTCATTTCTCCTAGAAATCCAGCCCAAATGTTGGCACCGGGAGCAAGTCTTGCAGTATCCATGTGCATTTTTGAAAAGTTTTGGCCAGAAAAAGCCACATTGCAAGACTTTCTTAGCTGTCTTTCTTGGGCCAAAGTGCCCGCCACATACTTGATCGTGGCAAAAAGACAACACACTCTTGAATTCGTTTTCCGGAACACACCGGTGGATGATTTGGTCTGGACAGTACTTGAACAGGTAGGGTTCGTCCCAGTAAAAGTGTTTTACTTGGGATAAAAATCTAAGTCTGTCCTGACTCGACCAATCGTCAGGTGTGAGTCCAGTCGCCGGGTAGTTCACAATATCTGCGAACCAGGGTTTGCAAGATATCATCAAGAGTTGTCCATCAGGGAAAAAATCATTGATTGAGAGAGGGAGCGTCAGCGAAGAAGGAAGTCGGAAAGATGATCGGCTACTACGTTTTCACATTCTCTTTTGTCCTTAATGACAATGTCAAATTCTTGAAGTAAGAGGATCCAACGTATTAACCGAGATTTTGCATCCTTTTTCGCAAAAAGATGTCGCAGAGCTGAATGATCGGTGTAGACAACAACTGGGGAGCCGATTAGATAGGGCCTGAATTTATCTAAAGCAAACACAACAACTAAGAACTCTTTCTCGGTTGTTATGTATTTCATTTGGACGTCATTTAGGGTCTGGCTCGCGTAGTAGATTACGAGCGACATCTTATCGATATGCCGTCCTAATACCGCACCGATAGCAAAGTCGGATGCATCGCACATAATCTCGAAAGGATGCGTCCAGTCGGGTGAAGAAAGAACGGAAGCAGTGGTGAGTGAGCTTCTCAGTGATTCGACAGCAGTCAAAAAGCTCGAGTCAAAGTTGAACGTGGTATCCTTGGCCAGAAGAAGAGTCAAGGGTCTAGCAATCTTGCTAAAGTCCTTGATAAACCGTCTGTAAAAACCGGTATGGCCAAGGAAGGATCGGATATCTCTGACGCATTTGGGAGGAGGGAGTTTGGAATGACATCAATTTTTTCTTTATCAACCTCAATTCCATTCTGCGAAATGATATGTCCTAGAACAATACCTTCGCGCACCATGAAGTGGCATTTTCCCAGTTTAAAGTGAGATTTTTATCCTTACATCGGGTAAGGACAGCGTCAAGATGTTGCAGACACTCGACGAAAGAATCGCCAAAGATGGAGAAATCATCCATGAATATCTCCAAAAATTTCTCTAACATATTAGAGAAAATTACCATCATATACCGCTGGAAGGTAGTAGGAGAATTATATAGCCAAAGGGCATGCGGCGATATGAGAACGTGCCGAAAGGACAAGTGAAAGTGGTTTTGTCCTGGTCTTTCTCCGCAATAGGAATCTGTTTGTAGCATGAGTAACCGTCCAGAAAACAGTAATACTCATGTCCATCTAATCTTTCAAGCATTTGGTCAATGAATGGCAGCTGAAAGTGATCCTTCCGCGTTGCGGCATTGAGTTTTCGATAATCAATGCATACTGTCCACTCGGTCTGGGTGCGAGTAGGGATCAACTCATTTGTCTCGTTTGTGATGACCATAATGCCTGACTTCTTAGGGACAACGTGTATAGGATTGACCTATTGGCTGTCTGAAATAGCGTAAATGATACCATTATCCAAACATTTGGCGATTTCCTTTTTCACAGTCTCTTTCATGACTGGATTTAATCGCCTCTGTGAATCCCTAGCTGGTTTGGCATCATCCATCATGTGAATATGATGTTCAACGATCAGGGGACTAATCTCCTTGATGTCAGCCATCGTCCAGCCAAAAGCATGTCGATTGGATTGCAAGACCGTGAGAAGGGCTTTCTCTTGCTCCATAGCTAGAGAAGCCGAGATGATGACTGAGAGGGTCCCGTTTCACCTATGTAAGCATAATTGAGGTGAAACGGCAGAGGCTTGAGTTTGAGCATAGGAGGTGAAATGACTGAAGGCAAGATTGGAGAAAATGTCTCGAACTCAAAAGATTCCAACATGGGCTCAAAGTGAGTGTATGCGACCGAGTCGGAGGGTTCAACTAACGCATTCAAAAATTCAAAAGATTCAAACTCGGGTGGTGACAAGCCAAGATCGTTGGAAAACGTGAAGCACTCATAATCGTTGTTAGAAGCGGAAGCAGCAGCAGGTTCAAAGAGGAATGCACTAGTGGCATTAAGATTACTGTGATCAAACAAGAATTCTTCAAATTCACAGTCCTCCGAAGCGATCTCCTGGATGGAACAAACATCTAGTATATGGGCATTTGGTTCGGATGGCTGATTCCCTAACCTAAAAATGTTGAGTTCAATTGTCATATTGCCAAAAGATAGGTTCATCGAACCATTTCGACAATTGATCACAACATTTGAGGTTGCAAGGAATGCGCGACCGAGTATCACCGGAATTTGATTCCGGGGGTTAGCTACAGCTTGTGTATCTAAAACAATGAAGTCAATGGGGAATATAAAATCCCCAACCTTTATTAACACATCCTCTATCTCACCCCTAGGATGGGTGATAGATCGGTCGGCCATTTGAAGAGCACAATGTGTAGGTTTCAGTTCTCCCACACCTAGTTTGTCATATACAGAATAAGGAAGCGGGTTAACACTGGCACCAAGATCCAAAATAGTGCGGTTGATGTTCTTATCCACAATGGTTATTGAAATCGTAGGACAGCCGGGGTCCTTCCGTTTTTGTGGTAAATTTTGAGTAAGAGCATCACTCATGTTACTAGCTAGGAAAATCTTCTTTGGTACCTGAGATTTCCTCTTCTTAGTGCACAAGTCTTTCAAGATTTTAGTATAGGAGGGGACTTGTTGGATTGCATCTAAGAGGGGAATGTTGATGTTAACCTGTTTGAACAACTCCAGAATCTTCTCCGTTTATGGATTTTGTTTATTGAACCTCAACCGGTTTGGAAATGGAACGTTTTTGAAATTGGTTGAGTCCCATACTTGTGGAGGAGATTGTGGAGTTGAAACGGATCCAAAAACTGGAGTTTGAGTGGAGTGGGATGTGGATCCGTTCAGAGCAGCAACTGAAGAAGAAGAAGAGCCTTTTTGAAGAATGGAGAATAGGCTCAGAAGAAGAAAGAGTAGAAGAAACGGCCGGGGTGTCATTATCATCAATCCGTGTGCCGATGTTTTTGTTCAACATTCTTCCAGATCTCAACGCAGTCACGACACTCACATTATGGTTTTGTTATTCAAGAGCAACATGTACATTATGTGGGTGACCAGGATTTGGGAATGGTTGAGATGGAAGCCTTCCTTTCTCTCGCTCGCTTAAAGCCACGTTCAGCTGTGCAATCTGGACTTCAATGGTCTTGATGCTTTGGCCGTGTGCAGTGGTGTGTTGCACTAGAGACTGAATAGAAGACTGGATGTTGGCGGTGGATTGAGTCGATTGCTTTACAAAAGCCTCTATACTCCATTCTAGCGAGGAAACCTTATCGTTATTTGACGGAACAAAGTTGTCTTGAGGAAAAGAATTGTTGCAGGGTACAAAGTTGTTCGTCGGATTTTGAAAAGGTTGGGGTTGGAAAGGCTGCTGAAATTGTTGTTGAGTTTGTTGTTGATCTTTTTGTTGAGGAGGTGGAGGCATTTGGAATTGATTCTGGTTTTGATTTCAGGAGAAATTGGGATGGTTCCTCCAACCGGGATTGTATGTAGAAGAGTATGGATCGTTTCTTGGTCTTTGCTGAAATGCAGCATTAACCTGATCCTGTCTTTGAGATGGTGGATTGTAAGGACACTCTTCGGTCAAATGAGATGGATACAAACAACAAGCACAAATGGTACGAGGGGGAAGAACAGGGGCAGGAGAAGGAGATGAGAATTTGCTCTCAATTGCTTCCAGTTTTCGCGTGATTGCAACCATCTCGGCCTTCATTGCAATTGAGATGTCAAGTTGATGAACTCCTGCCCTAGAGAGACCTGAAGAAGAAGAAGAAGTTGAGGTGTTCGGTCGGGTGCTCTCCCACTGCAGCGTTTGCTCCGCCAGATCGTTAAAGAATTGCCAAGCCTCCTCGTCAGATTTGGACAGGAAGTGGCCCTGACAGATGGTCTCCATCAAGTGTCTGGTTGCTGGATTCAGGCCCTCGTACAGAGTTTTGAAAAGTTGCCATTTCTCTATACCGTGATGAGGACACTGATCAAGGAGGTCCTTGTACCGGTCAAAGCACTTCCAGAAAGGTTCGGTTGGAAGCTGGGTGAATTGGTTGATTTCGTTTCGAATTCGTGCGGTCTTATGATTTGGGTAGAATTTCTTTAAAAACGATTTCACAGACTCATCCCAACTGGTTATCGAATGAGATGCGGTGCTATACAGCCACTTTTCAGCTAGGTTGCATAAAATGAAAGGAATAACTCGTAGCCGTATAGCATCATCAGACAGCTCGGTTGTCTTCATCATCACACAAACGTTCTGGAATTTATTGATGAAGATATATGGATCTTCGGATTCAAGCCCGTGAAATTTGGGCAACATGTTGATGAAGTGGGGCTTAATTTCAAAATTATCCCTATTAGCCGATGGAAATGAAAGACAAGTTGGAAGTGCAGCGTGGGTAGGATAGAAACGATCCTAGAGCGCGATTCGCTGTGGCGCTTCAAAAAGAGGTGGTCATGGGTTATTCGCACCTAATGGAGGTAGAATTATTCCCGGGGGAGGTAAAGTGATGTTAGGAGGAAATCCCGACATCTCGGAAGAAGAATTTGATGACAGTGAAAGTGAAGGTGAAGATGTATAAACATAATCGCGGTCAACGTTGGAGTTGATCGCGTAGTCCATAGCGATTAACGAAGCACGGACTAAACGGGCACTAGGGTCTCTAGTCCAAGTGGACATACACTAAACAAGTTTAGTACATTCAAAGCGTAGAATATGAGGGTAAGAAAACGAAATTGGAGAAAAATTTGGTGAAGGTGATAAAAGTGGCGAACTTGTGTTTGTAAGGATGTGAAAATGAAGTGACAGTTCAACAAATACAATCATAAATGCACAGTCACAAATGCACAATCAATACTTGACCTGCTCCTAACTGTTCCAAAGCGACAAATTGTGAGATAACCCTCATATCGCCTCTTCACAGGCAGTTGTGGCCAGGTAAGCACAAGTGAGGTAAGGAGGTTTCCGCTCACGAATCACCGTGAGATGGGCCTTTTAAAGTTACCTCCTCACTTGTCTAGCCTAGACACCACAAAAGTCATGTTTAGATAAACGACAGAATGCCCACAATCTTCCTTTGTCCTGTTGAGCACGACAAGTCCTTACTTGGCCGAGTCTAGATATTTTTTTATTAAGCTTGATGTGACACTTATGCAATTAGTGATTTTCGGGGTCTTAGAAAGGGTGATGAAATCCCCACCCAATCTGAATTGGTGTTATAGCCCCTTAAGTCCGTATTAATGATGCAATGCGCAAATCAACAAAGTTTTGTTATAAAACAATCAATTTATTTTTTTTACTTTAAATGTGGCGCTGCAACAAATACAGTTAGTTTTTCTTTGGCTATTGCGGTGATTTTGCAAAGAATCCTGCAAAGATATGAATAATGGAGCATCGGATTTGAGAAGAGGAAGTTTAGAAAGATACGTACCAAAAGAATTGAGTTTAAGAAACTCGTGTTGATATTGCCTCCGAGTGTTTGAATGGTACGCTTGCGCGCGTCAAACTATCTGGATCTTTGGCACTAAAGTGTTCAATCCCCTTATACTTGAAAACTCTCCCTTTCTCCGCACGATCGCTGCTCGTCAATCCGTCAAATCTGCAAATATCGGAAAAATACGGATATTTGAGCTAAAAAGCGATATAGATAGCCAATGTTCTGAACACAAATAATTAAGAAAATCAAACAATAAAAATGGGATACTAACAGAACACAAATACTAAAAGAACACTGGAGGCAACACAAAAAACCAATTTTCAAAATCTCAACACAAAACCAGCGACATTGGGAATTTTTAAGTTCTCGCCGGTCGAATTTGCAAGTTTGGTGCTTAAATTTTGTGTGTTTCCTCTATGTAACAATAGTATTCCACTCTTATACTTTGATTTCCAAGTTAAAACACAGTGTGTAGTAGATCAAAATCCAGAGAACATCATTGTTTTTAGTTCTCATGTCGGTTTAAAAGGAATGTGTTAAATCTGTTAGAAAGTTAGTTTTGTACAAAATATTCATAAATTAACCCAAGACTACAACTCTAAAAGCGTCACCGTCTCCCTGGCAACAACACCATTTGATTAATACGTTTTCACCGTGTCGTATTTAGAAAGAATTTGAAATTACTGCTACCAAAGACGGTATCGCGTGTAGCGAGCCGCGATGAGTACGAGTCGTCCGTAGGGAGATGGTAGGCTTTTTATATTGTTTTAACGAGTTAATACCGTAACTTGGATTGCTGTTTATACTAAGTGTCGTATCAATGATATGTTTAATAAAAAGACTTGTTAGGGGTGGGTTTAGGTTAGCTTGTGTTAGGATGATGTTTGCTGCTTCCTTATGGACCTTAATTCTGATATTGACACTAAGGCAATAGGCAACAACGTGGATTAGGGAACTTGAAATACGGTATTTGCGATCTTGAGCTAAATCCGTATTCCTTGTCCCTTGTCCTTCCGTTGTTGTCTCTTTACCTTAGCCTTCGGCAAACCATTCGTAATCCGGTCATGATTAGGATTCACCGCTATTGTGGTAGGATAGGGTGCCTAACGGAGCGGAATTGCGAGTGGTTTGCTCGAAGTTTCAATTGCAAAGTTAAGGTTTTAGCAAACACATCTCCTAACACAAACTAACCATATTCTACCCTTAACAAGTAAATCAATTACTCACACATATTTACAGTACCAAAATAAAAAGAAAAGAGTAAGGCAACATAACAAAAAATTGCAAGAAAAGAAAAGACAAAGAGAGAACCGATAAATCAAACGTGCAAATTCCTTCAACTGTTCTTTAATCCCGTACCAATGTGAAATCAAAATACCAAACTTTTAGGTTGCAAGCTCACTTAACAGGTTGCAAGATCAAAGTAAAGCAAGGATTTCATAAGTTCAAAATATGTAGAAAGCAAGACATATGTAATGAAATGAGAACTTTTATTGAATTTCAAACAAGATACAACTAATCTTGAATTCAAGAACCTAAATCTTAAGCTTGTAAGTTCAATGAAGAAGTTACAAGGTCAAGACAAAGGGGCAAGAGCTCAAGAGTTCAAAGGAAAAGCAAGTTACAAATTATAGGTGTTCTGAAGCAAAACTAATGAAAAAGTATCCTCTCCCCTTGCCCAATGATCTGGTATTTATAGGCCTCATTCCAGAATAAACAAACAATAAAAATAAAATAATGTGACCTAGATAAACTACCAAAAGGGAAATGGGAACAATTGGAGCAAGGGGACCTGGCCATGCCGGTATTTTTGGGGATCTTGCCGGGCTTGGTCCGAGCAAAGGGGCTCAAGTTGGTGTGGTGGTCTCGAGTGAACTCAACAAGTCCACTGGTACTGTTTGATTTCTTCATATCAGCTTGGGTTATACTTAGTAGTCTTGGAGGGAAACTTGATGCTTTTTAAATCACATCACATCTTTTAGCATTTATTACATATCACACTCACTTGTGCTTTGGGCAGCCTCCACCTTGGTCCAAGCATCAAAGAGTTATGTGCACACCTGTATTATGTTAGACCAAAATTGTGTACACTTTATTTGTTGCAAAAGAACTCTTTGGATATCGATCGGATTTCTGTTCTGATCGCAACGTCGGCTCACAAATGTCATATCCATGAATTTGAGTGTGTTTCCAGTATTTTGTCACGAATACTTATAATCTGTATTTACTGAGCAGACACTGGTTAATAGTACCGATATATAACAAAACAGATAATGAATGAGTGGTATTGAAATGCAGTTTTCTGTGATAAACAATGACCTTGGTATGATGGAGTAGGTGACTTAAGCAGAGTGACATGGTGTGTGTATGTTCCGCGGCATACTCACGATACAATACTCCGCCTAAGTGACCTTAGGATATATAATTATTTACGATTCCTTCCTTGATTCCATATATCCTTTTTTTTCGACTGCAATATTCTTATCAAATCCTATTTCTTGTTCCAGCCACTATGCCGCCGAATACTACGAGGGCTCAGAGGCCTGCTGCCAGAGATGAGGTTAGAGCAGGCTCGTCTGAGACGAGGACCGACCAGGGTGGTATGCCTTCCCCTCAGGGACAGATTGATTCCCCTTCTCCAAGCTGGATTGCTAGGATGGAGGCAAGTATTCAGGATTTGCACCAAATGGTTGGATCTTTAGTTGAGGCCAGCCTAGCACCGAGATCTGATGTTCCTCTTACTACGGGGACTGTGATAGTACCTGCTACCCAGATAGAGGTACCTGTCGCCACCGAGACTATCACAATATCACTATAGGAGTTTATGAGGCTGAAGCCTGCAGTTTTCACCAGCATAGATGCAGCGGAGGATCCACAGACGTTCCTTGACAGGATGGCCAGGATTTTCCGTTCACTGAGATGTTCCGATGAGAGATCGGTCGAGCTTGCGAGCTTTCGTTTTGAGGGTCTTGCCCAAATGTGGTGTAAGTCAGTTAAGAGAGGCCGAGCTGCAAGTTTACCTCCTATGACCTGGGATGAGTTCACGGCGGTGTTTCTCGCTCGTTTCCTTCCGGAGAGCATCAGGGATGCTCGAGCCCATAATTTCGAGTCTTTGCGCAAGAATCCTGGTATGACTGTGTCCGAGTACGATGTGCAGTTCACTCAGCTATCCAGATATGCTCCTTACCTGGTGGACACTTAAGAGAAACGCATAAAGAGATTCGTACGAGGCCTTAACATACAGCTGTTTCTTTTTATCGATGCCCAGCATTTTGATATGTATGCAGCAGCGATAGACGCAACCCTACTGATAGAGGAGCATATTTCAGAGACTTCGATCATTCCTGGACTGAAGTAGATTCTTACCGGTGTGCCAGCTCAGAGGCAATTAGGTAGACGCCGCGGCAGACCCCCTCCAGACCGTCGTGATAGCAGAGGTTTGGGACTAGGCCAGTTATATAGCTCTTACCCACAGGGTCAGCAGCCATCGTCGGAATGTTTGTGGTGCGGGAGTCGGTATCACCGCATCAGGGATTATACCGTGAGGCGCCAGGGCGAGGCAGCCGTTCAACATGTTACCTTACCACCTTCACCACTTCGAAGAGCATTGCCTCCTATGCCCGTTATTTCTCCACGACAGACCTATGCTCAGAGATGTCGTGGTCATGGCGGACTTTTTTAGAGAGGACGAGGTGGCAGAGGCGGAGGATAGCTAGTTGCCGGTAGAGGACATGCCCGAGTATTTGGGTTGACTCCTAAGGATGCGCAGGTGTCGAATGCCGTTGTGACAGGTACTCTTCTAGTGTTTTCTTTTGACGCGCGTGTATTTTTCGAGCCAGGTTCTATGCATTCTTATGTATCTACACACTTTGTACCAAGGTTGGGCCGAGAGCCGTCTTTGCTTGATTGGCCGCTTGCTGTTATACTCCCGTAGGAGAGTCTTTTATTGCTCGACATGTATTTCGATCGTGTTCTGTTCATATCAGGGATATGGATTCTTTTGTTGATTTGATTCTCCTCGATATGTTAGACTTTGACGTTCTTCTTGGCATGGACTAGCTAGCCACTTGTTATGCGTCAGTGGACAGACGTGAGAAGGCAGTCAGATTTAGTTTTCCGGGTGAGCCAGTTCTTGTTATTCAGGGAGACCGCAGTGCCACCCTTCCTAGCTTGATTTCTGCCCTTCGCGTTAGTCGAATCTTGAGGAAAGGATGTCAGGGATTCTCAGCGTATGTTCGTGATGCTGGAGCCGTAGAGGTTCCGTTAGACCAGGTTCCGATTGTGAGGGATTTTCCCGATGTCTTTCCTGATGAGTTGCCTGGATTGCCGCCAGAGCACGATATCGAGTTCTGCATTAACTTAATCCCCAGAACGGGGCCTATTTCTATACCTCCTTATCGGATAGCCTCGGCGGAGATTAAAGAGCTAAAGGATCAGTTGCATGAGTTGTTGAATGGGGACTTGTTCGTCCGAGTGTTCTGCCTTGGGGAGATCCTGTTCTGTTTGTCAAGAAGGACGACAGTATGAGGTTGTGCATTGATTATCGTCAATTGAACCGAGTTACGGTACGGAATAGGTATCCTTTACCTCGCATTGACGATTTGTTTGATCAACTCTAGGGTGCGGGACATTTTTCCAAGTTTGACTTGAGGTCGGGTTATCATAAATTACGGGTCCGGAATGATGACATTCCGAAGACTGCTTTTCGTACGTGCTACGGGCATTATGAGTTCTTGGTGATGTCGTTCGGGCTCACCAATTCCCCAGCAGTGTTAATGGATTTGATGAACCAGATTTTCAGGCCGTTCCTCAACCAGTTCATTATTGTGTTTATTGACGACATTCTGGTCTATTCCAGAAGTTGAGAGGAGCATGGGCAGCACTTGAGGATCGCCTTGCAGACATTGAGAGAGCACCAGCCGTTTGCTAAATTCTCGAAGTGTGCTTTCTGGCTTGATAATATTGACTTCTGAAAGTGTTTTTACCACCACCACTGGGTTTTACTAGCATCAAGCATGCCATTTTAAAATTTTTGGGGTGCTAATTAACACTAAACAAGAATCGAAACTAGATGATTAGGGTTTAACTATGATATAACAAAAACTTTAACTAAGTGAAGGATGCTACAACCTTTGTAGACCGTGTCCTTCTCTTCTCAAGCTCTGTATAGTAGTCTACACGACTCCACTATGTTCTACTTAAAGTTGGATCGAGCTTTCTTTGCGATCTTCGTGCCGAAGATGATTCACCCGAAGCTCCGCTAATCCAAGCTACCTGTTCACTAAACTCTTTAGTGAAGTAAACACACTATACCAAATTGCTAATCTAGTGTAGGATGGTGAAGTAGGGGTGTTGTTTGCTCACTAAGGTTCTTACAAGCTCAATGGTTAACAACTCATGTGAGGGATTGAGCTTGGAGGTGGAGGTGAAGAAGATGGAGAGAGCTAGAGAGAAAATGAGCTCAAGAAAAATAGCTCAAGAAAAAAATGAGTTCAAGATAGCATACATAATGAAGTGAAGAATGGCTTCTATATCCTCACAATAATTGAAGCATCAATATTTTCCAATAATCAATTGGAACCATGCTTCAATAGTATAACCAAATGAATATATAATTATAAAAGCCATGCTTCACCCCATTCCTCCTTTTCCACCTCATCATTCTATTTTCACAAAATAGAATTTCCAACCATGCTTCATATAATATATATATATATATATATATTAAAAAAAATAATTAGTGAGCTAATAATATTAGTTAATATATAATTATATCAAATATAATATATATCAAATTATTAAATCAATACTTGATTTAATAATCCGGTTATATCACATATAACCGACTAATATCATTTATCTGTATATTACATTATCAAATCAACACTTGATTTAATAATCCGGTTGTCACATATAACCTAACTGATAACAAATAACCACCAAATTAGAATACGGTATCACATACTCGTATTTAATCCTGCACATATCAGCATATGTGCCCTACTTCGTTTCGCTTGAACTAAGAAACTTCTGTGTAGGACTCTAAAGACTCGTCAATACGCCAGCAGTAGATAATGATCACATCAGTTACCCACAAGCCGTCAGCGGTACTAGCTGGACGTAACGGCTGCCCAGGTATTGAGCGAATAGAAGATCAACAAGCAAACTTGTCCAAACTCCCATGAAGCCTATAAGTAACACTTGCCGTACAGTCCGGTCTCTTCGTTTGATATGTCGCATATTAAGTCTAGGGGTGGAATCGTCAGACCCAAATAACTTGATAAGTCATGCCGATGTGTGGCCTATCATGATACGAGAAACTACTGATAAATCTTACCAGTAAATCTCATCAACAGCCCTGACTAGGGACTTCCTGTTATAGCTAATTGAGCATAGCGCAACATCAACTCCCTATACCGGGAGAGACGAAACCCCTCCTATCGCTCATTGCCTCCATGTGACTCAAGACTGTACCCAAAATCCACCCGTTTGCATGACTCCTTTGAGCCGTGGTAGGGAGGAAATCAAAGCACAGTGGGAACCACAAAAGTCTCTATGACGATCTCGGGTCTGTAGACTAACCTGTACTAGTGTCACCAGAGAACCGCTATCTGACGATAGGTATAGTACCATCTAAGAGTTCTCGGCGAGTCATGTTCGGTGTACCCATTCTCTAATGAGCACTTGTGTATAATCTTTGATGTCAAACACCAATGATTATGTGATCAACCATCGCCCCATACAGGGTAAAGAAACGTATACACTAGTTTACTCTGGAATATCGATGTCTTGTCTCGATATTCCCTCGACTAGGAACAATTGAAGAATTTACTTATGGACTACCTAGGTCCCAGTAGTATGATCCGCATCATAGTCCTGGTAGTAAAGCCAACATCCAAAGGGCTTTATCAACTTGTATATGAGAGAAAATATAATAATACTGGTGAATATGTTAAGTTAAAGTCAACCAGATAGCATACTATCATGTCGAGCAAGAAAGTCCTCTATATATATGTCCAAGCATCCACTATATCATACTATAATGGCCTTTAGGGCATACACATTCCTAACAATCTCCCACTTGCACTAAGGCCAGTTATTATAGTATCTCATACCCAACATCCCAAAAAGTCTCTCGAATTGCATCTGGGAGAGGGCCTTTGTGAGTGGATCCGCTGTGTTATCCTCCATGTCAACTCTCCTGACCTCGATCTCCCGGCGATCAACTATCTCCCGGATCAGGTGATACCGCTTAAGATTATGTCTGGATCGCTGATGGGACCGGAGTTCCTTGGCTAAAGCCATACCTCCATTGTTATCACAATACAAAGGTATTGGATTCTTAATGGAAGGAACCACACCAAGTTCAGCTATGTACTTCTTCATCCAGACAGCCTCTTTGGCAGCATCGTTGGGAGCGATATATTCAGCCTCCATCATCGAGTCTGCTACGGTATCTTGCTTGGAACTCTTCCAACATACCTCCTCTCTATTGAAGGTGAAGACAAAACCCGAGACCGACTTACTGTCGTCCTTATCATTCTGGAAGCTCAAAATGGTTAAGGACTCCACCTGGAGTTCACCATTACCATACACCAAGAACATTTCTTTAGTCCTTCTTAAGTACTTAAGAATTTTCTTCACAGCTGTCCAGTAGTTTTCCCCAGGATCTGATTGATGCTTACTCACTACACCTAGTGAGTAAACTACATCTTGTCTGGTATATAACATCGCATACATGATAAACCCGACTGTCGAAGCATAGGGTATCCCTTGCATGCGAGCTCTTTCCAAATCAGTCTTGGGAGACATCTCTTTGGAGAGAGTGATTCCTGAGCAAGCGGGTAAATTACCATGCTTAGAATCTTCCATACTAAACATCTTTAGTATGGTGTCAATGTACCTGGATTGGGACAATCCCAACAACTATTTAGATTTATCTCTATAGATCTTAATTCCCAAGATGTAGGAGGCATCACCAAGATCTTTCATGGAGAACTTGTGTGATAAGAAGAGCTTGACCGAGTGTAGCATAAGAACACCGTTTCCTATCAAGAGTATGTCATTCACGTACAATACGAGGAAGACAACCTTACTCTCTATAACCATCTTGTATATACATGGTTCATCTACATTTTTGATGAAGTCAAACTCATTGATAGCTTCATCAAAATAGATGTTACAGCTCCGTGATGCCTGCTTTAATTCGTAGATGGATTTAAGTAGCTTGCATACTTTTCCTCTGCTCCCACCGTTTACGAAGTCCTCTGGCTGTGTCATGTACACGCTCTCTTCTAAATCACCATTTAGAAAAGCGGTCTTGATGTCCATCTGTCAGATTTCATAGTCATGGTATGCAGCAATGGTAAGTAGGATCCTGATGGACTTAAGCATAGCGACCGGAGAAAAGGTTTCATCATAGTCGACACCTGGTCGTTGACGAAAACCTTTTGCTACAAGTTTAGCTTTGAAAGTCTCAACTTTTCCATCGACACCAAGTTTCTTCTTAAAGATCCACTTGCTCCTGATAGGTTTTACCCCTTCAGGACCAACTTCCAAAGTCCATACTTTGTTGGTATACATGGATTCCATATCAGATCGCATAGCATCCAGCCATTTCACAGAGTCTCTATTTGTGATGGCCTGCTCGAAACTAGTTGGATCATCATCTTCCATGATGCAATCCTCACTCCCACCGTTTATGAGAAAACCATAGTATCTCTCAGGTGGATGAGAAACCCTACTAGATCTGCGGAGTGGCCGAGGTTCGTCAGGGACTATTAAATTCTCCGGTTCTACCAAATCGTCAGTTATAGTTTGTGTTGCTGGAACTTCTTCCAGTTCTACCTCATTACCATTAATTTCTTTCACAAGAAATTCGTTTTCTAAAAAGGTGGCATGTTGAGAAACAAACACTTTTTGTTCCTCGGTATGGTAGAAAATATATCCATATGATGAAGGGTTTCCTACAGCACCACTACAAGGGTTTGGAGGCAACACACATGCCATATTTAATTTTTTTATGGTGCTAAAGAAACTATCTTAAAGATCATGCTAGAAAATTTAGGGCAACTTAACTTTAACATGAACACAAGTAGTAAAAGCTAGGGTTTTGAGAGTACAACCTTTGTAGCTCCCTACGCTAGACTGCTTGGCTACTTGAGGGTTGGAAAAAGGTTCGCTTGAGATCCTCTAGGTCCACGACGATCCACCCGGAGTCCTCTTTGTCCAAGCTTGAAGTTCCACTAGATCAAGAGAAGAAATGGAAGCTAACACTCTACACTAATGGGCAAGACTAGTGTAGAATGGTGATGTGGTTTGTTTTCTCACTTCAAAACCCTAACTTGGTGACTCTTTTGCTCACTTGAGAAAACTAAAAAGCAAGAGATAAAGGAGGAAGGAGATGATGGCTTGTAAAGCGCTCAAGATAATGATAAGCTTGTGAATAAAAATGAGAAATGAAAATATATATATTTTCACTCTCTCATTCTTAACCATAGTTATAAAATATCTAGATATTTTAGTTTGGAACAGAAATGACCATGGAAAATGAATCATGGTTAAAACAAAGGGTTAGTGCAAGAATAAAACATTAAACCATGATAACAATTTCCATTTCCATTTTTCTTTTCCAAAAAATAATATCTATATATTTTATAAAGGGTGTGAGTCTTATATTGCCACCATCCACTATATCAACAACCATAATAGAATGATTTATGCATGTATGTGTGCATGCGCATCCATATGTGCATGAATAAGAATAAATGCATACATGCATGCATACAACAAAAAGATAAGAAAGGGTTTAAAGTGAGAAACTAATGGTCAATGATAAATCAACACTTGATTTAGCAACCCGGTCATATCACATACGACCCGACCAAAAGCAAACCGCCCGATTAATATACGGTATCTCATACATGCATGTTAACCGGGTTCACGCGCATATCTCATATGTGCACCACATCGTTTTGCCTGGACTAGGCAACTCTATTGTGGGACTCTAAGACTCGTCAATACGCTGACAGTGGGTGATGATCATATCAAGCACCCCCAAGCCGCTGTTAGTGTATATGCCCTAGAGGCCATTACTGTATCATACTAGTTTGTATATTACTTGATGGAAGCTTGGGATATTCACCTTGTATAAACAATCTTGCTCAATATAGTAGTTTGCTACTTGGTTTGTTTCTACTTCAATGTGTACTTGTGTTTATTTCAGTATATCACTTATACGCATTAGTGGAGCCCTTAGGATCTTTGCCTGATTACCAGCGTTGTGATGGCAGTCACACTAGTGGGGGCTGGGTAATCTATAGGCACATCCTTATACAGGTCCCTAGTCGTAGGACTATCGAGACAGGGCATCGATACTCCGGAGTAGACTAGCGTATGCGCTTCTCATCCCAGTGTGGGAGATGGTCTGTCCTACAGCCATCAGTACGTCGTACTGGAGATAGTATACGGGTGCTCGTTGGGTTACGAGTACACTGGACAGGACTCGTCGGGAACTGACAGGTTGGTATTATACCTATCGTCAGTTATCAGTTCCCAGGTGACATGAGTACAGCTTAGTCCGCTGACTTGACACTGACACTTCGCCTCGAGTGTGTTCCCACTGCACTTTGATCACTACCCTACCACGGCTCAAAGGAGTCGTGCAAACAGGTGGTGGTTGGGTGCAGTCCCGAAGCACTTGGAGGCAGTGACGGTTAGACAGGATTCGTCTCTCCCGGTATTGGGGGTTGACATCGCGCTGTGTCTAGGAGAGCCATTACACGAGTAGTCCCTGGCCAGGGCAAGCGAGATATACTGGTAGGTTTCCAGTGTTATCTCAGGGTGTTTTGGGCTTCACTCCGACACGACTTGTACCGCTATTGGGGGACTGACGTTTTACCGCCCCCTAGGCCCGCCATGCGATGTATCAGACGAACAGACCGGACTGTACGGAGAATGTCACGATTCAGACTCAGTAGGAGTTCAGATGGGGTTTCACCTCGTCAGCCTTCTTGTCGGCATCTACCTGGGGACCGTTACGCACAGCTAGTGCCGCTTGCGGTCTGTGGTTAAACCCACTGCCAGCGTAGTGTCGAGTCTTTAGAGTCCCACATAGAGGGTATTCGTCTCTGGGCAAAACAGAGTAGAGGTCGCATGGTTTTGCGACAGGGTTCGTTCTCATCCGCGCACTTGTGCACGTTTGGAGTCCGGACGGATTATACTGGCAGGCTCTGGTTTGAGCCAGATACTGGTATATGTTTTTGGGGTTGCTTTTATATCTTGGTATTCTTGTTCCTCGGAACGAGAATGCAGGTGTGTATGCACAGTTGCTTGAGGCGGAGAATGAGGTTTTTCATTAGGGTTTCGGATCGGGTGCGTATGCACAGTTGACAGTTATCATTTTCCAAACCCTAATGGATTTGTATATTATCTATTAATAATAGTAATTAAATGAGAATTATGTTATGGTTGATTTTTTGTTGACTTGTTGACCTTGGTTGACTTGTTGACCTTTGACCACCATCATGCTTTGAAGATCCTCCTTGATTCATGCTTACACTTCATTTAAAGAAGCATGATAGTGGTCATTCCTAAAATAACCATCAACTATTCTTATTTCAATTATTATCATTTAGATAACTCTTTTCTTTTTGCAATATGGTTGCAAGAAAGAGAAAATATTGCTCATTCTATCATTCTCACTCTCTCTCCTCATTTCATCTTCTTCTTCCTCTTGAAAAGAGAAACCTTCTCATGTGTTGAGAATCATTCTCTTTAGATAGAAAAGCAAACCCTAATCACTCTCTACTCATTCTAGGATGAAGGTTTAGCAAGCCGGAAACCCTAGTTCACTCAAAGATCGAGGAAGAGCCCAAAGTCGAACCTTCGAGGTGGATCCATCTTCGACGGGAGAAGGCGACGAAAAGAGAACCATCAACCTCTACAAGGTTTGAAGAAGAAGGAGTTCAAGTTTAGGTATAACCATCTTCCATAGTAGCTAACTCTCTTTAGCTTGTTAACTAGTTTTAGTTTAGACAACGATCCCGACAAAGTTTAGTCCATGTTGCCTCTTGCGATAAAAATTCGTTTTTTATACCGTTTCCGCCTCCCCGTAAGTACCGGGGGTCGCAATATGGACTTACAGTGGTACCAGAGCCTAACTAAACTTAAACTAGCTTGGTAGTGAAGTGTAACGAAGTTCGGAACCGAAAAATCGCAAAACCGGAAAATCGAAAACCTAACTTTCTGTTGAAATTTTTTCTGCTCAAATTGAAAAACTTTATACTTGTAAAATCGTCTCAGGGTTTTCTAAGAACACACAAGAAAAACGATATCATGTTCTCTCCAAACCGCCGCGCTTCCGCGGCCTCACCTATTCATCTGGCCGCGGAACCGCCGCATGTTGGTGTCTTCTTTGCATCGTTTTTGGTGCAGTGTTCTTCTGTGTTGGTTTTGGGATTTTTAAGATATATTATATGTACCCAGATTTTCCAGAACTGAAATTCACTTTTGGGGTCCTATAATTCCGTATTTTTTTTTCCGAACTTCACTGCACTTTGGCTATGTTGGTTATATCTGTGATGTTTGCATGTATTGAACGTCGGCTAATCGCTATAAGTCGATTAGTCGGGGTTATACATGATCTGTAATGTTCTGGAATGTGTATATGAATGTGTTGGACTGTCGCGGGTGAATAGCCGGGGTGGATGTGAGATGAGCTTTTGTTTTTTCTTTCATTCATTGTAAATGTAAATTGATGTAATTATATTATTTGTTTGGCCGCACAACCGGGTCGGGGTTGTAGCCGTCATTGTATAATTCTTTTTACTGTTTTTTGCTCCTAGGATAGACCCATGGTGGGGTGCACTAACTACCGGGAACTTGGCGGGTAGTTTGCCGCACCCGTAGGGGTCTTGGGTGGGGTATTTGCTATTCACCGCGACCGTGTTATCCGCTTTTCGTTTCAGGCTCGAAAGAAATGCGGATTGCTAGTATATCCAATATATTCATCTGTGATCTGTAATGTCTATCATTGCTTTCTATTTAGGCGTTGCTTATGTTTTACAGCCGCGCTAGCCCAGCCCCCGCTCTGTCGTTAGTTAAGTAACCTAACGAGTGATGACGGGACCCCGTGGCGAATGCGAATGGCATAAGCGTACGTCATATTTTGGTTGTTTTCTGCAATGGTAGGAATTAAATGATGGGACGCATTAAAAGAACTAATGCAAGAATATCACGCATTAAAAGAACTAATGCAAGATAATAAACCAAGTTTTAAGTCGATGGAACACTTTTGAAAAACCACTCGGTTCTTTTCAAAAACTAACTTTTAAATGCGGAGCTTGAGCCACTCCTTCTAAAAGCTATCTCGTTCCATCGATTATATCAAGTTCACTACGTTCACGGTTTCGCCAAAACCATTCGTAGCCCTCCATCATTTCAGTTAAATATACGGTAGTATTCAAGCTATGTATTTTGACCTCACGCCAAGGCATAGTGATTGGTAGCTGCCGGATATTTATCTGTTGCATAGATAGAATGCGTTGTTTTGAGACAGTCGTACCACCGTTTTGGCCTACGTCAAGGGTAGGTACGGGTGGATTCAAATCAACCGGGATAATGATGGGAAGAACTTGACATGTGACTTATGACATTTTGACCTCACGCCAAGGTCATAAGAGCATGGGGCAAAAATCCACATCGGGAGTTTCATAAGTACTGAAACTTGCTAGATTTGCATACCATTTGGAGTGTGATGATTATGGTAGGATTCCTTCATTTTCGTCACGCGATGATATTTGGATCCCGATCCTACTGTGAGTATATGCTACTCCTCGGGAAATTTCTCACTAAACGATCAATGCTATAAACCTAGTAGGTGCCTAGAAAGGTGTTAGCGGGGCTACGCCCCCAGGGAAAAGAGGTTCTTAAATTAAGGAACTTCGCGAAAGCGTTGGAAAACCTCCCTCGAAGTACCGACACTGGCCTGGCTGAACGGTTAAGCAAGTATTGTACGGTGGGATTGATCCCGGCTAATTCTTCCTTTGTGGTTTGAGGAGGGATTCGAGAGACAGTGGGAGCCATCCTGTTTAGACAAATTAAAAACCATTCTAAACTTGCAAGAGCATCGTGCTAAGTGTTTCTTCTCTCCCCCTGCAGCGACCAAATCGAAATGACTGGACTTAAGTTACTTCTAGATAAAAACATATTGACAGGGCCAAACTACAAAGATTGGCTCAGGAATGTCAAATTGGCAATCTCTTACGACAAGCTGGGGTATCTTCTTACCAGCAAAGCTCCCCCCGTCCCAGGTCCCACCTCCAGCGTCGCGGATAAGGAAATCCGTAAGACTTGGGAGATTGACAGCGCGAAGGCCAGATGCCTCGTACTTGCCTCGATGGACAACGACCATCAGAGGAGGCACGAGAATATGGATTTGGAATCCATATTTCTTCATACAAAAGAACTGTATGGAGAGCAGTCTCGTATCGCAAGATACGAAGTGTCGAAGAAGTTATTTTCGACTAAGTTGGCCGTCGGATCATCGGTAGCGGACCACGTGCTTAAGATGATTGGCTACACTGAGGAGCTCGCGGAACTTGGGACCACGTTGGATAGTGAACTCTACACAGATATAATTCTCCAGTCCCTTCCATCCACTTACGCCCAGTTCATACTGAATTTCAACTTGCAAGAAAAGGAAGTTGAACTTTCAGAACTCCTCAACCTGCTGAGGAGCGCAGAGGGCACCCTACAGAAGGGTAGGGATACATCCACTTTGTTTGTAGGAGGATCTTCTTCTTCTAGGTCCAAGGCGAAAGCCAAGGGAAAGAAGAAGAAAGCCCCCGCCAAACCAAGAGGCGGTGTTAGTAAAGTGGGTGCGAAGGGAAAGGAAAAGGCAACAAAGATAGCGGGGAAGCTTGTTGGTAAAGAGGAATGCTTCTATTGTCACAAGAGTGGACACTGGAAGAAAGATTGCAGGGCTTGGAAAGCCAGGACACAGGAACTGAAGCAGGTTGCGGCTTCAGCTTCAGGTGTGTATGTTATTGAAAACTGTCTTTCTATAAACTCTACTTCCTGGGTATTGGATACCGGATCAGGATCTCATATCTGTAATTCTTTGCAGGCGTTGAGAAACCGTAGGTTTTTGAAGGAAGGTGACATGACCCTCAGAGTTGCGAACGGAGCTAGCATGGATGCTAAAGCCGTGGGGGACTATCACCTAGGAATGTCAGATGGACATGTTTTGGTTTTGCGTAATTGCTTTTTTGTACCCAACGCAACTTGTAATATCATTTCTGTATCTTTGGTTTCTAAAGAAGGTTATGAATTTGCGTTTGTAAGTAATGTTGTTAACATTCACCTTAATCAAGTTCTGATTGGGTCAGGTACATTGAGCAATGGTATATACGTATTAAACCAACCACAGATTTTCAATGTCCAGAATACACACAAAAGAAAGTCACCAGATATTAATCAGACTTTCTTATGGCATTTTAGATTGGGTCACATCAATGAGAGAAGGTTGACGAAGTTACATACAGAAGGGTATTTGAATGCGTTCGAATATCAATCGTATGCCACTTGTCAATCCTGTCTCAAGGGAAAGATGACAAAGACTCCGTTCACTGGACATGGAGTAAGAGCGAGCGAGCTCTTGGGACTCGTACACAGTGACGTGTGCGGTCCAATGTCTACACATGCCCGAAGCGGACATTCTTACTTCATTACTTTTACGGATGACTTCTCAAGGTACGGTTATGTCTTCTTAATGAAACATAAGTCCGAGGCCTTTGGAAAATTCCAGGAGTATAAGAATGAAGTAGAGAAACAGACCGGCAAAAGTATTAAGATTCTAAGATCGGATCGAGGTGGAGAATACTTGAGTGCCGAATTCCTGGACTATTTAAAAGAGAATGGGATTCTCTCTCAGCTTACTCCTCCATACACCCCGCAACATAACGGTGTATCGGAAAGACGGAATCGCACCCTATTGGATATGGTACGGTCTATGATGAGTAACGCTGAGTTACCGCGATCATTCTGGGGGTATGCGCTAGAAACAGCTGCATACCTATTGAACCGAGTTCCTACTAAGACTGTGCCTACCACACCATATGAGTTATGGAGTGGGAAGAAACCCTATCTTCAGTACCTGAAGATTTGGGGATGTCCAGCTTATGTCAAAAAGCAGCATGCGGACAAGCTCGAGGCGCGCTCAGTACTGTGCAAGTTTGTGGGATACCCAAAGAACTCCAGGGGGTATCTTTTCTATTACGCAGAGGAGCAAAAAGTCCTTGTTTCTCGTAATGCCCATTTTCTGGAACATCAGTTCTTAGAAAAAGAAGTAAGTGGGAGCGAAATAGAACTGGAAGAAATTCCAGAACCACAGACTATTACTGAAAGCTTAATGGAACCAGAGGGTTCAAATGAACAGGACATTCCTATGCCGCTCCGCAGAAGTAGTAGGCAGTCTCATCCGCCCGAGAGATACTACGGTTTTCTCATAGACGGGGATAGAGAGGATTGCATCATAGACTATGATGAGCCTACTAGCTTCCAGCAGGCCGTTCAGAGCATTGACTCGGTAAAATGGCTGGATGCAATGCGGACCGAAATGGAGTCCATGTACACCAACAAAGTATGGACGTTGGACTTTGCTCCAGACGGGGTAAAACCCGTAGGATGCAAGTGGATCTTCAAAAGGAAGATTGGTGTAGATGGACAGGTTGAGACCTATAAAGCTAGACTTGTAGCAAAGGGTTTCCGTCAAAGACCTGGCTTGGACTACGACGAAACCTTTTCTCCAGTGGCTATGCTGAAATCCATTCGGATCCTTCTTGCCATTGCTGCCTTCCACGATTATGAGATTTGGCAGATGGACGTAAAAACCGCTTTTCTAAATGGAAATTTAGAGGAGTGTGTCTATATGGATCAGCCAGTGGGTTTCATCCAGAGTGGGAGCAGCGGAAAGGTGTGCAAGTTGCTCAAGTCCATCTATGGACTAAAGCAGGCATCGCGGAGTTGGAACATCTGTTTTGATGAGACGGTCAAGGAATTTGACTTTATCAAAAATCCAGATGAACCATGCATCTATAGTAGATTTGTAGCGAGAACTGTGGTATTCCTTGTTTTATACGTGGATGACATTCTCTTAATAGGAAATGACATTCCTATGCTACAATCTGTCAAGGGTTTCTTGTCACACAGGTTCTCCATGAAAGACCTGGGTGATGCCTCTTACATCCTGGGGATCCGGATCCATCGTGATAGATCCAAGAGGATATTAGGACTTTCACAGTCCAGGTACATCGACACCGTACTGAAAAGATTCAGTATGGAAGATTCCAAGCGCGGTAACTTACCGGCTTGTCACGGGATCACCCTCTCTAAAGAGATGTCTCCCAAGACTGATTTGGAGAGGGATCGCATGTCTATTATACCCTACGCTTCTGCGGTAGGCTCTATAATGTATGCGATGTTGTGTACCAGACCGGATGTAGCTTATGCACTGAGTGTAGTAAGCCGGTATCAGTCAAACCCTGGGGAGAAACATTGGATAGCGGTAAAGAACATTCTCAAGTACCTGAGGAGGACTAAGGAGATGTTCTTGGTGTATGGCGGAAAAGACCTCCAGATTGAGGCCTTTGCTGACTCCAGCTTCCAGAGTGACAAGGATGATTCCAAGTCCATGTCGGGTTTTGTCTTTACCCTCAACGGAGGGGCGGTGTGTTGGAAGAGTTCCAAACAGGAAACCGTTGCAGACTCGACTATGGAAGCGGAATACATCGCTGCATCTGATGCCGCAAAAGAAGCTGTCTGGATAAGGAAGTTCTTAAAAGAACTTCAGGTGGTTCCGTCCATTGTTGACCCAGTACCTCTGTATTGCGACAACAACGGGGCTATAGCTTTAGCAAAGGAACCCAGGTCCCATCAGAGATCCAGGCACATCTTGAGGCGGTATCACCTGATCAGGGAGATCGTGGATCGCAAGGAGATCGAGGTTCGGAGGGTTGCTTCAGAAGAGAACACTGCAGATCCATTCACCAAGGCCCTACCCCAGACTCAGTTCGAGCGGCTGATCGAGATGATAGGTCTTCGATACGCCAGTACATGGCCTTAGTGCAAGTGGGAGATTGTTAGTGTATATGCCCTAGAGGCCATTACTGTATCATACTAGTTTGTATATTACTTGATGGAAGCTTGGGATATTCACCTTGTATAAACAATCTTGCTCAATATAGTAGTTTGCTACTTGGTTTGTTTCTACTTCAATGTGTACTTGTGTTTATTTCAGTATATCACTTATACGCATTAGTGGAGCCCTTAGGATCTTTGCCTGATTACCAGCGTTGTGATGGCAGTCACACTAGTGGGGGCTGGGTAATCTATAGGCACATCCTTATACAGGTCCCTAGTCGTAGGACTATCGAGACAGGGCATCGATACTCCGGAGTAGACTAGCGTATGCGCTTCTCATCCCAGTGTGGGAGATGGTCTGTCCCACAGCCATCAGTACGTCGTACTGGAGATAGTATACGGGTGCTCGTTGGGTTACGAGTACACTGGACAGGACTCGTCGGGAACTGACAGGTTGGTAGTATACCTATCGTCAGTTATCAGTTCCCAGGTGACATGAGTACAGCTTAGTCCGCTGACTTGACACTGACACTTCGCCTCGAGTGTGTTCCCACTGCACTTTGATCACTACCCTACCACGGCTCAAAGGAGTCGTGCAAACAGGTGGTGGTTGGGTGCAGTCCCGAAGCACTTGGAGGCAGTGACGGTTAGACAGGATTCGTCTCTCCCGGTATTGGGGGTTGACATCGCGCTGTGTCTAGGAGAGCCATTACACGAGTAGTCCCTGGCCAGGGCAAGCGAGATATACTGGTAGGTTTCCAGTGTTATCTCAGGGTGTTTTGGGCTTCACTCCGACACGACTTGTACCGCTATTGGGGGACTGACGTTTTACCGCCCCCTAGGCCCGCCATGCGATGTATCAGACGAACAGACCGGACTGTACGGAGAATGTCACGATTCAGACTCAGTAGGAGTTCAGATGGGGTTTCACCTCGTCAGCCTTCTTGTCGGCATCTACCTGGGGACCGTTACGCACAGCTAGTGCCGCTTGCGGTCTGTGGTTAAACCCACTGCCAGCGTAGTGTCGAGTCTTTAGAGTCCCACATAGAGGGTATTCGTCTCTGGGCAAAACAGAGTAGAGGTCGCATGGTTTTGCGACAGGGTTCGTTCTCATCCGCGCACTTGTGCACGTTTGGAGTCCGGACGGATTATACTGGCAGGCTCTGGTTTGAGCCAGATACTGGTATATGTTTTTGGGGTTGCTTTTATATCTTGGTATTCTTGTTCCTCGGAACGAGAATGCAGGTGTGTATGCACAGTTGCTTGAGGCGGAGAATGAGGTTTTTCATTAGGGTTTCGGATCGGGTGCGTATGCACAGTTGACAGTTATCATTTTCCAAACCCTAATGGATTTGTATATTATCTATTAATAATAGTAATTAAATGAGAATTATGTTATGGTTGATTTTTTGTTGACTTGTTGACCTTGGTTGACTTGTTGACCTTTGACCACCATCATGCTTTGAAGATCCTCCTTGATTCATGCTTACACTTCATTTAAAGAAGCATGATAGTGGTCATTCCTAAAATAACCATCAACTATTCTTATTTCAATTATTATCATTTAGATAACTCTTTTCTTTTTGCAATATGGTTGCAAGAAAGAGAAAATATTGCTCATTCTATCATTCTCACTCTCTCTCCTCATTTCATCTTCTTCTTCCTCTTGAAAAGAGAAACCTTCTCATGTGTTGAGAATCATTCTCTTTAGATAGAAAAGCAAACCCTAATCACTCTCTACTCATTCTAGGATGAAGGTTTAGCAAGCCGGAAACCCTAGTTCACTCAAAGATCGAGGAAGAGCCCAAAGTCGAACCTTCGAGGTGGATCCATCTTCGACGGGAGAAGGCGACGAAAAGAGAACCATCAACCTCTACAAGGTTTGAAGAAGAAGGAGTTCAAGTTTAGGTATAACCATCTTCCATAGTAGCTAACTCTCTTTAGCTTGTTAACTAGTTTTAGTTTAGACAACGATCCCGACAAAGTTTAGTCCATGTTGCCTCTTGCGATAAAAATTCGTTTTTTATACCGTTTCCGCCTCCCCGTAAGTACCGGGGGTCGCAATATGGACTTACAGCCGCAAGCGGTCAGCTAAACGTAACGGCCACCCGGGTATTGAGCGATCAGAAGAAAACAAGCGAACCTGTCACAACTCCCGTCGAGCCAACCGGCAACACTACCGTACAGTCCGGTCTCTTCGTCAGATATGCTGCATATCTAGTCTAGGGATGGTAACGTCGACCCCAACAACTCAATAAGTCGTGCCAATGAATGGTCTATAATAGATCGAGAAACTACCGATAACACTTATCAGTAAATCTCAACAGCCCTGGCCAGGGACTTACTGATATAGCTAATCGAGCACAGCATAGCATCAACTCCCAATACCGGGAAAGACGAAACCCCTCCTATCGCTCATTTCCTTCGTGTGTCTCGGGACTGTACCCAACGGCCACCTGTTTGCACGACTCAGTAGAGCCGTGGTAGGGTGGTAATCAAAGTATAGCGGGAGAACACACAAGACTCTATGACGATCTCGGGTCTACAGACTAACCTGCCCCAGTGTCACCTGAGAACTGCTATCCGATGATAGATATAATTCCATATAGGAGTTCTTGGTGAGTCCGTCCAGTGTACCCAGTCACCACTGAGCACCCGTATACGATCTCGATGTCAAACATCGATGAATGTGGGAACATCCATCGCCCATCATATGGGTCTAGTATCATATACGCTAGTCTACTCTGGTATATCGATGCCCCGTCTCGATACACCTACGACTAGGGACATTTCAGGATATGCTTATAAACTACAGATGTCCCACTAGTATGATCTCTATAATAATCACAGTAGTCAAGCCTATATCCTCAGGGCTTTATCAACATGCGTGAATGAATAAAAGCATGATCAAATCAACATGTCAGATAAAGAAGAACCAGATAGCATACTATAATGTCGAGCAAGAATGTACACTGAATATATATATATATATATATATATATATATATATATATACATGTATAAATACATCCACTATCATATAATGGCCTCTTGGGCATACATATATCCAACAATCTCCCACTTGCACTAAGGCCAGTTATTGGCGTATCTCATACCTAACATCTCAAAAAGTCGCTCATGCTGCGGCTGAGGGAGGGCCTTGGTGAGTGGATCCGCGGCGTTGTTCTTTGTGTCTACTCTCCTAATCTCGATCTCGCGGCGATCTACAATCTCCCGGATCAAATGAAAGCGCCTCAGGATGTGTCTGGACCGCTGATGGGACCTGGGCTCCTTGGGTAACGCCATAACCCTATTATTATCACAATACAATGTTATTGGATCAATAATGGTTGGAACTACTCCTAGCTCCAAGACGAACTTCCTCATCCAGACGGCTTCCTTGGCGGCATCATTCGCAGCAATGTACTCAGCCTCCATCGTAGAGTCTGCAACGGTATCTTGTTTGGAACTCTTCCAACTTACCTCCCCTCTATTGAGGGTAAATACAAACCCGGAGATAGATTTGCTGTCGTCCTTATCGCTCTAGAAGCTCGAATCGTTAAAGGCCTCCATTTGGAGATCTCCATTATCATACACCAAGAACAATTCTTTAGTCCTTCGTAAGTACTTAAGAATATTCTTCACAGCTATCCAGTGATTCTCCCCTGGGTTGGATTGATACCTGCTTACAACACTAAGTGCATAAGCTACATCTGGGCGTGTACATAACATCGCATACATTATAGATCCTACTGCCGAAGCATAGGGTATAATACTCATGCGAGCTCTCTCTTCATCGGTCTTTGGGTAAGAGTCCTTAGAGAGAGTGACCCCATGGCAAGCGGGTAAGGCACCCCACTTGGAGTCTTCCATACTAAACCTTTTTTGGATGGTGTTAATATACCTGGTTTAGGATAATCTCAATAACCTCTTGGATCTATCCCTATAGATCCTAATGCCCAGAATGTATGTGGCATCACCCAGGTCCTTCATGGAGAACCTTAGTGATAAGAAAGATTTGACCGACTGTAGCATAGGAATATCATTTCCTATCAGAAGAATGTCATCCACGTACAATATGAGGAATGTGACAGCTCTCCCTACAGCCTTCTTATAAACACAAGGTTCATCTGGATTTTTGATGAAATCAAACTCTTTGATAACATCATCGAAACAGATGTTCCAACTCCGTGATGCCTGCTTTAACCCATATATGGATTTAAGCAATCTACATGCTTTTCCGCTGCTCCCACTATCAATGAAGCCCTCTGGCTGATCCATATAAACGCATTCTTCTAAATCTCCATTTAGAAATGTCGTTTTAACGTCCATCTGCCAGATTTCATAGTCATAGTGAGCAGCAATAGCAAGTAGGATCCGAATGGATTTAAGCATGGCTACGGGAGAAAAAGTCTCGTCATAGTCCAAACCTGGTCTTTGACGAAACCCCTTCGCCACAAGTCTTGCCGTATAGGTCTCTACCTGCCCATCTACACCAATCTTTCTTTTAAAGATCCATTTGCACCCCACAGGTTTTACCCCAGGGGATACAATGTCCAAAGTCCATACTTTGTTGGTGTACATAGACTCCATTTCGGATCTCATGGCATCCAGTCACTTCACAGAGTCTCCACTCATAATAGCTTGCTGAAAACTGGTAGGATCATCATCCTCCATGATGCAGTCTTCTCTGTCACCATCAATGAGGAAACCGTAGTACCTCTCCGGTGGACGAGAAGTCCTACCAGACCTACGGAGTGGTCGAGGTTCCTCAGTTTCTATTGCAACAACCGGTTCAACCAAGTCGTCATTCGTAGTTTGTGTCTCTAGAACCTCTTCTAGATCCACCACATTGCCATCAGCTTTATCTGTGAAAAACTCTTTTTCCAAGAATGTGGCATACTGAGAAAAAACACCTTTTGTTCCTCCTTGTGGTAGAATAGATATCCATAAGAATTCTTTGGATACCCCACAAAATTACACATGACCGACCGTGTCTCGAGTTTGTCCAGATTCTGCTTTTTAACATAGGCCGGGCAACCCCAAATCTTAATTCTCTTAAGAGATGGTCTCTTCCTATGCCATATCTCATATGGCGTGGTAGACACGGTTTTGGTTAGAACCTTGTTCAGTAGAAACGCTGCAGTCTCCAATGCATGCCCCAAAATGAGACGGGTAACTCAGCATTACTTATCATGGATCAGACCATATCTAATAGGGTCCGATTCCGTCGTTCAGACACACCATTGTGCTGTGGTGTGTAAGGAGGAGTGAGCTGAGAGAGAATCCCATTCTCTTTTAGGAAGTTTGCAAATTCTGTACTGAGGTACTCCCCACCTCGATCTGATCGAAGCATTTTGATACTCAAGCCGGTTTGTTTTTCTACTTCGAGTTTATATTCAGTGAATTTCTAGAAAGCTTCGGATTTGTGCTTTAATAAAAATACATGACCGAATCTTGAGAAATCGTCAGTGAAAGTAATGAAGTAAGAAAAACCGCCTCTAGCCTGTGTAGACATTGGCCCACATACATTACTATGTATGAGGCCTAGGAGCTCGGTAGCTCTTTCTCCGTGTCCGGTAAACGGAGTTTTGGTCATTTTACCCTTGATACAAGACTAGCAAGTCGCATAAGATTTATGTTCAAAAGGGTTTAAATATCCATCTTTGTGTAACTTGTTTAGTCTTGTTTCGTTAATATGACCAAGTCTACAGTGCCAAAGAAAAGCTTCATTTATTTCTGAAAGTTTTCTTTTATTAGTGTGTTGTATGCTGAAAACTGTGTGTTGATTTAGGACGTATATCTCGTTATTAAGCGTACCATACCCAACCAACATTTGATTCATGTGAATGTTCATAACATTGTTCTGCAATACAAAATTATATCCTTCATTGTTTAAAAAAGAAACGGATATTATATTACAAAGTATACTAGGTACAAAATAACATGGGTTCAAAACCAATATACACTCTTATGGAAACCCCAAATGATACTCTCCCACTGCAACTGTATGTACATTGGAACCATTTCCAACGCGGAGAGTATGGTCACCTATCTTCAAAACCTTGCTATTTCTCAATCCATGAATAGAATTGCAAATGTGAGAACCTGAACCGGTAGCTAATACCCAGGAAGCAGAGTTTATTGAAAAACAGTTTTTTGTCACAAACACACTGAAGCGGAAGCATCCCCATGCTTCTACTTGAGATTTAAGTACTCCGTGCAGCTGCGCTTCCAATATCCTGTTTTGTGGCAGTGATAACATTCCCCTTTCCCCGATTCTCCAGCTTTGGACTTGTCCTTCCCCTTAACCTTTTTAACTCCACCCCTAGGCTTGGTGGGCTTCTTCTTCATCTTTCCCTTGGCTTTAGCCTTTGGGCGAGAAGAGGAAGATTGCCCAACACTCAAAACGGGAGTTTTCACTGATTTCAGTGTGCTCTCTGCACTCCTTAACATATTAAGGAGTTCATGTATTTCCTTCTCCATATTGTGCATGTTGAAGTTAACTATAAATTGAGCAAAGGTGGAGGGGAGGGACTGCAGAATAATATCCGTATATTGTTCATTGTCCATCGTCCATCCAAGGTCCTCAAGCTCTTCTATGAGAGCTATCATCTTTAGAACATGGTCTCCTACTGGTGTGCCAGGGGCCATTCGCATCTGAAACAATTTCTTTGATGCTTCGTATCGTAATACGCGGGATTGCTCTCCATACAACTCCTTTGTATGGAGGAATATGGCATGAATGTCTATATTCTCGTGCTGCTTTTGATGCGTGTTATCCATCGATGCAAGCGCGAGGCATTTGGCCGTGGCACAGTCAGCGTCCCATGTCTTGCGGACTTCAATATCCCCAACTGAGGATTTTGGACCTGGGACAGGCGGGGCTGGAGCCGTGAGGACATATGATACTTTATCATAAGTCAAGGCAATGTTCAGATTCCTTAGCCAGTCTTTATAATTGGTCCCTTTCAGTTTGTTTTTATCTAGTAGAAGCTTGAGTCCAGTCATTGGTATCTACCATTAAGAGAGAGAAAAGAATACACTCAGCGAAAGCTCTTGCAAAGATCAGATTGGTTATTATCTTGTCTAATCGATGTCTCCCACTACTTTAATCAAGTTTTTCTTTCAAACCTTAAAAAAAAAACTAGCCAGGATTAATTACAGTCTACAACTTCGCCAACCGTTCAGCCATGCCAGCGTCGGTACTTGAGGGAGGTTCCCCGTGCTTTCGTACGGACCTAATTAAAGTAAACCTCGTCTTCTCAGAGGCGTAGCCCCGTTAACACCTTTCTAGACACCTAATGGGTTAGCTAATTGTAAACTGCAAAACTCTCCTGGGAGCAACTATTGCCCACAGTGGGATCGGGATCCAACATCATATGGAAGGTATGCAATCTCATTGCAAATTTCAACTATTGAAATTCCCGATGTGATTTTTACCCCTAGTACCCATGACCTTAACTATGGTCAACAAATCATAAGTACTAGTTAAGTTCTACCCGTCATTTCTTGATTAATTAGACCCACTCATATGACCCTTAACTATGGTCAGCAAAGTCACATGAATGTCCTAATCATTCTGCATCATATGCAGAGTAGGAAGACATCACTTTGCTACCGTACACTACGCCTTAACTATAGTCAAAAAAAGTAGCACGAATACTAAGTACTCTACTTCCTAAAATGACGGAGGGTTGCGGATGATTTTTAAGAAAATCTTTAACGCTTTGAACTTGATATCGTCGTAGAATCAAATGGTTTTCAAAAGGAGTGGCTTGAGCTCCGCAGTTTTGAAAAGTAGCTTTTTCATAAATAGCCGTGTGGTTTTCAAATCCGATTCTACAACATCTTTTTAGGTTTATTTTCTTTACATTAATCATATTAATGTAGCCCCATCATTTAAGTTCTTAAGCCAATCACAGAAAAGAAACGAAAATACAACGTACGCTTATGCCATCCGCATTTGCCGCAATGTTCCGTTATGCACCGTTAGGTTACTTAACTAAAGGCATACCGGGACGGGACTAGCGCGGGTGTAAAACATAAGCAACGTCTACTATATATCTTATATATAATATATCATTCGTCTCAGATATCACATCACAGAATACCGGCAGCAGAAACACACATATGATTATATAGGATATACTAGGACGTCCGTATTTAGTATTTAGCCAATAATAGAAAATACGGATTCTACAGTCGCGATGAATAGCCAAGCCCACACCCCTAGACCCCTACGAGAGCGGCAAGCGACCCTACCAATTCTGGAGTTTAGGAGACCCGGTCTCGACTCCTCGAGATGGCCTCCCTTTGAACCCCAGAACCCAGTCACTTGTGCTCCCCTCCTTGGGTCTATCCTAATGCGGAAAAGTAAATAATATACAACACTGGTGACATCAACCTTAACCCGGAAGTGCCCCAAATAAAAGAATATTACATTACATTTGAATTTTACATGAATGAAAAGAAAACTCTCATCTCACATAAAAAAAACCCCGGCTATTCAATCGCGACAATCCTGCACATCATATCTCAGCAACACATAATATCATATATCATCAACATAAGTAAGTATGCGTACCCCGATTGTCGTTGATGTATAGCAACGAAACCGGAGATATGCGACATACTACACTAACGGTCACAGAAAAGAAAGTGTAAAACTACAACATTTGGAATCCACAATCACTTTAGACATCGTAAATCCGAAATATCACATACTTCGCATTTCATGCCTAACTATATGAATTCCACATATTGTATCACATTCCAGATAAATAGACAGTATTAAACTTTCCGATCGAATAATCAAATACCCAAGATTTCCTTAATAGCTCAACACTTAAGCGGAGTTCAAAAATCCCGGAACATGTCACAGTAGCAGCGGTCCATCCGTTGAAGGGTCAAGCCAACACCTCACATGTGGCACGCCGTACTGCCCCAAACCCTAAGGTTTAGAGGCAGTTCAGACGGTCACATAATCGAGTTAAGGTTTGTGTTCTTCTAGAGGGTCCACCACGTTACTTGCACGTATTTCCGAAAGATTTAAACTCTAGAAAAATTCAACACTTGAAAGTTTTTCGTGCCGGGAAAAAGTGAGTTAATAATATCCGTTCGAACTTTTTAATACTTTCTAAATTACCCGAAAACAGCACGATATTAAATATTCCGATCGAATCAACGAATCCAAAATAATCCCCAGAACACTCAACACTTGAGTCAGATTAAAAATACCCAAAAATATGTACAAGCAGATAAGAACATTACTGTACAAAAACGAGGCTATATTACTTCTGTACGGCCGCGGATCCGCGGCCCAAGCGAGGTATGGCCGCGGTTCCGCGGCGGTATGTACGGATTACGGCGTCGGTTTTTACAGTATTGCTTATATTTGCCTGCTGAATTTTTCAAGTATTTTTAATTCTGAAAAACACAGTTTTAAAAAATTGTCCAGAGAAGGGTCTAATTCCGTATTTCGGGGTTCGATCGGAGTTTTAACTTCGCCTAAACGTCGCCTAAGGCTCTAGCTTGGCTCTAATACCATGAAGGGTTTCCTACAGCACCACTACAAGGGTTTGGAGGCAACACACATGCCATATTTAAATTTTTATGGTGCTAAAGAAACTATCTTAAGGATCATGCTAGAAAATTTAGGGCAACTTAACTTTAACATGAACACAAGTAGTAAAAGCTAGGGTTTTGAGAGTACAACCTTTGTAGCTCCCTACGCTAGACTCCTTGGCTACTTGAGGGTTGGAAAAAGGTTCGCTTGAGATCCTCTAGGTCCACAACGATCCACCCGGAGTCCTCTTTGTCCAAGCTTGAAGTTCCACTAGATCAAAAGAAGAAATGGAAGCTAACACTCTACACTAATGGGCAAGACTAGTGTAGAATGGTGATGTGATTTGTTTTCTCACTTCAAAACCCTAACTTGGTGACTTTTTTGCTCACTTGAGAAAACTAGAAAGCAAGAGAGAAAGGAGGAAGGAGATGATGGCTTGTAAAGAGCTCAAGATAATGATAAGCTTGTGAATAAAAATGAGAAATGAAAATATATATATATTTTCACTCTCTCATTCTTAACCATAGTTATAAAATATCTAGATATTTTACTTTGGAATAGAAATGACCATGGAAAATGAATCATGGTTAAAATAAAGGGTTAGTGCAAGAATAAAACATTAAACTATGATAACAATTTCCATTTCCATTTTTCTTTTCCAAAAAATAATATCCATATATTTTATAAAGGGTGTGAGTCTTATATTGCCACCATCCACTATATCAACAATCATGATAGAATGATGTATGCATGTATGTGTGCATGCATATCCATATGTGCATGAATAAGAATAAATGCATACATGCATGCATACAACAAAAAGACAAGAAAGGGTTTAAAGTGAGAAACTAATGGTCAATGATAAATCAACACTTGATTTAGCAACCCGGTCATATTACATACGACCCGACCAAATGCAAACCGCCCGATTAATATACGGTATCTCATACACGCATTTTAACCGGGTCTATGCGCATATCTCATATGCGCACCACATCGTTTTGCCTGGTCTAGACAACTCTATTGTGGGACTCTAAGACTCGTCAATACGCCGACAGTGGGTGATGATCATATCAAGCACCCCCAAGCCGCAAGCGGTCAGATAAACGTAACGGCCACCCGGGTATTGAGCGATCAGAAGAAAACAAGTGAACCTGTCACAACTCTCGTCGAGCCAACCGGCAATACTACCGTACAGTCCGGTCTCTTCGTCAGATATGCTGCATATCTAGTCTAGGGATGGTAACGTCGACCCCAAGAACTCAATAAGTCATGCCAATGAATGGTCTATAACAGATCGAGAAACTACTGATAACACTTATTAGTAAATCTCAATAGCCCTGGCCAGGGACTTACTGATATAGCCAATCGAGCACAGCACAGCATCGACTCCCAATACCGGGAGAGACGAAACCCCTCCTATCGCTCATCGCCTTCGTGTGTCTCGGGACTGTACCAAACGGCCACCTGTTTGCACGACTCAGTAGAGCCGTGGTAGGGTGGTAATCAAAGTAAAGTGGGAGAACACACAAGACTCTATGACGATCTTGGGTTTACAGACTAACCTGCACCAGTGTCATGATCGCACGCCAAAAGCGTGTCGGATATTTAAAGTTCTAAAGTTTAACCGCGATCAGGACGGTGTCGCTTTGCAGCTAGCCGCGATGAGCATGGGTCGATCCATAGGGAGATGGTAAGTTTTACGTTCTTGTTCTAACGAGTTAACAACATGGCGGATTTGTTCGTTATCTAACCTATGTGTATATTCAAGTATAAGGCTTGTTAGGAAACGATAGGATAGTGTAAGTTAATGGATTCCGTATTCAAGTACTTTGAGCCGAACTCAACCAATGAAGCTAGAACAATCGGCAACAACGTGGATTAGGGGACTTAAGCACGGTATTCATAGAATCCAGCTTATTGACCCTTGTCCTTCCGTTCTTGTCTCTTGCTTTCGCCTCCGGCCAAACCGAATGCAACCGGTCACGGTTAGGAATCACCTTTACCTTGGTAGGGTAGGGTGCCTAACGGAGCGTTTGCATAAGATTTGGGCGGAGTTTCAAATGGGAAAAGACGGGAAAAGAAAATGAGGAGCGAAATGTTAACTTACAAAATCTTTCTCTTTTCCTAACAACAATATTCACACCAACATTCACAAAACAACAAAGAGGAAAAAAGAAAAGCTACAAAGAAAAGAAAAGACTACAAACAAGTAATTAAATGACATGGTAATAAATTGCAAGTAATAAAAGACAAGAATGAAAATGTATGTAAGTAAAAGAGCGAGTAAGAAAGACTAAGAACCATAGAACCCAAAACAAGACATGGGTTCAATAACCAAATCTTAAACTTGCAAGCTCAATGAAGAGGTTGCAAGATCAAGAAGAGGCAAAGAACTCATGGTGAATGAAGGCACAAAAAAGACCTTTATTAATCATCAAGAACGATACAACCCCTTGAGATCAATAACCAACCCTTAAACCTTCAAGCTCAATGAAGAGGTTGAAGGATCAAGAGAAGGTTAAGACTTCAAGGGGACTAAGCTATTTACAAGAAAGGAGAATAGAAAACTTGGACAAAGAATGACAATCCAAGACTAAAGAATGACCTTTGAATCTTTGCCCCATGGTCTGTATTTATAGGCTCCAAAGAATGTAGGGAAATTCGAATTTTTAAATCAACACAAAATCTTTAGCATTGAATGCTCATTACTTCATGTCCATTTGTGCCTTGATTCTTGTCTTCCCCATCATGGTCCATGCTGATTTGTCTATTTGAATTTGATTTGCACTCAGTTTTGGAAGGAAATTTGAATCTTTAAATCGCACACATAATCTTCACCATTAAATGCTTATTACTCCATTCCCATATGTGGCTTGATTCATGGCTGCCCTATTAAGGCTCATGCTGATTTGTTTGATTGACTTTGATTTGATTTCAGTTTTGGAAGGAAAAAATCAACACATGATGTTTAGCCTTGAATGCATATAATAATTTGCCTTGAATGCATATCTACATGTGCCTAAAAGTATTGTGTACACATTTGTTGTGTTGGACCATTTAGATAGAAAAATGTATACACAAACTTGTTGGAAAAAGGGACTCCTGAAGTATCGGTCGGATTGCGGTTCTGGTTTCAGTGTCGGCTCTCAATTGATATATCCATGCTTTTAAATGTATTTCCAGTATTTTATCACGGATACCTGTAATCTGTATTACTGAGCAGACATTGGTTAATAGTACCGATAAATACAACAAATAGATAATGAATGGGCGGTATTAGAATGCAGTTTTCTGATATGAACAAATACCCCCAAACTTATCTTTTGCTCGTCCCGAGCAAAACCATTTATTCACAAAAGAAAATCCTAACCGCACTTTCGCAGGGAACGCGATTGCACTGAGCATGTGCAATAAGCCGTTAAACCTCTAGGTGTCCCTAGTAGGAGGAGTGTTGTCTCCTGAGGGTTTTCAGCGGATACTACCCACAAAATCCCGTCAAGCTAGTTTTGCGAAATAACTATGATTCAAACCCTAAGGTTTTGTTTAACAGATAACAATTCTATTATCCTAAATTTAGAACTATCGAACCTTTATTTTTCACACCTCGCTTCTCTTTTAACTTAAGATTTTATATGTCTTTACGTGCAGTGTAAATAGTGTCGTTAAGTTTCAAAAGGATCGATTAAAGTCGTCATGTCACAAAATAAAGCCCAGATAAAAATTTAAAAGGATCACATAAGTTTTATAAGGAGTTAAGTATTTCTCAAGTTTTGTTTTTCAGTAAGGTTTCAAATTCAGAATTTCTATCTTCCATAACAGGAAACTAGGTCTTATTTTTCACTCCACCTTTTTCTTGTTTTCATTTCATACACACCTTTGTGAACGTGCAATAGTCTTTATCATAGAATGAAACCTTCATATCTCCGCAAGAAATACTTTTTTATAAAAATCTGTCTTTTGTCAAGATTATTCTCACACAAAGAACCGTTAGGAATTTTAACTCGGAGAGAACACTTGCTTGACTTTGTTTTAATTTGGACTTTCTAGGCTTCTTAGCGAGCTTTGGGCCAATGCTCCCAAATCAGTTGGTTTTAGGGCATTAGGTGTAGAGACACCCCAGCGGACTTAATTACTCAAGTCACCTAGGCCCAAAAACAAAAGACAATTTTAGCGTGAAAATCATGATGATTTAATGCAGACGGAGATATAACTGGTAGTTCAATTATTTTTTGGATAAAAGACGTTTTTAGTGGGTTAGGTGTGTAATCATTCCAATCAAGTTCCAGATGGGTTATTCTTCAGAATTAGTTCCAATTAAGGCCTCAATAATATCCCTTCATATTCACCTCTCTTTAAACCTAGTCTTGATATTACTTATTTCAGAACAAACCTATTTGATCCTCAGAAAATATTTTATCAATTTAAAAGTTTTCAGACATAATAGACTTGTCATCTAATTTTCAAAACTCACGACACGTGTAGTGTGATGTAAAGACGTATATTAGCTATAGTTAACTTCAAAGGAGAGTTATCTTTCAGGTTTTCAAAATCTAAAAATAGGATTTAGTTGTTCCTATCTTATCAAATAAAACCGTCGAAATATTGAATCTAAGTTCTCCCGCTAGCTAACTTGACGACATAGTTTTTATGTTTTTAGAAAATTTTCTGATTTTTATGGGTTTTTAAATAAGTATGCAAATGCAGAATATACAAATGAATGTGAAGGTAGAAAGCTTACCGAGCACACCCCCAAACTTAAACTTGACAGTGCCCTCACTGTCAGGCTACACCAAGAGAGTCAAAATTGTCGGTGCCTCCCCAAAAACAAATTATATACAAAAATAAAAACCAAAAATATGTATACCAAAAGGTTCCCCCCAAACTTAAGTGAAACAGTGTTTCCACTGTTTAGCGTTGAAGTTCAGGATTAGGAGGGGAGAGAACGGTATCAAGCTATACAAGGCCTTACACAGGCCAAAAGTGAGTACCAACCATTCAAAAATTCTATCTATGTAATATGCGGGTTGGTGAAAGAATGTGAAGAGAAAAGAAATGGAGAATACGCAAGACCGTATGGAGATAGAAGCGGGATACGGTCTCGGTATATGAGAGGAAGAATGGCGGAAGGGAAAAAGAAATGGTGTACGAACTTGAGGGTGAAAATGGAGTGAATAAATTAGCGCAATTTTTAATGACCAATGTGTGAAAAGCGATTGTGCTAATTTATTAACCCGTCGAGAAATGGGGTCAAATCCCTCAAGATTCGTGAGAAATGGGTATGCCGAACTCGGTAAACCAGACATAGGAAATGAAAGTGATACAGTTTCATGCAATGTCGGAACGATGGAAGGAACGAAGGGGAGTGATTTAGGGATAGTCTTATTCTCACCTAAGTAAACTGTCTCCAACTCGAAAGATTCCATCAATGGTTCGAATTGACTGTGAGCAACCGAGTTTGATGGTTCAACTAACTCATCTGAAAATTTGAAGGACTCAAACTCGGGTGGTGAGCCTTCAACATCGTCTGAAAAAGTGAAACACTCGTAATCGTTATCGGCTGTGAGAAGAGTGTCATATTCAAGGAGGAACGCACTAGTGGCGTCAAATGTGCTGTGATTGAACAGAAATTTTTCAAACTCACAGTCCTCCTGCATGATCTTTTGCGTGGTCGGAACGATGGAAAGGATGGAGGGTGATTTAGGAAGTATAACAGTTAATGGTTCAGGAGGATGAATTGAAAAATCCGACACATCAAACAAAAATGGTTCATCCTCAAAACTATCCTCAATACTCTCCTCAATACTATCCTCATAATTCTCCTCGAAAATTATCTCATCCATGCAAATCTCATCAAAATCAAGACGCATATGAAGTTCGGGAGAAACATTTAATGACTCGGGATGATGAATTGGAGAGAAAATTTCAGTCAAATCTACAGGTTCATCATCTAAAATACTCCCTACGTCAATATCCTCAATCAAGTGAAAATTAAGATTCTCAGACTCCTCATCAAAAGCATAGATTTCAATCGATTCTAGTTCTAAGATGGAGGTGTAGAGGTTAAAAGGTTTAGGACCGGTTTCACTTGGAATGGACCCTTCACAATCGGGTAAATCAAATACTACAAAATCGCACAACTCATTAACCTTTCTATCTTCAATTGGTAAATCTTTTGGGACACTAGATAGACATTCAAAATTGGAGTTGTGTGAATCAATTTGCAATGGGTAGGTTTGATTAGGAAGGGTGTACAGCTCACTTTCACTACTCAAATTCTCAGCCTGTCCTACCGTCTCATCATACATTGTAAAATGTGGAGCTAGTTGAAAACTAGCTACCGGGTCACTAGGTTGTATGAGGACGGCCATGGACGCATTCAAATCCATCATCTGTTGGCATGACACTACCCTAAATTCTTCCAACATTTGTTCTAGACTAGACATGGATTGTGAAGGGGTTTCAGTAAAACATTCAAAGTTGTTTGGATACTGGAAACTCCCAAAAGGTTGTTCAGAATCAATGTCTAGGGCAGGTGCAAAAGTTGGGTAGGACTCGTAGGAATTGAATGGCTGGACAAGGGTAGGATCATCATACGAATAAGAAGGTGAATGGAATTGTTGATCCATAGAATTTGTAGTGATGAAAGGAGTGAAAGATCGGCTACAGGATTGTTCAATATGTTCAGCGAGGGACAAAGGACGACTTGCAAAAGGGGTGTCAACATAAGAGGGTGGGGGAGGTTGATACAAAGTGGATTGCGGAGTGCAAGTGTTTGTCCTAGATGCGTCTATGCGATCTTTCAATGAAATTTTTAGCATGGATGGATCGTTCGAAGTTCGACCAAAACAAGAACCGTAAGAAGTTATGTCTGGTTGTGGGTACCAAAGTTTGGCAAGGGTTTTTCGAGGTGGGGTACCCATGATATGAAGAGAGAAAGAAAGAAAGGAAAAGAAAAGAAAAGGAGGGGAAAAAGAATGTGATTTTTTAATTTTTTAGTTAGTTATTAACAAAAGAATGAAATATACAAAAAAGAATCTGGACAAAAACAACCACGACACAAAAATACCACACACCTAATCGTTCTAGGGTTCACCTAGGTCAACTAGACCTGCTCAAGAACTTGATTGTCGAAGTAAAACTGTGTCGAGAAACAGGCTCAAGATACACTGATCACGAGGCCAGGTAAGTGCAAGATAAGGGGAGGTTTTCCGACGCTTTCGTGAAGGTCCTTAATTAAATAACCCTTTCTCTTTTGGCGGTTTCGCCGTTAACACTTTCCTAGACACCCCGTAAACAATATACCGTTAAGCGGTGTTCTAAACACAATTAACTTCTCCTAGTGAGCGCGAAATCCTTAAGGCTTAAAGTCTAATTTCTTTTAAAATTTGTGCCGGTAAACGTTATGCTCAAGTTCGTGATTTGTGGGCCACGGAAAAGGTGATGAAATCCTTTACCGTATGTTGTGGGGTTCGCTTGCCCTTAAATCCGTATTAATGTATGCAATGCGCAATTCAATGGAAAAAAAAATTTATTCAAAGAATCAAACAATCGTTTTTTAGTTTAAGCTCGGCACTGCAACAAATACGGGTTAGTCAATTTTTTTAATTTTTTTTTTTGGTGTTTGCTAGCGAACTTGCAAAGAATCCTGCAAAGATATTATATTGGAAGCGTCGGATTTGAGAAGAAGGTGTTAGTAAAGTACGTACCGTTAAGTTGTGGGCTAAGAAACCCCCGTTGAATCAAATCCGGTAAGCTTGAAAAGTTCGCTTGCGCGGGTCAAACTACCCGGATCTTTGGCACTGTTCTTCGTAACCACCTTGATTTTGAATGTGCACTTTGCTCCCCATGCCCGCTTTTCGCAAATCCGCAAAATCTGAAATGTCGGAAAAAATGGATATTAGTGCGGAAAAACGATACGAATGCCCAAATACCTGCACACTAAAAATTATAAAAAACAAACAATACAAATAGGACAAAAATAGAACACTGGAGCTCAGAGGAGAAATTGGAGGCAAGAGGTGGTGAAAGGGCCGGCGTCGCCGGATTTGGTGATGATGTCGCCGGCCAACTTGATGAGGTAGGGCTCCAAATTTCAACAGTAGTCTCAGTGTTCCACTAATGCCACACTGGTATTGTTATCTTTTTATTTTAGTTACAGAGTGCAAGCAGGTATAAAATCCAGAGAACAAAATGGTTAGCTTGTGTTAATTTTTTTGTTTGGTTTTGAAATTTTGAATTTTTTTTAGTTTGTTTTAGAAAATAGGGTTAGATGGATATTAACAAGATTAACCCGAAATAACAAAAACAAAAACGTTACCGTCTCCCCGGCAACGGCGCCATTTGATCGCACGCCAAAAGCGTGTCAGATATTTAAAGTTCTAAAGTTTAACCGCGATCAGGACGGTGTCGCTTTGCAGCTAGCCGCGATGAGCACGGGTCGATCCACAGGGAGATGGTAAGTTTTACGTTCTTGTTCTAACGAGTTAACAACATGGCGGATTTGTTCGTTATCTAACCTATGTGTATATTCAAGTATAAGGCTTGTTAGGAAACGATAGGATAGTGTAAGTTAATGGATTCCGTATTCAAGTACTTTGAGCCGAACTCAACCAATGAAGCTAGAACAATCGGCAACAACGTGGATTAGGGGACTTAAGCACGGTATTCATAGAATCCAGCTTATTGACCCTTGTCCTTCCGTTCTTGTCTCTTGCTTTCGCCTCCGGCCAAACCGAATGCAACCGGTCACGGTTAGGAATCACCTTTACCTTGGTAGGGTAGGGTACCTAACGGAGCGTTTGCATAAGATTTGGGCGGAGTTTCAAATGGGAAAAGACGGGAAAAGGAAATGAGGAGCGAAATGTTAACTTACAAAATCTTTCTCTTTTCCTAACAACAATATTCACACCAACATTCACAAAACAACAAAGAGGAAAAAAGAAAAGCTACAAAGAAAAGAAAAGACTACAAACAAGTAATTAAATGACATGGTAATAAATTGCAAGTAATAAAAGACAAGAATGAAAATGCATGTAAGTAAAAGAGCGAGTAAGAAAGACTAAGAACCATAGAACCCAAAACAAGACATGGGTTCAATAACCAAATCTTAAACTTGCAAGCTCAATGAAGAGGTTGCAAGATCAAGAAGAGGCAAAGAACTCATGGTGAATGAAGGCACAAAAAAGACCTTTATTAATCATCAAGAACGATACAACCCCTTGAGATCAATAACCAACCCTTAAACCTTCAAGCTCAATGAAGAGGTTGAAGGATCAAGAGAAGGTTAAGACTTCAAGGGGACTAAGCTATTTACAAGAAAGGAGAATAGAAAACTTGGACAAAGAATGACGATCCAAGACTAAAGAATGACCTTTGAATCTTTGCCCCATGGTCTGTATTTATAGGCTCCAAAGAATGTAGGGAAATTCGAATTTTTAAATCAACACAAAATCTTTATACTTCATGTCCATTTGTGTCTTGATTCTTGTCTTCCCCATCATGGTCCATGCTGATTTGTCTATTTGAATTTGATTTGCACTCAGTTTTGGAAGGAAATTTGAATCTTTAAATCGCACACATAATCTTCACCATTAAATGCTTATTACTCCATTCCAATATGTGGCTTGATTCATGGCTGCCCTATTATGGCTCATGCTGATTTGTTTGATTGACTTTGATTTGATTTCAGTTTTGGAAGGAAAAAATCAACACATGATGTTTAGCCTTGAATGCATATAATAATTTGCCTTGAATGCATATCTACATGTGCCTAAAAGTATTGTGTACACATTTGTTGTGTTGGACCATTTAGATAGAAAAATGTATACACAAACTTGTTGGAAAAAAGGACTCCTGAAGTATCGGTCGGATTGCGGTTCTGGTTTCAGTGTCGGCTCTCAATTGATATATCCATGCTTTTAAATGTATTTCCAGTATTTTATCACGGATACCTGTAATCTGTATTACTGAGCAGACATTGGTTAATAGTACCGATAAATACAACAAATAGATAATGAATGGGCGGTATTAGAATGCAGTTTTCTGATATGAACATGTCACCTGAGAACTGCTATCCGACGATAGATATAATTCCATATAGGAGTTCTCGGTGAGTCCGTCCAGTGTACCCTGTCACTACTGAGCACCCGTATACGATCTCGATGTCAAACATCGATGAATGTGGGAACATCCATCGCCCATCATATGGGTCTAGTATCATATACGCTAGTCTACTCTGGTATATCGATGCCCCGTCTCGATACACCTACGACTAGGGACATTTCAGGATATGCTTATAAACTACAGATGTCCCACTGGTATGATCTCTATCATAATCACAGAAGTCAAGCCTATATCCTCAGGGCTTTATCAACATGTGTGTGTTAGTGTATATGCCTTAGGGGCCATTATTGTATCATACTTGTATGTATATTACTTAATGGAAGCTTGGGATATTCACAGTTGTAAATACGGTCTTGCTAAAAATGGTAGTATGCTACTTGGTTTGTGTCTACTTTAATATGTGCCTATGTTTCTTGTAAACGTATCACTTATACATATTAGTAGAGCCCATAGGATCTTTGCTTGATTACCAGCGTTGTGATGGCAGTCACACTAGTGGGGGCTGGATAGTCTGTAAGCAACATCCTATACAGGTCCATGGTCGTTGGATTATCGAGATAGGGCATCGATATTCCAGAGTAGACTAAGTGTGTACGCTTCTCATCCAAGTTGGGGAGATGGTCTGTCCCACAGCCATCAGTACGTCGTACGGGAGATAGTATACAGGTGCTCAATAGGTTACGGGTATACCGGACAGGACTCGCAGGGGAACTGTTAGTTGGTATTATACCCATCGTCAGTTAAACAGTTCCCAGGTGACATGAGTACAGCATAGTCCGTAGACTTGACACTGCTACTTTGCCTCGAGTGTGTCCCACTGTTCTTAGATTACTACCCTACCACGGCTCAAAGGAGTCGTGCAAACAGGTAGCAGTTGGGTGCAGTCCCGAGCACTTGGAGGCAGTGGTGGTTAGATAGGATTCGTGTCTCCCGGTATTAGGAGTTGATATCGCGCTGTGTCAGAGAGCCATTACGCAAAGTCCCTGGCCAGGGCAAGCGAGATTTACTGGTAGGTTCCAGTAGTTTTCTCAGGGTGTAATGGGCTACGCTCCGACACGACTTATACCTCTATTACGGGACTGATGCTTGCTGCCCCCTAGGCTCGATATGTGATAGTCTTAGACGAATAGACCGGACTGTACGGAGATTATCACATCAGGCTCAGTAGGAGTTCGGATGGTTTTCCTCATCGGCCTTCTTATCGACATCTACCTGGGGACCGTTACGTACAGCTAGTGCCGCTTGCGGTCTGTGGTTAAACCCACTGCCAGCGTAGTGTCGAGTCTTTAGAGTCCCACACAGAGAGTTTCCCTGCTCCAGGCGAAACGATATAGAGGTCGTATGGTTTTACGACAAGGGTTCGGACGCATACGTGTGTTTACGCACGTACGACATTCGGACAGTTTTTACTAGTCGGCTTTGGTTTAAGCCAGTTTCTAGTATCAGGTTATTGGATTTATACAGTCTAAAGTTTTTCCGTGTTTTCACGGATTGGAGGGGCGTTCTCGTAATTTTCCGGGAAGCTTCTAGAAGCATGGTGACTTGGGGGTTAAGGTGGTATATGCATTAATTGGATTAATGAGTCATGTAGTGATTCATACATTGAGTTAATGATTCATTTAATGTTTTATATGACTCATGTGATGAATCACTTAGTGAATTAATGAAACATGGTGATAATTCATTGTTTGTTATTTACTAAATATTATCATATGTTTCATATATACACAAATGGCTTCATTCATCCAAAAGGATTCTTATCATCACCTTCTCTCTCCTCAAGCTCTCTCATTCTTGAAACCCTAACCCTAATCTCTTATGTGTTGAGATCAAGGGTTAGCTAGACTAATACATCCATAACCTCACTCTATATCCCCTAGGTAGCTTAGATTAGCACTTTGAGCAACCTAGTTATCTCAAGTTAGAGATAAAGCTTGTAGTAGGAGCTCTCGGGTGGATCATCTTTGATTCGAGGAGGCCGTTGAGGTGCCGATGTTCTATGGAGCCTACGAGGAGTGGAGGACCGCGATGAAGACCCGAAGGACAAGTAACATGAGGTATAACTTCGAATCCGAGTAGTTAAACCTTTCGTAGTTTGCTAGTAACGGTTTAGAAATGATTCTTGCGCTCAAGTCCGTGTTACGAAGCTTTGATAATCGTTTTTCATATATTCCGCCTCCCCGCAAGTTCGTGGGGTGCGTGACATGGACTTACAGTGGTATCAGAGCCAACTAAACCATTACTAGCTTGTTAGCAACTGATTAGAACTTCGATCGTCAGAAAACGCGAAAATGAAACCCCGGAAATCCCAAGTTTCTGTTAATTTTAAAAGTGTCTGAAAAAATATTTGACATACCTTAAAATTCACAGCAGGGAAATATAAGAATACTTGGAAAATACGAAGTTCCTACTCGCTGTTATGGCCGCGGATCCGCGGCAATAGAGTGCTTGTGCCGCGGATCCGCCGCCGAGTCAACTCCAAGTTGACTCGTATTTGCTCTGTTATTCATGTTTTTTGGCTTTTTGTTTTCCTGTATGTTCTGTTTCTACCCAGGTTGCTTCTTTGCTGGTTTGCTTTTGGGGTAAACACAGAATATGGTAATCGATCGATGTTCTAAGATATTTGCTAATTGTGTTTTTATCTGTAATGTTTAAAGTGTTCGTAAACCTCCCCTAACTGCTAGTATGTCGGTTGGCAGGCGGTTGCACATTTCTGTAATGTTTACTGTTTGTGTATATGGACTTGATTGGAATGTTGTGATGATTAGCTGGGGTTTGAGATGGGTTTAATATTCATTCATTCGATGTAAATGTAATATGATGTAATATTCTTTTGCGGGGCGCATCCAGGTTGCGGTTGTAGCAACCGTTGTATTATTTCTTTTTACTGTTTTTGCTCCTAGGATAGACCCAAGGCGGGGTACACAAACTACCGGGTACGTTGAAGTGTTTAGTGGCTTACTCACTTTGTTGAGGGAGACCGCTTCACTTTAAGTACTTGGCGGGTAGTTTTCCGTACCCGTAGGGGTCTAGGGTGGGGTAATGGCTATTCATCACAACTGTGTAATCCATCTTTTATTGCAGGCTCAAAGTAAATGCGGATTGCTAGTATATCCAATAAAGTTCATCTGTGATCTGGAGTGCTTATTATTGCGTCTGACGAATGTACAATATCTATATATGATAGCTATTAGACGTCACTTATGTTTTACACCCGTGCTAGCCCAGCCCCCGCTCTGTCGTTAGTTAAGTAACCTAACGGGTGATGACGGGACCCCGTGGCGAATGCGGATGGCATAAGAGGACGTGGTATTTTCGTTGTTTTCTGCAATGATAGGATAAAAGATGGGACGCGTTATAATAATGCAAAGAAAATAAACCAAAGTTTAATCGTTGGAAAAAATTTAAAAGAAACCACTCGGTTATTTTAAAAGATCAGAATTTTTTAATTGCGGAGCTTTAACCACTCCTTTTAAAAAGTATCAGGTTCCATCGATTATATCAAGTTCACGGTTTTGCCAAAACCATTCGTAGCCCTCCGTCATTTCATTTGGGTATTCAGTAGTATTCAAGCTATGTATTTTGACCAACGCCAAGGCATAGTGTTTGGTAGCTGCTGGGTATTTCATTTGTTGCATAGATAGATGTGTTAGTTTGGGACAGTCGTATTATCATTTTGGCCAATGTCAAGGATATGTATGGGTGGGTTCAAATTAACAAGGACAATGATGGGTAGAACTTGACATGTGACTTATGACATTTTGACCAACGCCAAGGTCATAAGAGCATAGGGCAAAAATTTATATCGGGAATTTCTAAAGAAACTGAAATTTGCAGAGAGATGCATACCATTTTGGAGTTTGATGAATGTTGGAAGGATTCCTTCAACATTATCATACGATGATATTTTGGATCCCGATCCTACTGTGAGTATATATACTTATCAGGAGATTCGTCACTTAACGATCAATGCTATAAACCAAGTAGGTGTCGAGAAAGGTGTCAGCGGGGTTACGCCCCCAGAGAAAAGAGGTTATTTAATTAAGGAACTTCGCGAAAGCATTGGAAAACCTCCCTTGAAGTATCGACACTGACCTGGCTGAACGGTTAAGCAAGAATTGTATGGTGAGAATAGTTCTGGCTAATTCTTCTTTTATGGTTTGAAGAGGGATTCGAGAAACATTGGGAGCCATCCTGTTTAGATAAATTAAAAACCACTCTAAACTTGCAAGAGCATCATGCTAATAGTATTTTCTTCTCACTCTTAAATTGCAGCAACCTTGTGACCACGACTAGGTTACATCTAGATAATAAATTGACTGAATCTTACTTATATGAGTGGCAAAAGTCTGTCCAGATGTCCATTACCTATGACAAGCTGGACCACCCTATTACTACTCAAGATCCCGCCGTCTCAGGTCTAGTTTCCACTGTCGCGGATATGGATATCCGTCAGACAAGGGAAAAAGATAAAGCGAAAGCTAAGTGCCTCGTCTAAGCTTCAGTTGATGGTGTATACCAGAAGCAGCACGAGAAGATGGACTTAGTTTCCATCTTTCTCCATAACAAAGATTTATATGGAGAGCAATCTCATATCGCAAGATATGAGACCTCGAACGAATTAATTCAAGCGAGGTTGGCTGACGGGTCATCTGTAGAGGACAACGTCCTTACAATGACTAGCTGTATTGATGAGCTCCAGGACCTGGAGACTGCGTTGGGAAACGAGTCAGATACTGACTTGATTCTACAGTCTCTGCCTCCTACCCTAAAGGAAACTAGGGAAGTAGAAGGAAAGAGAAGGGCAAAAGTTTCGGGACTGGATATAGTAAAAGTGGGATGTTCCTATTGTTACAGGAATGAACATTGGCAGAATGATTGCAGGGCTAGCAAAGCCAGTAGCCAGGATTCGAAGCATGTTGTGGTTTCAGCCTCAAGTGTATTTGTTATTGAGAACTATTTGTCAATTAACTCTACTTCCTGGGTACTAGATACCGGAGCTGGATCTCATATCTGTAATTCATTACATGCTTTGAGAAATCGTAGAGTTATGAAGGTAGGTGATTTGTCTCTCGGAGTTGCAAACGGAATGAGCATAGACGCTGAATCCGTGGGAGAATATCGCCTAGGTTTGACAAGTGGGCAGATATTGATTCTACGTAACTGTCTGTATGTACCTGTTCCCCTCCGAATGGCGGCCTAGACTTTAGGACGTCTAGCCTGAGATTCGGGGCAGATGCTAATTGGTTTTATCCGTCTACCTCTCTGAAGATGCCAAGTTGATTTATGGCACCGTGTATTGGAGGTTTAGACGGATGCGGCCCATGTAGCGGACTTCGTCAGATTCCTCCTCACTAGAGAGGTTTTTGATTGTGGGGACGCTCTTCCCTGCAGGCGCAAGCCCCTGCAGTTAATTACGCTACCGCGTCGCGGTAACAACTTTCTCCTTCTCCAGAATTTCACTTCGTGTCGTGTGTGTTTGTTTTGTTTGTGGTTGCCCGTGGATTGTATACGGAGACTGAGTAATGCCGTCTCCCGTAGGACGTGGATTAGTCCAAATCCGTATTTACTTAGATTTGGGTTTGGTGTTTTTAGTTTAAGGATACGTTAGCCATATTGAGGCTAAGATCAACTTAAACGTTCGTTAAGGATACGTTAATCCTGTTTAGAATTAAGATCGACTTAACGTGGTGATCCATTCAATATATGGCCATCGGGACTCGTCACCTCTGTGACGTCGTTGAAGGATTACAACGACAGATGTCAGAGGAGTCCGGAGATGTACCCTCGAGCCTGAGTTGATTTAGGGTTTTATAATCCATTTAAATGTTTAAGGATACATTAGCCGTGTTTGGGGCTAAGATCAACTTAAACGGGACCGTTTAGATCCGGCAAAAGAGCGGTTGGGCTCTATTGCTCCAGTTTAGGGACGTGGTGGTCCATGTTCCAGTTGAGGGACGTGGAGGTCCATCGCCAGTTTAGGGACGTGGTGGTCCATGTTCCAGTTTAGGGACGTGGTGGTCCATCATTAGTTTAGGGACGTCTCGGTCCGATATTAGTTTAGGGACGTTTCGGTCCGATATTAGTTTAAGAACGTTTCGGTCCGACATTAGTTTAAGGACGTTTCGGTCCGATATTAGTTTAAGGATGTTTCGGTCCATGAGTTTAAGGACCCCGCAGTCCATATTGATGTGTGGTCGTCGGGACCCGTCACCTCTCTGACGTCGTTGAGGGATTACAACGATAGGCGTCAGAGGAGTTCGGAGATGTACCCTTGAACCGGATGTAAATTGATTTAGGAGAGCAGTCTTACTTAGTCAATTTAATTTGAGGACTTACGGCCATGATTGGGCTAAATCCAGTTGAGAATATTCAATGTTTTTATCTTTGGCCTATTAGGCCTGTGCTAGGGCTTTGCCCATATTTAATAATGCACTGCATTTTATTCTGGCCTGCTAGGCCTTTTTGATTTGGGCTCTGTCCCTTTCTTTTTGATGCAGAGAATCTGTTTTGGTTTGGGCTCTGCCCTTTTTAAAATAATGCATTGCATTTTATTAGGCCCGTTAGGCCTTCTGTAATTGGGCTTGGCCCTTTTGTAAGCAATACGGTGCATTTGTCTGGCGCTTTGCGCTAAGTAATGAGTGCAAGCTCATATGGTGATGACACGTGTCATGCTCTGGTGAGCGCAAGCACAGTTAGCGCAGTGCGCTGCGCCAATGCGCTGCGCTGCGGACACGTGGCGCGCTCTGGTGAGTTGCACCAATTTCAGAGAGCAATGCTCTATTTTAAAAGCGCATAGCGTAAGTTGTTCTGGAGCTGACACATGGCTCTCTCTGGTGGCTTGCGCCAACCCAAGAGCGCAACAGTACAGATTTACAAGTGCAAGGCACTGTTTTAATATCTTGATCTAATTTTGGATTCAAGAAAAGAATCTTTTTAAGATTCCAGAACCAGTGGTTCATTAAAAGGCAATGCCTTTGTGTAGATCAAATGATCTAATAAAGAAGTATATTACTTCATATTTTATTCTTATTATTTGATCTTTTCTTTTTAGTTTAAGATCTTGATCTTGTTTTTAGATCATTGATCTTTTCAGAAGAAATTCTTCTTTTCAAAGGTTTACCTTTTTTTCTTTCTGATTTCTTCTCAAACTTTCTTTTTAGGAGTTCTCTGAATTCTTTCTCTGTTTCTCTGTCAATGTTCTCTCTTCTTCTTTTTTTTTTTTTTTAGAAAGAAGGATCATTGGTCGTTGGGATCCACCACCTCTCCGACGACACTGAGAGATTACAATGCCATATATCGAAGGTGTGAAGGGATGTACCCTTTGAACCATGTCTCACTCATTAGGGGGAAGAACAGGCTGGAGCTTAAGCTTCTCGCTGCTGAAAAAAACTTCTTTTCGTTCGCGCACATGCGTCGCACGTGTTGGGCGCACGTGCGTCGCACGTGTTGGGCGCTCATATTTGCACGTAGCACACATGGATCTTGCGCATATGCGCATTATGGGGGGGAGCAAGCTCCTATGGAGAACGAGTCTCCTTTTAATTGAATATTCTCATGTGGTGTGCACGTGCGTTGCACGTGGTGCGCGCGTGGCGGGCACACGTGCGTTGCACGTGGCGCACATGCGCATTATGAGGAGAAGCAGAGCTTCTATATATGGAGAACAGGCTCCTTTTAATATTATTATATGTTCTCATGTGGTGCGCACGTGCGTTGCACGTGGTGCGGGCGTGACGAGCACACGTGCGTTGCACGTGGCGTACATACGCATTATGAGGAGAAGCAGGGCTTCTATATATGGAGAAAATGCTCCTTTTAATATTATTAAATGTTCTCATGTGGTGCGCACGTGCGTTGCACGTAGTGCCGCATGGCGGGCACACGTGCGTTGCACGTAGCGCACATGGCGCTTGCGCGTATGCGCATTATGGAGGAGCATGCTCCTATCTTGGAGAACTAAGCTCCTTTGGAGAACTAAGCTCCTTTGAGTATTGAATCCTTTGAGGATTTAACTCTACCTTTCTAAGAGGTATCCCCTCTTATTTATATGCGAGTGGTAGAGAAGCCATCTCTCATTTTCCCGATGTGGACTAAAAAATGCATTCCCCATGTAGTAGAGCATTACTTTAGATTACACGTGTATAACACATTTGCTCATAACTTTTGATCTCGGATGAATTATGAGGCCCATAATATATCAAATCGAAGCTCTTTTCGAGATGCTTTCAATATCATCAGCATTTAGCTGTTTTTCATTCCGGAGTTTGCCAAAATACAGGTCGGAAAATACTGGTTCGCATCTTCTTCCTTAGATCACATGTGCATAGACATTTGCTCATAACTTTTGATTCCGGATGAATTATGAGGCCCATAATATATCAAATCGAAGGTTTTTTCGAGATGGTTTCAACACCATCATAATTTAACAGTTTCTCATTGGGGAGTTTATCAAAATACAGGCCGGAAGATACTGGTTCGCATTTTCTTAAGCGTATCGCTGCCATTTGATACCTTGGACTCTTTTGCGCAGAATTTTTTGGCGGGAACAGTACCTAGTATGACTTGCAATATCATATCAGTGTCCTCACTTTCAAGAGAGGGATATGATTTTACATTCATAAGTGATGTAGTTCACATCCACCTAAATCAAGTTTTGATTGTGTCCGGTACATTAGATGACGGCATATACGTATTGAGTCAAGCTCAGGTTTTCAATGTCCAGAACACACTTAAAAGAAAGTCTCCAGAATTAAATCAGACTTTCTTATGGCATTGTAGACTAGGTCACATCAATGAGAGAAGGTTAACTAAGTTACATAGAGAAGGATATTTGAATCCGTTCGAATATCAATCTTATGCTACTTGTGAATCTTGTCTCATAGGAAAGATGATAAAGACTCCGTTTACTGGACACGGAGTAATAGCAAGCGAGCTCTTGGGACTCGTACACAGTGACGTGTGCGGTCCAATGTCTACACATGCGCGAGGTGGTTATTCCTACTTCATTACTTTTATGGATGATTTCTCTAGGTATGGATATGTCTTCTTAATGAAGCATAAATCCAAGGCCTTTGAGAAATTCCAAGAATACAAGAATGGAGTGGAAAAACAAACAGGTAAGAGTATAAAGACACTGAGATCTGATCGAGGTGGTGAATACTTAAGTGCCGAGTTCCTGGGTTACTTAAAAGAGAATGGAATTCTCTCTCAGCTTACTCCTCCATACACACCACAACACAACGGTGTATCGGAAAGGAGGAATCCAACCCTATTAGATACGGTTCGTTCCATGATGAGTAACGCCGAGTTACCGCGATCATTCTGGGGATATGCACTAGAATCAGCTGCATATCTTTTGAACCTAGTTCCTACCAAGACTGTGCCTACCATACCATATCAGATATGGAGTGGGAAGAAACCCTATCATCAGTATCTGAAGATTTGGGGATGTCCGGCTTTTGTTAAAAAGCAGCATGCAGACAAGCTCGAGGCACGATTAGTACATTGTAAGTTTATGGGATATCCAAAGAACTCCAAGGGATATCTATTCTATTACGCAGAGGAACAAAATGTTTTTGTTTCTCGTAATGCCCATTTTCTAGAATATCAGTTTTTAGAAACGGAAACAAGTGGGAGCGAAATAGAACTGGAAGAAATTCCAGAACCACAAACTACTGCTGAAAGTATGGTAGAACCTAAGGCTTCAGAAGCAAGGGACATCCCGATGACACTCCGCAGAAGTAGTAGGCAGTCTCATCCGCCCGAGAGATACTACGGTTTTCTCATAGACAGTGATAGAGAGGATTGCACTATTGACTATAATGAGCCTACTAGCTTCCAGCAAGCCATTCAGAGCGATGACTCAGTAAAATGGCTGGATGCAATGCGGACCGAAATGGAGTCCATGTACACTAACAAAGTATGGACTTTGGACATTGCTCCAGATGGGGTAAAACCCGTAGGATGCAAATGGATCTTCAAAAAGAAGATTGGTGTAGATAGACATGTTGAAACCTATAAGGCTAGACATGTTGCAAAGGGTTTCCATCAAAGACCTGGTTTGGACTATGACGAAACCTTTTCTTCAGTGGCTATGCTTAAATCTATTCGGGTCCTTCTTGCTACTGCTGCCTTCCACGATTATGAAATCTGGCAGATGGACGTAAAGACGACCTTTCTAAATGGTAATTTAGAAGAGAGCGTCTATATGGATCAGCCAGAGGGATTCATTCAGAGTGGGAGCAGCGGTAAAGTATGCAAGCTGCTTAAGTCCATTTATGGACTAAAGCAGACATCGCGGAGTTGGAACATCTGTTTTGATGATGCTGTCAAAGAATTTGACTTTATCAAAAATCCAGATGAACCTTGCATATACAGTAAGATTGTAGGGAGAGCTGTAGTATTCCTCGTCTTATACATGGATGACATTCTTCTAATAGGAAATGATATTCCTATGTTACAGTCAGTCAAAAGATTCTTGTCACATAAATTCTCCATGAAAGACCTGGGTGATGCCACCTACATTCTGGGGATCCGGATCTATCGTGATAGATCAAAGAGGATGTTGGGACTTTCACAGTCTAGGTACATAGACACCGTAGTGAAGAGATTCAGTATGGATGATTCTAAGCGCGGTAACCTACCGGCTTGTCACGGAATCACCCTTTCCAAAGAGATGTCTCCCAAGACTGATTTGGAAAGGGATCACATGTCGATTATACCCTACGCTTCTGCGGTAGGCTCTATAATGTATGCGATATTATGTACCGGACCAGATGTAGCATACACATTGAGCGTTGTAAGCCGGTATCAGGCAAACCTAGGGGAGAAGCACTGGATAGCAGTAAAGAACATTCTCAAGTACCTGAGAATGACTAAGGAGATGTTCTTGGTGTATGGCGGAAAAGACCTCCAGATGGAGGCTTTTGCCGACTCCGGCTTCCAGAGTGACAAGGATGACTCCAAGTCCATGTCGGGTTATGTCTTTACCCTCAATGGAGGGGCGGTCTGTTGGAAGAGTTCCAAGCAGGAGACCGTTGCCGACTCAACAATGGAAGCGGAGTACATAGCTGCTTGTGATACCGCAAAAGAAGCTGTCTGGATGAAGAAGTTCCTCACAGAACTTCAGGTGGTTCCTACCAGTGTTGATCCAATACCTTTGTATTGTGACAACAACGGCGCTATAGGTTTAGCGAAGGAACCCAGGTCCCATCAGAAATCCAGACACATCTTAAGGCGGTACCACCTGATCAAGGAGATCGTAGATCGCCGGGAGATCGAGGTGAAAAGAGTAGAGACAGAGAATAACATTGCTGATCCATTCACAAAGGCCCTTCCTCAGACGCAGTTCGAGAGGCTATTCTAGATGATAGGTCTACGATATGCCAGCTCATGGCCCTAGTGCAAGTGGGAGATAGTTAGTGTATATGCCCTAGGGGCCATTATTGTATCATACTTGTATATATATTACTTAATGGAAGCTTGGGATATTCACAGTTGTAAATACAGTCTTGCTAAAAATGGTAGTATGCTACTTGGTTTGTGTCTACTTTAATATGTGCATATGTTTCTTGTAAACGTATCACTTATACATATAGTAAAGCCCATAGGATCTTTGCTTGATTACCAGCATTGTGATGGAATCATACTAGTGGGGGCTGGGTAGTCTGTAAGCAACATCCTATACAGGTCCCTGGTCGTTGGATTATCGAGATAGGGCATCGATATTCCGGAGTAGACTAAGTGTGTATGCTTCTCATCCCAGTTGGGGAGATGGTCTGTCCCACAGCCATCAGTACGTCGTATTGGAGATAGTATACAGGTGCTCGTTAGGTTACGGGTACACCGGACTGGACTCGCAGGGGAACTGTTGGTTGGTATTATACCATCGTCAGTTAAACAGTTCCCAGGTGACATGAGTACAGCATAGTCCGTAGACTTGACACTGCTACTTCGCCTCGAGTGTGTCCCACTGTTCTTAGATTACTACCCTACCACGACTCAAAGGAGTCGTGCAAACAGGTAGCAGTTGGGTGCAGTCCCGAGCACTTGGAGGCAGTGGCGGTTAGATAGGATTCGTGTCTCCCGGTATTGGGATTTGATATCGCGCTGTGTCAGAGAGCCATTACGCAAAGTCCCTGGCCAGGGCAAGCGAGATTTACTGGTAGGTTCCAGTAGTTTTCTCAGGGTGTAATGGGCTATGCTCCGACACGACTTATACCGCTATTAGGGGACTGACGCTTGCCTTCCCTAGGCTCGATATGCGATAGTCTTAGATGAACAGACCGGACTGTACGGAGATTGTCACATCAGGCTCAGTAGGAGTTCGGATGGTTTTCCTCATCGGCCTTCTTATCGACATCTACCTGGGGACCGTTACGTACAGCTAGTGCCGCTTGCGGTCTGTGGTTAAACCAACTGCCAGCGTAGTGTCGAGTCTTTAGAGTCCCATACAGAGAGTTTCCCTGCTCCAGGCAAAATGATATAGAGGTCGTATGGTTTTACGACAAGGGTTCGGACGCATACGTGGGTTTACGCACGTACGACATTCGGACAGTTTTTACTAGTCGGCTTTGATTTAAACCAGTTTCTAGTATCAGGTTATTGGATTTATACAGTCTAAAGTTTTTCCGTATTTTCACTGATTGGAGGGGCGTTCTCCTAATTATCCGGAAAGCTTCTAGAAGCATGGTGACTTAGGAGTTAAGGTGGCATATGCATTAATTGGATTAATGAGTCATGTAGTGATTCATACATTGAGTTAATGATTCATTTAATGTTTTATATGACTCATGTGATGAATCACTTAGTGCATTAATGAAACATGGTGATAATTCATTGTTTGTTATTTACTAAATATTATCATATGTTTCATATATACACAAATGACTTCATTCATCCAAAAGGATTCTTATCACCACCTTCTCTCTCCTCAAGCTCTCTCATTCTTGAAACCCTAATCCTAACCTCTCATGTGTTGAGATCAAGGGTTAGTTAGACTAATACATCCATAACCTCACTCTATATCCCCTAGGTAGCTTAGATTAGCACTTTGAGCAACCTAGTTATCTCAAGTTAGAGATAAAGCTTGTAGTAGGAGCTCTCGGGTGGATCATCTTTGATTCGAGGAGGCCGTTGAGGTGCCGATGTTCCAAGGAGCCTACGAGGAGTGGAGGACCGCGATGAAGACCCGAAGGACAAGTAACGTGAGGTATAACTTCGAATCCGAGTAGTTAAACCTTTCGTAATTTGCTAGTAACGGTTTAGAAACGATTATTGCGCTCAAGTCCGTGTCACGAAGCTTTGATAATCGTTTTTCAAATATTCCGCCTCCTCGCAAGTTCGTGGGGTGCGTGACATGAACTTACAGTGTGAATGAATAAAAGCATGATCAAATCAACATGTCAGATAAAGAAGAACCAGATAGCATACTATCATGTCGAGCAAGAATGTACACTGAATATATATATATATATATATATATATATATACACACATATACATACATGTATAAATACATCCACTATCATATAATGGCCTCTAGGGCATACATATATCCAACAAATGAATCCTTTGGATATCCCACAAACTTGCACAAAACAGACCTTGCCTCGAGCTTTTCCGGATTTTTCTTTTTAATATAGGCCGGGCAACCCCATATTTTAACTCGTTTAAAAGATGGTCTCTCCCCATTCTATATCTTATATGGAGTGGTAGGCACGGATTTGGTCGGAAATCTATTCAATAGGTATGCAGTTATCTCAAGTGTATAACCCCAAAAGGAAATAGGTAACTTAACACTACTCATCATAGAGCGCACCATATCTAATAGGGTGAGATTCCTCCGCTCTGAAACACTATTGTGCTGTGGTGTATATATAGGAGTAAGCTGAGAGAGAATCCCATTCTCTTTTAAGCAGTCTCTGAATTCCGTGCTCAAGTATTCTCCTCCCCGATCAGATCGTAGGACTTTAATACTTTACCTGTCTAGTTCTCAACTTCATACTTATATTCCTTGAATTTCTCAAAAGATTCAGATTTGTGTTTCATCGAGAACACATGTCCGTATCTTAAGAGATCATCGGTGAATATAATAAAGTACGAGGAACCATTCCTGGCAAATGTAGACATAGGACCACGTACATCACTATGTATCAGTCCCAAGAGTTCCGTAGCTCTTTCTCCATGTCCAGTAAACGGAGTTTTAGTCATCTTTCCTTTGAGACCTGACTGGCAAGTTTCATAAGATGTAAATTCGAATGGATTCAAATATCTATCCTTATGCAACTTATCCAGTCTTGTCGCATTGATATGATCTAGTCTACAATACTACAAGAAGGCTTAGCTCATTTCTGAACTGTTCCTTTTGTGTGTGTTCTATATACTTAGAACTGTTTTGTGATTCAGAATGTATATACCGTTATACAACGTACCATACCCAATCAACACTTGATTTAGGAAAACATTCATAATATTTTTGGTACGAAATAAAAGTCGCTCAGAATCATTATGTTACCACTTGGTAATATTGTTGGAGATAGTGCCCTCAGAGTCAATTATTGGATCACAGGCACGTGATTGCAATGAATGATGGAGGACCTATCCCGGTAGGACAGTCTTACTCAAGATGATAGTATGCTATCTGGTTTATCTTTATCATCGTATACTGCTTTAGGTGACCTTACGAGTCGCTATTACACATTGATAGAGCCCCTAGGATTCTTGCTTGACTACCAGCAGTATGAGGGCGATCATATACGTGGGAGCTGGGGTCTATAAGCACATCCTTAAAAGGTCCCTAGTCGTGGGAGTTTCGAGACAGGGCATCGATACTCCAGAGTAGAGTAGTGTATACAGTCGAGACCCCGACGAGGGGCGGTGGCCGGTCTCACAAGCCACTGGTGTCAGTTGGTTCACCTAAGATGTATATATATGCTCATTGGGTTATGAGTACACCGGACAGGACTCGCCGGGAACATGCTAGTTGGTATTATACCTGACGTCAAATAGCAGTTCCCTAGTGACATGTGTGCAGGTTAGTTCATCGACCTGAGATCGTCATTTGTCTCGTGTGAGTTCCCACTGTGCTTTGATTACTACCCTACCACGCTCAAAGGAGACGTGCAAACTGGTTTTAGTTGGGTACAGTCCCGAGCCACATGGAGGCAGTGAGCGGATCTGCAGGGGTTCGTCTCTCCCGGTATTGGGGGTGAGGTCGCCCTGTGTCTAGGAGAGGCAGTACATGAAAGTCCTTGGCCAAGGCAGGAGATTTACTGGTAGGTATTCCAGTAGTATCTCAGGGTGTTCTGGGCTACTCTCCGACACGACTTGTACCGCTTTTGGGGGTCTGACTTTTACCAACCCCTAAGCCTGCCATGCGATGCTTATAGACGAACGAACCAGACTGTACGGATATTGTCACTGACAGGCTCAGTAGGGTGTCAGGATGAGTTCGCTCATCGACGTCCCTTTTGGTCAATACCTGGTAGCCCGTTACGTATTGTCTAATACCTCTGACGTGCTAGTGGTTAAATCCACAACCAAGGTGTTGACGAGTCTTTAGAGTCCCCCACAGACCAGTTTCTCAAGTTTCGGGCGAAACGCTTTAGAAGCCGTATGGAGATATGGCAGGGTTCAATCAGATACGCGTGGTATTGCACGGATCGCGATCGGACGGATTTTACCAGCGGGCTTTGGTTTAAGCCGGATCCTAGTATTGTACAGTGTAGATTTTGTCTCTTTGCATTTGTATTCAGTGGGAATACAAATGCGGGCATGTATATGCAGTCACGGGGTTTTCCTGTAATTTATTACGGGATCAGCTTTCTGAAGTTGCCATTTTGCATTCCGTTCCGGCCAGTTTTTCTTTTGTTCCTTCCCGGTCGGACTTTTCCGTTGGAGGGGCTAATTTGCAAGTTCGCAAATTAGCATATTGTGGAGGGTTTATTTGCATTTGTGGCTTCATGATGGTTCATTCATCATGAGATTCTTTTTTGGTCTCTTCCATTGCATTTATTATGATGGGCTTTGATTTGAAATGGGGGTGACCATTTCTTTTCTCATGTTGATACATATTCCTTCTTGCATTATTCCTTTTCTCTCTCTCCATCATTTTTTCCTTGTGTAAGGGCCGGCCACTTCAAGGGGAAAGGGAGAGAGTTTTCATTTGGGTGAGGGAAATTGATTCATCACTTTTTAACTTGCTACAAAATTACTCATCTCTCCAAAAGGTTCATTTCTCCACATCAAATGGCAACTTCATATACCCCAAAGAGACGTAGCCTACTACACTACATCTATAGCACTCCTTGGGCACGTCGGCTCGCCAACTTCGTGCCCGAGTTGCCTCGGTCCAGAGGTGGGAGCCCGTAAAAGAACCCGGCGATGTGGTGCCCGTTTCGATGAGGAGGCGACGACCGGAGATTCCGCGAGGAGATCGGAGTGGAGACGAAGACCGAAGGACACGGATCACTTGGTATAGCTTCTCTACTCCTATTCTAGTTTGCTAGGGTTAGGTTAATGGCCCGATCCGGGATTTTAGTGCGCGGTGGTGCCGGTTTTTAAGTTCTAGAAAAGTTTCGTTTCCGCATTCCGGCGTCGGATTGACGGCCGGGACACCGCCGTGCACTTACATTGGTATCAGAGCCACGCCATTAACCTAGTCTAGCTTCCTCTAGTATGTTTAAAGTTTTGATCGAACAAAAATCCCAAAAACCGTATTTTCTAGTGCACAAGTTTCTGTTGAAATTTTTTTGGCTCTAAAAAATTTTCAGTACATTGCAGAAACATGTGCAGAGAATTATAAGCGTTCTGCAAAAATTTGGTGACGTGGAGCTTCAGTACGACCGCGGAAACGCAGCGAAACCCCTGGTTTGGCCGCGGTTCCACGGTGGGAAAAGGTCAACTCCGTACCAAAATTTTCCAGTGGGCTTCTGGGTTGGAAATGGGGGTTTTGGGATATTCTTTTTGGGCCCAGATTTTCTGTGAGTGCTACAGTAGTGCTTGGGGCCCACTTCGATAAATTTGATCGATCGAGAATTTTAAACATGTTGGTTCACAGAATTTACATTATATCTGCGACCATGAATGTCATTCGATCGGTAAATCCAGTCTATCTGCTATAGCCCTTTTAGACGGATTTGCGAACGTGACATTCACGTTGATGTTCTGTGTTGTGATGTGATGTTGCGGATTGGTCGTGGGGGATAGCCTGGATGCAATGTTAGTACAGTTTTTTTTTATATGTACATTTGATATTGCGGGGCGAGCATCCGACCTGTGGACTGCCGTCACTGCCTGTTTGTATATTATTCTTTTGGGGCACGACCGGGTCGAGGTCGATGTACCCGTTGTATATTTTACTTTTTGTACTAGGATTACCCCAAGGAGGGATGCACGGATAGCCGGATTCTAGAGGGCAACGGGCCCGCATCTTATGGCATTGAGACAGAGGGGGCTTCACTCTAGAATTGGCGGGCTATTCGCCGCACTCGTAGGGGTACAGGTTGACCCAGGAGGGGTGCCCAAGTTATCGGATTCCGTGAAGTGCTGGGTGGTCCATTCACGTTGCTGAAGGGGGCTGCCTCGCTTCAGGTTTTGGCGGGTGACTTGCCGCGCCCGTAGGGGTCTAGGATTTTCATTGCACAGGCTATCCACACGACCAGGGGAACGTCGGGTTTCAGTAGCGGCTCTATGAAACCCGGGGATCCCAGATATCTGTATTATTCTGTGATGCTTATTACATTTCTGTGACGTTGCATTTTATCACTCCTTGAGCGAATATTATATATTGATATATATACTAGTAGATGTTGTATATATTTTGCATCCGCGTGTTCACACCAGAATATTGCATTATTATATTCCCCATTCTTATTCTTTTTATAAATAAACAGGTGCTTTTGACGCATGTCTGCTACATGTTACAGGTTACAGGTTCTCGGACAAAAAACAGTGCAAACGATGTAAAGACGATGAAGATATGGACTTTTGACCAACAAATGGGAGAATCTTGATCAAGCCTACATAAGGAACAATTCACAAAGCAAGATTCAAGATATCGACTCAAAGCGAACGGGTTAAAGTCCACAAAAATGTTCACTGGAAATCTGGAAGAGAACCAGAAGCCCAAATGGAAAAAGATATATAGAACTAATTAGCCCAAGATGACTAGAACCCAGCCCAGAAGTTGCAGAGCCTAACTCTTTCTTTTAGCCGCGGAACCGCGGCCAAACCAGGCCTTGGGCCGCGGTTCAGCGGTGGGCTAGGGGGATTAGGAAATACAAATTTTACCAAAACTCTTTTGCTGCTCTGAAAATATTTCCTAAAGGCTATTTTTGTAATTTCGGACATGCGGTTCAAGATGTAACCCTAGGGTTCCTATTCTTTATAAATAGGAACTCTATTCATTGTAAACTTTATGCCTCCTTTTAATAAAAATTCAGAAATTCTTTATGGAGAGCATCGGTGTTTCTTTTCCATTCAGAAATTCAGATCTGACAAACCTGCATGGATGATTGGAGAGATGCATATGTAAGTAATTTAATTTCTTGCCCTGGTGTAGATTTCAATTCCTTGCCCTAGGTAGATTTAATTTCATGCCCTAGGAACTTGTTTAGGGTTTAGCTTTGAGGAAGGATTTTGAGAGATGAGATCTCTCATCCCTTTCTTACCCGCCAAATATTTACAATAGGACTCCATGCATACACGCACATACCGTGCCCTACGGCATCCTACCCCTCGAGGTAACGATGACACCGTAGTGTAAAGGCCCGGTTGTGGTATTTTTCATGGAGGTTAGTGTAAGGATCTCTAAAGGAAGGACAAGAACCTAGAGGAAGGAACACCTTTCCGAACGGATCTAATCCGCTTTATTGATAATTACCATAACTCCTCATAGATCTTCATTCGGGTATTGAAAGCGGTGAGATTTAATTACATTTCCAAACCATCCCTAAACCTAGCCCTAGCAAGAGTAGATCTAGATAATTGCCCTAAGTTAATTAGGTTTTTAGATTTAATAATTAATCCGAACACCCTTCGGAATTAACTCGTTAGCGCGACTAGGAGATTCACAAGATCCCTGTGGACCGACCCGTACTCACCGGCTAGCTTCATGCGACGCCGTTCTTGATTGCGGTTTAGAAATAGTTTTTGACATACGAATCACCGCGCTAGTCCAGTCCCCGCACTGTCGTTAGTTAAGTAACCTAACGGGTGATGACGGGACCCAGTGGTGAATGCGGATGGCATATACGACATCATTATTTTCGTTCTTTATTGGTGTGATCAATTGATGGGACTGCGTTGATTCGGATCAATGCAAGCTAAACAAACCTATTCTGATGTTGTTGGGACATTTTTCAAAAAGCTGTTATTGCAAGGGCGTTCTCTTTTGTTTTACACAGTGGTATTCGGTTATGAATATCCAGCTCCTTAGTCGACGAGGAAAGGGCCGAGATCCCTTCACCGGGAGTGACCCCTTGGACAGAAGTTTGCGTTAGGGCAATAAATTCACTATAGTCGTTGACTTTTGCTTTGCATCGTGGTATTCAGTTGGAATATCCTGCACCTCATTCCACGGGGAAAGAGCCGAGATCCCTTCACCGGGAGTGACGTCTTTAGCAATGGTTTTCGCCACTATATTTTTTAAAAGCTATCCGGTTCCTTCAACGATATCAAGTTCATTACGTTAAAGGTTTTCGCCAGAAACCATTCGTAGCCCTCCGTCGTTTCATATGAATAGTCAATAAGTATTCAAGCTGTGTTTGTTGGCCAAAGTCAAGGCACAGTGATTGGTAACTATTGGGTATTCATATGCAGCATAGATAGATGCGTTGGTTTGGGACAGTCGTACTACTATTTTGGCCAAAGTCAAGGGTATGTACGGGTGGGTTTAAATTAACCTGGAGAATGACGGGTAGAACTTGACATGTGACTTATGATATGTTGGCCAAAGTCAAGGTCATAAGAGCATGGGGTAAAAATCACATCAGGAGTTTCAAAAGAAACTGAAACTTGCCAGATATGCGCATACCTTCTGGAGTGTGATAACGTGAGTGGATTCCGTCATGTTATCATGCGATGATAGTTGGATCCCGATTCCTACTGATGAGTTGGTTTACTCCTCGGGTGATCCCGACTAATTCTTCTTTCAGGTTTGGAGGAGAATTTGACGGTACAGTGGAAGGATTCCAGATTAGATAAAGTGATAACCATTCTGATCTAGGTTAGAGTGCACGCTGAGTGTTTCTTTTCTCTCTCTCTTTGGCAGCGACCATTGACCCGACCCTTGACTATGACTCAGTGACCAAAATTAACCGAACCAACTTAAACACTGGCTTTTGGATTGTTAGAGTTGCAAACCTCATTGCCACTCCTACTTTTACCCTTTTCTCCAGGACACCCCGTATTACTACGAACGTCCACTTCCATTGGACAAAACCATCGTATGGTTATATACGAACTCGAAGGGATTTATTCGAGGATGGTTTCCGGTTCTGGAGAAAATGAATAGGACTATTCAGTTGTCTTTTCCTTTTACTTTCTCTCAGGTTGCGAATACTCCTTGGTTTAGGAGATAGTACACCTATTACGCAAATTGGATAGTCTTCTTCCAAACCTTAGACTGGTGCCGAACGGTGGGGAATGAAGAAAACCAATTAGCATAACGATGGTGTACAGAAGGTATTAAGTAAAGACATATCAAGGGATTAGTAAGAGGGCAAAGTAAATTGCGACTGCTATTCACGACCGAACCAAGTATTTCATTACCACTCCCACTTCACCTTTGTATTTCTCCAGAACACTCCGTATCACTACGAACATCCACAGTTTATTTGGATACTCCATCGTATGGTTATATACGAACTCGAAAGGAACTTGTTCCAGTTCGGGGATGGATTCTGGTTCAGGAGAAATAGGAATAAGGTTTATTCGGTTGTCTTTTATCATCACCTTCTCTCGCATTGCGAGTGCTCCTAGGATTAGGACAGTACACCCATTATGCTTATTGGATAGTCTTCTTCCAAACCATAGGCTGGTGCCGAAAGGTAGGGAAGGAAGAAAACCATTTAGCCTAAGAGGGTGTACAAAAGGTAATGATTAAAGACATATAAAAGGATTTGGAGAGATGACAAAGAATTATACGGTTATAGTTGTGAATCTGGATAATGGAAGAGGCATTACTAGGAATACCCGGATACCCCTACGAAACATTTCAATGTTTCAGTTTCATTGTGTATTGTTAAAAGAAAACTGATTTCCCAATTAGACACTTGCTCCAGGGTATATATTTACCAGGTTTGATTCTCACATCTGTATAGTTTTACAGATGATGATGTAAGTCCACGTTGCCCACCCTGGTACTTGTGGGGAGGCGGAAACGGTATAAAAATTGGATTTTTATGGTACTAGGCAACATGGACTAACTAAAGGAGGATCTTTGCTAAACAAAAACTAACTATAAGCTAACTAGTTTTAGCTACATGGAAGAAAGGTTATACCTTAGGCTTTATGTCCTTCTCTCCTTGCTCCTTAGAGTGGAAGAAGATGATCACCTTGTCGCCTTCTCTAGTCGAAGAAGGATCCATCCGAGAGCCTCAACCTTTGGCTTCAACTTCAAGCTAAAAGTAACTACGATGCTAGAAGTGCTAATCCTAGAACCTTAGAAGAGAGTAGAGAATATTTTAGAGAGGTTTATCTCAAGCTCATGTGTATCTCAACTCATGAGAGGGGAGAGCTTGAGAGAGAGGAAGAGTAGGAGAGAGAATCTATATGATAGAATGAATAAGAATAATGAACCATTCTCTCTAATATGGGTGAATTATGAAATTAGATAATTAGCTAGATAATTGTCATGGTTAATCAAGACATGACCATTATCATTTCATATTAAATGCAAATTGCAAGGATCAAAGAGCATCTTTCATATGGAATGATGATGGTCAACATGTCAACCCAAGTCAACAAGTCAAGTATGGTCAAATGGTCAACAACCCTAACCATGCACAATTACATTTAACTAATATCAATTAATCATAATACACACATAAGCATTAGGGTTAAGCAAATGACAATAGTCATCAACCCTAATCAAAGTCCTCTCCCTCTATCTCAGTCAACTGTGCATACGCACCCGTATTCATGATTCGAGGAACACGAATACAATGAGATAAAACCAATCCCAAATCATATACTAGGATCTGGCTTAAACCAAAGCCCGCTAGTATAAGCTGTCCGGACAGCAAACGTGCACAAGTGCGCGGATGTGAACGAACCCTGTCGCAAAACCATGCGACCTCTACTCATTTTGCCTAAAGGCGAATAACTCTCTGTGTGGGACTCTAAAGACTCGACACTACGCTGGCATTGGGTTTAACCACAGACCGCAAGTGGCACTGTACGTAACGGTCCCCAGGTAGATGCCGATAAGAAGACTGATGAGGTGAACTCATCTGAACTCCTACTGAGCCAGAATATGACAGTCTCCGTACAGTCCGGTCTGTTCGTCTGATACATCGCATGGCGGGCCTAGAGGGGTGGTAAACGTCAGTCCCCTAATAGCGGTACAAGTTGTGTCGGAGTGTAACCCAGAACACCCTGAGATAACACTGGAAACCTACCAGTATATCTCGCTTGCCCTGGCCAGGGACTACTTGTGTAATGGCTCTCCCGGACACAGCGCGATGTCAACTCCTAATACCGGGAGAGACGAATCCTGTATAACCGTCACTGCCTCTAAGTGCTTTGGGACTGCACCCAACTACTACCTGTTTGCACGACTCCTTTGAGCCGTGGTAGGGTAGTAATCAAAGTACAGTGGGAACACATTCGAGGCGAAGTGACAGTGTCAAGTCAGCGGACTAAGCTGTACTCATGTCACCTGGGAACTGATAACTGATGATAGGTATAATACCAACAACAGTTCCCGACGAGTCCTGTCCAGTGTACTCGTAACCTAACGAGCACCCGTATACTATCTCAAGTACGATGTACTGACGGCTGTGGGACAGACCGTCTCCCACGCTGGGATGAGAAGCACATAAGCTAGTCTACTCTAGAGTATCGATGCCCTGTCTCGATAGTCCTACGACTAGGGACCTGTATAAGGATGTGCTTATGGATTACCCAGCCCCCATGAGTGTGAGCACCATCACAACGCTGGTAATCAAGCAAAGATCTTAAGGGCTCCACTAATGCGTATAGGTGATATAATAAAAGAAACACATGTATACATTAAAGTAGAGACAAACCAAATAACATACTATCATTTCGAGCAAGATTGTATATACAACTGTGAATATCCCAAGCTTCCATCAAGTAATATACATACTAGTATGATACAGTAATGGCCTCTAGGGCATATACACTAACAATCTCCCACTTGCACTAAGGCCATGTACTGGCGTATCGAAGACCTATAATCTCGATCAGCTGCTCGAACTGAGTCTGGGGTAAGGCCTTCATGAATTGATCTGCAGTGCTATCTTCTAAAGCAACCCTCCAGACCTCGATCTCCTGGCGATCCACGATCTCCCTGATCAGGTGATACCGCCTCAAGATGTGTCTGGATTTCTGATGGGACCTGGGTTCCTTCGCTAACGCTATAGCCCCATTGTTGTCGCAATACAGAGGTATTGGATCAACAATGGATGGAACCACCTGAAGTTCTTTCAAGAACTTCCTCATCCAGACAGCTTCTTTTGCGGCATCAGATGCAGTGATGTATTCCGCTTCCATAGTCGAGTCAGCAACGGTTTCCTGTTTGGAACTCTTCCAACACACACCGCCCCGCCATTGAGGGTAAAGACAAAACCCGACATGGACTTGGAATCATCCTTGTCACTCTGGAAGCTGGAGTCAGCAAAGGTCTCAATCTGAAGGTCTTTTCCGCCATACACCAAGAACATCTCCTTAGTCCTTCTCAGGTACTTGATAATGTTCTTTACCGCTATCCAATGTTTCTCCCCACGGTTTGACTGATACCTGCTTACCACACTCAGTGCATAAGCCATATCTGGTCTGGTACACAACATCGCATACATTATAGAGCCTACCGCAGAAGTGTAGGGTATAATAGACATGCGATCCCTCTCCAAATCAGTCTTGGGAGACATCTCTTTGGAGAGGGTGATCCCGCGACAAGCTAGTAGATTACCGCGCTTGGAATCTTCTATACTGAATCTTTTCAGTATGGTGTCGATGTACCTGGACTGTGAGAGTCCTAAAATCCTCTTGGATCTATCACGGTAGATCCGGATCCCCAGAATGTATGAGGCATCACCCAGGTCTTTCATGGAGAACCTGTGTGACAAGAACCCTTTGACAGATTGTAGCATAGGAATGTCATTTCCTATTAAGAGAATGTCATCCACGTATAAAACGAGGAATACTACAGTTCTCGCTACAAATCTACAATAGATGCATGGTTCAACTGGATTTTTGATAAAGCCAAATTCCTTGACCGTCTCATCAAAACAGATGTTCCAACTCCGCGATGCCTGCTTTAGTCTATAAATGGACTTAAGCAACTTGCACACCTTTCCGCTGCTCCCACTCTGAATGAAACCCTCTGGCTAGTCCATATAGACGCACTCCTCTAAATTTCCATTTAGAAAAGCGGTCTTTACGTCCATCTGCCAAATCTCATAATCGTGGAAGGCAGCAACGGCAAGAAGGATCCGAATGGATTTCAGCATAGCTACTGGAGAAAAGGTTTCGTCATAGTCCAAACCAGGTCGCTGACGAAAACCCTTTTCAACCAGTCTAGTTTTATAGGTCTCAACCTGTCTATCTACACCAATCTTCCTTTTGAAGATCCACTTGCATCCTACGGGTTTTACCCCATTTGGAGCAATGTCCAACGTTCATACTTTGTTGGTGTACATGGACTCCATTTCGGTCCGCATTGCATCCAGCCATTTTACCGAGTCAACGCTCTGAATGGCTTGCTGAAAGCTAGTAGGCTCATCACAATCTATGATGCAATCCTCTCTATCCCCATCTATGAGAAAACCATAGTTTCTCTTCGGCGGATGAGACTGCCTACTACTCCTACGGAGTGGCGTGGGAATGTCCTGATCTTTCGAACCCTCTGGTTCCACTAAGCTTTCAGTAATAGCTCGTGGTTCTGGAATTTCTTCCAGTTCTATTGCGCTCCCACTAATTTCCTTTTCCAAGAACCGGTGTTCTAGAAAGTGGGCATGACGAGAAACAAAAACCTTTTGTTCCTCTTCGCAATAGAAGAAATATCCCTTGGAGTTCTTTGGATATCCCACAAACTTGCACTGTACCGAGCGTGCCTCGAGCTTGTCCGCATGCTGCTTTTTGACAAAAGCTGGACATCCCCATGTCTTAATGTGATTAAGATAGGGTCTCTTCCCACACCACATCTGATATGGTGTAGTAGGCACAGTCTTAGTTGGAACTCGGTTCAAAAGGTATGCAGCTGATTCTAGCGCATATCCCCAGAACGATCATGGTAACTCAGCGTTACTCATCATAGACCGTACCATATCCAATAGGGTTCGGTTCCGTCTCTCTGATACACCGTTATGTTGCGGAGTGTATGGAGGAGTAAGCTGAGAGAGAATTCCATTCTCTTTTAAGTAACCCAGGAACTCGGCACTCAAGTATTCACCACCTCGATCAGATCTCAGTGCCTTGATACTTTTGCCTGTTTGTTTTTCTACTTCATTCTTGTATTCCTGGAATTTTTCAAAAGCCTCGGATTTATGTTTCATTAAGAAGACATGTCCGTACCTTGAAAAGTCATCCGTAAAAGTAATGAAGTAAGAATAACCGCTTCGTGGATGCGTAGACATTGGACCGCACACGTCGCTGTGTACGAGTCTCAAGAGCTCGCTCGCTCTTACTCCGTGTTCAGTGAACGGAGTCTTTGTCATCTTTCCTTTGAGACAGGATTGACAAGTTGCATACGATTGATATTCGAACGGATCCAAATATCCTTCTGTATGTAACTTCGTCAACCTTCTCTCATTAATGTGACCGAGTCTACAATGCCATAAGAAAGTCTTATTGATTTCTGGAGACTTTCTTTTGTGTGTATTCTGGACATTGAAAATCTGTGGTTGGTTTAAAACGTATATACCGTTGTTTAATGTATCTGACCCAATCAAAACTTGATTAAGGTGAATGTTCACTACATTACTTACAAATGCAAATTCATAACCTTCTTTAGATAATAAAGATACAGAAATGATATTACAAGTTGCATTTGGTACAAAATAACAACTATGCAAAACCAAAAAGTGTCCATCTGACAATCCCAGGTGATAGTCCCCTACGGCCTCAGCATCCATGCTAGCTCCGTTTGCAACTCTGAGGGTCATATCACCTGCCTTCAAACTCTACGCTTTCTCAACGCCTGCAAAGAATTACAAATATGAGATCCTGATCCGGTATCCAATACCCAGGAAGTAGAGTTTATTGATAGACAGTTTTCAATAAGATACACACCTGAAGCTGAAGCCGCAACTCGCTTCAGATCCTGGGTTCTGGCCTTCCAAGCCTTGCAATCCTGTTTCCAGTGTCCACTTTTGTGACAGTAGAAGCATTCTTCCTTTCCCACCAGCTTTCCCGCTACCTTTGTTGCCTTTCCCTTTCCCTTCGTATCCACTTTACTGACACCGCCCCTTGGTTTGGCGGGGGCTTTCTTCTTCTTTCCCTTGGCTTTCGCCCTGGACCTAGAAGAGGAAGATCCTCCTACAAACAAAGTGGATGTCTCCCTACCTTTCTGTAGGGTGTCCTCAGCACTCCTCAACATGTTCAGAAGTTCAGAAAGTTCAACCTCCTTTCCTTGCATATTGAAGTTTAGGATAAACTGGGCGTAAGTGGAAGGAAGGGACTGGAGAATCAAGTCAGTGTAGAGTTCATTCTCTAATGTAGTCCCAAGGTCCGTGAGCTCCTCTATGTAGCCAATCATCTTAAGCACGTGTTCCGCTACCGATGATCCGACGACCAATCTTGCCGAAAACAACTTCTTCGACACTTCGTATCTGGCGATACGAGACTGCTCTCCATACAGTTCTTTTATATGAAGAAATATGGACTCTAGGTCCATATTCTCATGCCTCCTCTGATGTTCGTTGTCCATCGAGGCAAGCACGAGGCATTTGGCCTTCGCGCAATCAATCTCCCATGTCTTACGGATTTCTACATCCGCGACGCTGGAGGTGGGACCTAGGACGGGGTCAGCTTTGGTGGTAAGGACATACCCCAACTTGTCGTAAGTGATTGCCATCTTGACATTCCTGAGCCAATCTTTGTAGTTTGGCCCTATCAGTATGTTTTTATCTAGTAATAACTTAAGTCCGGTCATTTTGAATGGTTGCTGCAATTAGGAGAGAGAAAAGAAACACTTTAGCATGATGCTCTTGCAAGTTTAGAGTGATTTTTAGTTTGTCTAAACAGGATGGCTCCCACTGTCTCTCGAATCCCTCCTCAAACCATAAAGGAAGAATTAGTCGGGATCAATCTCACCGTACAATACTTGCTTAACCGTTCAGCCAGGCCAGTGTCAGTACTTCGATCGAGGTTTTCCAACGCTTTCGCGAAGTTCCTTAATTAAGTAACCTCTTTTCCCTGTGGGCGTAGCCCCGCTAACACCTTTCTAGACACCTATTAGGTTTATAGCATTGATCGTTAAGTGAGAGATTTCCTGAGGAGTTGCATATACTCACAGTAGGATCGGGATCCAAATATCATCGCGTGATAAAACCGAAGGAATCCTACCAGAATCATCACACTCCAAATGGTATGCAGCGCTAGCAAGTTTCAGTACTTATGAAACTCCCGATGTGGATTTTTGCCCCATGCTCTTACGACCTTGACTTTGGCTAAAATATCATAAGTCACATGTCAAGTTCTACCCGTCATTCTCCTGGTTAATTTAGACCCACCCGTACCTACCCTTGACTTTGGCCAAAATGGCAGCACGACTGTCCCAAACCAACGCATCTACCTATGCTGCACATGAATACCCAATAGCTACCAATCACTATGCCTTGACTTTGGCCAACATACATAACTTGAATACTTTTTGACCATTCATGTGGAATGACGGAGGGCTACGAATGGTTTTGGCAAAACCGTGAACGTAGTGAACTTGATATAATCGATGGAACGGGATAGCTTTTAAAAGGAGTGGTTTAAGCTCCGCATTTAAAAGTTTAGTTTTGAAAAGAACCGAGTGGTTTTCAAAGTGTTCCAATCGACTTTTACTTGGTTTATTTTCTTGCATTAATCTTAATGCGTCCTATCTTTTAATCCTACCATTGCAGAAAACAACTAAAATATGGTGTATGCTTATGCCATCCGCATTCGCCACGGGGCCCCGTCATCACCCGTTAGGTTACTTAACTAACGACAGAGCGGGGGCTGGACTAGTGCGGATGCAAAACATAAGCAACACCTAAATAGTTATCATATATAAATATATAGCAATGATAGTCAATCCAGATCACAGATGAACACTTTGGATATACTAGGAATCCGCGATTCGTTCGAGCCTGCAACGAAAATCGGATTACACGGTCGCGATGAATAGCCAATACCCCACCCAAGACCCCTACGGGTGCGGCAAACTACCCGCCAAGTACCCGAAGCGAAGGAACTTTCCTCAACGACGTGAGTAGGCCACTCGGCACTTCGAGATACCCGGTAGTTTGTGCACCCCACCATGGGTCTATCCTAGGAGCAAAAACAGTAAAAAGAAATTATACAATGACGACTACAACCCCGACTCGGTTGTGCGGCCAAATAAATAATATTACATCAATTTACATATTACATGAATGAAAGAAAAAAAGAAACTCTTATCTCACATCCACCCCGGCTATTCATCCGCGACAATCCACCGAGTTCATATACACAAACCAATAAGCATTACAGATCACGGATATGTATAACCCCCACTAATCGACGTATAGCGATTAACAGACGTTAAATACAAATAAACATCACAGATATAACCCAATAGTCAAAGTGTAGTGAAGTTCGATCAAAAAATACGGATTTATAGCCACCCAAATACAAATTTTTATTCTGGAAAATCTGGGCAGAAATAAAATATCTTAAAAATCCCAAAACCATTACAGAAGAATACTGCACCAAACTCGGTCCAGAACCGAGTCAACTCGGCCGCGGTTCCACGGCAAGAAGCATGTTCTTGCCGCGGAAACACGGCGCTTTGAACGGTTCATTGGATCGTTTTTGGTGTGCTTCTTAACAAAACCCTGAGACGATTTTTAAAGTATGATTTATTATTTTTAGAGCAGAAAAAAAATCAACAGAAACTTAGGGTTTTGAAATCTAGTTTTGCAATTTTTACCGATCGAACTTCTATACACTTTACTAACTAGCTAGTTTATGTTTAGTTAGGCTCTGATACCACTGTAAGTCCACATTGCCCACCCCGGTGCTTGCGGGGAGGCGGAAACGGTATAAAAATCGGATTTTTATGGTACTAGGCAACATGGACTAACTAAAGGAGGATCTTTGCTAAACAAAAACTAACTACAAGCTAACTAGTTTTAGCTACATGGAAGAAAGGTTATACCTTGGGCTTTATGTCCTTCTCTCCTTGCTCCTTGGAGTGGAAGAAGATGATCACCTTGTCGCCTTCTCTAGTCGAAGAAGGATCCATCCGAGAGCCTCAACCTTTAGCTTCAACTTCAAGTTAGAAGTAACTAAGATGCTAAAAGTGCTAATCCTAGAACCTTAGAAGAGAGTAGAGAATATTTTAGAGAGGTTTATCTCAAGCTCATGTGTTTCTCAACTCATGAGAGGGGAGAGCTTGAGAGAGAGGAAGAGGAGGAGAGAGAATCTATATGATAGAATGAATAAGAATAATGAACCATTCTCTCTAATATGGGTGAATTATGAAATTAGATAATTAGCTAGATAATTGTCATGGTTAATCAAGACATGACCATTATCATTTCATATTAAATGCAAATTGCAAGGATCAAAGAGCATCTTTCATATGGAATGATGATGGTCAACATGTCAACCCAAGTCAACAAGTCAAGTATGGTCAAATGGTCAACAACCCTAACCATGCATAATTACATTTAACTAATATCAATTAATCATGATACACATATAAGCATTAGGGTTAAGCAAATGACAATAGTCATCAACCCTAATCAAAGTCCTCTCCCTCTGTCTCAGTCAACTGTGCATTCGCACCCGTATTCGTGATCCGAGGAACACGAATACAATGAGATAAAACCAATCCCAAATCATATACTAGGATCTGGCTTAAACCAAAGCCCGCTAGTATAAGCTGTCCGGACAGCAAACGTGCACAAGTGTGCGGATGTGAACGAACCCTGTCGCAAAACCATGCGACCTCTATTCATTTTGTCTAAAGGCGAATAACTCTCTGTGTGGGACTCTAAAGACTCGACACTACGCTGGCATTGGGTTTAACCACAGACCGCAAGCGGCACTAGCTGTACGTAACGGTCCCCAGGTAGATGCCGATAAGAAGACTGACGAGGTGAACTCATCTGAACTCCTACTGAGCCTGAATGTGACAGTCTCCGTACAGTCCGGTCTGTTCTTCTGATACATCGCATGGAGGGCCTAGAGGGGCGGTAAACGTCAGTCCCCTAATAGCGGTACAAGTCGTGTCGGAGTATAGCCCAGAACAACCTGAGATAACAATGGAAACCTACCAGTATATCTCGCTTGCCCTGACCAGGGACTACTTGTGTAATGGCTCTCCTGGACACAGCACGATGTCAACTCCCAATACCGAGAGAGACGAATCCTGTCTAACCGTCACTGCCTCCAAGTGCATCGGGACTGCACCTAACTACTACCTGTTTGCACGACTCCTTTGAGCCGTGGTAGGGTAGTAATCAAAGTACAGTGGGAACACACTCGAGGCGAAGTGACAGTGTCAAGTCAGTGGACTAAGCTATACTCATGTCACCTGGGAACTGATAACTGACGATAGGTATAATACCAACCAACAGTTCCCGACGAGTCCTGTCCAGTGTACTCGTAACCTAATGAGCACCCGTATACTATCTCAAGTTCGACGTGCTGACGGCTGTGGGACAGACCGTTTCCCACGCTGGGATGAGAAGCGCATACGCTAGTCTACTCCGGAGTATCGATGCCCTGTCTCGATAGTCCTACGACTAGGGACCTGTATAAGGATGTGCTTATGGATTAACCATCCCCCACGAGTGTGAGCGCCATCACAATGCTGGTAATCAAGCAAAGATCCTAAGGGCTCCACTAATGCGTATAGGTGATATAATAAAAGAAACACATGTACACATTAAAGTAGAGACAAACCAAGTAGCATACTACCATTTCGAGCAAGATTGTATATACAACTGTGAATATTCCAAGCTTCCATCAAGTAATATACATACTAGTATGATACCGTAATGGCCTCTAGGGCATATACACTAACAGATGAGTGGGAGTAAGTTATTGGGAATTAGGTGACTATCCTCATTATATCGGAATTCGTTGTAATTGGTGATATTTGAGGAAATCGCCTGGGTTGTTTGCCGGACGACAAATATTTGGTTTTGAATATCCGTTGTTATGCACCAATTTCAAATTGATATATCTGTACGTCTATTTATTATAGAGTGAGATATACCTTTTTGAAATTATGTCTATGACATTTACCTATATCAGTGGATGGTTAGGTAAGGAGCATTAAACAGTGGTGTAATTCTTCATAACCATAAGTACAGTTTTCAACCTACGACACACAGGGAATGAGTTATTGGACTCAAGGGACTTATACAGAGTATTGTATGTTGTCCAGCGTCCATGAGGACAGAGGGGTTGGTTCTCGTACTATATTCGGTTTACTTATGACTTCTCTAGTTTCTTAGACAAGTGTTTCGTAGAAACACAAGGTCTAAGATTTGAGAAGTTTTAGGTATATGAATAAAGTAGAAAACCAGGTATTGCAAGTATCATGATTCTTCAAGGTGATCGAAGATGTAGATATTTGTGTATGGTATTCAGTTGATGTTAGGTTTACCTAGCACCCTATGAAGAGTTTGGAAGCATCACATGTCACAAAGTTCAAGTTTTTATGGTGCTAAGCAAGCATACATAGGATCGATCCTAGAAAATTAGGGTTTCAAAATGTTAAAGGCAATAAAGACTAGGGTTTCGAGACTACAACCTTTGTAGCTCCCTTCGCTAGACTCTTTGGCCACTTGGGTGTTGGACGAAGGTCCTCTTGAAGTCTTCTTGTGTCCACGACGATCCACCCGAAGCTCCTAGTCCAAGCTTGCAACTTCGCTTTTCAAGAGGAGAAATGAAGATAACACTCTACACAAGTGGGCTAAACTTGTGTATAATGATGTTGTGGTTCTAATTCTCACTTCAAAAACCTTTCTTGATGTGTGCTTTACTCACTATAAGAAACTAGAGAGCAAAGGAAAAAGGAGGAGGAAGATGATGGCTTTTCTTTTTCAAGAAGAGAAAGGATTAACCTTAGAAAAGAAATGAAAATATATCTATATATATTTATTTCTTCTCATCTCAAATCATGGTTAGGATATGAAGATATTATTGTATCATAGTTTAAAACACCAAAGGAAAAATAACCAAGGGTTAAAGAGTGGGTGAGCATGGTAAGATGAAGAAGAGTGTAGAAACAATCCAATAATTAACCCTTTTTCTTTCCTTTTTGTTTTAGTAAAAATACAATAATAATCCATATTAAAAACCATGGTGTGAGTCTTATATTGCCATCATATTCCATGTATAAGCAACCATGAAGGATGATGCATGTATGTATGTGTGTATGCACATCCATATGTGCATGAAACTAAAGAAAGAAAGCATACATGCATGCATACATCCATCATGTACAAGGAAAGGTTTTAAGTGAGAAAACTAATGGTTAAATGATAAATCAACACTTGATTTATCAATCCGGCCATATCATATATGACCCCACCAAAAGCAAGCCGCCCGATCAATATACGGTATCCTATACACGCATTTTAATCGGGTCCATGCGCATATCGTATACGCGCACCACAACGTTTCGCCTGGACCAGGTAACTCCTTTGTAGGACTCTAAGACTCTTCAATACGCAGGTAGTGGGTGATGATCATATCAAGCACCCTCAATCCGCAAGCGGTCAGCTAAACGTAACGGCCACCCAGGTATTGAGCGATCGGAAGAAAACAAGCGAACCTGCTACAACTCCCGTCGAGCCAACCGGCAACACTACCGTACAATCCGGTCTCTTCATCAGATATGCTGCATATCGAGCCTAGGGATGGTCACGTCGACCCCAATAACTCAATAAGTCGTGCCGGTGAATGGTCTATAACAGATCGAGAAACTACTGATAACACTTATCAGCAAATCTCAGCAGCCCTGGCCAGGGACTTGCTGATATAACCAGTCAGGCACAGCACAACATCAACTCCCAATACCGGGAGAGACGAAACCCCTCCTATCGCTCATTGCCTTCGTGTGTCTCGGGACTGTACCCAACGGCCACCTATTTGCATAACTCAGTAGAGCCGTGGTAGGGTGGCAATCAAAGTACAGTGGGAGAACACACAAGACTCTATGACGATCTCGGGTCTACAGACTTACCTGTACCAGTGTCACCTGAGAACTGCTATCCGACGATAGATATAATTCCATATAGGAGTTCTCGGTGAGTCCGTCCAGTGTACCCAGTCACCACTGAGCACCCATATATGATCTTGATGTCAAACATCGATGAACGTGGGAACATTCATCGCCCATTGTATGGGTCTAGTATCATATACGCTAGTCTACTCTGGTATATCAATGCCCCGTCTTGATATACCCACGACTAGGGACTTTCCAGGATATGCTTATAGACTACCGATGTCCCACTAGTATGATCTCTATCATAATCACTTTAGTCAAGCCGATATCCTCAGGGCTTTATCAGCATGTATGAATGAATAAAAGCATGATCAAATCAACATGTTAGATAAAGAAGAACCAGATAGCATACTATCATGTCGAGCAAGAATGTACACTGAATATATATATATATATATATATATATACATGTATAAATACATCCATTATCACATAATGGCCTCTAGGGCATACATATATCCAACAATCTCCCACTTGCACTAAGGCCAGTTATTGGCGTATCTCATACCCAACATCTCAAAAAGTCGCTCATGCTGCGGCTGAGGGAGTGGTGAGTGGATCCGTGGCATTATTCTTTGTGTCTACTCTCTTAATCTCGATCTCGCGGCGATCTACAATCTCCCGGATCAAATGAAAGCGCCTCAGGATGTGTTTGGACCGCTGATAGGACCAGGGCTCCTTGGCTAATGCCATAGCCCCATTATTATCACAATACAAGGGTATTGGATTAATAATGGTTGGAAATACTCCTAGCTCCGAGACGAACTTCTTCATCCAGACGCTTCCTTGGCGGCATCATTTGCAGCAATGTACTCAGCCTCCATCGTAGAGTCTGCAACGGTATCCTGTTTGGAACTTTTCCAACTTACCATCCCTCCATTGAGGGTAAATAAAAACCCTGAGATAGATTTGCTGTCGTCCTTATCGCTCTGGAAGCTCGAATCGGTAAAGGCCTCCATTTGGAGATCTGTATTACCATACACCAAGAACAATTCTTTAGTCCTTCGTAAGTACTTAAGAATGTTCTTCACGGCTGTCCAGTGGTTCTCCCCTGGGTTGGATTGATACCTACTTACAACACTAAGTGCATAAGCTACATCTAGGCGTGTACATAACATCGCATACATTATAGATCCTACTGCCGAAGCATAGGGTATAATGCTCATGCAAGCTCTCTCTTCATCGGTCTTTGGACAAGAATCCTTGGAGAGAGTGACTCCATGGCAAGCGGGTAAGGCACCCCGCTTGGAGTCTTCCATACTAAACCTTTTTAGGATGGTGTTGATGTACCTGGTTTGGGACAATCCCAATAACTTTTTAGATCTATCCCTATAGATCCTTATGCCCAGGATGTATGTGGCATCACCCAGGTCCTTCAGGGAGAACCTTAGTGATAAGAAAGATTTGACTGACTGTAGCATAGGAATATCATTTCCTATCAGAAGAATGTCATCCACGTACAATACGAGGAATGTGACAGCTCTTCCTACACCCTTCTTATAAACACAAGGTTCATCTGGATTTTTGATGAAATCAAACTCTTTGATAACATCATCGAAACAGATGTTCCAACTCCGTGATGCCTGCTTTAACCCATATATGGATTTAAGCAATCTACATGCTTTCCCGCTGCTCCCACTGTCAATGAAGCCTTCTGGCTGATCCATATAAACGCATTCTTCTAAATCTCCATTTAGAAATGCTGTTTTAACGTCCATCTGCCAGATTTCATAGTCGTAGTGAGCAGCAATAGCTAGTAGGATCCGAATGGATTTAAGCATGGCTACGGGCGAAAAAGTTTCGTCATAGTCCAAACCTGGTCTTTGGCGAAAACCCTTTGCCACAAGTTTTGCCTTATTATAGGTCTCTACCTGCCCATCTACACCAATCTTTCTTTTAAAGATCCTTTTGCATCCCACAGGTTTTACCCCAGGGGGTACAATGTCCAAAGTCCATACTTTGTTGGTGTACATAGACTCCATTTCGGATCTCATGGTATCCAGCCACTTCACAGAGTCACCACTTGTGATAGCTTATTGAAAACTGGTAGGATCATCATCATCCATGATGCAATTTTCTCCTTCACCATCAATGAGGAACCGTAGTACCTCTCCGGTGGGCGAGAAGTCCTACCAGACCTTCGGAGTGGCCGAGGTTCTTCAGTTTCTATTGCAACAGCCAGTTCAACCAAATCGTCATTTGTAGTTTGTGTCTCTAGAACCTCTTCTAGATCCACCACTTTGCCATCATCTTTATCTGTGAAAAACTCTTTTTCCAAGAATGTGGCATACTGAGAAACGAAAACCTTTTGTTCCTATTTGTGGTAGAATAGATATCCATAGGAATTCTTTGGATACCCCACAAAATTACACATGACTGACCGTGTCTCGAGTTTGTCCGGATTCTGCTTTTTAACATAGGCCGGGCAACCCCAAATCTTTATTCTCTTAAGAGATGGTCTCTTCCCATGCCATATCTCATATGGCGTGGTAGACACGGTTTTGGTTGGAACCCTATTCAGTAGAAACGCTGCAGTCTCCAATGCATGCCCCCAAAATGAGACGGGTAGCTCAGCATCACTCATCATGGATCGACCATATCCAATAGGGTCCTATTCCGTCATTCAGACACACGTTGTGCTGTGGTGTGTAAGGAGGAGTGAGCTGAGAGAGAATCCCATTCTCTTTTAGGAAGTTTGCAAATTCTGTACTAAGGTATTCCCCACCTCGATCTGATCGAAGCATCTTGATACTCAAGCCAGTTTGTTTTTCTACTTCTTGTTTATATTCAATGAATTTATCGAAAGTTTCGGACTTGTGCTTTAATAAAAATACATGACCGAATCTTGAGAAATCGTCAGTGAACGTAATGAAGTATGAAAAACCGCCTCTAGCCTGTGTAGACATTGGACCACATACATCACTATGTATGAGTCCTAGGAGCTCGGTAGCTCTTTCTCCGTGTCCGGTAAACGGAGTTTTGGTCATTTTACCCTTGATACAAGACTGGCAAGTCGCATAAGATTTATATTCAAAAGAGTTTAAATATCCATATTTGTGTAACTTGTTTAGTCTTGTTTCGTTAATATGACCAAGTCTACAGTGCCAAAGAAAAGCTTCATTTAATTCTGAAAGTTTTCTTTTATTAGTGTGTTGTATACTGAAAACTGTGTGTTGATTAAGGACGTATATCCCGTTATCAAGTGTACCAAACCCAACCAACATTTGATTCAGGTGAATGTTCATAACATTGTTCTGCAATGTAAGTTATATCCTTCATTGTCTAACAAAGAAACTGATATTATATTACACAAAATACTTGGTACAAAATAACATGGGTTCAAAACCAAAATACATCCAGATGGCAACCCCAAGTGATACTCTCCCACTGCGACTGTATGTACATTGGAACTATTTCCAACACGGAGAGTACGGTCACCTGTCTTCAAAACTTTGCTATTTCTCAATCCCTGCATAGAATTGCAAATGTGAGAACCTGAACCGGTATCTAATACCCAGGAAGCAGAGTTTATTGAAAAACAGTTTTCTGTCACAAACACACCTGAAGCGGAAGCATCCCCATGCTTCTTCTTGAGGTTCAAGTACTCTGTACAGTTGCTCTTCCAATGTCCTGTCTTGTGGCAATGAAAACATTCGCCTTTCCCCGGGTCTCCAGCTTTGGACTTTTCTTTTTAACTCCACCCTTAGGATTGGTGGGCTTCTTCTTTTTCTTTCCTTTGGCCTTAGCTTTTGGGCGAGAAGAAGAAGATTGTCCAATAGTCATAACGGGAGTTTTAATTGATTTCATAGTGCTCTCTGCACTCCTTAACATATTAAGGAGTTCAGGTAGCTCCTTCTCCATGCCGTGCATGTTGAAGTTAACTATGAACTGAGCAAAGGTGGAGGGGATGGACTGCAGAATAATATATGTATATTGTTCATTGTCCATTGTCCATCTTAGGTCCTCAAGCTTTTCTATAAGAGCTATCATCTTCAGAACATGGTCTCCTACTGGTGTGCCAGGGGCCATTCGCATCTGAAACAATTTCTTTGATGCTGCGTATCATAATACGCGGGATTGCTCTCCATACAACTCCTTTGTATGGAGGAATATGGTTTGAATGTCCATATTCTCATGCTGCTTTTGATGTGTATTGTCCATCAATGCAAGCGCGAGGCATTTGGCCGTGGCACAGTCAGCGCCCCATGTCTTGCGGACTTCAATGTCCGTAACTGAGGATTTTGGACCTGGGGTGGGCGGGGCTGAAGCCGTGAGGACATATGATACTTTATCATAAGTCAAGGCTATTTTCAGATTCCTCAGCCGGTCTTTATAATTGGTCCCATTCATTTTGTTTTTATCTAGTAGAAGCTTGAGTCCAGTCATTGGTATCTGCCATTAAGAGAGAGAAAAGAATACACTCAGTGAAAGCTCTTGCATAGATCAGATTGGTTATTTATCTTGTCTAATCGATGTCTCCCACTGCTTTAATCAAGTTTTTCTTTCAAGCCTTAAAAAGAAAACTAGCCAGGATTAATTACAGTCTACAACTTCGCTAACCGTTCAGCCAGGCCAGTGTCGGTACTTGAGGGAGGTTCCCCGTGCTTTCGCACGGACCTAATTAAAGTAAACCTCGTTTTCCCAGAGGCGGAGCCCCGTTAACACCTTTCTAGACACCTAATGAGTTAGCTAATTGTAAACTGAAAAACTCTCCTAGGAGCAACTATTGCCCACAGTGGGATCAGGATCCAACCATCACATGGAAGGTATGCAATTTCATTGCAAATTTCAACACTTGAAATTCCCGATGTAATTTTTTTTACCCCTAGTACTTATGACCTTAACTATGGTCAACAAATGATAAGTACCAGTCAAGTTCTACCCGTCATTTCTTGATCAATTAGACCCACCCATATGACCCTTAACTAAGGTCAACAAAGTCGCATGAATGTCCTAATTAATCTGCATCATATACAGTGTAGGAAGACATCACTTAGCTACCGTACACTACGCCTTAACTAAAGTCAACAAACGTAGCACGAATACTAAGTACTCTACTTCCTAAAATAACGGAGGGCTGCGGATGATTTTTAAGAAAATTTTTAACGCTTTGAACTTGATATCGTTGTAGAATTAAATGGTTTTCAAAAGGAGTGGCTTAAGCTCCGCAGTTTTGAAATGTAGCTTTTTCACAAATAGCCGAGTGGTTTTCAGATCCGATTCTACAACATCTTTTTAGGTTTATTTTATTTACATTAATCACATTAATGTAATCCCATCATTTAAGTCCTTAAGCCAATCACAGAAAAGAAACGAAAATAATACGTACGCTTATGCCATTCGCATTCGCCGCAATATTCCGTTATGCACCGTTAGGTTACTTAACTAACGGCATACCGGGACGGGACTAGCGCGGGTGTAAAACATAAGCAACGTCTACTATATATCATATATATAATATGTCATTCATCTCAGATATCACAGAACACAGGCAGCAGAAACATAGATATAATGTGGGATATACTAGGACGTCCGTATTTAGTATTTAGCCAGAATAGAAAATACGGATTCCATAGTCGCGACGAATAGCCAAGCCCACACCCTGGACCCCTACGAGAGCGGGAAGCGACCCTACCGATTCTGGAGTTTAGGAGACCCGGTCTCGACTTCTCGAGATGGCCTCCCACTGAACCCCAGAACCCGGTCACCTGTGCTCCCCTTCTTGGGTCCATCCTAATGCGGAAAAGTAAATAATATACAACAGTGGTGGAAGCAACCTCAACCCGGAAGCGCACCAAATAAAAGAATATTATATTACATTTGAATTTACATGAATGAAAATATAAAACTCTCATCTCACATAAAAAAAACCCCGGCTATTCAATCGCGACAATCCTGCACATCATATCTCAGCAACACATAATATCACATATCATCAACGTAAGTAAGTATGTGTACCCCAATTGTCGTTGATGTATAGCAAGGAAACCGGCGATATCGAACATACTACACTTACGGTCATAGAAAAGAAAGTGTAAAACTACAATATTTAGAATCCACATACTCTTTAGACATCATAAATGCGAAATATCACATACTTCGTATTTCATGCCTAAACTATATGAATTCCACATATTGTATCACATTCCAGATAAACAGACAGTATTAAAGTTTCCGAACGAATAATCAAACACCTAAGATTCCCTAAAGCTCAACACTTGAGCAGAGTTCAAAAATCCGGAGTGTGACACAGTAGTAGCGGTCCAGCCGTAGAAGGGTCAAGCCAACGCCTCACAAGTGGCACGCCGTACTGCCCCAAACCCTAAGGTTCAAAGGGCAGTTCAAGACGGTCACATAATCGAGTTAAGGTTTGTTGTCTTCTAGAGAGTCCACCACAAGACTTGCACGTATCTCCAAAAGATTTAAACCCCGTGAAAAGTGAGCAAATGATAATCGTTCGAACACTTCAATATTTTCTAGTTTACTCCGAAAAGAAACAAAATGAAAATTCCGATCGAATCGTCGAGTCCAAAACCATCTCCAGAAAATACAGTACTATATTCAGATTAAACATACCTAAAACACTATACAAGTAGTTATAAGAATTACTGTGCTAATTTGAAGCAATGATGCCTCTGTACGGCCGCGGAGCCGCGGCCTAAGCAAGGAATTGCCGCAGTTCCGCGGCGTATTGTACGGATCAGGGCTTTGAATTTCACATAGTTTCTTAGTTTTTCCTGCTGTATTTTTAAAGTATTTTTAATTTTGAAAAATGTCAGATTTTAAAATTTGTCCAGAGAGGGTCTCGAAAAATCGTATTTTGATCCGATCGGGATTTTTACTTCGTAAAAGTGTCGTCTAATATTCTAGGTCGGCTCTGATACCAATGTTAGGTTTACCTAGCACCCTATGAAGAGTTTGGAAGCATCACATGTCATAAAGTTCAAGTTTTTATGGTGCTAAGAAAGAAAACATAGGATCGATCCTAGAAAATTAGGGTTTCAAAATGTTAAAGGCAATAAAGACTAGGTTTCGAGACTACAACCTTTGTAGCTCCCTTCGCTAGACTCTTTGGCCTCTTGGGTGTTGGAGGAAGGTCCTCTTGAAGTCTTCTTGTGTCCACGACGATCCACCCGAAACTCCTAGTCCAAGCTTGCAACTTCACTTTTCAAGAGGAGAAATGAAGATAACACTCTACACAAGTGGGCTAAACTTGTGTAAAATGATGTTGTGGTTCTAATTCTCACTTTAAAAACCTTTCTTGATGTGTGCTTTACTCACTATAAGAAACTAGAGAGCAAAGGAAAAAGGAGGAGGAAGATGATGGCTTTTCTTTTTCAAGAAGAGAAAGGATTAACCTTAGAAAAGAAATGAAAATATATCTATATATATTTATTTCTTCTCATCTCAAACCATGGTTAGGATATGAAGATATTATTGTATCATAGTTTAAAACACCTAAGGAAAAATAACCAAGGGTTAAAGAGTGGGTGAGCATGGTAAGATGAAGAAGAGTGTAGAAACAATCCAATAATTAACCATTTTTCTTTCCTTTTTGTTTTAGTATAAATACAATAATAATACATATTAAAAACCATGGTGTGAGTCTTATATAGCCATCATATTCTATGTATAAGCAACCATGAAGGATGATGCATGTATGTATGTGTGTATGCACATCCATATGTGCATGAAACTAAAAGAAAGAAAGCATACATGCATGCATACATCCATCATGTACAAGGAAAGGTTTCAAGTGAGAAAACTAATGGTTAAATGATAAATCAACACTTGATTTATCAATCCGGCCATAACACATATGACCCCACCAAAAGCAAGCCGCCCGATCAATATACGGTATCCTATACGCGCATTTTAATCGGGTCCATGCGCATATCGCATACGCGCACCACAACATTTCGCCTAGACCAGGTAACTCCTTTGTGGGACTCTAAGACTCGTCAATACGCCGGCAGTGGGTGATGATCATATCAAGCACCCCCAAGCCGCAAGCGGTCAGCTAAACGTAACGGCCACCCGGGTATTGAGCGATCAGAAGAAAACAAGTGAACCTGCTACAACTCCCGTCGAGCCAACCGACAACACTACCGTACAGTCCGGTCTCTTCGTCAGATATGCTGCATATCGAGCCTAGGGATGGTCACGTCGACCCCAATAACTCAATAAGTCGTGCCGGTGAATGGTCTATAACAGATTGAGAAACTACTGATAACACTTATCAGCAAATCTCAGCAGCCCTGGTCAGGGACTTGCTGATATAACCAGTCGGGCACAGCACAACGTCAACTCCCAATATCAGGAGAGACGAAACCCCTCCTATCGCTCATTGCCTTCATGTGTCTCGGGACTGTACCCAACGGCCACCTGTTTGCACAACTCAGTAGAGCCATGGTAGGGTGGCAATCAAAGTACAGTGGGAGAACACACAACTCTATGACGATCTCGGGTTTACAGACTAACCTGTGAAGGGTTCCTAGGCACACTAATGAGGTCTCACAAGTGATCAAACTTGCCCAATTCAAAAATTTTCATGTGCCTACAAACCCTAATACGGATCGTTAACTAGATTTATAGGCGATGCAAGCAAGTAAACGAATTTATTGCTAAAGGAAAGTGACTACAACCTTTGTAGATCCGGTTCTCCACCTCCATAGCTCCGTGTTGACGACCCTCCGCTGTACCCCTCGGATCCCGGACCCTTGCGGTGGTTTCATCGAAGAATTGATCGGGCTAGGTCGTCGACTTCGATGCCGAAGATGATCTTTGTAGATCCGGTTCTCCACCTCCATAGCTCCTTGTTGACGACCCTCCGCTGTACCCCTCGAATCCCGGACCCTCGCGGTGGTTTCATCGAAGAATTGATCGGGCTAGGTCGTCGACTTCGATGCCGAAGATGATCTACGTCGAGGCAACTCAAGATCAACTCCAACTTCACCAAGTCATGAAACTTGTGAAGAAAACACCCTATACTACTTGGAAAGTGGTAGAGGATGAAGAAATAGGAAGTGGGTTCACTTTAGAATTGGATTTCTCACTCTTTTCTCAAGTTGCCATTGATGGAGGCAAGCTTTTCTTCTTGTTGATGAAGAAGAAGAAAGAATATGATAAGTATATTCAAAATAGAAAATAAAATGAATACTTATCATATAGCAACCATGATTAAGTGTAGAGACTAAACTAGGGTTAGGTTGAATGGTTAGGTTAAGGAAAAGAACAAGAATGGTCAAGCTTTCAACCCTTCAAGAAGTTTCAACAAAACAACAAAATAAGCCACCATTCTTTTTATCTTTCCAAAATGAATAAATAAATAAATGAATAAGTAAATAAAAACCCTAACCATTAACATAACCATGGTTTAAGCTAAACATACACCCAAACATTCATGTATCATCAAACATGATACAATCAAGTGCACAAAAATATATCACATATACAATGTGCACATCAAGTCAGAAAATCCTTTTAAAGTGAACAAATACTAGTTAATGCAAAGTAATATATCAAATATATAATTATGCATTAAATCATTAAATCAACACTTGATTTAACGATCCGGTCATATCGCATATGACCGACTAATATTCAATGTATCGGCTTATCGAATCAATCCTTGATTCGATAACTAGGTTATATCGCATACAACCAATCGATACATTCTTCGCGAGAATGGAATACGGTATCACATACACGCATTATTCTCGGCCCCGCACATATCTCATATGCGCTCCTATTTCGTTTCCCTTGAGCCAGGAAACCTTTTTTGTAGGACTCTAAAGATTCGTCAATACGCCGGCAGCAGATGATGATCATATCAAACACCCACAAGCCGCAAGCGGTCTGCTAAACGTAACGGCCACCCGGGTATTGAGCGATCAGAAGATCGACGAGCAAGCCCCCTCACAGCAAGCCCCCTCACACTCCTGTGAATCCAACCAGTAACACTTACCGTACAGTCCGGTCTGTTCGTCTGATATGTTGCATATCTCGCCTAGGGGTGGTAAACGTCAGACCCAATAGCTTGATAAGTTATGCCGGCGTGAGGTCCATAACATTCGTGAAACTACTGATAACACTTACCAGTAGATCACTGCAACCCTGGCCAGGGATTTCCTGTTATGGCCAGTCGAGCATAGCGCAACATCAACCCCCAATACCGGGAGAGACGAATCCCCTCCTATCGCTCATTGCCTCCATGTGAATCGGGACTGTACCCAAAAACCACCTGTTTGCACGACTCAGTAGAGCCGTGGTAGGGTAGAAATCAAAGCACAGTGGGAGACACACAAGACTCTATGACGATCTCGGGTCAACAGACTAAGTTGTACCAGTGTCACCAGAGAACTGCCATCTGACTTGAGGTATAATACCATCTGGGAGTTCTCGGCGAGTCCGTTCAGTGTACCCAGTCTCCACTGAGCACCCGCATACCATCTCTGATGTCAAACACCAATGGATATGGAATCATCCATCGCCCATCACATGGGTCGAGAAGATATACGCTAGTCTACTCTGGAATATCGATGCCCCGTCTCGATATTCCCACGACTAGGAACAATAAAGGATGTACTCATTGACTACCCAGGCCCCACTAGTATGATCTTCATCATAGTCCTGGAAGTTGAGTACACATCCTAAGGGCTTTATCAACATGTAATCAGAGAGACAGAAAGTATACATGTTAAGATAAAGAGCAACCAGATAGCGTACTATCATGTCGAGCAAGAAATTCCTACCTATATATGTCCCAGCATCCATTACAATATACATCCAATGTACAGTAATGGCCTCTAGGGCATACATATAACTAACAACCTGTACCAGTGTCACCTGAAAACTGCTATCCGACGATAGATATAATTCCATATAGGAGTTCTCGGTGAGTCCGTCCAGTGTACCCAGTCACCACTGAGCACCCGTATATGATCTTGATGTCAAACATCGATGAACGTGGGAACATTCATCGCCCATCGTATGGGTCTAGTATCATATACGCTAGTCTACTCTGGTATATCAATGCCCCGTCTCGATATACCCATGACTAGGGACTTTCCAGGATATGCTTATAGACTACAGAGGTCCCACTAGTATGATCTCTATCATAATCACTGTAGTCAATCCGATATCCTCAGGGCTTTATCAGCATGTATGAATGAATAAAAGAATGATCAAATCAACATGCCAGATAAAGAAGAACCAGATAGCATACTATCATGTCGAGCAAGAATGTACACTGAATATATATATATATATATATATATATATATATACATATACACACACACACACACATCCACTATCACATAATGACCTCTAGGGCATACATATATCCAATAGTTGATAGTAATGATTCTAAGAGAACTTGCTTCTCTTTCAGGTTACTCATAATTGGAAGCATTCCTAAGTTGAGTAACGCTGATCAGCCTCCTTCCATTTAGTTAACATGCACTGGAGACAGCTGCATGATTTGAATCTGGTTCAATTAAATCAGTGCCTCTGTTTCTGTATTGGATATAGAACAGTTCATATCTTGACATTGTTAAGATACGGGGAGTTGTCCGGCTTATGCTTAAAACCAGACTCCGGGTAACTCAAGGCACGTTTCTGTAATGGCTGTTTGTGGGTTGACCCGGGCTATGACGAGGGTTGATTTTCTACCATCTGGAAGATCAATAGTGATATTGTTCTTGACTCGCCACAGTTTTTAATAAAAATGGAATTTTTTTCCAGAAAAACAGTAGTGGGAGTATGGTAGAACTGCAAGTGATTCCAGAACCGCAAACGATTACTGAAGATTTGATAAGAACCTAAAGATTCAATCTGGTTTGACATTCTATTGGCCACTCTACAGATAAAGTGGGTAACCTCAGGCACCCGAGAGGTATTTCGGTATGCTCAAGGATGGTGGCAGGGAGGTTCTTGTTTACCCAGACTTGTCATTGCTGTTGTTCCAGACTGTGAGACCCGGCAGGAGGATGAGTATAACGTCGTTCTAAACTAGCTTTAGAAGTGCACGTGTATATGACTCTGCCAGAGGGTTGTCGTAGTCAGTGGGAGAAGCGGAAGCATGGTAGACAAGTGGCTTATGTCTATTTATAGACTAAAGAAGATATAGCGGAGATAGATCATCTATTTCTGATGTGACAGTCATAGGTTTGACTTCATCAGAATAGCGGATGGATCTGTTAAGAAGGTAGTAGGGTGTGATGTCCTGGTATTTGGATGACATACACAGAGTAGGAAGTGAAATTCCTATACTACGGTCGGTTATACTTTGGTTGACATACAGTAGTTTCTCCACATAGGTCTTGGATATTATATCAGACATTCTGGTTACTAGATCTATAGTTTTAGATCTAGATTTGGATAGTTTCCCAATCTGGGTACTTAGACAGCATTCTAAAGGTGTTTTAGAATGGACGACTCCTGGCACGGTGGTGTACCTGCGGGTAATGGAGTCACCCTCTCTAAAGGTGTCTTACAGACTAAACGGGAGAGGGATGTGCATGATTGGCAGATCACTTTCTTAGGCAATTGAGTCAATCATGAGATGTCAAGTACCACACCAGATATTGTTTTTGCAGTAGATACAATAAGATATTAATCCAATCCTAGAGAAACGATCGGAAGTAGTTTTAGAACATAAGTTGATGTTCTAGGGAAATGATAACGGCAGCCTTCTTTGGGAGACAGTTATCATTCCAGGCTTCCAAGGTGACCTGGATGACAGAGTGGCTGTCAGAGTTATAGTTTTCCCTCTGACAAGGCCAGTATTTGGACAGGTGGTCCAGGTGGATACTGAGGGAAGGCATAGCGCAGGATACTGATTAAGTTCAGTTGACGATACCGTCTAAGAAGTTTGGATTTGGAGTTCACTTATGAACTAGGTCCCATCAGACATCCAAACATATTCTAAGACAGGTATTGCTCATTTCGGGAGATGTCTTTCTCCGCGAACTTGAGATATAGAGAGACATAGAAAGAAACATCACAGCGGATCCACTCACTGAGGCTATTTCTCGAACGCAATAGTTTCGCAAACGAGCTTTGTGAGACTGACTAGTAGAGGAGTTGGGTGTTCGGTATTACACGGGCTGTGAGTATGGGACATCGCAATAATTAGCCTTGAGTGCAAGTGGGAGATTGTTGGAGATAGTGCCCTCAGTGTCAATTATTGGATCACAGGCACGTGATTGCAATGATTGATAGAGGATCTATCCCCGTAGGATAGTCTTACTCAAGATGATAGTATGCTATCTGGTTTATCTTTATCATCGTGTACTGCTTTAGGTGACCTTACGAGTCGCTATTACACGTTGATAGAGCCCCTAGGATTCTTGCTTGACTACCAGCAGTATGAGGGCGATCATATACGTGGGAGCTGGGGTCTATAAGCACATCCTTAAAAGGTCCCTAGTCGTGGGAGTTTCGAGACTGGGCATCGATACTCCAGAGTAGACTAGTGTATACAGTCGAGACCCCGACGAGGGGCGGTGGCCGGTCTCACAAGCCACTGGTGTCAGTTGGTTCACCTAAGATGTATACAGGTGCTTATTGGGTTATGAGTACACCGGACAGGACTCGCCGGGAACATGCTAGTTGGTATTATACCTGACGTCAGATAGCAGTTTCCTGGTGACATGTGTACAGGTTAGTTCATTGACCTGAGATCGTCATTTGTCTCGTGTGAGTTCCTACTGTTCTTTGATTACTACCCTACCATGCTTAAAGGAGACGTGCAAACAGGTTTTAGTTGGGTACAGTCCCGAGCCACATGGAGGCAGTGAGCGGATCTGCAGGGGTTCGTCTCTCCCAGTATTAGGGGTGAGGTCGCGCTGTGTCTAGGAGAGCCAGTACATGAAAGTCCTTGGCCAAGGCAGGAGATTTACTGGTAGGTATTCCAGTAGTATCTCAGGGTGTTCTGGGCTACTCTCCGACATGACTTGTACCGCTTTTGGGGGTCTGACTTTTACCAACCCCCTAGGCCCGCCATGCGATGCTCATAGACGAACGGACCGGACTGTACGGATATTGTCACTGACAGGCTCAGTAGGGTGTCAGGATGAGTTCGCTCATCGACGTCCCTTTTGGTCAATACCTGGTAGCCCATTATGTATTGGCTAATACCTCTGACGTGCTAGTGGTTAAATCTACAACCAAGGTGTTGATGAGTCTTTAGAGTCCCCCACAGACCAGTTTCTCAAGTTTCGGGCGAAACGCTTTAGAGGCCGTATGGAGATATGGCAAGGTTCAATCAGATACGTGCGGTATTGCACGGATCGTGATCGGACGGATTTTACTAGCGGGCTTTGGTTTAAGCCGGATCCTAGTATTGTACAGTGCGGATTTTGTCTCTTTGCATTTGTATTCAGTGGGAATACAAATGCGGGCATGTATATGCAGTCACGGGGTTTTCCTGTAATTTATTACGGGATCGGTTTTCTGAAGTTGCCATTTTGCATTCCGTTCCGGCCAGTTTTTCTTTTGTTCCTTCCCGGCCGGACTTTTCCGTTGGAGGGGCTAATTTGCAAGTTCGCAAATTAGCATATTGTGGAGGGTTTATTTGCATTTGTGGCTTCATGATGGTTCATTCATCATGAGATTCTTTTTTGGTCTCTTCCATTGCATTTATTATGATGGGCTTTGATTTGAAATGGGGGTGACCATTTCTTTTTTCATGTTGATACATATTCCTTCTTGCATTATTCCTTTTCTCTCTCTCCATCATTTTTTCCTTGTGTAGGGGCCGGCCACTTCAAGGGGAGAGGGAGAGAGTTTTCATTCGGGTGAGGGAAATTGATTCATCACTTTTTAACTTGCTACAAAATTCCTCACCTATCCAAAAGGTTCATTTCTCCACATCAAATGGCAACTTCATATACCCCAAAGAGACATAGCTTACTACACTATATCTATGGCACTCCTTGGGCACGTCGGCTCGCCAACTTCGTGCCCGAGTTACCTCGGTCCAGAGGTGGGAGCCCGTAAAAGAACCCGGCGATGTGGTGCCCGTTTCGACGAGGAGGCGACGACCGGAGATTCCGCGAGGAGATCGGAGTGGAGACGAAGACCGAAGGACACGGATCGCTTGGTATAGCTTCTCTACTCCTATTTTAGTTTTCTAGGGTTAGGTTAATGGCCCTATCTGGGATTTTAGTGCGCGGTGGTGCCGGTTTCTAAGTTCTAGAAAAGTTTCGTTTCCGCATTCCGGCGTCGGATTGACGGCCGGGGCGCCGCCGTGCACTTACAAATATAAGGTGATATTTGCCAATTGCTTTGGCTGCAACAATTGCACAATTCCCTTCTCTGAGGGACATATCACCTTTTCCCAGTTCTCTAACTCTACTTAACCCATGTAACTAATTACATATGTAGGATCCTGATCCGGTATCCCATACCCAGGACGTAGAGCAAACTGAGAAACAGTTCTCGGTAACGAACACACCTAAAGAAGATGCATCAGCATGCTCCTTCTTCGTTTTGGGTAGCGTGGGAATCCAGGTATTCTACTGTTCCTTACTCAGACTTATGACAGTCATAAGATAGGGCGGAACCTAGCCCAGTATAATATGTGGGTTCGGTCAATACATCCATATTATTATCTTGATTAAGGCGTGTCATTGGTCGTTACCAGGTGAGAGAGAAGGATAATCACTTTTTCGTGCGCTCTTTGCAAGATTAGATTGGTTATTATTTTATTTAATCAGGATGGATCCCACTGTTTTTATCAAATCTTCCTTCAGACCTTAAAAGGTAAGATTAGCCGGGATTAATTACACCCTACAAGTTCGCCAATCGTTCGGCCAGGAAGGTATCGGTACTCCGAGGGAGTCTCCCCCAGCTTTCGCATGGAACTAATTAAATAACCTCGTTTCCGCAGGGGCATAACCTCGGTAACACCTTTCTTAGACACCTACTTTATCAGCTAAATGTAAAGTGGAAAACTCTCTCAGGAGTAACTCTTACTCGCAGTGGGTATCGGGATCCAACTGTCATATAGAAGATATGCAATCTCATTGCAAATTTCAACACTTAAAATTCCCAATATCTGTTTTTACCCCTAACATCCTATAACCATGACGAAGGCCAACAAACCATAGGCCGCTAGTCAAGTTCAACCCGTTCATTTCTTGATTGAATTAAACCCACCCGTACGACCCTTGACTCAGGCCAACAAAGTCGCACGACTGCCCTAATCCAATCGTATCATATGAGACAGATAAGCACTAATCAGCTACCACACACTACGCCTTGATGAAGGCCAACAAACGCAGCATGAATACTAAATAGCATTTATCTGAAATGACGGAAGGCTACGGCTAGTTTTGAAGAAAACGTTTAACGTAATGAACTTGATATCATTCTAGAATCTAGTGATTTAAAAATGAGTGTTTTTTGTAGCTTTTGCTAGTTTCGCTAAAGAGGTCACTCCCGGTGAATGTATTTCGGCTCTTTCCTCATTGAATGAGTTGCTGGATATTAATCAAGGAATACCACTATGCAAAGAAAGAACTAGAGAAGCTATAAAACAAAACCAAGTGGATTGTAGCATTTGTTAGTTTTGCTAAAGAGGTCACTCCCGGTGAAGGGATCTCGGCTCTTTTCTCATCGAATGAGGTGCTGGATATTCATCAAAGAATGCCACTATACAAAGCAAGAACTAGAGCTACCTTTTTTAAAAACTTTTGATTCTACAATATCTTTAGGTTTCTTTTCTTTTCATTAATCTCATTAATGAAGTCCTATCATTTATGTTTCCCTAAACATCACAGAAAAAGAAACGAAAATAAAATGTACGCTTATGCCATCTGCATTCGCCACGGGGCCCCGTCATGCACCGTTAGATTACTTAACTAATGGCAGAGCGGGGGCTGGACTAGCGCGGGTGCAAAACATAAGAAAAATTTATTACATAACATATATATAATATAGCATTTTATCTCACGCAGTTATATGATCAACATCACATAACATAGCAGTAGAAGTTAACATATGAAATATTGGATATACTAGGAGGTCCGTGTTTTAAATTCAGCAAGTAATGAAAAACAAGGATTCCACGGTCATGATGAATAACCAAACCCATATCCCTAGACCCCTACGAGAGCGGCAAGCAACCTTGCAAATTCTAGAGTTAGGAGACCCGGTCTCGACTCCTCGAGATGGTCTCCCACCGGAATCTAGAACCCGGTTACTTGTGCTCCCCGCCTTAGATCTATCCTAATGCGGAAAAGTAAATAATATACATCAATGGTGACATCATCCTCATACCGGAAGTGTCCTAAAAAAAGAATATTACATACAATTTTTACATGAATGAAAATTAAAAAATCTCATCTCACGCAAAAACCCCCGGCTATTCATTCACGACGATCCATTATAACATATCACAGCAACACATAATATCACATATCATCAACGTAAGTAAATATGCGTATCCCAAATTCCGTTGACATATAGCAACGAGATCGGGGATACACCACATATTACACTTACGGTCGTAGAAAAGAAATGAAAAACTACAATAATTAGAATCCGCATTTTTTTAGACATCATAAATCCGGAATATCTCTTATTCCGAATTTCATGCTTAACCCTATAAATCTTGCATTTTAGTCTCAATTCGAAAACACTTTTCAATAGCTTAGTCGGGTAATTCAAAAAGATTCCTGACTACCCGATAGAATGCTCGTTGGGAACTTTAGTAGATGGTCGCACCGCGATGATGTCGACGAAGTGAACTTAGGTGGAAGACCGTGGCCGTGTGCACCCGAGTGGATGCTTTTGGCAACGTGATTCTCCTAATGTCACTTGGTTGGGGCTATGGGGCGTGGCTATCTAGTAAAGTTATCTGGCGAGTATTCACGTACGATACGCGATTGCGACGGAGTTTCGATCCAAATCGAAAATTCGTGGCAATCGATCAAAAGAGACTAACATGCTAGATTTATAATCAAACTAGTTTTCACAAAACTAATTTAATGTGGATTCCAACTACTGCATCACATATCAAACTTAAACCCGTAACGACGTTAAAACACGACTACGAAACACTCCGAATAGCCCAAATAGAAAAGTTAACATCACATGAAAACTGGGCTAAACAAACATAACCTGAAACCCTAAAAGCAAGTGAGCAGAATACCACAAAAATTCTAAGTTCAAAGTGCTAAAGTAAACGGGCGAGATCGGGAAATTTCCTAATGTGGTCGGCCACTTCTTCTTCAAAATGCCTCTAATTTTTCTGGTGTTCTAGACACTTCATAAGTAGCACTCTGCACTTGTTTAAATAATTTTCAGAGGCTCTAAAAAATTCGACTGAGAATAGCGTTTCAGTGCTACTGTTTCGGAGTTGTTTCGGTTTTGTAATTTTAACTACATCGTATAATCTTCTAGCTTTGGCTCTGATACTGTCATGACCCGGAAAAGGCACGTGACTGGCACTTGAATCATATGAAGTCTATAGGACCCCACCTAATTCAAGTAAGCCAAAAACCTAGAAATCTAAACCTTTTAGGGAAAATAGTGGAGGTGAAGTTTTGAAATAACGGTATAATGAAAACAAGCTCTTTGTTTAAAAGATAAGTAATAGTATACGAAAACACAATGTTTTGAAACTATCTTGAAAACATGTTTTGTCGTTTGAAATTTGGGCAGCACCTCCTTTGTATATTTAACCCGAAAACAAATACAAGCAATAATGATAAAAGGCATCCCAAGCGGGAGCTAGCTCTTCGCCAATCGGCAGAAACAACCATGCAAGTAATATAAATATACAACGCAGAAGGCGAGGATCAAAACTCAGAAAGAAAATAAAGAAAACAGGTATCATCAAGAAAATCGGGAATAAGGATTAATACATAACTGCAACTCTAAGGCCGAAAGAATATACAAACTGTGGTTTCTAAGTCTACTAATATACATAGTCTGGTTGATGGAGCTTTTAACTAGATACAATTGAAATACAATAAAAGTACAATGGTGGTTACGATGCAAGTGAACTCACCTACCAAAATAATCACCCGGAAGGAAGTGGTATGCCAGCGAAGCCGCTACGGAACTTGTACGGCTAAACCTGCAAGATAATATGGCACAACGGGGGTGAGTTGCCAACTCGTGAGTAGAAAATATCACCGAGTAGAAACCGAATGTATGACTATCTCCTAGGTCATACAGTACAACACAATAATAATAGTAGCACGATAACATCGAGTAACAATAGGGGTGATAGTATAGACATATGTATAAGGTCAAGTACTCGTACCTGTGTCATAGAATAACTATATGTCATATGTATGATGTATGAATGCATCAACAATGGGTATGTCCAGCATCAACATACAAAAATCATGATAAACCTGAGTGCCAAACATCGACACTCGAAAACATCAAGAAGTCTGTGTCCATCAGCGACACATAGATCTCATATCTCGGGCTCCGTCTGTCCGGATCGGCCCATATCATCAAATCACACGACTGCGGTCGGTATCCTCCGGATGACCGCCGAGCCATAAATCACCGGTCGGTAGTGCTCCCCTGCCGGGCTCAACGTCTCACTATACGGCCTTCTTGTCCCAGGGTACTACACCGGATCCACCATGTACCCGCAGATGGTGCATCCCCCTCCTCGAATCGGGTATGTGTACACACGTGGCTCAAGAACCGATAAATCTTATGGTGGACGCCACACATCATATCACGAGAAACCGCATTTTTCTTTTGAAAATTATAATCATGAGTTTATAAATATCACTTGCGGTTTCCCCAAATCCAGAAATCACATGAACACGAAAATCTCCAAAAGAAACACAACCTATGAGTATACAATGAGATAGTAATTACCGAAGTAAATCCAATGATCAATGCATAACAAGAATGTATGGATGCAAATACATGTGATATCTAAGAAGAAATACAATGTCTACACTAGCATTTAAGATCCTGAATGTAAGACAATACTACTTCTACAGATTGTCAGATTATATGAATGGAGTAAAGATTCTCTAGTGTGTATGTGGCATGGTAATTACCGATGATAATGTGTGTGAGCCGGCAAGCAAGTGTACGTACAACATACGCATCATCGGTAATGGTGGAGGTGTCCTAGCAGACGAGATCATAATAGCTAAAGAAAACATATGTATATATGAAATGCAATGAGAGCAACATGAATATAACAGAAAAGTGAATAGTAAACGCAACATTATAAAATATACATATCTGTATATGAGTCATACAATTTTAGTGTTTGAAATAGCATGAATCGTGGTTTTTAGAAAAGTAGGGACTACGTGTTTTTGAGAAAAAATATGTTCCTTTGAAAATCCGTAGCATCCATCGGATCGTCTTTTGAAAATACTCACGATTCGTTAGTTTTGAAAATAGGTATGACTCGAGACTAGTCTAGCATCTATCGAAACAACTAAAAGACTAAACTATGAACCATGTCGGAATGATAAGAAAATCTAAACATATTCCGAGTCAATATATCTAGTAGTCGGCGATCCAGCCTCATAGCGTTACGCAGTGTATAATACATCGTACGGAATTCTCGAGTCAAGAGTGCGGATCAAACATCATATATACCTCGTATGGTAATATCCATCGTACGAAATCCTCAAAATCGAGGGTACAGGTCAAATATCATATGTATATCATATAATTCATACGATATCAATCGTCGTACAATATCATCATCAGGGGTACGGATCTAAGGTCTCGTATAATCTATCTTTGATCAAATCACATGTTATCACATGTTTGCATATATATATATATATATATATATATATATATATATATATCACCCAACGATCGTTTATTATATCATATCATATTAGTGTCTCGACTCAATCACATATCATAACCTCACGGCATTATGCCCGATCATACAGACTTATATCCATAAGCATATCAAATCCTCACCTACACGTATATGTATACTATATATATATATATATATATATATATATATATATATCAACACATCCATATATATACATATATACATATACACCCATATCATATCTGTAAGTCCATGCTACCTCTCCCGGTACTTTCGGGCATGCGGAATTTGATGAAAAACGATTTTCTTAGATGTGGTAACATGGACTTAAAACCCGGATCTTTGTTAAACATCTAACTAACAACCTAACTAGGAGTCGTTAACTACTCGGTTAGGGGGTTTATACCTTTCTTGTCTTGAACTCCTTCGTCTTCAAATCTCGATGGTGGTCCGGATCGGCTTCTTCCCGTCGTCTCCTTACGCCGAAGATAGATCCACCTGAAAGCTTCAACCTTTGGCTCCTTCTTCGATCTTTGAAGAAACTAGTTCACTCGGTTTGCTAAACCTTATGAACTAGAGCGAGTAGAGAAGAGTTTGTATAGGATTTTATCTATAGTTCTTGGTTCTCAACTCATGAGACAAGTGAACCATAGACCAAGTGAGGGAGAGCAAGAGGAAGGAGATGAGAGCTCAAGAACAAGAGAGAGAATGAGAATGATAGAATGAGAGAAGACTTTTCTCATTTGGCTCTCATAATCCAAAACAATCATAACACCTCATATCAGTCAAGTATTATGTGATGGTTTAAGCACCATAGCCTTATCATTTCATGCACTCATTTTGCACAAAAGAGCAAGCAAGCAAAAGTCTTTGCCATGAAATGATAGCTATAGTTATCATGATGGTCAACTAGTCAAGCCTAGTCAACCGGTAAACAAAGTCAACAAGTCAACAAAATCAACAAGTCAACAAGTCAACAAAGTCAACCCCTCAACAACCATGTCACCATAATACTTAATTAATATAATTGTTAATCACATATCATATTCTCATTAGGGTTGAGCAAAAAGTCAATAGTCAACGGTCAACTGTCAACAACCCTAATGAGATTCCTCTGCCTCTGTCTCTTCGTCAACTGTGCATACACACCCGCATCCGCGTTCCGAGGAACACGAATGCATACTGGATAAATCCAATCTCAAAAGGTACACTAGGATCTGGCTTAAACCAAAGCCCGATAGTGTAAACTGTCCGGACACTGTACGTACACAAGTGCACGGATGTGACCGAACCCTGTCGCAAAACCATGCGACCTATCGCAAAACCATGCGACCTCCACTCTTTGGCCTAAAGGCGAATAGCTTTCTGTGTGGGACTCTAAAGACTCGACACTACGCTGGCAGTGGGTTTAACCACAGACCGCAAGCGGCACTAGCTGTGCGTAACGGTCTCCAGGTAGACGCTGACAAGAATACTGACGAGGTGAAACCCATCTGAACTCCTACTGAGCCTGAATGTGACATTCTCCGTACAGTCCGGTCTGTTTGTCTGATACATCGCATGGAGGGCGTAGGGGGCGGTAAACGTCAGTCCCCCAATAGCGGTACAAGTCGTGTCGGAGTGAAGCCCAAAACACCCTGAGATAACACTGGAAGCCTACCAGTATATCTCGTTTGCCCTGGCCAGGGACTACTCGTGTAATGGCTCTCCTAGACACAGCGCGATGTCAACCCCCAATACCGGGAGAGACGAATCCTGTCTAACCGTCACTGCCTCCAAGTGCTTCGGGACTGCACCCGACTACTACCTGTTTGCATGACTCCTTTGAGCCGTGGTAGGGTAGTAATCAAAGTGCAGTGGGAACACACTCGAGGCGAAGTGACAGTGTCAAGTCAGCGGACTAAGCTGTACTCATGTCACCTGGGAACTGATAACTGACGATAGGCATAATACCAACTAGTCAGCTCCCGACGAGTCCTGTCCAGTGTACCCGTAACCTAACGAGCACCCGCATACTATCTCAAGTACGACGTACTGACGGCTGTGGGACAGACCGTCTCCCATACTGGGATGAGAAGCGCATGCGCTAGTCTACTCTGGAGTATCGATGCCCTGTCTCGATAGTCCTACGACCAGGGACCTGCATAAGGATGTGCTTATAGATTACCCAGCCCCACTAGTGTGACTGCCATCACATCGCTGGTAATCAAGCAAAGATCCTAAGGGCTCCACTAATGTGTATAGGCGATATACTAAAATAAACACATGTATACATTGAAGTAGAAACAAACCAAGTAGCATACTACTATTTTGAGCAAGATTGTGTATACAAGGTGAATATCCCAAGCTTCCATTAAGTAATATACAAACTAGTATGATACAGTAATGGCCTCTAAGGCATATACACTAACAATCTCCCACTTGCACTAAGGCCATGTACTGGCGTATCGAAGACCTATCATCTCGATCAGCCGCTCGAACTGAGTCTGGGGCAGGGCCTTGGTGAATGGATCTGCAGTGTTATCTTCTGAAGCGACTCTCCGAACCTCGATCTCCTGGCGATCTATGATCTCCCTGATCAGGTGATACCACCTCAAGATGTGCCTGGATCTCTGATGGGACCTGGGTTCCTTCGCTAAGGCTATAGCCCCTTTGTTGTCGCAATACAGAGGTATTGGATCAACAATGGACGGAACCACCTGAAGTTCTTTCAAGAACTTCCTCATCCAGACAGCTTCTTTTGCGGCATCAGATGCAGCGATGTATTCCGCTTCCATCGTCGAGTCTGCAACGGTTTCTTGTTTGGAACTCTTCCAACACACCGCCCCTCCATTGAGGGTAAAGACAAAACCCGACATGGACTTGGAATCATCCTTATCACTCTGGAAGCTGGAGTCAGCAAAGGCCTCGATCTGGAGGTCTTTTCCGCCATACACCAAGAACATCTCCTTAGTCCTTCTTAGGTACTTGAGAATGTTCTTTACCGTTATCCAGTGTTTCTCCTCAGGGTTTGACTGATACCGGCTTACCACACTCAGTGCATAAGCTACATCCGGTCTGGTACACAACATCGCATACATTATAGAGCCTACCGCAGAAGCGTAGGGTATAATAGACATGCGATCTCTCTCCAAATCAGTCTTGGGAGACATCTCTTTAGAGAGGGTGATCCCGTGACAAGCCGGTAGGTTACCGTGCTTGGAATCTTCCATACTGAATCTTTTCAGTATGGTGTCGATGTACCTGGACTGTGAAAGTCCTAATATCCTCTTGGATTTATCACGATGGATCCGGATCCCCAGGATGTATGATGCATCACCCAGGTCTTTCATGGAGAACCTGTGTGACAAGAACCCCTTGACAGATTGTAGCATAGGAATGTCATTTCCTATTAAGAGGATGTCATCCACGTATAAAACGAGGAATACTACAGTTCTCGCTACAAATCTACTATAGATACATGGTTCATCTGGATTTTTGATAAAGCCAAATTCCTTGACCGTCTTATCAAAACAGATGTTCCAACTCCGCGATGCCTGCTTTAGTCCGTAGATGGACTTAAGCAACTTGCACACCTTTCCGCTGCTCCCACTCTGAATGAAACGCTCTGGTTGGTCCATATAGACACACTCCTCTAAATTTCCATTTAGAAAAGCGGTCTTTACGTCCATTTGCCAGATCTCATAATCGCGGAAGGTAGCAATGGCAAGAAGGATCCGAATGGATTTCAGCATAGCCACTGGAGAAAAGGTTTCGTCATAGTCCAAACCAGGTTTTTGACGAAAACCCTTTGCTACCAGTCTAGCTTTATAGGTCTCAACCTGTCCATCTACACCAATCTTCCTTTTGAAGATCCACTTGCATCCTACGGGTTTTACCCCGTCTGGAGCAATGTCCAACGTCCATACTTTGTTGGTGTACATGGACTCCATTTCGGTCCTCATTGCATCCAGCCATTTTACTGAGTCAACGCTCTGAACGGCCTGCTGGAAGCTAGTAGGCTCATCATAATCTATGATGCAATTTTCTCTATCCCCGTCTACGAGAAAACCGTAGTATCTCTCGGACGGATGAGTCTGCCTACTACTCCTGCGGAGCGGCGTAGGAATGTCCTGTTCTTCCGAACCCTTTGGTTCCACTAAACTTTCAGTAATAGCCCGTGGTTCTAGAATTTCTTCCAGTTCTACTGTGCTCCCACTAATTTCCTTTTCTAAGAACTGGTGTTCTAGAAAGTGGGCATGACGAGAAACAAGAACTTTTTGTTCCTCTTCGCAGTAGAAGAAATATCCCTTGGAATTCTTTGGATATCCCACAAACTTGCACTGTACTGAGCGTGCCTCGAGCTTGTCCGCATGCTGCTTTTTGACAAAAGCTGGACTTCCCCATGTCTTAATGTGATTAAGATGGGGCCTCTTCCCACACCACATCTCAAATGGTGTGGTAGGCACAGTCTTAGTGGGAACTCGGTTTAAAAGGTATGCAGCTGATTCTAGCGCATACCCCCAGAATGATCGCGGTAACTCAGCGTTACTCATCATGGACCGTACCATATCCAATAGGGTTCAGTTCCGTCTCTCCGATACACCGTTATGTTGCGGAGTGTATGGAGGAGTAAGCTGAGAGAGAATTCCGTTCTCTTTTAAATAGTCCAGGAACTCGGCACTCAAGTATTCACCACCTCGATCCGATCTTAGAATCTTGATACTTTGCCGGTTTGTTTTTCTACTTCATTCTTATATTTCTGGAACTTTCCAAAGGCTTCGGACTTATGTTTCATTAAGAAGACATAACCGTACCTTGAAAAGTCATCCGTAAAAGTAATGAAGTAAGAATAACCGCTTCGTGCATGTGTAGACATTGGACCGCACGCGTCACTGTGTACGAGTCCCAAGAGCTCGCTCGCTCTTACTCCGTGTCCAGTAAACGGAGTCTTTGTCATCTTTCCTTTGAGACAGGATTGACAAGTGGCATACGATTGATATTCGAACGCATTCAAATATCCTTCTGTATGTAACTTCGTCAACCTTCTCTCATTGATGTGATCCAGTCTACAATGCCATAAGAAAGCCTGATTGATTTCTGGAGACTTTCTTTTGTGTGTATTCTGGACATTGAAAATCTGTGGTTGGTTTAACACGTATATACCATTACTCAATGTACCTGACCCAATCAAAACTTGATTAAGGTGAATGTTTACAACATTGCTTACAAACGCAAATTCATAACCTTCTTTAGAAACCAAAGATACAGAAATGATATTACAAGTTGCGTTGGGTACAAAAAAGCAATTACGCAAAACCAAAACATGTCCATCTGACATTCCCAGGTGATAGTCCCCCACGTCTTTAGCATCCATGCTAGCTCCGTTCGCAACTCTGAGGGTCATGTCACCTGCCTTCAAAACCCTACGGTTTCTCAACGCCTGCAAAGAATTACAGATATGAGATCCTGATCCGGTATCCAATACCCAGGAAGTAGAGTTTATTGAAAGACAGTTTTCAATAACATACACACCTGAAACTGAAGCTGCAACCTGCTTCAATTCCTGTGTTCTGGCCTTCCAAGCCCTGCAACCATTCTTCCAGTGTCCTTTCTTATGACAATAGAAGCATTCTTCCTTATCCACAAGCTTCCCCGCTTTCTTTGTTGCTTTTGCTTTTCCCTTCGTATCCACTTTACTAACACCGCCCCTTGGTTTGGCGGGGGCTTTCTTCTTCTTTCCCTTGGCTTTCGCCTTGGACTTAGAAGAAGATGATCCTCCTACAAACAAAGTGGATGTTTCCCTACCTTTCTGTAGCGTGCCCTCTGCGCTCCTCAGCATGTTGAGGAGCTCTGAAAGTTCAACTTCTTTTTCTTGTAAGTTGAAGTTCAGTATAAACTGGGCGTAAGTGGAAGGAAGGGACTGGAGAACTAAGTCCGTATAGAGCTCACTCTCCAATGTGGTTCCTAGGTCCGCGAGCTCCTCAATGTAGCCGATCATCTTAAGCACGTGCTCTGCTACTGATGATCCGACGGCCATCCTTGCCGAAAATAACTTTTTCGACGCTTCGTATCTTGCGATACGAGACTGCTCTCCATACAGTTCTTTTGTATGAAGAAATATGGATTCCAGGTCCATATTCTCGTGCCTCCTCTGATGTTCATTGTCCATAGAGGCAAGCACGAGGCACTTGGCCTTCGCGCTATCAATCTCCCAAGACTTACGGATTTCCTTATCCGCGACGCTGGAAGTGGGACCAGGGACAGGGGGAGCTTTGGTGGTAAGAAGATACCCCAGCTTGTTGTAAGTGATTGCCGTTTTGACATTCCTGAGCCAATTTTTGTAGTTTGGCCCTGTCAGTATGTTTTTTTCTAGAAGTAACTTAAGTCTAGTCATATCGATTGGTCACTGCAATTAGGAGAGAGAAGAAGAAACACTCAGCATGATGCTCTTGCAAGTTTAGAGTGGTTTTTTAGTTTGTCTAAATAGGATGGCTCCCACTGTTTCTCGAATCCCTCCTCAAACCAAAAAGGAAGAATTAGTCAGGATCAATCTCACCGTACAATACTTGCTTAACCGTTCGGCCAGGCCAGTGTCGGTACTTCGAAGGAGGTTTTCCAACGCTTTCGCGAAGTTCCTTAATTAAATAACCTCTTTTTCCTGGGGGCGTAGCCCCGCTCACACCTTTCTAGACACCTACTTGGTTTATAGCATTGATCGTTAAGTGAGAAATTTCCCGAGGAGTAGCATATACTCACAGTAGGATCGGGATCCAAATATCATCGCGTGACGAAACTGAAGGAATCCTACCAGAATCATCACACTCCAAATGGTATGCAAATCTATCAAGTTTCAGTACTTATGAAACTCCCGATGTGGATTTTTGCCCCATGCTCTTATGACCTTGACTTTGGCCAAAATATCATAAGTCACATGTCAAGTTCTACCCGTCATTATCCAGGTTAATTTAGATCCATCCGTACCTACCCTTGACTTTGGCCAAAATGGCAGTACGACTGTCCCAAACCAACGCATCTATCTATGCTACACATGAACACTCAATAGCTACCAATCACTATGCCTTGACTTTGGCCAATATACATAGCTTGAATACTATTGACTATTCATGTGAAACGACGGAGGGCTACGAATGGTTTTGGTAAAACCGTGAACGTAGTGAACTTGATATAGTCGATGGAACGAGATAGCTTTTAAATGGAGTGGCTCAAGCTCCGCATTTAAAAGTTGGTTTTGAAAAGAACCGAGTGGTTTTTCGAAAGTGTTCCAACGACTTTTACTTGGTTTATTATCTTGCATTAGTTCTTTTAATGCGTGATATTCTTGCATTAGTTCTTTTAATGCGTCCCATCATTTAATCCTACCATTGCAGAAAACAACCAAAATATGACGTACGCTTATGCCATTCGCATTCGCCACGGGCCCCGTCATTACCCGTTAGGTTACTTAACTAACGACAGAGCGGGGGCTGGGCCAGCGCGGCTGTAAAACATAAGCAACGCCTAAATAATATCATATATAGATATATTGCAATGATAGCCATTTCAGATCACAGATGAATACATTGGATATACTAGGAATCTGTAATTCGTACGAGCCTGTAACGAAAAGCAGATTACACGATCGCGGTGAATAGCCAATACCCCACCCAAGACCCCCTACGGGTGCGGCAAACTACCCGCCAAGTACCCGAAGCGAAGCAACCTCCCTCACCTCCGTGAGTAGGCCACTCGGCACTTCGGCATACCCGGTAGTTTGTGCACCCCCTCCATGGGTCTATCCTAGGAGCAAAAACAGTAAAAAGAAATTATACAATGACGGCTACAACCCCGATCCGGTTGTGCGGCCATACAAATAATAATTACATCAATTTACAAATTTACATGAATTGAAAGAAAATAAAACTCTCGTCTCACAACCCCCGGCTATTCACCCGCGACAATCCAATGAATTCATATACACTTTCCAGCAACATTACAGATCACAGATTTGTATAATCCCCACTAATCGACATATAGCGATTAGCAGACGTTCAATACAAATATCACATTACAGAAAAACCCGTCAGCTAAAGTCTTTTAGAAGTTCGATCAAAAATACGGATTTTTAGGCCCCAAACACAAAATTTTCGTTCTGGAAAATCTGGGCTAAAAAGACATATTCCAAAAATCCCAAAATACCCCACTGAATATACTGTAGCAAATAAAACCCAGAGAGCAGGCAATACGGCCGCGGAACCGCGGCAATAGCAAGCTATTGCCGCGTTTCCGCGGCTCTTTGATGAGATCTTGCTATTGCCGCGGTTCCGCGGCTCTTTGATGAGATCAAGGGACCAATTTTCTACAGTATACTCTAAAAACCCTGAGTCGATTTTTGGTGTATCTCAAATGATTTTTGCAGCACTTCGAAAATCGACAGAAAGTTTGATATCGGGGTTCATTTCGGGACTTTTTCTCCGATCGAATTTCTAGATACTATGCTAACATGTTAGATAGAGTTTAACTAGGCTCTGATACCACTGTAAGTCCATGCTACCTCTCCCGGGTACTTTCGGGCATGCGGAATTTGATGAAAAACGATTTTCTTAGAGGTAGTAACATGGACTTAAATCCCGGATCTTTGTTAAATATCTAACTAACAACCTAACTAGGAGTCGTTAACTACTCGGTTAGGGGGTTTATACCTTTCTTATCTTGAACTCCTTCGTCTTCAAATCTCGATGGTGGTCCGGATCGGCTTCTTCCCGTCGTCTCCTTACGCCGAAGATAGATCCACCTGAAAGCTTCAACCTTTGGCTCCTTCTTCGATCTTTGAAGAAACTAGCTCACTCGGTTTGCTAAACCTTGTGAACTAGAGTGAGTAGAGAAGAGTTTGTATAGGATTTTATCTATGGTTCTTGGTTCTCAACTCATGAGACAAGTAAACCATAGACCAAGTGAGGGAGAGCAAGAGGAAGGAGATGAGAGCTCAAGAACAAGAGAGAGAATGAGAATGATAGAATGAGAGAAGACTTTTCTCATTTGGCTCTCATAATCCAAAACAATCATAACACCTCATATCAATCAAGTATTATGTGATGGTTTAAGCAACCATAGCCTTATCATTTCATGCACTCATTTTGCACAAAAGAGCAAGCAAGCAAAAGTCTTTGCCATGAAATGATAGCTATAGTTATCATGATGGTCAACTAGTCAAGCCTAGTCAACCGGTCAACAAAGTCAACAAGTCAACAAAATTAACAAGTCAACAAGTCAACAAAGTCAACCCCTCAACAACCATGTCACCATAATACTTAATTAATATAATTGTTAATCACATATCATATTCTCATTAGGGTTGAGCAAAAAGTCACTAGTCAACGGTCAACTGTCAACAACCCTAATGAGAATCCTCTGCCTCTGTCTCTCCGTCAACTGTGCATACACACCCGCATCCGCGTTCCGAGGAACACGAATGCATACTGGATAAATCCAATCCCAAAAGGTACACTAGGATCTGGCTTAAACCAAAGCCCGCTAGTGTAAACTGTCCGGACACTGTACGTGCACAAGTGCACGGATGTGACCGAACCCTGTCGCAAAACCATGCGACCTCTACTCTTTTGCCTAAAGGCGAATAGCTTTCTGTGTGGGACTCTAAAGACTCGACACTACGCTGGCAGTGGGTTTAACCACAGACCGCAAGCGGCACTAGCTGTGCGTAACGGTCCCCAGGTAGATGCCGATAAGAAGACTGACGAGGTGAAACCCATCTGAACTCCTACTGAGCCTGAATGTGACATTCTCCGTACAGTCCGGTCTGTTCGTCTGATACATCGCATGGCGGGCCTAGACGGTGGTAAACGTCAGTCCCCCAATAGCGGTACAAGTCGTGTCGGAGTGAAGCCCAAAACACCCTGAGATAACACTGGAAGCCTATCAGTATATCTCGTTTGCCCTGGCCAGGGACTACTCGTGTAATGGCTCTCCTAGACACAGCGCAATGTCAACCCCCAATACCGGGAGAGACGAATCCTGTCTAACCGTCACTGCCTCCAAGTGCTTCGGGACTGCACCCAACTACTACCTGTTTGCATGACTCCTTTGAGCCGTGGTAGGGTAGTAATCAAAGTGCAGTGGGAACACACTCGAGGCGAAGTGACAGTGTCAAGTCAGCGGACTAAGCTGTACTCATGTCACCTGGGAACTGATAACTGACGATAGGCATAATACCAACTAGTCAGTTCCCGACGAGTCCTGTCCAGTGTACCCGTAACCTAACGAGCACCCGCATACTATCTCAAGTACGACGTACTGACGGCTGTGGGACAGACCGTCTCCCACACTGGGATGAGAAGCGCATGCGCTTGTCTACTCCGGAGTATCGATGCCCTGTCTCGATAGTCCTGCGACCAGGGACCTGCATAAGGATGTGCTTATAGATTACCCAGCCCCACTAGTGTGACTGCCATCACATCGCTGGTAATCAAGCAAAGATCCTAAGGGCTCCACTAATGTGTATAGGCGATATACTAAAATAAACACATGTACACATTGAAGTAGAAACAAACCAAGTAGCATACTACTATTTTGAGCAAGATTGTGTATACAAGGTGAATATCCCAAGCTTCCATTAAGTAATATACAAACTAGTATGATACAGTAATGGTCTCTAGGTCATATACACTAACAATATCACCGGCGTATGTGTGCGTGTGCGCGCGCGTGCGACAAAATAAACTAACGGGTCTCGACTATAGAAACTAAACTAAGGATAAGCACTTTATACAAGTATACCTATTCTAACCTAGAGTCTTCTAGAGCCTTACTTGCTAATTATCTGTATCTCACATTAACACCTATATGTATATAATATACGCGCCCTAATCTACAAATTGCGAGGGTACTATACGCCATCCACTCGACTTCCCTCGTAGATATACATCTACTTACCTTGATCTTCGCTTGCCGAAGTCGATGATGCCACGCTCTCCCTTGTCGTATGATGTCCACGCCGGGTACCTACAGTTTTCAATACGTTATATCGTAAACACGAATCAAACACGAAAACTAAAACGGCACGTGAAACGCATATAGGTTAGAACCTATGGTCTACGCATGCAAAAATAGCCAAATAGCCCTCATCGTTAACGTACAAATATCCAACGACCAAATCCAAGTTCAAATGCCAAAAACCAAGTTTTAGAAATCGGAAAACATAGTAAATTTCAACCCAAAATGCTCCCAGATTTTGCCTCAGGTAATTTGGGACTAAAAAACAATACAGAGATAATTTATAAGGTGTGAAAACTACTGGACAAACCCCAACACCATCTCCTCCAAACTGCCCGACGAGAAGTCAAATATGGCCGGTGTCGCCGGTCATTCCTTGACCAATTGTTCTCATTTTCTTACGGTGAACTCCTAGTGGTCTAAATAGGTTAAATTACCTGTTTGATTTTTCCAGAAACATTCTAAATTGAACCATATTCCCTGTAGTCCTAAAATTTCCATAAAATCGACATTGGCAAATCTGAAGTTCAAGTTTGGGGTTTTTGTTTCAAGTTTGGTCTAATAACAAACACTACAGGGGTTCATAGCCTCTACTAAACCTCAACTATACCTTTCAATTCAAAATAAACCCTTGTAAGTCCATGCTACCCTTCCCCGGTTCTTACGGGGTTGCGGAAGTGGTGAAAAACGATTTTCAAGAGGGTAGTAATATGGACTCAAAATACGGATCTTTGTTAAACGACTAACTAACAACCTAACAAGAGTTTACCTACTCGGTTAAGGGGCTATACCTTTTTTGAACTCCTTCGTCTTTGACTCCTCCGGTGTACGGATCGGCCTCACCTCGTCGTCTCCTTGCGCCGAAGATGGATCCACCTGAAAGCTTCTACCTTTGGCTTCTTCTTCGATCTTTGAAGAAACTAGATCACTTGGCTTGCTAGGCCTTGTGAACTAGAATGAGTAGAGGAATGTTTTGGTGTCTTTTTATCTCTAAGGCAATGAGTCTCAACACATGAGAATGGTTTGCCTTGAGCTAGAGAGAGCAAGAGGAAGAGGGAGAGCTTGAGAATGAGAGAGCTCAAGAGAGAGAAAGCAAAATGAAAGAATGAACCATACATCTCTCATTCTCACCTCTCATAATCCGAAAGCATCATGAGCCATCATGATAATCAAGTATTATGTGATGGTTATCATATCACAAAAGGCAATATCATTTCATGCAATAAATGCAATGTGTGAACAGATAAGCAAGCCAAAAGTCTTTGCATGAAATGATAGCCATAGTAATGATGGTGGTCAACAAATCCAACCTAGTCAACTGGTCAACAAAGTCAACAAGTCAACAAGGTCAACCTTTCAACCCAACCATGGCACAATAATACTTAATTATCATTAACCATATTTCTAATTCTCATTAGGGTTAAGCAAAGTCAACAGTCAACAGTCAACAACCCCAATGAGAATCCTCTGCCTCTCTGTCAACTATACATACACACCCGCATCCGCGTTCCGAGGAACACGAATACAAATGAGATAAAACCAATCCCAAAACGTACACTAGGATCTGGCTTAAACCAAAGCCCGCTAGTGTTAACTGTCCGGACACTGTACGTGCACAAGTGCACGGATGTGACCGAAACGACGGAGGGCTACGAATGGTTTTGGCGAAACCTTGAACGTAGTGAACTTGATATAATCGATGGAACCTTGATAGCTTTTAAAAGGAGTGGCTTAAGCTCCGCGTTTAAAAGTTATTTTGAAAAGAAACCGAGTGGTTTTGAAAGTGTTCCAACGACTTTTACTTGGTTTATTTTTGTTGCATTAGTTCTTTTAATGCGTATTTTTCTTGCATTAGTTTTTTTAATGCGTCCCATCATTTAATCTTACCATTGCAGAAAACAACCAAAATATGACGTACGCTTATGCCATTAGCATTCGCCACGGGGCCCCGTCATTACCCGTTAGGTTACTTAACTAACGACAGAGCGGGGGCTGGGCTAGCGCGGCTGCAAAACATAAGCAACGCCTAAATAATATCATATATAGATATATTGCAATGATAGCCATTTCAGATCACAGATGAACACATTGGATATACTAGGAATCCACAATTTGTACGAGCCTGTAACGAAAAGCGGATTACACGGTCGCGATGAATAGCCAATACCCCACCGTAGACCCCTACGGGTGCGGCAAACTACCCGCCAAATATCCGAAGCAGAGCAACCTCCCTCAACGACGTGAGTAGGCCACTCGGCACTTCAAGATACCCGGTAGTTTGTGCACCCCACCTTGGGTCTATCCTATGAGCAAAAACAGTAAAAAGAAATTATACAATGACGGCTACAACCCCGACCCGGTTGTGCGGCCAAAAATAATATTACATCAATTTACATATTACATGAATTGAAAGATAAAAGAAAACTCTTTTCTCACAACCCCCCGGCTATTCATCCGAGTCAACTCGGCCGTGGATCCGCGCTAACCCAGCCCCCGCTCTGTCGTTAGTTAAGTAACCTAACGGGTAATGACAGGGCCCCGTGGCGAATGCGAATGGCATAAGCGTACGTCATATTTTGGTTGTTTTCTGCAATGGTAGGATTAAATGATAGGACGCATTAAAAGAACTAATGCAAGAAAAATACACATTAAAAGAACTAATGCAATAAAAATAAACCAAGTAAAAGTCGTTGGAACACTTTCAAAACCACTCGGTTTCTTTTCAAAATAACTTTTAAACGCGGAGCTTAAGCCACTCCTTTTAAAAGCTATCAAGGTTCCATCGATTATATCAAGTTCACTACGTTCAAGGTTTCGCCAAAACCATTCGTAGCCCTCCGTCATTTCATATGAATATTCAATAGTATTTGAGCTACGTTTGTTGACCTTCGTCAAGGCATAGTGATTGGTAGCTGTTGGGTGTTCGTATGTAGCATAGATAGATGCGTTGGTTTGGGACAGTCGTATTACCTTGTTGACCTTCGTCAAGGGTATATACGGGTGGGTTCAAATTAACCTGGACAATGACGGGTAGAACTTGACATGTGACTTATGATTTGTTGACCTTCGTCAAGATCATAAGAGCATGGGGCAAAAATCTACATCGGGAGTTTCAAAAGAACTGAAACTTGCTAGCGTTGCATACCATTTGGAGTGTGATGATTCTGGTAGGATTCCTTCAGTTTATCACACAATGATATTTGGATCTCGATCCTACTGTAAGTATATGCTACTCCTCCGGAACTTTCTCACTTAACGATCAATGCTATAAACCAAGTAGGTGCCTAGAAAGGTGTTAGCGGGGCTACGCCCACAGGAAAAAGAGGTTATTTAATTAAAGAACTTCGCGAAAGCGTTGGAAAACCTCCCTCGAAGTACCGACACCAGCCTGGCCGAACGGTTAAGCAAGTATTGTACGGTTAGATTGATCCTGACTAATTCTTCCTTTATGGTTTGAGGAGGGATTCGAGAGACAGTGGGAGCCATCCTGTTTAGATAAAATTAAAAACCAATCTAAACTTGCAAGAAGCATCATGCTGAGTGTTCTCTTCTCTCTCTCTTAATTGCAGCGACCCAGTGACCAGACATAGGTTACATCTAGATAATAATATGACTGAATCTGACTGTTTTGACTGACAAAGGTCTGTCCAGATGTCCATTGCCCATGACAAGCTGGGAAACCTCTTAACTGATCAAACCCCTACCGTCTCAGGTCCAGTTTCCCCTTTCACGGATATTTACATCTGTAGGACATCGAAAAAAGACTGTACGAATGCCAAGTGTCTCGTGTTAGCCTCAGTTGATGGTGCAAACCAGAGGCAGCACGAGAAGATGGACTCAGTGTCTATCTTCCTCCATAACAAAGATTTATATGGAGAGCAATCTCGTATCGCAACATATGAGACCTCGAACGAATTGTTTCAAGAGAGGTTGGCTGTCGGGTCATCTATAAGGGGCAACGTCCTTACAGAGACCAGCTATTTTAAGCTCACGGACCTGGAGACCACGTTGGAGAATGGGTCAAGTACTGACTTAATTCTACAGTCCTTTCCCTCTGCTTATACCTGAAGGAAACCAGGGAAGAAGAAGGAAAAGCAAAGGCAAATGTTTCAGGACTGGATGTAGTAAAAGAGGGACGTTCCTATTGTAACGGGAATGAACATTGGCAGAAGGATTGCAGGGCTAGCAAAGCCAGTAGCCAGAACTCGAAGCATGTTGTGGTTTCGGCTTCGGGTGTGTTTGTGATAGAGAATTGTATGTCAGTTAACCCTACTTCCTGGGTATTGGATACCGGATCAGGATCTCACATCTGTAATTCATTACAGGCTTTGAGAAACCGTAGGGTTATCAGGAAAGGTGATATGACTCTCAGGGTTGCTAATGGAATGAGCATGGATGCTGAATCCGTAGGGGAATATCATCTTGGACTGACAACTGGGCAGATATTGATTTTGCGTAACTGTTTGTATGTACCAGGTGCGACTTGTAATATCATATCTGTATCCTTACTTTCTAAGGAAGGATATGAATTTACTTTTGTAAGCAATGTAGTAAACATCCACCTAAATCAAGTTATGATTGGGTCAGGTACATTAAATAACGGGATATACGTATTAAATCAAGCTCAGATATTCAGTGTCCAGAACACACTTAAAAGAAAGTCTCCGGAAACAAATCAGGCTTTCTTATGGCATTATAGACCGGGTCACATCAATGAGATACGATTAGCTAAGTTACATAAAGAGGGATACTTGAATCCGTTCGAGTATCAGTCTTATGCCACTTGTGAATCTTGTCTCATGGGAAAGATGACAAAGACTCCGTTCACTGGACACGGAGTAAGAGCGAGCGAGCTCTTGGGATTCATACATAGTGATGTGTGTGGTCCAATGTCTACACATGCGCGAAGTGGTTATTCATACTTCATTACTTTCACAGATGATTTCTCTAGGTATGGACATGTCTTCTTAATGAAGCACAAATCCGAGGCCTTTGGGAAATTTTAGAAATACAAGAATGAAGTTGAAAAACAAATATGCAAAAGTATAAAGACACTGAGATCTGATCGAGGTGGTGAATACTTGAGTGCCGAGTTTCTGGACTACTTAAAAGAGAATGGAATTCTTTCTCAGCATACTCCTCCATACACACCACAACACAACGGTGTATCTGAAAGGCGAAATTGAACCCTATTGGATATGGTTCGTTCCATGATGAGTAAGGCTGAGTTACCGCAATCTTTCTGGGGTTATGCACTAGAAGCAGCTGCATATTTCTTGAACAAGGATCCAACCAAGACTGTGCCTACCACCCCATATTAGATGTGGAGTGGGAAGAAACCCTGTCTTAAGTATCTTAAGGTATGGGGATGTCCAGCTTTTGTAAAAAAGCAGCATGCGGACAAGCTCGAGGCACGCTCTGTACTGTGTAAGTTTGTGGGATACCCAAAGAACTCCAGGGGGTATCTTTTCTATTCCGCAGAAGAACAAAAAGTTTTTGTTTCTCCGCATGCCCACTTCTTGGAAACTGAATTTTTGGAAAATCAGATAAGTGGGAGCGCAATAGAACTGGAAGAAATTCCAGAACCACAAGCTGTTACTGAAAGTTTGGATGAACCAGAAGTTTCAGGAGAACCGGACATTCCTGCGCCGCTCCGCAGAAGTAGTAGGCAGTCTCATCCGCCTGAGAGATACTACGGTTTTCTCATAGACAGGGATAAAGAGGATTGCACTATCGATTATGATGAGCCTACTAGCTTCCAGCAAGCCATTCAGAGCGGTGACTCGGTAAAATGGCTGGATGCAATACGGACCGAAATGGAGTCCATGTACACCAACAAAGTATGGACGTTGGACGTTGCTCCAGATGGGGTAAAACCCGTAGGATGCAAGTGGATCTTCAAAAGGAAGATTGGTGTAGATGGACAGGTTGAGACCTATAAAGATAGACTTGTTGCAAAGGGTTTTCGTCAAAGACCTGGTTTGGACTATGACGAAACCTTTTCTCCAGTGGCTATGCTGAAATCCATTCGGGTCCTTCTTACCATTGCTGCCTTCCACGATTATGAAATCTGGCAGATGGATGTAAAGACGGCTTTCCTAAATGGATATTTGGAAGAGTGCGTCTATATGGATCAGCCAGAGGGATTCATTCAGAGTGGGAGCAGCAGTAAAGTGTGCAAGTTGCTCAAGTCCATCTATGGACTCAAGCAGGCATTGCGGAGTTGGAACATCTGCTTTGATGATACTGTCAAAGAATTCGACTTTGTCAAAAACCCAGATGAACCATGCATTTACAGTAAGATTGTAGGGAGAAGTGTGGTATTCCTCGTCTTGTACGTCGATGACATTCTCCTAATAGGAATTGATATTCCTATGTTACAGTCAGTCAAAGGATTCTTGTCACAGAGGTTCTCCATGAAGGACCTGGGCGATGCCAACTACATTCTGGGGATCCAGATCTATCGTGATAGATCTAAAAGGATGTTGGGACTTTCACAGTCAAGGTACATCGACACCATACTGAAACGATTCAGTATGGAAGATTCCAAGCACGGTAATCTACCGGCTTGTCATGGAATCACCCTCTCCAAAGAGATGTCTCCCAAGACTGATTTGGAAAGGGCTCGCATGTCATTAATACCCTACGCATCTGCGGTAGGAACTATTATGCATGCGTTGTTGTGTACCAGACCAGATGTAGCATACGCATTGAGCGTTGTAAGCCGGTATCAGTCAAACCCAGGAGAGAAACACTGGATAGCAGTAGAGAACATTCTCAAGTACCTGAGAAGGACTAAGGAGATGTTCTTGGTGTATGGCGGAAAAGATCTCCAGATTGAGGCCTTTGCTGACTCCAGCTTCCAGAGTGATAGGGATGACTCCAAGTCCATGTCGGGTTATGTCTTTACCCTCAATGGAGGGGCGGTTTGCTGGAAGAGTTCCAAGCAGGAAACCGTTGCTGACTCAACTATGGAAGCGGAGTACATAGCTGTTTGCGATGCTGAAGAAGTTCCTCACGGAGCTTCAGGTGGTTCCTACCAGTGTTGATCCAATACCATTGTATTGTGACAACAACGACGCTATAGCTTTAGCAAAGGAACCCAAGTCCCATCAGAAGTCCAGGCACATTTTGAGGCGGTACCACCTGATCAGGGAGATCGTAGATCGCCGGGAGATCGAGGTGAAGAGAGTAAATACAGAAGATAACACTGCTGATCCACTCACGAAGGCCTTACCCCAGACTCAGTTCGAGCGGCTGATCGAGATTATAGGTCTTCGATACGCCAGTTCATGGCTTTAGTGCAAGTGGGAGATTGTTAGTGTATATGCCCTAGAGGCCATTATTATATCATACTAGCTTGTATATTACTTAATGGAAGCTTGGGATATTTACAGTTGTAAATACAATCTTGCTCAAAATGGTAGTATGCTACTTGGTTTGTTTCTACTTTAATGTGTACATGTGTTTATTTTAGTATATCACCTTTACACATTAGTGGAGCCCTTAGGATCTTTGCTTGATTACCAGCGTTGTGATGGCAGTCACACTAGTGGGGGCTGGGTAATCTATAAGCACATCCTTATGTAGGTCCCTAGTCGCAGGACTGTCGAGACAGGGCATCGATACTCCGGAGTAGACTAGCGTATGCGCTTCTCATCCCAGTGTGGGAGACGGTCTGTCCCACAGCCGTCAGTACGTCATACTTGAGATAGTATGCGGGTGCTCGTTAGGTTACGAGTACACTGGACAGGACTCGTCGGGAACTGTTGGTTGGTACTATACCTATCGTCAGTTATCAGTTTCCAGGTACATGAGTACAGCTTAGTCCGCTGACTTGACACTGTCACTTCGCCTCGAGTATGTTCCCACTGCACTTAGATTACTACCCTACCACGGCTCAAAGGAGTCGTGCAAACAGGTAGTAGTTGGGTGCAATCCCGAAGCACTTGGAGGCAGTGACGGTTAGACAGGATTCGTCTCTCCCGGTATTGGGGGTTGACATCGCGCTGTGTCTAGGAGAGCCATTACACGAGTAGTCCCTGGCCAGGGCAAGCGAGATATACTGGTAGGTTTCCTGTGTTATCTCAGGGTGTTCTGGGCTTCACTCCGACACGACTTGTACCGCTATTGGGGGACTGACGTTTACCGCCCCTAGGCCCGCCATGCGATGTATCAAACGAACAGATCGGACTGTATGGAGATTGTCACATTCAGACTCAGTAGGAGTTCAGATGGGTTTCACCTCGTCAGTCTTCTTGTCGGCATCTACCTGGGGACCGTTACGCACAGCTAGTGCCGCTTGCGGTCTGTAGTTAAACCCACTGCCAGCGTAGTGTCGAGTCTTTAGAGTCCCACACAGAAAGCTATTCGCCTTTAGGCAAAAGCGTAGGGGTCGCATGGTTTTGCGACAGGTTTCGGTCAACGTCAGTCCCCCAATAGCGGTACAAGTCGTGTCGGAGTGAAGCCCAGAACACCCTGAGATAACACTGGAAACCTACCAGTATATCTCTCTTGCCCTGGCCAGGGACTACTCGTGTAATGGCTCTCCTAGACACAACGTGATGTCAACCCCCAATACTGGGAGAGACGAATCCTGTCTAACCGTCACTGCCTCCAAGTGCTTCGGGACTGCACCCAACTACTACCTGTTTGCATGACTCCTTTGAGCCGTGGTAGGGTAGTAATCTAAGTGCAGTGGGAACATACTCGAGGCGAAGTGACAGTTTCAAGTCAGCGGACTAAGCTGTACTCATGTCAACTGGAAACTGATAACTGACGATAGGTATAGTACCAACCAACAGTTCCCAACGAGTCCTGTCCAGTGTACTCATAACCTAACGAGCACCCGCATACTATCTCAAGTATGACGTACTGACGGCTGTGGGACAGACCGTCTCCCACACTGGGATGAGAAGCGCATACGCTAGTCTACTCCGGAGTATCGATGCCCTGTCTCGACAGTCCTGTGACTAAGGACCTGCATAAGGATGTGCTTATAGATTACCCAGCCCCCACTAGTGTGACTGCCATCATAACGCTGGTAATCAAGCAAAGATCCTAAGGGCTCCACTAACGTGTAAAGGTGATATACTAAAATAAACACATGTACACATTAAAGTAGAAACAACCAAGTAGCATACTACCATTTTGAGCAAGATTGTATTTACAACTGTGAATATCCCAAGCTTCCATTAAGTAATATACAAGCTAGTATGATACAGTAATGGCCTCTAGGGCATATACACTAACAACCCTAACCTAAACTTGGAAAATTCTATCATCACTAAACTACACCGTTTTTGGCTCAAAACTACAATAGAACACAAGGAAAGCTAAAATCTTGACTAAAGATGTGGAATTATACCTCATTTGGCAACTCAAGAATTTTCTTGAGTTGCCCAAGTGCCTCAAAATTGCAACTTGTTTCTTCCATAGGGTTTGTAGTGAGCTAGTGGTCAATTTTTGTGAAGGGGGTATAAGGTTTTGTTTGAGTTTTGGAGATGACCATGGGGTAGAGGTGGAGGATAAGAAGGAGATGAAGGAATGAAGAAGAAGAAGAAACGAGGAAATGAAGAAATGAACGTATGAGAAATGTGTAGAAGCCTCTCACCCTCTCTCTTTCTCTCACCCTCAAATGACACAAGTCACCTCACACTCTCTCTCTCTCTCTCTCATCTAAATATCTCACAAATGAATTCCATTTTTGTTTTTTCTTTTTTTAGTCCAAACAACAAAAACAAGAACCATATATGCATGCACATAAAGAATGGTTCAAAATATGGAATAAGTATTTGCAACATTTCATATTGCATGACATGCACATAAGCTAGATTAATACATATTTAGTAGATATTAATCAAGTTTAGCATTAACATAGAATACAAATAATTATTTAAAAATCTATAAATGCTCAATTCACATAATATATTTCAAAATCAATAATTCAAATTAATGTTCCAAATATTTTTCTAATTTATCAGTATATAATTATACCCTTTCCTTTACAACCAATCTCCATACTTTTAAAATATTCATAATATTTATTATTTACTAATTTAAATTCCTAAAAATAATATTTTATTTTCTGAAATGTTACAATCTTCCTCCCTTAAATAAATTCGGTCCCCAAATTTTAAATTTAAATCCCTCAATAACTAAAACATTTCAGTAAAACATTCAAGTCGTCGGGGCTCCGAGTATCATGAATACACAAAACATATCGTAGCACAATGCAGGCGTATGAAAATGAGTGTAAAAATCAAAATCAAAACTCCGTCAAGCGTCATGCCATCCTGGGAGTTAATGTGAAAACACTAGTGTCAAATCCGTTATGAACAATCATATGTGATATAACTAGGACTATAGCATATATATAGTATGCATCTCGTGAAATCGTCAAAACAACTGGGATAAGGTGCAAGCAAAAATCCCTTTTTTAAATCGCCGTGCGATGCACAATTCACAGCATAAGTAGCGGACGTTCATTGGTAAAGAAAATAGATATATATATATATACATATTTCTTGTTTAACATATACGTCCCGTCTTTGAAAATGATTTAGAAGGATTTTCTTTATAAAATTTTGTGTCACCATAGACACGTAGGAAAATATCGAGACTATAGCTCCTTTTGAAAATCCTCTCGGTAAATATCGATGCATGCAAAAATACCAAGGTATTGTCCTCAGACTAGTCCTGCTCAGTTACTAAACCATGTAGTATATATCGTAAACACATGATGCTCGAAATGAAGTCAATCTCAAATAGTATTTAAAAAAAGTCATGTGCGTCTGGTGCACACGGAAATCGAAATCAAGATAGGTGCCACAAATGTGCACGGAAACAAACCCCAAGTGCAACGGGTGTGCACGAAAACATATGTCGAGTGCAACAGGTGTGCATGACAACGATATCAGGTGCATCTGATATGCACGAAGAATCTTGATTTAGTGCATATGGTGTGCAAAAAATCGCATCAAGTGTGCCATGTATGCGCAAGAATCCCAATCAAGTGCACAAGGTGCACGGAAATATAAATCCAATGCACTAGGCTGCATGGAAATGAATATCGAGTATCAAAATCGAAATCAACGGTATACGACATACACCAAATCAATCAAGTATACCGTGGTATAAAAACTCATAAACATATGCATCTGCATGCACAGAACATATGTCCAGTACTGAAAGTGGGTGTAACTACATCAAATGCATAATTCAAACTCATGTGCAACCATATGTATGAAATCAACTCAAATATATCGGAGTGTGCGAAATCAAAACCAATTATCTCAAAATGTGTATGAATCAAAATCAAGTGCAACTGTGGTGCATATAGCAAATATCAGTCATAAAACAAATCGCCGTAAGACCAAAACCCAAAACAACAGAAACATGATATCCGAATCACTAAGTCGTAAATCATAAATAATTGTTGTCGAGGTACCCCTCCTTCAAAGTCAAAAGGTGCCGGTGCATCCAAGACTGTCAGAGCAAGATATGTACTTGCCTCCTGTTCACGGTCTGGCGCCTTCTGCCTTTAGGTTCTCATCTCTCTCTGTGAATTACCAGTTATATGCCTTCTCGGCTCGACAGCCCAATTCGGAGTACTGACGGAAACATTCCCATTCTGGCGCTTCTCTGAAGATTTCCTGACCAATTATCATGGTCACACTTAACATATCACATCAATGATGGCAAACTCTAGCCCACTGGGTGTGCGTGATACGACCGATCCTGGGTCCACGTCTTCTCGTGTAGTATTCCAGAACGATCCTGTCGGGGTCTCTCCCAAATCTCATCTCTGTAGAACTCCCCGGAAGTTAGCACTCCTTACTCAATATGTTCCTTGCTCCGGGACAGTTGCATTCTTTTCATGACTTTTCTCTGGAATTATGGCTGCATTCGACGCCTCTGCATGTGTATCAAATCTCTGATGTTAACGGAGTGCAACGTTATCTCGTTAAGATCGCATACAAACCTCTTACTCCGCTTCCCTTCGGTATGGACCAATTTGGAATCATCTCTTCGTAGCTGTGTAGACTGCGCTCCTATTGGCTATAGTCACATCCAGAGTCTCTTTTTTCCAAAGCTATGAACTCGGCATCTCTAATATCATGTAGCAGGCATCTGGCCAATTACGTCCTCGGAAACTCGTCTAAGTCATCGGAGTAATGCGCCTTCGCTCGTCCTTTCTTGATCGACTCACAGCACGTCTGTGTGAGGTTCCCTTCTAACTGAAGCTTATCGATCTGATGTTCTCGCATTGGAGTATCCAAACGAACAACATGTCTTAGTCATTCATCCAGGAGTGACTAGAGAGCTTCTATCCTATCTCCATGTATAAACTCATGTTGCATTAGCTTCTGAAGTCTGGGGAGATATCTTATCAACTCAGCAATATCTGCCTCATCTATCCGCACGATAGAAAAAGCCTCAATCATCTGGAGTAGATGGTACCGTACTAATCTTCACAATTTGGATGGCCTCTAACAAGGGCCCGGTCATCTGTGCAGATCTCGAATGCTCGTGTCAACGAGAAAACATAGTAAAACAATAAATCAGTGCATTTGCGTGTCACCAAAATACATCCTGATCAGTCCTCATCCATGATGAGCTCGTGCTGACCGCATCTCAAGCCGCAGCTCTCTCTGCTCGTGTAACCATGGTAATGGAAACATCATTTCGATATCGATGAGGATAGATTATAGGAACGAATAGAAAGACAATGCATAAGAAATATACATCCTAAGGCTACCTAAGAGAAGTAGAGTATCGTAAGTATGCTGCGGAACATACACACTGTACATCACTTTACTTCAGTCACCTACTCCATCAACCAAAGTCAACCTATGTGAAGAAAGTTTGGGTCTAATACCCTTTCGGCCAAGTCTAAATTCCGTAAGGTTATGCTTAAATTCTGAATATACATATGCCCTAAACTCTGCATAGTCAAACCTAGACTCGAACCAAGGTTAAACCTAACGCTCTGATACCAACTTTGTTACGACCCGGAAAAGGCACGTGACTGGCAATTGAATCATGTGAAGTCTATAGGACCCCACCTAATTCAAGTAAGTCAAAAGCCCAGAAATCTAAATCTTTTAGGGAAAATAGTGGAGGTGAAGTTTTGAAATAACGGTATAGAGAAAACAAGCTCTTTGTTTAAAAGATAAGTAATAGTATACGAAAACACAATGTTTTGTAACTATCTTGAAAACATGTTTTGTCTTTTGAAATTTGGGCAGCACCTCCTTTGTATATTTAACCCGAAAACAAATACAAGTAATAATGGTAAAAGGCATCCCTAAGCGGGTTCTAGCTCTTCGTCAATTGGCGGAAACAACCACACAAGTAATATAAATATACAACGCCGAAGGCGAAGATCAAAACTCAGAAAGAAAATAAAGAAAACATGCATCATCAAGAAAACCAGGAATAAGGAATAATACATAACCGTAACTCAAAGGCCGAAAGAATATACAAACTGTGGTTTCTAAGTCTACAAATTATACATAGTCTGGTTGATGGAGCTTTTAACTAGATATAACTGAAATACAATAAAAGTACAATGGTGGACATGATGCAAGTGAACCCACTTACCAAAGCAATCACCCGGAAGGAAGTGGTGTGCCAACGAAGCCGCTATGGAATCTGTACGGCTAAACCTGCAAGAAACTGTGGCACAACAGGGGTGAGTTGCCAACTCGTGAGTAGTAGACATCACCGTGTAGAAACCGAATGTATGACTATCTCTTAGGTCATACAGTATAATACAATAATAATAGTAGCACGATAACATCGAGTAACAGTAGGGGTGATAATATAGACATATGTATAAGGTCAAGTACTTGTGCTTGTGTCATAGAATAACTACATGTCATATGTATGATGTATGAATGCATCAACAATGGGTATGTCCAGTATCGACATACAAAAATCATGATAAACCTGAGTACCAAACATCGACACTCGAAAACATCAAGAAGGCCATGTCCATCAGCGACACATAGATCTTATATCTCAGGCTCCGTCTGTCCGGATCGACCCATATCATCAAATTACACGACCGCAGTCGGTATCCTCCGGATGTGCGCCGAGCCAAAAATCACCGGTCGGTAGTGCTCCCCTGCCGGGCTCAACTATACGGCCTTTTTGCCCCGGTGTACCGCACCGGGTCCACCATGTACCCGCAGACGGTTCATCCCCCTCCTTGAATAGGGTATGTGTACACATGTGGCTCAAGAACCGAGAAATCACATGGTGGACGCCACACATTATATCACGAGAAACCGCATTTTCTTTTAAAAATTGTAATCATGAGTTTTTAAATATCACTTGCGTTTTCCCCAAATCCAGAAATCACATGAACACGGGTTTTCCCTACGGATTTATCCGTAGGAGCAAAGCACAGCCCAAATGGATATATCGGTAGGGGCATAAGAATTCCCCGTAGGTGCAAAGGCCGAGGTGCAAGTCTTTGTCCTGAACATACCCCTACGGAGTAATAATTGCCCATATGCCTTAATCCGTAGGGACACTTATCCCTACAAAGTAATCCGTAGGGCCTGATAAATATTTTAATTTATTGGTTTATAAAATAAAATAATTGCCCTTTACAGATGTATTCGTAGGGCCTGATTGGCGCCCCTACGAATACATCCGTAGGTCCAGATAAATGCCCCTACGGATAAATTCGTAGGGTCAAGTTTTACCGAGTCCATAGGGACAAAATATCAGGTATCCTGATATTTTTTCCCTTTGGCTAACTGTGTAGGAGCAAACATTTGACCTATGGATTAATCCGTAGGTGCAACAGATGGCCCTACGGATTAGTCTGTAGGGACAAAATATCACGATTTTTTTTTAAAAAAAAGCTTCCTGTTTTTTACCCGTCCTGTGCACAATAATATATACATCATATACCAAATACAGAAATATTCATAATCAACATCTCACGCATAATATATAAAAGAAATATACAAACAAAATACGATATCAAACTGAGTCATCGTGAACAAGCAAACAACCACCAATATCATCCAAAATTTATACAATATGTATCAGATAAGAACATACATCCTCAAAAATATAAATAGAGCTACCCTAGCTCGGTCCAGCTCCTCCACCTCTGATAATCGCTGTAATCTGGCGTATCTGCTCCTCGGTGCAGCCCTGAGTTATCAAAAAATCGACTAATGAAGGAGCGGACTGTGCGGGAGTTTGAGCGGGCTATGGAGCTGCTGGAGTGGTCTACACAACCGTAGCCGAGATAGTTGCTTACGGAGCCGTAGCCGAAGGAGATGCATATGGAGCCGCAGCCGAACTAACCTGTCGCACCTGTTAAATTTTGTGTGTAATAAACGAGTAAGAACGGTGTATTAAATTTTAGTCGAGTTTGTATCATTATCAGGTTATTGGGAAGTACAAACTTTCCTGGTTTACCCGTGATCGGTTTAGAATGAAATTCACTTCTAATTTCTCAGTCCTGAAGATCCATCCGAGCACGGAGGTTGTCTTTCAATTTTCCGTCTTTACAAAGAAGCAAGTTGAGTACGTGCTCGGATACTTCCTTCTCTATGTTCATGACGTCCAGACAATGATGCACTAAATTTGTTGACCAGTACGGAGCTCGAAGAAAATGCTTAACTTTTTCCAGTAGGGTGGTTTCACCTGTTTTGCCGGATCTATCCCGAAGGTCACATTATTGTAACCATCACACCGAGCAGTCACATCCTCTCCGGACAATGAGGCTGGAAGCCTAAGAAGATCTTGATGACCATCAAAGTAAGCAGTGTCTAACCTGTAGGGATGTTCTAGTGGCAGGAAACGCCGATGGCTGTAATAACAAACCTTCCAGCTAAAATTCAAGAATTGTGATGTTGTATATTAATGGCAATAAGGGCATGCTTTGTGACCATGTACGGACCAACCTGGTAGCATTCCATACGCAAGAAAGTCATTAATTGTCCACATTAAAGCCGCATGCAGTGTGAAGTTTGTATCTGTGTTTGCATCGTAAGTCTCTACACCATCAATGAATAAATATTTTAACTCATCAATCAGAGGTCAGAGATAGACGTCAATATTCTTTCCCGGTGAGTTTGGTCCTTCGATAAGAAGAGGCATCATAAAGTAGGATTGATCTATAGCAAACCAAGGCGACAGATTATAAACTATCATTACAACGGGCCATATGCTGTGGCTTCCAACCATATAGTTGAATGGGCAAAAGCCATTACTAGCGAGTCTTAGCCTGATATTTCGAGGATCATTACTAAATATTTCGTGCCTCCTATCGAAATCCTTCCATGCCGGTGAATCTCTTGGATGGCTCATTTTTCCATCTTCACTTGGAGGAGCACGGTGATACCAAATCATTGTCTCGGCTGTTTTCTTGCTCCTGAATAGCCTCTGCAGCCTCTGTATTATGGGAAAGTATCGTGTTATCTTGACAGGTATATCGGGCTTCTTATCAGAACCTTTCGTCTTATACCCGGCCTCTCTGCATGTTGGACACTCTTTCAAATCTGAATTTTCTTTCCGGCACAACACATAATTTTTGGGACATGCTTGAATCTTCTCACACTTCAGACCCAAATCAGACATCATCTTCTGGGCTCCGTACCAGCTGTCGGACACGTTATTTCCCGGGGGCATAGAATCTTTCAAGAACTTCAAAAGCATAGTGAATGACTTGTTGTTCCATCCATTTAGGCACTTAATCTGGATAATTTGGACGAACCATGATAGGGTGGAATACTTTGCATTCTCATAAATTGCTCTTCTAGCATCATTCATGATCTTTTCATACTTATTCGCACGCGGTCCTTGACCGGAAGGAATGTCATCTCCTGTACGAATACTATCACCTAGGGCAGCCTCTACCATATCCTCCATTTCTTCACTTGGGAAGAAATTACCATCTTCTTCTTCTGCCGCATTACCGTCTTCTCCTTCTTCTTCTGCCGCATTACTGTCTTCTTCTTCTCCTTCTCCGTGATATAGCCAAGTTGTATAAAATCTAGTAAAACCATGTTTAAAGATATGAAGCTCTATGAATTCTACCTTCTGCCAATACTTATTCCCATATCTATCGTACGGGCAGAGAATCTTCTCTAACATGATGTTATTATGTGCGCATGCAAATTCAATAAAAGCAGCAACTCCTACAACAAACTTAGGTTGCATACGTTGTTGCCAATCTACGTACATCCAGTCCTTAACTCTGATGTACTCATGAGCCATGTTAGACTGTATAACATATAAATTATAGGTTATGATGACTATATTGAGAAATCCAAGAACGGGATGGTTACTGATAAAGTAGAAAATCCTTAGATACAAGTTTGTCGTTGAAAAGAATAAATTATCGATAAACAAAATTAGATTTGAAGATCTTGGATCATCATTATTTTTTTTAAAGAACTAGGTTCTTTATATAGGGTTAAACCCTAATTTTTGAAGGAATTAAATTCCCATATGTTCCTGTTATTTTTTTTAACTTAGTTCTTATCCCCTAAGTTTTGAATCTGCAGAACAAAATCTCCCCGATGAGAATTAAATTCTCAACTTATGGGGAGATTTGCTTTTGCAAATCTCAATCAGAGGAAGAACAAAGTTCATATATGAAGGGTTAAGTTTACGGTAAATTTGTATGTTTACGTTATCATCGAGTACCCTAATGAAGGAACCAGTACACCCTAAACCTTAACCCTAATTTTTGGAGGAATTAAATTCCCATATATTCCTGTTATTTCTTTTTAACTTAGGTTTTTTCCCTTAAGTGTTGAATCTGCAAAACAAAATCTCACCGATGAGAATTAAATTCTCAACTTGTGGGGAGATTTGCTTCTGCAAATCTCAACCAGAGGAAGAACGAAGTTCTTAGATGAAAGTTTAATTTTACGGTAAAGTTGTACGTTTACGTTATCATCGAGTATCATAATGAAGAAACTAGTGCGCCCTAAAGCCTAACCCTAATTTTTGGAGGAATTAAATTACCATATGTTCCTTTTATTTCTTTTTAACTTAGTTTTTTGCCCTAAGTTTTGAATTTGCAGAACAAAATCTCCCCGATGAGAATTAAATTCTCAACTTGTGAGGAGTTTTGCTTCTGCAAATCTCAACCAGAGGAAGAATTAAGTTCTTATATGAAGGGTTAAGTTTACGGTAAAGTTGTACGTTTACGTTATCATCGAGTATCCTAATGAAGGAACTAGTGCACCCTAAACCCTAACCCTAATTTTTGGAGGAATTAAATTCCCATATGTTCCTTTTATTACCTTTTAACTTAGTTCTTTTCCCCTAAGTCTTGAATTTACAGAACAAAATCTCCTCAATGAGAATAAATCACTCATTTGTGGAATCATACTGGAATGCAAGAAAAATGTCATAAGTTCTCCTGTCTCATATTTTAACACATGAAAGATGCGTCATGACGAGGCCAAAGGTGCAAACAAACTAATTAAAACCATTATTTCCTTAACACTTGCGCTGTGGCATATGAGCCACAGAAATATGAATTGCTTTGAAAACCGGAGTAAATGGAGACAATAAACATATTTTAAACTGTCACGCATGATAACCATTTCATCCAAAAACTTAATTTGGTGGATTATGGGCTAAAAATGTTTATTAACCGTGTTGGGGTAAAAATTTACACCCCCGTTGACCGAGTCAAAGTCAAGGTCAACCCCAAGCCAGGTGGGCCCAAGCCCAGGTCAAGCGGGCCCATGCCCAAGTCGAGCCCGTGGCCAGCCTCCTCCATGCTAAAATATAGATCATGTAATAAATAATTTTCATGTAATTTTTTATACATGAATGTATGCAAAATGGGCAAGAAGCCAAATTTTTGTAAGCCCATGGCTTATGTGCAAAAATGAAATGGCACATGAACCATGGGATAGGCAAAAATGCCATTTTTGTAAAGCCCAAAGGGCTATATGTAAATATGTAAGCCTATATAAGGCAACATGATGATGAATAAAGCATACACTTTTCATTCTCTCCACAAAATTTTTAGATTTGAGATCTTTTGTGCCTCCTGCTCCTTCTCCAAGGTTCTAAACCTTCTCATTTCTTTTGAATTAAATCAAGAGTTTTACTCTTTCTTTTCAAAAACTAAGAAGTCTTCCACCACAAAACCCACAAAGGGAAACTTGGATCTACCATTAGATCTTAGAAAGGAGAGATTTTTAGATCTCACATCTCTTGATCATCAAGATCCAGCCAACAGAGGAGGAAGAGGAAGAACCCCTTTCATCAACCAAAACATTTTAGGAGTTTAACTCCATATATTTACATATATATATATATAATAAATATTTCCTTTCTGAAGCATAGCTTCTGGTTCTGGGACTAAAAGACCCTTTGTTTCGCCAGCGCCCAGCGCTCGAGCGCAAAACGCCGACATGCCGACACGTGGCGCGCTTGCGCTCAGGCGCACTGCGCTCGAGCGCAAAGCGTCCACGTGCCGACACGTGGCGCGCTTGCGCTCAGGCGCACTGCGCTCGAGCGCAAAGCGCCCACTTGCCGACACGTGGCGTGCTGCGCTCAGGCGCACTGCGCTCGAGCGCAAAGTGCCCACGTGCCGACACGTGGCGCGCTTGCGCTCAAGCGCAAAGCGCCCACGTGCCGACACGTGGCTCGCTTGCGCTCAAGCGCAATGCGCCCACGTGGTGCGCTTGCGCCTGAGCGCACAGCACCTAAGCGCACAACGCTCAAGACGCTAGCCCCACGCATCCTTTAGATGCCTTTTCCCCCTCTTTCTTTTATATTTATATATATATATATATACATAAATATATATACACATTTGTATACATATTTATACACACACATACTCCGCGACAATGTCCCTGTTAGAAAAAAATTTCTAACGGGGTGCTGCCCTGCATCCCGTAAGGGGGCTGCTAGCCCCCTTGAGCCCCAGCCCGCTATCCGGGTAGCGGGACCCCCGTAAAAACTCTGCGTGGCTCCCGATATATCGAAACCCCCCTTTCAAAACACAACACACGTACACTGCACATTGAGTTCGCAAGACCATTTTAACCCGTTAATCAGAGGTTCCCTCGCCCCAAAGGCGAGGGGTAATTAACGGTAGCTTAGTCCGCGGCTGCCGGAGATTTGGATCCCACAATCAATAAACCCCGGCCTACCCTAGGCGGGGGGTGGGGGGAATCTGTAGTATACGCCTGACAAGCGCGCGCGTATTCCCATCTCAATGGGGTGACGAAAAACACCCTACAGATTTTGGCAGCCCGGTGGGACTAATCTCTCCTCCCATATTTCGGGTTAAGCGTTCATGCGAACTCAATCAATATACATACCTGTATTTATACTAAAAATAATGCTTTTTCATGCAGATTTTCAAGCAATCACCTTCCGACGATGTCTTCGATGATGAACTCAGCTCCCGTCTCCTACATGATGAGGATAGACTCTAGGACGGTCCTTCCGGCCAGTCTCGGGTGACAATGGGAGGAGCCGCTGCTACCATTCGGCTCTATTATGTTCATGCCAGTTGGCGCCATCCCAGCTCCTCAAGCCCCGGTGGCAGACAAACTGGTCACGAAAGGCAGGAGACCAAATGTGGTGATCTCAAGGGCGCCCCAACCCAAACGCAAGTCGGTATCTGAACGACTTTCCTTAGCCCTGTTCACACCATAATATTGTATTATGATATTCCCCATTCTTATTCTTTTTATAAATAAACAGGTGCTTTTGACGCATGTCTGCTACATATTACGGGTTATAGGTTCTTGGAGCGAAAACAGTGAAAAAGACAAAAGACGATACAAAAAAGAGACTTTGACCAACAAATAGAAGGATCTTAATCAAGCCTACACAAAAGATCAGTATAAGGCAACGCAAGGTCCAAGATTACAAAGCAAACGGTTAAAAGTCCACTGCAATTGTTCACTGGAGATCTGAAAGAAATAGAGAAGCCAAATTGAATAAAGATCCAAAGAAATAAAAAGCCCAAGAAGCCCAGAATCAGTTCCAAAATTTCCAAACATAAAATTTTACCAAAGCTTGGAAGTCTACTTTGACTAGGTCTTCCTAAGGATATTTTGGTAAATGTAGACATGCGAATCAATTGTAACCTAGGGTTTCTATCTCCTATAAATAGAAGCCCAAATCATTGTATTCTTTTCATGCCTCCTTTCAATAATAAATTCAGCATTCTTTATGGAGAGCATCGGTGTTTCTTTTCAATTCATGAATTCAGATCTGACAACCCTGCGTTGATGATTGGAGAGATGCATCTGTAAGTAGATTTAATTCCTTGCCCTAGTTTAGATTTCAATTCCTGCCCTAGGTAATTTTTATTCTTTGCCCTAGATAAATGTATTTTAATTCCCCAATGAGTGAGTAGTCTCCTCGTTTGTTAGGGTTAGATCTGGGGAAGGTTTGAGAGACGAAGATCTCTCATCCCCTTTCTTGCCCGTCATATATTTTCATAGAACTCCATGCATACCTTCTTATTCCGCTCCCTACGGCATTCTACCCACGAGGTAGCGGTGATACCGTAGTCTAAAGGCCCAGATTTTAAGGTTTTCCATGGCGGTTAGTGTAATGATTAAGAAAGGAAGAACAAGGATCTAGAGGAAGAACAATCTTCCCAATCATCCTAATCCCTTTTATTAATATTTACCATAACACCTAATTAGATCTTCATATGGGTATAGAAAGCGGTGAGATTTATAGACTTTCCAAACTTAACCTAGACCTAACCCTAGCAAGATTTAGATATAGATTAATTCAGTTTTTAGATTTAATAATCAATCCGGCTCCCATCGGAATTAACTCGTTTGAGCGAATAGGAAATTCACAACATCCCTGTGGACCGACCCGTACTCACCGGCTAGCTATCAAGCAACGTCGTTCTTGATTGCGGTTAATAGATAGTTTTTGAGATCAAATCAAATGGCGCCGTTGCCGGGGATCACGTGTTATTTCCTTTTTGCAATTTCGGGTTAATCAAAATTCAAAAAAATCATAAAAAACTGAAAAATCAAAATAAAAATATAAAAATTTATCATTTTGTTATTTTGTGAAGGGTATCTTTGTTTGAATTTTGCAGGATCTACAATCAAGTTCGGATCTGGAAATCTCCAGAGATCAAAACAGCAGATATCAAATCTGAACAAACAGAGGAATATTACAACAGACAGCAGAAGAAATTTGGAGAATCGAGTCAACAAGTCAACCGCGACAATCTAAAAAAAATGCCGAGCAGACGAACCCGCGGTGGATCCGCGGTCGCGAAGTGCAACTCGCGGCGGTTCCGCGGTGGAGGCGGCGGTTCCGCACGCGGAGGAAAAAAAAAACCTTAAGTTTTCTGATCTCCTTCTTTGTGAATCTCTGATATCTCCTCTGAAAAATCTCCTACAGGATTCTTTGCGCTTAAAAATCTTTTCCCTTCCAAATAACAAATCTTGTGTAGGATTTTTGCGCCTCGCTTAAAATAGAAATTGATTGCAAGTAATATTTTTTGTTCTGCATATCTTTTATCGAAAATCTTTTTGCAAAATTTCCAAATAAAGAGTAATCGGAAAAAGGAAAATTTTAATTAGAAAAATTGCAAACTTTGAAATTCACAAAAAAAAGTTTTGATTGCAAGTGATTTACTGTTTTGCATATCTTTAATCGGACTTTAAGGGGCCTTTGACCAATTCAGATTGGGTGGGGATTTCATCACCCTTCCCAGGACCCTAGAAATCATATAAAGCATTTACATTGACCGATCTTTAATTAAAAAATACTAGACTCAGCCCTAAGGACTTCGAGCTCAATAGGACAGAGGACTAGTTATAGGCATCGACCGTTTATCCTAACCTGACTTTGCGGTGTCTAGGCAAGTGTATCTAAGACAAGTGGTTACTTAATTAGGACCGCTACTTGTAGCGGGGAGCCTCCCACTTACCTGGCCGCAATTGGCGGTGAAGAGGCGGTTTGAGGTCCTATTTCTAGCCCTTTGGAACAGTTAGGAACTGTCTAGCTGACCTAGATGACCCTAGTTCTAGGCCTGATTGTGCATTTTTGGCTGATCAAAAGTGTGTCTTAGCTTTTTTTTCTCGAAAATCTTTTTGCAAACAGTTCTAAATAAAGAGAAAAAGGAAAAAGGAAAAAGGAAAAAGGAAATTTTTTTTAAAAAAAACTTGCAACTTTTGTCGCTGAGAAATCCTTGCACCACCTACCTTCTTCATCTTCTCTTTCTTCTATCATGGGTACCCCACATCATAAATCTCTTGCCGAACTTTGGTATCCCGAACCTAATTTTGCGTCGTTCAGCAATTTGTTCGATCAATTTAAAGTCGTTCTTCCATGCCTAAAATATCTTTGAAAAAACAAATAGAGGCGTCTAGGAGAAACAATTCGACTTTTCAACCCACTTTGTGTCAACCAAGTCAACCTTTACCACCTCCATATGTTGATACCACTTTTTCAAGTCCTTCTGTCACTCCTAAGCCGATGTCCATTGCTGAGCATATTGCTCAATCACACAGCCGATCTTTCACCCCTCTCCACTCATCTAGTTCTAGGGATCCGCACGACTATTCACCTTTTTATCCATATGTTGACCCTATCCCTGTCCAATCAACCACTTCCTACCAGTCCTACCCGACTTTTTCATCGTCACTAGACAATGTTTCTATACAGCCTGTTGGGAGTTTTGCATATCCACACGATTTCGAATCTTTTACCGAAACCCCCTTACCACCCAAGTCTAGCTTGGAAGAAGCGTATATCGCAGCAACAAACAACATGGTTAGGAATGTGGAAGCGTCCATGGCCGCCCTTATGCAACCTGCTGAACTGGTAGCTAGTTTCCCGCTAGCCCCAAATTTTTCAATGTATGAGGAGGCGGTTGGACAGAATGAGAATATGAGAGGATTTCCAAATCAAACCTACCCTTACCCAATTGAAGCCCACAACTCCAGTTTTCCATCGAATGTCCTAAACGATTCACAAGTTCAAAATAAAAACAAGTTGTGCGGCTTTGTAGTGTTTGATTTGCCAAATTGTGAAGAACCCCTTTCGAGTGAAACCACACTTAATCCTTTCGATCTTTACACCTCTACTTTAGAACCTAAATCGATAAATATCCATGATTTTGATGAGGTGTCAGAAAAAATTGATTTTCACTTGATTGAGGATATAGACACCGTGAATATTTCGGATGATGAACCCGTCGATTTAATTGAAATTTTATGTCCAATTCATCATCCCGAGTCATTAAATGTTTCTCCCAAATTTCATATGCGTCTTGATTTTGATGATATTGGCATGGATAAGTAAATTTTTGAGGAAAATATTGAGGAGAATTATGAGGATAGTACTGAGGATAATATTGAGGTTGAACCATTTTCGTTTGATGTGTCGAATTTTCCAATACACCCTCCTAAATCCTTAACTGATACTCTTCCTCACTCACTTCCTTCCATCCTTCCTATTGTTCCGATCGTGCAAGTGACCGTTACGATTTCATCTCCTATACCAAGTTCGGCGTACCCACGTTTTCTTGCGAATCTTGAGGGATTTGACCCCATTTCTCGACGGGTTGATAGGTTAGCACAATCGCTTTTAACACATCGGTCATCACAAATTGCGCTAATTTATTCACTCGATTTACACCCTCCAGATCGCGCGACCCTTCTTTCTCCTTTCCGCCATTCTTCTCCCCCACCGAGACCATATTCTTTTCTTCCCATTCGGTCCCGTGTGTTTCTCATCTCTTTTCTTTCTACTCCATTCTTTCACCAACTAGACCACTACCACGATAAGCTTTTTGAATGGTTGGTGCTAACCTTTGGCTTGTGTAAGGCCAAGCTTAAGTTTGGGGGGAACCTTTGTATATATGTATATATATATATATATATATATATTTGTTTTCTTTTTCTATAAAAAATAAAAAAAAAATTTCAAAACAATAAAAAAAATAAAAATTATAAATAAATAAACAGGGGAGTGCCGGCATTTTGACCCTTTTGGTGTAGCATGACAGTGAGGACACTGTCAAGTTCAAGTTTGGGGGTATGCTTGGTACGTCTTCTTCCTTCGCATTCATATGTATATTTTTGCATTTGCATATTTATTTGAAAACCCATAAAAATTGAAAAATTATAAAAATTATTGTATTCGATTTTGGCTTATTTGACTAGAGTTTGATAGATATATTAACTAGCTAGGAACAACTAGATCTCTGACGTAGTAAATTAAAAACCCTAAAAATAACCTCCCTTAATGTTTAACGATATAAAGTATATGTCTTTGTAGTTTATTTAGAAATAAGCAAATTTTGTGTTCAGTTCTTGGGCTAAGTTGAAACAAAGGAAATGTATTGATGTTCTTATTAGAGTATAAGTTTGAAAAATAATTCCTAGCTTAAGTCTAGATTCTAAAAATGTATACCCTACAATCTGCACAATCACGCACCTTGAAACTTGGAATAATAGAGGAGACCTTGAAATGCTCTTGTCTAAAGTCCTTAGTACGAAGAAAATAAAAGAAAAAAAGAGTGAATAAAGAAAAGAAAAAAATGAACACTGCTTTTTGTGATTACTTAAGGCTGTAAAAATAGAAAAATATTTAGCGAGGGTGCTTCATCACCTAGTGCCTTAGACCAACTGGTTTAGGAGTCACTGCTAAAAGCCTTGGGTGTTGCAAGACTAGGAATTACGCTTTAAAGTGCAAACATATCTTGTAATCGGTTGTTGGTACCTCAAGAAGTATTAACGGTCGCATGAAGGATGTGTAAGCAAAATTCATTTAAATTCACCAACTAATTAGTACTTTGGACAACGGACAAGGGTATGATTGCTTGATTTGAATTTCCAAGTGTAGGGGTGACTTATACACACACGTAGGGATATGTGATTGGAGTTTAGATGAGAGAAAGGAATCAAGAATAGAACTTGTATCTTTAGTAGAGTTGATAAAAATTCCTAAGTGGAGATGGAACCCTAGAAGGAAAACTTAAGAGATGCCGAAAGCTATGTAAAGTCTACAGAACATATATAATCTTAAGTTAAATAATGAGGAAGTGTGAAGAATGTGGGTGGATAATTTACAAGTATAAGATAATATAATTCCTTGTTGGAAAACTTAATTGGAGAACAAAAGTCAATGGGCCGAGTTGATAGGATTTTGTGGGTAGTATCCGCTGAAAACCCTCAGGAGACAACACTCCTCCTACTAGGGACACCTAGAGGTTTAACGGCTTGTTGCACGAGCTCAGTGCAATCGCGTTTCCCTGCGAAAGTACGGTTAGGAATTTAGTGAATAAAAATAAGTTTGCTCGAGGACGAGCAAAAGATAAGTTTGGGGGTATTTGTTCACACCATAATATTGTATTATTATATTCCCCATTCTTATTCTTTTATAAATAAACAGGTGCTTTTGACGCATGTCTGCTACATATTACAGGTTACAGGTTCTTGGAGCGAAAACAGTGAAAAAGACAAAAGACGACACAAAAAAGGGACTTTGACCAACAAATAGAAGGATCTTAATCAAGCCTACACAAAAGATCAGTACAAGGCAACGCAAGGTCCAAGATTACAAAGCAAACGGTTAAAAGTCCACTGCAATTGTTCACTGGAGATCTGAAAGAAATAGAGAAGCCAAATTGAATAAAGATCCAAAGAAATAAAAAGCCCAAGAAGCCCAGAATCAGTTCCAAAATTTCCAGACATAAAATTTTACCAAAACTTGGAAGTCTACTTTGACTAGGTCTTCCTAAGGATATTTTGGTAAATGTAGACATGCGAATCAATTGTAACCTAGGGTTTCTATCTCCTATAAATAGAAGCCCAGATCATTGTATTCTTTTCATGCCTCCTTTTAATAATAAATTCAGCATTCTTTATGGAGAGTATCGGTGTTTCTTTTCAATTCATGAATTCAGATCTGACAACCCTGCATTGATGATTGGAGAGATGCATCTGTAAGTAGATTTAATTCCTTGCCCTAGTTTAGATTTCAATTCCTGCCCTAGGTAATTTTTATTCTCTGCCCTAAATAAATGTATTTTAATTCCCTAATGAGTGAGTAGTCTCCTCGCTTGTTAGGGTTAGATCCGGGGAAGGTTTGAGAGACGAAGATCTCTCATCCCCTTTCTTGCCCGTCATATATTTTCATAGAACTCTATGCATACCTTCTTATTCCGCTCCCTACGGCATTCTACCCACGAGGTAGCGGTGATACCGTAGTCTAAAGGCCCGTATTTTAAGGTTTTCCATGGAGGTTAGGGTAAAGATTAAGAAAGGAAGGACAAGGATCTAGAGGAAGAACAATCTTCCCAATCATCCTAATCCCTTTTATTAATATTTACCATAACACATAATTAGATCTTCATATGGGTATAGAAAGCGGTGAGATTTATAGACTTTCCAAACTTAACCTAGACCTAACACTAGCAAGATTTAGATATAGATTAATTCAGTTTTTAGATTTAATAATCAATCCGTCTTTAATCGGAATTAACTCATTTGAGCGAATAGGAAATTCACAACATCTCTGTGGATCGACCCGTACTCACCGGGTAGCTATCAAGCGACGCCGTTCTTGATTGTGGTTAATAGATAGTTTTTGAGATCAAATCAGGCCCCAGCTGGGGGCAAGTCCATCAACACCAACAAAGCTACAACGCATCCCGAGCAAGCTCCAGCGGCGCCCCTGACAAATGCTCGATCGGGTGTCTTCTCTAAGCTCCCCGCTGATCAACTCACAATGGCTTCCCGGGTAGCGGATGCCCGCTAAGCCTTCAAAATCGAGAAGCTGAGAGAGAAAAGGCTCAGATATAGAGCTAACAAAAGGGCTAGGGCTCCTGCCAGGCTGAACCTCATGAGGTTCAAAGAACAGGGTTACCCCGCCGAAGATAAGGAAATGGCTGGGTATGTGGTCCACACTGTCTGCACGGTGGGCACGCGCAGCAAGAGCAAGGACGGGGCCACCACATCTCAAATACAATCTGGCTTGAATGTGGTTGCCACTTCCCAAGAACAGCCGCCTCCGCTGGACGATGAAAACCTTCTCGACGAAGCTGATAGGCAGAGAGAGCCCGCAATTCATGACGAGTCAGGCTCGGAAAGCGAAGATGAGCCAACTTTCCGTCCTAAGACCGCAGAGCAGCAACTTCTCCAAGAGCTCCGAAAGCAGCTCAAAAGCAAAGACAAGGAGATGGCCGAGCTCTACTCAAAGATCGACGACTTGACAAATGTCATCTTACAGCTCACGGCCCAACTTGCCTCTCAGCCGCCCAATCAAGCGGAGGGCTCTGCTCGTGAACCAGGAAGTGGTGTCCCAAAGCAACCAACGTCTATTCCCTTAGATCCAAAAGTGGGCGAACTACATGAAAATCAGTCGCATCCTATCTCGGGAAATGTCTTGGCTACCGATGACAGTAGCCCGCTAACTCAAGATCAAATCATGGATTTGGTTGCCAGCAAAGTCAAAACATTGGTGGCCGAAGCCGAAGCGCAAAAAGATATCAGCAGTAGTGGGAGACCATATCCTGCTCAGTATGATCTGGTGGAATTCCCTAGCGGCTATGTCATCCCCAAATTCGGAAGATTCGATGGGACGGGAAACGCGAATCAGCACATCGTCCACTTCAAAGCCTCATGCGGGAATACTGGGGGCAATGTTGCGCTTCTCCTCTGCCAGTTCGTTAATAACCTGACCGATGTTGCTTTCGACTGGTACGCGAGCATACCGGATGGCTCCGTCACAACTTTTGTCCAAATGGAGTCTCTGTTTCGGCAGAGGTTCATGAGTGTCAGCGATAAGATTACCATTGCTGAGCTCGTAAGGACCAAGCCCAAGAGCGAAGAAAGCAGCACGGATTTCATAACCCGATAGCGCAATCTCTCCGTCAAATGCGAACCGCCGATAGAGCAGGACCAATCTGTCAGTCTCCTTGTCGGAAATCTCAACAATTGGATGGCCCCGTTTCTATGCACCGTGGGTCTCAAAACATTCCAAGAGCTGACCAGGAAAGTTTAGATGCTGGAGCGCTCAAAACAGGAGTCCTCCTCGGATTCCCAAAATAACAATAGGTCCTGGAGAAACCGAAAGGACGATAATCGCAAAGGCGGAAACTCCGATGATTCTGAATCTTTCAACACTTTGGCTAACCGAAATAAGCAAAGGATGAGCGGGCCTAGCGCCAACCAGCCTCGGAAGCCCATGTTCGGAGAGGGAGGAGAATCTCCACTGAAAGAGAAGCTGGATAAGGTCTATTCCTTCAGAAGGGACAAAATCCGTAAAATATTCAAAGACGCCCTGAAGAACGGTCTACAACTGCCAGAATCAAAAAGACCGCAAGAAGCGAATAGGACCGACGACCCCAAATACTGCCCCTATCACAGAGTGATAGGTTATGCCATTGAGGATTGCTTCGTCTTCAAAGATTGGGTCGAAAAACAATACAAGGCAGGAGAGATAGAACTGTCTAAAGGCGTGTTAACAAACAGTCCAGTTGCGACCGCCAATTTCATACAAACGGAGACCGAAGTTCTTCGTGAAACTGATTCTCTCAGATATCCACCTCTCTCTGAAAACAATCGACCACTACGTCATTAAACTGGGAACAATCGACCTCTAAGTCGTTAAACTGGGAATGTAAAAAAATGTAAATAAAAAAATGTGTAAATAAAAGAAAAATAAAGAAAAGCCGAAATGATGGGGCAACTCGCAATAAAAATCAGCGAGTAAAAATGAAAATGAAAATAAAGCCGAAATGATGGGGCAACCGCGAATAAATAGCCGAAATGATAGGGCAATCGCGACCTTCGCGATAACAAAAGCTGAAATGATGGAGCAATCGCGGTAAAACAAAACAAAAAAAAGCGGCGAATGATGAGTCGCTCCTGGTACCATATTCCAGTGCAGCGATGCAGACGCCAACCAAAATCCAATTTCCCAAAATTCTTCCGGCCCTACGGCTAGTCCCCAAATTGACTACCGTATACAATCCACGGGCTCAAATAATTCTCAGCATACCCATGCCCCACCGCAACCACCAGTTACGCAGCTGGTCTCCGCCTTTGGAATTATGCTCCATTGAGAAGACCCACTCATGTGTCCTCACGATACATGAGGAGAACAAACCTTTGTGAGATCCTTACGACTCACAAAGGAAAAACACACTTGGGGGTCCTCACGACTCCTAAGGAGAAAAGGCACCTACGGGATCCTTACGACTCGTAGGGAGAAAATGCTTTTATGGGACCCTCACGGTCCATAAAATTGAAAAGTCTTAGGCGATGGGGATCTAAACCTGTCTCCTAAGCCATCGCTCCCCAATCCCCAAGTGGCGAATGATGAGTCGCTCCTGGTACCATATTCCAGTGCAGCGATGCAGACGCCAACCAAATTCCAAATCCTATACCCCAACGGCGAATGATGAGTCGGTCCTGGTACCATATTCCAGTGCAGCGATAAAGACGCCAATCAAATTCCAAATCCCAAATGGTGAATGATGAGTCGCTCCTGGTACCATATTCTAGTGCAGCGATGCAGACGCCAACCAAATTCCAAATCCTATACCCCAGCGGCGAATGATGAGTCGCTCCTGGTACCATATTCCAGTACATCGATGCAGACGCCAACCAAAACTCAAATCCCCAAGTGGCGAATGATGAGTCGCTCCTGGTACCATATTCCAGTGCAGCGATGCAGACGCCAGCCAAGTCCCGAAATTTTTATGGCACTACGGTCTGGATCATGCATCCTGCAAAACCTTATACAATCCACGGGCGTAAAACGATCCCAATCTCTCCCAAGTCCTACCGGCGAGACCACATTCAAAGTCCCGCCGGCAGGGAAGATTCAAAAATAAAAGGAAAAAGAAAAAAAAGATAAGAAGAAAAAAAAGAAGGTATGTCCACAAGCAAAATGGGCACGGCTGAAAACCCGAAAGGGCTCCGTGAGTAAAAACAGCAGGACTGCCGGCGAGTTTGTGAAAACCCGAAAGGGTGCAAACTCGTGAAAATGAGTTGAAATGCACTCGCAAAGTCCTCTCGACTTTGTGAGGAGAAAATTCCCGCGTGAGATCCTTACGACTCACAAAGGAGCAATACACTTGGGAGTCCCTATGACTCCTAAGGAGAAAATACACTTACGGGATCCTTACGACCCGTAGGGAGAAAATGCCTTGTGAGACCCTTACGGCTCACAAAATTGAAAGGTCTTAGGTGATAAGGGATCTAAACCTGTCTCCTAAGCCATCGTTTCCTAATAAGCAAACGCAAATGATGATTCGCTCCTGGTACCATATTCCAGTGTAGCGATGCTGATGCCAAACAAAAAAAACCAATCCCCAAATCCTCTCATGACAAATGATAATTCACTCCTGGTACCATATTCCAGTATAGCGAGGCTGATGTCAACCCAAATCAAATCAAACCAACAACCTCTACGGCGGAATCATGCTCCGTCCCAGAATTTACCCCGTGTCGAAATCATGCTTCGCCTCAGGATATCTACCTTCCCTTCCGGAATTATGCTCCGCCTCGGAATCAAATCAACCAACCAGCTCTGCGTCGGAACCATACTTCGTCTCAGAGTGTACCTCGTGTCGAAATCATGCTTCGCCTCGGGATATCTACCTTCCCTGCCGGAATTATGCTTCGCCTCGGAATCAAATCAACCAACCAGCTCTGCGTCGGAATTAAGCTTCGTCTCAGAATGTGCACCCTGTGTCAAAATGATGCTTCGCTTCGGTGTACCTTCCTTCCCTGTCGAAATTATGCTTCGCCTCGGAATCAAGTCAACCGACAAGCTCTGCACCGGAATCATGCTCCGTCTCAGAATGTACCCCATGTCCAAATCATGCTTCGCCTCGGAGTATTTGCCTTCTCTGTTGGAATTATTCTTCGCCTGGGAATCAACCTCCGCATCGAAATTATGCTTCGGTTAGAATGTCTGTCACCCTTCGGAATGATGCTCTGAATCCTGGAATTATGCTCCGCTCATCGGAATGATGCTCTGATCCTTGGAATCATGCTCCGCAAATTGGAATGATGCTCCGATCCTTGGAATCATGCTCCGCAAATCAGAATGATGCTCCGAATCTTGGAATTATGCTTCGCTCATCGGAATGATGCTTCGATCCTTGGAATCATGCTCCGCTCTTCGGAATGATGCTCCGACCCTTGGAATCATGCTCCACCCTTCGGAATGATGCTCCGAACCCCTGGAATCATGCTCCGCTCTTCGGAATGATGCTCCAAACCCCTGGAATCATGCTCCGCTCTTCGGAATGATTCTCCGACCCTTGGAATCACGCTCCACCCTTCGGAATGATGCTCCGAACCCCTGGAATCATGCTCCGCTCTTCGGAATGATGCTCCGAACCCCTGGAATCATGCTCCGCTCTTCGAAAAGATGTTCCGAACTCTGGAATCATGCTCCGCCCTTTGGAATGATGCTCCGAATCCTGGAATTATGCCCCGCTCTTCGGAAAGATGCTCCGAACCTTGGAATTATGCTCCGATCATCGGAATGATGCTCCGATCTCTGGAATTATGCTCCGCCCATCGGAACGATGCTCCGATCTCTGGAATTATGCTCCAATCCCTCGAATCATGCTCCGCCCTTCAGAATGATGCTCTGAATCCTGGAATCATGCTCCGATCATCGAAATGATGCTCCGATCTCTGGAATTATACTTCGCCCATCGGAACGATGCTCCGATCCCCTGGAATTATGCTCCGCAAATCGGAATGATGCTCCGACCCTGGAATTATGCTCCGCGCTTTGGAATGATGCTCTGAATCCTGGAATCATGCTCCGATCATCGGAATGATGCTCCGATATATGGATTATGCTCCGCCTATCGGAACGATGCTCCGATCCCCTGGAATTATGCTCCGCAAATCGGAATGATGCTCCGACCTTGGAATTATGCTCCGCACTTCGGAATGATGCTCTGACGTTGGAATTATGCTCCGCGAATCGGAATGATGCTCCGATCCTCGGGAATCATGCTCCCCAGGATGATGCTTCGCCTCCGGAATGATGTTCCACCTCGAAGTTCAGCTTCAAGATCCATCAATTTCAGGCACACAACTCAAATGTGCGGTGTGCATTTATTGATGGGGGGCACTTTGTTGGGGTAAAAATTTACACCCCCGTTGACCGAGTCAAAGTCAAGGTCAACCCCAAGCCAGGTGGGCCCAAGCCCAGGTCAAGCGGGCCCATGCCCAAGTCGAGCCCGCGGCCAGCCTCCTCCATGCTAAAATATAGATCATGTAATAAATAATTTTCATGTAATTTTTTATACATGAATGTATGCAAAATGGGCATGAAGCCAAATTTTTGTAAGCCCATGGCTTATGTGCAAAAATGAAATGGCACAAGAGCCATGGAATAGGCAAAAATGCCATTTTTGTAAAGCCCAAGGGGCTATATGTAAATATGTAGGGCTATATGTAAATATGTAAGCCTATATAAGGCAACATGATGATGAATAATGCATACACTTTTCATTCTCTCCACAAAAATTTTAGATCTGAGATCTTTTGTGCCTCCTGCTCCTTCTTCAAGGTTCTAAACCTTCTCATTTCTTTTGAATTAAATCAAGAGTTTTACTCTTTTTTTTCAAAAACTAAGAAGTCTTTTACCACAAAACCCACAAAGGAGAACTTGGATCTACCATTAGATCTCAGAAAGGAGAGATTTTTAAATCTCATATCTCTTGATCATCAAGATCCAGCCAACAGAGAAGGAAGAGGAAGAACCCCTTTCATCAACCAAAACATTTTAGGAGTTTAACTCCATATATTTACATATATATATATATATATATAATAAATATTTCCTTTATGAAGCATAGCTTCTGGTTCTGGGACTAAAAGCCCCTTTGTCTCGCCAGCGCCCAGCGCTCGAGCGCAAAACGCCCACGTGCCGACACGTGGCACGCTTGCGCTCAGGCGCACTGCGCTCGAGCGCAAAGCGCCCACGTGCCGACACGTGGCGCGCTTGCGCTCAGGCGCACTGCGCTCAAGCGCAAAGCGCCCATGTGCCGACACATGGCGTGCTGCGCTCAGGCGCAAAGCGCCTGAGCGCAAAGCGCCCACGAGTCGACACGTGGCATGCTTGTGCTCAAGCGCACTATGCTCAGGTGCAAAGCGCCCATGTGTCGACACGTGGCTCGCTTGCGCACTGCGCTCAAGCGCACTGCGCTCAAGCGCACTGCGCTCAAGCGCAAAACGCCTACGTGCCGACACGTGGCGCGCTTGCGCCTGAGCGCACAGCACCTAAGCGCACAACGCTCAAGGCGCTAGCCCCACGCATCCTTTGGATGCCTTTTCCCCCTCTTTCTTATATATATATATATATATATATATATATATATATATACATATATACATATATATATATACACACACATATGTATACATATTTATACATACACATACTCCGCGACACTGTCCCTGTTAGAAAAAAATTTCTAACGGGGCGCTGCCCCACACCCCGCAAGGGGGCTGCTAGCCCTCTTGAGCCCCAGCCCGCTATCCGGGTAGCGGGACCCCCGTAAAAACTCTGCGTGGCTCCCGATATATCCAAACCGCCCTTTCAAAACACAACACACATACATTGCACATTGAGTTCGCATGACCATTTTAACCCGTTAATCGGAGGTTCCCTCGCCCCAAAGGCGAAGGGTAATTAACGGCAGCTTAGTCCGCGGCTGCCGGAGATTTGGATCCCCACAATCAATAAACCCCGGCCTACCCTAGGTAGGGGGAATCTATAGTATACGCCTGACAAGCGCGCGCGTATTCCCATCTCAATGGGGTGACGAAAAACACCCTACAAACCGTCATTAATATGTAAAATTATTTTATATAGTCCTATAGAAGAGGACATGGGGAAAGTAAATGGCTACATTCTGATATTGATAACTAATCCTGGATGATGTCAAAATCTTCACAAGTTCTCCAAAGTCATCAACTGATCTAAATCATTCAATGGGCATTGATATTAACTAAATAAAAATATCTGTAATGACGTGAAAGATAAAACTTTAGGACCGCAATTTATATTAAGAGCAAATAAGGCCTAAATTTAGTTCATATGGCAGTTAACAAAGAAAATTAGGGAGCAAAATTACTGTGTATACTGATGATACTACCGAGGATATTTATCTCAGATTCTCCCTATAGCACCACTGAGTTTGATGCTTATAATTGTAAGTCTCTCACACTTTCAATGTAATCCATTTATATTCACCCTCGATATCTTAATATAGATTTCAGAGTATAATTGTATGAACTTTCTCAAGAATGTCAAAATACATTGTAATTGTATAGATATCCAAGACAAGTTAGATGTAACATTTAGTCACAAAACACAAAGACAATTAGCGTTAAACTTATATTTTCCTAATTGATGAGGTGCAAGTTGGCTATTGATAAAGATGGTATATCATATAGCCCAGTTGTCTATTGATATATGAAGATCCTTGGCATATAGTCTTGGAATGTCACATAATGATTTAAATATGAGTGTGAAACCTGAAAGGTTCCTAGGCACACTATAGAGGTCTTACAAGGCATCAACCATGCCAATTTCAAAAAATATGAGTGCCGAGAAACCCTAATACGGATCATTGACTAGAAATCTAGGCGAAAAACGAATCTAGTTAACAATTTAATTAAAGATCAGAAGCTACAACCTTTGTAGATCCGGATATCCACTTCCTTAGCTCCACGTAGGCGTCCTCTCGCTGTCCATCTTGAATCCCGAACTCAATCGTCGGCTTCATCGGGAAAAAGGGCGGACTAGGTCGTCGGCTTCGTGCCGAAGATGATCTACGTCGAGGCATCACAAGTTCAAGCTCCGACTTCACAAATTTATGAAACTTGTGAAGAAAACACCCAAAACAACTTGGCAAGAGGTAGAGGGTGAAGAAATAGGAGGTGGGTTCACTTTAGAATTTGATTTCTCACTTTAGAACTCAAGTTGCCATTGATGGCATCAAGCTTTTTCTTTTGAAGATGAAGAAGAAGATGAAGCTAGAATATGATGAGTATTATTTTAAAATGAAAAGTAAATGAATACTTATCATATACTAACTAGGGTAGAGTGTTTAGAATAGACCATGGTTACTTGGATGGGTTAGGGTTAAGCATGAAGACAAGAATGGTTAAGAAGTCAAAGCTTCATGAAGCTTCAACTAGAAACAAAAGAAGCCACCATTCTTATCTAAATCATTTCCAAATAAATAAATGAACTAATAAATAAATAAATGAACAAGCAAAACCCTAATCATCAAATTAACCAAGGTTTAATTCTATACACTTAACTAAATGATTAAGTATCATCAAACATGATACAAAAATGTGCACAAAAGTATATCACATATACTTCTTGCACATAAAGTGAGAAAATCCATACAAAGTGAACCAATACTAGCTAATGCAAAGTAATATATCAAATATATAATTATACATTAAATCATTAAATCAACACTTGATTTAACGATCCGGTCATATCGCATATAACCGACTAGTATCCTATGTATCGGCTTATCAAATCAATCCTTGATTCAATAACTAGGTTATATCGAATATAACCAGTCGATACATTCATCACGAGAATTGAATACGGTATCACATACATGCATTATTCTCGGTCCTGCACATATCTCATATGCGCTCCTATTTCGTTTCGCTTGAGCCAGGAAACCTCTGTGTAGGACTCTAAAGACTCGTCAATACGCCGGCAGCAGATGATGATCATATCAAGCACCCACAAGCCGCAAGCGGTCTGCTAAACGTAACGGCCACCCGGGTATTGAGCGATCAGAAGATCGACGAGCTAGCCCGCTCACACTCCTGTGAATCCAACCAGTAACACTTACCGAACAGTCCGGTCTGTTCGTCTGATATGTCGCATATCAAGTCTAGGGGTGGTAATCGTCAGACCCCAATAACCGATAAGTCGTGCCGATGTGAGGCTCATAACGGGTCGAGAAACTACTGGTAACACTTACCGGCAAATCTCTGATCAGCCCTGGCCAGGGACTTCCCTGTTATGGCCAATCGAGCACAGCGCAACATCTACCCCCAATACCGGGAGAGACGAAACCCCTCCTATCGCTCATTGCCTCCATGTGACTCGGGACTGTACCCAAAGACCACCGTTTTGCATGCCCTCATGGACGTGGTAAGGTGGAGATCAAAGCACAGTGGGAATCACACAAGACTCTATGACGATCTCGGGTCTACAGACTAACCTGTACAAGTGTCATCTGAGAACTGCCATCTGACGTGAGGTATAATACCATCTGGGAGTTCTCGGCGAGTCCGTCCAGTGTACCCAGTCTCCACTGAGCACCCGTATACCATCTCTGATGTCAAACACCAATGGATATGGTATCATCCATCGCCCATCTCATGGGTCGAGAAGCGTGTATGCTAGTCTACTCTGGTATATCGATGCCCCGTCTCGATACACCCACGACTAGGGACCTTGAAGGATGTACTTATGGACTACCATGTCCCCACTAGTATGATCTGCATCATAGTCCAGATAGTCAAGTACACATCCTAAGGGCTTTACCAACATGTAACCATAAGACAGTTTAAAGAGACTAGTATACATGTTAAGATAAAGAGTAACCAGATAGCATACTATCATATCGAGCAAGAAAGTCATCTCTATATATGTCCAAGCATCCAATATAATATACATTATCTGTACAATACTGGCCTCTAGGGCATACATACAACTAACAATCTCCCACTTGCACTAGGGCCAGCTGCTGTAGTATCGCATACCGAGCATCCCGAAGAGTCTCTCAAACTGTATCTGGGGAATGGCCTTCGTGAGTGGATCCGCCGTGTTGTTCTTCGTGTCAACCCTCCTGACCTCGATCTCCCGGCGATCAACTATCTCCCGGATCAGGTGATACCGCCTCAGAATATGCCTGGATCGCTGATGGGACCTGGGTTTCTTGGCCAAAGCCACCGCTCCATTGTTATCGCAATACACAGGTATTGGATGCTCAATGGATGGAACCACTCCAAGTTCAGTAATGAACTTCTTGATCCAGACAGCCTCTTTGGCAGCATCGTTGGCAGCGATGTATTCAGCCTCCATCGTCGAGTCTGCCACGGTTTCCTGCTTGGAACTCTTCCAGCTAACCGCCCCTCCGTAAAGGGTAAAGACAAATCCCGACTGCGACTTAGAGTCGTCCTTATCACTCTGGAAGCTCGAATTGGTAAAGGACTCCACTTGGAGTTCTCCGTTACCATACACCAAGAGCATCTCTTTAGTCCTTCGTAAGTACTTGAGAATGCTCTTCACAGCTGTCCAGTGACTCTCTCCAGGATCAGCTTGATACCTGCTCACTACACTTAGTGAGTATGCAACATCGGGTCTGGTACATAGCATCGCGTACATGATAGAGCCTACAGCCGAAGCATAGGGTATCCCTTGCATGCGAGCTCTCTCCAAATCAGTCTTGGGAGACATCCCTTTGGAGAGAGTGACTCCAGAGATCGTGGGCAAGTTCCCACGCTTGGATTCTTCCATACTAAACCTCTTTAGTATGGTGTCAATGTACCTGGATTGGGACAATCCCAATATCATTTTGGATCTATCTCTATAGATCCTGATTCCCAATATGCAGGAGGCATCACCAAGATCTTTCATTGAGAATCTTTGTGATAAGAAGAGCTTGACCGATTGCAGTATAGGAATATCATTTCCTATCAAGAGTATGTCGTCCACGTACAATACGAGGATGACAACCTTACTCTCTGCCACCTTCTTGTAGATACAAGGTTCATCTGGATTTTTGACGAAATCAAACTCTTTGATAACGACGTCAAAGCAGATGTTCCAACTCCGCGATGCTTGCTTTAATCCATAAATGGATTTAAGCAGCTTGCACACCTTCCCGCTGCTCCCACTATCTACGAAGCCCTCTGGCTGAGTCATGTACACGCACTCTTCTAAATCACCATTTAGAAAGGCGGTCTTAACATCCATTTGCCAGATTTCGTAATCATGATATGCAGCGATGGCAAGCATGATCCGGATGGATTTAAGCATAGCCACTGGAGAAAAGGTTTCGTCATAGTCCACACCTGGTCTTTGACGAAAACCTTTTGCAACAAGTCTAGCTTTGAAAGTCTCCACTTTCCCATCTACACCAATTTTCTTCTTGAAGATCCACTTGCTCCCAATGGGTTTTACCCCTTCAGGAGCAACTTCCAAAGTCCATACTTTGTTGGTGTACATGGATTCCATCTCGGACCGCATGGCATCCAGCCATTTCACTGAGTCCCCACTCGTGATGGCCTGCTCGAAGCTAGTTGGGTCATCATCCTCCATGATGCAATCCTCGCTCCCACCATCCATGAGAAAACCGTAGTATCTCTCAGGTGGGCGAGGAACCCTACTAGATCGGCAGAGAGGTTGAGGTTCGTCGGGAGCTACTGAATGCTCTGGTTCCACTAAATCTTCTGTTGTGTTTTGTTCAGCTGGAACCTCTTCCAGTTCTACCTCAGAGCCACTAATTTCTTTTGCAAGAAATTCCTTTTCTAAAAAGGTGGCATGTTGAGCAACAAATACTCTTTGTTCCTCACTGTGGTAGAAGATATACCCTCGCGAATGTTTGGGATATCCAACAAATTTACACAAAACAGATCTTGCCTCGAGTTTGTCCAGTTTTTGTCTTTTGACATAGGCCGGGCAACCCCATATCTTTATAAAATTAAGATATGGTCTCTTCCCTTCCCATATCTCATATGGTGTGGTAGGCACAGATTTGGTGGGAACCCTGTTCAGTAGGTATGCTGCTGTTTCCAGTGCATATCCCCAGAAGGAAATAGGTAACTCAGCTACACTCATCATAGAGCGCACCATATCTAATAGGGTGCGGTTTCTCCGCTCCGATACACCGTTGTGCTGTGGTGTATATGGAGGAGTTAGCTGAGAGAGAATCCCATTCTCTTTTAGGAAGTCGAGGAATTCAATGCTCAAGTATTCTCCTCCTCGATCAGATCGTAGGATTTTAATACTTTTTCTGGTTTGGTTCTCAACTTCTTGTTTATATTCTCTAAATTTCTCAAAAGCTTCTGATTTGTGTTTCATCAGGAACACATACCCGAACCTAGAGAGATCGTCAGTGAATGTAATGAAGTACGAAGAACCATCCCTGGCATGTGTAGACATGGGACCGCATACATCACTATGTATAAGTCCCAAGAGTTCGGTAACTCTTTCTCCGTGTCCCGTAAACGGAGTTTTGGTCATCTTGCCTTTGAGACATGACTGGCAAGTGTCATAAGATGAAAATTCAAATGGATTTAAATATCCATCCTTATGCAACTTAGCCAGTCGTGTCGCATTGATGTGACCCAGTCTACAATGCCACAAGAAGGATTCGTTCAGTTCTGAACTCTTCCTCTTATGTGTGTTTGTTATGCTCAAAACTGTTGATTGATTTAGAACATAAATGCCATTGCACAACGTGCCTGATCCAACCAACTTTTGGCTACGGAAAATGTTCATAACATTGTCATGTAATACAAAATTATATCCCTCTTTACTTAATAAAGAAACCGATATAATGTTGCATATCAGGTTCGGCATGTAATAGCATTCGTTCAGAACCAATGTATTACCAGTTGGTAATGCAAGGTGATATTCCCCGACAGTCTTAGCTGCAACAATTGCACCATTTCCAACTCTAATGTCTTTATCATCTTCTCCAAGTTCTCTACCTTTCCTGAGCCCATGTAACTGATTACATATATGGGATCCTGACCCGGTATCTAATACCCAGGACGTAGAGCAAATGGAGAAACGGTTCTTAGTAACGAACACACCCGAAGAAAATGCATCAACATGTACTTTCTTCATTCGGGTGGCATGGGAATCCTGGTATTCCCCTATATCCTGTTCATTCCTATAACTCTTATAGGAAAGAACGGAACCAACGTTCCCCAGCACAGTATAACATGCGGGTTCGGTCAATACATCCATATTATTATCTTCATTAGGGCATGAAATGGTCGCTACGTGGAGAGAGAGAGAAGAAAACACTTTAGCGTATGCTCGTGCAAGATCAGATTGGTTATTATCTTATCTAATTAGGATGGCTCCCACTGCTTTTTATCAAATCTTCCTCCAAACCCTAAAAGGAAAGATTAGCCGGGATTAATTACACACTACAAGTTCGCCAATCTTTCAGCCAGGCCAGTGTCGGTACTTTGAGGGAGGTCCCCCGTGCTTTCGCACGAACCTAATTAATGTAAACCTCGTTTTCCCAGAGGCGTAACCTCGTTGACACCTTTCTAGACACCTACTTGATCGGCTAATTGCAATGTGCAAAACTCTCCCAGGAGTAACTCTTACTCGCAGTGGGTATCGGGATCCAACTATCTCATAGAAGGTATGCAATCTCATTGCAAATTTCAACACTTGAAATTCCCGATAATATTTTGCCCCAAGCATCCTATGACCTTGACGGAGGTCAACAAACCACAGGGTGCAAGTCAAGTTCAACCCGTCATTTCTTGATTGAATCAAACCCACCCGCACGACCCTTGACGGAGGTCAACAAGGTCGTACGACTACCCTAATCCAATCTGCATCATATGCATAAGCAGATAAATACTAGTTAGCTACCGCACACTACGCCTTGACGGAGGTCAACAAACGTAGCACGAATACTAAGTAGGATTTATCTGAAATGACGGAGGGCTACGTCAGGTTTTTCTGAAAACCTATTGCGTAATGAACTTGATATCGTTGTAGAATCAAATGAAGTTTTGAAATGGAGTGATTTTGAGGTTTTTCTAGTTTTGCTAAAGGGGTCACTCCCGGTGAAGGGATCGTCGGCCCTTTCCTCGTCGAATGAGGTGCGGGATATATCATATATATCAATGTGCAAAGCAAAAGTCAAAAGCAATCAAAAGCAAACCGAGTGTGCAGCATCTGCCAGTTATTGCTAAAGGAGTCACTCCCGGTGAAGGGATCTCGGTCCTTTCCTCATCGAATAAGGTGCGGGATATATCATGTATATCGCTGTGCAAAGCAAGAACTGTAGCTACCTTTTTTATTTAAAATTTGATTCCACAACATCGTAGGTTTCTTATCTTTCATTAATCACATTAATGAAGTCCCATCATTTAAGTACCTAAACAACACAGATAAATACGACGTACACTTATGCCATCCGCATTCGCCTCGATGTCCCCTCGTGCACCGTTAGGTTAGGTAACTAACGACAGAGCAGGGCAGGGCTACTGCGGGTGCAAAACATAAGTAACGTCTATATAATATATCATATATACTATATACTGTATCCATCACAGAACATCACATGATCACATCACAGATATCGCAGCAGAAGAAACATATGAAACATTGGATATACTAGGACGTCCGTGTTTTCAATACGAGCCAGTATAAAACACGGATTCCATGGTCGTGATGAATAGCCAATCCCACACCCCTAGACCCCTACGAGAGCGGCAAGCAACCCTGCCAATTCTAGGGTTAGGAGACCCGGACTCGACTCCTCGAGTTGGTCTCCCACTGGACCCAAGAACCCGGTTACTTGTGCTCCCCTCCTTGGGTCTATCCTAATACGGAAAAGTAAATAATATACAAAAGGTGACAACTTCCGCTACCTGGAAGTGCCCCAAATAAAAAGAATATTACATACAAGTTTTTACATGAATGAAAATGAAAAACACTCATCTCACATAAAACCCCCCAGCTATTCAAACACGACGATCCAATATAACATATCCAGCAACACATAACATCACATGTCATCAACGTAAGTAAGTATGCATACCCCAATTGTCGTTGACGTATAGCAACGAAACCGGCGATATGAACATACTACACTTACGGTCACAGAAAAGAAAGTGTAAAACTACAACAGTTGGAATCCACAACCTCTTTAGACATCACATGCCTAATCAAATGAAATACTTAGACATCACATGCCTAACAGTTATAAACCCCGCATTTTAGTCTCATTATCGAAAACTCTTTTCAATATCAAGTGAAACTAAACCTCTAGATTTATAACATTCATTTAGTTATCTCATATCTGTTTGTGAATTCCAATTATTGTATCACATTCCAGATAAACAGAAAATGTTAAACTTTCCGATCGAACAGTCGAATACCCAAGTTTTCCCGATATAGCTCAACACATGAAATATGTTTAACAACATTCAGTTCGTGCCTCAGTACCAACGGTCCAGCCGTAGAAGGGTCAAGCCAACGCCTTACATGTGGCACGCCGTACTGCCCCAAACCCGAAGGTTCAAAGGGAAGTTCAAGACGGTCACATAATCGAGTTAAGGTTTGTTGTCTTCTAGAGGGTCCATCGCGTTACTTGCACTACTTAGAACATCGTTAAACTACGGAAAAATCCAACACTTGGAAATTTCCCGATAGGGGAAAAGTTGGGTATTTATATCCGGTCGAACTTTTTAACAAATTCAAAAATTATCCGGAATCCACATAGATAAAATCTGATAATCCGATCAAATCATCGAATCCCCAAAACAACCTGGAATATTCAACTCTTGAATAAATATTAAAAAATCCCAGAAAATTTAACACCAGAAATGAGGAATTACTGTGCAAAAATTATGTGGCAATCTGACAATACGGCCGCGGAACCGCCGCAGAAGCCTGCTTATGCCGCGGTTCCGCCGCACTTTAGAGGCATCTTTGGGTAATTTTTGCACCGTAATTCGTAGAATTCTCTGCTGAATTTTTTAAGAACTTTTAATCTGGAAAAATCCACGTTTTCAGAAAACGTCCAGAGAGCGTGGAAAAATGGGGTTTCGGGTTCGATCGGACTTCAAACTCCGTTTAGACTTCGCCTATAGCTCTAGCTAGGCTCTGATACCAGTGAAAGGTTCCTAGGCACACTATAGTGGTCTTACAAGGCATCAACCATGCCAATTTAAAAAAATATGAGTGCCGAGAAACCCAAATACGGATCATTGACTAGAAATCTAGGCGAAAAACGAATCTAGTTAACAATTTAACTAAAGATCAGAAGCTACAACCTTTGTAGATCCGGATATCCACTTCCTTAGCTCCACGTAGGCGTCCTCTCGCTGTCCATCTTGAATCCCGAACTCAATCGTCGGCTTCATTGGGAAAAAGGGCGGACTAGGTCGTCGGCTTCGTGCCGAAGATGATCTACGTCGAGGCATCACAAGTTCAAGCTCCGACTTCACAAATTTGTGAAACTTGTGAAGAAAACACCCAAAACAACTTGGCAAGAGGTAGAGGGTGAAGAAATAGGAGGTGGGTTCACTTTAGAATTTGATTTCTCACTTTAGAACTCAAGTTGCCATTGATGGCATCAAGCTTTTTCTTTTGAAGATGAAGAAGAAGATGAAGCTAGAATATGATGAGTATTATTTTAAAATGAAAAGTAAATGAATACTTATCATATACTAACTAGGGTAGAGTGTAGAGAATAGATCATGGTTACTTGGATGGGTTAGGGTTAAGCATGAAGACAAGAATGGTTAAGAAGTCAAAGCTTCATGAAGCTTCAACTAGAAACAAAAGAAGCCACCATTCTTATCTAAATCATTTCCAAATAAATAAATGAACTAATAAATAAATAAATGAACAAGCAAAACCCTAATCATCAAATTAACCATGGTTTAATTCTATACACTTAACTAAATGATCAAGTATCATCAAACATGATACAAAAATGTGCACAAAAGTATATCACATATACTTCTTGCACATAAAGTGAGGAAATCCATATAAAGTGAACCAATACTAGCTAATGCAAAGTAATATATCAAATATATAATTATACATTAAATCATTAAATCAACACTTGATTTAACGATCCGGTCATATCGTATATAACCGACTAGTATCCTATGTATCGGCTTATCAAATCAATCCTTGATTCAATAACTAGGTTATATCGAATATAACCAGTCGATACATTCATCGTGAGAATTGAATACGGTATCACATACACGCATTATTCTCGGTCCTGCACATATCTCATATGCGCTCCTATTTCGTTTCGCTTGAGCCAGGAAACCTCTGTGTAGGACTCTAAAGAATCGTCAATACGCCGGCAGCAGATGATGATCATATCAAGCACCCACAAGCCGCAAGCGGTCTGCTAAACGTAACGGCCACCCAGGTATTGAGCGATCAGAAGATCGACGAGCTAGCCCGCTCACACTCCTGTGAATCCAACCAGTAACACTTACCGAACAGTCCGGTCTGTTCGTCTGATATGTCGCATATCAAGTCTAGGGGTGGTAATCGTCAGACCCCAATAACCGATAAGTCGTGCCGATGTGAGGCTCATAACGGGTCGAGAAACTACTGGTAACACTTACCAGCAAATCTCTGATCAGCCCTGGCCAGGGACTTCCCTGTTACGGCCAATCGAGTACAGCGCAACATCAACCCCCAATACCGGGAGAGACGAAACCCCTCCTATCGCTCATTGCCTCCATGTGACTCGGGACTGTACCCAAAGACCACCGTTTTGCATGCCCTCATGGACGTGGTAAGGTGGAGATCAAAGCACAGTAGGAATCACACAAGACTCTATGACGATCTCGGGTCTACAGACTAACCTGTACAAGTGTCACCTGAGAACTGCCATCTGACGTGAGGTATAATACCATCTGGGAGTTCTCGGCGAGTCCGTCCAGTGTACCCAGTCTCCACTGAGCACCCGTATACCATCTCTGATGTCAAACACCAATGGATATGGGATCATCCATCGCCCATCTCATGGGTCGAGAAGCGTATACGCTAGTCTACTCTGGTATATCGATGCCCCGTCTCAATACACCCACGACTAGGGACCTTGAAGGATGTACTTATGGACTACCATGTCCCCACTAGTATGATCTGCATCATAGTCCAGATAGTCAAGTACACATCCTAAGGGCTTTACCAATATGTAACCATAAGACAGTTTAAAGAGACTAGTATACATGTTAAGATAAAGAGTAACCAGATAGCATACTATCATATCGAGCAAGAAAGTCATCTCTATATATGTCCAAGCATCCAATATAATATACATCATCTGTACAATACTGGCATCTAGGGCATACATACAACTAACAAAACTAAAATTTCTAGACCAAATATCTGCATATCTCAAAATGGTGTATATATGCGATCAATGAAAAGAAACATTGCTTATGAGACTTACAAAATGTAATTATCTTGATTCATAATTGCAGGAAATTATTATAGGTAGCATGGATACCCTAACCCAAACCCTAAACCGAGCCCTAACCCTAACCTACCTAATTAACCATAACCCTAACCCTAACACTCACCCTAACCCTAATTAACCCCCAATTAACCTGGAACTAACCCTAAACCTAAAATCAACAATAACACAAAAATTAAGAATAATTAATAGTTCAAAATGGAAATTAACTCACCTCACTTGTAGTTTGGTCGGCGGATGGAGCTCGACGAGGTGGAGGAGGCCAGGGATGGAGCTCAATGAGATACTCTGGTGGTGGGAAGATGGTGACGAGCGGCGGGAAATCAAAGGCGACGGCGGCGGCAAAGTGGTGATGAGACCGTGGTAGCGACGACGGCCGGAAATCAAAGGCGATGAGATGTGGTGTCACTCCCCGCTTCCCGGTGTACGGAGAGGGGACACGACGAGGTCTGCTACGTATTTACTCCGAAGTATACATGCTAAGTGTATCTAAAAAATATAAAGTAAAATATATATAATAAAAGATGTAAATGAACAACAACTTTATTTATTAAACATTATTTTACACGTACAACTGGAAATGTAAATATAAGGATGGAAAGCAATGCCTAAACTATGGCATGAATTGAAATGAAAAAGTACATACAAGTATCTGAAGCTTGGGGTCTTCAGTGTACTGCTCAGAGGTCTACTCCAAGTGCTCCTTGCTATGTTAGTTATATGTATGCCCTAAAGGCCATTATTATACATGTGATGTATATTATAGTGGATGCTTGGACATATATAGGGAGGACTTTCTTGCTCGACATGATAGTATTGCTCTTTATCTTAACATGTACACCCATTGTCTCTCTATTACATGTTGATAAAGCCCTTAGGATGAGTACTTGACTACCAGAATTATGATGCAGATCATACTAGTGGGACAGAGGTAGTCGGTAAGTACATCCTTCAAATGTTTCTAGTAGTGGGAGTATTGAGACGGGGCATCGATATTCCAGAGTAGACTAGCGTATACGCTTCTCGACCCATATGATGGGCGATGTATGATCCCATATCCATTGGTGTTTGACATTAGAGATGGTATACAAGTGCTCAGTAGAGACTGGGTATACTGAACGGACCCACCGAGAACTCCTAGATGGTATTATACCTATCGTGAGATAGCAGTTCTTTGGTGACACTGGTACAGCTTAGTCTGTCGACCTGAGATCGTCATAGAGTCTTGTGTGATTCCCACTGTGCATTGATTTCCACCATATCATATTCAAGAGATCATACAAAACGGTGGTTTTTGGGTACAGTCCTAAGTCACATGGAGGCATTGAGCGATAGGAGGGGATTTCGTCTCTCTCGGTATTGGGGGTTGATGTTGCACTATGCTTGATTGGCCATAACAGGAAATCCCTGGCCACGGTTGCTGAGATCTACCGATAAGTGTTATCAGTAGTTTCTCAAATCGTTATGGGCTTCACATCGGCATGACTTATCAGGCTATTGGAGTCTGACGTTTACCACCTCCAGGCTATGATATGCGACATATCAGACGAAGAGATCGGACTGTACGGTAGTGTTATTGATTGGATTCATAGGAGTATGAGCAGGCTTGCTTGTTGATCTTCTGATCACTCAATACCCAGGTGACCATTACGTTTAGCAGACCGCTTGCGGCTTGTGGGTGACTGATATGATCACCATCTACTGACGGCGTATTGACGAGTCTTTAGAATCCTACACAGAGGTTTCCTGACTCAAGCAAAATGAAGTAGGAGCACATATGTGATATGTGTGGGACCGAGATTAATACGTGTATATGATACCGTATTCTATTCTCGCGATATGTGATATCGGTCGGTTATATGTGATATAGCCGGGTTATCAAATCAAGTGTTGATTCAATAAGTTGATACATATGATATTAGTCGGTTATATGTGATATAGCTGGATTATTAAATCAAGTGTTGATTTAATGATTTAATGTATAATTATATATTTGATATATTGATTTACATTAACTAATATTAGCTCACTTAAGAATTTTTTTTCTCACTTGTGCATTTAGTATATATGTGACATATATTAATGTACATTTTTTTTTTGTGTCATGCTAGATGATACATGTGACATGGGTGTATGAGACTCACACCATGCTTAACATAATCAAGGGTTTTATTATTTAAATTAATTCAAAATTGAGTGGAAATTAGTCATGGTTCATGCTTAGTGGAAGCTTGTAGAATTATTGACTAAGTCCACCAATTTTGTTTTACTTAAGATATTTATTAACTCAACCATTATGATTAGCCATAGTTTAGTCTCTACAAGGGTTAGTATATGATATTAACTCACTCATGGTTTCTATTCTACACTTGACCTTTTCCATGGTTGCTTTTCTTCATCTCCTTCCTTAAGCTCTCTAGCTATTTAGGAGGTGAAGAAAATGAGTGAGAAAAATATTTCTAAAGTGAGCAAAATCCCTACTTCATCATCTTCTACTAGATTAGCCATTTAGTTTAGGGTGTTTACTTCACTAATTCCATATTAGTGAAGATGTAGCTTGAGTTGGTGTCTCCTCGACATAGATCATCTTCGTCTCGAAGACTTCAAGTAAGCTTATTCCTTTCATCTTGTGGAGCCTTTCTGGAGTCCGGGAGTTCACTACTTGGAGCGAAGGGACTACTACACAGAGCTATTGAAGGGAAGGACCGGTCTACAAAGGTTGTATTCCTTGTTCACTTAGATGTAAAGTTGTTTACATTCTAGGTTCGTCTAATTCTCTAGTTAAGATTCTAGGTTAGGGTTCTTTAGCGTGGCAATTTTTTAAAATGGCATGGTCGATACCTCTGGAAACCCATCAGCGACCTAGGGAACCCTGCAGTGGTATTAGAGCCAGGCTAAAGAATTAGACGATATTTGTAGAATTACGAAACCGAAACAACTCCGAAACACTCGAAATAAAAACCAAGTTTCTGTCGAAATTTTTAAGGTGTCTAAATTTTTTTAAGCAATTGCAGAATGTTATATGAGATGTAACATGAACACCATAGAAATTAGAACCCTCCTCGCCGGAATTTGGTCGGCGACATGTCTGGAAAATCCGAGCTCACCGGTTTTCTAGTGGAATTTTGGCTTCAAATTTTTTTGGTGTTCCAGTCTCTGGGTTTTGGTGTTTCACGTGTTACTTGTTTTTACTGATATTCCATGTGATGTTATATTTCTGTAAAGGCAATTCAGAGTGTTTCGTAGTCATAATTCTAACATCGTTTCGGGTATTTTTGACGACATTAAAAAGTTCGAACAGATATCAATAACCCATTTTTTCGCTCGCTTGAAATTTTCCAAGAGTTTGATTTTTCCAAGTTTAAAATCTTCAGATAATCATGTAGGTGTTTTCTATGGACCCTCTAGAAGAAGAAAACCCTAACTCGATTCTGTGACCGTCGGAACCGCCACCAAACCCTAGGGTTTGTGGTAGTTCCGCGGCGCTATAGGTGAGGCAAGGATTGACCCTTCTATGGTTGGTCCATAGGTGCTGTGGCATGTTCTGGGTATTTTCTACACTCCGCTCAAGTGTTGAGCTCTTTGGGAAATTTTTGGTGTTTGTTGATTCGATCGAAAAGTTTAATATCGTCTAGCTATGTGTGATTGTGATACAATACTTGGAATCCATAATATTTAGTTTTATGAAAAATAATTTGAATTTTATAAATCTAGCAATTTAGTCTCATTTGATCGGTTGCCACGGGATTTTGATGTGGATCAAAAGTCCGTCGCAATCACGTAGCGTACGCGGATACTCTCCAGGTAACCTTACTAGATAGCCACGCCCCATAGCCCTGACCAAGTGACTGTAGGAGAACCCCATTGCCAAAAGCATCCTCCCGGGTGCTCGCGGTCGCGGTGTTCCTTCTAAGTGCACTTCGTCGATGACATCGGGGGTGCGGCCGTCTACTAAAGTTTCCGACGAGCATTCGATCAGGTTGTCGGGAATCATGTTGAATTACCCGACTGGTTATTGAAAAGTGTTTTCAATATCGAGACTAAAATGCGGGGTTTATAATTCTTAGGCATGTGATGTCTAAGGAATTCATTTGGTTAGGCATGAAACCCAAAGTATGTGATACATTGGGTTTATGATGTCTAAGGTGGTTGCGGATTCCAATTGTTGTAGTTTTTCACTTTCTTTTCTGCGACCGTAAGTGTAATATGTGATGTATCACCGATTTTGTTGCTATATGTCAACGATAATTGGGATACGCATATTTACTTACGTTGATGACATATGATGTTATGTGTTGCTGTGATTTGTTATATTGGATCGTCGTGTTTTGAATAGCCGAGTTTTTTTTATGTGAGATGAGAGTTTTTCATTTTCATTCATGTAAAAACTTGTATGTAATATTATTTTATTGGGGCACTTCCAGATTGAGGATGATGTCACCATTGATGTATATTATTTACTTTTCCGCATTAGGATAGACCCAAGGTGAGGAGCACAAGTAACCGGGTTCTAGGGTCCAGTGGGAGACCTTCTCGAGGAGTCGAGACCGGGTCTCCTAACTCTAGAATTGGTAGGGTTGCTTGCCGCTCTTGTTGGGGTCTAGGGATGTGGGTTTGGATATTCATCGCGACCGTGGAATCCGTGTTTTTTATTGGCTTGATTAAAACACGGAATTCTTAGTATATCCAATATTTCATATGTGTTCTTCTGCTGCTGATATTCTGTGATGTGATCACTTTATATGATGAGACGAATGCTTATATTATATATATGACATATAATAAATATTGCTTCTTTCGTTTCTTCTGTGATGCTTAGGAAGCATAATTGATTGGACTTCATTAATAAGATTAATGAAATAAAAGAAACCTAAAGATGTTGTAGAATCTTGTTTTAAAAACTGGTAGCTCTAGTTCTTGATTTGCAAAGCGGTATTCCTTGTAGAATATCCAGCACCTTATTCGATAAGGAAAGAGACGAGATCCCTTCACCGGGAGTGATCTCTTTAGTGAAACCAGCAGATGCTACAACCCACTCAGTTTTGTTTTTGATTGCTTTTTTAGTTCATACTTTGCATAGTGGTATTTGTGAAATATCCAGCAGCTCATTCGATGAGGAAAGAGCCGAGATCCCTTCACTGGGAGTGGCCACTTTAGCAAAACTAGTAAAAGCCTAAAAAACACTCCTTTTCAAAATCACTCGATTCTACAACGATATCAAGTTCAAAGCGTTAAAGGTTTTCTTAAAAACCATCCGCAACCCTCCGTCATTTTAGGAAGTAGAGTATTTAGTATTCGTGCTACGTATATTGACTATAGCCAAGGCGTAGTGTATGGTAGCTAAGTGATGTCTTTCTACACAGCATATGATGCGATTAATTAGGACAGTCAAATGATTATGTTGGCCATAGCCAAGGGTCATGTGGGTGAGTCTAAGTAATCACGAAATGACGGGCAAAACTTGACTAGGACTTATGATATGTTAACCATAGCCAAAGTCATAAGTACTAGAGGTAAAAACCATTATCGGAGTTTCAAGAGTTGAAATTTGCAATGAGATTGCATACTTTATATGAGATGGTTGAATCCCGATACCCACTGCGAGTAAGAGTTACTCCTGGGAGAGTTTTGCACATTACAATTAGATGATCAAAGTAGGTGTCTAAAAAGGTGTTAACGGGGTTACGCCCCTAAGAAAATGAGGTTTATTTTAATTAGGTCCATGCGAAAGCACGGGGAACCTCCCTCAAAGTACCGACACTGGCCTGGCCGAAAGATTAGCGAACTTGTAGGGTGTAATTAATCCTGGCTAGTTTTACCTTTTAGGGTTTGAAGGAAGATTTGATAAAAACAGTGGGAGCCATCCTGATCAGATAAAATAATAACCAATCTGATCTTGCAAGAGCATACGCTGAGTGTTTTCTTCTCTCTCTCTCTCCTGGTAGCGACCATGTCACGCCTTAATCAAGATAATAATATGGATGTATTGACCGAACCTGCTATTATATTGAGCTAGGAAACGTTGGTTCCGCTCTATCTTATAACTGTTATAAGTCCCAGTAGGAAATAGGGGAATATCCGGATTTCCACACGACCCAATCGAGGAAAAAGCATGTTGATGCGTATTCTTCGGGTGTGTTCGTTACCAAGAACTGTTTCTCAGTTTCCTGTACGTCCTAGGTATGAGATACCGGATCAGGATCCCATATATGTAATCTGTTACATGGGCTACAGAAAGGTAGAGAACTAGGATTGGGTGATATGTCTCTAAGTGTTAGAGAATGGTGCAAATGTTGCAGCCAAATTAGTTGGCAAATATCACCTTGTATTACCAAGTGGTAAATACATTGATTCTGAACGAATGTTATTACATACCGAACCTATATACAATATTACATCAGATTCTTTATTAAGTTAAAGAAGGATATAATTCTGTATTAGAGGATAATGTTGTGAACATTTTCCTGAATCAAGAGTTAATTGGATCAAGCACATCATGTAATGGCATATATGTTCTAAATCAAATCACAGTTCAAAATATGTAGAACACACACAAGAGGAGTAGTTCAGAAATGAACGAATCCTTCTTGTGGCAATGTAGACTAGATCATATCAATGCGACATGACTAGCTAAGTTACATTAAGGATGAGTATTTGAATCTGTTCGAATTTTCATCTTATGACACTTACCAGTCTTGTCACAAAGGTAAAGTGACCAATACTCCGTTTACTGGAAACAGAGAAAGAGTTATTGAACTTTTGGGACAGATACATGATGATGTATACGGTCCTATGTCTACAAATGCTAGGCTTGGTTCTTCGTACTTCATTATATTCACTGATCATCTCTCAAGATTCGGACATATGTTCCTGTTGAAACACAACTCTGAAACTTTTGAGAAATTCAAGGAATATAAACTTGAAATTAAGAACCAAACGGGTAGAAGTATTAGGTCCTTCGATGTGATCGAGGAGGAGAATACTTGCGCATCAAGTTTCTGAAGTTTCTAAAAGGAGAATGGGATTCTCTCTTCGCTTACTCCTTCGTGTACACCACAGCACAACGGTGTATCGGGATGGTGGTATCGCACCCTATAAGATATGGTGCGCTCTATGATAAGTACTGCTGAGTTACCTGTTTCCTTTTAACAGTTATGCACTTGAGAAGCTGCATACCTATTAAATGGGGTTCCATCCAAATCAGTGCCTACCACTCCATATGAGATATGGAATGGGAAGAGACCATGTCTTAAACAAGTTAAGATATGGGTTTGTACGACCTATGTTGAAAGGCAAAATCCGGACAAACTCGAGGCAAGGTCAGTTTTGTAAGTTTGTTGGATATCCCAAACGTTCGCGAGGGTATATCTTCTACCACACTGAGGAGCAAAATGTGTTTTGTTTCTCAGCATACAACCTTTTTAGAAAAGCAATTTCTTATGATGAAATTAGTGGTCATGAGGTAGAACTGGAAGGAGTTCCAGCTAGACAAACTAACAGCTGATGATTTGGTGAAACCAAAGGATTCAATAGTCTCCAACGAGCCTCAGCCTCTCCGCGAATCTTGTAGGGTTCCTCATCCACCTGAGAGATACTACGGTTTCCTTGGTGACGGTGGGAGCGAGGATTGCATCATGGTAGATGATGACCCAACCAGGTTCAGGCAGGCCATCATGAATGGGGACTCTGTTAAATGGCTGGATGCTATGCAATCAGAGATGGAATCCATGTACACCAACAAAGTATGACCTTGAATGCAGCACCTGAATGGGTAAAACCCATTGGGAGCAAATGGATCTTGAGAAGATTCTTGGTGTAGATGGAAAAGTTGAGACTTTCAAAGCTAGACTTGTAGTAAAAAGGCTATCGTCAATAACCATGTATGGTTTATGATGAAACCTTTTCTCCAGTGGCTATGCTTATGTCCATCAGGATTAAAGCACGCATCGCGAAGTTGGAACATCTGTTTTGATGTAGCAGTCAAAGAGTTTGACTTCATCAAAAAGGCAGATGAACCTTGGATATATAAGAAGGTTGTTGAAAGTAAGGTTGTCTTCCACGTATTGTACGTAGATGACATACTCTTGATAGGAAATGGTTTCCTATGCTACACTCGGTCAAGCTCCTCTTATCACAAGGGTTCTCCATGGAAGATCTGGATGATACCTACCACATCTTGTGGATTATGATCTATGGTGACGGATCTAAGTAGATGTTGGGAGTGTCTCAAATCCAGGTACATAAACACCATACTAAAGGGGTTTAGTATGGAGGATTCTTAGCGTGGTGGTTCGCCCACTAACTCAGGAATCACTCTCTCCAAAAAGAAGTCTTCCAAGACTAATTTGGAGAGAGCTCGCGTGCAAGGGATATCCTATGCTTCGGCAGTAGGCTCTATCATGTATGCGATGTTATGTACCAGACCAGATGTAGCTGACTCACTAGGTGTAGTGATCAGGAATCAATCAGATCTTGGGAGACTCACTGGACAGTTGTGTAGGACATTCTTAAGTACTTGAGAAGAACTAAAGAAATGTTCTTGGGGTTTGGTGATGGTGAACTCCAATAGGAGTCCTGTTGTCTATAGTGCCCTCAAGTCAATTATTGGATCGCAGGCACGTGATTTCAATGATTGAGGGATGACCTATACCGGTAGGACAGTCTTACTCGAGATGATAGTATGCTATCTGGTTTATCTTTATCATCATGTATATGCTTTAGGTGATATTACAGTTCACTATTACACGTTGATAGAGCCCTTAGGATTCTTGCTTGACTACCAGCAGTACGATGGCGATCATATACGTGAGAGTTGGGTAATCTATAAGCACATTCTTAAAAGGTCCCTAGTCGTGGGAGTTTCGAGACTAGGTATCGATACTCCATCAGTAGACTAGTGTATACAGTCGAGACCACGACGAGGGACGGTGGCTGGTCTCATAAGCCATTGATGTCAGTTGGTTCACCTAAGATTTATACAGGTGCTCATTGGGTTATGAGTACACCGGACAGACTCGCCAGGAACATGCTAGTTGGTATTATACCTAGCGTCAGATAGCAGTTCCCTGGTGACATGTGTACAGGTTATTTCATCGACCTGAGATCATCATTTGTCTCATATAAGTTCCCACTGTGCTTTGATTACTACCCTACCACGGCTTAAAGAAGTCGTGCAAACAGGTTTTAGTTGGGTACAATCCCGAGCTACATAGAGCCAGTGAGCGGATCGGCATGGGTTTCATCTCTCCCGGTATTGGGGGTGAGATCACGCTGTGTCTGGAGAGCCATTACACAAAGTCCTTGGCCAAGACAGGTGAAATTTACTGGTAGGTATTCCAGTAGTATCTCAGGATGTTCTGGGCTACACTCCGACACGACTTATACCGCTATTGGGGGTTTGACGTTACTGGCCCCCTAGGCCCAATATGCGATACCCATAGAGTAACGGACCGGACTGTACGGATATTGTCACCGACAGGCTCAGTAGGGTTTCAGGATGAGTTTGCTCACCAGCCACCCTTTTGGTCAATACATGGGTAGCTGTTACGTACAGCTAGTACCACTGACGTGCTTATGGTTAAACCCACTGCCAACGTATAGACGAGTTTTTAGAGTACTCCACAGAAAGTTTTCCCAAGTTCGGGCGAAACGTTGTAGAGGCCGTATGGTTTTATGGTAGGGTTCGATCATATACGTACACTTGTGCATGGATCATGATCGGACGGATCATACTAGTGGGCTTTGGTTTAAGCCGGATCCTAGTATTAGATTTGTTGGATTACTTTTGTCTCATTACATTCGCATTCAGTTGGAATGCGGATGCAGGTATGTATATACAGGTGAGGGGTATCCTTGTGATCCGTCGCGTGTTTACTTTAGATGTTGCCATTCTCTTTTTGGATTAAACATTTTGGTTTAAATGTTTAGTGGTGGAAATTGTGAGTGGAAATCATGATGAAGGGTATTAAATGAGTCATGTGCATGGGTGATGACTCATGGTCTTATTTTTTATGCACTGTCACATTTTTTGATTAATTATTGTGTTGAAATGATATGAGGAGAGAGAGAGAGAAGGCATCCACTAGGCTTGGGGTTGGTCTTGAGATTTCATTCTAGTGCTCTCACAATTCATACAACACAATAAGAAAGCAACCTCTTCATCTTCATCTTCTTCTCTAGCTCACATCTTCCACCATGGCTTCATCTTCAACCTCCTTCCATACAATCTCATATGTTGAGAATCAATGGATGTTTAGAGACAAAGTTATCACACACATTCTCTACTTCACCTTGGACATGTCGGCTAGCAAACTTCATGTCCGAGTTGCTTCGGTTTGAAGCGGGAGCCCGTAAAAAGACTTCTTGATGTGGTGCCCTTTCGGTGAAGAGACCGGAGATCGAGCGAGATCGGAGATGCCGTGAGGAGCTAGGGATGGTGGCTAAAGACCAAAGGACACAGATCGATTGGTATAGCCATTCTAACTTCTTGTAGATAGCTAGTTTAGTGTTAATGGTACGATCCGGATGAAAGTCTGCGTAAGCACCAGTTTCGTACAAAGTTTTTGTTCTGCATTTGGCCTTGGATTGATGGCTGGGGCGCTACCGTAGACTTACATGGTACAGAGCCATGCCATTAACACAAACTAGCTTGTTCTAACATGTTTAAAATATCGATCGAACGAAATTTCTGCAATTCCAAATTTCAAGTTTCTGCCGAATTTTTAAACTGGTCTAAAAATTATTTTGGGTATGTCAGAAAATCGTGCAGGCTTTTTTAGGACTACTGAAGAAATTTGGTCGACTGAACCCACAAGACTGCCGCGGAACCGCCGCACAAGCCATGTGTTGGCCACGGTTCTGCCGCCGTTTTGGGGAAACAGTGTACCATGTTTCTTCTAGGTGTCTTCCATATGGAATTATGGTTTCTGGAATATTTTGTTTGGGCCCAGATTTGGTTTGAGTACTGGATTTGTACTTGGGGCCCACTTTGGGAAGTTTTGTCGATCGAGATTTTAAATACGTTAGTTTACAGTGCATTATATTTCTATCTGCGACCGTGAATGTCATTCGAGCGGTAAATCTTGTCTGATTGCTATAACTTTTTTAGACGGGTTTGCGAACGTGACATTCACGTTGATGTTCTGTATTGTGCTGTGTTGTTGTGGATTAGTCATGGTGGACAGCTTGGGTGCAATGTTAGTACAGTTTAGTTTTATTTGTACATTTGATATCGCGGGGCGAGCGTCCGACATGTGGACTGCCGTCACTGTCCGTTTGTATATTATTCTTTTGGGGCACGACCTAGTTGAGGTCGGTGTCACCGTTGTACATATTTTCTTTTCTGTACTAGGATTACCCCGCGGTGGAGTGCACGGATAGCCGGGTTCTAGAGGGAAACGGGCCCACATCTCATGGCTTTGAGATGGAGGGGGCTTCACTCTAGAATTGGCGGGCTGTTCGCCGCACTCGTAGGGGGTATAGGTTGACCCAAGAAGGGGTGCTCAAGTTACCGAATTCCGTGAAGTGCTGGGTGGCCCATTCACTTTGCTGAAGGGGGCTGTCTCGCTTCTGGTTTTGGCGGGTAACTTGCTGCGCCCGTAAGGGTCTAGGTTTTCATTGCACAGGCTATCTACACGACCAGGAGAACGTCGGGTTTCACTTGCGGCCCATTGAAACCCAGGGTTCCTAGATTATCTGTATTGTTCTGTGATACTTTTTACTTTTCTGTGATATTGCATTTATCACGCCTGGAGAGATTATTATATATTGATATATAAACTAGAAGATGTTGTATATGTTTTACACCCGCGCTAGTCCAGTCCCCGCTCTGTCGTTAGTTAAGTAACCTAACGGGTGATGACGGGACCCAGTGGCGAATGCGCATGGCATATACATCATCATATTTTCTTTCTTTTGTGGTGTGATTAATTGATGGGTCTGCATTGATTCTGATCAATACAAGGAAAACAAACATATTTGTTGTTGTTGGAACAATTTTCAAAAAGCTATTATTACAAGGACGTTCTCTTTTGCTTTGCACAGAGGTATTCGGTTATGAATACCCAGCACCTCATTTGATGAGGAAAGGGCCGAGATCCCTTCATCGGGAGTGACCCCTTGGGCAGAAGTTTGCGTCAGGGTAATAACTTCATTGTAGTCGATTACTTTTTGCTTTGCATCGCGGTATTCAGTTGGAATATCCCGCACCTTATTCTACGGGGAAAGAGCCGAGATCCCTTCACCGGGAGTGATCTCTTTAGCAAAGGTTTTCGCAACTATATATTTATAAAATGCTATCCGGTTCCTTCAACGATATCAAGTTCAGTACGTTAAAGGTTTTTCACCAAAAACCATTCATAGCCCTCCGTCATTTCAGACAGGTAGCACTTAGTATTCATGCTATGTATGTTGGCCTTCGTCAAGGCATAGTGTATGGTAGCTATTTGTTACTTTTCTGTTGCATAGATATATGCGTTGGTTTGGGACAGTCGTACTGCCATTTTGGCCTTCGTCAAGGGTATGTATAGGTGGGTTCAAATTAACCTGGATAATGACGGGTAGAACTTGACATGTGACTTATGATATGTTGGCCTTCATCAAGGTCATAAGAGCATGGGGTAAAAATCATATCAGGAGTTTCTAAAGAAACTGAAACTTGCCAGATATGCGCATACCTTCTGAAGTGTGATAATGTGAGTGGATTCCATCAGGTTATCATGCGATGATAGTTGGATCCCGATTCCCATTGATGAGTTGGTTTACTCCTCGGGTAATCCCGACTAATTCTTCTTTCAGGTTTGGAGGAGAATTTGAGGATACAGTGGGAGGCTTCCTGATTAGATAAATTGATAACCATTCTGATCTAGGTTAGAGTGTATGCAGAGTGTTTCTTTTCTCTCTCTCTCTGGCAGCGACCATGACCCGACCCTTGATTATGACTCAGTGACCAAATTAACCAAACTTTCTTAAAACACTGGCTTTTGGATTGTCTGAGTTGCATACATCATTGCCACTCCTTCTTTTACCCTTTACATTTCTCCAGAACACCCTGTATCACTACGAACATCCACTTTCATTGGATAAATCCATTGTATGGTTATATACGAACTCGAAGGAACTTTTTTGAGGATGGATTCTGGTTCTGGAGAGATTGAATAGGACTATTCAGTTGTCTTTTCCTTTTACATTCTCTCAGGTTGTGAGGGCTCCTAGGATTAGGAGAGGGTACACCTATTATGCTTATTGGATAGTATTCTTCCAAACCATAGGCAGGTGCCGAAAGGTAGGGAATGAACAAAAACCAATTAGCCTAAATGTGGTGTACAGAAGGTAATAAGTAAAGACAAATAAAAGAATTTGAATGAGGGCAAAGTAAATTGCAACTGCTATCATTCACGACCAAACCACGTACTTCATCGCCACTCCTACTTCACCTTTGGATTTCTCCAGAACACCCTGTATCACTACGAAGATCCACAGTTATTTGGATACTCCATCGTATGGTTATATACGAACTCGATGGAACTTGTTCCAGTTCGGGGATGGATTTTGGTTCAGGAGAAATAGAATAAGGTTTGTTCAGTTGTCTTTTATCTTTACCTTCTCTCAGGTTGCGAGTACTCCTAGGATTAGGAGAGTACACCTATTACGCTTATTGGATAATCTTCTTCCAAACCATAAGCAAGTGCCGAACGGTAGGGAAGGAAGAAAACCATTTAGCCTAAAAGAGGTGTACAGAAGGTAATGAATAAAGACAAATAAAGGGATTTGGAGAGATGGCAAGGAGATATACGGTTGCCGTCATCAATCTGATAATGGAAGAGGCATTACTAGGAATACCCAGATACCCCTTCGGAACATATTCATGTTTCAGTTTCACTATGCGTTGTTAAATGAAAACTGATTTCCCAATTAGATCCTTACTCTAGGGTATGTATTTACCGGGTCTGATTCTCATATCTGTATGGTTTTACAGATGATGAGTGGGAGTAAGTTATTGGGAATTAGGTGATCATCCTCATTATATCGGAATTCGTTGTAATTGGTGATATTTGAGGAAATCGCCTGGCTTTTTGCCGGACGGCAAATATTTGGCTTTGAATATCCGTTGTTATGCACCAATTTCAAACTGATATATCTGTACAATTATTTTATAAAGTGAGATATAACTTTTTGAAATTATGTCGATGACATTTACCTATATTAGTTGATGGTTAGGTAAGGAGCATTCAACAGCGGTGTAATTCTGCTAGTTATATATATGCCCTAGAGGCCATTACTGTACATAAGATGTATATTGTAGTGGATGCTGGGACATATATAGGGAGGACATTCTTGCTCGACATGATAGTATGCTATCTGGTTACTCTTTACCTTAACGTGTATACTGATTGTCTCTCTGTCACATGTTGGTAAAGCCCTTAGGATGTGTACTTGACTACCTGGACTATGATGCGGATCATACTAGTAGGGACATGGTAGTCTATAAGTACATCCTTCAAGGTCCCTAGTCATGGGTGTATCGAGACAGGGCATCGATATACCAGAGTAGACTAGCGTATACCTTCTCGACCCATACAGATGGGCGATGGATGATCCCATATCCATTGGTGTTTGACATCAGAGATCATATACGGGTGCTTAGTGGAGACTGGGTACACTGGATGGACTCGCCGAGAACTCCCAGATGGTATTATACCTTACGTCAGATGGCAGTTCTCTGGTGACACTGGTACAGAGTAGTCTGTTGATCCGAGATCGTCATAGAGTCTTGTGTGATTCCCACTGTGTTTTGATTTCCACCTTACCACGTCCGAGAGGGCGTGCAAAACGGTAGCTTTTGGGTACAGTCCCGAATCACATGGAGGCAATGAGCGATAGGAGGGGATTCGTCTCTCCCGGTATAGGGAGTTGATGTTGCGCTGTGTTCGATTGGTTATGACCGGAAATCCCTGGCCAGGGTTGCTGAGATTTACTGGTAAGTGTTACCGGTAGTTTCTCGAACTGTTATAGACCTCATATCGACACGACTTATCGAGCTATTGGGGTCTGACGTTTACCACCCCTATGCGAGATATGCGACATATCAGACGAACAGACCGGACTGTACGGTAAGTGTTACTGGTTGGATTCACAGAAGTGTGAGCGGGCTAGCTCGTCGATCTTCTGATCGTTCAATACCCGGGTGGCAGTTACGTTTAGCAGACCGCTTGCGGCTTATGGGTGTTTGATATGATCATCACCAGCTGCCGGCGTATTGACGAGTCTTTAGAGTACTACACAGAGGTTTCCTGGCTCAAGCGAAACGAAATAGGAGCGCATATGAGATATGTGCGGGACCGAGAATAATGCGTGTATGTGATACCGTATTCTATTCTTGCGATGAATGTATCGAATGGTTGTATGTGATATAACCTAGTTATCGAATCGAGGATTGATTCGATAAGTCGATACATTGGATATTAGTCGGTCATATGCGATATGACCGGATCGTTAAATCAAGTGTTGATTTAATGATTTAATGTATAATTATATATTTGATATATTACTTTACATTAACTTGTATTGGTTCACTTTAAATGGATTTTCTCACTTGCAGTGCACATTGTATATATGATATAGTATTGTGCACTAGTTTGTATCATGTTTGATGATATATGCAAGCTTGGGTATAGGTTTACTTTAAACCATGATTAAGTGATTGGTTAGGGTTTGATTTATTTACTTATTCATTTATTTCTTTTGGAAAGAAAATGAAATGGTTGCTTCTTTTGTTCTTTTCTTTGAAGCTTCAAGAAGCTTTGACCATTTTGTCTTCTTCTCCTAAAGCTAACCATTCACTTAACCTTGGTTCATTCTCTACACTTAACCATGGTTGCTATTATGATAAGAATGAATGGGATTTTCTTTTTAAGTTAATTCTTTTTATACTTATCATATTATCTTCTTCTTCTTCTTCTTCTTCTTCTTCTTCTTCTTCTTCAACAATGAAGAAAAGCTTGCTACCATTAATGGCAACTTGAGAAAAAGAGTGAGAAATCCAATTCTAAAGTGAACCCACTTCCTATTTCTTCATCCTCTACCACTTGCCTAGTATAGGGTGTTTTCTTCATAAGTTTCTTGACTTGGTGAAGTTGGAGCTTGATCTTCTGTTGCCTCGACGTTGATCATCTTCGGCATCGAAGTCGATGACCTAGTCCGCCCATTTCTCCGATGAAGCCGACGCTAGAGCCCGGGATCCGATGATCGCAGCGAGGAGACATCATCACGGAGCCATGGAGGTGGAGGACCGGATCTACAAAGGTTGTAGCCCCTTCCCTTTAGCTATAAATTCGTTTATTTGCATTGCATCGCCTATACATCTAGTTAACGATCCGTATTAGGGTTTCTCGGCATCGGAAAAATTTGAAATTGGCATGGTTGATGCCTTGTGGGACCTCATTAGTGTTTCTCCACGGCAGCGCCCCGGCCGTCTATCCGAGGCCAAAATGCGGAATCAAAATTTTTCTTAACTTTAAACTGGCGCTACCGCGGACAATATACCCGAATCGTAACCATTAACCGATACTAGCTAACAAGAGAGGGGGTGAGAGATATACCGAGTGATCCGAGTCCTCCGGTCTTCTCGTCATCGTCCCAATCTCCCGCGGAAAGTCCTGTCTCCATATCGTCGCCTCCTCGCCGGAAGGGCACCACATCGCCTGCGTCTTTTACGGGCTCCCGCCTCAATACCGAGGCAACTCGGGCACGAAGCTGGCAAGTCGACGTGCCCAAGATTTGTTGTAGGTTGTAGTGTAGAATCACTTTGCCTCATGGGGTTTGTGAAGTTTCCTTGATGGAGGAATCAATAAGATATGAACTTGGGAATTTTTGGTGGCAAGCTAAAATGAGATGAATGATAAATTTCCCACGCCAAAAATGAAATGAACCTCTCTCATTTTCTCTCCTCTCCCAAAAATGTGGCCGGCTATTCTCACAAGGAAATGGTGGAGGGAATCAAACATAATACAAGAGGGAGGTGATGGTAGGAAAAGAGAATGGGTGACCACACCCCAAAAGCAAACCTCACATCAAAAGGTAATGATAACTCCCAAATCAACTCTAATCACAATCAACTCCAAGCATCATGAAAAAGCAAAGATGCTAAACTTATCATAATGCCACAAGTGCAAGAAACCCCCTCCACAAATGTTATTTGCAAACTTGCAAATAACCCCCTCCATCGGAAAAGTCCGGCCCGGAAAGAACAAAGGAAAACCGGCCGGAACGGAATGCAAACTGGCAACTCCAGAAAACTGGTCCTGTAATAAATTACAGGAAAACCCCGATACTGTGCAAACACACCCGCATCTGTATTCCGACCGGATACAAATGCAATGAGACAAAATCTACACTGTACTAAACTAGGATCCGGCTTAAACCAAAGCCGGCTAGTAATATCCGTTCGATCCTGATCCGTGCAATACCGCACGTATCTGATCGAACCTTGCCATATATCTATACGGCCTCTAGTACAAACCGTCCGATCCTGATCCGTGCAATACCGCTCGTATCTGATCGGACCCTGCCATATCTCCATACGGCCTCTACAGCGTTTCGCCCGAAAACTTGAGTAACTGAAAGTGTGGTGGACTCTAAAGACTCGTCAATACTATGGCTGTGGATTTAACCACTAGCACGTCAGAGGTATAAGCCAATACGTGACGGGCCACCAGCTATTGACCAAAAGGGACGTCGATGAGCGAACTCATCCTGACACCCTACTGAGCCTGTCAGTGACAATATCCGTACAGTCCGGTCCGTTCGTCTATGAGTATCGCATGGCGAGCCTAGGGGGTTGGTAAAAGTCAAACCCCCAAAAGCGGTACAAGTCGTGTCGGAGTGTAGCCCAGAACACCCTGAGATACTACTGGAATACCTACCAGTAAATCTCCTGCCTCGACCGAGGGCTTTGTGTAATGGCTCTCCTAGACACAGCGCGACCTCACCCCCAATACCGGGAGAGACGTACCCCTGAAGATCCGCTCACTGCCTCCATGTGGCTCGGGACTGTACCCAACTAAAACCTGTTTGCACGACTCCTTTGAGCCATGGTAGGGTAGTAATCAAAGTACAGTGGGAACTCATACGAGACAAATGACGATCCCCAGGTCGATGAACTAACCTGTACACATGTCACCAGGGAACTGCTATCTGACGTCAGGTATAAGACCAACTAGCATGTTCCCGGCGAGTCCTGTCCGGTCTACTCATAACCCAATGCGCACCTGTATACATCTTAGGTGGACCAACTGACACCAGTGGCTTGTGAGACCGGCCACCGCCCCTCGTCGGGGTCTCGACTGTGTACACTAGTCTACTCTGGAGAATCGATGCCCTGTCTCGAAACTCCCACGACTAGGGACCTTTTAAGGATGTGCTTATAGACCACCAGCTCTCACGTATATGATCGCCATCATACTGCTGGCAGTCAAGCAAGAATCCTATGGGCTCTATCAGCGTGTAATAACGACCTGTTAGGTCACATGAAGCAGTACACGATGATAAAGGTAAACCAGATAGCATACTATCATCTCGAGTAAGACTGACCTCTTGGGATAGGTCCTCCCTCAATCATTGCAATCACGTGCCTGTGATCCAATAATTGACTCTGAGGGCACTATCTCCAACAATCTCCCACTTGCACTCAAGGCTAATTATTGCGATGTCGCATACTTACAGCCCGTGTGATACCGAACACCCAACTCCTCTACTAGTCAGTCTCACAAAGCTCGTTTGCGAAACTATTGCGTTCGAGGAATAGCCTCAGTGAGTGGATCCGCTGTGATGTTTCTTTCTATGTCTCTCTATATCTCAAGTTCGCAGAGAAAGCCATCTCCCGAAATGAGCAATACCTGTCTTAGAGTATGTCTGGATATCTGATGGGACCTAGCTCATAAATGAACTCCAAATCGAAACTTCTTAGACTGTATCGTCAAATGAACTTAATCAGTATCCTGCGCCATGCCTTTCCCTCAGTATCTATCTGGAACACCTGTCCAAAATACTGCCCCTCGTCAGAAGGAGAAACTATAACTCTGACAACCTCCTTGTTGTCCATGTCACCTTGGAAGCCTGGAATGATAACTGTCTCCCGAAAGAGAAAGCTGCTATCATATCCCTAGAACATCAACTTATGTTCTAAAACTGCTTCCGACTGTTTCTCTAGGATTGGATCAATATCAACTTATTGCACCTACTACAAGAACAACATCTGGTGTGGTACTTGACATCTTATGATTGGCTCAATTGCCTAAGCAAGTGATCTGTCAATCATGCGTATCCCTCTCCCCTTTAGTCTGTAAGACACCTTTAGAGAGGGTGACTCCATTACCTGCAGGTATACTACCGTGTCAGGAGTCGTCCATTCTAAATACTCATAGAATGCTGTCAAGGTACCCAGATTAGGAAACCACCCAAATCTAGATCTAAAACCATAGATCTAGTAACCAGAATGTCTGATATAATATCCAAGTCCTGTGTCGAGAAACCGCTGTGTGACAACCAAAGTATAACCGATCGTAGTATAGGAATATCACTTCCTACTCTGTGTATGTCATCCAAATACCAGGACATCACACCCTACTACCTTCTTAACAGATCTATCCCCTATTCTGATGAAGTCAAACCCATGACTGTCACAACAGAAATAGATGATCTATCTCCGCTATCTCTGCTTTAGTCTATAAATAGACATAAGCCACTTGTCCACCAATGCTTCCGCTGCTCCCACTGACCACGACAACCCTCTGGCAGAGTCATATACACGTACATTTCTAAAGCCAGTTTAGAATGACGCTATACTCATCCTCATGCCGGGTTTCACAGTCTGGAACAACAGCAATGTCAAGTCTGGGTAAACAAGAACCTCCCTGCCACCGTCCTTGAGCATACCAAAGTACCTCTCGAGTGCCTGAGGTTACCCACCATATCTGCGGAGTGGCTAATGGAATGTCAAGCCAGATTGAATCTTCAGGTTCTTATCAAATCTTCAGTAATCGTTTGCGGTTCTGGAATCGCTTCCAGTTCTACCATACTCCCACTGCTGTTTTCTGAAAAAAACCATTTCTTTTAAAAATGTGGCGAGTCAAGAATAATATCACTATTGATCTTCCAGATGGTAGAAAGTCAACCCTCGTCATAGCCCGGGTCAACCCACAAACAGCCATTACAGAAACGTGCCTTGAGTTATCCAGAGTCTGGTTTTAAGCATAAGCCGGACAACTCCCCGTACCTTAACAATGTCAAGATATGAACTGTTCTATATCCAATATAGAAACAGGGGCACTGATTTAATTGGAACCAGATTCAAATCATGCAGCTGTCTCCAGTGCATGTCAACTAAAATGGAAAAAGGCCGATCAGCGTCACTCAACTTAGGAATACTTCCAATTATGAGCAACCTGAAAGAGAAGCTAGTTCTCTTAATCATTACTATCAACTGAACACCATACATAAGTATCTATATCTTCGATCACCTTGAAGAATCCCGATACTTGCAATACTTGGTTCTCTACTTTATTCAAATACCTATAACTTCTCAAAATTCGGACCCTGTGTTTCCACGAAACAGCTGTCTAAAAACTAAAGAAGTCATAAGTAAACCGAATATAGTACGAGGACCAACCCCTCTGTCCTGATGGACGCTGGACAGCATACAATACTCTGTACAAGTCCCTTGAGTCTGATAAATCATTCACTGTGTGTCGTAGGTTGAAAACTGTACTTATGGTTAAGAAGAATTACACCGCTGTTCAATGCTCCTTACCTAACCATCCACTGATATAGGTAAATGTCATAGACATAATTTCAAAAAGGTACATCTCACTCTATAAAAATAGACGTACAGATATATCAATTTGAAATTGGTGCATAGCAACGGATATTCAAAACCGGATATTCGTCGACCGGCAAACAACCCAGGTGGCTTCCTCAAATATCACCAATTACAACGAATCCCGATATAATGAGGATGGTCACCTAATTCCCAATAACTTACTCCCACTCATCATCTGTAAAACCATACAGATGTGAGAATCCAACCTGGTAAATACATACCCTGGAGCAAGTGTCTAATCGGAAAATCAGTTTTCTTTTAACAGTACACAGTGAAACTTGAAACATTGAAATGTTTCGATGGGGTATCCTGGTATTCCTAGTAATGCCTCTTCCATTATCCAGATTCACATTTGTAACCTTATATCTCTTTGCCATCTTTCCAAATCCCTTTATATGTCTTTAGTCATTACTTTCTGCACACCCCTTTAGGCCAAATGGTTTTCTTCCTTCCCTACCGTTCGGCACCAGCCTATGGTTTGGAAGAAGACTATCTAATAAGCATAATGAGTGTACGGTCCTAATCCTAGGAGCACTCGGAATGCGAGAGAAGGTGAAGATAAAACACAACCGAATAAACCATATTCCTATTTCTCCTGAACCAGAATCCATCCCCGAACTGGAACAAGTTCCTTTCGAGTTCGTATATAACCATACGATGGATTATCCAATAAACTTGGGATCTTCGTAGTGATACAGAGTGTCCTGGAGAAATACAAAGGTGATTTAGGATTGGCGAAGAAATACTTGGTTTGGTCGTGAATAGCAGTCGCAATTTACTTTGCCCTCTTACTAATCCCTTGCTTTGTCTTAACTTAATACCTTCTGTACACCATCGTTATGCTAATTGGTTTTCTTCATTCCCCACCGTTCGGCACCAGCCTAAGGTCTGGAAGAAGACTATCCAATTTGCGTAATAGGTGTACTATCTCCTAAACCAAGGAGTACTCGCAATGAGAGAAGGTGAAAAGAAAAGACAACTGAATAATCCTATTCGTTTTCTCCAGAACCGGAAACCATCCTCGAATAAATTCCTTCGAGTTCGTATCTAACCATACGATGGTTTTGTCCAATGGAAGTGGACGTTCGTAGTAATACGGGGTGTCCTGGAGAAAAGAGTAAAAGAAGGAGTGGCAATGAGGTTAGCGACTCAGACAATCCAAAAGCCAGTGTTAAGAAGGTTCGGTCAACTTGGTCACTGAGTCATAGTCTAGGGTCGGGTTAATGGTCGCTGCCAAAGAGAGAGAGAAAAGAAACACTCAGCGTGCACTCTAACCTAGATCAGAATGGTTATCACTTTATCTAATCTGGAAACCTCCCACTGTACCGTCAAATTCTCCTCCAAACCTGAAAGAAGAATTAGTCGGGATCACCCGAGGAGTAAACCAACTCATCAGTGGGAATCGGGATCCAACTATCATTGCATGATAACGTGATGGAATCCGCTCTCGTCATCACACTCCAGAAGGTATGCGCATATCTGGCAAGTTTCAGTTCTTTTGAAACTCCCGATGTGATTTTTACCCCTAGGACCCAAGTGACCTTGACTGAGCCAACATATCAAAGGATCCTAGTCAAGTTCAACCCATCATTATCTTGATTGCATTAGACCCACCCGCACGAATCCTTGACTGAGCCAAAATGACCGCACGACTATCCTAACCAATCTCATATCCATGCAACAGAAAAGCACTACATAGCTGCCGAACACTACGCCTCGGCTAAGCACGACATACGCAGCACGAATACTAAGTAATACTAATCTGAAATGACGGAGGGCTACGACTGGTTTTTGGCGAAAAACCTTTAACGTAATGAACTTGATATCGTTGAAGGAACTGCATAGCCTTTTATAAAAATATAGTGACGAAAACCTTTGCTAAAGAGGTCACTCCCGGTGAAGGGATCTCGGCTCTTTCCCCGTAGAATGAGGTGCAGGATATTCCAACTGAATACCACGATGCAAAGCAAAAGGCAATCGGCTATAGTGAAGTTATTGCCCTGACGCAAACATCTATCCAAGGGGTCACTCCCGGTGAAGGGATCTCGGCCCTTGCCTCGTCGACTGAGGAGCAGGATATTCCAACTGAATACCACGATGCAAAACAAAAGTGAATGTCGTTGCAATAACAGCTTTTTGAAAAAATGTTCCAACAACATCAGAATAGGTTTGTTTAGCTTGCATTGATCTGAATCAATGCAGTCCCATCAAATGATCACACCACAAAGAACGAAAATATACTGATGTACGTATATGCCATCCGCATTCGCCACTGGGTCCCGTCATTACCCGTTAGGTTAGCTAACTAACGACAGAGCGGGGACTGGATTAGCGCGGATGCAAAACATATACAACATCTACTAATATATATACAAATATATTATATTTCGCTCAAGGCGTGATAAAATGCAACATCACAGAAATGTACAGCATCACAGAACAATACAGATATCTGGAAGCCCCGAGTTTCATAGAGCCGCTGCTGAAACCCGACGTTCCCCTGGTCGTGTGGATAGCCTGTGCAATAAAATCCTAGACCCCTACGGGCGCGGCAAGTCACCTGCTAAAACCTGAAGCGAGGCAGCCCCCTTCGGCACCGTGAATGGACCACCCGGCACTTCATGGAATCCGGTAACTTGGACACCCCTCCTAGGTCGACCTGTACCCCCTACGAGTGCGGCAAATAGCCCGCCAATCCTAGAGTGAAGCCTCCTCCGTCTCAATGCCATGAGATGCGGGCCCGTTGCCCTCTAAAACTCGGCTATCCATGCACCCCTCCGCGGGGTAATCCTGTTGCGCCACGGCAGCGCCCCGGCCGTCCATCCGAGGCCAAAATGCGGAATCAAAATTTTTCTTAACTTTAAACTGGCGCTACCGTGGACAATATACCCGGATCGTAACCATTAACCGATACTAGTTATCAAGAGAAAGGGTGAGAGGTATACCGAGTGATCCGAGTCCTCCGGGCTTCTCGTCATCGTCCCGATCTCCCGCGGAAAGTCATGTCTCCATATCGTCGCCTCCTCCCCGGAAGGGCACCACATCGCCTGCGTCTTTTACGGGCTCCCGCCTCAATACCGAGGCAACTCGGGCATGAAGCCGGCAAGTCGACATGCCCAAGATTTGCTGTAGAATGTAGTGTAGAAACTTTGTCTCTTGGAGTTTATGTAGTTGCCATTGATGGATGGAGGAAGAGGTAAAGAAAATTGGTGCTTTCAATTTTCTAGCAAGAAGAAGATGAGATGAAGAATTTCTCACATAACAAAAATGAACTCTCTCATTCTTTTTCTCTCAAGTGAAGCCTCTCATCTCTCTCTCTAGAATGGTGGAGGAATGAAATACAATCAAATAACAAGAAGGGAGGTGAGCGTAGGAGATGCAAAAGGGGTGACCACATCAAAAGCAAGCTTCACATCAAAAGGTAATGATCATTCTCTCAAATCAATTTCTAATCACTTCTAATCTCAAAAAGCAAGCCATCATGAAAAGCAAAGATGCTTAATCTTTCATAATGCCACAAATACAAAGAACCCCTCCATAAATGGTTATTTGCAAACTTGCAAATAACCCCCTTCCATCGGAAAAGTCCGGCCGGGAAAGAACAAAGAAAAACCGGCCGGAACGGAATGCAAACTGGTAACTCCAGAAAACTGGTCTCGTAATAAATTACAGGAAACCCCGATACTGTGCATACACACCCGCATCTGTATTCCGACCGGATACAAATGCAATGAGATAAAATCTACACTGTACTAAACTAGGATCCGGCTTAAACCAAAGCCGGCTAGTAATATCCGTCCGATCCTGATCCGTGCAATACCGCACGTATCTGATCGGACCCTGCCATATCTCCATACGGCCTCTACAGCGTTTCGCCCGAAAGCTTGAGTAACTGAGAGTGTGGTGGACTCTAAAGACTCGTCAATACTATGGTTGTGGATTTAACCACTAGCACGTCAGAGGTATAAGCCAATATGTGATGGGCCACCAGCTATTGACCAAAAGGGACGTCGATGAGCGAACTCATCCTGACAACCTACTAAGCCTGTCAGTGACAATATCCGTATAGTCCGGTCCGTTCGTCTATGAGCATCGCATGTCGGGCCTAGGGGGTTGGTGAAAGTCAAACCCCCAAAAGCGGTACAAGTCGTGTCGGAGTGTAGCCCAGAATGCCCTGAGATACTATTGGAATACCTACCAGTAAATCTCCTGCCTCGGCCGGGTGCTTTGCGTAATGGCTCTCCTAGACACAGCGCGACCTCACCCCCAATACCGGGAGAGACGAACCCCTGAAGATCCGCTCACTGTCTCCATATTGCTCGGGACTGTACCCAACTAAAACCTGTTTGCACGACTCCTTTGAGCCGTGGTAGGGTAGTAATCAAAGTACAGTGGGAACTCACACGAGACAAATGACGATCCCCAGGTCGATGAACTAACCTGTACACATGTCACCAGGGAACTGCTATCTGACATCAGGTATAAGACCAACTAGCAGGTTCCCGGCGAGTCCTGTCCGGTGTACTCATAACCCAATGAGCACCTGTATACTTCTTAGGTGAACCAACTGACACCAGCGGCTTGTGAGACCGGCCACCGCCCCTCGTCAGGGTCTCGACTGTATACACTAGTCTACTCTGGAGAATCGATGCCCTGTCTCGAAACTCCCACGACTAGGGACCTTTTAAGGATGTGCTTATAGACTACCAGCTCTCACGTATATGATCTCCATCATACTGCTGGCAGTCAAGCAAGAATCCTAGGGGCTCTATCAGTGTGTAATAGCGACCTGTAAGGTCACCTGAAGCAGTACACGATGATAAAGGTAAACCAGATAGCATACTATCATTTCGAGTAAGACTGTCCTACCGGGATAGGTCCTCCCTCAATCATTGCAATCACGTGCCTGTGATCCAATAATTGACTCTGAGGGCACTATCTCCAACAATCTCCTACTTGCACTCAAGGCTAATTATTGCGATGTCGCATACTCACAGCCCGTGTGATACCGAACACCCAACTCCTCTACTAGTCAGTCTCACAAAGCTCGTTTGCGAAACTATTGCGTTCGAGGAATAGCCTCAGTGAGTAGATCCGCTGTGAAGTTTCTTTGTATGTCTCTCTATATCTCAAGTTCGCAGAGAAAGCCATCTCCCGAAATGAGCAATACCTGTCTTAGAGTATGTCTGGATATCTGATGGGACCTAGCTCATAAATGAACTACAAATCCAAACTTCTTAGACTGTATCGATAACTGAACTTAATCAGTATCCAGCGCCATGCCTCCCTCAGTATTGCCTTGGACCACCTGTCCAAAATACTGCCCCTTGTCAGAAGGAGAAACAATAACTCTGACAACCTCCTTGTCGTCCATGTCACCTTGGAAGCCTGGAATGATAACTGTCTCCCGAAAGAGAAAGCTGCTATCATATCCCTAGAACATCAACTTATGTTCTAAAACTGCTTCCGACTGTTTCTCCAGGATTGGATCAATATCAACAAGGTACCCAGATTAGGAAACCACCCAAATCTAGATCTAAAACCATAGATCTAGTAACCAGAATGTCTGATATGATATCTAAGTCCTGTGTGGAGAAACCACTGTGTGACAACCAAAGTATAACCGATCGTAGTATAGGAATATCACTTCCTACTCTGTGTATGTCATCCAAATACTAGGACATCACACCCTACTACCTTCTTAACAGATCTATCCCCTATTCTGATGAAGTCAAACCCATGACTGTCACATCAGAAATAGATGATCTATCTCCGCTATCTCTGCTGTAGTCTATAAATAGACATAAGCCACTTGTCCACCAATGCTTCCGCTGCTCCCACTGACCACGACAACCCTCTGGCAGAGTCATATACACGTATATTTCTAAAACTAGTTTAGAAAGACGCTATACTCATCCTGCTGCCGGGTCTCACAGTCTGGAACAACAGCAAGGGTAAGTCTGGGTAAACAAGAACCTCCCTGCCATCGTCCTTGAAGATACCGAAGTACCTCTCGAGTGCCTGAGGTTACCCACCATATCTGCGGAGTGGCTAATGGAATGTCAAACCAGATTGAATCTTCAGGTTCTTATCAAATCTTCAGTAATCGTTTGTGGTTCTGGAATCGCTTCCAGTTCTACCATACTCCCAGTGCTGTTTTCTGAAAAAACCATTTCTTTTAAAACTGTGGCGAGTCTAGAACAATATTACTATTGATCTCCCAGATGGTAGAAAATCAACCCTCGTCATAGCCTGGGTCAACCCACAAACAGCCATTACAGAAATGTGCCTTGAGTTATCCAGAGTCTGGTTTTAATCATAAGCCGGACAACTCCCCGTACCTTAACAATGTTAAGATACGAACTGTACTATATCCAATATAGAACCAGAGGCACTGATTCAATTGAACCAGATTCAAATCATGCAGCTATCTCCAGTGCATGTCAATTAAATGGAGAGAGGCCGATCAGCGTTACTCAACTTAGAAATGCTTCCAATTATGAGTGACCTGAAAGAGAAGCAAGTTCTCTTAATCATCACTATCGACTGAATACCATACACAAGTATCTACATCTTCGATCACTTTGAAGAATCCCGATACATGCAATACCTGGTTCTCTACTTTATTCAAATACCTATAACTTCTCAAAATTCGGACCATGTGTTTCCACGAAACACCTGTCTAAAAACTAGAGAAGTAATAAGTAAACCGAATATAGTACGAGGACCAACCCCTCTGTCCTGATGGAGCCTAGACAACATACAATACTCTGTAAAAGTCCCTTGAGTCTGATAACTCTTTCACTGTGTGTCGCAGGTTGAAAACTGTACTTATGGTTAAGAAGAATTACACCGCTGTTTAATGCTCCTTACCTAACCATCCACTGATATAGGTAAATGTCATCGACATAATATCAAAAGGTATATCTCACTCTATGAAAATAGACGTACAGATATACCAATTTGAAATTGTTGCACAACAGCGGATATTCAAAACCAAATATTTGCCGACCGGCAAACAACCCAGGTGGCTTCCTCAAATATCACCAATTACAATGAATCCCGATATAATGAGGATGGTCACCTAATTCCCAATAACTTTCTCCCACTCATCATCTGTAAAATCCATACAGATGTGAGAATCCAACCTGGTAAATTCATACCCTGGAGCAAGTGTCAAATCGGGAAATCAGTTTTCTTTTAACAGTACACAGTGAAACTGAAACATTGAAACGTTTCGATGGGGTATCCTGGTATTCCTAGTAATGCCTCTACCATTATCCAGATTCACAACTGTAACCGTATATCTCTTTGCCATCTGTCTAAATCCCTTTATATGTCTTTAGTCATTACCGTCTGCACACCCCTTTAGGCCAAATGGTTTTCTTCCTTCCCTACCGTTCGGCACCAGCCTATGGTTTGGAAGAAGTCTATCCAATAAGCATAATGGGTGTACTGTCCTAATCCTAGGAGCACTCGCAATGCGAGAGAAGGTGAAGATAAAAGACAACCGAATAAACCTTATTCCTATTTCTCCTGGACCAGAATCCATCCCCGAACTGGAACAAGTTCCTTTCGAGTTCGTATATAACCATACGATGGAGTATCCAAATAAACTGTGGATCTTCGTAGTGATACGGAGTGTCCCGGAGAAATACAAAGGTGATTTAGGTTTGGCGAAGATATACTCGGTTTGGTCGTGAATAGCAGTCGCAATTTACTTTGCCCTCTTACTAATCCCTTGCTTTGTCTTAACTTAATACCTTCTGTACACCATCGTTATGCTAATTGGTTTTCTTCATTCCCCGCCGTTCGGCACCAGCCTAAGGTTTGGAAGAAGACTATCCAATTTGCATAATAGGTGTACTATCTCCTAAACCAAGGAGTACTCGCAACCTGAGAGAAGGTAAAAGGAAAAGACAACTGAATAGTCCTATTCGTTTTCTCCAGAACCGGAAACCATCCTCGAATAAATTCCTTTGAGTTCGTATCTAACCATACGATGGTTTTGTCCAATGGAAGTGGACGTTCGTAGCAATACGGGGTGTCCTGGAGAAAAGGGTAAAAGTAGGAGTGGCAATGAGGTCTGCAACTCTGATAATCCAAAAGCCAGTGTTAAGAAGGTTCGGTCAACTTGGTCACTGAGTCATAGTCTTAAGGTCGGGTCAATGGTCGCTGCCAGAGAGAGAGAGAGAAAAGAAACACTCAGCGTGCACTCTAACCTAGATCAGAATGGTTATCACTTTATCTAATCAGGAAACCTCCCACTGTAACCTCAAATTCTTCCCCAAACCTGAAAGAAGAATTAGTCGGGATCACCCGTGGAGTAAACCAACTCATCAGTGGGAATCGGGATCCAACTATCATCTTATGATAACTTGACGGAATCCACTCAAGTCATCACACTCCAGAAGGTATGCGCATGCCTGGCAAGTTTCAGTTCTTTTGAAACTCCCGATGTGATTTTTACCCCTAGGACCCAAGTGACCTTGACGAATAATTAACAAATCAAAAGGCCCTAGTCAAGTTCAACCCGTCATTATCTTGATTGCGTTAAACCCACCCGCACGACCCTTGACGAATAATCAACAAAGTCGTACGACTGTCCTAACCAATCCACATATCCATACGACAGAAAGCATTACAGAGCTACCGCACACTACGCCTCGGCGAATAGCAACGACAAACGTAGCGCGAATACTAAGCAATACTAATCTGAAATGACGGAGGGCTACGGCTGGTTTTTGGCGAAAAACCTTTAACGTAATGAACTTGATATCGTTGAAGGAACCGGATAACTTTTTATAAAAATATAGTGATGAAAACCTTTGCTAAAGAGGTCACTCCCGGTGAAGGGATCTCGGCTCTTTCCCCGTAGAATGAGGTGCAGGATATTCCAACTGAATACCACGATGCAAAGCAAAAGTAATCGGCTATAGTGAAGTTAATGCCCTGACGCAAACTTCTGTCCAAGGGGTCACTCCCGGTGAAGGGATCTCGGCCCTTGCCTCGTCGACTGAGGAGCAGGATATTCCAAATGAATACCACGATGCAAAACAAAAGTGAACGTCCTTGCAATAACAGCCTTTTGAAAAAGTGTTCCAACAACATCAGAATAGGTTTGTTTATCTTGCATTGATCCGAATCAACGCAGTCCCATCAATTGATCACATCACAAAGAACGAAAATATACTGATGTACGTATATGCCATCCGCATTCGCCACTGGGTCCCGTCATTACTCGTTAGGTTAGCTAACTAACGACAGAGCGAGGACTGGACTAGCGCGGATGCAAAACATATACAACATCTACTAATATATATACCAATATATTATATTTCGCTCAAGGCGTGATAAAATGCAACATCACAGAAATGTACAGCATCACAGAACAATACAGATATCTGGAAGCCCCGGGTTTCACAGAGCCGCTGCTGAAACCCGACGTTCCCCTGGTCGTGTGGATAGCCTGTGCAATGAAAACCTAGACCCCTACGGGCGCGGCAAGTCACCCGCCAAAACCTGAAGCGAGGCAGCCCCCTTCAGCACCGTGAATGGACCACCCAGCACTTCACGGAATCCGGTAACTTGGGCACCCCTCCTGGGTCAACCTGTACCCCCTACGAGTGCGGCGAATAGCCCGCCAATCCTAGAGTGAAGCCCCCTCCGTCTCAATGCCATGAGATGCGGGCCAGTTGCCCTCTAGAACCCGGCTATCCGTGCACCCCTCCGCGGGGTAATCCTAGTACAGAAAGTAAAATATACATACAATGGGTACATCGACCGCAACCAGGTCGTGCCCCAAAAGAATAATACAAACAGGCAGTGACGGCAGTCCACATGTCGGACGCTCGCCCCACAATATCAAATGTACATATAAAACAAAACTGTACTAACATTGCATCCAGGCTATCTCCCACGACCGATCCGCAACATCACAGCAATACACAGAACATCAACGTGAAAGTCACGTTCGCAAATCCGTCTAACCGGGTTATAGCAGTTAGACAGGATTTACCGATCAAGTGACATTCACGGTCGCAGATATAATGTAAATACTGTGAACCAATGTGTTTAAAATATCCGATCGATCAAATTTTAACAAGTGGGCCCCCAAGTACTACTGTAGCACATCAATAAATTCTGGGCCCAAAATTAATGTTCCAAAACCCCTAAAATCAGCCCAGAAAGCAACTGAAGAAAAACGACACAGTGATCTGACCATAGTGCGGCGGAACCGCGGCCCAAAGGGGGTTTTGGCCGCGGTTCCGCGCTCCCACTAAGGAATCACTCTGTCGAATTTCTACAGCAGCCTTATATTTTCCAGTACATCACTTTTCTGCAACCTGAAAAAAATTTTGAGCAAGGAAAAAATCAACAAAAAACTGATGTAAAGAAAACGCGTATTTTTGGAATTTTGGTCGATCGGAAATTTAAAACACATTAGACAAAGCTCGACAAGGTTAATGGCGTGGCTCTGATACCATGTTGCGCCACGGCAGCGCCCCGGCCGTCCATCCGAGGCCAAAATGCGGAATCAAAATTTTTCTTAACTTTAAACTGGCGCTATCGCGGACAATATACCCGGATCGTAACCATTAACCGATACTAGCTATCAAGAGAAAGGGTGAGAGGTATACCGAGTGATCCGAGTCCTCCGGTCTTCTCGTCATCGTCCCGATCTCCCGCGGAAAGTCATGTCTCCATATCGTCGCCACCTCGCCGGAAGGGCACCACATCGCCTGCGTCTTTTACGGGTTCCCGCCTCAATACCGAGGCAACTCGGGCATGAAGCCGGCAAGTCGACATGCCCAAGATTTGCTGTAGAATGTAGTGTAGAATAGAAACTTTGTCTCTTGGAGTTTATGTAGTTGCCATTGATGGATGGAGGAAGAGGTAAAGAAAATTGGTGCTTTCAATTTTCTAGCAAGATGAAGATGAGATGAAGAATTTCTCACATAACAAAAATGAACTCTCTCATTCTTTTTCTCTCAAGTGAAGCCTCTCATCTATCTTTCTAGAATGGTGGAGGAATGAAATACAATCAAATAACAAGAAGGGAGGTGAGCGTAGGAGATGCAAAAGGGGTGACCACATCAAAAGTAAGCTTCACATCAAAAGGTAATGATCATTCTCTCAAATCAATTTGTAATCACTTCTAATCTCAAAAAGCAAGCCATCATGAAAAGCAAAGATGCTTAATCTTTCATAATGCTACAAATACAAAGAACCCCTCCACAAATGGTTATTTGCAAACTTGCAAATAACCCCCTTCCATCGGAAAAGTCCAGCCAGGAAAGAACAAAGAAAAACCGGCCGGAACGGAATGCAAACTGGCAACTCCAGAAAACTGGTCCCGTAATAAATTACAGGAAACCCCGACACTGTGCATACACACCCGCATCTGTATTCCGACCGGATACAAATGCAATGAGACAAAATCTGCACTGTACTAAACTAGGATCCGGCTTAAACCAAAGCCGGCTAGTAATATCCGTCCGATCCTGATCCGTGCAATACCGCACGTATCTGATCGGACCCTGCCATATCTCCATACGGCCTCTACAGCGTTTCGCCCGAAAGCTTGAGTAACTGAAAGTGTGGTGGACTCTAAAGACTCGTCAATACTATGGTTGTGGATTTAACCACTAGCACGTCAGAGGTATAAGCCAATACGTGACGGGCCACCAGCTATTGACCAAAAGGGACGTCGATGAGCGAACTCATCCTGACACCCTACTGAGCCTGTTAGTGAAAATATCCGTATAGTCCGGTCCGTTCGTCTATGAGCATCGCATGTCGGGCCTAAGGGGTTGGTAAAAGTCAGACCCCCAAAAACGGTACAAGTCGTGTCGGAGTGTAGCCCAGAACGCCCTGAGATACTACTGGAATACCTACCAGTAAATCTCCTGCCTCGGCCGAGGGCTTTGCGTAATGGCTCTCCTAGACACAGCGCGACCTCACCCCCAATACCGGGAGAGACGAACCCCTGAAGATCCGCTCACTGCTTCCATGTGGCTCGGGACTGTACCCAACTAAAACCTGTTTGCACGACTCCTTTGAGCCATGGTAGGGTAGTAATCAAAGTACAGTGGGAACTCACACGAGACAAATGACGATCCCCAGGTCGATGAACTAACCTATACACATGTCACTAGGGAACTGCTATCTGACATCAGGTATAAGACCAACTAGCAGGTTCCCGGCGAGTCCTGTCCGGTGTACTCATAACCCAATGAGCACCTGTATACATCTTAGGTGAACCAACTGACACCAGCGGCTTGTGAGACCGGCCACCGCCCCTCGTCGGGGTCTCGACTGTATACACTAGTCTACTCTGGAGAATCGATGCCCTGTCTCGAAACTCCCACGACTAGGGACCTTTTAAGGATGTGCTTATAGACCACCAGCTCTCACGTATATGATCGCCATCATACTGCTGGCAGTCAAGCAAGAATCCTAGGGGCTCTATCAGCGTGTAATAGCGACCTGTAAGGTCACCTGAAGCAGTACACGATGATAAAGATAAACCAGATAGCATACTATCATTTCGAGTAAGACTGTCCTACCGGGATAGGTCCTCCCTCAATCATTGCAATCACGTGCCTGTGATCCAATAATTGACTCTGAGGGCACTATCTCCAACAAATCCTAGTACAGAAAGTAAAATATACATACAACGGGTACATCGACCGCAACCAGGTCGTGCCCCAAAAGAATAATACAAACAGGCAGTGACGGCAGTCCACATGTCGGACGCTCGCCCCGCAATATCAAATGTACATATAAAAAAAAACTGTACTAACATTGCATCCAGGCTATCCCCCACGACCGATCCACAACATCACAGCAATACATAGAACATCAATGTGAATGTCACGTTCGTAAATCCGTCTAACCGGGCTATAGCAGTTAGACAGGATTTACCGATCAAGTGACATTCACGGTCGCAGATATAATGTAAATACTGTGAACCAATGTGTTTAAAATATCCGATCGATCAAATTTTACCAAGTGGGCCCCAAAGCATTACTGTAGCACTTGCAGAAAATCTGGGCCCAAACAGAATATTCCAAAACCCCTAAAATCAGCCCAAAAGCCCACTACAAAAAATTTGTAAAATGAAGCCAACATACAGCGACGGAACCGCGGCAAAATAGGGGTCATTGCCGTGGTTCCACGGTCCTATGGAAGGATCAGGTTACCAAATTTTTGCAGTTTTCTTATAATTCCATGTACATCAGTTTTCTACAACATGAAAAATTTTTAGAGCCCGGAAAAAATCGACAGAAAACTGATGTGAAGAAAACGCGGTTTTGGAATTTTTGTTCGATCGGAAAAGTAAAACACACTAGAACAAGCTAGGCAAGGTTAATGGCGTGGCTCTGATACCATGTTTCGCCACGGCAGCGCCCCGGCCGTCTATCCGAGGACAAAATGCGGAATCAAAATTTTTATTAACTTTAAACTGGCGCTACCGCGGACAATATACCCGGATCGTAACCATTAATCGATACTAGCTAACAAGAGAGGGGGTGAGAGATATACCGAGTGATCCGAGTCCTCCAGTCTTCTCGTCATCGTCCCAATCTCCCGCGGAAAGTCCTGTCTCCATATCGTCGCCTCCTCGCCGGAAGGGCACCACATCGCCTGCGTCTTTTACGGGCTCCCGCCTTAATACCGAGGCAACTCGGGCACGAAGCTGGCAAGCCGACGTGCCCAAGATTTGCTGTAGGTTGTAGTGTAGAATCACTTTGCCTCATGGGGTTTATGAAGTTGCCTTGATGGAGGAATCAACAAGATATGAACTTGGGAATTTTTGGTGGCAAGCTAAAATGAGATGGATGATAAATTTCCCACACTAAAAATGAAATGAACCTCTCTCATTTTCTCTCCTCTCCCAAAAATGTGGCCGGCCATTCTCACAAGGAAATGGTGGAGGGAATCAAACATAATACAAGAGGGAGGTGATGGTAGGAAAAGAGAATGGGTGACCACACCCCAAAAGCAAACCTCACATCAAAAGGTAATGATAACTCCCAAATCAACTCTAATCACAATCAACTCCAAGCATCATGAAAAAGCAAAGATGCTAAACTTATCATAATGCCACAAGTGCAAGAAACCCCCTCCACAAATGTTATTTGCAAACTTGCAAATAACCCCCTCAATCGGAAAAGTCCGGCCGGGAAAGAACAAAGGAAAACCGGCCGGAACGGAATGCAAACTGGAAACTCCAGAGAACTGGTCCTGTAATAAATTACAGGAAAACCCCGATACTGTGCATACACACCTGCATCTGTATTCCGACCGGATACAAATGCAATGAGACAAAATCTACACTGTACTAAACTAGGATCCGGCTTAAACCAAAGCCGGCTAGTAATATCCGTTCGATCCTGATCCGTGCAATACTGCACGTATCTGATCGAACCTTGCCATATATCTATACGGCCTCTAGTACAAACTGTCCGATCCTGATCCGTGCAATACCGCACGTATCTGATCGGACCCTGCCATATCTCCATACGGCCTCTACAGCGTTTCGCCCGAAAACTTGAGTAACTGAAAGTGTGGTGGACTCTAAAGACTCGTCAATACTATGGCTGTGGATTTAACCACTAGCACGTCAGAGGTATAAGCCAATACGTGACGGGCCACCAGCTATTGACCAAAAGGGACGTCGATGAGCGAACTCATCCTGACACCCTACTGAGCCTGTCAGTGACAATATCCGTACAGTCCGGTCCGTTCGTCTATGAGTATCGCATGGCGGGCCTAGGGGGTTGGTAAAAGTCAGATCCCCAAAAGCGGTACAAGTCGTGTCGGAGTGTAGCCCAGAACACCCTGAGATACTACTGGAATACCTACCTGTAAATCTCCTGCCTCGGCCGAGGGCTTTGTGTAATGGCTCTCCTAGACACAGCGCGACCTCACCCCCAATACCGGGAGAGACGAACCCCTGAAGATCCGCTCACTGCCTCCATGTGGCTCGGGACTGTACCCAACTAAAACCTGTTTGCACGACTCCTTTGAGCCATGGTAGGGTAGTAATCAAAGTACAGTGGGAACTCACACGAGACAAATGATGATCCCCAGGTCGATAAACTAACCTGTACACATGTCACCAGGGAACTGCTATCTGACATCAGGTATAAGACCAACTAGCATGTTCCCGGCGAGTCCTGTCCGGTGTACTCATAACCCAATGAGCACCTGTATACATCTTAGGTGAACCAACTGACACCAGTAGCTTGTGAGACCGGCCACCGCCCCTCGTCGGGGTCTCGACTGTGTACACTAGTCTACTCTGGAGAATCGATGCCCTGTCTCGAAACTCCCACGACTAGGGACCTTTTAAGGATGTGCTTATAGACCACCAGCTCTCACGTATATGATCGCCATCATACTGCTGGCAGTCAAGCAAGAATCCTAGGGGCTCTATCAGCGTGTAATAGTGACCTGTAAGGTCACCTGAAGTAGTACACGATGATAAAGGTAAACCAGATAGCATACTATCATCTCGAGTAAGACTGTCCTCCTGGGATAGGTCCTCCCTCAATCATTGCAATCACGTGCCTGTGATCCAATAATTGACTCTGAGTGCACTATCTCCAACAATTAGTGTACCTAGGAACCCTACAGTGGTATCAGAGCCTAGCTAGAGCCTTAGGCGATGCGTAGACGATGTTAGAAATCCGATCGAACCCCGAAACCCTAATCGATGCCATTCTCTGTACTTTTTTCAAAACTGTGCATTTTTCCACATTAAAAATATGCAGAAAATTCAGCAGGGGATTTTAAAAAAAACTGTGCAACACGTGCCCGTGATTCAACTAAAGTGCGGCGGAACCGCGACACAAGCATGGCTCTTGCGGCGGTTCCGGGGCCATTATGTCAGATTAGGTTTTTAAAATTGCACAGTAATTCTTATATTTTGGTGCTGTATTTTCTGGTAATGTTTAATATGCACTCAAGAGTTGAGTTTTCTGGGTTGTATTGGGAGTTCGTAGATTCGATCGGATTATCAGACTTTGTCTATGTAGCTTTCCGGGTATGTTTAGAATATGTTAAAAGGTTCGACCGGATATAAATACCCACTTTTTCCCCTGCCGGGAAATTTCCAATTGTTGGACTTTTCCGTGGTTTAAAGACGTTCTAAGTAGTGTAAGTAACGCGATGGACCCTCTAGAAGAAAACAAACCTTAACTCGCTTATGTGACCGTCTTGAACTGCCCTTTGAACCTTAGGGTTTGGGGCAGTACGGCATGCCACGTGTGAGGCATTGGCTTGACCCTTCTACGGCTGGACCGTTGGTACTGAGGCATGAAGTGAATGTTTTTAAACTTGTTTCATGTGTTGAGCTATTTCGGGAAAGCTTGGGTGTTTGAATGTTCGATCGGAAAGTTTAACATTTTCTATTTTATCTGGAATGTGATACAATACTTGGAATCCACAAGTAGTTATGAGATAACTGAATGAATGTTATAAACATAGCACTTTAGTCTCACTTGATCGGTTGCCACGGAATTTTGATGTGATCAAAAGTCCGTCGCGATCACGTAGCGTACGCGGATACTCGCCGGTAAAACTTAATAGATAGCCACGCCCCATAGCCCCGACCAAGTGGCTGTAGGAGAACCCCGTCGCCGAAAGCATCCGTTCGGGTGCTCGCGGCAGCGGTGTTCCGTCTTGGTGCACTTCGTCGACTGTATCGGGGGTGCGGCCGTCTACTAAAGTTTGCGACGAGCATTCGATCAGGATGTCGGGAATCTTGTTGAATTACCCGACTTGATATTGAAAAGTGTTTTCGATAATGAAACTAAAATGTGAGGTTTATAATTGTCAGGCATGCGATGTCTAAGGAATTCATTTGATTAGGCATGCGATGTCTATGGAGGTTGCGGATTCCAACTGTTGTAGTTTTACACTTTCTTTTCTGTTACCGTAAGTGTAATATGTGATATCGCCGGTTTTGTTGCTATATGTCAACGACAATTGGGATGCGCATATTTACTTACGTTGATGACATGTGATGTTATGTGTTGCTGGGTATGTTATATTGGATCGTCGTGTTTGAATAGCCGGGGGTTTTTTATGTGAGATGAGTGTTTTTCCTTTTCATTCATGTAAAAACTTGTATGTAATATTCTTTTATTGGGGCACTTCCAGGTTGCGGAAGATTTCACCTTTTGTATATTATTTACTTTTCCGCACTAGGATAGACCCAAGGAGGGGGGCACAAGTAACCGAGTTCTAGGGTCCAGTGGGAGACTATCTCGAGGAGTCGAGTCTGGATCTCCTAACTCTAGAATTGTAAGGGTTGCTTGCCGCTCTCGTAAGGGTCTCGGGGTGTGGGATTGGCTATTCATCGCGACCGTGGAATCCGTGTTTTATACTGGCTCGTATTGAAAACACGGACGTCCTAGTATATCCAATATTTCATATGTTTCTTCTGCTGCGATATCTGTGATGTGATCATTTGATGTTCTGTGATAAATACTGTATATAGTATATATGATATATTATATAGACGTTACTTATGTTTTACACCCGCGCTAGCCCTGCCCCGCTCTGTCGTTAGTTACCTAACCTAACGGTGCACGAGGGGACATCGAGGCGAATGCGGATGGCATTAGTGTATGTCCTATTTATCTGTGATGTTTAGGTGATTTAAATGATGGGATTTCATTAATGTGATTAATGAAAGAAAAGAAACCTAAGATTTTGTGGAATCGAATTTCAAAATAAAATAGGTAGCTACGGTTCTTGCTTTGCACAGCGGTATATATGATATATCCTGCACTTTATTCGATAAGGAAAGGACCGAGATCCCTTCACCGGGAGTGACTCCTTTAGCAATAACTGGCAGATGCTACACACTCGGTTTGTCTTTTGATTGCTTTTAAGAGTTCTGCTTTGCACAGTGATATATATGATATATCCCGCACCTCATTCGACGAGGAAAGGGCCGACGATCCCTTCACCGGGAGTGACCCCTTTAGCAAAACTAGAAAAGCCTAAAAAACACTCCATTTTAAAATCATTCGAACCTACAACGATATCAAGTTCATTACACAATAGGTTTTCAGAAAAACCTGTCGTAGCCCTCCGTCATTTCATATAAGTACTAGTTAGTATTCGTGCTACGGTTGTTTGGCATGCGTCAAGGCGTAGTGTACGGTAGCTAACTAGTGCCTATCTGCTAGCATACGATGCGATTGGATTAGGGTATTCGTACGGCGTTGTTTGGCATGCGTCAAGGGTCGTGCGGGTGGGTTTTTATTCAATCAAGAAATGTACGGGTTGAACTTGACTAGCGGACTATGAGTTGTTTGGCATGCATCAAGGTCATAGCACGCTAGGGGCAAAATATTATCGGGAATTTCAAGTGTTGAAATTTGCAATGAGATTGCATACCTTCTATGAGATAGTTGGAACCCGATACCCGCTGCGAGTAATTGTTACTCTTGGGAGAGTTTTACACATTACAATTAGCCGATCAAGTAGGTGTCTAGAAAGGTGTCAACGGGGTTACGCCTCAGGGAAAACAAGGTTTACATTAATTAGGTCCGTGCGAAAGCACGGGGCACCTCCCTCAAAGTACCGACACTGGTCTGGCTGAAAGATTGGCGAACTTGTAGCGTGTAATTAATCCCGGCTAGTCTTTCCTTTTAGGGTTTGAAGGAAGATTTGATAAAAAGCAGTGGGAGCCATCCTGATTAGATAAAATAATAACCAATCTGATCTTGCAAGAGCATACGCTGAGTGTTTTCTTCTCTCTCTCTCTCTCCAGGTAGCGACCATATCACGCCTTAATCAAGATAATAATACGGAATATTGACCGAACCCGCTTGTTATACTGAGCTGGGGAACGTTGGTCCCGCTCCAACTTATAATTGTAGACAGAGCAGGAAATTGGGGAATACCAGATTTCCCATGCCGCCCAAACGAGGAAAGTGCATATGATGCATCATCTTCGGGTGTGTTCGTTACATAGAACTGTTTCTCAGTGTCCTTTACTTCCTGGGTATATGATACCGGATCAGGATCCCGCATATGTAATATGTTACATGGGCTACAGATAGGTAAAGAACTGAGAACGGGTGATAAGTTTCATGAGGCAGAAAACGGGGCAAGAGTTGCAGCCAAGTTTGTCGGTCACTGTCACCCTGTATTACCAATACATTGATTCTGAAAGAATGTTATTAGATACCGAACCTGATATACAAAATCATATCAGTCTCTTTATTAGTAAAGAAATGATAAAATTTTGTATTGTTGGATAATGTTTTGAACATTTCCTATATCAAAAGTTGATCGGTTCAGGCACGTTATCTAAAAGCATTGATGTTCTAAATCAAACTACAGTTCTTAGTATATAGAACACACACAAGAGGAAGAGTTCACAAATGAACGGATCCTTCTTGAGGTATTGTAGACTAGGTCATATCAATACGACCCGACTAGCTAAGTTACATTTAGATGCATATTTAAATCAGTTTGAATTTACATCTTGTGAAACTTGCTAGTCATGTCACAGAGATAAGATGACCATAGCTCTGTTTACTGGAAACAGAGAAAGAGTTAGTGAACTCTTGGGATGATACATGTTGATGTATGTAGGTCCCCAGTCTCACATGCCAAGACCGGTTCTTTGTACTTCATTACATTCTCTGATAATCTCTCGAGATTCAGACATATGTTCCTGTTGAAACACAAGTCCGAACCTTTTGAGATATTCACAGAATATAAGTTAGAAGTAGAGAACCAAAATACGTGTATAAGTATTATGTCCTTTGATGTGATTGAGGAGGAGAATACTTGTGCATGGAATTCCTAGACTATTCTAATGGAAAATGAGATTCTCTCTCAGCATTACTCCTCTGTATACACCATAGCACGATGGTATATCGGGACGGAGCAATCACACCCTATGTGATAAGGTGTGCTCTATGATGAGTACTACTGAGTTACCTATTTCCTTTTGGGAGTTATGCACTTATGAAGTTGCATACCTATTGAATAGGGTTCAAATCAAACCAGTTGCCTACCACTTCATATGAGATATGGAAAGGGAAGAGCCCATATCTTAAGTCAGTTAAGATTTGGGGTTGTCCGGCCTTTGTCTAAAAGCAAAATTCGGACAAGCTCGAGGCAAGGTCTGTTATGTAGAACTGGAAATGTTCCAGCTATACAAACTGCAGCAGATGATCTGATAGAACCAAAGGATTCAGTAGATTCCAACGAATCTCAGCCTCTCTGCCGATCTAGTAGGGTTCTTCACCCACCTGAGAGATACTTTAGTTTCTCTATAACAGTGGGAGCGAGGATTGCATCATGAGATGATGGCCCAACTAGTTTCGAGCTGGCCATCTGGAGTGGGACTCTATAAGAATGGCTGGATGCTTAGCGATCTGAGATGGAATCCTTATAAACCAACAAAGTATGGACTTTAGTTGCTATATCTGAAGGGTTAAATCCCCATCAGGAGCAAGTATATCTTGAGAAGATTACTTGGTGTACATGGAAAAGTTGAGACTTTCAAAGCTAGACTTGTTAAAGGTTTGCATCATTGATCAGGTATGGATTATGTTGAAACCTTTTCTAAGGATCTGTGCTTAAGTCCATCCAGATCCTACTTGCCACGGCTACATACCATAACTACGATATCTGGTGGTTGGGTGTCATGACAGCTCTTCTAAAATGATGTTTTGGAAGAGAGCGTCTATAAGTACACAGCCAGAGGGCTTCGTAGACAGTGGGAGCAGCGGAAACATGTGCAAGATGATTTATGTGATGAAGAAGGCATCGCGGAGTTGGAACATCTATTTTGATGAGTTAGTCATACAGTTTGGCATCATCAAAATGGTAGATGAACCTTGTATATACAAAAAGGTAGTAGGGAGTATGGTGGTGATCCTCATAGAGTACGTGGATGACATACTCTTGATAGGGAAGGAGTTTCCTATGCTACGCTCGGTCAATCTCCGCTTATCACAATGATTCTCCAAAAAGGATCAAAGTGATACCTACTAAATCCTGGGTTTTGGATCTATGAGATAGATCTAAATGGATGTTAGGATTCTCACTAGTTAGAGTGAGATGGTATCAATTGATCCAGAGGAGAATCACTAGAAAAGTTCCAGAGTGATGAGGACGACGGAATATCAGTCACAGGCATTGTCTTTACCCTCAGTAAAGGGACGGTATGTTGGAAGAGTTCCAAGCTGGATACCGTGGCATACTAGACAATAAAGGCTGGATACATCGCTACTTAAAATGCTACCAAAGAGGAAGTCTGGGTGTATATTAGTTCATGTGATGAACTTAGTTCCCCCCATTGTGTGACAATGGAGTTATGGCTTATGCCAAGGAACGTCCGTCCCATCAGTGATCCAGACGTATTCTAAGGCAGTATCACCTGATCATGGAGATGGCTGATCTCCAGGCTGATCTAGGTTAGGAGAGCAGACTTAGAGGATAACACGGCGGATCCACTCACGAAGCCCTATTCCCAGAGAGAGACTTTTATGGGATGGTTGAGTATGAGATACTACAACCACTGCTATCAGATGGCCCTAGTGCAAGTGAGAGATTGTTAGTTATATGTATGCCCTAGAGGCCATTACTGTACATAGGATGTATATTGTAGTGGATGCTGGGACATATATAGGGAGGACTTTCTTTCTCGACATGATAGTATGCTATCTGGTTACTCTTTAGCTTAATGTGTATACTGATTGTCGCTCTGTCACATGTTGGTAAAGCCCTTAGGATGTGTACTTGACTACCTGGACTATGATGCGGATCATACTAGTAGGGACATGGTAGTCTATAAGTACATCCTTCAAGGTCCCTAGTCGTGGGTGTATCGAGACAGGGCATCGATATACCAGAGTAGACTAGCGTATACCTTCTCGACCCATACAGATGGGCAATGGATGATCCCATATCCATTGGTGTTTGACATCAGAGATCATATACGGGTGCTCAGTGGAGACTGGGTATACTGGACGGACTCGCCGAGAACTCCCAGATGGTATTATACCTTACGTTAGATGGCAGTTCTCTGGTGACACTGGTACAGAGTAGTCTGTTGACCCGAGATCGTCATAGAGTCTTGTGTGATTCCCACTGTGCTTTGATTTCCACCTTACCACGTCTAAGAGGGCGTGCAAAACGGTGGCTTTTGGGTACAGTCCCGAATCATATGGAGGCAATAAGCGATAGGAGGGGATTCGTCTCTCCCGGTATAGGGAGTTGATGTTGCGCTGTGTTCGATTGGCTATGACCGGAAATCCCTGGCCAGGGTTGCTGAGATTTACTGGTAAGTGTTACCGGTAGTTTCTCGAACTGTTATAGACCTCATATTGACACGACTTATCGAGCTATTGGGGTCTGACGTTTACTACCCATAGGCGAGATATGCGACATATCAGACGAACAGACCGGACTGTACGGTAAGTGTTACTGGTTGGATTTACAGGAGTGTGAGCGGGCTTGCTCGTCGATCTTCTGATCGTTCAATACCCGAGTGGCCGTTACGTTTAGCAGACCGCTTGCGTCTTGTGGGTGTTTGATATGATCATCACCTGCTGCCGGCGTATTGACGAGTCTTTAGAGTCCTACACAGAGGTTTCCTGGCTCAAGCGAAACAAAATAGGAGTGCATATGAGATATGTGCGGGACCTAGAATAATGCATATATGTGATACCGTATTCTATTCTCGCGATGAATGTATCGAATGGTTGTATACGATATAACCTAGTTATCGAACCGAGGATTGATTCAATAAGTCGATACATTGGATATTAGTCGGTCATATGCGATATGACCGGATCGTTAAATCAAGTGTTGATTTAATGATTTAATGTATAATTATATATTTGATATATTACTTTACATTAACTAGTATTGGTTCACTTTAAATGGATTTTCTCACTTGAAGTGCACATTGTATATATGATATAGTATTGTGCACTAGTTTGTATCATGTTTGATGATACATGCAAGCTTGGGTGTAGGTTTACTTTAAACCATGATTAAGTGATTGGTTAGGGTTTGATTTATTTACTTATTCATTTATTTCTTTTGGAAAGAAAATGAAATGGTTGCTTCTTTTGTTCTTTTCTTTGAAGCTTCAAGAAGCTTTGACCATTTTGTCTTCTTCTCCTAAACCTAACCATTCACTTAACCTTGGTTCATTCTCTACACTTAACCATGGTTGCTATTATGATAAGAATGAATAGGATTTTCTTTTTAAGTTAATTCTTTTTATACTTATCATATTATCTTCTTCTTCTTCTTCTTCAACAATGAAGAAAAGCTTGCTACCATTAATGGCAACTTGAGAAAAAGAGTGAGAAATCAAATTCTAAAGTGAACCCACTTCCTATTTCTTCATCCTCTACCACTTGCCAAGTAGTATAGGGTGTTTTCTTAACAAGTTTCTTGACTTGGTGAAGTTGGAGCTTGATCTTGTGTTGCCTCGATGTAGATCATCTTCGGCATCGAAGTCGATGACCTAGCCCGCCCATTTCTCCGATGAAGCCGACGCTAGAGCCCGGGATCCGATGATCGCATGAGGAGACATCATCACGGAGCCATGGAGGTGGAGGACCGGATCTACAAAGGTTGTAGCCCCTTCCCTTTAGCTATAAATTCGTTTATTTGCATTGCATCGCCTATACATCTAGTTAACGATCCGTATTAGGGTTTCTCGGCACCGGAAAAATTTGAAATTGGCATGGTTGATGCCTTGTGAGACCTCATTAGTGTGCCTAGGAACCCTACAAATTCTTCATAACCATAGTACAGTTTTCAACCTACGATGCACAGGGTTTTAGTTATTCAACTCAGGGGACTTATACGAAGTATTGTATATTGTCCAGTGTCCATTAGGACATAGGGGTTGGTCCTCGTACTATATTCTGTTTACTTATGACTTCTCTAGTTTTTAGACAAGTGTTTCATGGAAATACAAGGTGTAGGTTTTGAGAAGTTATAGGTATAAAAATAAGTAGAGAACCAGGTGTTGCAAGTATCAGGATTCTTCAAGGTGATCGAAGATGTAGATACTTGTGTTTGGTATTCAGTTGATAGTAATGGTTTTGAGAACTTGTTTCTCTTTCAGGTTACTTATATCTGGATGCACTCCTAAGTTGAGCAATACTGATTAGCTTCTCTCCATTTAGTTGACATGCAGCTGCATGATTTGAACCTGGTTCCAATTAAATCAGTGCCTCTGTTTCTATATTAGATATAGAATGGATCATATCTTAATGATGGTAGGGTATATGGAGTTGTCCGGCTTATGCTCAAAACCAGACTCTGGATAACTCAAGGCATGTTTCTGTAATGGCTGTTTGTAGGTTAACTCGGGCTATGACGAGGGTTGACTTTCTACCATCTGGAAGATCAATAGTGATATTGTTCTTGACTCGCTACAGTTTTAGTAAAATGGACTTTTTCAGAAAACAGTAGCGGGAGTATGGTAGACTGGAAGTGATTCCAGAACCGCAAACGATTACTGAAAATTTAATAGGACTTAAAGATTCAATCAGGTTTGACATTCCATTAGCCACTCCGCAGATATGGTGGGTAACCTCAGGCACCTGAGAGCTACTTCGGTATTCTCAAAGACAGTGATAAGGAGGTTCTTGTTTACCCATACTTGCCATTGCTGCTGTTCCAGACTATGAGACCCGGCAGGAGGATGGGTATAGCGTCGTTCTAAACTAGCTTTAGAAGTGCACGTGTATATGACTTTGCCAGAGGGTTGTTGTGGTCAGTGGGAGCAGCGGAAGCGTAGTGGAAAAGTAGCTTATGTCTATTTATAGACTAAAACAGATATACCGGAGATAGATCATCTATTTTTTGATGTGATAGTGATAGGTTTTGATCTCATCAGAATAAGAGATGGATCTGTTAAGAAGGTAGTAGGGTGTGATGTCCTGGTATTTGGATGACATACACATTGTAGGAAGTAAAATTCCTATACTACGATCGGTATACTGTGGTTGTCATACAATGGTTTCTCCACATAGGATTTGGATATTATATCAGGCATTCTGGTTACTAGATCTATGGTTTTAGATCTAGATTTGGGAAGTGTCCCAATCTGGGTACTTAGACAGTATTCTAAAGGTATTTTAGAATGGACGACTCCGGGCATGGTAGTGGACCTGCATGTGATGGAGTCACCCTTTCTAAAGGTGTCTTATAGACTAAAGGGGAGAGGGATGTGCGTGATTGGCATATCACTTGCTTAGGCAAGTGAGTCAATCATGAGATATCAAGTACCACACCAGATGCTGTTTTTGCACTAGATGCAATAAGTTGATATATTAATCCAAACCTGGAGAAACGTTCGGAAGCAGTTTTAGAGCATAAGTGGATATTCTATGGATTTGATAACGGCAGCCTCTTTCGGGAGACAGTTATCATTCCAGGCTTTCAAGGTGACATGGTTGATAGAGTGACTGTCAGAGTTATAGTTTTCCCTCTGACAAGGGGCAGAAGTTTGGACAGGTGATCCAAGCGGATGCTGAGGGAGGCATGGTGCAGGATACTGATTAAATTCAGTTGACGATACAGTCTAAGAAGTTTTCTGGATTTGGAGTTCATTTATGAACTGGGTCCCATCAGATATCCCATCAGATATCCAGACATATTCTAAAACAGGTATTGCTCATTTCGGGAGATGGCTTTCTCCTTGAAGTTGAGATAAAGAGAGACATAGAAAGAAACATCAGGGCGGATCCACTCACTGAGGCTATTTCTCGAACGCAATAGTTTCACAAACAAGCTTCGTGAGACCGATCAGTAGAGAGGTTGGGTGTTCGGTATCACACGGGCTGTAAGTATGTGACATCGCAATAATTAGCCTTAAGTGCAAGTGGGAGATTGTTGGCTATAGTGCCCTCAAGTCAATTATTGGATCGCAAGCACGTGATTTCAATAATTGAGGGAGGACCTATACCGGTAGGACAGTCTTACTCGAGATGATAGTATGCTATCTGGTTTATCTTTATCATCGTGTACATGATTTAAGTGATATTACAGTTCACTATTACACGTTGATAGAGCCCTTAGGATTCTTGCTTGACTACCAGCAGTATGATGGCGATCATATATGTGAGAGTTGGGTAGTCTATAAGCACATCTTTAAAAGGTCCCTAGTCGTGGGAGTTTTGAGACTGGGCATCGATATTCCATCAGTAGACTAGTGTATACAGTCGAGACCCCGACGAGGGGCGGTGGCCGGTCTCACAAGCCATTGGTGTCAGTTGGTTCACCTAAGATGTATACAGGTTCTCATTGGGTTATGAGTACACCGGACGGACTCACCAGGAACATGCTAGTTGGTATTATACCTAGCGTCAGATAGCAGTTCCCTGGTGACATGTGTACAGGTTAGTTCATCGACCTGAGATCGTCATTTTTCTCGTGCGAGTTCCTACTATGCTTTGATTACTATCCTACCATGGTTCAAAGGAGTCGTGCAAATAGGTTTTAGTTTGATACAGTCTCGAGCCACATGGAGGCTGTGAGCGGATCGACATTGGTTTCATCTCTCCCGGTATTGGGGGTGAGACCGCGCTGTGTCTGGAGAGCCATTACATAAAGTCCTTGGCCAAGGCCGGTGAGATTTACTGGTAGGTATTCCAGTAGTATCTCAGGATATTCTGGGCTACACTCCGACACGACTTATACCGCTATTGGGGGTCTGACGTTACCAGCACCCTAGGCCCGATATGTGATACTCATAGACGAACGGACCGGACTGTACATATATTGTCACTGATAGGCTCAGTAGGGTTTCAGGATGAGTTCGCTCACTAGCCTCCCTTTTGGTCAATACATGGGTAGCCGTTACGTACAACTAGTACCACTGACATGCTTATGGTTAAACCCACTGCCAACGTATTGACGAGTCTTTAGAGTTCCCCACAGAAAGTTTTCCTAAGTTCGGGCGAAACGTTGTAGAGGCCGTATGGTTTTATGGTAGGGTTCGATCATATTCGTACACTTGTGCACGTATCATGATCGGACGAATCATACTAGTGGGCTTTGGTTTAAACCGGATCCTAGTATTAGATTTGTTGGATTACTTTCGTCTCATTGCATTCGCATTCAGTCGGAATGCGGATGCAGGTATGTATATACAGGTGAGGGGTATCCTTATGATCCGTCACGAGTTTACTTTAGATGTTTCCATTCACTTTTTAGATTAAACATTTTGGTTTAAAAGCTTAGTGGTGGAAATTGTGAGTGGAAATCATGATGAAGGGAATTAAATGAGGCATGTGCATGGGTGATGACTCATGGTCTTATTTTTTGTGCAATATCACATTTTTTGATTGATTATTATGTTGAAATGATATGAGGAGAGAGAGAGGGCAGCCACTAGGCTTGGGGTTGGTCTTGAGATTTCATTCTAGTGCTCTCACAATTCATACAACATAATAAGCAAGCAACCTCTTCATCTTCATCTTCTTCTCTAGCCCACATCTTCCACCATGGCTTCATCTTCAACCTCCATCCATACAATCTCATGTGTTGAGAATCAATGGATGTTTAGAGAAAAAATTATCAGACACATTCTCTATTTCACCTTGGACATGTCGGCTAGCAAACTTCATGTCCGATTTGCTTCGGTTTGAAGCGGGAGCCCGTAAAAAGACTTCTTGACGTGGTGCCCTTTCGACGAGTGAGACCGGAGATCGAGCGAGATCGGAGATACCGCGAGGAGCTAGAGATGGTGGCTAAAGACCGATTGACCCGGATCGATCGGTATAGCCATTCTAACTTCTTGTAGATAGCTAGTTTAGTGTTAATGGTACGATCCGGGTGAAAATATGCGTTAGCGCCAGTTTTTGTTCCGCATTTGGCCTCGGATTAACGGCTGGGGCGCTACCGTAGACTTACAAGTCCTTTACCAATTCTAGCTTCCAGAGTGATAAGGTCGACTGAAAGTCAGTCTCGGGCTTTGTCTTTACCCTCAGTGGAGGGACGGTATGTAGGAAGAGTTCCAAGCTAGATACTGTGGCAAACTAGATGATAAAGGCTGAATACATCGCTACCAATGATGCTACCAAAGTGGATATCTGGATAATTCTTGTTCATGAGATGAACATGGTTCCTTCCATTGAGCGTCCAATAACTGTTATTGTGACAACAATGGAGTTGTGGCTTTGGCTTAGGAACGCCCGTCCCATCAGCGATCCAAACATATTCTGAGGACAGTATCACCCGATCAGGGAGATGGTTGATCTCCAAGGGATCAAGGTAAGGAGAGTTGACACGAAAGTTAACACGGCGGTCCACTCACAGAAGCCTTTCCCTAGAAAGACTTTTATGGGGCGTTAAGTATAAGATACTACAACAAATGTCCTTAGTGCAAGTGGAAGATTGTTAGCTATATGTATGCCCTAGAAGCCATTATTATACATGTGATGTATATTATAGTGGATACTTGGACATATATAGGGAGGAATTTCTTGCTCGATATGATAGTATGCTATCTGGTTGCTCTTTATCTTAACATGTACACCCATTGTCTCTCTATTACATGTTGATAAAGCCCTTAGGATAAGTACTTGACTACCAGGATTATGATGCAGATCATATTAGTGGGGCATATGTAGTCGGTAAGTACATCTTTCAAATGTTCCTAGTCATGAGAGTATCAAGACGGGGCATCGATATTCCAGAGTAGACTAGAGAATACGCTTCTCGACCCATATGATGGGCGATGGATGAACCCAAATCCATTGGTGTTTGACATCAGAGTTGGTATACGGGTGCTCAGTAGAGACTGGGTATACTGAATAGAGTCGCCGAGAACTCTTAGATGGTATTATACCTATTGTCAGATAGCAGTTCTCTGGTGACACTGGTACAGGTTAGTCTGTTGACCCGAGATAATCATAGAGTCTTGTGTGATTCTCACTGTGCTTTGATTTCCACCATACCACGTGTAGGGTTCCTAGGCATACTCATGAGGTTCCACAAGGCATCAACCATGCCAAATTCAAAAATTTATGTGCCGAGAAACTTTAATGAAGATCGTTAACTAGAGGATAGGCGAAAAACAACCAAGTAACTACTTTGCTACTAAGTGAAAGGGATTACAACCTTTGTAGATCCGGTCCTCCACTTCATTAGCTTCGTGTAGACGTCCCCATCACTGCGATCGTGAACTCCGGACTCTTTAGAAGCTCCACGAGAAGAACGAACGTGCTTGCTACGTTTACTTCGAGCCGAAGATGATCTACGTCGGGGAGACACTAACTCAAGCTATTCCTTCACTAGGTCATAAACTTTGTGAAGAGAACACACTCTACTACATGGAAAGTGGTAGAGGATGAAGAAGTAGGAAGTGGGCTCACTTTAGAATTGATTTTCTCACTCTTTTGCTCATGGTACCATTGGAGCTAGTAAGCTTTTTGGATGGAGCTTGATGATGAAGAAGAAGAAGAAAGAATTATCCATCCAAATGAAAACTTATCCCAATGAATAATTGCACATGGTTGAGTTAAGCCCTCATGCTTAACTCATGTAGAGAATTAACCAAGGCTTTAGGTTAAAGGTTAGGTTAAAGAATATCAAAAGAAATGACAAAAGAGTGGACTTTGTCAAAGCTTCTCCAAGATTTTTCAAGCTTGACAACTTTGACCAAGTTTAATCCTTTTGTTAAACCTTAAGATAAAACAATAACCCTAATCTTAAACCTAATCTTAGTATGAGTCTCATACACCCATCTTGTGTGTATTATCAAGCATGATACAAACATGTACACTTGCATATATCATATATAAACAATATGCACATACTAGTGAGAAAATAAATCATAAGTGAGCTAATACTAGTTAATGCAATGTAATATATCAAATATATAATTATGCATTAAATTATTAAACCAACTCTTGATTTAATAATCTGGCTATAACCGACTAATATCAAAAGTAACAACTTGTCGAATCAACACTTGATCCGATAATCCGGCTATATCGCATACAACCGATCAATGTTACAAATCGCGAGAATAGAATACGGTATCTCATATCGTATTAATCTCGGTCCCACACATATCACATATGTGCTCCTACTCCGTTTCGCTTGAGCCAGGAAACCCCTGTGTAGGACTCTAAAGACTCGTCAATACGCCGGCAGTAGGTGATGATCATATCAAACACCCACAAGATGCCAGCGGTGTGCTAAATGTAACGGCCACCCGGGTATTGAGCGATCAGAAGATCAACAAGAAAGCCCGCTAGTTCTCCTGTGATTCCAATCAGTAACACTACCGTACAGTCCGGTCTCGTCGTCTGATATGTCGCATATCTCACCTAGGGGTGGTAAACGTCAGACCCCAGTAGCTCGATATGAGGTCTATAACAGTTTGAGAAACTACTGGTAACACTTACCAGTAAATCTCAGCAACCCTGGTCAGGGATTTCGGTTATAGCCAATCGAACACAGCACAACATCAACTCCCTATACCGGGAGAGACGAATCCCCTCCTATCGCTCATTGCCTCCATGTGATTCGGGACTGTACCCAAAAGCCACCGTTTTGCACGCCCTCTTGGATGTGGTAAGGTGGAAATCAAAGTACAGTGGGAATCACACAAGTCTCTATGACGATCTCGGGTCAACAGACTACTCTGTACCAGTGTCACTGGAGAACTGCCATCTGACGTGAGGTATAATACCATATGGGAGTTCTCGGCGAGTCCGCCCAGTGTACCCAGTCTTCACTGAGCACCCGTACACCATCCTTGATGTCAAACACCGATGGATATGGGATCATCCATCGCCCATCATATGGGTCAAGATGCGTATACGCTAGTCTACTCTGGTGTATCGATGTCCTGTCTCGATACACCCTCGATTAGGAACAGTTATAGGATGTACTCATCAACTACCGTGGCCCTACTAGCATGATCTCATCATAGTCCCAGTAGTCGAGTACATATCCTAAGGTCTTTATCAACATGTAATATAGAGACAATCAGAGAATGTACATGTTAAGATAAAGAGCAACCAGATAGCGTACTATCATGTCGAGCAAGAAAGTCCTCATTATATATGTCCAAGCATCCACTACAATATACATCGTATGTACAGTAATAGCCTCTAGGGCATACATATAACTAACAATCTCCTACTTGCACTAGGGCCATCTGTTGTGGTATCGCATACCCAACAATTAGCTGCGGTTGAAGTATCTTAAACTCAACCATCCCATAAAAGTCTCTCATTGGGAAAAGGCCTTTGTGAGTGGATCCGCGCTGTTGTCCTCTGTGTCTACTCTCCTAACCTCGATCTCCCTGGAGATCAACCATCTCCATGATCAGGTGATACTGCCTAAGAATTATATCTGGATTTCTGATAGGACGGTAGTTCCTTGGCTAAAACCTCAACTCCATTGTCACACAATGGTAGGAACGAAGTTCATCTCATGAACTTATATATATATATATATATATATATATATCCAGACTGCCTCTTTGGTAGAATCTTAGGTAACGATGTATCTTGCCTTTAATCGTCTAGTATGTCACGGTATCTAGCTTGGAACTCTTCCAACATACCGTCCCTCCGCTGAGGGTAAAGACAATGCTTGTGACTGACATTCAGTCGTCCTTATCACCCTGGAACCTTTCCAGTAATTCTCCCCAGGATCAATTGATACCATCTCACTACAACTAGTGAGTATCCTAATATCCAATTAGATCTATCTCATAGATCCAAAACCCAGGATTTTGTAGGTATCATTTGATACTGTATGGAGAATCCTTGTGATAAGCGGAGATTGACTGAGTGTAGCATAGGAAACTCCTTCCCTATCAAGAGTATGTCATCGACGTACTCTACGAGGATCACCACCATACTCCCTACTACCTTTTTGTATATACAAGGTTCATCTACCATTTTGATGATGTCAAACTCTTTGACTAACACATCAAAACAGACGTTCCAACTCCGCGATGCTGCTTTAATCTGTGCTGCTCCCACTGTTTACGAAGCTCTCTGGCTGTGTACTTACAGACGCTCTCTTCTAAAACATCATTTAGAAAAGCAGTCATGACACCCATCCACCAGATATCGTAGTCATGGTATGTAGCCGTGGCAAGTAGGATCTGAATGGACTTAAGTATAGCTCCTTAGAAAAGGTTTCATCATAATCAATACCTGGTCAATGATGCAAACCTTTAACAAGTCTAGTTTTGAAAGTCTCAACTTTTCCATGTACACCAAGTAATCTTCTCAAGATATACTTGCTCCTGATGGGGATTTAACCCTTCAGATAAAGCAACCAAAGTCCATACTTTGTTGGTGTATAAGGATTCCATCTCAGATTGCTAAGCATCCAGCCATTCTTATAGAGTCCCACTCCTGATGGCTAGCTCGAAACTAGTTGGGTCATCATCTCATGATGCAATCCTCGCTCCCACTGTCATAGAGAAACCGAAGTATCTCTCAGGTGGGTGAGGAACCCTACTAGATCGTCGGAGAGGCTGAGGTTCGTTGGTTACTATTGAATCCTTCGGTTCTACCAAATCATCAACTGTAGTTTGTATAGCTAGAATATTTCCAGTTTTTACATAACAGACCTTTCCTCGAGCTTGTCCGGATTTTGCTTTTAAGACATAGGCCGGACAACCCCAAATCTTAACAAACTTAAGATATGGGCTTTCCTCTTTCCATATCACATATGAAGTGGAAGGCAACTGATTTGATTTGAACCCTATTCAATAGGTATGCAGCTTCTCAAGTGCATAACTCCCAAAAGAAAATAGGAAACTCAGTAGTACTCATTATAGAGCACACCATATTACATAGGTTGTTTTTGCTCCGCCCCGATACACCGACGTGCTGTGGTGTATTCGGAGGAGTAATGCTGAGAGAGAATCTCATTCTCCTTTAGAATAGTCCAGGAATTCCGTGCTCAAGTATTCTCCTCGTTGATCTCATCATAGGACATAATACTTTTACCCATATTTTGGTTCTCTACTTCTAACTTATATTCTATGAATATCTCAAAAGGTTCGGACTTGTGTTTCAACAGGAACATATGTCTGAATCTTGAGAGATCATCAGAGAATGTAATGAAGTACAAAGAACCGGTCTTGGCATGTGTAGACAAGGGACTTTCATACATCAGCATGTATCAATCCCAAGAGTTCACTAACTCTTTCTCTGTTTCCAGTAAACGGAGCTTTGGTCATCTTATCTTTGTGACATGACTGGCAAGTTTCACAAGATGTAAATTCAAACAAATTTAAATATGCATCTAAATGTAACTTAGCTAGTCGGGTCGCATTGATATGACTTAGTCTACAATGCCTTAAGAAGGATTCGTTCATTTCTGAACTCTTCCTCTCGTGTGTGTTCTGTATACTAAGAACTATAGTTTGATTTAAAACGTCAATGCTTTTAGATAACGTGCCTGAACCGATCAACTCTTGATATAGGAAATGTTCAAACCATTATCCAACAATACAAAATTATATCCTTCTTTACTAATAAAGAGACTGATATGATGTTGTATATCAGGTTCGGTATCTAATAACATTTGTTCAGAATCAATGTATTCTGGTAATACAGGGTGATAGTGACTAACAGACTTGCTTGCAACAATTGCCCCGTTTTCTGTTTCATGAAACCTATCACCCGTTCTCAATTCTCTATCTATCTGTAGCCGATGTAACAGATTACATATACGGGATCCTGATCCGGTATCACATACCCAGGACGTAAAGGATACTGAGAAACAGTTCTCTGTAATGAACACACCCGAAGATGATGCATCAACATGCACTTTCTTCGTTTGGGCGGCACGGGAATTCTGGTATTCCCCAATTTCCTGCTCTGTCTTATAATAATTATAAGTTGGAGCGGGACCAACGTTCCCCAGCTCATTATAACAAGCGGGTTCGGTCAATATATCCGTTTAATTATCTTGATTAAGGCGTGATATGGTCGCTACCTGGAGAGAGAGAGAAGAAAACGCTCAGCGTATGCTCTTGCAAGATCAGATTGGTTATTATTTTATCTAATCAGGATGGCTCCTACAGTTTTTACAAACTGCGGATTTTTCCAAATTAAAAATATCCAAAAACTTCAGCAGGCTGTTCTAGGAATTAGTGTGCTTCACGTGCCCCCAGATCGTTTAAAGCGCCGCGGAACCGCGGCCCCACCCTGGGTTACGCGGCGGTTCCGCGGCCATAATGATGATTCATAGCACGTGATTTGTACAGTAATGTCTTTCTACAAGTGCTGTGTTTTCTGGGAATTTTTAAATTTTACTCAAGAGTTGAGTTTTCTGGGTTGTATTGGGGACTCGATGTTTCAGTCGGAAAGTTTAACTTCGTCTGTGTTTTTCCGGATAATTTTAGAACATGTTGAAAAGTTCGACCGGATATAAATACCCAATTTTTCCCCTGCCGGGAAATTTCCAAGTGTTGGATCTTTCCATAGTTTAAGAACGTTCGAAGTAGTGCAAGTAACGCGATGGACCCTCTAGAAGACAACAAACCTTAACTCGATTATGTGACCATCTTGAACTGCCCTTTGAACCTTAGGGTTTGGGGCAGTATGGCGTGCCACATGTGAGGCGTTGGCTTGACCCTTCTATGGCTGGACCGTTAGTACTGTGGCATGAAGTGAATGTTTTTAAACTTATTTCATGTGTTGAGCTGTTTCGAGAAAGCTTGGGTGTTTGATTGTTCGATCGAAAAGTTTAACATTTTCTATTTATCTGGAATATGATACAATATTTGGAATTCACAAGTAGTTATGAGATAACTAATATGAATGTTATAAACATAGCACTTTAGTCTCATTTGATCGGTTGCCACGGAATTTTGATGTGATCAAAAGTCCGTCGCAATCACGTAGCGTACGCGGATACTCGCCGGATAAACTTAATAAACAGCTACACCCCTTAGCCCCGACCAAGTGACTGTAGGAGAACCCCGTCGCCGAAAGCATCCGTTCGGGTGCTCGCGGCAGCGGTGTTCCGCCTTAGTGCACTTCGTCGACGGCATCGGGGGTGCATCCGTCTACTAAAGTTTACGACGAGCATTCGATCAGGATGTCGGGAATCTTGTTGAATTGCCAACTTGATATTGAAAAGAGTTTTCGATAATGAGACTAAAATGCGGGGTTTATAAATGTTAGGCATGCGATGTCTAAGGAATTCATTTGGTTAGGCATGCGATGTCTGAGGAGGTTGCGGATTCCAACTGTTGTAGTTTTACACTTTCTTTTCTGTGACCGTAAGCGTAGTATGTAGTGTATCGCCGGCTTCGTTGCTATACATCAACGACAATCGGGATACGCATACTTGCTTACGTTGATGATATGAGATATGATGCGTTGCTGTGATATGTTATATTGGATCGTCGCGTTTTGAATAGCCGGGGGTTTTATGTGAGATGAGAGTTTTTCTTTTTCATTCATGTAATATTCTTTTATTGGGGCACTTCCAGGCTGAGGATGATGTCACCGTTGTATATTATTTACTTTTCCGCATTAGGTAGACCCAAGGCGGGGATCACAAGTAACCGGGTTCTAGGGTCCAGTGGGAGACCATCTCGGGGAGTCGAGACCGGGTCTCCTAACCCTAGAATTGGCAGTGTTACTTGCCGCTCTCGTAGGGGTCTAGGGATGTGGGTTTGGCTATTCATCGCGACCGTGGAATCTGTGTTTTATACATGCTCGTATTGAAAACACGGACGTCCTATTATATCCAATATTTCATATATGTTCTTCTGCTGCAATGTTCTGTGATGAGATCATATTACTGCCTGAGACGAATGTTTATATTATATATATGAGATATATGTTATATTGCAGATTTCGTTTCAAATGTAATTTCTAACTTCGTCTACACATCGCCTAAAACTCTAGCTAGGCTCCGATACCACTGTAGGGTTCCTAGGCACACTCATGAGGTTCCACAAGGCATCAACCATGCCAAATTCAAAAATTTATGTGCCGAGAAACCCTAATGATGATCGTTAACTAGAGGATAGGCGAAAAAAAACCAAGCAAACTACTTTGCTACTAAGTGAAAGGGATTACAACCTTTATAGATCCGGTCCTCCACTTCATTAGCTTCGTGTAGGCATCCCCATCGCTGCGATCATGAACTCCGGACTCTTTAGAAGCTCCACGAGAAGAACGAACGTGCTTGCTACGTTGACTTCGAGGCCGAAGATGATCTACGTCGGGGAGACACTAACTCAAGCTATTCCTTCACTAGGTCATAAACTTTGTGAAGAGAACACACTCTACTACATGGCAAGTGGTAGAGGATGAAGAAGTAGGAAGTGGGCTCACTCTAGAATTGATTTTCACACTCTTTTGCTCATGGCACCATTGGAGCTAGTAGGCTTTTTGGATGGAGCTTGATGATGAAGAAGAAGAAGAAAGAATAATCCATCCAATTGAAAACTTATCCCAATGAATAATTTCACCATGGTTGAGTTAAGCCCTCATGCTTAACTCATGTAGAGAATTAACCAAGGCTTTAGGTTAAAGGTTAGGTTAAACAATATCAAAAGAAATGACACAAGAGTGGACTTTGTCAAAGCTTCTCCAAGCTTCTTCAAACTTGACAACTTTGACCAAGTTTAATCCTTTTGTTAAATCTTAAGATAAAACAATAACCCTAATCTTAAATCTAATCTTGGTATGAGTCTCATACACCCATCTTGTTTGTATCATCAAGCATGATACAAACATGTACACTTGCATATATCATATATAAACAATGTGAACATACTAGTGAGAAAATAAATCATAAGTGAGATAATACTTGTTAATACAATGTAATATATCAAATATATAATTATGCATTAAATTATTAAATCAACTCTTGATTTAATAATCCGGCTATAACCGACTAATATCAAAAGTAACAACTTATCGAATCAACACTTGATCCGATAATCCGGCTATATCGCATACAACCGATCAATGTTGCAAATCGCGAGAATAGAATACGGTATCTCATATCGTATTAATCTCGGTCCCGCACATATCACATGTGTGCTCCTACTCCGTTTCGCTTGAGCCAGGAAACCCCTGTTTAGGACTCTAAAGACTCGTCGATATGCTGACAGTAGGTGATGATCATATCAAACACCCACAAGATGCCAGCGGTGTGCTAAACGTAACGGCCACCCGAGTATTGAGCGATCAGAAGATCAACAAGCAAGCCTGCTATTTCTCCTATGAATCCAATCAGTAACACTACCGTACAGTCCGGTCTCGTCGTCTGATATGTCGCATATCTCGCCTAGGGGTGGTAAACGTCAGACCCCAGTAGCTCGATAAGTCGTGTCGATATGAGGTCTATAACAGTTTGAGAAACTACTGGTAACACTTACCAGTAAATCTCAGCAACCCTGGCCAGGGATTTCCGGTTACTGGTAACACTTACCAGTAAATCTCAGCAACCCTGGCAAGGGATTTCCGGTTATAGCCAATCGAACACAACACAACATCAATTCCCTATACCGGGAAAGACGAATCCCCTCCTATCGCTCATTGCCTCCATATGATTCGGGACTGTACCCAAAAGCCACCGTTTTGCATGCCCACTTAGACGTGGTAAGGTGGAAATCAAAGCACAGTAGGAATCACACAAGACTCTATGACGATCTCGGGTCAACAGACTACTCTGTATCAGTGTCACCGGAGAACTGCCATCTGACGTGAGGTATAATACCATCTGGGAGTTCTCGGCGAGTCCGTCCAGTGTACCCAGTCTTTACTGAGCACCCGTACACCATCCTTGATGTCAAACACCGATGGATATGGGATCATCCATCGCCCATCATATGGGTCAAGATGCGTATACGCTAGTCTACTCTGGTGTATCGATGCCCTGTCTCGATATACCCTCGACTAGGAACAGTTATAGGATGTACTCATCGACTACCGTGGCCCCACTAGTATGAACTCATCATAGTCCCAGTAGTCGAGTACATATCCTAAGGGCTTTATCAACATGTAACATAGAGACAATCGGAGTACATGTTAAGATAAAGAGCAACCAGATAGCGTACTATCATGTCGAGCAAGAAAGTCCTCCCTATATATGTCCAAGCATCCACTACAATGTACATCATATGTACAGTAATGGCCTCTAGGGCATACATATAACTAACACCACGTTCAAGAGATCGTGCAAAACGGTGGTTTTTGGGTACAGTCCCGAGTCACATGGAGGCAATGAGCGATAGGAGGGGATTTCGTCTCTCCTAGTATTAGGGGTTGATGTTGCGCTTTGCTTGATTGTCCATAACAGGAAATCTCTGGCCAGGGTTGCTGAGATCTACTGGTAAGTGTTATCAGTAGTTTCTCGAATTGTTATGGGCCTCACATCGGCATGTCTTATCAGGCTATTAGGGTCTGACGTTTACCACCCTCAGGTTGTGATATGTGACATATCAGACAAAGAGACCGGACTGTACGTTAGTGTTACTGATTGTATTTGCAGGAGTATGAGCAGGCTTGCTTGTTGATCTTCTGATCGCTCAATACCCGGGTGGCCGTTATGTTTAGCAGACCGCTTGCGGCTTGTGGGCGACTGATATGTTCACCACCTACTGCCGGCGTATTGACGAGTCTTTAGAGTCCTACACAGAGGTTTCCTGGATCAAGCGAAATGAAGTAGGTGCACATATGTGATATGTGCGGGACCGAGATTAATACGTGTATGTGATACCGTATTCTATTCTCACGATATATGATATCGGTCGGTTATATGTGATATAGCCAGGTTATCGGATCAAGTGTTGATTCGATAAGTTGATACATATGATATTAGTCGGTTATATGTGATATAGCTGGATTATTAAATCAAATATTGATTTAATGATTTAATGTATAATTATATATTTGATATATTGATTTACATTAACTAATATTAGCTCACTTAAGAATTCTTTTTCTCACTTGTGCATTTAGTATATATGTGATATATATTAATGTACATTTTTTTGTGTCATGCTAGATGATACATGTGACATGGGTGTATGAGACTCACACCATGCTTAACATAATCAAGGGTTTTATTATTTAAAGTAATTCAAAATTGAGTGGAAATTAGTCATGGTTCATGCTTAGTAGAAGCTTGTAGAATCATTGATTAAGTCCACCAATTTTGTTTTACTTAAGATATTTATTAACCCAACCATTATGATTAGCCATGGTTTAGTCTCTACAAGGGTTAGTAAATGATATTAACTCACCCATGGTTTCCATTCTACACTTGCCCTTTTCCATGGTTGCTTTTCTTCATCTCCTTGCTCAAGCTCTCTAGCTATTTGGGAGGTGAAGAAAATGAGTGAGAAAAATATTTCTAAAGTGAGAAAAATCCCTACTTCATCATCCTCTACTAGATTAGCCATTTAGTTTAGGGTGTTTGCTTCACTAATTCCATATTAGTGAAGAGGTAGCCTGAGTTGGTGTCTCATCGACGTAGATCATCTTCGGCCTCGAAGACTTCAAGAAAGCTTGTTCCTTTCATCTTGTGGAGCCTTTCTAGAGTTCGGGAGTTCGCTACTAAGAGCGAAGGGACTACTACATAGAGCTATTGAAGTGAAGGACCGGTCTACAAAGGTTGTATTCCTTGTTCATTTAGATGTAAAGTTGTTTACATTCTAAGTTCGTCTAATTCTCTAGTTAAGATTCTAGGTTAGGGTTCTTTAGCGCGCCAATTTTTTAAAATGGCATGGTCGATGCCTCCCGAAACCCAGCGGCGACCTAGGGAACCCTGCAGGCTGGTCTCAAGCTCCTTAAAGTCCGGTCCTCCTTATAACATTCCAAAGATGGAGAGAAATAGGAATGTCATCAGCGAAAAATCGCTCGGTAAGTCCCAAAGGTGAGTAGAGATAGAATAGACAGAAAGAGAGTATAACTAGTAATATTTGATTATAATGTTAATGCAGTTGTTTGTATCTTGGTACAGAATATGCCGGTGTATACGAGAGGAGTCCAACTTACACCATGGACTTTAGTAACCCGTAGCACAAGGCTCAGTCGAAAATACCACAGAACAACGACATGGATGTAATTACATCTTTAGTGACCGCCTCGTGCCACCTTTAACATGTTCTGTACAAGTCTACCCCTTTATAAACCCCGTAGTGTCTTATTGTATTAATTGTATTGATTGTACTGATTGTATTGTATTGTCTTGTAGTAAATGGAAGATTTGCCGAAACCATGATATCAGTAAACGGAATGGATATTGTTAGTTATATGTATGCCCTAGAGGCCATTACTGTACATGCGATGTATATTGTAGTGGATGCTTGGATATATATAGGGAGGACTTTCTTGCTCGACATTATAGTATGCTATCTGGTTACTCTTTATCTTAACATATACATTTATTGTCTCTCTCTCACATGTTGATAAAGCCCTTAGGATGTGTACTTCACTACCAGGACTATGATGTAGATCATACTAGTGGGGCCAAGAGTAGTCCACAAGTACACCCTATAATTGTTCCTAGTCGTGAGAGTATAGAGACAGGGCATCGATACTCTAGAGTTGACTAGCGTATAGGCTTCTCGACTTATGAGATGGGCGATGGATGATCCCATATCCATTGGTGTTTGACATCAGAGAAGGTATACGGGTGCTCAGTGGAGACTGGGTACACTAAACGGACTCACCGAGAACTAGATGGTATTATACCTATCGTCAGATAGCAGTTCTCTGGTGAAACTGGTACAGGTTAGTCTGTAGACCCGAGATCGTCATAGAGTCTTGTGTGATTCCCACCTTGCTTTGATTTCCACTATACCATGGTCAAGAGATCGTGGAAAAAGGTGGTTTTTGGGTACAGTCCCGAGTCACATGGAGGTAATGAGCGATAGGAAGGGTTTCGTCTCTCCCGGTATTGGGAGTTGATGTTGCGCTATGTTCGATTGGCCATAACAAGAAATCCCTAGCCAGGGTTGCTGAGATTTACTGGTTAGTGTTATCAGTAGTTTCTCGAACCGTTATGGACCTTGCATCAGCATGACTTATCAGGCTATTGGGGTCTGACGTTATACCACCCCCAGGCTGTGATATGCGACATATCAGGAGAAGAGACCGGACTGTATGGTAGTGTTACTGATTGGATTCGCAGGAGTACAAACTTGCTTGCTTGTTGATCTTCTGATCGCTCAATACCTGGGTGGTCGTTAGGTTTAGCAGACCGCTTGCGGCTTGTGGGTGTTTGATATGATCATTACCTACTGCCGGCATATTGACGAGTCATTAGAGTCCTACACAGAGGTTTCCTGGCTCAAGCGAAATGGAGTATGAGCACATATGTGATATGTGCGGGACCGAGATTAATGCGATATGTGATACCGCATTCTATTCTCACGACTTGTGACATTGGTCGGTTATATGTGATATACCCAGGTTATCGGATCAAGTGTTGATTCGATAAGTTGTTGCATTTGATATTAGTCGGTTATACACACTATAGCCGGATTATTAAATCAAGTGTTGATTTAATAATTTAATTTAGTATTATATTTTTGATATATTAAATTGCATTAACTAATATTAGCTCACTTAAAGCTTTTCTTTTTCTCACATTTGATACACTTAACATATATGTGATATATGTTAATTGTTTTCTTTACACACAAAATATATATGTGATATATATTGCTGTGTTATGCAAGGTTACACATGCAACATGTTAGTATGAGACTCACACCATGCTAGGTTAAAGTTAGGGTTTTATTTGTTTTAAGTAATTCAAACACTTAGATAATGAGTCATGGTTCAAAGCTTGTAGAAGCTTGTAGGTTTCATTGACCAAGTCCACTTGTTTGTCTAGCTTAAGATATTTGTTAACCCAACCCTTAATTTATAGCTATGGTTTAGTCTCTACAAGGGTTAAGAATGACATTAACTCACCATGGTTGCATTTCTAACCTCACATGAATTTTTCATTCATCACTTCATCATTTTCATCTTCATCTTCCTCTTGAAAGCTCACTAGATTTTGATCAAGTGATGGAATTGAGTGAGAAAATGAAAACTACAATGAGCAAAATTCCTACTTCATCATCCGCTACTACTTGCCATTTAGTATAGGTTGTTTGCTTCACTAATTCAACAATCAGTGAAGGGGTAGCTTGGGTTAGTGTATCCTCGACGTAGATCATCTTCGGTCTCGAAGACTTCGATGCAAGCTTGTTCATTTCTTCATAAGAGCCTCTCTAGAGTCCGAGAGTTCATGATCGCAGCGAAGGGACTACTACATGGAGCTATTAAAGTGAAGGACCGGTCTACAAAGGTTTTATTCCCTCATTCACTTAGTTGTAAAGTGTTTGCATATCGATTCGTCGGATTTTCTAGTATCGATTCTAGGGTTAGGGTTAGCTAGAACGGCAAAAATTTAAATATGGCATGGACGATGCCTCCCGAAAACTTGCTGTCGTGCTAGGAAACCTTGCAGTGGTATCAGAGCCATGTTAGAAAATTAGACGATGTTTGCTAGGATTACGAAACTGAAACTACTCCGAAACACCCGATACAAAAACTTAGTTTCTGTCGATTTTAAAAAGTCTTCAAAAAAGTTTTTAAACAACTGCAGAATGTTATATGTGATGGAACATGAACACCATGAAAAATTGAAGCACTTTGGCCATGAAATCGCCGGCCACAATGATGAAAAATCCGAGCTCCTCGGTTCAAATTTGGAATTTTCGCTTCAAATTTTCAGGGTGTTCCAGTCTCCGGGTTTTAGGGTTTCAGGTGTTGTTTGTTTTTGCTAAATTTTCATGTGACGTTAGCTTTCTGCAAAGGCAACTCGAAGTGTTTTGCAGTCGTAATTCTAACATGTATTTGGGTTATTTAGATGATATTAAAAGTTCGAACGGATATCAATAACCCAATTTTTCCCCCGCTGGAAATTTTTCAAGAGTTGGATTTTTTCAGAGTTTAAAATTTTCAGAAAATCTTGCAAGCGATTCTGTGAACTCTCTAGAAGAAAAAAACCTTAACTCGATTCTGTGACCATCAAAACCACCACTAAACCCTAGGGTTTATGGTAGTTTAGCGGTGCCACAGATGAGGCATTGGTTGACCCTTCTACGACTGGTTCATAGGAGCTGTGGCATGTTTCTGGGTACTTTTTGAACTTCGCTCAAGTGTTGAGCTTCACAGGAAATTTTGGGTATTTATTTATTCGATCGAAAAGTTAACTTCGTTTAGCTATCCGTGATTGTGATACAATATTTGGAATCCACAAATAGTTATGAGATAACTAGTTTGAATTTTATAAATCTAGCAGTTTAGTCTCATTTGATCATTTGCCACGGAATTTTGATGTGGATCAAAAGTCCGTCGCAATTATGTAGTGTACGCGAATACTCGTCGGGTAGCCTTACTAGATAGCCATGCCCCATAGCCCCGACCAAGTGACTGTAGGAGAACCCCATCGTCGAAAGCATCCGTTTGGGTGCTTGCGGCAGCGGTGTTCCTCCTTAGTGCACTTCGTCGATGGCATCGGGGGGTGCAGCCGTCTAATAAAGTTTCCGACGAGCATTCGATCAGGTTATCGGGAATCTTATTGAATTACCCGATAAGTTATTGGAAAGTGTTTTCAATATCGAGACTAAAATGCGGGGTTTATAATTGTTAGGCATGTGAAACCCAAGGAATTCATTTGGTTGGGCATGAAATCCAAAGTATGTGATACATTAGGTTTATGATATCTAAGGTGGTTGAGAATTCCAATTGTTGTAGTTTTTCATTTTCTTTTCTACGACCGTAAGTCTAATATGTGGTGTATCGTCGGTTTCGGTGCTATATGTCAACGACAATTGGGATACGCATATTTACTTACGTTGATGGCATATGATGTTATGTGTTGCTGTGATATGTTATATTGGATCGTCGTGTTTTGAATAGCCGGGGGTTTTATGTGAGATGAGGGTTTTCATTTTCATTCATGTAAAATTCATTGTATGTAATATTCTTTTATAGGGGCACTTCCGGGTTGAGGATAATGTCACCATTGATGTATATTATTTACTTTTCCGCATTATGATAGACCTAAGGCGGGGAGCATAATTAACCGGGTTTTACGGTCCAGTGGGAGACCATCTCGAGGAGTCGAGACCGGGTCTCCTAACTCTAGAATTGTGAGGGTTGCTTGCCGCTCTCGTAGGGGTCTGGGGATGTGGGTTTGGCTATTCATCGCGACCGTGGAATCCGTGTTTTATACCGGCTTAATTTAAAACATGGAAATCCTTGTATGTCCAATATTTCATATGTTATCTTCTGCTTCTCTGTGATGTGATCACTATGATATGTTCAGATGAATGCCTATATTATATATATGAGATATAATTAATATTGTTGCTTTCGTTTCATATGTGATGCTTGGGAAGCATAATTAATGGGACTTCATTAATGAGATTAATGAAATAAAAGAAACCTAAAGATGTTGTAGAAACCTGTTTTAAAAACTGGTAGCTCTAGTTCTTGTTTTGCATAGCGGTATTCCTTGTAGAATATCCAACACCTTATTCGATAAGGGAAGAGCCGAGATCCCTTCACCGGGAGTGACCTCTTTAGCGAAACAAGCAGATGCTACAAACTCGGTTTGTATTTTGATTGCTTCTATAGTTTTTGCTTTGCATAGTGGTATTTGTGAAATATCGTTCACCTTATTCGATAAGGAAAGAGCCGAGATCCCTTCACCGGGAGTGACCTCTTTAGCAAAACTAATAAAACCCTCAAAAACACTCCTTTTCAAAATCACTCGATTCTACAACGATATCAAGTTCATTACGCAAAGGGTTTTCTTAAAAACCTGTCGTAACCCTCCGTCATTTCAGATAAGTACTACTTAGTATTCGTGCTACGTTTGTTGGCTTTCATCAAGGCGTAGTGTGCAGTAGCTAACTAGTGCTTATCTACTAAAGCATGTTATGCGATTGGATTAGGGTAGTCGTGCGACTTTGTTGGCTTTCGTCAAGGGTCATGCGGGTGGGTTTAATTCAATCATGAAATGTATGGGTTGAACTTGACTAGCGGACTATGGTTTGTTGGCTTTCGTCAAGGTCATAGGACGCTAGGGGTAAAATATTATCGGGAATTTCAAGTGTTGAAATTTGCAATGAGATTGCATACCTTCTATGAAATAGTTGGATCCTGATACCCACTGCGAGTAAGAGTTACTCCTGGGAGAGTTTTACACATTACAATTAGCCGATCAAGTAAGTGTCTAGAAAGATGTTAACGGGGTTACGCCCCTGGGAAAACGAGGTTTATTTTAATTAGGTCCGTGCGAAAGCACAGGGATCCTCCCTAAAAGTACCGACACTGGCCTGGCCGAAAGATTGGCGAACTTGTAGGGTGTAATTAATCCCGAGTAGTCTTACGTTTTAGGGTTTGAAGGTAGATTTGACTAAAACAGTTGGAGCCATCCTGATTAGATAAAATAATAACCAATCTAATCTTGCAAGAGCGTACGCAGAGTGCTTTCTTCTCTCTCTCTCCTGGTAGCGACCATGTCACGCCTTAATCAAGATAATAATATGGATGCATTGACCGAACCTGCTTATTATACTGAGCTAAAGAATGTTGGTTCTGCTCTATCTTATAACTGTTATAAGTCCGAGTGGGAAATAGAGGAATATCTGGATTCCCATGCCACCCAATCGAGGAATAAGAATGTTGATGCATCTTCGGGTGTGTTCATTACCGAGAACTGTTTCTCAGTATCCTCTACGTCCTGGGTATGTGATACTGGATCGGGATCCCGCATATGTAATATGTTACATGGGATACAGAAAGGTAGAGAACTAAGAATGGGTGATATGTCTCTAAGTGTTAGAGAATGGTGCAATTGTTGCAGCCAAGTCTATTGGCAGATATCACCATGTATTGGATACATTGATCTGAAAAAATGTTTCTAGATACCGAACCTGATATACAACATTACATCATGTTCTTTACTGAGTTAAAGAAGGATATAATTCTGTATTGGAGGATAATGTTATGAACATTTTCCTGAATCAAGAGTTGATTCGATCATGCACATTATATAATAGCATAAACGTTCTAAATCAAACCACAGTTCAAAGTATGTAGAACACACACAAGAGGAGTAGCTCAGAAAGGAACAAATCCTTCTTGTGGCATTGTAGACTAGGTCATATCAATGCAACACGACTGGCGAAGTTACATAAGGATGAATATGAGAACCTGTTCGAATTTTCATCTTATGATACTTTCCAGTCTTGTCTCAAAGATAAAATGACCGATACTCCATTTACTGGAAACAGAGAAAGAGTTAGTGAACTCTTGGGACGGATACATGATGATGTATACGGTCCTATTTCTACAAATGCCAAGGTTTGTTCTTGGTACTTCATTACATTCATCGACTATCTCTCAAGATTCGGACATATGTTCCTGTTGAAACACGAGTCTGAAAAATTTGGTAAATTCAAGGAATATAAGCTTGAATTGAAGAACCAAACGGGTAGAAGTATTAAGTCCTTCGATGTGATCGAGTAGGTGAATACTTGCGCATGGAATTCCCGGGGTTTCTAAAAGGAGAATGTGATTCTCTCTCAGCTTACTCCTTCGAGTATACCACAGTACAACGGTGTATCGGGGCGGAGGTATCGCACCCTATGTGATATGGCGCGCTCTATGATGAGTGCTGCTGAGTTACCTATTTTCTTTTGGTGTTATGCACTTGAGAAGCTGCATACCTATTGAATGGGGTTCCATCCAAATCAGGTCCTACCACTACATATGAGATATGGAATGGGAAGAGACCATGTCTTAAACGAGTTAAGATATGGGGTTGTCCGGCCTAAGTTGAAAGAAAGAATCCGGACAAGCTCGAGGCAAGGTCAATTCTGTAAGTTTGTTAGGATATCCCAAACATTTGTGAAGGAATATCTTCTACCACTCTGAGGAGCAAAAGGTGTTTTGTTTCTCAGCATGCCACCTTTTTGAGAAAATGTATTTCTTGTGAAGAAATTTATGGTCATGAGGTAGAACTGGAAGGAGATCCAGCTAGACAAACTGACAACTGATGATTTGGTGAAAACCAAAGGATTCAATATTCTCCAACGAAACTCAGCCTCTCCGTGAATCTAGTAGGGTTCCTCATCCACTTGAGAGATACTACGGTCTTATCAGTGACAGTGGGAGCAAGGATTGCATCATGGTTGATGATGGCCCAACTAGGTTCAGGCAGGCCATCACGAGTAGCAACTCTGTGAAAAGGCTGGATGCTATACGATCAAAGATGGAATCCATGTACACCAACAAAGTATAACTTTGCATGTTGCACCCGAAGGGGTAAAAACCATTGGGAGCAAATGGATCTTGAGAAGATTCTTGGTGTAGATGGAAAAGTTGAGACTTTCAAAGCTATGGTTAAGTCCATCAGGATCAATGCAAGCATCACGGAGTTGGAACATCTGTTTTTTATGTGATAGTCAAAGAGTTTGACTTCATCAAAATGGTATATAAACCTTGTATATACATGAAGGTTGTAGAGAGTGAGGTTTTCTTACACGTATTGTACGTAGATGACATACTCTTGATAGGAAATAGTTTTCAATGCTACACCCGGTCAAGCTCCTCTTATCATGAGGATTCTCCATTAAAGATCTGGATGATACCTACTACATCTCGTGCATTATGATCTATGGTGATAGATCTAAGTGGATGTTGGGAGTGTCCCAAATCCAGGTACATTAACACTATACTAAAGGTGTTTAGTATGGAGGATTCTAAGTGTGGTGGTTCGTCCACCTACTCAGGAATCACTCTCTCCAAAAGGATGTCTTCCAAGACTGATTTGGAGAGAGCTCGCGTGCAAGGGATATCCTATGATTCGGCAGTAGGTTCTATCATGTATGCAATGTTATGTACAAGACCAGATGTAGATGACTCACTAGGTGTAGTGATCAGGAATCAATCGGATCTTGGGAGAATCACTGGACAGCTGTGGAGGACATTCTTAAGTACTTGAGAAGCACTAAAAGAATGTTCTTGGTTCGAGCTTCCATAGTGATAAGGTCGACTGAAAGTCATTCTCAAGCATTGTTTTTACCCTCAGTAGAGGGATGGTATGTTGGAAGAGTTCCAAGCTAGATACCATGGCATACTAGATGATAAAGGCTGAATACATTGCTACCATAGATGCTGCCAAAGTGGCTGTCTAGGCATTTCTTGTTTATGAGATGAACAAAGTTCCTACCATTGAGCGTACAATAACTGTTATTGTGACAAAAACGGAGTTGTGTCTTTGGCCTAGGAATGAAGGTCCTATCAGCGTTCTAGACATATTCTGAGGCAAGTATCACTTGATCAGGGAGATGGTTGATCGCCAAGGGATCGAGGTAAGGAGAGTAGATTTTGAGGTTAACACAGCGGATCCACTCACCAAGGCCTGCTTCTCCAAATACTATTTGAGAGATTTTGGGATGGTTGAGTATGGGATACTACAACCACTGCTAAATTGTTAGGTATTGGATACTACAGCAGACGGCCTTAATGCAAGTGGGAGATTGTTAGTTATATGTATGCTTTAGAGGTCATTACTGTACATGTGATGTATATTGTAGTAGATGCTTGGACATATATAGGGAGGACTTTCTTGCTCGACAAGATAGTATGCTATCTGGTTGCTCTTTATCTTAACATGTACACTTATTGTCTCTCTCTCACATGTTGATAAAGCCCTTAGGATGATGTAGATCATACTAGTGGGGCCAAGGGTAGTCCACAAGTATACCCTATAATTGTTCCTAGTCGTGGGAGTATCGAGACAGGGAATCGATACTCCAGAGTAGACTAGCGTATACGCTTCTCGACCTATAAGATGGGTGATGGATGATCCATATCCATTGGTGTTTGACATCAGAGAAGGTATACGGGTGCTCAGTGGAGACTGGGTACACTGAACGGACTCGCCGAGAACTCTTAGATGGTATTATACCTATCGTCGGATAGCAGTTCTCTGGTGATACTGGTAACAGATTAGTCTGTAGACCCGAGATCGTCATAGAGTCTTGTGTGATTCCCACTGTGCTTTGATTTCCACCATACTGTTAGGATTCTATAGCACCACACTAGGTTTAGGGTTGCATCACACATGCTATAACAAAAATTTTAAAGGGTGCTAAACAATTCCATCCATGAATCGAACTAGAAAGATAGAGTAACAACATGCTAGTATCATATACTACAAGTGTCTAACACTAAGTGGGAGAGAATACAACCTTTGTAGACCTCCCCCTAGACTCCTTGGATTGATTGAGGTTTGAACCGGTTGGCTTGTGTCCTTTCAAGTCCACGATGATCAACCACGAAGTCTCTTTGCACCAAGCTCCAAGCTTCTCTTGATCAAAGAAGAAGAAGAAGCTAACACTCCAATCTAGTGGGCTAAACTAAAGTGGAATGGTGATTTGGGTTTGGATCTCAATTAAAAACCTTTTCTTTTTAATCCTTTCTCTTTCTTTTGAAACCCTAGTGAGCTTTGAGGAGAGAGAGGAAGAAGGAGATGGCTCAAACTAAACTCAAGAGAGAATAATGAGAATAATAAGAGTAACCCTTGCTTAACTCAAGAGAGTAAGAGAGCTCTCGTGCTAAACTATGGTTGCATAATATCTAGATATTTTGTAACTAGAGTTTAAGAAAAAAAAAACATGGGGCCAAAACCATGGGCAAATGAAACCATGGTTTTGACTTGTCAATATAAGAAAATGAGAGTTGAATAGTCAACCATAATTTCATTTGTCATTTTGCTTAATCTCAAATTAACAATATGTAAATAAATATGCAACCATGTGAGTCTTGCATTGCCACCACCAATGTATCATCAACCATGACACGTGTATGCTTGCATGTGTGCATGCACATCAACATATACATACACTCATGCATGCAACAAAAGAAATAGGTTTAAATAAATGAGCTAATGGACATAATATTAAATCAACATTTGATTTAATAATCTGGTCATATCACATAAGACCCGTCCAATAGAAAATGACCGAATAAAATATGGTATCCAATACACGCATTTAATCCAGCCCCCGCGCATATCAAATATGCACCCGAAATCATTTCGCCGGAGCTAGGAGACTCCTTTGTGGGACTCTAAGACTCGTCAATACGCTAGCAGCAGGTAGTGATCACATCACATGCCCACAAACCGTCGGTGGCATAAGCAATACGTTACGGCTCCTAGGTATTGAGCAATCAGAAGAAACACAAGCAAACCTGCTAAAACTCTCGTCGAGCCAACTGGAAACACTTACCGTACATTCCGGTCTCTTCGTCATGTATGTTGCATATCAGGTCTATGGATGGCATCGTCGACCCCAATAACTCAGATAAGTCATGCCGGTATATGGCTCATAACAGATCGAGAAACTACTGATAACACTTATCAGTAAATCTCAGCATCCCTGGCCAAGGACTTCTAGTTATAGCCAATCTGTTGGAGATAGTGCCCTCAGAGTCAATTATTGGATCACAGGCACGTGATTGCAATGATTGAGGGAGGACCTATCCCAGTAGCACAGTCTTACTCAAGATGATAGTATGCTATCTGGTTTACCTTTATCATCGTGTACTGCTTTGGTGACCTTACGAGTCGCTATTGCACGTTGATAGAGCCCCTAGGATTCTTGCTTGACTACCAGCAGTATGAGGGCGATCATATAAGTGAGAGCTGGAGTCTATAAGCACATCCTTAAAAGGTCCCTAGTATACAGTCGAGACCCCGACGAGGGGCGGTGGCCGGTCTCACAAGACACTGGTGTCAATTGGTTCACCTAAGATGTATACAGGTGCTCATTGGGTTATAAGTACACCGGACAGGACTCGCCGGGAACCTGCTAGTTGGGATTATACCAGACGTCAGATAGCAGTTCCCTGGTGACATGTGTACAGGTTAGTTCATCGACCTGAGATCGTCATTTGTCTCGTGTGAGTTCCCACTGTACTTTGATTACTATCCTACCACGGCTCAAAGAAGTCGTGCAAACAGGTTTTAGTTGGGTACAGTCCCGAGCCACATGGAGGCAGTGAGCGGATCTGCAGGGGTTCATCTTTCCCGGTATTGGGGGTGAGGTCGCGCTGTGTCTAGGAGAGCCATTACACAAAGCCCTCGGCCGAGGCAGGAGATTTACTGGTAGGTACTCCAGTAGTATCTCAGGATGTTCTGGGCTACACTCCGACACGACTTGTACCGCTTTTGGGTGTCTGACTTTTACCAACCCCCTAGGCCCGCCATGCGATGTTATAGACGAACGGACCGGACTGTACAGATATTGTTACGGACAGGCTCAGTAGGGTGTCAGGATGAGTTCGCTCATCGATGTCCCTTTTGGTCAATAGCTGGTAGCCCGTCACGTATGGCTAATACCTCTGACGTGCTAGTGGTTAAATCCACAGCCATAGTATTGACGAGTCTTTAGAGTCCACCACACACACAGTTACTCAAGTTTCGGGCGAAACGCTGTAGAGGCCGTATGGAGATATGGCAGTGTTCGATCAGATACGTGCGGTATTGCACGGATCGTGATCGGACGGTTTTTACTAGCCGGCTTTGGCTTAAGCCGGATCCTAGTATTAAATAGTGTAGATATTGTCTCTTTGCATTTGTGTTCAGTGGGAATACAAATGCGGGCATGTATATGCAGTAGTGGGGTTTTCCTGTAATTTATTACGGGATCAGTTTTCTGAAGTTGCCAGTTTGCATTCTGTTCCGGCCGGTTTTCTTTTATTCCTTCACGGCCGGACTTTTCGTTGGAGGGTGTTATTTGCAGTTTGCAATTAACATTTTGTGGAGGGGGTTTATTGTAAATGTGTGGCATCATCATGAGATCCTTTTCTTATCACCTCTTTTTGCATTTATGGGATTTGAGTGAGATGAGAATGAAAATGACTTTGAGGTGACTATATTTCCTTTGATCATTCTTATTCTTTTCTTAGAGATTAGGAATTTCCTCTCCACCATTTTGGAGATGGGGGGCCGGCCACTTGAGGGGAGAGAATGAGTGAGGTTTATTTTTGAGTGGCGATTTATCTCATCTCATGCCTTGAAAACTAGTGAGCTCCATTTTTCCTTCTCTCAAGTTCATTCTTTTCCTCCACATACCATAGCAACTTCAAACCCTCAAAGAGACAAAGGCTTTCTACACTAGCCTACAATAAACCTTGGACGCGTCGGCTAGCCAACTTCGCGCCCGAGTTGCCTCGGTCCAGAGGTGGGAGCCCGTAAAAGAATCCGGCTACGTGGTGCCCTTTTCGACGAGGAGTTGACGGACGGAGATTCCGCGGGAGATCGGAGTGGAGACGAAGATCGAAGGACACGGATCACTTGGTATACTTCTCTACTCTTTTCTTGTTTGCTAGTAGCTAGGTTAATGGCCCGATCCGGGTGAAAAGTGCGCGGTGGTGCGGGTTTGCTAGTTTGCAAAGTTTTTTGTTTCCGTGTTTCCGGCGTCGGATCGACGGCCTGGGCGCTCCCGCGGACTTACACAATCATACATGGTGCAACATCAACCCCCTAATACCGGGAGAGATGAAACCCCACCTATCGCTCATTGCCTCCATGTGCCTCGGGACTGTACCCAAAATCCACCTGTTTGCACGACTCGGTAGAGCCGTGGTAGGGTGGAGATCAAAGTACAGTGGGAGACACACAAGTCTCTATGATGATCTCGGGTCTACAGATTAACCTGTACTGGTGTCACCTGAGAAATGCTATCCGGCGATAGATATAATACCACATAGGAGTTCTCGGCGAGTCCGTTCAGTATACCCAGTCTCCAATGAGCACCCGTATACGATCTTTTGTGTCACCACACCAATGGATATGAGATCATCCATCGTCCATCATATGGGACAAGTAACGTATACTCTAGTCTACTCTGGTGATATCGATGTCCCGTCTCGATACACCCACGACTATGAACATTTCAAGGATATGCTCATAGACTACACATGTCCCACTAGTATGATCCGCATCATAATCTCAGTAGTCCTGCATCATCCTAAGGGCTATATCAACATGTACCAAATGAATGAAAGCACGATCAAATGAACATGTCAAGATAAAAGGTGCAACAAGATAGCATACTATCATGTCGAGCAAGAATGTCCCCTCGATACACACACACACATACCGGTACATACACTATCATATAATGGCCTCTAGGGCATACATATATCCAACAATCTCCCACTTGCACTAAGGCCAATTATTTGCATATCTCATACCCAACCTCTCAAAAAGTTGCTCATGTTGCGGCAAAGGGAAGGCCTTTGTGAGTGGATCCGCGGAGTTATCTTTTGTATCTACTCTCCAAATCTCAATCTCGCGGCGATCAACTATCTCCCGGATCAGATGATATCGCCTGAGGATGTGTCTGGATCACTGATGGGATCCAGGCTCTTTGGCTAACGCCATAGCCCCATTATTATCACAATACAACGGTATTGGATCAATAATGGTCGGACTACTCCTAGCTCCGAGATGAACTTCTTCATCCAGACGGCTTCCTTGGCAACATCATTTGTAGCAATATACTCAGCTTCCATCGTGGAGTCTGCAACGGTATCCTATTTGGAACTCTTCCAACACACCGCCCCTCTATTGAGGGTAAAGACAAACCCAGAGATAAATTTGCTGTCATCCTTGTCACTCTGGAAGCTGGAATCAGTAAAGGCCTCCATTTGGAGATCTCCGTTACCATACACCAAGAACATTTCTTTAGTCCTTCGAAAGTACTTAAGAATGTTCTTCACTGCTGTCCAGTGATTCTCCCCTGGGTTAGATTGATACCTGCTTACTACACCTAGTGCATAAGCTACATCAGGGCGTGTACATAACATCGCATACATTATAGATCCTACAGCAGAAGCGTAGGGTATAATGCTCATGCGAGCTCTCTCTTCATCAGTCTTTGGGAAAAAGCCTTAGAGAGAGTGACTCCATGACTAGCGGGTAAGGAACCCCGCTTGGAGTCTTCCATACTAAACCTCTTTAGGATGGTGTTAATGTACCTGGTTTGGGACAATCCCAATAACCGTTTAGATCTATCCCTATAGATCTTTTTGCCCAATATGTACGAGGCATCACCAAGGTCCTTCATGGAGAACCTTTGTGATAAGAACAGTTTGACCGATTGTAGCATAGGAACATCGTTTCCTATAAGAAGAATGTCATCCACGTACAATACGAGGAATGTGACAGTACTTCCCACAATCTTCTTATAAACACAAGGTTCATCTGGATTTTTGATGAAATCAAACTCTTTGATAATATCATCAAAACAGATGTTCCAACTCCGTGATGCCTGCTTTAATCCATAAATGGATTTAAGCAACCTACATGCTTTCCCACTACTCCCACTATCAATGAAGCCCTCTGGCTGATCCAGATAAATGCACTCTTCTAAATCAGCATTTAGAAAAGCAGTTTTAACGTCCATCTGCCAGATTTCATGGCCGCAGTGAGCAGCAATAGCAAGTAGGACCCGAATGGATTTAAGCATGGCTACAGGAGAAAAGGTTTCATCATAGTCCAGTCTTGGTCTTTTTCGAAATCCTTTTGCTACAAGCCTTGCCTTATAGGTCTCCACCTGCCCATCTACACCGATCTTTCTCTTAAAGATCCATTTGCACCCTACGGATTTTACCCCAGAGGGTACAACATCCAAAGTCCATACTTTGTTGGTGTACATAGACTCCATTTCGGATCTCATAGCATCCAGCCACTTCACAGAGTCACCACTCGTGATAGCTTGCTGAAAACTGGTAGGGTCATCATCATCCATGATGCAGTCTTCTCCATCACCATCAACGAGAAAACCGTAGTATCTCTCCGGTGGGCGAGAAGTCCTACCAGATCTATGGAGCGGTTGAGGTTCATTAGGTTCTGTTGCAACATTAGGTTCAACCAAGTCATCATTTGTAATTTGTGTCTCTAGAATCTCTTGTAGATCTACCACATTGCCCTCAGTATCATTTGGAAAAATCTCATTTTCTAAAAATGTGGCATTTTGAGAAACAAACACCCTTTGTTCCTTTTTATGGTAGAACAAATATCTATATGAATCTTTTGGATATCCCACAAATAAACATTTGAACGATCGTGTCTCGAGTTTGTCCGGATTCTGCTTTTTGACAAAAGTCGGACAACCCTAAATCTTAACTCGCTTAAGAGATGGTCTCTTCCCATACCATATCTCATATAGAGTGGTAGACACGGTCTTGGTCGGAACCCTGTTCAACAGAAAAGCTACAGTCTCCAATACATGCCCCCAAAAAGAGAGGGGCAACTCAACATCACTCATCATGGATCACACCATATCTAATAGGGTTCGATTCCGCCGCTCTGACACACCGTTGTGCTGTGGTGTGTAAGGGGGAGTGAGCTGAGATAGAATCCCATTCTCTTTTAGGATGTTCTAAAACTCTATACTAAGATACTCTCCACCTCGATCCGATTGAAGTATCTTGATGCTCAATCCAGTTTGTTTTTCTACTTCAAGTTTGTACTCCTTGAATTTCTTGAAAGCTTCAGACTTATGCTTTATTAAAAACACATGACCGAATCTTGAGAAATCATCAGTAAAAGTAATGAAGTAAGAAAAACCGCCTCGTGCATGTGTAGACATTGGCCCATATACATCACTATGTATGAGGCCCAAGAGCTTAGTAGCTCTTTCTCCGTGTCCAGTAAACGGAGTTTTGGTCATTTTCCCTTTGATACAAGACTGGCAAGTCACATAAGATTTATACTCAAAAGAATTTAAATATCCATCTTTATGAAGCTTATTTAGTCTTGTTTCATTAGTATGACCAAGTCTACAATACCGAAGAAAAGCTTCATTTATATCAGAAAATTTTCTTTTGTTTGTATGCTGTATGTTGAAAACTGTATGTTGATTAAGGACGTATATCCCGTTATTAAGTGTACCACAACCAATCAACTCTTGATTAATTTTAATGTTCATAACATTGTGCTGCAATATAAAATGATATCCTTCATTGTCCAACAAAGAAATAGATATTATATTATAAAGCATGCTTGGTACAAAATAACATGTGTTCAAAACCAATATACAACCCGATGGCAACCCCAGATGATACTCTCCCACAAAAACTGCACGTACATTGGAACCATTTCCAACCCGGAGAGTAAGATCACCTGTTTTCAAAACTCTGCTATTTCTCAGCCCCTGCATATAATTGCATATGTGAGAACCCAAACCGGTATCCAATACCTAGGAAGCAGAGTTTATAGAAAAACTGTTTTCAGTTACGAACACACCTGAAGCTGAAGCATCAATATGCTTCCCTTTCTTGAGACCAAGGTACTCAGTACAATTCCGCTTCCAGTGTCCCGTCTTATTGCAGTAGAAACATTCTACTTTTCCCGACTCCGCAGCTTTGGATTTGTCTTTCCCCTTTGCCTTTTTTATTCCACCTCTCGTCTTGGTGGATTTCTTCTTGTTCTTTCCTTTGGCCTTGGCTTTTAGGAAGGAAAAAGAAGATTGTCCAACAAGCAGGGAGGGAGACTTCGCCTTAAGCATGCTCTCCGCATTTCTCAACATATTGAGAAGTTCTGGTAGTGATTTCTCCATGCTATGCATGTTGAAATTCACTATGAAAGGAGCAAAGGCAGAGGGAAGAGACTGTAGAACAATATCATTATACTGCTCGTTCTCCATTGTCCATCCGAGGCCCTCAAGCTCTTCAATAAGAGCTATCATCTTCAAAACGTGATCGCCTATTGGTGTGCCAGGAGCCATCCGCATCTGAAACAGCTTTCAAGATGCTTCGTATCAAAGGATACAAGGTTGCTCCCCATACATATCTTTTGTATGGAGAAAGATGGATTGAACATCCATCTCCTCGAGCCGCTTTTGATGTGTATTTTCCATCGATGCAAGCGTGAGGCATTTGGCGGTGGCACAGTCAATATCCTATATTTTGCGGATCTCCCTATCCTCAACAGAAGATTCAGGGTCTGATTTGGGCAGGGTTGTGGCAGTGAGGATATATGATACTTTATCATATGTGAGAGCAATGTTAATGTTCCTCAACCAGTCTTTATAGGTCGGTCCGGTAAGCTTATTTTTCTCTAATAGTAGCTTAAGTCCAGTCATGGTTATCTGCCATCAGGAGAGAGAAAAGAATACACTCAGCGTAAGCTCTTGCAAAGATTAGATCGATTTATTATCTTATCTAATCGATGTCTCCCGCTGCTTTTATCAAATTCTCCTTCAGACCTTAAAAGGAAAAAATTAGCCAGGATTAATTACATTCTACAACTTCGCTAACTGTTCAGCCAGGCCAGTGCCGGTACTTCTGAGGGAGGTTCCCCGTGCTTTTGCACAGAACTAATTAAAATAAACCTTATTTTCCCAGAGGCATAGCCCGGTTGACACCTTTCTAGACACCTAATGAGTTAGCTAATTGTAAAGTGCAAAATTCTCCCGGGAGCAACTATTGCTCACAGTGGGATTGGGATCGTACTATCACATAGAAGGTATGCAATCTCATTGCAAGTTTCAACACTTGAAACTCCCGATATGTTTTTACCCCTAGCACTTATGACCTTGACTATAATCAACATATCATAAGTACTAGTCAAGTTCTACCCGTCATTTCATGATTAATTAGACCCACCCATATGACCCTTGACTATAATCAACATAATCACATGAATGACCTAATTAATCGCATCATATGGTGTGTAGCAAGGCATCACTTAGCTACCGTACACTATGCCTTGACTATAATCAACATACGTAGCACGAATACTAAGTACTCTACCTCCTAAAACGACGGAGGGCCGCGTATAGTTTTTAAGAAAACCTTTAACGCTTCAAACTTGATATCATTGTAGAATATAATGGTGTAACACCTTAGAATGTGTTTTGTGGCTAATTATATTTTAATTTATGGTTTTTAATAAAAAGTTTACCAATTTGGTTTTTAATTATTTTATCCTATTTAATGAATATTTTATTAGATTTTTCTTAGGCTTGCATACACTTGTGCATGATAACTAGGGTGCTAATTTGGGGTTAAACATGATTAGCAATCATGGTTAACTAACCATTTCCCCTAATCTAGTTTAATATTGTATTAGGTGCTTTTGGGTTTTAAGTATGATGATTGTTTTAAAAATGAAAATGAATTTAAAAAGGGTTTTATTTTGGTTGAATGTTGACTTGGTGAGAGAGAGAGAGGGGGAGCATTATGAGGCATGATGGCTTGCCCATGCCTTCATTTAATGAAGAGAGAGAGAGAGAGAGAGAGAGGAGGGGGTTGACTTGTTGGTGTTCTCTCATTCTCACTCATTGCTCTCATCCTTTCACTCTCAAACTCACACACACACACTCTTGGCTGAAGTATCAGCAGCAAAGACAACAACAACAACAACAACAACAACTGAAGCAGCAGCAGCAGAGATGGAGCAACAGCAGACAGCAACAGCTTCGGCAGTGGCATCAGCATCACCAGAAGCTAGCAACAGCAACAGCTCCATCAGCAACACACACCCACACATCAACAGAGAAGCAGCAGCAAAAGCAGAGAGCAGTAGCAGCAACTGCATCAGCAGCAGCTCTGGCAGCAGCAGCAGAAGCCCAGTAGCAGTAGCAAGCTCTCTTCTCCCCCATTCACTTCTTCTCCTGCTTCCTAGGACCCTTTAGGGTATATTTTCTTAACCCATCTCTCTTTTGCTTAGCTTGTATGCTTATTAGCGTCGGTTTGTGTTAATTGGCTAGTTTAGTGCTTATTATGGTGATTTGTGAGGAAATTTGATATAGTGATGATTGTGTTGGTAAACCCTACCCATTTAAGTGTTGTTAAGGTCACCTTAACTGAGTTTTGACCCAGATTTCACTAAAATAACATAGGGTTTGTGTTTTGTGCAAAATTGGCGTTTTTATGCGATATATTAGCTATCTGAGATCTGCTATTGACCCGGGGACTTCAGGTTAAATTTGAGAATACTGGAGCATACTGATTAGGTATTGAACACACCACCAGAATACGAACCCTCCACTCCCAATTATGGCCGCATATTTAATCAATCTGGCCGCAATTTGCGGCCAGGAAGAGGGGTGGGGTCATGGGGTTTTGGGTAGGGTACTCTTCTGTGTTGTTTAGTGTTTTGGCATGTCTAGTTTTGTAAGATTTGACCTGTAGGAAAATCTGGGACAATATACCGTTTTTCAAGTCCGTTGTGTTTGCGCGATACGCGCGATACGTGAGTTGGTTCTGTGATCCAGCGTATCGCGGCGTGTCGCGATGGTTTTAGACGCGTATACACACGTTTTAGCGTATCGTGCACACACGCGTTTACTTCGCGACGCGAGTTTCTCGTTTTGGTTCGATATCGCGTTTTGCGGAATATTTGGCTTATATATGATTTCCATATCTTATTTGCAGGGTTGCAGGCGGGGACTACGGACACTGCTACAAAAGGGAGCAGATGGTAGGATTCACCTAGCGTAGAGTGTAGGTGAGTAGATTTAACATCTACAGGGGAATCGCCCGCATGGCGTTATGCGTCTGGGCCAGGATTCTAATACCTGTCGCATATTCTACGTCATTGTTAGAATTGCGCCTTTACTTTATTTCCTTGATATAGTTGTACTGTGACTAGCAGCCGTAGGACACTGTATATATTATTGACGGTTAATCTTGCACGAGCACGGATTGTATGCTACACACACACCGTCAATAATTGCCATGTCACACACAACCCCTTATAGATACTATATTGCTTATCATACATGACATCTAGCTTATCGGTATACCTATAGTGTATCTTACCATTAGTGATAGGTACATCTACACCTTGCGATACAGCTACAGGTATACCTTACACATATTTTACTTATACCCAGGGGGTATCCTTCATATTCTACTTATACCCAGGGGGTATACGACATCTTTTACTCATAGGTAGACACCTATACTTAGCTGTATCTTATTGATTTCGCATACATCTGGTTTCAGCTACATATTCTCTTTTATATGCTCGCATTTTAGATATATCGCATATCTTTATTCCTGGATTTGCGCATTGTTTATTGGGATGTTTTCTGGATTTGGGAACCGCGGGAGTTTATGAAATTATGCATACATTGAAAAACCCGGTTTCCTTGATATGATATTTGCGCATCCACCATGAGTTTTATCGGTGCTAATTTATATATACCCCTACGAGGAGGCGTCGAGGCCGTAGAGGGTACATGTTGGGGCCCGGTATGGTTCCCCTCGGCAAGAAGATCGATGGACTTTGCCGATTGAGCCTGGAGGCGGACGAGTATCTACCGGTGACAGTACCCATGACTCGGCGGGGGATCATGGAGACACCGTTGGGAGTCATGTACGTATGCATACGTCGAAAGGCGAGGGTCAGAGCTAGGCACTCGTACTTTCGGGATAGCGTATGATACGTGATCAGGATTTCTGTGTCGATGCTTGGCATATGGTTTTCATGATATTTCTTTAACACCTTTGTATATATAACAGGGGATTTAGCCGTTGTTATATATATCCTTACACCAATATTAGTGGAGTAGGACGCTAATATATGTGTATTGACCCCATCATATTTATTTCTGCATATATAAATATTTAGGATGCTAGAATCTTACTTGAGATGTGATTTGGGATATTAGGTGATTCATTGAGATTGGATACAGGATACCTATGAGATTATCGATTTGTACATTCGGGATATAGGAGATTACTCGATATTGTACATTGGAGAGATATGAGACTTATTTGATATGAGAGCCCAATTTGGGGGCGGATTTGAGAAATTGGGATTTGAATGTCTTGATGGATTGTGACCCTACCACGATGTTAGGTTTCCGTGGGAACGACATATTTCACTCCATACCTCATATCTACTCACTTATGCATGGTTTCATATATTGGTAGTACCTGTTAGTGTACCTTTATGATTGCTGCATATCTACTTTCTCATATCCCTATTGTATAGTTATTGCGTACTATTATCATGTCATTATTACTGTAATCGCATATCTTAGATTCATGCTGTACGTACATTCCTGCGATTACCTGCATATGTTATCTACTATTCACGAGTTGGCAACTCACCCCCGTTGTGCCACAGGTGTTTCAGGTTGTTCTCCAGAGTAGTCGAGGCAGGCTATTTAGCTTTTCATCTATCATCTTTTGCTACAGATACCGCATCGGCTCACAATGTGCTATTTTGCTTAGGTGGGTTTTGGTGGTTATCTGTATTTTTTATTGTACCTTCGTTGTATTTGTACTCTCCATCTACTATTATGTTGTTGACTTAGAGACTTGGTGAGGACGCTAATGTTTATTATTTTTGGATTTGTTGTGTTCTATATACAGCTTTCTCTCTATTGTCTTTATTTCTTCGCTACGGCGTTGTATATTTGTATTGTATTCATCTTGACTAGTTTTTACAAAAAGGGGGTGTTGCCAAAATTTTAAAGAAAGAAAGTCGAACTTTTAAAGAATTTGGGTTGCGATTTCAAGGGTTTCAAAAACTTATATTATTTTTTCCGTATTTTCTTGGTTTAGATTTCTGGGTTTTGGCTTTCTTTTACTGCGTTACATCTTTAGGCGTTGCGTAGTATTAGGGCCGTCACGGGCCAATTTTGGGTCATGACAAAATTGGTATCAAAGCGCTAAGTTTTACCTTTCGGAGTGTAGGATGTCCTTAGTATGATGGAGTAAGTAGCTTAAGCAAAGTAACGTAGTGTGTGTATGTCTGCAGCATACCCACGATGCGGTACTTCGCCTTAAGTGACCTAAGTACAATTTGCTTGAAATTCATTCCTTGATGATTCATATCCTGGAGATTCGATTCCTTATTCTCATCGAATCTTATCTATATTTATAGCCTTGCCACCGATGACTATGGGGATTCAGAGTGATGCAGCGAGGGCCGAGGTCAGAGTTGGCTCGGGTGAGACGAGTACTGACCAGGATGGCACTCTAGTTGCACAGGTGCAGACGGATCAGCCTACGACATATACTATTGATAGACTTTTGGCAGAGATGCAGGACTTGCGCCAGATTATGAGTTCATTGGTTGATGTCGTTCGGGAGCTACGACAGGAGGTTGTCACCCCTGTTACTCAGTTGTCACTTACGATCAGCATGCAGCAGTCCGTCACCCACATAGCACCAGTGGTTGCAGCTCCAGTTGACGAGGCGCATATTCTAGAGGCTCAGAGAGTTCCCGGATGGTGGAGGAGTCGTACCAGCGTACCAGCCCAGAGACAGAGGTTTGGTCATCGAGACAAATTTCGTGGCCATCGCGGGAGTAGCAGAGGCTTAGGACGAGGACAGTCGTTCAGCTCTCATCCCCAGGATGGTCAGCAGTCAGCGTGTGGATGTTTTCGATGCGGAATCCTTCAGCACTTCGTCAGGGATTGTTCCTTAGCACCTCATCAGGATCGTTTTCAGAGAGGCCGTGGACGTGGAAGGTTCGCTCAGAGGGCTCAGCCTACAAGAGGAGTTCAGCCAGTTGCGGGTAGAGGGCAGACACAGGAGTTTTCTTCTACTCATCGGGACGCGCATGCGTCCAATGCAGAGTTTTCAGGTATCCTTATTTCGCATGTTCTTTTGATGTATTAGTTTGTTTTTCATGCTTGTGCCGTGGTTGGGTAGATTAGTCGTAGTTTGTTGTGTTAACTTCTGTCAGCGATTCTTTTGTTACGCCACACGTATTCAGTTGTGTGCCAATCGGATAGGAGATAGAGATTCGTCCGTCGTTTTGATCCTTCTAGAGATGTTGGATTTGACGTTCTCCTGGGCACGGACTGGTTAATTTCGTGCTAGGCATCTGTGGACTATCATGAGGAAACGGTCACGAATTATTTTCCCAGCGAGTCAGTTCTTGTTGTGCAGGTGGATAGTTGTGCCGCCTCTCACAGCTTGAATTCAGCCTTTTTCGCTAGTCGGCTTCTGAGGAGATGTCATGGATTCTTGGCGTTCATTCGTGCTACCGTAGCCACAGAGGGTTTGTTGGACCGGTGATCCTTTCGTGCGAGAGTTTTTCCGACGTTGTTCCGGATAAGCCGGTGAAGCTTAGGGAGCTTAAAGATTAGCTGCAGAGTTATTTGTTGGGGAGTTTTGTGCGTCTGAGTGTTTCGCTTTTGGAAGCTCCTATTTCTGTTCGTCAAGGAGAAAGATGGCACTTAGGGTTGCGTATCGACGGATCGTTAATTGAACTGGCTTATGGTGCGGATAGATATCCCTTACCTCGCATTGACGATTTCTTCGATCAGCTCCAGAGTGCGAGACATTTTCTATGTTTGTTTGGGATCAGGTCATCATTATTGCGGATTCGGGGTGATGGCATTCCGAAGACTGCCTTATGCGTGTGACGGGCTTGTGTGTTTTTGTGAGTCGTTGGATTCTCTGATGCCCTAGCAGCATTCGTAGATGTGATGAACAAGATTTCTTCAAGCCGTTCCTCGACCAGTTTTTGTTGTGTTATTTACGACATTCTGGTCTATTTAATGTGTCTTGAGGGACAATAGTAGCACTTGAGGATTTGTTATGCAGATACTGGGAGAGCACCAGCAGTTTGCTAAATTCTCGGAGTGTTTCTTCAGGCTTGTTTTGCGTTGACTCCTAAGTCTTGTAGTCACGGGAGATGGTTTCGTATGGTTCCGAAGGAGATCGTGGCTGTACAGCTTAGGTCCAGACTTGTGTGCAGGACGGTGGTCCGCAGATTTTTGGGCTTAGCAGGTTTTACCGCCGTTTCGTGCAGGATTACTAGAGTAGTGCTGCACCGTCGACTGAATTGACCGGAAAGGAGGTTCCTTTTCTGTGGACTGAGGCTTGTGTGCGGAGTTTTCGGCAGTTGAAAATTCTGTTAACAACTGCATCAGTTCTTTCTTTGTTCTTAGTTCGGGCGACCTTGTTGTTTAACTGTAATGTTTCTTAAGTGGGGCTCAAGTGTGTACTGAGGTGACACTATAGAGTTATCGCTTTCGCTTCCCTACATTTGGAGGAAGTACGAGAAGGATATTCCACTCATGATCTGGAGATGGCCGCGGTGGTTTTGCGTTGGAGATTTGGAGACACTATCTGTTCGAGAGTCATGTCAGATTTTCACGGACCACCAGAGCTTAATGAACATCTTCGTGCAGCGGATTTTGATTGTTGTGATAGTCTTCTGCAGATTTACAGTTCTTGTGTGATCATCGAGTACAGCTTAAGTTCGTCTCTACGAGGGGACAGCTTGCTCATGTCCGCGCCCGACCACTTTTCCTTAATCACTTTCGCGAGACACTGCCCACCGATGCTCGTTCGTTAGAGATACTTGAGCATACTCGGCTGGGTAATGATTCGGAGTCATTGATTTGTGACAATGGTGTGCAAGGTTAGGGACGCGTTTGTGTACCTGATATTATCAGGTAGAGACATGCAATCCTAGAACAGACACATCAGTCAACTCTCTGTTTCCATTCAAGTTCCACCAACATTGACGTGACTTGTGAGATAGTTACGGGTGGACAGAGATGTAAAGAGAAGTTTCAGGTTTCGTTTCAAAGTGTCTGTCTTGTTGTGTTCTTGGGTTGAGCATCTGAGACCGGCTGCGAAATTGCAACCTTTTACCGTTCCGAAGTAGAAGTGGGAGCAGATCTCCATGAATTTCGTTATGGTTTCTACCCAAGTTTAGTCAAGGTGTGACTCCATTCGGATTCTTGTCGTCCGGTTTTACTCAGTTTGCTCAGTTGTTCCTTGTTAAGTTGTGTGTTTGTATTGATTGTTGTCAGCAGTTGGGGATCGTCACTCGCCATTATTAGGATTCTTCTTCGATAGCTGTTATCAGGAGACACTCCAATTGGCCACCTTTAGGCTTAGGGGTTAGGTCGTGTCGATCACCAGTCTGTTGTTTTTCTGACTCTGCGTAAGTAGGATTTTAGACCCCAGCTATGTCTAGAGACTTCGGAGATGGTCCAGTTATGTTAGGTCAGGATGGGAATTGTCCATTGCGAACTGAGGTCTTATGCCGACTGCGTTGGTTATAGACTCGAGTTCGCAGGGATAGATCATGTATTCCTACGGACTTTCCGATGAATGACGTATTGGATTTTGGGAAGCTTGTCCCAGGATTTAGGTCCTTCTGAGATCTTATAAGCGAGTTAGTTTTGTTGCCTTTAATTTGGCACTTCCGCCCAGATTATTGAATTTTCACCCCGTATTCCTTGTGATGATACTTAACAATTACCTTCTTGATCTTTCTCACATGATTTGGCACCAGACCAATTAGCTTGGAAGCGATCTTTCGTTCACCAGCAGCCATGTGTGTTAATGGCTCGGTAGGTGGAGAAACATCGGTCAAGGGTCTTGCCATCTGTGAAGGGTTTTCTTGGACGTAGCCGTATAGTGAGGAAATCACTAGGAAGGCTGCGAGCGAGATTTGAAAGTTTGTAATCTTCTCTTTGGAGGTACGTTTAGTATATTTTTAAATTCGGGGACGAATTTCTTTTAAGGGGGGGGGATTGTAACACCTTAGAATGTGTTTTGTGGCTAATTATATTTTAATGTATGGTTTTTAATAAAAAAAAGTTTACCAATTTGGTTTTTAATTATTTTATCCTATTTAATGAATATTTTATTAGATTTTTCCTAGTCTTGAACACACTTGTGCATGATAACTGGGGTTCTAATTTGGGGTTAAACATGATTAGCAATCATGGTTAACTAACCATTTCCCCTAATCTAGTTTAATATTGTATTAGGTGCTTTTGGGTTTTAAGTATGAAGATTGTTTTAAAAATGAAAATGAATTTAAAAAGGGTTTTATTTTGGTTGAATGTTGACTTGGTGAGAGAGAGAGAGGGAGCATTATGAGGCATGATGGCTTGCCCATGCCTTCATTTAATGAAGAGAGAGAGGAGCGGGTTGACTTGTTGGTGTTCTCCCATTCTCACTCATTGCTCTCATCCTCTCACTCTCAAACTCACACACACACACTCTTGGCTGAAGTATCAGCAGCAAAGACAACAACAACAACAACAACAACTGAAGCAGCAGCAGAGAAGGAGCAGCAACAGCAGAGAAGGAGCAGCAGCAGACAACAACAGCTTCAGCAGTGGCATCAGCATCATCAGAAGCTAGCAGCAGCAGCAGCTCCATCAGCAACACACACCCACACATCAACAGAGAAGCAGCAGCAAAAGCAGAGAGCAGCAGCAGCAGAGGCAAGCAGCAACAACAGCATCAGCAGTAGCAGCAGCAGAGGCAAGCAGCAGCTCCGGCAGCAGTAGCAAGCTCTCTTCTCCCCCATTCACTTCTTCTCCTGCTTCCTAGGACCCTTTAGGGTATATTTTCTTAACCCATCTCTCTTTTTCTTAACTTGTATGCTTATTAGCGTCGGTTTGTGTTAATTGGCTAGTTTAGTGCTTATTATGGTGATTTGTGAGGAAATTTGATATAGTGATGATTGTGTTGGTAAACCCTACCCATTTTAGTGTTGTTAAGGTCACCTTAACTGAGTTTTGACCCAGATTTCACTAAAATACCATAGGGTTTGTGTTTTGTGTAAAATTGGCGTTTTTATGCGATATATTGGCTATCTGAGATCTGCTATTGACCCGGGGCCTTCAGGTTAAATTTGAGAATACTGGAGCATACTGATTAGGTATTGAACACACCACCAGAATACGAACCCTCCACTCCTAATTATAGCCGCATATTTAATCAATCTGGCCACAATTTGCGGCCAGGAAGAGGGGTGGGGTCATGGGGTTTTGGGTAGGGTACTCTTCTGTGTTGTCTAGTGTTTTGGCATGTCTAGTTTTGTAAGATTTGACCTGTAGGAAAATCTGGGACAATATACCGTTTTTCATGTCCGTTGTTGATCGCACGCTTTTGGCGTGTCGGATGTTCAAACTTCTAAAGTTTACCGCGATCAGGACGGTGTCGCTATGCAGCTAGCCGGTTGAGCACGGGTCGATCCACATGGAGATGGTTGTATGTTCGTTCAAGCTTTAGACGAGTCAATAAAGAATTTGTGTATGTTTGTTCGATCTAACCTATGTGTATTATTTGCAAGTATAAAGTTGTTAAGACAAAGATACGAGATTATAAGCTAAAGAAATCCGTACTCGAAACCTTTGAGCCGAGTCTTGACCAATTGAAGCTAGAGCAATCGGCAACAACGTGGATTAGGGGATTTAAGCGCGGTATTCGTGGAATACGGCTTATTTACCCTTGTCCTTCCGTTCTTGTCTCTTGCTTTCGCCTCCGGCCAAACCGAACGCAACCGGTCGCGGTTAGGAATCACCGTTACCTTGTTGGGGTAGGGTGCCTAACGGAGTGCTTGCATATGGTTTGGGCGGAGTTCAATGGAAAATAACGTGAAAAGGAAATGAGAAAAGAAAATCTTAACTTACAATACCGTATTTATTCTTAACAATGATAATTACCACCATTCACAAAAACGAACCAAAAAGAGAGAACAAAAAGAAAATAACAAAGAAAAGAAAAGATTACAAACAAGTGATTAAAGTGCATGGAATTAAATTGCAAGTAAGTAAAGCATTAATGTAAAGCAAGTAATAAAAAGCAAGAAAGAAATAAGCAAGAAAGTAATTACAAGAACATAGAACTCAAGACAAGCATGGGATCAATAGCCAACCCTTAAACTTGCAAGCTCAATCAAGAGATTGCAAGATCAAGAGAAGGGTAAAGAACGCATGTGAAATGAAGCACTAATTCCATAAGAAAATACGACCCTTGAGATCAATAACAAACCCTTAACCTTTCAAGCTCAATGAAGAGGTTGAAAGATCAAGAGAAAGCAAGGATCTCAAGGGGAAGTTAAACAAAAGAGAATGATACAAAAACCCTCATCTTCATTGATCTTCCACTCAAAAAGTTCTCACTACAATTTTCATGGAGAAAGAATGAAGAAGAAGAAGAAAAAAAACTAAATCCTAACAAAAAGAGGAACAAAGAATGAACACCAAAGCTTAGAAAGTTCTGGGGTATTTATAGGAGGTGAACTGAAAACCTAGGGCAACAATCTGCCATAAAATGAAGTACCCAAACTACCCCCAAAATACGACAGAGAGAGGACATTACTTGGCCGCGGATCCGCAGCCTAAGCCTGCTTAGGCCGCGGTTCCGCGGCCGTATGGGGGAGTTGGGTTGTGGGCTTTTGTGGGTTTCCCTGGTTCGTAGTCCTCTTCAGTGTGGTATAGTACTTTTCTCAGAAACTCTTCATAATTATTCCAGAATTTTAGTAGAACAAAAGGTGATGTGATGTGGATCTTTTGCCATGATTTTCTCGAGCTCCGCGTAGATTTGTTGGATCTTGTGTTGACATAGAGCTTTGTGCATGACATGACAATCGATTTGCCATCTTGTCCCTTAAACTGGTATGTGGCAACACACGGATAGAGAGCGGAGACCCGTGTTTTATCTGTTGTTGGCAGTAATCCGGAATTTGTCGTACTTTTCATGGATTTCACTGTTCAGAGCCGAGAACCTGTATTCTGCAAATATGTAGCAAACACTGATCAAAAGCACCTACCTATAAACACACGAGCGTAAGAATGGGTAGTATAAAATGCAATATTCTGGTATGAACAAATACCCCCAAACTTAACTTTTTCTCGTCCCGAGCAAAACCATTTATTCACAAAAATAAAATCCTAACCGCACTTTCGCAGGGAACGCGATTGCACTGAGCGCGTGCAACATGCCGTTAAACCTCTAGGTGTCCCTAGTAGGAGGAGTATTGTCTCCTGAGGGTTTTCAGCAGATACTACCCACAAAATCCCGTCAAGCTAGTTTCATAAGTTAACATCGATTCTACTCCTAAAGTTTAGTATTTACGTTAGAAACTCCATCATCCTAAGTTAGAAATATCCAATCCTAATGCTTCACGCCTCTAATCTATTTAACCTTGGTTCTCCTGAGTTTTCCTTCTAAAGTGCGGCCTCAAATTAGGGATTTTTATCAACTTTACAGAAAACACAAGTCTTATTCTTTATTTCTATCTTTTATCCAAACATCGATTGTATACCCCTACGTGTGTGTATATTTGCACCCCTACACTCAAGAATTCAATTCAAGCTATAATACCCTTGCCCTAATACCTAATACTACTTCTTTTCATTAAGGATGGACGGATTTGCTCACACACCTTTCATGCGACTATTAATGCTTCTTGAGGCACTAACGACCGATTACTGAATGTGTGAACTTTAAAGCGTAAATAGCAGTTTCCAGGTCTTGACTTTATTCTATTTTTTTCTTTTTCTTTTTCTTTTTCTTTTTCTTTTTCAAGACCGGATATATTTTTCAATATTCTCTTTTGGTGTTTAGCTTTAAATACCGTTTTTTCTTTCATACTAGGCTTTCAAGCAAGAGTATTTCTAGGTATCCTCTACTATCCAAGTTTCAAGGTGCGTGTAAGTGCAGTTTGTAGGGTATATACTTTCTAAATTTGAAATCGAGAAAAGAAACTATTTTTCAGACTTATCCTCCAGTAAAGCTTCAATACTTTCCCTTCATCTTGACTTGACTCAAGAACTGAACTCAAAAATTGTAAGGACGTATACTTACCAAAGTTAGACAGAATGAGGGTTATTTTAAGGATTTTCAATTCCTAAGTCTAGAATTTAGTTATTTCTAACATATCAACTAAACTTTCAGAATAAAAATCTAAGTTACCCTATTAGCTAACTTGACGACAATGTTTTTTTTTTTGGAAAATTTTTGATTTTTGTGGGTTTTAATAAGGTATGCAAATGCAAAATATACAAATGAATGCGAAGGAAGAAAGCTTACCGAGCACACCCCCAAACTTAAACTTGACAGTGCCCTCACTATCAGGCTACACCAAGAGGGTCAAAATTGTCGGCGCTCCCTAAAAACAAATTATATACAAAACAAAAACCAAAAAGATATATACAAAAAAGGTGTCCCCCCAAACTTATGTAAAACAGTGTTTTGAGCATTGAAGTTCAGGATCGGGGGGAAAGAACAGTATCAAACTATACAAGGCCTTACACAGGCCAAAAGTGAGTACCAACCATTCAAAGATTGTATTGCTATAAAGCAGTGGCCGGTGAAAGAAGGCATAGAGAAAAGAAATGGAGAATACGCGAGACCGTATGGAGATAGAAGCAGGATACGGTCTCGGTATATGAGAAGAAGAATGGCGGAAGGGAAAAAGAAGTGGAATACGAACATGAGGGTGAAAATGGAGTGAATAGATTAGCACAATTTGTGATGACCGATGTGTGAAAAGCGATTGTGCTAATATATTTATCCGTCAAGAAATAAGGTCAAATCCCTCAATATTCGTGAGAAACCATGGGTACGCCGAACTTGGTAAACCAGCCATACGAAATGAAAGTGAGACGGTTTCTTGCATGGTCGGAACGATGGAAAGGGTGGGGGGAAGTGATTGAGGAAGGTTATCGGTTAAAGATTCAGGAGGGTGTACACAGTCAGTGGAAGGGATAGGATGAATTGGAAAATCCGACTCATCAATTAAAACTGTTTCATCCTCAGTACTATCCTCAATATTCTCCTCAAAATTTATCTCATCCATGCAATTTTCAACAAAATCAAGACGCATATGGGGTTTGGGAAAACATTTAATGACTCGGGATGATGATTGGAAGAGAAAAACTCAGCCAAATGTATGGGTTCATCATCCAAATTATTCCCCGCGTCAATATCCTTAATCAAGTGAAAATCAATATTCTCAAACACCTCATCAAAAGCATGGATATCAATCAATTCAGGTTCTAGAGTGGAGGTGTAGAGGTCAAAAGGTTTGGGTGTGGTTTCACTTGGCAAGGTCCCTTCACAATCTGGCAAATCAAATACTACAAAGTCGCACAACTCATTAAACATTCTATCTTCAACTGATAATTCATTTGGGACACTTGATAGACTTTCAAAACAGGAGTTGTGGGGTTCAATTTGGGATGGGTAGGTTTGATTTAGAAGGGGGTACATCTCACTCTCTCCACTCAAATTCTCAGCCTGTCCTGCCGCCTCATCATACATTGAAAAATTAGGAGCTAGTTGAAAACTAGCTACCGGATCAGTATGTTGTATGAGAGCGGCCATGGACGCATTCAAATCCATCATCTGTTGGCTTGACGCTACCCTAAAGTCTTCCAACGACTGTTCTAGACTAGACATTGGTTGTGAAGGGGTTTCAGTAAAAGATTCAAAGTTGTTTGGATACTGAAAATTCCCAAATGGCGGTTCTGAATCAATGTCTAGGGAAGGTGCAAAAGTAGGATAGGATTGGTAGGAATTGAATGGCTGGACAGGAGCAGGATCAACATCTGGATAGGAAGGTGAATAGAATTGTTGATCCCAAAAATTTGAAGTGGTGAAAGGAGTGAAAGATCGGCTACGAGATTGTTCAATACGTTCTGCAATAGACATAGGTCTTGGAGTTGCAACATTACTCGAAGAAGGGGTATCAACGTAAGAAGGGGTGAATGTGTGAAATGGTTGATACGAAGTGGATTGCGGAGTCAAATTGTTTGTCCTAGACGCGTCTATCCGATCTTTCAATGAAATTTTAGGCATGGAGGGGTCGTTCGAAGTTCGGCCAAAGCAAGAACCGTAAGAAGTAATGTCTGGCTGTGGGTACCAAAGTTCGGCAAGAGTTTTTCGAGGTGGGGTACCCATGATATGAAGAGAGAGAAAGAAAGGTAGAGAAAAGGAGGGGAAAAAGAATGTGATTTTTTTTTAGATATTAACAAAAGAATGAAATATACACAAAAAGAATATGGACAAAAATAATCACGACACAAAAATACCACACACCTAATCGTTCTAGGGTTCTCCTAGGTCAACTAGACCTGCTCCAGAACTTGATTGGCGAAGTAAAACTGTGTCGAGAAACGGGCTCAAGATACACTGATCACGAGGCCAGGTAAGTGCAGAGATAAGGGGAGGTTTTCCAACGCTTTCACGAAGTTCCTTAATTAAATAACCCTTTCTCTTTTGGTGGTTTCGCCGTTAACACTTTCCTAGACACCCCGTAAACAATATACCGTTAAGCGAGGTTCTAAACACAGCTAACTTCTCCTAGTGAGCGCGAAGTCCTTAAGGCTTAAAGTCTAGTTTCTTTTAAATTTTTGTGCGGGTAAACGTTATGCTAAAGTTCGTGATTTGTGGGCCACGGAAAAGGTGATGAAATCCTTTACCGTATGTTGTGGGGTTCGCTTGCCCTTAAGTCCGTATTAATGTATGCAATGCGCAATTCAAAAATTCTATAAAGAATCAAACAATCGTTTTTTAGTTTAAGCACGGCACTGCAACAAATACGGGTTAGTCAATTTTTAGCGTTTGCTAGCGAATCTTGCAAAGAATCCTGCAAAGAATAGTATATTGGATGTGTCGGATTTGAGAAGAAGGTGTTAGTAAAGTACGTACCGTTAAGTTTTTAGGTTAGGAAACCCCCGTTGAATCAAATCCGGTAAGCTTGGAAAGTTCGCTTGCACGGGTCAAACTACCCGGATCTTTGGCACTGTACTTCGTAATCACCTTAACTTTGAACGTACACTTTGCTCCCACAATCGCAGTTTGCAAATCCGCAAAAATCTGCACTCTTGCCCACAAAAATGATCAAAAATAACAAAAAGATTTTTTTTATATATATACAAAAAGAATATTAACCCGAATAACAAGAAAGAAAATACGCTACCGTCTCCCCGGCAACGGCGCCATTTGATCGCACGCTTTTGGCGTGTCGGATGTTCAAAGTTCTAAAGTTTACCGCGATCAGGACGGTGTCGCTATGCAGCTAGCTGGTTGAGCACGGGTCGATCCACAAGGAGATGGTTGTATATTCGTTCAAGTTTTAGACGAGTCAATAAAGAATTTGTGTATGTTTGTTTGATCTAACCTATGTGTATTATTTGCAAGTATAAAGTTGTTAAGAAAAAGATACGAGATTATAAGCTAAAGAAATCCGAACTCGAAACCTTTGAGCCGAGTCTTGACCAATTGAAGCTAGAGCAATCGGTAACAATGTGGATTAGGGGATTTAAGCGCGGTATTCGTGGAATACGGCTTATTTACCCTTGTCCTTCCGTTCTTGTCTCTTGCTTTCGCCTCCGGCCAAACCGAACGCAACCGGTCACGGTTAGGAATCACCGTTACCTTGATGGGGTAGGGTGCCTAACGGAGCGCTTGCGTATAGTTTGGACGGAGTTCAATGGAAAATAACGGGAAAAGGAAACGAGAAAAGAAAATCTTAACTTACAATACCGTATTTATTCTTAACAATGATAATTACCACCATTCACAAAAACGAACCAAAAAGAGAGAACAAAAAGAAAAGAACAAAGAAAAGAAAAGATTACAAACAAGTGATTAAAGTGCATGGAATTAAATTGCAAGTAAGTAAAGCATTAATGTAAAGCAAGTAATAAAAAGAAAGAAAGAAATAAGCAAGAAAGTAATTACAAGAACATAGAACTCAAGACAAGCATGGGATCAATAGCCAACCCTTAAACTTGCAAGCTCAATCAAGAGGTTGCAAGATCAAGAGAAGGGTAAAGAACGCATGTGAAATGAAGCACTAATTCCATAAGAAAATACGACCCTTGAGATCAATAACAAACCCTTAACCTTTCAAACTCAATGAAGAGGTTGAAAGATCAAGAGAAAGCAAGGATCTCAAGGGGAAGATAAACAAAAGAGAATGATACAAAAACCCTCATCTTCATTGATCTTCCACTCAAAAAGCTCTCACTACAATTTTCATGGAGAAAGAATGAAGAAGAAGAAGAAAAAGACTAAATCCTAACAAAAAGAGGAACAAAGAATGAACACCAAAGCTTGGCAAGTTCTGGGGTATTTATAGGAGGTGAACTGAAAACCTAGGGCAACAATCTGCCATAAAATGAAGTACCCAAACTACCCCTAAAATACGACAGAGAGAGGACATTACTTGGCCGCGGATCCACGGCCTAAGCCTGCTTAGGCCGCGGTTCCGCTGCCGTATGGGGGAGTTGGGTTGTGGGCTTTTGTGGGTTTCCCTGGTTCGTAGTCCTCTTCAGTGTGGTATAGTACTTTTCTCAGAAACTCTTCACAATTATTCCAGAATTTTAGTAGAACAAAAGGTGATGTGATGTGGATCTTTTGCCATGATTTCCTCGAGCTCCGCGTAGATTTCTTGGATCTTGTGTTGACATAGAGCTTTGTGGATGGCATGACAATCGATTTGCCATCTTGTCCCTTAAACTGGTATGTGGCAACACACGGATAGAGAGCGGAGACCCGTGTTTTATCTGTTGTTGGCAGTAATCCGGAATTTGTCGTACTTTTCATGGATTTCACTGTTCAGAGCCGAGAACCTGTATTCTGCAAATATGTAGCAAACACTGATCAAAAGCACCTACCTATAAACACACAAGCGTAAGAATGGGTGGTATAAAATGCAATATTCTGGTATGAACAGTTGTGTTTGCGCGATACGCGCGATACGTGAGTTGATTCTGTGATCCAGCGTATCGCGACGTGTCGCGATGGTTTTAGATGCGTATACACACGTTTTAGCGTATCGTGCACACGCGCGTTTAGTTCAAGACGCGAGTTTCTCATTTTGCTTCGATATCGCGTTTTGCGGAATATTTGGCTTATATATGATTTCCATGTCTTATTTGCAGGGTTGCAGGCGGGGACTACGGACACTGCTACAGAGAGGAGAAGATGGTAGGATTCACTTAGCGTGGAGTGTAGGTGAGTAGATTTAACATCTACAGGGGAATCGCCCGCATGGCGTTATGCGTCTGGGCTAGAATTCTAATACCTGTCGCATATTCTACGTCATTGTTAGAATTGCGCCTTTACTTTATTTCCTTGATATAGTTGTACTGTGACTAGCAGCCGTAGGACACTGTACATATTATTGACGGTTCATGTTGCACGAGCACGGATTGTATGCTACACACACACCGTCAATAATTGCCATGTCACACACAACCCCTTATAGATACTATATTGCTTATCATACATGACATCTAGCTTATCGGTGTACCTATAGTGTATCTTACCATTAGTGATAGGTACATCTACACCTTGCGATACAGTTACAGGTATACCTTGCACATATTTTACTTATACCCAGGGGGTATCCTTCATATTCTACTTATACCTAGGGGGGTATACGACATCTTTTACTTATAGGTAGACACCTATACTTAGCTGTACCTTATTGATTTCGCATACATCTAGTTTCAGCTACATATTCTCTTTTATATGCTCGCATTTTAGATATATCGCATATGCTTATTCCTGGATTTGCGCATTGTTTATTGGGATGTTTTCTGGATTTGGGAACCGCGGGAGTTCATGAAATTATGCATACATTGAAAAACCCGGTTTCCTTGATATGATATTTGTGCATCCACCATGAGTTTTATCGGTGCTGATTTATATATACCCTACAAGGAGGCGTCGAGGCCGTAGAGGGTACATGGTGGGGCCCGGTATGGTTCCCCTCGGCAAGAAGATCGATGGACTTTGCCGATTGAGCCTGGAGGTGGGCGAGTACCTACCGGTGACAGTACCCATGACTCGGCGGGGGATCACGGAGACACCGTTGGGAGTCATGTACGTATGCATACGTTGAAAGGCGAGGGTCAGAGCTAGGCACTCGTGCTTTCGGGATAGCGTATGATACGTGATCAGGATTTCTGTGTCGATGCTTGGCACATGGTTTTCATGATATTTCTTTAACACCTTTGTATATATAACAGGGGATTTAGCCGTTGTTATATATATCCTTACACCAATATTAGTGGAGTGGGACGCTAATATATGTGTATTGGCCCCATCATATTTATTTCTGCATATATAAATATTTAGGATGCTAGAATCTTACTTGAGATGTGATTTGGGATATTAGGTGATTCATTGAGATTGGATACAAGATACCTATGAGATTGTCGATTTGTACATTCGGGATATAGGAGATTACTCGATATTGTACATTGGTGAGATGTGAGACTTATTTGATATGAGAGCCCAATTTGGGGGCGGATTTGAACGTCTTGATGGATTATGACCCTACCACGATGTCAGGTTTCCGTGGGAACGACATATTTCACTCCATACCACATACCTACTCACTTATGCACGGTTTTATATATTGGTAGTACCTGTTAGTGTACCCTTATGATTGCTGCATATCTACTTTCTCATATCCCTATTGCATAGTTATTGCGTACTATTATCATGTCATTATTACTGTAATCGCATATCTTAGATTCATGTTGTACGTACATTCCTGCGATTACCTGCATATGTTATCTACTATTCACGAGTTGGCAACTCTCCCCCGTTGTGCCACAGGTGTTTCAGGTTGTTCCCCAGAATAGTCGAGGCAGGCTATTCAGCTTTTCATCTATCATCTTTTGCTACAGATACTGCATTGGCTCACAGTGTGCTATTTTGCTTAGGTGGGTTTTGGTGGTTATCTGTATTTTGTTTTGTACCTTCGTTGTATTTGTACTCTCCATCTACTATTATGTTGTTGATTTAGAGACTTAGTGAGGACGCTAATGTATATTATTTGTGGATTTGTTGTCTTCTATATACAGCTTTCTCTCTATTGTCTTTATTTCTTCGCTACGGCGTCGTATATTTGTATTGTATTCATCTTGACTAGTTATTACAAAAAGGGGGTGTTGCCAAAATTTTAAAGAAAAAAGTAGAACTTTTAAAGAATTTGGGTTGCGATTTCAAGGGTTTCAAAAACTTATATTATCTTTTCCGTATTTTCTTGGTTTAGATTTCTGGGTTTTGGCTTTCTTTTACTGCGTTACGTCTTTAGGCGTTGCGTAGTATTAGGGCCGTTATGGGCCAATTTTGGGTCGTGACAAATGGTTTAAAAAGGAGTGGCTTAAGCTCCGCCTTTTGAAATCTTGCTTTTTCATAAAAAGCCGAGTAGATTTCAAATCTGATTCTAGAACATCTTTTTAGGTTTCTTTTGTTTACATTAATCATACTAATGTAGTCCCATCATTTAAGTCCTTAGCCATTACAGAAAAGAAACGAAAATAGAACGTACTCTTATGCCATCCGCATTTGCCACAATGCCCCGTTATGAACCGTTACGTTACTTAACTAACGACATAGCGGGGCGGGACTAGCACGGATGCAAAACATAAGCAACGTTTATTACATATCATATATATAATAGCATTCGTATCAACATATAAAGTAATCACATTACAGAATATCCACAGCAGAAGCACATATATGAAAATACTGGATATACTAGGAGGTCCGTATTATGTATTTAGCCAACAATAGAAATACGGATTCCACGGTCGTGATGAATACCCAAGCCCACACCCCTAGACCCCTACGAGAGCGGCAAGTTACCCTATAAATTCTAGAGTTTAGGAGACCCAGTCTCGACTCCTCGAGATGGCCTCCCACTAAACCCTAGAATCCGGTCACTTGTGCTCCCCTCCTTGGGTGTATCCTAATGCGGAAAAGTAAATAATATACAACAATGGTGACATCATCCTCAACTCGGAAGTTCCCCAATAAAAGAATATTACATACATTTAATTTTACATGAATGAAAAGAAAAACTCCCATCTCACATAAAACCCCCGGCTATTCATTCACGACGATCCTGCACATCATATCTCAGCAACACATAATATCACATATCATCAACGTAAGCAAGTTTGCGTACCCCAATTGTCGTTAATGTATAGCAACGAAACCAGCGATACACCACATACTACATTTATTGTCGCAGAAAAGAAAGTGAAAAATTACAACAATTGGAATCGACATAGCCTTTAGACATCATAAACCCGGAATATCACATGTTCAAGATTTCATGCCTAACAATGCAAATCTTATATTTAGGTCTCAACCATGAAAATACCTTTTCAAAAGAAACCAGGTAATTCAACAAGATTCCCGATTCTACCGAGACCCAAATATTAGACTTACACGCAACTAATTACTTTTCACAAAACTAATTAGTGTAGATTCCAATTATCGTATCACATCACAGATATCTAGACAATGTTAAACGTTTCAATCGAATCAACAAGCACCCTTAAATTACCCCGATGAGCTCAACACTTGAGCATAGTTAAAGTACCCAAAAACGAGCCATAGTACCTATGATCCATCCATAGAAGGGCCAAACTAAAGCCTCACCTATGACACCACGGAATTACGGCAAACCCTAAGGTTCAGTCACGGTTCCGAGGGCATAGAATCGAGTTAAGGTTTTTGTTCTTCTAGAGAGTCCATAGAGTTACTTGCATGACTATCGAATATAATTAACTTAAGAAAATTCCAACACTTGGAAATTTTCAGCGAGGGCAATGGGGGGTTATTGTTGTTCGCTTGAACTGTTAAATATCATCCAATTTACCTTTACAATGTTAAGAAATGCGACTACAAAGTACTCCGAATAAGGACCTAAGCATAATTTGCATCACATGAAAATTTGGTTTAAACAAACAATACCTGAAACCCCAAAACCTAGACACCGGTGCACAGGAAAATTTTTGGGCAAAACAGAGGAAAGTGGGGCCGGCAACATCGGATTTTAGAGGGGGGCTTGGCTAAAATCCGAGGGATTTGCCTGCAATTTGTTCTGTGCACTCATTGTTGTGTCAGTAAGCTTCTGCAGTTGTTTGAAAATTTTTTCGAGCACTTTTAAAAATCAACAGAGAAGCTATATTTGTGGGTTGCAGTTTTTGTTATTCGGAGTTGTTTCGTTTCCGTATTCTATCTAATATTGTTTATGTTTCTAGCTTAGCTCTGATACCACTGTTGGGATTCTATAGCACCACACTAGGTTTAGGGTTGTATCACACTTGCTATAACAAAAATTTTAGAGGGTGCTAAACAATTCCATCCATGAATCGAACTAGAAAGATAGAGTAACAACATACTAGTATCATATACTACAAGTGTCTAACACTAAGTTGGAGAGAATACAACCTTTGTAGACCTCCTCCTAGACTCCTTGGATCGATTGAGGTTTGAACCAGTTGGCTTGTGTCCTTTCAAGTCCATGATGATCCACCACGAATTACCTTTGCACCAAGCTCCAAGCTTCTATTGATCAAAGAAGAAGAAGCAGCAAACACTCCAATCTAGTGGGCTAAACTAAAGTGGAATGGTGATTTGGATTTGGATCTCAATTAAAAACCTTTTCTTTTTAATCCTTTCTCTTTCTTTTGAAACCCTAGTGAGCTTTGAGGAGAGAGAGGAAGAAGGAGATGGCTCAAACTAAACTCAAGAGAGAATAATAAGAATAATAAGAGTAACCCTTGCTTAACTCAAGAGAGTAAGAGAGCTCTCATGCTAAACTATGGTTGCATAATATCTAGATATTTTGTAACTAGAGTTTAAGCAAAACCATTGGCAAATGAAACCATGGTTTTGACTTGTCAACACAAGAAAATGAGAGTTGAATAATCAACCATGATTTCATTTGTCATTTTTGTTATTCTCAAATTAACAAAATTTAAATAAATATGCAACCATGTGAGTCTTTCATTGCCACCACCAATGTATCATAAACCATGACACGTGTATGCTTGCATGTGTGCATGCACATCAACACATACATACACTCATGCATGCAACAAAAGAAATAGGTTTAAATAAATGAGCTAATTGTTGGGTTCCTATCGACGACAGCAAGGTTTCGGGAGGCATCGTCCATGCCATTTTTAAAATTTTTCCGTTAAAAGGAACTCTAAACTAGAATCGTTAGCTAGAATATAATACGGAAACTCTTGTAAACCATTTACTATCTAAGTGAAAAAGGAAATACAACCTTTATAGATCGGTCCTTCACTTCATAAGCTCCTTGTAGTTCCCTTCGCTGCGATCATGGTGCTCCCGGACTCTCGGACGGCTCCATGAGAAGATAGCAACGGTATTTCTTGAAGTCTTCGAGGCCGAAGATGATCTACGTCGAGAGGATGCTAACTCAAGCTTCTACTTCACTAACTAAAGAATTAGTGAAGCAAACACCCTAAAATAAAGTGCTAGTATAGTAGAGGATGATGATATAGGAAGTAGGTACACTTTAGAATTTCTTTTCTCACATTATTTCCTCACTTAATCAAAACCTTAGCAAGCTTTTTAAGCTTGAGGAAGAAGATGAACTAAAATGAAATAAGATTAATGATTAAGTGATATGAGCTAACCATGGGTGAGTGGGTATCATATACTAATTCATGTAGAGACATAACCATGGCTATATTATAATGGTTAGGTTGATTAATATCTAAAGTAAAAACAAAACTAGTGGACTAAGTCAATGCAACCATAAGCTTCATGAAGCTTCATGCATATGAGCTCATCATCCACAAATTTTAGAATTACTTTAAATATAAAAAACCTAACACTATAATTAGTATGGTATAAGTATTATACACCCATGTAATTTGTATCAACAACCATGATACAAAATGAACACAATTAATATATATCACATATATAAAAAGTGTGCACATGTGAGAAAAACAAATGCTTAAGTGAACCAATGTTAGTTAATTTAAATTAGTATATCACATATACAATTATACACTAAATTATCTAATCAACACTTGACTTAATAATCCGGCTATATCATATATAACCAACTAACATCCAATGTATCGTCTTATCGAATCAACCCTTGATTCGATGATCCGGTTATATCACATATAACCGACCGATACAAAAAGTCGCGAGAATAGAATATGGTATCACATACACGCAATATTCTCGGCCCCGTACATATCACATATGTGCTCCTATTTCGTTTTGCCTGAGCCAGTAAAACCTCTATGTAGGACTCTAAAGGCCCGTCAACACGCCGGCAATAGGTGATGATCACATCAAGCACCCACAAGCCGTCAGCGATACTAGCTGGACGTAACGGATACCCGGGTATTAAGCGATCAGAAGATCAGCAAGCAAGCCCTCTCCAACTCCTGCAAAAGCCTGACAGTGACACTACCGTACAGTCCCGTCTCCTTGTCTGATATGTCGTATATCAAGTCTAGGGGTAGTAAACGTCAGACCCCAATAACCGATAAGTCATGCCGATGTGAGGCTCAGAACGGGTCGATAAACTACTGGTAACACTTACCAGTAAATCTTTAAACCAGCCCTGGCCAGGGACTTCCCTGTTATGGCCAATCGAGCACAACGCAACATCAACCCCCAATACCGGGAGAGACGAAACCACTCCTATCGCTCATTGCCTCCTTGTAACTCGGGACTGTACCCAAAAACCACCGTTTTTCATGCCCTCTTGGACGTGGTAAGGTGGAAATCAAAGCACAGTGGGAATCACACAAGACTCTATGACGATCTCGGGTCTACAGACTAACCTGTACCAGTGTCACCAGAGAACTGCCATCTGACGTGAGGTATAATACCATCTGGGAGTTCTCGGCGAGTCCATCCAGTGTACCCAGTCTCTACTGAGCACCCGTATATCATCTCTGATGTCAAACACCAATGGATATGGGATCATCCATCGCCCATCTATATGGGTCGAGAAGCTATAAGCTAGTCTACTCTGGTATATCGATGCCCCGTCTCGATACACCCACGAATAGAGACTTTGAAGGATGTACTTATGGACTACCATGTCCCCATTAGTATGATCCACATCATAGTCCAGGTAGTCAAGTACACATCCTAAGGGCTTTACCAACATGTAACAGAGTGACAATCAGTGTACATGTTAAGGTAAAGAGTAACCAGATAGCATACTATCATGTCGAGCAAGAAAGTCCTCCCTATACATATCCAAGCATCCACTACAGTATACATCTCATGTATAGTAATGGCCTCTAGGGCATACATATAACTAACAATCTCCCACTTACACTAGGGCCATCTGATAACACTGGTTGTAGTATCTCATACTCAACCATCCCATAAAAGTCTCTTTCTGGGATTGTGAGTGGATCCGCCGTGTTGTCCTCTGAGTCTACTCTCCTAACCTCAATCCCCTAGAGATCAACCATCTCTATGACTAGGTGATACTTGTTAGTGTATATGCCCTAGAGGCCATTACTGTATCATACTAGTTTGTATATTACTTAATGGATGCTTGGGATATTCACCTTGTATATACAATCTTGCTCAAAATAGTAGTATGCTACTTGGTTTGTTTCTACTTCAATGTGTACATGTGTTTATTTTTGTATATCGCCTATACACATTAGTAGAGCCCTTAGGATCCTTGCTTGATTACCAGCGATGTGATGGCCGTCACACTAGTGGGGCTGGGTAATCTATAAGCACATCCTTATGCAGGTCCCTGGTCGCAGGACTATCGAGACAGGGCATCGATACTCCGGAGTAGACTGGCGCATGCGCTTCTCATCCCAGTGTGGGAGACGGTCTGTCCCACAGCCGTCAGTACGTCGTACTTGAGATAGTATGCGGGTGCTCGTTAGGTTACGGGTATACTGGACAGGACTCGTCGGGAACTGACTAGTTGGTATTATGCCTATCGTCAGTTATCAGTTCCCAGGTGACATGAGTACAGCTTAGTCCGCTGACTTGACACTGTCACTTCGCCTCGAGTGTGTTCCCACTGTACTTTGATCACAACCCTACCACGGCTCAAAGGAGTCGTGCAAACAGGTAGTGGTTGGGTGCAGTCCCGAAGCACTTGGAGGCAGTGACGGTTAGACAGGATTCGTCTCTCCCGGTATTGGGGGTTGACATCGCGCTGTGTCTAGGAGAGCCATTACACGAGTAGTCCCTGGCCAGGGCAAACGAGATATACTGGTAGGCTTCCAGTGTTATCTCAGGGTGTTTTGGGCTTCGCTCCGGCACGACTTGTACCGCTATTGGGGGACTGACGTTTACCGCCCCCTAGGCCCGCCATGCGATGTATCAGACGAACAGACCGGACTGTACGGAGAATGTCACACTCAGGCTCAGTAAGAGTTCAGATGGGTTTCACCTCGTCGGTCTTCTTGTCGGCATTACCTGGAGACCGTTACGCACAGCTAGTGCCGCTTGCGGTCTGTGGTTAGACCCACTGCCAGCGTAGTGTCGAGTCTTTAGAGTCCCACACAGAAAGCTTTTCGCCTTTAGGCAAAAGAGTAGAGGTCGCATGGTATTGCGACAGGTCGCATGGTTTTGCGACAGGTCGCATGGTTTTGCGACAGGGTTCGGTCACATCCGTGCACTTGTGCACGTACAGTGTCCGGACAGTTTACACTAGCGGGCTTTGGTTTAAGCCAGATCCTAGTGTAACTTATGGGATTGGATTTATCCAGTTTGCATTCGTGTTCCTCGGAACGCGGATGCGGGTGTGTATGCACAGTTGACAGGGAGACAGAGGCAGTGGATTCTCATTAGGGTTGTTGACAGTTGACCGTTGACTATTTGACTTTTTGTTCAACCCTAATGAGAATATGATATGTGATTAACTATTATATTAATTATGTATGATGGTGACATGGTTGTTGACTTGTTGACTTGTTGACTTTTGTTGACTTGTTGACTTTGTTGACTTGTTGACTTTGTTGACCGGTTGACTAGGCTTGACTAGTTGACCATCATGATAACCATAGCCATCATTTCATGGCAAAGACTTTTGTTTGCTTGCTCATTTGTGCAAAATGAGTGCATGAAATGATATGGTTATGGTTGCTTCAACCATCACATAAGACTTTTTTGGTATGATGAGTTATCATTGCTTTGGATTATGAGAGGGTGAAAGACAAAAGAGAGCCTCATTCTCACTTACACATTCTCTCTCTTGTTCTTGAGCTCTCTTGCTCTTGCTTTCACTCTCATCCTCTTGCTCCCTCTCTTGACTCTATGGTTCATATCTCTCATGAGTTGAGAATCAAGAACCATAGATAAAATCCCATTCTAATTCTTCTCTACTCATTCTAGTTCACTAGGTTTAGCAAACCAAGTAAACTAGTTTCTTCAAAGAACGAAGAAGGAGCTAAAGGTTGGAGCTTTCAGGTGGATCTTTCTTCGGCGTAAGGAGACGACGAGAAGAAGCCGGTCCGGACCACCATCGGAGCTTGAAGACGAAGGAGTTCAAGACAAGCAAGGTATAACCCCCTAACCGAGTAGCTAGAAACTCATAGTTAGGTTGTTAGATAGATGTTTAACCAAGATCCGGGTTTTTAGGTCCATGTTACCACCTCAGTAAAAATCGTTTTTTACCAAATTCCGCATTCCCGAAAGTACCGGGAGAGGTAGCATGGACTTACAGTGGTATCAGAGCCTAATTAAACTCTATCTAACATGTTAGCAAGTAACTAGAAGATCGATCAAAGAAAAAGTCCCGAAAACGAACCCCAAAAATTCAAGTTTCTGTCGATTTTTTTACTGTTCAAAAGTTGATTATTTTAACACCTAAAATCGGCTCAGGGTTTTTTATTGCTACTGTAGAAAAATCACCAAGTGATTCCTCTAAACGACCGTGGAAACGCGGCAATAGCTTGCTATTGCCGCGGTTCCGCGGCCTCCTTGCCTCCTCTCTGGTGTTTATTTGCTACAGTATGCTTCTGGGGGTATTTTGGGAATTTTGGTACATGTATTTTCAACCCAGATTTTCCAGAACGAAAATTTTATTTTGGGGTCCCGAAAATCTGTATTTTTGATTGAACTTCTAAAAGACTTAAGCTAACGGGTTTTTCTGTAATGTGATATTTGTATTGAACGTCTACTAATCGCTATATGTCGATTAGTGGGGGTTATACAAATCTGTGATCTGTAATGTTGCTGGAATGTGTATATGAATATGTTGGATTGTCGCGGGTGAATAGCCGGGGGTTGTGAGACGAGAGTTTTCTTTTCTTTCAATTCATGTAAATTTTGTAAATTGATGTAATAATTATTTGTATGGCCGCACAACCGGGTCGGGGTTGTAGCCGTCATTGTATAATTTCTTTTTACTGTTTTTGCTCCTAGGATAGACCCATGGAGGGGGTGCACAGACTACCGGGTATGCCGAAGTGTCGAGTGGCCTACTCATGGAGATGAGGGAGGTTGCTACGCTTCGGGTACTTGGCGGGTAGTTTGCCGCACCCATAGGGGTCTTGGGTTGGGTATTGGCTATTCACCGCGACCGTGTAATCTGTCTTTCGTTACAGGCTCGTACGAATTACAAATTCCTTGTATATCCAATGTATTCATCTGTGATCTGAAATGTTTATCATTGCAGTATATCTATATATGATATTATTTAGGCGTTACTTATGTTTTACAGACGCGCTAGCCCAGCCCCCGCTCTGTCGTTAGTTAAGTAACCTAACGGGTAATGACGGGGCCCAGTGGCGAATGCGAAAGGCATAAGCGTACGTCATATTTTGGTTGTTTTCTGCAATGGTAGGATTAAATGATGGGACGCATTAAAAGAACTAATGCAAGAATATCACGCATTAAAAGAACTAATGCAAGATAATAAACCAAGTTAAAGTCGTTGGAACACTTTCGAAAAACCACTCGGTTCTTTTCAAAACCAACTTTTAAATGCGGAGCTTGAGCCACTCCTTTTAAAAGCTATCTCGTTCCATCGACCAAATCAAGTTCACTACGTTCACGGTTTTGCCAAAACCATTCGTAGCCCTCCGTCGTTTCGTATGAATATTCAATAGTATTCAAGCTGTGTTTGTTGACCTTCGTCAAGGCATAGTGATTGGTAGCTGTTGGGTATTTATATGTAGCATAGATAGATGCGTTGGTTTGGGACATTCGCATTACCTTGTTGACCTTCGTCAAGGGTATATACGGGTGGATTCAAATTAACCTGGATAATGACGGGCAGAACTTGACATGTGACTTATGATTTGTTGACCTTCGTTAAGATCATAAGAGCATGGGGCAAAAATCCACATCGGGAGTTTCATAAGTACTGAAACTTGCTAGATTTGCATACCATTTGGAGTGTGATGATTCTGGTAGGATTCCTTCAGTTTCGTCACGCAATGATATTTGGATCCCGATCCTACTGTGAGTATATGCTACTCCTCGGGAAATTTCTCACTAATCGATCAATGCTATAAACCTAGTAGGTGCCTAGAAAGGTGTTAGCGGGGCTACGCCCCCAGGGAAAAGAGGTTCTCTAATTAAGGAACTTCGCGAAAGCGTTGGAAAACCTCCCTCGAAGTACCGACACCGGCCTGGCTGAACGGTTAAGCAAGTATTGTGCGGTGGGATTGATCCCGGCTAATTCTTCCTTTATGGTTTGAGGAGGGATTCGAGAAACAGTGGGAACCATCCTGTTTAGACAAACTAAAAACCACTCTAAACTTGCAAGAGCATCATGCTGAGTGTTTCTTCTTCTCTCTCCTAATTGTAGCGACCAATCGACATGACTGGACTTAAGTTACTTCTAGATAAAAACATACTGACAGGGCCAAACTACAAAGATTGGCTCAGGAATGTCAAAATGGCAATCACTTACGACAAGCTGGGGTATCTTCTTACCACCAAAGCTCCCCCTGTCCCTGGTCCCACTTCCAGCGTCGCGGATAAGGAAATCCGCAAGACTTGGGAGATTGACAGCGCGAAGGCCAAGTGCCTCGTACTTGCCTCGATGGACAACAAACATCAGAGGAGGCACGAGAATATGGACCTTGAATCCATATTTCTCCATACAAAAGAACTGTATGGAGAGCAATCACGTATCGCGAGATACGAAGCGTCGAAAAAGTTATTCTCGACAAAAATGGCCGTCGGATCATCAGTAGCCGAGCACGTGCTAAAGATGATCAGCTACATTGAGGAGCTCGCGGACCTAGGGACCACATTGGAGAGTGAACTCTATACGAATATAGTTCTCCAGTCCCTTCCTTCCATTTACGCCCAGTTCATACTGAACTTCAACTTACAAGAAAAAGAGGTTGAACTTTCAGAGCTCCTCAACATGCTGAGGAGCGCAGAGGGCACCCTACAGAAAGGTAAGGAAACATCCACTTTGTTTGTAGGAGGATCATCTTCTTCTAGGTCCAAGGCGAAAGCCAAGGGAAAGAAGAAGAAAGCCCCCGCCAAACCAAGGGGCGGTGTTAGTAAAGTGGATACGAAGGGAAAAACAAAAGCAACAAAGAAAGCGGGGAAGCTTGTGGATAAGGAAGAGTGCTTCTATTGTCATAAGAAAGGTCACTGGAAGAATGATTGCAGGGCTTGGAAAGCCAGGACACAGGAATTGAAGCAGGTTGCAGCTTCAGCTTCAGGTGTGTATGTTATTGAAAACTGTCTTTCAATAAACTCTACTTCCTGGGTACTGGATACCGGATCAGGATCTCATATCTGTAATTCTTTGCAGGCGTTGAGAAACCGTAGGGTTTTGAAGGCAGGTGACATGACCCTCAGAGTTGCGAACGGAGCTAGCATGGATGCTAAAGCCGTGGGGGACTATCACCTGGGAATGTCAGATGGACATGTTTTGGTTTTGCGTAATTGCTTTTTTGTACCCAACGCAACTTGTAATATCATTTCTGTATCTTTAGTTTCTAAAGAAGGTTATGAATTTGCGTTTGTAAGTAATGTTGTAAACATTCACCTTAATCAAGTTCTGATTGGGTCAGGTACATTGAGTAATGGTATATACGTATTGAACCAACCACAGATTTTCAATGTCCAGAATACACATAAAAGAAAGTCTCCAGAAATAAATTAGACTTTCTTGTGGCATTGTAGACTGGGTCACATCAATGAGAGAAGGTTGACGAAGTTACATACAGAAGGGTATTTGAATGCGTTCGAATATCAGTCGTATGCCACTTGTCAATCCTGTCTCAAAGGAAAGATGACAAAGACTCCGTTTACTGGACATGGAGTAAGAGCGAGCGAGCTCTTGGGACTCGTACACAGTGACGTGTGCGGTCCAATGTCTACACATGCGCGAAGCGGTTATTCTTACTTCATTACTTTTACGGATGACTTCTCAAGGTACGGTTATGTCTTCTTAATGAAACATAAGTCCGAAGCCTTTGGAAAATTCCAGGAGTATAAGAATGAAGTAGAGAAACAGACCGGCAAAAGTATTAAGATTCTAAGATCGGATCGAGGTGGAGAATACTTAAGTGCCGAGTTCCTGGACTATTTAAAAGAGAACGAAATTCTCTCTCAGCTTACTCTTCCATACACTCCGCAACATAACGGTGTATCGGAGAGGCGGAACCGCACCCTATTGGATATGGTCCGGTCCATGATGAGTAACGCTGAGTTACCGCGATCATTCTGGGGATATGCACTAGAAGCAGCTGCGTATCTCTTGAACAAGGCTCCCACCAAGACTGTGCCTACCACCCCATATGAGATGTGGACTGGAAAGAAACCCTGTCTTAAGTATCTTAAGGTATGGGGATGTCCAGCTTTTGTAAAAAAGCAGCATGCGGACAAGCTTGAGGCACGTTCAGTACAGTGTAAGTTTGTGGGATACCCAAGGAACTCCAGGGGGTATCTTTTCTATTCCGCTGAGGAACAAAAGGTTTTTGTTTCTCAGCATGCCCGCTTCTTGGAAACTGAGTTTTTGGAAACCCAGATAAGTGGGAGCACAATAGAACTGGAAGAAGTTCCAGAACCACAGACTGTTACTGAAAGCTTAGTGGAACCAGAGGGTTCAACAGAACAGGACATTCCTACGCCGCTCCGCAGGAGTAGTAGGCAGACTCATCCGCCCGATAGATACTACGGTTTTCTTATAGACGGGGATAGAGAGGATTGCATCATAGATTATGATGAGCCTACTAGCTTCCAGCAGGCCGTTCAGAGCGTTGACTCAGTGAAATGGCTGGATGCAATGCGGACCGAAATGGAGTCCATGTACACCAACAAGGTATGGACGTTGGACATTGCTCCAGACGGGGTAAAACCCGTAGGATGCAAGTGGATCTTCAAAAGGAAGATTGGTGTAGATGGACAGGTTGAGACCTATAAAGCTAGGCTGGTAGCAAAGGGTTTTTGTCAAAGACCTGGCTTGGACTATGACGAAACCTTCTCTCCAGTAGCCATGCTGAAATCCATTCGGATCCTTCTTGCCATTGATGCCTTCCACGATTATAAGATCTGGCAAATGGACGTAAAGACCGCTTTTCAAAATGGAAATTTAGAGGAGTGTGTCTATATGGACCAACCAGAGGGTTTCATTCAGAGTGGGAGCAGCGGAAAGGTGTGCAAGTTGCTTAAGTCCATCTATGGACTAAAGCAGGCATCGCGGAGTTGGAACATCTGCTTTGATGAGACGGTCAAAGAATTTGGCTTTATCAAAAATCCAGATGAACCATGCATCTATAGTAGATTTGTAGCAAGAACTGTAGTATTCCTCGTTTTATACGTGGATGACATTCTCTTAATAGGAAATGACATTCCTATGCTACAATCTGTCAAGGGGTTCTTGTCACACAGGTTCTCCATGAAAGACCTGGGTGATGCCTCATACATCCTGGGGATCCGGATCCATCGTGATAGATCCAAGAGGATATTAGGACTTTCACAGTCCAGGTACATCGACACTGTACTGAAAAGATTCAGTATGGAAGATTCCAAGCGCGGTAACCTACCGGCTTGTCACGGGATCACCCTCTCTAAATAGATGTCTCCCAAGACTGATTTGGAGAGGGATCGCATGTCTATTATACCATACGCTTCTGCGGTAGGCTCTATAATGTATGCGATGTTGTGTACCAGACCGGATGTAGCTTATGCACTGAGTGTGGTAAGCCGGTATCAGTCAAACCCTGGGGAGAAACACTGGATAGCGGTAAAGAACATTCTCAAGTACCTGAGAAGGACTAAGGAGATGTTCTTGGTGTATGGCGGAAAAGACCTCCAGATCGAGGCCTTTGCTGACTCCAGCTTCCAGAGTGACAAGGATGATTCCAAGTCCATGTCGGGTTTTGTCTTTACCCTCAATGGAGGGGCGGTGTGTTGGAAGAGTTCCAAACAAGAAACCGTTGCAGACTCGACGATGGAAGCGGAATACATCGCTGCATCTGATGCCGCAAAAGAAGCTGTCTGGATGAGGAAGTTCTTGAAAGAACTTCAGGTGGTTCCGTCCATTGTTGATCCAATACCTCTGTATTGCGACAACAACGGGGCTATAGCTTTAGCGAAGGAACCCAGGTCCCATCAGAGATCCAGGCACATCTTGAGGCGGTATCACCTGATCAGGGAGATCGTGGATCACCAGGAGATCGAGGTTCGGAGAGTCGCTTCAGAAGATAACACTGCAGATCCATTCACCAAGGCCCTGCCCCAGACTCAGTTCGAGCGGCTGATCGAGATGATAGGTCTTCGATACGCCAGTACATGGCCTTAGTGCAAGTGGGAGATTGTTAGTGTATATGCCCTAGAGGCCATTACTGTATCATACTAGTTTGTATATTACTTAATGGATGCTTGGGATATTCACCTTGTATATACAATCTTGCTCAAAATAGTAGTATGCTACTTGGTTTGTTTCTACTTCAATGTGTACATGTGTTTATTTTTGTATATCGCCTATACACATTAGCAGAGCCCTTAGGATCTTTTCTTGATTACCAGCGATATGATGGCCGTCACACTAGTGGGGCTGGGTAATCTATAAGCACATCCTTATGCAGGTCCCTGGTCGCAGGACTATCGAGACAGGGCATCGATACTCCGGAGTAGACTGGCGCATGCGCTTCTCATCCCAGTGTGGGAGACGGTCTGTCCCACAGCCGTCAGTACGTCGTACTTGAGATAGTATGCGGGTGCTCGTTAGGTTACGGGTACACTGGACAGGACTCGTCGGGAACTGACTAGTTGGTATTATGCCTATCGTCAGTTATCAGTTCCCAGGTGACATGAGTAAGCTTAGTCCGCTGACTTGACACTGTCACTTCGCCTCGAGTGTGTTCCCACTGTACTTTGATTACTACCCTACCACGGCTCAAAGGAGTCGTGCAAACAGGTAGTGGTTGGGTGCAGTCCTGAAGCACTTGGAGGCAGTGACGGTTAGACAGGATTCGTCTCTCCCGGTATTGGGGGTTGACATCGCGCTGTGTCTAGGAGAGCCATTACACGAGTAGTCCCTGGCCAGGGCAAACGAGATATACTGGTAGGCTTCCAGTGTTATCTCAGGGTGTTTTGGGCTTCGCTCCGGCACGACTTGTACCGCTATTGAGGGACTGACGTTTACCGCCCCCTAGGCCCGCCATGCGATGTATCAGACGAACAGACCGGACTGTACGGAGAATTTCACACTCAGGCTCAGTAGGAGTTCAGATGGGTTTCGCCTCGTCGGTCTTCTTGTCGGCATTACCTGGGGACCGTTACGCACAGCTAGTGCCGATTACGGTATGTGGTTAAACCCACTGCCAGCGTAGTGTCGAGTCTTTAGAGTCCCACACAGAAAGCTTTTCTCCTTTAGACAAAAGAGTAGAGGTCGCATGGTATTGCGACAGGTCGCATGGTTTTGCGACAAGGTTCGGTCACATCCGTGCACTTGTGCACGTACAGTGTCCGGACAGTTTACACTAGCGGGCTTTGGTTTAAGCCAGATCCTAGTGTACCTTATGGGATTGGATTTATCCAGTTTGCATTCGTGTTCCTCGGAACGCGGATGCGGGTGTGTATGCACAGTTGACAGGGAGACAGAGGCAGTGGATTCTCATTAGGGTTGTTGACAGTTGACCGTTGACTATTTGACTTTTTGTTCAACTCTAATGAGAATATAATATGTGATTAATTATTATATTAATTAAGCATTATGGTGACATGGTTGTTGACTTGTTGACTTTGTTGACTTGTTGACTTTTGTTGACTTGTTGACTTTGTTGACTTGTTGACTTTTGTTGACTTTGTTGACCGGTTGACTAGGCTTGACTAGTTGACCATCATGATAACCATAGCCATCATTTTATGGCAAAGACTTTTGTTTGCTTGCTCATTTGTGCAAAATGAGTGCATGAAATGATATGGTTATGGTTGCTTCAACCATCACATAAGACTTTTTTGGTATGATGAGTTATCATTGCTTTGGATTATGAGAGGGTGAAAGACAAAAGAGAGCCTCATTCTCACTTACACATTCTCTCTCTTGTTCTTGAGCTCTCTTGCTCTTGCTTTCACTCTCATCCTCTTGCTCCCTCTCTTGACTCTATGGTTCATATCTCTCATGAGTTGAGAATCAAGAACCATAGATAAAATCCCATTCTAATTCTTCTCTACTCATTCTAGTTCACTAGGTTTAGTAAACCAAGTGAACTAGTTTCTTCAAAGAACGAAGAAGGAGCTAAAGGTTGGAGCTTTCAGGTGGATCTTTCTTCGGCGTAAGGAGACGACGAGAAGAAGCCGGTCCGGACCACCATCGGAGCTTGAAGACGAAGGAGTTCAAGACAAGCAAGGTATAACCCCCTAACTGAGTAGCTAGAAACTCATAGTTAGGTTGTTAGATAGATGTTTAACCAAGATCCGGGTTTTTAGGTCCATGTTACCACCTCCGTAAAAATCGTTTTTTACCAAATTCCGCATTCCCGAAAGTATCGGGAGAGGTAGCATGGACTTACAATACTGTCTTAGAATATGTCTGGATCATTGATGGGACGGGCGTTCCTAGTCATAAGCCAAAACTCCGTTGTCTTACAATGGTAGGAACAAAGTTCATCTCATGAACTAATATACACCCAGATTGCCTCTTTGGTAGTATCTTAAGTAGCGATGTATCCAGCCTTTATCGTCTAGTATGCCACGGTATCTATCTTGGAACTCTTCCAACGTACCATCCCTCCACTGAGGGTAAAGACAATGCCTATGACTGATATTCAGTCGAACTTATCACTCTGGAAGCTATCCAGTGATTCTCCCCAGGATCGATTGATACCATCTCACTACACCTAGTGAGAATCCTAATATCCACTTAGATCTATCACATAGATCCAAAACTCTGGATTTAGGAGGTATCACCTTGATCCTATATGGAGAATCCTTTATGATAAGAGGAGATTGACAGAGCGTAGCATAGGAAACTCCTTTCCTATCAAGATTATGTCATCCACGTACAATACGAAGAAGACCACCTTACTCTCTACTACCTTTTTGTATATACAAGGTTCATATACCATTTTGATGAAGTCAAATTCTTTGACTACCATATCAAAACAGATGTTCCAACTCTGCGATGCCTGCTTTAACTCATAAAGAAACTTGCACACGTTTCCGCTGCTCCCACTGTCTATGAAGCCCACTGGCTGTGTACTTATAGACGCTCTCTTCTAAATCAGTATTTAGAAAGGCAGTCATAACACCCAACCACTAGATATCATAGTCATGGTATGTAGCAGTGGCAAGTAGGATCCGGATGGACTTAAGCATAGGCCCCAGAAATGGTTTCATCATTATCCAAGCTTGGTTGATGACGAGAACCTTTAACAAGTCTAGCTTTGAAAGTCTCATCTTTTCCATTTACACCAAGTAATCTTCTCAAGATATACTTGCTCCTGATGGGGATTTAACCCTTCAGATATAGCAACCAATGTCCATATTTTGTTGGTGTATATGGATTCCATCTCAGATCGCTTAGCATCCATCCATTCTTACAGAGTCCCCACTGTTGATGGCCTGGTCGAAACTAGTTGGGTCATCATCTTATGATGCAATCCTCACTCCCACTGTCATAGAGAAACTGAAGTATCTCTCAGGTAGATGAGGAACCCTACCAGATCGGTGGAGAGGCTGAGGTTCGTTGGGAGCTACTGAATCCTCCGGTTTTACCAAATCATCAGCTGCAGTTTGTATAGCTGGAACTCCTTCCAGTTCTACCTCATGACCACAAATTTCTTCCAAAATAAATTCCTTTTCTAAAAAGGTGGCATGCCGAGAAATAAACACCATTTTTTCCTCCGTGCGGTAAAAGATATTCCCTTACGAATGCTTGGGATATCCAACAAACTTCCACAGAACTGACCTTGCCTCGAGCTTGTCCGGATTTTGCTTTTAGACATAGGCCGGACAACCCCAAATCTTAACTTACTTAAGAGATGTGTACTTCCCATACCATATCTCATATGGAGTGGTAGGCACCAGATTTGGTTGGAACGCCATTCAATAGGTATGCAGCTTCACAAGTGCATAACTCCCAAAAGGAAACAGGAAACTCAGTAGTACTCATCATAGAGCGCACCATATCTCATAGGGTGCAATTGCTCGGCCCCGATACACCGACGTGATGTGGTGTATGCGGAGGAGTAATGCTGAGAGAGAATCCCATTCTCCTTTAGAATAGTCCAGGAATTCCGTGCTCAAGTATTCTTCTCCCTGATCTTATCAAAGGACATAATACTTATGCCCTTTTTGGTTCTTTACTTGTGACTTATATTCTTTGAATATCTCAAAAGTTTCTGACTTGTGTTTCAATAAGAACATATGTCTGAAGCTTGATAGATCATCGGTGAATGTAATGAAGTACAAAGAACCAGACATGGTATGTACAGACAGGAGATTCACATACATCATCATGTATCAATCCCAAGTGTTCACTAACTCTTTCTCTGTTTCCAATAAACGGAGCTATGATCATCTTATCTTTGTGACATGACTGGCAAGTTTAATAAAATGTAAATTCAAACTGATTTAAATATGCATCTTTATGTAACTTCAGCTAGTCGGGTCGCATTGATATGTCCTAGTTTACAATGCCTCAAGAAGGATTCGTTCATTTCTGAACTCTTCCTCTTGTGTGTGTTCTGTACGTTAAGAACTGTGGTTTGTTTTAGAACGCATATTCTTTTAGATAACGCGCCTGATCCGATCAACTCTTGATATAGGAAATGTTCAAAACATTATCCAACAATACAAAATTATATCCTTCTTTACTAAATAAAGAGACTGATATGATGTTATATATCAGGTTCGATATCTAATAACATTCATTCAGAATCAATGTATTCGGTAATATAGGGTAATAACTGCCAACATCTTGGCTGCAACAATTGCATCGTTTCCAACTCTTGAAATTTTATCACCCGTTCTCAGTTCTTTACCTATCTGTAGCCCATATAACATATTACATATGTGGGATCCTGATCCGGTATCTCATACCCAGGACGCAGAGGATACTGAGAAATAGTTCTCGGTAATAAATACACCCGAAGAAGATGCATCAGTATGCACTTTCTTCGTTTGGGCGGCACGAGAATCCTGGTAATCCCCTATTTCCTGCTCGGTCTTATAACAATTATAAGTTGGAGCGGGACCAACGTTACCCAGTACAGTATACCAAACGGGTTCGGTCAATACATCCTTATTATTATCTTGATTAAGGCGTGACATGGTCGCTACCTGGAGAGAGAGAGAAGAAAACACTCTGCGTGCGCTCTTGCAAAATTAGATTGGTTATTATTTTATCTAATCAGGATGGCTCCCACTGTTTTTATCAAATCTTCCTTCAAACCTTAAAAGGAAAGACTATCCAGGATTAATTACACCCTACAAGTTCGCCAATCTTTCAGCCAGGCCAGTGCCGGTACTTTGAGGGAGGTTCCCCGTGCTTCTGCACGGACCTAATTAAAATAAACCTTATTTTCCCAGGGGCGTAACCCCGTTGACACCTTTCTAGACACCTACTTGATCGACTAATTGTAATGTGTAAAACTCTCCCAGGAGTAACTCTTACTCGCAGTGGGTATCGGGATCCAGCTATCTCATAGAAGGTATGCAATCTCATTGCAAATTTCAACACTTGAAATTCCCGATAATTTTGCCCCTAGCACCCTATGACCTTGACGGAGGTCAACAAACCATAGGCTACTAGTCAAGTTTAACCCGTCATTTCTTGATTGAATCAAATCCACCCGCACGACCCTTGACGGAGGTCAACAAGGTCATACGACTACTCTAATCCAATCTGCATCATATGCATAAGCAGATAAATACTAGTCAGCTGCCGCATACTACGCCTTGACGGAGGTCAACAAACGTAGCACGAATACTAAGTAGTACTTATCTGAAATGACGGAGGACTACGACAGTTTTTTAAGAAAACCTTTGCCTAATGAACTTGATATCGTTGTAGAATCAAATGATTTAAAATGGAGTGTTTTTTAGGCTTTTTCTAGTTTCGCTAAAGAGGTCACTCCCGGTGAAGGGATCTCGGCTCTTTCCTCGTCGAATGAGTTGCATGATATATCACATATATCACTATGCAAAGCAAAAACTATAAAAGCAATCAAAATACAAACCGAGGGTTGTAGCATCTGCCAGTTATTGTTAAACGGGTCACTCCCGGTGAAGGGATCTCGGCCCTTTCCTTATCGAATAAGGTGCAGGATATTCTACAAGGAACACCGCTATGCAAAGCAAGAACTGTAGCTACCTGTTTTTGAAAATTCGATTCCATAACATCTTTTAGGTTTCTTTTCTTTCATTAATACATTAATGAAGTCCCATCATTTAAGTCATCCATATGACCCCATATACATCTATCGACTCTGGTCAGTATCCTTCGGATAACCGTCAAGTCCAACCAATCACTGGTTGGTAGTTGTCCCACTGCCAGGCTCACCGTCTACTACACAGCGAATCCGTTCTCGCCCTGGGGTACCATACCGGGTCCACCATGTACCCGTAATCGGCCTCGTCCACTCCTCGACTCGGGTTCATATGTCGCTCTCAGCACCGAGAAAACACATGGTGGACGCACTGAAATATCATAGCAAGGGAACCGGGTTTTTAAAACAATTACATATTCTCCTTGAAATATCCACGGTTCCCAAATCCAAAAATAGCATGAAAACGAATATCTCAATGCGCATAATCATAAAGCATGATGTATGTGACATATAAATGAAATGCAAGTATAACAGTATATCATGCAACATGGAAATAATAGTATGCACATACAAGGTCATATCCTGAGGCAATAATACTACTGTGTAGTGACATGGCAATTATCGATGATGAAGTGTGTGAGCCGGCAAGCAAGTGTACGTGGAACATACGCATCATCGATAATGGTGCTGGTGCCCTAGTAACATGATAGTAATATAGCAATAAACATATGCAAAGCAATGTGAATAGCATGAATATGCGGAAATCGAATAATCAACGCAACAGTAAAGAATCTACACCCATATGTATATGTCATGCAGTTATGCCATTTGATATAAGACAAATCAGGATTTTTACTAAAAATAAGGGCTACGGTGTTTTTAAGAAAGATACGTCTTTTGAAAATTCCCGTAGAATCCCTTTACTTGTCCTTAAGATATTCCTGATTCGTAGTTTTGAAATAGGTATGACTCGGGTCTAATCTAACATCTACTATGCAAACTACAGATCTAAGTATCAAGTAAATCGGGAGGGGTATGGAAACCACCTAAATCTGAGTCGATATATAGATATAATAGTCGGTGATCCTGCTTCAATAGTATCGCGTACGATACAGTATATCATATGACATCCTCAAGTCATGAGTGCGGATATATCATCAATATAAAGCTCGTACGGTAAATCGTCGTACGACATCCCAATAGCTGGGTACGGGTCAGTATCACATTCCTCTCATCAAATATCAGGTATCATTATAATCATATCACATAATCTGGGGTACAGATCTAAGTCTAGTACAAATCAATACCATCTATATAAGTATGAAAGCGGGGGTAAAACACATGCCCAACGGCCCGCTAAGATCACATGTCGTATCGCAAGTACGAATCACATCACCTCACCGATCTCACGGCACAATGCCCCAAATCATCGACTCATGTCCAATGTCATCCAATATCATCATCAACACAGTGTAAGTATAGTGAATATGCAAGGGTGCGCGTGTGGGTGTAAACCTATTCTAGGGTTCGCGACTATGAACTATACTAGTTTACTTCTAACCCTAAGCTATCCATAATACACCTAACACCATATCCATGACACACTATAACTATCATATATAATATATAGTATATCAACTACGGACTACGGGGGTGCTATACGCCATCCACCCGACTTCCCCCTGTAGATATAATCTACCCACCTTGCGTCTTCATTTGTCGATGTCGTCACGTGCTTACTTGTCGTCCTGAAGTCTTCATGGGATACCTACACGTCAAAGTATCGTAATGCGCATCAAAACCAAATCAAATCTAAAACGGCACACGAAACCCAAAACGATACGATAAGGGGCCTATAGGTCAGAACCTATGGGCACGCCTTTAAAACCATCAATCAATCCTCGATATCGTCGTATAAACGCTAAATGGTCGAGGTAAAACACAATACACAATTGCAGAAATAAAATAAATACGGAATACGGAAACACGAATCCAAAACAACAACTAAGGAAATAGGCTCCAGATTTCACCCTAGGTTAAACTAGACAAATCTACACATGCCAGGGGCCTAATCTACAGATAAGGGGACACCAAAACCAAAACGAGCCAAAATAGGGCAGGTCCGGCCGCAAATTGCGGCCAAACGGGATAAATCTGCAGCCGGGAAAATGAGTTAAGGGCTGGGGTCTTGGTGATAGCTTTCTGGGTGCCTGCACATGTCACTGTCCAACCAAATAAATTTTCAGAGTCTCGGGTTGATAGCAGATCCCATAAAATCTTTACAGATTCCATAAATTTTCCGATATCGGTTTCTAAATCTGTATTCTGGGTCTTAAGTCTCAGGTTTGGGTCTCCATACTAGCACTAAGGTGTTTACATAACCTTTACTGAGCTCAATTTCACATCATAACTCAACTTTCCCTCAAACCCTAACTAGGTTTACCTTAAGTCCATAAAGCACACAATGTCGGTTCTATCATAACATAGGGGTATAAGTAACGCTAAAACTAGGCAAATGGTTCAGTAATTACCTCATTTGGCAACTCAAGAATTTTCTTGAGTTGCCCCTAGTGGCCAAAATCCTTGCTTCCTTGGTCCAATGTGTAGATCTTGAGCTTATGCACACTTTTAATGAAATGAGGGTAGGGTTTTGGTGATGTTTGTGAGATGATTTGGGGCTTGAAGAGGGGAGGATGAAGAGGGGCAGCAGCTGCAGCAGGAGATGGATGAAGCGGGAGAGAGAAAATGAGAGGAAGAATGAAAAGATGGCTAAGTCCAAGATGAAAGGAAACCATACATCTCTCTCTCTCACCATACCTCAATATAAAAATCCTTTTCCATTTCTTTCTCTTTTCCTTTTCTTTCCTCTCTAAACCCTTCTCACTAGAATTGTAACCCCAAAAGGAACATGGTGGAAAAATGCACAAGTGTAAGAAAAATGATATGTGCATGTTTTGCACAAAAATGCTAAAAAAAACCGATTAGCGATTATTTAATCGCGATTAGCACTAAATTAGCTTATAACTAACCATAAAAACTTAAAAATGGCATAATTCCATAAAATAACCTATTTTAGAATTTTCCATAATTTCCCAAAATTTCCCCCCATTTATTTGTATTTAATTATACCAAATTATTAAAATATTCAATAAAATAATATTAAATTATAAATTTCCCAAAAATAATATTTTATTATTTTGAAATGTTACACATATGGATGACGTATTTCCGAGACGGGGTCATGTGGATGACGTATTTCCGTGACGGGGTCATGTGGATGACGTATTTCCGTGACGGGGTCATGACGGGATCATATAGATGACGTATTTCCGTGACGGGGTCATGTGGATGACGTATTTCCGAGACGGGGTCATGTGGATGACGTATTTCCGAGACGGGGTCATATGGATGATGTATTCCGAGACGGGGTCATTTGGATGACGTATTTCCGCGACGGGGTCATGTGGATGACGTATTTCCGAGACGGGGTCATGTGGATGAAGTATTTCCCATACGGGGTCATGTGGATGACGTATTTCCGTGACGGGTCATGTGGATGACGTATTTCCGAGACGGGGTCATATGGATGACGTATTTCCGTGACGGGGTCATGTGGATGACGTATTTCCGTGACGGGGTCATGTGGATGATGTATTTCCGAGACGGGGTCATGTGGATGACGTATTTCCACGACGGGGTTATGTAGATGACGTATTTTCGAAACGGGGTTATATGGATGACGTATTTCCGTGACGGGGTCATGTTGATGACGTATTTCTGAGACAGGATCATATGGATGACGTATTTCCGAGACGGGGTCATGTAGATGACGTATTTCCGTGACGGGGTCATATGGATGACGTATTTCCGAGACGGGCTCATGTAGATGACGTATTTCCGAAACGGGGTCATGTTGATGACGTATTTCCGCGACGGGGTCATGTGGATGACGTATTTCCGAAACGGGGTCATGTGGATGACGTATTTTCGAAACGGGGTCATATGGATGACGTATTGTCTGTTGTAATGAGACGAATATCGAAGTGGTCTCCAGGTTGTCTGGGAACCATCGAGATTTGGAGTAGGAGCTTTGCCGTAGCTCCAGGGTTGATTGTGGCGTCTAAATCCTGCTGGAATGGGGAGGAACGCCGTTGATGATCTCTAGGCTATCCCTGAACCATCGAGATTTGGCTTTGTTTTCTGATGGAGCCTGGGGAGGGAAGGTCTGATTCCTTCTTTGTTTTTGCCCCTAGATTGTATACAGGGATTAATGTGATATCGCCTGTAGGGCATAAATTTCATTTCATTTTATTTCTTTCCACGATGCTCTATCATTTCAGCTTTTATATCGCGAAGGTCGCGATTGTCCAATCATTTCGGCTATTTTTCGCGGTGCCCAATCATTTCGGCTATTTATTTTATTTTTACTCGCTGCTTTTTATTGCGAGTTGCCCAATCATTTCGGCTATTTTGCATGCATACATTGTTTTACTTGCTGATTTTGTTGCAAGTTGCACCATCATTTCGGCTATTCGTATGCATGTGTGGCTCGCTGGCTTTTTGCTGCAAGCTTGGAATCAGATACCGATTTCGGCATCAGCATCGCTACAACTGGATTATTGCCAGGGGCAAATCATCATTTTCCTCTGTCGATGTCGAACAAAGGTGGCTTAGCGAACATGGTTAGAATTTTGTCGACTAAGGCTTTTGATTTTATGAGCCGTAAGGGTCTCATAAAGGTTTTTCTCCCTGCGAGTCGTGAGGATCTCGTAGGTGCGTTTTCTCCTTAAGAATCATGAGGATTCCTAAATGTATAGGTTCTCGTAAGTCGTAAGGATCTTACAAGAGTATTTTCTCCTCATAAGTCGAGAAGGCTTATAAGGGGGTTCACCGTGCGAACATATCCCTAGTCACGATGGGACTTTGTTAGGAAAATGTTTATTCGCGCCCGTGGATTGTATACAAGGGTCAATACTGAACCGCTTGTAGGGCAGTGTTGGAGGTTGTGGTGGTTGCTTAAGAACAGGTTTATATCCCTGTAGCTTAAGACTTTCAAATCTTATGAGCCGTGAGGGTCTCATAAGAGGGTTCTCCTTACGAGTCGTGAAGATCTCGCAAGTGTAATTTCTCCCTAGGGATCGTGGGGGTCCCTAAGTGTATTACTCCCTTGTGAGTTGTAAAGATCTCACGAAGGTGGTTTCTCCCCACAAGGTCGAGAGGACCTTGCAAGTGTCTTTTAACGAGATTGCGCCCTTTCGGGTTTTCACAAAACTCGCCGGTAGCCCTGCTGTTTTTACTCACGGAGCTCTTTCGGGTCTTCATCTATTCCCTTTTTTCTTATGGACATACCGTTTTCTTTTTCTTTTTCTCTTTTTTTTTATTCTAACGAGGTTGCGCCCTTTCGGGTTTTCACAAAACTCGCCGGTAGCCCTGCTGTTTTTACTCACGGAGCCCTTTCGGTTTTCATCCGTACCCTTTTTTGCTTATGGACATACCATTTTTTTCTCTTTTTTTTATTCTCTTTTTTTGTATCATCTTTGGGATGCTGCAATCCACCGTAGTTTATCGACATCTCGGTCAACAGCTAGTTTTAGGACATAGTGGTCCAACGTTAGTTTAAGGACGTTTCGGTCCGTTGTTAGTTTAAGGACGTTTCGGTCCGTTGTCCGGCTACTACTTATAGAGTTTGGGCTTAGGAAGATAGTAAGCGGACATAGTCATCGTCATCTATCGTTAACCTAGGCCGTGACTCGTCAGGCGTAGTACTTTTTCAGGAAGCGACCATTTATTGGCCTGAAAGTTCTTTCACCATGCATGTCCATGAGTAGATAAGCTCCACCCTGGTAGAATTTGTCTATGATATAAGGGCCATCATAGTTCGGCTCGGATTTCCCCCGCTTGGCACGATTGGGGATCATAGGTCTTTTAACCACTAGCATGAGTTCGCCTTGGCGGAATGTTCTCGGCCTAGTCAATCTCGTATATAAGCGCATCATCTTTGCTTTATAAGCCTCTAGATTTTGTTGCGCTATGAGCCGGGTTTCATCGAGGGCATCGAGCTCCTCAAGCCGAAGGTGAGCATTCTCTTCGTCCGTTAGCTCGTAATGAACTGCCACTCGTAGAGAGGGTAATTCTATCTCGAGGGGGAGTACTGTCTCCATACCAAATACTAATGCATACGGCATTACGTTCGTGGCTGTTTTGAACGTAGTTCGATATGCCCAGAGAGCTTCATGCAGTCTCTCATACCAGTCCCTCTTATTTCGAGACACCGTCTTTTTGACGATCTTTGTCAAGGTCTTGTTGAAAGCCTCAGCTAGACCGTTAGCTCGGGGATTATAGACCGAAGAGCACCTCCAGTCTATGTTATGTTGTTGTGCGAAGCGGCTGATTTTGTGGTTTCTATAGGCTGGCCCATTATCGAAGATGATCCGTCGTGGAGTTCCAAACCGATAAATGACGTGTGTCTTGAAGAAATGGAAGATATTATCTGTCTTCACTTCCCTCAACGGTACTGCTTCTGCCCATTTGGAGAAGTAATCAGTTGTTGCCAAAATGAATCGATGTCCTCTGGACGACGCTGGTTCAATGGCGCCGATTATGTCAGTCCCCCACATTTCGAACGGCCGGCTAGCCACTGTTGGATGTAGTGGATTTGGATGCTGATGGATGAAGTCTCCGTGAATCTGGAATGCGTGGCACTGCTTCGCGTATTCGAGGCAGTCTTGGATCATCATGGCCAATAATAACCCATCCGTTTGATCTTCATCTTTTTCATTGGCCCGGCTTGGTGAGAACTGCAGAGTCCGTCGTGAGTTTCTTGGACAACTTTCTTTACCTCTTCAGGTCCTAGGCATCTTAGCCACAGAGAATCAAATGACCTTTTATACAGAGTATCATTGACGAAAGCAAAAGACAGTGCTCGTTTCACAAGCTGATATCTTGAGGATGCATCTTCAGGTGTTCGACAGGATTTGAAGTAATCTATAAATACTTCCCTCCAATCCTCAGCCTTTTCCTGGTCTTTTATTTGTAGAGTCGTTTACTTGGTTATTCCTTTTTCTTCGGACGACTCCGGAGATACTTCTGCCGGAGCAAGAACCCGACGGCTTTGCACAACGATCCTCACGTCATCGAGGTTCTCGTCGGCAAGTTCTTTAGCGAGCTTGGCTAATGCATCTGCCTTGCTATTTTCCGCACGCGGTATACTTTCCAAGGTGTAGGAAGGAATTTGGGTCAGCAGTTGCCGCACCCTCTCACCGTACTTTACCAACTCTGGCTTGCACGTTTGGTAGTCGCCATTTATTTGACTAACGACCAGCTGGGAGTCTCCGTATATGAGGAGGTTTTCAATTCCCATGTCGATAGCGATCTCGAGACCTACTATTAAAGCTTCATATTCGGCTTCATTGTTTGTCCTCGGCTCTGTTAAGGAGAAGGCAAAACGCATTATCCCTCCTTATGGAGTCACGAAGATGAGGCCTACCCCTGATTTGATTATGGTGGTGCTTTGTTTGCGCTTCTTAATGGAAGACGCTCCATCAAAATAGAGTTCCCACCGAGTATCATCCCCATCGATCGTGTCAAACGCATGTTCATCTGGCAATTCGCAGTTCAAAGGAGAATCGGCAGGTATCGGATGCTCAGCAAGGAAGTCGGCGATGGCCTGACCTTTCACTGCCTTAAGAGGCCAATAAGTTATCGAGAATTCCATCAAGAGCAGGGCCCATTTAGCGAGTCGTCATGTTAATATGGCCTTTGACATCAAATATTTGAGGGGATCAACCTTTGATATGAGATGGACCTCATGTGCCAATGCATAGTGTCTGGGCTTCGTGGTTGCGAAGATCAACTCCAAGCAGTGTTTTTCAATGGGAGAGTAATTGCTTTCTGCCCCCAGGAGAACCCGACTCAGATAATAAAGGGCCCTCTCCTTCCCTTGGTCATTTTCTTGTGCCCACAGTGCGCCTAAAGAACCTTCGAGGGATGTTGTGTACAGGACGAGGGGTTTTCCTTTAACGAGAGCGGCCAGTACTGTCGGATTTTGCAGGTATTGCTTGATTTCGTCCAGTGCGTTTTGGCATTTGCGATCCCAGACGAAAGGGGTTCCCTTCTTCATCAGGTGACTATAAGGACGACACTTGCCTGCGAGTTTGGCTATGAATCGCCGGATATTTGCGAGCTTTCCTTGGAGAGATCGCAGCTGCTTGAGAGTCTTTGGCGGGGGCATTTCCATGATCGCCTTGATCTTCGACGGATCTATCTCGATGCCTCTGTGTCAGACGATGAATCCTAGGAATTTGCCCGAGGATACCCCGAACGCGCATTTGAGATGGTTCATCTTCAAGTTGTATTGCCGAAAGCGTTGAAATACGACCTTGAGATGCTCTAAATGTTCCTCGTATGATTTGCTTTTAACCACGAGGTCGTCGATATAACATTCGACAATTTCATGTATGAGGTCATCGAAGATCTTCGTCATGGCCCTCTGATAAGTGGCACCGAAAGGCATCACCTTGTAGCAGAATATGCCCAAAGGGGTCCGAAAAGCAGTATGTTTCTGGTCCTCGGGATGCATCTTTATCTGATTATATCCTGATGAGCCATCCATGAAGGAGAAAACTTCGTGAGTGGACGTGTTGTTTATCATCAGCTTGGTGACCGGTATTGGGAAGTCGTCCTTCGGGCAGGCTTTATTGAGATCCCGAAAGTCCACAGATATGCGCACAGTCCCATTTTTCTTCATCACTGGAACGATGTTGGCGATCCAATCAGGATATTGAACCTCTTGGATGAAGCCGAAGTCGATTAGCTTTTTGACCTCGGCGTTGATGCTCATCTCAAGCTCGAGCCGCATTCCCCTCGGTGCCTGTTTGATCGGCTTGACGTCCGGGGATATCGCCAATTTGTGTACAGCAATCTCTGGATCTAATCCTGGCATCTCGGAATAGTTCCACGCAAAGCAGTCTTTATGCTGCATAAGCACGTCCTTTAGCGTAGCCACCCTTTCTTCAGACAACAGCTCACTGACGAACGTCGGCCACGGTGTAGGGTTCCTAGGCACTCTAGTGAAGTCTCACAAGTGATGAAACACGCAAATTTCTAAAAATTATGGTGCCGAGAAAACCTAGAACGGATCGTTAACTAGAAATCAAGGCGAAGCAAGCAAGTAATCGAATTAAATGCTAAGGGAAAGTGACTACAACCTTTGTAGATCCGGTCCACCACCTCCTAGGCTCCGTGATGAAGCCCCTCCGCTGTCCAAAACGAACCCATGACTCTAGCATCGGTATCATCGAAGAATGGGCGAGCTTGATCGTCGGTTCGATGCCGAAGATGATCTACGTCGAGGTACCGCAAGAACAAGCTCCAACTTCATCAAGCTTTGAAAACTTATGAAGGAAACACCCTATACTACTTGGCAAGAGGTAGAGGATGAAGAAATAGGAAGTGGGTAGACTTTAGTTTTGGATTTCTCACTTGTTTTCTCATGTTGCCATTGAACTAGAAAGCTTTTCTTTTGTTGAAAAAGATGAAGAAGAAGAAGAAGATATGATAAGTGTTATATTTAAAAAGGAAAATAAAAAGAATACTTATCATAACTTCAACCATGGTTTAGTGTAGAGATTTAACCAAGGTTTAGATGAGTGGTTAGGGTTAAAGAAGAAACAAGAATGGTTGACTTGTTCAAAGCTTCAAGAAGCTTTAAAGAAAAAACAAACTAAGCCACCATTTCTTTTTCTCTTTATCTTTTCCAAAACAATAATAAATGGATAAATAAATAAGAGAAAAGAAACCCTAACCATTCACTAAACATGGTTTAATCTTTACACAAACCCAAAAGAGCAAGTATCATCAAACATGATACAATCTTATGCACAAAAGTATATCACATATACAACTTGCACAATTCAAGTGAGAAAATCCTTTTTTAAACTGAACCAATACTAGTTAATGCAAAGTAATATATCAAATATATAAATATGCACTAAATCATTAAATCAACACTTGATTTAACGATCCGGTCATATTGGATATAACCGACTAGTATCATATGTATCGGCTTATCGAATCAATCCTTGATTCGATAACTAGGTTATATCGCATATAACCGTTCGATACATTCATCGCGAGAATAGAATACGGTATCACATACACGAATTATTCTCGGTCCCGCACATATCTCATATGCGCTCCTATTTCGTTTCGCTTGAGCCAGGAAACCTCTGTGTAGGACTCTAAAGACTCGTTAATACGCCGGCAGCGGATGATGATCATATCAAACACCCACAAGCCGCAAGCGGTCTGCCAAACGTAATGGCCACCCGGGTATTGAGCGATCAGAAGATCGACGAGCAAGCCCGCTCACACTCCTGTGAATCCAACCAGTAACACTTACCGTACAGTCCGGTCTGTTCGTCTGATATGTCACATATCTCACCTAGGGGTGGTAAACGTCAGACCCCAATAGCTCGATAAGTCATGCCGACGTAAGGACCATAACATTCGTGAAACTACTGATAACTCTTACCAGTATATCACTGCAACCCTGACCAGGGATTTCCTGTTATGGCCAGTCGAGCATAGCACAACATCAACCCCCAATACCGGGAGAGACGAATCCCCTCCTATCGCTCATTGCCTCCATGTGAATCGGGACTGTACCCAAAAACCACCTGTTTGCACAACTCAGTAGAGCCATGGTAGGGTGGAAATCAAAGCACAGTGGGAGACACACAAGACTCTATGACGATCTCGGGTCAACAGACTAAGCTGTACCAGTGTCACCAGAGAACTGCCATCTGACGTGAGGTATAATACCATCTGGGAGTTCTCGGCGAGTCCGTTCAGTGTACCCAGTCTCCACTGAGCACCCGCATACCATCTCCGATGTCAAACACCAATGGATATGGGACATCCATCGCCCATCGCATGGGTCGAGAAGATATACGCTAGTCTACTCTGGAATATCGATCCCCCGTCTCGATATTCCCTCGACTAGGAACATTTCAAGGATGTACTCATGGACTATCCAGGCCCCACTAGTATGATCAGCATCACAGTCCTTGAAGTCGAGTACACATCCTAAGGGCTTTATCAACATGTAACAGAGAGACAGAAAGTATACATGTTAAGACAAAGAGCAACCAGATAGCATACTATCATGTCGAGCAAGAAAGTCCTACCTATACATGTCCCAGCATCCACTACAATATACATCAAATGTACAGTAATGGCCTCTAGGGCATACATATAACTAACAATCTCCCACTTGCACTAGGGCCATCTGTAGCAGTGGTCGCAGTATCTAATACTCAACCATCCCATATGAGTCTCTCTCTGGGAAAAGGCCTTCGTGAGTGGATCCGCCGTGTTGTCCTCTGAGTCTACTCTCCTAACCTCGATCAACCTGGAGATCAACTATCTCCATGATCAGGTGATGCTTCCTCAGAATTTGTCTGGGTCACTGATGGGACCAGGGTTCCAGGGCCGAAGCCACACTTCCATTGTCATACAATGGCAGGAACCAAGTTCATCTTATGAACCAATATACACCCAAACTTCCTCTTTGGTAGTATCTTCAATAGCGATGTTACCAGCCTTTATCGTCTAGTTTGCCACGGTATCTAGCTTGGAACTCTTCCAACATACCGTCCCTTTACTGAGGGTAAAGACAGTGCCTGTGACTGACATTCAGTCGTCTTTATCACCCTGGAACACTTCCAGTGATTCTCCCCAGGATCGATTGATACCATCTCACTACATCTAGTGAGAATCCTAGCATCCAATTACATCTATCTTATAGATGAAAACTCAGGATTTTAGGAGGTATCACTTTGATCCTATTTGGAGAATCCTTGTGATAATAGGAGATTGATCGATCGTAGTATAGGAAACTCTTTTCCTATCAAGAGTATGTTGTCTACGTACAATACGAAGATGACCACCTTACTCTCTACTACCCTGTTGTATATACAAGGTTCGTCTACCATTTTGATGAAGTCAAACACTTTGACTATCACATCAAAACAGACGTTCCAACTCCGCGATACCTGCTTCATTATGTAAAGCAACTTGCACACGTTTCCGCTGCTCCCACTGTTTACGAAGACCTCTGGCTGTGTTCTTATAGACGTTCTCTTCTAAATCAGTATTTAGAAAAACAGTCATGGCACCCAACCGCCAGATATCGTAGTCATGGTATGTAGCCGTGGTAAGTAGGATCTGGATGGACTTAAGCATATTCCCTAGAAAAGGTTTCATCATTATCCACGCCTGGTCAATGACGAAAACCTTTAACAAGTCTAGCTTTGAAAGTCTCAACTTTTCCATCTACACCAAGTAATCTTCTCAAGATATACTTGCTCCTGATGGGGATTTAACCCTTCAGATATAGCAGCTAAAGTCCATACTTTGCTGGTGTATGTAGATTCCATCTCAGATCGCTAAGCATCCAGCCATTCTTACAGAGTCCCTACTCTTGATGGCCTGCTCGAAACTAGTGGGGTCATCATCTCATGATGCAATCCTTGCTCCCACTGTCATCGAGAAACCGAGGTATCTCTCAGGCGGATGAGGAACCCTACTAGATCGGCGGAGAGGCTGAGGTTCGTCGGAAACTATAGAATCCTTTGGTTCTGTCAAATCATCAACTGCAGTTTTGTATAGCTGGAACCTTTCCAGTTCTACAGAACTGATCCTGCCTCGATCTTGTCCGGATTTTGCTTTAAACACAGGCCGGACAACCCCAAATCTTAACTCGCTTAAGAGATGGGTTCTTCCCATACCATATCTTATATGGAGTGGTAGGCAGTGATTTGATTCAAACCTAATTCAATAGGTATGCAGCTTCTCAAGTGCATAACTCCAAAAGGAAATAGGTAACTCAGTAATACTCATCATAGAGCACACCATATCCAATACTGTGCAATTGCTCCGCCCTGATACACCGTTGTGCTGTGGTGTAATCAGAGGAGTAGTACGGAGAGAGAATCTCATTCTCCTTTAGAATGGTCCAGGAATGCCATGCACAAGTATTCTCCTCCCTGATCTCATCATAGGACATAATACTTATACTCGGTTATTGGTTCTCTACTTCTAACTTATATTCTGTGAATATCTCAAAAGGTTCGGACTTATGTTTCAACAGGAACATATGACTGAATCTTGAGAGATTATCAGAGAATATAGTGAAGTATAAAGAACCAGTCCTGGCATGTGTAGACAGGAGACTTTACATACATTATCATGTATCCGTCCCAAGAGTTACTAACTCTTTCTCTGTTTATAGTAAACGGAGCTATGGTCATCTAATCTTTGTGACATGACTGGCAAGTTTCATAAGATGTAAATTCAAACTGATTTAAATATGCATCTAAAATGTAACTTCAGCCAGTCGGGTCGCATTGATATGACCTAGTCTGCAATGCCTCAAGAATGATTCGTTCATTTCTGAACTCTTCCTCTTGTGTGTGTTCAGTATACAAGGAACTGTAGTTTGATTTAGAACGTCAATGCTTTTAGATAACGTGCCTGAACCGATCAACTTTTGATATAAGAAATGTTCAAAACATTATCCAACAATACAAAATTATATCATTTCTTTACTAATAAAGAGACTGATATGATTTTGTATATCAGGTTCGGTATCTAATAGCATTTGTTCAGAATCAATGTATTGGTAATACAGGGTGACAGTGACCAACAGACTTGGCTGCAACACTTGCCCCGTTTTCTGCCTCATGAAACTTATCACCCGTTCTCAGTTTTTCTACCTTTTTGTAGCCCTATGTAACATATTACATATCTGGGATCCTGATCCGGTATCATATACCCAGGATGAAGAGGATACTGAGAAACAGTTCTTTGTAATGAACACACCCGAAGGAGATGCATCTCATGCACTTTCTTCGTTTGGGCGGCATGGGAATCCTGGCATTCCCCTATTTCCTACTCTGTCTTATAACAATTATAAGTTGGAGCGGGACCAACGTTCCCCTAGCTCAGTATAACAAGCGGGTTCGGTCAATACATCCATATTATTATCTTGATTAAGACGTGATATGGTCGCTACCTGGAGAGAGAGAGAAGAAAACACTCTGCGTGCGCTCTTGCAAGATCAGATTGGTTATATATTTTATCTAATCAGGATGGCTCCCACTGTTTTTATCAAATCTTCCTTCAAACCCTAAAAGGAAAGACTAGCCGGGATTAATTACACTCTACAAGTTCGCCAATCTTTCAGCCAGGCCAGTGTCGGTACTTTGAGGGAGGTTCCCCGTGCTTTCGCACGGACCTAATTACAGTAAACCTCGTTTTCCCAGAGGCGTAACCCCGTTGACACCTTTCTAGACACCTACTTGATCGGCTAATTGCAAAGTGCAAAACTCTCCCAGGAGTAACAATTACTCGCAGTGGGTATCGGGATCCCACTATCATATAGAAGGTATGCAATCTCATTGCAAATTTCAACACTTGAAACTCCCGATAAAGGTTTTTACCCCTAGCACCTATGACCTTGGCTAAGGTCAACAAATCATAGGTACTAGTCAAGTTCTACCCGTCATTTCGTGATTAATTAGACCCACCCACATGACCCTTGTCTAAGGTCAACAAAGCCACATGACTGTCCTAACTAATCGCATCATATGCGGTGTAGGAAGACATCACTTAGCTACCGTACACTGTGCCTTGACTATGGTCAACAAACACAGCACGAATACTAAGTACTCTACTTCCTAAAATGACGGAGGGTTGCGAATGGTTTTTGTGAAAACCTTTAACGCTTTGAACTTGATCTCATTGCGGAATCAAATGGTTTTAAATGGAATGTTTTTGAGGCTTTTCTAGTTTTGCTAAAGGGGTCACTCCCGGTGAAGGAATCGTCGGCCCTTTCCTCGTCGAATGAGGTGCGGGATATATCATATATAACACTGTGCAAAGCGGAAACTATAGAAGCGATCAAAGACAAACCGAGGGTTGTAGCATCTGCCAGTTATTGCTAAAGGAGTCACTCCCGGTGAAGGGATCTCGGTCCTTTCCCTATCGAATAAGGTGCAGGATGTTCTACAAGGAACACCGCGATGCAAAGCAAGAACTGTAGCTACCTGTTTTATTTTGAAATTCGATTCCACAACATCAATTAGGTTTATTTTCTTTCATTAATCTCATTAATGAATATCCCATCATTTAAATTACCTAAACATCACAGATAAATATGACGTACACTTATGCCATCCGCATTCGCCTCGATGTCCCCTCGTGCACCGTTAGGTTAGGTAACTAACGGCAGAGCGGGGCAGGGCTAGCGCGGGTGTAAAACATAAGCAACGTCTATATAATATATCATATATAATATATATAATACCTGTCACAGAACATCGCATGATCACATCACAGATAAAGCACAGCAGAAGAATCATATGAAATATTGGATATACTAGGACGTCCGTGTTTTCAATACGAGCCAGTATAAAACACGGATTCCACGGTCGTGATGAATAGCCAATCCCACACCCCTAGACCCCTACGAGAGCGGCAAGAAACCCTACCAATTCTAGGGTTAGGAGACCCGGACTCGACTCCTCGAGTTGGTCTCCCACTGGACCCCAGAACCCGGTTACTTGTGCTCCCCTCCTTGGGTCTATCCTAGTGCAGAAAAGTAAATAATATACATCAATGGTGACATCTTCCGCAACCTGGAAGTGCCCCAATAAAAGAATATTACATACAAGTTTTTACATGAATGAAAATGGAAAAACACTCATCTCACATAAAAACCCCCGGCTATTCAAATACGACGATCCAATATAACATATCCAGCAAAACATAACATCACATGTCATCAACGTAAGTAAATAAGCGCATCCTAATTGTCGTTGACATATAGCAACGAAACCGGCGATATCACATATTACACTTACGGTCACAGAAAAGAATGTGTAAAACTACAACAATTGGAATCCGCAACCACCTCAGACATCGCATGCCTGACCAAATGAATTCTTTAGACATCGCATGCCTAACAATTATAAACCCCGCATTTTAGTCTCATTATCGAAAACTCTTTTCAATATCAAGTCGGGAAATTCAACAGGATTCCCGACATTCTGATCGAATACTCGTCGCAAACTTCAGTAGGCGGCCGCACCCCCGATACCGTCGATGAAGTGCACCAAGGAGGAACACCGCTGCCGCGAGCACCCGAACGGATGCTTTCGGCGACGGGGTTCTCCTACAGTCACTTGGTCGGGGCTATGGAGTGAGGCTGTCTATTAAGTTTACCCGGCGAGTATCCGCGTACGCTACGTGATTGCGACGGACTTTTGATCACATCAAAATTCCGTGGCAACCGATCAAGTGAGACTAAACTTCTATGTTTATAACATTCATTCAGTTATCACATAACTACTTATGAATTCCAATTATTGTATCCCATTCCAGATAAACAGAAAATGTTAAACTTTTCGATCGAACAGTCAAACACCCAAGTTTTCCCGATACAGATCAACACATGAAATAAGTCTAACAACATTCAGTTCGTGCCTCAGTACCAACGGTCCAGCCGTAGAAGGGTCAAGCCAACGTCTCACATGTGGCACGCCGTACTGCCCCAAACCCGAAGGTTCAAAGGGCAGTTCAAGACGGTCACATAATCGAGTTAAGGTTTGTTGTCTTCTAGAGGGTCCATCGCGTTACTTGCACTACTTAGAACGTCGTTAAACTACAGAAAAATCCAACAATTGGAAATTTCCCGGCAGGGGAAAAAGCGGGTATTTATATCCGGTCGAACTTTTTAACATATTCTAAAAATACCCGGAAAAGCACACCGACAAAATTAGACAGTCCGATCGAATACACCGAGTCCCCAAATCAACCCAGAAATTTCAACTCTTTAATAAATATTAAAAATTCCCAGGAAAACCAGCACTGCCAAATGTGAGTTACTGTGCCAAATGCAACGCAAGATACGACAAAATAGCCGCGGAACCGCCGCACGAGCCACGCTCGTGCCGCGGAACCGCGGCCGTTTAATGGAGTTAGGGTTACGAATTGCACAGTTACTCTTATATTTTCCTGCTGATATTTCTGGATATTTTTAATTCCAAAAAATCCACATTTTACAGAAAAGTCCAGAGAGCAATTTCAAAGTCGGGTTTTGGGTCGATCGGACTTCTAACTCCGTCGGGACTTCGCCTAAGGCTCTAGCTAGGCTCTGATACCACTGTAGGGTTCCTAGACACTCTAGTGAAGTCTCACAAGTGATGAAACACGCAAATTTCTAAAAATTATGGTGCCGAGAAAACCTAGAACGGATCGTTAACTAGAAATCAAGGCGAAGCAAGCAAGTAATCGAATTAAATGCTAAGGGAAAGTGACTACAACCTTTGTAGATCCGGTCCACCACCTCCTAGGCTCCGTGATGAAGCCCCTCCGCTGTCCAAAACGAACCCATGACTCTAGCATCGGTATCATCGAAGAATGGGCGAGCTTGATCGTCGGTTCGATGCCGAAGATGATCTACGTCGAGGTACCGCAAGAACAAGCTCCAACTTCATCAAGCTTTGAAAACTTGTGAAGGAAACACCCTATACTACTTTGCAAGAGGTAGAGGATGAAGAAATAGGAAGTGGGTAGACTTTAGGTTTGGATTTCTCACTTGTTTTCTCATGTTGCCATTGAACTAGAAAGCTTTTCTTTTGTTGAAGAAGATGAAGAAGAAGAAGAAGATATGATAAGTGTTATATTTAAAAAGGAAAATAAAAAGAATACTTATCATAACTTCAACCATGGTTTAGTGTAGAGATTTAACCAAGGTTTAGATGAGTGGTTAGGGTTAAAGAAGAAACAAGAATGGTTGACTTGTTCAAAGCTTCAAGAAGCTTTAAAGAAAAAACAAACTAAGCCACCATTTCTTTTTCTCTTTATCTTTTCCAAAACAATAATAAATGGATAAATAAATAAGAGAAAAGAAACCCTAACCATTCACTAAACATGGTTTAATCTTTACACAAACCCAAAAGAGCAAGTATCATCAAACATGATACAATCTTGTGCACAAAAGTATATCACATATACAACTTGCACAATTCAAGTGAGAAAATCCTTTTTTAAAGTGAACCAATACTAGTTAATGCAAAGTAATATATCAAATATATAAATATGCACTAAATCATTAAATCAACACTTGATTTAACGATCCGGTCATATTGGATATAACCGACTAGTATCATATGTATCGGCTTATCGAATCAATCCTTGATTCGATAACTAGGTTATATCGCATATAACCGTTTGATACATTCATCGCGAGAATAGAATACGGTATCACATACACGAATTATTCTCGGTCCCGCACATATCTCATATGCGCTCCTATTTCGTTTCGCTTGAGCCAGGAAACCTCTGTGTAGGACTCTAAAGACTCGTCAATACGCCGGCAGCGGATGATGATCATATCAAACACCCATAAGCCGCAAGCGGTCTGCCAAACGTAACGGCCACCCGGGTATTGAGCGATCAGAAGATCGACGAGCAAGCCCGCTCACACTCCTGTGAATCCAACCAGTAACACTTACCGTACAGTCCAGTCTGTTCGTCTGATATGTCGCATATCTCGCCTAGGGGTGGTAAACGTCAGACCCCAATAGCTCGATAAGTCATGCCGACGTAAGGACCATAACATTCGTGAAACTACTGATAACTCTTACCAGTATATCACTGCAACCCTGGCCAGGGATTTCCTGTTATGGCCAGTCGAGCATAGCACAACATCAACCCCTAATACCGGGAGAGACAAATCCCCTCATATCGCTCATTGCCTCCATGTGAATCGGGACTGTACCCAAAAACCACCTGTTTGCACAACTCAGTAGAGCCGTGGTAGGGTGGAAATCAAAGCACGGTGGGAGACACACAAGACTCTATGACGATCTCGAGTCAACAGACTAAGCTGTACCAGTGTCACCAGAGAACTGCCATCTGACGTGAGGTATAATACCATCTGGGAGTTCTCGGCGAGTCCGTTCAGTGTACCCAGTTTCCACTGAGCACCCGCATACCATCTCCGATGTCAAACACCAATGGATATGGGATCATCCATCGCCCATCGCATGGGTCGAGAAGATATACACTAGTCTACTCTGGAATATCGATGCCCCGTCTCGATATTCCCTCGACTATGAACATTTCAAGGATGTACTCATGGACTATCCAGGCCCCACTAGTATGATCTGCATCACAGTCCTGGAAGTCGAGTACACATCCTAAGGGCTTTATCAACATGTAACAGAGAGACAGAAAGTATACATGTTAAGAAAAAGAGCAACCAGATAGCATACTATCATGTCGAGCAAGAAAGTCCTACCTATATATGTCCCAGCATCCACTACAATATACATCCAATATACAGTAATGGCCTCTAGGGCATACATATAACTAACACACGGGTCACTTCCCGTCCCCAAATCAATTTTCTTGAGTTTACCTGCAGTAGTATGTATCCCATCTTCCAGCTCTTTCGGCGCCGGTGAAAATTCTGAGATTACCTCATCATCATTGTTTTCGAAGCACCATAAGAGTTCACCTATATCCTCGGGTTCTTCTTCCGACAACATTATCATATGACAAGTACGAGATCACTTCCAAGACCGATGTTGATCTGGTTCTACTCTTGCGGCTTTGGGTTCATGTTTCTGCAGCGGGGTTACCCTCCAGCTGCTGGATAGAGCGAACCTGCCCTGTTGATATTGGTCTTCGACCCAGTTCTTGAAGGTGAAGCAGTCTTCGAGAGGATGTCCTATTGCTATGTGATAGGAGCAATAGTCTGGGTGAGAGACTTCGCTTGCTTGCTCGGGATGCTTGGACTCCGGGAAGGTAATCATTTGATGTTTTATGGCAAGGTCAAGTATCTTCTGTGTTTTATCCCGGGGAAAAGAATATGCTCGACTCATCTTTTTTATAAGAGACGAATCCGGATTGCTCGATTCCTGACCGCATGGCTTCTTGGACCCGCTTTGTCGCTGTCGAACGCCTTTCCCGTTCTTTGGTTTGTTTGTGCCTCTGCGTCGGGCTTTTTGTACAACGGGTTGACAAGGAGGAGCATTTTCATTTTTCACAGCCTGTTGAAGGAGGCGTTGCGTCCTGGCTCTCTCGTAGATGGCCATTTCGCGATTATGGTCGTCTCGAACCTTTTGACTAAATTCCCTTATAAGCTTGTCCATTTGTTCTTCGAACGATGGACTGGGCATTTTCACGGCGGGAGCTCTTTCTGGTTCGGGGTTAGCATCTTCCCACAGAGTGTCTCCTTCCTCATCGAAGTCATGTATGACGCAGCGGTCGCGGAGTAGTTCCCATTTCTTGGATTGAACATATCCAAGCCCGATCATTTCCATTCTTCCGTTGAGCAACTTTCGTTGAGTTCTGGGAACGTTCCAGATCCTGTTATAGAACCGTGCTTGTCGCGCAGTTTGCTTAAGGGGTACACCTTGGCGTCGCAGGAGTCTCTTTAGTCCGTTCGTGTAATATCTAGGAAAACGGATGGGTTGGAACCTGTCGAGTGTAGAATCCGTGCCATGCCATATTTCTTTCTCCACTTTGGTTTCCCCGGATCAATAGAATAGGATTGCCTTTTCTCCTTTTCGCGTGGGAGGGACGTAGAATGTCTGCAGTTCTTCTACACTGTAGGTATCAAGCGCGCCGAGCTCTTTATGATGTTTGGGCAGAACCATGGCAACTTGCAAACTTTTATCTTCATCAGCGAAGGTTTGTATTGATGGCCGAGCAGAGAATACGGTATTGACCTCATCTTCCGAATCGCTGCCGAAGATCAACATAGGAGTGGACGGTCCCGGCTTGTTGCACTGGGACGGACCTGAAGAAACTATTTCTTCCTCCTCCTCGGTATCACTCCCGAAGACCGGAATGGTGGTGATAGCTTTGTTCTTCGGTTTGTGACATCTTTCCGTGTCCTCAAAGTCTGGTAAGAAGTATTTTGCATCTTCGTACTTGCGGACTTCGTTCACGGAGAATGGGTTCAGCTCTCCTGTCACAGTAAACTCGAGACCATCCTTGAAATATTTCATACACTGATGTTGTGTAGAGGGGATGATATTGTACTCGTGTAACCAGGGCCGGCCGAGCAAAGCATTATAGCATGTCTTGGCGTCAATGACGTAGAACTTAATGTCCGTGACAAGCAGCCCAAAGCGTAGTGTTAATATTACAGATCCAAGCGTTCGTGATGACTGGGAGTAAAATCCAGAGATGGTGATTTTATCACGAGCGAGGTGTTGAACGCTCATGCAGATTTCCTTTAACACCCTCACGTTAAGGAGATTGACGGAAGACCCATTGTCGACCAGGATTTTACCTATCTTGATGTCATGACAGTATCCGGAGACATATAGGGGACGGTTGTGCTCGCATGTCCCATGGAGGAGATCTTCATCGCCGAAGGTGATATCAGCTGTGTGTACTTCTTCCAGCTCATCCTTCATCTTTTCTTCAGTGAGAAAAGCTTAGAATTGCTCGGGCTCTTGCAGTGCCTTGATCAAAGAGTCTCTTTCTTCTTTTGATAGTAGAAGGGCGTTGAGAATGCTTAACTGCGAAGGTAGCTTTCTCAAGTGTGCCAGAACGTTGTAGTCCACCTTACTTTTCTTTGGCGGGTCCTTGGCTGTCAGCTCTTTGATGGCTTGGTGATCAAGGATGATATCCTCAGGGACCTTTTCTTTTCCCTTATCTTTTCTATTTGACCCAATGTTCGAGGGCCCAAGATTCTTTCCGGGCAGCGTGCGATTACGCAGCTGAATGTTCTCACAGTTCTTCAGTTCTTCCTCTTTTCCCGAGGTGGATTCTTTGAAGAGAGGGCCAAGAGCTATTTCTTCATCAGAATCGCTCCCAAAGGTGAGAACTTGCGATCCCCCATAGTCAACCATGTGGCAATTGCCGGCATTTTTTTTGTGCTCCTCGGTCGTATTTCTTCGCTCCTGACGAGCTTTGTGTTTCATCCGCTCAAAATGTTACCGGTGAGCAACATATCCGTGCCACCATCTTTTAAAAGCGTTGCACTCCTCGGTGGGGTGCGCAATCTTTCGATGATATAAGCAGTGGCTAGGATGTATTTCCGCTTCACCAAGAATGTTTCCTTCGAAGGGTGGCAGCTTCATTCCCATCGATATGGCTTTAGCGAACCTTTTCCTCGTCTTGAATCTGTATTTATTTGCGACGGATGTACTTTGATCTGGCGAAAGTGTTTCGACCCTTTCGTCCAGTCGCCGGCGTTTGGCCTTTTCAAATATGGCCATCTCACGCTCCCGATCAGCTTTACTTTTTGAAAGAGCTTCGTTGAGAAATGTGTAGATCATATTTTCTGATGGCCCCGGAAGTTCCGGCTCAGGATCTGCCCCCAGTTTCTCGGTGCAAGGAGCTTCTTCATAGTCTATCGACGAGTGAGAGATCACATGGCAACTTGACACGTAATCTTCAGATTCATTCGACGAGTCTTCTCCATCATTTCCGTCCTCAAGGGCGTGGCTGAGGAACTCTTGGAGCGTGATTGGAGTCTGCACCTTCTGGTTATACTCTTCCAGCGCGTCAATCTGTTTCTGCAGGTCCGTGTGCTTGTCACCAGGCCTCACGGGCTTCTTGGGTTTCTTCTTCTTCTTCTTCGAAGATTTTGACGGCTGGGTGTGAGTGTTTTGGCTATCACCACCAATTTTTGGAGTTGGGCGCGGCTTCAGCATTCCCTCGATGATCTCGGGTTCGAGTGGGTTTTTCCACCTGATCGCCGGGCATGTTTGGTGATCCTTCAACATTCGTTTTGTCTTGGCTAAAAGAGCGATCTCCCATGGAGCTTCTTCTACGAAAGAGCATGATGCCCCCGGTGTATCCGTATTCTTAGGAGTGTATGGCCGAGGCGGGTTTACCTTCCAATTCTCGGATAATACGAATTTTCCCTGCTGGTACTGATCTTCTATCCAGCTTTTGAAGATGTAACAATTCTCGATCGGATGGCCCAACATTCGGTGATAAGGGTAATAGTTAGGATTGCTAATGTCGCCTGGTTGCGTTGGGCATCTTGGCTCTGGCAGAGTAATGAACCTGTTGCGCAGTGCAAGTTCGAACAACCTCTTCGTCTTGTCTTGAGGGAACGAGTAAGGGCGTCTCATTTATCTTTGAGAGATCGAGTTATGTTATTTTGGCAATCAACTGGTCTCGGGCCACCAGGCTGCTGTTGAGCATTGGCGACGACGATCGCTTTCCCCTTTCCCTTCTCGTTCCGCGGCTCCGGCTTTGGAGGAGACGGTCTATGACCCATCTGGTCCATTTGGGCCAGTTTGTCGATCAAGGCTTGGAATGTGGTCGGCTTAAAGAACATCATGAATTGTGAAATAGTTGCATGAGGGTCTAGGGTGTCCACGAACATGCCCACCGCCGGTGCTTCTTCGAAGCGCTGTTCGCATTTCGACCACAAATTCCGCCATCAGATCGCGTATTGAACCCACGTCTCGCCTGGCTTCACCCTGGCATTGATCAATGTCGTTATTGGGGTGCGTTCACTAGCACTCATGAATCGCTGGGTGAATAACAAATCCATTTCTGCGAAAGTCTTCACGGAGTCGTTTGGAAGTTCGGAGTACCACTCAAATGCCGTCTCCGACAAGCTGCCGACGAATTGGTGGAGCAAAAGATTATCATCACCCCCGGTGTTGCCGCAAAAAGCCCTGAACTGAGTGACATGTTGATGGGGATTGCCTGTCCCCTTGTACACATGGAATTTGGGGATTGTGTATCCCGGCGGGTACTTTATTTAGTCATACCATCCTGGATACGGTCGCCCAGTTTTAACGACTTGGCCGGCCGCTTCATTCGCCTGGTGAGCTCGTATTTGCTGAGCAATATAGTCATCCAAAGAGGCCTTGGAAATGGTTTCCTCTTTGGCTACTGAAAGAGCCGGAGGAGGGTTCGATGTCTCCCCTCTGTCGTCTTCAATGATGATAGGAAGGTCTTCAGCTGGAAGTTCTGGTTGTAATATCATCCCGGCCATGTCTTAGAAAAGAAGTGCCATTCGTTTTATATTAGCCGCTTGTTCTGCTGCTTCTCTGTCCTTCTTTTCCAGGACTCTGTGGAGGAAGTTAGCATTGGTTTCTTGTTCATGACGCTGATCTAATGATGCTTCCGGGCTTTCTTTTGGCCCGGTAAGTGCGGCCATTTGCGTTAGCATTTCCTGAAGCTTCTGTTACTGCTCCTGGGCTTTTGTCACAGATCGGGTGAGCGGTCGGTGACCCATCGAAATGCGGCTTTCCTCTTTTCCGGAAGCCATGTAAACAGTATGCACCATTATGCCCCCAGACTTGGGGCGTTTGGGCTCAGCGTCTTTGTGGTCTGCCGTAGTCACAGGAGCTTTCTCTGGCCTCCTTCTCTTTTGAGCAGTTGACGTTGAGGAGGCTGTTGCAGCGGGCACCCAGGTAGTTGTCGTCCTTTATGGCTTGACAGGACGGTTCTCTTTCTGTTGAACCTTCACCTTTTTCAGTCGGCGAGGGTAATCTTGATCAATTACCGACTCCTGGACCTGTCGCCAAACTTTGTAGATTTTGGAGGATAGCCGCTGAGGGGGCTGTTCCGGCTTTGCCTTCGATGCATTCTCCATGGGTGGAGGAGATCTTTTCAGTACGGCGGTAGGAGAGTTCCTATGCACCTTGTTCAGCAATTCAAAGCTGTTCCCGGTTGGAACAGCAGCATTGACTTCCACCGTTGGGGCTGGTGGAGTTATCCCAGAGGGGGAGTTGCCCCCAGCTTTCCTTACCCGGCGCCAGTGGCGACGTCGAGCGTGTCGAGCCGCTAGGATTGTTTCAGCTTGAGGGGTGACTTACTCCTGCCCCCTATTCTGGTGAGGCGCTGCTGGTACCAGCCTCTTGAAGACTGATGTCCGTCAAGCAGCAGTGTCTAACCTATCAAAGACAGACCTCTGGGCAAGGGAAGTGGCTTTGAGGACTTCGACTGGAGCGGGAGCCGGAGCAGTCAGTCTTATGAAGGCTGACCCTTTGGCAGGAGAATCCGCCTTGACGACCTCGAGAGCAGGGATGGCTATCCTCTTCGGAATAACCTTTTCTAGAATTGCAGGCTTCATCATGGGCCCACATGAACTTTGCCCTAATCTGGCGAACACTGAGGCGCCGGAGCTGGACGACCCGTTGAGAGGGGTCGCAGTAGTGGTAAGTCGATCGAAGACCGACTTCTTTGGGGCTTCTTGCGGCAACATCGGGGCATTGAAGCTCATGGGTGGGAACATAGTCCTAAAGAACAGCCCGGTGATGGCCTGAGTTACTTGGTCCACCGGCATCGTGAACAAGGAGGCCGCTTGAGGTCCGTAAGATATGCCTCCAGATGAGGCGGAACGCGAGTTGCAGTTGCAGCTGGAACACTTCGCGCAAGTAGACGCCATTGATGTTTCGTTTTCTGCGCCAAGTAAGAAACCAAATCTTAGTTCCTCGAACCCAAGGGAAACCATATCAAACCGCGATTCGTTCGCGAACACGACAAACGAAGTGTGGAGTGGAAAGAGGAAAAGGTCCCACCGGGCGTGCCAGAATCTGTTCCACGCCGAAGGACACGGACGAAGACGCGGCGGACGTCTCGCCTGAAATTCGGGGCAGATGCTAATTGGTGCTATCCGTCCACCTCTCCGAAGATGCCAAGTTGATTTATGGCACCATGTATCGAAGGTTTAAACGGATCCGGCCGATGTAGCAGACTTCGTCAGATTCCCCCTCGTTTGAGGGGTTTTTGATTGTGGGGACGCTCTTCCCTGCAGGCGTAAGCCCCTGCAGTTAATTACGCTACCGCATCGCGGTAACCACTTTCTCATTCTTCAGATGGTCACTTCGTGCCGTGGGTGTTTGTTTTGCGCTTGGTTGCCCGTGGATTGTATACGGAGACTAATTTATGTTGTCGCCCGTAGGGTGTGGATTAGTCCAAATCCGTATCTTCGTAGATTTAGGTTTGGGGTTTGGGTTTAAGGATACGTTAGCCTCATTTGAGACTAAGATCAACTTAAACGTATGTCAAGGATACGTTAGTCTAATGTTTAGACTAAGATCAACTTAACGGGATTGTTTAGATCCAACAACAGAGCATTTGGACTCTATTGTTTAGTTTAGGGACATTGCGGTCGATTAGTTTAATGACATTAAGGTCCGATGTTAGTCTAAGGACATTACGGTCCATGGGTTTAGAGGGACCCCACAGTCCGAGGTTAAGGACATCGTAGTCCGTGGGTTTACAGGGACCCCACAGTCCGTAGTTTAAAGACATCGTGGTCTATGAAGTTTAAGGACATCGTAGTCCATGAGTTTAATGTTAGTTATGTATATGCCCTAAAGGCCATTGTTGTACATATGATGTATATTATAATGGATGCTTGGATATATATAGAGAGGACTTTCTTGCTCGTCATGATAGTATGCTATTTGGTTTTCCTTTATCTTAACATGTTGACTTATATTAGTTTACTGTCTTACTCTCACATGTTGATAAAGCCCTTAGGATCTGTACTCGACTACTGGGACTATGATGAGATCATACTAGTGGGGCCACGGTAGTCGATGAGTACATCCTATAACTGTTCCTAGTCGAGGGTGTGTCGAGACAGGGCATCGATACACCAGAGTAGACTAGCGTATACGCATCTTGACCCATATGATGGGCGATGGATGATCCCATATCCATCGGTGTTTTGACATCAGAGATGGTGTACGGGTGCTTAGTGGAGACTGAGTACACTGGACGGACTCGCCGAGAACTCCCAGATGGTGATATACCACACGTCAGATGGCAGTTCTCCGGTGACACTGGTACAGTGTAGTCTGTAGACTCGAGATCGTCATAGAGTCTTGTGTGATTCCCACTGTGCTTTGATTTCTACCTTACCACGTCCAAGAGGGCATGCAAAACGGTGGCTTTTGGGCGCAGTCCCGAATCACATGGAGGCAATGAGCGATAGGAGGGGATTCATTTCTCCCGGTATAGGGAGTTGATGTTGTGCTGTATTCGATTGGCTATAACTGGAAGTCCCTGGCCAGGGCTGATATAGAGATTTACTGGTAAGTGTTACCGGTAGTTTTTCGACCTGTTATGAGCCTCACATCGACACGACTTATCGGTTACTGGGGTCTGACGTATACCATCCCTAGACTAGATATGCAACATATCAGACGAAAAGACCGGACTGTACGGGAGTGTTACTGATTGGATTCACAGAAGAATGTACAGGCTAGCTTGTTGATCTTCTGATCGCTCAATACCTGGGTAGCTGTTACGTTTAGCTGACCGCTTGCATCTTGTGGGTGTTTGATATGATCATCACCTGCTACCGGCGTATTGATGATTCTGTAGAGTCCTACACAGAGGTTTCTTGACTCAGGCAAAATGGAGTAGGGGCACATATGTGATATGTGCACGACCGAGGATAATGCGATATAAGATACCGTATTATATTCTCGCGATATTTAGATATGAGCCGGGTCATCGGATCAAGTGTTGATTCGATGAATCGGTTCATGATATATTAGTCGGTTATATTCGATATAACCGGATTGTCGGATCAAGTGTTGATTCGATAATTTAATGTATAATAATATATATGATATATTGCATTACATTATCTAATATTGGCTCGCTTTATTATTTCATTTTCTCACCGGGTAATACATTGATATATATGCGATATATGTTTATTGTATTATTTTTCTTTTGTTACAAAATATATTATATATGTTATATATAATATTGTAACATGATATGATTACTAATGCAACATGTTTAGTGGAGATTAAACAAGGTTAGGGTTTGAATTGGGTTAGTTCTTTCATGAACCTTCTAGAAGGTTTTCTTTTGTCATGAGCTAAGATATTATGGTTGATATTTTCTAGTGACTCATTCTTATCCCAACCCAAACCCTTAGCCTTAGTTAATTCTCTACATGGGTTAGCCTTGTCATAGTTGACCATGGTTATATTATTAATCATATATCATTTCATTATTCATCACAAAAGGAATTAATTCATTATTCTTCTTCTTCTTCAACCTTGAGCTCTGAGAAATCTTTCTAGGTTTTCTTTATGTGATGATTTTGTGTGAGAATTTGATATAAAAAGAAAGTATAAATACTACTCCATCATCCTCATCTAATCTAGCCAATTAGATTAGGGTGTTCACCTCATTAGAGAGAGAGAGAGAGAGCTTGAGTTATAGAAACTTCGAGGTAGATCATCGGAGAAAAGGAAGACTACAAGCTAGCATGGATCGTTCGAGTTGTGGAGCCTCTCTTGAACCCGGGAGATCGTAGATCGCGGCGAAAGGACTTCTACTCGGAGCTTATGAAGCGAAGGAGCGGACTACAAAGGTTATAATCCCTCACTCTTAGTTGTAAAGATGTTTTCTTGCATGTTAAACCCTAATAATCTAGCAAAGATCCCGGCTTTGGGTTGTTCGGCATGTCTAAATTTTTATTCGGGCATGGTTGATGCCTTATTAACCCTTGGAAGAGTGCCTAGGAACCCTACATTTAAGGACCCCACAGTCCGTAGTTTAAAGATATCGTAGTCTATGAAATTTAAGGACATCGTAGTCCATGAAATGTGTGGTTGTCGGGACCCGTCACCTCTCTGAAGACGTTGAAGGATTACAACGATAAATATCAGAGGAGTAAAGAGATGTACTCTCGAACTGGTGTGAGTTGGTTGAAGAATCTGTAGTCCAGTTTGGGACTAAGATCTGTTGAATATTCGTGAGCAGATTGGCTCAAATCAATATAACTTGAGGACTTATGGCCGGAATTGGGCTAAGTCCAATAAGATTAAAATGTTTGACATTTTATTGTTCTGGGCTGTTGAACCCTTACTTGGGCTTGGCCCTTATAATAATGCTGAGCATTAGATCCTGACATTTTTTGTCTTGTATTCAATGCATAACATTCATCAAAACAATGTTTGTTCTGACAGCGCGCCACGTGGCGCGCTAGGCGCTTTGCGCCAATTAAAGAGCGCATTGCGCTTCTGCCAAGTAGCGCACACGAAGAGGACACGTGTCACGCTCTGCGCTGTGCACCAGTTTATAAGCGCATTGCGCTTTCAATTTGTGAGCGCGTCACGCTAGTTTAGTGGCGCACCAGTGAGCGACACGTGGCGCATTTAGCGTTGAGCGCCAGCCCATGAGCGCAGTGCGCTATTTCAGAAGCGCAAAGCGCAAGTTGCATATATGGTTGACACGTGGCACGTTTTGGCACTAAGCGCCAGTCCAAGGAGCGCAAAAGCGCAGTTCATGAGTGCAAGGCACTTTTCAATAGCACAAAGTGCATTTGATCAAATTTATGATCTGTGAACAAATTTATGTTCTTTTTTCTTAAAGGAGGCTTTGCCTCAAAATTCAAGAACAACAGTTCTTATTTTGAAAGGGGCTTTTCCATTGTAGATCAATGATCTGTGAATGAAGGAAATACTTCTTTTGTTTCTATGATGAGATCTTTTGATCTCTTTTTATAAAAGACCGTGGTCTTTTTTAGATCTATGATCTTTTTTAGAAGACAGTTTTTCTTTTCATGATATGATTTCATCTCTGTGTTCATAGTTCATGTTCTTTACCTTGAAGAAAATGATCTTCTTTTGCTAAAAATTTGCTTGTCTTTCTTTGAGTTTTCTCAAAGTTTGTAGGGGAGTTTTTCTATATTAGACTTGAAGTCTTGGGGCCTTTATATAGGGCAAATTGATTTGTTAAATCAGTTAAAGAGATCTTTCTCTGATTGATTTGGGGATGTTTCCCCACCGTTGGATCTTTGATCCAGGGGCTTCTGTTTTACAAAAGGCAATTTTCTTGTTTTTAACAAGATTAAGAAATCTTTCCATGCAGAATTTTAATTCTGATTAATTAATGATTTACCATTATTAGTGTTGGAGATAGTGCCCTCAGAGTCAATTATTGGATCACAGGCACGTGATTGCAATGATTGAGGGAGAACCTGTCCCAGTAGGACAGTCTTACTAAAGATGATAGTATGCTAACTGGTTTATCTTTATCATCGTGTACTGCTTTAGGCGACCTTACGAGTCGCTATTACACGTTGATAGAGCCCCTAGGATTCTTGCTTGACTACCAGCAGTATGAGGGCGATCATATAAGTGGGAGCTGTAGTCTATAAGCACATCCTTAAAAGGTCCCTAGTCGTGGGATTTTCGAGACAGGGCATCGATTCTCCAGAGTAGACTAGTGTATACAGTCGAGACCCCGACGAGGGGCGGTGGCCGGTCTCACAAGCCACTGGTGTCAGTTAGTTCACCTAAGATGTATACAGCTGCTCGTTGGGTTATGAGTACACCGGACAGGACTCGCCGGGAACCTACTAGTTGGGATTATACCAGACGTCAGATAGCAGTTCCCTGGTGACATGTGTACAGGTTAGTTCATCGACCTGAGATTGTCATTTGTCTCGTGTGAGTTCCCACTGTGCTTTGATTACTACCCTACCACGGCTCAAAGGATTCGTGCAAACAGGTTTTAGTCCCGAGCCACATGGAGGCAGTGAGCGGATCTGCAGGGGTTCGTCTCTCCCGGTATTGGGGGTGAGGTCGCGCTGTGTCTAGGAGAGCCAGAACATGAAAAGTCCTTGGCCAAGGCAGGAGATTTGCTGGTAGGTATTCCAGTAGTATCTCAGGGTGTTCTGGGCTACACTCCGACATGACTTGTACCGCTTTTGAGGGTCTGACTTTTACCAACCCCCTAGGATCGCCATGCGATGCTCATAGATGAACGGACCGGACTGTACGGATATTTTCACTGACAGGCTCGGTAGGGTGTCAGGATGAGTTCGCTCATCGACGTCCCTTTTGGTCAATACCTGGTAGCCCGTCACGTATTGGCTTATACCTCTGACGTGCTAGTGGTTAAATCCACAGCCATAGTATTGACGAGTCTTTAGAGTCCACCACACACAGTTACTCAGGTTTCGGGCGAAACGCTGTAGAGACCGTATGGAGATATGGCAGGGTTCGATCAGATACGTGCGGTATTGCACGGATCGTGATCGGACGGTTTTTACAACCCGGCTTTGGCTTAAGCCGGATCCTAATATTAGATAGTGTAGTTTTGTCTCTTTGCATTTGTGTTCAGTAGGAATACAAATGCGGGCATGTATATGTAGGGTTTCTAGTGTTAGTTGTATGTATGACCTAGAGGCCAGTATTGTACAGATGTTGTATATTATATTGGATGCTTGGACATATATAGAGATGACTTTCTTGCTCGATATGATAGTATGCTATCTGGTTACTCTTTATCTTAACATGTACACTAGTCTCTTTATACTGTCTTATAGTTACATGTTGGTAAAGCCCTTAGGATGTGTACTTGACTACCTGGACTATGATGCAGATCATACTAGTGGGGACATGGTAGTCCATAAGTACATCCTTCATGGTCCCTAGTCGTGGGTGTATCGAGACGGGGCATCGATATACCAGTGTAGACTAGCGTATACGCTTCTCGACCCATGAGATGGGCGATGGATGATCCCATATCCATTGGTGTTTGACATCAGAGATGGTGTACGGGTGCTCAGTGGAGACTGGGTACACTGGACGGACTCGCCGAGAACTCCCAGATGGTATTATACCTCACGTCAGATGGCAGTTCTCAGGTGACACTTGTACAGGTTAGTCTGTAGACCCGAGATCGTCATAGAGTCTTGTGTGATTCCCACTGTGCTTTGATCTCCACCTTACCACGTCCATGAGGGCGTGCAAAACGGTGGTCTTTGGGTACAGTCCCGAGTCACATGGAGGCAATGAGCGATAGGAGGGGTTTCGTCTCTCCCGGTATTGGGGGTTGATGTTGCGCTGTGCTCGATTGGCCGTAACTGGGAAGTCCCTGGCCAGGGCTGATCAGAGATTTGCTGGTAAGTGTTACCAGTAGTTTCTCGACCCGTTATGAGCCTCGCATCGGCACGACTTATCGGGTTATTGGGGTCTGACGTTTACCACCCCTAGACTTGATATGCGACATATCAGACAAATAGACCGGACTGTACGGTAAGTGTTACTGGTCGGATTCGCAGGAGCGGGCTAGCTCGTCGATCTTCTGATCGCTCAATACCCGGATGGCCGTTACGTTTAGCAGACCGCTTGCGGCTTGTGGGTGCTTGATATGATCATCATCTGCTACCGGCGTATTGACGAGTCTTTAGAGTCCTACACAGAGGTTTCCTGGTTCAAGCGAAACGAAATAGGAGCGCATATGAGATATGTGCAGGACCGAGAATAATACATGTATGTGATACCGCATTTCATTCTCGCGATATATGTTTCGATTGGTTATATTCGATATGACCTAGTTATCGAATCATTGATTCGATAAATCGATACATTGGATTCTAGTCGGTTATGTGCGACATGACCGGATCATTGAATCAAATGTTGATTTAATGATTTAATGCATAATTATATATTTGATATATTGCATTGCATTAACTAGTATTGGTTCACTTTAAACGGATTTTTCTCACTTGATGCACATTGTATATGTGATATGCTTTAGTGCACATTTTTGTATCATGTTTGATGATACTTGATCATTTAGTTAAGTGTATAGAATTAATCCATGGTTAATTTGATAATTAGGGTTTTTCATATTCATTTATTTATTTATTTGTTTATTTATTTATTTGGAAAAGATAAAGATGAGAATGGTGGCTTTCTTTGTCATTAGTTGAAGCTTCATGAAGCTTTGACTTTTGCAACCATCCTTATCTTCATGCTTAACCCTAACCCATCCAAGTGACCATGGTTTATTCTCTACACTTAACCTAGGTTAGAACATGATAAGTATTTGATTTTATTATTCTTTTTCAAAAATACTTATCATATTCTATTTGCTTCTTCCTTCTTCTTCAAGAGAGAAAACAAGATGCCATCAATGGCAACTTAAGCAAAAGTGAGTGAAATCCAATTCTAAAGTGAACCCACCTCCTATTTCTTCATCCTCTACCTCTTGCCAAGTGGTTTTGGGTGTTTTCTTCACAAGTTTCACAACTTGGTGAAGTCGGAGCTTGAACTTGTGCAACCTCGACGTAGATCGTCTTTGACACGAAGCCGACGACCTTGCTCGCCCGTTTTTCCGATGAAGCTGACGAATGAGTCTAGGATTCGTGATGGACAGCGAGAGCACACCCACGTGGAGCTAAGGAAGTGGGGAACCGGATCTACAAAGGTTGTAGCTCTCTTCCTTTAGTTAATTTGTTAACTAGATTATCATTTCGCCTAGAAATCTAGCCGACGATCCGTATTAGGGTTTCTCGGCACCCATAATTTTTAAAATTGGCATGTTCGATGCCTTGTGAGACCTCTATAGTGTGCCTAGGAACCCTACATCTAGGCACACTAATGAGGTCTCACAAGGCATCAACCATGCCAATTTCAAATTTTACAAGTGCCGAGAAACCCTAATACGGATCGTTAACTAGATTTTAGGCGAAAGATGCAACTAGTTAACAACTTAACTAAGTGAACGGAAATACAACCTTTGTAGATCCGGTCCTCCACCTCCATAGCTCCGTGATGAAGTCCTCTCCGCTGTCCAAATCGAATCCATGACTCTAGCATCGGCTTCATCGGAGAAATGGGCGGACTAGGTCGTCGACTTCGATGCCGAAGATGATCTACGTCGAGGCATCACAAGATCAAGCTCCCACTTCACCAAGTCATGAAACTTATGAAGAAAACACCCTATACTACTTGGCAAGAGGTAGAGGATGAAGAAATAGGAAGTGGGTTCACTTTAGAATTGGATTTCTCACTCTTTTTCACTAGTTGCCATTGATGGAGGCAAGCTTCTTCATCTTGAAGATGAAGAAGAAGAAGAAGAAGAATATCATAAGTGTTGTGATAAGTATTATCTAAAAATAAAATAATATGAATACTTATCATTTACCAACCATAGTTTGGTGTAGAGAATAAATCATGGTTAGATTGAAGGGTTAGGGTTAAGCATCAAGACAAAATGGTCACTTGGTCAAAGCTTCATGAAGCTTCAATAACAAATAAAGAAAGCCACCATTTTCCCTTTTTCTTTTCCAAAATAAATAAATAAATAAATGAATAAGAAAAATAAAACCTTAACCATTACACAACCTTGGTTTAATCTTTACACAAACCCTAGTGAGCATGTATCATCAAACATGATACAAATTTGTGTACAAAAGTATATCACATATACAATGTGCACATAAAGTGAGAAAATCCATTTAAAATGAACTAATACTAGTTAATGTAAATTAATATATCATATATATAATTATACATTAAATCATTAAATCAACACTTGATTTAACGATCCGGTCATATCGCATATAACCGACTAATATCAATAGTAACAACTTATCGAATCAACACTTGATCCGATAACCCGGCTATACCGCATATAACTGATCAAGGTTACAAATCGCGAGAATCAAATACAGTATCACATACTGGTATTATTCTCGGTCCCGCACATATCTCATATGCGCTCCTATTTCGTTTCGCTTGAGCCAGGAACCTCTGTGTAAGACTCTAAAGACTCGTCAATACGCCGGCAGCAGGTGATGATCATATCAAACACCCACAAGCCGCAAGCGGTCTGCTAAACGTAACGGCCACCCGGGTATTGAGCGATTAGAAGATCTACGAGCAAGCCCGCTCACACTCCTGTGAATCCAACCAGTAACACTTACCGTACAGTCCGGTCTGATCGTCTGATATGTCGCATATCTCGCCTAGGGGTGGTAAACGTCAGACCCCAATAGCTCGATAAGTCGTGTCGATATGAGGTCTATAACAGTTCGAGAAACTACAGGTAACACTTACGAGTAAATCTCAGCAACCCTGGCTAGGGATTTCCGGTTATAGCCAATCGAACACAGCGCAACATCAACTCTCTATACCGGGAGAGACGAATCCCCTCCTATCGCTCATTGTCTCCATGTGATTCGGGACTGTACCCAAAAGCCACCGTTTTACATGCCCTCTTGGACGTGGTAAGGTGGAAATAAAAGCACAGTGGGAATCACACAAGACTCTATGACGATCTCGGGTCAACAGACTACTCTGTACCAGTGTCACCAGAGAACTGCCATCTGACGTAAGGTATAATACCATCTGGGAGTTCTCGGCGAGTCCGTCCAGTGTACCCAGTCTCTACTGAGCACTCTTATATCATCTCTGATGTCAAACACCAATGGATATGGAATCATCCATCGCCCATCTGTATGGGTCGAGAAGGTATACGCTAGTCTACTCTGGTATATCGATGCCCCGTCTCGATACACCCACGACTAGGGACCTTGAAGGATGTACTTATGGACTACCATGTTCCCACTAGTATGATCCGCATCACAGTCCAGGTAGTCAAGTACACATCCTAAGGGCTTTACCAACATGTAACAGAGAGACAATCAGTGTACACGTTAAGGTAAAGATCAACCAGATAGCATACTATCATATCGAGCAAGAAATTCCTCCCTATGTATGTCCAAGCATCCACTACAATATACATCCTATGTATAGTATTAATGGCTTCTAGGGCATACATATAACTAACAATCTCCCACTTGCACTAGGGCCATCTGATAGCAGTGGTTGCAGTATCTCATACTCAACCATCCCATAAAAGTCTCTCTCTGGGAAAAGGCCTTCGTGAGTGGATCCGCCGTGTTGTCCTCTGAGTCTGTTCTCCTAACCTCGATCATCCTGAAGATCAAACATCTCCATGATCAGGTGATACTGCCATAGAATATGTCTGGGTCACTGATAGGACCGTGGTTCCCGGGCCAAAGCCACAGTTCCATTGTCACACAATGGTAGGGACCTAGTTCATCTTATGAACCAATATACACACAAACATCCTCTTTGGTAGCATCTTAAGTAGCGATGTATCCTGCCTTTATCGTCTAGTATGTCACGGTATCTAGCTTGGAACTCTTCCAACATACCGTCCCTCGATAGAGGGTAACAACAATTCATGTGACTGACATTCAGTCGTCTTTATCACCCTGGAACCCTTCCAGTGATTCTCCCCAGGATCAATCGATACCATCTCAGTACATTTAGTGAGAATCCTAACATCCATTTAGATCTATTTCATAGATCCAAAACCCAGGATTTATTAGGTAACACATTTTGATCCTATATGGAGAATCATTGTGATAAGCGGAGATTGACCGAGCGTAGCATAGGAAACTCCTTCCCTATCAAGAGTATGTCATCCACGTACTCTACGAGGATCACTACCATACTCTCTACTACCTTTTTGTATATACAAGGTTCATCTACCATTTTGATGATGTCAAACTGTTTGACTAATTCATCAAAACAGATGTTCCAACTCCGCGATGCCTGCTTCATCACATAAAACATCTTGTATACGTTTCCGCTGCTCCCACTGTCTACGAAGCCCTCTGGCTGTGTACTTACAGACGTTCTCTTCTAAAACTTCATTTTAGAAAAGCAGTCATGACACCCAACCGCCAGATATCGTAGTCATGGTATGTAGCCGTGGCAAGGAGGATCCGGATGGACTTAAGCATAGGCACAGGAAAAGGGTTCATCATTATCCATGCCTGGTCGATGAGGAAAACCTTTAACAAGTCTAGCTTTGAAAGTCTCAACTTTTCCATCTACACCAAGTAATCTTCTCAAGATATGTTAGTTATATGTATGCCCTAGAGGCCATTACTGTACATTGGATGTATATTGTAGTGGATGCTGGGACATATATAGGTAGGACTTTCTTGCTCGACATGATAGTACGCTATTTGGTTGCTCTTTATCTTAACATGTATACTTTCTGTCTCTCTGATTACATGTTGATAAAGCCCTTAGGATGTGTACTCAACTTCCAGGACTATGATGCAGATCATACTAGTGGGGCCTGGGTAGTCAATGAGTACATCCTTCATTGTTGCTAGTCGTGGGAATATCGAGACGGGGCATCGATATTCCAGAGTAGACTAGCGCATATCTTCTCGACCCATGCGATGGGCGATGGATGATCCCATATCCATTGGTGTTTGACATCGAAGATGGTATGCGGGTGCTCAGTGGAGACTGGGTACACTGAACGGACTCGCCGAGAACTCCCATATGGTATTATACCTCACGTCAGATGGCAGTTCTCTGGTGACACTGGTACAGCTTAGTCTGTTGACCCGAGATCGTCATAGAGTCTTGTGTGTCTCCCACTGTGCTTTGATTTCCACCCTACCACGGCTCTACTGAGTTGTGCAAACAGGTGGTTTTTGGGTACAGTCCCAATTCATATGGAGGCAATGAGCGATAGGAGGGGACTCGTCTCTCCCGGTATTGGAGGTTGATGTTGTGCTATGCTCGACTGGCCATAACAGGAAATCCCTGGCCAGGGTTGCAGTGATATACTGGTAAGAGTTATCAGTAGTTTCACGAATGTTATGGACCCTACGTCGGCATGACTTATCGAGCTATTGGGGTCTGACGTTTACCACCCCTAGGCGAGATATGCGACATATCAGACGAACAGACCGGACTGTACGGTAAGTGTTACTGGTTGGATTCACAGGAGTGTGAGCGGGCTTGCTCGTCGATCTTCTGATCGCTCAATACCCGGGTGGCCGTTACGTTTAGCAGACCGCTTGCGGCTTGTGGGTGTTTGATATGATCATCATCCGCTGCCGGCGTATTGACGAGTCTTTAGAGTCCTACACAGAGGTTTCCTGGCTCAAGCGAAACGAAATAGGAGCGCATATGAGATATGTGCGGGACCGAGGATAATGCGTGTATATGATACCGTATTTCATTCTCGCGATGAATGTGTCGAATGGTTGTATGCGATATAACCTAGTTATCGAATCAAGGATTGATTCGATAAGCCGATACATTGGATACTAGCCGGTTATATGCGATATAACCGGATCATTGAATCAAGTGTTGATTTAATGATTTAATGTATAATTTTATATTTGATATATCACTTTGCATTAACTAGTATTGGTTCACTTTAAATGGATTTTCTCACTTGGTATGCACAAGTTGTATATGTGATATACTTTTGTGCACAAGAATGTATCATGTTTGATGATACATGCAAGCTAGGGTTTGTGTAAAGAATTGACCATGGTTATATGAATGGTTAGGGTTTCATTTTATTTGCTTATTTATTTATTCATTTATTCTTTATTGAAAGAAATAAAATAGTGGCTAAGTTTGGATAATCTTTGAAGCTTCATGAAGCTTTGAATGGTTGACTATTTTGTTTGTTTCCTTAACCTTAACCATTCACTTTAACCTTAGTTTGTTCTCTACATCTAACCATAGTTGACATTATGATAAGAATGATTTTTTTTCTATTTTCATATATTTAATCATAATTCTTTATCATCTTCTTCTTCATCTTCAAGTTGAAAAAAAAGCTTGCACCTTCAATGGCAACTAGCCAAATCAAGTGAGAAATCCAAATCTAAAGTCTACCCACTTCTTATTTCTTCATCCTCTACTACTTGCCATGTACTAGAGTGTGTTGTCTTCACAAGTTTCTTGACTTGGCAAAGGCGGAGCTCGTTCTTGTGATGCCTCGACGTAGATCATCTTCGGCATCGAACCGACGATCAAGCCCGCCCACTTCTTCGACGAAGCCGATACTTGAGTTCGAGGTTCGATTTGGACAGCGGAGGGAGATCATCGTGGAGCTTAGGAATTGGTGGACCGGATCTACAAAGGTTGTAGCCCCTTTCCTTTAGATACATTTCCGTTTACTTGCATGCTTCGCCTAGATATCTAGTAAACGATCCGTATTAGGGTTTGTAGGCACCCGTAAAATTTGATTTGTGCATGTTTGATCACTTGTGAGACTTCACTAGAGTGCCTAGGAACCCTGCAGTGGTATCAGAGCTTAGCTAGAGCCTTAGGCGAAGTCCCGACGGAATCAGAAGTCCGACCGACCCAAAACCCGACTTGAAAATTGCTCTCTGGACTTTTCTGTAAAATGTGGATTTTTCGAAATTAAAAATATCCAGAAAAATCAGCAGGGAATCCTAAGAATTACTGTGCAACACGTGTCCATGATTCGACAAGAGTGCGGCAGAACCGCGGCAGAAGCATGGCTTCTGTGGCGGTTCCGCGGCAGTACAGTCACAATGCCCAATACTGTTTGCACAGTAACTCCTAGTTTCTGGTGTTGGTTTTCCTGGGAATATTTTAATATTTATTCCAGAGTTTTATTTTCTGGCTTGTATTGGGAACCCTGTATATTCGATCAGACTGTCTAATTTTGTCGGTGTGGCTTTCCGGGTAATTTTAGAATATGTTAAAAAGTTCGACCGGATATAAATACCCACTTTTTCCCCTGCCGGGAAATTTCCAATTGTTGGATTTTTCCGTAGTTTAAGGACGTTCTAAGTAGTGCAAGTAACGTGATGGACCCTCTAGAAGACAACAAACCTTAACTCGATTATGTGACCGTCTTGAACTGCCCTTTGAACCTTCGGGTTTGGTGCAGTACGGCGTGCCACATGTGAGGCGTTGGCTTGACCCTTCTACGGCTGGACCGTTGGTACTGAGGCACGAACTGAATGTTGTTAGACTTATTTCATGTGTTGAACTGTATCGGGAAAACTTGGGTGTTCGATTGTTCGATCGAAAAGTTTAGCATTTTCTATTTATCTGGAATTTGATACAATAATTGGAATTCACAAATAGTTATGAGATTACGGAATGAATATTATAAACATAGCAGTTTAGTCTCACTTGATCGGTTGCCACGGAATTTTGATGTGATCAAAAGTCCGTCGCAATCACGTAGCGTACGCGGATACTCACCGGGTAAACTTTATAGACAGCCTCACCCCATAGCCCCGACCAAGTCACTTAAGGAGAACCCCGTCGCCGAAAGCATCCGTTCGGGTGCTCGCGGCAGCGGTGTTCCGCCTTGGTGCACTTTGTCGACGGCGTCAGGGGTGCGGCCGTCTACTTAAGTTTGCGACGAGCATTCGATCAGAATGTCGGGAATCTTGTTGAATTGCCCGACTCGATATTGAAAAGAGTTTTCGATAATGAGACTAAAATGCGGGGTTTATAATTGTTAGGCATGCGATGTCTAAGTAATTCATTTGATCAGGCATGCGATGTCTGAGGTGGTTGCGGATTCCAACTGTTGTAGTTTTACACTTTCTTTTCTGTGACCGTAAGTGTAATATATGATATCGCCGGTTTCGTTGCTATATGTCAACGACAATTGGGATGCGCATATTTACTTACGTTGATAACATGTGATGTTATGTGTTGCTGGATATGTTATATTGGATCGTCGTATTTGAATAGCCGGGGATTTTTATGTGAGATGAGTGTTTTTCATTTTCATTCATGTAAAAACTTGTATGTAATATTCTTTTATTGGGGCACTTCCAGGTTGCGGAAGTTGTCACCGTTGATATATATTATTTACTTTTCTGCACTAGGATAGACCCAAGGAGGGGAGCACTAGTAACCGGGTTCTGGGGTCCAGTGGGAGGCCAACTCGAGGAATCGAGTCCGGGTCTCCTAACCCTAGAATTGGTAGGGTTGCTTGCCGCTCTCGTAGGGGTCTAGGGGTGTGGGATTGGCTATTCATCACGACCGTGGAATCCGTGTTTTATACTGGCTCGTATTGAAAACACGGACGTCCTAGTATATCCAATATTTCATATGTTTCTTCTGCTGTGATTTATCTGTGATCATGTGATGTTCTGTGACAGATATTATAGTATATATGATATATTATATAGACGTTACTTATGTTTTACACCCTCGCTAGCCCTGCCCCGCTCTGCCGTTAGTTACCTAACCTAACGGTGCACGAGGGGACATCGAGGCGAATGCGGATGGCATAAGTGTACGTCATATCTATCTGTGATGTTTAGGAAATTTAAATGATGGGATATTCATTAATGAGATTAATGAAAGAAAATAAACCTAATTGATGTTGTGGAATCGAATTTCAAAATAAAAAAGGTAGCTACAGTTCTTGCTTTGCATCGTGGTATTCCTTGTAGAACATCCTGCACCTTATTCGATAAGGAAAGGACCGAGATCCCTTCACCGGGAGTGACTCCTTTAGCAATAACTGGCAGATGCTACAACCCTCGGTTTGTCTTTTGATCGCTTCTATAGTTTCTGCTTTGCACAGTGATATATATGATATATCCCGCACCTCATTCGACGAGGAAAGGGCCGACGATCCCTTCACCGGGAGTGACCCCTTTAGCAAAACTAGAAAAGCTTCGAAAAACATTCCATTTAAAAACCATTTGATTCCGCAACGAGATCAAGTTCAAAGCGTTAAAGGTTTTCACAAAAACCAGTCGCAACCCTCCGTCATTTTAGGAAGTAGAGTACTTAGTATTCGTGCTGTGTTTGTTGACCATAGTCAAGGCACAGTGTACGGTAGCTAAGTGATGTCTTCCTACACCGTATATGATGCGATTAGTTAGGACAGTCGCGTGACTTTGTTGACCTTAGTTAAGGGTCATGTGGGTGGGTCTAATTAATCACGAAATGACGGGTAGAACTTGACTAGTACTTATGATTTGTTGACCATAGTTAAGGTCATAGGTGCTAGGGGTAAAAACCTTTATCGGAAGTTTCAAGTGTTGAAACTTGCAATGAGATTGCATACCTTCTATGTGATAGTTGGATCCCGATACCCACTGCGAGTAATTGTTACTCCTGGGAAAGTTTTGCACTTTACAATTAGCCGATCAAGTAGGTGTCTAGAAAGGTGTCAACGGGGTTACGCCTCTGGGAAAACGAGGTTTACTGTAATTAGGTCCGTGCGAAAGCACGGGGAACCTCCCTCAAAGTACCGACACTGGCCTGGCTGAAAGATTGGCGAACTTGTAGAGTGTAATTAATCCCGGCTAGTCTTTCCTTTTAGGGTTTGAAGGAAGATTTGATAAAAACAGTGGGAGCCATCCTGATTAGATAAAGTACATAACCAATCTGATCTTGCAAGAGCGCACGCTGAGTGTTTTCTTCTCTCTCTCTCCAGGTAGCGACCATATCACGCCGTAATCAAGATAATAATATGGATGTATTGACCGAACCCGCTTGTTATACTGAGCTGGGGAACGTTGGTCCCGCTCCAACTTATAATTGTTATAAGACAGAGCAGGAAATAGGGGAATACCAGATTTCCTATGCCACCCAAACGAAGAAAGTGCATATGATGCATCTTCTTCGGGTGTGTTCATTACAAAGAACTGTTTCTCAGTATCCTCTGCATCCTGGGAATATGATACCGGATCAGGATCTGTCACGACCCGAAAGTACGGAACGTGACCGGCACTTAGATTACGAAGCATCTAGAGGCGCCACGTAACCTAAGTAAGCCGAAGCCCAGAAATCTAAACCATAAAAGAAGAAGAAGAAGAAGAAGAAGAAAAAGAAAACAAGTTTAAAAGCATCAGCAAATTTTCTCAAAAATTTCGGCAGAGTCTCCTCTATAAAAACTGGCCCCCAAACGGGTACAACAAGTATAATATACATAAACAATAAAAAGCATCCCCAAACGGGAGCTAGCATCAACGCCAACAGGCGGAAACAAGCACAACAAGCACAATAATATACAACGCCAATAGGCGAGGCTCAAAACTCAAAAGAAAACAAAACCACCAGATCAGAATAATACGTGCGCGACTCTAAGGTCGAAATAAAAGACTGGTCCAATAAACTTATCAAGTAATACAAATATGGTTGATGGAGCTTACTAGATACAAATGAAAGAATAAAAGTACAATGGTGGTTCGGATACAAATGAACCAACCTACCGTGCAAATCACCCTGAAAGAATAGATGTGCCAGCAAGCTGCCAGGGAAACCTGTACACCGAACCTGTAATAAAATTTGGCACAACGGGGGTGAGTTGCCAACTCGTGAGTAGAAGACATCTACGAAAAGAAATCGAATGCACGACGCTATCCTAGGTCATAATAATACACTACTATATCCCAAACATCTAGTAATAGCAGGGTAATACTACGTGTAAGTGCAGATACTCCGTGTTCGTGTCAGTGCCTCATATAATACAATGTCATATGAAATGAAATGCATGCACCATGAATGTAAAGTAACAAATCCTGAAATCCAGATATATATGTAAAAGAACTCATTAGCTGTTATCATAGTAAAGTGTGTATAAGCATCTGAAATCTCAACAATAAAATCCATGGAAATCCGTGTCAAGCATCGACACAACACATGTAATCTCAAGTCTCAATATGTCGGGCTCTGTCAGTCCGGATCGGCCCATATCATCAAATCTCACGACAACGGTCGGTATCCGCCGGATATCCGCCGCGCCAGACATCACCGGTAGGTAGTCTTCCCCTGCCAGGCTCATCGTCTACAACTCGATCTTCTTGCCCCGGGGTACCATACCGGGCCCACCATGTACCCGAGACGGTTCAACCACTCCTCGAATCGGGTCTCGAAATCCAACAGAAAACATGAAATCTCATGGTGGACGACACATACATCACGAGAAAACCGCATCTTATTTTAAAATGAGAGGAGGAGAGAGAGAGAAGGTTTTATAATTTCTTGCGGTTTTCCCCAAAAATCCAGAAATCTCATAGAAATCCAAATCTTAAAATCAGGAGTAAGTATATGATAAGTGTCGGCATATGCCCATAATACTGCAGGATAACATGAAAATATGAATACATGAATGTCTAAGCAATAAATATCATGTCTGTACTAATGTCAGAGAATAATCACAATGTTATATCGGTCTAGTTGTTAACTGATTCTATCCATAAAAGACAATATGATCTAAAATGTACGTGACATAGCAATTACCGATGATGATGTGTATGAGCCGGCAAATAAGTGTGCGTAGAATATGCGCATCATCGGTAATAATGCTGGTGTCATAACAGGTAAAGTTTATACTGATTATAGCAACATATAAAAGAACATGCACCATGATGATTACAGTATGAATGCAAGACAGATGTGCATTATCCACTCCTATGCGATATACGAGAACAACTATCACTATATGAATCGAACCTAAACTAGTGTCCATCTAACCTCCTAAGGAACTTAACCTAAGAAACTAGTCATTAAGAAACAAGAGTCTACCTAGGTCTGAATCAATATCTCTAATAGTCGGCGATCCAGCCTCAATAGCGTCACGTACGAAGTACGGCTTCCTCGAACCAAGAGTGCGGATCAATCATCATATCTATGTCTCGTACGGTAAAATCCATCGTACGGCATTCCAATATCGGGGTACGGGTCAAGTATCTCCTAGGTGTCTCATTATTCGTATAATGTTATTACTAACACATCTCATGATCAAGGTGCTAAACTGTAATCGCCTACATCAATCATATATCATTGCCATCATAATAAGTATCATTAGTTTATCCTCAGAAATATCATGTCATATGTATCATATCGTAATCAAGTCATACATATCCCATATCGTGATCAATCACAAGTTATAGTCCGGGTACTATTTTAGAGTCCCATGTACCTCAATATCATCACTACCCCTTTACAATTTAAGTATACATGTTCATTATCTCATCCTCTAATGATCCGCTCACACTTAATACGACTGTAAGCCAAGAATCACGGCATCAAGCCCAGTTACACTATTTCATCATACCTCGGATATCATATCACATCAATGAATCATATATACGTGTTGTATATATATGTATATACCTATACCTAGTTCTATATATATACACATACACGTATACCCCATGTCGAGTTTCGGTGTGTGCGTGGGTGTGTTTCTATCTGAAACCTACGAACCTCTTCCAAGGTACTCATCCTCTGATATGGTTTTCCTAAATCAGTCTAGTCCAGCCTAGGGTCAATACTAGGGTCCTACTAGGGTCACATCTGGTTTCCTAATGTCAATAAGTACTATTCCTATTCTACGTTGTGGGGGTACTATACGCCATCCACCCGACTTTCCCCCGTAGATATACATCTACTCACCTGGTCCATGTCTGCCGAAGACGGTGTCGCCATCCTCCTCTTCATCGTCCGCAGTCCACGTGAGGGGTACCTAAACGCAAACATATAAATAGTATCGTAAACTGAATCACGTACAAAGGTCAAAACAACGCAAGGAACAAGCATAGGTTAAAACCTATGTCTCATCCACGCAAAAGCACCAAATATCTCTCGATATCGGCGTACAAACTCCGATGGATCGAGATAAATATCAATAGATAACTCGTAGTTTTAAAACACATTACTTATACTATAAAACATGATTAAATCCATCGAAACGCGAAAATCTATCAAACCGTCCAATTTCGCAAAACCCGAAAATGCCAGTTTACCGTTTTTCATCAAAACTTAACATTTAAATGAAACCAAAGGTCATAAAACTCATTAAATAGCATAACTAGACTATACAAACCATTACTATATTTTTATTACACAATTTTGTATAAATTTGAAATTTCTAGTTTGCACCCTTTAACAATTTTCAACATTTTCCAAGCAAAATACCACAATTCCACCTCAAAACATGATTTTGCATAAATTAATGACTTAAACCACAATTCATGATGATAATGATATAATGAAACCATAATTATATTTTTAATCTCATTTATATAGGAATTTCTAAAATCTAGTTTACAAAATTAGCAATTTTTATCACAATTTATCAATTAACCATAGAAACTAGCAATCAAACTAAGTTTTTCTTTCCATTAACATGCTAACATTTCCACTAAAACTATAATCCAATGATAACAACCCAAATTAGAATTTATATTAACCACAAACACATTTTGCAAAAACCTAGTTAACTAAATTCCTAATTTAAAACAATTTTAAATGAAAATTTTACAATTCAACAAGCATGCAATATTTTCCAATTCTAAAAGTGTTAAACTAACTATTATAACCCTAAATAATTAACAAAAATCATAACTTGAATTTACAAACCCTAACTTGAATTTTTAAAAAAAACATAGAATTAATTCATTAAATCTAATTAAGCTTAAATGAACATCTAAAACAATAAATCAAAAGAAAGAAATTATACCTCCCAAAATATGAAATCCAAACAAGAAATGAGCCTCCAAAATGCATGCCTTCCATCTCCAAATTTCATATAAAAATGAGCAAGGAATAAAGAGTATGAAATAAATAGGATTTTGTGGAATTTTAATGGAATTTTTGATGTATTTTTAATGAATTTTGAATAAAAATGAGGTGGGAAAAGGGGGGCTGCCATGGGGGGTTTGTGGCCGGCCCTAGAGAGGTGAGGGAGAGAAAGAAGAGAGTGGAAAAAGTGTGTAGAAGTTTCAAGAAGAGAAACAATACATAAAGGTCTTTTCATGCTTTATTTATTTATTTATTTATTCCTTCACTATAGCAACTCAAGAAAACTCTAGAAAATAGGAGAAATTTGCAAATAAATTTTGCATGATACATACTAAATTCTAACATGCCATGGTTCATTTTTACAAATTAAAACCATTCAAATTTGTAATTTACACCATTTTAGTGTAAAATAAAGCTTATGTTAATATTTAAAATAATTAATTTAGGAAAAATATTTAATTACACTAAAAATTTATAAGTGGCTAAATAAACACTAATTACTAGTAATTACATAATTAAATAGGTATTTTTGAATTTATAATGAAAAACAATTGCGGTTTGGTTTTACGAAAAATACATTTTGCTTTACCGAAAATCATAAAATTTACTTAAACAATTTTATTCATTTAATTATTTATTTAATTATTTTTAAAACGTTACAATCTTCCCCCCCTTTAAGAAATTCGGTCCCCGAATTTAAATTAAAACTCCCCCTCCGAATACTAAAACATTTAGCAAAACACTCAAATCGTCGGGGCTCCGAAATCATCAATACACAACAAAAATCAACTCCGTCAAGCATAACGCAATCATCGGAGTTATGGCGAGAATAAAATATCAAAACTCAATATGAAACCCATCATAATATACATCAATCTATAACTTATATATAGTTCGCATCCTAGTAAAATCGCCGAATCATCATAATAAAGAAGCATACAAAAACCCCTCTTAAAAATCGCCGTGCAATGCACGTGTCACGGCATAAGTAGCGGACGTTTAATTTAAAAAAATAACTATATATATATCGTTTATTTAACATACACGTCCCGCCTGGTTACTAAATCAATAATAATAATTAGGAAAACATACTGCTCAAACTAAAATCAATCCCAATCACATCAATAAAATGTCATGTGCGTCCGGTGCGCACTGAAATCGAAACCAATTACAGATACCATGAATACCCACAAAACAAAACTAAGTGCAACAGGTGTGCACCAAAAACATCTGTCAAGTGCAACGGGCGTGCACGACACAATATCAGGTGCATCTAACTAATCTGCACATCCCGATTTAGTGTATCTGGTGTGCACAAAATCGCATCAAGTGCGCCAAGTATGCGCAAGAATCCTAATCAGGTGCACATGGTGCACGAAAACATACATTGAATATCAAAATCGAAATCACAGTACAAAAATGCATGAAAACTAGGTCGAAACATATGTAAAAATCATGTGTAACCCCTATGCACGAAATCAATCAAAAATCCCAAAATATATATATAACCAAATCAAGTGTACTGGGTGTGTACTAAACAACATCAATACAACTGATATATGAAACACAACTAGAATGTAATGAAGGTACACACATGAAATACCAATCGTAAAACGAACTCCTCAAAATGCCAAAATCCAATAACAGAATATATGAAATTCAAATCACTAAATCACAATTGTAAACACTATCGTCAATGTGCGCCTCTTTCCTCTGATGTCGACTGCTTCGAACTCGTTCTTTCATAGGTGTGCTGACTGCGCTACCAACGGCAATACTCATGTCTAGAGTCTCCCACATAGTCGATCCCTTCACTTGATATCCGGACTACATTAAACTTTTCGATCGATCCAACAAAATCCCATAATTCCCCGAGAGCTCAACACTCAAGTACAGTTTAAAAATATCCGGTACATACCCCAGCATCGATGATCCAGCCGTAGAAGGGCAAACCCAAGCCTCACTAATGGCACCGCGGAACTGCCGTAAACCCTAAGGTTCAAGGGCGTTCTCGTGGTCATTATGTCGAGTTAGGGTTTCATTCTTCTAGAGGGTCCATCGAAATACCTGTATGTTCTTCCGAATACCTTAAACTTGGGAAAATGGTTTACTGATAATCGTTCGAACCCTTTAACTTCATCCGGACGGCATGTGAATACCCTTCGTCCGCACGCTAAGCAATGCTTCAATCCTCAAGAATAACCAATACTCTAATGGTTATCGCATTCGAGCCGCAGCTCCCTCTGCCCGTGCGCCCGTAGTAACAGAACCACCCTCCGACATCGACGAAGATAGATCAAAGGAACGAATGAAATACGGTGCAAACAAATGTACATTCTAAGGCTCCTTAAGCAGAGTAGCGTATCGTAAGTATGCCGCGGACCATACCCACGGTACGTTACTCTACCTAAATCGCCTACTCCATCAACCAAGGGTCACCTAGACTTATACAGGGTTAAACCAAGCGCTCTGATACCAACTTTGTCACGACCCGAAAGTACGGAACGTGACCGGCACTTAGATTACGAAGCATCTAGAGGCGCCACGTAACCTAAGTAAGCCGAAGCCCAGAAATCTAAACCATAAAAGAAGAAGAAGAAGAAGAAGAAAAAGAAAACAAGTTTAAAAGCATCAGCAAATTTTCTCAAAAATTTCGGCAGAGTCTCCTCTATAAAAACTGGCCCCCAAACGGGTACAACAAGTATAATATACATAAACAATAAAAAGCATCCCCAAACGGGAGCTAGCATCAATGCCAACAGGCGGAAACAAGCACAACAAGCACAATAATATACAACGCCAATAGGCGAGGCTCAAAACTCAAAAGAAAACAAAACCACCAGATCAGAATAATACGTGCGCGACTCTAAGGTCGAAATAAAAGACTGGTCCAATAAACTTATCAAGTAAAACAAATATGGTTGATGGAGCTTACTAGATACAAATGAAAGAATAAAAGTACAATGGTGGTTCGGATACAAGTGAACCAACCTACCGTGCAAATCACCCTGAAAGAATAGATGTGCCAGCAAGCTGCCAGGGAAACCTGTACACCGAACCTGTAATAAAATTTGGCACAACGGGGGTGAGTTGCCAACTCGTGAGTAGAAGACATCTACGAAAAGAAATCGAATGCACGACGCTATCCTAGGTCATAATAATACACTACTATATCCCAAACATCTAGTAATAGCAGGGTAATACTACGTGTAAGTGCAGATACTCCGTGTTCGTGTCAGTGCCTCATATAATACTATGTCATATGAAATGAAATGCATGCACCATGAATGTAAAGTAACAAATCCTGAAATCCAGATATATATGTATAAGAACTCTTTAGCTGTTATCATAGTAAAGTGTGTATAAGCATCTGAAATCTCAACAATAAAATCCATGGAAATCCGTGTCAAGCATCGACACAACACATGTAATCTCAAGTCTCAATATGTCGGGCTCCGTCAGTCCGGATCGGCCCATATCATCAAATCTCACGACAACGGTCGGTATCCGCCGGATATCCGCCGCGCCAGACATCACCGGTAGGTAGTCTTCCCCTGCCAGGCTCATCGTCTACAACTCGATCTTCTTGCCCCGGGGTACCATACCGGGCCCACCATGTACCCGAGACGGTTCAACCACTCCTCGAATCGGGTCTCGAAATCCAACAGAAAACATGAAATCTCATGGTGGACGACACATACATCACGAGAAAACCGCATCTTATTTTAAAATGAGAGGAGGAGAGAGAGAGAAGGTTTTATAATTTCTTGCGGTTTTCCCCAAAAATCCAGAAATCTCATAGAAATCCAAATCTTAAAATCAGGAGTAAGTATATGATAAGTGTCGGCATATGCCCATAATACTGCAGGATAACATGAAAATATGAATGCATGAATGTCTAAGCAATAAATATCATGTCTGTACTAATGTCAGAGAATAATCACAATGTTATATCGGTCTAGTTGTTAACTGATTCTATCCATAAAAGACAATATGATCTAAAATGTACGTGACATAGCAATTACCGATGATGATGTGTGTGAGCCGGCAAATAAGTGTGCGTAGAATATGCGCATCATCGGTAATAGTGCTGGTATCATAACAGGTAAAGTTTATACTGATTATAGCAACATATAAAAGAACATGCACCATGATGATTACAGTATGAATGCAAGACAGATGTGCATTATCCACTCCTAGGCGATATACGAGAACAACTATCACTATATGAATCGAACCTAAACTAGTGTCTATCTAACCTCCTAAGGAACTTAACCTAAGAAACTAGTCATTAAGAAACAAGAGTCTACCTAGGTCTGAATCAATATCTCTAATAGTCGGCGATCCAGCCTCAATAGCGTCACGTACGAAGTACGGCTTCCTCGAACCAAGAGTGCGGATCAATCATCATATCTATGTCTCGTACGGTAAAATCCATCGTACGGCATTCCAATATCGGGGTACGGGTCAAGTATCTCCTAGGTGTCTCATTATTCGTATAATGTCATTACTAACACATCTCATGATCAAGGTGCTAAACTGTAATCGCCTACATCAATCATATATCATTGCCATCATAATAAGTATCATTAGTTTATCCTCAGAAATATCATGTCATATGTATCATATCGTAATCAAGTCATACATATCCCATATCGTGATCAATCACAAGTTATAGTCCGGGTACTATTTTAGAGTCCCATGTACCTCAATATCATCACTACCCCTTTACAATTTAAGTATACATGTTCATTATCTCATCTTCTAATGATCCGCTCACACTTAATACGACTGTAAGCCAAGAATCACGGCATCAAGCCCAGTTACACTATTTCATCATACCTCGGATATCATATCACATCAATGAATCATATATACGTGTTGTATATATATGTATATACCTATACCTAGTTCTATATATATACACATACACGTATACCCCATGTCGAGTTTCGGTGTGTGCGTGGGTGTGTTTCTATCTGAAACCTACGAACCTCTTCCAAGGTACTCATCCTCTGATATGGTTTTCCTAAATCAGTCTAGTCCAGCCTAGGGTCAATACTAGGGTCCTACTAGGGTCACATCTGGTTTCCTAATGTCAATAAGTACTATTCCTATTCTACGTTGTGGGGGTGCTATACGCCATCCACCCGACTTTCCCCCGTAGATATACATCTACTCACCTGGTCCATGTCTGCCGAAGACGGTGTCGCCATCCTCCTCTTCATCGCCCGCAGTCCACGTGAGGGGTACCTAAACGCAAACATATAAATAGTATCATAAACTGAATCACGTACAAAGGTCAAAACAACGCAAGGAACAAGCATAGGTTAAAACCTATGTCTCATCCACGCAAAAGCACCAAATATCTCTCGATATCGGCGTACAAACTCCGATGGATCGAGATAAATATCAATAGATAACTCGTAGTTTTAAAACACATTACTTATACTATAAAACATGATTAAATCCATCAAAACGCGAAAATCTATCAAACCGTCCAATTTCGCAAAACCCGAAAATGCCAGTTTACCGTTTTTCATCAAAACTTAACATTTAAATGAAACCAAAGGTCATAAAACTCATTAAATAGCATAACTAGACTATACAAACCATTACTATATTTTTATTACACAATTTTGTATAAATTTGAAATTTCTAGTTTGCACCCTTTAACAATTTTCAACATTTTCCAAGCAAAATACCACAATTCCACCTCAAAACATGATTTTGCATAAATTAATGACTTAAACCACAATTCATGATGATAATGATATAATGAAACCATAATTATATTTTTAATCTCATTTATATAGGAATTTCTAAAATCTAGTTTACAAAATTAGCAATTTTTATCACAATTTATCAATTAACCATAGAAACTAGCAATCAAACTAAGTTTTTCTTTCCATTAACATGCTAACATTTCCACTAAAACTATAATCCAATGATAACAACCCAAATTAGAATTTTATATTAACCACAAACACATTTTGCAAAAACCTAGTTAACTAAATTCCTAATTTAAAACAATTTTAAATGAAAATTTTACAATTCAACAAGCATGCAATATTTTCCAATTCTAAAAGTGTTAAACTAACTATTATAACCCTAAATAATTAACAAAAATCATAACTTGAATTTACAAACCCTAATTTGAATTTTTAAAAAAAACATAGAATTAATTCATTAAATCTAATTAAGCTTAAATGAACATCTAAAACAATAAATCAAAAGAAAGAAATTATACCTCCCAAAATATGAAATCCAAACAAGAAATGAGCCTCCAAAATGCATGCCTTCCATCTCCAAATTTCATATAAAAATGAGCAAGGAATAAAGAGTATGAAATAAATAGGATTTTGTGGAATTTTAATGGAATTTTTGATGTATTTTTAATGAATTTTGAATAAAAATGAGGTGGGAAAAGGGGGGCTGCCATGGGGGGTTTGTGGCCGGCCCTAGAGAGGTGAGGGAGAGAAAGAAGAGAGTGGGAAAAGTGTGTAGAAGTTTCAAGAAGAGAAACAATACATAAAGGTCTTTTCATGCTTTATTTATTTATTTATTTATTTATTCCTTCACTATAGCAACTCAAGAAAACTCTAGAAAATAGGAGAAATTTGCAAATAAATTTTGCATGATACATACTAAATTCTAACATGCCATGGTTCATTTTTACAAATTAAAACCATTCAAATTTGTAATTTACACCATTTTAGTGTAAAATAAAGCTTATGTTAATATTTAAAATAATTAATTTAGGAAAAATATTTAATTACACTAAAAATTTATAAGTGGCTAAATAAACACTAATTACTAGTAATTACATAATTAAATAGGTATTTTTGAATTTATAATGAAAAACAATTGCGGTTTGGTTTTACGAAAAATACATTTTGCTTTACCGAAAATCATAAAATTTACTTAAACAATTTTATTCATTTAATTATTTATTTAATTATTTTTAAAACGTTACAATCTTCCCCCCTTTAAGAAATTCGGTCCCCGAATTTAAATTAAAACTCCCCCTCCGAATACTAAAACATTTAGCAAAACACTCAAATCGTCGGGGCTCCGAAATCATCAATACACAACAAAAATCAACTCCGTCAAGCATAACGCAATCATCGGAGTTATGGCGAGAATAAAATATCAAAACTCAATATGAAACCCATCATAATATACATCAATCTATAACTTATATATAGTTCGCATCCTAGTAAAATCGCCGAATCATCATAATAAAGAAGCATACAAAAACCCCTCTTGAAAATCGCCGTGCAATGCACGTGTCACGGCATAAGTAGCGGACGTTTAATTTAAAAAAATAACTATATATATATATATCGTTTATTTAACATACACGTCCCGCCTGGTTACTAAATCAATAATAATAATTAGGAAAACATACTGCTCAAACTAAAATCAATCCCAATCACATCAATAAAATGTCATGTGCGTCCGGTGCGCACTGAAATCGAAACCAATTACAGATACCATGAATACCCACAAAACAAAACTAAGTGCAACAGGTGTGCACCAAAAACATCTGTCAAGTGCAACGGGCGTGCACGACACAATATCAGGTGCATCTAACTAATCTGCACAAAATCCCGATTTAGTGCATCTGGTGTGCACAAAATTGCATCAAGTGCGCCAAGTATGCGCAAGAATCCTAATCAGGTGCACATGGTGCACGAAAACATACATTGAATATCAAAATCGAAATCACAGTACAAAAATGCATGAAAACTAGGTCGAAACATATGTAAAAATCATGTGTAACCCCTATGCACGAAATCAATCAAAAATCCCAAAATATATATATAACCAAATCAAGTGTACTGGGTGTGTACTAAACAACATCAATACAACTGATATATGGAACACAACTAGAATGTAATGAAGGTACACACATGAAATACCAATCGTAAAACGAACTCCTCAAAATGCCAAAATCCAATAACAGAATATATGAAATTCAAATCACTAAATCACAATTGTAAACACTATCGTCAATGTGCGCCTCTTTCCTCTGATGTCGACTGCTTCGAACTCGTTCTTTCATAGGTGTGCTGACTGCGCTACCAACGGCAATACTCATGTCTAAAGTCTCCCACATAGTCGATCCCTTCACTTGATATCCGGACTACATTAAACTTTTCGATCGATCCAACAAAATCCTATAATTCCCCGAGAGCTTAACACTCAAGTACAGTTTAAAAATATCCGGTACATACCCCAGCATCGATGATCCAGCCGTAGAAGGGCAAACCCAAGCCTCACTAATGGCACCGCGGAACTGCCGTAAACCCTAAGGTTCAAGAGCGTTCTCGTGGTCATTATGTCGAGTTAGGGTTTCATTCTTCTAGAGGGTCCATCGAAATACCTGCATGTTCTTCCGAATACCTTAAACTTGGGAAAATGGTTTTCTGATAATCGTTCGAACCCTTTAACTTCATCCGGACGGCATGTGAATACCCTTCGTCCGCACGCTAAGCAATGCTTCAATCCTCAAGAATAACCAATACTCTAATGGTTATCGCATTCGAGCCGCAGCTCCCTCTGCCCGTGCGCCCGTAGTAACAGAACCACCCTCCGACATCGACGAAGATAGATCAAAGGAACGAATGAAATACGGTGCAAACAAATGTACATTCTAAGGCTCCTTAAGCAGAGTAGCGTATCGTAAGTATGCCGCGGACCATACCCACGGTACGTTACTCTACCTAAATCGCCTACTCCATCAACCAAGGGTCACCTAGACTTATACAGGGTTAAACCTAGCGCTCTGATACCAACTTTGTCACGACCCGAAAGTACGGAACGTGACCGGCACTTAGATTACGAAGCATCTAAAGGCGCCACGTAACCTAAGTAAGCCGAAGCCCAGAAATCTAAACCATAAAAGAAGAAGAAGAAAAAGAAAACAAGTTTAAAAGCATCAGCAAATTTTCTCAAAAATTTCGGCAGAGTCTCCTCTATAAAAACTGGCCCCCAAACATGTACAACAAGTATAATATACATAAACAATAAAAAGCATCCCCAAACGGGAGCTAGCATCAACGCCAACAGGCGGAAACAACCACAACAAGCACAATAATATACAACGCCAATAGGCGAGGCTCAAAACTCAAAAGAAAACAAAACCACCAGATCAGAATAATACGTGCGCGACTCTAAGGTCGAAATAAAAGACTGGTCCAATAAACTTATCAAGTAATACACATATGGTTGATGGAGCTTACTAGATACAAATGAAAGAATAAAATTACAATGGTGGTTCGGATACAAGTGAACCAACCTACCGTGCAAATCACCCTGAAATAATAGATGTGCCAGCAAGCTGCCAGGGAAACCTGTACACCGAACCTGTAATAAAATTTGGCACAACGGGGGTGAGTTGCCAACTCGTGAGTAAAAGAAATCTACAAAAAGAAATCGAATGCACGACGCTATCCTAGGTCATAATAATACACTACTATATCCCAAACATCTAGTAATAGCAGGGTAATACTACGTGTAAGTGCAGATACTCCGTGTTCGTGTCAGTGCCTCATATAATACTATGTCATATGAAATGAAATGCATGCACCATGAATGTAAAGTAACAAATCCTGAAATCCAGATATATATGTATAAGAACTCTTTAGCTGTTATCATAGTAAAGTGTGTATAAGCATCTGAAATCTCAACAATAAAATCCATGGAAATCCGTGTCAAGCATCGACACAACACATGTAATCTCAAGTCTCAATATGTCGGGCTCCGTCAGTCCGGATCGGCCCATATCATCAAATCTCACGACAACGGTCGGTATCCGCCGGATATCCGCCGCGCCAGACATCACCGGTAGGTAGTCTTCCCCTGCCAGGCTCATCGTCTACAACTCGATCTTCTTGTCCCGGAGTACCATACCGGGCCCACCATGTACCCGAGACGGTTCATCCACTCCTCGAATCGGGTCTCGAAATCCAACAGAAAACATGAAATCTCATGGTGGACGACACATACATCACGAGAAAACCGCATCTTATTTTAAAATGAGAGGAGGAGAGAGAGAGAAGGTTTTATAATTTCTTGCGGTTTTCCCCAAAAATCCAGAAATCTCATAAAAATCCAAATCTTAAAATCAGGAGTAAGTATATGATAAGTGTCGGCATATGCCCATAATACTGCAGGATAACATGAAAATATGAATGCATGAATGTCTAAGCAATAAATATCATGTCTGTACTAATGTCAGAGAATAATCACAATGTTATATCGGTCTAGTTGTTAACTGATTCTATCCATAAAAGACAATATGATCTAAAATGTACGTGACATAGCAATTACCGATGATGATGTGTGTGAGCCGGCAAATAAGTGTGCGTAGAATATGCGCATCATCGGTAATAGTGCTGGTGTCCTAACAGGTAAAGTTTATACTGATTATAGCAACATATAAAAGAACATGCACCATGATGATTACAGTATGAATGAAAGACAGATGTGCATTATCCACTCCTCTGCGATATACGAGAACAACTATCACTATATGAATCGAACCTAAACTAGTGTCCATCTAACCTCCTAAGGAACTTAACCTAAGAAACTAGTCATTAAGAAACAAGAGTCTACCTAGGTCTGAATCAATATCTCTAATAGTCGGCGATCCAGCCTCAATAGCGTCACGTACGAAGTACGGCTTCCTCGAACCAAGAGTGCGGATCAATCATCATATCTATGTCTCGTACGGTAAAATCCATCGTACGGCATTCCAATATCGGGGTACGGGTCAAGTATCTCCTAGGTGTCTCATTATTCGTATAATGTCATTACTAACACATCTCATGATCAAGGTGCTAAACTGTAATCGCCTACATCAATCATATATCATTGCCATCATAATAAGTATCATTAGTTTATCCTCAGAAATATCATGTCATATGTATCATATCGTAATCAAGTCATACATATCCCATATCGTGATCAATCACAAGTTATAGTCCGGGTACTATTTCAGAGTCCCATGTACCTCAATATCATCACTACCCCTTTACAATTTAAGTATACATGTTCATTATCTCATCCTCTAATGATCCGCTCACACTTAATACGACTGTAAGCCAAGAATCACGGCATCAAGCCCAGTTACACTATTTCATCATACCTCGGATATCATATCACATCAATGAATCATATATACGTGTTGTATATATATGTATATACCTATACCTAGTTCTATATATATACACATACACGTATACCCCATGTCGAGTTTCGGTGTGTGCGTGGGTGTGTTTCTATCTGAAACCTACGAACCTCTTCCAAGGTACTCATCCTCTGATATGGTTTTCCTAAATCAGTCTAGTCCAGCCTAGGGTCAATACTAGGGTCCTACTAGGGTCACATCTGGTTTCCTAATGTCAATAAGTACTATTCCTATTCTACGTTGAGGGGGTGCTATACGCCATCCACCCGACTTCCCCCCGTAGATATACATCTACTCACCTGGTCCATGTCTGCCGAAGGCGGTGTCGCCATCCTCCTCTTCATCGCCCGCAGTCCACGTGAGGGGTACCTAAACGCAAACATATAAATAGCATCGTAAACTGAATCACGTACAAAGGTCAAAACAACGCAAGGAACAAGCATAGGTTAAAACCTATGTCTCATCCACGCAAAAGCACCAAATATCTCTCGATATCGGCGTACAAACTCCGATGGATCGAGATAAACATCAACAGATAACTCGTAGTTTTAAAACACATTACTTATACTATAAAACATGATTAAATCCATCGAAACGCGAAAATCTATCAAACCGTCCAATTTCGCAAAACCCGAAAATGCCAGTTTACCGTTTTTCATCAAAACTTAACATTTAAATGAAACCAAAGGTCATAAAACTCATTAAATAGCATAACTAGACTATACAAACCATTACTATATTTTTATTACACAATTTTGTATAAATTTGAAATTTCTAGTTTGCACCCTTTAACAATTTTCAACATTTTCCAAGCAAAATACCACAATTCCACCTCAAAACATGATTTTGCATAAATTAATGACTTAAACCACAATTCATGATGATAATGATATAATGAAACCATAATTATATTTTTAATCTCATTTATATAGGAATTTCTAAAATCTAGTTTACAAAATTAGCAATTTTTATCACAATTTATCAATTAACCATAGAAACTAGCAATCAAACTAAGTTTTTCTTTCCATTAACATGCTAACATTTCCACTAAAACTATAATCCAATGATAACAACCCAAATTAGAATTTTATATTAACCAGAAACACATTTTGCAAAAACCTAGTTAACTAAATTCCTAATTTAAAACAATTTTAAATGAAAATTTTACAATTCAACAAGCATGCAATATTTTCCAATTCTAAAAGTGTTAAACTAACTATTATAACCCTAAATAATTAACAAAAATCATAACTTGAATTTACAAACCCTAACTTGAATTTTTAAAAAAAACATAGAATTAATTCATTAAATCTAATTAAGCTTAAATGAACATCTAAAACAATAAATCAAAAGAAAGAAATTATACCTCCCAAAATATGAAATCCAAACAAGAAATGAGCCTCCAAAATGCATGCCTTCCATCTCCAAATTTCATATAAAAATGAGCAAGGAATAAAGAGTATGAAATAAATAGGATTTTGTGGAATTTTAATGGAATTTTTGATGTATTTTTAATGAATTTTGAATAAAAATGAGGTGGGAAAAGGGGGGCTGCCATGGGGGGTTTGTGGCCGGCCCTAGAGAGGTGAGGGAGAGAAAGAAGAGAGTGGGAAAAGTGTGTAGAAGTTTCAAGAAGAGAAACAATACATAAAGGTCTTTTCATGCTTTATTTATTTATTTATTTATTCCTTCACTATAGCAACTCAAGAAAACTCTAGAAAATAGGAGAAATTTGCAAATAAATTTTGCATGATACATACTAAATTCTAACATGCCATGGTTCATTTTTACAAATTAAAACCATTCAAATTTGTAATTTACACCATTTTAGTGTAAAATAAAGCTTATGTTAATATTTAAAATAATTAATTTAGGAAAAATATTTAATTACAATAAAAATTTATAAGTGGCTAAATAAACACTAATTACTAGTAATTACATAATTAAATAGGTATTTTTGAATTTATAATGAAAAACAATTATGGTTTGGTTTTACGAAAAATACATTTTGCTTTACCGAAAATCATAAAATTTACTTAAACAATTTTATTCATTTAATTATTTATTTAATTATTTTTAAAACGTTACAGGATCCCAGATATGTAATCTGTTACATAGGGCTACAAAAGGGTAGAAAAACTGAGAACGGGTGATAAGTTTCATGAGACAGAAAACGGGGCAAGTGTTGCAGCCAAGTCTGTTGGTCACTGTCACCCTGTATTTCGAATACATTGATTCTGAACAAATGCTATTAGATACCGAACCTAATATACAAAATCATATCAGTCTCTTTATTAGTAAAGAAAGGATATAATTTTGTATTGATAGATAATGTTTTGAACATTTCCTATATCAAAAGTTGATCGGTTCAGGCACGTTATCTAAAAGCATTGACGTTCTAAATCAAACTGCAGTTCCTTGTATACTAAACACACACAAGAGGGAGAGTTCAGAAATGAACAAATTCTTCTTGAGGTATTGTAGACTAGGTCACATCAATGCGACCAGACTGGCTGAAATTACATTTTAGATGCATATTTAAATCAGTTTGAATTTACATCTTGTGAAACTTGCCAGTCATGTCACAAAGATTAGATGACCATAGCTCTGTTTATTAGAAACAGAGAAAGAGTTAGTAAACTCTTGGGACTGATACATGATGATGTATGTAAAGTCTCCTATCTACACATGCCAGGACTGGTTCTTTATACTTCATTGTATTCTCTGATAATCTCTCAAGATTCAGTCATATGTTCCTGTTGAAACATAAGTCCGAGCCTTTTGAGGTATTCACAGAATATAAGTTAGAAGTAAAGAACCAATAACCGGGTATAAGTATTATGTCCTATGATGAGATCAGGGAGGAGAATACTTGTGCATGGCATTCCTGGACCATTCTAAAGGAGAATGAGATTCTCTCTCCGTACTACTCCTCTGATTACACCACAGCACAACGGTGTATCAGGGCGGAGCAATTGCACAATATTAGATATGGTGTGCTCTATGATGAGTATTACTGAGTTACCTATTTCCTTTTGGAGTTATGCACTTGAGAAGCTGCATACCGATTGAATTAGGTTTGAATCAAATCACTGCCTACCACTCCATATAAGATATGGTATGGGAAGAACCCATCTCTTAAGCGAGTTAAGATTTGGGGTTGTCCGGCCTATGTTTAAAGCAAAATCCGGACAAGATCGAGGCAGGATCAGTTCTGTAAAACTGGAACGGTTCCAGCTATACAAAACTGCAGTTGATGATTTGACAGAACCATAAGATTCTATAGTTCTCGACGAACCTCAGCCTCTCCGCCGATCTAGTAGGGTTCCTCATCCGCCTGAGAGATACCTCGGTTTCTCGATGACAGTGGGAGCAAGGATTGCATCATGAGATGATGACCCAACTAGTTTCGAGCAGGCCATCGAGAGTAGGGACTCTGTAAGAATGGCTGGATGCTTAGCGATCTGAGATGGAATCCATGTACACCAGCAAAGTATGGACTTTAGCTGCTATATCTGAAGGGTTAAATCCCCATCAGGAGCAAGTATATCTTGAGAAGATTACTTGGTGTAGATGGAAAAGTTGAAACTTTCAAAGCTACACTTGTTAAAGGTTTTCGTCATCGACCAGGCGTGGATAATGATGAAACCTTTTTCCAGTAGCTATGCTTAACTCTATCCAGATCCTACTTACCACGGCTACATACCATGACTACGATATCTGACGGTTGGGTGCCATGACTGCTTTTCTAAATACTAATTTAGAAGAGAACGTCTATAAGAACACAGCCAGAGGTCTTCGTAAACAGTGGGAGCAGCGGAAACGTGTGCAAGTTGCTTTACATAATGAAGCAGGCATCGCGGAGTTGGAACGTCTGTTTTGATGTGATAGTCAAAGTATTTGACTTCATCAAAATGGTAGACGAACCTTGTATATACAAAAGGGTAGTAGCGAGTAAGGTGGTCATCTTCGTATTGTACGAAGACAACATACTCTTGATAGGAAAAGAGTTTCCTATACTACGATCGGTCAATCTCCTATTATCACTAGGGTTCTCCAAATAGGATCAAAGTGATACCTCCTAAATCCTGAGTTTTCACCTATGAGATAGATGTAATTGGATGCTAGGATTCTCACTAGATGTAGTGAGATGGTATCAATTGATCCTGGGAAGAATCACTGGAAGAGTTCCAGGGTGATAAAGACGACTGAATATCAGTCGCAGGCATTGTATTTACCCTCAGTAGAGGGACAGTATGTTGGAAGAGTTCCAAGCTAGATACCGTGGCAAACTAGACGATAAAGGCTGGTAACATCGCTATTAAAGATACTACCAAAGAGGCAGTTTGGGTGTATATTAGTTCATAGGATGAACTAGGTTCCTACCATTGTATGACAATGGAACTGTGGCTTTGGCCCTGGAACCCTGGTCCCATCAGTGACCCAGACATATTCTGAGGAAGCATCACCTGATCATGGAGATAGTTGATCTCCAGGGTGATCGAGGTTAGGAGAGTAGACTCAGAGGACAACACGGCGGATCCACTCACGAAGGCCTTTTCCCAGAGAGAGACTCATATGGGATGGTTGAGTATTAGATACTGCAACCACTGCTACAGATGGCCCTAGTGCAAGTGGGAGATTGTTAGTTATATGTATGCCCTAGAGGCCATTACTGTACATTGGATGTATATTGTAGTGGATGCTGGGACATATATAGGTAGGACTTTCTTGCTCGATATGATAGTACGCTATCTGGTTGCTCTTTATCTTAACATGTATACTTTCTGTCTCTCTGATTACATGTTGATAAAGCCCTTAGGATGTGTACTCGACTTCCAGGACTATGATGCAGATCATACTAGTGGGGCCTGGGTAGTCAATGAGTACATCCTTAATTGTTCCTAGTCATGGGAATATCGAGACGGGGCATCGATATTCCACAGTAGACTAGCGCATATCTTCTCGACCCATGCGATGGGCGATGGATGATCCCATATCCATTGGTGTTTGACATCGAAGATGGTATGCGGGTGCTCAGTGGAGACTGGGTACACTGAACGGACTCGCCGAGAACTCCCATATGGTATTATACCTCACGTCAGATGGCAGTTCTCTGGTGACACTGGTACAGCTTAGTCTGTTGACCCGAGATCGTCATAGAGTCTTGTGTGTCTCCCACTGTGCTTTGATTTCCACCCTACCACGGCTCTAGTGAGTTGTGCAAACAGGTGGTTTTTGGGTACAGTCCCGATTCACATGGAGGCAATGAGCGATAGGAGGGGACTCGTCTCTCCCGGTATTGGGGGTTGATGTTGTGCTATGCTCGACTGGCCATAACAGGAAATCCCTGGCCAGGGTTGCAGTGATATACTGGTAAGAGTTATCAGTAGTTTCACGAATGTTATGGACCCTACGTCGGCATGACTTATCGAGCTATTGGGGTCTGACGTTTACCACCCCTAGGCGAGATATGCGACATATCAGACGAACAGACCGGACTGTACGGTAAGTGTTACTGGTTGGATTCACAGGAGTGTGAGCGGGCTTGCTCGTCGATCTTCTGATCGCTCAATACCCGGGTGGCCGTTACGTTTAGCAGACCGCTTGCGGCTTGTGGGTGTTTGATATGATCATCATCCGCTGCCGGCGTATTGACGAGTCTTTAGAGTCCTACACAGAGGTTTCCTGGCTCAAGCGAAACGAAATAGGAGCGCATATGAGATATGTGCGGGACCGAGGATAATGCGTGTATATGATACCGTATTTCATTCTCGCGATGAATGTGTCGAATGGTTGTATGCGATATAACCTAGTTATCGAATCAAGGATTGATTCGATAAGCCGATACATTGGATACTAGCCGGTTATATGCGATATAACCGGATCATTGAATCAAGTGTTGATTTAATGATTTAATGTATAATTTTATATTTGATATATCACTTTGCATTAACTAGTATTGGTTCACTTTAAATGGATTTTCTCACTTGGTATGCACAAGTTGTATATGTGATATACTTTTGTGCACAAGAATGTATCATGTTTGATGATACATGCAAGCTAGGGTTTGTGTAAAGAATTGACCATGGTTATATGAATGGTTAGGGTTTCATTTTATTTGCTTATTTATTTATTCATTTATTCTTTATTGAAAGAAATAAAATAGTGGCTAAGTTTGGATAATCTTTGAAGCTTCATGAAGCTTTGAATGGTTGACTATTTTGTTTGTTTCCTTAACCTTAACCATTCACTTTAACCTTAGTTTGTTCTCTACATCTAACCATAGTTGACATTATGATAAGAATGATTTGTTTTCTATTTTCATATATCTTATCATAATTCTTTATCATCTTCTTCTTCATCTTCAAGTTGAAAAAAAAGCTTGCACCTTCAATGGCAACTAGCCAAATCAAGTGAGAAATCCAAATCTAAAGTCTACCCACTTCCTATTTCTTCATCCTCTACTACTTGCCATGTACTAGAGTGTGTTGTCTTCACAAGTTTCTTGACTTGGCGAAGGCGGAGCTCGTTCTTGTGATGCCTCGACGTACATCATCTTCGGCATCGAACCGACGATCAAGCCCGCCTACTTCTTCGACGAAGCCGATACTTGAGTTCGGGGTTCGATTTGGACAGTGGAGGGAGATCATCGTGGAGCTTAGGAATTGGTGGACCGGATCTACAAAGGTTGTAGCCCCTTTCCTTTAGATACATTTCCGTTTACTTGCATGCTTCGCCTAGATATCTAGTAAACGATCCGTATTAGGGTTTGTAGGCACCCGTAAAATTTGATTTGTGCATGTTTGATCACTTGTGAGACTTCACTAGAGTGCCTAGGAACCCTGCAAGATATACTTGCTCCTGATGGGAATTTAACCCTTCAGATATAGCAATCAAAGTCCATACTTTGTTGGTGTATAAGGATTCCATCTCAGATCGCTAAGCATCCAGCCATTCAATAGGAATGCAACTTCATAAGTGCATAACACCCAAAAAGGAAATAGGTAACTCAGTAGTACTCATCATAGAGCACACCTTATCATATAGGGTGTGATTGCACTGCCCGATATACCATCGTGCTATGGTGTATACGGAGGAGTAATTCTGAGAGAGAATCTCATTCTCCTTTAGAATAGTCCAGGAATTCCATGCACAAGTATTCTCCTCCCTGATCTCATCATAGGACATAATACTTATACCCGTATTTTGGTTCTCTACTTCTAACTTATATTCCGTGAATATCTCAAAAGTTTCGGACTTGTGTTTCAACAGGAACATATGTCTGAATCTTGAGAGATTATCAGAGAATGTAATGAAATACAAAGAACCGGTCTTGGCATGTATAGACAGGGGACCTACATACATCAACATGTATTATCCCAAGAGTTCACTAACTCTTTCTCTGTTTCCAATAAACATGTAGGGTTCCTAGGCACTCTCAAGAGGTCTCACAAGGTATCAACCATGCCAATTTCAAATATTACGGTGCCGAGAAACCCTAGACTAGATCGTTAACTAGAATTTTAAGCGACAAAAGCAAATAGTTAACAACTTAACTAAACGAACGGAAATACAACCTTTGTAGATCCGGTCCCCCACCTCCATAGCTCCGCAATGAAGTCTCCTCGCTGTCCAAATCGAATCCCGGGCTCTAGCGTCGGCTTCATCGGAAAAATGGGCGGGCAAGGTCGTCGACTTCGATGCCGAAGATGATCTACGTCGAGGCATCACAAGATCAAGCTCCAACTTCACCAAGTCATGAAACTTATGAAGAAAACACCCTATACTACTTGGAAAGTGGTAGAGGATGAAGAAATAGGAAGTGGGTTCACTTTAGAATTAGATTTCTCACTCATTTTCACAAGTTGCCATTGATGGAGCAAGGTTTCTTCATCTTGATGATGAAGAAGAAGAAGCAGAAGATGATAATATTATGATAAGTTATCTTGAAATAGAAAAGAAAATCAATACTTATCATAATACAACCATGGTCAAGTGTAGAGAATGAACTAGGGTTAAATGGAGTGGTTAGGGTTAAGCATGAGACAAAATGGTCACTTAGTCAAAGCTTCATGAAGCTTCAAGATGCAAACAAAAAAAGCCACCATTTTCTCTTTATGCCATTTATTTTCCAAAATGAATAAACAAATAAATAAATGAATAAATAAGTAATGAAAAAACAAAACCCTAATCATTAGTTTAACCATGGTTTAATTCTTTACACTTAACCAAGTAAACATGTATCATCAAACATGATACAATCATTTGCACAAAAAGTATATCACATATACAACTTGTACATCCAAGTGAGAAAATCCATTTAAAGTGAACCAATACTAGTTCATGCAAAGTAATATATCAAATATATAATTATACATTAAATCATTAAATCAACACTTGATTTAACGATCCGGTCATATCGCATATAACCGACTAGTATCCTATGTATCGGCTTATCGAATCAATACTTGATTCGATAACTAGGTTATATCGCATACAACCAATCGATACATTCATCGCGAGAATAGAAAACGGCATCACATACACGCATTATTCTCGGTCCCGCACATATCTCATATGAGCTCCTATTTCGTTTCGCTTGAGCCAGGAAAACTCTGTGTAGGACTCTAAAGACTCGTCAATACGCCGGCAGCAGGTGATGATCATATCAAACACCCACAAGCCGCAAGCGGTCTGCTAAACGTAATGGCCACCCGGGTATTGAGCGATGAGAAGATCGACGAGCAAGCCCGCTCACACTCCTGTGAATCCAACCAGTAACACTTACCGTACAGTCCGGTCTCGTCGTCTGATATGTCGCATATCTCGCCTAGGGGTAGTAAACGTCAGAACACAATAGCTCGATAAGTCGTGTCGATATGAGGTCTATAACAATTTGAGAAACTACAGGTAACACTTACCAGTAAATCTCAGCAACCCTGGCCAGGGATTTCCGGTTATAGCCAATCGAACACAGCGCAACATCAACTCCCTATACCGGGAGAGACGAATCCCCTCCTATCGCTCATTGCCTCCATGTGATTCGGGACTGTACCCAAAAACCACCATTTTGCACGCTCTCTTGGACGTGGTAAGGTGGAAATCAAAGCACAGTGGGAACCACACAAGACTCTATGACGATCTCGGGTCAACAGACTTCTCTGTTCCAGTGTCACCAGAGAACTGCCATCTGACGTAAGGTATAATACCATCTGGGAGTTCTCGGCGAGTCCGTCCAGTGTACCCAGTCTCTACTGAGCACCCGTATACCATCTCTTATGTCAAACACCAATGGATATGGGATCATCCATCGTCCATCTGTATGGGTCGAGAAGGTATACGCTAGTCTACTCTGGTATATCGATGCCTTGTCTCGATACACCCACGACTAGGGACTTTGAAGGATGTACTTATGGACTACCATGTCCCCACTAGTATGATCCGCATCATAGTCCAGGTAGTCAAGTACACACCCTAAGGGCTTTACCAACATGTAACAGAGAGACAATCAGTGTACACGTTAAGGTAAAGAGCAACCAGATAGCATACTATCATGTCGAGCAAGAAAGTCCTCCCTATATATGTCCAAGCATCCACTACAATATACATCCTATGTATAGTAATGGCCTCTAGGGCATACATATAACTAACAATCTCCCACTTGCACTAGGGCCATCTGTAGCAGTGGTTGTAGTATCTCATACTCAACCATCCCATAAAAGTCCCTCTCTGGGAATAGGCCTTCGTGAGTGGATCCACCGTGTTATCCTCTGAGTCTACTCTCCTAACCTCGATCCCTTGGAGATCAACTATCTTCTCGATCAGGTGATACTGCCTTAGAATATGTCTGGATCACTGATGGGACCGGCGTTCCTTGGCATAAGCCACAACTCCATTGTCTCACAATGGTAGGAACGTAGTTCATCTCATGAACCAATATACACCCAAACGGCCTCTTTGGTAGCATCTTGGGTAGCGATGTATCCTGCCTTTATCGTCTAGTTAGCCACGGTATCTAGCTTGGAACTCTTCCAACATACCGTCCCTTTACTGAGGGTAAAGGCAATGCCTGTGACTGACTTTCAGTCGTCTTTATCACTTTGGAACATTTCCAGTGATTCTCCCTAGGATCATCTGATACCTTCTCACTACAACTAGTGAGTATCCTAACATCCAATTAGATCTATCTCATAGATCCAAAAACCAGGATTTAGGAGGTATCACTTTGATCCTATGTGGAGAATCATTGTGATAAGCGGAGATTGACCGAGCGTAGCATAAGAAACTCCTTTCTTATCAAGAGTATGTTATCCACGTACTCTATGAGATCACCACCATACTCCCTACTACCTTTTTGTTTATACAAGGTTCATCTACCATTTTGATGATGTCAAACTGTTTGACTAACTCATCAAAACAGATGTTCCAACTCCGTGATGCCTGCTTTATTACATAAAACATCTTGCACACGTTTCCGCTGCTCCCACTGTCTACGAAGCCCTCTGGCTGTGTACTTACAGACGTACTCTTCTAAAACACCATCTAGAAAAGCAGTCATGGCATCCAACCGTCAGATATCGTAGGCATGGTATGTAGCCGTGGCAAGTAGGATCTGGATGGACTTAAGCATAGGCACTGGAAAAAGGTTTCATCATTATCCACGCCTGGTCGATGATGAAAACCTTTAACATGTCTAGCTTTGTGAGTCACAACCTTTCCATGTACACCAAGTAATCTTCTTAAGATATACTTGCTCCTGATGGGGATTTAACCCTTCAGATATAGCAACTAAAGTCCATACTTTGTTGGTGTATAAGGATTCCATCTCAGATCACTAAGCATCCAGCCATTCTTACAGAGTCTTACTCGTGGTGGCCAGCCCGAAACTAGTTGGGTCATCATCTCATGATGCAATCCTCGCTCCCACTGTCATAGAGAAACCAAAGTATCTCTCAGGTGGGTGAGGAAACCTACTAGATCGGCGGAGAGGCTGAAGTTCGTCGGTTGCTATTGAATCCTTTGGTTGTACCAAATTATCTGCTGTAGTTTGCATAGCTGGAACCTTTCCAGTTCTACATAATAGACCTTGCCTCGAGCTTGTCCGGATTTTGCTTTTAGACATAGGTCGGACAACCGCAAATCTTAACTAACGTAAGATATGGGCTCTTCCCTTTCCATATCATATATGAAGCGGTAGGCAACTGATTTGATTCGAACCTTATTCAATAGGTATGCAGCTTCATAAGTGCATAACCCCCAAAAGGAAATAGGTAACTCAGTAATACTCATCATAGAGCACACCATATCATATAGGGTGTGATTGCTCTGCCCCGATATACCATCGTGCTATGGTGTATTCGGAGGAGTAATGCCGAGAGAGAATCTCATTCTCCTTTAGAAAAGTCCAAGAATTCCGTGCTCAAGTATTCTCCTCCCTGATCTCATCATAGGACATAATACTTATACCCGTATTTTGGTTCTCTACTTCTAACTTATATTCTATGAATATCACAAAAGGTTCGGACTTGTGTTTCAACAAGAACATATGTCTGAATCTAAAGAGATCATCAGAGAACGTAATGAAGTATAAAGAACCAGTCCTGGCATGTGTAGACAGAGGACCTACATATATCAACATGTATCATCCCAAGAGTTCACTAACTCTTTCTCTGTTTCCAATAAACAGGGCTATGGTCATTTTATCTTTGTAACATGACTGGCAAGTTTCATAAGATGTAAATTCAAACTGATTTAAATATGCATCTATATGTAACTTCAGCTAGTCGGGTCGCATTGATATGACCTAGTCTACAATACCTCAAGAAGGATCCGTTCATTTCTGAACTCTTCCTCTTGTGTGTGTTCTGTATACTAAGAATTGTAGTTTGATTTAGAACATTAATGCTTTTAGATAACGTGCCTGAACCGATCAACTTTTGATATAGGAAATGTCCAAAACATTATCCAACAATACAAAATTTTATCGTTTCTTTACTAATAAAGAGACAGATATGATTTTGTATATCAAGTTCGGTATCTAATAACATTCGTTCAGAATCAATGTATTACAATACAGGGTGACAGTGACCAACAGACTTGGCTGCAACACTTGCCCCGTTTTCTGCCTCATGAAACTTATCACCCGTTCTCAGTTTTTCTACCCTTTTGTAGCCCTATGTAACAGATTACATATCTGGGATCCTGATCCGGTATCTCATACCCAGGACGTAAAGGATACTGAGAAACAGTTCTTTGTAACGAACACCCCCGAAGATGATGCATCATATGCACTTTCCTCGTTTGGGCGGCACGGGAATTCTGGTAATCCCCAATTTCCTGCTCTGTCTTATAACAATTATAAGTTGGAGCGGGACCAACGTTCCCCAGCTCAGTATAACAAGCGGGTTCGGTCAATAATCTGTATTATTATCTTGATTAAGGCGTGACATGGTCGCTACCAGGAGAGAGAGAAGAAAACACTCCGCGTGCGCTCTTGCAAGATCAGATTGGTTATATATTTTATCTAATCAGGATGGCTCCCACTGCCTTTTATCAAATCTTCCTTCAAACCCTAAAATGAAAGACTAGCCAGGATTAATTACACACTACAAGTTCGCCAATCTTTCAGCCAGGCCAGTGTCGGTACTTTGAGGGAGGTCCCTCGTGCTTTCGCACGAACCTAATTAATGTAAACCTCGTTTTCCCAGAGGCATAATCCCGTTGACACCTTTCTAGACACCTACTTGATCGGCTAATTATAATGTGTAAAACTCTCCCAGGAGTAACTCTTACTCGCAGCGGGTATCAGGATCCAACTATCTCATAGAAGGTATGCAATCTCATTGCAAATTTCAACACTTGAAATTCCCGATAATATTTTGCCCCTAACGTGCAATGACCTTGACGAAAGCCAACAAACCATAGCCCGCTAGTCAAGTTCAACCCGTACATTTCTTGATTGAATTAAACCCACCCGCATGACCCTTGACGAAAACCAACAAAGCCGCACGACTACCCTAATCCAATCACATCGTATGCTTGCAGATAAGCAGCATATAGCTACCGCACACTGCACCTTGATGAAAGCCAACAAATGCAGCACGAATACTATATACAACTAATCTGAAATGACGGAGGGCTACGACAGGTTTTTCTGAAAACCTATTGCGTAATGAACTTGATATCGTTGTAGAATCAAATGATTTTGAAATGGAGTGCTTTTGAGGCTTTTCTAGTTTTGCTAAAGGAGTCACTCCCGGTGAAGGGATCGTCAGTCCTTTCCTCGTCGAATGAGGTGCGGGATATATCATATATATCACTGTGCAAAGCAGAACTTTTAAAAGCAATCAAAAGACAAACTGAGTTTGTAGCATCTGCCAGTTATTGCTAAAGGAGTCACTCCCGGTGAAGGGATCTCGGTCCTTTCCTCATCGAATAAGGTGCAGGATATATCATATATACCGCTGTGCAAAGCAAGAACTGTAGCTACCTGATTTATTTTGAAATTCGATTCTACAACATCTTAGGTTTCTTTTATTTCATTAATCTCATTAATGAAGTCCCATCATTTAAATTACCTAAACATCACAGATAAATACGACGTACACTTATGCCATCCGCATTCGCCTCGATGTCCCCTCGTGCACCGTTAGGTTAGGTAACTAACGGCAGAGTAGGGCAGGGCTAGTGCGGGTGTAAAACATAAGTAACGCCTATATAATATATCATATATACTATATACAGTATCTATCACAGAACATCACATGATCATATCACAGATATCGCAGCAGAAGAATCATATGAAATATTGGATATACTAGGACGTCCGTGTTTTCAATACGAGCCAGTATAAAACACGGATTCCACAGTCGTGATGAATAGCCAAACCCACACCCCTAGACCCCTACGAGAGCGGTAAGCAACCCTACCAATTCTAGAGTTAGGAGACCCGGACTCGACTCCTCGAGTTGGTCTCCCACTGGACTCCAGAACCCGGTTACTTGTGCTCCCCTCCTTGGGTCTATCCTAGTGCGGAAAAGTAAATAATATACAAAAGGTGACTACTTCCGCAACCTGGAAGTGCCCCAATAAAAGAATATTACATACAAGTTTTTACATGAATGAAAATGAAAAACACCCATCTCACATAAAAAAAACCCGGCTATTCAAACACGACGATCCAATATAACATATCCAGCAACACATAACATCACATGTCATCAACGTAAGTAAATATGCGCATCCCAATTGTCGTTGGCATATAGCAACGAAACCGGCGATATCACATATTACACTTACGGTCACAGAAAAGAAAGTGTAAAACTACAACAGTTGGAATCCGCAACCTCTTTAGACATCGCATGCCTAATCATATGAATTACTTAGACATCGCATGCCTAACAATTATAAACCCCACATTTTAGTCTCATTATCGAAAACACTTTTCAATATAAAGTCGGGCAATTCAACAAGATTCCCGACATCCTGATCGAATGCTCGTCGCAAATTTTAGTAGACGGCTGCACCCCCGATGCCGCCGACGAAGTGCACCAAGGCGGAACACCGCTGCCGCGAGCACCCGAACGGATGCTCTCGGCAATGGGGTTCTCCTACAGTCACTTGGTCGGGGCTATGGGTGAGGCTGTCTATTAAGTTTACCCGGCGAGTATCCGCGTACGCTACGTGATTGCGATGGACTTTTGATCACATCAAAATTCCGTGGCAACCGATCAAGTGAGACTAAACTTCTATGTTTATAACATTCATTCAGTTATCACATAACTACTTGTGAATTCCAATTATTGTATCACATTCCAGATAAACAGAAAATGTTAAACTTTCCGGTCGAACAGTCAAACACCCACGTTTTCCCGATACAGATCAACACATGAAATAAGTTTAAAAACATTCACTTCATGCCTCAGTACCAACGGTCCAGCCGTAGAAGGGTCAAGCCAACGCCTCACATGTGGCATACCGTACTGCCCCAAACCCTAAGGTTCAAAGGGCAGTTCAAGACGGTCACATAATCGAGTTAAGGTTTGTTGTCTTCTAGAGGGTCCATCGCGTTACTTGCACTACTTAGAACGTCTTTAAACCACGGAAAAATCCAACACTTGGAAATTTCCCGACAGGAGAAAAATTGGGTATTTTTATCCGTTCGAACTTTTTAACATATCCAAAAATTACCCGGAAAAACACAGACGAAGTTAAACTTCCCGATCGAAACCCCGAGTCCCCAATACAACCCAGAAAACTCAACTCTTGAGTGCAGATTAAAGCTTCCCAGAGAACAGAGGCAACAGATACGGGCATTACTGTATCAAAACGAATCCCTAACCAGTACAAACGGCCGCGGAACCGCCACAATAGGAGGCTATTGCCGCGGTTCCGCGGCGCTACAGTGGAATTAGGGTTTCGTTTTCTGCAGTAACCCTTATAATTTCCTGCTCTATTTTCTGTGAATTTTTAATTCCAAAAAATCCCTGTTTTTGAAAAAAGTCCACAGAGCATGGAAAATTGGGGTTTCGGGTTCGATCGGGTTTCTAACATCGTCTACGCATCGCCTAAGGCTCTAGCTAGGCTCTGATACCACTGTAGGGAAGGCAGCCACCCCATCCAATGGGGTCGCCGTAGCACCAACGGGTCCCTCAGCCGCTACTTTTTACACATGCCCCTTCGCGAGGACTACAACCCGCCGGAACACCTTCCGGTCTCGGGACACCCTGGGGGTAAGAGCCTATGCTTCGCCATACTGTCACACAGTGAGAACCCACCATAGGTCGACATCCATTGCCTAGTAGCTCTGATACCACTGTAGGGTTCCTAGGCACTTTCAAGAGGTCTCACAAGGCATCAACCATGCCAATTTCAAATATTACGGTGCCGAGAAAACCTAGACTAGATCGTTAACTAGAATTTTAGGCGACAAAAGCGAATAGTTAACAACTTAACTAAAAGAACGGAAATACAACCTTTGTAGATCCGGTCCTCCACCTCCATAGCTCTGCAATGAAGTCTCCTCGCTGTCCAAATCAAATCCCGGGCTCTAGCGTCGGCTTCATCGGAAAAATAGGCAGGCTAGGTCGTCGACTTCGATGCCGAAGATGATCTACGTCGAGGCATCACAAGATCAAGCTCCAACTTCACCAAGTCATGAAACTTGTGAAGAAAACACCCTATACTACTTGGCAAGTGGTAGAGGATGAAGAAATAGGAAGTGGGTTCACTTTAGAATTGGATTTCTCACTCATTTTCACAAGTTGCCATTGATGGAGAAAGGTTTCTTCATCTTGATGATGAAGAAGAAGAAGAAGATGATAATATTATGATAAGTTATCTTGAAATAGAAAAGAAAATCAATACTTATCATAATACAACCATGGTCAAGTGTAGAGAATGAACTAGGGTTAAATAGAGTGGTTAGGGTTAAGCATGAGACAAAATGGTCACTTAGTCAAAGCTTCATGAAGCTTCAAGATGCAAACAAAGAAAGCCACCATTTTCTCTTTATGCCATTTATTTTACAAAATGAATAAAGAAATAAATAAATGAATAAATAAGTAATGGAAAAACAAAACCCTAATCATTAGTTTAACCATGGTTTAATTCTTTACACTTAACCAAGTAAACATGTATCATCAAACATGATACAATCATTTGCATAAAAAGTATATCACATATACAACTTGTACATCCAAGTGAGAAAATCCATTTAAAGTGAACCAATACTAGTTAATGCAAAGTAATATATCAAATATATAATTATACATTAAATCATTAAATCAACACTTGATTTAACGATCCGGTCATATCGCATATAACCGACTAGTATCCTATGTATCGGCTTATCAAATCAATACTTGATTCGATAACTAGGTTATATCGCATACAACCAATCGATACATTCATCGCGAGAATAGAATACGGTATCACATACACGCATTATTCTCGGTCCCGCACATATCTCATATGCGCTCCTATTTCGTTTCGCTTGAGCCAGGAAACCTCTGTATAGGACTCTAAAGACTCGTCAATACGCCGGCAGCAGGTGATGATCATATCAAACACCCACAAGCCGTAAGCGGTCTGCTAAACGTAACGGCCACTCGGGTATTGAGCGATGAGAAGATCGACGAGCAAGCCCGCTCACACTCCTGTGAATCCAACCAGTAACACTTACGGTACAGTCCGGTCTCGTCGTCTGATATGTCGCATATCTCGCCTACGGGTGGTAAACGTCAGACCCCAATAGCTCGATAAGTCGTGTCGATATGAGGTCTATAACAATTTGAGAAACTATAGGTAACACTTACCAGTAAATCTCAACAACCCTAGCCAGGGATTTCTGGTTATAGCCAATCGAACACAGCGCAACATCAACTCCCTATACCGGAAGAGACGAATCCCCTCCTATCGCTCATTGCCTCCATATGATTCGGGACTGTACCCAAAAACCACCGTTTTGCATGCCCTCTTGGACGTGGTAAGGTGGAAATCAAAGCACAGTGGGAACCACACAAGACTCTATGACGATCTCGGGTCAACAGACTACTCTGTACCAGTGTCACCAGAGAACTGCCATCTGACGTAAGGTATAATACCATCTGGGAGTTCTCGGCGAGTCCGTCCAGTGTACCCAGTCTCTACTGAGCACCCGTATACCATCTCTGATGTCAAACATCAATGGATATGGGATCATCCATCGCCCATCTGTATGGGTCGAGAAGGTATACGCTAGTCTACTCTGGTATATCGATGACCTGTCTCGATACACCCACGACTAGGGACTTTGAAGGATGTACTTATGGACTACCATGTCCCCACTAGTATGATCCGCATCATAGTCCAGGTAGTCAAGTACACACCCTAAGGGCTTTACCAACATGTAACAGAGAGACAATCAGTGTACACGTTAAGGTAAAGAGCAACCAGATAGCATACTATCATGTCGAGCAAGAAAGTCCTCCCTATATATGTCCAAGCATCCACTACAATATACATCCTATGTATAGTAATGGCCTCTAGGGCATACATATAACTAACAAAACAGAGCTATGGTCATCTTATCTTTGTGACATGACTGGCAAGTTTCACAAGATGTAAATTCAAACTGATTTAAATATGCATCTAAATGTAACTTCAGTCAGTCGGGTCGCATTGATATGACCTAGTCTACAATGCCTCAAGAAGGATCCGTTCATTTCTGAACTCTTCCTCTTGTGTGTGTTCCGTATACTAAGAACTGTAGTTTGATTTAGAACGTCAATGCTTTTAGATAACGAGCCTGAACCGATCAACATTTGATATAGGAAATGTTCAAAACATTATCCAACAATACAAAATTATATCCGTTCTTTATTAATAAAGAGACCGAAATGATTTTGTATATCAGGTTCGGTATCTAATAGTATTTGTTCAGAATCAATGTATTGGTAATACAGGGTGACAGTGACCAACAGACTTGTCTGCAACACTTGCCCCGTTTTCTGTCTCATGAAACTTATCACCCGTTCTCAGTTTTTCTACCTTTTTGTAGCCCTATGTAACAGATTACATATCTGGGATCCTGATCCAGTATCATATACCCAGGATGCGGAGGATACTGAGAAACAGTTCTTTGTAATGAACACACCCGAAGATGATGCATCAACATGCACTCTCTTCGTTTGGGCGGCACGGGAATTCTGGTAATCCCCAATTTCCTGCTCTGTCTTATAACAATTATAAGTTGGAGCGGGACCAACGTTCCCCAGCTCAGTATAACAAGCGGGTTCGGTCAATATCCGTATTATTATCTTGATTAAGGCGTGATATGGTCGCTACCAGGAGAGAGAGAGAGAAGAAAACACTCAGCGTGCGCTCTTGCAAGAATAGATTGGTTATTATTTTATCTAATCAGGATGGCTCCCACTGTTTTTATCAAATCTTCCTTCAAACCCTAAAAGGAAAGACTAGCCGGGATTAATTACACGCTACAAGTTCGCCAATCTTTCAGCCAGGCCAGTGTCGGTACTTTGAGGGAGGTCCCCCGTGCTTTCGCACGAACCTAATTAATGTAAACCTCGTTTTCCCAGAGGCGTAACCTCGTTAACACCTTTCTAGACACCTGATTGATCGTTTTTCCGTTGTGTAGTATGAATCAATTCAAAAGGTCTTAAAACGGCACCATTTGATTGAAACTTTTTCTTGTGTCGGTATTCAGAAAAATTATAAAGAACTTCATAACAAAAAAATATTTTGACCGCAATCAAACTACGGTGCCGGATGTAGTTTGTAGTGAGTGCGGATCGTCCACAGGGATTGCACGATTCGTTTGTATTAATATGCCTGAATTGAAAAGTTAAGCTAAGAAAAACGAAAACATGATTCAAGAGTATTGATTTTCAAGTGTCACTATTCTATTCAAGAATCAAGAAAAAGATAAACAATCAAGAATCGGTGTATCGATGATATTTCCAATGAACAATCAAGAATCTAAGAGAGGCTCGTAGGAATCGATCGGATCGATAGACGTGATGTAATCTTAAAGATATCGTGTTCTTGTCCTTCGAAGGATTGATACTAGATCGATGATCATCGACAAGAATTAGGGTTTTCTCGTGAAACTAGGGTTTCATCTTATCCCTTGTTCTGTTGTCGATATCATTCACATTCTAGCCTCTAGCAATTTCAAGAAACGATCCTAACTCCCCGATTTCGAGCGATGTCAATCGAGAAGGCATCGTAACGAAATGGGTTGTCGGTTCTTGAACTTGCTAGGGTTTACAAAACTTGTAGGAATCAAGAATCGGTTAAAGCTATGTTACATCATCATTCTATTGACCGTCTCGACTCCTCGACGAGCGGAGTTTTATTCACACATCACCACACAGAAAAGATTTACGAATTGTAAAGATATCATGATGCAGAAATTAAAGAAAACAAGATAAAAGAATATCACCTTTATTTATCTCAACAATTTTGATTACATTTGCTTCAAGAACTATAAGAAGAAGAATCTAGATTGTTGATCGGGCGTCGCTCGGCTTCATGAGTCGTGGATCGGCTCGGATCGCTTGCTCTGTTGAAGATCGGCTCCGCTCCTAAAGGTTGTAGGGCTTCTTGCTTAATGGGTACTCAGGATCTTGGCTTTTGGAGTTGGAATTAGGGTTAGGGTTTCACACAAGCCCTGTCACTAGACTTGTGGAAGAAGAAGATGAAGAGAGAGATAGATTGGGGATAGATTCACTAATTGGATGAATAATTCCCAAGGTTGAATAATACTTTACAATGAGCCTAGGGTCTTATTTATAGAGCATCCAAACTCTAGGTTTAAGTTTGAAATGGTAGTTCCCTCCAAAAGTTTGTTGAGGAGTTTCTAGAAAGAGTTTGTTAGGAGCTAGCTTAGGGTTTAAGCTAGGGTTTAGGGGGAAAGTTCTAGAATGATAGGCTAGTTTAATGTGGATCAAAGTGTTTGCTGATCTGGTAGAAATCCCTGGAGTCTTCTGGAAACTGAGATACATTTCTGAGCAGTGGGCCTTGTAAGAAGCATTTTGGTCCAAAATTGAAGTGATGATGTCATCAAGTAGCCGCGGATCCGCGGCACAAGCAGGCTATGGCCGCGGATCCGCGGCTATGTTGGAGACTTGGGCCTTGTACTTTCTTCTGTGGTCTTGTACTGCTATTTGGGGTTTTGTCTGATATGCTGAATTGTGATTTCTCTTTTGGATTGATACCAGATCTGAAATTAGTGAGTTGATGTATCTTTTGAGCGGTGTAATGTTCGAGCAAGCTTTTCTTTTCCTGCACAGACTTCGAAACACGGGTTGCGACATATAGAAATATTGCGTTGCCATGCAATGTAGTCAATTTCCTTAGAAATGCCGGTTTTAAGGTTTAATACATGTAATCTGATATTTTGCGACAGTTTTGCTAATATGTGAAATACGGATACCGAACACTTCTATATGTATGCAGATGATAGGGAAATTGCCGGTAAAAATATGCAATATTTTCGACTGATCAAATACCCCCAAACTTAATTTCGATCGTCTCGAGCGAATGTTTTATTAAAAAGAGAAGGAGAAAATAAAGAAAGAGAAAAACTAACTAGCGCACTTTCGTAGGCAACACGATTGCACTGAGCATGTGCAACAAGCCTTTAAACCTCTAGGTGTCCCTAGTAGGAGGAGTGTTGTCTCCTGAGGGTTTTCAGCGGATTGCACCCACAAAATCCAATAATAAAAGCAAGATCATGAATATTACATTTAAAGACAAGAATTGTAAAAGAAAAGCTTTGAAAATTAGGGTTTCCAACTATGCTAGCTTTTCGGTTGACATGAGCCCTATCTTAATAGTCATGAAAAGATGTCAGAAATCACGTCCTCCCTCAATAAAACATCGTCTTATTTTTCATTCCTATCTGTCTTCCAAACATCGATCATATAACCCTGCGTGTGTGTAAAAGACATCCCTACACCCGGAGAATTCAATTCAAGCTATCATACTCTTGCCCATCAACCTCAGTACTTTTTAATTAATGAATATTTAGATGAGATTGCTCACACACTTTCATGCGACCGTTAATACTTCTTGAGGTACTAACCGACCGATTACTCCTGTGCTTGCTTACTTGGTGTATTTTCCTCGTCTTGCACCACCTCAGGCATAGCAGTGACTCCCAGACCAGTTGGCCTTAGGGCACTAGGTGAAGAAGCACCCTCGCTATACATTTTTCTTGCCTTCGGTGATAACAAAACCAGTGTCCATTTTTCTCACCACTTTATATTTTTATTCATTTTTTTTATTTCCTTCATACTTTTGGCTTTAAGACAAGAGCATTTCAAGGTATCCTCTACTATCCCAGGCTTCAAGACGTGTGTAAGTGCGAATAGCAGGGTAGCAACGTTCAAAATGTTTGGCTTCCAGAATAGAAACTATTTTTCAGACTTATTTTTATCCTCAGATTAGTGACGTCTTTCATCTTACTAACCCTTGGGACAACGGCTCATAACTACTTATTACTAGTTCGTATAAGAAAACTTCTAATTTTCTTGGTTTTCTTAAATTTTTCTAATCTCATGGATGTAATTTTTCACTATCTAAACTTTCATTATCTTATTTATGTAGAAAAATTGTTTTTATCTTTTTTGAAAATTTATAAATTTTTATAGGTTTTCAAAAATGTTTTGTGCTTATGCAATGTATGATGCAAATGATGCAAAAATAAGCACATACCACCCCCAAACTTGTTTTCAACAGTGTCCTCACTGTTGCCATCCGCTAAATCTCGAAAACCTGTAAGCCTGGGAGGAATTTATTAGTGGGGGCAAAATATTTAAGTGAAGACCCTCCCCCAAACTTATTCTTGGCTCATCATTTTGTAAAAATTCTTTTTAGGAGCCAGAAAAACATACCCCCCCAAACTTGAATTATGCAATGTTAAACTTTGAAAATCATAAGTGGGGGTCAAAAATCAGTGGTCGATGCCAAGCTTTGCAAAGACCAAATGTTAACACCAACCATTCAAAAATTTTATCAATGCAGTGCTCGGGTTGGTGGAAGAAGAAGTGGGGAAAAGGTAAGTGGTGGAAGAGAATGTATGTGCGTCTCATTTTGGAGAGACGATGCAGTGAATATGATGGATTACTCGCATTCTTTTTACATTTCAGAAGAAGGGGTGGAGGTTCAATTTCATGGATTTGGACATGATTCGTCTCAACACCCGTGCTTTTTAGAAATGCGAGTTCATCAGCGAAGATCTCCTCAAAAGTTTCATCTATACCCCGAAGAATAATGTCATCACAAAGTGCGGGGTGATCTTCAGACTCTAAAAACAGTTCATAATCAGTGTTAGTTGTTGACCCGGACATCTCGGTGGAAGCGTCCGTATGTGTATGATACATAGTTGGGTCAAACAACATCATATGAAAAGAGTCAAGATCGGTATCAGGAGGATCATTAAATTCGCTGCTGTCGACATCCATTAAGTCGACAGAACAAACCTGAGCAGTAGGTTCGGAGGGTACACTTCGTAACTTGTAAATGTTCATCTCAATTGTCCTATTCCCGAAGGATAGGGTCATAGAACCGTTACGACAATTGATGATAGCATTGGAAGTGGCCAAAAAGGGGCGACCTAAAATCACCGGAATTTGATTCCGTGAGTTCGCTACAGGCTGTGTATCAATTACAATAAAGTCTACAGGGAAGATAAATTCCCCGATTTTTATTACCACATCCTCTAGTTCACCCCTAGGTCTGGTGATTGATCGGTCAGCCATCTGGAGAGTGCATGGAGATGGTTTTAACTCTCCGATTCCTAACTGCTCATAAACTGAGAAAGGAAGCAGGTTAACACTTGCCCCAAGATCTAGTAGAGCACGGTTAATGTGTTTCTCCCCAATAGAGATGGAAATAGTAGGATATCTAGGATCCTTACGTTTCCTCGGTAATTGCTGGGGGAAAGCTGTATCTACTGTCTTAGCCATGAATATTTTCTTGGGCATTTGTTTCTTCCTCTTTCTAGTGCAAAAATCATTAAGAACTTTTGCGTATGCAGGTACTTGTTGGATAGCATCTAGAAGAGGGATATTGATGTTAACCTGTTTAAACATCTCAGTGATCTTCTCCATTTGTGGACTCGGTGTGTTAGCCCTTAACCGATTAGGATAAGGTGCTTTAGCAATAAGCGCTGGGTCCATCATAGGAGAAGGAAGTGTGTGTGGAACCGATCCTAGAATAGAAGTGGGAATCGTCCGTGGAGGGGTAAAAGAGGTGGGCTGTAGTGGCGAGCCTTTTGGGAAATGGAGAATAGGCTCGGAAGAAGGTGGTAGGGTAGAAAAACTGGGGTCAGAAGTGGAAGTGTGTATGTGTGGAAAGGTCTCAGCCGGGGTGTTGATATGATTTTCAGTATCATCAACTTCTTCCCCAACATGATTGTCAAGCACTCTTCCAGATCTCAACGTGGTGATTGCATTCACATGATGTGAATAACCAGGATTGGGTAAGGGTTGAGCTGGAAGTTTCCCTTTCTCTCGTGTACTCATTTCAGCTTTTAATCGTGCAATTTCTTCTTCCATCAATTTAATACTCTCGCTTTGGGATGAAGAGTTTCTCTTTATGTCATCGACGGAAGATTTCATTTCAGCCGAAACTTGCATGATATTTGTTAAGATCAAATTCATGTATTGTGTAAAAGAAAAGGATTCATCAGTTCCGGTCAACTGTAAAGGACTAGACAGTGCAGGTGTGTTGACCTGATTTTGAAAATTATGTGCTTGAAAGGGGTGCTGACTCAATTGAAGTTGTGGCTGCTGTTGTGGTGGAGGGACCCTTTGAAAATTGTTTTGGTTTGGAACTGTGTTTTGTGATTGTGATTGGTTCCAAGCAAAATTAGGGTGATTCCTCCAACCCTGATTATATGTGGAAGAAAAAGGATCGTTTCGAGGTCTTTGAAATGTGGCATTGGTATGCTCACGACCTTGAAAAGGACATTCTTCCGTCAAGTGAGACGGATCAGAACAGCAGCCACATACAGTTTTGGGGAGTGACACTGGGTTTAGGGAGGCTGCTGCAAATTTGTGTTCCATAGCGTCGAGCTTCTTTTGCATTGCTGCCATCTCAGCTCGAACACCTATGGACACATCTATTTGGTGAACGCCACCCCTATTCAATGGTTGGGTTCCACTCTCCCACTGTAGTGATTTTTCAGCGAACTCTTCTAAGTATCGCCAAGCTTCCCCATCATCCTTAGTCATAAAAGTACCTTGACACATGTTTTCAAGGCTCTGTTTAGTGCTAGGGTTACTGCCCTCATATATGATTCGGCAAAGCTCCCATCTCGGGATGCCGTGATGAGGACATTCAACCAATAGATCCTTGAAACGTTCAAAGTATTTAGAGAATGGTTCAGCAGGGAGCTGGGCAAATTGATTCAGTTCGCTACGGATTCGAGCTGTCTTTTGGTGTGGGTAGAATTTCTTAAGGAATGCAGCAACGAATTCTTCCCAATTTGTAATAGAATGTGCGGTAGTGTTATATAGCCACTTCTCGGCTATATCGCACAAGGTAAATGGAAGAAGTCGTAGACGCATCGCATCCACTGAAAGTTGTGACGTACCCATCATTGCGCATACGTTTTCAAATTTGGTAATGAAAACGTAAGCGTCCTCAGTCTCGAGTCCGTGGTATTTGGGTAAAAGATTGATATACTGGGGCTTAATCTCAAAGTTATCCCCATTGGCTGGTGGTGTGGATAAGCAGGTCGAAAGAGGACCTCTATGTGGATAGCATCTTTCCTGGAGAGAAATGTGGGGAGGATTCTGCGCACCAACGGACGGCGGCAGATTAGGGTTAAAGAAGTTTGATGGATTCGGGTCCATCGGTGTGGGTTTGGTAGTAGGTAAAGAAAAGGTAAATGGAGAAATATCGACTTCGGAGTCGATAAGGGGTACGCGGACTAAACGGGCACTAGAATCCCGTGTCCAGCCTATCTTGTACTAAAAAGGGTTAGTACAAGTGGCAGCGTTGGCTTATAATTAGGGGTAAATGAATGCGGTGTTTGCTTTGAAAAAGGGACGGATTTTTGAAAAAATGATGCGACAAAACAAATGCAGCACACAAACCCTAAATTCTATTGGTCACCTAGGTCCGGCTCTAGACCGCTCCTAACTGCCAAAAGACAAGTCGCAGGATCAATCCTCCACTGCCTCTTTGTTTCCCTGTGGCCGGATAAGTGCCAGGTGTAAGTGCACGGCGGCGCCCCGGCCGTCAATCCGACGCCGGAATGCGGAAGCGGTGAATAACTTAAAATTTGCGGACTTAGCAAAACGGCACCACCGCGCACTATAACCCGGATCGTTACCATTAACAAGTCTAAGCAAACTAGAAGATGGGAAATAGATATACCGACGATCCAAGTCCTCCGGTCTTCATCTCCAATCCGATCTCCTCGCGGGATCTCCGTCCGTCTCCTCCTCGTCGCCGGAAGTGCACCACGTTGCCTACATCGTTTACGGGCTCCCACCTCAATGCCGAGGCAACTCGGGCACGAAGCCGGCTACTCGACGTGCCCAAGATTCGCTGTAGAATGTGTAGTAGAACTTGTGTCTCTTTTTGGGGTAGTGGAGGTTGCCATTGGTGAAGGAAAAGAGAGCTTGGAGAGAGGTGAGAAAAATGGAGCATACTCAAGAAAGCATGTATCATATTTTTCTCCACACATCAAAAAAGAAAAAAAGAATCCCATTCCCTCTCTTGGAATGGCCGGCCCACACCCCCCCCTTGTGTGATTGGAGAGAGAAAGAGAGAGCAAGGTCAAGGGGTGGGTGGAAGCAATGATGCAAGAGGGCATCAAGAAAGAATATGATCACAAGCAAAAACCATCATCAACAACCATGATGCTAACAAAGTCAAGCCATCATGAAGTATGAAGTCAAGCAAGTCAAAGGAGGGTGCTATCATGATACAACAAAAAGCAAAGACCCCCTTCCACAAATGCCTATTTGCAACAATGCAAATAAGCCCTCCTCCACCAATCTTCGGCCAATGAACGGAACAATGGAAATCGGCCGAAACGGAAAGCAAACTGGCAACTCCAAAAACTGGTCCCGTAATAAATTACAGGAAAACCCCGATACTGTGCATACACACCCGCATTTGTATTCCGACCGAAATACAAATGCAATGAGACAAAATCTACACTGTACTATATTAGGATCCGGCTTATACCAAAGCCGGCCAGTAATATCCGTTCGATCCTGATCCGTGCAATACCGCACGTATGTGATCGAACCCTGCCATATAACCATACGGCATATAGTACAAACTGTCCGATCCTGATCCGTGCAATACCGCACGTATCTGATCGGACCTTGCCATATCTCCATACGGCTTCTACAACCTTTCGCCCGAAAGCTGAGTAACTGTAAGTGTGGTGGACTCTAAAGACTCGTCAATACTATGGCTGTGGATTTAACCACTAGCACGTCAGAGGTATATGCCAATACGTGACGGGCCACCAGCTATTGACCAAAAGGGACGTCGATGAGGAAGCTCACCCCGACACCCAACTGAGCCTGTCAGTGACAATATCCGTGCAGTCCGGTCCGTTCGTCTATGAGCATCGCATGGCGGGCCTAGGGGGTTGGTAAAAGTCAGACCCCCAAAAGCGGTACAAGTCGTGTCGGAGTGTAGCCCAGAACACCCTGAGATACTACTGGAATACCTACCAGTAAATCTCCTTGCCTCGGCCGAGGGCTTCGTGTAATGGCTCTCCTAGACACAGTACGACCTAACCCCCAATACCGGGAGAGACGAACCCCTGAAGATACACTCACTGCCTCCATGTGGCTCGGGACTGCACCCAACTAAAACCTGTTTGCACGACTCCTTTGAGCCGTGGTAGGGTAGTAATCAAAGTACAGTGGGAACTCACACGAGACAAATGACGATCCCCAGGTCGATGAACTAACCTGCACACATGTCACCAGGGAACTGCCATCTGACGTCTGGTATACGACCAACTAGCATGTTCCCGGCGAGTCCTGTCCGGTGTACTCATAACCCAATGAGCACCTGTATACATCTTAGGTGATCCAACTGACACCAGTGGCTTGTGAGACCGGCCACCGCCCCTCGTCGGGGTCTCGACTGTATACACTAGTCTACTATGGAGAATCGATGCCCTGTCTCGAAACTCTCATGACTAGGGACCTTTTAAGGATATGCTTATAGACCCCCAGCTCCCACTTATATGATCGCCCTCATACTGCTGGTGGTCAAGCAAAAATCCTAGGGGCTCTATCAACGTGTAATAGCGACGTGTCATGTCACCTAAAACAGTACACGATGATAAAGGTAAACAAGATAGCATACTATCATCTCGAGTAAGACTGTCCTACCGGGATAGGTCCTCCCTCAATCATTACAATCACGTACCTGTGACCTAATAATTGACTCTGAGGGCACTATCTCCAACAATCTCCCACTTGCACTCAAGGCTAATTATTGCGATGTCGCATACTCACAGCCCGTGTGATACCGAACATCCAACTCCTCTACTAGTCAGTCTCACAAAGCTCGTTTGCGGAACTATTGCATTCGAGGAATAGCCTCAGTGAGTGGATCCGCATTGCTGTTTCTTTCTATGTCTCTCTATATCTCAAGTTCGCGGAGAAACCCATCTCCCGAAATGAGCAATACCTGTCTTAGAATGTGCCTGGATGTCTGATGGGACATAGCTCATAAATGAACTCCAAATCCAAACTTCTTAGACTGTATCGTCAACTGAACTTAATCAGTATCCTGCGCCATGCCTCTCTCAGTATTGCCCTGGACCACCTGTCCAAAATACTGCCCCTCATCAGAAGGAAAACTATAGCTCTGACAACCTCCTTGTCGTCCATGTCACCTTGGAAGCCTGGAATGATAACTGTCTCCTGAATGAGGCTGTCGTTATCATATCCCTAGAACATCCACTTATGTTCTAAAACTGCTTCCGACTGTTTCTCCAGGATTGGATTAATGTCTACTTATTGCATCTAGTGCAAGAACAACATCTGGTGTGGTACTTGACATCTCATGATTGACTCAATTGCCTAAGCAAGTGATCTGCCAATCATGCACATCCCTCTCCCCTTTAGTCTGTAAGACAGCTTCAGAGAGGGTGACTCCATCACCTGCAGGTACACTACCGTGCCAGGAGTCGTCCATCCTAAATACTTTTAGAATGCTGTCAAGTACCCTGATTGGGAAACCACCCAAATCTAGATCTAATACCATAGATCCAGTAACCAATATGTCTGATACAAAATCCATTTCCTTTGTGGAGAAACCACTGTGTGACGACCAAAGTATAACCGATCGTAGTGTAGGAGTTTCTTTTCCTACTCTGTGTATGTCATCCAAATACCAGGATATCACACCCTACTACCTTCTCAACAGATCCATCCCCTATTCTGATGAAGTCAAACCCATGACTGTCACGTCAGAAATAGATGATCTATCTCCGCTATATCTGCTTTAGTCTATAAATAGACATAAGCTACCTGTCCACCAATGCTTCCGCTGCTCCCACTGATTACGACAACCCTCTGGCAGAGTCATATACACGTGCACTTCTAAAACTAGTTTAGAACGACGCTATACTCATCCTCCCGCCGGGTCTCGTAGCCTGGAACAACAGCAATGGTAATTGTGGGTAAACAAGAACTTCCCTGTCACCGTCCTTGAGGCTACCGTAGTACCTCTCGGGTGCCTGAAGTTACCCACCTTATCTGCGGAGTGGCCAATGGAATGTCAATCCAGATTGAATCTTTAGGTTCCTTATCAAATCTTCAGTAATCGTTTGCGGTTCTGGAATCACTTCCAGTTCCACCATACTCCCACTACTGTTTTCTGAAAAAAATCCATTTTTAATAAAACTGTGGCGAGTCTAGAACAATATTGCTATTGTTCATCCAGATGGTAGAAAGTCAACCCGCGTCATAGCCTGGGTCAACCCACAAACAGCCATTACAGAAATGTGCCTTGAGTTGTTCAGTGTCTGGTTTTAATCATAAACCGGACAACTCCCCGTACCTTAACATCGTTAAGATATGAACTGTTCTATATCCAATATAGAAACAGAGGCACTGATTTAATTGAACCAGATTCAAATCATGCAGCTGTCCCCAGTGCATGTCAACTAAATGGAAGGAGGCCGATCAGCGTTACTCAACTTAGGAATGCTTCCAATTATGAGTAACCTGAAAGAGAAACAATTTCTCTTAATCATTACTATCATTTGAACACCATACACAAGTATCTACATCTTCGATCACTTTGAAGAATCCCGATACTTGCTACACCTGGTTCTCTACTCTATTCAAATACCTATAACTTCTCAAAATTCGGACCCTGTGTTTCCACGAAACACCTGTCTAAAAACTAGAGAAGTCATAAGTAAACCGAATATAGTACGAGGACCAACCCCTCTGTCCAGATGGACCCTGGACAATATACAATACTCTGTATAAGTCCCTTGAGTCTGATAACTCATTTACTGTGTGTCGTAGGTTGAAAACTGTACTTATGGTTAAGAAGAATTACACCGCTGTTCAATGCTCCTTACCTAATCATCCACTGATATAGGTAAATGTCGTAGACATAATTTCAGAAAGATATATCTCACTCTATGAAAATAGACGTACAGATATATCAATTTGAAATTGGTGCATAAAAGCGGATATTCAAAACCAAATATTTGCCGACCGGCAAACAGCCCAGGTGACTTCCTCAAATATCACCGATTACAACGAATCCCGATATAATGAGGATGATCACCCAATTCCCAATAATTTACTCCCACTCATCATCTGTAAAACCATACAGATGTGAGAATCATACCTGGTAAATACATACCCTGGAGTAAGCGTCTAATCGGGAAATCAGTTTTCCTTTAACAGTACACAGTGAAACTGAAACATTGAAATGTTTCGATGGGGTATTCCGGTATTCTTAGTAATGCCTCTTCCATATTCACGTCTGTAACCTTGTAATTCTTTGCCACCTCTCCAAATCCCTTCATATGTCTTTAGTCTTTACCTTCTGTACACCCCTTTAAGCCAAATGGTTTTCTTCCTTCCCTACCGTTCGGCACCAGCCTATGGTTTGGAAGAAGACTATCCAAAAAGCATAAAGGGTGTACTGTCCTAATCCTAGGAGCACTTGCAACGCGAGAGAAGGTGAAGATAAAAGACACCTGAATGTACTTTATTCCTATTTCTCCTGAACCAGGATCCATCCCCGAACTGGAACAAGTTCCTTTCGAGTTCGTATATCACCATACAATGGATTATCCAATAAACTGTGGATCTTCGTAGTGATACGGAGTGTCCTGGAGAAATACAAAGGTGATGAGGGAGTGGTAACGAAGTATTTGGTTTAGTCGTGAATATCTGTTGCAATTTACTTTGCCCTCTTACTAATCCCTTGCTTTGTCTGAACTTAATACCTTCTGTACACCATTGTTATGCTAATTGGTTTTCTTCATTCCCTACCGGTCGGCACCAGCCTAAGGTTTGGAAGAAGACAATCCAATTTGCGTAATAGGTGTACTACCCCTAAACCAAGGAGTACTCGTAACCTGAGAGAGGGTAAAAGGAAAAGACAACTGAATAATCCTATCCGTTTTCTCCAGAACCGGAAACCATCCTCGAATAAATTCTTTCGAGTTCGTATCTAACCATACGATGGTTTTGTCCAATGGAAGTGGACGTTCGTAGTAACACGGGGTGTCCTGGAGAAAAGGGTAAAAGTAGGAGTGGCAGTGAGGTTTGCAACTCTGACAATCCAAAAGCCGGTGTTTAAGAAGGTTCGGTCAACTTGATCACTAAGTCATAGTCTTAGGGTCGGGTCAATGGTCGCTGCCAAAGAGAGAGAGAAGAAACACTCAGCGTGCACTCTATCCTAGATCAGAATGGTTACCAATTTATCTAATCTGGAAACCTCCCACTGTACCTCAAATTCTCCTCCAAACCTGAAAGAAGAATTAGTCGGGATCACCCGAGGAGTAAACCAACTCATCAGTGGGAATCGGGATCCAACTCTCATCGCATGACAACGTGACGAAATCCGCTCACGGTATCACACTCCAGAAGGTATGCGCATATCTGGCAAGTTTCAGTACTTTTGAAACTCCCGATGTGGATTTTTACCCCATGCTCTTATGACCTTGACTAAGGCCAACAAATCATAAGTCACATGTCAAGTTCTACCCGTCATTATCCAGGTTGATTTGAACCCACCCGTACAAGCCCTTGACTAGGGCCAACAAGGCTATACGACTGTCCCAAACCAACGCATCTATCTATGAGCATATGAACACCCAATAGCTACCAAACACTTTGCCTTGACTAAGGCCAACAAACACAGCTTGAATACTATTGACCACCCATATGATACGACGGAAGGCTACGAATGGTTTCTGGCGAAAACCTTTAACGTAATGAACTTGATATCGTCGAAGGAACGGATAGCTTTTTTTAAAAATATAGTGACGAAAACCGTTGCTAAAGAGGTCACTCCCGGTGAAGGGATCTCGGCTCTTTCCCCGTAGAATGGGGTGCAGGATATTCCAAATGAATACCGCGATGCAAAGCAAAAGTAATCGGCTATAGTGAAGTTAATGCCCTGACGCAAACTTTTTGTCCAAGGGGTCACTCCCGGTGAAGGGATCTCGGCCCTTGCCTCGTCGACTGAGGAGCAGGATATTCCAACTGAATATCACGATGCAAAACAAAAGTGAACGTCCTTGCAATAACAGCTTTTTGAAAAGTGTTCCAACAACATCAGATTAGGTTTGTTTTTAACTTGCATTGATCCGAATCAATGCAGTCCCATCAATTGATCACACCAAAAAGAACGAAAATATACTGATGTATGTATATGCCATCCGCATTCGCCACTGGGTCCCGTCATTATCCGTTAGGTTAGCTTACTAACGACAGAGCGGGGACTGGACTAGCGCGGATGCAAAACATATACAACATCTACTAATATATATACCAATATATTATATTTCGCTCAAGGCGTGAAAGAAATGCAACATCACAGAGAATGAACAGCATCACAGAAACAATACAGATATCTGGGATCCCCGGGTTTCACAGAGCCACTAATGAAACCCGACGTTCCCCTGGTCGTGTGGATAGCCTGCGCAATGAAATCCTAGACCCCTACGGGCGCGGCAAGTCACCCGCCAAAACCTGAAGCGAGGCAGCCCCTTTCAGCGCCGTGAATGGACCACCCAGCACTTCACGGAATCCGGTAACTTGGGCACCCCTCCTGGGTCAACCTGTACCCCCTACGAGTGCGGCGAATAGCCCGCCAATCCTAGAGTGAAGCCCCTTCCGTCCCAATGCCATGAGATGCGGGCTTGTTGCCTTCTAGAACCCGGCTATCCGTGCACCCCTCCGCGGGGCAATCCTAGTACAGAAAGTAAAATATACATACACCGGGTACATCGACCGCAACCAGGTCGTGCCCCAAAATAATAATACAAACAGGCAGTGACGGCAGTCCACATGTTGGACGCTCGCCCCGCAATATCAAATGTACATAATACCACAAAAACTGTACTAGCATTGCATCCAGGCTATCCCCCACGACCGATCCGCAACATCACAGCAAATACATAGAACATCAACGTGAAAGTCACGTTCGCAAATCCGTCTAACCGGGCTATAGCAGTTAGACCGGATTTACCGATCGAGTGACATTCACGGTCGCAGATATAATGTAAATACTGTGAAAAATGTGTTTAAAATATCCGACCGATCGAATATTAACAAGTGGGCCCCAAAACAATACTGTAGCAGTTAAAGAAATTCTGGGCCCAATGTTATTATTCCAAAACCCTACTTTTCACCCCAGAAAGCCTCTGTAAAAAATTGGTGCAGTGATGTCTACAGTGCGCGGCGGAAGGGTGGCAGAATGGGGGTTAGTGCGGCGCTTCCGCGCTTTGACTGTGGAATCACTTCATCGAAATTTTACAGAGTTCTTAGATTTTCTAGTACATTACTTTTATACAACCTGAAAAAATTTTGGGGACCAAAAAATTTCAACAGAAAACTGTCGTGACAAAATACGGGTTTTTGGACATTTCGATCGATCGGAACTGAAAAACACATTACACAAAGCTAGACTAAGTTAATGGGGAGGCTCTGATACCACTGTAAGTGCACGGTGGCGCCCCGGCCGTCAATCCGACGCCGGAATGCGGAAGCGGTGAATAACTTAAAATTTGCGGACTTAGCAAAACGGCACCACCGCGCACTATAACCCGGATCGTTACCATTAACAAGTCTAAGCAAACTAGAAGATGGGAAATAGATATACCGACGATCCAAGTCCTCCGGTCTTCATCTCCAATCCGATCTCCTCGCGGGATCTCCGTCCGTCTCCTCCTCGTCGCCGGAAGTGCACCACGTTGCCTACATCGTTTACGGGCTCCCACCTCAATGCCGAGGCAACTCGGGCACGAAGCCGGCTACTCGACGTGCCCAAGATTCGCTGTAGAATATGTAGTAGAACTTGTGTCTCTTTTTGGGGTAGTGGAGGTTGCCATTGGTGAAGGAAAAGAGAGCTTGGAGAGAGGTGAGAAAAATGGAGCATACTCAAGAAAGCATGTATCATATTTTTCTCCACACATCAAAAAAGAAAAAAAGAATCCCATTCCCTCTCTTGGAATGGCCGGCCCACACCCCCCCCTTGTGTGATTGGAGAGAGAAAGAGAGAGCAAGGTCAAGGGGTGGGTGGAAGCAATGATGCAAGAGGGCATCAAGAAAGAATATGATCACAAGTAAAAACCATCATCAACAACCATGATGCTAACAAAGTCAAGCCATCATGAAGTATGAAGTCAAGCAAGTCAAAGGAGGGTGCTATCATGATACAACAAAAAGCAAAGACCCCCTTCCACAAATTCCTATTTGCAACAATGCAAATAAGCCCTCCTCCACCAATCTTCGGCCAATGAACGGAACAATGGAAATCGGCCGAAACGGAAAGCAAACTGGCAACTCCAAAAACTGGTCCCGTAATAAATTACAGGAAAACCCCGATACTGTGCATACACACCCGCATTTGTATTCCGACCGAAATACAAATGCAATGAGACAAAATCTACACTGTACTATATTAGGATCCGTCTTATACCAAAGCCGGCCAGTAATATCCGTTCGATCCTGATCCGTGCAATACCGCACGTATGTGATCGAACCCTGCCATATAACCATACGGCATATAGTACAAACTGTCCGATCCTGATCCGTGCAATATCGCATGTATCTGATCGGACCTTGCCATATCTCCATACGGCTTCTACAACCTTTCGCCCGAAAGCTGAGTAACTGTAAGTGTGGTGGACTCTAAAGACTCGTCAATACTATGGCTGTGGATTTAACCACTAGCACGTCAGAGGTATATGCCAATACGTGACGGGCCACCAGCTATTGACCAAAAGGGACGTCGATGAGGAAGCTCACCCCGACACCCAACTGAGCCTGTCAGTGACAATATCCGTGCAGTCCGGTCCGTTCGTCTATGAGCATCGCATGGCGGGCCTAGGGGGTTGGTAAAAGTCAGACCCCCAAAAGCGGTACAAGTCGTGTCGGAGTGTAGCCCAGAACACCCTGAGATACTACTGGAATACCTACCAGTAAATCTCCTTGCCTCGGCCGAGGGCTTCGTGTAATGGCTCTCCTAGACACAGTACGACCTAACCCCCAATACCGGGAGAGACGAACCCCTGAAGATACACTCACTGCCTCCATGTGGCTCGGGACTGCACCCAACTAAAACCTGTTTGCACGACTCCTTTGAGCCGTGGTAGGGTAGTAATCAAAGTACAGTGGGAACTCACACGAGACAAATGATGATCCCCAGGTCGATGAACTAACCTGCACACATGTCACCAGGGAACTGCCATCTGACGTCTGGTATACGACCAACTAGCATGTTCCCGGCGAGTCCTGTCCGGTGTACTCATAACCCAATGAGCACCTGTATACATCTTAGGTGATCCAACTGACACCAGTGGCTTGTGAGACCGGCCACCGCCCCTCGTCGGGGTCTCGACTGTATACACTAGTCTACTATGGAGAATCGATGCCCTGTCTCGAAACTCTCACGACTAGGGACCTTTTAAGGATATGCTTATAGACCCCCAGCTCCCACTTATATGATCGCCCTCATACTGCTGGTGGTCAAGCAAGAATCCTAGGGGCTCTATCAACGTGTAATAGCGACGTGTCATGTCACCTAAAACAGTACACGATGATAAAGGTAAACCAGATAGCATACTATCATCTCGAGTAAGACTGTCCTACCGGGATAGGTCCTCCCTCAATCATTACAATCACGTACCTGTGACCTAATAATTGACTCTGAGGGCACTATCTCCAACACCAGGTAAGTGGGAAGGTACTCCACTACGTAAGTAGTGGGCCTAATTAAAAACCACTAGCCTTAGACACACTCGCCTTAGGCACCACAAGAAAAAGCGGATAAGCAATGAATTACCCACGGCCCTCTTCTGTCCTAATTGAGCGCGACAGTCCTTAGAGTCATCTCTAGATTTCTTTTAGTTAATGTGGGTCAATGCGGATGCAAGTTTGGTGGTTTTCGGGGCCTAGGAAGGGTAATGAAATCTCCACCTAATTTGGATTTGGCCGTGCCCCTTAGTATCCGTATTTAGAATGCAAAACAACCAAGAAACAAAAATCACACACAATTTTAATTTGCAATTTGCGAGCTGCGATTATTTGCAAAGAATCCTGCAGCAAAGTGTTAGTTAGAGCTAAAAGAGGAGAGGGGAGAGAGCAAGAAAGTACCTGCACCAAAAAGTTTTCAGAGAACCCCTGAATTCGTAGCGGTTCCGCCGCAATAGGAGACTTAGGCCGCCCTTCCGCGGTCGAATGGTTTGATCACTTGAAAATAAAAGTTGCAGAATGCACCTGATCACTTCCCTAGTCCTCTGGAATTTTCCAAAAATTTTTATCAATTCACAGCAAGCTCCAGATCTCCTTGCAATGAAACATGACAAATTGTTTAGGGTTTGCACGAATTTTGATTTCAAGAAATAAAATGGAATAATTCTTTCAATTCAAACTATAAAATGTAAACGAATTAGCGCGCGATCCCCGGCAACGGCGCCATTTTGATTGATCGTTTTTCCGTTGTGTAGTATGAATCAATTCAAAAGGTCCTAAAACGGCACCATTTGATTGAAACTGTTTCTTGTGTCGGTATTCAGAAAATTTATAAAGAACTTCACAACCAAAAAATATTTTGACCGCAATCAAACTACGGTGTCGGATGTAGTTTGTAGTGAGTGCGGATCGTCCACAGGGATTGCACGATTCGTTTGTATTAATATGCCTGAATTGAAAAGTTAAGCTAAGAAAAACGAAAACATGATTCAAGAGTATTGATTTTCAAGTGTCACTATTCTATTCAAGAATCAAGAAAAAGATAAACAATCAAGAATCGGTGTATCGATGATATTTCCAATCAACAATCAAGAATCTAAGAGAGGCTCGTAGGAATCGATCGGATCGATAGACGTGATGTAATCTTAAAGATATCGTGTTCTTGTCCTTCGAAGGATTGATACTAGATCGATGATCATCGACAAGAGTTAGGGTTTTCTCGTGAAACTAGGGTTTCATCTTATCCCTTGTTCTGTTGTCGATATCATTCACATTTTAGCCTCTAGCAATTTCAAGAAACGATCCTAACTCCCCGATTTCGAGCGATGTCAATCGAGAAGGCATCGTAACGAAATGGGTTGTCGGTTCTTGAACTTGCTAGGGTTTACAAAACTTGTAGGAATCAAGAATCGGTTAAAGCTATGTTACATCATCATTCTATTGACCGTCTCGACTCCTCGACGAGCGGAGTTTTATTCACACATCACCACACAGAAAAGATTTACGAATTGTAAAGATATCATGATGCAGAAATTAAAGAAAACAAGATAAAAGAATATCACCTTTATTTATCTCAACAATTTTGATTACATTTGCTTCAAGAACTATAAGAAGAAGAATCTAGATTGTTGATCGGGCGTCGCTCGGCTTCATGAGTCGTGGATCGGCTCGGATCGCTTGCTCCGTTGAAGATCGGCTCCGCTCCTAAAGGTTGTAGGGCTTCTTGCTTAATGGGTACTCAGGATCTTGGCTTTTGGAGTTGGAATTAGGGTTAGGGTTTCACACAAGCCCTGTCACTAGACTTGTGGAAGAAGAAGATGAAGAGAGAGATAGATTGGGGATAGATTCACTAATTGGATGAATAATTCCCAAGGTTGAATAATACTTTACAATGAGCCTAGGGTCTTATTTATAGAGCATCCAAACTCTAGGTTTAAGTTTGAAATGGTAGTTCCCTCCAAAAGTTTGTTGAGGAGTTTCTAGAAAGAGTTTCTTAGGAGCTAGCTTAGGGTTTAAGCTAGGGTTTAGGGGGAAAGTTCTAGAATGATAGGCTAGTTTAATGTGGATCAAAGTGTTTGCTGATCTGGTAGAAATCCCTGGAGTCTTCTGGAAACTGAGATACATTTCTGAGCAGTGGGCCTTGTAAGAAGCATTTTGGTCCAAAATTGAAGTGATGATGTCATCAAGTAGCCGCGGATCCGCGGCACAAGCAGGCTATGGCCGCGGATCCGCGGCCATGTTGGAGACTTGGGCCTTGTACTTTCTTCTGTGGTCTTGTACTGCTATTTGGGGTTTTGTCTGATATGCTGAATTGTGATTTATCCTTTGGATTGATACCAGATCTGAAATTAGTGAGTTGATGTATCTTTTGAGCGGTGTAATGTTCGAGCAAGCTTTTCTTTTCCTGCACAGACTTCGAAACACGGGTTGCGACATATAGAAATATTGCGATGCCATGCAATGTAGTCAATTTCCTTAGAAATGCCGGTTTTAAGGTTTAATACATGTAATCTGATATTTTGCGACAGTTTTGCTAATATGTGAAATACGGATACCGAACACTTCTATATGTATGCAGATGATAGGGAAATTGCCGGTAAAAATATGCAATATTTTCGACTGATCAACACCTACTTGATCGGCTAATTGTAATGTGTAAAACTCTCCCAGCAGTAACTCTTACTCGCAGTGGGTATCGGGATCCAACTATCTCATAGAAGATATGCAATCTCATTGCAAATTTCAACACTTGAAATTCCCGATAATTTTGCCCCTAACCTCCTATGACCTTGACAAAGGCCAACAAACCATAGGATGCTAGTCAAGTTCAACCCGTCATTTCCTGATTGAATTAAACCCACCCGCACGACCCTTGACAAAGGCCAACAAGGCCGCACGACTACCCTATCCCAATCTGCATCATATGCATAAGCAGATAAGCACCAGTTAGCTACCGCACACTGCGCCTTGACAAAGGCCAACAAACGCAGCACGAATACTAACTACTACTTATCTGAAATGACGGAGGGCTACGACAGGTTTTTCTGAAAACCTATTGCGTAATGAACTTGATATCGTTGTAGAATCAAATGATTTTAAAATGGAGTGTTTTTGAGGCCTTTCTAGTTTTGCTAAAGGAGTCACTCCCGGTGAAGGGATCGTCGGTCCTTTCCTCGTCGAATGAGGTGCGAGATATATCATATATATCACTGTGCAAAGAAGAACTTTTAAAAGCAATCAAAAGACAAACCGAGTGTGTAGCATCTGCCAGTTATTGCTAAAGGAGTCACTCCCGGTGAAGGGATCTCGGTCCTTTCCTCATCGAATAAGGTGCAGGATAAATCATATATACCGCTATGCAAAGCAAGAACTGTAGCTACCTGTTTTATTTTTTGAAATTCGATTCTACAACATCTTTAGGTTTCTTTTATTTCATTAATCACATTAATGAGATCACATCATTTAAGTACCTAAACATCACAGATAAATACGACGTACACTTATTCCATCCGTATTCGCCTCGATGTCCTCTCGTGCACTGTTAGGTTAGGTGACTAACGGAAGAGCGGGGCAGGGCTAGAGCAGGTGCAAAACATAAGTAACGTCTATATAATATATCATATATATACTATATACTGTATCTATCACAGAATATATCACATGATCACATCACAGATATCGCAGCAGAAGAATCATATGAAATATTGGATATACTAGGACGTCCGTGTTTTTAATACGAGCCAGTATAAAACACGGATTCCACGGTCGTGATGAATAGCCAAACCCACACCCCTAGACCCCTACGAGAGCGGCAAGCAACCCTACCAATTCTAGAGTTAGGAGACCCGGACTCGACTCCTCGAGTTGGTCTCCCACTGGACTCCAGAACCCGGTTACTTGTGCCCTCCTCTTTGGGTCTATCCTAGTGCGGAAAAGTAAATAATATACAACAACGGTGACAACTTCCGCAACCTGGAAGTGCCCCAATAAAAGAATATTACATACAAGTTTTTACATGAATGAAAAAGAAAAACACTCATCTCACATAAAAAACCCCGGCTATTCAAACACGACGATCCAATATAACATATCCAGCAACACATAACATCACATGTCATCAACGTAAGTAAATATGCGCATCCCAATTGTCGTTGACATATAGTAATGAAACCGGCGATATCACATATTACACTTACGGTCACAGAAAACAAAGTGTAAAACTACAACAGTTGGAATCCGCAACCTCTTTAGACATCGCATGCCTAATCGAATGAATTCCTTAGACATCGCATGCCTAACAATTATAAACCACGCATTTTAGTCTCATTATCGAAAACACTTTTCAATATCAAGTCGGGCAATTCAACAAGATTACCGACATACTGATCGAATGCTCGTCGCAAACTTCAGTAGACGGCCGCACCCCTGATACCGATGACGAAGTGCACCAAGGCGGAACACCGCTGCCGCGAGCACCCGAACGGATGCTTTCGGCGACGGGGTTCTCCTACAGTCACTTGGTCGGGGCTATGAGGTGAGGCAGTCTATTAAGTTTACCCGGTGAGTATCTGCGTACGCTACGTGATTGCGACGGACTTTTGATCACATCAAAATTCCGTGGCAACCGATCGAGTGAGACTAAACTGCTATGTTTATAACATTCATTCAGTTATCTCATAACTACTTATGAATTCCAATTATTGTATCACATTCCAGATAAATAGAAAATGTTAAACTTTCCGATCGAACATTCAAACACCCATGTTTTCCCGATACAGATCAACACATGAAACCAGTTTAAAAACATCCAGTTCATGCCTCAGTACCAATGGTCCAGCCGTAGAAGGGTCAAGCCAACGCCTCACATGTGGCACGCCGTACTGCCCCAAACCCGAAGGTTCAAAGGGCAGTTCAAGACGGTCACATAATCGAGTTAAGGTTTGTTGTCTTCTAGAGGGTCCATCGCGTTACTTGCACTACTTAGAATGTCTTTAAACCACGGAAAGATCCAACACTTGGAAATTTTCCGGCAGGGGAAAAAGTGGGTATTTATATCCGGTCGAACTTTTTAACATATTCTAAATATCCGGAAAGCCTAATGAAATTAAAAGTTCCGATCGAAACAACGACTACAAAATAAACCCCAAAATACTCAACTCTTGAGTCAGATAAAAATACCCATAAAATATCAGGGAATAAAAATAAAACATTACTGTGCAAATATTATAAGGTGACGTCACTAAGTGGCGGCGGAACCGCCGCACGAGCCATGCTCGTGCCGCGGTTCCACGGGGTTTAAGCTCCAAACAGTGTCGTATTTGCACAGTAATTCTTACAATTTCCTGCTGAATTTTTTAGGAATTTTTAATTCGGAAAAATCCCAGATTTTAAAAATGGACCAGAGAGGGGTGTATTTCGTCGTATTTGGATTCGATCGGGGTTCTAACTTCGTAAACGCATCGCCTAAGGCTCTAGCTAGGCTCTGATACCACTATAGGGTTCCTAGACACATTAATGAGGTCTCACAAGGCATCAACCATGACAATTTCAAATTTTACAAGTGCCGAGAAACCCTAATATGGATCGTTAACTAGATTTTAGGCGAAAGATGCAACTAGTTAACAACTTAACTAAGTGAACGGAAATACAACCTTTGTAGATCCGGTCCTCCACCTCCATAGCTCCGTGATGAAGTCCTCTCCGCTGTCCAAATCGAATCCATGACTCTAGCATCGGCTTCATCGAAGAAATGGGCGGGCTAGGTCGTCGACTTCGATGCCGAAGATGATCTACGTCGAGGCATCACAAGATCAAGCTCCCACTTCACCAAGTCATGAAACTTGTGAAGAAAACACCCTATACTACTTGGCAAGAGGTAGAGGATGAAGAAATAGGAAGTGGGTTCACTTTAGAATTGGATTTCTCACTCTTTTTCACTAGTTTCCATTGATGGAGGCAAGCTTCTTCATCTTGAAGATGAAGAAGAAGAAGAAGAATATCATAAGTGTTGTGATAAGTATTATCTAAAAAGAAAATAATATGAATACTTATCATTTACCAACCATAGTTTGGTGTAGAGAATAAATCATGGTTAGATTGAAGGGTTAGGGTTAAGCATCAAGACAAAATGGTCACTTGGTCAAAGCTTCATGAAGCTTCAATAACAAACAAAGAAAGCCACCATTTTTCCTTTTTCTTTTCCAAAATAAATAAATAAATAAATGAATAAGAAAAAGAAAACCCTAACCATTACACAACCATGGTTTAATCTTTACACAAACCCTAGTGAGCATGTATCATCAAACATGATACAAACTTGTGTACAAAAGTATATCACATATACAATGTGCACATAAAGTGAGAAAATCCATTTAAAATGAACCAATACTAGTTAATGTAAATTAATATATCATATATATAATTATACATTAAATCATTAAATCAACACTTGATTTAACGATCCGGTCATATCGCATATAACCGACTAATATCAATAGTAACAACTTATCGAATCAACACTTGATCCGATAACCCGGCTATACCGCATATAACCGATCAATGTTACAAATCACGAGAATCAAATACAGTATCACATACTGGTATTATTCTCGGTCCCGCACATATCTCATATGCGCTCCTATTTCGTTTCGCTTGAGCCAGGAAACCTCTGTGTAGGACTCTAAAGACTCGTCAATACGCCGGCAGCAGGTGATGATCATATCAAACACCCACAAGCCGCAAGCGGTCTGCTAAACGTAACGGCCACCCGGGTATTGAGCGATCAGAAGATCGACGAGCAAGCCCGCTCACACTCCTGTGAATCCAACCAGTAACACTTACCGTACAGTCCGGTCTGATCGTCTGATATGTCGCATATCTCGCCTAGGGGTGGTAAACGTCAGACCCCAATAGCTCGATAAGTCGTGTCGATATGAGGTCTATAACAGTTCGAAAAACTACAGGTAACACTTACCAGTAAATCTCAGCAACCCTGGCCAGGGATTTCCGGTTATAGCCAATCGAACACAGCGCAACATCAACTCCCTATACCGGGAGAGACGAATCCCCTCCTATCGCTCATTGCCTCCATGTGATTCGGGACTGTACCCAAAAGCCACCGTTTTGCACGCCCTCTTGGACGTGGTAAGGTGGAAATCAAAGCACAGTGGGAATCACACAAGACTCTATGACGATCTCGGGTTAACAGACTACTCTGTACCAGTGTCACAAGAGAACTTCCATCTGACGTAAGGTATAATACCATCTGGGAGTTCTCGGCGAGTCCGTCCAGTGTACCCAGTCTCTACTGAGCACCCGTATATCATCTCTGATGTCAAACACCAATGGATATGGGATCATCCATCGCCCATCTGTATGGGTCGAGAAGGTATACGCTAGTCTACTCTGGTATATCGATGCCCCGTCTCGATACACCCACGACTAGGGACCTTGAAGGATGTACTTATGGACTACCATGTCCTTACTAGTATGATCCGCATCACAGTCCAGGTAGTCAAGTACACATCCTAAGGGCTTTACCAACATGTAACAGAGAGACAATCAGTGTATATGTTAAGGTAAAGATCAACCAGATAGCATACTATCATATCGAGCAAGAAAGTCCTCCCTATGTATGTCCAAGCATCCACTACAATATACATCCTATGTATAGTAATGGCCTCTAGGGCATACATATAACTAACAGTATATGCAGTAGCGGGGTTTTCCTGTAATTTATTACGGGATCAGTTTTCTGAAGTTACCAGTTTGCATTCCGTTCCACCCAGTTTTCCTTCATTCCTTCACGGCCGGACTTTCTGATGGAGGGTGTTAATTGCAAGTTTGCAATTAACTTACTAGTGAGGGGTTTTCTTGCATTTGTGGCTTTATGATGAGACTTGCATCATGACGAGATTCTATTCTAGTCTTTATCACTTGCTATTATTTTGATGGATGTTGAATAGAAATGGGTGTGACCTTTTTCTCCATTATAGATTCCTTTTTCTTCTCTTGCATTATGAATTATTCTTAATCCCACCATTTTTCTTGAGGGGGGGCCGGCCACTTTGAGGGGTGAGGGAAAAATGAGAGAAGATCATTTTATGAGGGTGGGAAATTATCATTCATCTCATTTTTATTGACACCAAAATTCCAAAGTTCAATCTCTCAACCTCATTCCTCCATCAAGGTATCCAAACCCCAAGAGACAAATTCTACACTTGCCTACAGCAAATCATGGACGCGTCGGCTAACCAACTTCGCGCCCGAGTTGCCTCGGTCCAGAGGTGGGAGCCCGTAGAAGATTCCGGCTACGTGGTGCCCTTTTCCGACGAGGAGGAGATGAACGTAGTTTCCGCGGGAGATCGGAGTGGAGATGAAGACCGAAGGACACGGATCGCTTGGTATACTTCTCTACCCATCTTGTTTTTTGCTAGTAGCTAGGTTAATGGCCCGATCCGGGTTAAAAGTGCGTGGTGGTGCCGGTTCAATAGTTTTTGAAAGTTTTTTTTTCTGCATTTCCGGCGTCGGATCGACGGCTGGGGCGCCGCCGCGGACTTACATTGGTATCAGAGACACGCCATTAACCATGCTTAGCTTGCTCTTGTATGTTTAGAACTCGATCGAACAAAATCCCCAAAAACCGTATTTTCAATGCATCGTGTTTCTGTCGAAATTTTTTCTGCTCCAAAAATTTTTCAGGTTGTTGCAGAATACTGTGCATGGAAAAATAAGAATTCTGGTAAAATTTGGTCGCGAGATCCGACCATACCGCCGCAGAACCGCGGCCAAACCCATGCTTGGGCCGCGGTTCCGCCGCGCTTTTAACTGTTCATCGTGGCAAATTTTTCCAGAGGGCTTTTGAATAGGAAATAGGGGTTTTGGGATATTCCTTTTGGGCCCAGATTTTCTGTAAGTCCTACAGTAATGCTTTGGGGCCCACTTGGTAATATTTGTTCGATCGGATATTTTAAACATGCTAGTTCACAGTATTTACATTATATCTGCGACCGTGAATGTCACTTGATCGGTAAATCCTGTCTGACTGCTATAGCCCGGTTAGACGGATTTGCGAACGTGACCTTCACGTTGATGTTCTGTGTATTGCTGTGTTGTTGCGGATCGGTCGTGGGAGATAGCCTGGTTGCAGTGGTTGTGCAGTTTTGTTTTATATGTACATTTAATATTGCGGGGCGAGCGTCCGACATGTGGACTGCCGTCACTGCCTGTCTGTATTATTATTTTGGGGCACGACCAGGTTGCGGTTGATGTACCCGTTGTATGTATATTTTACTTTCTGTACTAGGATTACCCCAAGGAAGGGTGCACGGATAGCCGGGTTCTAGAGGGCAACGAGCCCGCATCTCATGGCGTTGAGACGGAGGGGGCTTTACTCTAGAATTGGCAGGCTATTCGCCGCACTCGTAGGGGGTATAGGTTGACCCAGGAGGGGTACCCATGTTACCGGATTCCGTGAAGTGCTGGGTTGTTCATTCACGTTGCTGAAGGGGGCTGCCTCGCTTCAGGTTTTGGCGGGTAACTTGTCGCTCCCGTAGGGGTCTGGGATTTCATTGCACAGGCTATCCACACGACCAGGGGAACGTCGGGTTTCAGCAGCGGCTCTGTGAAACCCGGGGATCCCAGATATCTGTATTGATCTAGTTTGCTATACATTTCTGTAATGTTACATTTTTTTATCACGCCTTGAGCGAAAATTATATATTAAATATATACTAGTAGATATTGTATATGTTTTGCATCCGCGCTAGTCCAGTCCCCGCTCTGTCGTTAGTTAAGTAACCTAACGGGTGATGACGGGACCCAGTGGCGAATGCGGATGGCATATACGTACATCATTATTTTCGTTCTTTTGTGGTGTGATCAATTGATGGGACTGCGTTGATTCGGATCAATGCAAGTTAAAAACAAACCTATTATGATGTTGTTGGAACACTTTTTCAAAAAGCTGTTATTGCAAGGGCGTTCTCTTTTTTTTTGCACAGTGGTATTCAGTTGGAATATCCTGCTCCTCAGTCGACGAGGCAAGGGCCGAGATCCCTTCACCGGGAGCGACCCCTTGGACAGAAGTTTGCGTCAGGGCAATAACTTCACTATAACCGATTACTTTTGCTTTGCATCGTGGTATTCAGTTGGAATATCCTGCACCTCATTCTACGGGGAAAGAGCCGAGATCCCTTCACCGGGAGTGACCTCTTTAGCAAAGGTTTTCGTCACTATATTTTTCTAAAAAGCTATCCGTTCCTTCAAAGATATCAAGTTCATTACGTTAAAGGTTTTCGCTAGAAACCATTCGTAGCCCTCCGTCGTTTCAGACGGGTAGCACGTAGTATTCATGCTATGTTTGTTGGCCTTCGTCAAGGCATAGCGTATGGTAGCTGCTTGTTGCCTTTCTGCTGCATAGATAGATGCGTTGGTTTGGGACAGTCGTATAGCCTTGTTGACCTTCGTCAAGGGCTTGTACGGGTGGGTTCAAATTAACCTGGATAATGACGGGTAGAACTTGACATGTGACTTATGATTTGTTGACCTTCGTCAAGGTCATAAGAGCATGGGGCAAAAATCTATATCGGGAGTTTCAAAAGAACTGAAACTTGCCAGATATGCGCATATCTTCTGGAGTATGATAACGTGAGCGGATTCCGTCATGTTATCATGCGATGATAGTTAGATCCCGATTCCCACTGATGAGTTGGTTTACTCCTCGGGTGATCCCGGCTAATTCTTCTTTCAGGTTGGGGAAGAATTTGACGTTACAATGGGAGGTTTCCAGATTAGATAAAGTGATAACCATTCTGATCTAGGTTAGAGTGCACGCTGAGTGTTTCTCTTCTCTCTCTCTTTGGCAGCGACCATTGACCCGACCCTAGACTATGACTCAGTGACCAAGTTGACCGAACTTTCTTAACACTGGCTTTTGGATTGTCAGAGTTGCAAACCTCATTGCCACTCCTACTTTTACCCTTTTCTCCAGGACACCCCGTATTACTACGAACGTCCACTTCCATTGGACAAAACCATCGTATGGTTATATACGAACTCGGAGGAATTCGAGGATGGTTTCAGGTTCTGGAGAAAACGAATAGGACTATTCAGTTGTCTTTTCCTTTTACCTTCTCTCTCAGATTGCGAGTACTCCTTGGTTTAGGAGATAGTACACCTATTACGTAAATTGGATAGTCTTCTTCAAAACCATAGGCAGGTGCCGACCGGTAGGGAATGAAGAAAACCAATTAGCATAACGATGGTGTACAGAAGGTATTAAGTTCAGACAAAGAAAGGGATTAGTAAGAGGGCAATGTAAATTGCGAATGCTATTCACGACCAAACCATGTATTATTCGCCAATCCTAAATCACCTTTGTATTTCTTCAGGACACTCCGTATCACTACGAAGATCCTAGTTTATTGGATAATCCATCGTATGGTTATATACGAACTCGAAAGGAACTTGTTCCAGTTCGGGGATGGATCCTGGTTCAGGAGAAATAGGAATAAGGTTCATTCAGGTGTCTTTTATCTTCACCTTCTCTCGCATTGCGAGTGATCCTAGGATTAGGGCAGTACACCCATTATGCTTATTGGATAGTCTTCTTCCAAACCATAGGATGGTGCCGAACGGTAGGGAAGGAAGAAAACCATTTGGCCTAAAGGGGTGTACAGAAGCTAATGACTAAAGACATATAAAGGGATTTAGAGAAGTGGCAAAGAATTATACGGTTACAGTTGTGAATCTGGATAATGGAAGAGGCATTACTAGGAATACCAGGATACCCCATCGAAATATTTCAATGTTTCAGTTTCACTGTGTACTGTTAAAAGAAAACTGATTTCCTAATTAGACACTTGCTCCGGGGTATGTATTTACCAGGTTGGATTCTCACATCTGTATGGTTTTACAGATGATGAGTGGGAGTAAGTTATTGGGAATTAGGTGATCATCCCCATTATATCGGGATTCGTTGTAATTGGTGATATTTGAGGAAGTCACCTGGGTTGTTTGCCGGACGACAAATATATGGTTTTGAATATCCGTTGTTATGCACCAATTTCAAATTGATATATCTGTACGTCTATTTTTATAGAGTGAGACATACCTTTTTGAAATTATGTCTATGACATTTACCTATACCAGTGGATGGTTAGGTAAGAAGCATTGAACAGCGGTGTAATTCTTCTTAACTATAAGTACAGTTTTCAACCTACGACACACAGTGAATGAGTTGTTAGACTCAGCGGACTTATACAGAGTATTGTATATTGTCCAGTGTCCATTAGGACAGAGGGGTTGGTCCTCGTACTAGATTCGGTTTGCTTATAACTTCTCTAGTTCTTAGACAGGTGTTTCGTAGAAACACAAGGTCGAAGTTTTGAGAAGTTATAGGTATAAGAATAGAGTAGAGAACCAGGTATTGCAAGTATCGGGATTCTTCAAGATGATCGAAGATGTAGATACTTGTGGATGGTATTCAGTTGATAGTAATGATTAAGAGAACTTGCTTCTCTTTCAGGTTACTCATAATTGGCAGTACTCCTAAGTTGAGTAACGCTGATCGGCCTCCTTCCATTTAGTTGACATGCACTGGAGACAGCTGCATGATTTGAATCTGGTTCAATTAAATCAGTGCCTCTGTTTCTATATTGGAAATAGAACAGTTCATATCTTGACATTGTTAAGGTACGGGGAGATGTCCGGCTTATGCTTAAAACCAGACTCCGGATAACTCAAGGCACGTTTCTGTAATGGCTGTTTGTGGGTTGACCCGGGCTATGACGATGGTTGATTTTCTACCATCTGGAAGACCAATAGTGATATTGTTCTTGACTCGCCACAGTTTTATTAAAAATGGATTTTTTCAGAAAACAGTAGTGGGAGTATGGTAGAACTGGAAGTGATTCCAGAACCGTAAACGATTACTGAAGATTTGATAAGAACCTAAAGATTCAATCTGGTTTGACATTCTATTGGCCACTCCGCAGAAATGGTGGGTAACCTCAGGCACCCGAGAGGTACTTCGGTATGCTCAAGGACGGTGGCAGGGAGGTTCTTGTTTACCCAGACATTCTATTGCTGTTGCTCCAGACTGTGAGACCCGTCAGGAGGATGAGTATAGCGTCCTTCTAAACTGGCTTTAGAAGTGTACGCCTATATGACTCTGTCAGAGGGTTGTCGTAGTCAGTGGGAGCAGCGGAAGCATTGGTGGACATCAGGCTTATGTCTATTTATAGACTAAAGCAGATATAGCGGAGATAGATCATCTATTTCTGATGTGACAGTCATAGGTTTGACTTCATCAGAATAGGGGATGGATCTGTTAAGAAGGTAGTAGGGTGTGATGTCCTGGTATTTGATGACATACACAGAGTAGGAAGTAATATTCCTATACTACGATCGGTTATACTTTGGTCGTCACACAGTGGTTTCTCCACACAGGACTTGGATATTATATCAGACATTCTGGTTACTAGATCTATGGTTTTAGATCTAGATTTGGGTGGTTTCCCAATCAGGGTACTTTGACCGCATTCTAAGAGTATTTAGAATGGACGACTCCTGGCACGGTAGTATACCTGCAGGTGATGGAGTCACCCTCTCTAAAGGTGTCTTACAGACTAAAAGGGAGAGGGATACGCATGATTGGCAGATCACTTCCTTAGGCAACTGAGTCAATCATGAAGTGTCAAGTACCACACCAGATGTTGTTCTTGCAGTAGGGGCAATAAGTTGATATTGATCCAATCTTGGAGAAACAGTCGGAAGCAGTTTTAGAACATAAGTTGATGTTCTAGGGATATGATAACAGCATTCTCCTTCGGGAGACAGTTATCATTCGAGACTTCCAAGGTGACCTGGATGGCAGAGTGGTTATCAGATTTATAGTTTTCCCTCTGACGAGGGGCAGTATTTTGGACAGGTGGTCCAGGTGGATACTGAGGGAAGGCATGGCGCAGGATACTGATTAAGTTCAGTTGACGATACAGTCTAAGAAGTTTGGATTTGGAGTTCATTTATGAGCTAGGTTCCATCAGACATCCAGACACATTCTAAGACAGGTATTGCTCATTTCGGGAGATGGCTTTCTCCGCGAACTTGAGATATAGAGAGACATAGAAAGAAACACCAGAGCAGATCCACTCACTGAGGCTATTCCTCGAACGCGATAGTTTCACAAACGAGCTCTGTGAGACTGACTAGTAGAGGAGTTGGGTGTTCGGTATCACACGGGCTGTGAGTATGCGACATCGCAATAATTAGCCTTAAGTGCAAGTGGGAGATTGTTGGAGATAGTGCCCTCAGAGTCAATTATTGGATCACAGGCACGTGATTGCAATGATTGAGGGAGGACCTGTCCCAGTAGGACAGTCTTACTCAAGATGATAGTATGCTATCTGGTTTATCTTTATCATCGTGTACTGCTTTAGGTGACCTTACGAGTCGCTATTACACGTTGATAGTAAAAGGTTCCTAGGCACCCTAAGGAGGTCTCACAAGGCATCGATCATGCCAATTTTAAAAATTACGGTGCCGAGAAACCCTAGACTACGGATTGTTAGCTAGATGTCTAGGCGAAAATGAAATTAGTTAACACTTAACTAAAGTTTGAACGGAAATACAACCTTTGTAGATCCGGTGCTCCACCTCCATAGCTCCGCAACGAAGTCCCCTCGCTGTCCAAATGAATTACCGGGCTCTAGCGTCGGCTTCGTCGGAGAAATGGCGAGCTAGGTCGTAGATGTCCATGCCGAAGATGATCTACGTCGAGGCATCGCTAGATCAAGCTCCACCTTCACCAAGCCATGAAAACTTATGAAGGAAACACACTCTACTACTTAGCAAGAGGTAGAGGATGAAGAAATAGGAAGTGGGTAGACTTTAGAATTGGATTTCTCACACTTATGCTCAAATCACCATTGATGAAGTATGCTTTCTTCTTGAAGAAGAAGAAGAAGATGATGGTAATTGTTGTGATAAGAATATATAAAAATAGAAAAGAAAATCAATTCTTATCATAACTTTTACCATGGTAAAGTGTAGAGAACTAACTAAGGTTCAAATGAATGGTTAGGGTTAAGCATGAGACAAAATGGTGACTAAGTCAAACCTTCATGAATCTTCATGAAAGAAGCAAATGATAGCCACCATTTTCTCTTTATGCAAATTTATTTTCCAAAAAGAAATAAATAAATAAATAAGGGAATAAAACAAAACCCTAACCATTATCATGTAACCATGGTTTGATCTTTACACTAAAACCCTAGCATAACATGCATCATCAAACATGATACAATCAAGTGCACAAAACTATATCGAATATACAATGTGCACATCCGAGCGAGAAAATCCATTTAAAGTGAACCAATACTAGTTAATGCAAAGTAATATATCAAATATATAATTATGCATTAAATCATTAAATCAACACTTGATTTAACGATCCGGTCATATCGCATATAACCGACTAGTATTCTATGTATCGGCTTATCGAACCAACCCTTGATTCGATAACTAGGTTATATCGCATACAACCTTTCGATACATTCATCGCGAGAATGGAATACGGTATCACATACACGCATTATTCTCGGTCCCGCACATATCTCATATGCACTCCTATTTCGTTTCGCTTGAGCCAGGAAACCTCTGTGTAGGACTCTAAAGACTCGTCAATACGCCGGCAGCAGGTGATGATCATATCAAACACCCACAAGCCGCAAGCGGTCTGCTAAACGTAATGGCCACCCGGGTATTGAGCGATCAGAAGATCGACGAGCAAGCCCGCTCACACTCCAGTGAATCCAACCAGTAACACTACCGTACAGTCCGGTCTCGTCGTCTGATAAGTCGCATATCTTGCCTAGGGGTGGTAAACGTCAGACCCCAATAGCTCGATAAGTCGTGTCGATATGAGGTCTATAACAATTCGAGAAACTACTGGTAACACTTACCAGTAAATCTCAGCAACCCTGGCCAGGGATTTCCTGTTATAGCCAATCGAACACAGCGCAACATCAACTCCCTATACCGGGAGAAACGAATCCCCTCCTATCGCTCATTGCCTCCATGTGACTCGGGACTGTACCCAAAAACCACCGTTTTGCACGCCCTCTTGGACGTGGTAAGATGGAAATCAAAGCACAGTGGGAACCACACAAGACTCTATGACGATCTCGGGTCAACAGACTACTCTGTACCAGTGTCACCAGAGAACTGCCATCTGACGTGAGGTATAATACCATCTGGGAGTTCTCGGCGAGTCCGTCCAGTGTACCCAGTCTCTACTGAGCACCCGTATATCATCTTTGATGTCAAACACCGATGGATATGGGATCATCCATCGCCCATCTGTATGGGTCGAGAAGGTACACGCTAGTCTACTCTGGTATATCGACGCCCCATCTCGATACACCCACGACTAGGGACTTTGAAGGATGTACTTATGGACTACCATGTCCCCACTAGTATGATCCGCATCATAGTCCAGGTAGTCAAGTACACATCCTAAGGGCTTTACCAACATGTAACAGAGAGACAATCAGTATACACGTTAAGGTAAAGTGTAACCAGATAGCATACTATCATGTCGAGCAAGAAAGTCCTTCCTATATACGTCCCAGCATCCACTACAATATACATCCTATGTACAGTAATGGCCTCTAGGGCATACATATAACTAACAATCTCCTACTTGCACTAGGGCCATCTGTAGCAGTGGTTGTAGTATCTCATACTCAACCATCCCATAAAAGTCTCTCTCTGGGAATAGGCCTTCGTGAGTGGATCCGCCGTGTTGTCCTCTTAGTCTGCTCTCCTAACCTTGATCACCATGGAGATCAACCATCTCCACGATCAGGTGATACTGCCTTAGAATATGTCTGGATCACTGATGGGACAGGGGTTCCCTGGCCAAAGCCACACTTCCATTGTCACACAGTGGTAGGAACCTAGTTCATCTCATGAACCTATATACACCCAAACAGCCTCTTTGGTAGCATCTTAAGTAGCGATGTATCCTTCCTTTATCGTCTAGTATGTCACGGTATCTAGCTTGGAACTCTTCCAACATACCGTCCCTTTACTGAGGGTAAAGACAATGCCTGTGACTGACATTCAGTCGTCTTTATCACCCTGGAACACTTCCAGTGATTCTCCCCAGGATCAATTGATACTATCTCACTACAACTAGTGAGTATCCTAACATCCAATTAGATCTATCTCATAGATCCAAAATCCAGGATTTAGTAGGTATCACTTTGATCCTATATGGAGAATCCTAGTGATAAGCGGAGATTGATCGAGCATAGCATAGGAAACTCCTTCCCTATCAAGAGTATGTCATCCACGTACTCTATGAGGATCATTACCATACTCCCTACTACCTTTTTGTATATACAAGGTTCATCTACCATTTTGATGATGTCAAACTGTTTGACTATTTTATCAAAACAGACGTTCCAACTCCGCGATGCCTGCTTTATCATATAAAACATCTTGCACACGTTTCCGCTGCTCCCACTGTCTACAAGGCCCTCTGGCTGTGTACTTATAGACGCACTCTTCTAAAACATCATTTAGAAAAGCAGTCATGGCACCCAACCGCCAGATATCGTAGTTATGGTATGTAGCCGTGGCAAGTAGGATCTGGATGGACTTAAGCATAGCTACTGGAAAAGATTTCATCATTATCCACGCCTGGTCGATGACGAAAACCTTTAACAATTCTAGCTTTGAAAGTCTCAACTTTTCCATATACACCATGTAATCTTCTCAAGATATACTTGCTCCTGATGGGGATTTAACCCTTCAGATATAGGAACTAAAGTCCATACTTTGTTGGTGTATAAGGATTCCATCTCAGATCGATAAACATCCAGCCATTCTCACAGAGTCTCACTCCTAATGGCCAGCTCGAAACTAGTTGGGTCATCATCTCATGATGTAATCCTCGCTCCCACTGTCATAGAGAAACCGAAGTATCTCTCAGGTGGGTGAGGAACCCTACTAGATCGGCGGAGAGGCTGAGGTTCGTTGGAATCTACTGAATCCTTTGGTTCTATCAAATCATGTGCTGTAGTTTGTATAGCTGGAACATTTCCAGTTCTACATTACAGACCTTACCTCGAGCTTGTCCGGATTTTGCTTTTAGACATAGGCCAGTCAACCCCAAATCTTAACTAACTTAAGATATGGGCTCTTCCCTTTCCATATCATATATGAAGTGGTAGGCAACTGATTTGATTCGAACCCTATTCAATAGGTATGCAGCTTCATGAGTGCATAACCCCCAAAAGAAAATAGGTAACTCAGTAGTACTCATCATAGAGCACACCATATCAAATAGGGTGTATCTGCTCCGCCCCGATATACCATCGTGCTATGGTGTATACAGAGGAGTAATGCTGAGAGAGAATCTCATTCTCCTTTAGAATAGTCCAGGATTTCCGTGCTCAAGTATTCTCCTCCTCGATCACATCAAAGGACATAATACTTATACCCGTATTTTGGTTCTCTACTTCTAACTTATATTCTGTGAATATCTTAAAAGGTTCGGACATGTGTTTCAACAGGAACATAGGTCTGAATCTCGAAAGATTATCAGAGAATGTAATGAAGTAAAAAGAACCGGTCTTGGTATGTGTAGACAGGGGACTTACATACATCAACATGTATCATCCCAAGAGTTCACTAACTCTTTCTCTGCTTCCAGTAAACAGATCTATGGTCATTTTATCTTTGTGACATGACTGGCGAGTTCCACAAGATGTAAATTCAAACTAATTTAAATATGTATTTTTATGTAACTCTAGCTAGTCGGGTCACATTGATCCGACCTAGTCTACAATACCTTAAGAAGGATTCGTTCATTTCTGAACTTTTCTTCTTCTGTGTGTTCCGTATACTAAGAACTGTAGTTTGATTTAGAACATCAATGCTTTCAGATAACGTGACTGAACCGATCAACTTTTGATATAGGAAATGTTCAAAACATTATCCAACAATACAGAATTTTATCATTTCTTTACTAATAAAGAGACTGATATGATTTTGTATATCAGGTTCGGTATCTAATAACATTCGTTCAGAATCAATGTATTATAATACAGGGTGACAGTGACCAACAGACTTGGCTGCAACACTTGCCCCGTTTTCTGCCTCATGAAACTTATCACCCGTTCTCAGTTTTTCTACCCTTTTGTAGCCCTATGTAACATATTACATATCTGGGATCCTGATCCGGTATCATATACCAGGGATGCGGAGGATACTGAGAAACAGTTCTGTATAATGAACACACCCGAAGATGATGCATCAGCATGCACTCTCTTCGTTTGGGCGGCACGGGAAATCTGGTATTCCCCAATTTCCTGTTCGGTCTTATAACAATTATAAGTTGGAGCGGGACCAACGTTCCCCAGCTCAGTATAACAAGTGGGTTCGGTCAATAATCCGTATTATTATCTTGATTAAGGCGTGATATGGTCGCTATCTGGAGAGAGAGAGAATAAAACACTCAGCGTGCGCTCTTGCAAGAATAGATTGGTTATTATTTTATCTAATCAGGATGGCTCCCACTGCTTTTTATCAAATCTTCCTTCAAACCCTAAAAGGAAAGACTAGCCGGGATTAATTACACACTACAAGTTCGCCAATTTTTCAGCCAGGCCAGTGTCGGTACTTTGAGGGAGGTCCCCCGTGCTTTCGCACGAACCTAATTAATGTAAACCTCGTTTTTCCAGAGGCGTAATCTCGTTAACACCTTTCTAGACACCTACTTGATCGTCTAATTGTAATGTATAAAACTCTCCCAGGAGTAACTCTTACTCGCAGCGGGTATCGGGATCCAACTATCTCATAGAAGGTATGCAATCTCATTGCAAATTTCAACACTTGAAATTCCCGATAATATTTTGCCCATAGCGTCCTATAACCTTGACGCAGGCCAACAAACCATAGTCCTCTAGTCAAGTTCAACCCGTCATTTCCTGATTGAATTAAACCCACCCGCATGACCCTTGACGCAGGCCAACAAAGTCGCACGACTACCCTAATCCAATCTGCATCATATGCATAAGCAGATAAATACCAGTTAGCTACCGCACACTACGCCTTGACGCAGGCCAACAAACGTAGCACGAATACTAACTACTACTTATCTGAAATGACGGAGGGCTACGACAGGTTTTTCTGAAAACCTATTGCGTAATGAACTTGATATCGTTGTAGAATCAAATGATTTTAAAATGGAGTGCTTTTGAGGCTTTTCTAGTTTTGCTAAAGGAGTCACTCCCGGTGAAGGGATCGTCGGTCCTTTCCTCGTCGAATGAGGTGCGGGATATATCATATATATCACTGTGCAAAGCAAAAACACTTAAAAGCAATCAAAAGACAAACCGAGTGTGTAGCATCTGCCAGTTATTGCTAAAGGAGTCACTCCCGGTGAAGGGATCTCGGTCCTTTCCTCATCGAATAAGGTGCAGGATATATCACATATACCTCTGTGCAAAGCAAGAACTGTAGCTACCTGTTTTATTTTGAAATTCGATTCTACAACATCTTAGGTTTCTTTTATTTCATTAATCTCATTAATGAAGTCCCATCATTTAAATACCTAAACATCACAGATAAATACGACGTACACTTATGCCATCCGCATTCGCCTCGATGTCCCCTCGTGCACCGTTAGGTTAGGTAACTAACGGCAGAGCAGGGTAGGGCTAGCGCGGGTGTAAAACATAAGTAACGTCTATATAATATATCATATATACTATATAATGTATCTATCACAGAACATCACAGATATCGCAGCAGAAGAAACATATGAAATATTGGATATACTAGGACGTCCGTGTTTTCAATACGAGCCAGTATAAAACACGGATTCCACGGTCGTGATGAATAGCCAAACCCACACCCCAAGACCCCTACTAGAGCGGCAAGCAACCCTACAAATTCTAGAGTTAGGAGACCCGGACTCGACTCCTCGAGTTGGTCTCCCTCTGGACTCCAGAACCCGGTTACTTATGCCCTCCTCCTTGGGTCTATCCTAGTGCAGAAAAGTAAATAATATACAAACGGTGACAACTTCCGCAACCTGGAAGCGCCCCAATAAAAGAATATTACATACAAATTTTTACATGAATGAAAATGAAAAACACTCATCTCACATAAAAAAACCCCGGCTATTCAATCACGACGATCCAATATAACATATCCAGCAACACATAACATCACATGTCATCAACGTAAGTAAATATGCGCATCCCAATTGTCGTTGACATATAGCAACGAAACCGGCGATATCACATATTACACTTACGGTCACAGAAAAGAAAGTGTAAAACTACAACAGTTGGAATCCGCAACCACCTCAGACATCGCATGCCTGATCAAATGAATTCCTTAGACATCACATGCCTAACAATTATAAACCCCGCATTTTAGTCTCATTATCGAAAACACTTTTCAATATCGAGTCGGGCAATTCAACAAGATTCCCGACAGTCTGATCGAATACTCGTCGCAAACTTTAGTAGGCGGCCGCACCCCCGATACCGTCGACGAAGTGCACCAAGGCGGAACACCGCTGCCACGAGCACCCGAACGGATGCTTTCGGCGACGGGGTTCTCCTACAGTCACTTGGTCGGGGCTATGGAGTGAGGCTGTCTATTAAGTTTACCCGGCGAGTATCCGCGTACGCTACGTGATTGCGACGGACTTTTGATCACATCAAAATTCCGTGGCAACCGATCAAGTGAGACTAAACTGCTATGTTTATAACATTCATTCAGTTATCACATAACTTTTGTGAATTCCAATTATTGTATCCCATTCCAGATAAACAGAAAATGTTAAACTTTTCGATTGAACAGTCAAACACCCAAGTTTTCCCGATACAGCTCAACACATGAAATAAGTCTAACAACATTCAGTTCGTGCCTCAGTACCAACGGTCCAGCCGTAGAAGGGTCAAGCCAACGCCTCACATGTGGCACGCCGTACTGCCCCAAACCCGAAGGTTCAATGGGCAGTTCAAGACGGTCACATAATCGAGTTAAGGTTTGTTGTCTTCTAGAGGGTCCATCGCGTTACTTGCACTACTTAGAACGCCGTTAAACTTCGGAAAAATCCAACACTTGGAAATTTCCCGACAGGGGAAAAATTGGGTATTTATATCCGGTCGAACTTTTTAACATATTCAAAAAAATTATCCGGAAAACCACTTAGACAAAATCTGATAATCCGATCGAACATACGAATCCCCAAAACAACCCAGAAAATTCAACTCTGGAAAAAATATTAAAAATTCCCATAAAATCCAGCATCATAAAAGAGGAGTAACTGTGCAAGGATAACAGTGAGATAGGACGGTACAGCCGCGGAACCGCCGCATGAGCCTTGCTCATGCCGCGGAACCGCGGTGGGATAGTCGAATTGGGCAGACTAATTTCACAGTAACTCTTAGATATTCCTGCTGAATTTTTTAGCAATTTTTAATTTGGAAAAATCCACGTTTTCAGAAAAAGTACAGAGAGCATTTTCCGGGTTGGGTTTTCGGTTCGATCGGGTTTCAAACATCGTCTGGACTTCGCCTAAGGCTCTAGCTAGGCTCTGATACCACTGAAAGGTTCCTAGGCACCCTAAGGAGGTCTCACAAGGTATCGATCATGCCAATTTTAAAAATTACGGTGCCGAGAAACCCTAGACTACGGATCGTTAGCTAGATGTCTAGGCGAAAATGAAATTAGTTAACACTTAACTAAAGTTTGAACGGAAATACAACCTTTGTAGATCTGGTGCTCCACCTCCATAGCTCCGCAACGAAGTCCCCTCGCTGTCCAAATGAATTCCCGGGCTCTAGCGTCGGCTTCGTTGGAGAAATGGCGAGCTAGGTCGTCGATGTCCATGCCGAAGATGATCTACGTCGAGGCATCGCTAGATCAAGCTCCACCTTCACCAAGCCATGAAAACTTGTGAAGGAAACACACTCTACTACTTGGCAAGAGGTAGAGGATGAAGAAATAGGAAGTGGGTAGACTTTAGAATTGGATTTCTCACACTTATGCTCAAATCACCATTGATGAAGTATGCTTTCTTCTTGAAGAAGAAGAAGAAGATGATGGTAATTGTTGTGATAAGAATATATAAAAATAAAAAAGAAAATCAATTCTTATGATAACTTTTACCATGGTAAAGTGTAGAGAACTAACTAAGGTTCAAATGAATGGTTAGGGTTAAGCATGAGACAAAATGATGACTAAGTCAAACCTTCATGAATCTTCATGAAAGAAGCAAATGATAGCCACCATTTTCTCTTTATGCAAATTTATTTTCCAAAAAGAAATAGATAAATAAATAAGGGAATAAAACAAAACCCTAACCATTATCATGTAACCATGGTTTGATCTTTACACTAAAACCCTAGCATAACATGCATCATCATGATACAATCAAGTGCACAAAACTATATCGAATATACAATGTGCACATCCAAGCGAGAAAATCCATTTAAAGTGAACCAATACTAGTTAATGCAAAGTAATATATCAAATATATAATTATGCATTAAATCATTAAATCAACACTTGATTTAACGATCCGGTCATATCGCATATAACCGAATAGTATTCTTTGTATCGGCTTATCGAACCAACCCTTGATTCGATAACTAGGTTATATCGCATACAACCTTTCGATACATTCATCGTGAGAATGGAATACGGTATCACATACACGCATTATTCTCGGTCCCGCACATATCTCATATGCGCTCCTATTTCGTTTCGCTTGAGCCAGGAAACCTCTGTGTAGGACTCTAAAGACTCGTCAATACGCCGGCAGCAGGTGATGATCATATCAAACACCCACAAGCCGCAAGCGGTCTGCTAAACATAACGGCCACCCAGGTATTGAGCGATCAGAAGATCGATGAGCAAGCCCGCTCACACTCCTGTGAATCCAACCAGTAACACTACCGTACAGTCCGGTCTCGTCGTCTGATATGTCGCATATCTTGCCTAGGGGTGGTAAACGTCAGACCCCAATAGCTCGATAAGTCGTGTCGATATGAGGTCTATAACAATTCGAGAAACTACTGGTAACACTTACCAATAAATCTCAGCAACCCTGGCCAGGGATTTCCTGTTATAGCCAATCGAACACAGCGCAACATCAACTCCCTATACCGGGAGAGACGAATCCCCTCCTATCGCTCATTGCCTCCATGTGACTCGGGACTGTACCCAAAAACCACCATTTTGCACGCCCTCTTGGACGTGGTAAGATGGAAATCAAAGCACAGTGGGAACCACACAAGACTCTATGACGATCTCAGGTCAACAGACTACTCTGTACCAGTGTCACCAGAGAACTGCCATCTGACGTGAGGTATAATACCATCTAGGAGTTCTCGGCGAGTCCGTCCAGTGTACCCAGTCTCTACTGAGCACCCGTATATCATCTCTGATGTCAAACACCGATGGATATGGGATCATCCATCGCCCATCTGTATGGGTCGAGAAGGTACACGCTAGTCTACTCTGGTATATCGATGTCCCGTCTCGATACACCCACGACTAGGGACTTTGAAGGATGTACTTATGGACTACCATGTCCCCACTAGTATGATCCGCATCATAGTCTAGGTAGTCAAGTACACATCCTAAGGGCTTTACCGACATGTAACAGAGAGACAATCAGTATACACGTTAAGGTAAAGTGTAACCAGATAGCATACTATCATGTCGAGCAAGAAAGTCCTTCCTATATACGTCCCAGCATCCACTACAATATACATCCTATGTACAGTAATGGCCTCTAGGGCATACATATAACTAACAGATAGAGCCCCTAGGATTCTTGCTTGACTACCAGCAGTATGAGGGCAATCATATAAGTGGGAGTTGTAGTCTATAAGCACATCCTTAAAAGGTCCCTAGTCGTGGGAGTTTCGAGACAGGGCATCGATTCTCCAGAGTAGACTAGTGTATACAGTCGAGACCCCGACGAGGGGCGGTAGCCGGTCTCACAAGCCACTGGTGTCAGTTAGTTCACCTAAGATGTATACAGGTGCTCGTTGGGTTATGAGTATACCGGACAGGACTCGCCGGGAACCTACTAGTTGGGATTATACCAGACGTCAGATAGCAGTTCCCTAGTGACATGTGTACAGGTTAGTTCATCGATCTGAGATTGTCATTTGTCTCGTGTGAGTTCCCACTGTGCTTTGATTACTACCCTACCATGGCTCAAAGGAGTCATGCAAACAGGTTTTAGTTGGGTACAGTCCCGAGCCATATGGAGGCAGTGAGCGGATCTGCAGGGGTTCGTCTCTCCCGGCATTGGGGGTGAGGTCGCGCTGTGTCTAGGAGAGCCAGAACATGAAAAGTCCTTGGCCAAGGCAGGAGATTTGCTGGTAGGTATTCCAGTAGTATCTCAGGGTGTTCTGGGCTACACTCCGACACGACTTGTACCGCTTTTGGGGGTCTGACTTTTACCAACCCCCTAGGCCTGCCATGCGATGCTCATAGACGAACGGACCGGACTGTACGGATATTGTCACTGACAGGCTCAGTAGGGTGTCAGGATGAGTTCGCTCATCGACGTCCCTTTTGGTCAATACCTGGTAGCCCGTCACGTATTGGCTTATACCTCTGACGTGCTAGTGGTTAAATCCACAGCCATAGTATTGACGAGTCTTTAGAGTCCACCACACACAGTTACTCAGGTTTTGGGCGAAACGCTGTAGAGGCCGTATGGAGATATGGCAGGGTTCGATCAGATACGTGCGGTATTGCATGGATCATGATCGGACGGTTTTTACTAGCCGGATTTGGCTTAAGCCGGATCCTAGTATTAGATAGTGTAGTTTTGTCTCTTTGCATTTGTGTTCAGTGGGAATACAAATGCGGGCATGTATATGCAGTAGCGGGGTTTTCCTGTAATTTATTACGGGATCAGTTTTCTGAAGTTACCAGTTTACATTCCGTTCCGGCCAGTTTTCCTTTATTCCTTCGCGGCCGGACTTTCTGATGGAGGGTGTTGATTGCAAGTTTACAATTAACTTACTAGTGAGGGGTTTTCTTGCATTTGTGGCTTTATGATGAGACTTGCATCATGATGAGATTCTATTCTAGTCTTTATCACTTGCTATTATTTTGATGGATGTTGAATAGAAATGGGTGTGACCTTTTTCTCCATTATAGATTCCTTTTTCTTCTCTTGCATTATGAATTATTCTTAATCCCACCATTTTTCTTGAGGGGGGGCCGACCACTTTGAGGGGTGAGGGAAAATGAGAGAAGATCATTTTGTGAGGGTGGGAAATTATCATTCATCTCATTTTTGTTGACACCAAAATTCCAAAGTTCAATCTCTCAACCTCATTCGTCCATCAAGGTATCCAAACCCCAAGAGACAAATTCTACACTTGCCTACAGCAAATCTTGGACGCGTCGGCTAGCCAACTTCGCACCCGAGTTGCCTCGGTCCAGTGGTCGGAGCCCGTAAAAGATTCCGGCTACGTGGTGCCCTTTTCCGACGAGGAGGAGATGAACGGAGTTTCTGCGGGAGATCGGAGTGGAGACGAAGACCGAAGGACACGGATCGCTTGGTATACTTCTCTACCCATCTTGTTTTTTGCTAGTAGCTAGGTTAATGGCCCGATCCGGGTTAAAAGTGCACGGTGGTACCGGTTCAATAGTTTTTGAAAGTTTTTGTTTCCGCATTTCCGTCGTCGGATCGATGGCCGGGGCGCCGCCGCGGACTTACAATTAGATCTTTTGATCTAATCGGTGGGGAATTTTTAATTCCAGCGCTAGCGCACCTACGTTTGACACATGGCACACAGTACAGCCTGCGCTAGCACACCGTGTTTGACACGTGGCGCGCAGCGCACCTAGCGCTGGATCTGAAGCGTTGCTTCAACTTTCAAATTTTGAATTTTAAAATAGAGCTTTGCTCTGATTGGGGGTGCGCTGCTGTCACGACCCGAAAGTACGGACATGACAGGCACTTAAATTACGAAACGTCTCGAGGCGTACGTAATCTAATGAAGCCGAAAACCCAGGAATCCAAACCAAGAAAAGTAGTAGAGTGAAGGAAAAACCATTTTAAATCAAATAGTTTGCAACATACGCCGAAATATGCATTTTAAAATGACAAGTCTTTTCTAAAAATTTCGGCAGAGTTTCCTTTGTAAAAAATGACCCCAAACGGGTACAAAACCTGATAAAGCATATATCATGAATAAAGGCATCCCGAAGCGGGAGCTAGCTATTCGTCAATCGACGGCCATAACCACGCAAGCAATATAATATACAACGCCGAAAGGCGAGGATCACAACAGAAAAGGAAACTCAAAACAGCAAGAAATCCATATAAATACAACGCGCGACTCTAAGGTCGAAAGAATAAACAACACTGGTCTCTATCTCTGAAATAAATACATGTTCGGTTGATGGAATTTCTAGAACAACTGAATAATAATATACCAAATATACTGATGGTCACGATACAAGTGAACCCACCTACTAGCAAATCACCCGGAAATGGAAGTAGTGCCAACAAAGCCGTAATGAAACCTGTACGGCAGAACCTGCAAGAAACTGTGGCACAACGGGGGTGAGTTGCCAACTCGTGAATAGAATACATCTACGAACAGAAATCGTATGTATGACGCAATCCTAGGTCATACGATCATAATATATCCTCAATATATAACCAGCAGCCTATAACAATGGCTAGGGTATACCTCTAAACAACTGTAATACCAAGTGCTCGTGTCAGTGCCTCAGGTAGCAATATATCATATGGATGAGGTATGAATGCATGAAAACAGAATACATGTAAATGAAGAAACTGCTTTTATAACTTAGTGAGATTTCTGTATCTTTTTAAAATGAGGTATCATGAATGAAATCAGCATAAACAGTGTCGAGCATCGACACAAAACAAGTATCCAAATATCTCGATATCTCAGTGTCGCAATCTCTGTATCTCAATATCTCAAAATCTCAGTATCAATCTTACTATCTAGGGCGCCGTCAGTCCTGACCGGCCCCTACCATCAATCTCAAGACCACGACGGTATCCTCCGGATATCCGACGCGTCGGGTAAAATCACCGGTCGGTAGTGCTCCCCTGCCAGGCTCAACGCCATCCTCTGCGACCTTCTCGCCCCGGGGTACCGCACCGGGCCCACCATGTACCCGAAACGGTTCATCCAACTCCTCGAATCGGGTCTCGAAATCCATCAGCAAACTCATGGTGGACGACTCATACATCATGGAAAAACCGCACTTTTCATTTAAAAAGAGAGAGAAAAGAAGTTTATAAATGTTTTTGAGGTTTTCCCCCAAATCCAGGAAATCTTATGAAAATCCGAATCCAAATCCTCAATAGCATGTAAACAGTGAATATAGGCATAAATATCCATGAATGCGGCATAACAGTGAATAACAATATGCATGAAACAGCAAGTAATAACTACAATGTCTAAACTGGCATGTAAGGCAAGTACACTAATATCATGTCGAAACTATTAGCTAACAAGCTATGTCAATGCAATAGTATTTTCTAAGTATACGTGACATAGCAATTACCGATGAAGATGTGTGTGAGCCGACAAGTAAGTGTACGTGGTACATACGCATTATCGGTAATGGTGCTGGTGTCCTAACATCATGATATCAACAATGGAATATGAAATCACCAAATAAGTATGCGATGCGGAGCGAACATCATTAATGTGCATGAGCTGAATACTAGACACAACGATAACTAATCTGCATTTAATAAAATATGAGTTCTACAGTGGTGCCATTTGAAATAACTCGAATCGCGGTGTTTTGAAAATAAGGGCTACGGAGTTTTTAAGAAATGATAAGTCCTTTGAAATATCCGTAGAATCCCTTGACCTATCTTTAAAAATACCCGTGATCCGTTAGTTTTTGAAATAGGTAGGAATCTAATCTAGTCTGACAACTACACTAAACTATGCGGCTGAACTAACAAGCTGAATTAAGGGTAAGGAAACCGTCTAAAATCTGAGTCGATACATATATAAACATATATATTAGTCGGTGATTCCGCCTCGATAATATCACATCCGATACCATATCTATAATCAGATATTCCGAAGTCAAGAGTGCGGATCTATCATCAATATATAGCTCGTACGTAAATCCGTCGTACGGCATCCCCAAATCTGGGTACGGGTCGATATCATATTCATCACATTATTCATCTGGTATCTTTTTTTATCAAAGATCCTAATCCAGGTACCGATCTCTGTCTAGTATAATACTGATACCCCTAAGTATGAATGCACGTGTGTGAAACACTACGTCAAAGGACCCGCTAAAACATCATGTCGTATATCAAATACGAACCTTGTCATATCACCGATCTCACGGCCTCAAATCGAATCTCATCGACTCATCTCAAATCTCAAGTACTATCATCAAATCCAGTATATGAACACATAGTCCTATACCCATGTGTAAATATACATATCCACATATACGTACAGGTAAAAGAAAGAATGTATGCAAGTATGTGTATGCGCGTATGTGTGGTACAACCACTACTCTAGGGTTTCGCAACACTAAACCAATCCAATCACACCTAGAATTCATCTTTATCATCAATAATCTCAAACAATGTATAATCAATATATGTGTGTATACGTATTCGTATACATCACCACGAACTGCGGGGGTGCTATACGCCATCCACCCGACTTCTCCCCGTAGATATAAATCTACTCACCTTGCTTTTTGTGTGCCGATGCCGATGTCGCCATCTTTATCTTCAATGCCTCGACTTCATGTGGGGTACCTATAAGGATATCGTCATTCCTCCATCAAGGTATCCAAACCCCAAGAGACAAATTCTACACTTTCCTACAGCAAATCTTGGACGCGTCGGCTAGCCAACTTCGCACCCGAGTTGCCTCGGTCCAGAGGTGGGAGCCCGTAAAAGATTCCGGCTACGTGGTGCCCTTTTCCGACGAGGAGGAGAAGAACGGAGTTTCCGCGGGAGATCGGAGTGGAGACGAAGACCGAAGGACACGGATCGCTTGGTATACTTCTCTACCCATCTTGTTTTTTGCTAGTAGCTAGGTTAATGGCACAATCCAGGTTAAAAGTGCACGGTGGTACCGGTTCAATAGTTTTTTGAAAGTTTTTGTTTCCGCATTTCCGGCATCGGATCGATGGCCGGGGCGCCGCCGCGGACTTACAATTAGATCTTTTGATCTAATCGGTGGGGAATTTTTAATTCCAGCGCTAGCGCACCTACGTTTGACACGTGGCACACACTGCAGCCTGCGCTAGTATACCGTGTTTGACACGTGGCGCGCAGCGCACCTAGCGCTGGATCTGAAGCGTTGCTTCAACTTTCAAATTTTGAATTTTAAAACAGAGCTTTGCTCTGATTGGGGGTGCGCTGCTGTCACGACCCGAAAGTACGGACATGACAGGCACTTAAATTACGAAACGTCTCGAGGTGTACGTAATCTAATGAAGCCGAAAACCCAGGAATCCAAACCAAGAAAAGTAGTAGAGTGAAGGAAAAACCATTTTAAATCAAATAGTTTGCAACATACGCCGAAATATGCATTTTAAAATCACAAGTCTTTTCTAAAAATTTCGGCAGAGTTTCCTTCGTAAAAAATGACCCCAAACGGGTACAAAACCTGATAAAGCATATATCATGAATAAAGGCATCCCGAAGCGGGAGCTAGCTATTCGTCAATCGACGGCCATAACCACGCAAGCAGTATAATATACAACGCCAAAAGGCGAGGATCACAACAGAAAAGGAAACTCAAAACAGCAAGAAATCCATATAAATACAACGCGCGACTCTAAGGTCGAAAGAATAAACAACACTGGTCTCTATCTCTGAAATAAATACATGTTCGTTTGATGGAATTTCTAGAACAACTGAATAATAATATACCAAATATACTGATGGTCACGATACAAGTGAACCCACCTACTAGCAAATCACCCGGAAATGGAAGTAGTGCCAGCAAAGCCGTAATGAAACCTGTACGGCAGAACCTGTAAGAAACTGTGACACAACGGGGGTGAGTTGCCAACTCGTGAATAGAATACATCTACGAATAGAAATCGTATGTATGACGCAATCGTAGGTCATACGATCATAATATATCCTCAATATATAACCAGCAGCCTATAACAATGGCTAGGGTATACCTCTAAACAACTGTAATACCAAGTGCTCGTGTCAGTGCCTCAGGTAGCAATATATCATATGGATGAGGTATGAATGCATGAAAACAGAATACATGTAAATGAAGAAACTGCTTTCATAACTTAGTGAGATTTCTGTATCTTTTTAAAATAAGGTATCATGAATGAAATCAGCATAAACAGTGTCGAGCATCGACACAAAACAAGTATCCAAATATCTCGATATCTTAGTGTCGCAATCTCTGTATCTCAATATCTCAAAATCTCAGTATCAATCTTACTATCTAGGGCGCCGTCAGTCCTGACCGGCCCCTACCATCAATCTCAAGACCACGACGGTATCCTCCGGATATCCGACGCGTCGGGTAAAATCACCGGTCGGTAGTGCTCCCCTGCCAGGCTCAACGCCATCCTCTGCAACCTTCTCGCCCCGGGGTACCGCACCGGGCCCACCATGTACCCGAAACGGTTCATCCAACTCCTCGAATCGGGTCTCGAAATCCATCAGCAAACTCATGGTGGACGACTCATACATCATGGAAAAACCGCACTTTTCATTTAAAAAGAGAGAGAAAAGAAGTTTATAAATGTTTTTGAGGATTTCCCCCAAATCCAGGAAATCTTATGAAAATCCGAATGCAAATCCTCAATAGCATGTAAACAGTGAATATAGGCATAAAGATCCATGAATGCGGCATAACAGTGAATAACAATATGCATGAAACAGCAAGTAATAACTACAATGTCTAAACTGGCATGTAAGGCAAGTACACTAATATCATGTCGAAACTATTAGCTAACAAGCTATGTCAATGCAATAGTATTTTCTAAGTATACGTGACATAGCAATTACCGATGAAGATGTGTGTGAGCCGACAAGTAAGTGTACGTGGTACATACGCATTATCGGTAATGGTGCTGGTGTCCTAACATCATGATATCAACAATGGAATATGAAATCACCAAATAAGTATGCGATGCGGAGCGAACATCATTAATGTTCATGAGCTGAATACTAGACACAACGATAACTAATCTGCATTTAATAAAATATGAGTTCTACAGTGGTGCCATTTGAAATAACTCGAATCGCGGTGTTTTGAAAATAAGGGCTACGGAGTTTTTAAGAAATGATAAGTCCTTTGAAATATCCGTAGAATCCCTTGACCTTTCTTTAAAAATTCCCGTGATCCGTTAGTTTTTGAAATAGGTAGGAATCTAATCTAGTCTGACAACTACACTAAACTATGCGGCTGAACTAACAAGCTGAATTAAGGGTAAGGAAACCGTCTAAAATCTGAGTCGATACATATATAAACATATATATTAGTCGGTGATCCCGCCTCGATAATATCACATCCGATACCATATCTATAATCAGATATTCCGAAGTCAAAAGTGCGGATCTATCATCAATATATAGCTCGTACGTAAATCCGTCGTACGGCATCCCCAAATCTGGGTACGGGTCGATATCATATTCATCACATTATTCATCTGGTATCTTTTTTATCAAAGATCCTAATCCAGGTACCGATCTCTGTCTAGTATAATACTGATACCCCTAAGTATGAATGCACGTGTGTGAAACACTACGTCAAAGGACCCGCTAAAACATCATGTCGTATATCAAATACGAACCTTGTCATATCACCGATCTCACGGCCTCAAATCGAATCTCATCGACTCATCTCAAATCTCAAGTACTATCATCAAATCCAGTATATGAACACATAGTCCTATACCCATGTGTAAATATACATATCCACATATACGTACAGGTAAAAGAAAGAATGTATGCAAGTATGTGTATGCGCGTATGTGTGGTACAACCACTACTCTAGGGTTTCGCAACACTAAACCAATCCAATCACACCTAGAATTCATCTTTATCATCAATAATCTCAAACAATGTATAATCAATATGTGTGTATACGTATTCGTATACATCACCAAGAACTGCGGGGGTGCTATACGCCATCCACCCGACTTCTCCCCATAGATATAAATCTACTCACCTTGCTTCTTGTGTGCCGATGTCGATGTCGCCATCTTTATCTTCAATGCCTCGACTTCATGTGGGGTACCTATAAGGATATCGCAAATGCTAAAGCACATGAAAATCACATCGGAAACCAAAACGGCACACGCTACTCTCATAGGTAAAAACCTATAGTCTCGCATGCAAACACGATCAATAACCCTTTGTCGTTGACGTTCAAACGCCACCCGACAGAAACAAATCACCAAATACCAAAATCCATGCTAAAACAAGTCGTAAAACATGCGCCAACACAAGAAAACTACCCCGGATTCTATCCTAGCTGGAATCAGTCAATATTGCACATACCAAAGGTCAAATTTACTGGAGATAGAGCCCTGAACCAAAAACGAGGGGGTTCCAACCTGCTCTGGCCATAATTTAGGGCCAGAAGGGATAATTGGCGGCCTGGGGAAGGAGATAGGGGCTAGGGTTTTGTGTGGTGGTTCCAGGGTGCCTGCACATCTCACTGTCCAACCAAAATTATTTTAGGAGTCTCGGGGTGATAGCAGATTCGATATAACCATCACAGATTCACAGTTTTTCCAATATCAGTTTCTAAATCCGTATTCTGGGTTTCAAGTCTTAGGTTTGGATCTCCAATCTAGCACTAAGGTGTTTGTATAACCTCTACTGAGCTCAATTTCACAGAAAAACCCAAAATTCCCTCAAACCCTAACTAGGTTTTCCTTAAGTCCACAAAACTACCCGATATCGATTCAATCTTAACATAAGGATATAAGTAATGCTAAAACTAAGCTAATGGTTCAGTATATACCTCATTTGGCAACTCAAGAATTTTCTTGAGTTTCCCCTAGTGGCCAAAATCCTTGTTTTCTTGGTCCAAAGGGCTTGTCTTGAGCTTGTGCACACTTTTAGTGAAATGGAGATAGGGTTTTGGAGTTGTTTTACAGGTGTTTTGGGGAGTTGAAGAGGGGGAGAATAAGGAGCAGGAGCAGCAGCAGCAATGGAGGAAGAGGGAGAGAAATGAGGGAAGGGATGAAGGGAAATGGCTAAGTCCTTGGTCAAAAGAAAATCATACCTCTCTCTCACTCACCATACCTCATATAATAATCCTTTCTCTTTCCTTTCTCTTTTCTTTTCTTTTCTTTTTCCTCTAAATTCCTTTCTCACTCAAATAGTAACCCCAAAACAAACATGATAGAAATGCACAAGTGTAAGAAAAATGATATGTGCATGTTTTGCACAAAAATGCCAAAAATCCAATTAGCGATTTTTAATCGCGATTAGCACTAAATTAGTGTCAAACTAATCATAAAAACTTAAAAATGGCATAATTCCATAAAATACCCTATTTTAGAATTTTCCATAATTTTTCCAAAATTTTCCCTATTTATCGGTATTTAATTATACCGAAATATTAAAATATTCATTAAAAATTAATATTAAATTATAAAAATTCCCAAAAATAATATTTTATTTTTTTAAAATGTTACAATCTTCCCCCCTTAAAGAAATTCGGTCCCCGAATTTAATTTAAACCCCCAAATTCTAAAACTTTTCAATAAAATGTCCAAGTCGTCGGGGCTCCGAAATCATCAATACATAAAACGCATCATAGCGCAAGGCACACGCATGAGTAATGAGCAGATAACTCAAAATCGAAACTCCATCAAGCATCCCGCAATCCTCGGAGTCAAGGTAAAGACACGAATGTCAAATCCAGAGCAACACCAAAATGATATAAATCAGAACTATACACGTAAATATCAAATCTATATATGTAAATATCTGAAGGAAATGCATGCCAAATCTTTTAAAGTCGCTGTGCAATGCGCATAACACTGCACAGTGGTGGACGTCTATTATAAGAAAATAGCCATATACGTATGTATCCTTTGTTTACTATGAACATTCCGCCGTTTTGGAAACAATTTAGAAGGGTTTTCTTGCTTTAAACGTTTCGTGTCAAATCAGACATGTAGGTAAATACTGAGACTATAGCTCGCTTTTTGGAAATCCCTTGGAAATCTATCAATGCATGCAAAATATACTCAGGTACTGTCATCTGACTCGTCCTGCTTAGTACGAAAACAATAATAAAATATCACAAAAACGTACTGCTCCATAAGAAATCAATCTCAAAATGTGCATATGAATGCTACGTGCCTCTGGTGCGCACGAAAATCAAAATCCATGAATGTGCCATACATGTGCACAGAAACAACATCAAGGTGCAACGGGTGTGCACGACGCATCTGTCATAGGCAACGTGTGTGCCTGACAGCAAAATCAGGTGCACCTGACATGCACAAAGAATCTCGATTTAGTGCATCTAGTGTGCACCAAAATCTTATCTCATAACATGCGCCCAACACGCGCGAAAACACAAATCAGATGCATCCATCATGCACAAAATCATGAAATCCAATATCATGCGCCTAACATGCGCAAAATCCAATCAGGTGAGCAAGGTGCACAAAACAAATATCGAACATCACAATCGAAATCGAAGTCCAGTGCATCTAAGTGCACAAAATGCGTATCAGTGCACTGCAAGCATATTTGAACTATACCGAGTGCAAAAACTAAATCGTGTGCGTACATATGCACAAAATCAACTCAATTGTATGAAACCCATAAATCATAAACATGTGAAACCAAGGCACGAAAACGATATCAAGTGCAACAACTGTGCAAAAGTCATAAATACTCAGTAGGTGCAACCATGGTGCATGAAAACAAATAGCATGAAACTCTATCATCAAAATCAATCATGCGAATAGATCGCCCAAAATACCGAAATCAAGTATGGAAGAATCGTCCCGCTCAAGCACATCCTCCAAGAATCTTTGGCCAACTGTCGTGGTCACTCATAGCATGTCTCGTCGACGATCATGATCTCTGGCCTGCCGGCGTGCGTAACATGACCACTCCTGGGTCCAACTATTCTTGTAATTTATTCCAGAAAGGTCCTGTTGAGGTCTCTCCCAAATCTCGTCTCTGCCGAACTGTCCGGAAGTCATCGTCCTTTACTATACTTGTTTCTTGTTCCGGAACGGCTGCATACTCATCGCGATTCCTTCTGGAAGATACATCCAAGTACAATGCCTCGGCATGCGTATCGCATCTCTGATGTCGGCGGAGTGGAACGTCATCTTATCCTGATCTTGTACGAACCACTTACTCTACTTTTCTCTAATGTCGACTGCTTCGGACTCGTCTCGTCGTGGCTGCATGGACTGAGCTCCAACGGCTATCCTCGTATCTGGAGTCTCCCAAGAAGTGTATCTCACCACCAAGCATCCGAAGGAAGTCGAACCATTCGATCGATTCGTCAAGACCTCATAATCCCCCAAGAGCTCAACATCTTGGGTATAGTTAATAATATCGAGTACATACCACAGCATCGGTGGTCCAGCCATAGAAGGGCAAACCCAAGCCTCACTAATGGCACTGCGAAACTGCCGTAAACCCTAAGGTTCAAAGGCTTTCACACGGTCATTATGTCAAGTTAGGGTTTCATTCTTCTAGAGGGTCCATAGAATTGCCTGCATGTCTTTCCAAATACTTTAAACTTGGAATAATAGGTTTCTGACATTCGATCGTCTCTGTCGACTCTCAACGTCTCCGCGTGAAGTCGTCTCTAGCTGGAATCAATCTATCTGATGACCTCGCATCGGGGTAGACGAACGAACCACATGTCCTAGCCATTCATCCTCAGTGACTAGCGACCTTCTATCATCTCTAGTACAACTCGTACTGCAATAGCTCCAACATCTGGGTCAATATCTCGTCGTTCGCAGCAACAACTGGCTCACTCGTCTGTACGCTGAACCGTGCCTCAAACATCATCAATAAGCAATACATCAACGGTCATCAAATCTGGCTGGCCTCTATCAGTGGCTCGATCCTCTGGTGATGATCTGCACGTCCGAGTAATCTCATACAGCGATCCATCCAACACTCGTGGCGTGAAAACATAGTAAAAAAAAGCACATCTTTGCCGTCGTGTGTCGCCGAAATTACGCCCTGGTCAGTCCTCGTTCGTGAAGAGCTCATGCTGACCACAACTCTAACCGTAGCTCTCCCTGCCCGTAATCGTGGCAGCAAAACCATAACTGGTACCGATGAGGCTAGATCATGAATGAATATAATAATGAGCAAAGAAATGTACATCCTAAGGCTTCTTAAGTGGAGTAGCGTATCGTAAATATGCCGCGGAACATACGTACGGTACGTCACTCTACTCAAGCTACCTACTCCATCAACCAAGGGTCATCCTACGCTCCGAAGGTAAAACCGAACGCTCTGATACCAACTTTGTCACGATCCAAAAGTACGGACATGACCGGCACTTAAATTACGAAACGTCTCGAGGCGTACGTAATCTAAGTAAGCCGAAAACCCAGAAATCCAAACCAAGAAAAGTAGTAGAGTGAAGGAAAAACCATTTTAAATCAAATAGTTTGCAACATACGCCGAAATATGCATTTTAAAATCACAAGTCTTTTCTAAAAATTTCGGCAGAGTTTCCTTTCTAAAAAATTACCCCAAATGGGTACAAAACCTGATAAAGCATATATCATTATTAAAGGCATCCCCAAGCGGGAGCTAGCTCTTCGTCAATCGACGGTCACAACCATGCAAGCAATATAATATACAACTCCGAAAGGCGAGGATCACAACAGAAAAGGAAACTCAAAACAGCAAGAAATCCATATAAATACAACGCGCGACTCTAAGGTCGAAAGAATAAACAACACTGGTCTCTATGTCTGAAATAAATACATGTTTGGTTGATAGAACTTCTAGATACAACTGAATAATAGTATACCAAATATACTGATGGTCATGATACAAGTGAACCCACCTACTAGCAAATCATCCGGAAATGGAAGTAGTGCCAGCAAAGCCGTAATGAAACCTGTACGACAGAACCTGCAAGAAACTGTAGCACAACGGGGGTGAGTTGCCAACTCGTGAATAGAATACATCTACGAACAGAAATCGCATGTATGACGAATCCTAGGTCATACGATCATAATATATCCTCAATATATAACCAGCATCCTATAACAATGGCTAGGGTATACCTCTAAACAACTATAATACCAAGTGCTCGTGTCAGTGCCTCAGGTAGCAATATATCATATGGATGAGGTATGAATGCATGAAAACAGAAAACAGGTAAATGAAGAAACTGCTTTCATAACTCAGTGAGATTTCTGTATCTTTTTAAAATGAGGTATCATGAATGAAATCAGCATAAACAGTGTCTAGCATCGACACAAAACAAGTATCCAAATATCTCGATATCTCAGTGTCGCAATCTCGGTACCTTAATATCTCAAAATCTTAGTATCAATCTCACTATCTAGGGCGCCGTCAGTCCTGACCGGCCCCTACCATCAATCTCAAGACCACGACGGTATCCTCCGGATATCCGACGCATCAGGTAAAATCACTGGTCGGTAGTGCTCCCCTGCCAGGATCAACGCCATCCTCTACGACCTTCTTGCCCCGGGGTACCGCACCGGGCCCACCATGTACCCGAAACGGTTCATCCAACTCCTCGAATCGGGTCTCGAAATCCATCAGCAAACTCATGGTGGACGACTCATACATCATGGGAAAACCGTACTTTTCATTTAAAAAGAGAGAGAAAAGAAGTTTATAAATATTTTTGCGGTTTTCCCCCAAATCCAGGAAATTTCATGAAAACCAAATCCTCAATAGCATGTAAACAGTGAATATAGGCATAAAGATCCATGAACGCGACATAACAGTGAATAACAATATGCATGAAACAGCAAGTAATAACTACAATGTCTAAACTGGCATGTAAGGCAAGTACACTAATATCATGTCGAAACTATTAGCTAACAAGCTATGTCAATGCAATAGTATTTTCTAAGTGTACGTGACATGGCAATTACCGATGAAGATGTGTGTGAGCCGGCAAGTAAGTGTACGTGGTACATACGCATCATCGGTAATGGTGCTGGTGTCCTAACAGCATGATATCAACAATGGAATATGAAATCACGAAATAAGTATGTGATGCGGAGCGAACAGCAATAATGTGCGGGAGCTGAATATTAGACACAACGATAACTATTCTGCATTTAATAAAATATGAGTTCTACAGTGGTGCCATTTGAAATAACCCGAATCACGGTGTTTTGAAAATAACGGCTACGATGTTTTTAAGAAAAGATAAGTCCTTTGAAATATCCGTAGAATCCCTTGACCTGTCTTTAAAAATACCCGCGATCCGTTAGTTTTTGAAATAGGTAGGAATCTAATCTAGTCTGACAACTACACTAAACTATACGGCTAAACTAATAAGCTGAATTAAGGGTAAGGAAACCGCCTAACATCTGAGTCGATACATATATAAACATATATATTAGTCGGTGATCCCTCCTCGATAATATTACATCTGATACTATATCTATAATCAGATATTCCTAAGTCAAGAGTGCGGATCTATCATCAATATATAGCTCGTACGTAAATCCGTCGTACGGCATCCCCAAATCTGGGTACGGGTCAATATCATATTCATCATATTATTCATATGGTATCTTCTTTATCAAAGATCCTAATCCGGGTACTGATCTCTGTCTAGTACAATACTGATACCACCTAAGTATGCATGCACGTGTGTGAAACACTATGTCAAAGGACCCGCTAAAACATCACGTCGTATATCAAATACGAACCCTGTCATATCACCGATCTCACGGCCTCAAATCGAATCTCATCGACTCATCTCAAATCCCACGTACTATCCTCAAATCTAGTATATGAACACATAGTCCCATACCCATGTGTAAAAATACATATCCACATATACGTACAGGTAAAAGAAAGAATGTATGCAAGTATGTGTATGCGTGTATGTATGGTACAACCACTACTCTAGGGTTTCGCAACACTAAACCAATCCAATCACACCTAGAATCCATCTTTATCATCAATAATCTCAAACAATGTATAATCAATATATGTGTGTATACGTATTCGTATACATCACCACGAACTGCGAGGGTGCTATACGCCATCCACCCGACTTCTCCCCATAGATATAAATCTACTCGCCTTGCTTCTTGTGTGTCGATGCCGATGTCGCCATCTTTATCCTCAACGCCTCGACGTCACGTGGGGTACCTACAAGGATATCGCAAACACTAAAGCACATGAAAATCACATTGGAAACCAAAACGGCACACGCTACTCTCATAGGTAAAAACCTATAGTCTCGCATGCAAACACGATCAATAACCCTTTGCCGTTGACGTTCAAACGCTACCCGACAGAAACGAATCACCAAATACCAAAATCCATGCTAAAACAAGTCGTAAAACATGCGCCAACACAAGAAAACTACCCCATATTCTATCCTAGCTGGAATCAGTCAAAATTGCACATACCAAAGGTCAAATTTACTGGAGATAGGGCCCTGAACCAAAAACGAGGGGCTTCCAACCTGTTCTGGCCGCAATTTGCGGCCAGAAGGGATAAATTGGCGGCCTGGGGAAGGAGATAGGGGCTAGGGTTTTTTGTGGTGGTTCCAGGGTGCCTGCACATCTCACTGTCCAACCAAAATTATTTTAGGAGTCTCAGGGTGAAAGCAGATTCAATATAACCATCACAGATTCACAGTTTTTCCGATATCGGTTTCTAAATCCGTATTCCGGGATTCAAGTCTCAGGTTTGGATTTCCAATCTAGCACTAAGGTGTTTGTATAACCTCTACTGAGCTCAATTTCACAGAAAAACCCAAAATTCCCTCAAACCCTAACTAGGTTTTCCTTAAGCCTACAGAACTACCCGATATCGATTCAATCTTAACATAGGGGTATAAGTAATGCTAAAACTAAGCTAATGGTTTAGTATAAACCTCATTTGGCAACTCAAGAATTTTCTTGAGTTTCCCCCAGTGGTCAAAATCCTTGCTTTCTTGGTCCAAAGGGCTTGTCTTGAACTTGTGCACATTTTTTGTGAAATGGAGATAGGGTTTTGGAGTTGTTTTAGAGGTGTTTTAGGGAGTTGAAGAGGGGGAGAATGAGGAGCAGGAGCAGCAGCAGCAATGGAGGAAGAGGGAGAGAAATGAGGGAAGGGATGAAGGGAAATGGCCAAGTCCTTGGTCAAAAGAAAACCATACTTCTCTCTCTTACCATACCTCAGATAATAATCCTTTCTCTTTCCTTTTTCTTTTCTTTTCTTTTCTTTTCCCTCTAAATTCCTTTCTCACTCAAATAGTAACCCCAAAACAAACATGATAGAAATGCACAAGTGTAAGAAAAATGATATGTGCATGTTTTGCATAAAAATGCCAAAAATCCAATTAGCGATTTTTAATCGCGATTAGCACTAAATTAGTGTCAAACTAATCATAAAAACTTTAAAATGGTATAATTCCATAAAATACCCTATTTTAGAATTTTCCATAATTTTTCCAAAATTTTCCCCATTTATCGGTATTTAATTATACCGAAATATTAAAATATTCATTAAAAATTAATATTAAATTATAAAAATTCACAAAAATAATATTTTATTTTTTTGAAATATTACAGCTGCCTAGGGCGCAGTGCACCTGGCGCTAGCGCATCTGTGTTTGACACGTTACGCTGAATCTAAAGCGTTGCTTCAACTTTTAAATTTTGAATTTTAAAACAGAGGTTTGCTCTGATTGGGGGAAACAATCTCTTTTCTTAGATTCGTATTGTTCTTGTCTCTTCCTTTTTCGTGAATTTCGAGTATGAAATTCTTTTGTAGTTGGGTATAATGTAATATCCTAGTACGTTCATACGACACTAATCGGTATTTTAAATCTTTTTTTATATTTTTTTTATCTGTAAACTAAATCCATGTGAATCTAGTATAATATATAAATATATATATATATATATATATAATATCTAAATCATATGCTTATATCTTCCGGTAGCCACACGTTAAAGATAATTTATATTTGTTAACTGCCATCATATGGTTAAGCATCTCATGTTTTATTTTGATTTTTATCTATTACGCTTGAATTTAAAAGAATCTGGATATCAAATATTTCTTAGATTCAAATATATTTAAATCTTTTTAAAATCTTAAATAAGGGGTATGGGATATTTAAACAATTTTCTTGCATTATGGTTAAAAAGGTTACATATATGTACTATTTTTCCAAAATATATTTTTGTGAGATTTTGGTGGAGATGGAGTGTAGTTTGATATTATCTTTAGTAATATTAAACTATAATATATATTTATAACCTAATATATACTATACACACACACACACACACACTATTATATACTTTACATTTTATAAAATAGAAAACCTTCTCTCTTTCTCTCCACATAACATATTCCTTTCTCCCTCTCCTCTAACTAAATCACTCACTCATCAATTTATATATTCTCCTTTTTCATTCTTCAAGCCCACACCAATCCTCACCGACGCAACTCCAGCCGTAACCTAGAAGCTTAATCGAGCCATCAAAATTTGGTGTTGATTTGTATAGTGTCGTGTTGCTTCCATTCATCGCGTTTGTTTCGAAGCAAGTTTACAACTTGCTACATGGTATGGATTAAGCAATTTACTTATATACTGCCATACTATTATCATCATCAACATCATCATACAACTATATGTATATGATTTATACACCGTAGTTATTTAACATTGATCCGTTTTATAATATACAGTGTATGCAAATTTACAACTTGCAACATGCTATAATTATATCTATAAATATATATATCGTCGTAATATTTCTTATTACTATCATTATACCATTTATATCTATGTAATTCGTATATCATTAATTAGTTTATAATCTGCATTTTATAACGTTATGCAAAATATAGTTTGAAAATATTATAGTTTACACATGAAACGTCGTCGCCAAGCAGATACGGCAAATTTGGAATTTACTGTACACCTTACATTATAAAATTAAATATAAATTATAGAAAAATCATTAGCACATGTTCTTTAGTTTGTTACGAAGCTAAATCAGAATACTATAACCCTGTAAAATATTTACTTACAAAATAAATTGCTTAAATAACGTAAACTATAAATGAAAGTAGCTCTGAACCGCTGTCTAGGGAAATTCCAGCAGCAAATATTCAAGTTCGAACGTTCATAAGTTTTTGTAGGAACAACCTGAAATACTTTAACTTATAAAAATGAATACCTTATTGAATTTTCTTTGTTTTGGTATATGACATGTCCATTTTGGAGGACGTTTGTCATTTTTAAGCTATTTACAAATCAGGGTGATGCTGAATTTCTGAACGGAACTTTCTTATGCATGATTAATCAACAAAAATTTTACAGTTATTAATCGGATTGAATATTCTATCCATGTTAATGTTATTATCTTAGTCTTGTACATGATATGATTGTGTTGTCCTTGACATGCTTGTAACCTGCCAGACAATACTATTTTTGTTATCATGTTAATACCTGTTACCTGTAATACTTACTGATGCCAACAATATTGACATATTATCCTGATTGACCTGACTTATTGTCTTGCTAGACAAGACCTGCTCATGATTATTCCTATGCTGGCATTAGGTATACAATCTAGTGATACCTGACTTGAACACGAAACCTAGGAAAAAAGGGCAAAACACAAATGAAACCCGACTTGTAACTCAAGGGTTCACTACTTTCCAAAGACTGATCAGTCGATACAAGCTTCGGGCCCCGGAATAATGATGCTGACATCATTCATCTGTACATGAAATTGTTTTACTGCCTAGCGGCACGTCTCGGATTCAGCCCCGAGAATCATGACCGTGGTCCCGGGCACGCACGGAATACTATTGAGTTATGTGGAGGATTACATTAATTGGTTTCAAATACCGTTGAGATAGATAACCTAGAAATACAGACTTTAAGATACACGTGAGATACTAATAGGATGCCGTTATATTACTTGTGATTGTTTGTTTATAATTATACCTTATTTTGCACATAACACCCTATATAGTATATTGCTTAGTTGTTATTATTATTATGATATTTATGACACACTGATGTATAGGTTTTGCATGACCCAGATATTTGACTTAGCACATGAGTAATTCAACAAGACTACCGAGCAGTGAGAACCATCTTATTGATATAACTCTTATTGATGGTTAGTTATTCCTTGAATCTTTATTGCTTCCGCTACTATTCCTTGTTGTCGCTTGTGGCTATTTGGACATGTTTAGAGATAGATAGTTACATTGTTATTCTTGATTACTGATTGACAACCATAATGTGACTATAGAAGGATATTTCCTTACCGTATGTAGCATAGTTGGCTTTGTTACGTTCCCGATTTTATATTTTAGGAAGCGGGGCGTAACAAGAGGCGCCTCATGCTGTCTTCTTCCGCCCCACCCGATGGGAAAGCAGAGTACTCTCTGCAGGAACCTCGTGTGAAGAGGAAGACCTCTCAGAATGATCGGCGGTAGTACGCTGATCTGTATTCAGGATGACAAAAGCTGATCCTTTGGACTTTGATCATTCGAAAATATTGCATTTTTAACACATCAATTTCCATACTCTTTGTAATCATCTAAAGGTGTTTGGTATAAATATAGCACATATTAGCAATTCGTCTGCAAAATATCAAATAACATGTGTTATACATTATAACCGGTATTATGAGGGAAATTGTGTGTTTATTACTACATGCATGATCTTTGTATATCAACACTTGTCTCGAGATTGTGTGCAGGAAATTCTCCAGGTTAAAGAGCCGGAATCACAAAAGTGCCGATAAATTGCAGCAAGTCCAAGACTTGAGATCGGGCAGTAAACTAGAAACAATAATAAGATTCTAGGTATCAGAGAAGAACCATAAAGCCAACATAAAGAGATACTGAAATTTTCAGGCACTGACTCCACCAAACGGCCGCGGATCTGCGGCCGAGTCAGGCCGATCCAGTGGGAACTTTTTGCAGAAGCTTCTCTTGTAACAGCCAAGCTTCTTGTGCAAGTTTGATACCTACCAACCTTCTCATGCAAACCTCATAACTACCTAGCTTCCAAGGGAAGATAGACCTAGCTTCTAGGGGAAGCTAAAGGGAAAACTATAAAAGGGCACCTAGGGCTTCATTACAAAGGTTGTTATAGGTTGTTGTTCAATAAATCTACACACAAGTTGAGTGACACAACTTGTAATCAAAACCCTAGCCCAAATCAAATTCAAAAGCCAAATCAAGATCCATCGAGAAGCAACTCAAGCAAGCCTTCAACGAGCCTTTGAAGCAACGCCGATCTTCATCCAAGCAAGAGATCCACGACGATCCGCAACTCAAGAAGATCGATGCGAAGCTTTTCGGCAAATCTAGTTACCTCCTCAAATCTTGTAATCTCAAGTTGAGTGAATTGTACCTAATCGTCGATTAATAAAGGTGAATATTGTAAATCTTGTTTTTCTTTACATTCTTGCATTATGAAAAGTTACCGGTTCTTGATTCTTTCCTTTTTCATGATGTGTGAGTGAAATCTCCGCTTGTAGCGGAATCGAGAGAATAGGTAGATGATGATAAAATTCTTGAACAGTTCTTAAGTCTTATGAGTTTTGTAAACTTTAGGAAATTGAACTATCGAAAACCTAATTTGAGCGAGATCGCTTTCTTGAATGTTTTCGCTCCAAATTAGAGATCAACGATCGGTGATTTAATTTACTAAAGGCTAGAATTTGAATGATAATCAATGAAAGGACAAGGGATGATGAAGGAGAAACCCTAATTTCTTCAATAGATTCCTAAATCTCGTTGATCGTCATCGATCTAACAACAAATCCTCAATAGATAAGAATTCGTAATCATTAGTATTCATCATCACTATCAACTTGATCGATTCCTACAAGCTACTTTACAAATCTTGAGAATTCAATTGGTTTGGACATTTTCTTGATCTTTATTAATTCTTGATTTTAGATCTATTTCTTTATGATTCTTAAAACCAAATTTCACAAATATTGAATCATTTTCTTTTATCTTTTCTTTTCAAGTCAACTAAAACAAATTCGAACAAATTCACACTTTCTCAGTGGACCATCCGTTCTCATTGACGAAACTACAATAGACACCATTAATTGATTGCGGTATAAATTTTTTTGGTTGTGAAACATTTTACATACACACAAAGATGATCAATCAGACTTGCTCCTTCCCCATTCTCTTCTCGCGTATCTCTTTCGCTTGTGGCCAGGTGGCGACTGCTACTTCTTCTCTTTTAGATCGGTAGTCAAGAGGCAGAGGAAGGTCTGTCCAAAATCAAAGTGGCGATCTAATATAGTGACCTGACCATACCATTGGCAGAAAGATGCACTAGTCACCAAGCATGGCTCATAGAACGGGAGATCAAACCAAGCAGAGGAACACCCGCTGATGAAATATCGCCAAGCGCGGGCTCTATTGATAAGGCTCCCCTCATAGGAGAACTATACGTTCGAACTCTCGATATAGAGCTAGTCGTATCCGAACTGCCTTGCGAAGCGCACAGGTAGAAATGGCTTAATAAAACTACGATCCCCCAATCGCCATATAAGGTGTGACAGACGAATGCATATAAGCCAGTATAGGAGATCCGACGGGAGTACCGAGAATTCACTCCCGCTGTTAGCATAAGGTCCGCCTAGGGTCTCAACAGGTGATCGAGGCATGCATCGATGTATCAGGTAGTTCTGACGAAAGTTGAGATATGCCCTGATGGTCTTCATGTCATCCAAACTCCAACACTCCTCGCTGTAGAGCTCGAGCAGAGCTGGACCCCTTTTAGCATTCGTATATGGCCGCGCGGGAATAAATCCCCGGCAATGGAGGGAAAACCAGGATACCAAATACGTAAACAGTAGGCTGACTCTAACATTTGGGCCATCTCGAGGATCCACTATCCGTGACCTCGAACCGGGGGCCTTACCGGTAGACAGGGAAGATACGACCCGCCTCAATCCTCTCAAGATGTCGCAGACCATCGCAAGAAGCAGAGCAATGTTTCGGCCGCAAGAAATAGAGACAGCTGGGAATAACGCCTCGACGCTCATGGATTCAGAAGGTATTACGCACTTCTTGATCCATACGGAGAAGAAAGCGGCAAACGCTGCAAGCCTAAACAACGTGGGTCCGGTCAAACTGTAGATACCTTTGAAAGTAATGCCAAGAAGATAGCTTCATTTATCAAATTCCAGGGTATAATCCGGAAACCCTGCTCTCCTACTTCTATATCTTCCACTGACGGACTTCGAGGTGTCGAAGATGCAAAATTCCTTAAAGAGACAAAAATATATTCACCCCATGCCTGTATGCTGAGACGGCCATTGCTCCCGCTCGAGGCACAAATAAAATAGTGGAAAATAATGTCACGCCCCGCTGCCCAAAATACATGAATAAGTCACATGACAGAGCCAACCATGCTACCATGGTTAGGAAAAATCCTTCCATAGTCACATTATGGCTGCCAATCAGATATCAAGAATAGTAAATAAAATCTAACCAACACATGTCCATCTGCCACACTAAATAAAAGTCAAGAAATGCATATAGCGGAAACGAATAAAGATCTAATAAAGAATAATATTTAAATCACATCCCTTATGGGATCACATCGATAAATTTAAACTACGGAAATAAAATAAACTAATCATCAAGCTCCTTACTGCTCGGCTTGCTTGTTCAAATACTCCTGATCTTCCCACGACAAGGTCAAAGGAACTGGGTCATGCAAAACCCCGACGCCAGTGCGTCATACATATCGAAATAATAGTAATAACCATAATAGGATGCTATGATTAAACATGGGTGTAAATAATAAACACAGGTATAAAACAGTGGGGTATAGGTATGTGATGTGTATCCTAAAGTCTGTGCTTCTAGGTTATCTATTCTATAAGTCTCTGAAATCAATTAATGGAATCCTCGATGTAACTTAATAGTATCCTGTGCATGCCCAGGACCACAGTCAAGTCCCTCGGGGCTGAATCCGAGATAAGCCGCTAAGTAGTAAAAACAGGATATCATGTACAGACGAATGATGTCAGCATCATCATTTCAGGACCGAAGCCCGTATCGACTGATCAGTCTCTGGAAAGTATCGAACTGTTAAGTTACAAGTCATGTTTAACCATAATAGGATGCTATGATTAAACATGGGTGTAAATAATAAACACAGGTATAAAACAGTGAGGTATACGTATGTGATGTGTATCCTAAAGTCTGCGCTTCTAGGTTATCTATTCTACAAGTCTTTGAAATCAATTAATGGAATCGTCGATGTAACTTAATAGTATCCAGTGCGTGCCCAGGACTACGGTCAAGTCCCTCGGGGCTAAATCTGAGACATGCCGCTAAGTAGTAAAAAAAGGATATCATGTACAGACGAATGATGTTAGCATCATCATTTCAGGACCGAAGCCCGTATCGACTGATCAGTCTCTGAAAAGTATCGAACTGTTGAGTTACAAGTCAGGTTTAACCATAATAGGATGCTATGATTAAACATGGGTGTAAATAATAAACACGGGTATAAAACAGTGAGGTATAGGTATGTGATGTGTATCCTAAAGTCTGTGCTTCTAGGTTATCTATTCTACAAGTCCTTGAAATCAATTAATGGAATTGTCGATGTAATTTAATAGTATCCCGTGCATGCCCAGGACCACGGCCAAGTCCCTCGGGGCTGAATCCGAGACATGCCGCTAAGTAGTAAAAACATGATATCATGTACAGACGAATGATGTTAGCATCATCATTTCGGGACCAAAGCCCGTATCGACTGATCAGTCTCTGGAAAGTATAGAACTGTTGAGTTACAACTCAGATTTCATTATTGATTTCCCCTTTTCCCCTAGGTTTTGTGTTCAAGTCAGGTATTGATGATATCAATCTAATGCCAACACAGATCAAGCAGGTACAGGTCTTGTCTATATAGACAACAAGTCACGTCCATCAGAATAACAAGTCAGGATTGTTGGCATTAGTAATAATCCAAGTAACAGGTCTAGTAATGTGTCGTGAATATGTCAACTAGTGTGTTAACAGGATAAATACATGACGAAAAACAGTAACCAGTTATCTAAATACTGTAGAAATAACTAATGTTTATTATTTAAATTATAAGATATAATTTATTTATTTATATACATATGAACCTATTTATAATAACGTTTACGTTGCTACTAGGTATACAGTGAATGGGCATTGAAATTAGAAAGAACTAACCTGCAACAAGATGAACTTGTTATTGTTACGAAATACGGGTTAAAACTATAATATTGTATAATGATAATACTTGCTAAATATTAACATGCATAAACTATGGATAATTATATAAACATTGGTATACATAAAATAGCATGTAGCAAGTTTAGAAACTTGCCTGATAGAAAACTCATGATGAAAATACGGATATTCACCTTCCGAACACCGAATAAAACATGATGCAAAACCCAACGTACGTAAAACTTGGCCTGAACTTAGCAACTGCGTGAAGTGGTGACTGGAGTAAATGACGACGATGACTGAGGTCGTCTGGGTTGTCGTCGACGTGACCAATCTCCGGCGAACACTAGCTGAAGAAAGAGTAAAAGAAAGAAGAAGAAGAAGATGATGATGTCAGGGTGAAGGTTCTGGGTTACGGCGAGGGATTTGGGGAGGAAGTCACTGGTTAAGCAGCGAGAAGACGAGTCAAGTTGATGGAGAGGTCGAAGAGACGAGAAGGTTGGGTTGGTTGACGGTAGAACAGAGAAGGAAAGAAGAAGAAAGAGAAAGAGATGGAGGTGATGAGGATGCTCTTGGTTTAGTGACAACGAGAAGGGGAAGGTGATGGAGGTGATGGTCGAGTTCGAACGGCGATGTCAACGAGAGAGATGGAGGTGGTGTCTTGGGCGTGGAGTCAAGCTCAGGTAAGGCTTCGAGGAAGGAGGAGGGAGGTAATGACGGTGGTGGTCATGAGGAGGTGAGGGGGAAAAGGTGGTGGTTGCGACGAGAGGGGACGGCGACGAGGGGGTTTGCGCGGATTAGGGTTTGGGCGCGGCGACGAAGAAGAGAATGTGAGGAGAGAGATGGAGCTGGGGAGAGAGAGAGTTATAAATAATTTTATTAATAATATATATATATATATATATATATATATAACAGTTAAGAATATAGGTATAAGAATATATTAAGTAATATATTATATATTTTGTAGGATTTTACAGATAATACCAGATCACTCTAAATATTACCCGTATCTAGTCAAAAATATAGTTTTCAAATATAAAAAAACATACGTAATAATTTTAACCATAATGCAACAATCTATTATTAGATACATATATCGACAATAAAATTCTAAGTGAATATACGTAAAGATTTCTAAATATTTTGTTGTCGATATATTAGGATATGAACATGATGGATAGGCACACAACAATCCGATATGGGGTGATATGCCATGCAAGGTTAGGTAGCAAAAGATATTATTTATACATAACTTGTACTATAAATAGATATGCAAAGATTTAAACATATATGAAGTATATATAGTACTAGATTCATGTAGATACACCGTATTAGTAAATATTGGATATAACCTTGCCTCATATCGAGTTTTTAAACATACGGGTCGGGTCAGATAACGACCAAAACTACTACTTGAATCATTCGCAATCTAATAGTAACATCAGCAAGATGTAAAATACCAATTTATATAGTATAAATGTACTAGGGTGTTACAAATAAGCTCGCCCAAAATATGGTGGAAGTTCTGATGATCTACATCTAAGTCTTGATCAGTGGGCATAATCTCTTCATAAGGGTGACCACCAAAGGGAAGGCGAGAAATCTCCCGCATCTCATGAAGAGCGAGACCTATCTTCCCGACTGGAGTGTAGAAGGTGCCGCTAGTAGGGTCAAATAACTCCAATATCGCCCAGAAGATGCGCGGATGGTGTGCAATGCCATATTTGCTGGTTCTCACTAGGGCATTAGACCCGCTCGCTCGAGGTCTTCATAAAATTCATGTAGCCTAGACCCTATAAAATCACTCCACGGCGAAGAATACATCCAGCCAATAGCTCGGAAATTATCCCCACAAGGATAATTTCCCCTCTTCTCCATGAAGACATTCCTAAAGGTGGCAGTAGGGGCAAAATGCTCGGCAGAAAGAATAGCCTCCTGACATGAACTGGGGCCCAATCCCAGAAATAAAGAAGTAAATCCTTTACTATGGTTATTGTTATGTAGGTATCCTTCTCTAATCTCGGCCAAAAATATGTTTAATAACCAATTCTCGAGCCGAGGGTAGGTCGTGCAGTGGAAATACCGAAGTGGGTGCTGACGCGGTATCACGCCAATGTAGTAATGCTGCTCCTCCTGACTGAATAGCAATGGACTGGCTAACGGAGAATTACAATCCACTGGTGAAGGGCACATATTGACAAAAAGAAAGTTCGGCTTCTGATGGACGGCCTTTCCCTCGTAGGAAATAAGAGGAAGATAAGTGCTGGCCTAACGGAGCTGAGTCGCTGACCAATAGCGAAACATGCCATGGCGATATAGGTCGCTCTCTGCTGAAAGTGCTCCTCTGTACGCATAATGATCAGAATAGAAACCAGACAATGATACTATCAAACACTCTCGATTCATCTTTTCAAAAGGAAAATCGCCTGACAAAAAGCAACAGGACCGGTTAATTGAAAGAAGAAGACAAATTTTACATGGTTAAACTCAGTCCACCCTGCAAAAAGGAGAACCGACCCGCGCTTGAAAGCCCAGCCCACGCCCCGAGCCACGGCCGTGCTGTCACGCCCCGCTTCTTAAAATACAAAAATATCGGAAACATGACAAAGCCAACTATGCCACCTACGGTAAGGAAATATACTCCCATAATCACATTATGGCTGTCAATCAGTAATCAAGAACGGCATTATAACTATCTATCTCTAAACATCTCCAAAAGTCACAAGAATGATAACAGTAAACAGTGATGGAAGCAAAAAAGTTCCAAGGGAAAAGAATACCTAAACCATCAATAAAAACTATATCGATGAAATGGTCCCCACAGATCGGCAATCCTGTCGAAATACTCACGTGCTAAAAGTCATGTATCTGGGCCATGTAAAACCCAGACGTCAGTGCGTCATAAATATCATAATAATAATAATTAAACTGAAAGTGTGCTATATAGGGTGCCATGTGCAAAATAAGGTATGAGTATAAATAAAACAATCACAGACTATAGGTATATCACGCGTATCTTAAAGCCTGTGTTTCTAGGTTAACTATCCTACAAGTATTTGAAACCAATGAATGTACTCCTCCATATAACTTAAAAATATATAACTTGTTACTCCACGGGACCACGGACCAAGATATATCCCGTTACCCCCACGGACCACGGATCAAGATGTATGAATCAAGAACGATTTCATTCCGTTACCTCTCGGAACCACGGAAATATGTAATATCCTTTTAAGTTACACTTCGGTTACACTTTTGATTTCCCCATTTTCACAGGTTTCATTTTCCAATTTAGGTATGAATAATATCTGCATAATGCCAACATAGGAACAAGCAGGTACAGGTTAAGTCTATCTAGACAATAGATCACGTCCATCAGAAAAACACGTCAGGATTGTTGGTATCGATAAGTATTTCAAGTAAGTAGGTACAAACAAGATAGCAATATCAGTAACAAGATGACGGTTTATAAGCATGCTAAGGTAGTATATTAAATTATATAAAGTGTTTATTTGTAATAATATCGCGCAAACGGGTTGTGATGAAATACGGTTGTAACCGTTAGGTGTGATAAATAGTGTACCGAAAATAAACCATATCAATTCCTATACTTCATTATACACTGCAATTTATAAAACTTGTTATTAACTGATCAACGATATACAGATTATAGATATAAATGGTATAATAGTAATAATAAGTAATATTACGACGACATATGTATATAGATATAACTATAGTATGTAGCAAGCTGTAAACTTGCCTCGGTCTCGACAAATGCGGATACGAACACAAACGGAGCAATATGAACACGGAACAACGGAACTAAAATCCAAGCATACTCTGCTTAGAGACTCATGAAGATCTCATATTAGATACTTCTTCATTCCTTTTGTTTGCATGAAATTCTCAAAGGTGGGTAGTCTCCTATCACTAGAATCAAATAGCTTATCATGGTAACAACTTCCAATGCTAAAACCAATGTGATCTTCCCAATCTGAACTCTAGATTAGGCTTCCTCACGCTCTGCTCGGAGACGAAGTTGGACGACGATGGTGTTGGCGCTCGACCGAGGTTGAAGAACGACGACGATGATGACAACAAGGGTCGATCAGAGGAAGAGTTAGGGATAGGGTTTGGTTGCTCTGGTCTTGACTGAAGTGGGTTGTTAGGACAAAGAAGAAGAAGTTGCTCGGGTTTTGATGAAGACAATGACAATGATGGCTGAAGGAGGTCGACGGTAAGGTTTGTTGGAGAGATAGGTGCGGCTGGAGGTCTCGATGGTGCTCGGATGTGCTTGCTTGGCAAGTCACGGTGACGATGAATAGATCGACAGTGAGGGTTGGAGTTGTGGTCGAAGGGATATGGCAGTGGTGATAGGAGGTGGTGGTGATAAAGTCTCAGGAAGAGGAAGGAAATGGCTCGGTTAATGGCAGAAAGGGAAATGTGATGAAGAAGATGTTGTCGATGGTGAGGGATATGGTGATGATGAGGAGAACGAGGTGGGTTTGCGTCCAAGATGGGTTCTTGGTGATTGAAGTCGAGGCTAGATTTCTGGACGAGGTGAAGCGATGGGTTTTTCTAAGGTGGAAGACTGCAACAAGATGGGTTTGAAGGGCAACGGTGAGGGTGCGATTGGAGTTAGGCTAAGAGGAGGTGCCGGTGGTTGATGGGAGATGAAGATGATGATGACTCGGGTGTGAGGAGGTGCGGTCGAGGGAGATGGGTGCAACGAGGTTGTGAAGAAGGTGAGGTCGAGAATTAAGGATTGCGCGGTGGTAGGTAAAAGGTTGTAGAGGAGGTTGTTGATGGTGGTCGGAGGCTGAGACAATGGATGCTAGAGGGTGACCGGTGTGAGTAGGTGGCGACAAGGTTGTCGGCCATGAGAAGGACGGAAGAAGAAAGAGAGAGAAAGATGTAGAGAGCGAGATGTGACGGACAGAGCGAGTTGTTTTTTAATAAGAAAAATATAAATATATATGTTTATAGTATATATTATATATGTATATATATAATTTAGTATATAACTAATAACTAGAATATTTTAAAACATATTACAAATCTTTGATCTGTCTCAACTAAAACTCAAAGGGAATATATTGGAAAATATTTATACATATGTAGCCTCCTTAAGCCATAAATCTAAGGGTTAAAAGAAAATATTCTAATATGGTATCTGAGGATGTTATGATTTAGGTGTAATAGATATTAGTCAATAAAAAATAACATGAGATGTTCAAATAAGATAAGACATGCTGAAAATTAATATATATAAGCATCCATAACGTATGGTTACCAGAAAAAGTTTAAATATTATATATATATATATATATATATATATATATATATATCTGTTATTTATGATTCATATGGATTTAGTCTACAGATAATTATTAATAAAAGATAATGTAGCACCATAACGGGTTTCACGCAAGCGGGTCGGGTCGGATAAACACATCTACTATTTAATCCAATCATAACCCAAATAATAAATAAAATAAAATAAAATACTAATTAAAAAAATTGTTAAATAGCGTACGATCATGCTAAGGTGTTATATTATACCCAACTAAAAAATAATTTCGTCCTCGAAATTCATGAAACGGGAAAAGGAAAGAACATGAAAATACGAATCTAAGGAAAGAGGTGTGGAAACTTTTGTCGAAATTCGTCTTCATGTTTCCAAGTAGATACTCCATGCGAATGATTTCCCCACGAAACAAGCACTAGAGGGATCATCTTATTCTTGAGAATCTTTTCTCGTCGATCCACAATAGCCATCGGTTGCTCTTCATAAGTCAAATCCTCCCTCACTATCAATTGTGAGTGGTTTATGATGTGCGCCTCATCTCAAACATACTTGCGGAGTTGAGATACATGAAATATGTCATGAACACCCGCCAAGAATGGTAGTAAAGCCAAACGATAGGCTACTTCTCCAATACGCCTAATGATATCGAAAGGCCCCACAAATCAAGGACTAAGCTTTTCTCGACTACCAAATCAGATTACTCCCTTAGTCGATGATATCTTCAAGAACACATGATCACTAACGAAAAACTCTAATGGTCTTCTTCCAATATCTGCCCAACTTTTCTATCGGTCTTGTGCCACCCTCATATGATCACAAATCAAGTTAACTTTCTCCACAGCTTGCACAATCAGTTTCGGTCCAACCACACTGTAATGACTCTGAAATCTTAGTATAGAATTTCTTCTGTTAAAATACAAAATAGAGTTTCACTGCCTGAGTACAAGTTATAGGTTAATTTTGTTTAAGAACAGCAAGAAATAACTTGTAGCTCACTGGTAAAGCTTTTGCACTGCTGTGACGTAACCCTGTGTTCGAACCCCATCAGATACATATTTTTCTGATTTTTTCTTTTAAACTTTTGGAAGCCCAAAAGTTTACACGTGCAAAACACACAAAAATGAAAAGACAGAAAAATCAAACACATGCAAAAGGGTATTAACACTGGCGTGAACACGTGGCACAAATCCGACGGCCTAACCCCCTCATTTGGTAGGCCAAAACCCTATAAAAACCGGCCTCGACGGTCAGATCTTTCCCAAACCCCTCCGTGCTTTGCAAACTTGACCTTTCCCCTACCCCTAACTCCCTTGCACTGTTTGATTGCTCTGCAATCAAACATAGACCTTTCAATTCCCCATTTATCTTCATTTTAATGCATTTTAATTCATCTTTTTATTTCCAAAACTCTAATTCCACACTATAAATACTATCTCATGCCCTAGCCCATCCTCATTCTGAAAATTATAGCCAAAATTCTCAAAGTTTTCTAAGTACAAGAAGAGTACAAGTGGAGTTAGCAAGCAAGTAACTTCCGGTGAAGATCGAAGCTAATTCCGGCGTTTCCGCAACACCCCAAAACATTCCTACCCTTCTTCTACCTCTTCCTAACATAATCAAATGGTAAGTCCCTCCCAATCTCTCTTCTTCTTCTTTGAAAAATCATTTTTTCAAAACATGTCGGTAGGTGGAGTTAGTACCGACATTTCCTTCTAAACTGTAGAAAACTCATTTTTTCTTAACTAATATTCATCCATATTCTTACACCATGTTTGTAATCATATAACTAATGCTTAGAATCAAATTTTAATCATGAATATCATAAAAAATAGCTTTAACTTAATATTTACGCTAAAATACCATGAACTTCACATATCATAACTTTTAGTATTTTTTGTTAATTATACATTTAGAAAATATCACGGGGTAATGACCAACCCCTCACATACACACATGTTTCCATAGCACGATACTCCTGTTGGGGTCAAAAGTTTTACCCCGGTCGACCAAATCAAAACCAAGGTCAACCTCAAACTAAGTGGGCCCAAGACCAAGCATGGAAGAGGCCGACTCCATGCCAAAAAGGATGCATTAAATTAGTCTAAATGTAATTTTTAGAAATAAATGTATGTAAAATGGGAAGAAGGCTAAAATTTTGTAAACCCCATGGCTTATGTGAAAAAAGAAATAAGTACATACGGCATAGGATGGCACAAGTGCCATTTGGCGAAGCCCAAGGGGTTATATGTAAAATGTGTAGCCTATAAAGGCAACATGATGAAAAAATCAAAGAAAACTTTTTCTCTCTCAAAAAAAATTAGGATTCTGTGCCTCCTTCTCCTTCCTCAAGGTTCTAAACATTCTTTCTTTTTCTTAAATTAAATCAAGAGTTTCACTTCTCTTTTCCCAAAAAAGAATAGTTTTTCACCATGAAACCCACAAAGGGGAGCTCAGATCTCCCATCAGGTCTCTAAAAAGGGAGGTTTTTAAGTCTCACCCCTCTTTCCCCTAGGATCCAGCCAACAGAAAGGAGGAAGAAAAAGACCCATCTCCAAGAATCCCACTTTGGGAAGATTCAGAGCTCAAGAGAGAAGAAAGGAGTCCCCTTTCATCAGCTCCAAAAATGCGGAAACGAAAACTTTTTCTAAAATAGAAACCGGCGCTATCGCAGACTTTAATCCCGGATTGAACCATTAACCTATAACTAGTAAACTAGAGAAGGGTTAGAAAGTTATACCGATCGATCCGTGTCCTTCGGTCTTTGGCCACCAACCTAAGCTCCTCGCGGCATCTCAGATCTCCGGTCTTCTCGTTGGAAGGGCACCACATCAATGAGTCTTTTTACGGGCTCCCGCTTCGTCCGAAGCAACTCGGACACAAAGTTTTCTAGCCGATGTGTCTAAGGTGAAGAAGAGAATGCGTGTGATCACTTTGTCTCTTATGGATTTAGTGGATGCCATTAGTGAGGAGATAGTGAGCTCAAGAAAGAAGAGAAAGAAGAAGAGGTTTTCTTTTCTTTTCTTTTTCTTATGTGTTTTTTTAATAATGAGAGTGAGAGCAAGAAGGAAATACAAGAGCTAACCATCATATTATGGCTGCCCTTTTTCTCTCTCCCTCTCATTTCATCCACAAATCAATCAAAAAATATGACATATGCACATGAAAAGAGACCATGACTCATCACTTGTGCATGTGTCATAATTAATGCTCCTAATCATGATTTTGAGCTCATTATTTCCATATGCAAACATTAATCCAAATGTTTACAACAATAAAAAGAGAATGGCATCTACTAAAGTAAACTCGTGACGGATCACAAGAGTACCCCTCACCTGTATATACATACCTGCATCCGCATTCCGACCGAATGAGAATGCGATGAGACTAAAGTAATCCAACAAATCTAATACTAGGATCCGGCTTAAACCAAAGCTCACTAGTATGATCTGCCCGATCATGATCCGTGCACGACTGCATGTATATGATCGAACCCTGCCATATATCATACGGCCTCTACAACGTTTCGCCCGAAATTTAAGAAACTGTCTGTGGGGGACTCTAAAGACTCGTCAATACTTTGGCTGTGGATTTAACCACTAGCACGTCAGTGGTACTGGCTGTACATAACGGGCTACCAGATATTGATCAAAAGGGAGGTCGATGAGCGAACTCATCATGACACCCTACTGAGCCTGTCAGTGACAATATCCGTACATTCCGGTCCGTTCGTCTATGAGCATCGCATGTCGGGCCTAGGGGGTTGGTAAAAGTCAGACCCCTAAAAGCGGTACAAGTCATGTCGGAGTGTAGCCCAGAACACCCTGAAATACCTACTAGTAAATCTCCTGCCTTGCCCAAGGACTTCGTGTAATGGCTCTCCTAGACACAGCGCGATCTCACCCCCAATACCGGGAGAGACGAAACCCCTGCAGATCCGCTCACTGCCTCCATGTGGCTCGGGACTGTACCCAACTAAAACCTGTTTGCACGACTCCTTTGAGCCATGGTAGGGTAGTAATCAAAGCACAGTGGGAACTCACACGAGACAAATGACCATCTCAGGTCGATGAACTAACCTGTACACATGTCATCAGGGAACTGCTATCTGATGTCAGGTATAATACCAACTAGCATGTTCCCGGCGAGTCCTGTCCGGTATACTCATAACCCAATTAGCACCTGTATACATCTTAGGTGAACCAACTGACACCAATGGCTTGTGAGACCGGTCACCGCCCCTCGTCGGGGTCTCGATTGTATACACTAGTCTACTAATGGAATATCGATGCCCAGTCTCGAAACTCCCACGACTAGGGACCTTTTAAGGATGTGCTTATAGACCCCAGCTCCCACGTATATGATCTCCATCTTACTGCTAGTAGTCAAGCAAGAATCCTAAGGACTATCAATGTGTAATAGTGATCTTTAAGGTCACAAAAAGCTATACACGATGATAAAGATAAACCAGATAGCATACTATCATCTTGAGTAAGACTGTCCTGCCGGTATAGGTCCTCCCTCAATCTTTTCAATCACGTGCCTGCGATCCAATAATTGACTCTGAGGGCACTATATCCAACAATCTCCCACTTGCACTCAAGGCTAATTATTGCGATGTCGCATACTCACAGCCCGTATGATACCGAACACCCAACTCCTCTACTGATCGGTCTCACAAAGCCCATTTGCGAAACTATTATGTTCGTGGAATAGCCTCAGTGAGTGGATCCGCCCTAATGTTTCTTTCTATGTCTCTCTTTATCTCAAGTTCACGGAGAAAACCATCTCCCGAAATGAGCAATACCTGTCTTAGAATATGTCTGGATATCTGATGGGACCTAGTTCATAAATGAACTCCAAATCCAAACATCTTATACTGTATCGTCAACTGAACTTAATCAGTATCCTGCGCCATGCCTCCCTCAGTATCAGCTTGGACCACCTGTCCAAAATACGGCCCCTTGTCAGAGGGAAAACTAGAACTCTAACAGTCACTCTGTCATCCAGGTCACCTTGGAAGCCTGGAATAATAACTGTCTCCTAAAAGAGGTTGTTGTTATCATATCCCTAGAACATCCACTTATGTTCTAAAACTCCTTCCGAACATTTCTCCAGGATAGGATTAATATCAACTTATTGCATCTATTGCAAAAAACAACATCTGGTGTGGTACTTGATATCTCATGATTGACTCAACTGCCTAAGCAAGTGATATACCAATCATGCACATCCCTCACCTCTTTAGTCTGTAAGACACCTTTAGAGAGGATGACTCCATCACCTGCAGGTACACCACCATGCCAGGAGTCGTCCATTCTAAAATACCAGTAGAATGCTGTCTAAGTACCCAGATTGGGAAACTACCCAAATCTAGATCTAAAACCATAGATCTAGTAACTAGAATGTCTGATGTAATATCCAAGTCCTTTGTGGAAAAACCACCGTGTGACAACTGTAGGGTTCCTAGGCACTCTAACAAGGTTCTATAAGGCATCTACCATGCCTGATTCAAAAATTAGCCGTGCCGAGCAACCCTAACCAAGATCGTATACTAGAAATTATGCGAAAACTAGCAAGCAAACAACTTTAACAATAAGTGAAAGGGATTACAACCTTTGTAGATCCGGTCCTTCACTTCTAAAGCTCCGTGTTGACGTCCCTTCGCTGCGATCATCGTGATCCCGGACTCTAGCGATGGTTTCCTCGGAGAAATGAGCGAGCTAGGTCGTTGACTTCGAGGCCGAAGATGATCTACGTCGAGGAGACTCAAACTCAAGCTCCATCTTCACTAGGTCATGAACTTTGTGAAGAGAACACCCTAAACTAAATGGCAAGTAGTAGAGGATGATGAAATAGGAAGTGGGTTCACTTTGGATTTGGGTTTCTCACTCTTTTTCTTCACTTGAAATTTTTCTAGCAAGCTTTTCTTCTTCTTCTTGAAGAAGAAGATAATAAGAAGAATTTAAAAAGAATAATCAAGTGAAGTCTATCATAATGAAACCATGGGTAAGTTTACCTTTGTAAAGACTGTAGGGTTCCTAGGCACACTAATGAGGTCTCACAAGGTATCAACCATGCCAAATTCAAATTTTTCCGGTGCCGAGAAACCCTAACTAGATCGTTAACTAGAGATTAGGCGATAACAAATGCGAGCAAACAACTTTACTCTAAAGTGAAAGGGGATACAACCTTTGTAGATCCGGTCCTCCACTTCCTTAGCTCCATGATGATGTTCCTCTGCTGCGATCATCGGATCCCGGACTCTAGCGATGGTTTCGTCAAAGAAATGATCGTGCTAGGTCGTCGACTTCGATGCCGAAGATGATCTACGTCGAGGCAACTCAAGATCAAGCTCCAACTTCACCAAGTCATGAAACTTGTGAATAAAACACCCTATACTACATGGCAAGTGGTAGAGGGTGAAGAAATAGGAAGTGGGTTCACTTTAGAATTGGATTTCTCACTCTTTTTCTCAAGGCACCATTGATGCTAGAATGTTTTCTTCTTCTTGAAGAAGAAGAAAAAGAATATGATAAGAATAATGAATAAATGGAAATAAAGTCATTCTTATCATTTTAGCAACCATTGTAAAGTTTAGAGAATGAACTAGGGTTTAGTTAAAAGGTTAGGGTTTAGGAAAGAAACAAAATGGCTTGTCGTTCAAAGCTTCATGAAGCTTCAAGTGAAATCCAAATAAAGTCACCATTTTATTTCTTACCAAAATGAATAAATAAATAAATGAATAAGTAAATAAAGCAAATCGAATGAAACCCTAACCATTTACTAAACATGGTTCAAATCAAACATACACACAAGTTTGCATGTATCATCAAACAAGATACAAACAAGTGCACAAAACTATATCATATATACAATGTGCACATCAAGTGAGAAAATCCATCTTAAGTGAACCAATACTAGTTAATGCAAAGTAATATATCAAATATATAATTATGTATTAAATCATTAAATCAACGCTTGATTTAATGATCCGGTCATACTGCATATAACCGACTAATATTAATAGTAACAACTTATCGAATCAACACTTGATCTGATAACCCGGCTATATCGCATATAACCGATCAATGTCACAAATCGTGAGAATCGAATACAGTATCATATACTGGTATTATTCTCGGTCCCGCACATTTCTCATATGCGCTCCTATTTCATTTCGCTTGAGCCAGGAAACCTCTGTGTAGGACTCTAAAGACTCGTCAATACGCCGGCAGCAGGTGATGATCATATCAAACACCCACAAGCCGCAAGCGGTCTGCTAAACGTAACGGCCGCCCGGGTATTGAGCGATCAGAAGATCGACGAGCAATCCCGCTCACACTCCTGTGAATCCAACCAGTAACACTTACCGCACAGTCCGGTCTAATCATCTGATATGTCGCATATCTCGCCTAGGGGTGGTAAACGTCAGACCCCAGTAGCTCGATAAGTCGTGTCGATATGAGGTATATAACAGTTCGAGAAACTACTGGTAACAATTACCAGTAAATCTCAGCAACCCTGGCCAGGGATTTCCGGTTATAGCCAATCGAACACAGCGCAACATCAACTCCCTATACCGGGAGAGACAAATCCCCTCCTATCGCTCATTGCCTCCATGTGATTCGGGACTGTACCCAAAAGCCACCATTTTGCACGCCCTCTTGGATGTGGTAAGGTGGAAATCAAAGCACAGTGGCAATCACACAAGACTCTATGAAGATCTCGGGTCTACAGACTAACCTGTACCAGTGTCACCAGAGAACTGCCATCTGACGTAAGGTATAATACCATCTGGGAGTTCTCGGCGAGTCCGTCCAGTATACCCAGTCTCCACTGAGCACCCGTATATCATCTCTGATGTCAAACACCAATGGATATGGGATCATCCATCGCCCATCTGTATGGGTCGAGAAGGTATACGCTAGTCTACTCTGGTATATCGATGCCCCGTCTCAATACACCCACGACTAGGGACCTTGAAGGATGCACTTATGGACTACCATGTCCCCACTAGTATGATCCGCATCATTGTCCAGGTAGTCAAGTACACATCCTAAGGGCTTTACCAACATGTAACAGAGAGACAATCAGTATACACGTTAAGGTAAAGAGTAACCAGATAGCATACTATCATGTCGAGCAAGAAAGTCCTCTCTATATATGTCCCAGCATCCACTACAATATACATCCTATGTACAGTAATAGCCTCTAGGGCATACATATAACTAACAATCTCCCACTTGCACTAGGGCCATCTGTAGCAGTGGTTGTAGTATCTCATACTCAACCATCCCATAAAAGTCTCTCTTTGGGAAAAGGCCTTTGTGAGTGGATCCGCCGTGTTGTCCTCTTAGTCTACTCTCCTAACCTCGATCACCTTGAAGATCAGCCATCTCCATGATCAGGTGATACTGCCTTAGAATATGTCTGGATCACTGATGGGACGGACGTTTCTTGGCATAAGCCACAACTCCATTGTCACACAACGGGGGGAACTAAGTTCATCTCATGAACTAATATACATCCAAAATGCCTCCTTGGTAGCATCTTAAGTAGCGATATATCCAGCCTTTATCGTCTAGTTTGCTACAGTATCTAGCTTGGAACTCTTCCAACATACCGTCCCTTTACTGAGGGTAAAGACAATGCCTGTGACTGACTTTCAGTCATCCTTATCACTCTGGAACCCTTCCATTGATTCTCTCCAGGACCAATTGATACCATCTCACTACAACTAGTGAGTATCCTAATATCCAATTAGATCTATCTCATAGATCCAAAACCCAGGATTTAGTAGGTATCACTTTGATCCTATATGGAAAATCATTGTGATAAGCGGAGATTGACCGAGCGTAGCATAAGAAACTTCTTCCCTATCAAGAGTATGTCATCCACGTACTCTACGAGGATCACTACCATACTCCCTACTACCTTTTTGTATATACAAGGTTCATCTACCATTTTGATGATGTCAAACTGTTTGACTACCATATCAAAACAGATGTTCTAACTCCGCGATGCCTGCTTTATCACATAAAACATCTTGCACACGTTTCCGCTGCTCCCACTGTCTTCGAAGCCTTCTGACTGTGTACTTATAGACTTTCTCTTCTAAAACATCATTTAGAAAAGCAGTCATGACACCCTACCGCCAGATATCGTAGTCATGGTATGTAGCCGTGGTAAGTAGGATCTGGATGGATTTAAGCATAGGCACTGGAAAAAAGTTTCATCATTATCCACGCCTGGTCGATGATGAAAACCCTTAACTAGTCTAGCTTTGAAAGTCTCAACTTTTCCATCTACACCAAGTAATCTTCTCAAGATATACTTGCTACTGATGGGGATTTAACCCTTCAGATCAAGCAACTAAAGTCCATACTTTGTTGGTGTATAAGGATTCCATCTCAGATCGCTAAGCATCCAGCCATTCTTACAGAGCCCCTACTCTCGATGGCCTGCTCGAAACTAGTTGGGTCATCATCTCATGATGCAATCCTCGCTCCCACTGTCATAGAGAAACCGAAATATCTCTCAGGTGGGTGAGGAACCCTGCTAGATCGGCGGAGAGGCTGAGGTTCGTTGGAATCAATTGAATCCTTTAGTTCTACCAAATCATCAGCTGCAATTTGTATAGCTGGAACATTTCCAGTTCTACATAACAGATCTTGCCTCGAGCTTGTCTGGATTTTTCTTTTTGACATAGGCCGGACAACCCCAAATCTTAACAAACTTAAGATATGGGCTCTTCCCTTTCCATATCATATATGAAGCGGTAGGCAACTATTTTGATTTGAACCCTATTCAATAGGTATGCAACTTCCTAAGTGCATAACCCCAAAAAGGAAAAAGATAACTCAGTAGTACTCATCATAGAGCACACCATATCAAATAGAGTGAATCTGCTCCGCCCCGATATACCATCGTGCTATGGTGTATACGGAGGAGTAATGCTGAGAGAGAATCTCATTCTCCTTTAGAATAGTCCAGGATTTCCATGCTCAAGTATTCTCCTCCTCGATCACATCAAAGGACATAATACTTATACCCGTATTTTGGTTCTCTACTTCTATCTTATATTCTGTGAATATCGCAAAAGGTTCGGACTTGTGTTTCAACAGGAACATATGTCTGAATCTCAAGAGATCATCATAGAATGTAATGAAGTATAAAGAACCAATCTTGGCATGTGTAGACATGGGAGCTTACATACATCAACATGTATCAATCCCAAGAGTTCACTAACTCTTTCTCTGTTTTCAGTAAACAGAGCTATGGTCATATTATCTTTGTGACTTGACTGGCAAGTTTCACAAGATGCAAATTCAAACTAATTTAAATATGCATCTATGTGTAACTTAGCTAGTCGGGTCGCATTGATATGACCTAGTCTTCAATACCTCAAGAAGAATTCGTTCATATTTGAACTCTTCCTCTTGTGTGTGTTCCGTATACTAAAGAACTGTAGTTTGATTTAGAACATCAATGCTTTTAAATAACGTGCCTGAACCAATCAACTTTTGATATAGGAAATGTTCAAAACATTATCCATCAATACAAAATTATATCCTTCTTTAATAAATAAAGAGACTGATATGATTTCGTATATCAGGTTCGGTATCTAATGACATTTGTTCAGAATCAATGTATTCAGGTAATACAGGGTGACAGTGACCAACAGACCTGGCTGCAACACTTGCACCATTTTCTGTCTTATGAAACTTATCACCCATTCTCAGTTCTCTACTTTTTTGTAGCCCTATGTAACAGATTACATATCTGGGATCCTGATCCTGTATCAAATACCCAGGACGCAGAGGATACTAAGAAACAGTTCTTTGTAATGAACACACCCAAAGGAGATGCATCATATGCACTTTCTTCGTTTGGGCGGCAGGGAAATCCTGGTATTCCCCAATTTCCTGCTCTGTCTTATAACAATTATAAGTTGGAGCGGGACCAACGTTCCCCAGCTCAGTATAACAAGCGGGTTCGGTCAATATATCCGTTTTATTATCTTGATTAAGGCGTGACATGGTCGCTACCTGGAGAGAGAGAGAAGAAAACACTCAGCGTGCGCTCTTGCAAGATCAGATTGGTTATTATTTTATCTAATCAGGATGGCTCCCACTATTTTAATCAAATCTTCCTTCAAACCCTAAAAGGAAAGACTACCCGGGATTAATTACACACTACAAGTTCGCCAGTCTTTCAGCCAGGCCAGTGTCGGTACTTTCAGGGAGGTCCCCCATGCTTTCGCACGAACCTAATTAATGTAAACCTCATTTTCCCAGAGGCGTAACCTCGTTAACACCCTTCTAGACACCTACTTGATCGGTTAATTGTAATGTGTAAAACTCTCCCAGGAGTAACTCTTACTCGCAGTGGGTATCGGGATCCAACTATCTCATAGAAGGTATGCAATCTCATTGCAAATTTCAACACTTGAAATTCCCGATAATATTGCCCCTAGCACCCTATGACCTTGACGGAGGTCAACAAACCATAGGCTACTAGTCAAGTTCAACCCATCATTTCTTGATTGAATCAAACCCACCCGCACGACCTTTGACGGAGGTCAACAAGGTTGCACGACTACCCTAATCCAATCTGCATCATATACATAAGCAGATAAATACTAGTTAGCTACCGCACACGTACTACGCTTGACGGAGGTCAACAAACGTAGCACGAATACTAAGTAGGACTTTTCTGAAATGACGGAGGGCTACGATAGGTTTTTCTGAAAACCTATTGCGTAATGAACTTGATATCGTTGTAGAATCAAATGATTATAAAATGGAGTGTTTTTTAGGCTTTTTCTAGTTTTGCTAAAGGGGTCACTCCCGGTGAAGGGATCGTCGGCCCTTTCCTCGTCGAATGAGGTGCGGGATATATCATATATATCGCTGTGCAAAGCAGAAACTATAGAAGCAATCAAAAGACAAACCGAGTGTGTAGCATCTACCAGTTATTGCTAAAGGGGTCACTCCCGGTGAAGGGATCGTCGGCCCTTTCCTCATCGAATAAGGTGCATGATATATCATATATACCGCTGTGCAAAGCAAGAACTGTAGCTACCTTTTTTATTTTCGAAATTCGATTCCATAACATCTTTAGGTTTCTTTTTCTTTCATTAATCACATTAATGAAGTCCCATCATTTAAAACACCTAAACATCACAGATAAATACGACGTACACTTATGCCATCCGCATTCGTCTCAATGTCCCGTCTGCACCGTTAGGTTATGTAACTAATGGCAGAGCGAGGCAGGGCTAGCGCGGGTGTAAAACATAAGCAACGTCTATATAATATATCATATATAATATATACAGCATCTATCTGAACATATCACATGATCACATCACAGATAACGCAGCAGAAAATATCATATGAAATATTGGATATACTAGGACGTCCGTGTTTTCAATACGAGCCAGTATAAAACACGGATTCCACGGTCGCGATGAATAGCCAAACCCACACCCCTATACCCCTACGAGAGCAGCAAGCAACCCTACCAATTCTAGAGTTAGGAGACCCGGACTCGACTCCTCGAGTTGGTCTCCCACTGGACTCCAGAACCCGGTTACTTGTGCCCTCCTCCTTGGGTCTATCCTAGTGCGGAAAACTAAATAATATACAAACCGTAAGATCATCCCTAACCTGGAAGTGCCCCAATAAAAGAATATTACATACAAGTTTTTACATGAATGAAAATTAAAAAACACCCATCTCACATAAAAACCCCTGGCTATTCAAACACAACGATCCAATATAACATATCCAGCAACACATAACATCACATGTCATCAACGTAAGTAAATATGCGTATCCCAATTGTCGTTGACATATAGCAACGAAACCGGCGATATCACATATTACACTTACGGTCACAGAAAAGAAAGTGTAAAACTACAACAGTTGGAATCCGCAAACCCTTTAGACATCGCATGCCTAATCAAATGAATTCCTTAGACATCGCATGCCTAACAATTATAAACCCCGCATTTTAGTCTAATTATCGAAAACACTTTTCAATATCAAGTTGGGCAATTCAACAAGATTCCCGACATCCTGATTGAATGCTCGTCGCAAACTTCAGTAGGCGGCCGCACCCCCGATACCATCGACGAAGTGCACTAAGGAGGAATACCGCTGCCGCGAGCAACCGAATGGATGCTTTCGGTGACGGGGCTCTCCTATAGTCACTTGGTCGGGGCTATAGGGTGTAGCTGTCTATTAAGTTTATCCGGCGAGTATCCGCGTACGCTACGTGATTGCGACGGACTTTTGATCACATCAAAATTCCGTGGCAACCGATCAAGTGAGACTAAAGTGCAATATTTATAACATTTATTCAGTTATCTCATAACCAATTGTGGATTCCAAATATTGTATCACATTCCAGATAAATAGACTTTCCGATCGAACAATCAAACACCCAAGTTTTTCCGAAACAGCTCAACACATGAAATAAGTTTAAAAACATTCACTTCATGCCTCAGTACCAACAGTCCAGCCGTAGAAGGGTCAAGACAATGCCTCACATGTGGCACGCCGTACTGCCCCAAACCCTAAGGTTCAAAGGGCAGTTCAAGACGGTCGCATAATCGAGTTAAGGTTTGTTGTCTTCTAGAGGGCCATCGCGTTACTTGCACTACTTAGAACGTCATTAAACTACGGAAAAATCCAACACTTGGAAATTTCCCGGCAGGGGAAAAAGTGGGTATTTATATCCGGTCGAACTTTTTAATAGTTTCTAAAATATCCAGAAAAACATAAACGAAGTTAAATTATCCGATCAAATTAACGAGTCCCCAATAAAACCCTAGAAAACTCAACACTTGAGTGGAATTAAAAAATTCCCATAAAAAATTGCCAAGAAAGGACCTAAGAATAAATATATGAAATTCTAGGGACTAAGTCCAAATTTTGGCCGCGGAACCGCCGCCAAACCCCTGATTTTGCCGCGGTTCCGCGGTCATTTTGAGGACTTAGTGGACCGTATTTCACAGTAAATCTTAGTTTTTCCTGCTTGTTTTTCTGAGAATTTTTAATTCACAAAAATCCACTGTTTTGAAAAATGTACAGAGAAGGGTTTTGTCAGGGTTTACGGGTTCGATCAGACTTCTAACTTCGTCTACACTTCGCCTAAAGCTCTAGCTAGGCTCTGATACCACTGTAGGTCAGGCAGCCACCCCATCCAATGGGGTCACCGTGGCACCAACGAGTCCATCAGTCGCTACTTTTTACGCATGCCCCTTCGCGAGGACTACAACCCGCCGGAACGCCTTCTGGTCTTGGGACACTCTGGGGGTAAGAGCCTATGCTTCGCCACACTGTCACACAGTGAGAACCCCCCATAGGTCGACATCCAATGCCTAGTAGCTCTGATACCACTGTAGGGTTCTTAGGCACACTAATGAGGTCTCATAAGGTATCGACCATGCCAAATTCAAATTTTTCCGGTGCCGAGAAATCCTAACTAGATCGTTAACTAGAGATTAGGCGATAACAAACGCGAGCAAATAACTTTACTCTAAAGTGAAAGGGGCTACAACCTTTGTAGATCCGGTCCTCTGCTTCCTTAGCTCCATGATGATATTCTTCCACTGCGATCATCGGATCCCGGACTCTAGCGATGGTTTCGTCAAAGAAATGATCGGGCTAGGTCGTCGACTTCGATACCGAAGATGATCTACGTCGAGGCAACTCAAGATCAAGCTCCAACTTCACCAAGTCATGAAACTTGTGAAGAAAACACCCTATACTACATGGCAAGTGGTAGAGGATGAAGAAATAGGAAGTGGGTTCACTTTAGAATTGGATTTCTCACTCTTTTTCTCAAGGCACCATTGATGCTAGAATGTTTTCTTCTTCTTGAAGAAGAAGAAAAAGAATATGATAAGAATAATGAATAAATGGAAATAAAGTCATTCTTATCATTTTAGCACCATGGTAAAGTGTAGAGAATGAACTAGGGTTTAGTTAAAGGGTTAGGGTTTAGGAAAGAAACAAAATGGCTTGACTTTCAAAGCTTCATGAAGCTTCAAGTGAAATCCAAATAAAGTCACCATTTTATTTCTTAAAAAAATGAATAAATAAATAAATGAATAAGTAAATAAAGCAAATGGAATGAAACCCTAACCATTTACTAAACATGGTTCAAATCAAACATAAACCCAAGTTTGCATGTATCATCAAACATGATACAAACAAGTGCACAAAACTATATCATATATACAATGTGCACATCAAGTGAGAAAATCCATCTTAAGTGAACCAATACTAGTTAATGCAAAGTAATATATCAAATATATAATTATGCATTAAATCATTAAATCAACGATTGATTTAATGATCCGGTCATACTGTACATAACAAATTAATATCAATAGTAACAACTTATCGAATCAACACTTGATCCGATAACCCGGCTATATCGCATATAACCGATCAATGTCACAAATCATGAGAATCGAATACAGTATCATATACTGTTATTATTCTCGGTCCCGCACATATCTCATATGCGCTCCTATTTCGTTTCGCTTGAGCCAGGAAACCTCTGTGTAGGACTCGAAAGACTCGTCAATACGCCGGCAGCAGGTGATGATCATATCAAACACCCACAAGCCGCAAGCGGTCTGCTAAACGTAACGGCCACCCGGGTATTGAGCGATTAGAAGATCGACGAGCAAGCCCGCTCACACTCCTGTGAATCCAACCGGTAACACTTACCGCACAGTCCGGTCTGATTGTCTGATATGTCGCATATCTCGCCTAGGGGTGGTAAATGTCAGACCCCAGTAGCTCGATAAGTCGTATCGATATGAGGTCTATAACAGTTTGAGAAACTACTGGTAACAATTACCAGTCAATCTCAGCAACCCTGGCCAGGGATTTCCGGTTATAGCCAATCGAACACAGCTCAACATCAACTCCCTATACCGGGAAAGACGAATCCCCTCCTATCGCTCATTGCCTCCATGTGATTCGGGACTGTACCCGAAAGCCACCGTTTTGCACGCCCTCTTGGACGTGGTAAGGTGGAAATCAAAGCACAGTGGGAATCACACAAGACTCTATGACGATCTCGGGTCTACAGACTAACTTGTACCAGTGTCACCAGAGAACTGCCATCTGACGTAAGGTATAATACTATCTGGGAGTTCTCGGCGAGTCAGTCCAGTGTACCCAGTCTCCACTGAGCACCCGTATATCATCTCTGATGTCAAACACCAATGGATATGGGATCATCCATCGCCCATCTGTATGGATCGAGAAGGTATACGCTAGTCTACTCTGGTATATCGATGCCCCGTCTCGATACACCCACGACTAAGGACCTTGAAGGATGTACTTATGGACTACCATGTCCCCACTAGTATGATCCGCATCATAGTCCAGGTAGTCAAGTACACATCCTAAGGGCTTTACCAACATGTAACAGAGAGACAATCAGTATACACGTTAAGGTAAAGAGTAACCAGATAGCATACTATCATGTCGAGCAAGAAAGTCCTCCCTATATATATCCCAGCATCCACTACAATATACATCCTATGTACAGTAATGGCCTCTAGGGCATACATATAACTAACAGAGACTAAACCATAGTTAATTATAATGGTTTGGTTAATGAATATCTTAATCAAGACAAAATGAGTGGACTTTGTCAAAGTTGCTTCAAGCTTCATGAAGCTTCAAGCCATGACAAAAGAAGCCACCATTTTGAATAATTAAGATAAATAAAAACCTAAATTATAATTAACATGGTGTATGTCACACACACACCCATGTTTGTATGTATCATCAATCATGATGCAAACTAGTGCACAAACATATATCACATATACAACTTGTGCACTTAAAGTGAGAAAGTCAATCTTAAGTGAACAAATACTAGTTAATGTAAAGTAATATATCAAATATATAATTATACATTAAATCATTAAATCAACACTTGATTTCACGATCCGGTCATATCGCATATAACCGACTAATATCTAGTATATCAATATATCGAATCAACACTTGATTCGGTAACCCAGCTATATCTCATATAACCGACTAATGATACAAATCGCGAGAATAGAATACAGTATCTTATACTGGTATTATTCTCGGTCCCGCACACATCTCATATGCGCTCCTATTTCGTTTCGTTTGAGCCAGGAAACATCTGTGTAGGAATCTAAAGACTCGTCAATACGCCGGCAGTAGGTGGTGATCATATCAATCACCCACAAGCCGCAAGCGGTCTGCTAAACTTAACGGCCACCCGGGTATTGAGCGATCAGAAGATCAACGAGCAAGCCTACTCATACTCCTGCGAATCCAATCAGTAACACTTACCGCACAGTCCGGTCTGTTCGTCTGATATGTCGCATATCTCTCCTAGGGGTGGTAAATGTCAGACCCTAGTAGCTTGATAAGTCATGCCGATGTAAGGTCCACAACAAGCGTGAAACTACTGATAACACTTACCAGTAAATCACTGCAATCCTGACCAGGGATTTCCAGTTATGGCCAGTCGAGCATAGCGCAACATAAACCCCCAATACCGGAAGAGACGAATCCCCTCCTATCGCTCATTGCCTCCATGTGAATCAGGACTGTACCCAAAAACCACATGTTTGCACGACTCAGTAGAGCTGTGGTAGTGTAGAAATCAAAGTACAGTGGGAGACACACAAGACTCTATGACGATCTCGGGTCAACAGACTAAGCTGTACCAGTGTCACCAGAGAACTGCCATCTGACGTGAGGTATAATACCATCTGGGAGTTCTCGGCGAGTCCGTTCAGTATACCCAGTCTCCACTGAGCACCCGCATACCGTCTCTGATGTCAAACACCAATGGATATGGGATCATCCATCGCCCATCACATGGGTCGAAAAGATATACGCTAGTCTACTCTGGAATATCGATGCCCCGTCTCGATATTCCCATGACTAGGAACATTGAAGGATGTACTCATTGACTACCCAGGCCCCACTAGTATGGTCTACATCATAGTCCTGGAAGTCGAGTACACATCCTAAGGGCTTTATCAACATGTAACAGAGAGACAATAAGTATACATGTTAAGATAAAGAGCAACCAGATAGCGTACTATCATGTCGAGCAAGAAAGTCCTACCTATATATGTCCCAACATCCACTACAATATACATCTCATGTACAGTAATGGCCTCTATGGCATACATATAACTAACAATCTCCCACTTGCACTAGGGCCATCTGTAGCAGTGGTTGCATTATCTCATACTCAACCATCCCATATAAGTCTCTCTCTGGGAAAAGACCTTTGTGAGTGGATCCGCCATGTTGTCCTCTGAGTCTACTCTCCTAACCTCGATCACCCTGGAGATCAAATATCTCCATGATCAGGTGATACTGCCTTGGAATATGTCTGGGTCACTGATGGGACCGTGGTTCCTTGTCCAAAGCCTCACCTCCATTGTCATACAATGGTAGGAACCTAGTTCATCTCATGAACTAATATACACCCAAACTACCTCTTTGGTAGTATCTTTGATAGCGATGTCACCAGCCTTTATCGTCTAGTATGCCACGGTATCTAGCTTGGAACTCTTCCAACATACCGTCCCTCCGCTGAGGGTAAAGACAATGCCTGTGACTGACATTCAGTCAATCTTACCACCCTGGAAGCTGTCCAGTGATTCTCCCTAGGATCGATTGATACCATCTCACTACACCTAGTGAGAATCCTAATATCCATTTAGATCTATCTCATAGATCCAAAACCCAGGATTTAGGAGGTATCACCTTTATCCTATTTAGAGAATCCCTGTGATAAGAGGAGATTGACCGTGCGTAGCATAGGAAACTCTTTTCCTATCAAGAGTATGTTGTCCACGTACAATACGAGGATGTTCACCTTACTCTCTACTACCTTTTTGTATATACAAGGTTCATCTACCACTTTGATGAAGTCAAACTCTTTGACTACCACATCAAAACAGATGTTCCAACTCCGGGATGCCTGCTTTGTCACACAAAGCATCTTGCACACGTTTTCACTGCTCCCACTGTCTACGAAGCCCTCTGCCTGTGTACTTATAGACGCTCTCTTCTAAATCAATATTTAGAAAAGCAGTCATGACACCCAACCACCAGATATCGCAATTATGGTATGTAGCAATGGCAAGTAGGATCCGGATGGACCTAAGCATAGCCACTGGAAAAGGTTTCATCATTATCCACGCCTGGTCGATGACGAAAACCTTTACCAAGTCTCAACTTTTCCATATACACCAAGTAATCTTCTCAAGATATACTTGCTCCTGATGGGGATTTAACCCTTCAGATATAGCATCTAAAGTCCATAATTTATTGGTGTACATGGATTCCATCTTAGATCGCTAAGCATCCAGCCATTCTTAGAGAGTTCTCACTCTCGATGGCCTGCTCGAAACTAGTTGGGTCATCATCTCATGATGCAATTCTCTCTCCCACTGTCATCGAGAAACCGAAGTATCTCTCAGGCGGATGAGGAACCCTGCTAGATCGGCGGAGAGGCTGAGGATCGTCGGGGACTATCGAACCCTTTGGTTCTACCAAATCGTCAGCTGTAGTTTGTATAGCTGGAACTCCTTCCAGTTCTACAGAACTGACCTTGCCTCGAGCTTGTTCGGATTTTGCTTTTGACATAGGCCGGACAACCCCTAATCTTGATTTGCTTAAGAGATAGGCTCTTCCCATACCATATCTCATATGGAGTGGTAGGCAGTGATCTGATTCGAACCTAATTCAATAGGTATGCAGCTTCTTAAGTGCATAACCCCCAAAAGGAAACAGGTAACTCAGTATTACTCATCATAGAGCGCACCATATCTTATAGGGTGCTATTGCTCCGCCCCGATATACCGACGTGCTGTGGTGTATACGAAGGAGTAATGCTGAGAGAGAATCTCATTCTCCTTTAGAATAGTCCAGGAATTCCGTGCTCAAGTATTCTCTTCCTTGATCTCATCAAAGGACATAATACTTATACCCGTATTTTGGTTCTGCACTTCTAACTTACATTCTATGAATATCTCAAAAGGTTTGGACTTGTGTTTCAACAGGAACATATGTCTGAATCTTGAGAGATCATCAAAGAATGTAATGAAGTACAAAGAACCGGTCTTGGCATCTGTAGACAGGAGACTTTCATACATCAGCATGTATCAATCTCAAGAGTTCACTAACTCTTTCTCAGTTTCCAATAAACAAAGCTATGGTCATCTTGTCTTTGTGACATGACCGGCAAGTTTCACAAGATGTAAATTCAAACAGATTTAAATATGCATCTAAATGTAACTTAGCTAGTTGGGTCGCATTGATATGACCTAGTCTATAATGCCTCAAGAAGGATTCGTTCATTTCTGAACTCTTCCTCTCGTGTGTGTTCTGTATACTAAGAACTGTAGTCTGATTTAGAACGTCAATGCTTTTAGATAACATGCCTGAACCGATCAACTCTTGATATAGGAAATGTTCAAAATATTATCCAACAATACAAAATTATATCATTTCTTTACTAATAAAAAGACAGATATGATGTTGTATATCAGGTTCGGTATCTAATAACATTCGTTCAGAATCAATGTATTCTGGTAATACAGGGTGATAGTGACCAACAGACTTGGCTGCAACACTTGCATCGTTTTCTGTCTCATGAAACTTATCACCCGTTCTCAGTTCTCTACCTTTCTGTAGCCCATGTAACAGATTACATATGCGGGATCCTGATCCGGTATCTAATACCCAGGACGTAGAGGATACAGAGAAACAGTTCTATGTAATGAACACACCCAAAGAAGATGCATCATCATGCACTTTCTTCGTTTGGGCGGCATGGAAAATCTGGTATTCCCCAATTTCTTGCTCTGTCTTATAACAATTATAAGTTGGAGCGAGACCAACGTGTAAGTCCACGGTAGCGCCCCGGCCGTCTAACAGAAGCCAAATGCGAAACAAAAACTTTTTACAACTGGCGCTATCGCGTACTATAACCCGGATCTGCCATTAAAGCTAAACTAACAAACTACAAAGTGGGTAGAAATGTTATACCGAATGATCCGAGTCCTTCGGTCTTCAACCATCATCCCACGCTTGTTGCGGCTGCTCCGATCTCCTCGATCTCCAGTCTTCTCGTCCAGGTGGCACCACGTCGACGGATCTTTAAACGGGCTCCCGCCTCTGAACCGAGGCAACTCGGTCGTCAAGTTTGCTAAAAGAGACGACCAAGATGATATAGAGAATAAGTAGAACACTTTGTCTCATTACGTCTAAAGCTATGGACGAACGGTTAATGAAGTTGCCTTTTTGGATCGGGTGAAATAAGAAATGAGGCTATCTTAATTTCCATGAATCCAATACATTAATATTTTCAAAACAACAACCATGATCCTCTCAAGAGAGGGGGCCAGCCACTATATAGCAAGAGGGAGGTGAGGGTAAGAGAGAGGAGGGGTGACCACAAGGATATGAAGCTTATCATAACATTAATACAAGGAATGAGTCATACAACACCTAGCATGAACACAATCAATGCAAACCAATCACAATTAACCAAGTCACCTTATCATTAAATGCACCATTAATGACCTAATGACTCACAAGCCTTGTCACCCTCTCTAGAACCTTCTAGAACACTGACTCACCTCATCAAGAAAAGATAAATCCGCATTTAACTGAATGTTAAATACGACTGATAGAAAACTGGAAACTGGCAAATTCCAAAATTGATCCTGAAACGAATTTCAGGATAACCCCGTAATGGTATAAACATACCCGCATTTGTATTACGACCGAATACAAATGCATCTGAGACAAAGATATTATATCTACACAGTATAATACTCGGATCCGGCTTAAACCAAAGCCGACCAGTATTATCTTCCCGAAAAATGACACGTGCGAAAATGCACGTGCATTTTCCGAACCTTGCCATAAAACCATACGGCCTCTAAAACGTTTCGCCCGAACTTGGGAAAGTGTCTGTGGGGGACTCTAATGACTCATCAACACACTGGCACTGGGTATAACCTCTAGCACGTCAGAGGTACAAGCTGTACGTGTAAGTGCACGGCGGCGCCCCGGCCGTCAATCCGACGGCCAAATTCGGAAGCGGTGATAAACTTAAATTTTTCTTGAACTGGCAAACCGCCGCGCACTAATACCCGGATCGAACCATTAATTAGTCCTAGCTAACTACAAGATGGGGAAGAGAGATATACCGACTGATCCAAGTCCTCCGGTCTTCTCGTCGTCGTCCCGATCTCCTGCGGAAGCTCCGGTCTCCACCTCGTCGCCGGAAGTGCACCAAATCGCCTACTTCTTTTACGGGCTCCCACCTCAATGCCGAGGCAACTTGGGCACGAAGCTGGCTAGTCGACGTGCTCAAGATTTGCTGTAGAATGTGTAGTACTCAAGTCTCACTTTGGGGTTCATGGAGATGCCATTTTAGGTGGAGGGATGATACAAGAACAATGTAGATGAACTTTGGGGATTATGGAACATGAAATGAACAAAACCCCACCCTCTAAAATATTGGACAGCCCTTGCCTAATATGGCCGGCCATGACAATGGTGGAGGGGTGAATGAGAGAGTGGAGTGTATGTATCAAAAGATAATGGGAGCCATTCTCAATAAACCAAAAAGAGAGAGAGAGAAGGCTATCATGCAAAGAATCATCATCACAACAATTCCAATACACAACCAACAACCACCTCTCATCATCAACAATCATGTCCACAAAAGTCATGCCATCATGACAAGAAGTCAAGTCAAAAGGTCAAGGTATGGAGCAACCATGATGAAGTCAAAAAGTCAAGTGATCATGACATGGCAATATGCAAAAGACCCCCTCCACAAATGCCTATTTGCAACAATGCAAATAAGCCCTCCTCCACCAATCTTCGGCCAATCAACGATACAAAGGAAATTGGCCGAAACGGAAAGCAAACTGGCAACTCCAGAAAACTGGTCCCGTAATAAATTACAGGAAACCCCGATACTGTGCATACACACCCGCATTTGTATTCCGACCGAAATACAAATGCAATGAGACAAAGTCTACACTGTACTATACTAGGATCCGGCTTAAACCAAAGCCGGCTAGTAATATCCGTTCGATCCTGATCCGTGCAATACCGAACGTATCTGATCGAACCCTGCCATATATCCATACAGCCTGTAGTACAAACTGTCCGATCCTGATCCGTGCAATACCGCACGTATCTGATCGGACCTTGCCATATCTCCATACGGCCTCTACAACTTTTCGCCCGAAAGCTGAGTATCTGAATGTGGGGGACTCTAAAGCCTCGTCAACACCTTGGTTGTGGATTTAACCACTAGCACGTCAGAGGTATAAGCCAATACGTAACGGGCTACCAGGTATTGACCAAAAGGGACGTCTGTGAGCGAACTCAGCCTGACAACCCTACTGAGCCTGTCAATGCAATATCCGTACAGTCCGGTCCGTTCGTCTATGAGTATCGCATAGCGGGCCTAGGGGTTGGTAAAAGTCAGACCCTCAAAAGCGGTACAAGTCGTGTCGGAGTGTAGCCCAGAACACCCTGAGATACTACTGGAATACCTACCAGTAAATCTCCTTGCCTCGGCCGAGGGCTTCGTGTAATGGCTCTCCTAGACACAGCACGACCTCACCCCCAATACCGGGAGAGACGAACCCCTGAAGATACGCTCACTGCCTCCATGTGGCTCGGGACTGTACCCAACTAAAACCTGTTTGCACGACTCCTTTGAGCCGTGGTAGGGTAGTAATCAAAGTACAGTGGGAACTCACACGAGACAAATGACGATCCCCTGGTCGATGAACTAACCTGCACACATGTCACCAGGGAACTTCCATCTGACGTCTGGTATATGACCAACTAGCATGTTCCCGGCGAGTCCTGTCCGGTGTACTCATAACCCAATGAGCACCTGTATACATCTTAGGTGAACCAACTGACACCAGTGGCTTGTAAGACCGGCCACCGCCCCTCGTTGGGGTTTCGACTATATACACTAGTCTACTCTGGAGTATCGATGCCCTGTCTCGAAACTCACACAACTAGGGACCATTTAAGGATATGCTTATAGACCCCCAGCTCCCACTTATATGATCGCCCTCATACTGCTGGTGGTCAAGCAAGAATCCTAGGGGCTCTACCAACGTGTAATAGCGACTTGTCAGGTCACTTAAAGCAGTACACGATGATAAAGGTAAACCAGATAGCATACTATCATCTCGAGTAAGACTGTCCTACCGGGATAGGTCCTCCATCAATCATTGCAATCACGTACCTGTGACCTAATAATTGACTCTGAGGGCACTATCTCCAACAATCTCCCACTTGCACTCAAGGCTAATTATTGCGATGTCGCATACTCACAGCTCGTGTGATACCGAACACCCAACTCCTCTACTAGTCAGTCTCACAAAGCTCGTTTGCGAAACTATGCATTCGAGGAATAGCCTAAGTGAGTGGATCCGCTTTGTTGTTTCTTTCTATGTCTCTCTATATCTCAAGTTCGCGGAGAAAGCCATCTCCCGAAATGAGCAATACCTGTCTTAGAATGTGTTTGGATGTCTGATGGGACCTAGCTCATAATTGAACTCCAAATCCAAACTTCTTAGACTGTATCGTCAACTGAACTTAATCAGTATCCTGCGCCATGCCACCCTCAGTATTGCCTTGGACCACCTGTCCAAAATACTGCCCCTCATCAGAAGGAAAACTATAACTCTGACAACCTCCTTGTCGTCCATGTCACCTTAGAAGCCTGGAATGACAACTGTCTCCCAAATGGGGCTGTCGTTATCATATCCCTAGAACATCCACTTATGTTCTAAAACTGCTTTCGACTGTTTCTCCAGGATTGGATTAATGTCAACTTATTGCATCTAGTGCAAGAACAACATCTGGTGTGGTACTTGACATCTCATGATTGACTCAATTGCCTGAGCAAGTGATCTGCCAATCATGCACATCCCTCTCTACTTTAGTCTGTAAGACACCTTTAGAGAGGGTGACTCCATCACCTGCAGGTACACTACCGTGCCAGGAGTCGTCCATCCTAAATACTCTTAGAATGCTGTCAAAGTACCCTGATTGGGAAACCACCCAAACCTAGATCTAAAACCATAGATCTAGTAACCAGTATGTCTGATATAAAATCCATTTCCTTTGTAGAGAAATCACTGTGTGACGACCAAAGTATAACCGATCGTAGTATAGGAATATCACTTCCTACTTTGTGTATGTCATCCAAATACCAGGACATCACACCCTACTACCATCTCAACAGATCCATCCCCTATTCTGATAAAGTCAAACCCATGACTGTCACGTCAGAAATAAATGATCTATCTCCGCTACATCTGCTTTAGTCTATAAATAGACATAAGCTACCTATCCACCAATGCTTCCGCTGCTCCCAATGACTACGACAACCCTCTGGCAGAGTCATATAGACGTACACTTCTAAAACTAGTTTAGAACGACGCTATACTCATCCTCCCGCCGGGTCTCGCAGCCTGGAACAACAGCAATGGTAATTTTGGGTAAACAAGAACTTCCCTGTCACCGTCCTTGAGGCTACCGTAGTACCTCTCGGGTGCCTGAAGTTACCCACCTTATCTGCGGAGTGGCCAATGGAATGTCAAACCGGATTGAATCTTTAGGTTCCTTATCAAATCTTCAGTAATCGTTTGTGGTTCTGGAATCACTTCCAGTTCTACCATACTCCCACTACAGTTTTCTGAAAAAATCCATTTTTAATAAAACTGTGGCGAGTCTAGAACAATATTGCTATTGTTCATCCAGATGGTAGAAAATCAACCCTCGTCGTTGTTAGTTATATGTATGCCCCAGAGGCCATTACTGTACATAGGATGTATATTGTAGTGGATGCTGGGACATATATAGGGAGGACTTTCTTGCTCGACATGATAGTATGCTATCTGGTTGACCTTTACCTTAACGTGTATACTGATTGTCTCTCTGTTACATGTTGGTAAAGCCCTTAGGATCTGTACTTGACTACCTGGACTATGATGCGGATCATACTAGTGGGGACATGGTAGTCCATAAGTACATCCTTCAAAGTCCCTAGTCGTGGGTGTATCGAGACGGGGCATCGATATACCAGAGTAGACTAGCGTATACCTTCTCGACCCATACAGATGGGCGATGGATGATCCCATATCCATCGGTGTTTGACATCGTAGATGATATACGGGTGCTCAGTAGAGACTGGGTACACTGGACGGACTCGCCGAGAACTCCCAGATGGTATTATACCTCACGTCAGATGGCAGTTCTCTGGTGACACTGGTACAGACTAGTCTGTTGACCCGAGATCGTCATAGAGTCTTGTGTGGTTCCCACTGTGCTTTGATTTCCATCTTACCACGTCCAAGAGGGCGTGCAAAACGGTGGTTTTTGGGTACAGTCCCGAGTCACATGGAGGCAATGAGCGATAGGAGGGGATTCGTCTCTCCCGGTATAGGGAGTTGATGTTGCACAGTGTTCGATTGGCTATAACAGGAAGTCCCTGGCCAGGGCTGCTCAGAGAATTGCTGGTAAGTGTTACCAGTAGTTTCTCGACCCGTTATGAGCCTCATATCGACACGACTTATCGAGCTATTGGGGTTTGACGTTTACCACCCCTAGGCAAGATATGCGACATATCAGACGATCAGACCGGACTGTACGGTAGTGTTACTGGTCGGATTCACTGGAGTGTGAGCGGGCTTGCTCGTCGATCTTCAGATCGCTCAATACCCGGGTGGCCGTTACGTTTAGCAGACCGCTTGCGGCTTGTGGATGTTTGATATGATCATCATCCGCTGCCGGCGTATTGACGAGTCTTTAGAGTCCTACACAGAGGTTTCCTGGCTCAAGCGAAACGAAATAGGAGCGCATATGAGATATGTGCGGGACCGAGAATAATGCGTGTATGTGATACCGTATTCCATTCTCGCGATGAATGTATCGAATGGTTGTATGCGATATAACCTAGTTATCGATTCAAGCGTTGATTCGATAAGCCGATACATTGTATACTAGTCGGTTGTGTGCGACATGACCGGATCATTGAATCAAGTGTTGATTTAATGATTTAATGTATAATTATATATTTGATATATTACTTTGCATTAACTAGTATTGGTTCACTTTAAATGGATTTTTTCTCACTCGGGTGTGCGCATTACATATGCGATATGATTTTGTGCACTTGATTGTATCATGTTTGATGATACATGTTTACTTGTGTTTTGTGTAAAGTTTAAACCATGGTTATGTAATGGTTAGGGTTTACATTTTCATATCTATTTATTTATTCATTTATTCATTTTGAAAAATGAAAAGCAAATGAGAAAATGGTGGCTTCTTTTGTTTTGTTCATGAAGCTTCATGAAGACTTTGACCAAGTGACCATTTTGTCTCATGCTTAACCCTAACCATCCCACTAACCATGATTTATTCTCTACACTTGACCATGGTTCAATGATGATAAGTATTCTTTTTACTTTTCATTTTAATTTAACTTATCATATCATTTTTCTTCTTCTTCTTCCTTGAACTCAAGAAGAAAAGCTTAGGTCATCAATGGTGATTGATGATAAAGAGTGAGAAATCCAATTCTAAATTGAACCCACTTCCTATTTCTTCATCCTCTACCTCTTGCCAAGTAGTAGAGTGTGTTTTCTTCACAAGTTTCTTGACTTGGTGAAGTCGGAGCTTGATTTAGCGATGCCTCGACGTAGATCATCTTCGGCATGGACATCGACGACCTAGCTCGCCTATTCTCCGATGAAGTCGACGCTAGAGCCCGGATTTGATTTGGACAGCAGAGAGGACCTCATCTCGGAGCCGTGGAGGTGGAGGACCGGATCTACAAAGGTTGTATTTCCGTTTCCCATTAGTTAATTGTTAACTAGTTTACTTTTCGCCTAGTTTTCTAGCAAACGATCCGTAGTTTAGGGTTTCTCGGCACCGTAAATTTTGAAATTGGCATGGTTGATGCCTTGTGAGACCTCTTGAGGGTGCCTAGGAACCCTACAGTGGTATCAGAGCCTAGTTAGAGCCTTAGGCGAAGTCTAGACGGAATTTGAAGTCCGAACGAACCCGAAACCCGATCACAAAATAGCTCTCTGTCCTTTTTTCAAAAACTGGGATTTTTCCATATTAAAAATTTTCAAAAAATTCAGCAGGGAATTACATGAGTTACTGTGAAGCACGTGATGGTAATTCGACAACATAGGTGCGGAACCGCGGCCCCCACCATGGGATGCGCGGCGGTTCCGCGGCCACTGTATTGAATTACAGCACGTGTCTTCCACAGTAACTCATGTCTTGTAGTGCTGAGTCTTCTGGGAATTTTTAATATTTTTTCAAGAGTTGAATTTTCTGGGTTGTTTTGGGGACTTAGTATATTCGATCGGATTATCAAATTTTGTCTGTGTGGCTTTTCCGGATAATCTTAGAATATGTTAAAAAGTTCGACCGGATATAAATACCCAATTTTTCCCCTGTCGGGAAATTTCCAAGTGTTGGATTTTTCCGTAGTTTAACGACGTTCTAAGTAGTGCAAGTAACGCGATGGTCCCTCTAGAAGACAACAAACCTTAACTCGATTATGTGACCGTCTTGAACTGCCCTTTGAACCTTCGGGTTTGGGGCAGTACGGCGTGCCACATGTGAGGCGTTGGCTTGACCCTTCTACGGCTGGACCGTTGGTACTGAGGTACGAACTGAATGTTGTTAGACTAGTTTCATGTGTTGATCTGTATCGGGAAAACTTGGGTGTTAGAATGTTCGATCGGAAAGTTTAACATTTTCTATTTATCTGGAATGGGATACAATAATTGGAATTCACAAATAGTTATGAGATAACTAAATGAATGTTATAAACATAGCACTTTAGTCTCACTTGATCGGTTGCCACGGAATTTTGATGTGATCAAAAGTCTGTCGCAATCACGTAGCGTACGCGGATACTCGCCGGGTAAACTTAATAGATAGCTTCACTCCATAGCCCCGACCAAGTGACTGTAGGAGAACCCGTCGCCAAAAGCATCCCTCCGGGTGCTCGCGGTAGCGGTGTTCCGCCTTGGTGCACTTCGTCGACGGTAACGGGGGTGCGGCCGTCTACTGAAGTTTGCGACGAGCATTCGATCAGGATGTCGGGAATCTTGTTGAATTGCCCGACTTGATATTGAAAAGTGTTTTCGATTTTGAGACTAAAATGCGGGGTTTATAATTGTTAGGCATGCGATGTCTAAGTAATTCATTTGATTAGGCATGCGATGTCTAAAGAGATTGCGGATTCCAACTGTTGTAGTTTTACACTTTCTTTTCTGTGACCGTAAGTGTAATATGTGATATCGCCGGTTTCGTTGCTATATGTCAACGACAATTGGGATGCGCATATTTACTTACGTTGATGACATGTGATGTTATGTGTTGCTGGATATGTTATATTGGATCGTCGTGTTTGAATAGCCGGGGGGTTTTTATTTGAGATGAGTGTTTTTCATTTTCATTCATGTAAAAACTTGTATGTAATATTCTTTTATTGGGGCGCTTCCAGGTTGCGGAAGTTGTCACCGTTTGTATATTATTTACTTTTCCGCACTAGGATAGACCCAAGGAGGAGGGCACAAGTAACCGGGTTCTGGAGTCCAGTGGGAGACCAACTCAAGGAGTCGAGTCCGGATCTCCTAACTCCAGAATTGGCAGGGTTGCTTGCCGCTCTCGTAGGGGTCTAGGGGTGTGGGTTTGGCTATTCATAACGACCGTGGAATCCGTGTTTTATACTGGCTCGTATTGAAAACACGGACGTCCTAGTATATCCAATATTTCATATGATTCTTCTGCTGCGATATCTGTGATGTGATCATGTGATGTTCTGTGATAGATACAGTATATAGTATATATGATATATTATATAGACGTTACTTATGTTTTACACCCGCGCTAGCCCTGCCCCGCTCTGCCGTTAGTTACCTAACCTAACGGTGCACGAGGGGACATCGAGGCGAATGCGGATGGCATAAGTGTACGTCGTATTTATCTGTGATGTTTAGGTACTTAAATGATGGGACTTCATTAATGTGATTAATGAAATAAAAGAAACCTAAGATGTTGTAGAATCGAATTTCAAAATAAAACAGGTAGCTACAGTTCTTGCTTTGCATAGCAGTATATGAGATATATCCTGCACCTTATTCGATGAGGAAAGGACCGAGATCCCTTCACCGGGAGTGACTCCTTTAGCAATAACTGGCAGATGCTACACACTCGGTTTGTCTTTTGATTGCTTTTAAGAGTTTTTGCTTTGCACAGTGATATATATGATATATCCCGCACCTCATTCGACGAGGAAAGGACCGACGATCCCTTCACAGGGAGTGACTCCTTTAGCAAAACTAGAAAAGCCTCAAAAGCACTCCATTTTAAAATCATTTGATTCTACAACGATATCAAGTTCATTACGCAATAGGTTTTCAGAAAAACCTGTCGTAGCCCTCCGTCATTTCAGATAAGTACTAGTTAGTATTCGTGCTGCGGTTGTTTGGCATGCGTCAAGGCGTAGTGTACGGTAGCTAACTAGTGCTTATCTGCCAGCATATGATGTGATTGGATTAGGGTATTCGTACGGCGTTGTTTGGCATGCGTCAAGGGTCGTGCGGGTGGGTTTAATTCAATCAAGAAATGTACGGGTTGAACTTGACTAGCAGACTATGGGTTGTTTGGCATGCGTCAAGGTCATAGCGAGCTAGGGGCAAAACATTATCGGGAATTTCAAGTGTTGAAATTTGCAATGAGATTGCATACCTTCTATGAGATAGTTGGATCCCGATACCCGCTGCGAGTAAGAGTTACTCCTGGGAGAGTTTTATATATTACAATTAGCCGATCAAGTAGGTGTCTAGAAAGGTGTCAACGAGGTTACGCCTCTGGGAAAACGAGGTTTACATTAATTAGGTTCGTGCGAAAGCACGGGGGACCTCCCTCAAAGTACCGACACTGGCCTGGCTGAAAGATTGGCGAACTTGTAGTGTGTAATTAATCCCGGCTAGTCTTTCCTTTTAGGTTTTGAAGGAAGATTTGATAAAAAGCAGTGGGAGCCATCCTGATTAGATAAAATAATAACCAATCTATTCTTGACAGAGCGCACGCTGAGTGTTTTCTTCTCTCTCTCTCCTGGTAGCGACCATATCACGCCTTAATCAAGATAATAATACGGAATATTGACCGAACCCGCTTGTTATACTGAGCTGGGGAACGTTGGTCCCGCTCCAACTTATACTGTTATAAGACAGAGCAGGAAATTGGGGAATACCAGATTTCCCGTGCCGCCCAAACGAGGAGAGTGCATGATGATGCATCATCTTCGGGTGTGTTCATTACAGAGAACTGTTTCTCAGTATCCTTTACGTCCTGGGTATGTGATACCAGATCAGGATCCCAGATATGTAATATGTTACATAGGGCTACAGAAAGGTAGAGAACTGAGAACGGGTGATAAGTTTCATGAGGCAGAAAACGGGGCAAGTGTTGCAGCCAAGTCTGTTGGTCACTGTCACCCTGTATTACCAATACATTGATTCTGAACGAATGTTATTAGATACCGAACCTGTTATGCAAAATCATATCTGTCTCTTTATTAGTAAAGAAACGATAAAATTTTGTATTGTTGGACAATGTTTTGAACATTTCCTATATCAAAAGTTGATCGGTTCAGGCACGTTATCTAAAAGCATTAATGTTCTAAATCAAACTACAGTTCTTAGTATACGGAACACACACAAGAGAGGAAAAGTTCAGAAATGAACGAATCCTTCTTGAGGTATTGTAGACTAGGTCATATCAATGCGACCCGACTAGCTGCAGTTACATAAAGATGCATATTTAAATCAGTTTGAATTTACATCTTGTGAAACTCGCCAGTCATGTCACAAAGATAAGATGACCATAGCTCCGTTTATTGGAAACAGAGAAAGAGTTAGTGAACTCATGGGATGATACATGTTGATGTATGTAGGCCCCCATTCTACACATGCCAAGACCGGTTCTTTGTACTTCATTACATTCTCTGATAATCTCTCGAGATTCAGACATATGTTCCTGTTGAAACACAAGTCCGAACCTTTTGAGATATTCACAGAATATAAGTTAGAAGTAGAGAACCAATACGGGTATATGTATTATGTCCTATGATGAGATCAAGGAGGGGAATACTTGAGCACGGAAATACTGGACTAGTCTAAAGGAGAATGAGATTCTCTCTCAGCATTACTCCTCCGTATACACCATAGCACGATGGTATATCGAGGCGGAGCAATAACACCCTATGTGATAAGGTGTGCTCTATGATGAGTACTACTGAGTTACCTATTTCCTTTTGGGAGTTATGCACTTGAGAAGCTGCATACCTATTGAATAGGGTTCCAATCAAATCAGTTGCCTACCGCTTCATATGTGATATGGAAAGGGAAGAGCCCATATCTTAAGTTGGTTAAGATTTGGGGTTGTCTGGCCTATGTCTAAAAGCAAAATCCGGACAAGCTCGAGGCAAGGTCTGTTATGTAGAACTGGAAAAGTTCCAGCTATACGAACTACAGCAGATGATTTGATAGAACCAAGGAATTCAGTAGATACCAACGAACCTCAGCCTCTCCGCCGATCTAGTAGGGTTCCTTACCCACCTGAGAGATACTTCGGTTTCTCTATGACAGTGGGAGCGAGGATTACATCATGAGATGATGACCCAACTAGTTTCGAGCTGGCCATCAGGAGTAGGACTCTGTAAGAATGGCTGGATGTTTATCGATCTGAGATGGAATCCTTATACACCAACAAAGTATGGACTTTAGTTGCTATATCTGAAGGGTTAAATCCCCATCAGGAGAAAGTATATCTTGAGAAGATTACTTGGTGTACATGGAAAAGTTGAGACTTTCAAAGCTAGAATAGTTAAAGGTTTTCGTCATCGACCAGGCGTGGATAATGATGAAACCTTTTCCAGTAGCTATGCTTAAGTCCATCCAGATCCTACTTGTCACGGCTACATACCATGACTGCGATATTTGGTGGTTGGGTGTCTTGACTGCTTTTCTAAATGATGATTTAGAAGAGAGCGTCTATAAGTACACAGCCAGAGGGCCTCGTAGACAGTGGGAGCAGCGGAAACGTGTGCAAGATGCTTTATAGGATAAAGCAGGCATCGCGGAGTTGGAACATCTGTTTTGATGGATTAGTCAAAGAGTTTGACATCATCAAAATGGTAGATGAACCTTGTATAAACAAAAAGGTAGTAGGGAGTATGGTGGTGATCCTCGTAGAGTACGTGGATGACATACTCTTGATAGGGAAAGAGTTTCCTATGCTACGCTCGGTCAATCTCCGTTTATCACAATGATTCTCCATATAGGAACATAATGATACCTACTAACTCCTGGATTTTGGATCTATGAGATAGATCTAAATGGATGTTAGGATTCTCACTTGTTGAAGTGAGATGGTATCACATGATCCTGGGGAGAATCACTGGAAGGGTTCCAGGGTGATAAGGACGACTGAATGTCAGTCACAGGCATTGTTTTTACCCTCAGTGGAGGGACGGTATATTGGAAGAGTTCCAAGCTAGATACCGTGACATACTAGACGATAAAGGCAGCATACATCGCTACTTTAGATGCTACCAAAGAGGCTGTTTGGATGTATATTGGTTCATGAGATGAACTATGTTCCTCCCATTGTGTGACAATGGAGTTGTGGCTTATGCCAAGGAACGTCCATCCCATCAGTGATCCAGACATATTCTAAGGCAGTATCACCTGATCATGGAGATAGTTGATCTCCAGGGTGATCGAGGTTAGGAGAGTAGACTCAGAGGACAAACACAGCGGATCCACTCACGAAAGGCCTTTTCCCAGAGAGAGACTTTTATGGGATGGTTGAGTATGAGATACTGCAACCACTGCTACAGATGGCCCTAGTGCAAGTGGGAGATTGTTAATTATATGTATGCCCTAGAGGCCATTACTGTACATAGGATGTATATTGTAGTGGATGCTGGGACATATATAGGGAGGACTTTCTTGCTCGACATGATAGTATGCTATCTGGTTGACCTTTACCTTAACGTGTATACTGATTGTCTCTCTGTTACATGTTGGTAAAGCCCTTAGTATCTGTACTTGACTACCTGGACTATGATGCGGATCATACTAGTGGGGACATGGTAGTCCATAAGTACATCCTTCAAAGTCCCTAGTCGTGGGTGTATCGAGACGGGGCATCGATATACCAGAGTAGACTAGCGTATACCTTCTCGACCCATACAGATGGGCGATGGATGATCCCATATCCATTGGTGTTTGACATCAGAGATGATATACGGGTGCTCAGTAGAGACTGGGTACACTGGACGGACTCGCCGAGAACTCCCAGATGGTATTATACCTCACGTCAGATGGCAGTTCTCTGGTGACACTGGTACAGACTAGTCTGTTGACCCGAGATCGTCATAGAGTCTTGTGTGGTTCCCACTGTGCTTTGATTTCCATCTTACCACGTCCAAGAGGGCGTGCAAAACGGTGGTTTTTGGGTACAGTCCCGAGTCACATGGAGGCAATGAGCGATAGGAGGGGATTCGTCTTTCCCGGTATAGGGAGTTGATGTTGCATAGTGTTCGATTGGCTATAACAGGAAGTCCCTGGCCAGGGCTGCTCAGAGAATTGCTGGTAAGTGTTACCGGTAGTTTCTCGACCCGTTATGAGCCTCATATCGACACGACTTATCGAGCTATTGGGGTCTGACGTTTACCACCCCTAGGCAAGATATGCGACATATCAGACGATCAGACCGGACTGTACGGTAGTGTTACTGGTCGGATTCACTGGAGTGTGAGCGGGCTTGCTCGTCGATCTTCAGATCGCTCAATACCCGGGTGGCCGTTACGTTTAGCAGACCGCTTGCAGCTTGTGGATGTTTGATATGATCATCATCCGCTGCCGGCGTATTGACGAGTCTTTAGAGTCCTACACAGAGGTTTCCTGGCTCAAGCGAAACGAAATAGGAGCGCATATGAGATATGTGCGGGACCGAGAATAATGCGTGTATGTGATACCGTATTCCATTCTCGCGATGAATGTATCGAATGGTTGTATGCGATATAACCTAGTTATCGATTCAAGCGTTGATTCGATAAGCCGATACATTGTATACTAGTCGGTTGTGTGCGACATGACCGGATCATTGAATCAAGTGTTGATTTAATGATTTAATGTATAATTATATATTTGATATATTACTTTGCATTAACTAGTATTGGTTCACTTTAAATGGATTTTTTCTCACTCGGGTGTGCGCATTACATATGCGATATGATTTTGTGCACTTGATTGTATCATGTTTGATGATACATGTTTACTTGTGTTTTGTGTAAAGTTTAAACCATGGTTATGTAATGGTTAGGGTTTACATTTTCATATCTATTTATTTATTCATTTATTCATTTTGGAAAATGAAAAGCAAATGAGAAAATGGTGGCTTCTTTTGTTTTGTTCATGAAGCTTCATGAAGACTTTGACCAAGTGACCATTTTGTCTCATGCTTAACCCTAACCATCCCACTAACCATGATTTATTCTCTACACTTGACCATGGTTCAATGATGATAAGTATTCATTTTACTTTTCATTTTAATTTAACTTATCATATCATTTTTCTTCTTCTTCTTCCTTGAACTCAAGAAGAAAAGCTTAGGTCATCAATGGTGATTGATGATAAAGAGTGAGAAATCCAATTCTAAATTGAACCCACTTCCTATTTCTTCATCCTCTACCTCTTGCCAAGTAGTAGAGTGTGTTTTCTTCACAAGTTTCTTGACTTAGTGAAGTCGGAGCTTGATTTAGCGATGCCTCGACGTAGATCATCTTCGGCATGGACATCGACGACCTAGCTCGCCTATTCTCCGATGAAGTCGACGCTAGAGCCCGGATTTGATTTGGACAGCGGAGAGGACCTCATCTCGGAGCCGTGGAGGTGGAGGACCGGATCTACAAAGGTTGTATTTCCGTTTCCCATTAGTTAATTGTTAACTAGTTTACTTTTCGCCTAGTTTTCTAGCAAACGATCCGTAGTTTAGGGTTTCTCGGCACCGTAAATTTTGAAATTGGCATGGTTGATGCCTTGTGAGACCTCTTGAGGGTGCCTAGGAACCCTACAGTCGTAGCCTGGGTCAACCCACAAACAGCCATTACAGAAACGTGCCTTGAGTTGTCCAGTGTCTGGTTTTAAGCATAAACCGGACAACTCCCCGTACCTTAACATCGTTAAGATATGAACTGTTCTATATCCAATATAAAAACAGAGGCACTGATTTAATTGAACCAGATTCAAATCATGCAGCTGTCTCCAGTGCATGTCAACTAAATGGAAGAAGGCCTATCAGCGTTACTCAACTTAGGGATGCTTCCAATTATGAGTAACCTGAAAAAGAAGCTTGTTCTCTTTATCATTACTATCAACTGAATACCATACACAAGTATCTACATCTTCGATCACTTTGAAGAATCCCGATACTTTCTACACTTGGTTCTCTACTCTATTCAAATACCTATAACTTCTCAAAATTCGGACCATGTGTTTCCACGAAACACCTGTCTAAAAACTAGAGAAGTCATAAGTAAACCGAATATAGTACGAGGACCAACCCCTCTATCCTGATAGACCCTGGACAACATACAATACTCTGTATAAGTCCCTTGAGTCTGATAACTCATTCACTGTGTGTCGTAGGTTAAAAACTGTACTTATGGTTAAGAAGAATTACACCGCTGTTTAATGCTCCTTACCTAACCATCCACTGATATAGGTAAATGTCGTAGACATAATTTCAGAAAGGTATATCTCACTCTATGAAAATAGACGTACAGATATATCAATTTGAAATTGGTGCATAACAGAGGATATTCAAAACCAAATATTTGCCGTCCGGCAACCAACCCAGGTGACTTCCTCAAATATCACCGATTACAACGAATCCCGTTATAATGAGGATGATCACCCAATTCCCAATAACCTACTCCCACTCATTATCTGTAAAACCATACAGATATGTGAATCGTACCTGGTAAATACATACCCTGGAGTAAGTATCTAATCGGGAAATCAGTTTTCCTTTAACAGTACACAGGGAGACTGAAACATTGAAATGTGTCGATGGGGTATCCCGGTATTCCTAGTAATGCCTCTTCCAGATTCACGACTGTAACCGTATAGTTCTTTGCCACCTCTCCAAATCCCTTCATATGTCTTTAGTCTTTACCTTCTACACACCCCTTAGGCCAAATGGTTTTCTTTCTTCCCTACCGTTCGGCACCAGCCTATGGTTTGGAAGAAGACTATCCAATAAGCATAATGGGTGTACTGTCCCAATCCTAGGAACACTCGCAATGCGAGAGAAGGTGAAGATAAAAGACACCTGAATAAAGCTTATTCCTATTTCTCCTGAACCAGAATCCATCCCCGAACTGGAACAAGTTCCTTTCGAGTTCGTATATAACCATACGATGGAGTATCCAAATAAACTGTGGATCTTCGTAGTGATACGGAGTGTCCTGAAGAAATACAAAGGTGATTTAGGATTGGCAAAGGAATACTTGGTTTGGTCATGAATAGCAGTCGCAATTTACTTTGCCCTCTTACTAATCCCTTGCTTTGTCTGAACTTAATACCTTCTATACACCATCATTAGGCTAATTGGTTTTCTTCATTCCCTACCGGTCGGCACCTGCCTATGGTTTGGAAGAAGACTATCCAATTTGCGTAATAGGTGTACTATCTCCTAAACCAAGGAGTACTCACAACTTGAGAGAAGGAAAAAGGAAAAGACAACTGAATAATCCTATCCGTTTTCTCCAGAACCTGAAACCATCCTCGAATAAATTCCTTCGAGTTCGTATCTAACCATACGATGGTTTTATCCAATGGAAGTGGACGTTCGTAGTAATACGGGGTGTCCTGAAGAAAAGGGTAAAAGTAGGAATGGCAATGGGGTCTGCAACTCTGTCAATCCAAAAGCCAGTGTTTAAGAAGGCTCGGTTAATATGGTCACTGAGTCATAGTCTTAGGGTCGGGTCAATGGTCGCTGCCAAAGAGAGAGAGAAAAGAAACACTCAGCGTGCACTCTAACCTAGATCAGAATGGTTACCAATTTATCTAATCTGGAAACCTCCCACTGTACCGTCAAATTCTTCTCCAAACCTGAAAGAAGAATTAGTCGGGATCACCCGAGGAGTAAACCAACTCATCAGTGGGAATCGGGATCCAACTATCATCGCATGATAACGTGACGGAATCCGCTCACATCATCACACTCCAGAAGGTATGCGCATATCTGGTAAGTTTCAGTTCTTTTGAAACTCCCGATGTGATTTCTGCCCCATGCTCTTATGACCTTGACTTTGGCCAACAAATCATAAGTCACATGTCAAGTTCTACCCGTCATTCTCCAGGTTGATTCGAATCCACCCGCACAAGCCCTTGACTTTGGCCAACAAGGCTATACGACTGTTCCAAACCAACGCATCTATCTATGCTGCATATGAATACCCAACAGCTACCAAACACTGTGTCTTGACTTTGGCCAACAAACACAGCTTGAATACTATTGACCACCCATATGAAACGACGGAGGGCTACGAATGGTTTCTGGCGAGAACCTTTAACGTAATGAACTTGATATCGTTGAAGGAACGGATAGCTTTTGAAAATATAGTGACGAAAACCGTTGCTAAAGAGGTCACTCCCGGTGAAGGGATCTCGGCTCTTTCCCCGTAGAATGAGGTGCAGGATATTCCAACTGAATACCACGGTGCAAGGCAAAAGTAATCGGCTATAGTGAAGTCATTGCCCTGACGCAAACTTTTTGTCCAAGGGATCACTCTCGGTGAAGGGATCTCGGCCCTTGCCTCGTCGACTGAGGAGCAGGATATTCCAACTGAATACCACGATGCAAAACAAAAGTGAACGTCCTTGCAATAACAGCTTTTTGAAAAGTGTTCCAACAACATCAGATTAGGTTTGTTTTAACTTGCATTGATCCGAATCAATGCAGTCCCATCAATTGATCACACCAAAAAGAACGAAAATAATATGACGTACGTATATGCCATCCGCATTCGCCACTGGGTCCCGTCATTACCCGTTAGGTTAGCTAACTAACGACAGAGCGGGGACTGGAGTAGCGCGGATGCAAAACATATACAACATCTACTAATATATATACCAATATATTATATTCGCTCAAGGCGTGATAAAAAATGCAACATCACAGAAATGTACAACATCACAGAAACAATACAGATATCTGGGATCCCCGGGTTTCACAGAGCCACTACTGAAACCCGACGTTCCCCTGGTCGTGTGGATAGCCTGCGCAATGAAATCCTAGACACCTACGGGCGCGGCAAGTTACCCGCCAAAACCTGAAGCGAGGCAGCCCCCTTCAGCAACGTGAATGGACCACCCAGCACTTCATGGAATCTGGTAACTTGGGCACCCCTCCTGGGTCAAGCTGTACCCCCTACGAGTGCGGCGAATAGCTCGCCAATCCTAAAGTGAAGCCCCCTCCGTCTCAATGCCATGAGATGCGGGCTTGTTGCCTTCTAGAATCCGGCTATCCGTGCACCCCTCCGCGGGGTAATCCTAGTACAGAAAGTAAAATATACATACAACGGGTACATCGACCGCAACCTGGCCGTGCCCCAAAAGAATAATACAAACAGGCAGTGACGGCAGTCCACATGTCGGACGCTCGCCCCGCCAATATCAAATGTACATAATACAACAAAACACTGTACTAGCATTGCATCCAGGCTATCCCCCACGACCGATCCGCAACATCACAGCAATACATAGAACATCAACGTGAAAGTCACGTTCACAAATCCGTCTAACCGGGCTATAGCAGTTAGACCGGATTTACCGATCAAGTGACATTCACGGTCGCAGATATAATGTAAATACTGTGAAATAATGTGTTTAAAATATCCGATCAATCAAATTTCAACAAGTGGGCCCCCAAGCATTACTGTAGCAGATCAGGAAATTCTGGGCCCAATATTAATATTCCAAAACCCCAATTTTAACCCCAGAAAAATACTGTAGAAATTTGGTGCAGGGATCTCCACAGTGTGCGGCGGAACCGCGGCCCAAAGGGGTGTTTGGCCGCGGTTCCGCGCTCCTACTGTGGAGTTGTTGCATCGAATTTTTACAGAACTCTTATTTTTTCTAGTAGATCACTTTTCTGTAACCAGAAAAAAATTTCGACACCAAAAATTTTCAACAGAAAACTGATGCAAGCAAAAATGCGGTTTTGGGATTTTTGTTCGATCGGAATTGTAAAACACATTAAACCAAGCTAGACTAAGTTAATGGCGAGGCTCTGATACCACTGTAAGTGCACGGCGGCGCACCGGCCGTCAATCCGACGGCCAAATGCGGAAGCGGTGATAAACTTAAATTTTTCTTGAACTGGCAAACCGCCGCGCACTAATACCCGGATCGAACCATTAATTAGTCCTAGCTAACTACAAGATGGGGAAGAGAGATATACCGACTGATCCAAGTCCTCCGGTCTTCTCGTCGTCGTCCCGATCTCCTGCGGAAGCTCCGGTCTCTACCTCGTCGCCGGAAGTGCACCACATCGCCTACTTCTTTTACGGGCTCCCACCTCAATGCCGAGGCAACTCGGGCATGAAGCTGGCTAGTCGACATGCTCAAGATTTGCTGTAGAATGTGTAGTGCTCAAGTCTCACTTTGGGGTTCATGGAGATGCCATTTTAGGTGGAGGGATGATACAAGAACAATGTAGAGGAACTTTGGGGATTATGGAACATGAAATGAACAAAACCCCACCCTCCAAAATATTGGACAGCCCTTGCCTAATATGGCCGGCCATGACAATGGTGGAGGGGTGAATGAGAGAGTGGAGTGTATGTATCAAAAGATAATGGGAGCCATTCTCAATAAACCAAAGAGAGAGAGAGAGAAGGCTATCATGCAAAGAATCATTATCACAACAATTCCAATACACAACCAACAACCACCTCTCATCATCAACAATCATGTCCACAAAAGTCATGCCATCATGACAAGAAGTCAAGTCAAATGGTCAAGGTATGGAGCAACAATGATGAAGTCAAAAAGTCAAGTGATCATGACATGGCAATATGCAAAAGACCCCCTCCACAAATGCCTATTTGCAACAATGCAAATAAGCCCTCCTCCACCAATCTTCGGCCAATGAACGATACAAAGGAAATTGGCCGAAACGGAAAGCAAACTGGCAACTCCAGAAAACCGGTCCCGTAATAAATTACAGGAAACCCCGATACTGTGCATACACACCCGCATTTGTATTCCGACCGAAATACAAATGCAATGAGACAAAGTCTACACTGAGTATCTGAATGTGGAGGACTCTAAAGACTCGTCAACACCTTGGTTGTGGATTTAACCACTAGCACGTCAGAGGTATAAGCCAATACGTAACGGGCTACCAGGTATTGACTAAAAGGGACGTCTGTGAGCGAACTCAGCCTGACAACCCTACTGAGCCTGTCAGTGACAATATCCGTACAGTCCGGTCCGTTCGTCTATGAGTATCGCATGGCGGGCCTAGGGGGTTGGTAAAAGTCAGACCCCCAAAAGCGGTACAAGTCGTGTCGGAGTGTAGCCAGAACACCCTGAGATACTACTGGAATACCTACCAGTAAATCTCCTTGCCTCGGCCGAGGGCTTCGTGTAATGGCTCTCCTAGACACAGCAAGACCTCACCCCCAATACCGGGAGAGACGAACCCCTGAAGATACGCTCACTGCCTCCATGTGGCTCGGGAATGTACCCAACTAAAACCTGTTTGCACGACTCCTTTGAGCCGTGGTAGGGTAGTAATCAAAATACAGTGGGAACTCACACGAGACAAATGACGATCCCCAGGTCGATGAACTAACCTGCACACATGTCACCAGGGAACTGCCATCTGACGTCTGGTATATGACCAACTAGCATGTTCCCGGCGAGTCCTGTCTGGTGTACTCATAACCCAATGAGCACCTGTATACATCTTAGGTGAACCAACTGACACCAGTGGCTTGTGAGACCGGCCACCGCCCCTCGTCGGGGTCTCGACTGTATACACTAGTCTACTCTGGAGTACCGATGCCCTGTCTCGAAACTCACACGACTAGGGACCATTTAAGGATATGCTTATAGACCCCCAGCTCCCACTTATATGATCGCCCTCATACTGCTGGTGGTCAAGAAAGAATCCTAGGGGCTCTACCAACGTGTAATAGCGACTTGTCAGGTCACTTAAAGCAGTACACGATGATAAAGGTAAACCAGATAGCATACTATCATCTCGAGTAAGACTGTCCTACCGGGATAGGTCCTCCATCAATCATTGCAATCATTTACCTGTGACCTAATAATTGACTCTGAGGGCACTATCTCCAACAGTACGTAACGGTTTGCCTATGTATTGATTGGAAGGGAAGCTGACGAGCGAACTCATCCATAAACCCTACTGAGCCCAACAGTGACAATATACATACAGTCTGGTCCGTTCATCTATGAGTATCGCATATCTGCCTAGGGGCTGGTAACGTCAGACCCCCAATAGCAGTATAAGTCGTGTCAGAGAGTAGCCCAAAACACCCTGAGATACTACTGGAGTACCTACCTGTAAATCTCCTGCCTCGGCCGAGGGCTTTGTGTAATGGCTCTCCTAGACACAGCGCGATCTCACCCCCAATACCGGGAGAGACGAATCCCCTGCCGATCCGCTCACTTGCCTCCAATGTGGCTCGGGACTGTACCCAACTAAAACCTGTTTGCACAACTCCTTTGAGCGTGGTAGGGAAGTAATCAAAGCACAGTGGGAACTCACATGAGACAAATGACGATCTCAGGTCGATGAACTAACCTGTACACATGTCACCAGGGAACTGCTATCTGACGATATGTATAATACTAATTAGCAGGTTCCCGGCAAGTCATGTCCGGTGTACTCATAACCCAATGAGCACCTGTATGTTGCGCCACGGCAGCGCCCCGGCCGTCGATCCGAGGCCAAAATGCGGAATCAAAATTTTTCTTAACTTTAAACTGGCGCTACCGCGGACAATATACCCGGATCATAACCATTAACCGATACTAGCTATCAAGAGAAAGGGTGAGAGATATACCGAGTGATCCGAGTCCTCCGGTCTTCTCATCATCGTCCCGATCTCCCGCGGAAACTCCGGTCGTCGCCTCCTTACCGGAAGGGCACCACATCGTCTGCATCTTTTACGGGCTCCCACCTCAATACCGAGGCAACTCGGGCACGAAGCTGGCAAGTCGACGTGCCCAAGGTTTGCTGTAGAATGTAGTGTAGATGATATATCTCATTTGGGGTTTTAGTTGCCATGGAGGATGAAGGAGGAGGTTATGAAAATTGGTGCTTTCAATTTTCTAGCAAGAAGGATAGAGATGAAGAATTCCTCACATAACCAAAAATGAACTCTCTCATTCTTTTTCTCTCAAGTGAAGTCTCTCTTCTCTTGTGAGAATGGTGGAGGAAAGAATATCAATCCATAACAAGAAGGGAGGTGAGTGTAAGAGATGCAAAAGGGTGACCACATCAAAAGTAAGCTTCACATCAAAAGGTAATGATAATTCTCTCAAATCAATTTCTAATCACTTCTAATCTCAAAAAGCAAGCCATCATGAAAAGCAAAGATGCTTAATCTTTCATAATGCCACAAATACAAAGAACCCCTCCACAAATGGTTATTTGCAAACTTGCAAATAACCCCCCTCCATCGGAAAAGTCCGGCCAGGAAAGAACAAAGGAAAACCGGCCGGAACGGAATGCAAACTGGCAACTCCAGAAAACTGCCCCCGTAATAAATTACAGGAAAACACCGATACTGTGCATACACACCCGCATCTGTATTCCGACCGGATACAAATGCAATGAGACAAAATCTACACTGTACTAAACTAGGATCCGGCTTAAACCAAAGCCGGCTAGTACTATCCGTCCGATCCTGATCCGTGCAATACCGCACGTATCTGATCGAACCTTGCCATATATCCATACGGCCACTAGTACAAACCGTCTGATTCTGATCCGTGCAATACCGCATGTATCTGATCGGACCCTGCCATATCTCCATACGGCCTCTACAGCGTTTCGCCCGAAAGCTTGAGTAACTGAAAGTGTGGTGGACTCTAAAGACTCGTCCATACTATGGCTGTGGATTTAAGCACTAGCACGTCAGAGGTATAACCCAATACGTGACGGGCCACCAGCTATTGACCAAAAGGGACGTCAATGAGCGAACTCATCCTGACACCCTACTGAGCCTGTCAGTGATAATATCCGTACAGTCCGGTCCGTTCGTCTATGAGTATCGCATGGCGGGCCTAGGGGGTTGGTAAAAGTCAGACCCCCAAAAGCGGTACAAGTCGTGTCGGAGTGTAGCCCAGAACGCCCTGAGATACTACTGGAATACGTACCAGTAAATCTCCTGCCTCGGCCGAGGGCTTTGCATAATGGCTCTCCTAGACACAGCGCGACCTCACCCCCAATACCGGGAGAGACGAACCCCTGAAGATCCGCTCACTGTCTCCATGTGGCTCGGGACTGTACCCAACTAAAACCTGTTTGCATGACTCCTTTGAGCCGTGGTAGGGTAGTAATCAAAGTACAGTGGGAACTCACACGAGACAAATGACGATCCCCAGGTCGATGAACTAACCTGTACACATGTCACCAGGGAACTGCTATCTGACGTCAGGTATAAGACCAACTAGCAAGTTCCCGGCGAGTCCTGTCCGGTGTACTCATAACCCAATGAGCACCTGTATACATCTTAGGTGAACCAACTGACACCAGTGGCTTGTGAGACCGGCCACCGCCCCTCGTCGGGGTCTCGACTGTATACACTAGTCTACTCTGGAGAATCGATGCCCTGTCTCGAAACTCCCACGACTAGGGACCTTTTAAGGATGTGCTTATAGACCACCAGCTCTCACGTATATGATCGCCATCATACTGCCGGCAGTCAAGCAAGAATCTTAGGGGCTCTATCAGCGTGTAATAGCGACCTGTAAGGTCACCTGAAGCAGTACACGATGATAAAGGTAAACCAGATAGCATACTATCATCTCGAGTAAGACTGTCCTACCGGGATAGGTCCTCCCTCAATCATTGCAATCACGTGCCTGTGATCCAATAATTGACTCTGAGGGCACTATCTCCAACAATCTCCCACTTGCACTCAAGGCTAATTATTGCGATGTCGCATACTCACAGCCCGTGTGATACCGAACACCCAACTCCTCTACTAGTCAGTCTCACAAAGCTCGTTTGCGAAACTATTGCGTTCGAGGAATAGCCTCAGTGAGTGGATCCGCTGTGATGTTTCTTTCTATGTCTCTGTATATCTCAAGTTCGCAGAGAAAGCCATCTCCCGAAATGAGCAATACCTGTCTTAGAGTATGTCTGGATATCTGATGGGACCTAGCTCATAAATGAACTCCAAATCCAAACTTCTTAGACTGTATCAATAACTGAACTTAATCAGTACCCAGCGCCATGTCTCCCTCAGTATTGCCTTGGACCACCTGTCCAAAATACCGCCCCTCGTCAGAAGGAGAAACTATAACTCTGACAGCCACTCTGCCATCCATGTCACCTTGGAAGCCTGGAATGATAACTGTCTCCCGAAGGAGAAAGCCGCTATCATATCCCTAGAACACGCACTTATGTCCTAAAACTGCTTCCGACTGTTTCTCCAGGATTGGATTAATAACAACTTATTGCACCTACTGCAAGAATAACATCTGGTGTGGTACTTGACATCTCATGATTGACTCAATTGCCTAACCAAGTGATCTGCCAATCATGCGTATCCCTCTCCCCTTTAGTCTGTAAGACACCTTTAGAGAGGGTGACTCCATTACCTGCAGGTATACTACCGTGCCAGGAGTCGTCCATTCTAAATACTCTTAGAATGCTGTCAAAGTACCCTAATTGGGAAACCACCCAAATCTAGATCTAAAACCATAGATCTAGTAACCAGAATGTCTGATATAATATCCAAGTCCTGTGTGGAGAAACCACTGTGTGACGACCAAAGTATAACCGATCGTAGTATAGGAATATTACTTCCTACTCTGTGTATGTCATCAAATACCAGGACATCACACCCTACTACCTCCTTAGCAGATCCATCCCCTATTCTGATGAAGTCAAACCTATGACTTCACATCAGAAATCGATGATCTATCTCCGCTATATCTGCTTTAGTCTATAAATAGACAAAAGCCTCTTGCCCACTGTGCTTCCGTTGCTCCCACTGACTACGACAACCCTCTGGCAGAGTCATATAGACGTACACTTCTAAGGCCAGTTTAGAATGACGCTATACTCATCCTCATGCCGGGTCTCACAGTCTGGAACAACAGCAATGGCAAGTCTGGGTAAACAAGAACCTCCCTGCCACCGTCCTTGAGCATACCGAAGTACCTCTCGAGTGCCTGAGGTTACCCACCATATCTGCGGAGTGGCTAATGGAATGTCAAGCCAGATTGAATCTTCAGGTTCTTATCAAATCTTCAGTAATCGTTTGCGGTTCTGGAATCACTTCCAGTTCTACCATACTCCCACTACTGTTTTCAGAAAAAAAAATCCATTTCTTTTAAAATTGTGGCGAGTCAAGAACAATATTACTATTGATCTTCCAGATGGTAGAAAATCAACCCTCGTCATAGCCTGGGTCAACCCACAAACAACCATTACAGAAACGTGCCTTGAGTTATCCGGAGTCTGGTTTTAAGCATAAGCCGGACAACTCCTCGTACCTTAATATCGTTAAGATATGAACTGTTCTATATCCAATACAGAAACAGAGGCACTGATTTAATTGAACCAGATTCAAATCATGCAGCTGTCTCCAGTGCATGTCAACTAAATGGAAGAGAGGCCGATCAGCGTTACTCAACTTAGGAATGCTTCCAATTATGAGTAACCTGAAAAAGAAGCAAGTTCTCTTAATCATTACTATCAACTGAATACCACACACAAGTATCTACATCTTCGATCTCCTTGAAGAATCCCGATACTTGCAACACCTTGTTCTCTACTTTATTCATATACCCATAACTTCTCAAAACATGGACCCTGTGTTTCTACGAAACACTTGTCTAAGAACCAGAGAAGTCATAAGTAAACCGAATATAGTATGAGGACCAACCCCTCTGTCCTGATGGACGCTGGACAACATACAATACTCTGTACAAGTCCCTTGAGTCTGATAACTCATTCACTGTGTGTCGTAGGTTGAAAACTGTACTTATGGTTAAGAAGAATTACACCGCTGTTCAATACTCCTTACCTAACCATCCACTGATATAGGTAAATGTCATAGACATAATTTCAAAAAGGTATATCTCACTCTATGAAAATAGACGTACAGATATATCAATTTGAAATTGGTGCATAGCAATGGATATTCAAAACCAAATATTTGCCGACCGGCAAACAACCCAAGTGGCTTCCTCAAATATCACCAATTACAACGAATCCCGATATAATGAGGATGGTCACATAATTCCCAATAACTTACTCCCACTCATCATCTGTAAAACCATACAGATGTGAGAATCATACCTGGTAAATACACACCCTGGAGCAAGTGTCTAATCGGGAAATCAGTTTTCTTTTAACAGTACACAGATGAACTGAAACATTGAAATATTTCGATAGGGTATCCTGGTATTCCTAGTAATGCCTCTACCATTATCCAGATTCACAACTGTAACCGTATATCTCTTTGCCATCTGTCCAAATCCCTTTATATGTCTTTAGTCATTACCGTCTGCACACCCCTTCAGGCAAAATGGTTTTCTTCCTTCCCTACCGTTCGGCACCAGCCTATGGTTTGGAAGAAGACACTCCAATAAGCATAATGGGTGTACTGTCCTAATCCTAGGAGCACTCGCAATGCGAGAGAAGGTGAAGATAAAAGACAACCGAATAAACCTTATTCCTATTTCTCTTCAACCAGAATCCATCCCCGAACAGGAACAAATTCCTTTCGAGTTCGTATATAACCATACGATGGAGTATCCAATAAACTGTGGATCTTCGTAGTGATACGGAGTGTCATGGAGAAATACAAAGGTGATTTAGGATTGGCGAAGAACTACTCGGTTTGGTCGTAAATAGCAGTCGCAATTTACTTTGCCCTCTTACTAATCCCTTTCTTTGTCTTAACTTAATACCTTCTGTACACCATCGTTATGCTAATTGGTTTTCTTCATTCCCCACCGTTCGGCACCAGCCTCAGGTTTGGAAGAAGACTATCCAATTTGCGTAATAGGTGTACTATCTCCTAAACCAAGAAATACTCGCAACCTGAGAGAAGGTAAAAGGAAAAGACAACTGAATAGTCCTATTCGTTTTTCTCCAGAACCGGAAACCATCCTCGAATTCCTTCGAGTTCGTATATAACCATACGATGGTTTTGTCCAATGGAAGTGGACGTTCGTAGTAATACGGGGTGTCCTGGAGAAAAGGGTAAAAGTAGGAGTGGCAATGAGGTTTGCAACTCTGACAATCCAAAAGCCAGTGTTAAGAAGGTTCAGTCAACTTGGTCACTGAGTCATAGTCTAGGGTCAGGTCATTGGTCGCTGCCAAAGAGAGAGAGAAAAGAACCACTCAGCGTGCACTCTAACCTAGATCAGAATGGTTATCACTTTATCTAATCAGGAAACCTCCCACTGTAACCTCAAATTCTTCTCCAAACCTAAAAGAAGAATTAGTCGGGATGACCCGAGAAGTAAACCAACTCATCAGTGGGAATCGGGATCCAACTATCATCGCATGATAACATGACGGAATCCACTCACGTCACCACACTCCAGAAGGTATGCGCATGCCTGGCAAGTTTCAGTTTCTTTAGAAACTCCTGATGTGTGTTTTTACCCCTAGGACCCAAGTGACCTTGACAATGCCAACATATCAAAGAGTCCTAGTCAAGTTCAACCCGTCATTATCTTGATTGCGTTAACCCCCCCTCCCGTACGAGTCCTTGACAATGCCAACATAACCGTACGACTGTCCTAACCAATCCACTTATCCATGCGACAGAAAAGCATTACAGAGCTACCGAACACTACGCCTCGGCAATGCACGACATACGTAGCACGAATACTAAGCAATACTAATCTGAAATGACGGAGGGCTACGGCTGGTTTTTGGCGAAAAACCTTTAACGTAATGAACTTGATATCGTTGAAGGAACTGCATAGCCTTTTATAAAAATATAGTGACGAAAACCTTTGCTAAAGAGGTCACTCCCGATGAAGAGATCTCGACTCTTTCCCCATAGAATGAGGTGCAGGATATTCCAACTGAATACCACGATGCAAAGCAAAAGTAATCGGCTATAGTGAAGTTAATGCCCTGACGCAAACTTCTGTCCAAGGGGTCACTCCCGGTGAAGGGATCTCGGCCCTTGCCTCGTCGACTGAGGAGCAGGATATTCCAAATGAATACCACGATGCAAAACAAAAGTGAACGTCCTTGCAATAACAGCTTTTTGAAAAATGTTCCAAAAACATCAGAATAGGTTTTTTTAGCTTGCATTGATCCGAATCAACGCAGTCCCATCAATTGATCACACCACAAAGAACGAAAATATACTGATGTACGTATATGCCATCCGCATTCGCCACTGGGTCCCGTCATTACCCGTTAGGTTAGCTAACTAACGACAGAGCGGGGACTGGACTAGCGCGGATGTAAAACATATACAACATCTACTAATACATATACCAATATATTATATTCGCTCAAGGCATGATAAAATGCAACATCACAGAAATGTACAGCATCACAAAACAATACAGATATCTGGAAGCCACGGGTTTCACAGAGCCGCTGCTGAAACCCGACGTTCCCCTGGTCGTGTGGATAGCCTGTGCAATGAAATCCTAGACCCCTACGGGCGCGGCAAGTCACCCGCCAAAACCTGAAGCGAGGCAGCCCCCTTCAGCACCGTGAATGGACCACCCAGCACTTCATGGAATCCGGTAACTTAGGCACCCCTCCTGGGTCAACCTGTACCCCTACGAGTGCGGCGAATAGCCCGCCAATCCTAGAGTGAAGCCCCCTCCGTCTCAATGCCATGAGATGCGGGCCCGTTGCCCTCTAGAACCCGGCTATCCGTGCACCCCTCCGCGGGGTAATCCTAGTACAGAAAGTAAAATATACATACAACGGGTACATCGACCGCAACCAGGTCGTGCCCCAAAAGAATAATACAAACAGGCAGTGACGGCAGTCCACATGTCGGACGCTCGCCCCGCAATATCAAATGTACATATAAAACAAAACTGTACAAGCATTGCATCCAGGCTATCCCCCATGACCAATCCGCAACATCACAGCAATACATAAAACATCAACGTGAAAGTCACGTTCGCAAATCCGTCTAACCGGGCTATAGCAGTTAGACAGGATTTACCGATCAAGTGACATTCACGGTTGCAGATATAATGTAAATACTGTGAACCAATGTGTTTAAAATATCCGATCGATCAAAATTACCAAGTGGGCCCCCAAGTACTTACTGTAGCACACACAGAAAATCTGGGCCCAAACAAAGTATACCAAAACCCCTATCTTAAGCCCACACGCCCACTACAAAAAATTGGTAAAATGAAGCCAACATGCTGCGGCGGAACCGCGGCGAAAGAGGAGTCATTGCCGTGGTTCCGTGGTCCTATGGAAGGATCAGGTTACCAAATTTTTGCAGTTTTCTTATAATTCCATGTACATCAGTTTTCTACAACCTGAAAAATTTTTAGAGCCCGGAAAAAATCGACAGAAAACTGATGTGAAGAAAACGCGGTTTTGGAATTTTTGTTCGATCAGAAAAGTAAAACACACTAGAACAAGCTAGGCAAGGTTAATGGCGTGGCTCTGATACCATGTTGCGCCACAGCAGCGCCCCGACTGTCGATCCGAGGCCAAAATGCGGAATCAAAATTTTTCTTAACTTTAAACTGGCGCTACCGCGGACAATATACCCAGATCATAACCATTAACCGATACTAGCTATCAAGAGAAAGGGTGAGAGATATACCGAGTGATCCGAGTCCTCCGGTCTTCTCATCATCGTCCCGATCTCCCGCGGAAACTCCGGTCGTCGCCTCCTTGCCGGAAGGGCACCACATCGTCTGCATCTTTTACGGGCTCCCACCTCAATACCGAGGCAACTCGGGCACGAAGCTGGCAAGTCGACATGCCCAAGGTTTGCTGTAGAATGTAGTGTAGATGATATATCTCATTTGGGGTTTTAGTTGCCATGGAGGATGAAGGAGGAGGTTAAGAAAATTGGTGCTTTCAATTTTCTAGCAAGAAGGATAGAGATGAAGAATTCCTCACATAACCAAAAATGAACTCTCTCATTCTTTTTCTCTCAAGTGAAGTCTCTCTTCTCTTGTGAGAATGGTGGAGGAAAGAATATCAATCCATAACAAGAAGGGAGGTGAGTGTAGGAGATGCAAAAGGGTGACCACATCAAAAGTAAGCTTCACATCAAAAGGTAATGATAATTCTCTCAAATCAATTTCTAATCACTTCTAATCTCAAAAAGCAAGCCATCATGAAAAGCAAAGATGCTTAATCTTTCATAATGCCACAAATACAAAGAACCCCTCCACAAATGGTTATTTGCAACCCCCTCCATCGGAAAAGTCCGGCCGGGAAAGAACAAAGGAAAACCGGCCGGAACGGAATGCAAACTGGCAACTCCAACTGCCCCCGTAATAAATTACAGGAAAACCCCGATACTGTGCATACACACCCGCATCTGTATTCCGACCAGATACAAATGCAATGAGACAAAATCTACACTGTACTAAACTAGGATCCGGCTTAAACCAAAGCCGGCTAGTACTATCCGTCCGATCCTGATCCGTGCAATACCGCACGTATCTGATCGAACCTTGCCATATATCCATACGGCCACTAGTACAAACCGTCCGATCCTGATCCGTGCAATACCGCACGTATCTGATCGGACCCTGCCATATCTCCATACGTCCTCTACAGCGTTTCGCCCGAAAGCTTGAGTAACTGAAAGTGTGGTGGACTCTAAAGACTCGTCAATACTATGGCTGTGGATTTAACCACTAGCACGTCAGAGGTATAAGCCAATACGTGACGGGCCACCAGCTATTGACCAAAAGGGACGTTGATGAGCGAACTCATCCTGACACCCTACTGAGCCTGTCAGTGACAATATCCGTACAGTTCGGTCCATTCGTCTATGAGTAACGCATGGCGGGCCTAGGGGGTTGGTAAAAGTCAGAACCCCAAAAGCGGTACAAGTCGTGTCGGAGTGTAGCCCAGAACGCCCTGAGATACTACTGGAATACGTACCAGTAAATCTCCTGCCTCGGCCGAGGGCTTTGCGTAATGGCTCTCCTAGACACAGCGCGACCTCACCCCCAATACCGGGAGAGACGAACCCCTGAAGATCCGCTCACTGTCTCCATGTGGCTCGGGACTGTACCCAACTAAAACCTGTTTGCATGACTCCTTTGAGCCGTGGTAGGGTAGTAATCAAAGTACAGTGGGAACTCACACGAGACAAATGACGATCCCCAGGTCGATGAACTAACCTGTACACATGTCACCAGGGAACTGCTATCTGACGTCAGGTATAAGACCAACTAGCATGTTCCCGGCGAGTCCTGTCCGGTGTACTCATAACCCAATGAGCACCTGTATACATCTTAGGTGAACCAACTGAGACCAGTGGCTTATGAGACCGGCCACCGCCCCTCGTCGGGGTCTTGACTGTATACACTAGTCTACTCTGGAGAATCGATGCCCTGTCTCGAAACTCCCACGACTAGGGACCTTTTAAGGATGTGCTTATAGACCACCAACTCTCACGTATATGATCGCCATCATACTGCCGGCAGTCAAGCAAGAATCCTAGGGGCTCTATCAGCATGTAATAGCGACCTGTAAGGTCACCTGAAGAAGTACACGATGATAAAGGTAAACCAGATAGCATACTATCATCTCGAGTAAGACTGTCCTACCGGGATAGGTCCTCCCTCAATCATTGCAATCACGTGCCTGTGATCCAATAATTGACTCTGAGGGCACTATCTCCAACACTGTATACATCTTAGGTGACCAAACTGACACCAGTGGCTTGTGAGACCGGCCACCGCCCCTCGTTGGGGTCTCGACTGTATACACTAGTCTACTCTGGAATATCGATGCCCTTTCTCGAAACTCCCACGACTAGGGACACTTTAAGGATGTGCTTACAGACCCCAGCTCCCACGTATATGATCGCCATCATACTGCTGGTAGTCAAGCAAGAATCTTATGGGCTCTATCATCATGCAATAGTGAACTAAAGAATGTATACGATGATAAAGACAAACCAGATAGCAAACTATCATCTCGAACAAGACTGTCATATCGGTATAGGTCCTGCCTCAATTATTGCAATCACGTACCTGCGATCCAATAATTGACTTTGAGGGCACTATCTCCAACACAACGTTTCCCAGCTCAGTATAACAAGCGGGTTCGGTCAATACATCCATATTATTATCTTGATTAAGGCGTGGCATGGTTGCTACCTGGAGAGAGAGAGAAGAAAACACTCTGCGTGCGCTCTTGCAAGATTAGATTGGTTATATATTTTTTCTAATTAGGATGTCTCCCGCTGTTTTTATCAAATCTTCCTTCAAACCCTAAAAGGAAAGACTAGCCGGGATTAATTACACTCTACAAGTTCGCCAATCTTTCAGCCAGGCCAGTGCCGGTACTTTGAAGGAGGTTCCCCGTGCTTTCGCACGGACCTAATTAAAATAAAACTCATTTTCCTAGGGGCGTAACCCCGTTGACACCTTTCTAGACACCTACTTGATCGGCTAATTGTAAAGTGCAAAACTCTCCCAGGAGTAACAATTACTCGCAGTGAGTATCGGGATCCAACTATCTCATAGAAGGTATGCAATCTTATTGCAAATTTCAACACTTGAAACTCCCGATAATGGTTTTTACCCCTAGCACTTATGATCTTAACTATGGTCAACAAATCATAAGCACTAGTCAAACTCTACCCGTCATTTCGTGATTAATTAGACCCACCCACATGACCCTTAACTAAGGTCAACAAAGTCACATGACTGTCCTAACTAAACGCATCATATGCTGTGTAGGAAGATATCACTTAGCTACCGTACACTGTGCCTTTACTATGGTCAACAAACACAGCACGAATACTAAGTACTCTACTTCCAAAAATGATGGAGGGTTGCGGATGGTTTTTAAGAAAACCTTTAACGCTTTGAACTTGATCTCGTTGCGGAATCAAATGATTTGAAATGGAGTGTTTTTTAGGCTTTTGCTAGTTTCGCTAAAGAGATCACTCCCGGTGAAGGGATCTCGGCTCTTTTCTCGTCGAATGAGGTGCAGGATATACACAATACCACTATGCAAAGCAAGAACTAGAAAAGAAATCAAAAGACAAACCGAAGGTTGTAGCATCTGCTAGTTATTGCTAAAGAGGTCACTCCCGGTGAAGGGATCTCGGCTCTTTCCTTATCGAATAAGGTGCTGAATGTTTTACAAGGAACACCGCTATGCAAAGCAACAACTAAAGCAAAGATATGTTCTACAAGGAACACCGGTTAGGTAACTAACGGCATAGCGGGGCAGGGCTAGTGCGGGTGTAAAACATAAGCAACGTCTATATAATATATCATACATACTATATACAATATCTATCTGAACATATCACATGATCACATCACAGATAACGCAGCAGAAAACAACATATGAAATATTGGATATACTAGGACGTCCGTATTTTATTTTGAGCCCCTATAAAACATGGATTCCACGGTCGTGATGAATAGCCTATCCCACACCACTAGACCCCTACGAGAGCGGCAAGCAACCCTACCAATTCTTGAGTTAGGAGACCCGGACTCGACTGCTCGAGATGGTCTCCCACTGGACCCTAGAACCCGGTTACTTGTGATCCCCTCCTTGGGTCTATCCTAATGCGGAAAAGTAAATAATATACAATGGTGACATCATCCTCAGCCCGGAAGTGCCCCAATAAAAGAATATTACATACAAATTTTTACATGAATGAAAATGAAAAACACTCATCTCACATAAAAACCCCCGGCTATTCAAATATGACGATCCAATATAACATATCCAGCAACACATAACATCACATATCATCAACGTAAGTAAACATGCGTATCCTAATTGTCGTTGACATATAGCAACGAAACCGGTGATATCACATATTACACTTACGGTCGCAGAAAAGAAAGTGTAAAACTACAACAGTTGGAATCCGCAACCTCCTTAGACATCTCATGCCTAACCAAATGAATTCCTTAGACATCGCATGCCTAACAATTATAAACCCCGCATTTCAGTCTCAAAATCGAAAACTGTTTTCAATATCAAGTCGAGCAATTCAACAAGATTCCCGACATCCTGATCGAATGCTCGTCGCAAACTTTAGTAGACGGCCGCACCCCCGGATGCCGTCGATGAAGTGCACTAAGGCGGAACACCGCTGCCGCGAGCACCCGAATGGATGCTTTTGGCTACGGAGTTCTCCTACAGTCACTTGGTCGGGGCTATGGGGCGTAGCTATCTATTAAGTTTACCCGGCGAGTATCCGCGTACGCTACGTGATTGCAACGGACTTTCGATCACATCAAAATCCCGTGGCAACCGATCAAATGAGACTAAAGTGCTAGATTTATAACATTCAAATTAGTTATCTCATAACTACTTGTGGATTCCAAATATTGTATCACATTCCAGATAAATAGACAATGTTAAACTTTCCGATCAAATAAACAAACACCCAAGATTTCCCAAATAGTTCTCAACACTTGAGGGGAGTTTAAAAACATCCATCACATGCCACAGTACCAATGGTCCAGCCGTAGAAGGGTCAAGCCAACGCCTCACATGTGGCACGCCGTACTGCCCCAAACCCTAAGGTTCAAAAGGCAGTTCAAGACGGTCACATAATCGAGTTAAGGTTTGTTGTCTTCTAGAGGGTCCATCGCATTAGTTGCACGACTTAGAACGTTCTTAAACTACTGAAAAATCCAACACTTGGAAATTTTCTGGGTCGGGAAAAAGTGAGTTATTGATATCCGTTCGAACTTTTTAACACGTTCTAAAATTATCCGGAAAAATTTAAACGAAGTTAAATTATCCGATCGAATCAACGAGTCCCCAATACAACCCAGAAAACTCAACTCTTGAGTATAAATTAAAAATTCCCAAAAAACACAGGAATTACATAAGGAGGTTACTGTGCAAACAGTGAAGCATAAAGCTACAGTATGGTCACGGAACCGCTGTGCAAGCCAGGGTACGGCCGCGGTTCCGCGGCGCTTTGATGGAATTAAGAGCACGTGCTGCACAGTAATTCCTAGAAAACCCTGCTGATTTTTTTGAGTATTTTTAATTCACAAAAAATCACAGTTTTGAAAAATTTCCAGAGAAGGGTAAAAACTAGGGTTTCGGGGTTCGATCGGACTTTAAACTTCGTCTAGACTTCGCGTAAAGCTCTAGCTTAGCTCTGATACTACTGTAGGGTTCCTAGGCACTCTGACAAGGTTCTATAAGGTATTTACCATGCCCGATTCAAAAATTAGCCTTGCCGAACAACCCTAACCAAGATTGTATACTGGAGATTATGCGAAAACTAGCAAGCAAACAACTTTAACAATAAGTGAAAGGGATTACAACCATTGTAGATCCGGTCCTTCACTTCTAAAGCTCCGTGTTGACGTCCCTTCACTGCGATCATCATGATCCTGGACTCTAGCGATGGTTCCTCGGAGAAATGAGCGGGCTAGGTCGTTGACTTCGAGGCCGAAGATGATCTACGTCGAGGAGACTCAAACTCAAGCTCCATCTTCACTAGGTCATGAACTTTGTGAAGAGAAAACCCTAAACTAAATGGCAAGTAGTAGAGGATGATAAAATAGGAAGTGGGTTCACTTTGGATTTGGGTTTCTCACTCTTTTTCTTCACTTGAAATTTTTCTAGCAAGCTTTTCTTCTTCTTGAAGAAGAAGAAGAAGAAGAAGAAAAGAATAAGAAGAATTTAAAAAGAATAATCAAGTGAAGTCTATCATAATGCAACCATGGGTGAGTTTACCTTTGTAGAGACTAAACCATAGTTAATTATAATGGTTTGGTTAATGAATATCTTAATCAAGACAAAATGAATGGACTTTGTCAAAGTTGCTTCAAGCTTCATGAAGCTTCAAGCCATGACAAAAGAAGCCACCATTTTGAATAATTAAGATAAATAAAAAGCTAAATTATAATTAACATGGTATATGTCACACACACACCCATGTTTTCATGTATCATCAATCATGATGCAAACTAGTGCACAAACATATATCACATATACAACTTGTGCATATAAAGTGAGAAAGTCAATCTTAAGTGAACAAATACTAGTTAATGTAAAGTAATATATCAAATATATAATTATACATTAAATCATTAAATCAACACTTGATTTAACGATCCGGTCATATCGCATATAACCGACTAATATCTAGTGTATCAATAAATCGAATCAACACTTGATTTGGTAACCTGACTATATCTCATATAACCGACTAATGATACAAATCGCGAGAATAGAATACAGTATCTCATACTGGTATTATTCTCGGTCCAGCACATATCTTATATGCGCTCCTATTTCGTTTCGCTTGAGCCAGGAAACCTCTGTGTAGGACTCTAAAGACTCGTCAATGCGCCGACAGTAGGTGGTAATCATATCAATCACCCACAAGCCGCAAGCGGTCTGCTAAACGTAACGGCCACCCGGGTATAGAGTGATCAGAAGATCAACGAGCAAGCCTGCTCACACTTCTGCGAATCCAATCAGTAACACTTACCGCACAGTCCGGTCTGTTCGTCTGATATGTCGCATATCTCGCCTAGGGGTGGTAAATGTCAGACCCCAGTACCTTGATAAGTCATGCCGATGTAAGGTCCACAACAAGCGTGAAACTACTGATAACACTTACCAGTAAATCACTGCAACCCTGGCCAAGGATTTCCAGTTATGGCCAGTCGAGCATAGCACAACATCAACCCCCAATACCGGGAGAGACGAATCCCCTCCTATCGCTCATTGCCTCTATGTGAATCGGGACTGTACCCAAAAACCACCTGTTTGCATGACTCAGCAGAGCCGTGGTAGGGTGGAAATCAAAGCATAGTGGGAGACACATAAGACTCTATGACGATCTCAGGTCAACAGACAAAGTTGTACCAGTGTCACCAGAGAACTACCATCTGACGTGAGGTATAATACCATCTGGGAGTTCTCGGCGAGTCCGTTCAGTGTACTCAGTCTCCACTGAGCACCCGCATACCGTCTCTAATGTCAAACACCAATGGATATGGCATCATCCATCGCCCATCACATGGGTCGAGAAGATATACGCTAGTCTACTCTGGAATATCGATGCCCTGTCTCGATATTCCCACGACTAGGAACATTGAAGGATGTACTCATTGACTACCCAGGCCCCACTAGTATGATCTACATCATAGTCCTGGAAGTCGAGTACACATCCTAAGGGCTTTATCAACATGTAACAGAGAGACAATAAGTATACATGTTAAGATAAAGAGCAACCAGATAGCGTACTATCATGTCGAGCAAGAAAGTCCTACCTATATATGTCCCAGCATCCACTACAATATACATCTCATGTACAGTAATGGCCTCTAGGGCATACATATAACTAACAACAACCAAAGTATAACCGATCGTAGTATAGGAACTTCACTTCCTACTTTGTGTATGTCATCCAAATACCAGGACATCACACCCTACTACTTTCTTAACAGATCCATCCCCTATTCTGATGAAGTCAAACCTATGACTGTCATATCGGAAATAGATGATCTATCTCCGCTATATCTGCTTTTAGTCCATAAATAGACATAAGCTACTTGTCCACTATGCTTCCGCTGCTCCCACTGACTACGACAACCCTCTGGCAGAGTCATATACACGTGCACTTCTAAAGCTAGTTTAGAACGACTCTATACCCATCCTCCTGCTGGGTCTCATAGCCTGCAACAACAGTAGTATCAAGTCTGGGTAAACAAGAACCTCCCTGTCACCGTCTTTGAGGCTACCGGAGTACCTCTCGGGTGCCTGAGGTTACCCACCATATCTGCGGAGTGGATAATGGAATGTCTAACCAGATTGAATCTTTAGATCCTATTAAATTTTCAGTAATCGTTTGCGGTTCTGGAATCACTTCCAGTTCTACCATACACCCACTACTGTTTTCTGAAAAAGAATCCATTTTACTAAAACTGTGGCGAGTCAAGAACAATATCACTATTGATCTTTCAGATGGTAGAAAGTCAACCCTCGTCATAGTCCGGGTCAACCCACAAATAGCCATTACAGAAACGTGCCTTGAGTTATCCAGAGTCTGGTTTTAAGCATAAGCCGGACAACTCCCTGTACCTTAACATTGTTTAGATATGAACTATTCTATATCCAATATAGAAACAGAAGCACTGATTTAATTGGAACCAGATTCAAATCATGCAGCTGTCTCTAGTGCATGTGAACTAAATGGAGAAAGGCCGATCAGCATTACTCAACTTAGTAATGCATCCAATTATGAGTAACCTGAAAGAGAAGCAAGTTCTCATAATCATTAATATCAACTGAATACCATACACAAGTATCTACATATACGATCACCTTGAAGAATCCTGATACTTGCAACGCCTGATTCTCTACTTTATTCTTATACCTATAACTTCTCAAAACTTAGTCCTTGCATTTCTACGAAACACATGTCTAAGAACTAGAGAAGTCACAAGTAAACAGAATATAGTATGAGTACCAACCCCTCTGTCCTCATGGACACTGGACAAAATACAATACTCTGTATAAGTCCCCTGAGTCTAATAACTCATTCCCTGTGTGTCGTAGGTTGATAACTATACTTATGGTCAAGAAGAATTACACCGCTGTTTAATGCTCCTTACCTAACCATCAACTGATATAGGTAAATGTCATGGACATAATTTCAAAAAGTTATATCTCACTTTATAAAAACAAACATACAGATATATCAATTGAAATTTGTGCATAACAACGGATATTCAAAACCATATATTTGCCTTCCGGCAAACAACCCAGGCGATTTCCTCAAATATCACCAATTACAACGAATCCCGATATAATGAGGATGATCACCCAATTCCCAACAACTTACTCCCACTCATCATCTGTAAAATCATACAGATGTGAAAATCATATCTGGTAAATACATACCCTGGAGTAAGTACCTAATTGGGAAATCAGTTTTCTACTAACAATGCACAGTGAAACTGAAACATGAAAATGTCTCGAAGGGGTATCCGGGTATTCCTAGTAATGCCTCTTCCATTATCAGATTCACAACTGTAACCGTATATTTCTTTGCCATCTCTCCAAATCCCTTTATATGTCTTTAATCATTACGTTCTGTACACCACCTTTAGGCCAAATGGTTTTCTTCCTTCCCTGCCGTTCGGCACCAGCCTATGGTTTGGAAGAAGACTATCCAATAAGCATAATGGGTGTACTCTCCTAATCCTAAGAGTACTCATAACCTGAGAGAAGGTGAAGATAAAAGACAACTGAATAAACCTTATTCCCATTTCTCCTGAACCAGAATCCAACCCCGAACTGGAACAAGTCCCTTCGAGTTCGTATACAACCATACGATGGAGTATCCAATAAACTGTGGATCTTCGTAGTGATACGGAGTGTTCTGGAGAAATACAAAGGTGATGTAGGATTAGCGAAGAAATACTTGGTTTGGTCGTGAATAGCAGTCGCAATTTACTTTACCCTCTTACTAATCCCTTTATTTGTCTTTACTTAATATCTCCTGTACACCTTTTAGGCTAAATAGTTTTCTTCATGCCCTACCTTTCGGCACCTGCCTATGGCTTGGAAGAAGACTATCCAATTAGCATAATAGGTGTACCGTCTTAATCTAAGGAGCACTTGCAACCTGAGAGAAGGTAAAAGGAAAAGATAACTGAATAGTCCTATTCATTTTCTCCAGAACCAGAAACCATCCTCAAATCAGAAACAAGTTCCTTCGAGTTCGTATATAACCATACGATGGTTTTATCCAATGGAAGTGGATGTTCGTAGTAATACGGGATGTTCTGGAGAAAAGGGTAAAAGTAGGAGTGGCAATGAGGTATGCAACTCAGACAATCCAAAAGCCAGTGTTTTAAGAAAGTTCGGTTAACTTGGTCACTGAGTCATAGCTAAGGGTCGGGTCATGGTCGCTGCCAAAGAGAGAGAGAAAAGAAACACTCTGCGTGCACTCTAACCTAGATCAGAATGGTTATCAATTAATCAAATCAGGAAATCTCCCACTGTATCCTTAAATTCTCCCCCAAACCTGAAAGAAGAATTAGTCGGTATCACCCGAGGAGTAAACTAACTCATCAGTGGGAATCGGGATCCAACTATCATCGCATGATAACGTGATGGAATCCACTCACGTTATCACACTCCAGAAGGTATGCTCATGCCTGGCAAGTTTCAGTTTCTTTAGAAACTCCCGATGTGTGTTTTTACCCCTAGGACCCAAGTGACCTTGATGGAGTCAACAAATGAAAGAGTCCTGGTCAAGTTCAACCCGTCATTGTCTTGATTGCATTAAACCTACCCGTACGTGCCCTTGACGGAGTCAACAAGGCCGCACGACTGTCCTAACCAATCGCATATCCATGCTACAAACAAGAAACACTTAGCGACCGTACACTACGTCTTGACGGAGTCAACAAATGCAGCATGAATACTAAGTACCACTTGTAGGAAATGACGGAGGGCTACGAATGGCTTTTGGCGAAAAACCTCTAACGTAATGAACTTGATATCGTTGAAGGAACTGCATAGCTTTTTATAAAAATAGTGGAAAAAACCTTTGCTAAAGAGGTCACTCCCGGTGAAGAGATCTCGGCTCTTTCCCCGTAGAATGAGGTGCAGGATATTCCAACTGAATATCACGATACAAAGCAAAAAGTAATCGGCTATAGTGAAGTTATTACCCTGACGCAAACCTCTGTCCAAGGGGTCACTCCCGGTGAAGGGATCTCGGCCCTTGCCTCGTCGGCTGAGGTGCTGGATATTCATAACCGAATACCACTTTGCAAAACAAAAGAGAACGTCCTTGTAATAACAGCTTTTTGAAAAATTGGTCCAACAACATCGAATAGGTTTGTTTTCCTTGCATTGATCAAAATCAATGCAGTCCCGTCAATTAATCACACCAGAAAAGAACGAAAATATGATGTACGTATATGCCATCCGCATTCGCCACTGGGTCCCGTCATCACCCGTTAGGTTACTGAACTAACGACAGAGCGGGGACTGGACTAGCGCGGATGTAAAACATATACAACATCTACTATTATATATATAGCAATATATAATAATCGCTCCAGGCGCGATAAATACAACATCACAGAAATGTAATAAGCATCACAGAACAATACAGATAATCTAGAATCCCCGGGTTTCATAGAGCCGCTACTGAAACCCGACGTTCCCCAGGTCGTGTGGATAGCATGTGCAATGAAATCCTAGACCCCTACGGACGCGGCATGTTACCCGCCAAAACCTGAAGCGAGCCAGCCCCTACAGCAAAGTGAATGGACCACCCAGCACTTCACGGAATCCGGCAACTTGAGCACCCCTCCTTGGGTCAACCTGTACCCCTACGAGTGCGGTGAATAGCCCGCCAATTCTAGAGTAAAGCCCCCTCCATCTCAAAGCCATGAGATGCGGGCCCGTTGCCCTCTAGAACCCGGCTACCCGTGCACCCCTCCGCGGTATAATCCTAGTACAGAAAGTAAAATATATATACAACGGGTACATCGACCTCAGCCCGGTCGATCCCCAAAAGAATAATATACAAACAGGCAGTGACGGCAGTCTTGTTAGTTATATGTATGCCCTAGAGGCCATTACTGTACATTGGATGTATATTGTAGTGGATGCTGGGACATATATAGGGAGGACTTTCTTGCTCGACATGATAGTATGCTATCTGGTTGCTCTTTACCTTAACATGTACATTGATTGTCTCTCTGTTACATGTTGGTAAAGCCCTTAGGATATGTACTTGACTATCTGGACTATGATGCGGATCATACTAGTGGGGACATGGTAGTCCATAAGTACATCCTTCAAAGTCCCTAGTCGTGGGTATATCGAGACGGGGCATCGATATACCAGAGTAGACTAGCGTATACCTTCTCGACCCATACAGATGGGCGATGGATGATCCCATATCCATCGGTGTTTGACATCGGAGATGATATACGGGTGCTCAGTAGAGACTGGGTACACTGGACGGACTCGCCGAGAACTCCCAGATGGTATTATACCTCACGTCAGATGGCAGTTCTCTGGTGACACTGGTACAGAGTAGTCTGTTGACCCGAGATCGTCATAGAGTCTTGTGTGGTTCCCACTGTGCTTTGATTTCCATCTTACCACGTCCAAGAGGGCGTGCAAAACGGTGGTTTTTGGGTACAGTCCCGAGTCACATGGAGGCAATGAGCGATAGGAGGGGATTCGTCTCTCCCGGTATAGGGAGTTGATGTTGCGCTGTGTTCGATTGGCTATAACAGGAAATCCCTGGCCAGGGTTGCTGAGATTTACTGGTAAGTGTTACCAGTAGTTTCTCGAACAGTTATAGACCTCGTATCGACACGACTTATCGAGCTATTGGGGTCTGACGTTTACCACCCCTAGGTGAGATATGCGACAGATCAGACGAACAGACCGGACTGTACGGTAGTGTTACTGGTTGGATTCACAGGAGTGTGAGCGGGCTTGCTCGTCGATCTTCTGATCGCTCAATACCCGGGTGGCCGTTACGTTTAGCAGACCGCTTGCGGCTTGTGAGTGTTTGATATGATCATCACCTACTGCCGGCGTATTGACGAGTCTTTAGAGTCCTACACAGAGGTTTCCTGGCTCAAGCGAAACGAAATAGGAGCGCATATGAGATATGTGCGGGACCGAGAATAATACGAGTATGTGATACTGTATTCGTTTCTCGCGATGTGACATTGATCGGTTATATGCGATATAGCCGGGTTATCGGATCAAGTGTTGATTCGATAAGATGTTACTAATGATACCAGTCGGTTATGTGCGTCATGACCGGATCGTTAAATCAAGTGTTGATTTAATGATTTAATGCATAATTATATATTTGATATATTACTTTGCATTAACTAGTATCGGTTCACTTTAAATGGATTTTCTCGCTCGGTTGTGCGCATTGCATATGCGATATGATTTTGTGCACTTGTTTGTATCATATTTGATGATACATGCAAATTAGGGTTTGTGTAAAGAATTAAACCTTAGTTAAAGAAATGGTTAGGGTTTTTATTTGATTATTCATTTATTCATTTGTTTTTATTTTTGGAAAATAAATTGCATAAAATAGAATGGTGGCTTTATTTTGTTTTCTTTCATGAAGCTTCATGAACTTTTGACTTAGTCACCATTTTATCTCATGCTTAACCCTAACCAATTCAATTAACTCAAGTTAATTCTCTACACCTAACCATGGTGAGAATTATGATAAGAATGGATTTTTATTTATTCTTTAAAAAACTTATCATATTCCACTTCATCTTCTTCTTCACTTCAACACAAGAAGATAACTTACTTCATCAATGGTGATTGATGTATTTGAGTGAGAAATCCAATTCTAAAGTGAACCCAACTCCTATTTCTTCATCCTCTACCTCTTGCCAAGTAGTAGAGTGTGTTTACTTCACAAGTTTCTTGACTTGGTGAAGTCGGAGCTTGATTTAGCGATGCCTCGACGTAGATCATCTTCGGCACGTCGTCGATGACCTAGCCCGTTCATTCTCCGATGAAGCCGACGCTAGAGCCCGGGACTTGTTATGGACAGTGAGGAGACTTCATTGCGGAGCTATGGAGGTGGAGAACCGGATCTACAAAGGTTGTATTTCCGTATCTCTTAGTTAATTGTTAACTAGTTTGCATTTTCGCCTAGAAATCTAGCCGACGATCCGTAGTCGGGTCTCTCGGCACCCGTATTTTTTTATATTGGCATGTTCGATGCCTTGTGAGACCACTATAGGGTGCCTAGGAAACTTTCACTGGTATCAGAGCCTAGCTAGAGCCTTTGGCGAAGTCTAGACGAAGTTTGGAATCCGAACGAACCCGAAACCCGATCACAAAATGGCTCTCTGTACTTTTTTCAAAACAGTGCATTTTTCCATATTAAAAATATCCAGAAAATCAAGCAGGGTGTTTTATGAAATACTGTGAAAAACGGAGACCTAACTCCGTCATAACGCCGCGGAACCGCGGCCTAAGCCCACGTGGCGCGACGGTTCCGCGGCAACACTGTTGACTCTTTGACTCCTATTTTCACAGTAATTCCTATTTAACTGTGCTGAGTTCTCTGGGTATTTTTTAAATTTTATTCAAGAGTTGAATTTTCTGGGTTGTTTTGGGGATTCGAATGTTCGATCGGATTATCAAATTTTGTCTATGTGGCTTTCCGGATAAATTTTAGAATATGTTAAAAAGTTCGACCGGATATAAATACCCAATTTTTCCCCTGTCGGGAAATTTCCAAGTGTTGGATTTTTCCGTAGTTTAACGACGTTCTAAGTAGTGCAAGTAACTCGATGGACCCTCTAGAAGACAACAAACCTTAACTCGATTATGTGACCGTCTTGAACTGCCCTTTGAACCTTCGGGTTTGGGGCAGTACGGCGTGCCACATGTGAGGCATTGGCTTGACCCTTCTACGGCTGGACCGTCGGTACTGAGGCACGAACTGAATGTTGTTAGACTTATTTCATGTGTTGAGCTGTATCGGGAAAACTTGGGTATTCGACTGTTCGATCGGAAAGTTTAACATTTTCTATTTATCTGGAATGGGATACAATAATTGGAATTCACAAAAGTTATGTGATAACTAAATGAATGTTATAAACGTAGCAGTTTAGTCTCACTTGATCGGTTGCCACGGAATTTTGATGTGATCAAAAGTCCGTCGCAATCACGTAGCGTACGCAGATACTCGCCGGGTAAACTTAATAGACAGCCTCACTCCATAGCCCCGACCAAGTGACTGTAGGAGAACCCCGTCGCCGAAAGCATCCGTTCGGGTGCTCGCGGCAGCGGTGTTCCGCCTTGGTGCACTTCGTCGACGGCGTCGGGGGTGCGGCCGCCTACTGAAGTTTGCGACGAGCATTCGATCAGACTGTCGGGAATCTTGTTGAATTGCCCGACTCGATATTGAAAAGTGTTTTCGATAATGAGACTGAAATGCGGGGTTTATAATTGTTAGGCATGCGATGTCTAAGTAATTCATTTGGTCAGGCATGCGATGTCTGAGGTGGTTGCGGATTCCAACTGTTATAGTTTTACACTTTCTTTTCTGTGACCGTAAGTGTAATATGTGATATCGCCGGTTTCGTTGCTATATGCCAACGACAATTGGGATGCGCATATTTACTTACGTTGATGACATGTGATGTTATGTGTTGCTGGATATGTTATATTGGATCGTCGTGTTTGAATAACCGGGGGTTTTTATGTGAGATGAGTGTTTTTCATTTTCATTCATGTAAAAACTTGTATGTAATATTCTTTTATTTGGGGCACTTCCAGGTAGCGGAAGCTGTCACCGTTTGTATATTATTTACTTTTCCGCACTAGGATAGACCCAAGGAGGGGAGCATAAGTAACCGGGTTCTGGAGTCCAGTGGGAGACCAACTCGAGGAGTCGAGTCCGGGTCTCCTAACTCTAGAATTGGTAGGGTTGCTTGCCGCTCTCGTAGGGGTCTTGGGGTGTGGGTTTGGCTATTCATCACGACCGTGGAATCCGTGTTTTATACTGGCTCGTATTGAAAACACGGACGTCCTAGTATATCCAATATTTCATATGTTTCTTCTGCTGTGATATCTGTGATGTGATCATGTGATGTTCTGTGATAGATACAGTATATAGTATATATGATATATTATATAGGCGTTACTTATGTTTTACACCCGCGCTAGCCCTGCCCCGCTCTGTCGTTAGTTACCTAACCTAACGGTGCACGAGGGGACATCGAGGCGAATGCGGATGGCATAAGTGTACGTCGTATTTATCTGTGATGATTAGGTACTTAAATGATAGGACTTCATTAATGTGATTAATGAAATAAAAGAAACCTAAGATGTTGTAGAATCGAATTTCAAAATAAAACAGGTAGCTACAGTTCTTGCTTTGCACAGAGGTATATATGATATATCTCGCACCTTATTCGATGAGGAAAGGACCGAGATCCCTTCACCGGGAGTGACTCCTTTAGCAATAACTGGCATATGCTACACACTCGGTTTGTATTTTGATTGCTTTTAAGTGTTTTTGCTTTGCACAGTGATATATATGATATATCCCGCACCTCATTCGACGAGGAAAGGACCGACGATCCCTTCACCGGGAGTGACTCCTTTAGCAAAGAAAAGCCTAAAAAACACTCCATTTCAAAATTCATTCGATCCTACAACGATATCAAGTTCATTATGCAATAGGTTTTCAGAAAAACCTGTCGTAGCCCTCCGTCATTTCAGATAAGTTGTATATAGTATTCGTGCTGCATTTGTTGGCTTTCGTCAAGGTGTAGTGTGCGGTAGCTATATGCTGCTTATCTGCTAGCATACGATGCGATTGGATTAGGGTAGTCGTGCGGCTTTGTTGGCTTTCGTCAAGGGTCGTGCGGGTGGGTTTAATTCGATCAAGAAATGTACGGGTTGAACTTGACTAGCGGGCTATGGTTTGTTGGCTTTCGTCAAGGTCATAGCACGTTAGGGGCAAAATATTATCGGGAATTTCAAGTGTTGAGATTTGCAATGAGATTGCATACCTTCTATGAGATAGTTGGATCCCGATACCCGCTGCGAGTAAGTGTTACTCCTGAGAGAGTTTTATACATTACAATTAGCCGATCAAGTAGGTGTCTAGAAAGGTGTCAACGAGGTTACGCCTCTGAGAAAACGAGGTTTACATTAATTAGGTTCGTGCGAAAGCACGGGGGACCTCCCTCAAAGTACCGACACTGGCCTGGCTGAAAGATTGGCGAACTTGTAGTGTGTAATTAATCCAGGCTAGTCTTTCCTTTTAGGGTTTGAAAGAAGATTTGATAAAAAGCAGTGGGAGCCATCCTGATTAGATAAAATAATAACCAATCTATTCTTGCAAGAGCGCACGCTGAGTGTTTTCTTCTCTCTCTCTCCTGGTAGCGACCATATCACGCCTTAATCAAGATAATAATACGGATTATTGACCGAACCCGCTTGTTATACTGAGCTGGGGAACGTTGGTCCCGCTCCAACTTATAATTGTTATAAGACAGAGCAGGAAATTGGGGAATACCAGATTTCCCGTGCCGCCCACACGAAGAGAGTGCATGCTGATGCATCATCTTCGGGTGTGTTCATTATACATAACTGTTTCTCAGTATCCTCCGCATCCCTGGTATATGATACCGGATCAGGATCCCAGATATGTAAGTTGTTACATAGGGCTACAAAAGAGTAGAAAAACTGAGAACGGGTGATAAGTTTCATGAGACAGAAAATGGGGCAAGAGTTGCAGCCAAGTCTGTCGGTCACTGTCACCCTGTATTACCAATACATTGATTCTGAACGAATGTTATTAGATACCGAACCTGATATACCAAATCATATCACTCTCTTTGTTAGAAAAGAAAGGATATAATTTTGTATTAATGGATAATGTTTTGAACATTTCCTATATCAAAAGTTGATCGGTTCAGGCACGTTATCTAAAAGCATTGATGTTCTAAATCAAACTACAGTTCTTAGTATACAGAACACACACAAGAGGAAGAGTTCAGAAATGAACGGATTCTTCTTGAGGTATTGTATACTAGGTCAGATCAATGTGACCCGACTAGCTGGAGTTACATAAAGATGCATATTTAAATTAGTTTGAACTTACATCTTGTGAAACTCGCCAGTCACGTCACAAAGATAAGATGACCATAGCTCCGTTTACTGGAAACAGAGAAAGAGTTAGTGAACTCTTGGGATGATACATGTTGATGTATGTAGGTCCCCAGTCTACACATGCCACGACTGGTTCTTTGTACTTCATTACATTCTCTGATAATCTCTCGAGATTCAGACATATGTTCCTATTGAAACACAAGTCCGAACCTTTTGAGATATTCACAGAATATAAGTTAGAAGTAGAGAACCAATACGGGTATAAGTATTATGTCCTATGATGAGATCAAGGAGGAGAATACTTGAGCACGGAAATCCTGGACTATTCTAAAGGAGAATGAGATTCTCTCTCAGCATTACTCTTCTGAATACACCATAGCACGATGGTATATCGGGGCGGAGCAATCACACCCTATTTGATATGGCGTGCTCTATGATCAGTACTACTGAGTTACCTTTTTCCTTAGGGGGTTATGCACTTGAGAAGTTGCATACCTATTGAATAGGGTTCCAATCAAATCAGTTGCCTACCGCTTCATATGTGATATGGTATGGGAAGAGCCCATATCTTAAGCCAGTTAAGATTTGGGGTTGTCTGGCCTATGTCTAAAAGCAAAATCCGGACAAGCTCGAGGCAAGAATCAGTTATGTAGAACTGGAAGTGTTTCAGCTATACAAACTACAGCAGATGATTTGATAGAACCAAAGGATTCAGTAGATACCAACGAACCTCAGCCTCTCCGCCGATCTAGTAGGGTTCCTCACCCACCTGAGAGATACTTCTGTTTCTCTATGACAGTGGGAGCGAGGATTGCATCATGAGATGATGACCCAACTAGCTTCGAGCTAGCCATCGAGAGTAGGGACTCTGTAAGAATGGCAGGATGCTTAGTGATCTGAGATAGAATCCTTATACACCAACAAAGTATGGACTTTAGTTGCTATATCTGAAAGGTTAAATCCCCATCAGGAACAAGTATATCTTGAGAAGATTACTTGGTGTACATGGAAAAGTTGAGACTTTCAAAGCTAGACTTGTTAAAGGTTTTCATCATCAACCAGGCGTGGATAATGATGAAACCTTTTCCAGTACATATGCTTAAGTCCATCCAGATCCTACTTGCTACGACTACATACCATAACTACGATATCTGGCGGTTGGGTGCCATGACTGCTTTTCTAAATGATATTTTAGAAGAGTGCGTCTATAAGTACACAGCCAGAGGGCCTCGTAGACAGTGGGAGCAGCGGAAACGTGTGCAAGATGTTTTATATGATAAAGCAGGCATCGCGGAGTTGGAACGTCTATTTTGATGTAATAGTCAAACAGTTTGACATCATCAAAATGGTAGATGAACCTTGTATAAACAAAAAGGTAGTAGGGAGTATGGTGACGATCCTCATAGAGTACGTGGATGACATACTCTTGATAGGGAAGGAGTTTCCTATGCTACGCTCGATCAATCTCCGCTTATCACTAGGATTCTCCATATAGGATCAAAGTGATACCTACTAAATCCTGGATTTTGGATCTATGAGATAGATCTAATTGGATGTTAGGATACTCACTAGTTGTAGTGAGATAGTATCAATTGATCCTGGGGAGAATCACTGGAAGGGTTCCAGGGTGATAAAGACGACTGAATGTCAGTCGCAGGCATTGTCTTTACCCTCAGTAGAGGGACGGTATGTTGGAAGAGTTCCAAGCTAGATACCGTGGCATACTAGACGATAAAGGTTGGATACATCGCTACTTAAGATGCTACCAAAGAGACTGTTTGGGTGTATATTGGTTCATAAGATGAACTATGTTCCTCCCATTGGGTGACAATGGAGTTGTGGCTTTTGCCAAGGAACGCAGGTCCCATCAGTGATCCAGACATATTTTAAGGCAGTATCACCTGATCATGGAGATGGTTGATCTCTAAGGGATCGAGGTTAGGAGAGTAGACTCAGAGGACAGCACGGCGGATCCACTCACGAAGGCCTATTCCCAGAGAGAGACTTTTATGGGATGGTTGTGTATGAGATACTACAACCACTGCTACAGATGGCCCTAGTGCAAGTGGGAGATTGTTAGTTATATGTATGCCCTAGAGGCCATTACTGTACATTGGATGTATATTGTAGTGGATGCTGGGACATATATAGGGAGGACTTTCTTGCTCGACATGATAGTATGCTATCTGGTTGCTCTTTACCTTAACATGTACATTGATTGTCTCTCTGTTACATGTTGGTAAAGCCCTTAGGATGTGTACTTGACTATCTGGACTATGATGCGGATCATACTAGTGGGGACATGGTAGTCCATAAGTACATCCTTCAAAGTCCCTAGTCGTGGGTATATCGAGACGGGGCATCGATATACCAGAGTAGACTAGCGTATACCTTCTCGACCCATACAGATGGGCGATGGATGATCCCATATCCATCGGTGTTTGACATCGGAGATGATATATGGGTGCTTAGTAGAGACTGGGTACACTGGACGGACTCGCCGAGAACTCCCAGATGGTATTATACCTCACGTCAGATGGCAGTTCTCTGGTGACACTGGTACAGAGTAGTCTGTTGACCCGAGATCGTCATAGAGTCTTGTGTGGTTCCCACTGTGCTTTGATTTCCATCTTACCACGTCCAAGAGGGCGTTCAAAATGGTGGTTTTTGGGTACAGTCCCGAGTCACATGGAGGCAATGAGCGATAGGAGGGGATTCGTCTCTCCCGGTATAGGGAGTTGATGTTGCGCTGTGTTCGATTGGCTATAACAGGAAATCCCTGGCCAGGGTTGCTGAGATTTACTGGTAAGTGTTAACAGTAGTTTCTCGAACAGTTATAGACCTCGTATCGACACGACTTATCGAGCTATTGGGGTCTGACGTTTACCACCCCTAGGCGAGATATGCGACAGATCAGACGAACAGACCAGACTGTACGGTAGTGTTACTGGTTGGATTCACAGGAGTGTGAGCGGGCTTGCTCGTCGATCTTCTGATCGCTCAATACCCGGGTGGCCGTTACGTTTAGCAGACCGTTTACGGCTTGTGGGTGTTTGATATGATCATCACCTGCTGCCGGCGTATTGACGAGTCTTTAGAGTCCTACACAGAGGTTTCCTGGCTCAAGCGAAACGAAATAGGAGCGCATATGAGATATGTGCGGGACCGAGAATAATACAAGTATGTGATACTGTATTCGATTCTCGCGATGTGACATTGATCGGTTATATGCGATATAGCCGGGCTATCGGATCAAGTGTTGATTCGATAAGATGTTACTAATGATACCAGTCGGTTATGTGCGTCATGACCGGATCGTTAAATCAAGTGTTGATTTAATGATTTAATGCATAATTATATATTTGATATATTACTTTGCATTAACTAGTATCGGTTCACTTTAAATGGATTTTCTCGCTCGGTTGTGCGCATTGCATATGCGATATGATTTTGTGCACTTGTTTGTATCATATTTGATGATACATGCAAATTAGGGTTTGTGTAAAGAATTAAACCTTGGTTAAAGAAATGGTTAGGGTTTTTATTTGATTATTCATTTATTCATTTGTTTTTATTTTTGGAAAATAAATTGCATAAAATAGAATGGTGGCTTTCTTTTGTTTTCTTTCATGAAGCTTCATGAACTTTTGACTTAGTCACCATTTTGTCTCATGCTTAACCCTAACCAATTCAATTAACTCAAGTTAATTCTCTACACCTAACCATGGTGAGAATTATGATAAGAATGGATTTTTATTTATTCTTTAAAAAACTTATCATATTCCACTTCATCTTCTTCTTCACTTCAACACAAGAAGATAACTTACTTCATCAATGGTGATTGATGTATTTGAGTGAGAAATCCAATTCTAAAGTGAACCCAACTCCTATTTCTTCATCCTCTACCTCTTGCCAAGTAGTAGAGTGTGTTTACTTCACAAGTTTCTTGACTTGGTGAAGTCAGAGCTTGATTTAGCGATGCCTCGACGTAGATCATCTTCGGCACGTCGTCGATGACCTAGCCCGTTCATTCTTCGATGAAGCCGACGCTAGAGCCCGAGACTTGTTATGGACAGCGAGGAGACTTCATTGCGGAGCTATGGAGGTGGAGAACCGGATCTATAAAGGTTGTATTTCCGTATCTCTTAGTTAATTGTTAACTAGTTTGCATTTTCGCCTAGAAATCTAGCCGACGATCCGTAGTCGGGTCTCTCGGCACCCGTATTTTTTTATATTGGCATGTTCGATGCCTTGTGAGACCACTATAGGGTGCCTAGGAACCTTTCAGTCCACATGTCAGACGCTCGCCCCACAATATCAAATGTACAAATATAACCAAACTGTACTACCATTGCATCCAGGCTATCCACCATGACAAATCCACAACATCACAGCACAATACAGAACATCAACGTGAATGTCACGTTCGCAAATCCGTCTAAAATAACTATAGCAATTAGACAAGATTTACCACTCGAATGACATTCACGGTCGCAGATATAAAGTAAGCACTGTGAACTAACATATTTAAAATTTTCGATCGACAAAATTTCCCGAAGTGGGCCCCAAGCACAACTGCTGCACTCAAAATAATCTGGGCCAAAAATAAACATTCCAGAAACCCCAATTCCAAGTTTAAAGATCACTGTAGAAGAAATGGTGCAGAGAAGCATCTTAACTGCGGCGGAACCGCGGCCAAAACGTGGGTATGGCCGCGGTTCCACGGCGTTACAGTAGAATTAATTTGCCAAATTTCAACAGTGTCCTAAAAAAAAGCCTGCCTGATTTTCTGACGTACTGAAAATAATTTTTAGACCACAAAAAAATTTCGACAGAAACTGCAGAATTGGAAATGCGGTTTTGGAAAATTTCGTTCGATCGGTATTTTAAACACGTTAGAGCAAGCTAGTAAAGGTTAATGGTGTGGCTCTGATACCATGTAAGTCTACGGTAGCACCCCGGCCGTCTGTCCGAGACCAAAATGCCGAAACGAAAACTTTTTCTAAACTAGAAACCGGCGCTATCGCAGACTTAAATCTAGGATCGAACCATTAACCTATAACTAGCAAACTAGAGAAGGGTTAGAAAGTTATACCAATCGATCCGTGTCCTTCGGTCTTTGCTCACCAACCCAAGCTCCTCGCGGCATCTCCGGTCTTCTCGTCGGAAGGGCACCACATCAATGAGTCTTTTTACGGGCTCCCGCTTCGTCCGAAGCAACTCAGACACGATGTTTGCTAGCCGATGTGTCGAAGGTGAAGTAGAGAATGTGTGTGATCACTTTGTCTCTTGTGGATTTAGTGGATGCCATTAGTGAGGAAATAGTGAGCTCAAGAAAGAAGAGGAAGAAGAAGAAGTTTTCTTTTCTTTTCTTTTTCTTATGTGTTTTTTTAATAATGAGAGTGAGAGCAAGAAGGAAATACAAGAGCTAACCATCATATTATGGCTGCCCTTTTTCTCTCTCCCTCTCATTTCATCCACAAATCAATTAAAAAATATGACATCTGCACAAGAAAAGAGACCATGACTCATCACTTGTGCATGTGTCACAATTAATGCTCCTAATCTTGATTTTGAGCTCATTATTTCCATATGCAAACATTAATCCAAATGTTTGCAACAATAAAAATAGAATGGCATCTACTAAAGTAAACTCGTGATGGATCACAAGAGTACCCCTCACCTGTATATACATACCTGCATCCGCATTCCGACCGAATGCGAATGCGATGAGACTAAAGTAATCCAACAAATCTAATACTAGGATCCGGCTTAAACCAAAGCCCACTTGTATGATCCGCCCGATCATGATCCGTGCACGACTGCACGTATATGATCGAACCCTGACATATATCATACGGCCTCTACAACGTTTCGCCCGAAACTTAAGAAACTGTCTGTGGTGGACTCTAAAGACTCGTCAATACTTAGGCTGTGGATTTAACCACTAGCACGTCAGTGGTACTGGCTGTACATAACGGGCTACCAGGTATTGACCAAAAGGGAGGTCGATGAGCCAAATCATCCTAACACCCTACTGAGCCTGTCAGTGACAATATCCGTACAGTCCGGTCCGTTCGTCTATGAGCATCGCATGTCGGGCCTGGGGGGTTGGTAAAAGTCAGACCCCTAAAAGTGGTACAAATCTTGTCGACTTGTAGCCCAGAACACCTGAGATACTACTGGAATACCTATCAGTAAATCTCCTGCCTTAGCCAAGGACTTCGTGTAATGGCTCTCGTAGACACAGCGCGATCTCACCCCCAATACCGGGAGAGACGAAACCCCTGCCAATCCGCTCACTGCCTCTATGTGGCTCGGGACTGTACCCAACTAAAACATGTTTGCACGACTCCTTTGAGCCGTGGTAGGGTAGTAATCAAAGCACAGTGGGAACTCACACGAGACAAATGACGATCTCAGGTCGATGAACTAGCCTGTACACATGTCACCAGGGAACTGCTATCTGACGTCAGGTATAATACCAACTAGCATGTTCCCGGCGAGTCCTGTCTGGTGTACTCATAACCCAATGAGCACCTGTATACATCTTAGGTGAACCAACTGACACCAATGGCTTGTGAGACCGGCCACCGCCCCTCGTCGGGGTCTCGACTGTATACACTAGTCTACTAATGGAGTATCGATGCCCAGTCTCGAAACTCCTACGACTGGGGACCTTTTAAGGATGTGCTTATAGACCCAAGCTCCCACGTATATGATCGACATCATACTACTGGTAGTCAAGCAAGAATCCTAAGGGCTCTATTAATGTGTAATAGTGATATTTAAGGCCACCTAAAGCTGTACACGATGATAAAGATAAACCAGATAGCATACTATCATCTTGAGTAAGACTGTCCTACCGGTATAGGTCATCCCTCAATCATTGCAATCACATGCCTGCGATCTAATAATTAACTCTGTGGGCACTATATCCAACAGCTACTGCACACTACACCTTAAAGAAAGCCAATAAATGTAGCACGAATACTAGATACTACTTATCTGAAATGACGGAGGACTACGACAGATTTTTCTGAAAACCTTTTGCGTAATGAACTTGATATCGTTGCGGAATCGAGTGATTTTGAAAAGGAGTGTTTTTAGGCTTTTCCTAGTTTCGCTAAAGAAATCACTCCCGGTGAAGGGATCTCGGCTCTTTCCTTATCAAATAAGGTGCAAGATATATCACATATATCACTATGCGAAGCAAATACTCTAAAAGCAATCAAAAGACAAACCGTGTGTTGTAGCATCTGCCAGTTATTGCTAAAGAGGTCACTCCCGGTGAAAGGATCTCGGCTCTTTCCTTATCGAATAAGGTGCAGGATATATCACATATATCACTATGCATAAGCAAATACTGTAGCTACCCTTTTTGAAAATTTGATTCCACAACATCTTTTAGGTTTCTATCTTTTCATTAATCTCATTAATGAAGTCCCATCATTTAAGCTTCCTAAGCATCACAGAAGAAACGAAAATACAACGTACACTTATGCCATCCGCATTCGCCACAGTGTCCCGTTATGCACCGTTAGGTTATTTAACTAACGGCATACTGGAACGGGACTAGCGTGGGTGCAAAACATAAACAATGTCTACTATATATCTCATATATAATATGTATCCATTCGTCTCAGAATCCGCAGTGATCACATCACAAAGCAAGAGAAGAAACATATGAAATATTGGATATACTGGGAGGTCCGTGTTTTATTTTGAGCCTGTATAAAACACGGATTCCACAGTCGCGATGAATAGCTAAACCCACATCCCTAGACCCCTATGAGAGCTGCAAGCAACCCTACCAATTCTAGAGTTAGGAGACCCGGACTCGACTCCTAGAGTTGGTCTCCCACTGGACTCTAGAACCCGGTTACTTGTGATCCCTTCCTTGGGTCTATCCTAATGCGGAAAATTAAATAATATACAACAATGGTGACATCATCCTCAACCCGGAAGTGCTCCAATAAAAGAATATTACATACATTGAATTTTACACGGATGAAAATAAAAACTTTCATCTCACATAAAACCCCCGGCTATTCAAAATGCGATGATCCAATATAACATATCACAGCAACACATAGCATTACATGTCATCAACGTAAGTAAATATGCGTATCCCAATTGTCGTTGACATATAGCAACGAAACCGGCAATACACCACATATTACACTTACGGTCGCAAAAAAGAAAATATCAAACTACAACATTTGGAATCCATAATAAGCTTAGACATCATAAACCCAAAATATCACATACTTTGGATTTTATGCCTAACTATAAGAATTCCACATATTGTATCATATTCAACAAATAGTTAGACGATGTTAAACCTTTCGATCGAATCAACAAATTCCCAAAATTTCCCAGAAAACTCAACACTTGAGTAGTATTAAAAATTCACACAAGCATGCCCCAGTACCAATGGACCAACCATTGAAGTTCGTCCTATTAGTTATATGTATGCCCTAGAGGCCATTACTGTACATACGATGTATATTGTAGTGGATGCTAGGACATATATAGGGAGGACTTTCTTGCTCGACATGATAATATGCTATCTGGTTGTACTTTATTTTAACATGTACTCAGATTGTCTCTATGTTACATGTTGATAAAGCCCTTAGGATATGTACTCGAAAACTGGGACTATGATGAGATCATACTAGTGGGGCCACGGTAGTCGATGAGTACATCCTATAACTGTTCCTAGTCGAGGGTGTATCGAGACAGGGCATCGATACACCAGAGTAGACTAGCGTATACGCATCTTGACCCATATGATAGGCAATGGATGATCCCATATCCATTGGTGTTTGACATCAAGGATGGTGTACGGGTGCTCAGTGGAGACTGGGTACACTGGACGGACTCGCCGAGAACTCCCAGATGGTATTATACCTCACGTCAGATGGCAGTTCTCCGGTGACACTGGTACAGAGTAGTCTGTTGACCCGAGATCGTCATAGAGTCTTGTGTGATTCCCACTGTGCTTTGATTTCCATCATACCACGTCCAAGAGGGCGTGCAAAAAGGTGGCTTTTGGGTACAGTCCCGAATCACATGGAGGCAATGAGCGATAGGAGGGGATTCGTCTCTCCCGGTATAGGGAGTAGATGTTGTGCTGTGTTCGATTGGCTATAACCGGAAATCCCTGGCCAAGGTTGCTGAGATTTACTGGTAAGTGTTATCAGTAGTTTCTTGAACTGTTATAGACCTCATATCGACACGACTTATCGAGCTACTGGGGTCTGACGTTTACCACCCCTAGGCGAGATATGCGACATATCAGATGACGAGACCGGAATGTACAGGAGTGTTACTGTTTGGATTCACAGGAGAATGTACCGGCTTGATTGTTGATTTTCTGAGCGCTCAATACCTGGGTAGCTGTTACGTTTAGCTGACCGCTTGCAGCTTGTGGGTGTTTGATATGATCATCACCTACTGCCGGCGTATTGACGATTCTTTAGAGTCCTACACAGAGGTTTCTTGGCTCAGGCAAAATGGAGTAGGGGCACATATGTGATATGTGCAAGACCGAGGATAATACGATATGAGATACCGTATTCTATTCTCGCGATATTTGATATCAGCCGCGTCATCGGATCAAGTGTTGATTCGATGAATCGGTACGGATAAATATTAGTCGGTTATATGCGATATAACCGGATTGTCAGATCAAGTGTTGATTCGATAATTTAATGTATAATAATATATATGATATATTAAATTACATTAACTAATATTAGCTCACTAAAAGATTCTTTTTCTCACTCGGGTAATACATTGATATATATGCGATATATGTTAATTGTATTATTTTATTTTGTTACGATAAATATTATATATGTGATATATAATATTATAACATGATATGATAACTAATGCAACATGTTTAGTGGAGTTTAAACATGATTAGGGTTTGGATTAGGGTTAACACTTCTAGTTGATTCTAGAAGCTTTTCTTTTGTCATGATAAAGATATTTATGTAGATTTTTATCTATGACTCATACTTAACCCAACCCAAACCCTAGCCTTTGGTTAATTCTCTACAATGGTTTAGTCAACCATGGTTGCATTATTCATCATATTATTCTTTTCATTGTTCATCACAAATAGAATTGATCTTATTGTTCATCTTCTTCCTTCTTCTTCTTTGCTTTCAAAGCTTTCTTGCTTTGATATTTGTGATGAAAATATGTGACAAAAAGATAAATAAAGAGAGCAAAAATCTTACTTCATCATCCTCATCTTCTCTTGCCCTTTAGATGAGAGTGTTCACTCAATTTTAGAGAGTGTTGGCTTGTGTTAATGAAACTTCAAGGTAGATCATCTTTGTATCGAAGATCGGAAGCAAGACTGCACCTTTCTCTTCGTGAAGCCTCTCGAGAGTCCAGAGCACGATGATCGCAGCGAAGAGACCTAAACACGGAGCATATGAAGTGAAGGACCGGATCTACAAAGGTTGTAATCCCTCTCACTTAGTGTTAAAGTGTTTAGCATGCTTCATTTCGCCTAATCTCTAGTTTAAAGATCCGTATTCGGGTTGTTCGGCACGGCTAAAATTTTAATCGGGCATGGTTGATGCCTCGTAGACCCTTGTGCGCGTGCATAGAAACCCTACAGTGGTATCACAGCCAAGCTAGAGCTTTAGGCGAAGTCTAGACGAAGTTTAAAGTCCGATCGAATGCCGAAACCCCAACACGGAACCCTCTCTGTACATTTTTCAAAAATGTGGTTTTTTCTAAATTAAAAATTCTCATAAAATTAAGCAGGAAAAAATAAGAATTACTGTGAAGTACGGACCTCTAACTCAAAAATTTGACCGTGGAACCGCGGCGAAACCATGGGTTTCGCGGCGGTTCCGCGGCCAAAATTTGGACTTAGTCCCTGAAATTTCATGTAATTATTTTTAGGCCCTTTATTGTTAATTTATTCTGGGAATATTTTAATTCCACTCAAGTGTTGATTTTTCAAGGATTGTATTGGGGAATCGTTGATTCGATCGGATAATTTAACTTTGTTTAGTTTTTCCGGATAATTTTTAGAAACTGTTAAAAAGTTCGAACGGATATCAATAACTCACTTTTTCCCCTGTCGGAAAATTTTTCAAAAGTTGGATTTTTTCTCGTGTTTAAGAACGTTCTAAATCGTGAAAGTAACGCGGTGAACCCTCTAGAAGACAACAAACCTTAACTCAATTATGTGACCGTCTTGAACTGCTTTTTGAACCTTAGGGTTTGGGGCAGTACGGCGTGCCACATGTGAGGCGTTGGCTTGACCCTTCTACGGCTGGACCATTGGTACTGTGGCATGTGATGGATGTTTTTAAACTGATTTCAAGTGTTGAGATAAATTGGGGAAATCATGGGTGTTTGATTGTTCGATCGGAAAGTTTAAAATTTTCTGTTTTATCTGGAATGTGATACAATATTTGGAATCCACAAAAAGTTATGAGATAACTAATTTGAATATTATAAACATAGCAGTTTAGTCTCAAATGATCGGTTGCCACGGAATTTTGATGTGATCAAAAGTCCGTCGCAATCACGTAGCGTTCGCGGATACTCACCGGATAAACTTAATAGACAGCTACACCTCTTAGCCCCGACCAAGTGACTGTAGGAGAACCCCGTTGCCGAAAGCATCCGTTCGGGTGCTCGCGGCAGCGGCGTTCCGCCTTAGTGCACTTCGTCGACGGCATCTGGGGGTGCGGTCGTCTACTAAAGTTTGCGACGAGCATTCGATCAGGTTGTCGGGAATCTTGTTGAATTGTCCGACTTGATATTGAAAAGAGTTTTCGATAATGAGACTAAAATGCGTGGTTTATAATTGTTAAGCATGCGATGTTTGAGGAATTCATTTGGTTAGGCATGCGATATCTAAGGAGGTTGCGGATTCCAACTGTTGTAGTTTTACACTTTCTTTTCTGTGACCGTAAGCGTAGTATGTGGTGTATCGCCGGCTTCGTTGCTATACATCAACGACAATCGGGATATGCATACTTGCTTACGTTGATGATATATGATATTATGTGTTGCTGTGATATGTTATATTGGATCGTCGCGTTTTGAGTAGCCGGGGGTTTTATGTGAGATGAGAGTTTTTTCTTTTTCATTCATGTAAATTTCATTTGTATGTAATATTCATTTGTTGGGGCACTTCCAGGTTGCGGAAGATGTCACCCTTGTATATTATTTACTTTTCCGCATTAGGTAGACCCAAGGCGGGGAGCACAAGTAACCGGGTTCTAGGGTCCAGTGGGAGACCATCTCGAGGAGTCGAGACCGGGTCTCCTAACCCTAGAATTGGCAGTGTTACTTGCCACTCTCGTAGGGGTCTAGGGATGTGGGTTTGGCTATTCATCGCGACCGTGGAATCCATGTTTTATACAGGCTCGTATTGAAAACACGGAGTCCTAGTATATCCAATATTTCATATATGTTTCTTCTGCTGCAATGTTCTGTGATGAGATCATATTACTGCCTGAGATGAATGTTTATATTATATATATGAGATATATGTTATATTGCAGATTTCGTTTCAAAAGAGATGCTTGTGAAGCATATTAAAATGGGACTTCATTAATGAGATTAATGAACTAAAAGAAACCTAAAGATGTTGTAGAAACTTGTTTAAAAAAACTGGTAGCTCTAGTTCTTGCTTTGCATAGCGGTGTTCCTTGTAGAACATCCAGCACCTTATTCGATAAGGAAAGAACCGAGATCCCTTCACCGGGAGTGACTCCTTTAGCAATAACTGGCAGATGCTACAAACTCGGTTTGTCTTTTAATTGCTTCTATAGTTCTTGCTTTGCATAGTGGTATTTGTGAAATATCCTGCACCTTATTCGATGAGGAAAGGGCCGACGATCCCTTCACCCGGAGTGACCCCTTTAGCAAAACTAGAAGAGCCTCAAAAACACTCCATTTAAAATCACTCGATTCTACAACGATATCAAGTTCATTACGTAATAGGTTTTCTTAAAAACCTGTCGTAGCCCTCCGTCATTTAAGATAAGTTGTATATAGTATTCGTGCTACATTTGTTGGCTTTCGTCAAGGTGTAGTGTGCGGTAGCTATATGCTGCTTATCTGCTGCATACGATGTGATTGGATTAGGGTAGTCGTGCGGCTTTGTTGGCTTTCGTCAAGGGTCGTGCGGGTGGGTTTAATTCAATCAAGAAATGTACGGGTTGAACTTGACTAGCGGGCTATGGTTTGTTGGCTTTCGTCAAGGTCATAGCATGTTAGGGGCAAAATTATCGGGAATTTCAAGTGTTGAAATTTGCAATGAGATTGCATACCTTCTATGAGATAGTTGGATCCCGATACCCGCTGCGAGTAAGAGTTACTCCTGGGAGACTTTTACACATTACAATTAGCCGATCAAGTAGGTGTCTAGAAAGGTGTCAACGGGGTTACGCCTCTGGGAAAACGAGGTTTACATTAATTAGGTTCGTGCGAAAGCACGGGGGACCTCCCTCAAAGTACCGACACTGGCCTGGCTGAAAGATTGGCGAACTTGTAGCGTGTAATTAATCCCGGCTAGTCTTTCCTTTTAGGGTTTGAAGGAAGATTTGACTAAAACAGTGGGAGACATCCTGATTAGATATATTAGATAACCAATCTAATCTTGCAAGAGCATACGCTGAGTGTTTTCTTCTCTCTCTCTCCAGGTAGCGACCATATCACGCCTTAATCAAGATAATAAAACGGATGAATTGACCGAACCCGCTTGTTATACTGAGCTGGGGAACGTTGGTCCCGCTCCAACTTATAATTGTTATAAGACAGAGCAGGAAATTGGGGAATACCAGATTTCCCGTGCCGCCCAAACGAAGAAAGTGCATGTTGATGCATCATCTTCGGGTGTGTTCATTACAGAGAACTGTTTCTCAGTATCCTTTACGTCCTGGGTATGAGATACCAGATCAGGATCCCGCATATGTAATCTGTTACATGGGCTACAGAAAGGTAGAGAACTGAGAACGGGTGATAAGTTTTATGAGACAGAAAATGGTGCATGTGTTGCACCCAAGTCTGTTGGTCACTATCACCCTGTATTATCAGAATACATTGATTCTGAACAAATGTTATTAGATACCGAACCTGATATACAAAATCATATCAGTCTCTTTATTAGTAAAGAAAGGATATAATTTTGTATTGTTGGATAATGTTTTGAACATTTCCTATATCAAGAGTTGATCGGTTCAGGCACGTTATCTAAAAGCATTGACGTTCTAAATCAAACTACAGTTCTTAGTATACGGAACACAAACAAGAGGAAGAGTTCAGAAATGAATGGATACTTCTTGAGGTATTGTAGACTAGGTCATATCAATGCGACACGACTAGCTGAAGTTACATTAAGATGCATATTTAAATTTGTTTGACTTTACATCTTGTGAAACTTGCCGGTCATGTCACAAAGATAAGATGACCATAGCTCTGTTTATTGGAAACAGAGAAAGAGTTAGTGAACTCTTGGGATTGATACATGCTGATGTATGAAAGTCTCCTGACTACACATGCCAATACCGGTTCTTTGTACTTCATTACATTCTCTGATGATCTCTCAAGATTCAGACATATGTTCCTGTTGAAACACAAGTCCGAACCTTTTGAGATATTCACAGATTATAAGTTAGAAGTAGAGAACCAAAATACGGGTATAAGTATTATGTCCTTTGATGAGATCAAGGAGGAGAATATTTGAGCACGGAACTACCCGGACTATTCTAAAGGAGAATGAGATTCTCTCTCAGCATTACTCCTTCGTATACACCATAGTATGATGGTATATCGGGGCGGAGCAATAGCACCCTATGTGATATGGTGTGCTCTATGATGAGTACTACTGAGTTTCCTATTTCCTTTTGGGAGTTATGCACTTGAGAAGCTGCATACCTATTGAATAGGGTTCGAATCAAATCAGTTGCCTACCACTTCATATGTGATATGGAATGGGAAGAGCACATATCTTGAGTTTGTTAAGATTTGGGGTTGTCCGGCCTATGTCTAAAAGCAAAATCCGGACAAGCTCGAGGCAAGGTCTGTTATGTAGAACTGGAAAGGTTCCAGCTATACAAACTGCAGCTGATGATTTGGTAAAACCAAAGGATTCAATAGTTTCCAACGAATCTCGGCCTCTCCGCCGATCTAGTAGGGTTCCTCACCCACCTGAGAGGTACTTCGGTTTCTCTATGACAGTGGGAGCGAGGATTGCATCATGAGATGATGACCCAACTAGTTTCGAGCTGGCCATCAGGAGTGGGACTCTGTAAGAATGGCTGGGTGCTTATCGATCTGAGATGGAATACTTATACACCAACAAAGTATGGACTTTGGTTGCTTCATCTGAAGGGTTAAATCCCCATCAGGAGCGAGTATATCTTGAGAAGATTACTTGGTGTATATGGAAAAGTTGAGACTTTCAAAGCTATACTTAAGTCCATCCAGATCCTACTTGCCACGGCTACATACCATGACTACGATATCTGGTGGTTGGGTGTCATGACTGCTTTTCTAAATGATATTTTATAAGAGAGCGTCTATAAGTACACAGCCAGAGGGCTTCGTAGACAGTGGGAGCAGCGGAAACGTGTGCAAGATGTTTTATATGATAAAACAGGCATCGCGGAATTGGAACATCTGTTTTGATGGGGTAGTCAAAGAGTTTGACTTCATCAAAATGGTAGATGAACCTTGTATATACAAAAAGGTAGTAGGGAGTATGGTGGTGATCCTCATAGAGTACGTGGATGACATACTCTTGATAGGGAAGGAGTTTCCTATGCTACGCTCGGTTAATCTCCGCTTATCACAAGGATTCTCCATATAGGATCAAAGTGATACCTCCTAAATCCTGGGTTTTTGGATCTATGAGATAGATCTAATTGGATGTTAGGATTCTCACTAGTTGTAGTGAGATAGTAGCAATCGATCCTGGGGAGAATCACTGGAAAGGTTCCAGGGTGATAAGGACGACTGAATGTCAGTCGCAGGCATTGTCTTTACCCTCAGTGGAAGGACGGTATGTTGGAAGAGTTCCAAGCTAGATACCGTGACATACTAGACGATTAAAGGCAAGATACATCGTTACCAAGGATGCTACCAAAGAGGCAGTCTGGATACATATAAGTTCATGAGATGAACTTCGTTCCTACCATTGTGTGACAATGGAGTTGTGGCTTTAGCCAAGGAACTACCGTCCCATCAGAAATCCAGATATAATTCTTAGGCAGTATCACCTCATCATGGAGATGGTTGATCTCCAGGGAGATCGAGGTTAGGAGAGTAGACACAGAGGAAGACAGCGCGGATCCACTCACAAAGGCCTTTTTCCCAGTAGAGACTTTTATGGGATGGTTGAGTATGAGATACTTCAACCGCATTTAATTGTTGGGTATGTGATACCACAACAGATGGCCCTAGTGCAAGTGGGAGATTATTAGTTATATGTATGCCCTAGAGGCCATTACTGTACATACGATGTATATTATAGTGGATACTAGGACATATATAGGGAGGACTTTCTTACTCGACATGATAGTATGCTATCTGGTTGTACTTTATCTTAACATGTACTCAGATTGTCTCTATGTTACATGCTGATAAAGCCCTTAGGATATGTACTCGACTACTGGGACTATGATGAGATCATACTAGTGGGGCCACGGTAGTCGATGAGTACATCCTATAACTGTTCCTAGTCGAGGGTGTATCGAGACAGGGCATCGATACACCAGAGTAGACTAGCGTATACGCATTTTGACCCATATGATGGTCGATGGATGATCCTATATCCATTGGTGTTTGACATCAAGGATGGTGTACGGGTGCTCAGTGGAGACTGGGTACACTGGACGGACTCGCCGAGAACTCCCAGATGGTATTATACCTTACGTCAGATGGCAATTCTCCGGTGACACTGGTACAGAGTAGTCTGTTGACCCGAGATCGTCATAGAGTCTTGTGTGATTCCCACTGTGCTTTGATTTCCATCATACCACGTCCAAGAGGGCGTGCAAAAAGGTGGCTTTTGGGTACAGTCCCGAATCACATGGAGGCAATGAGTGATAGGAGGGGATTCGTCTCTCCCGGTATAGGGAGTAGATGTTGTGCTGTGTTCGATTGGCTATAACCGGAAATCCCTGGCCAGGGTTGCTGAGATTTACTGGTAAGTGTTATCAGTAGTTTCTCGAACTGTTATAGACCTCATATCGACACGACTTATCGAGCTACTGGGGTCTGACGTTTACCACCCCTAGGCGAGATATGTGACATATCAGACGACGAGACCGGACTGTATGGGAGTGTTACTGTTTGGATTCACAGGAGAATGTACCGGCTTGCTTGTTGATCTTCTGAGTGCTCAATACCTGGGTAGCTGTTACGTTTAGCTGACCGCTTGCAGCTTGTGGGTGTTTGATATGATCATCACCTACTGCCGGCGTATTGACGATTCTTTAGAGTCCTACACAGAGGTTTCTTGGCTCAGGCAAAATGGAGTAGGGGCACATATGTGATATGTGCAGGACCGAGGATAATACGATATGAGATACCGTATTCTATTCTCGCGATATTTGATATCAGCCGCGTCATCGGATCAAGTGTTGATTCGATGAATCGGTACGGATAAATATTAGTCGGTTATATGCGATATAACCGGATTGTCAGATCAAGTGTTGATTCGATAATTTAATGTATAATAATATATATGATATATTAAATTACATTAACTAATATTAGCTCACTAAAAGATTCTTTTTCTCACTCGGGTAATACATTGATATATATGCGATATATGTTAATTGTATTATTTTATTTTGTTACGATAAATATTATATATGTGATATATAATATTGTAACATGATATGATAACTAATGCAACATGTTTAGTGGAGTTTAAACATGATTAGGGTTTGGATTAGGGTTAACACTTCTAGTTGATTCTAGAAGCTTTTCTTTTGTCATGATAAAGATATTTGTGTAGATTTTTATCTATGACTCATACTTAACCCAACCTAAACCCTAGCCTTTAGTTAATTCTCTACAATGGTTTAGTCAACCATGGTTGCATTATTCATCATATTATTCTTTTCATTGTTCATCACAAATAGAATTGATCATATTGTTCATCTTCTTCCTTCTTCTTCTTTGCTTACAAAGCTTTCTTGCTTTGATATTTGTGATGAAAATATGTGAGAAAAAGATAAATAAAGAGAGCAAAAATCCTACTTCATCATCCTCATCTTCCCTTGCCCTTTAGATGAGAGTGTTCACTCAATTTTAGAAAGTGTTGGCTTGTGTTAATGAAACTTCAAGGTAGATCATCTTTGTATCGAAGATCGGAAGCAAGACTGCACCTTTCTCTTCGTGAAGCCTCTCGAGAGTCCAGAGCACGATGATCGCAGCGAAGGGACCTCAACACGGAGCATATGAAGTGAAGGACCGGATCTACAAAGGTTGTAATCCCTCTCACTTAGTGTTAAAGTGTTTAGCATGCTTCATTTCGCCTAATCTCTAGTTTAAAGATCCGTATTCGGGTTGTTCGGCACGGCTAAAATTTTAATCGGGCATGGTTGATGCCTCGTAGACCCTTGTGCGCATGCATAGCAACCCTACACGTCCCTTGCCTCCTTAGTGGCGCCGCGGAACCGCCGCCAAAACTATGTTTTGACCGCGGTTCCGCGGTCACTAAAGCGAGTTAGGGACTCGTTCATCAAAAAGGTCCATAAAATTACCTGCATGATTTTCTTAGGATTTTTAATGCGAAAAATTCCAACATTTTGAAAAATTTCCAGAAAGTGGGCAATTTCGGGTTTTCGGAGTTCATTCGAACATCTAACTTCGCCTAGACAACTCCTAATGCTCTAGTAAGGCTCTGATACCACTGCAGGATTTTTAGACACAACTACAAGGTTTCACAAGGTATCAAACATGCTATATTTAAAATTTTAGTGTGCCAAACAACCCTAACTAAGGATCTAACTAGAGTTTTAGGAGCAAAGCAAGAAAGTAAACTACTTTACTTCTTAGTGATAACGGAATACAACCTTTGTAGACCGGTCCTTCACTTCAATGGCTCCTTGTAGTGGTCCCTTTGCTGCGATCATGGAACTCCCGGACTCTTGCATGGCTTCTCAATTTTAAAGGAACGATCTTGCTTGAAGTCTTCGAGGCCGAAGATGATCTATGTCGAGGAGACACTAACTCAAACTACTACTTCACTTGATGAAAGATTAGTGAAGCTAACACCCTATACTAAAGAGCTAATCTAGTAGAGGATGATAAAGTAGGAAGTGTGCTCACTTTAGTTTTATTTTTCTCACAATATTTTCTCACTTTGCAAAAAGCTAGTGAGCTTTTTCTCAAGGTTGAAGAAGATGAAGCAAAGAAATGAGAATGAAACAATGAGGTGAGAGAATCAACCATGGGTGAGTTTCTATCATATAGCTAACTCATGTAGAGACATAACCATGGCTAAATTATAATGGTTAGGTTAATAAATATCTTAAGTAAAACAAAATTAGTGGACCAAGTCAATGGATCCACAAGCTTCTACAAGATTCATGCATGTGACCATTTATCTACTAATTTGGATTTACTTTAAATTATTAAACCCCACATTATAACTAGTATGGTGTAAGTCTCATACACCCATGTAGTGTGTATCAACAACCATGACACAAAAATAACACAATTAATATATATCACATATATATTAAGTGTGCACATGTGAGAAAAATAAATGCTTAAGTGAGCTAATATTGGTTAATGTAAACTAGTATATCAAATATACAATTATACACTAAATTATCAAATCAACACTTGATTTAATAATCCGGTTATATTACATATAACCGACTAATATTATATGTACCATCTTATCGAATCAACACTTGATTCGATAACCCGGCTATATCACATATAACCGACCGATACAAATATCGCGAGAATAGAATACGGTATCACATAATCGTATTATTCTCGGTCCCGCACATATCATATATGTGCTCCTACTTCGTTTTGCCTGAGCCAGTAAAACCTCTATGTAGGACTCTAAAGACTCATCAATACGCCGGCAGTAGGTGATGATCACATCAAACACCCATAAGCCGTCAGCGGTACTATCTGGACGTAATGGCTACCTGGGTATTGAGCGATCAGAAGATCAACAAGCAAGCCCGCTCTAGCTCCTGTAAAGCCTGTCAGTAACACTACCGTACAGTTCGGTCTTCTCGTCTGAGATATCGCATATCAAGTCTAGGGGTGGTAAACGTCAGACCCCAATAACTCGATAAGTCATGCCGATACGAAGCTCATGACGGGTCAAGAAACTACTGGTAACACTTACCAGTAAATCTCTAAATCAGCCCTGGCCAGGGACTTCCCTGTTATGGCCAATCGAGCACAACACAACATCAACCCCAATACCAGGAGAGACGAAACCCCTCCTATCGCTCATTGCCTCCATGACTCGGGACTGTACCCAAAAACCACCGTTTTGCACGTCCTCTTGAATGTGGTAAGGTGGAAATCAAAGCACGGTGGGAATCACACAAGACTCTATGACGATCTCGGGTCTACAGACTAACTTGTACTAGTGTCACCAGAGAACAGCTATCTGACGTCAGGTATAATACCATCTAGGAGTTCTCGGCGAGTCCGTCCGGTGTACCAAGTCTCCACTGAGCACCTGTATACCATCTTTGATGCCAAACACCAATGGATATGGGATCATCCATCGCCTATCTCATGGGTCGAGAAGCGTATACGCTAGTCTACACTGGTATATCTATGCCCTGTCTCGATACACCCACGACTAGGAACATTAAAGGATGAACTTATGGACTACCATGGCCCCACTAGTATGATCTGCATCATAATTCTGGTAGTCAAGTACACATCCTAAGGGCTTTACCAACATGTAACCATGAGACAGTAAGAGACAAGTATACATGTTAAGATAAAGAGCAACCAGATAGCATACTATCATGTCGAGCAAGAAAGTCCTCTCTATATATGTCCAAGCATCCACTATAATATACAATAATGGCCTTTAGGGCATACCTACAACAAACAGCTACGTCATTCCCAAGTTTGGAAGATTTGATAGGACGGGAAACGCAAATCAGCACGTTTCCCACTTTAAAGTATAAGTCTACGGTAGTGCCCCGGCTGTCTAACAGATGCTAAATGCGGAACAAAAACTTTTTACAACTGGCGCTATCGTGTACTATAACCCGGATCTGCCATTAAAGCTAAAGTAACAAACTACAAAGTGGGTTGGAATGTTATACCGAACGATCCGAGTCATTCGGTCTTCAACCATCATCCCACGCTTTGTTGCGGCTGCTCCGATCTCCTGAATCTCCAGTCTTCTCGTCCAGGTGGCACCATATCGACGGATCTTTAAACGGGCTCCCGCCTCTGAACCGAGGCAACTCGATCGTCAAGTTTGCTAGAAGAGACGACCAAGATGAAGTAGAGAATGAGTAGAACACTTTGTCTCGTTACGTCCAAGGCTATGGACGAATGGTTAATGAAGTTGCCTTTTGGAATCGGGTGAAATGAGAAACCGATCACATCTAATATCTATGCACCAAAACTTATATGTTTTCAAATGAACAACCATTATCTCCAAAGAGGGGGACCGGCCAAACTTATAGGAAGAGGGAGGTAAGGGTAGGAGCAAAGTGGTGACAATAAGAATGAAGCTTATCATGACACATAGTATGAACACAATTAAAGCAAGTGATGAATCACTAACCTTGTCATCTAAAGCATTAAATGACCATTAATGCACTAATCCACCTCACCAACCTAGTCACTATTCTAGAACCTTCTAGAAACATGACTCGCCTGATGACTCACCCTCAAGAAGAAAAGATAAATCCGCATTTAACCGAATGTTAAATACGGCTGATAGAAAACTGGAAACTGGCAACTTCCAAAAGTGATCCTGAAACGAATTTCAGGATAACCCCGTATCAGTATAAACATACCCGCATTTGTATTACGACCGAATACAAATGCAACTGAGACAAAGATATTATATCTACACAGTATAATACTCGGATCCGGCTTAAACCAAAGCCGACCAGTATTATCTGCCCGAAATATGACACGTGCGAAAATGCACGTGCATTTTCCAAACCCTGCCATATAACCATACGGCCTCTACAACATTTCGCCCGAACTTGGGAAAGTGTCTGTCGGGGACTCTAATGACTCATCAACACACTGGCACTGGGTATAACCACTAGCACGTCAGAGGTACAAGCTGTACGTAACGGTTTGCCTATGTGTTGATTGGAAGGGAAGCTGACGAGCGAACTCATCCATAAACCCTACTAAGCCTAACAGTGACAATATACATACAGTCCGGTCCATTCGTCTATGAGTATCACATATCTGCCTAGGGGCTGGTAACGTCAGACCCCCAATAGCAGTATAAGTCGTGTCAGAGAGTGGCTCAGAACACCCTGAGATACTACTGGAGTACCTACCAGTAAATCTCCTGCCTCGGCCGAGGGCTTTATGTAATGGCTCTCCTAGACACAGCGCGATCTCACCCCCAATACCGGGAGAGACGAATCCCCTGCCGATCCGCTCACTTGCCTCCATGTGGCTCGGGACTGTACCCAACTAAAACCTGTTTGCACAACTCCTTTGAGCGTGGTAGGGTAGTAATCTAAGCACAGTGGGAACTCACACGAGACAAATGACGATCTCTGGTCGATGAACTAACATGTACACATGTCACCAGGGAACTGCTATCTGACGATATGTATAATACCAATTAGCAGGTTCGCGGCGAGTCCTGTCCGGTGTACTCATAACCTAATGAGCACCTGTATACATCTTAGGTGATCCTACTGACACCAATGGCTTGTGAGACCGGCCATCGCCCCTCGTCGGGGTCTCGACTGTATACACTAGTCTACTCTTGAGTATCGATGCCCTGTCTCGAAACTCCCACGACTAGGGACACTTTAAGAATGTGCTTACAGACCCCCAGCTCACACGTATATGATCGCCATCATACTGCTGGTAGTCAAGCAAGAATCATATGGGCTCTATCAATATGCAAAAGCGAACTAAAGCATGTATATGATGATAAAGACAAACCAGATAGCAAACTATCATCTCGAGCAAGACTGTTATTTCGGTATAGGTCCTGCCTCAATCATTGCAACCACGTACCTGCGATCCAATAATTGACTTTGAGGGCAGTATCTCCAACAATCTCCCACTTGCACTTAAGGGTAATTATTGCGATGTCGCATACTCACAGCCCGTGTGATACCGAACACCCAACTCCTCTACTAATCAGTTTCACAAAGCTAGTTTGTAAAACTCTTGTGTTCGAGAAATAGCCTCAGTGAGTGGATCCGCCCTGATGTTTCTTTCTATATCTCTCTAAATCTCAAGTTCGCGGAGAAAGCCATCTCCCAAATCGAGTAATATCTGTCTTAGAATATGTCTGAATATCTGATGGGACCTAGTTCATAAATGAACTCTTTATTCAAACTTCTTAGAATGTATCGATAACTGAACCTAATCAGTTTCAGCACCATGCCTCCCACAGTATCCTCTTGGACCACTTGTCCCTAATACTGTCCCTCGTCAGAGGGAAAACTATAACTCTGACAATCACTCTGTCATCCATGTCACCTTTGAAGCCTGGAATGATAACCGTCTCCCGAAGGAGGCTGCCGTTATCAAATCCGTAGAACATCCAATTATGTTCCAAAACTGCTTCGTTATGTTTCTCCAGGATTGGATTAATATAAACTTATCACATCTAGTGCAAAAACAATATCTGGTGTGGTACTTGACATCTTACGATTGACTCAATTGCCTAAGCAAGTGATCTGACAATCACGCACATCCCTCTCCCCTTTAGTCTGTAAGACACCTTTAGAGAGGGTGACTCCATCACCTGCAGGTACACCACCATGCCAGGAGTCATCTATTCTAAAAACCATTAGAATACTGTCAAAGTACCCAAATTGGAAAACTACCCAAATCTAGATCTAAAACCATAAATCTAGAAACCAAAATGTCTGATATTATATCCATATCCTTTGTGGAGAAACAACTGTGTGATGACCACAATATAACCGATCGTAGTATAGGAATTTTACTTCCTACTCTGTGTATGTCATCCAAATACCAGGACATCACACCCTACTACCTACTTAACAAATCCATCCCCTATTCTGATGAAGTCAAACCCATGACTGTCACATCAAAAATTAGATGATCTTATCTCCGCTATATCTGCTTAAGACTATAAATAGACATAAGCTACTTGCCCACTATGCTTCCGCTGCTCCCACTGACTACGACAACCTTCTGGTAGAATAATATATACGTACACTTCTAAAGCTAGTTTAGAACGACGCTATACTTAACCTTCTGCCGGGTCTCATAGCCTGGAACAAACGTAGTGTCAAGTCTGGGTAAACAAGAACCTCCCTGTCACCGTCCTTGAGGCTACCGGAGTACCTCTCGGGAGTCTGAGGTTACCCACCATATCTGCGGAGTGACTATTGGAATGTCAAACTTGACTGAATATATAGGTCCTATTAAATTCTCCGTAATCGTTTACGGTTCTGGAATCACTTCCAGTTCTACCATACTCCCACTACTGTTTTCTGAAAAAATCCATTTTACTAAAACTGTGGCGAGTCAAGAACAATATCACTATTGATCTTCCAGATGGTAGAAAAATCAACCCTCGTCAAAACCAGGGTCAACCCACAAACTGCCATTACAGAAGCGTGCCTTGAATTATCCAGTGTCTGGTTTTAAGCATAAGCTGGAAAACTCCCCATATCTTAACATCGTTAAGATATGAACCATTCTATATACAATATAGAAATAGAGGAAAAAATTTAATTGGAACCAGATTCAAACCATGCAGCTGTCTCCAGTGCAAATTAACTTAATGGAGAAAGGCTAATCAGCATTACTCAACTTAGGAATCCATCCAATTATGAGTAACCTGAAAGAGAAACAAGTTTCTCAAAACCATTACTATCAACTGAATACCATTCACAAGAATCTACATCTCCGATCCTTGTGACACCTGGTTCTCTACTTTATTCTTATACCTTTAACTTCTCAAAACTTAGACATTGTATTTCTACAAAAAACTTGTCTAAAAACTAGAGAAGTTATAAGTAAGCAGAACATAGTATGAGGACCTACCCCTTTGTCCTGACGGATACTGGACAACATATAATACTCTGTATAAGTCCGCTGAGTTGAATAACTCAAAACCTATGCATCGTAGGTTGAATACTGTACCCAGGAGATTTTCTCAAATATCACCAATTACAAAGAATTCTGATATAATGAGGATGATCACCTAATTCCCGATAACTTACTCCCACTCATCATCTGTAAAACCATACAGATATGAGAATGAAACCTGGTAAATACATACCTTAGAGTAAGTATCTAATCGGGAAAACGGTTTTCCTTTAATAATGCACTGAAACATCAAAAATGTTTCATAGGGGTATTCTGGTATTCCTAGTAATGCCTCTTCCATAATCCAATTCATGACTTTAACCGTATATTTCATTGCCATCTCTCCAAATCCCTTTATTTGTCTTTATTCATTACCTTCTGTACACCAACGTTAGGCTAAATGGTTTTCTTCCTTCCCTAACGTTCGGCACCAGCCTATGGTTTGGAAGAAGACTATCCAGTAAGCATAATGGGTGTACTCTCCTAATCCTAGGAGTACTCGCAACTTGAGAGAAGGTGATGATAAAAGACAACTGAATAATACCTTATTCTATTTCTCCCGAACTGAGGAAAAAGCAAAGGGGAAATAGGAGTGGCGATGAAGTACGTGGTTTGGTCGTGAATAATTACTGTCGCAATTTACTTTGCCCTCTTTCTAATCCCTTTATTTTGTCTTTACATATTACCTTCTGCACACCTTACTTAGGCTAATTGGTTTTCTTCCTTCCCTACCTTTCGGCACTAGCCTATGGTTTAGAAGAAGACTATCCAATAAGCGTAATAGGTGTACTCTCCTAAACCAAGGAGCCCTCGCAACCAGAGAGAATGTGATAATAAAAGACAACTGAATAAACCAATTCTATTTCTCCTGAACATGGATCCATCCTCGAAGAAGTCCTTGCGAGTTCGTATATAACTATACGATGGATCTATCCAATGGAAGTGGATATCCATAGTAATACGAGGTGTTCTGAGAAATACAAAGGGTAAAAGAAGGAGCGGCAATGACTTATGCAACTATAGACAATCCAAAAGCCAGTATTTTAAGAAAGTTCGGTCAACTTGGTCACTGAGTCATAGTCTAGGGTCGGTCAAAGGTCGCTGCCAAAGAGAGAGAGAGAAAAGAAACACTCTGCGTGCACTCTAATCTAGATCAGAATGGTTATCAATTTATCTAATTAGGAAACCTCCTACTGTAATCTCAAATTCTCCTCCAAACCTGAAAGAAGAATTAGTCGGGATCACCCGAAGAGTAAACCAACTCATCAGTGAGAATCGGGATCCAACTATAATAGCATGATAACTTGATGGAAGCCACTTAAGTTATCACACTACAGAAGGTATGCGCATGCCTGGCAAGTTTCCTGTATGTTTGAAACTCTCGATATATATTTTTTCCCCATGCTCTTATGACCTTGACTAAGGGCCAAATATCTCATAAGTCACATGTCAAGTTCTATCCATCATTATCCAGGTCAATTTGAACCCACCCGTACATACTCTCGACAAAGGGCCAAGTATAGTAATACGACTGTCCCAAACCAACGCATCTATCTATGTAATATGTGAACACCCCAGCCGCTACCAATCACTATGTTTTGACTAAGGGCCAAATATACATAGCTTGAATACTACTGACTATCCATAAGAAATGACGGAGGGCTACGGCTGGTTTTTGGCGAAAAACCTTTAACGTAATGAACTTGATCTCGTTGAAAGAACCTGATAGCTTTTTATAAAAATATAGTGGCGAAAACCTTTTGCTAAAGAGGTCATTCCCGGTGAAGGGATCTCGGCTCTTTCCTCGTGGAATGAGCAGCAGGATATTCCAACTGAATACCGCAATGCAAAGCAACTTGTAATCGACTATATTGAAGTTATCACCCTGACGTAAACTTCTGCCCAAGGGGTCACTCCCGGTGAAGGGATCTCGGCCCTTGCCTCGTCGAATGAGGTGCAGGATATTCTAAACTGAATATCACTATGCAAAACAAAAGGAAACGTCTTTGTAATAACACCTTTTTAAAATTCGTTCCAACAACATCAAATATAGGTTTGTTTTATCCTTGCATTGATAAGAATCAATGCGGTCCCATCAATCAATCACACCAGAAAAGAATGAAAATAAAATGTACATATATGCCATCCGCATTCGTCACTGGGTCCCGTCATCACCCGTTAGGTTACTTAACTAACGACAGAGCGGGGGCTGGATTAGCGCGGGTGTAAAACATATACAACATCTAATAATATATATACCAATATACAATAATCGCTCCAGGCGTGATAATATGCAACATTACAGAAAAGTAATAAGCATCACAGAACAATACAGATAATCTGGGATCCCCGGGTTTCACAGAGCCGCTACTGAAACCCGACGTTCCCCTGGTCATGTGGATAGCCTGTGCAATGAAACCTAGACCCCTACAGGTGCGGCAAGTTACCCGCCAAAACCTAAAGCGAGGTAGTCCCCCACAGCATAATGAATGGAACACCCGGCACTTCACAGAATCCGGTAACTTGAGCACCCCTCCTTGGGTCAACCTGAACCCTACGAGTGCAGCGAATAGTCTACCAATTCTAGAGTGAGGTCCCTTTGCCTCTCAAAACCATGAGATACGGACCCGTTGCCCTCCAGAACCCGGCTATCCGTGCACTCCTTCACGGGATCAACCTAGTACAGAAATAAAAATATGTACAACGGGTACATCGACCTCAACCCGGTCGTGCCCCAAAAGAATATTATACAACAGGCAGTGACGGCAGTCCACATGTTGGACGCTCGCCCCGCAATACCAAATGTACAAATAAATTCAAACTGCACTATCATTGCACCCTGCTATCCACAACGACATATCCGCAATAATACAGCACAACACAGAACATCAACGCGAATGTCACGTTTGCAAGCCCGTCTAAAAGAACTATAGCAGTTAGACGCGGTTTACCGATCAAATGACATTCCCGGTCGGAGATATAAAGTAAGTACTGTATACTAATAAATTTAAAATTTCGATCGACTAAATTTCCCGAAGTGGGCCCTACGTACATCTGCTGCACAGTAACAAAATCTGGGCCCAAAAGAACTACACAAAAAAACATAATTTCCACATAGAAGTTCTCTGGAAAAAACTGAAGCACTGATCCTACTGAAGCGCCGCGGTTCCGCGGTCAAACCCTAGGTTTGACTGCGGATCCGCGGTGCTCTTATGGGATCACGTGCCCAACTTTTTCCAGTATGCATAGAAAACCCTGCACGCTTTTCTGTGATATGCAAAATTATTGTTAGGCCCTTCGAAAAATCGACAGAAACTCAGTGTGCATAAAATTGCGATTTCGGAAATTCCGTTCGATCGATCTTTTAAGCGTGTTAGCACAAGTTAGTATAGCTTAATGGTGAGGCTCTGATACCACTGTAAGTCTACGGTAGCGCCCCGGCCGTCTAACAGACGCCAAATGCGGAACAAAAACTTTTTACAACTGGCGCTATCGCGTACTATAACCCGGATCTGCCATTAAAGCTAAACTAACAAACTACAAAGTGGGTTGGAATGTTATACCGAACGATCTGAGTCCTTCGATCTTCAACCATCATCCCACGCTTTGTTGCGGCTGCTCCGATCTCCTGAATCTCCAGTCTTCTCGTCCAGGTGGCACCACATCGACGGATCTTTAAACGGGCTCCCGCCTCTGAACCGAGGCAACTCGATCGTCGTGTTTGCTAGAAGAGACGACCAAGATGAAGTAGAGAATGAGTAGAACACTTTGTCTCGTTACGTCCAAGGCTATGGATGAACGGTTAATGAAGTTGCCTTTTGGAATCGGGTGAAATGAGAAACCGATCACATCTAATATCTATGCACCAAAACTTATATGTTTTCAAATGAACAACCATTATCTCCAAAGAGGGGGGGCTGGCCAAACTTATAGGAAGAGGGAGGTGAGGGTAGGAGCAAAGTGGTGACAATAAGAATGAAGCTTATCATGACACATAGTATGAACACAATTAAAGCAAGTGATGAATCATTAACCTTGTCATCTAAAGCATTAAATGACCATTAATGCACTAATCCACCTCACCAACCTAGTCACTATTCTAGAACCTTCTAGAAACATGACTCACCTCATGACTCACCCTCAAGAAGAAAAGATAAATCCGCATTTAACCGAATGTTAAATACGGCTGATAGAAAACTGGAAACTGGAAACTTCCAAAAGTGATCCTGAAACGAATTTCAGGATAACCCCGTATCAGTATAAACATACCCGCATTTATATTACGACCGAATACAAATATAACTGAGACAAAGATATTATATCTACACAGTATAATACTCGGATCCGTCTTAAACCAAAGCCGACCAGTATTATCTGCCCGAAATATGACACGTGCGAAAACGCATGTGCATTTTCCGAACCCCGCCATATAACCATACGGCCTCTACAACGTTTCTCCCGAACTTGGGAAAGTGTCTGTGGGGGACTCTAATGACTCATCAACACACTGGCACTGGGTATAACCACTAGAACGTCAGAGGTACAAGCTGTACGTAACGGTTTGTCTATGTGTTGATTGGAAGGGAAGCTGACGAGCGAACTCATCCATAAACCCTACTGAGCCTAACAGTGACAATATACATACAGTCCGGTCCATTCGTCGATGAGTATCGCATATCTGCCTAGGGGCTGGTAACGTCAGACCCCCAATAGCAGTATAAGTCGTGTCAGAGAGTGGCTCAGAACACCCTGAGATACTACTGGAGTACCTACCAGTAAATCTCCTGCCTCGGCCGAAGGCTTTGTGTAATGGCTCTCCTAGACACAGCGCGATCTCACCCCCAATACCGGGAGAGACGAATCCCTTGCCGATCCGCTCACTTTCCTCCATGTGGCTCAGGACTGTACCCAACTAAAACCTGTTTGCACAACTCCTTTGAGCGTGGTAGGGTAGTAATCTAAGCACAGTGGGAACTCACACGAGACAAATGACGATCTCAGGTCGATGAACTAACCTGTACACATGTCACCAGGGAACTGCTATCTGACGATATGTATAATACCAATTAGCAGGTTCCCGGCGAGTCCTGTCCGGTGTACTCATAACCTAATGAGCACCTGTATACATCTTAGGTGATCCTACTGACACCAATGGCTTGTGATACCGGCCATCTCCCCTCGTCGGGGTCTCGACTGTATACACTAGTCTACTCTGGAATATCGATACCATGTCTCGAAACTCCCACGACTAGGGACACTTTAAGGATGTGCTTACAGACCCCAGCTCCCACGTATATGATCGCCATCATACTACTGGTAGTCAAGAAAGAATCCTATGGGCTCTATCAATATGCAATAGCGAACTAAAGCATGTATACGATGATAAAGACAAACCAGATAGCAAACTATCATCTCGATCAAGACTGTCATTTCGGTATAGGTCCTGCCTCAATCATTGCAATCACGTACATGCGATCCAATAATTGACTTTGAGGGCACTATCTCCAACATAAAGCATCGTGTGGAAATACAGGGGGTAATGATGCGCTCCTTCTTCATCAGTTTGTCAATAGTCTGACCAGTGTTGCTTTCGACTGGTACGCAAGCATACCAGACAGATCCGTCATTACTTTTGCCCAAATGGAGTCTTTGTTTCGTCAAAGGTTCATGAGTGTCAGTGATAAAATCTCCATTGCTGACCTTGTGAGAACCAAGCTGGGAAACAACGAAAGCAACACGGACTTTATTGCCTGATGGCGCAACCTCACTGTCAAGTGCGAACTGCCGCTAGAGCAAGACCAGTCCATCAGCCTTCTCATTAGGAACCTCAGCAATTGGATGGTCCCATTCTTGTATTCAGCAGGCCTCAAGACGTTTCAGGAGCTGACTAAGAGAGTTCAAATGTTGGAACGCTCGAAACAAGAGTCTGCCCCGGACTCTCAGAGAGACAAGCCTTAGAAAAGCAAGAGGGGCGACAACCGTAGAAGTGGGAATTCCAGCAATACCAATGTCTTCAATGCGTCCGATAATGAAGACAAGCGAAAGGCAGGCGAATCCAAAACCAACCGGTCTTGAAACCCAGTGCTGGAAGGAGAAGGGTCTTCCCTGGAGGAGAAAAAGAACAAGGTTTACTCTTTCATAAGGGACAAGGTCCGAAAGATATTCAAAGATGCCTCGAACAACGGTCTACAATTGCCGGAGTCAAAAAGACCTCATGAAGAAAAAATGACCGACAATCCTCTATATTGCCTATACCACCGAGTAGTGAGCCATGCGATCGAGGATTGCTATATCTTCAAAGACTGGGTCGAGAAGCAGTACAAGACTGGAGAGATTGAGCTGTCCAAGAGTGTGTTGGTGAACAATCAAGTTGCAACCACCAACTTTATACAGACAGAAGTTAAAGCCTTCTGGGAGCAGGCAGCTGAACACGCTGCCCTGAGAAATGAAACTGACTCACCACAGCCTCCGTGGAGTACGCACATATCTAATAAGACAAAAAAGATGCTAAAGCTACTTCGGAAAGAGCCTAGAACAAAATGGGAAGGGCAGAAGAAGCCCACCATTCCAGCTGCCAATTCGGCTCAATCAGGCTCAAAATCCAAAAGCCCAAGAAGAAGAAAAGTGCAACTCGACACGAAAAATATTCTGCAGGGAGATCGACCATTCAAAAATATATCGATTCCCTCGAAGACTATGAACAAAAGGAAAGAACTCTAATTCAATTGAACGAGTTCTTCCCTGTAGAAGCAGCTGAGATTCTGGAGGAGCTAGAAGAAGACTCCAATGAAAAGATCCCTTTAGTGACCTGCTACGCCATCCATCTTGGCAGCGACTCTGAGGAGGAACTCTGTTTTCTCGAAGAGGACGAGGAGTTCGCCACAAAGGCCAACCAAATCCAACTTAGAAGCGGCAGGGCTCTACTGCTAAATCAAGGCAATGCCCTAAAAGGGAAGGATAAAAGTCGCTAATGAAGAAGGTGGCGGAGAGCCGGCTCATGAAAATTTGAGTCCTTCCTCGATGGATTATAATGTCTTGGCTCATCTCCGAAAGCTTCCGTCTCTCCTGAGCATCTACGATACCCTGATCCTATCTAAGGAGCTTAGAGATGTTCCCATTCACGCTCTACAAAACCCCGAGCGATACCAGGATCGCTTTGCGGAAATTGATATCAAAGAATCCCAGTACACTCTGCATATAACCGTGGTCACATTTAAAAATGAAGACCTGTTACTAGGAACAACTGAGCACAACCGACCACTTTACGTGACAGGGTACAGTGATAGAGACCGGATTAATCACATATTGATTGATCCAGGGTCCTCAGTGAACATTATGAACTTGTGAACTCTGAAGAGTTTTTCAATGGACGTCTGACACCTGTCAAGGGAAAGGATTGTCATTCAAGGCTTCAATCAAAATTGCCAGCAAGTTCTGGGATCCATAGCTCTGCCGATCAGGTTCGGGGACCTGTTTCCTGATTTAAAATCAGGAAAGCTTACGGAAAAGGCTTCAGAAAAGGGTCACGTGCTTACACGTGACCAGCAGTCATATGTTGGCACGTGACACTTAAAAGCATCAGCAAGGCAAATTCAGCTTCTCGATTACATCAAAGAAAAGGGCTTCAGAAAGGGTCACGTGCTCCCACGTGACCTGGGTCACGTGTTGGCACGTGACAATCAAAAGTGGCTTCAAAGGCAAACCGGTTCCCTGATCAAATCAAGAAAAAGGCTTCAGAAGAGGTCACGTGCTCCCACATGACCAGGGTCACGTGTTGGCACGTGATAATCAAAAGCAGCAGATTTGTTCTCCGGCTAAATCAAGAAAAAGAGTCCAAACAAGGGTCACGTGCTCACACGTGACCAGGGGTCACGTGATGGCACGTGACGGTTAAGCAACAACCAGAAGACAGAGCGCAAAAAGAAAGAGGATAGCTCGTTCCAAGGGGGTCACGTGTCCACACGTGACCAGGGGTCACGTGTCCACACGTGACCAGGGGTCACGTGTCCACACGTGACCAGGGGTCACGTGGCCACACGTGACCGACTTCAAAACGAAGAAAACAGAAAGCAGAGTGCAGAAAGAAAGAAGAAAGCTCATTCCAAGGGGGTCACGTGCCCACACGTGACCAAGGGTCACGTGGCCACACGTGACCGGTTTTCAAACCCTATCTTTTAACAGAATCAAATTCTGAGGAGAGATCACTTAAATCCTTTCAAAGGAAAAAGATTATAAGCAACCGATTAAATTAAAGATTTAGAGGTGATTAAATATCATCTATCTATGGGAAAATCTCGAATTTGGAAAGATTTCCCCTCTAAATCTAACTGAAATAACAAAGGAGAATCTCTGGATTTAAAATCCAATGGTGAATAAAATTCACCTAATAATCCAAAGGTCCAAAACGAATGATGGATGCAAATCAAATCTCTCAATGAAAGATTCATCAAAAACTAATTGACTCGGCTGCTTCTCCTATAAATAGGAGCCAAGGGACACACAGGAAGATATAGAGAGGCAGAGGGAAGAAAAGGGAGAGAGCCTGGATACTTTAAGGAATTTGGATCTTCTGCAAAAGAAAACCCTAGGTAAGAAAGGGAAGGCTTTTTGAAAGAAAAGAGAATTTAATTCTCAACAGAGTTTAACTCTGATATAAAACAGAAGAATATATTTCTTCTCTTTTTGATAGAGGATCTGTAAAGTGAACATCTCCCTTTGAAGTTGAGAATTTAATTCTCAATGGGTTGAGATCCTGCCATGCAGATCCAAAGCATAGAGAGGGAATGGAAGCACGAGAATTTAATTCTCACAGAACTATAGGAATTTAATTCCTTTAAAATAAAATTAGGGTTTGACCCTGTGTTATGGGAATTTAATTCCTTCAGAATGAAAAGAATCAGGGTTTAACCCTAGTTAAGAACTTAGTTCTGTTAAAACAACAGGAATTTAATTCCCTTAATCTCATTCCCCAGAATAATTCTTTAACTAAGAGCGGGAGTTTAACTCCTTAGAGCTTTATTAGGGTTTAACCCTATTCAGTTCTTCATATATATGAGGAATTTAATTCCTACAGAAAATTCAGTGTTCAACTCTTCAAAAGGAACTAGGAATTTAATTCCTCTGAAATTATTGTCAGGGTTCAACCCTACGAGGAATTTAATTCCTGAAAGGGATTAACAGATCTTCTAAACAACTACAGAAAAGAAGGGTCACGTGTCACCACGTGACCCCCCCTCCCCAAAAGATCTACAGAAAGCCCTTTGAGGCAGTGCCTCACGTGACCCACGTGACCCATGGCAGAAGCTTTAACATACCTCATTTAAACACCCATCACGTGATGACACGTGATGCTCCAAAAGATGTGATCTTTTCAGCAGAACAAACGAGGGGAGGGCGCCCTCACGTGCTACCACGTGACCCCTCTTGCCTCAGCGTCTAACGCTAAATTGGAACTCCCGAATCCAGTATTAAAACACTGTTGGGCCTCAGTGTTCAACACTAATCAAAGAACTTTATTTGCAGTGTTCAACAATGATTACCTTAATGTTTAACACTAATTTGAGATCTCTGTTGCCAGTGTTTAACACTGATCTGTTTTAGTGTTTAACACTAATTTGAAAGCCTTGTTGCTGGTGTTTAACACCAACTATCTTTTGGTGTTAAACACTAACTTGTCAATCTCATCCCCAGTGTTCAACACTGATTAGTCTGTAGTGTTTAACACTAGGCATTGGCCCAATTGGCTAAATGGCCAGAGACAAAGTCTCTCTTTCAATGGACCAACAGGAAGCCAATATTCCAGACATGATTGGACTTAGCCCAAGCTGGCCATAAGTCCTCAATTCAGACTTAACTGGGCTAATGGGCTCATAACATAATTAATTGGTCTTGATCCCAAATTGGGCCAAAGACTATTTAATCCACTCCGGTTTCCAGGGTACATCTCTTCACTCCTTTGATACTTGGTATTGTAATCCCTCAATGTCTTCAAAGAGGTGACGGGTCCCGATGACCACACATTGATATGGACTGTGGGGTCCTTAAACCCATGGACTACGACGTCCTTAACCTTGACCGAGATGTCTTAAAACTAACAATGGACTGTGGGGTCCTTAAACCCATAGACTACGACGTCCTTAACCTTGACCGAGATGTCTTAAAACTAACAATGGACTGTGGGGTCCTTAAACTCATGGAGTACGACGTCCTTAACCTTGACCGAGATGTCTTAAAACTAACAACGGACTGTGGGGTCCTTAAACCCATGGACTACGACGTCCTTAACCTTGACCGAGATGTCTTTAAACTAACAATGGACCGCAATGTCCTTAAATTACCCATGGACCGCAATGTCCTTAAACTACCCATGGACCGCAATGTCCCTAAACTATCCATGGACCGCAATGTCCCTAAACTGGAACAATAGAGCCACGCATGCTCTTTTGCTGGATCTAAACGATCCCGTTTAAGTTGATTTTAGCCTCAAAGATGGCTAACGTATCCTTAAACCTTCAAACAGGCTGGACTATGAATCTCCCCCAATTAACTCTGGTTCGAGGGTACATCTCTGAAATCCTCTGACATCTGTCGTTGTAATCCTTCAACGTCGTCAGAGAGGTGACGGGTCCCGACGGCCATACATACGATGGACCACTATGTCCCTAAACTGGAACAATGGAGCCTAAATGCTCTTTTGTCGGATCTAAACGATCCCTATTAAGTTGATCTTAGTCTCAAGTTAGACTAACGTATCCTTAACAAACGTTTGAGTTGATCTTAGCCTCAAGTATGGCTAACGTATCCTCAAACCAAACCCCCAAACCCAAATCTAAGATAACACGGATTTGGACTAGTCCACGCCCTACGGGCGAAGACATAACTCGGTCTCCGTAAACAATCCACGGGCAACAAAACATAAAATAAACACACACGACATGAAGTGACCATCTGGAGAAGGAGAAAGTTGTTACCGCGATGCGGTAGCGTAATTAACTGCAGGGGCTTGCGCCTGCAGGGAAGAGCGTCCCCACAATCAAAAAAAAACCCTCAAACGAGGGGGAATCTGACGAAGTCTGCTACATCAGACGCATCTGTCTAAACCTCCGATACACGGTGCCATAAATCAACTTGGCATCTTCGGAAGGGTGGACGGATAGCACCAATTAGCATGTGCCCCGAACCCCAGGCACGGACAGCCCACGTCTCGGCCGCCGTTCGGAGGGGAACATGACCTACAAACTGAAGCCAAGATATACGTGATCGACGCTGACACATCCTATAAAATTCTCCTGGGAAGGCCATGGCTTCACGATTATGGCATCGTTCCGTCAACTTTCCATCAGTGCATGAAGTATACCAAAAATGGAGAAGAAAGATGCATTGACGGAGACATCCAGCCTTTCGGTGTACATGAAGTCTGATATGAAGATTCTCGGTACTATGTGAACCTCCAAAGTGCTGAGCCACAACTGACAAAAGACAAAACAGACCTGAAACTCAAAAGCAAATCTGAGCCGGCTGTCACTTTCAAAAGCAAAAAAAACCCATGTGCGTCCACATTTCGGCGGTGACACTGATGAGTCCGACATTGGAAGTTCGTCTATCTATAAAAACCGCCCTCATCTTGGTAGTGATACAGACGAGTCTGATATCGAAGGCTCATCCGACAACAAAATTCGCCCTCGTTTAGGCAGTGACACTGAAGAATTAGAAGAGGATCCGTCTTGCAATAGCTATGCAGATCGGGCTCTCATGCAAAAAGCAAAGCTAAGAGAGACCTTCAAAGTTACGGAAGGATCCCTACCCGTCACAACGGTGCCGGAGCAGTTGTGTAAAGAGCTCAATGCATTGTCAGTCTCCACCGTGGACCAGCTGAAAACATTCTACGTTCCCTAAAGAAAGAGTGGGCAGAAGGGCATCCTGTTTTATGGGTCAAATCCTATCGTGCACCCGGACGATTTGTCTGTCACGTGCCTTCCCTATGAAAGAGGAATAAGAGTCATCCTAAACCCCAGATATTGTGCGCCAAAGATGCGGGAATATTTAGAAAAGTGTGGATGTTGATTATATCAAACGGACTCCGAAGCGAAGTTTTATAAGGGGCTGTGGCACCCGCCTCAGGTCCGAGCACTCATCGATGGACGAATCCCAGATAGACGGGGCATAGGTTTCATTCAACCTGACATCAAGGCATGTTACATGATTCATATTGGTGAAGCTCGCAAAGAGTCAAATGATGAAGACGGGCTAGTCGAGCCAGAAGAAGCCCCTCAAGAGTTCGAAGATGGCGGACAAGCAACCTTCGACGAGCTAACCGAGGTTGATTTGGGAACGCCCGATAATCTAAGGACGACCTACATCGGCTCACTCTTGTCAAAGGAAATGAAAGAGCAGATAGTCACCCTACTGCATGAGTTCACCGACTGCTTCATGTGGACGCACAAAGAAATGCCTGGCCTTTCCCCTGAAGTGACCATGCATAAGCTGGCTATATCTCCTGATGCTAAGCCAGTCAAACAAACTCCTCGAAGAATGAGAAGGGAACTAGAAGAAAAGGCCATCAAAGAAACAAAGAAACTCATCGATGCCGGCTTCATCGGGGAACAGAAATACGCGGACTGGATCGCGTGCATCGTCCCAGTGAAAAAGAAGAACGGGCAGATACGAGTTTGCGTCGATTTCAGGAATCTCAATAAGGCATGCCCTAAAGACGATTACCCGCTTCCGATCATGGAAATGATGGTCGACGATACCTCAAATTACTAGCTGTTCACTTTTATGGATGGCTCGTCCGGATATAATCAAATCAAGATGTCGCCCGAGGATGAGAAACACACAGCATTTCGAACCCCGATCGGGATATACTGCTACAAAGTGATGCCATTTGAATTAAACAACGCAGATGCTACATATCAAAGGGCAATGACTAATATCATCTAAAAAGTCGTCGAATGTTATGTTGATGATTTAGTCAACAAGACTAAAACCAAGGCCGATCACATTCAAGATCTTAGGACCGTTTTCACCGGACCGAGGGAATACGATCTGAAGATGAATCCTCTAAAATGCACTTTTATCGTGTCATCAGGAAAATTATTGGGCTTCATAGTCCGACATTGGGGAATCGAAGTTGACCCATCTAAGATAAAGGCCATCATAGAAATGCCTCCTCCGAAGAATTTGACGCAGCTAAGATCCTTTCAAGGAAAGCTCTCTTACATATGAAGGTTCATCTCGAACCTATCGAGAAGATACAGGCCTTTCTCAAAGCTCATGAAGAAAGGAGCTCCTTTCGTCTGGGATGCCGAATGTCAAGAAGCTTTCGAAAATATCAAACAGTATCTGCTGCACCCTCCAGTGCTTGCTGCTCCCATTCCAAATAAATCGTTGATCTTCTATACTGCCACGCTAGATGAGTCACTCGGTGCAATCCTCGCCCAGAACAATGAGGAGGGAAAAGAGAATGCCCTCTACTATCTCAGTCGAACGTTAGTCGGGGCGGAACATGACTATTCCCCGATCGAAAAGTAGTGCCTAGCCCTGATATTTGCCGTGAAAAAGATAAGACACTATCTTCTCGCTCATCGGGTTATGCTGATCTCCAAGGTCGACCCGCTCAAACACTTAATGACTAAAGAAAGCCTAGCTGGTAGAATAGCAAGATGGGCTATCATGCTGCTTGAATTTGACATAATCTATACTCCTCAGAAAGCAGTAAAAGGGCAAGCCCTCGCCGACTTCCTTGCTGCTCATCCCGTACCAGAAGGGTCACCGCTTAATTCCAAGTTACCCGAAAAACAAGTGCTGCACCTTAAGGACGATGAGCCATGTTGGGAGCTCTACTTCGACGGAGCCTCATCAATTAGGACCTCCAGCAAATCAAGCGTCCGACAGATAAAAGCAAGGATAGGATTGGTGTTCATCATGCCATCGATGGGAACTCTACAACGTTCTTTTGCTCTCATCGAGCCTCACACAAACAACGAGGCTGAGTACCAGGCTCTGATAGATGGTCTGGAGCTCGGCGTAGAAATGGAAATCCTTCGGCTACTAGTCTATGGTGATTCTTAGCTTGTTGTTAACCAAGTGAGAGGTGACTATAAGATATACAAACCCGAGTTAGCTTGGTACAGAAGCCGGGTGGTGGAGCTTATGAAGCAATTCACCCATATTGAACCGATGAGAGTTCCTAGGGCATTGAATGGAAAAGCTGACATACTCGCTCGCTTATCTAAGGAGCTGGCTGATCCCGATATAGATAAAATTCTGATTTCAGTCAGAAGCCGACAAATTCTACCACCGGTCTCTTTGCGTGAAGAAGGAAGCGTAGAATAAGAGAACAATCCTGCCGAAGAAGCTCTGATCATCTGTTTATCACAGAAAACTGCATTTCAATACCGCTCATTCGTTATCTATTTTGTTATATATCGGTACTATTAACCAGTGTCTACTCAGTATTACAGATTACAGGTATCCGTGACATAAGAATAGAAAAACACTTAAAACCACAGATATATCATATGTGAGCCGACACTGCAACCAGAACTGGAAACCGACCGATATCCAAAGAAATTTTGCGAATAAAATGTGTGCACAATATTTTGGTCCAACACAATGCAAGTGTGTACACATGCTCTTTGGCATGGACCATGGGATGGGGCAGCCATGAATCAAGGAGCAAGTGGACATAGTGTAATGTGCATTCAATGCATAAAGTAGTGATATGACCAAAAGATTCAAATTTTCCTCCAAACTCTGAAGACAAACCAGGTTATTTTTGACCAAGTAAACAACACCAGAGTGATATTGGGGACAACACAAGCCACCACACCAAGCCCGAGCCCCAGAGCTCGGATTTGACCCGAGCTCAACACCTATGTAGCCGGCCCTCTTAGCCCCAAATGCCCCTAGTTTTCTACAGTGCATCCCCTGTTGCCACCTCATCATAATGTTATTGTTTGTTTAATCTCTTTTTTATGCCTATAAAAGCAGAATGAGGCAACAAGGGAGAGGGGTCTCACATTGTATCTTTCATTTTACACTTCAACTCTTTTGTTTTCTTTTGTTCTCTTGTACATAGCTAACCCCTTGAGTTTTTTGCCTTAACTTGATCTTGAAACCTCTTCTTTGAGCTTGCAAAGTTAAGCTTTGATTATTGCACTCAAGGGTTGTATCATTACTTTGGTATGAATAAAGCTTTCTCTTTGTGCCTTCATTTCACCTTGGGATCTTTATCTTCACTTGATCTTGAAACCTCTTCATTGAGTTTGCAAGTTTAAGTTTAGGTATTTGATTTCATGGTTTGTCTTGTGTTCTATGGTTCTTAGTGTCACTTTCTTGCTTTTTTATTACTTGCTTTACATTCTTGCAATTTATTACCTTACTTTACTTTCATGCACTTTCATTCCATGTCATTTACTTTCTTGTGATGTTTTCTTCTCATTTCTTTGTATCTTTTCTTTTGCTCACTTTTTGTTGTTGTAATTGTTAGTGTATATGCCCTAGAGGCCATTACTGTATCATACTAGTTTGTATATTACTTAATGGAAGCTTGGGATATTCACAGTTGTATAGACAATCTTGCTCAAAATGGTAGTATGCTACTTGGTTTTTTTCTACTTAAATATGTGCATGTGTTTCTTTTAGCATATCGCTTATACATATTAGTGGAACCCTTAGGATCTTTGCTTGATTACCAGCGTTGTGATGGCAGTCACACTAGTGGGGGCTGGATAATCTACAAGCACATCCTTATAAGGTCCCTAGTCATAGGATTATCGAGACGGGGCATCGATACTCTGGAGTAGACTAGCGTATGCGCTTCTCATCCCAGCAGGGGAGATGGTCTGTCCCACAGCCATCAGTACGTCGTACTGGAGATAGTATGCAGGTGCTCGTTAGGTTACGAGTACACTGGACAGGACTCGTCGGGAACTGTTGGTTGGTACTATACCTATCGTCAGATAACAGTTCCCAAGTGACAGGAGTACAGCTTAGTCCATCGACTTAACACTGCTACTTCGCCTCGAGTGTGTTCCTACTGTGCTTTGATTACTACCCTACCACGGCTCAAAGGAGTCGTGCAAACAGGTAGTAGTTGGGTGTAGTCCCGAAGCACTTGGAGGCAGTAGCGGTTAGATAGGATTCGTCTCTCCCGGTATTGGGGGTTGATATCGCACTGTGTCTAGGAGAGCCATTACACAAAGTCCCTGTCCAGGGCAAGCGAGAATTACTGGTAGTATTTCCAGTAGTTTCTCAGGGTGTTCTGGGCTACACTCCGGCATGACTTGTACCGCTATTAGGGATCTAACATTTACCGCCCCCTAGGCCAGACATGCGATACTCATAGACGAACAGACTGGACTGTACGGAGATTGTCACATTCAGGCTCAGTAGGAGTTCAGGTGGGTTTACCTTATCGGCCTTCTTATCGACATCTACCCGCTTGCGGTCTGTGGTTAAACCCACTACCAACGTAGTGTCGAGTCTTTAGAGTCCCACACAGAGAGTTTCCATGCACTGGGCAAAAGGTGTAGAGGCCGTATGGTTTTACGGCAAGGCTACGATCACTTACGTGCACTTGTGCGCGTATGATGTTTGGGAAAATGATACTAGTGGGCTTTGGTTTAAGCCAGATCCTAGTATTGTATAGATGGATTGGTTTTGTCTTCTGTGCATTCGCATTCTACGGAATGCGGATGCGGGTGTGCATGCACGGTTATGAGGAGCGAAGAAGGAGGTGCCTCATTGGGGTTCTGACCGTTGATTCGGTCAAAACCATTATAAGGTGAGGAAAATATTTACTAATCTTTCTAATGATAATTATGTTATGGCTAATTGCTTTGACCATTTGACCATGCTTGACAATTTGACCTAGTTGACCATTGTTGACTTGGATATTTCTTATGAGCTCTAGACTCTTCTTTGGATTTATCAAGACATGATAGTGGTCAAATCAAACTTATCCATCATAATTATTATGATAAAAGATTGGTTTTTATTTTTTCTATGGCTTATTATCTCATGGGCATTCTCTCTCTTCATTTGAGCTCTCAAGCTTTGCTCTTCTTCTTCTTCTTCCTCACTAGAATTCCCAAAAGGTCTCGTGTGTTGAGTAAGTTGGGGTTCAAATAGTCAAACAAATCCATCTTCTTCCTCTACATCACCTAGGACATCAAGAGTAGCAAACTTGTTGCCCTAGTTACCTCGGCTTGAGGTGGAGCTCGGACTATAGACTCTCGGGTGGATCGTCTTCGACTCAAGGAGGCCGCGGAGGTGACCATGATCCGGATCGACCCATCGAGCCTACGGAGACGAGCAGGATAGCGGAGAAGACCCGAAGGACTAGTAGCATGAGGTATAATCTCCTTGCATAGTAGATAAAACCTCATGTAGTGTGTTAGCAATGGTTTAGCAAAGATCCTCAAGTTTTAGTCTATGTTACCTTGTGTTAAAAATTTGTTTTTTACCTATTCCGCCTCCCCGTAAGTACCGGGGTGGGTAACGTAGACTTACAGTGGTATTAGAGCCTCCCTAAACCATTACTAACTTGTTGGCAAAGTGTTAGAAATTCGATCGCCGGAAAAATCGCAAAATTACGTCAAAAATGCACGTTTTCTGTCGATTTTAAAATCTGGTCCAAAAATTTTTCTAGGGACCTTAAAAATACGAGCAAGCTTTTTGAAGGACACACAAGAAAAACGAGCCCATGAATCGGTTAGACCGTCACGGAAGCGCGGCCAAACCAAGGGTTTAGCCGCGGATCCGGGGCCGAGTCGACGCCGAGTCAACTCGTTTTTCTGCAGCCTGTCCAGATTTGTATTTTGTGATTTTTCTGATAGTTTGTTTCTGCCCAGATTTTGCTGAGTACTGTATTGTGCTTGGGGTAGTTTCAAATCAAGTTATCGATCGAAATTCTAAGTATTTTAGCTAATCGGATCTTCTGTGATGTGATATATATACTGAACGTCTGCTAATCGCTATACGTCGATTATTGGGGGTTGTGCATATCTGTGGTCTGTGATGTTGTTTTGTGTATATGAACTTGTTGGATTGTCGTGATGAATAGCCGGGGATGTGAGATGAGAGTTTTCATTTTTCATTCAATGTAAAATTTGTAATTTGATGTAATATTATTTTATGGCCGCACATCCGGGTTGAGCTTGTAGCCGCCATTGTATATTATTTCTTTTACTGTATTTGCTCCTAGGATAGACCCAAAGAGGGGTGCACAAACTACTGGGTACTTTAAAGTGCCGAGTGGCCTACTCACGTTGTTGAGGGAGGTTGCTTCACTTCGGGTACTTGGCGGGTAGTTTGCCGCACCCGTAGGGGTCTAGGGTGGGGTTTGGCTATTCATCGCGACCGTGTAATCCGTCTTTCGTTGCAGGCTCGAATGAAACGCGGATTCCTAGCATATCCAATGTGTTCATCTGCGATCTGGAATGGCTATCATTGCATCTGACGAATGTATATATCTATATATGATATCTAGTGGGCGTTGCTTATGTTTTGCATCCGCGCTAGTCCAGCCCCCGCTCTGTCGTTAGTTAAGTAACCTAACGGGTGATGATGGGGCCCAGTGGCGAATGCGGATGGAATAAGCGTACGTCATATTTTCGTTGTTTTCTGCAATGGTAGGATTAATTGATGGGACACATTATATTAATGCAAAGAAAATAAACCAATGCTGAATCGTTGGAACAATTTCAAAACCACTCGGTTTTTTCAAAAACAGAAAACTTTTAAAACGCGGAGCTTAAACCACTCCTTTTAAAAGCTATCAGGTTCCTTCGATTATATCAAGTTCACTACGTTCACGGTTTCGGCAAAACCATTCGTAGCCCTCCGTCATTTCGGTTAAATATTCAGTAGTATTCAAGCTATGTATTTTGACCTTCGCCAAGGCATAGTGATTGGTAGATGCCGAATATTTATCTGTTGCATAGATAGATGCGTTGGTTTAGGACATTCGTACTGCTATTTTGGCCTTTGTCAAGTGTATGTACGGGTGGGTTCAAATTAACCTGGATAATGACGGGTAGAACTTGACATGTGACTTATGATATGTTGGCCTTCGTCAAGGTCATAAGAGGATGGGGCAAAAATCCACATCGGGAGTTTCTAAAGAAACTGAAACTTTCTAATGTTGCATACCATTTTGAGTTTGATAATGTTGGTAGGATTTCTTCAGCATTATCTCACAATGATATTTGGATCCCGATCCTACTGTGAGTATCCGATACTCCTCGGGAGATTTTTCACTTAACAATCAATGCGATAAACCAAGTAGGTGTCTAGAAAGGTGTTAGCTACGCCCACAGGAAAAAGAGGTTATTTAATTAAGGAACTTCGCGAAAGCATCATAAAACCTCCCTCGAAGTACCGACACCAGCCTGGCTGAACGGTTAAGCAAGTATTGTACGGTGAGATCAATCCCGACAAATTCTTCTTTTATGGTTTGAGGAAGGATTCGAGAAACAGTGGGAGCCATCCTATTTAGATGAACTAAAAACCAATCTAAACTTGCAAGAGCATCACGCTAAGTGTTTTCTTCTCTCTCTCTTAATTGCAGCGACCCAGTGACCAGGCATAGGTTACATCTAAATAATAAAATGAATGAATCTGACTGTTATGACTGGCAAAAGTCTGTCCAGGTGTCCATTACCCATGACAAACTGGGACACCTCCTAACTAATCAAACCCCTGCCGTCGCAGGACCAGTTTCCCATGTCACGGATATTGACATCCGTAAGACATCGGAAAAGGACTGTGCGAATGCCAAGTGTCTCGTGTTGGCCTCAATTGATGGTGCATACCAGAGGCAGCACGAGAAGATGGACTTAGCTTCTGTCTTTCTCCATAATAAAGATTTATATGGAGAGCAATCTCGTATCGCAAGATATGAGACCTCGAACGAATTGCTTCAAGCGAGGTTGGCTTTCGGGTCATCTGTAGGGGACAACGTCCTTACAGAGACTAGCTATTTTGATGAGCTCATGGACCTGAAGACCACGTTGAAGAACGGGTCAAATACTGACTTGATTCTACAGTCTCTGCCCTCTACTTATACCCTGAAGGAAACCAGGGAAGAAGAAGGGAAGGGAAGGGGAAAAGATTCGGGACTAGATGTAGTAAAGGAGGGACGTTCTTATTGTTATGGGAAAGGACATTGGCAGAAGGATTGCAGGGCTAGCAAAGCCAGTAGCCAGGATTCGAAGCATGTTGTGGCTTCGGCTTCGAGTGTGTTTGTAATAGAAAACTGTATGTCAATTAACTCTACTTCCTGGATACTGGATACTGGATCAGGATCTCACATCTGTAATTCATTATAGGCTTTGAGAAACCGTAGAGTTATCAGGATAGGTGATATAACTCTCAGGGTTGCCAACGGAATGAGCATGGATGCTGAATCCGTAAGGGAATTCACCTTGGATTGACAAGTGGGCAGATATTGATTCTGCGTAACTGTTTGTATGTACCTAGTATGGCTTGTAATATCATATCTGTATCCTTACTTTCTAAGGAAGAATATGATTTTACTTTTGTAAGCGATGTGGTCCACATCCACCTAAATCAAGTTCTGATTGGGTCAGATACATTAGAAAACGGAATATACGTATTAAATCAAGCTCAAGTTTTCAGTGTCCAGAATACACTTAAAAGAAAGTCTCCAGACACAAATCAGGCTTTCTTATGGCATTGTAGACTGGGTCACATTAATGAGACACGGTTAACAAAGTTACATAAAGAGGGATACTTGAATCCGTTCGAGTATCAGTCTTATACTACTTATGAATCTTGTCTCATGGGAAAGATGAGAAAGACTCCATTCACTGGACACGGAGTAAGAGCGAGCGAGCTCTTAGAACTCATACACAGTGACGTGTGTGATCCAATGTCTAAACATGCGCGAAGTGGTTATTTATAGTTCATTACTTTTATGGATGATTTCTCTAGGTATGGACATGTCTTCCTGATGAAGCATAAATCCGAGGCCTTTGAGAAATTCCAGGAATATAAAAATGAAGTAGAAAAACAAACAGGCAAAAGTATCAAGACACTGAGATCTGATCGAGGTGGTGAATACTTAAGTGCCGAGTTTCTGGACTACTTAAAAGAGAATGGAATTCTCTCTCAGCTTACTCCTCCATTCACACCACAACACAACGGTGTATCTGAAAGGCGAAATTGAACCTTATTGGATATGGTTCGTTCCATGATGAGTAAGGCTGAGTTACCGCGATCTTTCTGGGGTTATGCACTAGAATCAGCTGCATATCTTTTGAATAAGGTTCCCTCCAAGACTATGCCTACCACACCATATCAGATGTGGTGTGGGAAGAAACCCTATCTTCAATATCTGAAGATATGGGGATGTCCAGCTTTTGTTAAAAAGCAGCATGCGGGCAAACTCGAGGCACGCTCAGTACTGTGTAAGTTTGTGGGATACCCAAATAACTCCAGGGGTATCTTTTCTATTACGCAGAGGAACAAAAGGTTTTATTTTCTCGGCATGCCCACTTTCTGGAACATCAGTTCATAGAAAAGGAAACAAGTGGGAGCGCAATAGAACTGGAAGAAATTCCAGAAGCACAAGCTATTACTGAAAGCTTGGTAGAACCAGAAGTTTCAGGAGAAACGGACATCCCAGCGCCACTCCGCAGGAGTAGTAGGCAGTCTCATCCGCCCGAGAGATACTACGGTTTTCTCATAGACGGGGATCGAGAGAATTGCATCATTGAAAATAATAAGCCTACTAGCTTCCAGCAAGCCATTAAGAGCGGTGACTCAGTAAAATGGATTGATGCAATGCGGACCGAGATGGAGTCCATGTATACCAACAAAGTTTGGACTTTGGACATTGTTCCAGAAGGGGTAAAACCCGTAGGCTGCAAATGGATCTTCAGAAAGAAGATTGGTGTAGATGGGCAGGTTGAAACCTATAAAGCTAGACTTTTTGCAAAGGGTTTTCACCAAAGACCTGGTTTGGACTATGACAAAACCTTTTCTCCAGTGGCTAAGCTCAAATCCATTCGGATCCTTCTTGCCATTATTGCCTTCCACGATTATGAGATCTGGCAGATGGACGTAAAGACGGCTTTTCTAAATGGAAATTTGGAAGAGTGGGTCTATATGGATCAGCCGGAGGGTTTCATTCAGAGTGGGAGCAGCGGTAAAGTGTGCAAGTTGCTTAAGTCCATTTATGGACTGAAGCGGGCATCGCTGAGCTGGAACATCTGCTTTGATGTTACTGTCAAAGAATTCGACTTTATCAAAAATCCGGATGAACCATGCATTTACAGTAAGATTGTAGGGAGAACTATGGTATTCCTCGTCTTGTACGTGGATGCCATTCTCCTAATAGGAAATGACATTCCTATGCTACAGTCAGTCAAAGGATTCTTGTCACAGAGGTTCTCCATGAAGGACTTGGGCGATGCCAACTACATTCTGGGGATCCAGATCTATCGTCATAGATCTAAGAGGATGTTGGAACTTTCGCAGTCCAGGTACATCGACACCATACTGAAACGATTCAGTATGGAAGATTCAAATCACGGTAATCTACCGGCTTGTCACGGAATCACCCTCTCCAAAGAGATGTCTCCCAAGACTGATTTGGAAAGGTCTCGCATGTCATCTATACCCTACGCATCTGCGGTAGGCTCTATAATGTATGCGATGTTGTGTACCAGACCAGATGTAGCATACGCATTAAGCATTGTAAGCCGGTATCAGTCGGACCCAGGGCAGAAACACTGGATAGCAGTAAAGAACATTCTTAAGTACCTGAGAAGGACTAAGGAGATGTTTTTGGTGTATGGCGGAAAAGAGCTCCAGATCGAGGCTTTTGCTGACTCCAGTTTCCAAGTGACAAGGATGACTCCAAGTCAATGTCGGGTTATGTCTTTACCCTTAATGGAGGGACGGTTTGCTGGAAGAGCTACAAGCAGGAAACCATTGCTGACTCAACTATCGAAGCGGAGTACATAGCTGCTTGCGATACCGCAAAGGAAGCTGTCTGGATGAAGAAGTTCCTCACGGAGCTTCAGGTGGTTCCTACCATTGTTGATCCAATACCGTTGTATTGTGACAACAACGGCGCTATAGCTTCAGCGAAGGAACCCCGGTCCCATCAGAAGTCCAGAGGCATTTTGAGGAGGTACCACCTGATCAGGGAGATCGTAGATCACCAGGAGATCCAGGTGAAGAGAGTAGATTCGGAGAATAACACTGCAGATCCATTCACGAAGGTACATGGCCCTAGTGCAAGTGGGAGATTGTTAGTGTATATGCCCTAGAGGCCATTATTGTATCATACTAGTTTGTATATTACTTAATGGAAGCTTGGGATATTCACAGTTGTATAGACAATCTTGCTCAAAATGGTAGTATGCTACTTGGTTTGTTTCTACTTAAATATGTGCATGTGTTTCTTTTAGCATATCGCTTATACATATTAGTGGAGCCCTTAGGATCTTTGCTTGATTACCAGCGTTGTGATGGCAGTCACACTAGTGGGGGCTGGGTAATCTATAAGCACATCCTTATACAGGTCCCTAGTCGTAGGATTATCGAGACGGGGCATCGATACTCCGGAGTAGACTAGCGTATGCGCTTCTCATCCCAGCAGGGGAGATGGTCTGTCCCACAGCCATCAGTACGTCGTACAGGAGATAGCATGCTTGTGCTCATTAGGTTACGAGTACACTGGACAGGACTCGTCGGGAACTGTTAGTTGGTACTATACCTATCGTCAAATAACAGTTCCCAGGTGACAGGAGTACAACTTAGTCCGTCGACTTGACACTGCTACTTCGCCTCGAGTGTGTTCCCACTGTACTTTGATTACTACCCTACCACGGCTCAAAGGACTCGTGCAAATAGGTAGTAGTTGGGTGCAGTTCCGAAGCACTTGGAGGCAGTAGCGGTTAGATAGGATTCGTCTCTCCCAGTATTGGGGGTTGATATCGCGCTGTGTCTAGGAGAGCCATTACACAAAGTCCCTGGCCAGGGAAAGCGAGAATTACTGGTAGTATTTCCAGTAGTTTCTCAGGGTATTCTGGGCTACACTCCAGCATGACTTATACCGCTATTAGGGGTCTGACGTTTACCGCCCCCTAGGCTCGACATGCGATACTCATAGACGAACAGACCGGACTGTACGGAGATTGTCACATTCAGGCTCAGTAGGAGTTCGGGTGGGTTTACCTCATCGTCCTTCTTATCGACATCTACCTGGGGACCGTTACGTACAGCTAGTGCTGCTTACGGTATGTGGTTAAACCCACTGCCAGCGTAGTGTCGAGTCTTCAGAGTCCCACACAGAGAGTTTCCCTGCACTGGGCAAAAGGTGTAGAGGCCATATGGTTTTACGGCAAGGCTACGATGACTTACGTGCACTTGTGCGCGTATGATGTTCGGGAAGATGATACTAGTGGGCTTTGGTTTAAGCCGGATCCTAGTATTGTATAGATGAATTAGTTTTGTCTTCTGTGCATTCGTATTCTACGGAATGCGGATGCGGGTGTGTATGCACGGTTGTGAGGAGCGAAGAAGGAGGTGCCTCATTGGGGTTCTGACCGTTGATTCGGTCAAAACCATTATGAGGTGAGGAAAATATTTACTAATCTTTTTAATGATAATTATTATGATAAAAGATTAGTTTTTATTTTTTCTATGGCTCATTATCTCATGGGCATTCTCTCTCTTCATTTGAGCTCTCAAGCTTTGCTCTTCTTCTTCTTCCTCACTAGAATTCCCAAAAGGTCTCATGTGTTGAGCAAGTTGGGGTTCAAATAGACAAACAAATCCATCTTCTTACTCTATATCACCTAGGACATCAAAAGTAGCAAACTTGTTGCACTAGTTAACTCAGCTTGAGGTGGAGCTTGGATTATAGACTCTCGGGTGGATCGTCTTCGACTCAAGGAGGCCGCGGAGGTGACCAAGATCTGGATCGATCCATGGAGCCTATGGAGACGAGGAGGATAGCGGAGAAGACCCGAAGGACTAGTAGCATGAGGTATAATCTCCTTGCATAGTAGATAGAACCTCATATAGTTTGTTAGCAATGGTTTGGCAAAGATCCTCAAGTTTTAGTCTATGTTACCTTGTGTTAAAAATTTGTTTTTTACCTATTCCGCCTCCCCGTAAGTACCGGGGTGGGTAACGTAGACTTACAGTAATGGTTTGTTAATATTGTGTTGTTACGAAAAGAAAGATATTGTAAGTTAAGTTTTCTTTGTTCATTTCCTTTTCCCGTATTTTTCAATTGAACTCCACCTAAACCTTACGCAAGCGCTCCGTTAGGCACCCTACCCTACCAAGGTATCGGTGATTCCTAACTGCGACCGGTTGCATTCGGTTTGGCCGGAGGCGAAAGCAAGAGACAAGAATGGACAGACAAGGGTCAATAATCCAGATTTCTAATACCGTGCTTACGCACCCTAATCAACGTTGTTGCCGATTGCTCTAGCTTAATTTGTTGAGTTCGGCTCAAAGAACTTGAATATGGATTCCTTTAACTTACACTAATCTATATATTCCTAACAAACTTTACTTATGCATATATACACATAGGATAGATACAAACTTTCTGCCCGCGCGCATTAACTCGTAAGAACAAGAACATAAAATGCTCTGTCTCCCTGCGGACGACCCGTGCTCATCGCGGCTAGCTGCAAAGCGACACCGTCCTGATCGCTGTTAGATTTTAGAACTTCAAAACACAACACGCCGAAAGCGTGCGATCATCATCCAAGATGAGCCCGATTGGAAAAAACCAATCATAGAGTACCTTCGATACGACAAGCTGCCCGAAGGAAAATCTGCGAGAATTCAGCTGAAGAAGAGATATGTTCGATACATGTTTGTAAATAATACTCTATAGCGTAGATCATATGACCAACTCTGGGTCAAATGTCTGTCATCGGCCGAAGCCCAAAAAGTCATGAAAGAAGTTCACTCAAGAGTCTGCGGAGCTCACCAATATGGCCCTAAAATGCGGCTTCAAATTAAACGGCTTGGGTATTACTGGCCTACCATGATAAAGGATTGCGAAGAGGTGCCATGTCTTCCAAATTCATAGTGACTTCTGATTGTTAAGAAATTCTTGTTTGTGTAAATCAAATCAAATGATCCCCGGCAACGGCGCCATTTGATTGTTTGAGAAATTCTTGGTTGTGTAAATCGAATAAAAAGAATAAGTTTCTTTGTGTCGGTATTTAAGAAAATGAATAAAATTCACAATCAAAGAATTGTTTGGCCGCAATCAACTACGGTATCGGATGTAGATCGTTAGTGAGTGCGGATCGTCCACAGGGAAAGTGTAATAGTTCGTCTTTTGAATTAGATGAATTGAAACTTTAAAAGAAAGAAAAGAAAACAATTCATGATTTATATTTGAAGTTCAAGAATTAGAAAATTTAGATCTAATAACAAGAAAAAGATAGAATCAATAATTGAGAGTTTGATGATTTTTCCAACCAAATATCAAGAATCGAAATGAGGCTCGTAGGAATCGATTGGATCTATAGATGTGATGCAATCTCAAGATGACGTATTCTCATCCTTCGATGGATTGATACTAGATCGATGATGATCGACGAGAATTAGGGATTTCTAGTGAAACTAGGGTTTCATCATTTATCCCTTGTTCATTCATCGATATCATTCACATTCTAGCCTCTAGTAAATTCAAGAAACGATCGTAGATCCCTAATTTCGAGCGATAACAATCAAGAAATCATCGCAACGAAACTAGGTCATTGATTCTTGAACTTGCTAGGGTTTACAAAACTTGTAGGAATCAAGAATCGTATTAAGATTTGTTACATCATCATTCTATTGATCGTCTCGACTCCTCGACGAGCGGAGTATTACTCAAACATCACAACAAGAACTACAATTACAAATTGAGATCGAATCATGGTGCAAGAATTTAAAGAAAACAAGATAAAAGAATTTCACATTTTATTTATATCAACAATTTCATTACATTCGCTCAAGAACTATAAGAGGAAGAACTCGATCGTCGATTTGGCTTCGCTTGTCTCCGTGAGTCGTGGATCGGCTTGGACCACTTGCTCTGTTGAAGATCGGCTCCGCTCCTAAAAGGTTGAAGGACTTCTTGCTTGATTTAGTACTCGGGATCTTGACTTTTGATTGGAATTAGGGTTAGGGTTTCGCACAAGTCTTGTCACTAGACTTGTGGAAGAAGATGGTGTAAGAGATTTAGGAATGAGGAAGAACCTAAAGAACAAGGAAGAACAACCAAAGAACAACCCCAACCCTTAGATCTAGGCTCCTATTTATAGACATCAAAACCCTAGATCTAGGATTTCAAATTTGAATTTCCCTCCAAAAGTTTGTTGAGGAGAAGCTTCTAGATGAAGTTTGTTGAGCCGAGCCTTCTAGATCTGCCATGTGGAGTTTCTATAATGTTCTGGAAGCTTGGGCCGTTAGTTTAGAGCATGTGAGGAATTTTGAGCCGATGAAGTCACCATAGCGCAGCGGTTCCGCGGCGCAAGCGCGCTCCCGCCGCGGAACCGTGGCGCTTTGGAGACCTTGGTGCTCGAGCTTTCTGGTATTTGTTTGGACTGTCATTTGGGCTTTTATTTGATATGTTTAATTGTGTTTGTCCCTCTATATTGCTACCAGATCTCAAAACTTGGAGTTGGTGTATTTTTTCAGCACTGTTTTGGCTTTGTTCCTGCAAAATTTCTCAAGACAAGTGTTGTGCAATATAGGGATGATGCGATGCCATGAAATGCGGTCAATTTCCTTTATAGTGCCGGTTTTAGAGTCTAACACATGCAATCTGATATTTAATGACTGATTTGCTAATATGTGCTATATGAATGCCGAACACTTCTAGATGAGTGCAAATGATAGGGAAATTGCCGTGTTAAAAATGCAGTATTTTCGACCGATCAAATTCCCCCAAACTTATTTTCGATCGTCTCGAGCGAACTGTTTTATTAAAAAGAGAAGGAGAAAATAAAGAAAGAGAAAAACTAACTAGCACACTTTCGTAGGCAACACGATTGCACTGAGCACGTGCAACAAGCCTTTAAACCTCTAGGTGTCCCTAGTAGGAGGAGTGTTGTCTCCTGAGGGTTTTCAGCGGATTGCACCCACAAAATCCAATAATAAAAGGAAGATCACGAATATTACATTTAAAGATAAGAATCGTAAAAGAAAGACTTTGAAAATTAGGGTTTCCAACTAAGCTAGCTTTTCGGTTATCATGAGCCCTATCTTAATGGTCATGAAAAGATGTCAGAAATCACGTCCTTCCTCAATAAAATATCGTCTTATTCTTCATTCCTATCTTTCTTCCAAACATCGCTCATATCACCCTGCGTGTGTGTAAAGGACATCCCTACACCCGGAGAATTCAATTCAAGCTATCATACTCTTGCCCATCAGGCTCAGTACTTTTTAATTAATGAATATTTAGATGAGATTGCTCACACACTTTCATGCGACCGTTAATACTTCTTGAGGTACTAACCGACCGATTACTCATGTGTTTGCTTATTTGGTGTATTTTCCTCGTCTTGAACCACCTCAGGCATAGCAGTGACTCCCAGACCAGTTGGCCTTAGGGCACTAGGTGAAGAAGCACCCTCGCTATATATTTTTTTATTGCCCTTGGTGATAACAAAACCAGTGTTCATTTTTCTCACCACTTTATATTTTCTTCATTTTTTTTATTTCCTTCATACTTATGACTTTAAAACAAAAGCATTTCAAGGTATCCTCTACTATCCCGGGCTTTAAGACGTGTGTAAGTGCGAATAGCAGAGTATCAACGTTCAAAATGTTTGGCTTCCAGAATAGAAACTATTTTTCAGACTTATTTTTATCCTCAGATTAGTGATGTCCTTCATCTTACTAACCCTTGGGACAACGGCTCATAACTAATTATTACTAGTTCGTATAAGAAAACTTCTAATTTTCTTGGTTTTCTTAAATTTTTCTAATCCCATGGATGTAATTGTTCACTATCTAATCTTTTATTATCTTATTTATGTACTACATTTTTTTTAAATTTTTTTTTGAAAATTTTTAAATTTTTATAGGTTTTCAAAAATGTTTTGTGCTTATGCAAATGATATGTAAATGATGCGAAAATAAGCACAAACCTCCCCCAAACTTATTTTCAACAGTGTCCTCACTGTTGCCTTCTGCTAAATCTCAAAAAACCTGTAAGCTTGGGAGGAATTTATTAGTGGGGGCAAAATATTTAAGTGAAGATCCTTCCCTAAACATATTTTTGGCTCATCATTTTGTAAAAGTTTTCTTTTCAAGAGCCAGAAAAATTGCCCCCCCAAACTTGAGTTATGCAATGTTAATCATTGAAAATCATATGAGGGGGTTAAAAATTAGTGGTCGATGCTAAGCTTTGCAAAGACCGAATGTTAACACCAACCATTCAAAAATTTTATCAATGCAGTGCTCTGGTTGGTGGAAGAAGAAGTGGGGAAAGGTTAAGTGGTGGAATAGAATGTGTGTGCGTCTCATTTTGGAGAGACGATGCAATGAATGTGATGGATTACTCGCATTCTTTTTACAGTTCAGAAGAAGGGGTGGAGGTTCAATTTCATTGATTGGGAGATGATTCATCTCAACACCCGTGTCATTCAAAAATACGAGTTCATCAGCGAAGATCTCCTCAAAAGTTCCATCTATACCCCGATGAATAATGTCATCACAAAGTACGGGGTGATCTTCAGACTCTAAAAGCAGTTCATAATCGGTGTTAATTGTTGACCCGGACATCTCAGTGGAAGAGTCCGTATGTGTATGATACATAGTTGGGTCAAACAATAACGTATGAAAAGAGTCTAGATCGGTATCAGGAGGATCATCAAATTCGCTGCTGTCGACATCCATTAAGTCGACAGAACAGACCTGAGCAGTAGGTTCGGAGGGTACACTTCCCAACTTGTAAATATTCAGCTCTATTGACCTATTTCCGAAAGATAGGGTCATAGAACCGTTACGACAGTTGATGATAGCATTGGAAGTGGCCAAAAAGGGGCGACCTAAAATCACCGGAATTTGATTCCGTGGGTTTGCTACAGGCTGTGTATCAATTACAATAAAGTCCACAGGGAATATAAATTCCCCAATTTTTATTAACACATCCTCCAGTTCAACCCTAGGTTTGGTGATTGATCGGTCAGCCATCTGGAGAGTGCAATGGGTTGGCTTCAACTCTCCGATACCTAGTTGCTCATAAACTGAGTATGGAAGTAAGCTAACACTAGCGCCAAGGTTTAGTAGAGCACGGTTGATGTGTTTCTCCCTAATAGAGATGGAAATCGTAGGATAGCCAGGATCCTTACGTTTTCTCGGTAATTGCTGGGGGAAGGCCGTGTCTACTGTTTTTGCCATGAATATCTTCTTGGGCACTTGAGTCTTCCTCTTCCTAGTGCACAAGTTCTTAAGAGTTTTCGCATAGGACGAAACTTGTTGGATAGCATCTAGGAGAGGGATGTTGATGTTAATTTGCTTAAAATGTCCATAATCTTCTCCATATGTGGACTCGGTGTGTTAGCCCTTAACCAATTAGGATAAGGTGCTTTAGCAATAAGCGCTGGGTCCATCATAGGAGAAGGAAGTGTGTGTGGACCCGATCCCAAAATAGAAGTGGGGATCGTCGGTGGAGGAGTAGAAGAGGTGGGCTGAAGTGGCGAGCCTTTTGGGAAACGAAGAATAGGCTCGGAAGAAAGTGGTGGGGTAGAAGAACAAGGATCAGAACTAGAAGTGTGTGTGTGAGGAAAGGTCTTAGCCGGGGTATCATTGATTGATTTATCGGTATCATCAAACTTTTCCCCAACATGATTGTCAAGCACTCTTCCAGATCTCAACGTGATTGCATCCACATTATGTGAATAGCCAGGATTGGGTAAAGGTTGAGCTGGAAGTTTCCCTTTATCTCTTGCACGCATTTCGGCTTTTAATCGTGCAATTTCTTCTTCCATCGATTTAATACTCTCGCTTTGGGACGCAGAGTTTTTCTCAATTTTATCGACAGAAGACTTCATTTCAGCCGAAACTTGCATGATATTTGTTAAGACCAAATTCATGTATTGTGAAAATGAAGAGGATTCATCAGTTCCAGTCAACTGTAAAGGACTAGACAGTGCAGGTGTATTGACTGGATTTTGAAAGTTATGTGCTTGGAAGGGGTGCTGACTCAATTGAAGTTGTGGGTGCTGTTGTGGTGGAGGGACCACTTGGAAATTGTTTTGGTTTGGAACCATGTTTTGAGATTGTGATTGGTTCCAAGCAAAATTTGGGTGATTCCTCCAACCCTGATTATATATGGAAGAAAAATGATCGTTTCTAGGTCCTTGAAATGCGGCATTGGTATGCTTGTGACCTTGAAACGGAGAATTTAGTGGACACTCTTCCGTCAAATGAGAAGGATCGGAACAGCATCCACATACAGTTTTAGAGAGTGATATTTGACTTAGGGCGGCAAAATATTTGTTTTCCATAGTCTCGAGTTTCTTTTGCATAGCTGAAATATCAGCTCTAACTCCTATGGAAATATTATTGCCATCCCCAAACGATTGACTCACACCCTCCCACTGTAAAGATCTTTCAGCGAAATTTTCTAGAAAATTCCAGGCTTCCCCATCATCTTTAGTCATGAAGTTTTCTTGACACATGGATTCAAGGGTCTGTCTTGTGTTAGAATTAATGCCCCCATAAATGATTCGGCACAGTTCCCATCTAGGGATGCCGTGATGTGGACATTGGACTAACAAATCCTTGAAGCGTTCAAGACATTTTGAAAATGATTCATTTAGAAGCTGGGTGAATTGATAGATTTCGCTACGGACTCGAGCTGTCTTTTGATGTGGGTAGAATTTCTTAAGGAATGCTTTGACGAATTCGTCCCAATTTGAAATGGAATGTGCGGTAGTGTTATATAGCCACTTCTCGGCTAAATCGCACAAAGTGAATGGGAGAAGACGAAGACGTAAAGCATCCACAGAAAGCTATGAAGTACCCATCATTGCGTATATATTTTCAAATTTGGTGATAAATGCGTATGCGTCTTCAGACTCGAGACCGTGAAATTTTGGTAGAAGGTTGATGTATTGGGGTTTTATTTGAAAATTTTCCCCGTTGGCTGGTGGAATGGAAAGACAGGTGGAAAGGGGACCTCGTGTAGGATAGCACCTCTCTTGGAGAGAGATGCGAGGTGGATTCTGCGCACCAACGGACGGCGGAAGATTAGTGGAAAAGAAGTTTGATGGAGGTGGATCCATCGATGTGGGTGTGGTGGTGGGTAAAAGAAAAGGTAAATGTAGAAATACCGACTTTAGGGTTGATCAAGGAAACGCGGACTTAACGGGCACTAGAATCCCGTTGTCCAGACTATCTTGCACTAAAAAAGGTTAGTACAAATGGCAGCGTAGATTTATAATTAGGGGAAATGATATGAATGCGGTGTTTGTTTTAAAAATTGGACGGATATTTGAAAAAAATGATGCAACAAAACAAATGCAACACACAAAACCCTAGAATCTAGTGGTCACCTAGGTCAAACTCTAGACCGCTCCTAACTGCCATAAGACAAGTCACAGGATACATCCTCCACCGCCTCTTTGTCTCTCCTGTGGCCAGGTAAGTGTCAGGTAAGTGGGAGGTTCTCCACTACGTAAGTAGTGGGCCTAATTAAGTAACCACTAGCCTTCGACACACTTGCCTTAGACACCACAAAAGAAACGCGGATAAGCAATGAATTACCCACGGCCTTCTTCTGTCCTAAGTGAGCGCGACGGTCCTTAGAGTCATCTCTAGATATTTTTTAGTTAATTAGGGTAAATGCGGATGCAATTTTTGCGATTTTCGGGGCTTAGGAATGGTAATGAACTCCCCACCTAATCTGGATTTGGTCTTTGCCCCTTAATGTCCGTATTAATTATGCAAACAACCACAAGATCAAAACAAGCACAATTTAATTTTTGCTTTTGCGGCACTGCGATTATTTGCAAAGAAACCTGCAGAAATTGTTATTTGGAGCAGAGGAGGTAAGAGATAAGAAAGTAGAGAAGTATATCTGAAATTTTTGAACAGTGAGGATGCAAGAACGCGGCGGAACTGCGGTTTAAGCTGCTTAATGCCGCGGAATCGCGGTCACAGGGAGGGATCACTGCACAGAAAATTAACAGTGAGCTTCTGTTAACTCCTCAAGCTCTCTGGAATGCTAAGAAAAAATTTTCTCCAGCTCCAATGAGTCCAGATTTCCTCGCAATCAAATCACAACACACGTATTAGGGTTTGTACGAGTTTAGATCTAAAAATTATAATGGAATAAATTTTTCAACTCAAATTTCAAAATACGAACAATTAGTGCACTATCCCTGGCAACGGCGTCATTTGATTGTTAAGAAATTCTTGTTTGTGTAAATCAAATCAAATGATCCCCGGCAACGGCGCCATTTGATTGTTTGAGAAATTCTTAGTTGTGTAAATCGAAAAAAACGAATAAGTTTCTTTGTGTCGGTATTTAAGAAAATGAATAAAATTCACAATCAAAGAATTGTTTGACCGCAATCAACTACGGTGTCGGATGTAGATCGTTAGTGAGTGCGGATCGTCCACAGGGAAAGTGTAATAGTTCGTCTTTTGAATTAGATGAATTGAAACTTTAAAAGAAAGAAAAGAAAACAATTCATGATTTATATTTGAAGTTCAAGAATTAGAAAATTTAGATCTAATAACAAGAAAAAGATAGAATCAAGAATTGAGAGTTTGATGATTTTTCCAACCAAATATCAAGAATCGAAATGAGGCTCGTAGGAATTGTTCACATCATAATATTGCAATTCATACGCCCCATTTTTTGTGCAATTTATAAGTAAACAGGTGCTTTTGACGATCGTTTGTTACATGATACAGGATACAGACTTTTGAAGCAATTACAGTGAAAAGACAAAGATGATACAGGAAATGGATTTTTGACCAAACAGCACACGGATCCTACTCAAGCCGAGACGAACGTCAAGAGAAACGTTCGAAAAGATCCTTACAAGATTCACTGAGAACCTGGAGAATACTAGAAAGCTCAACAGAGAAAAGAGCAGTAAAAGAAGAGAGCCCAAGAGAGGATCAGTCAACCACAGAAAACTGGTGGGCCAATCCCACTAAATGGCCGCGGATCCGCGGCCAAAGGCATGTCTTTGCCGCGGAACCGCGGCCATATGGTGCCCGTGTTGGCACCGACTTCTTGTGTCGGTGTGTCGTTTCATTGTTGGGATTTTCAGGGGTTAAATCAGTAAAATCATGTCTACGAAAGTCTGTAACCCTAGCTTCACTAGTTACTTATAAATTGTAATCTAGATCTTAAAAATTGTATGCCTCTTTATATTCAATAAAAGTGAGATTTGTTGAAGGAATCAAGAGCATCATCTTCTTCTTGTAAGTTTTTAATTTATTTAATTTCTGCCTTAGTATAATTGTTTGCTTGCCCTAGGAATCATTTAATTGCTAGTTAGCTAATTTCTAAATCTGTCGTAAGATAACTATTTAAAAACATAAAAAACAAAAATGTTTCTTACTTATAATTCCCTAATGTGCGAGTAAAAATTCTCGCTCGTTAGGGTTAGGAACAAGGGAGTGAGTGAGAGATGGATGTCTCTCACCTCCTTCAATGTCAACTTATTTTTTAAACGAAACCTTCATGCACACATATACGATCCGCCCCCTACGGCACCCTACCTATAAGGTAACGGTGTTCCGTAGTATAAAAGGCCGGACTTATATGATGTCCATGAAGCTCACATCAATCAATAAGAAAAGACGGACAAGGATCTAGAGGAAGAAACTTTGTTTCTTCCCGATCATCCTAATCCCTTTTCCTATTGATTGTTGTGACCTTCCTAAAAGCTTAAATCACGACATTGAAAGAGGTGAACACATTAATCTAAACACACCTACCTTCGACCTAACCCTAATGAGTTCTTTCTCATCACATAAATTCGTCTTAAACTCAATCGATAAAAAAAAACCAACAACGATTTGAATCAACTCGTTATAACACAAAATCAGAAATTAACCATCCCTGCGGATCGACCCGTATTCACCGGCTAGCTGCGAAGCGACGCCGTTTCTGATTACGGTAAACTACAAATTTTTGGAATAATCAAATGGCGCCGTTGCCGGGGATGGCGTAATTTTCTCTTTTTGTAGGATTTCGGGTTGATATAAAATTTTAAAATTATAAAAATCTGAAAATACAAAATATAAAAAAAAATTCTTTTCATTATCTTTATCTGTTTGAAGGGTTTCCCGTTTGAATCTTGCAGGAACGACAAGGAATTTTGGATCTGGAGTTTTACAGAAGGTCAAAACAGAAAAGGAGGCATAAAAACAGAGAGGACTTGAAAATACAGAGCGCCAGAAATTTTTCCAGAGGCTGATCCCTCTACTCAACCGCGTTTCCGCCGCAGTAGGAGGCCCCAGACCGCGGATCCGCGCTTCTACTGACACGTCAGCACATAATGTTTACAGGGTTTGCTCTCTTTTCTTCCCCTCTGCAACCTCCATATATCCACTGTTAAAAAATTTTCTGCAGGGTTCTTTGCGTAAAGAGTCTTTCTCCCCCTTCTAAATAACAGATTTCTGCAGGTTTCTTTGCGCCGCACAAAAAAAATTGATTGCAAGTGAATTGTTGTTTTGCATATTTTAATCGGACTTAAGGGGCTATTTGACCAAACTCAGATTGGGTGGGGATTTCATCACCCTTCCCAGGACCCCAGAAAACACATAAGCATTTTGCATCGACCACCTTTAATTAAAAAAAAAGATTAGACTCAGACCTAAGGACAGCGAGCTCAATAGGAAAAGGACTAGGGTAGGCATCGGCCGTTTATCCTAACCGACATTGCGGTGTCTAGGCTAGTGGTTTTTAATTAGGCCCACTGTAGTGGTGGTTCCTTTCCACTTACCTGGCCGTATTTGTCCGTGAAGAGGCGGTTTGAGGTCTATTTCTAGCCCTAGTTAGGAGCTGTCTAGTAGACCTAGGCGACCCTAGATCTAGGCCTGATTGTGCATGTGTGGTTGATACTTTTTGTGTCACGAGTCCGTTTTCAAAAACTTCCTTGCAAAATTCACAAATAAAAAAAAATAATAAAATCTTTTAAAAACTTGCAACTTGCCGCTAAAGAAACTTGAAACCTCACTTCCACCACTTCTTCTCACTGACGTTATCTTACCCCCACCTTCTGTTTTTCTCTTTTTTCTGACTGCACTACCCTTTAGTGTATGTCATTTTGGACTAGGGATACTAACGCCCGATTAGTCCGCGTTTCGTTGATACCGACCAACGAACCCTTCGACGAACCCTTCGTCGATCTTCCGTCCACTTCCTTACCTCCACATTCAATTTCTTCATTCGAAGGTATGTCGGGATTCAACCCCAACGATACCTTACCGACGGGAATGATTCCACCTCCGCCAGGTGCGAATAACCCGAATCTACCGCCTGTTGTAGCGCCCGCACGAGTTGCGCTCCAGGATCTCTTCTACCCCGTTCGCACTTCTTTACCCACTTGTCTTTCACCCCCACCGGCGAATGGGGATAATTTTGAAATAAAACCACACTTCATCAATATGCTGCCTAAGTTTCATGGTTTGGAATCCGAAGATGCATATATTTTCATTAATAAATTCCAAAACGTTTGCAGCATGATGAAGACAACCCAATTAAGTGACGATGCTATAAGGCTAAGGGTCATTCCTTTCACCTTATGTGACCTAGCCGAGAAGTGGCTATATAGCACCGCGTCACATTCCATAAGAAATTGGGATGAGTTTGTGAAGGCTTTTCTGAAAAAGTTCTATCCTCACCATAAAACTGCCAGAATTCGAAATGAAATAATTCAATTTTCACAACTTCCTTCCGAACCATTCTGGAAGTGCTTCGAGAGATTTAAAGACCTACTAGTTCAATGCCCTCACCATGGGATAGAAAGTTGGCAACTTTGCCAAACATTATATGAGGGATTGAACTCGGCAACGAAGCAGTTGCTAGAAACCATCTGTCAAGGTCATTTTCTCTCTAAGTCTAATGATGAGGCGTGGCAGTTTCTTGAGGATCTTAGTGAGCAGACAATACAGTGGGAGAGCACCAAGACCACATCAACTTCTAGTGGTCAATCTAGGGCGGGCATACATCAAATAGAGATGTCGATTGCTATGAAGGCCGAGATGGCCGCTCTTACGAAAAAGCTAGAAGCGATCGAGACCAAAATCTCGTCGTCTTCTCCTGCCCCTGCTATGCCCCCACGAACTGTCTGTGCTTGTTGTGCGGATCCATCGCACTTAACTGAAGAGTGTCCTTATAATGCATCCACTCAAGGACAGGATCAAGTCAATGCTGCATTTCAGCAACGACAAAGGAACGATCCGTACTCTTCGACGTATAATCCGGGGTGGAGGAGTCACCCAAATTTCGCTTGGAACCAAAATCAACAATTCCAAGGAAATAATAATAATTTTCAAAGACCTCCTCCTCCACAACAACAACAAGCACCCTCGCAAACTCAATATCAACCGCAACAATTTCAACAACAACCTTACCCTAATCAGGTGAACAATTTTGTGCCGAACAATGCTTACCAGCCAAACAATTATATTCAACCTAATAATGATAAGGTTAGCTCGCTCGAGAGAAGTCTAGATGCATTCCTTAAGCAATCTACACAGTCTACAGCAAGACTTGAGACTTCTATTCAATCTTTAGTGCAAAATAGTGCCTCCCACGATCAGAGTATCAAATCTATTGAGGCACAAATTGCACAACTTAATGCAGCTTTGAGCGAGCGCGAAAAAGGAAAACTCCCGTCTCAACCGTTGCCCAACCCCGGTCACGCACATGCTGCCCAAAATCAGCAAAATCATAATGTGAATGCGGTGACCACATTGAGATCGGGAAAAGTGTTGCGGAACAGTGTGGGCATTAACAATGACACCCCTGCCGGTGGGACTACTTCTTCTTCTTCTTCTTCTTCTTCTTCTTCTTCACCATCTTCTTCTTCTGTAGAGCCTATTCTCCACCCTTCACATGGCTCTACCTCTTCTAGCTTGAACGGACCTAATTCTCACGACACGAACACATCTACACGAGGTACCGTTCCAACTCGACAATCTGATCCACACAAGTTGGACTCAACCACTTTTCAAAATGTTCCTTTTCCTAATAGGTTGAGATCCAATAAACCAACTCCTCAAATGGAGAAGATTATCGAGCTGTTTAAACAGGTTAGCATAAACATCCCTCTCTTGGATGCAGTTCAGCAAGTTCCTTCATATGCCAAAATTTTAAAGGACTTGTGCACCAAAAAGAGGAAGTCGCAAGTGCCAAAGAAAGTTTTTGTGGCCAGTGCTATTAGTGATGCTCTTGTAAATTCCCTTCCCCCAAAACAAAAGGACCCCGGGTGTCCTACCATTTCGATAACAATTGGGGACAAGAATATCAATAGAGCACTCTTAGATCTTGGTGCGAGCGTCAATTTGCTACCCTATTCTGTGTACGAGCAATTGGGCGTTGGAGAGCTTAAGCCCACTCACTGTACTCTCCAAATGGCCGACCGGTCGATCACTCATCCTAGGGGAGAGCTCGAGGATGTGTTAATAAGAGTAGGGGATTTCATTTTCCCCGTAGACTTTATAGTGATGGATACACAACCTGTTGCGAACCCCCGGAACCAAATTCCGGTTATACTAGGTCGACCATTTTTGGCTACTTCCAACGCAGTTATCAATTGTCGTAACGGTTCAATGAACTTATCTTTCGGCAATATGACAATTGAGCTCAATATTTTCAAGTTAGGAAGTCAGCCTGCTGAGCCCAATGCTAGCGTACTAGACGTTTGTTCGATCAATGAGATCGCGGAGGAGGACTGTGAGTTCGAGAATTTTTTATTCGACCACAGCAATGTTAACGCCACTAGTGCGTCCCTCCTAGAATCCGACTCAGTTTTCGCGGCGGATAATGATTTTGAATGTTTTACGTTCGTCGACGACTTCGAAGACTCATCACCTGATTTGGAGTCTTTTGCTTTTTCGGATGAGTTAATAGAACCATCCGACACTGTTGCGTACACTCGGTACGAACCTTTGATGGAATCATTCGAGTTTGAAACAACTACCCCTTTGCTACCATCTATTGTTTCACCTCCTAAACTCGAATTAAAGCTTTTGCCGACACACCTAAAATATGCATATCTAGGTGATAATGAGACCTTACCTGTCATTATATCAACTTCTCTAGCTCTTGAGCAAGAGAAGGCTCTCTTGACGGTCTTACTTAATAATCGGCAAGCTTTCGGCTGGTCTATGGCGGACATAAAGAGGATTAGTCCCCTCATAGTCGAACATCATATACACTTAATGGTTGATGCCAAGCCAGCACGAGATCCACAAAGGCGCCTCAACCCCATCATGAAAGAGGCGGTTAAGAAGGAAATTGTCAAATGTCTGGATAGTGGTATCATTTACCCTATCTCGGATAGCCAATGGGTTAGCCCAATCCATGTCGTGCCCAAGAAATCGGGCATTACGGTCATTGCAAACGAGGCAAATGAGTTGATTCCCACTCGTACCCAAACTGGGTGGCGAGTATGCATAGACTATAGGAAACTCAATGCCGCTACAAGGAAAGACCACTTTCCTTTACCTTTCATTGACCAAATGCTCGAGCGATTGGCAGGGCACGAATTCTATTGCTTTCTCGATGGCTATTCCGGTTACAATCAAATCCCCATCGCCAAAGAGGACCAAGACAAGACAACATTTACTTGTCCCTTTGGCACCTTTGCTTATCGTCGCATGCCCTTCGGGTTATGCAACGCTCCCGCTACATTTCAGCGGTGTATGATGGGGATCTTTTCAGACATGGTCGAAAAGTTCTTGGAGATTTTTATGGACGATTTCTCCATCTTTGGCGACTCCTTCGACGAGTGTTTACGCCATCTTGACGCTGTTCTTACCCGCTGCAGGGATAAGAACCTAACATTAAATTGGGAAAAGTGCCATTTCATGGTACGAGAGGGCATTGTCTTAGGACATGTTATCTCTCAAAACGGCATCGAGGTAGACAGGGCTAAAATCGAAGTGATTTCTAACCTACCTCCCCCAAAATGCGTCAAAGATATTAGAGCCTTCCTTGGCCACGCCGGTTTTTACAGACGGTTTATCAAGGACTTTAGCAAGATTGCTAGACCCTTGACCCTTTTACTGGCCAAGGACACAACCTTCGCTTTTGACTCCACATGCACTGAAGCATTTGAGTCTTTAAAACATTCACTCATCACTGCACCCATCCTCTCATCTCCCGACTGGACGCACCCTTTTGAAATCATGTGCGACGCATCAGACTTTGCAATTGGAGCTGTTCTTGGACAGCACATTAATAAGATGCCGCACGTGATTTATTATGCCAGCCGAACACTAAATGAGGCCCAACTTAATTACACAACAACAGAGAAAGAATTTTTAGCTGTTGTGTTTGCACTCGAGAAATTTCGGCCTTATTTAATCGGCTCTCCAGTCGTTGTTTATACTGATCATTCGGCTCTTCGCCACCTCTTTGCGAAGAAGGATGCTAAGTCTAGGCTAATACGTTGGATCCTTTTATTGCAAGAATTCGACCTTGTCATTAAGGACAAAAAGGGATGTGAAAACGTAGTAGCTGATCACCTATCACGACTTCCTTCTTCGCCCACGCTCGATCTTCCAATCTCTGACGTTTTTCCCGACGAGCAGCTCTTGACCGTTTCTTGCGAACCATGGTTCGCCGATATTGTAAATTATTTAGCCACCGGCCTTATTCCTAATGATTGGTCGAAACAAGATAAGCTTCGATTTTTGTCCCAAGTAAAGCATTTTTACTGGGATGAACCCTATCTTTTCAAATACTGTTCCGACCAAATCATTCGTCGGTGTGTGCCTGAGAGTGAGGTCAAGAGCGTGCTGTCTTTCTGCCACGATCAAGCATGTGGCGGACACTTTGGCCCAAAGAAGACAGCCGAAAAAGTTTTGCAGTGTGGTTTCTATTGGCCACGACTCTTCAAGGATTCATTTGAATACTGCAAAACTTGCTCCCGGTGCCAACATTTGGGCCGGATTTCGCGGAGAAACGAAATGCCACTCCAACCCATTTTGGTAGTGGACATTTTTGATGTTTGGGGTATAGATTTTATGGGACCATTTCCTAACTCTTTTGGAAATGTGTATATTCTGTTGGCGGTTGACTACGTTTCTAAGTGGGTCGAGGCTGTGCCCAGTCGAACGAACGATAATAAAGTTGTCGTTCGATTCCTTAAAGAACACATATTTTCTCGATTCGGGCACCCTCGAGCGATAATAAGTGATAATGGTTCTCACTTCTGCAATAGGACTTTCGAGTCCTTAATGCGTAAATACTCTATCACCCACAAATTGTCAACGCCATATCACCCCCAAACATGTGGGCAAGCCGAGGTTTCTAATCGGCAGATAAAGCAAATTTTGGAGAAAACGGTTTCCAAAAACCGTAAGGATTGGTCGCTTAAATTGATAGATGCACTATGGGCTTTCCGTACTGCATATAAAACCGATCTGGGTATGTCTCCATACCGGCTTGTGTACGGGAAGGCTTGCCACCTCCCAGTGGAGATCGAGCACAAAGCTTTCTGGGCTATCAAAGAGCTAAATTTGTCTTTAGGAGATGCGGGCAGCAACAGAAAGCTGCAACTGAATGAGTTGGAGGAGCTAAGGGATGAGGCATATGACAATGCCATAACTGCTAAAAACCGAGCTAAGGTGTTCCACGATAAACATCTTTTACGAAAAACTTTTGAACCTGGTCAACAGGTTCTACTCTATGACACTCGGTTACACTTGCATCCTGGTAAGCTCCGGTCCAGATGGAGAGGACCTTTTGTGGTCCGCACCGTTTATCCGCACGGTGCGGTTGATCTTGAGAACCCTGAAGACGGTACCTTATTTAAGGTAAATGGGCATCGACTAAAACCGTTCTTCACTGCGGATCCTTCGGAGGAGCTCTTGTTTTTGCAGGAGCCGATTTACACCGATTGATTTTCCTCCGTTTTCACCCCCAAACTTTGCTTTCCAGTGACACTATTTCAGATAAGTTTGGGGGTGTGTGTATCATTTATATGTATATTTCCAAATACCATAAACATAAAAATAAAAATAAAAATAAAAAATAAAAAAATAAAAAATAAAAAAATGGGGGGGGGTTTAATATTTTTTGGACCAAATTGCAAATTTGCAGATTACAAGCTGTTTTTACAAATAAAACCCTCATCTTATAGGGTGTTTTGTGTAAATAACCCTTTCTAAACCCTATATAATGGAACCGAGCCCTTTCCTCTGTTTACCCTAAAACATTTTCCCCTCATAAAAACCCTAGGCGCCGCCCCTTCCCTCTGCAGAAGTCTCGAGACGCGCCGCCACCTTCCAACCGCGGAACCGCCGCTCCTGCCGTCTCCCGCCGCGCAACCGCCGCCGATCTGCTTCGTCACCCCCTGAAATTTTCAGGGGAGGTAAACCTGAACACTTTCTCTCTGTTTCTTCATAGAACTTTCTCTGTAAACTTGTGATGGCCCACAAAATGCAGTACGAGAGAGATTTCTCACCGGTGTTCGCACACGAGATCTATGGATCATACTTTCCACACGAAATTGCACAAAGGGGATGGAATTTCCTCCTCTATAACCATGGATCTGCATTTGCTGTCCCTAGCTTTGTTACCCAATTTTATGAGTCAATGGAAGAAAATAGCCTAGACAACTTAGGTTATATTAAACTGATTTGGGGAAATAATGAAATTCGCATTGATAGGGATATGATACACGAGGTGACACTAATACCACGTGTACCGGCACACGAACAACCCCTTCGCTTTGAAGACTATATTCCTTTAATGGGTAATGACTGTGCGCGAGAACCGCGCAAGGGGATCCAAGCACGGACCCTCTTCGCAAATGTTTTAACTGTGTGCCGGTGGGCACAAAACAATATTTTTGGAAGTTCTCACAACACAACCTTTTTCACCCATTCCTTACATGTCGTTCATACTTTAATGACGAAAAACCCTAGATTCGACATGTGCACAGTTTTGCTACACTCCATAGGTTCGGGTAAACGAGGGAGTGTATATCCATGTCCCATGCTCGTGACCCAACTCTGCCGTTATTTCCTCCCGGCCGAAGAATTTGACTCTTATTTGACAGAAGGTACCGCAGTTCGACCACTTTTGGAGGGTGTCTCGTCGTCTTACTCTAGACTGACGGATATTTGGACACGGACTGAGCCGAGAGAAAACATACCTGCACACACCCCCAGCTCGAGCTCAACTTCGAGCGGGGAAGAACTAACTCCCCAAGAACATGCGCGTTTAATGAGAAGAACAGTGAGGAGATTAGACTCTTTGCGGGATGAGTTTCGGGAAACGGCACGAGAACACGACCGTCGGTTGACGGAGATTGAGAGGGGGATACAAACACTATTGGCTAGGGGGGAGAGATCACGGTCACGCTCACGAGCGCGACGTGGGGCCGGGCAGTGAGGGCACTGCTTGGTTCAAGTTTGGGGGTATTAGAGGTGATGTATATAGTTATCCTTGCATTGCATATTGTATATATCTTTGTTTTCCTTTTGCATACTTAATTTCTGCATTGCATTTTTATAAAAAAATCATAAAAAAATTTGCAAATTTTAAAAATAAAAAAAATTAGAAAACAGTAAAACCCATAAAAAAATTGAAAAATTTCAAAAAGTAAAAATTAAGGAGATGTATTCAATTCTGGTTAATTGACTTGAGTTTGATAAATAGGTTAACTGGCTAGGAAAAACTAAATCTTAGACTTAGCAAATTAAAAACCCTAAAAATAACCTTCCTTAAAGTTTAACTGTGGAAAGCATATGTCTTTGTAGGCTATTTAGAAATAGGCAAATCTTGGGTTCAGTTCTTGGGCTAAGTCGAAACGAAGGAAAAGTATTAAAACTTTTATTAGAGTATAAGTTTGAAAAATAATTCCTAGCTTAAGTCTAGATTCTGAAAACATATACCCTACAAAATGCACAAACACGCGCCTTGAAACTTGGATTAGTAGAAGAAACCTTGAAATACTCTTGTCTAAAGTCCTTAGCACAATGAAAATAAAAATAAAAAAAATGAATAAAGAAAAAAAAAATGGACACTGGTTTTTGTGATTACTTAAGGCTGTAAAAAATATTTAGCGAGGGTGCTTCATCACCTAGTGCCTTAGACCAACTGGTTTGGGAGCCACTGCTAAAAGCCTTGGGTGTTGCAAAACTAGGAAGTACGCCTTAAAGTGCTAACGCATCTGGTAATCGGTTGTTGGTACCTCAAGAAGTATTAGCAATCGCATGAAGGATGTGAAAGCGAAGTCTCACAAGTGCTTTGGACAATGGGCTGGAGTATGATTGCTTGATTTGAATTTCCAAGTGTAGGGGTGATATTTACACACACGTGGGGATATGTGATTAGAGTTTAGATAAGAGAAAGGAATGAAGAATAGAACTTGTGTCTTTAATAGAGTTGATAGAAATTCCTAAGTGGAGATGGAACTCTAGAAGGAAAACTTAAGAAATGCCGAAAGCTAGGTAATTCTACAGGATATGTGTAATCTTAAGTTAAATAATGAGCAAGCGTGAAGAATATGGGTGGATAATTTGCGGGTCAACGATAATAGATTTCCTTGTTAGAAAACCTGATTGGAGAACAAAAGTTGAGAAACCAAATTGATAGGATTTTGTGGGTGTAATCCGCTGAAAACCCTCAGGAGACAACACTCCTCCTACTAGGGACACCTAGAGGTTTAACGGCTTGTTGCACGTGCTCAGTGCAATCGCGTTTCCCTGCGAAAATGTGGCTAGGTTAGAATAAACTAATAAATTTGCTCGAGGACGAGCAAAAGGTAAGTTTGGGGGTATTTGTTCACATCATAATATTGCAATTCATACGCCCCATTTTTTGTGCAATTTATAAGTAAACAGGTGCTTTTGACGATCGTTTGTTACATGATACAGGATACAGACTTTTGAAGCAATTACAGTGAAAAGACAAAGATGATACAGGAAATGGATTTTTGACCAAACAGCACACGGATCCTACTCAAGCCGAGACGAACGTCAAGAGAAACGTTCGAAAAGATCCTTACAAGATTCACTGAGAACCTGGAGAATACTAGAAAGCTCAACAGAGAAAAGAGCAGTAAAAGAAGAGAGCCCAAGAGAGGATCAGTCAACCACAGAAAACTGGTGGGCCAATCCCACTAAATGGCCGCGGATCCGCGGCCAAAGGCATGTCTTTGCCGCGGAACCGCGGCCATATGGTGCCCGTGTTGGCACCGACTTCTTGTGTCGGTGTGTCGTTTCATTGTTGGGATTTTCAGGGGTTAAATCAGTAAAATCATGTCTACGAAAGTCTGTAACCCTAGCTTCACTAGTTACTTATAAATTGTAATCTAGATCTTAAAAATTGTATGCCTCTTTATATTCAATAAAAGTGAGATTTGTTGAAGGAATCAAGAGCATCATCTTCTTCTTGTAAGTTTTTAATTTATTTAATTTCTGCCTTAGTATAATTGTTTGCTTGCCCTAGGAATCATTTAATTGCTAGTTAGCTAATTTCTAAATCTGTCGTAAGATAACTATTTAAAAACATAAAAAACAAAAATGTTTCTTACTTATAATTCCCTAATGTGCGAGTAAAAATTCTCGCTCGTTAGGGTTAGGAACAAGGGAGTGAGTGAGAGATGGATGTCTCTCACCTCCTTCAATGTCAACTTATTTTTTAAACAAAACCTTCATGCACACATATACGATCCGCCCCCTACGGCACCCTACCTATAAGGTAACGGTGTTCCGTAGTATAAAAGGCCGGACTTATATGATGTCCATGAAGCTCACATCAATCAATAAGAAAAGACGGACAAGGATCTAGAGGAAGAAACTTTGTTTCTTCCCGATCATCCTAATCCCTTTTCCTATTGATTGTTGTGACCTTCCTAAAAGCTTAAATCACGACATTGAAAGAGGTGAACACATTAATCTAAACACACCTACCTTCGACCTAACCCTAATGAGTTCTTTCTCATCACATAAATTCGTCTTAAACTCAATCGATAAAAAAAAACCAACAACGATTTGAATCAACTCGTTATAACACAAAATCAGAAATTAACCATCCCTGCGGATCGACCCGTATTCACCGGCTAGCTGCGAAGCGACGCCGTTTCTGATTACGGTAAACTACAAATTTTTGGAATAATCAGGAATCGATCGGATCTATAGATGTGATGCAATCTCAAGATGACGTATTCTCATCCTTCGATGGATTGATACTAGATCGATGATGATCGACGAGAATTAGGGATTTCTAGTGAAACAAGGGTTTCATCATTTATCCCTTGTTCATTCGTCGATATCATTCACATTCTAGCCTCCAGTAAATTCAAGAAACGATCGTAGATCCCTAATTTCGAACGATAACAATCAAGAAAGTATCGCAACGAAACTAGGTCATCGATTCTTGAACTTTCTAGGGTTTACAAAACTCATAGGAATCAAGAATCGTATTAAGATTTGTTACATCATCATTCTATTGATCGTCTCGACTCCTCGACGAGCGGAGTATTACTCAAATATCACAACAAGAACTACAATTACAAATTGAGATCGAATCATGATGCAAGAATTTAAAGAAAATAAGATAAAAGAATTTCACCTTTTATTTACATCAACAATTTCATTATATTCGCTCAAGAACTACAAGAGGAAGAAATCGATCGTCGATTTGGCTTCGCTTGTCTCCGTAAGTCGTGGATCGGCTTGGACCACTTGCTCTGTTGAAGATCGGCTCCGCTCCTAAAAGGTTGAAGGGATTCTTGCTTGATTTGGTACTCGGGATCTTGACTTTTGATTGGAATTAGGGTTAGGGTTTCGTACAAGTCTTGTCACTAGACTTGCGGAAGAAGATGGTGTAAGAGATTTAGGAATGAGGAAGAACCTAAAGAACAAGGAAGAACAACCCCAACCCTTAGATCTAAGCTCCTATTTATAGACATCAAAACCCTAGATCTAGGATTTCAAATTTGAATTTCCCTCCAAAAGTTTGTTGAGGAGAAGCTTCTAGATGAAGTTTGTTGAGCCGAGCCTTCTAGATCTGCCACGTGGAGTTTCTATAATGTTCTGGAAGCTTGGGCCGTTAGTTTAGAGCATGTGAGGAATTTTGAGCCGATGAAGTCACCATAGCGCCGCGGTTCCGCGGCGCAAGCGCGCTCCCGCCGCGGAACCGCGGCGCTTTGGAGACCTTGGTGCTCGAGCTTTCTGGTATTTGTTTAGACTGTCATTTGGGCTTTTATTTGATATGTTTAATTGTGTTTGTCCCTCTAGATTGCTACCAGATCTCAAAACTTGGAGTTGGTGTATTTTTTCTGCACTGTTTTGGCTTTGTTCCTGCACAATTTCTCAAGACAAGTGTTGCGCAATATAGGGATGATGCGATACCATAAAATACGGTCAATTTCCTTTATAGTGCCGGTTTAGAGTCTAACACATGGAATCTGATATTTAACGACTGATTTGCTAATATGTGCTATATGAATGCCGAACACTTCTAGATGAGTGCAAATGATAGGGAAATTGCCGTGTTAAAAATGCAGTATTTTCGACTGATCAACTTCATTCATAAGCATCCCAATCCGCTGCATCCTACGGTGGTGTCATGGCCCTTCGAAATTTAGAGCACCGATATAGTTGGTCCAATTGATCATCCGTCCTCCAAAGGCCACCGGTTCATATTGGCTGCAACTGACTACTTCTGCAGATGGGCTGAAGCTGTCTCGCTAAAAGAGTCAAGACAGAAGATATTCCTTGCAATATAGTTAGGAAGCGGGGAGTCACGTACCCGCTTCCGTCTTTTAGGAAGCGGGGCATGACAAGTTTTTTTGGAGGCCCATGCAGGTCAGTTCTGCATGAAGTCATAAGCAATATATAACAAGAAATATGAGATTCAACAACTTTACATCCCTTGCAATTCAATTTCCGTTGAATCTATCATAATCTTTCTTCTCTACCTAAGGTGATGGATTCTCCTAACAACCCTAGCACCAACGGTGGAAGTACACCACCACCTATCATTACCGTCCAACAACCTCCACCTACCGTAGCTGCAGCACTCACAGAACAGACGATGCTTCTGGAGGCTATCAAAAGCTTACTTGAGGGTCAGCAGGCTCAAAGGACGATTTTGCAAGAGCAGACTGCTCTCTTTCAACAGAGTTTCACCCGCTCTAAAGCAGAAGCACGGGGAGTGATTCAATTTCGGGCTTTACACACGAAGAACTTCTCAGGGAAGGAGAAACCACTTGAGGCAGGGGAATGGGCATAGAGCATTGATGATGACCTAGCCGCAGATCAAGTTCCAGAAGTGGCTTGGGTCAAAATAGCGAAACTCCAGCTCACCGACAATGCCAGAATCTGGTGGAAAGCCGAGAAGAGCCGCCTTGAGCAGCCAATCGAGTGGAAAACTTTTCGTGGTATCTTTGATGCCAAGTATTTTCCAGAAACCGTGCACTTTAAGATGGAACATAAATTCATCCACCTGCAACAAGGATCCATGTGTGATAAGTCAGTGGACAAGTACGATGCTGAATTCACCATGCTCAGCAGATTCACCGCATATCTAATTCCTACTGCAGAAATCAGAGCCAGGCGCTTCCAGCAAGGATTAGACCCGGAGATCCAGGCTGCCATAGCAACAGGAGAATACCTGACACATGAAGCAGCGTTGAAGCCAGCCCGTCGCTATGAAGCTGTTATTAAGAAGAAGGGAAGGCCAAAGTTGGTCGGTATGAAACGTCCTGCCAACCAGATTACTGGAGGAGCTTCTTCTAGGACAACTCTCCCAGCGCCGGCTATGAGGCCCGGAGGATCATTTTCCGAGACTAAACCGAACTTCTGCATCTATTGTAACAGGACCGAACACCAAGTCAAGGATTGCCGATGAGCAAACGGTCTTTGTTTGATATGTGGATCATCCTCACATACTATAGAAACTTGCCCACACAACCGAACTGGCCCAGCCCCCACAGCTAGACCAGCTATTCAAGCTCCATCGATTCGTTTAGCTCTTCCCGCACCACCTCCATACGGACCATCTTTACTTCATCAGCCATCGATGTACCAACATGCACAGAGAAATGTGCCGAGACGTCAGGCTTACACTTTGGCGGCCGTGGAAGCCGAGACTATAGGTCAAGGTAACACTGGTAAATCCATTACCATATTTTCATCATTCTCATAATTCTTGCATCCTTTCGTTCTTTCAAACATATTCATGCACTTTCGGTACAATACCAGTAGTCCTTTCATCACCACTGTAATAAAATTTTCATGAATCTGTTACAACTTCCTTCTATAAATTTCGAGGACGAAATTTTTATAAGGAGGGTAGAATGTCACAACTCTGGAATCTTAGTTCGGAAATTCTTCTGTTAAAATACAGAATAGAGTTTCATAACCTGAGTACAAGTTATAAGTTAATTTTGTTCAGGAACAGCAAGAAAAAACTTGTAGCTCACTAGTAAAGCCTTTGCACTGCTGTAACGTAGCCCTGTGTTAGAACCCTATCAGACACATTATATTTTTCTAATTTTTTTTCTTTTAAACTTTTGGAAGTCCAAAAGTTTACACGTGCAAAACACACAAAAATGAAAAGACAGAAAAATCAAACATGTGCAAAAGGGTGTTAACACGTAGAACAAATCCGACGGCCTAATCCCCTCATTTGGCCGGCCAAAACCCCATAAAAACTGGCCTCGATGGTCAGATTGCCCAAACTCCTCCATGCAATGCACACTTGACCTTTCCCCTACCCCTAACTCCCCTGCACTGTTTGATTGCTCTGCAATCAAATAGAGACCTTTCAATTTCCCGTTTATCCTCATTTTACTGCATTTTAATTCATCTTTTTAATTCCAAAACCCTAATTCCATACTATAAATACTATCCCATGCCTTAGCCCATCCTTATTCTAAAAATTATAGCCAAAATTCTCAAAGTTTTCTAAGTACAAGAGTACAAGTGGAGTTAGCAAGCAAGTAACTTCCAGCGAAATCCGAAACTAATTCCGGCGTTTCTATGACACCCCAAAACTTTCCTACCCTTCTTCTACCACTTCCTAACATAATCAAACGGTAAGTCCCTCCCAATCTCTCTTCTTCTTCTTTGAAAAATCATTTTTTCAAAACATGTCGGTAAGTGGAGTTAGTACCGACATTTTCTTCTAAACCCTAAAAAACTCAATTTTCTTAACTAATATTCATCCATATTCTTACACCATGTTTGTAATCATATAACCAATGCTTAGAATCAAATTTTAATCATGAATATCATGCAAAATAGCTTTAACTTAATATTTACGCTAAAATACCATGAACTTCACATATCATATCTTTTAGTATTTTTTGTTAATTATACCTTTAGAAAACATAACGGGGTAATGATCTACCCCTAACATTCACACATGTTTCTATAGCACAATAATCTGTGAACGTATTTTTTTATACGAATACAACGTTATACTAAAATACCATTTACTATAAAAACTGGGTTTCTTTTAAAATTATATTTTAATTTCCTTTGCAAATATACCTCTACAACCCTTTTTAGGGGACCCGCTATTGGAAGGTGCGGATTATCACACATTCTTGGGCTAGTAGAGCGAGATTCAGACCTCCTCACGGAGCATTCGATCTCGAAAGGTTTTTAAATATGGTTTTTAAGTAAAACGCATTTTCTAATTTAATAAAATTTATTTATTTTAATAATTATATAAATATTATAAATTCATGTATTTTCAATATAACAAACTTACATTTTTAAAAGAATGAAAGTTCACAAGGTTCACCAAAATACCCTCAAGATATCAATACAAGTCAAGCTTTACAATAAAATACCATGAACTGTTCAAGCTAAGTATTTAACACTAAAATACCTCAAATTCCTAAAATTCACATTCATGGAAACTCTGCATAATATAAATAACTTCTCGAGATTTATTTTGAAACTATATAAAAATATTTTTCATAAAACTCTCTCGAGCTATATAAAACACTGTTAACGACTTTAGTAAATATAGGTTTAAGAGGGATCAATTCTCTTGAGCCTCAGGGAGCCAGAGAAAGTGAGTGCTTGCTGTTCATACCAGAATATTGCATTTTATATCACCCATTCTTACGCTCGTTTGGTTATAGGCAGGTGCTTTTAATCAATGTTTGCTACATATTTACAGGATACTGGTTCTCAGCTCTAAACAGTGAAATTCATAGAAAAGTACGTCAAATTCCGGATTACTGCCAACAACAGATAAAACACGGGTCTCCGCTCTCTATCCGTGTGTTGCCACACAACAGTTTAAGGGACAAAATGGCAAATCGATGTCATTTTCATGCACAAAGCTCAATGTCAACACAAGATCCAAGAAATCTACGCGGAGCTCGAGGAAATCATGGCAAAAGATCCACATCACATCACCTTTTGATCTACTGGAATTCTGGAAGAATTGTTAAGAGATTCTGAGAAAAGTACTATACCATACTGAAGAGGACCACAATACAGGGATAACCACAAATTTTGATGGCCTAACTCCTCAGAATGGCCGCGGTTCCGCGGCATAAGCATGCTTAGGCCGCGGAACCGCAGCCATATAGGCGCCGTAATTGATGATTTTTCAGGGGTAGGTTGGTCTTTTCCTGTAGGGGCATATTGTTGCCCTAGGTTTCCAGTTCCCTGCCTATAAATACCCCAGAACTTGCTAAGCCAAAAGGGTACATTCTTATGCTATCTTTTTTGTTAGTTTTTAGTCTTCTTCTTCTTCTTCTTCTTCATTCTTTCCTCCATGAAAATGTAGTGAGAGCATTGAGTGGATATCAAATGAAGATGAGGGTTTTTGTATCATTCTTTTGCTTAGCTTCCCCCTTGAGCTCTCTACCTTAACTTTATCTTGCAACCTCTTAAGTGAGCTTGCAAGTTTAAGCTTTGGTCATTGATCTCAAGGGGTTGTATCATTTTGTTCTTTCTTTTGTGCTTCATTTCACATGAGTTCTTTACCCTTCTCTTGATCTTGCAACCTCTTGAATGAGCTTGCAAGTTTAAGGGTTGGCTATTGATCCCATGGCTTGTCTTGAGTTCTATGGTTTTTAGTGTTACTTTCTTGCTTATCTTTTTCTTGCATTTTTCATTCTTGTCTCTTATTACTTACAATTTATTACCATGCACTTTAATTACTTGCTTGTAATCTTTTCTTTTCTTTGTTTATCTTTTTGCTCTCTCTTTTTGGTTCATTTTGTGAATGGTTGTAATTATTGTTGTTAAGAATAAATACAATATTGTAAGTTAATGTTTCTTTGCTCATTTCCTTTTCCCGTTATTTTCCATTGAACTCCGCCCAAACGTTACACAAGCGTTCCGTTAGGCACCCTACCCTACCAAGGTAACGGTGATTCCTAACCGCGACCGGTTGCGTTCGGTTTAGCCGGAGGCGAAAGCAAGAGACAAGAACGGAAGGACAAGGGTAAATAAGCCGGATTCCACGAATACCGTGCTTAAATCCCCTAATCCACGTTGTTGCCGATTGCTCTAGCTTCAATTGGTCATGACTCGGATTAAAGGTTTTGAGTACGGATTTCTTTAGCTTACACTCTCGTATCTTTTTCTTAACAACTTTATACTTGAATATAACACATAGGTTAGAATTGAACAAACATATACACATTCTTTATTGACTCGTCTAAAAACGGACATACAACCGTCTCCCTGTGGATCGACCCATGCTCAACCGGCTAGCTGCATAGCGACACCATCCTGATCGTAGTAAACTTTAGAACTTTGAACATCCGACACGCCAAAAGCGCGCGATCACTTGCCTATTTAAGATAGAAAACTTAACAGTGTTATCAATGGTAATTGTCTTGGAAAAGGACACAAATCCTGTCGTCCATGTGCAGCAGTTACCGATAACTCCTGAACCTAATTCAAGATCTAAATCAGTTTAAAGTGTCTGACTCAAGTCTGAGTCTAACTCATGTCTAAATCCAAACTCAAATCTGAATCTAAAACCAAACATGAATACTTGATCATGAACTTGAATCCAAACTCAAGTCAGAATCCAATTCAAACATGAACCCAAAGTCTAGCATGCATACTTGAACCTGAACCTAAATGCATGAATTCAAACACATATATCAAACCTGAGTACATGACTGACTTGACTCGAACCATGAATACAACTTGACATGAATACATGAATACTTGATATGAATACTCGATATCGACATAAACTCTATCTTGCCACTTGATGTATTCATGGATTCGAGCAAGGCCTATAAATTTAACTGTAACGTAGAATACACGGGTGCTGGGGTAGTTCATAAGTAAATCCAACGAAATCTCAAGAGTCCCCATAGATCATGAATCCATGTCTACTAACACAAGTAAGCTATCATGAGGACATGTGTTTCCTTGCTCCTGGATTATAGCCTATTGAGTTTGGAATACTTCGACGACGGTCGAAGTCCCGTTACTAACACTTGATTCGAGCCCGTGGTTTCTTACCCATGAATTACAGCCTGTTGGGTTCGAGAACACTCTTGAAATTGGTTGACACTCATCCTTGAACTTACGTAAATTAGTATACCCAAGTAGAGACATGTTAATACACTTACCTTCACTGCATGTTCACCATACCTACACTACACGACCATATTATATTTGTTTTCATGCTCATGCTATGCTATCATGTTTATCTACTTGTCATGTATTACCATACGTGTTCACATATTACGATAAAACTGCATGCTAAATGAACTTGCCATGTTTATATTAAACAACAAGCTGACACAACATATTTCATACTCACTTATTCATAATATACTTTTACCTTATCATTTCACTTTAAACTTCACTTCTTTTCTTGGGGCCTTACCGAGTGAAAGTTCGCTGATGGGCATTCTACCTTTCTTTGTTTTCTTGGAATGTTCGTCAGATACTGTAGAGACTGAGGAGGTAGACATCTTAGAGGAGAAGCACGATCAGATCGCGATCCAGGCCTAGACCCGTTATCTCCTTTTTAGTTTATATATGCCACCTATTTAGTAATTGCCATTCTTGTATTTTCATATCAGTTGATACCATGTGTTGTAAATGAATCAAGTTGAATGTAAATAAAGTTGTTGAATTTTTATACCTCATGTTAATTCTCTTGTCATTTTATATTACTTATTTTACGCTTAGCATATTTATTCCGGGAAATGACCTTCTCGAAATAAATACGCCGCGGTCTCATCATGTACCTGCTTCCGTCTTTTGGGAAGCGGGGCATGATATATACTGTTGAACGACACTTACAACCATACAATACTTCAAATGGAGCCATCTGTATAATCGTCGGTAAAACAGTTATTGTACGGGAACTCCACTAAATGTAAATGATCCTCTCACGAACCCTTGAAGTCTAACAAGCAAGCTCTCAACATATTTTCAAGAGTTTGGATCGTTCTCTCGGACTGTCCATCTGTCTGAGGATGATAGGCCGTACTAAATTTCAAGTGAGTTCCCAAACTTTTTTGTAGACTCCTCCAAAAATGTGATAGGAACTGGGTATCACGATCAAAAACAATACTCACCAATACTCCATGCAATCTCACCATCTCCTGCATGTATCTCTCTGCTAAAGCTTCCGTCGACTGACCAACTCGAAATAGTATGAAATGGGCTGCCTTGGCCAGTCGATCAACAATCATCCAAATTGCGTTATTTCCCTTTGGACTCCGTGGTAATGCTGGCATGAAATCCATGGTTATATGTTCGCACTTCTATTAGGGAATCAGAAGTGGTTGCAATAAACTAGCTACTCTTTGATATTCAACCTTGACTTGCTGACACACCAAACATCTTGACACGTAATGAGCGATCTCTCTTTTCATTCCTTCCCACCAAAAGTGCCGTCGCAAATCTCTATACATCTTCGTGCCTCTTGGATGTACCGAATATGCAGAACTATGAGCCTCCTTCATGAATTCTTTACGAACTTCTCCTTTAGGCACACACAAACAACATCCATACCTCAAGGAACCATCTTCATGTATGAATAAATCCGTTCAAAGTCCTGCCTTTACTTGTCCTTGAAATTCCTGCAATCTAGGATCGTGCAACTACGCTGCCTTATTAGTTTCAATCAACGATGAATGTACTTGCATCTGCATCAAATATCCCGAAGAATTTGGTAGTACGAACTCTAACTCGAATCGCTGAAAATTCTCTATAATCTTGTTTTGTGAAGTCAACATCTGTATTGCTGGAAACCAACTTAAAGCATCCGGTACTACATTAACTTTCCCCGGATGGTACTTTAGATCAAGATCATAGTCGACCATCAGCTCCAACCATCTACGCTGCCTCATATTGAGCTCTTTCTGCGTGAACACATACTTTACGCTCTTTTGATCAGTAAACACCTCTACCTTCTTGCCCAATAAGTAGTGTCTCTAAATATTTAGCGCAAAAATAACTGCTGCTAGTTCCAAGTCATGAGTTAGGTAGTTCTTCTCATGAATCTTCAATTGTCTCGACGCATACGCTACAACCTTTCCATGGTGCATCAAACACATCCGAAGCCTTTCCCATATGCGTTATTATGGATAACTAATCCTCTGGAACTATCTAGCACTGTTAAAATAGGAGTGGTTGTCAACCTTTACTTCAACGCCTCAAAAGCTAACGCACACTTCTCGGACCAAAGAAACGGTATCTCCTTCCGTGTTAGCTTGGTTAAGGGTTCTGCTATCCGAGCAAAGTTCTCCACAAACCTTCGATAGTATCCAGCAAGCTCAAGGAACTTCTGATCTCCCCTACATTCTTTGGAGCCAGCCAATCGTGAACAGCTGCAATCTTTTCAAGGTCAACTGCAATTCCGTTTCCGGATACAACATGACCCAAGAACTTCACTTCCTCGAGCTAAAACTCCGACTTGCTCATCTTAGCATACGACTTATCTTGTCTCGACGTCTGCAGTGAGATCTGTAAGTGTTTTTCATGCTCTTCTTTGCTTCTCGAGTAAACTAGAATATCGTCGATGAAAACCACCACAAACTAATCTGGAAATGGTGAAAAGATCCGGTTCATCAAGTCTATAACTGTTAGTTATGTATATGCCCTAGAGGCCATTGTTGTACATATGATGTATATTATAATGGATGCTTGGTTATATATAGAGAAGACTTTCTTGCTCATCATGATAGTATGCTATTTGGTTTCACTTTATCTTAACATGTTGACTTGTATTGGTTTACTGTTTTACTCTCACATGTTGATAAAGCCCTTAGGATCTGTACTCGACTACTGGGACTATGATGAGATCATACTAGTGGGGCCGCGGTAGTCGATGAGTACATCCTATAACTGTTCTTAGTCGAGGGTATATCGAGACAGGGCATCGATACACCAGAGTAGACTAGCGTATACGCATCTTGACTCATATGATGGGCGATGGATGATCCCATATCCATCGATGTTAGACATCAGAGATGGTGTACGGGTGCTCAGTGGAGACTGGGTACACTGAACGGACTCGCCGAGAACTCCCAGATGGTGTTATACCACACGTCAGATGGCAGTTCTCCGGTGACACAGGTACAGGGTAGTCTGTAGACCCGAGATCGTCATGGAGTCTTGTGTGATTCCCACTGTGCTTTGATTTCCACCTTACCACGTCCAAGAGGGCGTGCAAAACGGTGGCTTTTGGGTACAGTCCCGAATCACATGGAGGCAATGAGCGATAGGAGGGGATTCGTCTCTCCCGGTATAGGGAGTTGATGTTGTGCTGTGTTCGATTGGCTATAACTGGAAGTCCCTGGCCAGAGCTGATATAGAGATTTACTGGTAAGTGTTACTAGTAGTTTCTCGACCCGTTATGAGCCACACATCGACACGACTTATCGGTTACTGGGGTCTGACGTATACCACCCCTAGACTTGATATGCGACATATCAGACGAACAGACCGGACTGTACGGGAGTGTTACTGGTTGGATTCACAGGAGAACGCACAGGCTAGCTTGTTGATCTTCTGATCGCTCAATACCTGGGTGGCTGTTACGTTTAGCTGACCGCTTACAGCTTGTGGGTGTTTGATATGATCATCACCTGCTACCGGCGTATTGACGATTCTTTAGAGTCCTACACAGAGGTTTCTTGGCTCAGGCGAAACGGAGTAGTGGCGCATATGTGATATGCGCAGGAGCGTGAATAATGCGATATGGGATACCGTATTATATTCTCGCGATATATGGATATGAACCGGGTCATCGGATCAAGTGTTGATTCGATGAATCGGTACATGATATATTAGTCGGTAATATTCGATATAGCCGGATCGTCGAATCAAGTGTTGATTCGATGATTTAATGTATAATAATATATATGATATATTGTATTACATTATCTAATATAGGCTCGCTTTATTATTTCATTTTCTCAGTGGATGATACATTGATATATATGCGATATATGTTAATTGTATTATTTTCTTTTGTTGCAAATATATAATATATATGTGATATATATTATTGTGACATGATATGATTAATTGTTAAACATGTTTAAGGATGATTAATTGAGGTTAAGGTTTGATTAGGGTTGGATGCTTCAAGTTCCTTCTAGAAGCTTTCTTCTTTTGTCATTCTTAAGATATTTAGAATGACACATTCTTTTAACCTAACCAAACCCTAACCCTAGTTGTTTCTCTACTCATTCTTATCCTATCATCCTTGACCATGGTTTACAAATCAATCATATATTACTTTCTATTCATCACAAAAGGTTTATTATTATTAGAATATATTTTCCATTATCATCTTCTTCCTTCTTGATAAGCTCTCTTGAAAATCCAAAAGTGATGATAAAATATGAGAAAATGATATAAAAAGAAAGCAAAAATTACTACTCTCTCATCCTCATCTCATCTAGCCCATGGGATTAGTGTGTTCTTCTCTTTTGAGTGAGAAAGCTTGAGTGGTAGCAACTTCAAGGTAGATCATCGGAGATTTGGAATACGACAAGCTAGAATGGATCGTTCGAGTCGTGGAGCCTCTCATGAGTCCGGGAGATCGTGGGTCGCGGCAAAGGGACTTCTACTCGGAGCTTGTGAAGTGAAGGAGCGGACTACAAAGGTTGTAATCCCTCACACTTAGATAAAAGTTATTATATTGCATGTTAAACCCTAATAATCTAGCAAAGATCCCGGCTTTGGGTTGTTCGGCACGTCTAAATTTTTATCCGGGCATGTTTGATGCCTTATGAACCTTCACAAGAGTGCCTAGGAACCCTACAATAACTATGGCCAGTGCGTTAGTAATTCCAAATGTCATAACTAAATACTTGTAATGCCCATATCGAGTGCGGAACTCCATCTTGCAAATGTCTTCTGTTTTCACCCAAACTTGGTGATAACCCGATCGCAAATCCAACTTCGAGAATACTCTCGCGCCGCTCAGTTGATCGAATAATTCATTTATGTAAGGAATTGGGTACTTTTTCTTGATGGTCACTCGATTTATGCTCTCGAAAATCGATGCACATTCTCTTCGTGCCATATTTCTTCTCGACCCAAATAACTGGAGCTCCCAAGGTGAACCACTGTTGCGCATCCAGCCCTTCTCTAAACATTCGGAAACTTGTCTCCTCACTTCTTCCAATTCAATCGGTGCCATTGGATAATAAGACTTCGAAATTGGCACTGCTCCAGGAATAAGATCAATCGTGAACTCCACATTTCGTTTTGATGATAAACTCGAGATGTCCTTGAACACATCCTTGAAATCCCAAACTGCTATCAGCGCTTTATCTGCAAATTGTTCATGAACTTCACCTTCAATACACATAAATAGTTCCCCTCATCATGAATTTACAAGTCTGTTCTAAGACTTGTAGGTTATCAGCCCACCACACTTCCGCTGCACTACTCTGATAAATTGAGGCGGGTCTGTCGGAACTTCTTCAATGAAATATCTTATACTTGATCGGCCTTGAAGTGGTCTGTACCAACTCCTGCTGGGGTCAATCTCGAACTACTGCAATCATCATTTGCTCTCCTGTGTTTCTCCTTGTTCTTTGAAATACAGACGGATTGGTCACTATGGGACACGGGAAAAGATATAACGCGGTTGTTGGATTCAAGTTTGCAATGAGACATAAATTTGTAAGCAATGAAACCAAGAGAAACAAAGTAGCACAATGAACATAAGTCAAGAAATGAATCGAAATAGGACTCCAGATTACCTAAACAGAGTATCGCATTGTAACCATACCGTGATACATAGTTACAATCACATAACTCCATCCAAATCGCCCAAATATTAGAATCGAGAGAATAAGAGGGGAGAAACAGTAAGGAATCAAGAGGATTCCAAGCTGAGATGTAATATCATTTTCATATCGTCGAGATAAAAGAATTTAAGGGAAAGATCATATTCAAGAATTTGAATGACAAGACAATAATGTGGCATCACTTGTTCCTAAAACCCTGGATCTTAAGGACAATATTTTGGGTACCATACCCAACAACAAATTGAACCAAGCCTAGCTAACTTAAAACCTACGCTCTAATACCAACAAAACCTTGTCATGCCCTGCTTCCTTAAATACAAAAAAATTGGAAACGTGACAAAGCCAATCATGCTACTTACAGTAAGAAAATATCTTCCTATAGTCACATTACGGCTGTCAATTAGTAATCAAGAACAGTATTATAACTATTTATCTCTAAATATGTCCAAAAGAAACAAGTACGATAACAGTAAACAGTGGTAGAAGCAAAAAAAGATCCAAGGGAAATGAATACCTAAACCATCAATAAGAACTATCGATAAAATGGTCCCCACAGATCGACAATCCTGTCGAAATACTCACGTGCTAAAAGTCATGTAACTGGGCCCTGCAAAACCCAGACATCAGTGTGTCATAAATATCATAATAATAATAATTAAATTGAATAGGGTGTCACGTGAAAAATAAGGTATGAGTATAAATAAAACATTCACGGGTGTTATAACAGCAGGCTATAGGTATGTCACGCGTATCCTAAAACCTATGTTTCTATGTTAACTATCCTAAAGGTATTTGAAAGCAATGAATGTACTCCTCCATGTAACTCAAAAGTATATATCCCATTACCCTCGGGACCACGGACCAAGATATATCTCGTTACCCCCGAGATCACGGATCAAGATGTATGAATCAAGAATAATTCTATTCCGTTACCCTCGGAACACGGAAACATGTAATATCCTTTTAAGTTATATTTTAGATACACTTTTGATTTCCCCATTTCCCCAGGTTTCATTTTCCAAGTCAAGTATGAATAATATCTACATAATGGAAACACAAGAATAAGCATGTACAAGTTATGTTTATCTAGACAACAGATCACATCCATCAGGAAAACACGGCAGGATTATTGGTGTCAGTAAGTATTACAGACAAGTAGGTACAAGAAAGATAGCAATATCAGTAACAAGATGACGGTTTATAAGCATGCCAAGGTAGTATATTAAATTAGATAAAGTGTTTATTTGTAATAATATCGTGCAAACGGGTCGTGATGAAATACGGTTGTAACCGTTAGGTGTGATAAATAGTGTAACGAAAATAAACCATATTAATTCCTACACTTCATTATAAACTGCAATTTATAAAACTTGTTGTTATCAACTGATCAACGATATAAAGATTATAAATATAAATGGTATAATAGTAATAATAAGTAATATTATAATGATATATGTATATAGATATAACTATAGTATGTAGCAAGTTGTAAACATACCTCGGTCTTGACGAATGAGCAATATGAACACGGAACAACGGAACCAAGATCCAAGCTTGCTTGGCTTGGAGACGCATGAAGATCTCATATCAGATACCATCTTCATTCCTTTTGTTTGCATGAAATTCTCAAATATGGGTAGTCTCCCATCACTAGAATCAAATGGCTTGTCATGGTACCAACTTCCCCTGCTAAAATCAATGTGATCTTCCCATATGAATTCTAGATTAGGCTTCCTCATGCTCTGCTCGGAGACGAAGTTGGACGACGATGGTGTTGGGGCTCGACCGAGGTTGAAGAACGATGGCGATGATGACAACAAGGGTCGATCGGAGGAGGAGTTGGGGCTAGGGTTTGGTTGCTCTGGTCTTGGCTGAAGTGGGTTGCTGGGAAAAAGAAGAAGGAGTTGCTCGGGTTTTGATGAGGACAGTGACGATGATGGCTGAAAGAGGTCGACGGTGAGGTCTGTTGGAGAGATGGGTGTGGCTGGAGGTCTCGATGGTGCTCGGCTGTGCTTGCTTGGGATCAAGTTACGGTGACGACAAAAAGGTCGACGGTGAGGGCTGGAGTTGTAGTCGAGGGGATATGGAAGTGGTGATAGGAGGTGGCAGTGATGAAAGTCTCGGGAAGAGGAATGAGATGTCTCGGTTAATGGAAGCAAGGGTGATGAGATGAAGATATTGTTGATGGTGAGGGATATGGCGACGAGGAGGAGAACGAGGTGGGTTTGTTGCCAAGATGGGTTCTTGGTGATCGAGGTCGAGGCTGGAGTTTTGGACGATGTGAAGCGATGGGTTTTTCGAAGGTGAAGGGCGAGATGGGTTTGAAGGGAAACGGTGAGGGTGCGAGTGGAAATAGGCTTGGAGGAGATGCTGGTGGTTGATGGGAGATGATGATGACTTGGGTGTGAGGAGGCACGGTCGAGGGAGATGGGTATGGTTGAGGAAGTGAAGGAGGTGAGGTTGGGGGTTGAGGATTGCGTGCCGGTGGGTGATGGTTGCTGATGGAGGTCCTTTTCAGGTCTCCGTCAGATGTTGTCTTCCGTTGATCTCCCGGTGGATTTTGATGGTGATCTTCTGTTGCGTGTGGATCTCAATGGGTTTTGGTGCGATTGGTGATTTAAGGAGTTTAGCACCTAATACCTGCAAAGAAGTCCCGGGGTGGTTTGGTACCACTAAGGACCCTCCGAAGATAAAGTTAATACTAGATCCGAGCAGAGTAACGGCTAAGTGGAGTAAAAATGGCTTACTTGACCCCTTTGTGATGGGGGTTTATATAGCGGCGGCATCACGTAGCGGTAAGCGCGAGAGTCTCGCCGGCCGTTACGCTCCCAACGTCACGCCCGCGTGAAGAGTGGATCGCCCATTAATGGGAATCGTGATGGCGTGGAACGTGGGACGTTGCTGGCGGAGAATCTGCACGTGGCGAGATTTGCGGAGCGGTGGTTACGCCTACGAGTGGTGGAGATGGTCGGTCGGAGGGGCCGAGGAGGATGGCCTCGACTGGGGAGCTCGGAACCGAGCAAGAAGGTCGAGGAGTCTTGGTCCCGTGGCAGCCCGGGGCGAGCTGAGGCGATGAGGAGGCAAATTTGCAGGGGGGCCCCGAGGAGGGCCAGCTAATGCTTGCAGGTCGGGTATAAAGGTGGCCTGGTCGGCCTCTGTGGGCCTTTTCTTCCGGGTGTTGGGACATGTCATCCGCCACGTGTCCTGATCTTTTATCGCCAATATTGAGCATCATCATTAGCCCCCCACTCTTATCCCGACCAGCTAGCGGGTCGGGTCAGGAGTGGACTGCCAGGCCTCCCGAGGTGAGCTCCTTCCTAAGGCTTTGTTGGGACGAGTCCTCGAGCTGTCAATTGTCTTTTCTGCTAGCGAATCAGGGCGAGATCTCAGCATTTAAAGAAGGTGCGCCGATTTGTGCACTCTGCCACTGAAGCGACGGTCCACACGTCAAGCGTCGATTGGCCGAGGAGACTTATGCAGGCCTGCGACGTCTGATGGGATGCGGTCCAGCGCAGGATCGACACATGGAGCGATCGGAGCCGCTGGACGCGAGGAGTCGTTTCGGTGAAAGATGACGGGTGTCGTTGGATGAGGCTTCTTACAGCAATAAAAAAGGGATGGGGCCCGTCCTTGGGCCCCTACTCCTTCATATTTCATCTTCTAAGTCCCAGTTGCTCGACGCTCGTCTACTTTCTCCCGCTTTCGGCTCCCGAAGATTCCCTTTTTCAAGGTTAGATGTCTTCCTTTATAGAGTCAGTAAATGTTATAGAAATAGGTTCTAGGGACCTTTTAGTTGTGTCCGAGTCCCCCCGGGGAGCGGGGGTTAGATCCTCTCCCCGAGATCGTGCGGCGGGGGCAGCCCCCAGGGAGGAGGCGGTAGATGCGGCCCCCGGCCCCTCGTGTTACACGCTCCGACTGGCCAAGGAGGGAGAGAGGGCGGATCAATTACGGGGTAGGAAAATCGCCCTGTATTTGGAAGCTTTTGGGGCGGAATGCGCCTGCCCTTCTTTCCCGAGGTCATCGCTACGCTGAATTTTTTCGGTCTGGACCCCGGCCATTTAGTGCCAAACTCGTGGAGGATCCTTCTTGGGTTCTTGATCCGCCTGAAGTTACAGGCGGTTCCCTTCAGCCTCTCCCTTCTCGATTCTTCTCTCGTCTTCAAAAGTCACCCTGGTGGTCGAGTGGGCGACCCGAGATGGATCTATCTCTCTTTCAGAAAGCGGCCGGGGGGCGCTGCCGGGACCGGGGTGATGGCCTTGCCCTCTTCTATTCATGATTGGAAGAAGAAATTTTTCTTCGTTTCCCCTACCGAGGGCGAAGACTGGCCCGTGCCTACCAAATGGTCGAGGGTGAAGTGTTTGCCGGGGAACCAGTCCAATGACCCCGCCGAGGTGAGAGTGGTGTCATGGAAGCCCATCCCCCGACCTGACATGCTACTGTCTGAGAGGGTCCTGAGCTGGGCCGGGCTCAGCCCCGTTGAGTTCGTCGGTAAGTTAGGCTAGCTTTTTGGCTTGTGTTTTGCTCGTGTTGCTGACTTGTTGGGTATTTGCTTTGTGCAGGATCCATGGACTTTGACTCGCTTAAAACCTCCATGCGCCAGCCGAGAAAGGTTACGAAGGCTGGGGGCGCCAGCTCTTCTCACGCGAAGTCCGCCCCGGCTCCTACTGCTCCGGTGGTGGCGTCCCGTGAGTGTTCGGAGGCGGATCCCACCCCAGGTGCCAGCAGAGTGTCGGGCCAGAAGCGGGCCCTAGTTCTGGAGGACCCGGACTCGGAGGAGGAGATCGGCTCTCCCTCGGAGCCGCTCAAGAGGAGCTCCCAGAGACCTTCCCGGGGCCGGTCCTCCCCGATCGTGGTGGAGGAAAGGGGCCTCCGGTTCACGGTGGCATCGGGGATATCCGTTATGGATAGCCTTCTGCATGAGATAGAGGCCTCGGCCGGGGGTAGAGTTCCCGGGGGGACCTTTAGGGCACAGCTGGCGTCCATCGACCAGGAGTCCGTGCAGGTAAGTGTTTGGTTCATTGTGAAATTCGGTGCCTCCTTCGTCTTCCTGATCTCTTTCGTATCTCCCAGGTTCTCCAGCACGTTGCCCTCGCCTTGCGTATGGAAGCCGAGGTGGTACCCCCGCCGCTAGAGGCTGTAGGCCGGTTCGCCTCGCAGGAAAAGAGCTCCAGGCGGGAGCTGGAGGCGGTGACGGCGAGGGTTGCCTCCTTGGAAGGCGAAGTGGAGGCCGGGAAACGGGAGGTAGCCCAGCACCGCGAGGCTGCCGTGATTGCCGAGGCCAAGCTCAGGGATGCCCAGGTGCTTGCCGGTAACCTGAAGAGGACGGTGAAGTCCCTCCGGAAGGAGCTTAGGGCGGCGGACGAGGCGTCCAAGTCGGCAAAACTGAAGGCGATGGAGATCTATAAGAAGTCGAAGGACTTCTATGATGACCTGGCCGTGGCTACGACCCGCATCTGGTATGACGCCCTCGATGCCATTAAGGCCCGGATGCCGGAGTTTGCCGACGGAGATCTCCGGGCCGAGTTCGCCCCGCCCCCCCTCCCCGCGGACGCCGATGAGCAGGGGGAAGAGGTTCCTGGCGAGGAAACCACCGAGGACCCCGCGCGTCATGTGGTGGATGTCGAGGACCTCGAGGTTGCACCTGGCCCCGAGGTCTAGAGCCCCCGTCTTCCTCCTTTTATTTCTTTGTTTTTGGAATTTTGCAAGGCTGGGGAGCCTCAAAAAATACCCTTTGTAAAGCCTTTTTCTTTAGTAGTAATAAAAAATTTATTTGGTTTCATCGAATCACGCTCTACCATCTGTTTGTGAAGAATGCTCGTAAGATATCTCTGCTTGCACCGTTGTGTTTTCATGTCAGGTTGGCCATCTGTCTAGCGATGGTCCGTCGAGTTGATTTCGATCACTTGCCGACGAGCATGCCAAGCGCTGCCGAGGAGGTATCCCCATGGTCCCCGAAGTCGAGGGGAGATCGTTTAGACCTGGATAGACTTGATGCCCCTCACTGGGGTCTCGGATCCTCTGCGGGTGATGGGCAGAGCGCTGTTCGCCGTATTTATGCCGAGCATGAGTGGGAGGCTGCCCGGTGGCCCCATGAGGGGTACCATCTTTTGACTTCTGGCAACACGAGCATCGACCACCAACCGGGGATGACCGAGCAGGGTAGCTGCTCGGTTGCCTCTTGCGAGGGCTTTGATCCTTCAGGACAGGGATCGAGCGGGGTTACCGCCCGGCGCCTCTTGGCGAGGACTTCGATCATTAGCGCGGGAGGGGCTGTAGGAAGCCTGCCAAGGACCCTTGGCCGGGCAAGTTTTCTGTCCGGTGCCTCTTGGCGAGGGCTTTGGTCCCGACGGATAGCCGAGCGAGGGATCCTCAGGCTCGACTGCCTCTGGGAGGGCTTTCTGATCCCTGGCATTGTGGTAGGGAAGCTACCCGCCAGGGACGACCGAGCAGGGTAGCTGCTCGGTTACCTCTTGCGAGGGCTTTGATCCTTAGCGTTGGAGGGGCTGTAAGAAGCCCACTAAGGATGATCGGGCAGTGAAGCTGCGCATGTTCCCCTCCGAAGGACGGCGCACAAGACCGCGGGGTCCTGACGCTGAGATTCGGGGCAGATGCTATTTGGTTTTATCCGTCTACCTCTCCGAAGATGCCAAGTTGATTTATGGCACCGTGTATCGGAGATTTAGACGGATGCGGCCAATGTAGCAGACATCGCCAGATTCCCCCTCGCTTGAGGGGTTTTTGATTGTGGGGACGCTCTTCCCTGCAGGCGCAAGCCCCTGCAGTTAATTACGCTACCGCATCGCGGTAACAACTTTCTCCTTCTCCAAAATTTCATTTCGTGTCGTGTGTGTTTGTTTTGTTTGTGGTTGCCCGTGGATTGTATACGGAGACTGGGTAATGCCGTCGCCCGTAGGACGTGGATTAGTCTAAATCCGTATTTACTTAGATTTGGGTTTGGTGTTTTGGTTTAAGGATACGTTAGCCGTATTTAGGCTAAGATCGACTTAAACGTTTGTTAAGGATACGTTAGTCTGATTTGAGACTAAGATCAACTTAACGGGATCGTTTGGATCCGACAAAAGAGCATTTGGGGGCTCTATTGTTCCAGTTTAGGGACGTAGGGGTCCATATTCTAGTTTAGGGACGTAGGGGTCCATGTTCCAGTTTAGGGACGTGGTGGTCTATCGCCAGTTTAGGGACGTGGTGGTCTATGTTCCAGTTTAGGGACGTGGTGGTCCATCATTAGTTTAAGGACGTTTCGGTCCGACATTAGTTTAAGGACGTTTCGGTCCACGAGTTTAAGGACCCCGCAGTCCATATACGTGTGTGGTCGTCGGGACCCGTCACCTCTCTGACGTCGTTGAAGGATTACAACGACGGGTGTCAGAGGAGTTCGGAGATGTACCCTCGAACCGGAGGTAAATTGATTTAAGAGAGCAATCTTGCTCAGTCAATTTAATTTAAGGACTTACGGCCAAAATTGGGCTAAGTCCAGTTGAAAATGTTCAACATTTTATTTGCTTTTGCATTGCATTCTTTTTATTTTTATTGGGGCTTTGCCCAGAAAGGATGCAGAGTATCAATTTGTTTTAGGCTCTGCCCTTTATAAATGATGAAGAGCATCAATTTTATTTGGGCTCTGCCCTTTTATTGCTTTGCAATTTATTTTGGCCTGCTTGGTCTTTTTGATTTGGGCCTGGCCCTTTTAGGAAATGCATTGCATTTATCAGGCGCTTTGCGCCAATCAGAGAGCGCAAGCGCTCGTGGTGATGACACGTGTCATGCAGCGCAGTGAGCTGCGCTAGTGCGCTACGCTTGCGCTGCTGACACGTGGCGCGCTCTGGTAAGCTGCGCCAATTTCAGAGAGCAAAGCTCTATTCAAAAGTGTATAGCGCAAACGGTTCAGACGCTGACACGTGGCGCTCTCTGGTGGCTTGCGCCAGCCCAAGAGCGCAACAGTGCAGATTTTTAAGTGCAAAGCACTATTAATTTGAGAATCTTTTAGATTCAAGAACCGATGGTTCATAGGAGAAGTGCGAAGCACTATTTGATTTCTTGATCTAATTTAGATCAAAGAAAAATAAGTTTTTCTTGTTTTTCTTATCTTAGAGAACCAAAGGTTCATGAAAAGTGCAAAGCGCTATTTAATTAATTAAATATCATTGATCTTCTTTTTAGATCTATGATCTGTTCATAAGAGAACTTTCTCTTTCGCTAAAGGTTTTTACATTTTTGTTCTTGAGGAATTCTTCAGAGTTCTCTTTTTTTAAGAAAATGTTAATGCCTTTGAATTGAGGTCTAGGGTCCTTTTTATAGTGCCCATAAATTAGTTAAATTTGTTAAAGAGATGTTTCTCTGAGTGATTTGGGGAATCTCCCTCACCGTTGGATCTTTGATCCAAGGGCTTCTGTTTTACAGAAGAAAATCTTCTTGTTTTAACAAGAACAGAAAGATTTCTCAGAATTTTAATTCTGTTTGGCGCAAATGCTCCAGAGCGTGACACGTGTCAAGCAGCGCACAGCGCCGTGCAACCGCGCTAGCGCATCTGCGCTGACACGTGTCGCGCAGCGCACAGCGCGGCGCAACCGCGCTAGCGCATCTGCGCTGACATGTGTGCGCTGACACGTGTCGCGCAGCGCACAACACAGCACAACCGAGCCAGCGCATCTGCGCTGACACGTGTCGCGCAGCGCAACCGAGCCAGCGCATCTGCGCTGACACGTGTCGCGCAGCGCAACCGAGCCGTGTCGCGCAGCGCAGTGCTTGCGCAACTGAAGCGTTGCTTCCTTTGATTTTGCCTTGACCAGAGCTTTGCTCTGATTGGGTGCGCTGCCTTGGGCGCTGCGCTGATGCGTTTGTGCCAGACACGTAGCGCGTTGCGCCCGAGATTTGAAGCGTTGCTTCAAAATTTTGAATTTTGAATTTCAACAGAGCTTTGCTCTGATTGGGGGAAACAAATGCCCCCCCCACCGTTGCGCTCACGTGGCGCGCACGTGAGTGCAACGGTGGCAAACTCCTGATCGTTGGATCAAGGGATGAGCTGAAGGGGCGCAAGCGCCTTATAAATAGGACTCTTTGCCCTTAGAAAATCTTCACCATCTTCAAGATTTTAATTACCAGAGCTTTGCTCTTGCTTGAGAATTTCGGAGCTTTGCTCATTTCCAAAGTTAGAAACTTTAGGTAAAATTAATTTAAATCAAATTAACTTAAATTAACCTTAACCAAAGAGCTTTGCTCTTACAGATCTTTTGATCTAAAGAGATCCCCATTGGGGTTTCATAAACAGAGGTTTGCTCTCAAAAACTTATAGATCTGCAGAGATCTTGTTCATGGGTTCTACCCCATGGACAGAGCTCTGCTCTTTGAATCATCTGTAGATCTTTTAGATCTGAAAAATGAAGAAATTTTTATAAGTTTTTCATGGATTTTTCAAGATTCCAAAAATTTTAATTCTTTTAGGTGTAAATATTTTCTGATGGACCTTTCCATTATTACCATAGAGCTGTGCTCTTTTAAGGAATCTTATTTCCCTGAGACCAGAGTTTGACAAGTGTCACTCTGTGACAGAGCTTTGCTCTGAAAGTGGAGATTTTCTCCTTGTCTCTAGGGATTCTTCCCCTTTTTTATTAATGGGAATGTTTTCCTGGGGGACCAATTGACAATCTCATCCAATGATGAGGTTGTCTTATTAACTGACGTATTGTCATCCAGATTTTGTGGGTCCCCCTTCGGTCTCCTACCCACTGCACTGCTGTATGGTGTAATTAATTAATTTTAATTTAATTAATGCATTTTCTTTTTTAAACGCCAAGCGTTGGAATTACAACACTAACGGCTAAATTGTTCTTTTGCAGCGATCATGTCTCTCGACACCTCGTTTCCGTTCGTCCGCTCGGAGGAGGGATTTCCCGAGGCGCCCTTGGACCGTGAAGTCCTGACCATGATTAAAGAGTACGACCCAGAGTACAAGAGTCTCCACCATTGGGGGTCGTGGTATAACCAGATCATTATGGATCGACGCAGCTTCACATGCGCAGTGCCGTCCGAGCCCATCACGGCGATTCACTACGCTACCCCACCCTCGGTGCAGTATGCCGCGGAGATAGTGGATTAGACCACGAACAGCTTTCTTCATCCCGCTATGGATGCGGTTCCGGTTCAGCGTCCCATGGTTTTGGATATGCTAGGACGCCGTATCTGTCAAGGCGAAGCACGACCCTGGGGGCAATCATATAACCTTAGTCTGATTCCCCGTCACCCGATCGGCTATCTGCCGTGGGCCTGGTACATCCTGTCGACGAAGAAGTCGCAGTTGATAAGATTAGGACTGTACACCGCGGTCTACGTCTCTCTCTTCCAGTATCCCACGCTCCCCACCTGGTGGTTCAAGGCTTTCCTGGAGCAGTGGAATATTCCTACCCACACTTTCCTTGCCATGGATCGGGAAGTGTCCTTCTCTTTGGAGGAGTTCACGGAGGTATCCGGTCTGCCAGTCATGGGAGAACATTATGAGGAGCTGCTCCCGACAGATGTGTACGTCTTTGGTGCTAGGCCGGTGGTAAGGGGGGTCACACCGGAGAACGCTATTCAACATCAATTCCCAAGCTTGATTAAGGTGTTGAACATCTATGAATCTCTTTTTATCGAACGTGGGAGTCGGGGAGTTAACTTTGAGGATTTCATCGCTCGGTTCCTTCGCCCAAGCGTCCTCTCATCAGAGGCTGCCAAGTTTGCCACTCTGGATGACCCTTTCGGTTTAGGCGCGGATAACCTACCGGAGAAGGAGATAGATCAAAAGGGTTTTTTCCTTCCGGACTTCCCTACTATGTCATTTGCAGAAATTGCGGCCCCTGGAATGGATGAGGAGGCCTTTTTCTTAGGATTTCTTGGATTGTGGCTGAGCTGGTTTGCGATCCCGATGCACTCTCATCGTATGCGGCCCTCTGTCTTTTACCCAGCCCACCGGATGGCCATCGGGGTAAAGGTGGCTGTTGGGATTGCTGGCTTGGCGCACCTATATCATGGCCTCAGCCGAGCAGCGGATGCTAATGAGCCTGGGGTACTGCACGTGGTCTTCCCGATGCACTACTTTGCATCGTGGCTCGAGCTACACATGGCGGGTGTCTTCGGCATGCATAAAAGGCCTTCATTCTTTGACAAGTGCGGTTTTCCTCACATTATACAGTTTATCGACGCATCAATTGTAACCCCATCACCGCGGAACGCCAGGGGTTTACTCCTTCGCCCTCATACCGTTGGAGCCGGGATGTCCTTTGTCTATAAGGTATTGACCATTGGAAAGGTGTCTACCACTGCGATGCGGCCATTACAAGATGTCTTTAAGGATGGAGCCTCAGTTTTGACGGCTCGGGAGACTCTTCACTTGTATTCTATTAGACCGGGCTTCCTAGTCTTCAGGCAGGACGGTGCGGCAATTTTCATGAGATATAACCGACATCGTTTCGCCCAACAACTGGGCTACGATCAAGGGGTACCCTTAGAAGCTTTCTTACTGGAACCTGCTGCCAATGAAGAAGCCTTTCACTGCCTTGAGAGGTTGATACGTTATCGAGAACTCCATCAAGAGCATAGCCCATTTAGCGAGTCGACCTGTCAATATGGCTCTTGACATTAGATATTTGAGAGGGTCCACCTTCGAAATGAGACGGACTTCATGTGCTAATGCGTAATGTCTGAGCTTTGTTATTGCTAAGATTAGCGCCAGGCAGTGCTTCTCAATGGGAGAGTAATTGCTTTCTGCTCCCAGCAGAACTCGACTTAAGTAATAGAGTGCTCTTTCCTTCCCTTGATCGTTCTCTTGTGCCCATAATGCGCCTAAGGAACCTTCGAGGGCGGTCGTGTAAAGAATGAGAGGCTTTCCCTTAACTGGAGCAGCCAATACTGGAGGGTTCTGCAGGTACTGCTTGATCTCGTCCAGTGCGCCTTGGCATTTGTGATTCCAGACAAATGGGGTTCCCTTCTTCATCAGGTGGCTATAGGGACGGCACTTGCCTGAAAGGTTGGCTATAAATCGCCGTATGTATGCGAGCTTCCCTTGGAGAGATCGCAACTGTTTGAGAGTTCTCGACGGAGGCATTTCCATGATCGCTTTGATCTTTGACGGACCTATTTCAATACCTCGGTGTCGAACAATGAATCCCAGGAATTTGCCTAAGGAAACTCCGAATGCACACTTGAGCGGGTTCATCTTCAAGTTGTATTGCCGAAGGCGTTGAAATACGGTCTTCAAATGCTCGAGATATTCATCGTATGATTTGCTTTTAACCACAAGATCGTCGATATAGCATTCGACGATTTCATGTATAAGGTCATCGAAGATCTTCATCATGGCCCTTTGGTAGGTGGCACCGGCCTTCTTTAAACCGAAGGGCATCACCTTGTAACAAAATATTCCCAGAAGGGTCCTGAAGGCTGTGTGCTTCTGGTCTTCTGGATGCATTTTTATCTGATTATATCCTGACGAGCCGTCCATGAAGGAGAAAATCTCATGAGTGGACGTATTGTCTATCATCAGTTCGGTGACTGGCACTGGGAAATCGTCTTTCGGGCAGGCTTTATTAAGATCCCGAAAGTCCACGCATATGCGCACCGTCCCATTTTTCTTCATCACCGGGACGATGTTAGCGATCCATTCAGGATATTGAACCTCCTGGATAAAGCCAGAGTCGATCAGCTTCTTGACCTCGGCGTTGATATTCATCTCGAGCTCGAGCCGCATTCTCCTCGGCGCCTGTTTGACTGGCTTGATGTCCGGGGATATCGCCAATTTGTGTACCGCAATTTCTGGATCTAGTCCCGGCATTTTAGAATAGTTCCATGCGAAGTAATCTCTATCTGTAGAAGCACATCCTTTAACGTAGCCACCCTTTCTTCAGATAGCAGCTCGCTGATGAATGTCGGTCGTGGATCGTTCGTCGTTCCTAACTCAATTTTCTTAAGGTTATCCGCGGTGGTATGGATTCCATCTTCCAGCTCTTTTGGCGCTGGTGGGAATTCTGAGATCACCTCATCATTGCTGTTTTCGAAGCACCAGGAAAGGTCCTCGATGTCTTCGGGCTCTTCTTTTAATATTGTAATCATATGACAAGTGCGAATTCGCTTCCAATCCCAATGTGGAACCAGTTCTTCTTTTGTGGCCTTGGGCTCGAGCTTCTGTGGTGGTGCCACCCTCCAGTTGTCAGACAGAGTGAATTTGCCAAGCTGATACTGATCTTCGACCCAATTCTTGAAAGTGAAGCAATCTTCAAGAGGATGCCATATTACCTGATGGTAAGAGCAATAGTCCGGGTGAGACTTCGCCCGCTTGTTCGGGGTGTTTAGACTCCGGCAGTGTAAGCATTTGATATTTTAGAGTGAGGTCAAGTATCTTCTTCGTCTTATCCTGAGGAAAAGAGTATGCTCGACCCATTTTCTTCATGAGGGATAGATCAATAACGCTCGACTCCCGTTTGCGTGGCTTCTTAGCCCTGCTTTGTTGCTGCTGAGCGCCTTTTTGGCCTTTCAACTTATTTCTTCTTTTGCGTCGAACCTTCTTTATAACAGGTTGACATGGAGTGGCCATTTCATCTTTCACGGCCTGTTGGAGAAGGTGTTGTGTCTTGGCTTTCTCATAGATGACCATTTCGCAGTTATGATCGTCTCGGACTTTTTGACCCGCTTCCCTTATAAGCTTGTCCATTTGTTCTTCGAACGACGAACTGGGCACTTTTGCATCCGGAACTTTCATTGTCTCAGGATTAGCGTCCTCCCATTGAGCATCCGCTTCTTCATCGAAGTCATACACGACATAGCAGCTGTTTAGTAGCTCCCGTTTCTTTGACCGGACGTATCCAAGCTCAATTGTTTCCATTCTCCCATTAGGCAGTTTGCGTTGAGTCCCAGGAACGTTCCAGACTTTGTCATAGAACTTGGCTTTTTGAACGGTCTGCTTGAAGGATATCCCCTGGCGTTTCAGCAGCTTTTTCAAACCCTCTGTATAATATATGGGAAGACGGATAGGCTGAAGCCTGTCGAGCGTAGGATCCGCGCCATGCCAGATTTCTTTTTCCACCTTAGTTTCTTCAGAGCGGTAGAACAGAATTTCTTTCTCGCTTTCTCGCCTGGGAGGGATGTAGAATGTTTGTAGCTCTTCTACATTGTAAATATTAAGTGCATCCAGTTCCTTATGGTGTTTAAGCGGCACTATGGCGACTTGTAGACTTTGCCCTTCGTCAGCGGACGTTCGTATGGAAGGTCGAGCAGAGAATACAACACGGATCTCATCTTCTGAGTCGCTACCAAAGATCAACGTAGGAGCGGACGATCCTGGCTTGTTGTGTTGGGGCGGACCCGAATACACTATCTCCTCTTCCTCCTCGGTATCACTGCCGAAGACAGGAATGGTGGCGTTAGCTTTATTCTCCGGTTTGTGACACTTCTCCGTATCTTCGAAATCCGGTAAGAAATATTTGGCATCTTCGTATTTGCGGACCTCGTTCACGGAGAACGGGTTCAGTTCTCCCGTCACGGTATACTCGAAACCATCCTTAAAATACTTCATACACTGATGTTGTGTAGAAAGGATGATGTTGTACTCATGTAACCATGGCCGGCCGAGCAAATCGTTGTAGCATGTCTTGACGTCTATGACGTGAAACTTAACGTCCATAACGAGTAGCCCGAAGCGTAGCGTCAGTATCACAGACCCAAGAGTTCTTGATGACTGGGAGTCGAAACCGGAGATGGTGATCTTGTCACGAGCAAGGTGCTGGACGCTCATGCAGATTTCTTTTAACACCCGCACGTTTAGGAGATTAACGCAGGATCCATTGTCGATCAGGATTTTGCCTATCTTAATATCATGGCAGTATCCTGAGACATAGAGGGGACGACTGCGTTCGCACGTCCCAAGGAGAAGGTCCTCGTCACCGAAAGTGACATCGGCCGTGTGCACTTCCTCCAATTCATCCTTCATCTTTTCCTCGGCCAGACATGCTTGGAATTGTTCCGGATCTTGGAGTGCCTTAATCAACGAATCTCTCGCCTCTTTTGATAGCAAAAGGGCGTCAAGAATGCTGAGCTGCGAGGGCAGCTTCCTCAGATGTGCTAAGACGTTGTAATCCACCTTATTCTTCTTCGGCGGGTTGTTGGCGCTTATCTCCTCCAGAACTTGGTCACCTAAGACGATATCTTCAGAGATCTTTTCTTTCCCTTTATCTTTTCTGTTTGAGGGTCCGAGGTTCTTTTCAGGCAGCATCCGATTCCGCAGCCGAATATTTTCGCAGACCTTCGGCTCTTCTTCTTTTCCCGAAGTGGACTCTTTAAAGAGAGGGACAGGTTCCAGCTCCTCATCAGAATCTCTCCCGAATGTAGGCACTTGTGACCCCCTGGTGTTAACCACGCGACAATCGCCGGTAGTTCTTTTAAGCTCTCCGGTCGTATTTCTTTGCTCCCGACGAGTTTTACGCTTTTCCCGTTTAAAGTGTTGTCGATGAGCAACGTATCCTTGCCACCATCTATCGAAAGCTTTACAGTCTTGAGTGGGGTGCGAAACTTTCTGATGATATAAGCAATAGGACGGGTGCATTTCCAATTCACCGGTGATGTTTCCTTCAGAGAATGGTAGCTTCATGCCCATTGATATGGCCTCAGCAAACTTTTTCCTCATCTTGAATTGGCTTTTGTCGGTAGCGGAGGTGTTTTGCTCCAGCGGGACCGTCTCAGCTCTTTCGTCAAGTCGCCGGCGCTTGTCCCTTTCAAATATAGCCGTCTCGCGTTCTCGATCAGCTTTACTTTTCAATCGAGCTTCGTCAAGGAACGCGTCAATCATTTCATCTGATAGCTCCGGAAATTTTGGTTCAAGATCCGCCCCTAGCACTTCGGTACAAGGAGCTTCCTCATCGTCCATGAACGAATGGGAAATCACATGACATCTCGCCATGCATTCTTCAGATTCATCTGACGAACTTTCTCCCTCATCCTCCTCTTGAAAGACGTGATTGAGGAACTCTTGGAACGTGATGGGAGTTCGTGCCTTCTGGTTGTATTCCTCCAGTGCGTCAATTTGTTTTTGCAAGTTCGTCCTCTTGTCGCCAGGCTTCACGGGCTTCTTTGACTTCTTCTTCTTCTTTTTCGAAGATTTTGACGACTGGTTGCGAGTGCTTGAGCCATCATCATCGGTCTTTGGAGTTGGACGTGGTTTCAACATCCCTTCAATGACCTGCGGTTCCAACGGGTTCTTCCACTTGATCGCTGGACATGTCTGAAGATCGTTTAGCATCCTCTTTGTCTTGGCTGATAATACAACCTCCCAAGGAGCTTCTTCAACGACGGAGCATGTTGCCCCCGGTGCATTCATCCCCTTAGAGGTATGGAGCTGCGGGGGATTCACCTTCCATTTGTCAGATAACGCGAACTTGCCCTGTCGGTACTGGTTTTCAAGCCAATTCTTGAAAACGTAGCAATCTTCGATCGGATGGCCTAGTACTCGATGATAAGGACAGTAGTTGGGCTCGTTGACGTCACTTGGTTGCAACGGACGTTTTGGGTCCGACAGATTTATGAGTCTGTTGCGCAACGCCAGCTCGAATAACCTCCTCGTTTTATCGCGGGGAAAGGAATAAGGACGTCCCATCCTATCCTCAAGGGGTACGTACGGGCGCGTATTATTTTGATGAGCAACCGGCTTCGAGTCGCTCGGTTGTTGTTGAGCATTGGCGACGATGATCGCTTTTCCCTTCCCTCTGTCATTTCGGGAGTCCGGCCTTGGAAGAGGGGGTTTATGGCCCATCTGATCCATTTGCGCTAGCTTGTCAATCAAGGCCTGGAAGGTAGTCGGCTTGAAAAACATCATAAATTGTGAGATGGTCGCTTGTGGATCAAGGGTTCCCACAAACATACCCACCGCGGGAGCTTCTTCAATGCGATGTTCGCACTTCGACCACAAGTTCTGCCATCGTATAGCGTATTGAACCCATGTCTCACCTGGTTTTACCCTGGCGTTAATTAGTGCCGTCATCGGGGTGCGTTCACTGGCGCTTGCAAAACGCTGAGTAAACAGCAGCTCCATCTCCGTGAAGGTTTTAATAGAGTCGTTCGGGAGCTCAGAGTACCATTCGAACGCCGTATCTGATAAGCTTCCAACAAACTGGCGAAGCAACAGCTTGTCGTCACCGCCGGTGTTGCCGCAGAGTGCCCTGAACTGGGCAACATGCTGGTGAGGATTGCCCGTCCCCTTGTAGACATGGAACTTGGGAATCGTATAACCTGGCGGGTACTTGATTTGATCGTACCAACTTGGATATGGACGCCCCGTTTTTACGACCTGGCCGGCTGCTTCGGTCACATGATGAACCCGTATTTGTTGGGCGATGTACTCATCCAAATCAGCTTTGGAGATCGTATCCTCTTTAGCCGTCGACAGAGCTGGTGGAGGATTTGATGTCTCTCCCCTATCGTCTCCAAGGACGATCGGGGGCTCTTCGGCCGGGGGATCTTGTTGTATCATCATCCCTATCCTGTCTTGGAAGAGGAGGCCCATACGTTGTATGTTGGCTGCTTGTTCAGCGGCCTCTTTGTCCTTCTTCTCCAATATCTGACGAAAGAATTCGGCGTCGGTTTCCTCCTCTTGGCGTTCATCTGAGGACGTTTCAGGATTTTCTTTTGGCCCTGTAAGTGCGGCCATAGCGTTCATCATTTCTTGAAGCTTGTGCTGTTGCTCCTGCGCCTTGGTCACTGATCGGGTAAGCGGTCGATGACCCGTAGATATGCGGCTGTCTTCTTTACCAGACGTCACATAGAACAATGCCCCCTGACTTAGGGCGTTTGGGTGTACCACCTCTGACATTTGTTGCCGGCACGGGGGTTTTCTCTGGCCTTCTTCTTTTGTGGGCCGTTGAAGTTGAAGGGTGGGTACCCTAGCGATCGTTGTCCCTTGCTGTCCAATAGGACGGTCTTTTCCTTTCTGCACCTTCGTCTTCTTTTGTTGACGGGAGTGATCCGGGTCGATCACGGAGTCTTGAACCCTCCTCCAAACTTTATAAATTCTTGAGGACAGCCGTTGATGGGGCTGTTCTTGCTTCGTTTCTGGAACTCTCTCCGCAGGCGGAGGAGATCTTTTCAGTGCAGCGGTTAGAGAATTCTTACGTACCCTCCTCAGCAGTTCAAAGCTGTTCCCAGTTGGAACAGCAGCGTTGACTTCCACCACTGGGGCCGGTGGAGTTAGCCATGAGGGGGAATTGCCCCCTGCCTTCCTCACTCGTTGCCAATGGCGACGTCGAGCATGACGAGCCGTTGGGACTGGCTCGGAGATTGAGACATCTTCTTTTTGCCCCCTGTCTGAATGAGGTGCCACCGGTGTTAACCTCTTAAAGACTGAGGTTGTCTTTTGAGTGGTGATATTCAACCTGTCGAAGACGGATCCTCGAGCAGGGGCAGGAGTATGAGTCGCCAGTCTTGAAAAGACTGACTCTCTAACAGGGGAAGCCGCCTTGACGACTTCTGGAGCAGCAGTTATTGCCTTCCTTGGGACAACTAATTTAGAGCTCTGATCCAGCCTGGCGAAAACAGAGGGTGTTGGTTTGGCATTGGGCGACCCATTGACAGGGGTCGTCGTAGCAGTGAGCCGGTCGAAGACCGACTTTTTGTTCACTTCCGGTGCAGGTATTGGCGCAGAGAAGCTTGTAGGTGGGATCATGGTCCCGAAGAACAGGCCAGTGGTGGCTTAGGTCACATGGCCTACCGGCAGAGCGAGGAAGGAAGCCGCTTGGGGCCCATATGCTACACCTCCCGGTAAGGTGGAGCGTCCGTTGCAGTGGCATTTCGAGCAGTTGGTGCAGTTAAATTCCATTGAATCTTGAGTTCTGCTCCAGGCAAAAGACCAAATCTTAGTAACTTGAAATACGAAGGCAACCATTAACAAACCGCGATTGGTTCGTGAATACGACACACGAAGTGTGGAGTGGAAAGAGGAAAAGGTCCCACCGGGCGTGCCAGAATCTGTTCCCCTCTGAAGGACGGTGCACAAGACCGCGGGGTCCTGACGCTGAGATTCGGGGCAGATGCTATTTGGTTTTATCCGTCCACCTCTCCGAAGATGCCAAGTTAATTTATGGCACCGTGTATCGGAGATTTAGACGGATGCGGCCAATGTAGCAGACTTCGCCAGATCCCCCCTCGCTTGAGGGGTTTTGATTGTAGGGACGCTCTTCCCTGCAGGCGCAAGCCCCTGCAGTTAATTACGCTACCGCATCGCGGTAACAACTTTCTCCTTCTCCAGAATTTCACTTCGTGTCGTGTGTGTTTGTTTTGTTTGTGGTTGCCCGTGGATTGTATACGGAGACTGAGTAATGCCGCCGCCCGTAGGACGTGGATTAGTCCAAATCCGTATTTACTTAGATTTGGGTTTGGTGTTTTGGTTTAAGGATACGTTAGCCGTATTTAGGCTAAGATCGACTTAAACGTTTGTTAAAGATACGTTAGTCTAATTTGAGACTAAGATCAACTTAACGGGATCGTTTGGATCCGACAAAAGAGCATTTGGGGGCTCTATTGTTCCAGTTTAGGGACGTAGGGGTCCATATTCCAGTTTAGGGACGTAGAGGTCCATATTCCAGTTTAGGGATGTAGGGGTCCATGTTCCAGTTTAGGGACGTGGCGGTCTATCGTCAGTTTAGAGACGTGGTGGTCTATGTTCCAGTTTAGGGACGTTGTGGTCCATCATTAGTTTAAGGACGTTTCGGTCCGACATTAGTTAAAGGACGTTTCGGTCCACGTGTTTAAGGACCCCGCAGTCCATATACGTGTGTGGTCGTCGGGACCCGTCACCTCTCTGACGTCGTTGAAGGATTACAACGACGGGTGTCAGAGGAGTTCGGAGATGTACCCTCGAACCGGAGGTAAATTGATTTAAGAGAGCAATCTTGCTCAGTCAATTTAATTTAAGGACTTACGGCCAAAATTGGGCTAAGTCCAGTTGAAAATGTTCAATATTTTATTTGCTTTTGCATTGCATTTCTTTTTATTTTTATTTGGGCTTTGCCCAGAAAGGATGCAAAGCATCAATTTGTTTTGGGCTCTGCCCTTTATAAATGATGCAGAGCATCAATTTTATTTGGGCTCTGCCCTTTTATTGCTTTGCAATTTATTTTGGCCTGCTTGGTCTTTTTGATTTGGGCCTGGCCCTTTTAGGAAATGCATTGCATTTATCAGGCGCTTTGCGCCAATCAGAGAGCGCAAGCGCTCGTGGTGATGACACGTGTCATGCAGCGCAGTGCGCTGCGCTGGTGCGCTACGCTTGCGCTGCTGACACGTGGCGCACTCTGGTGAGTTGCGCCAATTTCAGAGAGCAAAGCTCTATTCAAAAGCGCATAGCGCAAATGGTTCAGACGCTGACACGTGGCGCTCTCTGGTGGCTTGCGCCAGCCCAAGAGCGCAACAGTGCAGATTTATAAGTGCAAAGCACTATTAATTTGAGAATCTTTTAGATTCAAGAACCGATGGTTCATAAGAGAAGTGGGAAGCACTATTTGATTTCTTGATCTAATTTAGATCAAAGAAAAATAAGTTTTTCTTGTTTTTCTTATCTTAGAGAACCAAAGGTTCATGAAAAGTGCAAAGCGCTATTTAATTAATTAAAGATCATTGATCTTCTTTTTAGATCTATGATCTGTTCATAAGAGAACTTTCTCTTTCGCTAAAGGTTTTTACCTTTTTGTTCTTGAGGAATTCTTCAGAGTTCTCTTTTTTTCAGAAAATGTTCAAGCCTTTTAATTGAGGTCTAGGGTCCTTTTTATAGTGCCCATAAATTATTTAAATTTGTTAAAGAGATCTTTCTCTGAGTTATTTGGGGAATCTCCCTCACAGTTGGATCTTTGATCCAAGTGCTTCTGTTTTATAGAAGAAAATCTACTTGTTTTAATAAGAACAGAAAGATTTCTCAGAATTTTAATTCTGTTTGGCGCAAATGCTCCAGAGCGTGACACATGTCAAGCAGCGCACAGCGCAGCGCAACTGTGCTAGCGCATCTGCGCTGACACGTGTCGCGCAGCTCAAAGCGCGGCGCAACCGCGCTAGCGCATCTGCGTTGACACGTGTCGCGCAGCGTACACCACAGCGCAACCGAGCTAGCGCATCTGCGCTAACACCTGTCGCGCAGCGCAGTGCTTGCGCAACTGAAGCGTTGCTTCCTTTGATTTTTCCTTGACCAGAGCTTTGCTCTGATTGGGTGCGCTGCCTTGGGTGCTGCACTGATGCGTCTGCGCCAGACACGTGGCGCGTTGCGCACGGGATTTGAAGCGTTGCTTCAAAATTTTGAATTTTGAATTTCAACAGAGCTTTGCTCTGATTGGGGGGAAACAGCGCAGTTGCCTCTTGGTGAGGTCTTTGACCTCTGGCGTCGTGGGTAGGCAACTACCAGCCTGGGATGAGCGAGCGGGGCAGCCGCTCGGGTGCCTCTTATGAGGGCTTCAATCCCTAGCGTCGTGGGTAAAGAGCTACAAGCCGGAGTTAACTGAGCAGGGAAGCTGCTCGGTTGCCTCTTGCGAGGGCTTTAATCCTTCAGGACCGGGACCAAGCAGGGTTACTGCCCAGCGCCTCTTGGCGAGGACTTTGATCCCTGTCGGTTGTGGTAGGAAGCTACCAGCCGGGGATAGCCGAGTAAGGACTCGACTGCCTCTGGGAGGAATTTGGTCCTTGGCGCGGGAAGGGCTGTAGAAGCCTACCAAGGACCCTTGGCCGGGCCGGGTTACTGCCCGGTGCCTCTTTGCGAGGGCTTTTGTCCTGAAGGATAGCCGAGTGAGGGATCCTCGGGCTCGACTGCCTCTGGGAGGGCTTTCTGATCCCTGGCATTGCGGTAGGGAAGCTACCCGCCAGGGATAGCCGAGCGACGGTTGGGCTCGCCTGCCTCTGGGAGGAGTTTCTGATCCCCGACATTGCAGTAGGGAAGCTACCCGCCAGGGATGACCGAGCAGGGTAGCTGCTGGGTTGCTTCTTGGTGAGGGCTTTGAATCCTGGCGTTGCGGGTAGGGAAGCTACCAGCCAGGTATAGCCGAGCAGGGTAGCTGCTTTGGCTAATTCTTCGCGAGGTGTAGCCCGACCATCCAGCTGTAGGCATGGGGAACAGGAACGTTCGTGGTGACTGTGCGCGTAGCATGTGCATTGAATGTGGGGGGGAGGCGAAGCGCTAGGGGCGCGTCATTTCGATTCCACCAGAGAAGGCTTGATGACCGCCGCGTGGCAGCGACTTTTTGGGTGAAAGCAGGCAACTGTCGAGCTCCGTTGGGGCGCAGTGGGCCATATAAGGCCGAAGGAGTACTGGTCCTTCTATCCTTCATAAACAGATCGTCGAAAATGCAAGACTTCCCATTTACCATCCCCGACATCATCCACTTCGAAGACGTGTACCTTTACGACAAGAACTGCACCGAGGACACGGTGCAGTTGGTCTATAGGAGCATCGAGGACCATTTAGGCCGGCTGCTCCCCCGACGCTCCTCCCTGCTGTAACTGCTGATGTACTCCATCTGGAGGGCATCGCCGGGACTTTACAACCCCCTGTCCCAGCAGCTCTATGATGAGGCCGTAGGCAAGCTGCGGTCCCTGAGGCGGTTTGGTCTGATCTCCGCGAATCGGCTGGCTCGCTCGGAGGCGATCGTCTGCAAGTGCTACGAGTTGAGGCTCGGGGTCAACGCGTGCAGGGGGAACCGAGGGGAGAGGTTGGATCTCGCGAGGCCTCGGCTGGTGGAGATCTTTGCCGAGTATCATGAGCTATGCTCTCTGCACCCCTTTCCCCCGCAGTTGTAATTTTCTTTTTCTTTTTGTATGTATGGCTGAGGAGCCCATAATACCTTTTGAATAAAGGTTTTTCCTTCTTTTTCGCAATGTTCCATTGATCTTTATTAAATTAACAACAGACCCTAAGAAGAGTTTACATTGCCCTAAAAGAAAAGTACAGGCTAGTAAATGATTTTATTGGCTCGGCCCGAGCTCCCTGGAGGACTGTTGGCCTCTGTGCTTGGCACAGGGTACGGGGCTCCCTGAGTTTCGTGCTGGCCGTCCGCCGAAACGAGCATGATCTGACCGATGGTCAGGTCAGCGGGAGGGCAATGCTGCTCCTGCTCGCAGTCGGCCTGCCGTTTGTCCCTCAAGTATGCGGCGAGGTGTCCCGATCGGATGAGCTCTTCGAGGTAGTCCCTGAGTTGCTTGGAATCCTCCGTGGCGTGGCCCAGCATCCGGTGGAAAGCACAATAAGGGCCCCGGGTTCGCTCCGCGGCCTGACACGGGATCGGAGGGAACTTGAAGAACCCCTCGTTCTTGGCCTCCTCTAGCAATACTGTGAGGGAGACGTTGAGGGGGGCATACTCCTGGAACTTCGGGTGATAGGGCTGCTGATGCTCCGGCCTCTCCTCCCGAGCCCTCTTCTTCTGGTCGCATCGTTCTGCTTGGGGGAGGTTTGCATTCACCTCGGATTCCAGCTGAACCTCACGCTCGGTCCACGCCTTGACCTCGGCCATGGTCTTGGGTTGTGCCAACACGAAGGAGCGTAACCACTCCTTTTGCCTCAGACCAGATCTGAGCGCCGTGATGACGGTCTCGTCCCGGTGCTCGGGGACCTCGAGAAGGGCGTTGTAGAAGCGGGTGATGTAGGCCTTGAACGCCTCCTTGTCCTCACTCTTAACTGTGAAGAGGTAGTCGACCGTGCGCTTCTGCCGACGGTTCCCAATGAAGTGGCCGAGGAACTGAGTAGCCAGCTCATCGAAGCTCGAGATCGAGCGGGGCTCGAGCCCCCGGAGCTAGTCCTGACCTGCGTGGATGAGGGTGGCCGGGAAGGCCCTGCACTGGGCAGCGTCGGAGTGGTCCTGGAAGCTCATCCCCGTGGTGAAAGCGTCCAAATGGTCCTTCGGGTCGGTTTTCCCGTCGAACAGAGAGACCTTTGGGGGCTTGTTGCACGAGGAGACGTGGACGGCGAGCAATCCCTCGGTGAACGGTTTTGTGAGTGAATCGGAGGCGTATTTAGCCCCGTCGCTCGAGAAGTGAGCCTCCCGGCGCATGCCCTCGATCTTCTTCTTGAAGGCGTCGAGTCGACCATGGTATCCCGAGGAATCGGCGCCTTGGGATCCCTGGCCTCTGCTGCGGGTAACCTGCATCTGGGAGCGGCCCCGGTTCCCCTCGATGAGGTGCCTCAGATCCCTGGGCGAGGTGGCTCTTGAGCAGCCGATGTGAACCCCTTCTGTACGGCCCCACCGAGGGGGGCGGTGTCGACCATGCCTATGGACAGGCGAGGTGACTGACATCTCCTCAGGGGGATAAGGGTCGTGAGGAGGCTCTAGGTGAGGCGTTCTGGCGGCGGACCTTGGTGTGGAGCCGTGGGGCACCCAGCGGGCCTCAGAGAGTACCGGCGCGAGTGATCTGTGGCCAGGAGTCGTAGCCTGCTGGTGGTCAGCCGTCCCAATGGGGGCATAGCCTTCTGGAGGTGGTGGAGCAGCGATCTGGGGCCCAGGCCCGGCCGCTTGGACACGGACGAGCACCTCCACGAGGGACTGTAGCTGATCTATCCGGCTAGCGAGGGCGTTGATGATGGTCGCTGGAGGAGGATCATCCACGTCTTCGGTGAGTGGAACGCGGCGGCTGGTACCGGGATCTTCAGGATGGTTGCTCGCTATGCAGACGGAGATCGGAAGGCCAACTTTGTTTTTGTGGAGTTTTGTTTCCCAAAGACGGTGCCAACTGATGGAGGTCTTTTTCGGGTCTCCGTCAAATGTTGTCTTCCATTGATCTCTCAGTGAATTTTGGTGGTGATCTTCTCTTGCTTGTGGATATCAATGGGTTTTGGTGCGATTGGTGATTTGAGGAGTTTAGCGCAGAGTACCTGCAAAGAAGTCTCGGAGTGGTTTGGTACCACCGAGGACCCTCCGACGATCAAGTTAATACTAGATCCGAGCAGAGTAATGGCTAAGTGGAGTAAAAATGGCTTACTTGACCCCTCTGTGATGGGGGTTTATATAGCGGCGGCAGCACGCAGCGATAGGCACGAGAGTCTCGCCAGCCGTTATGCTCCCGACGTCACGCCCGCGTGAAGAGCGGATCGCCCATTAATGGGAATCGTGATGGCGTGGAACGTGGGACGTTGCTGGCGAAGAATCTGCGCATGGAGAGATTTGCGGAGTGGCGGTTACGCCTGCGTGTGGTGGAGTTGGTCGGTCGGAGGGGCCGAGGAGGACGGCCTCGGCTGGGGAGCTAAAACCGAGCAAGAGGGTCAAGGAGTCTTGGTCCCATGGCAGCCCGGGGCGAGCTGAGGGGCCGAGGAGGCAAATTTGCAAGGGGCCCCGAGGAGGGCCACTTGCAGGTCGGGTGCAAGGATGGCATGGTCGGCCTCTGTGGGCCTTTTCTTCTGGATCTTGGGACATGTCATCCACCACGTGTCCTGATCTCGTATCGCCAATATTGAGCATCATCAGTTGCAGAGGAGGTTGTTGATGGTGGTCGGAGGTTGAGACGATAGCTTCTGAAGGATGATCGGTGTGAGTAGGTGGCGATGGGGCTGTCAGCCACGAGAGGGAGGGAAGAAGAAAAAAAAGAGCGGGAGAGAAAAAGATGCAGAGAGCGAGATGCGAGGGGGAGAGAGAGAGTTTTTTTTAATAAGAAAATTATAAATATATATGTTTATAGTATATATTATATATGTATATGTATAATTTAGTATATAACTAATAACTAGAATATTTTAAAAGATATTACAAATATTCGATCTGTCTCTACTAAAACTCAAAGGGAATATATTGAAAAATATTTATACATACATAGCATCCTTAAGCCATAAATCTAAGGGTTAAAAGAAAATATTCTAATATGGTATCTCAGAATTCTAAGATTTAGGTGTAATAGATAATAGTCAATAAAAAATAAGATGAGATGTTCAAATACGATAAGACATGCTGAAAATTAATATACGTAAGTATCCATAACGTATGACTACCAGAAAATATATACATATAATTTAAATATTATATATCTGTTATTTAAGATTCATATGGATTTAGTCTACGGATAATTATTAATAAAAGATAATCTATCACCATAATGGGTTTCACACAAGCGGGTTGGGTCGGATAAACACATCTACTATTTAAGCCAATCACAACCCAAATAATAAATAAAATAAAATACTAATTAAAAAATAGTTAAATAGCATACGATCGTGTTAGGGTGTTACACACGGTAGTGGCACGATCCGCATCGCGCCGGTCACACAGCCCGTGCCTTGCCGGCCGCGCTGCCTGAGCCTGCTGATGACCGAGGTGATGCCTTGGCTGCCCGTCGGTGGGGTTGGCGCGACGGCGGCGTGACTCTGGCGGTCCCCCGTAAGTGGTGGAGACCCCTTATCCGTCTTCTTCCCTACAGAAAGAAAATTCGTTAGAAAGAAAAATAAATTTAGTTTCTTACCCTTCGGTAGATCGACATGAAAATTCGCATTGTCTTCATGATCAGAAATTTTTTCGTATTCAAGATGGATCGCAGTATCTCCGTCTCTCGCCATGGTTTCGAAGAAGAAGAATTTATGAAGAGATATGAATTATGAGGAGAAAGAACCCTATTTTTATTCTTTAAATAGGACTTGGATTTAAATTGATTTCATATCTCAAGAAATCAAATTTAAATAATGCTTGGATTTGAATTGATTTCATATCTTAAGAGATCAAATTCAAACCATTTAGTTGCCTAATTTAATTTAGGGAATTAATTTTAAATAATAAACTAATTTCCTAATTTAAATTTTAGGGAATTAGTTTAAACAACTAATCTCCTATGTTAGGCAATTAATTCTCATCATGATTTGGATTTAATCTTCCACCAAATTTACAATGTGCACCGCACATGTAGCGGCACCAAATGTATTACGTACATCGCATGTGTACTGATACCAAATCTACTACGCGCATCACACGTGCATCGGTACAAAATATTGCATACGGTACGCACGTGCGCCAGTGCCTAATGCGATACGTGCAGCGCACGTAAGCCGTAAAAACATGCCTCTTTGAAAGTTGAGAGCTTACTCCCTTTTTATGAATAGAACGTGGTTCAAGAGTACATCCCTCCACACCTTCGATTTATGTCGTTGCAATCTCTCGGTGTCTTCGAAGAGGTGGTGGATCCCAATGACCAACGCTCCCTCTTCATACTTTTGGATATCGTAAGACGATTAATTTTGCGAGCCAAACTTCTTATTAATTGGGGAGTTTTCATTTAATCATAAAACTAAATCCGTTGATTTAAAATCAGGGAATAACAGTCTTTACACCGATCGCTAAGCGGCACCCTTCTCCCACAACCATAGTTTCTACTAAGTTTAACTCCAACGGTACACGAAAAAAAACCGAACAAAGTGATATAGGTCACACTTATATCTCCAGTAAACGCCACGGCGTTTTAAGACCCCAAGCGGCGTTCCTCTATTTGACAGTGCGCCCATTAAAAGGCTACCACTGCACCTGAATCGGTGCGTATATTGACATGTTACCGCCATGTTCGTTCCCTCTTTTTGGTCAGTGCACCTATTGAAAGGTTATCACTGCACTTAGACCGGCGCGCATATTGAAATGTTACCGCCATATTTAAAAGCTCTTTTTGGTCAGTGCGCCTGCTGAAAGGTTATCACTGCACCTGAACCGGCACGCATATTAAAATGTTACCGCCGTGTTTGATACCCCTATTTTTATCAGCGTGCTGTAGGGTTCCTAGGCACTCTTGTGAAGGTTCATAAGGTGTTCAGTTGATAAAACTGCACACTTGTATTACATTTTTCCTACCATTTTCATATTAAAAAAGGACTATATTATAATATATTATACATATGAGGGTTTATGTGTAAAAACATTATTTTTCATGTGTTAATATATTTTAATTATCATTTGGTAGGAAAATGTATGCAAATAATATTATTGATCTAATCCTAGTAGAACAAAGTCTACTAAAATCTTATTTGAGTTGTTGTGCAGAATATTTCCAAGTTGTTATGAAGGATTTAACAAACAAATCAATTTGTTGAAGAAATCTTGCCAAATTAAGAAGCAAACTTGGAGACCAAGTCTGGAAGCAACAGAGAAAAGATTTTCAGATTCTGAAGATGCCTAGGATTGCCACATGTCACCAGATGAAAGCCCAAGAAAAAGAATCAAATGATCCCTACCCTTGAGCACGGATCCGCGGCCAAACCCACCCTGGGGCCGCGGATCCGCCGCAATTTGAGGAGGTTAGAGTGCAAGATTTTGGGGCATTATTCTTTGCTGAATTTTACCAAGTTTTCAACAATAAGATTCTGGGTTTTCACTATAAAAAGGCACCGAGAGCCTCTTGGAAAAGGATCAAGCCGACGAGATCACGAAGTCCAAGACGGCTCACGCATCCAGGCTGATCACAACGGTTCATCTATCTCCTTGGAAGAGATCGAGAAGCAAACTAGGTTTTTGTAATCATTTTCTAAGGAATCAAAGTGTACTTGATCTTGTTGATTAATAAAGGTAGTTCTTTTTCTTATTCTATTTCTTCGTAGTTTAATTATGCAATTTCTCTCCATCTCTTTTTCTCCCAACATGCGCGAGTAATTCTCCGCTTGTTAGGGTTCATAAGATTAGGGTAGGCTAATGGACGATGAAAATAATTAAACTCTTTTTAAGTCCTATAAAGTTTAGGAACTTTATCAAAAGAATCATTAACATCCTAATCGGGCGCGCTAGCAATTCTTTGCTAGTTCCGACCGCGATTAGAGATTAGATTAATGATTGTTTTGGTAAAGGCTAGATAATGAACGGAGTTCCGTGTCGAGATAAGGGTTAAGAGTGGGATTCCTTTTCCCTCCGGAAACCCTAATCTACACGCATCACCGTCGTTCTAGTTCTAAATCTATTAATGGATAAAAAGGGTAACTTTTAATTAATTGTCCATAACTACTAAATCCTAACGAACCCTACAAGCCCTATTATTATATTAATTACATCTTTAATATAATCTAGATCTATATTTTATATTCTTGTTTAACATAGATCTAGAAATCTTTCTATAAAATTCTTTATCCCTCCTCTCTTTCTCAACACATCTAAAGTAAAAGTAAAAGGTTCCACATTTCCCTGAGGACGACCCGTACTCACCTCGGTCTAGCTACGCGCGACACCGTTCTGATTGCGGTTAAACTACAAACAAATTTTCGTATCAATCAAATGGCGCCGTTGCCGGGGAAACGTGCGTAATTTTTTATTTTTACTATTTGTGTTGAATTCTTAGACGAGTCATATCATTATTAAAACAAAACTGCAATTTGTATATTTAACGATTATTGTGCGAATTTTTGCGAGGAAATCTGGAGTCACGGACTTGAGGAAACAGGAGATCTAGGGTTCACACTTCTCTGGTAAGATTCTAACTCCCTTCTCTCTCCTCTAAAATCCAATAAAATCTATTTTCTGCAGGATTCTTTGCAAAAATATCGCCGCTCAAAAATCTTTTTGCAAAGTTTTGTTTTTCAGTTTGATTTTGCATATTTTAATACGGATCTTTAAGGGGCAAGGACCAAATCAAGATTAGGTGGGGATTTCATCACCCTTCCTAAGCCCCACAAATCACAAACCGAGCATATAGATCAACCCTTCATTAATTTAAAAAATATCTAGACCAGACTCTAAGGACTGTCGCGCTCAATAAGGACAGAGGAAGGTCGTGAGTAATCTATCGTTTATCCGCATTATTTTTGTAGTGCCTAGGCAAGTGTGTCGAAGGCTAGTGGTTTTTAATTAGGCCCACGACGTGGTTCCTTCCCACTTACCTGGCACTTACCTGACTACAAGGGTAGTACGGAGGCGGTAGAGGATTTATCCTGCGGCTTGTCCTTTGGAAGTCTAGGAGCGGTCTAGAGACTGGACCTAGGTAACCATAGTTCTAGGGTTGTGCATTTTTTGTGATTTGTCTAAATCCGTCATTTTTCAAAACAAACCAATTACTTTCTCTCCTTTTTACCCCTTCCCCCTTCTTCTCTTCTTATAATGGGTGACCTAAACAGAAGAACACTTGCCGAGCTTTGCTGTCCACAACCAGATATCTCTTGTTTTCGAAATCCCTTCGGTATACCGTCCGGCTCTTCCATGTCCTTAAGAGATCATATAGAACAAGCAGGAAGAAACAGTTGGCCACCTCAGTCTAGGTCTTATCAACCATATCCTAATCCTACACCTGTTTCAGTTCATACCCAGAGTGAGGAAGCCCCTAGACGAATGTCCATTGCTGAGCACATAGCTAGGTCTAAAGGCCAAAGTTTCAACCCGGACCAATATCAACCATCACCACCACTGTCCGGAGAAGAGTTTGATATGCAGTTTGTGGCATATAAGATGTCTGTTGAAAATAGCCAACCAACCAACCCATATCAATATTCTTCTTATCATAATATTGATCCTACTCCTACCCAAGTTCCGCAACCATTCTATTCCTATCAATCCAATCCGACTTTTCCACCTACTCTAGACAGTTCTTCTAATCAGTCATTTGGGAGTTTTAATTATCCACAGGAATTTCAATCTTATACTGAAACCCCTTATCAGCCCAAGACTAGTCTGGAGCAGACATTAGAAAAATTTATGGAAATGTCGAACCAAATTATGAAGGATTTGGGTAGTAAGACAGAACTGTACCTCCAAACTGAAATCCACAACTCCAGTTTCATAGATTCATCAAGTACACCAAATAGAATGACTGATAAGTTGTGTGACTTTGTAGTGTTTGATTTACCCAACTGTGAAGGGTCCCTTTCAAGTGAAACCATACCCAACCCTTATGATCTCTACACCTCCACTCTTGAACCAAAACTGATTGAAAACCATACTTTTGATGAGGAGTTTGAGAATTTTAACCTTCACTTGAATGAGGTGATTGACGTTGGGGATATTTTGATTGATGAACCCGAAATTTTGGATGATTTTGGCCCACCAATTCATCAAATCCTTTCACTTCCTTATGGTCATCATCTTGAGCCTTTAATTCTTCCCGAATCCCAAATATGTCTTGAAGTTGATGATAATAGTATACCCAAAGATCAGACCGAAATACAACCTCTATCTTCCACATCTGGTTCAGCAACACTCGACATACCAATTTGTTTACCCATTTCACCTTCTACTTTCTCCGGTTCTTCTTCTGTTCCTATAGTTTCAGTGAGTTTTGATAAATCACAATTCGTTAATTCAAGTTCAGTAATACCGGAAATTCAACTTGATTTGGATATTTTTGAAAAAGAGGTAGATGAGTTTTTCGAGTCCTCTACCTCAGTGATTTTTTATGAATCCAGTAGAATAAATTCTGGCACAAAACTCTTTGACAGCAAAATGTTCAATCACACCATTGATAAAAGTTTTGAAGAACTTTTTGCTGACGAACTTGAATTTTTAAACAATACGGATTTTTTGATTGATCAATCTCCACCTCTAGCGGTTGAACCGTCACCATTCCTTCTTTCTAATCATTCACATTCATCCTCATTCTTTCTTTTCTCTAATTTCAAACCCTTTCCAGACCACCTCTTATGCCTTCCCCACTTTTTCTTGAGTCGATACAACACATTCTTCCACCAACCTATACGATATACTGATAAAATCTTTGAATGGTTGGTGTTAACTTTTGGTCTTTGTAAAGCCTTACTTTGACCAAATGACTCACCCCCTCTTAAAATGCTTCGTATTGTCTAACTCATGTTTGAGGGGGGGTATATTTTTGGCTCTTGAACATAACTTTTGTCCTCAAATTTGTGAGCCAAAAATAAGTTTGGGGGAGGATTTTCACTTTCATATATTCTTGCCCCCATTAATAATTTCCTCCCAAGTCTACAGGCTTTTGAGCTTAACGGATGACATCAGTGAGGACACTGCTGTAAACAGGTTTGGGGGAGGTTTGTGCTTATTTACACATCAATTTGCATCATATTTTGCATAAGCACAATATTTTTTTATAAAAAAAAATTCAAAATTTTTCTTTTATAACAAAAGAGTAGAAAGTGAAAAATTACATCCAAAAGATAAGAATAGTTTAAGAAAACCAAGAAAATTAGAAGTTTTCTTACACGAACTGGTAATAAGTAGTTATGAGCTGTTGTCCCAAGGGTTAGTAAGATGAAGGAAGTCACTAATCTGAGGATAAAAATAAGTCTGAAAAATAGTTTCTATTCTGGAAGCCGAACATTTGAATGTTGATACCCTACTATATGCACATACACACGTCTTGAAACTCGGGATAGTAGAAGATACCTTGAAATGCTCTTGTCTAAAAGCCAAAGTATGAAGGAAGTATAAAAATGGTGAAAAGAAAAAAAAAATGATGAACACTGGTTTTGTATCGCCAAGGCAGCAATAAAAAAATATAGCGAGGGTGCCTCTTCACCTAGTGCCCTAAGGCCAACTGGTCTGGGAGTCACTGCTAAGCCTTAGGTGGTGCAAGACAAGGAAAATACTATCACCAAATCAGCAAGCACTTGAGTAATCGGTCGGTTAGTACCTCAAGAAGTATTAGCGGTCGCATGAAAAGGTGTGAGCAAACCTAAGTATTCATAAAGTACTGAGGTAGATGGACAAGAGTATGATAGCTTGAATTGAATTCTCCGAGTGTAGGGATGTTATTTACACACACGTGGGGTTATATGATCAATGTTTGGATGAAAGGTAGGAATGAAGAATAAAGACGATGTTTTATTGAGGGATGATGTGATTTCTAACATTTTTTCATGACTATTAAGATAGGGCTCATGACAACTGAAAAGCTAGTATAGTTGGAAACTCTTCTTTTCAAAGTATTTCTTTTATGGTTCTTGTCTTTATATGTAAATTTCACCATCTTTCTTTTGTTATTGGATTTTGTGGGTGTAATCCGCTGAAAACCCTCAGGAGACAACACTCCTCCTACTAGGGACACCTAGAGGTTTAACGGCTTGTTGCACGTGCTCAGTGCAATCGTGTCTGCCTACGAAAGTGTGCTTAGTTTTCTTATTTCTTTTTCTCCTCTTGAATAAACTAGTTTGCTCGGGACGATCAAAGATAAGTTTGGGGGTATTTGTTCAGTTGATAAAACTGCACACTTGTATTACATTTTTCCTACCATTTTCAAATTAAAAAAGGACTATATTATAATATATTATACATATGAGGGTTTATGTGTAAAAACATTATTTTTCATGTGTTAATATATTTTAATTATCATTTGGTAGGAAAATGTATGCAAATAATATTATTGATCTAATCCTAGTAGAACAAAGTCTACTAAAATCTTATTTGAGTTGTTGTGCAGAATATTTCCAAGTTGTTATGAAGGATTTAACAAACAAATCAATTTGTTGAAGAAATCTTGCCAAATTAAGAAGCAAACTTGGAGACCAAGTCTGGAAGCAACAGAGAAAAGATTTTCAGATTCTGAAGATGCCTAGGATTGCCACATGTCACCAGATGAAAGCCCAAGAAAAAGAATCAAATGATCCCTACCCTTGAGCACGGATCTGCGGCCAAACCCACCCTGGGGCCGCGGATCCGCCGCAATTTGAGGAGGTTAGAGTGCAAGATTTTGGGGCATTATTCTTTGCTGAATTTTACCAAGTTTTCAACAATAAGATTCTGGGTTTTCACTATAAAAAGGCACCGAGAGCCTCTTGGAAAAGGATCAAGCCGACGAGATCACGAAGTCCAAGATGGCTCACGCATCCAGGCTGATCATCAACGGTTCATCTACCTCCTTGGAAGAGATCGAGAAGCAAACTAGGTTTTTGTAATCATTTTCTAAGGAATCAAAGTGTACTTGATCTTGTTGATTAATAAAGGTAGTTCTTTTTCTTATTCTATTTCTTCGTAGTTTAATTATGCAATTTCTCTCCATCTCTTTTTCTCCCAACATGCGCGAGTAATTCTCCGCTTGTTAGGGTTCATAAGATTAGGGTAGGCTAATGGACGATGAAAATAATTAAACTCTTTTTAAGTCCTATAAAGTTTAGGAACTTTATCAAAAGAATCATTAACATCCTAATCGGACGCGCTAGCAATTCTTTGCTAGTTCCGACCGCGATTAGAGATTAGATTAATGATTGTTTTGGTAAAGGCTAGATAATGAACGGAGTTCCGTGTCGAGATAAGGGTTAAGAGTGTGATTCCTTTTCCCTCCGGAAACCCTAATCTATACGCATCACCGTCGTTCTAGTTCTAAATCTATTAATGGATAAAAAGGGTAACTTTTAATTAATTGTCCATAACTACTAAATCCTAACGAACCCTACAAGCCCTATTATTATATTAATTACATCTTTAAAATAATCTAGATCTATATTTTATATTCTTGTTTAACATAGATCTAGAAATCTTTCTATAAAATTCTTTATCCCTCCTCTCTTTCTCAACACATCTAAAGTAAAAGTAAAAGGTTCCACATTTCCCTGAGGACGACCCGTACTCATCTCGGTCTAGCTACGCGCGACACCGTTCTGATTGCGGTTAAACTACAAACAAATTTTCGTATCAATCATAAGGCATCAAACATGCCCGGATAAAAAATTAGACGTGCCGAACAACCCAAAGCCGGGATCTTTGCTAGATTATTAGGGTTTAACATGCAAGATGATAACTTTTATCTAAGTGTGAGGGATTACAACCTTTGTAGTCCGCTCCTTCGCTTCACAAGCTCCGAGTAGAAGTCCCTTTGCCGCGATCCATGATCTCCCGGACTCATGAGAGGCTCCACGACTCGAACGATCCATGCTAGCTTGAAGTGTTCCAAATCTCCGATGATCTACGTCGAAGTTGCAAAAACTCAAGTTTTCTCACTCTAAAGAGATGAACACACTAATCTCATGGACTAGATGAGATGAAGATGAGAGAGTAGTATTTTTGCTTTCTTTTTAAATCATTTTCTCATATTTATTCATCACATAAAGAAAATCAAGTAAGCTTTTTCAAGAGAGAAGAAGATGATAATGGAAATGATAATAAGATTAATCCTTTTGTGATGAATAGAAAACAAAGCTATATGATTGATATATTAACCATGGTCAAGGATGAGTGGTCAAGATTGTGTAGAGAATAAACTAGAGTTAGGGTTTAGTTAGGTTTAGAAATGTGTCATCCAAAAATATCTTAACAATGACAAAAGAAAATGCTTCTAGAAGGTGCATGAAGCATCTAACCCTAATCAAACCCTAACCTCAATTAATCATCCTTAAACATGTTTAACAATTAATCATATCATGTCACAATAATATATATCACATATATATTATATATTTGCAACAAAAGAAAATAATACAATTAACATATATCGCATATATATCAATGTATCATCCAGTGAGAAAATGAAATAATAAAGAGAGCCAATATTAGATAATGTAATACAATATATCATATATATTATTATACATTAAATCATCGAATCAACACTTGATTTGATGATCCGGCTATATCGAATATTACCGACTAATATATCATGTACTGATTCATCGAATCAACACTTGATCCGATGTCCCGGTTCATATCCAAATATCGCGAGAATATAATACGGTATCTCATATAGCATTATTCTCGGTCCTGCACATATCACATATGTGCCTCTACTCCATTTCGCCTGAGCCAAGAAACCTCTGTGTAGGACTCTAAAGAATCGTCAATACGCCGGTAGCAGGTGATGATCATATCAAACACCCACAAGCTGCAAGCGGTCAGCTAAACGTAACAGCCACCCAGGTATTGAGCGATCAGAAGATCAACAAGCTAGCCTGTGCGTTCTCCTGTGAATCCAATCAGTAACACTCCCGTACAGTCCGGTCTGTTCGTCTGATATGTCGCATATCAAGTCTAGGGGTGGTAAACGTCAGACCCCAGTAACCGATAAGTCGTGTCGATGTGTGGCTCATAACGGGTCGAGAAACTACAAGTAACACTTACCAGTAAATCTCTATATCAGCCCTGGCCAGGGACTTCCAGTTATAGCCAATCGAACACAGCACAACATCAACTCCATATACCGGGAGAGACGAATCCCCTCCTATCGCTCATTGCCTCCATGTGATTCGGGACTGTACCCAAAAGCCACCGTTTTGCACGCCCTCTTGGACGTGGTAAGGTGGAAATCAAAGCACAGTGGGAATCACACAAGACTCCATGACGATCTCGGGTCTACAGACTACCCTGTACCAGTGTCACCGGAGAACTGCCATCTGACGTGTGGTATATCACCATCTGGGAGTTCTCGGCGAGTCCGTCCAGTGTACCCAGTCTCCACTGAGCACCCGTACACCATCTCTGATGTCAAACACCGATGGATATGGGATCATCCATCGCCCATCATATGGGTCAAGATGCATATACGCTAGTCTACTCTGGTGTATCGATGCCCTGTCTCGATATACCCTCGACTAGGAACAGTTATAGGATGTACTCATCGACTACCGTGGCCCCACTAGTATGATCTCATCATAGTCCCAGTAGTCGAGTACATATCCTAAGGGCTTTATCAACATGTGAGAGTAAAACAGTAAACCAATACAAGTCAACATGTTAAGATAAAGTGAAACCAAATAGCATACTATCATGACGAGCAAGAAAGTCATCTCTATATATATCCAAGCATCCATTATAATATACATCATATGTACAACAATGGCCTCTAGGGCATATACATAATTAACACGTGCCTATTGAAAGGTTACCGCTATACCTGAACTGGCACGCCTATCGAAAGGTTACCAGTGTGTTCAACACTCTTTTTGGTCAGTGCGCCGATTGAAAGGTTACCACTACACCTAAACCGGTGCGCATATTGAAATGTTTCTGCCGTGTTTGACATCTCTTTCGTCAGTGCGCTTATTAAAAGGTTATCACTGTACCTAATCCAGCACGTCTATTGAAAGGTTACCGTTGTGTTCAACTTTCTGCTTTGGTCAATGCGCCTATTAGAAGGTTATCGTTGTATCTATTTCAGCGCGCCTGTTGTAAGGTCACCACTGAATGGGACATGGTTTAAGGTTACATCTCTCTACACCTTCGATATACGTCGTTGTAATCCCTCAGCGTCTTCGAAAAGATGGTAGGACCTAAAGACCAACGTTCCCACTTTCCAAATCTTCAGATATTGCGAGATGGTTCACCTGATGAAACCTTCCTTTTTGTCGGCCCACCTCTGTTCAAAGTTCTTAAAGATCCAACCATGGATTTCGACAACTTTGAAGAGGGTCTTGCAGGTCTTGCAGGCGGGTATCCAGACAGCCTCTTTGGCAGCATCGTTGGCAGCGATGTATTCAGCCTCCATCGTCGAGTCTGCAACGGTATCCTGTTTGGAACTCTTCCAACATACCGTCCCTCCATTGAGGGTAAAGACAAAACCCGAATGCGACTTAGAGTCGTCCTTATCACTTTGGAAGCTGGAATCGGTAAAGGACTCCACCTGGAGTTCACCGTTACCATACACCAAGAACATCTCCTTAGTCCTTCGTAAGTACTTGAGAATGTTCTTCACAGCTGTCCAGTGACTCTCTCCAGGATCTGCTTGATACCGACTTACTACACTTAGTGAGTATGCTACATCGGGTCTGGTACATAGCATCGCATACATGATAGAGCCTACTGCCGAAGCATAGGGTATCCCTTGCATGCGAGCTCTCTCCAAATCAGTCTTGGGAGACATCTCTTTGGAGAAAGTGAGTCCAGAGATCGTGGGTTGGTTCCCACGCTTGGATTCTTCCATACTAAACCTCTTTAGTATGGTGTCAATGTACCTGGATTGGGACAATCCCAGTATCCGTTTAGATCTATCTCTATAGATCATGATTCCCAATACGCAGGAGGCATCACCTAGATCTTTCATTGAGAATCTCTGTGATAAGAAGAGCTTGACTGATTGCAGCATAGGAATATCATTTCCTATCAAGAGTATATCATCCACGTACAATACGAGGAAAACAACCTTACCCTCTGCTACCTTCTTATAGATACAAGGTTCATCTATATTTTTGATGAAGTCAAACTCTTTGACTACAACATCAAAACAGATGTTCCTACTCCGCGATGCTTGCTTTAACCCATAAATGGATTTAAGCAGCTTGCACACCTTTCCGCTGCTCCCACTATCTACGAAGCCCTCTGGCTGGGTCATGTGCACGCACTCTCCTAAATCACCGTTTAGAAAGGCGGTCTTAACATCCATTTGCCAGATTTCGTAGTCATGGTATGCAGCAATGGCAAGTAAGATCCGGATGGACTTAAGCATAGCCACTGGAGAAAAGGTTTCGTCATAATCCATACCTGGTCGTTGACGAAAACCCTTTGCTACAAGTCTAGCTTTGAAAGTCTCAACTTTTCCATCTACACCAAATTTCTTTTTAAAAATCCACTTGCTCCCAATGGGTTTTACCCCTTCAGGAGCATTTTCCAAAATCCATACTTTATTGGTGTACATGGATTCCATCTCAGATCGCATTGCATCCAGCCATTTCACAGAGTCACCACTCGTGATGGCCTGCTCGAAACTAGTCGGTTCATCATCATCCATGATGCAGTTCTCGCTTCCACCATCAATGAGAAAACCGTAGTATCTCTCAGGTGGACGAGAAACCCTACTAGATCGGCGGAGAGGCTGGGGTTCGTCGGGTACTACTGAATCCTCTGGTTCCAATAAATCATCAGTTGTAGTCTGTGGTGCTGGAACCTCTTCCAGCTCTACCTCTTTGCCACTAATTTCTTTTGCAAGAAATTCTTTTTCTAAAAAGGTGGCATATTGAGAAACAAACACTTTTTGTTCCTCAGCGTGATAGAATATATATCCATAAGAATCTTTTGGATATCCTACAAACTTACATATACCTGATCTTGCCTCGAGTTTGTCCGGATTTTGCTTTTTAACATAGGCCGGACAACCCCATATCTTAACTCGTTTAAGAGATGGTCTCTTCCCATTCCATATCTCATATGGAGTGGTAGGCACCGATTTAGTTGGAACTCTATTCAATAGATATGTGGCTGTTTCCAGCGCATAACCCCAAAAGGAGATAGGTAACTCAGCAGTGCTCATCATAGAGCGCACCATATCTAATAGGGTGCGATTCCTCCGCTCCGATACACCGTTGTGCTGTGGTGTATAAGGAGGAGTAAGCTGAGAGATAATCCCATTCTCTTTTAGATAATCCCGAAACTCACTACTTAAGTATTCACCTCCTCGATCAGATCGAAGAATCTTAATACTTTTGCCCGTTTGATTCTCTACTTCGTGCTTATATTCTCTGAATTTCTCAAAAGCTTCAGACTTGTGTTTCATCAGGAACACATGTCCGAATCTAGAGAGATCGTCAGTGAATGTAATGAAGTAGGAAGAACCGTTCCTGGCATGCGTAGACATGGGACCGCATACATCACTATGTATTAGTCCTAAGAGTTCAGTAACTCTTTCTCCGTGTCCACTAAACGGAGCTTTGGTCATTTTTCCTTTGAGACATGAATGGCAAGTATCATAAGATGATAATTCGAACGGATTCAAATAACCATCCTTATGTAACTTAGCCAGTCGTGTCGCATTGATATGACCAAGTCTACAATGCCACAAGTAGGATTCGTTCATATCTGAACTTTTCCTCTTGTGTGTGTTTTGTATATTCAGGACTGTATTCTGATTTAGAATGAATATGCCATTATGTAACAAGCCTGATGCAATCAACTTTTGATCTAGGAATATGTTCATAACATTATCCTGTACTACAAAATTATATCCTTCTTTACTTAATAAGGAGACTGATATAATGTTGCACATCATGTTCGGTATATAATAGCACTCATTTAGAATCAGTGTATTACGACTTGGCAATACAAGGTGATATTCGCCAACTGCTTTGGCCACAATACTTGCACCGTTCCCTACTTGAACAGAATGATCACCTTTTCCCAGTTCTCTACCTTTACGTAGCCCATGTAACTGTTTACATATGTGGGATCCTGATCCGGTATCTAATACCCAGGACGTAGGGTGAACTGAGAAACAGTTCTCAATAACTAACACACCCGAAGAAGATGCATCAACATGTATGTTCTTTTGGGCGGCTTAAGAATCCAGATATTCTCCTGTTTCCTGTTCAGTCTTATAACTCTTATAAGAAAGAACGGGTCCAACATTCCCTAACTCAGTACAATAATTGGGTTCAGTCAATACATCCATATTATTATCTTGATTATGGCCTGACATGGTCGCTACCTGGAGACAGAGAGAAGAAAAACACTTTAGCGTATGCTCTTGCAAGATTAGATTGGTTATTATCTTATCTAATCAGGATGTCTCCCACTGATTTTTATCAAATCTACCTTAAAACCCTAAAAGGTAAGATTAGCCGGGATTAATTACACCCTACAACTTCGTCAATCTTTCAGCCAGATCAGTGTCGGTACTTTGAGGGAGGTTCCCCGTGCTTTCGCACGGACCTAATTAAAGTAAACCTCGTTTTCCCAGAGGCGTAACCCCGTTAACACTTTTCTAGACACCTACTTGATCGGCTAATTGTCCTGTGTAAAACTCTCCCAGGAGTAACACTTACTCGCAGTGGGTATCGGGATCCATCTATCTCATAGGAGGTATTGAATCTCATTGCAAATTTCGACGCTTGAAATTCCTGATAATATTTTTACCCCTAGTGTTTTATGACCTTAACTATGGTCAACAAATCATAAGCACTAGTCAAGTTCTACCCGTCATTTCTTGATTAATTTAGACCCACCCACATGACCCTTAACTATGGTCAACAAAGTCATATGACTGTCCTAATTAATCACATCTTATGTTATATAGAAAAACATCACTTAGCTACCGTACACTGCGCCTTAACTATGGTCAACAAACGCAGCACGAATACTAAGTACTCTATTTTCCTAAAATGACGGAGGGTTACGCAGGTTTTTCAGAAAACCCTGAGCGTAATGAACTTGATATCGTCGTAGAATCGAGTGAAGTTTTGAAAAGGAGTGTTTTTGAGGCTTTTCTTAGTTTTGCTAAAGGGGTCACTCCCGGTGAAGGGATCGTCGGCCCTTTGCTCATCGAATAAGGTGCAGGATATATCATATATACCGCTGTGCAAAGCAAAACACTAAAAGCATTCAAAAGACAAACCGCGTTTTGTAGCATCTGCCAGTTTTGCTAAAGAGGTCACTCCCGGTGAAGGGATCGTCGGCTCTTTCCCCATCGAATAAGGTGCAGGATATATCATATATATCACTGTGCAAAGCAAAACTGTAGCTACCCTTTTTATAAAGTTTTGATTCTACAACATCTTTAGGTTTCTTTTCTTTTTATTAATCTCATTAATAAATATCCCATCAGCTTATGCTTCCTAAGCATCACAGAAGAAACGAAAGCGGTAATATTTATATATCAGCATATATATATAGTATAAGCATTCGTCTCAGGCAGTAATATGATCTCATCACAGAACATTGCAGCAGAAGAACATATATGAAATATTGGATATACTAGGATGTCCGTGTTTTCAATACGAGCCTGTATAAAACACGGATTCCACGGTCGCGACGAATAGCCAAACCCACATCCCAAGACCCCTACGAGAGCGGCAAGTAACACTGCCAATTCTAGGGTTAGGAGACCCGGTCTCGACTCCTCGAGATGGCCTCCCACTGGACCCTAGAACCCGGTTACTTGTGCTCCCCTCCTTGGGTCTACCTAATGCGGAAAAGTAAATAATATACACTAGTGACAGCAACCTCAACCTGGAAGTGCCCCAAATAAAAGAATATTACATTACAAATGAATTTTACATGAATGAAAATAAAAACCCTCATCTCACATAAACCCCCGGCTATTCTGAACGCGACGATCCAATATAACATATCACAGCAACACATAATATCTCATATCATCAACGTAAGTAAATATGCGCATCCTAATTGTCGTTGACATATAGCAACGAAACCGGCGATATCACATATTACACTTACGGTCATAGAAAAGAAAGTGTAAAACTACAACATTTGGAATCCACAATCACTTTAGACATCGTAAATCCGAAATATCACATACTTCGCATTTCATGCCTAACTCTATGAATTCCACATATTGTATCACATTCCAGATAAATAGACAGTATTAAACTTTCCGAACAGATAATCAAATACCCAAAATTTCCCAAAGTGCTCAACTCTTGAGCGGAGTTCAAATAATCCCAGAATATGTCAAAGTACCAGTGATCCAGCCGTAGAAGGGTCAAGCCAACGCCTCACATGTGGCACGCCGTACTGCCCCAAACCCAAAGGTTCAAAAGGCAGTTCAAGACGGTCACATAATCGAGTTAAGGTTTGTTGTCTTCTAGAGGGTCCACCGCTTAACTTGCACAATTTTTCCGAAAGATTTATACCCAAAAAAAAAATTTCAACGCTTGAAAGTTTGTCATACCGGGAAACAGTGAGTTAATGATATCCGTTCAAATAGTTTAACAGTTTCTAAATATCCGGAAAGAAATACGAATTTAAATATTCCGATCGAATCTACTATTACAAAACAAACCCCAGAAGTATTAACACTTAAAACAGATTAAAAATACCCAGAAGCATCAACAAGCACCTACGAATATTACCATAAAAGACATGTGTCACCAATCCATCATTCCGCCGCGGAACCGCCGCGCAAGCATGCTTGCACCGCGGTTCCGCCGCCGTTTAGAAGAATTGTGGGCCCGGGTTTTATGGTAATTCTTAGAATTCCCTGCTGATTTTTTTGCGTATTTTTAATTCAGAAAAAACCCAAATTTTAAAAAATTTCCAGAGAGGGGGTATATTTTGTCGATTCGGGTTCGATCGGAGTTTTAAGTTCGTAAACACATCGCCTAATGCTCTAGCTAGGCTTTGATACCACTGTAGGGTTCCTAGACACTCTTGTGAAGGTTCATAAGGCATCAAACATGCCCGGATAAAAAATTAGACGTGCCGAACAACCCAAAGCCGGGAACTTTGCTAGATTATTAGGGTTTAACATGCAAGATGATAACTTTTATCTAAGTGTGAAGGATTACAACCTTTGTAGTCCACTCCTTCGCTTCACAAGCTCCGAGTAGAAGTCCCTTTGCCGCGATCCACGATCTTCCGGACTCATGAGAGACTCCACGACTCGAACGATCCATGCTAGCTTGAAGTGTTCCAAATCTCCGATGATCTACGTCGAAGTTGCAAAGACTCAAGCTTTCTCACTCTAAAGAGATGAACACACTAATCTCATGGGCTAGATGAGATGAGGATGAGAGAGTAGTATTTTTGCTTTCTTTTTAAATCATTTTCTCATATTTATTCATCACATAAAGAAAATCAAGTAAGCTTTTTCAAGAGAGAAGAAGATGATAATGGAAATGATAATAAGATTAATCCTTTTGTGATGAATAGAAAACAAAGCTATATGATTGATATATTAACCATGGTCAAGGATGAGTGGTCAAGATTGTGTAGAGAATAAACTAGAGTTAGGGTTTGGTTAGGTTTAGAAATGTGTCATCCAAAAATATCTTAACAATGACAAAAGAAAATGCTTCTAGAAGGTGCATGAAGCATCTAACCCTAATCAAACCCTAACCTCAATTAATCATCCTTAAACATGTTTAACAATTAATCATATCATGTCACAATAATATATATCACATATATATTATATATTTGCAACAAAAGAAAATAATACAATTAACATATATCGCATATATATCAATGTATCATCCAGTGAGAAAATGAAATAATAAAGAGAGCCAATATTAGATAATGTAATACAATATATCATATATATTATTATACATTAAATTATCGAATCAACACTTGATTTGATGATCCGGCTATATCGAATATTACCGACTAATATATCATGTACCGATTCATTGAATCAACACTTGATCCGATGTCCCGGTTCATATCCAAATATCGCGAGAATATAATACGGTATCTCATATCGCATTATTCTCGGTCCTGCATATATCACATATGTGCCTCTACTCCGTTTCGCCTAAGCCAAGAAACCTCTGTGTAGGACTCTAAAGAATCGTCAATACGCCGGTAGCAGGTGATGATCATATCAAACACCCACAAGCTGCAAGCGGTCAGCTAAACGTAACAGCCACCCAGGTATTGAGCGATCAGAAGATCAACAAGCTAGCATGTGCGTTCTCCTGTGAATCCAATCAGTAACACTCCCGTACAGTCCATTCTGTTCGTCTGATATGTCGCATATCAAGTCTAGGGGTGGTAAACGTCAGACCCCAGTAACCGATAAGTCGTGTCGATGTGTGGCTAATAACGGGTTGAGAAACTACTAGTAACACTTACCAGTAAATCTCTATATCAGCCCTGGCCAGGGACTTCCAGTTATAACCAATCGAACACAGCACAACATCAACTCCCTATACCGGGAGAGAAGAATCCATTCCTATCGCTCATTGCCTCCATGTGATTCGGGACTGTACCCAAAAGCCACCGTTTTGCACGCCCTCTTGGACGTGGTAAGGTGGAAATCAAAGCACAGTGGGAATCACACAAGACTCCATGATGATCTCGGGTCTACAGACTACCCTGTACCAGTGTCACCGGAGAACTGCCATCTGATGTGTGGTATATCACCATCTGGGAGTTCTCGGCGAGTCCGTCCAGTGTACCCAGTCTCCACTGAGCACCCGTACACCATCTCTGATGTCAAACACCGATGGATATGGGATCATCCATCGCCCATCATATGGGTCAAGATGCATATACGCTAGTCTACTCTGGTGTATCGATGCCCTGTCTCGATATACCCTCGACTAGGAATAGTTATAGGATGTACTCATCGACTACCGTGGCCCCACTAGTATGATCTCATCATAGTCCCAGTAGTCGAGTACATATCCTAAGGGCTTTATCAACATGTGAGAGTAAAACAGTAAACCAATACAAGTCAACATGTTAAGATAAAGTGAAACCAAATAGCATACTATCATGATGAGCAAGAAAGTCATCTCTATATATATCCAAGCATCCATTATAATATACATCATATGTATAACAATGGCCTCTAGAGCATATACATAACTAACACGTGCCTATTGAAAGGTTACCGCTATACCTGAACTGGCATGCCTATCGAAAGGTTACCAGTGTGTTCAACACTCTTTTTGGTCAGTGCGCCGATTGAAAGGTTACCACTACACCTAAACCGGTGCGCATATTGAAATTTTTCTGCCGTGTTTGACATCTCTTTCGTCAGTGCGCTTATTAAAAGGTTATCACTGTACCTAATCCAGCACGTCTATTGAAAGGTTACCGTTGTGTTCAACTTTCTGCTTTGGTCAATGCGCCTATTAGAAGGTTATCGTTGTATCTATTTCAGCGCGCCTGTTGTAAGGTCACCACTGAATGGGACATGGTTTAAGGTTACATCTCTCTACACCTTCGATATACATCGTTGTAATCCCTCAGCGTCTTCGAAAAGATGGTAGGACCTAAAGACCAACGTTCCCACTTTCCAAATCTTCAGATATTGCGAGATGGTTCACCTGATGAAACCTTCCCTTTTGTCGGCCCACCTCTGTTCAAAGTTCTTAAAGATCCAACCATGGATTTCGACAACTTTGAAGAGGGTCTTACAAGTCTTGCAGGCGGGTAAAATAAAAATCGAACCCGTAAAGAATCAAGAGCAGAAGTGTGGGCCCCACATTAAGAAAACTAAGTCAAGAAGTTTGCACCACCCTCGTTATCAACTGGAGCTAAAACAGTGATTGATGGTTCAAAGTCGGGGATCATGAATGGATAGCCATGCTGCTAGTAGGCCCGGTGAGCCTTCGAGATCGAGCCCGGACGCGACCATGCCCGTGCCACGGACCCCGCACCCGCTCCCAGACCACGACCCGTAGGCCCTGTCGTCTGCGGCCCGTCATCCGTAGCCCGTCGTCCCCGGCCTCATCTTCCATCGTCCGACATGCCTGTCGTCTGTGGCCCGTCGTCCGTTGTCCGCGGCCCCTGTCGTCCGTGCCTCCGTCATCTGTTGTCCGTGATCCACGTCGTCCGCTGTCTAGCCTAATTTCCCTATAAATAGAGCCCCTGTCGTCCGTCCGTAGGATATCCGCTATCTAGCCTAATTTCCCTATAAATAGAGCCCTCATTGGCTCATTTTCAGGAGAGGGGATTTTTGCACGGAAGCTCTGCCTCAGCCATCTCTCTCTCTCTCTCGGCCATTGTCTCTCCTTAGAGTCTTGAGATGTCGCGAAGGCGGAAGTCATTGCTCCCTCATTTAGACTCCTCCATTGAAGATTCTTCTCGAAACTCTTCAAGATCAAGACTTTAAAGACCAAGACTTGAAGATTCAAAGGTTCAATACATCGAAGACTTGAAGCTTTGAAGCCAAGATCCGGTAGATCAGTCGAAACCTTGTAGCGCATTTCACTGAGGTTCTGTCTAACGCTTCTTTCGTGCCTACGGTCAAAGGGAAACTTGTGTTTACGAAGGATCCTACCATCACATCGAATCCCCAGATCTCTATATTTTTATTCTTTTTATTCATTTTGCATACATTTACATACTTGTAAAAAGAGAAAATTGCTTGTAACCGTTTAATAGAAATGAACGTGAAAGCCTTGATTTCCACCGGAAACACTAACGAACCCAAAACTTCAAAATCATGATCTAAGAAAATAGGGAAGATGACACAAGCATTGCAACCTACCGATAACCTAAATCTCAAAATTAAAGATCTAACGGTTCATCCCAAAAATCCCACACAAACACAACAATACTCTGATACCGGTTTGTTTCGAATACGAAACAATCACGAAGCAAATATACAATCAATAACTAGAAGAAAATCAAACCACGGGAAAGATAGAAATATGAATACTAACCACAGATCATATAGGCGAAGGTGAAACTTTATTAACAATCAAATATCCGGAGGAGTACAAATCGATGGAAAATTACAAATCCCTCTTAAACTCTAGATCTCTCACGATTATCAATGGGTTCTCTCTAATTAAAAAAAGCAATCCCAAAGGCTTTAATCTCAAGGGTTACAAATACTACAATATATATATATATAAGAGATAAGTCTAAATAACCAGACATAAGTCTAAATAATTAATTTCCTAACTAATAAATATCCACCTTGCTTGTAGATAAGTCTGAATCTGTTATCCCTTGCCTTGTAGATAAATCTGAATTTGTTATCTCTTGCCTTATAGATAAGTCTGAATGTATGGGAAATCAACAGGTGATGGAGGCAGAAATCTCCCTCAGATGTTGTTCTCTGTCAATCTGGCTGCAAGCGGTTCTGAACGGTTGTGATTGAAAGTGAAAATTGGACGTGTTGATCTCAATGGGTTGTTGGATGCCTTTGACACCGGGCTACCTGCAAGGGAAGTCCCGGGATGGGAAACCACTGTAGGACCCTCCAACGATCAAGCAAGTACCGGGAAATAAAGGCAGCGTAGCGGCGTATTGGAATTAATTCTCCTTCCCTGGATCGTCTGGTGGAGGGGGTTTATATAGTGGTCGCATGAATTGGACCGGCACAAGATTCTCAATGCCCGTTACGTCTCTACATCCCGTTTGCGCTGATGGAGGGACACATCTATTAATGACGGGATCCGCTCATTAATGGCGAGATACGCTAGCGCGGGATGTGGATCATGGAGCAGCGGAGATCTCGTCATAGCGAGATACACAGAGCCGTTACAGGGGCACTTGGTCTCCGTGCTCTCGGTAGAAAAAGATGGATAGCTCGGTAGATAGCTCGGTGGCCGAGGAAGCTCTCTATAGGATTGCTCGGAGGAGAGCTGTCGGTTGGTTGTTTAGGCGAAATAGGGAAGGCACTCCGGAGAGGTCCCTGAAAGGTCAGATGCAACCTCGGAGATGAGGTACCGAAGAATGTCTCCAATGCATCATACTTTTTCTAGCTCCGCAGCCCTCAAGAGTCTAGCAGGCTTAGCGGATGACACATCATTCACCACGTGTCGTGATCTGGGGAATACTCATTTATGAGCCTCATCATTAGCCCCCCACTCTCGCCCTGACCTATTTATGAGTCGGGATTGAGAGTGGTAAGCCCGGTTTTTGACGATTTAGCCTAAGATTCCCCAACAATGGGTTGTCGGACGAAGACGCACCGTTTGGCGGCTACTTATCTTGAATCCCAAGATCCACGTGGCGGCTCACGAAGCGCCTCAGTTCCTATGCGTATCTTTGGTGACGTTAGTGTATCGGTGAAATGATTACACTAAAAAAGGGGGGAGCCATTTCGGTCACTCGGCCGGTTGGGCTACGCTCCATGTGTCCTCTATTGGGTGGTAGGACGTGGGTGGCTGTCACCCGAATCCTGGCGAAAGAGGACGTATCCAATGGCCGGTTGCTATATGGAGTCTCGGTGGTCCCTTGGTGTGACGCTTCGTTTTGGAAGGAACGGATGCGGGCCGTTGGATGCCTTCTTGCTGAGTGTAAAAGTATGGGGTTCATCCTACGGCCATTACTTTACCCTAGACATCTCTTGTCGTCTGATGATTGCCCGGCGTACATTCGTTTAGGTGGGAACATCAGCTGTCAAAACTTTTTCTCGGCCAAACTTTTCTTGAATAATGTTATATGTCTTCGTCCGAAGTATCTATTGACGTAGTAGGGGTTGAGTCGGGCGATGAGGCTTCAGTCTCTGGAGACGAGCCCAGCGATTCTTCTTCCTCCTCGGCTTCCGATAGCCGAGAGAGTTCTTCTTCTTCATCCTCGTCCACGTCTTCTGTGTCGAGCTCACCCCCCAGGAGGAACGAAGCCCTCATCCCTCATCGTTGGGGGAGAAAAAGGCCCCCAAGGCACACATCGGGAATACCCATGATGCACCCTCAGTTTTGAATTGTCTGGATGAGCTTTTTGACATCCGGGCCCACTTTCATATACCCTATAGCTATTCACTCCGTTATGCCAAGGAGGGCGAGCGGGTAGACCAGGTGCAGGGTAAAGAGATTGCCCTGTACTTGGAAGCGTTCCGGGCAGGAATGCGTTTGCTTTTCTCGCCTGAGATCTGCGCCGTGCTTCACTGTTTCCGTCTCGCAGAGCTGATAGATCGCTCGAAGATTATGGCTGCCATGACTGTCAAGGCCCAGGGGAAGAAGAGCGGTGGCACAAGCTCATCTTGGCCTGCTCTAGGTGTGGCTCCCCGGCAAGCACCTCCAGCTAAGTCTCCCGTAGCCCCCCTCCCCCCATTCAGGAGGAACGCCGTAGGGGAGGACAGAATCACACGCAAAATCCGGCCCCCCAAGCTAGAACGGAAGCTCCGCCCTCTGCTGAATCCATACTTAAGAGGCAGAAGAAGTTGGTTTCTCGGCCCTCTCAGGCCGGGATTCAAGTGTAGGAAGGCGACTTCTGCATCGAGATGCCCTCAGGGCTCTCTGTAAGAAGGCGGCGGGGACCAAGATCCCCTAAGGCACCATGAAGGCCCAAGTGGGGGCGATAGCTCAAGAGGCTGTTCAGGTCGGTAATTCTCTCATAATTTCTCCGAATAAAGTAAAAAAAATCTTTTTGCTTCTAACACAGCTCCATTTTTCCCTGGTCCTCCAGCATTGCACCCTCCTTGCCACAATAGAGTCCGAAGAGGTGGCCCCAGCGATGAAGAAGGCAGGAGAATCTTCTTCGCGGGAAGAAGAGCTCCACGCTCGGATGCAACAGGTGGAAGAAAAGGCGGCCCTCCTCAAATCGAGGTTGGACGCAGAGGGCCTGATGGTGGCTAAATTGAAGGAGTCCCATCGGCTCCTGACCGAATCTAACCGGGCTATCTAGGCTCAGATAGGGGAGGTTAACAGGCTCTTCGATGCCATGAATAGGCAGAGGGACTCGTTCAAGCGGGATGCTAAGGCTTCTTGCGAGGCGGCTAAGCTCGCAGAGGAAAGAGTGGAAAAGGCCGTGGAAGAGTAAAAGTCCTCTGACCAGTTCTACCTCGAACTCGCCGACTCCGCGGTTGTCGGGTGGCACAATGCCCTCGATACCATTAAGGAAGCCATGCCCGGGTTCGAAGACCAAGAGCTTCATGCTATGTATCCCCTAACCGAGGAAGCATCGCAGGGGGGAAGTGCCGAGCGGGCCAGGGAAAGTGATGCAGTGGGCGGAAGCGCCGCGCTGGACGTAGCAATCGTGGCCCATACGGAGGCACCGATAAAAGGGAAGTGGTGGCCGAGAAAGCGGTTTGAGCTACGCCTGCCTCGGTCAACACATTTTGTAAGCCTCCGGGCATTTTGTAAGGCTGGGGAGCCCACAGTACCTTGTATAAAAATTTTGGATATAAATAAAGTACTTTTAGCTCGCAAGTATCTTTAGCTCACCAGTATTTTCATCTTGCAACTATTTTATTTTTCAAGTACTCTTACCTCGCCTTCGAAGTGTTTTTTTAAATATTTTCGCAAGTGTAGGTAGGTCGGTGTCTAGCACATGAAAAGTTGAGTGTCGAGTGCTGGGCGAGCGTAACGTACGAGCTAGAGAAAGCCAAGTCATAGGTAGACCGGCGCCTGCCATCACCCGGAGTCGAAGTGATGATCGTGCGCCTTGTACATAAATCAAACGAACGCCAAGTATAAATAGGTTGGCATCCTACTCACCCCGGAGTTGAGGTGTCGATCGTGTGCCGCGTACATAAATCAAACGAACGCCAAGTATAGATAGGTCGGCATCCTACTCACCATGGAGTCGAGGTATCGATCGTGCGCCACGTACATAAATCGAAGGAACGCCAAGTATAGATAGGTCGGCGTCCTACTCACCCCGGAGTCAAGGTGTCGATCGTGCGCCGCGTACATAAATCGAACGAACGCCAAGTATAGATAGGTCGGCATCCTACTCACCCCGGAGTCGAGGTGTCAATCGTGCGCCGCGTACATAAATCAAACGAACACCAAGTATAGATAGGTTGGCGTCCTACTCACCCTGGAGTCGAGGTGTCGATCGTGTGCCACGTACATAAATCGAACAAATGCCAAGTATAGATAGGTCGTTGTCTACATCTTCTTCTCCCATCCACAAATTGGACCTTGAAAGAGTCGAGCAGGAAGTTGCTTAGGCGCCTCTAGACAAAGGCTTAGGATTGGCTGGGCAGGAGGCTGCCTTCAGTGGATGAGCCGAGCAGGAGGCTACTCGGGCACCTCGCGGATGAGCCGAGCAGGAGGCTACTCGGGTGCCTCTTGGCGAGGGCTTTAGATCTGCAGAGTGGTCGGGCATGAAGCCGCCTTCCGCGGATGAGCCGAGCAGGAGACTACTCGGGCGCCTCTTGGCGAGGGCTTTGGATCTGCAGAGTGGTCGGGCAGGAAATTTCCTTCAGTGGATGAGCCGAGCAAGAGGCAACTCGGGCACCTCTTGGCGAGGGCTTCCCAGATTCTATGTTTTTCTGGGAGATGTCATTCAACCTTCTTTGACCCGTATTTTAAGGAAAGTGCGACATGCAATCGGGTGCCGCGTGGTCGTGTCTCATTGGGAAAGTGCGACATCCCTTGATTTGCGTTGTAGTGCGAGATGATCTCGGCCGTTGGAAGATTTCTTGTTGAAGCTATAAATGTCGAATGCGTGGTCGAGTTCCTCCTAGATGCTACGTTTCTTGAAGATGACAGGTCGTGCATACATCATCAAGGAGATCGTGTCCCGAGACGACGTGTACTTCTATGGTCTTGATCATTCCGAAGCGACATACGATGCTGTGATAAATCGTTTGGAGGGGCATTGTGGACGTCTTCCCTAACGGTCTCCTCTCTTGCAAGTGTTGATCTACGCGATATGGAGGTCATCCCCGGGCCTTTATAATGTTCTGTCCTCACAGGCAATGGATGAGGCATTTGATAAGATGCATATGGCCTATGACCTTGGCCTTATCTTGAAGAGCCGAAGGGATCGCTCGGTGGACATTCTTCTCGAATGTTTTCAACAGAGGTTGGTTGTGGCGTTGTGCTCGGTGGTTGGGGATCCCGGCGAATCAGTAGCTTCTAGGGTCCACGGGCACCGCCTGAGGGAGCGGGCGGAGGTTGCTTGGGCTTGGCTGGAGGAGCTTTCTTCCGAGTACCATCGTCAATGTTTTCTTAATGCTCTTCCTCCTTTGTTGTAATGCTTGTAAGGCTGCGGAGCCAAGAATACCTTCGAGTAATAAAAAAAATTCTTTTGGTCAAGATTGTCATACATTATCTCTCTCTCTTCCCCATCCCCCCTACCTTTTTTTTCCTGACCCGTTCCCCTTCCATGTCCCCTAGCTCGGATCCGAGGAAAAGAAGAAGGGCGGGCTACGGGTCGGTGTTGAAGTACAATTTGTAGGAGGACCTTGTTTGGAAAATTTAACTGAAATAGAAAGAAATTACATTATTCGAAAAAAAGGGGGGAAACATTTTATTTGTACAACTTAAGCTTTTTGGCGTTATATGGCCGAGAGAAATTGCGCCCTTTGGAGTCTTCAAGATGGTAGGCTCCACCGGAAAATGTCTCTGTCACGAGGAAGGGCCCGTCCTATTTTGGGGAGAACTTATGTAGCTTCGCTTGGTCCACGAACTCGTTTCGTCATAAGACCAGTCTCCTGTCTTGAAGGCTCGATACCTGACTCGGAAGTTATAATAGCGGGCGGTTTGCTGTTGATAAGCGGCCATCTTGATTTGTGTCCGATCTCGCTTTTCTAATAAGATGTCCAAGTTGCTTCGTAGGGCCCAGGTGTTGGTCTCGTCGTCAAAGTGCTCGAACTGATAGCTGGGCAATCTGATTTCTGTGGGAACCATCGCCTCGATACCATAGCAGAGGATGAACGGGGTTTCTCCAGTGGGTGTTTTTCTCAATGTCCGCGGTGCCCATAGTACCCGAGGTAGTTCCTCAACCCAGCCGCCTTGCCTTCCTTCTAGGCGAGTTCGGAGCCCTCGAATGACGCTTTGGTTTGCTATTTCGGCTTGCTCGTTGCACTGGGAATGGGCTACCGCGGCGAACTTTATTAATATGTGATAGTCATTGCAAAACTCTTTGACTTTGTTATTTTCGAAGTTGGTTCCATGGCCAGTGACGATGCACTCAGGATCCCAAATCTGGAGATCACGTTGTTTTGTAGAAATTTTATCGTAGAGGCGGCGTCCAGTTTTCTGATAGGCACGGCCTCAATCCACTTTATGAAGTAGTCTACGGTGACAAGAATGTACCTGTGTCCACCCGTGCCGGTGGGAAGCTGGCCCACCATATCCATCCCCCACTACGCAAATGGCCAAGGGGAGCTCAGTGGCGTTAGTTCGGTGGTGGGGAGACGTGGGATGCTGCTGAAGAGTTGGCAGCTCTTGCATCTTCTGACTATTTTCTCAGCATCTCGATGTATTCCCGGCAATAGTACCCTTGGAGCAGCGTCTTTTGGACCAGGCAGCGGGCCCCTTGATGCGCCCCTCTGACCCCTTTATGTATTTCTCGTAAGATGTAGTCTGCTTCATAGGGGTCGACGCATCGTGGCAGGGGTTGGGTGTATGACTTTTTGTATAGGTTTTCTTTGCTCCATACGAAATGGTGAGCCTTTGCTCGAAGTCGACGAGCCTCAGCCTGGTCATCCGGAAGAATCCTATCTTTCAGAAATTCTACGATGGGCTTTCTCCAATCCAGAGCATCTTCTTGGGTTATGTAGATTTGGAGCGTTGCCTCTCCATCTTCCATGCTGGGTCACGGCAGGACTTCGAAGAGGATGTTTCTCTTGTGATTGGCCGAATAGAAGGAGGCAAGTTTGCTCAAGGCATCAGCCCCGTTGTTCATATTTCTGGGAATCTGGGAATCTGTTCCATTTGGACTTCGTCGAATTTTTTCCGAAGCCTTCTTACCTCCTCCAGGTATTTTATCATGAGTGGTTCCCGGGCTTCGAAACGCCCGGTTACTTGGCCGACGACCAGCGTGGAGTCGCTGCGTATTCAGATGGTTTTCAGCCCTACTCTGAAGGCGATTCGTAGCTCGGCTAACAGGGCTCGTAATCTGCCGCGTTGTTTGACGCTTTAAAACCAAGTTTCAGAGAGTACTCCATTTCTGCTTCGTTTGGGCCATGGATGATCAAGCTAGCCCCACATCCCTCCTCGGTGGAGGATCCTTCTATATAGAGCACCCAGTCCGGGATTGGACCGGGCACCTCCTCGACCGAGGGCCGTGGGCCGGGGTCGTAAACCGTCGTTCCTTCCTTAATGGGATTGGTGCACTCGACAATGAAATCGGCTAAGTCTTGTGCTTTAATTGCCTATCTGGGTCGGTATTTGATGTCGAACTGGGATAGCACCCACCTCCATTTCTCTAAGCGGCCTGATGATTTGGGGGAGGCGAGGATATTCCCTAAAGGTCGTTCAGTGAGGACGAGAATTGCATGTGCCTGGAAATTGTGTCGCAGTTTCCTGGACATGATGACAAGCGCGAGAACTATTTTCTCTATGGTCGGGTATCTAGTTTCCACGTCTTTGAAGACATGGCTTACATAGTAGACCGGTTTTTGCATTCCTTCGAACTCTCTGACGAGCACTGTGTCCACAGCTTGATCGGAGACGGCCAGATATAGTAACATTTCGTCGCCTTCGACTGGTCTGGTGAGGAGTTGTGGGGTCGCGAGGTGTGCCTTGAGTCTCTCTAAAGCATCTTGGCATTCCTCAGACCATTCAAACCTGAGAATTTTCATTAGGGCTCTGAAGTAAGGGAGGCATTTTTCCCCAGATCTGGACATAAAGCAGCTTAAGGTATCCACCCTCCCGGTGAGTCACATGATATCGACATTGCTTTTGGGCATCGCCATGTTGATGATGGTGCCAATCTTCTCGGGGTTTGCCTCAATTGCTCGGTGGGTGACCATAAACCCAAGGAATTTTCCGCTTGTGATGCCAAACGCGCATTTAGCTGGATTCAGCTTCATCTTGTATTTTTGCAGGATGTCGAATGTTTCGGAGAGGTCTGTTTTGTTTCTGACCAATGGGGCGGATTTCACGAGCATGTCATCGACATAGACTTCCATCTTTCTCCTAATTTGCGGTCTGAATAGTTTGTTGACCAGTCGCTAGTATGTGGCCCGGCGTTCTTGAGTCCGAAGGGCATTACCTTGTAACACTATACTCCTCGATTCGTGGTAAAAGCTGTCAGCTCTTCGTCGGCCGGGTTCATCCGGATCTAATTATAACCGGAGAAAGCATCCATAAAGCTCATAATTCATGATCGGCTGAGCTGTCTACTAGTTGATCTATCCGAGGAAGCGGGTAGTTGTCTTTGAGGCAAGCCTTGTTCAGGTTGGTGAAATCGATGCATATGCGCCATTTCCCATTCGCCTTTTTGACCAAAACTACGTTCGACAACCAATCCGAGTAGTCCAGGTTCCTGATGAAGTCGGCAGCGAGCAATCGGTCCACTTCCTCCTTTATCGTCCTTTAGTTTATTGGTGCGAAACTTCTCTTCCTTTGTTGGATTGGCTTGGCTTTCGGGTTGACCCCGAGCTTGTGGGAGATCATCTTAGGATCAATTCCGTGCAGGTCCGCCGGAGTCCAGACGAACACATTCGAGTTGTTCCGGAGGAATCGGATCAGGTCATCACGGACGCTCCCTGTCAAGAGAGAACCGATCTGGACAGCCCGGCTGTCGACCCCTTCTATGAAGGGAATCTCCGCTAACGCTTCAACCGGTGCACTACGGATTTTATTTCGGTCGTCGCGTGTGTCCAAGATGCCCTGGGGATCATGCGTGTCTTCAAAGTCATCGCCCTGCTCCCTGACGGGCAATGCTGAGGTGAGGCAAATCTGGGCAGTTTGCTGATCTCCATAGACACGGCCTATCCCCTCATTATCTAAAGGGAATTTGAGCGCGAGGTGGTAAGTTGAGATCTGAGCTCGAAGGACGTTCAAGGTGGGATGTCCCTAGAGGATGTTGTAGGACGACAGAATTTTGGCAACGAGAAAGTTTACCGATATGGTTCACATTTTGCCAGCGTCCCCAATGTTGAGTAGGAGGGTGATCGAATCTTCGGCCGGGATGGAATGGTTGGTAAACCCGGAGAGAACATGAGAGGTTGGTTGGAGATCGGAGGAACCTAATCCCATACGTTGGAAATAGTTGTAGAAAAAGATATCCGCTGAGCTCCCTGAATTGACCAATATTTTTCGGACTTCGTGACGGTGAACTCGGGTGGCTTTCATAAGCGGGTCATTGTGAGGGAGTGATATGCCGTAAAGATCTTCCTCGGTGAAGGTGATCGGGTCATCATTCCTGTGCTTCTTATGAGGCAGATTATTTATAGCCATCACTTGTACGGGGTGGTGGTCCCCCTCACTATCCAGAGTCGGATGCGTTGAGAGGACCATAATTTGACCGATTGTTAGTTCCCCGGGAGGGGATTGGTCTTTCTGCTCTTGTTCTGCCTGCCACTTGTCTCCTAGGTATTTCTCCAGGTAGCCTATCAGTTCCTCAATATAGTCACGGGTTTGCTTACAACTCTCGGTCGGGTGCCCCTGCGACCTGTGGTAAGTGCAATACGAGCCCCAGAGCCGTTTTCCCACCCTTTAAGTTGCCGACGGGAGCCTGAAAAAGCTCTCACCTTTGGCCTCCTCTAGCAGTTCCGTCTGGGAGATGTTCAGAGGTGTGTACTCCTGGAATCTCGGGGCATAGGGTTTTGGGCGATCGGCTTTCATTTTATCCTCTCTGTCCCGTTTCTTTCGATCTGCTTGGTCACCCCGAGGAAGATTAGCGTTTACCTCTGACTCGTGTTGAATCTCTCGCTCGGTCCACGTTTTTACATCGGCCATAGTCCTAGGTTGCGCCAATGCAAAAGAGCAAAGCCATTCTTTGTGCCTAAGACCTGACCTCAGGACGGTGATAACTGTCTCGTCGCGATGCTCGGTACCTCGAGGAGGGCATTGTAGAAGTGGGTGACGTACCCCTTAAAGGATTCCTTGTCTCCGCTTTTGATGGTGAATAGATAGTTGACCGTCTTTTTCTGCTGATGGTTACCGACGAAATGACCGAGAAATTGGGTAACCAGCTCAGTAAAGGTTAAGATTAAGCCTGGCGCGAGCCATCGGAACCAATTTCGGCCAGCCCAGATGAGGGTAGTGGGAAGGCCCGGCATTGAGCCGCGTCTGAATTGTCTTGGAAACTCATGCCTGCCGTAAATGCGTCCAAGTGGTCTTTCGAGTCGGACTTCCCGTAGAAGAGGGCCATCTTGGGCGGTTTGTTTCTGGATGAGACACGCTTAGTTAGTAGCTGTTTAGTAAAGGGCCTTGTGAGTGAGTCAGCGGAGTATTTTGTGCCTTCGCCAGCCATATAATCATCCTGTCGTATATCTTCGATTTTCCTTATGAGGGCATCTATTCGTTGTTGGTACCCCGAAAAATCTTCACAGTCGAAGCGCCAGCTCCCTCTGCTCGCGGCTTGCGCGACAGAGCGACTTCGGTTTCGCTTTATCACGTTCCTTAAATCTCCGAGGCGGACCTTTCGTGGATAGCCTCGGTGTTCGTCATACGCATGACCTTGACGGCGGTGACGGCGCGGGTTTAGCCTGGAATCAGGCGATTGGACTGACACTTCCTCAGGGGGCGAGAAAGCATAGCGCGCGTTTAAGTGATAGCCCGTTCCCCCTGTGATCGGGGTGTTGAGCTATCCGACGTCCAGTGGATTATGGAATCATTCCCTGGACGCAGGCCATGACTTCCGGAACTGGCACGTCATTGTTCGGTCACATCAAGATGAGCGCCGGTGAGGTTAAGAGCCTGAGCGTGTCCTTTTATCTCCCTGCGAACGTCGTCTCCCCAGAGAGGGGATGCTGCGGTCTGGCGGGCATGGCCGGCCGCTTGGACATGGACGAGTGCGTCCACCATCGCCGTGAGCCTGTCAATTCGAGCGGATAAAATGTTGATGATGTTAGAGGGAGGAGTAGGGCCGTTTTCGCCCACGCTGTGGAGGACGGGACGGCTCATCGTCGCGGTTATCGCTTGTCATTGAACCGAAGGCGGAAGATAAACGTTTTGGGTTCGGAAGAATCCCTTCCCACAGACGGCGCCAACTGATGGAGGCAGAAATCTCCCTCAAATGTTATCCTCCGTTGATCTGGCTGTAGACGGTTCTGAATGGTTGTGATTAAGAGTGAAAATTGGACATGTGGATCTCAATGGATTGTTGGATGCCTTTGACGCCGGGCTACCTGCAAGGGAAATTCCGGGATGGAAAACCACTGTAGGACCCTCCGACGATCAAGTACCGGGAAATAAAGGCAGCGTAGTGGCGTATTGGAATTAATTCTCCTTCCCTGGATCTTCTGGTGGAGGGGGTTTATATAGTGGTCGCATGAAGTGGACCAGCGCGAGATTCTCGCCGCCCGTTATGCCTCTGCATCCCATCGCTGATGGTGGGACACACCTATTAATGGCGAGATACGCTAGTGCGAGATACGGGTCATGGTACGGCTGAGATTTCGTCGTGGCGAGATACACGGAGCCGTTACGGGGGCGCTTGGGCTCCGTGCTCTCGGTAGAACAGTGTGGATAGCTTGGTAGATAGCTCGATGGCCGAGGAAGATCGGCTATAGGATTGCTCGGAGGAGAGCTGTTGGTTGGTTGTTTAGGTGAAATAGGGAAGGCACTCCGGAGAGGTCCCCGAAAGGTCGGATGCAGCCTCGGAGATGAGATACCGAAGAATGTCTCCAATGCATCGTACTTGTTTCAGCTCCGCAGCCCCCAGGAGTCTAGCAGGCTTAGCGGATGACACATCATCCGCCACGTGTCATGATCTGGGGAATACTCGTTTATGAGCCTCATCAATAGGGAACGGAATGGAAGGCATACACAACAATAATTTATGCGATCTATCAAATAAGAAAAATATTACATGTTCGGTATTCTTACATACAAGAGTAATGATGTATTATGGACTTTAGAACTGCTCTTATAAAACATTTATGCCATATCCTTGTCTTGCTTGTAGTCTTGACACTTGCTACACATACTACATAACACATAACTATTGTAATGATGCGCATATGAAGATTTGGTGTCGGAGATTACTAAATGCTGCCCAAGGAGGCTCAGAATATAACACCTCTATATATTGCATCTACAAGAAAAGATTTATAAAAATGCGCACTGAAGTTTTTTAAATAAAAAAAAAATTGAACTTCCACCGCTCCAGCTGCTCCTAAACACTAAAACTGGTCAATGTGTATGAACATGCACATATGTGTGCATCCATGCCTTGATAGGTAGATGGGAGCATTTTTTGCTCATGCAGTTAAAATATAAAGGTTTATTCTTTCTTTCATTAATCTTTTTTTTTCTACAAATGAATGTTCTGATAGCAACAAAGCCAAATTAGGATGCTTCCAATCCATTAATTAAAAGAAAGCATATTGACAATTGGATTTCGAACATAAATTAGCTTGTAGAGACATTGCCAGTTTTAATTTTGTAGTAGTGTTGTAAACGTTTTTTTTTTTTTTTTGATTTTCTTTTGTATTGTTTTCTTAGGGTCAATTAGTTTAGAGTTTACTTGTATCTTCTGATATCCAGATACCCAAAAAATTTGGTTTTTCTGATTGGTGTAATGTCTGCACCGAGTCTTTGTCTAAGAAATATAGGATACCGCCACCTATCTGTTGGCTTCTTGATACAGTCCCCGTCATCATCTTCAGTTAGTCCATCTAAAGCACAGTTAGATCGCTGATGAATCCTTGAATGCTATGCAGTGTCTGTAGCAATCTTTTCTTTTAGAATCACAACTTGGTCTAAACCAATGAACTATGAAATGCTATTATGCCTGTCTGCCATCACTATTGGAGTAGCCATTTCTTCTTATGGGAAGCAAGCTTTAGCTGGTTTGGAGTGCTATGCCAGATAATCAGTGTCGTGATTGAATCTTGCAGAGTAAATTTTGTGGATTATTTGGTGAAAAGGAATGGCTTTAGAGTTCACTCGGTTTCTGCCATGTACTATACTAGTGTATGCAGGTACATATACTTGCTATCCTCATTCCTTAATTCTTTTCTCAAAAAGGCATTCTTAACATTACTTGTGTTTCTTCCTACAGCTCGTTGTGCCTCTTCCTTTTCTGGATTTTCTTTGAGATGTGGAAAGTTGATTCTTTTTGGCCCTGGGACTTATTTCTTCTGATTATCGTGGTCATCGACTGTTTCCTGATTTTTCAACTCAATTATCTGGCTTGCCTCAAAATCTCACATTTGAGTGCACTAAAATTTACTTGGGCCAAAGTTATCAGGGACATGGTTGCAGTATATCTAGCACCAGCTTTTTCATATTTTCTTCTAGATCTCGTGTTAACTTTGCAGCTCTGATTTTCGTTTTTGGGTTAAACAGCGTCAGCAAGTATTACAGCCCCCAGCCCACCCCAACCCCCTCCCCCCCCCAAAAAAAAAGTCAGTAATTAGGATCTTATTGCTAGGATTTAGAAACAATCGCATTAGTCTTTAATCCATTAGATCTACTTTTGTGTAAACAATTTATGAAGAAAAGTTCTTGTTCTTTCCAATAATTACATTATTGTCCGCACGCATCATAAGTCGGTCTAATGGGTTACAAAGTTGATGGGATTTGTTCCAAACTCAACTATCACAACATAATTACAAAGTAAATACCACGTCTCTACAAAGTTTTTCCAGAACTTCAAGGCAATATTGGGGTAGCTTTCGGGTACATGATGAATGATTTTAGAAGCTTTCTGTAATGAAGGGGTTAATCCTCTATATTATATGTAGGGGGTTCATTAAATCTTTATAAAAATCTTATAGATTATGAAACAAATAAATAAGAGCATTCTCTCACACTCTCTCTTTGCAGATATGATTGGGTACCCACAAGTACATTCGGTTACATAATAGGTAAGAGATGTATAACTTCTAACTATCTACCTATTTTCTTTTAGATATTCTTTCTTAAATGATGATTTGGACATTTGCCTGATTTCTTTCTTATTTGGAACAAATAACTGTTTCGATGTTGATTAGCTTTTGTGTTATTTGTCAGCACTTCTTTCGTTTTGGGGATAAACAGCTAGTTTAAAAGTTCTCTGCATTTGACTAATTTGGAATTAACCAAATAAACAGGAGCTAAAAAACGTCTTTGTGATTTTTTTTTCCAGAACTTGAAGGCAGTATTGACAGTTGAGGTAGTTTTCGTGTAGATAATGAATGATTGTATTAGCTTTTCTATATTCGACAGGTTAAATCCTATATATGAAATGAAACGCATGATAAGAAGTACCAGCATAAAAACACACTTTCTCAGGAGTTAATACTCTTATTTCTTCTGTATTTATGTCTATGCATTATTGTACTTGTACTATGTTTTCCCTTAAATCGTAGCCTTTGTGGGTCTTGTGGTATAAGGCTAAATTGCAGTAAATCCCTTCATGTTTTGCCTGAATAGCTGGAAAGCAGCCTTGATTTTGAAAAACATGGGGGTTTCCCCTCCCGATCCTATCGGGTTTTTTAAAAATTTCCCTTAACTCTTTTTAAAGTACGCCTATACTTTGATCATTATTCAGTCGTTGTCTGATTCACTATGCATAATTAATGCTATTGCTGAGAGGTATGTTTGGAATAAGAAACTAATGGAAATGGAAAACGTCAACAGCCATCAAAACAGGAAGGCAAAACTGTAGGTTATTGATGATGCTCATAAGTGGGAACTCCCCAGATCATGGCATATGGCAGATGACGTGTCCCGAGACTCACACAAACAGAGTAAACACTATGCGTTGGAAACTCTCTCCGGGCTACCCGAGGTTTGCCCCGTCCTCCTATGGGTCACTGAACGCTCTTATGCACACCTTACAAATGATCGTGGGCTCGTCTCCGAGCCCCTCTACGCGCTGAGCTTCCTCGTCCCTTCCAGCTCGTCCCCGAGCTATCGCCGAACCGAACTAGCTCGGCCTCCCGCCCTCTTTTAGGCCTCTCACCGAGCTAGTCCTCTCCGGTTTTACCGATTGACCTAGAACGCAGATCACAGGCACCTCCGCCACGGCTCCGCACATCTCGCCAGACGCGAGATATCTGCCGCTCCACGATCCCGTGTTCCACACCGTCGCATCCCCCCATTAACAAGCGTATCTCGTCATTAATGGAGGATCCCGTCATTCACGCAGGCATAACGTCAGGGGCGTAACGGCCGGCGAAGATCTCGCGCCAGCTAGCTCATGGCGACCGCTATAAAAAAAAACCTTCTCAGACGACTCAGGTAACGCAATTTGACTCCAATAAGCCACTACTCTGCCTAAATATCTCGGCTAACTTGATCGTCGGAGGGTCCACGGTGGTACAACCATCCTGGGACTTCTTTGCAGGTAGCTCGGGTTCACCCTGAATCAAGCTCACTGAGATCCACACGCTTAGGAAGACAACCTTTAATATCAATCTCAGCCGTTCATCAACACTCGCGCAAATCGACGGAGGACAACATCTGAAGAAGATCCTGACCTCCATCAATTGGCGCCGTCTGTAGGAATTTCTGAAAATTCCACTCATCGAAAGTTGATATTCCGATCTCGAACTCATGGTGAGTGAACACCGTGATGATCCAAGCACCAGCCGCCGTCCTCCTCACAATAGAGGCATGGACGGATCCACTCCTCCCCCTAATGCCGTTCACGCCCTATCTGCACGGATATACATGCTCGCATCCATAGTGGATGCCCTCGTTCGTGTCCAAACGGCGGGACAAGCCCCTCAGGTCACCATTCCCCCACCCCGGGATCACGACCTCCGTAGAAGGGGAGATGACGCTGCCCGCGCTGGCACCACTGAACATTGTCTTGCTATCTCCGGCAGTCATAGGTCCCCGCGGCGACCGATTCAATGACCCGGTGGGCTCCTCACAGCTCCACACCGAGGTCTCGTGAAAGAGCTCCCCGTTCCGAGGCCCATCGCGCCCCCATCCCTTTCGAGGAGGTGTCGGTCAGCTCGCCTGCTCCCATACATAGCCGGCACCCTCTTCTTCGACGGGGTCGCGCGGGCGGCACTCACTGCGATAACTCAAGAACGGCCTAGCTATGGGATCTGAAGAACCTAATAGAACGGAACCGGAGCCACAGTCAGGCGTAGGTCGCCAGCGGATAACTCCGACTATATCGAATCCTCGGGGTACCACAACCTTCTCGACGCCCTCAAAAGGAAAATCGAGGGTATACATCGGGAGGGTCATCCTTCAAACGAGGGGGCCAGGTATGCCACCGACTCGCTTACAAATCCCTTCACTGAAGAGTTGCTCGCTGTCTGCGTCTCATCCAGAAACAAGCCTCCAAAAGTGGCCCTGTTCGATGGGAAGTTCGATCCGAAAGATCATCTGGACACGTTTACTGCGGGCATGAGCTTCCAGGACAACTCTGACGCCGCCCAATGCCGAGTGTTCCCCGCCACTCCCATCTGGGCAGGACGAGATTGGTTCCGAGGACTCACGCCACGCTCCATCTCTACCTTTGATGAGCTGGCCGCCCAGTTCTTCAGAAATTTCGACGGGAACAGACGACAGAAGCGGGCCGTTGATTACCTTTTCACTATAAAGAGCGGGGACAAAGAAACTTTTAAAGGATACATCACTCGCTTCTACAACGCTCTTCTTGATGTCCCCGAGCACCGGGACGAGACTGTAATCATAGCTCTGAGGTTAGGTCTTAGGCACAAGGAGTGGCTCCGCTCCTTTACATTGGCGCAACCTAGGACCGTGGCCGAGGTAAAAGCTTGGACCAAGCGGGAAATCCAGCTCGAGTCTGAAGTAAACGCAAACCTCCCCCGGGGCGACCAGGCCGACCAAAAGAAGAGAGGTAGAGAAGAGAAGAAGAAGGTCGACCGGCCAAAGACATACTCCCCGAAGTTCCTGGAGTATACTCCGCTCAACATCTCTTAAACTGAGCTGTTGGAGGAGGCAAAGGGCAAGCGATTCTTCAAGCTCCCTCCGGTCACCAATAAAGCGGCCAAACGGAATCGAGGCCCGTACCGCGCCTTCCATAGGTCGCAGGGACACCCTACCGAGAACTGTAAACAACTCCGCGACTACATCGATGAATTGATTTGCTCGGGCCACCTAGCAAAATACCTGCAGGAAAAGCGACAGGTAGACCAGGAGCAAGAGAACCATCCCCTCCCGGCGAATTGACGATCGGAAAAATCATGGTCGTATCTTCGGGGGGTGCGCCTGGAGCCGGCGAGATTCACCGCCTCCTGCCGGTCGAGGAAACTAGCGACCAGCCCCGGAACAAAAACAAAGCAGCCAAGCCCATCACCTTCTCCGACGAAGACCTCCACGGAATATCCTTGCCTCACAATGACCCCCTTGTGATTACAGCACAGGTCCGCCGCAACGAGGTCCAAAGAATACTAGTCGACTCGGGAAGCTCAGCGGACATCCTTTTCTATGACTGCTTCCTGCGTATGGGGCTTGGCCCATCAGACCTGAGGCAAACCACCCATATTCTGTCGGGTTTTACTAACCACTCGATCCCGGCAGAAGGAGTAGTTACCCTCCTCCTTAACATTGGGGAGGCGGGCCGTACGAGAACTATACCAGTGGAGTTCATCGTCGCCAGGATTCTCTCGTCCTACAATATCCTCCTGGGACGCCCGACGCTAAACTCCCTTTGGGCCCAAATCTCGACCTACCACCTCGCGATCAAGTTTCTATTGGGTCAAGGGGGAATAGGTCGGGCCTACGGGAACCAGCAAATCGCCAAGATTTGCAACATCCACCTCCGAGGAGTGAAGCGATGACCTTGGAAGCGCAGGTGATTTCCAAGGTACCTTGGATACTCGTGACGATCAAAAAGAAATCCAAGATGCCCCGGTGGAGGCGCTAACAGAGATCCCCCACGTCGAGGGGAACAATGAACGAACTGTCCAAATCTGGTCCCTCCTAATGGGAGCCCGGCACGAAGACTTGATCCACTTTCTCCGAGGAAACTCGAATGTGTTCTCTTAGGCGCCTGCCGACATGCCCGGGATCGACCCCAAAGTAATCTCATACAAGCTTGGGGTCGGCCCTGTTAGTTATATGTATGCCCTAGAGGCCATTACTGTACATGAGATGTATATTGTAGTGGATACTTGGACATATATAGGGAGGACTTTCTTGCTCAACATGATAGTATGCTATCTGGTTGCACTTTATCTTAACATGTACACCGATTGTGTCTCTGTTACGTGTTTATAAAGCCCTTAGAATATGTACTTGACTACCTGGATTATGATGCGGATCGTACTAGTGGAACAAAGGTAGTCGGTAAGTACATCCTTTAATGTCCCTAGTCGTGGGTGTATCGAGACGGGGCATCGATATACCAGAGTAGACTAGCGTATAGCTTCTCGACCCATACAGATGGGCGATGGATGATCCCATATCCATTGGTGTTTAACATCAGAGATAATGTACGGGTGCTCAGTGGAGACTGGGTACACTGGGTGGACTCGCCGAGAACTCTTAGATGTTATTATACTTATCGTCAGATAGCAGTTCTCTGGTGACACTGGTAAATGTTAGTCTGTTGATCCGAGATCGTTATAGAGTCTTCTGTGATTCCCACTATGCTTTGATTTCCACCATACCACGGTTAAGAGATCGTGCAAAAAGATGGTTTTTGGGTACAGTCCCGAGTCATATGGAGGCAATGAGCAATAGGAGGGGATTCGTCTCTCCCGGTATTGTGGGTTGATGTTGCGCTGTGCTCGATTGACTATAACAGGAAGTCCCTGGCCAGGGCTGTTCCCCTCTGAACGGCGGCCTAGACTTTGCGTCTTGCCTGAGATTCGGGGCAGATGCTATTTGGTTTTATCCGTCTAACTCTCCGAAGATGCCAAGTTGATTTATGACACCGTGTATCGGAGGTTTAGACGGATGCGGCCGATGTAGCAAACTTCGTCAGATTCCCCCCTCAGGGTGAGAGGTTTTTGATTGTGGGGACGCTCTTCCCTGCAGGCGCAAGCCCCTACAGTTAATTACGCTACCGCGTCGCGGTAACAACTTTCTCCTTCTCCAGAATTTCACTTCGTGTCGTGGGTGTTTGTTTTATTTGTGGTTGCCCGTGGATTGTATACGGAGACTGAGTAATGCCGTCGCCCGTAGGACGTGGATTAGTCCAAATCCGTATTTACTTAGATTTGGGTTTGGTGTTTTTAGTTTAAGGATGCATTAGTCGCGTTGCGGCTAAGATCAACTTAAACGTTCGTTAAGGATACGTTAGTCCTGTTTTAGACTAAGATCAACTTAACGGGATCGTTTAGATCCGACAAAAGAGCGTTTGGGCTCTATTGTTCCAGTTTAGGGACATAGTGGTCCAACATTCCCATTTTGAGGGCGGATATTGGTTTAAGGACGCATAAGTCCATGAGTTTAAGGACCACACAGTCCGTATTAATGTGTGGTTGTCAGGACCCGTCACCTCTCTGACGACGTTGAAGGATTACAACGACAAATATCAGAGGAGTTCAGAGATATACCCTTGAACCAAAGTTGGTTGAGAGATCTATAGTCCAATTTGGGACTAAAGTTTGTTTGAAGGTTTGATTTAAGAACACGTTAGCCATATTTGAGGCTAAGATCAACTTAATCGTTTGTTAAGGATACGTTAGTCCAATTTGAGACTAAGATCAACTTAACGGGATCGTTTAGATCCGACAAAAAAGCGTTTGGGCTCTATTGTTCCAGTTTAGGGACATGGTGGTCCAATGCCAGTTTAGGAACATGGTGGTCCACCGTTAGTTTAAGGACGTTTCGGTCCGATATTAGTTTAAGGACGTTTCGGTCCGATATTAATTTAAGGACGTTTCGTTCCACAAGTTTAAGGACCCCGCAGTCCATATACGTGTGGTCGTTGGGACCCGTCACCTCTCTGACGTCGTTGAAGGATTACAACGATAGGTGTCAGAGGAGTTCGGAGATGTACCCTCGAACCGGTAGTAAATTGATTTAAGAGAGCAATTTTGCTCAGTCAATTTAATTTAAGGACTTACGGCCAAAATTGGGCTAAGTCCAGTTGAAAATGTTCAACATTTTATTTACTTTTGCATTGCATTTCTTTTTTATTTTTATTTAGGCTTTGCCCAGAAAGGATGCAGAGCATCAATTTGTTTTGGGCTCTGCCCTTTATAAATGATGCAGAGCATCAATTTGTTTTGGGCTCTGCCTTTTATAAATGATGCAGAGCATCAATTTGTTTTGGGGCTCTGCCCTTTTATTGCTTTGCAATTTATTTTGGCCTTCTAGGTCTTTTTGACTTGGGCCTGGCCCTTTAAGTAATGCACTGCATTTGTGCAAAGCACTAAGAATCTTTTTAGATTCAAAACAGAAGTACAAAGCACTTTTTGATCCCTTGATCTAAACAAGTTTTTCCTTGTTTCAGAGAACCAAAGGTTCATAACAAGTGCAAGGCACTATTTTTATTTTTTATTTTATTTATTTATTTATTTATTGAAGATCAATGATCTTGTTCTTAGATCACTGATCTGTTCATAAGAGAATTTTCTCTTCTTTCAAAGGTTTTTACCTTTTTTATTCTTGAGGAGTTCTTCAGAGTCCTCTTTCTCTTTTTTTTTAGAAAAAATGTTGATGCCTTTGAATTGAGGTCTGGGGTCCCTTTTATAGTGCCCATAAATTAGTTAAATTTGTTAAAAAGATCTTTTTCTAAGTGATTTGGGGAATTTTCCCCACCGTTGGATCTTTGATCCAAAGGTCTCTGTTTTACAGAAGGAAATCTTCTTGTTTTTAACAAGAACAGAAAAGATTTATTCTGTTTTGCGCAACTCCCTTAGCGCATGACACGTGTCGCGCAGCGCAGCGCTTGCGCAGCTGCGCAGACACGTGTCGCGCAGCGCAGCGCTTGCGCAGCTGCGCAGACACGTGTCGCGCAGCGCTTGCGCAACTGAAAGTTGTTTCTTTTACTTTTAGTTTTTAAAAGAGCCCTGCTCTGATTGGACGCACCGCTTTGGGCGTTGCGCTGTCGTATCAACTTCTGACACATGGCGCGTTGCGCGCAGCGCAAAGGATCTGAAGCGTTGCTTCATTTATTTCAATTTTAATTTTCAATACAGAGCTTTGCTCTGATTGGGGGAAGATGAAGCGTTGCTTCATCTTCCGCCTTGGAATTTGAACAGAGCTTTGCTCTGATTGGGGTAAACAAATGCCCCCCCACCGTTGCGCTTACGTGGCCTCCAAACGCAAGCGCAACGGTGGCAGAATCCCAACCGTCGCGGCAACTTTTGGAAGTTGAAAGGGCACTTGGTGCCTATAAATAGGACCTTTGGTCCTTTACAGATGATCATCATCTCCAAAAATTTTATTTTCAGAACCTCAGAGCCCTGCTCTTGTTTTCAAGAACTCTTAGATTTTCTTTAAAAGGAACTATTTAGGTAAGAATTAGTCTTGAATTAAATCAATTTTAATTAATTGAGCTTTGCTCTTATAGATCTTTGGCCTAGAGAAACCCTTCTGGGGTTTTCACCAATAGAGCCTTGCTCTGTTTCAAGGTTTCTTGACCTAAGAACAGAACCTTGCATCTTTATCAAAACATAGATCTCTTTGATCTAAAATAATGAACTTTTAAGAGTTTGAATATGAATAATGAAAATTAAAAATGGAGTTTTGTATTTTAATGGACTATATCATCTTTTAATAATAGTGACCTCAGAATCTTGGGGGACTTCTTTAAATTTCCCTTATTAGGATTTTGATAGTCACTCCTGTTCGTAGAGCATTGCTCTCGAGGAGTTTAACCATCTGTGCTCGTTTTTTAACAAGAATTCGCTTAATCAGTCAGTCTGCTAATTCTGTTGATCTTCTTTCACAGGAACAATGGACGCCCATATGTATGCTCTCAATGAGATCATCTCTTATGGGGACATCCTCCGACTTGGCCGCTCTCAGAATCGAGAGTTCACAAACGCGGAGTGTGCTGAAATTATGAGCCGTTTCGACGCATACAATGGTCCACTGCTCCCCCGGCGTTCCTCCCTCCTTAAGCTTATCGTGGGAGCCATCTGGGAAGCGCTTCCCCTATTCTGTTCCGGCGTGCCGCTTAGGGCGTTGGATGTCGCTGAGGACAAGGTGCACTCGGTGTACCTATTGAACTTTATCTCGAAGAGACGGCGAGACAGTCTTATCGATCTCTTGCACGAGGTCTTTCAACAGTCTGCCATACTCGCTGCTTATCGGAGGGCGGAAGACATCAGGGGGGACCCTGACGCTTGTGCTCGCGAAAGAAAGCACACTAGGATGGTCCGCGAGGCCTGGAAAGTCATAGATAGAGTCACTTTTGAATTCCTCAATCCATGCCCTGGATCTGAGGTTATTCCATTGTAACTTTCGTTTATTGCTTTTATGATTGTAAGAACTTCGGGCAATATTAATAAAAATTTTGTTTTTCCTCGCCTGTCTTATCCTTTGTTCTGAGTCTTTTGCCCATGCATGAATGAATGTGTCTTGAACGCTTGATCAAATGTAAATCAGATGCTCTTTCTGTTGCTTTTCCTCTTTCTCAGCATGTCGTCACAATTAGCAGGTAATAGAGTAAGCTTCTTGATTTCTTCACGAGATAGCGAGGGCTTAGGCTGCAGGTTCAGACCTGCTGCCTAAGACTTTTCAACTCTATGAGCCGTGAGGATCTCATAGAGACTTTTCTCCCTACGGATCGAGAGGATCTCGTAGGTGGGTTTTTCTCCTTAGGAATCGTGAGGATTCCTAAGTGTGGTTTTCTCTTGTAAGTCGTAAGGATCATACAAGAGAATTTTTCCCTCTTACGAGTCGAGAGGACTTGTAAACGGTTGTTTCCCTCCTTGTCGAAGTTCGATGTTGGAGAGTGAGACCCGTGGATGGTATGTAAGAGACCGTTTTGGGCCAACTTACAGGGTCCCAGTGCTTAGGAAACAGGCTTCTTTTATGCCCACTGCCTAAGGCTTTATCTCACGAGTCGAGCCGCCTCAACAATTTTTTCCGCAAGTCGAGACGAATCGAGCGTTTCTCGCAAGAACATCTTAACGTCGCATTTAACCTCTGCTCTTTACGACAGAAGCCCATTAAGGTTGGTGGTACTTAGGGTTTTGGCCATCGTACCATCGCATAAGCTGATATAGTCCTCGATAGGCAATCGTGCTGTTCGAGTAGCCCTGCGACTGCCGTGTCTTTGATCCCTTCGGGGGCTGGACAAGACGTCTTCAAGCAATCCTCCTTGGCAGTTTGACCGTCGGAAGAGCAAACGTTAGGAATTTGCCATGTCGCTTTTTACTTGAAGTTAGGCTTATTTTGGTGAGCCCCGATGAGTCATAACCACTCTGCGCTGGTGTGGGGATGATCTCCGATAGTCTTTTGGGCTTTATATGAGTTGCCGTCAAGACCCTGAAGCTAGGAATTTGGCCTTTGTTTCGTTTGCTGGCATTGCGTCTGCTGTATCGAGACGAATGTTGCGGTGGGAACTGGGGATTTTGTCGTGGCTCCGTTTGTTTGATGACGTTGCGTCTGCTGTGTCGAGACGAACGTTGGGGTGACATCTCGTCTGCTGTATCGAGACGGACGTCGAGGTTGTCTCTAGGTTGCTGGTAAACCGCAGAGGTTTGGAACTAGGGATTTTGCCGTAGCTCCATTCGTTTAATGACGTTGCGCCTGCTGTGTCGAGACGAACATTGGGGTGACATCTCGTCTACTGTATCGAGACGGACGTCGAGGTTGTCTCTAGGTTGCTGGTGAACCGTCGAGGTTTGGAACTAGGGATTTTGCCATGGCTCCATTCGTTTAATGACGTTGCGCCTGCTGTGTCGAGACGAACATTGGGGTGACATCTCGTCTGCTGTATTGAGACGGACGTCGAGGTGGTGACCATTCTGTGCTGGTGCGAGATGATCTCCGATTTTCTTTCTGGTTTTATATTAGTTACCGTCAAGACGTCGAAGCTAGGAATATGGCCTTCGCTTCGTTTGCTTTGGTGTGTCCAAATCCTGTTGGAGGACGAACGCTGGGGTTAACATTTCGTCTGCTGTATCGAGACGAACGTCAAGGTGGTGACCACTCTGTGCTGGTGCGAGATGATCTCCGATTGTCTTTCCGGTTTTATGTGAGTTACCGTAAGGACGTTGAAGCTAGGAATGTGGCCTTCGCTTCGTTTGCTTTGTCACGTCCGAATCCCTGCTGGAGGAAGAACGCTGGGGTGACAACTCGTCTGCTGTATCGAAACGAACGTCGAGGAGGTGACCACTCCATGTGAGATGATCTCCGGTGGTCTTTCAGGCTTTATATGACTTGCCGTTAAGACCTTGAAGCTAGGAATTTGGCCTTCGCTTCATTTGCTCACACTGCGTCTGGTGTATTAAAACGAATGCTGAGGTGGAGCTAGGATTTTGCCGTCACTCCGCTTGGTTTTGACCATGGGGTATTTTGTTAACTTTGCATGTACACCCTGCTGGACTGCGAAGGAACGCCGTTGTTGACATTGCGTCCGCTGTAACGAGACGAATGCTAAGGTGGAGTTGGGATTTTGCCGTTACTCCGCTTTGTTTCGACCGTGAGGTCTTTTGTTGACGTTGCATCTGCCTCCAGCTGGACTGCGAAGGAACGCTATTGTTGACATTGCGTCTACTGTATCGAGACGAATGCTGAGGTGAAGCTGGGATTTTGCCATCGCTCCGCTTGATGGTGTAATATCTGTGTCTTGCTGGAATGAGGAGGCACACCGTTGTTGGTCTCCAGGCTGCAGATGTGGCCATTGAGATTTGGAACTAGAGACTTTGCCATGGTTCCGTTTCGTTGCGATTCTGAGGTCGGTTGTTGACGTCATGTCTGCATCTAGTTGGAGTGAGGAGAAACGCTGTTGGTGATCTCTAAGTTGTCGATGTTGACGTCGAGACCCTGAAGCTCGAGATCTTCGTTTGCTTCATTTGTTGACATCGTGTCTGTAATATTGCGACAAATGTCGAGATTGTCTCTAGGTTGTCTATGAACCGTCGAGATTTGGCTTCGCTTTCTGATGGAGCCTGTTGGGAAGGTATGGTTCCCTCTTTATCTGCGCCCCTGGATTGTATACAGAAATCGATGTGATCTAACCTGTAGGGCAAAAAGTTTCATTCTTTCATTTTTTTTATTCTTTCCGTGATGCTCTATCATTTCAGCTTTTTATATCGCGAAAATCGTGATTGCCCAATCATTTCGGCTATTTTTTTCTTTTTACTCGCTACTTTTTATTGCGAGTTGCCTAATCATTTTGGCTATTTATTTTATTTTTACTCGCTATTTTTTTATTGCGAGTTGCCCAATCATTTCGGCTATATTTTTTTATTTTTACTCGCTGTTTTTTATTGCGAGTTGCCCAATCATTTCGGCTATTTCGTGTGCATACGTTTTTACTTGCTGCTTTTGTTGCAAGTTGCCCCATCATTTCGGCTATTTAATATGCATTTTCAGCTCGCTGATTTTTATCGCGAGCGTAGAACTTGGAATCTGGTGCCAATCTCAGCATCAGTATCACTACAACCGGAATATTGCCAGGAGCGAATCATCATCTGCCATGAAAGGACTTGGAATTTGATACCGATTTAGGCATCAGTATCGCTACAACTGGGATATTGCCAGGAGCGAATCATCATCTGCCATGAAAGGACTTGGAATTTGATACCGATTTAGGCATCAGTATCGCTACAACTGGGATATTGCCAGGAGCGAATCATCATCTGCCTCCGTCGATGTCGAACAAAGCTGGCTTAGCGAACAGGGTTAAGGTCCTGTTGACTAAGGCTTTTGACTTCATGAGCCGTAAGGGTTTCACAAAGGTATTTCTCCCTACAAGTCATGAGGATCTTGTAGGTGTATTTTCTCCTTAGGAGTCGTGAGGATTCCTAAGTGTATGTTCCTCGGTAAGTCGTAAGGATTCTACAAGAGGGTTTTCTCCTTGTAAATCGAGAGGACTTACAAGTGTTGTTTGCTGTACGAGCATATCCCTAGTCACGGATGAGACTTTGTTAGGGAAATGTTTATTCACGCCCGTGGATTGTAAACAAGAGCCAGTATTGGACCACTTGTAGGGCAATGTCGAAAGTTGTGGGGGTTGCTTAAGCACAGGTTTAGGTCTCTGTAACTTAAGACTTTCAAATCTTATGAGCCGTGTGGGACCCATAAGAGAGTTCTCCTTACGAGTCGTGAGGATCTCGCAAGTGTATTTTCTCCTTAGGAATCGTGAGGATCCCTAAGTGTGTTGCTCCCTTGTGAGTCGTAAGGATCTCATGCGGGTGGTTTCTCCTTACAAGGTCGAAAGGACCCTATAAGTGTCTTTTAACGAGGTTGCGCCCTTTCGGGTTTTCACAAACACTCGCCGGTAGCCCTGCTGTTTTTACTCACGGAGCCCTTTCGGGTTTTCATCCGTGCCCATTTTGCTTATGGACATACCGTTTTTTTTAATTCTTTTTATTTTCTTCTTCTTTTTTATTTTTTATTTTTTTTTAAAACGAGGTTGCGCCCTTTCAGGTTTTCACAAACACTCGCCGGTAGCCTTGCTGTTTTTACTCACGGAGCCCCTTCGGGTTTTCATCCGTGCCCATTTTGCTTATGGACATACCGTTTATTTTTTTTTTATTCTCGTCAGCCTGAGGATGCTGCGGTAGAAGTTTAAAGACATTTCGGTCATTTGCAAGTTTTAGGACATTGCGGTCTACCGTCGCCGTATTTGAGGCGAACATCTAGTTTATTGACTTTTCGGTCTATGAAGCTTTCTCTATGACTGACCCTGATGCCCCTGGCGTATACATCTTTCTCGGAGCGTGCGGTTGTGGCGGACTCACCCTCCAGTTTTCAGACAGCACAAACTCGCCCTGTTGGTATTGGTCTTCAACCCAGTTTTTGAAGACGTAGCAGTCCTCGATCAGGTGACCTACTGTTTGGTGGTAAGGGCAATAATTAGGATTATTAATATCGCCTGGCCGCAACGGACGTTTTGGACTCAGCAGATTGATGAGTCTGTCGCACACTGCCAGCTCGAACAGTCCCCTTGTTTTATCTTGTGGAAACGAGTAAGGACGTTTCAACTTTTCCTGGAGGGGTTGCCGCTTGTTGCTTTGGCGAGCAACCGGTCTAGGGTCACTTGATTGTTGTTGAGCGCTGGCGACGAAGGCCGTTTTTCCTTTTCCTTTATCCTTTTTGTTCGCTCCGTTGTTTGAAGGGTCGAGATTTTTTTCGAATAGCATGCGATTACACGGCTGAACGTTCTCGCAGCTCCTCAATTCCTTTATTTTTGAAATAGATTCCCCGAGAGAAGGGTTGGGGGTAGCTTCTTCGTCAGAGTCGCTTCCAAAGGTGATAATTTGTGATCCCTTGGAGTCAGCTATATGACAATCGTCGGCGGCTCATTTGCGCTCATCTATCGCATTTTTTCGACGTCTACAAGCTTCACATTTTGTCCTGTCGAAGTGTTTCTTTTGAGCGACATACCCTTGCCACCAACAGTTAAAGGATTCGCAGTCTTCGGTAGGATGTATAATCTTCTGATGATATAAACAGAAGTTAGGGTGCATTTCTACCTCAGAGAAGGTATTTTCTTCATAGTGCAATAACTTCATTCCTACTGATAGAGCTTTGGCGAACCTTTTCCTCGTCTTGAATTTGCTTTTACCCACAGTGTATGGCTTTTGATTTGACGGGAATGCTTTGGCTCTTTCAAATATGGCTATTTCACGCTCTTGATTGGCTTTTGCTTTCAGACGAATTTCATTTAGGAAGACATCGATCAACTCGTCTGATGGCTGTAGAATTTCCGGTTCGGGGTTCGCCATTGGTTTCTCGGCGCAAGAAGCTTCTTTATTATCTGTCAGTGAGTGAGAAATCACATGACAAGTCGCTACGTAGTCTTCGGATTCATCTGATGAGTTTTCTCCATCGTTTTCATCCTTGACTAAAGAACAAGCTGCCCCCGGCGTGTCCGTCTTCTTTGGAGAATGCGGCTGTGGTGGGTTTACCTTCCAGTTTTCCGACAGCGCGAACTTGCCTTGTAGGTACTGATCCTCGATCCATCTCTTAAAGACAAAACAATCTTCGATCGGGTGACTTACCGTTTGGTGGTAAGGGCAGTAATCGGGATTATTGAGATCGCCTGGCTGCGAAAGACACTTTGGACTCGGTAGATTAATGAGTCTGTTGCACACTGCCAGCTCAAACAGTCTTCTCGTTTTATTCTGCGGAAACTAGTAAGGACGTCCCAGCCTCTCTTCGAGGGATGGGCGTGGGCGCACGTTGTTTTGGCGAACGACCGGCTTTGAGTTGTTCGACCGTTGTTGAGTATTGGCAACGAAGCTTGCCTTCCCTTTGCCCTTTTCATTCTAAGGCTCTGTCTTTGAAGAAGAAGGCCTATGGCCCATCTGGTCCATTTGGGTCAGCTTGTCAATCAAGGCCTGGAAGGTGGTCAGCTTGAAAAGCATCATGAACTGGGAGATGGCCGCTTGCGGATCGAGAGTGCCCATAAACATGCCTACCGCAGGTGCCTCTTCTATGCGTTGTTCGCATTTCGACCATAGGTTTCGTCATCGTGTTGCGTATTGGACCCACATTTCGCCTGGCCTTATTCTGGCATTTATTAGTGCTGTTATCGGGGTGCGTTCACTAGCACTTGCGAATCTTTGTGTGAACAGTAGCTCCATCTCCGCAAATGTTTTGACAGAGTCGTTAGGTAGCTCCAAATACCATTCAAAGGCTGTTTCTGCTAAGCTGCTGACGAATTGACATAGCAACAATTTGTCATCGCCTCCAGTATTGCCGCATAAGGCCCTGAATTGAGCGACATGCTGATGCGGATTCCCTGTCCCTTTATATACGTGGAATTTAGGGATCGTATATCCTGGCGGGTAACTGATTTGGTCGTACCAGCTCGGATACGGTCGTCCAGTTCTAGCAATTTACCCAGCCGCTTCATTCACCTAATGAACCCGGATCTGCTGAGCTATATATTCGTCCAAGTCAGCTTTGGAGATTGCCTCCTCCTTGGCTGTTGACAGAGCCGGTGGAGGATTTGACGTTTCTCCCCTGTCGTCTTTAACAATGATTGGAGGGTCTTCAGCTGGAGGGTCCGGCTGTGACATCATCTCTATCATATCTTGGAAGAGGAGGGTCATTTTCTTTATGCCGGCTGCTTGTTCCGCAGCCTCTTTATCCTTTTTCTCTAATATCCGGCGAAGAAACTCAGCGTCAGTTTTTTGTTCTTGACGCTCATCCGAGAACGTTTCAGAGCTTTCTTTTGGCTCAGTGAGTGCAGCCATTGTAGTCATCATTTCCTGAAGCTTTTGTTGTTGCTCCTGGGCTTTCGTCACGGATCGGGTGAGCGGTTGGTGGCCCGTAGAAGTGCGGCTTTCCTCCTTTCCAGAAGCCATATAAACAGTGTGCACCACCATGCCCCCAGACTTGGGGCGTTTGTGTTCGGTGTCTTTGCGATTTGCCGAAGACACAGGGGCTTTTTGCGGCCTCCTTTTTTGAGTGATTGGAGTTAAGGGAGCCGTTGTAGTGGGCATCCAAGTAGCTTTTGCTTTTTGTGGTTTGACAGAGTAATCCTTCCCCTGCCGAACCTTCATCTTTTTCTGTCGTCGGAGGCAGTCTTGATCAATCACCGACTCTTGGACCAGTCGCCAGACTTTGTAAATTTTAGAGGACAGCCGTTGAGGGGGCTGTTCTAGCTTTTTCTCTGGAGTACTCTTCGCAGCTGAAGGAGTTCATTTCAACATTGCAGTAGAAGAGTTTCTGTGCACCGTATTCAGCAATTCAAAGCTGTTCCCGATTGGAACAGCAGTATCGATCCCCACCGTTGGAGCTGGAGGAGTAAATCCAGAGGGGAAGTTGCCCCCAGCCTTCCTCACTCGGCGCCAGTACCGACGTCGGGCATGTCGTGCTGATGGAGTTGTTTCAGCTATAGGGGTGACCTCCTCATGCCCCCTGTGTTGGTCAGAATATACTGGTACCAGCTTTTTAAAGATCGACGTCCGTTGAACGGGGACGGCCAACTTGTCAGAAGCGGACTTCTGAACATGGGAAGCAACCTTGGTGATTTTGCCAGGAACGGGAGTTGGAATGGCTATCCGCTTCGGGATAACGCCTTCTGGTATGGCAGGCTTCTTCGTGAGCCTGTTAGAGCTCTGGCCTAGTCCGTTAAAAACTGAAGCAGTGGAGTTGGACGACCCGTTGAGAGGGGTCGCGGCAGTGGTAAGTCGATCGAAGACCGACTTCTTTGGAGCTTCTTGCAATGTCATTGGGGCGTTGAAGCTCATTGGTGGGAGCATGGTCCCAAAAAATAGTCCAGTGGTGGCTTGAGCCACCTGCTCCACCGGCATTTTGAAAAGGGAGGCCGCTTGGGGCCCATAAGTCACTCCTCCAGCAATGACGGAGCGAGAGTTATCGCTGCGGGCGGCAGTTCGAAGCCATTGATTTTCTGTTTTCTTTTTAAAGCAAGACACCAAATCTTAGTACCTTGAATCCACAGGCAATCACAGCAAACCTCGATTTATTCGCGAACACGACACACGAAGTGTGGAGTGGAAAGAGGAAGAGGTCCCACCGGGCGTGCTAGAATCTGTTCCCCTCCGAACGGCGGCCTAGACTTTGCGTCTTGCCTGAGATTCGGGGCAGATGCTATTTGGTTTTATCCGTCTAACTCTCCGAAGATGCCAAGTTGATTTATGGCACCGTGTATCGGAGGTTTAGACGGATGCGGCCGATGTAGCAAACTTCGTCAGATTCCCCCTTCAGGGTGAGGGGTTTTTGATTGTGGGGACGCTCTTCCCTGCAGGTGCAAGCCCCTGCAGTTAATTACGCTACCACGTCGCGGTAACAACTTTCTCCTTCTCCAGAATTTCACTTCGTGTCGTGGGTGTTTGTTTTGTTTGTGGTTGCCCGTGGATTGTATACGGAGACTGAGTAATGCCGTCGCCCGTAGGACGTGGATTAGTCCAAATCCGTATTTACTTAGATTTGGGTTTGGTGTTTTTAGTTTAAGAATACATTAGTCGCGTTGCGGCTAAGATCAACTTAAACGTTCGTTAAGGATACGTTAGTCTTGTTTTAGACTAAGATCGACTTAACGGGATCGTTTAGATCCGACAAAAGAGCGTTTGGGCTCTATTGTTCCAGTTTAGGGACATAGTGGTCCAACATTCCCATTATGGGGGCGGATATTGGTTTAAGGACGCATAAGTCCATGAGTTTAAGGACCCCACCGTCCGTATTAATGTGTGGTTGTCAGGACACGTCACCTCTCTGACGACGTTGAAGGATTACAACGATAAATATCAGAGGAGTTCAGAGATGTACCCTTGAACCAAAGTTGGTTGAGAGATCTATAGTCCAATTTGGGACTAAAGTTTGTTTGAAGGTTTGATTTAAGGACACGTTAGCCATATTTGAGGCTAAGATCAACTTAATCGTTTGTTAAGGATACGTTAGTCCAATTTGAGACTAAGATCAACTTAACGGGATCATTTAGATCCGACAAAAAAGCGTTTGGGCTCTATTGTTCCAGTTTAGGGACATGGTGGTCCAATGCCAGTTTAAGGACGTTTCGGTCCGTTATTAGTTTAAGGACGTTTCGGTCCGATATTAGTTTAAGGACGTTTCGGTCCACGAGTTTAAGGACCCCGCAGTCCATATACGTGTGGTCGTTGGGACCCGTCACCTCTCTGACGTCGTTGAAGGATTACAACGACAGGTGTCAGAGGAGTTCAGAGATGTACCCTCGAACCGGTAGTAAATTGATTTAAGAGAGCAATTTTGCTCAGTCAATTTAATTTAAGGACTTACAACCAAAATTGGGCTAAGTCCAGTTGAAAATGTTCAACATTTTATTTGCTTTTGCATTGCATTTCTTTTTTATTTTTATTTAGGCTTTGCCCAGAAAGGATGCAGAGCATCAATTTGTTTTGGGCTCTGCCCTTTATAAATGATGCAGAGCATCAATTTGTTTTGGGCTCTGCCTTTTATAAATGATGCAGAGCATCAATTTGTTTTGGGGCTCTGCCCTTTTATTGCTTTGCAATTTATTTTGGCCTTCTAGGTCTTTTTGACTTGGGCCTGGCCCTTTAAGTAATGCACTGCATTTGTGCAAAGCACTAAGAATCTTTTTAGATTCAAAACAGAAGTGCAAAGCACTTTTTGATCTCTTGATATAAACAAGTTTTTCCTTGTTTCAGAGAACCAAAGGTTCATAACAAGTGCAAGGCACTATTTTTATTTTTTATTTTATTTATTTATTTATTTATTTATTGAATATCAATGATCTTATTCTTAGATCACTGATCTGTTCATAAGAGAATTTTCTTTTCTTTCAAAGGTTTTTACCTTTTTTTATTCTTGAGGAGTTCTTCAGAGTCCTCTTTCTCTTTTTTTTTAGAAAAAATGTTGATGCCTTTGAATTGAGGTCTGGGGTCCCTTTTATAGTGCCCATAAATTAGTTAAATTTTATAAAAAGATCTTTTTCTGAGTGATTTGGGTAATTTTCCCCACCGTTGGATCTTTGATTCAAAGGTCTCTGTTTTACAGAAGGAAATCTTCTTGTTTTTAACAAGAACAGAAAAGATTTATTCTATTTTGCGCAACTCCCTTAGCGCGTGACACGTGTCGCGCAGCGCAGCGCTTGCACAGACACGTGTCGCGCAGCGCAGCGCTTGCGCAGCTGCGCTTGCGCAGCTGCGCAGACACGTGTCGCGCTGCACTGCGCAGCTGCGCTTGCTCAGCTGCGCAGACACGTATCGTGCAGTGCAGCGCTTGCGCAGCTGCGCTTGCGCACCTGCATGTCGCGCAGCGCAGCGCTTGCGCAGCTGTGCTTGCGCATCTGCGCAGACACGTGTAGCGCAGTGCAGCGCTTGCGCAACAGCGCCGACACGTGTCGCGCAGCGCAGCGCTTGCGCACCTGAAAGTTGTTTCTTTTTCTTTTAGTTTTTAAAAGAGCCCTGCTCTGATTGGACGCACCGCTTTGGGAGTTGCGCTGTCGTATCAACTTCTGACATATGGTGTGTTGCGCGCAGCGCAAAGGATCTGAAGCGTTGCTTCATTTATTTCAATTTTAATTTTCAATACAGACCTTTGCTCTGATTGGGGGAAGATGAAGCGTTGCTTCATCTTCCGCCTTGGAATTTGAACAGAGCTTTGCTTTGATTGGGGTAAACAAGGGCTGTTTCTGAGATTTACTGGTAAGTGTTATCAGTAGTTTCTCGACCCGTTATGGGCACCATATCGGCATGACTTATCAAGCTATTGGGGTCTGACGTTTACCATCCCCAGGTGAGATATGCGACATATCAGACGAAGAGACCGGACTGTACGGTGGTGTTACTGATTGGATTTGCAGGAGTATGAGCAGGCATGCTTGTTAATCTTCTGATCGCTCAATACCCGGATGGCCGTTACGTTTAGCAGACTGCTTGCGGCTTGTGGGTGTTTGATATGATCATCACCTACTGCCGGCGTATTGACGAGTCTTTAGAATCCTACATAGAGGTTTCCTGGTTCATGCGAAACGAAGTAGGAGCACATATGAGATATGTGCGGGACAGAGATTAATGCGTGTATGTGATACCGCATTTTATTCTCGCGATTTGTGATATCGGTCAGTTATATGTGATATAGCCGGGTTATCGAATCAATTGTTGATTCGATAAGTTGTTGCATTTGATATTAGTCGGTTATATGTGATATAGCCGAATTATTAAATCAAGTGTTGATTTAATAATTTAATGTATAATTGTATATTTTATATACTAGATTTCATTAACTAATATTAGCTCACTTAAACTTTTCTTTTTTCTCACAAGTGTGCTTTAGTATATATGTGATATATATTAGTGTACATTTTATTGTGCCATGCTTGATGCCACATGCTACATGGGTGTATGAGACTCACACCATACTAATAATAATGTGAGGGTTTATATTTATTTAAGTAAATCAAAATTAGTGTTAATTAGTCACATGCTTGGAAGCTTGGAGAAGCTTGTAGTATCTTTGACTAAGTCCACTCCTTTTATTTTACTTGTAGATATTTATTAACCTAACCATTATTGTTAGCCATGGTTTAATCTCTAGATGGGTTAGTGTATGAAACTAACTCACCCATGGTTGTTATTCTCATCTCATTAGTTCATTCTCAGCTCATCTCTTCATCTTCTTCATCCTTGAGAAAAAGCTTTCTAGCTTTTGGTAAAGTGAGAAAATATTGTAAGAAAAGGAAAACTAAAGTGAGCCCATTTCCTACTTCATCATCCTCTACTACTTGTCATTTAGTTTTGGGTGTTTGCTTCACTAATTTCACAATTAGTAAAGAGGTAGCATGAGTTTGAGTCTCCTCGACGTAGATCATCTTTGGCTTAGAAGACTTCGAGCAAGCTTGTTCATTTCTCCGGGAGAACCCTTTCTAGAGTTCGGGTGTTCATGACTTACAGCGAAGGGACTACTACACGGAGCATTAGAAGTGAAGGACCAGTCTACAAAGGTTGTATTCCTCATTCACTTAAATGTAAAGTAGCTTACATGTTTATTCGTCGGATTTTCTAGTAACGATTCTATGGTTAGAGTTAACTAGAACGGCAAATTTTTGAAATTGGCATGGACGATGCCTCCCGAAACCTTGCTGCCATGCTAGGGAACCCTGTAGTGGTATTAGAGCCATGCTAGAAAATTAGACGATATTTGCTAGAATTACGAAACTGAAACAACTCCGAAACACACGAAATCAAGACCTAGTTTCTGTCGAATTTTTAAAGTCTTCAAAATTTTTTTTAAACAAATACAGAATGGTGTATGAGATATAGCATGAACACTCATGAAATTTGAAGCACTTTGGCACAAAAGTGGCCGGCCACATGGGGATATTTTCCGAGCTCCTCAGCCAAGTTATGACATTTTTGCTTCAAATTTCTGTGGTGTTCTAGTCTCTGGGTTTTAGGGTTTCACGTGTTGTTTGTTTTTGCTAAATTTGCATGTGATGTTAATTTTCTGCAAAGGCAATTCGGAGTGTTTCGCAGTCGTAATTCTAATATATATTCGTCTTATTTAGACGACGTTAAAAAGTTTGAATCGATATCAATAGCCCATATTTTCCCTCACTGAAAATTTTCCAAGAGTTAGATTTTTACCTGTTTAAAATTTTCAGAAAATCATGGAAGCGATTCTGTGGACCCTCTAGAAGAACGATACCCAAACTTGACTTTTTGGATTGTGGAACCACGATCATACCCTAGGGTTTGCCACAGTTCCATGGCAACATGAATGAGGCATAGGTCAGCCCTTCTACGGATGGTTCATAGGAGCTGTGGCAGTTTCTGGGTACTTTTTGAACTCCGCTCAAGTGTTGAGCTTGTTGGGAAATTTTGGGTGCTTGATTATTCAATCGAAAAGTTTAATTCCGTCTAGCTATCTGTAATTGTGATACAATAATTGGAATCTATTTAGTTGTGTGCAAGTTTAACATTTCAGTCTTGGGTGAAATCGGGAATCCTGTTGAATTACCCGATTTCTTTTGAAAAGTGTTTTCATAGTTGAGACCTAAATGTAAGATTTGCATTGTTAGGCATAAAATCCAGAATATGTGATATGCCGGGTTTATGATGTCTAAGTGTAACATTTCAGAAAAATAAAATATTATTTTTGGTAATTTATATAATTAAATAATATATATTATGAATATTTTTATGATACGGTATAATTAAATACCGATAAATTAGGAAATATTTAGAAAATTATAGGAATTACTGAAATGAGGGTGTTTTATATGATTTAAGCAAATTATAAAGTCCTTATGATTAATTATATTCCATTTTAATGCTAATCGCAATTAAATATCACTAATCGTGCATTAAGCTTGATTTGTGCATATGACATGCACCATGTCATATTATACATTGTTACATTTTTTCTACCATGGCTTTTCTTTTTCAAGCTTGGATTTGTTTTAAAATGAAATGAAAAGGAAAAGGAAACAAAAGAAAAGAAAAGGAATAAAGAAAGAGGTATGGGCATGAGAGAGAAGAGAGAGAGAGAGAGAGAGAGAGAGAGGTGAGGGGTCAATTGACCATGGTCCCCATTGTTTTCCATTCATTTCCCTTGATCTTTTCCCTCTTCTTTCTCCTTCATGGCTGCCCTCTTCTTCTCCCTCCTCTACCTCATCACAACACACCCAAAAACACATCCAAATATCATCTCCCTTTCATTAAAAACTTACACAAGCTCACTACAAGCATTTTGGACCAAGAAAAATTGGATTTTGAAGACTTGGGGCAACTCAAGAAAATTCTTGAGTTGCCAAATGAGGTACTTCCTTCACCATTAGTGTAGAATTTCATTCACTTTAGCATTCATGTTAGTTTAGAAGTGATTTAGTGTAGATTAGTGAACTTTGAAAATTCCAAATTAGGGTTTTGAGGAAGTCTTGAATTGAGATAGTGTAATTGAGTTTAGTAGTGACCTTAAACCCCTTTAGTGTTAGAATATTGGACTTAAACCCCAATTCGCAAATTTAGAAATCCCTGATATCGTATTTTATGGAAATTGTGATGTGTTTTGGAGAACTGCTATAACCCGGAGGCCCTGAAAATTATTTAGCAAACACAGTGAGTGGTGCAGGCAACCTAGATGGATAACCCCAAGACCCGAGACCCCAACTCCACCTTGTGGCCGCAATTAAATCCATTCTGGCCGCAAATTGCAGCCAGAGCAGGGATATGTGGGGTCATGTTTGGTTCATGGCTCCATTATCAGTTAATTAGACCTCCCCTATATGCAAAATGTCCCAATTGTCACTTGAGGCAATTCTGGAAGAGTTTTCCCTAAGTTGTTGTTTTCGTTTTGCAGTCTTTAATAACTTGAGATTTGATATTCATGTTTTTATCGGTCGATTCACATTTGTACGTCAATCGTCGAAAGTTGCTTGGTTATTCTTGCATGTGTAGACCATAAGTTTTAACCTATGTGTGATACGCATGCCGTTTTGGTTTTCGTGTGCGATCTCGATTTACGATATTACGTATGATATGTAGGTACCCCCACGTAGACTTCGGACGATGAAGAAGAGGATGGCGACATCGACATCGGCACGCAAGAATCAAGGTGAGTAGATATATATCTATGGGGGAAGTCGGGTGGATGGCGTATAGCACCCCCGCAGTTTCGTAGTGTAGCAAGGATATGTTTTATACTTATATTCTTTTATGTGAAATTTGGATAATTAGCAAGTACGATCTTAGAAGATCATGGGTCAATTATAGTATAATTGGATGATAGTGTCAATAGTTAGTTTTAGTCGCGAACCCTAGAATAAGGTTTACACTCACACACACACGCACGCATACATTTGATTTACTTGTGCGTATATGGGGATATATATATATATATATATATATATATACATATATGTATGTGAGTATGTGTGTGTGTGTATACATATACTTGGATATGAGGATAGTATATGGTACTTGGAGATGAGTCGATGAGATTGGGTATGGTACCACGAAATCGGTGATGTGATTTGGTTCCTATTATAAGATACGACACGATATTATAGCGGGTCCTTAGGCGTTGCGTTTTCATACACACGCATATATATTTATATATTGATGGTATCAGTATGTACTAGAGTTTAGATTAGTACCCTTAATTCAGAATATGATGACAAGGATACCATATGAATAATGAGATAAACATGATATTCGACTCATACCCAGATTTGGGATGCCGTATGATAGATTTACCGTACGTGATATGATTATGATGATAGATTCGCACTCTTGACTCGAGAATGTCATATTATATATATTGTATCGTACGAGATACTATTGAGACGGGATCACCGACTACTATATATATATATATATATATCGACTCAGACTTAGGTGGTTTTCCTTACCTTTCGATTAGTCTGTTAGTTTAGTCATGTAGTTTACTTAGTAGATATTAGATTGGGCTCGAGTCATACTTATTTCAAAACTAACGAATCGTGAGTATTTTAAAGACAGGCCAAGAGATTCTATGGATATTTCAAAGGACGCACCTTTTCTTAAAAACACCGTAGCCCCTATTTTATAAACACCACGATTCGTGTTATTCCAAATGCCAAAACTGTATGACTCGTATATATATGTATATTCTTATATGTCGCGTTATTATTCATGTTCCGCATATTCTTACTTTTCGCATCGTATTGCATGCTTATTTGTGTTTTCATTGGTTATTATTAAAATCATGCTGTCGGGACACCAGCACCATTACCGATGATTCCTATGCCCCACGTACACCTGCTTGTCGGCTCACACACATCATCATCGGTAATTGCCATGTCACGTACACATTAGAAAACACTATTTCATTGTATAAATTGCTAGCTGATAGTTTTCGACATAATACTAGTACGCTTGCTTTTATATGATAGCTTAGACATTGCATTTATTATTGTGATATCTCATGCATGTGTATTTTCATTTGTCATGCAATATTATGGAACTTATTACCGGTATTTCATTGTTTATTTACCCTTGAGATTGGGATTTCGGATTTCCATGAGATTTCTGGATTTGGCGAAACCCCAAAAATTTTATAAACTTATTATCATTTTAAAGATAGAAAATCGCGGTTTTCTCATGATATGATTTGAGAGGAGTCCATCATGAGTTTTCTCGGCTCTTGAGTGATATCATACACCCGATTCGAGGAGGAGGATGAACCGTCTGTGGGTGCATGGTGGACCCGGTATGGTACCCCGGGGCAAGATGGTCGCGGATGATGGCATTGAGCCTGGCAGGAGAGGACTACGGACCGGTGATTTTATTATGACTCGACGGATATCCGGAGGATACTGATCGGAGTATAGGCCAATCCAGATTGTCGGAGCCTGAGGTATTGAGATTTGATGTTGTGGGCCAGTCCGGATTGCTGGAGCCTGAGATATTGAGATAGCAAGATATATATTCTGTGTCGATGCTAGACACTGATTTTCTGTTGATTTCATTGATGATACCTCGATTTATATATATTCAGAAATCTCACTAAATTAAGAAAACAGTTTTCTCATTCATGATGTATTCTGTTTTCATTATATTGCATCCATACATCATATATGATATGTTGCTACCTGAGGCATTTTCACTAGTACTTGGTATTACACTTATATATAGATGTTTACCCTTGCCATTATTATATGCTTCAGGTTATATATTGAGGATATTATTATCGTATGACCTAGGATTGAGTCATACATGCGATTTTCTCTCGATGATGTTTTCTACTCACGAGTTGGCAACTCACCCCCGTTGTGCCACAGTTTCTTGCAGGTTTTGCCGTACAGGTTTCCTTGGCGGATTTGCTGGCACATTGCTCTTTCAGGGTGATTGCTTTGGTAGGTGGGTTCACTCGCATCGTGACCACCCTTGTATTTCATTATATTCAGTTGTATCTAGTAAACTCCATCAACCAGACTTGTATTAATTTATAGACTTAGAAGACCAGTGTATATTCTTTCGACCTTAGAGTCGCGCTTGTATTATTATGGTTTTCTTGATGATTTTGGGTTCCCTTTTGAGTTTCGATCCTCGCCCTTCGGCGTTGTATATTATATTGCTTGTGTGGTTGTGACCGCCAATTAGCGAAGTGCTAGCTCCCTCTTGGGGATGCCTTTATATATATTTCACGTGTTGTACCCTTTTGGGGTCAGTATTTATAAAGCAAACTCTGCCGAAATTTTCAGAAAAGAATTAAGGTTTTAAAAATGCAATACTTCGGCTTATGTTGTTAAACTACTTGCCTTAAAACTAAACATTTCCTTCACTTTCTTCTTTTAAATGGTTTAGATTTCTAGGATTTTGGCTTACTTGAATTAGATGGGGTTGTATAGACTTCATATGATTCAAGTGCCAGTCACGTGTCATTTCGGGTCGTGACACTAAGAGCAATGACGATTCCAATTGTTATAGTTTTTCAATTTCTTTTCTACGACCTTAAGTGTAATATGTGGTGTATCGCCGGTTTCAGTCCTATATGTCAACGATAATTGGGATACGCATATTTACTTACATTGATGACATGTGATGTTATGTGTTGCTGGGATATGTTATATTGGATCGTCGTGTTTGAATAGCCGGGTTTTTTTTTATGTGAGATGAGAGTTTTTCATTTTTATTCATGTAAAAACTTGTATATAATATTCTTTTATTGGGGCACTTCCGGATTGAGGAAGATGTCACCGTTGATGTATATTATTTACTTTTCCGCATTAGGATAGACCCAAGGAGGGTGGCACAAGTAACCGGGTTCAAAAGTCCAGTGGGAGACTATCTCGAGGCGTCGAGACCGGGTCTCCTAACTCTAAGAATTGGTAGGGTTGCTTGCCGCTCTTGTAGGTGTAACGCCTTGAAATTCGTTTAGGATGTTTTCTCGTTAATTAGCTAGTGTGCGTGTTTTTCAAAAACGGATATCTTATTTTTCCTTCTTGGCTAGTGTTAATTTGTGTTGTGAAGTGTTTATATAATTCTAGGGTTATTAATTATTTTAGTCGTGTTACCCTAATTGGAATTTTCCTTTATGAAGTTTACACTTGCACACTTAGCCATTTTGTGACCTAGGTTTAAGTGTTAGCCATTTCTTTCCTTGCATGATTCCTTCTTAATTCCCCACCCTTTTATCAAAACAAAACCCTTTTTAAAATTCAAATTTTTGCAATAGAAAATGAGGTATGGGGGTTAGGTAAAGAAAATTGACTTTTTCTTTGACCCTTTTCTTTCTCTCTTCTCTCTCTTTCTCTCATTTCTGAAACTCCAGCAGAAAAGTAGCAACAAACATAGCATTTTCTTCATCTCCTCTTCTCTTTTCACTTCCCATTGATCTCTATACAAAACCCTACACAAAACAACACATTTCATTCATAAAGCCTTAGGGAAAATGGTCTTTTGAGGAGTTTGGAGGCAAATCTGCACACTTGAGGCTAGGGCTGAGATTTTTGGTGTTTCATAAGGTCTTTTGAAGGTATTAACTTATGTTAGCACTCCTTTTCCATAAACTTGTAGTATTCTTTAGCAAAAATCATGTTTTGATGTGCTTTTTAGTGATATTGAATGGATTTTGTGGTGATATGTTAAAATTAGCATTTTTATGGCTTAATTAGCTTATTAATGGGTTATTAGTGTGATTTTAGACTTGGGTTTGCTTCAGATTTTAGAAAAATACCCTAAAGGTTCATTTTAGTGCAAAAGTGTGGTTTTTAACTAGAAATAGGGCTCTGTAGGATCTGCTGCTACCCGAGTTATTTCAGAATGAAATTGTATTTACTGTAGCATGTATAGGGGGTATAGAGTGCACACGCAAAACCTGGGAGCCCATCTGCCTACCCAGGCCGCCAAAAAATACGTTCTGGCCGCAATTTGCGGCCAGATGAGGGTGTTGGGGGTTGGGGTTTGGGCCACAGGAGTCTGCTGCTATGTGTAGTATTTTGGTATATATAGTTTTGTAAATTTGTTCCTGTATAAAAATCTGGAGTTAAATACCTATTTTCTCGTATTTTAAAATGTCGTGACACGCGTGATACGTGTGTGTGGGTTTGGGGTTTCTGCGTATCGCGACACGTCGGGGTAGCTTCAGACGCGTAATCACACGTTTTAGCGTATCGTGCACACGCGTGCTTGGTTTGCGACACGGGTTTCTAGTAGACTTTAAATGTCGTGTTTGTATGGTTTTGAGCTTATGTGTGATATATTGTGAAATTCTAGGTTCGCAGGCGAGTGCGACGGACGCCGCACAGAAGGGGAAACAAGTCGTCGGCTATACCTAGCGCGAGACTACGGTGAGTAGATTTAACATCTACGGGGAAAATCGCCCGCATGGCGTTATGCGTCAGGGCTGATAGGACCTTGTAGCAGCATTTTACATTTATATACATTGACTGTTCATGGCTACTATTTAGTGTATACCGCATTCCCTACTATATGTATATAAACTAGAATTGATAGAACACCGCACCATTACTAACGGTTCATGTTGCATGAGCACTATTCTGCATATTACACACACCGTTAGTAATTGCCATGACACTCACACTGTAGAATTTCCATGATCATTATGCTGTAGCTCATCTTTTATGTGACTTGACATGACATTCATACTTGATGCATATATCACATCGCATTGACTTGCATATTGGTTTGGATTACATGTGATTTCTGGGTTTGGGAACCGTGGCTATTTCAAAGAGAATATGTAATTATTTAAAAACCCGGTTTCCCTTGATATGATATTTCGGTGCGTCCACCGTGTGTTTTCTCGGTGCTAGAGTGATACATGTGAACCCGAATCGAGGAGTTGGATGAGGCCGATTATGGGTACATGGTAGACCCGGTATGGTACCCAGGGCGAGAACGGTTTCGCTGTGTAATAGATGGTGAGCCTGGCAGAGGGACTACTACCTACCGGTGATTGCTTGGACCTGGCGGTTATCCGGAGGATACTGACCAGAGTCGATAGATGGATGCGGGATGATCCGTACTGCCGGGGCCGAGGGCTGATACCGCAGACGGAGCACGTGAGCTGATCCGGACTGACGGATTCCCGATGGATGAGGATTTGCGTGTCGATGCTGGACACGAGTATTTATGATATTTGGGTGCCGATGTTTGGCACTCGTGATTCTCAGAGATTTACAGGATTGGAGGGCCGATGAGAGTGCCGACGCCTGAGCTATTTGGGGGATCTGGGAGCATTGATGGACACCGATTATATATCCAACGTTGACATACCGTGTAGATATTATATTTTCCATGCTCAGCATTCATTATTGTATCTCATCCTGTAGTTATATTACCTGATAGAGCACTTGCATGATTATTGCACATACTGCTTATCACGCAATGATATCATCTGCTGGCATATGATAGAGTAGCGCAGTATGTGCATGCTCGCGATTACCTTTATATGTTATCTCTATTCACGAGTTGGCAACTCACCCCCGTTGTGCCACATTATTTGCAGGTTGCCTCTCGGAGTAGTCGCGGCAGGCTGCTTTCTTACATCTTTTGGCTATAGATACCACTACAGTTGGTGTGTGAGCTGTTTTGCTGTTAGGTGGGTTATGGTACCTGGTTACTTTTATTGTACACACTTTTGTATCTAGTATTCTCCATCTATCTTATATGTACTTGACTTAGAGACAGTGTGAGGACGATGATGTATATTATTTATATTCTGGTGTCGAGCTCGTTGTGAGCCGACTTTACTTATGCAGTTATTTCTATCTGTTATGTTCCCACTTGCTGCTCTTGATCTTCGCTACGGTGTCGTATATCGCTATCTTGGTGATTGTTTACTTAAGATTTCTTATCACTTTTTAAATGCCTCCATTTAAAACTTAAAACACTCTATACTTTTACTGGTTTGATTTCTGGGTTTTCGGTTCACTTAGTCGCGTTTCGCCTGTAGACGTTACGTGGTTAAGTGCCGGTCACGGGCCAAACTTTGGGTCGTGACAAAGTTGGTATCAGAGCGTAGGTTTTATCTTTCGGAGTGTAGGATGACCCTGGTAAGATAGAGTAGGTAGCTGAAGCAGAGTGGCGTAGCGTGTGTATGTTCCGCAGAATACTCACGACACGGTACTCCGCCTAAGCGACCTTAGGACTTGTTGATTTAAATTCCTTCTCGAGTATATACATTCTTGTGATTCGATTTCCGTACCCTTATCGAATCCTACTTTTCCTTTCAGCCATTATGCCGCCAAAGACTACGAGGGCGCAGAGAGCAGCCGCGAGGGCCGAGATTCGAGTTGACTCATCCGAGACGAGGACTGATCCGGGTAGTACACCGGTTGTGCCCGAGCAGGCTGTTCCTATCGTGACAGATCAGATTGCCATGTTAGGGGCCGGTGTGCAGGAGATGCGCCAGACGGTAGGATCCAGTATGCAGGAGATGCGCCAGATGATGGGATCTCTAGTTGAGACACTTCGAGCGCAGCGACCAGAGGTAGTTCCACCCGTTGCAGAGACCGCGGTGGTACCCACAGTACAGGCAGTTGCACCTGCAGCTATAGAGGTTATCTCGGTATCGTTATCAGAGTTTATGAGGCTGAAGCCTCCGGTCTTCACAGGCATCGATGCAGCCGAGGACCCACAGTCTTTCATTGATAGGATGGCTCGGATATGCCAGATGCGCAGATGCGAGATGGGTTGAGTTCGCGAGCTTTCGCCTGGAAGGTCTTGCGCAAAAATGGTGCGAATCAGTCGAGAAGGGTAGAGCAGCAGGTCTTCCTCCTATGACCTGGACAGAGTTCGTGGCGCTATTCCTTGCCCGCTTTCTTCCCCTGAGTGTCAGAGATGCCAGAGCACGCAGGTTCGAGTCCTTACGCCAGACTCCGGAGATGTCAGTGGTAGAGTACGATGTGCTGTTCACCGAGCTATCAGTTTATGCTCCGTACTTAGTGGCTACCGAGGAGATGCGAGTTAAGAGATTTGTCCGAGGCTTGCTCACACCACTGTTCCTTGCGATCAGCGCACAGCATTACGAGACCTACGCATCAGCGGTAGATGCAGCCTTATTGGTTGAGGAGCGCCTTGCTGAGACTTCGGCAGTCCCAGAGCCGAAGAGAGTTCGTGCAGATACATCAGTGCAGAGACAGCCTTTTCGGCGCCGTGACAGGCACCTTGCAGGTGGCAGAGATTCGGGGCGAGGTAGGTTGTTCAGCTCCTATCCCCAGGAGGGTCAGCGACCATCATCGGGATGTTACCGTTGCGGGAGTTCTTATCATCGTATGAGAGATTGTCCTGAGATACCCCGGAGGAAGGAGGCAGCACCGCATGTCACATTACCACCTTCACAACCTTAGAGGGCGTTGCCTATTATACCTACTGTTACTCAGCGTCAGACTCATGCAAGAGAGGTCACGGTCGCGGAGGATTTGTTCATAGAGGACGAGGTGATCGAGGCAGAGGACAGCCAGCTGCCGGTAGGGGACAGTCAGTCGCAGGTGGAGGGCAGGCGTGAGTGTTTTCTTTGACGCATCAGGACGCGCAGGCGTCCAATGCGGTGGTCTCAGGTATCCTTCCAGTATGTTCTGTTGATGCATACGTGTTATTCGATCCCGGATCTACGCACTCGTACGTATCCACACACTTTGTGCCGAGTTTGGGTAGAGAGTCCGGTTTGCTTGATCAGCCGCTTGTTGTGACTACTCCTATGGGAGAGTCGTTTGTTGCTAGGCACGTGTTTCGATCCTGTATCGTCCGTATTGGCGAGAGAGAGTTGCCTGTCGACTTGATCCTTCTTGAGATGTTGGACTTCGACGTTCTTTTAGGGATGGATTGGTTAGCCATGTGCTATGCTACTGTTGACTGCAGCGAGAAGACAGTTAGATTTTGTTTTCCCGGCGAGTCGGTTTTTGTTGTGTTGGGGGACCGTGGTGCCACCCTTCACAGTGTGATTTCTTTTTTTCATGCTGGACACCTTTTGAGGAAGGGATGTCAGGGGTTTCTCGCCTATGTTTGTAATACTAGAGCTACAGAGATTTCGTTGGATCAGGTTCTGGTTGTTAGCGAGTTCCCTGATTTGTTCCCTGATGTGTTCCCTAACGAGCTTCCTGGGTTACCGCCCGAGCGCGACATTTCTTTCTGTATTGATTTGGTTCCTGGCACGGGCCTATTTCTATACCGCCTTATCGGATAGCCCCGGCGGAACTTCGAGAATTTAAGGGTCAGTTGCAAGATTTGCTGGATAAGGGACTTATTTGACCCAGTGTTTCTCCTTGGGGTGCACCAGTCCTGTTCGTCAAGAAAAAGGACGGCAGTTTGCGTCTGTGTATCGACTACCGCCAGCTGAACAGGGTTACAGTGCGGAACAGATATCCTTTGCCACGTATGGACGATTTGTTCGACCAGTTTTAGGGGGCAGGATACTTTTCGAGGATCGATTTGCGATCAGGCTACCATCAGCTGCGGGTTCGACAGGAGAACATTCCTAGGACAGCTTTCCGCACGCGCTACGGCTATTACGAGTTTTCGGTGATGTCGTTCGGACTCACCAACGCGCCAGCAGCATTTATGGACTTGATGAACTGTATTTTCCGGCCGTATCTTGATCTGTTCATCATAGTGTTCATTGACGATATTTTGGTGTATTCTCGGAGTAGAGAGGAGCACGAGCAGCACCTGCGGATTACACTGCAGACCTTGAGGGAGCATCAGCTTTTCGCCAAATTCTCCATGTGTGCTTTCTGGCTGGACAGCGTAGACTTCTTGGGGCACGTGATTACACGAGATGGTATATGTGTAGACCCGAGGAAGATCGAGGGCGTTCATAGTTGGTCTAGACCCACGTCAGTGACGGAGGTTCGCAGCTTTCTACGGCTGGCAGGCTACTACAGGCAATTCGTGCAGGACTTCTCTCGCATTGCTACACCTTTGACTGGGTTGACCCGGAAGGGAGTTCGTTTCGATTGGACGGAGGAGTGTGAGCACAGTTTTCAGCAGCTACGGGCTCTACTGACTACGACACCAGTGCTATCATTGCCTTCACGATCAGGCGGATTTGCGGTCTACTGTGATGCTTCATGAGTGGGGCTAGGGTGCGTATTGATGCAGCATGACAGGGTGATCACGTATGCTTCGCGACAATTGAAGAAACATGAACAGAATTACCCCACTCACGATTTGGAGATGGCTGCAGTGATCTTTACACTTAAGATCTGGCGGCATTACCTATATGGCGAGTCGTGCCAGATATTCACTGATCACAAGAGCTTAAAGTATATATTTCAGCAGCGAGACCTGGACCTTAGACATCGTCGATGGATGGAGTTAGTGAAGGACTACGAGTGTGAGATCTTGTATCACCCGGGCAGGGCTAATATAGTGGCGGATGCTTTGAGCAGGAGGCCCGGGGGTAGTCTATCTTATTTGAGCGCAGTACAGAGTCAGTCGTCGGCAGATTGGCAGATTTTATGCGACAGCCGGGTACAGTTCAAGTTCACGCCGATCGGAAGACAGATTGCACATGTTCGTGCACGCCCACAGTTGCTTGACCGTATACATGAGGCACAGCACAGTGATGACCGATGCTCAGAGATCAGGGCATAGATTGGACAAGGCAGATTTTCCGAGTTCGTGATCGATGATCGGGGGATACTACGATTTAGGACTAGACTGTGAAAGGTTCCTAGGCACTCTAGTGAGGTCTCACAAGGCATCGAACATGCCAATTTAAAAAAAAAATGGTGCCGAGAAACCCTAGACTACGGATCTTAGACTAGATGTTTAGGCGAAACAAGAAACTAGTTAACTATTTAACTAGAAGTTAGATGCTACAACCTTTGTAGATCCGGTTCCCCACTTCCTTAGCTCCACGTGGGTGTGCTCTCGCTGTCCATCACGAATCCTAGACTCATTCGTCGGCTTCATCGGAAAAACGGGCGAGCAAGGTCGTCGGCTTCGTGTCAAAGACGATCTACGTCGAGGTTGCACTAGTTCAAGCTCCGACTTCACCAAGTAGTGAAACTTGTGAAGAAAACACCCAAAACCACTTGGCAAGAGGTAGAGGATGAAGAAATAGGAGGTGGGTTCACTTTAGATTTGGATTTTACTCACTAGAACTCAAGTTGCCATTAATGGCATCAAGGTTCTTACTTGAAGAAGAAGAAGAAGATGATAGAAAAATTATAATAAGTTCTATGTAAAATGAATAATAAATCAATTCTTATCATCTTCTTACCATGGTCAAGTGTAGAGAATAGACCATGGTTAGTGGGAGTGGTTAGGGTTAAGCAAGGAGACAAAATGGCATCATTAGTAAAAGCTTCATGAAGCTTCACCACTCTTCATGATAAGATGAAACCATTTTGTTTTGATAAATCCATTTAAATAAATAATAAATGGATAAAATAATAAGTGAATAAAATATAAACCCTAACCACTTGTATAACCATGGTTGCATTCTATACACAAAGCCAAAACAACATGCATCATCAAACATGATACATTCAAGTGTACACAAAACATATCACATATACAATGTGCACATCAAGTGAGAAAAATCCGTTTAAAGTGAACCAATACTAGTTAATGCAAAGTAATATATCAAATATATAATTATACATTAAATCAACACTTGATTCAATGATCCGGTCATGTCACACACGACCGACTAGTATTCAATGTATCGGCTTATCGAATCGATCTTCGATTCGATAACTAGGTTATATCGCATACAACCAATCAAAACATTTATCGCGAGAATCAAATACGGTATCACATACACGCATCATTCTCGGTCCCGCACATATCTCATATGCGCTCCTATTTCGTTTCGCTTGAACCAGGAAACCTCTGTGTAGGACTCTAAAGTCTCGTCAATACGCTGGTAGCAGATGATGATCATATCAAGCACCCACAAGCCGCAAGCGGTCTGCTAAACGTAATGGCCACCCGGGTATTGAGCGATCAGAAGATCAACGAGCTAGCCCGCTCACACTCCTGCGAATCCGATCAGTAACACTTACCGTACAGTCCGGTCTCTTCGTCTGATATGTCGCATATCAAGTCTAGGGGTGGTAAACGTCAGACCCCAATAACCCGATAAGTCGTGCCGATGTGAGGCTCGTAACGGGTCGAGAAACTACTGGTAACACTTACCAGCAAATCTCTGATCAGCCCTGGCCAGGGACTTCCCTGCTATGGCCAATCGAGCACTGCGCAACATCAACCCCCAATACCGGGAGAGACAAAACCCCTCCTATCGCTCATTGCCTCCATGTGACTCGGGACTGTGCCCAAAGACCACCGTTTTGCACGCCCTCATGGACGTGGTAAGGTGGAGATCAAAGCACAGTGGGAATCACACAAGACTCTATGACGATCTCGGGTCTATAGACTAACCTGTACAAGTGTCACCTGAGAACTGCCATCTGACGTGAGGTATAATACCATCTGGGAGTTCTCGGCGAGTCCGTCCAGTGTACCCAGTCTCCACTGAGCACCCGTATACCATCTCTGATGTCAAACACCAATGGATATGGGATCATCCATCGCCCATCACATGGGTCGAGAAGCGTATACGCTAGTCTACACTGGTATATCGATGCCCCGTCTCGATACACCCACGACTAGGGACCTTGAAGGATGTACTTATGGACTACCATGTCCCCACTAGTATGATCTGCATCATAGTCCAGGTAGTCAAGTACAAATCCTAAGGGCTTTACCAACATGTAACTATAAGACAGTATAAAGAGACTAGTGTACATGTTAAGATAAAGAGCAACCAGATAGCATACTATCATGTCGAGCAAGAAAGTCATCTCTATATATGTCCAAGCATCCAATATAATATACATCATCTGTACAATACTGGCCTCTAGGGCATACATACAACTAACAATCTCCCACTTACACTAGGGCCAGCTGCTGTAGTATCGCATACCGAGCATCCCGAAGAGTCTCTCAAACTGTATCTGGGGAATGGCCTTCGTGAGTGGATCCGCAGTGTTGTCCTTCGTGTCAACCCTCCTAACCTCGATCTCCCGGCGATCAACTATCTCCCGGATCAGGTGATACCGCCTCAGAATATGCCTGGATCGCTGATGGGACCTGGGTTCCTTGGCCAAAGCCACTGCTCCATTGTTATCGCAATACAAAGGTATTGGATGCTCAATGGATGGAACCACACCAAGTTCAGTAATGAACTTCTTGATCCAGACAGCCTCTTTAGCAGCATCGTTGGCAGCGATGTATTCAGCCTCCATCGTCGAGTCTGCCACGGTTTCCTGCTTGGAACTCTTCCAGCTAACCGCCCCTCCGTAAAGGGTAAAGACAAAGCCCGACTGCGACTTAGAGTCGTCCTTATCACTCTGGAAGCTCGAATCGGTAAAGGACTCCACTTGGAGCTCTCCGTTACCATACACCAAGAACATATCTCTAGTCCTTCGCAAGTACTTGAGAATGCTCTTCACAGCTGTCCAGTGACTCTCTCCTGGATCAGCTTGATACCTGCTCACTATACTTAGTGAGTATGCTACATCGGGTCTGGTACATAGCATCGCATACATGATAGAGCCTATTGCCGAAGCATAGGGTATCCCTTGCATGCGAGCTCTCTCCAAATCAGTCTTGGGAGACATCTCTTTGGAGAGAGTGACTCCAGAGATCGTGGGTAAGTTCCCACGCTTGGACTCTTCCATACTAAACCTCTTTAGTATGGTGTCAATGTACCTGGATTGGGACAATCCCAAAATCCATTTGGATCTATCTCTATAGATCCTAATTCCCAATATGCAGGAGGCATCACCAAGATCTTTCATTGAGAATCTTTGTGATAAGAAGAGCTTGACCGCTTGCAGCATAGGAATATCATTTCCTATCAAGAGTATGTCGTCCACGTACAATACGAGGAAGACAACCTTACTCTCTGCCACCTTCTTGTAGATACAAGGTTCATCTGGATTTTTGACGAAATCAAACTCTTTGATAACGACATCAAAGCAGTTGTTCCAACTCCACGATGCTTGCTTTAATCCATAAATGGATTTAAGCAGCTTGCACACCTTCCCGCTGCTCCCACTGTCTACGAAGCCCTCTGGCTGAATCATGTACACGCACTCTTCTAAATCACCATTTAGAAAGGCGGTCTTAACATCCATTTGCAAGATTTTGTAGTCATGAAAGGCAGCAATGGCAAGCATGATCCGGATGGATTTAAGCATAGCCACTGGAGAAAAGGTTTCGTCATAGTCCACACCTGGTCTTTGACGAAAACCCTTTGCTACAAGTCTAGCTTTGAAAGTCTCCACTTTCCCATCTACACCAAGTTTTTTCTTGAAGATCCACTTGCTCCCAATGGGTTTTACCCCTTCAGGAGCAACTTCCAAAATCCATACTTTGTTGGTGTACATGGATTCCATCTCGGACCGCATAGCATCCAGCCATTTCACTGAGTCCCTACTCGTGATGGCCTGCTCGAAGCTAGTTGGGTCATCATCCTCCATGATGCAATCCTCGCTCCCACCGTCTATGAGAAAACCGTAGTATCTCTCAGGTTGGCGAGGAACCCTACTAGATCGGCGGAGTGGCTGGGGTTCATCGGCAACTACGGAATCCTCTGGTTCCACCAGATCTTCTGTTGTAGCTTCTGCAGCTGGAACCTCTTCCAGTTCTACCTAATGACCACTAATCTCTTTTTCAAGAAATTCCTTTTCTAAAAAGGTGGCATGCCGAGAAACAAATACTCTTTGTTCCTCAGGGTGGTAGAAGATATACCCTTGAGAATTCTTGCGATATCCTACAAATTTGCATAGAACAGACCGTGCCTCGAGTTTGTCCGGATTTTGTCGTTTGACATAGGCTGGACAACCCCATATCTTAACATAGTTAAGACATGGTCTCTTCCCTTTCCATATCTCATATGGAATGGTAGGCACAGATTTGGTTGGGACCATATTCAATAGATGTATGGCTGTCTCAAGCGCATACCCCCAGAAGGAAATATGTAACTCAGCTGTGCTCATCATAGAGCGCACCATATCTAATAGGGTGCGGTTCCTCCGTTCTGATACACCGTTGTGCTGTGGTGTATATGGAGGAGTCAGCTGAGAGAGAATCCCATTCTCTTTTAGGAAGTCCAGGAATTCATTGCTCAAGTATTCACCTCCTTGATCAGATCAAAGGATTTTAATACTTTTTCCGGTTTGGTTCTCGACTTCTTGTTTATATTCTCTAAATTTCTCAAAAGCTTCAGACTTGTGTCTTATCAAGTACACATGTCCGTATCTTGAGAGATCGTCAGTGAATGTAATGAAGTATGAAGAACCATCCCTGACATGTGTAGATATGGGACCGCATACATCACTATGTATCAGTCCCAAGAGTTCGGTAACTCTTTCTCCGTGTCCCGTAAACGGAGTTTTTGTCATCTTGCCTTTGAGACATGACTGGCAAGTGTCATAAGATGAAAATTCGAAAGGTTTCAAATATCCATCTTTATGCAACTTAGCCAGTCGTGTCGCATTGATGTGACCCAGTCTACAATGCCACAAGAAGGATTCGTTGAGTTCAGAACTCTTCCTCTTGTGTGTGTTTGTTATGCTTAGAACTGTTGATTGATTTAGAACATAAATGCCATTGCATAACGTGCCTGATCCAACCAACTTTTGGTTATGGAAAATGTTCATAGCATTGTCCTGCAATACAAAATTATATCCTTCTTTACTTAGCAAAGAAACTGATATAATGTTGCATATCAGGTTCGGCATGTAATAGCATTCATTCAGAACCAATGTATTACCAGTTGGTAATACAAGGTGATATTCCCCGACAGTCTTAGCTGCAACAATTGCACCATTTCCAACTCTAATGTCTTTATCACCTTCTCCAAGTTCTCTACCTTTCCTAAGCCCATGTAACTGATTACATATATGGGATCCTGACCCGGTATCTAATACCCAGGACGTGGAGCAAATGGAGAAACAGTTCTCTGTAACGAACACACCGGAAGAAAATGCATCAACATGTACTTTCTTCATTCGGGTGGCATGGCAATCCTGGTATTCCACTATATCCTGTTCAGTCCTATAAATCTTATAGGTAAGAACGGAACCAACGTTCCCCAGCACAGTATAACATGCGGGTTCGGTCAATACATCCATATTATTATCTTTATTAGGGCATGAAATGGTCGCTACCTGGAGAGAGAGAGAAGAAAACACTTTAGCGTATGCTCGTGCAAGATCAGATTGGTTATTATCTAATCTAATCAGGATGGCTCCCACTGCTTTTTATCAAATCTTCCTTCAAACCCTAAAAGGAAAGACTAGCCGGGATTAATTACACACTACAAGTTCGCCAATCTTTCAGCCAGGCCAGTGTCGGTACTTTGAGGGAGGTCCCCCATGCTTTCGCACGAACCTAATTACTGTAAACCTCATTTTCCCAGAGGCGTAACCTCGTTAACACCTTTCTAGACACCTACTTGATCAGCTAATTGCAATGTGTAAAACTCTCCCAGGAGTAACTCTTACTCGCAGCGGGTATCGGGATCCAACTATCTCATAGAAGGTATGCAATCTCATTGCAAATTTCAACACTTGAAATTCCCGATAATATTTTGCCCCTAGCGTGCTATGACCTTGACGAAAGCCAACAAACCACAGCCCGCTAGTCAAGTTCAACCCGTACATTTCTTGACTGAATTAAACCCACCCGCACGACCCTTGACGAAAGCCAACAAAGCCGTACGACTACCCTAATCCAGTCGCATCATATGCAGCAGATAAACAGCACATAGCTACCGCACACTACACCTTGACGAAAGCCAACAAATGTAGCACGAATACTATATGTAATTTATCTGAAATGACGGAGGGCTACGCAGGTTTTTCTGAAAACCATGAGCATAATGAACTTGATATCGTTGTAGAATCAAATGTGGTTTTGAAATGGAGTGATTTTGAGGCTTTTCTAGTTTTGCTAAAGGGGTCACTCCCGGTGAAGGGATCGTCGGCCCTTTCCTCGTCGAATGAGGTGCGGGATATATCATATATATCACTGTGCAAAGCAGAAACTATAGAAGCAATCAAAAACAAACCGAGTGTGTAGCATCTGCCAGTTATTGCTAAAGGAGTCACTCCCGGTGAAGGGATCTCGGTGCTTTCCTCATCGAATAAGGTGCAGGGTATATCATATATACCGCTATGCAAAGCAAGAACTGTAGCTACCTGTTTTATTTTAAAATTTGATTCTACAACATCTTAGGTTTCTTTTCTTTCATTAATCACATTAATGAAGTCCCATCATTTAAATACCTAAACATCACAGATAGATATGACGTACACTTATGCCATCCGCATTCGCCTCGATGTCCCCTCGTGCACCGTTAGGTTAGGTAACTAACGACAGAGCAGGGCAGGGCTAGCGCGGGTGTAAAACATAAGTAACGTCTGTATAATATATCATATATACTATATACTATATCCATCACAGAATCACAACACAGATATCGCAGCAGAATAAACATATGAAATATTGGATATACTAGGACGTCCGTGTTTTCAATACGAGCCAGTATAAAACACGGGTTCCACGGTCGTGATGAATAGCCAATCCCACACCCCTAGACCCCTACGAGAGCGGCAAGCAACCCTGCCAATTCTAGGGTTAGGAGACCCAGACTCGACTCCTCGAGTTGGTCACCCACTGGACCCCAGAACCCGGTTACTTGTGCTCCCCTCCTTGGGTCTATCCTAATGATGAAAAGTAAATAATATACAAAGGGTGACAACTTCCGCTACCTGGAAGTGCCCCAAATGAAAGAATATTACATACAAGTTTTTACATGAATGAAAATGAAAAACACTCATCTCACATAAAAAAAACCCCGGCTATTCGAACACGACGATCCAATATAACATATCCAGCAACACATAACATCACATGTCATCAACGTAAGTAAGTATGCATACCCCAATTGTCGTTGACGTATAGCAACGAAACCGGCGATATCACATATTACATTTACGGTCACAGAAAAGAAAGTGTAAAACTACAACAATTGGAATCCGCAACTTCTTTAGACATCGCATGCCTAATCAAATGAAATACTTAGACATCACATGCTTAACAGATATAAATCCCGCATTTTAGTCTCATTATCGAAAACTCTTTTCAATATCAAGTGGGACTAAACCGCTAGATTTATAACATTCATTCAGTTATCACATAACTGTTTGTGAATTCCAATTATTGTATCACATTCCAGATAAACAGAAAATGTTAAACTTTCCGATCGAACAGTCGAATACCCAAGTTTTGCCGATACAGTTCAACACATGAAATAAGTCTAACAACATTCAGTTCGTGCCTCAGTACCGACGGTCCAGCCGTAGAAGGGTCAAGCCAACGCCTCACATGTGGCACGCCGTACTGCCCCAAACCCGAAGGTTCAAAGGGCAGTTCAAGACGGTCACATAATCGAGTTAAGGTTTGTTGTCTTCTAGAGGGTCCATCGCGTTACTTGCACTACTTAGAACGTCGTTAAACTACGGAAAAATCCAACACATGGAAATTTCCCGACAGGGGAAAAATTGGGTATTTATATCCGGTCGAACTTTTTAACATATTCAAAAAATTATCCGGAAAAACACTAAGACGAAATTTGATAATCTGATCGAAACTTTGATTCCCAATAGTACCCCAGAATACTCTTCTGTATAGTCACAACAAAAATATCCCAGAAAACACAGCATTGAATTATATGAGTTACTGTGCAGAAAACATCACACAAAGGAACAGTAAGGCCGCGGAACCGCCGCAGCATGCATAGCACGTGCCGCGGTTCCGCGGTGGAAAAGTTGATTCAGGCCCTCGTATTTCACAGTAATTCAAATAACACCCTGCTTGATTTTCTGCATATTTTTAATTGACAAAAATCCGAATTTTTAGAAAAAGTCCAGAGAGCATTTTAGGGTTTTGGGTTTCGGTTCGATCGGGTTTCAAACGTCGTCTAGACTTCGCCTAAGGCTCTAGCTAGGCTCTGATACCAGTGAAAGGTTCCTAGGCACTCTAGTGAGGTCTCACAAGGCATCGAACATGCCAATTTAAAAAAAAATGGTGCCGAGAAACCCTAGACTACGGATCTTAGACAAGATGTTTAGGCGAAACAAGAAACTAGTTAACTATTTAACTAGAAGTTAGATGCTACAACCTTTGTAGATCCGGTTCCCCACTTCCTTAGCTCCACGTGGGTGTGCTCTCGCTGTCCATCACGAATCCTAGACTCATTCGTTGGCTTCATCGGAAAAACGGGCGAGCAAGGTCGTCGGCTTCGTGTCAAAGACGATCTACGTCGAGGTTGCACTAGTTCAAGCTCCGACTTCACCAAGTAGTGAAACTTGTGAAGAAAACACCCAAAACCACTTGGCAAGAGGTAGAGGATGAAGAAATAGGAGGTGGGTTCACTTTAGATTTGGATTTTACTCACTAGAACTCAAGTTGCCATTAATGGCATCAAGGTTCTTACTTGAAGAAGAAGAAGAAGATGATAGAAAAATTATAATAAGTTCTATGTAAAATGAATAATAAATCAATTCTTATCATATTCTTACCATGGTCAAGTGTAGAGAATAGACCATGGTTAGTGGGAGTGGTTAGGGTTAAGCAAGGAGACAAAATGGCATCATTAGTAAAAGCTTCATGAAGCTTCACCACTCTTCATGATAAGATGAAACCATTTTGTTTTGATAAATCCATTTAAATAAATAATAAATGGATAAAATAATAAGTGAATAAAATATAAACCCTAACCACTTGCATTACCATGGTTGCATTCTATACACAAAGCCAAAACAACATGCATCATCAAACATGATACATTCAAGTGTACACAAAACATATCACATATACAACGTGCACATCAAGTGAGAAAAATCCGTTTAAAGTGAACCAATACTAGTTAATACAAAGTAATATATCAAATATATAATTATACATTAAATCATTAAATCAAAACTTGATTCAATGATCCGGTCATGTCACACACGACCGACTAGTATTCAATGTATCGGCTTATCGAATCGATCTTCGATTCGATAACTAGGTTATATCGCATACAACCAATCGAAACATTTATCGCGAGAATCAAATACGGTATCACATACACGCATCATTCTCGGTCCCGCACATATCTCATATGCGCTCCTATTTCGTTTCGCTTGAACCAGGAAACCTCTGTGTAGGACTCTAAAGACTCGTCAATACGCCGGTAGCAGATGATGATCATATCAAGCACCCACAAGCCGCAAGCGGTCTGCTAAACGTAACGGCCACCCGGGTATTGAGCGATCAGAAGATCGACGAGCTAGCCCGCTCACACTCCTGCGAATCCGATCAGTAACACTTACCGTACAGTCCGGTCTCTTCGTCTGATATGTTGCATATCAAGTCTAGGGGTGGTAAACGTCAGACCCCAATAACCGAAAAGTCGTGCCGATGTGAGGCTCGTAACGGGTCGAGAAACTACTGGTAACACTTACCAGCAAATCTCTGATCAGCCCTGGCCAGGGACTTCCCTACTACGGCCAATCGAGCACTGCGCAACATCAACCCCCAATACCGGGAGAGACGAAACCCCTCCTATCGCTCATTGCCTCCATGTGACTCGAGACTGTGCCCAAAGACCACCGTTTTGCACGCCCTCATGGACGTGGTAAGGTGGAGATCAAAGCACAGTGGGAATCACACAAGACTCTATGACGATCTCGGGTCTACAGACTAACCTGTACAAGTGTCACCTGAGAACTGCCATCTGACGTGAGGTATAATACCATCTGGGAGTTCTCGGCGAGTCCGTCCAGTGTACCCAGTCTCCACTGAGCACCCGTATACCATCTCTGATGTCAAACACCAATGGATATGGGATCATCCATCGCCCATCACATGGGTCGAGAAGCGTATACGCTAGTCTACACTGGTATATCGATGCCCCGTCTCGATACACCCACGACTAGGGACCTTGAAGGATGTACTTATGGACTACCATGTCCCCACTAGTATGATCTGCATCATAGTCCAGGTAGTCAAGTACAAATCCTAAGGGCTTTACCAACATGTAACTATAAGACAGTATAAAGAGACTAGTGTACATGTTAAGATAAAGAGCAACCAGATAGCATACTATCATGTCGAGCAAGAAAGTCATCTCTATATATGTCCAAGCATCCAATATAATATACATCATCTGTACAATACTGGCCTCTAGGGCATACATACAACTAACAGACTGTGCGTACCAGATGCAGAGGGATTGCGGCGCGAGATTCTTGAGGAGGCACATCGATCGGTATACAGTGTTTATCCCGGTTCCACCAAGATGTATCATGACATGAGAGGTGTTTACTGGTGGGACGGAATGAAGAGCGACATCGAAGATTTTGTGTCGAGATGCCTGACTTGTCAGCAAGTCAAGGCTGAGCACCAGAAGCCCGCGGGAGAGCTACAGCCGTTACCCATTCCGTAGTGGAAATGGGAGCAGATTTCTATGAACTTCATTATGGGTCTACCCATGACTAGTCGAGGGTATGACTCCACCTGGGTGATCGTGGATCGGTTGACGAAAGCGGCTCACTTCCTACCGGTGAAGACGACTTTCGGATTTGCTCAGTATGCCCAGATATACATTGGCGAGATTGTACGACTGCACGGAGTTCCGACATGTATCGTGTCCGACAGAGGCACCCAGTTTACCAGCCGACTATGGTAGAGGTTTCAGGAGGCTTTGGGCACCCGCTTGAGTTTCAGCACAGCATTTCATCCGCAGACCGACGGACAATCAGAGCGGACTATTCAGACTCTCGAGGACATGCTCAGAGCATGTGTATTAGACTTCGGAGGTACCTGGGATCATCATTTACCCTTAGTAGAGTTGTAATGCCTTGAAAAGTCGTTTTGGTATTTTCCCGAAAATCGGTGAAAATTTGGTATTTTTCCGTAAATCGTATTTTTATTATTTTGCAGTTTAGGCCTAATTATACCTAATTTGGATAGGTAACTGCTAGTTTTTAGTAGCTAATAAGTTACTTATAAAATTCTGGTCATTTAAAATTTTTCTCTAATTTTTCAATTTTTAATATTATTTTAAGCCGGTAAAAATACATTAAATTAGCGATAAATACAAATTTCTTTGGGCAAATTTTAATCTATAGAACCATGACAACTAAAATCTAGTTTGTAATATAAATTTTTAGTATTTTATTTTAAGTTCTATTTAGTTATAATCGAAGGAAAATTAAAATTTTAATTATTTGAACTAAAACTTGCAAATATGATTTTGTGGGGGGTCTTTTTGCATGGAATTCTTTTTGTAATCACTCACACACGCCCTCACCCCTCCATGGCTGAGCCCAAGATCAGCAGCCCACTTCTCCCCCTCAAAGTTTAAAGGTATAGGTTAAGATGTATTGTTTTGGAGGCTTAATGTACCTTGATTTGAGGGGGGTTGACTTGGAAAATTTTGCACAACACCCACACCATTCCCCCCCATCACCTCCTGGCCGAAAATCTGCAGCCCATCCCCCTTCACTTTCCTCTTTTCATTTCCTTCAATTTTAATCAAAAAATTGCTCCAAAATCCAATTTAAATCTCAAAAATTAATTTCCATTCTTCATCCCATTCTCCTTAGCTTTTATAACTTGAATCATGGTGTTATGAAGCCATCATTGGAGGCAAATTCTTCTTGCTATATCTTTAGATTTTTAAGGTATAATTTCTACCCATTTAAATTCTTATGCTTAGATTTCTTTAATTGGGCTGTTTTAGTGTTAATTTTAGTGCTATTTGCATACTAGTTTTTTTAAAGTTTATGGCTTGAGTTGAATTAGGGTTTGGAAAACAATTATTAGGTTAATTAAGTTATGTTGTTATCTAGTTTGTTTAGTTTGGATACTTACTTGTGATTTTGATCTTTAGATCGCAAATCTAAGATGCTTGCACCGAATTTGGAATTTTATGCTTACTAGTTTTTTTTAAATATTATGAAAAAAAATTGAGAATTAAATTATGGTAAAGGTTTCATCACATCATTGAAATTATAATTGGTAGTTTAATACCTTAGCTTGTGCAAAACCTAGCCTACTTGTTGAATTATGTATTGTTGCTTTAAAAATGGTTGAAATTGGAAAAATTGCAAACTAGTTTTTGGTTTAATATAATTTGGCAAGATTAAAAATCTAGTAAATGCTTATGTGGCCTAATTAGGATAATTAGTGAGTATTGTGAACTCTAATTTGCTAAAACATCAAGACTTGTAGAAAAACGGTTAACGACCCCCTTTACTAGAATTTTTGGAAATAAACCGATTTAATCAATTTATTGGTTTTGATGATTTCACCCTATTTCATATGTATGTTTAGTGTTTGTGAATGTGAAAATGAGTGTGTTGGGAGTTTTCTCGATGGTTTGGCGTTTGTACGCCGAAGTCGAGGGTTTTTGGGTCGATTTGTGAAAGCAACCATAGGTTTTGACCTATGTGGAATTCGTGCGTCGTTTTGGTCATGAGTCGGATTTTAATGCGATATGGTGCGTTATGATATGTAGGTACCCTTACGAAGACTTCGAGACGACAAGCAAGCGCTTGGCTGCATCGGCACCGGTGAGCGAAGATCAGGTGAGTAGATTTATATCTACGGGGAGAAGTCGGGTGGATGGCGTATAGCACCCCCGCAGTCCGTGGTGGTGTATACGGATGCGTATACACACCAACAATTGTTATATGTTATTTGGGATTTATAACGATGTTTAGGATGGTTATTGGTATGTTGGATTACTTTAGTGTTGCGAACCCTAGGGTAGTGTTGCACTACACATACACACATACATACACACATACATACTTGCATACATTCCTATTTATATGTGCTCATGGGATTCTTTATAGTTATGTGTTCACATGGGTATGGGACTATATGTTCACATACGGATATGAGGACGATACTAGGGATTGAGCTGAGTCGATGAGATTGGTTTTGTGGTTGTGATATCGGTTTGTACGACACTGTCGATCAGTAGTCAGATCATGACTATATTGATGATATTAGTATTGTACTAGACATAGGTCAGTACCCTGGACTATGATCTTGGATAAAGAGGATGCCAGATGAATAGTGTGATGAATATAATATTAACCCGTACCCAGATTTGGGGGATGCCGTACGACGGATTTACGTACGAGATATATTTTGATGATTGATCCGCACTCTTGACTTGGGATGTCTGATTATAGATATGGTATCGGATATGATATTATTGAGGCGGGATCACCGACTAATATATATACAGGTATGTATATGTATCGACTCAGATGTTAGGCGATTTCCTTACCTGTAGCCCAGCTGGTCAGCTTAACCCTTTAGTTTAGTTTAGTTGTTAGATTAGATTCGATTCTTACCTATTTCAAAAACTAACGAATCGTGGATATTTTAAAAGACAGCCCAAGGGATCCTACGGATATTTCAAAAGACGTATCTTTTCATAAAAATACCGTAGCCCCTATTTTCAAAACCCCATGATTCGTGTTATTTCAAAAGGCATCATTTGTAGGACTTATATTAGATTAATGCAGATTAGTTATAGTTGCGTCTAGTATTCAGCTCCCGCTCATTATTGTGGTTCGCTTCGCATCGCATGCTTATTTTATGTTTCATACTCCATTATTGATATCATGCTGTTAGGACACCAGCACCATTACCGATGATGCGTATCTACCACGTACACTTATTTGTCGGCTCACACACATCTTCATCGGTAATTGCCATGTCACGTACACCTTAGAAAATAATATTTGCTTGACACAGCCTGTTAGCTAATAGTTAGACATGATATTAGTGTACTTGCCTTATATGTTAGTTTAGACATTGTAGTTATTACCTGCTATTTCATGCATACTGTTATTCATTGTTATGCCGCATTCATGGATTCTCATGCATATATTCACTATTTTACGTGTTATTGAGGTTTTGGATTCGGATTTCCATGAGATTTTCTGGATTTGGAGGAAAACCGCAAAAACATAAATAAACCTTTTCTCTCTTTTAAAATAAAAAAGTGCGGTTTTCCCATGATGTATGAGTCGTCCACCACGAGTTTGCTGATGGATTTCGAGACCCGATTCGAGGAGACGGATGAACCGTTTCGGGTACATGGTGGACCCGGTAAGGTACCCCGGGGCAAGAAGCGCGTGATGATGACGATGTGAGCCTGGCAGGGGAGCACTACCTACCGGTGATTTTACCCGACGCGTCGGATATCCGGAGGATACCATCGTGGTCTTGAGATGGATGGTAGGGGCCGGTCTGGACTGACGGCGCCCTAGATATTGAGACCGTGATATTGAGATTTCGGGATATTGAGGTACAGAGACTGTGATACAGAGATATCGAGATATTGGGATTACGTTTTGTGCCGATGCTAGGCACTGTTTTATGCTGATTTTATTATGATACCTCATTTTAAAAATACAAAGGAAATCTCACTAAATTATGAAAACAGTTCTTCATTTACATGTATTCTGTTTTCATGCATTCATACCTCATTCGTATGATATATTGCTACCTGAGGCACTGACACAGGCACATGAGATTACACTCGGGTTAGATATTTACCCTAGCCTTATTATAGGTTGTATGTTATTCTTATATTTGAGGATATATTATGATCATTGACCTAGGATTGCGTTATTTATGCGATTTCTTTTCGTAGATGTTTTTCTATTCACGAGTTGGCAACTCACCTCCGTTGTGCCCCAGTTTCTTGCAGGTTTGCCGTACAGGTTTCATTACGGCTTTGCGGGCATAGTTTCCTTCGGGTGATTTGCTGGTAGGTGGGTTTACTTGTATCGTATCCCCATTATATAATCTTGTATATCATTATTCTGTTGTATCTAGAAGTTCCATCAATCAAACAAGTATTTATTTGAGTTAGAGACCAGTGATATTTATTCTTTCGACCTTAGAGTCGCGCGTTACATTTCTGTGGTTTTCTTGTGGATTTGAGTTTCCTTTTAAATTTTGATCCTCGCCGTTGGCGTTGTATATTATATTGCTTGTGTGGTTGTGGCCGTCGATTGACGAAGAGCTAGCTCCCGCTTGGGGATGCCCTTTTTTTTTATTTCGTATACTATTCATATTGTATCCCGTTTGGGGGGCAGTATTTACAAAGGAGACTCTGCCGAAATTTTCAGAAAATACTTGATGTTTTTAAAAACCGCATAATTCGGCTTATGCTATTAAAACTACTTGTTTTAAATTGGTTTTCCTTCACTCTACTACTTTTCTTGGTTTGGATTTCTGGGTTTTCGGCTTACTTAGATTACGTACGTCTCAAGACGTCTCGTTGTTTAAGTGCCGGCCATGTTCCGTACTTCCGGGATGTGACAAAGTTGGTATCAGAGCGTTAGGTTTTACCTTCGGAACGTAGGATGACCCTTGGTTGATGGAATAGGTGACTAAAGTAGAGTGACGTACCGTGGGTATGTTCCGCGGCATACTTACGACACGCCACTCCACTTAAGGAGCCTTAGGATGTACATTTCTTTGCTCAGTATTATATTCATTCCGATCTAGCCTCATCAGTACCAGTTATGGTTTTGCTTCCACGATTACGGGCAGGGAGAGCTACGGCTAGAGTTGCGGTCAACACGAGCTCGTCACGAACGAGGACTGACCAGGGCGAAATTCCGGCGACATACGATTGTGGAGATGTGTTTTTTTTACTGTGTTTCCGCGCCACGAGCGTTTGGCGGATCGCCTTTATGAGATTTCTCGGACGTCCCGATCAGTATCAAAGGATTGGGCCACTGATAGAGGCCAGCCAGATTTTGATGACCATTGAAGTATTGCTTACTCCTGATGATTGAGGCACCATTCAGCGTGCGGACGAGCGAGCCAGTTATTGCTACGAACGATGAGATATTGCCCCAGATGCTGGAGTTAGTGCAGAATGAGTTGTACTAAGAGATGATAGAAGGTCGCTAGTCATCGAGGATGAATGACTAGGATGTGTGGATCGTTCGCCTACCCCGATGCGAGGTCATCAGATAGATTGATTCCAGCTAGAGACGACTTCACGCGGAGACGTTGGAAGTCGACAGAGACGATCGAACGTCAGAAACCTATTATTCCAAGTTTAAAGTAGTCGGAAAGACATGCAGGCAATTCTATGGTCCCTCTAGAAGAATGAAACTCTAACTCGACTTAATGACCGTGTGAAATCCTTTGAACCTTCGGGTTTGCGGCAGTTCTACAGCGCCATTAGTGAGGCTTGGGTTTGCCCTTCTACAGCTGGACCACCGATGCTGTGGTATGTACTCGATACTATTAAACTGTGCCCAAGATGTTGAGCTCTTGGGGGATTATGAGGTTTTGACGACTCGATCGGATGGCTCGACTTAATTCGGATGCTAGGTGGTGAAATGCATTTCTTGGGAGACTCCCGATACGAGGATAGCCGTTGGAGCTCAGTCCATGCAGCCACGACGAGAAGAGTCCGAAGCGGTCAACATTAGAGAAAGGTGAAGTAAGAGGTTCGTACCAGATTTAGATGAAACGACGTTCCACTCCGCCGACATCGGAGATGCGATACGTATGCCGAGGCATTGTACTTGGATATACCTTCCAGAAGGAGTCGCGTTGAGTATGCAGCCGTTCCAGAACGAGAAAAAATCTAGTAAGGGACGATGACTTCCGGACAGTTCGGCAGAGACGAGATTTGGGAGAGATCTCGATAGGACCTTTCTGGAATAAATTACGAGAAGACTTAGACCCAGTAGTGGTCATGTTATGCACACCGGCAGGCCAGAGTTCACGATCGTCGACGAGATATGCTATGAGTGGCCACGGCAGTTGGCCAGAGATTCTTGGAGGATGTGCTTGAGCGGGACTATTCCGCCATATTTGATTTGCGTATTTTGGGTGATTTATTCGCATGATTAATATTTGTCTTCATGGACCATGGTTGCACCTGCTGAGTATTTACGATTTTTGTACGGTTGTTGCACTTGATATCGTTTTCGTGTCTTGGTTCTCATGTTTGTGATTATATGGATTTCATACAGTTGAGTTGATTTGTGCGTATATACGCACACGATTTGGTTTTTGCACGCGGTATAGTTCATATATGCTTGCAGTGCAGTGTTACGTATGTTGTGCACTTGGATGCACTGGACTTCGATTTCGAGGGTGATGCTCGATATTTGTTTTGTGCATTTTATGCACCTGATTGGATTTTGCGCGTGCTCGACGCTTGATATTGGATTTCATGATTTCGTGCATGATGAATGCACCGGATTTGGATTTTTAGCGCATGTCGGGCGCATGTTATGAGATGCGATTTTGGTGCACACTAAATGCACTAAATCGAGATTTTTCGTGCACGTCAGATGCACCTGATTTTGCTGTCAGGCGCCCACGTTGCCCATGAAAGATGTTTCGTGCACACCCGATGCACTTAGATGTTGTTTCTGTGCGCATGTATGGCACATATATGGATTTTGATTTCCGTACGCACCAGACGCACGTAGTATTCATATGCGTATTTTGGGATTGATTTCTTATACAAAAGTATGTTTTTATGATATTTGCTATGTGTTTTCATACTGAGCAGGACTAGTCAGAGGACAGTACCTGAATATATTTTGCATGCATTGATAGCTATCGAAGGGAATTCCAAAAAGCGAGCTATAGTCTCAGTATTTACCTACGTGTCTGATATGACGCGAAATGTTTAAAACAAGGAGACCCTTCTAAATTGTTTCCAAAACGGCGGAACGTACATTTCAAACAAAGGTATATATGTATATATTTATTTTCTTATGATAGAAGTCCGCCACTGTGCAGTGTTATGTGCATTGCACAGCAATTTAAAGGATTTGGCATGCATTTCCTCCTGATATTTGCATGTATAGTTCCGATTTATAGCATATCGGTCTTGCTTGAGATTTGGCATTCATGTCTTCACCTTGACTCCGATGATTGCAGGATACTTGACGGAGTTTTGATTTTGAGTTATATGCTCATTTTTCATGCGCATGCGCTGCACTACGATTTGTTTTATGTACTTATGATTTTGGAGCCCCGACGACTGGATGGTTTTGCTTAGATGTTTTAGTATTTGGGGGGGGGGTTTAATTTAAATTCGGGGACCGAATTTCTTTAAGGGGGGAACATTGTAATGCCTTGAAAAGTCGTTTTGGTATTTTCCCGAAAATCGGTGAAAATTTGGTATTTTTCCGTAAATCGTATTTTTGTTATTTTGCAGTTTAGGCCTAATTATACCTAATTTGGATAGGTAACTGCTAGTTTTTAGTAGCTAACGAGTTACTTATAAAATTCTGGTCATTTAAAATTTTTTCCTAATTTTTCAATTTTTAATATTATTTTAAGCCGGTAAAAATACATTAAATTAGCGATAAATACAAATTTCTTTGGGCTAATTTTAATCTATAAAACCATGACAACTAAAATCTAGTTTGTAATATAAATTTTTAGTATTTTATTTTAAGTTCTATTTAGTTATAATCGAAGGAAAATTAAAATTTTAATTATTTGAACTAAAACTTGCAAATATGATATTGTGGGGGGTCTTTTTGCATGGAATTCTTTTTGTAATCACTCACACACGCCCTCACCCCTCCATGGCCGAGCCCAAGATCAGAAGCCCACTTTTCCCCCTCAAAAATTTTCTCCATCTCATTTGTATGTGTGAAATAGAGTTTAAAGGTATAGGTTAAGATGTATTGTTTTGGAGGCTTAATGTACCTTGATTTGAGGGGGGTTGACTTGGAAAATTTTGCACAACACCCACACCATTACCCCCCATCACCTCCTGGCCGAAAATCTGCAGCCCATCCCCCTTCACTTTCCTCTTTTCATTTCCTTTAATTTTAATCAAAAAATTGCTGCAAAATCCAATTTAAATCTCACAAATTAATTTCCATTCTTCATCCCATTCTCCTTAGCTTTTATAACTTGAATCATGGTGTTATGAAGCCATCATTGGAGGCAAATTCTTCTTGCTATATCTCTAGATTTTTAAGGTATAATTTCTACCCATTTAAATTCTTATGCTTAGATTTCTTTAATTGAGTTGTTTTAGTGTTAATTTTAGTGCTATTTGCATACTAGTTTTTTTAAAGTTTATGGCTTGAGTTGAATTAGGGTTTGGAAAACCATTATTAGGTTAATTAAGTTATGTTGTTATCTAGTTTGTTTAGTTTGGATACTTACTTGTGATTTTGATCTTTAGATCGCAAATCTAAGATGCTTGCACCGAATTTGGAATTTTATGCTTACTAGATTTTTTTAAATATTATGAAAAAAAATTGAGAATTAAATTATGGTAAAGGTTTCATCACATCATTGAAATTATAATTGGTAGTTTAATACCTTAGCTTGTGCAAAACCTAGCCTACTTGTTGAATTATGTATTGTTGCTTTAAAAATGGTTGAAATTGGAAAAATTGCAAACTAGTTTTTGGTTTAATATAATTTGGCAAGATTAAAAATCTAGTAAATGCTTATGTGGCCTAATTAGGATAATTAGTGAGTATTGTGAACTCTAATTTGCTAAAACATCAAGACTTGTAGTAAAACGGTTAACGACCCCCTTTACTAGAATTTTTGGAAATAAACCGATTTAATCAATTTATTGGTTTTGATGATTTCACCCTATTTCATATGTATGTTTAGTGTTTGTGAATGTGAAAATGAGTGTGTTGGGAGTTTTCTCGATGGTTTGGCGTTTGTACGCCGAAGTCGAGGGTTTTTGGGTCGATTTGTGAAAGCAACCATAGGTTTTGACCTATGTGGGATTCGTGCGTCGTTTTGGTCATGAGTCGGATTTTAATGCGATATGGTGCGTTATGATATGTAGGTACCCTTACGAAGACTTCGAGACGACAAGCAAGCGCTTGGCTGCGTCGGCACCGGTGAGCGAAGATCAGGTGAGTAGATTTATATCTACGGGGAGAAGTCGGGTGGATGGCGTATAGCACCCCCGCAGTCCGTGGTGGTGTATACGGATGCGTATACACACCAACAATTGTTATATGTTATTTGGGATTTATAACGATGTTTAGGATGGTTATTGATGTGTTGGATTACTTTAGTGTTGCGAACCCTAGGGTAGTGTTGCACTACACATACACACATACATACTTGCATACATTCCTATTTATATGTGCTAATGGGATTCTTTATAGTTATGTGTTCACATGGGTATGGGACTATGTGTTCACATACGGATATGAGGACGATACTAGGGATTAAGCTGAGTCGATGAGATTGGTTTTGTGGTTGTGATATCGGTTTGTACGACACTGTCGATCAGTAGTCAGATCATGACTATATTGATGATATTAGTATTGTACTAGACATAGGTCAGTACCCTGGACTATGATCTTGGATAAAGAGAATACCAGATGAATAGTGTGATGAATATGATATTAACCCGTACCCAGATTTGGGGGATGCCGTACGACGGATTTACGTACGAGCTATATTTTGATGATTGATCCGCACTCTTGACTTGGGATGTCTGATTATAGATATGGTATCGGATATGATATTATTGAGGCGGGATCACCGACTAATATATATACAGGTATGTATATGTATCGACTCAGATGTTAGGCGATTTCCTTACCTGTAGCCCAGCTGGTCAGCTTAGCCCTTTAGTTCAGTTTAGTTGTTAGATTAGATTCGATTCTTACCTATTTCAAAAACTAACGAATCGTGGATATTTTAAAAGACAGCCCAAGGGATCCTACGGATATTTCAAATGACGTATCTTTTCATAAAAACACCGTAGCCCCTATTTTCAAAACCCCATGATTCGTGTTATTTCAAAAGGCATCATTTGTAGGTCTTATATTAGATTAATGCAGATTAGTTATAGTTGCGTCTAGTATTCAGCTCCCGCTCATTATTGTGGTTCGCTTCGCATCGCATGCTTATTTTATGTTTCATATTCCATTATTGATATCATGCTGTTAGGACACCAGCACCATTACCGATGATGCGTATCTACCACGTACACTTATTTGCCGGCTCACACACATCTTCATCGGTAATTGCCATGTCACGTACACCTTAGAAAATAATATTTGCTTGACACAGCCTGTTAGCTAATAGTTAGACATGATATTAGTGTACTTGCCTTATATGTTAGTTTAGACATTGTAGTTATTACCTACCAATTCATGCATACTGTTATTCATTGTTATGCCGCTTTCATGGATTCTCATGCATATATTCACTATTTTACATGTTATTGAGGTTTTGGATTCGGATTTCCATGAGATTTTCTGGATTTGGAGGAAAACCGCAAAAACATAAATAAACCTTTTCTCTCTTTTAAAATAAAAAAGTGCGGTTTTCCCATGATGTATGAGTCGTCCACCATGAGTTTGCTGATGGGTTTCGAGACCCGATTCGAGAAGACGGATGAACCGTTTCGGGTACATGGTGGACCCGGTAAGGTACCACGGGGCAAGAAGCGCGTGATGATGACGATGTGAGCCTAGCAGGGGAGCACTACCTACCGGTGATTTTACCCGACGCGTCGGAAATCCGGAGGATACCGTCGTGGTCTTGAGATGGATGGTAGGGATCGGTCTGGACTGACGGCGCCCTAGATATTGAGACTGTGATATTGAGATTTTGAGATATTGAGGTACAGAGACTGTGATACAGAGATATCGAGATATTGGGATTACGTTTTGTGCCGATGCTAGGCACTGTTTTATGCTGATTTCATTATGATACCTCATTTTAAAAATACAATGGAAATCTCACTAAATTATGAAAACAGTTCTTCATTTACATGTATTCTGTTTTCATGCATTCACACCTCATTCATATGATATATTGCTACCTGAGGCACTGACACGGGCACATGAGATTACACTCGGGTTAGATATTTACCCTAGCCTTGTTATAGGTTGCATGTTATTCTTATATTTGAGGATATATTATGATCATTGACCTAGGATTGCGTTATTTATGCGATTTCTTTTCGTAGATGTTTTTCTATTCACGAGTTGGCAACTCACCCTTGTTGTGCCCCAGTTTCTTGCAGGTTTGCCATACAGGTTTCATTACGGCTTTGCGGGCATAGTTTCCTTCGGGTGATTTGCTGGTAGGTGGGTTTACTTGTATCGTACCCCCATTATATAATCTTGTATATCATTATTCTGTTGTATCTAGAAGTTCCATCAATCAAACAAGTATTTATTTGAGTTAGAGACCAGTGATGTTTATTCTTTCGACCGTAGAGTCGCGCGTTACATTTCTGTGGTTTTCTTGTGGATTTGAGTTTCCTTTTGAATTTTGATCCTCGCCGTTGGCGTTGTATATTATATTGCTTGTGTGGTTGTGGCCGTCGATTGACGAAAAGCTAGCTCCCGCTTGGGGATGCCCTTTTTTTTGATTTCGTATACTATTCATATTGTATCCCGTTTGGGGGGCAGTATTTACAAAGGAGACTCTGCCGAAATTTTCAGAAAATACTTGATGTTTTTAAAAACCGCATAATTCGGCTTATGCTATTGAAACTACTTGTTTTAAATTGGTTTTCCTTCACTCTGCTACTTTTCTTGGTTTGGATTTCTGGGTTTTCGGCTTACTTAGATTACGTACGTCTCAAGACGTCTCGTAGTTTAAGTGCCATTCATGTTCCGTACTTTGGGGACGTAACAAGAGTTCTCCTACAATAACAGCTACCAGGAGACCATTCAGATGGCACCTTTTAAGGCTCTTTATGGGAGGAGATGCGGATCGCCCACCTGTTGGACGGAGCTCAGTGAGAGCAGTATCTTAGGGCCACAGATTGTTGAGGAGATGACCGCGAAGATCCAGTTGATTCGAGATAGGATGAAAGCAGCCCAGAGCAAGCAGAGATCTTATGCAGACCGTCGTCGACGCAGACTTGAGTTTTCTGTTGGTGACCATGTTTTCTTGAGGGTCTCCCCAATGAAAGGTGTGATGAGATTTGGGAAGAAGGGGAAGCTTTGTCCCAGATATGTGGGCCCCTTCGAGATCCTCGAGCGTGTTGGTGCAGTTGCGTATCGGTTAGCCCTTCCGCCCAGTTTTCTAGACGTGCACCCTGTATTTCACATTTCGATGCTCCGTAAATATCTTCATGATCCTTCGCATGCGACTCAGCACCCGACGATCCATCTTGAGTGTGATCTTTCCTATGCAGAGCGTCCGGTGATCATTTTGGATCGACAAGGGAAGAAATTGAGATCGAAGGACATACCATCAGTCAAGGTACTTTGGCATGGTAAGAGAAGCGAGGAGGTCACTTGGGAGACCGAGAGAGAGATGAGGAAGAGGTATCCCCATCTTTTTGAAGGTACGTGTAGTTAGATTTTTAAATTCAGGGACCGAATTTCTTTAAGGGGGTAGATTGTAACGCCTTGAAATTCGTTTAGGATGTTTTCTCGTTAATTAGCTAGTGTGCGTGTTTTTCAAAAACGGATATCTTATTTTTCCTTCTTGGCTAGTGTTAATTTGTGTTGTGAAGTGTTTGTATAATTCTAGGGTTATTAATTATTTTAGTCGTGTTACCCTAATTGGAATTTTCCTTTATGAAGTTTACACTTGCACACTTAGCCATTTTGTGACCTAGGTTTAAGTGTTAGCCATTTCTTTCCTTGCATGATTCCTTTTTAATTCCCACCCTTTTATCAAAACAAAACCCTTTTTAAAATTCAAATTTTTGCAATAGAAAATGAGGTATGGGGGTTAGGTAAAGAAAATTGACTTTTTCTTTGACCCTTTCTTTCTCTCTTCTCTCTCTTTCTCTCATTTCTGAAACTCCAGCAGAAAAGCAGCAACAAACATAGCATTTTATTCATCTCCTCTTCTCTTTTCACTTCCCTTTGATCTCTATACAAAACCCTACACAAAACAACACATTTCCTTCACAAAACCTTGGGAAAAATGGTCTTTTGAGGTGTTTGGAGGCAAATATGCACACTTGAGGCTAGGGCTAAGATTTTTGGTGTTTCATAAGGTCTTTTGAAGGTATTAACTCATATTAGCACTCCTTTTCCATAAACTTATAGTATTCTTTAGAAAAAATCATGTTTTGATGTGCTTTTTAGTGATATTGAAGGGATTTTGTGGTGAGATGTTAAAATTAGCATTTTTATGGCTTAATTAGATTATTAATGGGTTATTAGTGTGATTTTAGACTTGGGTTTGCTTCAGAATTTAGAAAAATACCCTAAAGTTTCATTTTAGTGCAAAAGTGTGGTTTTTAACTAGAAATAGGGCTCTGTAGGATCTGCTGCTACCCGAGTTATTTCAGAATGAAATTGTATTTACTGTAGCATGTATAGGGGGTATAGAGTGCACACGCAAAACTTTGGAGCCCATCTCCCTACCCAGGCCGCCGAAAAATACGTTCTGGCCGCAATTTGCGGCCAGATGAGGGTGTTGGGGGTTAGGGTTTGGGCCACAGGAGTCTGCTGCTATATGTAATATTTTGGTATATATAGTTTTGTAAATTTGTTCCTGTATAAAAATCTGTAGTTAAATACCTATTTTCTCGTATTTTAAACTTTCGTGACACGCGTGATACGGTGTGTGGGTTTGGGGTTTCTCCGTATCGCGACGCGTCGGGGTAGCTTCAGACGCGTAATCACACGTTTTAGCGTATTGCGCACACGCGCGCTTGGTTTGCGACACGGGTTTTTAGTTGACTTTAAATGTCGTGTTTGTATGGTTTTGAGCTTATGTGTGATATATTGTGAAATTCTAGGTTCGCAGGCGAGTGCGACGGACGCCGCACAGAAGGGGAAACAAGTCATCGGCTATACCTAGCGCGAGACTACGGTGAGTAGATTTAATATCTACGGGGAAAATCGCCCGCATGGCGTTATGCGTCAGGGCTGATAGGACCTTATAGCAGCATTTTACATTTACATACATTGACTGTTCATGGCTACTATTTAGTGCATACCGCATTCCCTACTATATGTATATAAACTAGAATTGATAGAACACCGCACCATTACTAACGGTTCATGTTGCACGAGCACTATTCTGCATGTTACACACACCGTTAGTAATTGCCATGACACTCACACTGTAGAATTTCCATGATCATTATGCTGTAGCTCATCTTTTATGTGACTTGACATGACATTCATACTTGATGCATATATCACATCGCATTGACTTGCATATTGGTTTGGATTACATGTGATTTCTGGGTTTGGGAACCGTGGCTATTTCAAAGAGAATATGTAATTATTTAAAAACCCGGTTTCCCTTGATATGATATTTCGGTGCGTCCACCATGTGTTTTCTCGGTGCTAGAGTGATATATGTGAACTCGAATTAAGGAGTTGGATGAGGCCAATTACGGGTACATGGTGGACCCGGTATGGTATCCTGGGGCGAGAACGGTTTCACTGTGTAGTAGACGGTGAGCCTGGCAGAGGGACTACTACCTACCGGTGATTGGTTGGACCTGGCGGTTATCCGGAGGATACTGACCAGAGTCGATAGATGGATGCGGGATGATCCGTACTGCCGGGGCCGAGGGCCGATACCGCAGACGGAGCCCGTGGGCTGATCCGGACTGACGGATACCCAATGGATGAGGATTTGCGTGTTGATGTTGTACACGAGTATTTATGATATTTGGGTGCCGATGTTGGACACTCGTGATTCTCAGAGATTTACAGGATTGGAGGGCCGATGAGAGTGCCGGCGCCTGAGCTATTTGGGGGATCTGGGTGCATTGATGGACACCGATTATATATCCCACATTGACATACCGTGTAGATATTATATTTCCCATGCTCAGCATTCATTATTGTATCTCATCCTGTAGTTATATTACCTGATAGAGCACTTGCATGATTATTGCACATACTGCTTATCACGCATTGATATCATCTGTTGGCATAGGATAGAGTAGCGCAGTACGTGCATGCTCGCGATTACCTTTATATGTTATCTCTATTCACGAGTTGGCGACTCACCCCCGTTGTGCCACAGTATTTGCAGGTTGCCCCTCGGAGTAGTCGCGGCAGGCTGCTTTCTTACATCTTTTGGCTACAGATACCACTACAGTTGGTGCGTGAGCTGTTTTGCTGTTAGGTGGGTTGCGGTATCTGGTTACTTTTATTGTACACACTTTTGTATCTAGTATTCTCCATCCACCTTATATGTACTTGACTTAGAGACAGTATGAGGACGATGATGTATATTATTTGTATTCTGGTGTCGAGCTCGTTGTGATCCGACTTTACTTATGCAGTTATTTCTATCTGTGATGTTCCCACTTGTTGCTCTTGATCTTCGCTACGGCGTCGTATATCGCTATCTTGGTGATTGTTTACTTAAGATTTCTTATCACTTTTTAAATGCTTCCATTTAAAACTTAAAACACTCTATACTTTTACTGGTTTGATTTCTGGGTTTTCGGTTCACTTAGTCGCGTTACGCCTGTAGACGTTACGTAGTTAAGTGCCGGTCACGGGCCAAACTTTGGGTCGTGACAGTAGGGGTCTCGGGATATGGGTTTGTCTATTCATCACGACCGTGGAATCCATGTTTTATACAGGCTTAATATAAAACCCGGAAATCCTAGTATATCCAATATTCCATATGTTGATTTCTGCTGCGATATTCTGTGATGTGGTCACTTGATATGATGAGATGGATACTGTATATAGTATATATGATATATTATATAGACGTTACTTATGTTTTTCACCCGCGCTATCCCTACCCCGCTCTGCCGTTAGTTACCTAACCTAACGATGCATGACGGGACATCGAGGCGAATGCGGATGGCATAAGCGTACGTTGTATTTATCTGTAATGCTTAGGTAACTTAAATGATGGGACTTTATTAATGAGATTAATGAAATAAAAGAAACCTAAAGTTGTTGTAGAAACTTGTTTTAAAAACTGGTAGCTCTAGTTCTTGCTTTGCATAGCGGTATTCCTTATAGAATATCCAGCACCTTATTCGATAAAGAAAGAGCCGAGATCCCTTCACCGGGAGTGACCTCTTTAGCGAAACTAGCAGATGCTACAAACTCGGTTTGTCTTTTGATTGCTTTTCTAGTTCTTGCTTTGCATAGTGGTATTTATGAAATATTCTGCACCTTATTCGATAAGGAAAGAGCCGAGATCCCTTCACCGGGAGTGACCTCTTTAGCAAAACTAGTAGAAGCCTCAAAAACACTCCTTTTCAAATTCACTCGATTCTACAACGATATCAAGTTCATTACGCAAAGGGTTTTCTTAAAAACCTGTCGTAGCCCTCCGTCATTTCAGATAAGTACTAGTTAGTATTCGTACTACGTTTATTGACCTTAACCAAGGCGTAGTGTGCGGTAGCTAATTAGTGCTTATCTGCTAAGCATATGATGCAATTGAGTTAGAGTAGTTGTGCAACTTTGTTGACCTTAGTCAAGGGTCGTGCTGGTGGGTTTAATTCAATCATGAAATGACGGGTTGAACTTGACTAGCGCTTATGATTTGTTGACCTTAGCCGGGGTCATAAGTTGCTAGGGGCAAAATTGTCGGGAATTTCAAGTGTTGAAATTTGCAATGAGATTGCATACCATCTATGAGATAGTTGGATCCTGATACCCACTGCGAGTAAGAGTTACTCCTGCTAGAGTTTTGCACTTTACAATTAGCCGATCAAATAGGTGTCTAGAAAGGTGTCAATGGGGTTACGCCCCTGGGAAAACGAGGTTTATTTTAATTAGGTCCGTACGAAAGCACGGGGAACCTCCCTCAAAGTACCGGTACGGGCCTAGCTGAAAGATTGGAGAACTTGTAGGGTGTAATTAATCCCGGCTTGTATTTCCTTTTAGGGTTTGAAAGAAGATTTGATAAAAACAATGGGAGCCATCCTGATTAGATAAAATAATAACCAATCTAATCTTGCAAGAGTATACGCTGAGTGTTTTCTTTTCTCTCTCTCTCCAGGTAGCGACCATGTCACGCCTTAATCAAGATAGTAATATGGATGTATTGACCGAACCCGCTTGTTATACTGAGCTGGGGAATGTTGGTCCTACTCCAACTTATAATTGTTATAAGACCGAGCAGGAAATTGGAGAATACCAGGATTCCCGTGCCGCCCAAACGAAGAAAGTGCATAATGATGCATCTTCTTCGGGTGTGTTTATTACCGAGAACTGTTTCTCAGTATCCTTTACGTCCTGGGTATGAGATACCGGATCAGGATCCCACATATGTAATCTGTTACATGGGCTACAGAGAGGTAGATAACTGAGAAAGGGTGATAAAGTTTCAAGAGTTAGAAACGGTGCAATAGTTGCAACCAAGGTGTTGGCGGTTATCACCCTGTATTACCAAATATATTGATTCTGAACGAATGTTATTAGATATCGAACCTGATATACAACATCATATCGGTCTCTTTATTAAGTAAAAAAGAATATAATTTTGTATTGTCAGATAATGTTTTGAACATTTCCTATATCAAGAATTGATCGATTCAGGCACGTTATCTAAAAACATAGAAATTCTAAATCAAACTACAGTTCTCAACGTACATAACACACACAAGAGGAAGAGTTCAGAAATGAACGAACCCTTCTTGAGGCATTGTAGACTAGGTCATATCAATGCTACCTGACTAGCTAAGTTACATTAAGATGCATATTTAAATCAGTTTGAATTTATATCTTGTGGAACTTGCCAGTCATGTCACAAAGATAAAATGAACATAGCTCCGTTTACTGGAAACAGAGAAAGAGTTAGTGAACTCTTAGGATAGATACATAATGATGTATATAGGTCCCCTGTCTATACATTCCAGGACTGGTTCTTTGTACTTTATTACATTCACTGATGATCTCTCAAGATTCGGACATATGTTCCTGTTGAAAAAAAAGTCTGAAGATTTTGAGAAATTTAATGAATATAAGTTAGAAGTAGAGAACCAAAACGGGTATAAGTATTATGTCCTTTGATGTGATCAGGGAGGAGAATACTTGAGCACGGAATTACTGGATTACTGGACTATTCTAAAGGAGAATGAGATTCTCTCTCAGCATTACTCCTCCATATACACCATAGCACAACGGTGTATCGGGATGGAACAATCGCACCCTATTAAATATGGTGCGCTCTATGATGAGTACTACTGAGTTGCCTATTTCCTTTTGGGGGTTATGCACTTGTGAAGCTACATACCTATTGAATTGGGTTCCAACCAAATCAGGTGCCTACCACTCCATATGTGATATGGTATAGGAAGAGCCCATATCTTAAGTAAGTTAAGATTTGGGGTTGTCCGGCCTATGTCTAAAAGCAAAATTCGGACAAGCTCGAGGTAAGGTCAGATTTGTGGAAGTTTGTTGGATATCCCAAGCATTCGCAAGAGAATATCTTCTACCGCACCGAGGAACAAAAGGTGTTTTGTTTATTGACATGCCACCTTTTATAAAAGAAATTTCTTGTGAAGAAATTTGTGGTCATGAGGTAGAACTGGAAGGAGTTCCAACTATACAAACTACAGCTGATGATTTGGTAGAACCAGAGAATTCAATAGCTCCCGACGAACCTCAGCCTCTCCGCCGATCTGGTAGGGTTACTCATCCACCTGAGAGATACTTCGGTTTTATCTAGGATAGTGGGAGCGAGGATTGCATCATGAGATGATGACCCAACTAGTTTCGAGCTGGTCATCAAGAGTGGGGACTCTGTAAGAATGGTTGGATGCTATGCGATCTGAGATGGAATCTATGTACACCAACAAAGTATGGACTTTGGTTGCTTTATCTGAAGGGTTAAATCCCCATCAGAGGCAAGTATATCTTGAGAAGATTACTTGGTGTAGATGGAAAAGTTGAGACTTTCAAAGTTAGTCTTGTTGCAAAAGGTTTTCGTCATCGACCAAGTGTGGATTATGATGAAACTTTTTCTCCAGTGCCTATGCTTAAGTCCATCCGGATCCTACTTGCCATTGCTACATACTATGACTACGATATCTGGCGGATGGGTGTCATGACTGCTTTTCTAAATAGTGATTTAGAAGATAGCGTCTATAAGTACACAGCCAGAGTGCTTCGTAGACAGTGGGAGCAGCGGAAACGTATGCAAGTTGCTTTACAGGTTAAAACAGGCATCGCGGAGTTAGAACATCTGTTTTGATGTGGTAGTCAAAGGGTTTGACTTCATCAAAATGGTAGATGAACCTTGTATATACAAAAGGTAGTAGAGAGTAAGGTGGTCTTCCTCGTATTGTATGTGGATGACATACTCTTGATAGGAAAGGAGTTTCCTATGCTACACTCGGTCAATCTCCTCCTATCACATTGATTCTCCATATAGGATTAAGGTGATACCTCATAAATCCTGGGTTTTGGATCTATGAGATAGATCTGAGTGGATTTTAGGATTCTCACTAGGTGTAGTGAGATGGTATCAATCGATCCTGGGGAGAATCACTGGATAGCTTCCAGGGTGGTAAGGTCGACTGAATTTCAGTCACAGGTATTGTCTTTACCCTCAGTGGAGGGACGGTATGTTAGAAGAGTTCCAAGCAAGATACCGTGGCAAACTAGACGATAAAGGTTGGATACATCGCTACCAAAGATGCTACCAAAGAGGTAGTCTGGGTGTATATTAGTTCATGAGATGAACATCGTTCCTACCATTGTGTGACAATGGAGTTATGGCTTATTCCTAGGAACCCCCATCCCATCAGTGACCCAGACATATTCTAAGGTAGTATCACCTGATCATGGAGATGGTTGATCTCCACGGAGATCGAGGTTAGGAGAGTAGACTCAGAGGACAATACGGCGGATCCACTCACAAAGGCCTTTTTCCAGAGAGAGACTTTTATGGGATGGTTGAGTATGAGATACTACAACCACTGTTATATGATGGCCCTAGTGCAAGTGGGAGATTGTTAGTTATATGTATGCCCTAGAGGCCATTACTGTACATGAGATGTATATTGTAGCGGATGCTTGGACATATATAGGGAGGGCTTTCTTTCTCAACATGATAGTATGCTATCTGGTTGCACTTTATCATAATACACGGATTGTCGCCCTTAGGATGTGTACTTGACTACCTGGATTATGATGCGGATCGTACTAGTGGGACAAAGGCAGTCCGTAAATACATACTTTAATGTCCCTAGTCGTGGGTGTATCGAGACGGGGCATCGATATACCAGAGTAGACTAGCGTATAGCTTCTCGACCCATACAGATGGGCGATGGATGATCCCACATCCATTGGTGTTTGACATCAGAGATGATGTACAGGTGCTCAGTAGAGACTGGGTACACTGGACGGACTCGCCGAGAACTCCTAGATGGTATTATACCTATCGTCAGATAGCAGTTCTCTGGTGACACTGGTACAGGTTAGTCTGTTGACCTGAGATCGTCATAGAGTCTTGTGTGATTCCCACTGTGCTATGATTTCCACCATACCACGGTCAAGTGATCGTGCAAAAAGGTGGTTTTTGGGTACAGCCCCGAGTCACATGGAGGCAATGAGCGATAGAAGGGGATTCGTCTCTCCCGGTATTGGGGGTTGATGTTGCGCTGTGCTCGATTGGCTATAAAAGGAAGTCCCTAGCCAGGGTTGTTTCTGAGATTTACTGGTAATTTTTATCAGTAGTTTCTCGACCCGTTATGAGGCTCATATCGGCATGACTTATCAAGCTATTGGGGTCTGACGTTTACCACCCCCAGGCGAGATATGCGGCATATCAGACGAAGAGATCAGACTGTACGGTAGTATTACTGATTGGATTCGCAGGAGTATGAGCAGACATGCTTGTTGATCTTCTGATCGCCCAATACCCGGGTGGCTATTACGTTTAGCAGACCGCTTGAGGCTTGTGGGTGTTTGATATGATCATCACCTACTGCCGGCGTATTGACGAGTCTTTAGAGTCCTACACAGAGGTTTCCTGGTTCATGCGAAACGAAGTAGGTGCACATATAAGATATGTGCGGGACCGATATTAATGCGCGTATGTGATATCGCATTCTATTCTCGCGATTTGTGACATCGGTAGGTTATATGTGATATAGTCGGGTTATCGGATCAAGTGTTGATTCGATAAGTTGTTGCATTTGATATTAGTCGGTTATATGTGATATAGCCGGATTATTAAATCAAGTGTTGATTTAATAATTTAATGTATAATAGTATATTTGATATACTAGATTTCATTAACTAATATCAGCTCACTTAAACTTTTCTTTTTTCTCACAAGTGTGCATTAGTATATATGTGATATATATTAGTGTACATTTTTTATCATGCTTGATGCCACATGCTACAGAGGTGTATGAGACTCACACCATGCTAATAATAATGTGAGGGTTTATATTTATTTAAGTAAATCAAAATTAGTTTTAATTAGTCACATGCTTGGAAGCTTGGAGAAGCTTGTATCATCTTTGACTAAGTCCACTCCTTTTGTTTTACTTATAGATATTTATTAACCTAACCATTATTGTTAGCCATGGTTTAATCTCTACATCGGTTAGTGTATGATACTAACTCACCCATGGTTGTTATTCTCACCTCATTAGCTCATTCTCATCTCTTCTCTTCATCTTCTTCATCCTTGAGAAAAAGCTTTCTAGCTTTTGGTAAAGTGAGAAAATATGGTAAGAAAAGGAAAACTAAAGTGAGCACATTTCCTACTTCATCATCCTCTACTACTTTCCATTTAGTTTAGAGTGTTTGCTTCACTAATTTCACAATTAGTGAAGATGTAGTATGAGCTTGAGTCTCCTCGACGTAGATCATCTTCGGCCTCGAAGATTTCGAGCAAGCTTGTTCATTTCTCCGGAAGAACCCTTTCTAGAGTTCGGGTGTTCATGACTTGCAACGAAGGGACTATTACGCGGAGCATTAGAAGTGAAGGACCGGTCTACAAAGGTTGTATTCCTTATTCACTTAGATGTAAAGTAGTTTGCATGTTTATTCATCGGATTTTCTAGTAACGATTCTATGGTTAGAGTTAACTAGAACGACAAATTTTTGAAATTGGCATGGACGATACCTCCCGAAACCTTGTTGCCGTGCTAGGGAACCCTCCAGGCCCGACGTCCCAACCCGTCAGGCAAAAGAAACGAAGCTTCGCTCCGATCAATCAAAAGACGATCGAGGACGAGGTCGATAGGTTGCTTGCTGCCAACTTCATTCGAAATGTGGCCTACTCCGAATGGCTAGAGAATGTGGTTATGGTTAGAAAGGCAACCGGGAAGTGGCACATGTGCGTCTACTTCACAGATCTCAACAAGGCCTGCCCCAAGGACAACTATCCCCTCCCTCGGATAGATCAGCTTGTCGACAGCTCGGTAGGCCACGAATTGCTTAGCTTCATGGATGCTTTCTCCGGCTACAACCAGATCCGTATGAACCCAGTTGATGAAGAGCTTACCATATTCACAACGGTCTGGGGGTATATTGCTATAAAGTGATGCCCTTCGGCCTCAAAAATGCCAGAGATACATACTAGCGCCTGGTCAACAGAATGTTCAAACCCCGGATCGGGAGGAACATGGAGGTTTATGTCGACAACATGCTCGTAAAATCGAACTCGTCGGACGGGCACGCCAAAGATCTTGGCGAGACATTCGACATCCTCCGCAAGTACAAAATGAAGTTGAATCCCACCAAGTGCGTGTTCGGGGTCACTAGCGAGAAATTCCTCGGGTTTATGGTCACCCGCCAAGGAATTGAGGCTAACCCGGAGAAGATCAGTGCCATCCTCAACATGGCCATGCCAAAGAGCAACGTGGAGATCATGCGACTCACGGGGAGAGTGGCTGCCCTTAGTCGCTTCATGTCAAGGTCCGGGGGAAAGTGTCTCCCGTTCTTCAAAGCCCTGAGGAAAATCCTAAAGTTCGAATGGTCAAAGAATTGTCAAAACGCTTTCGAGTAACTCAAGGTGCACATGGAAACTCTCCCACTGCTCACCCGGCCTTTCGAGGGAGATGAGATTTTTCTGTACCTTGCGGTGTCCGATCATGCTGCGGGCTCGGTGCTCGTCCGAAAAGTCGAAGGGGCACTGAAGCCGGTCTACTATGTGAGCTACGTCTTTAAGAACGCGGAAAAAAGGTACCCGTCCATTGAAAAGATTGCCTTGGCGCTTATCGTGGCCTCAAGGAAGCCGCGGCACTACTTCTAGGCACACACCATCCTCGTCCTCACCGAGCGTCCCCTAGGGGCTATTCTCGCCTCCCCTGAGTCATCTGGTCGTCTGGAGAAATGGAGGTGGGAGTTATCTTAATTCGACATCAAATACCACCCGAGGAAAGCTATCAAAGCACAAGTCATGGCAGACTTCGTTGTCGAATGTACTATCCCTAACAAGGAGGCAGTGTCAGCGCCCGTCCCCGGGTCCCAACCCTCAGTCGAGGAAGGGCCCGACTCTGTCCCCGATTGGGTCCTCTACGCCGATGGATCCTCTATCGAGGAGGGTAGCGGTGCCGGCCTTATCATTCGAGGCCTGAACGAGGAAAAGATAGAGTACTCTTTGAAGCCAGGGTTGAGAGCTTCAAACAACGATGCGGAGTATGAGGTCTTACTAGCTGGACTACAAATCGCCTCCAGAGTGGGGCTGAAGATGATCCGAATTCGCAGCGACTCCGCCCTAGTCGTAGGCCAAGTGACCGGCTGTTTCGAGGCCCGGGAGCCGCTAATGGTAAAGTACTTAGCCGAGGTAAAGAGACTACGAAAAGATTTCGACGAAGTTCAAGTGGAGCAGATTTCTCGGCACCTAAACACCCAGGACGACGCTCCTCCTATATGGCTAACAATAAGAGGAAAATTCTCTTCGAAGTCTTGCCACGGCCCAGCGTGGAAGACAGGGAGGCAACACTTCAAGTATACACTACTCAGGAGGAAGGCCAGGATTGGAGAAAGCCCCTCGTAGAGTTCCTGAAGGAAGGTACTCTCCCAGAAGATCGAGGGGAAGCACACCGCCTTCGAGCCAAAGCCTGCCATTTCGTCTGGAGCAATGGAAACCTCTACAAGAAGCCCTACACGTAGCCTCTGCTTCGGTGCATTGACCCCCACGAAGCCGATTACGTCCTGCGTGAGATTCATGAAGGGCTCGGTGGAGCACATCAAAGGGCCCGCACCTTAGTTCAGAAGACGCTACTCCAAGGATATTATTGGCCGACGATTCATCAAGACGCTCAAAAGCTCGTCAGAAGGTGCAAAAGCTGTCAACTCCACGGCAGCATACCCCATCTTGCAGCTACCAAGCCAATGGCCCTGACCTCCCCCTGGACATTTTCCCAGTGGGGAATGGACATGGTAGACCAACTCCCTACTGGCACGAGCGGGCACAAGTACATCCTCGTCGCGGTAGACTATTTTATGAAGTTGATCGAGGCTGTCCTCATCAGAAAATACTGCTGATGGTACTCTGAGAAGATCTCCACCAGCCGAGCCCTAGCCTCCTTAACCCGCTCCCTCTGATGCTGCCCATGTACCCGGGACGCCATGGAAGCACCCGAACTCCCACCCGCCGGGCCGGAGTCCGCGATATGCCTCTTTTGGAAACACTCCAAAAGAAGGGCTGCCGATCGATCATGCCTGTTCTTCGAGATGAGTCCGCAGACGTAAAGCGTATGCAGCTTATCGAGTGCCTCGTTCTGCAGCTGTGGAGACAGGGCGTTGAACAAACCCGGGGACATCCTCCAAATGGCGTACATAAGCAATTGGAGGAAAGGCGACCGCCGGGGAAGTAGCGGCCGAAGTGGTCCTCTATGCATTCGACCACAGTCCAGTACGTCTCCTCTGTGCACTCCTGATCATAGAGATACACATCATCGCAGGAGATGATCTCTCCAATGGAGTAGATGAACCCGACCATTTTCAGGAAAGCAACGCTGAAAGAAACCCATATACCTTCTCTATTATAGCCTCAACAGAATTCCCAGGGGCCGAAATTTGCGCGTGCATGAGCGTGAATCTTTGGTTATTTTCATATTTCCCAATACAGGGCTACCGCGTGGCGGCCATCCCGTATCTCACGATCAACCAAAGTCGGAACAACGCGGATCTTGGAGCCCTCGCCTCGCCTGTGTGTTTCAGCTACGTGTTGCCTGCGACGGTCACTCTTCCTGATTTTCTTCTATTTTTTATGGTGAAGTAGATTGAACAATTCCTCGTAAAAGCAAGAAAAAGTTTAAGAAAGCCCTCACCAAGAGGCTCCTGAGCAGCTTCCCTGCCCGGTCAATCCCTGGTGAGTAGCTCCTACCCATCTACGCCAAGGATCGAAGCCTTCACTAAGAGGCCACCGAGCAGCTTCCCTACCCGGTCAATCCCTGGAGAGTAGCTCCTACCTATCCATGCCAAGGATCAAAGCCCTCACTAAGAGGCCACCGAGCAGCTTCCCTTCTCGTTCAATCCCTGGCGGGTGGCTATTACCCATCCACACCATGGATCGAAAGCCCTCACCATGAGGCCACCAAGCATCTTCCCTGCTCGGTCAATCCCTGACGGGTGGCTACTACCCATCCACGCCAAGGATCGAAAGCCCTCACCATGAGGCCACCGAGTAGCTTCCCTGCTCGGCCAATCCCTGGCGGGTAGCTCCTACCCATCCATGCCAAGGATCGAAAGCCCTCGCCAAGAGGCCACCGAGCAGCTTCCCTTCTTGGTCAATCCCTGGCAGGAAACCCCGACACATCCACGCCAAGGATTGAAAGCCCTCACCAAGAGGCCACCGAGCAGCTTCCCTGCTCGGTCAATCCCTGGCGGGCAGCTCCTACCCATCCACGCCAAGGATCGAAAGCCTTCACCAAGAGGCCACCGAGCAGCTTCCATGCTCAGTCAACCCTTAGCGGGTAGCTCCTACCCATCTACGCTAAGGATCGAAGCCTTCATGAAGAGGCCACCGAGCACTACTCGGCAAACGCCGACTAATTCTAACATGGCCATTGTTTAACTTATGCTAAGGGAAGTGGTCGCCAGTACGACTCAAAGGAGTGGGCGAATCTCGGCCTACCTACACTGAAGAATCTCCCGATGTATTCTAAGAAAACGATCACCGCCTCGACTCCGGGGACGGAAGGTGACCGACCTTCCTATACTTAGCGATTAACTGGCTTACACTCGACGGGCGATTGACGTCTAAGAGACCGGTCATCGACCTACGGCTTGACTCTTGGGACGAGGAAAACACTAACAAGCTCACGTTAATGATCACAAGAAAACACTGCCACGAAGAAAAATCAAAAACATTTTTATTCACGATCTGAAATTCTTTACAAGGTACTATGGGCTCCTCAGCCTTACAAAAAATACCAGAAGGCTTACAAAATTCAATATGAAAAAAGAAAAAGGCAGGAAGGCTCAGGCTTTAGGACCGGGGAGGATCTCGAAATGCTCCGCGCCGGTGTCGGGAACCGGGGTGACAGCTTTAGGGCCGGTGCTCCCACCAGGAGCCTTGGCGCTGGGAGCCGGGGTGATGGCTTTAGGGTCGGTGCTCCCACCAGGAGCCTTGGCGCCGGGAGCCGGAGTGACGACTTTAGGGTCGGTGCTCCCACCAGGAGCCTTAGAGCTAGGAGTCGGGGCGACTTCTTTTGGGTTGGTGCTCCCACCAAGAGCCTTATCTCCAGCACTCCCACCAGTGGCCTCTCCCACGGCGGCACTCCCGGCGGTCTCCCCCTGCGGCTCATCCTCGAAGAGGGGGTACTAGAGCCGAAGCCTGCCATCAACAAACCCAGGCACCAATGCCTTGATAGTGTCAAGGGCCTAGTGCCAAACGATGGTCGAGGCGTCAGCAAAGTCGGTGTAGAACTGGTCCAACGTCTTGTACCTCTCCACCGACCTCACAACCCGGAGGTCGATGAGCTTAACCGCTTCCTTCATCGCCTCGGTTTCCCTCTTGCAGGCATTCCGCTACTTCTTCATCATGGCGTTAAGAACCTTAGCCTCCTCCAACTTAGTCTGGACGACCTTGTTGGATTCACTCAGAAGTCGAATGGACTCCTTGCATTTGGACTTCGTCACCTCCTCGGTGACCACCCGGGTCTTGAGAGCGGTTATCTTCTCCTTTGCCTGCTGCAGCTCCAGGCATAGGTCCTCCTCCCGTGAGGACTACTCGCCCGCCTTCCGCATCGCCGGGGCAATCTCCTCATGCTCCATGTTGGCGATGAGGGCGCAGTGCTGGAGGACCTGAGGAAAGTAAAGGAAAGGGTTAAAAAGCATCCGATCCGAGAAAAAAAGGCTTGATGAAAACCTCAACGGAAAGCAGATACAGACCTGTACGGCCTCCTAAGATATGGCTGCAACTTGGGCCTTGAGGGTCCCTCAGGGAATTTTTCCCCCGGCCGATCGTTCCATCTCCGAAAGTAAGCCATCGGCAACAGAAAGCACCAAGGGCACCTCGAAATAGATGACCCCCTCCTGCACGAGGATCGGGAAGGCCGGAGATTGGGATACCATCCTCTTGTACCTCTTGAGGGGGACCTCGGGGGGGTCGTCCTCATCCCCCACCTCCCTCACCTGGGGCTCCATTTCCCAAGGTTGCTTTTGGCACTCCCTGCGGCTGGTTTTCGAAGCTCGGGGCATGGAGGAAGGCCTAGCCGGTGCGGCTGCATTCGGGGCCGAGCTCAAACCGGGGCGAGATGAGCTAGCGCCCCTGGTCTTCCCCCCTTCTTTGCGGCTATGACAGTCAGGAATTTGGATCGGTCCATTTGCTCTACAAAAAAGAAAATACACAAAAGGAGTTAGTGACGGTGAAAAGGGCAAAAGAAAAATATTCAAGTCTAGACAGATCGTCCAAGCTCCTAACTTACCTATGAATCGAGCGGGGCTGAGCCCGGCCCAGCTAAGGGCCTGCTTGGAAAGCAAAATGCCGGACCATTGGATCGGCTCCTACATGGACACCGCCCTCGCCTCGGAAGCGGATGACCACTTCACCCGCGGGCAGTCGGCCCTGTACCATTGTACAGGCATAGGCCAATCCTCGCCCTCGGGTGGCCCGACGAATACGAACTTCTCCTTCCATTCTTGAATGGAATAAGGAACTACTACTACCCCCGACCCGGCCGTCCTTCCCTTGCGTTTTTTGAAGGAAATATACACCCAGCTCGGCTCGTCCTTATGGGTGTCGGGGTGATTCTTATAACAAATGAAGAGAATGAGAAGGGTCAAGCTGAAAGGGATTTCTTCAAGTCTCAACTGGACCAGGAACCCGAGGAGAATTCTCCATGAGTTCGGCACTAGCTGGCCCGGGGCAAGTTGGAAGCAACATAGTACCCTGCATACTTTGGGGGGAAAGGGCAGACACATTCCAGCCCAGAATGCATCCAAGTACAAGGCAATCTCCTTGTCCTGCACCTGATCCGCCCTTTTGTCCTCCCTAGCCAAACGAAGCGAATAGATAGGGGGAATGTGGAAACGAGCCCGGATCGCGGTGAGCTTGTCCACATTCCTTAGGAGGGAGGGCGCAACGTGAGCGTTCTCGATGCGCGCTTTGGGGACTATTGGCTATAGTGCTCTCAAGGCAATTATCATAATCGCAGGCAGGTGATTATGATGATTGAGGGAGGAGCTATACCGATAGAACAGTCTTACTCGAGATGATAGTATGCTATCTGGTTTGTCTTTATCATCATGTACATGTTGATAGAGCCCATAGAATTCTTTCCTGACTATTAGCATTATGACGGCGATCATATACGTGGGAGCTGGGGGTCTATAAGCACATCCTTAAATGTCCTTAGTCGTGGGAGTATCGAGACTGGGTATCGATACTCCAGTGTAGACTAGTGTATACTGATCGAGACCTTGACGAGGGGTGGTGGCCAGGTCACAAGCCATTGGTGTTATTTTGTTCACCTAAGATAGTATACAGGTGCTCATTGGGTTATGGGTACACTGGACGGACTCACCGAGAACCTGCTAGTTGGTATTATACCTATTGTCAGATAGCAGTTCCCGGTGATATGTGTACAGGTTAGTCTGTCGACCTAAGATCGTCATTTGTCTCGTGTGAGTTCCCACTGTGCTTTGATTACTACCCTACCACGGCTCAAGGAGTCGTGCAAACAGGTTTTGGTTGGGTACAGTTCCGAGCCACATGGAGGCAGTGATCGGATCGTCGGGTATTCGTCTCTCCTGGTATTAGGGGTTGATGTTGCGTTGTGCATGGGTGGCCATCACCAGAAATCCGTGGCCACGGTGGATGAGAATTACCGATCCAGGATCGATAGTTTCTCAGATGCTTATGGGTTTCATGCCGACACTAAATGTTGTGTTGTTAGGGGTCTGAATTTATCCACCCTCCTAGACTCGATATGCGATACTCTTAGACGAACGGACCGGACTGTACGTATATTGTCACTATCAGGCTCAGTAGGGATTCAGGATGAGTTTGCTCGTCGGACTCCCTTTCGCTCAATACCTGGATAGCCGATACGTACAACTAGTGCCGCTAACGTGCTTGTGGTTAAACCCACCTCCAGCTTATTGACGAGTCTTTAGAGTTCCACACAGAGGGTTTTCACGGTTCAGGCGATATGGTGTAGATGACATATGTTGGTACAAACAGGTGTCCGATTAAATATTGTACATGCTTGTTCATATCAGAATTTTGCATTATTATATCGCCCATTCTTAATCACATTACATATAAATAGGTGCTTTTGATTCATGTCTGCTAAATAGTTGCAGGTTACAGGTTCTCAGATCGTTACAGTGAAATTCATGAAAAGTCGCTACAAATGTGAGACTACGACCAACAATAGATGAATCTGTATGATGCCGCCTACCAGTTCAAGGAACAAATGGAAAATCATTAGACAGTTCAATGTACAAAGCACAGGGGTAACACAAGATTCAAGACTTTAACGCGAAGTTCAAGGCAAAAGTCCACATCATTCTACACTGTTGGAAATCTGGAAGGAAATAGAAGAGATTCTGAGAAACCAAGTAAAGAAAACAGAAGATAAAAGAAACACAGAGAAACCCTGAAGAGATGAGCCAAAGAACCCACTTAATGTCCGTGGAACCGCGGCCAAACAGGCCTTTATGCCGCGGTTCCGCGGCCGTATGGTGCACGTGTCGGTGTATGTGTCGGTAGGTGTCGGTGCTTTGACCCGGCTTTCTTAGGGTAGTTATGTAAATTCATGTATCGATTAGAATGTAACCTAGGGTTTTTTCTATCTATAAATAGGAAATCTAAAAGCCTAATTAGGCATGCCTCTCTTTATTTTTAAGTCTCTTTTCAATTTCTAGATTTAATTTCCCTTTGTAATGAATTGTCGAGAGGTCATCAATAAAGTAAGGCGTTTACAATTCTATCTCGCATTCTTTTTTTATCTGCAATTTATTACCTGCAATTTTTATCTGTTCTTTTATTATCTGCAATTTAGTTCATCTATTAAAATAAAAAAATGAATTTTATTGTTATCTTCCTAATGAGTGAGTAATTCCTCACTTGTTAGGGATAGGAGAGGGAAGATTTGAGAGAAGGAAATCTCTCTCACTCCTTGCTTTGCTCAAATAATTTTAATTGAGGACTCTTTTTAAATCAACCATAATCCGCTCACTACGGCATCCTATCCTACATGATAGCGGTGATTCCCTAGTTAGACCGGTTGTGGTTGAATTAAATGGAGGTTAGGGCTAAGAGCCAAGAACGGATGAACAAGGACCAAAAGGAAGAAACTAAGTTTCTTCCTAGTCGTGTTAATCCCCGTTGTTGACTATTACTCTGACACATATATTCTTAACTAGGGCATTGATAGAAGTGAGAAGAATCCCTATTTCGAACTAACCTAATCCTAACCCTAGCAAGCCTTTAAATCAATTTATTCTTATTCTTAGATCATAAAACAAAACCTACCAAAGTTAGGACTTAACTCGTTAGAACTTAAAGAAAAGGACACCATTTCCCTGTGGATTGACCCGTACTCAACCGGCTAGCTACCAAGCGACACCGTCTTGATTGCAGTATTTTTAAATTTAAAACACATACAAAACCCTCATCAATCAAATGGCGCCGTTGCCGGGGAAACGGTAGTTTATTTCTTTTTGTAATTTCGGGTTAATTGAATAAAAATATATAAATTGAAAAAGAAAAAAAAACATTAAAAAATCATCTTGTTATTTTTGATTGGTTTTTATGCGAATTGTGCAGGAAAGGAAGTCGGACTGATTCAGATCTGGAGAAAGCTCAGTGAACAAATCCAGAAACAGAGGATCTGAACAGATAGAGGAGAACCAAATCAGGACAGAAATTTTTTTTGAAGATCTGAACCTACTGATCCACCGCGGAACCGCGGTCAAAAGGTGACGTCAGCAACTGAAAATCTCTGTAAGTATCTTTTTTCTTCACTTCCACCCCCAAGCTCCATTGAAAAAAAATTCCTGCAGGTTTCTTTGCACAGAATCTTCTCCCTCTCCTATAAATTGTTTTGTGCAGGATTCTTTGCGCCGCAAATAAAAAAAAAATTGGCAAGTGTTTTAGATTTTGGTGTGTTACTGCCTTGTATATTTAATACGGAATGTAAATGTCTATAACACCAATTAAGATTGGGTGGGGATTTCATTACCCTTCCTAAAACCCCAGAAATCACTAAAAAGCATATGCATCACCCTTGAGTTAATTAAAAAATATCTAGACTCAGCCAATTAAGGACTGTCGCGCTCATTAGGACAGAGGAAGGTTGTGTGCATTTAGTCGTTTATCTAAACCTGACTTTGTGGTGCCTACGCTAGACAAGTGAGAAAGGTAACTTTAAAAGGCCCGTCTCACGGTGATTCGTGAGCGGAACCCTCCTTTCTTCATTTGTGCTTACCTGGACACAATTGGCGGTGAAGAGGCGATTTGAGGGATATCTCACAACTTGTCGCTTTGGAACAGTTAGGAGCAGTCTAGTTGACTTGGAGACCCCAGCTCTAGGTTTGATTGTGCATGTTTAAACTGTGGCTGTTTGAAATTGTGACATAGTTCCGTACAAATTTTTGCAAAACTTTTTATAAAATAAAAAAAAGTATAAAAAAAACACAAAACAAAAATATTTTTTTATAAAAAAACTTGTCCTTTTTGTCGCTAGAATCCCATTTCACCCACATTTCATCCACATTTTCCATTGACGTTTTCTTACCCTCACATTCTACGTTTTGACTACACTAAAACTCGTTTAGTGTATGTCCGGTTGGACTCGGGACACTAGCGCCTGCCTAGTCCGTGTTTCGTTAGTCGCTAACGACTAGGCGATCGACTCCGAAATCGAAACTTCCTCCACTACTTTTTCATCCTTACCTTTGCCGGCCAACTCTAACGTTGACCGGAATTTTGTCCGTTCGCCCTCATCTTCACATTCATCATATTCTAAAGAGATGTTAGGATTCAATCCTAACAACCCTTTACCTACCTCCGGACTGATTCCACCTCAATTGGGTGCGAATAACCCGCAACAACCTCCTGTTGAAGCGCCACAACGAATCGCGCTCCAGGATCGATTCTATCCTACTCGCTCCGCACTTCCTATCTGTTTTTCACTTCCGCCGGCAAATGGGGATAATTTCGAAATTAAGCCCCACTTCATCAATATGTTGCCCAAATTTTACGGGCTGGAATCCGAAGATGCATATATCTTCATTAACAAATTCCAGAATGTTTGTGCAATGATGAAGACCACCCAACTGTCCGAAGATGCTATACGGCTACGAGTCATTCCTTTCACTTTGTGTGACCTAGCTGAAAAGTGGCTGTATAGCACCACATCACATTCTATAAACAGTTAGGAAGAGTTTGTTAAAGCATTTCTTAAAAAGTTTTACCCACATCACAAGACCGCGAGAATACGTAATGAAATTAACCAATTTTCACAGCTTCCTTCCGAACCTTTTTGGAAATGTTTCGAACAATTCAAATACCTTCTTGTTCAGTGCCCTCATCACGGTATTGAGAGATGGCAACTTTGTCAGACCTTATATGAAGGACTGAACCCAGCAACTAAGTAGTTGCTGGAGACCATTTGTCAAGGCCACTTCTTATCAAAATCTGATGAGGAAGCTTGGCAATTTCTCGACGATCTTGCTGAACAAACGCTTCAGTGGGAAAGCACTAGTCCGAACGCTTCGTCCACTCCGGTCCGTCTAGGGCAGGCGTTCATCAACTTGATATGTCAATTGCAATGAAAGCCGAAATGGCAGTAATTACACGAAAACTAGAAGCAATTGAGAGCAAATTCCCATCGTCTTCTCCTGCCCCTTCTTTTCCCCCTCGCACTATACGCGCTTGTTGTTCGGATCCATCCCATTTGACCAAAGAGTGTCCTTACAACCCACCTGCTCAAGGACAGGATTAAGTCAATACTGCCTTTCAGCAGAGACAAAGAAATTATCCATACTCTTCCACTTACAATCCTGGTTGGAGGAACCACCCTAATTTCGCCTGGAATCAAAATCAACAACAGTTCCAAGGCAACAACAATTTCCAGAGGCCTCCTCTTCAACAACAAGCTCCTCAACAAACTCAATATCAGCAACCTTTCCAACCCCAACCTTACCAAAATCAAATGAACAATTTTGCACCTAACAACTCTTTTCCTCAAAACAATTTTGTTCCGCCAAATAACGATAAGGTTTCCTCGTTAGAATAAAGTCTGGAGGCGTTTTTAAAACAATCAACTCAATCCTCAGCCAACATCCAGTCTTCCATTCAGTCTTTGGTGCAACACACTGCGTCACACGGGCAAAGTATCAAAACTATTGAAGCCCAGATTGCACAACTGAATGCATCTTTAAGCGAGCGAGAGAAAGGGAAGCTTCCATCTCAACCACTCCCAAATCCTGGTCACCCATAAAATGCACATGTTGCTCTTGAACAACAAAACCATAATGTGAGTGCCGTGACTACATTGAGATCTGGAAGGATGTTGCACAACAACGTTGGCACTGATGATGACACCCCGGCCGCCGCCGCTTCTTCTTCTTCTTCTTCAAAGCATGTTCTCCAGTCTTCACAAGGCTCTACTTCTTCTGCTGCTCCGAACGGACCCACTTCTCACTCCACGAAAACACCAGCATTGGGATCCGTTCCAACTCCGCAATCTCCTCCATAAATATTGGACTCAACCAATTTCCAAATGTTCCATTTCCAAACCAGTTGAGATCCAATAAACAAAATCCACAAATGGAGAAGATTGTGGAGTTGTTTAAACAGATTAATATTAACATTCCCCTCTTGGATGCAATCCAACAAGTCTCTTTTTATGTAAAAATCTTGAAGGACTTGTGCACCAAGAAGAGGAAATCACAGGTACCTAAGAAAGTTTTCTTAGCTAGTGATGTGAGTGATGCTCTTACCCAACCTTTACCTCAAAAACGAAAGGACCGTGGCTGTCCTACGATTTCAATAACTATTGGGGATAAGAACATCAACCACGCACTTTTGGATCTTGGTGCTAGTGTTAACCTACTTCCTTATTCGGTATATGAGCAACTAGGCATTGGAGAGCTGAAACCTACACATTGTACTCTCCAAATGGCCGACCGATCTATCACCCATCCTAGGGGTGAACTAGAGGATGTGTTAATAAAGGCAGGGGACTTCATATTCCCCGTTGATTTTATTTTTCTCGATACACATCCTGTAGCAAACCCTCGGAATCAAATTCCAGTGATACTCGGTCGTCCATTCCTTGCAACTTCTAATGCGGTGATCAATTGTCGAAATGGTTCAATGAACCTATCTTTTGGAAACATGACAATTGAACTCAACATTTTTAAGTTGGGGAATCAGCCCTCCGAACCTAATGCTAATATACTTAATGTTTGCTCGATCCAAGAGATCACCCAGGAGGACTGTGAGCTCGAGAAATTTCTGTTCGATCACAGCAAAATTTTGACGCCACTAGTGCGTTCCTCCTTGAATCTGATACTGCTTTCACGCCAGATAATGACTATGACTGTTTCACTTTCTTGAACGATCTTGAACAATCACCACTCGAGTTTGAATCCTTTGAATTTTCTGATGAGTTAGCTGAACCATCCGACTCGGTTGCTTACACTCGTTTTGAACCTCTGTTGGACTCTTTTGAGTTTGAGACAATTTCACCGATTTTACCTTCAATTGTTTCATCTCCAACACTCGAACTCAAGCTATTGCCATCTCACCTTAAATACGCTTACTTAGGTGAGAATGAGACCCTTCCTGTTATCATCTTGGCTTTTCTAACCCTAGAGCAAGAGAAAGCCCTTTTGACGGTCTTGCAAAGCAATCGGCAAGCTTTTGGCTGGACTATAACGGACATCAAGGGGATTAGTCCCCTAATTGTTGAACATCATATTCATATGATGGATGATACCAAGTCAGCCAGGGATCCACAGAAACGACTCAACCCAGTCATGAAGGAGGCTGTTAAAAAGGAGATCGTAAAATATCTTGATAGTGGTATCATTTACCCTATCTCTGATAGCCAGTGGGTTAGCCCCATTCACATTGTCCCCAAGAAATTGGGCATAACGGTCATAACTAATGAGGCGAATGAGTTAATACCTACTCGCACCCAAACTGGGTGGCGAGTATGCATCGATTATAGAAAACTCAACGTCGCGACATGGAAAGACCACTTTCCATTACCTTTCATTGACCAAATACTAGAACAATTGGCTGGGCATGAATACTATTGCTTTTTGGATGGCTATTCCTGCTATAATCAAATTCCCATCGCCGAAAAAGACCAAGACAAGACCACATTCACTTGTCCTTTCGGTACGTTTACTTACCGTCGCATGCCCATTGGGTTATGCAATGCGCCCGCTACTTTCCAGCGGTGTATGATGGGAATTTTTTCAGACATGGTGGAAAAATTCTTGGAGATCTTCATGGATGATTTCTTCATTTTCGGCGACTCCTTTGATGAGTGTTTGCTACATCTCGACGCAGTCCTTACCCGGTGTAAAGATAAGAACCTTATTTTAAATTGGGAGAAGTGCCACTTCATGGTACGGGAAGGTATTGTCTTAGGACATATCATCTCGCAAAATGGCATTGAGGTAGATAAAGCAAAGATTGAAGTCATTTCCAATCTCCCTCCTCCCAAATGCGTCCGAGACATTCGAGCCTTCCTTGGCCATGCCGGTTTCTATAGATGGTCCATCAAGGATTTTAGCAAGATTGCTAGACCCTTGACTCTTTTGTTTGCCAAGGACACCACTTTTGATTTTGATTTTGATTCGAGCTGTATGAAGGCGTTCGAGTCATTGAAAAACTCACTTACTTCTGCTCCCATTCTTTCGTCTCCTGACTGGACGCGTCCATTTGAAATTATGTGCGATGCATCTGATTTTGCCATTGGTGTTGTCCTTGGACAACACATCGATAAGATGCCGCATGTAATCTATTACGCTAGCCGAACCTCGAACGAGGCCCAATTAATTTACACAACAATCGAGAAGGAATTCTTAGCTGTTGTGTTTGCATTAGAAAAGTTTAGGCCCTACTTAATCGGCTCTCCAGTCATCGTATACACTGACCATTCAGTTCTTCGCTATCTTTTTGCGAAGAAGGACGCTAAATCTCGGCTGATACGTTGGATCCTCTTACTACAAGAGTTTGACCTTGTTATCAAAGACAAAAGAGGATGCGAAAACGTAGTCGCTGACTATCTTTCACGCCTCCCTTCTTCGCCGATACTTCAATTTCCTACAAAAGACATTTTTCCAGATGATCAGCTCTTGACTGTATCATGCGAACCTTGGTTCGCAGATATTGTGAATTATTTGGCCACCGGACTTATACCAAATGAATGGTCGAATCATGACAGACTCCGATTCCTATCCCAGGTAAAACATTTTTATTGGGATGAACCATATCTATTTAAATACTGTCCCGACCAAATTATTCGTCGGTGTGTCCCCGACAATGAATTTAAGAGCGTGCTGTTATTCTTCCACGATCAAGCGTGTAGCGGGCATTTTGGCCCTAAAAAGACAGCAGAAAAGATCTTGCAGTGTGGTTTCTAATGGCCACAACTTTTTAAAGACGCGCATGATTACTGCAAGACGTGCTCCCGGTGCCAAAACATGGGCCGGATATATCGGAGAAATGAAATGCCTCTCCAACCAATATTGGTTGTGGAAATTTTTGATGTTTGGGGAATTAATTTTATAGGGCCGTTTCCTAATTCTTTTGGGAACTTGTATATTCTTCTCGCTGTTGATTATGTTTCTAAGTGGGTCGGGGCTGTGCCCAGCCGGACTAATGACAACAAGGTTGTCGTTAGATTCCTCAAGGAAAACATTTTCTCCCGGTTTGGGCACCCCCGAGCAATCATTAGCGACAATGGAACTCATTTCTGTAATACGACTTTCGAGTCCTTGATGCGGAAATATTCCATTAATCATAAGTTATCAACGCCCTATCATCCCCAAACATGTGGGCAAGCCGAGATTTCAAATCGGAAAATTAAACAGATATTGGAGAAAACGGTTTCCAAAAACCGTAAGGATTGGTCTCTAAAACTTACTGATGCCCTTTGGGCATTTTGAACTGCCTATAAGACCGACCTTGGCATGTCTCCTTATCGGCTTGTTTACGGAAAGGATTGCCACCTTCCAGTTGGCCATGGAATTACGAAATAGTTTCATCGTAGAGCATCGTGCATTTTAGGCGATAAAACAGCTGAATTCATATATCAAAGATGTGGGCAACCATAGAAAGCTGCAGTTAAATGAATTGAACGATCTTCGGGATGAAGCTTACGAGAACGCGGTTGTCGTCAAAAACAGAACAAAGGTGTTTCACGATAAACACCTTTTGCGCAAAACATTCAAACCTGGTCAACAGGTTTTACTTTATGATACCCGGTTATATTTCCATCCCGGCAAGCTTAGATCTCGATGGAAAGGGCCATTTATTGTACGTACCGTATATCCGCACGGTGCGGTCGACTTAGAGAATCCGGAGGACGGTTCACTATTTAAAGTGAACGGACACAGGCTTAAACCGTTCCTCACCGCGGACCCTTCGGAGGAGCTCCTGCTGTTGCAGGAGCCGATTTACATTGACTGATCTTCCTCCATCTACCCCCAAATTTCGGTTATCCAGCCATAAACAGTGGAAACACTGTTTCAAATAAGTTTGGGGGTATGTCACACTTGTAATTATAAAAAAAATTTAAATTTTTGGGGGTATTTTTGTAAATTTTCAGTTTTAATAAATATTAAATAAAAAAATAAAAATTTTATTTACAAATAAATTCCTCTTTTTAAGAGGTCCTTTTTGCAAATAACCAAACACACCCCCTATAAATACAACCCGATCCCTTTCTGCATTTTACATAACCCTAATTTCCAACTTCAGAAAACCCTAGCCGCCGCTGAAGATCGCAAAGAGAGATCTCCTTACCGAGCCGCGGAACCGCCGCCCAACGCCACATCTGCCGTCCTTCCGCTGCTTTCCAGCCTCTTCTCCCTCTGAAAACTTCAGAGGAGGTTTGCATTCTCTGATCCTCTCTGTTAAAATTTTTAGAAATATTCTGCACTTCTCTGTGATGGCACCCACTTTGCAATTTGAAAAAGATTTTTCACAAATGTTTGCACACAAGGTCTATGGTAGTTATTTCGGTGATGAGATCCGAAGGCATGTGGAACTTTTTACTTTTTAACCATCCAAATTCCTTCGCGCTTCCAGATCTTATCACCCGATTTTACAAATGCATGGAGGATGGCTGCCTCTCACAACATGGTTACATTAGGTTAATGTGGGGGGATAGGGAAATAATAATCGATAGGGACTTCATCCATGAAGTCACCTTAATACGTAGACTACCTATTCATGATCAACCCCTCCGTTTCGAGGACTACCTACCCTTGATGGGTAACAATTGTTCAAGGGAGCCACGAAAAGGTATCTAGGCTAGAACCCTTTTTGCGAACGTCTTGACTGTGTGCCGTTGGGCACAAAATAATATTTTTGGTAGTTCGCACAACACGACATTTTTCACACCATCCCTTCATATAGTGCACACTTTGATGACTAGAAACCTCAGCTATGATATGTGCACTGTATTACTTCACTCAATTGGTGCGAGCAAGAGGGCTGCCAACTATCCATGCCCTATGTTGGTGACACAACCGTGTCGCCATTTCCTTCCTGTGGAGGAATTCGAATTTTATATGCATGGAGGGATCCCCATTAGACCTCTACTTGAGGGCGTATCCACGTCCTACACACGCTTACATGATGTATGGTCGCGCACCGAGCCGGCCGAGGACGTGCCCGCTAAGACACCCAGCTCCAGCTCGACCGCGAGCGATGAAGTGCTTACCCCCGCTGCACAAGCGCGCTTGATGCGATGAACAAATAGGGGGTAGAAAGATTGATAGGGATGATGACCAACCTTGATCAGCGAGTGACGAGTTTGGAGCAGGGTATGACCACCGTGCTGGCAAGAGAGGAACGTTCCCGTTCACGATCGAGGGGACGGAGGGGTGAAAGCAGTGAGGCTACGTCTGGTAGACGCCGCGGGGAGCAGTGAGGACACTACTTTCGATAAGTTTGGGGGTGGAGGTGGATTGTAAATAGTTATCTTTGCATTGCATCTGCATATTTTTATTTTTGTACATATTTGTTTTTTCTTTCTTTGCATATTTAATTCCGCATTGCATCTTTATAAAAATATAAAACCTAAAAAAATTTTAAAAAAATAAAAATATATATAAAAATAAAATCAAATAAAAATTGAAAATTTTTAAAAATTTTAAAAATTGAAAAGTTCAATTTTGGCCATATTTGACTTAAATTCAACATAACGGTTGACTAGTTAGAAAAAAAACTAGATCCTAAACTTGGTAAATTAAAAACCCTAAAAATAAACTCTCTTAAAGTTTAATTATAGAAAATATATGTCCTTCCAGTTTATTTAGACATAGGCAAATTTTGAGTTCAGTTCTTGGGCTAAGTCAAAATAAAGGAAGAGTATTGAAATTTTTATTTGAAGTGTAAGTCTGAAAAATAATTCTAAATCTTAAGTCTAAATTCTGAAAATGTATACCCTACAACTTGCACACACACGCACCTTAAAACTTAGGATAGTAGAGGATACCTTGAAATGCTCTTGTCTAAAATCCTTAGTATGAAGGAAAATAAAATAAAAGTATAAGTGGTAAATAAAGAGATAAAAAAATGAACATTGATTTTGTAATTACTTAAGGAAGCATAAATAAAAAAATATAGCGAGGGTGCTTTATCACCTAGTGTCTTAGACCAACTGGTTTGAGAGCCACTGCTAAGCCTTAGGTATTGCAAGATGAGAAATTACGCCTAAATGCGCAAGCACATTTTGTAATCGGTCGTTTAGTACCTCAATAAGTATTAACGGTCGCATGAAGAATGTATGAGCAATTTTTATCACCAACTAAAAAGTACTTTGGACGATGGACAAGAGTATGATAGTTTGAATTGAATTTCCAAGTGTAGGGGTACACACACGTAGGGGTATATAATTGGGGTTTGGATGAGAGATAGGAATGAAAGATAGGCCTTATATCTTCAGTAAAGATGATAAAAATTCCTGAGTTGAGACTGTACCTCAGAAGGAAAATTCAAAAGATGCTGAAAGCTTAATAAATTTGCAAAACATATACGATCTCAAGTTAAATGAAGAGGGAGTGTGAAAAATACGGGTTGATGATTTCTAAGTTAACGATAATAGAATTTCTTACTAGGATACCGAATTGAAGAATTAGAGTCAATAGCCAAATTGATTGGATTTTATGGGTAGTATCCGCTGAAAACCCTCAGGAGACAACACTCCTCCTACTAGGGACACCTAGTGGTTTAACGGCTTGTTGCATGAGCTCAGTGCAATCGCGTTCCCTGCGAAAGTGAGGTTAGGAATTTTTAAGAATAAAAATTGGCTTTGCTCAGGACGAGCAAAAAATAAGTTTGGGGGTATTTGTTCATATCAGAATTTTGCATTATTATATCGCCCATACTTAATCACATTACATATAAATAGGTGCTTTTGATCCATATCTGCTAAATAATTGCAGATTATAGGTTCTCAGATCGTTACAGTGAAATTCATGAAAAGTCGCTACAAATGTGAGACTACGACCAACAATAGAAGAATCCGTATGATGCCGCATACCAGTTTAAGGAACAGATGGAAAATCATTAGATAGTTCAATGTACAAAGCACAGGGGCAGCACAAGATTCAAGACTTTAAAGCGAAACTCAAGGCAAAAGTCCACATCATTCTACACTGTTGGAAATCTGGAAAGAAATAGAAGAGATTCTGAGAAACCAAGTAAAGAAAACAGAAGATAAAAGCAACACAAAGAAACCCTGAAGAGATGAGCCAAAGATCCAACTTAATGGCCGCGGAACCGCGGCCAAACATGCCTTTATGCCGCGGTTCTGCAGCCGTATGGTGCACGTGTCGGTGCACGTGTCGATGGGTGTCGGTACTTTGACCGGCTTTCTTAGGGTAGTTTTGTAAATTCATGTATGGATCAGAATGTAACCTAGGGTTTTTTCTATCTATAAATAGGAAAGCCAAAAGCCTAATTAGGCATGCCTCTCTTTATTTTTAAGTCTCTTTTCAATTTCTAGATTTAATTTCCCTTTATAATAAACCGTTGAGAGGTCATCAATAAAGTAAGTCTTTTTCAATTCTATCTCGCATTCTTTTTTTATCTGCAATTTATTACCTGCAATTTTTATCTGTTCTTTTATTATATGCAATTTAGTTCATCTATTAAAATAAAAAAATGAATTTTATTGTTATCTTCCTAATGAGTGAGTAATTCCTCACTTGTTAGGGATAGGAGAGGGAATGTTTGAGAGATGGAAATCTCTCTCACTCCTTTCTTTGCCCAAATAATTTTAATTGAGGACTCTCTTTAAATCAACCATAATCCTCTCACTACGGCACCCTATCCTACATGATAGTGGTGATTCCCTAGTTAGACCGGTTGTGGTTGAATTAAATGGAGGTTAGGGGTAAGAGCCAAGAACGGACGGACAAGGACCAAAAGGAAGAAACTAAGTTTCTTCCTAGTCGTGCTAATCCCCGTTGTTGACTATTACCCTAACACCTATATTCTTAACTAGGGCATTGATAGAAGCGAGAAGAATCCTTATTTCGAACTAACCTAATCCTAACCCTAGCAAGCCTTTAAATCAATTTATTCTCATTCTTAGATCTTAAAACAAAACCTACCAAAGTTAGGACTTAACTCGTTAGAACTTAAAGAAAAGGACACCATTTCCCTATGGATCGACCCGTACTCAACTGGCTAGCTACCAAGCAACGTCGTCTTGATTGTGGTATTTTTAAATTTTAAACACATACAAAACCCTCATCAATCAATGCTGCGCAGACTTTAATCAGATGGTTGATAATACAGGCGGCTTAGGATTAAGCCGGATTATTAAATCAGATTTTGATTTAATAATTTATATATATATATATATGTGTATGTGTGTGTGTAATTATATATATGTATTCTAGTATTATTGTTCACTATTCATTTTCTCTCTTGGTTATTCGTATTTTTGTACGAATACGTGTATATGTATTTCGATATGTGCACCGGGTTGTATTCCGTATTTATACGGAATGGATTCTAGAGGATGGCCACCTCTGTTTCCTGATTTAAAATCAGAAAAGCTTATGGAAAAAGCTTCAGAAAAGGGTCACGTGCTTACACGTGACCAGCAGTCACGTGTTGGCACACGACACCTAAAAGCATCAGCAAGGCAAATTCAGCTTCCCGATTACATCAAAGATAAGGGCTTCAGAAAGGGTCACGTGCTCCCACGTGACCTGGGTCACGTGTTGGCACGTGACAATCAAAAGCAGCTTCAAAACCCAACAGCTCCCTGAGCAAATCAAGAAAAAAGCTTCGGAAGAGGTCACGTGCTCCCACGTGACCAGGGTCACGTGTTGGCACGTGACACTCAAAACATCAGACTCATTCTCCGGTTAAATCAAGAAGAAGGCTCCATGCCAGGGTCACGTGCTCACACGTGATCAGTTGTCACGTGGTGGCACGTGATAGTTAAGCAGCAACCAGAAGACAGAGCGTAAAAAGAAGGAAGAAGGCTCGTTCCAAGGGGGCCACGTGCCCACACGTGACCAAGGGTCACGTGGCCACACGTGACCGACTTCAAAGCCCATTTGTTAACAGAATTAAATTCTGAGAAGGACCTCTCAAATCTTTCTAAAAGCAACCGATTAAATTAAAGATTCAGAGATGATTAAATATCATCTATCTATGGGAAAATCTCGAATTTGGAAAGATTTCCCCTTCAAATCTAACAGAAATAACAAAGGAGAATATCTGGATTTGAAATCCAATGGTGAATAAAATTCACCTAATAATCCAAAGGTCCAAAACGAATGGTGGATACAAATCAAATCTTCTAATGAAAGATTCACAGAAACTAATTGACTCGGCTGCTTCTCCTATAAATAGGAGCCAAGAGACACAAAGATACATACAGAGGCAGAAGGAAGAAAAGGGAGAGAGCCTTGATACTTTGAAGAATTTGGATCTTCTGCAAAAGAAAACCCTAGGTAAGAAAGGGAAGGCTTTTGGAAAGAAAAGAGAAATTAATTCTCAACAAAGTTTAACTCTGATATAAAACAGAAGAACATGGTTCTCTCTTTGATGGAGGATCTGTAAAGTGCACATCTCCCTTTGAGTTGAGAATTTAATTCTCAATGGGTTGAGATCCTGCCATGCAGATCCAAAGCACAGAGAGAAAATGGAAGCACGAGAATTTAATTCTCACAGAACTATAGGAATTTTATTCCTTTAAAATAAAATTAGGGTTTGACCCTGTGTTATGGGAATTTAATTCCTTCAGAATGAAAAGAATCAAGGTTTAACCCTAATTAAGAATTTAGTTCTGTGAAAACAACAAGAACGTAATTCCCTTAATCTTACTCCCCAGAATAATTCTCTAACAGAGAGTTGGAGTTTAATTCCGTAAAGCTTTTATTAGGGTTTAACCCTATTCAGTTCTTCACATAAATGAAGAATTTAATTCCTGCAGAAAATTCCGAGTTCAACTCCTCAAAGGGAACTAGGAATTTGATTCCTCTGAAATTATTATCAGGGTTCAACCCTACGAGAAATTTAATTCCTGAAAGGGATTAACAGATCTTCTAAACAACTACAGATTAGAAGGGTCACGTGTCACCACGTGACCCCCCCAAAAGATCTACAGAAAGCCCTTTGAGGGAGTGCCTCACGTGACCCACGTAACCCTTGGCAGAAGCTTTAACATACTCCATTCAAACACCCGTCACGTGATGACACGTGATGCTCCCGAAGATGCGATCTTTTCAGCAGAACAAATGAAGGGAGGGCGCCCTCACGTGCTACTACGTGACCCCTCTTGCCTTAGCGTCTAACGCAAAATTGGAACCCCCGAATCCAGTGTTAAAACACTGTTGGGCCTTAGTGTTCAACACTAATCAAAGAACTTTATTTGCAGTGTTCAACACTGATTACCTTAGTGTTTAACACTAATGTGAGATCTCTGTTGCCAGTGTTTAACACTGTTCTGTTTTAGTGTTTAACACTAATTTGAGAGCCTTGTTGCTGGTGTTTAACACCAACTATCTGTTAGTGTTAAACGTGTTAAACACTAACTTTTCAATCTCATTCCCAGTGTTCAACACTGATTGGTCTGTAATGTTTAACACTAGGCATTGGCCCAATTGGCTAAATGGCCAGAGGCAAACTCTCTCCTTCAATGGACCAACAGGAAGCCAATATTCCAGACATGATTGGACTTAGCCCAAGCTGGCCATAAGTCCTCAATTCGTAATTAACTGGGCTAATGGGCTCATAACATAACTAATTGGTCTTGATCCCAAATTGGGCCTAAGACTATTTAATCCACTCCGGTTCCAGGGTACATCTCTTCACTCCTTTGATACTTGGCGTTGTAATCCCTCAACGTCTTCAAAGAGGTGACGGGTCCCGATGACCACACATTGATACGGACTGGGGGGTCCTTAAACCCATGGACTACGACGTCCTTAACCTCGACCGAGATGTCTTAAAACTAACAATGGACTGTGGGGTCCTTAAACCTATGGACTCCGACGTCCTTAACCTCGACCGAGATGTCTTAAAACTAACAATGGACTGTGGGGTCCTTAAACCCATGGACTACGACGTCCTTAATCTCGACCGAGATGTCTTAAAACTAACAATGGACTGTGGGGTCCTTAAACCCATGGACTACGACGTCCTTAACCTCGACCGAGATGTCTTAAAACTAACAACGGACTGTGGGGTCCTTAAACCCATGGACTACGACGTCCTTAACCTCGACCGAGATGTCTTAAAACTAACAATGGACTATGGGGTCCTTAAACCCATGGACTACGACGTCCTTAACCTCGACCGAGATTTCTTAAAACTAACAATGGACTGTGGGGTCCTTAAACCTACGGACTATGACGTCCTTAATCTTGACCGAGATGTCTTAAAACTACCCATGGACCGCAATGTCCTTAAACTACCCATGGACCGCAATGTCCTTAAACTAGCAATGGACCACTATGTCCCTAAACTGGAGAGGGACCACCATGTCCCTAAACTGGAAATGGATCTAAACGATCCCGTTTAAGTTGATCTTAGCCTCAAATATGGCTAACGTATCCTTAAACATTCAAACAGACTGGACTATGAATCCCTCCAATCAACTTTGGTTCAAGGGTACATCTCGGAACTCTTTTGACACCAGTCGTTGTAATCCTTCAACGCCGTCAGAGAGGTAATGGGTCCCGACGGCCATACATACGATGGACCACTATGTCCCTAAACTGGAACAATGGAGTCCAAATGCTCTCTTGTCGGATCTAAATGATCCCGTTAAGTTGATCTTGGTCTCAAGTTAGACTAACGTATCCTTAACAAACGTTTGAGTTGATCTTAGCCTAAAGTATGGCTAACGTATCCTCAAACCAAACCCCCAAACCCAAATTTAAGATAACGCGGATTTGGACTAGTCCACGCCCTACGGGCGACGACATAGCTTGGTCTCCGTAAACAATCCACGGGCAAAAAAACATAAAATAAATACACACGACACGAAGTGACCGTCTGGAGAAGGAGAAAGTTGTTACCGCGATGCGGTAGCGTAATTAACTGCAGGGGTTTGCGCCTGCAGGGAAGAGCGTCCCCACAATCAAAAACCCCTCATCCTGAGGGGGAATCTGATGAAGTCTGCTACATCGGCCGCATCCGTTTAAACCTTCGATACATGGTGCCATAAATCAACTTGGCATCTTCGGAGAGGTGGACGGATAGCACCAATTAGCATCTGCCCCGAATTTCAGGCGAGACGACCATGTCTCGGCCGTCCTTCGGAGGGGAACAGATTCTGGCACGCCCGGTGGGACCTTTTCCTCTTTCCACTCCACACTTCGTGTGTCGTAATTCGCGAACCAATCGCGGTTCGCTAATGGTTGCCCTTGGGTTTCAAGATACTAAGAATTGGCATCTTGCTTATTGCAGAAAGCAAAGGATCGATGGCTTTTACTTCTGTGAAATTCTCCAACTGCTCGGACTGCAATTGCAACCAACGCTCTGCCTCGCCAGTAGGTATAGCCTACGGACCCCAAGCTGCTTCGCTATTCACAATGCCCGTGGAACAGGTCACTCGCGCCACCACAGGATTGTTCTTTGGGACCATGCTCCCGCCGACAAGCTTCACCGCTCCAGTGTTGACAACGGAAGCTCTCAAGAAGTCGGTCTTTGATCGTCTTATCCCTGCCGCGGCTCCTCTCAACGAGTCGCCCAACATCAGCGCCTCGGTCTTCTCTAGATTGGGCCAGAAATCCTGTGAACCCATCATGGGGCCTACAATCCCAGAGAAGGCTGCTTCTAAGAAAGTGGCCGCTCCTGCTCTCGAAATCGCCAAGGCGGCTTCTCCGGCCAAAAAATCGGTCTTTACAAGATTGACGGCTTCAACTCCCGCTCCTGCTACCCAAAGGACATCGGTCTTTGACAGGCTAACGCTAGCAGCGACCCTCCACCTATACAAGGGGCAAGACGAAGCCATTCTCACCGCTGAACCAACGTCGTCCGCTCGACACGCTCGACATCGCCATTGGCGCCGATTAAGGAAGGCTGGGGGCAACTCCCCCTCCGGGTTAACTCCACCAGCCCTGATGACAGAAGTTAATGCTGCTGTTCCAACTGGGAACAGCTTCGAGATGCTAAACAAGGTGCGAAGGAATTCTCCTACTGCGGTGCTAAAGAGGTCTCCTCCTCCACTAAGAAAGGTTGCGGAAATAAAGTCAGAACAGCCCCGATCCCCTCAACGGCTGTCTTCCAAAATCTATAAGGTTTGGCGGCAGGCCCGAGACTCGATCATCGATCCAAGCTTCTCCCGCCAGTACAAGAAGCTGAAAATCCAACCGGAAGCTGGTCACCGGGCTAAACCCCGAAAGGATGTCTGGGCACCCACCTCAATGGTCCCTTCAACCTCCATGGCTCATAAAAGGAGGAAGCCAGAGAAGGTCCCCCAGCCTGCAACGACAGCTAAAAGCACTGAGCCCAGACACCCTAAGTCTGGGGGCATGATGATCCACACCGTATACATGGCGTCAGGAAAAGAAGACAGCCGTGCGTCTACAGGTCATAGACCGCTCACACGGTCGGTGACCAAAGCTCAGGAGCAACAGCAAAAGCTCCAAGAAATGATGAATGCTATGGCCGCACTTACCGGGCCAAAAGAAAGCCCAGAAATGTCTTCAGACGCACGACAGGAGGAAGAAACCGACGCTGAATTCCTTCGCCGGATACTGGAGAAAAAGGATAAAGAGGCTGCTGAACAAGCAGCCAACATACAGCGTATGGGCCTTCTCTTCCAATATATGATAGGAACGATGATCCGACAGGACTTACCCGCCGAGGATCCCCCAATCGTTCCTGAAGACGACCGAGGAGAAACGTCAAATCCACCACCAACCCTCTCAACGGCCAAGGAGGAGACAATCTCTAAGGCTGATTTGGTCGACTATATAGCCCAGCAAATCCGGGTTCATCATGCGACTGAGGCAGTTGGTCAAGTCGTAAAAACGGGCCGGCCGTATCCAAGCTGGTACGACCAAATCAAATATCCGCCGGGCTATACAATACCAAAATTCCACGTGTATAAGGGGACCGGCAACCCCCACCAACATGTCGCCCAGTTCAGGGCCCTTTGTGGTAACACCGGCGGTGATGATAAACTGTTGCTTCGCCAGTTCGTGGGCAGCTTATCAGAAACAGCGTTCGAATGGTATTCGGAACTCCCGAACGATTCTATCAAGACGTTTGCTGAAATGGAGTTGCTATTCACTCAGCGATTCGCAAGCGCCAGCGAACGCACTGCAATAACGGTATTGATTAACGCCAGGGTAAAACCAGGCGAAACTTAGGTCCAGTATGCTATACGCTGGCGGAATTTGTGGTCGAAATGTGAGCAACGCATTGAGGAAGCGCCCGCAGTGGGCATGTTCGTGGGAACCCTAGACCCTCACGCAACTATCTCCCAGTTTATGATGTTCTTTAAGCCAACCACATTCCAGGCCTTAATCGACAAGTTGGCCCAGATGGACCAGATGGGTCATAGACCACCTCCCCCGAAGTCGAAACCTCGGAATGACAAGGGTAAAGGAAGGGCAACCTTCGTCGCGAATGCCCAGCAGCAACCTAACGCCCCGAAGCCGGGAGATCAATTGGAAGAAAGACGCCGGTATTATAACGAGAAGATGAAGCGTCCCTACTCGTTCCCACGAGACAAGACGAAATGGTTATTCGAGCTGGCAGTACGTAACAGGCTTATAAACCTACCAAATCCAAGGCGACCGCCACAACCCACTGAGGCGAATAACCCTAATTATTGCCCTTACCATCAGACGGTAAGTCATCCGATTGAAGACTGCTTCGTCTTCAAAGGATGGGTTGAAGATCAATACCTCCAGGGGAAGTTTATACTGTCAGAAAAGTGGAAGGTGAACCCACCACAGCCGCATACTCCTAAGAAAGCAGATACACCGGGGGCAACCTGTTCCTTTATCGAAGAAGCTCCATGGGAGGTCGTGCTATCGACTAAAACCGAAAGAATGCTGAGAGACCTTCATGCGTGCCCCGAGATCGAATGGAAGGACCCTCTTGAACCTCAAATTATCAAAGGGATGTTGAAGCCCCGCCCAACTACGAAGACTCGCGATAAGGGCCCAAATACTCACGCCCAACCGTCAAAATCTTCGAAGAAAAAGAAGAAGAAATTCAAGAAGCCTGTGAAGCTTGGAGACGAGCACACGAACTTGCAAAAGCAAATCGACGCGCTGGAAGAGTACGATCAAAAGGCGTGAACTCCTGTCACACTGCAAGAGTTCCTCAACCACATTTTTCAAGAGGGAGATGATAGAAAGAGTTCGTCGGATGAATCCGAGGGATATGTGGCGAGTTGTAACGTTATCTCCCACTCGTTTACCGACGATGAAAAGACTCCTGGCACTAAGAAGCTGGGGACAGAGCTTGAACCAGAGCGTGCGTGGCCAACAGATGAAATGATCAACGCCTTTCTAGACGAGATTCGTCTAAAGAGTAAAGCGGATCAGGAGCGTGAGATGGCCACATCGGAAGGAGCCAAATGCAGGCGACTGAACGAAAGAGTTGAACTACCCCTGCCAGAGCGAAAGGCATCCGAAGTAGACAAGAAGATATTCAAGACGAGGAAAAGGTTCGCCAAAGCCATGTCAATGGGGATGAAGCTACTGCCCTCGGAAGGAAACACACACGATGGGGTGGAGAGGCACCCTGATTATTGCGCATATCATCAAAAAATTTCACACCCCACGGAGGAGTGCGACGCCTTTAAGACATGGTGGCAAGGGTATATTGCTCGTCGGCAACATTTCAAGCGCATGAAACGCAAGAGCCGTCGGGAGCGAAGAAGTACTGTCGATGGGCATAACAGAACTACTGGCAACTGTTATATGGCTCACGCCAGGGGGTCACAAGTTCTCACCTTTGGGAGCGACTCTGATGAAGAAATGGCTCTGGGCCCTCTCTTTAAAGAATCCGTCTTGGGTAAAGAGGGAGAACCAGAGGCCTGCGAAAACATTCAGCTGCGCAATCGTACGCTCCCGGAAAAGAATCTCAGGCCCGTGAGTAGAAAAGACAAGGGAAAGGAAAAGGTCACTGAAGATATCACTTTAGATGACCAGGTCGTGAGAGAGCTGGCTGCCAAAGACCCTCCCAGGAAGGGTAAGGTGGACTACAACATCCTCGCGCACCTAAGGAAGCTACCTTCTCAGCTTAGCATCCTCGATGCCCTCCTATTATCAAAAGAAGTGCAAGACTCACTAATTAAGGCGTTACAAGAACCTGAGCAATTCCAAGCCTTCCTCGCCACTGAAAGGATGAAGGATGAACTGGAAGAAGTGCATACGGCCGACATCACTTTCGGTGACGAAGACCTCCTTCTCGGGACGTGCGACCACAACCGTCCCTTATATGTCTCTGGATACTGCCATGATATCAAGATAGGCAAAATCCTGGTGGATAATGGATCCTCCGTCAATCTCCTCAATGTTCGGGTGCTAAAGGAAATCTGCATGAGTGTGCAACACCTCGCTCGTGACAAGATTACTATCTCCAGTTTCGATTCACAATCGTCACGGACTCTCGGATCTGTGATACTAACATTACGCTTTGGACTTCTCGTCACAGACATCAAATTCCATGTCATTGAAGCCAAGACCTGCTACAACGCCTTGCTCGGTCATCCTTGGCTATACGAGTACAACATCATCCCTTCTACGCAACATCAGTGTATGAAGTACTTTAAGGATGGTTTCGAGTATACTATAACAGGTGAGTTGAACCCATTTTCCGTCAACGAAGTCCGCAAATACGAAGATGCGAAGTACTTTTTGCCAGATTTCGAGGATACAGAAAGGTGTCGCAACCCGGAGAACAAAGCCGCCGCCACCATCCCCGTTTTCGGGAGCGATACCGAAGAAGAAGAAGAGATAGTTTATGCAGGGCCATCTCAATGCAACAACCTAAGGACGTCCGCCCCCATGTTGGTCTTCGGAAGTGATTCAGAAGATGAAGTTAATGCCGTGTTCTCCAATCGGCTGTCGGTACAAGCACCCCCTGGCGATGACCATAGTTTGCAAATCGCCATGGTACCGCGAGAACACTACAAAGATCTCGACGCACTTCAAGCTCACAATGTGCAGGACCTGCGAACATTTTACGTCCCTCCCAGGCAAAGGGGTGAGAAGGTGATCCTATTCTACCGATCCTCAGAGTCGAAAGTAGAGAAAGAGATCTGGCATGGTGCGGATGCGACACTCGACAGGCTCCAACCCATCCGTCTGCCTAGATACTATACAAAGGGATTAAAGAAGTTATTGAAACGCCAAGGGGTACCCTTAAAACAGACTGTTCGGCGGGCCCGGTTCTACAACAAGATTTGGGACGTCCCTGGGACTCAACACAAATTGCCCAACGGGAAAATGGAAACACTTGGGCTTGGATACGCGAGAACCGGAAAACGGGGACGGGCCCGCAGCAGCTATGCTATATATACCTTTGATGAAGAAGAGGACGCCCTGTCAGGAGATGCCAACCCCTCATCAAAACTAGACCCCGCGATTGAAGCGCTAAGTCCGTCGTTTGAAGAACGAATGGACAAACCGATCAGAAAAGTGGGTCAGAAAGCTCGGGAAGACCACGACCGCGAAATGGCTATCTACGAGAAGGCTAGGACGCAACGCCTATTTCAACAGGCTGCAAAAGACAAAGATGTTCGCCTTTGTCAACCCATTGTACGAAAGGCCCGATGTGGAGACAGAAATAAATCAAGAAGCGGAAAAAGGAGCCGACAACAACAATGCAGGATTAGGGGGTTGCGTGATCGGGTATTGCACGGCTCGGATTTGTCCCTCATGAAGAAGATGAGTCGAGCGTACTCCTTCCCCCGAGACAAGACGGAGAGGTTACTCAAGCTCGCTCTAAAATATCAAATGATCGCGCTTCCAGGATCTAGACACCCTGAGCAAGCTAACAAGGTTGCTCATCTAAGCTATTGCTCTTATCACCGAGCCATAGGACATCCTACCGAAGATGCTTCACCTTCAAGAACTGGGTCAAGGACCAGTACCAACAGGGCAGATTCGCTTTATCCAACAGATGGAGGGTAACGCCGCCACAAAAGCACGAACCCAAAGCCACAAGAGCAGAACCGGATCCACCTCAGTCCTGGGAGCGAATTCGCACCTGTTATATGATTACGATATTAAAAGAAGAGCCCAAGAACATGGATGACCTTCCCCGGTGCTTTGAGAACGGCGATGATGAGGTGATCTCAGAATTTCCGCCAGCTCTGAAAGAACTGGAAGATGGTATACATACTACTGCAGATAACCTAAAGAAGATTGAGTTGGGATCGGCAGATGACCCGCGACCGACATTTGTCAGCGAGCTGCTATCTGAAGAAAGGGTGGCTGCATTAAAGAACGTGCTTCTACGGTATAAAGACTGCTTCGCATGGAACTACTCCGAGATGCCAGGACTAGATCCGGAGATTGCTGTGCATAAATTAGTAATATCCCCGGATATCAAGCCAGTCAAGCAAGCGCCAAGAAGGATGCGACTCGAGCTTGAAATGAGCATCAACGCCGAAGTCAAGAAGCTGATCGATTCTGGATTTATCCAAGAGGTCCAATATCCCAACTGGATCGCCAATATCGTCCCGGTAATGAAGAAGAATGGGACGGTACGCATATGCGTGGATTTCAGGGATCTTAATAAAGCCTGTCCAAAAGACGATTTCCCAGTACCAGTAACCGAGCTAATGATCGATAACACGTCCACTCACGAGGTTTTCTCCTTTATGGACGGTTCGTCAGGATACAACCAGATAAAGATGCATCCCGAAGACCAGAAGCACACCGCTTTCCGGACCCCTTTGGGTATATTCTGCTACAGGGTTATGCCCTTTGGTCTAAAGAACGCTGGTGCCACCTATCAAAGGGCCATGACAAAGATCTTCGACGACCTCATACATGACATCGTCGAGTGCTATATCGATGACCTCGTAGTAAAGAGCATGTCATACGGAGAACATTTAAAGCATCTAGAGACTGTATTTCAACGCCTTCGGCAATATAATTTGAAAATGAATCCCCTCAAATGCGCGTTTGGAGTCTCCTCGGGCAAATTCTTGGGATTCATCATTCGACACCGAGGTATTGAAATAGATCCGTCAAAGGTTAAAGCGATCATGGAAATGCCTCCGCCAAGAACCCTCAAACAGTTGCGGTCTCTCCAAGGGAAACTCGCATACATCGGGCGGTTTATCGCTAATCTTTCAGGCAAATGCCGTCCCTACAGCCACCTGATGAAAAAGGGAACTCCATTCGTTTGGGATCACAAATGCCAAGGTGCACTAGACGAGATCAAGCAGTACCTGCAGAACCCTTCGGTATTGGCTGCGCCGGTCAAGGGAAAACCCCTCATTCTTTATACAACCGCCCTTGAAGGTTCCTTAGGCGCATTATGGGCACAAGAGAACGATCAAGGGAAAGAGAGAGCACTCTACTACTTAGGGGCAGAAAGCAATTACTCTCCCATTGAAAAACATTGCTTGGCGTTAATCTTCGCGATAACAAAGCTCGGGCACTATGCGTTGGCACATGAAGTCTGTCTCATCTCGAAGGCGGACCCTCTTAAATATCTGATGTCAAAGGCTATATTGACGGGTCGACTCGCTAAATGGGCTCTTCTCCTGATGGAGTTCTCAATAACGTATCGACCTCTTAAGGCAGTGAAAGGCCAGGCCATTGCTGACTTCCTCGCTGAGCATCCAATACCTGTCGGTTCTCCTCTGAACTACGATTTGCCAGACGAGCACGCATTTGATGCGATTGGCGGCGGTAGTACCCGATGGGAACTCTATTTCGATGGAGCGTCCTCCGTAAAGAAACGGAAACAAGGTATCCCAATGATCAAATCAGGGATAGGCCTCATCTTTGTAACTCCACAGGGAGGGATAATGCGCTTCGCCTTCTCATTAACAGAACCGAGGACAAACAATGAAGCTGAATACGAAGCTCTGATAGCAGGCCTCGAGATCGCCATCGACATGGGAATTGAAGTCCTCCTTATATACGGGGATTCTCAACTGGTCGTTAGTCAAGTAAATGGTGACTACCAAACGTGCAAACCGGAGTTGGTGAAGTACGGCGAAAAGGTACAACAACTATTGACCCAAATTCCCTCCTATACTCTGGAGAACATACCGCGCGCGGAAAACAGCAAAGCAGACGCGCTGGCCAAACTTGCTAAAGAACTGGCTGACGAGAACCTTGATGACGTCAGAATCGTGGTACAAAGCCGTCGAGTGCTCGTCCCAGCAGAAATATCTCCGGAATTATACAAAGAAAAGGGGGTGACTGAGCAGACGACCCTACAAATAAAGGACCGTGAGAAGGCTGAGGACTGGAGGGAAGTCTTCATAGACTACTTTAAGTCCCACCGAATGCCCGAAGAAGCATCCTCAAGGCATCAGCTCATGAAACGAGCTCTGTCTTTCGCTTTCGTCAACGACACTCTATACAAGAGATCGTTTGATTCTCTATGGCTAAGATGTTTAGGACCGGACGAAGCAGAAAGAGTCGTTCAAGAGGTTCATGACGGAATCTGTGGTTCTCATCAAGCAGGCCCGAAGATGAAGTTAAAAATTAAACGGATGGGTTACTATTGGCCTACGATGGTCCAAGACTGCCTCGAGTATGCGAAGCAGTGCCACTCGTGCCAGATTCATGGAGACTTTATCCACCAACATCCGAATCCACTACACCCAACGGTGGCTAGCTGGCCATTCGAAATGTGGGGGACTGACATAGTCGGCCCCATCGAGCCAGCATCGTCCCGGGGACATCGTTTCATCCTGGCGACAACTGATTACTTCTCCAAATGGGCAGAAGCAGTACCGCTGAGGGAAGTGAAGACGGAGAATATCCTCCACTTCTTCAAGACGCACGTCATCTATCGGTTTGGAACTCCACGGAGGATTATCTCCGACAACGGGCCAGCCTACAGAAGCCATAAGATTAGCCGCTTCGCGCAGCAGCACAATATAGACTGGAGATATTCTTCAGTTTACAATCCGCGAGCTAATGGTCTAGCCGAGGCCTTCAATAAGACCTTGACAAAAATCATGAAAAAGACCGTTTCCCGGAATAAGAGAGACTGGCACGAGAGGCTACAAGAAGCCCTATGGGCCTATCGAACTACGTTCAAGACGGCCACGAACACAACGCCGTACGCGTTGGTATTTGGGACGGAAGCAGTGCTCCCCCTCGAGATAGAGATACCCTCTCTATGAGTGGCAGTCCACTATGAGCTGACGGACGAAGAAAATGCTCATTTTCGGCTTGAGGAGCTTGATGCCCTCGATGAAACCCAGCTCATAGCGCAACAAAATCTGGAGGCCTACAAAGCAAAGATGACGCGCTCGTATGAAAGATTGACCAGGCCGAGGACATTCCGCCAAGGCGAACTCGTACTAGTGGTCAAAAGACCTATGATCCCCAATCGTGCCAAGCGGGGAAAATTCGAGCCGAACTATGAAGGCCCGTACATCATAGATAAGGTCTACCAGGGTGGAGCCTATCTACTCATGGGCATGCATGGTGAAAGGCCTTTCAGGCCAATAAACGGCCGCTTCCTAATGAAATACTACGCTTAATGAGCCACAGCCTAGGTCAATGATAGATGACGACGACTATGTCCGCTCGCTATCTTCCTAAAGCTCAAAGAGTAGTAGCTGGCCCTCTTTTCAACGGACCGAAACGTCTTTAAACTAACGACGGACCGAAACGTCCCTAAACTACTACCGCAGCATCCTTAGGCTGACGAGATGAATAAAAAAAAAAGAAGAGAAAAAGATAAATATAAAAAAAAAGAGATGATAAAAAAAGAAACGGTATGTCCATAAGCAAAATGGGCGCCGATGAAAACCCGAAAGGGCTCCGTGAGTCAAAACAGCAGGACTACCGGCGAGTGTTTGTGAAAACCCGAAAGGGTGCAACCTCGTTAAAAGACACTTATAGGGTCCTCTCGACCTTGTAAGGAGAAACCACCCGCGTGAGATCCTTACGACTCACAAAGGAGCAACACACTTAGAGATCCCCACGATTCCTAAGGAGAAAATACACTTGCGAGATCCTCATGACTCGTAAGGAGAATTCTCTTATGGGACTCTCACGGCTCATGAGATTTGAAAGTCTTAAGTTACAGAAAACCTAAACCTGTTCTTGAGCAAATCCCCCACAACCTTCGGTACTGCCCTACAAGGGGCTCAATACTGACCCTTGTATACAATCCACGGGCACGAATAAACATTTCCCCAGCAAAGTCCCACCCGTGACTAATGATATGTCCATATGGTGAACAACCCTTATAATTCCTCTCGACTTATAAGGAGAAAACCCTCTTGTAAGATCCTTGCGACTTACAGAGGAACATACACTTAGGGATCCTCACGATTCCTAGGGAGAAAATACACCTACAAGATCCTCACGACTTGTAGGGAGAAATACTTTTGTGAGACCCCTACGGCTCATGAAGTCAAAAGCCTTGGTCAACAGGACCCTTAACCCTGTTTACTAAGCCCCCTTTGTTCAACGTCGACAGAGGCAAATGATGATTCGCTCCTGGCAACATTCCAGTTGTAGCGGTGCTGATGCCGGAATCGGTGTCTAAAATCCAAGCTTGCGGCGAAAAAGCTAGCAAGCCACACATGCCTACGAAATAGCCGAAATCATGGGGCAACTTGCAATAAAAAGCAGTAAGTAAAAATGTATGTATGAAAAATAGCCGAAATGATGGGGCAGCTCGCAATAAAAAGCAGCGAGTAGAAAATAAATAAATAGCCGAAATGATTGGGCACCGCGAAAAATAGCCGAAATGATGGGGCAATCGCGACCTTCGCGATATAAAAGCTGAAACGATAGAGCATCGCGGAAAAAAAAATAAAATAAAAATAAAATGTATGCCTTACAGGTGATATTCCATCACACCCTGTATACAATCCAATGGCATAAACAAAAAGGGAACATACCTCCCTCCCCCAGGTTTCACCAAAGAAAGAAGCTAAATCTCGACGGGCCACAAGCGACCTAGAGATCATCCCAACACTCGTCTCGTAACAACGGACACAACTTCAAGCTAAGCGGAACAGCGGCAACTCCCAGTTCCATGGCTCGGTGGTATACATATCGCCAACAGTCAAACCTCCATCCCGTGAAATGCGGATACAATCAGCAAATTCCTGGTTATGTGGAACGCGGATAACGTCACTCTTTGACCCCGTGGAAAACGTCCAGAGCGGATCCTGGTCCTCGCAGAGCACGGCAGTGAACCCGTGTGAAGCATCCAGAGCGGAGCCTAGTCCTCGCCGAGCACAGCAGTGAACCCGTGTGGAGCATCTAGTGCAAAATTCCTGGTTACGTGGAACACAGATAACGTCACTCTCTGACCCCGTGGAAAACGCCCAGAGCGGAGCCTAGTCCTCGCCGAGCACGGCAGTGAACCCGTGTGAAGCATCTAGTGCAAAATTCCTGGTTACGTGTAACGCGGATAACGTCACTCTTTGACCCCGTAGAAAACGTCCAGAGCGGAGCCTAGTCCTCGCCGAGCACGACAGTGAACCCGTGTGAAGCATCTAGTGCAAAATTCCTGGTTACGTGGAACGCGGATAACGTCACTCTTTGACCCCGTGGAAAACGTCCAGAGCGGAGCCTAGTCCTCGCCGAGCACGGCAGTGAACCCGTGTGAAGCATCTAGTGCAAAATTCCTGGTTACGTGGAACGCGGATAACGTCACTCTTTGACCCCGTGGAAAACGTCCAGAGCGGAGCCTAGTCCTCGCCGAGCACGGCAGTGAACCCGTGTGAAGCATCTAGTGCAAAATTCCTGGTTACGTGGAACGCGGATAACGTCACTCTTTGACCCCGTGGAAAACGTCCAGAGCGGAGCCTAGTCCTCGCCGAGCACGGCAGTGAACCCGTGTGAAGCATCTAGTGCAAAATTCCTGGTTACGTGGAACGCGGATAACGTCACTCTTTGACCCCGTGGAAAACGTCCAGAGCGGAGCCTAGTCCTCGCCGAGCACGGCAGTGAACCCGTGTGAAGCATCTAGTGCAAAATTCCTGGTTACGTGGAACGCGCATAACGTCACTCTTTGACCCCGTGGAAAACGTCCAGAGCGGAGCCTAGTCCTCGCCGAGCACGGCAGTGAACCCGTGTGAAGCATCTAGTGCAAAATTCCTGGTTACGTGGAACGCGGATAACGTCACTCTTTGACCCCATGGAAAACGTCCAGAGCGGAGCCTAGTCCTCGCCGAGCACGGCAGTGAACCCGTGTGAAGCATCTAGTGCAAAATTCCTGGTTATGTGGAACGCGGATAACATCACTCTTTGACCCCGTGGGAAACGTCCAGAGCGGATCCTGGTCCTCGCAGAGCACGGTAGTGAACCCGTATGAAGCATCCAGAGCGGAGCCTAGTCCTCGCCGAGCACGGCAGTGAACCCGTGTGAAGCATCTAGTGCAAAAATTCCTGGTTACGTGGAGCGCGGATAACGTCACCCTTTGACCCTGCGGAAAACGCCCAGAGCGGAGCCTGGTCCTCGCCAAGCGCGGCAGTGAACCCGTGTGAAGCATCCAGAGCAAACACCGGACTGTGGAGTCCTTAAAATCCACGGACTATGATGTCCTTAACCTCGACCGTGATGTCTTAAAACTAACGATCAACCCCCCCCCCCCCGATTCCCTACGGATTCTGCCTTGGTTTAAGGGTACATCTCTTCACTCCTTTGATACCTGGCGTTGTAATTCCTCAACGTCTTCAAAGAGGTGACGGGTCCCTGCAACCAAACATCGGACTGTGGAGTCCCTAAATCCACGGACTATGAGATCCTTAACCTTGACCGTGATGTCTTAAAACTAACATCGGACTGTGGAGTCCCTAAATCCACGGACTATGAGGTCCTTAACCTTGACCGTGATGTCTTAAAACTAACATCGGACTGTGAAATCCCTAAATCCACGGACTATGAGGTCCTTAACCTTGACCGTGATGTCTTAAAACTAACATCGGACTGTGGAGTCCTTAAATCCACGGACTATGGGTCCTTAACCTTGACCGCGACGTCTTTAAATTACAATACCTGGAGAAACCCCTGACTCCGTGAAACACGGATAAGGATGACCACATCCGACACTTGCAGGTCCTCACGACCTGTAAGGAAGAAAAAACTCTCTTGTGAGATCCTTACGACTCTCAAGGGAAAACCCGCTTAAGAATCCTCACGATTTTTAAGAAGAACTTACACCTATGGGATCCTCTCGACCTGTAGGGAGAAAAACTCTTTATGAAACCCTCGTGGCTCATAAAATGCAAAAGTCTTGAAAAGCAGATCTTAACCCTGAATCCTGAGCCATTGCTGTCCTGCAAGGAGATCAAGATAAATTTTCCGCAAAACACGTTCAATAAAAAGGGGACACACTATTGAGAAGAAAAATGTATCTTTTATTCATAAACCAAAATGGATACAGAGTACAATTCATGAAAGAACAAAAAGAAAATACTTTCATCCATGAGTATGTACAAAAAGGAAGGAAAAGATACAAATGTTTAAAGCCGGCGGGCGATTCAGCAGCTTGGTCAGCTCATCCTGCTTTTGTTGGACCACGGCTTCATGACGCAAGATCTCCAAAAGACGAGCCTCCGCCTGAGCTTGTTGGGCCTGATATGAAGCAAGCCGGGCTTCAAGCTCTTTCTCAGTGGCCTTATGAGCCTCGACCCTCTCACGAGTGAACGTGGAAGCTTTATCGAGAGCCACCACCTCTTTGATGGACTCCTGAAGCACCCGCCAGAGTTCATATGCTTTGTTGGCTTTGGCTGTGAGATTAGCTTGAAGCTCGCCCAGCACCTTGGAGGCTAGCTCCCTCTTCGAGAACTTGCGACCGAGCCTCTTCTCACATGACGTCATGTTTGCCGCGCACCGTGCTATCAGCCCCCGTAACTCCGCCTTTGCAGCCACGGCCTCCGAGGAAAGGTGGGAACATTCGAGGGCGTGCAGGCAAGCCTCCACCCGCCGGCAGAACTCCACCCAGACTCGCACCACCTCTTCGCTGTGGTAGGTGGCAAGAAAAGGAAGAGAACCGTTAGCCTCGGCAGCGAATGCTTCAGCCGTGGTCGCGCTGCCAGCACGAAGCTCCTCGATCAGAGACAACAAGGAGACGAGGCTTAATTGGGCCAAGCGTTCTGAATCCCGCAAGGCATAAGGGCCGGGCGGCATCACGATGCGTGACTCCAACGCCGTGGAGACTGGCAGAGCTGTTCAAATTTGGAAGACGTCAGCAAAATTCTTAAGCAAAGAACGAATGAGAGTATAATGAAATGTCGCTTACCGACAGTCGTGCAAGTAGGAGCTGAAGGCTCCCCTGGCCCTTCGAGAACCTCGACCTCATCATCGGCTTCCAGAACTGTAGAAAACATCAATGTCAGTACGCAAAATAACGACGATGCTATGAGAAGGGATGGACGACACCAACCTTACCCAGATGAGAGGACAATGCGTTGGGGGGATATCGCTTGTGGAGCTGCCATCTCCAGCAGACGCTGAAAGGATTATCGAGGAGACAGATCGACAATAGAGGCCGCCAACTCGCGTAATTCTGAGAAAACAAAAGAGTTCAGACAACGGAAAGACTGCTAATTTAAAATTCAGAAAGGTTACCTTCAACACTCCTCCCATTCTGAGCCGGGGGGATAGCGGCTTCGACAGCCTCTGTCAGAACCCCGGACTCCAACAGAGGGGGGGAAGTCCCCACTACCTCCATCTCAGCCTCGGGGCCGCCTTCGGGAAGAGCCGTTGGGGCAGCAGCCTCCAAATGAGTCTCCCCCAAAGGGGCGAGCACTACCTGATCAAGAACAGCCACTGGAGGCTCTATCGCAAGAGGAGCAACCTCATCAGCCCCCTCCGCATCAAGCAATGTTTCATCGGGGATTTCGGCAGGCGTCAGCTTCAATGAGCCCGTACGAAGCTCCCCCAGCGTCGAAGATTCTGCACGATTCGAATAAAAATAATGATACATATGCACGGGCATAAATAATCGGAAAGACTACAAAAGGAGCACAACGTACCTATACGCAAAGAAGCCCTCAATATGGCTTCTTCAAGCCGCTGCTCCTTCTTAAGGAGATAGGCTCGCCGGGGTTCAAGAGTAGACTCATGACCGCCGGTCCATAAAGAAAGTGCATCAGCTGCGTCTTCTGAAGCGGCCTGCTTCAAAGCCCTTTCCCCCCATTCCTCCAAGGGACGGATAAATCGCCGCCGAATCCACGAAGGATCTTCGTAAAAAATTACAGCGGGATAAGATTTCTTCGGAACCTTGGCGTTATGAGACGCGTCTTTTGAACGCCGTATGGCCTCAGCCAGCCGTGCGGCCTCCTCATCAGCCGAACTCGGGAAGAGAAGTCCAGCGTCTGACTCTTGCAGGGCCAATGGTTCGTCTTCAAGGATAGGCTCAGACTCCGCCACAGAATCAAGCAGGGTGGTGGCCGCTTTCCTCCGCCGTTTAGACCCAGAGCCGGTCGCTGAGGATGACCGTTTCCTCCCGCGCGAAGCCTTAGGGCGGCGCTGGCCCACATCGCCCTCAGTGCCCTCATCCCTGTTACTCTCGCTCGGTGCCACAACCGAGGACGACATCACCGTTGTCGACGCCACAGGGGGCGGTACCGCCACCGGCAGGGGTGCTACTACTGGGGCCCGTTTACCCCGCGATCGAGAACCCAAGGGCATACCAGCTGTTGGAGTAAGGTCTACCCCTGACTCCCCCGGAATGAGCGCGGTGCCAGTCTCCCTCAAAGGGAAGCGGACCGGAACCCTTGGTTGTAGCTTAGCCCCCGAAACCTGAGGAGGGGCGTCGTGACCAAGAAGCACCCTTCTTTCTTCAAGGATAATTGGGCTGATCCGATGAAGATACCAGCCCGTAAATGCACCCACACACCAGGGCATGTACTCAGCTTCAGGGACCATGAAACGGGAGCCAGTGTTCAGCCTCATGAAATGATGAGCGGCATCGCGAACAGCATCGAGCGAAAGGATCGGGGCGACTATAAAAGCCTCGAAAGGAACACCCTGGTCGTATCCGAGCTGCCGGGCGAATCGATGCGGATTGTACCGCATAAAAAGAGCTGCACTGTCCTGGCGAAACACCAAGTAGCCCGGTCTAATTGTATACAAATGCGCGGCCTCCCGGGGTTTCAAAGAAGGTGCGTTGTCTTTCGACTGGTCCCAGAGTTGTTGAACGGGACCCGAAGGAGTAGACAAGACCCGATCACTAAAAGCCAACCCGCCAGCGATGGCATGAGGAGAAATCAGCACCCGAATAGCCCCGAATTGAGTCGGGTCAGCAGCAGAAGCACCCACCAGTCGCATGAGTCGTGGGAAGGGATAGGCGTCGTAAAAGACGGGCCTCTGATGCATAGCGAAAGCCCCCAGCACATGCATTTCGACCCAGGACGTGAAATAATGAAGCGAAAAGTTCACTACGTCCACGCCGGGTGTAGAGGTATTAGCTGCGGTGCCCAATCCATGATAGAGGTGCGCCAAGGCCGGGATGCCAATGGCCAACCACGTCCCCTCAGCAATACGATGGGCCGGGTAGATGACCGAGGCTCTCATGAAGCGGCGATGCATGGGGATAACGAACCAACTGAGCCAAACACTAACAAACCCCACAAAGAACGTCTCCTCGTCCATGCCTGGGACAGCAATGTTTTCAAAAGATATCGGCGATATAATAGGGATGTAGTACTGAGGTAGATCTGATTCAGTGGTCGGCAGCTTCTTCGGACCGAACCCAAAGGGGTCCCCAATGTTGGCAAACTTCGAGGCTGTCTTCGATAAGGCGTCCTCACGAAGGAAACGAGCAATGAAGCTCTTGAAAGTAACACCCTGCTCTTCGGATTCGGTGAATAATCGGTTGAAGATGCCTAGCGCCTTGATTAAACTGGGGCGCTTATGACGAACGGCATTCTCAGCAGACAGGCCGTCAACCGGGGCGGGCTCGGGTTCAAAAACGTACTCATCAGAAGGCAACAACTCCTCATACAGACTACCCCTTATCGGCAACCCCGAGATATCATAAAATTCGGCCAGAGAAATCGAGACCTCGCGATCTCCTAGAATGAAAGTATTAGTGGGAAGATTCCATTGGTTCAAAAACGCCTTAACCCACCAGACATGCGGGGACTTATAATGGAATAGTGACGCGTATATGGCCTGATAAAGCCCGACTTTCTGCAACCGCGCACGATGGGCAGAAAGGATGTAGCAAGCCCAGAGAAGGTAGCCCGTAGGATGCCTAGGAGTGAGCCCTATCTTATAAATTTGCCCCCACGGGTGGGCCTCACCCTGGCAGATACGCCGTCCCAAGATGTCTATGGCCGGGATCGGATGGTTCGGAATACCGGTCGTCGAAGGCTCCAGCCTCCCCGTTGGAGTCCAGTTGGGCATTTCCACAGCAAAAACCGTCCTCGGAGGGTCCATCGGTAAGAACGGGAAAGTGGGCTCCGTCGGCACCGCGCAAAGAAAACTCCGGCGACCCTGAATAATCTGACTATACCAAGATCCCCATTGAAGAAGGTTGGTGCAGTTCGGGTCATGGGCCCGAATCATCGCCATCGCTTCCTCATCAGATGGTGACTGGGGAAAAGCAGCCTCCGAGCGAGAAAAGGGAAAGCGTGGAACAGAAGCCATCGCACCTGAAATCCAATAAAGGAAGACCGTTAAAAGAAAAGTCAGCAATATATATATTCATGCATGAACATGAAGACTAGTTAAAAAAAGCAACAGCAGAGTTTTCTGGGACCATTGGCTACAAAACACATGGGCCCCACAGAATCCGGATGACGGCTCATTAATAATGAGACCAAATAGTTACAATAAAACAAAGGGAATATCCTCATTTAATAAAGAATGATGACCATGCACATCCCTCCCAACAGGATCTGTCTCGGGCTCTACGATGAATCCAACAAGATCAAAAGAATTAAATTCCCACAGAAGACATCATTACAAAGCCCCTATTTCATTAATTGCAGAAGAACAATCTCGGGCCAAGAGACCCCAAGAAGCCTCCGTGTGAAGAAATCGAGTCCTTCATTGGAATTAAATTCCTTATTAAGAAAAGGGAATTAAATTCCCAGAAAACATTTTTTGGATGGAATTAAATTCCATGGAGTTGAACCGCCATCATCATCTCCCCAAGGATCATCCGACCCTAAGAGATCTACTGATGGAGGTTAAAGAAATTGAAGAAAAATTGGGTTCTTTATGAAATCCTTAATGTGGATTTAAAATCCAGAGAGTTCTTTTAAAACGAAGGTGCTTCATCCGTTCAACATTATTACCTGAGGAAAAGGGATCCTTCAACAGAGTTAAACTCTGGAAAATGTCTGAGGCAGAGAACTAAGCTCTGGAAACAAGAATTAAATTCTCAAAGGAAAAAGCTCTCGAGGGAAGAAAGATGAGCAAAGTGAAGGCTCTTCTGAAAAGACAGTGGTATTTATAGAAGGCGATGGAAACGCTTCATCTCCCCAAATCCCTAAAGGAATCCAACGGTCACAAAAGGTGACAGCGTTGCACTCACGTGCTGACACGTGAGAACAACGCTGTGGGGGCATTTGTTTCCTGATTTAAAATCAGAAAAGCTTATGGAAAAAGCTTCAGAAAAGGGTCACGTGCTTACACGTGACCAGCAGTCACGTGTTGGCACGTGACACCTAAAAGCATCAGCAAGGCAAATTCAGCTTCCCGATTACATCAAAGATAAGGGCTTCAGAAAGGGTCACGTGCTCCCACGTGACCTGGGTCACGTGTTGGCACGTGACAATCAAAAGCGGCTTCAAAACCCAACAGCTCCCTGAGCAAATCAAGAAAAAAGCTTCGGAAGAGGTCACGTGCTCCCACGTGACCAGGGTCACGTGTTGGCACGTGACACTCAAAACATCAGACTTATTCTCCGGTTAAATCAAGAAGAAGGCTCCATGCCAGGGTCACGTGCTCACACGTGATCAGTTGTCACGTGGTGGCACGTGATAGTTAAGCAGCAACCAGAAGACAGAGCGTAAAAAGAAGGAAGAAGGCTCGTTCCAAGAGGGTCACGTGCCCACACGTGACCAAGGGTCACGTGGCCACACGTGACCGACTTCAAAGCCCATTTGTTAACAGAATTAAATTCTGAGAAAGACCTCTCAAATCTTTCCAAAAGCAACCGATTAAATTAAAGATTCAGAGGTGATTAAATATCATCTATCTATGGGAAAATCTTGAATTTGGAAAGATTTCCCCTTCAAATCTAACAGAAATAACAAAGGAGAATCTCTGGATTTGAAATCCAATGGTGAATAAAATTCACCTAATAATCCAAAGTTCTAAAACGAATGGTGGATACAAATCAAATCTCCTAATGAAAGATTCACAAAAACTAATTGACTCGGCTGCTTCTCCTATAAATAGGAGCCAAGAGACACAAAGATACATACAGAGGCAGAAGGAAGAAAAGGGAGAGAGCCTTGATACTTTGAAGAATTTGGATCTTCTGCAAAAGAAAACCCTAGGTAAGAAAGGGAAGGCTTTTGGAAAGAAAAGAGAAATTAATTCTTAACAGAGTTTAACTCTGATATAAAACAGAAGAACATGATTCTCTCTTTGATGGAGGATCTGTAAAGTGCACATCTCCCTTTGAGTTGAGAATTTAATTCTCAATGGGTTGAGATCCTGCCATGCAGATCCAAAGCACAGAGAGAAAATGCAAGCACGAGAATTTAATTCTCACGGAACTATAGGAATTTTATTCCTTTAAAATAAAATTAGGGTTTGACCCTGTGTTATGGGAATTTAATTCCTTCAGAATGAAAAGAATCAAGGTTTAACCCTAATTAAGAATTTAGTTCTGTGAAAACAACAAGAACGTAATTCCCTTAATCTTACTCCCCAGAATAATTCTCTAACAGAGAGTGGGAGTTTAATTCCGTAAAGCTTTTATTAGGGTTTAACCCTATTCAATTCTTCACATACATGAAGAATTTAATTCCTGCAGAAAATTCCGAGTTCAACTCCTCAAAGGGAACTAGGAATTTGATTCCTCTGAAATTATTGTCAGGGTTCAACCCTACGAGGAATTTAATTCCTGAAAGGGATTAACAGATCTTCTAAACAACTACAGATTAGAAGGGTCACGTGTCATCACGTGACCCCCCCCCCAAAAAAGATATACAGAAAGCCCTTTGAGGCAGTGCCTCACGTGACCCACGTGACCCTTGGCAGAAGCTTTAACATACTCCATTCAAACACCCGTCACGTGATGACACGTGATGCTCCCAAAGATGCGATCTTTTCAGCAGAACAAACGAAAGGAGGGCGCCCTCACGTGCTACCACGTGACCCCTCTTGCCTTAGCGTCTAACGCAAAATTGGAACCCCCGAATCCAGTGTTAAAACACTGTTGGGCCTTAGTGTTCAACACTAATCAAAGAACTTTATTTGCAGTGTTCAACACTGATTACCTTAGTGTTTAACACTAATGTGAGATCTCTGTTGCCAGTGTTTAACACTGATTTGTTTTAGTGTTTAACACTAATTTGAGAGCCTTGTTGCTGGTGTTTAACACCAACTATCTGTTAGTGTTAAACGTGTTAAACACTAACTTGTCAATCTCATTCCCAGTGTTCAACACTGATTGGTCTGTAATGTTTAACACTAGGCATTGGCCCAATTGGCTAAATGGCCAGAGGCAAACTCTCTCCTTCAATGGACCAACAGGAAGCCAATATTCCAGACATGATTGGACTTAGCCCAAGCTGGCCATAAGTCCTCAATTCGTAATTAACTGGGCTAATGGGCTCATAACATAACTAATTAGTCTTGATCCCAAATTGGGCCAAAGACTATTTAATCCACTCCGGTTCCAGGGTACATCTCTTCACTCCTTTGATACTTGGCGTTGTAATCCCTCAACGTCTTCAAAGAGGTGACGGGTCCCGATGACCACACATTGATACGGACTGGGGGGTCCTTAAACCCATGGACTACGACATCCTTAACCTCGACCGAGATGTCTTAAAACTAACAATGGACTGTGGGGTCCTTAAACCAATGGACTACGACGTCCTTAACCTCGACCGAGATGTCTTAAAACTAACAATGGAATGTGGGGTCCTTAAACCCATGGACTACGACGTCCTTAACCTCGACCGAGATGTCTTAAAACTAACAATGGACTGTGGGGTCCTTAAACCCATGGACTACGACGTCCTTAACCTCAACCGAGATGTCTTAAAACTAACAATGGACTGTGGGGTCCTTAAACCCATGGACTACGATGTCCTTAACCTGGATCGAGATGTCTTAAAACTAACAACGGACTGTGGGGTCCTTAAACCCATGGACTACGACGTCCTTAACCTCGACCGAGATGTCTTAAAACTAACAATGGACTGTGGGGTTCTTAAACTCATAGACTACGACGTCCTTAACCTCGACCGAGATGTCTTAAAACTAACAATGGACTGTGGGGTCCTTAAACCTACGGACTATGACGTCCTTAACCTTGACCGAGATGTCTTAAAACTACCCATGGACCGCAATGTCCTTAAACTACCCATGGACCGCAATGTCCTTAAACTAGCAATGGACCACTATGTCCCTAAACTGGAGAGGGACCACCATGTCCCTAAAATGGAAATGGATCTAAACGATCCCGTTTAAGTTGATCTTAGCCTCAAATATGGCTAACGTATCCTTAAACCTTCAAACAGACTGGACTATGAATCCCTCCAATCAACTTTGGTTCAAGGGTACATCTCGGAACTGCTTTGATACCAGTCGTTGTAATCCTTCAACGCCGTCAGAGAGGTAACGGGTCCCGACGGCCATACATACGATGGACCACTATGTCCCCAAACTGGAACAATGGAGTCCAAATTCTCTCTTGTCGGATCTAAATGATCCCGTTAAGTTGATCTTAGTCTCAAGTTAGACTAACGTATCCTTAACAAACGTTTGAGTTGATCTTAGCCTCAAGTATGGCTAACGTATCCTCAAACCAAACCCCCAAACCCAAATTTAAGATAACGCGGATTTGGACTAGTCCACGCCCTACGGGCGACGACATAACTCGGTCTCCGTAAACAATCCACGGGCAACAAAACGTAAAATAAATACACACGACACGAAGTGACCGTCTGGAGAAGGAGAAAGTTGTTACTGCGATGCGGTAGCGTAATTAACTGCAGGGGCTTGCGCCTGCAGGGAAGAGCGTCCCCACAATCATAAACCCCTCATCCTGAGGGGGAATCTGACGAAGTCTACTACATCGGCCGCATCCGTTTAAACCTTCGATACATGGTGCCATAAATCAACTTGGCATCTTCGGAGAGGTGGACGGATAGCACCAATTAGCATCTGCCCCGAATTTCAGGCGAGACGACCATGTCTCGGCCGTCCTTCGGAGGGGAACAACCTCATTATTGGATTTTCTTTTTAGAAAATCAATTAGGAAATAAGGTGGAGGGTGAGTTGGCATGAGCATGGGTCAAGGCATGTAGAGAGGTATGGTTTGCAATTGTTTGTCGCAAAATTGTGGAGATATTTTGTGAGTGTATGCATGAGAGAGAGGGGGCAGCCACAATTTTTTTGGGGGGCTTGCTCATTTGTATTCTCTACTAGATTTCTTCACTTGCTTCATGGTTCATTACACTCTCATTCTCACAAAAAGACTTAGCACTTTCTTGAGTTGCTCATGCCACATGTTTTCTCACCTCCTTCATCTTTTTGAATTGCTCTATTGAGCATATGTGATGAGAGAAAATTATAGTGACATATTCCTACACCCCAACTCTTCATTGCGAGCAACCTTGGAGCATCGGTTGCCTCGCTCGATGAGGCTAAAACTTACGTCGTTTCCCTCAGGTGGATCATCGTAGATGGAGAAAGACCGACAACAAAATTCGATCAAGGAGCCACTAGGAGCTTGGGGGATGATGGTTGAAGACTGAAGAACACGGATCAACTCGGTATAACCATTCATATCTCTTTTATTAGCTTGCTAGTTTAGGGTTTAGGGTAGATCCGGGCATCGAGTAATGGTAGCATCAGTTTAGAAAAATTTTGTTCTGCATTTGGCCACGGTTTGATGGCCGGGGCACTGCCGTAACCCAACATGGTATCAAAGACAGCCTTTAAACCCTTAGCTAGCTATTTTAGACAATGTTAAAGTATCAAAACTGAAACAACTCCGAAACAGTGCACTGCACATTCCAGTCTCTGTCGATTTTGAAAGTCTTCAAAAAAAAATTTAGCAAGTGCAGAAGACTACTATGGTGACCACAAGACCATACCCCAAATACGAACCCATTTCACCCATTTTAACCTGAGCACATGCTCAAAATTTCCAAGCTGGCCGGTTTTCTGGTGGCTTCTGTGTATGGAATTTTGGATGTAGTCTAGTCTCTGGAATATTGGTTCAGTGGTATTGCTAGTTTTGCCCATTTTGGATATTATGTTATCTTTTGTTTAGGGGCAATTCGGGGTGTTTCGAAGTCGATAATTTAAGACTGTTTAAATGTTTACAGTACTTACATTACTATCTGCGACTGTGAATGTCATTCGAGTGGTACAACTCGTCTAATTGCTATATGTTCCTTTCGAAGGGTTTGCGAACGTGACATTCACGTTGATGTTCTGTATTGTGCTGTGTTGTGGTTGGATCGTCGTGGTGGATAGCTTGGGTGCAATGTTAGTACAATTTAGTTTCATTTGTACATTTGATATTGCGGGACGAGCGTCCGACATGTGGACTGCCGTCATTGCCAGTTTGTATATTATTTGTTTGGGGCACGACCGGGTTGAGGTCGATGTCACCCTTGTATATTATTTTCTTTTCTGTACTAGAATTACCCCACGGTGGAGTGCACGAATAGCCGGGTTCTAAAGGGCAACGGGTCCGCATATCATGACGCTGAGACGGAGGGCACCTTACTCTAGAATTGGCGGGCTATTCGCCGCACTCGTAGGGGGTATAGGTTGACCCACAGAGGGGTGCCCAAGTTACCGGATTCCGTGAAGTGCTAGATGGCCATTCACGTTGTTGAATAGGATTGCCTCACTTCTGGTTTTGGTGGGTAACTTGCCGCACTCGTAGGGATCTAGGTTTTCATTGCACAGGCTATCCACACGAAAGGGAACGTCGGGTCTCATTTACGGCTCAAGTGAAACCTGGGGCTCCAAGATTATCCACCATTCTGTGTTGCTTCTGTGACGCTTCTGTAATGTTGCTTTATATCATGCCTGGAACGAATGTTATATATATATATATATATATATATATATACACACACACACACTAGTAAATGTTGTATATGTTTTGCACCCGCGCTAACCCAGTCCCCGTTCTATCATTAGTTAAGTAACCTAACGGGTGATGACGAGACCCAGTGGCGAATGCGGATGGCATATACATACATTTTATTTTTGTTCTTTTCTGGTGTGATTAATTGATGGGACTGCATTGATTCTTATCAATACAAGGATAAAACAAACCTATATGATGTTGTTGGAACCAAGTTTTTTAAAAACTTACATTACAGACATTCTCTTTTGCTTTGCACAGTGGTATTCGGTTATGAATATTCTGCACCTTATTCGACGAGGCAAGGGCCGAGATCCCTTCATCGGGAGTGACCTCTTGGGAAGAAGTTTGCGTCAACGTAATAACTTCACTATAGTCTATTCTTTTGCTTTGCATCGTGGTATTCAGTTTGGAATATCCTGCACCTCATTCTACGAGGAAAGAGCCGAGATCCCTTTACAAGGAGTGACCTCTTTAGCAAAAGTTTTCGCCACTATAAATTTGTAAAACCACTCGGTTCCTTCAACGTATCAAGTTCATTACGTTAAAGGTTTTTCAACAAAAACCAGTCGTAGCCCTCCATCATTTCTTTCAGGTGGTACCTAGTATTCATGCTGCGTTTGTTGGCCTTTGTCAAGGCGTAGTGTGCAGTAGCTAGATATTGCTTGTCTGTTGTATTGAGTTGCGATTATCTAGGACAGCCGTATAACCTTGTTGGCCTTTGTCAAGGGTTTGTACGGGTGGGTCTAGAGTAATCCAGGATAATGACGGGTTGAACTTGACTTGTGGTTTATGATTTGTTGGCCTTTGTCAAGGTCATAAACCGCTTGGGGTAAAAACACACATCGAGGGTTTCAAACATACAGGAAACTTACCAGGCATCCGCATATCTTCTGGAGTGTGGTGACTTGAGTGGCTTCCATCAAGTTATCATGCGATGATAGTTGGATTCCGATTCCCACTGATGAGTAGGATTACTCCTCGGGTGATTTTAGATGATCCCGACTAATTCTCCTTTAGGGTTTGGAGGAGAATTCGAGGAAACAGTGGGAGTCATCCTGATTAGATAAAGTGATTAACCATTCTGATCTAGGTTAGAGTGCACGCAGGGTGTTTCTTTTCTCTCTCTTTGGCAACGACCATGGCCTAACCCTTGACCAAAACTCATGAACCAAGTTAACCGAACCTTCTTAAAACACTTTGGCTTTTGGAATGTCACGTAGTTGCATAATATCCTTGCCACTTCTATATCACTTTTGCATTTCTTCAGAACACCCCGTATCAGTACGAACATCCACTTCCATTGGATAAATCCATCTTATAGTTACATACGAACTCGAAGGAACTCGTTCCAGATTCGATGATGGATTCTGGTTCTGGAGAGATTGAATAGGATTATTCGTTTGTCTTTTCCCTTTACCTTCTCTCAGGTTGTGAGGGCTCCTAGGATTAGAAGAGGGTACACCTATTGAGCTTATTGGATAGTCTTCCTCCAGACCATAGGCAGGAGCCGATAGGTAGGGAAGGAAGAAAACCAATTAAGTATAAGTGTGTTGTACAGAAGGTAATAAGTAAAGACATATAAAGGGACTAGATTAAGGGCAAAGAAAATTGCGACCACCATCATTCACGACAAAACCATGTATACCCCTGCCACTCCCACATCCACTTTAGATTTCTCCATAACACTCCGTATTACTACGGATATCCATTCCTATTGGATATGCCATCGTATAGTTACATACAAACTCGAAGGAATTCGTTCCAGATTCGAGGATGGTTTCCGATTCAGGAAAAATAGAATAGGATTATTCAGATGTCTTTTCCCATTACCTTCTCTCAGGTTGCGAGGGCTCCTAGGATTAGGAGAGTATACCTATTGCGCTTATTGGATAATGTTCTTCCAAACCTTAGGCTGGTACCGAAGGGTAGGGAAGGAAGAAAACCAATTAGCCTAAAGAAAGTGTACAGAAGGTAATAAGTAAAGACATAATAAAGGGATTGGAGTGAGGGCAAGTAAGTATATGGTTACTGTCATGAATCAGGATAGTGAAAGAGGCGTTACTAGGAATACCGGTTAACCCCTTTTGAAACATTTTCATGTTTCGGTTTCACTGTGCGATGTTAATTGAAAACTGTTTTCCCAATTGGAATCTGACTCCAGGGTATGTGATTACCAGATTAGTTTCTCATATCTGTATGTTATTACGGATGGTGAGTTGGAGTAAGATATTGGGAATTGGGTGATTAGATCCTCATTATATCGGAATTCGTTGTAATTGGTGATATTTGAGGAAATCATCTGGATTTTGCCGGATGACAAATATTTGGTTTTGAATATCCGTTATTATGCACCAATATCAAACTGATATATATGTACGTTTATTTTATAAAGTGAGATATAACTTTTTGATATTATGTCTGTGACATTTACCTATATCAGTTGGTGATTAGGTAAGGTGCATTCAACAACAGTGTAATCTTCTTAATCATAGTACAGTTTTTTCAACCTACGACACACAGGGTTTGAGTTATTGAACTCAGGGGACTTATACAAAGAATTTTAAGTTGTCCAGTGTCTATTAGGACAATGGGGTTGGTACTCATACTATATTCTGTTTACTCATAACTTCTCTAGTTCTAGACAAGTATTTCGTTGAAATACAAGGTTTATATTTTGAGAAGTTATAGGTATAAGAATAAAGTAGAGAACCATTTGTTGGAAGTATCAGGATTCTTTGAGGTAGTCGAATATGTAGATACTTGTGTTTGGTATTTCGTTGATAGTAATGGTTTTGAGAACTTGCTTCTCTTTCAGCTTACTCATATATGGATGCACTCCTAGATGAGTAATGCTGATTGACCTCTTTCCATTTGGTTGATATACACTGGAGACAGCTGCATGATTTTGAATCTGGTTCCAATTAAATTAGTGCTTTTGTTTCTATATTGGATATATATAGAATCAATATATATGTTAACGATGTTAAGGTATAGGCAGTTGTCCGGCTGATACTTAAAATCAAAATCCGGATAAACTCAAAGCATGTTTCAGTAATGGCAGTTTGTGGGTTATCCCGGACTTTGACGAGGGTTAATTTTCTACCATCAGGAAGATCAATATTTATATTGTTCTAAACTCGCCACAATTTTAGTAAAATGGATTTTTTCAGAAAAACAGAAATGGGAGTATGGTAGAACTGGAAGTGATTCCATAACCACAAATGATCACTGAAAATTTAATAGAACCTAAGGATTCAATTAGTTTCGACATTCCATTAACCACTCCGCAGATTTGGTGGGTAACCTCTGCCATCCGAGAGGTACTTCGGTCTTTTCAGTGACGGGGAGGTTCTTATTTATCCAGACTTGCCATTACTGCTGTTCTAGACTATAAGACCGGCAGGAGGATGAGTATAGTGTTGTTCTAAACTAGTTTTGGAAGTGCACGTGTATATGACTCTGCCAAAGGGTTGTTATAGTCAGTGGGAGCAGCGGAAGCATAGTGGGCAAATTGCTTATGTCTATTTATAGACTAAAGCAGGTATAGCGAAAATAGATCATCTATTTTTGATGTGACAGTCATAGGCTTTGACTTCATCAGAATATGAGATGAATCTGCTAAGAAGGTAGTAGAGAGTGATGTCTAGGTATTAGGATGGCATGCACTTGATAGGAAGAGATATTTCTATACTACGATCGGTTATACTGTGGTTGTCATAAATTTGTTTCTCCACATAGGATATTGATATAATATTAGGATTTATGGTTACTAGATCTATGGTTTTAGATCTAGATTTGGGAAGTATCCTAATCTAGGTACTTTGACATTATTCTAAAGGTATTTAGAATGGACGACTCCTGGCATGGTGTTGTATCTGCAGGTGATGGAGTCACCCTCTCTAAAGGTGTCTTAGAGACTAAAGGGGAGAGAGATCTGGATGATTAGTATATCACTTTCTTAGGCAATTGAGTTAATCATGAAATGTCAAGTACCACACCAGATGTTGTTTTTGCACTAGCTGCAATAAACATATATTAATCCAATCCTGGAGAAACATTGGGAAGCGGTTATTGAACATAAATGGATGTTCTTGGGAAATGATTACGGCAGTCTCCTGCGGGAGACGATTATCATTTCAGACTTCCAAGATGACCTGGATGACAGGGTGACTATCAGAATTATAGTTTTTCCTCTTTTGAGGGACAGTATGTTGGACAGGTGGTCCAAGCGGATACTGAGGAATGGCATGGCGCATGATACTGATTAAATTCAGAGGATGATACAGTTTAGGAAGTTTGATGGATTTGGAGTTCGTTTGTGAACTGGGTCACATCAGATATCCAGACAAATTCTAAGACATGTATTGCTCATTTCGGGAGATAGTTTTCTCCGCGAAGTTGAGATATAGAGAGATACAGAAAGAAATATTGGAGCGGATCCACTCACTGAGGCTATTTCTCGAACGCAATGGTTTCGCAAACGGGCTTTGCGAAACTGATTAGTAGAGAAGTTGGATGTTCGATATCACACGGGCTGTGAGTATGCGATCTCGCAATAATTGGCCTTAAGTGCAAGTGGGAGATTGTTGGTTATAGTGCCCTCAAGGCAATTATCGTCGTAGGCAGGTGATTATGATGATTGAGAGATGACCTATACCGGTAGAACAGTCTTACTCAAGATGATAGTATGCTATCTGATTTGTCTTTATCATCATGTACATATTGATAGAGCCCATAGAATTCTTGGCCGACTACCAGCATTATGACGGCAATTTTTTTGGAGGGCTTGCTCATTTGTATTCTCCACTAGATTTCTTCACTTGCTTCATGGTTCATTACACTCTCATTCTCACAAAAAGACTTGGCACTTTTTTGAGTTACTCATGCCATATGTTTTCTCACCTCCTTCATCTTCTTGAGTTGCTCTATTGAGCATATGTGATGAGAGAAAATTATAGTGATACATTTCTACACCCCCACTCTCCATTACTAGCAACCTTGGAGCATCGGTTGCCTCACTCGACGAGGCTGAAGCTTGCGCCGTTTCTCTCAGGTGGATCATCGGTACAAGATAAATACCAATGGGGGATACATCGGTAGATTCTAATCGTGTAATTTGACCTTCTAAATTCTTTCTTTTTTCTAGTTAAATTCAGGTGTGGGATTCATTCAACCCTTTCTATAGTCAACTGTATCATCTGCTCATTTTAACAATTACAAGAACATGTGCTGCATATTGGTAGATAAATACCAACATCATTACAAACTCGCATTGGAAATCTATCTGAGTAAAATGAATCTGTGACTTTGTCTTCGATCTTGTAATGAATTTTGCTCGGAGTCGTCGCTAACTTATACTGATTTATCTTTCGAAAACCTCAAATTTGTGAGTATTAAGAGAAATACTTTTATATTCCAACAGTCTGGTAAGTTAGTCGAGAACCCCCTATTGGCATCTGTGGTGAAGATAAAGGGGTAAAATGTTTTTGTGCGCTGGTGGGAAGTCTAATCTGAGAGATTTTTCACTGTTAAATCTCAATTTTTTTACCAACTGAACTAGACCATAGTGGCCCTATTTGTACTCCAAACAAAAGATAATGCGAGCTTGTAGAGGTTTAACATTTTAGATTATTTATCTCCCTTTTAAATCAAATCCTCAAAATTTTGAAGGAAAAAAACACACACATCCATTTTATATATAAGACATATAACCCTTAAAATTATATTTATATAATTCATTGAATTGCTTTTGAAAAATATCCTGACTTTCTTCCGGGTTGCACATGCAGATGATGTGTCATAAAAAAACCAAGTGCATATAGTCTTTTGCATTAGCTTCATTGAGAGCCACACCCAAACCCCCACAACCTTCTTCTTCTCCTCCCATTGCATCACAATATCAATCAAAGCCACAATGTCATTAAATTTTGTTGGCAGATTATTCATTTGTCTTCATTTGTCCACAGCTTCAACGGGAAAAGCAATAGTAATCTGCAGGGCATTGCAACCACCGCCAGATGCCAGTCATAACCGGAAATGACCGGAAGCACCGGCAATAATGAGCTTCAGATTGTGTCACCCGTCATCTTAGTTGAGGCACCGCCGACGTTAAAGACCGCAGGTTCGATGCCGTCGTTGAGGGTTAATAGTGGTGAAGCCTGGTGATGTGGGAAGGTAGTTGTTATAAACTTATGATAGGCTACTTACTCTTCACTCTTCATAATCTTTTAAAAATCTCTTCATTTTGGTAATCCATTAGTTAATATCTGAGATGTTTATTTAGTAAAAATATAAAGTTTTCAAATGGTAATATGAAAAAAAACGAGGAAACACACCTGCGTACTGCAATAACTGGGTTTTTACTTTAAAGCAAAAAGGAAAAAAAAAAAAAAATCTCCCCACAAATAATAAAATACATCATTTTACCTCGTTTATAATTTCCATCAACTTTTAACATGTTTTTCTTTAGAATATCTCAACCTCTCTTTTACTTTGGAAATATTCAAGTTCTTCCCCAAAATGAAATTAGTGTTTAGGCTTCTGCTACACCTTTCTCAAAATCGGCTATGAAATCAGAAGCATATTCAACATTCTTCTCTATCTATGAAGAAGTTGAATACTTCTACGATTTTACTTGTTGTTTTCGGGTAAATGGCAAACCTAAAATCTATATAAAAAAAAATTAAAGCTAAAGTTAACGGTGTTTTTTCCTGACCGAAATTGTAAAAGGGTAAAATGATGCATCTTATTAGTTTTGAAGGGTAAAAAGTAAATACCAAGTTTTAGGAGGTTAGAAAGAAATTTGCTATATTTTGAGAGAAGGGAAAGAGGTTTCATAAGTAATAAACCGTTTCTATTAAAAAAATCTATTTTCTTTTTTCTTTTTGAGATTTTCAACTCACTCCATATCTAAAACATATGTACATTAATTTTCATACAATTTTATACTCACTGCACCTTATATGACTGGAAAATATATGATTATAATACATCAGTCAATTTTGTAAGCAAGCGTGACAAGAAATATGAAAATCACATAATCTAGGTTTAGGGTAGATATGATATAGCTTTATTCGAATGTGAGCCTGAACATAACTTTTGAAACCAATTTCTTTTTTCTTTTTTGACTTCTCATTTCTATTTTTATCATAATTTTCCCGTCAAATATTACTTGTAGGTTGATAGCCAATAGTAAAATTTTTATCAAAATTGAATAAAAGATCATAAGAACCTTAAAAACTCAATCAGTCTCGAAGAAAAATGCTCTACACAAAACTAGAGCAAATAGATAATCAGCAAGCTTGAAACTCAGATTATCGAATTGGATAAGCGCAAAAGCTAATACAACGACGGCACGAGAGCAAAACAGTAAAACAAACACAAACACTTCGGTTTGTACCTTAAAACTCAAACACCCAACATTGAACATAATGCATCTAATTTACATTGTTATCCTGCAGAATCTCGTAGGGAGAAAGCCTAAAGATGTATGGGCCTAAAGATGTATGGGCCGTTTGCCTCGTGATAATGCTCAATATTAGCGATCCTTAAGATCAGGACACGTGGCGGATGGCACGTCCCAGAACTCAGAAGAAAGGGCCCACAAAGGCCGACCAGGCCACCCCTGTACCCGACCGACCAGCACAAGCTAAGCCCTCCTCGGGGCTCCCTGCAGATTGGCCTCCTCGGCCCCTCAGCTCGTCCTGAGCTGCCACAGGACCAAGTCTCCTCGGCCTTCTCGCTCGTCCCGAACCCCTTGGCCGAGGCCGTCTTCCTCGGTCCTCCGACCAGTTCAGTCGCTCACAGGCGTAACCGTCGCTTCGCGAATCTCTCCATGCGCGGATTCTCCGCCAGCAATATCCCACGTTCCACACCTTCATGATCCCCATTCATGGGCGATCCTCTCTCTACACGGACGTGACGTCGGGAGCGTAACTGCCGGCGAGATTCTCGCGCCTGCTGCTGCGTGCCTTCACCACCATATAAACCTCATCACAGAAGGGTCAAGTAAGCCATTTTTTACTCCACTTAACCGTTACGCTGCTCGGATTTAGCACTAACTTAATCGTCGGAGGATCCTCGGTGGTATCAAACCCCCCCGGGACTTCTTTGCAGGTACTCAGCGTCAAACTCCTCCAATCACCAAATCTTCTCAAAAACCATTGAGACCCACACACAACAGGGGATCCCCTCCAGAATCCACCGGGAGATCGACGGAAGACAACATCTGAAAAGGACCTCCATCAGTTGGCGCCGTCTGTGGGAAAGCAAACTCCACAAAAACAAAGTTGTCCTTCCGATCTCCGTCCACATGGCAATCGACCATCCTGAAGATTCGGGTACCAGCCGCCGCCTCCCCCTCACCGGAGGCACGGATGAACCCCCTCCGGCGACCATCATCCACGCCCTCGCCAGCCGAATAGATCGGCTATAGTCCCTTGTGGGGGCGCTCGTCCGCGCCCAAACGGTCGGGCCTGGGCCCCAAATCTTCATTCCTCCGCCTCCGGAACACTCTGCCCCCGTCGACACGGCCAACTACCGGCAGGCTGTGACTCCTGACCACGGATCTCACGGACCGATACTCCCTGAGGCCTGTTGGACGCCTCGCGGCTCCACCCTAAGGTCCGCCGTCGGGGCACCACGCCTCGAACCTCCTCGCGACCCTTGCCCCCCCCCCCCCGAGGAGATGTCGGTCACATCGCCTGCCCACAGGCATAACCGACACCCTCTCCTCCGACGGGGTCGCACAGAAGGGGCTCGCCACGACGGCTTGAGAGCCACTGCCCCCGGGGATCTGAAGAACCTCATCGAGAGGAACCGGAGCCGTGCCCAGACGCAGGTCTCCCACAGCAGAGGCCAGGGATCACGAGGCGCCGAGTCCTCGGGGTACCACGACCGACTCGACGCCCTCGAGAAGAAGATCGAGGGCATGCGCCGGGAAGGTCACCTCTCGGCCGACGGGGCCGAGTACGTCGCCGACTCGCTCACCAAACCGTTTACTGAGGAACTGCTCGCTGTCCACGTCTCCTCGCACAACAAACCCCCGAAGGTCTCTCTGTTCGACGGGAAAATCGACCCCAAAGACCATTTAGATGCTTTCATCGCGGGAATGAGCTTCCAGGACTATTCCGATGCCGTCCGGTGCAGGGCCTTTCCTGCCACCCTCATCCGTTCTATTCGGGACTAGTTCCGAGGACTCGAGCCTCACTCAATCTCGACCTTCGACAAGCTGGCTACTCAGTTCCTCGGCCACTTCGTTGGGAACCGTCGGCAGAAGCGCACGGTTGACTACCTCTTCACAATTAAGAGCGGAGACAAGGAGACGTTCAAGGATTACATCACCCGCTTTTACAACACCCTCCTCGAGGTTCCCGAGCACCGGGACGAGACCGTCATCACGGCGCTCAGATCTGGTCTGAGGCACAAGGAATGGCTGCGCTCCTTTGCGTTGGCACAGCCTAAGACCATGGCCAAAGTCAAGGCGTGGACCGAGCGTGAGGTTCAGCTAGAGTCCGAGGTGAGCGCGAACCTCTCCCGGGCAGAACGATCCGACTAGAAGAAGAAGGCTCGGGAGGAGAGGCCGGAGCGTCAGCAGCCCTATCACCCGAAGTTTCACGAGTACACACCACTCAACGTCTCCCTCGCAGTGTTACTAGAGGAGGCCCAAGGCGAAGGGTTCTTCAAGTTCCCTCCAATCCCGCGTCAGGCCTCAAACCGGACCCGGGGCCCTTACTGCACCTTCCACCGGACGCTGGACCACGCCACCGAGAATTGCAAGCAACTCCAGGACTACAACAAGGAGCTCATCCGATCGGGGCACCTCGCCGCCTACTTAAGGGATAAACGGCAGGCCGACTGCGAGCAGGAGCAGCGCCCTCCTCCCGCCGAGCTGACCATTGGCCAGATCATGCTTGCCTCCGCGGATGACCAGTCCGGCGCCCGGAATGCCCCGCACTCGGCGCCAAGCACGTAGACCAGCAAGCCCCCAGGAAGCTCGGGCCACGCTGATAGGGTCATCTATTAGCCTGTACTTTTCTTTTGGGGCAATGTAAACTCTCCCTAGGTCTATTGTCAATTTAATAAAGATCAACAGAACATTGAGAGGAAAGTAGAAAAGATCTTATTTATTCAAAAAAAAGGGGTATGTTGGATATAGTGCCCTCAAAGTCAATTATTGGATCACAGGTATGTGATTGCAATGATTGAGGCGGGACCTATACCGATATGACAGTCTTGCTCGAGATGATAGTATACTATCTGGTTTGCCTTTATCATTATATACATGCTTTAGTTCGCTATTGCATGATGATAGAGCCCATAGGATTCTTGCTTGACTGCCAGCAGTATGATGGTGATCATATACGTGGGAGCTGGGGCCTATAAGCACATCCTTAAAGTGTCCCTAGTCATGGGAGTTTCGAGACAGGGCATCGACACTCCAGAGTAGACTAGTGTATACAGTCGAGACCCCGACGAAGGGCAGTGGCCGGTCTCACAAGCCACTGGTGTCAGTAAGGATCACCTAAGCTGTATACAGGTGCTCATTAGGTTATGAGTACACCGGACAGGACTCGCCGGGAACCTGCTAGTTGGTATTATACCTAGCGTCAGATAACAGTTCCCTGGTGACATGTGTACAGGTTAGTTCATCGACCTGAGGTCATCATTTGTCTCGTGTGAGTTCCTACTGTGCTTTGATTTCTACCCTACCACGGCTCAAAGGAGTCGTGCAAACAGGTCTTTTTTGGGTACAGTCCCGAGCCACATGAAGGCAAGTGAGCGGATCGGCAGGGAATTCATCTCTCCCGGTATTGGGGGTGAGATCGCACTGTGTCTAGGAGAGCCATTACACAAAGCCCTCGGCCGAGGCAGGAGATTTACTGGTAGGTACTCCAGTAGTATCTCAGGGTGTTCTGGCTACTCTCTGACACGACTTATACCGCTATTGAGGGTCTGACGTTACCAGCCCCCTAGGCCGATATGTGATACTCATAGACGAACGGACCGGACTGTATGTATATTTTCACTGTTAGGCTTAGTAGGGTTTCTGGATGAGTTCGCTCGTCAGCTTCCCTTCCAATCAATACATAGGCAACCGTCACGTACAGTTAGTACCTCTGACATGCTAGTGGTTATACCCAGTGCCAGTGTGTTGATGAGTCATTAGAGTCCCTCATAGAAAGTTTCCCAAGTTCGGGCGAAACGTTGTAGAGGCCGTATGGTTTTATGACAGGTTTCGGAAAAATGCACGTGCGTTTACGCACGTGTCATATTTCGGGCAGATAATACTGGTAGGCTTTGGTTTAAGCCGGATCCGAGTATTATACTGTGTAGATATAATATCTTTGTCTCAGTTGCATTTATATTCGGTCGTAATACAAATGCAGGTATGTTTATACTGTTACGGGGTTATCCTGAAATTCGTTTCGGGATCGCTTTTAGAAGTTGCCAGTTTTCAGTTTTCTATCAGCCGTATTAAACATTCGGTTTAATACGGATTTATCTTTTCTTGATGAGTGTGGAAGGTTCTAGAAGATTCTAGAAATGGTGACTAGGATGATGAGGTGTTAAGTGACTCATTAGTGCATTTAATGTTCATTTATTGTTTTGATGACTAGGTTATGGTGATTCATTTGCTCATTAAAGTTTGTGCAAGGTGTTTTAAATGAATCATCCATATCATTAAATGTTGTGGTCACCTTCCCCTCTCCTACACTCACCTCCCCCCTCTTCAAATATGGCCGGCCCCCTCTTGGTGAAGTATGATGGTTGTTGATTTGGAAAAGATTATAGTTTTGGATTCATGAAAATTAGATAGCCTCATTTCTCATTTCATCCGATTCCAAAAAGGCAACTTCATTAACCATTCGTCCATGGCTTCGGAAGAAGTGAGACAAAGTGTTCTACTCATTCTCTACATCAATCTTGGTCATCTCTTTTAGCAAACTTGATGATCGAGTTGCCTCGGTTCAGAGGCGGGAGCCCGTTTAAAGATCCGTCGACGTGGTGCCACCTGGACGAGAAGACTGGAGATTCAGAAGATCGGAGCAGCCGCAACAAAGCGTGGGATGATGGTTGAAGACCGAAGGACTCGGATCGTTCGGTATAACATTTCTACCCACTTTGTAGTTTGTTAGTTTAGCTTTAATGGCAGATCCGGGTTATAGTATACGATAGCGCCAGTTGTAAAAGTTTTTGTTCCGCATTTGGCGTCTGTTAGACGGCCGGGGCGCTACCTTGTACTTACAGTGGTATCAGAGCCTCACCATTAAGCTTTACTAACTTGTGCTAACGCGTTTAAAATATCGATCGAACGAATTTTCGAAAACTACAATTTTCAGTGCAAAAGTTTCTGTCGATTTTTAAAAGGGTCTAAAAATTATTTTGAGCATCACAGAAAATTAAGCAGGCATTTTGAAGAAAACTCAAGAAAAACGATCAACTGAATCTACCGTACGGCCGCGGAAACGCGGTCAAAGCCTAGCTTTGACCGCGAAACCGTGGCCGTCTTGGTGATTCAGTTGGCCAATTATCTTCTGGTGTTTCTACACAGTGAATTGTGGTTTTTGGTATATTTCTTTTGGGCCCAGATTTTATTACTGTACAGCAGATGTACGTGGGGCCCACTTCGGGAAGTTTTGTCGATCAAAATTTTAAACTTGTTAGTATGCAGTACTTATATTATATCTCCGACCGGAAATGTCATTTGAGCGGTAAATTGCGTCTAATTGCTATAGTCCTTTTAGACGGATTTGCGAACGTGACATTCGCGTTGATGTTCTGTATTGTGCTGTGACGTTGCGGATTTGTCGTGGTGGATAGCAGTGTGCAATGGTAGTGCTTTTTGAATTTATTTGTACATTTGATATTGCGGGGCGAGCGTCCAACATGTGGACTGCCGTCACTGCCTGTTTGTATAATATTCTTTTGGGGCACGACCAGGCTGAGGTCGATGTACCCATTGTACATATTTTTATTTCTGTACTAGGTTTACCCCGCGACGGAGTGCACGGATAGCCGGGTTCTGGAGGGCAACGGGTCCGTATCTCATAGCTTTGAGAGGCAGAGGGGCCTCACTCTAGAATTGGAAGACTATTCGCCGCACTCGTAGGGGGTACAGGTTGACCCAAGGAGGGGTGCTCCAGTTACCGGATTCCGTGAAGTGCCGGGTGGTCCATTCACTATGCTATAGGGGGCTGCCTCGCTTCAGGTTTTGGCGGGTAACTTGCCGCACCCGTAGGGGTCTAGGTTTCATTGCACAGGCTATCCACACGACCAGGGCAACATCGGGTTTCAGTAGCGGCTCTGTGAAACCCGGGGATCCCAGATTATCTGTATTGTTCTGTGATACTTATTACTTTTCTGTAATGTTGCATATTATCACGCCTGGAGCGATTATTGTATATTGGTATATATACTATTATATGTTGTATATGTTTTACACCCGCGCTAGTTCAGTCCCCGCTCTTTCGTTAGTTAAGTAACCTAACGGGTGATGACGGGACCCTGTGGCGAATGCGGATGGCATATACGTACATTTTATTTTTCGTTCTTTTCTTGTATGATTGTTTGATGGGACTGCGTTGATTCTGATCAATGCAAAGGAAAACAAACCTATATTTGATGTTGTTGGAACCAATCTTAAAAGGTGTTATTACAAAGACGTTTCCTTTTGTCATGCATAGTGATATTCAGTTAGAATATCCCACACCTCATTCGACGAGGCAAGGGCCGATATCCCTTCACCGGGAATGACCCCTTGGGCAGAAGTTTGCGTCAGGGTAATAACTGCACTATAGTCGATTACAAGTTGCTTTGCATCGTGGTATTCAGTTAGAATATCCTGCACCTCATTCCATGAGGAAAGAGCCAAGATCCCTTCACCGGGATTGACCTCTTTAGCAAAGGTTTTCGCCACTATATTTTTATAAAAAGCTATCAGGTTCCTTCAACGAGATCAAGTTCATTACGTTAAAGGTTTTTCTCCAAAAACCAACCGTAACCCTCCGTCATTTCTTATGGATGGTCAGTAGTATTCAAGCTATGTTTGTTGGCCTACGTCAAGGCATAGTGTTTGGTAGCTGCTGGGGTATTCATTTGTTGCATAGATAGATACATTAGTTTAGGACAGACGTACAGCCTTGTTGGCCTACGTCAAGGGCATGTACGATGGACCTAAATTAATCAGGACAACGACGGGTAGAACTTGACCTGTGACTTATGATTTGTTGGCCTACGTCAAGGTCATAAGAGCATGAGATTAAAATTACATCGGGAGTTTCAAACATACAAGAAACTTGCCATACTTGCGCATACCTTCTGGAGTGTGATAACTTGAATGGCTTCCATCAAGTTATCATGCGATGATGGTTGGATCCCGATTCTCACTGGTGAGTTGGTTTACTCTTCGGGTGATCCCGACTAATACTTCTTTCAGGTTTAGAGGAGAATTTGAGACTACAGTGGGAGGTTTTCTAATTAAATAAATTGATAACCATTCTGATCTAGGTTAGAGTGCACGCAGAGTGTTCTTTTCTCTCTCTCTTTGGCAGCGACCTTTGACCGACCCTAGACTATGACTCAGTGACCAAGTTGACCGAACCTTCTTAAAATACTGACTTTTGGATTATCTGAGTTGTATAAGTCATTACCACTCCTTCTTTTACCCTTTGAATTTCTCAGAACACCCCGTATTACTACGGACATCCACTTCCATTGGATAGACCCATCGTATGGTTATATACGAACTCGAAGGGACTTATTCGAGGATGGATCAAGGTTCAGGAGAAATAGAATTAGTTTATTCAGTTGTCTTTTATTATCACCTTCTCTCAGGTTGCGAGGGCTCCTTGGTTTAGGAGGGTACACCTATTACGCTTATTGGATAGTCTTATTCCAAACCATAGGCAGGTGCCGAAAGGTAGGGAATGAAGAAAACCAATTAGCCTAAGTAGGGTGTACAGAAGGTAATAACTAAAGACAAAATAAAGGGATTAGAAAGAGGGCAAAGTAAATTGCGACTGCTATAATTCACGACCAAACCTCGTATTTCATCGCCACTCCTATTTCACCTTTGCCTTTTTCCCCAGTTCGGGAGAAATAGAATAAGTTATTATTCAGTTGTCTTTTATCATCACCTTCTCTCAAGTTGTGAGTACTCCTTGGTTTAGGAGAGTACACTTATTACGCTTACTGGATAGTCTTCTTCCAAACCATAGGGTGGTGCCGAACGGTAGGGAAGGAAGAAAACCATTTAGCCTAACGAAGGTGTACAGAAGGTAACGACTAAAAACATATAAAGGGATTTGGAGAGATGGCAATGAAATATACGGTTATAGTCATGAATTGGATTATGGAAAAGGCATTACTAGGAATACCAGGATACCCCTTCGAAACATTTTCATGTTTCAGTTACACTATGCATTGTTAAAGGAAAACTGTTTTCCCGATTAGATACTTACTCCAGGGTATGTATTTACCAGGTATGATTCTCACATCCGTATGGTTTTACAGATGATGAGTAGGAGCAAGTTATTGGGAATAAGGTAATCATCCTCATTATATCAGAATTCGTTGTAATTAGTGATATTTGAGGAAATCGTCTGGGTACAGTTTTCAACCTACGATGCACAGGTTTTGAGTTATTCAACTCAGCGGACTTATACAGAGTATTGTATGTTGTCCAGTGTCCATCAGGACAAAGGGGTTAGTCCTCATACTATATTCTGTTTACTTATGACTTCTCTATTTTTTAGACAAGTGTTTCGCAGAAATACAAGGTCTAAGTTTTGAGAAGTTGTGGGTATAAGAATAATGTAGAGAACCAGATGTCGCGGGTATCGGGATTCTTCAAAGAGATCGAAAATGTAGATACTTGTGATTGGTATTCAGATGATAGTAATGGTTTTGAGAAACTTGTTTCTCTTTCAGATTACTCATAATTGGATGGATTCCTAAGTTGAGTAATGCTGATTAGCCTCTCTCCATTTAGTTGATATGCACTGGAGACAGCTGCATGATTAGAATCTGGTTCCAATTAAATAAGTGCCAAATGTTTCTATATTGTATATAGAATGATTCTGTTAGTTATGTATATGCCCTAGAGGCCATTGTTGTACATATGATGTATATTATAATGGATGCTTGGATATATATAGAGATGACTTTCTTGCTCGTCATGATAGTATGCTATTTGGTTTCACTTTATCTTAACATGTTGACTTGTATTGGTTTACTGTTTTTCTCTCACATGTTGATAAAGCCCTTAGGATCTGTACTCGACTACTGGGACTATGATGAGATCATACTAGTGGGGCCATGGTAGTCGATGAGTACATCCTATAACTGTTCCTAGTCGAGGGTATATCGAGACAGGGCATCGATACACCAGAGTAGACTAGCGTATAGGCATCTTGACCCATATGATGGGTGATGGATGATCCCATATCCATCGGTGTTTGACATCAGAGATGATGTACGGGTGCTCAGTGGAGACTGGGTACACTGGACAGACTCACCGAGAACTCCCAGATGGTGATATACCACACGTCAGATGGCAGTTCTCCGGTGACACTGGTACAGGGTAGTCTGTAGACCCGAGATCGTCATAGAGTCTTGTGTGATTCCCACTGTGCTTTGATTTCCACCTTACCACGTCCAAGAGGGCGTGCAAAACGGTGGCTTTTGGGTACAGTCCCGAATCACATGGAGGCGATGAGCGATAGGAGGGGATTCGTCTCTCCCGGTATAGGGAGTTGATGTTGTGCTGTGTTCGATTGGCTATAACTGGAAGTCCCTGGCCAGGGCTGATATAGAGATTTACTGGTAAGTGTTACTAGTAGTTTCTCGACCCGTTATGAGCCACACATCGACACGACTTATCGGTTACTGGGGTCTGACGTATACCACCCCTAGACTTGATATGCAACATATCAGACGAACAGACCGGACTGTACGGGAGTGTTACTGATTGGATTCACAGGAGAACGCACAGGCTAGCTTGTTGATCTTCTGATCGCTCAATATCTGGGTAGCTGTTACGTTTAGCTGACCGCTTGCAGCTTGTAGGTGTTTGATATGATCATCACCTGCTACCGGCGTATTGACGATTCTTTAGAGTCCTACACAGAGGTTTCTTGGCTCAGGCGAAACGGAGTAGAGGCACATATGTGATATGTGCAGGACCGAGAATAATGCGATATGAGATACCGTATTATATTCTCGCGATATTTAGATATGAACCGGGTCATCGGATCAAGTGTTGATTCGATGAATCGGTACATGATATATTAGTCGGTAATATTCGATATAGCCGGATCGTCGGATCAAGTGTTGATTCGATGATTTAATGTATAATAATATATATGATATATTATTACATTATCTAATATTGGCTCGATTTATTATTTCATTTTCTCACTGGATGATACATTGATATATATGCGATATATGTTAATTGTATTATTTTCTTTTGTTGCAAATATATAATATATATGTGATATATATTATTGTGACATGATATGATTTATTGTTAAACATGTTTAAGGATGATTAAATGAGGTTAGGGTTTGATTAGGGTTAGTTGCTTCATGCACCTTCTAGAAGCTTTATCTTTTGTCATGGTTAAGATATTTTTTGATGACACATTGCTAACCAAACCGAACCGTAACTCTAGTTGTTGTTAGAGATAGTGCCCTCAGAGTCAATTATTGGATCACAGGCACGTGGTTGCAATGATTGAGGGAGGACCTATCCCGGTAGGACAGTCTTACTCGAGATGATAGTATGCTATCTGGTTTATCTTTATCATCGTGTACTGCTTTAGGTGACCTGACATGTCGCTATTACACGTTGATAGAGCCCCTAGGATTCTTGCTTGACGACCAGCAGTATGATGGCGATCATATACGTGGGAGCTGGTAGTCTATAAGCACATCCTTAAATGGTCCCTAGTCGTAGGAGTTTCGAGACAGGGCATCGATACTCCATTAGTAGACTAGTGTATACAGTCGAGACCCCGACGAGGGGCGGTGGCCGGTCTCACAAGCCACTGGTGTCAGTTGGTTCACCTAAGATGTATACAGGTGCTCATTGGGTTATGAGTACACCGGACAGGACTCGCCGGGAACCTGCTAGTTGGGCTTATACCTGACGTCAGATAGCAGTTCCCTGGTGACATGTGTACAGGTTAGTTCATCGACCTGAGGATCGTCATTTGTCTCGTGTGAGTTCCCACTGTGCTTTGATTACTACCCTACCACGGCTCAAAGGAGTCGTGCAAACAGGTTTTAGTTGGGCACAGTCCCGAGCCACATGGAGGCAGTGAGCGGATCTTCAGGGGTTCGTCTCTCCCGGTATTGGGGGTGAGGTCGCGCTGTGTCTAGGAGAGCCGTTACGCAAAGCCCTCGGCCGAGGCAGGAGATTTACTGGTAGGTATTCCAGTAGTATCTCAGGGCGTTCTGGGCTACACTCCGACACGACTTGTACCGCTTTTGGGGGTCTGACTTTTACCAACCCCCTAGGCCCGCCATGCGATACTCATAGACGAACGGACCGGACTGTACGGATATTGTCACTGACAGGCTCAGTTGGGTGTCGGGGTGAGCTTCCTCATCGACGTCCCTTTTGGTCAATAGCTGGTGGCCCGTCATGTATTGGCTTATACCTCTGACGTGCCAGTGGTTAAATCCACAGCCATAGTATTGACGAGTCTTTAGAGTCCACCACACTTTCAGTTACTCAGCTTTCGGGCGAAACGCTGTTGAGGCCGTATGGAGATATGGCAGGGTCCGATCAGATACGTGCGGTATTGCACGGATCAGGATCGGACATTTTTGTACTAGTGGCCGTATAGTTATATGGCAGGGTTAGATCAAATACGTGCGGTATTGCACGGATCAGGATCGAACGGATTTTACTAGCCGGCTTTGGCTTAAGCCGGTCCTAGTTTAGTACAGTGTAGATTTTGTCTTATTGCATCTGTATCCGGTCGGAATACAGATGCGGGTGTGTATGCACAGTATCGGGGTTTTCCTGTAATTTATTACGGGACCAGTTTTCTGGAGTTGCCAGTTTGCATTCCGTTCCGGCCGGTTTTCCTTTGTTCTTTCCCGGCCGGACTTTTCTGATGGAGGGGGTAATTTGCAGTTTTGCAAATTACATTTGGTGGAGGTTTTATTTGTAAAAGTATTTATTATAAAAGCATCTTTTGATACCTTTCTTATCATTTGCTTTTTGTTGATGAGAAAGGATTTGATTCTTGATTAGAAGTGATGTAAGTTTGTGATGATTATGTTTGGCTATGGTCACCACTTGTGCTCCTACCATCACCTCCCTCTTGCTATCATATTATGCTTGCTCCACCATTTTCTAAAGAAGAGGGTTTTTCATTTTTAGAAAAGAGAGAAGAAAAAGAGAGAAGAAGGAGAGAGCTTCATCTTCATCTTTGAGAGAGTATATCATTCCTCATCTCATTCCATTGTTAGAAAATTGAAAGCACCAATTTTCTATACACCATTCCTCCATCCATGGCAACCAATACCCCAAAATGAGACAAGCATTTTCTATACTACATTCTACAGCATATCTTGAGCATGTCGAGTTGCCGGCTTCATGCTCGAGTTGCCTCGGTATTGAGGCGGGAGCCCGTAAAAGACGCAGGCGATGTGGTGCCCTTTCCGGCGAGGAGGCGACGATTTGGAGACTACACTTTCCGCGGGAGATCGGGGCGATGATGAGAAGACCGGAGGACTCGGATCTCGTGGTATACTTCTTTTCCCATCTCTTGTTAGCTAGCGTAGGTTAATGGTTAACGATCCGGGTTTTCTTTGTCCGCGGTAGCGCCGGTTTCCGAGCCAGGAAAAATTTTGTTCCGCAATTTGGCCTCGAGTAAGACGGCCGGGGCGCTGCCGTGGCGCAACATGGTATCAGAGCCACGCCATTAACCTTATCTAGCTTGTTCTAATGCGTTTTACTTATCCGATCGACCAAAATCTCAAAAACCGTATTTTAGTTCACATCAGTTTCTGTTGAAATTTTTTGGTGTCTAAAAATTTTTCAGGTGGTCTCAGAAAGATGTGCAAGGAGTTCTAAGAACTCTGGGAAAAAACGACAAATTGAACCCTCATATGGAGCGCGGAAGAGCGGCAATACCCCCCTTTCTGCCGCGCTTCCGCCGCACTATGGTGGGCCCACTTGGTCATTTTTCTTCAGTTGTCTTATGTGCTTATTTTAGGGCTTTTGGGATATTAAAATTGGGCCAATTATTTCTGTGAGTGCTACAGTTTTCTTTGGGGCCCACTTGTTAATTGTTTGATCGATCGGATATTTTTAAACACATTATTTCACAGTATTTACATTATATCTGCGACCGTGAATGTCACTCGATCGGTAAATCCGGTCTAACTGCTATAGCCCGGTTAGACGGATTTGCGAACGTGACTTTCACGTTGATGTTCTATGTTCATGCTGTGATGTTGCGGATCGGTCATGGGGGATAGCCTGGATGCAATGCTACTACTGTTTTGTTGTATTATGTACATTTGATATTGCGGGGCGAGCGTCCGACATGTGGACTGCCGTCACTGCCTGTTTGTATTATTCTTTTGGGGCACGACCTGGTTGCGGTCGATGTACCCGGTGTATGTATATTTTACTTTCTGTACTAGGGTTGCCCCGCGGTGGGGTGCACGGATAGCCGGGTTCTGGAGGGCAACGGGCCCGCATCTCAGGGCATTGAGACGGAGGGGGCTTCAGTCCAGGATTGGCGGGCTATTCGCCGCACTCGTAGGGGGTACAGGTTGACCCAGGAGGGGTGCCCAAGTTACCAGATTCCGTGAAGTGCTGGGTGGTCCATTCACGGTGCTGAAGGGGGCTGCCTCGCTTCAGGTTTTGGCGGGTGACTTGCCGCACCCGTAGGGGTCTAGGTTTTCATTGCACAGGCTATCCACACGACCAGGGGAACGTCGGGTTTCAGCAGCGGCTCTGTGAAACCCGGGGCTTCCAGATATCTGTTTTGTTCTGTGATGCTGTACATTTCTGTGATGTTGCATTTTATTCACGCCTTGAGCGAAATACTATATATTGGTATATATATATTAGTAGATGTTGTATATGTTTTACATCCGCGCTAGTCCAGTCCCCGCTCTGCCGTTAGTTAGCTAACCTAACGGGTGATGACGGGACCCAGTGGCGAATGCGGATGGCATATACGTACGTCAGTATATTTTCGTTCTTTGTGGTGTGATCATTTGATGGGACTGCGTTGATTCGGATCAATGCAAGTTAAACAAACCTATTCTGATGTTGTTGGAACATTTTTCAAAAAGCTGTTATTGCAAGGACGTTCGCTTTTGTTTTGCATCGTGGTATTCATTTGGAATATCCTGCTCCTCAGTCGACGAGGCAAGGGCCGAGATCCCTTCACCGGGAGTGACCCCTTGGACAGAAGTTTGCGTCAGGGCATTAACTTCACTATAGCCGATTACTTTTGCTTTGCATCGTGGTATTCAGTTGGAATATCCTGCACCTCATTCTACGGGGAAAGAGCCGAGATCCCTTCACCGGGAGTGACCTCTTTAGTAAAGGTTTTCGTCACTATATTTTATAAAAGGCTATGCAGTTCCTTCAACGATATCAAGTTCATTACGTTAAAGGTTTTTCGCCAAAAACCATTCGTAGCCCTCCGTCATTTCTTATGGGTATTATTTAGTATTCGTGCTGCGTTTGTTGACTCCGTCAAGGCGTAGTGTACGGTAGCTAAGTGGTGCTTGTTTGTTGCATAAGTGGGATTGGTTAGGACAGTCGTGCGGCCTTGTTGACTCCGTCAAGGGCACGTACGGGTGGGTTTAATGCAATCCAGATAATGACGGGTTGAACTTGACTAGGACTCTTTGATTTGTTGACTCCGTCAAGGTCACTTGAGTCCTAGGGGTAAAAAACAAACATCGGGAGTTTCAAAAGAACTGAAACTTGCCAGGCATGCGCATACCTTCTGGAGTGTGGTGACTTGAGTGGATTCCGTCAAGTTATCATGCGATGATAGTTGGATCCCGATTTCCACTGATGAGTTGGTTTACTCCTCGGGTGATCCCGACTAATTCTTCTTTCAGGTTTGGAGGAGAATTTGAGGTACAGTGGGAGGTTTCCAGATTAGACAAAGTGATAACCATTCTGATCTAGGTTAGAGTGCACGCTGAGTGTTTCTTTTCTCTCTCTCTCTGGCAGCGACCATTGACCCGACCCTAGACTATGACTCAGTGACCAAGTTGACCGAACCTTCTTAACACAGGCTTTTGGATTGTCAGAGTTGCAGACCTCATTGCCACTCCTACTTTTACCCTTTTCTCCAGGACACCCCGCATTACTACGAACGTCCACTTCCATTGGACAAAACCATCGTATGGTTATATACGAACTCGAAGGACTTCGAGGATGGTTTCCGGTTTTGGAGAAAACGAATAGGATTATTCAGTTGTCTTTTCTTTTCACCTTCTCTCAGGTTGCGAGTACTCCTTGGTTTAGGAGTAGTACACCTATTACGCAGATTGGATAGTCTTCTTCCAAACCTTAGGCTGGTGCCGACCGGTAGGGAATGAAGAAAACCAATTAGCATAACGATGGTGTGCAGAAGGTATTAAGTTAAGACAAAGCAAGGGATTAGTAGGAGGGCAAAGTAAATTGCGACTGATATTCACGACCAAACCAAGTATTTCTTCGCCAATCCTAAATCACCTTTGTATTTCTCCAGAACACTCCGTATCACTACGAAGATCCCATTTTATTGGATAATCCATCGTATGGTTATATACGAACTCGAAAGGAACTTGTTCCAGTTCGGGGATGGATTCTGGTTCAGGAGAAATAGGAATTAAGTACATTCAGGTGTCTTTCATCTTCACCTTCTCTCGCATTGCGAGTGTTCCTAGGATTGGGACAGTACACCCTTTATGCCTTTTGGATAGTCTTCTTCCAAACCATAGGCTGGTGCCGAACGGTGGGGAAGGAAGAAAACCATTTGGCCTAAAGGGGTGTGCAGACGGTAATGACTAAAGACATATAAAGGGATTTGGAGAGGTGGCAAAGAATTATACGGTTACAGTTGTGAATCTGGATAATGGAAGAGGCATTACTAGGAATACCAGGATACCCGACGAAACATTTCAATGTTTCAGTTTCACTGTGTACTGTTAATAGAAAACTGATTTCCCGATTAGACACTTACTCCAGGGTATGTATTTACCAGGTTGGATTCTCACATCTGTATGGTTTTACAGATGATGAGTGGGAGTAAGTTATTGGAAATTGGGTGATCATCCTCATTATATCGGGATTCGTTGTAATCAGTGATATTTGAGGAAGTCACCTGGGTTGTTTGCCGGTCGGCAAATATTTGGTTTTGAATATCCGCTGTTGTGCACCAATTTCAAATCGATATATCTGTACGTCTATTTTCATAGAGTGAGATATACCTTTTGATATTATGTCGATGACATTTACCTATATCAGTGGATGGTTAGGTAAGGAGCATTGAACAGCGGTGTAATTCTTCTTAACCATAAGTACAGTTTTCAACCTACGACGCATAGTGAAAGAGTTGTTAGACTCAGCGGACTTATACAGAGTATTGTATGTTGTCCAGTGTCCATTAGGACAGAGGGGTTGGTGCTCGTACTATATTCGGTTTACTTATGGCTTCTCTAGATTTTAGACAGCTGTTTCATGGAAACACAGGGTCTAAGTTTTGAGGAGTTATAGGTATTTGAATAGAGTAGAGTACCAGGTGTAGCAAGTATCGGGATTCTTCAAAGAGATTGAAGATGTAGATACTTGTGTATGATATTCAGTTGATAGTAATGATGAAGACAGATTGCTTCTCTTTCAGGTTACTCATAATTGGAAGCATTCCTAAGTTGAGTAACGCTGATCGGGCTCCTTCCATTTAGTTGACATGCACTGGAGACAGCTGCATGATTTGAATCTGGTTCAATTAAATCAGTGCCTCTGGTTCTATATTGGATATAGAACAGTTCATATCTTAACGATGTTAAGATACGGGGAGTTGTCCGGCTTATGCTTAAAACCAGACTCCGGATAACTCAAGGCACGTTTCTGTAATGGCTGTTTGTGGGTTGACCCAGGCTATGACGAGGGTTGATTTTCTACCATCTGGATGAACAATAGCAATATTGTTCTAGACTCGCCACAGTTTTTATTAAAAATGGATTTTTTCAGAAAAAGTAGTGGGAGTATGGTAGAACTGGAAGTGATTCCAGAACCACAAACGATTACTGAAGATTTGATAAGGAACCTAAAGATTCAATCTGATTTGACATTCCATTGGCCACTCCGCAAATAAGGTGGGTAACTTCAGGCACCCGAGAGGTACTCCGGTAGCCTCAAGGACGGTGACAGGGAAGTTCTTGTTTACCCACACTTGCCATTGTTGTTGTTCCAGGCTGCGAGACCCGGCAGGAGGATGAGTATAGCGTCGTTCTAAACTAGCTTTAGAAGTGCACGTCTATATGACTCTGGCAGAGGGTTGTCGTAGTCAGTGGGAGCAGCGGAAGCATTGGTGGACTTTGTGCTTATGTCTATTTATAGACTAAAGCAGATATAGCGGAGTAAGATCATCTGTTTCTGATATGACAGTCATGGGTTTGACGTCATCAGAATAGGGGATAGATCTGTTGAGAAGGTAGTAGGAAGTGATATTCCTATACTACGATCAGTTATACTTTGGTCGTCACACAGTGTTTTCTCCACAAGGGACTTGGACATTATATCAGACATACTGGTTACTAGATCTATGGTTTTAGATCTAGATTTGGGTGGTTTCCCAATCAGGGTACTTTGACAGCATTCTAAGAGTATTTAGAATGGACGACTCCTGGCACGGTAGTGTACCTGCAGGTAATGGAGTCACCCTCTCTAAAGGTGTCTTACAGACTAAAGGGGAGAGGGATACGCATGATTGACAGATCACTTGCTTAGGCAATTGAGTCAATCATGAAATGTCAAGTACCACACCAGATGTTGTTCTTGCAGTAGGTGCAATAAGTTGATATTGATCCAATCCTGGAGGAACAGTCGGAAGCAGTTTTAGAACATAAGTGAATGTTCTAGGGATATGATAACGGCAGCCTCCTTTAGGAGACAGTTATCATTCCAGGCTTCCAAGGTGACATGGACGACAAGGAGGTTGTCAGAGTTATAGTTCTCCCTCTGACGAGGGGCAGTATTTTGGACAGGTGGTCCAAGGCAATACTGAGGGAGGCATGGCGCAGGATACTGATTAAGTTCAGTTGATGATACAGTCTAAGAAGTTTGGATTTGGAGTTCATTTATGAGCTAGGTCCCATCAGACATCCAGACATTCTAAGACAGGTATTGCTCATTTCGGGAGATGGCTTTCTCCGCGAACTTGAGATATAGAGAGACATAGAAAGAAACATCCCTGCGGATCCACTCACTGAGGCTATTCCTCGAACGCAATAGTTTCGCAAACGGGTTTTGTGAGACTGACTAGTAGAGGAGTTGGGTGTTCGGTATCACACGGGCTGTGAGTATGCGACATCGCAATAATTAGCCTTGAGTGCAAGTGGGAGATTGTTAGAGATAGTGCCCTCAGAGTCAATTATTGGATCACAGGCACGTGATTGCAATGATTGAGGGAGGACCTATCCCGGTAGGACAGTCTTACTCGAGATGATAGTATGCTATCTGGTTTTCTTTATCATCGTGTACTGCTTTAGGTGACCTGACATGTCGCTATTACACGTTGATAGAGCCCCTAGGATTCTTGCTTGACGACCAGCAGTATGATGGCGATCATATACGTGGGAGCTGGTAGTCTATAAGCACATCCTTAAATGGTCCCTAGTCGTAGGAGTTTCGAGACAGGGCATCGATACTCCATTAGTAGACTAGTGTATACAGTCGAGACCCCGACGAGGGGCGGTGGCCGGTCTCACAAGCCACTGGTGTCAGTTGGTTCACCTAAGATGTATACAGGTGCTCATTGGGTTATGAGTACACCGGACAGAACTCGCCGGGAACCTGCTAGTTGGGCTTATACCTGACGTCAGATAGCAGTTCCCTGGTGACATGTGTACAGGTTAGTTCATCGACCTGAGGATCGTCATTTGTCTCGTGTGAGTTCCCACTGTGCTTTGATTACTACCCTACCACGGCTCAAAGGAGTCGTGCAAACAGGTTTTAGTTGGGCACAGTCCCGAGCCACATGGAGGCAGTGAGCGGATCTTCAGGGGTTCGTCTCTCCCGATATTGGGGGTGAGGTCGCGCTGTGTCTAGGAGAGCCGTTACGCAAAGCCCTCGGCCGAGGCAGGAGATTTACTGGTAGGTATTCCAGTAGTATCTCAGGGCGTTCTGGGCTACACTCCAACACGACTTGTACCGCTTTTGGGGGTCTGACTTTTACCAACCCCCTAGGCCCGCCATGCGATACTCATAGACGAACGGACCGGACTGTACGGATATTGTCACTGACAGGCTCAGTTGGGTGTCGGGGTGAGCTTCCTCATCGACGTCCCTTTTGGTCAATAGCTGGTGGCCCGTCATGTATTGGCTTATACCTCTGACGTGCCAGTGGTTAAATCCACAGCCATAGTATTGACGAGTCTTTAGAGTCCACCACACTTTCAGTTACTCAGCTTTCGGGCGAAACGCTGTTGAGGCCGTATGGAGATATGGCAGGGTCCGATCAGATACGTGCGGTATTGCACGGATCAGGATCGGACATTTTTGTACTAGTGGCCGTATAGTTATATGGCAGGGTTAGATCAGATACGTGCGGTATTGCACGGATCAGGATCGAACGGATTTTACTAGCCGGCTTTGGCTTACGCCGGTCCTAGTTTAGTACAGTGTAGATTTTGTCTTATTGCATCTGTATCCGGTCGGAATACAGATGCGGGTGTGTATGCACAGTATCGGGGTTTTCCTGTAATTTATTACGGGACCAGTTTTCTGGAGTTGCCAGTTTGCATTCCGTTCCGGCCGGTTTTCCTTTGTTCTTTCCCGGCCGGACTTTTCTGATGGAGGGGGTAATTTGCAGTTTTGCAAATTACATTTGGTGGAGGTTTTATTTGTAAAAGTATTTATTATGAAAGCATCTTTTGATACCTTTCTTATCATTTGCTTTTTGTTGATGAGAAAGGATTTGATTCTTGATTAGAAGTGATGTAAGTTTGTGATGATTATGTTTGGCTATGGTCACCACTTGTGCTCCTACCATCACCTCCCTCTTGCTATCATATTATGCTTGCTCCACCATTTTCTAAAGAAGAGGGTTTTTCATTTTTAGAAAAGAGAGAAGAAAAAGAGAGAAGAAGGAGAGAGCTTCATCTTCATCTTTGAGAGAGTATATCATTCCTCATCTCATTCCATTGTTAGAAAATTGAAAGCACCAATTTTCTATACACCATTCCTCCATCCATGGCAACCAATACCCCAAAATGAGACAAGCATTTTCTATACTACATTCTACAGCATATCTTGAGCATGTCGAGTTGCCGGCTTCATGCTCGAGTTGCCTCGGTATTGAGGCGGGAGCCCGTAAAAGACGCAGGCGATGTGGTGCCCTTTCCGGCGAGGAGGAGACGATTTGGAGACTACACTTTCCGCGGGAGATCGGGGCGATGATGAGAAGACCGGAGGACTCGGATCTCGTGGTATACTTCTTTTCCCATCTCTTGTTAGCTAGCGTAGGTTAATGGTTAACGATCCGGGTTTTCTTTGTCCGCGGTAGCGCCGGTTTCCGAGCCAGGAAAAATTTTGTTCCGCAATTTGGCCTCGAGTAAGACGGCCGGGGCGCTGCCGTGGCGCAACAGTTGTTTCTCTACACATTATTAGCCACTCATCCTTGACCATGGTTTATATATCAATCATATACATTTCTTTCTATTCATCACAAAAGAAATTATCATCATCATTTTCCATTATCATCTTCTTCTCTCTTGATTTTGAGCTCACTAGATATTCATTTTGTGATGAAAAATTATGAGAAAATGATATAAAAAGAAAGCATAAATACTACTCTCTCATCCTCATCTCATCTAGCCCATGAGATTAGTGTGTTCATCTCTTTAGAGTGAGAAAGCTTGAGTTATTAAAACTTCGACGTAGATCATCGGAGATTTGGAACACTTCAAGCAAGCATGGATCGTTCGAGTCGTGGAGCCTCTCTTGAGTCCGGGAGATCGTGGATCGCGGCGAAGGGACTTCTACTCGGAGCTTATGAAGCGAAGGAGCGGACTACAAAGGTTGTAATCCCTCACACTTAGCTTAAATGATGTAATCTTGTATGCTTAACCCTAATTATCTAGCAAAGATCCTGTCTTTGGGTTGTTCGGCACGTCTAAATCTTTTATCCGGGCATGTTTGATGCCTTATGAACCTTCACAAGAGTGCCTAGGAACCCTACAGATTCATATCTTAACGGTGTTAAGATACGGGGAGTTGCCCGGCTTATGCTTAAAACCAGACTCTGGATAACTCAAGGCACGTTTCTGTAATGGCAGTTTGTGGGTTAACCCGGGCTATGTCGAGGGTTGATTTTCTACCATCTGGCAGATCAATAGTGATATTGTTCTTGACTCGCCACAGTTTTAGTAAAATGGATTTTTTCAGAAAACAGTAGTGGGAGTATGGTAGAACTGGAAGTGATTCCAGAACCGCAAACGATTACGGAAAATTTAATAGGACCTATATATTCAATCAGGTTTGACATTCCAATAGCCACTCCGCAGATATAGTGGGTAACCTCAGACACCCGAGAGGTACTCCGGTAGCCCCAAGGACGGTGACAGGGAGGTTCTTGTTTACCCAGACTTAACACTACTGTTGTTCCAGACTATGAGACCCGGCAAAAGGATAAGTATAACGTCGTTCTAAACTAGCTTTAGAAGTGTACGTAGATATTATTCTGCCTGAGGATTGTCGTAGTCAGTGGGAGCAGCGGAAGCATAGTGGGCAAGTACCTTATGTTTATTTATAGACTAGAGCAAATATAGCGGCGATAGATCAACTAATTTTGATATGACAATCATGGGTTTGACTTCATCAGAATAGGGGATGGATCTGTTAAGAAGGTAGTAGGGTATGATGTCCTGGTATTTGGATAACATACACAGAGTAGGAAGTAAAATTCCTATACTACGATCGGTTGTACTGTGGTTGTCACACAGTTGTTTCTTCACAAAGGACATGGATATAATATCTGACATTCTGGTTACTAGATCTATGGTATTAGATCTAGATTTGGGTAGTTTCCCAATGTGGGTACTTTGACAGTATTCTAATAGTATTTTAGAATAGATGACTCCTGGCATGGTGGTGTACCTGCAGGTGATGGAGTCACCCTCTCTAAAGGTGTCTTACAGACTAAAGGGGAGAGGGATATGCATGATTGGCAGATCACTTGCTTAGGCAATTGAGTCAATCGTGAGATGTCAAGTACCACACCAGATGTTGTTTTTGTACTAGATGCGATAAGTTTATATTAATCCAATCCTGGAGAAACATAAGGAAGCAGTTTTAGAACATAAGTGCATGTTCTACGGATTTGATGACGGCAGCCTCCTTCGGGAGACGGTTATCATTCCAGGCTTCAAAGGTGACGTGGATGACAGAGTGATTGTCAGAGTTATAGTTTTCCCTCTGATGAGGGACAGTATTGTGGACAGGTGGTCCAAGTGGATACTGTGGGAGGCCTGGTGCTGGATACTGATTAGGTTCAGTGATCACTACAGTCTAAGAAGTTTGGATTTAAAGTTCATTTATGAACTAGGTCCCATCAGATATCCAGACATATTTTAAGACAGGTATTACTCAATTTGGGAGATGGCTTTCTCCGCGAACTTGAGATTTAGGGAGATATAGAAAGAAACATCAGGGCGGATCCACTCACTGAGGCTATTTCTCGAACACAATAGTTTTACAAACGAGATTTGTGAAACTGATTAGTAGAGGAGTTGGATGTTCGGTATCACACGGGCTGTGAGTATGCGACATCACAATAATTAGCCTTAAGTGCAAGTGGGAGATTGTTGGATATAGTGCCCTCAAAGTCAATTATTGGATCGCAGGTACGTGATTGCAATGATTGAGGCAGGACCTATACCGATATGACAGTCTTGCTCGAGATGATAGTATGCTATCTGGTTTGTCTTTATCATCATATACATGTTTTAGTTCACTATTGCATGATAATAGAGCCCATAGGATTCTTGCTTGACTGCCAGCAGTATGATGGCGATCATATACGTGGGAGCCGGGGTCTGTAAGCACATCCTTAAAATGTCCCTAGTCGTGGGAGTTTCGAGACAGGGCATCGATACTCCAGAGTAGACTAGTGTATACAATCGAGACCCCGACGAGGGGCGGTGGCCGGTCTCACAAGCCACTGGTGTCAGTAAGGATCACCTAAGATGTATACGTGTGCTCATTAGGTTATGAGTACACCGGACAGGACTCGCCGGGAACCTGCTAGTTGGTATTATACCTAGCGTCAGATAACAGTTCCCTGGTGACATGTGTACAGGTTAGTTCATCGACCTAAGGTCGTCATTTGTCTCGTGTGAGTTCCCACTATGCTTTGATTTCTACCCTACCACGGCTCAAAGGAGTCGTGCAAACAGGTCTTTTTGGGGTACAGTCCCGAGCCACATGGAGGCAAGTGAGCGGATCGGCAGGGGATTCGTCTCTCCCGGTATTGGGGGTGAGATCGCGCTGTGTCTAGGAGAGCCATTACACAAAGCCCTCGGCCGAGGCAGGAGATTTACTGGTAGGTACTCCAGTAGTATCTCAGGGTGTTCTGGGCTACTCTCTGACACAACTTATACCGCTATTGGGGGTCTGACGTTACCAGCCCCCTAGGCCGATATGTGATACTCATAGACGAACGGACCAGACTGTATGTATATTGTCACTGTTAGGCTCAGTAGGGTTTCTGGATGAGTTCGCTCGTCAACTTCCCTTCCAATCAATACATAGGCAACCGTCACGTACAGCTAGTACCTCTGACATGCTAGTGGTTATACCCAGTGCCAGTGTGTTGATAAGTCATTAGAGTCCCCCACAGAAAGTTTCCCAAGTTCGGGCGAAACGTTGTAGAGGCCGTATGGTTTTATGACAGGGTTCGGAAAAATGCACGTGCGTTTACGCACGTGTCATATTTCGGGCAGATAATACTGGTAGGCTTTGGTTTAAGCCGGATTCGAGTATTATACTGTGTAGATATAATATCTTTGTCTCAGTTGCATTTGTATTCGGTCGTAATACAAATGCAGTTATGTTTATACTGTTACGGGGTTTTCCTGAAATTCGTTTCGGGATCGCTTTTGGAAGTTGCCAGTTTCCAGTTTTCTATCAGCCGTATTAAACATTCGGTTTAATACGGATTTATCTTTTCTTGATGAGTGTGGAAGGTTCTAGAAGATTCTAGAAATGGTGACTAGGATGATGAGATGTTAAGTGACTCATTAGTGCATTTAATGATCATTTATTGTTTTGATGACTAGGTTATGGTGATTCATTTGCTCATTAAAGTTTATGCAAGGTGTTTTATGTAACAATCCTAATTTTCTTATACACTTTTTCCTATACAAAATTTTTCAAATATTTTTTTCAAAAATCCACAAAAGGGTATTTTAGCCTGAGCACAAGATATAGGTAATTGTTTTGTTTTTTAATTACAAGCTACAAGAATGTAATAACTCCATTTTTAGTGTACAAGAAAATTACTTTAAATTTAATGTATACTTGGAGTATTTACTCTTGCTGCTATCATTTTAAGTAATTAAATAACACCATAATTACAAGAAGGAGCTTGTAGCTCATTGGTAATATCTTGCACTGCTGAACCAAGCCACCAGAGTTCGAATCACATGCCCCACATTATTTTTAGATTATTTTTCTTTTAAAATTCTTGGAAGCCCAACAGTCCACAGGCCATAACCCTCAAAAGTTGAACTGAGCCCTAAAAAGTGAGTATACCAGGAGATACATCAGGCGAACCCACGCCCGACGGCACCCCGACTCGGCCCGACTCGGGCCGGCGCCGTCGGCCGGACTCGACCGGACAGCCGAGTCGTCTAAATGAAAATTTTGCCGTTTCGTCTTCTAAACTCCCCTGTTTACTCCATTTTAATGGATCGGTTCCCGAATGTTTAATACACCCTATTTAATACAAATTTTAATGATTTTTCTTTAATTTTTACAATTTTTTAAAATAAAAACCTTTCACCTACCCTACCCTAGCCTACCCTATAAATAGACACCCCTACCCCTTACCCTCTCATTCCAAAACACTAGGTTTACTCTCTCGAAATTTTCACAAGAAGGGTGTGCTTTGAAACCGAGTTCACGGCGAAGCGCTGACGGAATTCCGGCGACGTTTTTGAATCAACCGGCGACGAAACAACGCCTCGGCCACTCATCTAGTTTCCCTATACTCTTTAGTATAGATCAAAACCTGTAAGTCCCATTCTTTCTTTCTTTCTACTTCTCAAAAATACGAACTTATGAAACCCGACGGAAATCGGAACAAACCGATTTCCGATTCGGTTTTTCTATAAAATCTCACTTGTCACCAATTCCATAATACCTAAACTTATTCATGATGACTATTAATCACATAACATTTAATTTGGACAAAGTTTCTCACATGAAATGATAGCTTTTGCAATATCGTATTCTTTTTCACATTAATACCATAATGTTTATTTTTCTTCTTCTAATCAATTCAATCATTCCTAAATATCTTCATCTTGACCATTAAACTTGTAAAAATCAATTTGAATAAGTTTTCACACATGAAATGATAACCTTTTCAATTTACCGTATTTTTCACTTTAATACCATGAAGTTTCAATTTCGCATTTAACCCCTTAACCTTAATATACATTTAAAATAGGGCACGAGGTAATGACCTACCTCCACACACACGCAAATACAACCCTAAAATGATATCATCAAAACTTAGAATACGATAAAACGAAATTTTCATTAAAATACCATAATCTTCATAAAACCATTCTTAAAGGTTTTAGATTTGTTACTCTTTTAAGTAAATATTTCTTACTAGGAAAATACGATAAGTTGTGGACATCGATCGTTTATCTAAAATGACTTTGTGGTGTCTAGGCAAGTGTGTCTAAGGCAAGTGGTTAGTTAATTAGGGCCACTACTTGTAGTGGAGAGTCTCCCACTTACCTGGCACTTACCTGGCCGCAATTGGCGGTGAAGAGGCGATTTGAGGTTTCTAACGACTTGTCGTTTAGACCATTTAGAAATAGGCTAGTTGTCTTAGGAAACCCTAGAATCTAAAATACGGAAAACTGCACTTTTCAAATAAATACCTTTTACTTTATAAAAACCGTTTTCTAAAGGATTAGTATTTTACAATCTTTCCAAAGCGCCGCTACAACCCATCTTTGGGGAACCCGTTCGGGATCATGCGGTTTATCGCGCACCCTCGGGCTAGTAGTGCGAGATTCAGACCTCCGCAAGGAGCATTCGGTCTCGAAAGGTTTAAAATACGACATCTTAAGAAAATAAGAGTTTTGAAATATAAAATATTTATTAAAAATTATTTTATAAACATATTTATATCTATCTTTTAAATACCTATTTTATTATAATATAAATTTTCCACCTTTTTCTAAAAATCACAAAAGAATAAAGGTTACACTAAAATACCATGAACTTCAAATAATCACTATTACAGATAAATACCTAAAACTAGGATATTTCATTAGAAATGTCACAACATAAAATCCACAACTCTAAAGACGAAAAATAAATACTTGAGGTGTATTTTGAAAAGTATATAAAAGTATTTTTACATAAAACCCCCTCAAGTTTATAAATTACCCTAAGGACCCTAGCAGTTATAAGACTTCGTTCACATTGCTGATCGTCTGACTCGGGTTTGAGTCTGATTAATCTGACTTGAATATAATTCAAGTCAATCCATAATCTACAAGTTTCCAAGTCAATATTAACACATGAATTCATGAATACAATTATCAGTTTATACAATTTGGCTGAACCGAACCATGGATATATTCCTTTTACATGATTCCCAGTATTCCATTTACATGACTCTACGGTTATAACCGTTTCCTGATATCATGGTTTCGTTCAGTCAGCCAATCAATCATACAACCAACACAATTTACAAGATAACAATACAAACAAGATATCGCGGGGTTTAAGGGGTAGATTGGTACGGAAGGTGTTAATGGTGGCACGAGAGGGTAAGATTAAGACACCTAACATGAATCTAATTGCCGTTGTTCCGGGTTGTATAATGGAGCCTTGTACTTCCATTTGCCCTGGTCTCTGGCATACTGAGACCCCTCTCGTATACACTGGCATCCTTCTGTGCCAAGCTACAAACAACGGCGTTAACACTAAATACAATAATATAACAATATAATACAACTGTAAAAGCTACTCTCACCCTCTCTCTCTTACTCTCTGTCTATTCTATTCTCCTCTTATCTTTGGGACTTACCGAGCGACCTGTTCGCTGACGACATTCTATTTCTTTCTTCTTTGAATGTCGTCAGGTGGTTTGGACCTGGCAGAGATCGAGCCATCTGCAGAAGGCTTGGAGCAGTTTGTCGAAGATCCAACACTTTAGTTCATTGTACACTTTTCCATTCAGTACTTTATATTCTTGTTATGCCACTGTTTATGCATCTTTTATTTCAGTTGTATTTCCTTTCATGTATTGTACAAAGAATGTTAATAAATAAAAGTTGCTGTTCTTTTTATTCTTGTCTCTTGTGTACTTATTTTATATTGCTTAGATACGCTTAGCGTATGTACTTCTGAGTATATACGTAGCGGACCTCGTCGCGCCCACTTCGCCGTACACTGGGAAGCAGGGCGTGACAGGTTTTGTTGGTGGCCCATGCAGGTCAGAGCTGTATGAATCCCTATCATGCAGTTCTGGTCTGCGTGAACAACCTAAGCAATATAACACAAGAACCAGCAACTAAAACATTCTTTATAATTCATGTTCCTTAAATCTTGCAGTTCCATATTCCTTAAATCTTATCATTTCATGTACTTGAATCTGTCCTAACCAAAATTTTTCTTCAGGGTTATGGATTCCCCAAACAACACCAGCACCAACGTCAACAACACACCCTCAGCACTCCCTCTCACACCGGCGGTTACTGGGCCACCTACCGAGCAAACAGTGCTACTTGAAGCAATCCGCAGCCTTATCGAGGGACAGCAACAACTCTTGAACCGTCCCGAGACTGATTCTCCGGGGGTGAAGCAATTCAGGGCTTTACATCCGAAGCAGTTCTCAGGAAAGGGGAGCCCACTGGAAGCTGAGGAATGGGCTCAAAGTATCGAGGATGATCTGGCCACAGCACAAGTGCCAGACGTCGCTTGGGTCCGTGTAGCGAAACTACAACTCACGGACAACGCTCGCAACTGGTGGAAGGCAGAAGAAAGCCGTCTTGCGCAGCCTATTGAATGGAAAACGTTTCGCGAGAAGTTCGACGCGAAATACTTTCCTGTGACTGCCAGGTTTGCCATGGAGCAGCAGTTCATTCATCTACAGCAAGGATCAATATGGGACAAATCGATAGATGAATACGACACTGAATTCACCATGTTGGGCCGATTCGCGGCACACTTGATACCGACGGACGAGATCAGAGCCCGTCGCTTTCAACAAGGACTGGACACGGAGATTCAGGCTGCTCTAGCCACGGGAAAATTTCTGACACATGAAGATACTCTGGAAGCTGGCCGCAGTTATGAGGCAGTGATAAAAGTAAGAGGCAGATCTCAGTCTGCAGGAGTCAAACGCCCTGCCAACCAAATGGCAGGTGGAGCCTCTTCCAGGCCATTGTTTGAACCCAGGAGAACTGAAGAAATTTGCCATTACTGCCATAGAAAGGGACACTTGTGGAAGGACTGTAGGCGCGCAAAAGATCTGGGTCTAATTTGTGGCGCATCCAACCACGGCATTAGAAACTGTCCTTACAACAAAAACTCATCTCACACACCCACCAACCACCCGCAGCGGCCAACCATCCAGGCTCCTGCAACTCGTCCTGCACTACCTGCTCCACCACCTGCACAGCCTACTCGCCAATTCCAACAAGCAATGAGGGACATGCCTAGAAGGCAGAGAAACAGGCCCCAAAGGCAGAATGTGCCTCCAGCTAGAAGGAATGTACCACGGCGACAGACCTTCACATTAGAAGCAGTAGAAACCGAGACTGTAGGTCAAGGTAACACCGGTAAGCCTTTTTCAGCCTTGTATCTCTTTGTTATTTTTATACACTATCTATACTACAGCCACCAAACTCCTTTGCACTGTTACACTTTCCTTTTATGAATTTCGAGGGCGAAATTTTTATAAGCAGGGTAGAATGTAACAACCATAATTTTCTTATACACTTTTTCCTATACAAAATTTTTCAAATATTTTTTTCAAAAATCCACAAAAGGGTATTTTAGCCTGAGCACAAGATATAGGTAATTGTTTTGTTTTTTAATTACAAGCTACAAGAATGTAATAACTCCATTTTTAGTGCACAAGAAAATTACTTTAAATTTAATGTATATTTGGAGTATTTATTCTTGTTGCTATCATTTTAAGTAATTAAATAACACCATAATTACAAGAAGGAGCTTGTAGCTCATTGGTAATACCTTGCACTGCTGAACCAAGCCACCAGAGTTCGAATCACATGCCCCACATTATTTTTAGATTATTTTTCTTTTAAAATTCTTGGAAACCCAACAGTCCACAGGCCATAACCCCCAAAAGTTGAACTGAACCCTAAAAAGTGAGTATACCAGGAGCTACATCAGGCGAACCTACGCCCGACGGCACCCCGACTTGGCCCGACTCGGCCGAGTCGTCTAAATGAAAATTTTGCCGTTTCGTCTTCTAAACTCCCATGTTTACTCCATTTTAATGGATCGGTTCCCGAATGTTTAATACACTCTATTTAATACAAATTTTAATGATTTTTATTTAATTTTTACAATTTTTTAAAATAAAAACCTTTCACCTACCCTACCCTAGCCTACCCTATAAATAGACACCCCTACCCCCTACCCTCTCATTCCAAAACACTAGGTTTACTCTCTCGAAATTTTCATAAGAAGGGTGTGCTTTGAAACCGAGTTCACGGCGAAGCGCTGACGGAATTCCGGCGACGTTTTTGAATCAACCGGCGACGAAACAATGCCTCAGCCACTCATCTAGTTCCCCTATACTCTTTAGTATAGATCGAAACCTGTAAGTCCCATTCTTTCTTTCTTTCTACTTCTCAAAAATACGAACTTATGAAACCCGACGGAAATCGGAACAAACCGATTTCCGATTCGGTTTTTCTATAAAATCTCACTTGTCACCAATTCCATAATACCTAAACTTATTCATGATGACTATTAATCACATAACAATTAATTTGGACAAAGTTTCTCACATGAAATGATAGCTTTTGCAATATCGTATTCTTTTTCACATTAATACCATAATGTTTATTTTTCTTCTTCTAATCAATTCAATCATTCCTAAACATCTTCATCTTGACCATTAAACTTGTAAAAATCAATTTGAATAAGTTTTCACACATGAAATGATAACCTTTTCAATTTACCGTACTTTCACTTTAATACCATGAAGTTTCAATTTCACATTTAACCCCTTAACTTTAATATACATTTAAAATAGGGCGCGAGGTAATGACCTACCTCCACACACACGCAAATACAACCTTAAAATGATATCATCAAAACTTAGAATACGATAAAACGAAATTTTCATTAAAATACCGTAATCTTCATAAAACCATTCTTAAAGGTTTTAGATTTGTTACTCTTTTAAATAAATATTTCTTACTAGGAAAATACAATAAGTTGTGGACATCGATCGTTTATCTAAACTGACTTTGTGGTGTCTAGGCAAGTGTGTCTAAGAAAAGTGGTTACTTAATTAGGGTCACTACTTGTAGTGGAGAGCCTCCCACTTAGCTGGCACTTACTTGGCCGCAATTGGCGGTGAAGAGGCGATTTGAGGCTTCTAACGACTTGTCGTTTAGACCATTTAGAAATAGGCTAGTTGGCTTAGGAAACCCTAGAATCTAAAATACGGAAAACTGCACTTTTCAAATAAATACTTTTTACTTTATAAAATCCATTTTCTAAAGGATTAGTATTTTACAATCTTTACAAAGCGCCGCTACAACCCATCTTTGAGGAACCCGTTCGGGATCGTGCAGTTTATCGCGCACCCTCGGGCTAGTAGTGCGAGATTCAGACCTCCGCAAGGAGTATTCGGTCTCGAAAGGTTTAAAATACAACATCTTAAGAAAATGAGAGTTTTGAAATATAAAATATTTATTAAAAATTATTTTATAAACATATTTATATCTATCTTTTAAATACCTATTTTATTATAATATAAATTTTCCACATTTTTCTAAAAATCACAAAAGAATAAAGGTTACACTAAAATACCATGAACTTCAAATAATCACTATTACAGATAAATACCTAAAACTAGGATATTTTCATTTGAAATGTCACAACATAAAATCCAAAACTCTAAAGACAAAAAATAAATACTTGAGGTGTATTTTGAAAAGTATATAAAAGTATTTTTACATAAAACCCCCTCAAGTTTATAAATTACCCTAAGGACCCTAGCAGTTATAAGACTTCGTTCACATTGCTGATTGTCTGACTCGGGTTTGAGTCTGATTAATCTGACTTGAATATGATTCAAGTCAATCCATAATCTACAAGTTTCCAAGTCAATATTAACACATGAATTCATGAATACAATTATCAGTTTATACAATTTGGCTGAACCGAACCATGGATATATTCCTTTTACATGATTCCCAGTATTCCATTTACATGACTCTACGGTTATAACCGTTTTCTGATATCATGGTTTCGGTCAGTCAGCCAATCAATTATACAACCAACACAATTTACAAGATAACAATACAAACAAGACATCGCGGGGTTTAAGGGGTAGATTGGTATGGAAGGTGTTAAAGGTGGCACGAGACGGTAAGATTAAGACACCTAACATGAATCCTATTGTCGTTGTTCCGGGTTGTATAACGGAGCCTTGTACTTCCATTTTCCCTGGTCTCTGGCATACTGAGACCCCTCTCGTATACACTGGCATCCTTCTGTACCAAGCTACAAACAACAGCGTTAACACTAAATACAATAATATAACAATATAATACAACTGTAAAAGCTACTCTCTCCCTCTCTCTCTTACTCTCTGTCTATTCTATTCGCCTCTTATCTTTGGGACTTACCGAGCGACCTGTTCGCTGACGACATTCTATTTCTTTCTTCTTTGAATGTCGTCAGGTGGTTTGGACCCGGCAGAGATCGAGCCATCTGCAGAAGGCTTGGAGCAGTTTGTCAAAGATCCAGCACTTTAGTTCATTGTACACTTTTCCATTCAGTACTTTATATTCCTGTTATGCCACTGTTTAAGCATCTTTTATTTCAGTTGTATTTCCTTTCATGTATTGTACAAAGAATGTTAATAAATAAAAGTTGCTGTTCTTTTTATTCTTGTCTCTTGTGTACTTATTTTATATTGCTTAAATACGCTTAGCGTATGTACTTCTGAGTATATACGTAGCGGACCTCGTCGCGCCCACTTCGCCGTACACTGGGAAGCGGGGCGTGACATTTTAGATGAATCATCCATATCATTAAATGTTGTGGTCACCTTCCCCTCTCCTACACTCACCTCCCCCCTCTTCAAATATGGCCGGCCCCCTCTTGGTGAAGTATGATGGTTGTTGATTTGGAAAAGATTATAGTTTTGGATTCATGAAAATTAGATAGCCTCATTTCTCATTTCACCCGATTCCAAAAAGGCAACTTCATTAACCATTCGTCCATGGCTTCGGAAGAAGTGAGACAAAGTGTTCTACTCATTCTCTACATCAATCTTGGTCATCTCTTTTAGCAAACTTGATGATCGAGTTGCCTCGGTTCAGAGGCGGGAGCCCGTTTAAAGATCCGTCGACGTGGTGCCACCTGGACGAGAAGACTGGAGATTCAGGAGATCAGAGCAGCCGCAACAAAGCGTGGGATGATGGTTGAAGACCGAAGGACTCGGATCGTTCGGTATAACATTTTTACCCACTTTGTAGTTTGTTAGTTTAGCTTTAATGGCAGATCCGGGCTATAGTATACGATAGCGCCAGTTGTAAAAGTTTTTGTTCTGCATTTGGCGTCTGTTAGACGGCCGGGGCGCTACCGTGTACTTACAGGGTATTATGAGCTCCTCAGCCGTACATGCAAAAAAAAGAGAGAAAGAAAATTATTATTACAACAGCGGGGGAAGGGGGTGCAGAGAGCACTGCTCATGATACTCGGTAAAGATCTCAGCCAGCCGAGGCCTCGCGAGATCCAACCTCTCCCCTCGGTTCCCCCCGCGCGCGTTAATCCTAAGCCTCAACTCATAGCACTCGCGGACGAGCGCCTCCGACCGAGCCAGCCGGTTCGCGGAGATCAGGCCGAAGCGCCTCAGGGACCACAGCTTGCCTACGGCCTCGTCATAGATCTGCTCGGACAAGGGTTTATAAAGCCCCGGCGACGCCCTCCAGATGGAGTACATCAGCAGCTGCAGCAGAGAGGAATGTCGGGGGAGTAGACGGCCGAAGTGGTCCTCGATGCTTCCGTACACCAACAGCACCGTGTCCTCGGTGCAGTTCTGGTCATAGAGGTACGCATCCTCGAAATTGATGATCTCGAGGATGGTAAAGGGGCAGTCCTGCATTCTCAACACTCTGTTTACAAGGGAAGAAAGGACGGGTACTCCTTCAGCCTTATATAGCCCGCTGCACCCCCAGATGAACTCAACGGTCACCCGCTCTCGCCCAAGGAGTCGCTGCCACGCGGCGATCATTAAGCCTCCTTCGGCGGAATCGAAGCGACGCGACCCTGGCACTTCACCTCCCCCCACATTCAACGCGCAGGCTAACCGTCCCTGTTCCCCATATCCGTAAATGTACGGTCGGGCGAAACCTCATGAAGATTCGGCCAAGCAGCTGCCCTGCCCGGTGGTCCTTAGCTGGCCTCCGCAGGCCCCCTAGCGCTAAAGGTCAAAGCCCTCACCAAGAGGCAACCCAGCAGCTGCCCTGCTCGGTTATCCCTGACGGGTAGCTTCCCTACCGCAACGCCAGGGATCGAAAGTCCTCCCAGAGGCAACTTAGAAGCCGCCCTGCTCGGTTCCCCCTGGCGGGTAGCTTCCCTGCCGCAACGCCAGGGACCAAAACCCTCACCAAGAGGCAACCTAGCAGCTGCCCTACTCGGTCATCCCCGGCGGGTAGCTTCCTTAACGCAACGCCGGGTATCAAAGCCTTCACCAAGAGGCAACCCAGCAGTTGCCCTGCTCGGTTATCCCTGGCGGGTAGCTCCCCTACTGCAACGCCTGGGATCAGAAAGTCCTCCCAGAGGCAGTCGGGCCCAACCATCGCTCGGTTATCCCTGGCGGGTAGCTTCTCTACCGCAACGCCAGGGATCAGAAAGTCCTCCCAGAGTCAGTCGAGCCCAACCATCGCTCGGCTATCCCTGGCGGGTAGCTTCCCTACCTCAACGCCAAGGATCAGAAAGCCCTTCCAGAGGCAGTCGAGCCCAAGAATCCCTCGCTCGGCTATCCTTCAGGATAAAAGCCCTTGCCAAGAGGCACCGGGCAGTAACCCTGCTCGGCCAAGGGTCCTTGGTAGGCTCCTACAGCCCCTCCCGCGCCAAGGACCAAAGTCCTCCCAGAGGCAGTCGAGTCCTTGCTCGGCTATCCCCGGCTGGTAGCATCCTACCACAACCGACAGGGATCAAAGTCCTCGCCAAGAGGCATTGGACAGTAACCCTGCTCGGTCCCCGTCTTGAAAGATCAAAGACCTCGCAAGGGGCAACCGGACAGCTACCCTACTCGGTCATCTTCGGCCGGTAGATCCCTACCAATGACACTAGGGATCGGAGCCCTCGCGAGATGCATCTGAACGGCTACCCCGCTCGGTCGTCCCAGGCTGGTAGTTACCTACCCACGACATCAGAAATCAGAAGCCCTCGCCGAAGGGCAACGAAGCAGCTTCCATCCATCCTCGGCGCAAATAAGGCGGACAGCCCTCTACCCACCACACGCAGAGGATCCAAACTGCCAACTAGGGGCATCAGGTCTATCCAAGTCTCGAGCGATCTCCCCTCGACTTCGGAGCCATGGAGACGCCTTCTCCTCGGCAGTGCTTGAATCAACTCGACGGACGATCGCTAGGCAAATAACTGACATGACATGGAAGCCCAATAGCGCGAGAAGAAAAACGAGAAGAAAAATTTTTACAAGCAAGCCAATGAAACCAAAGAAAAAGTTTTATTACTAAAAGGCGGTCTTTACAGAGGGTATTTTTGGCTCCCCAGCCTAACAAAATGCCTGGAGGCTTACAAATTCCAGATGCAGCAAAATAAAAAGGAGGAGGAAGACGGGGGCTTTAGGCCTCGGGGCCAGGAGCGACCTCGGGGCCCTCGACATCCACCACGAGGCGAGCAGGGTCCTCGGCGACTTCCTCGCCATTAATCTCATGCCCCTGCCCGCTGGTGTCCGCGAGGGGGTACTGGGCCCGGAGCTCTTCGTCGGCGAACCCCAGCACCCGGGCCTTAACAGCGTCGAGGGCCTCGTGCCAGATGAGGGTCGTGGCGACGGCCAGGTCATCATAGTAGTCTTTCGACTTCTTGTAGCCCTCCACCGCCTTCGCCGCCGAGAGGTCGGCCAACTTGGCCTCCCTCAGGTCGGCCTACTTCGCCCACTCGGCCGCCGCCCCCAGCTCCTTCCGGAGGGTTTTCACTGTCTTCTTCAGGTTGCCGGCCAGCACCTGAGCGTCCTCAAGCTTGGCCTCAGCAACCGCGGCGGCTTCGCGGTGCCAGGCAACCTCACGCTTCCCGGACTCCACCTCGCGCTCCAGGGCGACGACCCTCGCCTTCATCGTCGCCAGCTCCCGCTTGGAGCTCTCTTCCAGCGAGGCGAGCTGGCCCGCAGCTTTCATCGCTGGGGCTACCACCTCGGCCTCCATGCGCAAGGCGAGGGCGACATGCTGAAGGGCCTGAAAGGCAGAAGAGAGATCGGGAAGATGAGAGAGGCACCGAACCTCAAAAAATAATAAAAATAAAAGACGAGCGCTTACCTGCATGGACTCCTGGGCGATGGACGCCAGCTGAGCCCTGAAGGTCCCCCTGGGGACTCTACTCCCGGCCGATGCCTCTATCTCATACAGCAGGCTATCCGCGACGGATAGCCCTGAAGGCACGGCAAAATGGAGATCGCCTTCCTCTACCGTGATCGGCGAAGACGGTCCCCGGGAAGATCTCCTCTTGAGCGGCCTTGAGGGAGAGCCGGTCTCCTCCTCCGAGGCCGGGTCCTCCATAATCCGAGCCCGCCTTCGACCCGACGTTCTGCTGGGCTCGGGGCGAGATCCGCCTCCGAGCGCTCGCGGGGCACTACCGCCGGGGGAGAAGAAGCTGGAGCAGGCTGTGGACGGGAAGAGCCGGCGCCCCCAACCTTCGCAACCGGCCTCGGCTGGTGCATGGAAGCCCGGAGTGAGTCCATGTCCATGGGTCTTGCACGGAACTAAGTGTAAAAGGAGTCAGCGACATAGGCAATATACGAACCAAAAAAGAAAACCTAAACTTACCGATGAACTCAACGGGGCTGAGCCCGGCCCAACTCAGAACCTTCTTAGACAACAGCACGTCAAAATGGGGGATGGGCACCCACGACGCCACTCTCACCGTGACGGGGTCACTGGACTGGTTCCCCGGCAAGTGCTTCTTCCTCGACCACTCTGTAGGCATGGGCCAGTCCTCGCCTTCGGGAGGGAAAACGAAGAAGAACATCTTCTTCCAGTCGTGAATGGAAGAAGGCAGGGCCACGACCTCCGTCCCGGTGGCGCCCCCTGGTCGCTTTCTGAAGGAGAGATAAACCCACCTCGGGTCGCCCGCTCGACTACCAGGGTGATTTTTGATGACGAGGGAAGAATCAAGGAGGGAAAGGCTGAAGGGGATCGCCTGTAACTTCAGGCGGATCAGAAACCCGAGGAGAATCCTCTACGAGTTCGGCACCAACTGACCGGGGGCCAACCTGAAGAAGTTCAACACTTCAACGACCTCAGGAGAGAAAGGCAGACGCATTCCACCCCAAAATGCATCCCAATTCAGGGCGATCTCCCTGCCTCGTACTTGGTCTGCCCTCTCTCCCTCCTTGGCCAGGCGGAGCGTATAGCGTGAGGGGATGTGGAAGCGAGCCCGAGCGTTGGCAAGCTCGTCCTCATGCCTTATCCAACACAAGGTGCTAGGGGCAGCATCTACCGCCTCCTTTCTGGGGGCTGCCCCCACCACATGATCCCGGGAAGAGGGACCAACCCCTGCTCCTCGAGAGGACTCAAGCTCATCTAAAGGGGTCCTAGAACCTACCTCAACGACATCTACTGACTCGACAAGAGAAGACATCTAACTTTAGGAAGAATGATCCTCGGGGAACGAAAGTGGAAGGAAGAAAATGAGCGCCGAGCAACCGAGACTTAGTACGGGAAATATGAAGGAGTAGGGGCCCTGGAATGGGCCCTACCCCTACTTATCGCCACAAGCGACCTCATCCAATGGTGCCCTTCATCTCCAGCCAAGACGCCTCCTCGCATCCAACGGCTCTGATCGCTCCACTTGTCGTCCCCGCACTGGACCGCACCCTTTCAGGCGTCGCAGGTATGCACATGTCGCGTCAGCCAACCGACGCTTGACACGTGGGCTGTTACTTCAAAGGCAAGATATATGAACCGGCGCACCCTCTTTAAATGCAGAGATCTCGCCTTGATTCGCCGGCAGAAAAGATAGCTCGCGGCCCGGGGACGCGTCCCGACGAAACCTTAGGAGGGGGCTCACCCCGGGGGGCCCGGCGGTCCACTCCCGACCCAACCCGCTAGCTGGTCGAGACAAGAGTAGGGGGCTAATGATAATGCTCAATATTGGCGACCCTTAAGATTAGGACTCGTGGCGGATGGCACATCCCAGAACTCAGAAGAAAAGACCCACAAAGGCCGACCAGGCCACCCCTGTACCCGACCGGCCAGCACAAGCTAAGCCCTCCTCCGGGCTCCCTGCAGATTGACCTCCTCGGCCCCTCAGCTCGCCCTGAGCTGCCACAGGACCAAGTCTCCCCGGCCTTCTCGCTCGTCCCCGAGCCCCTTGGCCGAGGCCGTCTTCCTCGGTCCTCCGACCAGTTCAGCCGCTCACAGGCGTAACCGCCGCTCCTTGAATCTCGCCATGCGCGGATTCTCCGCCAGCAACATCCCACGTTCCACGCCTTCACGATCTCCATTCATGGACGATCCGCTCTCTACACGGGCGTGACGTCGGGAGCGTAACCGCCGGCGAGATTCTCGCGCCTGCTGCTGCGTGCCGCCGCCACCATATAAACCCCCATCACAGAAGGGTCAAGTAAGCCATTTTTTACTCCACTTAGCCGTTACGCTGCTCGGATCTAACACTAACTTGATCGTCGGAGGGTCCTCGGTCAAACCACCCCGGGACTTCTTTGCAGGAACTTGGCGTCAAACTTCTCTAATCACCAAATCTCCTCAAAACCCATTGAGACCCACACACAACAGGGGATCCCCTCCAGAATCCACCGGGAGATCGACGGAAGACAACATCTGAAGGTGAACTGAAAAGGACCTCCATCACCTCGCAATAGACACCTATCTTATAGACGGCAAGCATTTCAAGCCCTTGGACATCGACGGATGAGCAATCCTGGAATTTAAATTGCTGAAAATTGTCACTATAAGAGTGCAAATTAAGTTGAAATGTATTTATATAAAATTTACCTGAAACAACTCCGAGTATATTTTGCATATCTATGTACCTCTGCAACTCAGTAATATATGTACTGTGTTCCAACGACAAGTCGAGACTGCTTTTGACAACATTCTTCCCTTGGCCACAAGCAATCAATATCACATAACGTAATTCCATTAAAATAATCAGGCGGGATTTGATGGATTCCGTGAATTACTCGGAAATGTTGTGATCAGAGAATCAATATACACAACTATTCAGCCAAAGTAAACAAGTATAAATGTAACCAACATGCTCACAAACAAAGAAACCATCCTACTACAATCGTCCTTCATCACAATGCCAGCAGCGGCAGAGGGTAACCTAATAAGCAGTGGAATAAATCCTTTTATTAATCATTTAAATCCAACAGTAACAATGCCTCTTTTTATGAACATGCTAAATTTTTTTCATTATGAAATCGAAACACTATCCCCCCAATGTTATCTACCTTGCTGAAATCGGCTTTGTAGTCAATCCGAAACTAAATGGAAAAAACGGGTCGTAATGCTTATTGCCAACATTCATTAGTAATTGATCCACGGCCTTGAACCAAGTCGGAGGGAGTTTCCCGACAAATCCATAATCTCCAAAAATAACATCCGCAATACCTTGGCCTTCTGATCCCGGGAGCCAAGCAGCTACGAGAGCGTCCATCGATGGCACGTGGGTTCGATAAGCAGAGGCCTGCCAGAGATTATGATCACAACACACTTCACGGATCCACAGACGTCATGAATTAGGGCAGGGCCCGGAGCCGGAAGCGTTAGGTTGAAGTTGTCCCCATAGATTTCGGCATAGGGGGGCTCCCTGACCACGATGATGGCGTGGAAGAATTCTCGCCTTTTACAAAGTCGGCGTCGGGGGTCTCAGAGTAGATTACTTGGGTTGAAGGGTCGACCGTGGCTTCAATTGCTTGTAGGATTGTGGTTCCTGTATGAAAACAAGGATGAGTTGCCTATCTTTGTTTCTCTAGTGTTAGGCTAACTTGCACCAATCTACCATTAGCTATTACAAATTCGCCTTTTTGACAATGAAAACATAAAAGGGATAAGTAAGTGGAAGAATGTGATATACCGACCATCAGTAATATTCCTGCAGGCTCCGTACCACTCAATTGTCCAACCACCACATTGTAACCCGATGTTATTAGCATGGCTTCCAGCAACAAGGATCTTTGCCGGTTACTTAGGAAGGGGCAACACTGGTTCGTTTGGAGATTTTCCGTTTTTCAGCAACACGGGTGATTTCCTTGCTGCTTCTCATGCCAGTTCCCTGTGTTCCTGTTAAATTCAAGACTCGTACTCAGCGAGGCAAGTGTCTCATCTCATGTATCAAAGTTCTTTGAAATAGTTAAATTAGCTTGATATCCATTATTATTCACAGCCCATTGGCTTAAGCTTTTCGGGGTGGGAGAGAGAGAGAAAGAGAGGGACCTTCCCCAACTGATCCGCAAGGCTATAATCAGCCATAGGGTTGTCAAAGAGGCCCATGACAAACTTCACGAGCAAAATCCTTTTCACAGCATCGTCAATTCTGCTCATGAGGCCAATATTTTTGTTGACAAGAAGAGCCGGATCATCAATGAACTCCTTGTAGTTTTCTGGGATCATTATCTAAACCAAGCATCAACACAAAAAATGTAAGCAAATGTATCAATGGGGCCAAAAGAAATAATGTTTCGTCTCGCAATCATATACAGTAATTCCTAATAACCAAGCCTTCATGATCAGCTTATTAGGTAAACTATCTTAATACTTCTTTCAACATTATAAAAAACAGTTGAATTATACGGAGAGTACAAATTTCTTTTTTTCTTCTAAAGAAAAGATAAATGTATAGTAATTTTCATTTTTTATTTTTTTTGGTTAGTTACTGGACTTACCATGTCAATACCAGCATTAACTCCAATTTGAACATAATAAGTATAATTCACACCTTGTGGCGTGGTGATTCTATCGATTCCCTGCCAATCTGATATGATGAAACCCTGAAAATTTACCATTGAAAATTTAACAAAAGAAAAGGTACATGTTTCACAAACTAGTTGGTGTGCATTGCGTGTATCATACGAGCTTTGTGGCAAGTGCTACACAAAATGTTGGAGTGTCTTTTTAAGGAAAAATGTTAAATTTTAATCTAATGGAAGCGATTTTAATTGAACTATATTATTTTCAAGGGCTTCTATGCCTTGTTGCAATTTTTACAAATTTTGACAGACATTATGAAAAGAGAGTTATATAGTTTTTGTTTTCTTTTACCACTCAATTGACTTCTGTAATTAATGTCACAAGGCATCAAAATGAAGGCAACGCCCTCGACCCTCCTCATTTGCAGCAATATCTTTTAGGTGCAACAGGAATCGTTTTGCCTCTTGCATCGGCAAACTGTATGCTCTGTACAAATGGATACAGGTGGATAAAGAGGTTGTGAGAAGCTAAAGCGTGAGAGTGAGCAGGGATGGAAAAATATTGTTGGTGGACGAATTTACTTCTTGATTGGATGCAACGTATCTGGGTTTTCATTGAGATCTTAAAGTCCCTGCCACTCTACTAAAACTCGTGAGTGTGTGCGTGTAGAGGAAACGGGATATCAGCTCCTAAGCTGACAATAAACTGTCAGTTCCGCTATGTATGAAAAACCTCATGATTTGTTACACACATGGTTTCGAAAACATGTGGATCATGATGACTTGTACATATCGGTATCAAACAAATCCAAAGGGCGAAAAGTAGGCCCTACCTATAGGATCCTAGTCTAACTATGTGTTTTTTTTTAACTTTAGTCGCAAATTGAGTGTTGTTTCTACTGGCTGAAACTTGGGATTTTGTACATGCTCTCCGCCGAATGCAGAGACGAAACCGCATAGGTCGTCTCGCCTGAATTTGGGGACAGAGACTATTTGGTTTTATCCATCCACCTCTCCGAAAATACCAAGTTGATTTATGGCACCGTGTATCGGAGGTTTAGACGGATGCGGCCATCAGACTTCGTCAGATTCCCCCTCGTTTGAAGGGTTTTTGATTGTGGGGACGCTCTTCTCTGCAGGCGCAAACCTCTGCAGTTAATTACGCTACCGTATCGCGGTAACAACTTTCTCCTTCTCCAGATGAACACTTCGTGTTGTGTGTGTTTGTTTTATTTTTGGTTGCCCGTGAATTATATACGGAGACTAATTTATGTTGTCGCCCGTAGGACGTGAATTAATCCAAATTCGTATTTTCTTAGATTTGGATTTGGGTTGGATTTAAGGATCGTTAGTCTTGTTTTAGACTAAGATCAACTCAAACGTTTGTTGATGATACGTTAGTCTAATTTTAGACTAAGATCTACTCAACAGGATCATTTAGATCCAACAAAAGAGTATTTGGTCTCTATTGTTTTAGTTTAGGGACATTGCGGTCCAAAAGTTTAAGGACATCATAGCCCATAACAGTTTAAAGACGTCATAGTCTGTAAACTTTAAAGACATCATAGTTTATGAGTTTAAGGACCTCACAGTCCATAAAATTTAAGGACATCATAGTCCATGAGATTAAGGACCCTACGGTCCGTAAAGTTTAAAAATATCATAGTCCGGTTTAAAGACATCATAGTCTGTGTGGTTTTGATTCAACAATTTGGGGATGCACCAAAAGTTATTAGTTATTGGGACCCTCCGTCTCTCTGAAAACATTGAACAATTACGACATATATCAGAGGTACGAAGAGATGTATCATTGAACCAATGTTGGTTGAGAGATCTGTAGTCAAGTTTGTGACTAAGATCAGTTAAAAATGTTGGGAGCACATGAGCTCAGTTAATCTGAATTGGGGGATTTATGGCCTACTTGGGCTCAACTTATTCAGTTAAAGTGTTTGAACACTTATTTGGACTCAGTCCATTCATTTTTGAACAAAATGTTAATATTTGTTTGGGCTCAGGCCCTTTTTGTTCAATAATGCAGAGCATTAATTTTGGGTTCTGACACCCCTTCTTCTTTTGTCTTTTTATTGAGTATTGGACACTCTTTATTATGGCGATGGGCTTTATTTAAAAAACACTTTGTGTTCTCTCAGTGCACACGTGAGGAGCACGTGGTGCGCTTGGCGCTGAGCGCCAGACCTGAAGCGCTAAGGCGCTTCTTATGAAATAGCGCACACGTGAGGAGCACGTGGCGCGCTTGGCGCTGAGCGCCAGCCTTGGAGCGCCGAGCGCTTCTTGTGTTGGAGCGCCGAGCGCTTCTTGTGAAAGAGCGCACACGTGAGGAGCACGTGGTGCGCTTGGCGCTGAGCGCCAGCCTTGAAGCGCTGAGCGCTTCTTGTAAAAGAGCGTACACATGAGGAGCACATGGTGCGCTTGGTGCTGAGCGCCAGTAAATGAGTGCAGAGCGCTCCTTATAAAAGAGAGCATACGTGAGGAGCACGTAGCGCGTTTGGCGCTGAGCGCCCGCCTTGGAGCGCTGAGCGTTTCTTGTGAAAGAGCGCACACGTGAGGAGCACGTGGTGCGCTTGGCGCTGAGCGCCAGCCTTGGAGCGCTGAGGCATTTCTTTGAATTGGAGCGCTAAGGCTCTTTCTGATCATTTCTGCACTCTGAGAATTAAACTCTCATTTATAGGAGACTTTGTCTCATAGATCTAAGAACTAAGTTCTTATTTTAATAGAAGATTTTACAATCACTTCTGTTCTTGTGAAAGACTTCGTCTTTATTTTATAGATCTATGATCTGAAGAGAATTAAATTCTTCCCCCTCACTTTTTATGATGAGATACTATGATCTCTTTTGTGAAAGACCTCAGTCTTATAGATCTATGATCTAGAAAAAGAAATAGGTTCTTCTTCTCTTATGAGATGATTTTATCTCTCTGTTTTATTTACCTTGAAGAAATTCTTCTTCTTCCGAGAGCTTGTTCTCCTCTTTGAAATTTCTCAAAGTTTGTGGGGGGTTCCTCTCTGCAAGACTTGAAGTCTTGGGGCCATTATATAGGGTAGGCTGATTTGTTGAATCAGTTAAAGAGATCTTTTCTCTAATTGATTTGGGGATGTTTCCCACCATTGGATCTTTGATCCTAAGGCTTCTGTTTTACAGAAGGCAATCTTCTTGTTTTTAACAAGATTGGGAAAATCTTTTCCCATACAGAACTTATTCTGTATCTTGGTGATTTTTTAATCACCATTAGATCTTTGATCCAACAGCAGGGAATATTTAGTTCCAGCACTAGCGCTCACGTGCTTTGCACGTAAGTGCTGCAACAGAGTCTTTGACTCTTAGCTCTGGCGCTATTATGAAGCGCTGCTTCATTTCAAATTTCAAAATTTGAACAGAGTTTTGCTCTGATTGGGGGAAACAAATGCCCCCTACCGTTGCGTTCACATGGCCTACACGTGAGTACAGCGGTGGCAGCATCTCTGCCATTGGATCAACTCAGAAGTTGAAAAAACTCTCGGTGCCTATAAATAGGGCCTTTGGCCCTTGAGATGACCTCTGTTCATCTCCTTTCTTATTTTTCTGGGAATTAATTCTCTTTTAGAGTATAACTCTCTGTTTTAAGAACTCTCCTAGAGTCAGAACTCCGTCAAAAAAATCTAGGTAAAGATCAAATCTTTTGAAGAGATTATTTTATAATCTAGGGTTTCACGCATTAACAGAGCTTTGCTCTTTTCAAATCATATAGATTTTTAGTGTTTCTCAATAGAGCTTTGCTCTTCATAGATCTAAAGAGATCTTTCTTAGGGTTTCTTACCCTATTAACAGAGTTTTGCTCTTATCAAATCATATAGATTTGTTAATCTTTCATGAAGAACTCTTAGAGTTTGTTCATAGATCTTGAAGATCTCGGAATTTTTAATTCATTAAAAGCTTTCCTTTTAGGTTTTCTGATGGGTTACTCCATCAACTTTACAGAGCATGGCTCTTCAGAATTTTTCTTGAGGAATTTTCATTCTCTTTATCATCAGAGTTGGCAGATGTCACTCTGTTGTAGAGCGCTGCTCTCAAGGGAGATTTACTCCTTACCCCGAGGGGCCCTCATTAAATGAGAATCCTTTTAGGATTTCCTTATTTAGTGACTGTCTCATCAAATGATGAGACTGTTTTATTAATGATGAGCCATCATTCAGATTGTATGGGTCCTCCCTGGTCCCTTTCCACTGCATTGCAGTGCAGTACGAATTTAAAGCACCAAGTGATAGAACTTAAACTGTAGCATTGACGGCAATTTTTTTTTCTTTTTTGCGCAGGTACTATGTCTTTCGACATTTATTTCCCGTTTGTCCGTTCGAAAAGCGGATTCCCTAAAGCGCCTGTGGACAGGGAAGTCTTCGCGTTGATCAAAGATCATGACACGGAGCGAAAGAATCTTCATATATGGGGTAGATGGTACAGTCAAATTATCAGGGGCCGATGGAGCTTTTCTTGCGCGGCACCTTCGGAGCCCATTTCTGCGATTCCTTATGCTGACGCACCTCCGGTGAATTATGCTGTGGAGGAGATCAACTGGACTTCAGAGGGTCTCCTTCAGCCTTCTATGACTGCAATACCCGTATAGCCGCCGACTGCTTTGGATACTCTAGGGCGACGTATATGCCAGGGTGAGTCGCGCCCTTGGGGACAGCCGTACATGATAGGTCTAACTCCTCGTCATCCGGTTGGGTATTTGCAGTGGGCCCGCTATATTTTGTCGGCCAAGAAGTCGCTAATGCTGAAGCTCGGGCTGTATCCCGCAATTTACGCTTCTTGATTGATACGAATCTTTGTGTGTATATAAGAAAAGTGTAAGAAATCACAACCAAAGATATTTTTGATCGCAATCAATAACGGTGTCGTTTGTAGCGCGTTAGCGAGTGCGGATCGTCCACAGGGAAAGTGAGATCCGTTCGAATTCGAATTAGATGAATTGAAAATTAAAGAAAGAAAAGAAAAGACAATTCAATTCAAGATTTAAAAGTGAATTTCAAGAATTAGCAAAATCTAGATCTAATAACAAGAAAACATTAAAATCAAGAATTGAGAATTGATGATATCCAATCCAATAATCAAGAATCGAAGTGAGGCTCGTAGGAATCGATCGAATCTATAGACTTGATGAAATCTATTGATTACGTTTTCTTATCCATCGATGATTTGATACTAGATCGATGATGATCAACGAGAATTAGGGATTTCTTGCGGAAACTAGGGTTTCATCATCTATCCCTTGTTTTTTCGTTGATTTCATTCACATTCTAGCCTCTAGTAAATTCAAGAATCGATCATGGATCCCTAATTAAGAGCGAACACAATCAAGAAAGTATCGCTCGAAACTAGGTCGTCGATTCTTCAATTTGCTAGAGATGGTGCAATGATCAACCCAAAACCCTAGATCTAGGTTTCCTTTTATAAGCCTCTCAACCTTAGATCTAGAATTCAAATTTCAAATTTCCCTCCAAAATTAACCACCTTTCCCTCCAAAATGAACAACTTTTCCCTCCAAAATGAACAACCTCATTTGAATTTGAATTTTCCCTCTAAAATGAACTACCTCATTTGAATTTGAATTTTCCCTCCAAAATGAACTACCTCATTTGAATTTTCCCTCCAAAATGAGGTTGTTAGAAGGAATCTTCTAGAAGAAATTTGTTGGAGGGAATATTCTAGAATGAGGTTCTTACAAGGAGGCTTCTAGAAGAAGGTTGTTATAAGGAGGCTTCTAGAAGAAGTTTGTTGGAGGGAATATTCTAGAAAGAGGAATATTCTTGGGTAAGGTTGTTAGGCCGAGCCTTCTGGATGAAGCCACGTGGTCATTCTAGAGTCTTCTGGAAGATTTGGCCGTTACAATGAACCACATGGGGAAATTTGAGATAGTGATCTCATCAACAAGCCGCGGATCCGCGGCGGGAATGGGCATTGGGCCGCGGATCCACGGTGCCTTGGTGCCCTCTCTACATCAAATTTCTGTGTCACTCTTGGGCTGATATTTTGGCCTTTTACTAATATGTTGAATCTCATTTTGCTTTCTCTATTTCTGGCAGATCTCAAGTTTTGGACTTGGCGCATTTTTCTCAGCACTTTTCACAATTTGGGCTCTGTTCCTGAAATTTCCTGCACAGATTCTCAAAACAAGTGTTGCGCTATACAAAGATGATGCGATGCCATGATAAACACTCAATTTCCCTCAGAAATGTCGGTTTTAATATATAACACATGTTATTTGGTATTTTACGGACAATTTGCTAATATGTGCTATATTAATACCGAACACCTCTAGATGAGTGCAAATGGTAGGGAAATCGTCGTGTTAAAAATGCAATATTTTCGACTGATCACTTCTCTTTTCCAATATTCTGCGCCTCCTGCATGGTGGGTCAAGGCTTTTCTGGAGCAATGGAATATTCCGACCCACACCTTCCTTCTGTCGGATCGAGAAGTCTCAGTATCTTTGGAAGATTTTGCAGAGATCGCTGGCTTACCCGTTAGGGGAGAACACTACGAGGAGTTGCTTCCTCCAGACGAGTATATCTTTACCACCAAATCAGTGGTAATGGGTCTTACCCCGGAGAACGCCATTCAACACCAATTCCTGAGCTTGATCAAAGTGCTGAATATATACGAAAGTCTATTTCTGGAGTCCGGAGGGCATGGAGTTAGCTACGCAGACTTCATCGCTCGCTTTCTTCATCCGGAAGCCTTATCGAAGCAAGCTGTGCTGTTCTCCAAGCTTGATGACCTGTTCGGTTTTGGTTTGGATAACCAACCGACGGCGGAGGCAGATTTAAAAAAATTCTTTATTCCGGCCGCTCCTGTTGTTCTCTTCACGGAGCTTGCTTCTCCGGACGTCGATGAAGAGACGTTCGTGCTGGGGCTCATTGGCTTATGGCTGAACTGGTTCGTGCTTCCAATGCACCCTCGTTATATGAGGCCATCAGTCTTTTATCCAGCCCATCGTATAGTTTTGGGAATGCAAGTGGCCATCGGAATTGCCGGGTTGGCACACCTGTACCATGGTCTCAGCTTAGCGGTAGATACCACCCAGCAGGGGGTATAACCCGTCACTTTCTCGCTGCATTATTTTATGTCATGGATCGAGTTGCACGTACTTGGCGCTTTTGGTGTCCATAAATGACCTCGTTTCTACGACAACTACAACTTCCCTCGGATTATGCACCTAGTTGATGCATCCGTTGTAAATCCGACACAGCAGGAGGCTAGGGGTGTGCTTCTCCGTCCGCATATGGTTGGAGATGGCATGACCTTTGTCGATAAGGTTTTAACCATCGGCAAAGAATCCGCAAAAACAGTGCAGCCTCTGCGCGATACTTTTAAAGATGGGACCTTTACCTTGAAAGCCCGAGAGATTCTTCATTTATACTCCATCAGGCCGGGCTTTCTCGTATTTAGGCAGAATGATTCGGCGTTGTTCATGAGGTATAACTCGCACCGTTTCGCCCAGCAATCAATTTATAATCAAGGTTTCCCGCTTGAGGCCTTCCTAGCTGAGCCAGTTGCCACAGAAGAAGGTATTCGCAACGCATTACACCATTTTATGCGGTTGAACACCGGCTCCAATTTCTTTATCAGTGAGCCGAGTTGCGTTCCGCGAATCTTGAACACATATGTGGCATGGTATCAACATTCGATGGGCACCGTTATTAGCGAAGAAAAACGATTGCTGCTTGATCGTAAGGGCACCGCCCCCGCTGGTGATCCAGACGTTCTCTTGAAGCGACGGACCATCGTCCGTCCTCCCTTGAGGGAAGCTGCTACGGCTGTGGTACCACGTACTATGCCTGAGCTGCCCCTACATGCGTGTCTGTAGAAGCGGTAGTTGTGGCGTCTCCCGAGTCTGGCGTAGGTGCGTAGACTGGGACTCGTCACCCAAAGTTGGCTGCCAAGCGCAAGCTCGTGTTATCGACTGTCGGCATTAAGTCGCAGAAGAAAAGAAATCGATACTTTCTGCAGACGTTGTATTTGGCCAGGAGCCTCATGCTCCTTACAGCGAGGGCCTGAGTGAGTACGGAACTAATGAGGGCTTATTTATGGCGCCAGATGACACCGATCTGGAGGCTGCTATTGCGGTTTCAAAGCAGCTAGCTCGCAATAAAGCAGCATTAATCACCATCGCACAATCAGGTAGACTTCAGTTGTATCTTTCCACGGTTGTTTTAATTATTATACTTTGACTGACGCTTTATTCTTCAACAGGTATCTCCGCCGAAGAGACCCTCGCAGCTTCCCTCAAGACTTTTGAAGAGGAAGAGAGGCTTCGCGCTTCGTTGGGCCTTGGTACATTTCGGCTCATTGTGTCTTCGTTCCCTTTTTCTTCATGGGTAGTCTGACCCTTCTTTTTCATCTTATTGCAGGGACTACCTCGACTCAGGTTATCCCGAGTGCAGTGCCGATCCCGCATGGTGCTGCGGCGACGCTTCCAGGGCCGACTGCTGAAGTCCCAGCTCCCTCGGTATTGCCAAGAGAGGCTTCGCTTAAGCAGCCGATGACGGACGCTATAACGGCTCCAGAGGTAGCTCCTGGCTTGGACGATGACGTCATTTTGATGGAAGTCTTGAGGATGTCTTTTCTCACTGCCAAGGCTGACAAGAAGCTCAGAAAGTGTGCGGCGAGGGAACGTGATGTTAGCTTAGCTGTGGGTGCAAGTTCAAGCGCTATTCCATCCGTCGCTATTTCTTCCGAAGACACCCCAGAAGCCCTATCTACCGTCCATAGACAAATGGTGCGCGCGGCTCGGGAAGAAGCTGAAAAGCCATCCCAAGGTAACATAACGCCGAGTCTTTTCTTGGAATTTGATCTTCGAATTCTTATATACCATATCTTGTAGGGCCAAGTCCTGAAGTTGAGGCGGCAGGAGAGATGACAGTGACCACAGAGCCTGAAACGGTTACTCTCTCTCGGGAGTCTGGGACTGCCCCAATCACCGCTCTTTCTCCTTGTGGTTCCTTGCCATCGGCAGGTATCGCAAGTGTCACGACAGCCCTTGTCGAATCGGGGGATGAAGCCACGGGCGCAGAAACTATTCCAATGGCGGAGAGCGAAGGAGCTGCTATGCCTAGTGATGCTCTCGCCACGGTTTCGGTTGGCAACTTATCAGGTAGATCCAGGGTCACTGTTTTCTTTTTATCTTTCAATCCCGTTCATCCCTATCTGATGACATTTTGTTCGTTTTGAGTGCAGGTGCAGCAAATGTGGAGATTGCGCCATCTGAAGAGTCTCGGGTCGCCGCCGTAACAGCTGTTGTTCCGTTGTCTTCTCCCATATCATCTGGAGTGCTGGAAGGTATATGTTTGCGACTTATCAGATTCATTGTAGGTAATATACTCTTGGTACTGACATCGTATTGTTACAACCATGCAGGAGTCCTTTTTGACCATCTTTATTAGGTGCTGACCCCGCATTTCCCCTTCCAGTCGGAAGTCACTTTGCCTGCTGGTGCCAGTGAGTATAGTTTTTTTAGCCGATGTCCTTTCCTTTCTTTGGTGGGCGACCCTGCCGTTGTTAATTTCAAATTGATTGCAGCACTACAAATTGAAGGAAGGGACAAGAGAACAGTCGCGCCTCCGGCACTCCCAGCTTTACCACCTATCGCAGCCGGTATAGTAGACCCTGTTACTCATGCATTTTTCCTTATCTCTTTAGCCAACATCTGATTATGATTCGTTTTGCAGCGATCACACCGACTTCGGCTCCCTTCGAGTCTTGAATCTTAATGCCTGCAGGACCTTTTTCCAGACGTCCATCTTCCAAAGGCGCTGTGACCAGCCTGCGTATGTTGAGCGAATACATCAAAGAGCTTGACGCGGAGGCCCCTACATTCGCTGCAGATTTTGCTGCGGAGGTTAATTCAATGCTGGTTGTTCCCTCATGGGAAATGAATAAAATACAAATAAAGCAGCAAGGAAAACCCCCAAATGGGGCATCACGTGCTCACACGTGACCAGGCCTCACGTGCAAACACGTGACCTTTTTATGGGCAGATTCTATCTATGCCTGAATGCCTAATTAACAAAGTTACGTGCCCACACGTGATGGGCTCTTGAACCCACTGAATTAATAGAATTAAATTCTAATTAAAAGGAATTAAAAGTATTTGTTCCCTCTAAAATATATAAATAAAGCAGCAAGGAAAACCCCAAAGGGGGGATCATATGCCCACACGTGATCGGGTCTCACGTGCAGACACGTGACCTTTTACAGGTAAAGCCTATAGGCGCTGAATAAAATAAACAATTGGAAATACTTAATCAGTGGGGTCACGTGCCAACATGTGATGGGTTCCTGAGCTCTCTGAACAAATAGAATTAAATTCTAATTAATTGCTTAATCAGTAAGGTCACGTGCCAACACTTGATAGACTTTTAAACCCTCTGAACTAATAGAATTAAATTCTAATTAAAAGGAAATCAAAACCCCTAATTGGAAAAATATTTCCCTAGATCTTTCCAAACAGAAAAAATTGCACTCTGTAAAAGGGAGTACCGTTGGATTAAAAATCCAATGGAGATTAAAAATCACCAATTTATAGAAAGATTCTATACAAAGAAAATTTTCCTAAAATTTGCTAGAAACAACAAATAAAATATCTTTTGGATTAATCCAATGGTGAATAAAATTCACCGAGTGATCTAAAAGATCATGTTGGTTATAAAATCAATCAAAAATCTTTCAATGAAAAATTGGCTGAACAAACTGTTCCCCTCCGAATAACGGCACGACAGGGACGTCTTACCTTAGATTCGGGGGCAGATGCTAATTGGTGCTATCCGTCCACCTCTCCGAAGATGCCAAGTTGATTTATGGCACCGTGTATCGAAGGTTTAAACGGATGCGTCCGATGTAGCAGACTTCGTCAGATTCCCCCTCGCTTGAGGGGTTTTTGATTGTGGGGACGCTCTTCCCTGCAGGCGCAAGCCTCTGCAGTTAATTACGCTACCACATCGCGGTAACCACTTTCTCCTTCTCTAGATGGTCACTTCGTGTCGTGTGTGTTTATTTTGTGTTTAGTTGCCCGTGGATTGTATACGGAGACTGAGTTATGTCGTCGCCCGTAGGGCGTGGACTAGTCCAAATCCGTATTATCTTAGATTTGGGTTTGGGGGTTTTGGGTTTAAGGATACGTTAGCCTCATTCGAGACTAAGATCGACTTAAACATTTGTTAAGGATACGTTAGTCTAGTTTTCAGACTAAGATCAACTTAACGGGATCGTTTAAATCCAACAATAGAGCAATTAAGGGAGCCCTGTTGTTTAGTTTAGTGACATTGCGGTCAATAAGTAGTTTAAGTACATTGCGGTCCAGTGTTAGTTTTAAGACGTTGCGGTCAAAGTTAAGGACGTCGTAGTCCGTGGATTTAAGGACTCCACAGTCCGATATTAGTTTTAAGACATCACGGTCAAGGTTAAGGACCTCACAGTCCGTGGATTTAAGGACTCCACAGTCCGGCGTTAGTTTTAAGACATCATGGTCAAGGTTAAGGACCTCATAGTCCATGAGTTTAAGGACCCCACAGTCCGTCGTTAGTTTTAAGACATCCCGGTCAAGGTTAAGGACCTCATAGTCCATGAGTTTAAGGACCCCACAGTCCGTATCAATATGTGGTCATCCGGACCCGTCACCTCTTTGAAGACGTTGAGGAATTACAACGCCAAGTATCAAAGGAGTGAAGAGATGTACCCTTAAACCGAGGTAGATTAAATAATCTTTGGCCCAATTTGGAACCAAGACCAATTAATTATATTATGAGCCCATTGGCTCAGTTGAATTTGAATTGAGGACTTATGGCCAGCTTGGGCTAAGTCCAATCATGTTTAGGATATTGGCCCTCTGTTGGTCCATTAGAGGAGAGGCTTTGCCTCTAGACACTTAGCCAATGGGGCTAAAGTTAGTGTTAAACACTAAAGATCAATCAGTGTTGAACACTGAGAATGAGATTGACAAGTTAGTGTTTAACACTAAAAGATAGTTAGTGTTAAACACCAGCAACAGGGCTTTCAAATTAGTGTTTATACACTAAAACAAATCAGTGTTAAACACTGGCAGTGGAGATTTCAAATTAGTGTTTAACACTAAGGCAGATCAATGTTAAATACTGGAAACAGGGTTTTCCAGGTTGGTGTTCAACACTAAGAAAGTCAGTGTTAAACACTGTAAATAGATGTTTTCCAAATTAGTGTTTAAACACTAAGAAAATCAGTGTTGAACACTGGATATAGAGGTTTCAACTTTAGAGTTAAACACTAAGGCAAGAGGGGTCACGTGGTAGCACGTGAGAGCGCCCTCAATTCATTTTATTCTGCCAAAAGTATTGAATACTTTGGAGCATCACGTGCTGTCATGTGATGGGAATTCTGGTGTTTGTCCGTTAAAGCTTCAGCCAAGGGGTCACGTGGTAGCACGTGATAGCGCCCTGTTTTCCTTTATTTTGTTCTACAGATAAGTGTTTAACACTTTTAATTCTGAAAGCCATCACGTGTGGGCACATGATGGGGGTCTGCGCTTTGATCTGTTAGAATGTTCATTAGGGGTCACGTGTCGACACGTGAGGGCGCCCTAAAGCTCTTTTCTGTTTCTTTTCAGGGGTCACGTGGTAGCACGTGACCCTATTCCTTTGCCTGTTTGAAGATGTGTTTATCTTTTTAAGAATTGAATTCTTCATAGGGTTAAACCCTAGCAATAACTTTAGAGGAATTAAATTCCTACTTTCTTTTGAAGTATTATATTCTTAAATAGGGTTAAACCCTCATTTCTTCTTTCTTAAGGGAATTAAATTCCTGTTATTTTGACAGAATTAAGCTCTTAATTGAGGTTAAGCCCTGGTTCTGTCCATTTGAAGGAATTAAATCCCTACAACATAGGGTTAAACCCTAATTTTAATTCGAAGGAATTAAATTCCTATAATTCTATGAGAATTAAATTCTCAAACATCCATTCCCTCTCTATGCTTTGGATCTGCATGGCAGGATCTCAACCCAATGAGAATTAAATTCTCAATTCATGGGGAGATGTGCACTTTGCAGATCCTCTGCTAAAGAGAGAACTAAGTTCTTCTTTTTAATATAAGAGTTAAACTCTTTTGAGAATTAAATTCTCTTTTTAAAAGCCTCTCCTTTCTTACCTAAGGTTTTCTTTTGCAGAAGATCCAAATTCCTCCAAAGTCTCAAGGCTCTATATTTCTCTCTCTCTGTGTGTCGATCCTTGGCTCCTATTTATAGGAGAAGGAGCAGAATCAATCAGTTTTAGTGAATCATTCGTTGAGGGATTTGATTTGCATTCGTCGTTCATTTGGACCTTTGGATTATTAGGTGAATTTTATTCACCATTGGATTTTAAATCCAAAGATATTCCTTTGTTATTTCGATTAGATTTTAAGGGGAAATCTTTCCAAGTTCAAGATTTTTCCATAGATAGGTGATATTTAATCACCTTTAAATCTTTAATCCAATCGGTTCCAAATAATCGTTCTCCTTTGGAAAGATTTGAATGCTGTTCAGAATTTAATTCTGTTAAATAGATAGGCTTTGAAAGCCGGTCACGTGTGGTCACGTGACCCCTTGGAACGAGTTTTTCTTCTGCTTTCTGCGCTTTGTCTTCTAGCCGCTGTTCAGCCGTCACGTGCCAACACGTGACCCCTGGTCACGTGTGAGCACGTGACCCTTTCTGGAGTCTTTTCTTTGATTTAGTCAGGGAACCGAATCTTCCTTTTCCGCTGCTTTGAATTATCACGTGCCAACACGTGACTGTTGGTCACGTGCTAGCATGTGATGCTTCTTCCGTAGGTTTTTCCTGATTTTAAGTCAGGAAACAAATGCCCCCACTGCGTTGTTCTCACGTGTCTGCACGTGAGTGCAACGCTGTCACTTTGGTGACCGTTGGATCCATCTAGGGAATCGGGAGATGAAGCATTTCCATCACATCCTATAAATATAGGGGTCATCTCAGAGACGCCTCCACTTTGCTCATCTTCTTCCTTTGAGAACTTTTTCCTTGAGAATTTAATTCTCGTTTCCAGAGCTTAGTTCTCTGCTTCAAACCTTTCAGAGTTTAACTCTGTTTAAAAAGACTCTTTTTCCTCAGGTAATGGTGATCGACGCACCTTCATTTTGACAAAACTCGCTGGATTTTAAATCCACATCAAGGGCTTCACTCCTTTTTTAACAAAGAACCCATTTTTCTTCAAGTTCTTTAACCAAAATATGAAACCACTTAACCTTCAACAGTAGATCTCTTAGGGTTTAGATGATCTTTTAGGGAAATGATGGTGATAATCCACGGAGTTTAACTCCGTTCACAGAAAAAATGTTCATGGGAATTTAATTCCCCTTTTCAAAAGGAATTTAATTCTTGTGAAGAACTAAGTTCTTCCCATGGAGGCTTCTTAGGGTCTCTTGGCCCGAGGTTGTCCTTCTGCAATTAATGGAACAGAAGTTTGCAATGATATCTTCTGTGGGAATTTAATTCCCTTGATTCCGTTTGATTTGTTGTGGAGTCCAAGGTAGATTTGTCTTCTAGGGGATGTGCAGGGCCACTTGAAACCTACATTTTATTAATGAGGGTATCCCCTTTGTCTTATTACAACTGCTTGGTCTTATTATTAACGAGCCGTCATCTTGATTCTGTGGGGCCCATGTGTTTTGCAGCCAATGGTCCCATAAAAAAAAGTCTGCTGCTGCCTTCCTCAACTTGTCTTTATGTTCATGCATGTATATATCGCTGGCTTTGCTTTTGACAGTCTTCTTTTATTTGATTTCAGGTGCGATGGCTTCTGTTCCGTGCTTTCCCTTTACTCGTTCGGAGGCCGCTTTTCCTCAATCACCATCTGACGAGGAAGCGATGGCGATGATCCGGGCTCATGACCCGAACTGCACCAACTTGCTTCTGTGGGGAACTTGGTACAGCCATATTATCCGGGGTCGCCGGAGTTTCCTCTGTGCAGTACCGACAGAGCCTACTTTCCCATTCTTGCCGATGGACCCTCCGAGAACGGTTTTTATTATAGAGATGCCCAACTGGACTCCAACGGGGAGGCTCGAGCCTTCGACGACAGGTATCCCGAACCATCCGGTCCCCGCTATAGATATCCTGGGGCGTCGCATTTGTCAGGGTGAGGCCCACCCATGGGGGCAGATTTATAAGATAGGGCTTACTCCTCGACACCCCACGGGCTACCTTCTCTAGGCTCGCTATATCCTTGCCACCCATCATGCGCGGCTGCAGAAGGTCGGGCTTTATCAGGCAATATAAGCGTCACTCTTCCATTATAAGTCCCTGCATGTCTTGTGGGTTAGGGCATTCTTGAATCAATGGAATCTCCCCACCAACACTTTTATTTTAGGAGATCGTGAGGTTTCGATTTCTCTGGCAGAATTTTATGAAATCTCGGGATTGCCAATCAGGGGTACACTGTATGAGGAGTTGTTGCCTCCTGAAGAGTATGTCTTCGAGCCCGAGCCTGCACCGGTTGACGGCTTGTCTGTTGAGAACGCCGTTCGCCACAAGCGTCCCAGCTTGATCAAGGCACTAGGTATCTTTGACCGATTGTTCACCGAATCTGAGGAGCAGGGCGTTACTTTTAAGAGCTTCATTGCCTGCTTCCTTCGCGAAGATGTCGTGTCGAAGGCAGCTCCGAAGTTTGCCAACGTCAAAGACCCCTTTGGGTTTGGTTCGAAGAAGCTGCCGACCACTGAATCGGATCTACCTCAATACTATATCCCTATCATGTCGCCGATGTCTTTTGAGTCCATTGCAGCACCTGGTATGGATGAGGAGATGTTCTTCATGGGGTTTGTCAGTGTCTGGCTCAGTTGGTTCGTTATCCCCATGCATCGCCGCTTCATGAGAGCCTCGATTATCTACCCGGCTCATTGTATTGCTGAGGGGACGCGATTGGTTATCGGCATCCCGGCGCTGGCGCATCTTTACCACGGGTTGGGCGCTGCGGCCAACACTTCCAGCCCTGGCGTAGACGTGGTGAATTTTTCGCTTCATTACTTCACATCCTGGATCGAACCACGTGTTGGGGGCTTTTGCTATGCATCAGAGGCCCTCGTTTTATGATGCCTACCTTCCCACGACTTATGCGATTAGTGGATGCTTCTGCCGCCGACCCGACCCAATTTGGGGCTATTCGGGTGCTGATTTCTCCTTACGCTGCCGCTGGCGGGCTGGTTTTTAATGATCGGGTCTTGTCTACTCCCTCAGGTCCAGTTCAACAACTCTGGGACCGGTCAAAAGACAACGTACCTTCTTTGAAGCCCCGGGAGGCCGCACACTTGTATACAATTAGACCGGGCTACTTGGTGTTTCGCCAGGACAGTGCAGCTCTTTTCATGCGGTACAACCCGCATCGATTCGCCCGACAACTTGGATACGACCAGGGTGTTCCTTTCGAGGCTTTTATAGTTGCACCGGTCCCTTCACTTGATGCCGTTCGCGATGCCGCTTATCATTTCGTGAGGCTAAACACCGGCTCCCACTTCATGGTCCCTGAAGCTGAGTACATGCCCCGGTGTGTGGGCTCGTTTATGGGTTGGTATCTCCACCGGGTCAGCCCAATTATTCTTGAGGAAAGGAGGGTGCTTCTTGGTCATGATGCCCCTCCTCAGGTTCCGGGGGCTAAGCTGCGACCGAGGGCTCCGGTCTGCTTCCCTCTAAGGGAGATTGGTACCGCGCTCATTCCGGGGGAGTCAGGGGTGGACCTTACTCCAACAGCTGGTATGCCTCTAGGTTCCCGATCGTGGGGTAGACGGGCCCCAGTAGTAGCACCACCGCCAGTGGCAACACCGCCCCCCGTGGCGTCGATAATGGCGGTGTCATCCTCGGTTGTGGCACCGAGCGAGAGTAATAGGGATGAGGGTGTCGAGGGCGATGTGGGTCGGCACAGCCCTAAGGCTTCGCGGGGGAGGAAACGGTCATCCTCGGCGACCGGCTCTGGGTCTAAGCGGCGGAGGAAAGCGGCCACCAATTTACTCGATTCTTTGGCGGAGTCTGAGCCTATTCTTGAAGACGAACCATTGGCCTTGCAAGAGTCAGACGCTGGACTTCTCTTCCCGAATTCGGCCGATGAGGAAGCCGCACAGTTGGCCGAGGCCATACGGCGTTCCAAAGACGCGTCTCATAACGCCAGGGTTCCGAAGAAGCCCTATCCCGCTGTAATCTTTTACGAAGACCCTTCGTGGATTCGGCGGCTTATCGGTCCTTTGGAGGAATGGGGGGAAAGGGCCCTGAAGCAGGCCGCTTCAGAAAACGCAGCGGACGCACTTTCTTTATGGACCGGCAGCCATGAGTCTACCCTTGAACCCCGGCGAGCACGCCTCCTTGAGAAGGAGCAGCGGCTTGAAGAAGCCATATTGAGGGCTTCTTTGCGCATCGGTATGTTGTTGTTTTTTTTTGTAGTTTTTCAGATTATTTACGCCTGTATATGTGTATCCTTATTCTTATTTGAATTGTGCAGAATCTTCGACGCCGGGGGAGCTCCCTACGGGCTCATTGAAGCTGAAGCCTGCTGAAATTCCCGATGAAGCATTGCTCGACGTGGAGGGGGCTGATGAGGCTGCTCCTCTTATGATAGAGCCTCCAGCGGCGGTTCTTGATCAGGGAGTGCTTGCCCCTTTGAGGGAGGCTCCTTTGGAGACTACCACTCCAACGGCTCTTCCCGAAGGCGGCCCAGAGGCTGAGATGGAGGTAGTCGGGACTACCCTCCCTTTGTTGGAGCCTGAGGTCACGACAGAGGCCGCTGAAGCTGCTATCCCCCCGGCTCAGAATGGGAGGAGTGTCGAAGGTAACCTTCCACGTTTTGAGCTAGTAATCTTTCTGTTACCTGAACTCTTTTGTCTTTTCAGAATTGCGTGGACTAGCGGCCTCCATTGTCGATCTGTCTCCTCGGCAGTCCTTCCAGCGTCTTTTGGAAATGGCCGCTCCGCAGGCGATATCTCCTCAAGGCATCGTCCTCTCGTCTGGACAAGGTGAGTGTTGTTCATCACTTCTCATAGCATCGTTGTTATTTTGCGTATTGACATTGATGTTCTCTACAGTTTTGGAGGCCGATGATGAGGTCGAGGTTCTCGAAGGGCCAGGGGAACCCTCAGCTCCTACTTGCATGACCGTAGGTAAGTGACATTCCGGTATAGCCTCACCTGTTCCTTTGCTTAAGAGTCTTACTAATATTTTTCAACTCTGAACAGCCTTGCCAGCTCCAATAGCGTTGGAATCACGTGTCGTCACGCCGCCTGGCCCTTATGCTTTGCGAGCTTCAGAACGCTTGGCCCAATTGAGCCTTGTCTCCCTGTCGTCTTTGATCGAGGAGCTTCGTGCTGGCAGTGCAACCACAGCCGAAGCATTTGCTGCCGAGGCTAACGGTTCTCTTCCTTTTCTTGCCACCTACCATAGCGAAGAGGTGGTGCGAGTCTGGGTGGAGTTCTGTCGGCAGGTGGAGGCTTGCTTGTACGCACTTGAATGTTCCCATCTTTCCTCGGAGGTCATGGCTGCAAAGGCGGACTTGCGGGGGCTGATAGCGCGGTGCGCGGCAAACATGACATCGTGCGAGAAGAGGCTCGGTCGCAAATTCTCGGAGAGAGAGCTGGCTTCTAAAGCGCTGAGCGAGCTTCAGGAGAGTTTTACTGCCAAGGCCAACAAAGCGTATGAACTTTGGCGGGTACTTCAAGAGTCTATCAGGGAGGTGGTGACTCTTGATAAAGCTGCTACGTTCACTCGTGAGAGGGTCGAGGCTCATAAGGCCACCAAGAAAGAGCTTGAAGTTTGGCTTGCTTCATATCAGGCCCAGCATGCTCAGGCGGAGGCCAGTCTTTTAGCGATCTTAAATCATGAGGCCGTGGCCCAGCAAAAGCGGGATGAGCTGACCAAGCTGCTAAATCGCCCACCGGCTTGAAAACTTATATCTTTTCCTTTCTTTTCTATTTTTGTACATACTTATGACTGAGAGTATCTTCTTTTTTTTCTTTCATGAATTGTACTTTGTATCCATTTTGATTTATGAATAAAAGATACATTTTTCTTCTCAATGGTGTGTCTCTTTCATTGAATGAGTTTTACGGACAATTTATCTTGATCTCCTTGCAGGGCAGCGACGGCTTAGGATTCAGGGTTAAGGTTTGCTTCCTAAGACTTTTGCGCTTTATGAGCCATAAGGGTCTCATAAAGAGTTTTTCTCCCTACAGGTCGAGAGGATCCCATAGGTGTAAGCTCTTCTTAAGAATCGTGAGGATTCTTAAGCGGGTTTTCCCTTGAGAGTCGTAAGGATCTCACAAGAGAGTTTTCTTCCTTACAGGTCGTGAGGACCTGCAAGTGCTGGATGTGGTCGCCCTTATCCGTGTTTCACGGGATCAGGGGTTGCTCAAGACATCGTAGTTTAAAGACCTCACGGTCAAGGTTAAGGACATCATAGTCCGTGGATTTAAGGGCTCCACAGTCCGATATTAGTTTTAAGACATCACGGTCAAGGTTAAGGACGTCATAGTCCATGGATTTAAGGACTCCACAGTCCGATGTTAGTTTTAAGACATCGCGGTCAAGGTTAAGGACCTCATAGTCCGTGGATTTAAGGACTCCACAGTCCGATATTAGTTTTAAGATATCGCGGTCAAGGTTAAGGACCTCATAGTCCGTGGATTTAAGGACTCCACAGTCCGATGTTAGTTTTAAGACATCGCGGTCAAGATTAAAGACCTCATAGTCCGTGGATTTAAGGACTCCACAGTCCGATATTAGTTTTAAGACATCGCGGTCAAGGTTAAGGACCTCATAGTCCGTGGATTTAAGGACTCCACAGTCCAATGTGTGGTTGCGGGGACCCGTCACCTCTTTGAAGACGTTGAGGAATTACAACGCCAGGTATCAAAGGAGTGAAGAGATGTACCCTTAAACCAAGGTAGAATCAATACAGAATCAGGGTGGTTGATCGTTAGTTTTAAGACATTACGGTCGAGGTTAAGGACATCATAGTCCGTGGATTTTAAGGACTCCACAGTCCGGTGTTTGCTCTGGATGCTTCACACGGGTTCACTGCCGTGCTTGGCGAGGACCACGCTCCGCTCTGGGCGTTTTCTGCGGGGTCAAAGAGTGACGTTATCCGCGTTCCACGTAACCAGGAATTTTACACTAGATGCTTCACACGAGTTCACTGCCGTGCTCGGCGAGGACTAGGCTCCGCTCTGGATGCTTCACACGGGTTCACTACCGTGCTCTGTGAGGACCAGGATCCGCTTTGGACATTTTCCACGGGGTCAAAGAGTGACGTTATCCGCGTTCCACGTAACCAGGAATTTTGCACTAGATGCTTCACATGGGTTCACTGCCGTGTTTGGCGAGGACTAGGCTCCGCTCTGGATGCTTCACACGGGTTCACTGCCGTGTTCTGCGAGGACCAGGATCCGCTCTGGACGTTTTCCACGGGGTCAAAGAGTGACGTTATCCGCGTTCCACGTAACCAGGAATTTTGCACTAGATGCTTCACATGGGTTCACTGCCATGCTCAGCGAGGACTAGGCTCCACTCTGGATGCTTCACACGGGTTCACTGCCGTGTTCTGCGAGGACCAGGATCCACTCTGGACGTTTTCCATGGGGTCAAAGAGTGACGTTATCCGCGTTCCACGTAACCAGGAATTTTGCACTAGATGCTTCACACGGGTTTACTGCCGTACTCGGCGAGGACTAAGCTCCGCTCTGGATGCTTCACACGGGTTCACTGCCGTGTTCTGCGAGGACCAGGATCCGCTCTGGACGTTTTCCACGGGGTCAAAGAGTGACGTTATCCGCGTTCCACGTAACCAGGAATTTTGCACTGGATGCTTCACACGGGTTCACTACCGTGCTTGGCGAGGACTAGGCTCCGCTCTGGATACTTCACACGGGTTCACTGCCGTACTCTGCGAGGACCAGGATCCGCTCTGGACGTTTTCCACGGGGTCAAAGAGTGACGTTATCCGCGTTCCACGTAACCAGAAATTTTGCACTAGATGCTTCACACGGGTTCACTGCCGTGCTCGGCGAGGACTAGGCTCCGCTCTGGATGCTTCACACGGGTTCACTGCCGTACTCTGCGAGGACTAGGATCCGCTCTGGACATTTTCCACGGGGTCAAAGAGTGACGTTATCCGCGTTCCACGTAACCAGGAATTTTATTGATTGTATTCGCATTTCACGGAATTGGGACTTGACTTTTCGGTGATCAGTATATCGCCGAGCCATGGAACTGGGAGTTGCCGCTGTTCCGTTTCGCTTGGAGTTGTGTTCGTTGTTACGAGACGAGTGTTAAGATGATCTCTAGGTCACTTGTGGCCCGTCGAGATTTGGCTTCTTCTTATGATGAGACCTGGGGGAGGAGTATGGTCCCTTTTTTGTTTACGCCCTTGGATTGTATACAGGGTGTGATGGAACATCACCTGTAGGGCATAAATTAAAACCTTTTTTTTATTTTATTTCTTTTTCCGCGATACTCTATCATTTCAGCTTCATATCACGAAGGTCGCGATTGCCCAATTATTTCGGCTGTTTTTCGCGGTGCCCAATCATTTCAGCTATTTATTTCATTTTTACTCGCTGTTTTTTTTATTGCGAGTTGCCCCATCATTTCGGCTATTTTGCGTGCATACATTTTTACTTGCTGCTTTTTATTGCAAGTTGCCCCATCATTTCGGCTATCTCGTATGCACGTGCGGCCTACTGGCTTTTCGCCATAAACCTGAAATTAGACACAGATTTCGGCATCAGCACCGCTACAACTGGGATATGGCCAGGAGCGAATCATCATCTGCCTCTGTTGATGTTGAACAAAGATGGCTTAGCAAACAGGGTTAGGGTCCCGTCGACTAAGGCTTTTGACTTCATAAGCCGTAAGGGTATCACGAAGGTATTTCTCCCTACAAGTCATGAGGATCTCGTAGGTGTATTTTCTCCCTAGGAATCGTGAGGATTCCTAAGTATATGTTCCTCTGTAATTCGTAAGGATCTTACAAGAGGGCTTTCTCCTTATAAGTCGAGAGGACTCATAAGGGTTGTTCACCATAGGGACATACCCCTAGTCACGGGTGGGACATTGCTGGGGAGATGCTTATTCGCGCCCGTGGATTGTATACAAGGGTCAGTATTGAGCCACTTGTAGGACAATATCGAAGGTTGTGGGGGGTTGCTTAAGCACAGGTTTAGGTCTCTGTAACTTAAGACTTTCAAATCTTATGAGCCGTGAGGGTCTCATAAGAGAGTTCTCCTTACGAGTCGTGAGGATCTCGCAAGTGTATTTTCTCCTTAGGAACCGTGGGGATCCCTAAGTGTGCTGCTCCCTTGTGAGTCGTAAGGATCTCACGGGGGTGGTTTCTCCTTACAAGGTCGAGGGGACCTTATAAGTGTCTTTTAACGAGGTTGCGCCCTATCGGGTTTTCACAAACACTCGCCGGTAGTCCTGCTGTTTTTACTCACGGAGCCCTTTCGGGTTTTCATCCGTGCCCATTTTGCTTGTGGACATACCGTTTTTATTATATATATATATATATATATATATTTATTTTCTTCTTCTCTTTTTTTTTACGAGGTCGCGCCCTTTCGGGTTTTCACGAACACTCGCCGGTAGTCCTGCTGTTTTTACTCACGGCGCCCTTTCGGGTTTTCATCCTTGCCCTTTTTTGCTTATGGACATAACGTTTTTATTTATTTATATTTTTTTTCTTATATTTTTTTTATCTTGTCAGCCTACGGATGTTGCGGTATTAGTTTAAGGACGTTTCGGTCCGCTAATAGTTTAAGGACGTTTCGGTCCGTCATAGAGAAGGCCGGCTACTGCTTATAAAGCTTGAGCTTAGGAAGATAGCGAGCGGACATAGTCGTCGTCATCTACCATTGACCTAGGCTGTGGCTCATTAAGCGTAGTATCTCTTTAGGAAGCGACCGTTTATTGGCCTGAAAGGCCTTTCACCGTGTATGTCCATGAGTAGATAGGCCCCACCCTGGTAGACCTTATCTATGATGTACGGGCCTTCATAGTTTGGCTCGAATTTTCCCCGCTTAGCGCGATTGGGAATCATAGGCCTTTTGACCACTAGCACGAGTTCGCCTTGGCGGAATGTCCTCGGTCGGGTCAATCTTTCATATGAGCGTGTCATTTTTGCTTTGTAAGCCTCCAGATTTTGTTGCGCTATGAGCCGGGTTTCATCGAGGGCATCAAGCTCTTCAAGCCGCAGGTGAGCATTTTCTTCGTCCGTCAGCTCGCAGTGGACTGCCATTCGTAGAGACGGTAGCTCTATCTCAAGGGGGAGTACTGCTTCTGTACCGAATAACAATGCGTATGGTGTTGTGCTCGTGGCCGTCGTGAACGTAGTTCGGTACGTCCAAAGAGCCTCTTGCAGTCTCTTGTGCCAGTCCTTCTTATTTCGGGACACCATCTTTTTCATGATCTTTGTCAAGGTCTTATTGAAGGCCTCAGCTAGGCCGTTAGCTCGCGGATTATAAACCGAGGAATATTTCCAGTCTATACTGTGTTGTTGCGCGAAGCGACTGATCTTGTGGCTTCTGTAAGCTGGCCCGTTATCGGAAATGATCCGTCGCGGAGTTCCATATCGATAAATGACGTGCGTCTTGAAGAAATGGAGGATATTCTCCGTCTTCACTTCCCTCAACGGCACTGCCTCTGCCCATTTGGAGAAGTAATCGGTCGTCGCCAAGATGAAACGATGTCCCTTGGACGATGCTGGTTCGATGGGGCCGACTATGTCAGTTCCCCACATTTCGAATGGCCAGCTAGCCACCGTTGGATGGAGTGGATTTGGATGCTGGTGGATAAAGTCCCCATGAATTTGGCATGAGTGGCACTGCTTCGCATATTCGAGGCAGTCCTGGATCATCGTGGGCCAGTAGTAACCCATCCGTTTAATTTTTAACTTCATCTTCGGGCCTGCTTGATGAGAACCACAGATTCCGTCATGAACTTCCTGAACAACTCTTTCTGCTTCGTCAGGTCCTAAGCATCTCAGCCACAGAGAATCAAATGATCTCTTGTATAGAGTATCGTTGACGAAAGCGAAAGATAAAGCTCGTTTCATGAGCTGATGTCTTGAGGACGCTTCTTCGGGCATTCGGTGGGACTTAAAGTAGTCTATGAAGACTTCCCTCCAGTCCTCAGCCTTCTCACGGTCTTTTATTCGTAGGGTCATTTGCTCAGTCGCTGCCTTTTCTTCATATGATTCCAGAGATATTTCTGCTGGGGCGAGCACTCGACGTCTTTGTACCATGATTCTGACATCATCGAGGTTCTCGTCAGCCAGTTCTTTCGCGAGCTTAGCTAACGCGTCTTCTTTGCTATTTTCTGCGCGTGGTATACTTTCCAAAGTATAGGAGGGAATTTTGGTCAACAGTTGTCGCACCTTTTCACCGTACTTCACCAACTCCGGTTTGCACGTTTGGTAGTCGCCGTTTACTTGACTAACGACTAGTTGAGAATTCCCGTATATGAGGAGGTTTTCAATTCCCATGTCAATGGCGATCTCGAGGCCTGCTATCAAAGCTTCGTATTCGGCTTCATTGTTCGTCCTCGGTTCTGTTAAGGAGAAAGCGAAGCGCATTATCCCTCCTTGTGGAGTTACGAAGATGAGGCCTACCCCCGATTTAATCATTGGGGTACTTTGTTTGCGCTTCTTTACGGAGGACGCTCCATCGAAATAAAGTTCCCATCGGGTGTCACCACCATCGATCGCGTCAAACGCATGTTCGTCCGGCAAATCGTAATTTAGAGGAGAACCGGCAGGTACTGGATGCTCAGCAAGGAAGTCGGCGATGGCTTGGCCTTTCACTGCCTTAAGCGGCTGATAGGTTATTGAAAACTCCATCAAGAGCAGGGCCCATTTAGCGAGTCTCCCTGTCAATATGGCCTTTGACATGAGATATTTTAGGGGGTCTACCTTTGATATAAGACGGACTTCATGTGCCAATGCATAGTGCCGGAGTTTTGTTATCGCGAAGATTAACGCCAGGCAGTGTTTTTCGATAGGGGAGTAATTGCTTTCTGCCCCCAGCAGAACTCGACTTAGGTAATAAAGAGCTCTCTCCTTCCCTTGATCATTCTCTTGTGCCCATAATGCGCCTAAGGAACCTTCGAGGGCTGTTGTATAAAGAATAAGAGGTTTTCCTTTGACCGGAGCAGCTAACACCGGCGGGTTCTGCAGGTATTGCTTGATCCCGTCCAGTGCGCCTTGGCATTTATGGTCCCAGACGAACGGAGTTCCCTTCTTCATGAGGTGGCTGTAAGGACGACACTTGCCTGACAGGTTGACGATAAACCGCCGGATATACGCGAGCTTTCCTTAGAGAGATCGCAGCTGTTTGAGAGTCCTTGGCGGTGGCATTTCCATGATCGCTTTGATCTTGGACGGATCTATCTCGATACCTCGGTGTCGGACGATGAATCCTAGGAATTTACCCGAGGAGACTCCGAACGCGCATTTGAGGGGGTTCATCTTCAAATTATATTGCCGAAGGCGTTGAAATACGGTCTTCAGATGTTCTAAAAGCTCTTCATGTGACATGCTCTTTACTACGAGGTTGTCGATATAGCACTCGACGATTTCATGTATGAGATCATCAAAGATCTTTGTCATGGCTCTCTGATAGGTGGCACCGGCGTTCTTTAGACCGAAGGGCATAACTTTGTAGCAGAATATTCCCAGAGGGGTCCGGAAAGCGGTGCGCTTCTGGTTTTCGGGATGCATCTTTATCTGATTGTACCCTGATGAACCGTCCATAAAAGAGAAAACCTCGTGAGTGGACGTTTTTATCTATCATTAGCTCGGTTACCGGTACTGGGAAATCGTCCTTCGGGCAGGCTTTATTGAGATCCCTGAAATCCACGCATATGCGCACCGTCCCATTTTTCTTCATTACCGGGACGATGTTGGCGATCCAGTCAAGATATTAGACTTCTTGGATAAATCCAGAATCGATCAGCTTCTTGACTTCGGCGCTGATGCTCATCTTAAGCTCGAGCCGCATCCTTCTCGGCGCCTGCTTGACTGGCTTGATATCCGGGGATATTGCTAATTTATGCACAGCAATCTCTGGATCTAATCCCGGCATCTCGGAATAGTTTCACGCGAAGCAATCTTTATGCTGTAGAAGCACGTCCTTTAACGCAGCCACCCTTTCTTCAGATAGCAGCTCGCTGACGAATGTCGGCCGTGGGTCACTTGCCGTGGGCACCCAAGTAGCTATCGCCTTTTGTGGATTGATAGGACGGTCCTCTTCCCGCTGAACTTTCACCTTTTTCTGTCGGCGGGGATAATCTTGATCAATTACCGAGTCTTGTACTTGACGCCAGACCTTGTAGATTTTAGAGGACAGCCGTTGAGGGGGCTTTTCCGGCTTCACCTTTGTAGCGCTCTCCATAGGTGGAGGAGATCTTTTCAACACAGCGGTCGGAGAGTTCTTGTGGACCTTCCTAAATGGTTCAAAGCTGTTTCCAGTTGGAACAGTAGCATCAATTTCCGCCGTTGGAGTCGGCGGAGTCAGTCCAGAAGGAGAGTTGCCCCGGTCTTCCTTACTCGGCGCCAGTGGTATATCCCTAGTAGGAGGGGTGTTGTCTCCTGAGGGTTTTCAGCGGATTACACCCACAAAATCGTATAATAAAAGAGAGATGGTGAAAGTTATATAAAGATAAGAACTATAAAAGAAAGAACTTGAAAATAAGAGTTTTCAACTCTACCAGCTTTTCAGTTGCTATGAGCCCTATCTTAATAGTCATGAAAAGATATTAGAAATCACATCATCCCTCAATAAAACATCACCTTTAGTTTTCATTCCTACCTTTCTTCCAAACATTGATCATATACCCCTACATGTGTGAACTGGACATCCCTACACTCAGAGAATTCAATTCAAGCAATCATACTCTTGTCCATCCACCTCAGTACTTTTTAATAGATATTTAGATGGAATTTGCTCACACATTCTTCATGCGACCGTTAATACTTCTTGAGGTACTAACCGATCGATTACTTATGTGCTTGCTAATTAGGTATTTTTCCTCGTCTTGCAACACCTAAGGCTTAGCAGTGGCTCCCAAACCAGTTGGTCTAAGGCACTAGGTGATAAAGCACCCTCGCTATATTTTTTTATTGCTGCCTCGGTGATAACAAAACCAGTGTTCATTTTTCTTTTCACCATTTTATCTTTTATTCTCCACTTTTATTTTCTTCATACTTTGGCTTCTAGACAAGAGCATTTCAAGGTATCCTCTACTATCCCGAGTTTCAAGATGTATGTACGTGCGTATAGTAGGGTTTCAACGTTCAAATGTTTGGCTTCCAGAATAGGAACTATTTTTCAGGCTTATTTTTATCCTCAGATTAGTAATTTCCTTCATCTTACTAACCTTTGGGACGACAGCTTATAACCACTTATTACTAGTTTCATTTAAGAAAACATTTAACTTTCTTGTTTTTCTTAAACTATTCCTATCTCTTAAATATAATTTTTCACTTTCTACTCTTTTATTATCACATTTTTTTTTGTGTGCTTATATATAGTATAATGCAAAGTAGGGCGTAAATAAGCACAGGAGCGCTGAAAAACGACTTCTTGGGAGCTTCTTGTGATGGTACAGGAGCGCTGAAGCTCGTTGGCGGGAGCATGGTCCCGAAGAATAGCCCAGTGGTGGCTTGAGTTACCTGCTCCACTGGCATAGTGAAAAGGGAGGCCACTTGGGGCCTGTAGGTTACTCCTCCAGATAGGACAGAGCGAGAGTTGCTGTTGCAGTTAGTGCAGTTTGAAGCTATTGATTTCTTGAAGAGCTTGAATATTCTGCCCCCTGCGTCGACCTTAGTCTTTGGCATGTGCCATTTGTTTGAGGACCGATTCCGTCGGCAAGGCTGCTGCTTGGGGAGCCTGCCTGTGGACGACAGACATCCTCTGGGCTTCCTCTATCGGCGTTGAGGCACCGAGGGTGGGAGGTGGGAGCATCGACCCAAAAAGAAGCCCGTTGATTTCTTGAAGAGCCGGATTGCAGAGATTTAAGGCTGCAAGTGACCCATACTTGACTCCGCCGGATATGACAGAGCTTGAGTTGCTAGGGTGGGAGCAAATGCCATTCTTTATAGAGACGAAATGCCGGCTTTAATATCTACTCCGTTAAGGGCAACCAAAAACATACACACCGCGATTATTTGATCGCGGGAAAAACACGACACACGAAGTGTGGAGTGGAAAGAGGAAAAGGTCCCACCGGGCGTGCCAGAATCTGTTCCCCTCCGAATGACGGCGCGACAGGGACGTTTTGCCTGAGATTCGGAGGCAGATGCTAATTGGTGCTATCCGTCCACCTCTCCGAAGATGCCAAGTTGATTTATGGCACCGTGTATCGAAGGTTTAAACGGATGCGTCCGATGTAGCAGACTTCGTCAGATTCCCCCTCGCTTGAGGGGTTTTTGATTGTGGGGACGCTCTTCCCTGCAGGCGCAAGCCCCAGCAGTTAATTATGCTACCGTATCGCGGTAACCACTTTCTCCTTCTCCAGATGGTCACTTCGTGTCGTGTGTGTTTATTTTGTGTTTAGTTGCCCGTGGATTGTATACGGAGACTGAGTTATGTCGTCGCCCGTAGGGCGTGGACTAGTCCAAATCCGTATTATCTTAGATTTGGGTTTGGGGGTTTTGGGTTTAAGGATACGTTAGCCTCATTCGAGACTAAGATCGACTTAAACATTTGTTAAGGATACGTTAGTCTAGTTTTCAGACTAAGATCAACTTAACGGGATCGTTTAGATCCAACAATAGAGCAATTAAGGGAGCCATGTTGTTTAGTTTAGTGACATTGCGGTCAATAAGTAGTTTAAGGACATTGCGGTCCAGTGTTAGTTTTAAGACATTGCGGTCAAGGTTAAGGACGTCGTAGTCCGTGGATTTAAGGACTCCACAGTCCGATGTTAGTTTTAAGACATCACGGCCAAGGTTAAGGACCTCATAGTCCGTGGATTTAAGGACTCTACAGTCCGGCGTTAGTTTTAAGACATCACGGTCAAGGTTAAGGACCTCATAGTCCATGAGTTTAAGGACCCCACAGTCCGTCGTTAGTTTTAAGACATCCCGGTCAAGGTTAAGGACCTCATAGTCCATGAGTTTAAGGACCCCACAGTCCGTATCAATATGTGGTCATCGGGACCCTTCACCTCTTTGAAGACGTTGAGGAATTACAACGCCAAGTATCAAAGGAGTGAAGAGATGTACCCTTAAACCGAGGTAGATTAAATAATTTTTGGCCCAATTTGGAACCAAGACCAATTAATTATATTATGAGCCCATTGGCTCAGTTGAATTTGAATTGAGGACTTATGGCCAGCTTGGGCTAAATCCAATCATGTTTAGGATATTGGCCCTCTGTTGGTCCATTAGAGGAGAGGCTTTGCCTCTAGACACTTAGCCAATGGGGCTAAAATTAGTGTTAAATACTAAAGATCAATCAGTGTTGAACACTGAGAATGAGATTGACAAGTTAGTGTTTAACACTAAAAGATAGTTAGTGTTAAACACCAGCAACAGGGCTTTCAAATTAGTGTTTATACACTAAAAAAAATCAGTGTTAAACACTGGCAGTGGAGATTTCAAATTAGTGTTTAACACTAAGGCAGATCAATGTTAAATACTGGAAACAGGGTTTTCCAGGTTGGTGTTCAACACTAAGAAAGTCAGTGTTAAACACTGTAAATAAATGTTTTTCAAATTAGTGTTTAAACACTAAGAAAATCAGTGTTGAACACTGGATATAGAGGTTTCAACTTTAGTGTTAAACACTAAGGCAAGAGGGGTCACGTGGTAGCACGTGAGAGCGCCCTCAATTCATTTTATTCTGCCAAAAGTATTGAATACTTTGGAGCATCACGTGCTGTCATGTGATGGGAATTCTGGTGTTTGTTCGTTAAAGCTTCAGCCAAGGGGTCACGTGGTAGCACGTGATAGCGCCCTGTTTCCCTTTATTTTGTTCTACAGATAAGTGTTTAACACTTTTAATTCTGAAAGCCATCACGTGTGGGCACGTGATGGGGGCCTGCGCTTTGATCTGTTAGAATGTTCATTAGGGGTCACGTGTCGACACGTGAGGGCGCCCTAAAGTTCTTTTCTATTTCTTTTCAGGGGTCACGTGGTAGCACGTGACCCTATTCTTTTGCCTGTTTGAAGATGTGTTTATCTTTTTAAGAATTGAATTCTTCATAGGGTTAAACCCTAGCAATAACTTTAGAGGAATTAAATTCCTACTTTCTTTTGAAGAATTATATTCTTAAATAGGGTCAAACCCTCATTTCTTCTTTCTTAAGGGAATTAAATTCCTGTTATTTTGACAGAATTAAGCTCTTAATTGGGGTTAAACCCTGGTTCTGTCCATTTAAAGGAATTAAATCCCTACAACATAGGGTTAAACCCTAATTTTAATTCGAAGGAATTAAATTCCTATAATTCTATGAGAATTAAATTCTCAAACATCCATTCCCTCTCTATGCTTTGGATCTGCATGGTAGGATCTCAACCCAATGAGAATTAAATTCTCAATTCATGGGGAGATGTGCACTTTGCAGATCCTCTGCTAAAGAGAGAACTAAGTTCTTCTTTTTAATATAAGAGTTAAACTCTTTTGAGAATTAAATTCTCTTTTTAAAAGCCTCTCCTTTCTTACCTAAGGTTTTCTTTTGCAGAAGATCCAAATTCCTCCAAAGTCTCAAGGCTCTATATTTCTCTCTCTCTATGTGTCGATCTCTGTATATCCTTGGCTCCTATTTATAGGAGAAGGAGCAGAATCAATCAGTTTTAGTGAATCATTCGTTGAGAGATTTGATTTGCATTCGTCGTTCATTTGGACCTTTGGATTATTAGGTGAATTTTATTCACCATTGGATTTTAAATCCAAAGATATTCCTTTGTTATTTCGGTTAGATTTTAAGGGGAAATCTTTCCAAGTTCAAGATTTTTCCATAGATATGTGATATTTAATCACCTTTAAATCTTTAATCCAATTGGTTCCAAATAATCGTTCTCCTTGGAAAGATTTGAATGCTGTTCAGAATTTAATTCTGTTAAATAGATAGGCTTTGAAAGCCGGTAACGTGTGATCACGTGACCCTTGGTCACGTGTAAGCACGTGACCCCTTGGAACTAGTTTTTCTTCTGCTTTCTGCGCTTTGTCTTCTAGCCGCTGTTCAGCCGTCACGTGCCAACACGTGACCCCTGGTCACGTGTGAGCACGTGACCCTTTCTGGAGCCTTTTCTTTGATTTAGTCAGGGAACCGAATCTGCCTTTGCCGCTGCTTTGAATTGTCATGTGCCAACAAGTGACTGTTGGTCACGTGCTAGCACGTGATGCTTCTTCCGTAGGTTTTTCCTGATTTTAAGTCAGGAAACACAAACTGATTCTTTTCTTTCTCCTATAAATAGGAGCCAAGAAGAGAAAAGAAAAAAAGATAAAAAACAACAGAGAGAGAATACAAAAAAAAGAGAGAATTTAATTCTCCAGAGAGAAAAGAAGATCTCTTCAAAGAAAAATACTCTAGATAAAAGAAGGAAGGAGATCATTCTATAAGCTCCCACAAAACAAAAGAGAATTTAATTCTCAAACCAAGAGTTTAACTCTTCTAAAAAAGAACTTAGTTCTTCCTCTGGTTGAAAATCTGCAAAAACAGATCACCCCACAAGTTGAGAATTTAATTCTCATCAGGGAGATTCTGTCATGCAGATTCTAAACTTAGAGGGAAAATTGGGTTTAAAGAATTTAATTCTTTTACACATATAGAAATTTAATTCCTCTAAATAAAATTAGGATTTAACCCTATCAAAAGAATTTAATTCTTAAACAAGAGATTTAACTCTCCATGCACGTAATAGAGATCGGTACCTAACATGATCACGTGGTAACATGTGACCCCCTTTCTTTGAATCAGAAAAAAGAGATTTTCCAAAGTGTTTAACACTTATTTAAATGGGAAAAGGGAAAACAATAAAGACAGTTCCTCTTTTAAGGCGTATCACGTGCTCCCACGTGACCCTTAAAAAGCTCCCTAAAATAAAAAGGGAGTGAAGCTAAGACAGTTTCACTTTTTAGGCGTCTCACGTGTTCCCACGTGACCCCTAGCAATTAGCAAACAAAAAGAGGATTCTACCCAAAGGCAATGCCCGCCTAAAGGATGCTTCACATGTCCCCACGTGACCCCTGACAAATACTTTTAATATCCAACACATGGATACCCATTACGTGCCCACACGTGATGGTCATGAAGGTCAAGTGTTTAACACTTATTCTGAGGGTAAAAATAAAAGAAGCAAGGCCCAATCATCAGGCGCCTCACGTGACCCCACGTGAGCGCTTCAGTTTTAGTTTTTAACACTACTTTAAGCGCCTCACGTGGGAGCACGTGAGCGCCGAATGTACTCTAGTGTTTAACACTATATTCGAGCCAATCTTAGCCCAAATTAGCTAAGTCTTCCAGAGGCAAAATCTCTTGAAAATGAACTCCAATTATACTCTTGCCTTCCAAAACCGATCATCTCATATGGCATTCAAAGTGATTCCCAGAGCCTTCCAACCAACAATTGTTTAAGGGTACATCTCTTCATACCTCTGATATATGTCGTTGTAATCCTTCAACGTCTTCAGAGAGGTGACGGGTCCCAACAACCAGACATTCCATGGACTGTGAGGTCCTTAAACTCATAGACTATGATGTCTTTAAACTGGACTATGATGTCCTTAAACCTTATGGATTGTGAGGTCCTTAAACTCATGGACTATGATGTCCTTAAACTTTACAGACTATGATGTTTCTAAACTTTATGGATTGTGGGGTCCTTAAACTCATAGACTATGATGTCTTTAAACTTTACAGACTATGACGTCTTTAAACTGGACCGCAAAGTCCCTAAACTAAAACAATAGAGTCCAAATGCTCTTTTGTTGGATCTAAATGATCCCGTTAAGTTGATCTTAGTCTAAAATTAGATTAACGTGTCCTTGTCCTTAACTAACATTAAGTTAATCTTAGTCTAAAATTAGACTAACGTATCCTTAACAAACATTTAAGTTAATCTTAGTCTCAAATGAGACTAACGTATTATTAAACCCAAACAAAAACCCAAGTCTAAGAAAATACGGATTTTGACTAATCCACGCCCTACGGGCGACAACATAAATTAGTCTCCGTATACAATCCACGAGCAACCAAAAATAAAACAAACATACACGACACGAAGTGACCATCTGGAGAAGGAGAAAGTTGTTACTGCGATACGGTAGCGTAATTAATTGCAGGGGCTTGCGCCTGCAGGGAAAAGCGTCCCCATAATCAAAAGCCCCTCAAATGAGGGGGAATCTGACGAAGTCTGCTACATCGGCCGCATCTGTCTAAACCTCCGATACACGGTGCCATAAATCAACTTGGCTTCTTTGGAGAGGTGGACGGATAAAACCAAATAGCATCTGCCCCCAAAATTCAGGCCAGACGTCCCAACGTCCCGGTCACATCTTTCGGCGGAGAACAGATTCTGGCACGCCCGGTCATTCAGACGACTCAGGTAACGCAATTTTGATTCCAATAAGCCACTACTCTGCCAATATTCCTTGGCTCTAACTTGATCGTCGAAGGGTCCTATAGTGGTCACCCACCCCGGGATTTACTTGCTGGTAGCTCGGCGTCCACCTCAAACTCAACCCATTGAGATCTACACACTTTAGGAGACAACCTTCTTTTCAAATCTTAACTGTTCAACAACGCTCGCTATAGATCGATGAAAGATAGCATCTGAAGGAGATCATACCCTCCATCAGTTGGCGCCGTCTGTAGGAACGAAGAACTTTTTTGTTCCACAACAAAAGCTGATCTTCCGCCTTCGACCTAGTAGCGAGCGATGACCGCAACGATCCGAATACGATCCGCTACAACGGAGGCGGGAGCAGCTCTTCTCCCCTCCAAACGTCATCAACACCTTATCCGCTCGAATAGACAGGCTCACATCACTGGTGGATGCCCTTGTCCGTGTTCAAGCGGTGGGCCCTGCCCACCAGACCGCAGTTCCCCTCCCCAGGATGACGACGCACGAAGAAGGATGGATGGCCTTGCTCAGGCCCTCAATCATGCTCACCTCAGCATCACCGAGCGCCGGCGTGCCAACTCCGGCAACTACGGCCCTCGAGCAGCGGATGATTCCATGACCCGCTGGGCGCCGGACAGCTCCACACCCCGATCTCAGGAGAGGCTGGGTTGTCGCTCCAACACTCACCGCGCACTCATACCGCCTGAGGAGATGCCGGTCAGTTCGCTTGCTTCTAGGAACAATCGACACCCCCACTCCCGCCGAGGCCGCGCACTCGGAGAACGTCGGGACTACTCAAGAAGAGCCATGCCCGAGGATTTAAGAAATCTGATAGAGCGAAATCGAAGCCGCTCCGTCGCGCCGACTCGGAGCGGGGGTAGCCACCACTCCGACTGTGCTGAATTCTCGGGGTACCACCACCGGCTCACAGCCCTCGAAAAGAAAATCGAAGGCATACTACGAGATGGCCAAAAGTCCGGCGAAGGGGCCCGATATTCCGCTGTTTCACTCACAAAGCCCTTTACAGAAGAGCTGCTGGCCGAGCATGTCTCGTCCAAGAACAAGCCGCCCAAAGTGTCCCTCTTCGACGGGAAATCTGACCCAAAGGACCACTTGGATGCATTTACGGCGGCATGAGCTTTCAAGATAACTCGGATGCGGCCTAATGCTGAGCTTTCCCCACTACGCTAATCCGGGCTGGCCGGGACTGGTTCCGGGGGCTTGCGCCGCACTCCATCTCCACCTTTGACGAGCTGGCTACCCAATTTCTCGGCCATTTCGTCGGGAACCGACGGCAGAAGAAGACAGTCGACTACTTATTCACTGTCAAGAGCCGAGACAGGGAATCCTTCAAAGAGTATATCACCCGCTTCTACAATGCTCTCCTGGAGGTACCCGAGCACCGCGATGAAACAGTCATCACTGTGCTAAGGTCGGGTCTTAGACACAAAGAGTGGCTCCGATCTTTTGCATTGGCGCAACCTAAGACCATGGCCGAAGTGAAAGCGTGGACCGAGCGAGAAGTCCAACTTGAGTCCGAGGTGAACTCCAAAATGCCCGGAAGCAACCAAGCTGACCGAAAGAAGAAGGACAGGAAAGAGAAAAGGAAAGACGATCGTCTGAAACCATACTCCCCGAGGTTCCAGGAGTACACTTCTCTAAACATTTCCTAGACCAAGATGCTGGAGGAAGCTAAGGGCGAAGAGTTCTTCAGGCTCCCGCCAGCTACCCGATGGACGGGAAAACGGCTTCGAGGCCCGTATTGCGCCTATCATCGGACGCAAGGACATCCGACCGAGAATTGTAAACAGCTGTGCGATTACATCGAGGTGCCGATCCGCTCCGGTCACTTGGCAAAGTACCTGCGAGATAAATGTCAAGTAGATAGGGGGTAAGCCGGTCAAATTAAAGATGGAGAGATGACGATCGGACAGATCATGGTCATCGCCGACTGACCCAAGTCCAAGTAACATGGACTGCCGCCGAATCCGGTCATTCAACACAGAAAAGTTTAAACTGTATCAATGAATATGTATTTTGTTTAATAATAAAGATTCTTGCTTCCCTGCGATCTAAACCGCTTCTTTTTGTTTCCATGCTAAAAACATCCCGCAAGGCTGGTGGGTAGCTTTCTGCCTGTGAAGCAAGAGCACCCCTTTCACTCAAGTAAAGGAATCTCGAATGCGCGTATAAGTAGCAGATCAAAAGCTCTCCTCGCGAGTCGACCAAGTAGCTTCCTGCTCAGTCATCCCTAGTGGGTAGCTTCCTACCACACAACGCTAAGGATTAAAATCCCTCCTCTTGAGGCCGCCGAGCAGCTCCCTGCTCGGTCCATCCGCAATGGGTACCTTCATGCCCAACTACGCTATGGATCGAAGCCCTCATCGGGAGGTGACCGAGTGGATTCCTGCTCGGTCATCCCTAGCGGGTAACTTCCTACCCAACAACGCTAAGGATCAAAAGCCCTCCTTTCGAGACCACCGAGCAAATTCCCTGCCTGGTCTATCCCTAGTGGATAACTTCCTACCCATCTACGCTAAGGATCTAAAGCCCTCCTCTCGAGGCCACCGAGCAGCTTCCCTGCCCGGTCCATCCCTAGCAGATTGCTTCCTACCTATCTACACTAAGGATATAAAGCCCTCCTCTTGAGGCCACCGAGCAACTTCGCTGCCCGGTCCATCCCTAGCGGGTAGGTTCCTACCCATCTACGCTAAAGATTTAAAGCCCTCCTCTCGAGGCCACCGAGCAGCTTCCCTGCCCGGTCCATCCCTAGAGGGTAGCTTCCTACCCATCAACGTTAAGGATCTAAAGCCCTCTTAACGAGGCCACCAAGCAGCTTCCCTGCCCGGTCCATCCCTAGCGGGTAGCTTTCTACCCATCTACGCTAAGGATCTAAAGCCCTCCTCTCAAGGCCACCGAGCAGCTTTCCTGCTCGGTCCATCCATAGTGGGTAGCTTTCTACCCATCTACGCTAAGGATCTAAAGCCCTCTTCTCAAGGCCACCGAGCAGCTTCCCTGCCTGGTCCATCTCTAGTGGGTAGCTTCCTACCCATGTATGCTAAGGATCTAAAGCCCTTCTCTCGAGGCCACCGAGCAGCTTCCCTGCCCGGTCCATCCCTAGCCGGTAGCTTCCTACCCATCAATGCTAAGGATCTAAAGCTCTCTTAACGAGGCCACCGAGTAGTGTTCCTGCCCGGTCCATCCCTAGCGGGTAGCTTCCTACCCATCAACGCTAAGGATTTAAAGCCCTCTTACAAAGGCTACCGTGCAGATTCCTGCTTGGCTAATCTCCGATAAGTAGATTCCTACCCTATAAAGACGCGGATTTAGGACCCACATCAAGGAGGAATCATTCAATGTCAACCTATTCTAGCTTGGCTATTTTTTAACTCATGCTAAGACACGTGGTCGTCACCTCGACTCCAAGGTATGGACTGATACCGACCTTCCTACTCGGGTATTTTTTGACTCACGCTAAATGAGCGACCGCCACCTCAACTCCAAGGAGCGGGAGGGTACCGACATTCCCACACCTGGCTATTATTCGACTTACACTTGACACGCGATCGTCATCTAAAAAGACGGGCAACGACCTATGACTTGACACTTGCGGCAGAATGAAAATTCAAACAAGAAGAAGACTGACGAGCTAAAATACTCACGCAGAAAGCAGACAGTCAAGCAGAGGAAAATAAGCTCAACTTTATTTATATTCTAAAATTTTACAAGGTATTATGGGCTCCTCGGCCTTACAAAAAGTGCCCGGAGGCTTACAAAATTTTGGAAAGAAAAACAAAAGCTCCCAAGGGAAGAAAGCTCAGGCCGTAGGCTCAGCCGGGATTTCGCCCTGCTCGACTCTGCCCTCGGGGGCCGGTGCTTTGGTCTTTTGGATGGCTTCACCCCCTGCGGCCACCTCGGCGCCTGCCCCTGAGGCACATCCTCGGAGAGCAGGTACTTAGCACGAAGCTTACCATTGGCAAACTTCGGCATTGACACCTTGACGGCGTCGAGAGCCTCGTGCTAAACGATGGCCGAGGCTTCGGCGTGGTCAGCCTAGAACTGGTCCGACACCTTATACCTCTCCACGGACTTCACTCGGACCTCGGCAAGCTTCACGGCCTTGAGCGCCACCCGGGCGTCCTTCCTGCTGACGTCCTTTGACTTCTTCATTGCGTTATAGAGGTTACCAACCTCCTCCAACTTGGCCTGGATAGCCCGATTGAATTCACTCAGAAGTCGGTGAGATTCCTTGTACTTGGAGTTCGTCAGCTCCTCGGTGACCACCCGTGTAACGTTTTAAAAATAAATAAATAAATAAATAAAAATCCTTTAGGTGGATTTTCTGATAATCGGTAAAATAAACCGTATTTTCCGTAAAACTCAACTATAATTATTTTTCAATATAGACTTAAATACGCCTATTTTAACTATGTAATTGGTAGTATTTGGTATTTATTTGGTCACTTATAAATTATTAGTTTACTTAAATATTTTTTCTTAATTAATTATTTCTAATATTAATATAAGATTTTAATTATACATTAAATTAGTGTAAATTACAAATTGGAATGGGTTAATTTGACAAATGTGAACCATAATATATTGGAAACATAGTGTGTAACATGTAAATTCTTTCTCAAAATTCTCCATGGTTCTAGAATTTTTCTAGGTTTTATTTAGAAAAGAAAATGAATAAAATCAAATAAATATGAAAAGACTTAAAGGAGATGATTTATTTAAGAGGTTTCTACACAATTCTACACTCCTTTCTCTCTCTCTCTCCACTTCCCCTCAATTGGCCGAGCCTTTCATGAGGCAGACCCATTTTTTTCCCAAGATCTTTTCTCATAAAAAATCATCAAAAATTCTATCAAAATCAAATTAAAACCTCACAAATTCCAAATCCAATACTTATCCATTATTCTTTAGCCATATTAGCTTGGATCTTGGAGTAAAATTATCATTTTTGGGAGGCTTGGGTGCATGTTTGATCTCATTTTTATTGAGGCATAATTCTAACCCTAGTGTTAATTGTGGGTTAATTACTTTAATTTAATGAATTTCGGTGTTTTATTATGGTTCAAATTGCTAACTTGAAAATTCAAGATTAGCGTTTTAAAATCAAGTTAGGGTTTTTATAAATTGTTTATGATTACATGGTGTAGTTTTACATGTTAAGACATGGAAAACTTAATCTAGTTGCTAATTTTTAAATTGTTGCATTTAAAATATCCAAATTAAGAATTTTAAGCAAACTAGGTTTTTAGAAATTAAATAAAATGTGAGATTAAAACCTAGTAAGGGTTTTCATCACATCATTAACATTATAAAGTGTAGTTTAACACTTTAGATCATGCAAAACCTAGTTTAGTTGTTGTTTTGTGCATTGTTACTTTGAAATTGTTAAAATTAGATAATTTTGCAAACTAGAATTTTGGGTTTAATGAAAATTGATGAGATTAAATTATAGAAATGGTTTGTATGATCTAGTTATGATATTTAGTGAATATTATGGCCACTAGTTTTGTTAAAACATTATGTTTTGAACTAAAACGGTTATTTGAGGCTTTTTAGGTTTTCGGGAATAAATCGATTTGATTTATTTTGAGGTTTTGATGAGTTACAACTTATTTCATATTATAATTTGTGAGTTGTGAAACCACGATTGGTACGTTTGGTTTTTCTCGATCAATTGGCGTTTGTACGCCGATGTCGAGGGTTATTTGGTTCTTTTGCTGGAGCGGGTCATAGGTTTTAACCTATGCGGGTTTCGTGTGCCGTTTTGGTTTTTTTTTTTCCACGATTTCGGTATACGATATGATATATGTTTGCATATAGGTACCTCCCACATGGACTTCGGACGATGAAGAAGAGGATGGCGGCATCGACTCCGACAGACAATGACCAGGTGAGTAGATGTATATCTACGGGGGAAGTCGGGTGGATGGTGTATAGCACCCCCGCAACTTCGTAGGATATGATGTAGTCTTGATATAGTAATATATATAGATATGTTATTGCGAGATACGATTACGGAGTAAGAAAAATTTTAGGAGACCACAGATCGGAATTTGTGTAAGTAGGATGATAGTGTTTTTAGTCTAGTTCTTAGCCGTGAGACCCTAGAGTATAGGTTGACACACACAAACATGCACACAACATATACACAGGATATGAGGATGTTATATGATACTCGGAGATGAATCGATATGATCGGGCATGATGCCTTGAGAAATTTGATATGTGACCGAGTTATGGTATTATAGCGGATCGTTGTGCGATAAGAAAATATATACTATATGATAAATGTGTGATGACATTGGAATGTTTTAAGACTTTAGGTCAGTAATCAGATCATGATATTTTTTTTGACGATAATACCTTGTGAATGATGATATATATATGATAGTTAACATATGATCGAGATATGATATGAGATATGTTATGAAATTTATAATGGATCGCTTGGGTGATGTATACTTCTATATGATGATATGTGATGATGATATCGGATTGTATGAGACTTTAGATCAATAACCAGATCATAATATTGTTGATGATGATACCATATGATTGATGATATATATATGATAGTTGACCCGTACCCCGATTTTGGGATGCCGTACGATGGATTTTACCGTATGAGATATAGATGTGATGATTGATCCACACTCTTGACTTGAGGAAGTCGTATTTTGTACGTGACGCTATTGAGGCTAGATCGCCAACTACTAGAGATATCGACTCGGACTTTAGGTGGATTCATCTTACCTATCGACTAGCTTCTTTAGTCCAGTCCCTTAGTTGGTTAGATAGATACTGGTTTAGGCTCGAGTCATATTTATTTTCAGAACTAATGAATCATGTGCATTTTTAAAGACAGCCTGAGGGATACTACGGATTTTTCAAAAAACATATCTTTTTATTATAAAACCCCGTAGCTCATACTTTTCTAAAAACCACGATTCGTTCTATTTCAAACACCAAACTGTATAACTCGTAGTTGGATAATGTATATTATTCATGGTTACGGTTACTTCATCATTCTTCGTATGTTCATGTTGCTCTCATCGCATTTTATGCTTATGCACGTGTTTTCTTTAATAATTATGAACCCTGCTTATTAGGACACTAGCACCATTACCGATGATGCACATGCTTCACATACACTTGTTTGCCGGCTCACACACATCATCATCGGTAATTGCCATGTCACGTACACTTTAGAAAATATTATCTCATTGATATAATCAGATAAAGGCTAGTTACCACATAATATTTGTGTGATTGCTCTCATGTGTTAACTTAGATATTGCATTCGTTATATAGATACTTCATGCATTTATATATCCATTCATATACTATTCTTGTGCTTTGTGCCGATATTCACTGTTTACTTACTCTTGATTCTTGGATTTCGGATTTCCATGAGATTTCTGGATTTGGGGGAAAACCGCAAGAATATATATATAAACTTCTCTCTCTCTCTCTCTCTCTCTCTCGCTCTCTCTCTTTTTAAAATACAAGTTGCGGTTTTATCGTGATGTATGTGTCGTCCACCATGAGTTTTCATGATTGCTGTTGGATTTCGAAGCCCGATTCGAGAAGTAGGATGAACCGTTTCGGGTATATGGTGGGCCCGGTAGGTACCCCGGGGCAAGAAGATCGCAGAGGAGGGCATTGAGCCCGGCAGGGGCACGGACTATTTACCGGTTATATCTGACGCGGTGGATATCCAGAGGATACCGACCGTAGATCATGAGATTTGATGATATGGGCCGATCCGGACTGACGGAGCCCGAGATATTGAGATATTGAGACATTGAGATATTGTGTCGATGCTTGACACGGACTTTCTGTCGATTTCACTGATGATGTTTCAGTTTTATAATACAAGATTCATTGATGATTTTCTTATATCAGATTATTCAGATTTAGTGGTGGATTTTCTCATTCATGATGCATTCATACATCAGATATGTGACTCATTACTGTTTAGTGACACTGACACGAGCACAGAGTATTGCACTTATGCATAGATTATTACCCTGTCACTACTAGATGTCTAGTGTTATGTTAAGTATATTATTATGACCTAGGAGATCATCGTGCATGCGATTTCTACCCGCAGATGTCTTCTACTCACGAGTTGGCAACTCACCCCCATTGTGCCAAATTTTTCTTACAGGTTCAAATGTACAGGTTTCCTTGGAGGCTTGATTGCACACCATTTCTTTCAGGGTGATTGCTTTAGTAGGTCGGTTCATTTACATCGTGACCGCCGTTGTACTTTTATTTATTTCATTTGTATCTAGTAAGCTCCCTCAACCAGACTTGTATTACTTGATAGATTTAGAAGACCAGTTGTTTATTCTTTCGACCTTAGAGTCATGCTTGTATTATTATGGTTTTCTGATGGTTTTGATGGTTTTCTTTGAGTTTTGATACTCGCCCTTCGGCGTTGTATATTATTTTGCTTGCGTGGTTGTGACTGCCAATTGGCGAAGAGCTAGCTCCCGCTTGGGGATGCATTTTATTATTGCTTGTATATATTATTCTTGTTTATACCCGTTTGGGGCCAGTTTTTACAAAGGAGACTCTGCCGAAATTTTTGAGAAAATTTGATGTTGCTTTTAAACTTGTTTTCCTACACTTCTTCTTTTAAATGGTTTAGATTTCCGGGCTTCGGCTTGCTTAGATTACGTTATTCCTTTAGACGTTTCATAATTTAAGTGCCGGTCAAGTTCCGTACCTTCGGGTTGTGACAAAGTTAGTATCAGAACGTTAGGTTTTACCTTCTAGTGTAATATGACCCTTGGTTGATGGAGTAGGTGACTAAAATAGAGTGATGTACCGTGTGTATGTTCCGCGACATACTTACGATACGCTACTCCGCTTAAGGAGCCTTAGGATGTACATTTCTTTGCACCGTATTTCTATTCGTTCCTATGATCTATCTTCATCGATGTCGGATGGTGGTTTATGTTACCACGGTCGCACGGGCAGAGAGAGCTGCGATTAGAGTTACGGTCAGCATGAGCGTTTAGATTTGTCGTTGACTACATTTTCTTGTGGACGCGAGCGTTTGATATCTGCACCAGATGATCGGGCCACTGCTAGAGACCGGCTAGAATGTGATGACCGTTAGTGTATCGTCTATTCTTGAGGATTGAGGCACTGTTTAGTGTGCAGACGAAGGGTATTCACATGTCATCTAGGCGAAGTTAAAAGGTTAGAACGATAGTCAGAAACCCATTTTCCCAAGTTTAAGGTATTCGGAAGAACATGCAGGTAATTCTATGGACTCTCTAGAAAAATGAAACCCTAACTCGACATAATGACCATGAGAATGCCTTTGAACCTTAGGGTTTACGGCAATTCCACGGTGCCATTAGTGAGACTTGGGTTTGCCCTTCTACGGCTGGTCCTCAGGTGCTGTGGCATATACTGGATATTTTTAAACTGCAATCGAGTGTTGAGCTCTCGGAGGATTTTGGGACTTTGATGAATCGATCAAAAAGTTTAACGTAGTCAGGATATCATGTGATGGGATACATTACTTGGGAAACTCTAAATATGAGTATAGCCGTTTGTAGCGCCGTTCATACAGCTACGAGGAGACGGGAGCCAAAGAACACCAGGGGCCAGACTATGAACGGGATGCAAGGAAATACCTTGCTCTGCTGGCTTTGGATGCATCGACACCTTCGACGTTGGAGAAGGAGCACATTGACGTCTGTGTTACGATTTGCGATTTGGTGATTTGAATTTCACATTTCCGTTGTTTGGATTTTGGTATTTTGAGGATTTCATTTTATGATTGATATTCCTATATGCATATTCATGGCACTCGATTAGTGTTCCATATATCAGTTGTATTGATGTTCGTTTTGTGCATACCCATTGCACTTGATTTTGATTTTTATGCATTCTGAGATACTGATTTGATTTCGTATATATGGGTTGCACATGATTTTGGGCTTATGTTTTTGGTATAGTTTTCATGCACTTTTCGTACTTCGATTTGGTCTTGTGCACACTGATGCATGTACTTGTGAGTTTATCTATCGCGGTATACTTGATTTTGATTCGGTGTATGTCGTATACCGCTGATTTCGATTTTGATATTCGATATATGTTTTCGTGCACCATGTGCACTTGATTGAGATTTTTGCGCACACTTGGCGCATTTGATGCGATTTTGTGCACACCAGATGCACTAAATCGGGATTTGTGCAGATTAGATGCACCTGATATTGTTGTCGTGCACGCCCGTTTCACTTGACAAGATGTTTTTGTGCGCACCTGTTGCACTCAGTTTTGTTTCTGTGCATATTCGTGGCATCTGTATTTGATTTCGATTTTCGTGCTCACCGGACGTATGTGGTACGTTTTATATTGTATTTGAAATTGATTTCATTTTGAGCAGTACGTTTTTATGATATTTATTTTGGTATAGTAACTGAGCAGGACTGTACTGACAACAGTACCAAGGTGTTTTTGCATGCATTGATAGTTACCAAAGGGATTTCCAAAAAGGAGTCATAGTCTTAATATTTTCTTATGTGTCTGAGGTGAAACGAAACATTTTACAAAGGAAACCTTTCTAAATTATTTTCAAAATGGCAGGACGTGTATGTTAAATAAAAGATATATAAGTATAGCTATTTTTCTTAAAATGAACGTCCACCACTTGTGCTGTGATACGCGCATCGCACAGCGATTTGAAAAAGGGGTTTTGCGTGCTTTTCTATTCAGATGTTTGGACGATTTTACTACGATGCGTACTATATACAAATTATAGTTTTGATGCATATCATGTTGGTTTTCGTATTGGACTTTGAAATTGTATTTTCACCATGACTCCGATGATTGCGTGATACTTGACAGAGTTTTGAGTTTGAGTTATGTACTTGTTTTCCATGAGCAAGCATTACGCTAAGATGTGTTTTATGTATTGATGATTTAGGAGCCCCGACGATTTGAGTGTTTTAATGAAATGTTTTAGTATTTGGGGGAGTTTTAATTTAAATTCGGAGACTGAATTTCTTTAAGGGGGGAAGATTGTAACGTTTTAAAAATAAATAAATAAATAAAAATCCTTTAGGTGAATTTTCTGATAATCGGTAAAATAAACCGTATTTTCCGCAAAACTCAACTATAATTATTTTTCAATATAGAATTAAATGCGCCTATTTTAACTATGTAATTGGTAGTATTTGGTATTTATTTGGTAACTTATAAATTATTAGTTTACTTAAATATTTTTCCTTAATTAATTATTTCTAATATTAATATAAGCTTTTAATTATACATTAAATTAGTGTAAATTACAAATTGAAATGGGTTATTTGACAAATGTGAACCATGACATATTGGAAAAATAGTGTGTAACATGTAAATTCTTTCTCAAAGTTCTCCATGGTTCTAGAATTTTTCTAGGTTTTATTTAGAAAAGAAAATGAATAAAATCAAATACATGTGAAAAGACTTAAAGGAGATGATTTATTTAAGAGGTTTCTACATAATTCTACACTCATTTCTCTCTCTCTCTCTCTCCACTTCCCCTCAATTGGCCGAGCCCTTCATGAGGCAGACCCATTTTTTCCCAAGCTCTTTTCTCATAAAAAATCATCAAAAATTCCATCAAAATCAAATTAAAACCTCACAAATTCCAAATCCAATCCTTACCCATTATTCTTTAGCCATATTAGCTTGGATCTTGGAGCAGTTAGCATTTTTGGGAGGCTTGGGTGCATATTTGATCTCATGTTTATTGAGGTATAATTCTAATCCTAGTCTTAATTGTGGGATAATTAATTTAATTTAATGAATTTCGGTGTTTTATTATAGTTCAAATTGCTAACTTGAAAATTCAAGGTTAGGGTTTTTAAATCAAGTTAGGGTTTTTATAAGTTGTTAATGATTACATGGTGTAGTTTAAGATGTTAAGACATGAAAAACTTAATCTAGTTGCTAATTTTTAAATTGTTGCATTTAAAATATCCAAATTAAGAATTTTAAGCAAACTAGGTTTTTAGAAATTAAAAAAAAATGTGAGATTCAAATCTAGTAAGGGTTTTCATCACATCATTAACATTATAAAGTGTAGTTTAACACTTTAGATCATGCAAAACCTAGTTTAGTTGTTGTTTTGTGCATTGTTACTTTGAAATTGTTAAAATTAGATAATTTTGCAAACTAGAATTTTGGGTTTAATGAAAATTGATGAGATTAAATTATAGAAATGGTTTGTATGATCTAGTTATGATATTTAGTGAATATTATGGCCACTAGTTTTGTTAAAACATTTAGTTTTGAACTAAAACGGTTATTTGAGGCTTTTTAGGTTTTCGGGAATAAATCGATTTGATTTATTTTGAGGTTTTGATGAGTTACAACTTATTTCATATTATAATTTGTGAGTTGTGAAACCACGATTGGTACGTTTGGTTTTTCTCGATCAATTGGTGTTTGTACGCCGATATCGAGAGTTATTTGGTTCTTTTGCTGGAGCGGGTCATAGGTTTTAACCTATGCGGGTTTCGTGTGCCGTTTTGGTTTTTTTTTCCCACGATTTCGGTATATGATATGATATATGTTTGCATATAGGTATCTCTCACATGGACTTCGGACGATGAAGAAGAGGATGGCGGCATCGACTTCGACAAACAATGACTAGGTGAGTAGATGTATATCTACGGGGGAAGTCGGGTGGATGGCGTATAGCACCCCCGCAACTTCGTAGGATATAACGTGGTCTTGATATAGTAATATATATATATATATATATATATATATATATATATATATATATGTTATTGCGAGATACGATTACGGAGCAAGAAAGGTTTTAGGAGACCACGGATCGGAATTTATGTAAGTAGGATGATAGTGTTTTTAGTCTAGTTCTTAGTCGCGAGACCCTAGAGTATAGGTTGACACACACACACGCACGCATACAACATATACACGAGATATGAGGATGTTATATGATACTTGGAGATGATTCGATATGATCGGGCATGATGCCTTGAGAAATTTGATATGTGACCGAGTTATGGTATTATAGCGGATCGTTGTACGATAAGAAAATATATATTATACGATAAATGTGTGATGACATTGGAATATTTTGAGACCTTAGGTCAGTAATCAGATCATGATATTGTTTGACGATAATACCTTGTGAATGATGATATATATGATAGTTGACATATGATTGAGATATGTTATGATATTTATAATGGATCGCTTGGGCGATGTATACTTTTATATGATGATATGTGATGATGACATCGGATTGTATGAGACTTTAGATCAGTAACCAGATCATGATATTTTTGATGATGGTACCATATGATTGATGATATATATATGATAGTTGACCCGTACCCCGATTTTGGGATGCCGTACGATGGATTTTACCGTACGAGGTATAGATGTGATGATTGATCCACACTCTTGACTTAAGGAAGTCGTACTTTGTACTGACGCTATTGAGGCTGGATCCCCGACTTCTAGAGATATCGACTCGGACTTTAGGTGGATTCATCTTACCTATCGACTAGCTTCTTTAGTTCAGTCCCTTAGTTGGTTAGATAGATACTGGTTTAGGCTCGAGTCATATTTATTTTCAAAACTAACGAATTGTGTGCATTTTTAAAGACAGCCTGAGGGATACTACGGATGTTTCAAAAAACATATCTTTTTATTATAAAACCCCGTAGCTCATACTTTTCTAAAAACCACGATTCATGCTATTTCAAACACCAAACTGTATGACTCGTAGTTGGATAATGTATATTCTTCATGGTTAGGGTTACTTCATCATTCTTCGTATGTTCATGTTGCTCTCATCGTATTTTATGCTTATGCACGTGTTTTCTTTAATAATTATGAACCCTGCTTGTTAGGACACCAGCACCATTACCGATGATGCACATGCTTCACATACACTTGTTTGCCGGCTCACACATATCATCATCAGTAATTGCCATATCACGTACACTTTAGAAAATATTATCTCATTGATATAATCGGCTAAATGCTAGTTACCACATAATATTTGTGTGATTGCTCTCATGTGTTAACTTATAGATTTCATTCGTTACATAGATACTTCATGCATTTATATATTCATTCATATACTATTCTGGTGCTTTATGCCGATATTCACTGTTTACTTACTCTTGATTCTTGGATTTCGGATTCCATGAGATTTCTGGATTTGAGGGAAAACCGGAAGAACATATATAAACCTCTCTCTCTCTCTTTTTAAAATGCAAGTTGCGGTTTTCTCGTGATGTATGTGTCGTCCACCATGAGTTTTCATGATTGCTGTTGGATTTCGAGACCCGATTCGAGGAGTAGGATGAACCGTTTCGGGTACATGGTGGGCCCGGTAGGTACCCCGGGACAAGAAGATCGCAAAGGATGGCGTTGAGCCTAGCAGGGGCATGGACTATCTACCGGCGATGTCTGACGCGGCGGATATCCGGAGGATACCGACCGTAGATCGTGAGATTTGATGATATAGGCCGATCCGGACTGACGGAGCCCGAGATATTGAGACATTGAGATATTGAGATATTGAGACATTGAGATATTGGGTCGATGCTTGACACGGACTTTCTGTCGATTTCACTGATGATGTTTCAGTTTTATTATACAAGATTCATTGATGATTTTCTTATATCAGATTATTCAGATTTAGTGGTGGATTTTCTCATTCATGATGCATTCATACATCAGATATGTGACTCATTACTGTTTAATGACACTGACACGAGCACTGAGTATTGCACTTATGCATAGATTATTACGCTGTCACTACTAGATGTCTAGTGTTATGTTAAGTACATTATTATGACCTAAGAGATCGTCATGCATGCGATTTCTACCCACAGATGTCTTCTACTCACGAGTTGGCAACTCACCCCCGTTGTGCCAAATTTTTCTTACAGGTTCAAATGTACAGGTTTCCTTGGTGGCTTGCTTGCACACCATTTCTTTCATGGTGATTGCTTTGGTAGGTCGGTTCACTTACATCGTGACCGCCGTTGTACTTTTATTTATTTCATTTGTATCTATTAAGCTCCCTCAACCAGACTTGTATTATTTGATAGATTTAGAAGACCAGTTGTTTATTCTTTCGACCTTAGAGTCACACTTGTATTATTATGGTTTTCTGGTGGTTTTGATGGTTTTCTTTGAGTTTTGATCCTCGCCCTTCGGCGTTGTATATTATTTTGCTTGCGTGGTTGTGACCGCCAATTGGCAAAGAGCTAGCTCCCGCTTGGGGATGCCTTTTATTATTGCTTGTATATATTATTCTTGTTTGTACCCGTTTGGGGCCAGTTTTTACAAAGGAGACTCTGCCGAAATTTTTGAGAAAATTTGATGTTGCTTTTAAACTTGTTTTCCTACACTTCTTCTTTTAAATGGTTTAGATTTCTGGGCTTCGGCTTGCTTAGATTACGTTACGCCTTTAGACGTTTCGTAATTTAAGTGCCGGTCACGTTCCGTACCTTCGGGTCGTGACAACCCGGGTTTCGAGGGCGGCTGTCGTCTCCTCCGCCTGTTGCAGCCGAAGGCGCAGATCCTCCTCCTGCGAGGACGATTCATCCTCCTTCTTCATGGTCGGGGCGATCTCCTCGGATTCTTTATTGACAATAAGGGCGCAGTGGTGGAGGACCTGAGGAAAGCATCAAAAGGAGTTAGAAAAGTTCAAACAGAAAAAATATATGCTCAAGAAGATTCTTAAAGGAAAACGGATACCGACCTGAACTGCTTCGTGAGCGATGGCGGCAACCTGGGCCTTCAGGGTCCCGAAGGGAATCTTGCTCCCAGCTGCTTGCTCCATGTCGGAGAGCAAGCTGTCGGTAACGGAGAGCCCCGAGGGCACCTCGATGCAGAAGTCCTCCTCCTACACTGGGATCCCGGTAGAAGGCGCCCAAGGAATCGTCCTTTTGTGCCTTTCTAGGGGGACGTCGGAGGGCTCGACATCCTCTTCCTCCTCCCTCACCCAGGGCGCCGGATCCCGTGCATGCTTCTGCCCCCTCCCCGTGGAGCTCTTCGGGGACTCGGGGTGATGCAGCTGAAGGCTTGCTAGACGGGGTAGGCCTTGGGGCCGAGCTCGGACCAAGTCGGGACGAACTTCCGCCCCCAGTCTTCTTTTGGGCCTTCACGGCCATGGCAGCTAAGAACTTGGATCGGTCCATTTGCTCTGCAAAAAGGAGGATACACAAAAGAGAGTTAGCGACGCTGAAAAGGGCAAAGAAAATTTATCAAAGTCTAAATAGGTCGTCTACGGCCCTAACTTACCCAGAAAGCACGCAGGGCTGGGCCCAGCCCAGCTCAGAGCCTGCTCAGAAAGCAGGGCGTCGGCCCGCTAGATTGGCTCCCACAACGACACCACCCTTGTCTCGGGTGAAGATGACTATTTCGCCCTCGGGCAGTCGGCCTTGTGCCACTGTATAGGCACAGGCCAATCCTCGCTCTCGGGTGGCCCGACGAATATGAACTTCTCCTTCCATTCATGGATGGAAGAAAGGACGGCAACCACACACGACCCAGCCAACCCGCCCTTATGGTTTTTGAAGGAAAAATACACCCAGCTCGGCTTATCCTTGCTGGTGCTAGGATGATTCTTATAACAGAGGAAGGAAACGAGGAAGTTCAAACTGAAGGGGACGTTTTCAAGTTTCAACTGGACCAGAAACCTGAGGAGGATTCTCCACGAGTTTGGCGCTAGCTGGCCCGGGGCAAGATGGAAGCAACGAAGCACCCTACATACCTCGGTAGAGAAAGGCAGACGCATTCCGGCCCTGAATGCTTCCAAATACAGGGCGGTCTCCTTACCCTGCACCTGGTCCGCCCGCTCAACCTCTCTAGCTAAGCGAAGCAAATAGTTGGAGGGAATATGGAATCGAGCCCTAATCTCGGTAAGCTCATCCACATTCCTCAAGACAGAGGGCGCATCGCGGGCATTCCCGATGCGCACCTTAGAGGCCCTTGTCGCCATCCGTCGGCGAACGATACAGGCAGCCTTGGCTCTAGGGGGTGAACCTGACACAGATGACGCAGCAGAAGAACCCTCTCGGCTATCTGAAGCAAGGGGAGGAAGACCCGTTGGACTCGGCTCCAACAACTGGAGCTTCATCGTCTGACTCTACCGTAACTACTTCTACAGACTCCTTAGATGAAGGCATCTAACCTGATTCAAAGGAATGGGCCCGTCGAGGAAAAAACATGGGTAATCCGATCTAAAAGGAAGGAGCGTCGAGCAATCTTTGACATCGAAAGTGAATTATGGTGGAAGTATTGGCCCTAGGGGGCCTCCTCCTATTTATACACTCCAAAGAAAGCATTTAACGGCCCAGATCGATTCCCACCAAAACGAAACGTCGCGCCTCCCAGCCGTCAGAGCTCTACGTGGCGATTGTCCATTGGGGACTATTCCTTTATAAAATAGGGATGAAGGAAAGTTCCTCACTAAAACAGTCCCACGTGTTTAACATGTGAGTGCCTATATGCAACGCATATAGGCACAGCAATTAAAACAATTGCCTAGCTAATAAGCCTCACGTATTAAACACGTGAGGACACTTCCCTACGTAGAATTAAATTCTACTCAACAAGGAACCGTTGGATCAAAGATCCAATGATGATAGAATTAAATTCTATTGAACTTTTAAATGGGAAATGATATTTTCTGTTAAACAGAAAGTTAGCGGATCAAAGATCTCATGAGTTGGAAAATATTTTTCATCTCTATTTAAAAAAAAGAAAAATTGTGCTCCGTTAAACCAAGCACCTTTAGATTAAAAATCCAACGGTGATTAAAAATCACCAATCTACAAAATAAATTATGTACAGGAAAATATTTTCCTAATCTTGTTTAAGAAACAAGAAAATATGTTCTGTGAGGCAAAACCCTTGGATCAAAGATCCAACAGCAGGTAAAACCCCCAAATCAATTGAAGTCTCTCAATGAGAGATTTCCTAAAACTAATTAACAAACTTCTCTCCGCTATATAAAGAACCCAAGACTTCAAAAAAAAGAACAGAGAGAGAAACATACAGAAAAAAAGGAAGAAGGAACAGAAGGGGGGATACAAAAAAAGAAAGAAAGAGAATTCAATTCTCTGAAAGAAGAATATCCCCTTCTTAAACAAAAAACCTAGGTAAGAAGAAAATAGAAGAGATTATCCTAACCCTTCTTCACCTCTTTAAGGGTTTAACCCTTCGTACAAGAACTTAGTTCTTCCTCTGGTTGAGATCTGCAGAAGCAGATCTCCCCACAAGTTAAGAATTTAATTCTCATCGGGGAGATTCTGTTATGCAGATTCAAAACTTAGTGGAAAGAACTAAGTTCAAAGAATTTAATTCTTACACAAGTATATAGGAATTTAATTCCTCTGATAACACTAGGATTTAACCCTGTAAAGAATTTAATTCTTATAAAACAAGAGACTTGAAATGCTCTAAACTCAGATCCCAGCTTCGTTAATATGAGATCAAAATTTTCATGCACGTAGAAGGAAAGACTGGCGATTTATTAGTGCTCAACACTATAAAAAACCTTTCGTGTTCCCCCACGTGAGCACCTCTGATGAACAAAAAAGAATGGCTGAGACTGAGTCACGTGTTTCCCACGCGAGTGCCTAAAAGAAGAACAAGAAATGCCTTTTAGGGCAGTCACGTGTTTTCCACGCGACCCCCAATCAGGTGCTTAGCACTTATATAAAAAAAGGAATAGACCCAAAAACAACGCTCACATTTTGAAGGTGCCTCACGTGTTCGCATGTGAGCACCACAGGGTCCAAGTGCTTAGCGCTTATAAACGAAAGAGAAATAAAATCCAGAGAACAGTTCCCATTTCGAGCGCCTCACGTGCTCATACGTGAGCCAAATGCTCAGCACTTATAATAGAAGAGGGAAATAAAATCCAAAAAGGCAGTACCCAACTTCAGGGCGCCTCACGTGCTCACACTTGAGTGCCACAAGAATTAAGTGTTTGACACGTATATATAAATGGGGACTTAAACCCAATATACCGAGCCAACTTTGAGGTGCCTCACGTGAGCGCCCCCAGAATCCAGTGTTTAACACTGCTTTAGAATCTTACGTGGGAACACATGAGTGCTGAACGTATACTAGTGCTAAACCCTATCGGAAATCAACTCCAGCCTCAAGTTGGCTAAGTCTTCTTGAGATTAAAATATCTTCGATCTCCAAATAAACCGAGCCTCTAAGCTCATGCCTTCCCAAAGCAGATGAAGAAATCTTAGTCTCAAAATACGACTAATGATTTCTGGGCTCGACCATCAATTCTTTTTCCCTCAAACATGGAATTGGTTCAAGGGTATATCTCTCTACACCTCTGATACATGTCATTGTAATTCCTTAACGTCTTCAGAGAGGTGGCGGGTCCTGACAACCAACTGCTTTTGGATGCACTTCCCAAAATGACGACAACGGACTGCAACGTTCTTAAACTAGCTACGGACCGCAACGTCCTTAAACTAGCTACGGACCGCAACGTCCTTAAACTACAACGGACCACAACGTCTTTAAACTAGATACGGACCGAAACGTCCTTAAACTAACAACGGACCGAAACGTCTTTAAACTAAAACAGTAGAGACTAAATGCTCTTTTGTTGGATCTGAATGATCCTAAATCCTGTTAAATAGATCTTAGTCTAAAATTAGACTAACGTATCCTTAACAAATATTTAAGTTGATCTTAATCTCAAATGAGATTAATGGGCCTTAAATCAAATAAAATCCAAATCTAAGAATATACGGATTTGGACTAATCCACGCCCTATGGGCGACAACATAGATTAGTCTCCGTATACAATCCACGGGCAACCAAAAATAAAACAAACACACATGACACAAAGTGAACTTCTGGAGCAGGAGAAAGTGGTTATCGCTACGCGGTAACGTAATTAACTATAGGGGCTTGCGCCTGCAGGGAAGAGCGTCCCTACAATCAAAAACCCCTCGCAAATGAGGGGGAATCTGACGAAGTCTGCTACAACAGCCGCATCTGTCCAAACCTCTGATACACGGCGCCATAAATCAACTTTGCATCTTCGGAGAGGTGGACGGATAAATCCAAATAGCATCTGCCCCCAAATTCAGGCAAAACGACCCTTCCCGGATCCGTCTCCGTTTTCGGCGGTAAACAGATTATGGCACGCCCGGTGGAACCTTTTCCTCTTTCCACTCCACACTTTGAGTGTAGTGTTCGCGAACAAATTGCTATTTGCTATGGTTGCCCCTGGATTTGAGGTACTAAGATTTGGTGTCTTGTTCCTGTACAGAAGAGAAGAGAAATCGATGGCTTCCAACTGCATCTGCAACAACAACTCTCACTCCACCCAAAATAGAGGAATGACTTATGGGCCCCAAGTTGCTTTCATCTTTGCAATGCCAGTGGAGCGGGTGACTCAAGCCACCACTGGACTGTTCTTTGGGACCATAATCCCACCAGCACCCAGTGCCACTACAAGAAGCTCATAAGAAGTCGGTCTTCGATCGACTTGTAATATTCACGGCCCCTCTCAACGGGTCGTCCAGTTATAATGCATCAGTCTTCAACAGGCTGAGCCACAGCTCAAGTGGGCCCGCAAAGAGGCCACCCAAGGGGGTTATCCTGAAACGGATAGCCATTCCAACTCCGGCGAGAGATGTTATCAAAGGGGTGTCTCCTACCAAAAGGTCGGCCTTTGAAAGATTGACCGTCCCCTCTCAACGGACATCAGTCTTCAACAGACTGGCACCAGCAGTAGCCCTTCATCAGAGCAGGAGGCATGACGAAGCCGCTTCCACAACTGAGTCAATCCCATCTGCAAGGCATGCTCGATGTCGCCACTGGCGTCGAGTGAGAATATCTAGGGGCAACTCCCCCTCTGGACTTACTCTACCAGCTCCAATGGCGGAAGTCGGCGCTACTGTTTCAACTGGAAACAGCTTTGAACTGCTAAGGAGGGTGCGAAAGAACTCCCCAACCGCGGTGCTGAATAAATCTCCACCGCCTGCTGAAAACATGATGCATGCAAAGCCGGAGCAACCCCTTCAGCGGTTGTCTTCAAAAATCCACAGAGTCTGGCGGAAGGTCCAAGATTCTGTGATCAATAAAAATTACTCTCGCTGACTAGAGAAAAAGAAGACTCGGCAGGAGGAGGACCATCCCTCCGTCATATAATGGAAGGCCTCATCCACATGGGTGCCTGTTGCAACAACCACTCCAACTTTGGCCTCCCACAAAAAGAGAAGGCCTAAGAATCTCCCACCACCGGCGGTAAATCCCAAAGGTGATGGATCCAAACACCCTAAGTATGGTGGCATGATCGTGCACACGGTGTACATGGCTTCCAGGAAAGAGGAAATCCGTGCTTCCGTAGGTCATCGACTACTCACTCAGTTGTTGACGAAAACTCAGGAGAAGCAACAAAAGCTCCAGGAGATGCTGATGAAAATGGCAGCACTCACCGGGCAGATAGAAAGCCTGGAATCAACGTCTGAGCAGCGCCAGGAACAAGAGACCGATACCGAGTTCCTGCGGAGGGTGCTAGAAAGAAAGGATAAGGAGGCCGCGGAACAGGCCGCTAATATAAAGTAGATGGCACTTCTATTCCAATACATGGTTGGGATGATGATCCTGCCGGAACCTCCAGCCGAAGACCCTCCGATGATCATCGAAGACGACATGGGGGAAACGTCAAACCCTCCTCCGGCTATCTCAGTAGCCAAGGAAGAAACGATCTCCAAAGCTTCCCTTGATGACTACATAGCAACAAATACAAGCCCATCAAGTGAGTGAAGCGGCTGGCCAAGTCGTCAGAACTGGGCGACCTTATCCAGACTGGTACGATCAAATCAAGTACCCACCAGGATATACGATCCCTAAGTTCCATATGTATAAGAGGATGGGAAATCCATACCAGCACGTTGCTCAATTCAGAGCTTTGTGTGGTAATACTAGAGGCGACGACAAACTACTGCTTCGCCAGTTTGTTGGCAGCTTGTCGGAAATGGCATTTGAATGGTACTCCGAGCTCCTAAATGACTCTGTCAAAACATTCACGGAGATGGAATTACTATTCCCACAGCGGTTCGCAAGCGCAAGTGAGCGCACCCCGATCACGGCATTAATCATTGCCAGGGTGAAGCCAGGAGAGACCTGGGTTCAATACGCAATCCGGTGGCGGAACCTATGGTCAAAATGGGAACAACGCATAGAAGAAGCTCCTGCCGTGGGCATGTTCGTAGGGACCCTTGATCCTTAGGCGACTATATCCCAATTTATGATGTTCTTCAAACCGACTACCATCCAGGTCTTGATCAATAAGCTGGCCCAAATGAATCGGATGGGCCATAGGACGTCCTCTTCAAAAACGGATCCCCAGAATGAAAAGGGAAAAGGGAAAGCGACCTTCGTTGCCAATGCTCAACAGCAACCAATTGACCCGAAACTGGTTGCTCACCAAAGCGACACGCCCACGCCGATCCCTCGAAGAGAAGCTATGGCATCCTTACTCGTTTCCCCGGGATAAAATGAGGAGACTATTCGAACTGGCAGTGCGCAAATCACTCTGCCGGATCCGAGACATCCACTGCAGCCTGGTAACATCAACAGTCTCAATTACTGCTCCTACCACAGAGTACTCGGCCACCCGATTGAGGATTACTACGTTTTCAAAAATTGGGTCGAAGACCAATACCAACAAAGCAAGTTTGTGCTATCAGAAAACTGGAGGGTGAACCCACCATGGAGGCACGCTCCTAAAAAGGTGGACACGCCAGGGGCATCATGCTCGTTTGTAGAAGAAGCTCCGTGGAAAGTTATCCTTTCAGCTAAAACTAAAAGAATGTTGAAAGATCTTCAAGCATGTACGGCGATCAGGTGGAAAGGCCCGCTGAGGCCGAGATCATTGAGGGGATGCTTAAACCGCGCCCAACACCGAAAACTGGTAACGAGGGGCAAGACCTCCAGGCCAAGCCTTCAAAGTCTTCGAAGAAAAGGAAGAAGACCAAGAAACCCAGGGAGCTCGACGACAATCGTACCGACCTGCAAAAATACATCGACGCACTGGAGGAATACAACCAAAAGGCGCGGACCCCCGTCACACTCGAAGAGTTTCTCAACCATATACTGAAGAATGGAGATAGTGACGATGATGAGGGAAATGGCTCGTCGGGAGAAACCGAAGACTATGTGGCAAGTTGCCACATGGTCTCCCATTCATCATTAAATGGAAAAGAATATCCTTCAGCGATAGGCTGCTAAACGAAACCTTTCACTGGACCGAGATGTCCCTAAACTAACACTGGACCGAGATGTCCCTAAACTAACAATGGACCGTAATTTCCTTAAACTATATACGTCGCCTTAAACACGGCGATAGTCGAATTCAAGTCCACAAGTCCCAGCGACGTAGACTGCAACTCAAGTCTCGTTGGCTGCACAGCTGCCCCGGTGACGAAGTCCTCCATAAGTTCCATTGGCGAACAGAGGGATAAAAAACGGTACGTCCACAAGCGAAATGGGCACGGATGAAAACCCGAAAGGGCGCCGTGAGTAAAAATAACAGGGCTACCGGCGAGCTTATGAAAACCTGAAAGGGCGCAATCTCGTAGTAAAAAAACGGTACGTCCATAAGTGAGATAGGCACGGATGAAAACTCGAAAGGGCGCCGTGAGTAAAAACAACAGGGCTACCGGCAAGTTTGTGAAAACCCGAAAGGGTGCAATCTCGTTAAAATAAAGACACCTGCAAGGTCCTATTGACCTTGTGAGGAGAAGACACCTGCGTGAGATCCTTACGACTCACAAGGGAGCAACACACTTAGGGATCCCCACGATTCCTAAGGAGAAATTACACTTACGAGATCCTCACGATTTGTAAAGAGAATCCCCCCCTGTGAGACCCTCACGGCTCATAGTGTCACGCCCCGCTTCCCAGAGTACGCTAAGATGGGCACGTGACATAGCCAACCATGCTACCTGTGGATAGGAAAAATCCTTCCACAGTCACATTACGGCTGTAGAGATATCAAGAATAGGAAAAACTAAACTATCTAGTACATGTCCATGAGTCGGAATAAACGAGTCGAGAAATGATAATATGCGGAAGCAAAAGATATAGTAAAAGAAACACCTGGAAGTAAAACTTCATACCGACAGGATCTTCACCGCTCGGTCTAACAGCGGCAATACTCCTGATCAGTCTGTAACAAAGGTACGGAATCTGGGCCATGCAAAACCCAAACGTCAGCGCGTCATGTCATCAAGTAATAAAATATGAACAGAGTAACAGGCAATGCAAATATAACATGAATGAACAAGCAGGGGTAACAGTAATATAAATCAGGCAGTGCAGGGTAGTGTGCAGTGAGTAAACTAAACTGTTCTATTGGGTTTTTATTCTAAAGTCTTTGAAATCAATTTGATGAATCATCGATGTAACTCAATAGTATCCCGTGCATACCCGGGACCACGGTCAAGATTCTCGGGCTGAATCCGAGACATGCTACTAGGCACTAAAACAGGAAATATGTACAGATGAATGATATCAGCAGTATCATCCCAAGGCTGGCCTAGCCTCTAAAACTGATCAGTAAAGGTAGTACACTGTCGAGTTACAAGTCAGGTTTCATCATTGATTTCCCCATACCCTTAAGTTGTGTATGTCAAGTCAGGTATTCAGTAATCAAGAACTAATGCCAACACAGGATCAGGTAAGAGCAGGTTTGTCTGGGTAGACAACAGGAACGGTCCGTGAGGACTACATGTCAGGTTTGTTGGCATTAGACACGAGATCAAGTAACGGGTCAAGCCATGGTACATCAGGTCGAGTCAAGTAGTGTACGGTACCATGTCGGGTCAGGTAATATATGTAGCAAGTCATGTAAGGGTATACCAGATATCATGTGGGTGCTCATAATCAACTAGCATAATCATGGTTATAAATGAACAAGCATGAGTAATATCAGCACAATAAACCAGATCAGGTGATATGATAAGCAATTAGGTACTGATTAAATTATAACGACGCATGGTTATCACTTTGCGTTTAAGAGATGGCGTCAACATTACTTAACTACAGCATAACTAAAATGGATGTTTACTTATGTTATCAGGTATTAAGAAATCTTAGGGATGCAATGATATATAAATATGTTCACTAGATGAAAACCTAGCTAAAACAGGTTAAAATGCACATGAGTGTCCGATGGAGCAGAACTATATAGAGAATACCATAGGCCGTGTCAATAGTTAAAATGTGATTTAAACATATAAATATGGTTATTGGGTTTAATAAAGTAAATGCACACGGTAGGTTTCAAGTTTGGAAAATAAAATGATATAACGCGACATCGAGCATGAAAAGGAAAATCATGGTACTAAGGTTAGGCTACGGGTTTAATATGCCATAAAATGTATATGTAATATATTAATTAGCATGTAGCAAGTTTTACTTGCCTGGACGGATCAAGAACGGGAATACGGAACGTCTCACGTCGGCGGGAAACGTCGAGACGCGCGCACGGTACACGGAACAGATCCAAACCACGCACAGCGTGATCACACGGGTCAGGTACGCTCGCTGGGTCGTCAGGATCGTCGTCGGCACGACCGGATTCCGGCAATCCACGAACAGTGAACACCAAATACTAAAAAGTAAAGAAATACTATAGAAATAAAGAAAATAGAGAATGGAAAGGAGGAAGGAGAATGAGGCAAGAAGGATTGCTCACTGGGTAATACAGAGGAATGATGGCGTCGACGGCGATGGTCGGAAGAACTCCGGCGATGAGATTAGGCTGTTAGGGGTTCGGTTAGGGTTACGCCAAGTGTTTTGTTGGCTGGCCTCAAGGTGCAGAGGTATGCAGGGTTGGTTAGAGGGAATCAAGGCAGAGGAGTGGATGAGAAGAGGTAGAGATGTGATGACGAGTTACGGGTCTCCAGTGATGGGTTGCTGGCGAAGTGTAAGGGTGTGCAAGGGGGTACTCAGGTTCTAGGGTTGCAGGCTCCTCGGGGATGTTAGTGCAGGGTGGCGAGAAGGAAGAGTTGAGGAGGTGGAGACGATGACGATGGGGTTGAGGGATTGCCGGCGACGAGATGTTCAGGGTGATGGGTTCTCGTCGAGGTGGGTGCAGGGGTTACTAAGATGGGAGAGAAGAGAGAGAGGATGAGGAGAAGAGAGGGAGAAATAATGATAGGGACGAGGAGAGAAGGAGATGTTGGCGATGACGATGTGATCGGCGGCAATGGGGGTGAGCATGATGATGGGTTCTGGCCGCAGGGGGTCCCGTGAAGTGCAGGCTCGGGTTGAGGAAGAAATAGAAGATGGCGAAGACGACGAGGAGGAGGAGATGGGATGGAGGTGGTGACGAGGTCGAGGAAAGGTCGAGGAAGCAAGAGGCGGCTAGGGTTCACGTGCTCGGGGTTTAAACGAGGGAGACGAAGAAGGAGGGATAGAAGGGAGGTAACGTTAGGGGAGGCAGTGGTGACGGGATTCATTCTCACCGCAAGAGGAGTGAGAGAGAGACGCGAGAGGAGAGAGGAAGAGAGAAGCGAGAGGAGAGAGAAAGAGGAGGAGAGAGAGAATCGTTTGCTAGCGGGTGAAAGATAGAAAAGAAAGAGAGAGAGGGAGAAGAAAGAGAGAAGGGGAGAGAAGAAAGAGAGAGAGAGAGAGAGAGGGAGAGAGAAGAAGGTTGGGCCGGCGAAGGAAAAATCTTCTAATTGGGTGAAGAGAAGAATTAGTTTAGGGAAAAAGTTGAAAAAGATTTTCTGGTCATTATCAAAATACATCGTGGGCTTATAGAAAATCTAAGATATGTTGTGAATATGAGTTTCAGCCAGATTTAAAGATTAAAAGATTTAAATAAATGGGATTTGGCAAGATGCAAAATATTTCCGAATTGTACCCGGGTCGGGTCCAAGGATTTGGATTTGACAAATGAAAAATATTAGATAGTTCCAACAATTGAAATAAAGGATTTTGTAGCAGAAATGTAGACCCCAAAAAACGGACGTACGCACGTGCGCGTAGCCGTCCAAACTCGTCCGTTTCACTGAACAGGACGAGAACACGATATAAGGATGCTAGCACAAGGTTGGGGTATCAAGCAGGCCTTGAAAGGCAATTTTAAATTTATTTTACATGATTTAAACTGTTGTATGCAAAAGATGAGATATAGGATAAAATATCAGTATATACTAAATTATGAAATGTACAAGTCCATATAACAAGTCAAGGTAACCTATAAATGAGAGTTACACAGGTTCAAGCAAGCGGGTCGGGTCGAATAAAAAGTAAAGTGTAAAATACCATTCGCACCCATAATACGTTAAATCAAGAATACCACGACTAAAGAAATACGAGAACTGGAATTGGTATAAATGAACTCGGGTGTTACATTTTACCCAACTACAAAAAGAATTTCGTCCTCGAAATTCCTAGAACAAGAAAAGATAAACAATCAAGAAATTTCAAGAATAGATGTGGAAAATTCTGCCGGATTTCATCTTCTCGGTCCTAAGTTGGTTCTCCATATGAGCGATTTCTCCAAGAAACAAGTACAAGAGTGATAACCTCGTTCTTAAGAACCTTTTCTCTTCGATCTACAATCGACATCAGTCGCTCTTCAACGGTTAAGTCTTCTCGTATAGTCATCTCTGAATGATTCAACACCTCTGTTTCATCTTGAATACCTATGGAGTTGAGGTACATAAAACACGTCATGAACACTCCCCAAAGATTGTGGTAACGCCAATAGATAAGCAGCTTTTCTAATGCGTTCCAAGATCTCAAATGTCCAACGAATCGAGGACTAAGCTTTCCTCGACTTCCGAAATGAATCACCCCTCTAGTGGGTGATAACCTCAAGAATACCAAATCACCAGCAGCGAATTTAGATGTCTTCTAAATTGTAATCGTCTCAACTCTTCTGTCGGTCATGCTGCTTAAATAAGATTCCGGATAGTATAAACCTTCCCAACTGTCTGCACAACCAAATCTGGTCCTAACAATCTTCGTTCACCGACATCGTCCCAACAAACAAGTGAACGACACTTGCGACCATATAAAGCTTCGAATGGAGCTATCCAAAAGTCGCCTGGAAACTGTTGTTGTAAGAAAACTCCACCAAGTATAGATGATCCTCCCATGAACCCTTGAAGTCTAACATGCAAGATCTCAACATGTCTTTGAGAATGTGGATCGCTTTCTCCGACTGGCCATCTGTTAGAGGGCGATAAGCTGTGCTAAACTTCAATCGAGTCCCCAAACTTCTCTGTAAGCTCCTCCAAAAGAGTGCTAAGAACGAGTGTCACGGTCGGACACGATGCTCCCCGGTACTCCGTGCAATCTCACAATCTCTTGCATTGTACCGCTCTGCCAAAACTTCTATTGATTGACCAACTCGAAATGGGATGAAATGGGCTGCCCTGGTCAATCGATCCACAATCACCCAAACTGCACTGTTGCTCTTTGGACTCCGCGGTAAAGCCTTCACTAAACCATGATTATATGTTCCCACTTCTACTGAGGAATCGGAAGTGGTTGCAATACACCAGTAATCCTTCGATGCTCAACCTTAACTTGCTGACACACCAAGCACTTTGCCACAAACAGGCAATCTCCTGTTTCATGCCTTCCTACCAAAACGCTGTCGTATATCTCGGTACATCTTCGTGCCTCCTGGTTGTACGGGATACGTGTAACTGTGCACCTCCATCAAAACTTCTTCGCGAATACCTCCACTGGCACACATAAACAATTATCACAACGAACCATCTTCATGAATCACCAAGCCCGTTCGAAGTCAAACTTCAACCTGTTCTCGAAACTTCTGCAATCTTGGGTCCTGCAATTGCACTGCTTCAATATCCTTGATCAACGATGACTGTACTTGCAGTTGCATCATCTATCCCAAAGAACGCGGTAGTACGATCTCAACTCGAATCTCCGAAAGTCTTCAATAAGTTCCCTTGGTGCAGTCAATATCAGAATTGCTGGCAACCGACTAAGCGCTTCCGGCACAACATTAACTTTCCCGGATGGTACTCAAGATCAAGATCGTAGTCAGCCATCAGCTTCAACCATCTTCGCTGTCTCACAATTAGCTCCTTCTGAGCGGACACGTACTTTAGGCTTTTATGATCGGTGAATATTTCGACCCCTTTCGCCCAATAAGTAGTGCCTCAAAATTTTCAAGCGAGAATTCCAGCTGCTAACACCAAGTCATGAGTTGGGTAATTCTTCTCATGGGTCTTCAACCGTCTCGATGTGTAAGTTGTAACCTTCCCATGCTGCACCAAAACATATCCTAATTCTTTCTCCGGTGCGTTGCTGTGAATCACCAATTCTCCGGAACCGTCCGGTACGGTCAAAATAAAAGCGGTTATCAACTTCTGTTTCAACATCTCGAAAGCTGACGCACACCTACCAGTCCACACAAATGGTACTTCCTTGCGCGTAAGCTTGGTCAAAGGCTCTGCCAGACAAGCAAAGTTCTCCACGAACCTCCTGTAATACCCAGCAAGTCCAAGAAAGCTTCTTATCTCTGCAACATTCTTCGGAATCGGCCAATCTCGAACTGCTGCAATCTTCTCGGGATCAACGGCGATTCCATCACCGGATACGACATGCCCAAAACTTCACTTCTTCAAGCCAAAACTCGCACTTGCTCATCTTAGCATACAATCTTTCTTGCATCAATGTCTGCAGTGCGATCTTCAAGTGTTATGAACGCTCTTCAATACTCCTTTGAGTATACCAGAATATCATCAACGAACACCACTATAAACTGGTCCAAGAATGGTGAAAAGATTCGGTTCATCAAGTCCATAAATATCGCCGGTGCATTTGTGACTCCGAATGGCATCACTAAATACTCGTAATATCTATACCGAGTTCGGAACGCAGTCTTGCAAATATCTTCTGATTAAACTCGGACTTGATGATATCCGGATCACAAATCCAGCTTCGAGAATACCCTCGCGCCACTGAGTTGCTCGAATAATTCGCCAATGCGAGGGATCGGGTACTTGTTCTTAATAGTCATCCGGTTTAATTCTCGATAATCAACGCACGCCTCCCCTGTGTCATCATTCTTCTTTACTAGGAGGACTGGAGCTTCCCAAGTTAAATTGCTGAGGCGAAATCAACCCTTCTCAAGTAATTCAGCAACTTGCTTCCTGATTTCTTCCAACTCCACTGGTGCCATCGGGTAATACGCCTTTGAGATTGGTGCTGCACCAGGAACAAGTTCAATTGCTAACTCCATGTCTCGCTTTGGCGGTAAACCTGATATGTCTTCAAACATGTCCATGAAACTCTCGAATATAGTCGGCGCTTCTTCCTTATCCATTTCCATCGACGAAAGAACATTGTTTGTCGGCCTAGCCCTAAACTCGACTGGCCCGACAGAACTGCTTCCTCCAGCAAAACAACTTTCGAATGTCCGGGAATCTGGAGAATCACTTTCCTTTCCTTACCATCACTATGAGCATGGAAAGTGCCGCAAAAATCCATTCCCAAGACCACAACAAACAAGGGAACGCACTAGGATTGAATAGTCCTAATACGGGAAAAACAAGAACAAGTAAGATATCGAGATGACTTTATCCGAAGTCAAGATACTGAAAAGGGTTAAGCACGATAAACATGATCCAAGCTGGCGATAAACAAGAACTGGTAAGCAATGAAACCGAGAGAAGCAAGGTAATATAACGATCATGGAATAAGGAAGTGAATCATGACTAGGACTCCAAGTTACTTAAATAGAGTACCGCATTGTAACCATGCTGCAGTTCATGGGTAAAATAACATAACTCCACCCAAGTCGCCCAAATCCTAGTATCAGAATCAAGAAACAGGGAGAAGCAATAGAGAACCAAAAGATTTCAGGTCGAAATGCAAAGTGGTTTGCATATCGCCCAAACAAAGGATCAAGAAAAGGATATGATTCAACAATCGCGATAATCAAGGTGGCAGGACATGTTCCTAATCACGAGTATTCTGATTCGTGTATTGGGTCCAATACCCAACTACAAAAGAATCAACCCGATTAACCTATATCCTATGGTTCTGATACCAAAAGAACCATGTCACGCCCCGCTTCCCAGAGTACGCTAAGATGGAAACATGACATAGCCAACCATGCTACCTGTGGATAGGAAAAATCCTTCCACAGTCACATTACGACTGTAGAGATATCAAGAACAGGAAAAACTAAACTATCTAGTACATGTCCATGAGCCGGAATAAACGAGTCGAGAAATGATAATATGCGGAAGCAAAAGATATAGTAAAAGAAACACCTGGAAGTAAAACTGCATACCGACAGGATCTTCACCGCTCGGTCTAACAGTGGCAATACTCCTGATCAGTCTGCAACAAAAGTACGGAATCTGGGCCATGCAAAACCTAGACGTCAGCGCGTCATGTCATCAAGTAATAAAATATGAACAGAGTAACAGGCAATGCAAATATAACATGAATGAACAAGCAGGGGTAACAGTAATATAAATCAGGCAGTGCAGGGTAGTGTGCAGTGAGTAAACTAAACTGTTCTATTGGGTTTTTATTCTAAAGTCTTTGAAATCAATTTGATGAATCATCGATGTAACTCAATAGTATCCCGTGCATACCCGGGACCACGGTCAAGATTCTCGGGCTGAATCCGAGACATGCTGCTAGGCACTAAAACAGGAAATATGTACAGATGAATGATGTCAGCAGCATCATCCCAAGGCTGGCCTAGCCTCTAAAACTGATCAGTAAAGGTAGTACACTGTCGAGTTACAAGTCAGGTTTCATCATTGATTTCCCCATACCCTTAAGTTGTGTATGTCAAGTCAGGTATTCAGTAATCAAGAACATATGCCAACACAGGATCAGGTAAGAGCAGGTTTATCTGGGTAGACAACAGGAACGGTCCGTGAGGACTACATGTCAGGTTTGTTGGCATTAGACACGAGATCAAGTAACGGGTCAAGCCATGGTACATCAGGTCGAGTCAAGTAGTGTACGGTACCATGTCGGGTCAGGTAATATATGTAGCAAGTCATGTAAGGGTATACCAGATATCATATGGGTGCTCATAATCAACTAGCATAATCATGGTTATAAATGAACAAGCATGAGTAATATCAGCACAATAAACCAGATCAGGTGATATGATAAGCAATTAGGTACTGATTAAATTATAACGACGCATGGTTATCACTTTGCGTTTAAGAGATGGTGTCAACATTACTTAACTACAGGATAACTAAAATGGATGTTTACTCATGTTATCAGGTATTAAGAAATCTTAGGGATGCAATGATATATAAATATGTTCACTAGATGAAAACCTAGCTAAAACAGGTTAAAATGCACATGAGTGTCCGATGGAGCAGAACTATATAGAGAATACCATAGGCCGTGTCAATAGTTAAAATGTGATTTAAACATATAAATGTGGTTATTGGGTTTAATAAAGTAAATGCACACGGTAGGTTTCAAGTTTGGAAAATAAAATGATATAACGCGACATCGAGCATGAAAAGGAAAATCATGGTACTAAGGTTAGGCTACGGGTTTAATATGCCATAAAATGTATATGTAATATATTAATTAGCATGTAGCAAGTTTTACTTGCCTGGACGGATCAAGAATGGGAATACGGAACATCTCACGTCGGCGGGAAACGTCGCGACGCGCGCATGGTACACGGAACAGATCTAAACCACGCACAGCGTGATCACACGGGTCAGGTACGCTCGCTGGGTCGTCAGGATCGTCGTTGGCACGACCGGATTCCGGCAATCCATGAACAGTGAACACTAAATACTAAAAAGTAAAGAAATACTATAGAAAGAAAGAAAATAGAGAATGGAAAGGAGGAAGGAGAATGAGGCAAGAAGGATTGCTCACTGGGTAATACAGAGGAATGATGGCGTCGACGGCGATGGTCGGAGGAACTCCGGCGATGAGATTAGGCTGTTAGGGGTTCGGTTAGGGTTACGCCAAGTGTTTTGTTGGCTGGCCTCAAGGTGCAGAGGTATGCAGGGTTGGTGAGAGGGAATCAAGGCAGAGGAGCGGATGAGAAGAGGTAGAGATATGACGACGAGTTAGGGTCTCCGGTGATGGGTTGCCGGCGAAGTGTAAGGGTGTGCAAGGGGGTGCTCGGGTTCTAGGGTTGCAGGCTCCTCGGGGATGCTAGTGCAGGGTGGCGAGAAAGAAGATTTGAGGAAGTGGAGACGATGACGATGGGGTTGAGGGATTGCCGGCGACGAGATGTTCAGGGTGATGGGTTCTCGTCGCGGTGGGTGCAGGGGTTACTAAGATGGGAGAGAAGAGAGAGAGGATGGGGAAAAGAGAGGGAGAAATAGATGATAGGGACGAGGAGAGAAGAAGATGTTGGCGATGACGATGTGATCGGCGGCGATGGGGGTGAGCATGATGATGGGTTCTGGCCGCAGGGGGTCCCGTGAAGTGCAGGCTCGGGTTAAGGAGGAAGAAGAAGAAGATGGCGACGACGACGAGGAAGAGGAGATGGGATGGAGGTGGTGACGAGGTCGAGGAAAGGTCGAGGAAGCAAGAGTCGGCTAGGGTTCACGTGCTCGGGGTTTAAACGAGGGAGACGAAGAAGGAGGGATAGAAGGGAGGTAACGTTAGGAGAGGCAGTGCTGACGGGATTCATTCTCACCGTGAGAGGAGTGAGAGAGAGACACGAGTGGAGAGAGGAAGAGAGAAGCGAGAGGAGAGAGAAAGAGGAGGAGAGAGAGAGAGAATCGTTTGCTAGCGGGTGAAAGATAGAAAAAAGAAAGAGAGAGAGGGAGAAGAAAAAGAGAAAGGGAGAGAAAAAAGAGAGAGAGAGAGCGAAGAAGGTGGGGCCGGCGAAGGAAAAAGCTTCTGATTGGGTGAAGAGAAGAATTAGTTTAGGGAAAAAGTTGAAAAAGATTTTCTGGTGATTATCAAAATACATCGTGGGCTTATAGAAAATCTAAGATAGGTTGTGAATATGAGTTTCAGCCAGATTTAAAGATTAAAAGATTTAAATAAATAGGATTTGGCAAGATGCAAAATATTTCCGAATTGTACCCGGGTCGGGTCCAAGGATTTGGATTTGACAAATGAAAAGTATTAGCAAGTTTCAACAATTGAAATAAAGGATTTTGTAGCAGAAATGTATACCCCCAAAAACGGACGGACGCACGTGCGCGTAGCCGTCCAAACTCGTCCGTTTCACTGAACGGGATGAGAACACGATATAAGGACGCTAGCACAAGGTTGGGGTATCAAGCAGGCCATGAAAAGCAATTTTAAATTTATTTTACATGATTTAAACTGTTGTATGCAAAAGATGAGATATAGGATAAAATATCAGTATATACTAAATTATGAAATGCACTAGTCCATGTAACAAGTCAAGGTAACCTATAAATGAGAGTTACACAGGTTCAAGCAAGCGGGTCGGGTCGAATGCAAAGTAAAGTGTAAAATACCATTCGCACCCATAATACGTTAAATCAAGAATACCACGACTAAAGAAATACGAGAACTGGAATTGGTATAAATGAACTCGGGTGTTACACATAGGATTCAAAAGTCTTAAGATACGGGGACCTGAACCTGTTCTTAAGTCATCACACTCCCCAAGTTGCCCTATAATGATGGCCCTTATATACAATCCACGGGCACAAATCAATGTTTCCCCCACCAAATTCCACCAATCACGAGGAATGTCCTCATATGGTGAATGACATTTGTAAGTCCTCTCTACTTATAAGGAGAAAATACTCTTATGAGATCCTTACGACTTATAAGAGAAAACACCACTTAGAAGTCCTCACGACTTTTAAGGAGAAAATACACCTACGAGATCCTCACGACTCGTAAGGAGAAATACCTTTATGAGACCCTTACGGCTCGTAAAGTCAAAAAGCCTTAGTCAAGAGGATCCTAACCCTGTTTGCTAAGCCACCTTTGCTCAAATCGACAAAGGAAAATGATGATTCGCTCCTGGAAATATCCCAGTTACAGCGATGCTGATACCTAAATCGGTACCAAATTCTAAGTCTTTTCACGGCAAATGATGATTCGCTCCTGGCAATATTCCAGTCGCAACGGTGCTGATGCCAAGATTGGTATCAAATCTCAAGTTCCATACTCGCAATAAAAATCAACGAGAAAAATATATGCATATGAAATAGCCGAAATGATGGGGCAACTCGCAATAAAAATCAGCGAGAAAAATATGTGCATATAAAAACAGCAGAAATGTTTGGGCAACTCGCAATAAAAAGCAGCGAGTAAAAAAAATAGCCGAAATGATTGGGCAATCGCGACTTTTGCGATATAAAAAGCTGAAATGATAGAACATCACGGAAAGAAATAAAAAAAATGATGAAACTTTTGCCCTGCAGGTGAGTCTACATCAACCCTTGTATACAATCCATGGGCATAAATGAAAAGGGAACCTCGTTTCCCCACCGGGCTCTGTCAAAGGGAGAGAATCTCTACGGCGACATCTGTAGCCTAGATATCACCCCGGCGTTCCTTCTCTACTCCAACAGGATGCAGACGCGACGTCAACAAAACGGAGCCATGGCAAAGTCCCTAGTTCCAAATCTCGATGGCTCACAGATGGCCTAGAGACAACGACAGCGTTTCTTCGCACTCCAGCAAGATGCAGGCGCAACGTCAACGACCGACCCTAGGGTCAAAACAACAGAGCCATGGCAAAGTCCCTAGTTCCATGCCTCGACGGCTCACCGACAACCTAGAGACTACATCGGAGCCATGGCAAAGTCCCTAGTTCCAAATCTCGACGATTAACAGACAGCCTAAAGATCACTCCGGCGTTCCTTCTCCAATCCAACAGGATGTAGACGCGACGTCAACAAAATGGAGCTAAGACAAAGTCCCTTGTTCCAAGTCTCGACGGTTCACAGACAACCTAGAGACCACCTCGACACTCATCTCGTTACAGCAGACGCAGTGTAAACAACAGCATTTCTTCTCACTCCAGTAGGATGCAGACGTGACGTCAACAAGCGGCCCTAGGGCTAAAACAAAATGGAGCTATGGAAAAGTCCCTAGTTCCAAGCCTCGACGGTTCACAAACAACCTAGAGACTACCTCGACACTCGTCTCGTTATAGTAGACGCAGTGTAAAAAACGACGTTTCTTCTCCATTCCAACTGGATGCGGACGCAACGTCAACAAAACGGAACCATGGAAAAGTCCTTAGTTCCAAATCTCGACAGTTCAAGACATCCTAAAGATCAACAACGGTGTTTCTTCTCACTCCGGCAGGATGCAGACGTGACATCAACAAACGACCCCAGGGTCAAAAGAAATGGAGCCATGGAAAACACCCTAGTTCTAAATCTCGACGGTTCACCAACAACCTAAACACTACCTCGGAGCCATGGAAAAGTCCTGTAACGTTTTATAAATAAATAAATAAATAAAATCCTTTAGGTGAATTTTCGGATAATCGGTAAAATAAACCGTATTTTCCATAAAACTCAACTATAATTATTTTTCAATATAGAATTAAATATGCCTATTTTAACTATATAATTGCTAGTAATTGATATTATTTAGTGACTTATAAATTGTTAGTTTAATTAAATATTTTTCCTAAATTAATTAAATTCAAATATTAATATAAGCTTTAAATATACATTAAATTAGTGTAAAATACAAATTGGAATGTGTTAATTTTACAAGAGTGAACCATGACATATTAGAATCAAATATGTAACATGCAAAATGCTTTCTCAATTTAGTCCATGGTTCTAGACTTTTCTAGAGTGAAATAAATTAGAAAATAAATAAAAAGGAATAATTATTGAAATGACAAGAAAAGAGGCATTAAGTGAAGAGTCTTCTACACAATTACACACACCTCACACACTCTCTTTTCCCTTCACTCTCTTTGCCGAGCCCTTCACTTGGCTGCCCAAAAAATTTCCCACTTCAATTCTTCTCAAAAACTCTCCAAAAATCCATCAAAAATCCAAATAAAAACCCATAAATTCCTAATTTAATTCCTACCCATTATCCTTTGCTCATTCTAGCTTGGATTCTTGATGCAAGAGAGCCATTTGGGAGGCTATGTGAGCATGCTAAACATCATGTTGTGAGGTGTAAATCCTAAACCCATGTTTAATTGATTGCTAGTTACTTCAATCTAGCTTATTAAGTGATTAATTTTGGTTTTAAATTGCAAGTTTAGAAAAATTCATGAGAAGGGTTTCGAATAAAGTTAGGGTTTTTATTAATTGAGTAGGGTTATAATAAATGGTTTAACATTTTAAGAAATGAAAAATCTAGTGTGGTTGTTGTATTGTAAATTGTTGTTTCAAAAGTGTTTAAATTAAACAATTTTGAAAACTAGGTTTTTATAATACATATAAATAGGTGAGATAAAATTAAAGTGGGGATGTTTATCAATGATTCATGGTTTTAATGAGGAGATCAACATGTTAATTGTGTAAAACACAATCTAGTTACTAGTTGCTAGTTTTTACTTTAAAATTGTGATAAATATGCTAATTTTGCTAACTAGGTTTTTAGAAATTGGTTAAATAATTGGGATTAAAATCTAATTAGGGTTTCATGACATTATTAACATTATAAATTATAGTTTAATACTTTAGTTCATGCAAAACCAAGCTTAGTTGTTGAATTGTGAATTTTGCTTTAAAAAGTGTTAAAATTTGATATTTTTGCAAACTAGAATTTAGGATTTAATACAAATTGACGAGAATAAATTATAGAAATGGTTTATATGGCTTAGTTATGATATTTAGTGAATATTATGGCCATTAGTTTTGTTAAAACAACAAGTTTCGAATTAAAACGAAAATTTAGTGCTTTTTAGGATTTCGGAAATAAATCGATTTGATTTATTTTAAGGTTTTGATGAATTAAACCCTACTTTATATTATAATTAGTGAGTTTTGGAACTACGACTTGTGTGTTTGTGTTTTATCTCGATCAATCGGCGTTTGTACGCCGATGTCGAGGGTTATTCGGTTCTTTTGCATGAGCGGGTCATAGGTTTTAACCTTTTCGTGCGCCGTTTTGATTTTATCCGCGATTCGGTTTATGATATACATATATGTTTGCATATAGGTAGCTCTCACGTGGACTTCGGACAATGAAAAAGTGGATGGCGGCATCGACTTCGGCAGACAAGGACCAGGTGAGTTGATGTATATCTACGGGGGAAGTCGGGCGGATGGCGTATAGCACCCCCGCAAACATAGAATAAGGATATTACGTACTGTTATTAGGAAGTCGGACGTGACCTTAGATTCTTGGCAAGTAGGGTCCAATTGAAAACTTTAGGTTGGACTACACTGATTTAGAAAGACTTAACCGAAGGATGACTGCCCTGGAGGGAATTCGTAGGTTTCATGTAGACACACACACACGCACACACCTAAACTTGACTTGGTGTGTGTGTATGTAGGAATGTGTGTAGGTACACACACACACACACACAACATATACATGTGATATGATGAGGTTATATGATACATGGGAATGAGTCAATATGACGGCTTGATACCGTGATTTATTGGATAGATGATCGAGTTATGACATGAGATGTGTTATGATAATAACGGATCGTTGGGCAATGAGATTATATAAAATATATATATATATAAACGATAATATGTGTTGATGATATTAGAATGAACGAGACTCTAGAATAGAACCCAGATTGTAATATGTGACTTAATCACGATATGACATATGACATGATATTTTAGTGGATCATTTGACAATGTATATTTACACAGACGATGATATATGTTTGATGATATTGAGATGTATGCGATTATAGTACAGTACCCTTGATCATGATATTGTTTGCTGATGATACTATACGATTGATGATGTATACATGTGATAGTTGACCCGTACCCCTATTTTGGGATGTCGTACGATGGATTTTACCGTACGAGGTATAGATGTGATGATTGATCCGCACTCTTGACTCGAGAAAGTCGTACTACATACGTGACACTATTGAGGCTGAATCGCCGACTACTAGAGATATCGACTCAGACCTTAGGAGGATTTTTCTTACCTTTCGACTAGTGTCTTTAGTTAGTTCCTTAGTTGGTTAGGTAGATCTTAGTTTAGGCTCGATTCATGCTTATTTTCAAAACTAATGAATCGTGCGCATTTCTAAAGACAGCCTAAGGGATACTACGGATTTTTCAAAGGACATATCTTTTCTTAAAAACCCCCGTAGTCCCTAATTTTCTAAAAACCACGATTCGTGCTTTTTCAAACAACAAACTGTATGACTCGTAATTAGTATACTTTCTTTAGTTGTGCGTTTACTACACATGCATCGTTATACTCATGTTGTATTCATCGCATTGCATGTTCATACATATGTTTCTTTAGCTAATATGAAACTCTGCCTGTTAAGACACCAACACCATTACCGATGATGCGCATGTTCCATGTACACTTATTTGCCGGCTCACACACATCATCATCGGTAATTGCCATGTCACGTACACTTTAGAATATATTATAATTTTATTGATATAATTAGCTAAATGCTAGTCCAACATAATATTGTGTGATTACTCTCATGTGCTAGTTTAGACATTGCATTTATTAGTTAGACACTTCATGCATTCACATTTTCATATTATCATGCAGTATTGTGGGGCTTATACCGATACTCATTATTTACTTACTCATGATTTTGGGATTTTGGATTTCTATGAGATTTCTGGATTTTGGGGAAAACCGCAAGAATATATATAAAAATTTCTCTCTCTCTCTCCCTCTCAATTTAAAATACAGGTTGCGGTTTTCTCGTAATGTATGTGTCATCCACCATGAGATTTCATGTTTTCTGCTGGATTTCAAGACCCGATTCGAGGAGTGGATGAACCGTCTCGGGTACATGGTGGGCCCGGTATGGTATCCCGGGGCAAGAAGCTCGAGTTGTAGACGATGAGCCTGGCAGAGGAAGACCACCTACCGGTGATGTTTGGCGCGGCGGATATCCGAAGGATACCGACCGTTGTCGTGATATTTGATGATATGGGCCGATACGGACTGACGGAGCCCGAGATATTGAGACTATGAGATATTGAGATTATGAGGTATTCAGACCCTGAGATTTACATGTTTTGTATCGATACTTGACACGGATTTCCATGGATTTTAATGATGATGTTTCAGCTTACCACAAAAATTTTACTATGATAAAAGTTAAAGATTTCTTACAGATATATCCAGATTTCATGGTTGATTGTTTTACATTCATGGTGCATGCATACTCATACACATGACATGTTGCTACTTGAGGCACTGACACGAGTACTGAGCATTGCACTTACGCATAGATTATTACGCTACCACTACTAGATGACTAGTGTTATATTAAGTATATTATTATGACCTAGGAGAACGTCGTGCATGCGATTTTTACTCGCAGATGTCTTCTACTCACGAGTTGGCAACTCACCCCCGTTGTGCCAAATTTTCTTACAGGTTTCGATGTACAGGTTTCCTTGGCAGTTTGCTGGCACATCATTTCATTCAGGGTGATTTGCTTGGTATGTTGGTTCACTTGTATCAGGACCGCCATTGTACTTTTATTATTTCATTTGTATCTAGTAAGCTCCATCAACCAGACTTGTATTACTTGATAGATTTAGAAGACCAGTTGTTTTTATTTCGACCTTAGAATCGCGCTTGTATTATTATGGTTTCTGGTGGATTTGGTTTTCTTTTGAGTTTTGAGCCTCGCCCTTCGGCGTTGTATATTATAGTGCATTGTGTGGTTGTTTCCACCTTTTGACGTAGAGCTAGCTCCTGCTTGGGGATGCCTTTTTATTGTTGCTTATGTATATATTCTTATTTTTACCCGTTTGGCACCAGTTTTTACAAAGGAGACTCTGCCAAAATTTTTGAGAAATTTGATATTGTTTTTAAAATATGTTTTCCCACACTTCTTCCTTTAAATGGGTTAGATTTCTGGGCTTCGTCTTACTTAGATTACGTTACGCCTTTAGACGTTTCGTAATTTAAGTGCCAGTCACGTTCCGTACCTTCGAGTCGTGACAAAATTGGTATCAGAGTGCTAGGTTTAACCTTTGTCCGAGTCTAGGTTGACCTTGGTTGATGGAGTAGATGACTTAGGTAGAGTGACGTACCGTGGGTATGATCCGCGGCATACTTATGATACGCCACTTTGCTTAAGAAGCCTTAGGATGTTCATTTCTTTGCACCGTATTCTATTCGTTCCTTTGATTTATCTTCATCAATATCGGATGGTGATTTCTGTTACCACGGTCGCACGGGCAGAGGGAGCTGCGGTTCGAATGCGATGACCGTTAGGGTATTGTCTATTCTGGAGGGTTGAAGCATTGTTTAGCGTGCGGACGAAGGGTATTCACATGTCGTCCAGACGAAGTTAAAAGGTTCGAACGAATGTCAGAAACCCATTTTTCCAAGTTTAAGGTATTCGGAAGAACATGCAGGTATTTCTATGGACCCTCTAGAAGAATGAAACCCTAACTCAACATAATGATCATGAGAACGCTGGTGAATCTTAGGGTTTGCGGCAGTTCCACGGTGCCTTTAGTGAGGCTTGGGTTTGCCCTTCTACGGCTGGTCCACAGGTGCTGTGGCATGTACTGGATATTTTTAAACTGTACTTGAGTGTTGAGCTCTCGGGGAATTATAGGACTTTGATGAATCGATTGAAAATTTTAACGTAGTCCGGATATCATGTGATGGGATACATCACTTGGGAGATCTTAGATATGAGTATATCCGTTGGTAGCACAGTTCATACAGCTATGAAGAGACGAGTTCGAATCAGTTGACACCAGAGGAAAGAGGAGCACATTAACGTCGGCGTAACGATTTGCGAACTGGTGATTCGAGTACCACATTTTCGTTGTTTGGATTCTAGTATTTTGATGATTTCGTTTTATGATTAGTATTTCCTATGTGTACATTCATTACACTCTATTCGTGTTTCATATATCAGTTGTATTGATGTTGTTTTGTGCATACCCAGTGCATTCGATTTGGTTTTATACATTTTGAGATATTGATTTGATTTCGTGTATATGGGTTGCACATGATTTTGATGCATGCTTCGGCATAGTTTTCATGCACTTTTCGTACTGTGATTTCGATTTTGATATTCGGTGTATATTTTCATGCACCATGTGCACTTGATTGAGATTCTTGCGCACACTTGGCGCACTTGATGCGATTTGTGCACACCAGATGCGCTAAATCAGGGTTTTGTGCAGAATAGATGCACCTGATATTATTGTCGTGCACGCCCGTTGTACTTGACAGATGTTCTTGGTGTAGGGTTCCTAGGCACTCTCAAGAGGTCTCACAAGGCATCAACCATGCCAATTTCAAAATTTTACGGTGCCGAGAAACCCTAATACGGATCGTTGGCTAGAAGTTTAGGCGACAAAGCAACTAGTTAACTACTTTAACTAAGAGTACGGAAATACAACCTTTGTAGATCCGGTCCTCCAGCTCCACGGCTCCGTGATGAAGTCCTCTCCGCTGTCCAAATGAAATCCCGGGCTCTAGCGTCGGCTTCATCAGAGAATGGGCGGGCTAGGTCATCGACTACGACGCCGAAGATGATCTACATCGAGGCATCACTAGATCAAGCTCCACCTTCACCAAGCCATGAATACTTGTGAAGGAAACACCCTATACTAGTTGGCAAGAGGTAGAGGATGAAGAAATAGGAAGTGGGTTCACTTTAGAATTGGATTTCTCACTCATTTCATCAATTCACCATTGATGAAGTCAAGCTTTCTTCATTGAAGAAGATGAAGAAACAAGAAAGAATATGATAAGTCCCTTATTTAAAAAAGAAACTAATATCAATACTTATCATATCCTAACCATAGTCAAGTGTAGAGAGTAAACTAGGGTTAGTGGGAATGGTTAGGGTTAAGCATGAGACAAAATGGTCACATAGTCAAAGCTTCATGAAGCTTCAATATACAACAAAGTTAGCCACCATTTTCTCTTTATGCTTTTCATATTCCAAAAATAATAGATAAATAAATAAAAGAATAATACAAAACCCTAACCATTATCATGTAACCTTGGTTTAATCTTTACACAAAAACCCTAGCAAACATGTATCATCAAACATGATACAATCAAGTGCACAAAAGTATATCACATATACAATGTGTACATCCGAGTGAGAATATTCATTTAAAGTGAACCAATACTAGTTAATGCAAAGTAATATATCAAATATATAATTATGCATTAAATCATTAAATCAACACTTGATTTAACGATCCGGTCATATCGCATATAACCGACTAGTATCCTATGTATCGGCTTATCGAATCAACCCTCGATTCGATAACTAGGTTATATCGCATACAACCTTTCGACACATTCATCGCGAGAATGAAATACGGTATCACATACACGCATTATTCTCGGTCCCGCACATATCTCATATGCGCTCCTATTTCGTTTTGCTTGAGCCAGGAAACCTCTGTGTAGGACTCTAAAGACTCGTCAATACGCCGGTAGCAGGTGATGATCATATCAAACACCCACAAGCCGCAAGCGATCTGCTAAACGTAACGGCCATCCGGGTATTGAGCGATCAGAAGATCGACGAGCAAGCCCGCTCACACTCCTGTGAATCCAACCAGTAACACTTACCGTACAGTCCGGTCTGATCGTCTGATATGCCGCATATCTCGCCTAGGGGTGGTAAACGTCAGACCCCAATAGCTCGATAAGTCATGTCGATATGAGGTCTATAACAATTCGAGAAACTACTGGTAACACTTACCAGTATATCTCAGCAACCCTGGCCAGGGATTTCCTGTTATAGCCAATCGAACACAGCGCAACATCAACTCCCTATACCGGGAGAGACGAATCCCCTCCTATCGCTCATTGCCTCCATGTGACTCGGGACTGTACCCAAAAACCACCGTTTTGCACGCCCTCTTGGACGTGGTAAGGTGGAAATCAAAGCACAGTGGGAACCACACAAGACTCTATGACGATCTCGGGTCAACAGACTACTCTGTACCAGTGTCACCAGAGAACTGTCATCTGACGTAAGGTATAATACCATCTGGGAGTTCTCGGCGAGTCCGTCCAGTGTACCCAGTCTTTACTGAGCACCCGTATATCATCTCTGATGTCAAACACCAATGGATATGGGATCATCCATCGCCCATCTGTATGGGTCGAGAAGGTATACACTAGTCTACTCTGGTGTATCGATGCCCCGTCTCGATACACCCACGACTAGGGACTTTGAAGGATGTACTTATGGACTACCATGTCCCCACTAGTATGATCCGCATCATAGTCCAGGTAGTCAAGTACATATCCTAAGGGCTTTACCAACATGTAACAGAGAGACAATCAGTGTACACGTTAAGGTAAAGAGCAACCGGATAGCATATTATCATGTCGAGCAAGAAAGTCCTCCCTATATATGTCCCAGCATCCACTACAATATACATCCTATGTATAGTAATGGCCTCTAGGGCATACATATAACTAACACTTGGTGCACATCCGTTGCACTCAGTTTTTTTTCGGTGCGTATTCATGGCATCTGTATTTGATTTCGATTTTCGTGCGCACCGGACGCACGTGGTATCTCGTATACTGTATTTGAGATTGATTTCATTTTGAGCAGTACGTTTTTATGATATTTACTATTTGATTTGTTAATCGAGCAGGACTGTCCTGAGACCAGTACCTAGGTGTTTTTGCATGCTTCTCTATTCAGATGTTTGGACGATTTTACTACGATGCGCACTATATACAAGTTATAGTTTTAATGTATATCATGTTGGTTTTCGAATTGGACTTTGACATTGTACTTTCACCATAACTCCGATAATTGCGTTATGCTTGATGGAGTTTTAATTTTGAGTTATGTGCTCGTTTTTCATGCGCATGCATTGCGCTAAGATGTGTTTTATGTATTGATGATTTCAAAGCCCCGACGATTTGAGTGTTTTGCTAAATGTTCTAGTATTTGGGGGAGTTTTAATTTAAATTCGGGAACCGAATTTCTTTAAGGGTGGAAGATTATAACGATTTAAAAATAAATAAATAAATAATTAAATAAAATCCTTTAGGTGCATTTTCGGATAATCGGTAAAATAAACCGTATTTTCCATAAAACTCAACTATAATTATTTTTCAATATAGAATTAAATATGCATATTTTAACTATATAATTGCTAGTAATTGATATTATTTAGTGACTTATAAATTGTTAGTTTAATTAAATATTTTTCCTAAATTAATTAAATTCAAATATTAATATAAGCTTTATATATTGTGTAAAATACAAATTGGAATGTGTTAATTTTACAAAAGTGAACCATGACATATTAGAATCAAGTGTGTAACATGCAAAATTCTTTCTCAATTTAGTCCATGGTTCTAGACTTTTCTAGGGTGAACTAAATTAGAAAATAAATAAAATGGAATAATTATTAAAATGACAAGAAAGGAGGCATTAAGTGAAGAGTCTTCTACACAATTCCACACACCTCACACACTCTCTTTTCCCTTCCCTCTCCTTGGCTGAGCCCTTCACTTGGCTGCCTAAAAAATTTCCCACTTCAATTCTTCTCAAAAACTCTCCAAAAATTCATCAAAAATCCAAATAAAAACCCACAAATTCTTAATTTAATTCCTACCCATTATCCTTTGCTTATTCTAGCTTGGATTCTTAAGTCAAGAGAGCCATTTAGGAGGCTATGTGAGCATGCTAGATATCATGTTGTGAGGTATAAATCCTAAACTCATGTTTAATTGGTTGCTAGTTACTTCAATCTAGCTTATTAAGTGATTAATTTTGGTTTTAAATTGCAAGTTTAGAAAAATTCTTGAGAAGGGTTTCGAATAAAGTTAGGGTTTCTATTAATTGAGTAGGGTTATAATAAGTGGTTTAACATTTTAAGAAATGAAAAATGTAGTGTGGTTGTTGTATTGTAAATTGTTGTTTCAAAATTGTTTAATTTAAATAATTTTGAAAACTAAGTTTTTATAATACATATAAATAGGTGGGATAAAATTAAAGTGGGGATGTTTATCAATGATTCATGGTTTTAATGAGGAGATTAACATGTTAATTGAATGTAAAACACAATCTAGTTACTAGCTGCTAGTTTTTACTTTAAAATTGTGATAAATATGTTAATTTTGCTAACTAGGTTTTTAGAAATTGGTTAAATAATTGGGATTAAAATATAATTAGGGTTTCATGACATTATTAACATTATAAATTATAGTTTAATACTATAGTTCATGCAAAACCAAGCTTAGTTGTTGAATTGTGAATTTTGCTTTAAAAAGTGTTAAAATTTGATATTTTTGCAAATTAGAATTTAGGATTTAATACAAATTGATGAGAATAAATTATAGAAATGGTTTATATGACTTAGTTATGATATTTAGTGAATATTATGGCCATTAGTTTTGTTAAAACAACAAGTTTCGAATTAAAACGAAAATTTAATGCTTTTTAGGTTTTCGGAAATAAATCGATTTGATTTATTTTAAGGTTTTGATGATTTAAACCCTACTTTATATTATAATTAGTGAGTTTTGAAACTACAACTTGTGCGTTTGTGTTTTATCTCGATCAATCGGCGTTTGTACGCCGATGTCGAGGGTTATTCGGTTCTTTTGCATGAGCGGGTCATAGGTTTTAACCTATGCGCGTTTCATGCGCCGTTTTGGTTTTATCCGCGATTCGGTTTATGATATACATATATGTTTGCATATAGATACCTCTCACGTGGACTTCGGACGATGAAGAAGAGGATGGCGGTATCGATTTCGGCAGACAAGGACCAGGTGAGTTGATGTATATCTACGGGGGAAGTCGGGTGGATGGCGTATAGCACCCCCGCAAACATAGAATAGGGATATTACGTACTGTTATTAGGAAGTCGTACATGACCTTAGATTCTTGGCGAGTAGGGTCCAATTGAAGACTTTAGGTTGAACTAGACTGATTTAGAAAAACTTAACCAGAGGATGACTGCCCTGGAGGGAATTCGTAGGTTTCATGTAGACACGCGCACACACGCACACACCTAAACTTGACTTAGTGTGTGTGTGTGTGTGTGTGTATACAACATATACATGTGATATGAGGAGGTTATACGATACATGGGAATGAGTCAATATGACTAGACTTGATGCCGTGATTTATTAGATAGATGATCGAGTTATGACATGAGATGTGTTATGATAATAGCGGATCGTTGGGCAATGAGATTATATAAAATATATTTATATAAACGATAATATGTGTTGATGACATTGGAATGAACGAGACTCTAGAATAGAACCCAGATTGTAATATGTGACTTAATCACGATATGACATATGACATGATATTTTAGTGGATCACTTGACAATGTATATTTACACAGACGATGATATATGTTTGATGATATTAGGATGTATACGATTATAGTACAGTACCTTTGATCATGATATTGTTTGATGATGATACTATACGATTGATGATGTATATATGTCATAGTTGACCTGTACCCTGATTTTGGGATGTCGTACGATGGATTTTACCGTACGAGACATAGATATGATGATTGATCCGCACTCTTGACTCAAGAAAGTCGTACTACGTACGTGACACTATTGAGGCTGGATCGCCGACTACTAGAGATATCGACTCAGACCTTAGAAGGATTTTTCTTACTTTTCGACTAGTGTCTTTAGTTAGTTCCTTAGTTGGTTAGGTAGATCGTAATTTAGGCTAGAGTCATACTTATTTTCAAAACTAATGAGTCGTACGCATTTCTAAAGACAGCCTGAGGGATACTACGGATTTTTCAAAGGACATATCTTTTCTTAAAAACCCCGTAGTCCCTAATTTTCTAAAAACCACGATTCGTGCTTTTTCAAACAACAAACTGTATGACTCGTAATTAGTATGCATTCTCTAGTTGTGTATTTACTACACATGCATCGTTATACTCATGTTGTATTCATCGCATTGCATGTTCATACATATGTTTCTTTAGCTAATATGAAACTCTGCCTGTTAAGACACCAGCACCATTACCGATGATGCGCATGTTCTACGTAAACTTATTTGCCGGCTCACACACATCATCATCGGTAATTGCCATGTCACGTACATTTTAGAACATATTATATTTTTATTGATATAATCAGCTAAATGCTAGTCCAATATAATATTGTGTGATTACTCTCATGTGCTAGTTTAGACATTGCATTTATTACTTAGACACTTCATACATTCACATTTTCATATTATCATGCAGTATTGTGGGGCTTATGCCGATACTCATTATTTACTTACTCATGATTTTGGGATTTTGGATTTCTATGAGATTTCTGGATTTGGGGGAAAACCGCAAGAATATATATAAAAATTTCTCTCTCTCTCCCTCTCATTTTAAAATACAAGTTGCGGTTTTCTCGTGATGTATGTGTCGTCCACCATGAGATTTCATGTTTTCTCTAGATTTCGAGACCCGATTCGAGGAGTGGATGAACCGTCTCGGGTACATGGTGGGCCCGGTATGGTATCCCGGGGGAAGAAACTCGAGTTGTAGACGATGAGCCTGGCAAGGGAAGAATACCTACCGGTGATGTCTGGGGCGGCGGATATCCGGAGGATACCGACCGTTGTCATGAGATTTGATGATATGGGCCGATCCGGGCTGACGGAGCCCGAGATATTGAGACTATGAGATATTGAGATTATGAGGTATTGGGACTCTGAGATTTACATGTTTTGTGTCGATACTTGACACGGATTTCCATGGATTTTAATGATGATGTTTCAGCTTACCACAAAAATTTTACTATGATAAAATTTAAAGATTTCTTATAGATATATCCAGATTTCATGGTTGATTGTTTTACATTCATGGTGCATGCATACTCATACACATGACATGTTACTATTTGAGGCACTGACACGAGCACTGAGCATTGCACTTACGCATAGATTATTACCCTGCCACTACTAGATGACTAGTGTTATATTAAGTATATTATTATGACCTAGGAGAGCGTCGTGCATATGATTTCTACTCGCAGATGTCTTCTACTCACGAGTTGGCAACTCACCCCCGTTGTGCCAAATTTTCTTACAGGTTTCGATGTACAGGTTTCCTTGGCAGTTTGCTGCCACATCATTTCATTCAGGGTGATTTGCTTGGTAGGTTGGTTCACTTGTATCAGGACCGCCATTGTACTTTTATTATTTCATTTATATCTAGTAAGCTCCATCAACCAGGCTTGTATTACATGATAGATTTAGAAGACCAATTGTTTTTATTTCGACCTTAGAGTCGCGCTTGTATTATTATGGTTTCTGATGGATTTAGTTTTCTTTTGAGTTTTGAGCCACACCTTTCGGCGTTGTATATTATAGTGCATTGTGTGGTTGTTTCCGCTTTTTGGCGTAGATCTAGCTCCCGCTTTGGGATGCCTTTTTATTGTTGCTTCTGTATATATTCTTATTTGTACCCATTTGGGGCCAGTTTTTACAAAGGAGACTCTGCCGAAATTTTTGAGAAATTTGATGTTGTTTTTAAAACATGTTTTCCTACACTTCTTCCTTTAAATGGATTAGATTTCTGGGCTTTGGCTTACTTAGATTACGTTACGCCTTTAGCTGTTTCGTAATTTAAGTGCCGGTCACGTTCCGTACCTTCGGGTCGTGACAAGTCCCTAGTTCCAGGTCTTGACGGTTCATAGACAACCTAGAGATCAACAACGGCGTTCCTTCTCAACTCCAGCAGGATGCAGATGCAACGTTAAAAACTGACCCCAGGGTCAAAACAACGGAGTCATGGCAAAGTCCCTAGTTCCAAGCCTCGACGGTTCACAGACAACCTAGAGACAACCTCGACATTCATCTCGTTACAGCAGACGCAATGCTAGAAAACGAAGCAAACGAAAATCCATGGCTTCAGGGTCTTGAAGGCAACTCAAATAAAACCTGAAAGACTATCGGAGATCATCCCACACCAACGCAGAGTGGTTATGACTCATCGGGGCTCCCAAATTGAGCCTAATCTCAAGTAAAAAGAGGCATGGAAAATCCCAAACGCTTGCTCTTCCGAAGGTAATATGACCTGGGAGATTACTTGAAGACGTCTTGTCCAGCCTCCAAAGGGATCAGAGACACGACAATCGCGGGGCTACTCAAACAGCAAGATTGCATATCGGGGAATGCATCAGCCAACGTGACAGTACAACGGATAAAACCCTAGTACCACAGACCCTAACGGACCTCTGTCATAAAGAGCAGGGGCTTACTGTGATGTTAGGACCAGTTTGCCTACAAGCCTAAGTGAGGTAAACTAAACAAACTCTGAAATGAGTTCATAAACTAGAGACTCCGGGATGAGTCAATAAACTACAAGCTCCGGAATGAGTTCATAAACTAAAGACTCTGGGATGAGTGAATAAACTACAAGCTCCAAAATGAGTACATAAACTACTTTATGCTAAGCCAAGACAGCAAAAGAAAGAAAAGCGCTAGTATGAAGAAAAATATGTCTTTTATTCATGAATAAAAATGAATACAAGATACTCTTATTCATGGAATGAATACAAAAAAAAAAAGAATAAAAGAAGAAGGAGAATATACAGCAAAAAATTGTGTTTAAGCCGGCGGACGGTGCAATAGTCTAGTAAGTTCGTCATTCCTCCGCTGGGCATCGGCTTCAAGCTCCGTTGGTGCGGCAAAACGGGTCCCTGCCTGAGTCTGTTGAGTCTGGTATGAAGCAAACCGACTCTCAAGCTCCCTTTCGGCGACTTTATGGGCTTCAACCATCTCGTGTGTAAAGATAACGGCCTTGTCAAGAGCCACCACCTCTGCAATAGCTTCTTGAAGCACCAGCCAAATTTCGTATGCGCGGGTAGTCTTGGCGGTAGGTTAAGCCTGAAGTTCCCCCAAAGCGTTTGAAGCTAACTCCCTCTCCGAAAACTTCCGGTTGAGCCTCTTCTCCCATGAATGTAGATTGGTTGCGCACCGTTTGATCCATCCCCTCAAACTCGATTTTACGGTTAAGACATCGGAAGGAAGGCGGATGCACACAAGCCCGTGTAGGAAGACCTCCACTCGGCGACAGTACTCAACCCAAACACGCACCAATGGTTTATCGTGATAGGTGGAGAGAACGGACAAGGAAGAATTGGCTTCGACAGCAAAGTCTTCATCCGTGACAAAGATACCAGCGTGAAGGTATTCAATGAGAGCCGTCAGGGAGTAAATGCTTTGTTTCGCCATTTTTTCAGACGCACGCCGGGCATAGGGGCCTGATGGCATGGGGATCCGAGATTCTAACGGGGTTAGGGTTGGCAGAGCTGTCAAGATTTATGAACAGTCAGTGAGATTTACAAACATGGGATAGACAAAACAATGCCAAAGATAAAGCCTTACTTACCTACAGTCATGCAAGGGGGGTTTGAGAGATCCTTAGGCCCATCAAGGATCTCGAATTCGTCATCGGCTTCCAGAACTGTGGAGCGCATATTAGCATCATTATGAAAAATAATAATAAAACAGAAGAAGACCAAAAGAACACCGACCTTGACTAGAGGAAAGGACTATGCTTTGCGGGGGTATCGCCTGTGGGGCAGCCATATCGAGCAAATGCTGGAAGGTTTTTCTAGCAGATAGGTCCACGATGGAAGCTGCCAATTCCCGCAATTCTGAAAGAAGGAAGGGTTCAGATAACGGAGGGATCATTAGAACGAAATACATAATATTACCTTCGATACTTCGCCCGCCTTGAACTAGAGGGATGGCAGCATCGGCAGCCTCCACCACACCCTCAGGTACATCATTGGGGATACGTGCCAGCGTAGCAGCTTCCAATTGAGAAACATCAGCCTCCACTTCAGGCTCCAAGGAGAGGACAACGGTCTCGGCAATCCTTTCTACACCCTCCAGGGCGCCACTAGAGAGATCCATTGGATCTATGGTCGGCGAGGTCACCTCTGCTGAAAGTATAGATACTGAAGGGATGGAAGTCGCCACCGGGAGCTCCAAGACAGGACTAATGGCTTCAGCAATCTCTTCTACACCCTTCGGTGCATCACTAGAGATGTCCATAGGATCTGTGGCCGGTGAAGTCACCTCTGCTGGAGGAATTGACATTGAAGGAACAGAAGTTACCATCGGAAGCTCCACAGTAAGAGTAGCAGCTTTAATAATCTCCTCTACACCTGCCGGTGCATCACGGGAGATATTTATAGAGTCCACAGTTATGGCTCGATCTGGACTCAAATCCTCTTTTGCCGCCGAAGTCCCTGCAAAGTTTTCACAAAAATGAGAAGACATAAAAGTAATACAGAATATTTGCTAAAAGAAGGACACGAAAAAGATGCATACCAATACACCAAGGAGCTTGAAGTATGGCTTTTTCGAGACGTTTTTCCTTTCTGGCTAAGTAGCTCGCCGAGGTTCAAGCGCAGATGAATGACTACCTGTCTTTAATGCATGCTCGTCTTCATAGGCAACCGTTATGGGCTGTTTGAGGCCCCGTTCTTCCACCATTAACAAAGGACCCATATGTACCCACCGTAATGATGGATCAACATCATAGAATATAACAGGAGGGTAGGGCTTTTTCGGGACGCGCATGTCCTCGGTCTCATCTTGTGAGCATCTCAAACCCTCAGCCAATTGCGCGGCCTCCTTGGCAGATGAGCCAAGATAGATAAGACCGGCGTCCAACTCCTCCATAGCTATCGGTTCGTCCTGAATAAATGGCTCAGACTCAAGCAGAGTTTCGAGTAAGCCGGCAACCGATTTCTTCCTCCTCTTGGAACTTGTGCTAACACTAGTGGAAGAACGCTTCCTCCCCCTCGGCACTTTGGCACGACGTTGCCCAACTTCACTTTCAGTATCCCCCTTTGGCGACACCACCTTTGGTGACACCGCCGCTGGCGACACTACTATTGGTGCTTCATTGGAAGCCTTTGCTTGAGCTCTAGTGCGCACTGGCATACCAGCAGTGCAAGGAGTCGATTCTATTTCTGCAGCTTTGGGGATAAGTACCATACCGCTATCCCTCAATGGAGGGCGAACCACTGACCGCGGCCGCAATGGAGCGCTAGTGACTTGGGTCAGAGCTGGAACTCTACATTCGAAGAGAACCCGCCTTTCCTCGGCAATGACAGGACCGACTCGATGGCGATACCAACCCTTAAAAGACCTTACAGACCTTGGAAGATAGTCGAACTCAGGGATCATGAAATGGGAGCCGGTGTTTAGATGCATAAAATGATGGATGACGCCACGAGTGACTTCCGGAGACAAAGTGGGCTCAACTAAAAACACCTCGAGAGGGATGCCCTGGTTATAGGCCAATTGCTGGGCAAGGCGGTGTGGATTATACCGCATAAAAAGAACTGTGTCATTCTGACAAAACACCAAATAGCCCAGCCTAATTGAGTACAAGTGCATAATCTCCTTAGGCTTTAGAGATGGCGCTCCACCCTTTGATAGATCAAATAGCTGCTGAATGGGCCTCGCGGGAGCATATAGGACTCAGTCATTAAAAACCATCCCACCCTCATTTGAGTATGTGTTAAGCAACCGTGGAGGGCCCCTAGCTGAGTCGGATTGGGAGCGGAAGCATCCACCAATCTCATAACCCGTAGGAAGGTATAGGAGTCATAAAAATCTGACTGCCGGTGTGCAGCCAATGCTCCCAATACATGCATCTCGATCCATGACGTGAAGTAGTGGAGGGAGAAATTCACAACATCCGTGCCTGGGGTTGAAGTATTAGCCGCAACGCTTAATCCATGATATAAGTGCGACAATCCTGCAACACCAACGACCAATCGCGCCCCTCCAGCTATGTGATGAGCAAGGTAGAAGACGGAGGCTCTCATAAAATGTCGATACGTCGGTATGGCGAACCAACTGAGTCAGAGACTGATGAAGCCAACGAAGAAAGTCTCTTAGTCCATGCCGGGAGCCGCAATAGCATCGAAGGAAACGGTTGACGAGATTGGAATATAGAATTGTGGCAAATCTTCCTCTTTGACCGGCAGTTTATTCAACCCGAACCCAAAAGGGTCGTCGATGTTCGCGAACTTTGGAGCCTCTTTGGATAAAGTGTCTCCACGAAGAAAGCAGGCAATGAAGGTCTCAAAGGTGACGCCTTGCCCTTCTGACGTCACGAACAGTTTCTCAAAAATACCCAGAGCTCTGATTAGACTTGGGTACTTATGACGGACAGCGTTTTCAGTCGTCAGGCCGTCAAGCATAGCAGGCACGGTCGCGAACGCATACTCATCGGGAGGCAGCAACTTTTCATAATGCTCTTCCCTGATCAGCAATCCGGAGATTTCGTGGAACTCTTCCAGTGAAATCGAGACCTCACGATCCCCTACCAAGAAGGTGTTGGTGAGAAAATTCTATTGGTTCAGAAAGGCTTTAACCTACTAGACGTGAAGGGCCTTGTAATGAAATAGAGACGCGTACACCGCTTAATACAGCCCAACCTTCTGTAACCGTGCACGGTGGGCGGAAAGAACGTATCGAGCCTGTTTACTGCCGAAAACCAGGAAGACAAACGTCTTGCCTGAATTTGGGGGCAGATGTTATTTTGTTTTGTCCGTCCACCTCTCCGAAGATGCCAAGTTGATTTATGGCACCATATATCGAAGGTCTGGATAGATACGGCCATTGTAGTAGACTTCGTCAGATTCCCCTCGTTTGTGAGGGGTTTTTGATTGTGGGGACGCTCTTCCCTACAGGCGCAAGCCCCTGCAGTTAATTACATTACCGCATCGCGGTAACCACTTTCTCCTTCTCCAGAATGTCACTTCGTGTCGTGTGTGTTTGTTTTATTTTTGGTTGCCCGTGGATTGTATACGGAGACTAATTTGTGTTGTCACCCGTAGGGCGTGGATTAGTCCAAATCCGTATTTTCTTAGATTTAGGTTTGGTTTGATTTAAGGATCGTTCATCTCGTTTGGGATTAAGATCAACTTAAATATTTGTTGAGGATATGTTAGTCTAATTTTAGACTAAGATCTACTCAGCAGGATTTTTGGAATCATTCAAACCCAACAAAAGAGCATTTGGGCTCTATTGCTTTAGTTTAAGGACATTACGGTCCATAGATCACCATTTTTTCGGGTGAGGGTTTAAGGACGTTGCGGTCCACTGCTGGTATAAGGACATTGCGGTCCATTGGGGTATACTCATGGGTTTGGGAGTGTACCAAAAGAGCTGTTGGTTGTCAGGACCCTCCATCTCTCTGAAGACGTTGAAGAATTACAACGACATGTATCAGAGGTATGGAGAGAAGTACCCTTGAACCGAGCTCCGGATTGAAGGGAGAGATAATGGTGGAACGAACATTATTTTAAATGCAATGTATTAGGAGATCATTAGTCATCTTTGGAACTAAGATCGATTTGGGGGAGACCTGAGTATAGAAGCGCCCGGTTGATTGATAATCAAAAGTTTTTTTAGCCTCGGAAGACTTGGCTAATTTGGGCTAAGGTTAGCCTCTCATAGTGTTAAACACTAATATCTGCTCGGTGCTCACGTGCTCCCACGTGAGGCTCAAAAGCAGTGTTAAACACTGAAATTTAGAGCGCTCATGTGAGGCACGTAAGGAGCCTCAAAGTTGGCACTGTATACTTGAGTCCAAATCCCCATCTGTATATAAGTGTTAAACACTTAATTCTTTTGGCCATCACGTGCGGGCACGTGAGAAGCCCCAAAGCCAGGCACTGTCTCTTTGGATTTATTCCCTCTTTCTTTATAAGTGCTAAGCACTATTAGGGGTCATGTATGGGCACGTGAGGCGCCCCAAAGTTGGGAACTGTCTTTGGATTTATTCCCTTTGCCATGTAATTGTTGAGCGCTCGTTCTAAAGGCTCGCGTGGGAACACGTGATTTGATCTCAGTCTTTCCTTTTTATTCCTCAGAGGTGCTCACATGGGAACACGCAATCTGTTGCTATAGCGTTGAACACTAATCATTTCTTTTACGTGCATGGAAATCTTGATCTAAGTTTTGAGCATTTCAAGTCCCTTATTTTGATAAGAATTAAATTCTTATATAGGGTTATACGCTAGTTTTATCAGAGGAATTAAATTCCTATATCTTTTTTTTTGGAAGAATTAAATTCTTCAAACTTAGTTCTTTCCCCTAAGTTTTGAGCCTGCATGACAGAATCTCCCCGATGAGAATTAAATTCTCAACTTGTGGGGAGATCTGCTTCTGCAGACCTCAACCAGAGAAATAACTAAGTTCTTTTTAGAAGAGTTAAACTCTTGAAATGGCGAAGAAGAGATAAAATGATCTCTATGTCTTTCTTCTTACCTAGGGTTTCTTTTTCTAAAAGAGAGCTCTGCTTCCTTTTTCTTTCTTTTTTTTCTAATCTTACGGGGGGTCTCTCCTCTCCTTTCTCTCCCTTGAAGTCTAGGGTCCTTTATATAGTAAAGGTAGATTTGTTGATTCAGTTAAGAAATCTCTCATTAAGAGATTTTTTAATCGATTTGGGGATTTTATCCACCGTTGGATCTTTGATTCAAGAACTTCTGTTTTACAGAAGATATTTTTCTTGTTTTTAACAAGATTGGGGAAATATTTTCCCATACAGAGCTTATTCTGTAGCTTGGTGATTTTTAATCACCATTAGATTTTACAGAGCGTAATCTTTCTTGTTTAGAAAGATTTAAAGAAATATTTTCCAAATAGGGTTTTGATCCATTTTATTTAGAATTTAATTCTATCAGCTTGGAAGGTGATTAGGAACCCTCACGTTTAGCACGTAACCCTCCCATAGAATTAAACTAGTTTGTTTAGATGTAGCAGCCCCTAGAGAAAATGCATCACGTGTTGGCATGTGAGCCGATGTTCAGAAATGTCACATGTGGCACGTGACCCCCACAAAGTTAATGCCAACAAAGGGCATCATGTGCTGATACAGGAGCTTCTTTGACCTGTTTTTAGGAAGGCGCCTATATACTTTGTATATAGATGCTCACGTGTTTGCACGTGAGGCTCAATAATCTTTGCATCACGTGTGGGCGCGTGATGCTCCATTTGGGGAATTTTTCCCATCTTTTTTCCTTTTTCTGTTTCTCCCTCTTCTTTTTTTTATTTATATAAGGGAACAGAGCCCAGGGAAGGTAGCCTACTGAGTGGCGGGGGGTAAGGCCTACCTTATAAACTTTCCCCCAGGGTCGGGCTTCACTGTGACATATGCGGCGCCCCAGAATATCTATAGCCGGCAGGGGCTGGTTGGGTATCCCAGTTGTTGACGACTCAAGCCGGCCTGTAGGAGTCCAGTTAGTCGTCTCCACCGCGCAAATGGTCTATGGGCGTTCCATCAGTGATATTGGGCAGAGGGGCTCTGTTAGCATCTCACAAGTAAAGCTACGGCAGTCTATGATGATATGACCATACCAAATCCCCTATAAGAGTAGACTCGTGCAGTCCCTGTCATGTGCTCTGATCATTGCCATAGCTTCCACGTCTGACGGCGATTATGGAAAAGCGGCGTCTAAGCGAGTATAAGGAAAGTAGGGAAGTGAAGCCATTGTTCTTAAAATAAGGGAAAGAAAAACCATTAATAAAACCTATATATATATATATATAATAACAGAAGAAAACGACAGGATGTTTGTTCCATGGGACCACTGATTGCAAAACCAATGAACCCCACAAAATCTAAATGACGGCTCACCAATGATGAGGCAAAATAATCATTGAGAGAATCGAGAAGGATTCTTATCAAGGAAACAGTAATGTTCAAACAAACTCTTGAAGCAAATTCTGCTAAAAGTATGACAGATTCAAATCTGCTTTAGGGGCATTAAAACCCTCAAATACTCGAGAGGATTAGGGAATAAAATTCCCAAAAATATCTGAGTCTCTCTCAAAGACAAGCTCTGTGAACAACGAATTAAATTCCTTTAATAAATGGATTAAATCCCAGAAAACCCCAATGGCAAGGAGGCAAGGAAAATGGAATTAAATTCCAAGGATCTTAAAGATCGGTGAAAGGGTAAAACCCTAAGAGGAGGATCAACGATCCCATTGATTCAAGATCTTAGAATCTATAAAAAATGTGTGATTTGGATCTTTAAGAAACCAATCTAAGAAAAGAGCAACGCTCTGTCCCCGGATTTAAAATCCACGATGAAAAGAACAAAAAAAGGGGGGTTCCATTCATGATCCTTACCAAGGAAAACGTTTAACAGAGTTTAACTCTGAGATTCCAGCAAGCAGAGAACTAAGCTCTGAAGAAGAGAATTAAATTCTCAACAAAAACAAGTAAGGAAGAAGATAAAAGAATAGTGGCTTCCCAAAGGCAAAAACCTTGCATTTATAAGACATGATGGGGAGTGGTTCATCTTCCCATTCCCCTAGGCAATCCAACGGCTGTGAGGACAGACAGCGTTTCACACACGTGCAAGCCACATGAGAGCAACGCTGGGGGGCATTTGTTCCCTTATAAAAACGGGATGAGGGAAAGTTCCTCACTAAAACAGCCCTACGTGTTTAACACGTGAGTGCCTATATGCAACGCATATAAGCACATCAATTAAAATAATTGCAAACCTAAAACAGGCCCACGTGTTTAACACGTGAGTGCCTATATGCAACGCATATAGGCACATCAATTAAAATAATTGCTAGGCTAAAACAGCCCCACGTGTTTAACACATGAGTGCCTATATGCAACGCATATAGGCACAGCAATTAAAACAATTGCCTAGCTAATAAGCCTTACGTATCAAACACGTGAGGACACTTCCCTACGTAGAATTAAATTCTACTCAATAAGGAACCGTTGGATCAAAGATCCAATGATGATAGAATTAAATTCTTCTGAACTTATAAATGGAAAATGATATTTTCTGTTAAACAGAAAGTTGCCGGATCAAAGATCCCATGAGTTGGAAAATATTTTTCATCTCACTTTAAAACAAAGAAAAATTATGCTCCGTTAAACCAAGCACCCTTGGATTAAAAATCCAACGGTGATTAAAAATCACCAATTTACAGAATAAATTCTTTACACGAAAATATTTTCTTAATCTTGTTTAAGAAACAAGAAAATATGTTCTATGGGGCAGAACCCTTGGATCAAAAATCCAACAGCGGGTAAAACCCCCAAATCAATTGAAATCTCTCAATGAGAGATTTCCTAAAACTAATTAACAAACTTCTCTCTGCTATATAAAAAACCCAAGACTTCAAAAAAAAAAGAGAACTGAGAGAGAAACATACAAGGAAAAAAAGGAAGAAAGAACAGAAGGAGGGATACAAAAAAAGAAAGAAAGAGGATTCAATTCTCTGAAAGAAGAAGATCCCCTTCTTAAACAAAAAAAACTAGGTAAGAAGAAAATAGAAGAGATTATCCTAACCTTTCTTCGCCTCTTTAAGGGTTTAACCATTCGTACAAGAACTTAGTTCTTCCTCTGGTAGAGGTCTGCAGAAACAGATCTCCCCATAAATTGAGAATTTAATTCTCATCGGGAAGATTCTGTTATGCAGATTCAAAACTTAGGGAAAAAAACTAAGTTCAAAAAATTTAATTCTTACACAAGTATATAGAAATTTAATTCCTCTGATAACACTAGGGTGTAACCCTGTAAAGAATTTAATTCTTATAAGACAAGAGACTTGAAATGCTCTAAACTCAGATCTCAGCTTCGTTAATATGAGATCAAAATCTTCATGCATGTAGAAGGAAAGACTGGCGATTCATTAGTGCTCAACACTATAACAAAACCTTACTTGTTTCCCCACGTGAGCACCTCTGATGAACAAAAAAGAATAGCTGAGACTGAGTCACGTGTTTCCCATGCGGGCGCCTAAAAGAAGAACAAGAAATGCCTTTTAGGGCAGTCACGTATTTTCCACGCGACCCCCAATCAAGTGCTTAGCATTTATATAAAAAAGGGAATAGACCCAAAAACAACGCTCACATTTTGAAGGCGCCTCACGTGTTCGCACGTGAGCACCACAGGGTCCAAGTGCTTAGCACTTATAAAAGAAAGAGAAATAAAATTCAGAGAACAGTTCTCATTTCGAGCGCCTCACGTGCTCACACATAGCCAAATGCTCAGCACTTATAAAAGAAGAGGGAAATAAAACCAAAAATGGCAGTACCGAACTTCAGGGCGCCTCACGTGCTCACACGTGAGTGCCACAAGAATTAAGTATTTAATACTTATATATAAACGGGGACTTGAACCCAATGTACAGAGCCAACTTTGAGGTGCCTCACGTGCTACACGTGAGCGCCCCGGAATCCAGTGTTTAACACTACTTTAGAACCTCACGTGGGAACACATGAGTGCTGAACGTATACTAGTGCTTAACACTATGGGAAATCAACTCCAGCCTCAAGTTGGCTAAGTCTTCTTGAGATTAAAACATTTTCGATCTCCAAATAGACCGAGCCTCTATGCTCATGTCTTCCTAAAACTGATGAAGAAATCTTAGTCTCAAAATATAACTAATGATTTCTGGGCTCGACCATCAATTCCTTTTCCCTCAAACAGGGAATTGGTTCAAAGGTACATCTCTCTACACCTCTAATACATGTCGTTGTAATTCCTCAACGTTTTTAGAGAGCTGGCGGGTCCCGACAAATAACTGCTTTTGGATGCACTTCCAAAAATAACAATGGACCGCAACGTCCTTAAACTAGTTATGGACCGCAACGTCCTTAAACTACAACGGACTGCAATGTCTTTAAACTAGCTACGGACCAAAACGTCCTTAAACTAACAATGGATCGAAACATCCTTAAACTAAAACAATATAGACTAAATGCTCTTTTGTTAGATCTGAATGATCCTAAATCCTATTAAGTAGATCTTAATCTAAATTTGGACTAACGTATTCTTAACAAACATTTAAATTGATCTTAATCTCAAATGAGATTAACGAGCCTTAAATCAAACCAAACCCAAATCTAAGAATATATAGATTTGGACTAATCCACGCCCTATGGGCGACAACATAGATTAGTCTCCGTATACAATCCACGGGCAACAAAAAATAAAACAAACACATATGACACGAAGTGACCTTCTGGAGCAGAAGAAAGTGGTTATCGCTACACGGTAACGTAATTATCTGTTAGGGCTTGCGCCTGTAGGGAAGAGCGTCCCCACAATCAAAAACCCCTAGCAAATGAGGGGGAATCCGACGAAGTCTGCTACAATGGCTGCATCCGTCCAAAGCTCTGATACACGGCGCCATAAATCAACTTGGCATCTTCGGAGAGGTGGACGGATAAATCCAAATAGTATCTGCCCCCAAATTCAGGCAAGACGATCCATCCCGGATCCGTCTCCGTTTTTGGCGGTAAACAGGGACGTCCCTTCGGTTGCTGGTGACAGCGACAGCGTGTCGCGTCCGCCAACCTACGTCGGACACGTGGCCTACAGCCCAACAGACGAACGAGCGAAATTGCGCACCCTCTTTAATGCGCCATCATTTCATTGATCTGCTGATATCATCGGAGATACACACAAAGATCCAAGCTCTAGGGGAGGTGCCACGTGGGTTTAAAGATCGAAACGACACAACTTCCCCATGCCACGTCGCCCCAGAAAATCCGCACTAATGATTCTCGGCATCAGACTAGGCCGAGAAAAACCAAGCAGGCCATTCTCGACCCGACCCATAAATAGGTCGGAACGAGAGTGGGGGCTAATGATGATGCTCATAAGTGGGAATTCCTCAGATCCCGACACGTGGCAAATGACGTGTCACCCGCGACAGCCCACTAGACTTCTGGGGGCTACTGAGGTAAGATCAGTATGGGCACTACACTTCTTGCCCTCGAGTAATCTGGCAGCCGAACTTGTACCCCTCCTCTTTTGCTCGCCTCCGGGGTATTGCAGATCTGAGCTTCCTCGTCCTCCTGGCTCATCTCTGAGCCATCCGCCGAGCTAAGCCTCCCCAGCTCTTTTGATCAAACGAGAACGCGGATCCCTAGCGCTTCCGCAACAGCTCCGCGTATCATACCAAATCGAGATAACTGCCTCCCCATGTCCCGCGTCCCACGCTAGCGCATCCCCCCATTAATTAGCGTATCCCTTCATTAATGGAAGGATCTCATCAATCAAGCAGGCACAACGTCAGGGGCGTAACTGACGACGAAGATCTCGCATCTTCCCGCTCCGTGCAACCACTATAAAAACCCCTCTCAGACGACTCAGGCAACGCAATTTTGATTCCAATAAGCCACTACTCTGCCAATATTCCTCGGCTCTAACTTGATCGTCGGAGGGTCCTACGGTGGTCACCCACCCTGGGACTTACTTGCAGGTAGCTCGGCTTTTATCTCAAACTCAACCCATTGAGATCCACACACTCTAGGAGACAACCTTCAACTCAAATCACAACCGTTCAATAATGCTCGCTACAGATCGACGGAAGACAGCATCTGAAAGATATCATACCCTCCATCAGTATTAGAGTCGGTCTATCTACAAAAGAATACTTTTGTGGCTTTAGAACCGATCAAAACTGATTTCTGAAAACTGTTTTTAAAATCAGCCTAAAATATGATCTTTTTGCCAAAAATCCGATCCCCACGAGGTCTAGGATCAAACTAAGACCTGCGGAAAGGATCGGGGTCACCCCAGAAGTCCCCGGGGGCCTAGGGTGGGACCGCAACCCCGAGACCACCACTAGGTGCCTCAGGGTTGAGGCAAAACTCGAGACTACTCTAGTGGTGGTCTCAGGTTCTGCCCCCATCCCAATGCCATCCTAATGGTGGTCTTAGGTTGGGGTACCTCCTAGACCCCCTAGGGATCTTTAGGGTGGTGCTTGAGCGCCCCATCTAGCTCTTAGGCACATTTTGGGTCTTTCGGGATTTGGAATTTGGAAAATCGATGAGTTTTCAGGTGCTGGGGTGCGCTCGAATTTTAGTTTTTGGAAATTTTGAGTGTTCGACCTTGTGGGTGATATAATTCTATTGTCATTGCTTCGAAGCATCTCGATAAATGTTTTTAATCGAGTCAGCTTAGACACGAATAAGGGCATGTGTTGGTAAACGCCGCCTAATTGATGTGTAATCAATTAGACGAGATTGCACATTAGAACTTGTATCGTTGGTGTGTGTTGTTATGGTTTAGTTTGGATCGTCGTGACGAATAGCCCATTGTGTGTTTGTGAATGTACAATGTATTATATGTAATTAATGTATTCGATTCAATGTAAATGTATGCTCTTTTATTCGGAACGCGATCGGGATGAGATCGATGTTATCGTTTGTATGTATATTTCATTTTATGTTTGCCCCACAGAGGAGTGCTCAGGCCGCTAGATCCTATAATATGAAAGCATGTGAGTCATGAATGTAATATGCATAAATTAAACTTGAATTTAAGCACAATGAAACGATAACAATAATCATTCGTGAACAAATCGACTATATATAATGGGTACAACCGCTATCACTGTAGTCGTAGCACAATATTTATAACACGTGACAATGCACAAACATTAGTAAGGCTATAACACATATATAGCATGCATCCATGTATAATCACTTAAAAGTAGTCGTACGGTGTATATATCGCGGCATATGTAGTGGACGTTAATTTGTAAAACAATATAACCATTTTATTAAAATATACGTCACGCCTTTTAAAAATAATGTCAAAGGTTTTCTTTTGAAAAACTCTTTTGTTGATCATATACACGTGGAAAAATAGTACAACAATGGCTCTTTTGAAAAGAATAGCAAATATCAATACATGAAAGCAATATCTCTAGTAATGTCTCTTGGACCAGTCATGTTTGAAAACTATATGGTTAAATATATCTCATTCTTGGCAAGGTATTCATAACGAACCTTCGTCATCAATCCCTTAATCACTCATGAATTGATCACATATAACCTCAACCGCTTTCGGATTGATCGCATCTTGTATCCGAAATCGGTTCTCTCCCTCCTCGATATCGGATATCAACAAACCAGTTCACCATTTATCCGTAATCGGTTCTCCTCTTTCTCGATACGGATAACCACAAACCATAAATACATAATAAAAAAACTCGTGGTGTATGTAACATCTATTAGTTATATGTATGCCCTAAAGGCCATTACTATACATAGGATGTATATTGTAGTGGATGCTTGGACATATGTAGGGAGGACTTTCTTGCTCGACATGATAGTATGCTATCTGGTTGCTCTTTACCTTAACGTGTATACTGATTGTCTCTCTGTTACATGTTGGTAAAGCCCTTAGGATGTGTACTTGACTACCTGGACTATGATGCGGATCATACTAGTGGGGACATGGTAGTCCATAAGTACATCCTTCAAGGTCCCTAGTCGTGGGTGTATCGAGACGGGGCATCGATATACCAGAGTAGACTAGCGTATACCTTCTCGACCCATACAGATGGGCGATGGATGATCCCATATCCATTGGTGTTTGACATCAGAGATGATATACGGGTGCTCATTGGAGACTGGGTACACTGGACGAACTCGCCGAGAACTCCCAGATGGTATTATACCTCATGTCAGATGGCAGTTCTCTGGTGACACTGGTACAGGTTAGTCTGTAGACCCGAGATCGTCATAGAGTCTTGTATGATTCCCACTGTGCTTTGATTTCCACCTTACCACGTCCAATAGGGCGTGCAAAACGGTGGTTTTTGGGTACAGTCCCAAATCACATGGAGGCAATGAGCGATAGGAGGGGATTCGTCTCTCCCGGTATAGGGAGTTGATGTTGCGCTGTGTTCGATTGGCTATAACCGGAAATCCCTGGCCAGGGTTGCTGAGATTTACTGGTAAGTGTTACCAGTAGTTTCTCGAACTGTTATAGACCTCATATCGACACGACTTATCGAGCTACTGGGGGTCTGACGTTTACCACCCCTAGGCGAGATATGCGACATATCAGACGAACAGACCGGACTGTACGGTAAGTGTTACTGGTTGGATTCACAGGAGTGTGAGCGGGCTTGCTCGTTGATCTTCTGATCGCTCAATACCCGGGTGGCCGTTACGTTTAGCAGACCGCTTGCGGCTTTTGGGTGTTTGATATGATCATCACCCGCTGCCGGCGTATTGACGAGTCTTTAGAGTCCTACACAGAGGTTTCCTAGCTCAAGCGAAATGAAATAGGAGCGCATATGAGATATGTGCAGGACCGAGAATAATGCATGTATGTGATACCGTATTCTATTCTCGCGATGATTGTATCGATTGGTTGTATGTGATATAACCTAGTTATCGAATCGAGGATTGATTCGATAAGTCGATACATTGGATATTAGTCGGTCATATGCGATATGACCGGATCGTTAAATCAAGTGTTGATTTAATGATTTGATATATAATTATATATTTGATATATTACTTTACATTAACTAGTATTTGTTCACTTAAGATGGATTTTCTCACTTGATGTGCACATGTAGTATAAGTAGATATATTTTTGTGCACTAGATTGTATCATGTTTGATGATACATGCAAACTTGGGTGTATGTTTGATTTAAACCATGTTTAGGTTAATGGTTAGGGTTTTGTTATTTATTTTATTTATTTATTTTAGGGCAAGAAACAAAAGGGTGGCTTCTTTTGTTTTTACCTTGAAGCTTCATGAAGCTTTGACCACTTTGTTTCTTTCCTTAACCTAACCATTCACCTAACCCTAGTTTAGTCTCTACATGAGTAAACTTCACCCATGGTTGCAACATGATAAGTATTCACTTGAATTTTTATTTTAAATGATTATTCATTTTTCTTCTTCTTCATCTTCTTCTTCAAGTGAAGAAAAGAAAAGTTTTCTAGAAAAATTCAAGTGATGAATCCAAGTGAGAAACCCAAATCCAAAGTGAACCCACTTCCTATTTCTTCATCCTCTACCACTTGCCATGTAGTATAGGGTGTTTTCTTCACAAGTTTCATGACTTGGTGAAGTTGGAGCTTGATCTTGAGTTGCCTCGACGTAGATTATCTTCGGCATCGAAGTCGACGACCTAGCCCAATCATTTCTTTGACGAAACCATCGCTAGAGTCCGGGATCCGATGATCGCAGCGGAGGGACATCATCATGGAGCTAAGGAAGTGGAGGACTGGATCTACAAAGGTTGTAGTCTCTTTCACTTAGCAGTAAAGTTGTTTACCAGCTTGTTGTTTCGCCTATTCTCTAGTTAACGATCTAGTTTAGGGTTTCTCGGCACCGGAAAATTTTGAATTTGGCATGGTTGATGCCTTGTGAGACCTCATTAGCGTGCCTAGGAACCCTACAGTGGTATCAGAGCCTAGCTAGAGCCTTTGGCGATGAGTAGACGATGTTAGAAATCCGATCGAGTCACGAAACCCTAACCAAGACCACTCTCTGTATATTTTCCGAAAATGTGGATTTTTCTAAATTAAAAATATGCAGAAAATTAAGCAGGGTTTTATATGAATTACTGTGCAAAACGGGGTCCTAACTCCGTCAAACTGCCGCGGAACCGCGGCCGTAACCCACGTGGCGCAGCGGTTCCGCGGCCATTCTGTTGCTTCTTTGACCACACTTTGCACAGTAATGTTTATATTTGACTCCTATGTTTTCTGGGTAATTTTAATATTTACTCAAGAGTTGAGTATTCTGGGTTGTAATGGGAGTTCGTAGATTCGATCGGATTGTCAAACTTTGTCTATGTGTTTTTCCGGGTAATTTTAGAATATGTTAAAAAGTTCGACCGGATATAAATACCCAATTTTTCCCCTGCCGGGAAATTTCCAATTGTTGGATTTTTCCGTAGTTTAATGACATTCTAAGTAGTGCAAGTAACGTGATGGTCCCTCTAGAAGACAACAAACCTTAACTCGATTATGTGACCGTCTAGAACTGCCCTTTGAACCTTAGGGTTTGGGGCAGTACGGTGTGCCACATGTGAGGCGTTGGCTTGACCCTTCTACGGCTGGACCGTCGGTACTGTAGCATGAAGTGGATGTTTTTAAACTTATTTCAAGAGTTGAGCTGTTTCGGGAAAACTTGGGTGTTCGAATGTTCAATCGGAAAGTTTAACATTTTCTATTTATCTGGAATGTGATACAATATTTGGAATTCACAAGTAGTTATGAGATAACTAATATGAATGTTCTAAACATATCACTTTAGTCTCACTTGATCGGTTGCCACGGAATTTTGATATGATCAAAAGTTCGTCGCAATCACGTAGCGTACGCGGATACTCGCCGGGTAAACTTAACAAACAGCCTCACCCCATAGCCCGACCAAGTGACTGTAAGAGAACCCCGTCGCCGAAAGCATCCGTTCGGGTGCTCGCGGCAGCGGTGTTCCGCCTTGGTGCACTTCGTCGACGGCATCGGGGGTGTGGCCGTCTATTGAAGTTTGCGACGAGCATTCGATCAGAATGTCGGGAATTTTGTTGAATTGCCCGACTTGATATTGAAAAGAGTTTTCGATAAAGAGACTAAAATACGGGGTTTATAATTGTTAGGCATGCGATGTCTAAGGAATTCATTTGATTAGGCATGCGATGTCTAAAGTGGTTGCGGATTCCAACTGTTGTAGTTTTACACTTTCTTTTCTATGACCGTAAGTGTAGTATGTAGTGGTATTGCCGATTGTCGTTGCTATACGTCGACGACAATCGGTGTATGCATACTTACTTACGTTGATGACATGTGATGTTATATGTTGCTGGATATATTATATTGGATCGTCGTGTTTGAATAGCCGGGGGTTTTTATGTGAGATGAGTGTTTTTCATTTTCATTCATGTAAAAACTTGTATGTAATATTCTTTTATTCGGGCACTTCCAGGTTGCGGAAGATGTCACCTTTTGTATATTATTTACTTTTCCGCACTAGGATAGACCCAAGGAGGAGAGCACAAGTAACCGGGTTCTGGAGTCCAGTGGGAGACCAACTCGAGGAGTCGAGTCCGGGTCTCCTAACTCCAGAATTGGTAGGGTTGCTTGCCGCTCTCGTAGGGGTCTAGGGGTGTGGGTTTGGCTATTCATCGCGACCGTAGAATCCGTGTTTTATACTGGCTCGTATTGAAAACACGGACGTCCTAGTATATCCAATATTTCATATGTTTCTTCTGGTGCGATATCTGTGATGTGATCATGTGATATGTTCTGTGATAGATACTGTATATAGTATATATGATATATTATATAGACGTTACTTATGTTTTACACCCGCGCTAGCCCTGCCCCGCTCTGCCGTTAGTCACCTAACCTAACGGTGCAGACGGGACATCGAGGCGAACACGGATGGCATAAGTGTACGTCGTATTTATCTGTGATGTTTAGGTGGACTTTAATGATGGGACTTCATCAATATGATTAATGAAATAAAAGAAACCTAAAGATGTTGTGAAATCGAATTTTCAAAACTAGGTAGCTACAATTCTTGCTTTGCATCGCGGTGTTCCTTGTAGAACATCCTGCACCTTATTCGATAAGAAAAGGACCGAGATCCCTTCACCGGGAGTGACTCCTTTAGCAATAACTGGCAGATGCTACAACTCTCGGTTTGTCTTTTGATTGCTTCTATAGTTTCTGCTTTGCACAGTGATATATATGATATATCCCGCACCTCATTCGACGAGGAAAGGGCCGACGATCCCTTCACCGGGAGTGACTCCTTTAGCAAAACTAGAAAAGCCTCAAAAACACTCCATTTCAAAATTATTTGATTCTACAACGATATCAAGTTCATTACGCAATAGGTTTTCAGAAAAACCTGTCATAGCCCTCCGTCATTTCAGATAAGTACTATTTAGTATTCATGCTGCGGTAGTTTGGCATGCGTCAAGGCGTAGTGTACGGTAGCTAACTAGTGCTTATCTGCTTGCATACGATACGATTGGATTAGGGTATTCGCACTGCGTTGTTTGGCATGCGTCAAGGGTCGTGTGGGTGGGTTTAATTCAATCAAGAAATGTACGGGTTGAACTTGACTAGCGGACTATGGGTTGTTTGGCATGCGTCAAGGTCATAGCACGCTAGGAGCAAAATATTATCGGGAATTTCAAGTGTTGAAATTTGCAATGAGATTGCATACCTTTTATGAGATAGTTGGATCCCGATACCCGCTGCGAGTAATTGTTACTCCTGGGAGAGTTTTACACATTACAATTAGCCGATCAAGTAGGTATCTAGAAAGGTGTCAATGGGGTTACGCCTCTAGGAAAACGAGGTTTACTTTAATTAGGTTCGTGCGAAAGCACGGGGGACCTCCCTCAAAGTACCGACACTGGCCTGGCTGAAAGATTGGCGAACTTGTAGCGTGTAATTAATCCCGGCTAGTCTTTCCTTTTAGGGTTTGAAGGAAGATTTGATAAAAACAGTGGGAGCCATCCTGATTAGATAAAATAATAACCAATCTATTCTTGCAAGAGCGCACGCTGAGTGTTTTCTTCTCTCTCTCTCCAGGTAGCGACCATATCACGCCTTAATCAAGATAATAATACGGATGTATTGACCGAACCCGCTTGTTATACTGAGCTGGGGAACGTTGGTTCCGCTCCAACTTATAATTGTTATAAGACCGAGCAGGAAATAGGGAAATACCAGAATTCCCGTGCCGCCCAAACGAAGAGAGTGCATGCTGATGCATCATCTTCGGGTGTGTTAATTACAAAGAACTGTTTCTCAGTATCCTCTGCGTCCTGGCTATTTGATACCGGATCAGGATCCCAGATATGTAATCTGTTACATAGGGCTACAGATAGGTAGAGAACTGAGAACGGGTGATAAGTTTCATGAGACAGAAAACGGGGCAAGTGTTGCAGCCAAGTCTGTTGGTCACTGTGACCCTGTATTACCAATACATTGATTCTGAACGAATGTTATTAGATACCGAACCTGATATACAAAATCATATCAGTCACTTTATTAGTAAAGAAAGGATATAATTTTGTATTGTTGGATAATGTTTTGAACATTTCCTATATCAAAAGTTGATCGGTTCAGGCACGTTATCTAAAAGCATTGACGTTCTAAATCGAACTACAGTTCCTAGTATATAGAATACACACAAGAGGAAGAGTTCAGAAATGAACGGATCCTTCTTGAGGCATTGTAGACTAGGGCATATCAATGCGATCCGACTGGCTGAAGTTACATTTAGATGCATATTTAAATTAGTTTGAATTTACATCTTGTGAAACTTGCCAGTCATGTCACAAAGATTAGATGACCATAGCTCTGTTTATTGGAAACAGAGAAAGAGTTAATAAACTCTTGGGACTGATACATGATAATGTATATAAGGTCCTCTGTCTGCACATACCAGGACCGGTTCTTTATACTTCATTACATTCTCTGATGATCTCTCAAGATTCAGACATATGTTCCTGTTGAAACACAGCTCCGAACCTTTTGAGATATTCACAGAATATAAGTTAGAAGTAGAGAACCAAAATACGGGTATAAGTATTATGTCCTTTGATGTGATCGAGGAGGAGAATACTTGAGCACGGAAATCCTGGACTATTCTAAAGGAGAATGAGATTCTTTCTCAGCATTACTCCTCCGTATACACCATAGCACGATGGTATATCGGGACGGAGCAATCACACCCTATATGATAAGGTGTGCTCTATGATGAGTACTACTGAGTTACCTATTTCCTTTTGGGAGTTATGCACTTATGAAGTTGCATACCTATTGAATAGGGTTCCAATCAAATCAGTTGCCTACCGCTTCATATGTGATATGGAAAGGGAAGATCCCATATCTTAAGTTGGTTAAGATTTGGGGTTGTCCGAACTATGTCTAAAAGCAAAATCCGGACAAACTCGAGGCAAGATCTGTTATGTAGAACTGGAAACGTTCCAGCTATACAAACTACAACAGATGATTTGATAGAACCAAAGGATTCAGTAGATTCCAACGAACCTCAGCCTCTCCACCGATCTAGTAGGGTTCCTCACCCACCTGAGAGATACTTCGGTTTCTCTATGACAGTGGGAGCGAGGATTGCATCATGAGATGATGACCCAACTAATTTCGAGCTGGCAATCAGGAGTGGGACTCTGTAAGAATGGATGGATGCTTAGCGATCTGAGATGGAATCCATGTACACCAACAAAGTATGGACTTTGGTTGCTTTAGCTGAAGGGTTAAATCCCCATCAGGAGCAAGTATATCTTGAGAAGATTACTTGGTGTACATGGAAAAGTTGAGACTTTCAAAGCTAGACTTGTTAAAGGTTTGCATCATTGACCAGGTATGGATCATGATGAAACTTTTTCTAAGGATCTATGCTTAAGTCCATCCAGATCTTACTTGCCACGGCTACATACCATGACTACAATATCTGTTGGATATATGTATGCCCTAGAGGCCATTATGTGATAGTGGATGTATCTATACATGTATATATATTCTGTTTGCATTCTTGCTCGACATGATAGTATGCTATCTGGTACTTCTTTATCTGACATGTTTATTTGATCATGCTTCTATTCATTCATACATGCTGATAAAGCCCTGAGGATATCGGCTTGACTACTCTGATTGTGATGGAGATCATACTAGTGGGACATATGTAGTCTATAAGCATATCCTGAAATGTCCCTAGTCGGAGGTGTATCGAGACGGGGCATCGATATACCAGAGTAGACTAGCGTATATGATACTAGACCCATGTGATGGGCGATGGATGTTCCCACATTCATCGATGTTTGACATCAAGATCATATACGGGTGCTCAGTGATGACTGGGTACACTGGACGGACTCGCCGAGAACTCCTATATGGAATTATATCTATCGTCGGATAGCAGTTCTCAGGTGACACTGGTACAGGTTAGTCTGTAGACCCGAGATCGTCATAGAGCCTTGTGTGTTCTCCCACTGTACTTTGATTGCCACCCTACCACGGCTCTACTGAGTCGTGCAAACAGGTGGCCGTTGGGTACAGTCCCGAGACACACGAAGGCAATAAGCGATAGGAGGGGTTTCGTCTCTCCCGGTATTGGGAGTTGATGCTGTGCTGTGCTCGACTGGTTATAACAGCAAGTCCCTGGCCAGGGCTGCTGAGATTTGCTGATAAGTGTTATTAGTAGTTTCTCGATCTGTTATAGACCATTCATCGACACGACTTATTGAGTTATTGGGGTCGACGTCACCATCCCTAGGCTCGATATACAGCATATCTGACGAAGAGACCGGACTGTACGGTAGTGTTGCCGGATGGCTCGACGGGAGTTGTAACAGGTTCACTTGTTTTCTTCTTATCGCTCAATACCCGGGTGGCCGTTACGTTTGGCTGACCGCTTGCGGCTTGCGGGTGCTTGATATGATCATCACCCACTGCCGGCGTATTGACGAGTCTTAGAGTCCCACACAGGAGTTACCTAGTCCAGGCGAAACGTTGTGGTGCGCGTATGCGATATGCGCTTGGACCCGATTAAAATACGTGTATGGGATACCGTATATTAATTGGGCGGCCTGCTAATGGTCGGGTCATATGTGATATGACCGGATTAGTGAATCAAGTGTTGATTCATTATTATTTTCTCACTACAAATCCTATCTTGTTTATGTTGTATGTATGCATGCATGTGTGCATTCATTTTTGTTCATGCACATGTTGATGTGCAAGCACACATGCACACATACATCAAATTCTATCATGGTTGTTTATACAATGGAAATGGTGGATGTATAAGAATTACACCATGGTTGTATTTGGATAATTATTGGATTTAAATTAAAGCAAAAGAAAATGAAAAATGGGTTAAATCACTTTAGAATTTCTACACTCTTCTAACTCAACCATGCTCACCTAACTTTTAACCCATAGTTTATTTTCTTATCATGCTTTTAATTTAAAATAAAATGATATCTAAATACTTAACCATGGTTGGTTAAGAGAAAGAAAAATATATATAGCTATTTTTCTTTTCTCTTTGTTAAGATAATTCATTCTCTTCTTCATAAAGTCCATCATCTTCATCAACCTCCATGCTTAAGCTCTCTAGTTCTTACAAGAGAGTGAATCCTTCATAAAAATAGGATTTTGAAGTGAGATCCATAACCACGACTTCATTCTAATCAAGTCTAGCTCACTTGATTAGTGTGTTCTCTTTGTTTTACAAAGTTGCAAGCTTGGACGGGATAGCTCCGGGTGGATCGTCGTGGACGCAAGAGGAGGAAGAGTGGACCTTCTTCCAACACCCCAAAGTCAAAGGAGCAAAACAAAAACGGGAGCTACAAAGGTTGTAGCCTTCTAACCCTAAGCTTTTCTAGTTTAAAGTTTGTTAAACCTAATTTTCTAGGATCGATTCCTTTGCTTGTTAGTTTAGCACCATAAAAATGAAAACTTTAGGTCATGTGATGCTTGTAATCTCTTCATAGGGTGCTAACCTAACCTAACATTGGTATCAGAGCCGACCTAGAACGTTAGGCGACCTTTTTGCGAAGTGAAAAGTCCGATCGAACCAAAATACGGATTTATGGGATGCTCTCTGGAAATTTTTTAAAAACTGATCTTTTTCAGAATTAAAAATTCTCAAAAAATAGAGCAGGTAAAAATTAGACGATCTGGAAAATCCGTACCCATGAACAGAAAGTTTGACCGCGGAAGGGCGGCATAAGCAAGGCTTAGGCCGCGCTTCCGCGGCCATTTGAGGGGCTCTCTGACAAATTTTTGCACAGTAATTTTCTTTACCTGCTACAGTACATTTTGAGAATATTTAATCTGAATCTTATGTTGAAAATTCTGGAGATGGTTTTGAACTAGTTGTTTCGATCGGAATTTTCATTTCGTATTTCTTTTCCGGGTAAACTAGAAAGTGTTGAAGTGTTTGAACGAATATCATTTACTCAATATTCACGGGGTTTAAATAGTTTGGAGATGTGTGCAAGTCTTTTTGCGGTGGTCCCTCTAGAAGACAACAAACCTTAACTCGATTATGTGACCGTCTCGAACTGCCCTTTGAACCCTAGGGTTTGGGGCAGTACGGCGTGCCACATGTGAGGCGTTGGCTTGACCCTTCTACGGCTGGACCGCCGCTACTGTGTCACACTCCGGATTTTTGAACCCTGCTCAAGTGTTGAGCTTTAGTGAATCTTGGGTGCTTGACAGTTCGTTCGAAAACTTTAATACTGTCTGTTTATCTGGATTGTGGTACAATATGTGGAATTCATATAGTATAGACATGAAATACGAAATATGTGATATTTCGCATTTTTTGATGTCTAAAGAGAATCTGGATTCCAAATATTGTAGTTTTACACTTTCTTTTCTGCGACCATAAGTGTAGTATGTTAGATATCGCCGGTTTCGTTGCTATACATCAACGACAATCGGGGTACGCATACTTACTTACGTTGATGATATGTGATATTATGTGTTGCTGAGATATGATGTGCAGGATTGTCGCGATCGAATAGCCGGGGGGGGGGGGTTTTGTGAGATGAGAGTTTTATATTTTCATTCATGTAAATTCATATGTAATGTAATATTCTTTTATTTGGGGCACTTCCAGGTTGCGGTTGTGTCACCAGTGTTGTATATTATTTACTTTTCCGCATTAGGATGGACCCAAGGAGGGGAGCACAGGTGACCGGGTTCTGGGGTTCAGTGGGAGGCCATCTCGAGGAGTCGAGACCGGGTCTCCTAAACTCCAGGATTGGTAGGGTCACTTGCCGCTCTCGTAGGGGTCCAGGGTGTGGGCTTGGCTATTCATCGCGACTGTGGAATCCGTATTTTCTATTCTGGCTAAATACTAAATACGGACGTCCTAGTATATCCCACGTTATATCTATATTTCTGCTGCCTGTGTTCTGTGATATCTGAGACGAATGACTTATTATATATATGATATATAGTAGACGTTGCTTATGTTTTACACCCGCGCTAGTCCCGTCCCGGTATGCCGTTAGTTAAGTAACCTAACGGTGCATAACGGAACATTGCGGCGAATGCGGATGGCATAAGCGTACGTGTTATTTTCGTTTCTTTTCTGTGATTGGCTTTAGGACTTAAATGATAGGATTACATTAATGTGATTAATGTAAAGAAAATAAACCTAAAAAGATGTTGTAGAATCGGATTTGAAAACCACTCGGCTATTTATGAAAAAGCTACATTTCAAAACTGCGGAGCTTAAGCCACTCCTTTTGAAAAACCATTTGATTCTACAACGATATCAAGTTCAAAGCGTTAAAGATTTTCTTAAAAATCATTCGCAACCCTCCGTCATTTTAGGAAGTAGAGTACTTAGTATTCGTGCTACGTTTGTTGACCTTAGTCAAGGCGTAGTGTACGGTAGCTAAGTGATGTCTTCCTACAAATGCATATGATGCAGATTAATTAGGACGAGCATATGACTTTGTTGACCTTAGCCAAGGGTCATGTGAACGGGTCTAATTAATCAAGAAATGACGGGTTGAGCTTGACTAATGCTCGTGATTTGTTGACCTTAGCCAAGGTCACGAGTATTAGGGGTAAAAACCACATCGGGAATTTCAAGTGTTGAAATTTGCAATGAGATTGCATACCTTCCATGTGATGGTTGGATCCCGATCCTACTGTGGGCAATAGTTGCTCCTAGGAGAGTTTTACAGTTTACAATTAGCTAACTCATTAGGTGTCTAGAAAGGTGTTAACGGGGCTCCGCCTCTGGGAAAACGAGGTTTACTCTAATTAGGTCCGTGTGAAAGCACGGGGAACCTCCCTCAAAGTACCGACACTGGCCTGGCTGAACGGTTAGCGAAGTTGTAGACTGTAATTAATCCTAGCTAGTTTTTCTTTTTAAGGTTTGAAAGAGAAACTTGATAAAAAGCAGTGGGAAACATCGATTAGACAAGATAATAAACCAATCTAATCTATGCAAGAGCTTTCGCTGAGTGTATTCTTTTCTCTCTCTTAATGGCAGATACCAATGACTGGACTTAAGCTTCTACTAGATAAAAACAAACTGAACGGGACCAACTATAAAGACTGGCTAAGGAATCTGAAGATCGCCTTGACTTATGATAAAGTATCATATGTCCTCACGGCTTCAGCCCCGCCCGTCCCAGGCCCAAAATCCTCAGTTGCGGACATAGAAGTCCGCAAGACATGGGACGCTGACTGTGCCACGGCCACATGCCTCGCGCTTGCATCGATGGATAACACACATCAAAAGCAGCACGAGGACATGGACATTCACGGGATACTGCTCCATACAAAGGAGTTGTATGGGGAGCAGTCCCGCGTATTACGATACGAGGCATCAAAGAAACTGTTTCACATGCGGATGGCCCCTGGCACACCAGTAGCAGACCATGTTTTGAAGATGATAGCTCTTATAGAAGAGCTTGAGGACCTCGGATGGACTATGGACAATGAACAATATATAGATATTATTCTGCAGTCCCTCCCCTCCACCTTCGCTCAGTTCATAGTGAACTTCAACATGCATGGCATGGAGAAGGACCTCCCTGAACTCCTTAATATGTTAAGGAGTGCAGAGAGCACTATGAAGTCAGCAAAGACTCCCGTTATGACGATTGGACAGTCTTCTTCTTCTCGCCCAAAAGCTAAGGCCAAGGGAAAGAAAAAGAAGAAACCCACTAATCCTAAGGGCGGAGTCAAAAAGGTGAAGGGAAAGGGAAAGTCCACGGCTGGAGACCCAGGGAAAGGCGAGTGTTTTCATTGCCACAAGACAGGACATTGGAAGCGCAACTGCACGGAGTACCTAAGTCTTAAGAAGAAGCATGGTGATGCTTCTGCTTCAGGTGCGTTTGTGACTGAAAACTGTTTTTCTATAAACTCTGCTTCCTGGGTATTGGATACCGGTTCAGGTTCTCACATTTGCAATTCTATGCAGGGGCTGAGAAATAGCAAGGTTTTGAAGACAGGTGACCATACTCTCCGCGTTGGAAATGGTTCCAATGTACATACAGTCGCAGTGGGAGAGTATCACTTGGGGTTGCCGTCTGGATGTATTTTGATTTTGAATCCATGTTATTTTGTACCTGATATGCTATGTAATATAATATCCGTATCTTTGTTGGACAATGAAGGATATAATTTTGTATTGCAGAACAATGTTATGAACATTCACCTAAATCAAATGTTGGTTGGGTATGGTACACTTAACAACGGAATATATGTCCTAAATCAACACACAGTTTTCAGTATACAACACACTAATAAAAGAAAAATTTCAGAATTAAATGAAGCTTTTCTTTGGCACTGTAGACTTGGTCATATTAACGAAACAAGACTAAACAAGTTACATAAAGATGGATATTTAAACTCTTTTGAATATAAATCTTATGCGACTTGCCAGTCTTGTATCAAGGGTAAAATGACCAAAACTCCGTTTACCGGACACGGAGAAAGAGCTACTCAGCTCCTGGGCCTCATACATAGTGATGCATGTGGGCCTATGTCTACACAAGCTAGAGGCGGTTTTTCATACTTCATTACATTCACCGACGATTTCTCAAGATTCGGTCATGTATTTTTATTAAAGCACAAGTCCGAAGCTTTCGAGAAATTCATTGAATATAAACAAGAAGTAGAAAAACAAACCGGCTTGAGTATTAAGATGCTTCGATCAGATCGAGGTGGAGAGTATCTCAGTACAGAATTTGCAAACTTCCTAAAAGAGAATGGGATTCTCTCTCAGCTCACTCCTCCTTACACACCACAGCACAACGGTGTGTCAGAACGACGGAATAGGACCCTATTAGATATGGTCCGGTCCATGATGAGTGACACTGAGTTACCAGTCTCGTTTTGGGGGCTTGCATTGGAGACTGCAGCGTTTCTACTAAACAGGGTTCCAACCAAAGCCGTGTCTACCACGCCATATGAGATATGGCATGGGAAGAGACCATCTCTTAAGAGAATTAAGATTTGGGGTTGCCCGGCCTATGTTAAAAAGCAGAATCCGGACAAACTCGAGACACGGTCAGTCATGTGTAACTTTGTAGGATATCCAAAGAATTCTTATGGATATCTGTTCTACCACAAAGAGGAACAAAAAGTGTTTGTTTCTCAACATGCCACATTCTTGGAAAAAGAGTTTTTCACAGATAAAGATGATGGCACAGTGGTGGATCTAGAAGAGGTTCTAGAGACACAAACTACAAATGACGATTTGGTTGAACCGACTGTTGCAGCAGAAACTGAAGAACCTCGGCCACTCCGAAGGTCTGGTAGGACTTCTCGCCCACCGGAGAGGTACTACGGTTTCCTCGTTGATGGTGACAGAGAAGACTGTATCATGGAAGATGATGATCCTACCAGTTTTCAGCAAGCTATCACGAGTGGTGACTCTGTGAAGTGGCTGGATGCCATGAGATCCGAAATGGAGTCTATGTACACCAACAAAGTATGGACTTTGGACGTTGTACCCCCTGGGGTAAAACCTGTAGGGTGCAAATGGATCTTTAAAAGAAAGATTGGTGTGGATGGGCAGGTAGAGACCTATAAGGCAAGACTTGTGGCGAAAGGTTTTCGTCAAAGACCAGGTCTGGACTATGACGAAACTTTTTCGCCCGTAGCCATGCTTAAATCCATTCGGATCCTACTTGCTATTGCTGCTCACTACGACTATGAAATCTGGCAGATGGACGTTAAAACAGCATTCCTAAATGGAGATTTAGAAGAATGTGTTTATATGGATCAGCCGGAGGGCTTCATTGACAGTGGGAGCAGCGAGAAAGCATGTAGATTGCTTAAATCCATATATGGGTTAAAGCAGGCATCTCGGAGTTGGAACATCTGTTTCGATGATGTTATCAAAGAGTTTGATTTCATCAAAAATCCAGATGAACCTTGTGTTTATAGGAAGGCTGTAGGAAGAGCTGTCACATTCCTCGTATTGTACGTGGATGACATTCTTCTGATAGGAAATGATATTCATATGCTACAGTCGGTCAAATCATTCTTATCACTGAGGTTCTCCATGAAGGACCTGGGTGATGCCACATACATCCTGGGCATTAGGATCTATAGGGATAGATCCAAAAGGTTATTGGGATTGTCCCAAACCAGGTACATCAACACCATCCTAAAGAGGTTCAGTATGGAAGACTCCAAGCGGGGTGCCTTACCCGCTTGCCATGGAGTCATTCTCTCCAAGGATTCTTGTCCAAAGACCGATGAAGAGAGAGCTCGCATGAGCATTATACCTTATGCTTCGGCAGTAGGATCTATAATGTATGCGATGTTATGTACACGCCCAGATGTAGCTTATGCACTTAGTGTTGTAAGCAGGTATCAATCCAACCCAGGGGAGAACCACTGGACAGCTGTGAAGAACATTCTTAAGTACTTGCGAAGGACTAAAGAATTGTTCTTGGTGTATGGTAATAAAGATCTCCAAATGGAGGCCTTTACCGATTCGAGCTTCCAGAGCGATAAGGATGACAGCAAATCTATCTCAGGGTTTGTATTTACCCTCAATGGAGGGGCGGTAAGTTGGAAGAGTTCCAAACAAGATACCGTTGCAGACTCTACGATGGAAGCTGAGTACATTGCTGCAAATGATGCCGCCAAGGAAGCCGTCTGGATGAAGAAGTTCGTCTCGGAGCTAGGAGTAGTTCCAACCATTATTGATCCAATACCTTTGTATTGTGACAATAATGGGGCGATGGCGTTAGCCAAGGAGCCCAGATCCCATCAGCGGTCCAGACACATCCTGAGGCGCTTTCATTTGATCCGGGAGATTGTAGATCGCCGCGAGATCGAGATTAAGAGAGTAGACACAAAGAACAACGCCGCGGATCCATTCACCAAGGCTCTCCCTCAGCCGCAGCATGAGCGACTTTTTGAGATGTTGGGTATGAGATACGCCAATAACTGGCCTTAGTGCAAGTGGGAGATTGTTGGATATATGTATGCCCTAGAGGCCATTATGTGATAGTGGATGTATCTATACATGTATATATATTCTGTTTGCATTCTTGCTCGACATGATAGTATGCTATCTGGTACTTCTTTATCTGACATGTTTATTTGATCATGCTTCTATTCATTCATACATGCTGATAAAGCCCTGAGGATATCGGCTTGACTACTCTGATTGTGATGGAGATCATACTAGTGGGACATATGTAGTCTATAAGCATATCCTGAAATGTCCCTAGTCGGAGGTGTATCGAGACGGGGCATCGATATACCAGAGTAGACTAGCGTATATGATACTAGACCCATGTGATGGGCGATGGATGTTCCCACATTCATCGATGTTTGACATCAAGATCATATACGGGTGCTCAGTGATGACTGGGTACACTGGACGGACTCGCCGAGAACTCCTATATGGAATTATATCTATCGTCGGATAGCAGTTCTCAGGTGACACTGGTACAGGTTAGTCTGTAGACCCGAGATCGTCATAGAGCCTTGTGTGTTCTCCCACTGTACTTTGATTGCCACCCTACCACGGCTCTACTGAGTCGTGCAAACAGGTGGCCGTTGGGTACAGTCCCGAGACACACGAAGGCAATAAGCGATAGGAGGGGTTTCGTCTCTCCCGGTATTGGGAGTTGATGCTGTGCTGTGCTCGACTGGTTATAACAGCAAGTCCCTGGCCAGGGCTGCTGAGATTTGCTGATAAGTGTTATCAGTAGTTTCTCGATCTGTTATAGACCATTCATCGACACGACTTATTGAGTTATTGGGGTCGACGTCACCATCCCTAGGCTCGATATACAGCATATCTGACGAAGAGACCGGACTGTACGGTAGTGTTGCCGGATGGCTCGACGGGAGTTGTAACAGGTTCACTTGTTTTCTTCTTATCGCTCAATACCCGGGTGGCCGTTACGTTTGGCTGACCGCTTGCGGCTTGCGGGTGCTTGATATGATCATCACCCACTGCCGGCGTATTGACGAGTCTTAGAGTCCCACACAGGAGTTACCTAGTCCAGGCGAAACGTTGTGGTGCGCGTATGCGATATGCGCTTGGACCCGATTAAAATACGTGTATGGGATACCGTATATTAATTGGGCGGCCTGCTAATGGTCGGGTCATATGTGATATGACCGGATTAGTGAATCAAGTGTTGATTCATTATTATTTTCTCACTACAAATCCTATCTTGTTTATGTTGTATGTATGCATGCATGTGTGCATTCATTTTTGTTCATGCACATGTTGATGTGCAAGCACACATGCACACATACATCAAATTCTATCATGGTTGTTTATACAATGGAAATGGTGGATGTATAAGAATTACACCATGGTTGTATTTGGATAATTATTGGATTTAAATTAAAGCAAAAGAAAATGAAAAATGGGTTAAATCACTTTAGAATTTCTACACTCTTCTAACTCAACCATGCTCACCTAACTTTTAACCCATAGTTTATTTTCTTATCATGCTTTTAATTTAAAATAAAATGATATCTAAATACTTAACCATGGTTGGTTAAGAGAAAGAAAAATATATATAGCTATTTTTCTTTTCTCTTTGTTAAGATAATTCATTCTCTTCTTCATAAAGTCCATCATCTTCATCAACCTCCATGCTTAAGCTCTCTAGTTCTTACAAGAGAGTGAATCCTTCATAAAAATAGGATTTTGAAGTGAGATCCATAACCACAACTTCATTCTAATCAAGTCTAGCTCACTTGATTAGTGTGTTCTCTTTGTTTTACAAAGTTGCAAGCTTGGACGGGATAGCTCCGGGTGGATCGTCGTGGACGCAAGAGGAGGAAGAGTGGACCTTCTTCCAACACCCCAATGTCAAAGGAGCAAAACAAAAACGGGAGCTACAAAGGTTGTAGCCTTCTAACCCTAAGCTTTTCTAGTTTAAAGTTTGTTAAACCTAATTTTCTAGGATCGATTCCTTTGCTTGTTAGTTTAGCACCATAAAAATGAAAACTTTAGGTCATGTGATGCTTGTAATCTCTTCATAGGGTGCTAACCTAACCTAACAATTTCTGGCGGTTGGGTGTCATGACTGCTTTTCTAAATGATGTTTTAGAAGAGAAAGTCTATAAGTACACAGTCAGAAGGCTTCGTAGACAGTGGGAGCAGCGGAAACGTGTGCAAGATGTTTTATGTGATGAAGCAGGCATCGCGGAGTTGGAACATCTGTTTTGATAAGTTATTCAAACAGTTTGACATCATCAAAATGGTAGATGAACCTTGTATATACAAAAGGGATAGTAGGGAGTATGGTAGTGATCCTCGTAGAGTACGTGGATGACATACTCTTGATAGGGAAGGAGTTTCCTATGCTACGCTCGGTCAATCTCCGCTTATCATAAGGATTCTCCATATAGAATCAAAGTGATACCTCCTAAATCCTGAGTTTTCATCTATGAGATAGATGTAAATGGATGTTAGGATACTTACTAGATGTAATGAGATGGTATCAATCGATCCTGGGGAGAATCACTGGAAGGGTTCCAGGGTGATAAAGACGACTGAATGTCAGTCACAGGCATTGTCTTTACCCTCAGTAAAGGGACGGTATATTGAAAGAGTTCCAAGCTAGATACCGTGGTATACTAGACGATTAAGGCTGGATACATCGCTACTTAAGATGCTACCAAAGAGGCTGTCTGGGTGTATATTAGTTCATGAGATGAACTTAGTTCCTCCCATTGTGTGACAGTGGAGTTGTGTCTTATGCCAAGGAACGTCCGTCCCATCAGTGATCCAGACATATTCTAAGGCAGTATCACCTAATCATGGAGATGGTTGATCTCCAAGGAGATCAAGGTTAGGAGAGCAGACTCAGAGGACAACATGGCGGATCCACTCACAAAGGCCTTTTCCCAGAGAGAGACTTTCAAGGGATGGTTGAGTATGAGATACTACAAACACTGCTATCAGATGGCCCTAGTGCAAGTGGGAGATTGTTAGTTATATGTATGCCCTAGAGGCCATTACTATACATAGGATGTATATTGTAGTGGATGCTTGGACATATATAGGGAGGACTTTCTTGCTCGACATGATAGTATGCTATCTGGTTGCTCTTTACCTTAACGTGTATACTGATTGTCTCTCTGTTACATGTTGGTAAAGCCCTTAGGATGTGTACTTGACTACCTGGACTATGATGCGGATCATACTAGTGGGGACATGGTAGTCCATAAGTACATCCTTCAAGGTCCCTAGTCGTGGGTGTATCGAGACGGGACATCGATATACCAGAGTAGACTAGCGTATGCCTTCTCGACCCATACAGATGGGCGATGGATGATCCCATATCCATTGGTGTTTGACATCAGAGATGATATACGGGTGCTCAGTGGAGACTGGGTACACTGGACGGACTCGCCGAGAACTCCCAGATGGTATTATACCTCACGTCAGATGGCAGTTCTCTGGTGACACTGGTACAGGTTAGTCTGTAGACTCGAGATCGTCATAGAGTCTTGTGTGATTCCCACTGTGCTTTGATTTCCACCTTACCACGTCCAAGAGGGCGTGCAAAATGGTGGTTTTTGGGTACAGTCCCGAATCACATGGAGGCAATGAGCGATAGGAGGGGATTCGTATCTCCCGGTATAGGGAGTTGATGTTGCGCTGTGTTCGATTGGCTATAACCTGAAATCCCTGGCCAAGGTTGCTGAGATTTACTGGTAAGTGTTACCAGTAGTTTCTCGAACTGTTATAGACCTCATATCGACACGACTTATCGAGCTACTGGGGTCTGACGTTTACCACCCATAGTCGAGATATGCGACATATCAGACGAACAGACCGGACTGTACGGTAAGTGTTACTGGTTGGATTCACAGGAGTGTGAGCGGGCTTGCTCGTTGATCTTCTGATCGCTCAATACCTGGGTGGCCGTTACGTTAGCAGACCGCTTGCGGCTTGTGGGTGTTTGATATGATCATCACCCGCTGCCGGCGTATTAACGAGTCTTTAGAGTCCTACACAGAGGTTTCCTGGCTCAAGCGAAACGAAATAGGAGCGCATATGAGATATGTGCGGGACCGAGAATAATGCATGTATGTGATACCGTATTCTATTCTCGCGATGAATGTATCGATTGGTTGTATGCGATATAACCTAGTTATCGAATCGAGGATTGATTCGATAAGTCGATACATTGGATATTAGTCGGTCATATGCGATATGACCGGATCGTTAAATCAAGTGTTGATTTAATGATTTGATGTATAATTATATTTTTGATATATTACTTTACATTAACTAGTATTTGTTCACTTAAGATGGATTTTCTCACTTGATGTGCACATGTAGTATAAGTAGATATATTTTTGTGCACTAGATTGTATCATGTTTGATGATACATGCAAACTTGGGTGTATGTTTGATTTAAACCATGTTTAGGTTAATGGTTAGGGTTTTGTTATTTATTTTAGGGCAAGAAACAAAAGGGTGGCTTCTTTTGTTTTTACCTTGAAGCTTTATGAAGCTTTGACCACTTTGTTTCTTTCCTTAACCTAACCATTCACCTAACCCTAGTTTAATCTCTACATGAGTAAATTTCACCCATGGTTGCAACATGATAAGTATTCACTTGAATTTTTATTTTAAATGATTATTCATTTTTCTTCTTCTTCATCTTCTTCTTCAAGTGAAGAAAAGAAAAGTTTTCTAGAAAAGATTCAAGTGATGAATCCAAGTGAGAAACCCAAATCCAAAGTGAACCCACTTCCTATTTCTTCATCCTCTACCACTTGCCATGTAGTATAGGGTGTTTTCTTCACAAGTTTCATGACTTGGTGAAGTTCGAGCTTGATCTTGAGTTGCCTCGACGTAGATCATCTTCGGCATCGAAGTCGACGACCTAGCCCAATCATTTCTTTGACGAAACCATCGCTAGAGTCCGGGATCCGATGATCGCAGCGGAGGGACATCATCACGGAGCTAAGGAAGTGGAGGAACGGATCTACAAAGGTTGTAGTCTCTTTCACTTAGCAGTAAAGTTGTTTACCAGCTTGTTGTTTCGCCTATTCTCTAGTTAACGATCTAGTTTAGGGTTTCTCGGCACCGGAAAATTTTGAATTTGGCATGGTTGATGCCTTGTGAGACCTCATTAGTGTGCCTAGGAACCCTACAACATCATCATTTCGTGAGTTGTAACAACCCTATTTTACTATAATACTTTTTAATAAATAAAAATATACTTGTTTCGAAACGACACGTTTTATAAAAAGAAAAGGTTTTAAAAGATTTTTAAAAGATTTAATTTAAACTCTTTAATATAAAGAACGTATTCTATTTTGTTTTGCAAGAAAAATTTTGGAAAGAGAAATTTGTTTTGTTTAAAAAGAAAAAAAATAGTTAAGAAAATGATTGGTTTCGTTTAACTTTTAAATTATTCTCTTTGAATCTCTGGGTACATTTATTTCTATTTAATCTATACAATAATAGCCTTGTAGCCTATTGGTTAAGTCATTACATTGTTATTTTATAATCCACATGTTCGAACCTTGGGTCTTGCAATTATTTTTATCTATTTTTTGAATCTCTCTCATAATGTACAAATGAGACCTTTCATTTTTTTTAATTTCCAAATGAATGGACACCCTTTCAATTTCTCCTTAACTCCCATTATGAATTCATATTAATTTGAATTAATATGATATAATTCTTTTATATACTAATCTTACCTTTTTATTCTTCTTTCTCTTAAAAAATTAGAAAGAAGAACAACTTCTCTCCTTTCTTTCTTTCTCATAAAATATTATTCAATTTCCTTCACTCTTTTCATTTAGAGTTCTCTAATAAGAACACGAAGAAGCACTCAAAAGACAAAGTCTTGCTGGTAATGTGAGGCTATCGGTGGATAGACAAGTCCGATAATAATATCGGCTTGTGTTTGTAAGCCCTCCTCTTTCTCTTCTCCTTCTCACTCTCTTTATCTTGTTTCCTCCATTCATCTAGACTTTCATGATTATCAGTAATCTTTGTTTGATTTTTAGTAAAAGAAATTTGCTATGACAAATATGTATATGAATAATTGTCAATGTATTCTACATATTATGCTTAGATACTTATGCTATTTATGCGTAGTCTATACTAATTGTCTCATGCTAATATCATTTCTTTAAATGAAAGTAATGTTGTTAGTAGTATCTCTTTGGAATTTAAAAATGATATATGTGAAAGGTTTTTATGGTAGTTTCATGAAAAGTCATATATATTTCTTTTATAACCCGATCGCGTGATTGAAATATCGACGATATCCTACAATTTGTGACATGATTTTTATAAAATCATTGGTGTATTTTCTCATGTATATTCTCAATTAGAATGTTATCAAGTATAAAAAAACAAAGTTGCAAATTAATACCATGGTTTTATCGTTTTTAACTACGATCCCAAATACCTTTATCTTTAAAATAATTTTTAGAAATTAAATCCCATCTTTAGAGATCCTAGGAAAATTAGGGTAATTAACAGATAAAATTTCAGATCTACAGTAAAAAAATTATATCGAATCGAACAACGATTTGGGACTTATGACACTTTTAGTCACTGTTTTTCTGAAATCTGAAACTGCTTTTATTAGTCAACTTTTAGGAAACATAACTCGGTCTACCGATATCCAAATTGAGCAAACTAAGGTGTTTTGGAAGATCCTTTTCGAAAGAACTATATTTTCTTAGTTATACTATTTCCCTGAAAATCAATATAAAATATAGAAAACCGCATTACAATATTTTGTGACGGATCTGGACAGAATCTGTCATGATCCGCACACTATTTTTAAATTGGACATAACTCGAACACCCGATATCCGTTCATGACAAAATTTTGATGTGTAGATGCAAAATTGATAGAACTATAATTTCATGTATATTATATGACTTATAAATTCATTAAACAACCTGATATAGGCTTTGCAATAAAATATATAGTTGCTGTCCAGAAATCAAAATTTCTGTTTTAAACCCCGATGCTAAAATGACCATAACTAGAGCTTTAGGAATCCAAATCATTCATAGCTTAGCATTTTGGATAACTACATCGAAATACCTACAAGTTTTTAATAATATTTGAAATCTGAAAACCGACGAAAATTAACTCAAACTGTGTTTTAAAAATATACGACGGTGCTGGAAAGATTCTGATATGTTCTGCGTGACAAAACGAAAACGGGTATATCTCCCAAACCGGTAGTCGTATTTAAGTACAACTGGAACTCACACATTCACAACACTTAGAGCTATATTTCTTTTCATATTTCGCATTTGTTTTGATTAATTAGTCATACATAATATTTCTTTACAGTATTGTTTATAGTCGTTACTTGAATAATATACTTATCTCATTTCATACTATTCGAATATGTATACCTTGTTTTTTTTCCCGATCTCTGAATTGTTGCATGTACATGAATACATAATTAGATATTATATATTTGACTCAAACCTATTATATAATAGACTTGACTTGACCGAACCATGAATATGACTTGATATGAACTTGGAATGAATACCTGAATACAACTTGAATCTGAACTTATACTCTTTATATTCATGGATTCGGCCAAGACTTGCAAACTTGAAATATACAATAAAATATGCGGGGATAAGGGGTAGGTTGATAAGGAACATTTGTCGTGGAACGAGAGGTCACTTTAAAAGACACCTTTTGAATATGCTTTTGTCGTTATTCTGTGGGTTATGACGGAGCCTTGTACTCTTGTTCCTTTGGTCTATGGGGTAAGCTAGGCTACTTTCGCATACACGCTTACATTCCTTATCAAACTACAAACAACCATATTAGAATAGAATAACCATATTCATAGAATTGTCATGCTTATATACTTGTTTTCTAAGCGCATGTTACACTGCATGTTATATAGAACTGCCATGTTACATAGAATTGTCATGCTTAATTATTAGTGTTACTCGTTCACAGCTTAATTATAGTAGTTCTCAATTTATACACTTGTCATTATCATTTCTGCACCTATCCTTTTAGGGGACTTACGGAGCGCTAGTTCGCTGACGGATATTCCACCCACTTCTTTCTATCCTTAGAATGATCGTTAGGTGGCATTGAGATAGAGAAGATAGAAATGATCGAAGAGGAGTATAATCAGTTCGCATCAAAACTAGACGTCTAATTCCATTCAGCTTTTCATTTCATTTCAGTTTATTTATATATGTCTCCTTGTTAAAACTTATCGTGTTATCGTATCTTGTATTCAGATATTTTGTCAACTGTGAATCTTGAATATAATAAATCAAAGTTGGATTTCATTCTTTTATTTATTCTTATTATTTTATGTTGCTTATAGACGCTTAGCATATTTATTATGGAAAATGACTTTCTTGGAATAAATACATCGTAGGCCTGGTAACGTTCCATTACCGTTCTTTTGGGAAGCGGGGCGTGATATTAGTAAACCACAATTTTCAAAATGACCAAGTTTATAATTTAATCCCACGCGGTTTCTCCAATCTCATGGAAAACACAGCACAAGCTAATAATATAATCATAACATGAACAGATAACATAAACGTAACCCAAACTAATAGCATAATCTAAACATGAACAGATAACATAAACGTAGCACAAACTAATAATACAATCATAACGTGAACGGATAACAAGTAAATCAAGCATAGCGTAAATGAATAATAAGTAAAGTAAGTATAGCGTAAATGAATAATAAGTAAACGAATAATAATTATAGCAAGTATAGCGTAAACGAATAATAAGTAAAGCAAGCATAGCGTAAACGAGTATTGTAAATGGATAAATACTTCCGAATAATTTAATTATATTTTAAAATAGAACGAAACGTTATTTGGAAATAAGGAGGCTGCGATATTTTAAAAATAGATATTCTTTTGAAATCCAAGCTGCACATCCTTTGCATTTTAAAATATGAAATGAATCGTTATTTTTAGAAATGAGTAAAACCTTTATATTTTCATAATTTCCCAATCGGGATAAATAATGAGACTCAGTGAATCAAAAATAAAAGGTTGTATTCATCACAACCTCATTCAGTACGGAATCTCACCTCGTACGATGGCAACCATATATTCTATTGAATCAAAATTATATATTCCTTTTCAATAATTCTAAGGGTTACGATAAACAATGTAATGCACTCAATAATTGTCAGTATGGACATCTAGTCTACGTATGCAAACACACAGTTCAAATAGTATGGACAGCTAGTCTACGTACCCATACAACAATTAGTACGGGCATCTAGTCGCGTACACACAGCGGCCAGTATGGACATCTCGTCGACGCACTCGCTCAACGATCGGTATGGACATCTAGTCATGTACACGCACAGCGAATGGTACGAATCTCTAGTCGTGTAATCTCTCAACAATCAGTACGGACATCTAGTCGCGTACACAACATAACATTTATCATACTATAATATGTAAAGAATGGAAAGTTCTACTCGTGGCATGGAAATTACTAGTAATGTGTACGTGTTAGCATGCGAGTTTGTGATTGTACCACATGGCAATTACTAGTAAACGTACAAGTGTTTTAGTGTATATATGTCATGGCAGTTACTAATGATGTGTACGTGTAGCATGTGAGTTTGTGTTGATGCCGCATGGTAATCATTAGTAATTGTTCAAGTATCCTAGCAATTGTGTTCATGAAAGTATAATAAAGGAAAAGAAATATAGTATTGGTAAACTAAGCATATTCATGATAAACGTACTAAAGCGAAACTCATGAAATTTACAAATTAACGGATAAGTTTCGATATACGTGGTATGAATCGTAAGCATATCGATTGCATAAAGTATCAATTTAAATATGTTTCATAAGGGTGCTATACGCCATCCACCCAATTTTCCACTCGTAGATACAAATATCTACTCATAGAAGTGCGGCTCGATCTAATCGAAGCCTATAACCGCCTTGCGCTTCCTCGTCGACTCGAGAGTCTCCGCAATCGACCTTATAACCAATCATAATCATAAACAAGCAAGAAAACTCCATCAATATCGATATAAACCCAAGAAAACTAAACATAGAGAAAGAAACTCAAGTTAATCAGGAAAATAGACCATCAGACGTCTGAAGCTCAAGGCTCAGACGTCTGAAGAAGACGTCTCATCGAGACAGAGAAGAGGGTGACGTATGAAGAACAATATACAGACGTCTTCCCAAAAATACTGATGAAATCCAAAGAAGGTGCAGACGTCTGAAGTTTTGAGCTTAGATGTTTGAAGTTTTGAGCTCAGACGTCTAACGAACAATATGAAACAATCAAGAGAAAACAGACTGAAGATCAAGTCTTAGACGTCTGGAAAACAATTATGAAACATAACAGAAGAGTCGCAGACGTCTGAAGCTCACGTCTCATACGTATGACTCAGTAAAACGGCCGAGTTCGAAATATTTCTTTGTAAAACTTTTGAAACTCAAACTTCTAACAATTTTCCAACTCTTTTCGAACCCAAACAAGTTGTAATAACCACAAATAGCTACACTAAATATACTACAACTACAATAATCCACAAAACTTCATTTATACAAGCATTAGTAGCTAAAATGTGGTTTTTAAACAAACTTGGTTTTCATGGCAACTATAACTTAAAATTTGAAACAAAAGGGTTTACTTAGGAAGATTTGAGCAAATGAGAAGAACCAAAGCTTAACGAAGCTACAAGAGGTTGATGATGACTTCTAATTGTTTAAGATTGAGAGAGAATATGGCTTGGATGGAGAAGCTAAGATTTTGGTGTTGGAGTTTGAGAGAGGTGAGAGATAGAAATAATAGAGAGGAGGAAGAAGAAAATGGATATGGTGAAATTTAGGCATTGTGATCCCTTAATTCACCCATTATTTTCCCATTCCCATACCTCCCTCTCCCTCCCTCCCATTCCCATACCTCCCTCCCTCCCTCCCTCCCTCCCATATTTTATTAACCTTAAGATAATTCCCTAATGTTCATTTATAGAAATAAATGAAAACAAAAATTTTAAAATATGCTTGCCATCCAAAAATAGTATTATGTAGAAAGAGAAAGTATTAGTTTTATTATTGAAATACACACACACCAAATAATGAAAACCCAATTCTATAAATGCTATCATTTTTATAAAACTCATTATATCATTACTTAAATACTAAAATAAACATAACAAAAATAATGAAATGTTACAGGACTACATTAGTATGATTAATGTAAAGAAAATAAACCTAAAAATGATGTTGTAGGAACTAATTTTTCAAAAGAAACTACAGCCATATTCTTATACTTAAAGGTATTCAATTAAGAATATCTTGCACTTTATTCCATGAGGAAAAAACCTGAACCCTTCACAGGGAATTTGACTCTTGAGAAAAAGTTTATGTTACTGTAAAACGAGTTGTTTTCAAAATAACTCGGTTCCTACAAAGATATCAAGTTCATTACGTTAAGGGGTTTCTTTAAAATCAGTCATAGCCCTCCATCATTTCAGATGAGTAGGTACTTAGTATTCATAATGCGTTTGTTGATTAATCGTCAAGGCGTAGTGTACGGTAGCCAAGTGATGCTTGTCTGCCGCATGAGATGAGATTAGTTAGGACAGTCGTATGACTTTGTTGGTTATTCCTCAAGAGCCTGTACAGGTAGGTCTAAATTTATTACGAAATGATGGGTAGAACTTGAATAGGGCCCTTTGATTTTTTGATCATTCGTCAAGGTCCTAGGGTTCTAGAGGTAAAAACCATATCGGGAGTTTCAAGTGTTGAAACTTGCAATGAGATTGCATACCTTCTATATGATAGTTGGATAATGATTCCCACTGTGAGTAATAGTTACTCTCGGGAGATTTTCACTTCACAATTAGCTAACCCATTAGGTGTCTAGAAAGGTGTTTATGGGATTATGCCTCTAAGAAAAAAGGGTTATTTAATTGGGTCACGGGGAGCTTCACTTGGAGTACTTACACTGGCCTGGCGACCGATTAGCGAACTTGTGGAGTGTACATGATCCCGGCTAGTTCTCCTTTTAAGATTTGAAGAAGATTCAATGAAAAGTGGGAGCCATCCTGATTAGATAAACTAATTAAGCCAATCCGATTTTGTAAGAGCGCACGCTGAGTGTTTATTTCTTTTTCTCTCTTTCTCCAGACAGCAACCATGACAGGCCTTAAGTTTTTACTAGATAAAAATAAATTGACTGGGCCAAATTATAAAGACTGGCTGAGAAATGTCACCATTACCCTTACATATGATAAAGTTTCATATGTCCTTAGCGCTCCTGCACCCCAGATCCCCGGTCCAGGTTCCTCGGTTGCGGATGTTGAGATCCACAAAATGTGGGATCAAGATTGCACGACGGTCAAGTGCTTCGTGCTGGCCTCAATGAATAATGAGTTGAAGAGGGAGCACGAGAAGATGTATGTGCAATCTATCTTTCTCCACTACAAAGATCTGTATGGAAAATAATCTCGCATTGCAAGATATGAGACCTTAAAAAAAATGTTTCAATCAAGGTTGGCTTTCGGATCATCTGTTGGAGACCACGTCCTGAAGATGATTAGTCTTATTGAAGAGCCCGCAGACCTGGGATGTACGTTAGACAATGAATTATACATAGATTTGATTCTACAGTCCTTTCTCTTCATCTATGCTCAGTTCATATTGAGCTTCAATATGCACAAAATGGAATGTGGACTTCCAGATTTCCTCAACATGTTGAGGAGTGCCGAGAGCACCTTGAAAAAAGAAAAGGCACCCGTTCTTATTGTTGGGCAATCTTTTCTACTAAGTCTAAAACTAAGGCTAAGGGAAAGAAGAGGAACAACCCCACCAAGCCTAAAGGAGATGTCAAAAGGTGAAGGATGGGACAAGACAGGGGGCTGCAAAAGCAAGAAAAGGAGAATACTACTATTGTCATAAGACCGGGCATTGGAAGAGGAGTTGCAAGGCTTATCTAGCTAGCCTCAAGGGCAAGAAGCATAGTGATGCTTCTACCTCAGGTGTGTTTATAAACGAAAATTGTTTTCAATAAACTTTGCCTCCTGTATACTAGATACCGGTTCAGTTTCTCATATCTGTAATTGTTTACACACGTAAGAAGTAGAAAGGTTATGAAGAAAGACGATATGACCCTCTGAGTTAGAAACGGCACAAGTGTTGACGTTGTTGCTGTTGGGGATTATCACCTTAGTTTACCAAGCGGCAAAATTTTGATTTTGAAGAACTGTTTTGTGTACCATCCATACTGTGTAATATTATATCAGTTGCCTTATTATCTAAATAAGGATATAATTTTGCATTGGAAAGTAATATTATGAACATTCACCTTAATCATGAGCTGATTGGGTCGAGTATACTTAATAAGGGTATATACATTCTAAATCAATATACAGTTTTCAACATCCAACACACACACAAGAGGAAGAGCTCATAAATGAATGAAACCTTCTTGTGGTATTATAGATTTGGTCATCTCAATAAGACTAGAACTCCGTTCACTGGATAAAGATAGATATTTAGATCCGTTCAAATATGAATCTTACGCAACTTATCAGTCTTGTCTCAAATGAAAGATGACTAAAACTCCGTTCACTGGATACAGAGAAAGAGCAGATGAACTCTTAGGACTCATACATAGTGATGTATGAGGTCCAATATTTACACATGCAAGAGGTGGATACTCTTACTTTATAACTTTTATCGATGATTTCTTAAGGTATGGATATGTGTTTCTGTTGAAATATAAGCCCGAGGCTTTTGATAAATTCAAAGAATATAAGAATGAAGTAGAGAACCAAATGGGAAAAAATATCAAAATAGTTCTATCAGATCGAGGAAGAGAATATTTAAATGCCGAGTTCCTTGAATGCCTAAAAGAGAATGATATACTCTCTCAACTTACTCCTCCATATACACTACAGCTTAACGGTGTATCAGAGAGAGAAAATCACACTCTACTAGATATGGTGTGTTCTATGATGAGTAATACTGAGTTTTCGCTCTCCTTCTGGGATTATGTGCTTGAAACAGCTGCATACCTGTTGAATCAGGTTCTATCCAAATCAGTGCCTAAGACTCCATATAAGATATGGAGTGGAAAGAGACCATATCTAAAGTTTGTCAAGATATGAGGTTGTCTGGCTTATATTAAAAAGCAAAACCCAGACAAATTTGAGGCACGATCAGTTCTTTGCAAGTTTGTGAGATATCCCAAGAAGTCTCTAGGGTATCTTTTCTACCACATCGAGAAACAAAAGCTTTTTGTTTCTTGACACACCACCTTTCTAGAAAAGGAATTTCTTGTAAAATAATTAGTGGGAAACTGGAAGAAATTCCAGAACCACAAACTGCCATTAAAGATTTGGATGAACCACAGGTTTCAATAGAGCCCGACGAACCTCAACCGCTCCGCAGATCTAGTAGACTTCATCACCCACCTGAAAGATACTACGGTTTTTCATAAACGGTGATAGAGAGAATTGCATCATGAAAGATGATGACCCTACTAGTTTTGAGCAGGCTATCACGAGTAGAGAATCTGTGAAATGGCTAAATATTATGCGATCCGAGATGGAATCCATGTAAACCAACAAATTATGGAATTTGGATGTTGCTCTTGAAGGGGAGAAACCCATTGGGAGTAAATGGATCTTCAAAAAGAAAAAACGGTGCAGATGGAAAGGTTGAGACCTTCAAAGCTTGACTTGCAGAAAAAGGTTTTCGTCAAAGACCAGGTGTGAACCATGATGAAACTTTTTCTTAAGTAGCTATGCTTAAGTCTATCCGGATCCCACTTGTCATTGCTGTTTTCAATGACTATGAGATCTTACAAATGGATGTCAAAATCGCCTTTCTAAATCCTGATTTAGAAAAGAGCGTGTATATGACTCAGCCATAACGCTTCATAGATAGTAGGAGCGGAAAAGTGTTCAATCTGCTTAAATCCATTTATGGATTAAAGCAGGCATCGCAGAGTTGAAACATTTGTTTTGATGTTGCAGTCAAAGGGTTTGACTTCAAAAATGTAGATGAACCATGCATCAATAAGAAGGTTGTAGGGAGTGTTGTTGTATTCCTCCTATTGTACGTGGATAACATTCTCTTGACAGGAAATGATACTCTTAGGCTTCAATCGGTCAAACTATTTTTGTCACAGAAGTTCTCCATGAAAGACTTGGATGGTGCTTCCTACATTCTGGAGATTAAGATCTTTAAGGATATATCTAAAAGGATGTTAGATTGTCCCAATCCAGGTACATGTACATCATACTAAGGTGGTTTAGTATAGAAAGTTCCAAGCGTGGTAATTTACCCGCTTGTCACGGAATCGCCATCTCTAAAGAGATGTCTCTCAAGACTGATGAAGAGAGGGCTCGCATGACTGTTATACCCTAAGTTTCGGCGGTAGGGTCTATCATGTATGTGATATTATGTATTGTTGGGTTACCTTAAACGGGGTTTGTGGAACAAAAATTTTCTTACAACTTTAAAAACAGTGCTAAGTTAACCCAATAAAACCCGGATCTTTCCATAAACCTATCTAGCAAAACTAAATGAGATGAACTAACTACTATGAAAGAAGTCTCACCAAATAATCCAAGTCCTTCGGTCTTATTTCCTCGCCGTTAGCTCCAAGTTTCTACCTTGAACATGCTTGATCTTCTTTTCTCGCTCCATCGGTTCTCCGGGATCGAGCTTGTTCTCTGGTCCTCCTTTGTCGTAGATGATCCACCCGAGAGATGTGATCCATGTTTCTAGCTCCTAACTAAGTGTCAATAGGAGCAACTAGAGAACTTGGGTTGCTAATCCAAGTTGTCTAGGATATAGTGTGGAGTTCTATGTGTTCTACTAACTCTATCTTGGCTCTTCACTTGTTTCTCAACTCATGAGAGGGTGGTGAAGAGGAAGATGATGAAGGTGGAGGAAACTCAAGAGGAGGGAGGAGGGTGAAGAAAATATGAGAGCTCAAGAATAATGAAGCATCCAAGTGAGAGAAAATCCAACACAATGGTTTTGTGTATCAATTTCCATGAATAAACAAGTGTAGCCATGCTTCAATAGTAACCACAAATGAATAAAGAATTCATTTTTCAACTATTGAAGCCATGCCTCTCACCATGCCCCCCTTCACTCTAATTTCAACATCATTTCCATTTATCAATAAATGGAAAAGTCCATGATGAGGTGTCCACCTTCTAGAAGGTAATCTGTAATAAAATACGGATTACATTCTGCTGTATATACATACCTGCATTCGGATAAAAATACGAATGCCCAAAGAGATAGAATAACAAGAAGAACGTAATATTAGAATATAAATATCGAAATAAATATATGTAAATTATCAAATCAATACCTGATTTAACAATCCGTCTTAAACCCGAGCCAGCTAGTATTACCAACTGTCCGATCTAATGTCCGGGTACAAAGTACATAATAGATCGGAACCCAGCACGTATCTAATATGACTACTACATCATTTCTCCTGAACCAGGGAAACCCTCTGTGTGGGACTCTACAGACTCGACAGTACGCCGGCAGTGAGTTACTGGATAAATCCATAACCATAAGCACGTCAGCAGCACTAGCTGTACGTAACGGCTACCCGGGTACCTGTCGAAAAGGAAGGCCGATGAGCAAACTCATCCGGATCCTTACTGAGACTATCTGTTGTTAGTTATATGTATGCCCTAGAGGCCATTACTGTACATACGATGTATATTGTAGTGGATGCTTGGACATATATAGGGAGGACTTTCTTTCTTGACATGATAGTATGCTATCTGGTTATACTTTATCTTAACATGTACTCTGATTGTCTCTCTGTTACATGTTGATAAAGCCCTTAGGATATGTACTCGAATACTGGGACTATGATGAGATCATGCTAGTGGGGCCATGGTAGTCGACGAGTACATCCTATAACTTTCCTAGTCGAGGGTGTATCGAGACAGGGCATCAATACACCAGAGTAGACTAGCGTATACGCATCTTAACCCATATGATGGGCGATGGATGATCCAATGTCCATCGGTGTTTGACATAAAGGATGGTGTACGGGTGTCAGTAGAGACTGGGTACACTGGACGGACTCGCCGAGAACTCCCAGATGGTATTATACCTCACGTCAGATGGCAGTTCTCCGGTGACACTGGTACAGGTTAGTCTGTAGACCCGAGATCGTCATAGAGTCTTGTATGATTCCCACTGTGCTTTGATTTCCATCATACCACGTCCAAGAGGGCGTGCAAAAAGGTGGTTTTTGGGTACAGTCCCGAATCACATGGAGGCAATGAGCGATAGGAGGGGATTCGTCTCTCCCGGTATAGGGAGTTGATGTTGTGCTGTGTTCGATTGGCTATAACTGGAAATTCCTGGCCAGGATTGCTGAGATTTACTGGTAAGTGTTATCAGTGGTTTCTCGAACTGTAATAGACCTCATATCGACACGATTTATCAAGCTACTGGGGTCTGACGTTTACCACCCTAGGCGAGATATACGACATATCAGACGAAGTGACCGGACTGTACGGGAGTGTTACTGATTGGATTCGCAGGAGAATGTGCAGGCTTGCTTGTTGATCTTCTGATCGCTCGATACCTGGGTGGCTGTTACGTTTAGCTGATCGCTTGCAGCTTGTGGGTGTTTAATATGATCATCACCTACTGCCGGCATATTGACGATTCTTTAGAGTCCTACACAGAGGTTTCTTGGCTCAGGCAAAACGGAGTAGGAGCATATATATGATATGTGCGGGACCGAGAACAATACGTGTATGCGATACCGTATTAGATTCTCGCGATATGAGATATCGGCCCGGTATATGTGATATAGCCGGGTCATCGGATCAAGTGTTGATTCGATGAACTGATACAAATTATATTAGTCGGTTATTTGTGAAATATCCGGATTATCGGATCAAGTGTTGATTCGATGAACTGATACAAATTATATTAGTCGGTTATTTGTGAAATATCCGGATTATCGGATCAAGTGTTGATTCGATAATTTAATGTATAATTATATATTTGATATATTAAATTACATTAACTGATATAAACTCACAAAAAGATTCTTTTTCTCACTCGGGTAATACATTGATATATATGCGATATATGTTAATTGTATTATTTTATTTTGTTACAATAAATATTGTATATATGATATATAATATTGTAACATGTTATAATTACTAATACAACATGATTAGTGGAGATTAAACAAGGTTAGGGTTTGATTTGGGTTAGCTCATTCTTGAAGCTTCTAGAAGCTTTTCTTTTTGTCATGAGCTAAGATATTTTGTTGATATTTTGTAACCCAAACCACACCCTCAACCCTAGTTAACTCTCTACAAAGGTTAGTTCATTTTATATTAGCAACCATGGTTGCATAAGTAATTATCATAACATTTCATTATTCATCACAAAAGGATTATTATTCATTCTTCTTCTTCTTCCTCCTTGCAAAGCTTTCTAGCTTTGGGTTTTGTGATGGATTTGAGTGAGATTAAGAAAATAAATGAGAGCTAAAATCCTACTTCATCATCATAATCTATCCTTGCCATTTAGATTAGGGTGTTTACTTCATTAGTAAGTGAGGGCTTGTGTTAAAGAACTTTAAGGTAGATCATCTTTGTTATCGAAGATCGGAAGCAAGCATGCATCCTTCTCTTCGTGGAGCTTCTCTAGAGTCCGGGAAATCGATGATCGCAGCGAAGGGACCTCAACACGAAGCTTATGAAGTGAAGGACCGGACTACAAAGGTTGCAATCCCAAACTCTTAGATGTTAAAGTGTTTAACATGCTTTGTTTCGCCTAATCTCTAGTTTAAAGATCTTGGTTAGGGTTGTTCGGCACATCTAAATTTTAAATCGGGCATGGTTGATGCCTTATAGACCCTTGTGAGAGTGCCTAGTAACCCGACATCTATGACAATCTCCGTACAGTCCGGTCTCTTCGTCTGAGAGTATTGCATACCGGGTCTAGGGAGTGGTAAACGTCAGACCCTAATAATCCGGTAATTCGTGCTGATGCGGCTCAGGACCAATTCGGGAAACTACTGATCAGCCTATCAGTAAATCCCAACTGCCTTGGCCAAGGTCTTATGGTCCTTACCAATCGAACACAGTGCGATATCGACTCCCTATACCGGGAGAGACGAATCCCTGATAATCGCTCACTGCCTCTATGTGGCTCGGGACTATACCCAACCAAAACCTGTTTGCATGACTCAGTAGAGCCGTGGTAGGGTAGTGATCAAAGCACAGTGGGAACTCACCCGAGATAAATGACAATCTTAGGTCTAAAGAATAACCTGTACTCATATCACCTGAGAACTTCCACCTGACGATAGGTATAGTACCATCTGGAAGTTCTCGGCGAATCCGTCCGGTGTACTCACCCCCAGTGAGCACCTGTATACGATCTTAGGTGCGAAAGACTAATGGTTGCGGGACCATACCATCGCCCCTCGTCGGGGTCTAGAAACGTATACACTAGTCTGCTCCAGAATATCGATGCCCAATCTCGATACTCCCATGACTAGGGACCATTTAAGGATGTGCGTACCGACTCCCTAGCTCCCACAAATATGATCGCCATCACAACGCGGGTATTCTAGCAAATGATCCTACGGGCTTTATCAACATGTACAAAAGATATGTAATAGCAAGTAAAACATACACATGTTAAGATAAAGACAAACCAGATAGCATATTATCATATCGAGCATGATTGTCCTGTGTGTGTGTGTGTGTATGTCCAAGCATCCAAATGTATACATATACAATAATGGCCTCTAGGGCATACATATCCAACAATCTCCCACTTGCACTAAGGCCATATATATCGGCGTATCGAGTACCCAACGTCTGCTCTAGGGCCAGTTGTTGGCGTATCGAATACCCAACATCTCAAAAAGTCTCCCGAACTGTGATTGAGGAAGGGCCTTGGTGAATGGATCCACGGTGTTGTCTTTTGTGTCCACTCTCCGCACCTCGATCTCCCGGCAATCAATGATCTTCCTGATCAGGTGATACCTCCTCAAGATATGCCTGGATTTCTGATAGGACCGTGGTTCCCTTGATAAATTCATAGCTCCATTGTTGTCGCAATACACAGGTATTAGGTTAACAATTGATGGAACCACCTGAAGTTCAGTAATGAACTTCTTAATCCAGACGGCTTCTTTTGCGGCATAGTTGGCAGCAATGTATTCAGTCTCCATCGTCGAATCTGCGACGATGTCCTGTTTGGAACTCTTCCAATAGACCGCCCCTCCGTTGAGGGTAAACACAAAACCCGAGACAGACTTGGTGTCATCCTTGTCACTATGGAAGCTCGAATCGGTAAAAGACTCCACCTAGAGGTCCCCATTACCGAATACCAGGAACAGTTCTTTAATCCTTCTCAGGTACTTCAGAATGTTCTTAACAGCTGTCCAGTGGTTCTCACCTGGGTTAGACAGATACCGGCTCACCACGCTAAGCGCGTAAGCTATATCTGGTCGGGTACATAGCATCGCATACATTATAGATCCTACCGTCAAAGCATAGGGTATGGTGCTTTTGCGAACCCTCTCCTCATCAGACTTGCGAGACATCTCTTTGGAGAGGGTGATTCCGTGCAATGCGGGTATGTTACCGCACTTGGAATCTTCCATACTAAATCTCTTTAGTACGGTCTCTATGTACCTGGACTGTGATAGTCTCAGTAATCTCTTGGATCTATCTCTGTAAATCTTAATCCCCAGAATGTACGTGGCATCACTCAGGTCCTTCATGGAGAACCTTTGTGACAAGAACAGGTTGACCGATTGTAGTATAGGAATATCATTTCCTATCAAAAAAATATCGTCCACGTACAATACTAGGAACACGACAGTTCGGCCTGCAATCTTCTTATATATACAAGGCTCTTCTTTGTTCTTGATGAAGTCAAATCCCTTGACTGTTTCATCAAAATAGATGTTCCAGCTCCGCGATACCTGCTTTAATCTATAAATGGATTTAAGCAACTTTCACACCTTCCCGCTGCTCCCACTGTCTACGAAACCTTCCGGCTGATCCATATAAACGTACTCTTCTAAACTTCCGTTCAGAAAAGCCGTTTTTATGTCCATCTGCCAGATCTCATAGTTATGGAATGCAGTAATGGCAAGTAGGATCTGAATAGATTTGAGCATAGCCACTAGAGAAAAGGTTTCGTCATAGTCCACACCTGATCTTTGACGAAAACCTTTTGCAACAAGTCTAGCCTTATAGGTTTCCACCTGCCTATCTACACCAAATTTCTTTTTGTAGATCCATTTGCATCCAACGAGTTTTACCCCAGGTGGAGAAATTTCCAAGGTCCACACTTTATTGGTGTACATGGACTCCATTTCGAATCGCATAGCATCCAGCCATTTATTAGAGTCCTTACTGATAATGGTCTGCCTGAAACTGGTAGGATCATCTTCTTCCAAGATGCAATCCTCACGATCCCCATCTATGAGAAACCCGCAGTATCTCTCGGGCGGATAAGAAATCCTACCAGATTTGCAAAGTAGCTGAGGCTCGTCGGATATAACCGAATCTAGCGGTTCCACCAAATCTTCAGTTATAGTTTGTTTTTCTGGAATTTCATCCAGTTCTAACGTGTTGCCATCAATATTTTGAAAAAGAAATTATTTTTCCAAAAATGTGGCGTTCCTAGAAACAATAATCTTTTGTTCCTCTGCATGGTAGAATAGATACCCATTAGAATCCTTTGGGTATCCCACAAACTTACACAAAACTGATCGTGCCTCAAGTTTTTCTGGGTTCTGCTTTTTGACATAAGCAGGGCAACCCCAAATCTTAACACGTTTAAGTTGCAAACTCTTACCACTCCATATTTCATACGGAGTTTTAGGCACGGATTTGGATGGAACTTGATTTAAAAGATGTGCTGTTGTTTAAAGTGCATATCCCTAGAATGAAAGAGGTAACTCAACACTACTCATCATGGAGCGAACCATATCCAATAGGGTACGATTCCTCCGCTCCGATACACCGTTGTTCTGTGGTTTATACGGATGAGTAAGTTGAGAAAGAATTCCATTCTCTTTTAAGTATTCTAGGAATTCCGTGCTTAAGTATTCCCCTCCTCTATCAGATCGGAGGATCTTGATACTTTTGTCAGTCTGGTTCTAAACTTCGTTTCTGTATTCTTTGAATTTCTCAAAAGTTTCAGATTTGTGTTTCAAAAGATACACATATCCGAACCTAGAGAGATCGTCAGTGAATGTGATGAAGTACGAGAACCCACCTCTTGCATGTATAGACATTGGACCACATACATCACTGTGTATGAGTCCCAAGAGCTCTGCTGCTCTTTCTCCGTGTCCGGTGAACGGAGATTTGGTCATTTTTCCTTTGAGACAAGACTGACAAGTTTCATAAGATGAAAATTCGAATGTATCCAAAAATCCATCTTTATGCAACTTACTCGGTCTTTTCTCTCCGATATGACCAAGTCTACAATGCCACAAGTAGGATTCGTTCATTTCTGGACTCTTCCTCTTGTGTGTATTTTGTACATTTAGAACTGTGTTTTAATTTAGAACATAGATACCATTACACGGTGTACCTTCTGCAACCAATACCTGATTAAGATAAATGTTCATGATATTTCTATCAAGAACAAACTTATATTCGTCTTTATCAAGTAAAGAAACTGATATGATGTTGCAAACCATGGAAGGTACATAGTAGTAATTGTTCAAAATCATAGTATTGCCATTTGGCAAGGCTAAGTGATATTCACCGACGGCAGAAGCATCAACTTGTGCTCCGTTCCCTACTCTGAGGGACATATCACCAGGTCCAACCATCCTACTTTTTCTCAGTCCCCGTAATAAATTACAGATATGAGATCTTGATCCGGTATCTAGTACCCAAGAGGTAGGACTGACCGAAAAACAGTTCTCAATAACAAGAACACCTGAAGAAGACGCATTAGTATGCTTCTTCGATTGGGTCATCAAGGAATTCATGCAATCCTCTTTCCTCTGCTCATACTTATGACTGTTGTCATAAGTTAGAGCCAAATTGACGTTCCCCAGCCCCGAATAAGAATTCGGATCGGTCAAGCGATACATTTTATTATCTTGATTAGAGCATGAAGTGGTTGCTACCTAGAGAAAGAGAAAAGAAACACTCAGCGTGCGCTTTTGCAAGATTAGATTAGTTATTAGTTTATCTAATCAGGATGTCTCCCACTGTTTCCTCAAATTCTTCTTCAAACCTAAAAAGAAGAATTAGTTGGGATTAATCACACGTCACAATACTTGCTTAACCTTTCAGCCAGGCCGGTGTCGGTACTTCGAGGGAGGTTTTCCAAAGCTTTTGCGAAGTTCCTTAATTATATAACCTCTTCTCCCTGGAGGTGTAGCCCCAATAACACCATTCTAGACACCTACTTGGTTTATAGCATTGATTGGTAAGTGAAATAATTTCCCAGGAGTAATCCTACTCATCAGTGAGATCAGGATCCAACTATCATTGCATGATAAACTAGATGGAAGCCACTCTAGTCACCACACTCCAGAAGGTATGCAGCACTAGCAAGTTTCCTGTATATTTGAAAATCCCGATGTGGTTTTTGCCCCTAGGACCCAAGTGACCTTGACACGGTCAACAAATCAAAAAGTCCTAGTCAAGTTCAACCCGTCATTATCATGATTGCATTAAACCCACCCTCATAACCCTTGACACAGTCAACAAGGTTATACGACTGTCCTAACCAATCGCATCGTATGCTACAAATAAGCAATACTCAGCTGCCGTTCACTACGCCTTGACACAGCCAACAAACGCAGCACAAATACTAAGTATTACTTATAAGAAATGACGGAGGGCTACGACTGAGTTTTTTGGCGAAAAACCCTTTAACGTAATGAACTTGATATCGTTGAAGGAACCTGAGCAGTTTTGAAAAAAGAGTGGTTTAGGCTCCTCTTTTGAAAACTTGTGGTTTTGAAAAAACCGAGTAATCTACAGTATAGACTTTTGCTCAAGAGGTCACTCCTCGCGAAGGGATCTCGGCTCTTACCTCCTGGAATGAGGTGCTCAATATTCACAACCGAATACCACTATGCAAAGCGAAAGAATATAACTACAGTTTTTCGAAATTTATTCCAACAACATCTTTTAGGTTTTCTTATCTTGCATTAATCAAAATTAATGCGGTCCCATCAGTTAATCCTATCACACCACAAAAGAACGAAAATTGAATGTACGTATATGCCATCCGCATTCGCGACGGGGCCCCGTCATCACCCGTTAGGTTACTTAACTAACAACAGAGCGGGGGCTGGACTAGCGCGGGTGAAAACATGTACAACATCTACTAGTATATAAATATATATAACATTCTTCCCAGGCATGATAGCAGTCAACAACACAGAATCTCAGCAAGCAATACAGAATGGTGGATAAGCTTAGAGACCCGGTTTCATTTGAGCCGCATATGAGACCCGACGTTCCTGGTCGTGTGGATAGCCTATGCAATGTAAACCTGGACCCCTACGAGCGTGGCAAGTTACCCGCTAATCCTAGAAGCGAGGCAACCCTCTTCATCAAAGTGAATGGGCCATCCAACACGGAACCCGATAACTTGAGCGCCCCTCCATGGGTCATCCCTATACCCCGTACGAGTGCGGCGAATAGCCTGCCAATTCTAGAGTAAAACCCTCTCCGTCTCAACTCCATGAGATGCAGGCTTTTTGCCCTCTAGAACTCGGCTATTCATGCACTCCACCTTGGGGTAATTCTAGTACAGAAAATAAAAATATATGTACAAGGTGACATCGACCTCAACCCGGTCGTGCCCCAATAAAATAATATACAACGCGGCAGAGACGGCTGTCCACATATCGGACGCTCACCCCGCAATAACAAATGTACAAATGAATATAAACTGTACTATATCATTGCACCACCGGCTATCCACCACAACAATCCAACCACAATATCAGTACAATCACAGAACATCAACGTGAATGTCATGTTCGCAAACCCGTCTAAAAGAAAATATAGCAGATAGACGGGTTTACCGATCAAATGACATTCACGGTCGCAGATGCTAATCTAAGTACTGATAACAATTAAACAGTTGTTAAAAATATCGATTTCGAAATACTCCTCAATGCCCCAAAACATAAAATAACTGAAAAATCATTCTGGGCAAAAACAAACATATCCTGAAACCCTAAATCCAAGAGTTAGAGAGAACCAAAAAAAACAACTCAATTCCAGATAAGTAAAACCGGTGGGGCCGGTTTTTCCTCAAGTTTGGTCGGCCAAATCATGGTGGAATAATCTCGTTTTTGTTCTATGTTCATCTCATAGCCAAAAGAGCACTCTGCACTTGTTTAAAAAAATTCAGAGGCCTTTTAAAAATTGACAGAAACTTGAATCCAAGGTTTCGTGTTTTGGAGTTATTTCGGTTTCGTTATTTTAAACATTGTTTAAATTGCTAGTATAGGTTTTATGGGGTGGCTCTGATACCATGTTGGGTTACCTTAACTCCCTAGCCATCGAATGTGGGGGTTTGCGGAATAAAAATTTTCTTAGAACTTTAAAAACGGTGCTAAGTTAACCCAATAAAACCCGGATCTTTCCATAAACCTATCTAGCAAAACTAAATGAGATGAACTAACTACTATGAAAGAAGTCTTACCAAACGATCCAAGTCCTTCGGTCTTCTTTCCTCGCCGTTAGCTCCAAGTGTCCACCTTGAAAATTCTTGATCTTCTTTTCTCGCTCCATCGGTTCTCTGGGATCGAGCTTGTTCTCCGGTCCTCCTTTGTCGTAGATGATCCACCCGAGAGATGTGATCCATGGCTCTAGCTCCTAACTAAGTGTCAATAGGAGCAACTAAAGAACTTGGGTTGCTAATCCAAGTTGTCTAGGATGTAGTGTGGAGTTCTATGTGTTCTACTATCTCTATCTTGCCTCTTCACTTATTTCTTAACTTATGAGAGGGTGGTGAAGAGGAAGATGATAAAGATGGAGGAAACTCAAGAGGAGGGAGGAAGGTGAAGCAAATATGAGAGCTTGAGAATAATAAAGCATCCAAGTGAGAGAAAATCCAACACAATAGTTTTGTGTATCAATTTCCATGAATAAACAACTGTAACCATGCTTCAATAGTAACCATAAATGAATAAAGAATTCATTTGTCGACTATTGAAGCCATGGCTCTCACTATGCCCCCCTTTGTTAGTGTATATGCCCTAGAGGCCATTACTGTATCATACTAGTTTGTATATTACTTAATGGAAGCTTGGGATATTCACAGTTGTATAGACAATCTTGCTCAAAATGGTAGTATGCTACTTGGTTTGTTTCTACTTAAATATGTGCATGTGTTTCTTTTAGCATATCGCTTATACATATTAGTGGAGCCCTTAAGATCTTTGCTTGATTACCAGCGTTGTGATGGCAGTCACACTAGTTGGGGCTGGGTAATCTACAAGCACATCCTTATACAGGTCCCTAGTCGTAGGATTATCGAGACGGGGCATCGATACTCCGGAGTAGACTAGCGTATACACTTCTCATCCCAGCAGGGGAGATGGTCTGTCCCACAACCATTAGTACGTCATACTGGAGATAGTATGCGGGTGCTCGTTAGCTTACGAGTACACTGGACAGGACTCATCGGGAACTGTTGGTTGGTACTATACCTATCGTCAGATAACAGTTCCCAGGTGATAGGAGTACAGCTTAGTCCGTCGACTTGACACTGCTACTTCGCCTCGAGTGTGTTCCAACTGTACTTTGATTACTACCCTACCACGGCTCAAAGGAGTCATGCAAACAGGTAGTAGTTGGGTGCAGTCCCGAAGCACTTAGAGGCAGTAGCGTTAGACAGGATTCTTCTCTCCCGGTATTAGGGGTTGATATCGCGTTGTGTCTAGGAGAGCCATTACACAAAGTCCCTGGCCAAGGCAAGCGAGAATTACTGGTAGTATTTCCAGTAGTTTCTCATGGTGTTCTGGGCTACACTCCAGCATGACTTGACCGCTATTAGGGGTCTGACGTTTACCGCCCCCTAGGCCCTACATGCGATACTCATAGACAAACAGACTGGACTGTACGGAGATTGTCACATTCAGGCTCAATAGGAGTTTGGGTGGGTTTTCCTCATCGGCCTTCTTATCGACATCTACCTAGGGACCGTTACGTACAGCTAGTGCCGCTTGCGGTCTGTGGTTAAACCCACTGCCAGCGTAGTGTCGAGTCTTTAGAGTCCCACACAGAGAGTTTCCCTGCACTGGGCAAAAGGTGTAGAGGCCGTATGGTTTTACGGAAAGGCTACGATCACTTACGTGCACTTGTGCGCGTATGATGTTCAGGCAGACGATACTAGTGGGCTTTGGTTTAAGCCGGATCCTAGTATTGTATAGATGGATTGGTTTTGTCTTCTGTGCATTCGCATTCTACGGAATGCGGATGCGGGTGTGTATGCACGGTTGTGAGGAGCGAAGAGGGAGGTACCTCATTGGGGTTCTGACCGTTGATTCGGTCAAAACCATTATGAGGTGAGAAAAATATCTACTAATCTTTTTAATGATAATTGTGTTATGGCTAATTGCTTTGACCATTTGACCATGCTTGACAATTTGACCTAGTTGACCATTCTTGACTTGGATATTTCTTGTGAGCTCTAGACTCTTCTTTAGCTTTATCAAGACATGATAGTGGTCAAATCAAACTTAGCCATCATAATTATTATGATAAAAGATTGGTTTTTATTTTTCTATGGCTCATTATCTCATTGGCATTCTCTCTCTTCATTTGAGCTCTCAAGCTTTGCTCTCCTTCTTCTTCCTCACTAGAATGCTCAAAAGTCTCATGTGTTGAACAAGTTGGGGCTCAAATAGACAAACAAATCCATCTTCTTCCTCTACATCACTTAGGACATCAAGAGTAGCAAAATTGTTGCCCTAGTTACCTCGGCTTGAGGTGGAGCTCGGACTATAGACTCTCGGGTGGATTGTTTTCGACTCAAGGAGGCCGCAGAGATGACCAAGATCCGGATCGACCCATGGAGCCTATGGAGACGAGGAGGATAGCGGAGAAGACCCGAAGGACTAGTAGCATGAGGTATAATCTCCTTGCATGGTAGATAGAACCTCATGTAGTTTGTTAGCAATGGTTTGGCAAAGATCCTCAAGTTTTTAGTCTATATTACCTTGTGTTAAAAATTTTGTTTTTTACCTATTCCGCCTCCCCGTAAGTACCGGGGTGGGTAACGTAAACTTACACTGGTATCAGAGCCTCGCTAAACCATTACTAACTTGTTAGCAAATTGTTAGAAATTCGATCGCCGGAAAAATCGCAAAATTACGTCAAAAATGCACGTTTTCTGTCGATTTTAAAATCTGGTCCAAAAATTTTTCCAGGGACCTTAAAATTATGTATAGGCTTTTTGAAGGACGTACAAGAAAAATGTGCCCATGAATCTGTCAGACCGCCGCGGAAGCGCGGCCAAACCAAGGGTTTAGCCACGGATCCGCGGCCGAATCGACACCGAGTCAACTTGGTTTTCTTGCAGTCTGTCCAGATTTGTGTTTTGTGATTTTTCTAATAGTTTGTTTCTGCCTAGATTTTGCTGAGTACTGTGTTGTGCTTAGGGTAGTTTCAAATCAAGTTATCGATCGAAATTCTAAGTACTTTAGCTAATCGGATCTTCTGTGATGTGATATATGTATTGAACGTCTACTAATCGCTATACGTCGATTAGTGAGGGTTGTACATATCTGTGATCTGTGATATTGGTTTGTGTATATGAACTTGTTGGATTGTCATGATGAATAGCCGGGGATGTGAGATGAGAGTTTTCATTTTTCATTCAATGTAAAATTTGTAATTTGATGTAATGTTATTTTTTGGCCGCACATCCGGGTTGAGGTTGTAGCCGCCATTGTATATTATTTCTTTTACTGTTTTTGCTCCTAGAATAGACCCAAGGTGGGGTGCACAAACTACCGGATACTTTGAAGTGCCGAGTAGCCTACTCACGTTGTTGAGAGAGGTTGCTTCACTTCGGATACTTGGCGGGTAGTTTGCCGCACCCGTAGGGGTCTATGGTGGGGTTTGGCTATTCATCGCAACCGTGTAATCCGTCTTTCGTTGCAAGCTCGAACGAAACGCGGATTCCTAGCATATCCAATGTGTTAATCTGTGATCTGGAATGGCTATCATTGCATCTGACGAATGTATATATCTATATATGATATTTAGTAGGCATTGCTTATGTTTTGCATCCGCGCTAGTCCAGTCCCCGCTCTGTCGTTAGTTAAGTAACCTAACGGGTGATAACGGGGTCCCGTGGCGAATGCTGATGGCATAAGCGTACGTCATATTTTTGTTGTTTTCTGCAATGGTAGGATTAATTGATGGGACGCATTATATTAATGCAAAGAAAATAAACCAAAGTTAAATCGTTGGAACAATTTCAAAACCACTCGGTTTTTTCCAAAAACAGAAAACTTTTTAAAACACGGAGCTTAAACCACTCCTTTTAAAAGCTATCAAGGTTCCTTCGATTATATCAAGTTCACTACGTTCACGGTTTCGCCAAAACCATTCGTAACCCTTCGTCATTTCATATGAATATTCAATAGTATTCAAGCTATGTTTGTTGACCTTCGTCAAAGCACAGTGATTGGTAGCTGTTGGGTGTTCATATGTAGCATAGATAGATGCGTTAGTTTCGGACAGTCGTATTACCTTGTTGACCTTCGTCAAGGGTATATACGGGTGGGTTCAAATTAACCTGGATAATGATGGGTAGAACTTGACATGTGACTTATGATTTGTTGACCTTAGAAACTAACGACAGAGCGGGGACTGGACTAGCGCGGATGCAAAACATAAGCAACGCCTACTAAATATCATATATAGATATATACATTCATCAGATGCAATGATAGCCATTCCAGATCACAGATTAACACATTGGATATGCTAGGAATCCGCGTTTCGTTCGAGCCTGCAACGAAAGACGGATTACACGGTCGCGATGAATAGCCAAACCCCACCCTAGACCCCTACGGTTAGTCGCGATCAATTTCCCCTTGTTTCTAAGGAAATTGAAACTTGCTAGTGCTGCATACCATTTGGAGTTTGATAATATTGGTAGGATTCCTTCAGCATTATCTCACAATGATATTTGGATCCCGATCTTACTGTGAGTATCCGCTACTCCTCGGGAGACTATTTCACTTAACGATCTATGCTATAAACCAAGTAAGTGTCTAGAAAGGTGTTAGCGAGGCTACGACCACAGGGAAAAGAGGTTATTTAATTAAGGAACTTCGCGAAAGCGTCGTAAAACCTCCCTCGAAGTACTGACACCAACCTGGCTGAACGGTTAAGCAAGTATTGTACGGTGAGATCAATCCCGACTAATTCTTCTTTTATGGTTTGAGGAAGGATTCGAGAAACAGTAGGAGCCATCCTGTTTAGATAAACTAAAAACCAATCTAAACTTGCAAGAGCATCATGCTAAGTGTTTTCTTCTCTCTCTCTTAATTGCAGCGACCCAGTGACCAGACATAGGTTACATCTAGATAATAAAATGACTGAATCTGACTGTTATGACTGGCAAAAGTCTGTCCAGATGTCCATTACTCATGACAGTCTGGGACACCTCCTAACTAATCAAACCCCTGCCGTCTCAGGACCAGTTTTCCCTGTCACGGATATTGATATCTATAAGACATCGGAAAAAGACTATGCAAATGCCAAGTGCCTCGTATTGGCCTCAGTTGATGGTGCATACCAAAGGCAGCACGAGAAGATGGACTTAGTTTCTGTCTTCCTCCATAACAAAGATTTATATGGAGAGCAATCTCGTATCGCAAGATATGAGACCTCGAACGATTGCTTCAAGCGAAGTTGGCTTTCGAGTCATCTGTAGGGGACAACATCCTTACAGAGACTAGCTATTTTGATGAGCTCACGGACCTGAAGACCACGTTGAAGAACGGGTCAAATACTGACTTGATTCTACAGTCTCTACCCTCTACTTACACCCTGAAGGAAACCAGGGAAGAAGGAGGAAAAGGAAGGGCAAAAGATTCGGGACTGGATGTAGTAAAGGAGGGACGTTCCTATTGTTATGGAAAAGGACATTGGCAGAAGGATTGCAGGGCTAGCAAAGCCAGTAGCCAGGATTCGAAGCATGGTGTGGCTTCGGCTTCGGGTGTGTTTGTAATAGAAAATTGTATGTCAATTAACTCTACTTGCTGGGTACTGGATACCGGATCAGGATCTCACATCTGTAATTCATTACAGGCTTTGAGAAACCGTAGAGTTATCAGGATAGGTGATATAACTCTCAGGGTTGCCAACGGAATGAGCGTGGACGCTGAATCCGTAGGGGAATATCACCTTGGATTGACAAGTGGGCAGATATTGATTCTGCGTAACTGTTTGTATGTACCTAGTATGGCTTGTAATATCATATCTGTATCCTTACTTTCTAAGGAAGGATATGATTTTACTTTTGTAAGCGATGTGGTTCACATCCACCTAAATCAAGTTCTGATTGGGTCAGGTACATTAGAAAACGGAATATACGTATTGAATCAAGCTCAAGTTTTCAGTGTCCAGAACACACTTAAAAGAAAGTCTCCGGAAACAAATCAGGCTTTCTTATGGTATTGTAGACTGGGTCACATTAATGAGACACGATTAACAAAGTTACATAAAGAGAGATACTTGAATCCGTTCGAGTATCAGTCTTATGCTACTTGTGAATCTTGTCTCATGGGAAAGATGACAAAGACTCCGTTCACTGGACACGGAGTAAGAGCGAGCGAGCTCTTGGGACTTATACACGGTGACGTGTGTGGTTCAATGTCTATACATGCGCGAAGTGGTTATTCATACTTCATTACTTTTACGGATGATTTCTCTAGGTATGGACATGTCTTCCTGATGAAGCATAAATTCGAGGCCTTTGAGAAATTTCGGGAATACAAGAATGAAGTTGAAAAAAAAACAGGCAAAAGTATCAAGACACTGAGATCTGATCGAGGTGGTGAATACTTGAGTGCCGAGTTTCTGGGCTACTTAAAAGAGAATGGAATTCTCTCTCAGCTTACTCCTCCATACACACCACAATACAACGGTGTATCGGAAAGGCGGAATTGAACTCTATTTGATATGGTTCATTCCATGATGAGTAAGGTTGAGTTACCGCGATCTTTTTTTGGTTATGCACTAGAATCAGCTGCATATCTTTTGAACAAGGTTCTAACCAAGACTGTGCCTACCACTCCATATCAGATGTGGAGTAGGAAGAAACCCTGTCTTAAGTATCTTAAGACATGAGGATGTCCAGCTTTTGTAAAGAGACAGCACGCGGACAAGTTCAAGGCACACTTAGTACTGTGTAAGTTTGTGGGATACCCCAAGAACTCCAGGGGGTATCTTTTCTATTCCGCAGAGGAATAGAAGGTTTTTGTTTCTCAGCATGCCCACTTCTTGGAAACTGAGTTTTTAGAAAATCAGATAAATGGGAGCGCAATAGAACTGGAAGAAATTCCAGAACCGCAAGCTATTACTGAAAGCTTGGTAGAACCAGAAGTTTCAGGAGAACCGGACATCCCAGCGCCACTCCACAGGAGTAGTAGGCAGTCTCATCCGCCCGAGAGATACTACGGTTTTCTCATAGACAGAGATCGAGAGGATTGCATCATTGAAAATAATGAGCCTACTAGCTTACAGCAAGCCATTCAGAGAGGTGACTCGGTAAAATGGCTGGATGCAATGCGGACCGAGATGGAGTCCATGTACACCAACAAAGTTTGGACTTTGGATATTGCTCCAGAAGGGGTAAAACCCGTAGGCTGCAAATGGATCTTAAGAAAGAAGATTGGTGTAGATGGGCAGGTTGAAACCTATAAAGCTAGACTTGTTGCAAAGGGTTTTCGCCAAAGACCTGGTTTAGACTATGACGAAATCTTTTCTCCAGTGGCTATGCTCAAATCCATTCGGATCCTTCTTGCCATTGCTGCCTTCCACGATTATGAGATCTGTCAAATGGACGTAAAGACGGCTTTCTAATGAAAATTTGGAAGAGTGCGTCTATATTGATCAGCCGGAGGGTTTCATTCAGAGTGGGAGCAGCGGTGAAGTGTACAAGTTGCTTAAGTCCATTTATGGACTGAAGCAGGAATCGCGGAGTTGGAACTTCTGCTTTGATGATACTGTCAAAGAATTCGACTTTATCAAAAATCCGGATGAACCATGCATTTACAGTAAGATTGTAGGGAGAACTGTGGTATTCTTCATTTTGTACATGGATGACATTCTCCTAATAGGAAATGACATTCCTATGCTACAGTCAGTCAAAGGATTCTTGTCACAGAAGTTCTCCATGAAGGACCTGGGCGATTCCAACTACATTCTGGGGATCCAGATCTATCGTGATAGATCTAAGAGGATGTTAGGACTTTTGCAGTCCAGGTACATCGACACAATACTGAAACGATTCAGTATAGAAGATTCAAAGCGCGGTAATCTACCGGCTTGTCACGGAACCATCCTCTCCAAAGAGATGTCTCCCAAGACTGATTTGGAAAGGGCTCACATGTCATCTATACCCTACGCATCTGCGGTAGGCTCTATAATGTATGGAATCTTGTGTACCAGACCAGATGTAGCATACGCGTTAAGCGTTGTAAGCTGGTATCAGTCGGACCCAGGGGAGAAACACTGGATAGAAGTAAAGAACATTCTCAAGTATCTAAGAAGGACTAAGGAGATGTTCTTGGTGTATGGCGGAAAAGACCTCCAGATCGAGACCTTTGCTGACTCCAGCTTCCAGAGTGACAAGAATGACTCCAAGTCCATGTCAGGTTATGTCTTTACCCTCAATAGAGGGGCGGTTTGCTGTAAGAGCTCCAAGCAGGAAACCGTTGCTGACTCAACTATAAAAGAGGAGTACATAGCTTCTTGCGATGCCACAAAGGAAGCTGTCTGGATGAAGAAGTTCCTCACAGAGCTTCAGGTGGTTCCTACCATTGTTGATCCAATACCGCTGTATTGTGACAATAACGGCGTTATAGCTTTAGCGAAGGAACCCATGTCCCATCAGATGTCCAGACACATTTTGAGGCGGTACCACCTGATCAGGGAGATCGTAGATCGCCGGGAGATCGAGGTGAAGAGAGAAAATTTGGAGAATAACACTGCAGATCCATTCACGAAGGCCATAACCTAGACTCAGTTCGAGCGGCTGATCGAGATGATAGGTCTTCGATACGCCAGTGCATGGCCCTAGTGCAAGTGGGAGATTGTTAGTGTATATGCCCTAGAGGCCATTACTGTATCATACTAGTTTGTATATTACTTAATGGAAGCTTGGGATATTCACAGTTGTATAGACAATCTTGCTCAAAATGGTAGTATGCTACTTGGTTTATTTCTACTTAAATATGTGCATGTGTTTCTTTTAGCATATCGCTTATATATATTAGTGGAGTGTCTTGGTCTTGGCTTGTTCTTTCTTCATCTTTTTTCTCTGTTTGGCTTCTTATGTCTCTCCAGATCTTTCAGTGAAAAACGTGTAGCGATCTTTCAACCGTTTTGCTTCGACATTTTGGACCTTGCACTGTTCTTCGTTTAGGCTTGATTAGGATCCGTCAAAAGTCCCTTTTCTATATCAATTTTCGTCTTTTTCACTGTATTTGCTCCAAGAGCCTGTATCCTGTAACATGCAACAAACGTGCGTCAAGAGTACCTGTTTACTTATAAAATGAATAAAAATGGGGCGTATGAATTGCAATATTATGATATGAACATGGAGCCCTTAAGATCTTTGCTTGATTACCAGCGTTGTGATGGCAGTCACACTAGTGGGGGCTGGGTAATCTACAAGCACATCCTTATACAGCCCCCTAGTCATAGGATTATCGAGACGGGGCATCGATACTCCGGAGTAGACTAGCATATACGCTTCTCATCCCAACAGGGGAGATGGTCTGTCCCACAGCCATTAGTACGTCGTACTGGAGATAGTATGCGGGTACTCGTTAGGTTACGAGTACACTGGATAGGACTCGTCGGGAACTGTTGGTTGGTACTATAGCTATCGTCAGATAACAGTTCCCAGGTGACAGGAGTACAGCTTAGTCCGTCGACTTGACACTGCTACTTCGCCTCGAGTGTGTTCCCATTGTACTTTGATTACTACCCTACCACGGCTCAAAGGAGTCGTGCAAACAGGTAGTAGTTGGGTGCAGTCCCGAAGCACTTGGAGGCAGTAGCGGTTAGACAGGATTCGTCTCTCCCGGTATTAGGGTTGATATCGCCCTGTGTCTAGGAGAGCCATTACACAAAGTCCCTGGCCAGGGCAAGCGAGAATTACTGGTAGTATTTCCAGTAGTTTCTCAGGGTGTTCTGGGATACACTCCGGCACGACTTGCACCGCTATTAGGGGTCTGACGTTTACCACCCCCCTAGGCCCGACATGCGATACTCATAGACGAACAGGCCGGACTGTACGGAGATTGTCACATTCAGGCTCAGTAGGAGTTCGGATGGGTTTACCTCATCGGCCTTCTTATCGACATCTACCTGGGGACCGTTATGTACAGCTAGTGCCGCTTGCGGTCTATGGTTAAACCCACTGCCAGCGTAGTGTCGAGTCTTTAGAGTCCCACACAGAGAGTTTCCCTGCACTGGGCAAAAGGTGTAGAGGCCGTATGGTTTTACGGCAAAGGCTACGATCACTTACGTGCACTTGTGCGCATATGATGTTCGGGCAGACGATACCAGTGGGTTTTGGTTTAAGCCGAATCTTAGTATTGTATAGATGGATTGGTTTTGTCTTCTGTGTATTCGCATTCTACGGAATGCGGATGCGGGTGTGTATGCACGGTTGTGAGGAGCGAAGAAGGAGGTGCCTCATTGTGGTTCTGACCGTTGATTCGGTCAAAACCATTATGAGGTGAGAAAAATATTTACTAATCTTTTTAATGATAATTGTTTTATGGCTAATTGCTTTGACCATTTGACCATGCTTGACAATTTGACCTAGTTGACCATTCTTGACTTGGATATTTTTTGTGAGCTCTAGACTCTTCTTTAGCTTTATCAAGACATGATAGTGGTCAAATCAAACTTAGCCATCATAATTATTATGATAAAAGATTGGTTTTTATTTTTCTATGGCTCATTATCTCATTGGCATTCTCTCTCTTCATTTGAGCTCTCAAGCTTTGCTCTCCTTCTTCTTCCTCACTAGAATTCCCAAAAGTCTCATGTGCTGAGAAAGTTGGGGTTCAAATAGACAAACAAATCCATCTTCTTCCTCTACATCACCTAGGACATCAAGAGTAGCAAAATTGTTGCCCTAGTTACCTCGGCTTGAGATGGAGCTCGGACTATAGACTCTCGGGTGAATCGTCTTCGACTCAAGGAGGCCGCGGAGGTGACCAAGATTCGGATCGACCCATGGAGCCTACGGAGACGAGGAGGATAGCGGAGAAAACCCGAAGGACTAGTAGCATGAGGTATAATCTCCTTGCATAGTAGATAGAACCTCATGTAGTTTGTTAGCAATGGTTTGGCAAAGATCCTCAAGTTTTTAGTCTATATTACCTTGTGTTAAAAATTTTGTTTTTTACCTATTCCGCCTTCCTGTAAGTACCGGGTTGGGTAACGTAGACTTACACCCTTCTCCTTAATTTCCACCTTATTTCTATTTATCAATAAATGGAAAAGTCCATAATGAGGTGTCCACCTTCTAGAAAGTAATTTGTAATAAAATACGGATTACAGTCAGCTGTATATACATATCTGCATTCGGATAAAAACACAAATGCCCAAAGAGATAGAATAACACAAAGAACGTAATACTAGAATATACATATCGAAATACATATATGTAAATTATCAAATCAATACTTGATTTAACAATCCTGCTCAAACCGAGCCGGCTAGTATTACCAACTGTCCGATCGAAAGTCCGGGTACAAAGTACATCAATAGATCGGGACCCTGCACGTATCCAATACGGATACTACATCATTTCGCCTGAACCAGGGAAACCCTCTGTGTGGGACTCTAAAGACCCGACAGTACGCCGACAGTGAGTTACTGGATAAATCCATAACCACAAGCATGTCAGCGACACTAGCTGTACGTAACGGCTACCCGAGTACCTGTCGAAAAGGAAGGTTGGCGAGAAAACTCATCCGGATCCCTACTGAGCCTATCTGTGATAATCTCCATACAGTCCGGTCTTTTCGTCTGAGAGTATCGCATACCGGGTCTAGGGGTGGTAAACGTCAGACCCTAATAACCGGTAATTTGTGATGATGCGGCTTAGGACCAATCCGGGAAATTACTAATCAGCCTATCAGTAAATCCCAACTGCCTTGGCCAAGGTTTTATGGTCCTGACCAATCGAACACAGTGCGATATCGACTCCCTATACGAGAGAGATGAATCCCCGACAATCGCTCACTGCCTCCATGTGGCTCGGGACTATACCCAACCAAAACCCGTTTGCATGACTCAGTAGAGCCGTGGTAGGGTAGTGATCAAAGCATAGTGGGAACTCACACGAGACAAATGATGATCTCAGGTCTAAAGACTAACCTGTACTCATGTCACCTGAGTTCTTCCACCTGACGATAGGTATAGTACCATCTGAAAGTTCTCGGCGAGTCCGTACTCACCCCTAGTGAGCACCTGTATATGTCTTAGGTACGAAAGTCCAATGGTTGCGGGACCATACCATCTCCCCTCGTCGGGGTCTAGAAACATATACACTAGTCTACTCCGGAATATCGATACCCAGTCTCGATACTCCCACGATTATGGACCATTTAAGGATGTGCGTACCGACTACCCAGCTCCCATAAGTATGATCGCTATCACAACGCGGGTAGTCTAGCAAATGATCCTATAGGCTTTATCAACATGTACAAAAGATATGTAATAGCAAGTAAAACATACACATGTTAAGATAAAGGCAAACCATATAGCATACTATCATATCGAGCAAGACTGTCATGTACATATATATGTCCAAGCATTCAAATGTATACATAAACAATAATGTCCTCTAGGTCATACATATCCAACATGTACTAGACCAGATCTAGCTTATGCACTTGGTGTTGTAAGTAGGTATCAATCGAACTCATGGAAAAAACATTGGATAGCTGTGAAGAACATTCTTAACTACCTGTGAAGGACTAAAGAAATATTCTTAGTGTATATTAACAGCGACCTTCAGATGGAGGGCTTTACCGATTCGAGCTTCCAGAGTGACATAGATGACAGCAAGTCTATCTCGGATTATGTGTTTACCCTCAATAGAAGGACGGTCTGTTGGAAGAGTTCCAAACAGGATATCGCCGCAGACTTGACGTGGAGGCCGGGTATATTGCTGCCAACGATGCTGCCTAAGAAGCGTTCTGGATGCCGAAGTTCATCTCTGAGCTTGGAGTCGTTCCAACCATTGTTGATCCAATACCCTTGTATTATGATAACAATGGAGTTATGGCGTTAGCCATGAAACCCTGGTCCCATCAACGATCCAGTCACATCTTAAGGCAGTATCACCTGATCCGGAAGATTGTTGATCGCTACGAGATCGAGCTTCAGAGAGTAGATATGAAGGAAAACACGGCAGATCCATTCACTAAGGCCATCGCTCAGACTCAGTTCGAGCGATTATTTGAAATGTTAGGTATGTTGTACGCCAATAATTGACCTTAGTGAAAATGGGAGATTGTTATATATGTATGCCCTAGAGGCAATTATTGTTGGACATATATATGTACAGAACAATCTAGCTCAATATGATAGTATGCTGTCTGGTTTGATTTTATCATTCATGTTTATATGTATTACTTGTTATAACATATCACTAATACATAATGATAATGCCTTTAGAATTTTTGCTTGACTTCCAGGATTTTGATGGAGATCATACTAGTAGGGCTTGGATAGCCCATAAGCACATTCTTAAATGTTCTTAGTCGTGGGAGTATCGAGACTGGGCATCGATACTCTAGAGTAGACTAGTGTATACGTTTCCTGACTCGGTTGGAGGGTGATAGCTGGTCTTATAGCTATTGGTGTTTGACACCGAGAATTGTATATAGGTGCTCATTGGAGAATGAGTTTTACTGAACGGACTCGCCGAGAACTCCTAGATGGTATTTTACCTAATATCATATAGCAGTTCTCTGGTGACAAGAGTACAGAGTAATCTTTTGACCCGAGATCACCATAGTGTCACATGTATGTTCCTATTGTACTTTGACTACTACCCAACAGCAGCTTTAAAGAACTGTGCATACAGGTTTTAGTTGGGTACAGTCCCTGAAAGTGTGTCTTAGCACCTCCACTAGGTTTCCACATGCATCAAGTATGCAATTTAAAAAATCTAGAGGTCTAAGCTACACTAAACTAGAATCTAACTAGAGAATTAGAGTTTGTAAGCATGTAAACAAGCTTTACACTAAGTGAATAGAGAATACAACCTTTGTAGACCGGTCCTTCATTTCTAAAGCTCTTAGTAGTCCTTAGCTCTAAGTAGTAGTTCTTAGAACTCTTCTTAGGCTCCACTTGTGAAAGGAACAAGCTTACTTCGTCGTTTTCGAGGCCGAAGATGATCCACCTTGAAGTTTCTCTAACTCAAGCTACCTCTACAGTAATCAAGATTTAGTGAAGAAAACAACCTAATCTTATGGGCTAGATGAGAGTAGGTTGATGAAGTAGGAATTTTGCTCACTTTAAAAATCTCTCTCTTTTTCCTTTTTCAACTCAAGAAAACCAAGAGATGAAGAAGATGAATTTGGATGAAGAAATATCTCAAGTGTGATAATGAGAGAGTTAACCATAGGATAAAGATAATGGTTGGGTTATAAAATATCTAGAATAAAACAAAATTGGTGAGATGAGTCATGGCTTCTACATACTTCCACAAGCATCTAAGCCATGCTCATTTCCACCTCATTTTAATTTTACTCTAAATAAATAATTACCGTAATTATCTTTAGCCTTGGTGTGAGTCTCATACACCCATGTCCAATGTATTATCCACCATGACACAATATATAAATACATATATTAATATATATCACATATATATTAAATGTATTTCAAAGAGAAGAAAATCTTTAGTGAGCACAATATTAGTTAATATATATTAATACATCAAATATATATATATATATATATATATATATCAAATTATTAAATCAACACTTGATTCAATAATCCGGTCATATCATATATAACCGACTAATATCACTTATATGTATATCACATTATCGAATCAACACTTGATTCAATAACCCGGTCATATCACATATAACCGACAACATTCAATATACTATATGAAATCAACACTTGATTCAATAATTCGGTTATATCATATATAACCGGCCAATATCAAATATATATACGTATAACATATCATTGAATCAACACTTGATTCAACAATCTGGTTATATCACATATAACCTAATCGATATCACATATCGCGAGATTAGAATACAGTATCACATATTCGTATTTAATCAAGCTCCCGCACATATCACCATATGTGGCCTACTTCATTTCGATTGAGCTAGGAAACCTCTGTGTGGGACTCTAAAGACTCGTCAATACGCCAGCAGTAAGTAATGATCATATCAATCACCCACAAGCCGTCAGCGGTACTAGCTGGACGTAACGGCTATCCAGGTATTGAGCGAATAGAAGACCAACAAGTAAGCTTGTCCAAACTCCCGCAAAGCCTATAAGCAACACTTACCATACAGCCCGGTCTCTTTGTCTGATATATCGCATATCGAGTCTAGGGGTGGAATCGTCAGACCTTAGTAACCTGATAAGTCATATCGATGTGTGGCCTATAACCGTTCGAGAAACTACTGATAACACTTACCAGTAAATCTCATCAGCCCTGACCAGGGATTTGCTGTTATAGCCAATCAAGCATAATGCAATATCAACTCTCTATACAGGGAGAGACGAAACCCCTCTTATCGCTCATTGCCTCCATGTGACTCAGGACTGTACCCAAAATCCACCTATTTGCATGACTCCTTTGAGCCGTGGTAGGGAGGAAATCAAAGAACAGTGGGAACCACACAAGACTCTGTGATGATCTCGAGTCTACAGAGTAACCTGTATAAGTGTCACCAGAGAAATGCTATCTGACGATAGGTATGGTAGCAACTAGGAGTTCTCGGTGAGTCATGTTCGGTGTACCCATTCTCTAATGAGAACATGTGTACAATTTTTGATGTCAAACACCAATGGATATGGGATCAACCATCGCCCCATACAGGGTCAAGAAACATACACACTAGTCTACTCTGGAATATCGATGTCCTGTCTCGATACTCACTCGACTAGGAACGGTTAAAGGATGTGCTTATAGACTACCCAAGCCCCACTAGTATGATCTGCATCATAGTCCCGGTAGTCAAGCTAATATCTTAAGGGTTTTATCAACATATATCAAAGAGACGGTATAATAATACTAGTGTGCATGTTAAGATAAAGAGCAACCAGATAGCATATCATCATGTCGAGTAAGAAAGTCCTCTTTATATATGTCCAAGCATCCACTATATCATACAATAATGGCCTCTAGGACATACATATTCCTAACAGTCCCGAAACACATGAAGGCAGTAGGCGGTTGAAAGGATTCGTCTTTCCCTGTATAAGGAGTTGATATCGCGTTGTGCTTGATCAGCTATAACCATAAGTCCCTGACTATGACGGTTGAGATAAACTGACAAGGGTTGCCAGTTGTATCCCAGGTGATTATGAGCTTGTTATCAGCATGACTTGTCGGGTTATTGGGGGTCTGATAGTTTCCACCCCCAGACCTGATATGTGACACTCTCTGACGAAGAGACCGGACTGTACGGTGATTGTCACTGATAGACTCTGCAGGGTACAGATGAGTTTTCTTGTCGACTTTTTTTTTTAACAGATACCTGGATAGCCGTTATGTAAATCTAGCACCGCTGACGTGCTTATTTGTTATGAATTTGATCCAGTAACTTACTGCTAGTGTATTGTTGAGTTTTTAGAGTACCACACAGAGGGTTTTCCGGTTCTAGCGAAATAATGTAGTGTGCGTATGGTAATACGTGCGGGATCCGATTAAACACGTGTATGCGATAACACTTGTGTTAATCAAACGTTTAATAATACTAGCCTGGCTATGATAAAGCCGGATCATTAAATCAAGTATTGATTTAATGATATTATATATGTGATGATACATATATATACTAGTATCATATTGTCTTCTTTTTTCTCTCTCTTGTGTATAGTTGCATGTCATGCAACCATATTAATATGTATAATTGTTTTATGCATATATTTTCTTTGACTTCTTTTTTTTTCCTTTTTGCATGTCATGAAAATGAGGGTAGAGGCTTGTTAGCCTGCACACCGATTAATTGTTCATGACATGTGGATGAGAGAGGCATGATATATGAGAAGGAAATGGTTTCTCTTCTCAACAACCAGGGTTTATTTCTTCATTTAGTTTCTTTCTCATCAAAAAGAAAAAGAGAGAAGTAGAGAGAGAGTGAGCAAGCGAGTAAGGTTATGCTACATCTTCTTTCATCTTACTTCTGGCAAAAGGAAGAGAGAGTTGCTTCACTTGAAGATTTCTTTGGTGAAGTGAAGCTAGGGTTGGAGCTTCTTCAAATGGATCATTTTCGGCAAGAGAGATTGATTTTCAAGCTTGTTTTGGAGCACTCGGAGACTAGCAAGAGTCTACTACAAGCTCGCAAGCATGCTTCAAAGGTTGTAATTCCGAACAGCTCAATTTAGTTAGAATTGTTCACTATTTTTGTATGGATTTTGTTCATGGATGTTTTTAAGACTTCGGTTGCTTGTGCGGCCATTTTAAAATCATTGTTTTTCATTCTGCAAAGGTCCGCATTTGTAGCAACCAGCGCCCAAGCTTCCAACATATAGCATCTAGCAAATCAAGTTCCATCATGTCATTCTTTATAACTGATAATTTTCTTATAGTTGTAACGGGATTGGTTTCAATAGATTTATCATTGTAAACAATATTAGCCAATTTTCAACAATATTATAACAATGCACAATTCTTATTTCCAATTTTTATTGCTTGGTATATGCATATCAAATGGCTTAGCAAGAAAAACTAAATTTATTCATATAAATATAAGCAAAAACAACATCAAAATATCTCAATTCTTATTTTATAGTTGCACAATATTACTAGAGTTCTGATTTAAGTAATGGTGTCACTACCGATACTTCTCTCATGCATCTTTCAGTGAATAGGAAATCCAAATTTATTTATACTCTTCTATATTGTCAAGATAAAATATAAATAAAAGAGGTATGATACAACCTATCCAATTATTCCATAATGACTTTCCTTTTATAATTTGGCCTTTGATGTATAACATTGTTCTACTATTGTAGTGAGGTAACTATTACATCAAGCAAGTGTACACCCATCGATTCGACTCTTTATGCGAAACAGGTTGCACCTCCTATTGTAGTCAAAGTGGTCCCATTAAACATAAGAGATCTAGAATCTTTATGCGAGATATAAATAAGACAACCATCTTAACAAACCCTCTAATTTCCGGATTCGGATAAATTAAAATATTTGCTCAAATATATCCTTACAGTGGAAGACCTTTAGATTTAAATTTCAAAAATTTTGATCTATCAACACCTGTATACAACTATTGTTTAATAAACGGAGAGAACAAATTCAATTATTATTTATATTAATGAAAACTAATTTTTCATCAAATGTCATTATTTTAATTCGTAAATTATTTTAAAACTATTTCTAAACTCAACAATAATCTTCATAATTAAACTAATGACAATTGACAGATTATATCATTTAACCTATCCATAACAATTTATGGAGTTTATAAAACTTTTTCATAAACATATAGTAATCCAAACATAAATTTCATGTTCTATTTGCAATATCATATAATGCAACAAATTAAACTAATTCCAAAATTAATTCAGAGTCATTTCCAGAAAAGGAATATATATAAGCTAATTTTATATCATGTAAAGATGACTAACTGTAATTTCTATACATTACAAGGGGTTACAGATAATGTCCCAAAACCTTTTAGTCACTTTAAAGAACATGAATCAAGTTTTATAAAATTTAGGGACCTGGAAATAATTTTTGAGGCCACCAAAAATCATCATGTTCGAAACATGCTCGAGCTGGTGGGTTTCACACAATATGGGCCACTCATGGGCTTGGGCTTGCTTGTATGGACATTAACTATTAATAATATATAGGTATAAGGGTTTCGGGTTAGGTTGGACCAGTTAAGGGTCTTAGACCTATTTTTTTATTTTTTAAATTGATTTCTAAAATCAAATTTTTAAATCTAAATCGATTTCTAAAAATCAAAATCCTTTTAATTTATCATATAGATTACAACATTATATGGATTTCTAAAAATCATAATCTTAAAATCTATCAAATAAATTTCTAAAAACAAAACCTCTTTAAATCTATCAAATAAATTTCTATATCAAATATATTTCAATAGATTATTTACAAAAATTATTTTAGATCTCATATAATCTATTTAATCTAATTAAATAAATAGATTTTATCTATAAACATTATGACAGATCCTATCTAATATATTTGATCTAATTAAACAAATAGATTTTATCCGATAAGATTGAAATATATCAAAATATGAACTTTTCATCAAAATAGAGTTTACTAAATTTAAGGTTTTATTTATCATATAAAAATTAAGAATCCTAATCAAATTAGACATGAAATCTATTCAATTTATGAACACTTCATAATTAAGGTTTTACAAAATTAGGGGTTTTATCATATAAAGATTACTAATCTAATTAAATCATATTTAATTAATTTCAATCTAATCTATTTATGAACAATTTATAAAATTAAAGTGTTATCAATTAATATTAGAAACCCTAATCTAAAGAGCAAATATAGCTCTGATACTACTTGGAGGAAATGTATGCATGTCTATGACAGAAACACATGAATCAATTTCCTAAAAATTGAATTTTTATCTAAAATTAAATATGTACTTTTTGTGCATATCGATCACATTGATGAAGAATCTAACCATATCAAAACAAAGTACTTTTTGGTAGCATTCATAAATAGAAAAAACTTCTGTGCAAGGGCTTACATGGTGCAAGCCACTTGTAAGCTCTTGGATGGATTTTCTTGCACAAATTCCAAAGCCATCCGAGACTTTGCAAGTGGTTTGCACCATGCAAGCCCTTACATACTAGTTTTTTTTTCCATAAATGCAAATGGCTCCAACTGAAATCCACCCATCTTTGTGGATGAGATATCCTCATGGATTGATAGGCATCCAAATATTTTAAGAGGAAATATTCATTATTCAAAATCTATCTCATGGCAAACCATTGCCCGTTTTATATAGGGTCGTGGTACGATACCTTAAATCTTAATATCCGATTGGGGACTAAAAACCCACATATTAATAATATAATAATTATATTATTAACAATATTCTTTTTATGGCTGTGTCTAAATTTTCCACCGAAAGGCTTATAGGTAAGACCAATTGAGTCACACATTAAGAGCTAACTATCAATTAAATTAATTCTTAATTAATTAATTAATAATTTTTATTTAACAGTCAAACACCTATCCAGCCAACTGTCCATAAATTCTCTACCATGATGTGTGATGACAATAAATATCAACTTACATGCAATTCTTTTCGACATCAAGTTACTTATCATTAAGCCATTAAATGAACAAGACATGTTCACCTAATTACTCAAGCCTAAAGTTTCATTCCCCATGAACACAAATTCATTTCGAAAATAAGCATTACTATAATAATATAATTTTGAAAAACATTTCTCAAAATATCTGTCACGTTCCACTTCCCAGTAGACTAAAATGATAACGTGGCAGGCCTGCGATATATTTATTCAGAGAAGGTCATTCTTTAAATAAATATACTAAGCCTATTGAAACAAAAATACACAATGCAAGAGTAAATGGAGACTGAATATTTTTCAACAAACTTTTTTATTTACATTCAAATTTGAAATATTTACAATACATGAATTCAACTGAAAAGAAAATACAAGAACAGAAATGTCTAAACAGGTGGCATATATAAATTGAAAGAAAAGATAAGCTAAGCTAAGCTAGTGTAGTAATCTGGTCGTAATCCTCCTCCGTGGTGTCCACTTCCTCCGTCTCAACAGTATCTGACGAACATTTCGAGAAAAAAGGGTTGGTGGAATGCCCGTCAGTGAACTAGCACTCGGTAAGTCCCAAAAGTATGGTAAATGTGAAAAGTGACAAGTATAAGATAAAATGAAGTAGTTTATATGACAAGTAAAAGTGTGGAAGTGAACAAGGGTATATCTCCTATATGTCTCTATATGGTAACTATATTAACGTTAAGTTCTAAGTGTGAATGTCAACACAACAGTAAAAATATTCACGAGCTCAAGAGTGGGGCTCCAGAAGTAAGGAAATACGAGCCCATTTCATGTGTTAGTATCGGGACTCCAAGCTGTTGAGGAGTCGACTCGATTGAGATTCGAGTAAATAAAATTCGATCAAGTTAATATAGGACTTCTAAAGTTCCGTTGGATTTACACTTGTAACCACTCCAAGCATTCCGAGTATAATAGATTATAACTGTTAGATTGATTTTGTCACGCCCCGCTTCCCGGTGTACGGGGAGGGTCCGCGACTGGGTCCGCGACATATTTACTTCAAAGTAAACACGCTAAGCATATCTAAGCAATATAAAGTAAAATGTGCACAAAAGACATGAATATAAATGAACATCAACTTTATTAATTAAACATTCTTTTACAGATATAACTGGAAATATAAATACAAGGCTGAAATGCAATGCCTAAACAATGGCATGAACTGGAAAGAAAATATGTACAAGTGACTATAACTCGGGATCTTCAGTGAACTTCTCCAAGTGCTCCTGGCTGGTCTCGAGCTCCCTAGAGTTGGGTTCTCCTGACAACATTCAAAAGAAGAAGAGAAATAGAAATGTCGTCAGCGAACAATCGCTCGGTAAGTCCCAAAGAAGGAGAGAAGTAGAATAGACAGAAAAGAGAGTATATCTAGTATAATATTTGATAGTTATGTTAACGTAGTATTTGTTGCTTGGTACAGAATATGCCAGTGTATACGAGAGGAGTCCAACTTACACCGTGGACTTTGGTAACCCGTGGTACAAGGCTCCGTCGAAAATACCACGGAACAACGACATGGATGTAATTACGTCTTTTAGTGACCACTTGTGCCACCTTTAATATGTTCCGTATCAGTCTACCCTTTTATAAACCTCGTAACGTCTTATGTATTGTTTGTACTGTATTGTCTTGTAGTAATAGAAGACTTGCAGAAACCATAATATCAGTAAACGGAATGGATATAAATGGATAGTCATGTAAACGGAGTATATCCATGGTTCGGTTCGGTCAATATAGCTTGATATAGATTGAATAGACGGATTCATATTGAATTATAGTTTTATACTTGAATTATATTCAAGTCAGATTGATTAGATTGAGACTCAGTTTAAATCAGTCACTTTGAAAAGAAATTGAAATTCTGAATTAGTTTTGATGTTATCGATAACTGCTGCACATGGACGGCATGATTTGTGTCTTTTTCCAAGACAATTACCATATTGATAACACCGTTTATTAGATTGACTACCTTAGATAGATAGGCAAACACCCACATTCTCCAGCTCCCTGAGACTCAAGAGAACTGGTCCCGCCTAAACCTATATTAACTAGGGTCCTTATTGTAATTTAGTATAACATGAGGGGATTTTATGTAAAAATAATTTTGATATATTTTCAAAATACACCTCAAATATTTAATTATCGTCTTTAGGGTTTTTATAGATGTAGCTTTTATAAAAATGAAATTTTCTAATGAGTAGAACCTAGTTTTCATTGTATATGGTATTTTAATAAAATATTGAAATTTATTGTATTGAAATGGCACTTTCATATAATTGTGATTCCTTTAAATTAGAAAACATGGAATATTTGTATAATATATTTAAAATAGATCTTTTGATAATATTCATATATATATATATATATTTAATAAAATAAATTTTATTTATTTTGTAGAAATCTCATTTTCTTTAAAATAGTATTAAAATTCCATCGAGATCGAATACTCCTTTCGGAGGTCTACATCTCGCTCTACTAGGCCCGAGGACGTGCGATAACCCGCACCATCCTGATCGGGGTTCCCCAAAATGGGTTGTAGAGGCGTAATTGTAAGGAAATAATGAACACTCTTTTTAAAAATATCGGTTTTGTAATAGTTTAGGGTATTTTATTGTAACTCGTAATATTCCCAAAAATATTTTCCAAAAGTAAATCGTGCTATGTCCAATATGTGTGTTGTAATGAGGTAAGTCCTTACCTCGTGAGTTTTCTAAAGATAATACAAGGAATTATGTGAATTTTGTCGAAATGTAAAGTATATGGTATTTTACCGTATAAATATGATAAAGATTGCATAAAAGATTCTTTTGAGATGAAACTTGTTTTAATGTGTTTATTTATGTTTATTAAACATTATATGAGAGTATGGTATTTGATGGTTTAAGAAAAATAGAAATTTCAAGGAAAATCGAAACGGAAGTCGGATTAACTCCGCTTCCGTCGAGTTTTAAAATTGAAAGTTTCGAGAATAGAAAAAGAGGGGAGATGGGACTTACTAGCTACAAGGATAGATAGGAGGTAGGGTAAGACTATGGAACCGTCAGGGCGTCGTTTCGTCGCCGGAATCTGCTCGAAACGTCGTCGGAATTTCGCCCTTTGCTAACTCCACTTGCACAACTTGGGACTTGGAATTTTTTGAGAGATTTTGTAATGAAATGCTGAGTGAGGAGGGGTGAAATGGAGTGTGGTATTTATAGGGAAAATTAGGGTTTAGGGGTAATGAAGAATGAATTAAAAAGGCATTTAAAATGGATTAAAGAGGTGATTTGAATCCCTCTGGATGAATGCAGAGTAAACAAATAATATGGGGATAGTGGGGTAGGCAAAGTGGTGCTGGGGTGAAATTTTGGGAGCAATAAGAACGGGGGGACCGGTGGTACCGGTCTAAACTTCATCTTGGCCGGTCGAGTTGGTGGGGTCGGGGCTGGGATTCTCGCCACGTATCTCTGTCGCCTCATATCCCCCAGTGCACATGTTTGTTTATTCTGTGTCTTTTCATTTTACGTGTAGTGCACGTGTAAACCTTTGGGTTTCTAAAAGATTAAAAGAAAATATAATAAAAAAATAATATGTGGCTGATGGGATTTGAATTCAGGTGCTATGTCTCAGCGGTTCAGGGTCTTACTAATGAGCTACAAGTGTTTTCTTGCTGTTCAAAAGCAAATTTAATTTATAAGTTGTGCTCAAGCTTAGGTACTCCTTTTTGTATTTTTGAAAAAAAATTATACAGAAAGTTTAGGGTTGTTATAGATTTAGTTGATTTAATTGGTTGATTATAATATGTCTTGATTGAAACCATATGTTGCAAAAGATGAAGAATGAAGTCGAGTAAGTCGAGTAGAATGCGAGTTATGTCAATTGCAATCCTGAGTCGAGTCAAGTTAGGTGTTCAAATTCAAGTTCGAGATTAGGTTCGAGTTTGGATTCGAGTTCGAGTTCAAATCAAGTTCAAGTTTGTATTCAGGTTATAGTCATATCTTATTAATAGATTTAAATCTTATGAATTTCTTAAGTTTGGAAAATATCGATAACCACTGCACATGGACGACAGGATTTGTGTCTTTTTCAAAAACGATTATCATTTGATAATTTCCACCCCAAGGTTACGATCTATATTTAGGGAGAGGCAAGTGGTGTATCATTATCTTCGGCAACCCCAAAGCAATTGACAGGAGAAGATTTCACTCAAACCAATCTGCAAGCTAAATACGTAATCTAGACTAATATTTTTATTTCTAGGGTATTTTAGTAAAAATGTCAATTAAAAATTCTCCAGAGTTTTTAGTTCGTTCTAAAATCTCGAATAAGTTTTTAATAAAAACATGTTGTTTAAAAAGTTAAGATTTTTGTATAAAAATATTTTTTTATATTTTGTGGTATTTTAGTGTAAAAATCTAATTTTTAAAGTTTATGGTATTTTAATGAAAATACTACTTTTGAACACTTAAGGGTGGTTTCTTATTACTTTAATCTTCTCATAAAAATAGTTTTCACCATTTGTTTTTATAAAAATACGGATTTATGATTTATATAATTTTCCAATGATTTAATTTGTTTTAAAAGTCGTATTTCTTTAAAAGCATATTTTTATTCTATGACGTCCCCAAACGACCACTCCTCGGACTCAAGTTCTCAGGATCGTACGGAAAGGATCTTGAGTGCACTGACGACTCTCGCAGAAGCTCAAGAGAGAAAGACGGACCTACTCACTGAGGGACTCAGGTCTATTACCGCAGTAGGGGGACCCTCCGCTCTCATTACCGCCCCCGAGGGCATTGCTCCACCAGCTTTTTCTGCCAGGGCTGGCACCGTTTCGGATTTTCGGAGGTTACATCCAGCTGCATTTACGGGACTAGCTGAACCACTCGAGGCCGAGCAATGGCTGGTTAATATGGAGAACCTACTGACGGCCGCAAGGGTACCCGATGAGGAGAAATTGAATGTGATAAAGATCCAGTTGGAAGATGAAGCCCGTACTTGGTGGTCAGTTGAAGAAAGAAGACTAGAAAGGCCAATCGAATGGAGCAAATTTAAGGAGTGCTTCTTGGACCACTATTTCCCTTCCACCGCTAAGACAGAGATGGAAGAAAGATTCATCTTACTAAAGCAGAATGGCCATCACGTGGACGTATACGCGGCAGAATTCAACCGTCTGAGCCGATTTGCTCCGTATATGGTCGCTTCAGAGGCCACCAGGGCCAGGCGCTTCTTACAGGGACTTGACTTCGAGCTACAGCGGTTGATCGCGTCACTCGAGTTGCAGACTTTTGCGCAGGTACTCATCGCGGCATGAATTCAGGAGAAGCTGATCAATAAATTTAGGAAGCCCCCAGTTGTTCCAGTGCGTACTCACACACCGTCTCGAGGAGTCACACCAGTTCACAGGCCAGGAACGACACAGATGAAGCGTCCATTCGTGCCCCAGCATCGCTCCCAGAGTAAGAACTTAGTTTGCGGCTACTGCAACAGGGATGGGCATACTCAGAAGGATTGTCGCCGCGCCAAGGGACAGTGTTTGATTTGCGGATCCAGTTAGCACAGAGTTAGCGGTTGCACCGAGCGAACAGAGTTACAGGGAGGGTATGGACCGCAGCAGCAGAGATCACAGGAGCAGAGGCAACCCTATACAGGCCGCGGTCAGAGACGGGCTTTCACCTTGGCCGCCGAGCAGGAAGAGGCTTCAGGCGAAGTTTTCACAGGTATTCTACTCGTACATTCCATGCCAGCTAGAATACTATTTGATTCTGGAGTATCGCACTGTTTCATATCTGCGCATTTCGTTGATACACACTCCATACCACATGAACCATTAACCAAGGGTTGGGAAATACATACGGGTAATGATGTTATAGTATCTAGACGAGAATGTAGATCATGTCCGGTTATAGTGTGCGGCAGGGAATTCTATGCGAATTTCCTTTTGATCGGAACAGGCAGCTATGACGCAATTCTCGGGATGGATTAGATGAGTACCTTCCATGCAGTTATTGATTGCCGAGCCAGGAATGTGATCTTCCGCGTTCCCAATCACCCAGAGTTTATTTTCGAAGGCGGGAGCGAATCTTTAGAGCCAGCCAAGTATAGAGCCAATCCAAAGGAGTTGACAGCTATGGAGATTGATGAGAGCCCAGCTCCAGAGATTGTTCGGGATTTTCTGGACGTGTTTCTTGAAGATTTACTAGGTCTACCACCTCCACGGGTCTTGGAATTCTCGATTGATTTGACTCTAGGTACAGCACCAGTTTCCAAGGCCCCGTACAGAATGGTACCGGTTGAGTTGGCAGAATTGAAGAAGCAAATTGAAGAACTCCTGGAGAAGGGATTTATCCGGCCAAGCGCTTCACCGTGGGGTGCACCAGTCCTGTTGGTGAAGAAAAAGGATAGATCACTGCGGATGTGCATAGACTATCGGGAGCTGAACAAAGTCACGATAAAGAACAAATACCCAATTCCGTGCATCGACGACTTATTTGATCAGTTAAGTGGGGCCAAGGTATTTTCGAAGTTGGATCTCCGTTCGAGCTATCATCAGATCAGAGTAGCGGCCAAGGATATATGCAATACGGCTTTCAGGGCCCGATACGAACATTATGAGTTCCTTGTGATGCCGTTCGGCGTTACCAATGCTCCAGCGATATTTATGGATTTAATGAACAGGGTGTTTGCAAAGTACTTGGACATGTTTGTCGTTGTATTTATCGACGACATACTAGTCTACTCGAAGACCCGGGAGGAGCACGTCGAGCATTTGCGCACGGTTCTATAAATTCTTCGGGAAGAGAAGTTGAACGCAAAATTGAGCAAGTATGAGTTCTGGCTCGACAAGGTTCAGTCCTTAGGACACATTGTTTCGGGTGAAGGCATCTTAGTGGACCCGACAAAGATAGAATCTGTCAGAGATTGGCCAACACCGAAGTCAGTGGCCGAAATCAGAAGCTTTCTAGGACTGGCAGGATATTATCGGCGGTTCGTTCAAGACTTTTCAAGAATCGCTGAACCTTTGACGAGGCTGACACGGAAGGAGGTACCGTTTGTGTGGACAGAGGAGTGTACTCGGGCATTTGAGACCCTGAAGCAGAAGTTAACCACGGCGCCCATTCTTACAGTGCCAGATGATTCCGGTGGTTTGGTGATACATAGTGATGCCTCACGGAAGGGCTTAGGCTGTGTTCTGATGCAGCATGGTCGGGTGGTTGCTTACGCCTCATGACAACTGAGAAATCACGAGAGGAACTACCCTACGCATGACTTGGAGTTAGCCGCAATGGTTTTTGCATTGAATATCTGGAGGCGCTACCTGTTGGGCGAGAATATGGAGGTGTACACGGATCACAAAAGTCTGAAGTACGTCTCCACTCAGAAAGAACTAAATATGAGGCAGTGCCGATGGCTAGAACTGATGGCGGACTACGACTTGGACCTTCAGTATCATCCGAAAAAAGTAAATGTTGTACCAGATGCTCTCAGTCGCAAGCCAGCGGTCATGATGTTGACCAGTCAGAGGAGCATCATTGAGGATTTTCAGAGACTCGATCTTGAGGTCGTTACACTGAGCGCAATTAGGCAATTTTGGCAACTACAGGTGCAGTATTCTCTTGTGGATCGCATCAAGGCTGCACAAGCGGATGATTCTTGATTGTAAAAGTTCAGAGCGCAGGTAGAAGCCGGGCTGAGAACGGACTTATTCATACATGAAGACGGTTCTCTGAGATTCGGTAGCAGACTCTGTGTATCGAAAGGGGATGTTCGAGAAGAGGTACTGGCTGAGGCTCATAGTTCAGCTTATTCTGTGCATCTGAGAGGCACGAAGATGTATCAAGATCTAAAGCAGCACTTTTGGTGGAACGGGATGAAGCGAGAAATTGCGCGGTTTATATCCAGGTGCTTGGTATGCCTGCAAGTAAAGGCGGAACATCAGAGGACAGCAAGATTGTTACAACCGCTTCCGATACCAGAATGGAAGTGGGAGCACATTACTATGGATTTCGTGACGGCCTTACTACGGAGCCCTAGGGGCAACAACGCAAAGCTGCACACTTCTTACCATTCCGAGTGGGACAGTCGATAGAGTTACTGGCAGAGAGATACATGCAGGAGATAGTGCAACATCACGGAGTTCCGGTAAGAATTGTGTCAGATCGAGACACCAGATTTATTTCGCACTTTTAGAGGAGCTTACAGGAGAGTTTGGGTATCCGCCTCAAGTTCAGCACAGCTTATCACCTGTAGACGGACGGACAATCCGAGCGTACGATTCAGACACTCGAGAATATGCTGAGAGCTTGCATGCTGGACTTCCAGGGTTCCTGGGAAGATCATCTGCATCTAGTCGAGTTTTCTTATAAGAACAGTTACCAGGCTAGCATCAAGATGGCTCCTTTCAAAACACTTTACGGGCGTAAGTGTCGATCCCTAGTTTGTTGGGATGATGTGGGTGAACGAAAATTATTGGGTCCCGAGCTCATTGTTCAGACAGTCGACAAGGTCCAAATGATCAGACAGCGCATTAAGACGGCTCAGGATCGACAGAAGAGTTGGGCGGATGCCAGTAGAAGAGCACTAGAATTTGAGGTCGGAGATCACGTATTCCTGAAGATTTCCCCTACCGGCGGGGTTATCAGGTTTGGAGGTCGCGGGAAACTCAGTCCCCGTTTCATCGGACCTTTTGAGGTGCTAGAGCGAGTAGGAGAGGTGGCCTATCGACTTGCCTTGCCTCCGTCGCTAGCTGGTGTGCACAATACCTTCCACGTATCTCAGTTGCGGCGTTATGTTCGGGATGAGAGCCATGTTCTGGACTATTCGGAGTTAGTTTTCGGTACCGACCTATCTTACCAGGAGCAGCCCACCACTATCCTCGACCGCAGAGAGAAAGTGCTGAAGAATAAAGTAATTCCGTTAGTCCGAGTGTCTTGGGGCGGTCGTTCCCCAAGAGAATCTACCTGGGAGCGTAAGGAAGATATCCGTGGATATTTTCCACATTTATTTGTTTAGTGCTGTGGTTTCGTTGTCTCTTTTTAAATTTCGAGGACGAAATTTTTGTAAGGAGGGTATGATGTAAATTCCCGGTTCCCTCAATAAATTTTTTCTAAAATTTTTCCAAGTCCCCTGAATATTTTCTATTTTCCCGTTATTTTTGGAGGAATTTAGAATCCTTGTGTTTACTTTAATTTCAAGATTTAATTCTCCTAAACATTTAAACTAAAGCCCAAAAGAAAATAAAAACCAAATAAATAAACTAACCCACTTCCCGGCCCAAAATCAACTCCAAGCCCATGTCTTTCCATGCCCGACCCAGTCTCGTATTGTACCCGACCCGCTAACCCTTCTCTTCCCCACCCCCTCCTCTTCTTTCCCGCTCCTTTCTTTTCCCTACGTGCTCCACGTCGTCGATGCCCGCGCCTCGTCTCCCCACGTCCCCGCTCACCAAGATCACAATCGCGCGCACGTTCGCCCCCTCCTCAAGCCCCTCCTCGTCTCCCTTACTCCTTCATAGGAAGCCAGCCCCTTACCCTCGCTGTTTTTTTTTCTCTCACTACACCTTTCTTCACCCCCGTACACCCCGCTGAGCCCCCACAACGACGACGACGACGACCACCTCAGCCACCTCTTTCCACTAAACCCTCGCTCCTCTCTCCAAAACGCCTGAGCCGACCTCTCTCCTAACCATTGTTTCAACCCACCACCGAGCCTCCCCTGCACACCCTCTCGCCGCCGACGATCACCCCGCTCCCATCGCGCCTCCAGCCACCTCGTCGACCCCTCTGCATCATCATCATCACCTCCTACTACCCCAAGCCCCCTCCACTACCTCACTCCATTCATCGCACCTTACACCAAGCTTCGAGCCCCGAACCCCCTCGCTGTACCCTCACTGGCGACCACCACATCCACCGCCGTTCACCTGAGCTTCGACGTTGCAGCCACTCGACGCCAACAGAGCCATCCCCCGAGCAACTCCGACGACGAACCCAAACTCGAGCCGAGGCCGCGAACCCTAGCCGCGCCGTTCGTGGCGCGATATTGCCGTTGCCGCTGCCGTGCGTCTTCAATGCGTCATCAGGCAAGTACCTTGCTTGCTTCATGCTAAATTGATCTATTACAATTTGAAATACTATTAAATTCCGTGTATACAATTCGGGCAAATTATTATGATGCAAGTGTTTGATGAAAAACCCGAATGAATAACTCCCATTAAATTGACGGAAACTGATCACATAGGTTGGCCCGTATAGTAATGAACATCTTGTATTATTTTGGCTGAAAAATACAGACGTTACTGACGTGATCGATCATCCCCATTTACGCCCGTTAAAACTGAAATTTTCCGCGTCTGAAACTTGGAAAAATCACAACTAATTGATTATAAATTAGAATGTTGCGTTCAAGGGCTCAAATCGAATCCGACTCGACTAATTAGAACCCCATAATAGTTTTGAATTGTTTCTATGCTAAAAAGATGACGGAAACTTGTGCGGAGTGCGGTTCTGGACTGCAGTCCAGAGCAGCACTGGCTGTTGATTCTCATCTTGTAATGCTTACCCTTTGCTTCTTGAACTTTTTATATTGCGGAACACTATACCATAGCGAATATGAAACAGTTAGATAACTAATGAAAGTGATTTCACCCCTTTTCACTATCGTTTACTATTTAAACTGTATTTTATATTAACAGGACGTATAGCAGTCCCAAACAGAAATAGAACTTATACCCTATGGTTGTACGGTACATAACTTCTGACCTAGAGGCGCGATTGGGAATCCGTCTGGTGCATTGGAAACCTGATTGAAAAATCTAAATTTTGTTTAACTATAACGTTGCCTAATTTTGATTCCAACAGGGTGAAAATTGTGTTGCGAAATGGACATTCAGTTTAGGAACTGAATTTCCAGTAGCGAACACTTAAAATGAAACGGATGTAACTTGCAAATACGAAATCCGATTGCACTGAAATAAATTTTGTTGAACTTCCGACTGCGTTTGCTTGCTACCGCCTTTATATAATTTTACTGAATTTTGAATGTATGATTTAATATAATTTTTATAAGTTCATAAGATGCATAATAGTTCGTATTACACATGACTTGTTAACTGCATAAATGTACATATTTTACCCGATTGCCATACTTCTAGTGATAGTGTGTGTTATTATTCAGTGTACAATGCATTGTCGTGTGTGAATGGTATCGATTTAGGAGTGTCAAGTACGCCAGTGAAAAAGTGAATGAATCGTGACAGTGAACAATACAGTGAACAGTGACTAAAACCGTGTTATTGGTGCGTACTTGTATACGACTAGACCATACTCATAAATAGTGTAGACCTAGAGAAAAAGGGGAAATCGAAGTGGAAAGAGAATTTTATTTAGCGAGGACAGTGATTTAGAGGATGATCATTCGAACAGCGACTCTTATATATATTAGGTTGGGCCTAGCGGTCCGGCTGACAGGGTTATGTCCCGGGCGATAGCGGGTCGTAGTCTCGGATATGTACGAGACCCTCGTTAAACATGATCCTCCTTTCCACAACTCGATTTCAAAGATGACTTAGAGACTGATAGGGACACAGATCATACATTGCATCAGTTAGTGATATATTGACTACCTGCATTTTATCTTCACTGTTATTACCTTCTTTTCTTGTTTCTTGTCATTATTATAATATTGCTATTACGTCACTCTGACGACCTGAGTATGCATGCTCAGACTTCGAGGAAGAACCAGTACATGAGTCAGACTTGCCCTTCAAGCTTGTGGAGATTTAGTCGGTAGTATCTCCTTCACCTTTACTGCTTTCCTTAAAGAAACCTTGTATTCGCACTTGGTTAGTAGTTCTTTTCTTTGTTTTATTGTAAATTATGAACAATGAAAGTTGATATAATAATTTAGTGATGTATTTCCTTTACTTTTGTGCTTTGGTTACTGATTACCATGTAATACTAGAAGCCGAAGTGTGACTACGGCGGGATTATTTCTTGACCGTAGGAGCATGGCTGGCCTAGTCATCCCTCGTTTTCCGTATTTTGGGAAGCGGGGCGTGACATGGTTTTGTTGGTATCAGAGCCCGGTTCTTGCTCACGGAGTAAAGTGCCACATGGAACAAAGTGCCACGCCAAGTGTCGTGTTAAGTGGGCGGGGGCCACCTCTTGAATCCGTGGGGGCCACCTCTTGAGTCCGTGGGACCCACTGTAGAACAATGGGGACTCTTCGGAATACATTCCGAAAGTGGGCAGATCTGTACTATAAATGGAATGATACCACACTTCAATACAGAGGCACCTTTTAAGTGAACCGGCACTACATGAGCTTGAGAACTCCGTATTTAAGCGTGCTCGAGTCAGGGAAGTTCTGGGATGGGTGACCTCCTGGGAAGTGGCCCCTGGTCGGGTCCGGTTTGCCCCGAAGGACAAAACCGTACGGGTTCGGTCAGAGCGGACAATACTCTCTGTATTGGAGGTGGGGCGTGAAAGAATGGTATCAGAGCTGGTCCCTCAATAGTAGGTCTGTGGTTCGAGGATGAACCATTGTTCAAAGGTGGGGAGAATGTCAGGACCCGGTTCTTGCTGACGGAGCAAAATGCCACACGGAACAAAGTGCCACGCCAAGTGTCGTGTTAAGTGGGCGGGGGCCACCTCTTGAATCCGTGGAGGCCACCTCTTGAGTCCGTGTGACCCACTGTAGAACAATGGGGACTTTTCGGAATACATTCCGAAAGTAGGCAGATCTGTACTATAAATGGAATGATACAACTCTTCAATACAGAGGCGCCTTTTAAGTGAACCGGCACTACAGGAGCTTGAGAACTCCGTACTTAAGCGTGCTCGAGCCAGGGAAGTTCTGGGATGGGTAACCTCCTGGAAAGTGGACCCTCGTCGGGTCCGGTTTGCCCCGAAGGACAAAACCGTGCGGCTTCGGTCAGAGCGGACAATACTCTCTGTATTGGAGGTGGGGCATGACATATTCCTTTCAAGAACGAATTCTCCGTGAGAAGTTCTGTATCTCGTTCTATTATTCCAAGGAAGTGTGATAAGCCGCACCATCCATAAATGGATCCCCTAATAAGGGTTGTAGAGGCGTAATTGCATTGGTTTTCAAATAGCGATTAAAAACGTATTTTTTAAAGCCAGGGTATTTTAATGAAAATTGTTTCTTTTAGATAAAATATTTAACCAAAATATCGTGCTATGAAACCATAGTGTTTGTGAGTGAGGTAGGTCGTTACCCCATGAATTTTCTATAGGCATATGTCATGATAACGCAAAAATGTATAATAAGGTTCATGGTATTTTTGTGTAATTTTCAGTATACGTTTTATTTACATGAAATTATAAACACTTCAAAAGGTAACTAAATGATCATCGTTTAGGGTTGTTGTTAAGAAGGTTAGTGTAATTCATTTAGCATAGCAAGCGTGATAAAAACGTTTAAAAGAAAGTTTATTAAAATTAACTCCAGTTTTGTCGATATTGTTTTAAGAGATGTTTTAGATGAATCGAATCGATAGAGGATGTGAAAGAGAAGAAGGGACTTACGGTTTGAGCTAATCAAGGCTAAAGAGGATGCTTCGGTTGGTAGAACCGAGACCAAAATGCGTGCAAAAGATCGATCGATGGTTTGGACAACTTCACTTGGGTTTAACTCCTCTTGGACTTAGGACTAAGAGGGAATTTTGAGAGAGTTTTTTTTATAGATTTCAGAATAGGGGAGAGGTAGAGGATGTGGTGGTTTTATAGGGTAAAATATGAGAAATTAAAAATTGTATAAAAATGAATTTAATTGTGTTAATAGGGGAAAATGAAAAGGTGTGAGTTCTCTGGTTTAATTCAGAGAAAACAAATAGGAAAAAAGAATAGAGGGGAGCCAAAGGGACGCGCAGGCGAAGCACGGAGACCAACGGAGACATCAGAATCGCCCAAAGCAGTTTTTTGAGAGATTTGGGGGGCCATATTTGGTCCATCAGTCTTAAAATTTGTGTCATGTGATCTATTTTGTGTTAACTCCTCATTTATCCAGTTTGATTTCTCTAAAATAATTCATTTCTCCGTGTAATGCACATGCAACTCTTAGGTTTCCAAAAAGTTAAAAGAAAAATATATAAAAATAATTAGGGTTGATAGGATTCGAACATGTAGGCTAAAGAACCGCAGTGAAGAGTATTAACCAGTGAGCTACAAATTGTTTCTTACTTTTATTGAACATTTTTAACTTATAACTCCTAATCAGGCTGAAATACATTTTTCTATATATTTACTTTGTTATAATTGTACAGGGATTTTAGCGTCGTTACAATACTTGTCGACAGGATTTTTATGTTTTCATGGGAATGAACAGTAAATTTATTCTTATCAACATAAGAATTTCGAATTCTATCTAGATATCCATTGTCCTCCTTAATATATTTAAAGAGCTTAATATTTCAGATTTGTTATTGCTGTCAGACGAAAAGAAGTACCATCATATCAAAACTTACTAAATGACAGATTGAAGATAACAATGTCATCAAGTCAGAGAGATTATTCAACTCTTTAAATTTTCTATCTCATAGGTGACATATCCTAGAGAATTCAAACGTGGTCCCGTACTACATGTATCACAAGACGTGTTTATGACACACGTCTGGAAAATCCCCATTCTCGGTGACTGAGACACATCACCACATCTAACATGCTAGTGTCATACATGATAGCCTGTTATAAAGTTAGCTATCTTATACTACTTATAAACTAAGTACTCATTTAAGAAATCACTAGATAGACAATGTCTCCATGCAAGTGACAGATCACAATGCATGATATAACAATATGATTTCTAGGGATATTATAACAATTATAAATACATATGACCCAGTTAATCAATTACTATTAGTGTAACTATAAAATCATATTAATATTTAATAAATATTACAAGAACCGTATTGAATGTGTAAGGGCGTATACAACTACTCTAGCAAATATAACAGAAGTATGAAATTTTGGAGATGAAAAATATAACATGCTATATGAAAAGTTGGATGGTTAATTAGCTTTTAATGGATTTTTAAGAGGTGATATAATTCTTGTGTATATATAATTATGACAAACAACTGAAATTTATTTTATTACATGCTCTGTTGATCTAGGATTTATTAAGAATTTATTTGATGATTTTATTCGATTGACTATTTTAGTGACTTCCTAAGATCTGCCCCTTCGGATCACGGGACGTAATATATACAACACTAATATATAGAATTTCCTTCATTGCGACTAAAATATACTGGCTATATATAATCTCTTGTGTTCAATTTAGATTCTTTTGGTTGATAGAAGTTATTAGTATAATGTATTTCTAACTACATGTTTTTCCATCTATGGTGCGTTTAGTTGCTTGAAGTTGGCAGCACAACGTATTTTTAACTATATTTCTGTTCGAATTATTATAGTTATTATAGTCGGGTGATTAATTTTTGCATAATGACAAAATATACTCTAATTTTACATTTCACATTTTCTTTCATTAATCATGAAGATATGAAGATACTTATAGAGCAGGATTATTAAGGGGCAGATACTTGTAACAATGAGGTTAAGCCGCCAATGTATCATAATTGAGTTTTGTCGTACATATAGAGATGTAAATGAATTGGAAAATTAGATGTATATTTATCTTATCAACTAAGTTAACAACTTTATCCTTAAGAAAATAGAAAAGGAAGAAAGAAGGTGATGGAGCTTTGGATCTCCTTCAGATGTTGACTTCGGACGATCTGCCGACGGCGTAGGCGGAAGGCTAAGATTGGGTTTGAAGACTGTCTCCTGAGACGTGTGGATCTCAAAGGGTTTGGTTTGGTGTGAAGCCGAGCTACCTGAAAAAAAGTCCCAGGATGGTTGTACCACCGTGGATCCTCCGACGATCAAGTTAGTCGAGGTATTTGGGCAGAGTAGTGGCCTATTGGATAAGAATTGCCTTATCTGAGTCGTCTGGGAGAGGGGTTTATATAGTAGCAGCCATAGGCTGGCGGGCGCGAGATTCACGCCGGCCGTTACGCCCCTGACGTTACGCCTATGCGAATGGCGGAATCCCCCATTAATGACGAGATACGCTCGTTAACGGGGGAACGTGATGGCGTGGAACGCGGGATCGTGGGGCGGCGGATATCTCGCGTCTGGCGAGATTCGCGGAGCCGTGGCGAAGATGCCTGTGATCTGTGCACTGGGTCGATCGGTAGAACCGAGGAAGCTGAGCTCGGCGGGATGCTCGGAGGCGAGCGGGAGGCCAAGGAAGCTTGGTTTTGTGATAGCTTGGGAACGAGCTGGGAGGGCTGAGGAAGCTTAGCGCGCAGGAGGGTTCGGAGGTAAGCCAATGGTTATTTGTAATACGAGCATAGGAGCGTTCTGAGAGGCCATCGAAGGTTGAGAAAATCTTCGGGGCAAAGGCCCGGGGTACACCTTCAATGTACCGTTCTTACTCCTTTCCCCTAAGCCCCGGGACACGTCATCTGCCACGTGTCATGATATGGGGAGTTCTCAGTACCGAGCATCATCATTAGCCCCCCACTCTCGTCCTGATCTATTTATGGCTCGGGTCGAGAGTGGTCTGATCGGTCACCCGGGCTAAGTTCTTAGTTGAAGACCTCGTCGGCACGGATTCCCGGGGCAGTTAGTCGTATCTTTTAATGACGTCAGCGGATCAGAGAAGAGATCGTGCATTAAAGAGGGAGCGCCGATTCGATCGTACATTCGTTGAGGCACCAAGCCACGTGTCCGACGCCGGTTGGTTGACGTAATGGGTCGCCGCTGTCCTCTGTGCTTGAAGGGACGCGTTCAATGGTCGTGCGACACGTGGAACGTCGTCGGCCGTCGAGCGCGAAGCGCTGTTTTGACGGGAAACGATCGGCGTTGTTGGATGCGTTTGCCAAATGCTATAAATAGAGGTGGGATTCTCCCAGGGTCCACACTTCGCTATCATTTCTCCATCGCCGCGTGAGTTAGCTCGGCGCTCTTCCCTTTAGGCCGGATCTCTCGCACTCTCCCCTTTAGGTCGGATTTCTCGCGCTCTTTCCTCGGAGGACTCCTTCTTTTGCTCAGGTTAGATGTATTCCTCTGGGGACTCTGTTGAGATAGTTTGGGTAAAGTCCAGGGAGTCTTCCGCTGCTTCTTCCTCTGCCCCATCCGAGTCAGATCCCCTCGGGGAGTTAGGGTTACCCGTGCTTCCCATGGTCGTGCGACGGGGAAGGTCCCCAAAGCGCGTATCAGGAGTGCTCGCAACGCGCCTTCCCTCCTAAGGAATGTGGACAAGCTCACCATAATCCGGGCTCGCTTCCACATTCCTCCTAGCTATTTGCTTCGCTTGGCTGGGGAGGGAGAGAGGGCAGACTAGGTGCGGGGCAGGGAGATTGCCTTGTACCTGGATACCTTTTGGGCTGAAATGCGTCTGCACTTCTCCTTCGAGGTGAGCGCGGCACTGCGTTGTTTTCAACTAGCTCCGGGCCAGCTAGTGCCGAACTCATGGAGGATTCTCTTCAGGTTCCTGGTCCGGTTGAGACTACAAGAAATCCCCTTCAGCTTGACCCTTCTCCTTTCCTATCTCTGCCATAAAAATCATCCCAGCACCCGTAAGGACGAGCCGAGATGGGTATATGTTTCCTTTAGAAAATATAGGGGATGGGCAGCCGGGTCGGGGGTCGTAGCAGTTCCTTCTTCCATCCATGAATGGAAGGAGAAGTTCATGTTTGTCGGGCCACCCGAGGGTGAGGATTGGCCTGTGGCTGTTCAGTGGCACAGGGCTGACTGCCCGCGGGTGAGGCAGTCGTCCTCTCCCGAAGCGATGGTGGTGTCGGCGTGGGAGCCTATCCAACGGGCCGATGTTTTGCTTTCCGAGCAGGCCCTTAGTTGGGTCGGGCTCAGCCCCGCTCAATTCATGGGTAAGTTAGGAGTCTAGGCGATCTGTTTAGAGTTGCATATTTTTTCTTCTGTTCTTTCCGGCGTCACTAACTCCCTTCGTGTAGTTTCCTTTTTTTGCAGAACCGATGGAGCGATCTAAATTTCTGGCTGCCATGGCCGAGAAGAAGGGGAGGAAGGCCGGAGGCGCCGGCTCGTCACTCCCCGCTCTAAGCCCGGCCCCGTCGGCGGCTGCCTTGGCTAGGCGTTCCACCACTCCCCGGGCTCAGGAGACCAGCCACGGGAAGAGCCGTAAATATGCTCGGGAGTCGGAGCCCCGGGTTTTGGAGGTGGCGGATGAGGCTGACCCCCCCCCGAGGCCCCCCTCATGCGGAACAAAAGGACGGTATCCCGACCCTCGTCTTCCCCGGTCTTCGTGCAGGAGGGACGTCTGCTTCGAGGTGCCCTCGGAGATTTCTGTCGCCGATAGCTTGCTCTCGAAGATGGAATGGTCGGCTGGAGGAAAAATCCCTCGGGGGACCCTTAAGGTCCAAGTCGCCGCTATAGCTCAGGAGGCCGTTCAGGTCAGTATCCGCTTCCCGTTTGGGTTTCACAAGCACCTTTTGTTTGTCGGATCGGATACTTTTAACCCCCCCCCCTTTTTTTTCCTCGGGTCCTCTAGCACTGCACCCTCATTGCCAACATGGAGCACGAGGAAATTGCCCCGGCGATGCAGATAGAGGGCGAGTCTTCCTCACGGGAGGAGGGCCTGAGCCAGGAGCTGCGTCAGGCGAGGGAGAGGATCACCGCCCTCGATGATCGGGTGGCCGCCGAGGAAGGGGTGAACTCCAATTACAGGGAAGCCATCCGAATTTTGAAGGAGTCTAACAAGGTCGTCGAGGCTAAGTTGGAGGAGGCCAGGGTGCTCAACGCCACTTTGAAGAAGACGCGGGACGCCTTTAAGAGGGAAAACGAGGCGGCGAAGGAAAGGATAAAGCGCGCCGACCTCCGGGCTGTGAAAGCGGCGGAGAGCTGCAAGATGTCGGATCAATTCTGCACCGACCTTGCTAATGCCTCGGCCCTCGTCTGGCATCAGGCCCTCGACGCCGTCAAGGCGTTGATGCCGGAGTCGATGCCGGAATTTCCCGACGGCGGGCTCCGGCTCGAGTACCCCCTCGAGGATGAGATACAGGGGGATGCCGCCGGAAGTGCCGCCAGGGGGAAGGCTCCTGGTGGGAGCGTTAGGGATAAGGCGATCACCCTGGCTCCCAGTGGCGAAACTCCTGCTAGGGGCGCCGACCCTAAAGCTGCCACCCCGCCTTCCGATGCTGGCGCGGAGCATATTGAGATCCTCCCTGGCCCCGAGGCCTGAGCCTCTCTGCATTCTCTATCATTTTTTGTTTTGGAATTTTGTAAGCTTTCGGGTGATTTTGTAAGGCTGAGGAGCCTACAATACCTTTGTAAAGACTCCCGAGTTGTGAATAAAGCCATTTTGCAAATTTTTGTGTGGTAATGTTTTCATTTGTGTGGCAATGTTTTCATTCGTGTGAGCCTGTTAGCGTTTCCCTTGCCTGACGAGCCACACGACAGGTCGGAGACCGGTCCTTTAGTTGGCGATCGCGCGTTGAGTGAAATCCAATTATTTGTCAAGTGTACAAAGGCCGATGTAATTTCGGTGTCCTTATGGACCCGGAGTCGAGGTGGCGATCGCTCACTTAAGGTATGTCGGTTGGCTCCTTTGAGTAGAAAGGCGTAGATTTGCCCATTCCCCCGAGTTAGACTGGAGACCACCTCTTTTAGGATTGGTCGGCGTTTGCCGAGGTTGAGGGCTTCTGATCCTGAGTATAGATGGGTAGGAAGTTGCCCACTAAGGATGGACCGAGCAGGGGAGGTGCTCGGTAGCCTCTTGATGAGGGCTTTGATCCTTAGCGTCGGTGGGTAGTAAACAATTAGCCATGGATTGACCGAGCAGGAAAGCTGCTCGGTGGCCTCTTGAGGAAGGCTTTGGATCCTTAGCGTAGATGGGTAAGAAGTTACCCACTAAGGATGGACCGAGCAGGGGACATGCTCGGTGGCCTCTTGATGAGAGCTTTGATCCTTGGCGTCGGTGGGAAGGAAAAAACCAGCCAAGGATTGACCGAGCGCGGAAGCTGCTCGGTGGCCTCTTGAGGAGGGCTTTGAATTCTTAGCGTAGATGGGTAAGAAGTTACCCACTAAGGATGGACCGAGCAGGGGAGCTGCTCAGTGGCCTCTTGATGAGGGCTTTCGATCCTTGGCGTCGGTAGGTAGTAAACTACCAGCCTTGGATTGACTGAGCAGGGAAGCTGCTCACTGGCCTCTTGATGAGAGCTTTGATCCTTAGCGTAGACGGGTAAGAAGTTACCCACTAAGGATGGACCGAGCAGTGAAGCTGCTCGGTGGCCTCTTGATGAGGGCTTTCAATCCTTGGCGTTGGTGGGTAGTAAACTACCAGACATGGATTGACCAAGCAGGGAAGCTGCCCGGTTTTGCGAGGTGTCTCCCGACCTCCCTTGACGTGAAAATCTGGAAGAGTGGCCGTCGCGGGCGACACGTGGCAGAATCGCATAGGTGAGGCGAGGCGTTCTAAGATCCGCGTCGTTCCGACTTCAGTTGGTCGAGAAATACGGGATGCCCGCCACATAGTGGTTCGGTATTGAAAGAATTGAGAAAATCCCATGATTCGCGCCCACGCGCGCGCAAATTTGGGCCCTTGGGGATTCTGTTTAGGCTATAAATAGAGAAGGAGATGGGTTTCTTTTAGCATAGCTTTTCTGAGATGGTCGGGCGCATCTACGCGATTGAAGAGATCGTCACTTCCTATGACGTCTACCTGTACGACCAGTCCATTTCTGAGGAGACATATCGGGGTGTGGTCCAGCGCATCGAGGATCACTTCGGCCATCTACTTCCTCATCAGTCGTCCCTGCTCCAATTGCTGATGTACGCAATTTGGAGGAGGTCTCCGGGGCTGTACAACCCCCTCTCCGAGGAGCTGCTGGATGAGGCGCTCGACAAGATGCGCACGATCTATGTCCTCGGCCTCATCTCGAAGAACAGGCACGACTGATCTTTGGCCCTTATTTTGGAGTGCTTCCGAAAGAGGCAGATCGCAACTGAAAGGTTCCGGTAGCGCCCCGGCCATCGAAACGCGGCCAAAATGCGGAACAAAAATTTCTAAACTGGCGCTACCGTTACCCAATTTACGGATCGACCTTAAACCCTAAACTAACAAGTTAAACTAAGAGTTAGAAAATTATACCGAGTTGATCCGTGTCCTTCGGTCTTCATTCCAAACTCCTAGTGGTCCTTTGATGATGTTTGGTTGCCGGTCTTCCTCCATCTCCGATGATCCACCCGAGGGATGTAACTCCGGCTCTAACTCCACGACATGATGCATATGGAGCAACTAAGGTCTCTAGGATGCTACCCTAGAGAGCCTAGGATGTAGTGTGAATGTTTCTTAGTGTTAGCTATCTCAAAAACTTGAAGGTGGAAGGAAAAATGAAAGCTAGAGGAAGGTGAAGCTCATGGTGAAGGAGGAGCTCAAGAAGGAAAAACAATGAACAAAACCTTCATGCTTGCAAGAATGAGCTCAACCATGAAAGAGAAAAATAGCATGCTAGGTTTTGTTAAAAACATTTTTCCAATTTTTAAATCCCACCATGCTTGAATAGTGAACACAAATGAATTAACAATTCATTTGTGTGCACTATTGCAAGCATGGTTGTCACCATACCTTCTCATGCTAATATCCACCTCATTTATCCATTTAATAAAAATAGTCAAATCAAGAAATGAGGTGGTACCTTCTAGAATGTTATCCGGTAAAAAATACGGATTACATTCTACTGTAAATATATCTGCATTCGTACCGAAATACGAATACCCAAAGAGATAGAATAACACAAAGAATACAATACTAGAATATACATACCGAAATACATATACGTAAATTATTAAATCAATACCTGATTTAATAATCCGGCTCAAAACCGAGCCGGCTAGTATTATCAACTGTCCAATCGAAAACCCGAGTACAATGTACATCAATCGATCGGAACCCTGCACGTATCCAATACGGCTACTACATCATTTCGCCAGAACCAGGGAAACCCTCTGTGTGGGACTCCAAAGACTCGTCAATACGCTGGCAGTGGGTTTAACCATAAGCACGTCAGCGGCACTAGCTGTACGTAACGGCTACCCAGGTATTGAACGAAAGGGAGGCCGACGAGCAAACTCATGCAGAACCCCTACTGAGCCTGACAGTGACAATATTCGTATAGTCCGGTCTGTTCGTCTAAGAATATCGCATATCGAGTCTAGGGGGATGGATAATGTTAGACCCCTAACAACGCGATATTTAGTGTCGACATGTAACCCATTACCACCTGAGAATTTATCGATCCTGGATCGATAATTCTCATTCACCATGGCCATGGATTTCTGGTGATGGCCACCCGTGCACAACGCGACATCAACCCCCAATACCGGGAGAGACGAATCCCCGACGATCCGATCACTGCCTTCATGTGGCTCGGGACTGTACCCAACTAAAATCTATTTGCACGACTCCTTTGAGCCGTGGTAGGGTAGTAATCAAAGCACAGTGGGAACTCACATGAGACAAATGACGATCTCAGGTCAACAGACTAACCTGTACACATGTCACCTGGGAACTGCTATCTGACAATAGGTATAATACCAACTAGCAGGTTCCCGGCGAGTCCGTCCAGTGTACTCATAACCCAATGAGCACCTGTATACTATCTTAGGTGATCAAACTAACACCAATGGCTTATGAGACCTGGCCACCGCCCCTCGTCGGGGTCTCGATCAGTATACACTAGTCTACACTGGAGTATCGATGCCCGGTCTCGATACTCCTACGACTAGGGACATTTAAGGATATGCTTATAGACCCCAGCTCCCACATATATGATCGCCATCATAATGCTGGCAGTCAAGCAAGAATCCTATGGGCTTTATCAACATGATGATAAAGACAAACCAGATAGCATACTATCATCTTGAGTAAGATTGTTTTATCGGTATAGGTCCTCACTCAATCATCATAATCACAAGTCTGCGACTATGATAATTGCCTTGAGGGCACTATGGCCAACAACAACCCAGGCCCGGTTCTTCCATGGCATCCCGGGTACGTGAGCAGCATCGCCGAGAGCAGGCTGAAGAGGCCTGGGCTCGGCTGGCGGAGATCTCCACGGAGTACCAGCAGCAGTGCTACCTTGACCCCGTACCCCCTCTATTGTAATTTTAATTTTCATGTAAGGCTGAGGAGCCCACAGTACCTTTGATAAATAAAGTTCTCTTTTTGCGATGTATTATTGCTTCCTTTTTGTCCTCTGGGTGCGTTTGAGTATTTTCACGGAACGAAATCTGTGACCTTTGAACCAAGGAAGAGGGAAACACATAGGAGGAATTTCTTTTAATTCAAAAGATTTAGAAAAATTTATATCGCTTTGGCAAAGAAGAAACATATATTCATAGATACAATTTTCAAAGGTACAACTTGAGCTTCTCGGCGTTGTAGGGCCATGGAAATTTGCGACCCGTCGCGTCTTGCAAGCGATAGGCTCCGCCAGGCAATACTTCGGAGACGAGGAATGGGCCGTCCCACTTTGGGGAAAACTTGTGAAACTTGCCCTGGTCAACGAACTCGTTCCGTCTTAGGACCAAATCTACGGTCTTGAAGGCACGATGCTTGACTCGTGCGTTGTAGTAGCGGGCAGTTTACTATTGGTAAGCGGCAGCTTTGATCTATGCCCGGTCCCGCTTCTCCAACAAGATGTCCAAATTAGTCCGGAGGGCCGAGGTGTTTGCTTCATCGTCGAAGTGCTCAACCCTGTAACTGGGCAGCCCGATCTTTACTGGGGCCATCACCTCGGTGCCATAGCAGAGGCTAAAGGGGGTCTCTCCAGTAGGGGTCTTCTTTGATGTGCGCAAGGCCCATAAAACCCGGGGTAATTCGCCGACCCAACTGCCATGCTGTCCTTCCAGGCGAGCTCGAAGACCTAGAATGACGTCCTGGTTAGCGACCTCGGCCTGCCCGTTGCACTGGGGATGCGCGACCGCGGCAAACTTCATCAGTATATGGTATTCGCTGCAGAATCCTTTAACTTTGTCATTTTCTAAATTCGTCCCATGGTCAGTGACGATACACCTCGGGATCCCGAACTGGAATATTATATTGTTATGCAGAAACTTGATGGTCATGGTGGCATCCAGTTTTCTGATGGGGACGGTCTCGATCCACTTCGTAAAGTAGTCCACCGCGATGAGGATGTATTTGTGCCCGCCCGTACCAGTAGAGATTTGGCCTATCATGTCCATTCCCCACTGGGCAAACGACCATGGGAGGTCAGGGCCGTTAGCTCAGTAGCCAGAAGACGGGGTATGCTGCCATGGAGTTGGCAACTCTTGCATCTTCTGACGAGCTTCTGAGCGTCCTGATGGATGGTCAGTGATGGATCTCTGGATCTCCTTCAGATGTTACCTTCAGTTGATCTGCAGTGAGCGTTGATGGATGGCTGAGATTGAGTTGGAGAGTTGCTTCCTGAAGCATGTGGGTCTTAATGGGCTTGAGGTGGTTGAGGTCGAGCTACCTGCAAGGAAGTCCCGGGATGGTTGTACCACCGATGACCCTCCGACGATCAAGTTAGACGGGGTATTTTGGCAGAGTAACGGCCTATTGGAGATAAATTGGCCTACCTGATTCGTCTGAGAGAGGGGTTTATATAGTGGCAGCCATGGGCAGACGGGCGCGAGATTCAAGCTGGCCGTTACGCCCCTGGCGTTACGCCTCTGGCGTTATGCCGGCTTGATAGGCGGGATTCCCTATTAATGAAGAGATATGCTCGTTATTAAGGGATCATGATGGCGTAGAACACGGGATCATGGGTGGCGGATATCTCGCGTCTGGCGAGATTCGCGGAGCCGTGGTGGAGGCGCCTGTGATCAGTGTTGTGGGTCGGTCGGTGAGACCGAGGAAGCTAAGCTCGGCGGGAGGCTTGGGAATGAGCAGGAGGCCGAGGCATCTTGGATATGCGATAGCTTGGAGGCGAGCTGGAGGGCTGAGGGAACTCAGCATGCGGGAGGGCTCTGAGGAGAGCCGATGGTCGTTTGTATGGTGATCGTAGGGGTGGTCTGGAAGGCCACCGAAGGTCGGGAACATCCTCGGGTCGAAGGTCCGGGGTATGTTCCAAACGTACCGACCTTGATCCTTTCTCGTAATCCCTGGGACACGTCATCTGCCACGTGTCATGATGTGGGGAAACACCGACATCTAGCCTCATTATTAGCCCCCCACACTCATTCCGACCCATTCATAGGTCGGGTCGAGAGTGGTCTGACCGGTCATCCGGGGTAAGCTCTTATTTGAAGGTATCGTCGGTGCGTATTCCCGGGCAACTAGTTGTATTTTCTTGATGACATCAGCGGATCAGGGGAGGGATCTCGCATTAAAGAGGAAGCACCGGTTTGTGCGTACATTCGTTGAAGTGCCGGCCCACGTGTCTGGCGCCGGTTGGCTGACGAGATGGGCCACAGGTGTTCCCGCGCCCGATGGGGCGCATCCAATGTGAGTGCAACAAGTGGAATGTTGTCGGCCATTGGTTGCGAAGCGCTATTTTGGCAGGAGGCGATCGGAGCTGTAGGATGTGTATGCCGACAGCTATAAATAGAGGTGGGATCCCCATCAGGGCCCATACCTCACCATAATTTCCTCGTCCCTAGTCGTGTTAGCACGATGCTCTTCATGATGGGGATCAGTACTGCTTTCATGATGCGTTAGGTCGGAGATCGGTTTTTCATCTGGTGATCGCACGTCGAGTTGAATTCAACCATTTACCAAGCGTGCGAAGACCGGTGTAAGGTCAGTGTCTCTATGGCCCCGAAGTCGAGGTGGGGATCACTTATTAAAAGACGTGCAGGAAGTTGAGCAGGGAAGTTGCTCGATGGCCTCTTGATGAGGGCTTTGATCCTTGGCGTCGTTGGGAAAGGAGTTGCCTGCTAAGGATGGACTGAGCAGGGTAGATGCTCGGTGGCCTCTTGATGAGGGCTTTGATCCTTGTCATCATAGGGTAAGAGATTACCAGCCAAGGATAGACCAAGCAGAGTATCTGCTCGGTGGCCTCTTGATGAGGGCTTTGATCCTTGGCGTCGGTGGATAGTGAACTACCAGCCATGGATGGACCAAGCAGAGTAGCTGCCCGGTGGCCTCTTAGTGAGGGATTTGATCCTTGGCGTCGGTCGATAGTGAACTACCAACTATGGATGGACCCAGCAGGGTTGCTGCTCGGTTGCCTCTTGATGAGAGCTTTGATCCTTGGCGTCGTGGGGTAAGAGATTAACAGCCAAGGATGGACTAAGCAGGGTAGCTGCTCAGAGGCTTCTTGATGAGTGCTTTGATCCTTAGCGTCGTGGGGTAAGAGATTACCAGCCAAGGATGGACTGAGCAAGGTAGCTGCTCGGCTTTACAAGGTTCGGTCTAACCCTCCTAGGTGCATGAACATCGGGGAGAGTGACCGTCGCGGGCAACACGTGTCAGGAACCATAGAGGGAGGCGAAGCGTTTAGAAGAGCTGGGTCGCTCCGACTTCGGTTCGCCGAGAAAGACGGGATATCCGCCGCATGGCGGTACTGTATTGGAAGAACCGAGCGAATATCGGACTTTTGGGGGCGCTGTGGGTGCTATGAAATGGAGAAGGTGTGTTTCTCATTCCTTTCTCCATCCCCAAAACGTAAGAATGGATGAATTCCCTTTCTCCATCCTCGAGATCATTTCTTTCGAGGACGTATACTTGTACGACCAGCTGAGCTCTAAGGGGACGCTCCAGGTGGTGGTTCGGCGCGTGGAGGACCATTTTGGCCGACTGCTTTCCCGGCGATCACCCCTACTTCAGCTGCTAATATACTCGATCTGGAGGGCATCGCCGGGGCTGCACAACCCCTTGTCCGAGCAACTGAAGAATGAGACGGTAGGTAAGCTGAGATCGCTATACCGTTTCGGTCTGATCTTGAAGAGTCGGTGCGATCGCTCGGTGGCCCTCGTCCTCGAGTGTTACTAACTGAGGCATCTCGCCGATGGGTGCCCGGCTGGAGAGTCCTCCGGCCCTTCCGTGGCGTCGAGGGTTCGCGGGCAGCACCAGAGGCAGTGGTCCGAGGCGGCAAGGGCTTGGTTGGCGGAAATTTCTTCGGAGTACCATGAGCAATGCTTCCTACACCCCCTTCCCCCGCTGTTGTAAGAATTTTTCTTTTTCTTTTCGATGTAAGGCTGAGGAGCCTACAATACCTTCTGAACAAATAAAATTCTCCTTTTTGCGATGCTCTATTGTTTTCTTCTTAATGTTTAAATAAAAAGAACTTAGAAGAATTTACATCGCTTTTGCCAAAGAAGAAATATACATTTATGTATTCTTTTCAGAGGTACAGCTTGAGCTTTTTGTCGTTGTAAGGCCGAAGGGCTTCACCTCATAGCAGTATACCCCCCGGTCCTTTGTGAATTTGGTGAGATCCTCATCCACCGGATTCACAGGATCTGGCTGTAGCCAGATAAAGCATCCGTGAAGCTAAGTAGCTCGTAGCCTGTTGAGCTATGGACAAGTCGGTCTATCCGAGGGAGGGGATAGTTGTCTTTCAGGAAGGCCTTGCTGAGGTCAATGAAGTCGACGTACATGCGCCACTTCCTGCTAAGGGGTGCCGCGTTTCGTCGGTACTCGTCATACCCCCTGCTGACACGACCATGATTTGGCCGATTGTCAACTCGCCGGGAGGGGGTTGGTGCTCTTGTCTATGGTCGGCTTGCTGCTTGTCCCGCAAGTACGTTGCCAAGTTCCCTGAGCGGATTAACTCCTCGATGTAGTCTCGGAGCTGCTGGCAGTTCTCGGTGGGGTGGTCCTGTGACCTGTGGAAGGCTTAGTAGGGGACCCGGGTACGCTTTGCCGCCCTATTTAAGACTGGGGGGAGTTTGAAGAACCTCTCTACCTTAGCCTCCTCCAACAGTACAGTCTGGAAGACGTTGAGCGGGGTGTACTCTTGGAACTTCGGGGAATAGGGTTTTGGCCGCTCAATCTTCCTTTTGTCCTCCCTGGCCCTTTTCTTCTGATCGGCTTGCTCTGTCTGGGGAAGATTGGCGTTCACCTCGGACTCGTGTTGGATCTCACGTTCGGTCCAGGCCTTTACCTCGGCCATGGTCTTAGGTTGCGCTAATGCAAAGGAGTGCAGCCACTTCTTGTGCCTAAGACCCGACCTAAGGGCTGTAATGACAGTCTCGTCCCGGTGTTCTGGGACCTCAAGGAAGGCGTTGTAGAAGTGGGTGACATATCCTTTGAAGGATTATTTGTCCCCGCACTTTATGGTGAAGAGATGGTTAACGGTCTGCTTCTGCCGTCTGTTCCAGACGAAGTGGCCGAGGAATTGGATGGTCAGCTCATCGAAGGTAGAGATTGAGTGTGGCGCGATTCCTCGGAACCAGTCTCGTCCGGAGCGGATGAGAGTGGCGGGGAAAGCGCGATATTGTGCGACGTCAGAACAGTCCTGGAAACTCATCCTGGTTGTGAACGCGTCCAAATGGTCCTTCGGGTCGGACTTCCCGTCGAAGAGTGAGACCTTCGGGGGCTTGTTCCGGGAGGAGACGTGGACGGCGTGTAGCTCTTTGATGAAGGGCTTCGTGAGCGAGTCGGCGGCATATTTAGCCCCGTCGCTTGAAGAACGATTTTCTCGATGCATGCCTTCGATCTTCTTTTCGAGGGCGTCGAGTCGGCCGTGGTATCCCGACGATTCGGCATACTCTGATTTTTGGCCTCTGTTGCCGAAGACCAGCGCCTGGCCATGGCCCTGGTTCCGCTCGATGAGGTTCCTCAGGTCCCCTGGCGAGGTCGTCTTCGAGCTACCGTGTTGAGTCCCGTCTGCGCGACCCCGTCAAGGGAGGGGGTGCCGGTTACGCCTAGGTGCAGGTGAGCTGACTGACACCTCCTCGGGAGGGACAGGGGCGCGATGGGCCTCTGGGCAAGGTACTCTGGCGAGAGATCTCAGTGTTGAGCTGTGCGGCGCCCAGCGGGTTATTGAATATGTTGGCCTGGGGGATCCATGGCCGCCGGAGATAGCGAGGCGGTGTTCGGTCGTGCCAACACGGGCAGAGTCTTCTCTCCCTCTGTAGGGGTCTCGATCCTGAGGTGGGGGAGCTGCGACCTGTGGAGCTTACCCGGCCATTTGGACACGGATGAATGCAACCACGACGGATGCGAGCCGATCTATCCGAGCGGATAGGGCATGAATGGCATTCGGGGGAGGAGATTCATCTGCGCCTCCATTGTGGGGAAGGCGGCGGCTAGCGCTTGGATCGTCGCGGTGATCGTTTGCCATGAAGTTGAGATTGGAAGGTGAACTTTCGTTGAGTGGAACTAATTTCCCACAGACGACGCCAACTGATGGATCTCTGGATCTCCTTCAGATGTTACCTTCTGTTGATCTACAGCGAGCGCTGATGGATGTTGGAGAGTGGCCTCCTGAAGCGTGCGGATCTCAATAGGCTTGAGGTGGTTGAGGACGAGCTACCTCTAAGGAAGTTCCGGGGTGGTTGTACCACCGAGGACCCTCCGACGATCAAGTTAGACGGGGTATTTTGGCAGAGTAACGGCCTATTGGAGATAAATTGGCCTACCTGAGTCGTCTGAGAGAGGGGTTTATATAGTGGCAGGTATGGGCAGGCGGGCGCGAGATTCAAGCCGGCCGTTATGCCCCTTGCGTTACGCCAGCGTGATAGGCGGGACTCCCCGTTAATGACGAGTTATGCTCATTAATAGGGGATCGTGATGGCATGGAATGAAGGATCATGGGTGGCGGTTATCTCGCGTCTGGCGTGATTCACGGAGCCATAGCGGAGGCGCCTGTGATCGGTGCTGTGGGTCGGTCGGTGAGACCGAGGAAGCTAAGCTCGGCGGGAGGCTCGGGAACAAGTGGGAGGCCGAGGCATCTTGGATATGCGATAACTCGAAAGCGAGCTGGAGGGCTGAGGGAACTCAGCACGCGGGAGGGCTCCGAGGCGAGCTAATGGTCGTTTGTAAGGTGATCGTAGGGGTGGTCTGGAAGGCCACCGAAGGTCGGGAACATCCTCAGCTCGAAGGCCCAGGATATGCTCCCAATGTACCGATCTTGATCCTTTCTCGTAATCCCTGGGACACATCATCTGCCACGTGTCATGATGTGGGGAAACACCGGCATCTAGTCTCATCAGTCGGCCAATAGTATCCTTGGAGTAGCATCTTGTGGACGAAGGTGTGGGCCCCATGTTGTGCTCCGCCGACCCCTTCATGAACCTAACGGAGGACGTAGTCGGCCTCATGGGGGTCGACACATCGAAGCAGAGGTTGAGTGAAGGCTTTCTTGTAGAGGTTTTCACTACTCCAAACGAAATGGCGGGCTTTGGCTCGGAGGCGGCGGGCTTCCCCTCGATATTTTGGGAGCGTACCTTCTTTCAGGAATTCTACTAGAGGCTTCCTCCAATCCCGGTCTTCTCCCCGGGCAGCATAAACTTGAAGTGACGTCGCTCTGTCTTCCATGCTGGGCTATGGCAATACCTCGAAGAGGATATTTTTCTTGTTGTTGGCCGTATAGGAGGAAGCTAGTTTGCTCAGAGCGTCGGCCTGGGCGTTTAGGCGTCGGGGGATCTGCTCTACTTGAACTTCATCGAAGTCTTTTCATAGTCTTCTTACCTCGGCTAGATATTTCACCATCAGAGGGTCCCGTGCCTCGAAACGAACGATCACTTGGCCAACGACTAGGGCGGAGTCACTGCGGATTCGGATCGTCTTCAGCCCCACTCCAGAGGCGATTCGCAGTCTAGCTAGCAAGGCCTCGTACTCCGTGGCGTTGTTTGAGACTTTGAACCCGAGCTTCAATGAATACTCCATCTTTGCCTCGTTCGGGCCTCGAATGATGAGGCCGGCACCACATCCCTCCTCGGTTGATGATCCGTCGACGTAAAGGACCCAATCCCCCTCTTCAATCGAAGGTTGAGATCCGGGGGCCGACACGGATACTGCCTCTTTGTTGGGGATAGTGCATTTGACAATAAAATCGGCCAGGATTTGTGCCTCGATAGCCTTTCTTGGGTGGTACTTGATGTCGAATTTAGATAACTCCCACCTCCACTTCTCCAAACGACCAGAAGACTCGGGGGAGGCGAGAATATCCCCTAAAGGACGCTCGGTGAGAACGAGGATGGTGTGTGCCTGGAAGTAGTGCCGTAGTTTCCTTGAGGTCATGATAAGCGCCAAGACGATCTTTTCTATGGCCGGGTACCTTGTTTTCGCGTCTTTAAAGACATGGCTTATGTAGTAGACCGGCTTTTAGACTCCTTCGACTTCTCGGAAAAACACCGAGCCGGCAGCCTGATCGGACACCGCTAGATACAGTGATAACTCGTCTTCTTCAATTGGTCGGGTGAGTAGTGGGGAGTCGCAAGGTGCATTTTCAGTTGCTCGAAAGCGATATGACACTCTTCTGACCATTTGAACCTTGGGATCTTTCTCAGGGCTTTGAAGAATGGTGGGCGCTTTTCTTCGGACCTTGACATGAAGCGACTTACAGCGGCTACCCTCCCCGTGAGCCGCATGATTTCGACGATGGTCTTTGGCGTGGCCATGTTGAGGATGGCGCTGATTTTCTCTAGGTTAGCCTCGATTCCTTGGTGGGTAACCATGAATCCGAGGAACTTTCCACTAGTAACCCTGAATGCGCACTTGGCGGGATTCAGCTTGATTTTGTATTTGCGGAGGATGTCGAATGTCTCGCCAAGATCTTTGGCGTACTCATCTGACGAGGTCGATTTAACGAGCATGTCGTCGACATAAACCTCCATATTCCTCCTGATCTGTGGTTTGAACATCCTGTTGACCAGGCGTTAGTATGTAGACCCGGCGTTTTTGAGGCCCAAAGGCATCACTTTACAGCAGTATACCCTCTGGTCTGTTGTGAATGCGGTGAGCTCTTCGTCTGCCGTATTTATACGGATCTGGTTGAAGCCGGAGAAAGCATCTATAAAGCTGAGTAACTCGTGGCCTGCCGAACTGTCGACGAGCTGATCTATCCTAGGGAGGGGATAGTTGTCTTTTGGGCAGGCCTTGTTGAGATCTGTGAAGTCGACGCACATGTGCCACTTCTCGCTCTCCTTTTTAACCATTACCACATTCGTCAGCCATTTTGAGTAGGCCACGTTTCGAATGAAGTTGGCTGCGAGCAAACTGTCAAATTCGTCCTCGATTGCCTTTTGTTTGGTCGGAGCGAAGTTTCGTTTCTTCTGCCTGACGGGTCGGACCGTCGGGTCGACCCCGAGCTTATACGATATTACTCGGGGGTCGATCCTGGGCATGTCAGCGGGTGCCCAAGCGAACACGTCCGAATTCCCTCTGAGAAAGTGGACCAAGTTGTCGTGTCGGGCCCCCGTTAAGAGTGACCCGATTTGGACGGTTCGTTCATTGTTTCCTTCGACGAGGGGACCTCTGTTAGCATCTCCACTGGGGCCCCTCAGATTTCTTTTTGTTCGTCCTGAGTATCCAAGGACCCCTGGAAATCACCCGTTCTTTCAAGGTCATCGCTTCGTTCCTCGAGCGTAGATGTCACTGTGAAGCAAATCTTTGCGGTTTGCTGGTTCCCGTAGGCCCGGCCTATTCCGCCTTAGTCGAGTGGAAACTTGATCACGAGATGGTAGGTCGAGATCCGGGCCCGAAGGGAGTTTAACATCGGGCATCCCAGGAGGATATTGTAGGTTGATGGAATTCCAGCGATGATGAACTCCACTGGTACGGTTCGCGTACGACCTGCCTCCCCGATGTTAAGTAAGAGGGTGACCACTCCTTCGGCCGGGATGGAGTGGTTAGTAAACCCCGACAAAATATGGGCAGTCGGCCTCAGGTCCGACGGGCCGAGCCCTATACGTAAGAAAAGAATGTCTGCCGAGCTCCCCGAGTCGGCGTCGAAGCCCGCCGGCTCCAGGCGCACTCCCCGTTAACACAACTATGATTTGGCCGATCGTCAACTCACCGGGAGGGGGATGGTTTTCTTGCTCTCGGTCTACTTGTCGCTTTTCCCGCAAGTACTTTTCCAGGTGCCCGAGCGAATTAACTCCTCGATGTAGTCGCGGAGCTGTTTGCTGTTCTCGGTGGGGTGTCCCTGCGACTTGTGGAAGGCGCAGTAAAGGCCTCATGTCCGTTTGGCCGCCCTATTGGTGACCGGAGGGAGTTTGAAAAATCACTCGCCCTTTGCCTCCTCCAATAGCTCTGTCTGGGAGATGTTGAGCGGGGTATACTCCTGGAACTTCAGGGAGTATGGCTTTGGCCGGTCAATCTTCTTCTTCTCTTCTCTACCCCTCTTCTTTTGATCGGCCTGGTTGCTCTGGGGTAGGTTCGCATTTACCTCGGACACGAGCTGGATTTCTCACTCGGTCCAAGCATTTACCTCGGCCATGGTCTTAAGTTGCGCTAATGCAAAGGAGTGGATCCACTCCTTATGCCTAAGACCTGACCTAAGGGCTGTGATGACTGTTTCATCCCAGTGCTCTGGGACCTCAAGAAGAGCATTGTAGAAGTGGGTGACGTATCCTTTGAAGGATTCCATGTCCCCGCTCTTTATAGTGAAGAGGTAATCGACGGTCCGCTTCTGTCGTCTGTTCCCGACGAAATGCCCGAGGAGCTAGGCGGCCAGCTCATCGAAGGTAGAGATAGAGCATGGCATGAGTCCTCGGAACCAATCTCGTCTGGCGCGGATGAGAGTGGCGGAGAATGCTCGGCATTGGGCGGCGTCAGAGTTGTCCTGGAAGTTCATCCCCGCCGTGAACGAGTCTATGTGATCTTTCAGGTCGGACTTTTCGTCGAAGAGAGCTACCTTTGGAGGCTTGTTCCTAGAGGAGACGCGGGCAGCGAGCGGTTCTTCAGTGAAGGGCTTCGTAAGAGAGTCGGCGGCATACCTGGCCCCCTCACTTAAAGGACGATTCTCCCGATGAATGCCTTCGACCTTTTTTCCAAGGGCATCGAGGCTTTCGTGGTATCCCGAGGATTTGGCATACTCGGAGTTATGGCCCCTTCCGCTGGCGGACTGCGCCTGATCGGGTTCCGGTTCCGTTCTATGAGGTTCCTCAGGTCCCCTGGCGAGGTAGTCATCGAGTCACCATGGTGAGTGTCGTCCGTGCGACCCTGTTGAGGGAGAGGGTGCTGGCCATGCCGGGGAGCAGGCGAGCTGACCGATGTTCAGTTGATAAAACTGCACATTTGTTATTACATTTTTCCTACCATTTTCATATTAAAAAGGACTTTATTATAATATATCATACATATGAGGGTTTATGTGTAAAAATACTATTTTTCCATGTGTTAATATATTATAATTATAATTTGGTAGGAAAATGTATGCAAATAATTTCATTGACCAAATCCTAGTAGAACTAGGTCTACTAAATCTTATTTGAGTTGTTATGCAGAATATTTCCAAGTTGTGCATAATTTTCCAAGGCTAGAATCAAGCAAATCAATTTGTTGAAGAAGACTTGCCTAATTAAGAATCAAAACTTGGAGACCAAGTCTGGCAACAACCATGAGAATATTTCAAATATCTAAAGCTTCCAGAAATTACCAAATGTCACAAGAATCTACCCACAAAAATATGATGAAGAGATCTCTACCTTTGGCCGCGGAACCGCGGCCAAACCCCCCTGTTGGCCGCGGATCCACGGCGGTTAAGAAGAGTTGGAAGCCGAGATTTTTCAGGGTGAATCTTTGATAAATTTTACTAAATATTGAAGCAAATGATTCTGGCTTTTCACTATAAAAGGGCACCTAGAGGCTCTTGGAAAATTCATCAAGCCGACGAGATCACGAAGTCCAAGACGGCTCACGCATCCAGGCTGATCATCAACGGTTCATCTACCTCCTTAGAAGAGATCGAGAAGCAAACTAGGTTTTTGTAATCATTTTCTAAGGAATCAAAGTGTACTTGATATTGTTGATTAATAAAGGTAGCTTTCTTCTTCTTATTCTATTTCTTAGTAGTTTAATTATTCAATTTCTTTCCATCTCTTTTTCTCCCAACATGCGCGAGTAATTCTCTGCTTGTTAGGGTTCATAGGATTAGGGTAGGCTAATGGACGATAAAAATCCATAAACCCTTTTTAAGTCCTATAAAGTTTATGAACTTTATCAAAAGAATTATTAACATCCCAATCGGGCGCGCTAACAATTCTTTGCAAGTTCCGACCACGATTAGAGATTAGAGTAATGATTGTTTTGGTAAAGGCTAGATATGAACGGAGTTCCGTGTCGAGATAAGGGTTAAGAGTGGGATTCCTTTTCCCTCCAGAAACCCTAATCTACACGCATCACCGCCGTTCTAGTTTTAAATCTATTAATGGATAAAAAGGGTAACTTTTAATTAATTGTCCATAACTACTAAATCCTAACGAACCCTACAAGCCCTCTTATTATATTATCTACATCTTTAAAATAATCTAGATCTATATTTTACATTCTTGTTTAACGTAGATCTAGAAACCATTCTATAAAAATTCTTTATCCCTCCTCTCTTTCTCAACACATCTAAAGTAAAAGTAAAAGGTTCCACGTTTCCCAGAGGACGACCCGTACTCATCTCGGTCTAGCTACATGTGATACCGTTATTGATTGCGGTTAACTACAAACACACTCTTTCGTAACAATCAACCGACACCTCCTTGGGAGGGACAGAAGCACGATAGGCCTCGGAACAGGGTGCTCTTGCATGAGACCTCGGTGTGGAGCTGTGAAGTGCCCAGCGGGTCATTGAATTGGTCGCCACGGGGGATCTGTGGCCACCGGAAATAGCGAGGCACTGTTCAGTCGTGCCAGCATAGGCAGTGTCTGCTCCCCCTCTGCGGAGGTCCATGTCCCGAGGTGGGGGAATGGCGACCTAGGGGGCTTGTCCAGCCATTTGGACATGGACAAGGGCATCCACGATGGACGCGAGTGTAAGTCTACAGTAGCGCCCCGGCCGTCTGTCCGAGGCCAAAATGCGGAAACGAAAACTTTTTCTAAACTAGAAACCGGCGCTATCGTATACTTTAAATCTGGATCGAACCATTAAACTATAACTAGTTAACTAGAGATAGGTTGGAAAGGCTATACCGATCGATCCGTGTCCTTCGGTCTTTGGCCACCATCCCAAGCTCCTCGCGGCATCTCCGGTCTCGATCTCCTCGTCGGAAAGGGCACCACATCTTCGAGTCCTTTTACGGACTCCTGCTTCATCCGAAGCAACTCGGGCACGAAGTTCGCTAGCCGACGTGTCCAAGGCGAAGTAGAGAATGTGTGTCATCACTTTGTCTCTTGCATCCATTATATGGATGGAGGTTGAAGGTGAAGCCATCAATGGAAATGTTGAACTCAAGAGAAGAAGAGAGAAGAAGATGATGAAGCCTTTTTGTTATTCTTGTGTGAGATAATGTTGTGAGCTAGGAAAATAATCCAAGAGCTAACAATAACCAAGTATGGCTGCCCTCTCTCTCCTCCCATCATAATCTCACACAATAACCAACCATGAAATGATGGCATGCACAAAAAGTAATACCATGAGTCACTACCCTTGCACATGCCACATTTAATGCACTCCATCATGACTTTGAGCTCATAATTTCCATTTGTAAACATTAACCCAAATGTTTACAACAACAAAAAGATATGGCAACATCTAAAGTAAACTCGTGACGGATCACAAGGATACCCCTCACCTGTATACATACCTGCATCCGCATTCCGACTGAATGCGAATGCGATGAGACTAAAGTAATCCAACAAATCTAATACTAGGATCCGACTTAAACCAAAGCCCACTAGTATGATCCATCCGATCATGATCCATGCACTACCGCACGTATATGATCGAACCCTGCCATATATCATACGGCCTCTACAACGTTTCGCCCGAAACTTGAGAAACTGTCTGTAGGGGACTTTTAAGACTCGTCAATATTTTAGCTGTGGATTTAACCACTAGCACGTCAGAGGTACTAGCTGTACGTAATGGGCTACCAGGTATTGACCAAAAGGGAGGTCGATGAGCGAACTCATCCTGACACCCTACTGAGCTTGTCAGTGACAATATCCGTACAGTCCGGTCCGTTTGTCTATGAGTATCGCATGTCGGTCCTAGGGGGTTGGTAAAAGTCAGACCCCCAAAAGCGGTACAAGTCGTGTCGGAGTGTAGCCCAGAACATCCTGAGATACTACTGGAATACCTACCAGTAAATCTCCTGCCTTGGCCAAGGACTTCGTGTAATGGCCCTCCTAGACACAGCGCGATCTCACCCCCAATATCGGGAGAGACGAAACCCCTGCCGATCCGCTCACTGCTTCCATATGGCTCGGGACTGTACCCAACTAAAACCTGTTTGCACGACTCCTTTGAGCCGTGGTAGGGTAGTAATCAAAGCACGGTGGGAACTCACACGAGACAAATGACGATCTCAGGTCGATGAACTAACCTGTACACATGTCACCAAGGAACTGCTATCTGACGTCAGGTATAATACCAACTAGCATGTTCCCAGCGAGTCATGTTCGGTGTACTCATAACCCAATGAACACCTGTATACATCTTAGGTGATCCAACTGACACCAATAGCTTGTGAGACCGGCCACCGCCCCTCGTCGGGGTCTCGACTGTATATACTAGTCTACTAATGGAGTATCGATGCCCAGTCTCGAAACTCCCATAACTAGGGACCACTTTAAGGATTTGCTTATAGACCCCAGCACCTACGTATATGATCGCCATCATACTGCTGGTCGTCAAGCAAGAATCCTAAGGGCTCTATCAACGCGTAATAGTGACCTGTAAGGTCACCTAAAGCGGTACACGATGATAAAGACAAACTATGGTAGCATACTATTCTCTATCAACGTGTAATAGCGAACTACAATGTCACCTAAAGCATGTATACGATGATAAAGACAAACCAGATAGTATACAAACCTCTCGAGTAAGACTGTCCTACCGGTATAGGTCCTCCCTCAATCATTGCAATCACGTGCCTGCGATCCAATAATTGATTCTGAGGGCACTATATCCAACAATCTTCCACTTGCACTCAAGGCTAATTATTGCGATGTCGCATACTCACAGCCTGTGTAATATCGAACACCCAACTCCTCTACTAATCAGTCTCATAAAGCCCGTTTGCGAAACTATTGCGTTCGAGGAATAGCCTCAGTGAGTGGATCCGCCCTGATGTTTCTTTCTATGTCTCTCTTTATCTCAAGTTTGCGGAGAAAGCCATCTCCCGAAATGAGCAATACCTGTCTTAGAATATGTCTGGATATCTGATGGGACCTAGTTCATAAATGAACTCCAAATCCAAACTTCTTAGACTGTATCGTCAACTGAACTTAATCAGTATCCTACGCCATGCCTCCCTCAGTATCCGCTTGGACCTCCTGTCCAAACTACTGCCCCTCGTCAGAGGAAAAACTATAACTCTGACAGTCACTCTGTCATTCAGGTCACCTTGGAAGCCTAGAATGATAACCGTCTCCCGAAGGAGGATGCCGTTATCATATCCCTAGAACATCCACTTATGTTCTAAAACTGCTTCCGAATGTTTCTCCAGGATAGGATTAATATCAACTTATTGCATCTAGTGCAAAAACAACATCTGGTGTGATACTTGACATCTCATGATCAACTCAATTGTCTAAGCAAGTGATCTGCCAATCATGCACATCCCTCTCCCCTTTAGTCTGTAAGACACCTTCAGAGAGGGTGACTCCATCACCTGCAGGTACACTACCATGCCAGGAGTCGTCCATTCTAAAACACCTGTAGAATGCTGTCTAAGTACCCAGATTGGGAAACTACCCAAATCTAGATCTAAAACCATAGATCTAGTTACCAGAATGTCTGATATAATATCCAATCCTATGTGGAGAAACCACTGTATGACAACCAAAGTATAACCGATCGTAGTACAGGAATTTCACTTCCTACTCTGTGTATGTCATCCAAATACCAGGACATCACACCCTACTACCTTCTTAACAGATCCATCTCCTATTCTGATGAAGTCAAACCTATGACTGTCACATCAGAAATAGATAATCTATCTCCGATGTATCTGCTTTAGTCTATAAATAGACATAAGCTACTTGTCCACTATGCTTCCGCTGCTCCCACTGACTACAACAACCCTCTGGTAGAGTCATATACACGTGCACTTCTAGAGCTAGTTTAGAACGACGCTATACTCATCCTCCTGCCGGGTCTCATAGCCTGGAACAACCGTAGTGTCAAGTCTGGGTAAACAAGAACCTCCTTGTCACCGTCCTTAAGGCTACCGGAGTACCTCTCGGGCGCCTGAGGTTACCCACCATATCTGCGGAGTGGCCAATGGAATGTCAATCCAGATTGAATCTTTAGGTCCTATTAAATTTTCAGTAATCGTTTGCGGTTCTGGAATCACTTCCAGTTCTACCATACTCCAACTACTGTTTTCTGAAAAATCCATTTTACTAAAACTGTGGCGAGTCAAGAACAATATCACTATTGATCTTCCAGATGGTAGAAAGTCAACCCTCGTCATAGCCCGGGTCAACCCACAAACAGCCATTACAGAAACGTGCCTTGAGTTATCCAGAGTCTGGTTTTAAGCATAAGCCGAACAACTCCCCGTACCTTAACATTGTTAAGATATGAACTATTCTATATCCAATATAGAAACAGAGGCACTGATTTAATTGGAACCAGATTCAAATCATGCAGCTGTCTCCAGTGCATGTCAATTAAATGGAGAGAGGCCGATCAGCATTACTCAACTTAGGAATACATCCAGATATGAGAAACCTGAAAGAGAAGCAAGTTCTCAAAATCATTACTATCAACTGAATACCATACACAAGTATCTACATCTTCGATCACCTTGAAGAATCCTGATACTTGCAATACCTGGTTCTCTACTTTATTCATATACCCATAACTTCTCAAAACTTAGACCTTGCATTTCTACGAAACACATGTCGAAGAACTAGAGAAGTCACAAGTAAACAGAATATAGTACGAGTACCAACCCCTCTGTCCTCATGGACACTGGACAACATACAATACTCTGTATAAGTCCCCTGAGTCTAATAACTCATTCCCTGTGTGTCGTAGGTTGAAAACTGTACTTATGGTTAAGAAGAATAACACCGTTGTTTAATGCTCCTTACCTAACCATCCACTGATATAGGTAAATGTCATGGACATAATTTCAAAAAGTTATATCTCACTTTATAAAAATAAACATACAGATATATCAATTTAAAATTGGTGCATAATAACGGATATTCAAAACCAAATATTTGTCGTCCGGCAAACAACCCAGGTGATTTCCTCAAATATCACCAATTACAACGAATCCCCATATAATGAGGATGATCACCCAATTCACAATAACTTGCTCCACTCATCATCTGTAAAACCATACAGATGTGAGAATCAAACCTGGCAAATACATACCCTGGAGCAAGGGCTGATTAGGAAATCAGTTTTCTTTTAACAATACACAGTGAAACTGAAACATGTAAATGTTTCGAAGGGGTATCCGGGTATTTCTAGTAATACCTCTTCCATTATCCAGATTCATAACTGTAACCGTATATTTCTTTGCCATCTCTCCAAATCCCTTTATATGTCTTTACTCATTAACTTCTGTACACCCCTTTAGGCTAAATGGTTTTCTTCCTTCCCTACCGTTCGGCTCCAGCCTATGGTTTGGAAGAAGACTATCCAATAAGCATAATGGGTGTACTCTCCTAGTCCTAGGAGCACTCGCAACTCGAGAGAAGGTAAAGATAAAAGACAACTGAATAACCTTATTCCTATTTCTCCTGAACCAGAATCCATCCCCGAACTGGAACAAGTCCCTTCGAGTTCGTATATAACCATACGATGGAGTATCCAAATAACTTGTGGATCTTCATAGTGATATGGAGTGTCCTGGAGAAATGCAAAAGGTGAAGTAGGAGTTGCGAAGAAATACTTGGTTTGGTCGTGAATAGCAATCGCAATTTACTTTGCCCTCTTACTAATCCCTTTATTTGTCTTTACTTAATACCTTTTGTACACCTTCATTAGGCTAATTGGTTTTCTTCATTCCCCACCGTTCGGCACCTGCCTATGGTTTGGAAGAAGACTATCCAATTAGCATAATAGGTGTACTGTCCTAATCCAAGGAGCACTCGCAACCTGAGAGAAGGTAAAAGGAAAAGACAACTGAATAGTACTATTCATTTTCTCCAGAACCGGAAACCATCCTCGAATCTGGAACAAGTTCCTTCGAGTTCGTATATAACCATACGATGGTTTTATCCAATGGAAGTGGATGTTCGTAGTAATACGGGGTGTTCTGGAGAAAAAGGGTAAAAGTAGGAGTGGCAATGAGGTATGCAACTCTGAGAATCCAAAAGCCAGTGTTTTAAGAAGTTTCGGTTAACTTGGTCACTGAGTCATAGTCAAGGGTCGGGCCTTGGTCGCTGCCAAAGAGAGAGAGAAAAGAAACACTCTGCGTGCACTCTAACCTAGATCAGAATGGTTATCACTTTATCTAATCAGGAAACCTCCCACTGTAACCTCAAATTCTCCTCCAAACCTGAAAGAAGAATTAGTCGGGATCACCCGAGGAGTAAACCAACTCATCAGTGGGAATCAGGATCCAACTATCATCGCATGATAATGTGATGGAATCCACTCACATTATCACACTCCAGAAGGTATGCGCAGATCTGGCAAGTTTCAGTTTCTTTAGAAACTCCTGATGTGATTTTTACCCCTAGGATCCAAGTGACCTTGACGAATAATCAACAAATCAAAAGGTCCCAGTCAAGTTCAACCCGTCATTATCTTGTTTGCGTTAAACCCACCCGCACGACCCTTGACGAATAATCAACAAAGTCGTACGACCGTCCAAACCAATCCACATATCCATGCGACAGAAAAGCACAACAGAGCTACAGCACATTACGTCTCGGCGAATAGCAACGACAAACGTAGCGCGAATACTAGGCAATACTAATATGAAATGATGGAGGGCTACGGCTGGTTTTTGGCGAAAAACCTTTAACGTAATGAACTTGATATCGTTGAAGTAATCGGATAACTTTTTATAAATATATAGTGGCGAAAACCTTTGCTAAAGAAGTCACTCCCGGTGAAGAGATCTCGGTTCTTTCCCCGTAGAATGAGGTGCAGGATATTCCAACTGAATACCACGATGCAAAGTAAAAGTAATCGGCTATAGTGAAGTTATTGCCCTGACGCAAACCTCTGTCCAAGGGGTCACTCCCGGTGAAGGGATCTTGACCCTTGCCCCGTCGACTGAGGTGCTGGATATTCATAACCGAATACCACTGCGTAAAACAAAAGAGAACGTCCTTGCAATAACAGCTTTTTGAAAAATTATTCCAACAACATCAGAATAGGTTTGTTTAGTTTGCATTGATCCGAATCAATGCAGTCCCATCAATTAATCACACCACAAAAGAACGAAAATATGATGTACGTATATGCCATCCGCATTCGCCACTGGGTCCCGTCATCACCCGTTAGGTTACTTAACTAACGACAGAGTGGGGACTGGACTAGCGCGGGTGTAAAACATATACAACATCTACTGGTATATATATCAATATATCATAATCGCTCAAGGCGTGATAAAATGCAACATCACAGAAATGTAATAAGCATCACAGAACAATACAGATAATTTGGGATCCCCGGGTTTCATAGAGCCGCTACTGAAACCCGACGTTCCCGTGGTCGTGTGGATAGCCTATGCAATGAAATCCTAGACCCCTACGGGCGCGGCAAGTTACCCGCTAAAACCTGAAGCGAGGCAGCCCCCTTCAACAAAGTGAATGGACCACCCAGCACTTCACGGAATCAGGTAAATTAAGCACCCCTCCTTGGGTCAACCTATACCCCCTACGAGTGCGGCGAATAACCCGCCAATTCTAGAGTGAAGCCCCCTCTGTCTCAAAGCCATGATATGCGGGCCCGTTGCCCTCTAGAACCCGGCTATCCGTGCACCCCACCGTGGGGTAATCCTAGTAAAGAAAGTAAAATATACAACGGGTACATCGACCTCAGCCCGGTCGTACCCCAAAAGAATAATATACAAACAGGCAGTGACGGCAGTCCACATGTCGGATGCTCGCCCCGCAATATCAAATGTACAAATATAACCAAACTGTACTACCATTGTTTCCCCCAATCAGAGCAAAGCTCTATTTGAATTTCAAAAATTCAAAAATTGAAGCAACGATTCAGATTCCTTGCGCTGCGCGCAACGCGCCACGTGTTGAAAGCAGACACGCCAGCGCAGTGCCCAAGGCAGCGCACCCAATCAGAGCAAGGCTCTGTTTAAAATTCAAATAATAAAGGAAGCAACGCTTCAGATGATCTGCGCTCTGCGCTGCGCGACACGTGTCAGCGCAGTTGCGCTCGTACAGTTGCGCTGCGCGACACGTGTCGGCGCTGTTGTGCTAGCGCAGTTGCGCTGCGCTCTGCGCTGCGCGACACGTGTCAGCGCAGTTGCGCTGCGCTCTGCGCTGTGCGACACGTGTCAAGTGCAAGAGCGCTTCCACCAGCTGTGCCAGCACTAAAACAGAATTAAAATTCTAGAAAGATCTTTCTGATCTTATTAAAACAATAAGATTCTCTTCTGTAAAACAGGAGCCCTTGGATCAAAGATCCAACGGTGGGGAAAAATCCCTAAATCACTCAGAGAAAGATCTCTTTAACCGATTTAACGAATCAATTGGCACTATAAAAAGTCCCCTGGACTCCAAGTCTAGGGGAGATTGACACACAGAGAAAGAGAAAACACAGAACTCCTCTAAAAAAAATTTTGAGAAGAGCTCAGAGAAAAAAAAGGTAAAAACCTTTGAATATAAGAAGAATTTCTTTTAAAAGAGATCAATGATCTAAGAACAAGATCAAGATCTTGGATAAAAAAATAATAATAATAAAAAAGAAGTAATTTACTTCTATATAAAGACATTGCCTTTTGATGAACCACTGGTTCTCTGAAAACAAGAAAAACTTATTTTCTTTGATCTAAATTTGATCAAAATATTAAACAGTGCCTTGCACTTTGGAAATTTGTACTGTTGCGCTCCTTGGATTGGCGCAAGCCACCAGGGAGAGCCACGTGTCAATCACAGAATAACTGCGCCCTGCGCTTCTAAAAACAGAGCACTGCTCTCTTAAATTGGCGCAAGTCATCAGAGCGCGCCATGTGTCAGCAGCGCACTGGCGTAGCGCACTGCGCTAACAGACTTGCGCTCACCAGAGCGTGACACGTGTCACCTCCACATGCGCTTGCGCCTTGCGCTCCTCAGTTAGCGCAAAGCACCTGACAGGCCACGTGGCGCACTGTCAGAATATTAAATGCAGCGCATTATTAAAGGGCAGAGCCCAATTAAGAGGTCCAATGGACCAAAACAAATGCTCTGCATTATAAAAAAGGGGACAGAGCCCAATTAAAAGGGCCTGATAGGCCAGAAAAAATGCACTGCATTATTAGACAAAGGGCATAGCCCAATCAAAAGCCTAACAGGCCAGACACAAATAAAAAAAACTGTTGAATATTCTCAACTGGACTTAGCCCAATTCTGGCCGTAAGTCCTCAAATTGAACTGAGCACAAATGCTCTCTCAAATCAATTTACACCCGGTTCAAGGGTATATCTTTGAACTCCTCTGATATTTGTCGTTGTAATCCTTCATCGTCGTCAGAGAGGTGACGGGTCCCGACAACCACACATTGATATGGACTAATGCGTCCTTAAACTCACGGACTAATGCGTCCTTAAACTCACGGACTAATACGTCCTTAAACCAAGATCCTTCCCCAAAAATGGGAATGTTGGACCACCATGTCCCTAAACTGGCAATGGACCGCTATGTCCCTAAACTGGAACAATAGAGCCCAAATGCTCTTTTGTCGGATCTAAACGATCCCATTAAGTTGATCTTAGTCTCAAATTAGACTAACGTGTCCTTAACAAATGTTTAAGTTGATCTTAGCCCCAAATAGGGCTAACGCATCTTTAAACCCTCAAACAGACTTTAGTCCCAAATTGGACTATAGATCTCCCAACTAACTTTGGTTCAAGGGTACATCTCTGAACTCCTCTGATATTTGTTGTTGTAATCCTTCAACGTCGTCAGAGAGGTGACGGGTCCCGACGGCCATACATTAAATGGACCACTATGTCCCTAAACTGGAACAACAGAGCCCCTAAATGCTCTTTTGTCAGATCCAAACGATCCCGTTAAGTTGATCTTAGTCTCAGATCGGACTAACGTATCCTTAACAAATGTTTAAGTTGATCTTAGCCTCAAATATGGCTAACGTATCCTTAAACCAAAACCCCAAAACCAAATCTAAGAAAATACGGATTTGGACTAATCCACGTTCTATGGGCGACGACATAAATTAGTCTCCGTATACAATCCACGAGTAACCACAAACAAAACAAACACCCACGACACGAAGTGAAATTCTGGAGAAGGAGAAAATTGTTACCGCGATGCGGTAGCGTAATTAACTGCAGGGGCTTGCGCCTGCAGGGAAGAGCGTCCCCATAATCAAAAACCCCTCAAGCGAGGGGGAATCTGATGAAGTCTGCTACATCGGCCGCATCCGTCTAAACCTCCGATACACGGTGCCATAAATCAACTTGGCATCTTCGGAGAAGTGGACGGATAAAACCAAATAGCATCTGCCCCGAATCTCAGGCAAGACGCTTATGTCTTGGCCGCCGTTCGGAGGGGAACAGATTCTGGCACGCCCGGTGGGACCTCTTCCTCTTTCCACTCCACACTTCGTGTGTCGTGTTCGCGAACGAATCGCTGTTTGCTGTGGTTGCCTGTGGATTCGAGGTACTAAGATTTGGTGTCTTGCTCCGTGCAGAAAACAGAAGATCAATGGCTTCAAACTGCACTATCTACAACTGCACTATCTGCAACTGCAACTCTCGCTCCGTCCTTGCTGGAGGAGTGACTTATGGGCCCCAAGCGGCCTCCCTTTTCAAGATGCCAGTGGAGCAGGTAACTCAAGCCACCACTGGACTATTCTTCGGGACCATGCTCCCACCGATGAGCTTCGATACCTCAATGACGTCGCAAGAAGCTCCAAAGAAGCCGGTCTTTGATCGGCTTATAACTACCGCGGCCCCTCTCAACGGGTCGCCCAACTTCAATACCTCAGTTTTCAACAGACTGGGCCAGAACGTCTACAAGCCCGCGATACCTGAAGCTGCCATCCCAAAGCGGATAGCCATCCCGGCTCAAGCGGACAAAATCATTGGAAAGGCTCCTCCTTCCAAGAAATCAGTTTTTACAAGACTGGCCATTCCGGTTGCTACTCCAGGCGAGGTCCTCAAAGCTGCTTCCCCTGCCCAGAGATCTGTCTTTGACAGACTAGACATTACTTCTCAACGGGTGTTAGTCTTCGACAGGCTAGCACCAATAACAGTCTCTCCTCAAAGCAGAGGGCATGAAGAAGTCACCCTTATAGCTGAAATAACTCCATCCGCACGACACGCTCGACGTCGCCACTGGCGCCGAGCGAGGAAGGCTGGGGGCAACTCCCCCTCTAGGATAACTTCGCCAGCTCCGATGGTAGGGATCGATGCTGCTGTTCCAACCGGGAACAACTTTGAATTGCTGAACAAGGTGCGCAGAAACTCTCCTACTGCGGTGCTGAAGAGAACTCCTTCACCTGTGGAGAATACTCCAGAGAAGAAGCTGGAGCAGCCCTCTCAATGGCTGTCCTCGAAAATTTACAAGGTCTGGCGATAGGTCCAGGAGTCGGTGATTGATCAAGACTATCTCCACCGACAGGAAAAGATGAAGGTTCGGCAGGAGAAGGACTACTCCGTCAAGCCACAAAAAGCAACAGCTACTTGGGTGCCCACTGCAACGGCCCCCTCAACCTCGACCACTCAAAAAAGAAGGAAGTTGGGGAAGATCCCTGTGTCTTTGGCAAATTGCAAAGACACTGAATCTAAACGCCCCAAGTCTGGGGGCATGGTGGTGCATACCGTTTATATGGCTTCCGGAAAGGAGGAAGGCCGTGCTTCGACGGATCATCGACCGCTCACCCGATCCGTGATAAAAGCCCAGGAGCAACAACAGAAGCTTCAGGAAATGGTGACTGCAATGGCCGCACTTACCGGGCCAAAAGAAAGCTCGGACGCATCATCAGAGCAGCATCACGAACAAGAAACTGACGCTGACTTCCTATGCAGAGTCCTCGAAAAGAAGGACAGGGAAGCAGCAAAGTAAGCCGCTAACATAAAACAAATGGCGCTCCTCTTCCAAGATATGGTAGGGATGATGATCCAGCAAGATTCTCCTGCTGAAGATCCTCCGATTGTCCTTGAAGATGGCAAAGGAGAGACATCGAATCCTCCACCGGCTCTGTCAACAGCCAAAGAGGAAGCTATCTCTAAGGCCGCACTAGACGACTATATAGCTCAGCAGATACGAATTCATCAGGCGAATGAAGCGGACAACCAAGTTGTTAAAACTGGACGACCCTATCCGAGCCGGTATGATCAAATCAGTTACCCGCCGGGATATACGATCCCTAAATTCCATGTGTACAAGGGGACAGGGAATCCACATCAGCATGTCGCTCAATTCAGGGCCTTATACGGAAACACGGGAGGCGGCGACAAACTGTTGCTTCGCCAATTCGTCGGCAGCTTGGCAGAAACGACCTTTGAATGGTATTTGGAGCTACCTAACGACTCTGTCAAAACATTTGCGGAAATGGAGTTGTTGTTCACCCAGAGATTTGCAAGCGCCGGCGAGCGCACCCCGATCACCGCATTGATCAACGCCAGGGTAAGGCCAGGCGAGACGTGGGTTCAATACGCTATCCGATGGTGAAACTTATGGTCGAAGTGCGAACAACGCATTGAAGAAGCGCCAGCGGTGGGCATGTTTGTGGGCACCTTAGATCCTCATGCAACTATTTCACAGTTCATGATGTTCTTTAAACCGACCATGTTCCAGGCTTTAATTGATAAGCTAGCCCAGATGGATCAAATGGGTTACAGACCGTCTCCTCCGAAGCCGGAACCCCGAAACGACAAGGGTAAAGGGAAGGCGACCTTCGTTGCGAACACCCAACAGCAGCCTGGTGCCCCAAAGCTAGCGGATCAACTGGAAGAGAGACGGCGGTATTATAATGAGAAAATGAAGCGCCCTTACTCATTCCCGCGGGATAAAACGAAGAGGCTTTTCGAGCTGGCGATGCGAAATAGGCTTATCTATCTCCCGAATCCAAGGAGACCACCGCAACCCAACGAGATGAATAATCCCAATTATTGACCTTACCACCAAATGGTAAGTCACCCGATCGAGGATTGCTTCGTCTTTAAGGGATGTATCGAGGATCAGTACCTACAAGGCAAGTTTGCGCTGTCTGAAAAGTGGAAAGTAAACCCACCACGGCTGCACACTCCAAAGAAGACGGGCACGCCGGGGGCAACTTGTTCTTTTGTTGAAGAAGCTCCGTGGGAGGTCGTGCTTTCCGCCAAAACCAAAAAGATGTTGAATGATCTCCAAAAATACTCGGCGATCAGATAGAAGAATCCGTTGGAACCTGAGATCATCAAGGGGATGCTGAAGCCGCGCCTAACTCTAAAGATTGGTGATAGCCAAAATACTCACACCCAGCCGTCGAAATCTTCGAAAAAGAATAAGAAATCCTAAAAGCCCGTGAAGCCTGGTGACAAGCGCACGGACTTGCAGAAACAAATCGACGCGCTGGAAGAGTATAACCAGAAAGCACGGACTCCCATCACGCTCCAAGAGTTTCTCAGCCAGGTCCTTGAGGACGGAGATGATGGAGAAGACTCATCAAATGGATCTGAAGACTACGTAGCAAGTTGTCATGTGATCTCTCACTCATTGATAGATGATAAAGAGGCTCCTTGCACCGAGAAACCGGGGGCGGGTCCTGAACCAGAACTTCTGTGGCCGTCAGATGAGATGATCGATGCCTTCCTGAATGAGATTCGTCTGAAAAGTAAAGCCAATCAGGAGCGTGAGATGGCCATATTGGAAGGAGCCAAACGCCGGCGACTGGACGAAAGAGTCGAGGCACACCCGTCAAATCAAAAGACATCCGCTGCGGATAAAAACAAATTCAAGAAGAGAAAAAGGTTTGCTAAAGCCATATCAATGGGAATGAAGCTACCACCCTCTGAAGAAAGCACTCTCGGTGGAGTAGAGATGCATCCTAATTACTGCTTATATCATCAGAAGATCGCACATCCCACTGAAGACTGCGACTCCTTTAAGTGTTGGTGGTAAGGGTATATCGCTCACATGCAACACGTCAACAGAACAAAGCGGGAAGCTCGTAGACAGCGAAAAAATACGACAGATGAGCAATAAAGAATTTCCGGCAATTGCTATAGGGATGATCCCGGGGGATCACGAGTTCTCACCTTCGGGAGCGACTCCGATGAAAAAGTAGCCCTCGGCCCTCTCCTCAAGGAGTCCATCTCTGAAGAATTAAGGAATTGCGAGAACATTCAGCCGTGCAATTGCACGATACCCGGATAGAATCTCGGACCCACAAACAAGGGATCGAGCAAAAAGGATAAAGGAAAGGAAAAAACGGCCTTCATCGCCAGCACTCAAAAACAATCGAGTGACCCTAGACCGGATGTTCGCCAAAGCAACAAGCGGCAACCTCTCTATGAGAAGTTGAAACGTCCTTACTCATTTCCCCGGGATGAAACAAGGAGGCAGTTCGAACTATCAGTGCACAACAGGCTTATCACTCTACCGGAGCTGAAACACCAGCTACAACTGAATGATGTCAACAATCCTAATTACTGCCCTTACCACCAAGTATTCGGCCATCCGATCGAAAACTGCTACGTTTTCAAAAACTGGGTTGAAAACCAATACCAACATGGCAAGTTCGCGTTGTCCGAAAACTGGAAGGTGAGCCCGCCACAACCACATGCTCCGAGAAAGATGGATATGCCGGGGGCATCATGCTCATTCATAGGGAAAGCCCTATAGACCGAAAAGTCAGTAAACTAGAGATTCGCCACAAATACGACGACGGCGGACCGAAACGTTCTTACACTAACGACGGACCACACGTCCTAAAACTAGCTGACGATTGAAACGTCTTTAAACTACTACAGCAGCATCCTCAGGCTGACGAGATAAAAAATAAAAATAAAAATAAAAAAAACGGTATGTCCATAAGCAAAATGGGCACGGATGAAAACCCGAAAGGGCTCCGTGAGTAAAAACAGCAAGGCTACCGGCGAGTGTTGGTGAAAACCTGAAAGGGCGCGACCTCGTTAGAAAAAAGAATAAAAAGAATAAAATAAAAGGATATAAAAAAACGGTATGTCCATAAGCAAAATGGGCACGGATGAAAACCCGAAAAGGCTCCGTGAGTAAAAACAGCAGGGCTACCGGCGAGTGTTTGTGAAAACCCAAAAGGGCGCAGCCTCGTTAAAAGACACTTACAAGGTCCTCTCGACCTTGTAAGGAGAAACCACCCGGTGAGATCCTTACGACTCACAGGGAAGCAACACACTTAGGGATCCTCACGATTCCTAAGGAGAAATTATATTTGCGAGATCCTCACGACTCGTAAGGAGAACTCTCTTATGGGACCCTCACGGCTCATAAGATTTGAAAGTCTTAAGTTACAGAGACCTGAACCTGTTCTTAAGCAACCCCCACAACCTTCGATATTGCCCTACAAGTGGCTCAGTACTGACCCTTGTATACAATCCACGGGCGCGAATAAACATTTCCCTAACCAAGTCCCGCCCGTGACTAGGGATATGTCCATATGGTAAACAACCCTTATAAGTCCCTCGACTTATAAGGAGAAAACCCTTTTGTAAGATCCTTACGACTTACAGGGGAACATACACTTATGAATCCTCACGATCCCTAAGGAGAAAACACACCTACGAGATCCTCACGACTTGTAGGGAGAAATACCTTTGTGAGACCCTTACGGCTCATGAATTCAAAAGCCTTAGTCGACAGGATCCTAACCCTGTTTACTAAGCCACCTTTGTTCAATATCGACAGAGGCAAATGATGATTCGCTCCTGGCAATATCCCAGTTGTAGCGATGCTAATGCCTAAACCGGTATCAAATTCCAAGCCCTTTCATGGCAAATGATGATTCGCTCCTGGCAATATTCCAGTTGTAGCGATGCTGATGCTGAGATTGGCACCAGATTCCAAGTTCTACACTCGCAATAAAAAACAGCGAGTAAAAAATAAAATAAATAGCCGAAATGATTGGGCAACTCGCAATAAAAAGCAGCGAGTGAAAATAAAATAAATAGCCGAAATGATTGGGCACCACGAAAAATAGCCGAAATGATAGGGCAATCGCGACCTTCGCGATATAAAGCTGAAATGATAGAGCATCGCGGAAAGAAATAAAATGAAAAATATATATAATGAAATTCATGCCCAGCAGGCGATATCACAGCAATCCCTGTATACAATCCAGGGGCACAAACAAAGAAGGAAACACATCTTCCCTCCCCATGCTTCATCAGAAAACGGAGCCAAGTCTTGACGGTAACTAATATAAAGCCTGAAAGACAATCGGAGATCATCTTGCACCAGTGCGGAGTGGTCACCACCTCGACGTTTGTCTCGATATAGCAGACGAGATGTCACCCCAGCGTTCTTCTTCCAACAGGATTCAGACGCGACAATCAAACAACGGAACCACGGCAAAGTCCCTAGTTCTAAACCTCGACGGTTCACCTGTTGGAGATAGTGCCCTCAGAGTCAATTATTGGATCACAGGCACGTGATTGCAATGATTGAGGTTGGACCTATACCGGTAAGACAGTCTTGCTCAAGATGATAGTATGCTATCTGATTTGCCTTTATCATCGTGTACTGTTTCAGGTGACCTTACAGGTCACTATTGCATGTTGATAGAGCCCTTAGGATTCTTGCTTGACAGCCAGTAGTATGATGGCGATCATATACGTGGGAGCTGGGGTCTATAAGCACAACCTTAAAAGGTCCCTAGTTGAGGGAGTTTCGAGACAGGGCATCGATACTCCAGAGTAGACTAGTGTATACAGTCGAGACCCCGACAAAGGGCGGTGGCCGGTCTCACAAGCCACTGGTGTCAGTTGGTTCACCTAAGATGTATACAGGTGCTCATTGGGTTATGAGTACACCGGACAGGACTCGCCGGGAACATGCTAGTTGGTCTTATACCTGACGTCAGATAGTAGTTCCCTGGTGACATGTGTACAGGTTAGTTCATCGACCTGGGATCGTCATTTGTCTCGTGTGAGTTCCCACTGTACTTTGATTACTACCCTACCACGGCTCAAAGGAGTCGTGCAAACAGGTTTTAGTTGGGTACAGTCCCGAACCACATGGAGACAGTGAGCGGATCTGCAGGGGTTCGTCTCTCCCGGTATTGGGGGTGAGGTCGCGCTGTGTTTAGGAGAGCCATTACACAAAGCGCTCGGCCGAGATAGGAGATTTACTGGTAGGTATTCCAGTAGGATCTCAGGGTGTTCAGGGCTACACTCCGACACGACTTGTACCGCTTTTGGGGGTCTGACTTTTACCAACCCCCTAGGCCCGCCATGCGATGCTCATAGACGAACGGACCGGACTGTACGGATATTGTCACTGACAGGCTCAGTAGGGTGTCAGGATGAGTTCGCTCATCGAAGTCCCTTTTGGTCAATACCTGGTAGACCGTTACGTATGGCTAATACCTCTGACGTGCTAGTGGTTAAATTCACAGCCAAAGTATTGACGAGTCTTTAGAGTCCCCCACAGACAGTTGCTCAAGTTTCGGGCGAAACGCTGTAGAGGCCGTATGGAGATATGGCAGGGTTCGATCTTATACGTGCGGTATTGCACGGATCATGATCGGATGGATAATACTAGCGGGCTTTGGTTTAAGCCGGATCCTAGTATTGTACAGTGTAGATTTTGTCTCTTTGCATTTGTATTCGGTCGGAATACAAATACGGGTATGTATATACAGTCGCGGGATTTTCCTGTAATTTATTACGGGATCAGTTTTCTGAAGTTGCCAGTTTGTATTCCGTTCCGGCCAGTTTTCCTTTGTTCCTTCACGGCCGGATTTTTATGATGGGAGGGGCTAATTTGCAAATGTGCAAATTAGCATTGTGGAGGGGGGTTTCTTGTAAATGGAGAGTTTATGAAAGCATCTTTGCTTTTTCATTCATCATGGTTTTGCATTAATGGTGATGGGATTTGATTAGGAAATGAAAGGATTTTGTTGTGAAAAAATTTCCTAATTTTCAACACCTTTTCTTATGCTTACCCTTACATTTTCTTGTGCTCACCTCCCTTGTATTTTTCCCACTCCCATTTTATGCTTGGCCGGCCTCATTTGAGAGAGAGGGAATTCATTTAGTGTGAGAAATATTTGGCATCTCATTTTTCATTCATGCTTCAAAAAGAGTCCCATTTCAAAGTTCATTTCTTTCTTCACCTCCATCACATGGCAACTTCATACCCGCTAGAGACAAACTATTCTACACTTTGCCTACAGCACCCTTGGGCACGTCGACTCGTGATTAGTGTCAAAACTTGTATTTACCGCAATCAGAAACGGCGTCGCTTCGCAGCTAGCCGGTGAGTACGGGTCGATCCACAGAGACGGGTAAATTTCTTTTATGTGTTTTAACGAGTTGATTCAAAATGTCGTTTTGATTGGTTTATAAAAATCTATAAAAACTGGATCTAATTAATCTAATTAAAAGTCTTGTTAGGGTTAGTCTTAAGGGAAGTTTTGGAGATTAACGTTTTTTTTTCACCGCTTTCAATGCCTACTTTTTTTAGATCTATTAGATGTTACGATAATTATCAATAAAGTGGATCCAAATCTTTTGGGAAGATGTTTCTTCCTCTAGATTTGTATCCTTCCTTTGTTGATAATTACCCTAACCCCCATGGAAAACGCGCGCAACCGGCCCTTTATACTACGGTTCACCGTTACCTCTAGGGGTAGGGTGCCGTAGGGAGCGGTTGTGCGCGTATGCATGGAGTTCTAACTCTTAAGTGAATGTGGCATTGAAAGGGGTGAGAGATCTCATCTCTCAACCCTTTCTCTAAGGCTAACCCTAACAAGCGAGGAGACTACTCGCTCATTAGGGGATGATAAAATATACTAGAAAATAAAAGCAAGGAAATAAAATTACCTACTGATTTGATGGCTCCCTCCAAGTAGAAGACAGAATAGATCTGAATATAATTCCCAGAAATTCTGAATTTTATTTATTGAAAAGAGGCATAGGGTTTTATAATTTTGAGATTACAATTTATAAGCAAACAGGAGAATTAGGGTTTCAGAGTCTCGTAGATGTGAAATTACAGATTTGCCCTCGAAAAATCCCAACACCCGCACCGACACGGCAACAGAAGAAAATTCCACCGACACGGGCATTAGACGGCCGCGGATCCGCGGCATTGGTTGGCTTGGGCCGCGGATCCGCGGCCCTTTGGTGGTCTTGGGCCGCCAAACTTTTGGGCTTTCTTATATGCTTCATGGGCCTTATATTTCCATAGTTCTTTTCTTTGTTGGGCTTCTAATTCTTCTCCAGATCTTCAGTGAAAACTTGTTCGTATCTTTTGACCGTTCACTTGACATTCTGGACCTTGCACTGTTCTTCTACTAGACTTGTTTAGGATCCGTCTACTTGTTTGTCAAAAGTCACTTTTCTGTATCAGCTTTCGTCTTTTTCACTGTATCTGCATCCAAGCCCTGTATCCTGTAACATGCAACAAACGTGCGTCAAGAGTACCTGTTTACTTATAAAACAGATAAGAATAGGGGAATGAAAAATGTAATATTATGGTCTGAACAAATACCCCCAAACTTATCTTTTGCTCGTCCTCGAGAAAACTTATTTTTTATTCACTAAAATCCTAACCACACTTTCGCAGGGAAACGCGATTGCAATGAGCTCGTGCAACAAGCCGTTAAACCTCTAGGTGTCCCTAGTAGGAGGAGTGTTGTCTCCTGAGGGTTTTCAGCGGATTACACCCACAAAATCCTATCAACTCGGCCCATTGACTTTTGTTCCCCAATTAGGTTTTCTAATAAGGAATTCTATTATCTTTTGACTCGCAAATTATCCACCCACATTCTTCACGCTTCCTCATTATTTAACTTAAGATTATATATGTTCTGTAGACCTACTTAGCTTTCGGCATCTCTTAAGTCTTCCTTCTAGGGTTTCATCTCCACTTAGAAATTTCTATCACTCTATTAAAGATACAAGTTCTATCTTTCATTCCTCTCTCTTATCTAAATTCCAATCACATACCCCTACGTATGTGTATAGATCACCCCTACACTTGGAAATTCAAATCAAGCAATCGTACTCTCGTCCATTGTCCAAAGTACTTATTAATTAGTGAATTTTTTTTTTAATGAAATTTGCTTACACATCTTTCATGCGACCGTTAATACTTCTTGAGGTACCAACAACCGATTACAAGATGCGTTAGCACTTTAAAGCGTACTTCCTATTCTTTGCAACACCCAAGGCTTTAGCAGTGACTCCCAAACCAGTTGGTCTAAGGCACTAGGTGATGAAGCACCCTCGCTAAATATTTTCTATTTTTACGGCCTTAAGTAATCACAAAAACCAGTGTTCATTTTTTTTTATTCACTTTTTTTTTCTTTTATTTTCATTGTACTAAGGACTTTCGACAAGAGCACTTCAAGGTCTCTTCTACTATTCCAAGTTTCAAGGTACGTGATTGTGCAAATTGTAGGGTATACATTTTCAGAATTTAGACTTAAGCTAGGAACTATTTTTCAAACTTATACTCTAATAAGACCATCAATACTCTTCCCTTGTTTTGACTTAGCCCAAGAAGTGAACTTAAAATTTGCCTATTTCTAAATAAACTACAAGGCATATACTTTCTACCGCTAAACTTTAAGGAATGTTATCTTTAGGGTTTTTAATTCACTAAGTCTAAGATCTAGCTGTTCTTAGCCAGTTAACCTATTTATCAAACTCGAGTCAATTAGCCAAAATTGAATACAATAATTTTTATAATTTTTTTGAATTTTTCAAATTTTATGGGTTTTCAAATAAGTATGCAAATGCAAAAATATGTACAAATGAATGCGAAGGAAGAAAACGTACCGAGCATACCCCCAAACTTGAACTTAACAGTGTCCTCACTGTCATGCTAAACCAAGAGGGTCAAAATACCGATACTCCCCTGTTTATTTATTTATAATTTTTTAATGCTTTGAATTTTATTTTTTTATTTTTTTATAGAAAAAGAAAACAAAAGGATATATACATATATAGTACAAGATCCCCCCCCCCAAAGTTAAGCTTGGCCTTACACAAGCCAAATGTTAGCACCAACCATTCAAAAATCTTATCATGGTAATGGTAGAGTTGGTGCAAGAATGGGATGGAAAGAAAAGAGATGAAAAGCACGCGAGACCGTGTGGAAAGAAGAATGGTAGAATATGGTCTCGGTGGGGGGAGAAGAAAGACAGAAAGAAGAAAGAAGTGGAGTGCGATCTTGAGGGTGTAAATTGAGTGAATAAATTAGCGCAATTTGTGATGACCGATGTGTTAAAAGCGATTGCGCTAACCTACCAACTCATCGTGCAATAGGGTCAAATCCCTCAAGATTCGCAAGAAAACATAGGTACGCCGAACTTGGTATAGGAGATGAAAGCGTAACGGTCATTTGTTCGGTCGGAACAATAGGAAGGAGGGAGGGTGATATAACAGTCAAAGGTTCAGGAGGCTGAATTGGAAAATCCGACACATCAAATAAAAATGGTTCAACCTCGATATTATCCTCAAGACTCTCCTCAGTACTATCCTCAATATTTAATTCATCCATGCCATTATCATCAAAATCTAGACGCATATGAGATTCGGGGGAAACATTTAATAACTCAGGATGATGATTTGAACATAAAATTTCAAGCAAATCGACAGGTTCATCATCCGAAATATTCCCGGCGTCTATATCCTCAATCAAGTGAAAATCAATTTCTTTAGACACCTCCTCAAAAGCATGGATGTTTATCAATGTAGGTTCTAGAGTGGATGTGTAAAGGTTAAACGGATTAGGTGCGGTTTCACTCGAAAGGGGTTCTTCACAATTTGGCAAATCAAGCACTACAAAATCACACAACTCATTTTTATTTTCAACAGGTGAACTATTTAGGGCAATCGATGGAAAACAGGAGTTGTGGGCTTCAATTGGGTAAGGGTAGGTTTGATTTGTAAATCCTCTCTCATTCTCACTCTGTCCAACCGCCTCCTTATACATTAAAAAATGTTGAGCTAGCGGGACACTAGCTACCGGTTCACTAGGTTGCATAAGGGCGGCCATGGACGCTTCCACATTCCTCATCATTTTGTTTGTTTCAGCAATATAAGACTCCAACGACTCTTCCAAACTAGACTTAGGTGGTGAGGGGGTTTCAGTAAAAGATTCAAAATTGGTTGGGTATGTGAAACTCCCTAATGGCTGTGTCGAAACAGCGTCTAGTGAAGGTGGGAAGGTCGGGTATGACAGGTAGGAAGTGGGTGGTAAGACAGGAGTAGGGTCAACATATGGATAAGAAGGTGAATAATCGTGCGGATCCCTAAAACTAGATGAGTGGAGAGGGGTGAAAGATTGACTGCGAGATTGAGCAATATGCTCAGCAATGGACATCGGCCTAGGGGTGACAGAAGGATTTGAAGAAGTGGTATCAACATATGTAGGTTGTAAAGGTTGACTCGGTTGACACAAAGTGGGTTGAAAAGTCAAACTATTTCTCCTAGACGCCTCTATTTGATCTTTCAACGAAATTTTTGGCAAGGAGGGATCGTTTTTAAATTGACCGAAACAATTGACGAACAACGCAAAGTTAGGTTCGGGATACCAAAATTCGGCAAGAGATTTATGATGTGGGGTACCCATGATAGAAGAATGAGAAAAGAAAGAAGGTAGGTGGTGCAAGTGGGGTGCAAGTTTTCTTAGTGGCAAGTTGCAAGTTTTGAAAAGATTTTTTTTTATATTTTTTTTATTGGAGGGTTTTGCAAGACGGTTTTAGAAAATGGGACTCGTGACACAAATGTATCAACCACACATACACAATCAGGCCTAGATCTAGGGTCGCCTAGGTCTGCTAGACAGCTCCTAACTAGGGCTAGAAATAGGACCTCAAACCGCCTCTTCACGGACAAATACGGCCAGGTAAGTGGGAAGGAACCACCACTACAGTGGGCCTAATTAATAACCACTAGCCTAGACACCGCAATGTCGGTTAAGATAAACGGCCGATGCCTACCCTAGTCCTTTTCCTATTGAGCTCGATGTCCTTAGGTCTGAGTCTAGTCTTTTTTTAATTAATTGTGGTCGATGCAAAATGCTTTAGGTGCTTTCTGGGGTCCTGGGAAGGGTGATGAAATCCCCACCCAATCTGAGTTTGGTCAATTAGCCCCTTAAGTCCAATTAAATTATGCAAAACAAAAATTCACTTGCATTCAATTTTTAGCGCGGCGCAAAGAAACCTGCAGAAAATCTGTTATTTAGAAAGGGGAGAAAGATTTTTTAGCGCAAAGAACCCTGCAGAAAATTTTTACAGTGGATATATTGTAGGTTACAAGGGGGAGAAGGAGGATCAAACCCACAAAATTTGAGGTGCTGACGTGGCCAAATGAGCGCGGAACCGCGGTCTGGAGGCTACCATTGCAGTGGAAACGCGGTCGGTGGGTGGGTTCAGCCTCTGGAAAAATTTTTGTATCTCCTGTTCACCAATTCTCCTCTGTTCCGATGTTCACTTTTCTGATTTGCCCTCTGTAAAATTCCAGATCCGCAATTCTTCGCTGTGCAAGATTCATAAGATACACCCTTCAAACAGATCAAAGTTGATAATTTTTGTATTTTTTTATATTTTCAGATTTTTATAATTTTTAAAATTTATATCAACCCGAAAATTCACAAAAAAGAAATATTACGCCATCCCCGGCAACGGCGCCATTTGGTTAGTGTCAAAAATATAAGTTTACCGCAATCAGAAACGGCGTCGCTTCGCAGCTAGCCGGTGAGTACGGGTCGATCCACAGAGACGGGTAAATTCCTTTTATGTGTTTTAACGAGTTGATTCAAAATGTCGTTTTGATTGGTTTATAAAAATCTATAAAAACTGGATCTAATTAATCTAATTAAAAATCTTGTTAGGGTTAGGCTTAGGGGAAGTTTTGGAGATTAACGTTTTTTTTCACCGCTTTCAATGCCTACTTTTTTTTAGATCTATTAGATGTTACGATAATTATCAATAAAGTGGATCCAAATATTTTGGGAAGATGTTTCTTCCTCTAGATTTGTATCCTTCCTTTGTTGATAATTACCCTAACCCCCATGGAAAACGCGCGCAACCAGCCCTTTATACTACGGTTCACCGTTACCTCTAGGGGTAGGGTGCCGTAGGGAGCGGTTGTGCGCGTATGCATGGAGTTCTAACTCTTAAGTGAAGGTGGCATTGAAAGGGGTGAGAGATCTCATCTCTCAACCCTTTCCCTAAGGCTAACCCTAACAAGCGAGGAGACTACTCGCTCATTAGGAGATGATAAAATATACTAGAAAATAAAAGCAAGGAAATAAAATTACCTACTGATTTGATGGCTCCCTCCAAGTAGAAGACAGAATAGATCTGAATATAATTCCCAGAAATTCTGAATTTTATTTATTGAAAAGAGGCATAGGGTTTTACAATTTTGAGATTACAATTTATAAGCAAACAGGAGAATTAGGGTTTCAGAGTCTCGTAGATGTGAAATTACAGATTTGCCCTCGAAAAATCCCAACACCCGCACCGACACGGCAACAGAAGAAAATTCCACCGACACGGGCATTAGACGGCCGCGGATCCGCGGCATTGGTTGGCTTGGGCCGCGGATCCGCGGCCCTTTGGTGGTCTTGGGCCGCCAAACTTTTGGGCTTTCTTATATGCTTCATGGGCCTTATATTTCCATAGTTCTTTTCTTTGTTGGGCTTCTAATTCTTCTCCAGATCTTCAGTGAAAACTTGTTCGTATCTTTTGACCGTTCACTTGACATTCTGGACCTTGCACTGTTCTTCGACTAGACTTGTTTAGGATCCGTCTACTTGTTTGTCAAAAGTCACTTTTCTGTATCAGCTTTCGTCTTTTTCACTGTATCTGCATCCAAGCCCTGTATCCTGTAACATGCAACAAACGTGCGTCAAGAGTACCTGTTTACTTATAAAACAGATAAGAATAGGGGAATGAAAAATGTAATATTATGGTCTGAACAACTCGCCAACTTCGTGCTCGAGTTGCCTCGGTCCAGAGGTAGGAGCCCGTAAAAGAACCCGGCGATGTGGTGCCCTTTTCGACAAGGAGGTGAAGACCAGAGATTCCGCAAGAAGATCGGGATGGAGGCCGAAGACCGAAGGACACGGATCGCTCGGTATAGCTCTCTACCTTTTCTCTTGTTAGCTAGGTTTGGCTTAATGGTTCGATCCGGGTTTTAGGATGCGGTAGTGCCGGTTCTAGTTTGAGAAAAAAATTTCATTTCCGCATTTTGGCCTCGGAAAGATGGCCGGGGCGCTACCGTAGTCCTACATCACCAACAACCTAGAGACAACCGCGATATTCGTCTCGATATAGAGGACGCAATGCCAGCAAACGAAACAAAGGCCAAATTCATAGCTTCAGGGTCTTGACGGCAAGTCATATAAAGCCTGAAAGACTATCGGAGATCATCCCACACCAGCGCGGAGTGGTTATGACTCATCGGGGCTCTCCAAAATGAGCCTAACCTCATGTAAAAAGTGACATGGAATATCCCTACGCTTGCTCCTTCGACGGTAATATTACCTGGAAGATTACTTGAAGACGTCTTGTCCAGCCCCCGAAGGGATCAGAGACACGACAATCGCAAGGCTACTCGAACAGCAAGATTGCCTATCAAGGAATATATCAGCCAACGCGACGGTACGACGGACAAAACCCTAAGTACCACAGACCCTAACGGACCTCTGTCGTAAAGAGCAAAGGTTAACTGTGATGTTAGGATATTCTTGCGAGGAGTGCTCGATTCGTCTCGACTCGTGAGGAAAAGCCTTAGACAGCGGGGATATTCTTGCGAGGAGTGCTCGATTCGTCTCGACTCGTGAGGAAAAGCCTTAGGCAGCGGGGATTAGAAAACCTGTTTCCTGAGCACTGGGACCCTGCAAGTAGGTCCAAAATGGACTCTTGCATACTATTCACGGGTCACACTCTCCAAAGTCAAATCTCGACAAGGAGGGAAACAACCACTTACGGGTCCTCTCGACTCGTAAGAGGGAAAATTCTCTTATAAGATCCTTACGACTTATAAGAGAAAGCGCACTTAGGAATCCTCACGATTCCTAAGGAGAAAATACACCTACGAGATCCTCTCGATCCGTAGGGAGAAAAGTCTTTATGAGACCCTCACGGCTCATAAAGTTGAAAAGTCTTAGGCAGCAGATCTGAACCTGCGACCTAAGCCATCGCTACCTCTTGAAAAAGCCAAGACAGGATGCTCGCTCTATCATCTGTCAACCATGTTTACTAAGGCAGCATACTGATAATAAAAGAAGGAAGAAAGCGCAGAGATGACACAAGACATGGCAAAAAAAAGTGTGTATCTTTATTCATGAATTCAATTAAGTACAAGGCGAATTGTATAAAAGAATAAAGAATGGATACATTTTATTCAAAGATTACAAGTGTATAATTGATACAAAAAGCAGCTACTGAGAAGGAAGCGTCTTAAATTGCCCCATCAATTGCTCGTGCACATCTTTCAATGCCTTCTCCTGACCGGCCGCCACCGCCAATTCTGCTTCCACTTGAGCCTGCTGCTGTAGGAAGGTTGAAAGCTGCTCCTCAACTGCTTGCTGAGCTGCGTTGCGACCTTGGGCATCACGCTCAGCGGCATCGAGTTTCTGCTTCAGTGCTAGCCCATCAGAAATACTTTGCAGAAGGCCCTCGAAGATAGCCTTCACCCGGGTAGCGTTCCCATCGACTTCAGCACACAGGCGAGCAGTCTCGCTTGAAGACTCTTGGCATTCCCTCAGCCTTAAAGATGCTTCTTGTTCCAAATGGCGGAAGTAAGAACCGTTTTGCTCGATCCATACCACCCGTTGAGTGCTCGCGGCCAAGATCTTGGGGGCAGGACGCATAGACTCCAGCTGATGCAGGCGGGCCTCGATCTCCCTGCAGTGATTAACCCAAGACTCGACAACGTCTTCATTATGAAAATTTACAAGTATCGCCAGCATCGGGTTAACCTCCGCAGCGAAATCTGCGGCAGATGGGGGAACGTCTGCGTCAAGTTCTTCGACGTATCCGCTTAGCATTCCCAAACTCATCGCAGCACCCTTTGAAGATGGGCGTCTCAAGAAGGGGCCGGAGCCGGAACCAGAACGACAGCTGAAACAACAAAACACAATCAGATGACGGTTCAAGAAATATAAGAAAGTCATCAATAGGAGAGTTTACTATACCAGCTGCAGCAGGCGGCAAAGCCGGGAGGACCGGTGGGGCAACTGATCTTTCATCTCCCCCTTCGATCTGTAGCACTGCAATCAGGGCAAGGAAAAATCAGAAACAAGTTCATTATTGGAAAAAGAAAGAGTATTAATTGAAAACTATACTCACCAGCGCCACTGGAGGAAGCGAGCTCCGACGGGAAGGAGAAGTGCGGGTGCAACACCTGGTAAAGGTGGTCAAAAAGTACTCCTGCAAAGACGCAATAGTACGACATTAGTACATAAATTATGCGGCCGAAAGATAAAACTAATGGGTTACAAATCCGTACCTTCCAACATTTGCGATGGCGCGAGAGAAGGTAGAGAGGTAGCCACCGTCAAGACAGTAATTGACGGCGCTCCCTCGAGCAATGGAGCATCAGCACTGGCTGCACCTGCGTTAAAAACAAGGATAAACCTATCAGGAAGGATTGCAAGATAAAAAGAATGACGGTAACCCAAAATTTACCTGATGATGATCCGGCCGAAACGGCAGCGTCTCCTTCCATTAACATGAGACCACCTCCCGACGCCTCATCGCCAGACTCTACGGGAGCCGTCGTCATGCTCGCGAGGCCAAGAAACGGCGGAGGACCGTAGACGGGGAGAGCAATGATTGGAGCATTGCCAGACTCTTGAGAAAGAGCGGTCGGCTTGCCCTCGGGAATCATACCCGTCTCACCCGCCACTCTCTCGGGCTCAGCGGTCACGGCCGTCTCGTCTACCGTTGCCATGGGATCGTCGGTCTCAGGTGCTCCATCCGCTGCTGCCCCAGGCTCGGTTATAGTAGCCGTCTCATTTGCCGCTCCCTCGCGCTCGGCAGTGGTGGCCGTCTCGGGCGCAGTAGGCGTGACTGTTTCATCAGCTACTACCTCAGGTCCAGCAACCTCGGCGACGTCGCCCACCGTCGGCTCGGGTTCAGCCAGTACCTCCTCCACTATCCCCTTAGGCTCGACGGTTTTCGCCGCTCTTTCAGTTGGACTTGGCCCTGCAGGAAAAGATGTATGAGAACCGATAGTTGTACAATTCTTACAACAAAGTCTCGAAAGACACATTACCTGAGGTGGATCGATCGTTGGCATCCCGAACTGCACGCGCCGCCTGTCTATGAGCGGTAGACAAGGCGACTGGGGGCTCCTCGGAAGAAGAAGCAACGGGAATAACGGTGCTTGGGCCCGCTCCCACGGCCAAAGCAGCTCTGCGCTCCTTCGCCTCGCGCCTCAAGCGCTTCCTCTCCTCCCGGGCCGTCACGACGGACCTCTTCAAAGCTTCCTTCATTGAGGCGTCATCGTCCGCGTATAGAGTTGCCTCCAGAGCCTTCAAGGCATCCCTCATCGGCTTTTCAAGTCGGGTCTCTCCCGGCTGCCCCGAAGAGGCCGGGACTTTAGTAGTTGGCCCGGAAAGAGTCCCCACATCGGCTTGCGCAGAAGATCCCACGGCCCCTGCAAAAAAGACAGAGAGAAGATTAGATTGGCTATAAAAAAGGAGAGAATAAAGACTCAGCGAGCCGATACATACCAGCGCTCGACAGAGCGCGTTTCCTTTCCTCCTCCTGGAAAGTTTGGAGGGAAGCTGCGATAGCTTCCTCAGTGGTGACGCCTGTTAAAAAAGGGGGAAAAAGCATTAGTTAAAGACAATAATAAAAATACGATGCAATAACGAAGAATGTAACTAATGATTACCTGCTTGAGCGAGTTTAGCCAACCAAGCTTCGAGCCTTGCCGTTCGCTCAGAAGCCGCGATGGCGGCCGCCATATCGGTGTCTGCCGGATCTACAAAGAAGCCCCCGTTGCTTCCATACTCACTCAGGCCTTCAGGGATAGGGACCTGAGGCTTTAAACCGAGGATGGCGTCGAGAGAGAGGACCGACTTCTTCTTCTTTTGTGCGTGGGCCCCGGTCGGCACCAAAATCATTTTACGCTTCGCAGGCACCTTAGGGCGGCGGGTCCCAATGTCCGAGCCCACTCCGGACTCGGGCGAAACTACATTTACTGGAGCACGGGGCGCTGGGGGCGCGTCCCCGGTATCACGAGGCGGCAATCCGCGTGGAGGGCTAAGCACGCGCGGTGGTCCAGCTCCAGCATCTTTCAACGGAGGAATGACCGGGGTCCTTGGCTTTAGAGGAGCCTTGCGGTCGCTGCCGGGAGGAGAACCCTTGCGGTCGACCAAAATGCGCTTCTCTTCACGGATGACTGAACTCATGGCGTGCCCATACCAAGCCACGTACACGTTAAGGACCCGAGGGACGCAGCTTGGCTCGCTGATGAAAAAGTGGGAGCCCGTATTCAGCCGCATAAAATGGTGCATCGCGCTCCATATCCCCTCCATGCTGGCCGCGGGCTCTTCTAAAAACGCCTCCAGCGGGATCCCCTGGTTGTAGCTTGATTGTTGGGCGAACCGATGGGGATTGTACCTCATGAAGAGCGCCATGTCGTTCTGCCTGAATACCAGGAAGCCCGGCCGGATGGAGTAGAGGTGAAGAATCTCCCGGGCTTTCAATACGGAAGCCCCTTCCTTAAAACCGTCACGCAGCACCACCACCGCCTTGGAGGTCTCTGAGCCGATAGTCACGACTTTGTCCATGAAAGAAATCCTCGCTCCGACCAGATGCGGGCGAAGGAGTAACCCCCTAGCCTCCCGTGGAGGCGGGTTCACAATCGAGGCGCCGATCAGCCGCATGACTCTGGGGAGTCTGCACTTCTCGAAAAACAAAGGGCTCTTATGAATGCCGAAAACCCCAAGCACATGCATTTCCATCCATGAAGTGAAATAGTGCATCGGGAAATTGGCAGGTTGCACCCCAGGCTCATTTGCGTCCGCCGCCACACTGAGTCCATGGTATAGGTGGGCCAACCCGGCGATTCCGGCCGACAACTGTAGGCCAGCCACCATCCGATGCGCTGGGTAGAAAACGGATGGCCTCATGTATCGCGGGTGCATGGGGAGCGCGAACCAGGACAGCCATAATCCCAGGAACCCTAAAAAGAAGGTCTTCTCATCAATGCCCGGGGCGGCGATTTCTGATAAGGGCATGATGGCGATATCGGGGAGACAGAAATCCTTTTGATCGTCTTCCGATACTGGTCGACGATCTAAGCCGAAGCCGAAAGGGTCGTCGAGCATGGCGAACTTTTCACTCCGCTGCGCTAAAATTTCTGGTCAAAGGAAGCGGGCGATAAAATATGCGAAACTGACTCCCCGGACTCCTGATTCCAGATAGAGACCTTCATATATATTCAGCACCTTCACCAGACTCAGAAACTGGTGCTGAATAGCATTCTCCGGCGTCAAGTCAAATACCAGCGACTTGGTGGCAAAGACGAACTCGTCAGGAGGAAGCAGCTCCTCGTAATACTCTCCCCTCACCGGCAAACCCGAGATCTCAGCGAACTCTTCCAGGGAGATGGAGACTTCCCTGTCCGATAGAAGGAAGGTGTGGGTAGGGATGTTCCATTGTTCGATGAATGCCTTAACCCACCACATCGGAGGAACGGGGTACTCGAACAAGGAGACGTAGATTGCGGAGTACAAGCCAATCTTCATAAAATGCGTCATCTTCGCTGATAGAATATACCTGGCCCATTGCAAGTATCCGGCCAGTTGCCGAAGGAACAATCCAATATTGTAGGGTTGTCCCCAAGGGCGTGCCTCACCCTGACATATGCGCCGCTCCAAAATGTCCACGGCCGGCGGTGGCTGCATGGAAATGGCGCCAATCGAAGGCTGGAGAAGATCCTCCGAATTCCAGTTCGAGACCTCCACGGCATACTTCACCGGGGGTTCATCCGCAAAGGGGATCGATGAGATGGGCTCTGACGGCATCGCGCAACCAAAGCTTCGGCGACCCTTGATGATCTCACTGTACCACCTACCCCATAAGTGAAGGCTATTATGCTCTGGGTCATGATCTTTAATGAGAGCGAGCACCTCCCGGTCCACCGGCGCCTCGGGAAATCCTTCCTCTGAGCGAACAAACGGGAATGACAGGTCAGCAGACATGTTTCCTGCAAAGGGACAGAAATCAGCCGTCAGTGTTGTAATTCCAACGCTTGGCATTTTAAAATTTATACCATACTGCAATGCAGTAGATAAGGGACCAAAGGGGGACCCACAAAATCTAGATGACAATTCATCAGTTAATAAGACAGCCCCATCATTGGATAAGACTGTCAATTAATGAGTAGATCCCCAAAAGAATACTCTCATTAAATGAGAAATCCCTAGAGACAAGGAGAAAATCTCCCCTTTCAGAGCAAAGCTCTGTCACAGAGTGACACTTATCAAACTCTGGTCTCAAGGGAATAAAATTCCTTAAAAGAGCCAAACTCTGTAATAATGATGAGAAAATCCCATAAAAAAATTTAACTCTTAAAAATTAAAAAATCTTGGGATCTTAAAGATCCATGAAAACTCCTAAGAGTTCTTCATTTTTAGATCAAAAAGATCTACATTTAGTCCATGAGCAAAGCTCTGTTCATGGGTTAAAAACCCTGAAACAAGATCTCTTTAGATCTATGAATTCTTGAGAGCAAGGCTCTGTTGGTGGAACCCCAAAGGGGTTTTCTTTAGATCAAAGATCTATGAGAGCAAGACTCTGTCAATTAAAATTAATTTAATTTAATTTAAGTTAAATTTTACCTAAGATTTTTCTAGAGTTTGAACTCTGAAGTTCTTAAAAGCAAGAGCAGGGCTCTGAAATTTAAAAATCTTGAAGATGATAATCATCTGTTGAGGACCTAGGATCCTATTTATAGGCGCTTGCGCCCCTTCAACTCCTGAGTTGATCCAACGGCTGGGATCTTGCCACCGCTGCACTCACGTGTGCGCCACGTGAGCGCAACGGTGGGGGGGCATTTGTTTCCCCCAATCAGAGTAAAGCTCTTTTTGAATTTCAAAAATTCAAAAATTGAAGCAACGCTTCAGATTCCTTACGCTGCGCGCAACGCGCCACGTGTCGAAAGCAGACACGCCAGCGGAGCGCCCAAAGCAGCGCACCCAATCAGAGTAAGGCTCTGTTTAAAATTCAAATTTTAATAAAGGAAGCAACGCTTCAGTTGCGCTGCGCTAGCGCAGCTGCGCGACACGTGTCAGCGCAGTTGCGCTGCGCTCTGCGCTGCGCGACACGTGTCAAGCGCAAGAGCGCTTGCGCCAACTGTGCCAGCACTAAAACAGAATTAAAATTCTAGAAAGATCTTTCTGATCTTATTAAAACAATAAGATTCTCTTCTGTAAAACAGGAGCCCTTGGATCAAAAATCCAACGGTGGGGAAAATCCCTAAATCACTCAGAGAAAGATCTCTTTAACCGATTTAACGAATCAATTAGCACTATAAAAAGGCCCCTAGACTCCAAGTCTAGGGGAGATTGACACATAGAGAAAGAGAAAACACAGAACTCCTCTAAAGAAAATTTTGAGAAGAGCTCAGAGAAAGAAAAGGTAAAAACCTTTGAATAAAAGAAGAATTTCTTCTAAAAGAGATCAATGATCTAAGAACAAGATCAAGATCTTGGATAAAAAAATAATTAAAAAAAAAGAAGTAATTTACTTCTATATAAAGGCATTGCCTTTTGATGAACCACTGGTTCTCTGAAAACAAGAAAAACTTGTTTTCTTTGATCTAAATTTAATCAAAATATTAAACAGTGCCTTGCACTTTGGAAATTTGCGCTGTTGCACTCCTTGGATTGGCGCAAGCCACCAGGGAGCGCCACGTGTCAATCACAGAATAACTGCGCCCTGAGCTTCTAAAAACAGAGCACCGCTATCTTAAATTGGCGCAAGTCATCAGAGCGCGCCACGTGTCAGCAGCACACTAGCGCAGCGCACTGGCACAGCGCACTGCGCTAACAGACTTGCGCTCACCAGAGCGTGACACGTGTCACCTCCACATGCGCTTGCGCCTTGCGCTCCTCAGTCAGCGCAAAGCACCTGACAGGCCACGTGGCGCACTGTCAGAATATTAAATGCAGCGCATTATTAAAGGGCAGAGCCCAATTAAGAGGTCCAATGGACCAAAACAAATGCTCTGCATTATAAAAAAGGGGACAGAGCCCAATTAAAAGGGCCTGATAGGCCAGAAAAAATGCACTGCATTATTAGACAAAGGGCAGAGCCCAACCAAAGGCCTAACAGGCCAGGCGCAGATAAAAAAAACTGTTGAATATTCTCAACTGGACTTAGCCCAATTCTGGCCGTAAGTCCTCAAATTGAACTGAGCACAAATACTCTCTCAAATCAATTTACACCCGGTTCAAGGGTACATCTCTGAACTCCTCTGATATTTGTCGTTGTAATCCTTCAACATCGTCAGAGAGGTGACGGGTCCCGACAACCACACATTGATATGGACTAATGCGTCCTTAAACTCACGGACTAATGCGTCCTTAAACTCACGGACTAATGCGTCCTTAAACCAAGATCCTTCCCCAAAAATGGGAATGTTGGACCACCATGTTCCTAAACTGGCAATGGACCACTATGTCCCTAAACTGGAACAATAGAGCCCAAATGCTCTTTTGTCGGATCTAAACGATCCCGTTAAGTTGATCTTAGTCTCAAATTAGACTAATGTGTCCTTAACAAATGTTTAAGTTGATTTTAGCCTCAAATAGGGCTAACGCATCTTTAAACCCTCAAACAGACTATAGATCTCCCAACCAACTTTAGTTTAAGGGTACATCTCTGAAATCCTCTGATATTTGTCGTTGTAATCCTTCAACGTCGTCAGAGAGGTGACGGGTCCCGACGGCCATACATTAAATGGACCACTATGTCCCTAAACTGGAACAATAGAGCCCCTAAATGCTCTTTTGTCGGATCCAAACGATCCCGTTAAGTTGATCTTAGTCTCAGATCGGACTAACATATCCTTAACAAACGTTTAAGTTGATCTTAGCCTCAAATATGGCTAACGTATCCTTAAACCAAAACCCCAAAACCAAATCTAAGAAAATACGGATTTGGACTAATCCACGTCCTACGGGCGACGACATAAATTAGTCTCCGTATACAATCCACGGGCAACCACAAACAAAACAAACACCCACGACACGAAGTGAAATTCTGGAGAAGGAGAAAGTTGTTACCGCGATACGGTAGCGTAATTAACTGCAGGATCTTGCGCCTGCAGGGAAGAGCGTCCCCACAATCAAAAACCCCTCAAGCGAGGGGGAATCTGACGAAGTCTGCTATATCGGCCGCATCCGTCTAAACCTCCGATACACGGTGCTATAAATCAACTTGGCATCTTCGGAGAGGTGGACGGATAAAACCAAATAGTATCTGCCCCGAATCTCAGGCAAGACGCCCATGTCTTGGCCGCCGTTCGGAGGGGAAGAACCATTGCATCCAGGCTATCCACCACGACAAATCCGCAATATCACAGCACAACACAGAACATCAACGTGAATGTCACGTTCGCAAATCCGTCTAAAAGAACTATAGCAATTAGACAAGATTTACCGATCAAATGACATTCACGGTCGCAGATATAAAGTAAGTACTGTGAACTAACATATTTAAAATTTTCGATCGATAAAAATTCCCGAAGTGGGCCCCAAGCACAACTGCTGCACTCAACATAATCTGGGCCCAAAATAAACATTCCAGAAACCCCAATTCCAAGAAACAAACCATTGCAGAAAATTTCGTGCAGAGAGGACTCAGGACAGCGGCGGAACCGCGGCCAAAAGAAGGGTATTGTCGCAGTTCCACGGCGGAACAGTGTATTCATGCAATTAAATTTTCACAGATTTCTTAAAAAACTCTGCCGGTTTTTCTGCAGCACACAAAATAATTTTTTGACCACAAAAAAATTTCGACAGAAACTGATGACTTGGAAGTGCGGTTTTTAGAAAATTCGTTCGATCGATATTTTAAATACGTTAGAACAAGATAGTAAAGATTAATGGCGTGGCTCCGATACCATGTAAGTCTACGGTAGCGCCCCGGCCGTCTGTCCGAGGCCAAAATGCGGAAACGAAAACTTTTTCTAAACTAGAAACCGGCGCTATCGTATACTTTAAATCCGGATCGAACCATTAACCTATAACTAGCTAACTAGAGATAGGTTGGAAAGGCTATATCGATCGATCCGTGTCCTTCGGTCTTTGGCCACCATCCCAAGCTCCTCGCGGCATCTTCGGTCTCGATCTCCTCGTCGGAAAGGGCACCACATCTTCGAGTCCTTTTACGGGCTCTCGCTTCATCCGAAGCAACTCGAGCACGAAGTTCGCTAGCCGACATGTCCAAGACGAAGTAGAGAATGTGTGTCATCACTTTGTCTCTTGCATCCATTATATGGATGGAGGTTGAAGGTGAAGCCATCAATGGAAATGGTGAACTCAAGAGAAGAAGAGAGAAGAAGATGATGAAGCCTTTTTGTTATTCTTGTGTGAGATAATGTTGTGAGCTAGAAAAATAATCCAAGAGCTAACCATAACCAAGTGTGGCTGCCCTCTCTCTCCTCCCATCACAATCTCACACAATAACCAACCATGAAATGATGACATGCACAAAGAATAATATCATGAGTCACTACCCTTGCACATGCCACATTTAATGCACTACATTATGACTTTGAGCTCATAATTTCCATTTGTAAACATTAACCCAAATGTTTACAACAACAAAAAGATACAGCAACATCTAAAGTAAACTCGTGATGGATCACAACCATACCCCTCACCTGTATATACATACCTGCATCCGCATTCTGACTGAATGCGAATGCGATGAGACTAAAGTAATCCAACAAATCTAATACTAGGATCCGGTTTAAACCAAAGCCTACTAGTATGATCCGTCCGATCATGATCCGTGCACTACCGCACGTATATGATCGAACCCTGCCATATATCATATGGCCTCTACAACGTTTCGCCCGAAACTTGAGAAACTGTCTGTGGGGGACTCCAAAGACTCGTTAATATTTTGGCTGTGGATTTAACCACTAGCACGTCAGAGGTACTAGCTGTACGTAATGGGCTACCAGGTATTGACCAAAAGGGAGGTCGATGAGCGAACTCATCCTGACACCCTACCGAGCCTGTCAGTGACAATATCCGTACAGTCCAGTCCGTTCGTCTATGAGTATCGCATGTCGGGCCTAGGGGGTTGGTAAAAGTCAGACCCCCAAAAGCGGTACAAGTCGTGTCGGAGTGTAGCCCAGAACACCCTGAGATACTACTGGAATACCCACCAGTAAATCTCCTGCCTTGGCCAAGGACTTCGTGTAATGGCTCTCCTAGACACAGCGCGATCTCACCCCCAATACCGGAAGAGACGAAACCCCTGCCGATCCGCTCACTGCCTCCATGTGGCTCAGGACTGTACCCAACTAAAACCTGTTTGCACGACTCTTTTGAGCCATGGTAGGGTAGTAATCAAAGCACAGTGGAAACTCACATGAGACAAATGACGATCTCAGGTCGATGAACTAACCTGTACACATGTCACCAGGGGACTGTTATCTGACGTCAGGTATAATACCAACTAGCATGTTCCCAGCGAGTCTTGTCCGGTGTACTCATAATCCAATGAGCACCTGTATACATCTTAGGTGATCTAACTGACACCAATGGGTTGTGAGACCGGCCACCACCCCTCGTCGGGATCTCGACTGTATACACTAGTCTACTAATGGAGTATCGATGCCCAGTCTCGAAACTCCCATGACTAGGGACCACTTTAAGGATGTCCTTATAGACCCCAGCACCCACGTATATGATCGCCATCATACTGCTGGCCGTCAAGCAAGAATCCTAAGGGCTCTATCAACGCGCAATAGTGATCTGTAAGGTCACCTAAAACAGTACACGATGATAAAGACAAACCATGGTAGCATACTATTCTCTATCAACGTGTAATAGCGAACTACAATGTCACCTAAAGCATGTACACGATGATAAAGACAAACCAGATAGTATACAAAGCTCTTGAGTAAGACTGTCTTACCGGTATAGGTCCTCCCTCAATCATTGCAATCACGTGCCTGCGATTCAATAATTGACTCTGAGGGCACTATATCCAACAGCGAGCCTGTCGATTCGTGCAGACAGGACGTGAACGGCGTTCGGGGGAGGAGGGGATCTATTCACGCCTTCGTTGTGGGGAGGACGGCGGCTAGTACTTGGATCGTCGTGATGATCACTCTCCATGAGTTCGAGATCGGAAGATCAATTTTCGTTGAGTGGAATTTTCGCAAGTTCCCACAGACGGCGCCAACTGATGGAGCTCTGGATCTCCTTCAGACGTTGACTTCCGACGATCTGCCGATGATATAGGCGGATGGCTGAGATTGGGTTTGAGGACTGTCTCCTGAGGCATGTGGATCTTAATGGGTTTGGTTTGGTGTGAAGCCAAGCTACCTGCAAAGAAGTCCCGGGGTGATGGTACCACCGTGGACCCTCCGACGATCAAGTTAGTTGAGATATTTGGGCAGAGTAGCGGCCTATTGGATAAGAATTGCCTTACCTGAGTCATTTGGAAGAGGAGTTTATATAGTGGCAGCCGTGGGCTGGCAGGCGCAAGATTCACGCCGACCGTTACGCCCTTGGCGTTATGCCTGCTCGAATGGCGGGATTCCTCATTAATGACGAGATACGCTCGTTAACGGGGGAACACGATGGAGTGGAACGCGGGATCGTGGGGCGGCGGATATCTCACGTCTGGCGAGATTCGCGGAGGCGTGGTAGAGACGCCTGCGATCTGTGGTCTGGGTCGATCGGTAGAACCGAGGAAGTTGAGCTCCGCGGGAGGCTCGGAGGCGGTCGGGAGGCCGAGGAAGCTTGGTTTTGTGATAGCTCGGGGGCGAGCTGGGAGGGCTGATGTCACGCCCCGCTTCCCAAAATACGGAAAACGAGGGATGACTAGGCCAGCCATGCCCCTACGGTCAAGGAATCATCCCGCCGTAGTCACACTTCGGCTTCTAGCATTACATGGTAATCAGTAAATAAAGCGCAGTGGTAAAGGAATCACATCACTAATTCATTACATTAATATTCCATTGTTCACCAATTACGGATAACAAGAACAATTACTAACCAAGTTCAATCTCTCGATCACTTTTATGGAAAGCAGTAAATGAAGAAAGTACACCAAGCTATATCTCCGTGAACTCGAAGGGTAGATCCGTCTCCTGTACTGGTCCTTCCGCGGAATCTGAGCATGCATACTCAGGTCGTCAGAGCGACACAACAATACTATTATTATAATAAGATAAAATAGGTAAATGAGGTATTACTAGTGTAAGAACAATGCAAGTAATCACTATGTCACTATATGATGCAGAATATGTTCTGTGTCCCTATCGGTCTCTAGGTCATGTTTGAAATCGCATAGTGGAAGGAGGATCATGTTTAACAGGAGTCTCGTACACACCCGAGACAACGGCCCACATGCCCGGGACATAACCCTGTCAGCCGGATCGCTAGATCCTACCCTACATGTATCAGTATCACTGTTCGAATGATCATCCTCTAAAACACGGTCCCGCTAAATACGATGCTCTTTCCACTTTGATATCCCCTTTTCCCCCAGGTTTTCACTAGTTATGATCTTGATTTAGTCGTGTACAAGTATACCAATAGCACGGTTTTATCACTGTTCACTGTATCAATCACTGTTACGAATATTCACTTTCCATTGGTGTACTCGTCACTCCTAAACCAACATCTATCACGCACGATAATACAATGTCCACACGCACTAACACTGAGTATATGGCAAGGGTATGATATATGTATGTATGCTACCAATAAGCTCTGTATGTTATGAATCAACATGCATGTTATTAACTTACATAAATTGGATAAATTAATATGTTAAGAATTAAGCAAAATGATACAAGTAAGATACATAGAACACTCAGTCAGCAATTCATCAAAATTTGGTTCAGTTCAATCGGGATTCCGGTTTTCATGATATAGCTGTTTCATTTTAAGTGCTCGCGGCTGGAAATTCAGTTTCAGAACTGAACGTCCGTTTCGCGACACGAATTGCACCCAGTTGGGCTCAGAATTTAGCGATGCTACAGTTGAATGAAATCTAGGGTTTTCAATAGAGTATTCAACGCAACATACGGATCCTCAATCGCATCTGTACGTTGAAAGTTATACACAGTTTAACCTAAGTGTGTCATTTCTGAATCTGTTCTGAACAGTTATACGTTCTGCCCTTTTATTTACAGTTTAAAATAGTAAACGGCGATGAAACGGAATGGAACTACTTGTTTTGTTTAACTAACAGAATTATCTTTAATCTACTACAGGGTTCCGTAACATACGACTTCAGTAAACACAGTGACACACATTTTGGTATAGTACATGATAAACAGAATCGCTCTGGACTGCAGTCCAGAGTCGCATTCCGATCTAATTATCATCACAGTTACAGAACAGAAATCATTAGAATTTTACATAGGGTTAAAGTTCGTCGAGTCGGCTTCATTTTAAACCCTCGAACGCATCATTCCAGTATGTATATAATTTACGGTGATTTTATTCATTTTCAGATACGAGAAAACTTCTAGTTTTAACGGCATAATTGGGGGTATCAATTTCAGTCACTAACAATCGTATTTTCCGGTGAGATTTTTGCACGATATTTATCATTATGAGGGCCAACAGAAAAAATTTACTTCCGTCAAATTAAACAATTATTTTCATTGGGATCTAGCATCGAACACATAGGTCACTATATATATCGGGAATCGGCAAATTCGTAAACTAGATGATTTAGATTTGTACCACTATTATTTTAGCATGAAGCAAGTAAACACTTGCCTGGAAAATATCTCGGGGTCGCACGGCAGCAACGGTGTCACGAACGCGCGATGTACGCCATAAAACGAATTGCGCGAGCTTGGCTCGCGATGCGGATTTTGCGTCGGAGTTGCCCGGGGCCGTCAAGTGCTTGCTGGAAGCGGAGATGGTGCTCTGTGGTTGGCCTGGGACTTGCTGGGGTCGACGACGGTGCTCCGGCGGATAGCAACAGCGGTGTGCTCGGAGGGGTATTGTGAGTTTGGAAAGAAAGAGAGAGAGAGTTCGATCTGGAATGATGGTGACGATGCTGAGGATGTCGAAGGTCGATGAGGTGTTTCAGACGAAGTGGGGGTTCGTCGGCGTCGATTGCAGGCGGTGACCGTGGTTGGGTGTGAGTGGGTTTGGGAGTGCTGGGGATGCTTGGTAGGGGGTGCTCGGGTCGATGGAGGATACAGGGGCTCTTGGGGTGAGTTACTTGATAGAAGAGAGTGAAGGAGGAGGAAGGGGGATCGCTGAGGTGGTTGTCGTCGTCGGAGGGGTCGTCGTGAAGTTTGCAGTGGGTTGTTGTGGGTTCGTGGGAAGTTTTTGAGGGGTTGGAGAGTTTTGAGAAGGAGTTGGAAAGTGAGAGGGAGATGAGGAGTTGGAGACGGGGAGTTTGAGGGAGTCGTGGCTGGGGTCGCGGGTCGTGGGCAACGGCGAGGCGACGTGGGGAGCTCGGGGACGTGGGCTCGCGAGGAGGGAAAAGAATGGGCGGGAAGTTTTTACGTGGGGAAGGAGATGGGTTAAATGAAGCGGGTCGGGTCGGTTAGTTGAGGAGGCGGGCCGGGGGGAGTGGGCCGGGCCCGTTTAAAAATAATTCCTTTTTGAAAAACAAACGAAGTGGACTGAGGGTTGAGAGTGGGAAAGGGCCGGGGCTTAATTTAGGGATTTATTTAAAAAAATTGAATGGGCTGGGTTGGTTTAAGGGTTTTAGGTTTCAGTATTTTTTTGTGTTTATTTTGTTTTGGAAGAAACTTTAAATATTAAAACCTAATCAACACATTTTCACACAAGATGAATAGGAGAAAAATGGGGTTAATATTCGGGGGACTAGGAAAAATATAGACGATTCTCATTGAAGAAAACGGGGATTTACATCATACCCCCCTTAACAAAAATTTCGTCATCGAAATTTAACAAGTATACAAAAATACAATGTACTAAACAAAGAGATGTGGATAACGATCACGGATATCTTCCTCCCGCTCCCAGGTGGATTCTCCTGGGGAACGACCGCCCCAAGATACTCGGACTAACGGAATGACCTTATTCTTCAGCACTTTCTCTCTGCGGTCGAGGATGGTAGTAGGCTGCTCCTCGTACGATAAATCGGTACCCAAAACTAGCTCTGAATGATCCAGGAATGGCTCTCATCCCGAACATAATGCCGCAACTGTGACACGTGGAAGATATTGTGCACACCAGCTAGCGATGGAGGCACGGCAAGTCGATAGGCCACCTCTCTTACTCGCTCTAGCACCTCAAAAGGTCCTATAAAACGGGGACTGAGCTTTCCCCGACCTCCGAACCTGATAACTCCACGAGTAGGGGAAATCTTCAAGAACACATGATCCCCGACTTTGAACTCTAGGGCCCTCCTGCTGGTATCTGCCCAACTCTTCTGTCGATCCTGAGCCGCCTTGATACGCCGTCTGATCATTTGGACCTTGTCGACTGTTTGAACAATGAGTTCGGGGCTCAGTAATCTTCGTTCTCTCACATCATCCCAACATACTGGGGATCGACACTTCCGCCCGTATAGTGCTTCAAAAGGAGCCATCTGAATACTAGCCTGATAACTATTGTTATAAGAGAACTCGACTAGATGCAGATGGTCCTCCCAAGAACCCTGAAAGTCCAACATACAGGCTCTCAACATGTCCTCGAGCGTCTGAATCGTACGCTCGGATTGTCCATCCGTCTGTGGGTGATAAGCTGTGCTGAAATTAAGGCGGGTACCCAAGCTCTCCTGTAAGCTCCTCCAAAAGTGCGACAAGAATCTCGTGTCCCGGTCTGACACAATGCTGACTGGAACACCATGAAGTCGTACAATCTCCTGCATATATCTTTCTGCCAATGATTCTGTCGATTGTCCCACTCGGAAAGGTAGGAAGTGTGCAGCTTTTGTGAGGCGATCGACGATAACCCAAATGGCGTTATTGCCCCTAGGGCTCCGTGGTAAGGCCGTCATGAAATCCATAGTAATGTGCTCCCACTTCCATTCCAGTATCGGCAGGGGTTGTAACAGTCCTGCTGTCCTCTGATATTCCGCCTTCACCTGCTGACATACCAAGAACCTGGATACAAACCTCGCAATTTCCCGCTTCATTCCGTTCCACCAAAAGTGCTGCTTTAGGTCCTGATACATTTTTGTACTTCCCGGATGCACAGAATAAGCTGAACTGTGGGCTTCAGCCAATACTTCTTCTCGAACATCTCCCTTAGGTACGCAGAGTCTGCTACCGAATCTCAGAGAGCCATCCTCATGTATAATCAAATCCGTTCTCAGTCCAGCTTCCACTTCCTCTCTGAACTTTTTGCAATCGGGGATCATCCGCTTGTGCAGTCTTGATGCGATCCACCAGAGAAGATTGCACCTGTAGCTGCCAAAGTTGACTGAGTGCGCTCGGCGTAACGACTTCAAGTTCAAGTCTCTAAAAGTCCTCAATAATGCTCCTCTGATCGGTCAACATCATGATCGCTGGCTTGCGACTGAGCGCATCTGGTACAACATTCACCTTCCCCGGGTGATACTGAAGGTCCAAGTCATAATCCGCCATCAGCTCTAGCCATCGGCGCTGCCTCATATTTAGTTCCTTCTGAGTGAAACGTACTTTAAACTTTTGTGATCTGTGTACACTTCCACTTTCTCACCCAAAAGATAGTGCCTCCAAATCTTCAATTCAAATACTACCGCAGCTAACTCCAAGTCATGTGTAGGATAGTTCTTCTCATGGTTTCTCAGTTGTCGAGAGGCGTAAGCAACCACTCGGCCGTGCTGCATCAAAACACAGCCTAAACCCTTCCCTGAGGCATCACTGTGTATCACCAAACCACCAGAATCATCTGGTACAGTAAGAATAGGCGCCGTGGTTAACTTCTGCTTTAGTGTGTCGAATGCCTGAGTGCACTCCTGTGTCCATGTAAACGGCACGTCCTTCCGTGTCAGCCTCGTCAATGGTTCCGCGATTCTTGAGAAATCTTGGACGAATCTCCGATAATAACCTGCCAATCCCAGAAAACTCCTGATCTCGGCCACTGACTTCGGCGTTGGCCAATCTCTGACAGATTCTATCTTTGCCGGGTCCACCGAGATGCTTTCGCCCGAAACAATAAGTCCCAAAAACTGTACCTTGTCGAGCCAGAATTCACACTTGCTTAGCTTTGCATACAGCTTCTCTTCCCGAAGAATTTGTAGGACCGTGCGCAAATGTTCAGCGTGCTCTTCCCGGGTCTTCGAGTAGACAAGTATGTCGTCGATAAACACAACGACAAACGTGTCCAAGTACTTTGCGAACACCCTGTTCATCAAGTCCATGAATATTGCTGGGGCATTGGTAACACCGAACGGCATCACAAGGAACTCGTAATGTCCGTATCGGGTCCTGAAAGCCGTCTTGCATACATCCTCGGCTGCTACTCTGATTTGATGATATCCAGAACGGAGGTCCAACTTCGAGAATACCTTGGCTCCACTTAGCTGATCGAATAGGTCGTCAATACGTGGGATTGGGTACTTGTTCTTTATTGTGACCTTGTTCAGCTCCCGATAATCTATACACATTCGCAGCGATCCATCCTTCTTCTTTACTAACAGAACTGGTGCACCCCACGGTGAAGCGTTTGGCCGAATAAATCCCTTCTCCAATAGTTCTTCAACCTGCTTCTTCAACTCCGCCAACTCAACTGGTGCCATTCTATATGGGGCTCTGGATACTGGGGCTGTACCTGGAATCAAGTCGATTGAGAACTCCAAGATTCGAGGAGGTGGTAGACCTGGTAAATCTTCGGGAAATACGTCGAGAAAGTCCCGAACAATTTCTGGGACTGGGCTCTTATCAATCTCCATAGCTGTCATCTCCTTATGCTTTGCTCTGTATTTAGCTGGCTCCAAAGATTCGCTTCCGCCCTAGAAAATAAACTCTGGGTGATTGGGAATGCGGAAGATCACATTCCTTGCACGACAATCGATAACAGCATGAAAAGTGCTCATCCAATCCATCCCAAGAATTGCGTCGTAACTGCCCGTCCCAATTAGGAGGAAATTCGCATAGAATTTCCTGCCACACACTACAACCGGGCATAATCTACATTCTCGACTAGATATTATAATGCCATTACCCGTATGAATTTCCCATCCCTTAGTTAGTGGTTCATATGGTATTGAGGGTGTATCAGTGAAATACTCAGACAAGAAACAATGCGATGCTCCCGAATCAAAAAGTACTCTAGCTGGCAAGGAATGTATGAGCAAAGTACCTGTAACCACGTCTCCTGACGCCTCTGCCTGCTCGGCGATCAAGGTGAAAGCCCGTCCCTGACCGCGACCCGTAAAGGGTTGTCTCTGCTCCTGCGGCCTCTGCTGTGGCGGTCCAGAACCTCCCTGTATCTCTGCTCGCTCAGGGCAACTGCCAATCCTATGCTGACTGGAACCGCAAATCAAGCACTGTCCCTTGGCACGGCGACAGTCCTTCTGGGTATGCCCACCTCTACCGCAATAGCCGCAAACTACGCCCTGTCTCTGGGGGCGATGCTGTGGTACGAACGGGCGCTTCATTTGTGTCGTTCCTGGCCTGTGAACCGGTATGGCTCCTCGAGAAGGCGCGTGGGTACATGCTGGAACGACTGGGGGTCTCCTGAACTTATTAATCAATTGCTCCTGAACTCTCGCCGCGTTGAGTACCTGTGCGAAAGTCTGTAGATCCAACGATGCAATCAACTGCTGCAACTCAAAATCTAACCCCTGAAGGAAACGTCTGGCCCTGGTGGCCTCTGAGGCGACCATGTACGGAGCAAAACGACTCAAGCAGTTGAACTCTGCCGCATAAACGTCCACTGGGCGTCCATTCTAATTCAAAAGAATAAACCTCTCCTCCATTTCTGCCTTGGCTGTGGAAGGAAAATAATGATCTAGGAAACACTCCTTAAACTTACTCCATTCGGTCGGCCCGTCAAGTCTGCTTTCTTCCACCGACCACCACATACGGGCATCGTCTTCTAATTGTATCTTTATCACGTCCACCCTATCTTTCTCTGGAACCCTGGCGGCAGTCAATAAATTTTCCATGTTCACCAGCCATTGCTCAGCCTCAAGGGGTTCAGCTAGCCCTATGAATACAGCTGGGTGTAACCGTCGGAAGTCTGATACTGTACCAACCCTAGCATGATAAGCTGGTGGGACAACGCCCTCGGGGGCGGTAATGAGTGCGGAGGGTCCTCCTGCGGTGGTAATTGCCCTGAGTCCCTCAGTGAGTAAATCTGTCTTCCTCTCCTGAGCTTCCGCGAGGGTGGTCAGTGCACTAAGTATTCTTTCCGTGCGGTCCTGAGAGCTGGAGTTCGAGGAGGGATCGTTCGGGGACATCATATCACTGGAAGATTCAAAAGGATAGGATCAGATTCAAGGATGGAAATCAAGAGTAGTGAAACAAGAATAACGTAATACAGCATAGTTAATGTTATCCCTTGATACTAAACACAGGCTCTGATACCAACTAAACCATGTCACGCCCCGCTTCCCAAAATACGGAAAACGAGGGATGACTAGGCCAGCCATGCTCCTACGGTCAAGGAATCATCCCGCCGTAGTCACACTTCGGCTTCTAGCATTACATGGTAATCAGTAAATAAAGCGCAGTGGTAAAGGAATCACATCACTAATTCATTACATTAATATTCCATTGTTCACCAATTACGGATAACAAGAACAATTACTAACTAAGTTCAATCTCTCGATCACTTTTATGGAAAGCAGTAAATGAAGAAAGTACACCAAGCTATATCTCCGTGAACTCGAAGGGTAGATCCGTCTCCTGTATTGGTCCTTCCGCGGAATCTGAGCATGCATACTCAGGTCGTTAGAGCGACACAACAATAATATTATTATAATAAGCTAAAACAGGTAAATGAGGTATTACTAGTGTAAGAACAATGCAAGTAATCACTATGTCACTATATGATGCAGAATATGTTCTGTGTCCTTATCGGTCTCTAGGTCATGTTTGAAATCGCATAGTGGAAGGAGGATCATGTTTAACAGGAGTCTCGTACATACCCGAGACAACGGCCCACATGCCCGGGACATAACCCTGTCAGCCGGATCGCTAGATCCTACCCTACATGTATCAGTATTACTGTTCGAATGATCATCCTCTAAAACATGGTCCCGCTAAATACGATGCTCTTTCCACTTTGATTTCCCCTTTTTCCCCAGGTTTTCACTAGTTATGATCTTGATTTAGTCGTGTACAAGTATACCAATAGCACGGTTTTATCACAGTTCACTGTATCAATCACTGTTACGAATATTCACTTTCCATTGGTGTACTCGTCACTCCTAAACCAACATCTATCACGCACGATAATGCAATGTCCACACGCACTAACACTGAGTATATGGCAAGGGTATGATATATGTATGTATGCTACCAATAAGCTCTGTATGTTATGAATCAACATGCATGTCATTAACTTACATAAATTGCATAAATTAATATGTTAAGAATTCAGCAAAATGATACAAGTAAGATACATAGAACACTCAGTCAGCAATTCATCAAAATTTGGTTCAGTTCAATCGGGATTCCGGTTTTCATGATATAGCTGTTTCATTTTAAGTGCTTGCGGCTGGAAATTCAGTTTCAGAACTGAATGTCCGTTTCGCGACACGAATTGCACCCAGTTGGGCTCAGAATTTAGCGATACTACAGTTGAATGAAATCTAGGGTTTTCAATAGAGTATTCAACGCAACAGACAGATCCTCAATCGCATCTGTACGTTGAAAGTTATACACAGTTTAACCTCAGTGTGTCATTTCTGAATCTGTTCTGAACAGTTATACATTCTGCCCTTTTATTTACAGTTTAAAATAGCAAACGACAATGAAACGGAATGGAACCACTTGTTTTCTTTAACTAACAGAATTATATTTAATCTAATGCAGGGTTCCGTAACATACGACTTCAGTAAACACAGTGACGCACATTTTGGTACAGTACATGATAAACAGAATCGCTCTGGACTGCAGTCCAGAGTCGCATTCCGATCTAATTATCATCACAGTTACAGAACAGAAATCATTAGAATTTTACATAGGGTTAAAGTTCGTCGAGTCGGCTTCCTTTTAAGCCCTCGAACGCATCATTCCAGTATGTATATAATTTACGGTGATTTTATTCATTTTCAGATACGAGAAAACTTCTAGTTTTAACGGCATAATTGGGGGTATCAATTTCAGTCACTAACAATCGTATTTTCCGGTGAGATTTTTACACGATATTTATCATTATGAGGGCCAACAGAAAACATTTACTTCCGTGAAATTAAACAATTATTTTCATTGGGATCTAGTATCGAACACATAGGTCACTATATATATCGGGAATCGGCAAATTCGTAAACTAGATGATTTAGGTTTGTACCACTATTATTTTAGCATGAAGCAAGTAAACACTTGCCTGGAAAATATCTCGGGGTCGTACGGCAGCAACGGTATCACGAACGCGCGATGTACGCCGTAAAACGAATTGCGCGAGCTTGGCTCGCGATGCGGATTTTGCGTCGGAGTTGCCCGGGGCCGTCAAGTGCTTGCTGGAAGCGGAGATGGTGCTCTGTGGTTGGCCTGGGACTTGCTGGGGTCGACGACGGTGCTCCGGCGGATAGCAACAGCGGTGTGCTCGGAGGAGTATTGTGAGTTTGGAAAGAGAGAGAGAGAGAGAGTTCGATCTGGAATGATGGTGACGATGCTGAGGATGTCGAAGGTCGATGAGGTGTTTCAGACGAAGTGGGGGTTCGTCTGTGTCGATTGCAGGCGGTGACCGTGGTTGGGTGTGAGTGGGTTTGGGAGTGCTGAGGATGCTTGGTAGGGGGTGCTCGGGTCGATGGAGGATACATGGGCTCTTGGGGTGAGTTACTTGATAGAAGAGAGTGAAGGAGGAGGAAGGGGGATCGCTGAGGTGGTTGTCGTCGTCGGAGGGGTCGTCGTGAAGTTTGCAGTGGGTTGTTGTGGGTTCGTGGGAAGTTTTTGAGGGGTTGGAGAGTTTTGAGATGGAGTTGGAAAGTGAGAGGGAGATGAGGAGTTGGAGACGGGGAGTTTGAGGGAGTCGTGGCCGGGGTCGCGGGTCGTGGGCAACGGCGAGGCGACGTGGGGAGCTCGGGGACGTGGGCTCGCGAGGAGGGAAAAGAATGGGCGGGAAGTTTTTACGTGGGGAAGGAGATGGGTTAAATGAAGCGGGTCGGGTCGGTTAGTTGAGGAGGCGGGCCGGGGGGAGTGGGCCGGGCCCATTTAAAAATAATTCCTTTTTAAAAAACAAACGAAGTGGACTGAGGGTTGAGAGTGGGAAAGGGCCGGGGCTTAATTTAGGGATTTATTTAAAAAAAAATTGAATGGGCTGGGTTGGTTTAAGGGTTTTAGGTTTCAGTATTTTTTTGTGTTTATTTTGTTTTGGAAGAAACTTTAAATATTAAAACCTAATCAACACATTTTCACACAAGATGAATAGGAGAAAAATGGGATTAATATTCGGGAGACTAGGAAAAATATAGACGATTCTCATTGAAGAAAACGGGGATTTACATCATACCCCCCTTATCAAAAATTTCGTCCTCGAAATTTAACAAGGATACAAAAATACAATGTACTAAACAAAGAGATGTGGATAACGATCACGGATATCTTCCTCCCGCTCCCAGGTGGATTCTCCTAGGGAACGACCGCCCCAAGATACTCGGACTAACGGAATGACCTTATTCTTCAGCACTTTCTCTCTGCGGTCGAGGATGGTAGTAGGCTGCTCCTCGTACGATAAATCGGTACCCAAAACTAGCTCTGAATGATCCAGGATATGGCTCTCATCCCGAACATAATGCCGCAACTGTGACACGTGGAAGGTATTGTGCACACCAGCTAGCGATGGAGGCAAGACAAGTCGATAGGCCACCTCTCCTACTAGCTCTAGCACCTCAAAAGGTCCTATAAAACGGGGACTGAGCTTTCCCCGACCTCCGAACCTGATAACTCCACGAATAGGGGAAATCTTCAAGAACACATGATCCCCGACTTCGAACTCTAGGGCCCTCCTGCTGGTATCTGCCCAACTCTTCTGTCGATCCCGAGCCGCCTTGATACGCCGTCTGATCATTTGGACCTTGTCGACTGTTTGAACAATGAGTTCGGGGCCCAGTAATCTTCGTTTTCCCACATCATCCCAACATACTGGGGATCGACACTTCCGCCCGTATAGTGCTTCAAAAGGAGCCATCTGAATACTAGCCTGATAACTATTGTTATAAGAGAACTCGACTAGATGCAGATGGTCCTCCCAGGAACCCTGAAAGTCCAACATACAGTCTCTCAACATGTCCTCGAGCGTCTGAATCGTACGCTCGGATTGTCCATCCGTCTGTGGGTGATAAGCTGTGCTGAAATTAAGGCGGGTACCCAAGCTCTCCTGTAAGCTCCTCCAAAAGTGCGACAAGAATCTCGTGTCCCGATCTGACACAATGCTGACTGGAACACCGTGAAGTCGTACAATCTTCTGCATATATCTTTCTGCCAATGATTCTGTCGATTGTCCCACTCGGAAAGGTAAGAAGTGTGCAGCTTTTGTGAGGCGATCGACGATAACCCAAATGGCGTTATTGCCCCTAGGGCTCCGTGGTAAGGCCGTCACGAAATCCGTAGTAATGTGCTCCCACTTCCATTCCGGTATCGGCAGGGGTTGTAACAGTCCTGCTGTCCTCTGATGTTCCGCCTTCACCTGCTGACATACCAAGCACCTGGATACAAACCTCACTATTTCCCGCTTCATTCCGTTCCACCAAAAGTGCTGCTTTAGGTCCTGATACATTTTTGTACTTCCCGGATGCACAGAATAAGCTTAACTGTGGGCTTCAGCCAATACTTCTTCTCGAACATCTCCCTTAGGTACGCAGAGTCTGCTACCGAATCTCAGAGAGCCATCCTCATGTATAATCAAATCCGTTCTCAGTCCAGCTTCCACTTCCTCTCTGAACTTTTTGCAATCGGGGATCATCCGCTTGTGCAGTCTTGATGCGATCCACCAGAGAAGATTGCACCTGTAGCTGCCAAAGTTGACTGAGTGCGCTCGGCGTAACGACTTTAAGTTCAAGTCTCTGAAAGTCCACAATAATGCTTCTCTGATCGGTCAACATCATGATCGCTGGCTTGCGACTGAGCGCATCTGGTACAACATTCACCTTCCCCGGGTGATACTGAAGGTCCAAGTCATAATCCGCCATCAGTTCTAGCCATCGGCGTTGCCTCATATTTAGTTCCTTCTGAGTGAAAACGTACTTTAAACTTTTGTGATCTGTGTACACTTCCACTTTCTCACCCAAAAGATAGTGCCTCCAAATCTTCAATGCAAATACTACCGCAGCTAACTCCAAGTCATGCGTAGGATAGTTCTTCTCGTGGTTTCTCAGTTCTCGAGAGGCGTAAGCAACCACTCGGCCTTGCTGCATCAAAACACAGCCTAAACCCTTCCCTGAGGCATCACTGTGTATCACCAAACCACCGGAATCATCTGGTACAGTAAGAATAGGCGCCGTGGTTAACTTCTGCTTTAGTGTGTCGAATGCCTGAGTGCACTCCTGTGTCCATGTAAACGGCACGTCCTTCCATGTCAGCCTCGTCAATGGTTCCGCGATTCTTGAGAAATCTTGGACGAATCTCCGATAATAACCTGCCAATCCCAGAAAACTCCTTATCTCGGCTACTGACTTCGGCGTTGGCCAATCTCTGACAGATTCTATCTTTGCCGGGTCCACCGAGATGCCTTCGTCCGAAACAATATGTCCTAAAAACTGTACCTTGTCGAGCCAGAATTCACACTTGCTTAGCTTCGCATACAGCTTCTCTTCCCGAAGAATTTGTAGGACCGTGCGCAAATGTTCAGCGTGCTCTTCCCGGGTCTTCGAGTAGACAAGTATGTCGTCGATAAACACAACGACAAACGTGTCCAAGTACTTTGCGAACACCCTGTTCATCAAGTCCATGAATATTGCTGGGGCATTGGTAACACCGAACGGCATCACAAAGAACTCGTAATGTCCGTATCGAGTCCTGAAAGCCGTCTTGCATACATCCTCGGCTGCTACTCTGATTTGATGATATCCAGAACGGAGGTCCAACTTCGAGAATACCTTGGCTCTACTTAGCTGATCGAATAGGTCGTCAATGCGCGGGATTGGGTACTTATTCTTTATTGTGACCCTGTTCAGCTCCCGATAATCTATACACATATCACGACCCGCAGGGTACGGAACGTGATTGGCACTTAAGTTTACGAAACGTCTAAAGACGTCCGTAAAATAAGTAAGCCAAAGCCCAGAAAACAAAACCAATTAAGCAAAAGAGTGAAGAAAACCCAATCAATTGAAAGCAAGTTTATCAAATAAGTCATGTAAAACCCTTTTTAAAAACAATACCAATTTTTCCGAAAATTTCGGCAGAGTCTCCTTTGTAAATACTGGCCCCCAAAATGGGTACAACAAAAATATATATGAATCCAACAGAATAGGGCATCTCCAAGCGGGAGCTAACTCTTCGCCACAAGACGGTCACAAATCCCACGCAATATAAAATGACAACAAGCAAAATAATCATAATGAAGCATAAGAAAACATCATGTCGACTCAAGTGAGCTCGACCCCAAAATACAGCATAAAAGTCCACAAACCTCACAGTCTCATCTCTAGGTCAATATACAATAATACTGGTAGAAACAGTAGATGGAGTACACTAGATACAAGAATATACAAGGTGGTACAAAAATAATAACATAACCCACCTATGAGCAAATCTCGAGCCCAGGCAAAAGAGGCAAAAGAACAAGTGCGCCCGCCGCTACTGAACTGACGGAGCGGACCTGCAAAAGACTGTGGCAAAACGGGGGTGAGTTGCCAACTCGTGAGTAATAAATAACATCTACAAAGGCTATCGTATGCATGCACACAAGCATCCTAGCATCTAAAATACAGGTATGACGGGATGCACTAGCAGGTGTGTATACAACATCAGTGTACTAATATGTATGCAACATGAATATCTGAGGTCTCAATAGGTATATATAAGAAACATTTTATCTCTTTTTGTTTTTGAAACTCTTTTAGAATGCCAGCATAATACTCAAAGAATCGACGAGAACCGGTGTCCAGCAACGACACCCAAAAGCTGTCTCAAATCTCATAAATGTATCTCTGGCCTCAGCCGTCCGGCTGACCCATCTCAAATATCAATATCTCATCATCTAGCGGCCACGGTCGGTATCCTCTGGATATCCGCCGTCCCAAACAGTCACCGGTAGGTAATCCGTCCCCTGCCAGGCTCAACGTCAACACCACATTCCTCTTGCCCCGGGGTACCTTACCGGGCCCACCATGTACCCGTGCCGGTTCCTCCACTCCTCGACACGGATTTCCAAAACCACAGCAAACTCATGGTGGACGACACTTACATCACTAGAAAACCGCAATTTACATATTTTTAAAAGATAATAAGTTTAGAAATTTTGCGGCTTTCCCCCGAAATCCAGCAATATCATAAAATCTCAAGAAATCCTCATAAGTGCATATATCAGTGATAATGAATGCATATGGTATCAAATATCAAGTTGCGATGTGTGATTAATGGATTAAGCATAAACTATTAATATGATGAAGTACATGCACATGAATAGCAATCCTACGGTTTCATTTTAAGGAATTAAAGGCAATAGCACAAGTTTAAGTATCAATTAGTAAAAGGTTTAAATTTAAAGGTTATCTAGTGTGGTGGCATGGCAATTACCAGGGTGTGTGTGTAAGCATGAATAGTGCTCGTGCTGCATATAAAAACCCTGGCAATGGTGCAGGTGTCCTATAAAATGGTTTCGTATAGGTATGTCAATATAATGCATGGATGCAGCAAATAGTCAAATAAGTATTTCACCCCTAATTACTAACATCACTAAGGATCTTGTAAGTTACTAAAACTATCGGGCGGCTTGCGCCATCCAACGATAGCCCCCCGTAGATGTTACATCTACTCACCGGAATCCCTGGCTAGCTGTGTCCAATCACCGCCTTTCCCTTTCGCGCCGCGTCTGACGTCTCCGCGACCGAATCTGGAATTTACATCAATACCAAACATAAGGTTACATATCAAGAACGACGCAAAACCCCAACGAAACTACTAAAGTTCACTAGCTAGGTACAACGTGCACAAAGTGCGCGGAACACACGCGAAAATCGCAAAAACTGCCAAAAACGCCGATTTGGTCGCCCGGCAAAACTAAAACCCGACTACCCAAAAATCCGCACTCACGCATCCTAAAAGTCGTAGGACAAGCCATTACAATCATCAAGATATCAAAAATAATTCATCACATAATTTTATAACAAAACTAGTAAGCATTTGCATTCCAAAATCGGTGCAAAAATCGCCGATTTGCGACAAAACGACTACAATCTAGCATAATCACCCAAGTCACACCATTAGATAACCACTACACAAAATTTCAACACATTAACCATGCTCCAAAACCTAAATTCCACAACCAACCCTTTCTTGATTTTTCTCAAAAGCAATTGCAATTCAAAATCCATACTAGAAAAACTTAACTAACACTAATTTCAAACCCAATTAGCAAGTTCACCTCTTAGATTTAGGTTAGCAAAATACTAGATAACAAATTGGGTTTAATCAACAAAAAAAATGGTTTCTAAACCTTAATTCAACTCATTAATCATACTACACAACCCATTTCCATACACTAACCCCTTTCTAGATTTTCCTAAAACAACAATTTACAACCAAAATCAAACATTTAAAATTAACTAAATTAGCAAAATTTGAAGACTACATAACAAGGTAACCATATAGATTAGTTAAGTAACAACTAGATTAACTACAAAACAAATTAATTAACTATCATGGCTTCAAAACCCTAGTTTAAACAAACTACTCTTTTTAAAAAAAACAAGATTAGAAATTAGCTAACTTTTAACACTAATACCATATAATTAAAGGAATTTAGCAAAAAAAAGAAAGTAACTTGATGGAAATTATACCTCAATTGAGATCTAGCAAGAATAAATTTTGCTCCAAATGATGGCCTCAAGCATCAAGATCCAAGCTCGGGAGGTGAAGGAAAAGAAAGATGAAGGAAGGTTTAATTGCAAGCTTTAAATTTCCAATTTTTCTTTTGAATTAAACTTGAAGAAATTGGAAGAAATGGAAAGAAAAGAGATGAAGGGGAGGGGAGCAGATTTCGGCAGTAAAGGAATTGGGGGGGGGGGGAAGTGTGTGTGTGTACTATGTTATATCATTCCCTTTCTAAGTCAACACACATCTTTAATTAATCAAAAAAAAAAGAAACCAACCCAATACATTCATCAAATGAATTGAAATGGAGAATTGGAGGGGGAAAACCTGCAGGTGGGCTCGGCCCAAAGGAGGAAGGGAAAATATGAGAGGTGGTAAAAAGGAAAACAAGCAAAAGAAGCCCCCCACAAATTCATATTTGCAAGCTTAGGTTTAATTAATTATATTTTTGTTTTCCATAATAGAAATTAGTAAAAACTTAAAATAAAATACTCAAAATTTATGTTACCACTAGATTTTAATTATCATAATTTTAAAGATTAAAATTAGCCCGGAAAAATTTGTATTTATCGCTAATTTAATATATTTTCTTACCGGCTTAAAATAATATTAAAAAATTGAAAAATTAGGGAAAATTTTTAAACGACCAGAATTTCATATTTAACTCATTAGCTACAAAAAAACAAGCAATTACCTATCCATTTTAGGTATAATTAGCCCTAAACTGCAAAATAACAAGAAAGACGGTTTTCGGAAAAATACCGAATTTTCACCGAATTTCAGGAAAACACCAAAATGACTTTTCAAGACGCTACAACACATTCGCAGCGATCCATCCTTCTTCTTTACTAACAGAACTGGTGCACCCCACGGTGAAGTGCTTGGCCGAATAAATCCCTTCTCCAATAGTTCTTCAACCTGCTTCTTCAACTCCGCCAACTCAACTGGTGCCATTCTATATGGGGCTCTGGATACTGGGGCTGTACCTGGAATTAAGTCGATTGAGAACTCCAAGATTCGAGGAGGTGGTAGACCTGGTAAATCTTCGGGAAATACGTCGAGAAAGTCCCGAACAATTTCTGGGACTGGGCTCTTATCAATCTCCATAGCTGTCATCTCCTTAGGCTTTGCTCTGTATTTAGCTGGCTCCAAAGATTCGCTTCCGCCCTCGAAAATAAACTCCGGGTGATTGGGAATGCGGAAGATCACATTCCTTGCACGACAATCGATAACAGCATGAAAAGTGCTCATCCAATCCATCCCAAGAATTGCGTCGTAACTGCCCGTCCCAATTAGGAGGAAATTCGTTTAGAATTCCCTGCCACACACTACAACCGGGCATAATCTACATTCTCGACTAGATATTATAATGCCATTACCCGTATGAATTTCCCATCCCTTAGTTAGTGGTTCATATGGTATTGAGTGTGTATCAGTGAAATACTCAGACAAGAAACAATGCGATGCTCCCGAATCAAAAAGTACTCTAGCTGGTAAGGAATGTACGAGCAAAGTACCTGTAACCACGTCTCCTGACGCCTCTGCCTGCTCGGCGGTCAAGGTGAAAGCCCGTCCCTGACCGCGACCCGTAAAGGGTTGTCTCTGCTCCTGCGGCCTCTGTTGTGGCGGTCCAGAACCTCCCTGTATCTCTGCTCGCTCAGGGCAACTGCCAATCCTATACTGACTGGAACCGCAAATCAAGCACTGTCCCTTGGCACAGCGACATTCCTTCTGGGTATGCCCACCTCTACCGCAATAGCCGCAAACTATGCCCTGTCTCTGGGGGCGATGCTGTGGTACGAACGGGCGCTTCATTTGTGTCGTTCCTGTCCTGTGAACCGGTATGGCTCCTCGAGAAGGCGCGTGGGTACATGCTGGAACGACTGGGGGTCTCCTGAACTTGTTAATCAATTGCTCCTGAACTCTCGCCGCGTTGAGTACCTGTGCGAAAGTCTGTAGATCCAACGATGCAATCAACTGCTGCAACTCAAAATCTAACCCCTGAAGGAAACGTCTGGCCCTGGTGGCCTCTGAGACGACCATGTACGGAGCAAAACTACTCAAGCGGTTGAACTCTGCGGCATAAATGTCCACTGGGCGTCCATTCTGCTTCAAAAGAATAAACCTCTCCTCCATTTCTGCCTTGGCTGTGGAAGGAAAATAATGATCGAGGAAACACTCCTTAAACTTACTCCATTCGATCGGCCCGTCAAGTCTGCTTTCTTCCACCGACCACCACGTACGGGCTTCGTCTTCCAATTGTATCTTTATCACGTCCACCCTATCTTCCTCTGGAACCCTGGCGGCAGTCAATAAATTTTCCATGTTCACCAGCCATTGCTCAGCCTCAAGGGGTTCAGCTAGCCCTGTGAATACAGCTGGGTGTAACCGTCGGAAGTCTGATACTGTACCAACCCTAGCATGATAAGCTGGTGGGACAACGCCCTCGGGGGCGGTAATGAGTGCGGAGGGTCCTCCTGCGGCGGTAATCGCCCTGAGTCCCTCAGTGAGTAAATCTGTCTTCCTCTCCTGAGCTTCCGCTAGGGTGGTCAGTGCACTAAGTATTCTTTCCGTGCGGTCCTGAGAGCTGGAGTCCGAGGAGGGATCGTTCGGGGACATCATATCACTGGAAGATTCAAAAGGATAGGATCAGATTCAAGGATGGAAATCAAGAGTAGTGAAACAAGAATAACGTAATACAGCATAGTTAATGTTATCCCTTGATACTAAACACAGGCTCTGATACCAACTAAACCATGTCACGCCCCGCTTCCCAAAATACGGAAAACGAGGGATGACTAGGCCAGCCATGCTCCTACGGTCAAGGAATCATCCCGCCGTAGTCACACTTCGGCTTCTAGCATTACATGGTAATCAGTAAATAAAGCACAGTGGTAAAGGAATCACATCACTAATTCATTACATTAATATTCCATTGTTCACCAATTACGGATAACAAGAACAATTACTAACCAAGTTCAATCTCTCGATCACTTTTATGGAAAGCAGTAAATGAAGAAAGTACACCAAGCTATATCTCCGTGAACTCGAAGGGTAGATCCGTTTCCTGTACTGGTCCTTCCGCGGAATCTGAGCATGCATACTCAGGTCGTCAGAGCGACACAACAATAATATTATTATAATAAGCTAAAACAGGTAAATGAGGTATTACTAGTGTAAGAACAATGCAAGTAATCACTATGTCACTATATGATGCAGAATATGTTCTGTGTCCCTATCGGTCTCTAGGTCATGTTTGAAATCGCATAGTGGAAGGAGAATCATGTTTAACAGGAGTCTCGTACATACCCGAGACAACGGCCCACATGCCCGGGACATAACCCTGTCAGCCGGATCGCTAGATCCTACCCTACATGTATCAGTATCACTGTTCGAATGATCATCCTCTAAAACACGGTCCCGCTAAATACGATGCTCTTTCCACTTTGATTTCCCCCTTTTCCCCAGGTTTTCACTAGTTATGATCTTGATTTAGTCGTGTACAAGTATACCAATAGCACGGTTTTATCACAGTTCACTGTATCAATCACTGTTACGAATATTCACTTTCCATTGGTGTACTCGTCACTCCTAAACCAACATCTATCACGCACGATAATGCAATGTCCACACGCACTAACACTGAGTATATGGCAAGGGTATGATATATGTATGTATGCTACCAATAAGCTCTGTATGTTATGAATCAACATGCATGTCATTAACTTACATAAATTGCATAAATTAATATGTTAAGAATTCAGCAAAATGATACAAGTAAGATACATAGAACACTCAGTCAGCAATTCATCAAAATTTGGTTCAGTTCAATCGGGATTCCGGTTTTCATGATATAGCTGTTTCATTTTAAGTGCTTGCGGCTGGAAATTCAGTTTCAGAACTGAATGTCCGTTTCGCGACACGAATTGCACCCAGTTGGGATCAGAATTTAGCGATGATACAGTTGAATGAAATCTAGGGTTTTCAATAGAGTATTCAACGCAACAGACAGATCCTCAATCGCATCTGTACGTTGAAAGTTATACACAGTTTAACCTCAGTGTGTCATTTCTGAATCTGTTCTGAACAGTTATACATTCTGCCCTTTTATTTACAGTTTAAAATAGCAAACGGCAATGAAACGGAATGGAACCACTTGTTTTCTTTAACTAACAGAATTATCTTTAATCTAATGCAGGGTTCCGTAACATACGACTTCAGTAAACACAGTGACGCATATTTTGGTACAGTACATGATAAACAGAATCGCTCTGGACTGCAGTCCAGAGTCGCATTCCGATCTAATTATCATCACAGTTACAGAACAGAAATCATTAGAATTTTACATAGGGTTAAAGTTCGTCGAGTCGGCTTCCTTTTAAGCCCTCGAACGCATCATTCCAGTATGTATATAATTTACGGTGATTTTATTCATTTTCAGATACGAGAAAACTTCTAGTTTTAACGGCATAATTGGGGGTATCAATTTCAGTCACTAACAATCGTATTTTCCGGTGAGATTTTTACACGATATTTATCATTATGAGGGCCAACAGAAAACATTTACTTCCGTGAAATTAAACAATTATTTTCATTGGGATCTAGTATCGAACACATAGGTCACTATATATATCGGGAATCGGCAAATTCGTAAACTAGATGATTTAGGTTTGTACCACTATTATTTTAGCATGAAGCAAGTAAACACTTGCCTGGAAAATATCTCGGGGTCGCACGGCAGCAACGGTGTCACAAACGCGCGATGTACGCCGTAAAACGAATTGCGCGAGCTTGGCTCGCGATGCGGATTTTGCGTCGGAGTTGCCCGGGGCCGTCAAGTGCTTGCTGGAAGCGGAGATGGTGCTCTGTGGTTGGCCTGGGACTTGCTGGGGTCGACGACGGTGCTCCGGCGGATAGCAACAGCGGTGTGCTCGGAGGAGTATTGTGAGTTTGGAAAGAAAGAGAGAGAGAGAGAGAGTTCGATCTGGAATGATGGTGACGATGCTGAGGATGTCGAAGGTCGATGAGGTGTTTCAGACGAAGTGGGGGTTCGTCGGCGTCGATTGCAGGCGGTGACCGTGGTTGGGTGTGAGTGGGTTTGGGAGTGCTGAGGATGCTTGGTAGGGGGTGCTCGGGTCGATGGAGGATACATGGGCTCTTGGGGTGAGTTACTTGATAGAAGAGAGTGAAGGAGGAGGAAGGGGGATCGCTGAGGTGGTTGTCGTCGTCGGAGGGGTCGTCGTGAAGTTTGCAGTGGGTTGTTGTGGGTTCGTGGGAAGTTTTTGAGGGGTTGGAGAGTTTTGAGAAGGAGTTGGAGAGTGAGAGGGAGATGAGGAGTTGGAGACGGGGAGTTTGAGGGAGTCATGGCCGGGGTCGCGGGTCGTGGGCAACGGCGAGGCGACGTGGGGAGCTCGGGGACGTGGGCTCGCGAGGAAGGAAAAGAATGGGCGGGAAGTTTTTACGTGGGGAAGGAGATGGGTTAAATGAAGCGGGTCGGGTCGGTTAGTTGAGGAGGCGGGCCGGGGGGAGTGGGCCGGGCCCGTTTAAAAATAATTCCTTTTTAAAAAACAAACGAAGTGGACTGAGGGTTGAGAGTGGGAAAGGTCCGGGGCTTAATTTAGGGATTTATTTAAAAAAAATTTGAATGGGCTGGGTTGGTTTAAGGGTTTTAGGTTTCAGTATTTTTTTGTGTTTATTTTGTTTTGGAAGAAACTTTAAATATTAAAACCTAATCAACACATTTTCACACAAGATGAATAGGAGAAAAATAGGGTTAATATTCGGGGGACTAGGAAAAATATAGACGATTCTCATTGAAGAAAACGGGGATTTACAGCTGAGAAAGCTCAGCGCGCAGGAGGGCTCGGAGGTGAGCCAATGGTTATTTGTAAGACGAGCATAAGAGCGTTCTGGAAGGCTATCGAAGGTCGAGACAATTCTCAGGGCGAAGGCCCGGAGTACACCTTCAATGTACCATTCTTACTCTTTTCCCGTAAGCTCCGGGACATGTCATCTGCCACGTGTCATGATATGAAGAGTTCTCGGTACTGAGCATCATCAGAAAGTAAAAAAGTTAACGACTAAATCGGTATTGGTTTAGTGGTTTGGACACACAAATCTGTAGGTACAAGTCACAAGGCAACAAACCAATAAAGACATCTCTGCCTCTATGTTTTTATTCAGTTGGAAAACTGTAGTTAGCACTCCCAATGTTTCTGATCTAGAAAGAATTCAGATTCCTTTTTAATAGAGGGAACTGTTTTGCTGAGAACCTATTTTAGCCTGTAGCTTGACTAACCTTAGATTTAATTGTCCTTTCTTCTAAATAAATATGGTTGTTCTAATCTGTTTTCTTTTGTGTTAGAATTTTGCCCAATGCTAGGTCGTATCAACTTTTCAGCTCTAACCAAAGAAGCACAGCTGCGGTGCTTAATATCAAAAAGAGTGGGCTTATGTGGAAAAAAGAAAGCTTCTCAAAATGCATGAATCAATTTTATTGAACTTGCTCACATAATTCTCGCAACTATCTATTCACCCATAGTCATAGATTACCCATCAAATGACAATATTGTTCCTCTACATCTGTATTAAAAACCTATTAGATAAGCCTATCCGACAAGGCAGGTAGCCGCCGGAAGAAGTTCAATGCCGACGCCGGCATTTGATCCCGAAACATCGGGTGCCTCAGCAAATAAATCCCTACTACAACAGCAACAACCTTACTCGGCACCACATACAGAACGACCGCCGTCACCAAACATAGTCCTAAGAACATCCCCGTGGCACGCGGGTCCCGCCACGTTACCACCGCCTGCACCCTCTCCGCCTGCTCGGCCACATCACCGAGCAAGGCCTGCACCCTCGCCCCCATCGACCGAACCCTATCATACCTCACCCTCACCATCTCTCCTCCTCTCATGCTCGGTATGGGATCAAACTCCTCGTCCAGCTCATCTCTGTCCACCGTATCCGCACCGGAAACCCGAACGCTCGGATCCGCCTGGGGAACCCGGGCCCGATAACGGTACCTCCACAGCCCCATCCCAAACACGTGCAAAGCCAGAGTGGGGACCACCAGCTCAGGGAACCAAATCAGAAGCACCATCACCACATGAGCGATCATCGTGGCCGTCGGATTCCTCCACGCCCTGATTTCCACCGTCCATCTTGCCACGTCAGCGACCCAGGACAGCGCGCTCAAGACCCGGTGGTAGTTGGCGCGCACCTTCCGCATGCTGAACCCGCGGGGTTCCGCCGCGTCCAGCATCCACGTCACCACCTCCCTCCTCATCGACGGCTCCGATCGCGCCAGGTGCCCCGCCACGATCTGAGCAGCCGCGAGCCTCAGCGGGTCCCGCTGCGCCGCGCTGATGGGCCGCACGTGGTGCATCGGCGGCAGCATCGGCTGGCCGTACACGTGCAAGAGATCGAGGGACGACACGGCACGTGAAAAGCGCACCGCGATCTCGATCTCGCCCATTCTCTTCCGCCCAGATTGGAGCATTAATATTAACGGGTACGAGCAGCGGTAGCTCCGATTCGTTTCGAGGGTTGAGATCCGGATCCGAATTTTCCCCATGCGATGTGACGACTCTTTGGATCCGTCGGATTCGTCGAAGACTCCGAGGGTGAGCACGGTGCAATGATCGTAGACCGGCCACGTGTATTGCTCGTTCCAGGACGGGTCGAAGCTATCGGGCACGGTTCGGGTCCGCGCCCATTTAGGCCCGTATTTCGCTACAGCGTACGCGTGAGTGGACCATTTCCCATCAATCGCTTTCATTGGCAGCAGATTCTTGCACCCGATAATCCCGAGCTCGACGGCGCCGATCGGCGGCCGCCACAGCTGACGCGCCGACGGTCGGAAGTCGCTGGCAAACTGCGGCGGCTCGTCGGACACGTGGTAGCCGCCGTCGAGGCAGACGCGCACGTGCAGCCTCCCGCCGAGGCACGTGCGGGCGATCCCCTTCCTCCCCTTCTTGATGTCTTCGCTTGGAGCGAGGTCGAGCCACTGGGAGTTGACCTTGCGATCGTCGACGCGGCGCTCGATGGAGGAGAGGTCGATGGTGGAGGATCCGAGGGTGGCGGTGTCCTTGCCGTGTCGGATCTCGAGGGAAAAGGTTAGCTTCTCGTCGCCAAAAGGCTCGCCGGCGACGAAGATGAGTTCCTCGTTCCATGACGGCGCACCGTTACGGCTGAACGTTTGGCGAGTTTTTAAGGTCTGAAACCCTAACGAGGCTTTGACGGAGATGGCTGTCTCTCTCGACGCCGTTAGGGTGTCGTTGGCCTCCATGACGGTGGCGCGGAGGTACCAGAGCTTTGGGGAGAGGTAGACCTTGGATCGGGAGGTGACGTGGCTGTTCTTGACGTCGTCGACTTTGACGGCGTCGGAGAACGACTCGTCAGCCTGGGTCCCGATCCACGTGGCGAGCATGATGTCGCCGTTGTGCGTCCCGCTGCCTTCGAGCCTGTACCATTGTAGGGCCAAGGGGCTGTCGGGTGGGTCCCTGGTTGGGACCTCAGAGAGGTCGAAGCAGACGCCGCCGAGGAAGTGAATGTGGCCGGAGGCGGAGATGGTGACGTCGGATTCCGGCGGTAGGTCCCACACCGAGACCTTGAGCATGGAAGAGTCGGCTGTGGCTGAGGAGGGCGGCTCACGCGAGAAGGCGAAGGTCTGATCCCACTCGAAGAAGGCCCCTCTTCGGGCCGTCTTGGTGCTAACGTGGCGGCCGAGGCCTTCGACGCGGACATGGGGCTTGGCATCTCCGGGGAGCGATCGGGCTCTCACTACTCGGACGAACAAGTAGTGCATTTTGTCGACTAGGTCATAGGTTGATCTCTCAATTGGTTCCGGGATTCTCTCAGTCGGTGATGGCGGCGGGTGTGGCCTTGGCTCTGGTGGTGGCGGTGGCTGTTGTTTTGTTGCTTCCTCGGTATTAAGCTCCGGTGCTGGTGGTTGTTCCACTGGTTGGTCTGGTGGTGGTGCAGCACTTTCTGCTGGTTGGGCCTCAGCTGCCGGTTTTGGTTCTGCTTCTTCAGCCTTCGCCGGAGCTTCTTGTGCTGCATCAGCCTCTGGCACTGGCGGCACTGGCTCGGGAACAGCCTGAGGCTCGTCCACATAGTAAATTCTTATCCCGATATTGCCCCGAACCCAGCTGAAGAAACTCTTCTTCTCCAAGGGAAAATGAACCAAAGCCTCTTCGCCCTTTCTGACGAAATGGCGAGAATCGATTCTGACTCTACCGAGGAAATGGTTCCTCCGGCTTGGCCCGACCTTTCGGTCGTGGAGCACATCGACTTCTAAGGGTTCTCCGGACATGTTCAAGTTGCCATTCACTTTGAATTCGAGGATTTCATTCCAGGTGGGGTTTAGGCTTCGGTGGATTGTTTGGGTGCGTTTTCGTTGCCCATCGAAGTCTATGATGACGTAGGGACTTGAGGTCCCCATGCCATCTTTGGGCAGGAGGTCTCGGGCTTCAATTACCTCAACAATGAGCTTTCGGATCATAGCAGCCATTTTTTAGTTTGGGGATTTGGTTGTGTTGAGCTCAGTTCACTCACATTGTACTGTGGGGGTTTGATTTTGGTCGGAATAGGGGAATGAACTTTAGAAGGTTTGATGACTTTATATACATGATGAGCTATAAAGCACTTCTTTTTTCAGGTATGCCATCAACATATTCCTTTTAGCACTAATGTTCTTTCTAAAGTTACTTGTAGAACATATTTTTATAGAATTGTAGAGAAATATCCAGTTATCAACCGTATCGTAATTTAATTTTTCAGGCAACAAAACATACAACTCGATAACCATGCATCTTTATTAAGATCAGCCAAACAGTATGAATTCGATTTGCAATTACAATATTCCTAATATCATGAAATCTAATAGCATATAACTTACCAATTTGTTGCATATAGCATATAACTTGATGATTTGCAATTACATTATTTAATTTGTTGCATTGTTTGGACAACAAAACAGATATATAACTCGATAACTATGCATCTCTATAACAATCAGCCGTAGAGTATGAAATCAATTTGCAAATACATTATTCCTATTATCATGTGAATGTTCAATTAGGACTTGCATACATAATTTTGGTGGAATATATGGTTATGGTAGGGAATTAAATGCAAACATGGTGGTTATCAAAGAAGGAATCTATAAATCACAACTTTAGTTTTGTATATATGATTAAGGAAAGTAGTGTGAAAACTAAAAGTGGCAAAGTTGCAAAGGTCCTTAACTTCATGTGCAAGCAGTTCTTTTAACAGTAACAGTGACCCCATCCCCATCTTCTTTTTTCCCATTAGCTTTTTTGCTTTTTGTAATGGCTAGCTTTAGGGGAGGTAAGGAAGTATTCCTTTGCTAGCTATCTGATCTTCTCTCTGTTGTCTTCTTGAACACCCAACCATCTGTGATCTGTTCATGACAGCAGGCAGGAAATAATGGGTCCTTATCTCATCTCCTTGTAGCTTTGCTTTTAATAGGACTTAGATGGATCTTGAAATTCTTGATTGAATCTTTTCCATCGCGGACCATTCTATCATTTCACGTGCTTCTCACATGATTCCTACTATGTAAGAGTTGCTTTTGCGCAAACATGGCAAGAATGTGAAATCAAAAAGGTAGAATTCCCTTTTTGACTTGTAATAGGGCAGCTCCCACTTTAATTCAATGCTAGCCAGTTCAACCCAAGATGTTTACCATAATCTCTAATGCATAATTAAAGAAGAGCTTTAATGTCACTTAAATTAGTATGTAATAACTCTATGTAAGTGGATCTCTACAAAGATTTAAAGCTTGCCTATTTTACTTATGATTTCTGCTAGATCCTTTTGCTCTCTCTTTAGGCAATTCCAGTTAAAGCATTGCTCATGATAACAAAATTCTATAACATTATCTAAAAATTGACTGTTGAGCTTTTATCATATTTCTTTGTACAAACACTAAAAGAAATACATGGTTATTTCCTGGGATAGTTTATTCCGTCGGCTTCCGTATAGCCGACCGTATAGCCGACGTAATAAACCATAAATCAGAAGAAATACACCCTATTAAAACGTATTTATTTTTAAATAATTTTTGGGGTTATTCCATTGGCTAGTGCCCGACGGAATAAACCTAATCAATAAAAAAAGGGAAGAACTGATCAATCATATGCTTTTCCTCCATCAAATGAAAAAAACCTTAACCCATCCCCCTTCCTCCACACCGACCCCCCGCCGATCCCCTTCCACGCCGGCGACCCATTCCACGCCGACCCCTTTCCCAACGATTGACCACTTCTCGTCGACCCTTCCTCGTAGCCCCCTTCCCTCTCTCCCTTAGACCTCCGTCGTCGATCCCTCGCAGACCCCCCTCGCAGAACCTTCCTCGCTGACCCCCTTTCTCGCCGATCGAATACTCCTTGTCGACCCCTCCTCGTAGCCCTTTTCCTTTCCGCCTTTTCTCTCCGTCGCAGACCCCCTCCACGTCGATCCCTCCGTCACCGCCGTCACCTGCAGCCACTGTCGCCATCCACTGTCACAGTCCCCCTCGTAAGTCCTCCCACTCACTCTCTCTCTCACTCTCACTCGCTCTCTCTTTCTGTTTCAATCACTCACTCTCCTTGCAGGTGCAGCCATGACCGCCGTCGTCTTCTTTACCGACGACGAAGTTCTCCTCCTCCGATGAGCCGCTGCTATCCACAATTGCAGTCGCCTTCTCGCCGCAGGTAAGCATTAATTTTTTTTAAAATAATATTTCTTTTGTTTAGGTGTTAAAATTAAATTTATGAGCATACCCAAATCTAATCATTCATTCAACATTCTCAAAATAATTAATATCAACAATTTATTGACAATTAGGAAAGAAAAATATCTAGCAAGTGAGTAATTAAAGAGGTCAAGGCAATTAACCGTATTTGATGAATAATATATGGAATCTTCTAGCCCTTTCAATCCTTATGTAAACCCTTCATAATAACGTTTTTAACTATTTTAATAATGAGATTTTATGATCATAATTTTCGTTATCATGTTTCTATAAATAGCAATCCAACTAACCATTATTCTAATCACTATCCTCAATATTCATATGTTCCAAACAATGCACACAATTGAATTTTGAATTTAAAAATAACACGAAAATTTGATACTAAGTGTATGAAATTGGATGATAACATGAAATTTACATATTATCATCGAGAATCTCATATTCAAAAAATCGAAACGTGCCTTAGAACCCGTCTATCAGTTATATGTGCAATAGTCTCCATCGTGACATAAAACTACATGCTGGTTTCCAAAACTAAGCGTTTAATCGATTGTTTCTGCAACCGTCATGTAGTTTATGTGTCGGAGAACAGTGAGGAGGTCCTGCCGAAATTTTCTCGAAACGAATGAAAATACAAATGCAGGTGTGTATGCATTATAAATTCTTAATGGATAGAAGGCTTACCTCCGACAGCCAATGTGATAAATTGATAGATCAAACTGAAACATTATACCTTAATTAAAGTTATAAAATAAATGGCTAATTACGTAATACATGACATAAATCGGAGAATAATGGATAGGAGTTGGATGAAAGTGTCCAAATTTAGTGATGAATATAGGGCCGACGTCGATGTTTATAGAATTTGCATTGAAGGACTGATCCCCTGAAGAAATGATTTCATGTCGGTGTAAATAGTGCAATAACGGTTACGACTGCCATTGAGATATAGCGTACGATTATCAACTGAAGAATAAGATTTCTTCTAGATATACAAATTGGATATACCATAGAGAAGCAGCACCGATTGTCGACATGTCTACGAGTCTCTGGATTAGACCAAATGATCCTCGTACGAATTTTAGGGACACGAAGTTGAATAGTATGTTGGACGAGCTCCGAACTGTCATGCATCCTGATCCTGACATTGTTTCCGAACCTAATGCCGGAGACGAAGATATCCACAATCTCCCTGATGCAGAATCGACGAAATATATTAAGTATATGGATGATGTGAATGCATCCTTTTTGAAGGCGCAAACATCTCTAAATTGGTATGAATTGTCAAAATGTTTCATCTCAAATGCCAGAATAATTAAACTAACAAGTCTTTATCAGTTTGTTAAGGTGCAAAGGGAGACTTACCGTAAAGTGTTATTGTCGGAAAATTTCACAGAGACGAAGATCTTGAAAGATATGGGTTTCAATTATAAGAAAATTGACTCGTGTACAAACGATTGCATGTTATACTGGACATAGAAGAATAAGAAGTTAGATAACTGTAAAATTTGTAACTTATCTAGATGGATCGTTCTTCGAACGGATAATGCTGAAGATGAATCTACATTCGATACTCCTAGATGGATTCCAGCAAAAGTTTTGTGATACTTCTTAATCAAGCAAAGACTTTGTCGATTATTTCTATCAACCAAAACTGCCGATAGCATGTCATGGCATGTAAATGGTCGCACTAAGGATGGAGTCTTACGACATCATGCCGATGATGAAGAGTGGAAATGCTTTGATGCCATGTACAAAGATTTTGCTGCGGATACCCGTAATGTGAGGCTTGATTTATCTGCAGATGGTATGAAGCCGTTCACCCATGGTGCAAATCACAGTATATGGCATATTACTCTTGTTTATAATCTATCTATATGGATGAGTATGAAGCATTTCTACATACATATGCCCTTGTTGATTCCTAGAAGTACCTCTCCTTCAAATAATATCTATGTATACTTGAGACCGTTGATTGAGGAGCTGAAAGAGTTGTGCGGGCCATGTATACAGGTATACGATTCCCACAAGAAAAAGACATTTACACTTCATGTGGCGCTCTTATAGACAATCAACGATTTTCCAACATACGCTATATTGTCTGAATGGAGCACTAAAGGTTACAAAGCTTGCCTGATATGTTTAGAGGAAACCGTATGTGTACCTAAAATAGGGACGTGGAAGATCAAGTGCTATACATGTCACCGTCGATGGCTGGATATAAATCATCCATATCGTCGTAATTGCAGCAAGTTCAATAGTAGACAAGAGCATAGGCGTGCCCCATCTGAGCCGACGGGTTTGAAGTTGTGAGAAGCAACACAAGATTTCAGTAATGTTGTTTTCGAGAGAACGACAGAGTATACAATTCCACGGGTTGCTGACAGTCACTGGAGGAAGAATCCTATTTTCAACGAGCTAGTATATTGGCACGATCTCAATTTGCATCATAACCTAGACTTCATGCACATCGAGAAGAATGTATGCGAGGTACTCCTTAACACCTTATTGAATGTGAAATCCAAATCTAAGGATACACTTGCGGCTTGACAATGGTATTTGCAGGAGAGGTTACGTCTTGAATTGCATCCACGAGAAGCAGGAAATGGTAGATGATCAATTTCTGCAGCGAGGTACACGATGTCTACTAGCGAGAAGGATGCTTTTCTCAGAGTTTTCGAGTAAGTAAGGGTTTCTAACGGTTATTTATCAAATCTCTCTAAGTGCGTGGACATGAAGCATAAAAATTTTTGTCACCTTAAAAGTCACGACTGCTATGTGATCATGCAACAATTACTCCCCGTTGCAATTAGGGCGTTAAAGGATAAGAATGTTTTTTCAGTTGTGACAGATCTTTGCCACTGCTTTCAAGATTTAAGCTTTAAGGAATATAGGGCAAATGATTTTAGAAACCTGGAGAACAAAGTTCCTATCATTCTATGTAGATTGGAGATGTTTCCGTCTACGCTTTTCACAATCATGTTGCATATCACATTTCATCTTGTAAGAGGGGCGTTTAGGTGAACCGGTTAATTATCGATGGATGTATCCATTCGAGAGGTACGTAATTAATAGTCGAATTTAATTTTCAAATAATATTTATTAATTTCATCAATTTCATCAATCAAACTTACCTGAACAAAATATACAGGTTTATGTTTAAGATAAAACGATATATCCGTAATAAAACTAGACCCGAAGTATCGATTGACGAAGGGTTTCTCGCCGAAGAATGCATGACATTTTGTTCTATGTACCTTGAAGGGACCGAGACTGCATTCAACAGGCCACGTCGTAACGAAGACATGGGTAACGAGGGACATGGATTAATATCTGTCATCCGTGGAGGCGGGAACATAATAGGTGCCGTGAAACATGTCGCACTTCGTAGTCAGGAGCTTGCCATAATACATAGATATGTATTGTTTAACTTTTCCGAGGTTGACGTATTTCAAAAGTATGTATATAGCTTGATACTTTTCTCAACATATAAATATGAAATTATTTAACTGTATTGCTTAATACTTAGATTATGGAGAGCTCGGTATAGACCACCGAGGGATCAATCGCTGTCGAGGTATGTTGAAAATGCTCAAAATCGAGAATTTCCGTCATGGTTTAACCAATTTATAAGTTTTACGCTAAAATATATTCAACTGTATAATTCGATTTTTTAAAATCTTCTTGTGCCTTATTAGGTTCATACAGCCGTAGATGCCAATATAACAGAAGATATAAGAATACCTTCCTTCGAGCCGGATCCAGTAGTTGAGCATCTAACTGGTTATATCGTTAATAGATATAGATTTCATACACAAGATAGAGATGCATGCAAAAAGTTCCAAAACTGCGGTGTTTTTTTCGACTTCAACCACAACAAGTTACGCATCGTTTAGAGAAATCAATCCAACTACGGGTCAACTTGACTACTATGGTGCGCTGCAAGATATATTGCAAGTACGTTATTGTGCACACAAAGTTATCGTATTCAAATGTATGTGGTATGATACCAAGACAGATGGACGAGGATACAAAGTAGAAAACGGGCCACTCCTACTGAATTCTGAGAAACTCGCGTTCACGAATGAGCCTTACATATTAACGAGTCAAGTACGTCAGTGTTATTATGTCAAGGACCCTAGGGATGCTGTCTGGCATGTTGCTATCACCACAAATCCGCGAGATTATTTTAACATGGGAAATCCTGATGAAAATCTTGAAATTAGTGTCCAAGCACGCCAGTAACACCGTTACAAGACCTGACTATGGATTCATGGATTTAGACGCGTTGGCTTTTATTGGGCTGACATCGATCCGGAGATTATTGTAGAAGATGGATCATCAAGATCAGCTGTCCGTAAACAAAAACGATCAACGCGTGAACTATTACAAAATTCAGCGAGTAAGAGTACTGCTATAGAGGATGATGATTAACACTAGCTTTTTTATCGCACTTTTATTGCTCGTTTATTTACATGCGGTTTTCAGATATGCATAATTTATTTTATGTATTGAATATCTTGAATGTGATTAGCTTAATTTCATCTACAGCTATTTAATTTTGCTCAACTGTTGCTTGAATTTGTTACTGTATATATATGCTGTATTAGTTATTTTTTCAGGAGATGGTATCCAGTTTTGGTCGTGGCCGTGGTCGTGGACGGCCTGGGGTGGGAGGGGTGGTATCCACTTCCTTCGGTTCCGTGACCCGAGGCCGGGGTTGAGGTCGGGGTCGGGATCAGTGTCCTAGGAAAAGGGGCCCGACAGAGACAGAAAATATGAACCCGGGGCAAATAGACCTAAAGGCATTATGTGTATCGATATGCAATAATGAGAAATGCATGCTGCATGTCGTGAAAGAGGTTTCCAGATACGTCGCGGTGGACTGGACATCAGCTGCTTTGGAGGCCAAGAAACAAACGGCCTTGGATGAGATTTCGGTAAGCTTATTTTATTAAGTCATCATTTATTACTTATATATATATATATATATATATATATATATATATATATTTGATGCTAATACATCATCGGTGTTTCTTTGTAGGCATGCTTTTCCATAGTGTGGTGGATCGGCAGCTCTCCCGTACCCCTGCACATCGTCAGAAGCTGACTATTTATATATATGTCGGGGAGTTGGTGTGATTACAAATACTAGGTCCACGAGAAATGGAAGAAGGCCGACACCGATGAGGCGAAATTGGCAGCGAAGCCCGCCAATTGGTCGGACGAGTATTGTGCTTCCATGATTGATCACTTCGGATCGCCTGAGTTCTTGGTACGTAAATCGCCGATAACTGTAATAGCTTTAGATGTTAATCCTAAATGTTAGGCTAGGAGATGTTAAATCATTTCTAAATGGCAGGTTAGGAGCCAGCGGGAAGCAGCGATGTATAGTCGCAACAATGATCGTTGGTTGGGCGGAAGGATGACGCTTTAGCTTCAAAAGGCGACCCTATGACGTTTCCGTCATTGAAGTAGCCTTTTCTCGCCCTACCCTAAGAAAGAAGTCACTATCAAATTGTAGACCCAAAGTCAAGAAAGACCAGTGAGGGATTCCCGAGTCGAGGATCACGAACGAGAAGGCAGTCAGTTGAACGAGTGGAACAGCGCTTCGGTTGAACGAGTGGAACGGCGTATGTCAAGTCATGGACTGGTTCCTCCAGCCCTTTTTCTATGTGTTGGTGTTCTATATGACCGACATAAGACTCGACTTGTTAGATATTATGGAGGTTCAGTGAGCACCATGCCGAATCTCTCTACCATTTCCTTCTCTTCCACAAATGAAACTATTCTGGAACAACTTCTCCTGTAACTTAAATAGACAGAAAGACCTCCCAATATGGAGTTGCTCATGTAAGTTGACAAATCAAAATATTTTGAATGTCAACTTCCTAAACTTTTGATGGAAATCAAATTTTTGTCTAAATTGCAGGCGAGACTGATGGGAGAGATGCCCAGTCGCGTAGAGTTTTACGGTATAGGGTTTGCGTGTGCCTCCAGCTACCTTACCTCACAGCAGACGACTGAGTATTATGTAAGTATGCTTACACATGATTTATTGTAGTTATTTAAATTACTTAATAACTTTTTCAATTTAATGTGGTTCATACTGTAATTTCTTGCAGGAATGGATGAACTGCGAGATTGAGCAGCGGGCGATAGCGTTTACTGTGGAGCACGGTCGACCCCTTTCGGACATGGAGCTTCATGCGATCAACGAGAACGTCATCCAGCAGCATAACTCGGACTGGCATGGGAGAGTTCACTTGAGTTGCCAAGGAATATCGTCTACGGTATATCACGTTCATCGCGGTCCGGAGTTGCATCCTCGCGTTTGCCGGGGGATATTAATCCAGGAGCCCGAGCCCCCTGTGGCACCCGTGCCCCATGCTCCCTCTCCGTCCACACTGATATACCATGCAGATTTCCTTTCTCATACTCCAGCGAATGATCGAGCACGCGTCTTCTCGGCCCTTTCTTTTTCTGATCGCGCATCGACTTCGAGTTCACAGAGGACATTGGCCAGAGAAAAAGCCAGCGCCGATATTGAAACTAGGACAATCTTGATCCGTCAGCTGCTGCTTCAAGGCCGAGAAATACCGGATGTAAGTTTAGTTAATAATATTTCATTTCAATAGAACTTTCATATAGTTTAATATCGTGAATATCATATTGCCAATTTTCGTTTCAATACAAATTTCATATAGTTTATTATCGTGAATATTATATACATATCATATCGTGACATATTATATCCATATTACCGTGAATATCATATCTATATCATACCGTGAATATCATATCATATGATATCATGAATATCATATTTATATCATATATATATATATCTCGTGACATATCATATCTATATGATATCTTATATGTATATGATATCATATATATATATATCTCATGACATATCATATCTATAAGATATCTTATATGTATATGATATCATATCATATCATGAATACCATATCTATATCATATCTATATCATATCATGAATACCATATCTATATCGTGAATAACATCTCTATATCATACCGTGAATTTCATATCTATATCGTGAATAACTTCTCGATAAGAACATTATTGGAGCTGCTCGATTTCCCTTAAAATATTGCTACAAAATAGTTTATTATCATAAATAACATATCTATATCATACCGTGAATTTATAAAGCTAATATTTTTTTCTATTGATAACACTTTAGGAGTTGTTCGATTTCACTCGGTATCCTCCGGCCTCCGACGGTGGCGCCCCAGTGACCACACTACGCGCCTTTGTTCTTGATCGCCGTCTTTTACAAATTTCAAATATAATTGAATTGTGTTGTAAATTAATGGAATATAATGGATTTGATATTTTTGTTAATTTGTTTTGGATTTGTGGCGATTTGGATGGATATATTGGTTTTGTGGCAAATTGTCGTGAATTGAATTATGATTACGAATGGATATATGTGTAATATTATTATATTGTATTGTATGTGTATGGATCTAGCTATGAGCTGGAATTTTTTTCTATTTGTTATTTTTTCCGTCGGATCATTACCGACATAATAAGTGAGTAGCTGACGAAATCGATTCACATAGCTGATGAAATAGGTGAGTAGCCGACGAAATAGATTCACATAGTCGATGAAATTAGTGAGAAGTCTAGGTGATTCTCGGCTAAATTTTCCAGGTTTTTCAACGTTTTTTCCGCTGGTTATTAACTGACGTAATAATATACCTGACGGAATAAATATTGAGCCCGAATAAATACACTCTATTACGTCACAATTTTATCCCTCGGAGTACAGCCGACAGAATATCTTTATTTCGTCGGGTAATTGGTTTTCCTGTCGGCTGACACCCGACAAAATAAGCATTCATTTCTTGTAGTAAAACTTAGTTTGATGATAACAAAATAATGGTATGGTATAATGGCTATATCTTTTTATTTTGTCTAAAAAGTTAGTGTGAGAAATGAGAACATTTAAACGGATGAATGACAGTCTAAAAGACATGATAAGAAATGAGTGCAACCATCAACTTCCATAAATAACAAATTGAAGGAGAATCGATTGAAATGGTTTGGGACATATATTGCCACATTGATAAGCATACCATTAAGGATGAGTGTATAACATAGAGACATGGGGGTCAATGGGCTAGGAGAGAATTTCTTTTCTATTGGTCAAGTCAACTCTCCACAACTTTCATTTGATGATTGACATCGTTCATCTTTATCGTCATAGCTTAAAGCATACGCACACATTTTTCATATCATTTTCTTACTCTTTGATTGACATTGATTTGGTTCATGGAAAAAGTTTACCATTAAATTTGCAACTCTCCAATTCAAGTGCAAGAAGTATTGAAAACAATTTTTTTCTTATGTGTGTATATATGCCTTTGAATATGTTGATCAAAATAAATGATGACGATCATTAAAAAGTTTGATAGATTGTAAAGTTTATGATCGACTATGAGAGAATTTCTCTTTTATGCCATTGAACCCCAAATTAATTAAATCAAATGAATACTTTTTCTCAGCCGGAGCTGTAATGTTGGATGCAAAAGCTTGCTGACTCCAGCGTTCTTGCATGGCCAGTGGAAAATAGTGATTATCTTGTGTTCGCCTTAAGTACGTAGATACATAAATATAGATCTATATGCAGCGGAAAAATATGTATCTACCTTAAAGTTTACTGATATATCTGATCCGAATAGTGGGATCGATATTCTCACTCATGTCGTGTTGTAGATCCGCTGTCTTCACGCCTCCACGTAACGGATGGAGGGAAACCACATTTTGTAGAAGCGAGAATCCCTCACGTGATCATCCAGCTAGCCAACCGTAGTAGAATAGGATGAAAAAAGAGACGACAACTAACTTGATTTTCTTTCTAGAAGTATTGTATGTCTTATATATGATATCTCATATGACTCATCTGAAACCACAACACCCTATATGTGTATATCTAGGGTACCCATGTATATGGGCCGATATTGGGCCGGATCAGGCCCAATGGCTAACATACTCCAATTCGCACATTCGAGTTGGTGCCGTCCATAGCTCCCTGAACCATTGATTCTCTGAATCAATTGTCTCCTTGAGACTCTCCTCCTTCTCTTCCTTGTTCTTACCCATACATGTTATGTTGGTACGACGTGGACCGTTGAGAACATGCAAGCCGGTAGCCTTGCAGCCAGATCCGTTAGGCCCGATATAAGAATCTCCCTAAAAGGAAAAACAACATAAATCAAATATATGTTAGGCTCGTGAAATCTCATACCCCATATCCGATCAGACATGTCTTCTCAAGTACCTTCGATCTCTTTCGGAAGCATACTTGAACACCTAGGTATACCTCTCGATTCATCGCACTCTTAAGCCTCGCTATTATGGCGTTAATTAGAGTTGCGCTTGCGATGCAATCAGGAGACATTCCAATCGATCTTCCTCTGGCTCTAAATAGCTAGGTTTGCTATTCACCCACTTTTCTGACACTGCCCCGTATGTACGGTATATTGTCATCGCAGCAGGAAACAACAGCCAAACTAGCAGACACTCATAATATGCCTATCCAGATAGCCCAGTATTGCTAAGGATATATAGACTGCCCGTCCTTCCGTGAAAGAGGTCGTCATAAGGGTTCACATAGTGAGCGAGATAGGATCCATCCTTCTACATTCTTATGTGCACGATCCAAGCGCACGTCGTATGGCAACGTGCTATGGTATAAAATTCTCTCCCCGAGAGTGTACGCCATTAAATTTATACCCTACGGACCCAAGTCCAATCACCCTGTGATTGACTTATCCGGCCATATTGCCCCGCGATATGCCTGAGATCTTCCGACAAGCTCGCACCCCGTACGACGAGTCAGACCCCTAGTCCGGCTATATATAAACAGATAAAAGTGGCCATGGGATAACCACTTCGGTCGCTCGGCCTATAGTATATGGCAATCTCATCCTGACCTGGTCAGGACGACTCTATTAAGTGCTTCCACTGTCGCCATACCCAGTATGCAACAATACAGTCACTGCTTCGAGCAGCTGACATCTATCACTTAGTCTCACTTTTCGTATGCTTCCCTAATATAAAGGGGATCTCTCGTGTGAGGGAGATTTTCTACCTACTGACGTATCTTTGTTAAATATGTGCCCTGCACACATCGTGTACCCCATACATTTCGTGTACCTTGTACACTTATACTCCATGCCTAAAATAGTCAAACAAAAATAGATATATCTATCCCAGATAATAAAGAAAGAAAGAAACACACCATCAATCTTAAAATATGAACATATAAAGTCTCCATCGACAAATAATGTTAAATACAAGAGTAAGGTCTATCAAGCTACTTAAAATGCAACACGTCATCCAGGACGAAGCCCAAACGCACATAGCGTTCGGCTATTACCTTCGTCATCGGATCCATGATCGTCTGACCTGAAGGAAGACCCTATAGCTTAGACCACCTTCTCATGCTATTTACTCCTTGATAAAATATCGATAGATCTGTAAGTGCTTCAACTTCCTATATATGAAATTATTTAAGTATGCTATCGTTAACCTGATATCACGATGAAGAGAAACCCTGTTTTCCTTGCATGCGGAATCATGCGCAGAGTCCAAAGAAATTACTTCAGTCTAGCAGCATCTTTGGCGTTACTAAAGTATCCGCATATTCCACCTCCATGGTGGAGAAACTACTTAACTTGCTTCTTACTATTCCGAGTGATGGCCCTGCCATTATGGAAGAAAGCACGTGCGGACATGGATGCTATCATATCTAGATTACCGGCCCAATCGGTATCTATATATCCACACAGTTGCAAGTTGGATCCTTCATAGCACAAGGTATAGTGGGCCTCCCACTTAAATACCTGAAAATCATCGTCACTTCATTCCAACATGCAGACCATAATACTAAGTCTAATCGGTAAGGGTTATGTGTCTGGTCAAGTACACACTATGCATACATTTGACACTGACTATGCAAAATGGAACCCTCAAAATCCGTCTTTCTTCGTTAAGAGTCTTATAGCAAAGATCAAGGCTAAAAACATGTCCAATAGTGACTGGAGTACTAAATTGAAGTGATTGTGCGGGCTGAACCATTTTAAGACATATCTCATGTGAGTCTCTGAAGACAAATATAGGATGCTCTTGAAATGACTCCTCATGGATCCAATTCCTAAGCACAAACTAAACATCTCATATGTCCTCTATAGCGAGAACAACCACTCCAAGTGGTATTCATTATCTCCAAGTCACTTTCGATCATCACAATATTGTTCACAACAAGATCTCTAAATTTACAGTTGTCGCATTCAATCATCGTCAGTCCATATCTAATATAGATTGATGATATCGAATCGGCAACTGCTTGGATAAGTGTTTCAAGCCATAAATGGACTCTATGAGTTGACTCGAGTCTTCTTGGTTTTGAAACCCGTAGGTAGATCTTCCAGATCTCCTTATCCAAATCTCCATCGAAAATACGACGTAAGTCCTCAGGACTAGTTCAAGATCTTTATGTGTAACGATTTGTTAGAGAAGGTGAAATAGACGCAATCATCACCCTGAGTGAAAAGTGTCTATTCATTGTCCACCTATGCTATGTGAATCCCTTCGCCAACAATTGTGCTTTGTATCTCTACAGTATCGTCCACCCTTCGCAAGACCTCGAAAACACCGGTTTTTATCAACAGTGTTGCGTCCAGTAGGATAATCGATCAAATACAGACTTGACCCTTTATCTTTGATTCTTGCATCTCTTCCATTGTCGTTATTCACTTCTTCGCAGTAGGCCCAGAAGTAATGTCCATAAATGACTTGGGTTCCATAATCAATTCGGAGTTACCATAAACGTCTCCCCTTTGATATCGAAACATCGTTAGGTGTCAGTCCACAACACTATTTACAAGTCTTTTGCGGATCCGTGATTGGCTCCGAGCCATCAACGGAAATATCGATCTCACCGTCGCCATCTGCTGAAGGAACTAATTCTTTCTGCACTGCTGACCAACTAGGAGACTCCTCAATCTCATAGAATCCCAAATCCTGACCTATTTCTGCCTTTTGCGTAAATTCCTCCCTGAGGAAATCATTCGTTGTTTTCTCCCTGAGAAAATCAACGTCGCATGACCAAATGTCAGTCGCAGTCTGTTCATATCATAATTTTGCATTATTATATTCTCCATTCTTATTTATTTTACAAATAAATAGGTGCTTTTGATCCATGTCTGCTATATAGTTGCAGGTTACAGATTCTCGGAACAAAACAGTGAAAATGATGAAAAGACGCTACAAAAGTGAGACTACGACCAACAAATAGAAGAATCTTGATCATGCCTACAGTTTAAGGGACAAACGAAGATCAATAAACAATTTCACAAAGTACAAAGGGCAGCGCAAGATTCAAGACTTCAACACGAAGCGAACGGTAAAAGTCCACCACATTCTATACTGTGGAAATCTGGAAGAAACTAGAAGACATTCTGAAGAACCAAGTAAAGAAAAGTCAAGGAAAAAGCAACATAAAATATACCTGAGAAAACAGAGCCAAGAGCCTCCCTTCCTGCCGCGGATCCGCGGCCAAATATGGCTTCCTGCCGCGGATCCGCGGCCATACAGTACACGTGTCGGTGCAAAAGTGTCGGTAGGTGGCGATGCGTTGACCAGGCTTCTCAGGGTAGTTTTGTAAATGTAGATAAGGATCAGATGTATACTCTAGGGTTTCTATAATCTATAAATAGGAACCCTACAGCTCTTTTTGGAGCATGCCTCTTTTTATTTATCTATTTTAGAATTTCAATTCCTGTAATGTTCAAAGAGTGCATCAAATAAAAAGTAAGTCTTTTTCTTTATCTTGCCTTAGTTTAATTTCTTTTCTGCCCTAGTTAATTAGATGGCAATTTTATTTATCTGCCGTAGTTTAGTTAATTAGGTTATTGAATTAAAATCATAAAAATGAAATCTTTTATCAATTCTCTAATGAGTGAGTAGTTCCTCACTTGTTAGGGTTATGTTTGAGGAAGGTTTGAGAGATGAAAATTTCTCACCCCTTTCTTGCCCGTTATACATTTTAAAATAGGACTCTATGCATACATACACACACTGCTCACTACGGCACCCTATCCCACGAGGTAGCGGTGATACCATAGTAAAAGACCGGTTGTGTATGATTTCCATGGAGGTTAGGGTAAGAGTTAAGAAAAGACGGATAAGGACAAAAGGGAAGAAACCTAGTTTCTTCCCGATCGTGCTAATCCCCTTTGTTAACTATTACCTTAATACCTAAATAGTTCTTAATTAAGGCATAGAAAGCGGTGAGACATATTTGACTTTCCAAACTTAATCTAAACCTAACTCTAGCAAGGTTTTAATCCTAATCAAACTCATTTCAGTTTTTATTGAAAATCAAACCTACCACCATTGGAATTAACTCGTTAGAACAACTAGAAAATACACAAAATCCCTGTGGACCGACCCATACTCAACCGGCTAGCTACCAAGCCACACCGTTCTTGATTGCGGTAAATTCTTTGATAACAAATAGCGTAAGCATCTAAATCAAAACTCAATCAAATGGCGCCGTTGCCGGGGATGGCGCAGTTATTTTCTTTTTGTAATTTCGGGTTGATTAAAAATTAAAAAATCATAAAAACTGAAAAATAAAAAATATAAAAATTTATCATCTTGTTATTTTTTGAAGGGTTTTCGTTTGAATTGTGCAGGATCGAAGAGACGAGCAGATTCAGATCTGGAAAAATCCAGTGAGCAAAACAGCAGATCTGAACAAACAGAGGATAATCAGAACAGAAAAACAGAAGAAAATTTGGGATCTGAACCGCCAAGTCAACCGCGGAACCGCGGTCAAAGGCACGCTCCCGCGGCGGATCCACGGCCTGATTGGTGACGTCATCATTTGAAAAAGTCTCTGTAAGCATCTTTTCTTCTTCTGAACCCCCTGATCTCCTCTGAAAAATTTTCCTGTAGGATTCTTTGCGCAAAAACTTCTCTCCCTTCTCCAATAACTTGATCTTGTGCAGGATTCTTTGCGCCGCAATAAAAGAAAATTTTTTTGGCAATTATTTTGTGTGTTTTACTGCTTTGCATTCTTAAACTGACTTTAAGGGGCTATAACACCAATCCAGATTGGGTGGGGATTTCATTACCCTTCCTAGGACCCCAAAAATCACAAAAAGCATATTGCATTAACCACCGAGTTAATTAAAAAGGATTAGACTCAGCCTATAAGGACTGTCGTCCTCGATAGGACAAAGCAATAGTTGTAGGCATCGGTCGTTTATCTAAATCAGACTTTGTGGTGCCTAGGCTAGACAAGTGGGAAAAGGTAATTTTAAAAGGCCCGTCTCACGGTGATTCATGAGCAGATCCCTCTTTTCTTTACTTGTGCTTACCTGGCCACAATTGGCGGTGAAGAGGCGATTTGAGGATCTCACAACTTGCCCTTTGGAACAGTCAGGAGCAGTCTAGTTGACCTAGGAGACCCTAGATCTAGACTTGATTGTGCATATTGTGATTGCTTGAACGTGTGTCTAAGCTTCTTAAAAATCTTTTTGCAAAAAACCTCCTTATAAAAAAAAACACAAAACAGAAAATTTTTACAAAAAAAAAACCTTGCCAATTTGTTGCTAGAAATCCATTGCACCCATATTCTTCTCATTGACGTTTTCTTACCCCCACCTTCTGTTTTTACCTTTTGACTACACTACACCTCTTTAGTGTATGTCCGGTTGGACTAGGGACACTAGCGTCCGTTTAGTCCGTGTCTCGTTAGTGCCGACTGACGACTCTTTCGACTCCGAAGTCGAAATTCCCTCCACTTCTTTACCTTCATCATCATATTCTTTGTCTTCTAAGAAGATGTCGGGATTCAATCCTAACAACCCCTTACCCGTGGGACTGATTCCACCTCCACTAGGTGCGAATAACCCACCACACCCTCCTGTTGAAGTGCCCCAAAGAATCGCGCTCCAGGATCTTTTCTATCCCATCCGCACCGCTTTACCCACTTGTCTTTCACTTCCACTGGCTAATGGGGATAACTTTGAAATTAAACCCCACTTCATCAACATGTTGCCCAAATTTCACGGGCTGGAATCCGAAGATGCCTATATCTTCATAAATAAATTCCAGAATGTTTGCGCAATGATGAAAACCACACAACTTTCTGATGATGCTATAAAGCTACGTGTCATTCCATTCACCTTATGTGACCTAGCCGAAAAATGGTTATATAGCACAGCATCACACTCGATAAAAAATTGGGAAGAGTTTGTTAAGGCTTTTCTAAAAAAGTTTGACCCGCACCACAAGACCGCGAGAATTCGCAACGAAATTATTCAATTTTCCCAGCTTCCTTCCGAACCTTTTTGGAAGTGTTTTGAAAGATTTAAGGACCTACTTGTTCAATGCCCTGACCATGGTATCGAGAATTGGCAACTTTGCCAAACTTTATACGAAGGACTGAACCTAGCAACTAAGCAGTTGTTGGAAACCATTTGTCAAGGTCACTTTCTTACAAAATCAAGCGAGGAAGCTTGGCAGTTTCTCGACGATCTTGCTGAACAAACACTTCAGTGGGAAAGCACTAAGACCACCTCATCTACTTCATCAGGTCAGTCTAGGGCAGGCATACATCAACTTGATATATCGATTGCAATGAAGGCCGAAATGGCTGCACTAACGAAAAAGCTAGAAGCAATTGAGAGAAAATTCCCATCGCCTTCTCCTGTCCCTGCTTTACCCCCACGCACAGTTTGCGCTTGTTGTTCGGATCCGTCCCATCTTACTGAAGAGTGTCCTTACAATCCACTTGTTCAAGGACAAGGTCAAGTCAATGCTGCCTTTCAGTAAGGACAAAGAAATGATCCATACTCTTCGACTTATAATCCTGGTTGGAGGAGCCACCCAAATTTTGCTTGGAATCAAAATCAACAACAATTCTAAGGCAACAACAACTTTCAAAGGCCTCCTCCACAACAACAAGCCCCTCAACAAACTCAATATCAGCAACCTTTCCAACCCCAACCTTAGCTAAACCAAATGAACAATTTTGTACCCAACAACTCCTATCCTCAAAAAAATTTTGTTCAGCCGAATAACGATAAGGTTTCCTCGCTAGAACGAAGTTTGGATGCGTTTTTAAAACAATCTACACAATCCGCAGCAAGGTTGGAGACTTACATTCAGTCTTTGGTGCAAAACAGTGCTTCACATGATCAGAGCATCAAATCAATTGAGGCCCAAATTGCACAACTAAATGCTGCGTTAAGCGAGCGAGAAAAGGGAAAGCTTCCGTCTCAACCATTGCCAAATCCCGGTCACACACACAACGCACATGTTGCTTATGAACAACAAAATCATAATGTAAATACTGTGACCATTTTGAGATCTGGAAGAGTGTTGCACAATAATGTGGGTAATAGTGATGACACCCATGCCGCTGCTTCTTCTTCATCTTCTTCTTCTTCATCTTCTTCTTCAGATCCCGTTCTTCATTCTTCACAAGGCTCTATTTCTTCTAATTCGAACGGACCCACATCTCAATTAACGAAAACACCAACACTGGGATCCGTTCCAACTCCGCAATCTACTCCACAAATATTGGACTCAACAAATTTTCAAAATATTCCATTTCCAAACAGGTTGAGATCCAATAAAAAAAACTCCACAAATGGAGAAGATTGTGGAGTTATTCAAACAGGTTAGCATTAACATACCTCTCTTGGATGCCATCCAACAAGTCCCTTCTTACGCTAAAATCTTGAAGGACTTATGCACCAAGAAGAGGAAGTCTCAGGTACCCAAGAAAGTATTTGTAGCTAGTGTCGTGAGCAAAGCTATTAACCAACCTCAACCTTTGCCCCAAAAACGAAAGGACCCTGGCTGTTGATCAGTCGAAAATACTGCATCTTTAAACCGGCAATTTCCCTATCTTTTGCACTCATCTAGAAGTGTTCGGCATTCATATAGCACATATTAGCAAAACAGTCGTTAAATATCAGATTGCATGTGTTAGACTTTAAAACCGGCGCTATAAGGAAAATTGACTGTATTTCATAGCATCGCATCATTCTTGCATATCGCAACTTGTGTTTTAAAGTCTGTGCAGGAAATTACAGAAGATCGGTCAAAATTACATAACAGACTGCTAAAAAAATATGCCAACTCAAGGAATTGGAATCTGGCAATGATCTAGAATGAATTCAGAGATTCAACATATCATGAAATACATCAAAGTACAGAAGAAGCCAACATATGAAGTATGAAGCCCCAAGCCAGCAACATGGCCGCGGAACCGCGGCCGGAGCCGCCTTGCGCCGCGGTTCCGCGGCGGCGATGCCACATCAGCAGAGTTTCTTCAGCTCAGCTCTCTTCTCTTTGGTCCTACACCTCATAAAGACACTACATTTTCCAGATGGATCTCGAAGCTTTTGCCAGATCAGCAAGCCTTAGGGTTCCTAACTAAACACCCTAAGCTTCCACAACAAGCTTCACCTAAACTACATTAGAGCCTAGAACCTTCTCCCTAACCTCCTAGCTTAGGGTAGAAGCTAAGCCCTAACTAACTACTTCTAGAAGCCTCTTCCTATAACAAACTTTTGGAGGGAAATTCAAAATTCAAAATCCTAGACCTAGGGTTTGGGAAACCTATAAAAAGACCCCAAGGCTCACTTGAAATGGTTGTTCATTAGTTGTTCAATCTTTGGCTAATCTCTAGTTGTTCATTGTTCCTCAATTCAATTGTTGTGGTTGTTCTTCATCTTCAACCCAACACCTACCACCTCAAACCCTAACCCTAATCCCAATCAAGAACTCAAATTCAAGATCCTTTGAGTGCAAGCAAAGCAAGTCTTCAACGATCCTTTAGAAGCGAAGCCGGACTTCAACGGAGCACGAGATCCAAGCCGATCCACGACTCAAGGAGCTGAGCGATGCTAGATTCGACGAGCGAAGTTCCTTCCTCTTATAATTCTTGAGAGTTGTAACTACTTGTTGATATAATAAAGGTGAAGATTCTTTAAACTTGCTTATATTTCAATTCGAGCATTATGCTTATATTTCGATTCTTGAATATATTCTTTGTGATGATGCTTGAGTAAAACTCCACTCGTGGAGGAATCGAAACGATTGTAGAATGATGATATTGATGAATCTTTAAACGTTTTTCTTAAGTCCTATAACAATTGTAAATTCTTGAAAATCGAATGATCGATGATCTAGATCGATGCGAATGCGTTCTTGATTCCTTTCGCACGATCTAGAGATCAACAATTGATCATTCGATTTTCTAGAAGCTATCTAGTGAATGTGATTCATCGAAAGGACAAAGGATAGGATGATGAACCCTAATTCTTCGCAAGATCCTTGATCCTCGATGAATCTACATCGATTTAGCATCAAATTGTTAATGGATAAGAAATCGTAATTTCGAATTTTCTTCACATCTACGATCTAATCGATTCCTACGAGCTTTACTTCAAATCTTGAAACCTAAATTGATTGGAAATCTATCAATACTTGATTCTTGATGTTTATCGTTTTCTTGATTAGAATAATTGATTCTTGAAATTCATCGATATAAATCTTGAATCGTTTTTGCTTTTCTTTTCTATTAAATTTTCGATTCAAACAAAACAAAATACGAACGAATCGCACAATCCCTGTGGACGATCCGCACTCACTAATGCGCTACAAACCGACACCGTTATTGATTGCGGTCAAATAATTCTTTGATTGTGATTTCTATTCATTTTCTAAACCGACACACAAAGAAACTAACAATCAAATGGCGCCGTTGCCGGGGATCGCGCGCTAATTCGTTCTTTATTTGAAATTTGAATTGAAAGATTTATTCCATTGTAATTTTGTGATCAAAATTCGCGCAAAATCTAAACGTGTGTTATGATTTGATTGCGAGGAATTCTGGAAGCTGTGGAGAAAGTGAAATTTTTTTCAGACAATTCCAGAGGACTCAAGAGCTGAACATAAGCTCTCTGTGAAATTTTGAAGCAGTGAACAGTACACACGGGCGCGATTCCGCGGTCCTAGCAAGCAGTTGCGGCGGTTCCGTGGCTTGGTGAAGCCCCCTCTGTACAAATTTGCTCTCAGGTCCTCTACAACTTTCTTATCTCCTCCTAAATCTGCTCCAAATAACATTTTGTGCAGGCTTCTTTGAAAAAATCGCAGCGCCGCAAAAAGCAAAATTAAATTGTGCGTGTTTTAATTTTGTGGTTGTTTGCATAATTAATACGGACATTAAGGGGCAAAGACTAAATCCAGATTAGGTGGGGAGTTCATTACCCTTCCTAAGCCCTGAAAATCGCAAAATTTGCATCCGCATTGACCCTCATTAACTAAAAGAAATCTAGAGATGACTCTAAGGACCGTCGCGCTCACTTAGGACAGAAGAAGGCCGTGGGTAATTCATTGCTTATCCGCATTTCTCTCGTGGTGACTAAGGCAAGTGTGTCGAAGGCTAGTGGTTACTTAATTAGGCCCACTACTTACGTAGTGGAGAACCTCCCACTTACCTGGCACTTACCTGGCCACAGGAGAGACAAAGAGGCAGTGGAGGATTTAGCGACTTGTCTTTTGGCAGTTAGGAGCGGTCTAGAGATTTGACCTAGGTGACCCCTAGAATTAGGGTTTTCTGTGTTGCATTTGTTGTGCTTGCATCATTTTTTCAAAAATCCGTATCAATTTTCAAAACAAACACCGCATTCATTCATTCATTTCCCCTAATTATAAGTCACGCTGCCACTTGTACTAACCCTTTTTAGTGCAAGATAGGCTGGACACGGGATTCTAGTGCCCGTTTAGTCCGCGTACCCTTTATCGACTCCGAAGTCGGTATTTCTCCATTTACTTCTTCTTTACCCACTACCACACCCACATCGATGGATCCGTCTCCATCGAATTTCTTTAACACTAATCTGTCGTCGTCCGTTGGTGTGCAGAATCCACCCCGCATCTCTCTCCAAGAGAGGTGCTATCTATTGCGAGGTCCTCTTTCGACCTGCTTATCCATTCCACCAGCCAACGGGGATAATTTTGAAATTAAACCCCAATACATCAACCTTTTACCCAAATTCCACGGACTCGAGACTGAGGACGCTTACGTTTTCATCACCAAATTTGAAAACGTATGCGCAATGATGAGTACGTTACAACTTTCAGTGGATGCTATGCGTCTACGACTTCTTCCATTTACTTTGTGCGATATGGCCGAGAAGTGGCTATATAACACTACCGCACACTTTATTACGAATTGGGAAGAATTCGTTGCGGCATTCCTTAAGAAATTTTACCCTATGCAAAAGACAGCTCGAATCCGTAGCGAACTGAATCAATTTACCCAGCTTCCGACTGAACCATTTTCAAAATGCTTTGAACGTTTCAAGGATCTTTTGGTTCAATGTCCTCATCACGGCATCCCGAGATGGGATCTTTGCCGAATCATTTATGAGGGCATTAACCCAAACACTAAACAGAACCTTGAAAACATGTGTCAAGACACTTTTATGACCAAGGATGATGGGGAAGCTTGGAAATTTTTAGAAGAGTTCGCTGAAAAATCACTACAGTGGGAGAGTGGAACCCAACCATTGAATAGGGGTGGCGTACACCAAATTGATGTGTCCATAGGTGTTCGAGTTGAGATGGCAGCAATGCAAAAGAAGCTCGAGGCTATGGAACATAAATTTTCAGCAGCCTCCCTAAACCCAATGTCGCTCCCCAAAACTGTATGTGGGTGCTGTTCTGATCCTTCTCACTTAGCGGAAGAATGTCCATTAAACTCTGCGTTTCAAGGTCACGAGCATACAAATGCCGCATTTCAAAGACCTAGAAACGATCCATATTCTTCCACGTACAATCAGGGTTGGAGGAATCACCCGAATTTTGCTTGGAACCAACAACAACAATCACATCAAAACACGGTTCCAAGCCAAAATAATTTCCAAAGGGCTCTTCCACCACAACAGCAACCACTTCAACTCACTCAGCACCCTTACCAGTCACAAAATTTCCACAACCAGGTCAACACTCCTGCACCGTCTAATCCTATGCAGATGACCGGTTCTGACGAATTCTCTCAATTCACTCAAACTACGAAATCACACTTGTCAAATTTCATAGAGCTTTCGGCTGAGGTTAGATCTTCTGTCAGTGAGATAAAGAAAAACTCAGCGTCCCAAGATGAGAGTATCAGATCGATGGAAGCTGAAATCGCACGACTTAAAGCCGAGATGAGTGCGAGAGAAAAAGGGAAACTTCCGTCTCAACCCCTACCGAATCTTGGGCATTACAATGTAAATGCCGTCACAACGTAGAGATCAGGAAGAGTGCTGAATAACCATGTCGGGGAAGGAATTGATGATATTGAAAATCCTATCAATAACACCCCGGCTGAGACCTTTCCTCATACACACACTTCTACTTCTGATCCTTGTTCTTCTACCCCACCGCCTTCTCGCGAGCCTATTCTCCATTTCCCACTAGGCTCGACACCTAAGTATAGCCCTTCTAGTTCTCCACAGACGATCCCCACTCCTCTTTTGGGATCACGTCTACCCCCTCTTCCTTCTCCTATGATGGACCCGGCACTTATTGCTAAAGCTCCTTACCCGAATTGGTTAAGGGGTAACAAAGCGAGTCCACATATGGAGAAAATTATGGAAATGTTCAAACAGGTTAATATCAATATCCCTCTCCTAGATGCTATTCAACAAGTCCCCGTTTATGCGAAAATTCTTAACGACTTGTGCACTAGGAAGAGGAAGACTCAAGTGCCGAAGAAGGTCTTCATGTCTAATAATATTAGCACTGCTTTTATCCCCCAGCTACCAAAGAAACGTAAGGACCCAGGATGTCCTACGATATCGATTTCTATTGGGGGTAAAAACATAAATCGTGCTCTTTTAGACCTTGGCGCAAGTGTTAACCTACTTCCATATTCTGTATATGAGCAACTAGGGATTGGAGAGTTGAAACCTGCTCACCGCACTCTCCAAATGGCAGACCGTTCAATCACCAAACCAAGAGGTGAACTAGAGGATGTGTTGATAAAGGTCGGGGAATTTGTATTCCTTGTAGACTTCATTGTACTTGATACACAACCTGTAGCAAACCCCCGGGGCCAAATTCCGGTGATTTTGGGTCGACCTTTCCTTGCCACTTCCAACGCTGTTATTAACTGTAGAAATGCTTCAATGAACTTATCATTTGGAAATATGACCATTGAACTAAATATCTACAAAGTTGGAAGTCAGCCATCAAAACCTTCTGCTCATATTCTTGATGTGTGCTCTGTCCACGAGATCGCTCCCGAGAGTTGCGGAGTTGAGGAACTTTGCTTTACAGATCTCGACGACACTACCACATCACTGTTTGATCTCACACATGATCTTAGTGAGGACACTTTTCCTACACTTGAGTTCGACACTCCTGACTTTTCACCACCCGAGTCTGTATCTTTCACAGGCTATGAGCTTCTTTGCGACTCCAAAAATCACTCGATGATCCCACCTTCTATTATTTCTCCGCCTGTATTAGATCTCAAAATTTTACCTTCTCATCTTAAATATGCTTATTTAGGTGAGAATGAGTCTTTACCGGTTATCATATCCACTTCTCTAGCATCAGAGCAAGAGAATGCACTTTTATCGGTATTGAGATCTAATAGAGAGGCGTTTGGTTAGACTATGGCGGACATCAAAGGGATTAGTCCCTTAATTGTTGAACATCATATACATGTGATGGATGATGCCAGACCAACCTGAGAACCACAGAGACGGTTGAATCCCGTCATGAAGGAAGCGGTGATGAAAGAGATCGTCAAATGCCTTGATAATTGTATTATATACCCTATCTCCGATAGCCAATGGGTGGGTCCTATACATGTCGTCCCTAAGAAATCCGGCATCACTGTTATTATCAATGAGGCAAATGAGTTGATTCAGACACGCGCCCAAACTGGGTGGCGTGTATGTATTGATTACAGAAAACTCAATATTGCCACGAGGAAATACCACTTTCCTCTACCTTTTATTGATCAAATGCTGGAACGCTTAGCTGGACGAGAGTATTATTGTTTTATGGATGGATACTCAGGCTATAATCAGGTCCCCATCGCCAAAAAGGATCAAGATAAAACCACTTTTACTTGTCCTTTTGGTACCTTTGCTTACAGTCGCATGCCCTTTGGGTTATGCAATGCTCCCGCTACCTTCCAGCGGTGTATGATGGGGATATTCTCTGACATGGTAGAGAATTTTCTGGAGATCTTTATGGACGATTTCTCGATTTTTGGAGACTCTTTTTCTGATTGCCTTGCGAATCTTGACGCAGTTCTTACTCGTTGCAAAGAGAAGAACTTAACTTTGAATTGGGAAAAATGCCATTTCATGGTCCAAGAGGGAATTTTACTTGGACATGTTATTTCACAGAAAGGCATTGAGGTTGACAGAGCTAAGATAGATGTCATTCAAAACCTTCATCATCCCAAAAGCTTCAAATATATTTGATCTTTCCTTGGCCATGCGGGCTTTTATAGAAGATTCATTAAGGATTTTAGCAAAATTGCTAGACCTTTAACTCTTCTTCTGGCCAAGGATACGACCTTCCACTTTGACTCGGATTGTGAGGCAGCTTTCGACTCACTTAAACACTCCCTCACTATAGCCCCCGTTCTATCGTCTCCAAATTGGGACTACCCCTTTGAGCTAATGTGTGACGCATCCGATTTTGCAGTTGGTGCAGTCTTAGGACAGCACATTGAAAAGATGCCACACGTGATCTACTATGCGAGTAAGACACTGAATGATGCTCAAATTAATTATACAACTACCGAAAAGGAACTTTTGGCGGTTGTATTTGCATTAGAAAAATTCAGGACTTACTTAATTGGCTCTCCTATAGTCGTGTATATTGACCATTCAGCCTTGAAACATCTTCTGGTGAAGAAAGATGCAAAAGGTCGTTTAATACGTTGGATCCTTCTACTACAAGAATTTGATCTTGTTATCAAAGATAAGAAAGGATGTGAAAACGTAGTAGCCGACCAACTTTCACGCATCTCTTCTTCCCCTGTGACCCTGCCGATCAATGATTCGTTTCCTGACGAACAACTCTTGAGCGTATCCAATGAACCTTGGTTCAGGGATATTATGAACTATCTTGTCACGGGACTGATACCCAGCGATTGGTCAAAACAGGACAAATACCGTTTTCTATCCCAAGTAAAACACTTTTACTGGGATGATCCATATTTGTTTAAGTATTGTCCTGATCAGATCATTCGCCGGTGTGTCCCGAAAGAAGAGTTCAAGAGTGTTCTTTCTTTTTGTCATGATCAGGCTTGCGGGGGTCACTTCGGTCCTAAAAAGACGGCGGAAAAGGTTTTGCAATGTGGATTTTATTGGCCGACCTTATTCAAGGACGCATTTGATTATTGCAAAACCTGTACACAGTGTTAGTACACGGGTAGAATTTCCCGGAGAAATAAAATGCTTCAGCAATCCATCTTAGTGGTTGAAATTTTCGATATTTGGGGCATTGATTTTATGGGTCCTTTCCCAACTCCTTTGGGAATTTGTACATACTGCTGGCGGTTGATTACGTCTCAAAGTGGGTTGAAGCCATTCCATGTCGCACTAATGATAGGAAAGTTGTCATTAAGTTCTTAAAAGAGAATATCTTTTCGCGATTTGGACACCCACGCGCTATCATTACCGATAATGGGACACATTTCTGCAACAGGTCTTTCGAGACTCTGATGCGGAAATACGCAATCAACCACAGAATTTCTACACCCTATCATCCCCAAACGAGCGGGCAGGCTGAGATTTCAAATAGACAGATCAAACTAATCCTGGAGAAGACTGTTGCTAAGAATAGAAAAGACTGGTCGACCAAACTGAAGGATGCTCTTTGAGCATTCCGAACTGCATTTAAAACCGACCTAGGGATGTCTCTATATAGGATAGTTTTTGGGAAGGCATGTCACTTACCCGTCGAGATTGAGCATAAAGCATTGTGGGCTATTAAGGAAATCAACTTTGACCTAAACCAAGCCTGCAACTTTCGGAAGCTGCAAATAAATGAGCTAAGCGAACTCCGTGATGAAGCTTATGATAAAGCGGTAATCATGAAGAATAGGACTAAGGTTTTTCACGATAAAAACATTTTGAGGAAAACATTTTCACCAGGTCAATAAGTCATTCTTTATGATTCTCGACTACACCTTCATGCTGGTAAGCTTCGATCTCGGTGGAAGGGACCTTTTGTTGTGCGGTCTGTATACCCGCACGGGGCAGTAGAAGTAGAAAATGTTAAAAACGGCACATTTTTCAAAGTGAATGGACATAGACTAAAGCTGTATTTTTCCACTGACCCCACGGAGGAGCTCCTGTTCTTACAGGAGCCATTTTATTTAGATTAAAATTCCTCCGTCTCACCTTCATGTCCTGTATATCACTGCATCATCTTTTTGAATGGAGGTGAGTGAAAAGAGTAAGTTTGGGGGAGATTCTTCACTTATATATTTTGCCCCCACTAATAAATTCCTTCCAGGCTTACAGGTTTTGTAGATATAGCTGTTGGCAACAGTGAGGACACTGTTGAAAACAAGTTTGGGGGAGGTTTGTGCTTATTTTTGCATCATTTTCATATCATTTTCATAAGCACAAAACATTTCTTTAAAAACTTATAAAAATTTAAAAAATTTCAAAATCCATAAAAATTTAAAATTTTCAAAATATAAAAATATTTTAATATTAAACATTTTTTGTACATAAATAAGATAATAAAAGATTAGATAGTGAAAAATTACATCCATGAGATTAGAAAGATTTAAGAAAACCAAGAAAATTAGAAGTTTTCTTATACGAACTAGTAATAAGTAGTTATGAGCCGTTGTCCCAAGGGTTAGTAAGATGAAGGACGTCACTAATCTGAGGATAAAAATAAGTCTGAAAAATAGTTTCTATTCTGGAAGCCAAACCTTTTGAACGTTGATATCCTGCTATTCGCACTTACACATGTCTTGAAGCCTGGGATAGTAGAGGATACCTTGAAATGCTCTTGTCTTAAAGCCGATGTATGAAGGAAATTAAAAAAATGAAGAAAATATAAAGTGGTGAGAAAAATGGACACTGGTTTTGTTATCGCCAAGGCAGCAATAAAAAAATATAGCGAGGGTGCCTCTTCATCTAGTGCCCTAAGGCCAACTGGTCTGGGAGTCACTGCTAAGCCTTAGGTGGCGCAAGACGAGTAAAACACACCAAGTAAGCAAGCACATGAGTAATCGGTTGGTTAGTACCTCAAGAAGTATTAACGGTCGCATAAAAGTGTGTGAGCAATCTCATCTAAATATTCATTAACTAAAAAGTACTGAGGCTGATGGACAAGAGTATGATAGCTTGAATTGAATTCTCTGGGTGTAGGGATGTCTTTACACACACGTAGGGTGATATGATCGATGTTTGGAAGAAAGATAGGAATGAAGAATAAGACGATGTTTTATTGAGGGAGGACGTGATTTCTGACATCTTTTCATGACTATCAAGATAGGGCTCATGACAACCGAAAAGCTAGCTTAGTTGAAAACCCTAACTTTTCAAGGCTTTTCTTTTACAATTCTTTTCTTTAAATGTAAATTTCATGATCTTTCTTTTATTATTGGATTTTGTGGGTGCAATCCGCTGAAAACCCTCAGGAGACAACACTCCTCCTACTAGGGACACCTAGAGTTTTAAAGGCTTGTTGCACGTGCTCAGTGCAATCGTTTTGCCTACGAAAGTGTGCTAGTTAGTTTTTCCCTTTCTTTATTTTCTCCTTCTTTTTAATAAAAAGTTAACTCGAGACGATCGAAAATAAGTTTGGGGGAATTTGATCAGTCGAAAATACTGCATCTTTAAACCGGCAATTTACCTATCTTTTGCACTCATCTAGAAGTGTTCGGCATTCATATAGCACATATTAGCAAAACAGTCGTTAAATATCAGATTGCATGTGTTAGACTATAAAACCGGCACTATAAGGGAAATTGACTGTATTTCATAGCATCGCATCATTCTTGCATATCGCAACTTGTGTTTCGAAGTCTGTGCAGGAAATTACAGAAGATCGGTCAAAATTACATAACAGACTGCTAAAAAATACGCCAACTCAAGGAATTGGAATCTGGAAATGATCTAGAATGAATTCAGAGATTCAACATATCAGGAAATACATCAAAGTGCAGAAGAAGCCAACACATGAAGTATGAAGCCCCAAGCCAGCAACATGGCCGTGGAACCGCGGCCGGAGCCGCCTTGCGCCGCGGTTCCGCGGCGGCGATGCCACATCAGCAGAGTTTCTTCAGCTCAGCCCTCTTCTTTTTGGTCCTACACCTCATAAAGACACTACATTTTCCAGATGGATCTCGAAGCTTCTGCCAGATCAGCAAGCCCTAGGGTTCCTAACTAAACACCCCAAGCTTCCACAACAAGCTTCACTTAAACTACATTAGAGCCTAGAACCTTCTCCCTAACCTCCTAGCTTAGGGTAGAAGCTAAGACCTAACTAACTACTTCTAGAAGTCTCTCCCTATAACAAACTTTTGGAGGGAAATTCAAAATTCAAAATCCTAGACCTAGGGTTTGGGAAACCTATAAAAAGACCCCAAGGCTCACTTGAAATGGTTGTTCATTAGTTGTTCAATCTTTGGCTAATCTCCAGTTGTTCATTGTTCCTTAATTCAATTGTTGTGGTTGTTCTTCATCTTCAACCCAACACCTACCACCTCAAACCCTAACCCTAATCCTAATCAAGAACTCAAATTCAAGATCCTTTGAGTGCAAGCAAAGCAAGTCTTCAACGATCCTTTAGAAGCGAAGCCGGACTTCAACAGAGCACGAGATCCAAGCCGATCCACGACTCAAGGAGCTGAGCGATGCTAGATTCGACGAGCGAAGTTCCTTCCTCTTGTAATTCTTGAGAGTTGTAACTACTTGTTGATATAATAAAGGTGAAGATTCTTTAAACTTGCTTATATTTCAATTCGAGCATTATGCTTATATTTCGATTCTTGAATATATTCTTTGTGACGATGCTTGAGTAAAACTCCGCTCGTGGAGGAATCGAAACGATTGTAGAATGATGATGTTGATGAATCTTTAAACGTTTTTCTTAAGTCCTATAACAATTGTAAATTCTTGAAAATCGAATGATCGATGATCTAGATCGATGCAAATGCGTTCTTGATTCCTTTCGCACGATCTAGAGATCAACAATTGATCATTCGATTTCCTAGAAGCTATCTAGTGAATGTGATTCATCGAAAGGACAAAGGATAGGATGAGGAACCCTAATTCTTCGCAGGATCCTTGATCCTCGATGAATCTACATCGATTTAGCATCAAATTATTAATGGATAAGAAATCGTAATTTCGAATCTTCTTCACATCTACGATCTAATCGATTCCTACGAGCTTTACTTCAAATCTTGAAACCTAAATTGATTGGAATTCTATCAATACTTGATTCTTGATGTTTTTCGTTTTCTTGATTAGAATAATTGATTCTTCAAATTCATCGATATAAATCTTGAATCGTTTTTGCTTTTCTTTTCTATTAAATTTTCGATTCAAACAAAACAAAATATGAACGAATCGCACAATCCCTGTGGACGATCCGCACTCACTAATGCGCTACAAACCGACACCGTTATTGATTGCGGTCAAATAATTCTTTGATTGTGATTTTTATTCATTTTCTAAATCGACACACAAAGAAACTATCAATCAGCTGTCCTACAATTTCAATAACAATTGGGGATAAGAACATCAATCGTGCACTTTTAGATCTTGGTTCCAGTGTTAACCTGCATCCCTATTCCGTTTATGAGCAATTAGGTGTTAGAGAGTTGAAACCCACTCATTGTACTCTCCAAATGGCCGATCGATCCATCACCCATCCTAGGGGTGAGTTAGAGGATGTGTTGATCAAAGTAGGGGACTTCATATTCCCCGTTGATTTCATTGGTATGGACACACAGCCTGTGGCTAACCCACGGAACCAAATTCCGGTGATCCTCGATCAACCATTTTTGGCCACTTCCAATGCTGTAATCAACTGTCGTAACGGCTCTATGACTCTATCTTTCGGGAAGATGTCAAGTGATTTCAACATTTACAAGATAGGAAGTATGCCCTCCGAACCTTCTGCTCATGCATGTTCTGTCGAATTAATGGATGTCGACAACAACGAATTTGATCAGCCTCAGGATACTGATCTAGACTCTCTTCATACGTTGTTTGACCCAACTATGTATTATACACATACGGACTCTTCCATTAAGTTGTCCGGGTCAACATCAACCCCTGTTTATGAATCTTTCATGGAGTCTAGAGATCGCCCAACACTTTCTGATGACATTGTTCTTCGGGGTATCGATGAAAGCTTTGAGAAAATTTTCGCTGATGAGCTTGCATTTTTAGCAAACACGGGTGTTGAGATGAATCAACTCCAAAAAGAAATTGAACCTCCGCCCCTTCTTCATGTCAATCACAAAAATGCAAGTAATCCATCGTCACAATCACTTTGTCATCTCATCAAATTGAGATGCAATCCATTTCTATTACACCACTTATCTCTTCCCCACTTCTTCGTGATTCTAGACAACATACTTTTCCACCAACCGCTGTGTTTCACTGATAAATTCTTCGAATGGTTGGTATTGACTTTTGGCCTTTGCAAAGCTTGGCATTGGCTTGTAACATTGTTTAATTCAAGTTTGGGGGAGATTATGTTGGCTCTAGAAAGAAAATGATTTTTAGCCAACCGTATGATTGAGGGTACGTTTACCACTTGAAAATATATATAAAAAAAGATGTTATTTTGGGGTATTTTTTTGTAAATTTCCAGTTTTAAAAAGAATAAAAATAAATAATAAACAGGGGAGTGCCGACAATTTTGACCCACTTGGTGTAGCCTGATAGTGAGGACACTGTCAAGTTTAAGTTTGGGGGTGTGTTCGGTAAGGTTTCTTCCTTCGCATTCATATGTATATTTTTGCATTTTGCATACTTATTTTAAAAATCCATAAAAATTGAAAAATTATAAAAATTATAAAAATTGAAAAATTCAATTTTGGCCATAATTGACTTGAGTTTGACAAGACGGTTAACTAGTTAGGAAAAAATAGGTCCAAAACTTAGAAAATTAAAAACTCTAAAAATAACCTTTCTTAAAATTTAACGGTAGAAAATATATGTCTTTGTAGTTTACTTAGAAATAGGCAAATTTTGAGTTCACTTCTTGGACTAAGTCAAAATAAAGGAAGAGTATTAAAAATTTTATTGAAGTATAAGTTTGAAAAATAATCGCTAAGCTTAAGTCTAAATTCTGAAAATATATACCCTACAACTTGCACAAACACAAACCATGAAACTTAGAATAGTATAGGATACCTCGAAATGCTCTTGTCTAAAATCCTTAGTATGAAGGAAAATGAAATTATAAGTATGAATAAAGAGAGATTAAAAAAATGAACACTGGTTTTGTAATTACTTAAGGCTGCATAAAATAAAAAAATATTTAGCAAGGGTGCTTTATCACCTAGTGCTTTAGACCAACTGGTTTGGGACTCACTGCTAAAGCCTTAGGTGTTACAAGACTAGGAATTACGCCTTAATGTGCAGACACATCTTGTAATCGGTCGTTAGTACCTCAAGAAGTATTAACTGTCGCATGAAGGATGTGTGAGCAATTTCATCTAAAATTCACCAATTAAAAGTACTTTGGATGATGAACAAGAGTATAAGAGCTTGAATTGAATTTCCAAGTGTAAGAGTGATACATACACACACGTAGGGGTATATGATTGGGGTTTAGATGAGAGATAGGAATGAAATATAGGACTTATATCTTTAGTAGAGATGATAAAAAATCTTAAGTTGAGATGGAGCCTAGAAGGAAAACTCAAAAGATACTAAAAACTAAATAAATCTACAGAACATATATAATCTTAAGTTAAATGATAAGGAAGCGTGAAAAATATGGGTTGATAATTTCTGAGTTGAAGATAATAGAATTTCTTGCTAGAAAACCGAATTGAAGAATAAAAGTCAATAGGCCAAATTGATCGGATTTTGTGGGTAGTATCCGCTGAAAACCCTCAGGAGACAACACTCCTCCTACTAGCGACACCTAGAGGTTTAACGGCTTGTTGCACGAGCTCAGTGCAATCGCGTTTCTGCAGGGTTCCTAGGCACTCTAGTGAGGTCTCCCAAGCCATCAACCATGGCAATTTCAAAAAATATGGTGCCTACAAACCCTAAAGTACGGATCGTTTGCTAGATATCTAGGCGAACAAGAACTAGTTAACAGTTAACTAAAGAGATACGGAAATTACAACCTTTGTAGATCCGGATATCCACCTCCACGGCTCCGCAACGAGGTCATCTCCGCTGTCCAAATCAAATCCGGGCTCTAGGATCGGCTTCGTCGGAGAATGGGCAAGCTAGGTCGTCGATGTCCATGCCGAAGATGATCTACGTCGAGGCATCGATGAATCAAGCTCCACCTTCACCAAACCCTAAAATCTTGTGAAGGAAACACACTCTACTACTTGGCAAGAGGTAGAGGATGAAGAAATAGGAGGTGGGTTCACTTTAGATTTGGATTTTGCTCACTAGAACACAAGTTGCCATGAATGGCATCAAGGTTGCTCACTTGAAGAAGAAGAAGAGGAAGATGATGAGCATAGAATTATGATAAGTATATCTTTAATCAAAAAGAAAATCCAATACTTATCATAACTAACTAGGGTTAGGTGTAGAGAATTAACCATGGTGATTAGAGTGGGTTAGGGTTAAGCAAAATGACAAGAATGGTGGCATATAGTCAAATGTTCATGAAGCATCCAATAAGAAACAAAAATAGCCTCCATTCTTATCATAACTCATAACCTTTTTCATTTAAATAAATAAATGAATAAATGAAATGATAAAGCAAACCCTAATCAACTCTTAACCATTGTTTAATTCTTCACACTTAACCTCAAGAGCAAACATCATCAAACATGATACAAAGATGTGTACTAAAGTATATCACATATACTTTGTGCACAATCCAAGTGATAAAATCCGTTTAAAGTGAACCAATACTAGTTAGTGCAAAGTAATATATCAAATATATAATTATGCATTAAATCATTAAATCAACACTTGATTCAATGATCCGATCATGCGCACATAACCAACTGGTATCTAATATATCGGCTTATCGAATCAACGCTTGAATCGATAACTAGGTTATATCGCATACAACCTTTCGATATATTTATCGCGAGAATAGAATACGGTATCACATACACGCATTATTCTCGGTCCCGCACATATCTCATATGCGCTCCTATTTCGTTTCGCTTGACCCAGGAAACCTCTGTGTAGGACTCTAAAGACTCGTCAATACGCCGGCAGCGGATGATGATCATATCAAACATCCACAAGCCGCAAGCGGTCTGCTAAACGTAACGGCCACCCGGGTATTGAGCGATCTGAAGATCGACGAGCAAGCCCGCTCACACTCCAGTGAATCCGACCAGTAACACTACCGTACAGTCCGGTCTGATCGTCTGATATGTCGCATATCTCGCCTAGGGGTGGTAAACGTCAGACCCCAATAGCTCAATAAGTCGTGTCGATATGAGGTCTATAACGGGTCGAGAAACTACTGGTAACACTTACCAGCAATTCTCTGAGTAGCCCTGGCCAGGGACTTCCTGTTATAGCCGATCGAACACAGTGCAACATCAACCCCCATATACCGGGAGAGACGAATCCCCTCCTATCGCTCATTGCCTCCATGTGACTCGGGACTGTACCCAAAAACCACCGTTTTGCACGCCCTCTTGGACGTGGTAAGATGGAAATCAAAGCACAGTGGGAACCACACAAGACTCTATGACGATCTCGGGTCAACAGACTACTCTGTACTAGTGTCACCAGAGAACTGCCATCTGACGTGAGGTATAATACCATCTGGGAGTTCTCGGCGAGTCCGTCCAGTGTACCCAGTCTCTACTGAGCACCCGTATATCATCTCTGATGTCAAACACCGATGGATATGGGATCATCCATCGCCCATCTACATGGGTCGAGAAGGTACACGCTAGTCTACTCTGGTATATCGATGCCCCGTCTCGATACACCCACGACTAGGGACTGTGAAGGATGTACTTATAGACTACCATGTCCCCACTAGTATGATCCGCATCATAGTCCAGGTAGTCAAGTACAGATCCTAAGGGCTTTACCAACATGTAACAGAGAGACAATCAGCATACACGTTAAGGTAAAGTTCAACCAGATAGCATACTATCATGTCGAGCAAGAAAGTCCTTCCTATATATGTCCCAGCATCCACTACAATATACATCCTATGTATAGTAATGGCCTCTAGGGCATACATATAACTAACAATCTCCCACTTGCACTAGGGCCATATGTAGCAGTGGTTTGAAGTATCTCATACTCAACCATCCCTTAAAAGTCTCTCTTTGGGAACAGGCCTTTGTGAGTGGATCCGCTGTGTTGTCTTCTGAGTCTACTCTCCAAACCTCGATCACCCTGGAGATCAATCATCTCCATGATCAGGCGATGCTGCCTTAGAATATGTCTGGATCACTGATGGGACCGGCATTCCTTGGCATAAGCCACAACTCCATTGTCACACAATGGGAGGAACATAGTTCATCTCATGAACCAATATACACCCAAACAGCCTCTTTGGTAGCATCTTAAGTAGCGATGTATCCTGCCTTTATCGTCTAGTATGTCACGGAATCTAGCTTGGAACTCTTCCAACATACCGTCCCTTTACTGAGGGTAAAGACAATGCCTGCGACTGACATTCAGTCGTCTTTATCACTCTGGAACACTTCCAGTGATTCTCCCCAGGATCGATTGATACCACCTCACTACATCTAGTGAGAATCCTAACATCCAATTAAATCTATCTCATAGATCCAAAATCCAGGATTTAGTAGGTATCACTTTGATCCTTTATGGAGAATCTTTGTGATTAGCGGAGATTGATCGAGCGTAGCATAGGAAACTCCTTCCCTATCAAGAGTATGTCATCCACGTACTCTACGAGGATCGTCACCATACTCCCTACTACCTTTTCGTTTATACAAGGTTCATCTACCATTTTGATGATGTCAAATTCTTTGACTGCTTCATCAAAACAGATGTTCCAACTCCGCGATGCCTGCTTTATCCTATAAAGCATCTTGCACACGTTTCCGCTGCTTCCACTGTTTACGAGACCCTCTGGCTGTGTACTTATAGACGCGCTCTAAATCATTATTTAGAAAAGCAGTCAAGACACCCAACCAGATATCGCAGTCATGGTATGTAGCCGTGGCAAGTAGGATCTGGATGGACTTAAGCATAGTCACTTGAAAAGGTTTCATCATGATCCACGCCTGGTCAATGACGAAAACCTTTAACAAGTCTAGCTTTGAAAATCTCAACTCTTCCATGTACACCAAGTAATCTTCTCAAGATATACTTGCTCCTGATGGGGATTTAACCCTTCAGATATTGCAACCAAAGTCCATACTTTGTTGGTGTATAAGGATTCCATCTCAGATCACTAAACATCCAGCCATTCTTACAGAGTCTTACTCTCGATGGCCAGTTCGAAACTAGTTGGGTCATCATCTCATGATGCAATCCTCGCTCCCACTGTCATAGAGAAACTGAAGTATCTCTCAGGTGGGTGAGGAACCTACTAGATCGGCGGAGAGGCTGAGGTTCGTTGGTTTCTACTGAATCCTTTGGTTTTATCAAATCATCTGCTGTATTTAGTATAGCTGGAACCTTTCCAGTTCTACATAACAGACCTTGCCTCGAGCTTGTCCGGATTTTGCTTTTAGACATAGGCCAGACAACCCTAAATCTTAACTAACTTAAGAGATGGGCTCTTCCTTTATCATATCACATATGAAGTGGTAGGCAACTGATTTGATTTGAACCTTATTCAATAGGTATGCAGCTTCTCAAGTGCATAACTCCCTAAAGGAAATAGGTAACTCAGTAGTACTCATCATAGAGCACACCATATCACATAGGGTGTGATTGCTCCGCCCCGATATACCATCGTGCTATGGTGTATGCGGAGGAGTAATGCTGAGAGAGAATCTCATTCTCCTTTAGAATAATCCAGGAATTCCGTGCTCAAGTATTCTCCTCCTTGATCACATCATAGGACATAATACTTATACCCATATTCTGGTTCTCTACTTCTAACTTATATTCCGTGAATATCTCAAAAGGTTCGGACTTGTGTTTCAACAGGAACATATGTCTGAATCTTGAGAGATTATCAGAGAATATAATGAAGTATAAAGAACCAGTCTTGGCAGGTGTAGACAAGGGACCTTACATACATCAACATGTATCATCCCAAGAGTTTACTAACTCTTTCTCTATTTCAGTAAACGGAGCTATGGTCATCTTATCTTTGTGACATGACTGGTGAGTTTCAGAAGATGTAAATTCAAACTGATTTAAATATGCATCTATATGTAACTCTAGCTAGTCGGGTCACATTGATCTGACCTAGTCTACAATGCCTCAAGTAGGATTCGTTCATTTCTGAACTCGTCCTCTTTTGTGTGTTCTATATACTAAGAACTGTAGTTTGATTTAGAACATTAATGCTTTTAGATAACGTGCCTGAACCGATCAACTTTTGATATAGGAAATGTTCAAAACATTATCCAACAATACAAAATTTTATCGTTTCTTTACTAATAAAGAGACGGATATGATTTTGTATATCAGGTTCGGTATCTAATGACATTCGTTCAGAATCAATGTATTTGTAATACAGGGTGACAGTGACCAACAGACTTGGCTGCAACACTTGCCCCGTTTTCTGCCTCATGAAACTTATCACCCGTTCTCAGTTCTCTACCTATCTGTAGCCCTATGCAACAGATTACATATCTGGGATCCTGATCCGGTATCATATACCCAGGACGTAAAGGATACTGAGAAACAGTTCTGTATAATGAACACACCCGAAGATGATGCATCATCATGCACTCTCTTCGTTTGGGCGGCACGGGAATTCTGGTATTCCCCAATTTCCTGCTCTGTCTTATAACAATTATAAGTTGGAGCGGGACCAACGTTCCCCAGCTCAGTATAACAAGCGGGTTCGGTCAATATTCCGTATTATTATCTTGATTAAGGCGTGATATGGTCGCTACCAGGAGAGAGAGAGAAGAAAACACTCAGCGTGCGCTCTGTCAAGAATAGATTGGTTATTATTTTATCTAATCAGGATGGCTCCCACTGCTTTTTATCAAATCTTCCTTCAAACCCTAAAAGGAAAGACTAGCCGGGATTAATTACACACTACAAGTTCGCCAATCTTTCAGCCAGGCCAGTGTCGGTACTTTGAGGGAGGTCCCCCGTGCTTTCGCACGAACCTAATTAATGTAAACCTCGTTTTCCCAGAGGCGTAACCCCGTTGACACCTTTCTAGACACCTACTTGATCGGCTAATTGTAATGTATAAAACTCTCCCAGGAGTAACACTTACTCGCAGCGGGTATCGGGATCCAACTATCTCATAGAAGGTATGCAATCTCATTGCAAATTTCAACACTTGAAATTCCCGATAATATTTTGCCCCTAGCTCGCTATGACCTTGACGAATGCCAAACAACCCATAGTCCACTAGTCAAGTTCAACCCGTACATTACTTGATCGAATTAAACCCACCCGCACGACCCTTGACGAATGCCAAACAACGCCGTACGAATACCCTAATCCAATCTGCATCATATGCATAAGCAGATAAATACTAGTTAGCTACCGCACACTACGCCTTGACGAATGCCAAACAACCGTAGCACGAATACTAACTAGCACTTATCTGTAATGACGGAGGGCTACGACAGGTTTTTCTGAAAACCTATTGCGTAATGAACTTGATATCGTTGTAGGATCGAATGAATTTTGAAATGGAGTGTTTTTGAGGCTTTTCTAGTTTTGCTAAAGGAGTCACTCCCGGTGAAGGGATCGTCGGTCCTTTCCTCGTCGAATGAGGTGCGGGATATATCACATATATCACTGTGCAAAGCAAAACACTTAAAAGCAATCAAAAGACAAACCGAGTGTGTAGCATCTGCCAGTTATTGCTAAAGGAGTCACTCCCGGTGAAGGGATCTCGGTCCTTTCCTCATCGAATAAGGTGCAGGATATATCACATATACCGCTGTGCAAAGCAAGAACTGTAGCTACCTGTTTTATTTTGAAATTCGATTCTACAACATCTTAGGTTTCTTTTAATTCATTAATCATATTAATGAAGTCCCATCATTTAAGTACCTAAACATCACAGATAGATATGACGTACACTTATGCCATCCGCATTCGCCTCGATGTCCCCTCGTGTACCGTTAGGTTAGGTAACTAACGGCAGAGCAGGGCAGGGCTAGCGCGGGTGTAAAACATAAGTAACGTCTATATAATATATCATATATACTATATACTATATCCATCACAGAAACATCACATGATCTCATCACAGATATCGCAGCAGAAGAATCATATGAAATATTGGATATACTAGGACGTCCATGTTTTCAATACGAGCCAGTATAAAACACGGATTCCACGGTCGTTATGAATAGCCAAACCCACACCCCTAGACCCCTACGAGAGCGGCAAGCAACCCTACCAATTCTAGGGTTAGGAGACCCGGACTCGACTCCTCGAGTTGGTCTCCCACTGGACTCCAGAACCCGGTTGCTTGTGCCCTCCTCCTTGGGTCTATCCTAGTGCGGAAAAGTAAATAATATACAACAGGTGACAACTCCCGCAACCTGGAAGCGCCCCAATAAAAGAATATTACATACAAGTTTTTACATGAATGAAAATGAAAAACACTCATCTCACATAAAAACCCCCGGCTATTCAAACACGACGATCCAATATAACATATCCAGCAACACATAACATCACATGTCATCAACGTAAGTAAATATGTCCATCCCAATTGTCGTTGACATATAGCAACGAAACCGGCGATATCACATATTACACTTACGGTCACAGAAAAGAAAGTGTAAAACTACAACAGTTGGAATCCGCAACCACCTCAGACATCGCATGCCTGACCAAATGAATTACTTAGACATCGCATGCCTAATAATTATAAACCCCGCATTTTAGTCTCAAAATCGAAAACACTTTTCAATATTAAGTCGGGCAATTCAACAAGATTCCCGACATCCTGATCGAATACTCGTCGCAAACTTCAGTAGACGGCTGCACCCCCAATACCGTCGACGAAGTGCACCAAGGCGGAACACCGCTACCGCGAGCACCCGGAGGGATGCTTTCGGCGACGGGGTTCTCCTACAGTCACTTGGTCGGGGCTATGGAGTGAAGCTGTCTATTAAGTTTATCCGGCGAATATCCGCGTACGCTACGTGATTGCGACGGACTTTTGATCACATCAAAAATCCGTGGCAACCGATCAAGTGAGACTAAATTGCTACGTTTATAACATTCATTCAGTTATCTCATAACTTATTGTGAATTCCAATTATTGTATCCCATTCCAGATAAACAGAAAATGTTAAACTTTTCGATCGAACAATCGAACACCCAAGTTTTCCCGATACTGATCAACACATGAAACAAGTATAACAACATTCCGTTCGTGCCTCAGTACCAACGATCCAGCCGTAGAAGGGTCAAGCCAACGCCTCACATGTGGCACGCCGTACTGCCCCAAACCCGAAGGTTCAAAGGGCAGTTCAAGACGGTCACATAATCGAGTTAAGGTTTGTGTCTTCTAGAGGGACCATCGCGTTACTTGCACTACTTAGAACGTCGTTAAACTATGGAAAATCCAACACTTGGAAATTTCCCGACAGGGGAAAAATCGGGTATTTATATCCGGTCGAACTTTTTAACATATTCTAAAATTTATCCGGAAAACACATGGACAGAATTAGACTTTCCGATCGAAACAATGATTCCCAAAACAACTCAGAACAACTCAACTCTTGAGTTCAGTTTAAATATTCCAGGAAAATGAGCATTAAATTTTACGAGTTACTGTGAAATTTGACACGTGTCGGCTTCTTATTGGCGGCCCTTCCGCCGCGCAAACCCCCTTTGTGCGGCGCTTCCGCCGCTCTATTGTGGAATTAGGGTACCAAATTTCACAGTAATTCTTAAAAAAGCCTGCTTGTTTTTCTGGATATTTTTAATTGCCAAAAATCAACAGTTTTGAAAAAAGTACAGAGAGCAATTTTGCAATGGGATTTTGGTTCGATCGGGTTTCTAATTCCGTCCGGGGATCGCCTAAGGCTCTAGCTAGGCTCTGATACCACTGCAGGGTTCCTAGGCACTCTAGTGAGGTCTCCCAAGCCATCAACCATGGCAATTTCAAAAAATATGGTGCCTACAAACCCTAAAGTACGGATCGTTTGCTAGATATCTAGGCGAACAAGAACTAGTTAACAGTTAACTAAAGAGATACGGAAATTACAACCTTTGTAGATCCGGATATCCACCTCCACGGCTCCGCAACGAGGTCATCTCCGCTGTCCAAATCAAATCCGGGCTCTAGGATCGGCTTCGTCGGAGAATGGGCAAGCTAGGTCGTCGATGTCCATGCCGAAGATGATCTACGTCGAGGCATCGATGAATCAAGCTCCACCTTCACCAAACCCTAAAATCTTGTGAAGGAAACACACTCTACTACTTGGCAAGAGGTAGAGGATGAAGAAATAGGAGGTGGGTTCACTTTAGATTTGGATTTTGCTCACTAGAACACAAGTTGCCATGAATGGCATCAAGGTTGCTCACTTGAAGAAGAAGAAGAGGAAGATGATGAGCATAGAATTATGATAAGTATATCTTTAATCAAAAAGAAAATCCAATACTTATCATAACTAACTAGGGTTAGGTGTAGAGAATTAACCATGGTGATTAGAGTGGGTTAGGGTTAAGCAAAATGACAAGAATGGTGGCATATAGTCAAATGTTCATGAAGCATCCAATAAGAAACAAAAATAGCCTCCATTCTTATCATAACTCATAACCTTTTTCATTTAAATAAATAAATGAATAAATGAAATGATAAAGCAAACCCTAATCAACTCTTAACCATTGTTTAATTCTTCACACTTAACCTCAAGAGCAAACATCATCAAACATGATACAAAGATGTGTACTAAAGTATATCACATATACTTTGTGCACAATCCAAGTGATAAAATCCGTTTAAAGTGAACCAATACTAGTTAGTGCAAAGTAATATATCAAATATATAATTATGCATTAAATCATTAAATCAACACTTGATTCAATGATCCGATCATGCGCACATAACCAACTGGTATCTAATATATCGGCTTATCGAATCAACGCTTGAATCGATAACTAGGTTATATCGCATACAACCTTTCGATATATTTATCGCGAGAATAGAATACGGTATCACATACACGCATTATTCTCGGTCCCGCACATATCTCATATGCGCTCCTATTTCGTTTCGCTTGACCCAGGAAACCTCTGTGTAGGACTCTAAAGACTCGTCAATACGCCGGCAGCGGATGATGATCATATCAAACATCCACAAGCCGCAAGCGGTCTGCTAAACGTAACGGCCACCCGGGTATTGAGCGATCTGAAGATCGACGAGCAAGCCCGCTCACACTCCAGTGAATCCGACCAGTAACACTACCGTACAGTCCGGTCTGATCGTCTGATATGTCGCATATCTCGCCTAGGGGTGGTAAACGTCAGACCCCAATAGCTCAATAAGTCGTGTCGATATGAGGTCTATAACGGGTCGAGAAACTACTGGTAACACTTACCAGCAATTCTCTGAGTAGCCCTGGCCAGGGACTTCCTGTTATAGCCGATCGAACACAGTGCAACATCAACCCCCATATACCGGGAGAGACGAATCCCCTCCTATCGCTCATTGCCTCCATGTGACTCGGGACTGTACCCAAAAACCACCGTTTTGCACGCCCTCTTGGACGTGGTAAGATGGAAATCAAAGCACAGTGGGAACCACACAAGACTCTATGACGATCTCGGGTCAACAGACTACTCTGTACTAGTGTCACCAGAGAACTGCCATCTGACGTGAGGTATAATACCATCTGGGAGTTCTCGGCGAGTCCGTCCAGTGTACCCAGTCTCTACTGAGCACCCGTATATCATCTCTGATGTCAAACACCGATGGATATGGGATCATCCATCGCCCATCTACATGGGTCGAGAAGGTACACGCTAGTCTACTCTGGTATATCGATGCCCCGTCTCGATACACCCACGACTAGGGACTGTGAAGGATGTACTTATAGACTACCATGTCCCCACTAGTATGATCCGCATCATAGTCCAGGTAGTCAAGTACAGATCCTAAGGGCTTTACCAACATGTAACAGAGAGACAATCAGCATACACGTTAAGGTAAAGTTCAACCAGATAGCATACTATCATGTCGAGCAAGAAAGTCCTTCCTATATATGTCCCAGCATCCACTACAATATACATCCTATGTATAGTAATGGCCTCTAGGGCATACATATAACTAACAGTTTCCCTGCGAAAGTGAGGTTAGGCTTTTTCGAGAATAAATTAGTTTTGCTCGGGACGAGCAAAAGATAAGTTTGGGGGTATTTGTTCATATCATAATTTTGCATTATTATATTCCCCATTCTTATTCATTTTACAAATAAATAGGTGCTTTTGATCCATGTCTGCTACATAGTTGCAGGTTACAGGTTCTCGGAACAAAATAGTGAAAATGATGAAAATACGCTACAAAAGTGAGACTACGACCAACAAATAGAAGAATCTTGATCATGCCTACAGTTTAAGGGACAAACGAAGATCAATAAACAATTTCACAAAGCACAAAGGGCAGCGCAAGATTCAAGACTTTAACACGAAGCGAACGGTAAAAGTCCACCATATTCTACACTGTGGAAATCTGGAAGAAACTAGAAGACATTCTGAAGAACCAAGTAAAGAAAAGTCACGAAAAAAGCAACATAAAATATACCTGAGAAAACAGAGCCAAGAGCCTCCAAGATGGCCGCGGATCCGAGGCCAAACATGGCTTCCTGCCATGGATCCGCGGCCATACAGTACACGTGTCGGTGCAAAAGTGTCGGTGGGTGGCGGTGCGTTGACTAGGCTTCTCAGGATAGTTTTGTAAATGTAGATAAGGATCAGATGTACACCCTAGGGTTTCTATAATCTATAAATAGGAACCCTACAGCTCTTTTTGGAGCATGCCTCTTTTTATTTATCTATTTTAGAATTTCAATTCCTGTAATGTTCAAAGAGTGCATCAAATAAAAAGTAAGTATTTTTCTTTATCTTGCCTTAGTTTAATTTCTTTTCTGCCCTAGTTAATTAGATAGCAATTTTATTTATCTGCCATAGTTTAGTTAATTAGGTTATTGAATTAAAATCATAAAAATGAAATCTTTTATCAATTCCCTTATGAATGAGCAGTTCCTCACTTGTTAGGGTTAGGTTTGGGGAAGGTTTGAGAGATGAAAATCTCTCACCTCTTTCTTGCCCGTTATACATTTTAAAATAGGACTCTATGCATACATACACACACCGCTCACTACGACACCCTATCCCACGAGGTAGCGGTGATACCATAGTTAAAGACCGGTTGTGTATGATTTCCATGGAGGTTAGGGTAAGAGTTAAGAAAAGACGGACAAGGACAAAAGGGAAGAAACCTAATTACTTCCCGATCGTGCTAATCCCCTTTATTAACTATTACCTTAACACCTAAATAGTTCTTAATTAGGGCATAGAATGCGGTGAGACATATTGACTTTCCAAACTTAACCTAAACCTAACCCTAGCAAGGTTTTAATCCTAATCAAACTCATTTCAGTTTTTATTGAAAATCAAACCTACCACCATTGGAATTAACTCGTTAGAACAACTAGAAAATACACAAAATCCCTGTGGACCGACCCGTACTCAACCGGCTAGCTACCAAGCTACACCGTTCTTGATTGCGGTAAATTCTTTGATAACAAATAGCGTAAGCATCTAAATCAAAACTCAATCACAGTCCTATCACAAACTCATGGACACAAGTGTCTTCCCAAGTCTCTCGTTCGTCCACTACTCATAGGTGTTTTACTGTACAAAATTTGAAAATACATGATCAAGAACACAAGCCGTTGAACAGCGCATCTCCCAAATAATATGTAAGATTGGCCCTTGCCATCATGTTCTTTATCATATATAAGGGTTTCTTAATTCTCCTCTCTGCAACACCATTTTATTGCAGAGTTTACAGTATCATCAGCTGCCTGACGACTCCTTTTCCTTTATTCAGTTCCCTGAACTGCTAAAATAAATACTCAGGACTTATTTACAGTTCCTATAACTGCTCCGAAAGAAACATGCACAACCCTGTTTGTATGAGCTGGCTCTATGCTTTACTCATATAGCGCTTGATACAAATCAACGCTTCAGTTCCGTGTGAAATTAGTACCTTTTCGAGTAATTATTAATGAAGGTGCTGAATTAGGAAACTCCACTACGTGTCTTCATGTTTATTGGTCCATATTTATCGGAGTGAATTATCTGCAACGGATATCCAAATGGTTTTCCTTTGATAGTTTTTCCTCCAAGGCAACTCTTACAAGTAGATGGTTTGACTTTGGCTCAAATACCAACTCATCCACCCCAGGTGGTTAAGTTATCCCATCTATCTATTGAACTAATCTACCATGCCACTCATGACATTTATAGAAGGGTCAATCCTTAAAACCACAAAGAACTCATAAGACAGATTGTCCCATTAAGCTATCCAAATATCCTAAACCGGAACTGAAACTATAACTGACGGGAAGATGATTTGTAAATAGTTCTATGTATTCCCGATGCAGAATTGACTATTATGTCCTCGACACATGATTTGCTTCCACAAACATTTTTGCTCCAAGCAGAAGGCCTACTTCGACTCAGTACCCTGACGACTGGAGCGGTTCAAATTTCCACAATCAAACGTTGGACTTGTTATATTCATTATTATCAGCGCATTTCTCCATGTCAGACAACTTAAGTTGTTGGCGCGTTAATCCTGTTTTTGTAGTTCGATTGAACTTTTCTTACGCTAGGATACCTGCTCTTTTGCACTGTTGATCTCGTCAACATGTCAGCAACGTTCTTGGTTCTATCGCCCCTGACGTTTAAACCTTAAATCTCAGTTACTCAAACATATTAGCAAATATCAACACATTCGCTTTCCACATAACTGAGTGCTTCATATATCGAGTAAAAAACATATAACTGCCTGTTGCTATCCCTCAATAGTTTAACTAGAGCAGCACTATTCAGATCCCGGATCGATGAAGATATAACTTTTAAGTGTATCCACATTACATTGTTCGACTCATTATGTGAAAATAAGGTTGTAATACCCAGACCTTTTTGTACGCCCATGTTTGTATTCCTTCTTCACCGATAATGTGTATTTATTATTATTGATTATTTTAAAATTTCCCAACCTATTTTAGTTTATCCCCTCCCCTCCCCTTCCCAAACCCAAAACCGTTAAACCCTAGCCCACTCTCTCTATTTTTCTACTTAAACTTAAATTCCAGAATCCCAACCTAAGCCGGGGGAAAACTAAGGTTTAGTTAAAACATTAAACTAAACCCTTTTAGCCCAACTAACATTAATTTATTTTTCCACACTACCAATTTTCGGCCCAATCTTTCCTCTCTCCTTATTCTTTTAATTGTTTATCTGAACTCAGCCCAATTTCTTTTGCCTAGAACTAAACTAGTTCTCCTTTTAAATCCCCAGCTTTTTCCTGAGGCCCAGCCCCTCAATTCACACACAAATTAAATGGAAATTCATGTTTTTATTTCGGCCCGGCCCTCACTTCCTTTCCCTCACAATTCTCTCATTTGATTCTCAGCCCGACCCTCTTCTATTAACTAAAATCCTTTTCTTTTACCAGCCCACCAAGCCCGGCCCTCTTCTTCTCTATTTCTTTTTTCATTTGATTTTTCCTTTAAACCCTGGCCCGTTCCCACTAAGCCCACGAATTTGGTTTTATTAAATTATTAACTTATCCCTCCCAAGCCCATTACTGCCTGCTCCTGTTCATCTTCCATTTAAACCCCCAACGGCTCTTTTCCCTCATTCCCGCTCGCGACCGCATTCCTCGCCGCTCCCCGCGCCCATGCTCGCGCTGCCGTTACTCCCCACGATGCGCGACCACGTCTCCATATCCCTCACTCTCCCGTCTCCCTCTCTTCCCTTTCCCCTCTCCCGACGACTCTCTTCTCTCTATACTCCCTGCACCCCTTACCACGACACAATCGCAGCCACCGTCGTTCACCACCTCCGACGAGCCACCATCAAACCTTGCCGACCACCCCAAGCTTCACCCGCTCTCCCCTTCACCACTGACCACCAACTCCCCTCCTCCCGGCAACCCCGGCGGCCATCGCTTGCAAGCTCTGACCAACCGTCGCAAGAACCCCCAAACAACCGCTGCCCCACTGCGTGCCAGCCACCGCCTCCACCATCGTGACCTCCTCACCTCCAGCTGCTGCCCTCCGCATCCGCCGCCCGATCCCCGAGCACCCTCTCGTTCTCAGCTCTCTCCAACTCTCCCCTGGTTTTCTCTCTCTCCTTGAGTTTCTCTCTCCCTCGTTCCCTCTCTCCCCCTCTCTGTTCTCCCTCATTCTCTCTTTCTCCTCTGCATCTCTCTCTCACTGTTCTCTCTCTCTCTCTCTCTCAGTTTTCCTTCTTTCTCACTCTTCTCTCTCTATCTCTCTGCAGTCTCTCTCTCTCTTTCTCACTCTTCTCTCTCTCTATCTCTCTGCAGTCTCTCTCTCTCTCTCATTTCTCTCTCTCTCTCTAGCACTCTCTCTCTCCCTCTCTAAACCTCACCCCCTTCCATTCTCTATCAACCAACACCACCACACAACATTGCCGAGCCCGCAGACACCCCGACGACGCCCGAGCCCCCACTGGACGTGAACAGACCCGAGCTCACCCGGAGCCGTAGCCGTCGCGGTGCTAGCTCGTCGCGCACCCGTACTGTACCTCACTGCTGTGCACTTCCAGGCAAGTTCTTTACTTGCTTACATGCTACTTTATCTATGTTACAAATTAACATCGTATATAAATTATGTTTTACCTTTCCGTTAGATTCTTCGATACAACTGTTCGATACTTGTTCTCTTAGGAAATCTTTATCAAATTTGACGGAACTAAATATAATTGCTTGGCCCGTAGGGCTGTGGACCTAATGTGTGAATTTAGTTGGATAATTTGATCGTTAATGACCAAAACGACTACCCCCAAGTTTTAACCGTAAAACTGAAATTCTACTGTACCTGAAAATCGTTAAATTCACCATAAATCATATACATAGTAGAATGGTACGTTCGAGGGCTCAAATCGAATCCGTCTCGATGAAATTTAACCCTATACCAGTTTCCAGACATCTCTGTATTTAAACCGTGATGATAATTGGATCGGAGCGCGACTCTGGACTGCAGTCCAGAGCGACACCAATCGTTGGATTCTATTCCGTATTGGGTACCACAATAGTTCCTTAACTCGTAGGTTGCGGAACTCCGCTGTTTATTATAGACAAATCTGTTAGCTAGACAACACAATTGGTTTCGTTCTGTTTCGTTACCGTTTGATATTTAATTTGTAATTTAAAAGATCGGGACGCATAACAGTCCCAACAGAATCAGAATTGACATGTTAATATTAAACAGATTATAACTCCTAACGTACAGACGCGATTGAAGATCCGTTTGTTGCGTTGAAAACTTTACTGAAAACCCTAGAATTCATCCGACTGTAGCGTCGCTAAAATCCAATCCCAACTGGGATTAAAATGCGTTGCGAAACGGACTTCTGATTCTGAAACCGGATTTCCAGCCGCGTGCGCTTAAAATGAAAGGGTTATAACTATTGATCCTGGAACCCGATTGGCTTGAAAACAATTTTGATGGATAGCTAACTGAACATACTAATTACTACCTGTTTATCGTTTCGCTAAATTATATACGTACGTTTCATGATAAATCGTGCAAATGATAGACTATTGTTTTTATGACACCTTAATTGTGCTTCTTATACTGTTCATGCATCATATCATACCTATATCATTGTAGTGATAACCTAGTGATATCGTGCATTCACCCAGTGTTAAATTTTAGTGATGATTGTGGCAAGTACGTCAGTGTTCGTGTATCCGTGATTAAGTGAAAGTGATACGTACTTGTACACAATCAGTGACCCTGTTATTTATTGCATTGTCGACGTCTGTGGGATGCGTGTACGTGTGACTATAAGGGGAATGGGACATTTATGGAAGCGTTGCACGGATGTCACAGATAAGACACCAGACACTGCCGTTTATCTTAGGTATTAGTCGGGACGTGCTTGATGGAGGTCCTGCCTCCAGTTCTCGCGCAGACTTGTCACGGATCGATTAGTATTTAGGTTGATGGTTAGCGTTTGATGTAGACCACGGGGTGTGGGGTAGTTTAAGTGTGAGTTCAACAGAATCTCGGGAGTCCCATGCCGGCTTATATATTTAGGGAGTTATATGGAGATTTACAGGGTACGTGATATATACACCGTGATATTCTTGTTACATGTTGGGCCCGTGGTCCCTTGCCCTTGGGTTCTACCCTTGGGTGGAGGACACTCGCGAGTGGTTGACTCTCACAATTGGACAGACGATAGGCTTAGTGACCTGTACAGTGAGACTTAGAGACTGATAGGGATACTGGCATTTATATTACTTTTATACTGTGTTGACATACGTGACATATTGTTATACTGCTTTTCTGTTCCGCTGCGTTGATTTCTGCACATTCATATACATGCTGTCATTGATTTACTGTGATTCAAATCCACTACTACTGTTAGAACTGTCAATTGATTTTATATATATTATATTGCTATTGTGTCGCTCTGACGACCTGAGTATGCATGCTCAGTGTGAGGAGAAGATTTAGCTTGGATCAGAACTAGACGTGCATCACAGACTTCTTGACTTGCTATTCCGAGTTACTTTCGTTTGTTCCACTTCAGGTCAGTTTATATTATTGTATCTTTCAGTTACTGCATTTCTCATTACCTGCGCATCGTTTACTGTTTACCATGATAAACTAGAAGCCGAAGTGTGACTACGACAGGACATTTCCTTGACCGTAGGAGCATGGCTGGCCTTGTCTACCCCTCGTATTCCGTATTTTGGGAAGCGGGGCGTAACATGGTTTAGTTGGTATCAGAGCCAGGTTTTGCATCGATTGGGATTGCAGTTTTCCGTGTAAAGTTTGGCAATCTAAGACATCCCTCGGTCTAGGTTGTAAACTTGTCACTCTTGATCCATATTCACATCGTGTGTTCAGCTATCCATTCGCTATGGTTTCGGGTGACCTGGCAAGATTACGTGGTTGCAATTGCACTACCGTATTCTGTTTAGTTGACTTAAAGTCATACAGTTGAGACTCCACTTGTAATAAGTTCATCATCTCTGATATTCTTGAATCCTTGTCCTATCCATATCATATTTTGAATCATTTAGCGTCTGACTTATATCATTCTCGAAATTGTTGTTTCAGGATCATGTCTTCCAACGACTCTTCATCTGTATCCGCTCCCCAGAATTAGACCGTTGAGATTCTGAGTGTGCTGCAAGGTCTAAAGGAAGCTCAGGAGCGAACAAACGACTTGTTGGCTGAAGGGCTGAGAAGACAGGTGAGTCAGACCCCAGCGGGAGTCTCCTATCATAAAGGAATTCCTATTGGACGAGGAAGGGAGAAGAAGATGAAGCGTCAACAGAAGCATCAGAAGAACCCTTGCTGTGGATATTGTAAGAGGCCAGGACACCTTCAGAGAGATTGTCGCCGTGCCCAAGGGAAATGTCTGATATGCGGTTCCAACAAACACCTCATCGACGGCTGCCCAGAAAGGAAAGAACTACAAGGAGGAAACTCGTCCACATTCCCCACTTCTGCCAAGTGATGATTGCCGCGTAGTTCGGACTTCGACGATAAGGCGGATCAGACGCAGGATTCAACTCACGCGACGAGAATGCAATATTATAGTAGTCGAAGAATGATTTTTCATGTTATCTACTTTCAGTAATAATATTGTCGTTTTTATGAACATTCCTTCCATTTGAACCTTTGTGTCCGTCGAACTTTTAGTTGAATGAAATAAAATTTGAATCATAATATGTGTATCATTCTCATGCTTTCTCTATGTCAAATTCTATTCATTATCACAGTATTTTCATTCTGATCTTTCAGTTCCTGCAACCGCATATTTTCCTATATTTCGTACCCTGAGCTTTCCTTGATATAATCCACTGTCTAATCATGACTTCTCTTTTCAGGCCATGGCCCACCCTGGAGCAGCGCCGCATCTAGATGAGGATACACAGTCATGCGTTTCCTTAGATCACACACTGACGGGTTCTGATGATGAGGTCAACGGTCCCCAGGTCAACTTCGAAAACAATGATTCAGAGGACGAAGGAGCAGCCGCCTCAGAGTTTGACATGATAGCTGATTCTGACGAAGAAGAAGGAGATCCTGAAGAGAACCCTATAGAGGAAGACCCGATAGAAGAAAATCTCGTTGAGGAAAATCATGTGGAAGAAAATCCAGAAGAAGAGAATCAGATGGAGTCGGACCTCGATGAAGAAGCTCCATCCGAGGAAGAAGGACCAGAAGATCAGGACCCTCCTGTGGAAGAACTCCCAATGGCGGCCCACGCAAGGCGCTATGGAAATGGACGTCGCTACCTGAGCGCACGAGCCTACCGCAACCTGCTGAATCTCCACAACCGTGACTGACGGAATTTCTTTTGATGTTGTCTTTCTGGCCAAATAAAATGTGTATAGTTTAGGGCCACTTTTCGTCTTTGGGGATGTCTTGTTTCAAATTTTCTTGAATGAAATAAATCTTCTAGAATTCGTAGACCTTTTGATTGTTGGTTCGTTTAATACTTGTTTATTGCCCTTATCCATTTATCTTTCTGCTGAGATCCCTGACTGTCCACCCCTACTCGTTGTATAGTTTTTCATCCTCGTTCCAATTGGAAAGTACCGCACTCTGATCCTTGGAATGAGCCACCATTCATCCTTCGTCTGTACCCTGTTTGAGATCCTTCTGGGAGGAGGACCTTTCTTATGAAATACCGAGTTCGTTAACTTGTCAAATTCTTGATTCCCATGATGTACCAACCAGTATTCTCCCCATACATTCTCTCCTTATAGTCCTCTACTGCTCACCCTTACATCTTGTGCTGACCCGATCCCAATTCCCTGATTCTCAACCTAAAGCTGCCACTCACCAACCTTTGATTGATCCACACTTCCTTGTAGTCAATACCCTAGCTAACCTACATTTTTGTGTGTTCTTCCTATTACCCTAACTATATATAGGGACAGTGTTATTCAAAGATTTAGTTTTCATTATTTTGGTTCATGTTATTGATTACTCCGTTTTGTATTTTAAGTACAACTATTATTCTTTTCATTTTCAGTAGCGCAACCTTACACCGCGCATATTTCGTTACATGTTCCCAAAATTTCACTATACAAGCTCTCTAAATTATTTTAAACCCCTTTTATCGATACATTATTCTAAAATGTTTTAACCTACCGATAAATTTTCGCTGCTTTATTCTTGTTATTTTATTTTCAGGTTTTGTGCCAATGTTTATTATTATCAATGTTTGTGCCTTATACTATTTATTTCTGACGTACTACTTTTGACGTACTTACATATGCATATATCTGAGTTTCGATCTTATCGAGTACGCCTCGAATGATGTTGTCGTATTATTGTTATTTATATTTCCGTATATATGTAACTACCCTTATAGTTTTTCCTATTTTATACCTACTTAAATCTATATTTTGTATGTTATTCTTACGTATTTTATATTCTCGAAATTTCTTCGTCCACTCATTTCTAGTAAATCTTTATGTGTTAAATTGCAAAATAATAGCTTTCGCATATGGTTGTGTTACTTATAGTTTATTTTAAATTTCGAGGACGAAATTTTTGTAAGGGTGGTATGATGTAATACCCAGACCTTTTTGTACGCCCATGTTTGTATTCCTTCTTCATCGATAATGTGTATTTATTATTTTAAAATTTCCCAACCTATTTTAGTTTATCCCCTCCCCTTCCCAAACCCAAAACCGTTAAACCCCAGCCCACTCTCTCTATTTTTCTACTTAAACTTAAATTCCAGAATCCCAACCCAAGCCGGGGGAAAACTAAGGTTTAGTTAAAACATTAAACTAAACCCTTTTAGCCCAACTAACATTAATTTATTTTTCCACACTACCAATTTCCGGCCCAATCTTTCCTCTCTCCTTATTCTTTTAATTGTTTATCTGAACTCAGCCCAATTTCTTTTGCCTAGAACTAAACTAATTCTCCTTTTAAATCCCCAGCTTTTTCCTGAGGCCCAGCCCCTCAATTCACACACAAATTAAATGGAAATTTATGTTTTTATTTCGGCCCGGCCCTCACTTCCCTTCCCTCACAATTCTCTCATTTGATTCTCAGCCCGGCCCTCTTCTATTAACTAAAATCCTTTTCTTTTACCAGCCCACCAAGCCCGGCCCTCTTCTTCTCTATTTCTTTTTTCATTTGATTTTTCCTTTAAACCCTGGACCGTTCCCACTAAGCCCACGAATTTGGTTTTATTAAATTATTAAATTATCCCTCCCAAGCCCATTACTGCCTGCTCCTGTTCATCTTCCATTTAAACCCCCAACGGCTCTTTTCCCTCATTCCCGCTCGCGACCGCGTTCCTCGCCGCTCCCCGCGCCCATGCTCGCGCTGCCGTTACTCCCCACGATGCGCGACCACGTCTCCATATCCCTCACTCTCCCGTCTCCCTCTCTTCCCTTTCCCCTCTCCCGACGACTCTCTTCTCACTATACTCCCTGCACCCCTTACCACGACACCATCGCAGCCACCGTCGTTCACCACCTCCGACGAGCCACCATCAAACCTTGCCGACCACCCCAAGCTTCACCCGCTCTCCCCTTCACCACTGACCACCAACTCCCCTCCTCCCGGCAACCCCGGCGGCCATCGCCTGCAAGCTCTGACCAACCGTCTCAAGAACCCCCAAACAACCGCTGCCCCACTGCGTGCCAGCCACCGCCTCCTCCATCGTGACCTCCTCACCTCCAGCTGCTGCCCTCCGCATCCGCCGCCCGATCCCCGAGCACCCTCTCGTTCTCAGCTCTCTCCAACTCTCCCCTGCTTTTCTCTCTCTCCTTGAGTTTCTCTCTCCCTCGTTCCCTCTCCCCCCCTCTCTGTTCTCCCTCATTCTCTCTTTCTCCTCTGCATCTCTCTCTCACTGTTCTCTCTCTCTCTCTCAGTTTTCCTTCTTTCTCACTCTTCTCTCTCTCTATCTCTCTGCAGTCTCTCTCTCTCTTTCTCACTCTTCTCTCTCTCTATCTCTCTGCAGTCTCTCTCTCTCTCTCTCATTTCTCTCTCTCTCTCTAGCACTCTCTCTCTCCCTCTCTAAACCTCACCCCCTTCCATTCTCTATCAACCAACACCACCACACAACATTGCCGAGCCCGCAGACACCCCGACGACGCCCGAGCCCCAACTGGACGTGAACAGACCCGAGCTCACCCGGAGCCGTAGCCGTCGCGGTGCTAGCTCGTCGCGCACCCGTACTGTACCTCACTGCCGTGCACTTCCAGGCAAGTTCTTTACTTGCTTACATGCTACTTTATCTATGTTACAAATTAACATCGTATATAAATTATGTTTTACCTTTCCGTTAGATTCTTCGATACAACTGTTCGATACTTGTTCTCTTAGGAAATCTTTATCAAATTTGACGGAACTAAATATAATTGCTTGGCCCGTAGGGCTGTGGACCTAATGTGTGAATTTAGTTGGATAATTTGATCGTTAATGACCAAAACGACTACCCCCAAGTTTTAACCGTAAAACTGAAATTCTACTGTACCTGAAAATCGTTAAATTCACCATAAATCATATACATAGTAGAATGGTGCGTTCAAGAGCTCAAATCGAAGCCGTCTCGATGAACTTTAACCCTATACCAGTTTCCAGACATCTCTGTATTTAAACCGTGATGATAATTAGATCGGAGCGCGACTCTGGACTGCAGTCCAGAGCGACACCAATCGTTGGATTCTGTTCCGTATTGGGTACCACAATAGTTACTTAACTCGTAGGTTGCGTAACTCTGCTGTTTATTATAGACAAATCTGTTAGCTAGACAACACAATTGGTTTCGTTCTGTTTCGTTACCGTTTGATATTTAATTTGTAATTTAAAAGACCGGGACGCATAACAGTCCCAACAGAATCAGAATTGACATGTTAATATTAAACAGATTATAACTCCTAACGTGCAGACGCGATTGAAGATCCGTTTGTTGCGTTGAAAACTTTACTGAAAACTCTAGAATTCATCCGACTGTAGCGTCGCTAAAATCCAATCCCAACTGGGATTAAAATGCGTTGCGAAACGGACTTCTGATTCTGAAACCGGATTTCCAGCCGCGTGCGCTTAAAATGAAAGGGTTATAACTATTGATCCTGGAACCCGATTGGCTTGAAACCAATTTAGATGGATAGCTAACTGAACATACTAATTACTACCTGTTTATCGTTTCGCTAAATTATATACGTACGTTTCATGATAAATCGTGCAAGTGATAGACTATTGTTTTTATGACACCTTAATTGTGCTTCTTATACTGTTCATGCATCATATCATACCTATATCATTGTAGTGATAACCTAGTGATATCGTGCATTCACCCAGTGTTAAATTTTAGTGATGATTGTGGCAAGTACGTCAGTGTTCGTGTATCCGTGATTAAGTGAAAGTGATACGTACTTGTACACAATCAGTGACCCTGTTATTTATTGCATTGTCGACGTCTGTGGGATGCGTGTACGTGTGACTATAAGTGGAATGGGAAATTTATGGAAGCGTTGCACGGATGTCACAGATAAGACACCAGACACTGCCGTTTATCTTAGGTATTAGTCGGGACGTGCTTGATGGAGGTCCTGCCTCCAGTTCTCGCGCAGACTTGTCACGGATCGATTAGTATTTAGGTTGATGGTTAGCGTTTGATGTAGACCACGGGGTGTGGGGTAGTTTAAGTGTGAGTTCAACAGAATCTCGGGAGTCTCATGCCGGCTTATATATTTAGGGAGTTATATGGAGATTTACAGGGTACGTGATATATACACCGTGATATTCTTGTTACATGTTGGGCCCGTGGTCCCTTGCCCTTGGGTTCTACCCTTGGGTGGAGGACACTCGCGAGTGGTTGACTCTCACAATTGGACAGACGATAGGCTCAGTGACCTATACAGTGAGACTTATAGACTGATAGGGATACTGGCATTTATATTACTTTTATACTGTGTTGACATACGTGACATATTGTTATACTGCTTTTCTGTTCCGCTGCGTTGATTTCTGCACATTCATATACATGCTGTCATTGATTTACTGTGATTCAAATCCACCACTACTGTTAGAACTGTCAATTGATTTTATATATATTATATTGCTATTGTGTCGCTCTGACGACCTGAGTATGCATGCTCAGTGTGAGGAGAAGATTTAGCTTGGATCAGAACTAGACGTGCATCACAGACTTCTTGACTTGCTATTCTGAGTTACTTTCGTTTGTTCCACTTCAGGTCAGTTTATATTATTGTATCTTTCAGTTACTGCATTTCTCATTACCTGCGCATCGTTTACTGTTTACCATGATAAACTAGAAGCCGAAGTGTGACTACGGCAGGACATTTCCTTGACCGTAGGAGCATGGCTGGCCTTGTCTACCCCTCGTATTCCGTATTTTGGGAAGCGGGGCGTGACAAAGGTCAAACCGAGAAATAATGTAACGTTGTCACGTCATATAGATTGCCTCGTAATTGTCACACAACTTATCTTTTGGCCTGTAGATACTCTGTAACTACCGCTCAGTATAAACTGCGAGTTCTCGACAATAAATCATATGATCACCAACAACATCGCTCTTCATTACGTCTAACGTGTAGAGCGATTCTAGATACGCCAATTCTCCGAAGATCGCTGCATCTTGATTATGCTGCGTTGTGTAGCCTCGCTATATCGCTGCCACCTCGATGGTGCTGTGTCATGTAACCCTGCTACATCGCTGCCACCTTGTCTCTAGCACCTAAGTTTTTCAGCCTCTTCATGTAACATTAAACTAATGTTTCTATTTCATTATATTATCGCCATCTACCATCTCATCCCTGGTGAGACTGCCGATATCTTGATTTTATTATGAATGTATTAAGACTATGACATATAATAGAGTATCGTTCTTTCCCAAAAAATGCTTCGTCTTCAACTCATCTTAACAATAATAATAAACTTACTATGCCAAAGAAAGAGAAGGAAAACCTATGACCCCAACCACATTCTTCAAAAATATTAAATTTAAGATCTTGTTAAAAAGATTGAATAACAAAATATAGATTTCTTATAAATGGAGTAGATTGGGTAGTTGAATCTAAACTCCAGTCCCCTCTCGAAATCTCCCACTTGAAATTTGTCAGATTTTATATTAATGCAGTATGCATATTTATTTATTTAGTATGCCATGCACATCACAAATGTAACAACCAATCTAACAAAATTTGTTTTTCATTAAATTATCCTATTTAAACTTGTCCATTTTTTTAGGGTTTTCATTTTTTCCTAAAATTGACACACGTGCGCTCCCACTGGAACAACAACCCATTAAATCTCCAAGATTTTATATAAGAATAAATTTTGAAACTTTTTGATGAGCAAACAAAATTTTCGAAAAAAATATAACTCTCAGAGTTAATAGTAAAAACCCTCAACTAACCCAAAGCTTGAGTGAGTGATGATGCTCAATATTGGCGATCTTCAAGATCAGGACACGTGACAGATGACATGTCCCGAGACCCAGAAGAAAGGGCCCACAGAGACCGACCAGGCCACCCTTGTACCTGACCTGCAAGCACAAGCTGGCCTTCCTCGGGGCCCCTGCAAATCGGCCTCCTCGGCCCCTCAGCTTGCCCCAAGCTGCCACAGGACCAAGACTCCTCGGCCCTCTTGCTCGTCTCCGAGCTCCCCAGTCGAGGCCGTCTTCCTCGGTCCCTCCGACTGACCAACTCCACCACTCACAGGCGTAACCGCCGCTCCGCAAATCTCGCCACGTGCAGATTCTCCGCCAGCAACGTCCCACGTTCCACGCCATCACGATCCCCATTAATGGGTGATCCGCTCTTTACGCGGGCGTGACGTCGGGAGCGTAACTGCCGGCGAGATTCTTGCGCCTGCTGTTGCGTGCTGCCGTCGCTATATAAACCCCCATCACAGAGGGGTCAAGTAAGCCATTCTTGATTCTACTTAGCCGTTACTCTGCTCGGATCTAGTATAACTTGATCGTCGGAGGGTCCCCGGCGGTACCAAACCACCCCGGGACTTCTTTGCAGGTACTCGGCGCTAAACTCCTCAAATAACCAATCTCCTCAAAACCCATTGAGACCCACACGCAACAGAAGATCACCACCAAAATCCACCAGGAGATCAACGGAAGACAACATTTGACGGAGACCCGAAAAGGAGCTCCATCAGTTGGCGCCGTCTGTGGGAAAAACTCCACAAAACATAAAGTTGGCCTTCCGATCTCCGCCCAAATGGCAAGCAACCACTTTGAAGATCCTGGTACCAGCCGCCGCCTTCCACTCATCGAAGGCGGGGATGAGCCTCCTCCAATGACCATCATCAATGCCCTCGCGGGCCGGATAGATCGGCTACAATCTCTTGTAGAGGCTCTCGTTCGCGTCCAAACGGCCGGGCCTGGGCCACAGATCGCCGCTCCACCGCCTCCAGAAGGCTCTGCCCCTATCTGGACGGCTGACCACCAGCAGGCAATGACTCCTGGCCACCGATCTCTCGAGCCGGTGCTCCGTGAGGCCCGCTGGGCGCCCCACGGGTCCACACCAAGATCAGCTGCTAGAACACCCCGCCTCGAGCCTCCACACGATCTTTATCCCCCTGAGGAGATGTCAGTCACCTAGCCTATCCACAGGCATGGTTGACACCACCACCCTCGGTGGGGCCGCACAGAAGGGGTTCGCCTCGGCGGCACGAGAGCCACCTCGCCCAAGGATCTGAGGCACCTCATCGAGAGGAACCGGGGCCGCTCCCAGACGCAGGTCACCCATAGCGGAAGCCAGGGATCCCAAGGCGCCGATTCCTTGGGATACCACGATAAATCGAGGGCATGCGCCGGGAGGCTTACCTCTCGAGCGACGGGGTTAAGTACGCCTCCGGCTCGCTCGCTCGGCTCGCTTGGCTCCCACCGTGCCAGTGCAGGGCCTTCCCGGCCACCCTTATCTGCGCAGGTCAGGACTGGTTCCAGGGGCTCGAGCCTCGCTCGATTTCGACCTTGGACGAGCTGGCTACTCAGTTCCTCGGCTAGTTCGTTGGGAACCGTCGACTGAAGCGCACGGTCGACTACCTCTTCACAGTTAAGAGTGGGGACAAGGAAGTGATCAAGGCCTACATTACCCGTTTCTATAACGCCCTTCTCGAGGTGCCCGAGCACCAGGACGAGACCGTCATCACGGCGCTCAGATCTGGTCTGAGGCACAAGGAATGATTACGCTCCTTGGCGTTGGTGCGACCTAAGACAATGACCGAGGTCAAGGCGTGGACCGAGCGCGAGGTTCAGCTGGAATCCGAGGTGAACGCTAACCTCCCCTGAGCAGAACGATCCGACCAGAAGAAGAGGGCTCGGGAGGAGAGGCCGGAGCGTCAGCAGCCTTACCACCCGAAGTTCCAGGAGTATACCCCCCTCAACGTCTCCCTCGCAGTATTGCTGGACGAGGCCCAGAACAAGGGGTTCTTCAAGTTCCCTTCGATCCCGCGTCAGGCCGCAAAGCGAACCCGGGGCCCCTACTGCGCTTTCCACCGGGTACTGGGCCACGCCACAGAGGATCGCAAGCAACTCAGGGACTACATCAAAGAGGTCATCCGATTTGGGCACCTCTCTGCATACTTGAAGGACAAACGGCAGGCTGACCGCGAGCAAGAGCAGCATCGCCCTCCCGCCGATCTGACCATCATTTCAGCGGACGGCCATCTTGGAACTCAGAGAGCCCCGTACCATGTGCTAAGCGCGGAGGCCAACAGTCCTTCAAGGAGTCCTTCAATGCACATGCTACGCGCGCTGTTGCCACGACCTATCCTATTCCCCATGCCTACGGCTGGGTGGTCGGGCTACACCTCGTCAAGATTCAACCCAGCAGGTAACCTGCTCGGTCAGCCCTGGCGGGTAGCTTCCCTACCGCAACGCCAGGGGTCAGAAAGCCCTCCCAGAGGCAGTCGAGCCCCAGGATCCCTCGCTCGGCTATCCCCAGCGGGAGGCTTCCCTACCACAACGCCGGGGATCAGAAAGCCCTCCCAGAGGTAGTCGAGCCCGAGGATCCCTCGCTCGGCTATCCCCAGCGGGCAGCTTCCCTGCCACAACGACGGGGATTAAAAAGCCCTCCCATAGGCAGTCGAGCCCGAGGATCTCTTGCTCGGCTATCCTTTAGGACAAAAGCCCTCGCCAAGAGGCACTGGGAAGTAACCCTGCCCGGCCAAGAGTCCTTGGTAGGCTTCTTACATCCCCTCCCGCGCCAAGGACCAAAGTCCTCCCAGAGGCGGTCGAGTCCTTGCTCGGCTATCCCCGGCTGGTAGCTTCCTACCACAACCGATAGGGATCAAAGTCCTCGCCAAGAGGCACTGGGCAGTAACCCTGCTCAGTCCCCGTCCTAAAGGATCAAAGCCCTCGCAAGAGGCAACCGAGCAGCTACCCTGCTCGGTCATCTCCGGATGGTAGCTCTATACCCATGACGCCAGGGATCGAAGCCCTCGCAAGAGGCATCCGGGCGGCTACCCTGCTCGGTCATCCCAGGCTGGTAGTTGCCTACTGTTCAGTTGATAAAACTGCACATTTGTATTACATTTTTCCTACCATTTTCATATTTAAAAAGGTCTTTATTATAATATATCATATATATGAGGGTTTATCTGTAAAAATACTATTTTCCATATGTTGATATATTATAATTAGCATTTGGTAGGAAAATGTATGCAAATAAATTCATTGACCTAATCCTAGTAGAACTAAGTATACTAAATATTATTTGAGTTGTTGTGCAAAAGATTTCCAAGTGTGCAGAATTTTTCAAAGACTAGAATCAAGAAAATCAAGTTGTTGAAGAAGACTTGCCCAATTAAGAATCAAAGCTTGGGGACCAAGTCTGACAGCAACCACGAGAAGATTTCTAAATTCTGAAGATTCCTAGGATCGCCAAATGTCAAAGAGAGCCATCCCCTAAAAATTGATCAACGGCGGAGATAAGAAGGCCGTGGATCCGCGGCATTAGCTCCTTGATGCCGCGGATCCGCCGCGGTTAAGGAGAGATGGAGGCGGAGGATTTTTGGGGTGAATCTATGATGAATTTTACCTAATTTTGAAGCAAATGATTCTGGCTTTGCACTATAAAAAGACACCGAGAGCCTCTTGGAAAATTTATCAAGCCGACGAGATCACGAAGCCCCAGACGCTCACGCATCCAGGCTGATCATCAACTGTTCATCTACCTCCTTAGGAAAGATCGAGAGACAACTAGTTTTGTAATCATTTTCTACGGAATAAAGTGTAGATTGTTCAAGTTGATTAATAAAGGTAGTTATTTTATTTAATTCTTTTGCATTTTATATTATGTTTCCCCTCTCTGACTTTTCATCTTCTTCTCCCAACATGCGCGAGTAATTCTCCGCTTGTTAGGGTTCGTAGGATTAGGGTAGGCTAATGGATGATGAACATCCCTAAACCCTTTTTATGTCCTATAAAGTTTATGAACTTTATCAAAAGAATCATTAACATCCTAATCGGGCGCGCTAGCAATTCTTTGCTAGTTCTAACCGCGATTAGAGATTAGATTAATGATTGTTTTGGTAAAGGCTAGATTTGAACGGAGTTCCGTGTCGAGATAAGGGTTAAGAGTGGGGTTCCTTTTCCCTCCAGAAACCCTAATCTACACGCATCACCGTCATTCTAGTTTTAAATCAATTAATGGATAAAAAGGGTAACTTTTAATTAATCATCCATGACTACTAAATCCTAACGCACCCTACAAGCCCTCTTATTATATTAACTATATTCCTAAAATAATCTAGATCTATAAATTTGCTCTCTTGCTTAAAGTAGATCAAGAAACTTTTCACAAAAATTCTTTATTCATCCTCTCTTTATCAACACATCTAAAGTAAGACTAAAAGGTTCCACGTTTCCCTGAGGACGACCCGTACTCACCTCGGTCTAGCTACACGCGACACCGTTCTGATTGCGGTTAAACTACAAACATACACTTTTTCGTATCAATCAAATGGCGCCGTTGCCGGGGATACGTGCGTAATTTTTTATTCTTATTATTTGTGTTGAATTCTTAGACGATTCATATCATTATTAAAACAAAACTACAAATTGCATATTTAACGATTTGTGTGTGAATTTTGCGAGGGAATCTGGAGTCACGAACTTGAGGAAACAGGAGATCTAGGGTTTCACACTTCTCTGGTATCTTTCTTAACTCATTCTCTCTCCTCTGAAATCCAATAAAATCTATTTTCTGTAGGATTTTTTGCAAAATAGCGCCGCTCAAAAATCTTTTTGCAAAAGTTTTGTGATTGGTTTTGTTTTGCATATTTTAATACGGACTTTAAGGGGCAAAGACCAAATCAAGATTAGGTGGGGATTTCATCACCCTTCCTAAGCTCCACAAATCACAAACCAAGCATCCGCATCAACCCTACATTAATTTAAAAAATATCTAGACCAGACTCTAAGGACTGCCGCGCTCATTAAGGACAGAGGAAGGTCTTGGGTAATCTATCGCTTATCCGCATTACTTTTGTAGTGCCTAGGCAAGTGTGTCCAAGGCGAGTGGTTACTTAATTAGGACCACTACTTTCGTAGTGGGGAGCCTCCCACTCACCTGGCACTTACCTGGCTACAAGAGTAGTAAAGAGGCGGTAGAGGATTGATCCTACTGCTTGTCCTTTGGAAGTCTAGGAGCGGTCTAGAGACTGGATCTAGGTGACCTTAGTTCTAGGGTTGCTTGTGCATTTTAGAGTGATTTTTCTTGAGTCCCACTTTTTCCAAAACAAGCCAATTTTAAATCACACACGCTGCCACTTGCACTAAACCCGCTTAGTGCATGCTCGGCTGGACACGGGATCCTAGTGCCCGTCTTGTCCGCGTTCCTGCTATCGACGCCGAAGTCGGTACTTCTTCATCTTCTTTTCCAGCACCACACACCACGACCGAGATGGATGGCACTCCATCAGATTATAACACCACGCTGCCACCGCCCGAAGGTGCGCAGAATCCACCACGCATTTCTCTCCAAGAGAGATGTTATTCTATCCGTGGTCCTCTTCCCACTTGTCTATCTCTTCCACCACCTAACGGGGATAATTTCGAAATTAAAACCCACTACATCAATCTGCTGCCCAAATTTCACTGGCTTGAGTCGGAAGACGCGTACGTTTTCATCACCAAATTCGAAAACGTATGCGCAATGATGGGTACTTCACAATTGACTTTAGATGCTATGTGCTTACGTCTTCTCCCATTCACACTGTGCGACTTGGCAGAAAAATGGCTTTACAATACTGCCGCACACTCTATCACTAATTGGGATGAATTTGTCATAGCATTTCTTAAGAAGTTTTACCCAAACCATAAGACTGCCCATATTAGGAGCGAGATCAACCAGTTTACCCAGCTTCCCAATGAACCATTTTGGAAGTGCTTTGAACGTTTCAAAGATCTGCTTGTCCAATGCCCCCATCACGGAATACAAAGATGGGATTTATGTCGGATTATATATGAGGGCATTAATCCAGCGACAAAGCAGATGCTTGAAACAATGTGTCAATGCAATTTCATGTCTAAAGATGACGGTGAAGCGTGGAAATATCTGGAAGACCTTAATGAACACACGTTGCAGTGGGAAAACGTAAGACCACCTTCAACTAAGGGAGGTATTCACCAGCTCGATATTTCTATCACAGTGAAAGCCGAAATGGCAGCGATACAGAAGAAACTCGACGCTATTGAGAATGAATTCTCATCATTCTCCCTAAATCAGGTCACGCTTTCTAAGACCGTCTATGGTTGCTGTTCGGATCCTTCACACTTAACGGAAGAATGTCCTATGAATGCTTCGTTTCAAGTTAATGCTGCTTTTCAGCAGCGACCTAGAAACGACCCTTATTCTTCCACGTACAATCAAGGATGGAGGAATCATCCTAACTTTGCTTGGAATCAAAACCAACAAAGCAATTATCAAAGACCTCCTCCACAGCAACCACAACCACAGAATCAGCCTCCCTTTCAGTCACAGAATTTCCAAAATCCGGCCAACATTTCTACACCACAAGTGGCCGGTACTGACAACTCACTTGCACAAACTTTGGATATGTTCATGAAACAATCCATGCAAATTTCGGCTGAGATGAGGTCTTCTATTGATACCATAACGAAAAACTCCGCCTCCCATGGTGAGAGTATTAAATCATTAGAAAACCAAATCGCACAGTTAAACGCCGCAATGAGTGCGAGAGAGAAAGGGAAACTCCCATCTCAACCCCTACCGAATCCTGGCCATTCACAAAATTATAATGTGAATGCCGTTACTACGTTGAGATCGGGAAGAGAGCTGAATAACCGAGTGGATGAGCAGTTTGATATTAGTGACACATTTGATACCCGGCTTCTTCTTCCTCTTCCCCTAATTCGTCTAGTCCCCCACCTTCATCCGAGCCTATTCTCCGTTTTCCCCAAGGCTCGAACATTTCGCCGAATCTATCTAAGTCAATTCCCACTCCAATTTTGGGATCGAATCCATCCCCACAGTCTTCTCCACAAACGTTGGACCCAAAACTTATTGATCAAGCACCTTATCCAAACAGACCAAGTCCACAAATGGAGAAGATTGTGGAAATTTTTAAGAAAGTTAACATAAACATTCCTCTCCTAGATTCCATTCAACAAGTTCCGTCATATGCGAAAATCCTAAAGGACTTGTGCACTAGGAAGAGAAAAGTTCAAGTACCTAAAAAACTTTTCCTTGCGAGTAATGTGAGCATAGCTTTTACACAACAACTTCCCAAGAAACGAAAGGACCCCGGAAGTCCTACAATTTCAATTTCTATTAGGGGTAAAAATATCGATCGTGCTCTACTCGATTTAGGTGCTAGTGTTAACTTGCTTCCGTATTCTGTTTATGAGCAATTAGGGATCAGGGAGTTAAAGCCGGCGCATTGCACTCTTCAGATGGCCGATCGATCTATCACCCAACCTAGGGGTGAGCTAGAGAATGTGTTAATCAAAGTCGGGGAATTCATATTTCTTGTGGACTTTATCATTATTGATACACAACCTATGGCAAACCCACGCAATCAGATCCCGGTGATACTCGGTCGACCCTTTTTGGCCACTTCCAACGCAGTAATCAATTGTAGAAACGGCTCTATGACCCTATCCTTTGGAAAGAAGTCAATTGAGCTTAACATTTACAAGTTGGGAAGTGAACCCTCTGAACCCTATGCTTATGTGTGTTCTGTCGAATTAATGGATGACGACAGCAGCGAATTTGATCAACCTCATAATTCTGACTCTTTTCATATGCTGTTGCTTGACACAGACTCTTCCACCGAGTTGTCCGGGTCAACATCTAACGCTGATAAGGAACTTTTTATAGAGTCTGACGATCACCCCATTTTTTCTGATGACATTATTTTTCGGGGTATCGATGAAAGCTTTAAGGAAATTTTCGCTGATGAACTCGCATTTTTACAAGACACGGGTGTTGAGATGAATCAACTCCAAGATGAAGAAATTGGACCTCCACCCTTTCTTTTGGACAATCATGATAATGCAAGTAATCCATCATTACTATCACTGTGTCGTCTCTCCAAATTGAGACGCAATCCTTCTCCATTACACCTCTTATCACCTCCCCACTTCTTCACGTCGAAAGATGACATGTTCTTACACCAACCTTGGTGCTTCATCGATAAAATTTTTGAATGGTTGGTGTTGACTTTTGGTCTTTGTAAGGCTTTACTTTGACCAATAACTTTACCCCCTAAATGATTTTAATTGCTTAACATTATTTAACTCAAGTTTGGGGGGGGGATATTTTGGCTCTCGAAAGAAAATGATTTTTACAAAATTATGAGCCTAAAATAAGTTTGGGGGAGAATTTTCACTTTCATATATTCTTGCCTCCATTAATAATTTCCTCCCAAGTCTATAGGTTTTTAAGCTTAACGGATGACATCAGTGAGGACACTGCTATAAACAGGTTTGGGGGAGGTTTGTGCTTATTTACACATCAATTTTCATAAGCACAACTTTTAAAAAAACATAGAAAAAAATTTTTGATAACAAAAGAGTAGAAAGTGAAAAATTACATCCAAAAGATAGGAATAGTTTAAGAAAACCAAGAAAATTAGAAGTTTTCTTAAACGAACTAGTAATAAGTAGTTATGAGCTGTTGTCCCAAGGGTTAGTAAGATGAAGGAAGTCACTAATCTGAGGATAAAAATAAGTCTGAAAAATAGTTTCTTTTCTGGAAGCCAAACATTTGAATGTTGATACCCTACTATATGCACTTACACACGTCTTGAAACTCGGGATAGTAGAGGATGCCTTGAAATGCTCTTGTCTAAAAGCGAAAGTATGAAGAAAATGAAAAAATGAAGAAAATATAAAAATGGTGAAAAGAAAAAATGAACACTGGTTTTGTATCGCCAAGGCAGCAATAAAAAAATATAGCAAGGGTGCATCTTCACCTAGTGCCCTAAGGCCAACTGGTCTGGGAGTCACTGCTAAGCCTTAGGTGGTGCAAGACGAGGAAAATATTATCACCTAATCAGCAAGCACATGAGTAATCGGTCGGTTAGTACCTCAAAAAGTATTAATGGTCGCATGAAAAGGTGTGAGCAAACCTAAGTATTCATCAAATTAAAAAGTACTAAGGTAGATGGACAAGAGTATGATAGCTTGAATTGAATTCTCCGAGTGTAGGGATGTCCATTTCACACACGTAGGGGTATATGATCTATGTTTGGATGAAAGGTAGAAATGAAGAATAAAGACGATGTTTTATTGAGGGATAATGTGATTTCTAACATTTTTCATGACTATTAAGATAGGGCTCCTGACAACCGAAAAGCTAGTGTAGTTGGAAACTCTTATTTTCAAAGTCTTTCTTTTATGGTTCTTATCTTTATATGTAAATTTCACCATCTCTCTTTTATTATTGAATTTTGTGGGTGTAATCCACTGAAAACCCTCAGGAGACAACACTCCTCCTACTAGGGACACCTAGAGGTTTAACGGCTTGTTGCACGTGCTCAGTGCAATCGTGTCTGCCTACGAAAGTGTGCTTAGTTTTCTCCTTTCTTTTTCTCCTCTTGAATAAACTAGTTTGCTCGGGACGATCAAAGATAAGTTTGGGGGCATTTGTTCAGTTGATAAAACTGCACATTTGTATTACATTTTTCCTACCATTTTCATATTTAAAAAGGTCTTTATTATAATATATCATACATATGAGGGTTTATCTGTAAAAATACTATTTTCCATGTGTTGATATATTATAATTAGCATTTGGTAGGAAAATGTATGCAAATAAATTCATTGACCTAATCCTGGTAGAACTAAGTATACTAAATATTATTTGAGTTGTTGTGCAAAAGATTTCCAAGTGTGCAGAATTTTTCAAAGACTAGAATCAAGAAAATCAAGTTGTTGAAGAAGACTTGCCTAATTAAGAATCAAAACTTGGGGACCAAGTCTGACAGCAACCACGAGAAGATTTCTAAATTCTGAAGATTCCTAGGATCGCCAAATGTCAAAGAGAGCCATCCCCTAAAAATTGATCAACGGCGGAGATAAGAAGGCCGCGGATCCGCGGCATTAGCTCCTTGATGTCCCAGATCCGCCGCGGTTAAGGAGAGATGGAGGCGGAGGATTTTTGGGGTGAATCTATGATGAATTTTACCTAATTTTGAAGCAAATGATTCTGGCTTTGCACTATAAAAAGACACCGAGAGCCTCTTGGAAAATTTATCAAGCTGACGAGATCACGAAGCCCCAGACGCTCACGCATCCAGGCTGATCATCAACTGTTCGTCACCTCCTTAGGAAAGATCGAGAAGCAACTAGTTTTGTAATCATTTTCTACGGAATAAAGCGTAGATTGTTCAAGTTGATTAATAAAGGTAGTTATTTTATTTAATTCTTTTGCATTTTACATTATGTTTCCCCTCTCTGTCTTTTCATCTTCTTCTCCCAACATGCGCGAGTAATTCTCCGCTTGTTAGGGTTCGTAGGATTAGGGTAGGCTAATGGATGATGAACATCCCTAAACCCTTTTTAAGTCCTATAAAGTTTATGAACTTTATCAAAAGAATCATTAACATCCTAATCGGGCGCGCTAGCAATTCTTTGCTAGTTCCGACCGCGATTAGAGATTAGATTAATGATTGTTTTGGTAAATGCTAGATTTGAACGGAGTTCCGTGCCGAGATAAGGGTTAAGAGTGGGATTCCTTTTCCCTCCAGAAACCCTAATCTACACGCATCACCGTCATTCTAGTTTTAAATCTATTAATGGATAAAAATGGTAACTTTTAATTAATCATCCATGACTACTAAATCCTAACGAACCCTACAAGCCCTCTTATTATATTAACTATATTCCTAAAATAATCTAGATCTATAAATTTGCTCTCTTGCTTAAAGTAGATCTAGAAACTTTTCACAAAAATTCTTTATTCATCCTCTCTTTATCAACACATCTAAAGTAAGACTAAAAGGTTCCACGTTTCCCTGAGGACGACCCGTACTCACCTCGGTCTAGCTACACGCGACACCGTTCTGATTGCGGTTAAACTACAAACATACACTTTTTCGTATCAATCACCTACCCTCGAAACCAGAGATCAAAGCCCTCGCCAAGAGGAAACCGCACAGCTTCACTTCCCGGTCATCCTTAGTGGGCTTCTTACAGCCCCTTCAATGCTAAGGATCAAACCCATCGCAAGAGGCAACCGAGCAGCTACCCTGCTTGGTCATCTCCGACTGGTAGCTCCCTGCCCATGACGCCAGGGATCGAAGCCCTCGCAAGAGGCATCCGGACGGCTACCCCGCTCGGTCATCTCAGGCTGGTAGTTGCCTACCCATGATGCCAGAGATCAAAAACCCTCGCCAAGAGGCAACCGTGCAGCTTCACTTACCGGTCATCCTTAGTGAGTTTCTTACAACCCCTCCAACGCTAAGGATTAAGGCCCTTGCCAAAAGGCATCGAGCAGCTACCCTATTCGGCCATCTTCAGCAGGCCTCTCACGGCCCCTCTCACGCTGAGGATCGAAGCCCTCACCTGAGGCCGCCGAGATCCTTCCAGCTCGGCGCATCCCCAGAGGGTATCCTCCTTCCCCATCAGACGCTGAGGATCTCAAGCCCTCACCACTGTTCCGCCGAGATCCTTCCTGGTTTGCGCATCCCCAGCGGGTATCTTCTGCCCATCAGACGCTGAGGGTCTGAAGCCCTCATCGCGAGGCTGCCGAGATCCTTCTTGCTCGGCGCATCCCCAGCGGGCATCCTCCTGTCCATCAAACGCTGAGGACCTCAAGCCCTCACCGCGAGGCCGCCGAATTCCTTCTGCTCGGCGCATTCCCGGCGGGCGTCTTCCGCCACATCAGACGCCACAGGTCTGCACACATCGCGTCGGCCAACCGACGCTCGACACGTGGACCGTCGCTTCAGTGGCAGTATGCACGAACCGGCGCACCTTCCTTAAATGCAGAGATCTTGCCCTAATTCGCTGGCAGAAAAGACAGCTGACAGCCCGGGGACGCGTCCCGACGAAACCTTAGGAGGGAGCTTACCCCGGGCGGCCCGGCAATCCACTCCTGACCCGACCCGCTAGCTTGTTGGGACAAGAGTGGAGGGCTAATGATGATGCTCAATATTGGCGATCTTCAAGATCAGGACACGTGGCAGATAACATGTCCCAAGACCCAGAAGAAAGGGCCCACAGAAGCCGACCAGGACACCCTTGTACCCGATCTGCAAGCACAAGCTGGCCCTCCTCGGGGCCTCTGCAAATTGGCCTCCTCGGCCCCTCAGCTCACCCCAAGCTGCCACAGGACCAAGACTCCTTGGCCCTCTTGCTCGTCTCCGAGCTCCCCAGCCGAGGCCTTCTTCCTCGGTCCCTCCGACCGACCAACTCCACCACTCACAGGCGTAACCGCCGCTCCGCAAATCTCGCCATGCGCAGATTCTCCGCCAGCAACGTCCTACGTTCCACGCCATCATGATCCACATTAATGGGTGATCCGCTCTTAACGCGGGCGTGATGTCGAGAGCGTAACTGCTGGCGAGATTCTCGCTCCTGCTGCTGCGTGCTGCCGCCGCTATATAAACTCCCATCACAGAGGGGTCAAGTAAGCCATTCTTGATTCTGCTTAGCCGTTACTTTGCTCGGATCTAGTATTAACTTAATCGTCGGAGGGTCCTCGGTGGTACCAAACTACCCCGGGACTTCTTTGCAGGTACTCGGCGCTAAACTCCTCAAATCACCAATCTCCTCAAAACCCATTGAGACCCACACGCAATAGAATATCACCATCCAAATCCACCGGGAGATCAACAGAAGACAACATCTGACGGAGACCCAAAAAGGAGCTCCATCAGTGAGAAATTCTCAAAAAAAGAAAACTCATAAATTTTTTCTGAATTTTTTTGGATATTCTGGAATTTTCCTGACATGTTATGGAATTATGTAAAAAAAATAAAAAACTGGACCCAAGCCCAGCTTGCGGCCCGATCTAGGCCGGCCCGAGCTGGGCCAGTTTGCCCAGTCGGGTGCCCAGCATGGGCGCCCAACTCGGGACCTGCTAGAGCTGGGCCGGGTGGCCTAATTCGGGCACCCAACTCAGGTGCCCAGTTGGGACGGGCGGCCCAGCCTGCCCAGCTCGGGCCAGAGCCCAGTCCACCCTAATTTTTTTCAGGTTTAAGAAAAAAATTAATATTTAAAATAAATCCCAAATTTTTTCAGTAAATCCAGAAAAAAATATTTTTCTCTTAAAAAATATTTGGCCTTACCAAATCAAAAAAAATCCTCTAGAAATTTCCTTTCATTAAGGAAATATATTTTTTTTTGTAAAAAAATTATTTTGTTTCTGCCAAATAAAAAAAATCTCAGTAAATCCAGAAAAACCTTATCTTGATGGCCTTGTCAAATCAAAAGAAATGCCAAGTAGATTTTCTTTTATCCTGAAAAATATTTTTTTTTGTCAAAAATCATTTGGTCCCCACCAGATAAAAAAAAATCTTTGGTTCTCAACCAAAATCCCCAAGAAAAAGATCTTTCAAGTTTTTATCCAAAATAGGGTTAGGGTTTGAAAAACTTGCGACCTAGCAGCCATAAAATCTCATCAAAAGAAAAAAATTATTTTTTTTCTTTTTTTACACAAAAAGATCCAATCTTTATTAAAAAATATTCCCATATTTGTTCTAACAATTTCACATCACGAAATTAATATCTATACATCATGGATACATCATGGTGTCATTAAAAAAATAGATTAATCTATGCCTACAAATGATGCATAAATTGATAGATCTTTGAGGATCCATCAAAACGATAACCCTAAAATAATAGATCTGTCATAAAACAATTAATTTTTTTTTTGATCTATGTTTAGATAAAAAATGCAACTTTTGAGTTGCAATTATTTAAAAACGACAGATCTATAAATTTACGAACGTGCACATGCAGGCTTTGAAACCAATGTTCACCTTAGATACGCAGATACATAAACATAGATCCATATGCAGCGGAAAAATATGTATCTACCTTAAAGGTTTACCGATATACCTGATCCGAATGGTGGGATCGATATTCTCAGTCACGTCACGTTGTAGATCCGATCTCCTTATATCTCCATGCAACGGCCAGAAGGAAACCGCACTTTGTAGAAACGAGAATCTCCCACGTGATCACCCTTCAAGCCAACCGTAGTAGAATTGGATGAAGAAGGAGACGACAGCTATCTTGATTTTCTTTCTAGAAATATTGTATGTCTCATATATGATGTTTCATATAACTCATCTCTGAAACCCTAGCCCCCTATTTGTGTATATATAGGGTATCCATTCATATGTGCGGATATTAGGAACATCTTGAAATATTATATTTCAGCAGATCATTTCTTTTACTTTGTTCTACATATTACTTTTTTTCCAATATTTTTCTGAATTTTCACTTTTCCTCAACAATTGGTTCTTTTCTTTCTTGGTTCTACTTGTAATTACAAACTAGCTAAAATTTTCTTATGAGATATTAATTAAAATCACTTCATAGGTGCAGGGCTAACAATCTGTTTCATCTTTCATTTGCACACTTCTAACATAATATATGATCTAGTTTGCATGATTAATATCCTTAAACACCTGATGGTTAACTGATCTCTCTCAGTGATGCTATTATTATGGTGCAAACATGCAAAGGAGAGCTTCAACAACTCCCATTTTGCTGTGCCCATAGCTACGACAACTTTTGGCGGTCGGGGGTAAGATTTCTATCCCATTAAGAATGTATAGAGCATACACCCATTCACTTGTGATTTCATCCATTTCGAGAAAATTTCAGCAGCATCTGTCCGCTGTTATCCGAGAAATAGAAAAAATGATAATTTCAATACTGTCCAATAACATTGAAACGAATATCTAATTTATTTTTATATACGGAGAATCGGCGGAAAGGTACCGACGAAATATCTCGAAACGAATAAAAATACAAGTGAATGCAGGTGTTTGTTTTATACATTCCTAACTTGTCCACTCTGGACAAATCTATCGGTTATCATACTATTGAATTTTATCGTCATATAGACTACACGACGGTTATTAGAATTGAACGACATCGTCTGATATTTAACAACTTTTGTATAGTTTTATCTCACGACGAATATCGAACGTATGTTAACCGATAGATGGGGACTAAGGCGCGTTTTGATTTTCACATATGATTATCGATAAGAATATGAAAATCTTATATTATCATCGAGTATCATACACTTAGTTTAACATTTAATTTGAATTACTTTTACGTTTAGGTTTCAATTTAACGTTTTGAAGTTTTTAGTTTATGGTAACGTTTTTTAAAATTAAAAGTTTTCTTAATCAAGTTTTAGGGTTGGAGTTACAGTGGGATTTGATAAGAGTTCAATATAGAGAAGAATGATGATGAATTAAGCTTTGGCCATGTTTGATATATGAAATCATCGTCATTATCACACACACACGCACACACATTTACTAAATTACTATAAAATACCTTAAAAATTTTCAGTAAACTACCCTTAGCTATTGTTGGTTTTCACTAAACCACCTTAAAATTTTTCCTAAACAAGCTATTTCTTCAATTTTATTAAATTACACTAAAATACCCTTAATTATTGTTGGTTTTTCACTAAACTATTTTAAATTAACTAAATTACTAAAAATTTCACTAAAATAACCTTAACTATTGTTATTTTTCACTAAAATAGCTTAAAAATTTAACTAAACGATTCATCTTCTTAAATTAACTAAATTATTATAAATTTCATTAAAATACTCTTAACTTTTGTTGTTTTTTTACTAAACTATCATTAAATTTTTTAATAAAAACCCCCATTTGCTCAATTTTATTTATTTACACTAAAATACACTTAACTATTGTTACTTTTCCACTAAAACACCCTTAACTATTGTTGCTTTTTAGTAAACTACATTCAAAAACTCGCTAAATTACCCTAATCCTAACCTTAACCAGTCCTAACCTCCAACGAAACCTTTACCCTCCCTAACAACAACAATAACAACATCAAAACCCAAAAGCACCAACAACAATAACAACAGCAACAGCAACAACAACAATAACATCAACATCAACAACAACAACAACAATTAATTTTTGGGATCGAGCAAAAACTTAAAATTTAACCGGTTTATATTTACTTCTTGACGACCAGCGGCGACAAGAAAATTTTGAGCGGTGGAGAGGTTCAACGAGCTCGATCAGGGGCTAGAGCTTCGATCGCGGCTTAGGGCTTTGATCGATGGCGCCAGGCTCGACCACGGAGGAGAGACGGTGAGGGCATCGAAAGGGGACGGCCACGGAGGTGACGAGAGGCGGCGCAGACGACGGAGGAGGCAGCGGCCACCGAGGAGGGATTTTGGCGCTTGATGAAAATTTGGGGGGGGGGGAGAAGATGCTTGATGAAAATTTAGGGGAGTTTGGGGTATTTATCTCCAGTGGGTTGTGAGGCCCACCATATTTTTTAATTCATAGCGATCATAACTGTTACCAAATTTACGGAAACCGTTACCGTCAATTGGTAACGGTTTGAACTGCTACCAATTTCCCATTACTGTTGGCCACATTTGTAGTAGTGTACGTATCTTAGATGGTAAATAGATGTAAAATTGTATCGATTGGAAGTGTTTTGCATGTGTCGAACCTAGTTTTAAAAGTCTGATATAAATATACATTATTAATTTTATGGTAAAATCGGGTAAAAAAATCCTGGAACTCAAACGCGACAATGTCTGAAATACAAGTTCAACATACTTTCTCCATGAGATCCAGATTAGGAAAGATTTCTATAACTGATGCAGATTTTTGTGATTACAAATCTTTCCTTAACTTTTCTAATTTTGTTTGCTAGGAAAGATTTTATTTGTTAGGAAAGGTTTTATTTTTGTTAGGAAATATTTTAATTTATTTCTTCATCATGTAAAGTGTCTATATAAACCTTTGAGATTCAATATAAATCAATTAAGTTCAAAACCTAAATTGCATCTTCTTTAAGTTATTATATGGTATCCAAGCCTTGTGAATAAAAACTCAATTTTTCGATCCATGACTTCCTCTCCAAACTCAATTCTCATCATCTCCAAATTTCTCTTTCCAACAAAACTTTCCCACATAAACTTCACAGTGTGGAGATCCTAAATTCAATCAGCCCTAATCGGCCATAATCTCCTTGGTCACATCGACAGCTCTAAATCCCCTCCTACGAGGACCATCACTGACGTTAACGACACTACCAAGCGTGTTGAAAATCCAGACTACCATCAATGGTACCGTCAAGATCAACTTATTATCAACGCTATTCTCGGCGGCTGCGTCGAGACAATCCATCCCCATATCTTCTCTGTTTCCTTATCTAAGAAAGCATGTAATCGACTTGTTACTCTCCTTACGAACAAATCTTGTTCAAGAGTTATGTCGCTTAAGGAATGCCCATTAATAACCAACGCGACTCACGCTCTATAACCGAGTAACTACAAGAGATGTGATCAGTCGAAAATAATGTATTTTTAACACGGCAATTTCCCTATCATTTGCACTCTTTTAGAAGTGTACGGTATTCATATTTCACATATTAGCAAATCATTCGTTAAATATCAGATTGCATGTGTTAGACTCTAAAACCGGCACTATAAAGGAAATTGACCGCATTTCATGGCATCGCATCATCCCTATATTGCGCAACACTTGTTTCGAGATTTGTGCAGGAAAATCCAGGAGACAGGCCAAAATTGTCATTTTGCTGATCAAACATTACGCCAACTCAAAAGATTCAGATCTGGAAGTAATCTAGAAAGAATTTTCAGAATCAACATATCATAAAAAGGCCCACATATCAAATCCAACAAGCACGAGAGAGCCCAAGCCCCAACTCCTCCAAAGCGCCGCGGAACCGCGGCGGGAGCCGGCTTGCGCCGCGGTTCCGCGGCGGTTTGTCCACATCATCATGCCATTTTCAGTGCAATATCCTTCTCTCAGTGGGTACACCTCATTTTGACACGTCAAATTCCAGAATTCTCCAGAGTCTTCTGCCAGATCAGCAAAAGATCATTAAGCATGTTAATCTTGATTAAGTTCCTAACTAATCACATCTAGAAGCTTCTCCTCAACAAACTTTTGGAGGGAAATTCAAATCTCTTCTAACTAACTTTTGGAGGGAAATTCAAATTCTAATCCTAGATCTAGGGTTTAGGGAAGTCTATAAATAGAAGCCTAGACCTAGGGTTAAAGGTTAATCTTTAGTTAGTTAATCTCCCATTCCTAAATCTCTACTCTCATCATCTTCTTCCACAAGTCTAGTGACAAGGCATGTGCGAAATCCTAACCCTAATTCCAATCAAAAGTCAAGATCCCGAGTACCAAATCAAGCGAGAAGCCCATCAACCTTTTAGGAGAGGAGCCGATCTCCAATCGAGTAAGTGATCCAAGCCGATCCGCGACTCACGGAGCCGAGCGAAGCCAAATCGACGATCGAGTTCTTTCTCTTGTAGTTCTTGAGCGAATGTAATGAAATTGTTGATATAAATAAAAGGTGAAATTCTTTAATCTTGTTTTCTTTAAATTCTTGCATCATGATTCGATCTTAATTTGTGATTGTAGTTCTTATTGTGATGTTTGAGTAAAACTCCACTCGTCAAGGAGTCGAGACGATCAATAGAATAATGATGTAACAAATCTTAAAACGATTCTTAAGTCCTACGGGTTTTGTAAACTCTAGCAAGTTCAAGAATCGATGACCTAGTTTCGTTGCGATGCTTTCTTGATTGTGATCGCTCGAAATTAGGGATCTACGATCGTTTCTTGAATTTACTAGAGGCTAGAATGTGAATGATATCAACAAAAGAATAAGGGATAAATGATGAAACCCTAGTTTCACTAGAAATCCCTAATTCTCGTCGATCATCATCGATCTAGTATCAATCCATCGAAGGATGGGAATACGTTATCTTGAGATTGCATCACATCTATAGATCCGATCGATTCCTACGAGCCTCATTTTGATTCTTGATATTTGGTTGGAAAAATTATCAAACTCTCAATTCTTGATTCTATCTTTTTTCTTGTTATTAGATCTATATTTTCTAATTCTTGAACTTCAAATATAAATCATGAATTGTTTTGTTTTCTTTTCTTTAAAGTTTCAATTCATCTAATTCGAAACACGAACGATTACACTTTCCCTGTGGACGATCCGCACTCGCTAACGATCTACATCCGACACCGTAGTTGATTGCGGTCAAAAAATAATTATTGGTTGTGATTTCTTTACAATTTCTAATTACTACACAACGAGAAATTCTTCATACAATCAAGATGCGATCTATATCCGACGATCTCGCACTTATCGACCACCTCCTTCCTGAAGATGATTGCGTCCTCCACATCCTCGCTGGTCTCGGGCATGAATTCAAAGAAGTCGCAGCTGCTATCCGAGTCCGTGATAACTCCATCTTCGACGATCTCCATGACAAACTCATAGACTATGAATTCTATCTCAAGAAGGAAGACACATGTGCGTCTCTCTCTCTCGCAAGTTCCAACTATGCCAACCAACTCAATCGCTCCTCCTATCGATCTCCGCAACAATGTGGATGCACCTCCTACAACCGCAACACCACCACCAACAACTTCACTTACAACAACAATAACAACCAGTATTTTGACACACGCAACAACTCGCTCCACTCCAACTCCTAATGTAACTTCTGCAAGCGTTCCGGTCACAACACCAAAGATTGTCGTCAACTCGCATGCTTCTTTCGTGAGAGTGCAGTGCAAACCAATTCACTGCAATTCTCATCATAGATGCTCCCTTAACCTGTGGCAAACAACATAAATGCCAACCGGCTCGCTCCCACCTCCTGGATATTGGACATTGGTGCTTCTTACTGTAAGTCCATGTCATGCACCCCACGAACTTGCGGGGAGGCGGAATATATGAAAAACGATTATCAAAGCTTCGTAACACGGACTTGAGCGCATGAATCGTGTCTAAACCGTTACTAGCAAACTACGAGAGGTTTAACTACTCGGATTCGAAGTTATACCTCACGTTACTTGTCCTTCGGGTCTTCATCGCTGTCCTCCACTCCTCGTAGGCTCCATGGAACATCGGCACCTCAACGGCCTCCTCGAGTCAAAGACGATCCACCCGAAAGCTCCTACGCCAAGCTTGATCTCTAACTTGAGATAACTAGGTTGCTCAAAGTGCTAATCTAAGCTACCTATGGAATATAGAGTGAGGTCATGGATGTATTAGTCTAGCTAACCCTTGATCTCAACACATGAGAGGTTAGGGTTAGGGTTTCAAGAATGAGAGAGCTTGAGGAGAGAGAAGGTGATGATGAGAATGAATATGAATAATGAGCTCATTAGAATATAACAACCATAACAATTTATCAAATAAATAATATAAATGATTAACTATCATGGTTGATGCATTCATATTGTGTGATTCATCATATGACTCATTAACTAATTAATGCATCATTTAATACCAAGGATGAATCACACAAATGAGTCATTAAGCAATTAATGCTTATGCCACCTTAACCCCAAAGTCACCATACTTCTAGAAGCTTCCCGGAAAATTACGAGAACGCCCATCCAATCCGTGAAAACACGGAAAAACTTTAGACTGTATAAATCCAATAACCTGATACTAGAATCTGGCTTAAACCAAAGCCGACTAGCAAAAACTGTCCGAACGTCGTACGTGCGTTTAAACACGTATGCATCGAAACCCTTGTCGTAAAACCATACGACCTCTATATCGTTTTGCCTGGAGCAGGGAAACTCTCTGTGTAGGACTCTAAAGACTCGACACTACGCTGACAGTGGGTTTAACCACAGTCCGCAAGCGGCACTAGCTGTACATAACGGTCCCCAGGTAGATGTCGATAAGAAGTCCGATGAGAAAAACCATCTGAACTCCTACCGAGCCTGATGTGACAATCTCCGTACAGTCCGGTCTGTTCGTCTAAGACTATCGCATATCGAGCCTAAGGGCGGCAAGCGTCAGTCCCCTAATAGCGGTATAAGTCGTGACGGAGCGTATCCCATTACACCCTGAGAAACTACTGGAACCTATCAGTAAATCTCGCTTGCCCTGGCCTGGGACTTTGCGTAATGGCTCTCTGACACAGCGCGATATCAACTCCGAATACCGAGAGAGACGAATCCTTTCTAACCGCCACTGCCTCCAAGTGCTCGGGACTGCACCCAACTTCTACCTGTTTGCACGACTCCTTTGAGCCGTGGTAGGGTAGCAATCTAAGAACAGTGGGACACACTCGAGGTAAAGTAGCAGTGTCAATTCTGCGGACTATGCTGTACTTATGTCACCTGGGAACTGTTAACTGACGACGGGTATAATACCATCCAACAGTTCCCCTGCGAGTCCTGTCCGGTGTACCCGTAACCTAACGAGCATCTTTATACTATCTCCAGTACGACGTACTGATGGCTGTGGGACAGACCATCTCCCCAACTGGGATGAGAAGCGTACACACTAGTCTATTCTGGAGTATCGATGCCCAGTCTCGATAATCCTACGACTAGGGATAAGTATAGGATGTTGCTTCTAGACTACCCAGCCCCCACTAGTGTGACTGCCATCACAACGCTGGTAATCAAGCAAAGATCCTATGTGCTCTACTAATATGTATAAGTGATACGTTACAAGAAACATATGCACATATTAAAGTAGACACAAACCAAGTAGCATACTACCATATTTAGCAAGACTGTATATACAACTGTGTATATCCCAAGCTTCCATTAAGTAATATACATGCAAGTATGATACAATAATGGCCCCTATGGCCTATACACTAACAATCTCCCACTTGCACTAGGGCCATGAGCTGGCATATCGTAGACCTATCATCTCGAATAGCCTCTCGAACTGCGTCTGAGGAATGGCCTTTGTGAATGGATCAACAATGTTATTCTCCGTCTCTACTCTTTTCACCTCGATCTTCCGGTGATCGACGATCTCCCTGATCAGGTGATACCGCCTTAAGATGTGTTTGGACTTCTGATGGGACCTGAGTTCCTTCGCTAAAGCTATAGCACCGTTGTTGTCACAATACAGAGGTATTGGATCAACATTGGTAGGAACCACCTGAAGTTCTGTGAGGAACTTCTTCATCCAGACAGCTTCTTTTACGGCATCGCAAGCAGCTATGTACTCCGCTTCCATTGTTGAGTTAGCAACGGTCTCCTTCTTGGAACTTTTCCAACAGACCGCCCCTCCATTGAGGGTAAAGACATAACCCAACATGGATTTGGAGTCATCCTTGTCACTCTGGAAGCCGGAGTCGGCAAAGGCCTCAATCTAGAGGTCTTTTCCGCCATACACCAAGAACATCTCCTTAGTCCTCCTCAGGTACTTGAGAATGTTCTTTACGGCTATCCAGTGCTTCTCCTCTGGGTTTGCTTGATACCGTCTTACTACGCTCAATGCGTATGCTACATCTAGTCTGGTACATAACATTGCATACATTATAGAGCCTACCGCAGAAGCGTAGGGTATAATCGACATGCGATCCCTTTCCAAATCAGTCTTGGGAGACATCTCTTTGGAGAGGGTGATTCCGTGACAAGCCGGTAGGTTACCGCACTTAGAATCATCCATACTGAATCTCTTCACTATGGTGTCTATGTACCTGGACTGCGAAAGTCCCAACATCCTTTTTGATCTATCACGATAGATCCGGATCCCCAGAATGTAGGTGGCATCACCCAGGTCTTTCATGGAGAATTTCTGTGATAAGAATCTTTTGACTGACTGTAACATAGGAATATCATTTCCCATTAGGAGAATGTCATCTACGTACAAGACGAGGAATACTACAGCTCTCCCTACAATCTTACTGTATATGCATGGTTCATCTGGATTTTTGATAAAGTCGAATTCTTTGACAGCATCATCAAAATAGATGTTCCAACTCCGCGATGCTTGCTTTAGTCCATAAATGGAATTAAGCAACTTGCATACTTTACCGCCGCTCCCACTCTGAATGAATCCCTCTGGCTGATCCATATAGACGCACTCTTCTAAATTACCATTTAGAAAGGCTGTCTTTACGTCCATCTGCCAGATTTCATAATAGTGGAAGGCATCAATAGCAAGAAGGACCCGAATGGATTTGACAATAGCCACTGGAGAAAAGGTTTCGTCATAGTCCAAACCAGGTCTTTGACGGAAACCCTTTGCAACAAGTCTAGCCTTATAGGTTTCAACCTGTCTATCTACACCAATCTTCTTTTTGAAGATCCATTTGCATCCTACGGGTTTTACCCCATCTGGAGCAATGTCCAAAGTCCATACTTTGTTAGTGTACATGGACTCCATTTCGGTCCGCATTGCATCCAGCCATTTTACCGAGTCGGCACTCTGAATGGCTTGCTGGAAGCTAGTAGGGTCATCATCATTAATGACGCAATCCTCTCTATCCCCATCTATGAGAAAACCGTAGTATCTCTCAGGAGGATGAGATGGCCTACTACTCCTGCGGAGGGGTGCGGGAATGTCCTGTTCTTCTTAAACTTCTGGTTCTACCAAACTTTCAGTAGTAGTTTGTGGTTCTGGAATTTCTTCCAGTTCTATTTCGCTCCCACTCGTTTCTTTTTCTAAAAACTGATATTCTATAAAATGGGTATTACGAGAAACAAAAACCTTTTGTTCCTCTGCGTAATAGAATAGATACCCCCTGGAGTTCTTTGGATATCCCACAAACTTACATAGTACTGATCGTGCCCCGAGTTTGTCCGCATGCTGCTTTTTAACAAAAGCTGGACATCCCCAAATCTTCAGATACTGAAGATAGGGTTTCTTCCCACTCCACATCTGATATGGTGTGGTGGGTACAGTCTTGGTGGGAACCTGGTTCAAAAGATATGCAGCTGATTCTAGTGCATATTCCCAAAATGATCGCGGTAACTCAGCGTTACTCATCATGGAACGAACCATATCCAATAGGGTTCGATTCCTCCTTTCCGATACACCGTTATGTTGTGGTGTGTATGGAGGAGTAAGCCGAGAGAGAATTCCATTCTCTTTTAAGTAACCCAGGAACTCGGCACTTAAGTATTCACCACCTCGATCAGATCTCAGTGTCTTTATACTCTTGCCTGTTTGTTTTTCCACTTCATTCTTGTATTCTTGGAATTTCTCAAAGACCTCAGATTTATTCTTCATTAGGAAGACATATCCATACCTAGAGAAATCATCCGTAAAAGTAATGAAGTAGGAATAACCACCCCGCGCATGTGTAGACATTGGACCGCACACGTCACTATGTATAAGTCCCAAGAGCTCGCTTGCTCTTACTCCGTGTCCAGTGAACAGAGTCTTTGTCATCTTTCCTTTGAGACAAGATTCACAAGTAGCATAAGATTGATATTCGAACGGATTCAAATATCCTTCTCTATGTAACTTAGTCAACCTTCTCTCATTGATGTGACCTAGTCTACAATGCCATAAGAAAGCCTGATTTATTTCTGGAGACTTTCTTTTAAGTGCGTTTTGGACATTGAAAACCTGAGCTTGACTTAATACGTATATACCGTTATCTAATGTACCGGACCCAATCAAAACTTGATTTAGGTGGATGTTAACTACATCACTTATGAATGTAAAATCATATCCCTCTCTCGAAAGTGAGGACACTGATATGATATTACAAGTCATACTAGGTACATACAAACAGTTACGTAGAATCAATATATGCCCACTTGTCAAACCTAGGCGATATTCTCCTACGGATTCAGCGTCCACGCTAATTCCGTTTGCAACTCTGAGAGACCAATCACCTACCTTTATAACTCTACGGTTTTTTAAAGCATGTATTGAATTACAGATATGAGATCCTGCTCCGCTATCTAGTACCCAGGAAGTAGAGTTAATTGACAAACAATTCTCAATAACAAATACACTTGAGGCCGAAGCCACAACATGCTTAGTATCCTGGCTACTGGCTTCTAAAGCCCTGCAATCTTTCTGCCAATGCCCAGTCCTATAACAATAGGAACGTTCCTCTTTTACTACATTCAGTCCCAAAACTTTTGCCCTTCTCTTTCTTTCTTCTCCCCTGGTTTCCTTCAGGGTAGAAGGCAGAGACTGCAGAATCAAGTCAGTATCTGACTCATTTCCCAACGTGGTCTCCAGGTCTTGGAGCTCATCAATACAGCTAGTCATTGTAAGGACGTTGTCCCCTACAGATGACCCGAAAGTCAACCTCTCTTGAATTAATTCGTTCGAGGTCTCATATCTTGCGATATGAGATTGCTCTCCATATAAATCTTTGTTATAGAGAAAGATGGAAACTGAGTCCATCTTCTCGTGCAGCTTCTGGTATACACCATCAACTGAAGCTAACACGAGGCATTTGGCTTTCGCTTTATCCTTTTCCCTTGTCTGGCAGATATCCATATCCGTGACGGTGGAAACTGGACCTGGCACGGTGGGATCTTGAGTAGTAATAGGGTGGTCCAGCTTGTCATAGGCAATGGACATCTGGACAGACCTTTGCCAGTCATATAAGTCAGAATCAGTCAATTTGTTATCTAGATGTAACCTAGTCGTGGTCACATGGTCGCTGCAATTAAGAGAGAGAGAAGATAACACTTTTAGCATGATGCTCTTGCAAGTTTAGAGTGGTTTTTAATTTATCTAAACAAGATGGCTCCCACTGTTTCTCGAATCCCTCCTCAAACCATAAAAGAAGAATTAGCCAGGACTATTCTCACCGTACAATTCTTGCTTAACCGTTCAGCCAGGTCAGTGTCGATACTTCGAGGGAGGTTTTCCAACGCTTTCGCGAAGTTCCTTAATTAAATAACCTCTTTTCTCTGGGGGCGTAACCTCGCTGACACCTTTCTTGGCACCTACTTGGTTTATAGCATTGATCGTTAAGTGACGAATCTCCTGATAAGTAGTATATACTCACAGTAGGATCGGGATCCAAAATATCATCGTATCATAATGTTGAAGGAATCCTACTAACATTCATCAAACTCCAAAATGGTATGCTCTCTCTGCAAATTTCAGTTTCTTTAGAAATTCCCGATATAAATTTTTGCCCCATGCTCTTATGACTTTGACTAAGGGCCAAAAATGCCATAAGTCACATGTCAAGTTCTACCCGTCATTATCCAGGTTAATTTGAACCCACCCGTATATACTCTTGACTAAGGGCCAAGAAAAGTAATACGACTGTCCCAAACCAACGTATCTATCTATGCAACAAATGAATACCCTAGCAGCTACCAAACACCTGTAAGTCCACGTTACCTCTCCCGGTTCTTCCGGGCGTGCGGAAATGGTGAAATACGAATTTTAGGGTTTGGGTAACATGGACTACGAAAACGGATCTTTGCTAAACTACACACTAGCAACCTAACTAGAGAGTTGTCAACTCGGTTAGGGGTTATACCTCAACTTGAACTCCTTCTTCTTGACTCTTGATGGTGGTCGGATGATGCTTTCCTCGTTGCCTTCTCTTGTCGAAGATGGATCCACCTGAGGGTTTCTTCCTTGAGCTCCTTTCTCGAACTTTGAGAAAACTAAAGTCTCCGGCTTGCTAGACCTTTAACCTTAGGAAGAGTAGAGAGTGGCTTAGGGTGTTTTATCTCCAAGGAGATGTTTCTCAACACATGAGAATTGTTCTCCTTGAACTAGAGGAGGAAGAAGAAGAAGAGAGGAGAGAGAATGGTTATGATAGAATGAGAATAGTTTTACAACCATAACAATATATGTGAATTATCAAATAAATAATATTAATCCAAAATGAAAAAGGTGATGGTTGGTTTGATAAGACCATTATCATTTCACATTAAATGATTTTGCAAAGATCAAAGAGCATCTAGAAAAGAAATGATGATGTTTAAAGTTTCAACCATGGTCAACTAGTCAATCTTGGTCAACAAGTCAACAAACCCAACCATGACACAATTTCATTTAAATAACATTATTAATTGATATATCACAAATTCATTATGGTTTGGAAAAAGACGACTGTCAACTGTGCATACGCACCCGTTCCAAAACCCTAATGAAAAACCTCTTCCTCCGCCTCAATCAACTGTGCATACACACCCGCATTCGTGTTCCGAGGAACATGAATACAATGAGATAAAACTAACCCCCAAAGCATATACTAGGATCTGGCTCAAACCAGAGCCTGCTAGTAATGTCTGTCTGGACGCCAAACGTGCATAAGTGCGCGGATGTGAACGAACCCTGTCGCAAAACCATGCGACCTCTACTCTGTTTTGCCCAAAGGAGAATAACCCTCTGTGTGGGACTCTAAAGACTCGACACTACGCTGGCAGTGGGTTTAACCACAGACCGCAAGCGGCACTAGCTGTACGTAACGGTCCCCAGGTAGATGCCGATATGAAGACGGACGAGGTGAAACCCATCTGAACTCCTACTGAGCCTGAATGTGACAATCTCCGTACAGTCCGGTCTATTCGTCTGAGAACATCGCATGGCGGGCCTAGGGGGCGGTAAAAGTCAGTCCCCTACTAGCGGTACAAGTCGTGTCGGAGTGTAGCCCAGAACACCTGAGATAACACTGGAAACCTACCAGTCTATCTCGCTTGCCCTGGCCAGGGACTTTGTGTAATGGCTCTCCTAGACACAGCGCGATATCAACCCCCAATACCGGAAGAGACGAATCCTGTCTAACCGTCACTGCCTCCAAGTGCTTCGGGACTGCACCTAAAAACTACCTGTTTGCTCGACTCCTTTGAGCCGTGGTAGGGTATTAATCAAAGTATAGTAGGAACACACTCGAGACGAAGTGACAGTGTCAAGTCAACGGACTAAGCTGTACTTATGTCACCTGGGAACTGATAACTGACGATAGGTATAGTACCAACCAACAGTTCCCGACGAGTCCTGTCCAGTGTACTCGTAACCTAACGAGCACCCGCATACTATCTCAAGTACGGCGTACTGACGGCTGTGGGACAGACCATCTCCCAAGCTGGGATGAGAAGCGTATACGCTAGTCTACTCAGGAGTATCGATGCCCTGTTTCGATAGTCCTACGACTAGGGACCTGCATAAGGATGTGCTTATGGATTACCCAGCCCCCACGAGTGTGACTGCCATCACAACGCTGGTAATCAAACAAAGATCCTAAGGGCTCCACTAATGTGTAAAGGCGATATGCTAAAAGAAACACATGCACACATTACAGCAGAAACAAACCAAGTAGCATACTACTATATTGAGCAAGATTGTCTATACAAGGTGAATATCCCAAGTTTCCATCAAGTAATATACAAACTAGTATGATACAGTAATGGCCTCTAGGGCATATACACTAACAATCTCCCACTTGCACTAAGGCCATGTACTGGCGTATCGAAGACCTATCATCTTGATCAGCCGCTCGAACTGAGTCAGGGGTAAGGCCTATGTGAATGGATCAGCAGTGTTATCTTCCGTAGCAACTCTCCGAACCTCGATCTCCTGGTGACCCACGATCTCCCTGATCAGGTAATACCGCCTCAAGATGTGCCTGGACTTCTGATGGGACCTGGGTTCCTTCGCTAAAGCTATAGCCCCGTTGTTGTCGCAATACAGAGGTAATGGATCAACAATGGACGGAACCACCTGAAGTTCTATCAAGAACTTCCTCATCCAGACGGCTTCTTTTGCGGCATCAGATGCAGCGATATATTCCGCTTCCATCGTCGAGTCAGCAACGGTTTCCTGTTTTGAACTCTTCCAACACACCGCCCCTCCATTGAGGGTAAAGACATAACCCGACATGGACTTGGAATCATCCTTGTCACTCTGGAAGCTGGAGTCAGCAAAGGCCTCGATCTGGAGGTCTTTTCCGCCATACACCAAGAACATCTCCTTAGTCCTTCTCAGGTACTTGAGAATGTTCTTTACCGCTATCCAGTGTTTCTCCTCAGGGTTTGACTGATACCTGCTTACCACACTCAGTGCATAAGCTACATCTGGTCTGGTACACAACATCGCATACATTATAGAGCCTACCGCAGAAGCGTAGGGTATAATAGACATGCGATCCCTTTCCAAATCAGTCTTGGGAGACATCTCTTTGGAGAGGGTGATCCCGTGACAAGCCGGTAGATTACCACGCTTAGAATCTTCCATACTGAATCTTTTCAGTATGGTGTTGATGTACCTGGACTGTGAAAGTCCTAATATCCTCTTAGATCTGTCACGATAGATCCGGATCCCCATAATGTAAGAGGCATCACCCAGGTCTTTCATGGAGAACCTGTGTGACAAGAACCCTTTGACAGATTGTAGCATAGGAATGTCATTTCCTATCAAGAGAATGTCATCCACGTATAAAACGAGAAATACGACAGTTCTTTCTACAAATCTACTATAGATGCATGGTTCATCTGGATTTTTGATAAAGCTAAAATCTTTGACCGTCCCATCAAAACAGATGTTCCAACTCCGCGATGCCTGCTTTAGTCCATAGATGGACTTAATCAACTTGCACACCTTCCCACTGTTCCCACTCTGAATGAAACCCTCTGGCTGGTCCATATAGACACACTCCTCTAAATTTCCATTCAGAAAAGCGGTCTTTACGTCCATCTGCCAAATCTCATAATCCTGGAAGGCAGCAATGGCAAAAAGGATCCGAATGGATTTTAGCATAGCCACTGGAGAAAAGGTTTCGTCATAGTCCAAGCCAAGTCTTTGACGGAAACCCTTTGCAACAAGTCTAGCTTTATAGGTCTCAACCTGTCCATCTACACCAATCTTCCTTTTGAAGATCCACTTGCATCCTACGGGTTTTATCCCATCTGGAGCAACGTCCAACGTCCATACTTTGTTGGTGTACATGGACTCCATTTCGGTCCGCATTGCATCCAGCCATTTTACCGAGTCAATGCTCTGAATGGCCTGCTGGAAGCTAGTCGGCTCATCACTATCAATGATGCAATCCTCTTTATCCCCGTCTATGAGAAAACCGTATCTCTCAGGCGGATGAGACTGCCTACTACTCCTGCGGAGTGGCGTACGAATGTCCTGATCTTTCGAACCCTCTGGTTCTACTAAGCTTTCAGTAATAGCTCGTGGTTCTGGAATTTCTTCCAGTTCTATTGCACTCCCACTTATCTGATTTTCTAAAAACTCAGTTTCCAAGAAGTGGGCATGACGAGAAACAAAAACCTTTTGTTCCTCTTCGCAAAAGAAGAAATATCCCTTGGAGTTCTTTGGATATCCCACAAACTTGCACTGTACTGAGCGTGCCTCGAGTTTGTCCGCATGCTGCTTTTTGACAAAAGCTGGACATCCCCATGTCTTAATGTGCTTTAAGATAGGGTTTCTTCCCACACCACATCTGATATGGTGTGGTAGGCACAGTCTTAGTTGGAACTCGGTTCAAAAGGTATGCAGCTGATTCTAGTACATATCCCCAGAATGATCGCGGTAACTCAGCGTTACTCATCATGGAACGTACCATATCCAATAGGGTCCGGTTCCGTCTCTCCGATACACCGTTATGTTGCGGAGTGTATGGAGGAGTAAGCTGAGAGAGAATTCCATTCTCTTTTAAGTAATCCAGGAACTCGGCACTTAAGTATTCACCACCTCGATCAGATCTTAGTGTCTTGATACTTTTGCCTGTTTGTTTTTCCACTTCATTCTTATATTCCTGGAATTTTCCAAAGGCTTCGGATTTATGTTTCATAAAGAAGACATAACCATACCTTGTAAAGTCATCCGTAAAAGTAATGAAGTAAGAATAACCGCTTCGTGCATGCGTAGACATTGGACCGCGCACGTCGCTGTGTATGAGTCCCAAGAGCTCGCTCGCTCTTACTCCGTGTCCAGTGAACGGAGTCTTTGCCATCTTTCCTTTGAGACATGATTGACAAGTTGCATATGATTGATATTCGAACGGATCCAAATATCCTTCTGTATGTAACTTCGTCAACCTTCTCTCATTGATGTGACCCAGTCTACAATGCCATAAGAAATCCTGATTTGATTCCGGAGACTTTCTTTTGTGTGTATTCTGGACATTGAAAATCTGTAGTTGGTTTAATACGTATATTCCATTGTTTAATGTACCTGACCCAATCAGAACTTGATTAAGGCGAATGTTTACAACATTACTTACAAACGCAAATTCATAACCTTCTTTAGAAACTAAAGATACAGAAATGATATTACAAGTTGCATTGGGTACAAAATAACAATTACGCAAAACCAAAACGTGTCCATCTGACAACCCCAGGTGATAGTCCCCCACGGACTCAGCATCCATGCCAGCTCCGTTTGCAACTCTGAGGGTCATATCACCTGCCTTCAAAACCCTACGGTTTCTCAACGCCTGCAAAGAATTACAGATATGAGATCCTGATCCGGTATCCAATACCCAGGAAGTAGAGTTTATTGATAGACAGTTTTCAATAACATACACACCTGAAGCTGAAGCCGCAACACGCTTCAGATCCTGTGTTCTGGCCTTCCAAGCCCTGCAATCTTTCTTCCAGTGTCTACTCTTGTGACAGTAAAAGCATTCTTCCTTTCCCACAAGTTTTCCCTCTTCCTTTGTTGCTTTTGCCTTTCCCTTTGTATCCACCTTACTAACACCGCCCCTTGGTTTGGCGGGGGTTTTCTTCTTCTTTCCCTTGGCTTTCGCCTTGGACCTAGAAGATGAAGATCCTCCTACAAACAAAGTGGATGTTTTCCTACCTTTCTGTAGGGTGCCCTCTGCACTCCTCAGCATGTTGAGGAGTTCTGAAAGTTCAACTTTCTTTTCCTATAAGTTGAAGTTCAGGATGAACTGGGCGTAAGTGGAAGGAAGGGACTGGAGAATCAAGTCCGTATAGAGCTCATTCTTTAACTTGGTCCCAAGGTCCGCGAGCTCCTCAATGAAGCCAATCATCTTAAGCACGTGTTCTGCTACCGGTGATCCGATAGCCAATCTTGCCGAAAACAGCTTTTTCGAGACTTCGTATCTGGCGATACGGGATTGCTCCCCATACAGTTCTTTTGTATGAAGAAATATGGATTCAAGGTCCATATTCTCGTGCCTCCTCTGGTGTTCATTGTCCATAGAGGCAAGCACGAGGCACTTGGCCTTCGCGCAATCAATCTCCTAAGTCTTACGGATTTCTTTATCCGCGACGCTGGAGGTGGGACCTGGGGCAGGGGGAGCTTTGGTGGTAAGGAGATACCCCAACTTGTCGTAAGTGATTTCCATTTTGACATTTCTGAGCCAATCTTTATAGTTTGGCCCTGTCAGTATGTTTTTATCTAGTAGTAACTTAAGTCCAGTCATGTTGTTTGGTTGCTACAATTAGGAGATAGAGAAGAAACACTTTAGCATGATGCTCTTGCAAGTTTAGAGTGGTTTTTAATTTGTCTAAACCGGATGGCTCCCACTGTCTCTCGAATCCCTCATCAAACCAAAAAGGAAGAATTAGTCAGGATCAATCTCACCGTACAATACTTGCTTAACTGTTCAGCCAGGCTAGTGTCGGTACTTCGAGGGAGGTTTTCCAACGCTTTCACGAAGTTCCTTAATTAAATAACCTATTTTCCCTGGGGGCGCAGCCCCGCTAACACCTTTCTAGACACCTACTGGGTTTATAGCATTGATCGTTAAGCGAGAATTTTCTCGAGGAGTAGCATATACTCACAGTAGGATCGGGATCCAAATATCATTGCGTGACAAAACTGAAGGAATCCTACCAGAATCATCACACTCCAAATGGTATGCAGCGCTAGCAAGTTTCAGTTCTTTTGAAACTCCCGATGTGGATTTTTGCCCCATGCTCTTATGACCTTGACTTTGGCCAACAAATCATAAGTCACATGTCAAGTTCTACCCGTCATTCTCCAGGTTAATTTGAACCTACCCGCACCTACCCTTGACTTTGGCCAACAAGGCAGTACGACTGTCCCAAACCAACACATCTATCTATGCTGCACATGAATACCCAATAGCTACCAATCACTATGCCTTGACTTTGGCCAACAAACATAGCTTGAATACTATTGACCATCCATGTGAAACGACGGAGGGCTACGAATGGTTTTGGCGAAACCGTGAACGTAGTGAACTTGATATAATCGATGGAATGAGATAGCTTTTAAAAGGAGTGGTTTAAGCTCCGCGTTTAAAAGTTATTTTGAAAAGAAACCGAGTGGTTTTTGAAAGCGTTCCAACGAATTTTACTTTGGTTTATTTTTCTTGCATTAATTTTAATGCGTCCCATCAATTAATCCTACTATTGCAGAAAACAACGAAAATATGACGTACGCTTATGCCATCCGCATTCGCCACGGGGTCCTGTCATCACCCGTTAGGTTACTTAACTAACGACAGAGCGGGGGCTGGACTAGCGCGGATGCAAAACATAAGAAACACCTAAATAGATATCGTATAGATTTATATAAACATTCGTCACATGCAATGATAGCCATTCCAGATCACAGATGAATACATTAGATATACTAGGAATCCGCAATTCGTACGAGCCTGTAACGAAGAGTGGATTACACGGTCGCGATGAATAACCAAACCCCATCCTAGACCCCTACGGGTGCGGCAAACTACCCGCCAAGTATCCGAAGTGAAGCAACCTCCCTCAACGACGTGAGTAGGCCACTCGGCACTTCGAGGTACCCAGTAGTTTGTGCACCCCACCTTGGGTCTATCCTAGGAGCAAAAACAGTAAAAAGAAATTATACAATGACGGCTACAACCCCGACCTGGTTGTGCGGCCATACAAATAATATTACATCAATTTACATATTACAAGAATTGAAAGATAAACAAAACTCTCATCTCATAATTCCCCCCGGCTATTCATCCGCGGCAATCCAACGAATTCATATACACAAACCATCAACATTACAGATCACAGATATGTATAACCCCCACTAATCGACGTATAGCGATTAGCAGACGTTCAATACATGTAAAACATTACAGATACAACCCATTAGCCAAAGTCTACAGAAAATTGACCAAAATACGGATTTGTAACCACCCCAAAAACAAATTTGTTCTCTGGAAAATCTGGGTAGAAACAAACTGTATTAAAAATCCCAAAACAACACAGTAAGAACACTGCAGCAAAACGGAGTCGCGGCCGAGTCAACTCGGCCGTGGATCCGCGACCAAACGCATGGTTTGGCCGCGGTTCCGCGGTGAGTTGGCCGAGTCAGCGACTCATTTTTGCTGTGTGTTCTATAAAAACCCTGAACGATTTTTCATGTATGTTAAATAATTTTTTGAACAGTATAAAAAATCGACAGAAAATGGATTTTTCCCGGACGTGTTTTTGTGATTTTTCCGATCGATATTCTAAATACTTTGCTAACATGCTAGGGTGTGTTTAGTTAGGCTCTGATACCACTGTAAGTCCACGTTACCTCTCCCGGTTCTTCCGGGCTTGTGGAAATGGTGAAATACGATTTTTAGGGTTTGGGTAACATGGACTATGAAAACGGATCTTTGCTAAACTACACACTAGCAACCTAACTAGAGAGTTGTCTACTCGGTTAGGGGTTATACCTCAACTTGAACTCCTTCTTCTTGACTCTTGATGGTGGTCGGATGATGCTTTCCTCGCTGCCTTCGCTTGTCGAAGATGGATCCACCTGAGGGTTTCTTCCTTGAGCTCCTTTCTCGAACTTTGAGAAAACTAAAGTCTCCGGCTTGCTAGACCTTTAACCTTAGGAAGAGTAGAGAGTGGCTTAGGGTGTTTTATCTCCAAGGAGATGTTTCTCAACACATAAGAATTGTTCTCCTTGAACTAGAGGAGGAAGAAGAAGAAGAGAGGAGAGAGAATGGTTATGATAGAATGAGAATAGTTTTACAACCATAACAATATATGTGAATTATCAAATTAATAATATTAATCCAAAATGAAAAAGGTGATGGTTGGTTTGATAAGACCATTATCATTTCACATTAAATGATTTTGCAAAGATCAAAGAGCATCTAGAAAAGAAATGATGATGGTCAAAATTTCAACCATGGTCAACTAGTCAACCTTGGTCAACAAGTCAACAAACCCAACCATGACACAATTTCATTTAAATAACATTATTAATTGATATATCATAAATTCATTAGGGTTTGGAAAAAGACGACTGTCAACCGTGCATACGCACCCGTTCCAAAACCCTAATGAAAAACCTCTTCCTCCGCCTCAATCAACTGTGCATACACACCCGCATTCGTGTTCCGAGGAATATGAATACAATGAGATAAAACTAACCCCCAAAGCATATACTAGGATCTGGCTCAAACCAGAGCCCGCTAGTAATGTCTGTCCAGACGCCAAACATGCACAAGTGCGCGGATGTGAATGAACCCTGTCGCAAAACTATGCGACCTCTACTCTGTTTTGCCCAAAGGAGAATAACCCTCTGTGTGGGACTCTAAAGACTCGACACTATGCTGGCAGTGGGTTTAACCACAGACCGCAAGAGGCACTAGCTGTACGTAACGGTCCTCAGGTAGATGCCGATAAGAAGACGGACGAGGTGAAACCCATCTGAACTCCTACTGAGCCTGAATGTGACAATCTCCGTACAGTCCGGTCTGTTCGTCTGAGAACATCGCATGGCGGGCCTAGGGGGCGGTAAAAGTCAGTCCCCTACTAGCGGTACAAGTCGTGTCGGAGTGTAGCCCAGAACACCTGAGATAACACTGGAAACCTACCAGTCTATCTCGCTTGCCCTGGCCAGGGACTTTGTGTAATGGCTCTCCTAGACACAGCACGATATCAACCCCCAATACCGGGAGTGACGAATCCTGTCTAACCGTCACTGCCTCTAAGTGCTTCAGGACTGCACCTAAAAACTACCTGTTTGCATGACTCCTTTGAGCCGTGGTAGGGTAGTAATCAAAGTACAGTGGAAACACACTCGAGGCGAAATGACAGTGTCAAGTCAACGGACTAAGCTGTACTCATGTCACCTGGGAACTGATAACTGACGATAGGTATAGTACCAACCAACAGTTCCCGACGAGTCCTGTCCAGTGTACTCGTAACCTAACGAGCACCCGCATACTATCTTAAGTACGGCGTACTGACGGCTGTGGGACTGACCGTCTCCCAAGCTAGGATGAGAAGCGTATACGCTAGTCTACTCCGGAATATCGATGCTCTGTCTCGATAGTCCTACGACTAGGGACCTGCATAACGATGTGCTTGTGGATTACCCAGCCCCCACGAGTGTGACTACCATCACAACGCTGGTAATCAAGCAAAGATCTTAAGGTTTCCACTAATGTGTAAAGGTGATATGCTAAAAGAAACACATGCACACATTAAAGCAGAAACAAACCAAGTAGCATACTACTATATTGAGCAAGATTGAGTAGACAAGGTGAATATCCCAAGCTTCCATCAAGTAATATACAAACTAGTATGATACAGTAATGGCCTCTAGGGCATATACACTAACAACACTATGTCTTGACTAAGGGCCAAAAATACATAGCTTGAATACTACTGAATACCCAATATGAAATGACGGAGGGATACGAATGGTTTTGGTAAAACCGTGAACGTAGTGAACTTGATATAATCGAAGGAACCTGATACTTTTTAAAAGGAGTGGTTAAAGCTCCGTAATTAAAAAATTCTGCTCTTTTAAAATAACCGAGTGGTTTCTTTTAAATTTGTTCCAACGATTGAACTTTGGTTTATTTTCTTTGCATTATAATAATGCGTCCCATCATTTATCCTATCATTGCAGAAAACAACGAAAATACCACGTCCTCTTATGCTATCCGCATTTGCCACTGGGTCCCGTCATCACCCGTTAGGTTACTTAACTAATGACAGAGCGGGGGCTGGGCTAGCGCGGGTGTAAAACATAAGTGACGTCTAATAGCTATCATATATAGATATTGTACATTCGTCAAACGCAATAATAAGCATTCCAGATCACAGATGAACTTTATTGGACATACTAGCAATCCGCATTTGCTTTGATCCTGCAATAAAAGACGGATTACACAGTTGTGATGAATAGCCATTACCCCAACCCTAGACCCCTACGGGTACGGCAAACTACCCGTCAAGTACCCGAAGTGAAGCGGTCTCCCTCAACAACGTGAGTAGGACACTAAACACTTCAACGTACCCGGTAGTTTGTGTACCCCGCCTTAGGTCTATCCTAGGAGCAAAAAAACAGTAAAAAGAAATAATACAACGGTGGCTACAACCGCAACCTGGATGCACCCCGTAAAAGAATATTACATCATATTACATTTACATCGAATGAATGAATATTAAACCCATCTCAAACCCCGGCTAATCATCAAAACACTCCAATCAAGTCCATATACACAAACAGTAAACATTACAGAAATGTGCAACCCCCTGCCAACCGACATACTAGCAGTTAGGGGGGTTTTACGAACACATTAAACATTACAGATAAAAACCCAATTAGCAAATATCTTAGAACATTGATCGACCACCATTTTCCGTGTCTAACCCAAAAAGCAAACCGGCACTGAAGTAACCTGGGCAGAAACAGAATATACAGGAAAACAAAAAACCAAAAAATATGAATTTCCGTGAAAATCCGAGTCAACTCGGAGTTGACTCCACCGCGGATCCGCGGCTAAAAGCACCATCGTTTGCCGAGTTAAGAGATCGTATTTTCCCAGTATTCTTATATTTCCCTGCTGTGAATTTTAAGGCATATCAAAATTTTTTTCGACACGTTTAAAATTTACAGAAACTGTTAGGGATAGGGTTTTGTTTTCGCGTTTATCCGTCGATCCAAGTTCTAATTAGTTGCTAACAAGCTAGTAATGGTTTTGTTGGCTCTGATACCACTGTAAGTCCATGTCACGCACCCCACGAACTTGCGGGGAGGCGAAATATATGAAAAACGATTATCAAAGCTTCGTAACACGGACTTGAGCGCATGAATCGTGTCTAAACCGTTACTAGCAAACTATGAGAGGTTTAACTACTAGGATTCGAAGTTATACCTCACGTTACTTATCCTTCGGGTCTTCATCGTTGTCCTCCACTCCTCGTAGGCTCCTTGGAACATCGGCACCTCAACGGCCTCCTCGAGTCAAAGACGATCCACCCGAGAGCTCCTACGCCAAGCTTGATCTCTAACTTGAGATAACTAGGTTGCTCAAAGTGCTAATCTAAGCTACCTATAGGATATAGAGTGAGGTTATGGATGTATTAGTCTAGCTAACCCTTGATCTCAACACATGAGAGGTTAGGGTTAGGGTTTCAAGAATGAGAGAGCTTGAGGAGAGAGAAGGTGATGATGAGAATGAATATGAATAATGAGCTCATTAGAATATAACAACCATACCAATTTATCAAATAAATAATATAAATGATTAATCATCATGGTTGATGCATTCATCTTGTGTGATTCATCATATGACTCATTAACTAATTAATGCATCATCTAATACCAAGGATGAATCACACAAATGAGTCATTAAGCAATTAATGCTTATGCCACCTTAACCCCCAAGTCACCATGCTTCTAGAAGCTTCTCGGAAAATTACGAGAACGCCCCTCCAATCCGTGAAAACACGGAAAAACTTTAGACTGTATAAATCCAATAACCTGATACTAGAATCTGGCTTAAACCAAAACCGACTAGCAAAAACTGTCCGAACGTCGTACGTGCGTTTAAACACGTATGCGTCCAAACCCTTGTCGTAAAACCATACGACCTCTATATCGTTTCGCCTGGAGCAGGGAAACTCTCTGTATGGGACTATAAATACTCGACACTACGCTGGCAGTAAGTTTAACCACAAACCGCAAGCGGCACTAGCTGTACGTAACGGGCCCCAGGTAGATGTCGATAAGAAGGCCGATGAGAAAAACCATCCGAACTCCTACCGAGCCTGATGTGACAATCTCCGTACAGTCCGGTCTGTTCGTCTAAGACTATCGCATATCGAGCCTAGGGGGCGGCAAGCGTCAGTCCCCTAATAGCAGTATAAGTCGTGTCGGAGCGTAGCCCATTACACCCTGAGAAACTACTGGAATCTACCAGTAAATCTCGCTTGCCCTGGCCAGGCACTTTGCGTAATGGCTCTCTGACACAGCGTGATATTAACTCCCAATACCGGGAGAGACGAATCCTTTCTAACCGCCACTGCCTCCAAGTGCTTGGGACTGCACCCAACTGCTACCTGTTTGCACGACTCCTTTGAGCCATGGTAGGGTAGCAATCTAAGAACAGTGGGACACACTCGAGGCGAAGTAGTAGTGTCAAGTCTGCGGACTATGCTGTACTCATGTCACCTGGGAACTGTTAACTGACGACGGGTATAATACCATCCAACAGTTCCCCTGCGAGTCCTGTCCGGTGTACCCGTAACCTAACGAGCACCTGTATACTATCTCCAGTACGATGTACTGATGGCTGTGGGACAGACCATCTCCCCAACTGGGATGAGAAGCGTACACACTAGTCTACTCTGGAGTATCGATGCCCAGTCTCGATAATCCTACGACTAGGGACAAGTATAGGATGTTGCTTATAGACTACCCAGCCTCCACTAGTGTGACTGCCATCACAACGCTGGTAATCAAGCAAAGATCCTATGGGCTCTACTAATATGTATAAGTGATACGTTATGAGAAACATATGCACATATTAAAGTAGACACAAACCAAGTAGCATACTACCATTTTTAGCAAGACTGTATATACAACTGTGAATATCCCAAGCTTCCATTAAGTAATATACATGCAAGTTTGATACAATAATGGCCCCTAGGTCATATACACTAACACTCACCACATTATGTCCGATATTGGGACTCTTCACAGCTATATTGATTACGGTGGTCCCGATGAGATCAACAAAGATGATGGTTCAGGTTTGAAAATTTCCATATCGGTAAAACAATATTGCACTCACCCTAAAAATCCTTTCTTTTAGATAATATTCTATGTGTTCCATCTATTACTCAAAACTTAATTTCTATTGCTAAATTCTGCTAATCAAACAAAGACCCACTTGAGTTTTTTCCCCTTTAATTTTTTGGTAAATGATCTTTGCACGGGGGCGTCTCTTCTTCGTGGGGATAGCCATAATTATGTCTACTACCTTCCACGCTCCATCCAACCTCAAATTCACGCTACCTTTAAATCAGAAATAAGTGAGTGGCACTATCGTCTTCGTTATCCCTCCATCCGCATCCTTCAGTCAGTTGTTAGGAAAAATAAGTTAGTGTCTAATGTCTTGGTAGTTAATAATCTTCAATATAACTCTTGTGATTTCAATAAAAATCATAAACTTCTTTTTTTCTGAAAATTCACTTCATGCTTCTAAATATTTGCAATTAATTTACACTAATGTCCGGGAACTTATTGAATTGTCTTTTGATGGTTTTTGCTATTACATAATTTTTATTGATTATTACACAAAATATGTCTGGCTGTACCTTATGAAACGTAAATCTGACGTTGCTACCATTTCCCTCCAATTCAAAAAGCTTGTCGAAAAGTATTTTCAATTACCGCTCATATCAATATACTCTGCTAATGGGTGAATACACATCTCTTACCTCCGTTCTCACATCTTATAGTGTCTCTCATCTTGTCACTCCTCCACACACCCCTGAACACAATGGCACATCATAACGTCACCATCGTCATGATGTCGAAACCGGTCTTACACTCTTGCATACGATATCTCTTCCCTCTAAGTATTGGAGTTAAGCCTTTCAAACTGTTGTTAATCTCATAAATCGTCTTCCTACACCGATTCTTAATTTCCAATCCCCATTTGGAAAACTATTTCAACGTCCTCCAAACTACAAACGTCTCAAGATTTTTGGTTATCTTTGCTATCCCTGATTAAGATCGTACACCTCCTACAAACATCAACCTAGATCTACCGCTTGCATTTTTCTATGTTATTCAACATCTCAATCTGCGTATAAATTTCTAGATCCTGTCAGTAACAAAATTTATATTTCTCATCATGTCAAATTCGTCGAAACCAATTTTTCCTTGCAGGTATCCAGTAGATATCAAGAGGCTCTTCCGCAAGATTTGGCCTTCCCTGGCACAACATTGCAACTAATCAAGTATACCCAACCTACCAAACTTCACATTCTACCCACCTTACCTAACCTAACCCCCACTGAACCCCAATCATCAACATCTCCTACTGTCAACCTCTCCCCCTCCACTCACTCTTTACAATCTTCATCCTCTAATTTTGATAATCACGCCAATCTCTCAGTCCCTACCTCCCCACCTTCCTCCACAACTGCTCAATCACATTTAACCTCTCCACAATTATCCCCTTCTCCCTAACCCCTAAATCTTCGCACCAACAATGAACGTAAACCGAACCCATAATATTTTAACTCTCAATATATAAACCACACCACTATTCACCCAATATCCTAAATTCTTGAACCAACCTATGTCTCAAGCTATAAGGATCCTAACTGGCATGCTGTGAAGTCCGAAGAGTTTGATCCCCTCAAGAAGAATGGAACATGGGATCTTGTTCCCAAATCAAATCAAAATCTTATAGCTTGTAAGTGGGTCTTCCGAATCAAGCCCAACTCCTACGGCATCATTGCTCGATACAAAACTTGCCTTGTGGCCAAAAGCTTCCATCAAGGACCTGGTCTAGAATATTTTGCCACGTTCAGCTCCGTTATCAAGCCGGCAATATTGCGTATAGTCTTATACTTAGCACTCTCCCAGGGATGGCCTCTTCATCAACTCGAAATTAAAAAAACTTTTCTCAATAGTATTCTGCATGAAGATGTGTATATGGCTCAACCACCCGGCTTTCTCCACACTTCCCTAGCCAACTACGTATGTAAACTACATAAAGCTATATATGGTCTCAAGTATGCGTCAAGGGCATGGTATCAAGAACTCAAAGGCTATCTTCTAGAAAATGGCTTCTCAAATTCCATGGCGGATACATATCTTTTTATCTATTCCAAGGACGCTATTGTAGCCTATTTCTTGATATATGTTGACGACATTATTCTCACAGGTAACCGTAGAGTGTTTTTCGTCACCGTATTGAGATAGGAATACGCGCGCTTGTCAGGTGTACAGATTCCCCCTGCCCAGGGTAGGATGGGGTTTATTGATTGCAGGGATCCGAATTTCTGCCAGCCGCAAACTAAGCTGTCGTTAATTACCCCTTACTCTTAGAGCGAAGAAACTTCTGATTGACGGGTCAAAATAGTCATGCGAACTTAATGTGAAGTGTCAGTGTTTGAAAGCAATGCAGAAGGGCATGTTTATTTCATTTTTTTTATTTATCCTATTTGCGAGAAGAGATTTTTTATTCAAAGAAACACGTTTTTTTTAAAAAAAAAGGTTTTATTTAATTTATTATTTAATATTTAATATTTTATTTTTACTTTATTTATTTATATTATTTTATAAGAAAAAGGGGGGAAAGCCCCCCTCCCACTCATGTGAGAGGGAGGAGGGGCTTCCACTAAGTGGGAGCCTCCCCCTCACATGAAGGGGAATGGGGAACTCCCACTAGTGGGAGTTTCCCCCCTCACGTGAGAGGGAGCAGGAGCTCCCACTAAGGAACCCACCTCACGTGAGGGAGCAGGGGCTCCTATTAAGTGTGAGCCTCCACCTCACGTGGGGAAGCGGAGGGTGCCCGCGGGGTACGTGCCCGCGAAGCGTGGACCGGAAAGAGTGCTAAATCCTCAGATATGGAGTTAAACTCCAAAAAAAAAATTTGTTTTGGAGTTAAACTCCCGAAAAAGACCTTATTATGCAGTTAAACTCCAAAAGATTTAAATGGAGTTGAACTGCCAAGAGAATTTGTATTACGGAGTTAAAAACTCCAAATTTTTTTAAAATGGAGTTAAACTCCCAAAAGAATTTTTATTACGGAGTTAAACTCCAAAAGATTTTATTTGGAATTAAACTCCCAAAAGAATTTTTATTGTGGAGTTAAACTCCAAAAGATCTTAAATGGAATTGAACTCCCAAAAGAATTTTTATTGTGGAGTTAAACTCCCAAAACGATTTTATTTGGAGTTAAACTCCCAAAAGTTTTTATATGGGTGTTAAAACTCTAAAAACGATTTTATTTGGAGTTAAACTCGCAAAAGTTTTTATATGGGTGTTAAAAATCCCAAAACAATTTTATTTGGAGTTAAACTCCTAAAAGTTTTTATATAGGGTTAAGCTCCCAAAACAATTTTATTTGAAGTTAAACTTCCAAAAGTTTTTATATGTAGTTAAACTCCCAAATTTTTTTTAAAGAGAAAGCTCCTATTGAGTGGGATCTTCCATCCCCTCACATGAGAGGGAGTAAGGGGCTCCCACTTTGTAGGAGCCTCCCCCTCACGTGAAGTGGGAGCTTCCCCCTCATGTTATGTGGAGTAAGGAGCTTCCATTTAGTGGGAGCTTCCCTTTCCTTCACGTGAGGAGGGAAACCCCCACTTATATGAGGGGAAGGAGAATGGAGGGTGCCCACGGGTTTGGAGTTAAACTCCAAAAGATTATTTTTTTCTTATTATTATTATGGAGTTAAACTCCAAAAAAAAAAATTAAAATATGGAGTTGAACTCCCAAAACAATTTTATTTAGAGTTAAACTCCGAAAAGGTTTTATATGGAGTTAAACTTCGAAAACAATTTTATTTGGAGTTAAACTCTCAAAAGATTTTATTTTGGAGTTAAACTCCTACAAAGGATTTTATTTGAAAAGAGGACTAAAAGGGAGTTTCCTGAAATTTCAAGATCTATGTCTTGGATGATGAAAATGGTCCCTTTCTTTTCTTTGAGCCTTGGATCCGCCCCAAGGTGAGATTTTTTTATTTTTATTTTTAGGGACGGGTCTTCTTCTTCCTTTTCTTTTTTTCTTTCGGATCTTGGAGAAGGGTGGTGAGATTTAAAATCTCACCTTTTAGAGATTTGACGGGATATTTGGGCATTTTTTCAAAGGTTTTATGGTGGAAAACTATTTCCTTTTGAGAAAACAAGAGTTAAACTCTTGATTGAATTCAAAAAAAAGAAAAGAATGAGGCTTTGAACCTTGAAGAAGGAGGCACAAGACTCTAGGTTGATATGTGAAGAATCTTTTTTTTTGTTATCATCCATTATGATGCCTTATATAGGCTATACATTTTATTTATGGCCCCTTGGGATTTTCAAAATGGCACATGCGACTTTCTCATGCCATGTGTTTTTTTTCTTTTGCACATAAGCCATGAGCTTTTACATAATTTTGGTTTGTTACCCATTTTATTACATTTATTCATAAGAATTACATTAAGCCTATTTATGTTTTAACTATTATTCCTTTGGCGGGGGGGGGGGGGGGGCGCTCTTCATACTTGGGCTCGATTTGGGCATGGGCTCACTTACTTGGACTTGGGTTCGAGCTTAGGCCCACTTAGCTTAGGGTTGACTTTGACTTGATCAACCGGGGTATAATTTTTGACCCCAACAAAATGCCTCCCATCAATAAATGCACACCGTGTGTATGGGTTGTGTGCATGAAATTGATGGATCTTGTTTTATATGAAAATTGATTTGGTTTGGTCACCTATGGAGGGTTGACGCTGTCATTTTTACGACGTGGATGGTCGGTGCTGCCATTTTTGCAATTTGGACGGTCGGTGCTGCCATTTTTGCGATTTGGACGGTCGGTGCTGCCCTTTTTGCGACGTGGACGGTCGGTGCTTAATTTGACTTGCTCTGATTCGTGCGGTGTCGAGATTTGATTTGTTTCCGAGGTGGAGCTTGATTCCTCCAGGCAGGTCATTGGTTGCCTGGTGATTTGATTTGTTTTGGGAGTTCCTTACCTGTCCAGCGGGACTTTTGAGCTTGGAATTACTGTCGGGTGGGATGTTGATTTGATATGTTTGATTTCTTCCTTGTTTAGCAGGACTTTTGAATTTTAGAGGAACTCGGAATTTAGATTTTGGTTGGCATCTTGCTGCACTGAAATAATAGTAGGAGTAACTCATTATTTGTCCCGGGAGGACTTAGGATTGGCTTTTTGGGTCAGTATCAGCACCATTAACATTGAAGCATAGTGCCAGGAGCGACTCATCATTTGCCTTTTGGATTTGGGTTTTGGGTCGGCATTAGCACCACTAACACTGAAGCGTAGTGCCAGGAGCGACTCATCATTTGCATTTTAGGAAAACTTGGGATTTGGGTTTTGGGCTGGCATCGGCACCGCTAACACTGAAGCATAATGTCAGGAGCGACTTATCATTTCCCTTTTAGGAAAACTTAGGATTTGGGTTTTGGGTCGGCATCAGCACCGCTAACACTGAAGCATAATGCCAGGAGTAACTCATCATTTTCATTTCCCGTTGGGGGAGCGATGACTCAGGAGACAGGTTTAGGTCCTTATCACCTAAGGCTTTTCAATTTTATGAGCCGTAAAGGTCTTATAAAAGCCTTTCCTCCCTACGAGTCGAAGGGATCTCGCAGATGTATGTTCTCCTTAGGAATCGTAAGGATTCCTAAGTGTGTTGCTCCTTTATGAGTCGTAAGGATCTCACGCTGGGATTTTCTCCTCACAAGGTCGAGATGACTTTGCGAGTGTATTTCCTCTCTTTTCACGAGTTTGCCCCCTTTCGGATTTTCATAAACTGCCGGTAGTTCTGCCGTTTTTACTCACGGAGCCTTTTCGGATTTTCATCCGTGCCTATTTTGCTTGTGGACATACCATTTTTTTGGAGCTTCATCGCCAGTAAGACTTCAGATGTAGTCTCACGGGTAGGACTTAGGAGAGATAGGGGCGTTTGCGCCCGTGGATTGTATACAGTTTTACAGGATGTATAATCCAGACTGTAGGGTCGGTGTGCTTGATCTGTCTGCGACCTGGAGCATTCACGCGTAGTATTTCTTGATGTATCGGCCGTTGATGGGTGACATAGGCCTTTCTCCCTCGGCACTTATTAGTTGGTAGGATCCTCCGTCGAACACTTTCTCGATGACGTATGGCCCTTCCTAATTTGGCTCGAATTTTCCTTTGGCATGTCGATTGGGGATGATTGGTCTTTTGAGGACCAAGACTAATTCTCCTTTCTTGATAGCATAGAGAAGGGTCATCTTGTCATAGGCCCGTGACATTTGTGCTTGGTACAGCTCCAGATTTTGCTGTACTACGAGCCTCTTTTTCTCGAGCGCATCGAGCTCCTCGAGCCGAAGAAGAGTGTTTTCCTCTTTTGTCAGATTGTGCTGGACATCCATCCTTAGGCTTGGAACTTCGACTTCGAGGGAGAGGATTGCCTCCACTCCGAAGAGCAGCGAGTATGGAGTGGACTATATCGGAGTGCGGTGCGTGATACGTGATTGAATGTTATGTTTTGAAATCAAAGAATTAATTACCGCAATCAAGAACGGCGTCGCTTGGTAGCTAGCCGCTGAGTATGGGTTGGTCCACAAGGATTTTGTGTATTCTTAATTTGTTCTAACGAGTTAATTCCAAACGGTGTTGGATTGATTATCACTAAAAACTAAGGTTGATCTAGACTAGGATTAAAATCTTGCTAGGTTTAGGTTTAGGTTAAGTTTGGAAAGTCAATATTCCTCACCGCTTTCTATGCCCTAATTAAGATCTTTGAGGTGTTATGGTAATAATTAATAAAGTGGATTAGTATCATCAGGTAGAAACTAGGGTTTTTCCTCTAGGTTCTTATCCTTCCTTTCTTAATTCTTACCCTAACCTCCATGGAAAACATGCACAACCGGTCTTTTAAACTACGGTATCACCACTACCTCGTAGGATAGGGTGCCGTAGGGAGCGGTGTGTGTATGTATGCATGGAGTCCTATAAAAATATGTGATGGTCAAAAAAGGGGTGAGAGATTTTCATCTATCAAACCTTCCCTATTCCTAATCCTAACAAGTGAGGAACTACTCATTCATTAGGGAATTGATAACCATGTTCTAAACTAATTAACTAGGGCAGATAATAAAAGTTATACTAGGGCAGAAAGAAAATTAACTAGGGCAATAAAAAGAAAACTTACTCTAATTTTTATTTGATGCTCTTTTCAAACATTACAGGAATTGAATTCTGAATTTTGATAAATACAATGAGGCACAAGAAGAGGCATACCTCAAAAGAGGTTTAGGGTTTCTATTTATAGAACATAGAAACCCTAGGGTTACATTCGATTCACATCCGCATTTACAAATATACCCTAAAGAAGCCTAGTCAACGCACCGCCGCACCGACTTAAAATTGCACCGATACATGCTCCATATGGCCGCGGAACCGCGGCCAAAAGCCATGTTTGGCCGCGGTTCCGCGGCTATGTTGTGGGGTCGTTGGTTCAGTTTTTCTGGTCTTGGTCTGGTTGCATTTGGGTACTTGTTTCTTCACTTGGTTTCTCAGATTGTCTTCTAGTTTTCTTCCAGATTTCCACAGTGCATAATGTCGTGGACTTTTACCGTTTGCTTCGTGTCGAAGTCTTGAACCTTGCGCTGCCTTTTTGCTTTGTGAAATTGTCCATTGATCTTCGTTTATTCTTCAAACTGTAGGCGTGATCAAGATTCTTCCATTTGTTGGTCGTAGTCTCACTTTTGTATTGTCTTTTCATCATTTTCACTGTTTTGTTCCGAGAACCTGTAACCTGCAACTATGTAGCAGACATGGATCAAAAGCACATGTTTATTTGTAAAATGAATAAGAAAGGGGAATATAATAATGCAAAATTATGTTATGAACAATACGATATACCCACAACGCCTCATGGAGTTTCAGATCCCAGTCTGGTTTATTAGCTGAGGCATTTTTTCTCAAGAGCTTGCACAGGGTTTTGTTGAACGCTTCGGCTAACCCATTCGCCCTTGGATTATAGATTGAAAAATATCTCCAGTCTATCTTGAGTAGCGAACCTTGAGACTTTGAAGCTCTTAAAAAAGGCCCGTTGTCAGATATGATTCTTCTTGGCGTACCGAAGCGATATATAACATTATGCCGGAAGAATTTCAAAACATCTTCTATCTTAACTTCTTTTAGCAGGACAGCTTCAGCCCATATGGAGAAGTAGTCCGTCGCGACTAATATGAACCGGTGACCTTTGGATGACGGAGGATCAATCGGGCCAATTATGTTGGTGCCCCAAATTTCGAAGTGCCAGGGCGCCACGGTAGGGTGCAGCGGATTGGGATGCTTGTGAATAAAGTCACCGTGAATTTGGCATAGATGATATTTCTTTGCATGCTTTTCGCAATCCTTTATCATGGTAAGCCAGCAATATCTAAGCTGATTGATTTGAAGCCGCATTTTAGGGCCGGATTGGTAAGCTCCACAGATGCCCGAGTGAATTTCTTTCATAATTTCTTGAGATTCGGCCGGGGACAAACACCTGAGCCAAAGCTAGTCGTACGACATGCGATATAGCGTGTTATTCACAAACACATATTGGAGAGCTCTCTTCTTCAACTGAACCCTCACGAATTTTTCCTCAAGTAGTTTGTTATATCGGAGATATTCTACGAAGGGTTCTCTCCAATCTGGATCGTCCCTGACGACCTGAGCTTCTTCAGCAAGACCGTTCTTTTTTCTACGATTCTTCTTCTTGTAAAAAGACGGGAGGCAGGATTTGTCGGCACCTGACAGTGATCAGAATTTCATCCATGTCAGGATCAGCCAGCTCCTTGGCTAGGCGAGCGAGTACATCGTCTTTTCCGTTCAGCACCCTGGAAACTCTCGTCAGTTTAATATGGGTGAAACGCTTCATGAGCTCCACCACCCGATCCCTGTTTGAGCTAATTCGGACTTATATATCTTGTATTTGCCGCTTACTTGGTTGACGACTGGCTGGAAATCGCCGTAGACATGCAGATGAGAGATCTGCATTTCTATGGCGAGCTCCAGACCAGCTATCAGAGCTTCATACTCATCCTCATTGTTTGTGTGAGGCTCAGTAAGAGCGAAAGAACTTCATAGGGTTCCTCCCGATATTGTGATGAACACCAATCCTATTCCTTCTTTTATTTGCGGGATGCTTGATCTGTTGGAGGTCCTTATTGATGAGGCTCCATAGAAATAGAGCTCCCAGCATAGCTCGTCATCTTCGAAGTGTAGCACCTATTCGTTGGGCAACTCGCGATTTAGCGGCGACCCTTCAGGTATAGGATGAGCAGCTAGAAAGTCGGCGAGGGCATGCCCTTTTACGTCTTTCTGAGGAGTGGAGACTATGTCAAACTCAAGCAGGATGACAGGCCATCTGTCCATTCTACCAGTTAGACCCGCCTTGTGTTAGGGATATGTATGCTCTAGAGGCCATTATTGTATATTATAGTGGATGCTTGGACATATATATAGAGGACTTTCTTGCTCGACATGATAATATGCTATCTGGTTGCTCTTTATCTTAACATGTTCACTTATTTTTGTTTACTGTCTCTTTGATACATGTTGATAAAGCCCTTAGGATGTTAGCTTGACTACCATGACTATAATGCAGATCATACTAGTGGGGCTTGTGTAGCCCATAAGCACATCCTTAACAGTTCCTAGTCAAGGGAGTATCGAGATAGGGCATCGATATTTCAGAGTAGACTAGTGTATACGTTTCTTAACCCTGTATTGGGGCGATGGATGATCCTATATCCATTGGTGTTTGACATCAAAGATTGTATACAGGTGCTCATTAGAGACTGATTACACTGAACGGACATGCCGAGAACTCCTAGATGGTATTATACCTATCGTCAAATAGCAGTTCTCTGGTGACACTTATACAGGTTAGTCTGTAGACCCGAGATCGTCATAGTGTCTTGTGTGGTTCCCACTGTGCTTTGATTTCCACCCTACCACTGCTCTACTGAACAGGTGGATCTTGAGTACAGTCCCGAGTCATATGGAGGCAGTGAGGGATAGGAGGGGTTTCGTCTCTCCCGGTATTGGGAGTTGATGTTGTTCTATGCGCGATTGGCTATAACCGCAAGTCTCTGGCTAGGGCTGATGAGATTTATTGATAAGTGTTATTAGTAGTTTCTCGATTGGTAATATGCCATACATTGGCATGACTTATCGAGTTATTGGGGTCTGACGATTCCACCCCCAGACTCGATATGCGACATATCATACGAAGAGACCGGACTATACGGTAAGTGTTGCTTATAGGCTTTACGGGAGTTTGAACAAGTTTGCTTATTGATCTTCTATTCGTTTAATAGCTGGGTAGCCTTTACGTCCAGCTAGTACCTGATTGGTTCGAAAGAGTGTGTTTAGTAGTTAACCGCAATCAGAACGGTGTCATGCGTAGCTAGACCGAGGTGAGTACGGGTCGTCGTCAGGGAAACGTTGAACCTTTTGTTCTTACTTTAGATGCGTTGAAAGAGAGAGGGGGAATAAAGAATGTTGAGGAATGGTTTCTAGGTCTACGTTAAGCACTAATGCAAAATATAGATCTAGATTATTTATGGATGTAGTTAATATAAGAAGAAGGCTTGTAGGGTTCATTAGGATTTAGTAGTTATGGATGATTAATTAAAAATTACTCTTTCTATCTTTTAATAGATTTAACACTAGAACGACAGCGATGCATGTAGATTAGGGTTTCTGGCGGGAAAAGGAATCCCACTCTTAACCCCTGTCTCGACACGGAACTCCGTTCATATCTAGCTTTTACCAAAACAATCATTAATCTAATCTCTAATCGCGGTCGAGACTAACAATGAATTGGTAGCGCGCCCGATTAGGATGTTAATGATTCTTTTGGTAAAATTTATAAACTTTATAGGACGTAAAAAGAGTTTAGGGATTTTCATCATCCATTAGCCTACCCTAATCCTACGAACCCTAACAAGCGGAGAATTACTCGCGCATGTTCGGAGAAAAAGAGATGGAGAGAAATTGCATAATTAAACTACGAAGAAATAGAATAAGAAAAAGAAAGCCACCTTTATTAATCAACAATATTCATTACACTTTGATTCCTTAGAAAATGATTACAAAGACTAGTTTGCTTCTCGATCTCTTTCAAGGAGGTAGACGAACAGTTGATGATCAGTCTGGATGCGTGAGCCGTCTTGGACTTCGTGATCGCGTCGACTTGATGATTTTTCCAAGAGGCTCTCGGTCCATATTTATAGTCCCTAAAACCAGAAATCTTGCTTCCAAATTAGGAAGGAAACTGTAAAGATTCACCCACAGAAATTTCAGCAACTAGATCTTCAAGATTGCCGCGGATCCGCGGCCTAAGGGGGGTATGGCCGCGGATCCGCGGCCATATTATCTTGGACTTTGATCATTTTCTTGAGGCTTCCTCTATATGACATGTGGTGTTCTCTGGAATCTTTGGATCTTTGAAATCTTCTCGTAGTTACTGCCAGACTTGATCTCCAAGTTTTGCTTTCTTAATTAGGCAAGTTTTCTTTAACAACTTGATTTCTTGGAAAAATTCTGCACAACAACTTGAATAATATTTAGTAGACTTTGTTCTCTTAGGATTTGGTCAAGAATATTATTTGCATACATTTTCCTACCAAATTCTAATTATAATATATCAACAAATGGAAAATGTTATTTTTACAGATAAACCCTCATATGTATGATATATTATAATAAAGACCTTTTTTGTTATGGAAATAGTAGGAAAAATGTAATAACAAATGTGCAGTTTTATCATGATAATGCGAGTAATCCATCATCACTATCACTGTGTCGTCTCTCCAAATTGAGACACAATCCTTTTCCATTACACCTCTTATCACCTCCCCACTTCTTCACGTCGAAAGGTGACATGTTCTTCCACCAACCTTGGTGCTTCATTGATAAAATTTTTGAATGGTTGGTGTTGACCTTCGGTCTTTGCAAAGCTTGGCATTAACCAATAACCTTGCCCCCTCGTGTAATTTTAAAAGATTAACATTGTTTAACTCAAGTTTAGGTTTTTTTTTTTATATTTTGGCTCTTGAAAGAAAATGATTTTTACAAAAATTGTGAGCCAAAAATAAGTTTAGGGGAGGATTTCACTTTCATTATTTCTTGTCCCCTTTCTCCTCCCAAGTCTAAAGGTTTTTGGGCTTAACGGATGACATCAGTGAGGACACTACTGTAAACAGGTTTGGGGGAGGTTTATGCTTATTTACACATCAATTTGCATCATATTTTGCATAGGCATAACATTTTCAAAAATTTTTAAAAAAAATTTCTTTTATAACAAAAGAATAGAAAGTGAAAAATTACATCCAAAAGATAGGAATAGTTTAAGAAAACCAAGAAAATTAGAAGTTTTCTTAAACGAACTGGTAATAAGTAGTTATGAGCTGTTGTCCCAAGGGTTAGTAAGAAGAAGGAAGTCACTAATCTGAGAATAAAAACAAGTCTGAAAAATAGTTTCTATTCTGGAAGCCAAACATTTGAACGTTGATACCCTACTATATGCACTTACACACGCCGTTTGATTGATGTGTAAAAGTGTGTTTAGTAGTTAACCGCAATCAGAACGGTATCGCGCGTAGCTAGACCGAGATGAGTACGGGTCGTCCTCAGGGAAACGTTGAACCTTTTGTTCTTACTTTAGATGTGTTGAAAGAGAGAGGGGGAATAAATAATGTTGAGGAATGGTTTCTAGGTCTACGTTAAGCACTAATGCAAAATACAGATCTAGATTATTTATGGATGTAGTTAATATAAGAAGAAGGTTTGTAGGGATCATTAGGATTTAGTAGTTATGGATGATTAATTAAAAATCACTCTTTCTATCCTTTAATAGATTTAACACTAGAACGACAGCGATGCATGTAGATTAGGGTTTCTGGAGGGAAAAGGAATCCCACTCTTAACCCCTATCTCGACACGGAACTCCGTTCATATCTAGCCTTTACCAAAACAATCATTAATCTAATCTCTAATCGCGGTCGAGACTAACAATGAATTGGTAGCGCGCCCGATTAGTATGTTAATGATTCTTTTGGTAAAGTTTATAAACTTTATAGGACGTAAAAAGAGTTTAGGGATTTTCATCATCCATTAGCCTACCCTAATCCTACGAACCTTAACAAGCGGAGAATTACTCACGCATATTAGGAGAAAAAGAGATGGAGAGAAATTGCATAATTAAACTACGAAGAAATAGAATAAGAAAAAGAAATCCACCTTTATTAATCAACAATATTCATTACACTTTGATTCCTTAGAAAATAATTACAAAGACTAGTTTGCTTCTCGATCTCTTCCAAGGAGGTAGACGAACAGTTGATGATCAGTCTGGATGCGTGAGCCGTCTTGGACTTCGCCATCGCGTCGACTTGATGATTTTTCCAAGAGGCTCTCGGTCCATATTTATAGTCCCCAAAGCCAGAAACCTTGCTTCCAAATTAGGAAGGAAACTGTAAAGATTCACCCACAGAAATTTCAGCAACTAGATCTTCAAGATTGCCGCGGATTCGCGGCCCATGCGGGGGTATGGCCGCGGATCCGCGACCATATTATCTCGGCCTTTGATCATTTTCTTGGGGCTTCCTCTATGTGACATGTGGTGTTCTCTGGAATCTTTGGATCTTTGAAATCTTCTCGTAGTTGTTGCCAGACTTGATCTCTAAGTTTTGCTTTCTTAATTAGGCAAGTTTTCTTTAACAACTTGATTTCTTGGAAAAATTCTGCACAACAACTTGAATAATATTTAGTAGACTTTGTTCTCTTAGGATTTGGTCAATGATATTATTTGCATACATTTTCCTACAAAATTCTAATTATAATATATCAAAAAATGGAAAATGTTATTTTTACAGATAAACCCTCATATGTATGATATATTATAATAAAGACCTTTTTTGATATGGAAATAGTAGGAAAAATGTAATAACAAATATGCAGTTTTATCAACTGAACAGTACCGCTGACGGCTTATGGGTATCTGATGTGATCATTAGCTACTACTAGCGTATTGACGAGTATTAAGAGTCCCACATAGAGGTTTCCAAGTTCAAGCGAAACGAAGTAGGGCACGTATGGAGATATGTGGGGAAGTTTGATTAAATACGAGTATATTATACCGTATTCTAATCTAGCGTTTTTTATTTTAGCCTGTTTATATATGATATAACCGGATTATTGAATCAAGTGTTGGTTTAATAATTAACTAATATATTACTCATTTCAATTCTTTTCTTTATTCATATATATTTGATATATATACAAATGTATCATGGTTGATGATACAATGAACATGGCAATATAAGAATCACATTGGAGAAAAGAATCAAGATATTGATAAATATATATATGAATAAAAACAAATGAAGAGATGAGTCATGGCTTCTATTATGTTCTCAAAGGCCCTAGTAACCATGACTCATTCTTTTTAATTGTTTTATTCATTCATACTTATCTCCATCTCCATCTTATCTCATCTCCAAGGTTCATTCTTATCTTTCTAAGTTCATCTTCTTCACTTTTCTTCTCTAGATATTTTTCTAGGTTGGAAAAGAAAATAAAAGGAAAGAATTTTAATGAGAAAAATCCCCACTTCATCAACCTACACTATAATAGCAAATTAGTATACGTTATCTTCACTAATTCATAGATTAGTGAAGTGTGAGTTTGAGAGTGAGAAGGTTCAAGGTGGATCTTTCGTTGACAACAAAGACTACAAATAAGCTTGTTCCATCTTTCAAGTAGAGTCGTAGAAGAGTTCTAAGACTACTACACGGAGCAATTGAAGTGAAGGACCGGTATACAAAGGTTGTAGTTTCCATTCATTTAATGTTAATCCCCTTTTGCTTTGTTTTGAAACCTTAATCTCTAGTTCGAGTCATGTTTAGTAAACTTAGCTCTCTAGAACTTTTAAAATTGCTCACATGCTTTTGTTAAAACCCTAGTAGAGGTGCTAAGACAAACTTACATGGTATCAGAGCCAAACTAGCGGCTTATGAGTAGTTTAGACGAAGTTAAAGTGTTCGATCGACGTTTTAATTCCGACTTTTGATAGTTTCTTTTCAAATTTTTAAAATTCGATATTTTCAAGAATAAAAATTATCAGAAAATTCAGCAGGATTTTTAATGAAGGGTCAAGAAATATGAGCCCCCCATTCCATCAAGTGGTTGCGGAACCGTTACTTAGACCATGTCTTGGCCGCGGTTCCGCTGCCTACTTATGGAGTTAGGACTCCATTTTTCTTGGTCTGCTTCAATTTCAAATTTTGGATTTTCTGGAAATTTTAGATGAGACTTTAGTGGTTCAGGTCTCTGTGAATTGTTGAAGATTAGAAAGTCGACAGAAATGTTAACATCGTCTAATGTGTTTTGGAAGTGTGATACAATGGTTAGAATCCACATTGATTAGTTTTGTGAAAACTAGTTATTTATTTACAAACCTCACATTTTAGCCTTGATTAATGGATTGCCACGGAGTTAAGATTTGGATTGAAACTCTGTCGTAATCTTGTATTGTATGTGAATACTCGCCGGGAAACACTTGTAGATAGCCACGCCTTTTTGCCTAGACTAAGTGACTATAGGAGAACCCCAAAGCCATGAGTATCCACTCGGATGCTCGCGGCTACGGTGTTCCGCCCAAATCCACTTCGTTGACGCTCTCGGGGGTGCGACCGTCCACTAAATTTCCCGACGAGCCTTCGGTTTTTAACTGGGAATCTTGTTCAATTGCCCGGCTTAAGTTTTGAAAAGAGTTTTCAATTCGAGACTTAAATGTAAGGTTTGAAACATTAGGCATGAAATTCGGAATATGTGATAATCCAGGTTTATGATGTCTATAGATGCGGATTCTAATTATTGTAGTTTTCATTTCTTTTCTGCGACAGTAAGTGTAATATATGATAATATCCCTGATCTCGTTGCTATACGTCAATGACATTAGGGATACACATATTTACTTACGCTAATGACATGTAATGTTATTATGTTGTTGATATGTTATATAGGACCGTCATGATTGAATAGCCGGGGTTTTATGTGAGATGAGAGTTTTTTCCTTTTTCATTCATGTAAATAATTGTATGTAATATTCTTTTATTAGGACACTTATAGGTTAAGGTTGTTGTCTCCATTCGATATATATTATTTACTTTTTCGCATTAGGATAGACCCAAGGCGAAGAGCATAAATAACCGGGTTCTAGAGTCCAGTGGGAGGCCATCTCAAGGAGTTGAGACCGTTCGTCTAACTTTAGAATTGGAAGGATTACCTGCTGCTCTCATAAAGGTCTAGGGCTATGGGATTGGCTATTCATCATGACCGTGGAATTCGTATTTTTCATTAATGGCTTAATCTAAAACACGGACCTCCTAATATATCCTATATTTCATGTACATGCTTCTGCTGTGCTATGATGTGATGTAATCATATACTGTGTGGGACGAATGCTACTTATATATATGATATACTAATAGACGCTATATATGTTTTGCATCCGCGCTAGTCCTGATCCCGCCCTACCGTAAGTTAAGTAACCTTATAGTGAAGACCCGGGTCCCTGTGGCGAATACGGATGGCATATATGTGTGTTTTATTTTCATTTCTTCTGTGACGATTAAGAACTTAAATGATGGGACGACATTAATAAGATTAATGTTAAGAAAAGAAACCTAAAGATATTGTAGAATCAAATTTGAAACATACTCGGCTTTTTCTCGAAAAAGCAAATATTTCAAATGTGGAGCTTAAGCCACTCCTTTACAAATTACTCCGTTGTACAACGATATCAAGTTCAATACGTTAAAGGTTTTCATCAAAACCATTCGTAGCCCTTCGCCATTTTAGGAAGTAAAGTACTTAGTATTCGTGCTACATTTGTTGACTATAGTTAAAGCGTAGTATACGGTAGCTAAGTGATGTCTTTCTATAAAGCATATGATGCGATCGATTAGGATATTCGTAGGACTTTTTTGACTATAGTTAACGGTCATATAAATGGGTCTAAATCAATTATGAAATGACGGGTATAACTTGACTAGCGCTTATGATTTGTTGACTATAGTTAAGATCATAAGTCGCTAGGGGTAAAAACTATATCAGGAATTTCAAGTGTTGAAATTTGCAATGAGATTGCATACCTTCTATTTGATAGTTGGATCCCGATCCCACTATGAGTAATAGTTACTCCCGGAAGAATTTTACACTTTACAATTAGCTAATCCAGTAGGTGTCCAGAAAGGTGTCAACGGGGTTATGCCTATAGGGAAACGAGGTCTATTTTAATTAGGTCCGTACGACAGCACGGGGAACCTCCCTCGGAGTACCGACACTGGCCTGGCTGACTGGTTAGCGAACTTGTAGAATGTAACTAATTTTAGCTAATTTTCTTTTTAGGGTTTGAAGGAAAATTTGATAAAAAATAGTGGGAGATATCGATTAGATAAGATAATAACCAATCTAATCATGAAAGAGCTTTCGTTGTGTGTTGTCTTTTCTTTCTCCTAATGGCAGATACCAATGACGTGACTTAAACTTCTACTAGAGAAAAACAAACTAACGGGACCAAATTATAAAGAACGGCTGAGAAACGTGAACATTGCACTTACCTATGATAAGGTTGCATACGCCATCACTACCAAAGCCCCTTCCCTTCCAGGCCCTGATTCCTCTGTTGTTGATAAGGAAATTCGCAAGACATGGGTTATTGACTGTGCCACAGCAAAATGACTCACGTTAGCTTCGATGGATAATGAACATCAAAAGCCACATGAGAAGATGGATGCGCAATCCATCTTTTTCTATACAAAAGAGTTGTATGGGGAGCAATCTCATGCTCTTTGTTACGAGGTCTCACGAAAATTGTTTCAAATGAGGATGGCTGTTGGTACATCTGTAGGAGATCATGTTCTAAAGATGATATGCCTTATTGAAGAGCTGGAGGACCTGGGATGGACCATAGAGAATGAACAATATATTGATATTGTTCTACAGTCTCTCCCTCTGCCTATGCTCAATTTACAGTGAACTTCAACATGCACAACTTGGAGAAATCACTTCCTGAACTTCTTAATATGTTGAGGAGTGAAGAGAGCACATTCAAGATGATGACCCTACTAGTTTTCAGCAGTCTATTACGAGTAGTGACTCAGTGAAATGGCTGGATGCTATGCGATCCGAAATGGAATCCATGCACACCAACAAAGTATGGACTTTGGAAGTTGCATATTCTGGAGTAAAACCTTAGGATGCAAATGGATCTTTAAGAAAAAGATTGGTGTGGATGGACATGTGGAGTCCTATAAAGCTAAACTTGTAGTGAAAGGTTTTCGTCAAAGACCAGGATTGGACTATGATGAGACCTTTTCTCTAGTAGCTATGCTTAAATCTATTCGAATCCTACTTGCTATTGCTGCTTACTACGACAATGAAATCTGGCAGATGGACGTTAAAATTGCATTTCTAAATGGTGATTTAAAAGAATGCGTTTTTATGGATCGGCCAGAAAGCTTCATTAACAGTAGGAGCAACGAAAATGCATGCTGGTTGCTTAAATCCATCTATGGATTAAAACAGGCATCACGGAGTTGGAATATCTACTTTGATGATATAATCAATAAGTTTGATTTTATCAAAAACGTAGATGAACCTTGCATTTATAAGAAGATTTTAGGGAGTACAGTCACATTTCTCGTATTGTATGTGGATGACATTCTCTTGATAGGAAATGACGTTCCTATGCTACAATCGGTCAAACTATTCCTATCACAATGGTTTTTTATGAAGAACTTGGGTGATGCCTTATGCATTATAGGCATTAAGATCTATAAAGATAGATCTAAGAGAATTTTGGGATTGTCCCAATCTAGATACATAGACACCATGCTAAAGAGGTTTAGTATGGAAGATTTCAAGCGAGGTAATTTACCAACTTGTCATGGAATTACCCTCTCCAAAAACTTCTGTCCAAAGTCTAATGAAGAGAGGGCTCGCATGAGTGTTATACCCTATGCTTATGCAGTAGGGTCTATCATGTATGCGAAGTTATGTACTCGCCCAGATGTAGCTTACGCACTGAGTATAATAAGCAGGTATCAATCCAATCCAGGGGAGAAACACTGGACAGCTGTGAAGAACATTCTTAAGTACTTACGAAGAAGTAAAGAAATGTTCTTGGTGTATGGTAACGGGGATCTCGAAATGGAGTCCTTTACTGATTCCAGCTTCCATAGTGACAAGGATGATAACAAATCTATCTCGGGTTTTGTATTTACCCTCAATAGAGTGGCGGTATATTGGAAAAGTTCCAAACAAGACACCGTTGCGGACTCAATGATGGAAGCTGAGTATATTGCTGCAAATGATGTTGCTAAGGAAGCTGTCTGGATTCGGAAGTTCATCTCAGATCTTGGAGTGGTTCCTACCATTATTGATCCAATACCCTTGTATTGTGATAATAATAGGGCTATGGCATTAGCTAAGGAACCCAGGTCCTATCAGCATTCCAGAAATATCCTGAGGCGATATCACCTGATTCGGGTGATAGTTGATCGCCGTGAAATCGAACTTCGGAGAGTAGACACGAAGAACAACACCGCGGATCCACTCACCAAGGCCCTTCCACTGGTGCAATTTAAGCGACCTTTTGAGATGTTGGGTATGAGATACGCCAATAATTGGCCTTAGTGCAAGTGGGAGATTGTTAGAAATATGTATGCCTTAGAGGCTATTATTGTATATTATAGTGGATACTTGGACATATATATAGAGGACTTTTTTGTTCGACATGATAGCATGCTATCTGGTTGCTCTTTATCTTAACATGTTCACTTGTTTTAGTTTACTGTTTCTTTGATACATATTGATAAAGCCCTTAGGATGTTAGCTTGACTACCATGACTATGATACAGATCATACTAGTGAGGCTTGTGTATTCTACAAGCACATCCTCAACATTTCCTAGTTAAGGGAGTATCGAGACAGGGCATCGATATTCCAGAGTAGACTAGTGTATACATTTCTTGACCCTGTATAGGGGCGATGGGTGATCCCATATTCATTGGTGTTTGACATCAAAGATTGTATAAGGTGTTCCTTAGAGACTGAGTATACTGAACAGACTCACCGAGAACTCCTAGATGGTATTATACTTATCGTCAAATAGAAGTTCTCTGGTGACACTTATATAGGTTAGTCTGTAGACCCGAGATCGTCATAGTGTCTTGTGTGGTTCCCACTGTGCTTTAATTTCCACTCTACCATGGCTCTACTAAGTCGTGCGAATAGGTGGATCTTGGGTACAGTCCAGAGTCACATGAAGGCAGTGAGCGATAGGAGGGGTTTCGTCTCTCCCGATATTGTGAGTTGATATTGTATTATGCGCTATTGGTTATAACCGCAAGTCCCTGACCAGGGCTGATGAGATTTACTGATAAGTGATATCAGTAGTTTCTCGATTGGTTATAGGCCACACATCGGCATGACTTATCGAGTTATTGGGGTTTGACAATTGCACCCCCCGACTCGATATGAGACATATTAGACGAAGAGACCGGACTGTACGGTAAGTGTTGCTTATAGGCTCTACAGGAGTTTGAACAAGTTTGCTTGTTGATCTTCTATTCATTCAATACCTGGGTAGCCGTTACGTCCTGCTAGTATCGCTGATGGCTTGTGAGTATATGATGTGATCATTACCTACTGCTAGCGTATTGACGAGTCTTAAAAGTCCCACATAGAGGTTTCTAAGCTCAAGCGAAATGAAGTAGGGCACGTATGGAGATATATGGGGGAGCTTGATTAAATACTAGTATATGATATCGTATTCTAATATGGCGTTTTTGATATTAGCCGGGTTATATATGATATAACTGGATTATTGAATCAAGTGTTGATTTAATAATTAACTAATATATTACTCATTTTAATTCTTTTCTTTATTCATATATATTTGATTTATATACAAATGTATCATGGTTGATGATACAATGAATATGGCAATATAAGAATCGCATTGGAGAAAAGAATAAAAATATTGATAAATATATATGAATAAAAACAAATGAAGAGATGAGTCATGCATTCTATTATGTTATTAAAGCCCCTAGTAATTATGACTCATTCTTTTTAATTATTTTATTCATCCATACTTATCTCCATCTCAATCTTATCTCATCTCTAAGGTTCATTCTTATCTTTCTAATTTCATCTTCTTCACTTTTCTTCTCTAGATATTTTCCTATGTTGGAAAAGAAAATAAAAGGAAAGAATTTTAATGAGAAAAATCCCTACTCTATCAACCTGCACTATAATAGCAAATTAGTATAGATTGTTATCTTCACTAATTCATAGATGAGTGAAATGTGAGTTTGAGAGTGAGAAGCTTCAAGGTGGATCTTTCTTTGACAACGAAGACTACGAACAAGCTTGTTCCATCTTTCAAGTAGAGTCGTAAAAGAGTTCTAGGACTACTACATGGAGCAATTGAAGTGAAGGACCGGTCTACAAAGATTGTAGTTTCCATTCACTTAGTGGTAATCCCTTTTTGCTTTGTTTTGAAACCCCAATCTCTAGTTCGATTCATGTTTAGTAAACTTAGCTCTCTAGAATTTTTAAAATTGCTCGCATGCTTTTGTTAAAACCCTATTAGAGGTGCTAAGACAAACTTACACCTTGGTCATCAAATACATCAGCGGGTCGATCTTTGGGATCAACATAATCCGGTGAGCAAGCAGATAATGCCTTAACTTCTTTACGGCAAATATCAAGGCTAAACATTGATTTTCAATAGGGAAGTATTTATGCTCTGCCTCGACTAATGTTCGACTGAGCCAGTAGAGGGCATTTTCCTATCCCTCCTCGAGGAGGGAGCCGAGTGAATCGTCCAGCACGGCGGTATAGAGAATCAACGGTTTATTTAAAATGGGGGTAGCCAGCACTGGAGGGTGCAACAGGTACTGCTTGATGCTGTCGAATGCTTCTTGACATTCGACATACTAGACAAAATGGGCTCCCTTTTTCATGAGCTTTGGAAAAGGTCGACATCTTCCTGATAGGTTTTAGATAACCCTTCTTATGTACACGAGCCTGCCTTGGAAGGATCTTAGTTGCGTCAGATTCTTTGGAGGAGGAATCTCCACGATTGCTTTTATCTTCGACGGGTCGATCTCGATCCCTCGGTGCTGGACTATGAAGCCCAAGAATTTCCCTGATGATACGCCGAAGGCGCACTTTAGAGGATTCATCTTCAGATTGTACTCTCTCAGTCTGGTGAAGACAGTTCGGAGATCTTGGATGTGATTAGCCTTGGCTTTAGTCTTGACGACCAAATCATTAACATAACATTCGACGACTTTATAGATTAAGTAATCAAAGATCTTGGTCATTGCACTTTGATATGTCGCACCTACGTTTTTCAGTCCAACGGCATCACTTTATAACAGTATATGCCTATCGGGGTTCGAAATGCTGTATGTCTCTCATCCTCAGGCGATATTTTTATCTGATAGTACCCAGATGAACCGTCTATGAAAGCGAACAGCTTGTAATTTGAGGTGTCATCGATCATCATTTCTATGACCGGAAGCGGGAAATCATCTTCAGGGCATGCTTTTGTAAAGTCCCTGAAATCGGCACAAACCCGGATCTGCCCATTTTTCTTCTTTACTAGGATGATGCATGCGATCCAGTCTGCATATTTCTCTTCTCTGATGAAGCCATCATTGATGAGTTTCTTGGTTTCCTCAATGATCTTTTCCTCCAACTCCCTTATCATTCTTAGAGGAGCTTGTTTGACTGGCTTGGCATCAGGAGAAATAACCAGCTTATGTATGGCCACTTCGGGGGAGAGGCCAGGCATTTCTATGTACGTCCACACGAAGCGGTCGACGAGCTCACACAACAAGGTGATTATTTGCTCTTTCATTTCCTCTAACAAGAGCGAGCTGATGTAGGTCGACCTTGGATAATCGGGCGTCCCCAAATCAATCTCGGTTAGCTTGCCGAATGTTGCATATCCTCCATCTTCGAGCTCTCGAGGGGCTTTTCCTGGCTCGGCTAGCTCGCCGTTATCATTCGACCCTTCGTTGGCTTCACTAACGTGGATCATGTAGCATGATTTGGCATCGGATTGCATATAACTAGGCCTCATCTATCTGGGCCTCGCCCCTCGATGAGCGATCGGACCTGAGGCAGGTGCCATAACCTCTCATAAACTTTGCTTTGGAGTCTGTCTGGTATAACCGACATCCTCACCTTTTAAATATTCCTGCATCCCGGGCGCAAAATATCTGGGGTTTAAGACGGCTCTTATGCCTCTCTCATATGGAAGACACATTGCGGATAAATCGTCCGGGTGTACGACAGGATTCAACCCATATAATAGGATGCCCTTCTGTTTGTTGTTCCTTCTAGGGACGTAGAAGGTTGTCAGTTGGTCTATGGTGGAGATCGACAACACGTCAAGATCTTTAAACTTCTATTCCGAAACTTTGGTGATGGCCAGGGATCTTTCTGTGACTTTAAAGGTGTCTCTTAGCTTTGCTTTTTGCGTGAGAGTTCGGCCTGTGCAACTGTTGCCAGACAGGTCCTCCTCTGACTCTTTGCTATCGCTGCCGAGATGAGGGCAAACTTTACCGCTGAATGGGCCCTCACTATTAGGCTCGTCCATATCGCTACCAAAATAGGGCGGTTTTTATGGAAGGATGGACCTCCAGCATCGGACTCATCAGTGTTACTGCCGAAACGTGGGCGCACTTAGGGATTTTTACTTTTAAAGGTGACGACCGTCTTAGATTGGCTTTTGAGACTCTGGGCCTTCTTGTTTTTAGTTGATCATGGCTTAGGTTTTCTTTTACGACTCTGGGCCTTCTTGTCTCTAGTCTACTGCGGCTCAGCATTCTGGGGTTTCATAAAGTACCGAGAATCTTCATATCGGACTTCATGTACACCAAACGGCTGTATATCTCCGTCAATGTGTTTTTCTTCGCCATTTTTGTTATACTTCATGCATTAATGGAGTGTTGACGGAACGATACCATAATCGTGAAGCCACAGTCTTCCCAAGAGAATATTATAGGACATGTCGGTGTCGATCACGTATATCTCAGCTTCGGTTTGCAGGTCCTCAAACCTGATTGGCAAAGCTATAAATCCCAAAACTTGCTGGCAGTTTTGATTGAAACCCCGGATGACATTCCTCTCCTTTGACAGGTGTCATACATGTATTGATAAACTCTTTAGAGTCCGCAAGTTCATGATGTTCACTGAGGACCCCAGATCAATCAATATGCGATTAATCCGATCTCCGTCGCTCTACCCTGTCATGTAAAGCGGCCGGTTGTGCTCAGCTGTCCCTAATAGCAGGTCTTCATCTTTAAATGCGACCACAGCTGTGTGCATAGCGTACTGGGCCTCTTCCATTTTGATCTCCGCGAAGCGCTCCTGGTACCGCTCGGGGTTTTGCAGAGCATAAATAAGAATGTCCCTAAGCTCCTTGGATAGAAATAGTGCATCATAGATACTTAAGAGGGATGGAAGCTTTCGGAGGTGAGCCAAGAAGTTATAGTCTACCAAGGAAGTGCTCGAATCTCTATGGGTCGAATCTTTGCCGTCTTCTTCATTAGCCACCTGATTTTCCTTTTGTTTTGCGGCGTTGCCTTGTCTTGGTACTAGAGCCTTACCGCTTCTGAGCTGGATTTGGTTGGCTTTTGTGGCGAACCTATCGTCCTCTTCAGAAATTGAAAGCTCCTCCTCAGATTCGCTGCCGATATGGATGGCGTAGCAAGTCACAGTAGGGGCCCCATCATCGGCACCATCTTCCAATTCTTTTAAGATTTCTGCGGCTTCTATAGGAAAGAACTCCTTCAGTTGGATGAGGTTTTTTTTCCTTTTGTACATAGTCTTCGAGAGAATCGACATATTTTTGAATGGACATTCTCCTTGCACACACTTCTTCGCTTCAAGCCGTGTCTTTCTGAGCTTCTTAGACTTCAAGCCTGCCCGTCTCGGATTGGTGGACGGGACAATAGGCTCCTTTTTCCCTTCCCACCCGACTCTGAGTTCTTTCTGGAGCAGTTTTAGAATCTTCTCTGTCTTCTTGGATATGTATACATCCCACGAAGGTTGAGACTCGTTGTCTTCATTTCTTGGGGCAGACGGTTCGGCGGCATGCCTTTAAAGGGCTTCAGCTTCTGTCTGTACGAAGTTGGCGGTTGCGGCTTGATCATTTGTCCACACGCCAGAGGATAATGAGATTTCTCCCGCCTTGTATTGTTTCTCCACCCATTATTTGAATACATGGCAATCCTCGATGACGTGACCCAGCATTCTGTGGTATGGGCAATACAGAGGGTTGTTAGTCATGCTTGCTTCATGCGGCCTATTTGGGTTTGGCAGTTATAAACCATTCCTCAAGGCGTACCTGAATATCTTTCGGACCTTTTCCCTTCTAAAGGAGTATACCTTTCTTTTTCTCTCTTCCAGAGTCGGTCCTTCTCCTCCCAGTACTGGCTTTTGCGATTGGTTAGTTTTTTGTCTGTCCGTCCTTCTGTTGTCTTCATTGTTAGACACAATGAAGGCATGGGTATTGTGAGAGTTCCCACCTTTACGATGGTCATCCTTTCTGCTCTTCCAAGGTTTGTTATTTTAAGAGTCTTGGGTAGACTCTTTTTTCGAACGCTCCAACATCTGAACCTTCTTGGTCAGCTCCTAGAACATTTTGATGCCCGCTGTACATAAGAACGGGACTATCCAATTGCTGAGGTTCCTGATGAAGAGGCTGATGCATTGGTCCTGTTCTAACGGCGGCTCGCACTTGATGGTGAGATTGCGCCATCGACTAATGAAGTCCGTGTTGCTTTCATTCTTTCCCGGCTTGGTCCTCACAAGGTCAGCAATGGAGATTTTGTCACTGGCACTCATGAATTTTTGCTGAAATAGTGACTCCATCTAGGAGAAAGTAATGACGGAACTGTCTGGTATGCTCGCGTACCAGTCGAAAGCGACACTTGTTAGGCTATTGATAAACTGACGGAGAAGAAGTTTATCGTTGCCCCATGTATTCCCACATGATGTTTTAAAGTGGGCAACATGTTGATTCGCATTTTCCGTCTCGTCGAATCTCCCAAATTTAGGGATGCCGTAACCGCTAAGGAACTCGATCAGGTCGCACTGTGCGGGGGTACGACCTCCTACTGCTGCCAATGTCTTTTTGAGCCTCAGCTTCGGCCACTAATGTTTTAACTTTTTTGGTGACCAAATCCATTATTCGATCTTACGTTAACGGAATGGCATCATCTGGGGCCAAGGCTTCCCCAGAAGCGGAATACAGTCGGGTTTCGTGTAGCTCGCCCATATTCAGACTTGAAAGGACATGCATCGGTCGCATCAGGTCGTTATCGCCCGACTCATGAGTAGAGACTTGCGGTTGATTAGAGGGTGCCCAAGCAACTTGAGCCGTGAGCTGCATCACGATGTTCGTCAAGTCGTCAATTTTGGAGTATAGCTTGGCCATCTCCTTATCTTTGCTTCGAAGTTTTTTTCGGAGCTCTTGGAGGAGCTCCTGTTCTGCAGTCCGAGGGCAAAAGGTCGGATCTTCTTTGCTTTCCGAGCTTGATTCCACGTGGACCGAGTGCTCCTTCTGCCTATCGGCCTCATCGAGAGGATGTTCATCATCCTGCGGAGGTGGTTGATCTTGGGAAGGGGCCACCACATTTAAGCCAGATTGGGCTTGAAATGTTGTGGCCCCATCCGTATTTTTGTTGCGAAGGATGTCATTGCGGTGCGTACCCCCCCATGTAAACCGTGTGGATAACATGGCTGGCCACCTTTTTACTTCCAGCGGCTTATTTTGCGGACCGCTGTTGTGGCCCTTCCGCTTTAAGAAAGGAAAATCGACTGAAGACGGTCGGCCTGACAGGGTTATCGAATGGCGCTGGCGCTTCTTTCCGGGCCTTGCCCCGCTGCTTTTGCACTGCACAGAGTGTCTGGTAAACGCTTGAAGAGACGGTGTCAGGTTTTCTATGTTGGGGTTTAGACACGTCCCTTCGCAGCACTGTATGAATTGTCGTCCTTTTTATCTTCGCGGCTATAGAGTTTCTCTTGACCCATCTCAGAGGTTCAAAAGAGTTGCATATTTTTACGGCCGAGACGGTCGTCTTTCTGGGATAACTCGGCTCTTGGAACTTCACAAAATCCAGTTTAGCCGGAGTTCGTGCCATTTTGTTGGCTCTATACCTGAGCCACTTCTACCTTAGCTTTCTGTTTTGAGTGCATGGCGGGCTTCTACTTTTCGGGAAGCCGCCGTGGGTTGGCCGGTAGAGAGCCTTGAAAAAACATCCGGTTGCACACTCGTCAAAGGCATCGCCTGAGTTTGCCCGCGACGTTTGGCGACTTCTTTCGTTCCGACGGCCTTATCCCCAGCTGGGGCCATGGAGAGCCCTTTGAATACCGACTTACGTTTGGGTTGGGGCACCTTCAAAACCACTACATTTGGCCTCCTGCCTTTCGAGGCTGGTTTGTCTGTTACCGGAACTTGAGGAGCTAGGATGGTGTTAGCTGGCACGAACAGGATAGAGCCAAACTATAGCAGCGGCTCCTCCCACTGTCGTCCGAGACTGGCTGGGAGGACCGTCCTGGCGTCCATCTTCATCGTGTAGAAGATGGGAGTTGTGTCGAGAGTTGAGCTTATTCTTTGAGACATTTTTGTTGCGTCCGAAAAGTGCAATTGGAAACTGTTAACCTGCACAAAAAAAGCATGATTTCAGTACAGGAAATCGACGTATATGTTGATTGAGTTCGCATGGATATTAACCCGAAAAAATGGAAGGAGTGAAAAGGTCCCACCGGGCGCGCCGGAATCAGTAGAGTGTTTTTTGTCACCCTATTGAAATAGGAGTACACGTGCCTGTCAGGCGTGTACAAATTCCCCCTGCTCAGGGTAGGCTGGACTTTATTGATTGTGGAGATCCGAATTTCCGACAGCCGCGGACTAAACTGCCGTTAATTACCCCTCGCTCTTAGAATGAAAAAACCTTCGATTGGTGGGTCAAAATAGTCATGCGAACACAATGTGAAGTGTCGGTGTTTGAAAGCAATGTAGAAAGACATGTTTATTTCATTTGTTTTATTTATCCTATTTCTGACAAGAGATTTTTTTTATTCAAAGAAACATGTTTTTTAAAAAAATGGTTTTATTTTATTTATTATTTATATATTTTTATTATTTTTTTATTTTATTTTTTTATAAGAAAAAAGGGGGAAGCCCCCCTCCTACTTATGTGAAAGGGAGGAGGGGCACTCACTAAGTGGGATCCCCCCCCCCTCACGTGAAGAAAAATGGGGAACTCCCACTTAGTGGGAGCTTCCCTTAGTGGGAGCCTCCCCTTCACTTCGGGAAGCGAAGGGTGCCTGTAAGGCACGTGCCCACGGAGCACGAGCGCTGACCGGAAAGAGGGCTAAACCCTCAGATATGGAGTTAAACTCAAAAAAAATATTATTTTGGAGTCAAACTCCCGAAAAAGACCTTATTATGGAGTTAAACTCCAAAAGATTTTAAATGGAGTTGAACTCCCAAGAGAATTTGTATTACAAAGTTAAACTCCAAATTTTTTTTAAATGGAGTTAAACTCTCAAAAGAATTTTTATTACGGGGTTAAACTCTAAAAATTTTTATTTGGAGTTGAACTCCTAAAAGAATTTTTATTATGGAGTTAAACTCCAAAAGATCTTAAATGGAATTGAACTCCCAAAAGAATTTTTATTGTGGAGTTAAACTCCCAAAATAATTTTATTTGGAGTTAAACTTCCAATTTTTTTTATATGGAGTTAAATTACCAAAATGATTTTATTTGAAATTAAACTCCCAAAAGTTTTTATATGGGGTTAAACTCCCAAAACAATTTTATTTGGAGTTCAACTTCTAAAAGTTTTTATATGGAGTTAAACTCCCAAATTTTTTTTAAGCGGAAGCTCCCACTGAGTGGGACCTTCCATCCCCTCACATGAGAGAGAGCAAGGGACGCCCACTTTGTAGGAGCTTCCCCTCACATGATGTGGAGACACACTTCCCTACAGGCGCAAGTCCCTGCGGTTAATTACGTTACCGCATTGCGATAACCACTTTCTCCTGCTCCGGCAGTTCACTTCGTGTCGTGTGTATATTTTGTTTTGGTTTTGGTTGCCCGTGGATTTTATACGGAGACTAGTTTACGTCGTCGCCCGTACGGTGCAGATTAGTCCAAATCCGTATATTTTTATATTGGGCTTGGTTTTATTTAAGGACGGTTAATCTAGTTTGAGATTAAGATCAACTTAAATATATATGAGCATTTGGGGCTCAGTTTGTTTTTGACTAAGGATACGTTAGTCCAATTTGAGACTAAGATCACCTTGCAAGATTTTGAGGATCATTTTTATTTCAGATCCAATAACAGAGCATTTGGGCTCGGCTGCAGGAAAGAGTTCAGAGACCTAGCCAATTTGGGGGCATGGTCTGCTTAGTCTTTTATTTTATTTTAAAAGTGCCAGGCACTTATTTAGGCTCTGTTTGTTCAGCCCCCCTTTCCTTTCATGCCGAAGTGCTAAGCACTTATTTGACCTCTGACATTTACATATATGACATATGAAGCATTCAGTCATGGGCGCCGCCCAATGAGCGCTGAGCACTCAGCCCTTTTAGCTGTTTGTGGAGTGCTATGCACTTTTTTCCAGCACCCACATGATGAGCACGTGCGGCGCCGGTCTTCTGTTTTAGGCGCCTGCATGTCTTTCACATGAGGCGTTGGGCGCTGTTAAAAGGGACGCCCACGTTGGAAGCACGTGAGGCGCTAGTCTTTTTCCCCTTTTAGAGATTAAATCTCTGTTAATATTTCAGAGAGGTTAAACCTCTATCAATGACGCTTTGACCATTAACGCTCGCTAAAATCACTATATATGAGGATTTTAGGTTGAGTTTTTACAGAACTAAGTTCTCAATTTAAAGGAACTAAGTTCCTGAAGTATTATGGACTCCATGTTCTTCATGTCCAACTTTGTTCTTCCCTGAATTTTTGATTCTCAAGAACAAAATCTTCCCGATGAGAATTAAATTCTCAACATGTGAAAGACTTGTCTTGTGGATCTCAGATTTAGAGAAAGAACTAAGTTCTTTGAGAAGGGTTAAACCCTTAGATATGTTAGGTAAAGGAGATGTTTTTGATATTTTTTTTTCTTTACCTAGGGTTTTTAGGAGGAGGAAAGTATTCTTCTTTTTTCGAGAATTGAATTCTCTGTCGTATTTGAAGCTTTCTGTGGTCTCTGTATGTCTCTCCCTCTCTGTGCATCCTTCTATATCCGTGTCTCCGTGAGACTTGAAGTCTCGGATCCTATATATAGTGAAGGCAAGTTTGTTACTTAATTCTGAGAAAATCTCTCATTGAGAGATTCCAATTGATTTAATTGGATTCAAAATTGAGTTGGGAAATTTTACCTACCATTGGATCTTTGATCCAAGGACTTTTGTTTTTACAGAATATGATTTTTGCTTTTAACGAGATTGGGGAAATATTTTCCTCTATACAAAATTTATTCTGTAAAATGGTGATTTTTTAATCACCATTGGATTTTTAATCTAAGGGTTCTTTATTTTACAGAGAGCAATCTTTCTTCCTTAGAAAGATTGAGAGAATATATTCTAAAATAGAATTTTATTCTATATTGGATTTTTAGAATCAACCGAGAGTATCTTTCTTATTTTAGAAAGATTTGGGAACTATTTTCTCCCAACTGAATTTAATTCTGTATTTCGATGATTTATTATCTCCGTTGGATCTTTGATCCAACGGCACTGTTTAACAGGGAGTATTATAGAATTTTAAATCTACCTGGACGCCGACGCTCACGTGTTATGCACATGGGCGCTACTTAAGAATTTAATTCTTATAATGGGTGTTTTTGTGCTTTGCACATTGGCGCCCGCGTGCGGAGCACGTGCGGCACCATCTAAGAGTTTAACTCTTATGTAATGAACTCTTCTATACTTTACACATTGGCGCCCGCGTAAGGAGCACGCGCGGCGCCATCGAAGAGTTTGACTCTTATGAACTCTTCTGTGCTTTGCACATTAGCGCCCGCGTGAAGAGCATGTGAGGCGCCAATATAGGATTTAATCCTATAAGATTAGCTCTGGCGTTGGCGCCCTCGTGGAGAGCACGTGAGACGCTGCCTCATTAATGAAGGTTTCTTTTGACCTTCTTTCTCTGCTTTTCCTAAGTCAAACTTTCTTTTCCAATGCCTTCTTTTGTCAGAATTTGGAAATAGTTTCACCATCCACAACATTTTCCGTGTCGAGACTTAAATGCCTCCCTTTATAATCTAAGCAATGCACCTCTTCTCTCTCACTTTTAGAGAATCATTATAACAGAGAAGAGTCATTGCTTGCAATCATCCGCATGCTAATCGGCAGCCATGAGAGATGCCTATTGAGGAAATTGTTCCTCGTTTTTTTGCACGATTGGTGAATCCCGCTTTCACGGATAACCAATGTGATATGACGCTGCACGAGCTCTTGACTCGTAGAGGATCTCCTCTCCCCATCGGCTCCATTTGGCCCCGGATGATCTTCCTGTCCGTGCTTGCTGACATCCCCCATCATCCAGCGGAGATGACTCCGGCGATACTCGACGCAGCGGAGGACAAGATCGAGTGTTTTCATGAGGCACTTTTGATTACCAAGCCTCTGAAGGATCGTTCTGTTCAACTGTTGAGCCAGATACGGGCTCAGCGGGCTATCATATCAGCCTTCACCGATGGGCATGGCGCTAATCGATGGGGAGCAACTCCTCGCGAAGATAGCCGCTTTGACTTGGTGGAGAAGGCTGAGAGGGTTTTAGAAAACTTTATTCATAGTTTTGTAAACCCTTGTACTTTTGATTCTGTGTTTGGTGATCTATTTTCCGTTGCATAAAATGTTTCTTTAAATGCTTTCCCTTTATCGTTGACCACCGAGTGCTTCATTTCTAACACCTTTTCTTCCTCTGATCGTATTGTTGGAATATACATGCAACATACATGTGCGCACGTGCACTTTACCCTTAGGGATTTTTGCTAAGCGCAAATGCCACTGATGTGCTCGTGTCATGCACTAACCCTCCACACGTGTATATGAATGAGCCTTCTTTCACACATATCTGTAAACGATATTTAAACCGGTGTAAACAAATGCCTCCACTACTTTACTCACGGAGGTATACATGTGAGTGAAGTAGTGTAGAGTAATACGTATCATACAACCGGTTTTGGGCTGGCGTATCATACAGAACTTTTTATAATCTTGATCTGAGAAGATAACGAGCGGACACAAGCGTCGACATCTATCATTAACTCAGATCTCAATTCTTAAGGGATGTAGTTCTAAACCCTGAGGCCCATGAGTTGCACCTTTTTCTTTTGTGTCCACTGAGTTCTCTCGGGTTTAACGGCGGAAGGTAAAGATCTCTCGTTTCTTTGTTTCAGCGCAAACATTCTCTTTCTTTGATCAATTTACCATATATTGTTGCTATCCTGCAGGAGTGCTTTTTGACCGCTTATACCAGATGATAAGCTTGCACTTCGCCTTCCAATCGAAATCCGCTCCTCCTTCAAGCGTTGGTCAGTATATTACTCACCTTTTATTTCATTTCTCTGCGAGTAAACTTTCTATTGTTGATCTTTCCTCGTATTGACCGCAGTATTACGGCTCGAAGGGGAGAACGAAGGACTAATTGAGCCTCCTATGCTTCCTGACTTTCCACTTTCGACCACCGGTATAGTAGATCTCATTCGTCATTATTCTTATTTATTGTTTTTCTTTATGCTGAAATCTAACCCTTCTTTATGTATGCTTTATTCTGCAGCAGCTGTACCGGCTTTGGCTCCTTTTGAGTCTCGCATTTCCAAACCTACAGGGCCTTTTGCTAAGCGCTAATCTTCCAGGGGTGCGGTGAATAGAAGGCGGATGCTAAGTGAGTTAATCGAAGATTTTAACGTTGAAGCCCTCACCTCTGCTGTGGATTTTGCTGACGAGGTCAACCCTATGCTGGCGACGCTTGTGAATTTCCACTATGAAGACTTCGTCGGCATTTGGGTTGACTATTGTGTTAGTTATATGTATGCCCTAGAGGCCATTACTATACATAGGATGTATATCGTAGTGGGTGCTTAGACATATATAGGGAGGACTTTCTTGCTCGACATGATAGTATGCTATCTGGTTGCACTTTACCTTAACGTGTACGCTGATTGTCTCTCTGATACATGTTGGTAAAGCCCTTAGGATATTACTTGACTACCTGGACTATGATGCGGATCATACTAGTGGGGACATGGTAGTCCATAAGTACATCCTTCAAAGTCCCTAGTCGTGGGTATATCGAGACGGGGCATCGATATACCAGAGTAGACTAGCGTATACCTTCTCGACCCATACAGATGGGCGATGGATGATCCCATATCCATTGGTGTTTGACATCAGAGATGATATACGGGTGCTCAGTGGAGACTGGGTACACTGGACGGACTCGCCGAGAACTCCCAGATGGTATTATACCTTACGTCAGATGGCAGTTCTCTGGTGACACTGGTACAGAGTAGTCTGTTGACCCGAGATCGTCATAGAGTCTTGTGTGGTTCCCACTGTGCTTTGATTTCCACCTTACCACGTCCAAGAGGGCATGCAAAATGGTGGTTTTTGGGTACAGTCCCGAATCACATGGAGGCAATGAGCGATAGGAGAGAATTCGTCTCTCCCGGTATAGGGAGTTGATGTTGCGCTGTGTTCGATTGGCTATAACCGGAAATCCCTGGCCAGGGTTGCTGAGATTTACTGGTAAGTGTTACCAGTAGTTTCTCGAATTGTTATAGACCTCATATCGACACGACTTATCGAGTTATTGGGGTCTGACGTTTACCACCCCTAGGCGAGATATGCGACATATCAGACGATCAGACCGGACTGTACGGTAAGTGTTACTGGTTGGATTCACAGGAGTGTGAGCGGGCTTGCTCGTCGATCTTCTGATCGCTCGATACCCGGGTGGCCGTTACGTTTAGCAGACCGCTTGCGGCTTGTGGGTGTTTGATATAATCATCACCTGCTGCCGGCGTATTGACGAGTCTTTAGAGTCCTACACAGAGGTTTCCTGGCTCAAGCGAAATGAAATAGGAGCGCATATGAGATATGTGCGGGACCGAGAATAATGCGTGTATGTGATACCGTATTCTATTCTCGCGATGAATGTATTGATTGGTTGTATGCGATATAACCTAGTTATCGAATCAAGGATTGATTCGATAAGTCGATACATATGATACTAGTCGGTTATATGCGATATGACCGGATCGTTAAATCAAGTGTTGATTTAATGATTTAATGTATAATTATATATTTGATATATTACTTTGCATTAACTAGTATTGGTTCACTTTAAATGGATTTTCTCACTTGGATTGTGCACATTGTATATGTGATATACTTTTGTACACAAGTTTGTATCATGTTTGATGATACATGTTTGCTAGGGTTTGTATAAAGAATTAAACTTTGTTTAAATAAATGGTTAGGGTTTTTATTTGATTATTCATTCATTTATTTATTTGTTTTTGGATTAAAGATAAGAGAAAAGAAAAACAAAAAGGTTTCTTTCTTTCATGAAGCTTGTTGAAGCTTCATGAAGCTTTGACCAAAGAAACCCTTTTGTCTTCATCTCATTAACCCTAACCATTCACTTAACCTTAGTCAAATCTCTACACATTACCATGGTTAATATTATGATAAGAATTGAATTTTCTATTCTATTCTAATACTTATCATAATATTCATCATATTATCTTCTTCTTCTTCTTCATCTTCTACTTGAAGAAAAAGCTTGCCTCATCAATGGCAACTTGATGAAAAGAGTGAGAAATCCAATTCTAAAGTGAACCCACTTCCTATTTCTTCATCCTCTACCTCTTGCCAAGTAGTAGAGTGTGTTTTCTTCACAAGTTTCATGACTTGGTGAAGTGGGAGATTGATCTTGTGATGCTTCGACGTAGATCATCTTCGGCACGAAGCCGACGACCTTGCCCGTCCGTTTCTCCGATGAAGCCGACGCTAGAGCCCGGGATTTCATTTGGACAGCGGAGAGGACTTCATCATGGAGCCGTGGAGGTGGAGGACCGGATCTACAAAGGTTGTATTTCCGTACTCTTAGTTAAAGTAGTTAACTAGTTGCTTTGTCGCCTAAACTTCTAGCCAACGATCCGTAGTCTAGGGTTTCTCGGCACCGTAATTTTTGAAATTGGCATGGTTGATGCCTTGTGAGACCTCTTGAGAGTGCCTAGGAATCCTACATATTGTAGGCGGATTAAAGCTTGTCTCCATGAGATTGAGAGCAAATGTCTTGCACTTGAAGTGTTAACTTCGAAGGCTTAACTGATCGCATGGATCGAACAAAGTGTCGCTTCTATTAAACATTTTGAGCAAAAGTTGGCTCTGAAGCGAAAGGAGCATGAGACAGCTTCTGGCGAATCCAGCCAATTGCGCGCCCAAGTCGAAGCGAATGCCGCACAGCTGTAGGTTATCTTTGAAAGTCTTCAGCAATGCTTGTCTAAAGGAATGGCGCTGAGGGAAAACCTCAATTTTACCGAGCGGGGCATACGAGATTGCGAAGTGGCTAAACAGGAAATCATTGAAAAGCTTTCATCGTGCTTCCAACAACGGGCTCAAGTTGAAGCGATGCTGGCTTCCATAATGGCGTGCGAGGAGGCAATACGGGAAGAGAGTGAGTGGGTTGCTAGTTTATTGAAACCCCCGCCTTCTTAACGGCGAGAATTGTATTTCCCACTTTTCTTTACATAAATGTAAACCATTTTGATTTATGAATAAAGAATTCTCCCTTTTTTGCATGCGCTCCTCTGTGTCCGATGTTTTAATTTTAGCGCCCATTAGTTTACTTACTCGTTTTGGAGTCTGTAGTTTATTTACTCGTCTAGGAGTCTCTAGTTTATTCACTCGTCTCGGAGTCTCTAGTTTATTCATTCATCTCAGAGTCTCTAGTTTATGCACTCGTTTCGGAGTCTGTAGTTTATTCACTCGTTTCGGACTTTCTAGTTTATGTACTCATTTTGGAGTTTATTTGGTTTGCCTCCCTTAGATTTACAGGCAAAATTTTCCTAACATTGTATGTAGATAACCCCCATTCTTTATGATGGAGGTCAGTTAGGTTTGTGGTACTAGGGTTTTAGTCCATAATACCGTCGCGTTGGCTGATGTATTCCTCGATATATAGTTCTTAAGTTGTTATTCGAGTAGCCCTGCGACTGTCGTGTCTCTGATCTCTTTGAGGGCTGGACAAGACGTTTTCAAGTAATCTCCTTAGGCTATATTACCGTCAGAGGAGCAAACGTTAGGAATTTTCCATGACGTTTTTTTTACTTGAGGTTAAGCTCAGTTTGGAGCCCCGATGAGTCATAACCACTCCGTACTGGTGTGGGATGATCTACGATAGTATTTTAGGCTTTATATGTGTTGCCGTCAAGACCTGAAGCTGGGAATATGCATGTTTCCCCCAATCAGAGCAAAGCTTTGTTTTGAATTTCAAAATTCAAAAATTGAAGCAACGCTTCAGATCCCGTGCGCTGCGCGCTGCGTGCCACGTGTCAAAAGTAGACACGCCAGCGCTAGGAGCGCTGCGCCCTAGGCAGCGCACCCCCAATCAAAGCAAAGCTCTGTTTCAAAAATCAAACTTAAAAGTTGAAGCAACGCTACAGATCCGGCGCTCTGCGCTGCGCGCCACGTGTCAGACACAGGTGCGCTAGCGCAGTTGCGCTGCGCTCTGCGTGCGCCACGTGTCAGACACAGGTGCGCTAGCACAGTTGCGCTGCGTGCTACGTATCAGAGACAGGTGCGCTAGCGCAGTTGCGCTGCGCTCTGCGATGTGCGCCACGTGTCACACATGGGTGCGCTAGCACAGTTGTGCTGCGCGCTATATGTCGAACGTAGGTGCGCTAGCGCAAGGTGCGCCAGCGCTGGTATTAAAAATTCCCCCACCGTCAGATCTAAAGATTTCTTAATAATAAATTATTAATTAATCAGAACTAAAATTCTGTTATGGAAAGATTTTTCAATCTTATTAAAACAAGAAGATTATCTTCTGTAAAACAGAAGCCTCGAGATCAAAGATCCAACGGTGGGAAATATTCCCAAATCAATCAGAGAAAGATCTCTTAAAACTGATTTAACAAATCGTTTGGCCCTATGTAAAGGCCCCTAGACTTCAAGTCTCGCATACAGAATACAAGATAGAGAACACACAGAAAGAAAGAGAAAAACCCTATGCAAAAAGAAGAGCAAGCTCTTAGAAAGAAGAAGATTTTTCTTCATCTCCAAGGTAAAGAACTATGTTCTTGAATAACAGAGATGAATCCATCTCGTAAAAAGAAGAACCATATTCTAAACCGATCTTAGATCTATAAAAAAAAACCAAGGTCTTTGATTTAAAGAAAAGATCAAAAGATCTAATCATAAAGAAAAAAAAATAAAAAAAAGAAGTATTTTACTTCATTCACAGATTTTTGATCTATAAAGGCAGAGCCTTTTATGAAAACAAGAACTCTTGTTCTTGGATCTTGAGGCAAAGCCTCCTTTAAGAAGAACATAAAATTTGTTCTTTGATCTTAAAATTGATCAGAGGCACTTAGCGCTATTGAAAAGTTCCTTGCACTCATGAACTGCGCCTTTGCGCTCCTTGGATCGGCACTCAGCGCCAAAACATGCCACGCGTCAACCATAGACACCACTTGCGCTTTGCGCTTCTGAAACTGAGCGCTGCGCTCATGGACTGGCGCTCAGCGCCAAGTGCGCCACGTGTCACTCGCTGGCGCGCCAACAGACTAGCGCAATGCGCTCATAAATTAAAAGCGCAATGCGCTAACAAACTAGCGCTTAGCGTGCCACGTGTCACTCATTGGTGCGCCAACAGACATTAAGTCCACGTTACCTCTCCCGGTACTTACGGGCTTGCGGAAATGATGAAAAACGATTTTTCAAAAGGTGGTAACATGGACTCAAAATACGGATCTTTATTAAACAACTATCTAACAAACCTAACATGAGATTTACCTACTCGGTTAGGGGGTTATACCTTTCTTGAACTCCTTCTTCTTCAACTCTTTGTGGTGTACGGATCGGCTTCACCTCGTCGTCTCCTTGCGCCGATGATGGATCCACCTGAAAGCTTCTACCTTTGGCTTCTCTTCAAACTAGAAGAAACTAGAACACTTGGTTTGCTAAACCTTATGAACTAGGATGGGTAGAGAAGTGGTATTGGTTTTCTTTTATCTCTAAGGCAATGTTTCTCAACTCATGAGAGGGAGTTGCCTTGAGCTAGAGAGAGAGCAAGAGGAAGAGCAAGAGGGAGAGCTCAAGCAAGAGAGAGAAAGCAAAAATGAGAGAATGAGTAAGTCTTTTGCCATCCAAGCTCTCATAATCCAAAATCATCATAACAAATAACAGTAATCAAGTATTATGTGATGGTTCAAGTCAAAATGGCCATATCATTTCATACACTCATTTTGCAAAAATAAACAAGCAAGCAAAAGTCTTTGCCATGAAATGATACCCACTGTAATGATGATGGTCAACTAGTCCAACCCAGTCAACCGGTCAACAAAGTCAACAAGTCAACAAAGTCAACCCCTCGACAACCATGTCACTATAATACTTAATTAATATTATTGTTAATCATATTTCTTATTCTCATTAGGGTTTAGCAAAAGTCAATGGTCAACTGTCAACAGTCAACAGTCAACAATCCCAATGAGAATCCTCTGCCTCTGTCTCTCTGTCAACTATGCATACACACTCGCATCCGCATTCCGAGGACTACGAATACAAACGAGATAAAACCAATCCCAAAACGTATACTAGGATCTGGCTTAAACCAAAGCCCGCTAGTGTTAACTGCCCGGACACTAAACGTGCATAAGTGCACGGATGTGACCGGACCCTGTCGCAAAACCATGCGACCTCTACTCTTTTGCCTAAAGGCGAATAGCTTTCTGTGAGGGACTCTAAAGACTCGACACTACGCTGGAAGTGGGTTTAACCACAGACCGTAAGCAGCACCAGCTGTGCGTAACGGTCCCCAGGTAGATGCCGACAAGAAGGCGGACGAGGTGAAACCCATCTGAACTCCTACTGAGCCTGAATGTGACAATCTCCGTACAGTCCGGTCTGTTCGTCTGATAAAATCGCATGGCGGGCCTAGGGGGCGGCAAACGTCAGTCCCGTAATAGCGGTACAAGTCGTGTCGGATTGTAGCCCAGAACACCCTGAGATAACACTGGAAACCTACCAGTATATCTCGCTTGCCTTGGCCAGGGACGACTTATGTAATGGCTCTCCTAGACACAGCGCGATGTCAACCCCCAATACCGGGAGAGACGAATCCTGTCTAACCGTCACTGCCTCCAAGCGCTTCGGGACTGCACCCAACTACTACCTGTTTGCACGACTCCTTTAAGCCATGGTAGGGTAGTAATCAAAGCACAGTGGGAACACACTCGAGGCGAAGTGACAGTGTCAAGTCAGTGGACTAAGCTGTACTCATGTCACCTGGGAACTGATAACTGACGATAGGTATAGTACCAACCAACAGTTCCCGACGAGTCCTGTCCAGTGTACTCGTAACCTAACGAGCACCCGCATACTATCTCAAGTACGACGTACTGATGGCTGTGGGACAGACCGTATCACACACTGGGATGAGAAGCGCATACGCTAGTCTACTCCGGAGTATCGATGCCCTGTCTCGATAGTCCTATGACTAGGGACCAGCATAAGAATGTGCTTGTGGATTACCCAGACCCCACTAGTGTGACTGTCATCACAACGCTGGTAATCAAGCAAATATCCTAAGGGCTCCACTAATGTGTATAGGTGATATACTAAAATAAACACTTGTACACATTAAAGCAGAAACAAACCAAGTAGCATACTACTATATTGAGCAAGATTGTCTATATAAGGTGAATATCCCAAGCTTCCATTAACTAATATACAAACTAGTATGATACAGTAATGGCCTCTAGGGCATATACACTAACAATCTCCCACTTGCACTAAGGCCATGTACTGTCGTATCGAAGACCTATCATCTCGATCAGCCGTTCGAACTGAGTCTGGGGTAAAGCCTTCGTGAGTGGATCAACAGTGTTATCTTCCATAGAAACTCTCCGAACCTCGATCTCCTGGCGACCCACGATCTCCCTGATCAGGTGATACCGCCTCAAGATGTGTCTGGATCTCTGATGGGACCTAGGTTCCTTTGCTAAAGCTATAGCCCCGTTGTTGTCGCAATACAGAGGTATTGGATCAACAATGGATGGAACCACCTGAAGTTCAGTTAAGAACTTCCTTATCCAGACGGCTTCTTTTGCGGCATCTGCAGCAGCGATATTGTTGCGCCACGGCAGCGCCCCGGCCTACTATCCGAGGACAAAATGCGGAATCAAAATTTTTCTTAACTTTAAACTGGCTCTACCGCGGACAATATACCCGGATTGTAACCATTAACCTAATGCTAGCAAACAAGAGAAGGGAAGAGAGCTATACCAAACGATCCGTGTCCTTCGGTCTTCGTCTCCACTCCGATCTCCCGCGGAATCACCATTCATCGTCTTCTCGTCGGAAAGGGCACCACATAGCCGAATTCTTTTACGGGCTCCCACCTCTGGACCGAGGCAACTCGGGCGCGAAGTTGGCTAGCCGACGCGTCCAAGGGTACTGTAGGTTTAGTGTAGAATGGTTGTCTCTTGGGGTGAAGTTGCCATAATATGATGGAGGTATCAAGAACTTTGGAGAGAGCTAGAATTTGTGTAGCAAGAGAAATTGAGAGATCAATAATTTCTCTCATGCAAATGAAACTCTCTCTCCTCTCCCAAAAATAGTGGCCGGCCCCCCTTGAAATGGTGGAGAGAATGAATAAAACATGAGGGAGGTGAGTGTAGTAAAAGGTGGAGGGTGACCACATCCAAAGCAATGATAACCATGTCATCTCCAAATCTAATCAACTCTAATCACCATTAATACAAAGGAAAAGATGGATAAAGCATCTCATGATGAATAACTATCATGATGCCACCAATATGCAAGAAACCCCTCCACAACAAGTTATTTGCAAACTTGCAAATAACCCCCTCCATCGGAAAAGTCCGGCCGGGAAAGAACAAAGGAAAACCGGCCGGAACGGAAAGCAAACTGGCAACTCCAGAAAACTGGTCCCGTAATAAATTACAGGAAAACCCCGCTACTGCATATACATGCCCGCATTTGTATTCCCACCGAATACAAATGCAAAGAGACAAAATCTACACTGTCTAATACTAGGATCCGGCTTAAACCAAAGCCGGCTAGTATAATCCGTCCGATCACGATCCGTGCAATACCGCACGTATCTGATCGAACCCTGCCATATCTCCATACGGCCTCTACAGCGTTTCGCCCGAAACTTGAGTAACTGAGTGTGTGGTGGACTCTAAAGACTCGTCAATACTATGGCTGTGGATTTAACTACTAGCACATCAGAGGTATTAGCCATACATGACGGGCCACCAGCTATTGACCAAAAGGGACGTCGATGAGCGAACTCATCCTGACACCCTACTGAGCCTGTCAGTGACAATATCCGTACAGTCCGGTCCGTTCGTCTATGAGTATCGCATGGCGGGCCTAGGGGGTTGGTAAAAGTCAGACCCCCAAAAGCGGTACAAGTCGTGTCGGAGCGAAGCCCAGAACACCCTGAGATACTACTGGAATACCTACCAGTAAATCTCCTGCCTCGGCCGAGGGATTTGTGTAATGGCTCTCCTAGACACAACGCGACCTCACCCCCAATACCGAGAGAGACGAACCCCTGCAGATCCGCTCACTGCCTCCATGTGGCTCGGGACTGTACCCAACTAAAACCTGTTTGCATGACTCCTTTGAGCCGTGGTAGGGTAGTAATCAAAGTACAATGGGAACTCACACGAGACAAATGACGATCCGAGGTCGATGAACTAACCTGTACACATTTCACCAGGGAACTGCTATCTAACGTCTGGTATAATCCCAACTAGCAGGTTCCCGGCGAGTCCTGTCCGGTGTACTCATAACCCAATGAGCACCTGTATACATCTTAGGTGAACCAACTGACACCAGTGGCTTGTGAGACCGGCCACCGCCCCTCGTCGGGGTCTCGACTGTATACACTAGTCTACTCTGGAGAATCGATGCCCTGTCTCGAAACTCCCACGACTAGGGACCTTTTAAGGATGTGCTTATAGATTACCCGCTCCCACGTATATGATCGCCCTCATACTGCTGGCAGTCAAGCGAGAATCCTAGGGGCTCTATCAACGTGTAATAGCGCCCTGTCAGGTCACCTAAAACAGTACACGATGATAAAGATAAACCAGATAGCATACTATCATCTCGAGTAAGACTGTCCTACCGGGATAGGTCCTCCCTCAATCATTGCAATCACGTGCCTGTGATCCAATAATTGTCTCTGAGGGCACTATCTCCAACAATCTCCCACTGGCACTCAAGGCTAATTATTGAGATGTCGCATACTCACAGCCCGTGTGATACCGAACACCCAACTCCTCTACTAGTCAGTCTCACAAAGCTCGTTTGCGAAACTATTGCGTTCGAGGAATAGCCTTAGTGAGTGGATCCGCTGTGATGTTTCTTTCTATATCTCTCTATATCTCAAGTTCGCGGAGAAAGCCATCTCCCGAAATGAGCAATACCTGTCTTGGAATGTCTGGATGTCTGATGGGACCTAGCTCATAAATGAACTCCAAATCCAAACTTCATAGACTGTATCGACAACTGAACTTAATCAGTATCCTACGCCATGCCTTTCCCTCAGTATCCACCTGGACCACCTGTCCAAAATACTGCCCCTCGTCAGAGGGAAAACTATAACTCTGACAGCCAATCTGCCATCCAGGTCACCTTGGAAGCCTGGAATGATAACTGTCTCCCGAAGGAGAATGCCGTTATCAAATCCCTAGAACATTCAACTTATGTTCTACAACTGCTTCCGACTGTTTCTCCAGAATTGGATCAATAGCAACTTATTGCATCTACTGCAAGAACAACATCTGGTGTGGTACTTGATATCTCATGATTGACTCAATTGCCTAAGCAAGTGATCTGCCAATCATGCACATCCCTCTCCCCTTTAGTCTGTAAGACACCTTTAGAGAGGGTGACTCCATCACCTGCAGGTACACTACCGTGCCAGGAGTCGTCTATTCTAAATACTCATAGAATGCTGTCAAAATACCCAGATTGGGAAACCACTCAAATCTAGATCTAAAACCATAGATCCAGTAACCAGAATGTATAATATAATATCCAAGTCCTGTGTGGAGAAACTACTGTGTGACAACCAAAGTATAACCGATCGTAGTATAGGAAAATCACTTCCTACTCTGTGTATGTCATCCAAATACCAGGACATCACACCCTACTACCTTCTTAACAGATCCATCCTCTATTCTGATGAAGTCAAACCTATGACTGTCGCATCAGAAATAGATGATCTATCTCCGCTATATCTGCTTTAGTCTATAAATAGACATAAGCCACCTGTCCACCAATGCTTCCGCTGCTCCCACTGACTACGACAACCCTCTGGCAGAGTCATATAGACGTACACTTCTAAAGAAAGTTTAGAACGACGCTATACTCATCCTCCTGCCGAGTCTCACAGTCTGGAACAATAGCAATGGCTAGTGTGGGTAAACAAGAACCTCCCTGTCACCGTCCTTGAGGCTACCGAAGTACCCCTCGGGTGCCTGAGGTTACCCACCAAATCTGCGGAGTGGCCAAAGGAATGTCAATCCAGATTGAATCTTTAGGTTCCTTATCAAATCTTCAGTAATCGTTTGTGGTTCTGGAATCACTTCCAGTTCTACCATACTCCCACTACTGTTTTCTGAAAAAATCCATTTCTTTTAAAATGTGGCGAGTCAAGAACAATATCACTATTGATCTTCCAGATGGTAGAAAGTCAACCCTCGTTATAGCCCGGGTCAACCCACAAACAGCTATTACTGAAACGTGCCTTGAGTTATCCGGAGTCTAGTTTTAAGCATAAGCCGGACAACTCCCCGTACCTTAACATCGTTAAGATATGAACTGTTCTATATCCAATATAGAAACAGAGGCACTGATTTAAATGAACCAGATTCAAATCATGCAGCTGTCTCCAGTGCATGTCAACTAAATGGAAGAGAGGCCGATCAGCGTTACTCAACTTAGGAGTGCTTCCAATTATGAGTAACCTGAAAGAGAAGCAAGTTCTCATTACTATCAACTGAATACCATACACAAGTATCTACATCTTCGATTACCTTGAAGAATCCCGATACTTGCAATACCTGGTTCTCTACTCTATTCTTATACCAATAACTCCTCAAAACTCAGACCCTGTGTTTCTACGAAATACATGTCTAAGAACTAGAGAAGTTAAAAGTAAACAGAATATAGTACGAGGACCAACCCCTCTGTCCTAATGGACACTGGACAATATACAATACTCTGTATAAGTCCCTGAGTCTAACAACTCATTCACTGTGTGTCGTAGGTTGAAAACTGTATTATGGTTAAGAAGAATTACACTGCTGTTCTATGCTCCTTACCTAACCATCCACTGATATAGGTAAATGTCATAGACATAATTTCAAAAAGGTATATCTCACTCTATAAAAATAGACGTACAGATATATCAATTTGAAATTGGTGCATAGCAACGAATATTCAAAACCAAATATTTGCCGACCGGCAAACATCCCAGGTGACTTCCTCAAATATCACCAATTACAATGAATTCCGATATAATGAGGATGATCACCCAATTCCTAATAACTTACTCCCACTCATCATCTGTAAGAACCATACAGATGTGAGAATCAAACCTGGTAAATACATACCCTGGAGCAAGTGTCTAATTGGGAAATCAGTTTTCTTTTAACAGTACACAGTGAAACTGAAACATTGAAATGTTTCGATAGGGTATCCTGGTATTCTTAGTAATGCCTCTTCCATTATCCAGATTCACAACTATAACCGTATAATCCTTTGCCATTTCTCCAAATCCCTTTATATGTCTTTAGTCATTACCTTCTGCACACCCCTTTAGGCCAAATGGTTTTCTTCCTTCCCTACCGTTCGGCACCAGCCTATGGTTTGGAAGAAGACTATCCAACAAGCATAAAGGGTGTACTGTCCTAATCCTAGGAGCACTCGCAATGCGAGAGAAGGTGAAGATAAAAGACAACCGAATGAACCTAATTCCTATTTCTCCTGAACCAGGATCCATCCCCGAACTGGAACAAGTTCCTTTCGAGTTCGTATATAACCATACGATGGATTATCCAATAAACTTGGGATCTTCGTAGTGATACTGAGTGTCCTGGAGAAATACAAAGGTGAATTAGGATTGGCGAAGAAATAATTGGTTTGGTCGTGAATAGCAGTCGCAATTTACTTTGCCCTCTTACTAATCCCTTTCTTTGTCTTAACTTAATACCTTCTGCACACCATCGTTATGCTAATTGGTTTTCTTCATTCCCCACCGTTCGGCACCAGCCTAAGGTTTGGAAGAAGACTATCCAATTTGCGTAATAGGTGTACTATCTCCTAAACCAAGGAGTACTCGCAACCTGAGAGAAGGTAAAGGAAAAGACAACTGAATAGTCCTATTCGTTTTCTCCAGAACCAGAAACCATCCTCGAATTCCTTCGAGTTCGTATATAACCATACGATGGTTTTGTCCAATGGAAGTGGACGTTCGTAGTAATACGGGGTGTTCTGGAGAAAAGGGTAAAAGTAGGAGTGGCAATGAGGTCTGCAACTCTGACAATCCAAAAGCCATTCTTATAAGAAGGTTCGGTCAACTTGGTCACTGAGTCATAGTCTAGGGTCGGGTCAATGGTCGCTGCCAAAGAGAGAGAGAGAAAAGAAACACTCAGCGTGCACTCTAACCTAGATCAGAATGGTTATCACTTTATCTAATCTGGAAACCTCCCACTGTAACGTCAAACTCTTCTCCAAACCTGAAAGAAGAATTAGCCGGGATCACCCGAGGAGTAAACCAACTCATCAGTGGGAATCGGGATCCAACTATCATCGCATGATAACTTGACGGAATCCACTCAAGTCACCACACTCCAGAAGGTATGCGCATGCCTGGCAAGTTTCAGTTTCTTTAGAAACTCCCGATGTGATTTTTACCCCTAGGACCCAAGTGACCTTGACTGAGTCAACATATCAAAGGATCCTAGTCAAGTTCAACCCGTCATTATCTTGATTGCATTAGACCCACCCGCACGAGTCCTTGACTGAGCCAAAATGACCGCACGACTGTCCTAACCAATCTCATATCCATGCAACAGAAAAGCACTACATAGCTACCGAACACTACGCCTCGGCTAAGCACGACATACGTAGCACGAATACTAAGCAATACTAATCTGAAATGACGGAGGGCTACGAATGGTTTTTGGCGAGAAGCCTTTAACGTAATGAACTTGATATCGTTGAAGGAACTGCATAACTTTTTATAAAAATATAGTGACGAAAACCATTGCTAAAGAGGTCACTCCCGGTGAAGGGATCTCGGCTCTTTCCCCGTAGAATGAGGTGCAGGATATTCCAACTGAATACCACGATGCAAAGCAAAAGTAATCGGCTATAGTGAAGTTATTGCCCTGACGCAAACTTCTGTCCAAGGGGTCACTCCCGGTGAAGGGATCTCGGCCCTTGCCTCGTCGACTGAGGAGCAGGATATTCCAACTGAATACCACGATGCAAAACAAAAGTGAACGTCCTTGCAATAACAGCTTTTTGAAAAATGTTCCAACAACATCAGAATAGGTTTGTTTATCTTGCATTGATCCGAATCAACGCAGTCCCATCAAATGATCACACCAATAAAGAACGAAAATATACTGATGTACGTATATGCCATCCGCATTCGCCACTGGGTCCCGTCATTACTCGTTAGGTTAGCTAACTAACGACAGAGCGGGGACTGGACTAGCGCGGATGCAAAACATATACAACATCTACTAATATATATACCAATATATTATATTTCGCTCAAGGTGTGATAAAATGCAACATCACAGAAATGTACAGCATCACAGAACAATACAGATATCTGGGATCCCCGGGTTTCACAGAGCCGCTGCTGAAACCCGACGTTCCCCTGGTCGTGTGGATAGCCTGTGCAATGAAAATCCTAGACCCCTACGGGCGCGGCAAGTCACCCGCCAAAACCTGAAGCGAGGCAGCCCCCTTCAGCAACGTGAATGGACCACCCAGCACTTCACGGAATCCGGTAACTTGGGCACCCCTCCTTGGGCCAACCTGTACCCCCTACGAGTGCGGCGAATAGCCCGCCAATTCTAGAGTGAAGCCCCCTCCGTCTCAATGCCATGAGATGCGGGCCCGTTGCCCTCTAGAACCCGGCTATCCGTGCACCCCTCCGTGGGGTAAACCTAGTACAGAAAGTAAAATATACATACAACGGGTACATCGACCGCAACCTGGTCGTGCCCCAAAAGAATAATACAAACAGGCAGTGACGGCAGTCCACATGTCGGACGCTCGCCCCGCAATATCAAATGTACATAATACAACAAAACTGTACTAGCACTGCAACCAGGCTATCCCCCACGACCGATCCGCAACATCACAGCAAAATCACAGAACATCAACGTGAAAGTCACGTTCGCAAATCCGTCTACCCGGGTTATAGCAGTTAGACTGGATTTACCGATCAAGTGACATTCACGGTCGCAGATATAATGTAAATACTGTGAACTAGCATGTCTAAAATATCCGATCGAACAAATTTACCAAGTGGGCCCTAAAGCATTACTGTAGTACTTACAGAAAATCTGGGCCCAAACAAAATATACCAAAACCCTTATTTTCAGCCCACAAGCCCACTGTAAAAATATGGTGAAGTGATTCCAACTTCCTACGGCGGAACCGCGGCCAAAGAGGGGTTAAGGCCGCGGTTCCGCGGTCGTACGGAAGGATTAGGTTACCAAATTTTTTCAGTGTTCTTAGGATTCTCTGTACATCATTCTGCAACAACCTGAAAAATTTTTGGACTCTAAAAAATTTCGACAGAAACTGATATACATGAAAATGCGGTTTTGGGATTTTTGTTCGATCGAAGCTTTAAACATACTAGTACAAGCTAGACTAGGTTAATGGCGTGGCTCTGATACCATGTTGCGCCACGGCAGCGCCCCGGCCTACTATCCGAGGCCAAAATGCGGAATCAAAATTTTTCTTAACTTTAAACTGGCTCTACTGCGGACAATATACCCGGATCGTAACCATTAACCTAATGCTAGCAAACAAGAGAAGGGAAGAGAGCTATACCAAACGATCCGTGTCCTTCGGTCTTCGTCTCCACTCCGATCTCCCGCGGAATCACCATTCATCGTCTTCTCGTCGGAAAGGGCACCACGTAGCCGGATTCTTTTACGGGCTCCCACCTCTGGACCGAGGCAACTCGGGCGCGAAGTTGGCTAGCCGACGCGTCCAAGGGTACTGTAGGTTTAGTGTAGAATGGTTGTCTCTTGGGGTGAAGTTGCCATAATATGATGGAGGTATCAAGAACTTTGGAGAGAGCTAGAATTTGTGTAGCAAGAGAAATTGAGAGATCAATAATTTCTCTCATGCAAATGAACCTCTCTCTCCTCTCCCAAAAATAGTGGCCGGCCCCCCTTGAAATGGTGGAGAGAATGAATAAAACATGAGGGAGGTGAGTGTAGTAAAAGGTGGAGGGTGACCACATCCAAAGCAATGATAACCATGTCATCTCCAAATCTAATCAACTCTAATCACCATTAATACAAAGGAAAAGATGGATAAAGCATCTCATGATGAATAACTATCATGATGCCACCAATATGCAAGAAATCCCTCCACAACAAGTTAGTTGCAAACTTGCAAATAACCCCCTCCATCAGGAAAGTCCGGCCGGGAAAGAACAAAGGAAAACCGGCCGGAACGGAAAGCAAACTGGCAACTCCAGAAAACTGGTCCCGTAATAAATTACAGGAAAACCCCGCTACTGCATATACATGCCCGCATTTGTATTCCCACCGAATACAAATGCAAAGAGACAAAATCTACACTGTCTAATACTAGGATCCGGCTTAAACCAAAGCCGGTTAGTATAATCCGTCCGATCACGATCCGTGCAATACCGCACGTATCTGATCGAACCCTGCCATATCTCCATACTGCCTCTACAGCGTTTCGCCCGAAACTTGAGTAACTGAGTGTGTGGTGGACTCTAAAGACGTCAATACTATGGCTGTGGATTTAACCACTAGCACATCAGAGGTATTAGCCATACGTGACGGGCCACCAGCTATTGACCAAAAGGGACGTCGATGAGCGAACTCATCCTGACACCCTACTGAGCCTGTCAGTGACAATATCCGTACAGTCCGGTCCGTTCGTCTATGAGTATCGCATGGCGGGCCTAGGGGATTGGTAAAAGTCAGACCCCCAAAAGCGGTACAAGTCATGTCGGAGCGAAGCCCAGAACACCCTGAGATACTACTGGAATACCTACCAGTAAATCTCCTGCCTCGGCCGAGGGCTTAATGTAATGGCTCTCCTAGACACAGCGCGACCTCACCCCCAATACCGGGAGAGACGAACCCCTGCAGATCCGCTCACTGCCTCCATGTGGCTCGGGACTGTACCCAACTAAAACCTGTTTGCACGACTCCTTTGAGCCGTGGTAGGGTAGTAATCAAAATACAGTGGGAACTCACACGAGACAAATGACGATCCCAGGTCGATGAACTAACCTGTACACATGTCACCAGGGAACTGCTATCTGACGTCTGGTATAATCCCAACTAGCAGGTTCCCGGCGAGTCCTGTCCGGTGTACTCATAACCCAATGAGCACCTGTATACATCTTAGGTGAACCAACTGACACCAGTGGCTTGTGAGACCGGCCACCGCCCCTCGTCGGGGTCTCGACTGTATACACTAGTCTACTCTGGAGAATCGATGCCCTGTCTCGAAACTCCCACGACTAGGGATCTTTTAAGGATGTGCTTATAGATTACCAGCTCCCACGTATATGATCGCCCTCATACTGCTGGCAGTCAAGCGAGAATCCTAGGGGCTCTATCAACGTGTAATAGCGACCTGTCAGGTCACCTAAAACAGCACACGATGATAAAGATAAACCAGATAGCATACTATCATCTCGAGTAAGACTGTCCTACCGGGATAGGTCCTCCCTCAATCATTGCAATCACGTGCCTGTGATCCAATAATTGACTCTGAGGGCACTATCTCCAACAGATATATTCCGCTTCCATCGTCGAGTCAGCAACGGTTTCCTGTTTGGAACTCTTCCAACACACTGCCCCTCCATTGAGGGTAAAGACATAACCCGACATGGACTTGGAATCATCTTTGTCACTCTGGAAGCTGGAGTCAGCAAAGGCCTCGATCTGGAGGTCCTTTCCGCCATACACCAAGAACATCTCCTTAGTCCTTCCCAGGTACTTGAGAATGTTCTTTACCGCTATCCAGTGTTTCTCCCCAGGGTTTGACTGATAACAGCTTACCACACTCAGTGCATAAGCTACATCTGGTCTGGTACACAACATCGAATACATTATAGAGCCTACCGCAGAAGAGTAGGGTATAATACACATGCGATCCCTTTCCAAATCAGTCTTGGGAGACATCTCTTTGGAGAGGGTAATCCCGTGACAAGCCGGTAGATTACCGCGCTTAGAATCTTCCATACTGAATCTTTTCAGTATGGTGTCGATGTAACTGGACTATGAAAGTCCTAATATCCTCTTGGATCTGTCACGAAAGATCCGGATCCCCAGAATGTACGAGGCATCACCCAGGTCTTTCATGGAGAACCTGTGTGACAAGAATCCCTTGACAGATTGTAGCATAGAAATGTCATTTCCTATCAGAAGAATGCCATCCCCGTACAATACGAGGAATATGACCGTTCTTGCTACAAATCTACTATAGATGCATGGTTCATCTGGATTTTTGATAAAGCCAAATTCTTTGACCGTCTCATCATAACAGATGTTCCAACTCCACGATGCCTGCTTTAGTCCATAGATGGACTTAAGCAACTTGCACACCTTTCCGCTGCTCCCACTCTGAATGAAACCCTCTGGCTGGTCCATATAGACACACTCCTCTAAATTTCCATTCAGAAAAGCGGTCTTTACATCCATCTGCCAAATCTCATAATCGTGGAAGGTAGCAATGGAAAGAAGGATCCGAATGGATTTCAGCATAGCCACTGGAGAAAAGGTTTCATCATAGTCCAAACCAGGTCTTTGACGAAAACCCTTTGTAACAAGTCTAGCTTTATAGGTCTCAACCTGTCCATCTACACCAATCTTTCTTTTGAAAATCCACTTGCATCCTACGGGTTTTACCCCATCTGGAGCAACGTCTAACGTCCATACTTTGTTGGTGTACATGGACTCCATTTCGGTCCGCATTGCATCCAGCCATTTTACCGAGTCAACGCTTTGAATAGCCTGCTGGAAGCTAGTCGGCTCATCATAATAAATGATGCAATCCTCTCTATCCCCGTCTATGAGAAAACCGTAATATCTCTCGGGCGGATGAGACTGCCTACTACTCCTGCGGAGCGGCGTAGGAATGTCATGTTCTTCTGAACCCTCTGGTTCTACTAAGCTTTCAGTAATAGTCTGTGGTTCTGGAATTTCTTCCAGTTCTATTTCGTTCCCACTTGTTTCCTTTTCTAAGAACTGGTGTTCCAGAAAATGGGCATTACGAGAAACAATGATCTTTTGTTCCTCTGCGTAATAGAAGAGATACCCCCTGGAGTACTTTGGGTATCCCATAAACTTGCACTGTACTGAGCGTGCCTCGAGTTTGTCCGCATGCTGCTTTTTGACAAAAGCCGGACATCCCCATGTCTTAATGTGATTAAGATAGGGTCTCTTCCCACACCACATCTGATATGGCGTAGTAGGCACAATTTTAGTTGGAACTCGGTTCAAAAGGTATGCAGCAGATTCTAGTGCATATCCCAAGAATGATCACGGTAACTCAGCGTTACTCATCATGGACCGTACCATATCCAATAGGGTTCGGTTCCGTCTCTTCGATACACCGTTATGTTGCGGAGTGTATGGAGGAGTAAGATGAGAGAGAATTCCATTCTCTTTTAAGTAATCCAGGAACTCGGCACTCATGTATTCACCACCTCGATCAGATCTTAGTGTCTTGATACTTGTGCCGGTTTGTTTTTCTACTTCATTCTTATATTCCTGGAATCTTCCAAAGGCTTCGGATTTATGTTTCATTAAGAAGACATATCCGTACCTTGAAAAGTCATCCGTAAAAGTAATGAAGTAAGAATAGCCGCTTCGTTCATGCGTAGACATTGGACCGCACACGTCTCTGTGTACGAGTCCCAAGAGCTCGCTCGCTCTTACTCCGTGTCCAGTGAACGAAGTCTTTGTCATCTTTCCTTTGAGACAGGATTGACAAGTTGCATATGATTGATATTCGAACGGATCCAAATATCCTTCTGTATGTAACTTCGTCAACCTTCTCTCATTGATGTGACCCAGTCTACAATGCCATAAGAAAGCCTGATTTGTTTCCGGAGACTTTCTTTTGTGTGTATTCTGGACATTGAAAATCTGTGGTTGGTTTAATACGTATATACCATTGCTTAATGTACCTGACCCAATCAGAACTTGATTAAGGTGAATGTTTACAACATTACTTACAAACGCAAATTCATAACCTTCTTTAGATATTAAAGATACAGAAATGATATTACAAGTTGCGTTGGGTACAAAAAAGCAATTACGTAAAACCAAAACATGTCCATCTGACATTCCCAGGTGATAGTCTCCCACGGCCTTAGTATCCATGCTAGCTCCGTTTGCAACTTTGAGGGTCATATCACCTGCCTTGAAAACCTTACGCTTTCTCAACGCCTGCAAAGAATTACAGATATGAGATCCTGATCCGGTATCCAATACCCAGGATGTAGAGTTTATTAATAGACAGTTTTCAATAACATACACACCTGAAGCTGAAGCCGCAACTTGCTTCAGATCCTGGGTTCTGGCCTTCCAAGCCCTGCAATCTTTCTTCCAGTGTCCACTCTTATGACAGTAAAAGCACTCTTCCTTCCCCGGTATCTTTGTTGCTTTTGCCTTTCCCTTCGTATCCACTTTACTAACACCGCCCTTTGGTTTGGCGGGGGCTTTCTTCTTCTTTCCCTTGGCTTTCGCCTTGGACCTAGAAGAGGAAGATCCTCCTACAAACAAAGTGGATGTTTCCCTACCTTTCTGTAGGGTGCCCTCTGCACTCCTCAGCATGTTGAGGAGTTCTGAAAGTTCAACTTCCTTTTCTTACAAGTTGAAGTTCAGGATAAACTGGGCGTAAGTGGAAGGAAGGGACTGGAGAATCAAGTCCGTGTAGAGCTCAATCTCTAACGTGGTCCCTAGGTCCGCGAGCTCCTCAATGAAGCCAATCATCTTAAGCACGTGTTCCGCTACCGATGATCCGACAGCCAATCTCGCCGAAAACAGCTTTTTCGAGACTTCGTATCTGGCGATACGAGATTGCTCTCCATACAGTTCTTTTGTATGGAGAAATATGGATTCAAGGTCCATATTCTCGTGCCTCCTCTGATGTTCATTGTCCATAGAGGCAAGCACGAGGCACTTGGCCTTCGTGCAATCGATTTCCCAGGTCTTATGGATTTCCCTATCCGCGATGCTGGTTTTGGGACCTGGGACAGGGGGAGCTTTGGTGGTAAGGAGATACCCCAACTTGTCATAAGTGATTGCCATTTTGACATTCCTGAGCCAATCTTTGTAGTTTGGCCCTGTCAGTTTGTTTTTATCTAGTAGTAACTTAAGTCCGGTCATGATGTTTGGTCGCTGCAATTAGGAGAGAGAGAAGAAACACTTTAGCATGATGCTCTTGCAAGTTTAGAGTGGTTTTTAATTTGTCTAAACAGGATGGCTCCCACTGTCTCTCGAATCCCTCCTCAAACCAAAAAGGAAGAATTAGTCAGGATCAATCTCACCGTACAATACTTGCTTAACCGTTCAACCAGGCTAGTGTCGGTACTTCGAGGGAGGTTTTCTAACTCTTTCGTGAAGTTCCTTAATTAAATAGCCTCTCTTTCCTGGGGGCGTAGCCCCGCTAACACCTTTCTAGACACCTACTTGGTTTATAGTATTGATCGTTAAGTGAGAAATTTCCCGAGGAGTAGCATATACTCACAGTAGGATCGGGATCCAAATATCATCGCGTGACAAAACTGAAGGAATCCTACCAGAATCATCACACTCCAAATGGTATGCAGTGCTAGCAAGTTTCAGTTCTTTTGAAACTCCCGATGTGGATTTTTGCCCCATGCTCTTATGACCTTGATTTTGGCCAAAATATCATAAGTCACATGTCAAGTTCTACCCGTCATTCTCCAGGTTAATTTGAACCCACCCGTATCTACCCTTGACTTTGGCCAACATGGCAGTAAGACTGTCCCAAACCAACACATCTATCTATACTGCACATGAATACGCAATAGCTACCAATCACTATGCCTTGACTTTGGCCAACATACATAGCTTGAATACTTATTGACCATTCATGTGAAACGACGGAGGGCTATGGATGGTTTTGGCAAAACCGTGAACGTAGTGAACTTGATATAATCGATGGAATGAGATAGCTTTTAAAAGGAGTGGCTTAAGCTCCGCGTTTAAAAGTTCTTTTTGAAAAGAAACCGAGTGGTTTTGAAAGTGTTCCAACGACTTTTACTTGGTTTATTTTTCTTGCATTAATTTTAATGCGTCCCATCATTTAATCCTACCATTGCAGAAAACAACCAAAATATGACGTACGCTTATGCCATCCGCATTCGCCACGAGGCCCCGTCATTACCCGTTAGGTTACTTAACTAACGACAGAGCGGGGGCTAGACTAGCACGGATGCAAAACATAAGCAACGCCTAAATAATATCATATATAGATATATTGCAATGATAGCCATTTCAGATCACAGATGAACACATTGGATATACTAGGAATCCGCAATTCGTACAAGCCTGTAACAAAAAGCGGATTACACGGTCGCGATGAATAGCCAAGACCCCACCCTAGACCCCTACGGATGCGGCAAACTATCCGCCAAGTACCCGAAGCGAAGCAACCTCCTTCAACACCGTGAGTAGACCACTCGGCACTTTGAGATACCCGGTAGTTTGTACACCCCACCATGGGTCTATCCTAGGAGCAAAAACAGTAAAAGAAATTATACAATGACGGCTACACCCCATCCCGGTTGTGCGGCCATATAAATAATATTACATCAATTAGAAATTTACATGAATTGAAAGAAAAAGAAAACTCTCATCTCACAACCCCCCGGCTATTCATCCGTGACAATCCAATGAATTCATATACACATACTATCAACATTACAGATCACAGATATGTATAACCCCCATTAATCGATGTATAGCGATTAGCAGACGTTCAATACATATAACACATCACAGATATATACCCGTCAGCTTAAGTCTTTAGAAGTTCGATCAAAATACGGATTTTTAGACCCCAAAAACAAATTTTTCTTTCTGTAAAATCTGGGCAGAAAAAACATATCCCAAAAATCCCAAAACAGCCCTAGAAAAACACTGCAGGAAACTTGTTCCACGACCGAGTTAACTCGGCCGCGGAACCGCGGCGGGAGCATGCTCCCGCCGCGTTTCCGCGGCGCTTTGACCAATTCGGTGGACCAAATTTCTTGTGTGGGTTTTAAAAAGCCTGAGCCGATTTTTAGTGTCAGATTTATTAATTTTTGAACAGAAAATAGAATCGGCAGAAACTTGATTTTACGGGCGTGTTTCGCGACTTTTTCTTCGATCGAACTTCTAGTTACTTTACTAACATGTTAGATAGTGTTTAACCTGGCTCTGATACCACTGTAAGTCCACGTTACCTCTCCCGGTACTTAAGGGCTTGCGGAAATGATGAAAAACGATTTTTCAAGAGGTGGTAACATGGACTCAAAATACGGATCTTTGTTAAACAACTATCTAACAAACCTAACATGAGATTTACCTACTCGGTTAGGGGGTTAAACCTTTCTTGAACTCCTTCGTCTTCAACTCTTTGCGGTGTATGGATCGGCTTCACCTCGTCGTCTCCTTGCGCCGAAGATGGATCCACCTGAAAGCTTCTACCTTTGGCTTCTCTTCAAACTAGAAGAAACTAGAACACTTGGTTTGCTAAACCTTGTGAACTAGGATGAGTAGAGAAGTGATATGGGTTTTCTTTTATCTCTAAGGCAATGTTTCTCAACTCATGAGAGGGAGTTGCCTTGAGCTAGAGAGAGAGCAAGAGGAAGAGCAAGAGGGAGAGCTCAAGTAAGAGAGAGAAAGCAAAAATGAGAGAATGAGTAAGTCTTTTGCCATCCAAGCTCTCATAATCCAAAATCATCATAACAAATAATAGTAATCAAGTATTATGTGATGGTTCAAGTCAAAATGTCCATATCATTTCATGCACTCATTTAGCAAAAAGAAACAAGCAAGCAAAAGACTTTGCCATGAAATGATACCCATTGTAATGATGATGGTCAACTAGTCCAACCTAGTCAACCGGTCAACAAAGTCAACAAAGTCAACCCCTCAACAACCATGTCACTATAATACTTAATTAATATTATTGTTAATCATATTTCTTATTCTCATTAGGGTATAGCAAAAGTCAATGGTCAACTGTCAACAGTCAACAACCCCAATGAGAATCCTCTGCCTCTGTCTCTCTGTCAACTGTGCATACACACCCGCATCCGCGTTCCGAGGAACACGAATACAAACGAGATAAAACCAATCCCAAAACGTACACTAGGATCTGGCTTAAACCAAAGCCCGCTAGTGTTAACTGCCCGGACACTAAACATGCACAAGTGCACGGATGTGACCGGACCCTGTCGCAAAACCATGCGACCTGTCGCAAAACTATGCGACCTCTACTCTTTTGCCTAAAGGCGAATAGGTTTCTGTGTGGAACTTTAAAGACTCGACACTACGCTGGCAGTGGGTTTAACCACAAACCGCAAGCGGCACTAGCTGTACGTAACGGTCCCCAGGTAGATTCTGACAAGAAGACAGACGAGGTGAAACCCATCTGAACTCCTACTGAGCCTGAATGTGACAATCTCCATACAGTCCGGTATGTTCGTCTGATAACATCACATGGCGGGCCTAGGGGGCGGTAAACGTCAGTCCCCTAATATCGGTACAAGTCGTGTCGGAGTGTAGCCCAGAACACCCTGAGATAACACTGGAAACCTACCAGTATATCTCGCTTGCCCTGGCCAGGGACGACTTGTGTAATGGCTCTCCTAGACACAGCGCGATGTCAACCCCCAATACCGGGAGAGACGAATCCTGTCTAACCGTCACTGCCTCCAAGCGCTTCGGGACTGCACCCAACTACTACCTGTTTGCATGACTCTTTTGAGCCGTGGTAGGGTAGTAATCAAAGCACAGTGGGAACACACTCGGGGCGAAGTGACAGTGTCAAGTCAGCGGACTAAGCTGTACTCATGTCACCTGAGAACTGATAACTGACGATAGGTATAGTACCAACCAACAGTTCCCGACGAGTCCTGTCCAGTGTACTCATAACCTAACGAGCACCCGCATACTATCTGCAGTACGACGTACTGACGACTATGGGACAGACCGTCTCCCACACTGGGATGAGAAGCGCATACGCTAGTCTACTCCGGAGTATCGATGCCCTGTCTCGATAGTCCTACGACTAGGGACCTACATAAGGATGTGCTTGTGGATTACCCAGCCCCCACTAGTGTGACTGCCATCACAACGCTGGTAATCAAGCAAAGATCCTAAGGGCTCCACTAATGTGTATAGGTGATATACTAAAATAAACACATGTATACATTAAAGCAGAAACAAACCAAGTAGCATACTACTATATTGAGCAAGATTGTCTATACAAGGTGAATATCCCAAGCTTCCATTAAGTAATATACAAACTAGTATGATACAGTAATGGCCTCTAAGGCATATACACTAATACAGACTAGCGCAAAGCGCCCATAAATGGAAAGCGCAATGCGCTAATGAACCAGCGCTTAGAGCTATGCGCGACACGTGTCACCTTCAGGTGCGCCAGCGCAATGCACTCTTCAATTGGTGCAAAGCTCCTGACGCGCCACGCGGCGCACTGTCAGAACATGCTCTGTTCTGATAAAGACAAAAATGTCAGAGCCCAATGCCTAGCATTATTAAAAGGGCTGAGCCCAAATAAAGGCTTAATAGCCAGAACAAAAAAATAAAATGTTAAACATTTTTTTTTAATTAATTGGACTTAGCCCAATTCTGGCCATAAGTCCTCAACTTATGTTGAACTGAGCACATCTGCTCTTTTAACCAACTCACCTTGGTTCAAGGGTACATCTCTTCACTCCTTTGATATTTGTCGTTGTAATTCCTCAACGTCTTCAAAGAGGTGACGGGTCCCGACAACCACACATTTCACGGACTGTGGGGTCCTTAAACTCATGGACTATGATGTCCTTAACCTCGACCGTGATGTCTTTAAACTAACATTCGACCGTAATGTCTTAAAACTAACATTGGACTGTGGGGTCTTTAAACCCATGGACTATGATGTCCTTAACCTTGACCGTGATGTCTTAAAACTAACATTGGACCGTGGGGTCCTTAAACTTACGGAATATGATGTCCTTAATCTCGACCGCGATGTCTTAAAACTAACAATGGACCGTAATATCCTTAAACTAATTATCGACCGCAATGTCATTAAACTAAACAAAAGAGTCCAATTGCTCTCTTGTTGGATCTAAACGATCCCGTTAAGTTGATCTTAGTCTAAAATTAGACTAACGTATCCTTAACAAATGTTTAAGTTGATCTTAGTCTCAAATGAGGCTAACGTATCCTTAAACCCAAACCCCTAAACCCAAATCTAAGAAAGATACGGATTTGGACTAGTCCACGCCCTACGGGCGACAACATAACTTAGTCTCCGTATACAATCCACGGGCAACCAAACACAAAACAAACACCCACGACACGAAGTGACCATATGGAGAAGGAGAAAGTTGTTACCACGACGCGGTAGCGTAATTAACTGCAGGGGCTTGCGCCTGCAGGGAAGAGCGTCCCCACAATCAAAAAACCCCTCAAACGAGGGGGAATATGACGAAGTCTGCTACATCGGCCACATCCGTTTAAAGCTTCGATACATGGTGCCATAAATCAACTTGGCATCTTCGGAGAGGTGGAAGGATAGCACCAATTAGCATCTGCCCCCAGATTCAGGCAAGACGTTCGTCTTTCCGGTTTCCGACGGTAAACAGATTCCGGCACGCCCGGTAGGACCTTTTCCTTTTTCCACTCCATACTTCGTGTGTCGTGTTCGCGAAACAATCGCGGTTTTCTAATGGTTGCCCTTGGGTTTCGAGGTACTAAGATTTGGCGTTTGCTTGGTGCAGAAAGCGAAACAGCAATGGCATCTACTTGCGTAAAGTGCTCCAACTGCAGCTGCAACTCGCGCTCTGCCTCATCTGGAGGCATAGCCTACGGGCCTCAAGCGGCATCCCTGTTCATAATGCCGGTGGAGCAGGTCATTCAAGCCACCACAGGATTGTTTTTCGGGACCATGCTCCCGCCAACGAGCTTCACCGCTCATGTGCCAACACCGGAAGCTCCTAAGAAGTCGGTCTTTGATTGGCTTACAGCTACTGCGGTCTCTCTCAATGGGTCGTCCAACACCAGCGCCTCGATCTTCTCCAGATTAGGCCAAAGTTCAGGTGGGCCCATGATGAAGCCTGCACCTCAAGAAAAGGTTATTCTGAAAAGAGTGACCAACCCTGCTCCTAAACTCGTCAAGGCGGCTTCTCCAACCAAAGGGTCTATTTTTATAAGACTGGCTATTCCGGTTTCCACTACGGTTCCTGTCCCTTCTCAGAAATCTGTTTTCGACCGGCTGGATACTGCTTCTCAACGGACGTCAGTCTTCAAGAGGCTGACGCCAGCAACAACCCCTCACCTGGATAGGGGCAAGACAAAGCCATTCCCATCGCTGAACTAACCCCAACGACTCGACTTGCTCGACGTCGCCACTGGCGCCGAGTAAGGAAGGCTAGGGGCAACTCCCCTTCTGGGCTAACTCCACTAGCTCCAACGGTGGAAGTTAATGCTGCTATTCCAACCAGGAATAGATTTGAGCTGCTGAACAAGATGCGTAGGAACTCGCCTACCGCCATACTGAAAAGATCTCCTCCACCGGTAGAGACCGTCGCAGAAGCAAAACCGGAACAGCCCCTTCAGCGGCTGTCCTCCAAAGTTTACAAGATCTGGCGACAAGTCCGAGAGTCGGTGGTTGACCAAGACTATCCCCGCCGGCAGAAGAAGCTGAAGGTCCGACAGGAAGAAAACCGTCCTGTTAAGCCACAAAAGACGACGGCTACTTAGGTGTCCACTGCAACGGCCCCCTCAACTTCAACTGCTCATAAGAGGAGAAGGACGGAGAAAATCCCTATGCCTTCGACAAATTTCAAAGGCACTGAGCCCAAACGCCCTAAGTCTGGGGCATAATAGTGCATACCGTCTACATGGCATCCGGGAAAGAGGATAGCCGTGCTTCTACAGGCCACCGACCACTCACCCGATCCATCACGAGAGCTCAGGAACAGCAGCAGCAGAAACTTCAGGAGATGCTGCCTGTGATGGCCGCACTCACCGGGCTAAAAGAAAGCCCGGAGGCATCATCAGAACAGCGTCACGAACAAGAAACTGATGCTGACCTCCTTCGCAGAGTCCTCGAAAAGAAGGACAAAGAAGCCGCGGAGCAAGCGGCTAACATAAAGCGAATGTCACTTCTCTTCCATGACATGGTCGGTATGATGATCCAGCCGGACCCTCCAGCCGAAGATCCTCCAGTAATAATTGAAGATGATAGAGGGGAAACATCAAATCCTCTGCCAGCTCTTTCAACAGCCAAGGAAGAAACTATTTCCAAGGCCGCCCTGGATGACTATATTGCTCAGCAAATACGAGCTCACCAGGAAAATGAAGCGGCCGGCCAAATCGTCAAAACTGGGCGACCGTATCCAGGCTGGTATGATTAAATAAAGTACCCGCCGGGCTACACGATCCCCAAATTCCATGTATACAAGGGGACATGCAATCCCCACCAGCACGTCGCCCAGTTTAGAGCTCTGTGCGGCAACACCGGGGGCGATGATAAGCTTTTGCTCCGTCAATTCGTCGGCAGCTTGTCGGAGACGGCGTTTGAATGGTATTCTGAACTTCCAAACGACTCCGTCAAAACTTTCGCAGAAATGGAGTTGTTGTTCACCCAGCGATTCGCAAGTGCTAGTGAACGCACCCTGATAACTGCATTGATCAATGCCAGGGTGAAGCCAAGCAACACATGGGTTCAGTACGCAATCCGATGGCGGAATCTGTGGTCGAAGTGTGAACAACGCATTGAAGAAGCCCCAGTGGTAGGCATGTTTGTGGGCACCTAGACCCTCATGCAACTATTTCACAGTTTATGATGTTCTTCAAACCGACTACGTTCCAGTCTTTAATCGACAAGCTATCCCAGATGGATCAAATGGGTCATAGACCGTCTCCTCCGAAGCCGGAGCCACAGAACGAGAAGGGTAAAGGGAAGGCGATCTTCGTTGCGAACACCCAACAGCAGCCCAGTGCCCCAAAGCTAGCGGATCAACTGGAAGAGAGACGACGCTATTATAATGAGAAGATGAAGCGTCCTTACTCATTCCCGCAGGATAAAACGAAAAGGCTGTTCGAACTAGCGATGCGCAACAGGCTTATCAATTTGCCGAATCCAAGGCGACCATCGCAACCTGGCGAAGTGAATAATCCCAATTATTGCCCTTACCACCAAACGGTAAGCCATCCAATCGAAGATTGCTTCGTCTTTAAGGGATGGATCGAGGATCAGTACCGACAAGACAAGTTTGCGCTGTCTGAGAAGTGGAAGGTAAACCCACCACAACCGCACACTCCTAAGAAGACGGACACGCCGGAGGCAACGTGCTCTTTTGTTGAGGAAGCTCCATGGGAGGTGGCTCTTTCGGACAAAACGAAAAGGATGCTGAATGATCTCCAGACATGCCCGGCAATCAGGTGGAAGAATCCGCTGGAACCCTAGATCATCGAAGGGATGCTGAAGCCGCGCCCAACTCCAAAGATCAGTGGCGATAGCCAAAGCTCGCGCACCCAGCCGTCGAAACCCTCGAAAAAGAAAAAGAAATCCAAGAAGCCCGTGAAGCCTGGTGACAAGCGCACGGACCTGCAGAAATAGATCGACACGCTGGAAGAGTATAACCAGAAGGTGCGGACACCGATCACACTCCAATAATTCCTCGGCCACGCCCTCGAGGACGGAAATGATGGAGAAGACTCGTCGGATGAACCTGAGGATAACATAGCAAGTTGCCATATGATCTCTCATTCGTCGTCAGACGATGAAGAAGCTCCCTGCACTGAGAGACTGGGGGCAAGTCCCGAGCCGGAACTTCTATGGCCATCAGATGAAATGATCAATGCCTTCCTAAATGAAATTCTTCTGAAAAGTAAAGCTGGCCAAGAGCGTGAGATGGCCATATTTGAAAAGGCCAAGCGTCGGCGACTCGACGAAAGAGTTGAGACACTCCCGCCGAATCAAGGGACATCCGTTGTGAATAAAAACAAGTTCAAGACGAGGAAAAGGTTTGCTAAAGCCATATCAATGGGAATGAAGCTACCATCCTCCGAAGGAAACATTCTTGTTGAAGCGCAAATGCATCCTAGCTACTGCTTATATCATCTAAAGATTGCGCATCCTACCGAGGAGTGCAACGCTTTTAAAAGATGGTGGCAGGGTTATGTTACTCACCGGCAAAATTTCAAGCGGATGAAACGCAAAGCTCGGCCGGAGCAAAGAAATATGACCGAGGAGCGTAAAAGAACTACCGGCAACTGTCACTTTATCGACGCTGGGGGATCGCAAGTTCTCACCTTCGGGAGCGATTCTAATGAAGAAATAGCCCTTGGCCCTCTCTTTAAAGAACCCACATCCGAAGAGGAAGAACGAAGACCTGCAAAAACATTCAGCAACGCAATCGTACGCTGCCCGAAAAGAATCTCGGACCCGCGAACAGAAAAGATAAGGGAAAAGAGAAGGTCTTTGAAGATATCGCCTTGGATGACCAAGTCATAAAAGAGCTGACCGCCAAGGGCCCGCCAAGGAAAAGTAAGGTGGACTACAACATCCTGGCGCACCTAAGGAAATTACCTTCGCAGCTCAGCATTCTCGATGCCCTTTTACTATCAAAAGAGGCAAGAGATTCATTGATCAAGGCGCTACAAGAGCCAGAGCAATTCCAAGATTTCCTCACCGAAGAAAGGATGAAGGACGAGCTAGAAGAAGTGCACACAGCCGATATCACCTTCGGCGACGAAGATCTCCTACTTGGGACATGTGGGCACAACCGTCCCCTCTATGTCTCAGGATACTGCCATGATATAAAGATAGAAAAAATCCTGGTCGACAATGGGTCTTCCATCAATCTCCTCAACGTGCGAGTGTTGAAGGAAATCTGCATGAGCGTTCAACACCTCGCTCGTGATAAGATCACCATCTCCGGGTTCGACTCCCAGTCATCACGGACCCTCGGGTCTGTGATACTGACGTTGTGCTTTGGACTACTCGTCATAGATATTAAATTTACGTCATTGACGCTAAGACATGCTACAATGCTTTTCTTTGTAGGCCTTGGTTACATGAGTACAACATTATTCCTTCTACACATCACCAGTGTATGAAGTATTTCAAAGATGGTCTCGAGTACACTGTGACGGGAGAGTTGAACCCATTCTCCGTGAACAAAGTCCGGAAATACGAAGATGCAAAATACTTCTTACCAGATTTTGAGGACACAGAAAGATGTCACAAACCGGAGAACAAAGCTATCACCACCATTCCGGTCTTCGGGAGTGATATTGAAGAAAAGGAAGAAATAGTTTGTCCAGGTCCACCCCGGTACAACAAGCCGGGACCGTCCGCTCCTATGCTTATCTTCGGCAGTGACTCAGAAGATGAGGTCCATGCCGTATTCTTTGCTCGGCCTTCAATACAAACCTTCGCTGATGAAGAGAAAAATTTGCAAGTTGCCATGGTTCCGCCCAAGCATCATAAAGAGCTAGACGCTCTTAATACTTATAGTGTGGAAGAGCTGCAGACATTCTATGTCCTTCTCAGGTGAGAAGGTGAAAAGGCGATCATATTCTACCAATCCGGGGAAACCAAAGGGGAGAAAGAAATCCGGCACGGCGCGGATTCTACACTTGACAGGCTCCAGCCCATTCGTTTGCCCAGATATTACACGAACGGACTAAAAAGGCTGTTAAGGCGCCAAGGCGTACCTTTCAAACAGACCGCTCGAAAAGCTAAGTTCTATGACAGGATCTGGAACGTCCCAGGAACTCAGCGGAAATTGCCCAACGGGAAAATGGAAACGATCGGGCTTGGATATGTTCAGTCCAAGAAATGGGAGCTACTCCGCGACTGCTACGTCGTACATGACTTTGATGAAGAAGGGGATGCTCAGTGGGAGAATGCTAACCCTGAACCAGAAAGAGCCCTCGACGTGAAAATGCCCAGTCCGTCGTTCGAAGAACAAATGGACAAGATTATAAGGGAAGCAGGTCAAAAGGTTCGAGATGACCATAATCGCGAAATGGCCATCTACGAGAAAGCTAGGACGCAGCGCCTTCTTCAACAGGCTGCGAAAGATGAAAATGCTCCTTCCTGTCAACCCGTTGTACAAAAGGCCCGACGCAGAGGCAGAAATAAATCAAAGGGCGAGAAAAGTGTTCGAGAGCGACAAAGTGGGATCAAGAAGCCACGCGGTCAGGCGCCAAGCAATCCAGATTCATCCCTTATAAAGAAGATGAGTCGAGCATACTCTTTTCCTCAGAACAAAACACAAAAAATACTTGATCTCGCCATAAGACATCAAATGATTACACTTCCGGAGTCTAAACACCCCGAACAAGCTGGCAAAGTCTCTCACCTAGACTATTGCTCTTATCACCGAGCGATAGGACATCCTCTCGAAGACTGCTTCACCTTCAAGAATTGGGTCGAAGACCAATATCAGCTCGGCAAATTCGCTCTATCCAGCAGCTGGAGTGTAACCCCGCCGCAGAAGCATGAACCCAAAGCCGCACATACAACGAGAATAGAACCAGATCGACATCGGTCTTGGAAGTGAGCTCGTACTTGTCATATGATAACGCTATCAAAAGAAGAGCCCGAAAATATGGATAACCTCCCCTGGTGCTTCGTAAACAACGATAACGAGGTGATTTCAGAGTTTCCGCCGGTGCCGAAAGAGCTGGAAGATGGAATACATACTACTGCAGATGAGCACAAGAAAATTGATTTGGGGACGGCAAGTGACCCGTGTCCGACGTTCGTCAGTGAGTTGCTGTCTGAAGAAAATGTGGCTACACTAAAAGATGTGCTTATACAGCATAAAGATTGCTTCGCGTGGAACTATTCCGAGATGCCAGGACTAGACCCAGAGATTGCTGTCCACAAACTGGCCATATCCCCGAACGTCAAGCCAATCAAAAAAGCACCGAGAAGAATGCGGCTCGAGCTTGAGATGAGCATCAACGCCGAGGTCAAGAAGCTGATCAACTCTAGTTTCATCCAAGAGGTTCAGTATCCTGACTGGATCGCCAACATTGTCCTAGTAATGAAGAAAAATAGGATGGTGCGCATCTGTGTGGACTTTCGCCAAGGACTCTTAAGCAATTGCGGTCTCTCCAAGGGAAGCTCGCGTATATCCGGCGATTTATAGCCAATCTCTCAGGAAAATGCCGTCCTTACAGCCACCTGATGAAGAAGAAGAAGGGAACCCTTTTCGTCTGGGATCACAAATGTCAAAGCGCGCTGAACGAAATCAAGAAATATCTATAGAATCCGCCAGTACTGGCCGCTCCCGTTAAAGGAAAACCTTTCATTCTTTATACAACAGCTCTCGAAGGTTCCTTAGGCGCATTATGGGCACAAGAGAACGATCAAGGGAAGAATAGAGCCCTCTACTATTTGAGTCGAGTTCTATTGGGGGCAGAAAGCAATTACTCTCCCATCGAAAAACACTGCCTGGCATTGATCTTCGCGATAACGAAGCCCAGGCACTATGCGTTGGCACATGAAGTCCGTCTCATATCGAAGGTGGATCCCCTCAAATATTTGATGTCAAAGGCCATATTGACGGGACGACTCGCTAAGTGGGCCCTGCTCTTGATGGAATTCTCGATAACCTATCGACCCCTCAAGGCAGTGAAAGGCCAGGCCATCGCCGACTTCCTCGCCGAGCATCCAATACCTGCCGATTCTCCCTTGAATTGCGAACTGCCATACGAACATGCGTTTGACACGATCGACGGTAGTGGCACCCGATGGGAACTTTACTTTGATGGAGCGTCATCCATGAAGAAGCGCAAACAAAGTACCCCCATAATCAAATCAGGGGTAGGCCTCATCTTCGTAACTCCACAAAGAGGGATAATGCGCTTTGCTTTCTCCTTAACAGAGCCGAGGACAAACAATGAGGCCGAATATGAAGCTTTGATAGCAGGTCTCGAGATCGCCATCGACATGGAGATTGAAGACCTTCTCATATACGGAGACTCCCAACTAGTTGTTAGTCAAGTAAACGGCGACTATCAAATGTGCAAACCAGAACTGGTGAAGTACGGCGAGAGGGTGCAGCAACTGCTGACCCAAATACCTTCCTACACCTTGGAAAGCATACCGCATGCGGAAAATAGCAAAGCGGATGCATTAGCCAAGCTCGCTAAAGAACTAGCCGACGAGAACCTCGATGACGTAAGAATCATGGTACAAAGCCGTCGGGTTCTTACACCGGTAGAAATATCCCCGGAGTCATCCGAAGAAAAGGGAACGACCAAGCCAGCTGCTTTACAAGCAAGAGATCAAGAAACGGTTGAGGATTGGAGAGAAGTCTTTATAGACTACTTCAAATCCCGTCGAACACCCGAAGATGCGTCCTCAAGACATCAGCTTATGAAACGAGCTCTGTCTTTCGCTTTCGTCAATGATACTCTGTACAAGAGGTCATTTGATTCTTTATGGCTAAGATTCCTGGGACCTGAAGAAGCAAAAAGAGTCGTCCAAGAAACTCATGACGGACTTTGCGGTTCTCACCAAGTCGGGCCGAAGATGAAGCTGAAGATCAAACGGATGGGTTATTATTAGCCCACGATGATCCAGGACTGCTTTGAGTATGCGCAGCAATGCCACTCATGCCAGATCTATGGGGACTTTATCCATCAGCACCCAAATCCACTACACCCGACGATGGCTAGCTGGCCGTTCGAAATGTAAGGAACTGACGTAATCGGCCCTATCGAACCATCATCGTCCAGAGGACATCGATTCATCTTGGCGACGACTGATTACTTCTCCAAATGGGCAGAAGCAGTACCGCTGAGGGAAGTGAAGACGGAGAATATCCTCCATTTCTTCAAGACACACGTCATTTATCGGTTTGGGACTCCGTGACGGATTATCTCCGATATTGGGCCAGCCTACAGAAGCCACAAGATCAGCCGCTTCGCACAACAACATAACATAGACTGGAGATACTCCTCAGTTTATAATCCCCGAGCTAACGGTCTAGCTGAGGCTTTCAACAAGACCTTGACAAAGATCGTGAAAAAGACGGTGTCACGAAATAAGAAAGACTGGCATGAGAGACTGCATGAAGCTCTCTGGGCGTATCGAACTACGTTCAAAATGGCCATAAACACAATGCCGTACGCGTTGGTATTCGGTACAGAAGTGGTACTCCCCCTCGAGATAGAGCTACCCTCCCTACGAGTGGCAGTTCACTACGAGCTAACGGACGAAGAAAACGCTCACCTTCGGCTTTAGGAGCTCGATGCCCTTGACCCGGCTCATGGCGCAACAAAATCTGGAGGCTTATAAAGCAAAGATGACGCGCTCATACGAGAGATTGACTAAGCCGAGAACATTCCGCCAAGGCGAACTCGTGCTAGTGGTTAAAAGACCTATGATCCCTAATCGCGCTAAGCGGGGGAAATTCGAGCCGAACTATGAAGGCCCATATATCATAGACAAGGTCTACCAGGGCGGAGCCTATCTACTCATGGGCATGCATGGCGAAGGACCTTTCAGGCCGATAAATGGTCGCTTCCTGAAGAAATACTACGCCTGACGAGTCATGGCCTGGGTTAATGATAGATGACGACGACTATGTCCGCTCGCTATCTTCCCAAGCCTAAACTCTGTAAGTAGTAACCGGCTTCCTTAACAACGGACCGAAACGTCCTTAAACTAACGACGGACCGAAACGTCCTTTAACTAACAACGGACCATTATGTCCTAAAACTAGCTGTAGACCGAGTTGTCAATAAACTACGGTGGATTGCAGCATCCCAAAGCAGATACAAAAAAAAAGAAAATAGAAAAAGAATAAAAAAAAAGAAAGAAAACGGTATGTCCATAAGCAAAATAGGCACGGATGAAAACCCGAAAGGGCTCCGTGAGTAAAAACAGCAGGGCTACCGGCGAGTCTTGTGAAAACCCGAAAGGGCGCAACCTCGTTAAAAAAAAAGAAAGAAAAAGAAAAAAGAAACGGTATGTCCACAAGCAAAAAGGGCACGGGTGAAAACCCGAAAGGGCTCCGTGAGTAAAAACAGCAGGGCTACCGGCGAGTTTTGTGAAAACCCGAAAGGGCGCAATCTCGTTAAAAGACACTTGTAAGGTCCTCTCGGCTTTTTAAGGAGAAACCACCTGCGTGAGATCCTTACGACTCACAAGGGAGCAACACACTTAGTAATCCTCACGATTCCTAAGGAGAAATTACACTTGCGAGATCCTTACGACTCGTAAGGAGAATCCTCTTATGAGACCCTCACGGCTCATAAGATTTGAAAGTCTTAAGCTACATGGATCTGAACCTGTTCTTAAGTAACCCCCACAACCTCCACTACTGTCCTACAAGCGGTTCAATGCTGACCCTTGTATACAGTCCACGGGCACGAATAAACATTTCCCTAACAAAGTCCCATCCGTGACTAGGGATATGTCTACACGGTGAACAGCCCTTGTAAGTCCTCTCGACTCATAAGGAGAAATCACTCTTGTAAGATCCTTACGACTTATAAAAGACCACACACTTAGGAATCCTCACGATTCCTAAGGAGAAAACGCACCTACGAGATCCTCACGACTCATAGGGAGAAATACCTTTATGAGACCCTTACGGCTTATGAAGTTAAAAGCCTTAGTCGACAGGATCCTAACCATGTTCGCTAAGCTACCTTTGTTCGATATCGACGGAGGCAAATGATGATTCACTCCTGACAATATCCCAGTTGTAGCGGTGCTGTTGCCGAAATCGGTGTCTAATCCCAAGCTTGCGGCGAAAAGCTAGCGAGCCACACATGCATACAAAATAGCCGAAATGATGGGGCAACTTGCAACAAAATCAGCAAGTAAAAATGTATGCATACAAATAGCCGAAATGATTGGGCAACTCGCAATAAAAAGTAGCGAGTAAAAATAAAACAAATAGCCGAAATGATTGGGCACCGCGAAAAATAGCCAAAATGATTGGGCAATCGCGACCTTCGCGATATAAAAGCTGAAATGATAGAGCATCGCGGAAAGAATTAAAAAATAAAAATGAAATTTATGCCCTACAGGTGATATCACATCGATCCCTGTATACAATCCAGGGGCGCAAACAAAGAGGGAATCACACCCTTCCTCCCCAGGATTCATCAGAAGAAGAAGTCAAATCTCGACGGTTCACAGATAGCCTGGAGATCATCTCAACATTCGTCTCATTACAAAAGACACAACATCAAACAAAATGGAACAGCGACAACTCCCAATTCCAAGACTCGGCGGTGCTCAGATGACCGAGAGTCAAACCCCGACTCCGTGAAATGCGGATAAAGTCAACCCTTCCTGGTTACGTGGAACGCGGATTATGTCATTTCTGACCCCGTGGAAAACGTCCAGAGCGGATCCTGGTCCTCGCAGAGCACGGCAGTGAACCCGTATGAAGCATCCAGAGCAGATCCTGGTCCTCGCCGAACATGGCAGTGAACCCATGGGAAGCATCCAGAGCAAATTCCTGGCTTCATGGAACGCGGATTATGTCACTTCTGACCCCGTGGAAAACGTCCAGAGCGGATCCTGGTCCTCGCAGAGCACGGCAGTGAACCCGTGTGAAGCATACAGAGCGGATCCTGGTCCTCACCGAACACGGAAGTGAACCCGTGGGAAGCATCCAGAGCAAATTCCTGGCTACATGGAATGCGGATTATATCACTTCCGACCCCGTAGAAAACGTCCAGAGCAGAACCTGGTCCTCGCAGAGCACGACAGTGAACCTGTGTGAAGCATCCAGAGCGGAGCCTGGTCCTCGCCGAATACGGCAGTGAACTCGTGGGAAGCATCCAGAGCAAATTCCTGGCTACATGCAACGTGGATTATGTCGGTTCTGACCCCGTGGAAAACGTCCAGAGCGGAACCTGGTCCTCACATAGCACGGCAGTGAACCTGTGTGAAGCATCCAGAGCGGAGCCTGGTCCTCGCCGAACACGGCAGTGGACCCGTGGGAAGCATGCAGAGCAAACATTGGACTGTGGGGTCCTTAAACCCATGGACTATGATGTCCTTAACCTCGACCGTGATGTCCTAAAACAACATCGGACTGTGAGGTCCTTAAACTCATGGACTATGATGTACTTAACCTCGACCGTAACGTCTTAAAACTAACATCGGACTGTGAGGTCCTTAAACTCATGGACTATGATGTCCTTAACCTCGACCGTGATGTCTTAAAACTAAACAACGGAACGTGGAGTCCTTAAATCCACGGACTATGATGTCCTTAACCTCGACCGTGATGTCTTAAAACTAAACAACGGACTGTGGAGTCCTTGGATCCACGGACTATGATGTCCTTAACCTCGACCACGATGTCTTTAAACTATGGTATCCTGGAAAACGTCCAGAGTGGAACCTGGTCCTCGCAGAACACGGCAGTGAACCCGTAGGAAGCATCCAGAGCAACTCCTGACTCCGTGAAATACGGATAAGGACAACTTCATCCATCACTTGTGGGTCCTCACGACTCGTAAGGGAGTAAATTCTCTTGGGAGATCCTTACGACTTTCAAAAGAAGACACATTTAGGAATCCTCACAATTCTTAAGGAGAAATTGCACCTACGGGATCCTCTCGACCGGTAGGGAGAAAATTCTTTATGAGACCCTCACGGCTCATAATGTTGAAAAGTCTTAGGTGACAGATCCTAACCCTATTTTCTAAGTCATCCCTACCTTACAAAGAATCCAAGATTGACAGCTATATGTTATCTACAGACCGCACTTGCTAAAGTCACATGGCAAACAACATAGCAAGAAAGAAGAAAGCAGAGAGATGACACACGACATTACAAAGAACGAGTATCTTTTATTCATGAATTCGATTGGGTACAAAATACATCATATGAAAGAATAAAAGAACAAATACATTTTATTCAAAATTACAAAATGGTACAAAATTTTTATTGAGAGGAAAGCGCTTTCAATAATCCAATTAGCCGCTCGCTCACTTCCCTCAGCCCCTCTTCCTGATCAGCTGTCGCGGCCAACTCCGTTTCGACCTGGGCTCACTGCTGCAAGTAAGACGAAAGCTGTTCCTCGACGGCCCGCTCAGCTGCTTCACGATCTTGTGCATCCCGCTTGACGACGTCGAGCTTCTGCCTCAATGTTAACCCATCAGAAATACATCGCAGAAGGCCTTCGAAGATAACTTTCAACTGGGCAGCATTCGCATCAACCTCAGCATGCAGTCGAGCAGACTCGCTTGAAGTTTCTTTACATTCCCTCTGCTTCAAAGCCACTTCTTGTTCAAGATGGCGGAAGTAAGGAGTGCTCTGCTTGATCCACGCAGCCCGTTGAGTGCTCATAGCCAGAATCTCAGGTGCAGGACACCTAAGCTCAAGCTCATGCAAGCAAGCCTCGATTTCCCTGCAGCGATTAACCCAAGACTCAACGATGCCCTCGCCATGAAAGTTCATGAGCGTCGCCAGCATAGGGTTAACCTCTGCGGAAAAATCCACAGCAGATGTGGGGGTCTCCGCGTCAAGCTCCTCAATATATTCGCTCAGCATACGCAAACTCGTCACAGCACCCTTTGAGGATGGACATCTGGAGAAGGGACCTGCCGGCATCATGATGCGAGATTCGAAAGTGACTGGAGTTGAAATGACTGCTGCAAAACAAATCACAATCAGATGACCGATCAAGAAATATAAGAGATTCATGAAAAATAGGATTTACTATACCAGCTGCAGCAGGTGACAAAGCCAGGAGGACCGGTGGTGCAACTGATCTCTTATCTCCTCCTTCAATCTGTAGCACTGTAATCAAGGCAAAGAAGAATCAGAAATAATTTCATTATCGGTAAAAGAAAGAGCGTTAATTTAAAGCTGTATTCACCAGCGCCACTGGATGAAGCAATCTCCGACGGGAAGAAGAAGTGGGGATGCAGCACCTGGTACAGGTGGTCAAGAAGGACTCCTGCAAAAACGTGATAACGCAACGTCAGTACACGAATTATACAGTCCAGATGGACCAGATGGGTCACAAATCCATACCTTCCAGCATTTCCGACGGTACGAGAGAAGGTAGAGAGGTGGTCACCGTCAGGGCGGTAGCTGACGGCGCTGTCTCGAGTAGCGCGACATCAGCACTAGCCGCGCCTACATTAAAGACAAGATAAACCTTGTTAGGAAAGATTGCAGAATAAAAAGGACGGTAACCTAAAATCTACCTGAAGAGTCTCCAAATGGAGCCGTAACGAGGGCGTCACTTGATTCGACAACGCGTCTCCCTCCTTCATCGGGGTGGCCTCACCTCCCGTCGCCTCGTCCCCTGACTCCAGGAGAGTCGTCGTCACGCTTGCGATGCCAGGAGACGATAAGGACCGTAGGCAGGGAGAGCGATGATCGGAGCGGTGCCCGACTCTTGAGAAAGAGCGGCCATCTCGGGCCCAGCAATTGTACCCGTTTCGCTCCCCACTACCTCGGGCTCGGCAGTGGCGGCTATCTCGGGCATAGCGATCGTGACTGTCTCGTCAGCCACTACCTCGGGCCTAGCAATTGCGGCCATACCGCCTACCGCCGCCATGGGTTTGGGAATAGCAGCCACCTCCTCCACCGCTCCCTCAGGCTCAGCAGTTGCTGCCACCTCTTCAGGAAGACTCGGCTTTGCAAAGATAAGATATATGAGAAATAATAGCTTAAAACTTTGACAACATAGCCTCAAAGCACATTACTTGGAGTTGAGTTATCGTTGGATTCCCGAGCCACACGTGCCGTCCGTCTATAAGCAGTAGACAAGGCAACCGGAGACTCCGCTGAAGGAGTAGCAGCAGGGGTAACGGCGCTTGAACCTGCTCCTACAGCTAAAGCAGCTTTACGCTCCCATGATGCGCGCCTCAGGTGCTTCCTGTCCTCCCAAGCCGTCAAAACAGACTTTTTAGAAGCCTCCTTCAACAGGACGTCGTCGTCAGCATTCAGGGTAACCTCTGGAGCCGTCAAGGCTTCCGTCATCGGTTTTTTAAGTAAAGCCTCTTGCGGCAGTGCCGAAGAGGCCGGGACTTCGATAGCTGGCCCGGGGAGAATTTCCGCATCAGCTTGCTGATTGATCTAATTTCTCGTTGTGACGGTTTAGAAAGTGAATAAAAATCACAATCAAAGAATTATTTGACCACAATCAATAACGGTGTCGGTTTGTAGCGCATTAGTGAGTGCGGATCGTCCATAGGGATTGCACGATTCGTTCGTATTTTGTTTTGTTTGAATCGAAAATTTAATAGAAAAGAAAAGCAAAAACGATTCAAGATTTATATCGAAGAATTTCAAGAATCAACTAGTCTAATCAAGAATCAAGAAAGCGATAAACATCAAGAATCAAGAATTGATAGAATTCCAATCGATTTAGGTTTCAAGATTTGAAGTAAAGCTCGTAGGAATCGATTAGATCGTAGATGTGAAGAAGACTAGAAATTACCGTTTCTTATCCATTAACAAATTGATGCTAAATCGATGTAGATTCATCGAGGATCAAGGATCTTGCGAAGAATTAGGGTTCCTCATCCTATCCTTTGTCCTTTCGATGAATCACATTCACTAGATAGCTTCTAGGAAACCGAATGATCGATCGCTGATCTCTAGATCGTGTGAAAAGAATCAAGAACGCATTTCACATCAATCTAGATCATCGATCATTCAATTTTCAAGAATTGACAATTGTTATAGTGTTAGTTATATGTATGCCCTAGAGGCCATTACTGTACATACGATGTATATTGTAGTGGATGCTAGGACATATATAGGGAGGACTTTCTTGCTCGACATGATAGTATGCTATCTGGTTGCACTTTATCTTAACATGTACTCTGATTGTCTCTATGTTACATGTTGATAAAGCCCTTAGGATATGTACTCGACTACTGGGACTATGATGAGATCATACTAGTGGGGCCATGGTAGTCAACGAGTAGATCCTATAACTGTTCCTAGTCGAGGGTGTATCGAGACAGGGCATCGATAAACCAGAGTAGACTAGCGTATACGCATCTTGACCCATATGATGGGCGATGGATGATCCCATATCCATCGGTGTTTGACATCAAGGATGGTGTACGGGTGCTCGGTGGAGACTGGGTATACTGGACGGACTCGCCGAGAACTCCCAGATGGTATTATACCTCAAGTCAGATGGCAGTTCTCCGGTGACACTGGTACAGAGTAGTCTGTTGACCCGATATCGTCATAGAGTCTTGTGTGATTTCCACTATGCTTTCATTTCCATCATACCATGTCCAAGAGGGCGTGCAAAAAGGTGGCTTTTGGGTACAGTCCCGAATCATATGGAGGCAATGAGCGATAGGAGGGGATTCGTCTCTCCCGGTATTAGGAGTTGATGTTGTGCTGTGTTCGATTGGCTATAACCGGAAATTCCTGGCCAGGGTTGCTGAGATTTACTGGTAAGTGTTATCAGTAGTTTCTCGAACTGTTATAAACCTCATATCGACACGACTTATCGAGCTACCGGGGTCTGACGTTTACCACCCCTAGGCGAGATATGCGACATATCAGACGACGAGACCGGACTGTACGGGAGTGTTACTATTTGGATTCACAGGAGAATGTACAGGCTTTCTTGTTGATCTTCTAAGCGCTCAATACCTGGGTGGCTGTTACGTTTAGCTGACCGCTTGCAGCTTGTAGGTGTTTGATATGATCATCACCTACTGCCGGCGTATTGACGATTCTTTAGAGTCCTACACAGAGGTTTCTTGGCTCAGGCAAAACGGAGTAGGAGCACATATGTGATATGTGCGGGACCGAGGATAATACGATATGAGATACCGTATTCTATTCTCGCGATATTTGATATCAGCCGGGTCATCGGATCAAGTGTTGATTCGATGAATCGGTACGGATAAATATTAGTCGGTCATATGCGATATTGCCGGATTGTCGGATCAAGTGTTGATTCGATAATTTAATGTATAATAATATATATGATATATTAAATTACATGAACTGATATTTGCTCACTAAAAGATTCTTTTTCTCACTCGGGTAATACATTGATATATATGCGATATATGTTAATTGTATTATTTTATTTCGTTACAATAAATATTATATATGTGATATATAATATTGTAACATGATATGATAACTAATGCAACATGTTTAGTAGAGATTAAACAAGATTAGGGTTTGATTTGGGTTAATGCTTTCTAGATGATTCTAGATGGTTTTGTTTTGTTTTGTGAAAGATATTTTGTTATGATTCATGCTTTAACCCAACCCAAACCCTAACCCTAGTTAATTCTCTACATGGGTTTAGTTGACCATGGTTGCATTAATCATCATTTTTATCCTTTCATTATTCATCACAAAAGGATCTTATGATATTGTTCATCATCTTCCTTCTTTCTTTTCATGAAAAAGCTTTCTAGCTTTTTCTAAGTGATGAAAAATGAGTGAGAATAAAAAAACAAATGAGAGAAAAAATCCCACTTCATCATCCTCATCTATCCTTGCTATTTAGATGAGGGTGTTCACTTCATATTATGAGTGTTAGCTTGTGTTAACGAAACTTCAAGGTAGATCATCTTTGTATCGAAGATCGGAAGCAAGACTGCATCTTTCTCTTCGTGGAACCTCTCGAGAGTCCGGAACACGATGATCGCAGCGAAGGGACTTCAACACGGAGCTTTAGAAGTGAAGAACAGGATCTACAAAGGTTGTAATCCCTCTCACTTAGTATTAAAATGTTTAACATGCTTGTTTTCGCCTAATCTCTAGTTTAAAGATCTGGCTTCGGGTTGTTCGGCACGGCTAATTTTTAAATCGGGCATGGTTGATTCCTCGTAGAACCTTGTATGCATGCCTTGCAACCCTACAGTGGTATCAGAGCCAAGCTAGAGCTTTAGGCAAAGTGTAGACGAAGTTTAAAGTCCGATCGAACCCGGAAACCCCGATGTTTACCCTTCTCTGTACATTTTTCAAAACTGTGATTTTTTATGAATTAAAAATGCTCCGAAAAACAAGCAGGAAAAACTAAGAATTACTGTGAAGTACGGTCCACTGAGTCAACTATTTGACCGCGGAACCGCGGCTAAACCAAGGGTTTGGCGGCGGTTCCACGGCCACAATTTGGACTTAGTCCCTGGAAATTCACATATTCATTCTTAGGTCCTTTCTTGTCATTTTTTCTGGGAATTTTTTAATTCCACTCAAGTGTTGAGTTTTATAAGGTTGTATTGGGGACTCGTTGATTCGATCGGATAATTTAACTTCGTTTAGTTTTGTCCGGGTAATTTTTAGAAACTGTTAAAAAGTTCGAACGGATATCAATAACTCACTTTTTCCCCTGTCGGAAAATTTTCAAAAGTTGGATTTTTTCTCGTGTTTGAAACTTTCGTAAAGTCATGCAAGTAACGCGGTGGACCCTCTAGAAGACAACAAACCTTAACTCGATTATGTGACCGTCTTGAACTGCCTCTAAACCTTAGGGTTTGGGGCAGTACGGCTTGCCACATGTGAGGCGTTCGCTTGACCCTTCTACTGCTGGACCATTGGTACTGTGGCATGTGATGAATGTTTTTAAACTGATTTCAAGTGTTGAGATATATTGGGGAAATCTTGGGTGTTTGATTATTCGATCGGAAAGTTTAACATTCTCTATTTATCTGGAATGTGATACAATATTTGGAATCCACAAGTAGTTATGAGATAACTAATATGAATGTTATAAATCTAGCAGTTCAGTCTCAGATGATCAGTTGCCACGGAATTTTGATGTGATCAAAAGTCCGTCGCAATCACGTAGTGTACGCGGATACTCGCCGGGTAAACTTAACAGACAGCCACGCCCCATAGCCCTGACCAAGTGACTGTAGGAGAACGCCGTTGCCAAAAGCATTTGTTCAGGTGCTCGCGGCAGCGGTGTTCCTCCTTAGTGCACTTCGTCGACGGCATCCGGGGGTGCAGCCGTCTACTAAAGTTTGCGACGAGCATTCGATCAGGATGTTGGGAATCTTGTTGAATTGCCCGACTTGATATTAAAAAGTGTTTTCGATAAAGAGACTAAAATGCGGAATTTATAATTGTTAGGCATGCGATGTCTAAGGAATTCATTTGGTTAGGCATGCGATGTCTAAAGAGGTTGCCGATTCCAACTGTTGTAGTTTTACAGTTTCTTTTCTGTGACCGTAAGCGTAGTATGTGGTGTATCGCCGGCTTCGTTGCTATACATCAACGACAATCGGGATACGCATACTTGCTTACGTTGATGATATGAGATATTATGTGTTGATGTGATGTGTTATATTGGATCGTTGCGTTTTGAATAGCCGAGGGTTTTATGTGAGATGAGAGTTTTTTCTTTTTCATTCATGTAAAATTCATTTGTATGTAATATTCTTTTATTGGGGCACTTCCGGGCTGAGGATGATGTCATCATTGTATATTATGTACTTTTCCGCATTAGGTAGACCCAAGGCGGGGAGCACAAGTAACCGGGTTCTAGGGTCCAGTGGGAGACCATCTCGAGGAGTCGGGACCGGGCCTCCTAACCCTAGAATTGGCAGTGTTACTTGCCGCTCTCGTAGTGGTCTAGGGATGTGGGTTTGGCTATTCATCGCGACCGTGGAATCCGTGTTTTGTACAGGCTCGTATTGAAAACACGGAAGTCCTAGTATATCCAATATTTCATATATGTTCTTCTGCTGCAATGTTCTGTGATGAGATCATATTACTGCCTGAGACGAATGTTTATATTATATATATGAGATATATGTTATATTGCAGATTTCGTTTCAAATGTGATGCTTGTGAAGCATATTAAAATGGGACTTCATTAATGAGATTAATGAAACTAAAAGAAAGCTAAAGATGTTGTAGAAACTTGTTTAAAAAAACTGGTAGCTCTAGTTTTTGCTTTGCATAGCGGTGTTCCTTGTAGAACATCCAGCACCTTATTCGATAAGGAAAGAGCCGAGATCCCTTCACCGGGAGTGACCTCTTTAGAGAAACTGGCATATGCTACAAACTCGGTTTGTCTTTTGATTGCTTCTATAGTTCTTGCTTTGTATAGTGATATTTGTGAAATATCCTGCACCTTATTCGATGAGGAAAGAACCGACGATCCTTTCACCGGGAGTGACCTCTTTAGCGAAATTAGAAAAGCTTAAAAACACTCCATTTAAAATCACTCGATTCTACAACGATATCAAGTTCATTACGCAAAAGGTTTTCTTAAAAACCTGTCGTAGCCCTCCATCATTTCAGATAAGTACTTCATAGTATTCGTGCTACGTTTGTTGGCTTTCGTCAAGGCGTGGTGTGCGGTAGCTATTTATGCTTATCTGCTTATGCATATGATGCAGATTGAGATAGGGTAGTCGTGCGACTTTGTTGGCTTTCGTCAAGGGCCGTGCGGGTGGGTTTAATTCAATCGGGAAATGACGGGTTGGACTTGACTAGTAACCTATGGTTTGTTGGCTTTCGTCAAGGTCATAGGATGCTAGGGGTAAAATATTATTGGGAATTTCAAGTGTTGAAATTTGCAATGAGATTGCATACCTTCTATAAGATAGTTGGATCCCGATACCCGCTGCGAGTAAGAGTTACTCCTGGGAGAGTTTTACACATTACAATTAGCCGATCAAGTAGGTGTCTAGAAAGGTGTTAACGGGGTTACACCCCTGGGAAAACGAGGTTTACTTTAATTAGGTTCGTGCGAAAGCACGGGGGACCTCCCTCAAAGTACCAACACTGGCCTGGCTGAAAGATTGGCGAACTTGTAGCGTGTAATTAATCCCGGCCAGTCTTTCCTTTTAGGGTTTGAAGGAAGATTTGACTAAAATAGTGGGAGACATCCTGATTAGATATATTAGATAACCAATCTAATCTTACAAGAGCATACGCTGAGTGTTTTCTTCTCTCTCTCTCTCCAGGTAGCGAGCATATCACGCCTTAATCAAGATAATAAAACGGATGTATTGACCAAACCCGCTTGTTATACTGAGCTGGGAAACGTTGGCCCCGCTCCAACTTATAATTGTTATAAGACAGAGCAGAAAATTGGGGAATACCAGATTTCCCGTGCCGCCCAAACGAAGAAAGTGCATGTTGATGCATCATCTTCGGGTGTGTTCATTACAGAGAACTGTTTCTCAGTATCCTTTACGTCCTGGGTATGTGATACCGGATCAGGATCCCGCATATGTAATCTGTTACATGGGCTACAGATAAGTAGAGAACTGAGAATGGGTGATAAGTTTCATGAGATAGAAACGGTGCAAGTGTTGCAGCCAAGTCTGTTGGTCACTATCATCCTGTATTACTAGAATACATTGATTCTGAACAAATGTTATTAGATACCGAACCTGATATACAACATCATATCAGTCTCTTTATTAGTAAAGAAGGATATAATTTTGTATTGTTGGATAATGTTTGGAACATTTCCTATATTAAAAGTTGATCGGTTCAGGCACGTTATCTAAAAGCATTGACGTTCTAAATCAAACTACAGTTCTTAGTATACAGAACACACACAAGAGGAAGAGTTCAGAAATGAATGAATCCTTCTTGAAGCATTGTAGACTAGGTCATATCAATGCGACCCGACTGGCTGAAGTTACATATAGATGCATATTTAAATTAGTTTGAATTTACATCTTGTGAAACTTGCCGGTCATGTCACAAAGATACGATGACCATAGCTCTGTTTGTTGGAAACAGAGAAAGAGTTAATGAACTCTTGGGATTGATACATGTTGATGTATAAAAATCCCCTGTCTACATATGCCAGGACCGGTTCTTTGTACTTAATTACATTCTTTGATGATCTCTCAAGATTCAGAAATATGTTCCTGTTGAAATACAAGTCCGAACCTTTTGAGATATTCACAGAATATAAGTTAGAAGTAGAGAACCAAAATACGGGTATAAGTATTGTGTCCTTTGATGAGATCAGGGAGGAGAATACTTGAGCACGGAATTTCTGGACTATTCTAAAGGAGAATGAGATTCTCTCTCAGCATTACTCCTCTGGATACACCATAGCACGATGGTATATCGGGGCGGAGCAATAACACCATATGTGATATGGTGTGCTCTATGATAAGTACTACTGAGTTTCCTATTTCCTTTTGGGAGTTATGCACTTGAGAAGCTGCATACCTATTGAATAGGGTTCAAATCAAATCAGTTGCCTACCACTTCATATGTGATATGGAAAGGGAAGAGCCCATATCTTAAGTTTGTTAAGATTTGGGGTTGTCCGGCCTATGTCTAAAAGCAAAATCCGGACAAGCTCGAAGCAAGGTCTGTTATGTAGAACTGGAAAGGTTCCAGCTATACAAACGAAAGCTGGTGATTTGGTAGAACCAAAGGATTCAATAGTTTCCAACGAACCTCAGCCTCTCCGTCGATCTAGTAGGGTTCCTCACCCACCTGAGAGATACTTCGGTTTCTCTATGACAGTGGGAGCGAGGATTGCATCATGAGATGATGACCCAACTAGTTTCGAGCTAGCCATCAGGAGTGGGACTCTGTAAGAATGGCTGGATGCTTAGCGATCTGAGATGGAATCCTTATACACCAACAAAGTATGGACTTTGGTTGCTTTATCTGAAGGGTTAAATCCCCATCAGGAGCAAGTATATCTTGAGAAGATTACTTGGTGTACATGGAAAAGTTGTGACTTTCAAAGCTATGCTTAAGTCCATCCAGATCCTACTTGCCATGGCTACATACCATGACTACGATATCTGGCGGTTGGGTGTCATGATTGCTTTTCTAAATGATGATTTGGAAGAGAACGTCTATAAGTACACAGCCAGAGGGCTTCGTAGACAGTGGGAGCAGCAGAAACGTGTGCAAGATGTTTTATATAATAAAGCAGGCATCGCGGAGTTGGAACATCTGTTTTGATGTGGTAGTCAAAGAGTTTGACTTCATCAAAATGGTAGATGAACCTTGTATATACAAAAAGGTAGTAGAGAGTATGGTGGTGATCCTCGTAGAGTACGTGGATGACATACTCTTGATAGGGAAGGAGTTTCCTATGCTACGCTTGGTCAATCCCCGCTTATCACAAGGATTCTCCATATAGGATCAAAATGATACCTCCTAAATCCTGGGTTTTGGATCAATGAGATAGATCTAATTGGATGTTAGGTTTCTCACTAGATGTAGTGAGATGGTATCAATCGATCCTGGGGAGAATCACTGGAAAGGTTCCAGGGGGATAAGGACGACTGAATGTTAGTCGCAGGCATTGTCTTTACCCTCAGTGGAGGGACGGTGTGTTGGAAGAGTTCCAAGCTAGATACCGTGACTTACTAGACGATTAAAGGCAAGATACATCGTTACCAAGATGCTACCAAAGAGGCAGTCTGGATATATAGGTTCATGAGATGAACTTCGTTCCTACCATTGTGTGACAATGGAGTTGTGGCTTATGCCAAGGAACCCCCGTCCCATCAGATATCCAGATATAATTCTTAGGCAGTATCACCTGATCATGTAGATGGTTGATCTCCAGGGAGATCGAGGTTAGAAGAGTAGACACAGAGGACATGATCAGTCGAAAATATTGCATCTTTTAACCGGCAATTTCCTTATCTTTTGCACTCATTTAGAAGTGTTCAGTATTCATATTTCACATATTAGCAAATCAGTCGTTAAATATCAGATTGCATGTGTTAGACTCTAAAACCGACATTTCTAAGGAAATTGACTGCATTTCATGGCATCGCATCATCCCTATATTGCGCAACACTTGTTTCGAGATCTGTACAGGATAATCCGGAAGAAAAGCCAAAATTGTCATTTTGCTGATCAAACATTACGCCAACTCAAAGACCTGAGATCTGGTAGCAATCCAGAAAGAATTACACAATTCAACATATCAAAACAAGGCCCAATTGTCATCCCAAAACACCAGAAGAAGTTACAAGCCATAAGGCCTCAAAAGCGCCGCTGAACCACGGCGGGAGCCGGCTTGAGCCGCGGTTCCGCGGCAGTTTGGTCAGATCATCATTCCATTTTCAGGGCATAATTCCTATCCCAGTGGGTACACCTCATTTTGACACGTCAAATTCCAGAATTCTCTCGAAGCTTCTTCCAGATCAGCAAAGATCATTAAATTAAGCTAAACATAATTAAGTTCCTAACAAACTATTTCTAGAAGCTCCCTCCTAACTAATCACACCTAGAAGCTTCCCCTCTGACTAACTTTTGGAAGGAAATTCAAATTTCCTCAACAAACTTTTGGAGGGAAACTTAGAATTTGAAATCCTAGATCTAGGGTTGGGATGTCTATAAATAGAAGCCTAGACCTAGGGTTAAAGGTTAATCAATCTTTAGGTAATCAATTTTAGCTAATCTTCAGTCTTCTTCAATTCTTCATCTTCTTCCACAAGTCTAGTGACAAGGCTTGTGCGAAACCCTAACCCTAATTCCACTCCAAATTCAAGATCTTGAGTACCAATCAAGCAAGAAGCCCTTCAACCTTTTAGGAGCCGAGCCGATCTCCAACGGAGCAAGTAATGATCCAAGCCAATCCGCGACTCACGGAGCCGAGCAAACCCAAATCGACAATCGAGTTCTTCCTCTTGTAGTTCTTGAGCGAATGTAATGAAATTGTTGATATAAATAAAAGGTGAAATTCTTTAATCTTGCTTTCATTTAATTCTTACATTATGATTAGATCTCAATTTGTAATTGTGATTCTTGTTGTGATGTTTGAGTAAAACTCCGCTCGTAAAGGAGTCGAGACGATCAATAGAATGATGATGTAACAAATCTTAAAACGATTTTTAAGTCCTACGAGTTTTGTAAACCCTAGCAAGTTCAAGAATCGATGACCTAGTTTCGTTGCGATGCTTTCTTGATTGTTATCGCTCGAAATTAGGGATCTACGATCGTTTCTTGAATTTACTAGAGGCTAGAATGTGAATGATATCGACGAAATAACAAGGGATAAGATGAAACCCTAGTTTCACAAGAAATCCCTAATTCTCGTCGATCATCATCGATCTAATATCAATTCATCGAAGGATAAGAATACGTAATTGTAAGATTACATCACATCTATAGATCCGATCGATTTCTACGAGCCTCATTTCGATTCTTGATATTTGGTTGGAAAAATCATCAAACTATCAATTCTTGATTCTATCTTTTTCTTGTTATTAGATCTAGATTTTTCTAATTCTTGAACTTCAAATATAAATCATGAATTGTTTTGTTTTCTTTTCATTAAAATTTCAATTCATCTAATTCAAAAGACGAACGATTACACTGTCCCTGTGGACGATCCGCACTCACTTACAATCTAGATCCGACACCGTAGTTGATTGCGGTCAAATAATTTTTGGTTGTGATTTCTTTACAATTTCTTAAACAGACACAACAAGAATTTCATTCAATCAGGACAACAGCGCGGATCCACTCACGAAGGCCTTTTTCCCAGTAGAGACTTTTATGGGATGGTTGAGTATGAGATACTTCAACCGCAGCTAATTATTGGGTATGTGACACCACAACAGATGGCCGTAGTGCAAGTGGGAGATTGTTAGTTATATGTATGCCCTAGAGGCCATTACTATACATACGATATATATTGTAGTGGATGCTAGGACATATATAGGGAGGACTTTCTTGCTCGACATGATAGTATGCTATCTGGTTGCACTTTATCTTAACATGTACTCTGATTGTCTCTATGTTACATGTTGATAAAGCCCTTAGGATATGTACTCGACTACTGGGACTATGATGAGATCATACTAGTGGGGCCATGGTAGTCGACGAGTACATCCTATAACTGTTCCTAGTCGAAGGTGTATCGAGACAGGGCATCGATAAACCAGAGTAGACTAGCGTATACGCATCTTGACCCATATGATGGGCGATGGATGATCCCATATCCGTCGGTGTTTGACATCAAGGATGGTGTACGGGTGCTCAGTGGAGACTGGGTACACTGGACGGACTCGCCGAGAACTCCCAGATAGTATTATACCTCACGTCAGATGGCAGTTCTCCGGTGACACTGGTACAGAGTAGTCTATTGACCCGAGATCGTCATAGAGTCTTGTGTGATTCTCACTGTGCTTTGATTTCCATCATACCACGTCCAAGAGGGCATGCAAAAAGGTGGCTTTTGGGTACAGTCCCGAATCACATGGAGGCAATGAGCGATAGGAGGGGATTCGTCTCTCCCGGTATAGGGAGTTGATGTTGTGCTGTGTTCGATTGGCTATAACTGGAAATCCCTGGCCAGGGTTGCTGAGATTTACTGGTAAGTGTTATCAGTAGTTTCTTGAACTGTTATAGACCTAATATCGACATGACTTATCGAGCTACTGTGGTCTGACGTTTACCACCCCTAGGCGAGATATGCGACATATCAGACGACGAGACCGGACTGTACGGGAGTGTTACTGTTTGGATTCACAGAAGAATGTACAGGCTTGCTTGTTGATCTTCTGAGCGCTCAATACCTGGGTGGCTGTTACGTTTAGCTGACCGCTTGCAGCTTGTAGGTGTTTGATATGATCATCACCTACTGCCGACGTATTGACGATTCTTTAGAGTCCTACACAGAGGTTTCTTGGCTCAGGCAAAACGGAGTAGGAGCACATATGTGATATGTGCGGGACCGAGGATAATACGATATGAGATACCGTATTCTATTCTCACGATATTTGATATCAGCCGGGTCATCGGATCAAGTGTTGATTCGATGAATCGGTACGGATAAATATTAGTCGGTCATATGCGATATTGCCGGATTGTCGGATCAAGTGTTGATTCGATAATTTAATGTATAATAATATATATGATATATTAAATTACATTAACTGATATTTGCTCACTAAAAGATTCTTTTTCTCACTCGGGTAATACATTGATATATATGCGATATATGTTAATTGTATTATTTTATTTTGTTACAATAAATATTATATATGTGATATATAATATTGTAACATGATATGATAACTAATGCAACATGTTTAGTAGAGATTAAACAAGATTAGGGTTTGATTTGGGTTAATACTTTCTAGATGATTCTAGAAGGTTTTGTTTTGTTTTGTGAAAGATATTTTGTTATGACTCATGCTTTAACCCAACCCAAACCCTAACCCTAGTTAATTCTCTACATGGGTTTAGTTGACCATGGTTGCATTAATCATCATCTTTATCCTTTCATTATTCATCACAAAAGGATCTTATGATATTGTTCATCTTCTTCCTTCTTTCTTTTCATGAAAAAGCTTTCTAGCTTTTCCTAAGTGATGAAAAATGAGTGAGAATAAGAAAACAAATGAGAGCAAAAATCCCACTTCATCATCCTCATCTATCCTTGCCATTTAGATGAGGGTGTTCACTTCATATTATGAGTGTTAGCTTGTGTTAACGAAACTTCAAGGTAGATCATCTTTGTATCGAAGATCGGAAGCAAGACTGCATCTTTCTCTTCGTGGAACCTCTCGAGAGTCCGGAACACGATGATCGCAGCGAAGGGACTTCAACACGGAGCTTTAGAAGTGAAGGACCGGATCTACAAAGGTTGTAATCCCTCTCACTTAGTATTAAAATGTTTAACATGCTTGTTTTCGCTTAATCTCTAGTTTAAAGATCCGGCTTCGGGTTGTTCGGCACGGCTAATTTTTAAATCGGGCATGGTTGATACCTCGTAGAACCTTGTATGCGTGCCTAGCAACCCTACATATAGGACTTAAGAAAATGTTTAAAGATTCGTCAACATCATCATTCTACAATCGTCTCGATTCCTCCACGAGCGGAGTTTTACTCAAGCATCTTTACGAAGAATATATTCAAGAATTGAATACGAATCATAATGCTCGAATTGAAATATAAGCAAGTTTAAAGAATCTTCACCTTTATTTATATCAACAATTAGTTACAACTCTCAAGAACTACAAGAGGAAGGAACTTTAATCGTCGAATCTAGCGTCGCTCGGCTCCTTGAGTCGTGGATCGGCTTGGATCTCGTGCTCCGTTTAAGTCCGGCTTCGCCTCTAAAGGATCGTTGAAGACTTACTTTGCTTGCACTCAAAGGATCTTGAATTTGAGGTTTCTTGATTTGGATTAGGGTTAGGGTTTGGAGGTGGTAGGTGTTGGGTTGAAGAACTAGAGAGTGATTAGCTTTCAATAACAATGATGAACAACTTTGAACAACCCTTTCAAGAGAGGTCTAGGGGCTTTTTATAGGTTTCCCAAACCCTAGGTCTAGGATTTTGAATTTTGAATTTCCCTCCAAAAGTTTGTTATAGGGAGAGGCTTCTAGAAGTAGTTAGTTAGGGTTTAGCTTCTAGATTAAGCTAGGAGGTTAGGGAGAAGGTTCTAGGCTCTTAATGTAGTTTAGGTGAAGCTTGTTGTGGAAGCTAGGAATGTTTAGTTTAGAACCCTAGGGCTTGCTGATCTGGCAGAAAGTTCTGGAGTAATCTGGAGAATGTAGTATCTTGCTGAGATGTAGGAGCTGAGATAGGAGTTATGCAGCTGAAATGGGGTGATGACGTGGCCAAGCCGCCGCGGTTCCGCGGCGCAAGGCGGCTCCGGCCGCGGAACCGCGGCCAAGTTGGAGTCTTAGGGCTTCAACTGTCTAGTGTTTCTTCCTGATGTCTTATTGGTGTTTTTCTGATATGTTGAATCTCTTAATGCCTTTTAGATCATTGCCAGATTCTAAATCCTTGAGTTGGCGTATTTTTTAGCAGCACTGTTATGTAAATTTGACCAATCTTCTGTAATTTCCTGCACAGACTTCGAAACACAAGTTGCGCAATATAGGAATGATGCGATGTTCAGTTGATAAAACTGCACATTTGTTATTATATTTTTCCTACCATTTTCATATTAAAAAGGGACTTTATTATAATATATCATACTATAAGGGTTTATGTGTAAAAAGACTATTTTTCATGTGATGATATATTATAATTAGCATTTGATAGGAAAATGTATGCAAATAATTTCATTGACCAAATCCTAGTAGAACAAAGTCTACTAAATATTATTTGAGTTGTTGTGCAGAATTTTTCCAAGTTGTGCAGAATTTTTCAAGACTAGAATCAAGGAAATCAAGTTGTTGAAGAAGACTTGCCTAATTAAGAAGCAAAACTTGGAGACCAAGTCTGGCAGCAATAACGAAAAGATTTCCAAATTATGAAGGTTCCAGAGAAAGACAAATGTCACAATAACAAGACAAACTTCGATTTCTATCCCAAGTAAAATATTTTTACTGGGATGAACCTTATCTATTCAAGTATTGTTCCGATTAAATCATTCGCAGGTGTGTCCCTAACAATGAATTCAAGAGCGTGTTATCATTTTGTCATGATCAGGCATGCGGCGGTCACTTTGGACCTCGAAAAACGGCGGAGAAAGTTTTGCAGTGTGGCTTTTATTGGCCAACATTATTTAAAGATGCATTTGAACATTGCAAAACTTATCCACGATGTCAGCATTTGGGTCGGATTTCACGAAGGAACGAGATGCCGCTCCAACCTATATTGGTTGTGGAAATATTTGATGTTTGGGGTATTGATTTTATGGGCCATTTTCCCAACTCCTTTGGGAATCTATATATCTTGTTAGCGGTTGATTATGTCTCGAAATGGGTGGATGCTATACCGTGTCGTACTAATGACAACAAAGTTGTCATTAAGTTCCTTAAAGAAAACATTTTTTCGCGATTCGGACACACTCGCGCTATCATTGGCGACAACGGGACACATTTCTGCAATAGGTCTTTCGAGGCCTTGATGCGGAAATATTCAATCACTCACAAGCTTTCTACGCCCTATCATCACCAAACAAGCGGGCAGTCTGAGATCTCAAATAGGCAGATCAAACAGATATTGGAGAAGACGGTTTCTAAGAACCGTAAAGATTGGTCAACCAAATTGACGGATGCTCTTTGGGCATTCCGCACCGCTTATAAGACCGATCTTGGTATATCTCCATACCGCCTTGTGTTTGGGAAGGCATGCCACCTTCCTGTCGAGATCAAACATAAAGCAATGTAGGCTATTAAAGAGCTTAATTTTGATCTTGATCATGCAGGCAGCTATCGGAAGCTGCAGTTAAATGAGCTAAGCGAACTCCGCGATGAAGCTTACGATAATGCGGTGATAGTAAAGAACAGGACTAAAGTGTTCCACGATAAAAATCTTTCTAGAAAAACCTTCACATCGGGGCAACAAGTCCTTCTTTACGATTCTCGTCTCCATCTTCATCCGGGTAAGCTTAAATCTCGTTGGAAAGGACCTTTTGTGGTGCGGTATGTACACCCGCACGGGGCAGTTGAAGTCGAAAATTTGAAAAACGGTTCAATTTTTAAAGTAAATGGGTATAGATTAAAACCGTATTTTTTTGCTGACCCCGCGAAGGAGCTCCTGTTTTTACAGGAGCCGCTTTATCAAAACTAAAATTCCTCCGCCTCACCTCCATGTTTTTGTAACATTTTCTCAATTAAGAATGGAGGTAAGTAAAAATGGATTTGATTGAATATCTGTGCGTGTCAAAGATCAAGTTTGGGGGTAGTTTTCATTTAACTATTATTTTACCCATTGTATCTTTCCCTTAGTATACAGGTCTATGTTCTCAAAAGGCTACATCAGTGAGGACACTGCTGAAAAAAGGTTTGGGGGGGGAGGTTTGTATTCACTAAATTATCTTTGACACTGGGCATTAAAATTTTTTTATATAACAAAAGAGTAGAAAGTGAAAAATTACATCCAAAAGATAGGAATAGTTTAAGAAAACCAAGAAAATTAGAAGTTTTCTTAAACGAACTAGTAATAAGTAGTTATGAGCTGTTGTCCCAAGGGTTAGTAAGATGAAGGAAGTCACTAATCTGAGGATAAAAATAAGTCTGAAAAATAGTTTCTATTCTGGAAGCCAAACATTTGAATATTGATACCCTACTATATGCACTTACACACGTCTTGAAACTCGCGATAGTAGAGGATACCTTGAAATGCTCTTGTCTAAAAGCCAAAGTATGAAGGAAATGAAAAAAATAAAAAAATGATATAAAAATGGTGAAAAGAAAAAAAAATGAACACTAGTTTTGTATCGCCAAGGCAGCAATAAAAAAAAATATAGCAAGGGTGCCTCTTCACCTAGTGCCCTAAGGCCAGCTGGTCTGGGAGTCACTGCTAAGCCTTAGGTGGTGCAAGACGAGGAAAATATTATCACCTAATTAGCAAGCACATAAGTAATCGGTCGGTTAGTACCTCAAGAAGTATTAACGGTCACATGAAAATGTGTGAGAAAATCTAAATATTCATAAAGTTAAAAAGTACTAAGGCAGATGGACAAGAGTATGAAAGCTTGAATTGAATTCTCCGAGTGCAGGGATGTTCTATTCACACACGTAGGGGTATATGATCAATGTTTAGACGAAAGATAGGAATGAAGAATAAAGACGATATTTTATTGAGGGATAATGTGATTTCTAATATCTTTTCATGACTATTAAGATAGGGCTCATGACAACTGAAAAGCTAGTGTAGTTGGAAACTCTTATTTTCAAAGTCTTTCTTTCATGGTTCTTATCTTTATATGTAAATTTCACCATTTCTCTTTTATTATAGGATTTTGTGGGTGTAATCCGCTGAAAACCCTCAGGACACAACACTCCTCCTACTAGGGACACCTAGAGGTTTAACGGCTTGTTGCACGTGCTCAGTGCAATCGTGTCTGCCTACGAAAGTGTGCTTAGTTGTCTCCTTTCTTTTTCTCCTTTTGAATAAACTAGTTTGCTCGGGATGATCAAAGATAAGTTTGGGGGTATTTGTTCAGTTGATAAAACTGCACATTTGTTATTACATTTTTCCTACCATTTTCATATTAAAATGGGACTTTATTATAATATATCATACATATGAGGGTTTATGTGTAAAAATACTATTTTCCATGTGTTGATATATTATAATTAGCATTTGGTAGGAAAATGTATGCAAATAATTTCATTGACCAAATCCTAGTAGAACAAAGTCTACTAAATATTATTTGAGTTGTTGTGCAGAATTTTTCCAAGTTGTGCAGAATTTTTCAAGACTAGAATCAAGGAAATCAAGTTGTTGAAGAAGACTTGCCTAATTAAGAAGCAAAACTTGGAGACCAAGTCTGGCAGCAATAACGAAAAGATTTCCAAATTATGAAGGTTCCAGAGAAAGACAAATGTCACAATAACAGAAGCCATAAAGTTTGATGAAGGGATATGATGTGATGGCCGCGGATCCGCGGCATGTTTGAAGATTTAGGGTTTGCAAAAATTTTGGGAAAATCAATACGGTTAGTTCCCTAATTTAGAAGCAAAGGTTTTTGGCCTTAGACTATAAAAAGGGACCGAGAGCCTCTTGGAAAAATCATTAAGCCGACGAGATCATGAAGTCCAAGACGGCTCACGCATCCAGGCTGATCATCAACTGTTCGTCTACCTCCTTGGAAGAGATCGAGAAGCAAACTAGTCTTTGTAATCATTTTCTAAGGGATCAAAGTGTAATGAATATTGTTGATTAATAAAGGTAGCTCTTTTTCCTATTCTATTTCTTCGTAGTTTAATTATGCATTTTCTCTCCGTCTCTTTTTCTCCCAACATGCGCGAGTAATTCTCCGCTTGTTAGGGTTCGTAGGATTAGGGTAGGCTAATGGATGATGAACATCCCTAAACCTTTTTTAAGTCCTATAAAGTTTATGAACTTTATCAAAAGAATCATTAACATCCTAATCGGGCGCGCTAACAATTCTTTGTTAGTTCCGACCGCGATTAGAGATTAGATTAATGATTGTTTTGGTAAAGGCTAGATATGAACGGAGTTCCGTGTCGAGATAAGGGTTAAGAGTGGGATTCCTTTTCCCTCCAGAAGCCCTAATCTACACGCATCACCGTCGTTCTAGTTTTAAATCTATTAAAGGATAAAAAGGGTAACTTTTAATTAATCATCCATGACTACTAAATCCTAACGAACCCTACAAGCCCCCTTATTATATTAACTACATCCTTAAAATAATCTAGATCTATATTTTTGCATTCTTGCTTAACGTAAATCTAGAAACCATTCTTCAAAATTCTTTATCCCTACTCTCTTTCTCAACACATCTAAAGTAAGAATAAAAGATTCAACGTTTCCCTGAGGACGACCCGTACTCACCTCGGACTAGCTACATGTGACACCATTCTGATTGCGATTATTCTACAAACACTTTTTCGAACCAATCATGCGATGTTATGAAATACAGTCAATTTCCCTTTAAGTGCCGGTTTTAAAGTCTAACACATGCAATATGATATTTTACGACTGTTTTGCTAATATGTGCAATATGAATACCGAACACTTCTAGATGAGTGCAAATGATAGGGAAATTGCCGGTTTAAAGATGCAGTATTTTCGACTGATCAAATTCCCCCAAACTTATTTTCGATCGTCTCGAGCGAACTTTTTATTAAAAAGATAAGGAGAAAATAAAGAAAGAGAAAAACTAACTAGCACACTTTCGTAGGCAACACGATTGCACTGAGCACGTGCAACAAGCCTTTAAACCTCTAGGTGTTCCTAGTAGGAGGAATGTTGTCCCCTGAGGGTTTTCAGCGGATTGCACCCACAAAATCCAATAATAAAAGGAAGATCATGAAATTTACATTTAAAGAAAAGAATTGTAAAAGAAAAGCTTTGAAAATTAGGGTTTCTAACTAAGCTAGCTTTTCGGTTGTCATGAGCCCTTTCTTAATAGTCATGAAAAGATGTCAAAAATCACGTCCTCCCTCAATAAAACATCGTCTTTATTCTTCATTCTTATCTTTCTTCCAAACATCGATCATATAACCCTGCGTGTGTGTAAAGACATCCCTACACCCGGAGAATTCAATTCAAGCTATCATACTCTTGCCTATCATCCTCAGTACTTTTTATTTAATGAATATTTAGATGAGATTGCTCACACACTTTCATGCGACCGTTAATACTTCTTGAGGTACTAACCGACCGATTACTCATGTGCTTGCTTATTTGGTGTATTTTCCTCGTCTTGCACCACCTAAGGCTTAGCAGTGACTCCCAGACTAGTTGGCCTTAGGGCACTAGGTGAAGAGTGTTAGTGTATATGCCCTAGAGGCCATTACTGTATCATACTAGTTTGTATATTACTTAATGGAAGCTTGGGATATTCACCTTGTATATACAATCTTGCTCAAAATAGTAGTATGCTACTTTGTTTGTTTCTCCTTCAATATGTACATGTGTTTATTTTAGTATATCACCTATGCACATTAGTGGAGCCCTTATGATCTTTGCTTGATTACCAGCGTTGTGATAGCAGTCACACTAGTAGGGGCTGGGTAATCTATAAGCACATCCTTATGCAGGTCCCTAGTCGCAGGACTATCGAGACAGGGCATCGATACTCCGGAGTAGACTAGCGCATGCGCTTCTCATCCCAGAGTGGGAGATGGTCTGTCCCACAGCCATCCGTACGTCGTACTGGAGATAGTATGCGGGTGCTCGTTGGGTTAGAGTACACTGGACAGGACTCGTCGGGAACTGACCGGTTGGTATTATACCTATCGTCAGTTATCAGTTCCCAGGTGACATGAGTACAGCTTAGTCCGCTGACTTGACACTATCACTTCGCCTCGAGTGTGTTCCTACTGTACTTTGATTACTACCCTACCACGGCTCAAAGGAGTCGTGCAAACAGGTAGTAGTTGGGTGCAGTCCCGAAGCACTTGGAGGTAGTGACGGTTAGACAGGATTCGTCTCTCCCGGTATTGGGGGTTGACATCGCGCTGTGTCTAGGAGAGCCATTACACGAGTAGTCCCTGGCCAGGGCAAGCGAGATATACTGGTAGGCTTCCAGTGTTATCTCAGGGTGTATTGGGCTTCACTCCGACACGACTTGTACCGCTATTAGGAGACTGACGTTTACCGCCCCCCTAGGCCCGCCATGCGATGTATCAGACGAACAGACCGGACTGTATGGAGATTGTCACATTCAGGCTCAGTAGGAGTTCAGATGGGTTTCACCTCGTCAGTCTTCTTGTCGGCATCTACCTGGGGACCGTTACGCACAGCTAGTACCGCTTGCGGTCTGTGGTTAAACCCACTGCCAGCGTAGTGTCGAGTCTTTAGAGTCCCACACAGAAAGCTATTCGCCTTTAGGCAAAAGAGTAGAGGTCGCATGGTTTTGCGACAGGTCGCATGGTTTTGCGACAGGGTTCAGTCACATCCGTGCACTTGTGCACGTACAGTGTCCGGACAGTTAACACTAGCGGGCTTTGGTTTAAGCCAGATCCTAGTGTACGTTTTGGGATTGGTTTTATCCAGTATGTATTCGTGTTCCTCGGAACGCGAATGCGGGTGTGTATGCACAGTTGACGGAGAGATAGAGGCAGAGGATTCTCATTAGGGTTGTTGACCGTTGACTGTTGACTATTGACTTTTTGCTCAACCCTAATGAGAATATGATATGTAATTAACAATAATATTAATTAAGTATTGTGGTGACATGGTTGTTGAGGGGTTGACTTTGTTGACTTGTTGACTTTGTTGACCGGCTGACTAGGTTGGACTAGTTGACCATCATGATGACCATGGCTATCATTTCATGGCAAAGACTTTTTTTCTTGCTTGTTCTCTTATGCAATATGAGTGCATGAAATGATATAGCCATTTTGACTTGAACCATTTTACACAATACTTGATTATTATTTTTGTGATGATGGTTTTGGATTATGAGAGCCAAGTGAGAAAAGTCTTTCTCATTTCTATCATTTTCATTCTCTCTCTTGTGTTCTTGAGCTCTCATCTTCTTCCTCTTGCTCTCCCTCTCTTTAGTCTATGGTTCACTTGTCTCATGTGTTGAGAACCAAGAACCATAGAGAAAATCCCAACACACTCTTCTCTACTCACTCTAGTTCATAAGGTTTAGCTAACCAAGTGAACTAGTTTTTTCAAAGACCGAAGAAGAAGCCAAAGGTAGAAGCTTTCAGGTGGATCAATCTTCAGCGCAAGGAGACGACGGGGTGAAGCCGATCCGGACAACCATCGAGGCTTGAAGACGAAGGAGTTCAAGAAAGAAAGGTATAACCCCCTAACCGAGTAGTTAACAACTCCTAATTAGATTGTTAGTTAGATGTTTAACCAAGATCCGGTTTTGAGTCCATGTTACCGCCTCTAGAAAATTGTTTTTCACCAAATTCCGCATGCCCGAAAGTACCGGGAGAGGTAGCATGGACTTACAGTGGTATCAGAGCCTAGTTAAACACTACCTAACATGTTAGCATAGTAACTAGAAATTCGATCGGAGAAAAAGTCGCGAAATACACCCGGATTTCAAACTTTCTGTCGATTTTCAAAGTGCTGCAAAAATTATTTGAGATATACCAAAAATCGACTCATGGTTTTTAGAAGAAACTGCAAAAATTCGACCCACTGAATCGATCAACGCGCCGCGTTTCCGCAGCGGGAGCTTGCTCCCGCCGCGGAACCGCGGCCGAGTTGACTCGGTCGTGGGGTTTTATTTTTGTAGTTTGTTCATAGGGGTATTTTGGGATTTTTGGAATATGTATTTTCTGCCCAGATTTTCCAGAACGAAAATTTTGTGTTTGGGACCTGAAAATCCGTATTTTTGATCGAACTTCTAAAAGACTTAAGCTGACAGGTTTTTCTGTGATGTGATATTTGTATTGAACGTCTGCTAATCGCTATATGTCGATTAGTGGGGGTTATACAAATCTGTGATCTGTAATGTTGTTGGAATGTGTATATGAATTCATTGGATTGTCGCTGGGTGAATAGCCGGGGGTTGTGAGACGTAAGTTTTCTTTTCTTTCAATTCATGTAAATTTGTAAATTGATGTAATAATTATTTGTATGGCCGCACAACCGGGTCGGGGTTGTAGCCGTCATTGTATAATTTCTTTTTACTGTTTTTGCTCCTAGGATAGACCCATGGAGGGGGTGTACAAACTACCGGGTATGCCGAAGTGCCGAGTGGCCTACTCACGGAGTTGAGGGAGGTTTCTTCGCTTCGGGTACTTGGCGGGTAGTTTTCCGTACCCGTAGGGGTCTTGGGTGGGGTATTGGCTATTCACCACGACCGTGTAATCTGCTTTTCGTTACAGGCTCGTACGAATTGCGGGTTCCTAGTATATCCAATGTGTTTATCTGTGATCTGAAATGGCTATCATTGCAATATATCTATATATGATATTATTTAGGCGTTGCTTATGTTTTACAGCCGCGCTAGCCCAGCCCCCGCTCTGTCGTTGGTTAAGTAACCTAACGGGTAATGACGGGGCCCCGTGGCGAATGCGAATGGCATAAGCGTACATCATATTTTGGTTGTTTTCTGCAATGGTAGGATTAAATGATGGGACACATTAAAAGAACTAATGCAAGAATATCACGCATTAAAAGAACTAATGCAAGAAAAATAAACCAAGTAAAAGTCGTTGGAACACTTTCGAAAAACCACTCGGTTCTTTTCAAAACTAACTTTTAAATGCGGAGCTTGAGCCACTCCTTTTAAAAGCTATCTTGTTCCATCGATTATATCAAGTTCACTACGTTCACGGTTTAGCCAAAACCATTCGTAGCCCTCCATCATTTCAGTTAAATATTCGGTAGTATTCAAGCTATGTATTTTGACCTCACGCCAAGGCATAGTGATTGGTAGCTGCCGGATATTTATCTGTTGCATAGATAGTATGCGTTGGTTTGGGACAGCCGTACTGCCATTTTGGCCTACGTCAAGGGTAGGTACGGGTGGGTTCAAATTAACCTAGATAATGATGGGAAGAACTTGACATGTGACTTATGACATTTTGGCCTCACGCCAAGGTCATAAGAGCATGGGACAAAAATCCACATCGGGAGTTTCAAAAGAACTGAAACTTGCTAGTGTTGCATACCATTTGGAGTGTGATGATTCTGGTAGGATTTCTTCAGTTTCGTCACGCGATGATATTTGGATCCCGATCCTACTGTGAGTATATGCTACTCCTCGGGAAATTTCTCACTTAACGATCAATGCTATAAACCAAGTAGGTGTCTAGAAAGGTGTTAGCGGGGCTACGCCCCCAGGGAAAAGAGGTTATTTAATTAAGGAACTTCGCAAAAGCGTTGGAAAACCTCCCTCGAAGTACCGACACTGGCCTGGCTGAACGGTTAAGCAAGTATTGTACGGTGAGATTGATCCTGACTAATTCTTCCTTTTTGGTTTGAGGAGGGATTCGAGAAACAGTGGGAGCCATCCTGTTTAGACAAACTAAAAACCATTCTAAACTTGCAAGAGCATCATGCTGAGTGTTTCTTCTCTCTCCTAATTGCAGCGACCAATCGACATGACTGGACTTAAGTTACTTCTAGATAAAAACATATTGACAGGGCCAAACTACAAAGATTGGCTCAGGAATGTCAAGATGGCAATCACTTACGACAAGCTGGGGTATCTTCTTACCACCAAAGCTCCCCCTGTCCCGGGTCCCAAAACCAGCATCGCGGATAAGGAAATCCGTAAGACCTGGAAACTAGATTGCGCGAAGGCCAAGTGCCTCGTGCTTGCCTCTATAGACAACGAACATCAGAGGAGGCACGAGAATATGGACCTCGAATCCATATTTCTCCATACAAAAGAATTGTATGGAGAGCAGTCTCGTATCGCAAGATACGAAGTGTCGAAGAAGTTATTTTCGGCAAGGTTGGCCGTCGGATCATCGGTAGCGGAACACGTGCTTAAGATGATTGGCTACATAGAAGAGCTCGCGGACCTTGGGACCACGTTGGAGAATGAGCTCTATACGGACTTGATTCTCCAGTCCCTTCCTTCTACTTACGCCCAGTTTATCCTGAACTTCAACTTACAAGAAAAGGAAGTTGAACTTTCAGAACTCCTCAACATGCTGAGGAGCACAGAGGGCACCCTACAGAAAGGTAGGGAAACATCCACTTTGTTTGTAAGAGGATCGTCCTCTTCTAGGTCCAAGGCGAAAGCCAAGGGAAAGAAGAAGAAAGCCCCCGCCAAACCAAGGGGCGGTGTTAGTAAAGTGGATACGAAGGGAAAGGCAAAAGCAACAAAGAAAGTGGGAAAGCTTGTGGATAAGGAAGAATGCTTCTATTGTCATAAGAAGGGACACTGGAAAAATTATTGCAGGGCTTGGAAGGCCAGAACACAGGATCTGAAGCAAGTTGCGGCTTCAGCTTCAGGTGTATATGTTATTGAAAACTGTCTTTCAATAAACTCTACTTCCTGGGTATTGGATACCGGATCAGGATCTCATATCTGTAATTCTTTGCAGGCGTTGAGAAACCGTAGGGTTTTGAAGGCAGGTGACATGACCCTCAAAGTTGCAAACGGAGCTAGCATGGATGCTAAGGCCGTGGGGGACTATCACCTGGGAATGTCAGAAGGACATGTTTTGGTTTTGCGTAATTGCTTTTTTGTACCCAACGCAACTTGTAATATCATTTCTGTATCTTTGGTTTCTAAAGAAGGTTATGAATTTGTGTTTGTAAGCAATGTTGTAAACATTCACCTTAATCAAGTTCTGATTGGGTCAGGTACATTGAGCAATGGTATATACGTATTAAACCAACCACAGATTTTCAATGTCCAGAATACACACAAGAGAAAGTCTCCGGAAATAAATCAGACTTTCTTGTGGCATTGTAGACTGGGTCACATCAATGAGAGAAGGTTGACAAAGTTACATACAAAAGGATATTTGAATCCGTTTGAATATCAATCGTATGCCACTTGTCAATCCTGTCTCAAAGGAAAGATGACAAAGACTCCGTTCACTGGACACGGAGTAAGAGCGAGCGAGCTCTTGGGACTCGTACACAGCGACGTGTGCGGTCCAATGACTACACATGCGCGAAGCGGTTATTCTTACTTCATTACTTTTACGGATGACTTTTCAAGGTACGGTTATGTCTTCTTAATGAAACATAAGTCCGAAGCCTTTGGAAAATTCCAGGAATATAAGAATGAAGTAGAAAAACAAACCGGCAAAAGTATCAAGATCCTAAGATCGGATCGAGGTGGTGAATACTTGAGTGCCGAATTCCTGGACTATTTAAAAGAGAACGGAATTCTCTCTCAGTTTACTCCTCTATACACTCCGCAAAATAACGGTGTATCGGAGAGACGGAACCGAACCCTATTAGATATGGTACGGTCCATGATGAGTAACACTGAGTTACCGCGATCATTCTGGGGATATGCGCTAGAATCAGCCGCATACCTTTTGAACCGAGTTCCCACTAAGACTGTGTCTACCACACCATATGAGTTATGGAGTAGGAAGAAACCCTATCTTCAATATCTGAAGATCTGGGGATGTCCAGCTTTTGTCAAAAAGCAGCATGCGGACAAACTCGAGGCACGTTCAGTACTGTGCAAGTTTGTGGGATACCCAAAGAACACCAGGAGGTATCTTTTCTACCACGCAGAGGAACAAAAAGTCCTTGTTTCTCGTAATGCCCACTTTCTAGAACACCAGTTCTTGGAAAAGGAAATTAGTGGGAGCGCAGTAGAACTGGAAGAAATTCCAGAACCACAGACTATTACTGAAAGCATAGTGGAACCAGAGGGTTCAAAAGAACAGGACATTCCTACGCCGCTCCGCAGGAGTAGTAGGCAGTCTCATCCGCCCGAGAGATACTACGGTTTTCTCATAGACGGGGATAGAGAGGATTGCATCATAGATTATGATGAGCCTACTAGCTTCCAGCAGGCCGTTCAGAGCATTGACTCGGTAAAATTGCTGGATGCAATGCGGACCGAAATGGAGTCTATGTACACCAACAAGGTATGGACGTTGGACAATGCTCCAGACGGGGTAAAACCCGTAGGATGCAAGTGGATCTTCAAAAGGAAGATTGGTGTAGATGGACAGGTTGAGACCTATAAAGCTAGACTTGTTGCAAAGGGTTTCCGTCAAAGACCTGGCTTGGACTATGACGAAACCTTTTCTCCAGTGGCTATGCTGAAATCCATTCGGATCCTTCTTGCCATTGCTGCCTTCCACGATTATGAGATCTGGCAAATGGACGTAAAGACCGCTTTTCTAAATGGAAATTTAGAGGAGTGTGTCTATATGGACCAACCAGAGGGTTTCATTCAGAGTGGGAGCAGCGGAAAGGTGTGCAAGTTGCTTAAGTCCATCTATGGACTAAAGCAGGCATCGCGGAGTTGGAACATCTGTTTTGATGAAACGGTCAAGGAATTTGGCTTTATCAAAAATCCAGATGAACCATGCATCTATAGTAGATTTGTAGTGAGAACTGTAGTATTCCTCATTTTATACGTGGATGACATTCTCTTAATAGGAAATGACATTCCTATGCTACAATCAGTCAAGGGGTTCTTGTCACACAGGTTCTCCATGAAAGACCTGGGTGATGCCTCATACATCCTGGGGATCCGGATCCATCGTGATAGATCCAAGAGGATATTATGACTTTCACAGTCCAGGTACATAGACACCATACTGAAAAGATTCAGTATGGAAGATTCCAAGCGCGGTAACCTACCGGCTTGTCACGGGATCACCCTCTCTAAAGAGATGTCTCCCAAGACTGATTTGGAGAGGGATCGCATGTCTATTATACCCTACGCTTCTGCGGTAGGCTCTATAATGTATGCGATGTTGTGTACCAGACCGGATGTAGCTTATGCACTGAGTGTGGTTAGCCGGTATCAGTCAAACCCTGGGGAGAAGCACTAGATAGCGGTAAAGAACAATCTCAAGTACCTGAGAAGGACTAAGGAGATGTTCTTGGTGTACGGCGGAAAAGACCTCCAGATCGAGGCCTTTGCTGACTCCAGCTTCCAGAGTGACAAGGATGATTCCAAGTCCATGTCGGGTTTTGTCTTTACCCTCAATGGAGGGGAGGTGTGTTGGAAGAGTTCCAAACAAGAAACCATTGCAGACTCAACGATGGAAGCGGAATACATCGCTGCATCTGATGCCGCAAAAGAAGCTGTCTGGATGAGGAAGTTCTTGAAAGAACTTCAGGTGGTTCCGTCCATTGTTGATCCAATACCTCTGTATTGCGACAACAACGGGGCTATAGCTTTAGCGAAGGAACCCAGGTCCCATCAGAGATCCAGACACATCTTGAGGCGGTATCACCTGATCAGGGAGATCGTGGATCGCCAGGAGATCGAGGTTCGGAGGGTCGCTTCAGAAGATAACACTGTAGATCCATTCACCAAGGCCTTGTCCCAGACTCAGTTCGAGCGGCTGATCGAGATGATAGGTCTTCGATACGCCAGTACATGGCCTTAGTGCAAGTGGGAGATTGTTAGTGTATATGACCTAGAGGCCATTACTGTATCATACTAGTTTGTATATTACTTAATGGAAGCTTGGGATATTCACCTTGTATATACAATCTTGCTCAAAATAGTAGTATGCTACTTTGTTTGTTTCTACTTCAATGTGTACATGTGTTTATTTTAGTATATCACCTATGCATATTAGTGGAGCCCTTAGGATCTTTGCTTGATTACCAGCGTTGTGATGGCAGTCACACTAGTGGGGGCTGGGTAATCTATAAGCACATCCTTATGCAGGTCCCTAGTCGCAGGACTATCGAGACAGGGCATCGATACTCCGGAGTAGACTAGCGCATGCGCTTCTCATCCCAGAGTGGGAGATAGTCTGTCCCACAGCCATCAGTACGTCGTACTGGAGATAGTATGCGGGTGCTCGTTGGGTTACGAGTACACTGGACAGGACTCGTCGGGAACTGACCGGTTGGTATTATACCTATCGTCAGTTATCAGTTCCCAGGTGACATGAGTACAGCTTAGTCCACTGACTTGACACTATCACTTCACCTCGAGTGTGTTCCCACTGTACTTTGATTACTACCCTACCACGGCTCAAAGGAGTCGTGCAAACAGGTAGTAGTTGGGTGCAGTCCCGAAGCACTTGGAGGCAGTGACGGTTAGACAGGATTCGTCTCTCCCGGTATTGGGGGTTGACATCGCGCTGTGTCTAGGAGAGCCATTACACGAGTAGTCCCTGGCCAGGGCAAGCGAGATATACTGGTAGGCTTCCAGTGTTATCTCAGGGTGTATTGGGCTTCACTCCGACACGACTTGTACCGCTATTAGGGGACTGACGTTTACCGCCCCCCTAGGCCCGCCATGCGATGTATCAGACGAACAAACCGGACTGTACGGAGATTGTCACATTCAGGCTCAGTAGGAGTTCAGATGGGTTTCACCTCGTCAGTCTTCTTGTCGGCATCTACCTGGGGACCGTTACGCACAGCTAGTGCCGCTTGCGGTCTGTGGTTAAACCCACTGCCAGCGTAGTGTCGAGTCTTTAGAGTCCCATACAGAAAGCTATTCGCCTTTAGGCAAAAGAGTAGAGGTCGCATGGTTTTGCGACAGGGTTCAGTCACATCCGTACACTTGTGCACGTACAGTGTCCGGACAGTTAACACTAGCGGGCTTTGGTTTAAGCCAGATCCTAGTGTACGTTTTGGGATTGGTTTTATCCAGTATGTATTTGTGTTCCTCGGAACGCGAATGCGGGTGTGTATGCACAGTTGACGGAGAGACAGAGGCAGAGGATTCTCATTAGGGTTGTTGACCGTTGACTGTTGACTATTGACTTTTTGCTCAACCCTAATGAGAATATGATATGTAATTAACAATAATATTAATTAAGTATTGTGGTGACATGGTTGTTGAGGGGTTGACTTTGTTGACTTGTTGACTTTGTTGACCGGTTGACTAGGTTGGACTAGTTGACCATCATGATGACAATGGCTATCATTTCATGGCAAAGACTTTTTTTCTTGCTTGTTCTCTTATGCAATATGAGTGCATGAAATGATATAGCCATTTTGACTTGAACCATTTTACACAATACTTGATTACTATTTTTGTGATGATGGTTTTGGATTATGAGAGCCAAGTGAGAAAAGTCTTTCTCATTTCTATCATTTTCATCCTCTCTCTTGTGTTCTTGAGCTCTCATCTTCTTCCTCTTGCTCTCCCTCTCTTTAGTCTATGGTTCACTTGTCTCATGTGTTGAGAACCAAGAACCATAGAGAAAATCCCAACACACTCTTCTCTACTCACTCTAGTTCATAAGGTTTAGCAAACCAAGTGAACTTGTTTCTTCAAAGACCGAAGAAGAAGCCAAAGGTAGAAGCTTTCAGGTGGATCAATCTTCGGCGCAAGGAGATGACGGGGTGAAGTCGATCCGGACAACCATCGAGGCTTGAAGACGAAGGAGTTCAAGAAAGAAAGGGATAACCCCCTAACCGAGTAGTTAACAACTCCTAGTTAGGTTGTTAGTTAGATGTTTAACCAAGATCCGGTTTTGAGTCCATGTTACCGCCTCTAGAAAAAAAAAATTCACCAAATTCCGCATGCCCGAAAGTACCGGGAGAGGTAGCATGGACTTACAAAGAGGCACCCTCGCTATATTTTTTTATTGCTGCCTTGGCGATAACAAAACCAGTTTCCATTTTTTTCTTTTCACCATTTTATATTTTCTTCATTTTTTTTTTATCTATTTCCTTCATACATCGGCTTTAAGACAAGAGCATTTCAAGGTATCCTCTACTATCCCGGGCTTCAAGACGTGTGTGAGTGCGAATAGCAGGGTATCAACGTTCAAAATGTTTGGTTTCCAGAATAGAAACTATTTTTCAGACTTATTTTTATCCTCAGATTAGTGACTTCCTTCATCTTACTAACCCTTGGGACAACGGCTCATAACTACTTATTACTAGTTCGTATAAGAAAATTTCTAATTTTCTTGGTTTTCTTAAATTTTTCTAATCTCATGGATGTAATTGTTCACTATCTAAACTTTCATTATCTTATTTATGTACAAAAAATGTTAAATATTAAAATATTTTTATATTTTGAAAATTTTTAAATTTTTATAGGTTTTGAAAATTTTAAATTTTTATAGGTTTTTAAAGAAATGTTTTGTGCTTATGCAAATGATATGCAAATGATGCAAAAATAAGCGCAAACCTCCCCCAAACTTGTTTTCAACAGTGTCCTCACTGTTGCCAACCGCTATATCTACAAAACCTGTAAGCCTGGGAGGAATTTATTAGTGGGGGCAAAATATATAAGTGAAGATCTTCCCCCAAACTTATTCTTTTCACTCACCTCCATTCAAAAAGATAATGCAGTGATATACAGGACATGGGGTGAGACGGAGGAATTTTAATCCAAATAAAATGGCTCCTGTAAGAACAGGAGCTCCTCCGTAGGGTCAGTGGAAAAATACGGCTTTAGTCTATGTCCATTCACTTTGAAAAATGTGCCGTTTTTAACATTTTCTACTTCTACTGCCCCGTGCGAGAATACAGACCGCACAACAAAAGGTCCCTTCCACCGAGATCGAAGCTTACCCGCGTGAAGGTGTAGTCGTGAATCATAAAGAAGGACTTGTTGACCAGGTGAAAATATTTTCCTCAAAATGTTTTTATCGTGAAAAACCTTGGTCCTATTCTTTACGATTACAGCGTTATCATAAGCTTCATCGCGGAGTTCGCTTAGCTCATTTAATTACAGCTTCCGAAAGTTGCAGGCTTAGTTTAGGTCAAAGTTGATTTCCTTAATAGCCCACAATGCTTTATGCTCAATCTCGACAGGTAAGTGACATGCCTTCCCAAACACTATCCTATATGGAGACATCCCTAGGTCGGTTTTAAATGCAGTTCGGAATGCCCAAAGAGCATCCGTCAGTTTGGTCGACCAATCTTTTCTATTCTTAGCAACAGTCTTCTCCAAGATTTGTTTGATCTGTCTATTTGAAATCTCAGCCTGCCCGCTCGTTTGGGGATGATAGGGTGTAGAAACTCCGTGGTTGATTGCGTATTTCCGCATCAAATTCTCGAAAGACCTGTTGCAGAAATGTGTCCCATTATCGCTAATGATAGCGCGTGGGTGTCCAAATTGCGAAAAGATATTCTCTTTTAAGAACTTAATGACAACTTTCCTGTCATTAGTGCGACATGGAATGGCTTCAACCCACTTTGAGATATAATCAACTGCCAGCAGTATGTATAAATTCCCAAAGGAGTTAGGAAAGGGACCCATAAAATTAATGCCCCAAACATCGAAAATTTCAACCACTAAGATGGGTTGCTGAGGCATTTCATTTCTCCGGGAAATTCTACCCGTGTATTGACATTGTGTACAGGTTTTGCAATGCTCAAATGCGTCCTTGAACAAGGTCGGCCAATAAAAACCGCATTGCAAAACCTTCTCCGCCGTCTTTTTAGGACCGAAGTGACCCCTACAGGCCTGATCATGACAAAAAGAAAGAACACTCTTGAACTCTTCTTTCGGGACACACCGGCGAATGATCTGATCAGGACAATATTTAAACAAATATGGATCATCCCAGTAAAAGTGTTTTACTTAGGATAGAAAATGGTATTTGTCCTGTTTTGACCAATCGCTGGGTATAAGTCCCGTGACAAGATAGTTCACAATATTCCTGAACCAAGGTTCATTGGATACGCTCAAGAGTTGTTCGTCCGGAAACGAATCATTGATCGGCAGGGTCATAGGGGAAGAAGAGATGCGTGAAAGATGTTCGGTTACCATGTTTTCACATCCTTTCTTATCTTTGATAACAAGATCAAATTCTTGTAGTAGAAGGATCCAACGTATTAGCCTACCTTTTGCATCCTTCTTCGCCAGAAGATGTTTTATGGCGGAATGGTCAGTGTACACAACTATTGGAGAGCCAATTAAGTAAGGCCTGAATTTTTCTAATGCAAATACTACTGCCAAAAGTTCCTTTTCGGTAGTTGTATAATTGATTTGAGCATCATTCAGGGTCTTACTCGCATAATAGATCACGTGTGGTATCTTTTCAATGTGTTGTCCTAAAACTGCACCTACTGCAAAATCGGATGCATCACAAATGAGCTTAAAGGGGTAGTCCCAATTTGGAGACGATAGAACGGGGGCTGTAGTGGGGAGTGTTTGAGTGAGTCGAATGCTGCCTCACAATCCGAGTCAAAGTGGAAGGTCGTATCCTTGGCCAAGAGAAATGTTAAGGGTCTAATAATTTTGCTAAAATCCATAATGAATCTCCTATAAAAGACCGCATGGCCAAGAAAGGATCGAATGTCTTTGACTCTTTTGGGATGAGGAAGGTTTTGAATGACATCTATCTTAGCTCTGTCAACCTCAATGCCTTTCTGTGAAATAGCATGTCCAAGCACAATTTCTTCTTGGACCATGAAATGGCATTTTTCCCAATTTAAGGTTAAGTTCTTCTCTTTGCAACGAGTAAGAACTGCGTCAAGATTCGATAGGCAATCATAAAAAGAGTCTCCAAAAATCGAGAAATCGTCCATAAAGATCTCCAGAAAATTCTCTACCATGTCAGAGAATATCCCCATCATACACCGCTGAAAGGTAGCGGGAGCATTGCATAACCCAAAGGGCATGCGTCTATAAGCAAAGGTACCAAAAGGATAAATAAAAGTGGCTTTATCTTGATCCTTTTTGGCGATGGGGACCTGATTATAGCCAGAGTATCCGTCCATAAAGCAATAATACTCTCGTCCAGCTAAGCGTTCCAGCATTTGATCAATGAATGGTAGAGGAAAGTGGTCTTTCCTCGTGGCGGCATTGAGTTTTTTGTAATCAATACATACACGCCACCCAGTTTGGGCGCGTGTCTGAATCAACCATTTGACTCATTGGTAATAACAGTGATGCCGGATTTCTTAGGGACGACATGTATAGGACTCACCCATTGGCTATCGGAGATTGGGTATATAATACCATTATCAAGGCATTTGACGATCTCTTTCATCACCGCTTCCTTCATGACGGGATTTAACCGTCTCTGTGGTTCTCGGGTTGGTCTGGCATCATCCATCACATGTATATGATGTTCTACTATCAAGAGACTAATCCCTTTGATGTCCGCCATAGTCCAACCAAACGCCTCTCTATTAGATCTCAATACCGATAAAAGTGCATTCTCTTGCTCTGATGCTAGAGAAGCGGATATGATAACCGGTAAAGACTCATTCTCACCTAAATAAGCATATTTAAGATGAGAAAGTAAAATTTTGAGATCTAATGTTAGCAGAGCAATAATAGAAGGTGGGATCATCGAGTGATTTTTGGAGTCACACAGAAGCTCATAGCTTGTGAAAGATACAGACTCGGGGGGTGATAGGTCAGGAGTGTCGGACTCAAGTGTAGGAAAAGTGTCCTCACTAAGATCATGTGCAAGATCAAACAGTGATGTGGTAGTGTCGTCGAGATCTGTAAAGCAAAGTTCCTCAGCTCCGCAACTTTCGGGAGCGATCTCGTGGACAGAGCACACATCAAGAATATGAGCAGAGGGTTCTGATGGCTGACTTCCAACTTTGTAGATGTTTAGTTCAATGGTCATATTTCCAAATGATAAGTTCATTGAACCATTTCTACAATTAATAACAGCGTTGGAAGTGGCAAGGAAAGGTCGACCCAAAATCACCGGAATTTGGCTTCGGGGGTTTGCTATAGGTTGTGTATCAAGTACAATGAAGTCTACATGGAATACAAATTCCCCGACCTTTATCAACACATCCTCTAGTTCACCCCTTGGTTTGGTGATTGAACGGTCTGCCATTTGGAGAGTGCAGTGAGCAGGTTTCAACTCTCCTATCCCTAGTTGCTCATATACAGAATATGGAAGTAGGTTAACACTCGCGCCAAGGTCTAAAAGAGCACGATTTATGTTTTTACCCCCAATAGAAATCGATATCGTTGGACATCCTGGGTCCTTACGTTTCTTTGGTTGCTGTGGAATAAAAGCAGTGCTAATGTTATTAGACATGAAGACCTTCTTCGGCACTTGAGTCTTCCTCTTCCTAGTGCACAAGTCCTTAAGAATTTTCGCATAAGCGGGGACTTGTTGAATCGCATCTAGGAGAGGGATGTTGATGTTAACCTGTTTGAAAATTTCCATAATTTTCTCCATATGTAGACTCGATTTGTTACCCCTTAACCGATTCGGGTAAGGAGCTTTAGCAATAAGTGCCGGGTCCATCATAGGAGAAGGAAGTGGGGGTAGACGCGATCCTAAAATAGGAGTGGGGATTGTCTGTGGAGAACTAGAAAGGCTATACTGAGGTGTCGAGCCTAGTGGGAAATGGAGAATAGGCCCGCAAGAAGGCGGTGGGGTAGAAGAACAAGGATCAAAAGCAGAAGTGTGTGTGTGAGGAAAGGTCTCAGCCAGTGTGTTATTGATAGGATTTTCAATATCATCAATTCCTTCCCCGACATGGTTATTCAGCACTCTTCCTGATCTCAACGTTGTGATGGTATTTACATTGTAATGCCCAGGATTCGGTAGGGGTTGAGACGGAAGTTTCCCTTTTTCTCTCGCACTCATTTCGGCTTTAAGTCGTGCAATTTCAGCTTCCATCGATCTGATACTCTCAGCTTGGGACGCTGAGTTTTTCTTTATCTCACTGACGGAAGATCTAACCTCAGCCGACACCTCTATGAAATTTGACAAGAGTGATTTCATGGTTTGAGTGAATTGAGAGAATTCGTCAGAACAGGACAACTGCATAGGATAAAACTGTGCAGGAGTGTTGACCTGGTTTTGGAAATTTTGTGACTGGTAGGGGTGCTGAGTGAGTTGAAGTGGTTGCTGTTGTGGTGGAAGAGCCCTTTGAAAATTATTTTGTCCTGGAACCGTGTTTTGAGATTGTTGTTGGTTCTAAGCAAAATTCGGGTGATTCTTCCAACCCTGATTGTATGTGGAAGAATATGGATCGTTTCTAGGTCTTTGAAATGCAGCATTAGTATGCTCGTGATATTGAAATGGAGAGTTTAATGGACATTCTTCCGTTAAGTGAGAAGGATCAGAACAGCACCCACATACAGTTTTGGAGAGCGACATTGGGTTTAGGGAGGCTGCTGAAAATTTGTGTTCCATAGCCTCGAGCTTCTTTTGCATTGCTGCCATCTCAGCTCGAACACCTATGGACACATCAATTTGGTGTACGCCACCCATATTCAATGATTGGGTTCCACTCTCCCACTGTAGTGATTTTTCAGCGAACTCTTCTAAAAATTTCCAAGCTTCCCCATCATCCTTGGTCATAAAGGTGCCTTGACACATGTTTTCAAGGTTCTGTTTAGTGTTTGGGTTAATGCCCTCATATATGATACGGCAAAGATCCCATCTCGGGATGCCGTGATGAGGACATTGAACCAAAAGATCCTTGAAACGTTCAAAGCATTTAGAGAATGGTTCAGTAGGAAGCTGGGTGAATTGATTCAGTACGCTACGGATTCAAGCTGTCTTTTGCATAGGGTAAAATTTCTTAAGGAATGCCGCAACGAATTCTTCCCAATTCGTAATGGAGTGTGCGGTAGTGTTATATAGCCACTTCTCGGCCATATCGCACAAAGTAAATGGAAGAAGTCGTAGACGCATAGCATCCACTGAAAGTTGTGACGTACCCATCATTATGCATACGTTTTCAAATTTGGTGATAAAAACGTAAGCGTCTTCAGTCTCGAGTCCGTGGAATTTTGGTAAAAGGTTGATGTATTGGAGTTTAATTTCAAAATTATCCCCGTTGGCTGGTGGAATGGATAAGCAGGTCGAAGGAGGACCTCGTAATGGATAGCACCTCTCTTGGAGAGAGATGCGGGGTGGATTTTGCACACCAACGGACGGCGGCAGATTAGTGTTAAAGAAATTCGATGGAGACAGATCCATCGATGTGGGTGTGGTGGTGGGTAAAGAAGAAGTAAATGGAGAAGTACCGACTTCGAAGTCGATAAAGGGTACGCGGACTAAACGGGCACTAGAATCCCGTGTCCAGCCTATCTTGCACTAAAAAGGGTTAGTACAAGTGGCAGCGTGACTTATAATTAGGGGAAATGAATGAATGAATGCGGTGTTTGTTTTGAAAGATGATACGGAATTTTGAAAAAAATGATGCAAGAACAACAAATGCAACACACAAAACCCTAATTCTAGTTGCCACCTAGGTCAAATCTCTAGACCGCTCCTAACTGCCAAAAGACAAGTCGCAGGATAAATCCTCCACTGCCTCTTTGTCTCTTCTGTGGCCAGGTAAGTGCCAGGTAAGTGGGAGGTTCTCCACTACGTAAGTAGTGGGCCTAATTAAGTAACCACTAGCCTTAGACACACCTGCCTTAGACACCACAAGAGAAACGCGGATAAGCAATGAATTACCTACGGCCTTCTTCTGTCCTAAGTGAGCGCGACGGTCCTTAGAGTCATCTCTAGATATTTTTTAGTTAATGAGGGTCAATGCGGATGCAAATTTTGTGATTTTTGGGGCTTAGGAAGGCTAATGAACTCCCCACCTAATCTGGATTTGGTCTTTGCCCCTTAATGTCCGTATTAATTATGCAAACAACCACAAAACCAAAAACACGCACAATTTAATTTTGCTTTTTGCGGAGCTGCGATTTTTGCAAAGAAGCCTGGAGAAAAATGTTAATTGGAGTAGACAGAGGAGGAGATAAGAAAGTTAGGGATCACCTGAGAGCAAAATTGTACAGAGAGGCTTTCACCTAGCCGCGGAACCGCCGCAATAGGTGGCTCCGACCGCGGAAACGCGCCCGTCTATGTTGTTCACTGCACCAGTTTTTCACAGCAAGCTGCTGTTAACTCCTTGAGCTCTCTGGAATTTTCCAAAAAAAAAATTCAATTGCACAACAAGCTCCAGATTTCCTTGCAACAAACCGCAACAAATCGTTTAGTGTTTTGCGCGAATTTTGATCTCAAAATTGTAATGGAATAAATCTTTCAATTCAAATTTCAATATAGAACGAATTAGCGTGCGATCCCCGGCAACGGCGCCATTTGATTGATCTAATTTCTCGTTGTGTCGGTTTAGAAAATGAATAGAAATCACAATCAAAGAATTATTTGACCGCAATCAATAACGGTGTCGGTTTGTAGCGCATTAGTGAGTGCGGATCGTCCACAGGGATTGCGCGATTCGTTCGTATTTTGTTTTGTTTAAATAGAAAATTTAATAGAAAAGAAAAGCAAAAACGATTCAAGATTTATATCGATGAATTTCAAGAATCAACTAGTCTAATCAAGAATCAAGAAAGCGATAAACATCAAGAATCAAGAATTGATAGAATTCCAATCGATTTAGGTTTCAAGATTTGAAGTAAAGCTCATAGGAATCGATTAGATCGTAGATGTGAAGAAGACTAGAAATTACCGTTTCTTATCCATTAACAAATTGATGCTAAATCGATGTAGATTCATCGAGGATCAAGGATCTTGCGAAGAATTAGGGTTCCTCTTACTATCCTTTGTCCTTTCGATGAATCGCATTCACTAGATAGCTTCTAGGAAATCGAATGATCGATCGTTGATCTCTAGATCGTGCGAAAAGAATCAAGAACGCATTTCACATCAATCTAGATCATCGATCATTCAATTTTCAAGAATTTACAATTGTTATAGGACTTAATAAAACGTTTAAATATTCGTCAACATCATCATTCTACAATCGTCTCGATTCCTCCACGAGCAGAGTTTTACTCAAGCATCATCACGAAGAATACATTCAAGAATTGAATACGAATCATAATGCTCGAATTGAAATATAAGCAAGTTTAAAGAATCTTCACCTTTATTTATATCAATAATTAGTTACAACTCTCAAGAACTACAAGAGGAAGGAACTTTGATCGTCGAATCTAGCGTCGCTCGGCTCCTTGAGTCGTAGATCGGCTTGGATCTCATGCTCCGTTGAAGTCCGGCTTCACCTCTAAAGGATCGTTGAAGACTTGCTTTGCTTGCACTCAAAGGATCTTGAATTTGAGGTTTCTTGATTTGGATTAGGGTTAGGGTTTGGAGGTGGTAGGTGTTAGGTTGAAGAACTAGAGAGTGATTAGCTTTCAACAACAATGATGAACAACTTTGAACAACCCTTTCAAGAGAGACCTAGGGGCTTTTTATAGGTTTCCCAAACCCTAGGTCTAGGATTTTGAATTTTGAATTTCCCTCCAAAAGTTTGTTATAGGGAGAGGCTTCTAGAAGTAGTTAGTTAGGGTTTAGCTTCTAGCTTAAGCTAGGAGGTTAGGGAGAAGGTTCTAGGTTCTTAATGTAGTTTAGGTGAAGCTTGTTGTGGAAGCTAGGAATGTTTAGTTTAGAACCTTAGGGCTTGCTGATCTGGCAGAAAGTTTTGGAGTAATCTGGAGAATGTAGTATCTTGCTGAGATGTAGGAGCTGAGATAGCAGTTATGCGGCTAAAATGAGGTGATGACGTGGCCAAGCCGCCGCGGTTCCGCGGCGCAAGGCGGCTCTGGCCGCGGAACCGCGGCCAAGTTGGAGTCTTAGGGCTTCAACTCTCTAGTGTTGCTTCCTGATGTCTTATTGGTGTTTTTCTGATATGTTGAATCTCTTAATGCCTTTTAGATCATTGCCAGATTCCAAATCCTTGAGTTGGCGTATTCTTTAGCAGCACTGTTATGTAAATTTGACCAATCTTCTGTAATTTCCTGCACAGACATCGAAACACAAATTGCGCAATATAGGAATGATGCGATGTTATGAAATACAGTCAATTTCCCTTTAAGTGCCAGTTTTAAAGTCTAACACATGCAATCTGATATTTTACGACTGTTTTGCTAATATGTACAATATGAATACCGAACACTTCTAGATGAGTGCAAATGATAGGGAAATTGCCGGTTTAAAGATGCAGTATTTTCGACTGATCACTTGCGGGATAGGCATTATGGTCCCTGCGATAAGACAAAGAAAGGGGCAGATTACTCATAAGAAGCAGAAGCAGAAACATGGTGAAATAAAATGTACCAAGGCCTAAGGATGCTCGAAGTCGTTCCTCTTCCCTAAAAGTCTTGAGAGAAGCAGCGAGAGCTTCTTCGGTAGAAATGCCTAATAAAATAGGAAAAGCGTTATTCAAAAAACAATGATAAAGGTATGATGCAATGGCAAAAAGTACAACTAATGATCACCTAATCGCGCGAGGTTGGCCAACCCCTCTTCGCGTCTTGCCAATCGTTCGGAAGCTGCAATGGCAGCCGCCAGATCAGTGTCATCTGATGGCATAAATAGGCCGTCGTTGGTCCCGTACTCACTCAAGCCCTCGCTGTAAGGAGCATGAGGTTCCTGACCAAATACGACGTCAGCAGAGAAGTGCGACTTCTTTTTCTTCTTCTGTGCGCGAGCTCCGGTCGCAGCCAGCACCAGCTTGCGTTTCGTGGGCACTTTAGGACGGCGAGTCCCGATATCCGAGCCCACTCCAGATTCGGGTGAAGCTACGGTTACCTTCTCCACGAGAGCACGGGGCGTCGATGGCACGTCCACAGGACCACGGGGCAATCCACGTGTGGGGCTTAGCACACGTAGAGGCTTAACTGCAACAGCCTCTCTTAGCGGAGGGGACACGGCAATCCGTCACCTTAAAGGGACGTTGCGATCGCTGGCAGGGGGTGCACTCTTACGATCGAGCAACAGCCGCCTCTCCTCCCTGATGACAGCACCCATCGCGTGCTGATACCAGGCTCCGTACACGTTAAGGGCCCTCGGGATGCAACTTGGCTCGCTAATGAAGAAGTGGGAGCCCGTATTCAAGCGCATAAAGTGATGCAGCGCACCCCGGATTCCCTCCCTGGTGGCAGCAGGTTCTTCCAAAAACACCTCCAGTGGGACCTTCTGGTTATAACTTAGCTGCTGGGAAAAATGATGGGGGTTGTATCTCATAAAAAGCGCCGTATCATTTTGCCTGAATACGAGGAAGCCCGGCCTGATAGAATATAGATGTAGAATCTCTCGAGCTTTCAATAAGGAGGCCCCATCCATAAAATTTCCGCGCAATGCCAACACCGTCTTGGAAGTTTCCTGGCCAATCGTCAGGACTTTGTTTGTAAAAAACATACGAGCTCCGACCGTGCGCGGACGAAGAAGCAACCCCCTAGCCTCCCACTGAGACAGATTCACGATAGAAGCGTCAACCAGCCGTATAATTCAGGGGAATTTGCACTTCTCGAAAAACGAGGGTCTTTTATGAATACCAAATACCCCGAGCACGTGCATTTCCATCCACGAAGTAAAGTGGTGCATCGGGAAGTTGGCAGCTTGCACCCCCGGTTCAGTTGTATCCGCTGCCACACTAAGACCATGGTATAGGTGGGCCAGCCCGGCAATCCCGATGGCCACTTGTATTCCGGCCACCATTCGATGTGCTGGGTAGAAGACGGACGACCTCATATAGCGAGGGTGCATGGGGAGCGCGAACCAACACAACCATAGCCCGAGAAACCCGAGAAAGAAAGTTTCATCGTCAATGCACGGAACAACGATTTCTGATAAAGGGATGATCACGGCATCGGGAAGACAAAAACCCTTCTGATCATCTTCCAGTACTGGTTGACGGTCCAAGCCAAAGCCGAAGGGATCGTCGAGCTTAGCAAATTTTTCCGCCTCGTTGCGATAGAATCTCCGGTCGAAGAAACCGGGCAATGAAGTCTGCGAAACTGACCCCCCGGCCTCCGGATTCCAAGAAAAGTCTCTCGTACAAATTCAGCACCTTTATCAGACTAGGAAACTGGTGCTGGATAGCGTTCTCCGGTGTTAGGCCCATCACCACTGGCTTGGTGGCGAAAACGTATTCGTCCGGAGGAAGCAGCTCCTCGTAGTGTTCCCCCATAACCGGCAAACCGGAAATCTCAGCGAATTTTTCTAAGGAGATGGAGACTTCTTTGTCCAGTAGAAGAAAGGTATGGGTTGGGATGTTCCATTGCTCCAAGAACGCCTTAATCCACCATGTCGGAGGAGCAGAATATTGGAACAGCGAGGCATAAACCGCAGGGTATAGACCGATCTTCAGCAAGTGCGTCTTCTTCGCTGACAAAATGTACCCGGCCCACTGCAAATACCCGACCGAATGTCGGGGGGTCAACCCGATGTTGTAGGGTTGTCCCCAAGGGCGCGACTCGCCCTGGCATATGCACCGCCCCAAAGTATCCAAAGCCGCCGGCAGATGCATGGGTATGGCGGCAATCGAAGGTTGAAGAAGACCCTCCGAAGTCCAATTGACAACCTCCACGGCATAGTTCACCGGGGGTGCAACGCGTATGAAATCGACGAGATCGGATCTGATGGCGTTGCACAGGAGAAGCTTCGACGACCTCTGATTATCTGGTCGTACCACCTACCCCATAAGTGAAGATTTTTGTGTTCCGGGTCATAGTCTCTGATAAGCGCGAGAACCTCCCGGTCCACCGGTGCCTCAGGGAATCCTCCCTCTGAACGGAAAAACGGGAAAGAAAGATCGGAAGACATGCCGCCTGCGAGAAAGAACAGAATTCAATTATCAGTATTATAATTTTAAAATTTTGACACTCGGCCCTTTAAAATTTATACCACACTGCAATACAATGGAAAGAGGACCAAAGGTGGACCCACAAAATCCAGATGGCAATGCATCAATTAATAAAACAGCCTCATCATTGGATAAGGCTGTCAATTAATGAGGAAATCCTCAAGGAATATTCTCATTGAATGAGAAATCCCTTGGGAAAAGGAGAAAATCTCCCTTTGAGAGCAAAGCTCTGTAACAGAGTGACACTTGTCAAACTCTGGTCATGAAGGAATAAAATTCCTTAAAGAGCCTGGCTCTGTAATGATGATGGAAAATACATCAAAGATTAATTAAAATTAATTCTTGAGAATTAAAATTCTGGGATCTTCAAGATCCATGAAAAAACTCTTAAGAGTTCTTCATCAAAGATCAAAAGATCTACATATTATCAAAAGAGCAGAGCTCTGATTCATGGGATAAGAACCCCCAAGAAAAGATCTGTTTAGATCTATGGGTTCATGAGAGCAAGGCTCTATTAATGAAACCCTAAAAGGGTTTTCTTTAGATCAAAGATCTATGAAGAGCAAGGCTCTGTTAATGGGTAAAAACCCTAATTTATTAAAATTAAAATTTTTAATTTTACCTAAAAGTTCTGACTCTTGAAGGTTCTTAACAAAAGAGCAAGGCTCTGAGCAAAAATTCTCAAAGAAGATGATAACCATCTGAGGACCAAAGGTCCTATTTATAGGCACTGAAACGCCTCTTCAACTTCTGAGTTGATCCAAGGGCTCAGATGTTGCCACCGCTGCACTCACGTATGCGCCACGTGAGCGCAACGGTGGGGGGGCATTTGTTTCCCCAATCAGAGCAAAGCTCTGTTTTGAATTTCAAAATTCAAAAATTGAAGCAACGCTTCAGATCCCATGCGCTGCGCGCTGCGTGCCACGTATCAAAAGCAGACGCGCCAGGAGCGCTTCGACCTAGGCAGCGCACCCACAATCAAAGCAAAGCTCTGTTTCAAAATTCAAACTTAAAAGTTGAAGCAACGCTTCAGATCCGGCGCTGCGCGCCACGTGTTAGACACAGGTGCGCTAGCGCGGTTGCGCTGCGCTCTGCTCTGCGCGCAACGTGTCAGACACAGGTGCGCTAGCGCGGTTGCGCTGCGCGCCACGTGTCAGACACTCACGGGTGCACGAGCGCAGTTGCGCTGCGCGCCACGTGTTGAACGTAGGTGCGCTAGCGTAAGGTGCGCCAGCGCTGGAATTAAAAATTCCCCCACCGTCAGATCTAAAGATCTCCTAATAATAAATTATTAATTAATCAGAACTAAAATTCTGTTATGGAAAGATTTTTCAATCTTATTAAAACAAGAAGATTATTTTCTGTAAAACAGAAACCTCAAGATCAAAGATCCAACGGTGGGAAATATTCCCAAATCAATCAGAGAAAGATCTCTTAAAACTGATTTAACAAAGCATTTGTCCCTATATAAAGGCCCCTAGACTTCAAGTCTCACATACAGAATACAAGATAGAGAACACACAGAAAGAAAGAGAAAAACCTTCTGCAAAAAGAAGAGCAAGCTCTTAGAAAGAAGAAGATTTTTCTTCATCTCCAAGGTAAAGAACTATGTTCTTGAATAACAGAGATGAATCCATCTCGTAAAAAGAAGAACCATCTTCTAAAACGATCTTAGATCTATAAAAAAACCAAGGTCTTTGATTTAAAGAAAAGATCAAAAGATCTAATCATAAAGAAAAATAATAATAAACAAAAGAAGTATTTTACTTCATTCACGGATCTTTGATTTATAAAGGCAGAGCCTTTTATGAAAACAAGAACTCTTCTTCTTGGATCTTGAGGGAAAGCCTCCTTTAAGAAGAACATAAAATTTGTTCTTTGATCTTAAAATTGATCAGAGGCACTTTGCGCTAGTGAAAAGTGCCTTGCACTCATGAACTGCGCCTTTGCGTTCCTTGGATCGGCGCTCAGCGCCAAAACATGCCACGTGTCAACCATAGACACCACTTACGCTTTGCGCTTTTGAAACTGAGCGCTGTGCTCATGGACTGGCGCTCAGCACCAAGTGCGCCACGTGTCACTCTCTGGCGCGCCAACAGACTAGCGCAATGCGCTCGTAAATTAAAAGCGCAATACGCTAACAAACTAGCGCTTAGCGCTAAGCGCGCCACGTGTCACTCACTGGTGCGCTAACAGACTAGCGCAAAGCGCTCATAAATGGATAGCGCAATGTGTTAATGAACCAGCGTTTAGAGCTAAGCGCGACAAGTGTCACCTTCAGGTGCGCTAGCGCAATGCGCTCTTCAATTGGCGCAAAGCGCCTGACGTGCCACGTGGCGCACTGTCAGAACATGCTCTGTTCTGATAAAGACAAAAATGTCAGAGCCCAATGCCTAGCATTATTAAAAGGTCTGAGCCCAAATAAAGGCTTAATAGCCAGAACAAAAAAATAAAATGTTAAACTTTTTTTTAATTAATTAGACTTAGCCCAATTCTGGCCATAAGTCCTCAACTTATGTTGAACTGAGCACATCTGCTCTTTCAACCAACTCACCTTGTTTCAAGGGTACATCTCTTCACTCCTTTGATATTTGTCGTTGCAATTCCTCAACGTCTTCAAAGAGGTGACGGGTCCCGACAACCACACATTTCACGGACTGTGGGGTCCTTAAACTCATGGACTATGATGTCCTTAACCTCGACCGCGATGTCTTTAAACTAACATTCGACCGTGATGTCTTAAAACTAACATTGGACTGTGTGGTCCTTAAACCCATGGACTATGATGTCCTTAACCTCGACCGTGATGTCTTAAAACTAACATTGGACTGTGGGGTCCTTAAACTCACGGACTATGATGTCCTTAACCTCGACCGCGATGTCTTAAAACTAACAATGGACCGTAATGTCCTTAAACTAATTATCTACCGCAATTTCATTAAACTAAACAAAAGAGTCTAATTGCTCTCTTGTTGGATCTAAACGATCTCGTTAAGTTGATCTTAGTCTAAAATTAGACTAACGTATCCTTAACAAACGTTTAAGTTGATCTTAGTCTCAAATGAGGCTAACGTATCCTTAAACCCAAATCACCCAAACCCAAATCTAAGAAAGATACGGATTTGGACTAGTCCACGCCCTACGGGCGACAACATAACTTAGTCTCCGTATACAATCCACGGGAAACCAAACACAAAACAAACACCCACGACATGAAGTGACCACATGGAGAAGGAGAAAGTTGTTACCGCGACACGGTAGCGTAATTAACTGTAGGGGCTTGCGCCTGCAGGGAAGAGCGTCCCCACAATCAAACAACCCCTCAAACGAGGGGGAATCTGACGAAATCTGCTACATCGGCCGCATCCATTTAAACCTTCGATACATGGTGCCATAAATCAACTTGGCATCTTCGGAGAGGTGGACGGATAGTCCCAATTAGCATCTGCCCCCATATTCAGGCAAGACGTTCGTCTTTCCGGTTTCCGGCGGTAAACAATGTCGTCGCTTCATTTTTGTTTTGATGATGTCGTGCCGTTTCTTTACTGAAATAGGGTAGACATATGTAGGACCCCTATGCTGTATGTATCGCAGTTGAAGTCCGGAGCTCGGAATATGCCATTGCTCCATTTTTTATTCGACCCTTGGGTCTTTGTTGACGTCGTATCTGCACCCTGCTGGAGTGAGAAGGACTGCCGGGATAGTCTCTAGGTTGTATTTGAACCGTCAAGACTTGGAGCTAGGATTTTACCGTGACTCCATTTCTATTTGACCCTTGGTCTTTGTTGACGTCGTGTCTGCACCCTACCGGTATGAGGAGAACGTCGGGATGATCTCTAAGCTTTAAATGTTTCCATTAAGATCTGAAATTAGGATTTTGCCGTCACTTCACATTTATTTGATTGTTGCGTCCGCATCCTACTGAAATGAGGAGCATGTCGAGCTGGAGCTAGGATTTTTTTTTCCATCACTCCACTTTTGTTTGTTGACGTTGCGTCTGCACCCTGTTGGAATAAGAAGAAAGTCGAGCTGATCTCTAGGTGGTAGATATTGCCATCAAGATCTGGCTCTCCCTTTGACGGAGCATGATGGGAAAATATGGCTCCCTTTCTTTCATTTGTGCCCATGAATCGTATACAAGAGTCAATATGGATATACTTGCAGGGCAGAGGAAATTATATATATATATATATATATATGTGTGTGTGTGTGTGTGTGTGTGTGTGTGTGTGTGTTTCCGTGATACTCTATCTTTTCAGCTTTTCATATCGCGAAAGTCGTATTGCCCAATCATTTTGGCTTTTTATTCGTGGTGCCCAATCATTTCGACTATTTTTTAATATTTTTTACTCACTGCTTTTTATTGCAAGTTGCCCAAACATCTAGGCATTTTTATATGCATATTTTTTGCTCCCTGATTTTTATTGCGAGTTGCCCCATCATTTCGACTATTTCATATGCATTTATTTTGCTACTCGCTGCTATTTTTATTGCGAGTTTGGAATCTGATACCAACCTTGGCATCACCATCGCTATGACTGGAATATTTCCAGGAGCGAATCATCATTTGCCTTGAAAGAACTTGGAGTTTGACACCTATTTAGGCATCAGCATCGCTACGACTGGAATGTTTCCAGGAGCGAATCATCATTTGCCTTTGTTGATTTGAACAAAAATGGCTTAGTAAACGGGGTTAAGATCTTGTCGACTAAGACTTTTTGACTTTATGAACTGTAAGGGTCTCATAAGGTTATTTCTCCCTACGAGTCGTGAGGATCTCGTAGATGTATTTTCTCCTTAGGAATCGTGGGGATTTCTATGTGTGTGTTCTTTTATAAGTCATAAAGATCTTATAAGAGTATTTTCTCCTTATTAGTCGAGAGGACTTACAAGTGTCGTTCACCACATGGGAGCATTTCTCGCCATTGGAGGAACTTGGTGGGGAATATTTATTCGTTCCCGTGGATTATATACAAGGGTCGATATTGGACCGCCTGTTGGGCAACATCAGGGGAATATGACGGCTTAAAAACAGGTTTAGATCCCTATAGCTTAAGGCTTTTGAATCTTACGAGCCGTGAAGGTCTCATAAGTGGAATTCTCCTTACGAGTCATGAGGATCCCATATGTGTGTATATATATTTTTTATGTTTTTTTACGAGATTGTGCCCTTCCAGGTTTTCATAATCTCGCCGGTAATCCTGCCGTTTTTACTCCTGGCGCCCTTTCAGGTTTCATCCATACCCATTTTGCTTATGAACATACCGTTTTTTAACGAGATTGCGCCCTTCCGAGTTTTCACAAGCTTGCCGATAGTCCTGCTGTTTTTACTCACGGCTCCCATTCGGGTTTTCATCCGTGCCCATTTCGCTTGTAGACATACCATTTTTTTTGAACGATAGAACTCCCGAAAGTAGTCTCAACGCAGGTGACCCATCTGTTTGCCAGTGGGACTTGGGGATGCAACCCTCGCCATTGAGACTTCGATTGTAATATAGATCTCAAGGTAGTGTATCGCCGTATTTTGGGGCGATGCGCATGTTTAAGGACGCTTCAGTCCTATATCGCCCTGTTTGTGGAGAAATCCTAGTTTATGGACTTTTTGGTCCGATGTCGCCATATTTGAGGCGAAGTTCTAGTTTAGGGAAATCTCGGTTCGTTGTTAGTTTAAGGACTTTTAGGTCCATTGTCGCCGTTTTTGAGGCGAGGTTTTAGTTTAAGGGCATCTCGGTCCGTTGTTAGTTTAGGGACTTCTTGATCCGTTGTCGCCGTTTTTGAGGCAAATTTCTAATTTAAGGACATCTCGGTCCGTCACCGCCATGTTTGAGACAACGGGGTTTCTTTGCATATTACTCTCAGAGTTTTTGACTCAGGAAGGTAGCGAGCGGACACAAGCATCGTCATCTATCATTAACCCAATTCGTGACTCGTTAGGCGTAGTATTTTTTGAGGAATCGGCCGTTTATTGCCCGGAAGGGTATTTCGCCATGCATATCCACCTTGAGAGACTTTGTCTATGATGTACGGGCCTTCAGTTTGGCTCGAATTTCCCCCGTTTTGCATGATTGAGGATCATTGGTCTTTTGACGACTAGCACGAGTTCGCCTTGGCGGAATGTTCTCGGCCTGGTCAGTCTTTCGTATGACCGCGTCATCCTTACTTTATAAGCCTCCAGGTTTTGTTGTGCTTTAAGGCGAGTTTCGTCAAGGGCATCGAGCTCCTTAAGCCGAAGATGAGCATTTTCTTCATCTGTCAACTCGTATCGAACCGCTACTTATAGAGAAGTGAGCTCTATTTCTAGGGGAAGCACTACTTCCGTGCCGAATACCAACGCATATGGTGTTGTATTCGTAGTCGTTTTGAACGTTGTTTGGTATGCCCATAGAGCTTTATACAGCCTTTCATGCCAGTCTCTTTTGTTTTTGGACATCGTTTTCTTTATAATCTTCGTCATGGTCATGTTGAAAGCTTCAGCTAGACCGTTGGCACGAGAATTATAAACTGAAGAGTATCTCCAATCTATTTTATGTTGTTGTATGAAGCGGCTGATTTTATGGCTCCTGTAGGCCGACCTATTATCCGAGATAATTCGTCGCGGAGTGCCGAACCGGTAGATTACATGGGTTCCGAAGAAATGGAGGATATTCTCCGTCTTCACCTCCCTTAGTGGTATTTCTTTTGCCTACTTAGAAAAGTAATCGGTCGTTGCCAGTATTAACCGATGTCCTTTGGACGATACTGGTTCAATAGGGCCGATTATATCGGTTCCCCACATTTCGAACGGCCAGCTAACTACTGTTGGGTGTAGCGGATTTAGATGCTGGTGGATGAAGTCCCCGTGAATTTGGCACGAGTGACACTACTTCGCATATTCGAGGCAGTACTGAATTATCGGGGGCCAATAGTAACCCATTCTTTTGATCTTCAGCTTCATCATTGGTCCAGCTTGGCGAGAACCATAGAGGCCGTCGTGAGTTTCTTAGACGACTTTCTTTGCTTTCTTCAGCCCCAGGCATCTTAGCCATAGACAGTTGAACGATCTCTTATATAGAGTATCATTGACGAAGGCGAAGGATAGAGCTCGTTTTATGAGATGATGTCTAGACAGCGCATTTTTAGGCATTCGTTGGGATTTGAAGTAGTCTATGAAGATCTCCCTCCAATCCTTGACCTTTTCTTCGTTCTCTATTTGAAGGGCTGCTTATTCGGTCATTTCTTTCCCTCCGGATGGCTTTGTTAAGTCTCCCAAAGATATTTCTATTGGCATGAGGATCCCACGGCTTTGCATGATGATCTTTACATCATCGAGGTCTTCGTTGGCTAATTCCTTAGCCAATTTGGCCAACGCATCCGCCTTGCTGTTTTCCGCATACGGTATACTCTCCAGGATGTAGGAGGGGATTTGTGTCAGCAGTTGCTGCACTCTTTCGCCGTACTTTATTAGCTCTGGCTTGCACGTCTGATAGTCATCATTTACTTGGCTAACGATCAGCTGGGAGTCTCCATATATGAGGATGTTTTTGATTCTCATGTCGACAACGATCTCGAGACCTGCTATCAAAACTTCATATTCAGCTTCGTTATTAGTCTTCAGCTCCATTAAGGAAAGGGCGTAACGCAATATCCCTCCTTATGGGGTCACGAAGATAAGGCCCACCCCGTCTTTGATTATGAGGGTATTCTGCTTTCGCTTCTTTATTGTCACGACTCGAAAGGTACGGAGCGTAAATTACGAAACGTCTCAAGGCGTACGTAACCTAAGTAAGCCAAAATCGAGAAATCAAAACCAAATAGAGCAGTAGAGTGAAGGAAAACCAAAATATATAAAGAAAATTTCAAATAATTAAGTCGCATCAAGCTTTTAAAAGCAACATCCATTTTTCCGAAAAATTCGGCAGAGTCTCCTTTGTAAAAACTGACCCCAAACAGGTACAAAACAGGAATATATATACAACATGAAATAAGGCATACTCAAGCGGGAGCTAGCTCTTCGCCTAAAGGCGGATTCACAATCCCACGCAATAAATATCATAACTATGCAGAATAAGTAAGTAAAAACAAAAAAAATTAAACATCATGTCGGCTCAAGTGAGCTCGACCCAGAAATACAACATATAAATACACAAATCTCACTGTCTCGTCTCTAAGTCGCTAATACAATAAAACATGTAGTAAATACGGTAGATGGAGTACGCTAGATACAAATATGACACAAGTGGCAACAAAATAACCCCGCAACCCACCTACGAACAGTGCTGCGAATCCAAGCAAAAAAGAGCAAAAGAGGAGGTGCGCCCGCCGCTACTGTGCTGACGGGTCAGACCTGCAAAACACTGTGGCACCACGGGGGTGAGTTTCCAACTCGTGAGTAAAAATAACATCTAATAAGGCTATTGTAAGCATGTACACAATGATGTCACAACCTACATATGCTAATATGATGCGATGTAATAATATGCATGTAGCATGAATGCAATGAATAATGCGAGATTTGAATATAAATAACATGGGAAATCTGTGTTTTTATCTTAATAAAACTTTCGAAATTTTGTTGTAGTTTCATCAATGAAATCAATATAAATCTGTGTCCGTATCGACATCAATATGAAAATCTCAGTAAATCCGGGCTCCGGCAATCCGGACTGGCCCATAAATATAAATCTCAGGCTCAATAGCAATATCTGGGGCTCCGGCTATCCGGACTGACCTAACTCCGATCGGTACCCTCCGGATATCTGACGAGTCAACAAACAATCATCGGTCAGCAATGCTCCACTGTCACAGGCTTAACGCCTATATCTGGGATTTTCTTGCTCCGGGGTACCGCACCGGGTCCACCATGCACCCACAAACGGTTCCTACTCCTCCTCGAATCGGGTGTAGGATACTGCTCAAGCACCAAGAAATCTCAAGGTGGACAATAGATGCATCATTTCATGAGAAAACCGCAAACTTACATTTTTAAAATGGTAATATGTTTTCAAATCTTTGCAGTTCCTCTAATCCATAAATATCATAAATACGGAAATCATCGAGCGAATCATGATACATGAATGTCTATGATATTAATAATATGAAATGCAATGCGGAAACTAGAAAGCTATGCGTGAACAATGATGCAATAAGATGTGTGCATGTGTCTAGCAATCCTACATATCCATATCAAGGAATTAAATATATCAATTGCAGGTTATTAACATAATGGCACAAGTGATAAGATTTGGATTTAACTAGTTAAGTGTTTGTGGCATAGCAATTACCAAGGCGTGTGTGTTCCCATGAATAGTGCCCGTGCAGCATAAACCAATGGTAATAGTGCGAGTGTCCTATGAGGTACTAGCACCATATATATATGTATGACGAATGATGCAATGCAACGGGATGATAATTAGGAACTACGCATCTAATTATAGTTTAAACTACATTCTAACTATCGGGCGTCAAGCGCCATCCAAACGATTTCTCCCGTAGATATGTACATCTACTCACCGGAATGTCTCAACTAGCCAGGTCCAACGACCGCCTTTCCTTTCCGTGCCCAAACCCCAACACCTAACTCACCCCTCTGGCCACAATTTGCGGCCAGAACTAATTTATTTGCGGCCAAGTAGGGGAATTGGGGTCCCGTGCTATGTGTGTGTGTCCCTAGCTCAGTAACTGAGTCACAGTATCTGCAACTTTTGCTTGAAGCACTCGCTTCAAAAGCAGATCACAAAACCACCCAAAATCTTAACTAAAACATTTAATTTACACTAATTTAAAACAATAAGGTATAATAGTGTAATCTGAAGCAATTACTTGGGTTAAACGACACTAATAGCACTTAATTGAGCTAATCAAGTCCTAAAAACCCTAACTTATCCTAATATTCACTTAAACCGTCCAATTAGCACTAAAACCCACATAAATAATTTAAACCAAAATAACTACAAGTTTAGCAAAGAGGTGATTAAAGTGGGCTTAACACCTCACAATAGGTCAAGTAGTGGCACCACTTGCTGGTCTTGCCCCTAGAGTTCAGATTTGGTTCCAAAACCCAACAAAGGAGGGATCAAAGTGAGGTTGGTGTGATGGTAGATGAGTTTTAATGAAGATTTGGGCAAGGAATTGATGAGAGAAGAAGGAGATGAAGGGGGGAGCTGAGCTGCTGCTGGAAATTTAGGAGAGAGAGTGTGTGAGAGAGAGAGTATCCCAAGTCAAAGCTCACCAAGCTTAATAAATACCCCCCATGCCTCTCTTTTCTCTCATTTTTCTATTTCTTTTATTGTTTATTTGTTAAGGGTTTTATTTTAAAAAGAAGAATGAAATGAAATTTGAATGAAGAGGAAAAATGAAGAATGTGTTAAAATGTGTTAAGTGTGCATGCAAGTTACACTAAGTAGCTTGGAAAAATATAATTAAGGAAATTTTTAATTAAGTGAACACTAAGCAAATTACTAATCAATAAAATACATTTATATATAAAAACACATATTTTCACAATTAAAGTTTGATTTATTCCAGTTTATGTGGAAATTTATAAATTACGAGATTTTATGAAAAACACACATTATCCCTAATTTACACGAAATTAATCTAACGAGTTTCAAAGTGTTACAATCTTCCCCCTTAAAGAAATTCTGTCCCCGAATTTAAAATTCTAGCTACGCGTACCTTCAAAGAGATGGGGATAATTCTTCCTCATCTCGTCCTCGGTCTCCCAGGTGACCTCCTCGCTGCTCGGGCCACGCTAAAGGACATTGACGGACGGTATAACCTTCGATCTCAATTTCTTCACCTGCCGATCCAGGATGACCACCGGCTGCTCTGCAAAAGAAAGGCCGCGCTCCGGCTGGATCGTCGGGTGCTGAATCGCATGCGAAGGATCATGAAGATACTTGTGGAGCATCGAAACGTGAAATACGGGGTGAACATCTGGAAAACTGGGCGGAAGAGCTAACCGATAAGCAACTGCACCAACACGCTCGAGGATCTCGTAGGGGACCACATATCTGGGACTAAGTTTCCCCTTCTTTCCAAATCTCATCACATCCTTCATTGGGGAGACCCTCAAGAAAACATGATCACCAACAGAAAACTCAAGTCTGCGCCGGCGACGGTCCGCATAAGATCTCTGCCTGCTCTGGGCTGCTCTCATCCTATCACGAATCAACTGGATCTTCGCGGCCGTCTCCTCAACAATCTGCGGCCACAAAATACTGCTCTCGCTGATCTCTGTCCAACAGACGGGCGATCTGCATCTCCTTCCATATAGAGCCTCGAATGGTGCCAGCTGTGGAAACTGTTGTTGTAGGAGAACTCTACTAATGGCAAATGGTGATCCCAGCTACCTCCGAAATCTAAAACGCACGCTCGGAGCATGTCCTCGAGAGTCTGAATTGTCCGCTCTGACTGGCCGTCTGTCTGCGGATGAAATGTTGTGCTGAAACTCAAGCGGGTGCCCAAAACCTCCTGAAGCCTCTGCCATAGTCGGCTGGTAAACTGGGTGCCTCGGTCGAACACAATACACGTCAGGACGCCATGCAACCGTACGATCTCGTCGATGTAAATCTGGGCATACTGAGCAAATCCGAAAGTGGTCTTCACTGGCAGGAAGTGAGACGCTTTCGTCAATCGATCCACGATCACCCAAATAGAGTCATACCCTCGACTGGTCCTGGGTAGACCCACGATGAAGTCCATAGAAATCGGCTCCCATTTCCACTCCGGAATGGGCAAAGGCTGCAACTATCCCGCTGGCTTCTGGTACTCGGCCTTGACTTGCTGACAAGTCAGGCATCTCGACACGAAGTCTGTGACTTCCTTCTTCATCCCGTCCCACCAGTAAACATCTCTCAGATCATGGTACATCTTGGTGGAACCTGGAAGAACACTGTACACCGATCAGTGTACCTCCTCAATGTTGGAGATAGTGTCCTCAAAGTCAATTGTTGGATCGCAGGTACGTAATTGCAATGATTGAGGCAGGACCTATACCGATATGACAGTCTTGCTCGAGATGATAGTATGCTATCTGGTTTGTCTTTATCATCGTATACATGCTTTAGTTCGCTATTGCATATTGATAGAGCCCATAGGATTCTTGCTTGACTACCAGCAGTATGATGGCGATCATATACGTGGGAGCTGGGGTCTGTAAGCACATCCTTAAAGTGTCCCTAGTCGTGGGAGTTTCGAGACAAGGCATCGATACTCCAGAGTAGACTAGTGTATACAGTCGAGACCCCGACGAGGGATGGTGGCCGGTCTCATAAGCCATTGGTGTCAGTTGGTTCACCTAAGATGTATGCAGGTGCTTATTAGGTTATGAGTACACCGGACAGGACTCGCCGGGAACATGCTAGTTGGTATTATACATATCGTCAGATAGCAGTTCCCAGGTGACATGTGTACAGGTTAGTTCATCGACCTGAGGTCGTCATTTTTCTCGTGTGAGTTCCCATTGTGCTTTGATTTCTACCCTACCACGGCTCAAAGGAGTCGTGCAAACAGGTCCTTTTTGGGTACAGTCCCGAACCACATGGAGGCAAGTGAGCGGATCGGCAGGGGATTCGTCTCTCCCGGTATTGGGGGTGAGATCGCACTGTGTCTAGGAGATCTATTACACAAAGCCCTCGGCCGAGGCAGGAGATTTGCTGGTAGGTACTCCAATAGTATCTCAGGGTGTTCTGGGCCTCTCTGACACGACTTATACTGCTATTGGGGGTCTGACGTTACCAGCCCCTAGTCCGATATGCGATACTCATAGACGAACGGACCGGACTGTATGTATATTGTCACTGTTAGGCTCAGTAGGGTTTAGAGATGAGTTCGCTCGTCTGCTTCCCTTCCAATCAATACACAGGCAAACCGTTACGTACAGCTTGTACCTCTGACGTGCTAGAGGTTATACCCAGTTTCAGTGTGTTGATGAGTCATGAGAGTCCCCCACAGACACTTTCCCAAGTTCGGACGAAACGTTGTAGAGGCCGTATGGTTTTATGGCAGGGTTCGGAAAATGCACGTGCGTTTTCGAACGTGTCATTTTTCGGGCAGATAATACTGGTAGGCTTTGGTTTAAGCCGGAACCCAGTATTATACTGTGTAGATATAATATCTATGTCTCAGATGCATTTGTATTCAGTCGTAATACAAATGCGGGTCTGTTTATACTGATACAGGGTTATCCTGAAATTCGTTTCAGGATCACTTTTGGAAGTTGCCAGTTTCCTGTTTTCTATCACCCGTCTTTAACATTCGGTTAAAGACGGATTTATCTTTTCTTGAGATGAGTGTGAAAGCTTCTAGAAGGTGACTGGGATAATGACTAAGCTTGTGAGTCATTGATGCATTAAGTGTTCATTTAATGATTGTGATGACTAGGTTCATTATCATTGGTTTGCTTTAAATGAGTTCATACTAGGTGTTTAGATGACTTATCTCTTCTTTGATCTTATAGTCACCTTCCCCTCTCCTACACTCACCCCCCTCTCATCTATAAGTGGCCGGCCACTTCATGTGGTGTGGGTAATGGTTGCTTGAGAGAAAAAAGATGAGAGTTTAAGTATATGGAAATTTGATAGATACTCATTTCACATTTCCACCCGATCCTAAAGGCAACTTCATTAACCGTTCGTCCATTGCTTTGGACGTAACGAGACAAAGTGTTCTACTCATTCTCCACAACATCTTGGTCGTCTCTTTTAGCAAACTTGACGACCGAGTTGCCTGGGTTCAGAGGCGGGAGCCCGTTTAAAAATCCGTCGACGTGGTGCCACCTGGACGAGAAGACTGGAGATTCAGGAGATCGGAGCAGCCGCAACAAAGCGTGGGATGATGGTTGAAGACCAAAGGACTCGGATCGTTCGGTATAACTCTTCTACCCACTTTGTAATTTGTTAGTTTAGCTTTAATGGCAGATCCGGGTTATAGTACACGATAGCGCCAGTTGTAAAAAGTTTTTGTTCCGCTTTTGGCGTCTGTTAGACGGCCGGGGCGCTACCGTGGACTTACAGCGGTATCAGAGCCTCACCATTAAGCTATACTAACTTGTGCTAACGCGTTTAAAATATCGATCAAACGGATTTTCGAAAACCGCAAATTCTAAGTTCTGAGTTTCTGTTAATTTTAAATGATGTCTAAAAATTATTTTACATATGCCAGAAAATCAAGCAGGGCTTTTATAGAATACTGGAGAAAAACGACCAACTGCGTCGATCGTACGGCCGCGGAAACGTGGTCAAAGCCTGGCTTTGACCGCGGAACCGCGACACATTTGGTGACTCGGTTGGCAATTTTTCTCTTGTTGTTTCTAAATTGGAAATTGTGGTGTTTGGTACTGTTCTTTTGGGCCCAGATTTTGTTACTGTACAGCAGATGTACGTGGGGCCCACTTCGGGAAATTTAGTCGATCGAAATTTTAAACTTGTTAGTATGCAGTACTTACTTTATATCTCCGACCGGGAATGTCATTTGATCGGTAAACCGCGTCTAATTGCTATAGTTCTTTTAGACGGGTTTGCGAACGTGACATTCGCGTTGATGTTCTGTGTTGTGTTGTGATGTTGCGGATTTGTCGTGGTGGATAGCAGGGTGCAATGGTAGTGCAGTTTGGATTTATTTGTACATTTGATATTGTGGGGCGAGCGTCCAACATGTGGACTGCCGTCACTGCCTGTTGTATAATATTCTTTTGGGGAACGACCGGGTTGTGGTCGATGTACCCGTTGTACAATTTTTTATTTCTGTACTAGGTTTATCCCGCGAAGGAGTGCATGAATAGCCGGGTTCTGGAGGGCAACGGGTCCGTATCTTATGGTTTTGAGAGGCAGAGGGGCCTCACTCTAGAATTGGCAGACTATTCGCCGCACTCATAGGGGGTACAGGTTGACCTAAGGAGGGGTGCTCAATTTACCGGATTTCTTGAAGTGCCGGGTGTTCCATTCACTGTGTTGTGGGGACTACCTCGCTTCATGTTTTGGCGGGTAACTTGCCGCACCCGTAGGGGTCTAGGTTTCATTGCACAGGCTATCCACACGACCAGGGGAACTTCGAGTTTTCAGCAGCGGCTCTGTGAAACCCGGGGATCCCAGATTATCTGTATTGTTCTGTGATGCTTATTACTTTTCTGTAATGTTGCATATTATCACGCCTGGAGCGATTATTGTATATTGGTATATATACTATTAGATGTTGTATATGTTTTACACCCGTGCTAGTCCAGCCCCCGCTCTGTCGTTAGTTAAGTAACCTAATGGGTGATGACGGGATCCAGTGACGAATGCGGATGGCATATACATACATTTTATTTTCGTTCTTTTCTGGTGTGATTGATTGATGGGACTGCGTTGATTCTTATCAATGCAAGTAAAACAAACCTATATTTGATGTTGTTGGAACAAATTTTAAAAGGTGTTATTACAAAGATATTTCCTTTTGTTTTGCATAGTGATATTCAGTTAGAATATCCTGCACCTCATTCGACGAGGCAAGGGCAGATATCCCTTCACCGGGAGTGACCCCTTGGGCAGAAGTTTACGTCAGGGTAATAACTTCAATATAGTCGATTACAAGTTGCTTTACATCGCGGTATTCAGTTGGAATATCCTGCACCTCATTCCACGAGGAAAGAGCCGAGATCCCTTCACCAAGAGTGAACTCTTTAGCAAAGGTTTTCGCCACTATATTTTTATAAAAAGCTATCAGGTTCCTTCAACGAGATCAAGTTCATTACATTAAAGGTTTTTCGCCAAAAACCAGCCGTAGCCCTCCGTCATTTCTTTTGGGTATTCAGTAGTATTCAAGCTATGTATTTTGGCCCTTAGTCAAGGCATAGTGTTTGGTAGCTGCTGGATATTCATTTGTTGCATAGATAGATGAGTTGGTTTAGGACAGTCGTTCTGCCATTTTGGCCCTTAATCAAGGGCATGTGCGGGTGGGTTCAAATTGACCTGGATAGTGACGGGTAGAACTTGGCATGTGACTTATGACATTTTGGCCCTTAGTCAAGGTTATAAGAGCATGGGGCAAAAATCACATCGGGAGTTTCAAACATACAGCAAACTTGCCAGGCATGTGCATACTTTCTGGAGTGTGATAACTTGAGTGGCTTCCATCAAGTTATCATGCGATGATAGTTGGATCCCGATTCTCACTGATGAGTTAGTTTACTCTTCGGGTGATCCCGACTAATTCTTCTTTCAGGTTTGGAGGAGAATTTGAGATTACAGTGGGAGGTTTCCTGATTAGATAAAGTGATAACCATTCTAATCTAGATTAGAGTGCACGCAGAGTGTTTCTTTTCTCTCTCTCTCTCTTTTTGGCAGCGACCTTTGACCGACCCTAGACTATGACTCAGTGACCAAGTTGACCGAACCTTCTTACAATAATGGCTTTTGGATTGTCTGAGTTGCATAAGTCATTGCCGCTCCTTCTTTTACCCTTTGTATTTCTCAGAACACCCTGTGTTACTATGGACATCCACTTCCATTGGATAGATCCATCGTATGGTTATATACGAACTCGAAGGGACTTCTTCGAGGATGGATCCAGGTTCAGGAGAAATAGAATTGGTTTATTCAGTTGTCTTTTGTTATCACCTTCTCTCAGGTTGCAAGGGCTCCTTAGTTTAGGAGAGTACACCTATTACGCTTATTGGATAGTCTTATTCCAAACCATGGGATGGTGCCGAAAGGTAGGGAATGAAGAAAACCAATTAGCCTAAGTAGGGTGTACAGAAGATAATATGTAAAGACAAGATAAAGTGATTGGAAAGAGGGCAAAGTAAACTGCGACTGTTATCATTCACGACCAAACCGTGTACTTCATCGCCACTCCTATTTCACCTTTGCTTTTTTCCCCAATTTGGGAGAAATAGAATAAGGTATTATTCAGTTGTCTTTCATCACCTTTTCTCAAGTTGCGAGTACTCCTAGGATTAGGAGAGTACACCAATTATGCTAACTGGATAGTCTTCTTCCAAACCATAGGCTGATGCCGAACGGTAAGGAAGGAAGAAAACCATTTAGCCTAACGATGGTGTACAGAAGGTAACGACTAAAGACAAATAAAGAGATTTGGAGAGATGGCAAAGAAATATACGGTTACAGTCATGAATAGGATTATGGAAGAGGCATTACTAGGAATACCAGGATACCCCTACGAGACATTTTAATGTTTCAGTTTCACTGCGCATTATTAAAAGAAAACTGTTTTTCCGATTAGATACTTACTCCAGGGTATGTATTTACCAGGTTTCATTCTCATATCTGTATGGTTTTTTCAGATGATAAGTGGGAGTAAGTTATTGGGAATTAAGGTGATTGGGAATTAAGGTGATCATCCTCATTATATCGGAATTCGTTGTAATTGGTGATATTTGAGGAAATCGCCTGGGTACAGTTTTCAACCTACGATGCACAGGTTTTGAGTTATTCAAACTCAGGGGACTTATACAGAGTATTGTATGTTGTCCAGTGTCCGTCAGGACAAAGGGGTAGGTCCTCGTACTATGTTCTGTTTACTTATAACTTCTCTAGTTTTTAGATAAGTGTTTCGCAAAAATACAATGTCTAAGTTTTGAGAAGTTGTGGGTATAAGAATAAAGTAGAGAACCAGGTGTCACAAGTATCGGGATTCTTCGAAGAGATTGAAGATATAGATTCTTATGATTGGTATTCAGATGATAGTAATGGCTTTGAGAAACTTGTTTCTCTTTCAGGTTACTCATAATTGGATGGATTTCTACGTTGAGTAATGCTGATTAGCCTCTCTCCATTAAGTTGATATGCACTGGAGACAGATGCATGATTTGAATCTGGTTCCAATTAAATTAGTGTCTCTGTTTCTATATTGTATATAGAATGGTTCATATCTTAACGATGTTAAGATACGGGGAGTTTTCCAGCTTATGCTTATAACCAGACACTGGATAAATCAAGGCACGTTTCTGTAGGCAGTTTGTGGGTTGACCCTGGCTTTGACGAGGGTTGACATTTCTACCATCTGGAAGATCAATAGTTATATTGTTCTTGACTCGCCACAGTTTTATTAAAATGGAATTTTTCAGAAAATAGTAGTGGGAGTATGGTAGAACTGGAAGTGATTCCAGAACCGCAAACGATTACGGAAAATTTAATAGGACCAATATATTCAATCAGGTTTGACATTCCATTAGCCACTCCGCAGATATGGTGGGTAACCTCAGACACCCGAGAGGTACTCCGGTAGCCTCAAGGACGGTGACATGGAGGTTCTTGTTTACCCAGACTTGACACTACTGTTGTTCCAGACTATGAGACCCGGCAAGAGGATATGTATAACGTCGTTCTAAACATGCTTTAGAAGTGTACGTAGATATTATTTTGCCAGAGGGTTGTCATAGTCAGTGGGAGCAGCGGAAGCATAGTGGGCAAGTAGCTTATGTCTATTTATAGACTTGAGCAGTTATAGCGGAGATAGATAATCTAATTTGATGTGACAGTCATGGCTTTGACTTCATCAGAATAGGGGATGGATCTGTTGAGAAGGTAGTAGGGTGTAATGTCCTGGTATTTGGATGACATACACAAAGTAGGAAGTAAAATTCCTACACTACGATCGTTTGTACTGTGGTTATCACACAGTTGTTTCTTCACAAAGGACATAGATATAATATCATACATTCTGGTTACTGGATCTATGGATTTAGATCTAGATTTGGGTAGTTTCCTAATATGGGTACTTTGACAGTATTCTAATAGTATTTTAGAATAGATGACTCCTAGCATGGTGGTGTACCTGCAGGTGATGGAGTCACCCTCTCTAAAGGTGTCTTAGAGACTAAAGGAGAGAGGGATGTGCATGATTGGCAGATCACTTGCTTAGGCAATTGAGTCAATCATGAGATGTCAAGTACCACACCAGATGTTGTTTTTTGCACTTGATGCGATAAGTTTTTATTAATCCAATCCTGAAGAAACATAAGGGAGCAGTTTTAGAACAAAAGTGTTTGTTCTACGGATTTGATGACGGCAGCCTCCTTCGGGAGACGGTTATCATTCCAGGCTTCCAAGGTGACATGGATGACAGAGTGATTGTCAGAGTTATAGTTTTTCCTCTGACGAGAGACAGTATTATGGACAGGTGGTCCAAGAGGATACTGTGGGAGGCTTGGTGCTGGATACTGATTAGGTTCAGTTATCGATACAGTCTAAGAAGTTTGGATTTAGAGTTCATTTATGAACTAGGTCTCATCAAATATCCAGACATATTCTAAGACAAGTATTACTCGATTCGGGAGATGGATTTCTCCGCGAACTTGAGATTTAGAGAGACATAGAAAGAAACTGTAGGGTTCCTAGGCACACTAGTGAGGTCTCACAAGGCATCAACCATGCCAATTTAAAATTTTACGGGTGCCGAGAAACCCTAATACGGATCGTTAACTAGATATCTAGGCGAATCATGCAAGTTAATTACTTTAACTGCTAAAGTGAACGGAAATACAACCTTTGTAGATCCGGTGCTCCACCTCCATAGCTCCGCAATGAAGTCCCCTCGCTGGAAAAGTCGGATCCCGGACTCATGCGTCGGCTTCATCGGAGAAATGGGCGGGCTAGGTCGTCGATGTCCATGCCGAAGATGATCTACGTCGAGGCATCGCAAGATCAAGCTCCCACTTCACCAAGTCATGAAACTTATGAAGAGAACACCCTATACTACTTGGCAAGAGGTAGAGAATGAAGAAATAGGAAGTGGGTTCACCTTAGAATTGGATTTCTCACTTGTTTTCATCAATCACCATTGATGAAGTAAGGTTTCTTCATGTGTCAAGATGAAGAAGAAGATGGAAATGTGTTATGATAAGTATATATTAAATAGAAAATAAATCAAATACTTATCATAAACTAACCATGGTCTAGTGTAGAGAATGAATTATGGTTAAGTGGGATGGTTAGGGTTAAGCATGAGACAAAATGGTTACTAAAGTCAATGCTTCATGAAGGTTCAAAGAATAAAACAAAACTAGCAACCATTCTTCTCATTATCATTTCCATAATAAATAAATAAATAAATAGATATGAAAATCTAAACCCTAATCATTTACATAACCATGGTTCAATCTTTACACAAACTCAAGTAAACTTGTATCATCAAACATGATACACCCAAGTGCACAAAATCATATCGCATATACAATGCGCACATCCGAGTGAGAAAATCCATCTTAAGTGAACCAATACTAGTTAATGCAAAGTAATATATCAAATATATAATTATGCATTAAATCATTAAATCAACACTTGATTTAACGATCCGGTCATATCGCATATAACCGGCTAGTATCCTATGTATCGGCTTATCGAATCAATCTTCGATTCGATAACTAGGTTATATCGCATACAACCACTCGACACATTCATCGCGAGAATGAAATACGGTATCACATACATGCATTATTCTCGGTCCCGCACATATCTCATATGCGCTCCTATTTCGTTTCGCTTGAGCCAGGAAACCTCTGTGTAGAACTCTAAAGACTCGTCAATACGCCGGCAGCAGATGATGATCATATCAAACATCCACAAGCCGCAAGCGGTCTGCTAAACGTAACGGCCACCCGGGTATTGAGCGATCAGAAGATCGACGAGCAAGCCCGCTCACACTCCTGTGAATCCAACCAGTAACACTTACCGTACAGTCCGGTCTGTTCGTCTGATATGTCGCATATCTCGCCTAGGGGTGGTAAACGTCAGACCCCAATAGCTTGATAAGTCGTGTCGATATGTGGTCTATAACAATTCGAGAAACTACTGGTAACACTTACCAGTAAATCTCAGCAACCCTGGCCAGGGATTTCCTGTTATAGCCAATCGAACACAGCGCAACATCAACTCCCTATACCGGGAGAGACGAATCCCCTCCTATCGCTCATTGCCTCCATGTGATTCGGGACTGTATCCAAAAACCACCGTTTTGCACGCCCTCTTGGACGTGGTAAGGTGGAAATCAAAGCACGGTGGGAACCACACAAGACTCTATGACGATCTCGGGTCTACAGACTAACCTGTACCAGTGTCACCAGAGAACTGCCATCTGACGTGAGGTATAATACCATCTGGGAGTTCTCGGCGAGTCCGTCCAGTGTACCCAGTCTCCACTGAGCACCCGTATATCATCTCTAATGTCAAACACCAATGGATATGGGATCATCCATCGCCCATCTGTATGGGTCGAGAAGGTATACGCTAGTCTACTCTGGTATATCGATGCCCCATCTCGATATACCCACGACTAGGGACCTTGAAGGATGTACTTATGGACTACCATGTCCCCACTAGTATGATCTGCATCATAGTCCAGGTAGTCAAGTACACATCCTAAGGGCTTTACCAACATGTAACAGAGAGACAATTAGTGTACATGTTAAGGTAAAGAGTAACCAGATAGCATACTATCATGTCGAGCGAGAAAGTCCTCCCTATATATGTCACAGTATCCACTACAATATACATCCTGTGTATAGTAATGGCCTCTAGGGCATACATATAACTAACAATCTCCCACTTGCACTAGGGCCATCTGTAGCAGTGGTTGTAGTATCTCATACTCAACCATCCCATGAAAGTCTCTCTCTGGGAAAAGGCCTTTGTGAGTGGATCCGCCCGTGTTTTCCTCTGAGTCTGCTCTCCTAACCTCGATCACCCTGGAGATCAACTATCTCCATGATCAGGTGATGCTGCCTCAGAATATGTCTGGATCACTGATGGGACAGACGTTCCTTGGCATAAGTCACAACTCCATTGTCACACAATGGGAGGAACAAAGTTCATCTCATGAACTAATATACACCTAGAAAGACTCTTTGGTAGTATCTTAAGTAGCGATGTATCCAGCCTTTAATCGTCTAGTATGCCACGGTATCTAGCTTGGAACTCTTCCAACATACCGTCCCTTTACTGAGGGTAAAGACAATGCCTGTGACTGACATTCAGTCGTCTTTATCACCCTGGAACCCTTCTAGTGATTCTCCCCAGGATCGATTGATACCATCTCACTACTACTAGTGAGATTCCTAGCATCCAACTACATCTATCTCATAGATGAGAATTCTGGATTTAGGAGGTATCATTTTGATCCTATATGGAGAATCATTGTGATAAGCGGAGATTGATCGAGCGTAGCATAGGAAACTCCTTCCCTATCAAGAGTATGTCATCCACGTACTCTACGAGGATCATCACCATACTCCCTACTACCTTTTTGTATATACAAGGTTCATCTACCATTTTGATGATGTCAAACTGTTTGACTTATCCATCAAAACAGATGTTCCAACTCCGCGATGCCTGCTTTATCACATAAAACATCTTGCACACGTTTCCGCTGCTCCCACTGTCTACGAAGTCCTCTGGCTGTGTTCTTATAGACGTTCTCTTCTAAATCATTATTTAGAAAAGTAGTCATGGCACCCAACCGCCAGATATCGTAGTCATGGTATGTAGCCGTGGCAAGTAGGATCTGGATGGACTTAAGCATAGCTACTTAGAAAAGGTTTCATCATTATCCACGCCTGGTCAATGACGAAAACCTTTAACAAATCTAGCTTTGAAAGTCTCAACCTTTCCATCTACACCAAGTAATCTTCTCAAGATATACTTGCTCCTGATGGGGATTTAACCCTTCAGATATAGCACCCAAAGTCCATACTTTGTTGGTGTATGAGGATTCCATCTCAGTTCACTAAGCATCCAGCCATTCTTACAGAGTCCTACTCCTGATGGCCAGCTCGAAACTAGTTGGGTCATCATCTTATGATGCAATCCTCGCTCCCACTGTCATAGAGAAACCGAAGTATCTCTCAGGTGGGCGAGGAACCCTACTAGATCGGCGGAGAGGCTGAGGTTCGTTGGTTACTATTGAATCCTTCGGTTCTACCAAATCATCTACTGTAGTTTGCATAGCTGGAACCTTTCCAGTTCTACATAACTGACCTTGCCTCGAGCTTGTCCGGATTTTGTTTTTCAGACATAGGCTGGACAACCCCAAATCTTAACCATCTTAAGATATGGGCTCTTCCCTTTCCATATCACATATGAAATGGTAGGCAACTGATTTGATTTGAACCCTATTCAATAGGTATGCAGCTTCCCAAGTGCATAACTCCCAAAAAGGAAATAGGTAACGCAGTAGTACTCATCATAGAGCACACCATATCACATAGGGTGCTATTGCTCCGCCCCGATATATCATCATGCCATGGTGTATTCGGAGGAGTAATGCTGAGAGAGAATCTCATTCTCCTTTTGAAAAGTCCAGGAATTCCGTGCTCAAGTATTCTCCTCCTTGATCATATCAAAGGACATAATACTTATACCCGTATTTTGGTTCTCTACTTCTAACTTATATTCTATGAATATCTCAAAAGGTTCGGACTTGTGTTTCAACAGGAACATATGTCTGAATCTCGAGAGATCATCAGAGAATGCAACGAAGTACAAAGAACCAGTCCTGGCATATGTAGACAGGGGACCTTCATACATCAACATGTATCGTCCCAAGAGTTTACCAACTCTTTCTCTGTTTCCAATAAACAGAGCTGGTGTCATTATATCTTTGTGACATGACTGGCAAGTTTCATAAGATGTAAATTCAAACAGATTTAAATATGCATCTATGTGCAACTTAGCTAGTCGGGTCGCATTGATATGACCTAGTCTACAATACCTCAAGAAGGATTCGTTCATTTCTGAACTCTTCCGCTTATGTGTGTTCCGTATACTAAGAACTGTATTTTGATTTAGAACATCAATGCTTTTAGATAACGTGCCTGAACCGATCAACTTTTGATATAAGAAATGTTCAAAACATTATCCAACAATACAAAATTTTATCATTTCTTTACTGATAAAGAGACTGATATGATTTTGTATATCAGGTTCGGTATCTAATAACATTCGTTCAGAATCAATGTATTGGTAATACAGGGTGACAGTGACCAACAGACTTGGCTGCAACACTTGCCCCGTTTTCTGCCTCATGAAACTTATCACCCGTTCTCAGTTTTTCTACCTATCTGTAGCCCTATGTAACAGATTACATATCTGGGATCCTGATCCGGTATCATATACCCAGGACGTAAAGGATACTGAGAAACAGTTCTCTGTAATGAACACACCCGAAGATGATGCATCAGTATGCACTCTCTTCGTTTGGGCGGCACGGGAATTCTGGTAATCCCCAATTTCCTGCTCTGTCTTATAACAATTATAAGTTGGAGCGGGACCAACGTTCCCCAGCTCAGTATAACAAGCGGGTTCGGTCAATATTCCGTATTATTATCTTGATTAAGGCGTGATATGGTCGCTACCTGGAGAGAGAGAGAAGAAAACACTCAGCATGCGCTCTTGCAAGAATAGATTGGTTATTATTTTATCTAATCAGGATGGCTCCCACTGCTTTTTATCAAATCTTCCTTCAAACCCTAAAAGGAAAGACTAGCTGGGATTAATTACACACTACAAGTTCGCCAATCTTTCAGCCAGGCCAGTGTCGGTACTTTGAGGGAGGTCCCCCGTGCTTTCGCATGAACCTAATTAATGTAAACCTTGTTTTCCCAGAGGCGTAACCCCGTTGACACCTTTCTAGACACCTACTTGATCGGCTAATTGTAATGTGTAAAACTCTCCCAGGAGTAACAATTACTCGCAGCGGGTATCGGGATCCAACTATCTCATAGAAGGTATGCAATCTCATTGCAAATTTCAACACTTGAAATTCCCGATAATATTTTGCCCCTAGCGTCCTATGACCTTGACAGAGGTCAACAAACCATAGGCTGCTAGTCAAGTTCAACCCGTCATTTCCTGATTGAAGTAAACCCACCCGCACGACCCTTGACAGAGGTCAACAAGGTCGCACGACTACCCTAAATCAATCACATCATATGCTTATACAGATAAGCACTAATCAGCTACCGCACACTACGCCTTGACAGAGGTCAACAAACGTAGCACGAATACTAACCAGTACATATCTGAAATGACGGAGGGCTACGACAGGTTTTTCTGAAAACCTATTGCGTAATGAACTTGATATCGTTGTAGAATCAAATGATTTTAAAATAGAGTGTTTTTGAGGCTTTTCTAGTTTTGCTAAAGGAGTCACTCCCGGTGAAGGGATCGTCGGTCCTTTCCTCGTCGAATGAGGTGCGGGATATATCATATATATCACTGTGCAAAGCAAAAAACTCTTAAAAGCAATCAAAAGACAAACCGAGTGTGTAGCATCTGCCAGTTATTGCTAAAGGAGTCACTCCCGGTGAAGGGATCTCGGTCCTTTCCTCATCGAATAAGGTGCAGGATATATCACATATACCGCTGTGCAAAGCAAGAACTGTAGCTACCTGTTTTATTTTGAAATTCGATTCTACAACATCTTAGGTTTCTTTTCTTTCAGTAATCACATTAATGAAGTCCCATCATTTAAATGCCTAAACATCACAGATAAATACGACGTACACTTATGCCATCCGCATTCGCCTCGATGTCCCCTCGTGCACCGTTAGGTTAGGTAACTAACGGCAGAGCGGGACAGGGCTAGCGCGGGTGTAAAACATAAGCAACGTCTATATAATATATCATATATACTATATACTGTATCTATCACAGAACATCACATGATCACATCACAGATATCGCAGCAGAAGAATCATATGAAATATTGGATATACTAGGACGTCCGTGTTTTCAATACGAGCCAGTATAAAACACGGATTCCACGGTCGTGATGAATAGCCAAACCCACACCCCTAGACCCCTACGAGAGCGGCAAGCAGCCCTACCAATTCCAGGGTTAGGAGACCCGGACTCGACTCCTCGAGTTGGTCTCCCATTGGACCCTAGAACCCGGTTACTTGTGCTCCCCTCCTTGGGTCTATCCTAGTGCGGAAAAGTAAATAATATACAAACGGTGACAACTTCCGCAACCTGGAAGTGCCCCAATAAAAGAATATTACATACAGATTTTTACATGAATGAAAATGAAAAACACTCATCTCACATAAAAAAAACCCCGGCTATTCAAACACGATGATCCAATATAACATATCCAGCAACACATAACATCACATGTCATCAACGTAAGTAAGTATGCATACACCGATTGTCGTCGACGTATAGCAACGACAATCGGTAATACCACTACATACTACACTTACGGTCACAGAAAAGAAAATGTAAAACTACAACAGTTGGAATCCGCAACCTCTTTAGACATCGCATGCCTAATCAAATGAATTCCTTAGACATCGCATGCCTAACAATTATAAACCCCGCATTTTAGTCTCATTAACGAAAACTCTTTTCAATATCAAGTCGGGTGATTCAACAAGATTCCCGACATCCTGATCGAATGCTCGTCGCAAACTTCAGTAGGCGGCCGCACCCCCGACGCCGTCGACAAAGTGCACCAAGGCGGAACACCGCAGCCGCGAGCACCCGAACGGATGCTTTCGGCGACGGGGTTCTCCTACAGTCACTTGGTCGGGGCTATGGAGTGAGGCTGTCTATTAAGTTTACCGGCGAGTATCCGCGTACGCTACGTGATTGCGACGGACTTTTGATCACATCAAAATTCCGTGGCAACCGATCAAGTGAGACTAAACTGCTATGTTTATAACATTCATTCAGTTATCTCATAACTTATTGTGAATTCCAATTATTGTATCACATTCCGAATAAAATAGAAAATGTTAAACTTTCCGATCGAACAATTGAACACCCAAGTTTTCCCGAAACCGATCAACGCATGAAAAAGGTTTTAAAACATTCAGTTCATGCCTCAGTACCAACGGTCCAGCCGTAGAAGGGTCAAGCCAACGCCTCACATGTGGCACGCCGTACTGCCCCAAACCCGAAGGTTCAAAGGGCAGTTCAAGACGGTCACATAATCGAGTTAAGGTTTGTTGTCTTCTAGAGGGACCATCGCGTTACTTGCACTACTTCGAACGTCTTTAAACCACGGAAAAATCCAACACTTGGAAATTTCCCGACAGGGGAAAAAGTGGGTATTTATGTCCGATCGAACTTTTTAACATATTCTAAAATATCCGGAAAGACACATAGACAAAGTCTGATAATCCGATCGAATCATGTACGCTCCAAAACACCCCAGAAAATTCAACTCTTGAATTCAAATTAAAAATTCCCATAAAATCCAGCACTAAAATATAGGAGTTACTGTGCAAGAATTAATGACAGATAAGACAAAAAGGCCGCGGAACCGCCGCATTAGCACGCTAATGCCGCGGTTCCGCCGCACTTTTATGGAATCATGTGATAATTTTTAAACCGTAATTCTTGGTTTTTCCTACTGAATTTTTTAGCAATTTTTAATTCACAAAAATCCCAGTTTTTGGAAAAAGTCCAGAGAGCATTTTGGAATCGGGGATTCGGTTCGATCGGGTTTCAAACTTCGTCTACGCATCGCCTAAGGCTCTAGCTAGGCTCTGATACCACTGTAGGGTTCCTAGGCACACTAGTGAGGTCTCACAAGGCATCAACCATGCCAATTTAAAATTTTACGGGTGCCGAGAAACCCTAATACGGATCGTTAACTAGATATCTAGGCGAATCATGCAAGTTAATTACTTTAACTGCTAAAGTGAACGGAAATACAACCTTTGTAGATCCGGTGCTCCACCTCCATAGCTCCGCAATGAAGTCCCCTCGCTGGAAAAGTCGGATCCCGGACTCATGCGTCGGCTTCATCGGAGAAATGGGCGGGCTAGGTCGTCGATGTCCATGCCGAAGATGATCTACGTCGAGGCATCGCAAGATCAAGCTCCCACTTCACCAAGTCATGAAACTTGTGAAGAGAACACCCTATACTACTTGGCAAGAGGTAGAGGATGAAGAAATAGGAAGTGGGTTCACTTTAGAATTGGATTTCTCACTTGTTTTCATCAATCACCATTGATGAAGTAAGGTTTCTTCATGTGTCAAGATGAAGAAGAAGATGGAAATGTGTTATGATAAGTATATATTAAATAGAAAATAAATCAAATACTTATCATAAACTAACCATGGTCTAGTGTAGAGAATGAATTATGGTTAAGTGGGATGGTTAGGGTTAAGCATGAGACAAAATGGTTACTAAAGTCAATGCTTCATGAAGGTTCAAAGAATAAAACAAAACTAGCAACCATTCTTCTCATTATCATTTCCATAATAAATAAATAAATAAATAGATATGAAAATCTAAACCCTAATCATTTAAATAACCATGGTTCAATCTTTACACAAACTCAAGTAAACTTGTATCATCAAACATGATACACCCAAGTGCACAAAATCATATCGCATATACAATGCGCACATCCGAGTGAGAAAATCCATCTTAAGTGAACCAATACTAGTTAATGCAAATTAATATATCAAATATATAATTATGCATTAAATCATTAAATCAACACTTGATTTAACGATCCGGTCATATCGCATATAACCGGCTAGTATCCTATGTATCGGCTTATCGAATCAATCTTCGATTCGATAACTAGGTTATATCGCATACAACCACTCGACACATTCATCGCGAGAATGAAATACGGTATCACATACACGCATTATTCTCGGTCCCGCACATATCTCATATGCGCTCCTATTTCGTTTCGCTTGAGCCAGGAAACCTCTGTGTAGGACTCTAAAGACTCGTCAATACGCCGGCAGCAGATGATGATCATATCAAACATCCACAAGCCGCAAGCGGTCACTAAACGTAACGGCCACCCGGGTATTGAGCGATCAGAAGATCGACGAGCAAGCCCGCTCACACTCCTGTGAATCCAACCAGTAACACTTACCGTACAGTCCGGTCTGTTCGTCTGATATGTCGCATATCTCGCCTAGGGGTGGTAAACGTCAGACCCCAATAGCTTGATAAGTCGTGTCGATATGTGGTCTATAACAATTCGAGAAACTACTGGTAACACTTACCAGTAAATCTCAGCAACCCTGGCCAGGGATTTCCTGTTATAGCCAATCGAACACAGCGCAACATCAACTCCCTATACCGGGAGAGACGAATCCCCTCCTATCGCTCATTGCCTCCATGTGATTCGGGACTGTACCCAAAAACCACCGTTTTGCACGCCCTCTTGGACGTGGTAAGGTGGAAATCAAAGCACAGTGGGAACCACACAAGACTCTATGACGATCTCGGGTCTACAGACTAACCTGTACCAGTGTCACCAGAGAACTGGCATCTGACGTGAGGTATAATACCATCTGGGAGTTCTCGGCGAGTCCGTCCAGTGTACCCAGTCTCCACTGAGCACCCGTATATCATCTCTGATGTCAAACACCAATAGATATGGGATCATCCATCGCCCATCTGTATGGGTCGAGAAGGTATACGCTAGTCTACTCTGGTATATCGATGCCCCATCTCGATATACCCACGACTAGGGACCTTGAAGGATGTACTTATGGACTACCATGTCCCCACTAGTATGATCCGCATCATAGTCCAGGTAGTCAAGTACACATCCTAAGGGCTTTACCAACATGTAACAGAGAGACAATCAGTGTACATGTTAAGGTAAAGAGTAACCAGATAGCATACTATCATGTCGAGCGAGAAAGTCCTCCCTATATATGTCCCAGTATCCACTACAATATACATCCTGTGTATAGTAATGGCCTCTAGGGCATACATATAACTAACAGAAACATCACGGCGGATCCACTCACTGAGGCTATTTCTCGAACACAAGAGTTTTACAAACTAGCTTTGTGAAACTGATTAGTAAAGGAATTGGATGTTCGGTATCACACGGGCTATGAGCATGCGACATCGCAATAATTAGCCTTAAGTGAAAGTGGGAGATTGTTGGAGATAGTGCCCTCAAAGTCAATTATTGGATCGCAAGTACGTGATTGCAATGATTGAGGCAGGACCTATACCGATATGACAGTCTTGCTCGAGATGATAGTATGCTATCTGGTTTGTCTTTATCATCGTATACATGCTTTAGTTCGCTATTGCATATTGATAGAGCCCATAGGATTCTTGCATGACTACCAGCAGTATGATGGCGATCATATACGTAGGAGCTGGGGTCTGTAAGCATATCCTCAAAGTGTCCCTAGTCGTGGGAGTTTCGAGACAGGGCATCGATACTCCAGAGTAGACTAGTGTATACAGTCGAGACCCCGACGAGGTGCGATGGCCGGTCTCACAAGCCATTAGTGTCAGTTGGTTCACCTAACATGTATACAGGTGCTCATTAGGTTATGAGTACACCGGATAGGACTCGCCGGGAATATGCTAGTTGGTATTATACATATCGTTAGATAGCAGTTCCTTGGTGACATGTGTACAGGTTAGTTCATCGACCTGAGGTCGTCATTTGTCTCGTGTGAGTTCCCACTGTACTTTGATTTCTACCTTACCACGGCTCAAAGGAGTCGTGCAAACAGGTCCTTTTTGGGTACAGTCCCGAGCCACATGGAGGCAAGTGAGCGGATCGGCAGGGATTCGTCTCTCCCGGTATTGGGGGTGAGATCGCGCTGTGTCTAGGAGAGCCATTACACAAAGCCCTCGGCTGAGGCAGGAGATTTACTGGTAGGTACTCCAGTAGTATCTCAGGGTGTTCTGGGCCACTCTCTGACACGACTTATACTGCTATTGGGGGTCTGACGTTACCAGCCCCTAGTCCGATATGCGATACTCATAGACGAACGGACCGGACTGTATGTATATTGTCACTGTTAGGCTCAGTAGGGTTTAGAGATGAGTTCGCTCGTCTGCTTCCCTTCCAATCAATACATAGGCAAACCGTTACGTACAGCTTGTACCTCTGATGTGCTAGAGGTTATACTCAGTGCCAGTGTGTTGATGAGTCATTAGAGTCCCCCACAGACACTTTCCCAAGTTCGGGAGAAACGTTGTAGAGGCCGTATGGTTTTATGGCAGGGTTCGAAAAATGCACGTGCGTTTTCGCACGTGTCATTTTTCGGGCAGATAATACTGGTAGGCTTTGGTTTAAGCCGGAACCCAGTATTATACCGTGTAGATATAATATCTTTATCTCAGATGCATTTGTATTCAGTCGTAATACAAATGCGGGTATGTTTATACTGATACGGGGTTATCCTGAAATTCGTTTTAGGATTACTTTTGGAAGTTGCCAGTTTCCTGTTTTCTATCACCCGTCTTTAACATTCGGTTAAAGACGGATTTATCTTTTCTTGAGATGAGTGTGAAAGCTTCTAGAAGGTGACTAGGATGATGACTAAGATTGTGAGTCATTGATGCATTAAGTGTTCATTTAATGATTGTAATGACTAGGTTCATTATCATTGGTTTGCTTTAAATAAGTTCATACTAGGTGTTTAGATGACTCGTCTCTTCTTTGATCTTATAGTCACCTTCCCCTCTCCTACACTCACCCCCCTCTCATCTATAAGTGGCCGGCCACTTCATGTGGTGTGGGTAATGGTTGCTTGAGAGAAAAAAGATGAGAGTTTAAGTGTATGGAAATTTGATAGATACTCATTTCACATTTCCACCCAATCCAAAAGACAACTTCATTAACCGTTCGTCCATTGCTTTGGACGTAACGAGACAAAGTGTTCTACTCATTCTCTACAACATCTTGGTCGTCTCTTTTAGCAAACTTGATGACCGAGTTGCCTCGGTTCAGAGGCGGGAGCCCATTTAAAAATCCGTCGACGTGGTGCCACCTGGACGAGAAGATTAGAGATTCAGGAGATCGGAGCAGCCGCAACAAAGCATGGGATGATGGTTGAAGACCGAAGGACTCGGATCGTTCGGTATAACTCTTCTACCCACTTTGTAATCTGTTAGTTTAGCTTTAATATCAGATCCGGGTTATAGTACACGATAGCGCCGGTTGTAAAAAGTTTTTGTTCCGCTTTTGGCATCTGTTAGACGGCTGGGGCGCTACCGTGGACTTACACTCAAGAATCTCATGCCTCAGTCCCTCAGTATCTGGTACGCACGGTCTAGTCCCAAATCGTAGTATCCCCTGATCATCGATCACGAACTCGGAAAATCTGCCATGTCCCATCTGTGCCATGATCTCTGAACAACGGTCATCACTGTACTGCGCCTCATGTATACGGTCAAGCAACTGTGGACGTGCACGAATATGCGCAAGCTGTCCCCCGATCAGAGTGAACTCAAACTGCAATTGGCTGTCGCATAAAATCTGCCAATCTGCCGACGACTGCCTCTGCACTTTGCTCAAACAAGAAAGACTACCCCCGGGCCTCCTACTCAAAGCATCCGCCACTACGTTCTCCTTGCCCGGGTGATAAAGGTCTCGCAATCGTAGTCCTTCACTAACTCCATCCAACGACGCTGTCTAAGATTCAGGTCTCGCTGCTGAAATATGTACTTTAAGCTCTTGTGATCCGTGAATATCTGGCACGACTCGCCGTATAGGTAATGTCACTAGATCTTGAGTGCGAAGACCACTGCAGCCATCTCCAAATCGTTAGTGGAGTAGTTCTGCTCATGCTTCTTCAGCTGTTGAGAAGCATATGCGATAACCCTGCAGTGCTGCATCAATACACAGCCTAGTCCCACTCTAGAAGCGTCATAATAAACCACAAATCCGCCTGATCCCGAAGGCAAAGATAACAACGGCGCCGCAGTCAAACGAGTCTGCAACCGCTGAAAACTATGCTCGCACGTCTCTGTCCAAACAAAAGGAACTCCCTTCCGGGTTAACCCGGTCAACGGTGCAGCAATACGCGAGAAGTCCTGTACAAATCGTCGGTAGTAGCCGGCCAGTCCTAGGAAGCTGCGGATCTCAGTAACTGATGCTGGTCCGGGCCAATGTTGAACGGCCTCGATCTTCTTCGGGTCCACACGTATACCATCTCGTGTAATCACGTGACCCAAGAAATCAACGCTGTCAAGCCAAAACGTGCACTTGGAGAATTTCGCGAACAACTGGTGCTCCCTCAAAGTCTGCAATGTGATCTGCAGGTGCTGCTCGTGCTCCGCTCGGCTCCGGAAATAAACCAAAATGTCGTCAATAAACACGATGATGAATTGATCAAGATACGGCCTGAAAATGCGGTTCATCAAGTCCATAAACGCTGCTGGTGTGTTGGTGAGTCCGAACGACATCACCAAAAACTCATAATGTTCGTAACACGTGCGAAAAGCCATTCTTAGAATATCATCCTGCCGACCCCGTAACCGATGGTAGCCTGATCGCAAATCAATCTTCGAGAAGTGTCCCGCGCCCTGAAGCTGGTCGAACAAATCGTCGATATGAGGTAAGGGATATCTGTTCCACATAGTAACCCGGTTCAGCTGACGGTAATCGATACACAAGCGCAATCTGTCGTCCTTCTTCTTAACGAACAGGACAAGAGCACCCCAAGAAGATACACTAGGTCGAATAAGCCTTTTATTTAACAAATCCTGCAACTGACCCTTCAACTCTCTAGGCTCTGCCGGGGCCATCCGATAAGGCGGTATGGAAATAGGCCCCGTATAGGGAATCAAGTCAATGCAGAACATAATATCGCGCTCAGGCGGTAGCCCAGGAAGCTCGTCAGGGAAACATCAGGAAACTCGCTAACAATCGGGACCTGGTCCAACGGGACCTCTGCAGCTCTAGTATCACAAACATATGCTATGAATCCCTGACATCCCTTCCTCAAGAGCTGTCCAGCATGAAGAGACGAAATCAAGCTAGGAAGGGTGACGCTACGGTCTCCCTGAATAACCAGAACTGGCTCTCCCGGAAAACAAAAACTGACTGCCTTCTCACGGCAGTCCACGGATGCATAACATGTGGCTAGCCAGTCCATGCCCAGAAGAATGTCAAAATCCAACATATCGAGGAGAATCAGATCAACCAAAGAATCCCTCTCCCCGTTACGAATAGAACACAATCGATATACAATTCGAGCAACAAAAGACTCGCCTACCGGAGTAACAACAATAAGCGGATGATCTAACAACGACGACTCTCTGCCCAACCTCGGTGCGAAGTGCGTAGATACATACGAATGTGTGGAGCCTGGGTCAAATAACACCCGTGCGTCGAAAGAACATACTGGCAAAGTACCTGTCACTACGGCATTGGATGCCTACGTATCCTGCGAAGTCAAAGCGAACACTCGGGCCTGTCCCCCACCAATAGCTGGCTTTCCTCGGCCTCGGCCTCTACCTCCTCATCCTCTTTGAACAGGAACGCTACGTCCACGGCCTCTGGGAACGTCTGCGTGGCATGGAGCACCACCAGGGTTAGGAAGTAGAGCTCTCTGTGTAGGGGGTGAGGGTGGAAGTGTCACATAAGGAACTGTCGGCTTGCCCTGATGCATCGCGGTGCAATTCTTGAAAAGGTGACCTGGACTCCCATACCAAAAACATACTGGCGGTGGCCGCTGACCTGGTGAATAAGAACTGAACAACTGGCCTCGCGCCATGCCTCGACCGTCACCATGTCCTGGGAAGAATCCGCCACGACCTCTTCCTGCCATGCCTCTGCCAAACTGTACTGGAGCTGATATATCTGTACAAATCCTCTTCGGCCCAGAAACAACCGAAGTCCCTGAAATGCGCTCCTTAAACCGTAAGGCCGTGTCCATAGCAGCTGCATAAGTATCAAAGTGCTGTGCGCCGATGGCAAGATATAACCGGGTGTCAAGTCCCTGCATAAACCTCTTTATCCTCTTTTCTTCAGTGTCCACCAAGTATGGAGCATATCAACAACTGAGTAAACTGGATATCATACTCGGACACTGTCATCCCTGGAGTCTTGCGCAATGCCTCAAAACTATGAGCTCGACCATCACGAACGCTCTCAGGAAGGAAAATTCTAGAAATACTGCTGTAAACTCATCCCAAGTCATAGGAGGTAGACCTGCAGCTCGACCTCTCTCGACTGACTCGCACCATGTCTGAGCAAGGCCCTCCAGATGAAAAATCGCAAGCTTCACCCATCTGTCGTTAAAACATCTGAGCGAACGGCAAATCCTAGACAATCTGTCGAGGAATGTCTGCGGATCCTCCGCTGCATCTGTGCCGATGAAGACTGGAGGTCTCAGCCTCATGAACTCCTGTAGTGATATGGGAATAGCTACGGTAGTAATAGAAGCAACTGTCTGGGCAGCAAGTACAATCGTGGTCTGTGCAGAGGTATGTACTTCCTCAGATCTCTGTGCACGACTGGCCTCGACTATGGATCCCATCATCTGACGTAGCTCCTGCATACCTCCCATCATCTGACATAGCTCCTGCATACCTGACTCTAGCCTGTCCATGCGGCCTGGGGAAGGCGGATCAATCTGTCCATGAGGGGTAGGCACACCGTCCTAATCGGTCCTCGTCTCGGACGAACGCGCTCGAATCTCATTTCTGGCGGTAGCCCTCTGCGCCCTCGTAGCCTTCGGCGGCATAATGGCTGGTACAGGAAACAGGATAATAAGAATAGTGTAACAGAATCATGGGATATAAAGAGTCGAAAAAGTATTTGCAAACAATTATATCCTAAGGTCACTTAGGCGGAGTACCGTATCGTAAGTATGTCGCGGAACATACACACGCTACGTCACTCTGCTTAACTCACCTACTCCATCTACCAAGGGTCATCCTACACTCAGAAAGGTAAAACCTAACGCTCTGATACCAAATTTGTCACGACCCGAAAGGTACGGAACGTGACTGGCACTTAAATTACGAAACGTCTCAAGACGTACGTAACCTAAGTAAGCTAAAATTCAGAAATCAAAACTAAATAGAGCAGTAGAGTGAAGGAAAACCAAAATATATAAAGCAAATTTCAAATATTTAAGTCGCATCAAGCTTTTAAAAGCAACATCCATTTTTCCGAAAAATTCGGCAGAGTCTCCTTTGTAAAAACTGACCCCAAACGGGTACAAAACAGGAATATATATACAACATGAAATAAGGCATCCCCAAGCGGGAGCTAGCTCTTCACCCAAAGGCGGATTCACAATCCTACACAATAAATATCATAACTGTGCAGAATAAGTAAGTAAAAGCACAACAAAAAAAACAAAACATCATGTCGGCTCAAGTGAGCTCGACCCAGAAATACAATATATAAATACACAAATCTCACTGTCTCGTCTCTAAGTCGCTAATACAAAAATACATGTGGTAAATACGGTAGATAGAGTACGCTAGATACAAATATGACACAAGTGGCACAAAATAACCCCGCAACCCACCTACGAACAGTGCTGCGAATCCAACCAAAAAGGAGCAAAAGAGGAGGTGCGCCTGCCGCTACTGTGCTGGCGGGTAAGACCTGCAAAACACTGTGGCACAACGGGGGTGAGTTGCCAACTCGTGAGTTAAAATAATATCTAATAAGGCTATCGTAAGCATGTACACAATGATGTCAGAACCTACATATGCTAATATGATGCGATGTAATAATATGCATGTAGCATGAATGCAATGAATAATGCGAGATCTGAATATAAATAACATTGGAAATCTGTGTTTTTATCTTAATAAAACTTCCGAAATTTTTTTGTAGTTTCATCAATGAAATCAATATAAGTCTGTGTCCGTATCGACATCAATATGAAAATCTCAGTAAATCCGGGCTCCGGCAATCCGAACTGGCCCATAAATATAAATCTCAGGCTCAATAGCAATATCTGGGGCTCCGGCTATCCGGACTGGCCCAACTCCGATCGGTACCCTCCGGATATCCGACGAGTCAACAAACAATCACCGGTCAGCAATGCTCCCCTGTCACAGGCTCAACGCCTATATCTGCGATCTTCTTGCCCCGGGGTACCGCCCCGAATCAGGTGTAGGATACTGTTCAAGCACCGAGAAATCTCATGGTGGACTATAGATTCATCATATCATGAGAAAACCGCAAACTTACACTTTTAAAATGGTAATATGTTTTCAAATCTTTGCGGTTCCTCCAATCCATAAATATCATAAATATGGAATCATCGAGCGAATCATGAAACATGAATGTCTATGATATTAATAATATGAAATGCAATGCGGAAACTAGAAAGCTATGCGTGAACAATGATGCAATAAGATGTGTGCATGTGTCTAGCAATCCTACATATCCATATCAAGGAATTAAATATATCAATTGCAGGTTATTAACATAATGGCGCAAGTGATAAGATTTGGATTTAACTAGTTAAGTGTTTGTAGCATAGCAATTACCAAGGCGTGTGTGTTCTTATGAATAGTGCCCGTGCAGCATAAGCCAATGGTAATAGTGCGAGTGTCTTATGAGGTACTAGCACCGTATATATATGTATGAAGAATGATGCAATGCAACGGGATGATAATTAGGAACTACACATCTAATTATAGTTTAAACTACATTCTAACTATCGGGCGTCAAGCGCCATCCAAACGATTTCCCCCGTAGATGTGTATATCTACTCACCGGAATGTTTCAGCTAGCCAGGTCCAACCACCGCCTTTCCTTTCCACGCCGCGTTCGATGTCTCCGCGACCGATCCTGGAATTTACACAAAACAATACACGTAAGGTTAAAATCCTGCAAAAGCATGATATCAAGATTACACGAGAACTAACGCCGCAAGCTAACGCGTGTACAAACGTGATGCCAAAACGTGTGTGCAAGCGCCTGGAACCACCCTGACGCACCGCGATACGTAGCAACACCAGACCCAACTCAGAACGTGCATGTCACGCAAGACTTAAAGTAATGAAAATAAGGTTTTTGGTTCCATATTTCGACTCAAGTTGAATTAGGAAAAGTTGCATATACCAAACACCTTAGATATGTAGTAGACTCCCCCAGCCCAAACCCCAACACCTAACTTACCCCTCTGGCCGCAATTTGCTGCCAGAACTAATTTATTTGCGGCCAGGTAGGGGAATTGGGGTCTCGTGCTGTGTGTGTGTCCCTAGCTCACTAACTGAGTCCCAGTATCTGTCACTTTGCCTGAAGCACTCGCTTCAAAAGCATATCACAAAACCACCCAAAATCTTAACTAAAACGTTTAATTTACGCTAATTTAAAACAATAAGGTATAATAGTGTAATCTGAAGCAATTAATTGGGTTAAACGACACTAATAGCACTTAATTGAGCTAATCAAGCCCTAAAAACCCTAACTTATCCTAATCTTCACTTGAACCATCTAATTAGCACTAAAACCCACATAAACACTAATTTAAACCAAAATAACTACAAGTTTAGCAAAGAGGTGATTAAAGTGGGCTTAATACCTCACAATAGGTCAAGTAGTGGCACCACTTGCTGGTCTTGTCCCTAGAGTTCAGATTTGGCTCCAAAACCCAACAAAGGAGTGATCAAAGTGAGGTTGGTATGATGGTAGATGAGTTTTTAATGAAGATTTGGGCAAGGAATTGATGAGAGAAGAAGAAGAGATGAAGGGGGAGCTGAGCTGCTGCTGCTGGTGCTGGAAATTGAGGAGAGAGAGAGTGTGTGTCTCAAGTCAAAGCTCACCATGCTTAATAAATACCCCCCAAGCCTCTCTTTTCTCTCATTTTCCTATTTCTTTTATTGTTTATTTGTTAAGGGTTTTATTTTAAAAAGAAGAATGAAATGAAATTTGAATGAAGAGGAAAAATGAAGAATGTGTTACAATGTGTTAAGTGTGCATGCAAGTTACACTAAGTTGCTTGGAAAAATATAATTAAAGAAATTTTAATTAAGTGAACACTAAGAAAATTACTAATCAATAAAACACATTTATATATAAAAACACATATTTTCACAATTAAAGTTTGATTTATTCCAGTTTATATGGAAATTTAAACGTTATGAGATTTTATGAAAAACACGCATTATCTCTAATTAACACGAAATTAATCTAACGAGTTTCAAAGTGTTACATTTATGGAAGATGCTCCATTGAAGTAGAGTTCCCGTTAGGAATCATTTTCTTCTTTCTCACCTTCGATTGTGTCGAACGCATGTTCATCTGGCAACTCACAATTTAAGGGGGAGTCGGCTGGTATCGGATGCTCAGTGAGAAAGGCGGCGATGGCCTGACCTTTTACTGCTTTGAGAGGTCGATATGTTATCAAGAACTCCATCAGGAGGAGGGCCCATTTGGCAAGCCTTCCTGTCAGTATGGCCCTTGACATCAGATATTTGAGAGAATCCACTTTTGATATGAGATGGAGCTCATGCGCCAAGGCGTAATGTCTGAGCTTCGTTATCGCGATGATCAGTGCCAGGCAATGTTTTTCGATGGGGGAGTAGTTGTTTTCTGCCCCCAGGAGAACTCGACTCAAATAGTACAAACCTCTCTCCCTCCCCCGATCGTTCTCTTATACCCATAGTACGCCTAGAGAACCCTCAAGGGTTGTTGTGTACCGGATAAGGGGTTTTCCCTTAACCGGAGCGGTCAATACCAGTGGATTTTGTAGATATTGCTTGATTTCATCTAGTGCATTTTGGCACTTTTGATCCCAGACGAACGGGGTCCCCTTCTTCATCAAATGACTGTAGGGACGGTATTTTCCGGAGAGGTTGGCTATGAACTGCCGGATATATGCGAGCTTTCCTTGAAGAGATTACAACTGTTTGAGGGTCCTTGGCATGGGCATTTCTGTAATCGTCTTGATCTTTGAGGGGTCGATTTTGATACCCCGGTGCCGTATGATGAATCCTAGCAATTTACCTGAGGAGACTCCAAACACGCGTTTCAGAGGATTCATCTTCAGATTATACTTCCGAAAACGTTGGAACACTATGTTTAGATGTTCCCAATGTTCCTTGTAAGACTTGCTCTTCACCACCAGGTCGTCGATGTAGCATTCGACAATCTCATGGATGAGATCATCGAAGATCTTCGTCATGGCCCTCTGGTAGGTAGCGCCAGCGTTCTTTAAACCGAAAGACATCACCTTGTAGCATAATATGCCCAGTGGAGTCCGGAAGGCTGTATGTTTTTAGTCTTTAGGATGCATTTTTATTTGGTTGTATCCTAAAGATCCATCCATGAAGGAGAAGACCTCATGGGTATAAGTGTTATCGATCATTAGCTCGGTAACAGGTACTGAAAAGTCATCTTTCGGGCAAGCTTTGTTGAGGTCCCGAAAGTCCACGCAAATACGCACCGTCCCATTTTTCTTCATCACCGAAATGATGTTGGCGATCTAGTTGGGATATTGAACTTCTTGGATGAAGCAGGAGTCGATTAGTTTCTTGATCTTGGCATTTATACTCATCTCAAGTTCGAGCCGCATTCTTCTTGGCGCCTGTTTGACTGGCTTTATGTCCGGCGATATGGCCAGTTTATGTACTGCTACCTTTGGATCTAGACCCGGCATTTCGGAATAGTTCTATACGAAGCAGTTTTTATACTGCATGGGCATTTCTTTTAACATGGCTACCTATTTTTTAGATAGCAGCTCACTGACGAAAGTTAGCCTCAGATCATTTTCCGTCCCTAAGTCAATTTTCTTTAGGTTGTCCGCCGTAGCGTGTATCCCGTCTTCCAGCTCTTTTGGTGCTAGTGGAAACTCTGAGATCACCTCGTCCTCGTCTTCATTTGCGAAGCACTTGAAGGGGTCATCTATAGTCTCGTTCCCTCCCTCCTTTGAGAGTGTTATTATATGGCAGGTACGGGTTCGCTTCCATACTTGATGTTGAACTGGTCCTATCATCGCGGTATTGGTCCTCTTTGGCTCATACTTCAACGGTGGGGTTACCCTCCAGCTGTCAGATAAAACGAACATGCCTTGTTGATATTGGTCTTCGACCCAGTCTTTGAAGGTGAAGCAGTCTTCAAGGGGATGTGTCACGCTCCGCTTCCTCGTATACGATGAAGGGGACGGGACGAGGCCGCTACGTATTTACTGTGAAGTAAATACGCTAAGCGTATCTAAGCAATATAAAAGTAAAGCATAAGAGACAAGATATAATAAATAGCAACTTTAATTATTCACATTCTTTATGTATAATGCATGGAAAGTAAATACATCTGATGAAAACAATGCCTAAACAATGGCATAACAGAAAAAGAAAAGTACTGGAATGAAATATGTACAATGAAGTTAGAGCTCTGGGTCTTCAATAATCTGGTCCAAGTCCTCGATGCTAGGCTCCATCTCCAGAAGGTCCGAAACACCTGACGACATTCAAAAAAGAAAGAAAGAGAATGTCGTCAGCGAACAAATCACTCGGTAAGTCCCAAGGATAAGGAAGAAATAGAATAGACAGAAGGAGAAGGTAGCTTTTAAAGTTGTATTATATTGCTATAATATTGTGTTAACGCTGTTGTTTGTAACTTGGTACAGAAGAATGCCAGTGTATACGAGAGGAGTCTCTATATGCCAGAGACTAGAGGTAAATGTAAGTACAAAGCTCCGTTATACAACCCGGAACAACGGCAATTGGATTCATGTTAGGTGTATTAAGTCTTACTGTCTCATGCCACTTCTAACACCTTCTGTACCAATCTACCCCTTAAACCCTGAGATGTCTTGTTTGTATTGTAAATTGTATTGATTGTATAATTGGATGACTGACCGAAACCATGATATCAGTAAACGGATGTAACCGTAGAATCATGTATGTAACTGTATAATCATGTAAATGGAATGTATATCCATGGTTCGGTTCAGTCAAGTTGATAGATTAAATATATGGAATAATGGATTCATGAATTCATGTTGAATTGTAATATTGTAAATTGTAGATTGTGGATTGTAGATTGTACTTGAATCATATTCAAGTCAGATTTTAATGAAACTCACTCTGAGTCAGACAATCAGAAAAGTAAATTGAAGTCCGGATTGTTTTGATGTTATCGGTAACCGCTGCACATGGACGGCAGGATTTGTGTCTTTTTCAAACACGATTACCGTGTTGATAACACCGTTGTTAAGTTGTCTACCTTAAATAGGCAAGCACCCACTTCTCCGGCTCCCTGAGGCTCAAGAGATTGGTCCCGCTTAAACTTATGTTTACTAGGGTCCTTAGGGTAATTTATAGAACTTGAGGGGTTTTATGTAAAAAATACTTTTATATACTTTTTAAAACACACCCCAAGTATTTATTATTCGTCTTTAGAGTTGTAATGAATGTAGATTTTATATTGTGATATTTCTAATGAAAATATTCTAATTTCATAAATAAAGGTATTTATTTGTAATATTGATTTGAATAGAATTCATGGTATTTTAAGCTAAATTGATTCTTGTGATTTTTTTAGCAAAAGGTGGAATATTTATAATAATTCAAAATAGATATTTTTATGTTACATATACATATATTTATATGAAAATAATTTTAGTATATATATAATATTCTAGAAATCTCATTTTTCTTAAGATGTCGTATTTTAAATCTTTCGAGACCGAATGCTCCTTGCGGAGGTCTGCCTCTCGCACTACTAAGCCCGAGGATGTGCGATAATCTGCACCATCCCGAACGGGTTCCCCAAAATGGGTTGTAGCGGCGCTTTGCAAAGATTGTATAAATACTAAATCCTATAGAAAACGGTTTTATTAAGTAAATGGTATTTATTTGCAAAGATGTCGTTTTCCCGTATTCTATATTCCCAAGGGTATTGTGCTATGTTGTATATGAGTGTGTGAGGAGGTAGGTCATTACGTCGTGATCTACTTAAAGGTATAGCAAGGTTTTATGATGTTGAAGGTGGAATTGAAACTATGTGTTATTTACATTAAAAAAAATGCGGTAAAATGAAATAGCAATTGTTTTGTGATATGATACTTGATCAATTTGGTTTATTAGTATTTAATAGTCAACATGAGAGAGTTTAAGCATAATTGTATTAACGAGAAGTGAAGTTTTATAAAGAAACCGAATCGAAAATCGGATTGGTTCCGATTCCGTCAGGTTTTGTAAATCCGTATTTTAGAAAAGAAAAGAGAGGTAGAATTTAGGGACTTACAGGTTTAGGACAACAAAGAGAGGGAGGTGGAACGGGAGGAGTTGCCAGTGTGTCGCTTCGTCGCCGAGAGCTCCTAGAATGATCGTCGGAAGTTCGCCGGAAAATTCGTCGTAGCTTCGCCTCGTGCTCGATTTCAAAGTACATAAGGTTTCTTGGAAATTTTTGAGAGTTGGCTCAGAGTTTGGGGTGAGAGGGTAGAGGGTAGGGGTGATATTTATAGGGTTAGGCTAGGGTTAGGGTAGATGAAGGGTTTTAATTTAACAAAATATAAAAATGTATTGAAAATCATTAAAAAAAATGGAGTAAATGGTGGTTAATGGGCTCTCTGTAAATGATCCAAATAAATGGAGTGTGCAGGGATGTTGAGAAGGTGAAGAGGCATCTTTTTCGTATTGACGTCTCGGCCGTCGGCCGAGTCCGGCCTGCGGCGCCGGCCCGGGTCGGGCCGAGTCGAGGGCTGAGGAGGTGAGGGGTTGCCTAATTAAGCCTCTGGTATATTCAGTTTTTCAGGTGGAGTGGAGAAATTTGGAGTTATCTCGTGTTGACTATCGGGCTTCTAAAAAATTTAAAACAAATAAATATTAAAAATAATGTGGGGCATGGGATTTGAACTCTGGTGGCTTGGTTCAGCAATGCAAGGTATTACCAATGAGCCACAAGCTTCTTCTTTTAATTAAATTGCTAATTAATTACTTAACTTGTGCTCGGGCAATAAATACCCCTTTATGGATTTTGAATTTTTTTTTGTAAAAAACTTGTATTGGAAATTTGGGGTTGTTACAGGATGACCTATGGCTCGATGGTAGGAGAAATAATCCGGGTGATGGACCTCGTTTATTTGTTCGGGGTGCCGAGACTCCGGGAGCGTCATCATTTGGTTCTTCATGAAAAGGTTGAATATTTTGCTTGTCTTGTCTTGAGGGAAAGAGTATTCCCGACCTATCTTCTTTATAAAGGACAGGTTCCAACCAAGTTTTTCTTGATAGCGCGGCTTCTTAGATTTGCCTTGTTGTTTGCGAACATTGTTTGCACTCTTTGTCCTGCCTTTTCCCTCTATTTTGGGATTTTTTTTCTTTTTGCAAGGACATACAGCGAGTTGGGGATAAAGGGCATTGTAGCCTTCTTTCTCCGCAGGTTGCTAATTAAGGTGCTGCGTCCTGGATTTTTCATAGATAGCCATTTCGCGACTGTGGTTGTCTCGACTCCTTTATTAGCTTGTCTATTTGTTCTTCGAGCGATGGACTTAACGTTCTTAAAGCGGGATTTCTCTCTATTTCAACGTTAGGTCTATTCGGAAGAACATTTTCCTCTTCTCTGGAGCTGTTTATGACGCGGCAGCTGTAGAACTGCTCCCGTTTCCTGGATCGAACGTATCTGAGTCCGGTTGTCTCCATCTTCCCGTTGGGCATCTTTCGCTGGGTTCCAGGGATATCCCAAATCCTTTTGTAGAATTGAGCTTGCCGAACAGTTTGTTCGAGGGGTACACCTTGGCATCTTAACAGCCTTTTCAATCCCTCTGCGTAGTATCTTGGAAGACGGATTGGTTGAATCCCGTCGTGCAAAATTGGCACCGTGCCAGACTTCTTTCTCTACTCTGGTCTTCGTAGATTGGTAAAAGAGGATCGCCTTTTCACCTCTTCGCCTGGGAGGCACGTAGAAAGTCTGTAGTTCCTGTACGCTGTATGTATCGAGAGCATTATGTTCTTTGTAATGCTGAGGGGGAACCATTATGATTTGCAGGCTCTGATCTGATTCGTCGAGGGTTTGCACTGGCGGGCGGATTGAGAACACTGCGTTGGCCTCATCCTAAGAGTCGCTGCCAAAGACCAAAATGGGAGTAGATGGTCCGGTCTTGTTGTCTTGGGGTTGCCCCGAGTAGATTTTTTCTTCATCTTCCTCGGTATCGCTCCCAAAGATCGTGATGGTGGCAACGAACTTCTGTTTATCCTTTGGTTTACGACATCTTTCCGTGACTTCAAAGTCTGGTAGGAAGTACTTTGCATCTTCATATTTCTGAACCTCGTTTACGGAGAACGGGTTTAGCTTTCCCGTAACGGTGTATTCCGAGCCATCTTTGAAATACTTCATACACTGATGTTGTGTAGAAGGAATGACATTGTATTCATGCAACCGGGGCCTGCCGAGCAAAGCGTTGTAGCAAGTCTTGGCGTCAATAACGTGAGATCTGATGTCAGTGATGAGCAACCCGAAGCATAACGTCAGTATTACGAACCCAAGCGTCCGTGATGACTGTGAGTCGAACCCGGAGATAGTAATTTTATCTCGGGCCAAGTGCTGAACGTTCATGCAAATCTCCTTCAGCACTTTCATGTTGAGAAGGTTGACGGAGGATCCATTGTCGACAAGGATTTTCCCTATTTTGATGTCATGGCAATACCCGGTGACGTATAATGGGTGGTTATGCCCGCACGTACCAAGGAGGAGGTCCTCATCGCTGAATGTAATGTCAGCTGTGTGAACCTCCGCCAGCTCATCCTTCATCTTCTCTTCTGTGAGGAAAGCTTGGAACTGATCGGGCTCTTCTAATGTCTTGATCAGAGATTCCCGTGCCTCTTTGGACAGGAGGAGAGCATCCAATATGCTCAGTTGTGAGGGTATTTTCCTTAGATGTGCCAGGACATTGTAATCCATCTTGTTTTTCTTAGGCGGGTCCCTTTTTGCGAGTTCTTTGACAACTCCACCGTTAAGGGCAATCTCCTCAGGGATTTTTTCTTTCCCTTTGTCTTTTTTGCTCGAACCCTTATTTATAGGTCCGAGATTCTTTTCAGGTAGCGTGCGGCTCTGCGGCTGAATATTCTCGCAGTTCTTCTCAATCTCTTCATTTTCGGAGGTGGAGTCTTTGAAGAGAGGGCTGAGGGGTATTTTGTCCTCAGAATCGCTCCCGAAGGTAGGAACTTGGGGTTATTCCTTTTCCGAACTGGTATCAACCATATGCAGTTACCAGTCATTTTTTCATGCGCATCTGTCGCACTCTTTTGCTATCAACGAGCTTCGCGCTTCATCCTCATGAAGTGTTTTTGATGGGAAACATATCCTTGCCATCACTTCTTAAAGGTACTGCATTCCTCGGTGGGGTGAGTAACCCTCCGATGATATAGGCAGTAATTTAGATATGAATCCTCTTTTTCAAGGCATATGACCCCGGAAGTGTTTCCTATGAGAGGTGGCAGCTTCATTCCAATTGATAGGGCTTTGGCGAACCGCTTCTCTGCCTTGATCCTGCTCTTATATATGGCAGGTGTGCTTCGGTTTGGTTGGAGTACTTTATGACTCATCCTTGCCGCAACTTCTTCATCCTGACGCTGATGATTAACCTTTTCATATATAGTTGTTTCGCGTTCTCGGTTAGCTTTGCTTTTTCGAAAGGCTTCATCTAACAGCCTATCGATCGGGTCTTCTAGCAGTTTCAGGGATTTTAGCGCCAATCCTGCCCCCAGTTCCTCTGCACAGTTTTCTGACGCTGAGGGAGTTCCTTCGCCATTTAATGACAAAAGGGAGACAATGTGGTAACTTGCTACATAGTCTTCGATTTCTTCTGATGAGTCATTTTCTTCATCGTTATCACTGTTTTCGTTCTCAAGAATATTCTTGAGGAACTCTTCGAGGATGACCGGTGTCCGCGCCTTCTGGTTGTACTCCCCCAACGCGTCGATGTACTTTTGTAGGTTTGTGCGCTTGTCTTCATACTCGGCAGGCTGCACAGGCTTCTTGGTCTTCTTCTTTTTCTTCGAAGACTTTGAAGGTTTGACATGGGGATTTTGCGCTTTGTCTACAACTTTCAGTACGAGACACGGTTTCAGCATCCTTTCGATGATTTCGGGTTCAAGCCGGCTTTTCCACCTGACTGCTGGACATGCCTGTAGATCTTTTAGCATTCTTTTGGTTTTAGCTGGAAGAACGACTTCCCATGGAGTTTCTTCCATGAGCAAGCATGATGCCCCTGGTGCATCCACTTTTTTAGGAGTGTGCTTCTGTGGTGGGTTCACCCTCCAGTTCTCAGATAGTGCAAACTTCCCTTGTCGATACTGGTCCTCTACCCAGTTCTTAAAGACGTAGCAATCCTCAATCGGGTGGCTCACTATTCTGTAATAGGAGCAGTAGTTGGGGTTGTTGACGTCGCCGGGTTGCGGTGGACGCCGTGGGTCTGGAAATGTGATGGGTTTGTTACGCATTGCCAAATCAAATAGTCTCCTCGTCTTATCACGGGGAAATGAGTAAGCGCGTCTTAGCCTTTCTTCCAGGGATAAGCGTGGATGTGCATTGGTTTGGTGAACCGCTAATTTTGGGTCGCTCGGTTGCTGTTAAGTGTTAGCGACGAAGGCCGCTTTCTCTTTACTCTTAGCGTTTCGAGGGTCCTTATTTAAGGAGGAAGGCCCGTGGCCCATCTGGTCTATTTGTGCCAGTTTATCGATCAAAGTCTGGAAGGTGGTTGGCTTGAAGAACGTCATGAACTAGGACACAGTTGTTTGAGGATCAAGGGTCCTGATGAACATGCCCACGGCGGGGAATTCTTCGATGCGTTGTTCGCACTTAGACCATAGGTTCCGCCACCGGATCACGTATTGGACCCAGGTTTCTCCCGGCTTTACCCTGATATTGATTAATGCCATGATTGGGGTGTGCTTGCTTGCGCTGGCGAACCGCTGTGTGAACAGCAGCTCCATCTCTGTGAATATCCTCACAGAGTCATTTAGGAGCTCCAAGTACCATTCAAAGGCTGTCTCTGACAGGTTGCCAACGAACTGGCGAAGCAACAATTTGTCGTCGCCTCCAGTGTTGCCGTACAGAGCTCTGGACTGCGCGACGTGCTGGTGTGGGTTGCCTTTCCCCTTGTACACATAGAACTTGGGGATCGTATATCCCGACGGATACTTGATTTGGTCATACCAGCCTGGATACGGTCGCCCAGTTCTGACAGTTTGGCCGGCCGCTTCATTTGCTTAATGAGCTCGTATTTGTTGAGCGATGTAATCATCAAGAGCAGCCTTGAAGATCGTTTCCTCCTTGGCCACTGATTGGGCCGGAAGAGGATTTGATGTTTCCCCTCTGTCATCCTCGATGATTATCGGCGGATTTTCGGCTGGGGGTTCTCGCTGGATCATCATTCCAACCATGTCCTGGAACAAGAGACCCATCTTCTTTATATTAGTAGCCTGCTCTACGGCTTCCTTGTCTTTTCTTTCAAGCACCCTTCACAGGAACTCCGTATCGGTCTCCTTCTCCTGACGTTGTTCGGCTGTTAGTTCTGGACTTTCTTTCTGCCCGGTGAGTGCTGTCATTTTGGTCAGCATCTCCTGGAGCTTTTGTTATTGCTCCTGAGCTTTTTTCAGCGACTGAGTTTGCGGTCGATGACCCCCGGAAGCACGGCTTTCTTCTTTTCCAGAATCCATGTAAATCGTATGCACGATCATACCTCCAGACTTGGGGCGTTTGTGTCCATCACCTTTGGAATTTGTCGCCAGTGGTGGGATTTTCTCCAGCCTCATCTTTTTATGGGAGGTCGAAGTTGAAGGAGCCGTTGTAACAGGCACCTGTGCAGAAGAAGTCCCTTGTTGTATAACGAAGGGACAGTCTTTCTCTTGCCGAGCCTTCAATTTCTTCGGTCGACGAGAGTGGTTTTCATCAAGAACCGAGTCATGGACTTTCCGCCAGACCTTGTGAATTTAGGAGGAGATCCACTGATGGGGCTGCTCCGTCTTTGCCTACACCGTGGCTTCTGCAGGTGGGTGCGATTTCTTTAGCACCGCCTTTGGAGAGTTCTTGTGTACCCTCCTGAGCAGATCAAAGCTGTTTCCGGTTGGAACAGTAGCGTCATTTCCACCATTGATGCTGGTAGGGTAAGTCCAGAGGGGGAGTTGTCCCTAGTTTTTCTCACTCGGCGCCAGTGGCGACGTCAAGCCTGTCTTGCAGACGGGCCCGCCTCAGTTTCGGAAATGGCTTCTTCATGTCCTTGGCTTTGCTGAGGGGCTGTTGTTAGTGTCAGCTTGTTGAAGACTGACGTCCATAGTAGAGCTTGAGGAGGAACAACCAATCTTTCAAAGACCGACTTTCTGGTAAGGGAAGCACCTTTGACGACTTCACCTGCAGGAGGAGTTGGGAGGGCTATCCATTTTGGGGCAGCCCCTTCAGATATCACGAGCCTCTTTATGGGCCCGTTTGAGCTTTGGCTCTGCCTGTTAAAGAATGAGATGCCAGATTTCGATGGCCCGTTGAGAGGGGCCGTTGTGGTTGCCAGTCGATCGAAGACTGACTTCTTGGGAGCTTCTTCCTGCAGCGCTGAGGCACCAAGACCCACTGGTGGGAACATGGTCCCGAAGAATAGTCCAGTAGTAGCTTGCGTAACCTGCCCCATCGGTACTGAGAAAATGGAGGCCGTGTTGGGCCCATAAGTCACTCCTCCAGTTGGGGCAGAGCGGGAGTTGCTGTTGCAAGTTGTGCAGTTGGAATCCATCGATTTTTCTTCTTCTTCTGCACAGGAGCAAGACACCAAATCTAAGTACCTCGAATCCAAGGGCAACCATAACGAACCACGGTTTTGTTTGCGAAACACGACACACAAAGTGTGGAGTGGAAAGAGGAAAAGGTCTCACCGGGCGTGCCAGAATCTGTTTACCGCCGAAAACAGAGACGAACCGGGATGGATCGTCTTGCCTGAATTTGGGGACAGATACTTTTTGGATTTATCCGTCCACCTCTCCGAAAATACCAAGTTGATTTATGGAACCATATATCGGAGGTTTGGACGGATGCGGCCGTTGTAGAGGACTTCGTCAGATTCCCCTCGTTTTATGAAGGGGTTTTGATTGTGGGGACGCTCTTCCCTGCAGGCGCAAGCCTCTGCAGTTAATTACGTTACCGCATTGCGATAACCACTTTCTCCTGCTCCGGCAGTTCACTTCGTGTCGTGTGTATGTTTTGTTTTGGTTTTGGTTGCCCGTGGATTGTAAACGGAGACTGGTTTATGTCGTCGCCCGTAGGGCGCGAATTAGTCCAAATCCGTATATTTTTATATTTTGTCTTGGTTTTATTTAAGGGCCATTAATTTAGTTTGAGATTAAGATCAACTTAAATATATATGAGCATTTGGGGCTCAGTTTGATTTTGACTAAGGATACATTAGTCCAATTTAAGACCAAGATCAACTTAGCGAGATTTTGAGGATCATTTTTATTTCAAATCCAATAACAGAGCATTTAGGCTCGGCTGCAGGAAAGACTTTAGAGACCTAGCCAATTTGGGGGCTTGGTCTGCTTAGTCTTTTATTTTATTTTAAAAGTGCCAGGCACTTATTTGGGCTTTGTTTGTTCAGTGCCCTTTCCTTTCATGCCGTAGTGCTAAGAACTTATTAGATCTATGACGCTTACATATATGACATGTGAAGCATTCAGTCATAGGCGTCGTCCAATGAGCGCTTGAACACTCAGCCCTTTTGGCTATTTGCGGAGTGCTATGCACTTTTGTTCATCGCCCACGTGATGAGCAAGTGCGGCGCTGGCCTTCTATTTTAGGCACCCGCGTGTCTTTCACGTGAGGCGCTGGGCGCTGTTAAAAGGGGCGCCCACATGAAAAGCACGTGAGGCGCTAGTCTTTTTTCCCTTTTAGAGATTAAATCTCTGTTAATATTTTCAGAGAGGTTAAACCTCTATCGATGGTGCTTTGACCATTAACGCTCGCTAAAATCACTATATTTGAGGATTTTAAGTTGAGTTTTTATAGAACTAAGTTCTCGATTTAAAGGAACTAAGTTCCTGGAGTATTATGGACTCTATGTTCTTCATGTCCAACCTTGTTCTTCCCTGAATTTTTGATTCTCAAGAACAAAATCTTCCTGATGAGAATTAAATTCTCAACTTGTGGAAAACTTACCTTGTGGATCTTAGATTCAGAGAAAGAACTAAGTTCTTTGAGAAGGGTTAAACCCTTAGATATGTTAGGTAAAGGAGATGTTTTTGATCCATTTTTTTTCTTTATCTAGGGTTTTTAGGAGGAGAAAGGTATTCATCTTTTTTTCGAAAATTTAATTCTCTGTTGTTTTTGAAGTTTTTGTGGTCTCTGTATATCTTTTCCACTCTGTGCGTCTTTCTATATCTGTTTCTCTGTGAGACTTGAAGTCTCGGGTCCTTTATATAGTGAAGGCAAGTTTGTTACTTAATTCTGAGAAAATATCTCATTGAGAGATTCCAATTGATTTAATTGGACTCAAAATTGAGTTGGAGAATTTTACCTACTATTGGATCTTTGATCCAAAGACTTCTAATTTTACAGAATATGATTTTTGCTTTTAACGGGATTGGGGAAATACTTTCCCCTATACAGAATTTATTCTGTAAAACGGTGACTTTTTAATCACCATTAGATTTTTAATCCAAGGGGTCTCTGTTTTACAGAGAGCAATCTTTCTTGTTTAGAAAAATTGAGAGAATATATTCCAAAAATAGAATTTTATTCTATAATTAGATTTTTAGAATCAACCGAGAGTATCTTTCTTATTTTAGAAAGATTTGGGAAACGTTTTCTCCCAACAGAATTTAATTCTGTATTTTTATGATTTATAATCTCCGTTGGATTTTTGATCCAACGGCTCTGTTTAACAGGGAGTAGTGTAAAATTTTAATTCTATCTAGACGCCGGCGCTCACGTATTATGCATGTGGGCGCTACTTAAGAATTTAATTCTTATAATGGGTATTTATGTACTTTGCACATTGGTGTCCACGTGAGGAGCACGTGCAGCGCCATCTAAGAGTTTAACTCTTATGTAATGAACTCTTTTATGCTTTGCATATTGGCGCCCGCGTGAGGAGCACGTGCGACGTCATCTAAGAGTTTAACTCTTATGAACTCTTCTGTGCTTTGCACATTGGCGCCCGCGTGAGGAGCACGTGAGGTGCCACCATAGGATTTAATCCTATATAATTGGCTCTGGCGCTGGCGCTCTCGAGGAGAGCACGTGAGGCGCTACCTCATTAATGAAGGTTTCTTTTCATCTTCTTTCTCTGCTTTTCCTGAGTCAAACTTTCTTTTCCAATGCCTTCTTTTGTCAGAGTTTGGATATCGTTTCACCATGCTCAACATTTTCTGTGTCGAGACTTAAATGCCCCCTTTATAATCTAAGCAGTGATCCTCTGCTCTCTCACTTTTAGAGAATTATTTTAACAGAGAAGAGTCATGGCCTGCAATCGTCCGCATGCTAATCGACAGCCATGGCAGGTGACTATTGAGGAAATTGTTCCTCGCTTTGTTGCATGCTTGATGAATCCCGCTCTCACGGATGACCAATGTGATACGGCGCTGCACGAGCTCTTGACTCGTAGAGGATCTCCTCTCCCTATCGGCTCTATTTGGCTCCGGATGATCTTCCTGTCCATGCTTGCTGACACCCCCCTCATCCAGCGGAGATGACTCCAGCAATTCTCGACGCAATGGAGGACAAGATCGAGTGCTTTCATGTGGAACTTTTGATTATCAAGCCTCTAAGGGATTGTTCTGTTCAGTTGCTGAGCCAGATACAAGCTCAGCGGGCCATCATTCCTGCCTTCGTCGATGGGCATGGCGCTAACCGATAGGGAGCAACTTCTTGCGAAGATAGTTGCTTTGACATGGTGAAGAAGGCTGAGAGAGTTTTAGAAAACTTTATTCATAGTTTTGTAAACCCTTATTCTTTTGATTCCGTGTTTGGTGATATATTTCCTGTAGCATAAAATGTTTATTTAAATGCTTTCCCTTTATCGTTGACCACTGAATGCTTCATTTCTAACACCTTTTCTTCCTCTGATCATATTGTTGAAATATATATGCAACATACATGTGCGCACGTGCACTTTACCCTTAGGGATTTTTGCTAAGCACAAATGTCACTGATGTTCTCATGTCATGCACTAACCCTCCACACACGTATATGAATGAGCCTGCTTTCACACATATCTATAAACGAAATTTAAACCGGTGTAAACACAGGGCGATCTCTTTGCCCCGCACCTAGTCTGCCCGCTCACTTTCTATGGCTAGACGAAATGAATAGCCAGAGATGATATGGAATCAAGTCCGGATGTCGGAAAGCTCGACTATACGATTCAAGACGGAGGGTGCATCACGGGTATTCCTGATGCGCACCTTGGGAGCACTTTTCGCCGCCCGACTGCGAGTGACAAGGGCGGACCTGACTTTGGGGGGCGAGCCCGACACAGAAGACGCAGTAGAAGAAGAACTCTCTCGGCTATCTGAAGCCGAGGAAGAGAAAGACCCGCTGGACTCGGCCCCAGAAATTAGAGCCTCATCGCCCGACTCTAGCCCTACTACATCTACAGACACCTCGGAGGAAGACATCTAACTTAATACAAAGAAAGGGTCCGCCGAGGAAAAGTCAGCAGAAGATCCGACTTAAGCAAAGGTGCGCCGGGATATCTTCGAACGTTGAAAGACAACTACGGCAAAGTGTAGGCCCTAGGATGGTCCCCTACTATTTATACACTCCTAAGAGAGCATCCTACGACCTAGATCAATTCCCGCCAAAACGAAGTGTCACACCCAGCGGCCGTCGAGGCTCTACGTGGCGATCGAATATTAGGGACGTCTCTTCGTGGCAGGAGTCAGAGACAGCCTTTCGCGTCCGCTAACCAACGTTGGACAAGTGGCCCGTAGCCCAACCAATGATCGAGTGAAACAGCGCCCCCTCTTTAAAGCGCAATCATTTCACCGATCTGCTGACGTCATCAGGGATACGCGCAAAATTTTAGGCCACGGAAAGACTCCACATGGACTCGAAAATCGAAACGACACGACTTCCAAATGCCATGTCGTTCCTGGATAATCCACCACGAAAGAATCTCAGCACCGAGCTGTGTAGGGAAAACCAAGCAGGCCACTCTCGACCCAACCCATAAATGGGTAGAAACTAGAGTGGGGGGCTACTGACGATGCTATCAAGTGGGAATTCCCCATATCACGATACGTAGTGGATGACGTGTCCCGGGGGCTACGGAGCTGGAAAGTGCCTGATGCATTGGAGATGTTCCTCGGCACCTCGCCTCCAAGGTTGCATCTGACCATTCGGAGATCTCCTCGGAATACTTTCCATATTTTCCTAGCAATGAGTCATCATCTCATCTTCAAGCAATTCTACAACCGAGCTTCCATAGCCTCCTTGCTCGTCTCTATGTTGTTGCAAGTTCGGAGCTTTCTCAGCCTCTCGGCTCGTCTCCGAGCCATCTGACAGTCCGAGCTTTCTCGGCTTTCCCGATCAACCAAGAGCACGGAGCCTAGGCACATCCGCAACGGCTCCACGTATCTTGCCAAAGCGAGATATCCGCCGCCCCACCTTCCGCGTCCCCATTAATAAGCTGATCCCTCCATCAACACGGGCGTAACGAGGGGGCGTAACTGATGGCGAGAATCTCACGCCGGTTCGCACCACACGACCACTATATAAACCCTTCTTTCAGACGACTCGGGTAAGAGGAATTAATTTCAATACGTCGCTACTGTGCTCTTATTCCACGGTACTAACTTGATCGTCGGAGGGTCCTACGGTGGTCACCCACCATGGGACTTCCTCTGCAGATAGCTCGGCGTCAGTACCAACCCATTGAGATCCACACACTTAACCCTCAAAATAAATCTTAGCCGCACAAAACAGCTTGCACCAGATCAACGGAGGATAACTTCTGAGGGAAATCACAACCTCCATCTTCAACCTTGTTACTGCACTACCTTTGGTCTTTCTAGTAAGCCTAAAGCCCACTATATATTTTGCAAATTCAAATGTAAAAGACCCATTGTAAAATGGGGCAGGAAGGGAGCGCAGCCTCATGGCCATGTCCGCACGACCAAGCCTTTGGAGGGTGGGGCATTTCCCTGTTTGATCCTATTACAACAGCTAATAGGACTGCGGATGACGGCAAACCTATTAAACTCCTTATCGAAACAAAGTGTTCAACACAAATAACTCTTGCAGGCACCACAAAAGGTATTTAATTTGGTAAAGTTTTTCTTTCAATGCGAGGGTTCGCTGGTTCATTCTTGTGAGGGTTAGCATCTGAGGTTGAATAGAAAATTCCTTGTTCATACCCTCTTCTCCAGTAAGCACCAAAAAAAAAAATTCAAAAACAAAATATCCACCCTTTTCTCAAGTAGGCAACAAAATTTCTCCATTGCATTGACCCCATCTTAATTATTGGTAGTGATGATTAGGAGGAGAGTTGGTATTATGTGTTTGCAAGAAACTAAGTGGGTAGGTGAAAGGAGAAGAGTCATAGAGCCTTGGGGTTATAAGTTTTGGTATACGGGTAGAGATAAAAATCGTAATGGGGTAGGCATAATCATAGATAGACGGTTTCTTGAGGATGTAGTTAAGATTAGGAGAAAAGGTGATAGAATTTTACTGGTTAAGCTTATTCTAGGTGGAGAGATCCTTAATGTTATTAGTGCTTATGCACTACAGATAGGTCTTGATGACGCTAGTAAGCGTCTATTCTGGGAGGATTTAGACGAGGTGGTGCAAAGTATACCTAGTAGAGAGAAGTTATTTATTGGTGGTGATCTTAATGGACATATAGGTACTAGTCATAGTGGGTTTGATACTATCCATGGAGGTTTTGGTTTCGGACAAAGGAATGAAGTAGATGACTCGATTCTTGATTTTTCCTTATCTTATGACTTGATCTTAGAAAACACCTGGTTTAGGAAAAGAGAGTCCCACCTTATCACTTTAGGAGCGGATCAAGTGCTAGTCAAATAGACTTTTTTCTGACGAGAAGAATAGATAGAGGTTGTTGTATCGACTGTAAGGTAGTGCCAGGTGAGAGTGTAACCACTCGACATAGACTTTTAGTTCTAGATTTTCGATTTAGAAGAGAATCTAGGAAGATTAGATGTAAGGTAGAGCCTAGAATTAAATGGTGGCGATTGAAAGAAGGTAACCAAAAGGGTTTTATAGATCGTGTAGTCCAAGAAGCGGATTGGCAGTCAGAAGATGATCCAGACAAAACATGAAACAAAATGGCTAGTTGTATCAAGAAGGTAGCTAGAGATCTACTTGGTGAGTCGAGAGGTGGTGCTCCACCATCTAAGGACATATCATGGTGGAATGAAGATGTAAAGGCTGCTATTAAAATTAAAAGAGATTCTTATAAAGATTTGAAGAAAAGTAGAGATGTGGAGAGATTTGAGAAGTACAAAATGGCTTAAAAGGAAGTTAAGAAAGCTGTTCGGGAAGCTAAATCTAAGGTCTATAAGGAGATGTACGAGAAATTAGACACTAAACAGGATGCAAATGATATATACCGGATTGCTCGGATGCGGGAAAGGAAGACTAGAGACTTATGTGCGGTGAAGTGTGTCAAAAATGAAAATCAGAAGGTTTTAGTTCGAGATGAGGATATCAAGGAAAGATGGAGAGATTATTTTGACAAATTGTTCAATGAGAGCTTTACTAAGAATTTGGATGGACTTGTCATTCAATCTCAAGATATAAACCGTGATTTCATGCGTAAAATAAGACTACCTGAGGTTAAAAAAGTTTTGAATAGAATGAGTTTAAGAAAAGCGGTTGGCCCTGACGGGATTTCTATCGAGATTTGGAGATGCTTAGGAGAAATAGGCGTTAAATGGCTGACAGATCTGTTTAATAAGATTTGGCAGACAAAAAAGATGCCAAATGAATGGAGGAAAAGTATCCTTGTACCTATCTAGAAGAACAAGGATGACATTCAAAATTGCTCAAACTACCGGGGAATAAAACTTATGTGTCACACCATGAAACTTTGGGAGAGAGTGATTGAACACAGGCTAAGGAAGGATATTAAGATAACAAAGAACCAGTTTGGGTTCATGCCTGGATGATCGACGACAGAGGCTATTCATTTGTTTCGTCAACTTGTCGAGCATTTTCGAGAGAAGAGAAGAGATTTGCATATGATATTTATTGATTTAGAAAAAGCATACGACAAGGTACTTAGAGATGTATTATGGGGGACAATGATGAAGAAGGGGGTCCCCGTAAAGTATATTGACATAATCAAGGATATGTACGATGGAGTAGTGGCAAATGTCAGAACTTGCGGCGGCTTAACGAGTGATTTCCCGATTACTATTGGTTTACATCAAGGATCTGCATTAAGTCCATTCCTGTTTACCATCGTGATGGATGAGCTTATTAGAACCATCCAAGATAAGGTACCTTGGTGTATGCTATTCGCTGATGATATTATTCTAGTAAATGAGACGAAAGCAGGGGTTAATACCAAATTGGAATTATGGAGGAAAACATTGGAATCTCGGGGATTCAGATTTAGCAGGTCCAAGACAGCATATATGCATTGCAAATTTAGTAACCAGAGAAGTCAAAACCATATTGGTATAACATTGGAAGGGCAAGAGATATCACCGAGCAACCAGTTTAGATATCTAGGTTCCATCATCCAAAAGAATGGGGAGATCGATAGTGATGTTAATCAAAGGATCCAAGCTGGTTGGTTGAAATGGAGGAGTGCAACAGGGATTTTGTGTGATCGTAACTTTCCGTTAAAATTGAAAGGAAAGTTTTATCGGAGCGCTATTCGGCCTGCCTTATTATATGGTATAGAATGCTGGGCTCCTAAGAAGCATCATATACAGAAGATGCACGTAGCGGAGATGCGCATGCTTCGTTGGATGTGCGGTAACACTAGAAAAGATAAGGTGCGAAATGAGGATATTCATACAAAAGTTGGTATCGCACCTGTGGAGGAGAAGATGCGGGAAAACCGGCTAAGATGATTTGGTCATGTGCGACGCAAACCTATGGAAGCACCGGTCCGACGAATAGATACTCTCGATATGGGCAATGGCAAAAGGGCAAAAGGAAGACCGAAGAAAACATGGATGGAGGTGATACGAAACGATATGGTTGCCAAAGGACTCAATGAAAGTATATTGTTCGATAGGAGTGAGTGGAGGCAGAGGATTCATGTGCTGGACCCGGCATGATTCTCATGTTGGTTCAAGTAGCCTACCCCATATGCTTAGGATAAAAGGCTCAGTTGTTGTTGTTGCTGCAGCATTTACCCCATCTTGATGCCTTGATATATTGTTTGAGTTAGTCAAAGGAAAAAGAGAAAAAAGGAAAAAAAAAATTGTATAGCTTGTGAAATTATATAAATTAATGAAGAATAGAGATCCTACAGGTCCGGTCTTTTCATAAGCAACAAGAAGCCTGGTTTATAACGGTTTATTTTTGTTGGGAATAGGAGATGCCTATATGTAGGCGAAAAATCGTTCATTCTGCTTATAGATCTATAAAACTACAAATTATTCTATTATCGATAAACCATTAATTTTCCAACACTTAGATTTATAACCCAATGATTTCGGAATCATGCTATATATATAATTTCAAAACAAGCATGTGTTATACCATATAGAATATAGATCAAGATCAACGTTATGATCATCGAAAATCCAATTAAAAGATTCTTCCGATATAAACCGGGCTTGTTGTTTCTTATAGAAAGCTCGGGCCTACAGAATACTCACTCAGTTAATGAATATTCGAACATGAGCATGCAACATGATCAAATTCTGACTGTGGTTAATGGTTTAGAAAGAGGTTTTAGAGGGAACATTGCCATTTCTACCAAGTCCTAACCAAGCACAACAATATTGTGTAAACCAAAATGTAAAATTCTAATTAATATATATATATATATATATATATATATATATATATATATATATATCACTGATTTGCTAAACAGAACAAGCCAAATTTAGAAGGCCCGGAAAATAAAAAAATTAAAAATAAATAAATGAAGCAACGTGATGGAGGTCTGGATCTCCTTCAGATGTTATCATCCGTAGATCTTCTACGAGCGCTAATGGACGGCTGAGATCTATTCTGGTGGTTGTCTCATTCAGCGTGTGGATCTCAATGGGTTTGGATTTGAGATTGAGCTGAGCTGCCTGCAGGGAAGTCCCGGGATGGTTATGCCACCGAGGACTCTTCGACGATCAAGTTAGTGGTGAAATTTGGGCAGAGTAGCGACTTAGTAGAAAAAATTGCGTACCTCGATCGTCTGAGAGAGGGGTTTATATAGCGGCAGTAATGGGCAGGCAGGCACAAGAATCACGCCGGCCGTTACGCCCCTGACATCACGTCCGCGTGATAGGAGGGATCCCACATTAATGGCAAGGTAGGCTCGTTAATGGGGATCATGATGGCGTGGAACGTGGAATCATGGACGGCGGATATCTCGCGCATAGTGAGATTCGCGGAGCCGTGGTGTAGGTGCCTGTGATCAGCTCTGTGGGTCGGTCAGGATGAGACCGAGGAGCATGAGCCCGGCAGGAGGCTCGTGGACAAGCGGGAGACCGAGGCACCTTTGTACCAAGACAGCTCGGAAGCGAGCCGGGGGGTGATTTGGAAGGCCACCGAAGGTTGGGAGAACCCTCAGGTCGGAAGCCCGAGTGAGGTCCTAACCGAAGTCCTTGATCCTTGCTTGTAGGTTTTTCGATGCGTCATCTGCAATGCGTCAGCATCTGGGGAGTTATCGATATCGAGCACCATCATTAGCCCCCCATTCTCATCTCGACCAGTTCTAGGGTCGGGTTGAGAGTGGTCTGACCGAGCACCCGAGGTGATCTCTTACTCGAAGATATCATCGGCTCGCATTCCCGGGCTAAGAGTAGTATTTTTTGATGGCGTCAGCGGATCAGGGGAGAGATCTCGCATTAAAGGGGAAGTGCCGGATCTTTCGTACGTTCGTCGAAGCGACAGACTATGTGTCCTCCGCTGGTTGGCTGGCGAGGCGTATAGCAGGCGTTCCCGCGCTCGGTGGGATGCGTCCAATGTGAGCGTGACAGGTACCGTAGGCTCCGATACGTCGTTTTGGCGGGAGTCGGTCGGAGTCGTTGAATGCTTGCGCCGGCAGCTATAAATAGAGGTGGGATCCCCATTTGGGCCCATACATCTTTCTAATTTCCTCGTCCTTAGTTGTGTCAGCTCGGTGCTCTTCTCCTCGGTTCAGATTCCGTGCTATCAATCTCTCGGGGATACCTTTCTTCAATCAGGTTAGATGTCTTCTTCTGAGGAGTCTGTAGATGTAGCGCAGGTAGAGTCTAGAGGGTCTTCTGAAGCTTCCTCTTCTACTTCTTCATGTTCCCCCTCTGAGCTGGAGTTCACCCGAGAAGATAGGGTGGCCGACAGAGTTCAAGCCGCGGGTGTCCTTGGTGTGCGATCCTCGCTGAGGCGTGCGGAGGAGCTCGCCAACATCAAGACCCGTTTCTTCGTTCCTCCCGGCTATTCGCTTCGTCTGGCCGAGGAGGAGGAGAGGGCGAACCAGGCACAGGGCAAAGAGATTGCCTTGTACCTGGAGGCCTTTTGGGCCGTGGTGCGTCTGCCCTTCTCCCCTGAAGTGAGTGAGGCATTGAATTGTTTTGGGTTGGCTCCGGGCCAATTAGTGCCGAACTCTTGGAAGATCCTCCACGGGTTCCTAGTCCAGTTGAGATTGTGTCAGAGCCTTTTCAGCCTGAACCTTCTCCTCTCTTCCCTTTGCTACAAAAACCATCCTAGTGCTCGTAGGCGCGAGCCGAGCGGGGTATACCTCTCCTTCAGAAGACAGCGTGGGGACGCCCCCGGGTCGGTGGTTGTCGTTGTGCCTTTTTCCATTCACGAATGAAAGAAGAAGTTTTCCTTTATCACCTCGCCCGAGGGTGAGAACTGGTTTGTGCCCACCCAGTGGAAAAGGGCCAGCTGTCCGTAGGTAAGGAGGTCGAATGATCCCGACACAGTGGCGGTGTCGAAGTGGGAGCCCCTCCCTCAGGTTGATGTGCTGCTGTCTGAGCGGGCCCTCAGTTGGGCCGGGCTCAGCCCCGCCGAGTACGCGGGTAAGTTGGGAGCTCTCAGGCGACCTGTTTAGACTTGTGCATTTTTTATTTTTCCTGGCATCGCTGACTCCTCGTATTTTTATCTTATGCAAGACCCATGGATATGAGCAAGTTCCGCGCGACGCGAAGAAAGGGAAGAAGTCCAAAGGCACCGGTCCTTCTCGCTCGCCGTCCGTTCCAGCCCCGTCGGCGGCCCTTTCACCCAGGTGCCCAAGCGAGCCCCGGGCCCTCGAGTCTAGTCGTGCTTTGGTTCAAAAGCGTGCCCGGGCACAAGAGCCTTGGGCCTCGGAGGTGGGAGACGAGGAGGGTTCTCCCACGCCGTCCCTCAAGAGGTCTCACAGGAGGGCGCACCGCTCCCCGGCTTCCCCGATCCTTGTGGACGATGGGGAGCTTCGCTTCGAGGTGCCCTCGGGGCTTTCTGTCGCTAACAGCCTGCTCTCGGATATGGAGAGGTCGGCCGGAGGCAGGGTCCCTCGAGAAACTCTCCGAGCCTAAATGGCGGCGATAGCTCAAGAGGCCGTCCAGTTAAGTGTTCTCACCTCACCAGGTTTTTCGTTCAGCATTTTTTCCCGCGTCGTCCGGTGCTTCCCTCCCCCTTTTAACCCTCTTTCTTTCTATAGGTCCTCCAGCATGTCACCCTCATCATCCATATGGAGGAAAAGGAGATTGTCCCGGCAATGCGGGCCAAGGGCGAGTTCTCCTTGCGGGAGGAGAGCTTAAAGCAGGAGCTGGGGGTGGCGATGGAGAAGGCTGCTACCCTTGAAGACTGGGTGGATGCCGGGAACAGGGAGGTCACTCGGTACTGAGAGGCTGCCCGAGCTGCCGAGTCCCAGCTGGAGGACTCCAGGGTGCTTGTCGCCACCATGAAGAAGACGGTGAGTACCCTCCGGATGGAGAACGCGGCTTTGAAGGACCAGGCGCGGAAAGCGGTGGAGACCTATAAAAAGTCGGATCAGTTCTACGCCGACCTTGCCAGAGCTGAGGGCGTCATTTGGCACGACGCCCTTAACTTCGTTAAGGCTTAGATGCCGGAGTTCCCCGACGCTGAGCTCCGGGCCTTGTACCCTCTCGACGATGACGCGTAGGGGATCGCCCCCGGACATGAAGCAGGGAAAGTGGCCCCCGGTGGGAGTGCGAGGGGTAAGTCGGTCGCCCCGGCTGCCGGTGCTAGTGTCGACCCTAAAGATGCCGCTCTGGTGGTCGCAGTGGAGGCGTGGATTGTTGAGGTCCTCCCTGCTCCTGAGGCCTGAAGCCCCTCGTCTTCTTATTTTCTTTTGTTGTTTTGGAATTTTGTAAGGCTGGGGAGCCAGTAATGCCCTGTAAAGACTTCTTCTTTTGTGAATAAAAAATCTTTTTGCTGCTTCTTTACGTGCATATTTTCCTTTTGTTTGAGGAAAACATTTGTATTTTCACGGTCCAGCTTTCATTTTAGGTCGGTTCTGCGTCTGGTGACTGCACGTCGAGTTGAATTCGATCATTTGCAAAGTATGCAAAGACCAGAGAAGGGTCGGTATCTCCATGGCCCCGAAGTCGAGGTGGGGATCACTTAGACGTGGATGGCCTCTTGGAGAGGGCTTAGATCCTTGCCGTCGGTGGGTAGTAACACCAGCCATGGATGACCGAGCAGGGTAGTTGCTCAGTTGCCTCTTAGTGAGGGCTTTGATCCTTAATGGGAGGGCATGGGAAAGCATGCTAAGGATGGACTAAGCATGGTTACTGCCCGGTGCCTCTTAGCGAGAGCTTTGATCTCTGGCATTGTGGGTAGGGAGCTACCAGCCAGGGATAACCGAGCAGGGTTGCTGCCCGATTGCCTCTTGATGAGGGCTTTGATCTCTGGTGTTGTGGGTAGTGAGCTACCAGCCAGGGATAACCGAGCAGGGTCGCTGCCCGATTGCCTCTTGGCGAGGGCTTTGATCCTTAAGGACGGGCCGAGCAGGGTTACTGCCCGGTGCCTCTTGGCGAGGGCTTTGATCTCTAGCGTCGTGGGTAGGGAGCTACCTGTTAGTGTATATGCCCTAGGGGCCATTATTGTATCATACTAGCTTGTATATTACTTAATAGAAGCTTAGGATATTCACAGTTATATTAACAGTCTTGCTAAACATGGTAGTATGCTACTTGGTTTATATCTATCTTAATATGTGTGTATGTATTGATAGAGCCCTTAGGATCTTGCTTGACTACCAGCGTTGTGATGGCAGTCACACTAGTGGGGGCTGGGTAGTCTACAAGCACATCATTTTTCAGGTCCCTAGTCGTAGGATTTTCGAGACAAGGCATCGATACTCCGGAGTAGACTAGTGTGTACGCTTCTCATCCCAGTTGGGGAGATGGTCAGTCCCACAGCCATCAGTATGTCGTACTGGAGATAGTATACAGGTGCTCGTTGGGTTACGGGTACACCGGACAGGACTCATAGGGAACTGTTGGTAGGTATTATACCCGTCGTCAGTTAACAGTTCCCAGGTGACATGAGTACAGCATAGTCCGCAGACTTGACACTGCTGCTTCGCCTCGAGTTTGTTCCCACTGTTCTTAGATTGCTACCCTACCACGGCTCAAAGGAGTCGTGGAAACAGGTAGCAGTTGGGTGCAGTCCCGAAACACTTAGAGGCAGTGGCGGTTAAACAGGATTCGTCTTTCCCGGTATTGGGAGTTGATATCGCGCTGTGTCTGGAGAGCCATTAGGGCAAGCGAGATTTACTGGTAGGTTTTCCAGTAGTTTCTCAAGGTGTAATAGGCTTCGCTCCGACACGACTTATACCGCTTTTAAGGGACTGACGCTTGCCATCCCCCTAGGCCCGATATACGATAGTCCTAGACGAACAGACCGGACTGTACAGAGATTGTCACATCAGGCTCAGTAGGAGTTCGGATGGGTTTCCTCATCGGTCTTCTTATCGACATCTACCTGGGAACCGTTACGTACAGCTAGTGCCGCTTGCGGTCTGTGGTTAAACCCACTGCCAGCGTAGTAGTCGAGTCTTTAGAGTCCCACACAGAGAGTTTCTCTGCTTCGGGCGAAACGATATAGAGGTCGTATGGTTTTACGACAGGGTTCAGACGCATACGTGTTTTTACGCACGTACGATGTTCGGACAGTTTTTACTAGCGGGCTTTGGTTTAAGCCAGATTCTACTATCGGATTATTAGATTTATACAGTCTAAAGTTTTTCCGTGTTTTCACGAATAGGAGGGGCGTTCTCGTAATTTGTCGAGAAGCTTCTAGAAGTTTGATGACATGGAGGCTAAGGTGGCATTTGCATTAAATGATTTAATGACTCATGGTGTGATTCATACAAAGGAGTTAATGCTGCATTTAATGATTAATGACTCATGTAATGAATCACCCAAAGTGAATAAATGAAGCATGGTTGATATTATCATTTGATTTATTCATTTAATAAATCATTATGCTTCATATATTCTAAATGAGATATTTTTTCATTTCAATTCTCACTCTCACCTTCTCTCTCCTCAAGCTCTCTCTCTTCAAACCCTAACCCTAACCTCTCATGTGTTGAGATCAAGGATTAGCAAGACTTATTGATCCATAATCCCACTCTATATTCCCTAGGTTGTTTTGATTAGCACTTTGAGTAACCTAGTTACCTCAAGTTAGAGGTCAAGTCAAGCTTGGAGTAGTACGCTCGGGTGGATCTTCTATTCCAAAGAGGAGGCCGACGAGGAGGTGGTCATCGAGAAGAAGAAGGACTTGGTTCATTAGGTATAATCTTCTTTCATAGTAGCTAATCCCTCTATGATGTTGTTAGTTAGGGTTTGGCAAAGATCCGTAAAGTTAGTCGATGTTAGTTTAAACAACATGATTGTTTTACTTATCCGCCTCCTCGCAACTCGTGGGGTGTCTAACGTCGACTTACAGTGGTATCAGAGCCTGGCTAAACCATAACTAACTTGTTAGCAAAGTCGTTAGACATTCGATCGCGAACACGAACCGGAAAAAACATCATTTTCACATAGTTTCTGTCAATTTTTAACGGGGTAAAAATTTTTCAGGGACCCTTAAAATTACAAGCAGGGAATTATAAGAATACTGGAGAAATTTGGGTTCCTGACTCGGCCAAACAGCCGTGGAACCACGGCCGATCCAAGCGATCGGCCGCGGATCCGGGGCCGAGTTGAAGCCGAGTCACCCCAAAATTCCCCAGTAACTCTTCTGTGTTAATTTTGGTATTTCTGGGATATTTTGTTTCTGCTCAAGTCTCAGGTGCACAGAGACGTTTTTGGAGTAGAATCATTTGCGTTTGCTCGATCGAAATTCTACGATGTTTGGCTAATAAGATTATATCTGTGATTTGTATAATGTGTTCGTAAACCTCCCCTAACTGCTAGTATGTCGGTTGGCAGGGGATTGCACATTTCTGTAATGTTATTACTGTTTGTGTTTGTGGAATTCTTGGATTGTCGTGAATGGATAGCCGGGGATGTGAGACGAGCGTTTCTTTCATTCAAATGTAATCTGTAAATGGTTGTAATATTCTTTTGCAGGGCACATCCAGGTTGCAGTTGTAGCCACCGTTGTATTATTTCATTTACTGTTTTTTCTCCTAGGATAGACCCAAGGTGGGTTGCACAAACTACCGGGTACTTTGAAGTGTTTAGTGGCCTACTCACGTTGTTGAGGGAGACCGCTTCACTTCGGGTACTTGGCAGGTAGTTTTCCATACCCGTAGGGGTCTAGCGTGGGGTTTTGGCTATTCATCATGACTGTGTAATCCGTCTTTCTTTGCAGGCTCAAAAGAAATGCGGATTCGTAGAAAATCCAATATGTTCATCTGTGATCTGGAATGCCTATTATTGCGTCTGACGAATGTACAATATCTATATATGATAGCTATTAGGTGTCACTTATGTTTTACACCCGCGCTAGCCCAGCCCCCGTTCTGTCGTTAGTTAAGTAACCTAACGGGTGATGACGGGACCCAGTGGCGAATGCGGATGGCATAAGAGGACGTTGTATTTTCGTTGTTTTCTGCAATGATAGGTTAATGATAGGACGCATTATATTAAAGCAAAGAAAATAAACCAAAGTTGAATCATTGGAACAGTCTAAAAGAAACCACTCGGTTATTTTTAAAACAGAAGATATTTTTTAATTGCGGAGCTTTAACCACTCCTTTTAAAAAGCTATCAGGTTCCTTCGGTCATATCAAGTTCACTACGTTCACGGTTTCGCCAAAACCATTCGTAGCCCTCCGTCATTTCATTTGGGTATTCAGTAGTTTTCAAGCTATGTATTTTGGCCAAAGTCAAGGCATAATGTTTGGTAGCTGCTGGGTATTCATTTGTTGCATAGATAGATGAGTTAGTTTGGGGCAGTCGTATTATCATTTGACCAAAGTCAGGGGTATGTACGGATGGGTTCAAATTAACAAGATAATGATGGGTAGAACTTGACATGTGACTTATGACATTTTGACCAAAGCCAAGGTCATAAGAGCATGGGGCAAAAAAAAATTATATCGGGAATTTCTAAAGAAACTGAAATTTGCAAAGAGATGCATACCATTTGGAGTTTGATGAATGTTGGTAAGATTCCTTCAGCATTATCACACGATGATATTTGGATCCCGATCCTGCTGTGAGGATCCGCTACTCATCAGGAAATTCGTCACTTAACGATCAATGCTATAAACCAAGTAGGTGCCGAGAAAGGTGTCAGCGGGGCTACGCCCCAAAGAAAAGAAGTTATTTAATTAAGAAACTTCGCGAAAGCGTTGGAAAACCTCCCTCGAAATACCGACACCGGCCTGGCTGAACGGTTAAGCAAGTATTGTACGGTGAGAATAGTCCTGGCTAGTTCTTCCTTTTTGGTTTGAGGAGGGATTCGAGAAACAGTGGGAGCCATCCAGTTTAGATAAACTAAAAACCACTCTAAACTTGCAAGAACATCATGCTAAAGTGTTCCCTCTCTCTCGTATTGCAGCGACCCAAAACATGACAGGCCTTAAGTTACTATTAGAGAAAAATATATTGACAGGGCCAAACTATAAAGATTGGCTGCGGAATGTCAAGATGGCTTTGACTTATGACAAATTGGGGTATGTTCTTACCACTAAGGCACCTGCTGTCCCTGGTCCAAAATACAGTATTGCGGATAAGTAAATCCACAAGACCTGGGAGTTAGATTGCGCGAAGGCCAAGTGCATCGTGCTTGCCTCTATGAATAATGAACATCAGAGGAGGCACGAGGATATGGATCTTGAATCCATATTTCTCCATACAAAGGATCTGTATGGGGAGAAATCTCGTATAGCAAGATACGAGACCTCGAAGAACTTGTTTCAGTCGAGGTTGGCCGTCGGATCGTCTGTAGGAGAACATGTCCTAAAGATGATTGGCTATATAGAAGAGCTCGCAGACCTCGGGACGACTATGGAGAACGAGCTCTATACAGAATTGATTCTCCAGTCCCTTCCTTCCACCTACGCCCAGTTTATTCTGAATTTCAACATTCAAAGAAAAGAAGTTGAACTTCCAGAACTCCTTAACATGTTGAGAAGTGCAGAGAGCACCTTGCATAAGGTAAGGGAAACACCCGCTATGTTTGTTCGCGGTGCTTCTTCTTCCGGGTCCAAGGCTAGGGCCAAAGGAAGGAAGATGAAGGCCGCTACCAAACCTAGAGGAGGTGTTAGTAAGGTGGGAGCTAAGGGAAACACAAAGGTTGCAGTGCCAGTAGTGGCAAAAGACGAGTGCTTCCACTGTCGTAGGAAAGGGCACTGGAAGAAAGATTGCAAAGCTTGGAATGCCAAGAACCAGGAACCGAAGCGAGCTGTGGCTTCAACTTCAGGTGTGTTTGTAATTGAAAAATGTATGTCAATCAACTCTACTTCCTGGGTATTGGATACCAGATCAGGATCTCATATATACAATTCATTGCAGGCACTGAGAGACCGTAGAGAGCTGAAGGTTGGTGATATGACCCTCCAGGTTGCTAACGGAGCTAGCGTGGGTGATGTGTCCGTAGGGGATTATCACCTAGGATTGAAGAGTGGACATATTTTGGTTTTGCATAACTGTTTTTGTGTACCCAGTTTAACGTGTAATATCATATCGGTTTCGTTGTTATCAAAAGGAGGTTATGATTTCACGTTTGTAAGCGATGTTGTTAACATCCACCTTAATCATGGTTTGATTGGGTCTTGTACACTAGATAACGGTATATATGTCTTAAACCAATTACAGATTTTCAATGTCCAGAACACACTAAAAAGAAAGTCTCCAGATTTAAATAAGGCTTTCTTATGGCATTGTAGACTGGGTCACATCAATGAGACAAAGTTAACTAAGTTACATAGAGAAGGATATTTGGATTCATTCGAGTATCAAACTTATGCCACTTGTCAATCATGTCTCAAAGGAAAGATGACAAAGACTCCATTCACTGGACATGGAGTAAGAGCGAGCGAGCTCTTAGGACTCATACACAGCGATGTATGTGGTCCAATGTCTACACATGCGAGGGTTGGTTTTCCCTATTTCATTACTTTTACGGATGATTACTCTAGGTACGGATTCATTTTCTTGATGAAACATAAATCCGAGGCTTTTGAGAAATTCTAAGAGTATAAGAATGAAGTAGAAAACCAAACTAGCAAAAGTATCAAGACACTGAGATCTGATCGAGATGGAGAATACTTAAGTGCCGAGTTCCTAGGTTACCTAAAAGAGAAAGGAATTCTCTCTCAGCTTACTCCTCCATACACTCCACAGCATAACGGTGTATCGGAGAGACGGAATCGAACCCTATTGGATATGGTACGTTCCATGATGAGTAATGCTGAGTTACCGTGATCTTTCTGGGGTTATGCGCTAGAATCAGCGGCATATCTTTTGAACAGGGCTCCTACCAAGACTGTTCCTACCATGCCATATCAGATGTGAAGTGGGAAGAAACCCTATCTTCAGCATATAAAGATATGGGGATGTCCTGCTTTTGTTAAAAAGCGGCATGCGGACAAACTCGAGGCTATGATCAGTGCAGTGTAAGTTTGTGGGATATCCAAAGAACTCCAAGGGGTATTACTTCTATTACGCAGAGGAACAAAAGGTTTTTGTTTCTCGTCATTCCCATTTTCTAGAACAGCAATTTATAGAAAAGGAAACAAGTGGGAGCGAAATAGAACTGGAAGAAATTCCAGAACCACAAACTACTACTGAAAGTTTGGTAGAACCAGTAGTTCAAGAAGAACAGGACATTCTCGCACCCCTCCACAGGAGTAGTAGGCCGTCTCATCCGCCTGAGAGATACTACGGTTTTCTCATATATGGGGATAGAGAGGATTGCATCATTGATGATGATGAATCTACTAGCTTCCAGCAGGCCATCCAGAGCGGCGACTCGATACGATGGCTAGATGCAATGCGGACCGAGATGGAGTCCATGTACACCAACAAATTATGGACTTTGGACTTTGCTCCAGATGGGATAAAACCCATAGGATGCAAATGGATCTTCAAGAAAAAGATTGGTGTAGATGGACAGGTGGAAACCTATAAGGCTAGACTTGTTGCAAAGGGTTTTCGTCAAAGACCTGGTTTGGACTATGACGAAACTTTTTCTCCAGTGGCTATACTCAAATCCATTCGGGTCCTTCTTGCCATTGCCGCCTTCTATGATTATGAGATCTGGCAGATGGACTTAAAGACGGCTTTTCTAAATGGTAATTTAGAAGAGTGCGTCTATATGGATCAGCCAGAAGGCTTCAATCAGAGTGGGAGCAGCGGGAAAGTGTGCAAGTTGCTTAAGTCTATTTATGGACTAAAGCAGGCATCATGGAGTTGGAACATCTGTTTTGACGAAACGGTCAAAGAATATGACTTTATCAAAAATCCAGATGAACAATGTATATATAGTAAAATTGTAGCATGAACTGTCGTATTCCTCGTCTTGTACGTGGATGACATTCTATTGATAGGAAATGACATTCCTATGCTACAATCTATCAAAGGATTCTTGTCACACAGATTCTCCATGAAAGACCTAGGTGATGCCTCTTACATTCTGGGGATCCGGATCCATCGTGATAGATCCAAGAGGATGTTGGGACTTTCACAGTCCAGGTATATCAACACTGTACTGAAAAGATTCAGTATGGAAGATTCTTAGCGCGGTAATTTACCGGCTTGTCACGGAATCACCCTCTCCAAAGAGATGTCTCCCAAGACTGATTTGGAAAGGGATCGCATGTCTATTATACCCTACGCTTCTGCGGTAGGCTCTATAATGTATGTGATGTTGTGCACCAGACCAGATGTAGCTTACACACTGAGCATGGTAAGCAGGTATCAGTCAGACCCAGGGGAGAAGCACTGGATAGCAGTAAAGAACATTCTCAAGTACCTGAGAAGAACTAAGGAGATATTCTTGGTTTACGGCGGAAAAGACCTCAAGATCGAGGCCTTTGCTGATTCCAGCTTCTAGAGTGATAAGGATGACTCTAAGTCCATGTCAGGTTATGTCTTTACCCTCAATGGAGGGGCGGTGTGCTGGAAGAGTTCCAAGCAGGACACCGTTACTGACTCGACGATGGAAGCGGAGTATATTGCTGTTTGCGATGCCGCAAAAGAAGCGGTCTGGACGAAGAAGTTCCTAACAGAACTTCAGGTGGTTCCTACCATTGTTGATCCAATACCGCTGTATTGTGACAACAACGGAGCTATAGCTTTAGCAAAGGAACCCAGGTCCCATCAGAAGTCCAGACACATCTTAAGGCGGTATCACCTGATCAGGGAGATCATAGATCGCCGGGAGATCGAGGTTCGGAGAGTTGCTACAGAGGAGAACACTTCTGATCCATCCACAAAGGCCTTACCTCAGATTCAGTTCGAGAGGCTACTCGAGATGATCGGTCTTCGATACGTCAGTACATGGCCCTAATGCAAGTGGGAGATTGTTAGTGTATATACCCTAGGGGCCATTATTGTATCATACTAGCTTGTATATTACTTAATGGAAGCTTGGGATATTCACAGTTATATTAACAGTCTTGCTAAACATGGTAGTATGCTACTTGGTTTATAGCTATCTTAATATGTGTGTACGTATTGATAGAGCCCTTAGGATCTTGCTTGACTACCAGTGTTGTGATGGCAGTCACACTAGTGGGGGCTGGGTAGTCTAGAAGCACATCCTTTTTCAGGTCCCTGGTCGTAGGATTTTCGAGACAGGGCATCGATACTCCGGAGTAGACTAGTGTGTACGCTTCTCATCCTAGTTGGGGAGATGGTCTGTCCCACAGCCATCAGTACGTCGTACTGGAGATAGTATACAAGTGCTCGTTGGGTTACGGGTACACCGGACAGGACTCGCAGGGAACTGTCGGTTGGTATTATACCCGTCATCAGTTAACAGTTCCCAGGTGACATGAATACAGCATAGTCCGCAGACTTGACACTGCTGCTTCACCTCGAGTGTGTTCCTACTGTTCTTAGATTGCTACCCTACCACGGCTCAAAGAAGTCGTGCAAACAGGTAGCAGTTAGGTGCAGTCCCGAAACACTTGGAGGCAGTGGCGGTTAGACAGGATTCGTCTCTTCCGGTATTGGAAGTTGATATCGCGCTGTGTCTGGAGAGCCATTACGCAAAGTCCCTGGCCAGGGCAAGCGAGATTTACTGGTAGGTTTTCCAGTAGTTTCTCAAGGTGTAATGGGTTTCGCTCCGACACGACTTATACCGCTTTTAGGGGACTGACGCTTGCCGTCCCCTAGGCCCGATATGCGATAGTCTTAGACGAACAGACCGGACTGTACGGAGATTGTCACATCAGGCTCAGTAGGAGTTCGGATGGGTTTCCTCATCGGCCTTCTTAACGACATCTATCTAGGACCGTTACGTACAGCTAGTGCCGCTTGCGGTCTATGGTTAAACCCACTGCCAGCGTAGTAGTCGAGTCTTTAGAGTCCCACACAGAGAGTTTCCCTGCTTCGGGCGAAACGATATAGAGGTCGTATGGTTTTACGACAGGGTTCGGACGCATATGTGTTTTTATGCACGTACGATGTTCGGACAGTTTTTACTAGCGGGCTTTGGTTTAAGCCAGATTCTAGTATCGGATTATTGGATTTATACAGTCTAAAGTTTTTCCATGTTTTCACAGATAGGAGAGGCGTTCTCGTAATTTGTCGAGAAGGTTCTAGAAGTTTGATGACATGGAGGCTAAGGTGGTATTTGCATTAAATGATTTAATGACTCATGGTGTGATTCATACAAAGGAGTTAATGATGCATTTAATGATTAATGACTCATGTAATGAATCACCCAAAGTGAATAAATGAAGCATGGTTGATATTATCATTTGATTTATTCATTTAATAAATCATTATGCTTCATATATTCTAAATGAGATATTTTTCATTTCAATTCTCACTCTCACCTTCTCTCTCCTCAAGCTCTCTCTCTTCAAACCCTAACCCTAACCTCTCATGTGTTGAGATCAAGGGTTAGAAAGACTTATTGATCCATAATCCCACTCTATATTCCATGGGTTGCTTTGATTAGCACTTTGAGTAACCTAGTTACCTCAAGTTAGAGGTCAAGCTTGGAGTAGTAGCTCTCGGGTGGATCTTCTATTACAAAGAGGAGGCCGACAAGGAGGTGGTCATCGAGAAGAAGAAGGACTTGGTTCATTTGGTATAATCTTCTTTCATAGTAGCTAATCCCTCCTATGATGTTGTTAGTTAGGGTTTGGCAAACATCCGTAAAGTTAGTCGATGTTAGTTTAAACAAAATGATTGTTTTACTTATTCCGCCTCCTCGCAACTCGTGGGGTGTCTAACGTCGACTTACACTACCAGCCAGGGATAACCGAGCAAGGTTGGTGCCCGATTGCTTCTTGATGAGGGCTTTGACCCTTAGCGCGGGAGGGGCCGTAAGGGGGCTGCTAAGGACGGGCCGAGCAGGGTCGCTGCTCGGTGCCTCTTGGCGAGGGCTTAGTTCCTTAAGGATGGGCCGAGCAGGGTTACTGCCCGGTGCCTCTTGGCGAGGGCTTTGATCTCTGGCGTTGTGGGTAGGGAGCTACCAGCCACGGATAACTGAGCAGGGTTGCTGCCTGATTGTCTCTTGATGAGGGCTTTGATCCTTAGCGCGGGAGGGGCCGTAAGGGGCCTGCTAAGTATGGGCCGAGCAGGGTTGCTGCTCGATGCCTCTTGGCAAAGGCTTAGATCCTTAGCGCGGGAGGGGCCGTAAGGGGCCTGCTAAGGACGGACTGAGCAGTGAAGCTGTTCTGTCGAGTCGTGAGGCTCTGTCCGATCATCCACGACGTTCGATCATTGGGAAGAGTGATCGTCGTGGTCGACACATGTCATAAACGCGTGGGGGAAGGCGGAGCGCAAGAGTCGCGTCGTTTCGATTTCTCCGAGAAAGGCGAGACGCCCGCCACGCGGTGGTACAGTTGTGGAAGGCACGAGTGACCGTTGGATTCCTGAGGGCGCAACGGGGCTATAAAGCGAAGGGAGCATTGAGCACTCCTTTCTCCACCCCCAAGGCGTAAGGATGGAGGACTTCCCCTTTACTATCCAGGAGATCATAAGCTTTGCAGATGTTTACCTGTATGACCAACATTGTACCGAGGATACGGTGCAGTTAGTTATAGGCCGCATCGAGGACCACTTCGGCCGGCTTCTCCCCCGGTGCTCGCCCCTGCTCCAGCTGTTGATGTACGCCATCTAAAGGGCATTGCCGGGGCTATATAACCCTCTGTCCGAGAAGCTGAAGGACGAGGCCGTCGGTAAGCTGAAGTCCTTGTGTTGCCTCGGTCTGATTTCGGCGGGGCGGCGCGATCTCTCAGTGGCACTTGTCCTTGAGTGCTACCAATTGAGGCACCATGCCGACATTCGTGTGCGGCCTCATGGGCAAAGGGCTGAAGCAGCGAGGGCTCGGCTGGCTGAAATATGCTCGGTGTACCACGAGCAGTGTTTCCTGCACCCCCTTCCCCCGCTAATGTAATTTTTCTTTTATTTCAATGTATGGCTGAGGAGCCCATAGTACCCTTTGGAGTAAATAAAAATCTTCTTTTTGCAATGTCTTATTGTTTCATTCTTATTACATAAACAGAAAGAACTTGAGAAAAGTGTACATTGCCTTAGCAAAAGAAGAAGTGCGTGCTTGTAGGTATTCATTCTATTGGTACAGCTTGAGCTTCTCGGCGTTTTAAGGTCGTGGGAACTTGCAACTATCCGCGTCTTGTAGGCGGATGGCTCCGCCGGGAAGGACCTCAGAGACAAGGAAAGGACTGTCCCTCCTTGGAGAAAATTTGTGCAGCCTGCCTTGGTCGACAAACTCGTTCCGCCTTATGACCAGATCCCCGGCCTTGAAGAGGTGACGCTTGACTCATGCATTGTAGTAGCGGACGGTCTGTTGTTGATAGGAGGCAGCTCTGATCTGAGCCCGGTCACATTTCTCTAACAAGATGTCTATGTTGATTCGTAGCGCGAGGTGTTTGCTTCATCGTCGAAGTGTTCAACCCGGTGGCTGGGTAGTCCGATCTCCGCCGGGACCATTGCCTCGGTCCTGTGCAGAGACTGAAAGGGTTTTCCTCGGTAGGGGTTTTCTTTGACGTACGCAGGGCCCATAGGACCCAGGGCAACTCCTCGACCCAACCGCCTTGGCGTCCTTCTAGGCATGTCCGGAGACCTCGGAGGACGTCCCGATTAGCGACTTCAGCTTGCCCGTTGCATTGGGGATGCGCGAACGCGGCAAACTTCATGAGGATATGATATTCATTGCATAATTCCTTCACTTTTTCGTTTTCGAAGTTCGTCCCATGGTCGGTGATGATACACCTCGGGATGGCGAACCGGAGTATCACGTTGTTATGCAGAAACTTGATTGTTGTAGCGGCATCCGGTTACCTGATGGGAACGGCCTCGATCCACTTTGTGAAATAATCCACTGCGACAAGGACGTACTTGTGCCCACCTATGCCGGTAGGGAACTGGCCTATCATGTCCATTCCCCACTGGGCGAACGACTATGGTGAGGTTAGGACAGTCAACTTAGTAGCCGGAAGGCGAGATACGCTTCCGTGAAGTTGGCAACTTTTGCACCTCCTAACGAGCTTCTGGGCGTCTTGGTGAATAGTTGGCCAGTAGTATCCCTAGAGCAATGCCTTTTGGATTAAAGTGCGGGCCCCTTGGTGTGCGTCGCCGACCCCTTCATGGATCTTTCGTAGGACGTAGTCGGCTTCGTGAGGGTCGACGCACTGGAGCAAGGGCTGAGTGAAGGAATTCTTGTAGAGGTTCCCATTGATCCCGACGAAGTTACGGGCTTTGGCTCGGAGACAGAGGGCTTCTCCCGGTCTTCTGGGAGCGTACCTTCCCTCATGAATTCCACAAGGGGCTTCCTCCAGTCCCGGTCTTCTTCTTGGACTGTGTATACATGGAGTGTTGCTTCCCCGTCTTCTACGCTAGGCCGTGGCAAAATCTCGAAGAGGATAGACCGCTTGTTGTTGGCCAAGTAGTATGAGGCAAGCTTACTCAAGGTGTCGGCTTAGGCGTTGAGCTGTCGGGGGATCTTCTCTACCTGGACTTCGTCGAAGTTATTTCAAAGTTTTCTTACCTCGGCCAGATACTTCACCATCATAGGTTCCCGAGCCTCGAAATGACCAGTCACTTGGCCAACGACTAGGGCTGAGTCACTGCGGATCCGAATTGTTTTCAGCCTCAGCCCGGAGGCTATGTACAGTCCGGCCAGCAGGGCCTCGTATTCCACTGCGTTATTTGAGGCCTTGAACCCGAGCTTCAGGGAATACTCCATTTCTGCCCCGTTCGGGCCCCGAATGATGAGGCCGGCACCACCCCCTCCTCGGTCGAGGACCCGTTGATATAAAGGATCCAATCAGGGGCTGAGTCGGGCTTGCTATCGATAGAGGGCTGAGCCGCGTGAGCCGGTGCTGCCTCTGGCTCCTTGCTGGGGATAGTGCACTCGACGAAAAAATCGACCAGGGCTTGTGCTTTGATGGCCTTCCTCGGGCGATATTTTATGTCGAACTGGGACAACTCCCATCTCCACTTCTCCAGGCGGCCAGAGGACTCGGGTGAGGCGTGGTTAGCCCCCAAGAGGCGCTCGGTAAGAACAAGGATGGTGTGAGCATGGAAATAGTGCCGTAGTTTCCTTGAGGCCGTGATGAGCGCCAATACGATATTCTCAATCGCTGGGTACGTCGTTTCTGCGTCTTTGAAGACGTGGCTCACATAGTATACCGGCCTATGGATTCCGTCGATCTCACGGACGACATTGCGCCCACTGCTTGGTCGGATACTTCTAGATACAGCGATAGCTCGTCCCCTTCCACTGGTCGGGTGAGCAGAGGTGGAGTTGCAAGGCGCTTCTTTAACTGGTCAAAGGCGGTCTGGCACTCTACCGACCACTCAAACCTCGGGAATTTCCTTAGAGCTTTGAAGAACGGGAGGCACTTCTCGCCAGACCTTGACATGAAGCGTGACAGAGCGGCTACTCATCCTGTCAGCCGCATTATCTCGACGTTAGTCTTGGGCACAGCCATGTTGAGGATGGAGTTGATTTTCTTCGGGTAAGCCTTGATCCCGTGGTGAGTGACCATGAAACCGAGGAACTTTCCCCCGGTGACCCCGAATGCGCACTTGGCAGGGTTTAGCTTCATCTTGAACTTGCGGAGTACTTCGAAGGCCTCGCCCAGATCCTTGGCATGGTCGACCGATGAGACCGACTTGAAGAGCATGCCGTTGACATAAACTTCCATGTTCCTGCTGATCTGGGGCATGAATATGCGATTGACCAAGCGTTGGCACGTAGCTCCGGCGTTTTTGAGGCCGAAATGCATTCCCTTGTAGCAGTATCCCCCCCCGGTCCGTTGTGAATGCGGTGAGATCTTTGTCTGTCGGATTCATACGGATCTGATTGTAGCCGGAGAAGGCGTCCATGAAGCTGGCCTGCCAAGCTGTCGACGAGCTGATCTATCTATTAGTGCATGTTGCATGCTCCCACAACTCTTGTGAGGCAGCGGAAGTGATAAACAAAAATTTTCTTTGCATACAACACGCACTTTCCATTAGATCTTTTCTAAACCACAACTAGAAAACCCTAACTAGAGATCTTATCTACTATGTTAGGGGTTATACCTTGATGATCCGGTCCTTCGGGTCTTCTTTGATGATCTTCTTGGCTCCTTGGATGTTGTCGGTGTGCACGATCTCCGGCCACCCCAAGACCTAGATGATCTACGTAAGAGTTGTCATGCAAGCTAAAACCCTTCTCAAGAGCTAAACCTAGAGATCAAGTTTGCTAAAAATGGTCACTAGGATGATGTAGAGATTAGTGTATTGGATTATCTTTGATCATTGGCTTTTGATTCACATCTCATGTGAGTGTTAAAGCAAGGAAGAAGAAGGAGGAGAGAAGAAGGAGAAAGAAAGAGTTTTGCATAATGAGAAAATTCAAGCATGAGAAAATGATATATTCAAATGGAAATAATTGAAGCATGGAATATAAAATTAGCACCATACTACAATAGTAACTCCAAAAGATTAAAATATAAAACAACCCATTCTCACAACCATGCTTGGACTTTCTAATTTCCACCTCATTTATTTATTTTCATAAAATAAATAATGTATTATGAGGTGGCATCTTCTAGAAGGTATTCTTATAACAATTACAAGAATACCCCTCCTCCGTATACCGTATACCGTATACCCGTATCCGAATTCCGAAAAATACGAATACCAATAATCCAATAATATAATACCGGTATCCGGCATAAACCAAAACCTACCAGTATTATCGTTTCGATTATTATTCCTGTAACAATTACACGAACATAATCGAAACCCTTCCGCAACACCTTACGGCTGCCGCGACACCTTACGACTGCCGTAACAACTTACGGCCTCTACATCTTTCGCCTGAACGAGGGAACCCTCTGTGTGGGACTCTAAAGACTCGACAGTACGCTGGCAGTGGGTTTAACCACAAGCACGTCAACGGCACTAGCTGTGCGTAACGGCTACCCAGGTACATGACGAAAAGGTGGCCGACGAGCGAACTCATCACAACCCCAACGAGCCTGCAAGCAACACTTACCGTACAGTCCGGTCTCTTCGTCTGATACGTCACATATGAAGTCTAGGGGCGGTAAATGTCAGAACCCAGTAACTTTATAAGTCATCCTGATTTACGGCTCATAACAGTTCGAGGAACTACTGATAACACTTATCAGTAAACCTCGAGAACCCTGGCCAGGGATTTGGGTGTTATAGCCGATCAAACATAGCGCGACATCAACTCCCTATACCGGGAGAGACGAAACCCCTCCTATCGCTCACTATCTCCATGTGATTCGGTACTGTACCCAAAGTCCACCTGTTTGCACGACTCAATAGAGCCATGGTAGGGTGGAAATTAAAGTACAGTGGGAACCACACAAGACTCCATAACGATCTCGGGTCTACAGACTAACCTGTACAAGTGTCACCTGAGAACTGCTATCTGACAATTGGTATATATACCATCTAGGAGTTCTCGGCGAGTCCTGTTCGGTGTACCCATTCTCCAATGAGCACCTGTATACAATCTTTGATGTCAAACACCAATGGTTGTAGAATCAACCATCGCCCCCCCAGGGTCAGGAAACGTACACGCTAGTCTAACTTGGTAATACTGATGCCCCGTCTCGATATACCCTCTACTAGGAACCATTAAAAGATATGCTTATAGACTATCCAGGCCCCACTAGTATGATCTCATCATAATCCTGGTAGTCAAGCATAATCCTAAGGGCTTCATCAACATGCATATAAAGATATGAAATATTACACAAGTTGAGATGAAGATAAACCAGATAGCATACTATCATTTCGAGCAAAGATTGTTTCTGTACATATACATGCCTAGTATCCTATAAAATACAGGCCTCTAGGGCATACATATCTAACAATCTCCCACTTGCACTAAGGCCTGTAGTTGATGCAATAAGTACCCACTGTCTGCACTAGAACCGGTTGCCGGCGTACCGCATGCCCAACAGCTTGAACAATTTCTCAAACTGGACTTGAGGGATGCCCTTGCTGAATGGATCTGCTGTGTTGTCTTTCGTGTCTACTCTCCGTACCTCGATATCCTGGCGATCCACTATCTCCCTGATGAGGTGATACCGCCTCAAGATATGTCTGGATTTCTGATGGGACCTCGGTTCCTTTGCCAAAGCCATGGCTCCATTGTTATCGCAATACAGAGGTATTGGATTAGCAATGGATGGAACCACCTGAAGTTCAGAAATGAACTTCCTTATCCAGACTGCCTCTTTTGCGGCATCATTAGCAGCAATATACTCAGCTTCCATCGTGGAGTCAGCGACGGTATCTTGCTTGGAACTTTTCTAACATACCGCCTCTCCATTTAGGGTAAATACAAACCCTGAGATGGACTTACTATCATCCTTGTTGCTCTGGAAGCTGGAGTCGGTAAATCCCTCCATCTGGAGATCTCCATTACCATACACCAAGAACATTTCTTTAATTCTTCTCAAGTACTTCAGAATGTTCTTCACAGTAGTCCAGTGTTTCTCCCCTGGGTTAGATTGATACCTACTTACTGCACTCAGTGCATAAGCTACATCTGGGCGAGTACATAACATCGCATACATTATAGATCCTACTGCCGAAGCGTAGGGTATAATGCTCATGCGAGCCCTCTCCTCATCAGTTTTTGGAGATATCTCTTTGGAGAGGGTGATCCCGTGACAAGCGGGTAAATTACCCCTCTTGGAATCTTCCATACTAAACCTCTTTAGTATGGTGTCAATGTATCTCGATTGGGACAATCCCAATAATTTCTTAGATCTATCTCTATAGATCTTAATCCCCAGAATGTACGAGGCATCGCCTAGGTCTTTCATGGAGAACTTCTGCGATAAGAATAGTTTGACCGATTGTAGCATAGGAATATCATTTCCTATCAAGAGAATGTCGTCCACGTACAATACGAGGAATGTAACAGTACTCTCTACAATCCTTTTATAAATACATGGTTCATCCACATTTTTGATAAAACCAAACTCTTTGATTGTATCATCAAAGCAGATGTTCCAACTCCGTGATGCCTGCTTTAATCCATAGATGGATTTAAGCAGCCTGCATGCTTTTCCGCTACTCCCACTATCAATGAAGCCTTCTGGTTGATCCATAAAAACGCATTCTTCTAAATCACCATTTAGGAATGCCGTTTTAACATCCATTTGCCAGATCTCATAATCATAGTAAGCAGCTATAGCAAGCAGGATCCGAATGGATTTAAGCATCGCGACTGGTGAAAAGGTTTCATCATAGTCCAGTCCTGGTCTTTGACGAAATCCTTTTGCTGCCAGCCTAGCTTTATAGGTCTCCACCTGACCATCCACACCGATCTTTCTTTTAAAGATCCATTTGCACCCTATGGGTTTTACTCCAGAAAGTGCAACCTCCAAAGTCCATACTTTGTTGGTGTGCATGGATTCCATTTCGGATCTCATGGCATCCAGCCACTTCACCGAGTCACTACTCGTGATAGCTTGCTGAAAACTAGTAGTGTCATCATCATCCATGATGCAATCTTCCCTATCACCATCAATTAGAAAACCGTAGTATCTATCAGGTGGGTGAGAAGTCCTACTAGATCTACAGAGTGGCTGAGGTTCGTCAGGTTCTATTGAAACCTCAGGTTCAACCAAATCATCGGTAATTGTTTGTGTATCTGGAATTTCTTCCAGTTCTACCACATTGCCAACAGTATCATTTGTAAAAAAATCATTTTCTAAAAATGTGGCATACTAAGAAACAAATACCTTTTGTTCCTCCTTGTGGTAGAAAAAATATCCATACGAGTGTTTTGGATATCCCACAAATCTACACAAAACCGATTGTGTCTCAAGTTTGTCCGGATTCTGCGTTTTCACATAAGCCGGACAACCCCATATCTTAATTCTTTTAAGAGATTGTCTCTTCTCATACCATATCTCATATGGAGTGGTAGACACGGTTTTGGTCGGAACCCTGTTCAATAGATAAATCGCAGTCTCCAATGTGTGCCCCCAGAATGATATTGGTAACTCAGCATCACTCATCATAGATCGTACTATATCTAATAGGGTACGATTCCTCATTTCCGATACACCGTTGTGCTGTGGTGTGTACGGAGGAGTGAGCTGAGAGAGAATCCCATTCTCTTTTAGGAAATCTAGAAACTCTGAGCTCAGATACTTTCCTCCTCGATCTGATCGAAATTTCTTGATACTTAAGCCTGTTTGTTTTTCTACTTCAGATTTATACTCCTTGAATTTTTCGAAGGCTTCGGACTTATGTTTCAACAAGAACACGTACCCGAATCTCGATAAATCATCATTGAAGGTTATGAAGTACGAAAAACCACCTCTTGCATGTGTAAACATTGGTCCACATACATCACTATGTATGAGGCCTAAGAGTTCAGTAGCTCTCTCTCCGTGTCCAGTAAACGGAGTTTTGGTCATTTTACCCTTGATACAAGACTGGAAAGTCGCATAAGATTTATATTCAAACGGGTTCAAATATCCATCTTTATGTAGCTTGGTTAGTCTTGTTTCGTTAATATGACCAAGTCTACAATGCCAAATGAATGCTTCATTTATGTCTGAAACCTTTCTTTTGTTTGTGTGTTGTACGTTAAAAACTGTATGTTGGTTTAGGATGTATATCCCGTTATTTAATGTACCAGACCCAATCAACTCTTGATGTAGGTTAATATTCATAACATTAGATTGCAATACAAAATTATATCCTGCATTGTCCAACACTGATACAGATATAATATTACATAACATAGAGGGTACAAAATAACACGGGTTCAAAACCAATATACAACCCGACGGCAAACCAAGGTGATACTCTCCCACTGCTGTAGCATGTACTGAGGAATCATTCCCAACTCGGAGAGTGTGATCACCTTTCTTTAAAAACTTGCTATTTCTCAACCCCTGCATACAATTGCAGATGTGAGATCCTGACCCAGTATCTAATACCCAGAAAGCAGAGTTAATTGAAAAACAGATTTCTATTACAAACATACCTAAAGTAGAAGCTTCACCTTGCTTCTTCTTCTTGAGGTCGGCCAAGTATCCAACGCAGTTTCTCTTCCAGTGCCCAGTCTGGTGGCAGTGGAAACATTCCCCTCGTCCTGTCGCAGCAGCCCCTTTCTTGTCCTTTCCCGGTGCCTTTTTCACTCCGCCTCTCTGCTTGATGGGATTCTTCTTCTTCTTTCCCTTTCCATTGAATTTGGCTTTTGGGACGGAGGAAGAAGATGGCCCAGCAATAAGAGCGGGAGTTTTCGCTACCTTTAGTGTGCTCTCTGCACTCCTCAACATATTGAGGAGTTCAGGCAAAGACTTCTCCATGTTGTGCATGTTGAAGTTTACAATGAATTGAGCAAAGGCAGGGGAGAGGGACTGTAGAACAATATAAACATACTGCTCATTCTCCATTGTCCAACCCAGGTCCTCAAGTTCTTCGATAAGTCCAATCATCTTCAATACATGGTCACTTACAGACGTGCCAGCAGCCATTCGCATCTGAAACAACTTTCGAGATGCCTCGTATCGGAGAGTACGAGATTGCTCTCCATACAACTCCTTTGTATGGAGAAAGATGGATTGAACATCCATCTTCTCGTTCTTCTTCTGATGTTCATTGTTCATAGAAGCAAGCGCGAGGCACTTGGCTGTGGCGCAGTCTATATCCCATGTCTTGCAGATTTCTTTATCCGCAACTGAAGAATCAGGGCTTGGGATAGGAGCGGCTGGAGTAGTCAGGACATATCCGACCTTATCATAGGTCAGGGCAATATTCACGTTCCTTAGCCAATCTTTGTAATTCGGTCGCGTGAGTTTATTTTTGTCTAATAAAAGCTTAAGTCTCGTCATAGGTATCTGCCATTAGAAAAGAGAAAAGAAGACACTCAGCGATTGCTCTTGCATAATTAGATAGGTTATTAATCTTATCTAACTGATGTCTCCCAATGCTTTTTATCAAATTTTCCTTCAAACCTTTAAAAGGAAAACTAGCCAGGATTAATTGCAATCTACAAGTTCACTAACCGGTCGGCCAGGCCAGTGTCAGTACTCCGAGGGAGGTTCCCCGTGCTTTCGTACAGACCTAATTAAAGTAAACCTCGTTTTCCTAGAGGCGTAACCCCGTTGACACCTTTCTAGACGCCTTCTGGATTAGCTAATTGTAAAGTGCAAAACTCTCCCGGGAGTAACCTTTACTCACAATGGGATCGGGATCCAACTATCATATAGAAGGTATGCAATCTCATTGCAAATTTCAACTCTTGAAATTCCCGATATGATTTTTTCCCCTAGTGTCTTATGACCTTAATTATGGTCAACAAATCATAAGCACTAGTCAAGTTCTACCTGCCATTTTGGGATTGATTTAGACCCACCTGCAAGACCCTTAACTATGGTCAACAAAGTCATGCGAATGTCCTAATCGATCGCATCAAATTCTTTGTAGGAAGACATCACTTAGCTACCGTACACCACGCCTTAACTATAGTCAACAAACGTGGCACGAATACTATGTACTCTGCTTCCTAAAATGGCGGAGGGCAACGAATGGTTTTTATGAAAACCCTTAACGTTTTGAACTTGATATCATTATAGAATCGAGTAAGAAGGAGTGGTTTAGGCTCCCGTTTTAAAAAATCGAATGGTTTTATAGCATCTTTCTAATTTTGCTAAAGAGGTCACTCCCGGTGAAGGGATCTCGGCTCTTTTCTTATCGAATAAGGTGCTGGATATGTAAATACCACGATGCAAAGCAAAAGTTAGATCAACTATAAAATCAAGTCGAGTGCTTTGTAACATTTGCCAGTTTCTCTAAAGGGGTCACTCCCGGAGAAGGGATCTCGGCCCTTTCCTCATCGAATGAGGTGCAGGATATTCAAGAATACCACTATGCAAAGCAAAAGCTAGAGTTACCCATTTTAAAAAGTTTGATTCTACAACATCTTTAGGTTTCTTTTTCTTGACATTAATCACATTAATTCTGTCCCATCATTTACGTTTCCTAAACATCACAGAAAAGAAACGAAAATAGAGCGTACGCTTATGCCATCCGCATTCGCCACGGGATCCCGTCATGCACCGTTAGGTTACTTAACTAACGGCAGAGCGGGGGCTGGACTAGCGCGGGTGCAAAACATAAGCAACGTTTATTATATATCTCATATATAAATATAGCCATTACAGATCACAGATGAATACATTGGATATACTAGGAATTCCGGATTTCATTCAAGCCTTAATGAAAGACGGGTTCCACGGTCGTGATGAATAGCCAAAACCCCACCCTAGACCCCTACGGGTGCGGCAAACTACCCGCCAAATTCCCGAAGTGGAGCAACCTCCCTCAACAAAGTGAGTAGGCCACTCGGCACATCGAAAACCCGGTAGTTTGTGCACCCCATCTTGGGTCTATCCTAGGAGCAAAAACAGTAAAAAGAAATTATACAACGGTGGCTACAACCTCATCCCGGATGTGCCCCATAAAATAATATTACATTGCTTTTTACAAATTACATTGAATGAAAGAAAATAAAAACGCTCTTCTCACACACCCCGGCCATTCATCACGACGATCCAACACATTCATATACACATACCATCTCATAATATCATTACAGAAGTGTGCAACCCCGACTAATCGATTTATAGCAATTAGTCGACGTTTCAAACACACATAACAAATAACTAAATACCCGATTAGCCAAGCACTTTAGAATTTCGATCGATAATTTTAAACCATGACAACACTTGTCATCTTCCAGTGCACAAACAACTTTGTGAAAATTATAGATGTCCCAGAAACACTATTTCCTTAATCTAAGCAAACTGCTGAAAAACGAGTCAACTCGGCCACGACTCGGCCGCGGATCGGCGGCCAAACACTGAGTTTGGCCGCGGATCCGCGGCGTTCCTAGCGAGTTAGAGACTCGTTTTTCTACCGTGTGCTTAGAAAACCCTGCTTATATTTTTAAGGCCACTGAAATGATTTTTTTAACACTTTAAAAAATTGACAGCAGCATGGGAAGAAAACATGTTTTCGGGAGAAAAAATTGTCGATCGAGGTTCTAACTTTTGGTTAACAATCTAATTATGGTTTAGTTAGGCTCTGATACCATGTTAGTGCATGTTGCATGCTCCCACAACTCTTGTGAGGCAGCGGAAGTGATAAACGAAAATTTTCTTTGCATACAACACGCACTTTCCATTAGATCTTGTCTAAACCACAACTAGAAAACCCTAACTAGAGATCTTATCTACTATGTTAGGGGTTATACCTTGATGATCCGGTCCTTCGGGCTTTCTTTGATGATCTCCTTGGCTCCTTGGATGTTGTCGGTGTGCACGATCTCCGGCCACCCCAAGACCTAGATGATCCACGTGAGAGTTGTCATGCAAGCTAAAACCCTTCTCAAAAGCTAAACCTAGAGATCAAGTTTGCTAAAAATGGTCACTAGGATGATGTAGAGATTAGTGTATTGGATTATCTTTGATCCTTGGCTTTTGATTCACATCTCATGTGAGTGTTAAAGCAAGGAAGAAGAAGGAGGAGAGAAGAAGGAGAGAGAAAGAGTTTTGCATAATGAGAAAATTCAAGCATGAGAAAATGATATATTCAAATGGAAATAATTGAAGCATGGAATATAAAATTAGCACCATACTTCAATAGTAACTCCAAAAGATTAAAATATAAAACAACCCATTCTCACAACCATGTTTGGACTTTCTAATTTCCACCTTATTTATTTATTTTCATAAAATAAATAATGTATTATGAGGTGGCATCTTCTAGAAGGTATTCTTGTAACAATTACAAGAATACCCCTCCTCCGTATACCGTATACCGTATACCGTATACCCGTATCCGAATTCCGAAAAATACGAATACCAATAATCCAATAATATAATACCAGTATCCGGCTTAAACCAAAGCCTACCAGTAGTATCGTTCCGATTATTATTCCTGTAACAATTACACGAACATAATTGAAACCCTTCCGCAACACCTTACGGCTGCCGCAACACCTTACGGCTGCCGTAACAACTTACGGCCTCTTCATCTTTCGCCTGAACGAGGGAACCCTCTGTGTAGGACTCTAAAGACTCGACAGTACGCTGGCAGTGGGTTTAACCACAAGCACGTCAACGGCACTAGCTGTGCGTAACGGCTACCCAGGTACATGACGAAAAAGTGGCCGACGAGCGAACTCGTCACAACCCAACGAGCCTGCAAGCAATACTTACCGTACAGTCCGGTCTCTTCGTCTCATATGTCGCATATGAAGTTTAGGGGTGGTAAATGTCAGACCCCAGTAACTTTATAAGTCATGCTGATTTACGGCTCATAACAGTTCGAGGAACTACTGATAACACTTATCAGTAAACCTTGATAACCCTGGCCAGGGATTTGGGTGTTATAGCCGATCAAACATAGCGCGACATCAACTCCCTATACCGGGAGAGACGAAACCCCTCCTATCGCTCACTGTCTCCATGTGATTCAGGACTGTACCCAAAGTCCACCTGTTTGCACGACTCAATAGAGCCATGGTAGGGTGGAAATCAAAGTACAGTGTGAACCACACAAGACTCCATGACGATCTCGAGTCTACAGACTAACCTGTACAAGTGTCACCTGAGAACTGCTATCTGAAAATTGGTATATATACCATCTAGGAGTTCTCGGCGAGTCCTGTTCGGTGTACCCATTCTCCAATGAGCACATGTGTACAATCTTTGATGTCAAACACCAATAGTTGTGGAATCAACCATCACCCCCCAGGGTCTGGAAACGTACACACTAGTCTAATTTGGTAATACCGATGCCCTGTCTCGATATACTCTCGACTAGGAACCATTAAAGGATATGCTTATAAACTATCCAGGCCCCACTAGTATGATCTCATCATAATCCTGGTAGTCAAGCATAATCCTAAGGGCTTCATCAACATGCATATAAAGATATGAAATATTACACAAGTTGAGATGAAGATAAACCAGATAGTATACTATCATTTCGAGCAAAGATTGTTTCTGTACATATACATGCCTAATATCCTATACAATACAGGCCTCTAGGGCATACATATCTAACACTATCCGAGGGAGAGGATAGTTGTCTTTCGGGCAGGCCTTGTTGAAGTCGGTGAAGTCGACGAACATTCGCCATTTCCCGCTTGAATTTTTCACCATAATCACGTTTGCCAACCATTCAGAGTAAGGCACATTCCGAATGAAGTTAGCGGCGATGAGCCTGTCTACCTCATCCTCAATTGCTTTCTGCTTGATCGGGGCAAAGCTTCGCTTCTTCTGTCTGACGGGACGGGCCGCGGGATCCACTTCGAGTTTATGAGATATGATCTTTGGGTCGATCCCAGGCAAGTCAGTAGGAACCTAGGCAAAGACGTCGGCGTTGTTTCTGAGAAAGTTAACCAGGTCATTGTGCTGGGTCCCTGTCAGAAGTGAACCGATCTGAACGGTACATTCAACGTCCCCTTCTATGAGGGGGACCTCTGTCAATGGCTCCCCTGGGGTCCCTCGGACCTCCTTTTGCTCATCCCGAGTGTCCAGAGAACTCCTGATTTCACTCTCGGCCTCAACGTCGTTGTTTGCCTGTTCAGATGAAGATGCCGCGGTGAAGCAAACCTTTGCAGTCTGCTGGTCTCCGTAGGCACGACCTACCCCGCCTTAGTCGAGCGGGAATTTCATAGCCAAGTGAAAGGTCGATATCTAGGCCCTGAGGGAGTTCAGCGTTGGGCGGCCGAGGAGGATGTTGTAGGCCGATGGGACTCTCGCTATGATGAATTCCATAGGCACTGTTCGCGTATGGCCAGTCTCCCCAATGTTAAACTGCAGAGCGATTACCCCTTCCGCCGGGATGGAGTGGTTGGTGAATCCTGACAGGACGTGGGAGGTCGGCCTCAGGTCTACCGAGGTGAGCCCCATGCGCAGAAAGCATTCGTAAAAGAGTATATCCGCTGAGCTTCCCGAGTCAACCAGTATCCTCTGCACTTCGTATTGGTGGACACGAGCCGCAATCACCAGAGGGTCATTGTGGAGTAGGGATATACCGTGGAGGTCCCCGTCGTTGAAAACGATCGGCTCGGTATCCCTGGGCTTCTTCCTCGGACGGCTTCTAGACTCCACGACCGGCGTGGGATGTTGAGCCTCGTAGGTACCCGACGTACCCCCGCTGACATGACCATGATTTGGCCAATTGTCAACTCACCGGGAGGGGAACGTTGTTCTTGCTCGCAGTCCATCTGCCGCTTGTCTCGCAAGTATGTCGCCAGGTTCCCCGAATGGATGAGCTCCTCGATGTAATCTCGGAGCTGATTACAGTTTTCCGTGGAGTGGCCTTGCGACCTGTGGAAGCCGCAGAAGGGGCCCCGGGTACGCTTTGCTGCCGTGCACGAGACCGGGGGAACTTTGAAGAACTTCTCGCCCTTAGCCTCCTCTAGCAGTACCGTCTGGGAGACGTTGAGCGGGGTGTATTCCTGAAACTTCGGGGAGTAGGGTTTCGGCCGCTCAAGCCTCTTTTTTTCTTCCCTCGCCCTTTTTCTCTAGTCAGTTTGCTCTGCCCGAGGGAGATTTGCGTTCACCTCGGACTCGAGCTGGATCTTTCGCTCGGTCCAGGCCTTGACCTCGGCCATGGTCTTAGGTTGCGCTAATGCAAAGGAGCGTAACCACTCCTTGTGCCTAAGACCTGACCTGAGGGCCGTAATGACCGTCTCATCCCGATGTTCTGGGACCTCGAGGAGGGCGTTGTAGAAGCGGGTGACGTACCCTTTGAAGGTCTCTTTGTCCCCGCTCTTTATTATGAAGAGGTGGTCGACGGTCCGCTTCTGCCGTCTGTTCCTGACGAAGTGGCCGAGAAATTGGGTGGCCAGCTCACTGAAGGTTGAGATGGAGCGTTGTGTGAGCCCTCGAAACCAGTCTCGTCCGGAGCGGATGAGAGTGGCCAAGAAAGCGCGTCATTAGGCGGCGTCGGAACAGTCCTGGAAGCTCATCTCGGCCGTGAACGCGTCCAGATGTGTTAGTTATGTGTATGCCCTAGAGGCCATTATTGTACATATGATGTATATTATAGTGGATACTTGGATATTTATATACAGAGAAGACTTTCTTGCTTGACATGATAGTATGCTATCTGGTTACCTTTATCTCAAGTATTGATAAAGCCCTTAAGTTATGTACTTGACTACCAGGAATATGATGGAGATCATACTAGTGGGGCCAGGGTAGTTCACAAGTACATCCTTCAATTGTTCCTAGTCGAGGGAATATCGAGACAGGGCATCGATATTCTAGAGTAGAATAGCGTATACGCCTCTTGACCCATATGATGGGCGATGGATAATCCTACATCCATTGGTGTTTGACATCAGAGATGGTATACGGGTGCTCAGTGGAGACTGGGTACACTGAACAGGACTCACCGAGGACTCCTATGTGGTAGTATACCTATCGTCGGATAGCAGTCCTCTGGTGAAACTGGTATAGGTTAGTCTGTAGACCCAAGATCGTCATAGAGTCTTATGCGACCCCCATTGTGCTTTGATTTCCTCCCTACTACACTCAAGAGGAGTCGTGCAAACAGGTGGATTTTGGGTACAGTCCCGAGTCGTATAGAGGCAATGAGCGATAGGAAGGGTTTTGTCTCTCCCGGTATTGGGGGTTGATGTTGCGCTATACTCGATTGGCAATAACTGGAAGTCCCTGGCCAGGGATGATATGGAGATCTACTGATAAGTGTTATCGGTAGTTTCTCGACCTGTTATGAGCCTCAAATCAGCATGACTTATAAAGTTACTGGGGTCTAATATATACCACCCTTAGACTTCATATGCGACGTATCAGACGAAGAGACCGGACTGTACGGTAAGTGTTGCTTGCAGGCTCGTTGGGGTTGTGATGAGTTCGCTCGTCGGCCACCTTTTCGTCATGTACCTGGGTAACCGTTACGCACAGCTAGTGCCGCTGACGTACTTGTGGTTAAACCCACTTCCAGCGTACTATCGAGTCTTTAGAGTCCTATACAGAGGGTTCCCTCGTTCAGGCGAAAGATGTAGAGGCCGTAAGATGTTACGGCAGCCGTAAGGTGTTGCGGCAGGGTTTCGATTATGTTTGTGTAATTGTTACAGGAATAATAATCGGAACGATAATACTGGTAGGCTTTGGTTTAAGCCGGATACCGGTATTATATTATTGGATTATTGGTATTCGTAATTTTCGTAATTCGGATACGGGTATACGGGATACGGTATACGGAGGAGGGGTATTCTTGTAATTGTTACAAGAATACCTTCTAGAAGATGCCACCCCATAATACATTATTTATTTTATGAAAATGAATAAATGAGGTGAAAATTAAGAAAGTCTAAGCATGGTTGTAAGAATGGCTTGCATTATATTTTATTGTTTTAGAGTTACTATTGAAGCATGGTGCTAATTTTATAATGCATGCTTCAATTATTTCATTTGTGCCATATCCTTCATCATGCTTGATTTTTTTTCTTCTCATTATGAAAAACACTTTCTCTCTCCTTCTTCTCTCCTCCTTCTTCTTCCTTGCTTTAATACTCACATGAGATGTGAATCAAAAGCCAAGGATCAAAGATAATCTAATACATTAATCTCTATATCATCCTAGTGATCTCTTCTAGCAAACTTGATCTCTAGGTTTAACTCTTGTGAAGAGTTTGTAGCTTGCATGATAGCTCTCGCGTGGATCATCTAGGTCTTGAGGTGGCCGGAGATCGAGGACATCGGCAACATCCAAAGGAGCTAAGGAGTTCATCAAAAGAGAAGTCAAGGAGCAAAGGAGTTGCACCAAAAAGAAGACCCGAAGGACCGTATCATCAAGGTATAATCCCTAACATAGTAGATAAGATCTCTAGTTAGGGTTTTCTAGTTATGGTTTAGACAAGATCTTTGGAAAAGTGCGTGTTGTATGCAAAGAAAATTTTCGTTTACCGCTTCCGCCGCCTCACAAGCGTTGTGGGAGCATGCAATATTCACCAACAAGATGGTCCTTCGGGTCGGATTTCCTGTTGAAGAGTGAGACCTTCGGGGGCTTGTTCCGGGAGGAGACATGGACGTCGAGAAGCTCCTTGGTGAAGGGCTTCGTAAGCGAGTCGGCGGCGTATTTAGCCCCATCGCTCGAATGACGACCTTCCCGATGAATGCCTTCGATCTTCTTTTCGAGGGCGTCGAGACGGCCGTGGTACCCTGATGACTCGGCACATTTTGATCTTTAGCCTCTGCTGTTGGAGACTTGCACCGGGCCATGGCCCTGGTTCCTCTCGATGAGATTCCTTAGGTCCCCTGGCGAGGTAGTCTTTGAGCTGCCATGACGATTCTCGCCCACGTGACCCCGTCGAGGGAGGGGGTGTCGGTCATGCCTGGGTGCGGGCGAGCTGACCGACACCTCCTCGGGAGGGACAAGGGCGTGATGGGGCTCAAGGCGAGGCGCTCTGGCGACGGATCTCGGTGTTGAACTGTGGGGCGCCTAGCGGGTCATAGAATATGTTTGCCCGTGGGATCTGTGGCCGCCGAAAGTAGCGCGACGGTGGTCGGTAGTGCGGACGCGAGCAGAGTTCTCTCTCCCTCTGTAGGGGTCCCGGTCCCGAGGTGGGGTAGCGGCGACCTGAGGAGCTTACCCTACCGTTTGGAAACGGACGGACGCATCCACAACGGACGCGAGTCGATCTATCCGGGCGGTTAGGGCGTTGATGGCGTTTGGGGGAGGAGATTCATCCGCGCCTCCGTTGTCGGGGAGGCGGCGGCTAGTGCTTGCATCGTCGCGGTGATCGCTCGCCATGAAGTTGGGATCGGAAGATGAACTTTCATTAAGTGGAACAAGTTTCCTACAGACGGCGCCAACTGATGGAGGTCTGGATCTCCTTCAGATGTTATCTTCCGTAGATCTGCTACGAGCGCTAATGGACGGCTGAGATCTGTTCTGGTGGTTGTCTCCTTTAGCATGTGGATCTGAATGGGTTTGGATTTGAGGTTGAGCCGAGCTGCCTGCAGGGAAGTCCTGGGGTGGTTGTGCCAACGAGGACCCTCCGACGATCAAGTTAGTGGTGCAATTTGGGCAGAGTAGCGGCTTAGTAGAAAGAATTGCTTACCTCGATCTTCTGAGAGAGGGGTTTATATAGCGGCAGCAATGGGCAGGCAGGCCCGAGAATCACGCCGGCCGTTAGGCCCCTGACGTCACGTACGCGTGATAGGCGGGATCTGATTGTTGTTGTTTTGCGTATGCGTTTTTAAAAGATGAATCAAAGAATAGTTTACCGTAATCAAGAACGACGTCGCTTGGTAGCTAGCCGGTGAGTACAGGTCGGTCCACAGGGATGTTGTGTATTTCCTAATTTGGTCTAACGAGTTAATTCCAAACGGTGTGGATGGATTATCACTAAAAATTAAACTAATTTAAATTAGAACTAGAATCTTGCTAGGGTTAGGTTTAGGTTAAGTTTGGAAATTAAAGATTTCCTCACCGCTTTCAATGCCCTAATTTAGATCTCTTTAGGTGTTATGGTAATAATTAATAAAGGGGATTAGTACCATCGAGAAGAAACGATGTTTCTTCCTCTAGGTTCTTATCCTTCCTTTCTTAATTATTACCCTAACCTCCATAGAAAACATACGCAACCGGTCGTTTAAACTACGGTATCACCACTACCTCGTGGGATAGGGTGCCGTAGGGAACGGTGTGTGTATGTATGCATGGAGTCCTATTAATTATATGTGATGGGCAAGAAGGGGGTGAGAGATTTTCATCTCTCAAACCTTCCTTATTCCTTACCCTAACAAGTGAGGAATTACTCGCTCATTAGGCAATTGATAAACATTTTCTAACTATCTAACTAGGGCAGATATAAAAATTATACTAATTACTCACTCATTAGGGAATTGATAAATATTTTCTAACTATCTAACTAGGGCAGATATAAAAATTATACTAAGGCAGAATGAAAATTAACTAGGGCAATGAAATAAAAAACCTTACTTTATTTGATGGCTCTCTCCAAACATTTACATCGAATTTAGAATTCTGAATAGATGAAATAAAAAGAAGCATACCCCAAAGGAGGTTTTAGGATTTCTATTTATAGATCATAGAAACCCTAGGGTTACATTCAATTCACGTCTGCATTTACAATTTTACCCCCTAAGAAACCTAGTCAACGCACAGCCACGTCGCCACAGACTTTTGCACCGACATGGGCGACGCACGGCCGCGGATCCGTGGCCAATAGCCAGGTTTGGCCGTGGTTCCGCGGCCAAGTATGGAGCGTGCTGGTTGATTTCTCCTGGGCTGCTTCTAGTTGCATTTTTTTTCTTGTTTCTTCACTTGGTTTCTCAGATTGTCTTCTAGTTTTCTTCCAGATTTCCACAGTGAATAATGTCGTGGACTTTACCGCTTGCTTCATGTTGAAATCTTGAACCTTGCGCTGCCTTTGTTCTTTGTGGAATTGTCCATTGATCTTCGTTTATTTTCCAAACTATAGGCTTGATCAAGATTCCTCCATTTGTCGGTCGTAGTCTTACTTTTGCATCGTCTTTTCATCAATTTCACTATTTTTGTTCCGAGAACCTGTAACCTGCAACTATGTAGCAGACATGGATCAAAAGCACCTGTTTATTTTTAAAATGACTAAGAATGAGAAATATAATAATGCAAAAATATGGTATGAACAAATACCCCTAAACTTATTTTTTGCTCGTCCTCGAGCAAAACTAGTTTATTCTCGAAAAAGACCTAACCTCACTTTCACAGGGAAACGCGATTGCACTGAGCTCGTGCAACAAGCCGTTAAACTTCTAGGTGTCCCTAGTAGGAGGAGTGTTGTCTCCTGAGGGTTTTCAGCGGATACTACCCACAAAATCCTATCAATTCGGCCTATTGACTTGTATTCTCCAATTAGGTTTTCTAACAAGAAACTCTATTATCTTCGACTCAAAAATTATCCACCCGTATTTTTCACGCTTCCTTATTATTTAACTTAAGATTATATATATTCTTGTGAATTTACTTAGCTTTTAGTATCTTTTAAGTTTTCCTTCTACGGTTCCATCTCAATTTAGGAATTTTTATCATCTTTATTAAAGATACAAATCCTATTTTTCATTCATATCTCTTATCTAGACCCCAATCACATACCCCCTACGTGTGTGTGTATATCACCCATACACTTGGAAATTCAAGTCAAGCTATTATACTCTTGTCCATCGTCCAAAGTACTTTTCAATTGGTGAATTTTTAGATGAAATTGCCCACACATTCTTCATGCGACCGTTAATACTTCTTGAGGTACCAACGATCGATTATAAAATGTGTTTGCATATTAAGGCGTAATTCTTAGTCTTGTAATCCCTAAGGCTTTTAGCAGTGACTCCCAAACCAGTTGGTCTAAGACACTAGGTGATGAAGCACCCTCGCTAAATATTTTTCTCTATTAATGCAGCCTTAAGTAATTACAAAAACCAGTGTTCATTTTTTTATCTCTTTATTCACACTTGTATTTTTATTTTATTTTTCTTCGTACTAAGGACTTTAGACAAGAGCATTTCAAGATCTTTTCTACTATTCCAAGTTTCAAGGTTCGTGTTTGTGCAATTTGTAGGGTATATATTTTCAGAATCTAGACTTAAGCTTAGAAATTATTTTTCAAACTTATACTTTAATAAAAATATCAATACATTTCCCTTGTTTTAACTTAGCCCAAGAAGTCAACTTGAAATTTGCCTATTTCTAAATAAACTACAAAGATATATACTTTCTACCGTTAAATTTTTAGAAAGGTTATTTTTAGGGGTTTTAATTTACTAAGTCTAAGATTTAGTTGTTCCTAGCTAGTTAACCTTTTTGTCAAACTCAAGTCAATTATAGCCAAAATTGAATTTTTCAATTTTTATAATCTAAAATTTTCAATTTTTATGGGTTTTAAAATAAGTATGCAAATGCAAAAATATACATATGAATGCGAAGGACGAAAGCTTACTGAGCACACCCCCAAACTTAAACTTGACAGTGTCCTCACTGTCATGCCACACCAAGAGGGTCAAAATGGCCGGTATTCCCCTGTTTATTTTTATTTTTTTATATTTTTTTATTAACAGAAAAACAAAAAATATATATACAAAAAGCCCCCCCCCAAACTTAAGTGAGACAGTGTTTCCACTGTTTTAAGCGTTAAAGTTCAGAGTTAGAGAGGAGAAAAATCAAACTATACAAGACCTTACACGGGCCAAAGGTTAGCACCAACCATTCAAAAAATTTATCGTTATAATGGTAGGGTTGGTGGAAGAATGGAGTATAGAGAAAGGAGTTGAGAAATACACGAGACCGTATGGGAAGAAGGGTGGAATATGGTCTCGGTATATTCGGAGAAGAATGGTGGAAGAGAGAAAGAAGTGTAGTACGAACTTGAGGGTGTAAATTGAGTGAATAAATTAGCGCAAATTGTGATGACCGATGTGTTAAAAGAAATTGTGCTAATTTATCAACCTGTCGAGAAATGGGGTCAAATCCCTCAAGATTCGCAAGAAAACATGGGTACGTTAAACTTGGTAAACCATCCATTGAAAATGGAAGCACGATGGATTCTTGCGCGGTCGAAACAATGGAAAGAACGAAGGGGAGTGATTTAGGGATAGTCTTATTCTCACCTAAGTAAACTGTCTCGAACTCGAAGGATTCCATCAATGGTTCGAAATGACTGTAAGCAACCGAGTCTGATGGTTCGACAAACTCATCTGAAAATTTAAAGGACTCAAACTCGGGCGGTGAGTCTTCAAAATCTTCCGAAAAAGTGAAATACTCGTAATCGTTATCGGCTATGAGAACTGTATCAGATTCAAAGAGGGACGCACTAGTGGCGTCCAAACTGTTGTTATCGAACAGAAATTTTTCAAGCTCATAGCCCTCCTGCGTGATCTTTTGCGTGGTCGGAACGATGGAAAGGAAGGGGGTGATTTAGGAAGTATAATAGTTAAAGGTTCAGGAGGATGAATTGGAAAATCCGACACATCAAACAAAACTGGTTCATCCTCAATACTATCCTCAATACTCTCCTCAATACTATCCTCATAATTCTCCTCAAAAGTTATCTCATCCATACAATTATCATCAAAATCAAGATGCATATGAAGTTCGGGAGAAACATTTAATGACTCGGGATGATGAATTGGAGAGAAAATTTTAGTCAAATCTATGGGTTCATCATCCAAAATATTCCCTGCGTCAATATCCTCAATCAAGTGAAAATCCATTTGTTTAGACACCTTATCAAAGGCATGGATATTTATCAATTCTGGTTCTAGATTGGAGGTGTAGAAATCGAAAGGATTGGTGATGGTTTCACTCAAAAGGGACCCTTCACAATCTGGCAAATCAAGCACTACAAAGTCGCACAACTCATTAAACGTCTTATTTTCAACTGGTGAATCATTTGGGACACTTGTTTGAAAACCGGAGTTGTGGGATTCAATTGGGGATGGGTAGGTTTGATTGGGATGTGTGTACAACTCACTCTCACCACTCAAATTCTCACTCTATCCAACCGCCTCATTATACATTAGAAAATTTGGAGCTAGTTGGAAACCAGCTACCGGTTAACTAGGTTGTCTTGATGACTTAAGGGCGGCAATGGACACATCCAAATTCCTCATCTGTTGGTTTGTCGCTACAATATAAGCTTCCAACGACTGTTCCAGACTAGACATGGGTTGTGAAGGGGTTTCAGTAAAAGATTCAAAATTGTTTGGATTCTGGAAACTCCCAAATGGCTGTATAGAAGCAATGTCTAGGGAAGGTGCGAAAGTCGGGTAAAACTGGTAGGAATTGAATGGTTGGACAGGAGTAGGATCAACATTTGGATAAAAAGATGAATGGACTTGTTGATCCCAAAAACTAGAAGTGTTGAAAGGAGTGAAAGATCGGTTACGAGGTTGTTCAATATGTTCAGCAAGAGACATGGGTTTCGGAGTTACAACAGGACTTGAAGAAGGAGTATCAACGTAAGAAAGTGGTGAAGGTTGAAACGGTTGATACAAAGTGGATTGCGGAATCCAACTGTTTCTCCTAGACGCTTCTATTCGATCTTTCAAAGAAATTTTGGGCATGGAGGGGTCGTCCGTAATTCGACCAAAACAATTTGCGTAGGAAGCAATGTTTGGATGAGGGTACCAAAGTTCGGCAAGAGTTTTGTGAGGTGGGGTACCCATGATGTAAGAAAGAAGAAGAAAAAGAATGTGGGTGCAAGTGGGGTGTAATGGATTTCTAGCGACAAAATTGGCAAGTCTTTTTGTAAAATTTTCTGTGTTTTTTTATAAGGAGCTTTTTGCAAAATGATTTTTAATAAGAAGCTTAGACACACGTTCAAACAATCACAATATGCACAATCAAGCCTAGATCTAGCGTCTCCTAGGTCAACTAGACTGCTCCTAACTGTTTCAAATGACAAGTTGTAAGAACCTTAAATCGCTTCTTCACCGCCAATTGTGGTCAGGTAAGCACAAGTAGAGAAATGAGGGATCCGCTCATAAATCACCGTGAGACGGGCCTTTTAAAGTTACCTTTCCCTACCTGTCTAGCCTAGGCACCACAAAGTTAGGTTTAGATAAATGATCGATGCCTACAACTATTCTTTTGTCCTATTGAGCGCGACAGTCCTTAAGCCTGAGTCTAATCTTTTTTAATTTAACTTGATGGTCAATGCAATATACTTTATGTGATTTTTGGGGTCCTAGGAAGGGTAATGAAATCCCCACCCAATCTGGATTGGTGTAAAAGCCCTTTAAAGTCAATTTTAAAGATGCAAAGCAGTAAACACAATCAAACACTTGCCAAAATTTTTTTTATTGCGGCGCAAAGAATCCTGCACAAGATCAAGTTATTGGAGAAGGGAGAGAAATTTTTGCGCAAAGAACCCTGCAGGAAAATATTTCAGAGGAGATCAGGGGGTTCAGAAGAAGAAAAGATGCTTATAGAGAGTTTTCCACGTGCTGACGTCACCACCAGGCCGCGGATCCGCCGCGGGAACGTTCCTTTGACCGCGGTTCCGCGGTTGACTTGGTGGTTCAGATCCCAACTATTTTTCTGTTTCTCTGTTCTGATTTTCCTCTGTTTGTTCAGATCTGCTGTTTGCTGTTTTGCTCTCTGGATTTTTCCAGATCTGAATCTGTTCGTCGATCCTGCACAATTCAAACGAGACACCCTTCAAAGAATAACAAGATGATATTTTTTTTTTATTTTTATATTTTTCAGTTTTATGATTTTTCAATTTTTATATTAACCCGAAATTGCAAAAAGAAAATACTATGCCATCCCCGGTAACGGCGCCATTTGATTGTTGTTGTTTTGCGTATGCGTTTTTAAAAGATGAATCAAATAATAGTTTACCGCAATCAAGAACGGTGTCGCTTGGTAGCTAGCCGGTGAGTACGGGTCGGTCCACAGGGATGTTGTGTATTTCCTAATTTGGTCTAACGAGTTAATTCCAAATGGTGTGGATGGATTATCACTAAAAACTAAACTGATTTAAACTAGGATTAGAATCTTGCTAGGGTTAGATTTAGCTTAAGTTTGGAAATTAAAGATTTCATCACCGCTTTCAATGCCCTAATTTAGATCCCTTTAGGTGTTATGGTAATAATTAATAAAGGGGATTAGTACCATCGGGAAGAAACGATGTTTCTTCCTCTAGGTTCTTGTCCTTCCTTTCTTAATTATTACCCTAACCTCCATGGAAAACATACGTAACCGGTCGTTTAAACTACGGTATCGCCGCTACCTCGTGGGATAGGGTGTCGTAGGAACGGTGTGTGTATGTATGCATGGAGTCCCATTAATTATATGTGATGGGCAAGAAAGGAGTGAGAGATTTTTATCTCTCAAACCTTCCCTATTCCTAACCCTAACAAGTGAAAAATTACTCACTCATTAGGGAATTGATAAACATTTTCTAACTATCTAACTATGGCAGATATAAAAATTATACTAAGGCAGAATGAAAATTAACTAGGGCAATGAAATAAAAAACCTTACTTTATTTGATGGCTCTCTCCAAACATTTACACCGAATTTAGAATTCTGAATAGATGAAATAAAATGAGGCATACCCCAAAGGAGGTTTTAGGATTTCTATTTATAGATCATAGAAACCCTAGGGTTACACTCGATTCACGTCTGCATTTACAATTTTACCCCCTAAGAAACCTAGTCAACGCACCGCCATGCCGCCACAGACTTTTGCACCGACGCGGGCGACGCACGGCCGCGGATCCGCGGCCAATAGCCAGGTTTGGCCGCGGTTCCATGGCCAAGTATGGAGCTTGCTGGTTGATTTCTCCTGGGCTGCTTCTAGTTGCATTTTTCTTCTTGTTTCTTCACTTGGTTTCTCAGATTGTCTTCTAGTTTTCTTCCAGATTTCCACAGTGAATAATGTCGTGGACTTTACCGCTTGCTTCGTGTTGAAATCTTGAACCTTGCGCTGCCTTTGTTCTATGTGGAATTGTCCATTGATCTTCGTTTATTTTCCAAACTGTAGGCTTGATCAAGATTCTTCCATTTGTCGGTCGTAGCCTCACTTTTGTATCGTCTTTTCATCAATTTCACTGTTTTTGTTCTGAGAACCTGTAACCTGCAAATATATAGCAGACATGGATCAGAAGCACCTGTTTATTTGTAAAATGACTAAGAATGAGAAATATAATAATGCAAAATTATGGTATGAACAAGATCCCACATTAATGGAGAGGCAGGCTCGTTAATGGGGATCGTGATGGCGTGGAACGTGAATCGTGGGCGGCGGATATCTCGCGCATGCCGAGATTCGCGGAGCCGTGGTGTAGTTGCCTGTGATCAGCTCTGCGGATCGGTTAGGATGAGACTGAGAAGCATGAGCCCGGCGGGAGGATCGCCGACGAGCGGAAGGCCGAGGCACCTTTGTACCAAGACAGCTCGGAGGCGAGCCGGGAGGTGATTTGGAAGGCCACCGAAGGTTGGGAGATCTCTCAGGTCGGAAGCCCGAGATGAGGTCCTAACCGAAGTCCTTGATCCTTGCTTGTAGGTTTTTGGATGCGTCATCTGCAACGCGTCAGCATCTGGAAGTCATCGATATCGAGCCCCATCACTACCAAAAGTAATTATTTTACTAGCGAACTTCTAAACATGCTCTATACTTTTCTTTCGATCAAAAATGAAGCAAAGAAAACCTGTCATGTATGATCCCCATCATCAGAATGAAACTTCTATCTAAATCTCTATTTTTTCCCCTCCCTGTCATACTGAACTTCTGAAATGCACCTCGCCCACTTCATGTGTACTATATATCTTGGTTTTAAATTTACCATACATATCTTTTGTTCAAGAAATGCCTCAAGATAATAGGTGATCAAACAATATATATACTACAAATCCACAAGAAGATCTAGAGCAATAGGTAGGAATAATACAGCTTAGAATGATATTAATAATTAATGATTTGTTATGTTAAGTAGTTGTCTGACATGCATTAACCACTGAAAAATAGAATCTGTACTAATCCAAAGGTCTTGCACCGATATATTTATATAAGCAGCATGCATGTCTTAAGTATATATGTTAAGAAAATGTCATATATCTAATCATACGGCCAACAGACTTAACTTAATTGGTACCAATTTTCTCTTCAACATGAAAAGTCGCAACTCGTAAGTTCGATCCCCGAAGGGGGTCGGTTACCAAAAAAAATAAAAAATCATTGCTAATCATTGACAAAGAATTAGAGGCTTGATTCATCATTCATCATATATATCTACGGGTACCCAATTCTCCACTTGATTAAGATAACAACAATTATTAATTGTGAAGAGAAACATGAAGTAATTAAATTAAACAGCTACAAATTTTGACTTAAAAACAGGTACAAATTAATGTGAATGAATACAAACAGTAGATTTTCATGTATTGGATATGGATTAATTTTTCTTCCTCAACTTAATTTTACATTCAGAAAAAAAATGTGTGTGTGTGTGTGTACTGTATATTTTACCACCATGAGCACCACATCAAGATCATACATAACTATACATTATAAACATGAAGTATATATGCTGAACAGAAGATTTTGTAATGCCAGGGATCAGAAATATCAAGATACATTCATTGTGAAGGTATATAATAAGATAAATTAATAAATAGCTTGCATATCTTAAAATGGACTCCTATCCTATATACATGTGAACAAAATAACAAATATTTATCTTTTTCTTCATTACTTATCGCTACAAATTAAAGAATTGGAGTTTTGATTAATTCTTCATTCATATATCTAAATTACCTACTTCCTTACAATCAAGAAAACAACATTGTTAAGAGAACAGTAATATATAAATGGATTAGCCTAAGCTAGTAAAATTTTACCTGACCAAAGGTTTCTAGCTAATGTGAGACTGATCATATAACACTAATAATATAATCATATATCTAATTAATCACTTATGTTTACTCAAAATAATATATATCCAAACTGTCCATGCAAACAAAAAATATATATACTCAAGCTATAGAATACAGTTTAAGGAAAAAGAATATCACTAAATGTGCATGGCATTGCAGCCCGCCACCACATATATAACATCATTACATGCAGCAAAATTGAATCTTGAGAAGAGTAATTAATTTTTTTTAATAAAAAATATAATTATTAATTAAGGAGCAGTTGATGTATAGACAATACTAATTAATGAGGATATCTTACCCTATTGTTAGAACCTCAAACCTTGTGAAAAATTCGGAATTTTGGTGTATTGACAGTGACATTTAACACCGGATGCTCCTTATTTTTGTTGGAAAGCAAGGTGTAAGGAATGAAGCCTGGTCCGAGATCTCATAATAACTAAAATTAATATAGATCTATATTAAGCAATAATTTCCCTTTTATTTTAAATAAAAGATCTTGGATCAAACTTCATTCCAAAAACCCTCACTCTCATGATCCCGCAATGAAACTTATCAATTCTCAAGGCCTCTTCTACTCCCAAGGAAATATACAATTTATATATGAGTGAAAACTAACTAGGTAGGTAGGTAAAGTTAGAGGCAAGGTATTATGGGAACAAGGCTAAACTATATATAATAGGGAAAAACACATCATGGATATTAAAATAATTGGGAAATTAAGAAAAGATGGGTTTTTGAGAATATTATGTTGTCTTCTTCTAAGGGCAAGGGCTCTTTATCTTTTTGGGAGTGAGAGGGCGCTAAGCTTTTACAGGTTATCTCTGAGGAAAAGAGCTCCTAAACTAACATGGGTTATTGTAAAGAGAAGTGAGAGGTTTCCCTTTTATGATGGTTTTTAATATATTAAATTTTGAGGTCATGAAGGCAGAAAAAGCAAAGCCAAAGCAAAAGGAATTAAAGAGAGCTACCGACCAAAATCTAAGCATGATATAAAAACAAAAATAAAAAGAAAGCTATGCATGAATTGTATGCAAGGCCATAAAATGGTATTACCCCATTACATGTGTGTTACATTAATTGTCCGCTTTCTTGTGGAATATGCATGGGATGCAGATGATAATTAATGTATCATATCATATGTTTATGTTGTTTTAAACATTTTTTGCTCTACCATGTCACAAAGCTTGAATCTGAAATTCACGGTGCGTGTTGTCACTACTACAAATGTGCCCAACAAGTTATGGGAAATTGATGGCGGTTCAAACCGTTACCAATTAACGGTAACGGTTTTCATAGATTTAGTAACGGTTACGACCGCTACAAATCAAAAAATATGGCGTGCCCCACAACCCACTGGAGATAAAATCCCAAAACTCTTTAAATTTTCATCGAGCCTCGTGTTTTTCCTCCCAAATTTTTTATGGAGCGCCAAAATCCCTCCACGGCCGCCACTGCCACCACCGTCGCCGGCGCCACCTCTCGTCACCTCCATGACCGTTCCCCTTCGAAGCCCTTGTCGCCTCTCCTCTGTGGTCAAGCTCAGCACCGTCGATCGAAGCCCTAGCTTCCGATCGAGCTCGTCGAAGCTCGATGCCGCTCGAAGTTTGCTCGCCACTGCTTGCCTCCGGTCGACAAGAGGTAAGTATAAACCGGTTAAATATTAATTTTTTTGGATTATTTTTAATTTTTTTGCTTGATCCTAAAAAATAATTGTTGCTGCTGCTGCTGCTATTGTTGTTGTTGGTGTTGCTGCTGTTGTTATTCACTACTACAAATAAAGGCTGCCAGTACAAAGATGGCTTGCGCTTTCGGATAATAAAAACTGTAGGGGCAATTAACGAATGCATCTACGGATTAATTCGTATGGACAACTAATGCCCCTACCGATAAGACCGTAGGGGTGTATATAAATAAAAAATTGTTAAATTTATGCAGTTGCTCATACGGTGCAGCGTGAGAAAGCCCTACGGATATATCCGTAGGGGCAAATTTCAAGATTAAAAAAAAAACAAAAGGTTATTGTCCCCGTCACCGCATTATACCCTAATTCCCCAATTCCTTCCAAAATTTTCCTATGCGCGCTCGTTGCATCCGACCTCCTCCCTCGCCGCCTTCGACCTCATCGTCACCTCCTCCGAGCTCTCGGCCCCTTTTCCAACCTCGTCGCCTCCTTCGATTACGTCATCTCCTTTATCATCGTCTTCTTCGACCTCTTACGACCTCCAACGCCGCCTCCATCACCCCCTACGCCGTCCTCTTCATCAAAGTCGAGCTTCTCCTTGGCTTCCTCGTCACCGTCGAAATTGTCAACCGGTTAGTTAATTTATTGATAAATTTAAATTTTTATTTTCGTAAATTGAATTTGGTAGATAGGGTTTCAATTTGGGGATTTTCAATTGTGGTGGTGGCTAGCTGTGGTGGTCGGCGGCGGCTGTGGTGGTCGGTGGTGGGTGTGGTGGCGGCCGTGCGGCGGCCGTGGTTTGGAAATGTGGGTGGCGGCGGCGGCGGCGGCTGTGGTGGTGGCGGCTGTGCTGTAATTAAGTCTAGGGTTAGGGTTAAGGTAATTAGGATTAATTAGGTCTAGGATTAGGGTTAAGATAGTTAGGGTTATAATCAAGAGTGAGGGTTATGGTTTGGGTATTTTAGTGTTAGTGTTAGTGTAAGTGTATGTGTGTGTGAGAGAGATAATGTTGATGATATGTGTGTGTTTGTGAAAATAATGATGTTGATCTCTCATATTAAACAAGACCAAACCATAATTTTAAACTTAACATCAGAACTAAATCCAAAATCTTAAACTTAACACCAGAACTAAATCTAAATCTTAAACTTGATTAAGAAAACCCTTAATTTTAAAAACTTTACCCTAAACTAAAAACTTAAAACCCTTGAAATTAAAACGTAAACGTAAAACCAATTCGAGTTAAATCTTATAATAAGTGTATATATGATAATCGATAATAATATGAAATTTTCATATGCTCATCGATCGTCATATATGAAAATCAAAGCACGCCTTAGCCCTGTCTATCGGTTAATATACGTTCGATGTTCATCGTGACATAAAACTATAGGAAGGTTGTTAAATACCGAACGGTATCGTTCAGTGCTAACAACCGTCATGTAGTCTATATGACGAGAAGATTCAATCGTATGATAACTGATAGATTTGTCCAGTTTAGACAAGTTAAGAATGTATAAAGCAAAAACCTGCACTCACTCGTGTTTTCATTCTTTTCGATTCATTGGTACTTTTCCGCTGTTTCTCCATGTACAAAGATGATTAGATGTTCATTTCAATACTGTTTCATAATATTGAAATGATTGTCTATTCTATTACAGCGTACTCGGAGAATAGCAGGGAGGTGCTGCCGAAATTTACTCGAAATGGATGAAAACATAAGCGAATGTGTGTCTGCTCTTTACATCTATATATTCTTGATAGGATAGAAGCCTTACCCCCGACAGCCGAAACACACACACACAACATAAATACACAACACACGCATACACAAAGCACATACACACTAACAACCCTAAACATAAACGGAAACATAAATTGAAACACACATACACAGAATACAACTCATATTTGGGTATTTTCAAACCTAACTTTGTTAATCGATAATTTATCCTTTTCAACGACAAATTTGCCCCTACGGATTTTCTTCTTTGTCAATAACCACCCCGTTCTTAGATTTCTCAATATAATCACTATAAAAAACCAAAATCCATAACTTACAATTTATATGTTATACAGTCTGACATGGCCCATGAGTACATCAGAGTTAAGAACTGGATGTACGTGGATTGGCAACAACGCATGCAATCTAAATTTGTCGTAGGAGTTACTGCTTTCATTGAATTTGCACGCTTACATAATAAGATCGTGTTAGAGAAAATTCTCTGTTCGTGCGATAGATGTGGCAATGAGTTCTGGAAGAAGGTAGAAATTATAGAGCTTCACATCGTTAAACATGGTTTTACTAGACTTTATACAACTTGGTTATATCATGAGGAATGACAAGAAGAAGACGGTAATACAACGGAAGAAAAAGGAGAAGACGGTAATGCGGTGGAAGAAGAAGAAGACGATAATTTCTTTTCAGAAGAAGAAATGGAGGCTATGGTAGGGGCTACCCTCAGTGATAGTAATCCTACCGAAGAAGACATTTCTTCTGATCAAGGACCACGTGCGGATTGTTAGTGACATATGCCTTAGACGCCATTATTGTATAGTACTGGATTGTACATTACATTTTGGAAGTTTGGGATATACACAGATATAATAACAATCTTGCTCAATATGATACTATGCTATCTAGTTTGATTCTATCTTAACATGTGCATATGTTTCATTTCACATATTGCTAATACATGTTGATTGAGCCCTTAGGATCTTTGTTTGACTACCAGCGTTATGATGACAGTCACACTAATGGGGGCTGGGTAGTCTATAAGCATATCCTTAAACTTATCCCCAGTCGTAGGATTATCGAGACAGAGCATCGATACTCCAGAATAGACTAGGGTATACGCTTCTTATCCCAGTCAGGAGAGGTGGCCTGTCCCGCTGCCATTGGTATATGGTACCAGAGATAGTATACATGTGCTCATTGGGTTATGAGTTACACTGCTCGTCGGCCTTCTTTTCGACAGGTACCTAGGTAGCCGTTATGTACAGCTAGTGTCACTGACGGACATGTGGTTAAACCCACTGCTAACGTACTATCGAGTGTTTAGAGTCCCGCACATAAGGTTTCCATGGTTCAGGCGAAACGATGTAGAGGCCGTGTGTTTTTACGTTCAGGGTTCTGATCACATACGTGTACTGGCTGCACGAATATTGTTCGGACGGATAATACTAGTGGGCTTAGGATTAAGCCGCATTCTAGTATTATATTATTAGATTATTTTTATCTCTTTGTATTCGTATTTTTTTGCAGTACGAATATATGTATGTATATACGGTGAGTGCATTCTTATAATTTTACAAGGAGTGCTTTTAGAAGGGGACACCTCATTTTGGATATATCTATTTTTGGTAAATAGATAATGAGGTGGAAATTGGAGATATTTGTGGCATGGTTTGAAGCATGGCTAATTCTTTAGTTTATTCATTTGACCTTACTATCCAAGCATGGTTACATTTTTCTTGCATGCTTGATTTTGTAAAAGACTTGGTCATTCTTCACTTGCATTATTCTATCATCATTCTTGTTTTGGCATTCTCTCTCCATTGCTCTCTTTCTTCTTCCTCAAATCCTAACCATCACATGTATTGTGAATCATAGGGTTCTTTAAGATAAATTAGTCCAATTAACTCTTTAAATCTTCTAAGCTACCTAAATTAGCAAACTAGGTACTTTAGTTACCTCATTCTTGAGGTTGGAGCTTGAACTATAGACTTTCGGGTGGATCTTCTTCGACACAAGGAGGCCGACGACCGAGCTTGATCTGCACCTTCTAGGAGCTCAAAATGAGAAGAAGAAGAAGACCCGAAAGACTTGTATCTTGTGGGTATAAACCACTATCACAATAATTTATAACCTCTATGTGTTTTGCTAGTTAGGGTTTCTGAACGATCTTGGAAGTTTAGTCGATATTACTTGTTTTAAAATGATTTTTGTAAATTCCGCCTCTTCACAAACCATGTGGGGTGTGTGATATCGACTTACACTAGTGTCAAAGCCTACTCAAATCTTAACTAGCTCATTAGACAAAGTTTAGAATTACGAAACCGAAATAATTCCGAATCGATAAATTCAAAATCCAAGTTTCTGTCAATTTTTCTGGAGCCTCTAAATTTTTTTTAAACAATTGTAGAGTGCTCCTTTTATTGTAACTAGAACACAATAGAAAAATGAGGCACAAACTTCAAGGTTGAACCGCCGAAATTGGCCTTTTCCCGCCCTTGCCTGTTTTCCAGTGGAGTTGGGTCTCGAGTTTCTTATGGTGTTCTGTACTCTTGGATTTAGCATTTATGGTATTATTTGATTTTGTCCAGATTTCATATTCTGTTATTTTTGTGCTTGGGCAATACAGAGTATTTCGAAGTCGAAATTTTATATCGTTTATTCGTTTTTGTTAGAATATGTGTTTCTAAATGGCTACTAATTACTATATACCGATTAGTAGGGGTTGTACATATCTTGTATCGCGTTTATGGTTTGTGGATATGAAGTATTGGATCATCGTGAATGAATAGCCGAGAGATGTGAGAAGAGTGTTCTTTTCTTTCATTCATGTATATTTGTAAATTAATGTAATATTCTTTTGCAGGGTACATCCGGGTTGAGATTGTAGCCACCGTTGTATTATTTCATTTACTTTTTCTTACACCTAGGACAGACCCAAGGTGGGGTGTACAAACTACCGGTTCATGAAGTGCCGAGTGGCCTACTAATTTTATTGAGGGAGCTTGCTTCACTTCGGGAATTTGATGGGTAGTTTGCCGCTCCCGTAGTGGTCTAGGGTAAGGGTTTGGCTATTCATCACGACCATGGAATCCGTTTTTTGTTATAGGCTAAAATGAAACATGGAAATCCTAGTATATCCAATATATTTATTTGTGTTATTTGTGCTGTGATCTATGATCTAGAATGGATATTATTGTGTGAGACGAATGGTTATATATATATATTATATATAATAAATGGTGCTTATGTTTTGCACCCGTGCTAGCCCTTCCCCCACTCTGTCGTTAGTTAAGTGACCTAACGATGCATGACAGAGTCTGATGGCGAATGCGGATGGCATAAGCATATGTTCTATTTTCGTTTCTTTATGCAATGATAAGGTTAAATGATGGGAAAAGATTAATATTGTTTAATGTAAATAAAACAAACCAAAGTTAAATCGTTGGAACAATTTCAAAACCACTCGGTTTTCTTTAAAAAAAAACTTTTAAATGCGGAGCCTAAACCACTCATTTTAAAGGCTATCATGGTTCCTTCGACTATATAAAGTTCATTATGATCACGGTTTTCACCAAAACCAACCTTAGCCCTCCGTCATTTCAGATGGGTGTTATTCAAGCTATGTATTTTGACCTTCACCAAGGCATAGTGATTGGTAGCTGCTGGGTATTCATCTGTAGTATAAATAGACTCGTTAATCTGGGACAGGCGTACAACTATTTTGGCCTTTGTAAAGTGTTTGTACAAATGGATTTAGATTAACCTGGACAATGACGGGTAGAACTTGACTTGCGTCTTATGATATTTTGGCCTTCGTCAAGGTCATAAGCGCTTGGGGCAAAAATCCACATCGGGAGTTTCAAAGGAAAAAAAAACTTGCTAGTTTTACATACCATCTGGAGTGTGATGATTTTGGTAGGATTCCTTCAAAGTTGTCACACAATGATAGTTGGACCATGATCCCACCGTGAGTTTTATTACTCCTCGGGGAGAGTTTTTCACTTTATAATCAATGTTATAAACCAAGTAGGTGTCTAGAACGGTGTTAACAGGGCTACGCCTCCAGGAAAAAGAAGTTATTTAATTAAAAAACTTCACGAAAGCGTTGTAAAACCTTCCTCAAAGTACCGACACTAGCCTGACCGAAAGATTAAGCAAGAATTGTAGGGTGCGATTAATCCCGACTAATTCTTATGGTTTGAAGGAGGATTTGGGAAAACAGTGGGACCCATCCTGTTTAGATAAACTAATAAATAATCTAAACTTGCAAGAGTATCATGCTGAGTGTTTTTTTCTCTTTCTCTCCTAATTGCAGCGACCAAAATGACCGGGCTTAAGTACTACTAGATAAAAATATATTGACGGGGCCAAACTATTAAAATTGGCTAAACAATATCCAGATGGCTATTACCTATGACAAGCCGGGCTACCTCCTTACTACCAAAGCCCCCACTGTCCCAGGTCCAAATTTCACCATCACGGATATTGAGATCTGTAAGACATGGGAATTAGACTGTGCGAAAGCCAAGTGCCTCGTGCTGGCCTCTATGGATAATGAACACCAGAGGTGGCACGAGAAGATGGACTTAGCTTCCATCATCCTCCATACCAAGGATTTATATGGAAAGAAATCTCATATCGTAAGATACGAAACCTCGAAGAAATTATTTCAGGCGAGATTGGCTATTGGGTCATCTGTAGTTGACCACGTCCTTAAGATGATCAGCTATATTGAAGAGCCCGCGGACTTCGGGACCACGTTAGAGAACGAGTTGTATACAAACTTGATTCTACAGTCCCTCCCCTCTACCTATGCCCAGTTTATATTGAATTTCAATATTCAAGGGAAGGAAGTTACACTTCCAGAACTCCTCAATATGTTGAGGAGTGTAGAGGGCATCTTAAAGAAACCAGGGAGACACCTGCTCTGCTTATTGGGGAATTTTCCTCTTCTAGATATAAGGAGAAACGCAAGGGGAAGAAGAAAAATGCCCCTACCAAGTCGAAAGGTGGTGTCAGTAAGGTATAGGGAAAGGGCAAGGCAATAGTTGGGGGTCCAACAGTAGGGAAAGATGAATGCTTCTATTGTCATAGGAAAGGTCATTGGAAGAAGAGATGCAAGGCTTGGAAAGCCATGGACTAGGATTCGAAGCAAGTTGTGGCTTCGGCTTCAGGTGTGTTTATGATTGAAAACTGTCTGTCAATCAACTTTACTTCCTATGTATTGGATACCGGTTCAGGATCCCATATCTGTAATTCATTGCAGGCACTGAGAAGTCGTAGAGTTTTGAAAGCAGGTAATATGACCCTCAGGGTTGCTAACAGAGTGAGCGTGGATGCTATTTCCGTAGGGGAATATCACCTAGGATTGACAAGTGGACACATTTTGGTTTTGTGTAACTATTTTTATGTACCATGTTTGACATATAATATCATCTCTATATGTTTACTATCTAAAGAAAGTTATGATTTTATATTTGTGAACAATGTTGTAAACATTCACCTTAATCATGATTTGATTGGGTCAGGTACACTAGACAACGGTATATACGTATTAAATCAACACCAGGTTTTCAATGTCCAGAACACACTTTAAAAAAAGTCTCCATAATTAAATCAAGCTTTCTTATGGCATTATAGAGTAGATCACATTAATGAAACACAGTTGATGAAGTTACATAAAGAGGGATATTTGGATCCGTTTAAATATCTGTCATATGCAACTTGTTAATCATATCTCAAAGGAAAGATGACAAAGACTCCGTTCACTGGACACGGAGTAAGAGCCACTAAGCTCTTAGGACTCATACACAGCGACGTGTGTGGTCCAATGTCTATACATGCAAGAAGTGGTTATTCCCATTTCATTACTTTTACGGATGATTTCTCAAGGTATGGACATGTATTCCTGATGAAACATAAATTCGAGGCCTTTAAGAAATTCCAAGAATACAAGAATGAAGTGGAAAAACAAACAGGCAAAAATATCAAGATACTTCGATCTAATCAAGGTGGTGAATACTTATGTGCCGAGTTCCTGTATTATTTAAAAGAGAATGAAATTCTCTCTCAACTTACTCCTCCATACATACCTAAACACAATGGTGTATTGGAAAAGCGGAACCACACCTTATTAGATATGGTACGTTCTATGATGAGTAACGCTGAGTTATCGCGATCCTTCTGGGGTTATGCACTAGAATCTGCTGCATATCTTTTGAACAAAGTTCCTATTAAGTTTGTACCTACCACACTATATGAAATGTGGAGCGGAAAGAAACCATATCTTAAGTATCTTAAGATATGGAGATGTCCGGCTTTTGTCAAAAAGCAGCATACGGACAAGCTCGAGGCACGACCAGTACTGTGTAAGTTTGTGGGATACCCAAGAAACTCCACGGGGAATCTTTTCTATTACGCAGAGGAACAAAAGGTTTTTGTTTCTCGGCATGCCCACTTTCTGGAGACTCAATTTCTTGAAAAAAAATAAGTGGGAGCGCAATAGAACTGGAAGAAATTCGCGAACCACAAACTATTACTGAAAGTATAGTGCAACCAAAATTTTCAAAAGAACCGGACATCCCTGTGCCACTCTGCAGATCTAGTAGGCAGTCTCATCCGCCCGAGAAATACTACGGTTTTATCGTAGATAGAGATAGAGAGGATTGCATCATCAATGATGATGAGCCAACTAGTTTCGAGCAGGCCATTACGAAAAGAGACTCAGTAAAGTGGCTGGATGCAATGCGGACCGAAATGGAATCCATGTACACCAAAAAAGCTTGGATTTTGGACATTGCACCTCAAGGGGTAAAACCCGTAGGTTGCAAATGGATCTTCAGAAAGAAGTTTGGTGCAGATGGATAGGTTGAAACCTATAAGGCTAGACTTGTAGTAAAAAATTTTCGTCAAAGACCTGGCTTGGACTATGATGAAACCTTTTATCCGGTGGGTATGCTTAAATCCATTCGGATCCTACCTACTATTGATGCCTTCCATGATTATGAAATTTGGCAGATGTATGTAAAGACCGTTTTTCTGAATGGAAATTTGGAAGAGTGTGTTTATATGGTAAGCAAGAGGGTTTCATAGAGAGTGGGAGCAGCGAAAGAGTGTGAAGGTTGCTTAAATCCATTTATGGATTAAAGAAGGCATCGAGAAGTTAGAACATTTGCTTTGATGAGACGGTCAAAGAATTTGACTTTATAAAAAATCCAGATGAACCATGCATTTATAGTAAGATTGTAGAAAGAACTATAGTATTCCTCGTCTTATACGTGGATGGAATTCTCCTGATAGGAAATAGCATTCCTATGCTATAATCAGTCAAAGGATTCTTGTCACAGAAGTTCTCCATGAAAGATCTGGGTGATGCTTCCTACATTCTGGGGATTCAGATCTATCGTGATAGATCTAAGAGGATGTTGCGACTTTCATAGTCCAGATACATTGATACCATACTAAAAAGATTTAGTATGGAAGATTCCAAGCGCGATAATCTACCAGCTTGTCACGGGACCACCCTCTCCAAAGAGATGTCTCCGAAGGCTGATTTAGAAAGGGATCGCATAAGTATTATACCCTATGCTTCTGCGATAGATCTATAATGATGTGATGTTGTGTACCAGACCAGATGTTGCTTACGCACTGAGCGTGGTAAGCAGGTATCAGTCAAACCTTAGGGAGAAGCACTGGATAGAAGTTAAGAACATTCTAAAGTACATAAGAAGGACTAAGAAGATGTTCTTGGTGTACGGCAGTAAAGATCTCCAGATCGAGGCCTTCGTTGACTCCGGCTTCCAAAGTGACAAGGATGACTCTAAATCCATGTCGGGTTATGTCTTCACCCTCAATGGACAGGCGGTCTGTTGGAAGAGCTCCAAGCAGGATACCATAGTTGACTCAACGATGGAGGCAGAGTACATAACTCCATGTGACGCCGCGAAAGAAGCAGTCTGGATAAGGAAGTTCATTACAGAACTTCAAGTGGTTCCGTCCATTGTTGATCCAATACCTTTGTATTGTGACAATAACGGGGGTATAGCTTTAGCGAAGGAACCAAGGTCCCATCAGAAGTCCTGACATATCTTGAGGCGGTATCACCTGATCAGGGAGATCGTGGATCGCCAGGAGATAAAGGTGCAGAGAGTAGACACGGAGAATAATACTGCAGATCCACTTACAAAGGTCATCCCTCAGACGCAGTTCGAGAGGCTATTCGAGATTCTAGGTCTGCGATATGCCAATACATGGCCTTAGTGCAAGTTGGAAATTGTTAGTAATATATGCCCTAGAGGCCATTATTGTCTAGTACCGGATTGTATATTACATTTTGAAAGCTTTGTGATATACATAGATATAATAATAGTCTTGCTCAATATGTTAGTATGCTATTTGGTTTGATTCTGTCTTAACATGTGTATATGTTTCTTTTAACTTATCACTAATACATGTTGATAGAGACCTTAAGATCTTTGCTTTACTACCGGCATTGTGATGGCAGTCACACTAGTGGGGGCTGGGTAGTCCATAAGCACATCCTTAATTTTGTCCCCAGTCATAGGATTATCGAGACATGGCATCGAAACTCCAGAGTAGACTAGTGTATACGCTTCTTATCCCAATCACGGGAGGTGGCCTGTCCTGCAGCCATTGGTATACGGTACCAGAGATAGTATACAATGCTCATTGGGTTATGAGTTACACTGGACGGACTCGCTGAGAACTACTAGTTGGTATTATACCTATCGTTAGTTAGCAGTTCCCTGATGACATGAGTACAGATTAGTCTGTTGACTTGACATCACTATTCGTCTCAAGTGTGTTTCCACTGTACTTAGATTACTACCCTACCACGGCTAAAATGAGTCGTGCAAATAGGTAGTAGTTGGGTGCAATCCCGAAGCACTTGGAGGCAATAGAGGATAGAAGGGATTCGTCTCTCCTGGTATTGGGAGTTGATATTGCTATATGTACGGTTAGCCAATACACAAAGTCCTTGGCTAGGGCAAGTGAGATTTACTGGTAGGTATACCAGTAATTTCTCAGGATGTATCGGGCTCTACACCGACATGAGTTATTGCGCTATTAGAGGTCTGACGTTTACCACCCCCTAGGCCCGATATGCGATACTCTTAGACGAAAAAACCGGACTGTAAGGAGATTGTCACGGACAGGCACAGTAGGGGTTCGAATGAGTTTGCTCGTCGGCCTTCTTTTCGACAGGTACCTGGGTAGCCGTAATGTACAACTAGTGCTACTGATGGACTTGTGGTTAAACCTACTGTCAGCGTACTGCTGAGTCTTTAGAGTCCCACATAGAGGGTTTCCTTGTTTCTGGAGAAACGATGTAAAGGCCGTGTGGTTTTACGTTCAGGGTTCTGATCACGTACGTGTACTGGCTGCATGGATGTTGTTCGGACGGATAATACTAGTGGGCTTAGGATTAAGCCGCATTCTAGTATTATATTATTAGATTATTTTTATCTCTTCGTAATTTTTGCAGTACGAATACGTGTATGTATATACGGTGAGAGCGTTCTTGTAATTTTATAAGGAGTGCTTCTAGAAGGGGACACCTCATTTTGGATATATCTATTTTTGGTAAATATATAATGAAGTGGAAAATGGAGATATTTGTGGCATGGTTTGAAGCATGGCTAATTCTTTAGTTTATTCATTTGACCTTACTATTCAAGCATGGCTACATTTTTCTATAGAAAAATATTGCATGCTTGATTTTGTAAAAGACTTAGCCATTCTTCACTTGCATTATTCTATCATCATTCTAATTTTGGCATTCTCTCTCCTTTGCTCTCCTTCTTCTTCCTCAAAACCCAACCCTCACATGTGTTGTGAATCATAAGGTTCTTTGAGATAAATTAGTCTAATTAACTCTCTACATCTTCTAAGCTATCTAGATTAGCAAACTAGGTACTTTAGTTATCTCATTCTTGAGGTTGGAGCTTGAACCATAAACTCTCGGGCGGATCGTCTTCGACACGAGAAGGCCGACGACCAAGCTTGATCTGCACCTTCTAAAAGCTCAAGAAGAGAAGAAGAAGACCCGAAGGAGTTGTAACCTGGAGGTATAAATTACTATCACAGTAGTTTAGAACCTCTATGTGTTTTGCTAGTTAGGGTTTCTGAACGATCTTGGAAATTTAGTCGATGTTACTTGTCTTAAAATCATTTTTGTAAATTCCGCCTCTCCACAAACCATGTGGGGTGTATGACATCAACTTACAGGATAAGTATGAAAAGTTCATGAGTGATACTAGAAGACTAATTTATGAGAATACAAAATATTCCACCCTATCATGGTTCGTCCAAATTTTCCAGATTAAGTGTCTTAATGGATGGAGCAACAAGTCATTCACGATACTTTTAAAGTTCCTGAAAGATTCTATGCCTTCGGGAAATAATGTGCCCGAGAGCTGGTACGAAGCTCAGAAGATGATGTCTAATTTGGGTATAAACTGTGAGAAGATCTAGTATGTCCAACATGCGGAGAGACAAGGTATAAACTGAAAGAATCTAATAAGAAGCCCGATATACCTGTCAAGATAGCAGGATACTTTCCCATAACACAAAAGCTGTAGAGGCTATTCAGGTACAAGAAAACAGTCGAGACAATGCTTTGGCATCACCGTACTGCTCCAAACGAAGATGGAAAAATGAGCCATCCAAGAGATTCACCGGTATGGAAGGATTTCGATAGGAAGCACCAAACATTCAGTAGTGATCCTCATAATATCAGGCTCGGACTGGCTAGTGATAGCTTTTGCCCATTCAACTATATGGTTGGAAGCCACAATACATGGCATGTTGTGATGGTGGTTTATAACTTGTCGTCTTGGTTGGCTATGGATCAATCCTACTTTATGACGTCTCTTCTTATTGACGAACCAAACTTACCGGGAAACAATATTGACGTCTATCTCCAACATCTGATCGATGAGTAAAAATCTTTATTCATTGATAGTATAGAGACTATTGGATATGTATGCCGTAGAGACCATTATTGTATATGTATACATGTGGATGCTGGGGATATGTATGTACATGACATTCTTGCTCAGTTGTATAGTATATTATTTGGGTTGTCTTTATCAGGATATGTATATTGTTTCTATTGATTCTTTATGTTGCTTGCACATATTGATAAAGAATCGATACAGTAGTATACTATTATGGTTTGACTTTATCTTAACATGTGCATATGTTATACACAGTATTACATATAGTGGTTACATGTTGATAATGCCCGTAGGATCTTGATTGACTACCTGCGTTGTGATGGCGATCATACTTGTGGGAGCAGGATAGTCCATAAGCACATCCTTAAATGGTCCCTAGTCGCGTGTGTTAGTTATATGTATGCCCTGGAGGCCATTATTGTACATGTGATGTATACTATAGTGGATGCTTAGATATATAGAGAGAGGACTTTCTTTCTCGACATGATAGTATGCTATCTGGTTGCTCTTTATCTTAACATGCTGACTTGTATATGTGATGTTGTCTTGCTCTCACATGTTGATAAAGCCCTTAGGTTGTGTACTTGACTACCAGGACTATGACGGAGATCATACTAGTGGGGCCAAGGGTAGTCCGCAAGTACACCCTAAAATTGTTCCTAGTCGAGAGTGTATCGAGACAGGGAATCGATATTCCGGAGTAGACTAGCGTATACGCATCTTGACCCATATGATGGACGATGGATGATCCCACATCCATTGGTGTTTGACATCAAAGATGGTATACGGGTGCTCAGTGGAGACTGGGTACACCGAACGGACACGCCGAGAACTCCTAGTTGGTATTATACCTATCGTCAGATAGCAGTTCTCCTGTGACACTGGTACAAGTTAGTCTGTAGACCCGAGATCGTCATAGAGTCTTGTGTGATTCCCACTGTGTTTTGATTTCCACCTTACCACGTTCAAAAGAACGTGCAAAACAGTGTCTTTTGGGTACAGTCCTGAATCACATGGAGGAAATGAGCGATAGGAGGGGATTCGTCTCTCCCGGTATTGGGAGTTGATGTTGCGCTATGCTCGATTGGCCATAACAGGAAAGTCCCTGGCCAGAGCTGATACAGAGATTTACTTATAAGTGTTATCAGTAGTTTCTCGACCTGTTATGAGCCTCACATCGGCACGACTTATCGGTTATTGGGGTTTGACGTTTACCGCCCATAGACTAGATATGCGACATATCAGACGAAGAGACCGGACTGTACGGTATTGTTACTGACAGGATTTTGTAGGAGTTAGAGCGGGCTAGCTTGCTGATCTTCTGATCGTTCAATACCCGGGTAGCCGTTACGTCCAGCTAGTACCGCTGACGGCTTGTGGGTGCTTGATGTGATCATCACCTACTGACGGCGTATTGACGAGTCTTCAGAGTCCAACACAGAGGTTTCACTGGCTCAGGCAAAACGAAGTAGGAGCACATACGTGATATGTGCGGGACTGAGATTAATACGAGTATATGATACCGTATTCTATTCTCACGATATAATGTATCGATCGATTATATAAGATATAGCCGGGTTATCGAATCAAGTATTGATTCGATAAGTCGATACAGTATCGGACGGTTATATGAGAGATAGCCGGGTTATCGAATCAAGTGTTGGTTCGATAAGTTGATACAAATTATATTAGTCGGTCATATGAGATATAACCGGATTATTAAATCAAGTATTGATTTAATGATTTAATGTATAATTATATATATGATATATTAATTTACATTAACTAATATTAGCCCACTTAAGCGTTTCTTTTTCTCACATATGCACACTTGACATATATGTGATATATATTAATTGTGTTTTATTTATGTGTCATGATTGATGATACATGCAACATGGGTGTATGAGACCTACACCATGATAATGATAATGTCGGGTTTATTTATTTAGAATAAAACAATTATTAGTCGGAAATTTGTCACATGGCATGAAGTTTCATGAAGCTTGGAGACCCATTGACTTAGTCCACTAGTTTTGTCTTATACTAGATATTTGTTAACCCAACCATTATCTAAACTCATGGTTAAGTCTCTACATGAGATATATTAGATATTTTCTCACCCATGGTTGCCATTCTCTCTCACATCTACTATTTGCTTCTTCTTCCTCAATGCTTAAGAGAGCTCTCTAGGTTTTGAGAGAAGCCTAAAAATAAGTGAGAAAAGTAAGTCTAAAGTGAGCAAAAATCCTACTTCATCATCCTCTACTAGATTAGCACTTAAGTATAGGGTGTTAGCTTCACTAATCCTACATTAGTGAAGAGGGTAGTATGGGTTTTTGACTCCTCGACGTAGATCATCTTCGACTTGGAAGATTTGAAGCAAGCATGCATCTTTCTTCTTGTGGAGCCGTTCGAGAGTCCGCAAGATCACAACTTCGAACGAAAGGGACTACTACAAGGAGCTAAAGAAGTGAAGGACTGGAGTACAAAGGTTGTAATCCCTAATCACTTAGTTGTAAAGTAGTTTACAATTTGTTTCGCATGATTCTCTAGTTAAAGATTCTAGTTTAAGGTTCTTTAAAACGACAAAATTTTGAAAATGGCATGGACGATACCTCCAGAAACCTTGCTGTTATTCATAGGAACCCTACAGTGGTATCAGAACCTAACTAGAGAATTAGATGGATTGTGTAGGAGTACGAAACCGAAATAACTTCGAAACACCCGAATCCATGACCCAGTTTCTGTCGAGTTTTAAACAGGTTCTAAATTTTTTTTAAACGACTGCAGAATGTTGTATGGGATGCAACATGAACACGGCATAAATTTTAGCCTAAGGGATCGGAAAATAGCCGACCACTTTTCTAAAAAATCCGGCCTCCTCAGCCCCAGTTTGGCATTTTGGGTTGAAATTTGCACTGTATTCTAGTCTCTGGGTTTTGGTGTTTCAGGTGTAGTTTGTTTTTGCTAAATTTGCATGTGATGTTAATTTTCTGCAAATGCAACTCGGAGTGTTTTGTAGTCGTAATTCTAACAGTTTTTCGAGTTATTTAGACGGTGTTAAAAAGTTCGAACGGATATCAAATGCCCACTTTAACCCTTACCGGAAATTTTTCCAAGTGTTGGAATTTTCCTTAATTTAAAATTTTTAGAAAATCATGCAAGCGATACTGTGGACCCTCTAGAAGAAATAAACCTTAACTCGATCATGTGACTATCAGAACCGCCATAAACCCTAGGGTTTGTGGTAGTTCAGCGGTGTCATGTGTGAGGCATTGATTGACCCTTCTACGGCTGGTTCATAGGTGTTGTGGCATGTACTGAGTATTTTTAAACTACGCTCAAGTGTTGAGCTTTTTGGGAAATTTTGAGTGTTTGTTGATTCGATCGGAATGTTTAACGTCGTCTAGTTTTTTCTGGAATGTGATACAATATGTGGAATTCATATCGTTAGGCTTGAAATCCAAAGTATGTGATATTTTGGGTTTATAATGTCTAAGGTGATTGTGGATTCCAAATATTGTAGTTTGGCATTTCCTTTTCTGTGACCGTAAGTATAATATGTGGGGTATCACTATTTTCATTGCTATATGTCAACGACGATTACGATACGTATATTTACTTACGTTGATGACATGCGTTGTTATGTGTTGTTGTGAAATATTATATTGGATCGTCGTGTTTTGAATAGCCGGGGGTTTTATGTGAGATGAGAGTTTTTATTTTCATTCATGTAAAATTCAATGTATGTAATATTCTTTTATTGGGGCACTTCCGAGTTGAGAATGATGTCACCATTGTTGTATATTATTTACTTTTCCGTATTAGGCTAGACCCAAGGAGGGGAGCACAAGGAACCGGGTTCTAGAGTCCAGTGGGAGACCAACTCGATGAGTCGAGTCCGGGTCTCCTAACTCAAAAATTGGTAGGGTTGCTTGCCGCTCTCGTAGGGGTCTGTTTTCCCCAATCAGAGCAAAGCTCTGTATGATTTTCAAAAATTCAAAAATTGAAGCAACGCTTCAAATCCCGTGCGCTGCGCGCAACGCGCCACGTGTCAGAAGTTGATACGTCAGCGTAGCGCCCAAGGCAGCGCGTCCAATCAGAGCAAGGCTCTATTTAAAACAAAAATTAAAGGAAGCAACGCTTCAGTTGCGCAAGCGCTGCGCTGCGCGACACGTGTCAGCGCAGCTGCGCAAGCGCAGTTGCGCAAGCGCTGCGCTGCGCGACACGTGTCAGCGCAAACGCAGTTGCGCTGCTTTGTGCGCTGCGCGACACGTGTCAGCGCAGTTGCACAAGCGGTGAGCGACACATGTCAGCGCAGTTGCACTGCACTGTGCGCTGCGTGACACGTGTCAAGCGCTAGGGCGTTTGCGCCAAACAGAATTAAAATTCTAGTAAGATCCTTCTGTTCTTGTTAAAACAAGAAGATTGTCTTCTGTAAAACAGAAGCCCTTGGATCAAAGATCCAATGGTGGGAAAAATTCCCCAAATCACTCAGAGAATGATCTCTTTAACAAACTTAACAAATCTATGGGCACTATATAAAGACCCCTAGACCCCAACTCAAAACATCATCAACATCAAGAGACATCAAGAACTTCAAAACAGAGAGAACTCTGAAGAATTTTGAAAAGAACTCAAGAAAAAGGTAAAAACCTTTATAATAGAAGAATTTCTTCTGAATAGATCATTGATCTAAGAACAAGATCAATGATCTTCAATAAAAAAAAAATAATAACAGTGCCTTGCACTTTTTATGAACCATTGGTTCTAGAATTTCAGAAAAATTCTTTTCTTGAATCCAAAATTGGATCAAGTTATTGAAACAGTGCCTTGCGTTTGCAAAACTGCACTATTGCGCTCCTGGGCTGGCGCAAGCCACCAGAGAGCGCCACGTGTCAGCGGCGCAGCAGAGCAGCGCACTGCGCTATTGCGCTCGCGCTCACCAGAGCGTGACACGTGTCACCTCCACATGCGCTTGCGCACAATAATTGGCGCAAAGCGCCTGACAAGCCAATATCAGACAATTAATGCACTGCATTATTTACTGAAGGGCCAAGCCCAATTAAAAAAGGCCTAACAGGCCAAATAAAATGCAATGCATTAAAAGGACAGAGCCCAAACAAAGCAGATGCTCTGCATCATTTATAAAAAGGGCAGAGCCCAAACAAAACAAAATGCTCTGCATCATTTATAAAAGGGCAAAGCCTAAACAAAACAAAATGCAGTGCATTATTAAAAAGGGGCAAACCCCTAGCACAGGCCTAATAGGCCAAAGATAAATAAAAACGCTGAATATTCCCAACTGGACTTAGCCCAATCATGGCCGTAAGTCCTCAAATTAAATTGACTGAGCACGGCTGCTCTCCTAAATCAATTTACATCCGGTTCGAGGGTACATCTCCGAACTCCTCTAACTCCTATCAGTGTAATCCTTCAATGACGTCAGAGAGGTGACGGGTCCCGACAACCACACATCAATACGGACTGTGGGGTCCTTAAACTCATGGACTTATGCGTCCTTAAACCAAGATACGGACTGTGGGGTCCTTAAACCCACGGACTTATACGTCCTTAAACTAACGGACTAATGCGTCCTTAAACACACCCATATGGACCGTGGAGTCCTTAAACCCATGGACTTATGCGTCCTTAAACTACCCATGGACCACCATGTCCCTAAACTAGCAATGGACCGCAATGTCCTTAAACTACCTATAGACCACTACGTCCCTAAACTGGAACAATAGATCTAATTGCTCTGTTGTCGGATCCAAACGATTCCGTTAAGTTGATCTTAGTCTCGAATCAGGCTAACGTATCCTTAACGAACGTTTAAGTTGATCTTAGCCTCAATATGGCTAACGTATCCTTAAACTAAAACACCAAACCCAAATCTAAGTAAATACGGATTTGGACTAATTCACGTCCTACAGGCGACGGCATAACTTAGTCTCCGTATACAATCCACGGGCATCCACAAACAAAACAAACACACACGACACGAAGTGAAATTCTGGAAAAGGAGAAAGTGGCTACCGCGATGCGGTAGTGTAATTAACTGCAGGGGCTTGCGCCTGCAGGGAAGAGCGTCCCCACAATCAAAAACCCCTCAAACGAGGGGGGATCTGATGAAGTCTGCTACATCGGCCGCATCCGTCTAAACCTCCGATATACGGCGCCATAAATCAACTTGGCATCTTCGGAGAGGTAGACGGATAATACCAAATAGCATCTGCCCCGAATCTCAAGCAAGGCATCCTCACGTTGTCGCCGCCATTCGGAGGGGAACAGATTCTGGCACGCCCGGTGGGACCTTTTCCTCTTTCCACTCCACACTTCGTGTGTCGTCTTCGCGAACGAATCGCGGTTTGTTAATGGTTGCCTTTGGGTTGTAAGTTACTAAGATTTGGTCTTTTGCCTGGCGCAAAAATCAAGCATCAATGGCCTCAAATTGCTCGAACTGCTCGAAGTGCCAATGCAACCGACGCTCCACCTCACCTGGGGGTGTAGCATATGGGCCTCAAGCGTCCTCCGTCCTTACTATGCCTGTGGAGAAAGTGACTCAGGCCACCACTGGCCTGTTTTTCGGGACCATGATCCCTCCTGCAAGCTTCACCCTGCCAATACCCGTACCGGAAGCTTCAAAGAAGTCGGTCTTCGATCGACTTGCTACTCCCACGGCCCCTCTCAACGGGTCGTCCAACTCCTTGGTCTTCACCAGACTGAGCCTGAGCTCCAAAGGGCCCGCCAAAAAGCCTATGATACCTGAGAAGGCCATCCCAAAGAAGACGGCTGCTCCTGAAGTTGCCAAAGCGGCTTCTCCTGTCAAGGAGTCAGTCTTTTCAAGGCTGACTATTCCGGCTCCTGCCCCTGCTCGAGAATCTGTCTTTGACAGATTGAATATTGCCACTCAAAGGACGACCTCAGTCTTCAAGAGGCTAGCACCAGCAGCGCCTCATTCGGACAGGGGGCAAGATGAAGCTGTCCCTTTCGCCGAGCCAGTCCCAATGGCTTGTCATGCTCGACGTCGCCACTGGCATCGAGTAAGGAAGACTGGGGGCAACTCCCCCTCAGGGCTAACTCCACCCACTCCAATGGTGGAAGTTGATGCTGCTGTTCCAACTGGGAACAGCTTTGAACCGTTAAGGAGGGTGCGTAAGAACTCTCCAACTGCTATGCTGAAAAGATCTCCTCCACCTGCGGAGAGGGTTCCGGAAACGAAGCTGGAGCAGCCCCCTCAACGGCTGTCCTCTAGGATTTATAAGGTCTGGCGGAGAGTTCAGGACTCGGTAATCGACCAAAATCACTTTCGCCAACAGAAAAGGGCAAAAGTGCAAGAAGAAGAGAACTGTCCGGACAAACAGCAAAGGACGACTACCACCAGGATGCCGGCTGCAACGGACCCCTCAACTTCAACGGCCCATAAGAGAAGGAGGCCAGAGAAAATTCACATGCCCGCGGCCAATGCCAAGGGCGGCGAGCCCAAACGCCCTAAGTCTGGGAGCATGGTGGTTCATACCGTCTACATGGCGTCTGGTAAAGAGGAAAGCCGTGCATCTACAGGTCATCGACCGCTTACACGGTCAGTGACCAAAGCTCAAGAGCAACAGCAAAAGCTCCAGGAGATGATGAACGCGATGGCCACACTCACTGGGCCAAAAGAAAGCCCTGAAGCGTCCTCGGATGAACGCCAGGAGCAAGAAACTGACGTTGAATTCCTTCGTCGGATATTGGAGAAGAAGGATAAAGAGGCTGCTGAACAAGCAGCCAACATAAAGCGTATGGCCCTCCTGTTCCAAGACATGGTGGGGATGATGATCCAACAAGATCCTCCAGCTGAAGATCCCCCGATCGTCCTTGAAGACGATAGGGGAGAAACGTCAAATCGTCCACCGACTCTGTCAACGGCCAAGGAGGAGACAATCTCCAAAGCTGACTTGGACAAATATATAGCCCAACAGATACGGGTTCATCATGCGACTGAAGCAGCCGGTCAGGTCGTAAAAACAGGATGACCATATCCGAGCTGGTATGATAAGATAAAGTACCCGCCGGGCTATACAATACCCAAATTCCATGTTTATAAGGGGACGGGCAATCCCCATCAGCATGTTGCCCAGTTCAGGGCGCTTTGCGGCAATACCGGCAGTGATGATAAATTGTTGCTTCGCCAGTTCGTCGGTAGCTTGTCAGATACAGCGTTCGAGTGGTACTCCAAACTCCTAAACGACTCTATTAAGACATTGCGGAGATGGAACTGCTGTTTACCCAGCGTTTCACAAGCGCCAGCGAACGCACCCCGATAATAGCATTGATTAATACCAGAGTGAAGCCAGGCGAGACATGGGTCCAATATGCTATACGGTGGCGGAACTTATGGTCAAAATGCGAGCAACGCATCGAAGAGGCTCCTGCGGTAGGCATGTTTGTGGGAACCCTTGATCCGCAAGCAACCATCTCGCAATTTATGATGTTCTTCAAGCCGACTACCTTTCAGGCCCTGATCGACAAGCTAGCGCAAATGGAACAGATGGGCCATAGACCTCCTCTTCCAAAGCCGGACTCCCGAAATGAGAAGGGGAAGGGGAAAGCGATCGTTGTCGCTAATGCTCAACAACAGCCGAGCAACTCGAAGCCGGTTGTCCGTCAAAATAATATGCGTCCGCACGTACCCCTTGAGGAGAGGCTAGGACGTCCTTACTCGTTTCCCTGAGATAAAACGAGAAGATTATTCGAGCTGGCGTTGCGCAACCGACTCATAAATCTGCCGGATCCAAAACGTCCGTCACAACCAAATGATGTCAATGAGCCCAACTACTGTCCCTATCACCGAGTACTGAGTCATCCGATCGAAGATTGCTACGTCTTCAAAAATTATATTGAAGACCAGTACCAACAGGGCAAGTTCGCGTTGTCCGACGATGGAAGGTGAATCCGCCGCAACCTCACGCCTCTAAAAGGATGAATACGCCGGAGGCAACGTGCTCTCTCGTTGAAGAAGCCCCATGGAAGGTTGTGCTGTCAGTCAAGAAAAAGAGGATGCTGAATGATCTTCAAACATGCCCAGCGATCAGGTAGAAGAACCCGTTGGAACCGCAGGTCATTGAGGGGATGTTGAAGCCGCGTCCAACTCTAAAGATCGATGGTGATGGCCCAAGCGCTCACAACCAGCCGTTAAAATCTTCAAAGAAGAAGAAGAAGAAATCCAAGAAGCCTGTGAAGCATGGCGACAAGCGCACGGACTTACAAAGACAAATTGACGCGCTGGAGGAATATAACAAGAAAGCACGGACTCCCATTACACTCCAAGAGTTCCTCAACTACGTCTTTCAAGAGGAAGATGAGGGAGACAGTTCATCGGATGAATATGAGGAATATGTAGCGAGCTGTCATATGATCTCCCATTCGTTTAAAGACGATGAGGAAAATCCTTGCACTGAAAAGCTGGGGGCAGATCCTGAACCAAAAATTCTAGGGCCATCGGATGAAATAATTGACGCATTCCTCAACGAAGCTCTGTTGAAAAGTAAGGCTGATCGGGAATGCGAGACGGCTATATTTGAAAGGGCCAAGCGCCAACGACCTGACGAAAGAGTTGAGACACTCCCGCTGGGGCAAAATACATCCACCGCGGATAGAAGCAAATTCAAGACGAGGAAAAGGTTTGCTAAGGCCATATCAATGGGCATGAATCTACCATCCTCTGAAGGAAGCATTACTGGTGAAGTGGAAATGCACCCCTCCTACTGCTTATATCATCGGAAGGTTTCGCACCCCACTGAAGAGTGCAAAGCTTTCAATAGATGGTGGCAAGGATATGTTGCTCACCGACAACATTTTAAGCGGTAGAAGCGCAAAACTCGTCGGGAGTGGAAAAATACGACCGAAGGGCTTAATAGAACTACCGGCGATTGTCGCATGGTTAACGCCGGGGGATCACAAGTGCTTACATTCGGGAGCGATTCCGATGAGGAGCTGGCTCTTAGCCCCCTCTTTAAAGAGTCCACCTCAGGAAAAGAAGAAGAGCCGAAGGTCTGCGAAAATATCCGGCTGCGTAATCGGACGCTGCCCGAAAAGAATCTCGGACCCTAAAACAAAAAAGATAAAGGGAAAGAAAAAGTCTCTGAGGATATCGCCTTGGATGACCAAGTTCTGGAAGAGCTAACTGCCAAGGACCCGCCACAGAAAAATAAGGTGGATTACAACATCTTAGCACATCTGAGGAAGCTACCCTCGCAGCTCAGCATTCTTGACGCCCTTTTACTATCAAAAGAGGCGAGGGATTCATTAATCAAGGCACTACAGGAGCCGGAACAATTCCAAGCTTTCCTGGCCGAAGAAAAGATAAAGGATGAATTGGAGGAAGTGCACACGGCCGATGTCACTTTTGGTGATGAAGACCTTCTCCTTGGGACGTGCGAACACAATCGCCCCATCTATGTCTCAGGATACTGCCACGATATAAAGATAGGCAAAATCCTGGTCGATAACGGATTGTCTGTTAATCTCCTTAATGTGCGGGTGTTAAAGGAAATCTGCATGAGCGTCCAGCACCTTGCTCGGGACAAGATCACCATCTCCGGGTTCGACTCCCAATCATCAAGAACTCTTGGGTCTGTGATACTGACGCTACGCTTTGGGCTACTCGTCACGGATATTAAGTTCCACGTCATAGACGCCAAGACATGCTACAATGCTCTGCTCGGCCGACCATGGTTACACGAGTACAACATCATCCCTTCTACACAACATCAGTGTATGAAGTATTTTAAGGATGGTCTCGAGTATACCGTGATGGGAGAACTGAACCCATTCTCTGTGAACGAAGTCCGCAAATATGAAGATGCCAAATACTTTTTACCGGATTTCGAAGACACGGAAAGGTGTCACAAGCCGGAGAACAAAGCTAACGCCACCATCCCTGTCTTTGGCAGTGATACCGAGGAGGAAGAGGAGATGATTTATTCGGGTCCACCCCAACACAACAAGCCGGGACCATTTGCTCCTACGTTGATCTTTGGTAGCGACTCGGAAGATGAGGTCCATGCTGTATTCTCTGCTCGACCTTCAATACAAACATCCGTTGACGAAGAGCAAAGTCTGCAAGTCGCCATGGTTCCACTTAAACACCATAAAGAACTGGATGCACTTGATATCTACAGTGTAGAGGAACTGCGGACGTTCTATATCCCTCCCAGGCGAGAAGGCGAAAAAGTAATTCTATTCTACAGCTCTGAGGAAACCAAAGTGGAGAAAGAAATCTGGCACGGTGCGGATCCTACGCTTGACAGGCTTTAGCCCATCCGTCTCCCCAGATATTATACAGAAGGCTTGAAAAGGCTATTGAAACGCCAAGGGATATCCTTTAAACAGACCACTCGAAAAGCCAAGTTCTATGACAAGGTCTGGAACGTTCCCGGGACTCAGCACAAGTTGCCTAATGGGAGAATGGAAACAATCGGGCTTGGATACATCCGGTCCAAGAAACGAGAGCTACTCCACGGTTGCTACGTCGTGCATGACTTCGATGAAGAAGCGGATGCTCAATAGGAAGACGCTGATCCTGAACCAGTAAAAGTTCCTGATGCAAAAGTGCCCAGTCCGTCGTTCGAAGAGCAAATGGACAAGCTTATAAGGGAAGCTGGTCAAAAAGTCCAAGATGTTCATAACCGCGAAACGGCCATCTATGAGAAAGCCAAAGCGCAACGCCTCCTCCAACAAGCTGTGAAAGATGAAAATGCCGCTCCCTGTCAACTTGTTATAAAGAAGGCGCGACGCAGAGCCAGAAACAAGTCGAAACGCGAAAAAGACGCTCAACAGTAACAAAGCGGGACTAAGAAGCCACGCAAGCGGGAATCAAACGGTTCCGATCTATCCCTCATGAGGAAAATGGGTCGAGCGTACTCTTTTCCTCGGGACAAGACGAAGAAAATACTTGACCTCGCTCTAAAACATCAGATGCTTACACTGCCGGAGTCTAAATACCCCGAACAAGCAAGCGAAGTCTCTCACCCGAACTATTGCTCTTATCACCGAGTAATAGGGCACCCTCTCGAAGACTGCTTCACCTTCAAGAATTGGGTCGAAGATCAATATCAGCTCAGCAAATTCGCTTTATCTGATAACTGGAGGGTAACACTGCCACAGAAGCACGAACCCAAAGCTACGAGAGTAGAACCAGTTCCACATTGGGCTTGGAAGCGAATTCGTACTTGTCATATGATAACGATATCAAAAGAAGAGCCCGAGAATATGGATGACCTTCCCTGGTGCTTCGAAAACAGCGACGATGAGGTAATCTCAGAATTTCCACCAGCGCCAAAAGAGCTGGAAGATGGAATCCATACCACCGCAGATAACCTCAAGAAAATTGAGTTGGGGACGTCGAGCGACCCACGACCGACATTTGTCAACGAGCTGCTATCTGAAGAAAGGGTGGATTCATTAAAAGACCTGCTTATGCAGCATAGAGATTGCTTCACATGGAACTATTCTGAAATGCCGGGACTAGATCCAGAAATTGCTGTGAATAAATTGGCGATATCCCCGGACGTTAAGCCAGTCAAACATGCGCCAAGAAGAATGCGGCTCGAGCTTGAGATGAGTATCAGCTGAGGTCAAGAAGCTGATCGACTCTGACTTCATCCACGAGGTCCAGTATCCCGAGTGGATCGCCAACATCGTCCCCGTGATGAAGAAAAATGGGACAGTGCGTATATGCGTGGATTTCCGGGATCTCAATAAAGCCTGCCCGAAGGACGATTTCCCAGTGCCAGTCACCGAACTGATGATAGACAATACGTCCACTCACGAGGTTTTCTCCTTCATGGATGGCTCATCAGGGTATAATCAGATAAAGATGCATCCCGAAGACCAGAAGCACACCGCCTTCAGGACCCCTTTGGGTATATTCTGCTACAAGGTGATGCCCTTCAGTCTAAAGAACGCCGGTGCCACCTATCAGAGGGCCATGACGAAAATCTTCGATGACCTTATACATGAAATCGTCGAGTGCTATATCGACGACCTCGTGGTGAAAAGCAGATCGTACGAAGAACATCTCGAACATCTGAAGACCGTATTTCAACGCCTTCGACAATACAACTTGAAGATGAACCCTCTCAAGTGCACATTCGAAGTTTCCTCAGGAAAATTCTTGGGATTCATCGTCCGGCACCGAGGTATTGAGATAGATCCGTCAAAGATCGAGGCGATCATGGAAATGCCTCCGCCAAAGACTCTCAAACAGCTGCGGTCTCTCCAAGGAAAGCTCACGTATATACGGCGATTTATAGCCAACCTTTCAGGTAAGTGCCGTCCTTACAACCACCTGATGAAGAAGGGAACCCTGTTCGTCTGGGACCAAAAATGCCAAAGCGCGCTCGACGAGATCAAGCAATACCTGCAGAACCCGCCAGTATTGGCTACTCCGATCAAGGGAAAGCCCCTCATTCTTTATACAACCGCCCTCGAAGGTGCCTTAGGTGCATTATGGGCACAAGAGAACGATCAAGGGAAGGAGAGAGCTCTCTATTACTTGAGTCGAGCTCTACTGGGGGCAGAAAGTAACTATTCCCCTATTGAAAAACACTGCCTGGCGTTGATCTTCGTGATAACAAAGCTCAGGCACTATGCGTTGGCGCATGAGGTCCGTCTCATTTTGAAGGTGGGCCCTCTTAAATATTTGATGTCGAAGGCCATATTGACGGGGCGACTCGCTAAATGGGCCCTGCTCTTGATGGAGTTCTCGATAACGTATCAACCTCTCAAGGTAGTGAAAGGCCAGGCCATCGCCGACTTCCTCGCTGAGCATCTGATACCTGCCGATTCTCCTCTGAATTGCGAGCTGCCAGACGAACATGCGTTTGATGCGACCGACGGTGGTGATACCCGATGGGAGCTCTATTTTGATGAAGCATCTTCCATGAAGAAGCGCAAAAAAAGTACCCCTATAATCAAATCGGGGGTAGGACTCATCTTTGTAACTCCACAAGGAGGGATAATGCTCTTTGCTTTCTCCCTAACAGAGCCGAGGACAAACAATGAAGCCGAATACGAAGCTTTAATAGCAGGCCTCGAGATCGCCATCGACATGGGAATTGAAAACCTCCTCATATACGGGGATTCCTAACTGGTCGTTAGTCAAGTAAACGACGACTACCAGACATGCAAACCAGAATTGGTGAAGTACGGTGAAAAGGTGCAACAATTGTTGACCCAAATCCCTTCCTGCACTTTGGAAAACATACCGCGTGCAGAAAACAGCAAAGCGGACGCATTAGCCAAGCTCGCTAAAGAACTGGCTGATGAGAGTCTCGATGACGTAAGAATCGTGGTACAAAACCGTCGGGTACTTGCCCCGGCAGAAATATCTCCGGAATCCTCCGAAGAAAAGGGAGCGACTGAGCAGACGACCCTGCAAATAAAAGATCGGGAAAATACCGAGGATTGGAGAGAAGTCTTTATAGACTACTTCAAATACCGTCGAGCGCCCGAAGATGCGTCCTCAAGACATCAGCTTATGACACGAGCTCTGTCTTTCGCCTTCGTCAATGATACTCTGTACAAGAGGTCATTTGATTCTCTGTGGTTGAGATGTCTGGGACCCGACGAAGCGAAAAGAGTCGTTCAAGAAGTTCACGACGGACTCTGCGGTTCTCACCAAGCAGGCCCAAAGATGAAGTTGAAGATCAAACGGATGGGCTACTACTGGCCCACGATGATTCAGGACTGCCTCGAATATGTGAAGCAATGCCACTCATGCCAAATCCATGGGGACTTCATCCACCAGCATCCAAATCCACTCCATCCAACGATGGCTAGATGGCCATTCGAAATGTAGGGAACTGACGTAGTCGGCCCCATCGAACCAGCATCGTCTAGAGGACATCGTTTCATCCTGACGACGACTGACTACTTCTCCAAATGGGCAGAAGCGGTACCGTTGAGGGAAGTGAAAATGGAGAATATCCTCCATTTCTTCAAAATGCATGTCATTTATCGGTTTGGAACTCCGCGACGGATCATCTCCGATAACGGGCCAGCTTACAGAAGCCACAAGATCAGTCGCTTCACGCAGCAGCATAATATAGACTGGAGATATTCCTCAGTTTATAATCCGCGAGCTAATAGTCTAGCCGAGGCCTTCAACAAGATCTTGACGAAGATCATGAAGAAGACGGTGTCCCGAAATAAGAAGGACTGGCACGAGAGGCAGCAAGAAGCTCTTTGGGCGTATCGAACTACGTTCAAGACAGCCACGAACACAACGCCATATGCGTTGGTATTCGGTACAGAAGCGGTACTCTCTCTCGATAGAGTTACCCTCTCTATGAGTGGCAGTCCACTATGAGCTGACAGACGAGGAAAATGCTCACCTTCGGCTTGAGGAACTTGATGCCCTTGATGAAACCCGGCTCATAGCGCAACAAAGTCTGGAGGCCTATAAAGCAAAGATGACGCGCTCATATGAAATATTGACTCGGCCGAGGACATTCCGCCAAGGCGAACTCGTGCTAGTGGTCAAAAGGCCTATGATCCCCAATCGCGCCAAGCAGGGAAAATTCAAGCCAAACTATGAAGGCCTGTACATCATAGACAAGGTCTACCAGGGTGGAGCCTATCTACTCATGGATATGCACGGTGAAAGACCTTACAGGCCAATAAATGGTCGATTCCTAAAGAAATACTACGCTTAGCAAGTTACTGCCTAGGTCAATGATAGATGACGATGACTATGTCCACTCGCTATCTTCCTAAGCCAAACTTTATAAGCAGTAGCCAGCCTTCTCCTGGATGGACCGAAACGTCCTTAAACTAATGGCGGACCGAAACGTCCTTAAACTAACGAAGGACCGAAACGTCTGTAAACTACTACCGCGGCATCCTTAGGCTGACGAGATAAATAAAAATATATATATAAAAAATATAATAAACGGTATGTCCATAAGCAAAATGGGTACGGATGAAAACCCGAAAGGGCTCCGTGAGTAAAAACAGCAGGGCTACCGGCGAGTGTTCGTGAAAACCCGAAAGGGCTCGACCTCGTAAAAAAAAGAGAAAAGAAGAAGAGAATAAAAAGAATTAAAAAAAAGGTATGTTCATAAGCAAAATGGGCACGGATGAAAACCCGAAAGGGCTCCGTGAGTAAAAACAGCAGGACTACCGGCGAGTGTTTGTGAAAACCTGAAAGGGCGCAACCTCGTTAAAGGACACTTACAGGGTCCTCTCGACCTTGTAAGGAGAAACCACCCGCGTGAGATCCTTACGACTCACAAGGGAGCAACACACTTAGGGATCCCCACGATTCCTAAGGAGAAAATACACTTGCGAGATCCTCACGACTCATAATGAGAACTCTCTTATGGGACCCTCACGGCTCATAAGATTTGAAAGTCTTAAGTTACAGAGACCTAAACCTGTGCTTAAGCAACCTCTACAACCTTCGATATTGCCCTACAAGTGGTTCAATACTGACCCTTGTATACAATCCACGGGCGCGAATAAACATTTCCCTAATCAGGTCCCATCCATGACTGGGGATATGTAGGCACAATGAACAACCCTTATAAGTCCTCTCGACTAACAAAAAGAAAACCCTCTTATAGGATCCTTACGACTTACAGAGGAACATACACTTAGGAATCCTCACGATTCTTAAGGAGAAAATACACCTACAAGATCCTCACGACTTGCAGGGAGAAATACCTTTGTGAGACCCTTACGGCTCATGAAGTTAAAAGCCTTAGTCGACAGGACCTTAACTCTGTTCGCTAAGCCATCTTTGTTCGACATCGACATAGGCAAATGATGATTCGCTCCTGGAAATATCCCAGTTGTAGCGGTGCTGATGCCAAAATCGGTGTCTAATTTCAGGTTTACGGTGAAAAGCCAGCAAGCCGCACATGCATACGAAATAGCCGAAATGATGGGGCAGCTTGCAATAAAAAGCAGCAAGTAAAGAAAACGTATGCATACAAAATAGCCAAAATGATTGGTCAACTCACAATAAAAAGCAGCGAGTAAAAATAAAATAAATAGCCGAAATGATTGGGCACCCCGAAAAATAGCCGAAATGATTGGGCAATCGCGACCTTCGCGATATAAAAGCTGAAATGATAGAGCATCACGGAAATAGAACAATAAAAATGAATGAAACTTTTGCCCTACAGTTGAGATCACATTGATCCCTGTATATAATCCAAGGGCACAAACAAAGAGGGAACCACACCTTCCCAACAGGCTCCGCCAGAAAGCTAAGCCAAATCTCGACGGTTCACCAACAGCCTAGAGACAACCATGACATTCGTCTCAATACAGCAGACGCAGTGCCAGCAAACGAAGCGAAGATCAAATTCCTAGCTTCACGATTTTGACGGTAACTTATATAAAACCTGAAAGACCACCACAGATCAGTTCAACTTCCAGGGAAACCAGTGTCCCTGGAAAATACCTCAACTCAGGGAAATTAGCATCCTTGATGAGAGCCTCCTGATTCGCGTCGGCTCGCAGAGAAACCAGTGTCTCCGCGAGAAATTCCCGATTCGTTTCGACCCCGAAGAAACCAGTGTCTTCGGCAAAATCCTTCAACTCAGGGAAACCAGTGTCCTTGACGAGAAAATCCTGATTCGCATCGTCCCGCAGAGAAACTAGCGTCTCCGCAGGAATACATCAATTCGTTTCAACCCCAGGGAAACAAGTGTCCTTGGCAAATACCTCAATTCAGGAAAACTAGCATCCTTGATGAGAACCTCCAGATTCGCGTCGGCTCGCAGAGAAACCAGTGTCTCCGCGAGAAATTCCCAATTTGTTTCAACCCTGAAGAAACCAGTGTCTTCGGCAAAATCCTTCGACTCAGGGAAACCAGTGTCCTTGACGAGAAAATCCTGATTCGCGTCGACCCGTAGAGAAACTAGCGTCTTTGCAGGAACACCTCGACTCGTTTCAACCCCAAGGAAACAAGTGTCCTTGGCAAATACCTCAATTCAGGGAAACTAGCGTCCTTGATGAGAGCCTCCTGATTCGCGTCGGCTCGCAGAGAAACCAGTATCTCCGCGAGAAATTCCCGATTCATTTCAACCCCGAAGAAACCAGTGTCTTCGGCAAAATACCTCAATTCAGGGAAACTAGCATCCTTGATGAGAGCCTCCTGATTCGCGTCGGCCCGCAGAGAAACCAGTGTCTCCGCGAGAAATTACCGATTCGTTTCAACCCCGAAGAAACCCGTGTCTTCGGCAAAATCCTTCGACTCAGGGAAACCGGTGTCCTTGACGAGAAAATCTTGATTCGCATCGACCCGCAGAGAAACTAGCGTCTTTGCAGGAACACCTCGACTCGTTTCAACCCAAGGGAAACAAGTGTCCTTGGCAAATACCTCAATTCAGGGAAACTAGCGTCCTTGATGAGAGCCTCCTGATTCGCGTTGGCTCGCAGAGAAACCAGTGCCTCCGCGAGAAATTCCCGATTCGTTTCAACCCTGAAGAAACCAGTGTCTTCGGCAAAATACCTCAATTCAGGGTAACTAGCGTCCTTGATGAGAGCCTCCTGATTCGCGTCGGCCCGCAGAGAAACCAGTGTCTCCGCGAGAAATTCCCGATTCGTCTCAACTTGCAAGATAAAGCCTTAGGCAGCAAGGATTAAAAAACTTGTTTCCTGAGCACTGGGACCCTGCAGGTCGGTCTAAAATGATCTCTTTCATACTATCCACGGGTCTCACTCTCCAAAGTCGAATCTCGACAAGGAGGAAAACAACTGCTTACGGGTCCTCTCGACTCGTAAGAGGGAAAATTCTCTTATAGGATCCTTACGACTTATAAGAGAAAACGCACTTAGGAATCCTCACGATTCCTAAGGAGAAAATACACCTACGTGATCCTCTCGATCCGTAGGGAGAAAAATCTCTATGAGACCCTCACGGCTCATAGAGTTGAAAAGTCTTAGATGGCAGATCTGAACCTGCGGCCTAAGCCATCGCTATTTCTTGGAAAAAAAACTAAGATGTTTACTCTATTATCTGTCAACCGTGTTTATTAAGACAGCACGCTGATAATAAGAGAAAGGGAGAAAGCAAAAGAGTATACAAGACATTGCAAAGAAAAAATATGTATCTTTATTTATTAATTCAATCAAGTACAAGGTGAATCGTACAAAAGAATAAAGAATGGATACATCTTATTTGAAAAAGAAAAATTTTACAAGTATATTGATACAAAGGCAGCTACTGGGAAGGAAGCGTCTTAAATCGCCCTATCAGTTGTTCGCGCACTTCCTTCCATGCCTTTTCCTGATCGGCCACCACCGCCAGTTCTGCCTCCACTTGAGCCCGTTGCTGCAAGAGGGATGCAAGCTGCTCCCCAACGGCTTGCTGAGCTGCTTCGCGGCCTTGGTCATTACGCTCGGCAGCGTCGAGTTTCTGCTTCAAGTTCAGCCCATTTGAGATGCGTTCCAGGAGACCCTCGAAGATAGCCTTCACCTGGGCAGCGTTCGCCTCAACTTCAGCACGTAGGCGAGCAGTCTCGCTTGAAGACTCTTGACATTCCCTCAGCCTTAAAGCCGCTTCTTGTTCCAAGTGGTGGACGTAAGAAGCGCTTTGCTCAATCCACGCTGCTCTTTGATTGCTTGCGGCTAAGGTCTCGGGAGCAGGGCGCATAAACTCCAGTTGATGCAGGCGAGCCTCGATCTCCCTGCAGTGATTAACCCAAGACGCGACGATGTCCTCATTATGGAAGTTTACGAGTATCACCAGCATTGGGTTAACCGCCGTAGCAAAATCTGCGGCAGACGTAGGAGTCTCAACGTCGAGCTCCTCAATGTAGTCGCTCACCATGCGCAGACTATTCGCGGCGCCTTTCGAGGACCGACGTCTCAGGAAAGGGCCTGCTGGCATTGTGACACGAGACTCGAAAGGCGCCGAGATCAGAACGACAGCTGAAAAAACAAAATATGATTAGATGACAGTTCAAGAAATACAAAAAAAAGGTCATCAATGCGATAGTTTACTGTACCAGCTACAGCAAGTGGCAAGGCCGGAAAGGCCGGTGGCACAGCCGATCTTTCATCCCCTCCTTCGATTTGTAGCACTGCAATCAGGACGAGGGAAAGTTAGAAATAATTCCCTTACTGAAAAAGAAAGATATCAGTTGGAAACTATACTCACCAGCACCACTAGAGGAAGAAGCGAGTTCAGATAGGAAGGAGAAGTGTGGGTGCAACACCTGATAGAGATGATCAAAAAGCACTCCTGAAAAGATACAACAATACGACTTTAGTACATAAATTATGCGGCTGAAAGATAAAACTAATAAGTTGCAAATCCATACCTTCCAACATCTTTGATGGTACAAGGGAGGGCTGAGAGGTGACCACCACCAAGACAGTAGTTGACAGCGCTCCCTCGAGCAATGGAGCATCGGCACTGGTCGCACCTGCGTTAAAAACAAGGATAAACTTGTCAGAAAGGATTGCAAGATAAAAAAAAGGGGGACTGTAACTCGAAATTTACCTGATGAGCCGCCGGCCAAAATGGAGACGTCTCCCTCCTCCATCGGTACTAGTCCACCTCCCGTGACCTCATCACCGGACTCGACAGGGGCCGTCCTCGTACTCGCCCGACCAGGAGACGGCGGAAGACCGTAGATAGGGAGAGCAATAATTGGAGCATTGCCGGACTCTTGAGAAAGAGCGGCTAGCTTTTCCCCAAGAGTCGTGCCCGTCTCACCCACTACCTCTTCGGGCTCGGCGGTCTCCATTGTCTCATCCGCCGTCACCATGGGGTCACCGGACTCAGGCGCCTCGTCCGCCGCTGCCCCGGGCTCAGTTATAGCGGTCGTCTCATTTGCCGCCACCTCAGGCTCGGCATCAACAACCTTTCCTGGTGCAGCTCCCTCAACCCCCAGATCAGGCTCAGCAACCCTGGCGACGTTGCCCACCGTCGGCTCGGGTTCGGTCGGTGCCTCTTTCTCTGTCTCCCTGAGTTCGACGGTCTCCGCCTCCCCCTCGGTTGGACTTGGCCCTGCAGGACAAGATATATAAGAACTGACAAGTTTATAATTCTTACAAACAAATCTCGAAAGATACATTACCTGAAGTGGATTTATCGTTAGCACTACGAACTGCACGCGCCACCTGTCTGCGAGCAGTGGACAAGGCGACCGGAGGCTCTTCTGAGGGGGTATCAGCACGAGGGATGGTGCTTGGGCCCATTCCTACGGCTAAAGCAGCCCTGCGTGCCTTCGCCTCGCGCCTTAGCCGCTTTCTCTCCTCTCGAGCCGTCAAGACTGATCTCTCCAAGGCTTCCCTCATTGAGACGTCCTCATCCGTGAACAGGGATGCCTCCAAATCCTTCAAGGCATCCCTCGTCGACTTGTCGAGTCGAGGCTCTTGCGGCAGCTCCGAAGAGACTGGGACTTCAGTTTCGGGCCCGGGGAGAGTCCCCGCATCAGCTGGCGCAGCCCCTGTAAAGAAACAAAAGAAGAAAGTTAGGTTGGCCATCAGAAAAGAGGATAAAAACTTAATAAGGCGAGACTTACCGATACCCGTTAAAGCGCGCTTATTTTCCTCCTCCTGGAAGGTTTTCAAAGAAGCAGTGATGGCTTCTTCGGTAGTGACACCTGTTAAAAAAGGGGGAAAGAATTAGTCGAAGATAATAATAAAAATGCTATAAAATGACGAAAAGTACAGCTAATGATTACCTGCTCGAGCGAGTTTATCCAACCACGCTTCAAGTCTGGCTAATCGCTCAGAAGCCGCAATGGCGGCCGCCAGATCGGTGTCTGTCGGGTCTACCGAGAAGCCCTTATTGCTGCCATACTCGCTTATACCTTCGGTAAGAGGGGCCTGAGGCTCCTCTAAACCGAGGATAGCATCGAGAGAGAGAAGCGGCTTCTTCTTCCTCTTTTGCCCACCAGCCTTGGGTGCACCCGAGATTGACTTACGCTTTGCAGGTACCCTAGGGCGGCGGGTCCCGATATCCGTGCCCACGCCGGACTCCGGCGAAACCACATCTACCGTCTCCACTGGAGCACGGGGCGCTGGTGGTGCATCTGCAGTACCACGGAGTGGCAGTCCGCGCGGAGGGCTCAACACGCGCGGTGGCATGGCTCCGGCATCTTTCAGCAGAGGAATGACCGGGGTCCTTGGCTTCAATGGAACCTTGCGATCGCCGCCGGGAGGCGCACCCTTCCGGTCAACCAACATGCGCTTCTCCATATGGATAACCGGACCCATTGCGTGGGCATACCAAGCCACGTACGCGTTGAGGACTTTGGGGACGCAGCTCGGCTCGCTGATGAAGAAATAAGAGCCCGTGTTAAGCCGCATGAAATGGTGCATCGCACTCCTTATCCCCTCCCGACTGGCCATGGGCTCTTCCAAAAAGGCTTCGAGCGGGATCCCCTGGTGATAGCTGGATTGTTGGGCGAACCGGTGAGGGTTATACCTCATGAAAAGCGCCATTTCATTCTACCTGAACACCAGGTAGCCCGGCCGAATGGAGTAGAGGTGGAGGATCTCTCGGGCTTTCAATATGGAGGCCCCGTCCTTAAAATCATCGCGCAGCGGCACCACCGACTTAGTGGTTTCTGAGCCTATGGTTATGACTTTGTCCAAAAAAGAAACCTTCGCTCTGACCAGATGTGGACGAAGGAGTAGCCCCCTAGCCTCTCGCGGAGACGCAACCACGATCGAAGCGCCGACCAGCCGCATGACTCTCGGGAGTCTGCACTTTTCAAAAAACGGAGGGATCTTGTGGACGCCGAACACCCCATGCACGTGCATTTCCATCCAAGAGGTGAAGTAGTGCATCGGGAAATTAGCAGGCTGCACCCCAGGTTCATTAGCATCCGCCGCCATGCTAAGTCCATTATAGAGGTGAGCCAACCCGGCAATTCTTATTGTTAACTGTAGGCCAGCCACCATCCGATGTGCTGGGTAGAAAACGGATGGCCGCATGTGGCGCGGGTGCATGGGGAGCGCAAAGCTGCACAGCCACAATCCTAGGAACCCTACAAAAAAGGTCTCTTCATCCATGCCCGAGAAAGCGATCTCCGACAACGGCGTGACAGCGGCGCTGGGGAGATAAAAATCCTTTTGATCGCCCTCCGATGTTGGTCGACGGTCCAGGCCGAAGCCGAAAGGGTCATCAGGCTTGGCAAACTTCTCACTCTGTTCCGATAGAAACTCCGGTCGAATGAAGCGGGGAATAAAATCTGCGAAACTGACTCCCCGGGTACCCGATTCCAGATAGAGCCCTTCATAGATCTCCAGCACCTTCACCAAGCTCGGAAACTGGTGCTGAATAGCGTTCTTCGGCGTCAGATTAAACACCAACGGCTTGGTGGCAAAGACGTATTCGTCAGGAGGAAGCAGCTCCTCATAATGCTCCCCCCTCATCGGCAGACCCGAAATTTCAGCAAACTCCTCCAAGGAGATAGAGACTTCCCTGTCCGTCATCAGGAAGGTGTGGGTAGGGATATTCCATTGTTCAATAAAAGCCTTAACCCACCACGTTGGAGGAGAGGGATACTCAAAGAGCGAGACATAGATGGCCGAATACAAACCAATCTTCATCAGATGAGTCCTCTTCGCTGATAAGATATACCGGGCCCACTGCAAATATCCGACGGGCGGTCGCGGGATCAATCCAATGTTATAGGCCTTTCCCCAAGGGCGTGCTTCATCCTGACAGATTCGCCTCCCTAAAATGTCTATTGCCGGTGGCGGCTGCACGGGAATAGCACCAATCGCGGGTTGGAGGAGGTCATCCGAATTCCAATTTTTAACCTCCACGGCATACTTGACCGGGGGTTCATCCGCGTAAGGGAGCGAAGATATGGGCTCAGACGGCATGGCGGAACCGAAACTTCGGCGACCCTCGATGATCTCATTATACCACCTACCCCACAGGTGAAGGCTCTTATGCTCGGGGTCATGATCCTTGATGAGAGCGAGCACTACTCGGTCCACTGGTGCCTGGGGAAATCCTCCCTCCGTTCGAACAAATGGGAAAGACAAATCAGTAGACATGTTCACTGCAACGGGACAAAAATCAACCGTCAGTATCGTAGTGACAACGCCTGGCATTTTAAAATTTATACCACACTGCAATGCAGTGGGTAGGGGACCAAAGGGGGACCCACAAAATCTGGATGACAATGCATCAGTTAATAAGACAACCCCATCATTGGATGAGACTGTCAGTTAATCCCCAAGAGAATATTCTCATTAATAATAAAAATCCCTAGAGATAAGGAGAAAATCTCCTCTTTCAGAGCAAAGCTCTGTCACAGAGTGGCACTTGTCAAACTCTGGACTCAGGGGAATAAAATTCCTTAAAAGAGCCTAGCTTTGTGATAATGATGAGAAAATCTATTAAAAGGAAAAAATTCTTTAAACTCCTAAAGATTAAATTTTTTTTTTTGGATCCTAATGATCCACGAAAACTCTTAGGAGTTCTTCATTTTTAGATCAAAAAGATCTACATTTGGTCCATGAGCAAAACTCTGTTCATGGGTTAAAAACCCTGAAACAAGATCTCTTCAGATCCATGGATTCTTGAGAGCAAGGCTCTGTTGGTGAAACCCCAAAGAGGTTTTCTTTAGATCAAAGATCTATGAGAGCAAGGCTCTGTTGATTAAAATTAATTTAATTTAAGTTAAGTTAAATTTTACCTAAGATTTTTTCTAGAGTTTGAACTCTGAAATTCTTGAAAAAATGAGAGCAAGGCTCTAAAGTTCTTAAAGCAAGAGCAGGGCTCTGAAAACAAAAGTTCTTAAAGATGGTAATCATCTACTGAGGGCCAAGGGTCCTATTTATAGGCGCTTGCGCCCCTTCAACTCCTGAGTTGATCCAACGGCCAGGATCTTGCCACCGCTACACTCACGTGCGCGCCACGTGAGCGCAACGGTGGGGGGGCATTTGTTTCCCCTAATCAGAGCAAAGCTCTGTTTGAATTTCAAAAATTCAAAAATTGAAGCAACGCTTCAAATCCCGTGCGCTGCGCGCAACGCGCCACTTGTCAAAAGTTGATACGTCAGCGCAGCGCCCAAGGCAGCGTGCCCAATCAGAGCAAGGATCTATTTAAAACAAAAATTAAGGGAAGCAACGCTTCAGTTGAGCAAGCACTGCGCGACACGTGTCAGCGCAAACGCAGTTGCGCTGCGCTGTGCGCTGAGCGACACGTGTCAGCGCAGTTGCTCAAGTGCTGTTGCGCTGCGCTGTGCGCTGCGTGACACGTGTCAAGCGCTGGAACGTTTGCGCCAAACAGAATTAAAATTCTAGTAAGATCATTCTATTCTTGTTAAAACAAGAAGATTGTCTTCTGTAAAACAGAAGCCCTTGGATCAAAGATCCAACGGTGGGGAAAATTCCCCAAATCACTCAGAGAATGATCTCTTTAACAAACTTAACAAATTTATGGGTACTATATAAAGACCCCTAGACCCCAACTCATAACATCATCAACATCGAGAGACATCAAGAACTTCAAAACAGAGAGAACTCTGAAGAATTTTGAAAAGAACTCAAGAAAAAGGTAAAAACCTTTATAATAGAAGAATTTCTTCTGAATAGATCATTGATCTAAGAACAAGATCAATGATCTTCAATAAAAAAAATAATAATAACAGTGCCTTGCACTTTTTATGAACCATTGGTTCTGGAATTTCAGAAAAATTCTTTTCTTGAATCCAAAATTGGATCAAGTTATTGAAACAGTGTATTGCACTTGCAAAACTGCACTATTGCGCTCCTGGGCTAGCGCAAGCCACCAGAGAGCGCCACGTGTCAGCAGCGCACTAGCGCAGCGCACTGTGCTGTTGCGCTCGCGCTCACCAGAGCGTGACACGTGTCACCTCCACAAGCGCTTGCGCTCAATGATTGGCGCAAAGCGCCTGACAAGCCAATATCAGACAATTAATGCACTGCATTATTTACTGAAGGGCCAAGCCCAATTAAAAAAGGCCTAACAGGCCAAATAAAATGCAATGCATTAAAAGGGCAGAGCCCAAACAAAGCAGATGCTCTGCATCATTTATAAAAAGGGCAGAGCCCAAACAAAACAAAATGCTCTGCATCATTTATAAAAGGGCAGAGCCCAAAAAAAACAAAATGCAGTGCATTATTAAAAAGGGGCAAAGCCCTAGCACAGGCCTAATAGGCCAAAGATAAATAAAAACGCTGAATATTCCCAACTGGACTTAGTCCAATCATGGCCGTAAGTCCTCAAATTAAATTGACTGAGCACGGCTGCTCTCCTAAATCAATTTACATCCGGTTCGATAGTACATCTCCGAACTCCTCTAACTCCTATCGTTGTAATCCTTCAACGACGTCAGAAAGGTGACGGGTCCCGACAACCACACATTAATACGGACTGTGGGGTCCTTAAACTCATGGACTTATGCGTCCTTAAACCAAGATACGGACTGGGGGGTCCTTAAACCCACGGACTTATGCGTCCTTAAACTAACGGACTAATGCGTCCTTAAACACACCCATATGGACTGTGGGGTCCTTAAACCCATGGACTTATGCGTCCTTAAACTACCCATGGACCACCATGTCCCTAAACTGGCAATGGACCGCAATGTCCTTAAACTACCTATGGACCACTACGTCCCTAAACTGGAACAATAGAGCCAATTGCTCTCTTGTCGGATCCAAACGATCCCGTTAAGTTGATCTTAGTCTCGAATCAGACTAACGTATCCTTAACGAACGTTTAAGTTGATCTTAGCCTCAATATGGCTAACGTATCCTTAAACTAAAACACCAAACCCAAATTTAAGTAAATACGGATTTGTACTATCCACGTCTTACGGGCGACGGCATAACTTAGTCTCCGTATACAATCCACGGGCATCCACAAACAAAACAAACACACACGACATGAAGTGAAATTCTGGAGAAGGAGAAAGTGGCTACCGCGATGCGGTAGTGTAATTAACTGCAGGGGCTTGCGCCTGCAGGGAAGAGCATCCCCACAATCAAAAACCCCTCAAACGAGGGGGAATCTGACGAAATCTGCTACATCGGCCGCATCCGTCTAAACCTCCGATATACGGCGCCATAAATCAACTTGGCATCTTCGGAGAGGTAGACGGATAAAACCAAATAGCATCTGCCCCGAATCTCAGGCAAGACGTCCTCACGTCGTCGCCGCCATTCGGAGGGGAACAGCTTCCAAGGTGACCTAGATGACAGAATGACTGTCAGAGTTATATTTTTCCCTCTTCTGAGGGGCAGTATGTTGGACGGGTGGTCTAAGGGAATACTGAGGTAGGCATGGCGCAGGATACTGATTAAATTTAATGGATGATACAGTCTAAGAAATTTTTTGGATTTGGAGTTCATTTGTGAACTGGGTCCCATCAGATATCCGAACAAATTCTAAGACAGGTATTGCTCATTTCGGGAGATAGTCTTTCTCCACGAAGTTGAGATATAGAGAGATAAAGATAGAAACACTGGAGCAGATCCACTCACTGAGGCTATTTCTTGAACGCAATAGTTTCGCAAACGGGCTTTGCGAGACTGATTAGTAGAGAAGTTGGGTGTTCGGTATCACACGGGCTGTGAGTATGCGACACCGCAATAATTAGCCTTAAGTGCAAGTGGGAGATTGTTGGCTATAGTGCCCTCAAGTCAATTATTGAATCGCAGGCACGCGATTGTGATGATTGAGGGAGGACCTTCACCAGTAGAACAGTCTTACTCGAGATGATAGTATGCTATCTGGTTTGTCTTTATCATCATGTACAGCATTAGGTGGCATTACAGATCACTATTACATGTTGATAGAGCCCATAGGATTCTTGCTTGAGTACCAGCATTATGATGGCGATCATATACGTGGGAGCTTGGTGGTCTATAAGCACATCCTTAAATGTCCCTAGTCGTGGGAGTATCGAGACTGGGCATCAGTACTCCAGAGGAGACTAGTGTATACTGATCGAGACCCCGACGAGGGGCGGTGGCCGGTCTCACAAGCCATTGGTGTCAGTTTGTTCACCTAAGATAGTATACAGGTGCTCATTGGGTTATGAGTACACCGAACCGACTCGTCGGTTACATGCTAATTGGTATTATACCTATTGTCAGATAAAAGTTCCTAGGTGACATGTGTACAGGTTAGTCTGTCAACCTGAGATCGTCATTTGTCTCGTGTGAGTTCCCACTGTGCTTTGATTACTACCTTACCACGGCTCAAAGGAGTCATGCAAATAGGTTTTAGTAGGATACATTCCTGAGCCACATGGAGGCAGTGAGAGAATCGTCAGGGATTCGTCTCTTCCGGTATTGGGGGTTGATGGCATGCAATGCATGGGTGGCCATCACCAGAAATCCTTGGCCAAGTTAGTCGAGAATTACTGATCTAGGATCAGTAGTTTCTCAGGTGGTGATGGGTTTCATACCGATACGAATTATCGCGTTATTAGGGGTCTGATTTCATCCACCCCCTAGACTTGATATGCGATACTCTTAAACGAACAGACTGGACTGTACGGAGATTGTCACTGTCAGGTTCAGTAAGGGTACGGATGAGTTTGCTCATCGGCCTTCCTTTCGCTCAATACCTGGGTAACCGTTACGTACAGCTAGTGCTACTGACGTACTTGTGGTTAAACCCACTGCCAGCATATTAACGAGTCTTTAGAGTCCCACACAGAAGGTTTTCACGGTTCAGGCAATATGGTGTAGATGACGTATGTTGGTACATACAGGTGTCTGATTAAATATGTGTACAGGCTGCACAGACTTTAATCGGACGGTTAATAATACTAGCGGCTTAGGATTAAGCCGAATTATTAAATCAGGTTTTGATTTAATAATTTATATATATATATATATATATATATGTATTCTAGTATTATTGTTCACTATTCATTTTCTCTCTTGGCTGTTCGTATTTTTGTAGGAATACGCGTATATGTATTTCGATACGTGTACCGGGTTGTATTCCGTATTTATATGGAATAGCTTCTAGAAAATGGCCACCTCATTAATTGATTTTCATTTTAGAAAATCAATTTGGGAAAGGAGGTGGAGGGTGAGTTAGCATGAGCATGAGCTTGGCATGTAGAGAGGCATGGCTCTCATTTGTTTATTGGAAAATTGGAGAAGAAATTTTCATTGCATGGTTGTAAATTGTGGGAGCCGTATTCTTTACATGCCATCCAAGTATTTTTCCTTCACTTGATGATTCTCTTCTCTATTGAGAGACTTAGCCATTTCCATGGTTGCTCATGCTATTGTTTTCCTCACCCCTGTTTATTCTTCTTGAGTTGCTTTTCGGAGCATTTTGATGAGAGAAAAATTATAGTGAGATAATCCTACATCTCCACTCTCCATTGATATATAGCAACCTTAAAGCGTCGGTTGCCTTGTTAGGCCCTCGGGTGGATCATCGTAGATGGAGGAAGACCGACAACCAAATTCGATCCGCGGCCACTAGGAGCTTGGGATGATGGTTGAAGATCCAAAGGACTTGGTTCATTCGGTATAACCATTCCTAACTCTTTATATTGCTTGCTAGTTTAAGGTTTAGGGAAGATCCTAGCATCGGGTTCTGTTAGCGCCAGTTTAGAAAAATTTTGTTCCGCATTTGGTCACGGATTGATGGACGGGGCGCTAGCGAAACCCAACATCATTAAGGCTATTTCTTGAACACGAAAGTTTCTCAAATATGATTTGAGAAACTGATTAATAGAAAAGTTGGGTAGTCGATAGCACACAGTGCTGTGAGTATACGATACCATAATAATTGGCCTTAAGTGTAAGTGGGAGATTGTTGGATATAGTACCCTTAAGGCAATTATAGTAATTGTAGGGATGCAATTATGATAATTGAAGGAGGACCTATATGGGTAGAACAGTCTTCCTCGAGATGATAGTATACTATCTGCTTTGTCTTTATCATTATGTGTATACGTTTTATTACGTGTCGCTAATACGTAATGATAAAGCCCATATGATTCTTGCTTGACTACCAGTATTATGATGGAGATCATATAAGTGGGAGCTAGGTAGTCCATAAGCACATCCTTAAATGTCCTTAGTCGAGGGAGTATCGAGACTGCGCATCGATATTCCGGAGTAGACTAGTATATACATTTTGAGACCCCGATGAGGGACGGTGGCCGGTCTCACAAGCCATTGGTGTAGTGTCACCTAAGATAGTATATAGTTACTCACTGGAGGTGAGTACACCGAACAGACTCGCTGAAAACTTCTACATGGTATTATATCTATCGTCAGATAGCAGTTCTTTAGTGGCATGAGTATAGGTTAGTATTTTGACCTGAGATCGTCATTTTTCTCATGTGAGTTCTCACTGTAATTAGATTACTACTCTACCATGGCTCAAATGAGCCATGCAAACAGGTTTTACTTGGGTACAGTCCCGATCCACATGAAAACAGTAAGAGATCGTCAAGGATTCCTCTCTCCTGGTATAGGGAGTTGATGTCGTGCTGTGTTCGGTTAAGCCATCACCATAAGTCCCTGGTGTAACATTTTGAAAATTATAAATATCTATTTATAATTTAAATATGGATATTACGGGTTTTTACGAAAATAATACCGAGTGTGAATTTTGGGTTTTCGAATTGGTATTTGTGTATATAATTATATTTTTTTTGGATGGTGTGGAGTATTTTGAAAATGGCTAATATTTGTTTTTCCTAATTACCACTTAAGGTAGCATGGAAAGTACTATATGAGATTAGCATATACCATTAAGGTTTAAAAGGAAAAAATTCTAGTTTGTCATGACAAGCTATTTTATTCATTATCTAGTTATTTAAATGTTAGGTTATGTTTGAAAATGTCATGGGCGAAGGAAAAAAAGTATGGTGATAGGAATGACACCTTTTTTATTTATGTAAGGGAGAAAGAGGAAGTGAGATGAGAACCATCACATTTCCCTCATTCTCATTTCTTCTTCTCTTTCATTTCTTTATCTTCTTCTTCTCATTCTCCTCCTTCAACTCTAAACTATGAAAACACCCCCAAAATCATAGTTTTCTTGGTCCAAATCTATTCATTTGTCAAGTTCTTCAAGTTTGATCCATTGGTAGCCTTTAAACCTTGGAGTTCCTTCTCTTTTCAATTTAAAAAAGAGGTAAAATCTTATTTTATATATGTTTTTAAGATACTTGCCATGCAACCCATATATATTGTAGCTAAAGTTCATATTTTTATAGTCTTGAGCTTTCAAAAGTAAAGTTTTTATATTAAAATTAGGATTTTTGTAGGGTTATGAGTTGTGATGGTTATAGTAGTGATTGGCTTAGTGTTTACACTTTTTTTTGGATAGTTAGTGATATTTTGATGCAAGTATATTTATATTGAAAAGTGTTTAAGTTTTAAAATCTATTTTTTAATGAAGTTTTTGATGTTTAAATTGAATCTTGAGTTGTTAGGGTTTACTAAAAAAGAAAAGAAATTATTTTGAAATCCTGAGGACCCCCTGTGTAACAACCCTAAACTTTCTGTACGAATTTTTTTAAAATACAGAAAGGAGTACCTAAGCCTGAGCACAAGTTATAAGTTTGTTTTGCTTTTGAACAGCAAAAAGAAGCTTGTAGCTCATTGGTAAGATCTTGCACTGCTGAGACATAGCACCCGAGTTCAAATCACATCAGCCACACATTCTTTTTATTTAATTTTCTTTTAATCTTTTTAGAAGCCCAAGAGTCTATACGTGCACTACACGTAGAATGTTAAGTTACAGAATATTTAAACATGTGCATGAGGGTAAACCAAGAATCAGGGATACGTGGCTAAAGAACCAAGCCCATCCGCCGGTATTGGGTCGACGAAACCCTCGCAAAAACCTGCACCGTCGGGCTTGACGGTCGGGAATGCTCCCATCTTCTCACCTCTGCAACCTTTGGCCTACCCCACTCCCCCTACACTGTTTATTCTCTCTGCACATTTCCAGAGAGCAATAAAATTCCTTAAAACCAATTTTCAATGCATATTTTAAATGCATTCTTTAACACACCAAAACCTAGTTTTTCCTATAAATATCACACCCAAATTCAGACATCCTCACTCAAAAATCCCTGCCAAAACTCTCAAAAACTTTCAAGTCCTCTTTGGTGTATAAGTGGAGTTAGCGAAAGGCGAAACTCCGACGAAATTCCGAGAAGATTCCGGCGACGAAACGACGTCCCGACGCTTCCCAATCCTTCTCCTATCTCTTCCCTCTTTTTAAAGCCAGTAAGTCCCTTCTCCCCCTCTTTTCTTCTACTCTAATAACATTCATTTCTGCAACCCGACAGAAGCGGAGTTAATCCGACTTCCGATTCGGTTTTTCTTTAAAAATTCTATTTTTCTTAAACAAGAAAATACCAAACTTTCATATCATGTTCAATAAACATTAACAAACATATAAACAAGTTTCACATCAAAAGAATTTATATTGCAATTTTTATCGCAGTTTTACAGTAAAATACCACATACTTAGTTTCTGACATAAACAACATATTACTTTTAGATAGTTCACGAGGTAATGACCTATCTCATCACAACGCACATCTCTATCATAGCACGATGAAGTTTTGGGAATTTATTCTTGGGATAAAACGACTTTGCAAATAAATACCTTTAATTTATAAAACCATTTCTTTAAAAAGATGTATTAAACATTTCCATGCAATTGTACCTCTACAACCCACTTTTGGGGACCCCGTTCGGGATGGCGAAGATTATCGCACGTCCTCGGTCCTAGTAGAGCGAGATAAAGACCTCCGCAAGGAGCATTCGATCTTGATAGAATTTTTATACATTTTTTCTTTAGAAAATGAGATTTCTGCAAGAAAATAAATAAATTATTATTATTAAATACATATATATCTATTATTAAAATATCTATTTTAATTATATAAACATTCCAAGTTTTCTAAATCAAAAGAATCACTAGTACATGAAAATACCATCCAAATACAACATAATTCCAATATTTCAATAAAATACCATATATTATGAAGTCAGGTTTTACTTACTAGAAATTTCACTTTTATAAAATATACATATATGAAAACCCTAAAGACGATAATTAAATACTTGATGTGTATTTTGAAATTATACCAAAACTATTTTTACATAAAACCCCCTCAAATTATACTAAATTACAATAAGGACCCTAGTAAACATAGGTTTAAGCGGGACCAGTCTATTGAGCCTCAGAGAGCCGGAGATATGGGTGCTTGCCTATTTAAGGTAGAAAATCTAACAAAAGGTGTTATCAATACGGTAATTGTCTTAGAAAAAGACACAAATCCTGTCGTCTATGTATAGCAGTTACCGATAACATCAAAACTAATTCAGGATTTCAAGTTATTTTCAAAGTATCTGACTCAGACTGAGTCTCAATCTGACTTGAATGTAATTCAAGTACAAACTACAATTCAACATGAATCCGTCTATTCAATCTATATCAAACTGTATTGACCGAACTGAACCATGGATATACTCCGTCTACATGACTATCCATTTATATCCATTCTATTTACTGATGTAATGGTTTCGGCAAGTCTTCCATTTATTATAAGACAATACAATACAAGCCGTACAATCAATACTATAAGACATCGCGGGGTTTATTAAGGGGTAGACTGGTACGGAATATGTTAAAGGTGGCACGAGGTGGTCACTTAAGACGTAATTACATCCATGTCGTTGTTCCGTGGTATTTTCGACGGAGCCTTGTACTACGGGTCACCAAAGTCCACAGTGTAAGTTGGACTCCTCTCGTATACACTGGTATTTTCTGTATCAAGCTACAAACAACAGTGTTAACAATATAATCAAACATTATAAGATATACTCTTTTTCTGTCTATTCTACTTCTCTCCTTCTTGGGACTTACCGAGCGATTGTTCACTGACGACATTCCTATTTCTCTTCTTCTTTGGAATGTTGTCAGGTGGATCGGACCTTCTGGAGACAGAGCCCAGCAGCGAGGCCTTGGATCAGATAGCTTTCGACCCAGAGCTCTAGATTACTTGTACATATTTTTATTTCTGTTATGCCATTGTTTAGGCATTGCTTTCATTCCATGTATTTACATTTCAACTGTATTGTAAAAAGAATGTTGAATAAATAAAGTTGATGTTCATTTACATATTGTCTCTTGTGTACACTTTATATTGCTTAGATACGCTTAGCATATTTACTTCGGAGTAAATACGTAGCGGGCATCGCCGCATCCCCTCCCCGTAGACCGGGAAGTGGGGAGTGACACCCTGAGACCACCCCTGAAGCCCGGGGCCCACTTGCCGCTTTTGGACCGCCCAAAGGCCACAATTTTCGTCCCAATTTCCTATCTAGGGTTTGAATTTTTGTTTGTTGCTCTATTTCATGTTAATTAGGTCACTAGTATACTTCCTTTTGTCCTAGATTACCTGTAGGAAAATCTGGAATCATTTTGAGTAGGTTTTTGACAATGTTTTGCGGGTTTTAAACTTGGTTTTTGGATTTCTATGTCGTGACTTGATCGTTCGACGTTCGTACGTCGACGTCGGGGTATTTTGTTGTATTAAGCGCATGTTAGCCATAGGTTCAAACCTATGTGTGTGAAACTCAATTGCGTCGTTTTCTATTTAGATTTTCATGCAGTTGTGTTATAGTTCGATTGTAGGTACGATCGCAGGGAATTCTGAAATAATGAAGAAGGGCAAGGCGATCATTGGCTTCGATTAGAGTGAGGCGCATATCTGTGAGTAGATGTATATCTACGGGGAAGTAGGGTGGATAGCGTATAGCACCCCCGCAACCGTTGTAATTAGTATACTATATATTAGAACCGTATTCCTAGCCTATAGGGTCATGCTAGAACACCCATATGCGTATACTCGTACACTTAGTAGGTAGTTACGTATTAGTCTCTATTTCATAGCTATTAGGCTATATATATAGGTATATAGTTATATATATAAATAATTATTGTTATGTGTTGTACGCGGCTAGATATTCATACTTGATATGATATGAGTTGGCATACGCAACTATAGATCCGTATTGTATTGCTTGGATGATATCGTACGAGGGAGGTTCCGTACATGATGTGATGAGAATAGATTGCCGAATACGGCTGATATTTGTAGGGTTACTAGCCACACTAGCAAGGCTCTACAAGGCATCGACCATGCCAAAATTAAAATTTTATGTGCCGCGCAACCCTAAGCAAGATCGTTAACTAGAGCTTAGGCGAAACTAATGGAATGTAAACAACTTTACACTAAAGGGAACGCGATATACAACCTCTGTAGATCGGTCCTCCACTTCATTTGCTCCTTGTTGAAGTCCCTTCGCTGCGATCAAGGTTCTCCCGGGCTCTTGCATGGCTTCACGACGCGAAGGATGCGACCTTACTTGAAGTCTCCGAGACCGAAGATGATCTACGTCGAGAGAATTCCGACTCAAGCTCCTACTTCACTAACTAGAGAATTAGTGAAGTGAACACCCTAAACTAAAGTGCTAGTCTAGTAGAGGATGGAGAAATAGGAAGTGGGTTCTCTTTAGAAATTTGTTTCTCACAAGGATTCTCACTTTGGATCAAACCCTAGCTTGCTTTTCTCTTGCTCAATGAAGAAGAAGATGATGAACAAAAGAAAAGAAATGAGGATAATGATTAAGTGAGTTCTTTAACCATGGTGAGTGAGTATCATATACTAACTCTTGTAGAGCCATAACCATAGCTAACACTTATGGTTGGGTTAAGAAATATCTATGGTAAAAACAAACTCAAGTGGACTTAGTCAATACATCCACAAGCTTCCACAAGCTTCATGCATTGATCTAATCCTCCACTTGATTTTGTAATTACTTAAAATATAAAAACCCAACATAATATGTAGCATGGTGTAAGTCTCATACATCCAAGTCTAGTGTATCATCAACCATGATACAAAAGAAAACACTTTAATATATATATATATCACATATATATATATACAAGTGTTCACATGTGAGAAAAACCCTAAAGTGAATAAGTGTTAGCAAATGTAAATTAGTATATCTAATATACAATTATACACTTAATTATTAAATCAACACTTGACTTAATAATCCGGTCATATCTCATATAACCGGCTAACATCCATCGTATCGACTTATCGAATCAACACTTGATTCGACAACCCGGTCATATCATATATGACCGACCGATACATAAAGTCACGAGAATAGAATACGGTATCATATACACGCATTTATTCTCGGTCTCGCACATATCACATATGCGCTCCTATTTCATTTCGCCTGAGCCAGTAAAACCTCTGTGTAGGACTCTAAAGGCTCGTCAATACGCCGGCAGTAGGTGATGATCACATCACGCACCCACAAGACGTCAGCGGTACTAGCTAGATGTAACGGCTACCCGGGTATTGAGCGATCAGAAGATCAGCAAGCAAGCCCGCTCCAACTCCTGTGAAAGCCTGCCGGCAACACTTCCCGTACAGTCCGGTCTCCTCGTCTGATATGTCGCATATCAAGTCTAGGGGTGGTAAACGTCAGACCCCAATAACCGATAAGTCGTGCCGATGTGAGGCTCATAACGGGTCGAGAAACTACTGGTAACACTTACCAGTAAATCTCTAATCAGCCATGGCCAGGGACTTCCCTGTTACGGCCAATCGAGCACAGCGCAACATCAACCCCCAATACCGGGAGAGACGAAACCCCTCCTATCGCTCATTGCCTCCATGTGACTCGGGACTGTACCAAAAAACCACCGTTTTGCACGCCCTCATGGACGTGGTAAGGTGGAAATCAAAGCACGGTGGGAATCACACGAGACTCTATGACGATCTCGGGTCTACAGACTAACCTGCACAAGTGTCATCAGAGAACTGCCATCTGACGTGAGGTATAATACCATCTGGGAGTTCTCGGCGAGTCCGTCCAGTGTACCCAGTCTTCAATAAGCACCCGTATACCATCTCTGATGTCAAACACCAATGGATATAAGATCATCCATCGCCCATCTCATGGGTCGAGAAGCGTATACGCTAGTCTACACTGGTATATCGATGCCCCGTCTCGATACACCCACGACTAGGGACCTTGAAGGATGTACTTATGGACTACCATGTCCCCACTAGTATGATCCGCATCATAGTCCAGGTAGTCAAGTACACATCCTAAGGGCTTTACCAACATGTAACAATAAGACAGTATAAAGAGACATGTATACATGTTAAAGTAAAGAGCAACCAGATAGCATACTATCATATCGAGCAAGAAAGTCCTCTCTATATATGTCCAAGCATCCAATATAATATACATCATCTGTACAATACTGGCCTCTAGGGCTTACATACAACTAACAATCTCCCACTTGCACTAGGGCCAGCTGCTGTAGTATCGCATACCAAGCATCCCGAAGAGTCTCTCAAACTGTATCTGGGGAATGGCCTTCGTGAGTGGATCCGCAGTGTTGTTCTTCGTGTCAACCCTCCTGACCTCGATCTCCCGGCGATCAACTATCTCCCGGATCAGGTGATACCGCCTCAGAATATGCCTGGATCGCTGATGGGACCTAGGTTCCTTGGCCAAAGCCACTGCTCTATTGTTATCACAATACAAAGGTATTGGATACTCAATGGATGGAACCACTCCAAGTTCAGTGATGAACTTCTTGATCCAGACAGCCTCTTTGGCAGCATCGTTGGCAGCGATGTATTCAGCCTCCATCGTCGAGTCTGCCATGATTTCCTGCTTGGAACTCTTCCAGCTAACCGCCCCTCCGTAAAGGGTAAAGACAAAACCTGACTGCGACTTAGAGTCGTCCTTATCACTCTGGAAGATCGAATCGGTAAAGGACTCCACTTGGAGTTCTCCGTTACCATACACCAAGAGCATCTCTTTAGTCTTTAGTAAGTACTTGAGAATGCTCTTCACAGCTGTCCAGTGACTTTCTCCAGGATCAGCTTGATACCTACTCACTACACTAAGTGAGTATGCTACATCGGGTGGTACATAGCATCGCATACATGATAGAGCCTACTGCCGAAGCATAGGGTATCCCTTGCATGCGAGCTCTCTCCAAATCAGTCTTAGGAGACATCTCTTTGGAGAGAGTGAGCCCTGAGATCGTGGGTAAAAACCCACGTTTGGACTCTTCCATACTAAACCTCTTTAATATGGTGTCAATGTACCTGGATTGGGACAATCCCAATATCCGTTTAGATCTATCTCTATAGATCATAATTCCCAATATGCAAGAGGCATCACCAAGATCTTTCATTGAGAATCTTTGTGATAAGAAGAGCTTTACCGATTGCAGCATAGGAATGTCATTTCCTATCAAGAGTATGTCGTCCACGTACAATACGAGGAAGACAGCCTTACTCTCTACCACCTTCTAGTAGATACAAGGTTCATCTACGTTTTTGACGAAATCAAACTCTTTGATAACAACGTCAAAGCAGATGTTCCAACTCCGCGATGCTTGCTTCAATCCATAAATGGATTTAAGCAGCTTGCACACCTTCCCGCTGCTCCCACTATCTACGAAGCCCTCTGGCTGAGTCATGTACACGCACTCTTCTAAATCACCGTTTAGAAAGGCAGTCTTAACATCCATTTGCCAGATTTCGTAGTCATGATATGCAGCGATGGCAAGCATGATCCGGATGGATTTAAGCATAGCCACTGGAGAAAAGGTTTCGTCATAGTCAACACCTGGTCTTTGACGAAAACCTTTTGCAACAAGTCTAGCTTTGAAAGTCTCCACTTTCCCATCTACACCAAGTTTTTTCTTGAATATCCACTTGCTCCCAATGGGTTTTACCCCTTCAGGAGCAACTTCCAAAGTCCACACTTTGTTGGTGTACATGGATTCCATCTCGGACCACATTGCATCCAGCCATTTCACTGAGTCCCCACTCGTGATGGCCTGCTCGAAGCTAGCTGGGTCATCATCAACCATGATGCAATCTTCGCTCCCACCGTCCATGAGAAAACCGTAGTATCTCTCAGGTGGGTGAGGAACGCTACTAGATCGGCGGAGAGGCTGAGGTTCGTTGGGAACTACCGAATCCTCTGGTTCCACTAAATCTTTAGTTGCAGTTTGTGTATCTGGAACCTCTTCCAGCTCTACCACTTTGCCACTAATTTCTTTTACAAGAAATTCCTTTTCTAAAAAGGTGGCATGTTGAGCAACAAACACTTTTTGTTCCTCACTGTGGTAGAAAAAATACCCATATGAGTTCTTTGGATATCCCACAAACTTGCAAAGAACTGACCGTGCCTCGAGTTTGTCCGGATTTTGTCTTTTGACATAGGCCGGACAACCCCTCGTTTAAGATATGGTCTTTTCCCACTCCATATCTCATATGGTGTGGTAGGTATAGATTTAGTTGGAACTTGATTCAATAGGTATGCCGCTGTCTCCAGCGCATACCCCCAGAAGGAAATAGGTAACTCAGCTGTGCTCATCATAGAGCGCACCATATCTAATAGGGTGCGGTTCCTCCGTTCAGATGCACCGTTGTGCTGTGGTGTATATGGAGGAGTCAGCTGAGAGAGAATCCCATTCTCTTTTAGGAAGTCCAGGAATTCATTGCTCAAGTATTCACCTCCTCGATCAGATTGAAGGATTTTAATACTTTTTCCGGTTTGGTTCTCAACTTCTTGTTTATATTCTCTAAATTTCTCAAAAGCTTCTGATTTGTGTTTCATTAGGAACACATATCCGAATCTAGAGAGATCGTCAGTGAATGTAATGAAGTACGCAGAACCATTCCTGGCATGTGTAGACATGGGGCCACATAAATCTCTATGTACCAGTCCCAAGAGTTCCGTAACTCTCTCTCCGTGTCCCGTAAACGGAGTTTTGGTCATCTTGCCTTTAAGACATGATTGGCAAGTGTCATAAGATGAAAATTCAAACGGATTCAAATATCCATCTTTATGAAACTTTGCTAGTCGTGTCGCATTGATGTGACCCAGTCTACAATGCCATAAGAAGGATTCGTTCATTTCTGAACTCTTCCTCTTGTGTGTGTTTGTTATGCTCAGAACCGTTGTTTGATTTAGAACATAAATGCCATTGCACATCGTGCCTGATCCAACCAACTTTTGGTTTAGGAAAATGTTCATAACATTATCCTGTAATACAAAATTATATCTCTCTTTACTCAACAAAGAAACCGATATAATGTTGCATATCAGGTTCGGCATGTAATAGCATTCGTTCAAAATCAATGTATTACCAGTTGGCAATACAAGGTGATATTCCCCGACGGTTTTAGCTGCAACAATTGCACCATTTCCAACCCTTATGTCTTTATCACCTTCTCCAAGTTCTCTACCTTTCCTAAGCCCGTGTAACTGATTACATATATGGGATCCTGACCCGGTATCTAATACCCAGGACGTAGAGGAAATGGAGAAATGGTTCTCTGTAACGAACACACCCGAAGAAAATGCATCAACATGTACTTTCTTCATTCGGGTGGTATGAGAATCCTGGTATTCCCCTATATCATGTTCAGTCTTATAACTCTTATAAGAAAGAACGGAACCAACGTTCCCCAGCACAGTATAACATGCGGGTTCGGTCAATACATCCATATTATTATCTTTATTAAGGCATGATATGGTCGCTACCTGGAGAGAGAGAGAAGAAAACACTTTAGCATATGCTCTTGCAAGATCAGATTCGTTATTATCTTATCTAATCAGGATGGCTCCCACTGTTTTTTTATCAAATCTTCCTTTAAACCCTAAAAGGAAAGACTAGCCGGGATTAATTACACCCTGCAACTTCGCCAATTTTTCAGCCAGGCCAGTGTCGGTACTTTGAGGGAGGTTCCCCGTGCTTTCGCACGGACCTAATTAAAGTAAACCTCGTTTTTCCAGAGACGTAACCCCGTTGACACCTTTCTAGACACCTACTTGATCGGCTAATTGTCCTATGTAAAACTCTCCCGGGAGTAACAATTACTCGCAGTGGGTATCGGGATCCAACTATCTCATAGAAGGTATGCAATCTCATTGCAAATTTCAACACTTGAAATTCCCGATAATATTTTGCCCCAAACGATCTATGACCTTGACAAGGTCAACAAACCATAGACCGTAAGTCAAGTTCAACCCGTTATTTCTTGATTGAATTAAACCCACCCACACGACCCTTGACAAGGTCAACAAGGCCGTACGACTATCCTAAAACAATCTGCATCATATGCATAAACAGATAAATACTGGTCAGCTATCGCACACTACGCCTTGACAAGGTCAACAAACGCAGCACGAATACTAAGCAGGACTTATCTGAAATGACGGAGGGCTACGACAGGTTTTTCTGAAAACCTATTGCGTAATGAACTTGATATCGTCGTAGAATCGCATGAATTTTGAAATGGAGTGATTTTGAGGCTTTTATTAGTTTTGCTAAAGAGGTCACTCCCGGTGAAGGGATCTCGGCTCTTTCCTTATAGAATAAGGTGCAGGATATATCATATACATCACTATGCAAAGTAAAACTCCAAAAGTAGTCAAAAGTCAAACAGAGTGTTGTAGCATCTGCCAGTTTTGCTAAAGAGGTCACTCCCGGTGAAGGGATCTCGGCTCTTTCCCCATCGAATAAGGTGCAGGGTATATCATATATACCGCTATGCATAAGCAAAACTGTAGCTACCCTTTTTATTTGAAAATTTGATTCTACAATATCTTTTAGGTTTCTTTTCTTTCATTAATCACATTAATGAAGTCCTATCATTTAAATCACCTAAACATCACAGATAAATACGACGTACACTTATGTCATCCGCATTCGCCTCGATGTCCCCTCGTGCACCGTTAGGTTAGGTAACTAACGGCAGAGCAGGGCAGGGCTAGCGCAGGTGTAAAACATAAGTAACGCCTATATAATATATCATATATACTATATACAGTATTTATCACAGAACATCAAATGATCACATCACAGATATCCCAGCAGAAGAAACATATGAAACATTGGATATACTAGGACGTCCGTGTTTTATTTTGAGCCTCTATAAAACACGGATTCCACGGTCGCGACGAATAGCCAAACCCACACCCCTAGACCCCTACGAGAGCGGCAAGCAACCCTGCCAATTCTAGGGTTAGGAGACCCGGACTCGACTCCTCGAGTTGGTCTCCCACTGGACCCTAGAACCCGGTTACTTGTGCTCCCCTCCTTGGGTCTATCCTAGTGCGGAAAAGTAAATAATATACAAATGGTGACAGCAACCTCATCCCGGAAGTGCCCCAATAAAAGAATATTACATACAATTTATTTTACATGAATGAAAATAAAAACTCTCATCTCACATAAAACCCACGGCTATTCAGAATGCGACGATCCAATATAACATATCCAGCAACACAGAACATCACATGTCATCAACGTAAGTAAATATGCGCATCCCAATTGTCGTTGACATATAGAAACGAAACTGGCGATAACACATATTACACTTACGGTCACAGAAAAGAAAGTGTAAAACTACAACATTTGGAATCCACAATCTCTTTAGACATCGTAAATCCGAAATATCACATATTTCGCATTTCATACCTAACTGTATGAATTTCACATATTGTATCACATTCCAGATAAATAGACAGTATTAAACTTTCCGATCGAATAATCAAATACCCGAAATTTCCTAAATAGCTCAACACTTGAGCGGAGTTCAAAAATTCCAGAATACGTCACAGTAGCAACGGTCCAGCCGTAGAAGGGTCAAGCCAACACCTCACATGTGGCACGCCGTACTGCCCCAAACCCTAAGATTCAAAGGGCAGTTCAAGACGGTCACATAATCGAGTTAAGGTTTGTTGTCTTCTAGAGGGTCCATCGCATCACTTGCACGTTTTTCCGAAATATTTAAACCCGAGAAAAATTCAACACTTGAATGTTTTTCGTGCCGGGAAAAATTGAGTTAATGATATCCGTTCGAACATTTTAATACTTTCTAAATTATCCGGAATAACAGAACAAAATTAAATTCTCCGATCGAATCGACGATTTCAAAATAAACCCCAAAATTACTCAACACTTGAGTCAGATTAAAAATACCCATAAAATAGTAACAACAGAATAAAGAATTACTGTGCAAAAACCAGTCCCTAATACCATTACTATGCCGCAGAACCGCCGCCAAAGGTGGGTTACTGCCGCAGTTCCGCAGCAACGTGGAGGACTTAGGGGCTCGTTTTTCATGGTTATTCTTATAAAACCCTGCTGAATTTTTTAGGCATTTTTAATTCGGAAAAATACCAGATTTCAAAAATTGTCCAGAGAGGGGGTAAACTTGGACGTATCGGGTTCGTTCGGAGTTTTAATTTCGTTAACATATCGCCTAAGGCTCTAGCTAGGTTCCGATACCACTGTAGGGTTACTAGGCACATTAGCAAGGCTCTACAAGGCATCGACCATGCCAAAATTAAAATTTTATGTGCCGCGCAACCCTAAGCAAGATCGTTAACTAGAGCTTAGGCGAAACTAATGGCATGTAAACAACTTTACACTAAAGGGAACGCGATATACAACCTTTGTAGATCGGTCCTCCACTTCATTTGCTCCTTGTTGAAGTCCCTTCGCTGCGATCAAGGTTCTCCCGGGCTCTTGCATGGCTTCACGACGCGAAGGATGCGACCTTGCTTGAAGTCTCCGAGGCCGAAGATGATCTACGTCGAGGGAATTCCGACTCAAGCTCCTACTTCACTAACTAGAGAATTAGTGAAGTAAACACCCTAAACTAAAGTGCTAGTCTAGTAGAGGATGGAGAAATAGGAAGTGGGTTCTCTTTAGAATTTTGTTTCTCACAAGAATTCTCACTTTGGATCAAACCCTAGCTTGCTTTTCTCTTGCTCAATGAAGAAGAAGATGATGAACAAAAGAAAAGAAATGAGGATAATGATTAAGTGAGTTCTTTAACCATGGTGAGTGAGTATCATATACTAACTCTTGTAAAGCCATAACCATAGCTAACACTTATGGTTGGGTTAAGAAATATCTATGGTAAAAACAAACTCGAGTGGACTTAGTCAATGCATCCACAAGATTCTACAAGCTTCATGCATTGATCTAATCCTCCACTTGATTTTGTAATTACTTAAAATATAAAAACCCAACATAATATGTAGCATGGTGTAAGTCTCATACATCCAAGTCTAGTGTATCATCAACCATGATACAAAAGAAAACACTTTAATATATATATATATATATCACATATATATATATATACAAGTGTTCACATGTGAGAAAAACCCTAAAGTGAATAAGTGTTAGCAAATGTAAATTAGTATATCTAATATACAATTATACACTTAATTATTAAATCAACACTTGACTTAATAATCTGGTCATATCTCATATAACCGGCTAACATCCATCGTATCGACTTATCGAATCAACACTTGATTCGACAACCCGGTCATATCATATATGACCGACCGATACATAAAGTCGCGAGAATAGAATACGGTATCACATACACGTATTTATTCTCGGTCTCGCACATATCACATATGCGCTCCTATTTTGTTTCGCCTGAGCCAGTAAAACCTCTGTGTAGGACTCTAAAGACTCGTCAATACGCCGGCAGTAGGTAATGATCACATCACGCACCGACAAGCCGTCAGCCGTACTAGCTGGACGTAACGGCTACCCGGGTATTGAGCGATCAGAAGATCAGCAAGCAAGCCCGCTCCAACTCCTGTGAAAGCCTGCCGGCAACACTTCCCGTACAGTCCGGTCTCCTCGTCTGATATGTCGCATATCAAGTCTAGGGGTGGTAAACGTCAGACCCCAATAACCGATAAGTCGTGCCGATGTGAGGCTCATAACGGGTTGAGAAACTACTGGTAACACTTACCAGTAAATCTCTAATCAGCCCTGGCCAGGGACTTCCCTGTTACGGCCAATCGAGCATAGCGCAACATCAACCCCCAATACCGGGAGAGACGAAACCCCTCCTATCGCTCATTGCCTCCATGTGACTCAGGACTGTACCCAAAAACCACCGTTTTGTACGCCCTCATGGACGTGGTAAGGTGGAAATCAAAGCACAATGGGAATCACACGAGACTCTATGACGATCTCGGGTCTACAGACTAACCTGCACAAGTGTCACCAGAGAACTGCCATCTGACGTGAGGTATAATACCATCTGGGAGTTCTCGGCGAGTCTGTCCAGTGTACCCAGTCTTCACTGAGCACCCGTATACCATCTCTGATGTCAAACACCAATGGATATGGGATCATCCATCGCCCATCTTATGGGTCGAGAAGCGTATACGCTAGTCTACACTGGTATATCGATGCCCCGTCTCGATACACCCACGACTAGGGACCTTGAAGGATGTACTTATGGACTACCATGTCCCCACTAGTATGATCTGCATCATAGTCCAGGTAGTCAAGTACACATCCTAAGGGCTTTACCAACATGTAACAATAAGACAGTATAAAGAGACATGTATACATGTTAAAGTAAAGAGCAACCAGATAGCATACTATCATATCGAGCAAGAAAGTCCTCTCTATATATGTCCAAGCATCCAATATAATATACATCATCTGTACAATACTGGCCTCTAGGGCATACATACAACTAACAATATTCATTTGACTCGGAGAGTCTTGTTAAATCCCGATTGGGATTTTATGAGATGTTTAGAGGTATACTTATTTTAAAAACTAACGATTCGTTATGTACGTTTAAATGAAAATATCAAGAGTGCACTATGAATTTTCAAATGATATCTATTTCAAAAAAACATCTTAGTCTCTTATTTCCAAAAAAACGTTTCGTTCTATTTTAAACTATAACTGTATGGCTCATACGTAGTTAGATATTTTAACACTTGTTCATGTACGATTACCTTATTCTGTACACGCCCGCGCTTCGATTACTTATGATATATACTACGTTTATACTTTTAGCTCTACTTAGCTTCGTTTTTAAGGTCACTCGCACCATTACTGATGATTTCATGTTGCACTTGCACATACTCGCATACTACACCTACACCCCATCAGTAATTGACATACCACGTACACATATAGAACTTGCCATGTCACTTGTATCATACTATACCCTGTTAGTAGTGTAGAATACTGCTTATCACCCAACATCATATATTGTTCTGTATATTATACCTTATTTCCATTGCTTATATGAATATACTTATAGAACATTGCAAAACTATCACTTTTTTCCATGTTGCACGATTACAGACATGCATGTTATACTACACATCATTGGTACCGCCATGACACTGTAGGATTGCCATGCTAAATTACACTCAAGCTGATATCAGTACTTTCCATTGTGACTTCGTTAGAGATATGCACGACGCATTATGATACTTGCTGATTTGAGATGTGCATGCCATTTCCATAAGTATTCGTATATGATCGACATGGATTTTATGATGTTTTTATTTATGATGATATATCTCAGTGGTATGTAACACTGATATATATAAACACACATATACATATAATATCATCAAAATGAATTATGCAAATATTGTTCTTCAGAACTTGATATTTTCCATGGATTTGAGAAATCGCGATGTGATTTATAAAATTTGAGTATATTTTAAAAATGTGGTTTTCTCTTAATATGTGAGTTGGCGTCCACCATGAACTTGATATTTTCTTATTTGGTTTTATTCCAAATCGAGTGGGTGAGCTATACGGTTGCGAACGTGCTATGTTATCCAGACTGAGTGGGGAAGTATACAGTCGGATATATGGTGGACCCCGTCGAGGCCAAGGGATAGGAGAGCCGTATGTGAGGCGGGAAGCCTAGCGAGGACACTCAATACCGGAGATAGATTAGAGCACGGCGGATATCCGGGAGATACCAACCGGGGTTATTGACATTTAGATAGGGCCGGTCTGACGAGACGGTACCTACGATATCTGGTTTTACGTGTCGATACCGGACACGGGATTTATGATGATTTCGAGTGTCGATGGAACACTCAGTTGATACGATGATTTCGAGTGTCAATACTGGATACTCACTTGATGATATATATGTTATGGATGCATATTTTCATATATTGATGACTTCGAGGATCATGTATGTTGTGCATGATCCATTATGATGTGCTTATGGATACAGATGAGATATATTTATATTCATGCATTTAGATTCGTTATTACATAGTATGATGATATTATACTGTATGACCTAGGTAGATCGTTATGCATTTCGATTTCTATCTTATGATATTTTCTACTCACGACTTGGCAACTCACCCCCGTTGTGCTTTAGTTTCTTGCAGGATCAACCGTTCATATAGGTGTCGGCTTGCCGACATGCTTCTTCTTCTTCGGGTGATTGCTTTGGTAGGTGGGTTACATTTTGGATCGTAACCCTTCTTTTATATATATATATATATATATATATATATATATATATATATGATCTAATTAAAAACTCTATCGACCAAAACTTGTATATTTTGTGAACTTAGAGACGAAACTGAGAGATTTGTATTATATTGATTTTGGGTGTCGTGCTCATGTGGGGCCGACTTGTTGTAGTTATGCTTTTAGTATTGCCTTCTTTTCTTTCTCTGCACTATTCTTCTCCAGAAGCGTCGTATATTTAACTGCGTGGTTGTGTTTCCACTAAGTGGGCGTTGCGATAACTCCCGAGTGGGGATGCTTATATATATTGTGTATATACTGGTTTTTATCAAAATTTACAAAAAAAGGTGTTGCCCGATTTTTAGACAACATATATGTTTTCAAACAAAATTTACTTATACTTTAAAAAAGAACTTGGTTTTATTTAATAACCATTTTTAAAACTGCGCCTCCACTATTTCTTTAAAAAGGTTTAGATTCCAGGTTTTCGGCTTACTTTGGTTATGGTGGGTTCCTATAGACTTCATGTGATTCAAGTGCCGGTCACGTACCTTTTCTGAGTCACCTGGCCAGGGCGAATGAGATTTACTGATTGAAGATCGGTAGTTTCTCGATTGGTGATGGACTTGACACCGACACGATTTCGGGTTATTAGGGGTCTGACGTTATCCACCCCCTACACCCGGTATGCGATACTCTTAAGATGAAGAGACTAGACTGTACGAAAATTGTCACATTCAGTCTCAGTAGGGAATGGATGGATTTGATTGTCGACCTCCCTTTCGGCATATACCAAGATAGTCGTTACGTACAACTAGTGCTGCTGACGTACTTATGGTTATGTATTTATCCAGTAACTCACTGTCAGCGTATTTTCGAGTCTTTAGAGTCCCATACAGAGAGTTTCCTTGTTCAGGAGAAATGATGTAGAGCCTGTATATTTATACGTGCAGGGTCCCAATTAAATACGAGTACTGGCTACATGGATTTAAATCGGACAGTTAATATAAGCGGGCTTAGTATTAAGCCGGATTATTAAATCAAGTATGATTTATTTCTAGTATTATGTTTGTTGTATTTTTCTATCTCTTATGTATTCGTATTTTGATACGAATACGGGTATGTATATACGAAGATGTATTGTTGTGGCCATACAAAATACTTCTAGAAAGAGGACACCTCGTAATGGATTTTCAAATTATTGGAAATTAGAAATGTGGCGGAAGAGGTGAGGTGGCAAAGGCATGTAGAGAGAAATGACTAGGTAATTTTTTATTTCATTTGTGTTTATTATACAAGTATGGTTGCAATATTTTATAATAAATGCATTATGAAATTGAAAAATACATAGCACATTTTCCCTTCTAGTTTCATTCATTCTAACCTTATCCTTCTCTTTCCTATCAAGTTTTTCTTTATCCTCTACCCTCTCATGTGTTGAGAATCAAGAGATTTAGGAGATAGATAAAATCAACAAACACTCTCTACATCTCTAAACACCATTGTCTGGAAAACTTATGTCTTTAGTTATTTCATTTGTTGAAGTTGGAGTTTAGACTACAACGCTCGGTTGGACCATTTTTCGGTAAGGCGGTCGTCTCTTAAGATTGTTCCCGACTGTCTACAAAGAGCTTGGAGGGGTCTTCCATGATTGGGTGGACACGTTACAAAGTTTGTAGTCTCGCAACTTTATAGTATAGAACTCTTGTTTCGTTACTAGTTTAGTATTTAGAACGATCTCTATTTTTTGATTTCCTATCGCTCGCTAGAAAATTTTGTTCTTCCTTACACTTCATTATTAGCCACGAGCACTAGCAAAACCTTCAACAAATATTCAAGAAATGGCGTCAAAAATTGAAAAATCAATACAAAGAGTCCGATAGATTTACGGCGGATTGGGAACGGTCTGTCGTTCTTCCCTTTGTCATCCCTAGGGTCCAGTTTGCTTTTCTCCTAATTTATTGGGATACGCCTGATGTGAAGGTAATTAAAAAGATATACTTAATTGATTTGAACTTTGAATTTAGATTAATTTACATGCACTAAGATATGTTATCTTTTGAATATGCAGGAAGAATCAAAACGGAATAAGTGGAACCGAGGGAAAGACACAGATGACTGTTATAATGGATCGGTTCCTACTGATCAATACAAGTCTACTTTGGTGAGTTTATTTTTAATTACATATATGTTCGATTTTTTAAATTTATCGTTACATATCCTCACATTTAAATAAATCATATATCCGGTACAGGAGAAGGCTGGGAAAAAGCCGAGCCTTACTGAGACTTGGGAGGCATTGCACACTAGAGAAGGCATGCCAGAAGAAAGAATGGATACGGCCACTCAACATATGGTGAGATTGCATTTATTAATTCTTTTAAGTAAATACACTTAATTGTTAACTTCACAAAGAAAACTAATTACTGTTTCATTTATCGAAGTCGGGATTCGATGAGGTGGAGAAAAGATATCAGGAATCAAATCCAAATTTTCTGGTCGACGATCCTCTTACAAGGGAGGCCGAGATATCTATAATAGAATGGTTTTCCATCACTGAAGGGAACACGGCCATTATCCCATACTCGGTGGTCTCGTTGGTCTAGCGCGGTCAAGTTCCGTCAGAGAAACTTCAAGTACGTCGACCGCTCGCTCCAACTAACAAATGGCTGAGGCACAATAGATTCATGAGCTACAGGAGGAGATCGGGAATATGCATGAAGCAGAAAAGAAGAAGGCGGAAGAGAAAGCGGCATGGAGAGATGATATAGAGGCATAGAAGGATCAATACTCGCAACAACACAACACTCTTTTGCAATCGTGGTCTGCAAAAGGTCCATGGCCGTTGTAGCCGCTATATTACCCTTCTTTGACGCGGCGTACATTTACCCTCCTCCTCTAGCACAGGGACTGTCGTCATCGTACTACCCTCTGCATCCACAACATGGACCTTACCACTACCCTCAACCTCCGCCTTCGCAACAGAAACCCTATTACCCTCAGGCTCCGCCTCAAGGAGGGTTCTCATCCCTATTTTTTCGCAAGAAGACATTGACGAATTGGAGCGATACCAGTCAAGGAGAGGTTATGATGGCGATGGCAGCGGTGGGAGTTAGTGAGGTACGCATATACATGTGTTAATTAGTGTAGCTAGCACATTGTTTAATTTCGAAGATTATGAATTCAGTTCATGTATTTATTTATTTATTTGGATTTACAGGATACACAAGGTTGAGTGAGCTAGGATTGCATGCGCGTGATTTAGAGTATTTTTTGTATTATTGGACATATAGAGTACGTAATGTATTATTTATATTCAAAACAATATTGTCTATGTGTTGATTTGGAGAGAGTTTCGTATCGTTCGACATATTGTATTATTTATTATGATTTTAGTTCTATATGTGTTGTTTGAGTTGATGAAATTGTTGGATATATATTGTTTTGTGATCGAAATGCTATTAATTTGTGATATATCGTATTTATATATTTGTTTGTGACCGAAACGCTTGTTTTGCGTAATTTATTGTGATTAATTGTATTATTGTATAAGAAATAGGATTTTCTGTAATTTTTTTCCAAATAAATTGGTATTAGCGACCGTTCAAGCTATAAGAATAGTCGCTACTGCCTTCATTAGCGACCGTTTATTGATATGAGAAATCGGTTAAGATCGATGTGTTGTCCATGTGGTAGTGTATTGGCGACCGTGTAGTACGGTTGCTAATGAGGTATTAGCAACCGTATATATTAGCGATCGTTCGTAAACGGTCGCTAATACACTTGTCAGCGACCAATCTTTCTGCAACCGTGTATTAGCGATCTTTAAAATGTGAACGATCGTTAATAATTTTTAGCGACCGTCCACTAAGTATTAGAGACCGTATTGTACGGTCTCTAATATGTACAGTATCCAATAGTGACGGTTATAACCATTACCAATTTCTATTTGGTAACGGTTCTAATCGTTACCATATCATTTGGTAACGGTTAACTGGGAGTTGATATCTGAAACATATCAGATATCAGCTACATTATATAATAGCAACATCTGTGATAACGGTTCTAACCGTTACCAAATGATATCTGTCGTAACGGTTCCAACGGTTGTTATATATTTGGTAAGGGTTATAACCATTACCAGAGAGGTAGCCCCACTCTAATATATTTCAGATATCTGTTACCATATTGGTAACGACAACATATATGGTAACGGTTCCGACCGTTACCATATTGGGTATATCGTAACAGTTAAAACAGTTAATGTACTTCTGATGACTGGGTTTTTTGTAACGGTTAGAACTGTTACAAAAATAACCGTTACTGAAGACCCACTCTGTAGTTGTGCGTCCGATCAGATGAGAAGGACGCCTGAACAAGAATGTGGAGTGTGATCCAGCAAAAAAAATGGTTTGATCGATCATATGAAGTAGATCTAGAGAATTATTGCTCTAATTTCTAGAAGCATGGGAGCTGTCGCACCTCAATTAATGGCAGAGAAGACTCCACGTAGGGCGTGAGATTATCTTTGTGACTTCTAGTCGGGATTCTTGAGGCATGGGAATTGGGTAATTCTTCGGTGCTTCTGCCTTTTGTTAACATTACCGGTAGTACATGTACAGCAACCGGGAGAACCCGGTCACTTTTTCTCTCTTTTTCTTTCCTCCTGTTATTACTCTCTCTCTCTCTCTCTCTCTCTCTCATCTCTCATCGCTCCCCTCTTTATCTCTTTATTAATACTTGGGGCCTTAGAGCTTTATCGCCGGCGAGCTCCTCTGTCCATGAGTTCCTTCATCCCATGAGTCTTCATCTCTCCTTCTTTGTTCCCTCCTTCCTCTTTCCTCATCAGCATGATTTGTTATCCCCAACTTTAAAATCTCAACCGTGGGCTGCCCACTAACTCCACCTCCAACTGTCACGTCCCGCTTCTCAAAATACGGAATACAAGGGGTTGACAAGGCCATCCATGCTCCTACGGTCGAGAAAATATCCTTCTGTAGTTACACTTCGGTTTCTAGCTTTACGTGGTAATCAGTAAACAATGCACAGGTAATGAGAAATGCAGTAACTGTATCAAAACAAATACAAAGAACTAACCTGATAGAGATCAAAGAGTATAGCTCTGAGTAGCTGATCAAGATGTCCGCGATGTACGTCTAGTCTTGGTCCAAGCTAGATCCACTTCTCATTCTGAGCATGCATACTCAGGTCGTCAGAGCGACACGATAGCAATATATATATATATATATATATATATATGGGTACAAATGGTAACTCGTACATTAATACTGAATATGTAACAGCAAATCAAGAGTGTATAGACATGAACATGAAGTAGCCGATGCAAGTGTCTAAAAAAGCAGGTGAACATGAAAGCAGTAAAGTAGTATGTCAGGTGTGTTGATTCAGTAAGCAATGCATGTCAATGTCACTATCCCTTTCAGTCTCTAAGTCTCACTATACAGGTCACTAAGCCTATCGTCAGTCCAAGTGTGAGAGTCAACCACTCATGAGTATCCCCCACCCAAGGGTAGGACCCAAGGGCAAGGGATCACGGGCCTAAAAAACGCACGGTAATAATCAGTGATAACCCTGTATATCTCCATATATCTCCATAAGTGCCGGCATGGGACTCCCGAGAATCTGTTGAATTCACACTCAAACTACCCCACACCCCGTGGTCTACATCAAACACCAACCATAAACTCAAATACCGGCCGGTCCATGACGAGTCTACACGAGAACTGGAGACAGGATCTCCATCAAGCATGTCCCGACTGATACCCAAGATAAATGGACAGTATTTGATGCCTTACTTGTGACACCCATACAAGTGCTTCCATAAGTGTCCCATACCACTTATGGTCACACTTATACGCGTCCCACAGATGTCGATAATGCAATAAAACAATAGGGTCCACTGATTGTGTACAAGTACGTGTCACTTTCACTTATCCATTCATGCTCGACCGCTAACGTACTTGCCACAATCGCCACTACTACCTAATACTGGTTAATGCACATGATCACTAGGTTACCAATGCAATGACATATATATAATGTGATGAGAAAACGGTATTTAAGGCATGGTTAAGATGTCATCAACCGATGTCCTGCCACTTTCATAATTCTTCATAAATCATACGTGCACAATTTAGCGAAACAATGAACAGAGGATGAGTAGTATGTTTGATTATCTATCCAGAAAATTTGGTTTCACGTCAATCGGGTGTTAGGATCACCAGATATGGCCAATTCATTTTAAGCGTTCACTGCTGGAAATCCGGTTTCAGAATCGGAAGTACGTTTCGTAACGCATTTCAATCCCAGTTGGGATCAGAATTTAGCGACGCTACAGCTGAATGAAATTTAGGGTTTTCAATAGGGTTTTCAACACAACAGACGGATTCTCAATCGCGTCTTTATGTCAGGAGTTATGCACTATTCAACACTAGGGTATCAGTTCTGGTTCTGTTTGGGACTGCTATACGTCCCGGTCTTTTAAATTGCAGTTTAAATAGTAAACGACGATAAAACAGGGTGAAATCACTTGTGTTATTTAGATAATAGATTCATATTCAATAAGCCGCAACATACGAGTTCAGGCAGTAAAGTAGTAAACATTACGGGACAGAAAACAATAACCAGAGTCGCTCTGGACTGCAGTCCAGAGCCGCTCTCCGAACCAAATCTCGTCATAATATCAGTACAGAAACAATCAAGAACTTGCATAGGGTTACAGGTCGTCGAGTCGGATTCGATTTGAGCCCTCGAACGCCTCATTTCAATATGTACACAATAAATTGTGATTTTAACAAATTTCAGGTGCAGGAAATTCCCAGTTTTTACAGGTGTAATTGGGGGTGTTCGTTTAAGCCATTAACAATTGTATTTTCTAGTAAAATTTCTACACAAGGTTCATTATCACACGGGCCAGAATATGCAATCAAGTTCCGCCAGTTTAAATGAAGGTTTTCATTAGGATCATGCATCAAACACTTAAGTCATATAAGGTTCATGAAACGTAAACATGGAATTTATAGTATTTTGAATTACAACGGATATAATATAGCATGTAGCAAGTAGGGTACTTGCCTGGAGACGCTTTGGCGATGCACGGCAGCGGCAACGGCATGGACGCGCGACGAACAGCGCGGCTAGGGTTCGCGGTCTCGGCTCGCGATTCGGTTTCGTCGTCGGAGTTGTCCGGGGATGGCTTGTGCTCGCTGGAAGCGGAGGGGGTGCTCTGTGGATCTCTGTGAGTGCGCTGGGGTCGATGATGGTCGGTGGCGTCGCTCCGGCGATGGGCAGCAGTAAAGGGTAGAGATGTGGGTTTTAGAGCTTGGTGGGTTTTGGAAAGAGAGGGGGGGCAGTGGGGCTTGGGCTTGGAGGTGACGGTGATGATGCTGATGACGAGGAGGGTGAGGGGGAGTCGACGAGGTGCGGTGGGGGCTCGCTGGCGAGAGGGTGCAGGGGCTTGAGCTCGGGTGCAGTGAGCTCGGCGTAGGTGTGCAGGGGGCTCGGTAGTTGAAAAGGGTGGAGTAGCGTAGGGAGTGGGCTCTGTTGATGGAGGAGGAGGAAGGGAAGAAGGGTGAGAGTCGTGGTCTTCGTCGTCGGCGGCGGCGGGGTGAGGGAGCTGGAGGTTTCTGTAGGGAGAGAGAGAGTGTGTGAGAGAGTGTAAGGAAGAGAGGAGAAGGGGGCGAGGAGTGGGTTGATGGGCTCGAGGGCGCACGGTTGAGGGAGGCGAGCGTGGGATCCTGGGCGACGACACGGGCGTGGACGCGTAGGCGCGCGCGACGTGGGTGCAACGGGAAGGATCGAGCGGGAAAGAAGGAAGCGTGGGGAAGAAGGAGGGATACGGGCCGGGTCGGGTTAGGAATAGGGGTTTGGGGGGTTTGGGCCGGGCCGAGTATTAAAATAAAAAAGGGAAACAAAGAGAATGGGCTGGGCCGGGGGATTGTTAATGTTTAATTAAATTAATATATGTTGTGCTGGATTTTAAAATGGGAAGAAATAATTAAAGAATTGTGTTTTCCTTATTCGGCTGGGCTGAGGAAATTGGGGCACGGGCTAAGGGAATAAAAGAAATAGGGTTTGGGTTTGGGTTAGGAGCAAAAAGGGAAAACGGGCTTGGAAAATGGGAAGTAAAAATAAGATGAAATAGGGTTTAAAGGAAATAAAAATAATTATAATAAAATAAATAAATTTTGTACATAATATGTTATGAAAAACACGGATAATGGTGTACAAAAAGAACTGGGTATTACACCAACTACTGCTCAGCCACCAACGACGATGCCGACAATCTCCAGCCACTCTTTCTATCACCCTTGGTTACTCCTAAGCGTGCAGTCCGTTTTCTTAAACCCATAAACACAGACCTCTAACAATAATTTTTGTATGATCACCTTTTTTATAGAAATTTATGAGAATCATCAAAATATAATTAGATAATCTTGGATTGAAGAAAAAAGAGGACTCAAGTAAACGAAATGTAAAATTAGTTGAGACTTTCAATTACAAATAGATGAAAGATAAACCTTATATAAAACTCAGTTAATATTCTTATTTCACCAATAAACATCAACGGCCCACATAATTATCGTAAAAAAAGCTTCTTAACATTGAAGAAGATAACCCAATACCACCCAACAAATTATCTCAGCAAAAAATTAACAAAATGTAAACCCATCTTTAAGACAGGAAAAAAAACTCAAAATCCTCACCTACTATAACAAACCAAGAGCATCAAAAGAAAAATCAAACAAAACAAGACCCATATCAATTTAATCAATTAAATACTCAATCACATTTCACGGATTTTCTTTACAGCGCACATTCCATTAGAAGAAGAAAAAAACTAACATAATAGTTCATGCACATGAGATCGATCCACGTCGGAGTTCGTCAGGTTGGTGGAGGGGTGAGTTCGTCGACTATCGGCAGTGTGGAAAAGTGGAGTCGGTGAGGATGAGAACGGGGGTTGATTTTATGTTTTTTAATTCCTTTCCTTATTCAGGAAGATCTAGAAAGAGAAAGAAAGAAAGAGGGGAGAGAGAGTCACAAGTATCAAATGGTTTCTCTTTTTAGCTACACGTGGTATTCTCTGATTGGTGGAACCGGAAACATGATTTACGAAAGCCCTCATTAGAAGCACCGAAGAAATTCCCTCAGAATTATTGCCCGTCAAATAACAAAAATTTAAAACTTGTTACATTTAAATCTTCATATATTCAAATTTTCCTAAACAGTTTCTTTTTTTTCCATCTCTCTCACTCTGATTTCTTTTTTTGCACTAATGATGGATGCACGTTGCTGCAGTTTTGTTTTTTCTAGGAACCAAATTTAATTTGTGCATAGATGCATGAAGCACATGAGCACATCAATACCAAATGATTCATTCATGAAAGCGTAGGGCCTTATAGGTTAGGTACCGCATCCACATGAGCACATCAACGCATAATGATTAATAGCTTCTCTCTCTCTCTCTCCTCTCTCTCTCTCACTTGGATTGAGAAAGATCTCCAACCTTTTTCTTTCTTTCCTTCTTTCTTTCTTTCTTCTTCTTCTTGTTGCATTGAAATTGTAATCGGGAGAAGATGGGCTCCATGAACCCACAGTAGCTTTTGTCTTCTTTTTTCTGAAATGAATTGCAATGTACTCAATATTGGACGTCTCATTGCCTTTTTGACCAATCATTTCACAATTCTACCCAAACTCAACCAAACTATATAGTATATTTTTCTAACCAATAACAAATGCTTCTGGATGAGGTTGTTTAATACAATTTCGACATTTGTAAGTTGTAACATACATGCATGGGAACTTGTTGCTTTGTATTCAAATTTGAAAAATAAAAATACAATATTTATAGATATATGCATTTATACAGTGTTCCTGTAGGATGTATTCTATAGTGGAGCATATTTGATATATATTTATTAGGCTTTACACGATGCTTTTGCATTTAAATGCAACACCCGATAAAAAGATGAAAGAGTTTAAGTGCAAAAGCACCATACAAAGTCCAATACATGAATGCTACAGCTCCACTATAGGATGCATCCTACAGGAACACTCAGGACCCATTTACTCATTGATTTACAACTAGAAAATATACTGAAAAAGTTCAATATGCTGCTAATGGTGTTTCTTACCGGTACCTTGTAGACAACAACACTATTTTTCATGGAAGGTAGCATCCATATATTAGTATAAAATTTATTTTTGCATTAAAGCAAACTTTTCTGGGTTAATTAATTGCTAAATAATACCCCAATGTTTCGTCTACTTTGTACTTGTATATCTTATTGATTTTTTCGCTGCACTTATATATCCTAAAATAAGTTGCGGTATCATGCTCCGCTTCCCAAAATACGGAATATAAGGGTGAGTAGGCCAGCCATGCTCCTACGGTCAAGAAATAATCCCTTCATAGTCACACTTCGGCTTCTAGCATTATATGATAAGCACAACACAAAGTAAAGGGAAATCACGATCACTACTTTATTACATTTAACTAAATGAGTTCAACGGATACACGGATTTTAACAATAAAAGAAACTACTAATCCAAATGATAACAAATGATCTTTATTGAAAGCCGAAGAACAGTAACACTGACGTCGCTCATCTATATCTCCGCGATCTCGTAGGGCAAGTCGTGTTCCTGTGTTAGGTCCACTTTATCTTCTGAGCATATATACTCAGGTCGTCGGGGCAACACAATATATCAATATATAATATGTGCAATACTAATAAATATGAAATAGCAGGCATGGAAATAGTAACGAGTGTGAAATATCAGGCACAGGTAAACAGTATATCATGTGTGTCAGATCAGTAATCAATGCAATGTCCATGTCACTGAGTCTATCAGTCTCTAAGTTAATTGAAATCCATCGGTAGAAAAAAGTTGTTATGTTTAACAAGGGTCTCGTGCATCCCCGAAACTACGGTCCACTGTGCCCGGGACATAACGCTGCAACCGTGCCGCTAGGCCTACGACCTAATCAGTATAAATATATATGTATATCGCTGTTCGAATGATCAGCCTCCAATACTATATCTCGCTAAATATGAGTTCTCGATTTTCCCATTTTTCCCCATGTTATAGTTATGCTGAAGTATTGAATGGGTTGTGTACAATTATGTATCGCTTTCACTGTTCAATAGCGTTTTCACTCATATCACTTTCGATTTCAATCACTTTCACTAACGTAGTTGTTGTATTCAATCGATATCACTTATCACTCGAAAATGCACTACGGTAACTAGGGTATCAATGTAATTGGTCACTAATCACTGATTGTATAACAGTCACATGATATGATAAGAATACAATCAAATACGCTACGAATAAAATATAGGCAGCCGGTGTCATTCAGTTTGTAAAATTCATAATAATTTATACATGCAGAATCAGGCAAAACAATATAAAAGTCATAAAAAAGCATACTCATTTATCTAAGCAGTAAAATTGGTTTCAACTCAATCGGGTTACCGGTTAGGGAGATATGATCGTTTTAAAACAAATGTTAACTGCTGGAATTCCAGTTTCAGAACTGGAAGTCTAACTTAGAATGCATTTTGCCATCAGTTGTGTTTTGAATTAGGCGTCTCTACAGTTCAATAAAATCTAGATTTATCAGTTAAGTTTTCAACGCAAAATATGTATCAGAAATAGCCATTATATACAAGGAGTTATGTTTTGTTTAGGTTCAATACTTTTAGTCTGTCACTGTAGAAATCAGCCAGACATGTCGACAACTAAAAATATTTTTAAAATACCAAAAAGTACTTGAATTAAATGAATCCAACACCATCAGTTAGATCACTCGATTATCTATGCAACGGTGTGGTTCTTTGTATATTATCATATGTGTACAAGGATAAATAGGCGTTTTAAATCAGGTATCGACAGAAAATACTGCTCTGGAATAGGCGTTTTAAATCAGGTATCGACAGAAAATACTGCTCTGGACTGCAGTCCAGAGTAGTATTTCTATCCAATTTTCATTATCGCAACATGTCAATATTCAGTAACCGTCTACAAAGGGTTAAGGGTTATTTAGTTGGCTTCGATACGAACCCTGGAACGTTTCATTTCAAGTTATTTTCAATTTAATATGAATTTTTCAATACGATGCATACGGTAAATTCCAGATTTTATATCGCCAAACGGGGCGTCATTTCATTGTCTAAACATCAATATTTTTAACTCAAATTCCTACATGAAATTAATTATCAATAAAGGAATTTATTATTCACAAATTCCAGTATTTTAAAATAGGTTTTGATTACGACAATTGCGTCTCACGCTTGGAATATATATATATATATATATATATATATATATATATATAAAATCACGATTAACATTTCTTAAGCCAATTTATATAAATATATATATATATATATATATATATATATATATATATATATATATATATAGCATGATTAAGTAAGTAAGAGAGAGTTCACTTGACTTAGGTCACTGAAATAGAAGCGACACGAACGCAGGGTTCGTCTTGACACACGAGACAGCGATGAAGCGGTGCGGAACTAAGTATGGTACGCGGTGCTCGTTGGGTGTTTGGAATTTGGTTGGAAGGAGGAAGTGCGGAGGTGCTCGGTTGGTTTGAGGTTGTTTTGAAGAGGGGAGAGATTGAGAGAAAGAATGAGAGATGAGAGAGAAATTAACGAGATGAGGGAGATATTTAAAGAGATTTAGAGGGATTTAAAACAAGGGAGAGATTGTTTTAATTTTTTTAACACATGGGCTTCTCTAGAAGCCCACTTCAAGGCCGCTTCATTTGACAAAGAACCCTTCCTGTCTCTGCATCTCATCCCCTCATATTTTAATTTGCATGCACATGTTTAATTTTCATGCTTAGAAATTTTATATTTTATATTTTATTATTTTTGGAAAAGAATTAAAATTTATTTAAATACATAAATGTATACAAGAAACCGGATATTACAGGAGGAGTCAGAAATTTTTCTTCGGGGGGTCCGGTAAAGCATATTCTTTACGATAAAAACATGCTCATATAGTAGAAAATATTCCCAATGACTTTTAAAACCGTTTTAGATTAGTAAACTTATCTGAAAAATATTACCGAATGCTTTCTAAAACTATTTTAGATTAGTGCACTTTTTTTTCAATTTTACAATACTGATTCAATAAAGGTTTCATACAGAAAGAAGTTGTATATTTTTTTATCTATAATTCTCAGAGTAAATAACGCTTCAAAAATAAGTGATTTAATGATGTCTAAATTATAAAATAACTTGAATTACTAAATTATTCCTAATCGGTTGTTATGTGTAATATTATTTTCTTTATTGTTTCTTATTTCTGCAATATAATATTTATAGTTTAAAAAATACATATATCAAAACAAAAAAAAAATAATTAAACATACACTCGCTCCATGCTAAAACTTCAAAAATCTTCAATGGATTATCTTATTAAAGTATATAAAGCGTGCCTTAAAAAATATGTAATTAAAATGCAATCATCAAGGATCAAACATAGGCTCTCTAAACCCACACCATAATGTCTCTACAAATTAACTATGACCCCGATTTGTACAAATTATATTAATAGTTGTATAAATAATAGATTTTATCGATATCAATACAGAAAATAAAGCACTATACATAGGTTCATAACAATGTTTAAAATAGCTCGCTATGTGGCTCTCTATTTTGCGCTATGTAGCGTAACTTGGCCTCTTCGCTACGTAACATTGGAAAATAGCTTAAATTCAATGTAGCATACTTTTTTTCAAATTGTTTACACTTTTCAGTAAATAATATACGCTATGCTATTTTCACATAAGATTTTCTACTCGGATTCTTAAAATTTTAGTATCTTATCATAGACTATATGAAAATGGTCTCATTGATGATCTAACCTCTCAATTAGAAATCATATTTAATAAATTATATATATGAACTCGAGGATTAAAAATTAAGAAAATAATGTTATGTTGCTTATTGTTGTATGTTCTGTATCTTTATATTATGTAACTTATTGTAAATAAGATGATGATAATAATAAATGTTAGAAATAATTAATAATCCGCATAACTTACGCCATGCGCAATATTGTTTGCGCTATTCGCTATTCAGTAAAGGAACGCTATGCCACATGCTATATATCGCTATTTTGAACATTGGTTCATAGGATTTTTAGGAGGCCCGGGCTCCGGCCCACCTCCCTGCTCCGCCCTTGTCTAAAGTATAAGCCGTTAATATTTTGCTCTTTTCAGTTGACCATCAAATCCATCATTATTTTAAACGAAATCCATAAGGTTTGTACTTTAGAGAATCTAAGTGCAGCGAAAAAATTAATAAGGTATATAAATATGAAGCATGTGAAACATTTGGGTGTTATTTAGCAATTAACCCAACATTTTTTGAACCCATTCAAAATATGCTTGTTTCCGCGGAAGAGAAATAACAAGCTTTCATACCATATTTTCTACATATTATATAGGGTTTTTACTAAATAGTCCCTCGAAACTTAGGACTAACCCCTCTTCCAAAAAAATACTTGCTGATTACTATTTACTCTCCCAAAACTTTTAAGTTGTTACTCCCCCCCTCTAAGATTTCCATCCAAACATAACGTCGCCATTAGCAATTTTTAATCCCTCCTCAATTACTCTTGACTTCATTCGAGAATTGATCTTTTTTCTAATTCAAAGCTCTCTCCTCAATTACTCTTGACTTCCTTTCGATTTAGGTTTTTCACTTATCCTGAGTATTAAATTTATATGTATTCACGAACGAGGGGGCGATTATATATTTTATTTATATTAGTATACACAGGCCTTTGATATAAGTGGGTTCCATTAATAAGACTCAAACCTTGTTGAGATTTGTCACATCTTATATTTTATACTCATGCATCTTTTATAGTTTTTCCAATGTGGGACTATATTATCCAAATATCTCAACACTCTCCCTCACATGCAACATGGTCATGTGGATTGTACAACACATGTAGATGCTAGTCTCTTAGAGGCAAGAAAACGGTGTAACAACGGCATAAGGAGACTAAGTCTATCATGGGCATATAGACAGCTCTCTTTCATAGATGTTATTAAATACAAATCCACAAATATTATCAATCTAACTCTGATACTATATTAAATTTATATATATTCACGAACAAGAAGGGGAGACAATTTATATTTATCTGAGTTGTAACATTTTGGAAAATTATAAATATTAATTTATAATTTTAATAAGGGTATTATGATTTTACGAAATAATATCGTGTATGTATTTTTGATTTCGGATTGGTATACGTAAAAATGTAATTATTTTGGGGAAAATGAAAAAAATATGCGATATCATATAATATGATAAGTGTTTTTATTTTTAAATATGATATGAGACTTGGTGTAAAATTGTGGTATTTAAATGTAATAGTAATTATTGTAAAAATGTTTTTATTTTGTTAAAGAGGGTTGGGTTTGTGATTAGGCTAGAATAAACCTTCACAACACTACACCCTCACATCCTCTCACCTCCCTCCACCTCCTACTTGCCCTACACCATTCTTTACACCTCCTTTCTCTACACCTTCTTCTATCCCTTACCAACAAAATGAGTATGGTTCATTCACTTCTTCTTAAACTAAACTCATCAATTTCCTTCACACCTCCATCTCAAAAATTGCTATCTTTCACAAAAACAAAAGGAAATTTGATGGTTGCTTCATGAATATTGTTCATATCATCAAGTTAAGCCACTACAATCTCTAGGAGCCTCAACCATACACTCCATGAGCTGGAACTTCCTTATGCACATTCCCTATAGGTAAATATCAACTATCTTGCAAGTTTCATTTTGATAAATATCAGTTTTCCTAGTTCAAATATCGGAAAATGCGATTTTTGTGATATTTATGATGATCAATTTGAATCTAGAACTAGTAGGATTACCTATAAGAAAAACTAATAATATTAGGATATAATGAGACCAGTAGAAGACTACCCTTGAAGCACGAGCCCCTAACTCCATGCTTAAACCGCCAAATTTCCACAAATTCCATCCACCAGCGGTTTTCCTGCTGAGTTGGGTGTCGATTTTTCTTCTCGTGCTTCATTTGGTAGTAATTAGGCTGCTGTATTGTTTGTTTTGTCCCAGATTATATATGGAGAAATCTGTGAGTGTTTCAGTATGGTTTTGGTAATGTTCCGACATTGGAAACTTGGTTTTTCGTATTTCTGTATCTCGACTGAATTGTTCGACGTTCGTACGTTGATGTCGGGTGTATTTAGTCGTATTTAGAGTAAGTGAGCAATAGCTTCTAACATATGTGCGCTTAGCTCGTTGTATTGCTTTTAATTTTATATTTACGCCGTTATATCATACTTACAATTGTAGAAACGATCGAAGAGATTTTCGAGACACCAAGGACGGGCAAAACGATTGTGAATTTCAACAAGCTCGATATGTCGGTGATTAGATTTATATCTACGGGGGAAGTCGGATGGATGGTGTAAAACACCCCGCAACCAATTAACTAGGATATTATACTTGTAGGGTTAGTATAGCACCTTGTGAAGGTTTTGGCAAGCATCAATCATGCTACTTTAAAATTTTTAGGGTGCTAAACAAACCCTAACCAAGATCTTAACTAGAGACTTAGGTTAAAACATGCATGTAAACAACTTTACATCTAAGAGTTAGGGATTACAACCTTTGAAGTCCGTTCCTTCACTTCATAAGCTCCGTGTTGAGGTCGCTTCACTGCGATCATTAAGTACCCGGACTCTAGAGAGGCTCCATGAAGAGAAAAATGCAAGCTTGCTTCAAATCTTCAACTACTAAGATGATCTACCTTGAAGAAACTCAAACCCAAGCTATTTCTTCACTAATCAAGTATTAGCAAAGCAAACACCCTAATCTAAGTGTTTAGAATAGATGAGAATGATGAAGTAAGAATTTAGCTCTCTTTTGTTTTCTTTATCTCACAAAATCCATCACAAACCCAAAAGCTAGAAAGCTTTTCTAAGAGCAAGAAGAAGAAGAAGAAGAAATCTATTTGTGATGAATAATGAAATCTAGTTGTGGTTACAAATCCAACCATGGGTTAAGAATGAAGGCTTAACCCTTGTAGAGAATAAACTAGGGTAAACGGTTTTGGATTTGGGTTAAGAAATATCTTCACAAAATATCTTAGCTAAAAAACAAAAGAAAGCTTCATGAAGCTTCATGAAAAAGCTAACCCAAAAGCTAACCCAAATCAAAACCCTAACTTGTTTAAACTCCACAAAACATGTTGCATTTGTAACCCTAACATATTACAATATTATATATCACATATATAATATATAATGTAACAAAATAAAATAATACAATTAACATATATCGCATATACATCAATGTATTATCCATGTGAGAAAAAGAATCTTTAAGTGAGCTTATATTAGTTAATGTAATATAATATATCAAATATATAATTATACATTAAATTATTGAATCAACACTTGATCCGATAATCCGGCTATTTCACAAATAACCGACTAATATAATCTGTATCAGTTCATTGAATCAACACTTGATCTGATGACCCGGCTATATCACATATACCCGGCCGGTATCACATATCGCGAGAATCTAATACGGTATCACATACACGTAATATTCTCGGTCCCGCACACATCATATATGTGCTCCTACTCCATTTTGCCTGAGCCAGGAAACCTCTGTGTAGGACTCTAAAGAATCGTCAATACGCCGGCAGTAGGTGATGATCATATCAAACACCCACAAGCTGCAAGCGGTCAGCTAAACGTAACAGCCACCCAGATATTGAGCAATTAGAAAATCAACAAGCAAGCCTGTACATTCTTCTGCGAATCCAACCATTAACACTCCCGTACAGTCCGGTCTCTTCGTCTGATATGTCGCATATCTCGCCTAGGGGTGGTAAACGTCAGACCCCAGTAGCTTGATAAGTTGTGTCGATATGAGGTCCATAACAGTTCGAGAAACTACTGATAACACTTACCAATAAATCTCAGCAACCCTGGCCAGGGATTTCCAGTTACAGCCAATCGAACACAGCGCAACATCAACTCCCTATACCGGGAGAGACGAAACCCCTCCTATCGTTCATTGCCTCCATGTGATTCGGGACTGTACCCAAAAGCCACCGTTTTGCACGCCCTCTTGGACGCGGTATGATGGAAATCAAAGCACAGTGGGAATTACATAAGACTCTATGACGATCTCGGGTCTACAGACTAACCTGTACCAGTGTCACTAGAGAACTGCCATCTGACGTGAGGTATAATACCATCTAGGAGTTCTCGGCGAGTCCGTCCAGTGTACCCTGTCTCCACTGAGCACCCGTATACATTCTCTGATGTCAAACACCAATAGATATGGGATCATCCATCGCCCATCATATGGGTTAAGAAGCGCATACGCTAGTCTACACTGGAGTATCGATGCCCTGTCTCGGTACTCCTACGACTAGGAACATTTGAAGGATGTACTTAGCGACTATATTATCCCCACTAGTATGATCTGCATCATAGTCCTGGTAGTCAAGTACTCATCCTAAGGGCTTTATCAACATGTAACATAGAGACAATTAGAGTACATGTTAAGATAAAGGGCAACCAGATAGCATACTATCATGTCGAGCAAGAAAGTTCTCCCTATATATGTCCAAGCATCCACTACAATATACATCGTATGTACAGTAATGGCCTCTAGGGCATACATATAACTAACAATCTCCCACTTACACTAAGGCCATCTGTTGTGGTATCACATACCCAACAATCAGTTGTGGTTGAAGTATCTCATACTCAACTATCTCATAAAAGTCTCTACTGGGAAATAGGCCTTTGTGAGTGGATCCGCGTTGTTGTCCTTTGTGTCTACTCTCCTAACCTCGATTTCCCTAGAGATCAACCATCTCCATGATCAGGTGATACTGCCTAAGAATATGTCTGGATCACAAATGGGACGGGGGTCCTAGGCCTAATCCACAACTCCATTGTCACACAATGGTAGGAACGAAGTTCATCTCACGAACTTATATATGTCCAGACAGTCTCTTTGGTAGCATCCTTGATAATGATGTATCTTGCCTTTAATCATCTAGTATGTCACGGTATCTAGCTTGGAACTCTTCCAACATACTGTCCCTCCACTGAGGGTAAAGACAATGCCTGTGATTAACATTCAGTCGTCCTTATCACCATGGAACCTTTTCGGTGATTCTCCCCAGGATCGATTGATACCATCTCACTACAACTAGTGGAATCCTAACATCCAATTAGATCTATCTCATAGATCCATAACCCAGGATTTAGGAGGCATCACCTTGATCCTATATGGAGAATCTTTATGATAAGAGGAGATTGACCGTGCGTAGCATAGGAAACTCCTTCCCTATCAAGAGTATGTCATCCACGTACTATACGAGGATCACCACCATACTCTCTACTACTTTTTTGTATATACTCGGTTCATCTACCATTTTGATGAAGTCAAACTCTTTGACTACTACATCAAAACAGACGTTCCAACTCCGCGATGCCTGATTTATCTCATAAAATATCTTGCATACGTTTCCGCTGCTCCCACTGTCTACGAAGCCCTCTGGCTGTGTACTTATAGACGCTCTCTTCCAAATCACTATTTAGAAAGGCAGTCTTGATACCCAACCGCCAGATATCGTAGTCATGGTATGTAGCAGTGGCAAGTAGGATCTGGATGAACTTAAGCATAGCTTTAAAAGTCTCAACCTTTCCATGTACACCAAATAATCATCTCAAGATATACTTGCTCCTGATGGGGATTTAACCCTTCAGATAAAGAAACCAAAGTCCATACTTTGTTAGTGTATAAGGATTCCATCTCAGATCGCTAAGCATCCAGCCATTCTCACAGAGTCCCCACTCCTGATGGCCTGCTCGAAACTAGTTGGGTCATCATCTCATGATGCAATCCTCGCTCCCACTGTCATAAAGAAACCGAAGTATCTCTCAGGTGGATGAGGAACCCTACCAGATCGGCGGAGAGGCTAAAGTTCGTTGGAAACTATTGAATCCTCCGGTCCTACCAAATCATCAGCTGCAGTTTGTTTTAGCTGGAACTACTTCCAGTTCTACCTTATGACCACTAATTTCTTCATAAGAAATTCCCTTTCCTAAAGGTGGTATGCTGAGAAAATATCTTTTGTTCCTCAGTTTGGTAGAAGATATTCCCTTGCGAATACTTGGGATATCCAACAAACTTCCACAGAACTGACTTTGCCTCGAGCTTGTCCGGATTTTGCTTTTGACATAGGCCGGACAACCCCAAATCTTAACTTCCTTAAGAGATAGGCTCTTCCCATACTATATCACATATGGAGTGGTAGGCATCTGATTTGGTTAGAATCCTATTCAATAGGTATGCAACTTCTCAAGTGCATAACCCCAAAAGAAAATAGGCAACTCAGTAGTACTCATCATAGAGCATACCATATCACATAGGGTGTGATTGCTCCGCCCCGATACACCGACGTGCTATGGTGTATACGGAGGAGTAATACTGAGAGAGAATCTCATTCTCCTTTAGAATAGTCCATGAATTCCGTGCTTAAGTATTCTCCTCCTTGATCTCATCAAAAGACATAATACTTATACCCGTTTTTGGTTCTCTACTTCTAACTTATATTCTGTGAATATTTCAAAAGCTTCGGACTTGTGTTTCAACAGGAACATATGTCTGAATCTTGAAAGATCATCAGTGAATATAATGAAGTACAAAGAATCGGTCCTGTCATATGTAGACAGGGGACTTTCATACATTAGCATGTATCAATCCCAAGAGTTCAGTAACTCTTTCTCTGTTTCCAATAAACGGAGCTATGGTCATCTTATCTTTGTGATATGACCGGCAAGTTTCACAAGATGTAAATTCAAACTGATTTAAATATGCATCTTTATGTAACTTTAGCTAGTCGGGTCGCATCGATATGACCTAGTCTACAATGCCTCAAGAAGGATTCGTTCATTTCTGAACTCTTCCTCTTGTGTGTGTTCTGTACGTTAAGAACTATGGTTTGATTTAGAACGTCGATACTTTTAGATAACGTGCCTAAACCGATCAACTCTTGATATAAGAAATATTCAAAACATTATCCAACAATACAAAATTATATCCTTCTTTACTAATAAAAAGACCGATATGATGTTGTATATCAGGTTCGATATCTAATAACATTCGTTCAGAATCAATGTATTCTGGTAATACAGGGTGATAACTGCCAACAGACTTAATTACATTTACGGTATCCTGATCCGGTATCTCATACTCAGGACGTAAAGGATACTGAGAAACAATTCTCGGTAATGAACACACCCGAAGAAAATGCATCAGTATGTACTTTCTACATTTGGGCGGCACGGGAATTCTGGTAATCCCTATTTCCTGCTCGGTCTTATAATAATTATAAGTTGGAGCGGGACCAACGTTCCCTAGCGTAGTATAACAAGCGGGTTCGGTCAATATATCCGTATTATTATCTTGATTAAGGCGTGACATGGTCGCTACCTGGAGAGAGAGAGAGAAGAAAACACTCAGCGTATGCTCTTGCAAGATTAGATTGGTTATTAATATATCTAATCAGAATGGTTCCCACTGTTTTAGTCAAATCTTCCTTCAAACCCTAAAAGGAAAGACTAGCCGGGATTAATTACACCCTACAAGTTCGCCAATCTTTCATCCAGGCCAATGCCGGTATTTTGAGGGAGGTTCCACGTGCTTTCCTACGGACCTAATTAAAATAAACCTCATTTTCCCAGAGGCTTTACCCCGTTGACACCTTTCTAGACACCTACTTGATCGGCTAATTGTAATGTGTAAAACTCTCCCAGGAGTAACTCTTACTCGCAGTGGGTATCGGGATCCAACTATCTCATAGAAGGTATGCAATCTTATTGCAAATTTCAACTCTTGAAATTCCTGATAATGCTTTTGCCCCTAGCATCTTATGACCTTGGCTAAGGTCAACAAATCATAAGTGCTAGCCAAGTTCAACCCGTCATTTCCCGATTGAATTAAACCCACCCGTACGACTCTTGGCTAAGGTCAACAAAGTCGTACGACTATCCTAACTCAATCGCATCTTATGTTTTAGCAGATAAATACTAATTAGCTACCGTACACTACACCTTGGCTAAGGTCAACAAACGCAGCACGAATACTAACTAGTCTCTATCTGAAATGACGGAGGACCACGCAGGTTTTTCAGAAAACCATGAGCGTAATGAACTTGATATCGTTGTAGAATCAAATGATTTAAATGGAGTGTTTTTGAGGCCTTTGCTAGTTTTGCTAAAGAGATCGCTCCCGGTGAAGGGATCTCGGCTCTTTCCTTATCGAATAAGGTGCAGGATATTTCACAAATACCACTATGTAAAGCAAAAACTAGAAAAGCAATCAAAAGACAAAACCGAGGGTTGTAGCATCTGCCGGTTATTGCTAAAGAGGTCACTCCCGGTGAAAGGATCTCGGCTCTTTCCTTATCGAATAAGGTGCTGGATGTTCTACAAGAAACACCGCTATGGAAAGCAAGAACTAGAGCTACCTGTTTTTTGAAAATTCGATTCCACAACATCTTTAGGTTTCTTTTAGTTTCAGTAATCTCATTAATGAAGTCCCATTTTATTATGCTTCACAAGCATCACATTTGAAACGAAATCAACAATATATAATATATATCTCATATATATAATATAAACATTCGTCTCAGGCAGTAATATGATCTCATCACAGAACATTGCAGCAGAAGAACATATATGAAATGTTGGATATACTAGGAGGTCCGTGTTTTCTTGCGAGCCTGTATAAAACGCGGATTCCACGGTCGCGATGAATAGCCAATCCCACACCCCTAGACCCCTACGAGAGCGGCAAGCAACCCTATCAATTCTAGAGTTAGGAGACCCGGTCTCGACTCCTCGAGATGGTCTCCCATTGGACCTTAGAACCCAGTTACTTGTGCTCCCCTCCTTGGGTCTATCCTAATGCGGAAAAGTAAATAATATACAATGAAGACATCATCCTCAACCCGGAAGTGCCCCAATAAATGAATATTACATACAATGCATTTTACATGAATGAAAATAAAAACCCTCATCTCACATAAACCCCCTGGCTATTCAAAACACGATGATCCAATATAACATATCACAGCAACACATAACATCATATGTCATCAACGTAAGTAAATATGCGTATCCCAATTGTCGTTGATGTATAGCAACGAAACCGGCGATACACCACATATTACACTTACGGTCACAAAAAAGAAAGTGTAAAACTACAACAGTTGGAATCCGCAACCTTCTTAGACATCTCATGCCTAACCAAATGAATTCCTTAGACATCGCATGCCTAACAATTATAAACCCCGCATTTTAGTCTCAATATCGAAAACTGTTTTTAATATCAAGTCGGGCAATTCAACAAGATTCCCGACATACTGATCGAATGCTCTTCGGAAACTTTAGTAGACGGCCGCACCCCCCGATGCCATCGACGAAGTGCACTAAGGCGGAACACCGCTGCCGCGAGCACCCGAACGGATGCTTTCGGCGACGGGGTTCTCCTATAGCCACTTGGTCGGGGTTATGGGGCATGGCTATCTATTAAGTTTACTCGGTGAGTATCCGCGTACGCTACGTGATTGTGACGGACTTTTGATCACATCAAAATCCCGTGGCAACCGATCAAATGAGACAAAAAACTGCTAGATTTATAACATTCAAATTAGTTATCTCATAACTACTTGTGGATTCTAAATATTGTATCACATTCCAGATAAATAGACAATGTTAAACTTTCCGATCGAATAAACAAACATCCAAGATTTCCCAAATAGCTCAACACTTGAGCGGAGTTCAAAAGGTCCCAGAACATGTCACAGCCGCTATGAACCAGCCGTAGAAGGGTCAAACCAACGCCGATTTGGGTTTGGGGGTTGGGTTTCTGGATACGTTAGTCTCATTTGAGACTAAGATCAACTTAAACGTTTGTTAAGGATACGTTAGTCCAATTTTTAGACTAAGATCAACTTAACAGGATCATTTAGATCCAACAAGAGAGCAATTGGGCTCTATTGTTTAGTTTAGGGACATTGCGGTCGATTAGTTTAAGGACATTACGTCCAAGGTTAAAGACATCATAGTCCGTGAATTTAAAGACATCACAGTCAAGGTTAAGGACATCATAGTCCATGAGTTTAAAGACCTCACAGTCAAGGTTAAGGACATCATAGTCCGTGAGTTTAAAGACCTCACGGTCCAGGTTAAGGACATCATAATCCGTGAGTTTAAATACCTCACAGTCAAGCTTAAGGACATCATAGTCCGTGAGTTTAAGGACCTCACAGTCCATGAAACGTATGGTTGTCGGGACCCGTCACCTCTCTGAAGACGTTGAAGGATTACAACGACAAATATCAGAGGAGTAAAGAGATGTACCCTCGAACCGACGTGAGTTGGTTGAAAGATCTGTAGTCTAATTTGGGGCTAAGATCTGTTAAAATATTTATGAGCATATGAGCTCAATTAATATGGGTTGATGACTTATGGCCCTAAGTCCAATCAGGTTAAAATGTTTAACATTTTATTTTGGGCTGTTGAGCCTTTATTTGGACTTGACCCTTTTAACAATGTTGAGCATTATATCTTGACAATGTTTTTTGTCTTGTATTGAATGCTGAGCATTCATCAGAGCTCTGGCTTATTAGAGAACAATTTATGTTCTGTCAGCGCAACGCGTGACGCGCTGGGCGCTTTGCGCCAATCAAAAAACGCAGTGCGCTTCTGCCAAGTAGCGCACATGTAAGGGACACGTGTCGCACTCAACGCTAGACGCCAGATGATGAGCGCATGATGCAAGTTTATGAGCGCCGAGCTCTAGTCCATGAATGCATTGCGCTTTCAGTTTAATGGTGCACACGTGATTGACACGTGGTGCGCTTGGCGCTGAGCGCCAGCACATGAGCGCAGTGCGCTATTTCAGAAGCGCAAAGCGCAAGTTGTTAATTGGCACATACGTGATTGACACATGGCGTATTTGGCGCTGAGCGCCAGTTCAGAGAGCGCAGAAGCGCAATTCAAGATCGCAGAGTGCATCTGATCAATTTTATGATCTAGAAAACAAATTTATGTTCTTTGAAAAGAGACTTTGTCTCAAGATCTAAGAACAACAGTTCTTATTTTTGCAGGAGATATTTCCAATCTCTTATGTTGATGAAAGGCTTTGCCTTTATAGATCCATGATCTGTGAGAAGAATTATGTTCTTCTTTTATTTTATGATGAGATCTTTTGATCTCTCTGTGAAAGACTTTTTGTCTTGTAGATCTATGATCTGTTTAAAGAAATGAATTCTTCTTTCTTAATCAGGAGATGATTTCATCTCTGTGTTCATCATCATCATTTTTACCTTGAAGAAAAATCTTCTTGCAAGAGCTTGCTCTTTATCTTTGAGTTTCTCAAAGTTTATGGGGGGGTTCTCTATGCAAGACTTGAAGTCTTGGGACCTTTATAAAGGGCAAGCTGATTTGTTGAATCAATTAAAGAGATCTTTCTCTGATTGATTTGGGGATGTTTCCCCACCATTGGATCTTTGATCCTAGGGCTTCTATTTTACAGAAGGCAATTTTCTTGTTTTTAATAAGATTGAAATTTTTTTCCATAACAGAATTTAATTCTGATTAATTAATGATTTATCATTATTATTAGATTTTCGATCTAACGGTGGGGAGTTTTTAATTCCAGCGCTAGCGCACCCGTGCTTTGCACGTGGTGCGCTGCTCAGAGCGCAGCGCACTTGGCGCTAGCGCACACGTGCTTTGCACGCGGTGCGCTGCTCAGAGCGCAGCGCACTTGGCGCTAGCGCACACGTGTCTTACACGTGATGCGCTCCCTAGAGCGCAGCGTATCTAGCGCTAGCTCATCCATGTCTTACACGTGGTACGCTGCTTAGGGCGCAACGCATTTGGCGCTGCATCTGAAGCGTTGCTTCAATTTGAAATTTAAATTTCAAACAGAGCTTTGCTCTGATTGAGGGAAACAACAAGCAACACCTGAAACATCAAAACCCAGAGACTGGAACACAGACCCAAAACGAACCCCAAACATCTCAAGAAAACCGGTGGGGCCGGTCCTTTATGAACATGTGACCGGTCCAAATCCGGCTGTTAGTTATATGTATGCCCTAGAGGCCATTACTGTACATTGGATGTATATTGTAGTGGATGCTGGGACATATATAGGGAGGACTTTCTTGCTCGACATGATAGTATGCTATCTGGTTACTCTTTACCTTAACGTGTACACTGATTGTCTCTCTATTACATGTTGGTAAAGCCCTTAGGATGTGTACTTGACTACCTGGACTATGATGCAGATCATACTAGTGGGGACATGGTAGTCCATAAGTACATCCTTCAAGGTCCCTAGTCGTGGGTGTATCGAGACGGGGCATCGATATACCAGTGTAGACTAGCGTATACCTTCTCGACCCATACAGATGGGCGATGGATGATCCCATATCCATTGGTGTTTGACATCAGATATGATATACGGGTGCTCAGTGGAGACTGGGTACACTGGACGGACTCGCCGAGAACTCCCAGATGGTTTTATACCTTACGTCAGATGGCAGTTCTCTACTGGTACAGAGTAGTCTGTTGACCCAAGATCGTCATAGAGTCTTGTGTGGTTCCCACCGTGCTTTGATTTCCATCTTACCACGTCCAAGAGGGCGTGCAAAACGGTGGTTTTTGGGTACAGTCCCGAGTCACATGGAGGCAATGAGCGATAGGAGGGGATTCGTCTCTCCCGGTATAGGGAGTTGATGTTGCGCTGTGTTCGATTGGCTATAACCGGAAATCCCTGGCCAGGGTTGCTGAGATTTACTGGTAAGTGTTACCAGTAGTTTCTCGAACTGTTATAGACCTCGTATCGACACGACTTATCGAACTATTGGGGTCTGACGTTTACCACCCCTAGGCGAGATATGCGACATATCAGACGATCAGACCGGACTGTACGGTAGTGTTACTGGTTGGATTCACTGGAGTGTGAGCGGGCTTGCTCGTCGATCTTCTGATCGCTCAATACCCGGGTGGCCGTTACGTTTAGCAGACCGCTTGCGGCTTGTGGGTGTTTGATATGATCATCACCTGCTGCCGGCGTATTGACGAGTCTTTAGAGTCCTACACAGAGGTTTCCTGGCTCAAGCGAAACGAAATAGGAGCGCATATGAGATATGTGCGGGACCGAGAATAATACGTGTATGTGATACCGTATTCTATTCTCGCGATGAATGTATCGATTGGTTGTATGCGATATAACCTAGTTATCGAATCAAGGGTTGATTCGATAAGCCGATACATTGGATATTAGTCGGTTGTATGCGATATGACCGGATCATTGAATCAAGAGTTGATTTAATGATTTAATGCATAATTATATATTTGATATATTACTTTGCATTAACTAGTATTGGTTCACTTTAAATGGATTTTCTCACTCGGATGTGCACATTGTATATGTGATATATTTTTTGTGCACTTGATTGTATCATGTTTGATGATACATGCTCTCTAGGGTTTGTGTAAAGATTAAACCATGGTTGTGTAATGGTTAGGGTTTTCTTTTTCATTTATTTATTTATTTCATTTATTTTATTTTGGAAAAGAAATGGCAAAAGAAAAGAAAATGGTTGCTAGTTTTGTTTTACATTGAAAGTTCATGAAGCTTTGACTAAGTGACCATTTTGTCTTCATGCTTAACCCTAACCATTCCATTTAACCATGATTTATTCTCTACACTTGACCATGGTTGCTACATGATAAGTATTCATTTTATTATTCATTTTGGATATACTTATCATAACATTTTTCATCTTCTTCTTCTTCTTCAAGATGAAGAACCTTGACTTCACCAATGGTGATTGATGAAAAAGAGTGAAAAATCCAATTCTAAAGTGAACCCACCTCCTATTTCTTCATCCTCTACCTCTTGCCAAGTAGTATAGGGTGTTTTCTTCACAAGTTTCATGACTTGGTGAAGTCGGAGCTTGATCTAGTGATGCCTCGACGTAGATCATTTTCGGCATCGTCGTCGATGACCTAGCCCGCTTTTTCTCCGATGAAGCCGACGCTAGAGCCCAAGATCCGATTTGTACAGCGAGGAGACATCATCGCGGAGCCATGGAGGTGGAGAACCGGATCTACAAAGGTTGTATTTCCGTTTACCATTTAGTTAAGTTGTTAACTAGTTTCTTTTTCGCCTAAACTTCTAGCCAACGATCCGTATTAGGGTTTCTCGGCACCGTAATTTTTGAAATTGGCATGGTTGATGCCTTGTGAGACCTCTTGAGAGTGCCTAGAAACCCTACAGTGGTATCAGAGCCTAGCTAGAGCCTTAGGCGAAGTCTAGACGATGTTTGAAACCCGATCGAACCCGAAACCCTAAGTTTTACATGCTCTCTGGACTTTTTCCAAAAACTGGGTTTTTTCCAGATTAAAAATGCTTAAAAAATTCAGCAGGGAATTATATGAATTACGGTGCAAAATTTGACTCATGAACAGTACAAAGAGCGGCGGAACCGCGGCAGAAGCATGCCTTCTGCGGCGGTTCCGCGGCTAAAGTATGACATCATCATCCCCTGTTTGCACAGTAACTCCTATTTTATTATGCTGGATTTTCTGGGAATTTTTAATATTTATTCAAGTGTTGAATTTTCTGGGGTTGTTTTGGGGATTCGTTTATTCGATCGGATTGTCAAACTCTGTCTATGTGTCTTTCCGGATAATTTTTTGAATATGTTAAAAAGTTCGACCGGATAAAAATACCCAACTTTTCCTCTGCCGGAAAATTTCCAAGTGTTGGATTTTTCCGAGGTTTAATCACGTTCTAAGTAGTGCAAGTAACGCGATGGTCCCTCTAGAAGACAACAAACCTTAACTCGATTATGTGACCGTCTTGAACTGCCCTTTGAACCTTAGGGTTTGGGGCAGTACGGCGTGCCACATGTGAGGCGTTGACTTGACCCTTCTACGGCTGGACCGTTGGTACTGAGGCACGAACTGAATGTTGTTAGACTTATTTCATGAGTTGAGCTGTTTCGGAAAACTTGGGTGTTCGAATGTTCGATCGGAAAGTTTAATATTTTCTATTTATCCGGAATAGGATACAATAATTGGAATTCACAAACAGTTATGAGATAACTGAATGAATGTTATAAATCTAGCGGTTTAGTCTCATTTGATATTGAAAAGAGTTTTCGATAATGAGACTAAAATGCGGGGTTTATAATTGTTAGGCATACGATGTCTAAGTAATTCATTTGATTAGGCATGCGATGTCTACGTAGGTTGCGGATTCCAACTGTTGTAGTTTTACACTTTCTTTTCTGTGACCGTAAGTGTAATATGTGATATCGCCGATTTCGTTGCTATATGTCAACGACAATTGGGATACGCATGTTTACTTACGTTGATGACATGTGATGTTATGTGTTGCTGGATATGTTATATTGGATCGTCGTGTTTGAATAGCCGGGGGTTTTTATGTGAGATGAGTGTTTTTCATTTTCATTCATGTAAAAACTTGTATGTAATATTCTTTTATTGGGGCACTTCCAGGTTGCGGAAGATGTCACCCTTTGTATATTATTTACTTTTCCGCACTAGGATAGACCCAAGAAGGAGGGCACAAGTAACCGGGTTCTGGAGTCCAGTGGGAGACCAACTCGAGGAGTCGAGTCCGGGTCTCCTAACTCTAGAATTGGTAGGGTTGCTTGCCGCTCTCGTAGGGGTCTAGGGGTGTGGGTTTGGCTATTCATCACGACCGTGGAATCCGTGTTTTATACTGGCTCGTATTGAAAACACGGACGTCCTAGTATATCCAATATTTCATATGATTCTTCTGCTGCGATATCTGTGATGTGATCATGTGATGTTCTGTGATAGATACAGTATATAGTATATATGATATATTATATAGGAGTTACTTATGTTTTACACCCGCGCTAGCCCTGCCCCGCTCTGTCGTTAGTTACCTAACCTAACGGTGCACGAGGGGACATCGAGGCGAATGCGGATGGCATAAGTGTACGTCGTATTTATCTCTGATGTTTAGGTATTTAAATGATGGGACTTCATTAATATGATTAATGAAATAAAAGAAACCTAAGATGTTGTAGAATCGAATTTCAAAATTAAAACAGGTAGCTACAGTTATTGCTTTGCACAGAGGTATATGTGATATATCCTGCACCTTATTCGATAAGGAAAGGACCGAGATCCCTTCACCGGGAGTGACTCCTTTAGCAATAACTGGCAGATGCTACACACTCGGTTTGTCTTTTGATTGCTTTTAAGTGTTTTTGCTTTGCACAGTGATATATATGATATATCCCGCACCTCATTCGACGAGGAAAGGACCGACGATCCCTTCACCGGGAGTGACTCCTTTAGCAAAACTAGAAAAGCCTCAAAAACACTCCATTTCAAAATTCATTCGATCCTACAACGATATCAAGTTCATTACGCAATAGGTTTTCAGAAAAACCAGTCGTAGCCCTCCGTCATTTCAGATAAATCCTGTTTAGTATTCGTGCTGCGTTTGTTGACCTTGTCAAGGCGCAGTGTGCGGTAGCTAACCAGTATTTATCTGCTTATGCATATGATGCAGATTGGGTTAGGGTAGTCATGCGGCCTTGTTAACCTTGTCAAGGGTCGTGCGGGTGGGTTTGATTCAATCAAGAAATGACAGGTTGAACTTGACTTGCGGTCTATGGTTTGTTGACCTTGTCAAGGTCATAGATCGTTCGGGGCAAAATATTATCGGGAATTTCAAGTGTTGAAATTTGCAATGAGATTGCATACCTTCTATGAGATAGTTGGATCCCGATACCCGCTGCGAGTAAGAGTTACTCCTGGGAGAGTTTTACACATTACAATTAGCCGATCAAGTAGGTGTCTAGAAAGGTGTCAACGGGGTTACGCCTCTGGGAAAACGAGGTTTACATTAATTAGCTTCGTGCGAAAGCACGGGGGACCTCCCTCAAAGTACCGACACTGGCCTGGCTGAAAGATTGGCGAACTTGTAGTGTGTAATTAATCCCGGCTAGTCTTTCCTTTTAGGATTTGAAGGAAGATTTGATAAAAAGCTGTGGGAGCCATCCTGATTAGATAAAATAATAACCAATCTTATCTTGCAAAAGCGCACGCTGAGTGTTTTCTTCTCTCTCTCTCCAGGTAGCGACCATATCACGCCTTAATCAAGATAATAATACGGATTATTGACCGAACCCGCTTGTTATACTGAGCTGGGGAACGTTGGTCCCGCTCCAACTTATAATTGTTATAAGACAGAGCAGGAAATTGGGGAATACCAGATTTCCCGTGCCGCCCAAACGAAGAAAGTGCATGCTGATGCATCATCTTCGGGTATATTCATTATACAGAACTGTTTCTCAGTATCCTTTACGTCCTGGGTATATGATACCGGATCAGGATCCCGCATATGTAATATGTTACATGGGCTACAGATAGGTAAAGAACTGAGAACGGGTGATAAGTTTCATAAGGCAGAAAACGGGGCAAGTGTTGCAGCCAAGTCTGTTGGTCACTGTCACCCTGTATTACCAATACATTGATTCTGAACGAATGTTATTAGATACCGAACCTGATATACAAAATCATATCAGTCTCTTTATCAGTAAAGAAATGATAAAATTTTGTATTGTTGGATAATGTTTTGAACATTTCCTATATCAAAAGTTGATCGGTTCAGGCACGTTATCTAAAAGCATTGATGTTCTAAATCAAACTACAGTTTTTAGTATACAGAACACACACAAGAGGAAGAGCTCAGAAATGAACGAATCCTTCTTGAGGCAATGTAGACTAGGTCATATCAATGCGACCCGACTAGCTTAAGTTACATAAAGATGCATATTTAAATGAGTTTGAATTTACATCTTGTGAAACTTGCCAGTCATGTCACAGAGATAAGATGACCACAGCTCTGTTTATTGGAAACAGAGAAAGAGTTAGTGAACTCTTGGGATGATACATGTTGATGTATGTAGGTCTCCTGTCTACACATGCCAGGAATGGTTCTTTATACTTCATTACATTCTCTGATGATCTCTCGAGACTCTGAGATATGTTCCGGTTGAAACACAAGTCCAAACCTTTTGAGATATTCATAGAATATGATTTAGAAGTAGAGAACCAAAACACGGGTATAAGTATTATGTCCTTTGATGTGATCGAGGAGGAGAATACTTGAGCACGAAAATCCTGGATTATTCCAAAGGAGAATGAGATTCTCTCTCAGCATTACTCCTCCGTATACACCATAGCACGATGGTATATCGGGGCGGAGCTATCTCACCTTATATGATAAGGTGTGCTCTATGATGAGTACTACTGAGTTACCTATTTCCTTTTTGGGAGTTATGCACTTGAGAAGCTGCATACCTATTGAATAGGGTTCAAATCAAATCAGTTGCCTACCACTTCATATTTGATATGATAAGGGAAGAGCCCATCTCTCAAGTTAGTTAAGATTTGGGGTTGTCCAGCCTATGTCTAAAAGCAAAATCCGTACAAGCTCGAGGCAAGGTCTGTAATGTAGAACTGGAAAGGTTCCAGCTATGCAAACTACAGCAGATGATTTGGTAGAACCGAAGGATTCAATAGAAACCAACGAACCTCAGCCTCTCCGCCGATCTAGTAGGGTTCCTCACCCACCTGAGAGATACTTCGGTTTCTCTATGACAGTGGGAGCGAGGATTGCATCATGAGATGATGACCCAACTAGCTTCGAGCTGGCCATCGAGAGTAAGACTCTGTAAGAATGGCTGGATGTTTATCGATCTGAGATGGAATCGTTATACACTAACAAAGTATGGACTTTGGTTGCTCTATCTGAAGGGTTAAATCCCCATCAGGAGCAAGTATATCTTGAGAAGATTACTTGGTGTAGATGGAAAAGTTGAGACTTTCAAAGCTAGACTTGTTAAAGCTTTTCGTCATCGACCAGGCGTGGATAATGATGAAACCTTTTCAAGTAGCTATGCTTAAGTCCATCGAGATTCTACTTGCCACGGCTACGTACCATGACTACGATATCTGGCGGTTGGGTGCCATGACTGCTTTTCTAAATGATGTTTTAGAAGAGAACGTCTATAAGTACACAGCCAGAGGGCTTCGTAGACAGTGGGAGCAGCGGAAACGTGTACAAGATGCTTTATAGGATAAAGCAGGTATCACGGAGTTGGAACATCTGTTTTGATGTGATTAGTCAAAGAGTTTGACATCATCAAAATGGTAGATGAACCTTGTATAAACAAAAAGGTAGTGGGGAGTATGGTGTTATTCCTCGTAGAGTACGTGGATGACATACTCTTGATAAGAAAGGAGTTTCCTATGCTACGCCCGGTCAATCTCCGCTTATCACAAGGATTCTCCATATAGGATCAAAGTGATATCTCCTAAATCCTGGGTTTTGGATCTATGAGATAGATCTAATTGGATGTTAGAATTCTCACTAGTTGTAGTGAGATGGTATCAATCGATCCTGGGGAGAATCACTGGAAGGGTTCCAGGGTGATAATGACGACTGAATGTCAGTCGCAGGCATTGTCTTTACCCTCAGTAAAGGGACGGTATGTTGGAAGAGTTCCAAGCAAGATACCGTGGCATACTAGACGATAAAGGCTCGATACATCGCTACTTAAGATGCTACCAAAGAGGCAGTCTGGATGTATATTAGTTCATGAGATGAACTTAGTTCCTCCCATTGTGTGACAATGGAGTTGTGGCTTATGCCAAGGAACGTCCGTCCCATCAGTGATCCAGACATATTCTAAGGCAGTATCGCCTGATCATGGAGATGGTTGATCTCCAGGGTGATCAGGGTTAGGAGAGTAGACTCAGAGGACAACACGGCGGATCCACTCACGAAGGCCTATTCCCAGAGAGAGACTTTTATGGGATGGTTGAGTATGAGATACTACAACCACTGCTACAGATGGCCCTAGTGCAAGTGGAAGATTGTTAGTTATATGTATGCCCTAGAGGCCATTACTGTACATTGGATGTATATTGTAGTGGATGCTGGGACATATATAGGGAGGACTTTCTTGCTCGACATGATAGTATGCTATCTGGTTACTCTTTACCTTAACGTGTACACTGATTGTCTCTCTATTACATGTTGGTAAAGCCCTTAGGATGTGTACTTGACTATCTAGACTATGATGCAGATCATACTAGTGGGGACATGGTAGTCCATAAGTACATCCTTCAAGGTCCCTAGTCGTGGGTGTATCGAGACGGGGCATCGATATACCAGTGTAGACTAGCGTATACCTTCTCGACCCATACAGATGGGCGATGGATGATCCCATATCCATTGGTGTTTGACATCAGAGATGATATACGGGTGCTCAGTGGAGACTGGGTACACTGGACGGACTCGCCGAGAACTCCCAGATGGTTTTATACCTTACGTCAGATGGCAGTTCTCTGGTGACACTGGTACAGAGTAGTCTGTTGACCCGAGATCGTCATAGAGTCTTGTGTGGTTCCCACTATGCTTTGATTTCCATCTTACCACGTCGAAGAGGGCGTGCAAAATGGTGGTTTTTGGGTACAATCCCGAGTCACATGGAGGCAATGAGCGATAGGAGGGGATTTGTCTCTCCCGGTATAGGGAGTTGATGTTGCGCTGTGTTCGATTGGCTATAACCGGAAATCCCTGGCCAGGGTTGCTGAGATTTACTGGTAAGTGTTACCAGTAGTTTCTCGAACTGTTATAGACCTCGTATCGACACGACTTATCAAGCTATTGGGGTCTGACGTTTACCACCCCTAGGCGAGATATGTGACATATCAGACGATCAGACCGGACTGTACGGTAGTGTTACTGGTTGGATTCACTGGAGTGTGAGCGGGCTTGCTTGTCGATCTTCTGATCGCTCAATACCCGGGTGGCCGTTACGTTTAGCAGACCGCTTGCGGCTTGTGGGTGTTTAATATGATCATCACCTGCTGCCGGCATATTGACGAGTCTTTAGAGTCCTACACAGAGGTTTCCTGGCTCAAGCGAAACGAAATAGGAGCGCATATGAGATATGTGCGGGACCGAGAATAATGCGTGTATGTGATACCGTATTCTATTCTCGCGATGAATGTATCGATTGGTTGTATGCGATATAACCTAGTTATCGAATCAAGGGTTGATTCGATAAGCCGATACATTGGATATTAGTCGGTTGTATGCGATATGACCGGATCATTGAATCAAGAGTTGATTTAATGATTTAATGCATAATTATATATTTGATATATTACTTTGCATTAACTAGTATTGGTTCACTTTAAATGGATTTTCTCACTCGGATGTGCACATTGTATATGTGATATATTTTTTATGCACTTGATTGTATCATGTTTGATGATACATGCTCTCTAGGGTTTGTGTAAAGATTAAACCATGGTTGTGTAATGGTTAGGGTTTTCTTTTTCATTTATTTATTTATTTCATTTATTTTATTTTGGAAAAGAAATGGCAAAAGAAAAGAAAATGGTTGCTAGTTTTGTTTTACATTGAAAGTTCATGAAGCTTTGACTAAGTGACCATTTTGTCTTCATGCTTAACCTTAACCATTCCATTTAACCATGATTTATTCTCTACACTTGACCATGGTTGCCACATGATAAGTATTCATTTTATTATTCATTTTGGATATACTTATCATAACATTTTTCATCTTCTTCTTCTTCTTCTTCAAGATGAAGAACCTTGACTTCATTAATGGTGATTGATGAAAAAGAGTGAAAAATCCAATTCTAAAGTGAACCCACCTCCTATTTCTTCATCCTCTACCTCTTGCCAAGTAGTATAGGGTGTTTTCTTCACAAGTTTCATGACTTGGTGAAGTCGGAGCTTGATCTAGTGATGCCTCGACGTAGATCATCTTCGGCATCGTCGTCGATGACCTAGCCCGCTTTTTCTCCGATGAAGCCGACGCTAGAGCCCAAGATCCGATTTGTACAGCGAGGAGACATCATCACGGAGCCATGGAGGTGGAGAACCGGATCTACAAAGGTTGTATTTCCGTTTACTATTTAGTTAAGTTGTTAACTAGTTTCTTTTTCGCCTAAACTTCTAGCCAACGATCCGTATTAGGGTTTCTCGGCACCGTAATTTTTGAAATTGGCATGGTTGATACCTTGTGAGACCTCTTGAGAGTGTCTAGGAACCCTACACCGGCAATAGGAGCTCGTTTTCGTCTGATGTTCATGTTACATCTCATGCAACATTCTGCAGTTGCTTAAATAAAAATTTAGACACCTTAAAAATTTCGACAGAAACTTGGTTTTTATTTCGAGTGTTTCGGAATTGTTTCAGTTTCGTAATTCTACAAATATCGTCTAATTCTCTAGCATGGCTCTGATACCACTGTAGGGTTCCCTAGGATAGCCGCTGGGTTTCGGGAGGTATCGTCCATGCCGTTTTTTAAAAATTGGCACACTAAAGAACCCTAACCTAGAATCTTAACTAGAGAATTAGATGAAACTAGCATGTAAACATCTTTACATCTAAGTGAACAAGAAATACAACATTTGTAAACCGGTCCTTTACTTCAATAGCTCCGTGTAGTAGTCCCTTCGCTCCAAGTAGTGAACTCCCAGACTCTAGAAAGGCTCCATAATATGAAATGAACATGCTTGGTTGAAGTCTTCGAGGCCGAAGATGATCTACGTCGAGGAGACACTAATTCAAACTACCTTTTTCACTAATTGTGAAGCAAACAACCTAAACTAAATGGCTAATCTAGTGTAGCTTGATGAAGTAGGAATTTTGCTCACTTTAGAAATATTTTTCTCATTCGTTTTTTTCACCTCCCAAATTGCAAGAAAGCTAGAGGAAGGAGATGAAGAAAAGCAACCATGGAAAAAGTCAAATGTTGAATGGGAACCATGGGTAAGTTAATATCATATACTAACTCATGTAGAGACTAAACCATGGTTAATCTTAATGGTTGGGTTGATAAATATCTCAAGTAAAACAAAATTAGTGGACTCGCTCAATGGTTTCACAAGCTTCCACAAGTTTCAACCATGTGGCTAATTTCCATTTAATTTGATTTATTTTAGATAAATAAAACCCTTCATTATGTTAAGCATGGTGTGAGTCTTATACACCCATGTCTCATGTATCATATAGCATGACACAAAAGAGTGTGCATTAATATATATCACATATATACTAAATGCACAACTGAGAAAAAGAATTCTTAAGTGAGCTAATATTAGTTCATGTAAGTTAATATATTAAATATATAATTATACATTAAATTATTAAATCAACGATTGATTTAATAATCCGGCTATATCACATACAACCGACTAATATCAAATATATCAACTTATCGAATCAACATTTGATTCGACAGCCCGGCTATATCATATATAACCAACCGATATCACATATAGCGAGAATAGAATACGGTATCACATACACGTATTAATCTCGGTCCCGCACATATCACATATGTGCTCCTACTTCATTTCGCCTGAGCCAGGAAACCTCTGTGTAGGACTCTAAAGACTCGTCAATACGCCGGCAGTAGGTGATGATCATATCAGTCACCCATAAGCCGTCAGCGGTCTGCTAAACGTAACGGCCACCCGGGTATTGAGCGATCAGAAGATCAACAAGCAAGCATGCTCATACTCCTGCGAATCCAATCAGTAACACTACTGTACAGTCCGGTCTTTTCGTCAGATATGTCGCATATCTCGGCCTGGGGGTGGTAAACGTCAGACCCCAATATCCTGATTAGTCATGCCGATGTGAGGCTCATAACGGTTCGAGAAACTACTGATAACACTTACCAGTAAATCTCAGCAACCCTGGTCAGGGATTTCCTGTTATGGCCAATCGAGCATAGTGCAACATCAACCCCCAATACCGGGAGAGACGAAATCCCCTCCTATCGCTCATTGCCTCCATATGACTCAGGACTGTACCCAAAAACCACCGTTTTGCATGATCTCTTAAACGTGTTAAGGTGGAAATCAAAGCATGGTGAGCATCACATAAGACTCTATGACGATCTCGGGTCGACAGACTAACTTGTACCAGTGTCACCAGAGAACTGCTATCTGACGATAGGTATAATACCATCTAAAAATTCTCGGCGAGTCCGTTCAATGTACCCAGTCTCCACTAAGCACCCGTATACCATCTATAGTGTCAAACACCAATGGATGTGGGATCATCCATCGCCCATCATATAGGTCAAGAAGCGTATACGTCTACTCTGAAATATCGATGCCCCGTCTCGATTCTCCCACGATTAGGAACATTTGAAGGATGTACTTACTGACTACCTCTGCCCCACTAGTATGATCTGCATAATAATCCTAGTAGTCAAGTACTCATCCTAAGGGCTTTATCAACATGTAATAGAGAGACAATAAGTGTACATGTTAAGATAAAGAGTAACCAGATAGCATACTATCATGTCGGGCAAAAAAGTCCTCCCTATATATGTCCAAGCATCCACTATAATATGCATCACATGTATAATAATGGTCTCTAGGGCATACATATAACTAACATGTGTATGAAATGATATAATATTAATATCATAATTTATTGTTGAGAACAGAATTCATATTAATGAGGTACGTAAGGGGCATCCTGATTGAAATGATGAACGATTGGAAAAATATTATCAGGATAATTTTTGCGATTGGGTTGCAGATCATGTAAGTTGTTCGAATAACATGTTATTGCTAACAGTCTTAATCTAAACATATATCGTTATGTATTTGTCATAAAATTTGTTTTGTCAGATCCACGATCTGAACTTGTTTGCATCATTAGAGAGAGATTCAAGATGTTTAGCTCAGTTTCCTAGTATGGAGGTTGCATATTATAAAGGATTTGGTGTCCTTGGATACAAATTTGAGGTTAAGAACATAAAAACATCTCGAACCATTCAGAATAGTGGGACTGCGACGATAGGATCAGATGGTGTGATTTATTATGGATTCTTAAATTGTATACTTGGCATCAAATATCCCGGACGTTTAGAACAGTTTTATATATTTCAGTGTACTTGGTACGATACACGAACTGATACGGATAAGTGGAGAAACAATCTCGAGACTTAGAAAGATGAATATGGATTGACTAGTGTAAACACACTTCGATTTTACGGTCAGGGCGATCCATTTATCTTTCTGAACCAAGCGTTCCAAGTATACTACTCACAGTGCTTGAAGCATCCGGGATGGAGTGTCGTATGCCGTTGAAAATTCAGGGATGTTTACGATGTCCCAGAATTCGAGGATCGTATGGAGGACAACGATGAGGATGAAGAGGAGAGAAGAATTAGAGTGCTCCGACCGTCTATTTCAAAAGACGAGTTGTCTTCGGCTGATCGTGAAGTTACGTGGGTTAGAAATGATATCGATGATGAAATCCAAGTAGATATGTCTAATTCGTCCACAAAACGAAAAAGGTTATCAGTAATGTTATATTATTACTTCACATTTCTACGATCTATACATATATTGCATGCATATGTAATGATTGTACTCTTATCTAGATTTGATGACGTCGACCGGAGCAGCGAGGGGCGGCAGGAGCACCAGCCACGGCAGAGGCAGAGGCAGAGTGGTTTTGTCGTCCGGAGAGCTGCGTAGGGAGATTCATACAGCCGGTCTTGCACCCCGATCGGTATCCCTTTCGGATGACTCCTTCCGTGTGGATTTTGCCACACCTCCAGATATATTGCACACATATTTATTTTGAATGTAATATTATAGAAATACACGCATATTTATTTCAAAATTACTTATATAGTCAATGTTTAATTGTCTAGCTGTTGGTGGTGCGTCCACATCAGAGGCAGAGGCCAGCACCGCACCTGCTGGTATGTTTATATATCCTATAGTACATGCATATTGATTTAGAATGTTATATCATAAATATACACACATTCTTTTTGCTCTTACTTAGATAAGCATTTTTTTATTGTCTAGCTGTAGGTGGTGCCTCCACATCTCGGGCAGAGGCCATCACCGCACCTGCGGGTATGTTTATATATCCTATATTGCATGCATATTGGTTTAGAATATTATATTATTGATATACACATTTTTTTTTGCAATTACTTATATAATCTATTTTTAATTGTCTAATTATAGGTTGTGCGTCCACATCTGGCGCAGAGGCTACTCCCGCCACTTCTGTACCCTCCGCTCAGTCTGTAGGTTGGTATGAATAAATATAAAATATTTATTCATTTTGCATATCCTCTAAGAATAAATATGAACTCTATTTAATTTTATTGTCAATGTTTATTTTCTAGTTGGAGAGGACGCGTCTACGTCTGGGTCACCGGCTGTTCCTCACCGGAGGAACTATCGTCCCGCTGCCCGGGCCCAGGCTCGTGCTGCTGTCGCCGAAGGTATATATCGCACTTCAATTTTCGTTAATCCTTGATTTCTTAATACCACTTTGTCTTAATATTGTTTGTCTTGATATTTCTTATATGAAGCCCGACAGAGCTAGGGGAGGCACCATTCCCCCTCTTCTTTACCCCCGATTATCGCTATACCGGCGATTATGCCGAGAGATTCGACCGGTATATGGCGGATGAGAGCCGCATCCTAAAGAAGTATCCACTTTACGTTGAGTGGGGCAATCAGCACCGGCGCTCATTTGCCCTCTTCTGGGATTAGGATCGGGTATTTATATATATTTTCATTTGACTTATCCAATATATTTATTATTATTTAACACTTGCAATTTAAATACATTATTTTTTTGTATTTGCAGTTGGATTACGACTTTCAGCCTATACCCGACCCTGATCACCCTGAGAGAGTGCTCGATCTTCATGCTCTGTATCAGAACTTAATGAAGAACATGCAATCAAAGGTCCGATACCATAGGAACGAGCTGAAGATCGACTGCTATTCCCTGTGGATGGCGACCTCCGAGGCAGAGAGAGCGGCTCTCCTATATACTCCGGCCTTTGCAAGAGTCGATGTAGATATATGGCCTCTCTTGTGCCAATATTTCGACTCTCAGCGCAAACAGATTTGTAATTTAAATTTAATTCATTGTTTAGTATATAATTTATTTTTTTTGTGTTTCTTAATTAGAAAACTAAATCTGAATGTGTTGTGCAGAAACAAGCCGATCAAAATAAGGAGAATAGGAAGTCGGTAAAGATGGGTCGCCCCACTTATATAGGAGGCTCAAAGAACATTACTCGTGCCATGGAGGCATCGGTAAATTACAATAGATCTATTTTGATATAATGTAATATTAAGAGTTATTTTATAATATATGTAATTTTTTTACGAATTGCAGAGAGCTCAGACCCTGGCGCAGAGTGGTACACCGAGCGTGCTGACCGCGTATCTTGCCGTCTACGGCACCTCGACAGATCCCGTCATGGGCGAGCTTCGATTCCCTGACACCGCTACCCAGGTGTACCGCGTAAGTGTTAATATTTATTCTAACAGGTTTGAAATTTTTGTTTGAAAAGTTCAAATGTAAATGATATACTTATATTTTAATGATTAATGTGGGTGTAGGAGCGGGTGGTGGAGCAGGCTGAAGCAACGGGATCGATTTTACTTACATACCGATCTGATGCTACTGACCACAGTCCAAGACGCCGCACATGGAGGGTACCACGAAAGTTGGGAGAGAGGCCGGGGACTGGGTCCTAGCAGGGCCTATATGAGGTAAGACTCCACTCCGGCGGTTACTTCCCCTACCCTCCATGAGCGACGTCTAGAGCATGATGTTGACGCCTTGAAGACCACCGTCGAGGAGTTGAAGCAGATATTGGTACGTATATTACTTAATTGTAAAATATTATATCACATTATAGATAGTAACATATACAATATTAGTAGCCTGAGCTTATTTGGTTGTAGACTTAGTTTTGATTAATCATACTTACATAAAACTATCTAATTAAATAAACTACGTATTTCCAAACTAGATACCCAAACGAGACCTAAGACCCTAAATATTCTTAGATTGGGGTTTCGCAATAACCTGATAATGATACGAATTCGACTAAAATCTAATACACTGTTGTTACTCGTTTATTACACACAAAATTTAACAGATGCGACAGGCTCCTTCGGCTGCGGCTCCAGATGCATCTCCTTCGGCTGCGGCTCCGCAAGCCACTACCTCGGCTGCGGTTGCGCAGACCACTACTGCAGCTCCACATCCCGTTCAGACTCTCGCACAGTCCGCTCCTTCATTAGACGAGTTTTTGACGACTCAGGGCTGCACCTAGGAGAAAATACATCAGATTACGGCGTTTATCAGAGGTAGAGGAGCTGGACCGAGTTAGGGTAGTTTTTTTATATTTTGAGGATGTATGTACTTATATGATACATATTGTTTATATTTTGGACGATATTGGTGTTGTTTACTTGTTCACGATGATTTAGATTGATATCGTATTCTGTTTGTTTATTTCTTTTATATATTATGCGTGAGATGTTGATTATGAATATTTCTGTATTTGGTTATATGATATATATATTATTGTGCATAGGGCGGGGAAAAAACAGGAAGCCCATTTTTAAAAAAAAATGATATTTTGTCCCTACGGATTAATCAGTAGGGCCATATGTTGCACTTATGGATTAATCTGTAGGTGCAGCGTTTGCCCCTACACAGTTAGCCGTAGGTATCCTGATATTTTGTCCCTATGGACTCAGTAACAGGCGTTAAATTTGTCCCTACGAATTTATCCGTAGGGACATTTATCTGGACCTATGGATAAATTTGTAAGGATAAGGTTCAAGACCTACGGATAAAGCCGTAGGGACAAGTATTTTATTTTATAAATCAAATAAATATTTTGTCCCTACGGAGTAATACGTAGGGATCTATGTCCTACGGAGAAAGACGTATGGGCGATTATTACTCCGTAGGGGCATGTTCAGGACGAAGACTTGCACCTGCGGCCTTTGCCCATACGGGAGAATTTTATGGCCCTACGGACTTATCCGTAGGGGTAGTGGTTTGCCTCTATGGCTAAATCCGTAAGGACAACCTATTATTGTAGTAGTGGACTAGAACCGTGAGTATCGGAAAGATGGCATACACTATTGTATGTGTGGAACTAAGTGCCAGGGAGGCAAAGTGTCACGTCTGAAGGACGAAGGCCACCTCTTAAATCCAAGTTAGTTCTAGAATCCCCATTTGATGTTCCGAAATGACGAACGGAATATTCACGATATTACATACTCTAGTTCTTACATTAATATTGCATGACCAAAGCCCTGATCAGGCTAGGATTGAGGATAGTTGTAAGCATATGCAGAGTAAAGTACCCCACGGAGCAAAGCGTCACTCGGAGCAAAATGCATGCCATGACGATGAGTGTACCTCTTGAATCCCTGGATACTACTCTTAAATCTGTATACATGTGGGTGCTACCGGAAGACGTCCGTGGATACGCAATGCAACTTGGCATTACAAATAAAGACATTACAAAGAATGACATGATACGAATTGATTGTTCACCATGATGACATGAACATTGATTTGGAGTTGCATGTTTTATGATTAGAACATTTCATGATTAAAAACTTATTATTTTCCTCAGGACTCACATGTCACATGTTCCTGCCACATCGCTCGACACACTTTCAGCACTTTTATTACTTTACAACCCAGCAAACTTATTCGAACGCATGTTCGCTGACAGATTCTTCTATTTGATTAAAATGCATGTCAGAGCTAGACCTAAACAGGAACAAAATGATTCTCAGTGATGAGCATCCGTTAGCCAAGGGCCTTTCATATTTTCTAGCATCTTTGAGAGTATTTGTAATTTCTTTTGTTTTCAATTACCTTGTAAATGTATCTTGGTTTCACCTAGTGGTTTGAAGGCTCACTTCTATTCGCTTGAACTTGTACTTGTCGTAAACCTTGGTTACCCGGTTTATTAAATGTCATTGTTGGATTGAAATTTATATTTCTTGCAGATTACTACTGCTCGACAGACGCATAGCGTGTATATATCAAGAAGTATTTCTCGGCATAGATACATCACATGTCTCGTCACATTACCGCTATTTTATTATTTATTTTGGTAAAGGGTACATGACACTCTTTCATTTATTCCATATAACTAGGCTTTTATAGTATAAAAATCCTATTAGTCTTGATGCTTTAATGCCTCTTTCTATTTTGTTTTCTCACTCCATAAGTTTTACTTGCAAAATATTTTTAAAAACTATATTTAAAAAATATAGTTTTTGCGTGCTATAGTCTAGCAAGCAACATGTTGAAAAATCTAAAGAAACAAAAATATTTTAGAATTAAAAATCCTAATTAGTCTAAACATTTGTTTTACAGAGGAAAATGAACAATGAAATTGCAGTGATGGAATAGACAATAAGAGTTATATTATTTAAGCATGGATTAGAAAGCTTTACTAAAGCTACAACTTGAAACAAAAAAAAAAACCTAGGACTACAGTGAGATTTGTACAGTAAAATTTACAGTACATATCCTAAAACAAACTGATGGATGAGGAGCATCACAAGCCTTGAGGCTGACCTCTAACTATCTTTACACTGCTGTAGAAGCGTCTGAGGTCTTTCATCGCCTTCTCCTCGATCTGAATAGAGCGGATGGACGACGGTGCGTCCATCTCAGGCTTGAACCACCGGTTGGGGGCGAGGCCCGCCGAATCTGAAGGCAAGCCATGAGGGGCAGCAATGGAGAAGCCCGAGGTCCTCGCTTTCGGACTGTGAGAGACGCTCTGTTGCTTCTTTCCCTGCTATAAAATGACACATGAGAAAAAAAATTCCAAATGAGATCAACTTTGTTGGATGATACAAAACAAATGTTAGACGCATCACTTGATAGCTGAAGCTCAATGTTGTAAAACAAAGTTTGAAAGGCCGCCACATTGGCACTTTTAAATATCTTCGCCTAGGAACAACTTTGTAACGGAATTAAAAGGTCAAATGACAGCATAATTGGCCGTGCATAATACGCCGTGAAAGGCCAATTAACCGTTACATATATGATGTGCACAGCCCATTAAATATCTCTAATACAATGTGAAAACTCGTATCCACTTAATAGAAAACACTAGTTTTCTTCTCTCATTGACTTAAACACATAATCGGTTTATTTGTTATGCACGAACAGACGAATATAGAACGCATGTGTTTTACAATATTGTTAAAGCTTTTCGGTTTAAATTGTTTCCACCATGATTTTAGATTAGTAGAGAAAAAATACTGACTTCCAATCATCTCCGATCAACGTGATTTTTGATACATACACTATCTGGACGTGTAGAGCAAGTTGAACGGAGCGGATCGTTGGACGTCACACGAAAAAGTTCGTGAATTTGAAAAAACGTGAACCCGCCCTAACGGATCCGCAATATATATATATATATATATATATATATATATATAGAGAGAGAGAGAGAGAGAGAGAGAGAGAGGGGTTTTAATGGAGGGAAGAGGCCATAGGAGGGAATTTCCTCCAATGGCGTGAAATAGTACGCCCTACCTCATTTTTTCCGGCGATCGGCATCCATCATCTTCATCATTATCATCTAAGATGTGGGTACACCAAATTTCATGTGATTCTACAACTTTTTCACCGTTGATTTAGCAATGTAAAAAGTTCTGTTGTCGGTAAACCGTTAATTTTGAACCCACTAAATCAACGGTGAAAAGATTGTAGAATCGCATGAAATTTGGTATACCCACATCTTGATGATAACAATGAAGATGATGTGTGCCGATCGTCGGAAAAAATGAGGAAGGACATACCTTTTCGACGCAATAGGAGGAAATTCCCTCCAATGGCATCTTTCCTCCATTATATATATATATATATATATATATATATATATAGTGTGTGTGTGTGTGCGCGCGTTAAATAAAAGGCAAGGGCCCTCAAACTTTTCCTAATTACTAACCACCCCACCCCCAACACCCTGCCCCCACCCCCTCCCCCCGCGCAGAAAAAAGAACAAAAAAAGGTGTAAGTTCCTCTTAAAGCATCCTTTTAGCGGTTTCCATCCATCAAATTTATTTTCATTATTTACAATTCTTAACTAAAAAGTTAAATTAGATATTTAATTAACTAAACCCTAATGCCAAAATACCCATGTTCTTCATCTTCCATCTTTCTCACTCGCTAACCCTATACCCTAGCCACTCTGCCCACTCCCAAGGGCGGAAGCAAGGGGACGGGTTGGGGCTCGAGCCTCGGCAGTGATTTTGTCAGGGTGGTGCCTCCGGAGGTCGCCTCTTGACTGTGGACACCTGCGAAAACAAGGTTGGCCCAAACACCACAAGTAATAACAAGGAAGAAAAATAAAGAGTAATAATTGCGGAGGATAAGTTAAATGGCTCGGGTTTTGGGCCTTTATGTGTTTAAACCTGCGTATCTAGTAGTAATATAACTTAAAAGTTTGGCACCTATAACCTTTGTGTCCACCATCCAATAACCCAATTGTTTAAGTTTTGGGTTTATTCTGCCTCACGAGCCCTTTTGGGTTTCTTCTGCCTCACGAGCCCTGGTTTGCTCCCTCCCTCCCTCCCTCTCTCTATTTCTTAAGCCATGAAAGGTTGAAAGCAACGGTTGAGTATTTGAATGTCTCAAATCTTATTTTTTTCCTTCTTTTGTGTTATTTATCTATTTAGTTAAATTATTAGGCTTAATTTGAATGTTTTATTTAACCCCAATTAATATACCGGTTTAGTTTTCAAACATTACATTGTTTTAAGGCTTGGACTTCAATTTTTTTCCATTTTCCTTGAATAATTTAGGATTTAATTAATGCATCCATACATAAATATACAGAGTTTTAGATTAGAATTCTTTTAGAATAAAAATTAACGCTTATGGATGCTTACATTGGAATTTAGATTGAAAAATGAGTAAACCAAGGCTATGGGCAAAAAAAATTGGCTCCAATACCGAAGAGGTTCAAGCCAACACACTTCCTTCTTCCTCAAAAGTATCCTTTCAATCTAATAATTCTTCTATGCGTTGACTAATTGAGAATGAAGTCATTATGATTCATTCGCTTCGAGCCATTGACCGAGTTTTGGGTTATCGAAGTTTTTTGGGTGGTTTGTAAGTATATTATCGGGCCCCTCCTTACTCCAAATCTGGTCTCCGCCCCTGACCACTCCGTCACTGCCACTACCCTCATTTTCGGTCACCACCACCGCCCTTCTTCCCTAACAAACCCAATAAACACTAATAAACCCAATAACCTATCCAGAACCTTCACCTCCTCTTCCATCCCCACCCCAAACTCCACACACCACTCTCCCTCCTCTACCCTCTGCCACAATTAAGCACCCACCTCCCTACTTCGCCCGAGCCTCAATCGAGCCCCACCTTCCTCCTCCACCCCAATCAACCCCTGCCTCAAGCCCCCACATGCTCCTCCGCCCAAATCATCAACCTTTTCCCATGTTTTTTTGAAGCAAGAAGAAGAAGAAGAAGAACTTTTTATTTCTAATTTGAAATTATCTTAATTACGAAAGAAACAAAGTTTAAGGAAAACTAACTAAAAAATGATCTTGAACATCATTACCGTAAAATCATACCGTTGAGTTAGATGAATATTCCCCCAAAAAAAAATTCTAGACAGTCGGGGTGCTTTAAGGGTAACTTGGAAGTTTTGGGATGGCAATAAGTAAAAACCAAGTTTTGGGGGAGTTTTAGTAATTAGAAAAGTTTTGGGTACCTATTAAGTCAAAAATCCAAAATAAAAGTTTTTGGGGGTGTAACTTCAGTCCCTAAGACACATTCTTTACTTTCCAAACCTTTTCATATTCCTCATTATCTGTTTAGATTGTATTTACAGTATTACACATTAAGACTAATAAATATCGAATAAAAGTCTTGCTGCACTTGTGGAAATAAGTATCACCGTTTTTTATGCATCTTTTCGAGAGAGAAAAGTGAGATACATTTAGACTATTTCCCATAAAAGTCTAATGCCTATTTTGAGTATATATACATAGTATATGTGATAAGACGGTCGGATGTGCATGTATTTGTGCACGCACTTTTTTAGCACACTTATTATTGTCCTTATAATTGTTTTTACCATCATTCCATGAAAACAATACTTATGCTTGCAGGTCCTTGTGTCCTACTCTTACAGAATTGTTGTATCCCAGTTCCCACACTGTATTCATGTCAATGTTTCTAGCACATAGCACAAGCAGCATGAAAAAACACGGAATTTAAGAAATCAACATAATCAATCATACCTGTTGGATCTGAATATCCTTTAATGATGGCCGGTGCTGACCAGGTGAAGTGCCCGCTGCTGACCAAGGAGGTGTGCTCTTCTCTACTTCTGAAGAAGCCACTGCATGTGCAGGCGCAACAGCTATCGGGCACGATGGGGGCCCGGGCATAAACGAACTCAATCTAACTTGTCCCGTGCCAACAATCTCAACCGAATCGTCCAACCGTTGGTTTGGTTTAACACCTGTCCCCTCGTTTGCTTTACTTTGCTCATTCTGAATGTCACGAAGAGAGGCGGGCCCTTTCATAATTTTTGCACCACCCCATGCCGGGCCCTCACTTTTGGGAGTTGGTGGTTGTGGAGCCGGTTTTGGGGTGTCATCTAGAGCACCGCTCAGAAACATTGATAGCCCGCCTTTCTTATTATTCTTTTTCTTAGTTGGAATTGAATGGGAAGACTTATTTTTGTTAGAATTAGAAATGGCTCTCGGGCTACAGGGAGAGCGTGGAGTAAAGTCGTCGATTATTCTGCTTTCGACAGCAAATTTGATTTCAGCGTCTTTCTGATAAAATAAATACACGATTGTGCATATAAATGAATTTCCTGTGTAGAAATACATGTGAAAATGGACTTGGCTCAAATATGACAAGGCTTGCAGGAGAGCAACACTTTTTCTCGTATTTAAAGCAAGATATCAAAAGCTGCATTTTTTTGGTCTCACCTTCAACAGGTTATTAAAATGTTCCGTTTCTGCAACTTTTTTATCCCCAAAATACACCTAATTTTTCTGCCACTTTTTTCACATCGCTCACCTAATTCTTTTACCGAGTATTTGGAGGAAAAAAATTACCGAACAAGAAAAATTGACATCGAATGAAGTAAGATGTGCAGTTTTTAAAAAAGAGTGATATTCTGCTTAATGGACAAAAGTGAGGGAGGTCTCTTGCAGTCAAGCCATTAAACAAATATCAAAAGGAAAGCAATAAAGTCTCTTTAAAACTGACCTTTCCTTCAGAATTTTGAAGACATTTATCATCTGGGAACCCTTTCAGCGAGTCCAGCTCCACAAATAATTCTTGACTTTTGGAAAGAGCATCGGCAGGTGCCAAGTCTTTCTGTTTGCTCCTCCTTCTTTCTTTTCTAGAAACATCAAACTTCTTATTACCCTTTGAATCAGACAACATTGGAAAAGGCAGCTTCGTGTCTCGCTCAACAGGTGAGCCAAGCTCGGCAAGTGCAGTCTCAAGATAGGATCTTGTATTGAGTTTAGCAATTTGTTGGTCATCAAGAACAAGACCATTGAGCTGCTTAGCTTCAAGCATCTCTATCTGCTGCAACTTCTTCCTAAGGGCTCTGACTTGTTTAGAGACGGTTTCGTCCACACCATTCTCGCCTTGCATGAACAAATCTGATCTTGGGTCTCCAAACTTTTTCAAGCTGGGTTTCTTGTAACCCCGAGGCATGAAACCGTCAATCTCATCGTCACCTTCTTCACTGTAAACAACGGCAGGAAAAGTAGCCGTAGGTGTAGGTAAACGGCGGTAACTCCAAGGCTCGGAGGATTTTGCATCCAATAATTTCTCAAGATTTGCTAAAATTTCCAGTGAAGCGCCCATAACCGAAGGTGCAGATATCATGAAAATGTAATCAAGGTTGCGTAAAGCAATGTCCTAAGAATTATAGATAATCAGATTCAGAATAACAGAAATCTAAAACTTGGATGGAAAGAGGGTATGCGTATGCTTCCCTTGGTATTCGAAGGGCAAAGATTGGCTAAATTGCATGCAACTCTTCTGCCTTCTCTTCATTCAACAAGATACCACCCTAACTTTTGAAAACATGCAATTTACCCCAATTCTAATATCTTTAAAAATTCCATTTATGCAACTCTTTTTATTTTTCCATGGCACTTTTTCCATTGAGTTTAATAGTTTCATCAAAGGATATTATGGGGGGAATGGCAGAAATAAATCCTAACAACAAAAAGCCATTATCCTAAATTTTGGAGTCGATTGTATGCATAGTTTTCTTTCATTCTACTCTCTTTTAGGCGCTCTCCTCAACCAAATTGAAAATTAACTTTTTAACCAACTCTATCCATGTACAAAAATAAATAGCCATGAAGTGAAATTTTATTAAGTTCAGGTGGTAGCTGCTCCACAAACAAAATAAGGGTAACATTTAGATCTCTCTATCACACGCGAGCGCGCAGAATAATAGAGGAAAGAGGCCATAGGAGGCTTTTTCACCATGTGGCGTCAAAAAACTACACCCTCCACCATTTTATTCGACAATCAGTATTGTCCATCTTATCTTCATCATCTAATATGTCGATATACCAAATTTCATATGATTCCAACACTTTTTCACCATTGATTTAGTAAGAGAAAAATTAACGGTTTACCGACACTAGAACTTTTTATATTGCTAAATCAGTGGTGAAAAGGTCGTAGAATCACATGAAATTTGTAGTATCGATATATTAGACAACGAAGATCAAGATGGACAATGCTGATCATCGAATAAAATGGTGGAGGGTGTAGATTTTTGACGCCACATGGCAAAATAACCTCCTATGGCCTCTTTCCTCCATTATTCTTTTATATATATATATATATATATATATAAGAGAACAATAATTACCTCACAGTGTTTTCTTAATTCATCAGCTCCAAGAGAATCCGCAATTTCAAGAAGTTGTATTGCGTTCCTCGGCTCTACTAGAAACTCAGCTGCAACCTTTTCACATAGGCTTTTCAAACTAGGTATGGGCCTATTATTTGAATCATTGCTTTGCTTAGTCGGCAATTTTCTGTCTTCGAGTATATCCTTGAAAAGAAGCTCTTCATCTAGTTCTTCAGGCTTATTACTGTCTTCAAAAATTGGTTTTTCCTGGCTCACAGTTAAGCTTGGAAGATGCATAGGGTGATAAAGAGCACATACAAATAGCATGTGTGTTTCACCAACACAAACTGAAATAGCACGCTTAATGCCATGCAAGCGTGTAGCAATCGGAGCCTCACCCTTACATTTTTTCCCATCCCATATATAAACATCACCTGTCATCGTAACAGCAGATGTCCAATACTTTCCTGCTGAAATGCTCACAATGTTTCTCCCACACAAGGAGTACACCTATTAGTGAAAACATTGCTGATGGTCAGTATAATTCTAGATGGAAGTTGAATATTTATGTAATGGACTTATGGTCGTAACTTTCAATATTGGGAATCTTGAAGAATAATTTTGTAATTTATCATGATGAAATAATGAGTATTTGGACATAATATTTAGGTAAGCTCTTAAAACTTAATAATTTAATATGTTTATGTTTTATTTTGAGGTTAAATTTCATTAGACCACCCTACGGTTTGAGGATGTATCACATAAACCCCCCAATGTTTCAAAATCAGACAAGACACCTCCCTAAATTTTGAGGTTATATCACATAACCCCTCTAGTTACAGAACGCTATAATAAACAACCCAAAGTTTATTGAGTTTTTTCAAAAAAAAAATGACCTTTCATATAAAAGTTAAAAGGATTATTATGCCCTTATGTTAAGGAAAATAAAATAAACCCCCCTTAAGGTTTGGGGATGTATCAGATAACCCCCCCCCCCCATACACGCCTTCCCCCCCCCCCACCCAAAAAAAAGGTCTCAAAATCAGACAAGCTACCTCTCTAAATTTTGAAGTTATATCACATAAACCCTCTATGTTTCAAAACGCTATAATAAACAACCCAAAGTTTATTGAGTTTTTCAAAATTGGACCTTTCATATGAAAGAAAAGGAAATTAATGGTAACCTTATGTTAAGAAAAATAAAATAACCAATAAAGGATAAATATATTAAAATTATTTGTTTAGCGTGACTTTTCTCCCCTTCTCCAATCACGCGCTCTCGTTCAATTCTCATTATCCCCCACTTCACATGAAATACTTCAAAAACGTTGACGAAATAAATATATCAATTTCAGACTAGAATTACTATAATTGGTTGAACGATTAAACATCAATGGTGTAAAAGTAGAAATATAAATAAGAAATGAAAATAACTTATGGATGGGAAAATTTCATAGCGAGAGATTTAATTATATCGACTTTTCTCCCCTTCTCCAATCACGTAACTCTCTTTCAATTCTCTTTATCCCCCTCCTTTTCACATGAAATTCTTCCAATATGTTGACGAAATAAATATATGGAAGGGAAAATTTCATAGCGAGAGGTTTAATTATATCAGGTTAAGAGATACAAAAAAAATTGAACATGAAAATAAAAATGATGAGAAAGTAGAATGAACAATGAAAAAGAAAGGAAAAATTATGTGTGTGTGTGTGTGTGTGGAATACGTTGAGGCCGGGCTCATTTTTCAAAATGAGGCCAATTCCTCAAATTCCCAAACCATCGTGTTTTTCACCGATCCGACCGGTCATCGTGATCTAAATGTTTTATATAGCTTATGTATCATAATTCATGTGATTTGGAGACCTCTAGCATACCCATCAAGTGATCGAATTTTTCATATACCGAAATACCGTTAATTTTAAATATAAAAAAAACCCAATCGATGTGCTAGAGGTCTCCAAATCTCGTGATTTTTTATACGTAAGCTATCTAAGACGTAGATCACAACGATCGGCCGGATTGGTGAAATACACAGCGGTTTGAGAGTTTGATATTGATACACCCCAAATATTAGGGGGTTTAGTGGAATTTTTTCCCAAGTTGTTTATTGTTGTGCAGTATAATCTTTTTGTGGCTGTCTGTAGATCTGTAGACATTATATTGAGATTTTAGACACTATATATTTATTCAAATTTCTTTTTTTATCTAAATTATGCCGATTTCCTTTCTAACCAGAACTTTCTGGTTTTATTATTTTAAAAAATAAAAACAAACCGCATATGCAGTTTATGCGGCATGTAGACTTCTGCTCCGCAATCCCCATGTTGGCATGCCACATTCCATAACTTTGAATATTTAATGATGAACAATCCTTTTATCTATTTCCACGTCCACATATAAGGTACTTAAATTTATATAAACAAGACTAGATAAAGTTGGTGATTGAAACCTGCTGACATCTTAAATCAGGATCTGAGGAAACCCAATAAAACAATGCACCATCATCAGTGAGAGCAGTGCTATGAGTCATTCCAGCAGCGACCGAAATTACATGAAGCCGTTCCATGCGATGGAACTTCAATGGTGCATTTCCGCTTTTCTTTAGACTCCTAGCAATGACCACACGCCTTGGGGTAACAAGCCGGTGACCCCATGTGAATACCTACACAAAAAATAAAAGGGCATCGCATGCCATAAGACCAAATTTAGCAATATAATCAAAGTATGTTGGGAGTACAATTGCCGAGGATCCGTCAATATAAAGATATTAGGGAATACAACTGCAAAGCTGCATCCCTTGACCCTCACCAAAACTTCGGTGTATTAGTATAATGGAAGGAACTTTAAGATGGTATCAAAACCATCCAGGTTCAAATCCCATCTTGGGCACATTTGAGAAACGAGTTTTATTAGAATACTGTTGTTGTGCTAAAGCCTAGGTTTTGGCCCACAAAAAGAACGCTCCATCTTGCAGGGCTTTTTAGAGTATAAAAATCCTATATACATCAACCCACACAACTCTAGAGTTTCGGTACAGTGGCAAGGACTTCAAGATAATTGCAATCTAAATTGATAACAAAATAAACCACCTTATACACAACATTGAACAAATGCTCAAAGGATTATTACTATCACTACGTAATATTCAGACATGTGTGTGTAGGGATCTTCAAATCCATTGATTTTTCATGCACATAGACTTGAGGGTATGGTGATCAACTTAAACGGTTCGGATAGTTCAAATATGTCGTGGATCGTGAGTTCCCGTTTTTAAAAAACACGGATCGGTTTGCAATGGAGCGCTCCCACATATATATACATATATATGTACATGAGAATAATGAAGGAAAGAGGCCCTAGGAAGTTTTTTGCGTTAGGTGGAGACAAAAAGTACGCCCTCCACCATTTTATTCGACGATCGGCACCTTCCAACTTGATATACATGCTCTAATTTGTCGATACACCAAATTTCATATGATTACAACACCATTTCACCGTTGATTTAGCAAATGTAAAAAGTTCTACTGTCGGTAAACCGTTAATTTTGCACCCACTAAATCAACGGTGAAATGATGTTGTCATCATGTGAAATGATGTTGTAATCATATGAAATTTGGTGTATCGACAAATTAGAGAATGGATGTCAAGTTGGAAGGTGCCGATCGTCGAATAAAATGGTGGAGGCGTACCTTTTTCCGCCGCCTAACGCAAAAAGCCTTCTAGGGTCTCTTTCCTCCATTATTCTCTTTCTATATATAGGGGTCTTCAAATCCTTTGATTTTTCATACGCCTATACTTGAGGGTAGCGTGATCAACTTGAACGGTTTGGATCGTTCAAATATGGCATGGATCAAATTCCCGCTTTTGAAAAACGCAGACTGGTTTGCAATGGAGCGCTTATATATATATATATATCTGTGTGTGTGTGTGTGTGTGTCTCTTCAAATCCTTTGATTTTTCACGCGTATAGACTTGAGGGTAGGATGATCAACTCGGATCGTTCAAATATGTCGTGGATCGAGAGTTCCCGTTTTTAAAAAACACGGACCCGTTTGCAATGGAGCGCTCCCTATATAGAGAGAGGTCTTCAAATCCTTTGATTTTTCATGCGCATAGACTTGAGAGTAGGGTGATCAACTTGAACGGTTCGGATCGTTCAAATATGTCGTTGAACAAGAGTTCCCGTTTTTGAAAAACGCGGACCGGTTTGCAATTGAGCGCTCCCCTATATATAGAGGAGCGCTCCATTGCAAACCGGTCAGCGTTTTTCAAAAACGGAAACTCTCGATCCACAAAATATTTGACCGATCCGAACCGTTCAAGTGTCTATGCGCATCAAAATCAAAGAATTTAAAGACCTCTAACCAATGTATTAGATGGAGTATATGTTGCTATATTAAAAGACGTTTATTTTGCACTTATTCGATGCATGGGTTAGAGGTGTTTAAATCTTTTGATTTTTCATACGCATATATTTGAGGGTAGGGTAATCAACTTGAACGGTTTGGATCGTTCAAATATGTCGTGGATCGAGAGTTCCCGTTTTTAAAAAACGTGGACCGGTTTGCAATAGATCACTCTCATACACACAGTACGGATCCGTTAGGACGGGTTCACATTTTTAAATTCACGAACCTGAATAACGGCCGTTGGATCTATCATTTACTTTCAACGACTCCAATCAAAACAAATTAATTAATTTATTAAATAACAAAGTAAATATTCTCTTACCTAATTTTTGGGATCCATGATTATATGATTCCAATACTCATGATTCTAATTAATATTACCCAAATTTTTTTAATGAACCCAAAAATAAAATATCAAAAAATCAAACAAATTCAATCCCATGATTCTAAAACCCGAAGATAAAATATCAAAATATCCAATAAATTCAATCCCCATGATTTTAAGCCAATATTACCCAAAATATTCCATGATCCATATTACCAAAAATAAATGAATAGAGATACGCATGGATCCCAAAAATTAGGTAAGAATATTTACTTTGTTATTTAATAGATTTATTAATTTGTTTCAATCGGAGTTGTTGAAAGCAAAGGATAGATCCAACGGTTATTCGGGTTCGTGAATTTAAAAACACGAACCCGCCCTAACAGATCCGTACTATATGTGTGTGTAGATAAGGCTAATTTACTTCCATAGTATAACCGGCTTAGCTACGCCTTGTGGATAATTACTCTATTTAACCATCATTCATGGATAAAGTAGGGATAGATTTTGTAATTTTCAAGGAGAGAAGATAGATAATCTTGTAATTAATATGGAAATTGATTAATACAAGGGGAAAGAAAATCTCAAAGGATTTTTATAAGATTCTCTACCTTCTCTCTCCTTGAAAATGACAAAAGCTACCATTATTTTATCCATACATGATGGTAAAGGAACTAATTATTCACAAGACATAACTAAGCTGGTTATGCCCGGAAACTCTCGATCTACGATATGTTTTAACAATCCGATGCGTTCAAGTTGATCATCCAACCTTCAAATCTGTGTATGAAAAATCAAAGGATTCAAAGACCTCTATCCTTTGTATTGAATGGGTACAAAATTGAACGTCTTTCGCTAATGCAACATAAATTTCATTCGATGCATAAGTTAGAGGTCTTCATATCCTTTAATTTTTCATACACATAAATTTAAAAGTAGGTAATCAACTTGAACGGATTAGATAGTTAAAACATGTCGTAGATCAAGAGTTCTTATTTTTTTAAAACGCAGACCGGTTCACTACTATATATATATATATATATATATATATATATATATATATGAGAATAATGGAAAAAAAGAGGCCCTAGAAGGCTTTTTCGTTAGGTAGCGTCAAAAATCTATGTCCCCGCCATTTTATTCAACGATCGGCATCATCATCATCTTTATCATCTAACATTTGGATACACCAAATTTCATGTGATTCTACCACTTTTTCACCGTTGAATTAGCAATGTAAGAAGTTCTATTGTCAGTAAACCGTTAATTTTGCACCCACTAAATCAACAGTGAAAAGTGGTAGAATCACATAAAATTTGGTGTATCCACATTTTAGATGATAAAGATGAAGATCATAAATGCCGGTTGTCGAAAAAAATCGAGGATGTATTTTTTCGATGCCATAAGAAGAAATTCCCTCTTATGGCACCTTTCCTCCACACACATACTTCTAGAAGAAGAGGGAATCTCCTCCTTCCATGTTTTATACCGTTGGATGATTTGATCTAGTGGTGGAAAACATGGGATAATGTCATCACCATTTTTTGTGCGATGTTATCACTAACTACTTTACTAAATCACAAATCCAACGGTCCGGTCTCATTTCTTATTTTGGAGGTCCACTTCTCAAACACACAATCCCTCATGTTTTTCCCCGATCCGCACCGGTCATCGTGATCTACGTACGTTAGATTATGTATCAATTTTACGGGATTTGGAGACCTCCAATACATCAATCAAGTGATCTTGTTTTTCATGCATCGTAAAACCATCGATTTTTTAGTCTATTTGATGGATTAGTTTGAGATCTTCAAATATCGTAAAGTTTGATATATATAACCTATCTAACACATTTGGATCACGATGACCGGTGCGGATCGGTGAAAAACACGAGGGATTGTGTGTTTGAGAAGTGGACCTCAAAATAAAAAATGAGGCCGGACCTCATATATATATATATATATATATATATATATATATATATATATATATATATATTGTGAAGCATGGTTGGAAAGGTCAGCTGAAACACGGTACATATCTTAATTTGAGTACTACTATCAGCAAAGTATTATTTAGACAAGTATTTACCTCACTGTCAGCTCCTAAAACTATTGTATGATACTTTGCTGCAGAAACTCCTCTGAAAACTTTTCCTTTCAAGTACTCAACCATTCGTGGTGTGTAGTTTGAGGCTGAGTTGGAGGTGCCATAACCAAGCTGGCCTTCCTTGTTGCAACCCCATGTGAAAACTTCACCAGACTCTGTGATTGCAGCAGTGTGTTTGTTCGCAGCAGAAACAGCAATCACTCTGGTCCTTAGTGAACTAACACGTCGTGGAGTTGGTTGTGTGTCAACAGAAGTATAACCAAGCTGCCCCTCTGCATGCCACAAAAATAAACAGATGAGTAAGGCATAAAGAAAAACAAACCGTCGTCATCGTCTAAACTTTTCTCATTAAAGTGGGGTCTGAAGCAAGGCTCCATGAACATTTGAACAAGCGTAAGGACTGGATGTCAACCTAACGGTAACCCTTAGTGCCAAATTGATGGACGAAGAAACTAAGAACGAAAGATATGCTTACCATAAAATCCTAAATGACCAATTGGCGTCCACCATATTCTCCTGGACAGGGGAAAGGTCTAGAAGAAGAAAGATTGATAAAATTTTCTATAAGAAATTGTACAAGAAAACAAGAAATTGTTTGACTTTTAGATAATGGCATCTTCCAAATTGTGAATGTGACCATCGTAAATCATATTCTGAGACTACAACACTCCAGTGGCAACAAATGGGAACTTTCTTGTAACACTACATAAGAACAGGCTTCTTCAACATGTAGTTTTATTCTTCCTCACAAAAGACAAAAACATGTGATTTTATTGAGCAAGTGTAAAATATGATATGCTTCAGACTAAAAAGAAATACCATTGATAAAACTACTTTAAGAATACCAAGTGCAGCATTTAAGTTAATCATTAAGGTCTAACATGCAAATATTAGGTGGTGGATTCTAAATGTCTACCTCTATTTGATCCCCAAGTGAAAACCTCCCCACTCTCGGTTGCAATGACTGTGTGGTGTTTTGCTGCTGCAATAGCTTTAACTCGCCGAGATCCCAATCCCGATGTCACCTGGCGAGGAGTAATGACAGCAGCTTGACCACTATAAGCAATCACAAGTCAGGATACTTGCACACATATATAACTTCAGAGAAGACTACCAAACAAACGATTTCAACCGAAGATAAAACAGGAGAATAGTCGGTTGGAAAAAAAACATTTGGGAAGAACATGGTTACAATAGCTCACTGTTTCCTCCAGCCATAATTTAAAGCTCAAAACAGTTACTATAGAAACACTAAACAGCCTATACTCTTGCAGAAACCTTAAGTTTTTATCAAAGAGAGCTTAAGAACAGGAACCAAGGAAGATTTATCATTTTTCTCTCTAGAATGTTCCTGCATTTTCTTAGTACTGTGCCTACAAGACATGAAGCAGATTGCAAGGCAAAACTAGTATAGCTTTATTACCTTATATGATGCACAAGCTGTTTTAACAAGAATTGAACATTTTTTTCCAGATTCACAAGCACATTACTTGGATTCCTCGAAATGTAGCAAAAAACAGTAATTCAGAATTTAAAAAACATGGTTTCTTTCACTACTTTACTAAAAGAATAAGAGAATATATACCTTATGTATAATAAACTAGCCGGTTTAGAAGAGGAGATGGGGTTGGGAGCTTAAAACATCAAAAGCTTGGACAAATGCTTTGTCCATTAATCTCACCCCATATCTTCTGAAACCACACATTTTATTTCTCTAAAACTAAAGATCGCTTCGATGAACAATAAAACGGAACAATCCTTTGCACCAAGTATCACCTATTGCTATATTTTACCATGCAGTTTGCACTTGAGTATCACTCTCACCCCGAAGCACTCACTAAAATCATTATTGATTTCAAAATCATTTCTCTCATTTTAATTGAGAATAACAATGGATGGGGTGGCAATTAGCCCAAACCCTTCACAAGTCAGAACAGTTCCATCTGCCTCTAAACAACATGGGATATGTTTTACTACTTTATAAGAGGGCTTCGACTAAACAGTCTATCCCAAACAAGAATACTGACCAGATCCAGGCTTACAAATGTAGACCGTCAAGCCAGAATATAACAAGTGTGACTAGGCTATCTATTTAAGGCCTTCCATCAATTTAATATGGAAGTAAGTTATAAATTAAGATAAACATCTTAACCACCCCAACTCCTAATAACATTTATCTATCTATTTTGCTAGTTATAAACATATAATAGTCTATATAGAAAATTTTCTTTATAATTAACTTGGGTCCAGGCTAAATACTGAATATAAGTTCAATCAGACCTGGGCCATACTATTAAAGCATGTTTCAAAGAGGGCCAGGCTTGAGCTCAAGGAAAAACATATGGACCTGGACTCGTACTCATGAGTGCGGCCGAAGGTCACATCACCAACCCTATAGATGGAGACAGAATTTTTTTAAATATGAATTGAAACATTTCTCATATTAATTGCTACTTACGATCAACTATAAGGTCTCAGATGCCCACATTTCACAATCAACAATACCTTTTCCTGCTTTGAAATCAAGAATATTTACCCAAAGCAGCTTTTGGTTCAACCAGCCAAACCCTAGTGCATATCCTTCGTAGCAAATTTGCAGATAAAAGATATGACAAGTCAATTAAATAAATGTGTTCATAGCTAGTCCTAATATGTCCCACCAGCAGTTATAGCCTTGGATTTGGTCAAGGTTCTCAATTACGACTAGAAAACTTTTGGATACAGAAAATAGCCTACTAACATACTTGGTGCTATGGTAATTTCTTGAGAAATGAGATTAACCTTGCAAGTGATATTCCCAACTACAGTCAAATATAATATACATGATTAGCCATGTACACACAAATTATAAATCTCATCATCTGCATGAATTGCTATTTGTGTCCTCAATAATGCTCGAAAAACCTTTGTTAAAGTAAACCATTTTTTGCATGTGTGATGCATGTGGCATGCAAGAAGATAAATTGGGGAAGGAGAGATATGCATGCAAAATAATCTGAAAGTAAATAATAATCTAAGAAACCTATAACAAATTTTGCATACCAAGAAATAAATTGGCTATTACTTTAATTTACTGGACTAATGTGTAGTTATATCCATGGTTTTGTAGAACATGAATGATTTAAACTAGTTGATAGGATTATTAAAAAGTAGAAATAAATAGACAGGAATAACGGCACCATTGTAATATTAAGCAGCTTCTTTTCCTTCATATTTGTGGTCTTTAATTAGGCAAGTAGCTAGTGACGAGTTGAATGCAAGTCAAGAACTCATGTAAATAATTTGCAATCATATAATAGATAGCTGTAGAACAACTTAATACAACCATAGAGTCGTGTAAAGAAAGAACATAGCATAAGCAGCTGTGCAATAACATAAACAAATAAGTTATGACAAATAAAATCATGCCTTGCAATCATGAATGAACCTGCCAAACTTAGCATTTAAATAAACATAAGAAGATATACAATAACGAAATTAAGTTACTCATCATCATGTTACCTGTGGATATCAAAATCTGGATGTCCAAGTCGACCTCCCCTTCCAAATCCCCATGTATAAATTTCTCCACTGGAACCAACTGCTACACTATGAAATTTGGAAGCAGCGATAATCTTAATATAAAAGTCCTGAAGAGCGTCCACTTTGCAAGGCAATTTTTGTATGTGAGCATTGCCAGTTCCCAACTGGTAGTTTGTGCCACTCCCCCAACTGAAGACTTCAATAGCAACTAAAATGACAGTAAATGAGAACATCATAAGAGAAGTTCCTCGAAGCAAGATAAGAAAGCACAGTGAACATTCCATAGCATAAAAATAGAAAGAGATACTCCAAACGAGTAAAGATATGAATTCAATAGCAGCAAAATTTATGCCAACAAAAAAAATTAATATCAAACCCCATATTCTTTCACCCAAATTATGCTGAAGGTTGGGGAAAATACTTTATATACCAACACACCTACAAAGGTTACAGAACCATTTTTGAAGGCAGAAACTTGGCCTTTTAAGCTGCAGCATTTTTCTTAATCCACTATATACACGGACGATATAATATACACACAGGTTGCTCAGACACCATCCGAAGACTCATGGCACCATACTTCAAAGTTGTATGAGGGAGAGGGAAATATTTTATATTTAGACAGACTTCATTAACAAGAACATCTATCATGGAAAAATAACCTTTATTTACAGAATCTGTCACAATCAAACATAAAAAAGGACCCAATCACAAATACTCGAAGAATATTATTTCCATCATCTCATACTGGCTTTTTGGAAAGAAAAGAAAGAAAGAAATTACCGGAATCAAGCTCATTCCCAACAGCTTGTGATACAGGTCCAGATATAAGATCAACCGGGGTGCGAAATTTAGAGTCCTCGAGCATGAGGGATGCACCGGATTGCAGCAGTATGCTTGCCACAGCAAGATGGCCAAAATGAAGAGCCCTATGCAAGCTGCTCCACCCCGATTCTCCATCCTGCCAATAAATAAATAACTTCTATAGGTTACACACAGACACCAGATTTCAATATATAAAATCAAATGCAACATACTGAAGCGAATGAGCAAGTTAAAAAAATCGTCTGTATATGTTTGTGGCAATCTTAGCTTATACACGGAATGTCACAGTACATAGAACGAAAACAGGAACGAAATGCAAATGCAATAGAGAAAATATTTTCAAAGTAAGAAATTATCGCTAGCTACTTAACTAACTTATTATGCAAACAGGAACATGTAGATGTTGTTGTATATGTTGGTTATTAAATAGCTAGTATAAATTTAAATACCATCATTTATTTTTTTTAAACATGCAAAGGAAAATGTCCATGTAGTAATTGTCCTTGAAAGTTGGAACACTTGACTGATTTAACAGTTTGGAACGAAACAGTTTCATGCTTGGGAACATAATGTTCCAAAACAGAAAACATTGGATTATAAAGATTTCTAGTAATTCGGGTTTGTAATGTATCTAAGATTTTTAATCTGTTGTGTATTCAATTTTTTTCCTATTGATGATATATGCAATGCAAATTTAAGAGGCCCAATAAACATATTTTGATAATTTAATATATATGGATGTGAGCAGCATAAAGATGGAATTGCAGCATGAAGGGTATAACAGACAAACCCTAGCATCAGGATCAGCACCAGCAGCGAGCAGTCTCCTCACAATAGGCACATGATTCCTCCATGTTGCAATGTGAAGAGAAGTGAGACCAAATGCGTTCCTTGAATCAATATTGCCACCATTTTTCTTTAGCAATGCCAAAGCTGAATCTACTTCAGCTACAGATCCTTGTTGTGATGCAAACCACAAATCTTTCAAAGAACTGGCTGATAATTTCCGATAAGAAGCTTGCTTCCCCGGGCCTGAAGGCGAGATTAAAGCATCCATGAACAACTATCTCACACCAAAAGTACCAACTTTATATTAAGCTTTCAAACTAGAGCAAATCGAATTCTGAATCCCGTAAAATAGGAACTCTTCAATCATATAGATATCTCATTGTCTAATGTATGCAATGGGCTTAAGTTTGACAGTAGGTTAGCTCTGCTACTTCTGAACCAATAAATTCTTGCTCCTTATGTGCAGTACCAAAAGCCAGATCCTCAAATAGTCTCAAAGCTTAAACCATTTAGACTGCAACTAACCATCATACAGGTAATGCTCAAAATTCGAAACTGAGTTACCCAAAAGATCTCATCATGAATTTTCTAGATGATATAAAATGTCAAACCAAAAACTTCATCTCCACCCTCTCTCAAACAGTCAAACATTTCAAGTGTTGGCCAAGGCGCCTATTCATGGTAAATACATCAAGGAATGCCACACCTTACAGCAGATCTTTTGTAACAAATGCCTGTCAAATAAAATGCATGTATCAAGTATGGTAAATTAAACAATATCATAGAACAAAATCCATAGAACCATTATCAGCAAATGTGTAACTTTTACTTAATGCTCATCTTCTTAAATAAAAAGAAACGTGCTAAAAATCTGAAGAGTTATCACCGCGCAAGCACACAAAACAAGGATGCATCAATGTGGTCTTTTTTAGTTACAAAACAAGTATACGGAACCCACGACCTACCCTAAATAAGTAGGATTGTCTCTTCCTATGAAGCACGGACATGGACACGGACAAGGGTACGGCACGGACACAGGGCAAAACAGATTTGTATTGAGGACACGAATATATCAATGTTATATACATGTGTATTTTAATTATATGCACGTGTTTGTTAAACCAATTATACCAAATTACAAGGAACATGTACTGGTATAGCTTTAAAAGTATAATAAAAGTAAAATCAAGATTATAACTTTCAGCCATAACCATAAACTTTATTAAGCGGAAACAAATACATATAAAACATAAAAAAGAAAAACACACAAGAATATAAATCCAAAGGGGGCTGTTAGTCCCAAGTCATTTGAAAATACGATTCCGACATTTGAAAATTCATGTTGGTCTCAAGTTGTTCAAAATTGGAATTTGCTTAATATTGTTAGTCGAAACTAGTATTTTAGAATGCGAGAATTTAGATTTTAGAATTCATCGTTCAACTTTTAGTACAAAAATGAGAAAACCAATCAATCATCAAATCACCATGTACCCCTAGGTTTTCTAAAATGACATACTATACATAATAGATCCCACCTGGCCGCCGCCACCATCTCCACCGCCATCTCCGGCAGACCGCCCCCACCACCATCACTAGCCAACCCCCACCGGCCGACCGTCCCCACCATTGTCATCAGTCGACCGCCGCCCATAGCCATCGGCCGGCCGCCGCCACTGCCATCGCCCCCCGACCGCCCCGACAGCCGTCACCGACCATGGTCGCCAGCCGACCCTCGTCGGCCGACCATCCCCACCACCGTCGTCGGTCGACCGCCGCCCGTATCTGTCGGCCAATCGTCGCTACCATCCCAGTTAGCCGCCGTTGTCCCTGTTCGTCTCCGCCGACCGCCAACCATCGCCGTCTTCGACCGCCGACCGACCATCCTCATCGCCGGCCGACGGTCACCTTCGTCGCCACTGGTCATATTCCGCCATGAACCGGCGTCCGTCGAACCTCCGTGAGTGGAGTACCGACTAACATCCACAATTAAATATATTGTTCAAAATTACATATAGATTTTGAAATCAAATGACTATCATTTTGCATAAAAAAGACTTTTATCAAAATGACGTTCATTTCATTTCCAAATTATAGATGGTAAAATTACCTGGGACTAACACCCCTTAAGTGTTAAAACAATCAAATTAATAACCCTTCTTTAAGAGATATGGAGTTTCATAGTCCCGACTTCATATTTATAACAATTTGGACCTTCACTCCTAATTCTAATCCATCATACACGAGATTTAAAATATTTGACAATCTTGTATCTTTGAAGTCATTAAAGTTGTCCACACACATATTACAAATTCTTATTTTTCAACCCTCTACGCTATGATGAAGTGTCAAACATGTCCAATTTGGGTTGACATGGCCCAAGAGTGTCAGACACGATGTCAGGCAGAGTGTCCAAGCATCTGATTCACGGCCATGGCATGCAGATAGAAGTGTTCGTTCTTCCTAAGTCTCCTTTTTTGGTTGCATGTCGTTATGCCTTTATTGGTTGCATGCCTTGAACTTGTCACCTCCTTGTCCCAATTTCTAATGCCCTACCAACTTCCCACCCCTTGGGAGTGCATCAATACCAGAAAGCCTCAATACTGGAAGGCCTGCAAATGCTAATATGGAAGCCAAAAACTTCTATCAAATGTTTGGTTCAGTAAATATTTACAGGCGTCATAAAAGATTGGTGATTGGCAAATAACTAACCTATGTTTCATGTATATGGTTATCATACTATTGACTTAATGATTTCGACCTACATCAACTATATATAACTGAAGAAAGTTTACTTGCAAACAATTACTTTGCAAAGCTATAGCATAGCTGCATAACCACAGCCAAACTACCATAGGTGTACAAATTGCAAACAACCTAATGCAAAAGCATATCATATGACACATGAATGTAATAATTGCATAAACAAGATCCCCTAAGCAAACAAAAATATTCTAGTTCAAGTTTTATATTGGTTGTACAAATGGAAATTTTGCCACAATTATATTGGCACATTAATGGTTTCCTACTTGGTTCACAATAGAAATAACACATTTTGTGAGGAATGTTTGATATACATTAGTAAGTAGCAAGCATATTTAAGAATCGGTGCTAATATCATTAAATTACCAAATACTCAAAAGCTTGTGTGATCTTCAGACCTTCGCAAAGCGAGTTCGACTGACTTTAAGTTAAATGACTCCAAATGCACATTTATCTTTAAGTAAAGATGGAACAGATTAGGGAATTCACACTTGTCTCTCTGTGCCTTAGAAATAACAAAGTTCCGTAGAACGAATCTGTTATCTTTCTTGTTGTTCTAGACTTTCCCCTCCAAGTCTAGATATATTTCGAAAACACCACATGCTCTTTTAATGGAATAAAAGGCTACATGGTGGTCATGGTAATGGTGATAAGGAAATTCACCCATTGTTCCTCTTCCATGCAATCAAAAGCAAGGGGGGGAAACCAACATTTTATGGCGAAAATCCTTTTGATTTTAGCTTCAAAATTTTTTGACATGGGCGAACAGATGGTAAACCAACTGAAAATCATTGTGACAAGTAAGAGTGATCACCTATTTTCTTTAGACATTTTTAAAAACAATTCAAAGACCAACTGGGGAATCAAGAGCAGCTAGCAAGACGGTCCTGCATTAAACAAATGACACTAGATGTAGAAAGAAATAACATGTTACATTTGCTTCGTTCTTTTTTTTCCTTTTTTAAGCAAAGTAAATAACTTGAACGCCTTTTTTTTCTAAACATAAACAATGAACTATAATTCCTTAAATTTGAGAAACAACAGGACAGCTACAAATCTGCAGATCACAAACTAGCATCTAAACAAGTTAACAGACATTCAATTAACCCCAACAATTTATTTTCTTACCAAAAAATATATATAATTCGAAATTAAATGGGAATCCAACAGCATAACAACACAATCAATCACATTCCCATTCACAAAAATGATTTAAAAATGCAAATCTATACCTAAAAATAAAAACCCATGTAAAAATTCGCTTCCAAATGGATCAAATGCCATCAAAAATCGAAATTTTTCCACGAATCAAGTCCAAGATGAGATTTTGACCGATAATTTCACGTACCCAGATGAAAAATCGGTTCTAAACGTTTATAATAATCCATCTCGTACAAGATCGATAAAATTTGCAGTAAAATTTCCCAGAAAATGAAGAAAGAACTCACCTGAGATCTGTGGGTTGTAATTAATCAATAATTTGCTTCCCAAATCTTTGATTTATAATTACGAGAGAGGCGAATCAACGCATGGAATATACTCGCTCACAGTTTTCTGAAGTCCCAAGGTCCCAAACTCTCTTTGTTTCTTTCTCTCTCTACAGTTGTTCTTATATTTTAGGCGACAGGGGATTTCTGGTTTCCAGGGGCATTTCCGGAATAAAACACGCACCGTGCACGTCTTCTTACTGGTCTCTCAAAAATCAACGCATTTTCTTTAATCTTTTCTGTTTTTATTTTCGAAAATACCTTTCCAACAGCAATTTTTCTATGCAAATCCTTACCAAAAAGACAAACACCTGTTTGACACTATTATTGAGGTATTGTGGGTCCTGCCATTTTGTATCTTGGATAAACTTTTGGATAGGCAAATTGCAGATATGAAAAATATTGCTCTTTTAATTTTTTTTTATTCTTTCTAATTTTGGTTGTTAGAAATATTTAACAAGTAAACAGTATCCATGAATTTAATGGTCTCAAAAAAAATCAATAGTTTTGCAAAAAATATCATAGGAGTGTGTGATCCATTTTAAAAGTTGCAGCAAGAGTTTTTCCTTCAAAGGTTTTCAATACAAAGAGGCAAAATGAGATGGTCGAACTTGGTCGGTCTCTTGTTACTTTTTATTAAAACAAATCTAAGCTTGCAATTATTTTTAATTTTAAGTATATGTTACCGTATGTCCATGCACTACAAATAGTCTTTAGTAAATCTATGCCAGGTTGTCATAAAAAAAATATCCTGACAGACATAAAATCAATGGATTCAATCCTTTTACCGGTTTGTGTTGAAGTATTCTTTGAACTGTTACTTTATATGAACCTATATTCCATTCACCTCCTCCTCTCTGTATATCCAAAATAAATTTCTTGTTCAAAGAATATTAATCTACAGAATTGATCCAAATTCAATGTCTGCTTTAATTAGGGAATGTTTTTAGAGCCTCTAGTTGAGTGAATTCGAATCTATTACATGACTCGTTTTTACTGCATTCCCAGTGAAAAAATCCTTCAAAATAAATCATATTTTTATCCAATCAAAACCAACAATCATCTCTTCCAAAAAAGATCTAAGTATTTCAAGTTCTTGTTATTATAAAAGTATGATGAAAAACGAATAATAGTTCTTAAATTTGGCTATTTTAAGTTATTGAAGAATTAATAAATAACAAACCTCTAGAACGTCTAACTGATAAAAGAATTGAATTCTATTAAATCTGATATCCAATCAAATTTTTACTGCTATCTTTACGATTATAACTAGAAGTCCTTAAATGATGTCCTTAATCCACAAAATAAAATGTTAGAAAAAACGACAAAATTTCATTAGCTAAATTTGAGAATTGGAAATGTCCATCTCATCTGGCACAAAAAACAAAAATAAGAAAATGAAAAATCAACAATCCTCTATCTCTCTCTTTCATTACACATTATTTCTCATGCTCCAAAGCCTAAAAAGAGGCTAGTATTTTTGCACGTGCAATGCATGTGTGTATATTTTGAACAACATATACTGAAGTCTTGTGGTGTAATTTTTTTCCCTGGACATTACATGAAAATTCCTAAAGATATCTATAGTTTTTCTAAATTTAGATTAAATGAATATAGTTAGTGGTAATATTAGAATTCAGAAATTTATGGGTTATAAAAAATAACAAATATATAAGAGCGCATGTATAAATTTATAATGCTTATCTCTTTTTGGGCATTTATGCAGGAGAGAGAATATGTAATGAATGAGAGAAAGAAAGAGGGTTGTTTACTTTTCATTTTCTTATTTCTGTCTTTTGTGCTGAAGGAGTTGGGCATTCTCATATTCTTATTTCTTTCTTTTGTGGTGGAGGAGTTGGGCATCTCAAATTCTCTAACTTGGCTAATAGAATTTTGTCATTTTTTTATTTTTATTTTATTGATTAATGACATTATCTAAGGATTTCTGGTTATACTATTAAGGCTTATTTCATGGAAATCGTCATGTGGTTAACCCGATTTGTCCAAAACCATCCTCACATTTAAACTGCTTACCAAAACCCTCCGCAGTTTTGATCCCTTAAACAACAACCTGTGCTGTTAGTTTTTTAACTTAATGACTATATTTGTCACGCCCCGATTCCCAACATACGGGATACGAGAGTTGACTAGGCCAGTCATGCTCCTACGTTCAGGGAATAATCCCGCCGTAGTCACACTTCGGTTTCTAGCATTACATGGTAGTCAGTAAACAGTACTTGAGTAAAAGAAAATCACAGTTCACAACTTTATTACATTGCAATTAAAAAGAGTTTGAGATACATTTATTTCACGGAATAAAATAACTAACCAATAAAACAAGATGCAGAAAGAAAAAGAGATGGCGTTGATGAAGCAGTCTAGATCTCCGCGATCTCGAAGAGCAGGTCCTGCTCCTTGGCTGGATTCACTGCGTCCTCTGAGCATGCACACTCAGATCGTCAGGACGACACATATAGCAATAAATATATATATGATGGGCATGCAATATTATTAAATATGAGGAGTACAATGAATTGCAGAATATGAGTAAAATAAATTTTGACTGAATATGAATGATGCAATGTAGGTATCATGTTAATAGGCCATATGCATGTCACTACTTATCGGCCACTGAGTCAATGAAATCAATTGGTGGAAAGGATGTCCGTGTTTAACAAGGGTCTCGTGCATGCCCGAGACAACGGCCCGCTGTGCCCGAGACATAATCCTGTCAGCCGTGCCGCTAGGCCCACGACCTAAAGTATATATATATCACTAATAGTGAATGATCATCCTCTAAATCATTGTACCTCGCTAAATACGAGTTCAATTCCACCTTGATTTCCTCATTCCCAAGGTTATAGTATGCATTTAGGTATTCGATGGGTTGTGAACAATTATCTATCGCTGTCACTTTCAATCACTTTTCCACTTATCAGTATCATTGTCGTATTTGCCACAACCCAATCACCAACACTAACATATAGACAATGCAAATCAGTCGCTAGGTTTCAACGTGAATGATCACTATGCAGCATGTATAAAGCAAACACGAAAAATAAGCAGAAATGCACTGAACAGATATACCCTATTTCAATGACGACCAATGCCATATAACTTGTAAAATTTATGATAAATCACATGTATAGAATCGACCAAAATAATATAGAAGGCATACGAAGTACACTTGATTATATAAACAGTAAAATTAATTTCATGTCAATTGGGATTCAGGTTAGGGAATTATCATCATTTTAAGGTAGCGACCAATTGCTGAAATTCCAGTTTCAGAACTGGAGACCCAACTTCACGCGCGTTTTATCAGTGATCGTGTTCAGATTCAGATGTTGCTCCAGTTGAATGAAACATATTTATATCAGTTAAGTTTCCAACGCATCAAACGTATTGTTGATATAGGTTCTGTATTGAAAGTTATGTTCTGTTTAATGTGACGGTGTAGGGAACGTTACTGCAGAAACTGCAGAACACAGCGACACTCTAAAATACAAATTAAATATCAAACGATGGTGAAAATGCACGGGACCAGATTCATATGTTAGCTCATTAAATTATCTACGCGACCCTATAGAGATCCGCATATTTTTTGTTTTATGCAGGTATGTACAGGTACTTAAATTCAGGTTTCCCCGTGGAATGCCGCCCTGGACTGCAGTCCAGAGTCGCATCCTCAATCGATTCTCGTTGCCGAAATCTACCAATATCGAAAAATAAACTGTATATGGTTCTAGATTACCGAGTTGGATTCGATATGAGCCATAGAATATCACATTCCAATCTGTATTTAATTTATAATGATTTTAATAAGCAACATGCGCGGTAAAATTTCAGATTTGACGTAGCTAGACGGAGGTGTCATTTCGTAGTGATGACGTCAATATTTTCGTCTCAAATTCTTATACGTTATTTATTATCATCAAGGGGATTTATGCGCCATAAATTCCGCCATTTTGAAATCAGGTTTTCATTAGGGGAGTGTATCGAACACTTGCCAAATATAAATATGTCACGATCGATACTTCATTTTCTTTCAACTAACAATGGTAAGTAATTCTTATAAGATCTACACAATAATAATACGCGTTATCCACTCAATCATGTTCCAACCATCATAGCTACGAGTGTAATTAAAATGTAACGGTTATACAGCAAAATATATAAAGTGTTCATACGTTAGATTATTCGTTATAACATAATACGATAGCATGAGTACTAAGTGAGGAGTTTCACTTTCCTTAGACGATCGCAACGACAATAATCCCGGCAGAGACGACAGCGAGAGGCAGCAACGGTGATGGCAAAGGCACGTGCAAAGGCACGGCACAAGCAGCGGCTACGGCAGTGAGCTCGGGCAGTTCATATAGCGGCGACGGCAGCGAGCTCGGACAGTACTGGGGCTTGGAGTTGGTGGATCGGGGAGGGTGAGCAGAGGAGGAGCTCGGAGATGGTCGGCGAGGCACGGAGGCGACGGGGGTCGGAGCTCAGGTGAGGGTGCAGGGGAGGTGCAGGGACGAGGGTGTTGGGTTCGGGTGCTGTGGCTCAGTGTTGGGGTGCTTGGAGCTCGCAGCCCGGAGGTGGTGAGCAGGGGAGTAGCTCGGTCGTTGAGGAAGGGGAGGAAAGGAGGAGATGGGGATCGAGCTCATCGGCGGGGGTCGTGCTGGTGGTGGCCACGGTGATGGGTGCAGGGTTCGGCGGTTGTTGGTTTGTGTTGATGGAGTCGGGGAGAAGGAGGGGAGAAGGAGAGAGACGAGGTCGCCAGGGAGATCGTCGGTAGCGGTCGGAGCTTGTGGATGGGTAGGCTCGGTGTTGTGGGTATGGGTTCGGGGCTGCAGGCGTTGGCGAGATGAAGGAGGAGGTGAGGTGATCGAGGAGGTGAATGAAGTAAAGAGAGGGAGCGAGCGATCGGGGTTTTTGGGCGAGTGGAGTCGGGCCGTTGGGGAAGCGAGGACGTGGGCGCGTCTCGTGAAGGTGGCGCGAGAAGGGAGGAGTCAAGGGAGAGAGTCGTTGGGGATAGTGGCCATTGGGGGAGCGAGCGGGTCATGGGGAAGATGGGCGCGAGGAAGTTGGCGAGCAGCGCGAGAAGCGGGCGTGGATGCGGTCGTCGCGGGCACGAGAAGCGAGGGAACATTGGAGGAAATGCGGGAAACAAGAGGAAGTGAGGAAGAAGGAGAGGGGGGAAGCAGGTCGGGTCGGTCGGGCATGGGTCGGGTCGGGTACGGGTAGAGTTAGGATTTTAAAAGTTTAGGGGATAATTAAAATATAATATTATAAAATATATAAAAATGAAAAATGGAATAAAAATCTGGAAAAATACGGAAAAATCATATTCGGAACTGGGGATTTAAAATATCACCCCCTCTTTCTCTAAATAATTTTTTCAAACCCGTTGTCTCAATATTCTTGTCGCAATAAATCCTAAAAATTCCTATCTCGATTCTGGATGATTTTGCATAACACTATCAAAATTCCGATGCGAACTCCATTGATGACAGATACAAGAGACTTGACTCATGAATTGATGACGAATATGATCTCGTTCGTGACAAGATCGAGGGGGGGGGAAAGGTAGACTTTATAAAATTATATATTTTCTTTTTAGTGGCTAGTTTGTGGGTGATGATTTTCTAAATCATATGGAGTTTGGTATTCGCATGCTACAGTTATTTGAGAAGGCCTCTTGATGAAAGCATTAAAACTAAATTGATGCAAACCTATAGTCTCGTGTATAACTGAGATCAGAAGAGAGCGATAAATATTAACATCTAGCTAAGCAACACAATTTATCAAATAACACTTTTAGTTACGTTAAAATGAAACCTTGAAATCTTAGGGTTTTATAAAAGGTTTTTTGATATAAGCCGAGATATAGTAAGAGGAGGGGTAATTTCGGAACTGAAAGTGTTTATGAGCACCACCACTGGGTTTTACTAGCATCAAGCATGCCAATTTAAAAAAATTCGGGATGCTAATCAACACTAACCTAGAATCTAACTAGATTGATTAGGATTTAAACTTTAATATAACATAAACTATCCTAAAAGAAGGAGGCAACAACTTTTGTAGACCTTGTCCTTCTCTTCAAATGCTCCAGGTAGTAGACCCTATGACTCTACTAGGCTCCACTTGAAGTTGGATCGAGTTTCCTTTGCGATCTTTGTGCCAAAGATAACCCACCCGAATCTCCGCTAATCCAAGTGTAACGTTTTGAAAATCGTTTTGGTGAAATTTCGGAAAATCGGTAAAGTAAGGGTGTTTTCTGTAAAAAGTCAAAATACAAATATTTTTATTTTAAAATTAAAAATATCTATTTTAATTATGTAATTACTAGTAAACGGTGTTTATTTAGTCACTTATAAATTTTTAGTTTAATTAAATATTTTTCCTAAATTAATTATTTTAAATATTAACATAAGCTTTATTTATACATTAAATTTGTGTAAATTACAAATTGGTATGGGTTAAGCATACAATTGTGAACCATGAAAATTTAGATACAAGTTTGTAACATGCTCTATTTTTTTTTGTGTCTCCACCATTCTAGAAAAATCTAGGTTTTTGCCACAAAACAAAATAGAATGAAAAAAAAGAGAGAGAGAGAGAGAGGGGGGATTAATATATAGTGTATTGGTGCTTTCCTTTACATGACCCACACCATTATGGGCCGAGCCCTACCCCCAACTGCAGCCCCCCACTTCTCTACTCCTCTCCCATCACAAAAGATCTAGGTTTTATTTGAAAGGAAATTAAAAAAAAAAATTAAAGAAAAGAGTAAAACATGTAATAATTATGGATGCTTCTACACTAACCTACACACACACCTCACATTTTTTTTTCCTTCCTCATTAAGGCCGAAACCTCACTGCCGTCTTTCCCATTTCTCCCCACTTCTTTTCAATACCTCTTCTCTCTTCAAAAAAAAAAAAAAATCAAAAATCAAAAATCAAAAATCAATGCAAACCTCATCAATTCCTAATTAAATCTCTACACAATTTTCCTTGGACAAATCTATCTTGAACCTTGGATCAAGGAGGAAATTTAGAGGCTAAGTTGCAAACTTGATTCAAGTTTTGTTGAGGTAAATCCTAACCCTAGTGTTTAATTATTGGTTAAATGCTTGAATCAAATTAATTAGGTGTTTAATTAATTTTTAGTTTGGTTCTATTTCAAGATTAAAAATCCAAAAGAGGGTTTTAAAATGAAGTTTGGGTTTTTATTAATTGAGTAAGGTTATATTATGTAGTTTAGTATTTTTAGAATTGGAAAATCTTGTATGGTTGTTATATTGTAAATTGTTGGTTGAAAATTGTTTAAATTAAGCAATCTTTGCTAACTAGGTTTCTATAAAACCTATATATTGGTGTTGTAAAATTCTAATTAATGTTTATATCACTAGATGGTGGTTTTAATGAGAATATTAACATCTTAGAGGAATGAAAAACCTAATTTGGTTGCTAGTTTCAATTGATAATTGAAAATTGTGATAAAAGTGCTATTTTTGCGAACTAGATTTTGGAAATTTCTTAAATAATTGAGATTTAAAATCTAATTACGGTTTCATTACATTATTAACATCGTAAATTTTAGTTTAACAAGTTAATTCATGCAAAATCAAGTTTAGTTGTGAAATTGTGAATTTTTTTTTAAAAGTATCGGAATCGGGCAAGTTTGCAAACTAGAATTTAAATTTAATACAAATTAGTGTGACTAAAATATAGTAATGGTTTATATAATTTAGTTATGTTATTTAATGAATATTATGACCATTAGTTTCATTTAAACATCAAGTTTTGAAGTAAAACGGTAAATTGACATTTTCAAGCTTTTTCGGAATTGGACGATTTGATCGATTTTAGGGTTTCGATGATTTCAACCAAGTTTTTATATTATAAGTAATGAGTTTTAAAACTACGAGTCGTTGTTAGTGTTTATCTCGATCAATCGGCGTTTGTATGCCGATATCGAGCGATATTTGGTTCTTTTGCATGAGCGGGACATAGGTTTTAACCTATGCGCGTTTCGTGTGTCGTTTTGATGTTGTCCGTGATTCAGTTTACGATACTACATATGTTTGTGTATAGGTACCCTTCACGTGGACTGCGGGCGATGAAGAAGAGGATGGCGACACCGTCTTCGGCAGATAAGGACCAGGTGAGTAGATGTATATCTACGGGAGGAAGTCGGGTGGATGGCGTTTAGCACCCCCGCAACGTAGAATAGGAATAGTACTTATTGACATTAGGAAACCAAATGTGACCCTAGATTCTTAATGAGTAGGACCCTAGTAATGACCCCAGGCTGGACTAGACTGATTTAGGAAAACCATACCAGAAGATGAATACCTTGGAAGAGGTTCGTAGGTTTCAGGTAGAAACACACACACGCACACACTGAAAATCGACATGGTGTATACATGCATGTGTATATATATATAGGACGAGGTATTGGTATATATATATATACAACATGTATATGGGATACATTGATGTGATATGATATCCGAGGTATGATGAAACAGTGTAACTGGGCTTGATGCCGTGATTCTTGGCTATTCAGTCGTATTAAGTGTTAGCGGATCATTAGAGAATGAGATAATGAACATGTATACTTAAATTATAATGGGTGGTGATGATATTGAGGTACATGAGACTCTAAAATAGTACCCGGACTGTAACTTGTGATTGATCACGATATGGGATATGTATGACTTAATTACGACATCATATATGTGTGATCTGATGTCGATATCATAGAGGTGTGACTTGAGAACGATATGATACATATGACATGATATTTCTGAGGATAAACTAATGATGCTTATTATGATGGCAATGATATATGACTGATGTATGCGATCACAGTTTAGCACCTTGATCATGAGATGTGTTGATGATGACATTATACTAATGATGAGACACCTAGGAGATACTTGACCCGTACCCTGATATTGGGATGCCGTACGATGGATTTTACCGTACGAGGCATAAATATGATGATTGATCCGCACTCTTGATTCGAGGAAGCCGTGCTACGTACGTGACGCTATTGAGGCCGGATCGCCGACTATTAGAGATATTGATTCAGACCTTAGGTAGACTCTTGTTTCTTATTGACTAGTTTCTTAGGTTTTGTTCCTTAGGAGGTTATATGGACACTAGGTTAGGTTCGAGTCATATAGTGGTAGTGGTAATGGTATATCATGAGTACATAACACACATCCGTATTTACTTTCACACTGGAATCATAATGACGCATGTTCTTACATATGTTGCTATAATCAGTATAAACCTTACCTGTTAGGACACTAGCACCATTACCGATGATGCGCATATTCCACGCACACTTATTTGCCGGCTCACACACATCATCATCGGTAATTGCTATGTCACGTACACTTTAGATTATATTATTTTTTATTGATAGAATCAGTTAACAACTTGACCGATATAATATTGTGATTACTCTCTGATGTTAGTATAGACATGATAATTATTACTTAGACATTCATGCATTCATGTTTTCATGTTATCATGCAGTATTATGGGCATATGCCGACACTTATCATATACTTACTCATGATTTTGAGATTTGGGTTTTTATGAGATTTCTGGATTTTTGGGGAAAACCACAAGAATATATAAAAAACTTCCCTCTCTCTCCTCCTCTCTTTTCAAAACATAAGATGCGGTTTTCTCGTGATGTATGTTTCCACCATGAGATTTCATGTTTTTTGTTGGATTTCGAGACCCGATTCGAGGAGTGGATGAACCGTCTCGGGTACATGGTGGGCCCGGTAAGGTACCCCGGGGCAAGAAGATCGAGTTGTAGACGATGAGCCTGGCAGGGGAAGACTACCTACCGGTGATGTCTGGCGCGGCGGATATCCGGAGGATACCGACCGTTGTCGTGAGATTTGATGATATGGGCCGATCCGGACTGACGGAGCCCGAGATATTGAGACTATGAGATATTGAGATTATGAGGTATTGAGACTTGAGATTTACATGTTTTGTGTCGGTGCTTGACACGGATTTCCATGGATTTCATCGTTGATATTTCAGATTTCTATACAAATTTTACCGTGATAAAAGCTAAAGATTTCTTATACAGATATATCCAGATTTCAGGATTGGTTGTTTTACATTCATGGTGCATGCATACTCATTCTCATGACAGATTACTATAAGAGGCACTGACACGAGCACGGAGAATTTGCACTTACACGTAGCTTATTATCCTGTCTTTATTTGATGATTAGTATTATATTAGTCTATTATTATGACCTAGGATAGCGTCGTGCATTCGATTTCTTTTCGCAGATATCTTCTACTCACGAGTTGGCAACTCACCCCCGTTGTGCCAAATTTTATTACAGGTTCGATGTACAGGTTTTCCTGGCAGCTTGCTGGCACATCATTTCACTCAGGGTGATTTGCATGGTAGGTTGGTTCACTTGTATATGGACCGCCATTGTATTTTATTATTTCATTTGTATCTAGAAAGCTCCATCAACCAAACTTGTATTACTTGATAAGTTTACCGGACCAGTTATTTGTTTCGACCTTAGAGTCGCGCTTGTATTATTATGATATCTGGTGGTTTTGTTTTCTTTTGAGTTTTGAGCCTCGCCCTTTTGGCGTTGTATACTATCGTGCTTTGGTGTGGTTGTTTCCGCCTTTTGGCGTAGAGCTAGCTCCTGTCTAGAGATGCTTTTTATTGGTTGTATGTATTATACTTGTTGTACCCATTTGGGGGCCAGTTTTTATAGAGGAGACTCTGCCAAAATTTTTGAGAAAATTTGCTGATGCTTTTAAACTTGTTTTCTTTTTCTTCTTCTTCTTCTTTTATGGTTTAGATTTCTGGGCTTCGGCTTACTTAGGTTACGTGGCGCCTCTTGACGCTTCGTAATCTAAGTGCCGGTCACGTTCCGTACTTTCGGGTCGTGACACCAAGATACCTCTTCACTAAACTCTTTAATGAAGGAAACACGCTATTTCAAATTGCTAATTCAAACTAGGATGGTGAAGTAGGGGTTCAAAACTCACTAGAGTTCTCACAAGCTCAAGGTTTCATAACTCATATGAGAGATTGAGTTTGGAGGTGAAGGATGAAGAAGATGGAGAGCGTTGGAGAGAAGAACTCATCATATGAGCTCAAGTAAGGAAAATGAACAAGTGTTGTGAAGAATGGCAACCTATTTGTGTTCACTTATTGAAGTATAGATATTTCCCAATTATAAAAATTGAGCCATACTTCAATAATACACACAAACTAATAAACAATGATAAATGTCATGCTTCAACCCATGCTCTAAATATCTCCCATTTTCCACATCCTTTTCTATTTCCTAAAAAAATAGAAAATCAATCATGCTTCATATAATATATATATATATATATATCACATATATATTAATATATATATATATATATATATATATATATATATATATATATATATATATAGATAAGCAAATAATTAGTGAGCAATAATATTAGTTAATATATAATTATATCAAATATAAATATATATCATATTATTAAATCAACACTTAATTTAACAATCCGGTTATATCACATATAACCGACTAATATCATTTATCTGTATATCACATTATCAAATCAACACTTGATTCAATAATCCGGTTATATCACATATAACCTAACTGATATCAAATAACCGCCAGATAGAATACGGTATCACATTCTCGTATTTAATCAGGCCCCCGCACATATCAGCATATGAGCCCTACTTCGTTTCGCTTGAACTAGAAAACTTCTGTGTAGAACTCTAAAGACTCGTCAATACGCCAGCAGTAGGTAATGATCACATCAGTTACCTACAAGCCGTCAATGGTACAAGCTGGACGTAACGGCTAGCTAGGTATTGAGCAAATAGAAGATCAACAAGCAAGCTTGTCCAAACTCTCATGAAGCATATAAGTAACACTTACCGTACAGTCCAGTCTCTTCGTCTGATATATCGCATATCGAGTCTAGGGGTGGAATCGTCAGACCCCGGTAACTTGATAAGTCATGCCGATGTATGACTGATAACGATTCGAGAAACTACTGATAACTCATACCAGTAAATCTTATCAGCCCAGGCCAGGGACTTACTGTTATAGCCAATTGAATATAGCGCAACATCAACTCCCTATACCGGAGAGACAAAACCCCTCCTTTCGCTCACTGCATCCATGTGACTCGGGACTGTACCCAAAATCCACATGTTTGCATGACTCTTTTGAGCTGTGGTAGGGAGGAAATCAAAGCACAGTGGGAACCACACAAGACTCTATGATGATTTCGGGTCTACAGACTAACCCGTACCAATGTCACTAGAGAACTGCTATCTGACGATAGGTATAGTACCAACTAGGAGTTCTCGGCGAGTCCTGTTCATGTACCCATTCTCTAATGATCACCTGTATACAATCTTTGATGTCAAACATCGCCCAATACAGGGTTAAGAAACATACTAGTCTACTTTGGAATATCGATGCCCTGTCTCGATACTTCCTCGACTAGGAACAATTAAAAGATATGCTTGTGGACTACACAAGTCCCAGTAGTATGATCCGCATCATAGTCCTGGTAGTCAAGCAAACATCATAAGGGCTTTATCAACATGTATCAGAGAGACAGTATAATAATACTAGTGTACATGTTAAGATAAAGAGCAACTAGATAGCATACTATCATGCCGAGCAAAAAAGTCCTCTATACATATGTCCAAGCATCTACTATATCATAGAATAATGGCCTCTACGGCATACATATTCCTAACAATCTCCCACTTGCACTAAGGCCAGTTGTTGTAGTATCTCATACCCAACATCCCAAAAAGTCTCTCAAACTGCGTCTGGAGGAGGGCCTTCGTGAGTGGATCGGCTATGTTATCCTTCGTGTCAACTCACTTGATCTCGATCTCCTATCGATCTACTATCTTCCGGATCAGGTGATATCGCCTAAGAATATGTCTAGATCTCTGATGGGACCGGGGTTCCTTAGCTAAAACTACATCTCCATTGTTATCACTATACACAGGTATTGGATGCTCAATGGATGGAACAACACCAAGTTCAGCAATGAACTTCTTCATTCAGACAGCCACTTTGGCAGCATTGTTGGCAACGATGTATTCAGTCTTGTTGGGGTAAAAATTTACACCCCGGTTGACCGAGTCAAAGTCAAGGTCAACCCCCAAGCTAGGTGGGCCCAAGCCCAGGTCAAGCGGGCCCATGCCCAAGTCGAGCCCGCGGCCAGCCTCCCCATGCCAACAACGGAATCATGTCATAAATAATTTTTATGTAATTTTTTATGCATGAATGTAAGCAAAATGGGCATAAAGCCAATATTTTGTAAGCCCATGGCTTGTGTGCAAAAATGAAATGGCATATGAGCCATAGGATGGGCAAAACACCATTTTGCAAAGCCTAATGGGCTATATGTAAATATGTAAGCCTATATAAGGCAAAATGATGATGAATAAAAAACAATACTTTTCATTCCCCCAAAAACTAGGGTTCTTTGTGCCTCCTGCTCCTTCTCCAAGGTTCTAAACCTTCTCATTTCTTTTGAATTAAATCAAGAGTTTTACTCTATCTTTTCCAAAAACTAAGTAGTTTTCCACCACAAAACCCACAAAGGGGAACTCAGATCTCCCATCAGATCTCAAAAAGGAGTGATTTTTAAAATCTCCTACTTCTTGATCTTCAAGATCCGGCCAAACAACAGGAGGAAGAAGAAGGACCCCCTTCATCAGCTTCAAAACATCCTAGGAGTTCTAACTCCATATATATATATATAACAACAAATATTTCCTTTCTGAAGCATAGCTTCTGTTTCTGGGACTAAAAGCCCCTTTTTCCTCGCCGGCGTCCAAGCGCTCAAGCTCCGAGCGCCCACGTGCCGACACGTGGCGCGCTAACGCTCGAGCGCAAAGCGCCCACGAGCCGACGCGTGGCGCGCTAGCGCTCGAGCGCAAAGCGCCCACGTGCCGACACGTGGCACGCTTACGCTCAAGCGCACTGCGCCCGAGCGCAAAGCGCCTACGTGCCGACACGTGGCGCGTTTGTGCTCCAGCGCTCTGTGCCCGAGCGCAAAGCGCCCACGTGCCGACACGTGGCGCGCTTGCGCTCGAGCGCCCAGCGCTCATGCGCAAAGCGCCCACGTGCCGACACGTGGCGCGCTTGCGCTCGAGCGCCCAGCGCTCATGCGCAAAGCGCCCATGTGCCGACACGTGGCGTGCTTGCGCCTGAGCGCACAGCACCCAAGCGCACAGCGCTTGAGGCGCTGGCCCCCACGCATCCTTTGGATGTCTTTTCCCCCTCCTTTTTTTTATATATATGTACATACATATACATATACATATACATATACATATACATATGTATACATATTTGCACACACATGTGCTCCACAACACTGTCCCTGTTAGAAAAAAAATTTCTAACGGGGCGCTGCCCCGCACCACGCAAGGGGGCTGCCCGTAAAAACTCTGCGTGGCTCCCGATATATCCAAAACCCCTTTTCAAAACACAACACACGCACACCGCACATTGAGTTCGCATGACCAGTTTAACCCGTTAATCGGAGGTTCCCTCGCCCCAAAGGCGAGGGGTAATTAACGGCAGCTTAGTCCGCGGCTGCCGGAGGTTCGGATCCCCACAATCAATAAACTCCGGCCTATCCTAGGCCGGGGGAATCTGTAGTACGCCTGACAAGCGTGCGCGTATTCCCATCTCAATGGGGTGACGAAAAACACCCTACAGATTCTGGCACGCCCGGTGGGACCAATCTCTCCTCCCATATTTCGGGTTAAGCGTTCATGCGAACTCAATCTATATACATGTCTATATTTATACTAAAATAATGCTTTTTCATGCAGGTTTTCAAGCAATCACTTTCCAACAATGTCTCCGATGATGAACTCAGCTCTCAGCATGGCTCCCGTCTCCTACACAATGAAGATAGACTCCAGGACGGTCCTCCCGGCAAGTCTCGGGCGACAATGGGAGGAAGAGCCGCTACCATTTGGCTCTATTATGTTTGTGTCAGCTAACGCCGCCCCAGCTCCTCAAGCTCCGGTAACAGACAAACCGGTCTCAAAGGGGAAGAGGCTAAACGTGGTGGTCTCGAAGGCGCCCCAACTCAAACACAAGTCGGTGTTTGAGCGGCTCTCCTTGGCCCCGGCTGGGGGTAAGGCCATCAACATCAACAAAGCAACAAGGCGTCTCGAGAAAGCTCTGGCGGTGCCCCTGACAACTGCTCGATCGGGTGTCTTCCCTAAGCTCCCCGCTAATCGACTCACGGTGGCTTCCCAGGAAGCAGAAGACTGTCAAGCGCTTAAGGCAGAGAAGCTGAGGCAGAAGCGGCTCAGATATAGAGCCAACAAAAGGACTAGGGCTCTGGCCATGTTAAAATTTATGAATTTCCAAAGCCCGGACCGCTGCCAGTGATGAAAGAATGGCTGAATGTGTTATCCACACTGTCTACATGGCCGGACATGAAGAAACGAATCCTCCTCTTCTTCACAGCCATGGTGATGATATGGTTGACGCTACCCAGCATCGGCTCGATCTAAATGATGAAGAGCCCGCTCAGGTCGATAAGCCAGAGGAGCTCGTGGTTCCTACGGAATTGAGCTTAGGCAATAAAGATTACCCGGTTGTCATAGCCGGAACTACAGAACAAGCATTATTCCAATGGCTTCAAAGGCAATTTCAGGATAGGGATGAGAAGATTGCCAAAGTCTATTCCAAAGTCGACGAGCCGGCAAACGTCGTGGCAGATCTCGCGACCCAAGTCGCCCGATTGCAATTACAGCAGAATCAAATTTTGGCTCATGAGCCAGGGATTGATACCCGGGGGCAGCCAACTGATACCCCCTTCAACCTAAGGGCGGAGCGCCTTCGCGGAAAACAGCCGCAATTAGCCTCTAGTCCCTCCGACACATACGCCGGGGGGGAATCGCCTCTGAACGAGAAACTGGAGAAAGTTTATTCCTTCAAAAGGGAAAAAGTCCACAAGATATTCAAGGACGCCCTAAGAAACGGTCTACAACTGCCGGAATCAAAGAGACCGCAAGAAGCGAATATGACCGACGACCCAGAATATTGCCCCTATCACAGAGTGATAGGTCATGCCATTGAGGACTGCTTTGTCTTCAAAGATTGGGTCGAAAGGCAATACAGGACGGGAGAGATAGAACTGTCTAAAAGCATGTTAGCAAACAGTCAAGCTACGATCACCGATTTCATGCAAATGGAGACCGAAACCTTTCGGGAACCTAATCCTCCCAGACATGTGCCTCGAGGACCAGCATCAGTAAAGGCACCTACACCAATGGAGGGAAAGAAGAAGGTATACTCCCCTTCAGGAGGGATGAAGTCTGCAAAATATTCATGGACGCCCTGAACAGCGGTCTGCAACTGCCTGTTCCAAAGAGGCCACAAGAAATGAACATGACCGGCAATCCCATATACTGCCCATATCATAGAGTGGTGGGTCATACCATCGAAGACTGCTATATTTTCAAAGATTGGGCAGAGGACCAATATAAGCTTGGAAAAACCTCACAATCCTCGGATGTATCGGCAAGCCACAGAGCTAGGTCATCAACACAGCTCCGCCAAGATCAAAGTTCAAGGAGCTGGGATAAGCAAAAAGGACCACCACGTCGTTAAACTGGGAACACCTGCTGACCACCACGTCATAAAACTGGGAACAGTCGACCTCTAAGTCGTTAAACTGGGAATGTAAAAATATACATATATATATATATATGTAAATAAGCAAAAAAAATGTGTAAATAAAAGAAAAATAGAAAAAAGCTGAAATGATGGGGCAACTCACAATAAAAATCAGCGAGTAAAATAAAGATGAAAATAAAGCCGAAATGATGGGGCAACCGCGAATAAAATCCGAAATGATAGGGCAATCGCGATCTTCGCGATAGGAAAAGCTGAAAGGATAGAGCAATCGCGGTAAAAAAAAAAGAAAAAAAAATCCAATTTTTCAAAATTCCCTCGGCCCTACGGCTAGTCCCCAAATTGACTGCCGTATACAATCCATGGGCTTAAATAATTATCATCATACCCATACCCCACCGCAACCACCAGTTACGCGGCTGGCCTCCGCCTTTGGAAGTATGCTCCATTGGGAAGACCCACTCATGTGTCCTGGCACATGTGCTTCAGTGTTAACAACGCTGATGCCGGCCTCTATCCCAAAATTCCAAATCAATCCAGCAGACCTCTAAGTCTTTAAACTGGAAACAGATGACCTCTAAGTCGTTAAACTGGAAACAGTAGACCTCTAAGTCGTTAAACTGGAGACAGATGACCTCTAAGTCGTTAAACTGGAAACAGTAGACCTCTAAGTCTTTAAACTGGAAACAGATGACCTCTAAGTCGTTAAACTGGAGACAGTAGATCTCTAAGTCGTTAAACTGGAAACAGTAGACCTCTAAGTCTTTAAACTGGAAACAGTAGACCTCTAAGTCGTTAAACTAGAAACAGATGACCACCACGTCGTTAAACTGGAAACAGATGACCTCTAAGTCGTTAAACTGGAAACAGTCGACCTCTAAGTCGTTAAACTGGAAACAGTCGACCTCTAAGTCATTAAACTGGGAACGAGGGAAATCCATTCATGTGTCCTCACGATACATGAGGAAGAACAAACCTTCGTGGGATCCTTATGACTCACGAAGGAAAAACACACTTAGGAGTCCTCACGACTCCTAAGGAGAACATACACCTGCGAGATCCTTATGACTCGTAAGGAGAAAATGCTTTTATGGGACCCTCACAACCCATAAAATTGAAAAGTTTTAGGTGACAGGGATCTAAACCTGTCTCCTAAGCCATCGCTCCCCAATCCCCAAGTGGCGAATGATGAGTCGCTCCTGGTACCATATTCCAGTGCAGCGATGCAGACGCCAACCAAATTCCAAATCCCATACCCCAACGGCGAATGATGAGTCGCTCCTGGTGCCATATTCCAGTGCAGCGATGCAGACGCCAACAAGGTCCTGAAATTTTTCCGGCCCTACGGTCTGGATCATACATCCTGCAAAACCGTATACAATCCACGGGCGTAAAACAATCTCGATCCCTAAAAAAAACGGTATGTCCACAAGCAAAATGGGCACGGATGAAAACCCGAAAGGGCTCCGTGAGTAAAAACAGCAGGACTGCCGACGAGTTTATGAAAACCCGAAAGGGCGCAAACTCGTAAAAGAAGATAAAGAAATGAAATGCACTCGCAAAATCCTCTCGACTTTGTGAGGAGAAAATTCCCGCGTGAGATCCTTACGACTCACAAAGGAGCAACACACTTAGGAGTCCCCACGACTCCTAAGGAGAAAATACACCTACGGGATCCTTACGACCCGTAGGGAGAAAATGCTTTGTGAGACCCTTACGGCTCACAAAATGGAAAAGCCTTAGATGACAGGGATCTAAACCTGTCTCCTAAGCCACCAATTCCCAAATCCTCTCGGGGCACATGATGAGTTCCTCCTGGCATTATTCCAATGCAGCAATGCAGATGCCAAAACAAAACCAATTCACAAATCCTCCCGGGGCAAATGATGAGTTGCTCCTGGCATCATTCCAGTGCAGCAATGCAGATGCCAAAACAAAACCAATTCCCAAATCCTCCCGGGAAAAATGATGAGTTGCTCCTGGCATTATTCCAGTGCAGCAATGCAGATGCCAAACAAAAAACCAAATCCAAATCCTCCCGGGGCACATGATGAGTTGCTCCTGGCATTATTCCAGTGCAGCAATGCAGATGCCGATAGAAAACCAGTTCCCAAATCCTCTCAAGACAGATGATGATTCATTCCTGGTACCATATTCCAGTGTAGCGATGCTGATGTCAACCCAAATCAAATCAAACCAACAACCTCTATGGCGGAATCATGCTCCGTCCCAGAATTTACCCCGTGTCGAAATCATGCTTCGCCTCAGGATATCTACCTTCCCTGCCGGAATTACGCTCCGCCTCGAAATCAAGTCAACCCGACACTCCGCGCCGGGGAAAAGTCGATCGGCGACACTTCGTGCCGGGGAAAAGTCAACCCGACACTCGGCGCCGGGGAAAAGTCGATCAGCGATACTCTATGCCGGGGAAAAGTCAACCAGCGACACTCCGTGCCGAGGAAAAGTTGATCAGCGACACTCCGTGCCAGGGAAAAGTCAACCAGCGACACTCCGCGCCGGGGAAAAGTCGATCAGCGACAGTCCGCGCCGGGGAAAAGTCAACCCGACACTCCGCGCCGGGGGAAAGTCGATCAGCGACACTCCGCGCCGGGGAAAAGTCAAGCAGCGACACTCCGCGCCGGGGAAAAGTCGATCGGCGACACTCCGCGCTGGGGAAAAGTCGATCAGCGACACTCCGTGCCGGGAAAAAGTCAACCCGACACTCCGCGCCGGGGAAAAGTCAACCACCGACACTCTGCGCCGGGGAAAAGTCGATCAGCGACACTCCGTGCCGGGGAAAAGTCAACCCGCGACACTCCGTGCCGGGGAAAAGTCGATCAGCGACACTCCATGCCGGGGAAAAGTCAACCCGACACTTCGCGCCGGGGAAAAGTCGATCAGCGACACTCCGTGCCGGGGAAAAGTCAACCACCGACACTCCGCGCCGGGGAAAAGTCGATCAGCGACACTCCGTGCCGGGAAAAAGTCAACCCGACGCTCCGCGCCGGGGAAAAGTCGATCAGCGACACTCCGTGCTGGGAAAAAGTCGACCAGCGACACTCTGCACCGGGGAAAAGTCGACCAGCGACACTCCGCGCCGGGGAAAAGTCGACCAGCGACACTCCGTGCCGGGGAAAAGTCAACCAGCGACACTCCGTGCCGGGAAAAAGTCGATCAGTGACACTCCGCGCCGGGGAAAAGTCAACCCGACACTCCGCGCCGGAGAAAAGTCGATTAGCGACACTCCGCGCCGGGGAAAAGTCAACTACCGACACTCCGCGCCGGGGAAAAGTCGATCAGCGACACTCCGTGCCAGGGAAAAGTCAACCCGCGACACTCCGCGCCGGGGAAAAGTCGATCAGCGACACTCCGTGCCGGGGAAAAGTCAACCCGCGACACTCCGCGCCGGGGAAAAGTCGATCAGCGACACTCCGTGCCGGGGAAAAGTCAACCCGCGACACTCCGCGCCGGGGAAAAGTCGATCAGCGACAACCCACGACACTCCGTGCAGGGGAAAAGTCGATCAGCGACACTCCGTGCCGGGGAAAAGTCGAACCGCGACACTCCGTGCCGGGGAAACGTCAAGTAGACACTCCGTGCCGGGGACACGTCAGCAAGCGACACTCTGCATCGGGGAAACATCCAACACAGACACTCCGCATCAGGGAAACGTCCAACAACGACACTCCGCCTTGGGGAAACGCCGACCAGCGACATTCCGTGCCAGGGACACGTCTACCAAATCGCTCCGGATCAGAGCGTCGACCGTCCATGTCGCAAAACGGGCAGCGCAGGCTCCCCACAAATCGGGAACCAAATCGCTCCGGGTCAGGGAAACGTCTACCACGGACACTCCGTCTCGGAGACGCGTCAAGCGTCGACCGTCCACGTCACAAAAATGGCAGTGCAGGCTTCCTACGAAGCAGGAACCGGATCGCTCCGGGCCAGGGAAACGTCTACCACGGACACTCCGTCTCGGAGACGCGTCAAGCACCGACCGTCCACGTCGTAAAAAGGGTAGTGCATCCCAAAAAGTGGGGACCAAAGCAAGTCGCCTCCACGCAAAAGAAGATCCATCAATTTCATGCACACGACCCACATGTGCGGTGTGCATTCATTGATGGGGGGCAATTTGTTGGGGTAAAAATTTACACCCCGGTTGACCGAGTCAAAGTCAAGGTCAACCTCCAAGCTAGGTGGGCCCAAGCCCAGGTCAAGCGGGCCCATGCCCAAGTCGAGCCCACGGCCAGCCTCCCCATGCCAACAACGGAATCATGTCATAAATAATTTTTATGTAATTTTTTATGCATGAATGTAAGCAAAATGGGCATAAAGCTAATATTTTGTAAGCCCATGGCTTATGTGCAAAAATGAAATGGCATATGAGCCATAGGATGGGCAAAACACCATTTTGCAAAGCCCAAGGGGCTATATGTAAATATGTAAGCCTATATAAGGCAAAATGATGATGAATAAAAAACAATACTTTTCATTCCCCCAAAAACTAGGGTTCTTTGTTCCTCCTGCTCCTTCTCCAAGGTTCTAAACCTTCGCATTTCTTTTGAATTAAATCAAGAGTTTTACTCTTTCTTTTCCAAAAACTAAGTAGTTTTCCACCACAAAACCCATAAAGGGGAACCCAGATCTCCCATCAGATCTCAAAAAGGAGTGATTTTTAAAATCTCCTACTTCTTGATCTTCAAGATCCGGCCAAACAACAGGAGGAAGAAGAAGAACCCCCCTTCATCAGCTTCAAAACATCCTAGGAGTTCTAACTCCATATATATATATATATAACAACAAATATTTCCTTTCTGAAGCATAGCTTCTGTTTTTGGGACTAAAAGCCCCTTTTTTCTCGCCGGCGCCCAAGCGCTCAAGCGCCAAGCGCCAACGTGCCGACACGTGGCGCGCTAATGCTCGAGCGCAAAGCGCCCATGAGCCGACGCGTGGCGTGATAGCGCTCGAGCGCAAACCGCCCATGTGCCGACACGTGGCACGCTTGCGCTCAAGCGCACTGCGCCTGAGCGCAAAGCGCCCACGTGCCGACACGTGGCGCGTTTGCGCTCCAGCGCTCTGTGCCCGAGTGCAAAGCGCCCACGTGCCGACACGTGGCGCGCTTGCGCTCCAGCGCCCAGCGCTCATGCGCAAAGCGCCCACGTACCGACACGTGGTGCGCTTGCGCTCGAGCGCCCAGCGCTCATGTGTAAAGCGCCCACGTGCCGACACGTGGCGTGCTTGCGCCTGAGCGCACAGCACCCAAGCGCATAGCGCTCGAGGCGCTGCCCCCATGCATCCTTTGGATGTCTTTTCCCCCTCCTTTTTTTATATATATGTACATACATATACATATACATATGTATACATATTTGCACACACACGTGCTCCACGACACTGTCCCTGTTAGAAAAAAAATTTCTAACGGGGCGCTGCCCCGCACCCCGCAAGGGGGCTGCTCGTAAAAACTCTGCGTGGCTCCCAATATATCCAAAACCCCTTTTCAAAACACAACACACGCACACCGCACATTGAGTTCGCATGACCAGTTTAACCCATTAATCGAAGGTTCCCTCGCCCCAAAGGCGAGGGGTAATTAACGGCAGCTTAGTCCGCGGCTGCCGGAGGTTCGGATCCCCACAATCAATAAACCCCGGCCTACCCCAGGCCGAGGGAATCTGTAGTACGCCTGATAAGCGCGCGCGTATTCCCATCTCAATGGGGTGACGAAAAACACCCTACAAGCCTCTATCGTCGAGTCTGCTATGGTATCTTGCTTGGAACTCTTCCAACATACCGCCCTTCCATTGAGGGTGAAGACAAAACCCGAGATTGACTTACTGTCGTCCTTATCACTCTGGAAGCTCGAATCGGTAAAGGACTCCACCTGGAGTTCACCGTTACCATACACCAAGAACAATTCTTTAGTCCTTCTCAAGTACTTAAGAATGTTCTTCACAGCTGTCCAGTGCTTTTCCCCAGGATCTGATTGATACCTACTCACTACACCTAGTGAGTAAGCTACATCCAGTCTGGTACACAACATCACATACATGATTGACCTGACTGCCGAAGCATAGGGTATCCCTTGCATCCGAGCCCTATCCAAATCAGTTTTGGGAGATATCTTTTTGGAGCTAGTGATTCCTGAACAAGCGGATGAATTACCACGCTTAGAATCATCCATACTAAACCTCTTTAGTATGGTGTCAATATACCTAGATTGGGACAATCCCAATATCCGTTTAGATCTATCTCCATAGATCTTTATCCCCAGGATGTAGAAGGCATCACCTAGATCTTTCATGAAGAACTTGTGTGATAAGAAGAGCTTGACCGAGTGCAGTATAGGAATATCATTTCCTATCTAGAGTATGTCATCCAAGTACAATACGAGGAAGACAACTTTACTCTCTACAACCTTCTTGTATATATATTGTTCATCTACATTTTTGATGAAGTCAAACTGTTTGATAGCTTCATCGAATCAGATGTTCCAGCTCCGCGATACCTACTTTAATCCGTAGATTGATTTAAGCATCTTGCACACGCTTCCATTGCTCCCACTGTCTACGAAGCCCTCTGGCTGTGTCATGTACACGCTCTCTTCTAAATCACCAATTAGAAAAGCGGTCTTAATGTCCAACTGCCAGATTCCGTAGTCATGGTATGCAGCAATGGCAAGTAGGATCTTGATAAACTTAAGCATAACAACAGGAGAAAAGGTTTCATCATAGTCGACACCTGGACGTTGTCGAAAACCTTTTGCTACAAGTCTAGCTTTGAAAGTCTTAACTTTTCCATCTACACCAATTTTCTTCTTAAAGATCCACTTGCCCCGATGGGTTTTACCTCTTCAGGAGCAACTTCTAAAGTCCATACATTGTTGGTGTATATGGATTTCATCTCAGATCACATAGCATCCAGCCATTTCACAGAGTCTCCACTTGTGATGGCCGACTCGAAACTAGTTGGGTCATTATCTTCCATAATGCAATCCTCGCTCCCACCGTCTATGAAAAAAACCGTAATATCTATCAGGTGGATGAAGAATCCTACTAGATTTGCGGAGTGGCTGAATTCGTCGGGGACTATTGAATCCTCCGGTTCCACCAAATCGTCGGTTATAGTTTGTGTTGCTGGAACTTCTTCCAGTTCTACCTTATTACCACTAATTTCTTTCACAAGAAATTCATTTTCTAAAAAGGTGGCATGTTAAGAAACAAACACTTTTTGTTCCTGGTAGAAAATATATCCATATGAATCCTTTAGATATCCCACAAACTTGCACAAAACAGACCTTGACTCGAGCTTGTCCGGATTTTGCTTTTTAACATAGGTCGGGCAACACCATATCTTAACTCGTTTAAGAGATGGTCTTTTCCCATTCCATATCTCATATGGAGTGGAAGGCACGGATTTGGTCGGAACTCTATTCAATAGGTATGCAGCTATCTCAAGTGCATAACCCCAAAAGGAAATAGGTAACTCAGCATTCCTTATCATAGAGCGCACCATATCTAAAAGGGTGCGATTCCGGCGCTCCGAAACTCCATTGTGCTGTAGTGTATACGGAGGAGTAAGCTGAGAGAGAATCCCATTCTCTTTTAAGCAGTCTCTGAATTCTGTACTCAAGTATTCTCCTTCCTGATCAGATCGTAGGACTTTAATACCTTTACCCATCTGGTTTTCAACTTCGTACTTATATTCCTTGAATTTCTCAAAAGATTCAGATTTGTGTTTCATCAGGAACACATGTCCGTATCTTGAGAGATCATCGGTGAATGTAATAAAGTACGAAGAACCATTCCTGACATGTGTAGACATAGGACCGCATACATCCCTATGTATCAGTCCCAAGAGTTCAGTAGCTCTTTCTCCGTGTCCAGTAAACGGAGTTTTGGTCATCTTTCCTTTGAGACATGATTCGCAAGTTTCATAAGATATAAATTCGAACCGATTCAAATATGCATCTTTATGCAACTTAGCTAGTCTTGTCGCATTGATATGACCTAGTTTACAATACCATAAGAAGGCTTTCGTTCATTTCTGAACTTTTCCTCTTGTGTATGTTCTGTACGTTTAGAACCGTGGTTTGATTTAGAACGTATATACCGTTACATAACGTATCAAACCCAATCAACGCTTGATTTAGGAAAATGTTCATAATATTATCCTCCAATACAAAATTATATCCTTCTTTATGCAACAAGAAACTGATATAATATTGCACATCATGTTTGATACGTAATACAGTCGTTCAGAATCATTGTATTACCATTTGGTAATACTATGTGATATTCGCCAACAGCTTTGGCTGCAACAATTGCACCGTTCCCTATTTTTAGAGACATATCACATTTTCCCAGTTCTCTACCTCTTCTTAGCCCATGTAACAAATTACAGACGTGGGATCCTGATCCGGTATCCAATACCCAGGATGTAAAGCAAACTGAGAAACAGTTCCCGGTAATGAACACACCCGAAGAAGATGCATCAGCATGCTCCTTCTTCGTTCGGGTGGTGTGGGAATCCGGGTATTCTCCTAGTCCTTACTCAGACTTATGACAATCATAAGAAAAAGCGGAACCAACATTCCCCAGCTCAGTATAATAAGCGGGTTCGGTCAATAATCCATATTATCTTGATTAAGGGGTGTCTTTAGTCGCTGCCTGGAGAGAGAGAGAAGGAAACGCTTTAGCGTGCACTCTTTGTAAGATTAGATTGGTTATTATCTTATCTAATCAGGATGGCTCCCACTGTTTTTATCAAATTTTCCTTCAAACCATAAAAGGTAAGATTAGCCGGCCATCAACGTAAGTAAATATGCATATCCCAAATTCCGTTGACATATAGCAACGAGATCGGGGATACACCACATATTACACTTACGGTCGTAGAAAAGAAATGAAAAACTACAATAATTAGAATCCGCATTTCCTTTGACATCATAAATCTGGAATATCTCATATTCCGAATTTCATGCCTAATCTATAAACCTTGCATTTTAGTCTCAGTTTGAAAACAATTTTCAATAACTTCGTTGGGTAATTCAACAAGATTCCTGACAAAAATAATCGAATACTCGTCGGGAACTTTAGTAGATGGCCATACCACCTATGCCGACGACGAAGTGCACTTAGACGGAACACCGTGACCATGAGCACCCGAGTGGATGCTATTGGCAACGGGGTTCTCCTATAGTCACTTGGTCGGGGCTATGGGGCGTGGATATCTAGCAAAGTTATCCGGCGAGTATTCGCGTACTATACGAGATTGCGACGGAGTTTTGATCCGAATCAAAACTCCGTGGCAATCGATCAATAGAGACTAAAATGCTAGATTTACAATTAGCAAACTAGTTTTCACAAAACTAATTATTTTGGATTCTAAAAATTGTATCACATATCAAACTTAAACCCGAAACGACATTAAAATTGCTACTACGAAACACTCCGATAAGCCTTAACAGATTGATAACATCATATGCAATCTTGGCCTAATCAAACATAACCTGAAACCCCAAAACCAAACCTACAGAACATCAAACAAATTCGAGCCAAAACAAAAAGTAATAGGACCGGCCAGGCCGGCCAAAATCGAGTTCTCGCCGGGTCACTGTTGGAGTTTTGGCCTCAAACTTCTCTGGTGTTCTAGTTACATCATATGTAATATTCTGTACTTGTTTAAAAAAAATTCAGAGACCATTTAAAATTCAACAAAAACTATGGTTTTCGGGTTACAGTTTCGGAGTTGTTTCGGTATCGCAATTCAACTAATATCGTCTAATCTTCTAGCTTTGGCTCTGATACTATGAAAGTGTTTATGAGCACCACCACTGGATTTTACAAGCATCAAGCATGCCAATTTAAAAAAAATTGGGGTGCTAGTCAACACTAACCTAGAATCTAACTAGATTGATTAGGGTTTGAACTTTGATATAACATAAACTATGCTAAGAGAAGGAGGCAACAACCTTTGTAGACCGTGTCATTCTCTTCAAATGCTCTGGATAGTAGTCCCTATGACTCCACTAGGCTCCACTTGAAGTTAGATCGAGCTTCCTTTGGGATCTTCGTGCGAAGATGATCCACCCGAAACTCCACTAATCTAAGCTACCTCTTCACTAAACTCTTTAGTGAAGGAAACACACTATTTCAAATTGCTAATTCAAACTAGAATGGTGAAGTAGGGGTTCAAAACTCACCAGGGTTCTCACAAACTCAAGATTTCACAACTCATGTGAGGGATGGAGCTTGGAGGTGAAGGATGAAGAAGATGGAGAGAGCTACAGAGGAGAACTCATCATATGAGCTCAAGTAAGGAAAATGAACAAGTGTTGTGAAGAATGGTAACCCATTTGTGTTCACTTATTGAAGTATATATATTTCCCAATTATAAAAATTGAGCCATACTTCAACAGCGCACACAAACTAATAAACAATGATAAATACCATGCTTCAACCCATGCTCTAAATATCTCCCATTTTCCACCTCCTTTTCTATTTTCTAAAAAAATAGAAAATCAACCATGCTTCATATAATATATATATATATATATATATATATATATATATATATATTGTAACAACCGAGTCCATTTATACCAATTCCAGTTTCCGTATTTACTTATCCATGGTGTTTTCTTGATTTAGCGTGTTTGGGGGCGAATGGTATTTTACATTTTACTTTGCATTCGACCCGACCCGCTTACTTGAACCTGTTTGATTCTTATTATAGATTACCTTGACTTGTTGCATGGACACGTGCGTCTCATGATTAGTGCACGCCGGCACTTTACCTGGTATCACATCTTTTATCAAATAACATTTTAGGTCACAGAAAATAATTTAAAATTTCATAACATGTTCTGCAAGATACCCTTAATCCCGTGGTAGCATCCGCGTATCTTGATCTCATCCCGTTCAGTGAAACGGACGTGTTTGGATGGCTACGCGCACGTACGCGCATCCGTTCTTGGGGGTACGCTTTTTCATTACCTGAGTACTTGTTTTAAAGTTCGGAAGTCGCATATATTTTTAATATTTTAAATCTGAATTTTTGGACCCGACCCGGACGTGTTTTGAAGTAGATTTGTATTTACCAAAATCTCAAAACGGACTAATATTATATTCCTTATATATATATAAAGTATTACTATTCCTTAACTAATTTATATTATATAATCATTCCTATACTAACTTTTTATGTATTATATATATATATATATATATATATATATATTTTAGTTAAGAAATCTTAACTGGTCTCTCTCTCTCTCACCGTCTCTCTCTCTCTCGTCTCTCTCTCTCTCCCTGGAAAAAATATATTCCAATATTTTAAAATCTAAATCTTATATTATTTTAACCTACTCTCTCTCCCCTTCACGTAATCTCTCTCCTCCTTCATCTCCTTCTTCGTTTTCCTGCACCCGATCCCACGCCTGTGACCCTCGTCGCGCTCGTCGCCGTCCTCTCATCACCGTCGCCCCCACACCCTCGTCCACTCCTCGACCTCTCCTCCTCCCATCACCGCAACTCCCACCGCCATCACCTGACGCCGCTACCCACGACCACGAGAATCCCCGACTATACAAACTGACCCCGGCCGACGTCTGTCCTCGTCGCCATCGACCTCCACGTCGCCGCTAGCACCACCTCCACCTTATCCTCTTCTTCCTCCAACCCGAGCTAACCCACTGCAACCTGAGACTCCTTCCAACCCATCACTGGCGACTCGCCGTCGCCACCGCCTATGACCCCACCTCGTCGTCACCTCTGACCTCCACCTCCTCTCCTTCTTTTCCGAGCTCTCTTCCCTGCACAAACAACCTCACCCGACTTCTTAAGACCCCCGCTGCCTTGCCGGAAACCATCGCCTGCATCCTCGCCGTCGACGGCCCATCGTCGACATCACACCCTCACCTTCCCCCTGACTCCAGAGCCAACCCAGAGCACCAGCCATCTTCTTCTCCTACTTCTTCTTCTTTTTTTAAGTTCTTCTCCTCTTCTTGATTCTTGATTTCCGGCGATCTCCACCGGAGCCGTGCCGCCGCCGACGATCCGGACGAGCCAGACCATGCACCAGATCGTGTCCGTATCGCGTCCAGACCATGCACCAGATCGCGTCTAGACCGCGCACCAGATCGCGTCCAGATCGCGCCCAGACCGTGCACCAGATCGCGACTAGACCCAGTACCGTGTCATGCCGTTTCACACACCGTATCGTGTCACGTTGCACCAGGCCGCCTGCATATCGACCTTTTGAGGCAAGTTTAACTTGCTACATACTACATTACATTTTTGCATCTATTTTAATAAATATAATTATTGAATCGATAACCGTACATCTATATAGTTTATTCTGTATCTACTTGCATATCATATTACATGTTCCAGTTTGTTGTTCTATTAGTACACATGCTTGTTTTATATACCCATGCTTATGCTAGTTGATTGTGAGCACCCACATGATATCTTGTACACCCTGATATGACTTATTACACCCATTATTTGACACGACATGGTACCGTACACTCTTGACATGACGTGACACCTAAAAACACTACTTGATTTGACCTGATGTACCATGGCTTTACCTGTTGCCTGATCTTGTGTCTAATGCCAACAAACATAACATGTAGTCCTTACGGACCGTTCCTGTTATCTATCCAGACAAACCTGCACCTACCTGATCCTGAGTTGGCATTAGTTCTTGATTACTTAAATACCTGACTTGAATACATATAACTTGGGGGTATGGGGAAATCAATGATGAAACCTGACTTGTAACTCGACAGTTCGATACCTGTTCTGATCATTCTTACGGGCTAGGCCAGCCCCGGGGTGATGATGCCGACATCACTCATCTATACATGCTACCTTTTACTGCCTAGCGGCACGTCTCGGATTCAGCCCGAGAATCTTGACCGTGGTCCCAGGCACGCACGGAATACTATTGAGTTATATCGATGATTCATCAAATTGATTTCAAAGACTTGAGAGTAGTCAACCCAGTAGACTAGTTTATATTACTCACTGCACACTACTTTTCACTGCCCTGATTTATATTGCTGTTACACCTGCTTTACTATTTGTGATTACACTTGCATATCTTGTTACCCTGTTTATATTTTATTGCTTGATGACATGACGCGCTGACGTCTGGATTTTGCATGGCCCAGATCTTCTACCTTTGTTGCAGACTGATCAGGAGTATTGCCGCTGTTAGATCGAGCGGTGAAGATCCTGTCGGTATGCAGTTTTACTTTCCAGGTGTTTCTTTTATTGTATCTTTTGCTTCCGCATATTATCATTTCTTGACTCATTTATTCTGGCTCATAGACATGTACTAGGTAGTTTAGTGTACTTCCCTGTTTCTTGATATCTCTACAGCCGTAATGTGACTGTGGAATGATTTTTCCTATCCACAGGTAGCATGGTTGGCTATGTCACGTGCCCATCTTAGCGTACTCTGGGAAGCGGGGTGTGACATGGTTTCTTTGGTATCAGAGCCATGGGATATAGGTTAATCGGGTTGATTCTTTTGTAGTTGGGTATTGGACCCAATACACGAATCAGAATACTCGTGATTAGGAACATGTCCTGCCACCTTGTTATCGTGATTCTTGAATCATATCTTTCTCGTATCCTTTGCCTTGACGATATGCAAACAACTTTGCATCTCAGCTTGAAATCTTTTTGGATTCACCATTGTTTCTCCCTGTTTATTGATTCTGATAGTAGGATTTGGGTGACTTGGGTGGATTTATGTAATTGTACCCATGAACTGCAGCATGGTTACAATGCGGTACTCTATTTAAGTAACTTGGAATTCTAGTTTTTATTCATTTCCTTGTTTCATGATCATTATATTACCTTGCTTCTCTCGGTTTCATTGCTTACCAGTTATTGTTTTATCACCAGCTTGAATCATGTTTACCGTGCTTAATCCTCTTCAGTATCTTGACTTCGGATGAAGTCATCTCGGTATCTTATTTGTTCTTGTTTTTCCCGCATTAGGATTATTCAATCCTGGTGCATCCCTTTGTTTGTTATTGTCTTGGGAATGGATTTTCGCGGAACTTTCCGCGCTCATATTGATTGTAAGGAAAGGAAAGTGATTCTCTAGATTCCCGGACATCTGGAGCTTGTTTTGCTGGAGGAAGCAGTTCTGTCGGGCCAGTTGAGTTTAGGGCTAGGCCGATAAACAATGTTCTTTCGTCGGGAAGTTGTTAAGAAAGAAGCGCCGGCTGTAGTTCGGGAGTTCATGGACGTGTTCGAGGACATCTCGGGTTTATCGCCAAAACGAGATGTGGAGTTTACGATTAATTTTGTTCCTGGTACAGCGCTAATCTCAAAGGCGTATTACCCGATGGCACCAGTGGAGTTGGAAGAAGTCAAGAAGCAAGTTGCCGAATTGCTAGAGAAGGAGTGGATTCACAGCAGCAACTCATTTTGGAGAGCTTCAGTTCTTCTAGTAAAGAAGAAAGATGGCACAAGGAGGATGTGCATCGATTATCGAGAATTAAACCGGGTGACTATTAAGAACAAGTACCCGATCCTTCGCATTGGCAAATTGTTTGAGCAGCTTAGTGGCGCGAGGGTATTCTCAAAGCTGGATTTGCGATCCGGATATCATCAGGTCCGAGTTGAGTCAGAGGATATTTGCAAGACCGCGTTCAGAACTCAGTATGGACATTACGAGTACTTGGTGATGCCCTTCAGAGTAACGAATGCGCCGGCGATATTTATGGACTTGATGAACCGAATCTTTCACCGTTCTTGGACCAGTTTATAGTGGTGTTCATCGATGATTTTCTGGTCTACTCGAGGAGTATTGAAGAGCATGCAGAACACTTGAAGATCGCACTGCAGACATTGAGGCAAGAAAGATTATATGCAAGGATGAGCAAGTGCAAGTTTTGGCTTGAAGAAGTAAAGTTTTGGGGCATATCGTAGTTGGAGATGGAATCGCCGTTTATCCAGGGAAGATTGCAGCAGTTCAAGATTGGCCGATTCCGAAGAACGTTGTAGAGATCAGAAGTTTTCTTGGACTTGCAGGATACATAGAAGGTTGGTGGAGAATTTTGTTCGTTTGGCTGAGCCTTGACCAAGCTTATGTGCAAGGAAGTACTATTGGTGTGGACGGATAAGTGTGTGTCAGCCCTTGAGGCATTGAGGCAAGGATGGATAACCGCTCTTATTTTGACCGTATCAGATGGTTCCGGAGAATTGGTGTTTCATAGCGACGTATCTGGGAAAAGGATTTGGATGTGTTTGATGCAGCATGGGAAGGTTGTAGCTTAAGCGTCGAGATGGCTGAAGACCCATGAGAAGAATTACCCAACTTATGGATTGGAAGCTAGCAGCTGTGATTTTCGCTTTGAAAACTTGGAGACACTACTTTTGGGCGAAAGGGGTCGAAGTATTCACCGATCACAAAAGCCCAAAGTATGTATTCACACAGAAAGAGCTTAACATGAGGCAGCGAAGATGGTGGATGCTGATGGCTGACTACGATATCGAGCTAAGGTACCATCCGGGAAAAGTTAATGTTGTCCTGGATGCGCTTAGTCGGTTGCCAGCAATTCAGATGTTGACCACACAGAAGGAACTTATTGAAGACTTTCGAATATTTGATTTGGAGATTGTGCTACCGCATTCTTCGGGACAGTTGGTGCAGCTGCAAGTACAGTCGTCATTAATCGATAGTATTAAAGCAGAGCAATTACAGGACCCAAGATTGCATAAGTTTCGAGAACAGGTTGAAGCTGGACTTCGAACAGACTACTGCTTCATGAAGATGGTTCGTTGCGGTATGGTAGCCATTTGTGTGCGCCAAAAAGGAGATATTTACGAGAAGTTATGAAGGAGGCACACTGTTCCGCGTATTCCGTACATCCAGGAGGCACGAAGATGTACTGAGATATACGACAGCATTCTGGTGGAAAGGCATGAAATGGGAGACTGCCCGCTTTGTGGCAAAGTGCTTGGTGTGTCAGCAAGTTAAGGTTGAACATCAAAGGGTTGCTGGTTTATTGCAACCACTTCCGATTCCTCAGTGGAAGTGGGAATATATAACCATGGATTTCGTGACTGCTCTACCGCGGAGTCCAAAAGGCAACAATACAGTTTGGATGATTGTTGACGGATCGACCAAGGCAGTTCATTTCATCTCTTTTCGAGATGATCGATCAACAGAAGTTTTGGCAGAACGGTGCATACAGGAGATAGTAAGATTGCACGGAGTACCGGTGAGCATCGTGACCGACCGTGACAACCGCTTATATCACACTTTCGGAGGAACTTACAGGAAAGTTTGGGGACTAGTTTGAAGTTTAGTACAGCTAATCATTCTCAGACGGATGGCCAGTCGGAGAGAACGATCCAAACTCTTGAAGATATGTGAGAGCTTACATGTTGGACTTCAAAGGATCATGAGAGAATCATCTACATTTAGTGGAGTTTTCTTACAACCACAAGTTTTCAGGCGACTATTCAGATGGTTCCATTCGAGGCTTTATATGGTCGCAAATGTCGTTCACCGTTTGTTGGGACGATATTGGTGGACGGAGATTATTGGGACCAGATTTGGTTGTGCAAACAGTTGGGAAGGTTAATAGATTTTGGAATCATATTAAAGCAAGACGAGGCCGACAAAGAGTTGGGCAGATACGTTGAGAAGACCTCTAGAGTTCGCCGTTGATGATTTGGTATTCTTGAAGATATCACCGACTAGAGGGGTGATCCATTTCGGAAGTCGAGGAAAGCTTAGTCCTTGATTCGTTGGACCTTTCGAGATCTTGGAATGTATTGGAGAAGTGGCTTATCGTTTGGCGTTACCGTAATCCCTGGCGAATGGTCGTGACGTGTTTCTCGTACCTCAACTCCGTAGGTATGCTTGAGATGAAATACATGCATTGGATCATTCGAAACTGACTGTACGAGAAGATTTGACCTTTGAGAAGCGACCGATGTCAATTGTGGATCGAAGAGAAAAGGTTCTTAAGAACAAAGTTATCTCTCTTGCACTTGTTTCTTGGGGTAATCGCTCACATGGAGAGTCAACTCGGGGAAACGAGAAGTTGAAATCCGACAGAAGTTTCCACATCTATTCTTGCAATTCTTGATTGTTTATCCTTCTTTGTTCTTGGAATTTCGAGGATGAAATTCTTTTTGTAGTTGGGTATAATGTAACAACCGAGTCCATTTATACCAATTCCAGTTTCCGTATTTACTTATCCATGGTGTTTTCTTGATTTAGCGTGTTTGGGGGCGAATGGTATTTTACATTTTACTTTGCATTCGACCCGACCCGCTTACTTGAACCTGTTTGATTCTTATTATAGATTACCTTGACTTGTTGTATGGACACGTGCGTCTCATGATTAGTGCATGCTGGCACTTTACCTGGTATCGCATCTTTTATCATATAACATTTTAGGTCACAGAAAATAATTTAAAATTTCATAACATGTCCTGCATGATACCCCTAACCCCATGGTAGCATCCGCGTATCTTGATCTCGTCCCGTTCAGTGAAACGGACGTGTTTGGATGGCTACGCGCACGTACGTGCATCCGTTCTTGGGGGTACGCTTTTTCGTTACCTGAGTACTTGTTTTAAAGTTTGGAAGTCGCATATATTTTTAATATTTTAAATCTGAATTTTTGGACCCGACCCGGGTGTGTTTTGGAGTAGGTTTGTATTTGCCAAAATCTCAAAACGGACTAATATTATATTCCTTATATATATATAAACTATTACTATCCCTTAACTAATTTATATTATATAATCATTCCTATACTAACTGTTTATGTATTATATATATATATATATATATATATATATATATATATTTTAGTTAAGAAATCTTAACTGTTCTCTCTCTCTCGTCTCTCTCTCTCTCTCCCTGGAAAAAATATATTCCAATATTTTAAAATCTAAATCTTATATTATTTTAAACTACTTTCTCTCCCCTTCACGTACTCTCTCTCCTCCTTCATCTCCTTCTTTATTTTCCTGTGCCCGATCCCACGCCCATGACCCTCATCGCGCTCGTCGCCGTCCTCTCATCGCCGTCGCCCCCACACCCTCGTCCACTCCTCGACCTCTCCTCCTCCCATCATCGCAACTCCCACCGCCATCACCTGACGCCGCTACCCACGACCACGAGAATCCCCGACTGCACAAACTGACCCCGGCCGACGTCTGTCATCGTTGCCATCGATCTCCACGTCGCTGCTAGCACCGCCTCCACCTTATCCTCTTCTTCCTCCAACCCGAGCTAACCCATTGCAACCTGAGACTCCTTCCAACCCATCACTGGCGACTCGCCGTCGCCACCGCCGATGACCCCACCTCGTCATCACCTCTGACCTCCACCTCCTCTCTTTCTTTTCCGAGCTCTCTTCCTTGCACAAACAACCTCACCCGACTTCTTAAGACCCCCGCTGCCTTGCCGGAAACCTTCGCCTGCATCCTCGCCGTCGACGGCCCATCGTCGACGTCACACCCTCACCTTCCCCCTAACTCCAGAGCCAACCCAGAGCACCATCCATCTTCTTCTCCTACTTCTTCTTCTTTTTTTAAGTTCTTCTCCTCTTCTTGATTCTTGATTTCCGGCGATCGCCACCGGAGCCGTGCCGCCGCCGACTATCCGGATGAACCAGACCATGCACCAGATCGTGTCCATATCACGCCCAGACCATGCACCAGATCGTGTCCGTATCGCGTCCAGACCATGCACCTGATCGTGTCCGTATCGCGCTCAGACCATGAACCAGATCGTGTCCAGATCGCACTCAGACCGCGCATCAGATCGTGTTCAGTTCGCACCCAGACAGCGCACCAGATCGCGTCCAGACCGTGCACCAGATCACGACTAGACCCAGTATCGTTTCGTGCCGTTTCACACACCGTATCGTGTCACGTCGCACCAGGCCGCCTGCATATCGACCTTTTGAGGCAAGTTTACCTTGCTACATGCTACATTACATTTTTGCATCTATTTTAATAAGTATAATTATTGAATCGATAACCGTACATCTATATAGTTTATTTTGTATCTACTTGCATATCATATTACATATTCCAGTTTGTTGTTCTATTTAGTACACATGCTTGTTTTGTATACCCATGCTTATGCTAGTTGATTGTGAGCATCCACATGATATCTTGTACACCCTGACATGACTTGTTACACCCATTACTTGACACGACATGGTACCGTACACTCTTGACATGACATGACACCTAAAAATACTACTTGATTTGACCTGATGTACCATGGCTTTACCTGTTGCCTAATCTTGTGTCTAATGCCAACAAACATAATATATAGTCCTTATGGATCGTTCCTGTTGTCTATCCAGACAAACCTGCACCTACGTGATCCTGAGTTGGCATTAGTTCTTGATTACTTAAATACCTGACTTGAATACATATAACTTGGGGGTATGGGGAAATCAATGATGAAACCTGACTTGTAACTCGACAGTTCGATACCTGTTCTGATCAGTCTTACGGGCTAGGCCAGCCCCGGGGTGATGATGCTGACATCACTCATCTATACATGCTACCTTTTACTGCCTAGCGGCACGTCTCGGATTCAGCCCGAGAATCTTGACCGTGGTCCCGGGCACGCACGGGATACTATTGAGTTATATCGATGATTCATCAAATTGATTTCAAAGACTTGAGAGTAGTTAACCCAGTAGACTAGTTTAGATTACTCACTGCACACTACTTTTCACTGCCTTGATTTATATTGCTGTTACACTTGATTTACTATTTGTGATTACACTTGCATATCTTGTTACCCTGTTTATATTTTATTGCTTGATGACATGACGCGCTGACGTCTGGATTTTGCATGGCCCAGATCTTCTACCTTTATTGCAGACTGATCAGGAGTATTGCCGCTGTTAGATCGAGTGGTGAAGATCCTGTCGGTATGCAGTTTTACTTTCCAGGTGTTTTTTTTATTTTATCTTTTGCTTCCGCATATTATCATTTCTTGACTCATTTATTCTGGCTCATGGACATGTACTAGGTAGTTTAGTTTACTTTTCTGTTTCTTGATATCTCTACAGTCGTAATGTGACTGTGGAAGGATTTTTCCTATCCACAGGTAGCATGGTTGGCTATGTCACGAGCCCATCTTAGCATACTCTGGGAAGCGGGGCGTGACATATATAAAGATAAGCAAATAATTAATGAGCAATAATATTAGTTAACATATAATTATATCAAATATAAATATATATCATATTATTAAATCAACACTTGATTTAACAATTCGGTTATATCACATATAACCGATTAATATCATTTATCTGCATATCATATTATCAAATCAACACTTGATCCAATAATCCTGTTATATCACATATAACCTAACTGATATCAAATAACTGCCAGATTAAAATACGGTATCACATACTCGTATTTAATCAGGCCCTCGCACATATCAGCATATGTGCCCTACTTCGTTTCGCTTGAACTAGAAAACTTCGATATGGGCTCTAAAGACTCGTCAATACGCCAGTAGTAGGTAATGATCACATCAGTTACCCACAAGCCGTCAGCGGTACAAGCTGGACGTAACGGCTACCCAGGTATTGAGCGAATAGAAGATCAACAAACAAGCTTGTCCAAACTCTCATGAAGCCTATAAGTAACACTTACCGTACAGTCCAGTCTCTTCGTCTGATATATCGCATATCGAGTCTAGGGGTGAAATCGTCAGACCCCGGTAACTTGATAAGTCATGCCGATGTATGGCTCATAACGATTCGAGAAACTACTGATAACTCATACCAGTAAATCTCATCAGCCCAGGCCAAGGACTTACTGTTATAGCCAATCGAGTATAGCGCAACATCTGTTGGAGATAGTACCCTCAAAGTCAATTATTGGATCGCAGGTACGTGATTGCAATGATTGAGGCAGGACCTATACCGATATGACAGTCTAACTCGAGATGATAGTATGCTATCTGGTTTGTCTTTATCATCGTATACATGCTTTAGTTCACTATTGCATGATGATAGAGCCCATAGGATTCTTTCTTGACTACCAGCAGTATGATGGCGATCATATAAGTGGGAGCTGGGGTCTATAAGCACATCCTTAAAAGTGTCCCTAGTCGTGGGAGTTTCGAGACAGGGCATCGATACTCCAGAGTAGACTAGTGTATACAGTCGAGACCCCGACGAGGGGCGGTGGCCGGTCTCACAAGCCACTGGTGTCAGTTGGATCACCTAAAATGTATACAGGTGCTCATTAGGTTATGAGTACACCGGACAGGACTCGCCGGGAACATGCTAGTTGGTATTATACATATCGTCAGATAGCAGTTCCCTGGTGACATGTGTACAGGTTAGTTTGTCGACCTGAGATCGTCATTTGTCTCGTGTGAGTTCCCACTGTGCTTTGATTCCTACCCTACCACGGCTCAAAGGAGCGTGCAAACAGGTATTTTTTGGGTACAGTCCCGAGCCACATGGAGGCGGTGAGCGGATCGTCGGGGATTCGTCTTTCCCGGCATTGGGGGTTGATGTCGCACAGTGCACGGGTGTCCATTACTAGAAATCCTCGGCCGAGGTAGTGGAGAATTACTGATTTGGATCAGTAGTTTCTCAGGAGGTGATGGGCTTCATGCCGACACGATTTATCGCGTTATTAGGGGTCTGACTTTATCCACCCCCCTAGACTCGATATGCGATACTCTTTAGACGAACGGACCGGACTGTATGTATATTGTCACTGTTAGGCTCAGTAGGATTTATGGATGAGTTCGCTCGTCAACTTTCCTTCCGATCAGTACATAAGCAACCGTTACGTACAGCTTGTACCTTTGACGTGCTAGAGGTTATACCCAGTGCCAGTGTGTTGATGAGTCATTAGAGTCGCCCACAGACCATTTCCCAAGTTCGGGCGAAACGTTGTAGAGGCCGTATGGTTTTATGGCAAGGTTCGGAAAATGCACGTGTGTTTTCGCACGTGTCATTTTACGGGCAGATAATACTGGTCGGTTTTGGTTTAAGCCGTATCTGAGTATTATACTGTGTAGATATAATATCTTTGTCTCAGATGCATTTGTATTCGGTCGTAATACAAATGCGGGTATGTTTATACCATTACGGGGTTATCCTGAAATTCGTTTCAGGATCACTTTTGGAAGTTGCCAGTTTCCAGTTTTCTATCGCCCGTCTTTTAACATTCTGTTAAAGACGGATTTATCTTTTCTTGAGATGAGTATGGAAGGTTCTAGAAGCATCTAGATGGTGACTAGGATGATGAGGTGGCATGTGACTCATTTGTGCTTTAAATGCTCATTAATGTTTTAGTGACTAAGGGTGATGATTCATTAGTTCTTAAATGTGTTCATACTATGTGTTAAGGTGACTCATTCTTTCATGATAAGTATCATTTCTTGTGGTCACCACTCCCTCCTCCTACACTCACCCCTCCCCTCTATTTAGTGGCCGGCCACCTCTAGGTGAGGAAAAAGGTTGCTTGAGAGAAAAAGATGAGAGTTTAAGTGTATGGAAATTTGATAGATACTCATTTCACATTTCCACCCGATCCAAAAGGCAACTTCATTAACCGTTCGTCCATAGCCTTGAACGTAACGAGACAAAGTGTTCTACTCATTCTCTACATCATCTTGGTCGTCTCTTTTAGCAAACTTGACGACCGAGTTGCCTCGGTTCAGAGGCGGGAGCCCGTTTAAAGATCCATCGACGTGGTGCCACCTGGACTAGAAGACTGGAGATTCAGGAGATCGGAGCAGCCGCAACAAAGCGTGGGATGATGGTTGAAGACTGAAGGACTCGGATCGTTCGGTATAACATTTCTACCTACTTTATAGTTTGTTAGTTTAGCTTTAATGGCAGATCCGGGTTATAGTACGCGATATCGCCAGTTGCAAAAGTTTTTGTTCCGCATTTGGCATCTGTTAGACGGCCGGGACGCTACCGTGGTCTTACAGTGGTATCAGAGCCTCACCGTTAAGCTATACTAATTTGTGCTAATGCGTTTAAAAGATCGATCGAACGGAATTTCCGAAATCGCAATTTTCATGCACACAAGTTTCTGTCGATTCTTTAAAGGGCCTAAAAATAATTTTGCATATCACAGAAAAGCGTGCAGGGTTTTTTAAGCAAACTGGTAAATTTTGATCACGTGATCCCACATGACCGCCGCGGATCCGCGGTCAAACCTAGGGTTTGACCGCGGAACCGCGGCAGTATTGTGAAAACAGTGCGTCAAAATTCTTCAGTAGGCTTTGCTGTGGAAATTGTGGTTTTTGGTATAGTTCCTTTGGGCCCAGATTTTGTTACTGTACCGCAGATGTACGTGGGGCCCACTTCGGGAAATTTTGTCGATCGAAATTTTAAACTTGTTAGTATGTAGTATTTACATTATAATTCCGACCGGGAATGTCATTTGAGCGGTAAACCGCGTCTAATTGCTATAGTTCTTTTAGACGGGTTTGCGAACGTGACATTCGCGTTGATGTTCTGTGTTGTACTGTGATGTTGCGGATTCGTCGTGGTGGATAGCAGTGTGCAATGGTAGTGCAGTTTGGATTTATTTGTACATTTGATATTACGGGGCGAGCGTCCAACATGTGGACTGCCGTCACTGCCTGTTTATATAATATTCTTTTGGGACACGACCGGGTTGAGGTCGATGTACCCGTTGTACATATTTTTATTTCTGTACTAGCTTTATCCCGCGACGGAGTGCACGAATAGCCGGGTTCTGGAGGGCAACGGGTCCGTATCTCATGTCTTTGAGAGGCAGAGGGACCACACTCTAGAATTGGCAGACTATTCGCCGCTTTCGTAGGGGGTACAGGTTGACCCAAGGAGGGGTGCTCAATTTACCGGATTCCGTGAAGTGCCGGGTGTTCCATTCACTATGCTGTGGGGGACTACCTCGCTTCAGGTTTTGGCGGATAACTTGCCGCACCCGTAGGGGTCTAGGTTTCATTGCACAGGCTATCCACACGACCAGGGGAACGTCGGGTTTCAGTAGCGGCTCTGTGAAACCCGGGGATCCCAGATTATCTGTATTGTTCTGTAATGTTGCATATTATCACGCCTGGAGCGATTATTGTATATTGGTATATATACTATTAGATGTTGTATATGTTTTACACCCGCGCTAGTCCAGTCCCCGCTCTGTCGTTAGTTAGGTAACCTAACGGGCGATGACGGGATCCAGTGACGAATGCGGATGGCATATACGTACATTTTATTTTCGTTCTTTTCTGGTGTGATTGATTGATGGGACCTCATTGATTCTTATCAATGCAAGGATAAAACAAACCTATATTTGATGTTGTTGGAACAAATTTTAAAAGGTGTTATTACAAAGATGTTTCTTTTTGTTTTGCATAGCGGTATTCAGTCAGAATATCCTGCACCTCATTCGACAAGGCAAGGGCCGAGATCCCTTCACCGGGAGTGACCCCTTGGGCAGAAGTTTACGTCAGGGTAATAACTTCACTATAGTCAATTACAAGTTGCTTTGCATCGTGGTATTCAGTTAGAATATCCTGCACCTCATTCCATGAGGAAAGAGCCGAGATCCCTTCACCGGGAGTGACCTCTTTAGCAAAAGGTTTTCGCCACTATATTTTTATAAAAAGCTATCAGGTTCCTTTAACAAGATCAAGTTCATTACGTTAAAGGTTTTTTCGCCAAAAACCAGCCGTAGCCCTCCGTCATTTCTTATGGATGGTCAGTAGTATTCAAGCTATATTTGTTGACTAAAGTCAAGGCATAGTGTTTGGTAGTTGCTGGGCATTCATCTGTTGCATAGATAGATGCGTTGGTTTGGGACAGTCGTATTGTTGGGTTGCTGGGCACGCTCACAAGGGTCTACGAGGCATCAACCATGCCCGATTAAAATTTTAGCCGTGCCGAACAACCCGAAACCGGATCTTTAAACTAGAGATTAGGCGAAAACAAGCATGTTAAACACTTTAACACTAAGTGAGAGGGGTTACAACCTTTGTAGATCCAGTCCTTCACTTCTAAAGCTCCGTGTTGAAGACCCTTCGCTGTGATCATCGTGTTCCAGACTCTCGAGAGGTTCCACGAAGAGAAAGATGCAGTCTTACTTCCGATCTTCGATACAAAGATGATCAACCTTGAAGTTTCGTTAACACAAGCTAACACTCATAATATGAAGTGAACACCCTCATCTAAATGGCAAGGATAGATGATGATGATGAAGTAGGATTTTTGCTCTCTTTTATTATCTTTTTCTCACACTCATTCATCACTTGGAAAAAGCTAGTAAGCTTTTTCATGAAAGAAAGAAGAAGGAAGAAGAAGGAGAATATCATAATCCTTTTGTGATGAATAATGCAAAGATAATAATGATGAATAATGCAACCATGGTCAACTAAGCCCATGTAGAGAATTAACTAGGCTAGGGTTTGGGTTGGGTTAAAAGTGAGTCACTTGAAAATATCAAGCATAATATCTTTTCCAAGACAAAAGAAAAGCTTCTAGAATCTACTAGAAGTCCCAACCCTAATCCAAACCCTTATCATGTTTAAACTCTACTAAACATGTTGTATTAGTTATCATATCATGTTACAATATTATATATCACATATATAATATTTATTGTAACCAAATAAAATAATACATTTAACATATATCGCATATATATCAATGTATTACCCGAGTGAGAAAAAGAATCCTTTAGTGAGCTAATATTAGTTAATGTAATTTAATATATCATTATATATTATTATACATTAAATTATCGAATCAACACTTGATCCGACAATCCGGCTATATCGCATATAACCGACTCCCGGCTATATCACATATACCCGGCCGATATCTCATATCGCGAGAATCCAATACGGTATCACATATCGCATTATCCTCGGTCCTGCACATATCACATATGTGCTCCTACTCCGTTTGGCCTGAGTCAAGAAAACTCTGTGTAGGACTCTAAAGAATCGTCAATACGCCGGTAGTAGGTGATGATCATATCAAACACCCACAAGCTGCAGGCGGTCAGCTAAACATAACAGCCACCCAGGTATTGAGCGCTCAGAAGATCAACAAACAAGCCTGTACATTCTCCTGTGAATCCAAACAGTAACACTCCCGTACAGTCCGGTCTCGTCGTCTGATATGTCGCATATCTCTCCTAGGGATGGTAGACGTCAGACCCCAGTAGCTCGATAAGTCGTGTCGATATGAGGTCTATAACAGTTCGAGAAACTACTGGTAACACTTACCAGTAAATCTCAGCAACCCTGGCCAGGGATTTCCAGCTATAGCCAATCGAACACAGCACAACATTAACTCCCTATACCGGAAGAGTTGAATTCCCTCCTATCGCTCATTGCCTCCATGTGATTCGGGACTGTACCCAAAAGCCACCTTTTTGCACGCCCTCTTGGACGTGGTATGATGGAAATCAAAGCACAGTGGGAATCACACAAGACTCTATGATGATCTCGGGTCAACAGACTACTCTGTACCAGTGTCACCGGAGAACTGCCATCTGATGTGAAGTATAATACCATCTGGGAGTTCTCGGCGAGTCCGTCCAGTGTACCCAGTCTCCACTGAGCACCCGTACACCATCCTTGATGTCAAACACCGATGGATATGGGATCGTCCATCGCCCATCATATGGGTCAAGATGCGTATACGCTAGTCTACTCTGGTGCATCGATGCCCTGTCTCGATACACCTTCGACTTGGAACAGTTATAGGATGTACTCGTCGACTACCATGGCCCCACTAGTATGATCTCATCATAGTCCCAGTAGTCGAGTACATATCCTAAGGGCTTTATCAACATGTAACATAGAGACAATCAGAGTGCATGTTAAGATAAAGGACAACCAGATAGCATACTATCATGTCGAGCAAGAAAGTCCTCCCTATATATGTCCTAGCATCCTCTACAATATACATCGTATGTACAGTAATGGACTCTAGGGCATACATATAACTAACAATCTCCCACTTGCACTAGGGCCATCTGTCGTGGTATCACATACCCAACAATTGGCTGTGGTTGAAGTATCTCATACTTAACCATCCCATAAAAGTCTCTGATGGGAAAAAGGCCTTCGTGAGTGGATCCGCGCTGTTGTCCTCTTTGTCTACTCTCCTAACCTCGATCTCCCTGGAGATCAACCATCTTCATGATCAGGTGATACTGCCTAAGAATTATATCTGGATTTCTGATGGGACAGGGGTTCCTTGGCATAATCCACAACTCCATTGTCACACAATGGTAGGAACGAAGTTCATCTCATGAACTTATATATATCCAGACTGCCTCTTTGGTAGCATCCTTGGTAACGATGTATCTTGCCTTTAATCGTCTAGTAAGTCACGGTATCTAGCTTGGAACTCTTCCAACATACCGTCCCTCCACTGAGGGTAAAGACAATGCCTGCGACTGACATTCAGTCGTCCTTATCACCCTGGAACCTTTCCAGTGATTCTCCCCAGGATCAATTGATACCATCTCACTACAACTAGTGAGAATCCTAATATCCAATTAGATCTATCTCATAGATCCAAAACCCAGGATTTAGGAGGTACCACTTTGATCCTATATGGAGAATTCTTGTGATAAGCGGAGATTGACCGAGCGCAGCATAGGAAATTCCTTCCCTATCAAGAGTCTGTCATCCACGTACTCTACGAGGACCACCATACTCCCTACTACCTTTTTGTATATACAAGGTTCATCTACCATTTTGATGAAGTCAAACTCTTTGACTACCACATCAAAACAGATGTTCCAAGTCCGCGATGCCTGTTTTATCACATAAAACATCTTGCACACGTTTCCGCTGCTCCTACTGTCTACGAAGCCCTCTGGATGTGTACTTATAGACGTTTTTTTCTAAAACATCATTTAGAAAAGCAATCATGACACCCAACCACCAGATATCGTAGTCATGGTATGTAGCAGTGGCAAGTAGGATCTGGATGGACTTAAGCATAGCTTTGAAAGTCTCAACTTTTCCATGTACACCAAGTAATCTTCTCAAGATATACTTGCTCCTGATGGGGATTTAACCCTTCAGATAAAGCAACCAAAGTCCATACTTTGTTGGTGTATAAGGATTCCATCTCGGATCGCTAAGCATCCAGCCATTCTTACAGAGTCCCACTCCTGATGGCCAGCCCGAAACTAGTTGGGTCATCATCTCATGATGCAATCCTCGCTCCCACTGTCATAGAGAAACCAAAGTATCTCTCAGGTGGGTGAGGAACCCTACTAGATCGGCGGAGAGGCTGAGGATCGTTAGAAACTATTGAATCCTTCGGGTTCTACCAAATCATCAGCTGCAGTTTGTATAGCTGGAACCCTTCTAGTTCTACATAACAGACCTTGCCTCGAGCTTTTCCGGATTTTGCTTTTAGACATAGGCTGGACAACCCCAAATCTTAACAAACTTAAGATATGGGCTCTTCCCATTCTATATCACATATGAAGTGGTAGGCAACTGATTTGATTTGAACCCTATTCAATAGGTATGCAGCTTCTCAAGTGCATAACTCCCAAAAGAAAATAGGAAACTCAGTAGTACTTATCATAGAGCACACCATATCACATAGGGTGTTATTGCTCCGCCCCGATATACCATCGTGCTATGGTGATATGGAGGAGTAATGCTGAGAGAGAATCTCATTCTCCTTTAGAATAGTCCAGGATTTCCGTGCTCAAGTATTCTCCTCCTTGATCTTATCAAAGGACATAATACTTATACCCGTTTTTGGTTCTCTACTTCTAACTTATATTCATTGAATTTCTCAAAAAGTTCCAGACTTGTGTTTCAACAGGAACATATGTCCGGATCTTGAAAGATAATCAGTGAATCTAATGAAGTACAAAGAACCGGTCTTGGCATGTGTAGACAGGGGACCTTCATACATCAGCATGTATCAATCCCAAGAGTTCACTAACTCTTTCTCTGTTTCTAATAAACAGAGCTATGGTCATCTTATCTTTGTGACATGGCCGGCAAGTTTCACAAGATGTAAATTCAAACAAATTTAAATATGCATCTTAATGTAACTTCAGCTAGTCGGGTCGCATTGATATGACCTAGTCTACAATGCCTCAAGAAGGATTCGTTCATTTCTGAACTCTTCCTCTCATGTGTGTTCTGTATACTAAGAACTGTAGTTTGATTTAGAACGTCAATGCTTTTAGATAACGTGCCTGAACCGATCAACTCTTGATATAGGAAATGTTCAAAACATTATCCAACAATACAAAATTATATCCTTTCTTTACTAATAAAGAAACTGATATGATGTTGTATATCAGGTTCGGTATCTAATAACATTCGTTCAAAATCAATGTATTCTGGTAATACAGGGTGACAGTGACCAACAGACTTGGCTGCAACACTTGCACCGTTTTCTGTCTCATGAAACTTATCACCCGTTCTCAGTTCTTTACCTATCTGTAGCCCATGTAATCAAATTACATTTGCGGGATCCTGATCTGGTATCTCATACCCAGGACGTAAAGGATACTGAGAAATAGTTCTCTGTAATGAACACACCCGAAGATAATGCATCAGCATGCACTTTCTTCGTTTGGGCGGCACGGGTATTCTGGTAATCCCCTAATTCCTGCTCTGTCTTATAACAATTATAAGTTGGAGCTGGACCAACGTTCCCTAGCGCAGTATAACAAGCGGGTTCGGTCAATACATCCGTTTTATTATCTTGATTAAGGCGTGATATGGTCGCTACCTGGAGAGAGAGAGAAGAAAACACTCAGCGTATGCTCTTGCAAAATTAGATTGGTTATCTAATATATCTAATCAGGATGTCTCCCACCGTTTTAATCAAATCTTCCTTCAAACCCTAAAAGGAAAGACTAGCCGGGATTAATTACGCGCTACAAGTTCGCCAATCTTTCAGCCAGGCCAGTGTCGGTACTTTGAGGGAGGTCCCCCGTGCTTTCGCACGGACCTAATTAAAGTAAACCTCGTTTTCCCAGAGGTGTAACCCCGTTAACACCTTTCTAGACATCTACTTGATCGGCTAATTGTAATGTGTAAAACTCTCCTGGGAGTAACTCTTACTCGCAGCGGGTATCGGGATCCAACTATCTCATAGAAAGTATGCAATCTCATTGCAAATTTCAACACTTGAAATTCCCAATAATATTTTTCCCCAAGCCTCCTATGACCTTGACAAAGGCCAACAAACCATATTCAGTCAAGTTTAACCCGTCATTTCCTGATTGAATTAAACCCACCCGCACGGCCCTTGACAAAGGCCAACAAGGTCGCACAACTACCCTAATCCAATCTGCATCATATGCATAAGCAGATAAGTACTATTCAGCTACCGCATACTACGCCTTGACAAAGGCCAACAAACGCAGCACGAATACTAAACAGTCCTTATCTGAAATGACGGAGGGCTACGACAGGTTTCTAAGAAAACCCTTTGCATAATGAACTTGATATCGTTGTAGAATCGAGTGATTTTAAATGGAGTGTTTTTGAGGCTTTTTCTAGTTTCGCTAAAGAGGTCACTCCCGGTGAAGGGATCGTCGGCTCTTTCCTCATCGAATAAGGTGCAGGGTATATCATATATACCGCTGTGCAAAGTAAAAACTATAGAAGCAATCAAAAGATAAACCGAGTTTGTAGCATCTGCTAGTTTCACTAAAGAGGCCACTCCCAATGAAGGGATCTCGGCTCTTTCCTTATCGAATAAGGTGCTGGATGTTCTACAAGGAACACCGCTATGAAAAGCAAGAACTAGAGCTACCAGTTTTTAAATAAGTTTCTACAACATCTTAGGTTTCTTTTATTTCATTAATCTCATTAATGAAGTCCTATTTTATTATGCTTCACAAGCATCTCATTTGAAACGAAATCTGCAATATAACATATATCTCATATATATAATATAAACATTCGTCTCAGACAGTAATATGATCTCATCACAGAACATTGCAGCAGAAGAAACATATATGAAATATTGGATATACTAGGACGTCTGTGTTTTAATACGAGCCTGTATAAAACACGGATTCCACGGTTGCGATGAATAGCCAAACCCACATCCCTAGACCCCTACGAGAGCGGCAAGCAACACTGCCAATTCTAGGGTTAGGAGACCCGGTCTCGACTCCTCGAGATGGTCTCCCACTGGACCCTAGAACCCGGTTACTTGTGCTCCCCGCCTTGGGTCTACCTAATGCGGAAAAGTAAACAATATACAACGGTGACAACATCCTCAGCCCGGAAGTGCCCTAATAAAAGAATATTACATACAAATGAATTTTACATGAATGAAAAAGAAAAAACTCTCATCTCACATAAAACCCCCGGCTATTCAGAACGTGACGATCCAATATAACATATCACAGCAACACATAATATCTCATATCATCAACGTAAGCAAGTATACGTATCCCGATTGTCGTTGATGTATAGCAACGAAGCCGGCGATACACCACATACTACGCTTACAGTCACAGAAAAGAAAGTGTAAAACTACAACAGTTGGAATCCGCAACCTCCTTAGACATCGCATGCCTAACCAAATGAATTCCTTAGACATCGCATGCCTAACAATTATAAACCCTGCATTTTAGTCTTATTATCGAAAACTCTTTTCAATATCAAGTCGGGCAATTCAACAAGATTCCCGATATCCTGATCGAATGCTCGTCGCAAACTTTAGTAGACGGCCGCACCCCCGGATTCCGTCGACGAAGTGCACTAAGGCAGAACACCGCTGCCACGAGCACCCGAACGGATGCTTTTTGCGACGGGGTTCTCCTACAGTCACTTGGTCGGGGCTATGGGGCGTGGCTGTCTATTAAGTTTACCCAGCGAGTATCCGCGTACGCTACGTGATTGCGACGGACTTTTGATCACATCAAAATTCCGAGGCAACCGATCATCTGAGACTAAACCGCTAGATTTATAACATTCAAATTAGTTATCTCATAACTACTTGTGGATTCCAAATATTGTATCACATTCTAGATAAATAGACAATGTTAAATTTTCCGATCGAATAATCAAACACCCAAGATTTCCCCAATATATCTCAACACTTGAAATCAGTTTAAAAACATCCATCACATGCCACAGTACCAATGGTCCAGTCGTAGAAGGGTCAAGCCAACGCCTCACATGTGGCACACCGTACTGCCCCAAACCCTAAGGTTTAGAGGCAGTTCAAGACGGTCACATAATCGAGTTAAGGTTTGTTGTCTTCTAGAGGGTCCACCGCGTTACTTGCATGACTTTACGAAAGTTTCAAACACGAGAAAAAATCCAACTTTTGAAAAATTTCCGATAGGGGAAAAAGTGAGTTATTGATATCCGTTCGAACTTTTTAACAGTTTCTAAAAAATTACCCGGACGAACTAAACAAAGTTAAATTATCCGATCGAATCAACGAGTCTCCAATACAACCCTAGAAAACTCAACACTTAAGTGCAATTAAAAAATTCCCAGAAAAAAATAACAAGAAAGGACCTAAGAATAAATATATGAAATATGAGGGACTAAGTCCAATTTTGGCCGCGGAACCGCCGCCAAACCCATGTTTTGGCCGCGGTTCCGCGGTCACGTGAGCGACTTAGTGGACCGTACTTCACAGTAATTCTTAGTTTTTCCTGCTTTTTTTTCTGAGCATTTTTAATTCATAAAAAACCACAGTTTATAAAAATGTACAGAGAAGGGTAAACATCGGGGTTTCTGGATTCGATCAGACTTTAAACTTCGTCTAGACTTCGTCTAAAGCTCTAGCTTGGCTCTGATACCACTGTTGGGTTGCTGAGCATGCTCACAAGGGTCTACGAGGCATCAACCACGGCCGATTAAAATTTTAGACGTGCCGAACAACCCGAAGCCGGATCTTTAAACTAGAGATTAGGCGAAAACAAGCATGTTAAACACTTTAACACTAAGTGAGATGGATTACAACCTTTGTAGATCCGGTCTTTCACTTCTAAAGCTCCGTGTTGAAGTCCCTTCGCTGCGATCATCGTGTTCCGGACTCTCGAGAGGTTCCACGAAGAGAAAGATGCAGTCTTGCTTTCGATCTTCGATACAAAGATGATCTACCTTGAAGTTTCGTTAACACAAGCTAACACTCATAATATGAAGTGAACACCCTCATCTAAATGGCAAGGATAGATGAGGATGATGAAGTAGGATTTTTGCTTTCTTTTATTATCTTTTTCTCACACTCATTCATCACTTGGAAAAAGCTAGTAAGCTTTTTCATGAAAGAAAGAAGAAGGAAGAAGAAGAAGAATATCATAATTCTTTTGTGATGAATAATGCAAAGATAATAATGATGAATAATGCAACCATGGTCAACTAAACCCATGTAGAGAATTAACTAGGCTAGGGTTTGGGTTGGGTTAAAAGTGAGTCACTTGAAAATATCAAGCATAATATCTTTTCCAAGACAAAAGAAAAGCTTCTAGAATCTACTAGAAGTCTTAACCCTAATCCAAACCCTAATCATGTTTAAACTCTACTAAACATGTTGCATTAGTTATCATATCATGTTACAATATTATATATCACATATATAATATTTATTGTAACCAAATAAAATAATACATTTAACATATATCACATATATATCAATGTATTACTCGAGTGAGAAAAAGAATCTTTTAGTGAGCTAATATTAGTTAATATAATTTAATATATCATATATATTATTATACATTAAATTATCGAATCAACACTTGATCCGAGAATCCGGCTATATCGCATATAACCGACTAATACGATGACCCGGCTATATCACATATACCCGGCCGATATCTCATATCGCGAGAATCCAATACGGTATCACATATCGCATTATCCTCGGTCCCACACATATTACATATGTGCTCCTACTCCGTTTTGCCTGAGTCAAGAAACCTCTATGTAGGACTCTAAAGAATCATCAATACGCCGGTAGTAGGTGATGATCATATCAAACACCCACAAGCTGCAAGCGGCCAGCTAAACGTAACAGCCACCCAGGTATTGAGCGCTCAGAAGATCAACAAGCAAGCCTGTACATTCTCCTGTGAATCCAAACAGTAACACTCCCGTACAGTCCGGTCTCGTCATCTGATATGTCGCATATCTCGCCTAGGGATGGTAGACGTCAGACCCCAGTAGCTCGATAAGTCGTGTCGATATGAGATCTATAACAGTTCGAGAAACTACTGGTAACACTTACCAGTAAATCTCAGCAATCCTGGCCAGGGATTTCCAGCTATAGCCAATCGAACACAGCACAACATCAACTCCCTATACCGGGAGAGACGAATCCCCTCCTATCGCTCATTGCCTCCATGTGATTCGGGACTGTACCTAAAAGCCACCGTTTTGCACGCCCTCTTGACGTGGTATGATGGAAATCAAAGCACAGTAGGAATCACACAAGACTCTATGACGATCTCGGGTCAACAGACTACTCTGTACCAGTGTCACCGGAGAATTGCCATCTGACGTGAAGTATAATACCATCTGGGAGTTCTCGGCAAGTCCGTCCAGTGTACCCAGTCTCCACTGAGCACCCGTACACCATTCTTGATATCAAACACCGATGGATATGAGATCATCCACCGCCCATCATATGGGTCAAGATGCGTATACGCTAGTCTACTCTGGTGCATCGATGCCCTGTCTCGATACACCCTCGACTAGGAACAGTTATAGGATATACTCATCGACTACCATGGCCCCACTAGTATGATCTCATCATAGTCCCAGTAGTCGAGTACATATCCTAAGGGCTTTATCAACATGTTACATAGAGACAATCAGAGTGCATGTTAAGATAAAGTACAACCAGATAGCATACTATCATGTCGAGCAAGAAAGTCCTCCATATTTATGTCCTAGCATCCATTACAATATACATCGTATGTACAGTAATGGCCTCTAGGGCATACATATAACTAACAATCTCCCACTTGCACTAGGGCCATCTGTCGTGGTATCACATACCCAACAATTAGCTGTGGTTGAAGTATCTCATACTCAACCATCCCATAAAAGTCTCTGCTGGGAAAAAGGCCTTTGTGAGTGGATCCGCGCTGTTTTCCTCTGTGTCCACTCTCCTAACCTCGATCTCCCTGGAGATCAACTATCTCCATGATCAGGTGATACTGCCTAAGATAGATGCGTTGGTTTAGGACAGTCATATTACCTTGTTGACTAAAGTCAAGGGTATGTACGGGTGGGTTCAAATCAACCTGGATAATGACGGGTAGAACTTGACATGTGACTTATGATTTGTTGACTAAAGTCAAGGTCATAAGAGCATGAGGCAAAAATCACATCGGGAGTTTCAAACATACAGGAAACTTGCCAGGCATGCGCATACCTTATGGAGTGTGATAACTTAAGTGGCTTCCATCAAGTTATCATGCGATGATAGTTGGATCCCGATTCTCACTGATGAGTTGGTTTACTCTTCGGGTGATCCCGATTGATTCTTCTTTCAGGTTTGGAGGAGAATTTGAGATAACAGTGGTAGGTTCCCTGATTAGATAAAGTGATAACCATTCTGATCTAGGTTAGAGTGCACGCAGAGTGTTTCTTTTCTCTCTCTCTCTCTCTTTGGCAGCGACCTTTGACCGACCCTAGACTATGACTCAGTGACCAAGTTGACCGAACCTTCTTAAAATACTGGCTTTTGGATTGTCTGAGTTGCATAAGTCATTGCCACTCCTTCTTTTACCCTTTGCATTTCTCAGAACACCCCATATTACTACGGACATCCACTTCCATTGGATAGATCCATCGTATGGTTATATACGAACTCGAAGGGACTTCTTCGAGGATGGATCTAGGTTCAGGAGAAACAGAATTGGTTTATTCAGTTGTCTTTTATTATCACCTTCTCTCAGGTTGCGAGGGCTCCTTAGTTTAGGAGAGTACACCTATTATGCTTATTGGATAGTCTTCTTCCAAACCATAGGCAGGTGCCGAAAGATAGGGAATGAAGAAAACCAATTAGCCTAAGTAGGGTGTACAGAAGGTAATAACTAAAGACAAAATAAAGGGATTAGAAAGAGGGCAAAGTAAATTGCGACTGTTATCATTCACGACCAAACCACATACTTCATCGCCACTCCTATTTCACTTTTGCTTTTTTCCCAGTTTGGGAGAAATAGAATAGGGTATTATTCAGTTGTCTTTTATCATCACCTTCTCTCAAGTTGCGAGTACTCCTACGATTAGGAGAGTAAACCTATTATGCTTACTGGATAGTCTTCTTCCAAACCATAGGCTGGTGCCGAACGGTAGAGAAGGAAGAAAACCACTTAGCCTAAGGGGTGTACAGAAGGTAATGACTAAAGACGAATAAAGGGATTTGGAGATATGACAAAGAGATATACGGTTAAAGTCATGAATTGGATTATGGAAGAGGCATTACTAGGAATACCAGGATACCCCTACGAAACATTTTCATGTTTCAGTGCATTGTTAAAGGAAAACTGATTTCCCGATTAGATACTTACTCCGAGGTATGTATTTACCAGGTATGATTCTCACATCTGTATGGTTTTACAGATGATGAGTAGGAGTAAGTTGTTGGGAATTAGGTGATCATCCTCATTATATCGGAATTCGTTGTAATTGGTGATATTTGAGGAAATCGCCTGGGTACAGTTTTCAACCTACGACGCACAGGTTTTGAGTTATTCAACTCAGCGGACTTATACAGAATATTATATGTTGTCCAGTGTCCGTCAGGACAAAGGGGTAGTTCCTCGTACTATGTTTTGTTTACTTATGACTTCTCTAATTTTTAGACAAGTGTTTCGTAGAAATACAATGTCTAAGTTTTGAGAAGTTGTGGGTATAGGAATGAAGTAGAGAACCAGGTATCACAAGTATCGGGATTCTTCAAAGAGAATTGAAGATATAGATTCTTGTGATTGGTATTCAGATGATAGTAATGGTTTTGAGAAACTTGTTTCTCTTTCAGGTTACTCATAATTAGATGTATTCCTAAGTTGAGTAATGCTGATTAGCCTCTCTCCATTAAGTTAATATGCACTGGAGACAGCTGCATGGTTTGAATATGGTTCCAGCTAAATTAGTGCCTCTATTTCTATATTATATATAGAATGGTTCATATCTTAACGATGTTAAGATACGGGGAGTTGTCCAGCTTATGCTTAAAACCAGCCACTGGATAACTCAAGGCACGTTTCTGTAATGGCAGTTTGTGGGTTGACCCTGGCTTTGACGAGGGTTGATTTTCTACCATCTGGAAGATCAATAGTGATATTGTTCTTGACTCGCCACAGTTTTAGTAAAATAGATTTTTTCAGAAAACAGTAGTGAGAGTATGGTAGAACTGGAAGTGATTCCAGAACCGTAAACGATTACGGAAAATTTAATAGAACCTATATATTCAATCAGGTTTGACATTCCAATAGCCACTCCGCAGACATGGTGGGTAACCTCAGACACCCGAGAGGTACTCCGGTAGCCTCAAGGACGGTGACAGGGAGGTTCTTGTTTACCCAGACTTGACACTACTGTTGTTCCAGACTATGAGACCCGGCAGGAGGATAAGTATAACGTCGTTCTAAACTAGCTTTAGAAGTGTACGTATATATTATTCTGCCAGAGGGTTGTCGTAGTCAGTGGGAGCAACGGAAGCATAGTGGGCAAGTAGCTTATGTCTATTTATAGGCTTGAGCATAGATAGCGGAGATAAGATCATCTATTTTTGATGTGACAGTCATGGCTTTGACTTCATCAGAATATGAGATGGATCTATTGAGAAGGTAGTAGGGTGTGATGTCCTGGTATTTGGATGACATACACAGAGTAGGAAGTAAAATTCCTATACTACGATCGGTTGTACTGTGGTTCTCATACAGTTGTTTCTTCACACAGGATGTGGATATAATATTGGACATTCTGGTTTCTAGATCTACGGTTTTAGATCTAGATTTGGGTAGTTTCCCAATGTGGGTACTTAGACAGTATTCTAAAAGTATTTAGAATAGATGACTCCTGGCATGGTGGTGTACCTGCAGGTGATGGAGTCACCCTCTCTAAAGGTGTCTTACAGACTAAAGGGGATAGGGATGTGCATGATTGGCATATCACTTGCTTAGGCAATTGAGTCAATCATGAAATGTCAAGTACCACACCAGATGTTGTTTTTTGCACTAGATGCGATAAGTTTATATTAATCAAATCCTGGAGAAACATAAAGAAGCAGTTTCAGAACATAAGTGCATGTTCTACGGATTTGATGACGGCAGCCTCCTTCGGGAGATGGTTATCATTCCAGGCTTCCAAGGTGACATGGATGACAGAGTGATTGTCAGAGTTATAGTTTTCCCTCTGACGAGGGACAGTATTATGGACAGGTGGTCCAAGAGGATACTGTAGTAGGCATGGTGCTGGATACTGATTAGGTTCAGTTATCGATACAGTCTAAGAAGTTTGGATTTGGAGTTCATTTATGAACTAGGTCTCACCAGATATCCATACATATTCTAAGACAGGTATTACTCAATTCGGGAGATGGTTTTCTCTGCGAATTTAAGATTTAGAGAGATATAGAAAGAAACATCAGGGCGGATCCACTCACTAAGGCTATTTCTCGAACACAAGAGTTTTACAAACTAGCTTTGTGAAACTGATTAGTAGAGGAGTTGGGTGTTCGGTATAACACAGGCTGTGAGTATGCGACATCGCAATAATTAGCCTTAAGTGCAAGTGGGAGATTGTTGGAGATAGTGCCCTCAAAGTCAATTATTGGATCGCAGGTACGTGATTGCAATGATTGAGGCATGACCTATACCGATATGACAGTCTTGCTCGAGATGATAGTATGCTATCTGGTTTGTTTTTATCATCGTATACATGCTTTAGTTCACTATTGCATGATGATAGAGCCCATAGAATTCTTGCTTGACTACCAGCAGTATGATGGCGATCATATAAGTGGGAGCTGGGGTCTATAAGCACATCCTTAAAAGTGTCCCTAGTCGTGGGAGTTTCGAGACAGGGCATCGATACTCCAGAGTAGACTAGTGTATACAGTTGAGACCCCGACGAGGGGCGGTGGCCGGTCTCACAAGCCACTGGTGTCAGTTGGATCACCTAAGATGTATACAGGTGCTCATTAGGTTATGAGTACACCGGACAGGACTCGCCGGGAACATGCTAGTTGGTATTATACATATCGTCAGATAGCAGTTCCCTGGTGACACGTATACAGGTTAGTTTGTCGACCTGAGATCGTCATTTGTCTCGTGTGAGTTCCCACTGTGCTTTGATTCCTACCCTACCACGGCTCAAAGCAGTCGTGCAAACAGGTATTTTTTGGGTACAGTCCCGAGCCACATGGAGGCGGTGAGCGGATCGTCGGGGATTCGTCTCTCCCGGTATTGGGGGTTGATGTCGCACAGTGCACGGGTGGCCATCACTAGAAATCCTCGGCCAAGGTAGTGGAGAATTACTGATTTGGATCAGTAGTTTCTCAGGAGGTGATGGGCTTCATGCCGACACGATTTATTGCGTTATTAGGGGTCTGACTTTATCCACCCCCTAGACTCGATATGCGATACTCTTTAGACGAACGGGCCGGACTGTATGTATATTGTCACTGTTAGGCTCAGTAGGGTTTATGGATGAGTTCGCTCATCAGCTTCCCTTCCGATCAGTACAAAGGAAACCGTTACGTACAGCTTGTACCTCTAACGTGCTAGAGGTTATACCCAGTGCCAGTGTGTTGATGAGTCACTAGAGTCCCCACAGACCGTTTCCCAAGTTCGGGCGAAACGTTGTAGAGGCCGTATGGTTTTATGGCAAGGTTCGGAAAATGCACGTGCGTTTTCGCACGTGTCATTTTACGGGCAGATAATACTGGTCGGTTTTGGTTTAAGCCGGATCCGAGTATTATACTGTGTAGATATAATATCTTTGTCTCAGATGCATTTGTATTCGGTCGTAATACAAATGCGGGTATGTTTATACCATTACGGGGTTATCCTGAAATTCGTTTCAGGATCACTTTTGGAAGTTGCCAGTTTCCAGTTTTCTATCGCCCGTCTTTTAACATTCTGTTAAAAACGGATTTATCTTTTCTTGAGATGAGTGTGGAAGGTTCTAGAAGCATCTAGATGGAGACTAGGATGATGAGGTGGCATGTGACTCATTTGTGCTTTAAATGCTCATTAATGTTTTGGTGACTAAGGGTGATGATTCATTAGTTCTTAAATGTGTTCATACTATGTGTTAAGGTGACTCATTCTTTCATGATAAGTATCATTTCTTGTGGTCACCACTCCCTCCTCCTACACTCACCCCTTCCCCTCTATTTAGTGGCCGGCCACCTCTAGGTGAGGAAAAAGGTTGCTTGAGAGAAAAAGATGAGAGTTTAAGTGTATGGAAATTTGATAGATACTCATTTCACATTTCCACCCGATCCAAAAGGCAACTTCATTAACCGTTCGTCCATAGCCTTGGACGTAACGAGACAAAGTGTTCTACTCATTCTCTACATCATCTTGGTCGTCTCTTTTAGCAAACTTGACGACCGAGTTGCCTCGGTTCAGAGGCGGGAGCCCGTTTAAAGATCCGTCGACGTGGTGCCACCTGGACGAGAAGACTGGAGATTCAGGAGATCGGAGCAGCCGCAACAAAGCGTGGGATGATGGTTGAAGACTGAAGGACTCGGATCGTTCGGTATAACATTTCTACCCACTTTATAGTTTGTTAGTTTAGCTTTAATGGCAGATCCGGGTTATAGTACGCGATATCGCCAGTTGTAAAAGTTTTTGTTCCGCATTTGGCGTCTGTTAGATGGCCGGGGCGCTACCGTGGACTTACAACATCAACTCCTTATACCGGAGAGACGAAACCCCTCCTTTCGCTCACTGCCTCCATGTGACTCAGGACTGTGCCCAAAATCCACCTGTTTGCACGACTCCTTTGAGCTGTGGTAGGGAGGAAATCAAAGTACAGTGGGAACCACACAAGACTCTATGACAATTTTGGGTCTGCAGACTAACCTGTACCAGTGTCACCAGAGAACTGTTATCTGACGATAGGTATAGTACCAACTAGGGGTTCTCGGCGAGTCCTGTTCATGTACCCATTCTCTAATGAGCACCTATATACAATCTTTGATATCAAACATCGCCCAATACAGGATCAAGAAACATACACACTAGTCTACTCTGGAATATCGATGCCCTGTCTCGATACTTCCTTGACTAGAAACAATTAAAGGAAGTGCTTGTGGACTACACAAGTCCCAGTAGTATGATCCGCATCATAGTCCACGTAGTCAAGCAAACATTCTAAGGGCTTTATCAATATGTATCAGAGAGACGGTATAATAATACTGGTGTACATGTTAAGATAAAGAGCAACTGATAGCATACTATCATGTCAAGCAAGAAAGTCCTTTATATATATGTCCAAGCATCTACTATATCATACAATAATGGCCTATAGGGCATACATATTCCTAACCGGAACAAAAACACAAAATTTAGTCACATGATGGTTTAAACTGAATGAAAACGTTAAAAAAACCAACGGCAGGGTTGGTTTTTAAAAGATCAAAATTTCGGGGGTTTTGGTAACGGGTTTAAAAATGAGGGTAGTTTTGAACAAATTGGGTAAACCACAGGGTAGTTTCCATAAAATAACCCTAATAAGATGTGCATTACAAATTTATAAATAAATCCTTAGATCTTTATTATTTTTTATAACTCATAAATTTCTCAATCCTAATATTACCACTTACCAAACCGTATTCATTTAATTTAAATTCGAAAAAACTATATATATCCTTAGAAATTTTCATGTAATGTTCAAGATAAAAAAGTTTTACACACACCTTCGGTGTGTTGTACATATTTTATCCGAAATATACACATGTGTATCGTGCAAGAAAAATCTCTACTATTATAACCCAAACTCTTTGGGTGATGATGTAATTATTACATCATCTAAAAAGAATAAAAATAAAAATAAAAGAGAAAATTCCTACCAGCAAAGCTATCTAACCAGGTTTACACATCATCATTTAAAAAATGTATTTTATTCACCCACTCCTCTATCTCTCTCAAAGGAAAAATTATTCCATATGCCGGCCGTATACATCCGGACAAGAAAGAGAAGAAATAGAATTGTGGGTAGCACAGGCTGCCCAAAACTCTTCTCCCTCTCTCATCCCCTGTCCAGATATATTACACCCGGCATAACGAATAATTTCTCCAAAAGAACACAATTCAAAATTCAAAATTTACTTCTAGAGAATTCTTAGCACCAAAATAGGCCTAAATCCTATAAAAGGGAAATAACATTAACAGCAAGTGATTAATTTGGCACCCAAAAAAAATAGCAAGACAAAAGGCAGAAAGAAGAGAAAGAAGAAGAGGTTCATTCTTTCAACTTCGTATAATCTATTTTCAATTTCAATTTTATATTGTCGTTAACCTTTAAGTCTATCTTCTTAAAGTATAAAAAGATCAAAATGTAAAATATTGCTAATATAGATTAAACAAAAGAGATTAAAACAAAAATAATAAAGAGCCGATATAAGATGTTTGATAAAACTTCTCAAAGTATCAATGAGGTAAAATATATAAGAATCTTTTTTGATGCGATGCATCCGGTAAAGGATTAGGTTGTATTCTATATCAGCACGGTAAAGTTGTAGCCTATGCATCAAGACAGCTGAAATTCATGAGCGCAACTATCCGACACATGATTTGGAATTAACGGCCGTAATCTTTGCACTCAAGATTTGGCGCCATTATTTTCTTGGAGAACGAGTGGACATATATACAGACCATAAGAGTCTGAAATATGTGTTTACTCAGAAAGAGTTGAATATACGTCAGAGAAGATAGTTAGAACGTATGGCAGACTTCGACACCAACCTACAATATCATCCAGGGAAGGTGAATGTAGTACCTGATGCACTTAGTCTCCAACCATTAGCATTGAATCTCACTGCACAGTGGAAGCTCTAACAAGATTTGTATCAGATGGAGATAGAAGTGGTCATGCTAGGTAACGCTTCAAGTTTGATGAACTTACAAGTTCAATCTACCATTGCCAATCAGATCAAAGCAGCTTAAGCAAGTGATGCTAAGTTGCAAAAGATCAGAGAACAAATAGAAAGAGGACTTAGAACAGACTTCATCATCTTCCTATGGGTTTTACACCATCAGGTGCAACTACCAAAGTCCATACTTTGTTGGTGTATATGGATTCCATCTCAGATTGCATAGCATCCAGATATTTCACAGAGTCCCCACATATGGTGGCCTGCTCGAAACTAGTTGGGTCATCATCTTCCATGATACAATCCTCGCTCCCATTGTCATTGAGAAAACTGTAGTATCTCTCAGGAGGATGAGGAATCCTACTATATCTACGGAGAGGCTGAGGTTCGTCAGGAACTATTGAATCCTCCGGTTCTACCAAATCATCAGCCGTTAGTTTGTCTAGCTAGAACTTCTTCCAGTTCTACCTCATGACCACTAATTTCTTCCATAAGAAATTCCTTTTCTAAAAAGGTGGCATGCTGAGAAACAAAACACCTTTTGCTCCTCAGTGTGGTAGAAGATATACCTTCGCGAATGTTCGGGATATCTAACAAACTTATACAGTATTGACCTTGTTTCGAGCTTGTCCGGATTTTGCTTTTCAACATAGGCCGGACAACCCCATATCTTAACTCGTTTAAGAGATGGTCTCTTCCCATTCCAAATCTCATATGGAGTGGTAGGCACTGATTTGGATGGAATGCTATTCAATAGGTATGCAGCTTCTCAAGCGCATAACCTTAAAAGGAAACAGGTAACTCAGCGTTACTCATCATAGAGCGCACTATATCTAATAGGGTACGATTCCTCCGCTCTGGCACACCATTGTGATGTGGTGTATACGGAGGAGTAAGCTGAGAGAGAATCCCATTCTCTTTTAAATAACCTAGTCGGGAAATTCAACAAGATTCCCGAATACTTGATCGAATACTTGTCGGAAACATTAGTAGATGTCTGTACCCCCGATGTCGTCGATGAAGTACACCTAGGCGGAACACCGTGGCCGCGAGCACCCGAGGGGATGCTTTTGGCAACGGGGTTCTCCTACAGTCACTTGGTCGGGGCTATGGGGTATGGCTATCTAGTAGTGTTACCTGGCGAATGTTCGCATACTATACGAGATTGCGACGGAGTTTTGATCCGAATCGAAACTCCGTGGCAATCTATCAAAAGAGACTAAATTGCTAGATTTATAGAACACTAACTAGTTTTCACAAAACTAATTATCGTGGATTCTAAATATTGTATCACATATCAATATGAAACCCGAAACAATGTTAAAATACGACTACGAAACACTCCGTATTGCCACTACAGAAAGATAACATCATATGCAATCTTGGTAAAAACAAACATAATCTGAAACCCTAAAACCATGAGATCAGAACACCACAAAAATTTCAAGATTTTTTGCTACAGGAAAAAAGGTGAAACTGGTTTTTTAGGCAATTTGGCCGGCCATATTTTTGTTGTTTTGCCTCAAATTTTTTTGGTGTTGTAGATACATCATAAATAGATTTCTGCACTTATTTAAAAAATTTTTAGAGGACCTAAAAAATTCGACAAAAACTAAGGTTTCAGATTCCAGATTTCGGAATTATTTCGGTTTCGTAATTCTAACACATCGTATAATTCTCTAGTTTGGGTCTGATGCCACTGCTGGGTTCTTTAGCACTCTCACTAGGTTTTATAAGGTATCGGGTATGCAATTTAAAAAAATCTAGAGAGCAATGCAACCCAAACCAAAAATCTAACTAGCGAATTAAGGTTAAACAATACAAGTAAACAACTTTACTCTAAGTGAACAAGGAATACAACCTTTGTAGACCGGTCCTTCACTTCTAAAGCTCCGTGTAGTAGTCCCTTAGCTCCAAGTGGTGGTCTCTCGGACTTTCGTTAGACTCTACTAGGCGAAATGAACAAGCTTACTTAAAGATCTTCGAGGCCGAAGATGATCTACGTCGAAGAATCTCTAACTCAAGCTACCTCTTCACTAATTGATGAACTAGTGAAGAAACAACCTATACAAAATGGCTAGTTTGGTATAGATTGGTGAAGTAGGAATTTTGCTCACTTTAGAATAATTTTTCTCTCTTTCTTTTCTTCGCTCACTCAAAGCTAGAGAGCAAGGAAGGAGATGAAAAAAATGATCTCTAGTGATCAAGTCATGAACCATGGGTGAGAAAATATCTCATATAACTCATGTAGAGACTAAACCATAGTTAAAGATAATGGTTAGATTAATAAATATCTAGAGTAAAACAAAATTAGTGGACTAAAGTCAAAACTTCTCTATGCTTCCACAAGCATTTTAGCCATGCTAATTTCCACCTAATTTTGATTTTCCTCTTAATATTTAAACACCCAAATTATCTTAAGTTAGGTATGAGTCTCATACACCCAAGTCCAATGTATCATCTAGCATGACACATAATAAATACATTAATATATATCACATATATATTTGTATGTATTTGGAGAAAATATTTTCTTAAGTGAGCTAATATTAGTTAATGTATATTAATATATCAAATATATATTTATACATTAAATTATTAAATCAACACTTGATTTAATAACCCGGTTGTATCGCATACAATCGACCAATATCATTTATATTGCATATCACAGATACATATAAAATATCATTGAATCAGCACTTGATTCAACAATCTGGTTATATCACATATAACCTATATCGTGAGATTGGAATACGGTATCACATACATGTATTAATCTCGGTCCCGCACATATCACATATGTGCCCTACTTCGTTTCGCATGAGCTAGAAAACCTCTGTGCAGGACTCTAAAGACTCGTCAATACGCCGGCAGTAGGTGATGATCATATCAGTCACCCACAAGCCGTCAGCGGTACTAACTGGACGTAACGGCTACCCGGGTATTGAGCGATCAGAAGATCAACAATCAAGCTTGTCCATACTCCCGTGAATCCAATAAGTAACACTACCGTACAGTCCGGTCTCTTCATCTGATATGTTGCATATCTAGTCTGGGGGTGGTAAACGTCAGACCCCAAAAACTTGATAAGTCATGCCGATGTGAGGCTCATAACGGGTTAAGAAACTACTGATAACACTTACCAGTAAATCTCAGTATCAGCATTGGCCAGGGACTTCCTGTTATAGCCAATTGAGCACAGCGCAACATCAACCCCAATATCGGGAGAGACAAAACCCCTCCTATCGCTCATTGCCTCCATGTGACTCGGGACTGTACTCAAAAACCACCGTTTTGCATGCTCTCTTAAACGTGGTAAGGTGAAAATCAAAGCACAGTGGGAATCACACAAGACTCTATGACAATCTCAGATCTACAGACTAACCTATACCAGTGTCGCAAGAGAACTGCTATCTGACGATATGTATAATACCATCTAGGATTTCTCGGCGAGTCCTATTCAGTATACCCAGTCTTCACTGAGCACCCGTATACAATCTTTGATGTCAAACACTAATGGATGTGGGATCATCCATCGCCTATCAAATGGGTCAAGAAGCGTATACGCTAGTCTACTCTGGAATATCGATGCCCCGTCTCGATACACCCTCGACTAGAAACAATTAAAGGATGGACATATGGACTACCCTGGCCCCACTAGTATGATCTCCATCGTAGTCCTGGTAGTTAAGTCCACATCCTAAGGGTTTTATCAACATGTAACAGAGAGACAATATAAGTATACATGTTAAGATAAAGAGTAACCAGATAGCATACTATCATGTCGAGTAAGAAAGTCCTCCTTATATATGTCCAAGCATCCACTATAATATACAATCATGTACAATAATGGCCTCTAGGGCATACATACAACTAACAGTAAGTATGAATCTAAGAAAAATTTAACTCTTCATAGTGTACTAGTTCTGATACCCATGAACTCATGCAGGAGATCGTGAGATTACATGGAGTACCGGTTTGCATTGTCTCTGATCATGACAAGTTTTGTTGGTGGCCCTTGCAGGATCGAACTACAGACCTTCAGTTTACAATTCAGATCGTGACACCAGATTTCGATCGCAATTTCGGCAGAGTCTGCAAGTTAGCTTAGGAACAAGTCTGAACTTTAGCACAGCTTACTATCCACAAACAGATGAACAGTCTGAGAAAATGATTCAGATCTTAGAAGACATGCTAAGAACTTGTATGCTAGACTTCGGAGGATCATGGGAAGATCACCTACATCTTGTGGAGTTTTCATTTAACAACAGCTACCAAGCAAGTATAGGAATGACACCCTTTGCAGCTCTTTATAGAAGGAAGTGTCGTTCACCATTAAGTTGGGACGATATCGGAGATAAAGAACTCTTTGGACCTGAGTGATAGTAACAACAGTGGATGTGGTTCGCACCATCAGGGATAGAATGCGCGACAGAAGCACTGGGCTGATGCAAAGCGCCGTCACTTGGAGTTCCAACCGGGAGATCATATCTTTTTGAAAATTTCTTTAAACCGTGGAGTGATTCGTTTTGGAAGACGGGGTAATCTCAGTCCAAGGTATATTGGACCGTTCGACATAGTCGAACGAGTCAGAGAAGTGGCTTATCGCTTAGCACTTCCACCTTCATTAGAAGGAGTGTACAATTTATTCCACATATCCCAACTCAGAAGGTATGCGAGTGACCTCAGTCATATTCTTGATCACTCCGAGCTCACTGTACAGCCAGACTTATCCTGTAAGCAACAACCTGTTGAAATCCTGGATAGAAAGGTGAGTTCACTTCGGAACAATGAAGTAAATTTGGTTCGAGTGATGTGGGGAAAAGACTCAACATGGGAACGTGAGGACGACATGCGTGCAAGAAACCCTTACTTGTTTATAAATTAGTCCTTAAAATAAATGTAAATTTCGAGGACGAAATTTTTGTAACGAGGGTAGAATGTAACAACTCTGTTTTAGTGTACAGAAAATTGTTTAAAAGTTAATGTACAAATGGAGTATTTGCAAACCTGTGTATACAATAAGTATTTGATTTGCTTTTGAACAGCAAGAAAGCACGTGTAGCTCATTGGTAATGCCTTGCACTGCTGTGACATAGCCCCTTTGTTCAAATCCCCCAGCCACATATATTTTTTGTTGATTTTCTTTTAAACTTTTAGAAGCTCAAAAGTTTACACGTGCAAAACACGTAAAATGAAAAGTCACAACAAAATGAAACTTGCACTGAGGTATACCAAGCGACTTCGACACGTGGCGAAGATCCGAGCCCAAGCCACCGGATTTGGACCGGCGTGATGTTGAGGGGGGACCGGCACCGCCGGGTATATTCATAGGGAATGCCTCTATATTTTAACCCTAGCACCCCTTGGCCTACCCCACCACCCCTATGATGTTTGATTTTTCTGCATTTATCCAGAGAGTGATAATTTCTCTCTTAAATCCATTTTTAATGCACATTTTTAATTATCAATTCATTACCCTAAACCCTAATTTTCCCTATAAATACCACACTACATTTTACCCCTCCTCATTCAGAAATCCCATGCTAAAACTCTCTAAATATTCTAAGTCCAAAAAGTTGTATAAGTGGAGTTAGCAAAGGTCGAAGTTCCGGCGACGTTTGGGGAAGAATCCGGCGATGAAACGACTCCTCGACGATCCCAAAATCTCCCCCTACCACTTTTCTCTAATTCTAACCTGTAGGTTCTCTCTTTCCCCCTTCTCTTCTATTAAAATGAATTCATTCTTCAAAACTAGTCGGAAGCGGAGTTAATCCGACTTCTGATTCTATTTTAACTAAAAACACAATTTTTCTTTAGAACAAACTCACCATCTTTTTGTATATTGTTTAATAATCATAAACAAACACATTAGAACAAGTTTCATGTCAAAATAATATGTATTGCAATTTCTATTTCATTTTTACGGTAAAATACCATCATGTTTATATACGATATTGATTATTCATTTTACCCATATTACCTTTAGAAAACTCACGAGGTAATGACCTACCTCATCACAACACACATTTTTGACATAGCATGATGACTTTTGGAACATTAGTTTGTGGGAAAATACGAGTTTACATTTAAATACCATAAACATTCAAAAACCGTTTTCTTTAAAAGTGTATTATTTAATTCCTTACAAATGCGCCTCTACAATCCATTTTAGAGAACCCCGATTGGGATGGTGCAGGTTATCGCACATCCTCGGGCCTAGTAGAGCGAGATGCAAACCTCCTCACGGAGCATCCGATCTCGATAGAATTTTTAATGCAATTTTTAAGAAAAATAAGATTTCTACTTAATACATAAAATTTATTTTTATTAATTATATATATATATATATATATATATATATATATGAATATTATCAAAATAACGACTTTGAATATATATATATATATATATATATATATTCCATGTTTTTCTAAATCAAAGGAATCACAAATTTTATGAAACTACCATTACAAATCAATTCCAATATTACACTCTAATACCATATATAATGAAATCTAGGTTTTATTCACTAGAAAACTTCATTTTTATAAAAATTACAACTATGAAAACCCTAAAGACGATAATTAATTACTTAAGGTGTATTTTGAAAATATATCAAAACTATTTTTCATAAAACCCCCTCAGGATATATTAATTTACAATAAGGACCCTAGTAAACATAGGTTTAAACGGGACCAGTTCTCTTGAGTCTCAGGGAGCCGGAGAATATGGATGTTTGCCTATCTAAGATAGATAACCTAAAATCAGGGTTATCAATACGGTAATTGTCACAAATCCTGCCGTCCATGCGCAGCAGTTACCAATAACTCCAAAACATAAAACAGGACTTCAATTCTGTTTAAAAGTCTGACTCAGTTCGAGTCACGGTCAAATCTGAAATCAATCTAACTTGAATTCAATTCAAGTATAACTACAATACAACATGAATCCATTTATACTAGAATTCAATCTATATCAACATGACTCGACTGAACCGAACCATGGATATACACCGATTACATGACCATCCATTTATATCCATTCCGTTTACATGATATCATGGTTTTGACAAGTATTCCATCTATAAAACAAAACAATACAATTAATACATAAGACGTTACAGGGTTTTAAAGGGGTAGACTGGTACGGAATGTGTTAAAAGTGGCACGAGACGGTCACTTTAATACACCTAACCTGAATATCCATTGCTGTTGTACCGTGGTTTAACGGTTCCTTGTGCTCCGTATACCTTAGTCTCCGGAATAGTGGGACCCCTCTCGTATACACTGGCATATTTTGTAACAAACTACAAACAACTGCGTTAACATAACAATCAAATAGTATACAGTTATGTTCTTTCTGTCTATTCTAATTCTACCTTTTTTGGGACTTACCGAGCGATTGTTCGCTGATGACATTCCTTCTCTTCTTTCTTTGGAATGTTGTCAGGTGGATCGGACTCTGTGGAGCTCGAGCCCAGTACTGAAGACTTGGAGCAGTTCGCTATTGACCCAGAGCTCTAGATACTTGTATATATTTTCTTTTCAGTTCATGCCATTGTTTAAGCATTGCTTTCCATTCCTGTATTTATATTTTCAGTTGTACTTGTAAAGAAATGTTTAATAAATAAAAGTTGATGTTCAATTATATTTATTGTCATTTTTCTTGTGTACATTCATTATATTGCTTAGTTACGCTTAGCGTGTTTACTTCTGAGTAAATACGTAGCGGGCCTTGTCGCGTCTTCTTATTCGTACACTGGGAAGCGGGACGTGACACGTTGTCACACTTCGGCTTCTAGCATCACATGGTAAGCAGTAAACACAGTACAAAGTAAAGAGAAATCATAATCACTACTTTATTACATTTAAACAAAAGAGTCTAACGGATACAAGAATTGAAGCAATTAGAGAAACAACTAACCAAAAGATAACAAGTATTCTTTATTGAAAGCAAAATGGACGATAACACTGACGTCGATGGTCTAAATCTCAGCAAGCTCATCGAAATAAGGCAAGTCCTGCTCTGCCGCTTGGTTCTCTTCTTTCTCTGAGCATGCATATTCAGGTCGTTAGGGCAACACAATATAATAATATAACAAGATACAATATATGTAGGAATTATAAGCTTGAATTAACATTATAAAGCAACAAAATGAGTGTGTGAAATAACATGAATGGGTAGGCAGTATAACATATGAACCACGACAATAGTAAAGGTAATATGCATGTTACTAAATATAACAGTGTTTATGTCATTTGAAATTGAATGATGGAAAAGTGTTCTCGTATTTAATAAGGGTCTCGTGTATGTCCGAGACTACGGTCGAAACTGTGTCCGGAACAGAACCCTGCAACCATGCCGGAACTGTCTTAAATATCACTATCACTAATATCGAATGATCATTATCTAAATAAGTAAACCTTTTTGTCACGCTCCGCTTCTAAAAAGAGAAGTAACGACACGTGTCGAAGCCCATGACGTATTTATTCCGAGAAGGTATTTTCTTGAAATAAATACGCTAAGCGTTTATAAGCAATATAAAATGTACAAGAATTGACAAGTGAAATAAAATCCAATAACAACTTTATTTGCATTCACATTTCACAGGGTTTGGATACAAGATAATAAAAAGTACAATAACAAGGTCCCTAAACAGGTGGCATATTGAAAATAACTGTAGTAAGGAAAACTAGTTGTCTGGCTGAACTGTAAGCTGATCAAAGTCCTCCTAGTTTGGCTCTATCTTCTTTCTTTTCATATCACCTGACGACATCCCAAGGAAACAAAAGGCAGGATGGAATGTCGTCAGCGAACTAGTGCTCGGTAAGTCCCAAAAAGAGTATGGATGTAAAGTGTGATAAAAATGCATGTAGGTAAGAAGAACATGAATCTAATGTAGTAATGAATAGATAAAAGTGTTAATTAGACATGAGTATGTTGAAATATCTTAAGTATGACAAGGTATATGAAACTGGTTATTCTATTCTAACGTGGTTATTTGTAGTTTGACAAAGAAGGTATGCCTGTATACGAGAGTGGTCTATCGTATCCAATGGACCAAGATACAAGAAGTACAAGACCCCTTCATAATCCACGGGACAACGACACAAGCATATTCAAGAGGTGTCTTTTAGTAGTGTAAAGTTTTAAAAAAATCGTTTAGGTAATTTTCCGATAATCGGTAAATAATTTGTATTTTCCGTAAAACGTAAAAATAATTATTTTTCAATATAGGCCTAATTATACCTAATTTAGATATGTAATTGCTAGTATTTGGTAATCAATTAGTCACTTATAAATTTCTAGTTTTTAAAATATTTTTCCTTAATTAATTATTTTAAATATTATTTTAAGCTTTTAAATATACATTAAATTAGTGATAATTACAAATTTGAATGGGTCAATTACACACATTTGAACTATGATAACTAAAATTTAGTTTGTAACATAAATTTCTATCATGTTATTCCAAGTTCTAGTTATTTCTAGGGTCAATGGAAAAAAATAAAATACAATAAATTAAAACTAGTAATGATGTAACTTGCAATTATGAAACTTGAGGGGTGTTTTTAGCATGGAAATTTCTACACACTCCTACTCATCCTCACTCCCCTTATTTTGGCCGAACTTCATTGCTGGAAGAGCCCCAATTCCCCACTCATTTCTTCATCTCAATTCAAAAAAAATCCAATTAAAATCTCACAAATTCATAAGCTACCTCTCCATTCAACTTCCTTAGCCTATTCTAACTTGAATCTTGGAGCAATGAAGCCATCTTTAGAGGCTAAGTGCAAGCTAGATTTCTAAACTTGTGAGGTATAATTCTAACCTAATGGCTAATTTGTTGTTTAAGTATGCTAATCTAAATTATTCAAGTGTTAATTTGATTGTAATTGCTAGTTTAAGATTTTCTAGAAAAGGGTTTGATTTGGAGTTAGTGTTTTAAGCATCACAACTAGATTAGCTATGTGTAGTTGCTATCTAGTTTGTTTAGTTTGGATGTTTACTTGAGATTTTGAACGCTAGATCACTAATCCACGATGTATGCACCAAATTTCCAATTTAGGTGCTTACTAGGTTTTCAAAAATATTTAGATGGTGATTTAATTTGGCATCGTGATTATATATATTATATCTCCTATGATAATTAAGGTTTTGTGAATGTGCAATTGGTATGATCGAGTTCTAAGTTTGGTGGTTGTCTTATGTAACGATTCTAGTTAAGGTTGTAGCGATGTCGTACGCGTTTGTGCACCAAGTGCATAATGTGTCTAACTTGTGAACGTTTATTCTTTCTTTTGGTGTCTTTGCGTCGTCTCAGGATATGTAGTCTTATGTTTTGTATTGTGCAATTCTAGGATCGGTCATGGAGGTATTGAACGCGGCGCGGAAGGGCAAAGCAGTGATTGGATCAGACTAGCTGTGGCGTTCCGGTGAGTAGATGTATACATCTATGGGGAAATCGTCTGGATGGCACGAATCGCCCGATAGTTAGGAATAATCGTAGTATTGGCATTATATGCGTAGTTTCCTAGTTTGACATCTCATTGCATTGCATCTCTCATATAGAAAGATACATATATGTGACACCGCCGCATAGGACATGTAACACCCGAGCCCAAATAATACTATTTCTATTACTAGTTGAGGGTTATATATTGCTCATTTCCAATTATCCTGATTTTCTGGTGTTTTTTGCTAAATTTTAACCGGCTAAGTCATTTTGGCACATAACTAATTTTAACTCCTAAAATGAAATTAAAAATATCCATGATGGCCTACTCGTCGCCACTAGTCGCGTGGTAGCGTCCGCACGTCGAAATTCCGTCCCGTTCGGCTAAACGGGCAAGTTTGGACGACTACGCACGCGTACAAGTGTACGACTTGGGGGCATGCATTTTAATCATTAAACAGCTCTTTTCAAAATTTGGACCTCGCTTAAAATCCTATAATTTGAATTTGGAGCATTTGGGCGCAGCCCGGACGCGATTTGGAAATGTTTCATTTAGCGCCAAAAGGGCCCATTTAATTAAATATCCCAAAATTAAATATATACGATTATAATCTTTTTAACTGTTAAATCCTTTAAAATCCTTTTAAAATTTTCTTTGTTTTCCTCCCAGCCAATCACAGCGAAGGACCGTACCCTCGTGGGCCCCGCATCCTATCTCTCTCTCTTTCCGTCTCGCTCTATCTCTCTCATTCTCATTCTCTCTCTCCCTCTAACTAACTCTCTCTCTCCAATCTCTCTCTTTCTTCCTCTATAATTATCACGCAGCCGCCTCCTGTTCCTTCTCTATCACGAGAAAACCCAGCGAACCCCGAACCCTAACCCTAGCCACCTCCGGACATCGCCGTCGACCTCCCCGAGACCTCGCCGTCGCCGCCCTCGCCACCACGAGCCTAGCCGCACCCACCTACCTCCTTCCTTCGTCTCTTCCCGCGCCTGCACCCAACCCCGACGACTTCACCCGGCCACAACTCTCGCCGTCGACGCCGCCTCCCGTCGCCGACGACTCCCGCGACTCCCTCTCTTCCTCCTCATCCCGACCTCGTCGTCGCTTTCCTCCTCCCCTCACCGGACCACCACCAGACCCGAGCCGACCCTAGCACCAATCCCGGGTCGCCGGGAACCGCGCCGTCGACCCTCGTCGACGTCACCCGCGCCACCTCCTTTCCCCCTCGATCACCAGAGCCGACCACCACCCTCCTCTACTCGTCGCACCCCCTCTCCAGCGAACCCGAGGCTGTTCAGGCCTTCACAGCCGCCGTCGCTGCCTCGCCGGCGTTCCAGCGGCCGTCGCTGCCTCGCCGGCGTTCCAGCGCCGTCGAGCCCGCCGGGGTTACCCCTGGTGTCTCCCGGTAAGCCTTCCTCATCGTTCCTTTGTGCTAGATCCCTTTCCCCGCTGATCCTTGTTATGTTTATCGCGTTTGCTAACGTTGTTACTTTTGACTTTTGCCGGTTTCCGACCGTGCCGTCTTTTGAACCCGACGCTCCAGCGAAGTACCCTGGTCCGTGTGATCCCGTTGTTCTCTGTTGGGACTCGATCCGTGGCCCGTGCACCCGTCTCGTGTTTTCTGCCGACTTTGCATCCGTGCTTTCCGGTTTGCGAAACCGTCGAGGCAAGTATCCGAATACTTGCTTTAACATGCTAGTACACAAGATCAAGCCTTGCTACAAACTTAATCATCATATTATAACCACACAGCTATTAGTAACATCGATATCTTTTTATAACTTAGAATTGATGGTCACAATTATCCGTAACATTAAATAAATATAGTAGTTGCTTGTAATTAACCGGTCTGCTATTAATTCACACATTAACTAACTAAACCAAGTAGATCGTCCTCACTTCATTTGTTAAATCACCCATGAGACAATTATTATGCTTCAGTTTAAATTCATGTAGCTTCATTACGCATGTTGTTGATATTGTTTCACTTTGTGACTATTGCACCCCAAGGGTGCTTGAACCTGTTGATAAGAGAATACAAAGCATCACTGTGTTTACATGGAATAATATTGTTATTTACTGTTCCTGCTGTTGTTCCTTATTCGTTACTATACCTGTTATCAGCATACATTTGATTGCATTACATATTGACAGATCTTGATACACCTGACACATGTACTGATACACCGGACATGACACCCTATACATATCGACTCAACCTGTTAAAACGTGACCTGACCTGTTACCTGATTTCATGCCTAATGCCGACAAACCTGACCATTCTTGCTGTCTATCTAGACAGACCTATTTTTACCTGATTTTGTGTTGGCATTAGTCCTTGACTACTGAATACCTGACCTGACATACATAGCTTGGGGGTATGGGGAAATCAAAGGTGAAACCGACTTGTAACTCAACAGTTCGATACATGTTCTGATCAGTCTTACGGGCTTGGCCGGCCCCGGAGTGATGATGCTGACATCACTCATCCATCCAGCTACCTTTTACTGCTTAGCGGCACGTCTCGGATTCAGCCCCGAGGACCTTGACCGTGGTCCCGGGCACGCACGGGATACTATTGAGTTACATCGACGATTCATCAATTGATTTCAAAGACTATAGAGTAGAAACCTGATAGGACAGTTTAGTCACCATTGCACATTACCCTGCTCTGTTATTTCTTAGTACTGCATTATTCATGTTCATACTTGCATTGCTCATTACCATGTCTATACTATATACTTGATGTCATGACGCGCTGACGTCTGGGTTTTGCATGGCCCAGATTCCGTACCACTGTCGACGACCGAGCAGGAGTACTTCAGCCAGCAGGCTGAACTGTGAGTTCTTTAGGGTTTAGTTTATTTATTTTCATTTCATTTCCAGATGTGAGCCCGCATTATGGGACGTACTGTTTATTTATTGTATTGGATCTTTTGCTTCCGCACTTATTGTTTATTGATTCTTGTTATTATGGATTTGGACATGTATTAGATTAGTTTATTTTAATTGTTCTTGATATCTCTACAACCGTAATGTGACTGTGGATGGATACCTCCTACCCACAGGTAGCATGGTTGGCTATGTCTCGTGCCCAATCTTGCGTACTCTGGGAAGCGGGGCGTGACATGGTTCTTTTGGTATCAGAGCCATAGGTTAATTGGGTTGATTCCTTGTAGTTGGGTATTGCACCCGATACACGAATTAGAATACCCGTGTTTAGGAAACATGTCCTGCCACTTTGACCATTTTACCATCCTTGAATCATTCTTCCGGATCATGTCGACATGCAAACTTACTTTGCATTGTCAATTCGAAAACCTAATTCCTTGTTATCTCTAGGACTTAGGCGACTTGGGTGGAGTTAAGTAATTGCGGCTATGGTACCGCGGCATAGCTACAATGCAGTACTCTATTTAAGTATCTTGGAGTTCTAGCCTTGATCTATACTCAGAATCTATCATCATGCTAATGTTGGGTACTTTGATTTCCAGGAATATGGCCGGTCAGAATTTGAAGATGGACCAAAGACGTGCGGTCTTAACCGCCAGGCGTAGAGTGATAAGGGGATTGCTGGAGAATCTAAAGGAACAGACCGAGCTGGAACCGGCATTTGCACTGAACCAAACGTCTGTACGTAGAAGTATTCCGGTGAACAGGCGCAGCGTAGCACCAATGAAGAAAACGATTGTGGGTGATCGGAAAGGGAGCGTGGTTTGTAACTACTGCCATATACCCGGACATGTGCGAAAGGAGTGTCGTAAGAGGCTGGGACTCTGTTTTAGATGTGGAGCGGCAGATCACGCCGTTAGTGCTTGCCGTCGAAGCTTCGTACAAGGGATGATGTTCAGAAGCCTCCGCAGAGACCGTTCCAAGGGCAGAGACAGTTGAATCAAGGATCTAATCAGGCTCGAGCTTTCACGCCGACAGCTGAGGAAGCTAAGGCATCAGGAGAAGGGGTTTCAGGTAATTTACTCGTTCATGGTTTTCCACATTGGCATTATTTAATTTCGGAGCATCCCACTGTTTTATGTCATCCAAATTTATAACTACACACTCGATTACCTGCACGACCCTGTCTAGTTTCTGGGACATACACACTGGGAATGGGAAAATCATAGCTAGTAAGGAATGTAAAGATTATACAGTTGTTGTTTGCGGACGGGAGCTTTTTGCAGATTTCTTGGTGATAGATACGGGCAGTTATGAAGTAGTCTTGGGAATGTATTTTCTTGGCACCTTCCACGCACACATCGATTGTAGGGCAAGGAAAGTAATTTTCCAGATTCCCGGACATCCTAAGTTTACTTTCACTGGAGGAAGCAGTTCCGTCGGGCCAGTCGAGTTTAGGGCTAGGCCGACAAACAGTGTTCTTGCAGCAATGGTAGTGGATAGTAATGAAGAGCCGTCAGTTGTTCGCGATTTTATGGATGTGTTTGAAGATATATCAGGCTTACCGCCGAAGCGAGATGTGGAGTTTGCGATTGACCTTATTCCTGGTGCAGCGCCAGTATCAAAATCTTATTATCCGATGGCACCGGTGGAATTGGAAGAAGTTAAGAAACAAGTTGGTGAATTACTCGAGAAGGGATGGATGCGAAGCAGCAACTCACCTTGGGAGCTCCAGTTCTTTTAGTAAAGAAGAAGGATGGCACGAGAAGGATGTGCATTGATTATCGAGAATTGAACCGGATGACTATTAAGAACAAGTACCCGATCCCTCGCATTGGAGAACTTTTTGAGCAGCTTAGTGGCGTGAGGGTATTCTCGAAATTGGATTTGCGATCAGGATATCATCAGGTCCGAGTAAAAGCAGAAGACATTTGCAAGACGGCGTTTCGAACTCGATATGGACATTCCGAGTATCTAGTGATGCCCTTCGGAGTGACGAATGCGCCGGCAATATTCATGGATTTGATGAACAGGATCTTTTCACCATTCTTGGACCAGTTTATTGTGGTATTCATTGACGATATTCTGGTGTACTCAAAGAGTCCGTAGGAGCACGCTGAGCATTTAAGGATCGCACTGCAGACGCTGAGACAAGAGAAGTTATTCGCGAAAGTGAGTAAGTGCGAATTCTGGCTGGAAGAAGTGAAGTTTCTGGGGCATGTCGTGTCGGGCAATGGAATCGCCGTCGATCCCGAAAAGATTGCAGCAGTTCAAGATTGGCCTATTCCAAAGAATGTTGCGGAGATAAGAAGTTTTCTTGGACTCGCCGGATACTACAGAAGATTTGTGGAGAACTTCGCTCGTTTAGCAGAGCCGTTAACCAAGCCTACGCGTAAGGAAATACCGTTTGTTTGGACGGATAGATGTGCATTGGCCTTCGAGACATTGAAACAGAAGTTGATAACCGCTCCTATCCTAACCGTACCGGATGATTCAGGAGGGCTGGTGATTCACAGCGACGCATCTGGAAAAGGATTGGGATGTGTTTTGATGCAGAATGGGAAAGTCGTCGCTTACGCATCGAGACAACTGAAGACTCATGAGAAGAACTATCCGACTCATGACTTAGAGCTTGCAGCCGTGATCTTCGCCCTGAAGATTTGGAGACACTACCTTTTGGGCGAGAGAGTTGAAGTCTTTACTGATCACAAGAGTTTAAAGTATGTGTTCACTCAGAAGGAGTTGAACATGAGGCAACGCAGATGGTTGGAGCTGATGGCCGATTACGACCTTGATCTTAAGTACCATCCGGGAAAAGTCAACGTCGTGCCGGATGCGCTGAGTCGGTTACCAGCAATTCAGGTATTGACCGCACAAAGAGAGATCATTGCGGATTTTCGGAGATTTGACTTGAAGGTTGTGCTACCACATGCTACGGGACAGTTGATGCAGTTGCAAGTACAGCCGTCCTTAGTTAAGAAGATTAAAGTGGCGCAATCGTAGGATCCTAGGCTACAAAAGTTTCGAGAGCAGGTTGAAGCCGGACTACGAACCGATTTACTGATCCACGAAGATGGTTCGTTGAGATATGGTAGCTGTGTGTGTGCGCCAAAAGGAGATATGCGTGAAGAGCTTATGAAGGAGGCACACAGTTCAGCTTACTCTGTACATCCAGGAGGGACAAAGAGGTACCGAGATATTCGACAGCATTTCTGGTGGGAAGGTATGAAACGGGAAATTGCTCGCTTCGTGGCTAAGTGCTTAGTGTGTCAGCAAGTCAAGGCTGAACACCAAAGGGTTGCTGGTTTGTTGCAACCACTTCCGATTCCTCAGTGGAAGTGGGAACATATAACCATGGATTTCGTGACGGCTTTACCGCGGAGTCCAAAGGGCAACAATGCTGTATGGGTGATTGTTGATCGTTTGACCAAGGCAGCTCACTTTATTCCTTTTCGGGTTGGTCAATCGACGGAGACTTTGGCAGAGCGATACATGCAGGAGATTGTCAGATTGCATGGAGTGCCGGTAAGCATCGTGTCCGATCGGGACATTCGATTCTTGTCGCACTTTTGGAGGAGTTTACAAGAAAGTTTGGGGACTCGATTGAAGTTTAGCACAGCTTATCATCCTCAGACTGATGGACAATCGGAGAGAACGATCCAAACCCTTGAAGATATGTTGAGGGCTTGCATGTTAGACTTCAAAGGTTCTTGGGAGGATCATCTACACCTGGTGGAGTTTTCGTACAACAATGACTTCCAAGCGACAATTCAGATGGCTCCGTTTGAAGCACTGTATGGTCGTAAGTGCCGTTCACCTGTTTGTTGGGACGATGTTGATGAACGAAGGTTACTAGGACCAGATTTGGTGGTACAGATAGTCGAGAAGGTGAATACAATCAGGAAGCATATGAAGGCAGCTCAAGACAGACAGGAAAGTTGGGCTGACACGTCAAGATGACCTCTAGAGTTCGCCGTGGGTGATTTGGTATTCCTGAAGATATCACCGACTAGAGGGGTGATTCGCTTTGGGAGCCGGGGAAAGCTTAGCCCTCGATTCGTTGGACCCTTCGAGATATTGGAGCGTGTTGGAGAGGTAGCGTACCGTTTGGCGTTACCACAGTCATTGGCAGGAGTGCACGATGTGTTTCATGTATCTCAACTACGGAGGTATGTTCGAGATGAGACCCACGTCTTGGATCATTCGGAGTTGACCGTACGGGAGGACCTAACTGTTGAGGATCGACCAGTTGAAATCAAGGATCGAAGAGAAAAGGTTCTTAAGAACAAGGTTATCACTCTTGTGCTAGTTTCTTGGGGTAATCGATTGCATGGAGAATCCACTTGGGAGCGAGAAGACGAGATCCGACAGAAATTTCCTCACCTTTTCCCGTAGTTAGCCATCTTGTATTCTTGGAATTTCGAGGACGAAATTCTTTTTGTAGTTGGGTATGATGTAACACCCGAGCCCAAATAATACTATTTCTATTACTAGTTGAGGGTTATATATTGCTCATTTCCAATTATCCTAATTTTCTGGTGTTTTTTGCTAAATTTTAACCGGCTAAGTCATTTTGGCACATAACAAATTTTAACTCCTAAAATGAAATTAAAAATATCCATGATGGCCTACTCGTCGCCACTAGTCGCGTGGTAGCGTCCGCACGTCGAAATTCCGTCCCGTTCGGCTAAACGGGCAAGTTTGGACGACTACGCACGCGTACAAGTGTACGACTTGGGGGCATGCATTTTAATCATTAAACACCTCTTTTCAAAATTTGGACCTTGCTTAAAATTCTATAATTTGAATTTGGAGCATTTGGGCGCAACCCGGGCGCGATTTGGAAATGTTTCATTTAGCGCTAAAAGGGCCCATTTAATTAAATATCCCAAAATTAAATATATACGATTATAATCTTTTTAACTGTTAAATCCTTTAAAATCTTTTTAAAATTTTCTTTGTTTTCCTCCCAGCCAATCACAGCGAAGGACCGTACCCTCGTGGGCCCCGCATCCTATCTCTCTCTCTCTCCGGCTCGCTCTATCTCTCTCATTCTCATTCTCTCTCTCCCTCTAACTAACTCTCTCTCTCCAATCTCTCTCTTTCTTCCTCTATAATTATCACGCAGCCGCCTCCTGTTCCTTCTCCATCACGAGAAAACCCAGCGAACCCCGAACCCTAACCCTAGCCACCTCCGGACATCGCCGTCGACCTCCCCGAGACCTCGCCGTCGCCGCCCTCGCCACCACGAGCCTAGCCGCACCCACCTACCTCCTTCCTTCGCCTCTTCCCGCGCCTGCACCCAACCCCGACGACTTCACCCGGCCGCAACTCTCGCCGTCGACGCCGCCTCCCGTCGCCGACGACTCCCGCGACTCCCTCTCTTCCTCCTCGTCCCGACCTCGTCGTCGCTTTCCTCCTCCCCTCGCCGGACCACCACCAGACCCGAGCCGACCCTAGCACCAATCCCGGGTCGCCGGGAACCGCGCCGTCGACCCTCGTCGACGTCACCCGCGCCACCTCCTTTCCCCCTCGATCACCAGAGCCGACCACCACCCTCCTCTACTCGTCGCACCCCCTCTCCAGCGAACCCGAGGCTGTTCAGGCCTTCACAGCCGCCGTCGCTGCCTCGCCGGCGTTCCAGCCGCCGTCGCTGCCTCGCCGGCGTTCCAGCGCCGTCGAGCCCGCCGGGGTTACCCCTGGTGTCTCCTGGTAAGCCTTCCTCATCGTTCCTTTGTGCTAGATCCCTTTCCCCGCTGATCCTTGTTATGTTTATCGCGTTTGCTAACGTTGTTACTTTTGACTTTTGCCGGTTTCCGACCGTGCCGTCTTTTGAACCCGACGCTCCAGTGAAGTACCCTGGTCCGTGTGATCCCGTTGTTCTCTGTTGGGACTCGATCTGTGGCCCGTGCACCCGTCTCGTGTTTTCTGCCGACTTTGCATCCGTGCTTTCCGGTTTGCGAAACCGTCGAGGCAAGCATCCGAATACTTGCTTTAACATGCTAGTACACAAGATCAAGCCTTGCTACAAACTTAATCATCATATTATAACCACACAGCTATTAGTAACATCGATATCTTTTTAAACTTAGAATTGATGGTCACAATTATCCGTAACATTAAATAAATATAGTAGTTGCTTGTAATTAACCGGTCTGCTATTAATTCACACATTAACTAACTAAACCAAGTAGATCGTCCTCACTTCATTTGTTAAATCACCCATGAGACAATTATTATGCTTCAGTTTAAATTCATGTAGCTTCATTACGTATGTTGTTGATATTGTTTCACTTTGTGACTATTGCACCCCAAGGGTGCTTGAACCTGTTGATAAGAGAATACAAAGCATCACTGTGTTTACATGGAATAATATTGTTATTTACTGTTCCTGCTGTTGTTCCTTATTCGTTACTATACCTGTTATCAGCATACATTTGATTGCATTACATATTGACAGATCTTGATACACCTGACACATGTACTGATACACCGGACATGACACCCTATACATATCGACTCAACCTGTTAAAACGTGACCTGACCTGTTACCTGATTTCATGCCTAATGCCGACAAACCTGACCATTCTTGCTGTCTATCTAGACAGACCTATTTTTACCTGATTTTGTGTTGGCATTAGTCCTTGACTACTGAATACCTGACCTGACATACATAGCTTGGGGGTATGGGGAAATCAAAGGTGAAACCGACTTGTAACTCAACAGTTCGATACATGTTCTGATCAGTCTTACGGGCTTGGCCGGCCCCGGAGTGATGATGCTGACATCACTCATCCATCCAGCTACCTTTTACTGCTTAGCGGCACGTCTCGGATTCAGCCCCGAGGACCTTGACCGTGGTCCCGGGCACGCACGGGATACTATTGAGTTACATCGACGATTCATCAATTGATTTCAAAGACTATAGAGTAGAAACCTGATAGGACAGTTTAGTCACCATTGCACATTACCCTGCTCTGTTATTTCTTAGTACTGCATTATTCATGTTCATACTTGCATTGCTCATTACCATGTCTATACTATATACTTGATGTCATGACGCGCTGACGTCTGGGTTTTGCATGGCCCAGATTCCGTACCACTGTCGACGACCGAGCAGGAGTACTTCAGCCAGCAGGCTGAACTGTGAGTTCTTTAGGGTTTAGTTTATTTATTTTCATTTCATTTCCAGATGTGAGCCCGCATTATGGGACGTACTGTTTATTTATTGTATTGGATCTTTTGCTTCCGCACTTATTGTTTATTGATTCTTGTTATTATGGATTTGGACATGTATTAGATTAGTTTATTTTAATTGTTCTTGATATCTCTACAACCGTAATGTGACTGTGGATGGATACCTCCTACCCACAGGTAGCATGGTTGGCTATGTCTCGTGCCCAATCTTGCGTACTCTGGGAAGCGGGGCGTGACAGGACACTTACACCATTACCATTGGTTCATGCCGCACGTGCACTACTCATGTGAACACACACGCTTTTGGTAATTTCTATGCCACGAACACTTTAGAAATTGCTAGATCTGTATCGAAACATTTGCATCATACATGATACTTAAACTGGTAGTTACAATTTCCATCTCATCGAGTTTGATACAAAAGATTTCTAGTCATATATATACCGCATTTCAGTATCATTCGTACATAGTTATCTAGTCGTAAACCGCATTTCATGTCATGGATATCATAGACATAATCGTTTTTCTCGCTGTTTATATATTGTGATTCTTCTCGAGGATTTAGGTATTTATGAGATTCTGGAATTTGGGGGAAAACCGCAAGGATTTTAAGAACTTATTACCATTTTAAAAATAGAAGTTTGCGGTTTTTCCCGTGATATTATGTGTGAGGCGTCCACCATGAGTTTTCTCGGTTCTTGAGCTGTATCAAATACCCGATTCGAGGAGGGGATGCACCGTCTGCGGGTACATGGTGGACCCGGTGCGGTACCTCGGGGTAAGAAGCTCGCACAGATGGCGTTGAGCCCGGCGGGGGAGCACTACCGACCGGTTATTATTGTTGTTATTATTTTTATTTTTAACACAGTGGATATCCGGAGGATACCGACCGTAGTCATGAGATTTATGATATGGGCCGTCCGGACTGCCGGAGCCCGAGATACTGAGCTATTGAGATATCGAGACATTGAGACATCGATATATTGAGATAATGAGATATTGAGACATTGGGATATACATATTTTTGTGTCGATGCACGACACGGGTTTCTATGGATTTCATTGTTGATGCTTCTGTTATTTCATAAGGGTTTTACTAAGGTTGGAAGACGTATTTTCTCGTACTAAACATATTCAGATTTCGTGTTGATCATGCTTTCATGATGCATACTTATTAGTGCATCGCATCATATCAGTATATGTAGGATTGTGATGCATTGGCATGCATGCTTACGATGGGCTTATTATATGTTGCTTACTACTCACGAGTTGGCAACTCATCCCCGTTGTGCCACAATATCTTACAGGTCGGACCCGTCAGCATTGTAGTGGCGGGCGTGCCTCTTCTTAGTTTCTTTTGCTCAGACTTGCGACATTGCTCGTAGGTGGGTTGCGAGGACACTTTTGTCTCCATTTTGTACTATTATTGTATCTAGTATTTCTCCATCTACCACTTCTTCTATTGCATATGCTACCTAGTGATGAGACCGTGAGATTTGTGTATATGTTGTTTCTCTGGGGTCGAGCTCACTTGAACCGACGTTATGCTTTCTTACTTTTGGTTTCTTTATGCTCATTTGCTTGATATTATATATATATTGCGTGTGGTTGTGAATCCGCCTTGGGCGAAGAGTTAGCTCCCGCTTGGGGATGCCATTATTCATTACAGGTTTATATATTCTTGTTTGTACCCGTTTGGGGGTCAGTATTTATAAAGGAGACTCTGCCAAAATTTTCGGAAAGTTTTGATATTTTAAAATGTTTAATGTAACTTATTTATTTTAAAGTTGTTTTCTTAAAAAGGTTTTCCTTCACTCTAAATTGTTATGGTTTAGATTTTCTGGGTTTGGCTGACTTAGGTTGCATTACGTCTTGAGACGTTTCGTAATCTAAGTGCCCGTCACGTTCCGTACCTTCGGGTCGTGACAAAATTGGTATCAGAGCGTTAGGTTTTACCTTTCTGAGTGTAGGATGACCCTTGGTAGATGGAGTAGGTGACCTAAGCAGATTGACGTAGCGTGGGTATGTTCCGCGGCATACTTACGATACGGCACTCCGCCTAAGTGACCTTAGGATAAATTTGATTGCATTTCCTTCTTTGATTTCCTTATGTCCCACGATTCAACTGCACTGTTCTTATTAATCCTGTTTCCTGTTCTCATTATGTTGCCAAAGACCACGAGGGCTGCCACCAGAGATGAGATTCGGGCGGGCTCGTCTGAGACGAGGATCGAGCTGGACGATACACCTACGCCTCAGGGTCAGGTTGATCCGCCTTCTCAAGGCCATATTGCCAGATTAGAGGCCGGTATGCAAGAGTTGTGCTAGATGATGGGATCTTTAGTTGAGGCCAGTTGGGCACAGAGGATGTTCCTTCCACTGCACAGACCACGATTGTACCTGTTGCCCAGACAGTTGCTCCTGTTATTACCGAGACTATCCCCATATCTTTACAGGAGTTTATGAGGCTGAGGCCTCTAGTCTTTACCGGCACAGATGCAGTGGAGGATCCGTAGACATTCCTCGATAGGATGGCCAGGATTTGCCATTCACTGAGATGCTTTAATGATAGATGGGTGGAGTTAGCGAATTTTTGTCTGGAGGGTTTTGCTCAGATATGGTACGAGTCAGTCGAGAGAGGCCGAGCTGCAGGACTACCTCCTATGACGTGGGATGAGTTCACAGCTGTATTTCTTGCCCATTTCCTTCCAGAGAGCGTCCGGGATGCCCGAGCTCATAGTTTTGAGGTTTTGCGCAAGACTTCTAAGATGACAGTGTCCGAGTATGACATTCAGTTTACTCAGTTGTCCCGATATCCTCCTTACTTAGTAGACACTGAAGAGAAGAGGGTAAAGAGGTTCGTGCGGGGACTTGACACACAGCTATTTCTTGCCATCGGCGTCCAGCACTGACACGTATGCAGCTGCTATGGACACGACCTTACTGTTGGAGGAGCGCATTTCTGAGACTTCGGTCATTTCGGGGCCGAAGACAATTCGTACAGATACGTCAGCTCCAGTGCGGTTTGGCAGAGGCATGGCAGGAAGAGGTCGAGGCGGATTCTTCCGAGGATATAGTGGTGGCCGAGGTATGATGCGAGGACAGTTGTTCAGCTCTTATTTACCGGGTCACCAGTCATCGCCAGGATGTTATCAATGTAGGAGCCCATATGATCGAGTCAAGAATTATACCGTGAGGCGCCAGGGTGAGGCGCCAGTTCCACGGGTGACTTTACCACCTTCACCACCTCCTCAGAGAGCTCTACTTCCTACCCCTGATGATGTTCCATGCCAGGTAGATGCTCCTAGAGGCCGTAGGCGTGGCGGTCCTGTTCATAGAAGACGAGGCGATAGAGGCAGAGGCCGAGGCCGAGGACAGCCAGCTATTAGTGGGGGGCAGGCCCGAGTGTTCACTTTGACTCCTCAGGATGCGCAGGCATCCAATGCCGTTGTGACAGGTACTTTTCCAGTATGTTCTTTCGACGCGCGGGTATTATTCGACCCAGGTTCCACACATTCTTATGTATCTACACACTTTTCACCGATGTTGGGCCGAGAGTCATCTTCGTTAGATCAGCTGCTTATCGTTATCACTCCGGTTGTCGAGTCGTTTGTCGCTCGCTTTGTGTACCGATCGTGTTCTGTTCGTATCGGGGAGAGGGATTCTTCGGTTGATTTGATTCTTCTTAATATGCTATACTTTGACGTTCTTCTGGGCATGGACTGGATAGCCACCTGTTATGCATCCGTGGACTGCCGTGAGAAGGCAGTCAGATTTAGCTTTCTAGGTAAGCCAGTTCTTGTTATTCAGGGAGACTGTAGCGTCACCCTTCCCAGCTTGATTTCTTCTCTTCGTGCTGGTCAACTCTTGAGGAAAGGATGTCAGGGATTCTTAGCGTATGTCTGTGACACTAGAGCTGCAGAGGTCCCATTGGACCAGGTCGTAGTTGTGAGAGAGTTTCCTGACGAGCTGCCTGGTTTACCGCTTGAGCGTGATGTTGAGTTCTGTATCTACTTGATCCCCGGCACGAGGCCTATTTCCATATCGCCTTATCGGATGGCCCCGGCGGAGCTTAGAGAGCTGAAGGATTAGTTGCAGGATTTGCTAGATAAAGGGCTTATTCGACCGAGTGTGTCTCCTTGGGATGCTCCTGTTCTGTTCGTCAAGAAGAAGGACGACAGTATGCTTATGCATCGATTATCGTCAGCTGAACTGGGTTACAGTACGGAACAGATATACCTTACCTCGTATTGATGATTTGTTCGACCAGCTCCAGGGTGCGGGACACTTTTCGAAGATTGATTTGCAATCAGGTTACCATCAGTTGCGGGTTCGGCAGGACGATATTCCGAAGACCGCTTTTTGCACACGTTACAGGCATTACGAGTTCTTAGTGATGTCGTTCGGGCTCACCAATGCCTCAGTAGCGTTTATGGACTTTATGAACCATAGCTTCAGGCCATATCTTGATCGGTTCATTATCGTATTCATTGATGACATCTTAGTATATTCCCGGAGCCGAGAGGAGCACGAGTAGCACTTGCGGATCACATTGCAGACTTTGAGGGAGCTCCAGCTGTTCGCAAAATTTTCCAAGTGTGCATTCTGGCTTGACAGTGTCGACTTCTTGGGTCACGTGGTTACGAGAGATGGTATATGTGTCGACCCGAAGAAGATCGAGGCTGTTCAGCGTTGGCCCATGCCGGTATCAGTTACTGAGGTACGCAGCTTTCTAGGTCTGGCCGGCTACTATCGACGTTTTGTTCAGGATTTCTCCCGTATCGCTTCACCGTTGACCGGGTTAACCCGGAAGGGGGTTCTTTTTGATTGGACTGAGGCATGCGAGCATAGCTTCCAGCAGTTGAAGACTCGTCTGACTACTGCACCAGTGTTATCATTGCCTTCGGGATCGAGCGGTTTTGTGGTTTATTGTGATGCTTCTCGAGTAGGGCTAAGCTGTGTGTTGATGCGGCACGGTAGGGTCGTCGCTTATGCTTCTCGACAGCTGAAGAAACACGAGCAGAACTATCCTACTCATGATTTAGAGATGGCCGCAGTGGTTTTTGCACTCAAGATCTGGAGACATTTCCTATATGGCGAGTCGTGCCAGATATTCATGGATCACAAGAGCTTGAAGTATATCTTTCAGCAGCGAGACCTAAATCTGAGACAACGCCGTTGGATGGATCTAGTGAAAGACTGACTGCGAGATTCTGTATCATCCGGGCAGGGCGAATGTCATGGCAGATGCTTTAAGTCGGAGGCCCGGAGGTAGCTTATCATGTTTGAGCGCAGTTCGGAGGCAGTCGACGGTAGATTGGCAGGTTCTATGTGACCACCGAGTGCAGTTCGAGTTTACTCCGATGGGAGGAAAGCTGGCCCATATTCGTGCACGCCCACAGTTACTTGATCGTATCCGCGAGGTACAGCCCAGCGATGCCCGTATTTCATAGATTATGGAGCAGGTTAGACAGGGCAGATATTTCGAGTTCATGGGGATACTATGATTTAGGACTCGACTGTGCGTACCAGATTCTGAGGGACTGAGGCGTGAAATCCTTGAGGAGGCACATCGATCGGTGTACAGTGTTCATCCAGGTTCCACTAAGATGTACCACGATTTGAGAGATGTTTACTGGTAGGAAGGGATGAAGAGAGATGTTACGGACTTCGTATCGAGATGTCTGACTTTTCAGCAACTCAAGGCCGAGCACCAGAGGCCAGCCGGAGAGCTATAGTCCTTGCCCATTCCGGAGTGGAAGTGGGAGCAGATTTCTATGGACTTCATTGTGGGTCTACCCAGGACCAGTAGAGGGTATGACTCTATTTGGGTGATTATGGATCGATTGACGAAAGTGGCTCACTTTCTTCCAGTGAAGACCACTTTTGGATTTGCTTAGTATGCCCAGATTTATATTGATGAGATTGTGCGACTGCATAGCGTCCCGACTTGTATTGTATCCGACCGAGGCACCCGGTTCACCAGCCGACTATGGCAGAAACTTCAGGAAGTTTTGGGCACCTGATTGAGTTTCAGCACATCATTCCATCCGCAGACCGACGGCCAGTCAGAGCGGACTATTCAGACTCTTAAGGACATGCTCCGAGCGTGCGTTTTAGATTTCGGTGGTAGCTGGGATCATCATTTGCCTTTGATAGAGTTCTCCTACAACAATAGCTTCCAGGAGACGATTCAGATGGCACCTTTTGAGGCTTTATAAGGAATGAGATGTCGGTCGTCCGTCTGTTGGACAGAGCTCAGCGAGAGCGGTATTTTCGGGCCGCAGATCGTACAGGAGACGACCGAAAAGATCCAGTTGATTCGAGATAGGATGAGGGCAGCTCAGAGCATGCAGAAATGTTATGCTGACAGACGTCGTCGTAGACTCGAGTTCGACGTTGGTGATCATGTTTTCTTGAGGGTCTCTCCAATGAAGGGCGTGATGAGATTTGGGAGGAAAGGGAAGCTTAGTCCCAGATATGTGGGTCCCTTTGAGATCCTCGAGCATATCGGCACGGTGGCTTATCGGTTAGCTCTTCCACCCAGATTCCCAGATGTTCACCCCATGTTCCATGTTTCGATACTCCGCAAGTACCTTCATGACCCTTCTCTTACGATTCAGCACCAGACGATCCAGCTGGAGCGCGATCTTTCATTCACCGAGCAGCCGGTGGTTATTCTGGATTGGCAGGTGAAGAAATTGAGGTCAAAAGTTATACCGTTCGTCAAGGTTCTTTGGCGTGGCCCGAACAGCGAAGAGGTCACCTGGCAGACCGAGGACGAGATGAGGAAGAAATATCCCCATCTCTTTGAAGGTACGCGCAGTTAAATTTTAAATTCGGGGACCGAATATCTTTAAGGGGGGAAGATTGTAACGTTTAAAAAAAATTGTTTAGGTAATTTTCCGATAATCGGTAAATAATTTGTATTTTCCGTAAAACGTAAAAATAATTATTTTTCAATATAGGCCTAATTATACCTAATTTAGATATGTAATTGCTAGTATTTGGTAATCAATTAGTCACTTATAAATTTCTAGTTATTTAAATATTTTTCCTTAATTAATTATTTTAAATATTATTTTAAGCTTTTAAATATACATTAAATTAGTGATAATTACAAATTTGAATGGGTCAATTACATACATATGAACCATGACAACTAAAATCTAGTTTGTAACACAAATTTTTATCATGTTATTCCAAGTTCTAGTTGTTTCTAGGGTCAATGGAAAAAAATAAAATACAATAAATTAAAACTAGTAATGATGTAACTTGCAATTATGAAACTTGAGGGGTGTTTTTAGCATGGAAATTTCTACACACTCCCACTCATCCTCACTCCCCTCATTTTGGCCGAACCTCACTGCTGGAAGAGCCCCAATTCCCCACTCATTTCTTCATCTCAATTCAACAAAAATCCAATTAAAATCCCACAAATTCATAAGCTACCTCTCCATTCAACTTCCTTAGCCTATTCTAACTTGAATCTTAGAGCAATGAAGCCATCTTTAGAGGCTAAGTGCAAGCTAGATTTCTAAACTTGTGAGGTATAATTCTAACCTAATGGCTAATTTGTTGTTTAATTATACTAATCTAAATTATTCAAGTGTTAATTTGATTGTAATTGCTAGTTTACGATTTTCTAGAAAAAGGGTTTGATTTGGAGTTAGGGTTTTAAACATCACAACAAGATTAGCTATGTGTAGTTGCTATCTAGTTTGTTTAGTTTGGATGTTTACTTGAGATTTTGACCGCTAGATCGCTAATCCATGATGTATGCACCAAATTTCCAATTTAGGCGCTTACTAGGTTTTCAATATATTTAGATGGTGATTTAATTTGGCATCGTGATTATATATATTATATCTCCTATGATAAATAAGGTTTTGTGAATGTGCAATTGGTACGATCGAGTTCTAAGTTTGGTGGTTGTCTTATGTAACGATTCTAGTTAAGGTTGTAGCGATGTCGTACGTGTTTGTGCACCAAGTGCACAATATATCTAACTTGTGAACGTTTATTCTTTCTTTTGGTGTCTTTGCGTCGTCTCAGGATATGTAGTCTTATGTTTTGTGTTGTGCAATTCTAGGATCGGTCGCAGAGGTATCGGACGCGGCGCGGAAGGGCAAAGCGGTGATTAGATCAGACTAGCTGAGGCGTTCCGGTGAGTAGATGTATACATCTATGAGGAAATCGTCTGGATGGCGCGAAGCGCCCGATAGAAGTTTGCGGTTTTTCCCATGATATGATGTGTGAGGCGTCCACCATGAGTTTTATCGGTTCTTGAGCTGTATCACATACCCGATTCGAGGAGGGGGATGTACCGTCTGCGGGTACATGGTGGACCCGGGGTGGTACCTCGGGGCAAGAAGATAGCACAGATGCCGTTGATCCCGGCAGGGGAGCACTACTGACCGGTTATTATTGTTGTTATTATTTTTATTTTTGACGCGGCGGATATCTGGAGGATACCAACCATAGTCATGAGATTTATGATATGGGTCGATCCGAACTGCCGGAGCCTGAGGTACCGAGACATCGAGATATCGTGACATTGAGACATCGATATATTGAGACACTGAGATATTGAGACATTGGGATATACATATTTTTGTGTCGATGCATGACACGGGTTTCTATGGATTCCATTGTTGATGCTTCTGTTATTTCACAAGGGTTTTACTAAGGTTGGAAGACGTATTTTCTCATACTAAACAAATTCAGATTTCGTGTTGATCATGCTTTCATGTTGCATACTTATTAGTGCATCGCATCATATCAGTATATGTAGGATTGTGACGCATTGGCATGCATGCTTACGATAGGCTTATTAGATGTTGCTTACTACTCACGAGTTGGCAACTCACCCCCGTTGTGCCACAGTATCTTGCAGGTCGGACCCGTCAGCATTGTAGCGGCGGGCGTGCCTCTTCTTAGTTTTATTTGCTCAGACTCGCGACATTGCTTGTAGGTGGGTTGCGAGGACACTGTTGTCGCCATTTCGTACTATTATTGTATCTAGTATTTCTCCATCTAATACTACTTCTATTGTATATGCGACCTAATGATGAGACCGTGAGATTTGTGTATATGTTGTTTCTCTGGGTCGAGCTCACTTGAGCCGACGTTATGCTTTCTTACTTTTGGTTTCTTTATGCTCATTTGCTTGATGTTATATATATATATATATATATATATATATATATATATATATTGCGTATGGTTGTGAATCCGCCTTGGGCGAAGAGCTAGCTCCCGCTTGGGGATGCCATTATTCATTACAGGTTTATATATTCTTGTTTGTACCCATTTGGGGGTCAGTATTTACAAAGGAAACTCTGCCGAAATTTTTGGAAAGTTTTGATATTTTAAAATGTTTAATGTAACTTATTTTTTTTAAAGTCGTTTTCTTAAAAAGGTTTTCCTTCACTCTAAATTGTTATGGTTTATATTTTCTGGGTTTGGCTGACTTAGGTTACGTTACGTCTTGAGACGGCCAACTTCCATGGCCAAATGCGGAGCAAAAATTTTAAGACGATCAAAACTTGGCACTAGATTAACCTTTAACCCGGATCTTTAACCATAAACCTAGTTAGCCATACAAGGGTTCTATCTACTGTGATGAGGAATTCTTACCAAACGAACTAAGTCCTTCGGTCTTCGTTCTTCATCCTTAGCTCCTCGTAGCCACCTTGAACTCGCATGATCTTTCTTTTCCGCTCCATCGGCTCTCCGGGATCGAGCTTGTTCTCCGGTCTTCCTTGGTCCTTGATGATCCACCCGAGGAGTATGATCCATGGCTCTAGCTCTTTGCTAAATATCAAGAGAGCAACTAGAGAACTTAGGATGCTAGTCCAACTAATCTAGGATGTAGTGAGCGTGTCTAAGTGTTTGCTATCTATTTTCTAACCTCTTCACTTGTTTCTCAACTTATGAGAATATCAGTGAAGAGGAAGAAGATGAAGGTGGAGGAAAGCAAGAGGAGGGAGGATCTTGAGAGAAAATGAGAGCTCAAGAAATTATGAAGCATCCATGAAAGAGAAAATATACACAAGGGTTTTGTGTATCAATTCCTTCATTAAACAATTAGCAACCATGCTTCAATAGTAACTCCAAAATGAGTTATAAATTCATTTGTTAACTATTGAAGCATGGTCACCTCCTTTCCTCCCTTACCTCTCACTTTACACCTCATTTCCATTTATCAAATAAATGAAAAATCCAAAATGAGGTAGCCACCTTCTAGAAGGAAATCTGTAGTAAATACGGATTTCAGTCTACTGTACATACATACCGGCAATCGGATAAAAACCCGAACACCCAAAGAGATAGAATAACATGAAGAACGTAATACTAGAATATATATATATCGAAATACATATACGTAAATTATTAAATCAATACCTGATTTAATAATCCGGCTCTAGTATTATCAACTATCCGATTGAAAATCTGAGTACAAAGTACATCAACCGATCGAACCCTGCACGTATCCAATACGGCTATTATATCATTTTGCCTGGATCAGGAAAACCCTCTGTGTGGGACTCTAAAGACTCAACAGTACTCTGGCAGTGGGTTTAACCATAAGCATGTCAGCGGCACTAGCTATACGTAACGGCTACCCAGGTACCTGTCGAAAAGGAAGGCCGACGAGCAAACTCGTCCGAACTCCTACTGAGCCTATCCGTGACAATATCCGTACAGTCCGGACTCCATGTGGCTCGGGACTGAACACAACCAAAACCTGTTTGCACGATTCAGTAGAGCCGTGGTAGGGTAGTGATCAAAGCTCAGTGGGAACTCACACGAGACAAATGCCGATCTCGGGTCCAAAGACTAACCTGTACACATGTCACATGAGAACTTCCATCTGACGATAGGTATAATACAACATGGAAGTTCTCGGCGAGTCCGTCCAGTGTAATGACACCCAGTGAGCACCTGTATACGATCTTAGGTGCATCATACCAATGGCTGCGGGACCAACCATCCCCTTACGGAGCTAGAAACATATATACCAGTCTACTCTGGAGTATCAATGCCCAGTCTCGATACTCACGTGACTAGGGACCATTTAAGGATGTCCTTATGGATTACCCTGCTCCCACAAGTATGATCGCCATCACAACGCAGGTAGTTAAGCAAGATCCTAGGGGCTTTATCAACATGTAACCGCAATATGTAATAACGAGTATGACATATGCCATGTTAAGATAAAGACTAAACCATAATAGTATACTACCGTATCGAGTCTTTATCAATATATGCAAGCTAGATATAACAACAATACAAATAAATACACATATCCCAACAAAGACAAGTCAAATAATATACTATAAAACTGAGCAAGATTGTCCTGTACATATATATCCCTAGCATCCATATGCATACATATAAGATACTGGCCTCTAGGGCATATATATCCAGCAATCCCCCACTTGCACTAAAGGCCAGTGATTGGCGTACTGAATACCCAACGTCTGCTCTAAGGCCAGCTGCTGGCGTACCGCATACTCTGTTGGAGATAGTGCCCTCAGAGTCAATTATTGGATCACAGGCACGTGATTGCAATGATTGAGGGGAGGACCTATCCCGGTAGGACAGTCTTACTCGAGATGATAGTATGCTATCTGGTTTACCTTTATCATCGTGTACTGCTTTAGGTGACATGACACGTCGCTATTACACGTTGATAGAGCCCCTAGGATTCTTGCTTGACCACCAGCAGTATGAGGGCGATCATATAAGTGGGAGCTGGGGGTCTACAAGCATATCCTTAAAAGGTCCCTAGTCGTAGGAGTTTCGAGACAGGGCATCGATACTCCATTAGTAGACTAGTGTATACAGTCGAGACCCCGACGAGGGGCGGTGGCCGGTCTCACAAGCCACTGGTGTCAGTTGGTTCACCTAAGATGTATACAGGTGCTCATTGGGTTATGAGTACACCGGACAGGACTCGCCGGGAACCTGCTAGTTGGGATTATACCAGACGTCAGATGGCAGTTCCCTGGTGACATGTGTACAGGTTAGTTCATCGACCTGAGATCGTCATTTGTCTCGTGTGAGTTCCCACTGTACTTTGATTACTACCCTACCACGGCTCAAAGGAGTCGTGCAAACAGGTTTTAGTTGGGTACAGTCCCGAGCCACATGGAGGCAGTGAGCGGATCTTCAGGGGTTCGTCTCTCCCGGTTTTGGGGGTGAGGTCGTGCTGTGTCTAGGAGAGCCAGAACATGAAAAGTCCTTGGCCAAGGTAGGAGATTTGCTGGTAGGTATTCCAGTAGTATCTCAGGGTGTTCTGGGCTACACTCCGACACGACTTGTACCGCTTTTGGGGGTCTGACTTTTACCAACCCCCTAGGCCCGCCATGCGATACTCATAGACGAACGGACCGGACTGTACGGATATTGTCACTGACAGGCTCAGTAGGGTGTCGGGGTGAGCTTCCTCATCGACGTCCCTTTTTGTCAATAGCTGGTGGCCCGTCACGTATTGGCTTATACCTCTGACGTGCTAGTGGTTAAATCCACAGCCATAGTATTGACGAGTCTTTAGAGTCCACCACATATTCAGTTACTCAAGTTTCGGGCGAAACACTGTAGAGGCTGTATGGAGATATGGCAGGGTTCGATCAGATACGTGCGGTATTGCACGGATCGTGATCGGACGGTTTTTACTAGCCGGCTTTGGCTTAAGCCGAATTCTAGTATAAGATAGTGTAGTTTTGTCTCTTTGCATTTGTGTTCAGTGGGAATACAAATGCGGGCATGTATTTGCTGTAGCGGGGTTTTCCTGTAATTTATTACGGGATCGGTTTTCTGGGGTTGCCAGTTTGCATTCCGTTCCGGCCGTTTTTCTTTTATTCCTTCACGGCCGGACTTTTCGTTGGAGGGTGTTAATTGCAAGTTTGCAATTAACACTTAGTGGAGGGGCTTTCTTGCTTATTTGTGGCATCATGATTGTTGCTTCATCATGAGATTCCATATTAGTCTCATCTTTGCTTTTCTTGTCCATTTGATGGCTTTTCATTTGATGGTTTGTGAAAGGAAATTGTTGTGACCATTATTCTTTTTGGATTTTCCTTTTCTCCTTTGAAAATTCACTCATCCATTTTCCCACCAATTCCTTCTTGGGCCGGCCACTGTTTTTGATTGGGGTGGGGCCGGCCACTAGAGTGAGGGAGAGAGATGTTTGTGTTTGTGGGTGTGCTGGTGTTTTATTTTGGAGTGAGGTTTAATTTGGTGGAGATTTTTCCTTCATGTATTTTTCCATGGGTCCCCCCATTTTGTGAGTGGGTGCTGGTGGTTTTGTTTGAAGTGGGAATTTCATTGGGTTGAATAATTTTAATTCATACACTTCACACATCCAATTTCCAGTGGACATATATTACATTGGCCGAGCTCCTTTCTCCAGGGGATGCTCATTTTTTCTTAGCATCAATCCATGAAAATTCTTGTGCTAAAATTCCTTCAACCATGGCAACCTCATAACCCCAAGAGACAAGTTTACTACACTATTCTATAGCAAGTCTTGGACGCGTCGGCTAGCCAACTTCGCGCCCGAGTTGCCTCGGTCAAGAGGCGGGAGCCCGTAAAAGATTCCGGCTACGTGGTGCCCTTTCCGACGAGCGAGGAGGTGACGGAGATTCCGCGGGAGATCGGAGCGGAGACGAAGACCGAAGGACACGGATCGTTTGGTATATCATCTCTACTCTTTTCTTTTTGCTAGCTAGCTAGGTTAATGGCCCGATCCGGGTAAAAAGTCCGCGGTGGTGCCGTTTTGCAAAGTTCGCAAAGTTTTTGTTTTCCGCGTTTCCGGCGTCGGATCGACGGCCGGGGCGCCCCCGCGGGCTTACATTGGTATCAGAGCCACGCTTTTAACCTACCTAGCTTGCTCTAGTATGTTTAGTACTCGATCGAACGAAAATCCCCAAAAACCGTATTTTCCCATGCTTCTAGTTTCTGTCGTTTTTATTTTGTCTCAGAAAATTTTTCAGAACATTGCAGAAACATGAGAATGAAATTCTAAGGACTCTGGAAAAATTTGGTTTTGCGATGCTTCAGTTCGACCGCGGAAGGGCGGCCAAACCCCTGGTTTGGCCGCGCTTCCGCGGTGGAAAGAAGTCCTTGCTGTGTGAAATTTTTCCAGTGGGCTTTTGTCTTGGAAATAGGGGTTTTGGGATATTCAATTTGGGCCCAGGTTTTCTGTAAGTGCTACAGTTCTTTTTGGGGGCCCACTTTGATAAATTTGCTCGATCGGATATTTTAAACATGCTAGTTCACAGTTTTTACATTATATCTGCGACCGTGAATGTCACTTGATCGGTAAATCCCGTCTAACTGCTATAGCCCGGTTAGACGGATTTGCGAACGTGATTTTCACGTTGATGTTCTGTGATTGTACTGTGTTGTTGCGGATCGGTCGTGGAGGATAGCCTGGTTGCAGTGGTAGTACAGTTCTTTTTTATATATGTACATTTGATATTGCGGGGCGAGCGTCCGACATGTGGACTGCCGTCACTGCCTGTTTGTATTATTATTTTGGGGCACGACCTGGTTGCGGTCGATGTACCCGTTGTATGTATATTTTACTTTCTGTACTAGGATTACCCCGCGGAGGGGTGCACGGATAGCCGGGTTCTGGAGGGCAACAAGCCCGCATCTCATGGCATTGGGACGGAGGGGGCTTCACTCTAGAATTGGCGGGCTATTCGCCGCACTCGTAGGGGGTACAGGTTGACCCAAAAGGGGTGCCCAAGTTACCGGATTCCGTGAAGTGCTGGGTGGTCCATTCACGGCGCTGAAGTGGGCTGCCTCGCTTCAGGTTTTGGCGGGTGACTTGCCGCGCCCGTAGGGGTCTAGGGTTTTCATTGCACAGGCTATCCACACGACCAGGGGAACGTCGGGTTTTCAGCGGCTCTGTGAAACCCGGGGATCCCAGATATCTGTATTGATCTGTATTGCTATACATTTCTGTGTTGCTGCATTTTATCACGCCTTGAGCGAAAATTATATATTATATATATATTAGTAGATGTTGTATATGTTTTTCATCCGCGCTAGTCCAGTCCCCGCTCTGTCGTTAGTTAGCTAACCTAACGGGTGATGACGGGACCCAGTGGCGAATGCGGATGGCATATACGTACATCAGTATATTTTCGTTCTTTTTGGTGTGATCAATTGATGGGACTGCATTGATTCGGATCAATGCAAGTTAAAAACAAACCTAATCTGATGTTGTTGGAACACTTTTTCAAAAAGCTGTTATTGCAAGGGCGTTCACTTTTGTTTTGCACCGTGGTATTCAGTTGGAATATCCTGCTCCTCAGTCGACGAGGCAAGGGCCGAGATCCCTTCACTGGGAGTGACCCCTTGGACAAAAGTTTGCGTCAGGGCAGTAACTTCACTATAGCTGATTACTTTTGCTTTGCACCGTGGTATTCAGTTGGAATATCCTGCACCTCATTCTACGGGGAAAGAGCCGAGATCCCTTCACCGGGAGTGACCTCTTTAGTAAAGGTTTTCGTCACTATATTTTCTAAAAAGCTATCCGTTTCCTTCAACGATATCAAGTTCACTACGTTAAAGGTTTTCGCCAGAAACCATTCGTAGCCCTCCGTCGTTTCATATGGGTAGTCAATAGTATTCAAGCTGTGTTTGTTGGCCTTAGTCAAGGCACAGTGTTTGGTAGCTATTGGGAATTCATATGCTGCATAGATAGATGCGTTGGTTTGGGACAGTCGTATAGCCTTGTTGGCCTTAGTCAAGGGCTTGTACGGGTGGGTTCAAATCAACCTGGACAATGACGGGTAGAACTTGACATGTGACTTATGATTTGTTGGCCTTAGTCAAGGTCATAAGAGCATGGGGTAAAAATCCACATCGGGAGTTTCAAAAGTACTGAAACTTGCCAGATATGCGCATACCTTCTGGAGTGTGATAACGTGAGCGGATTCCGTCACGTTATCATGCGATGAGAGTTGGATCCCGATTCCCACTGATGAGTTGGTTTACTCCTCGGGTGATCCCGGCTAATTCTTCTTTCAGGTTTGGAGAAGAATTTGACGTTACAGTGGGAGGTTTCCAGATTAGATAAATTGGTAACCATTCTGATCTAGGTTAGAGTGCACGCTGAGTGTTTCTTTTCTCTCTCTCTTTGGCAGCGACCATTGACCCGACCCTAGACTATGACTCAGTGACCAAGTTGACCGAACCTTCTTAACACTGGCTTTTGGATTGTCAGAGTTGCAGATCTCTTTGCCACTCCTACTTTTACTCTTTTCTCCGGGACACCCCGTATTACTACGAACGTCCACTTCCATTGGACAAAACCATCGTATGGTTATATACGAACTCGAAGGACTTCGAGGATGGTTTCCGGTTCTGGAGAAAACGAATAGGACTATTCAGTTGTCTTTACCTTTTACCTTCTCTCAGGTTGCGAGTACTCCTTGGTTTAGGAGATAGTACACCTATTACGCAAATTGGATAGTCTTCTTCCAAAGCTTAGGCTGGTGCCGAACGGTAGGGAATGAAGAAAGCCAATTAGCCTAAACGGTGTACAGAAGGTATTAAGTTCAGACAAAGCAAGGGATTAGTATGAGGGCAAAGTAAATTGCGACTGCTATTCACGACCAAACCATGTACTTCTTTGTCAATCCTAAATCACCTATGAATTAAGTTCATTCGGTTGTCTTTTATCCTCACCTTCTCTCGCATTGCGAGTGTTCCTAGGATCAGGACAGTACACCCATTATGCTTATTGGATAGTCTTCTTCCAAACCATAGGCTGGTGCCGAACGGTAGGGAAGGAAGAAAACCATTTGGCCTAAAGGGGTGTACAGAAGGTAATGACTAAAGACATGTAAAGGGATTTGGAGAGGTGACAAAGAATTATACAGTTATAGTTGTGAATCTGGATAATGGAAGAGACATTACTAGGAATACCAGGATACCCCATCGAAACATTGCAATGTTTCAGTTTCACTGTGTACTGTTAAAAGAAAACTGATTTCCCAATTAGACACTTGCTCCAGGGTATGTATTTACCAGGTTTGAGTCTCACGTCTGTATGGTTTTACAGATGATGAGTGAGAGTAAGTTATTGGGAATTAGGTGACCTTTCTCATTATATCGGGATTCATGATATTTGAGGAAGCCACCTGGGTTGTTTGCCGGTCGGCAAATATTTGGTTTTGAATATCCGTTGTTGTGCACCAATTTCAAATTGATATATCTGTACGTCTATTTTTATAGAGTGAGATATACTTTTTGAAATTATGTCTATGACATTTACCTATATCAGTGGATAGTTAGGTAAGGAGCATTGAACAACGGTGTACTTCTTAACCAAAAGTACAGTTTTCAACCTACGACACACAGTGAATGAGTCACTAGACTCAGGGGACTTATACAGAGTATTGTATATTGTCCAGTGTCCATTAGGACAGAGGGGTTGGTCCTCGTACTATATTCTGTTTACTTTTAACTTCTCTAGTTCTTAGACATGTGTTTCGTAGAAACACAGGGTCTAAGTTTTGAGGAGTTATAGGTATAAGAGTAAAGTAGAGAACCAAGTGTTGCAAGTATCGGGATTCTTCAAGGAGATCGAAGATGTAGATACTTGTGAATGGTATTCAGTTGATAGTAATGATTAAGAGAACTAGCTTCTCTTTCAGGTTACTCATAATTGGAAGTACTCCTAAGTTGAGTAACGCTGATCGGCCTCTCTTCCATTTACTTGACATGCACTGGAGACAGCTGCATGATTTGAATCTGGTTCAATTAAATCAGTGCCTCTGGTTCTTGGATTTAGAACAGTTCATATCTTGACATTGTTAAGATACGGGGAGTTGTCCGGCTTATGCTTGAAACCAGACTCTGGACAACTCAAGGCACGTTTCAGTAGTGGCTGTTTGTGGGTTGACCCGGGCTATGACGAGGGTTGACTTTCTACCATCTGGAAGATCAATAGTGATATTGTTCTTAACTCGCCACAGTTTTATCAAAAATGGATTTTTTTTTTTTCAGAAAAAGTAGTGGGAGTATGGTAGAACTGGAAGTGATTCCAGAACCACAAACGATTACTGAAGATTTGATAAGGAACCTAAAGATTCAATCTGGTTTGACATTCCATTGGCCACTCCGCAGATACGGTGGGTAACTTCCGGCACCCGAGAGGTACTCCGGTAGCCTCAAGGACGGTGACAGGGAAGTTCTTGTTTACCCACACTTGCCATTGTTGTTGTTCCAGGCTGCGAGACCCGGCAGGAGGATGAGTATAGCGTCGTTCTAAACTAGCTTTAAAAGTGCACGTCTGTATGACTCCGCCAGAGGGTTGTCGTAGTCAGTGGGAGCAGCGGAAGCATTGGTGGACATCAGGCTTATGTCTATTCATAGACTAAAGCAGATGTAGCGGAGATAGATCATCTATTTCTGATGTGACAGTCATAGGTTTGACGTCATCAGAATAGGGGATGGATCTGTTGAGAAGGTAGTAGGGTGTGATGTCTTGGTATTTGATGACATACACAGAGTAGGAAGTAATATTCCTATACTACGATCGGTTATACTTTGGTCGTCACACAGTAGTTTCTCCTCATAGGACTTGGATATCATATCAGACATACTGGTTACTAGATCTATGGTTTTAGATCTAGATTTGGGTGGTTTCCCAATCTGGGTAACTTGACAGCATTCTATGAGTATTTAGAATGGACGACTCCTGGCATGGTAGTGTACCAGCAGGTGATGGAGTCACCCTTTCTAAAGGTGTCTTACAGACTAAAGGGGAGAGGGATACGCATGATTGACAGATCACTTGCTTAGGCAATTGAGTCAATCATGAGATGTCAAGTACCACACCAGATGTTGTTCTTGCAGTAGGTGCAATAAGTTGATATTGATCCAATCCTGGAGAAACAGTAGGAAGCAGTTTTAGAACATAAGTTGATGTTCTAGGGATATGATAACGGCAGTCTTCTTCGGGAGACAGTTATCATTCCAGGCTTCCAAGGTGATCTGGATGGCAGAGTGGCTGTCAGAGTTATAGTTTTCCCTTTGACGAGGGGCAGTATTTTGGACAGGTGGTCCAGGTGGAAACTGAGGGAAGGCATGGCGCAGGATACTGATTAAGTTCAGTTGACGATACAGTCTAAGAAGTTTGGATTTGGAGTTCATTTATGAGCTAGGTCCCATCAGACATCCAGACATTCTAAGACAGGTATTGCTCATTTCGGGAGATAGTTTTCTCTACGAACATGAGATATAGAGAGACATAGAAAGAAACATCAAAGCGGATCCACTCACTGAGGCTATTCCTCGAACGCAATAGTTTCGCAAACGGGCTTTGTGAGACTGACTAGTAGAGGAGTTGGGTGTTCGGTATCACACGGGCTGTGAGTATGCGACATCGCAATAATTAGCCTCAAGTGCAAGTGGGAGATTGTTGGAGATAGTGCCCTCAGAGTCAATTATTGGATCACAGGCACGTGATTGCAATGATTGAGGGGAGGACCTATCCCGGTAGGACAGTCTTACTCGAGATGATAGTATGCTATCTGGTTTACCTTTATCATCATGTACTGCTTTAGGTGACATGACACGTCGCTATTACACGTTGATAGAGCCCCTAGGATTCTTGCTTGACCACCAGCAGTATGAGGGCGATCATATAAGTGGGAGCTGGGGGTCTACAAGCATATCCTTAAAAGGTCCCTAGTCGTAGGAGTTTCGAGACAGGGCATCGATACTCCATTAGTAGACTAGTGTATACAGTCGAGACCCCGACGAGGGGCGGTGGCCGGTCTCACAAGCCACTGGTGTCAGTTGGTTCACCTAAGATGTATACAGGTGCTCATTGGGTTATGAGTACACCGGACAGGACTCGCCGGGAACCTGCTAGTTGGGATTATACCAGACGTCAGATGGCAGTTCCCTGGTGACATGTGTACAGGTTAGTTCATCGACCTGAGATCGTCATTTGTCTCGTGTGAGTTCCCACTGTACTTTGATTACTACCCTACCACGGCTCAAAGGAGTCGTGCAAACAGGTTTTAGTTGGGTACAGTCCCGAGCCACATGGAGGCAGTGAGCGGATCTTCAGGGGTTCGTCTCTCCCGGTTTTGGGGGTGAGGTCATGCTGTGTCTAGGAGAGCCAGAACATGAAAAGTCCTTGGCCAAGGTAGGAGATTTGCTGGTAGGTATTCCAGTAGTATCTCAGGGTGTTCTGGGCTACACTCCGACACGACTTGTACCGCTTTTGGGGGTCTGACTTTTACCAACCCCCTAGGCCCGCCATGCGATACTCATAGACGAACGGACCGGACTGTACGGATATTGTCACTGACAGGCTCAGTAGGGTGTCGGGGTGAGCTTCCTCATCGACGTCCCTTTTTGTCAATAGCTGGTGGCCCGTCACGTATTGGCTTATACCTCTGACGTGCTAGTGGTTAAATCCACAGCCATAGTATTGACGAGTCTTTAGAGTCCACCACACATTCAGTTACTCAAGTTTCGGGCGAAACGCTGTAGAGGCCGTATGGAGATATGGCAGGGTTCGATCAGATACGTGCGGTATTGCACGGATCGTGATCGGACGGTTTTTACTAGCCGGCTTTGGCTTAAGCCGAATTCTAGTATAAGATAGTGTAGTTTTGTCTCTTTGCATTTGTGTTCAGTGGGAATACAAATGCGGGCATGTATTTGCTGTAGCGGGGTTTTCCTGTAATTTATTACGGGATCGGTTTTCTGGGGTTGCCAGTTTGCATTCCGTTCCGGCCGTTTTTCTTTTATTCCTTCACGGCCGGACTTTTCGTTGGAGGGTGTTAATTGCAAGTTTGCAATTAACACTTAGTGGAGGGGCTTTCTTGCTTATTTGTGGCATCATGATTGTTGCTTCATCATGAGATTCCATATTAGTCTCATCTTTGCTTTTCTTGTCCATTTGATGGCTTTTCATTTGATGGTTTGTGAAAGGAAATTGTTGTGACCATTATTCTTTTTGGATTTTCCTTTTCTCCTTTGAAAATTCACTCATCCATTTTCCCACCAATTCCTTCTTGGGCCGGCCACTGTTTTTGATTGGGGTGGGGCCGGCCACTAGAGTGAGGGAGAGAGATGTTTGTGTTTGTGGGTGTGCTGGTGTTTTATTTTGGAGTGAGGTTTAATTTGGTGGAGATTTTTCCTTCATGTATTTTTCCATGGGTCCCCCCATTTTGTGAGTGGGTGCTGGTGGTTTTGTTTGAAGTGGGAATTTCATTGGGTTGAATAATTTTAATTCATACACTTCACACATCCAATTTCCAGTGGACATATATTACATTGGCCGAGCTCCTTTCTCCAGGGGATGCTCATTTTTTCTTAGCATCAATCCATGAAAATTCTTGTGCTAAAATTCCTTCAACCATGGCAACCTCATAACCCCAAGAGACAAGTTTACTACACTATTCTATAGCAAGTCTTGGACGCGTCGGCTAGCCAACTTCGCGCCCGAGTTGCCTCGGTCAAGAGGCGGGAGCCCGTAAAAGATTCCGGCTACGTGGTGCCCTTTCCGACGAGCGAGGAGGTGACGGAGATTCCGCGGGAGATCGGAGCGGAGACGAAGACCGAAGGACACGGATCGTTTGGTATAGCATCTCTACTCTTTTCTTTTTGCTAGCTAGCTAGGTTAATGGCCCGATCCGGGTAAAAAGTCCGCGGTGGTGCCGTTTTGCAAAGTTCGCAAAGTTTTTGTTTTCCGCGTTTCCGGCGTCGGATCGACGGCCGGGGCGCCCCCGCGGGCTTACATACTCAACATCCCAAAAAGTCGCTCGAACTGTGCTTGAGGGAGGGACTTTGTAAATGGATCCGCCGTGTTCTCTTTCGTATCCACTCTCTGGACCTCGATCTCCTGGCGATCTACGATCTCCCTGATCAGGTGATACCGCCTTAAGATGTGCCTGGATTTCTGATGGGACCGTGGTTCCTTCGCTAAAGCTATAGCCCCATAGTTATCGCAATACACCGGTATCGGATCAATAATGGACGAAACTACCTGAAGTTCAGCTATGAACTTCTTCATCCAGACTGCCTCTTTTGCGGCATCGCTTGCAGCAATGTATTCAGCCTCCATCGTCGAGTCTGCGACGGTATCCTGTTTGGAAATCTTCCAACATACCGCCCCTCCGTTGAGGGTAAACACAAAACCCGAGACAGACTTGCTGTCATCCTTGTCACTCTGGAAGCTTGAGTCGGTAAAGGATTCGACCCTGAGGTCTCCATTACCGTAAACCAGGAACATCTCCTTAGTCCTTCTCAAGTACTTGAGAATGTTCTTTACTCCTGTCCAGTGGTTCTCACCTGGGTCTGACTGATACCGGCTCACCATGCTTAGTGCGTAAGCTACATCTGGTTTTGTACATAGCATCGCATACATTATAGATCCTATTGCCGAAGCGTAGGGTATAGTGCTCATGGGAACCCTCTCCTCGTCAGTCTTGGGAGACATCTCCTTAGAGAGGGTGATTCCGTGCAATGAGGGTATGTTACCACGCTTGGAATCTTCCATACTAAATCTTTTTAGTACGGTCTTTATGTACTTGGACTGTGAAAGTCCCAGTAATCTCTTGGATCTATCTCTGTAGATCTTGACCCCCAGAATGTATGAGGAATCACCTAGGTCTTTCATAGAGAACCTTTGTGATAAGAATCGCTTGACCGATTGTAGCATAGGAATGTCATTTCCTATCAAAAGAATGTCATCCATGTACAAGACTAGGAACACGACAGTTCGTCCTACAATCTTCTTAGAAATACAAGGCTCATCCTCGTTCTTGATGAAGTCAAAGTCCTTGACTGTCTCATCAAAACAGATGTTTCAGCTCCGCGATACTTGCTTCAATCCATAAATGGATTTGAGCAACTTGCACACCTTTCCGCCGCTCCCACTGTCTACAAAACCTTCCGGCTGATCCATATAAACACACTCTTCTAAACTTCCGTTCAGAAAAGCCGTTTTTACGTCCATCTGCTAGATCTTATAGTCATGGAAAGCAGCAATGGCAAGCAGGATCCGAATGGATTTGAGCATAGCCACTGGAGAAAAGGTTTCGTCATAGTCCACTCCTGGTCTTTGACGAAAACCTTTTGCAACAAGTTTAGCCTTATAGGTTTCTACTTGCCCATCTACACCAAACTTCTTCTTGTAGATCCATTTGCATCCAACGGGTTTTACCCCAGGTGGAGCAACTTCCAGGGTCTACACTTTATTGGTGTACATGGACTCCATTTCAGATTGCATAGCATCCAGCCACTTATCAGAGTCCCTACTGATAATGGTCTGTCTGAAACTAGTAGGATCATCTTCTTCTAAGATGCAATCCTCTCGATCCCCATCTATGAGAAAACCGTAGTATCTCTCGGGCGGATGAGAAATCCTACTAGATCTGCGGAGTGGCTGAGGTTCGTCTGGGATTACTGAATCTAGTGGTTCCTCCAAATTTTCAGTTACATTTTGTGGTTCATGGATTTCTCCCAGTTCTACCGTACTCCTACTAGTTTCTTTTGCATGAAACTCCCTTTCTAAGAAGGTAGCATGGCGAGATACAAACACCTTCTGTTCCTCAGTGTGGTAGAACATATATCCTGGTGAATCCTTAGGATATCCCACAAACTTACATAGAACTGACCGTGCCTCAAGCTTGTCCGATTTTTGTGTTTTCACATAGGCCAGACAACCCCATATCTTAAATCGCTTAAGATATGAATTTCTTCCACTCTATATTTCATATGGAGTCTTAGGCACAGATTTAGATGGAACGTAGTTCAGTAAGTATGCAGCTGTTTGAAGTGCATATCCCCAAAATGAAAGAGGCAACTCAGTGTCACTCATCATGGAGCGAACCATATCCAATAGGGCACAATTCCTCCGCTCCGATACACCATTGTGCTGTGGTGTATAAGGAGGAGTAAGCTGAGAGAGAATTCCATTCTCTTTTAAATAATCTAGGAATTCAGTGCTTAAGTACTCCCCTCCCCTATTAGACCGGAGGATCTTGATACTTTTGGCAGTCTGGTTCTCTACTTCGTTTCTGAATTCTTTGAATTTCTCAAAAGGTTCAGATTTGTGTTTCATAAGATACACATATCCGAATATAGAGAGATCGTCAGTGAATGTGATGAAGTACGAGAACCCACCCCTTGCATGTATAGACATCGGACCATATACATCACTGTGTATAAGTCCCAAGAGCTCTGTTGCTCTTTCTCCATGTCCGGTGAACGGAGATTTGGTCATGTTTCCTTTGAGACATGACTGACAAGTTGCATAAGATGAAAATTCGAACGTATTCAAGAGTCCATCTTTATGTAACTTACTCAGTCTTTTCTGTCCGATATGACTAAGTCTACAATGCCACAAGTAAGATTCGTTTGTATCTGAACTCTTCCTCTTGCATGTGTTTTGTACATTGAGAACTGTATTCTGATTTAGAACATAGATACCATTACACATTGTACCTTCTGCAACCATTACCTTATCAAGGTAAATGTTCATGATATTTCTCTCAAGAACAAAGTTATATCCATCTTTATCAAGTAAAGAAACTGATATTATGTTGCAAACCATGGAAGGTATATAGTAGCAATTGTTCAAAATCATAGTATTGCCATTTGGCAACACAAGGTGATATTCACCGACGGCTGCAGCATTAACTTGTGCTCCGTTCCCTACCCTGAGGGACATATCACCAGGTCCAACCATCCTACTTTTTCTCACTCCCTGCAATAAATTACAGATATGAGATCCTGATCCGGTATCTAGTACCCAGGAAGTAGGGCTGACCAAAAGCAGTTCTCAATTACAAGAACACCTGAAGGAGATGCAATAGTATGCTTCTTCTTCAATGAGGTCATCAAGGAATTCATGCTTTCCTCTTTCCCTTGCTCGTAGTCATGACTATTTTCATAAATTAGAGCCGAACAGACGTTCCCCAGCCCCGAATAAGAATTCAGATCGGTCAAGCGATACATTTTATTATCTTGATTAGAGCGTGAAATGGTTGCTACCTGGAGAGAGAAAAGGAAACACTCGGCATGCGCTCTTGCAAGATTAGATTGGTTATTAATTTATCTAACCAGGATGGCTCCCACTGTTTCCTCGAATTCTTCTTCAAACCTTAAAAGAAGAACTAGTAAGGATTAATTGCACGTCATAATACTTGCTTAACCTTTCAGCCAGGCTGGTGTCGGTACTTCGAGGGAGGTTTTCCAATGCTTTCGTGAAGTTCCTTAATTACATAACCTCTTTTCCCTGGAGGCGTAGCCCCGCTGACACCGTTCTAGACACATACTTGGTTTATAGCATTGATTGTTAAGTGTGATAATCTCCCGATAGTAATCCTACTCATCAATAGGATCGGGATCCAACTATCATTGTGTGATGCACTAGATGGAATCCACTCTAGTCACCACACTCCAGAAGGTATGTTGAATCTGCAAGTTTCCTATAAGTTTGAAACTCCAGATATGGTTTTTACCCCTAGGACCCTGGTGACTTTGACGGAGTCAACAAATCAAAGAGTCCTAATCAAGTTCAACCCGTAATTATCTGGATTGCGTCAAACCCACCCGCATAACCCTTGACGGAGTCAACAAGGTTATACGACCGCTCTAACCAATCGCATCTAGTGCTACAAATAAGCACCACTCAGCTATCGTACACTACGCCTTGACGGAGTCAACAAACATAGCACGAATACTAAGTGTTACTTGTAGGAAATGACGGAGGACTACGACTGGGTTTTTGGCGAAAAAACCCGTTAACGTAATGAACTTGATATCGTTGAAGGAACCAGAGTGGTTTTATAAATATATAGTGGTGAAAACCTTTGCTAAAGAGGTCACTCCCTGTGAAGGGATCTCGGCTCTTTCCTCGTCGATTGAGGTGCAGGATACTCCAAACTAAATACCACGATGCAAAGCAAAAATAATTGACTATATTGAAGTTATTATGTTGACGCAAACTTTTACTCAAGGGGTCACTCCCGGTGAAAGGATCACAGCCCTTGCCTCGTCGAATGAGGTGCAGGATATTCTAAATCGAATACCACTATGCAAAGCAAAAGAGAAAGTCTGTAATGTCAGTTTTTAAATCTTGGTTCCAACAACATCTTTTAGGTTTATTATCTTGCATTAATCAGAATTAATGCGGTGCCATCAATTTTAATCCTATAACACCAGAAAAGAACGAAAATACAATGTACGTATATGCCATCCGCATTCGCCACTGGGCCCCGTCATCACCCGTTAGGTTACTTAACTAACGACAGAGCGGGGGCTGGACTAGCGCGTGTGCAAAACATATACAACATCTACTAGTATATATATATATATATGTTTATATAACATTCGTCCCAAGCATGATAATAACCAACATTACAGAATCACAGCCAACAATACAGAATGGTGGATAATCTTGGAGCCCCGGGTTTTATTTGAGCCGCAAATAAAACCCGACATTCCCGGTCGTGTAGATAGCCTATGCAATGAAAACCTGTACCCCCTACGAGTGCGGCGAATAGCCCGCCAATTCTAGAATGAAGCCCCCTCCGTCTCAATGCCATGAGATGCGAGCTTGTTGCCTTCTAGAACCCGGCTATTCGTGCACCCCACCGTGGGGCAATTCTAATACAAAAAAAGAAAATAATATGTACAAACGGTGACATCGACCTCAAACCGGTCGTGCCCCAAAATAATATACAACCTGGCAAAGACGACAGTCCACATGTCGGACACTCGCCCCGCAATAACAAATGTACAAATGAATTATAAACTGTATTCTAACATTGCATCACATGCTATCCACCACGACAATCAAACCACAATCACAGCACAAGCACAAAACATCAACGCGAATGTCACGTTCGCAAACCCGTCCAAAAGAACATATAGCAATTAGACAAGTTTACCGATCAAGTGACATTCACGGTCGCAGATAAAAGTGAATGTACAGTAAAATGTTAAACAGTGTAAAATTTAACGACTTTGAAAGACTCCAAATTGCTCCATACTGAAAACAACAGAGAACAAAACTTAGGCAAAAAAACAAACAATACCAGAAAGCCAAACTTCTTGAGATAAGTGCCCAGAACAAAAATTGAAGCATTCCACCATGAAAGATCTGAGGTCGCCGGAAAAAAGAGGTATCTCGCCGGCCTAACCTTGGTGAAAATGCTTCGTTTTTGTTCTGGGTACATCTTACAGTGTAAAGATCACTCTGCAGTTATTTAAAAAAATTTTTGAATCCTTTTTAAAAACAAAAGAAACTGTAGTTGGATTTTGGTTTTGCGGAGTTGTTTCGGTTTCATTGTTTTAACATTGTTTAAACTTGCTATGCTAGGGTTTATGGTCTGGCTCTGATACTATGAAGGGTTACCCTAGTGCCCCGGCCAACTTCCGTAGCCAAATGCGGAACAAAAATTTTAAGACGATCAAAACTTGGCACTAGATTAACCTTTAACCCGGATCTTTAACCATAAACCTAGTTATCCATACAAGAGTTCTATCTACTGTGATGAGGAATTCTTACCAAACGAACCAAGTCCTTCGGTCTTCATTCTTCATCCTTAGCTCCTCGTAGCCACCTTGAACTCGCTTGATCTTTCTTTTCCGCTTCATCGGTTCTCCGGGATCGAGCTTGTTCTCCGGTCTTCCTTGGTCCTTGATGATCCACCCGAGGGGTATGATCCATGGCTCTAGCTCTTTGTTAAATGTCAAAAGAGCAACTAAAGAACTTGGGATACTAGTCCAAGTAATCTAGGATGTATTGAGGGTGTCTAAGTGTTTGCTATCTCTTTTCTAACCTCTTCACTTGTTTCTCAACTCATGAGAATGTTAGTGAAGAGGAAGAAGATGAAGGTGGAGGAAAGCAAGAGGAGGGAGGAGCTTGAGAGAAAATGAGAGCTCAAGAAATTATGAAGCATCCATGAAAGAGAAAATACACACAAGGGTTTTGTGTATCAATTCTTTCATTAAACAATTAGCAACCATGCTTCAATAGTAACTCCAAAATGAATTATAAATTCATTTGTTAACTATTGAAGCATGGTCACCTCCTTTCCTCCCTTACCTCTCACTATACACCTCATTTTCATTTATCAAATAAATAGAAAATCCAAAATGAGGTGGCCACCTTCTAGAAGGAAATCTGTAGTAAATACGGATTTCAGTCTACTGTACATACATACCGGCAATCGGATAAAAACCCGAACATCCAAAGAGATAGAATAACACGAAGAACGTAACACTAGAATATATATATATATATATATATATATATATATATATATATCGAAATACATATACGTAAATTATTAAATCAATACTTGATTTAATAATCCGGCTCAAACTCGAGCCGGCTAGTATTACCAACTGTCCGATCGAAAATCCGAGTACAAAGTACATCAACCGATCGAACCCTGCATATATCCAATACGGCTGCTACATCATTTTGCCTGGATCAGGGAAACTCTCTGTGTGGGACTCTAAAGACTCGACAGTACTCTGGCCGTGGGTTTAACCACAACCACGTCAGCGGCACTAGCTGTACGTAACAGCTACCAAGGTACCTGTCGAAAAGGAAGGCCGACGAGCAAACTCGTCCGAACTCCTACTGAGCCTAGCCGTGACAGTATCCGTACAGTCCAGTCTCTTCGTCAAAGAGTATCACATACCGGGTCTAGGGGGTGGTGAACATCAGACCCTAATAACCTGATAAGTCGTGCCGATGTGGCTCAGGACCAATCCGGGAAACTACTAATCAACTTATCAGTAAATCTCAACTGCCTTGGCCAAGGTCTTATGGTCCTGACCAATCGAATCACAATGCGATATCGACTCCCTATACCGGGAGAGACGAATCCACGACAATCGTTCACTGCCTCCATGTGGCTCGGGACTGAACCCAACCAAAACCTGTTTGCACTACTCAGTAGAGCCGTGGTAGGGTAGTGATCAAAGCTTAGTGGGAACTCACACGAGACAAATTCCGATCTCGGGTCCAAATACTAACCTGTACACATGTCACCTGAGAACTTCCATCTGACGATAGGTTTAGTACCACATAGAAGTTCTCGGCAAGTCCGTCCAGTGTACTCACACCCAGTGAGCACCTGTATACGATCTTAGGTGCATCAGACCAATGGCTGCGGGACCAACCATCCCCCGACGGAGCTAGAAACGTATACACCAGTCTACTCTGGAGTATCAATACCCAGTCTCGATACTCACGCGACTAGGGACCATTTAAGGATGTGCTTATGGACTACCCTGCTCCCACAAGTATGATCGCCATCACAACGCAGGTAGTCAAGCAAGATCCTAGGGGCTTTATCAACATGTAACCGCAATATTTAATAACGAGTATAACATATGCCATGTTAAGATAAAGACTAAACCATAATAGTATACTACCGTATCGAGTCTTTATCAATATGTGCAAGCTATATATAACAACAGTACAAATAAATACACATATCCCAACAAAGACAAGTCAAATAATATACTATAAAACTGAGCAAGATTGTCCTGTACATACATATCCCTAGCATCCATATGTATACATATACAATACTGGCCTCTAGGGCATATATATCCAACAATCTAAGTGCCAGTCACGTTTCGTACCTTCGAGTTGTGACAAGTAGACTCTCGTGCCACGCCATACATTCCTTACCAACCTACCGTTTATCCCCCGCGTATTTTAATTTATAGATTGAGTTTACAGGTCTTTCCCGAAATCCATGAATATAAAGAGAGTACAATTCAAGTTCAAGTCGAGTTTGAGTATTCAGGTTCAAGTGTTTAAGCCAAGTCAAATTCATGGTTCGGGTCAAGTCAAGTTCAGATTCAGGTTCAAGTCAAGCCCGAAATCCATTATTGTATCATAGTAGCTTGTATATTACTTAATGGAAGCTTGGGATATTCACAGTTATATTAATAGTCTTGCTAAACATGGTAGTACGCTACTTGGTTTGTATCTATCTTAATATGTGTATATGTTAGCATATCGTGAATACATATTGATAGAACCCTTAGGATCTTGCTTGACTACCAGCGTTGTGATGGCAGTCACACTAGTAGGGGCTGGGCAGTCTACAAGCACATCCTTTTTCAGGTCCCTAGTCGTAGGATTATCGAGACAGGGCATCGATACTCCGGAGTAGACTAGTGTGTACGCTTCTCATCCCAGCAGGGGAAATGGTCCGTCACACAGCCATTAGTACGTTGTACTGGAGATAGTATACAGGTGCTCGTTGGGTTACGAGTACACCGGACAGGACTCGCAGGGAACTGTTGGTTGGTATTATACCCGTCGTCAGTTAACAGTTCCCAGGTGACATGAGTACATCATAGTCCGCAGACTTGACACTGTTGCTTCGTCTCGAGTGTGTTCCCACTGTTCTTAGATTGCTACCCTACCATGGCTCAAAGGAGTCGTGCAAACATGTAGCAGTTGGGTGCAGTTTCGAAGCATTTGGAGACAGTGGCGGTTAGATAGGATCGTCTCTCCCGGTATTGGGAGTTGATATCGCGCTGTGTTTGGAGAGCCATTATGCAAAGTCCCTGGCCAGGGCAAACGAGATTTACTAGTAGGATTTCCAGTAGTTTCTCAAGGTGTAATGGGCTTCACTCCGACACGACTTATACCGCTTTTAAGGGACTGACGCTTGCCGCCCCTAGGCCCGATAAGCGATGGTCTTAGACGAACAGACCGGACTGTACAGAGATTGTCACATCAGGCTCAGTAGGAGTTCGGATGAGTTTCCTCATCGGCCTTCTTATCGACATTTACCTGGGGACCGTTACGTACAGGTAGTATCGCTTGCGGCCTGTGGTAAACCCACTGCCAGCGTAGTGTCGAGTCTTTAGAGTCCCACACAGAGAGTTTCACTGCTTCAGGCGAAATGATATAGAGGTCGTATGGTTTTACGACAGGGTTCGGACATATACGTGTTTTTATGCACGTACGATATTCGGACAGTTTTTACTAGCGGGCTTTAGTTTAAGCCAGATTCTAGTATTGGATTATTGGATTTATACAGTCTCAGTATTTCCGTGTTTTCATGGATGGGAGGGGCATTCTCGTAATTTGTCGAGAAGCTTCTAGAAGAAAGATGAGGTGGAGGGCTCAGGTGGAATTTGTATTAAATGGATTAGTGACTCATGGAGTGATTCATCCAAATGAGTTAATGAAGCATTTATTGCTTAATGACTCATGAGATGATTCACACATAGTGAGTTAATGATGCATGGTTGATATTATCATATGTTATTCATTTAATAATTATCATGCTTCATATATTCACAAATGAGATATTATTCATATCATTCTCACTTACACCTTCTTTCTCCTCAAGCTCTCTCTCTTCAAGAACTAACCCTAATCCTCTCATGTGTTGAGATCCTAGGGTTAGCAAGACTAATAGATCCCTAATCCTCTTCTATATCCTCTAGGTTACTTTGATTAGCACTCATAGCCACCTAGTTACCTCAAGTGAGAGGTTAAAACTTGGAGAAGTAGCTCTCGGGTGGATCTTCTATCACAACGAGGAGGCCGACGAGGAGGTGAACTACAAGGACAAGAAGGACTTGAATCTTTAGGTATAATCATCTATCATAGTAGCTAATCACTTCTATATAGTTGTTAGTTAGGGTTTAGCAAAGATTCGTAAAGTTAGTCGATGCTAGTTTAAACAAAATGATTGTTTTACCTATTCCGCCTCCCCGCATCATGTGGGGTGTCTAACGTCGAGTTACATTGGTATTAGAGACTCGCTAAACCATAACTAACTTGTTAGCAAATTCATTAGAAATTCGATCGCAAAACGAACCCGAAAAAACATCATTTTCACCATGTTTCTGCCGATTTTAAAACGGGGTCTAAAAATTTTTCAGGGACCCTTAAAAATACAAGCAGGGAATTTTAAGAATTGTGAAGAAATTTGGGACTGTGACTCGACCATAGCGCCGCGGAACCGCCGCCGATCTATGCGATCCGCCGCGGATCCGCGGCCGAGTTGACTCCGAGTCAACCCAAATTTGCTCAGTTATTCTTCTGTGTTGATGTTGTGTTTTCTGGGATGATTTGTTTCTGCTCAGATTTAATGTGCACGGAGAATTATTTGGAGTAGATTCATTTGTGTTTGTTTGATCGAAATTCTAAGATGTTTGGCTAACTTGATTATATCTGTGTTGTGTTTAATGTGTTCGTAAACCTCCCCTAACTGCTAGTATGTCGGTTAGCATGGGGTTGCACATTTCTGTAATGGTTTTTACTGGTTTGTGAATGTGGACTTGTTGGATTGTCATGAATGGATAGCCAGGGATGTGAGATGAGTGTTTCTTTCATTCAAATGTAATTTGTAATTTTTTGTAATATTATTTTGCGGGGCACATCCGGGTTGAGATTGTAGCCACCGTTGTATTATTTCATTTACTGTTTTCTGCTCCTAGGATAGACCCAAGGTGGGGTGTACAAACTACCGGGTACTTTGAAGTGTTTAGTGGCCTACTCACGTCATTGAGAGAGACCGCTTCACTTAGGGTACTTGTCGGGTAGTTTGCCGTACCCGTAGGGGTCTAGGGTGGGGTTTTGCCTATTCATCGCGACTGTGTAATCCGTCTTTCTTTGCAGGCTCAAAAGGAATGCAGATTCATAGAAAATCCAATATGTTCATCTATGATCTGGAATGCCTATTATTGCGTCTGACGAATGTACAATATCTATATATGATATCTATTAGGCGTCAGTTATGTTTTACACCCACGCTAGCCCAGCCCCCGCTCTGTCGTTAGTTATGTAACCTAACGGGTGAATGACGTGGCCCAATAGCGAATGCGGATGGTATAAGAGGACGTTGTATTTTCGTTGTTTTCTGCAATGATAGGTTAATTGATGAGACACATTATATTAATGCAAAGAAAATAAACCAAAGTTGAATCGTTGGAACAGTTTAAAAGAAACCACTCGGTTATTTTTAAAACAGAAGATATTTTTAATTGCGGAGCTTAAACCACTCCTTTTAAAAGCTATTAGGTTCCTTTGATCATATCAAGTTCACTATGTTCACGGTTTCACCAAAACCATTCGTAGCCCTCCGTCATTTCACTTGGGTATTCAGTAGTATCCAAGCTATGTATTTTGACTAACGCCAAGGCATAGTGTTTGATAGCTGCTGGGTATTCATTTGTTGCATAGATAGATGAGTTGGTTTAGGACAGCCGTACTATCATTTGGCCAACGTCAGGGGTATGTACGGGTGGGTTCAAATTAACAAGATAATGATGGGTAGAACTTGACATGTGACTTATGACATTTTGACCAACGCCAAGGTCATAAGAGCATGGGGCAGAAATTGATATCGGGAATTTCTAAAGAAACTGAAATTTGCAAAGAGTTGCATACCATTTGGAGTGTGATAATTTTGGTAGGATTCCTTCAGCTTTATCACACGATGATATTTGGATCCCGATCCTACTGTGAGTATCCGCTACTCATCAGGAGATTCGTCACTTAACGATCAATGCTATAAACCAAGTAGGTGTCGAGAAAGGTGTCAGCGGGACTACGTCCCCAGAGAAAAGAGGTTATTTAATTAATGAACTTCGCGAAAGCGTCGTAAAACCTCTCTCGAAGTACCGACACCGGCCTGGCTGAACGGTTAAGCAAGTATTGTACTGTGAGAATAGTCCTGACTAGTTCTTCCTTTTTGGTTTGAGGAGGGATTCGAGAAACAGTGGGAGCCATCCAGTTTAGATAAACTAAAAACCACTCTAAACTTGCAAGTGAATCATGCTAAAGTGTTCCCTCTCTCTCTCAATTGCAGCGACCCAGAACATGACAGGCCTTAAGTTACTATTAGATAAAAATATTTTGACAGGGCCAAACTATAATGACTGGTTCCGGAATGTCAAGATGGCAATAACTTATGACAAATTGGGGTATGTCCTTACTACTAAGGCACCTGCTGTCCTTGGTCCAGAATCCAGTGTCGCAGATAAGGAAATCCGCAAGACCTGAGAGATAGACTGCGCGAAGGCCAAAATGCATCGTGCTTGACTCTATGAATAATGAACATCAGAGGAGGCACGAGAATATGGATCTTGAGTCCATATTTCTTTACACCAAGGAACTGTATGGAGAGCAATCTCGTATAGCTAGATACGAGACCTTGAAGAACTTGTTTCAGTCGAGGCTGGCCGTCGGATCATCTGTAGGAGAACATGTCCTTAAGATGATTGGCTATATAGAAGAGCTCGCGGACCTCGGGACGACTTTAGAGAACGAGCTATATACAGACTTGGTTCTTCAGTTCCTTCCTTCCACTTACGCCCAATTTATCTTGAATTTCAACATTCAAGGTAAGGAAGTTGAGCTTTCAGAACTCCTTAACATGTTGAGGAGTGCAGAGGGCACCTTGCAGAAAGCAAGGGAAACACCCACTATGTTTGTTCGTGATGCTTCCTCTTCCGGGTCCAAGGCTAGGGCCAAAGGAAGGAAGAAGAAGGACGCTATCAAACCAAGAGGTGGTGTTGGTAAGGTGGGAGTTAAGGGAAAGGCAAAGGTTGCGGTGCCAGTAGTGGCAAAGGACGAGTGCTTCCACTGTCATAGGAAAGGCCATTGGAAGAAAGATTGCAAAGCTTGGATTGCCAAGAACCAGGACCCGAAGCAAGCTGTGGCTTCGACTTCAGGTGTGTTTGTAATTGAAAATTGTCTGTCAATTAACTCTACTTCCTGGGTATTGGATACCGGATCAGGATCTCATATATGCAATTCATTGCAGGCATTGAGAAACCGTAGAGTGCTGAAGGTTGGTGATATGACCCTCCAGGTTGCTAACGGAGCTAGCGTGGGTGCTGTGTCCGTAGGGGATTATCACCTTGGATTGACGAGTGGACATATTTTGGTTTTGCATAACTGTTTTTGTGTACCCAGTTTAACGTGTAATATCATATCAGTATCGTTGTTATCAAAAGAAGGTTATGATTTCACGTTTGTAAGCGATGTTGTTAACATCCACCTTAATCATGGTTTGATTGGGTCCTGTACACTATATAATGGTATATACGTGTTAAACCAATTGCAGATTTTCAATGTCCAGAACACACTAAAAAGAAAGTCTCCAGATATAAATCAGGCTTTCTTATGGCATTGTAGACTAGGTCACATCAATGAGACAAGGTTAACTAAGTTACATAGAGAAGTATATTTGGATCCGTTCGAATATCAATCTTATGCTATTTGTCAATCATGTCTCAAAGGAAAGATGCTAAAGACTCCATTCACTGGACATGGAGTAAGAGTGAGCGAGCTCTTAGGACTGATACACAGCGATGTATGAGGTCCAATGTCTACACATGCAAGAAGTGGTTTTTCATATTTCATTACTTTTACGGATGATTACTCTAGGTACGGATTCATTTTCTTAATGAAACATAAATCCGAGGTCTTTGAGAAATTCCAAGAATATAAGAATGAAGTAGAAAACCAAATCGGCAAAAGTATCAAGACACTAAGATTTGATCAAGGTGGTGAATACTTAAGTACCGAGTTCCTGGGTTACCTAAAAGAGAAAGGAATTCTCTCTCAGCTTACTCCTCCATACACTCCACAACATAACGGTGTATCGGAAAGACGGAAATGAACCCTATTGGATATGGTACGTTCCATGATGAGTAATGCTGAGTTACCGTGATCTTTCTGGGGTTATGCGCTAGAATCAGCTGCATATCTTTTGAACAGGGCTCCTACCAAGACTGTGCCTACCACGCCATATCAGATGTGGAGTGGGAAGAAACCCTATCTTCAGTATCTGAAAATATGGTGATGTCCAGCTTTTGTTAAAGAGCACCATACGGACAAACTCGAGGCACGATCGGTACAGTGTAAGTTTGTGGGATATCCAAAGAACTTTAAGGGGTATTTTTTCTATTACGCAGAGGAACAAAAGGTTTTTATTTCTCGTAATGCCCATTTTCTAGAACAGCAGATTTTAGAAAAGGAAACAAGTGGGAGCGCAATAGAACTGGAAGAAATTCCAGAACCACAAACTACTACTGAAAGTTTGGTAGAACCAGAAGTTCAAGAAGATCAGGACATTTCCGCACCCCTTCGCAGGAGTAGTAGGCCGTCTCATCCTTCTGAGAGATACTACGGTTTTCTCATAGACGGGGATAGAGAAGATTGCATCATTGATAATGATGAACCTACTAGCTTCGAGCAGGCCATCCAGAGTGACGACTCAGTAAGATGGCTGGATGCAATGCGGAACGAAATGGAGTCCATGTACACCAACAAAGTATGGACTTTGGACTTTGCTCTAGATGGGGTAAAACCCATAGGATGCAAGTGGATCTTCAAGAAAAAGATTGGTGTAGATGGACAGGTGGAAACCTATAAGACTAGACTTGTTGCAAAGGGTTTTCGTCAAAGACCTGGTTTGGACTATGAAGAAACCTTTTCTCTAGTGGCTATGCTCAAATCCATTTGGATCCTTCTTGCCATTTCCGCCTTCCATGATTATGAGATCTGGCAGATGGACGTAAAGATGGATTTTCTAAATGGTAATTTAGAAGAATGCGTCTATATGGATCAGCCAGAAGGTTTCAATCAAAGTGGGAGCAGCGAGAAAGTGTGCAAGTTGCTTAAGTCCGTTTATAGACTAAAGCAGGCATCGCGGAGTTGGAACATCTGTTTTGATGAAACGGTCAAAGAATATGACTTTATCAAAAATCCAGATGAACCATGTATATATAGTAAAATTGTAGCACGAACTGTCGTATTCCTCGTATTATACGTGGATGACATTCTCTTGATAGGAAATGACATTCCTATGTTACAATCTGTCAAAGGATTCTTGTCACATAGGGTTCTCCATGAAAGACCTGGGTGATGCCTCTTACATTCTGGGGATCCGGATCTGTCGTGATAGATCCAAGAGGATGTTGGGACTTTCGCAGTCCAAGTATATCAACACTATACTGAAAAGATTCAGTATGAAAGATTCTAAGCGCGGTAGTTTACCGGCTTTTCATGGAATCACCCTATCCAAAGAAATGTCTCCCCAGACTGATTTGGAAAGGGATCGCATGTCAGTTATACCCTATGCTTCTGCGGTAGGCTCTATAATGTATGCGATGTTGTGCACCAGACCAGATGTAGCATTCGCACTGAGTGTGGTAAGCCGGTATCAGTCAGACCCAGGGGAGAAGCACTGGATAGCAGTAAAGAACATTCTCAAGTACCTGAGAAGGACTAAGGATATGTTCTTGGTTTACGGCGGAAAAGACCTCAAGATCGAGGCTTTTGCTGATTCCAGCTTCCAGAGTGACAAGGATGACTCCAAGTCCATGTCAGGTTATGTCTTTACCCTCAATGGAGGGGCGGTGTGCTGGAAGAGTTCCAAGCAGGACACCGTTGCTGACTCGATAATGAAAGCGGAGTATATCGCTGCTTGCGATGCCGCAAAAGAAGCAGTCTGGATGAAGAAGTTCCTAACAGAACTTCAGGTGGTTCCATCCATTGTTGATCCAATACCTCTGTATTATGACAACAACGGGGCTATAGCTTTAGCAAAGGAACCCCGGTCCCATCAGAAGTCCAGACACATCTTAAGGTGGTATCACCTGATCAGGGAGATCATAGATCGCCGGGAGATTGAGCTCCGGAGAGTTGCTACAGAGGAGAACAATGCAGATCCATTCACAAAGGCCTTACCCCAGACTCAGTTTGAGAGGCTATTCGAGATGATAGGTCTTCGATACGCCAGTACATGGCCCTAATGAAAGTGGGAGATTGTTAGTGTATATGCCCTAGGGGCCATTACTGTATCATACTAGCTTGTATATTACTTAATGGAAGCTTGGGATATTCACAGTTATATTAACAGTCTTGCTAAACATGGTAGTACGCAACTTGGTTTATATCTATCTTAATATGTGTATATGTTAGCATATCGTGAATACATATTGATAGAGCCCTTAGGATCTTGCTTGACTACCAGCGTTGTGATGGCAGCCACACTAGTGGGGGCTGGGCAGTCTACAAGCACATCCTTTTTCAGGTCCCTAGTCGTAGGATTATCGAGACAGGGCATCGATACTCCGGAGTAGACTAGTGTGTACGCTTCTCATCCCAGCAGGGGAAATGGTCCGTCACACAGCCATTAGTACGTTGTACTGGAGATAGTATACAGGTGCTCGTTGGGTTACGAGTACACCGGACAGGACTCACAGGGAACTGTTGGTTGGTATTATACCCGTCGTCAGTTAACAGTTCCCAGGTGACATGAGTACAGCATAGTCCGCAGACTTGACACTGCTGCTTCGTCTCGAGTGTGTTCCCACTGTTCTTAGATTGCTACCCTACCACGACTCAAAGGAGTCGTGCAAACAGGTAGCAGTTGGGTGCATTCCCGAAGAACTTGGAGACAGTGGCGGTTAGATAGGATTCGTCTCTCCCAGTATTGGGAGTTGATATCGCGCTGTGTTTGGAGAGCCATTACGCAAAGTCCCTGGCCAGGGCAAACGAGATTTACTGGTAGGATTTCCAGTAGTTTCTCAAGGTGTAATGGGCTTCACTCCGACACGACTTATACCGCTTTTAGGGGACTGACGCTTGCCGCCCCCTAGGCCCGATATGCGATAGTCTTAGACGAACAGACCGGACTGTACGGAGATTGTCACATCAGGCTCAGTAGGAGTTCGGATGGGTTTCTTCATCAGCCTTCTTATCGACATCTACCTGGGGACCCTTACGTACAGCTAGTACCGCTTGCGGCCTGTGGTTAAACCCACTGCCAGCGTAGTGTCGAGTCTTTAGAGTCCCACACAGAGAGTTTCACTGCTTCAGGCGAAACGATATAGAGGTCGTATGGTTTTACGACAGGGTTCGGATATATACGTGTTTTTATGCACGTACGATGTTCGGACAGTTTTTACTAGCGGGCTTTAGTTTAAGCCAGATTCTAGTATTGGATTATTGGATTTATACAGTCTCAGTATTTCCGTGTTTTCACAGATGGAAGGGGCATTCTCGTAATTTGTCAAGAAGCTTCTAGAAGAAAGATGAGGTGGAGAGCTTAGGTGGAATTTGCATTAAATGGATTAGTGACTCATGGAGTGATTCATCCAAATGAGTTAATAAAGCATTTATTGCTTAATGACTCATGAGATGATTCACACATAGTGTGTTAATGAAGCATGGTTGATATTATCATATGTTATTCATTTAATAATTATCATGCTTCATATATTCACAAATGGGATATTATTCATATCATTCTCACTCACACCTTCTCTCTCCTCAAGCTCTCTCTCTTCAAGAACTAACCCTAATCCTCTCATGTGTTGAGATTTTGTGGTTAGCAAGACAAATAGATCCCTAATCCTCTTCTATATCCTCTAGGTTACTTTGATTAGCACTCATAGCCACATAGTTACCTCAAGTGAGAGGTTAAAGCCTGGAGAAGTAACTCTCGGGTGGATCTTCTATCACAACGAGGAGGCCGACGAGGAGGTGAAATACAAGGACAAGAAGGACTTGAATCTTTAGGTATAATCATCTATCATAGTAGCTAATCACTTCTATATAGTTGTTAGTTAGGGTTTAGCAAAGATCTGTAAAGTTAGTCGATGTTAGTTTAAACAAAATGATTGTTTTACCTATTCCGCCTCCCCGCATCATGTGGGGTGTCTAACGTCGACTTACAGTTCACGTTCAAGTTCAGGCTCAAATCAAGTTCAAGTTCAAGTTTAATTTGAATCAAGATTGTAATGCATTTAATCAAGTGATTTCAAGCATGGGGTTCAAGACATAGAACCATTATGATTATATATGTGATTCAAGTTACAAGTCAAGTATTAAAACAATTTCCATTTTGAGTTGATACGAATTGATTGGTTTAAAAAAATAACTAGGCAAGTGAATCACTGATTATCTCCGGCTTTCCGAGGCTTAAGAGAGAATAGGTCACTTAAACCATCTGCTTCCTAAATACCAGTCTTAGAAATTCAATGGTATTTATGTGAAAAGATGCCATTTTGAAACTTTATGGTATTTATGTAAAATAAGCCATTATATTTTCGAGGGGTTTTATGTACAATATTATTTAAAATCTTGAGATTGCTTTAAGAAAAATATTATTTAGAAAGCCGTGGGTAAAAATATGTTATTTATATGATTTTTTTTCTTTCAAGATCGCGCTCCGTGAAGTGCTCTATGTCTTACTCTACTATACCCAAGATGTGCTTTAACCAGCACCATCCGTAACAGGGTTCCCTTAACGAGAGATCTAAAAGCGCAATTTCAAAGGAAATAGAATTAAGGTTAAAATTCTATTTTTGTGTCTTGAGGGTATTTTAGTGTAAATCGATTCTTTTAGAAAAACGTGAAAAACGTGTGATCGTTCTATGATTCAAAAGTGTGTGTGGGGTAGGGCGTTACCCTGTGCATGATCTGCAATATTTTAACAATAAACTACCATAAAATAGTATTAAATATGTTATTTATGTGCTACTTTGTTTTCTTTTAAAAGTTAAGTTGTGATAGTTTAAAATAACGTGACAATATTATGATATCAACTAGTATTTTAATAGGATGGATTATCTAACATGAATAGAGAATACCTATGGCATGATTTGTTATCCAATGCATATAAATATGATCTTTAGATGTAAGGAATCAAAAAGAGCAACATGAAATATATGGGTGTATTACAGATAGTGCATTAGTAACTAAATATGGATTTGAATGCATCGGAGATTTAGCATGGGTACAAGGGAAAGAGTGGTGACATTGCAAATGAGGGGATTCAACAATAAGTAAGAAATGAGGGGGAACCGGAGAAGAAGGAGGAGAGAGAACTTACCCACGGTGTGAATTGGAATAACAACAAATTCACCGTTTATTATGAAATTAAGTCGTCGATTACAAGAAAAGCAGTTTTGGTGCGTGGTTTGTTGTTGTGGTGGTGTCTTTAACGGAATTGATGTTGGGTGGCGGTGACATCATTGATGATGACGAAGAGATGCTAAAGGGTGCCTGGCCAAGGTAGTTTGTAGCCACGGGGTTTCGGAAGTTTGGCTTCACTTTGGACTTGGGAGGAATAATTTGGGAGGAATTCTTTCGGTACAAATTTAGAGGAGAAGGCTTTGGGACAGCCATGGATTTATATAGGGGAAAAACAATGAAGATATGGTGTAAAAATTAGATTAAATGACATTTAAAAAGAAGTTTAATGGAGAAATGAAGGGTTTTTGAAGTTTCTGATTGAAATGGGAGATTCAAGGTATCAAAAAAAAAGAGAAGGAAGCTGAAGGGACGGACTGACCCGAGCTGAGACCATTTGGACTCAGTCAGGCTGCCCGCACCTTACTTAGGTCGGCCCCTGGATTTGTGTCTTGGGTCTCGTTCTCCAATGGGTTAATGTTGGGTTACGCCGGCGCCCTGGCCATCAAAAGCGGCCGGTGCGGAAAAAAACTGGCGTTTAAAAACATGGCGCTAACAAAACCCCGCCGGACCGAACCATAAACCCTAAACTAGCTAACTAACAAAGAGCTAATCTACTATGATAGAAGTGTTATACCGAATGATACATGTCCTTCGGTCTTCTACCATCTTCATAAGCTCCTAGGCGCCATAGATTGAGTTTGGCCCTCGGTCTCCCTCCATCGATGATGATCCACCTGAGGATTTGTAGTTCGAGCTCCTACCTCAATACCGAGGTAATTATGATACCTAGTTCGCTAAACAAGATATCTTAGAGGATGTAGAGTCTAATGATGGATTGATTTGTCTCATAACACCCTAGGTTTCTCAACACATGAGGCATTTAGGGTGGAGGTAGAAGAAGAAGCATGAGGATGAGAGTGTGAAGCAAAACCAAGTAAAAATGGATAAGTGCTGTGTATGAATCATGAAGCCTCGAATAAAGAAAATATCTCACAACACTAAAATATCAAGCATGCCTCAATAGTACCACCATGAGTCACCCCATGAGTCATCCTATGAGTCGCCCCATGAGTCACCACAAAGCCATGCTTAATATTAAAGCTATATCACCTCATCCCTCCACCTTATTAAACCATTTAAATAAATAGTTAAAACTAAAATAAGGTGTCTTCTTTTAGAAGCACCTTGTAATAAATTGCAAGAATACCCCTCATTCGTATATACATACCCGTATCCGTATTTTGAAAAATATGAATACAAAGAAACGAAAATAATCCAATAATATAATACTAGAATCCGGCTTAAACCAAAGCCCACTAGTATTAATCATCCGAATCATGATACGTGCACAAGTGCACGTATATGATTGAACCCTGTTGTAAAACCATACGACCACTATATCGTTTCGCCCGAAGCAGGGAAACCCTCTGTGTGGGACTCTAAAGACTCGTCAATACGCTGGTAGTGGGTTTAACCACAAGCACGTCGGCGGCACTAGCTGTACGTAACGACTACCCAGGTATTGAGCGAAAGGAAGGCCGACGAGAAAACTCATCCAAACCCATTCTGAGCCTATCCGTGAAAATCTCCGTACAGTCCGGTCTGTTCGTCTAAGAGTATCGCATATCGAGTCTAGAAGGGTGGATATAGTCAAACCCCTAATAACGCGACATTTCGTGTCGGTATGAAACCATCAACAACTGAGAAACTACTGATCCAAATCATTAAATCTCGTCCACCTTGGCCAAGGATTTCTGGTGATGGCCACCCATGCAGAATGCGACATCAACCCCAATACCGGGAGAGACGAATCCCCGACGATCCGCTCACTGCCTCCATGTGGCTCGGGACTGTACCCAACTAAAACCTGTTTGCACGACTCCTTTGAGCCGTGGTAGGGTAGTAATCAAAGCACAGTGGGAACTCATACGAGAAAAATGACGATCTCAGGTCGACAGACTAACCTGTACACATGTCACTTGGGAACTGCTATATGACAATAGGTATAATACCATCTAGTATGTTCCCGGCGAGTCCATCCAGTGTACTCATAACTCAATGAGCACCTGTATACTATCTTAGGTGATTAACAGACACCAATGGCTTGTGTGACCGGCCACCGCCCCTCGTCGGGGTCTCGATAAATACACACCAGTCTACTCTGGAGTATCAATGCCCAGTCTTGATACTCCCACGACTAGGGATATTTAAGGATGTGCGTATAGACCACCCAGCTCTCACGTATATGATCGCCATCATAATACTGGTACTCAAGAAAGAATCTAATGGGCTCTATCAACATGTAATAGTGATCTGTAATACCACATAATGCATGTACATGATGATAAAGACAAACTAGATAGCATACTATAATTTTGAGTAAGACTGTTCTATCCGTATAGGTCCTCCCTCAATCATCAAAATCATCTGCCTGTGATTATAATAATTGCCTTAAGGGCACTATAACCAACAGTTTAATTAACTTGTTTCTATATCTCTTTTTTGTTATAATGTTTCGTAACTCTGTGCAATCCTCGTGCAAACTTTTGGGCTCCCAAAACGCCAAAAGAAAAATAATAAAAATAATTGTGGCTATAAGGATTTGAACACACGAGCTATATAACAGCAGTGGAGAGTCTTAACCAATGAGCTACAAGCTGTTTCTTGCTTTATTTAACAAAAATTACTTATAACTCATAGCCAGAACATAAATACACTCTTTTATTAATATTGGATCAATAAAAGTGTATAGGAATTTTAGGGTCGTTACACTTGCTAAATACTGTTGGATATATGTATGCCCTAGAGGCCATTATGTGATAGTGGATGTATCTATGCATGTATATATATATATATATATATATATATATATATATTCAGTATGCATTCTTGCTCGACATGATAGTATGCTATCTGGTTCTTCTTTATCTGACATGTTGATTTGATCATGCTTGTTATTCACTCATACATGCTGATAAAGCCCTGAGGATATTGGCTTGACTGCTCTGATTATGATGGAGATCATACTAGTGGGACATCTGTAGTCTATAAGCATATCCTGGAAAGTCCCTAGTCGTAGGTATATCGAGACGGGGCATTGATATACCAGAGTAGACTAGCGTATATGATACTAGACCCATGTGATGGGCGATGGATGATCCCATATCCATTGGTGTTTGACATCAAGATCATATACGGGTGCTCAGTGGTGACTGGGTACACTGGACGGACTCGCCGAGAACTCCTATATGGAATTATATCTATCGTCGGATAGCAGTTCTCAAGTGACATTGGTACAGGTTAGTCTGCAGACCCAAGATCGTCATAGAGTCTTGTGTGTTCTCCCACTGTACTTTGATTGCCATCCTACCACGGCTCTACTGAGTCGTGCAAACAGGTGGCCGTTGGGTACAGTCCCGAGACACACGAAGGCAATGAGCGATAGGAGGGGTTTCGTCTCTCCCGGTATTGGGGGTTGATGCTGTGCTGTGCCCGACTGGTTATATCAGTAAGTCCCTGACCAGGGCTGCTGAGATTTGCTGATAAGTGTTATCGGTAGTTTCTCGATCTGTTATAGACCATTCACCGGCACGACTTATTGAGTTATTAGGGTCGACGTGACCATCCCTAGGCTCGATATGCAGCATATCTGATGAAGAGACCGGACTGTACGGTAGTGTTGCCGGATGGCTCGACGGGAGTTGTAGCAGGTTCGCTTGTTTTCTTCTGATCGCTCAATACCCGGGTGGCCGTTACGTTTAGCTGACCGCTTGCGGCTTGAGGGTACCTGATATGATCATCACCCTCTGCCGGCGTATTGACGAGTCTCAGAGTCCCACAAAGGAGTTACCCAGTCCAGGCGAAACGTTGTGGTGCGCGTATGCGATATGTGCATGCACCCGATTAAAATGTGCGTATATGATACCGAACATCGATCGGGTGGCCTGCTTTTGGTGGGGTCATATGAGATATGACCGGATTGATAAGTTAAGTGTTGATTTATCATCTAACCATTAGTTTTCTCACTTGAAACCTTTCTAGGGTTTGATAGATGTATGCATGCATGCATGCATGTGTTTCTTTCTTTCATTCTAGTTTCATGCACATGTGGATGTGCATACATGCATACATACATACACCCATCCATCATGGTTGTTAGCATATGGAAATGGTGGCAATATAAGACTCACACCATGGATTAAATTATGGATTATTATTTAATTTTTGTTTTAAAACAAAATGAAAAGGAAAGGATAATCATTCTAGCTTCTACATTCTTCCTTTGACCTAACCATGCTTACCTACCTCTTAACTTGAGTTATCCTTCTCTTTATCATTTAAAACTCAAGTTAAATAATGTCTCCATCACTTTAACCATGGTTCATAGTAAGAAGAAATAAAATATATATTGATATATTTCTTTTCTTCTAGTGAGTTATCTTTATCTTATTACCTCTTGTGAAAAATATTGCCACCATCTTCTTCCTCTTTCTCATTTGCTCTCTAGCTTTTTCTAGTGAGTAAATCACACTTAAAGAAAGGTTTTTGAAGTGAGAATCTTAACCACAACTTCATTCTACACAAGTTTAGCCAACTTGCTTAGAGTGTTCTCTTCGGTTTTACGAAGTTGCGAGCTTGGACGGAGAACTCCGTGGTGGATCGTCGTGGACACAAGAGGACTTCAAGAGGACTTCCATTCAACACCCTAGAGACCAAGGAGTCCAGCGAAAGGGAGCTACAAAGGTTGTAGTCTCGAAACCCTAGATTAGTTCACTGTAAATTTCAAAACCCTAATTTTCTAGGATCGATTCCTTCGCATGTTCGTTTAGCACCATAAAAATTTAAACTTTTGGACATGTGATGCTTCAAAACTCTTCATAGGGTGCTACACAAACCTTACATTGGTATCAGAGCCGACCTAGAATATTAGGCGTCGCTTTTACGAAGTAAAAATCCCGATCGGACAAAAATACGGTTTTCTTGGACCCTCTCTGGACAAATTCTAAAATCTGACCTTTTTCAGAATTAAAAATACTTAAAAAATACAGCAGGGAAATATAAGAATTATGGTGAAATACGAAGACATGAACAGTTAATTTGGCCGCTGAACCGCGGCAAATCCTTGCTTAGGCCGCGGTTCCGCGGCCGTACTGTAGTATTATTGCATGGGAATTTCACTGTAATTCATATTTCTGCTTGTATAGTGTTTTAGGTATGTTTAATCTGAATGTTGTACTGTATTATCTGGAGATGGTTTTGGACGCGTTATTTTGATCGGTATTTTCATTTCGTAGCTTTTCCGGGTAAATAAGAAAGTATTGAAGTGTTTGAACGAGTATCATTTGCTCACTATTCACGGGGTTTAAATACTTTGGAAATACGTGCAAGTCTTTTTGCGGTGGTCCCTCTAGAAGACAACAAACCTTAACTCGATTATGTGACCGTCTTGAACTGCCCTTTGAACCTTAGGGTTTGGGGCAGTACGGCGTGCCACATGTGAGGCGTTGGCTTGACCCTTCTACGGCTGGACCGCTACTACTGTGTCACACTCCAGGTGTTTGAACTCTGCTCAAGTGTTGGGCTTTAGTGAATCCTGGGTATTTGATCGTTCGTTCGAAAACTTCGATACCGTCTGTTTATCCGGAATGTGATGCAATGTGTGGAATTCATATTACTAGACATGAAATACGGAATATGTGATATTTTGCATTTGCGATGTCTAAAGAGAATGTGGATTCCAGATATTGCAGTTTTACACTTTCTTTTCTGTGACCGTAAGTGTAGTATGTACAATATCGCCGGTTTTGTTGCTATACATCAACGACAATTGGAGTATGCATACTTACTTACGTTGATGATATGAGATATTATGTGTTGCTGAGATATGATGTGCAGGATTGTCGCGATTGAATAGCCGGGGGTTTTTATGTGAGATGAGAGTTTTATATTTTCATTCATGTAAATTCAAATGTAATGTAATATTCTTTTATTTGGGGCACTTCCGGGTTGAGATTGTGTTACCAGTGTTGTATATTATTTACTTTTCCGCATTAGGATGGACCCAAGGAGGGGAGCACAGGTGACCGGGTTCTGGGGTTCAGTGAGAGGCCATCTCGAGGAGTCGAGACCGGGTCTCCTAAACTCCAGAATTGGCAGGGTCACTTGCCGCTCTCGTAGGGGTCCAGGGTGTGGGCTTGGCTATTCATCGCGACTGTGGAATCCGTATTTTCTATTCTGGCTAAATACTAAATACGGACGTCCTAGTATATCCCACGTTATATCTATATTTCTGCTGCCTGTGTTCTGTGATATCTGAGACGAATGACATATTATATATATGATATATAGTAGACGTTGCTTATGTTTTTCACCCGCGCTAGTCCCGTCCCGGTATGCCGTTAGTTAAGTAACCTAACGGTGCATAACGGAACATTGCGGCGAATGCGGATGGCATAAGCGTACGTATTATTTTCGTTTCTTTTCTGTGATTGGCTTAAGGACTTAAATGATGGGATTACATTAATGTGATTAATGTAAAGAAAATAAACCTAAAAGATGTTGTAGAATCGGATTTGAAAACCACTCGGCTATTTATGAAAAAGCTATATTTCAAAACTGCGGAGCTTAAGCCACTCCTTTTTTTTTGAAAACCATTTAATTCTACAACGATATCAAGTTCAAAGCGTTAAAGATTTTCTTAAAAATCATCCGCAACCCTCCGTCATTTTAGGAAGTAGAGTACTTAGTATTCGTGCTACGTTTGTTGACCTTAGCCAAGGCGTAGTGTACGGTAGCTAAGTGATGTCTTCCTACAAATGCATATGATGCAGATTAATTAGGACGGGCATATGACTTTGTTGACCTTAGCCAAGGGTCACGTGAACGGGTCTAATTAATCAAGAAATGACGGGTTGAGCTTGACTAGTGCTCGTGATTTGTTGACCTTAGCCAAGGTCACGAGTATTAGGGGTAAAAACCACATCGGGAATTTCAATAGTTGAAATTTGCAATGAGATTGCATACCTTCCATATGATGGTTGGATCCCGATCCCACTGTGGGCAATAGTTGCTCCTAGGAGAGTTTTACAGTTTACAATTAGCTAACTCATTAGGTGTCTAGAAAGGTGTTAACGGGGCTCCGCCTCTGGGAAAACGAGGTTTACTCTAATTAGGTCCGTGCGAAAGCACGGGGAACCTCCCTCAAAGTACCGACACTGGCCTGGCTGAACGGTTAGCGAAGTTGTGGACTGTAATTAATTCTGGCTAGTTTTTCTTTTTAAGGTTTGAAAGAAAAACTCGATAAAAGCAGTGGGAAACATCGATTAGACAAGATAATAAACCAATCTAATCTATGCAAGAGCTTTCGCTGAGTGTATTCTTTTCTCTCTCTTAATGGCAGATACCCATGACTGGACTCAAGCTTTTACTAGATAAAAACAAACTGAATGGGACCAACTATAAAGACTGGCTGAGGAATCTGAAAATCGCCTTGACTTATGATAAAGTATCATATGTCCTCACGGCTTCAGCCCCGCCCGTCCCTGGTCCAAAATCCTCAGTTGCGGACATTGAAGTCCGCAAGACATGGGATGCTGACTGTGCCACGGCCACATGCCTCGCGCTTGCATCGATGGATAACACACATCAAAAGCAACACGAGGACATGGAAATTCACGGTATATTGCTCCATACAAAGGAGTTGTATGGGGAGCAATCCCGCGTATTACGATACGAAGCATCAAAGAAATTGTTTCAGATGCGAATGGCCCCTGGCACACCAGTAGGAGACCATGTTCTGAAGATGATAGCTCTTATAGAAGAGCTTGAGGACCTTGGATGGACGATGGATAATGAACAATATATAGATATTATTCTGCAGTCCCTCCCCTTCACCTTTGCTCAGTTCATAGTGAACTTCAACATGCATGGCATGGAGAAGGACCTCCCTGAACTCCTTAATATGTTAAGGAGTGCAGAGAGCACTATGAAGTTAGCAAAAACTCACGTTATGACTATTGGACAGTCTTCCTCTTCTCGCCCGAAAGCCAAGGCCAAGGGAAAGAAAAAGAAGAAACCCACTAATCCTAAGGGCGGAGTTAAAAAGGTGAAGGGAAAGGGAAAGTCCAAGGCTGGAGACTCGGGGAAGGGCGATTGTTTTCACTGCCACAAGACAGGACATTGGAAGCGCAATTGCACGGAGTACTTAAGTCTCAAGAAGAAGCATGGTGATGCTTCTGCTTCAGGTGCGTTTATGACTGAAAACTGTTTTTCTATAAACTCTGCTTCCTGGGTATTGGATACCGGTTCAGGTTCTCACATTTGCAATTCTATGCAGGGGCTGAGAAATAGCAAGGTTTTGAGCACAGGTGACCATACTCTCCGCGTTGGAAATGGTTCCAATGTACATACAGTCGCAGTGGGAGAGTATCACTTGGGGTTGCCATCTGGATGTATTTTGGTTTTAAATCCATGTTATTTTGTACCAAGTATGCTATGTAATATAATATCCATTTCTTTGTTGGACAATGAAGGGTATAATTTTGTATTGCAGAACAATGTTATGAACATTAACCTGAATCAAATGTTGGTTGGGTATGGTACGCTTAACAACGGAATATATGTCCTAAATCAACACACAGTTTTCAGTATACAACACACTAATAAAAGAAAATTTTCAGAATTAAATGAAGCTTTTCTTTGGCACTGTAGACTTGGTCATATTAACGAAACAAGACTAAACAAGTTACACAAAGATGGATATTTAAACTCTTTTGAATATAAATCTTATGCGACTTGCCAGTCTTGTATCAAGGGTAAAATGACCAAAACTCTGTTTACCGGACACGGAGAAAGAGCTACTCAGCTCCTGGGCCTCATACATAGTGATGTATGTGGGCCAATGTCTACACAGGCCAGAGGCGGTTTTTCATACTTCATTACGTTCACTGACGATTTCTCAAGATTCGGTCATGTATTTTTATTAAAGCACAAGTCCGAAGCTTTCGAGAAATTCATTGAATATAAACAAGAAGTAGAAAAACAAACCGGCTTGAGTATCAAAATGCTTCGATCAGATCGAGGTGGTGAGTATCTCAGTACAGAATTTGCACACTTCCTAAAAGAGAATGTGATTCTCTCTTAGCTCACTCCTCCTTACACACCACAGCACAACGGTGTGTCAGAACGACGGAATAGGACCCTATTAGATATGGTCTGGTCCATGATGAGTGACGCTGAGTTACCAGTCTCGTTTTGGGGGCATGCATTGGAGACTGCAGCGTTTCTGCTAAACAGGGTTCCAACCAAAACCGTGTCTACCACGCCATATGAGATATGGCATGGGAAGAGACCATCTCTTAAGAGAATTAAGATTTGGGGTTGCCCGGCCTATGTTAAAAAGCAGAATCCGGACAAACTCGAGACACAGTCTGTCATGTGTAACTTTGTGGGATATCCAAAGAATTCTTATGGATATCTATTCTACCACAAAGAGGAACAAAAAGTGTTCGTTTCTCAACATGCCACATTCTTGGAAAAAGAGTTTTTCACAGACAAAGATGATGGCAAGGTGATGGATCTAGAAGAGGTTCTAGAGAAACAAACTACAAATGACGATTTGGTTGAACCGGCCGTTGAAACAGAAACTGAAGAACCTCGGCCACTCCGTAGGTCTGGTAGGACTTCTCGCCCACCGGAGAGGTACTACAGTTCCCTCATTGATGGTAACGGAGAAGATTGCATCATGGATGATGATGATCCTACCAGTTTTCAGCAAGCTATCACGAGTAAAGACTCTGTGAAGTGGCTGGATGCCATGAGATCTGAGATGGAGTCTATGTACACCAACAAAGTGTGGACTTTGGACGTTGTACCCCCTGGGGTAAAACCTGTAGGGTGCAAATGGATCTTTAAAAGAAAGATTGGTGTAGATGGGCAGGTGGAGACCTATAAGGCAAGACTTGTGGCGAAGGGTTTTCGTCAAAGACCAGGTTTGGACTATGACGAGACTTTTTCTCCTGTAGCCATGCTTAAATCCATTCGGATCCTACTTGCTATTGCTGCTCACTACGACTATGAAATCTGGCAGATGGACGTTAAAACCGTATTTCTAAATGGAAATTTAGAAGAATGTGTTTATATGGATCAGCCAGAGGGCTTCATTGACAGTGGGAGTAGCGGGAAAGCATGTAAATTGCTTAAATCCATATATGGGTTAAAGCAGGCATCACGGAGTTGGAACATCTGTTTCGATGATGTCATCAAAGAGTTTGATTTCATCAAAAATCCAGATGAACCTTGTGTTTATAAGAAGGCTGTAGGGAGAGCTGTCACATTCCTCGTATTGTACGTGGACGACATTCTTCTGATAGGAAATGATATTCCTATGCTACAGTCGGTCAAATCTTTCTTATCACTGAGGTTCTCCATGAAGGACCTGGGTGATGCCACGTACATTCTGAGCATAAGGATCTATAGGGATAGATCCAAAAGGTTATTGGGATTGTCCCAAACCAGGTACATTGACACCATCCTAAAAAGGTTTAGTATGGAAGACTCCAAGCGGGGTGCCTTACCCACTTGCCATGGGGTCACTTTCTCCAAGGATTCTTGCCCAAAGACCGATGAAGAGAGAGCTCGCATGAGTATTATACCCTATGCTTCGGCAGTAGGATCTATAATGTATGCTATGTTATGTACACGCCCAGATGTAGCTTATGCACTTAGTGTTGTAAGCAGGTATCAATCCAACCCAGGGGAGAATCACTGGACAGCTGTGAAGAACATTCTTAAGTACTTGCGAAGGACTAAAGAATTGTTCTTGGTGTATGGTAATGGAGATCTCCAAATGGAGGCCTTTACCGATTCGAGCTTCCAGAGCGATAAGGACGACAGCAAATCTATCTCTGGGTTTGTATTTACCCTCAATGGAGGGGCGGTGAGTTGGAAGAGTTCCAAACAAGATACCGTTGCAGACTCTACGGTGGAAGCTGAGTACATTGCTGCAAATGATGCCGCCAAGGAAGCCGTCTGGATGAAGAAGTTCGTCTCGGAGCTAGGAGTAGTTCCAATCATTATTGATCCAATACCTTAGTATTGTGACAATAATGGGGCTGTGGCGTTAGCCAAGGAGCCCAGATCCCATCAACGGTCCAGACACATCCTGAGGCGTTTTCATTTGATCCGGGAGATTGTAGATCACCGCGAGATCGAGATTAGGAGGGTAGACACAAAGAATAACGCCGCGGATCCATTCACCAAGGCCCTCCCTCAGCCGCAGCATGAGCAACTTTTTGAGAAGTTGGGTATGAGATACGCCAATAACTGGCCTTAGTCCAAGTGGGAGATTGTTGGATATATGTATGCCCTAGAGGCCATTATGTGATAGTGGATGTATATATATATATATATATATATATATATATATATATATATTCAGTATGCATTCTTGCTCGACATGATAGTATGCTATCTGGTTCTTCTTTATCTGACATGTTGATTTGATCATGCTTGTTATTCACTCATACATGCTGATAAAGCCCTGAGGATATTGGCTTGACTGCTCTGATTATGATGGAGATCATACTAGTGGGACATCTGTAGTCTATAAGCATATCCTGGAAAGTCCCTAGTCGTAGGTATATCGAGACGGGGCATTGATATACCAGAGTAGACTAGCGTATATGATACTAGACCCATGTGATAGGCGATGGATGATCCCATATCCATTGGTGTTTGACATCAAGATCATATACGGGTGCTCAGTGGTGACTGGGTACACTGGACGGACTCGCCGAGAACTCCTATATGGAATTATATCTATCGTCGGATAGCAGTTCTCAAGTGACACTGGTACAGGTTAGTCTGTAGACCCGAGATCGTCATAGAGTCTTGTGTGTTCTCCCACTGTACTTTGATTGCCACCCTACCACGGCTCTACTGAGTCGTGCAAACAGGTGGCCGTTGGGTACAGTCCCGAGACACACAAAGGCAATGAGCGATAGGAGGGGTTTCGTCTCTCCCGGTATTAGGGGTTGATGCTGTACTGTGCCCGACTGGTTATATCAGTAAGTCCCTGGCCAGGGCTGCTGAGATTTGCTGATAAGTGTTATCGGTAGTTTCTCGATCTGTTATAGACCATTCACCGGCACGACTTATTGAGTTATTAGGGTCGACGTGACCATCCCTAGGCTCGATATGCAGCATATCTGACGAAGAGACCGGACTGTACGGTAGTGTTGCCGGATGGCTTGACGGGAGTTGTAGCAGGTTCGCTTGTTTTCTTCTGATCGCTCAATACCCGGGTGGCCGTTACGTTTAGCTGACCGCTTGCGGCTTGAGGGTACCTGATATGATCATCACCCTCTGCCAGCGTATTGACGAGTCTTAGAGTCCCACAAAGGAGTTACCCAGTCCAGGCGAAACGTTGTGGTGCGCGTATGCGATATGCGCATGCACCCGATTAAAATGTGCGTATATGATACCGAACATCGATCGGGTGGCCTGCTTTTGGTGGGGTCATATAAGATATGACCGGATTGATAAGTTAAGTGTTGATTTATCATCTAACCATTAGTTTTCTCACTTGAAACCTTTCTAGGGTTTGATGGATGTATGCATTCATGCATGTGTTTCTTTCTTTCATTCTAGTTTCATGCACATGTGGATGTGCATACATGCATACATACATACACCCATCCATCATGGTTGTTAGCATATGGAAATGGTGGCAATATAAGACTCACACCATGGATTAAATTATGGATTATTATTTAATTTTGGTTTTAAAACAAAATGAAAAGGAAAGGATAATCATTCTAGCTTCTACATTCTTCCTTTGACCTAACCATGCTTACCTACCTCTGAACTTGAGTTATCCTTCTCTTTATCATTTAAAACTCAAGTTAAATAATGTCTCCATCACTTTAACCATGGTTCATAGTAAGAAGAAATAAAATATATATTGATATATTTCTTTTCTTCTAGTGAGTTATCTTTATCTTATTACCTCTTGTGAAAAATATTGCCACCATCTTCTTCCTCTTTCTCATTTGCTCTCTAGCTTTTTCTAGTGAGTAAATCACACTTAAAGAAAGGTTTTTGAAGTGAGAATCTTAACCACAACTTCGTTCTACACAAGTTTAGCCAACTTGTTTAGAGTGTTCTCTTCGGTTTTACGAAGTTGCGAGCTTGGACGGAGAACTCCGTGGTGGATCGTCGTGGACACAAGAGGACTTCAAGAGGACTTCCATTCAACACCCTAGAGACCAAGGAGTCCAGCGAAAGGGAGCTACAAAGGTTGTAGTCTCGAAACCCTAGATTAGTTCGCTTTAAATTTCAAAACCCTAATTTTCTAGGATTGATTCCTTTGCATGTTCGTTTAGCACCATAAAAATTTAAACTTTTGGACATGTGATGCTTCAAAACTCTTCATAGGGTGCTACACAAACCTTACAAATACAAGTTCGATTCCACCCTCGATTTCTCCATTCCCCATATGTTTACATCGAGGTCCGACCACGAATCTAAAATACTAGTCGTGCCATGACCAATCTATACGAGAATTGGAGACGGGGTCTCCATCAAGCATGATTAGACTGGTATTCTGAGACAAGTGGACAGTTCTCAATGTCTTACCTATGACACGAATATAAGTACTTCCATATATGTCCCAAACCAGTTATAGCTACACTTATATAACTTCCATATATAGATGTCGACGATGCAATAACTAATTGGATGTCAATACATGTATGTTCTTGTAAGCTGATGTCGCGTACCTCGCGGGTTCTCGGGGAGGCAGAATTTTCAAAAAACGATTTTAACGAACTATGCAACACCGGCTAACTCCAGAATCTATATTAAAGCCTTAACTAACTAAACTACTAGGAGGTTAAGCTACTCGGTAAGAGTGTTATACCTCCATGTACTAGTCCTTCGGGTCTTCTTGTCCTCCTTTCCTTGGCTCCTAGAAGTATGGATCGAGCTTGCGACGTCGGCCTCCTCGCGTCAATGATGATCCACCCGAGAGTATGTGCTTTGAGAACCAACCTCTAAACCGAGGTAACTAGGGTAAATGGTACGCTAATCCAAGTAGCCTAGGTGATTTAGAGAATGTCTAATGGATTATATTATCTCACTAAACTCTATGGCTCACAACATATGTGAAGGTTAGGGTTTAGCTTGTGAAAGAAGGAGATGAAATGAAGAGAGAGAAGGAGAAGAAGCAAATGAACTAAGAGTTCTTGTTGGCTAAGTGTGGAGAATGGATAATATCATATGCCTCACTCATTGAACCATGGATTAAAAACCAATACAATATATCACCCATGCTTCAATAGTGAGTCAAGATGAATATAAAAATCAATGAGCCATTCCTTTCACCGTGCTAAGTATGTCTCCTCCATTTCTACCTCATTAATCCATTTACCAAAAATGAATAATACCAAATAATGAGGTGTTTCCTTTTAGAAGCATTCTTGAGAATATTACAAGAATACCCCTTACCATATATACATACCCGTATCCGTATTCCAAAAAATACGAATACATTGAGACGATAACAATCCAATAATACAATACCAGGATCCGGCTTAAACTAAAGCCCACTAGTATTGTCCGCTCGAACATCATCCGTGTACAAGTACACGTATGTGATCGTAACCCTGCCGTATAACCATACGGTCTCTACATCTTTTGCCCGAAGCAGGAAACCCTCTGTGTGGGACTCTAAAGACTCGACTGTATGCTGGCAGTGGGTTTAACCACAAGCACATCAGCGGTACTAGCTGCACGTAATGGTTACCTAGGTATCTATCGATAAGAAGGTCGATGAGCAAACTCACCCGAACTCCTACTGAGCCTGTCTGTGACAATCTCCGTACAGTCCAGTCTGTTCGTCTAAGATACTCGTATATCGGGCTTAGGATGATGGTAAACGTCAGACCCCTAACAACCTAATAAGTTGTGCTGGAGGAGAGCCTAATACACCCTAAGAAACTACTGGAGTGCCAACCAGTATTTCTCGACTGCCCTGGCCAGGGACTTAGTGTAATGGCTTTCCGAACACTATGCGATATCATCCCCCAATACCGGAAGAGACGAATCCTATCTGACCGCTACTGCCTCCAAGTGTTTCGGGACTACACCCAGCTACTACCTGCTTGCATAACTTCTTTGAGCTGTTGTAGGGTAGTAATCTAAGTGCAGTGGGAACACACTCGAGACGAAGTAGCGATGGCAAGTCAACGGACTAACCTGTACTCATGTCACCTGGGAATTGGTTCCTGACAATAGGTATAATACCAACTAGCAGTTCCCGATGAGTCCTGTCCAGTGTAACTCATAACCTAATGAGCACATGTATACTATCTCCAGTACGACGTACTAATGGCTGTGGGATAGACCATCTCCCATGCTAGGATGAGAAGCATATACACTAGTCTACTCTGGAGTGTCGATGTCCCTTCTCGATAATCCTATTGTTGGCTATAGTGCCCTCAAGGCAATTATCATAGTCCCAGGCACGTGATCATGATGATTGAGGGAGGACCTATACTGATAAAACAGTCTTACTCGAGATGAAAGTATGCTATCTGCTTTGTCTTTATCATCATGTATATGTTGATAAAGCCCTTAGGATCTTGCTTGACTATCAGCATTGTGATGGCGATCACATACGTGGGAGCTGGGGGTCTATAAGCACATCCTTAAATGTCCCTAGTCGTGGGAGTATCGAGATTGGGCATCGATACTCCAGTGTAGACTGGTGTATACTTATCTAGACCCTGACGAGGGGCGGTGGCCGGTCTCACAAGCCATTGGTGTTAGTTGTTCACCTAAGATAGTATACAGGTGTTCATTGGATTATGAGTACACTGGACGGACTCGCCAGGAACCTGCTAGTTGGTATTATACCTATAGTCAGATAGCAGTTCCCTGGTGACATGTGTACAGGTTAGTCTATCGACCTGAGATCGTCATTTGTCTCGTGTGAGTTCCCACTGTGCTTTGATTACTACCCTACCACGGCTCAAAGGACTCGTGCAAACAGGTTTTAGTTGGGTACAGTCCCGAGCCACATGGAGGCAGTGAGCGGATCGTCGGGGATTCGTCTCTCCCGGTATTGGGGGTTGATGTCGCGCAGTGCACGGATGGCCATCACTATAAATCCTCGGCCGGGTATGTGAGAATTACCGATCCAGGATCGATAGTTTCTCGGGTAGTGATGGGTTTCATACCTACACGAATTATCGCGTTGTTAGGGGTCTGACTTTATCCACCCCCTAGACTCGATATGCGATACTCTTAGACGAACAGATCAGACTGTACGGATATTGTCACTGACAAGCTCAGTAGGGGTTCGGATGAGTTTGCTCGTCGGCCTTCCTTTCCCTCAATACCTGGGTAGCCGTTACGTACTTTGTCACGACCCGAAAGTACGGAACGTGACCGGCACTTAGATTACGAAGAGTCTAGAGGCGCCACGTAACCTAAGTAAGCCGAAGCCCAGAAATCTAAACCATAAAAGAAGAAGAAGAAGGAAAAGAAAACAAGTTTAAAAGTATCAGCAAATTTTCCCAAAAATTTTGACAGAGTCTCCTTTATAAAAACTGGCCCCAAACGGGTACAACAAGTATAATATACATAAACAACAATAAAAAGCATCCCCAAACGGGAGCTAACTCAACGCCAACAGGCGGAAACAACCACAACAAGCACAATAATATACAACGCCAAAGGGCAAGGCTCAAAACTTAAAAGAAAACAAATCCACCAAATCAAATAATACATGCGTGACTCTAAGGTCGAAATAAAAGACTGGTCCAATAAACTTATCAAGTAATACAAGTGTGGTTGATAGAGCTTACTAGATACAAATGAAAGAATGAAAGTACAATGGTGGTTCAGATACAAGTGAACCAACCTACCGTGCAAATCACCCTGAATGAAATGATGTGCCAGCAACTGCCAGGGAAACCTGTACATCGAACCTGTAATAAAATTTGGCACAACGGGGGTGAGTTGCCAACTCGTGAGTAGAAGACATCTACGAAAAAAATCGAATGCACGACGCTATCCTAGGTCATAATAATACACTACTATATCTCAATCATCTAGTAATAGCAGGGTAATACTACGTGTAAATGCAGACACTCCGTGCTCGTGTCAGTGCCTCCTATAGTACTATGTCATATGAATAGATATGCATGCATCATGAATGTAAAGTAACCAATCCTGAAATCCAGATATATCTGTATAAGAAATCTTTAGAGGTTATCATAGTAAAATGTGTATAGGGATCTGAAATCTCAACAATGAAATCCATGGAAATCTGTGTCAAGCATCGACACAAACATGTAAATCTCAAGTCTCATAGTCTCAATATCTCGGGCTCTGTCAGTCCGGATCGGCCCATATCATCAAATCTTATGACAACGGTTGGTATCCTTCGGATATCCGCCGCGCCAGACATCACCGGTAGGTAGCCTTCCTCTGCCAGGCTCATCGTCTACAACTCGATCTTCTTGCCCTGGGGTACCATACCGGGCCCACCATATACCCGAGACGGTTCATCCACTCCTCGAATCGGGTCTCGAAATCCAACAGAAAATATGAAATCTCATGGTGGACGACACATACATCACGAGAAAACCGCATCTTATTTTAAAAAGAGAAGAGGAGAGAGAGAGAAGTTTTTATATATTCTTGCGGTTTTCCCCAAAAATCCAGAAATCTCATAGAAATCCAAATCTTAAAATCATGAGTAAGAATATGATAAGTGTCAGCATATGCCCATGATACTGCATGATAACATGAAAATATGAATGCATGAATGTCTAAGTTATAAATGCCATGTCTAGACTAACATCTGAGAGTAATCCCAAAATTATATCGATCTAGTTGTTAACTGATTCTATCAATAAAAGATAATATGATCTAAAGTGTACGTGACATAGCAATTACCGATGATGATGTGTGTGAGCCGGCAAATAAGTGTGCGTGGAATATGCGCATCATCGGTAATGATGCTGGTGTCCTAACAGGTAAAGTTTATACTGATTATAGCAACATATGTATGAACATGCAACATTATGATTACAGTGTGAAAGTAAAGACGGATGTGTGTTATCCACTCATTTGATATACAATTATCACTACCACTATATGACTCGAACCTAACCTAGTGTCCATCTAACCTCCTAAGGAATTAAATCTAAGAAACTAGTCATTAAGAAACAAGAGTCTACCTAGGTCTGAATCAATATCTCTAATAGTCGGCGATCCAGCCTCAATAGCGTCACGTACGTAGTACGGCTTCCTCGAATCAAGAGTGCGGATCAATCATCATATCTATGCCTCGTACGGTAAAATCCATCGTACGGCATCCTAATATCGGGGTACGGGTCAAGTATCTCCTAGGTGTCTCATTATTAGTATAATGTCATCATCAACACATCTCATGATCAAGGTGCTAAACTGTGATCGCATACATCAATTATATATCATTGCCATCATAATAAGCATCATTAGTTTATCCTCAGAAATATCATGTCATATGTATCATATTGTGATTAAGTTATACTGATATCATATCGTCCTCAAGTCATACCTCTATGATATCGACATCAGGTCACACCTATATGATGTCGTAATCAAGTCATACATATCCCATATCGTGATCAATCACAAGTTACAGTCCGGGTACTATTTTAGAATCCCATGTACCTCAATATCATCACCACCCATTATAATTTAAGTATACATGTTCATTATCTCATTCTCTAATGATCCGCTAACACTTAATACGACTGTATAGCCAAGAATCACGGCATCAAGCCCAGTAACACTGTTTCATCATACTACGGATATCATATCACATCAATGTATCCCATATACGTGTTGTATATATATATACCTATACCTCGTCCTATATATATACACATGCACGTATACACCATGTCGTGTTTCAGTGTGTGCGTGTGTGTGTTTCTACCTGAAACCTACGAATCTCTTCCAAGGTATTCATCTTCTGATATGTATTCCTAAATCAGTCTAGTCCAGCTTAGGGTCATTACTAGGTCCCTACTCATTAAGAATCTAGGGTCACATCTGGTTTTCTAATGACAATAAATACTATTCCTATTCTACGTTGCGGGGGTGCTAAACGCCATCCACCCGACTTCCCCCCGTAGATATACATCTACTCACCTGGTCTATGTCTGCCGAAGACGGTGTCGCCATCCTCCTCTTCATCGTCCGCAGTCCACGTGAGGGGTACCTAAACGCAAACATATAAATAGCATCGTAAACTGAATCACATACAAAAGTCAAACGATACAAGAAACAAGCATAGGTTAAAACCTATGTCCCGTCCACGCAAAAGAACCAAATATCGCTCGATATCGGCGTACAAACTCCGATGGATCGAGATAAACATAAACAAATAACTCGTAGTTTTAAAACACATTACTTATATTATAAAACATGATTAAATCCATCGAAACCCTAAAATCCATCAAACCGTCCAATTTCGTAAAACCCGAAAATGCCAATTTACCGTTTTTTCATCAAAACTTGACATTTAAATGAAACCAATGGTCATAAAACTCATTAAATAGCATAACTAGACTATACAAACCGTTACTATATTTTTATTACACAAATTTGTATTAATTTGAAATTTCTAGTTTGCAACCTTTAACAATTTTCAACATTTTTCAAGCAAAATACCACAATTCCACCACAAAACATGATTTTGCATGAATTAATATATTAAACCACAATTCATGATGATAATGATTTAATGAAACCATAAATTATATTTTTAATCTCATTTATTTAGGAATTTCCAAAAATCTAGTTAACAAATTTTCATTTTTTTCACAATTTATCAATCATCAATAAAACTAGTAAAAAATTTGAGTTTTTCATCCCATCAACAAGTTAATATCCTCTTTAAAACCACACTCTAGTGTTATAAACATCAATTGGAATTTTATTCCACCTATATACTATAAGTAGAAATCTAGTTTATTAAAAAACTGGTTTAATTTAACAAATTTGGATCACAATTTGCAATATGTCAACTATGCATGATTTTCCATTTGTAAAAGTGTTAATCTAGTTATTATAACCCTAATGAATTAATAAACCACAACTTAATTTTTACAAACCCTAACTTGAATTTTTAAAAGTAATAAATAGAATTAATATATTAAATCTAATTCAGCTTAAATGAACATCTAATAACAATAAATCAAAAGAAAGAAATTTATACCTCCAAATCATGAAATCCAAACATGAAATAAGCCTCCAAAATGCATGCTTTCCATCTCCACAATCCATGTAAAAATGAGCAAATAATAAAGGGTAGGAAATAAATAGGATTTTGTGGATTTTTAATGGAATTTTTAAAGGATTTTTGATGAATTTTGGAGCAAAATAAGATGAGGAAAATGGGGGCTACCATGGGGGGTGAGGCCGGCCATTTTTTTGGAGGTGAGGGAGAGAAATAAGAGGGTGAGAAAATGTGTAGAAGTCTCCACCAAAATATCACTTCATTATGTCTTTTCATGCATTTATTTTTTTTTCTTTTATTTCTTTACTATAGCAACTCAAGAAAACTCTAAAAAATAGGAAAAATTTGCAAATAAATTTTGCATGATACACACTAAATTATAACATGCCATGTTTCATTTTTACAAATTAAAACCATTCAAATTTGTAATTTACACTAATTTAGTGTAAAAATAAAGGTTATGTTAATATTTAAAATAATTAATTTAGGAAAAATATTTAATTAAACTAAAAATTTATAAGTGGCTAAATAAACACCATTTGCTAGTAATTATATAATTAAAATAGGTATTTTTGAAATTATAATGAAAAACAATCACGGTTTAGTTTTATGAAAAATACATTTTACTTTACCGAAAATCATAAAATTCACTTAAACAATTTTATTCATTTAATTATTTATTTAATTATTTTTAAAACGTTACAATCTTCCCCCCTTTAAGAAACTCGGTCCTCGAATTTAAATTAAAACTCCCCTTCCAAATACTAAAACACTTAGCAAACACTCAAATCGTCGGGGCTCCGAAATCATCAATACATAACTAAAATCAACTCCGTCAAGCATAACGCAATCATCGGAGTTATGGAGAGAATAAAATATCAAAATCCAATATGAAGACCATCATAATATACATCAATCTATAACTTATATATAGTTCGCATCCTAGTAAAATCGCTTAAACATCATAATAAAGAAGCATACAAAAACCCCTCTTGAAAATCGCCGTGCAATGCACGTGTCACGGCATAAGTAGCGGACGTTTATTTTTAAAAAAAAATAGCTATATATATATATATTTTATTTAACATACACGTCCCGCCTGGTTACTAAATCAAATAATAATGATTATGAAACATACTGCTCAAACTGAAATCAATCCCAATCACATCAATAAAATATCATGTGCGTCCGGTGCGCACTGAAATCGAAACCAAATACAGATACCATGAATACACACAAAAACAAAATAAGTGCAACATGTGTGCACCAAAACATCTGTCAAGTGCAACGGGCGTGCACGACTCACTATCAGGTGCATCTAATCTGCACAAAACCCCGATTTAGTGCATCTGGTGTGCACAAAATCGCATCAAGTGTGCTAAGTATGCGCAAGAATCCTAATCAGGTGCACATGGTGCACGAAAACATAAATCGAATATCAAAGTCAAAATCACAGTACAAAAATGCATGAAAACTAGGTCGAAACATATGTCAAAATCATGTATGACCCCTATGCATGAAATCAAATCAAAAATCTCAAAATATATAATACCTAATCAAGTGTACTGGGTGTGTACTAAACAACATCAATACAACTGATATATAAAACACAAATAGAATGTAATGAAGGTACACACATGAAATACCAATCGTAGAACAAAGTCCTCAAAATACCAAAATCCAATCAACGAAAATATGAAATTCAAATCACTAAATCACAATCGTAAATACTATCGTCAATGTACGCCTCTTTCCTCTGATGTCGGCTGCTTCAAACTTGTCTCTTCATAAGTTTGCTGACTGCACTACCAACGGCAATACTCATATCTAGAGTTTACCACGTAGTCGAACCCTTCACTTGATATCCGGACTACATTAAACTTTTCGATCGATCCATCAAAATCCCATAATTCCCCGAGAGCTCAACACTCAAGTACAGTTTAAAAATATCCGGTACATACCCCAGCATCGATGATCCAGCCGTAGAAGGGCAAACCCAAGCCTCACTAATGGCACCGCGGAACTGCCGTAAACCCTAAGGTTCAAGGGCGTTCTCGTGGTCATTATGTCGAGTTAGGGTTTCATTCTTCTAGAGGGTCCATCGAAATACCTGCATGTTATTCCGAATACCTTAAACTTGGGAAAATGGTTTTCTGATAATCGTTCGAACCCTTTAACTTCATCCGGACGGCATGTGAACACCCTTCATCCGCACGCTAAACAATGCTTCAATCCTCAAGAATAACCAATACTCTAATGGTTATCGCATTCGAGCCGCAGCTCCCTCTGCCAGTGTGCCCGTGGTAACAGAAACTACCATCCGATATCGACGAAGATAGATCAAAGGAACGAATGAAATACGGTGCAAACAACGTACATCCTAAGGCTCCTTAAGCAGAGAGCGTATCGTAAGTATGCCGCGGACCATACCCACGGTACGTTACTCTACCCAAATCGCCTACTCTATCAACCAAGGGTCACCTAGACTTATACAATGTTAAACCTAGCGCTCTGATACCAACTTTGTCACGACCCGAAAGTACGGAACGTGACCGGCACTTAGATTACGAAGCGTCTAGAGGCGCCACGTAACCTAAGTAAGCTGAAGCCCAGAAATCTAAACCATAAAAGAAGAAGAAGAAGGAAAAGAAAACAAGTTTAAAAGTATCAGCAAATTTTCCCAAAAATTTCGACAGAGTCTCCTTTGTAAAAACTGGCCCTAAACGGGTACAACAAGTATAATATACATAAACAACAATAAAAAGCATCCCCAAACGGGAGCTAACTCAACGCCAACAGGCGGAAACAACCACAACAAGCACAATAATATACAACGCCAAAGGGCGAGGCTCAAAACTTAAAAGAAAACAAATCCACCAAATCAGAATAATACATGCGCGACTCTAAGGTCGAAATAAAAGACGGGTCCAATAAACTTATCAAGTAATACAAGTGTGGTTGATGGAGCTTACTAGATACAAATGAAAGAATGAAAGTACAATGGTGGTCCAGATACAAGTGAACCAACCTACCGTGCAAATCACCCTGAATGAAATGATGTGCCAGCAACTGCCAGGGAAACCTGTACATCGAACCTGTAATAAAATTTGGCAAAACGGGGGTGAGTTGCCAACTCGTGAGTAGAAGACATCTACGAAAAAAAATCGAATGCACGACGCTATCCTAGGTCATAATAATACACTACTATATCTCAATCATCTAGTAATAGCAGGGTAATACTACGTGTAAATGCAGACACTCCGTGCTCGTGTCAGTGCCTCCTATAGTACTATGTCATATGAATGGATATGCATGCATCATGAATGTAAAGTAACCAATCCTGAAATCCAGATATATCTGTATAAGAAATCTTTAGAGGTTATCATAGTAAAATGTGTATAGGGATCTGAAATCTCAACAATGAAATCCATGGAAATCTGTGTCAAGCATCGACACAAACATGTAAATCTCAAGTCTCATAGTCTCAATATCTCGGGCTCCGTCAGTCCGGATCGGCCCATATCATCAAATCTTACGACAACGGTCGGTATCCTTCGGATATCCGCCGCGCCAGACATCACCGGTAGGTAGCCTTCCCCTGCCAGGCTCATCGTCAACAACTCGATCTTCTTGCCCCGGGGTACCATACCGGGCCCACCATATACCCGAGACGGTTCATCCACTCCTCGAATCGGGTCTCGAAATCCAACAGAAAACATGAAATCTCATGGTGGACGACACATACATCACGAGAAAACCGCATCTTATTTTAAAAAGAGAAGAGGGGAGAGAGAGAAGTTTTTATATATTCTTGCGGTTTTCCTCAAAAATCCAGAAATCTCATAGAAATCCAAATCTTAAAATCATGAGTAAGTATATGATAAGTGTCGGCATATGCCCATGATACTGCATGATAACATGAAAATATGAATGCATGAATGTCTAAGTAATAAATGCCATGTCTAGACTAACATCTGAGAGTAATCCCAAAATTATATCGATCTAGTTGTTAACTGATTCTATCAATAAAAGATAATATGATCTAAAGTGTACGTGACATAGCAATTACCGATGATGATATGTGTGAGCCGGCAAATAAGTATGCGTGGAATTTGCGCATCATCGGTAATGGTGCTGGTGTCCTAACAGGTAAAGTTTATACTGATTATAGCAACATATGTATGAACATACAACATTATGATTACAGTGTGAAAGTAAAGACGGATGTGTGTTATCCACTCATTTGATATACAATTATCACTACCACTATATGACTCGAACCTAACCTAGTGTCCATCTAACCTCCTAAGGAACTAAATCTAAGAAACAAGAGTCTACCTAGGTCTGAATCAATATCTCTAATAGTCGGCGATCCAGCCTCAATAGCGTCACGTACATAGTACGGCTTCCTCGAATCAAGAGTGCGGATCAATCATCATATCTATGCCTCGTACGGTAAAATCCATCGTACGGCATCCTAATATCGGGGTACGGGTCAAGTACCTCCTAGGTGTCTCATCATTAGTATAATGTCATCATCAACACATCTCATGATCAAGGTGCTAAACTGTGATCGCATACATCAATCATATATCATTGCCATCATAATAAGCATCATTAGTTTATCCTCAGAAATATCATGTCATATGTATCATATTGTGATTAAGTCATACTGATATCATATCGTCCTCAAGTCACACCTCGTAATCAAGTCATACATATCCCATATCGTGATCAATCACAAGTTACAGTCCGGATACTATTTTAGAGTCCCATGTACCTCAATATCATCACCACCCATTATAATTTAAGTATACATGTTCATTATCTCATTCTCTAATGATCCGCTAACACTTAATACGACTGTATAGCCAAGAATCACGGCATCAAGCCCAGTTACATTGTTTCATCATACTACGGATATCATATCACATTAATGTATCCCATATACGTGTTGTATATATATATATACCTATACCTCGTCCTATATATATATACACATGCACGTATACACCATGTCGTGTTTCAGTATGTGCGTGTGTGTGTTTCTACCTGAAAACTACGAACCTCTTCCAAGGTATTCATCTTCTGATATGTCTTCCTAAATCAGTCTAGTCCAGCCTAGGGTCATTACTAGGTCCCTACTCATTAAGAATCTAGGGTCACATCTGGTTTTCTAATGACAATAAATACTATTCCTATTCTACGTTGCGGGGTGCTAAATGCCATCCACCCGACTTCCCCCCGTAGATATACATCTACTCACCTGGTCTATGTCTGCCGAAGACGGTGTCGCCATCCTCCTCTTCATCGCCCGCAGTCCACGTGAGGGGTACCTAAACGCAAACATATAAATAGCATCGTAAACTGAATCACATACAAAAGTCAAACGATACAAGAAACAAGCATAGGTTAAAACCTATGTCCCGTCCACGCAAAAGAACCAAATATCGCTCGATATCGGCGTACAAACTCCGATGGATCGAGATAAATATCAACAAATAACTCGTAGTTTTAAAACACATTACTTATATTATAAAACATGATTAAATCCATCGAAACCCTAAAATCCATCAAACCGTCCAATTTCGTAAAACCCGAAAATACCAATTTACCGTTTTTTCATCAAAACTTGACATTTAAATGAAACCAATGGTCATAAAACTCATTAAATAGCATAACTAGACTATACAAACCGTTACTATATTTTTATTACACAAATTTGTATTAATTTGAAATTTCTAGTTTGCAACTTTTAACAATTTTCAACATTTTTCAAGCAAAATACCATAATTCCACCACAAAACATGATTTTGCATGAATTAATGTATTAAACCACAATTCATGATGATAATGATTTAATGAAACCATAAATTATATTTTTAATCTCATTTATTTAGGAATTTCCAAAAATCTAGTTAACAAATTTTCATTTTTTTCACAATTTATCAATCATCAATAAAACTAGTAAAAAATTTGAGTTTTTCATCCCATCAACAAATTAATATCCTCTTTAAAACCACACTCTAGTGTTATAAATATCAATTGGAATTTTATTCCACCTATATATACTATAAGTAGAAATCTAGTTTATTAAAAAAATGGTTTAATTTAACAAATTTGGATCACAATTTGCAATATGTCAACTATGCATGATTTTCCATTTGTAAAAGTGTTAATCTAGTTATTATAACCCTAATGAATTAATAAACCACAACTTAATTTTTACAAACCTAACTTGAATTTTTAAAAGTAGTAAATAGAATTAATATATTAAATCTAATTCAGCTTAAATGAACATCTAATAACAATAAATCAAAAGAAAGAAATTTATACCTCCAAATCATGAAATCCAAACATGAAATAAGCCTCCAAAATGCATGCTTTCCATCTCCACAATCCATGTAAAAATGAGCAAAGAATAAAGGGTAGGAAATAAATAGGATTTTGTGGATTTTTAATGGAATTTTTAAAGGATTTTTGATGAATTTTGGAGCAAAATAAAATGAGGAAAATGGGGGCTACCATGGGCGGTGAGGCCGGCCATTTTTTTGGAGGTGAGGGAGAGAAATAAGAGGGTGAGAAAATGTGTAGAAGTCTCCACCAAAATATCACTTCATTATGTCTTTTCATGCATTTATTTATTTTTCTTTTATTTCTTTACTATAGCAACTCAAGAAAACTCTAAAAATTAGGAAAAATTTGCAAATAAATTTTGCATGATACACACTAAATTATAACATGCCATGTTTCATTTTTACAAATTAAAACCATTCAAATTTGTAATTTACACTAATTTAGTGTAAAAATAAAGCTTATGTTAATATTTAAAATAATTAATTTAGGAAAAATATTTAATTAAACTAAAAATTTATAAGTGGCTAAATAAACACCATTTACTAGTAATTACATAATTAAAATAGGTATTTTTGAAATTATAATGAAAAACAATCACGGTTTTGTTTTATGAAATACATTTTACTTTACCGAAAATCATAAAATTCACTTTAACAATTTTATTCATTTAATTATTTATTTAATTATTTTTAAAATGTTACAGTACAGCTAGTGCCGCTGACGTGCTTGTGGTTAAACCCACTGCCAGTGTATTGACGAGTCTTTCGAGTCCCACACAGAGGGTTTTCACGGTTCAGGCGATATGGTGTAGTTGACGTATGTTGATACATACAGGTGTCCGATTAAATATGTGCACGGACTGCACAGACTTTAATCGGACGGTTGATAATACTAGCGACTTAGGATTAAGCCAGATTGTTAAATCAAGTTTTGATTTGATAAATTACATATGTATTTATATATATGTAGTCTAGTATTATTGCTCGCTATTCATTTTCTCTCTTTGGCTATTCGTATTTTCGTACGAGTACGCGTATGTGTATTCCGATACGTATACCGGGAAGTATTCCGTATTTGTACGGAATGGCTTCTAGAAGATGACACATCATTATTGATTTTATTTATAAAATCATTTGTTCATAATGAGGTGGAAATGATGACATGGCAAGGGTATGGTTTTGGTCAAATCATGGCTTTTGTGCAATGTAGAGATTGGTATGGTATTATTTTAATGAAATTGGAAATGACATTTTTTGTGGGCATGTGAGGGAGGGGCCGGACACTACTTGGTGGGTTTTTTCCTTAGCTCATTTGATGATTCACTCTAGCTCACTCTCATGCTCACACAAAATACCTAGCCATTTTCATGCCTTGCCATCATCACCCTCTTCATCTTCTTCTTGAGCTCATGGTTGAGAGATCATTTTAGTGAGATTATCATACACCCCCACCCTCTACTACTAGCGATCTTGGAGGGTCGGTTGGTTCGCTCGGCGAACCTGAAGCTTGCGCCGTTTCCCTCGGGTGGATCATCGGAGACGAAGGAAGACCGGCGACCAAAGTCGATCCGCATCACTAGGAGCTTGGAGATGGTTGAAGACCCGAAGGACATGATCCATTAGGTATAACCATTCTATCTCTTTGTGTTTGGTTTGCTAGTTTTAGGGTTAATGGTTTCGATCTTGCAAATAGGGTAATGGTAGCGCCGGGTTTTAAGAAATTTTTGATCCGCATTTGGCCACGTTTCGGTGGCCGGGGCGCTCCCACTACCCAACAATGGTATCAGAGCCACCCATTAACCCCTTCTAGCTAGTTTGCACAAGCTTAAAATCTCGATTGATCAAAATTTTGAAAACATTTTTCCGTATTGTCAAGTTTCTGTCGATTTCTGGAAGTGCTCCAAAAATTATTTCCAGTAGCTTAAAAATCCGTGCAGGCGATTCTATTAGAGCAGAAAAAATTTGGGCTCCTGAAGCCTCTAAAGAGCCACGGAACCGCCGCACTAACCCCATTTTGGCGGCGGTTCCGCGGCCGTTTAGTAGCGACGGGCCATGAAATTTTTACTGTAGCTCAGAACTTAAAAAATATGTTTTTTATGATGATTTGTTTTGGTCCAGAATCTTTTGAGTACTGGATTTGCTTTTGGGGCCTTTACGGATAAATTTAGTCGATCGAAATTTTAACTGTGTAATTTTTCAGTACTTTACATTTCTATCTGTGACCGTGAATGTCATTTGATCAGTAAATCTTGTCTAATCGCTATAGTCCTTTTAGACGGGTTTGCGAACGTGACATTCACGTTGATGTTCTGTATTGTGCTGTGATGTTGCGGATTGTCGTGGTGGATAGCCTGGGTGCAGTGGTAGTGCAGTTTTGTTTTATTTGTACATTTGATATTACGGGACGAGCGTCTGACATGTGGACTGCTGTTATTGCCTGTTTGTATATTATTCTTTTGGGGTACGACAGGGCTGAGGTCGATGTCACCCTTGTATATTATTTTCTTTTCTGTATTAGGATTACCCCAAGGTGGGGTGCACGGATAGCCGGGTTCTAGAGGGCAACGGGCCCGCATCTCATGGTGTTGAGATGGAGGGGGCTTCACTCTAGAATTGGCGGGCTATTCGCCGCACTCGTAGGGGGTACAGGTTGACCCAAGGAGGGGTGCTCAAGTTACCGGATTCCGTGAAGTGCTGGGTGGTCCATTCACTTTGCTGAAGAGGGCTGCCTCGCTTCAGGTTTTGGCGGGTAACTTTCCGCGCTCATAGGGGTCTAGGAGTTCATTGCACAGGCTATCCACACGACCAGGGGAATGCCGGGTTTCAGTTGTGGCTCTATGAAACCCGAGGCTTCCAGATTATCTGTATTGTTCTATGATGCTTATTACTTTTCTGTGATGTTGCATTTATCATGCCTGGGACGATTGTTATATATATTTATATATACTAGTAGATGTTGTATATGTTTTGCACCCGTGCTAGCCCAGTCCCCGCTCTGTCGTTAGTTAAGTAACATAACGGGTGATGACGGGACCTAGTGGCGAATGCGGATGGCATATACGTACATTTTATTTTCGTTCTTTTCTGGTGTGATTAATTGATGGGACCGTGTTGATTCTTATCAATGCAAGGAAAACAAACCTATTATTTGATGTTGTTGGAACCAAGTTTTTAAAAACTGACATTACAGACGTTCTCTTTTGCTTTGCACAGTGGTATTCGGTTATGAATATCCAGCACCTCATTTGACGAGGCAAGGGCCGAGATCCCTTCATCGAGAGTGACCCCTTGAATAAAAGTTTGCGTCAACGTAATAAATTCACTATAGTCATTTACTTTTTGCTTTGCATCGTGGTATTCATTTTGGAATATCCTGCACCTCATTTGACGGGGAAAGAGCCGAGATCCCTTCACCGGGAGTGACCTCTTTAGCAAAAGTTTTCGCTACTATACTTTTATAAAAACCACTTGGATTCCTTCAACGATATCAAGTTCATTACGTTAAAGGTTTTTCGCCAAAAACCATCCGTAGCCCTCCGTCATTTCAGAAAAGCAGCGCCTAGTATTCGTGCGATGTTTGTTGGCTTCCGTCAAGGCATAGTGTGCGGTAGCTATGTGTTACTTTTCTGTAGCATGGATATGCATTAATCTAGGACAGTCGTGCTGTAGGGTTCCTAGGCACACTATAGAGGTCTCACAAGGCATCGATCATGCCAATTTCAAATTTTATGGGTGCCGAGAAACCCTAATACGGATCGTCGGCTAGAATTCTAGGCGAAAAACAAATCTAGTTAACACTTTAACTAAAGGAGAGAGTCTACAACTTTTGTAGATCCGGTTCTCCACTTCCTTAGCTCCATGTAGGCGTCCTCTCGCTGTCCATCTCGAATCCTAGACTCAATCGTCGGCTTCATTGGAAAAACGAGCGGAATAGGTCGTCGGCTTCATGCCGAAGATGATCTACGTCGAGATTGCACAAGTTCAAGCTCCAACTTCACCAAGTTGAGAAACTTGTGAAGAAAACACTCAAAACCACTTGGAAAGAGGTAGAGGATGAAGAAATAGGAGGTGGGTTCACTTTAGAATTGGATTTCTCACTTTGGAACTCAAGATGCCATTGATGGCATCAAGCTTTCTCTCTTGAAGATGAAGAAGAAGAAGTAGATAGAATATGATAAGTATGTTATAAAAAGAATAATAAAATCAATACTTATCATCTTCTAACCTTGGTTAAGTGTAGAGAATAAACCATGGTCAAATGAGAATGGTTAGGGTTAAGGATGATGACAAAATGGTCACTTTAGTCAAAGCTTCATGAAGCTTCATCAAGCTTCATGAAAGAAACCATTTTGTTATCTTTTATTTATTTATCAAAAAAGAATAGATAAATAAATAAGTAAATAAATAAAAACCCTAAATATTATCATAACCATGGTTTAAGTCTTAACACAAAACCAAACAACATGTATCATCAAACATGACACAAAGATGTGCACAAAAATATATCACATATACAACATGTACATCAAGTGAGAAAATCCATTTAAAGTGAACCAATACTAGTTAATGCAAAGTAATATATCAAATATATAATTATACATTAAATCATTAAATCAACATTTGATTCAATGATCCGGTCATGTCGCACATAACCGACTAGAATCCAATGTATCGATTTATCGAATCAATGATTCGATAACTAGGTCATATCGAATATAACCAATCGAAACATAAATCGCGAGAATGAAATGCGGTATCACATACACGCATTGTTCTCGGTCCTGCACATATCTCATATGCGCTCCTATTTCGTTTCGCTTGAGCCAGGAAACCTCTGTGTAGGACTCTAAAGACTCGTCAATACGCCGGTAGCAGATGATGATCATATCAAGCATCCACAAGCCGCAAGCGGTCTGCTAAACGTAACGGCCATCCGGGTATTGAGCGATCAGAAGATCGACGAGCTAGCCCGCTCACACTCCTGTGAATCCAACCAGTAACACTTACCGTACAGTCCGGTCTGTTCGTCTGATATGTCGCATATTAAGTCTAGGGGTGGTAAACGTCAGACCCCAATAACCGATAAGTCATGCTGATGTGAGGCTCATAACGGGTCGAGAAACTACTGGTAACACTTACCAGCAAATCTCTGATCAGCCCTGGCCAGGGACTTCCCTGTTATGGCCAATCGAGCACAGCGCAACATCAACCCCCAATACCGGGAGAGACGAAACCCCTCCTATCGCTCATTGCCTCCATATGACTCGGGACTGTACCTAAAGACCACCGTTTTGCACGCCCTCATGGACGTGGTAAGGTGGAGATCAAAGCACAGTGGGAATCACACAAGACTCTATGACGATCTCGGGTCTACAGACTAACCTGTACAAGTGTCACCTGAGAACTGCCATCTGACGTGAGGTATAATACCATCTGGGAGTTCTCGGCGAGTCCGTCCAGTGTACCCAGTCTCCACTGAGCACCCGTATACCATCTCTGATGTCAAACATCAATGGATATGGGATCATCCATCGCCCATCTCATGGGTCGAGAAGCGTATACGCTAGTCTACACTGGTATATCGATGCCCTGTCTCGATACACCCACGACTAGGGACCTTGAAGGATGTACTTATAGACTACCATGTCCCCACTAGTATGATCTACATCATAGTCCAGGTAGTCAAGTACACATCCTAAGGGCTTTACCAACATGTAACTATAAGACAGTTTAAAGAGACAAGTGTACATGTTAAGATAAACAGTAACCAGATAGCATACTATCATATCGAGCAAGAAAGTCATCTCTATATATGTCCAAGCATCCAATATAATATACATCATCTGTACAATATTGGCCTCTAGGGCATACATACAACTAACAATCTCCCACTTGCACTAGGGCCAGCTGCTGTAGTATCGCATACCGAGCATCCCGAAGAGTCTCTCAAACTATATCTGGGGAATGGCCTTCGTGAGTGGATCCGCCGTGTTGTTCTTCGTGTCAACCCTCCTGACCTCGATCTCCCGGCGATCAACTATCTCCCGGATCAGGTGATACCGCCTCAGAATATGCCTGGATTGCTGATGGGACCTGGGTTCCTTGGCCAAAGCCACCGCTCCATTGTTATCGCAATACAAAGGTATTGGATGCTCAATGGATGGAACCACTCCAAGTTCAGTAATGAACTTCTTGATCCAGACAGCCTCTTTGGCAGCATCGTTGGCAGCGATGTATTCAGCCCCCATCGTCGAGTCTGCCACGGTTTCCTGCTTGGAACTCTTCCAGCTAACCGCCCCTCCGTAAAGGGTAAAGACAAATCCCGACTGCGACTTAGAGTCGTCCTTATCACTCTGGAAGCTCGAATCGGTAAAGGACTCCACTTGAAGTTCTCCGTTACCATACACCAAGAGCATCTCTTTAGTCCTTCGCAAGTACTTGATAATGCTCTTCACAGCTGTCCAGTGACTCTCTCCAGGATCAGCTTGATACCTACTCACTACACTTAGTGAGTATGCAACATCGGGTCTGGTACATAGCATCGCGTACATGATAGAGCCTACAGCTGAAGCATAGGGTATCCCTTGCATGCGAGCTCTGTCCAAATCAGTCTTGGGAGACATCTCTTTGGAGAGAGTGACTGCAGAGATCGTGGGCAAGTTCCCACGCTTGGATTCTTTCATACTAAACCTCTTTAGTATGGCGTCAATGTACCTGGATTGGGACAATCCCAAAATCCGTTTGGATCTATCTCTATAGATCCTAATTCCCAATATGCAGGAGGTATCTCCAAGATCTTTCATTGAGAATCTTTGTGATAAGAAGAGCTTGACCGATTGCAGCATAGGAATATCATTTCCTATCAAGAGTATGTCGTCCACGTACAATACGAGGAAGACAATCTTACTCTCTGCCACCTTCTTGTAGATACAAGGTTCATCTGGATTTTTGACGAAATCAAACTCTTTGATAACGACGTCAAAGCAGATGTTCCAACTCCGCGATGCTTGCTTTAATCCATAAATGGATTTAAGCAGCTTGCACACCTTCCCGCTGCTCCCACTGTCTACGAAGCCCTCTGGCTGAGTCATGTACACGCACTCTTCTAAATCACCATTTAGAAAAGCGGTCTTAACATCCATTTGCCAGATTTCGTAATCATGATATGCAGCGATGGCAAGCATGATCCGGATGGATTTAAGCATAGCCACTGGAGAAAAGGTTTCGTCATAGTCCACACCTGATCTTTGACGAAAACCTTTTGCTACAAGTCTAGCTTTGAAAGTCTCCACTTTCCCATCTACACCAAGTTTCTTCTTGAAGATCCACTTGCTCCCAATGGGTTTTACCCCTTCAGGAGCAACGTCCAAAGTCCATACTTTGTTGGTGTACATGGATTCCATCTCGGACCGCATAGCATCCAGCCATTTCACTGAGTCCCTACTCGTGATGGCCTGCTCGAAGCTAGTTGGGTCATCATCCTCCATGATGCAATCCTCGCTCCTACCATCCATAAGAAAACCGTAGTATCTCTCAGGTTGGCGAGGAACCCTACTAGATCGGCGGAGAGGCTGAGGTTCATTGGGAGCTACTGAATCTTCTGGTTCCACTAAATCTTCAGTTACGGTTTGTGTATCTGGAACCTCTTCCAGCTCTACCACTTTGCCACTAATTTCTTTTTCAAGGAATTCCTTTTCTAAAAAGGTGGCATGATGAGCAACAAACACTTTTTGTTCCTCACTGTAGTAGAAAAAATACCCATATGAATTCTTTGGATATCCCACAAACTTGCAGAGAACTGACCGTGCCTCGAGCTTGTCCGGATTTTGCCTTTTGACATAGGCCGGACAACCCCATATCTTAACTCGTTTAAAATATGGCCTCTTCCCACTCCATATCTCATATGGTGTGGTAGGTACAGATTTAGATGGAACTTGATTCAATAGGTATGTTGCTGTTTCCAGCGCATATCCCCAGAAGGAAATAGGTAACTCAGCTGTGCTCATCATAGAGCGCACCATATCTAATAGGGTGCGGTTCCTCCGTTCTGATACACCGTTGTGCTGTGGTGTATATGGAGGAGTCAGCTGAGAGAGAATCCCATTCTCTTTTAGGAAGTCCAGGAATTCATTGCTCAAGTATTCACCTCTTCGATCAGATCGAAGGATTTTAATACTTTTTCTGGTTTGGTTCTCGACTTCTTGTTTATATTCTCTAAATTTCTCAAAAGCTTCTGATTTGTGTTTCATCAGGAACACATATCCGAATCTAGAGAGATCGTCAGTGAATGTAATGAAGTACGAAGAACCATCCCTGGCATGTGTAGACATGGGACCGCATACATCACTATGTATCAGTCCCAAGAGTTCGGTAACTCTTTCTCCGTGTCCCGTAAACGGAGTTTTGGTCATCTTGCCTTTGAGACATGATTGGCAAGTGTCATAAGATGAAAATTCAAAAGGATTTAAATATCCATCCTTATGCAACTTAGCTAATCGTGTCGCATTGATGTGACCCAGTCTATAATGCCACAAGAAGGATTCGTTCAGTTCTGAACTCTTCCTCTTGTGTGTGTTTGTTATGCTCAGAACTGTTGATTGATTTAGAACATAAATGCCATTGCACAACGTGCCTGATCCAACCAACTTTTGGTTACGGAAAATGTTCATAACATTGTCCTGTAATACAAAATTATATCCCTCTTTACTTAATAAAGAAACCGATATAATGTTGCATATCAGGTTCGGCATGTAATAGCATTCGTTCAGAACCAATGTATTACCAGTTGGTAATGCAAGGTGATATTCCCCGACAGTCTTAGCTGCAACAATTGCACCATTTCCAACTCTAATGTCTTTATCACCTTCTCCAAGTTCTCTACCTTTCCTGAGCCCATGTAACTGATTACATATATGGGATCCTGACCCGGTATCTAATACCCAGGACGTAGAGCAAATGGAGAAACAGTTCTCAGTAACGAACATACCCGAAGAAAATGCATCAACATGTACTTTCTTCATTCGGGTGGCATGGGAATCCTGGTATTCCCCTATATCCTGTTCATTCTTATAACTCTTATAAGAAAGAACGGAACCAACGTTTCCCAGCACAGTATAACATGCGGGTTCGGTCAATACATCCATATTATTATCTTCATTAGGGCATGAAATGGTCGCTACCTGGAGAGAGAGAGAAGAAAACACTTTAGCGTATGCTCGTGCAAGATCAGATTGGTTATTATCTTATCTAATCAGGATGGCTCCCACTGCTTTTTATCAAATCTTCCTCCAAGCCCTAAAAGGAAAGACTAGCCGGGATTAATTACACACTACAAGTTCGCCAATCTTTCAGCCAGGCCAGTGTCGGTACTTTGAGGGAGGTCCCCCGTGCTTTCGCACGAACCTAATTAATGTAAACCTCGTTTTCCCAGAGGCGTAACCTCGTTAACACCTTTCTAGACACCTACTTGATCGGCTAATTGTAATGTGTAAAACTCTCCCAGGAGTAACTCTTACTCGCAGTGGGTATCGGGATCCAACTATCTCATAGAAGGTATGCAATCTCATTGCAAATTTCAACACTTGAAATTCCCGATAATATTTTGCCCCGAACGATCTATGACCTTGACAAGGTCAACAAACCATAGACCGCAAGTCAAGTTCAACCCGTCATTTCTTGATTGAATCAAACCCACCCGCACGACCCTTGACAAGGTCAACAAGGCCGTACGACTACCCTAACCCAATCTGCATCATATGCATAAGCAGATAAATACTGGTTAGCTACCGCACACTGCGTCTTGACAAGGTCAACAAACGCAACACGAATACTAAACAGGACTTATCTGAAATGACGGAGGGCTACGACAGGTTTTTCTGAAAAACTATTGCGTAATGAACTTGATATCGTTGTAGAATCAAATGAAGTTTTGAAATGGAATGATTTTGAGGCTTTTCTAGTTTTGCTAAAGGGGTCACTCCCGGTGAAGGGATCGTCGGCCCTTTCCTAGTCGAATGAGGTGCGGGATATATCATGTATATCACTGTGCAAAGCAGAAACTATAGAAGCTATCAAAAGCAAACCGAGTGTGTAGCATCTGCCAGTTATTGCTAAAGGAGTCACTCCCGGTGAAGGGATCTCGGTCCTTTCCTCATCGAATAAGGTGCAGGATATATCACATATACCGCTGTGCAAAGCAAGAACTGTAGCTACCTGTTTTATTTAAAATTTGATTCTACAACATCTTAGGTTTCTTTTCTTTCATTAATCACATTAATGAAGTCCCATCATTTAAATACCTAAACATCACAGATAAATACGACGTACACTTATGCCATCCGCATTCGCCTCGATGTCCCCTCGTGCACCGTTAGGTTAGGTAACTAACGGCCGAGCGGGGCAGGGCTAGTGCGGGTGTAAAACATAAGTAACGTCTATATAAAATATCATATATACTATATACTGTATCCATCACAGAACATCACATGATCACATCACAGATATCGCAGCAGAAGAAACATATGAAATATTGGATATACTAGGACGTCCGTGTTTTCAATACGAGCCAGTATAAAACACGGATTCCACGGTCGTGATGAATAGCCAATCCCACCCCTAGACCCCTACGAGAGCGGCAAGCAACCCTGCCAATTCTAGGGTTAGCAGACCCGTACTCGACTCCTCGAGTTGGTCTCCCACTGGACCCCAGAACCCGGTTACTTGTGCTCCCCTCCTTGGGTCTATCCTAATGCGGAAAAGAAAATAATATACAAAAGGTGACGACTTCCGCTACCTGGAAGTGCCCCAAATAAAAGAATATTACATACAAGTTTTTACATGAATGAAAATGAAAAACACTCATCTCACATAAAAACCCCCGGCTATTCAAACACGACAATCCAATATAACATATCCAGCAACACATAACATCACATGTCATCAACGTAAGTAAGTATGCATACCCCAATTGTCGTTGACGTATAGCAACGAAACCGGCGATATGAACATACTACACTTACGGTCACAGAAAAGAAAGTGTAAAACTACAACAATTGGAATCCGCAACCTCTTTAGACATCACATGCCTAATCAAATGAAATACTTAGACATCACATGCCTAACAGTTATAAACCCCGCATTTTAGTCTCATTATCGAAAACTCTTTTCAATATCAAGTGAAACTAAACCGCTAGATTTATAACATTCATTCAGTTATTTCATAACTGTTTGTGAATTCCAATTATTGTATCACATTCCAGATAAACAGAAAATGTTAAACTTTCCGATCGAACAGTCGAATACCCAAGTTTTCCCGATACATCTCAACACATGAAATAAGTCTAACAACATTCAGTTCGTGCCTCAGTACCAACGGTCCAGCCGTAGAAGGGTCAAGCCAACGCCTCACATGTGGCACGCCGTACTGCCCCAAACCCGAAGGTTCAAAGGGCAGTTCAAGACGGTCACATAATCGAGTTAAGGTTTGTTGTCTTCTAGAGGGTCCATCGCGTTACTTGCACTACTTAGAACGTCGTTAAACTACGGAAAAATCCAACACTTGGAAATTTCCCGACAGGGGAAAAATTGGGTATTTATATCCGGTCGAACTTTTTAACATATTCTAAAATTTATCCGGAAAGCCACAAAGACAAAATCTGATACTCCGATCGAAACACCGAATCCCCAAAAAAACCCCAGAAAATTCAACTCTTGAATAAAATTTAAAAATACCCGGAGAACTCAGCACTGTTAAATAGGAATTACTGTGCAAAATGTTAGGGCTGACGTCATACTATAGCCGCGGAACCGCCGCATAAGCTAGGCTTATGCCGCGGTTCCGCCGCTCATTTGAGGGATCATGAAATAAATTTTGCGCCGTAATTCTTAGAATTCCCTGCTGAGTTTTCTGCATATTTTTAATTTGGAAAAAACCCATTTTTTAGAAAAAGTCCAGAGAGCAATATTTGAGTTGGGGTTTCGGGTCGATCGGACTTCAAACTCCGTCTAGACTTCGCCTAAGGCTCTAGCTAGGCTCTGATACCACTGTAGGGTTCCTAGGCACACTATAGAGGTCTCACAAGGCATCGATCATGCCAATTTCAAATTTTATGGGTGCCGAGAAACCCTAATACGGATCGTCGGCTAGAATTCTAGGCGAAAAACAAATCTAGTTAACACTTTAACTAAAGGAGAGAGTCTACAACCTTTGTAGATCCGGTTCTCCACTTCCTTAGCTCCATGTAGGCGTCCTCTCGCTGTCCATCTCGAATCCTAGACTCAATCGTCGGCTTCATTGGAAAAACGAGCGGAATAGGTCGTCGGCTTCGTGCTGAAGATGATCTACGTCGAGGTTGCACAAGTTCAAGCTCCAACTTCACCAAGTTGAGAAACTTGTGAAGAAAACACCCAAAACCACTTGGCAAGAGGTAGAGGATGAAGAAATAGGAGGTGGGTTCACTTTAGAATTGGATTTCTCACTTTGGAACTCAAGATGCCATTGATGGCATCAAGCTTTCTCTCTTGAAGATGAAGAAGAAGAAGTAGATAGAATATGATAAGTATGTTATAAAAAGAATAATAAAATCAATACTTATCATCTTCTAACCTTGGTTAAGTGTAGAGAATAAACCATGGTCAAATGAGAATGGTTAGGGTTAAGGATGATGACAAAATGGTCACTTTAGTCAAAGCTTCATGAAGCTTCATCAAGCTTCATGAAAGAAACCATTTTGTTATCTTTTATTTATTTATCAAAAAGAATAGATAAATAAATAAGTAAATAAATAAAAACCCTAACTATTATCATAACCATGGTTTAAGTCTTAACACAAAACCAAACAACATGTATCATCAAACATGATACAAAGACGTGCACAAAAATATATCATATATACAACATGTACATCAAGTGAGAAAATCCATTTAAAGTGAACCAATACTAGTTAATGCAAAGTAATATATCAAATATATAATTATACATTAAATCATTAAATCAACATTTGATTCAATGATCCGGTCATGTCGCACATAACCGACTAGAATCCAATGTATCGATTTATCGAATCAATGATTCGATAACTAGGTCATATCGAATATAACCAATCGAAACATATATCGCGAGAATGAAATGCGGTATCACATACACGCATTGTTCTCGGTCCTACACATATCTCATATGCGCTCCTATTTCGTTTCGCTTGAGCCAGGAAACCTCTGTGTAGGACTCTAAAGACTCGTCAATACGCCGGTAGCAGATGATGATCATATCAAGCATCCACAAGCCGCAAGCGGTCTGCTAAACGTAACGGCCATCCGGGTATTGAGCGGTCAGAAGATCGACGAGCTAGCCCGCTCACACTCCTGTGAATCCAACCAGTAACACTTACCGTACAGTCCGGTCTGTTCGTCTGATATGTCGCATATCAAGTCTAGGGGTGGTAAACGTCAGACCCCAATAACCGATAAGTCGTGCTGATGTGAGGCTCATAACGGGTCGAGAAATTACTGGTAACACTTACCAGCAAATCTCTGATCAGCCCTGGCCAGGGACTTCCCTGTTACGGCCAATCGAGCACAGCGCAACATCAACCCCCAATACCGGGAGAGACGAAACCCTCCTATCGCTCATTGACTCCATGTGACTCGGGACTGTACCCAAATACCACCGTTTTGCACGCCCTCATGGACGTGGTAAGGTGGAGATCAAAGCACAGTGGGAATCACACAAGACTCTATGACGATCTCGGGTCTACAGACTAACCTGTACAAGTATCACCTGAGAACTGCCATCTGACGTAAGGTATAATACCATCTGGGAGTTCTCGGCGAGTCCGTCCAGTGTACCCAGTCTCCACTGAGCACCTGTATACCATCTCTGATGTCAAACATCAATGGATATGGGATCATCCATCGCCCATCTCATGTGTCGAGAAGCGTATACGCTAGTCTACACTGGTATATCGATGCCCTGTCTCGATACACCCATGACTAGGGACCTTGAAGGATGTACTTATAGACTACCATGTCCCCACTAGTATGATCTGCATCATAGTCCAGGTAGTCAAGTACACATCCTAAGGGCTTTACCAACATGTAACTATAAGACAGTTAAAAGAGACAAGTGTACATGTTAAGATAAAGAGTAACCAGATAGCATACTATCATATCGAGCAAGAAAGTCATCTCTATATATGTCCAAGCATCCAATATAATATACATCATCTGTACAATACTGGCCTCTAGGGCATACATACAACTAACACGTGCAGCCTTGTTGGCATCCGTCAAGGGCGAGTACGGGTGGGTCTAGATTAATCAGGACAATGACGGGTAGAACTTGACTTGCAACTTTTGATTTGTTGGCATCCGTCAAGGTCATAAGCAGCTTGGGGTAAAAATCATATCGGGAGTTTCAAACATACAGGAAACTTGCCAGGCATGCGCATACCTTCTGGAGTGTGGTGACTTGAGTGGCTTCCATCAAGTTATCATGCGATGATAGTTGGATTCCGATTCCCACTGATGAGTAGGATTACTCCTCGGGTGATTCCGACTAATTCTCCTTTGAGGTTTGGAGGAGAATTTGAGAAAACAGCGGGAGCCATCCAGATTAGATAAAATGATTATCCATTCTGATCTAGGTTAGAGTGCACGCCGAGTGTTTCTTTTCCCTCTCTCTCTTTGGCATCGACCATGCCCCGACCTTAGACATTGACTCAGTAACCAAGTTAACCGAACTTTCTTAAAAACACTGTCTTTTGGATTGTCCAAGTTGCATACATCATTGCCACTCCTTCTTTTAACCTTTGCTTTTCTACAGAACACCCCGTATCAGTACGTATATCCACTTCCATTGGATAAAACCATCGTATGGTTATATACGAACTCGAAGGAACTTTTTCGAGGATGGTTTCTGGTTCTGGAGAAAATTAATAGGACTATTCAGTTGTCTTTTCCTTTTACCTTCTCTTAGGTTGTGAGGGCTCCTAGGATTAGGAGACAGTACACCTATTACACTTATTGGATAGTCTTCTTCCAAACCATAGGCAGGTGCCGAAAGGTAGGGAATGAAGAAAACCAATTAGCCTAAGTATGGTGTGCAGAAGGTAATAAGTAAAGACAAATAAAGGGATTCGAAAGAGGGCAAAGTAAAATGCGACTGCTATGATTCACGACCAAACCACGTATTTCATCGCCACTCCTACTTCACCTTTGTATTTCTCCAGAACATCCCGTATCACTACGAACATCCAATTCCATTGGATAAATCCATCGTATGGTTATATACGAACTTGAAGGAACTTTTTCGAGGATGGATTCTGGTTCAGGAGAAATAGGAATAAGGTTTATTCAGTTGTCTTTTATCCTTACCTTCTCTCAGGTTGCGAGTGCTCCTAGCATTAGGAGAGTACACCTATTATGCTTATTAGATAGTCTTCTTCCAAACCATAGGCTGGTGCCGAACGGTAGGGAAGGAAGAAAACCACTTAGCCTAACGATGGTGTACAGAAGGTAATGAGTAAAGAAAAATAAAGGGAATTGGAGAGATGGCAAGGAAATATACGGTTACATTCATGAATCTGATAATGGAAGAGGTATTACTAGGAATACCCGGAAACCCCTTCGAAACATATTCAAGTTTCAGTTTCACTGTGTATTGTTAATAGAAAACTGATTTCCCAATTAGACCCTTTCTCCAGGGTATGTATTTACCAGGTTTGATTCTCACATTTGTATGGTTTTACAGATGCTGAGTGGGAGTAAGTTATTGGGAATTAGGTGATCATCCTCATTATATCGGAATTCGTTGTAATTGGTGATATTTGAGGAAATCACCTGGGTACAGTTTTCAACCTACGACGCACAGGGTTTGAAAGATTAAACTCAGGGGATTTATACAAAGTATTGTATATTGTCCAGTGTCCATTAGGACAAAGGGGTTGGTCCTCGTACTATATTCTGTTTACTTGTGACTTCTCAAGTTTTGGACAAGTGTTTCGTAGAAATACAAGGTCCAAGTTTGAGAAGTTATAGGTACAAGAATAAAGTAGAGAACCGGGTGTCGCAAGTATCGGGATTCTTCAAGGTGATCGAAGATGTAGATACTTGTATGAGGTATTCAGTTGATAGTAATGGTTTTGAGAAACTTGTTTTTCTTTCAGGTTACTCATAATTGGACGCACTCCTAAGTTGAGTAATGCTGATTGGCCTCTCTCCATTTAGTTGACATGCACTGGAAACAGCTACATGATTTGAATCTGGTTCCAATTAAATTAGTGCTTTTGTTTCTATATTAGATATATATAGAATCAATTTATATCTTAACGATGTTAAGGTATAAGGAGTCGTCCGGCTGATGCTTAAAACCAGAATCCGGATAAACTCAGGGCACGTTTCAGTAATGGCTGTTTGTGGGTTATCCCGGGCTTTGACGAGGGTTAACTTTCTACCATCTGAAAGATAAATAGTGATATTGTTCTTGACTCGCCACAGTTTTAGTAAAATGGAATTTTTCAGAAAACAGTAGTGGGAGTATGGTAGAACTGGAAGTGATTCCAGAACCACAAACGATTACGGAAAATTTAATAGGACCTAAAGATTCAATCAGGATGGATATTCTATTAGCCACTCCGCAGATATGGTGGGTAACCTCAGACGCCCGAGAGGTACTATGGTATCCTCAAGGACGGTGACAGGGAGGTTCTTGTTTACCCAGACTTGACACTACTGTTGTTCCAGACTATGAGACCCGGCAGGAAGATAAGTATAGCGTCATTCTAAACTAGCTTTAGAAGTGCACGTGTATATGACTCTGCCAGAGGGTTGTCGTAGTCAGTGGGAGCAGCGGAAGCGTAGTGGACAAGTAGCCTGTGTCTATTTATAGACTAAAGCGGATATAGCGGAGATAGATCATCTATTTTTGATGTGACAGTCATAGGTTTTTGACTTCATCAGAATAGGAGATGGATCTGTTAAGAAGGTAGTAAGGTGTAATGTCCTGGTATTTGGATGACATACACAGAGTAGGAAGTGAAATTCCTATACTACGATCGGTTATACTTCGGTTGTCACACAGTAGTATCTCCACATAGGTTATGGATATTATATCAGACATTCTGGTTACTAGATCTATGGTTTTAGATCTAGATTTGGGAAGTGTCCTAATCCGGGTACTTAGACAGCATTCTAAAGATATTTAGAATGGACGACTCCTGGCATGGTGGTGTACCTGCAAGTGATGGAGTCACCCTCTCTAAAGGTGTCTTACAGACTAAAGAGGAGAGGGATGTGCATGATTGGCATATCACTTGCTTTGGTAATTGAGTCAATCATGACATGTCAAGTACCACACCAGATGTTGTTTTTGTACTAGATGCAATAAGTTGATATATTAATCCAATCCTGGAGTAAAACGAATGGAAGCAGTTTATGAACATAAGTGGATGTTCTAGGGATTTGATAACGGCAGCTTCCTTTGGGAGACGGTTATCATTCCAGGCTTCCAAGGTGACCTGGATGACAGAGTGTCTATCAGAGTTATAGTTTTCCCTCTGACGAGGGGCAGTAGTTTGGACGGTGGTCCAAGCGGACACTGAGGAAGGCATGGCGCAGCTTACTGATTAAGTTCAGTAGACGATACAGTCTAAGAAGTTTGCTGGATTTAGAGTTTTTTGTGAACTGGGTCCCATCAGATATCCAGACATATTCTAAGACGGGTATTGCTCATTTCGGAAGATAGTTTTCTCCGTGAAGTTGAGATAAAGAGAGACATAGAAAGAAACACTGGAGCGGATCCACTCACTGAGGCTATTTCTCGAATGTAATAGTTTTACAAACGAGGTTTGTGAAACTGATTAGTAGAGGAGTTGGGTGTTCGGTATCACACGGGCTGTGAGTATGCGACATCGCAATAATTAGCCTTAAGTGCAAGTGGGAGATTGTTGGCTATAGTGCCCTCAAGGTAATTATCATAGTCGCAGGCACGTGATCATGATGATTGAGGGAGGACCTATACCGATAAAACAGTCATACTCGAGATGATAGTATGCTATCTGGTTTGTCTTTATCATCATGTATATGTTGATAAAGCCCTTAGGATCTTGCTTGACTACCAGCATTGTGATGGCGATCACATACGTGGGAGCTGGGGGTCTATAAGCACATCCTTAAATGTCCCTAGTCATGGGAGTATCGAGACTGGGCATCGATACTCCAGTGTAGACTGGTGTATACTTATCTAGACCCTGACGAGGGGCGGTGGCCGGTCTCACAAGCCATTGGTGTTAGTTGTTTACCTAAGATAGTATACAGGTGCTCATTGGGTTATGAGTACACTGGAAGGACTCGTCGGGAACCTGCTAGTTGGTATTATACCTATAGTCAGATAGCAGTTCCCTGGTGACATGTGTACAGGTTAGTTTGTCGACCTGAGATCGTCATTTGTCTCGTATGAGTTCCCACTGTGCTTTGATTACTACCCTACCACGGCTCAAAGGACTCGTGCAAACAGGTTTTAGTTGGGTACAGTCCCGAGCCACATGGAGGCAGTGAGCGGATCGTCGGGGATTCGTCTCTCCCGGTATTGGGGGTTGATGTCGCGCAGTGCACGGGTGGCCATTACTATAAATCCTCGGCCGGGGTATGTGAGAATTACCGATCCAGGATCGATAGTTTCTCGGGTAGTGATGGGTTTCATACCGACACGAATTATCGCGTTGTTAGGGGTCTGACTTTATCCACCCCCTAGACTTGATATGCGATACTCTTAGACGAACAGACCGGACTGTACGGATATTGTCACTGACAGACTCAGTAGGGGATCGAATGAGTTTGCTCGTCGGCCTTCCTTTCGCTCAATACCTGGGTAGCCGTTACGTACAGCTAGTGCCGCTGACGTACTTATAGTTAAACCCACTGCCAGCGTATTGACGAGTCTTTAGAGTCCCATATAGAGGGTTTTCACGGTTCAGGCGATATGGTGTAGTTGACGTATGTTGATACATACAGGTGTCCGATTAAATATGTGCACGGACTGCACAGACTTTAATCGGACGGTTGATAATACTAGCAGCTTAGGATTAAGCCAGATTGTAAAATCAAGTTTTGATTTGATAAATTACATATGTATTTATATATATGTATTCTAGTATTATTGCTCGCTATTCATTTTCTCTCTTTGGCTATTTGTATTTTCGTACGAATACGCGTATGTGTATTCCGATACATATACCGGGAAGCATTCCGTATTTGTACGGAATGGCTTCTAGAAGATGACACATCATTATTGATTTTATTTATAAAATCATTTGTTCATAATGAGGTGGAAATGATGACATGGCAAGGGTATTGTTTTGGTCAAATCATGGCTTTTGTGCAATGTAGAGATTGGTATGGTATTATTTTAATGAAATTGGAAATGACATTTTTTGTGGGCATGTGAGGGAGGGGCCGGCCACTACTTGGTGGGATTTTTCCTTGGCTCATTTGATGATTCACTCTAGCTCACTCTCATGCTCACACAAAATACCTAGCCATTTTCATGCCTTGCCATCATCACCCTCTTCATCTTCTTCTTGAGCTCGTGGTTGAGAGAAAGTTTTAGTGAGATTATCATACACCCCCACCCTCCACTACTAGCGATCTTGGAGGGTCGGTTGGTTCGCTCGGCGAACCTGAAGCTTGCGCCGTTTCCCTCGGGTGGATCATCGGAGACGAAGGAAGACCGGCGACCAAAGTCGATCCGCATCACTAGGAGCTTGGAGATGGTTGAAGACCCGAAGGACATGATCCGTTAGGTATAACCATTCTATCTCTTTGTGTTTGGTTTGCTAGTTTTAGGGTTAATGGTTTCGATCTTGCAAATAGGGTAATGGTAGCGCCAGGTTTTAAGGAATTTTTGTTCCGCATTTGGCCACGTTTCGGTGGCCGGGGCGCTCCCACTACCCAACATCTATGACTAGGGGCCTGTATAAGGATATGCTTATAGACTACCCAGCCCCTACTAGTGTGACTGCCATCACAACGCTGGTAGTCAATCAAAGTTCTTAAGGGCTCTACCAATATGTATAAGAGATATGCTAAAAGAAACAAATGCACATATTGAGGTAGAATCAAATCAAGTAGCATACTATCATTTTGAGCAAGACTGTTATCATAACTGTGAATATCCCAAGCTTCCAATATGTAATATACAATCCAGTATGATACAATAATGGCCTCTAGGGCATATCTCACTTACAGTTCTAAGCATGAGTCAGGTTTATTGTGTACAAGTATGTGTCACCTCCTTTATTCATTCACGTTTTTACGCGTATCAGTTTCGCTTTTAATCACTTATATGCTAGTGTACTTACCACAATCAATCAATAACATGTCTCATTTGACAATTCAATACATTCACTAGGGTATCAATGTAAACGGGTACTAATCATGAGTGTAAAGCAATCATATAGCATGATAGAAATGCATTAAATGAACTTCAAGTAATAAGGGACAACCAATATCATTCAGATTGTGAAATTAATTAAAATACCTACGTTCAGAATCAGGTAAAACAATATAAAAGTTGTAGAAAGAAAATTCAATTAGCTAAATAGAAAAATTAGTTTTTCCTCGATATCTATCCTGATTAGGGAGTTATGCTCATTTCAAAATCAGGTGTATATTGCTCGAATTCCAGTTTTAGAACTGGAATCTTAACTTCGAACGCAATTTACTACCAGCTCTATTCAGAATCTAGGGTTTATACAGTTCCATACATTCTAGATTTCTCAATTAAATTTCTAATGCGACCGACAGAACATTGATAGAAGGTGTGTACAGGGAGATATGGTCGTTGTAAGATCGATACGTATAAATATCACAGCTAAAAAACAGCAAGACATATCGACGGTATAAAATGCATTAAAATATCAAACAGAAATGAAAATGAATGAAACTAGTGCCAAATGTTATCTAAACCAATTATATACGTATCGATATAGGTTTCCGCATATCAGTATTTTTATACAGGTTTATATCAGGATTTAAAAACAGATGTCAATAGAGAATACTGCTCTGGACTGCAGTCCAGAGCCGTATTTCTCCTCAGTTTACAGTATTGTAACCAAACCAATTTTAGTAAAATTTAACATAGCTTTACAATTTATCCAATTATATTTGCTACAAGTCTAAGAAAGTCACAATACGATTTACATTTGATTTATTATGAATTTTACAAAGCGACATGTACAGTAAAGTCCAGGTTTATCGTCGTCTCTAGGGGATGACATTTCATGTTCGAAACCTTATCATTTTAATCCCAATTTTCTAAAAATTACTCGTTGAAAGAAAATGAATCTATTGATAAAATATTTGAGCATTTTAAATTAGGTTTTGATTCAGGACATCACATCGAGCACTTAGCATGTAATTATATAACTATCGAAATGTGAGATTTAACTAACCAATATGAACGGGATTTGATCCCTACAAGTTATATATGATTATCATGGGTTATTAGACCCATGATATGTTCAATTCATCACCTTACACACAATCACAGCTCACACTTAAAAACTGGTTCGGTTACAATACATTTTAAATATAATTACCGATTCGATTATATAAATTATAACATATACCATAGCATGATAGCAAGTGAGCGGGATCACTTGCCTTAAGTCGCTGAAATAGAATTAACACGGATGCAGAGATTCACCTCGATACACGAGACGACGATGAAAATGGCGCGGAGCTTGGAACGGTGCACGGTGCTTGGTGCGCGCTGGGTGCGTGCTTGGTATGTGTGCGCGTGGTGTGTGCGTGGCCAGGTGGTGGTGCTGGCGTGTCCCGGTGCAGGTGCTGGACACGGTTGGGTGATCGGCTCAGTGCTGATGATGACGGCGACGCAACGACGACGAGCTCGAATTGATAGCGATGTTGACGAAGGGAACGAGCTAGTTTGGAGGAGGGGTCACGGTTTGGGGTGTTTGGTTTCAGTTTAATAAGCGCTCGGGCTTCGGTGGCGGCGAAGGGAAAAGGCAACGGTGCTAGGTGCGGCGACGACGAAGATGGCTAAGGATCACCGATGATGAAGGTGTAGGGTTACTAGGCACTCTAATAAGGTTCTACAATGCATCAACCATGCCCGTTTAAAATTTTAGCCATGCCGAATAACCCTAAACAAGATCGTTGCTAGAAAATTAGGGTTTCATATGCAAGTAAACTGCGTTTACGACTAAGTGAATACGAAATACAACCTTTGTAGATCGTTCCTTCACTTCTTTAGCTCCTTGTTGAAGTCCCTTCGCTGCGATCGTGGTTCTCCCGGACCCTTGCATGGCTTCACGAGGCGAATGACGCGTCCTTGCTTGAAGTCTTCGAGGCCGAAGATGATCTACGTCGAGGGGATGCCAACTCAAGCTTCTACTTCACTAACTTGAGAATTAGTGAAGCAAACACCCTAAACTAAAGTGCTAGTATAGTAGAGGATGGAGAAATAGGAAGTGGGTTCTCTTTAGAATTTTATTTCTCACAATCTTTCTCACTTTGGATCAAACCCTAGCAAGCTTTTTCTTTTTAACAATGAAGAAGAAGAACAAAAGAAAGAGATGAGGATAATGATCAAGTGAGAGAGCTAACCATGGTGAGTGAGTATCATATACTAACTCTTGTAGAGACTTAACCCATGGCTAATCCTTATGGTTGGGTTAACAAATATCCATAGTAAAAACAAACTCAAGTTGACTTAGTCAATGCATCCACAAGCTTCCACAAGCTTCATGCATTGATCTAATCCTCTACTAATTTTGTAATTACTTAAAATATAAAAACCCAACATAATGAATAGCATGGTGTAAGTCTCATACACCCAAGTCATGTGTATCATCAACCATGATACAAAAAGAAAACACATTTTAATATATATCACATATATATTAAAGTTGTGTTCATGTGAGAAAAAACCTAAAGTGAACAAGTGTTAGTAAATGTAAACTAGTATATCTAATATACAATTATACACTTAATTATTAAATCAACACTTGACTTAATAATCCGATCATATCTCATATAACCGACTAACATCCATTGTATCGACTTATCGAATCAACACTTGATTCGATAACCCGGCTATATCATATATAACCGACCGATACAAAAAGTCGTGAGAATAGAATACGGTATCTCATACACGTATCATTCTCGGTCCCACACATATCACATATGCGCTCCTATTTCATTTTTCCTGAGCCAGTAAAACCTCTATGTAGGACTCTAAAGACTCGTCAATACGCCAGCAGTAGGTGATGATCACATCAAGCACCCACAAGCCGTCAGCGGTACTAGCTGGACGTAACGGCTACCCGGGTATTGAGCGATCAGAAGATCAGCAAGCAAGCCCGCTCCAACTCCTGTAAAAGCCTGCCGGTAACACTTCCCGTACAGTCCGGTCTCCTCGTCTGATATGTCGCATATCAAGTCTAGGGGTGGTAAACGTCAGACCCCAATAACCGATAAGTCGTGCCGATGTGATGCTCATAACGGGTCGAGAAACTACTGGTAACACTTACCAGTAAATCTCTAAATCATCCCTGGCCAGGGACTTCCCTGTTACGGCCAATCGAGCACAGCGCAACATCAACCCCCAATACCGAGAGAGACGAAACCCCTCCTATCGCTCATTGCCTCCATGTGACTCGAGACTGTACCCAAAAACCACCGTTTTGCACGCCCTCATGGACGTGGTAAGGTGGAAATCAAAGCATAGTAGGAATCACATAAGACTCTATGACGATCTCGGGTCTACAGACTAACCTACACAAGTGTCACCAGAGAACCGCCATCTGACGTGAGGTATAATACCATCTGGGAGTTCTCGGTGAGTCCGTCCAGTGTACCCAGTCTCCACTGAGCACCCGTATACCATCTCTGATGTCAAACACCAAAGGATATGGGATCATCCATCGCCCATCTCATGGGTCGAGAAGCATATACGCTAGTCTACACTGGTATATCGATGCCCTGTCTCGATACACCGACGACTAGGGACATTGAAGGATGTACTTATGGACTACCATGGCCCCACTACTATGATCTGCATCACAGTCCAGGTAGTCAAGTACACATCCTAAGGGCTTTATACACATGTAGCTATAAGACAGTATCAAGAGACAAGTAAACATGTTAAGATAAAGTGCAACCAGATAGCATACTATCATATCAAGCAAGAAAGTCCTCTCTATATATGTCCAAGCATCCAATATAATATACATCATCTGTACAATACTGGCCTCTAGGGCATACATACAACTAACAATCTCCCACTTGCACTAGGGCCAGCTGCTGTAGTATCGCATACCGAGCATCCCGAAAAGTCTCTCAAACTGTATCTGGGGAATGGCCTTCGTGAGTGGATCCGCTGTGTTGTTCTTCATGTCAACCCTCCTGACCTCGATCTCCCGGCGATCAACTATCTCCCGGATCAGGTGATACCGCCTCAGAATATGCCTGGATCGCTGATGGGACCTGGGTTCCTTGGCCAAAGCCACCGCTCCATTGTTATCGCAATACAAAGGTATTGGATGCTCAATGGATGGAACCACTCCAAGTTCAGTAATGAACTTCTTGATCCAGATAGCCTCTTTGGCAGCATCGTTGGCAGTGATGTATTCAGCCTTCATCGTCGAGTCTGCCACGGTTTCCTGCTTGGAACTCTTCCAGCTAACCGCCCCTCCGTAAAGGGTTAAGACAAATCCCGACTGCGACTTAGAGTCGTCCTTATCACTCTGGAATCTCGAATCGGTAAAGGACTCCACTTGGAGTTCTCCGTTACCATACACCAAGAGCATCTCCTTAGTCATTCGCAAGTACTTGAGAATGCTCTTCACAGCTGTCCAGTGACTCTCTCCAGGATCAGCTTGATACCTACTCACTACACTTAGTGAGTATGTTACATCGGGTCTGTTACATAGCATCGTATACATGATAGAGCCTACTACCGAAGCATAGGGTATCCCTTGCATGCGAGCTCTCTCCAAATCAGTCTTGGGAGACATCTCTTTGGAAAGAGTGAGCCCTGAGATCGTGGGTAAAATCCCACGTTTGGACTCTTCCATACTAAACCTCTTTAGTATGGTGTCAATGTACCTGGATTGGGACAATCCCAATATCCTTTTAGATCTATCTCTATAGATCATAATTCCCAATATGCAGGAGGCATCACCTAGATCTTTCATTGAGAATCTTTGTGATAAGAAGAGCTTGACCGATTGCAGTATAGGAATGTCATTTCCTATCAAGAGTATGTCGTCCACGTACAATACGAGGAAGACAACCTTACTCTCTGCCACCTTCTTGTAGATACAAGGTTCATCTACGTTTTTGACGAAATCAAACTCTTTGATAACGACGTCAAAGTAGATGTTCCAACTCCGCGATGCTTGGATTTAAGCAGCTTGCACACCTTCCCGCTGCTCCCACTTTCTACGAAGCCCTCTGGCTGAGTCATGTACACGCACTCTTCTAAATCACCGTTTAGAAAGGCGGTCTTAACATCCATTTTCCAGATTTCGTAGTCATGATATGCAGCGATGGCAAGCATGATCCGGATGGATTTAAGCATAGCCACTGGAGAAAAGGTTTCGTCATAGTTCACACCTGGTCTTTGACGAAAACCCTTTGCAACAAGTCTAGCTTTGAAAGTCTCCACTTTCCCATCTACACCAAGTTTTTTCTTGAAGATCCACTTGCTCCCAATGGGTTTTACCCCTTCAGGAGCACCTTCCAAAGTCCATACTTTGTTGGTGTACATGGATTCCATCTCGGACCGCATTGCATCCAGCCATTTCACTGAGTCCCCACTCGTGATGGCCTGCTCGAAGCTAGTTGGGTCATTATCCTCCATGATGCAATCCTCGCTCCCACCATCCATGAGAAAACCGTAGTATCTCTCAGGTGGGTGAGGAACCCTACTAGATCGGCGGAGTGGCTGGGGTTCATCGGGAACTACCGAATCCTCTGGTTCCACCAGAACTTCTGTTGCAGCTTTTGTAGCTGGAACCTCTTCCAGTTCTACCTCATGACCACTAATCTCTTTTGCAAGAAATTCCTTTTCTAAAAAGGTGGCATGCCGAGAAACAAACACCCTTTGTTCCTCAGTGTGGTAGAAGATATACCCTTGTGAATTCTTAGGATATCCTACAAACTTGCATAGAACAGACCGTGCCTCGAGTTTGTCCGGATTTTGTCGTTTGACATAGGCTGGACAACCCCATATCTTTACATAGTTAAGACATGGTCTCTTCCCTTTCCATATCTCATATGGAGTGGTAGGCACAGATTTGGTGGGGGCCATATTCAATAGATGTATGGCTGTTTCTAGCGCATACCCCCAGAAGGAAATAGGTAACTCAGTTGTGCTCATCATAGAGCGCACCATATCTAAAAAGGTGCGGTTCCTCCGTTCCGATACACCGTTGTGCTGTGGTGTATATGGAGGAGTCAACTGAGAGAGAATCCCATTCTCTTTTAGGAAGTCCAGGAATTCATTGCTTAAGTATTCACCTCCTCGATCAGATCGAAGGATTTTAATACTTTTCCCGGTTTGGTTTTCGACATCTTGTTTATGTTCTCTAAATTTCTCAAAAGCTTCAGACTTGTGTCTTATCAAGAACACATGTCCGTATCTTGAGAGATCGTCAGTGAATGTAATGAAGTATGAAGAACCATCCCTGGCATGTGTAGACATGGGACCGCATACATCGCTATGTATCAGTCCTAAGAGTTTGGTAACTCTTTCTCCGTGTCCCGTAAACAGAGTTTTGGTCATCTTACCTTTGAGACATGACTGGCAAGTGTCATAAGATGAAAATTCGAACGGTTTCAAATATCCATCCTTATGCAACTTAGCTAGTCGTGTCGCATTGATGTGACCCAGTCTACAATACCACAAGAAGGATTCGTTCAATTCTAAACTCTTCCTCTTGTGTGTGTTTGTTATGCTCAGAACTGTTGATTGATTTAGAACATAAATGCCATTGCACAACGTGCCTGATCCAACCAACTTTTGGTTAAGGAAAATGTTCATAACATTATCCTTTAATACAAAATTATATCCCTCTTTACTCAATAAAGAAACCGATATAATGTTGCATATCAGGTTCAGCATATAATAGCATTCGTTCAGAATCAATGTATTACCAGTTGGCAATACAAGGTGATATTCCCCGACGGTTTTAGCTGCAACAATTGCACCATTTCCAACCCTTATGTCTTTATCACCTTCTCCAAGTTCTCTACCTTTTCTAAGCCCATGTAACTGATTACATATATGTGATCCTGACCCGGTATCTAATACCCAGGACGTAGAGCAAATGGAGAAACAGTTCTCTGTAACGAACACACCTGAAGAAAATGCATCAACATGTACTTTCTTCACACGGGTGGCATAGGAATCTTGGTATTCCCCTATATCCTGTTCAGTCTTATAACTTTTATAAGAAAGAACGGAACCAACGTTCCCCAGCACAGTAAAACATGCGGGTTCGGTCAATACATCCATATTATTATCTTGATTAAGGCATGATATGGTCGCTACCTGGAGAGAGAGAGAAGAAAACACTTTAGCGTATAGTCTTGCAAGATCAGATTGGTTATTCTTTTATCTAATCAGGATGGCTCCCACTGTTTTTATCAAATCTTCTTTCAAACCCTAAAAGGAAAGACTAGCCGGGATTAATTACACCCTACAACTTCGCCAATCTTTCAGCCAGGCCAGTGTCGGTACTTTGAGGGAGGTTCCCCGTGCTTTCGCACGGACCTAATTATAGTAAACCTCGTTTTCTCAGAGGCATAACCCCGTTGACACCTTTCTAGACACCTACTTCATCGGCTAATTGTCCTGTGTAAAACTCTCTCAGGAGTATCAATTACTCGCAGTGGGTATCGGGATCCAACTATCTCATAGAAAGTATGCAATCTCATTGCAAATCTCAACACTTGAAATTCCCGATAATATTTTGCCCCTAACGTGCTATGACCTTGACGAAAGCCAACAAACCATAGCACGCTAGTCAAGTTCAACCCGTAAATTTCTTGATTGAATTAAACCCACCCGCACGACCCTTGATGAAAGCCAACAAAGCCGTACGACTACCCTAATTCATTCGCATCATATGCAGCAGATAAGCAGCACATAGCTACTGCACACTACACCTTGACGAAAGCCAACAAATGCAGCACGAATACTATATACAACTTATCTGAATTGACGGAGGGCTACGACAGGTTTTTCTGAAAACCTATTGCGTAATGAACTTGATATCGTTGTAGAATCAAGTGAAATTTTGAAATGGAGTGATTTTGAGGCTTTCATTAGTTTTGCTAAAGAGGTCACTCCCGGTGAAGGGATCTCGACACTTTCCTCATCGAATAAGGTGCAGGACATATCATATATATCGCTATGCAAAGCAAAACTGTAGCTACCCTTTTTGAAAAATTTGATTCTGCAACATCTTTTAGGTTTCTTTTCTTTTATTAATCACATTAATGAAGTCCCATCATTTAATTCACCTAAACAACACAGATAAATACGACGTACACTTATGCCATCCGCATTCGCCTCGATGTCCCCTCGTGCACCGTTAGGTTAGGTAACTAACGGCAGAGCGGGGCAGGGCTAGCGCGGGTGTAAAACATAAGTAACGCCTATATAATATATCATATATATTATATACAGTATTTATCACAGCACATCAAATGATCACATCACAGATATCGTAGCAGAAGAAACATATGAAACATTGGATATACTAGGACGTCCGTGTTTTATTTTGAGCCTCTATAAAACACGGATTCCACGGTCGCGACGAATAGCCAAACCCACACCCCTAGACCCCAACGAGAGCGGCAAGCAACCCTTCCAATTCTAGAGTTACGAGACCCGGACTCGACTCCTCGAGTTGGTCTCCCACTGGACTCTAGAACCCGGTTACTTGTGCTCTCCTTCTTGGGTCTATCCTAGTGCGGAAAAGGAAATAATATACAAAAGGTGACATCGACCTCATCCCGAAAGTTCCCCAATAAAAGAATATTACATACATTTAATTTTACATGAATGAAAATAAAAACTCTCATCTCACATAAAACCCCCCCGGCTATTCAGAACGCGACGATCCAATATAACATATCCAGCAACACATAACATCACATGTCATCAACGTAAGTAAATATGCGAATCCAAATTGTCATTGACATATAGCAACGAAACCGGCGATATCACATATTACACTTACGGTCGCAGAAAAGAAAGTGTAAAACTACAACATTTGGAATCCACAATCTCTTTAGACATCGTAAATGCGAAATATCACATATTTCGCATTTCATGCCTAACTGTATGAATTCCACATATTGTATCACATTCCAGATAAATAGACAGTATTAAACTTTCCGATCGAATAATCAAATACCCAAGATTTCTTTAATAGCTCAACACTTTAGCGGAGTTCAAAAATTCCAGAATACGTCACAGTAGCAACGGTCCAGCCGTAGAAGGGTCAAGCCAACGCCTCACATGTGACACGCCGTACTGCCCCAAACCCTAAGGTTCAAAAGGCAGTTCAAGATGGTCACATAATCGAGTTAAGGTTTGTTTTCTTCTAGAGGGTCCATCGCGTCACATGCACGTTATTCCGAAAGATTTAAACCCGAGAAAAATTCAACACTTGAATGTTTTTCGTGCCGGGAAAAATTGAGTTAATGATATCCGTGCAAACATTTTAATACTTTCTAAATTATCCGGAATAACATAACAAAATTAAATTCTCCGATCGAATCGACGATTACAAAATAAACCCCAAAATACTCAACACTTGAGTCAGAATAAAAATACCCAGAAAATATAAATCACAGAAATAGGAATTACAGTGCAAAACGGAGTACATGATTCCCCTTTACTGCCGCGGATCCGCGGCCCAAGAGCTGTACGGCCGCGGTTCCGCGGCGTCTTGTACGGTTCATCGTCTCGTTTTTCACTGCAATTCTTATAAAACCCTGCTGAATTTTTTAGGTATTTTTAATTCAGAAAAAACCCAGTTTTTAAAAATTTACCAGATAGGGGGTTATTTCATCGATTCCGGGTTCGATCGGGGTTTTAACTTCGTTAACACATCGCCTAATGCTCTAGCTAGGCTCTGATACCACTGTAGGGTTACTAGGCACTCTAATAAGGTTCTACAATGTATCAACCATGCCCGTTTAAAATTTTAGCCGTGCCGAATAACCCTAAACAAGATCGTTTCCAGAAAATTAGGGTTTCATATGCAAGTAAACTACGTTTACGACTAAGTGAATACGAAATACAACCTTTGTAGATCGGTCCTTCACTTCTTTAACTCCTTGTTGAAGTCCCTTCGCTGCGATCATGGTTCTCCCGGACCCTTGCATGGCTTCACGAGGCGAAAGACGCGTCCTTGCTTGAAGTCTTCGATGCCAAAGATGATCTACGTCGAGGGGATGCCAACTCAAGCTTCTACTTCACTAACTTGAGAATTAGTGAAGCAAACACCCTAAACTAAAGTGCTAGTCTAGTAGAGGATGGAGAAATAGGAAGTGGGTTCTCTTTAGAATTTTATTTCTCACAATCTTTCTCACTTTGGATCAAACCCTAGCAAGCTTTTTCTTTTTAACAGTGAAGAAGAAGAACAAAAGAAAGAGATGAGGATAATGATCAAGTGAGAGAGCTAACCATGGTGAGTGAGTATCATATACTAACTCTTGTAGAGACTTAACCCATGGCTAATCCTTATGGTTGGGTTAACAAATATCCATAGTAAAAACAAACTCAAGTGGACTTAGTCAATGCATCCACAAGCCTCCACTAATTTTGTAATTACTTAAAATATAAAAACCCAACATAATGAATAGCATGGTGTAAGTCTCATACACCCAAGTCATGTGTATCATCAACCATGATACAAAAAGAAAACACATTTTAATATATATCACATATATATTAAAGTTGTGTTCATGTGAGAAAAAACCTAAAGTGAACAAGTGTTAGTAAATGTAAACTAGTATATCTAATATACAATTATACACTTAATTATTAAATCAACACTTGACTTAATAATCCGATCATATCTCATATAACCGACTAACATCCATTGTATCGACTTATCGAATCAACACTTGATTCGATAACCCGGCTATATCATATATAATCGACCGATACAAAAAGTCGTGAGAATAGAATACGGTATCTCATACACGCATCATTCTCGGTCCCGCACATATCACATATGCGCTCCTATTTCGTTTTGCCTGAGCCAGTAAAACCTCTATGTAGGACTCTAAAGACTCGTCAATACGCCAGCAGTAGGTGATGATCACATCAAGCACCCACAAGCCGTCAGCGGTACTAGCTGGACGTAACGGCTACTCGGGTATTGAGCGATCAGAAGATCAGCAAGCAAGCCCGCTCCAACTCCTGTAAAAGCCTGCCGGTAACACTTCCCGTACAGTCCGGGCTCCTCGTCTGATATGTTGCATATCAAGTCTAGGGGTGGTAAACGTCAGACCCCAATAACCGATAAGTCATGCCGATGTGAGGATCATAACGGGTCGTGAAACTACTGGTAACACTTACCAGTAAATCTCTAAATCAGCCCTGGCCAGGGACTTCCCTGTTATGGCCAATCGAGCACAGCGCAACATCAACCCCCAATACCGAGAGAGACGAAACCCCTCCTATCGCTCATTGCCTCCATATGACTCGAGACTGTACCCAAAAACAACCATTTTGCACGCCCTCATAGACGTGGTAAGGTGGAAATCAAAGCACAGTGGGAATCACACAAGACTCTATGACGATCTCGGGTCTACAGACTAACCTGCACAAGTGTCACCAGAGAACTGCCATCTGACGTGAGGTATAATACCATCTGGGAGTTCTCGGCGAGTCCGTCCAGTGTACCCAGTCTCCACTGAGCACCCGTATACCATCTCTGATGTCAAACACCAATGGATATGGGATCATCCATCGCCCATCTCATGGGTCGAGAAGCGTATACGCTAGTCTACACTGGTATATCGATGCCCTGTCTTGATACACCCATGACTAGGGACATTGAAGGATGTACTTATGGACTACCATGGCCCCACTAGTATGATCTGCATCACAGTCCAGGTAGTCAAGTACACATCCTAAGGGCTTTATCAATATGTAGCTATAAGACAGTACCAAGAGACAAGTAAACATGTTAAGATAAAGTGCAACCAGATAGGATACTATCATATCGAGCAAGAAAGTCCTCTCTATATATGTCCAAGCATCCAATATAATATACATAATCTGTACAATACTGGCCTCTAGGGCATACATACAACTAACAGAAGGCAGTGGTGCTCGATAGTTGCAGCTGTTGTTGCTGCCGGCGATGGCGATGGAGGGGGTTGCTTGGCTAAGCAGGAAGGAGAATGAGAAGGAGATGAGTCCATAGCGAGGGGTTAGGGTTAGGAGGAGAAGGAGGTGGTGGCATTCGGCGGTGGGTTTTTGGAGTGGGAATAGGTTGAGGAAGAATGAGAGAGATTGAGTTAGATTTTGAAAGAGCTGGGTTGTTGGAGATTTGTGAGGGCGATCTCAGAGGTAGGTGCGCAATATCCGCGGTGACGTAGGGAGAAGGTAGACACGGTCGTGAGCATTTGTGTAAGGATCACGGGAGGAAATAAATAGAAGAAGAAGGAGGAGAGATAGAGAGTTGGGCTGATGGGAAAAAGAAAAGAAAAAAGAAAAAAGAAAAGGAGAGTGAGAAGTGGTTGAGCTTGGGTCTGAGAAAAAGAAAAAAAATAGATTAAAATTTAGATAAATTAATTAAAATACATGTATTATTATTTAAATACAAATTTTACCGTATGACGGATATCGGGTATTACATCATACCCCACTTAAAAAATTATCCTTAAAATTTAAATAAACAGTAAGCAATAAAAGTCATGCAAAAAGCAACTAGAAAAATCAAATGTTAGTAAGTAAGCCATAGGGCCAAAAACGAAATAGTTATATAAATAAGTACAATGAAATAGACTGATAATAACGAACAATAGCGAAGGAATGACTAATAATCCTTAAAGAACCAAAGCTACTTAGTAAAGATACAAATCTGGTAACTACAGAAAATTAACTTAGGAATACTCGAAAGGTAAAATTATAAAAGAAAAATAAAACGAAAATAAGTGATCTAGTAGTCAACTAGATAACAACGAATAATGTAAAGACAAAGACTGGACTATATATGCAAAGCATGGAGAAAACAAAATACAAAAGAAATAAAGATAACACTGAGATAGTGATGATATATGTACAAAATAAATAAACAACAAGTACTAGCATGCAGAATAACAATAATTATATTACAGTAAATAAAAAGATACTAATTTGAATGAAGTACATTTATAAGTAAATAAACGTAAATACGAAAATGAAAAAATGGTTAGCATAAATTTGGAGTTTAATCTGTCAGCCACCGACTCCATCAACCCTTCAGCGAAGCCCACCTTCAACTGCAGCGTCCCCTTCACCATCGTCTTCTTCTTCGGCCCAAAACTTACGCCATCGAAGAACCCTTTCCCCTGCAATCTCCATCACCGACCATCTCCTTCGACTACCGCCCCATCACCGCAGCCATCTTCCCGGAGTAAACCCATAGCCACAGCACCAATTGAACCCTACCATCTCTTGCACCTTCATCTTCTTCCTCGAGAGCCCCAACTCTTCAACCCCGACACCATCACCTCCCTCCTCACCGGAGCTTACCCTCGAACACATAATCATCTTCCTCGCTGCCGAGCTCCTAACCCCGTCTCCTTCTCCACACCAAGAATCCCCGAGCAACCCTTGTCACCATCAACCACCGGCGTCACCTTCTTCTTCCGCTCCAACCCAACACACTCGACTCTAATTCATCACCTCCGCCTTCATCTTGTTGTTGCCTCCGCTTCTTAACCTAAGCAGCGTCCTCAACTGCCGGCAGCATCTTCCTCCTCCCCAAGCAACGGCCACTCCTTCTACTTCTCCGACCACCAGAGAACCCCATCACCTCACAACCCGAGAACTCAAAACCTATAACATCATCACTGTCGTTTTTTCTTATGATCTCTCAGCTGTACCAAATCCAATCTCGGTTGCAGTTGATTAGCCGAGTCGAGATCTTACTCGTGTCGTGTAGACGTCTCCGTGTCGCCGTTTTCCGGGATCGTCGTATACGAGGCAAGTATTTTACTTGCTACATGCTAGTTACGACATATATACATGTCATGCCGTAATATTACCATATTTATCTTATCTTTCATGTTGTTGATTAACTGATAGTAATAAGTTTTAGTTTAGTAATAATAAGTTTAATATAATAAATATTTAATTAATATTATTTTAATAATCTTTAACATGAGACTATTTTAACATGGTTAGATTGTTATAATGACTTATGGTCGCTGATATGATCATGGTTATATTCGCATCTAGATAAGTATCATAACTATATAGTTAACGTATAAAGATCGATACAAGAAAACATGTGATATTTAATTAACAATATTTAGCCAGTCAATTAAACACTTTTCAATCTGTATCAGTTAATGATTACCATTATACTGCATTGACTATATTGCCTATTGTACATCATGACCTGATTGTGCTATGCGACTATGATACACGCACCTTACTTGATTGATTATATCATCCCTGGCATGATTATACCATGCTTCCATGTTACTATTATTGCTATCATGCTAATACCTATTTGGCTATAATACTTATTGATGCCAACAATCCAGACTTGTGATCCTAATAGACGTAACCTACTGTCCTGATAGACATAACCTGTACTTGCTTGTTCCTGTATTGGCATTATGTAGATATTATATTCATACCTGATTTGGAAAACGAAACCTAGGGAAATCAAAAGTAACTGAAATGTAACTCAAAAGGATATTATATGTTTCCGTGGTTCCGGGGGTTAACGGAACAAAATCATTCTTGATTTATACATCTTGCATCCGTAGTCCCGGGAGGTAATGGGATATATCTTACGTCCGTAGTCCCGGAGGGTAACGGGATATATACTTTTGAGTTGCATGGAGGATTAGATTAATTGGTTTAAAATATCTTTAGGATAGATAATACAGCGACATGGACCCTTAGGATACACATGATATGGTTGATATTGATATCTTGCTTGTTACTTACTGTTATTGATTATTGTTTATATCCATGACATCGAGTTTATTGCATATGGTATACTATATTTCATCATGGTTATATTATTATTATGATATTTATGACGCACTAACGTCTGGGTTTTGCATGGCCCAGATCCTTTGACCTTATCATAGGAGGATCAGGATTACTTTGACAAAATTGCCGAGCAGTGAAGAGTTTTCTGCTATTTTAGTTTAGTAATAATTTAGATTTATTTTCTAGTTATGGATTTATCATTTTATCGTTGTGATCCCATAAGGGACGAGCCTAGGATATTGTTTCTTTTTTTGGATCATTATTTGTTTCCACTATCTTTCTCATCACTATTTATTATAGCAGTTTGTGTTGGCTATAGTGCCCTCAAGTCAACTATTGGATTGCAGGCACGCGATTGCAATGATTGAGGGAGGACCTATACCAGTAGAACAATCTTACTCGAGATGATAGTATGCTATCTGGTTTATCTTTATCATTATGTACATGCTTTAGGTGACATTACAGATCACTATTACATGTTGATAGAACCCATAGGATTCATGCTTAACTACCAGCAGTATGATGGCGATCATATAGTGGGAGTTGGGTAGTCTATAAGCACATCCTTAAAGTTTCCCTAGTCGTGGGAGTTTCGAGACTGAGCATCGAAACTCTAAGAGTAGACTAATGTATACGGATTGAGACCCCGATGAGGGGCGATGGCCGGTCTCACAAGCCATTAGTATTAGTTGGTTCACCTAAGATATATACAGGTGCTCATTGGGTTATGAGTACACCGGATGGACTCACCGGGAACATGTTAGTTGATATTATACCTATTGTCAGATAGCAGTTCCCAGGTGACATGTGTACAGGTTAGTCTATCGATCTGAGATCGTCTTGTCTCGTGTGAGTTCCCACTGTGCTTTGATTACTACCCTACCACGGCTCAAAGGAGTCGTGCATACAGGTTTTAGTTGGGTACAGTCCCGAGCCATATGGAGGCAGTGAGTGGATCGTCAGGGGATTCGTCTCTCCCGGTATATTGGGAGTTGATGTCGCGGAGTGCACGGATGGCCATCACTAGAAATCCTCAACTGGGGTAGACGAGAGTTACTGATTCGGATCAATAGTTTCTCAGTTGGTGATAGGCTTCATACCGACACTAAATGTCAAGTTATTAGGGATCTGACTTTATCCACCCCGTAGACTCGATAAGCGATACTCATAGACGAACGTACCGAACTGTACGGATATTGTCACTGTCAAGCTCAGTAGGGTTTCAGGATGAGTTCGCTCATCGGCCTCCCTTTCGCTCAATATCTGGGCAGCCGTTACGTACATCTAGTGCCACTGACGTGCTTGTGGTTAAACCCACTACCAGCGTATTGACGAGTCTTTAGAGTCCCACACGGAGGGTTTCCCTGGTTTGGGCGAAACGTTGTAGAGGCCGTATGATTTTATGCTAGGGTTCGATCATATACGTGCACTTGTGCACGGATCATGATCAGACGGATAATACTAGTGGGCTTTGGTTTAAGACGGATCCTAGTATTATATTGTTGGATTATTTTCGTCTCGTTGCATTCATATTCAGTCGGAATACGGATGCAGTATGTATATACGGATGATGGTATTCTTGTAATTCGTTACGAGTTTACTTTAGAAGATGCCATTCTTTTTTTGTTTAAACATTTGGGTTAATGTTTTATTGTGATGGAAATTGTGAGCATAAGTTTTGGCTTGGGCATTGATGGTGGCATGTGCACATTGGTGACTCATGGTATTGAGGCTTGCATTGTTTTTGTTTGAGTTGAGATATTTATGTGCAAGGGTGAGATTTTTGTGCAAGTGGCTACTCATTTTTTGTGTAGAGATTTTCTTTAGTTGCCACTCACAAATACCACACACAACACACAAGAAAAACTACAGACACTTTTTTCTTTGGTTGTTTTTCCTTGTGCCAAAAACTTGAGCTCACATTTTCCTCACTTGGCTTCTTCTTCACCTCCATCCATACCCTTTCATGAGTTGAGAATCCATGGATGTATTGAAACAAAGTATTCACACACTATCTCTACTTCACCTTGGATATCTAGGCTAGCAAACTGGATGCCCGAATTACTTCGGTTTTGAAGCGGGAGCCCGTATTACTAATCCTTGACGTGGATCCTCTTTGATAGAGGGACACCAGAGAACGAACGTGTTCGAGGCAGCCGCAATGAGCTTGGGACAGAGGTCGAAGACCGAAGGACACGGATCGATCGATATAACCTCTCTAAACTCTTTACAGTTAACTAGTATAGGGTTAATGGTACGATCCGTCGATTAGGGTTACATTAGCGCCGGTTTTAAAAGTTTTTGTTCCGCGTTTGACCACGAATTGATGGCCGAGGCGCTGGAGTCGCATTACAGTTTAGACATGAAATAGATAGATATTTATTTACTGTTCTTGACATCTGATTGACAGCCGTAATGTGAATATGGAAAGATATTTCCTACTATAGGTAGCATGGTTGGCTTTGTTACATTCCGTATTTACGTATTTTGGGAAGCTGGGCGTGACAAGGTTTTGTTGGTATTAGAGCATAGGTTTAGATTAGCTGGGTTTGGTTCTTTTGTAGTTGGGTATGGTACTTAATACATTAACCTTAAAACTCGGAACTATATGAACGTGTCCAGCCACATTACTGCCTTGGTATTCTTGAATCTATAGGTTATTGATGTTAGTTATATGTATGCCCTAGAGGCCATTACTGTACATATGATGTATATTGTAATGGATGCTTGGACATATATAGGGAGGACTTTCTTGCTCGACATGATAGTATGCTATCTGGTTGCACTTTATCTTAACATGTACTATGATAGTCTCTATGTTACATGTTGATAAAGCCCTTAGGATATGTACTCGACTACTAGGACTATGATGAGATCATACTAGTAGGGCCACGGTAGTCGACGAGTACATCCTATAACTGTTCCTAGTCGAGGGTGTATCGAGACAGGGCATCGATACACCAGAGTAGACTAGCGTATACGCATCTTGACCCATATGATGGGCAATAGATGATCCCATATCCATCGGTGTTTGACATCAAGGATGGTGTACGGGTGCTCAGTAGAGACTGGGTACACTGGACGGACTCGCCGAGAACTCCCAGATGGTATTATACCTCACGTCAGATGGCAGTTCTCTGGTGACACTGGTACAGGTTAGTCTGTAGACCCGAGATCGTCATAGAGTCTTGTGTGATTCCCACTGTGCTTTGATTTCCATCATACCATATCTAAGTGGGCGTGCAAAAAGGTGGCTTTTGGGTACAGTCCTGAATCATATGGAGGCAATGAGCGATAGGAGGGGATTCTTCTCTCCCGGTATTGGGAGTTGATGTTGCGCTGTGTTCGATTGGCTATAACTGGAAATCCCTGGCCAGGTTTGCTGAGATTTACTGATAAGTGTTATCAGTAGTTTCTCGAACTGTTATAGACTTCATATCGACATGACTTATCAAGCTACTGGGGTCTGACGTTTACCACCCCTAGGCGAGATATGCGATATATCAGACGAAGAGACCGGACTGTACGTGAGTGTTACTGATTGGATTCGCAGGAGAATGTACAGGCTTGCTTGTTGATCTTCTGATCGCTCAATACCTGGGTGGCTTTTACGTTTAGCTGACCGCTTGCAGCTTGTGGGTGTTTGATATGATCACACCTACTGTTGACGTATTGACGATTCTTTAGAGTCCTATACAGAGCTTTCTTGGTTCAGGCAAAACGTAATAGGAGCATATATATGATATGTGCGGGACCGAGAACAATACGTGTATGTGATACCGTATTAGATTCTCGCGATATGAGATATCGGCCGGGTATATGTGATATAGCCGGGTCATCGGATCAAGTGTTGATTCGATGAACTGATTATATTAGTCGGTTATTTGTGAAATAGCCGGATTATCGGATCAAGTGTTGATTCGATAATTTAATGTATAATTATATATTTGATATATTAAATTACATTAACTAATATAAGCTCACTAAAAAATTCTTTTTCTCACTCGGGTAATACATTGATATATATGCGATATATGTTAATTGTATTATTTTATTTTGTTACAATAAATATTGTATATGTGATATATAATATTGTAACATGTTATGGTTATAAATGCAACATGTTTTGTGGATTTTAATTGAGGTTAGGGTTTGGATTAGGGTTAAGTCTTCATGAAGCTTTTAAGAAGCTTCTTGAAGCTTTGACTTTGACTTGGATATTTTGCATAGATATTTCCTTAACCCAACCCAACCCTTTACCCTAGTTAAATATCTACATGGATTAAGTCTTCATACTTAACCCATGGTTGCAATTCTAACCATAGACTAGAGTTTCATTATTCATCACAAAAGAAATTTCCTTCTTCTTCTTCTTCCTTGAGCTTTGAGAAAGTTTTCTAGGTTTTCTTTATGTGATGATTTATTGTGAGAAATAGAAAATAAATGAGAGCATAAATCCTACTTCATCATCCTAATCTATCCTAGCCGTTTAGATTAGGATGTTCACTTCATTTAGTGAGTGAGAGCTTGTGTTAAAGAAACTTCAAGGTAGATCATCTTAGTTATCGAAGATCGGAAGCAAGCTTGCATCTTTCTCTTCGTGGAGCCTTTTTAGAGTCCGGGAACATGATGATCACAATGAAGGGACCTCAACACAAAGCTTTAGAAGTGAAGGACCGGACTACAAAGGTTGTAATCCCAAACTCTTAGTGTTAAAGTGTTTAACATGCATTGTTTCGCCTAATCTCTAGTTTAAAGATCTTGGTTAGGGTTGTTCGGCACGTCTAAATTTTAAATCGGGCATGGTTGATGCCTTATAGACCCTTGTGAGAGTGCCTCGTAACCTTACAATTGACTCCTTGTTTCATTAAATCGTGTTTCCGTTGCTAATCTTCTTTAATTGTTCTTGACTCCAGAATTATGGCGGGAAAAGATTTACGGGCATATCAGAGGCGTGTTGACGACGCCGCATTACTTGGGGTCATACGCGGCATGTTGGAGAACCAGAAACGTCAGACATAACTAAACCAGGAACAGTCTGAGGCTTTCCAAGAAGGATTTAGGACGGCCTATCAGACTGCTATCACGGCAGCTGAGAGGGCGGCAGTTCCTAGACCAGCTCAGCATGAGGGTACTGTTGCGGACTTCAGGAAGCTCAATCCGGCAACGTTTACAGGATTGGAGAATCCATTACCGATGGAGCAGTGGCTGGTGGATACGGAAAATCTTTTAGTTGCTGCACAGATTCCGGACGAGAAAATGGTAGACGTGGTATGTGTCCAGTTGGTGGATTATGCTCGCGAATGGTGTCTTGTTGAGGAGACACATTTGACAAAGCCGATCAGTTGGGCGATTTTTTACACAGAGTTTCTTGGAGAAATTCTTTCTACAGTCTACTAAAGAGAAAATGGAAAAGAAGTTTATTAGCCTAAAGCAGAATGGAAAATATGTCGATGCACATGCGGTTGAGTGGACCCAGCTCAGTCGATTTGTATTGGTACCCAATGAGGCGGATAGAGCAAAGTTGTTCATGCCCAGTCTAGATGTGGAGATTCAGAGACATATCATATCGTTGGGGTTGACCACTTTTCCTTAAGTTCTCACGGCAGCCAGGGAACAATAGAAGTTATTGGGGAAAGAGAAGGGTACATCTCAGCAAGATGGTTCAGCACAGAAGACAGTTCATGCACAGACCAAAACTTCAGGACATGGGGACATTCCGATCAGGAGACAGAGGATAGTTCATATGAATTGTTCTTATGTTGCGGTCCAAGATTGGAGGAGAACAAAAATTTATGACTTCTGCCAGAGGTTAGGCCATATTCAGAGGGATTGTCGGAGGAGGCTTGGAAAGTGCTTAGTTTGCGGATTTATTGACCATCAGATCGACACTTGTCCATCGAGATATCAGACAAAAGACGATGTCAAGAAGGCGCCCTTGGTACAGCAGAAGCAGGCTTACGAAAAGAGGCATATTACTCAGGGGCCTAATCAGGGACGGGCCTTCACCCTAATGGCCAAGGAGGCAGAAGCATCGGAAGATATAATTTCAGGTATCTTTTCGGTTGGGTTTTTTTAGCACTAGCCTTAAATGTTTCTATAGCGTTCCATTGTTTTTTTCCCTAGTTCATTAGCTAGATTTCTAGATAAAACCCTTACTTAAACTGTAGAGTTAGTTTGTAACGATTACACCCCAAGTTTATCCTTGAATCCCGCCTACATTTCTGACGATCGTATCTCAGTGGAAGAGAAACAAAACTTCGAACCTTACATCCCCGTTGATCTTATCATATAATCCTGTTGATTTTCCTTATTGTTTTTCTTAAACTTTATTCCATCAAATTTGATAGTAGGAATTGGGCAATTTAGATGGAGTTACGTGATTGTAACTATGTACCGCAGCATGGTCACAATATGGTACTCTATTTGGGTAACTTGGAGTCCTACTCTTGATTCATTTCCTTGATTTGATTATATGTACTACTTTTCTTATCTATTGTTCTTTTACCTACAAACCTATGTCCTATCTTGAACATCGAATTTAACAACCTTTGTATTCTTTCTTACTCGGCCGTTGGAGTCTTATGATGACAGACGACCGCGTTTTTCTCTATCTCGTCCGGTAGCGACGAGCAATTAAAGAGTATACTTTAGACATTGGAACCAGAGATTTGGCTGGATGAATAGAAGTTTTAAGCCACGTCAAATCAGGAGATGGCACGGCAGTGGATCCGAAGAAAAGGAGTGTGCCAGTTAGAGATTGGCTTGAATGGAGACAAGTATTCAAGTACAGTCATCTTAGGTAAACCGCATCAAGGATGTTCAGGCATAAGATGCGCAATTGAAGGAGTTTAAAGACCTGCCTCGATTTATCATAGTGGCGCAGCAGAAGAGTGATAGACCCATGATCCACAAGTTTTGGAACAGACTTGATAATTCAAGGAGCTGGATCCTTCAAGTATAGAAACTACTTGTGTGTGCTAAAAGGAGAAATTCTTGAAGAAGTTATGAAGAGAGCATATAGGTCAGCATATTTGTTACATTTTGGGAGGTGTTTGTTCTCCTCCGAACACACAGACGCGATCGCGTAGGTTCGTCTTGCCTGAATGTGGGGGCATATGCTAATTGGTGCTATCCGTCCACCTCTCCGAAGATGCCAAGTTGATTTATGGCACCATGTATCGAAGGTTTAAACGGATGCGGCCGATGTAGCAGACTTCTTCAGATTCCCCTTCGTTGAGGGGTTTTTGAATGTGGGGACACTCTTCCCTGCAGGCGCAAGCCCCTGCAGTTAATTACGCTACCGCATCGTGGTAACCAATTTCTCCTTCTCTAGATGGTCACATCGTGTCGTGTGTTTTTTTTTGGTTGCCCATGGATTGTGTATGGATACTAATTTATGCTGTCGCCCGTAGGGCGTGGATTAGTCCAAATCTGTATTTTCTTAGATTTGGGTTTGGGGTTGGGTTTAAGGATACATTAGTCTCATTTGAGACTAAAATCAACTTAAACGTTTGTTAAGGATACGTTAGTCTAATTTTAGACTAAGATCAACTTAACGGGATCGTTTAGATCCAACAAAAGAGCATTTAGGCTCTATTGTTTAGTTTAGGAACATTGCGGTCCATTAGTTTAAGGACATTACGGTCCAAGGTTAAGGACATCATAGTCCATGGGCTTAAAGACCCCACAGTCCAAGGTTAAGGACATCATAGTCCATGGGTTTAAAAGACCCCACAGTCCGAGGTTAAGGACATCATAGTCCATGGAATGATTGGTTATCGGGACTCATCACCTCTCTGAAGACGTTGAAGGATTACAACGACAAATATCAAAGGAGTGAAGATATGTATCCTTAAACCAAAGTTGATTGGGAGATCTGTAGTCCAATGTGGGACTAAGATCAATTGATTAGATTATGAGCACATGAGCTCAGTTAAATATGAATTGAGAACTTATGGCCAACTTGGGCTAAGTCCAATTAGGTTTAAAATGTTGGACCTTTGTTTGGACTGTTGAACATTTATCTAGGTTCAGTCCCCTATTATTTAGCAATGCTAAATAGGGGTTTGGGGTTCTGACAACATTTTGTCTTTGGCTGTGCACTAACCATTCATTATAGCTTTGGACTTTACTTTGCATATCATATGAACTGATTAATTTTAAGGTTCAGTTGAAGGGGAGATTTGCCTCTGGAAAACTTAGCCAATTTGGGCTAAGCTTGGTTTTAAAATAGTGTTAAACACTAGATGATATTTGGCGATCACGTGTAACCACGTGATACGCTTAAAATAGTGTTAAACACTAGGGACGAAGCACTTAAAGTAGTGTTAAACACTAAGACTGAAGCACTCACGTGGGGTCAAGTGAGGCTGATGATTAGGCCTTGCCTCTGCTATTTGTTCTCAGAATATTCACAGAAGTGTTAGACACTTAATCTTAACGGCCATCACGTGTGGGTACGTGATGGGTACCCATGCATTGGTTATTAAAGTGTTTATTAGGGGTCACGTGGGGACATATGAGGACGCCCAAAATTGATTCTGCCCTTGCTTTGTTCTTTTATTTTGAGAAATTTATCCAAGGGTCACGTGGGAGCACGTGATCAAGTTGGGCACTGACTTCTTTTACGTGCATGAAAAGTCTAAGTCCCTTGTTTAAGAATTATATTCTTTTATAGGGTTAAACCTAATTTCATTTAGAGGAATTAAATTCCCTTATGTTTTGAAAGAATTAAATTCTTTAAACTCAACTCTCCCTCTAAGTTTTGGATCTGCATGGCAGAATCTCCCCGATGAGAATTAAATTCTCAACTTATGGGGAGATCTGCTTCTGCAGATCTTCAACCATGAAGAAGAACTAAGTTTTTGTTTTGAGGGTTAAACCCTGTTTCTGTTGGAGGAATTAAATTCCTAAGTATTTGGAGGAATTAAATTCCCTAAACTCAATTCTCCCTCTAAGTTTTGGATCTGCATGGCAGAATCTTCCCGATGAGAATTAAATTCTTAACTTATGGGGAGATCTGCTTCTGCAGATCTTCAACCAAAGAAAGAACTAAGTTCTTATTCAGAAGAGTTAAATTAAATTCTCTTCTTATGGAGCTTATGATCTCTTTCCCTTTCTCACCTAAGGTTTCTTTCTCTTCTGAGAAAATCTTCTTTTCTTTCTGGAGAATTAAATTCTCTTCTTTTTTCTCTGTTGTTGTCTCTCTCCAAAAAAAATAAAATCTTTTTCTCTTCTCTTCTTGGCTCCTATTTATAGGAGAAAGAAAAAAATCAGTTTGTTTATTCGATCTTTCTTTGAAAGATTTCAATTGATTTTGTAACCAACATGATCTTTTAGATCACTCAGTGAATTTTATTCACCATTGGATTTTTTAATCCAAAAGATATTATGTCTGTTATTCTTGGTGAATTTCGGGGAAATCTTTTCTTGTATAGGATCTTTCTGTAAATTGGTGATTTTTAATCACCATTGGATTTTTAATCCAACGGTGTTCCATTTTATAGAGCACAATCTTTTTTGTTTGGAAAGATTTAAAGAAATATTTTTCCAGTTAGGGTTCTCGATTCCCTTTTAATTAGAATTTAATTCTATTAGTTCAGAAGGCTTAAGAGCTTGTCACATGTTGGCATGTGACCTTCTGATTGACCATTTAATTAGAATTTAATTCTATTATTTCAGAGATCTTAGGATCCCATCACGTGTTGACACGCGACCCCCTGATTAAGCATTCAACCAGAATTTAATTATGTTGTTTTAAAGAGCTCATGAATTATCACGTGTCAACACGTGACCCTTGGTCACGTGTGGGCACGTGATGCCCCATTGGGGTTTTCCCTATTGTTTTATTATACCATTTTAACGGGTTTAAAGGCCTACCACGTGTGGACACGTGACTCCACTGATTGATTGTTTGATTAGAATTTAATTCTATTAATTAGAAAGCTTAGGAACCCATCACGTGTCTGCACGTGACCTCTGGTCACGTGTGGACACGTGATGCCCCATTGGGGTATTCCTTGCTGTTTTATTATATCTTTTGATCCCTTTTAGGGGGTTTAAAGACCCATCACGTGTGGGCACGTGATGCCCCATCGGGGTTTTTTCCTGATATTTTATGAGGGAACAAATGCCCCCACAGCGTTGTTCTCACGTATTTACACGTGAGTGCAACGCTGTCACCCTTTGCGGCCGTTGGATCTGCCTAGGGAGATGAACCGTTTCCCATCACATCCTATAAATGCAGGGGTCTCTTCAGAAGTACCTCTACTTTTTCCATCTTCTTCCTTGCTCGTTTTTCTCTGAGAATTTAATTCTCTTTCCCAGAGCTCAGTTCTCTGTTTCAAATATTTCCAGAGTTTAACTCTGTCAACAAAAGATTTCCTTTTTCAGGTAAGGATCTTAAACGGCCGAAGAACTTCTTGTAAAAATTTTCTTTGGATTTTAAATCCACACCAAGGGTTTTTACCTTTAACAAGAACCCATCTTCCGAGTTCTTTAAAAAATGTCCAATCTTTAAATAATAAACCCCTTTTGTTAGGGCTTCTCTGATCTCAGGGATCGATGGTGATACTTGTCTTTTCTCTGGAATTTAATTCCATTCCAAAGAGCTTTAGCTCTGAAATTTTTTTCTGGGAATTTAATTCCTCTATTCAAAACGAATCTAATTCCTCTAAAGAACTTAGTTCTTCACAGAGAAATTCTTAGGATTTTCTTGCCCTGAGTTGTTCTTTGCAAAAATGTTTCCAGAGAGACCCTTCTTGATTTGCATAGGGTTCTACAGTGGGTTTTCCCCTTGGGGAATGTGTAGAGTTGTTTGAAATCCACTGTTCATTTATTGAGAATCTTCCTTTTGTTCTCATAATGATTACGTTGCCTCATCATTAGTGAGCCGCCATATTGATTTTGTAGGGCCCATGTGTTTTATAACCAATGGTCCCATAAAATAAGTTGTCTATCGCTTTCTTCCACTGTCTTCTTACACACGCGCGCGCGCACACACACACACATATTTATACACGTGTGGGCTTCACTAATAGTTTCCTTTCCTTTGTTTCAGGAATAATGTCTTCTGTTCCATACTTCCTTTTCACCCGCTCGGAGGCTGCCTTTCCTCAGTCACCGTCTGACGAAGAGGTGATGGCAATAATTAGAGCTCACGACCCTGATTGCACTAATTTACTTCTATGGGGGACCTGGTACGGTCATATCATCCGCGGTCGTCGAAACTTTCTTTGCGAGGTACCAATGGAGCCTATCCTCCCATTCTTCTAGAGGGTCCATAGAAATACCTGCATGTTCTTCCGAATACCCTAAATTTGGGAAAATGGGTTTCTGACATTCGTTCGAACCTTTTAACTTCGTCTGGATGACATGTGAATACTCTTCGTCCGCACGTTAAACAATACTTCAATCCTCAAGAATAAACGATACCCTAATGGTCATCGCATTCGAGCCGCAGCTCCCTCTGCCCGTGTGACCGTGATAACAGAAACCACCATCCGATATCGACGAAGATAGATCAAGGAACGAATAGAATACGGCGCAAAGGAATGTACAGCCTAAGGCTTCTTAAGCAGAGTAGCGTATCGTAAGTATGCCGCGGATCATACCCACGGTACGTCACTCTACCTAAGTCACCTACTCTATCAACCAAGGGTCATCCTAAACTTCGACAAGGTTTAAACCTAGCACTCTGATACCAACTTTGTCATGACCCGAAGGTACGGAACGTGACCGGCACTTAAATTACGAAACGTCTAGAGGCGTAACGTAATCTAAGTAAGCTGAAGCCCAGAAGTCTAAACCCTTTAAAGAAGAAGTAAAGGAAAACATGTAGGAAAACAAGTTTAAAAGCAACATCAAATTTTCTCAAAAATTTCGGCAGAGTCTCCATTGTAAAGATTGGCCCCGAACGAATACAAACAAGAATAATATATACAAACAATAAAAAGGCATCTCCAAGCGGGAGTTAGCTCTACGCCAACAGGCGGAAACAACCACACAATGCACTATAATATACAACGCCGAAGGGCGAGGCTCAAAACTCAAAAGAAAACCAAACCCACCAGAAACCATAATAATACAAGCGCGACTCTAAGGTCGAAATAAAACAACTAGTCTTCTAAACTATCAAGTAATACAAGTCTGGTTGATGGAGCTTACTAGATACAAATGAAATAATAAAAGTACAACGGCGGTCCTGATACAAGTGAACCAACCTACCAAGCAAATCACCCTGAATGAAAAGATGTGCCAGTAAGCTGCCAAGGAAAGCTGTACGTCGAAACCTGTAAGAAAAATTTGGCACAACGGGGGTGAGTTGTCAACTCGTGAGTAGAAGACATCTGCGAGTAGAAATCGCATGCACGACGCTCTCTTAGGTCATAATAATATACTTAATATATCACTAATCATCTAGTAGTGGCAGGGTAATAAACTATGCGTAAGTACAAATGCTCAGTGCTCGTGTCAGTGCCTCAAGTAGTAACATGTCATGTGTATGAGTATGCATGCACCATGAATGTAAAACAATCAACCATGAAATATGGGTATATCTGTATAAAAAATCTTTAACTTTATCATAGTAAAATTTGTATGGTAATCTAAAACAGCAATGAAATCCATGGGAATCCGTGTCAAGTATCGACACAAAACATGTAAAACTCAAAATCTCAATAGCTCATAGTCTCAATATCTCATAGTCTCAATCTCTCGGGCTCCGTCTGTCTGGATCGGCCCATATCATCAAATCTCACGACAACGGTCGGTATCCTCCGGATATTCGCCGCGCCAGACATCACCGGTAGGTACTCTTCCCCTGCCAGGCTCATCGTTTACAACTCGATCTTCTTGCCCTGGGGTACCATACCGGGCCCACCATGTACCCGAGACGGTTCATCCACTCCTCGAATCGGGTCTCGAAATCCAACAGAAAACATGAAATCTCATGGTGGACGACACATATATCACGAGAAAACCGCAACTTGTATTTTAAAAGGAGAGGGGGAGAGAGAGAAGTTTTTATATATATTCTTGCGGTTTTCCCCAAAATCCAGAAATCTCATAGAAATCCAAAATCCCAAAATCATGAGTGTGTAATAATGAGTATCGGCATAAGCCCCACAATACTGCATGATAACATGAAAATATGAATGCATGAAGTGTCTAAGTAATAAATGCAATGTCTAAACTAGCACATGAGAGTAATCACACAATATCATATTGATCTAGCCTTTAGCTGATTCTATCAATAAAAGATAATATGTTTTAAAGTGTACGTGACATGGTAATTACCGATGATGATGTGTGTGAGCTGGCAAATAAGTGTACGTGGAACATGCGCATCATCGGTAATGGTGCTGGTGTCCTAACAGGCAGAGTTTTATATTGGCTAAAGAAACATATATATGAACATGCGATGCGATGATTACCATATGAATATAAAGATGAATGCGTATTAACCGCTCATTTAGAATGTACATATCAAACTACAAACTATATGACTCGAGCCTAAACTAGTATCTACCCACTAAGGAACTAAACTAAAGAAACTAGTCGATAGGAAATAAGAATCCAGCTAAAGTCTGAGTCGATATCTCTAATAGTTGGCGATCTAGCCTCAATAGTGTCACGTACATAGTACGACTTCCTCGAATCAAGGGTGCGGATCAATCATCACATCTATACCTTGTACGGTAAAATCCATCGTACGGCATCCCAAAATAGGGGTACGGGTCAACTATCACCTATGTATATCATCTTTCATATAATATCATCATCAAATAATATCATGATCAAGGGTACTGTGCTATAATCGTATACATCCCAATATCATCAAACATATATCATTTTCTGTGTAAATATACATCGTCAAATGGTCCTCAGAAATATCATGTCACAAATATCATATCGTGATTAAGTCACATATTACAATCCGGGTTCTATTTTAGCGTCTCGTACATCTCAATGTCATCATCACATATTATCGTTTATGTATAAATATCCATTTTCTCATTTCCCAACGATCCTCTAATATCATAGTACATCTCATATCATACTCGATCGTATATCTTTAACTCACGGCATCTCGCCCAATCATACTGACTCCTTCCCAGATATCATATAACCTCTCCATATCACGTGTACACACACACACACACACATATAGAAACCTACACACATTCATACACACACACACACACACACATATACACCAAGTCAAATGTATGTGTGTGCGTGTGTGTGTGTGTCTACCTGAAACCTACGAATTCCCTCCAAGGCATTCATCCTCTGGTTAAGTCTTTCTAAATCAGTCTAGTCCAACCTAAAGTCTTTAATAGGACTCTGCTCACCAAGAATCTAAGGTCACGTCCGACTTCCTAATGACAGTAAGTAATATCCCTATTCTACGTTTACGGGGGTGCTAAACGCCATCCACCCGACTTCCCCCATAGATATACATCTACTCACCTGGTCCTTGTCTGCCGAATTCGATACCTCCATCCACTTCATCATCGTCCGAAGTCCACGTGAGGGGTTCCTATACGCAAACATATATGTATATCGTAAACCGAATTGCGGATAAAACCAAAACGATGCACGAAACGCGCATAAATTAAAACTTATGACCCGCTCATGCAAAATAACCAAATAGCCCTCGATATCGGCATACAAACGCCGATTGTTCGAGAAAAACCCAAACATACAAATCATAGTTCCAAAACTTACTAGTTATAATATACAATAGATTGCAACTTATCGAAAACTCAAAATAATTTAAATCGGTTTATTTCCGAAAACCTAGAAAGCGTCAATTGATCGTTTCATTTTAAAACTTGATGTTTAAAAAAAACTGATGGACATAATATTCACTAAATATCATAACTAAGTCATACAAATCATTACTATACTTTTATCACACTAATTTGTATTAAATTGAAAATTCTAGTTTGCAATTTTATCCAACTTCAACACCTTTTAAGCAAAAATTCATAATTCCACATCTAAACTTGATTTTGCATATTTTAAATTGTTAAACCACTCAAGGATACCTTAATGATGTGCTAAAACCATAAATAGATTTTTAATCCCACATTTTAAATTAATTTCTAAAACCTAGTTTACAAAATAGCATATTTATCACAATTTTTAAAGTAAAAGCTAGCAATTAGTAACTAGATTATATTTCACATTCAATTAACATGTTAATCTCCTCATTAACACCATAATTTAATGATAAAAACCCTAATTAGAATTTTGTCTCACCAATATATATATTTTATAAAAACCTAGTTAGCCAAAAAAAAACTAATTACAACAATTTAAATACAACAATTTACAAATTAGCAACTAATTTAAGTTTTCTATGTCTTAACTTATTTGATTACACCATATAATCATGAACACATTGTAAAATCCCTAACTTGATTTTAGAAACCCTTTCTAGAATTTCCTAGACAACAAATTATAACCAAATTAACACTTTAAAATTCTAGTTTAGCACCTTTAAACTACAAATTAAACATTTAGCTTAGAATTATACCTCCCAAGCTTTGAGAGGTTAGTGTTGCCTCTTTTCTCCATTTAGATTAGATTACAAATTAAACACTTAGCCTCCAAAGTTGCCTCTTTTCTCCATGTTTTAAACAATTTTTGGCTTGAGAAGGAGTAGAATAGGGGTTAGTGTTGAATTTGTGAAGGAATTTGTGAATTTTGGAGGATTTTTGAATGAATTTTGATGGAATTTGAAGAAGAAAGAGAGGGGGAAAATGGGGGACCTGCAGGAAGGAGCTCTCTGCCAGGGGTGTGGGAGGGGGAGAAATGAAGAAGTGTGTGGAAATTTCCACAAAAAAACTCTCTCAAGTTCATTTAATGTCCATCACATCATTTCCTTTATAAAATTTCATTTTATTTTCAATTTAAACCATAGAAACAACTAGACTTGCAATAACTTGTTAAAATTTATGTTACCACTAGGCTTTAGGTTGTAATGGATCCTAAGTGTGTAATTCACCTATTTAAATTTGTATTTATTACTAATTTAATGTATTTTTAAAAGCTTAAAATAATATTAAAAATAATTAATTAAGGAAATTATTTTAAATAACTAGAAAATTTTAAGTGACAATTTAGTGACCAGTTTCTAGCTATATCTTATCTAAATTTTGTATAATTAGGCCTATATTGAAAAATACTTATTTTGACTTTTTACGGAAAAGACTAATTATTTTACCGATTATCGAAAAACTGCCTAATCGATTTTCGAAGCATTACAAGAGGAGGATACTTTTTGGGCTTAGAGCTCCCGCCCCGCTCCAGGCTACGGGAGTCCCACCACGACCGCGGACAATGGTTCGCCCTCCCTTGAGGGATACCGGTACCATACTCATTCCTGAGGCGGCGGACGTGGACTTAACTTCGACAGTTGGTATGCCAATGCGCACCAGAGCTCAGGTAAGGGCTTCGAATAAGGCGCCGGTAACAGTTTCATCGGCTGCGGCGTCAGCGATGGCAGTATCCTCATCAGTAGCACCGCATAGAGAGGATACTGAAGGCGAAGTAGGTCAACGCCGCAGCAAAGCACTGAGGGGAAAGAAGCGATCGTCTTCTATTGTTAGTTCTGGGTCAAAGAGGCAAAGGAAGACGGTCACCAATCTGCTCGACTTTTTAGTGGAACCCGAGCCTATCTTTCAGGACGGCCAATAGCTATGCAAGAGTCGGATGATGGTATTCTTTTTCCCGGTTCATCTGCCGAGGAAGCTGCACAATTGGCTGAGGCTATAAGACGCTCCCAAGATGAAACTGAGAATGTAAGGGTCCCGAAGAGGCCTTATCCTGCCGTGATCTTCTACGAAGATCCTCCGTTGATACGGCGGATATTTATAGGTCCTTTGGAAGAGGGAGGCGAGATAGCCCTTAAGAAGCCTATCTCGGCCGACGCCGAAGATGCACTGTCGTTGTGGACTGGTGGCCACGAGTCTGCCCTCGCACCCCGGTGAGCACGAATTCTTGAGAAGGAATGACGGCTTGAAAACGCCATACTAGAAGCTTCTTTGCGCATTGGTACACTTATATATCTTTTTGTAGTATTTTGCGCTGCTCATATATATATATATATATATATATATATATATATCTTCATGAAAACTTTGCAGGGACTTCGGCAATGGCAGAGGATCTGTGTTCAAGTCGCGCCTTGACTATGGACTCTGTAAATATCCCCGATGAGACACTAGTAAGTGTGGAGGGGGTCGATACAGCTATTCTTCCTGCTACGGAGCTCCCATCGGTGATTTTCGTTCCCCCGGTGCTTGCTCCCCTGGAAAAGGCATCTTCATTGGCCGCGGATTCAATGGATCTTTCTGGGGACGGCCCGGAGACTATGGGACAGGTAGTCGAGGCCACCGTCCTTTCATTGGATCTTGCAGCGATGGCCACTGCTCCTCAATTGGAAGTTGTTATACCGGCCTACGTCCCCGATGATGTGCCTAGGGGCATGGAGGAGGCTGTCGAAGCTGCTATCCCTCCAGTCCAGAGTGGGAGGAGCATCGAAGGTATTCTTCTATCTTTTGTTTTAATGATCTCTTCATTATCTGAACCTTCCTATCTTTTCAGAGGTACGAGGTTTGGCGGCGTCCATCGTGGACTTGTCCTCTAGGAAGTCTTTTCAGCGTCTGCTAGAGATGGCCACTCCGCAGGCAATATCCCCATAACGCATCGTCCTCTCTTCCGGGCAAGATTAGTGTTATTTGCCTTCTTCTCACGGCATCATTATTATTATTTATAACGATATTGATGCCTTCTGTAGTTCTGGAAGCCGACGAAGAAGTTGAGATTCTTGACGGGCCTGGGGATCCTTCAGACCCTTCTTGCATGACTGTGGGTAAGTAAAGTTTCGACGCTGTTCCACCTGCTCTTTGCTTACAAGTCTTGCTGATCTCTTTTTATGAATCTTAACAGCTTTGCCAGTTCTTACCACGCTGGAATCTCGCATCATCATGCCACCCAGCCCCTATGCTCTACGTGCCTCAGAACGGATGGCAAAGCTAAGCCTTCACTCTTTGTCAACTCTAATCGAAGACCTTCGTGCTGATAGTTTGATCACGGCCGAAGAATTTGCTGCCGAAGCCAACAGTTCTCTTCCCTTTCTTGCTGCTTACCATAGCGAAACATTGGTGCAAGTCTGGGTTGAGTTTTGTCGTCGGGTGGAGGCTTGCTTGCATATTCTTGAATGTACGCGTCTTCCTTCAGAGGTTGTGGCTACAAAGGCGAGCTTGCGGGAGCTGATCGAACGGTGCGCCGCAAATATGCTGTCATGTGAGAAGAGGCTCAGCCGAAAATTTTCAGAGAGGAAGCTGGCTTCAACTGCGCTGGGAGAACTTCAAGCTAATCTTACGGCCCAGACCACTCGGGCGTATGAACTTTGGCGAGTGCTTCAAGAGGCTATCAGAGGGGTGGTAGCTATGTAAGTGCACGGCGGCGCCCCGGCCGTCAATCCGACGGCCAAACGCGGAAACGGTGATAAACTTTAAATTTTTGCGGACTTGGCAAAACGGCACCACCGCGCACTAAAACCGGATCGGACCATTAAACTAGTCTAAGCTATCTAGAGGGGGGGGTAGAGAAGTATACCATACGATCCAAGTCCTCCGGTCTTCATCTCCACTCCGATCTCCTCGCGGGATCTCCGTCCATCTCCTCCTCGTCGGAAAGGGCACCACGAAGCCGGGTACTTTTACGGGCTCCCACCTCAATACCGAGGCAACTCGTGCATGAAGCCGGCAACTCGACATGCTCAAGATATGCTGTAGGAAGTGTAGTGTAGAATTATAGTCTCACTTTGGGGTTGGTTGCCATTTGTGGATGATGGAGGAAACAAGGTAAGAAAAATGGTGCTTGCATTTTTCTAAGTATGAAAAGAGATCAAGAATGCTACTCTCTCAAAGATCAAGATGAAGCTCTCTCCTTCTTCTCTCTTTTTCTTCTCTCTTTTTCTTCTCTCTTTCTTTCTTCCATTTTTCATCAAGTAAGAAGAATAAGGTGGAGGAATGAATATGAAGCATAACCATAGAAGGAAGGTGAGTGTAGGAAAAGTAGAAAGGTGACTATATCCTAAACATCATCATAACAATCTTTCTTATCAACCTCAAATCCTTTCTAATCTCATTAATACAAATCAAGTGATGGTTGAAAAGAAAAGATGCTTTCATAATAAATCATCTTACAAATAAAACCTCCACCAAAGTGTTATTTGCAAAACTGCAAATAACCCCCTCCATCAGAAAAGTCCGGCCGGGAAAGAACAAAGGAAAACCGGCCGGAACGGAAAGCAAACTGGCAACTCCAGAAAACTGGTCCCGTAATAAATTACAGGAAAAACCCCATACTGTGCATACACACCCGCATCTGTATTCCGTCCGGATACAAATGCAATGAGACAAAATCTACACTGTACTAAACTAGGACCGGCTTAAACCAAAGCCGGCTAGTAATATCCGTTCGATCCTGATCCGTGCAATACCGCACGTATCTGATCGAACCCTGCCATATAACCATACGGCCACTAGTACAAACCGTCCGATCCTGATCCGTGCAATACCGCACGTATCTGATCGGACCCTGCCATATCTCCATACGGCCTCTACAGCGTTTCGCCCGAAACTTGAGTAACTGAAAGTGTGGTGGACTCTAAAGACTCGTCAATACAATGGCTGCGGATTTAACCATTAGCACGTCAGAGGTATAAGCCAATACGTGACGGGCCACCAGCTATTGACTAAAAGGGACGTCGACGAGCGAACTCATCCTGACACCCTACTGAGCCTGTCAGTGACAATATCCGTGCAGTCCGGTCCGTTCGTCTATGAGCATCGCATGGCGGGCCTAGGGGGTTGGTAAAAGTCAGACCCCCAAAAGCGGTACAAGTCGTGTCGGAGTGTAGCCCAGAACACCCTGAGATACTACTGGAATACCTACCAGTAAATCTCCTTGCCTTGGCCAAGGACTTTGTGTAATGGCTCTCCTAGACACAGCACGACCTCACCCCCAATACCGGGAGAGACGAACCCCTGAAGATACGCTCACTGCCTCCATGTGGCTCGGGACTGTACCCAACTAAAACCTGTTTGCACGACTCCTTTGAGCCGTGGTAGGGTAGTAATCAAAGTACAGTGGGAACTCACACGAGACAAATGACGATCCCCAGGTCGATGAACTAACCTGCACACATGTCACCAGGGAACTGCCATCTGACGTCTGGTATATGACCAACTAGCATGTTCCCGGCGAGTCCTGTCCGGTGTACTCATAACCCAATGAGCACCTGTATACATCTTAGGTGATCCAACTGACACCAGTGGCTTGTGAGACCGGCCACCGCCCCTCGTCGGGGTCTCGATTGTATACACTAGTCTACTAATGGAGTATCGATGCCCGGTCTCGAAACTCCCACGACTAGGGACCTTTTAAGGATATGCTCGTAGACCCCCAGCTCCCACTTATATGATCGCCCTCATACTGCTGGTGGTCAAGCAAGAATCCTAGGGGCTCTATCAACGTGTAATAGCGACGTGTCAGGTCACCTAAAGCAGTACACGATGATAAAGGTAAACCAGATAGCATACTATCATCTCGAGTAAGACTGTCCTACCGGGATAGGTCCTCCCTCAATCATTACAATCACGTACCTGTGACCTAATAATTGACTCTGAGGGCACTATCTCCAACAATCTCCCACTTGCACTCAAGGCTAATTATTGCGATGTCGCATACTCACAGCCCGTGTGATACCGAACATCCAACTCCTCTACTAGTCAGTCTCACAAAGCTCGTTTGCGGAACTATTGCGTTCGAGGAATAGCCTCAGTGAGTGGATCCGCTTTGTTGTTTCTTTTCATGTCTCTCTATATCTCAAGTTCGCGGAGAAAGCCATCTCCCGAAATGAGCAATACATGTCTTAGAACGTGTCTGGATGTCTGATGGGACCTAGCTCATAAATGAACTCCAAATCCAAACTTCTTAGACTGTATCGTCAACTGAACTTAATCAGTATCCTGCGCGCCATACCTCCCTCAGTATTGCCTTGGACCACCTGTCCAAAATACTGCCCCTCATCAGAAGGAAAACTATAACTCCGACAACCTCCTTGTCGTCCATGTCACCTTGGAAGCCTGGAATGATAACTGTCTCCTGAATGAGGCTATCGTTATCATATCTCTAGAACATCCACTTATGTTCTAAAACTGCTTCCGATTGTTTCTCCAGGATTGGATTAATGTCAACTTATTGCAACTAGTGCAAGAACAACATCTGGTGTGGTACTTGACATCTCATGATTGACTCAATTGCCTAAGCAAGTGATCTGCCAATCATGCACGTCCCTCTCCCCTTTAGTCTGTAAGACACCTTTAGAGAGGGTGACTCCATTACCTGCAGGTACACTACCGTGCCAGGAGTCGTCCATCCTAAATACTCTTAGAATGCTGTCAAGTACCCTGATTGGGAAACCACCCAAATCTAGATCTAAAACCATAGATCTAGTAACCAGTATGTCTGATATAATGTCCAAGTCCTGTGTGGAGAAACCACTGTGTGACGACCAAAATATAACCGATCGTAGTATAGGAATTTCCTTTCCTACTCTGTGTATGTCATCCAAATACCAGGATATCCACCCTACTACCTTCTCAACAGATCCATCCCCTATTCTGATGACGTCAAACCCATGACTGTCATATCAGAAAATAGATGATCTATCTCCGCTACATCTGCTTTAGTCTATAAATAGACATAAGCCTGATGTCCACCAATGCTTCCGCTGCTCCCACTGACTACGACAACTCTCTGGCAGAGTCATATAGACGTGCACTTCTAAAGCTAGTTTAGAACGACGCTATACTCATCCTCCCACCGGGTCTCGCAGCCTGGAACAACAGCAATGGTAATTGTGGGTAAACAAGAACTTCCCTGTCACCGTCCTTGAGACTACCGTAGTACCTCTCGGGTGCCTGAAGTTACCCACCTTATCTGCGGAGTGGCCAATGGAATGTCAATCCAGACTGAATCATTAGGTTCCTTGTCAAATCTTCAGTAATCGTTTGTGGTTCTGGAATCACTTCCAGTTCTACCATACTCCCACTACTGTTTTTGAAAAAATCCATTTATAGTAAAACTGTGGCGAGTCTAGAACAATATTTCTACTGATCTGCCAGATGGTAGAAAGTCAACCCTCGTCATAGCCTGGGTCAACCCACAAACAGCCATTACAGAAACGTGCCTTGAGTTATCCAGAGTCTGGTTTTAATCATAAGCCGGACAACCCCCCGTACCTTAACAACGTTAAGATATGAACTGTTCTATATCCAATATAGAAACAGAGGCACTGATTTAATTGAACCAGATTCAAATCATGCAGCTGTCCCCAGCGCATGTCAACTAAATGGAAGGAGGCCGATCAGCGTTACTCAACTTAGGAATACTTCCAATTATGAGTAACCTGAAAGAGAAGCAAGATCTCTTTATTATTACTATCAACTGAATACCATACACAAGTATCTACATCTTCGATCTCTTTGAAGAATCCCGATACTTGCTATACCTGGTTCTCTACTCTATTCAAATACCCATAACTTCTCAAAATTTGGACCCTGTGTTTCCGCGAAACACTCGTCCAAAAACTAGAGAAGTCATAAGTAAACCGAATATAGTACGAGGACCAATCCCCTCTGTCCTGATGGACCCTGGACAACATACAATACTCTGTATAAGTCCCTTGAGTCTGACAACTCATTCACTGTGTGTCGTAGGTTGAAAACTGTACTTATGGTTAAGAAGAATTACACCGCTGTTTAATGCTCCTTACCTAACCATCCACTGATATAGGTAAATGTCATAGACATAATTTCAGAAAGGTATATCTCACTCTATGAAAATAGACGTACAGATACATCGATTTGAAATTGGTGCATAACGGCGGATATTCAAAACCAAATACTTGCCGTCCGGCAAATAACCCAGGTGATTTCCTCAAATATCACCGATTACAACGAATCCCGATATAATGAGGATAATCACCCAATTCCCAATAACTTACTCCCACTCATCATCTATAAAACCATACAGATGTGAGAATCGTACCTGGTAAATACATACCCTGGAGTAAGTATCTAATCGGGAAATCAGTTTTCCTTTAACATTACACAGTGAAACTGAAACATTGAAATGTTTCGTGGGGTATCCCGGTATTCATAGTAATGCCTCTTCCATTATCCAAATTCACAACTGTAACCGTATAATTCTTTGCCACCTCTCCAAATCCCTTCATATGTCTTTAGTCTTTACCTTCTGTACACCCCTTTAGGCCAATTGGTTTTCTTCCTTCCCTACCGTTCGGCACCAGCCTATGGTTTGGAAGAAGACTATCCAAAAAGCATAAAGGGTGTACTGTCCTAATCCTAGGAGCACTCGCAACGCGAGAGAAGGTGAAGATAAAAGACATCTGAATGTACTTTATTCCTATTTCTCCTGAACCAGGATCCATCCCCGAACTGGAACAAGTTCCTTTCGAGTTCGTATATAACCATACGATGGATTATCCAATAAAATGGGATCTTCGTAGTGATACGGAGTGTCCTGGAGAAATACAAAGGTGATTTAGGATTGGCGAAGAAATACCTGGTTTGGTCGTGAATATCTGTTGCAATTTACTTTGCCCTCTTACTAATCCCTTGCTTTGTCTGAACTTAATACCTTCTACACACCATCGTTATGCTAATTGGTTTTCTTCATTCCCTACCGGTCGGCACCAGCCTAAGGTTTGGAAGAAGACAATCCAATTTGCGTAATAGGTGTACTACCCCTAAACCAAGGAGTACTCGTAACCTGAGAAAGGGTAAAAGGTAAAGACAACTGAATAATCCTATCCGTTTTCTCCAGAACCGGAAACCATCCTCGAATAAATTCTTTCGAGTTCGTATCTAACCATACGATGGTTTTGTCCAATGGAAGTGGACGTTCGTAGTAATACGGGGTGTCCTGGAGAAAAGGGTAAAAGTAGGAGTGGCAATGAGGTTCGCAACTCAGACAATCCAAAAGCCAGTGTTAAGTAGGTTCGGTCAACTTGGTCACTGAGTCATAGTCTAGGGTCGGGTCAATGGTCGCTGCCAAAGAGAGAGAGAAAAGAAACACTCAGCGTGCACTCTAACCTAGATCAGAATGGTTACCAATTTATCTAATCTGGAAACCTCCCACTGTACCTCAAATTCTCCTCCAAATCTGAAAGAAGAATTAGTCGGGGTCACCCGAGGAGTAAACCAACTCATCAGTGGGAATCGGGATCCAACTCTCATCGCATGACAACGTGACGGAATCCGCTCACGGTATCACACTCCAGAAGGTATGCGCATATCTGGCAAGTTTCAGTACTTTTGAAACTCCCGATGTGATTTCTGCCCCATGCTCTTATGACCTTGACGAAGGTCAACAAATCATAAGTCACATGTCAAGTTCTACCCGTCATTATCCAGGGTTAATCTGAATCCACCCGTACAAGCCCTTGACGAAGGTCAACAAGGCTATACGACTGTCCCAAACCAACGCATCTATCTATGCAGCAGAAAGGTAACAAGCAGCTACCATACACTATGCCTTGACGAAGGTCAACAAACATAGCATGAATACTACGTGCTACCCGTCTGAAACGACGGAGGGCTACGAATGGTTTCTGGCGAAAACCTTTAACGTAATGAACTTGATATCGTTGAAGGAACGGATAGCTTTTTGAAAATATAGTGACGAAAACCGTTGCTAAAGAGGTCACTCCCGGTGAAGGGATCTCGGCTCTTTCCCCGTAGAATGGGGTGCAGGATATTCCAAATGAATATCGCGATGCAAAGCAAAAGTAATCGGCTATAGTGAAGTTAATGCCCTGACGCAAACTTTTGTCCAAGGGGTCACTCCCGGTGAAGGGATCTCGGCCCTTGCCTCGTCGACTGAGGAGCAGGATATTCCAAATGAATACCACGATGCAAAACAAAAATGAACGTCCTTGCAATAACAGCTTTTTGAAAAGTGTTCCAACAACATCAGATTAGGTTTGTTTTAACTTGCATTGATCCGAATCAACGCAGTCCCATCAATTAATCACACCACAAAGAACGAAAATATACTGACGTACGTATATGCCATCCGCATTCGCCACTGGGTCCCGTCATCACTCGTTAGGTTAGCTTACTAACGACAGAGCGGGGACTGGACTAGCGCGGGTGAAAAACATATACAACATCTACTAATATATATACCAATATATTATATTTCGCTCAAGGCGTGAAAAGAAATGCAACATCACAGAAATGTACAGCATCACAGAACAATACATATATCTGGGATCCCCGGGTTTCACAGAGCCACTACTGAAACCCGACGTTCCCCTGGTCGTGTGGATAGCCTGTGCAATGAAATCCTAGACCCCTACGGGCGCGGCAAGTTACCCGCCAAAACCTGAAGCGAGGCAGCCCCCTTCAGCACCGTGAATGGACCACCCAGCACTTCACGGAATCCGGTAACTTGGGCACCCCTCCTGGGTCAACCTGTACCCCCTACGAGTGCGGCGAATAGCCCGCCAATTCTAGAGTGAAGCCCCCTCCGTCTCAATGCCATGAGATGCGGGCTTGTTGCCCTCCAGAACCCGGCTATCCGTTCACCCCTCCGTGGGGTAATCCTAGTACAGAAAGTAAAATATACATACACCGGGTACATCGACCGCAACCAGGTCGTGCCCCAAAAGAATAATACAAACAGGCAGTGACGGCAGTCCACATGTCGGACGCTCGCCCCGCAATATCAAATGTACATAATACGACAGCACAGTACTAGCATTGCACCCAGGCTATCCCCCACGACCGATCCGCAACATCACAGCATAAACATAGAACATCAACGTGAAAGTCACGTTCGCAAATCCGTCTAACCGGGCTATAGCAGTTAGACCGGATTTACCGATCGAGTGACATTCACGGTCGCAGATATAATGTAAATACTGTGAAAAATGTGTTTAAAATTTTCCGATTGATCAAACATTAACAAGTGGGCCCTCAACCAATACTGTAGCAGTCACAGAAAACCTGGGCCCAAATTTAATATCCCAGAACCCCTGAAATAAGCCCACAAGCCCACTGAAAAAATTTGACACTGTGAAGACTCCAGAGTGCGGCGGAAGCACGGCCCAAGGGGGGGTTTGGCCGCGCTTCCGCGCTCAGGTAGTCGACTGAAGTTGTCGAATTTTCTCAGATGTCTTAGAATTTTGAGTACAACAATTTTATACAACCTGAAAAATTTTCTGAGACTGAAAAATTTTGACAGAAAACTGATGTGAGTGATATTGGGTTTTCGAAACTTTTTGATCAATCGGAGATAGAAACACATTACACAAAGCTAGACTAAGTTAATGGCGAGTCTCTGATACCACTGTAAGTGCACGGCGGCGCCCCGGCCGTCAATCCGACGGCCAAACGCGGAAACGGTGATAAACTTTAAATTTTTGCGGACTTGGCAAAACGGCACCACCGCGCACTAAAACCGGATCGGACCATTAAACTAGTCTAAGCTATCTAGAGGGGGGGTAGAGAAGTATACCATACGATCCAAGTCCTCCGGTCTTCATCTCCACTCCGATCTCCTCGCGGGATCTCCGTCCATCTCCTCCTCGTCGGAAAGGGCACCACGAAGCCGGGTACTTTTACGGGCTCCCACCTCAATACCGAGGCAACTCGCGCATGAAGCCGGCAACTCGACATGCTCAAGATATGCTGTAGGAAGTGTAGTGTAGAATTATAGTCTCACTTTGGGGTTGGTTGCCATTTGTGGATGATGGAGGAAACAAGGTAAGAAAAATGGTGCTTGCATTTTTCTAAGTATGAAAAGAGATCAAGAATGCTACTCTCTCAAAGATCAAGATGAAGCTCTCTCCTTCTTCTCTCTTTTTCTTCTCTCTTTTTCTTCTCTCTTTCTTTCTTCCATTTTTCATCAAGTAAGAAGAATAAGGTGGAGGAATGAATATGAAGCATAACCATAGAAGGAAGGTGAGTGTAGGAAAAGTAGAAAGGTGACTATATCCTAAACATCATCATAACAATCTTTCTTATCAACCTCAAATCCTTTCTAATCTCATTAATACAAATCAAGTGATGGTTGAAAAGAAAAGATGCTTTCATAATAAATCATCTTACAAATAAAACCTCCACCAAAGTGTTATTTGCAAAACTGCAAATAACCCCCTCCATCAGAAAAGTCCGGCCGGGAAAGAACAAAGGAAAACCGGCCGGAACGGAAAGCAAACTGGCAACTCCAGAAAACTGATCCCGTAATAAATTACAGGAAAAACCCCATACTGTGCATACACACCCGCATCTGTATTCCGTCCGGATACAAATGCAATGAGACAAAATCTACACTGTACTAAACTAGGACCGGCTTAAACCAAAGCCGGCTAGTAATATCCGTTCGATCCTGATCCGTGCAATACCGCACGTATCTGATCGAACCCTGCCATATAACCATACGGCCACTAGTACAAACCGTCCGATCCTGATCCGTGCAATACCGCACGTATCTGATCGGACCCTGCCATATCTCCATACGGCCTCTACAGCGTTTCGCCCGAAACTTGAGTAACTGAAAGTGTGGTGGACTCTAAAGACTCGTCAATACAATGGCTGCGGATTTAACCATTAGCACGTCAGAGGTATAAGCCAATACGTGACGGGCCACCAGCTATTGACTAAAAGGGACGTCGACGAGCGAACTCATCCTGACACCCTACTGAGCCTGTCAGTGACAATATCCGTGCAGTCCGGTCCGTTCGTTTATGAGCATCGCATGGCGGGCCTAGGGGGTTGGTAAAAGTCAGACCCCCAAAAGCGGTACAAGTCGTGTCGGAGTGTAGCCCAGAACACCCTGAGATACTACTGGAATACCTACCAGTAAATCTCCTTGCCTTGGCCAAGGACTTTGTGTAATGGCTCTTCTAGACACAGCACGACCTCACCCCCAATACCGGGAGAGACGAACCCCTGAAGATACGCTCACTGCCTACATGTGGTTCGGGACTGTACCCAACTAAAACCTGTTTGCACGACTCCTTTGAGCCGTGGTAGGGTAGTAATCAAAGTACAGTGGGAACTCACACGAGACAAATGACGATCCCCAGGTCGATGAACTAACCTGCACACATGTCACCAGGGAACTGCCATCTGACGTCTGGTATATGACCAACTAGCATGTTCCCGGCGAGTCCTGTCCGGTGTACTCATAACCCAATGAGCACCTGTATACATCTTAGGTGATCCAACTGACACCAGTGGCTTGTGAGACCGGCCACCGCCCCTCGTCGGGGTCTCGACTGTATACACTAGTCTACTAATGGAGTATCGATGCCCGGTCTCGAAACTCCCACGACTAGGGACCTTTTAAGGATATGCTCGTAGACCCCCAGCTCCCACTTATATGATCGCCCTCATACTGCTGGTGGTCAAGCAAGAATCCTATGGGCTCTATCAACGTGTAATAGCGACGTGTCAGGTCACCTAAAGCAGTACACGATGATAAAGGTAAACCAGATAGCATACTATCATCTCGAGTAAGACTGTCCTACCGGGATAGGTCCTCCCTCAATCATTACAATCACGTACCTGTGACCTAATAATTGACTCTGAGGGCACTATCTCCAACAAGCTATTGATAAAGCCATCATTTTCACTCGCAAAATGGTCGAAGCTCATAAGGTTACCGAAAAGGAGCTTGAAAGTCGGCTTGCCTCGTACCAGGCCCAACAGGCTCGAGCGGAGGCCCGTCTCTTAGCGATAATGAATCATGAAGCTGAGGCCCAGCGGAAAAAGGATGAACTGGAAAATCTATTGAATCGTCCGCCGGCTTGAAGAATTATATATTTTTTATTCTTCTTTTGTACATACTCCTGAATGAGGGTATTTTTTGATTCTTTCATAAATTGTACTTTGTATTCATTTTGATTCATGAATAAAAAACATATTTTGCTTCATGGTGGTGTGTCCCTTTTAGTAAATGCATTTTGTGGATAATCTATTTTGATTTTCTTGTAGGACAGCGATGGCTTAGGAGTCAGGGTTAGGATCTGCCACCTAAGACTTTTCAACTTTATAAGCCGTGAGGGTTTCATAAAGAATTTTCTCCCTGCCGGTCGAGAGGAGCCCGTAGGTGTACCTTCTGCTTAGGAATCGTGAGGATTCCTAAGTGCGTTTTCTCTTGAGAGTCGTAAGGATCCCACAAGAGAATTTTCTTCTTTACAAGTCGAGAGGACCCGTAAGTGATTGATGAGTTGACTTGCTCCCGAATCAAAGAATTGCTTTGACGGGGAAGTCGAGGGTTGACTTTATCCGTATTTCATGGAGTCACGGGTTGACCTTATCCGCATTTCATGGAGTCAGGAGGTTGCTATGGACATTTCCCACGGGGTCAGGATTGACATAAGCCGTCTTCCACGAGACCAGGATTTGCTCTGGATGCTTCCCACAGGGTCAAGATTGACATAAGCCGTATTCCACAGGACCAGGATTTGCTCTGTATGCTTCTCATGGGGTCAAGATTGACATTAGCCGTGTTCCACAGGACTAGGACTCGCTCTAGATGCTTCCCACCGGGTCAGGATTGACATTAGCCATGTTCCACAGGACCAGGATCCGCTCTGGACGCTTCCCACGGGGTCAGGATTGAGATAAGCCTTGTTCCACGAGACCAGGATTTGCTTTAGATGCTTCCCACGGGGTCAGGATTGACATAAGCCGTGTTCCATAGGACAGGATTCACTCTGGACGCTTCCCATGGGGTCAGGATTGACATAAGCCATGTTCCACGAGACCGGGATTTGCTCTGGATGCTTTCCACGGGGTCAGGATTGACATAAGTCATGTTCCACAGGACCAGGATCCGCTTTGGACGCTTCCCACGGGTTCAGGATTGACATAAGCCGTGTTCCACGAGACCAGGATTTGCTCTGGATGCATCCCACGGGGTCAAGATTGACATAAGCCGTGTTCCACAGGACCAGGATCCGCTCTGGATGCTTCCCACGGGGTCAGGATTGACATAAGCCGTGTTCCACGAGACCAGGATTTGCTCTGGATGCTTCCCACGGGGTCAGGATTGACATTAGCCGTGTTCCACAGGACCAGGATCCGCTCTGGATGTTTCCCACGGGGTCAGGATTGACATAAGCTGAAAGGTTAGCCTAGCACCTCATGAAGGGTTTGGAAGCATCACATGTACCAAAGATTGAATTTTTAGGGTGCTAAGTTAACATACAAAGGATCGATCCTAGAAAAATTAGGGTTTTAAAAAACTACACATCATCACATGAAAGAAATGCTAGGGTTTTGAGAGTACAACCTTTGTAGCTCCCAACGCTAGACTCCTTAGCCACTTGAGGGTTGGAGGAGGGTTCTCTTGAAGTCTCTTAGTGTCTACGACGATCCACCCGAAGCTCCTAGTCCAAGCTTGCAACTTCACTTTTCAAAAGAAGAAATGAAGATAACACTCTATACAAGTGGGCTAAACTTGTGTAGAATGATGTTGTGGTTCTTATTCTCACTTCAAAATCCAATCTTGTTATCTAATTTGCTCACTACAAAAGTCTAGAGAGCAAGTGAAGAAGGAGGAAGAAGATGATGGCTATACTTTTTTAACAAGAGTGAAAAAAAGATAAATCTTATTAAGAAAAAGAAAATATATCTATATATATTTTCTTATCCTCATCTCAAACCATGGTTAGATGATAAAGATATTATTTAACTTGAGTTTAAAACATATAGAGAAGGTTAACTCATGGTTAGGAGTAGGTGAGCATGGTTAGGTTTAAGAAGGATGTAGAAACTAGCCATGAATTATCCTTTCTTTTTCCATTTTGTTTTTAACACAAATTAAATAATTATCCATATATTTAATCCATGGTGTGAGTCTTATATTGCCACCATTTTCCATGTGTAATCAACCATGATAGATGATGTATGTATGTATGTATGCACATCCATATGTGCATGAAACTAAAAGAAAGAAAGTATACATGCATGCATACATCCATCATGTACTAGAAAAGATTTTAAGTGAGAAAACTAAAGGTTAAATGATAAATCAACACTTGATTTATCAATCCGGCCATATCACATATGACCCCACCAAAAGCAAGCCGCCCGATCAATATACGGTATCCTATACGTGCATTTTAATCGGGTCCATGCGCATATCGCATACGCGCACCACAACGTTTCGCCTGGACTAGGTAACTCCTTTGTGGGACTTTAAGACTCGTCAATACGCCGGCAGTGGGTGATGATCATATCAAGCACCCCCAAGCCGCAAGCGGTCAGCTAAACGTAACGGCCACCCGGGTATTGAACGATCAGAAGAGAACAAGCGAACCTGCTACAACTCCCGTCGAGCCAACCGGCAACACTACCGTGCAGTCCGGTCTCCTCATCTGATATGTCGCATATCAAGTCTAGGGGTGGTAAACGTCAGACCCCAATAACTGATAAGTCGTGCCGATGTGAGGCTCATAACGGGTCGAGAAACTACTGGTAACACTTACCAGTAAATCTCCAATCAGCCCTGGCCAGGGACTTCCCTGTTACGGCCAATCGAGCACAGCGCAACATCAACCCCCAATACAGGGAGAGACGAAACCCCTCCTATCGCTCATTGCTTCCATGTGACTTGGGACTGTACCCAAAAACCACCGTTTTGCACGCCCTCATGGACGTGGTAAGGTGGAAATCAAAGCACAGTGGGAATCACATAAGACTCTATGACGATCTCGGGTCTACAGACTAACCTGCACAAGTGTCACCTGAGAACTGCCATCTGACGTGAGGTATAATACCATCTGGGAGTTCTCGGCGAGTCCGTCCAGTGTACCCAGTCTCCACTGAGCACCCGTATACGATCTCTGATGTCAAACACCAATGGATATGGGATCATCCATCGCCCATCTCATGGGTCGAGAAGCATATACGCTAGTCTACACTGGTATATCGATGCCCTGTCTCGATATACCCACGACCAGGGACCTTGAAGGATGTACTTATGGACTACCATGTCCCCACTAGTATGATCTGCATCATAGTCCAGGTAGTCAAGTACACATCTTAAGGGCTTTACCAACATATAACTCTAAGACAGTATAAAGATACAAGTATATATGTTAAGATAAAGAGCAACCAGATAGCATACTATCATATCGAGCAAGAAAGTCATCTCTATATATGTCCAAGCATCCAATATAATATACATCATCTGTACAATACTGGCCTCTAGGACATACATACAACTAACAATCTCCCACTTGCACTAGGGCCAGCTGCTGTGGTATCGCATACCGAGCATCCTGAAGAGTCTCTCAAACTGTGTCTGGGGAATGGCCTTCGTGAGTGGACCCGCTGTGTTATTCTTCGTGTCAACCCTCCTGACCTCGATCTCCCGGCGATCAACAATCTCCCGGATCAGGTGATACCGCCTCAGACTATGCCTGGATCGCTGATGGGACCTGGGTTCCTTGGCCAAAGCCACCACTCCATTGTTATCGCAATACAAAGGTATTGGATTCTCAATGGATGGAACCAGTCCAAGTTCAGTAATGAACTTCTTGATCCAGACAGCCTCTTTGGCAGCATCGTTGGCAGCGATGTATTCAGCCTCCATCGTCGAGTCTGCCACGGTTTCCTGCTTGGAACTCTTCCAGCTAACCGCCCCTCCGTAAAGGGTAAAGATAAAAACCCGACTGCGACTTAGAGTCGTCCTTATCACTCTAGAGGCTTAAATCGGTAAAGGACTCCACTTGGAGTTCTCCGTTACCATACACCAAGAGCATCTCTTTAGTCCTTCGTAAGTACTTGAGAATGCTCTTCACAGCTGTCCAGTGACTCTCTCTAGGATCATCTTGATACCTGCTCACTACACTTAGTGAGTATGCTACATCGGGTCTGGTACATAGCATCGCGTACATGATAGAGCCTACAGCCGAAGCATAGGGTATCCCTTGCATGCGAGCTCTCTCAAAATCAGTCTTGGGAGACATCTCTTTGGAGAGAGTGACTCCAGAGATCGTGGGTAAGTTCCCACGCTTGGATTCTTCCATACTAAACCTCTTTAGTATGGTGTCAATGTACCTGGATTGGGACAATCCCAATATCCGTTTGGATCTATCTCTATAGATCCTAATCCCCAATATGCAGGAGGCATTACCAAGATCTTTCATTGAGAATCTTTGTGATAAGAAGAGCTTGACCGATTGCAGCATAGGAATGTCATTTCCTATCAAGAGTATGTCGTCCACGTACAATACGAGGAAGACAACCTTACTCTCTGCTACCTTCTTGTAAATACAAGGTTCATCTACGTTTTTGACGAAATCAAACTTTTTGATAACGACGTCAAAGTAGATGTTCCAACTCCGCGATGCTTGCTTTAATCCATAAATGGATTTAAGCAGCTTGCACACCTTCCCGCTGCTCCCACTATCTACGAAGCCCTCTGGCTGAGTCATGTACACGCACTCTTCTAAATCACCGTTTAGAAAGGCGGTCTTAACATCCATTTGCCAGATTTCGTAGTCATGATATGCAGCGATGGCAAGCATGATCCGGATGGATTTAAGCATATCCACTGGAGAAAATGTTTCGTCATAGTCCACACCTGGTCTTTGACGAAAAACCTTTGCAACAAGTCTAGCTTTGAAAGTCTCCACTTTCCCATCTACACCAAGTTTTTTCTTGAAGATCCACTTGCTCCCAATGGGTTTTACCCCTTCAGGAGCATCTTCCAAAGTCCACACTTTGTTGGTGTACATGAATTCCATCTCGGACCGCATAGCACCCAGCCATTTTACTGAGTCCCCACTCGTGATGGCCTGCTCGAAGCTAGTTGGGTCATCATCCTCCATGATGCAATCCTCGCTCCCACCATCAATGAGAAAACCGTAGTATCTCTCAGGCGAACGAGAAACCCTGCTAGATCGGCGGAGCGGCTGGGGTTCGTCTGGTACTACTGAATCCTCTGGTTCTACCATGTCTTCTGTTATAGTTTGTGTCGCTGGAACTTCTTCCAGTTCTACCTCAATGCCACTTGTCTGTTTCATAAGAAAAACTTTTTCTAAGAAAGTGGCATGTCGAGAAACAAACACCTTTTGTTCCTCGGGGTGGTAGAAGATATACCCTTGTGAATTTTTGGGATATCCAATAAACTTACATAAGACCGATCTTGCCTCGAGTTTGTCCGGATTTTGTCTTTTGACATAGGCTGGACAACCCCATATCTTAACATAGTTAAGACATGGTCTCTTCCCTTTCCATATCTCATATGGACTGGTAGGCACAGATTTGGTGGGGACCATATTCAGTAGATGTATGGCTGTCTCTAGCGCATACCCCCAGAAGGAAATGAGTAACTCAGCTGTGCTCATCATAGAGCGCACCATATCTAATAGGGTGCGGTTCCTCCGTTCTGATACACCGTTATGCTGTGGTGTATATGGAGGAGTTAGCTGAGAGAGAATCCCATTCTCTTTTAAATAATCCAGAAAATCATTGCTCAAGTATTCTCCTCCTCGATCAGATCGAAGGATCTTAATACTTTTGCCCGTTTGGTTCTCTACTTCGTGCTTATATTCTCTGAATTTCTCAAAATCTTCAGACTTGTGTTTTATCAGGAACACATGTCCGTATCTAGAGAGATCGTCAGTGAATGTAATGAAGTAGGAAGAACCGTCCCTGGTATGTGTAGACTTGGGACCGCATACATCACTATGTATCATCCCTAAGAGTTCCGTAACTCTTTCTCCGTGTCCACTAAACGGAGTTTTGGTCATTTTTCCTTTGAGACATGAATGACAAGTGTCATAAGATGATAATTCGAATGGTTTCAAATATCCATCTTTTTGTAACTTATCTAGTCGTGTCGCATTGATATGACCAAGCCTACAATGCCACAAGAAAGATTCGTTCATTTCTGAACTCTTCCTCTTGTTTGTGTTTTGTAAATTGAGGACTGTATTTTGATTGAGAATGAATATGCCATTATGTAACGAGCCTGATGCAATCAACTTTTGATCTAGGAATATGTTCATAACATTATCCTTTACTACAAAATTATATCCTTCTTTACTTAATAAAGAAACTGATAAAATGTTGCACATCATGTTTGGTATATAATAGCATTCATTTAGAATCAGTGTATTACCACTTGGTAATACTAGGTGATATTCGCCAACTGCTTTGGCTGCAACATTTGCCCCATTCCCTACTTGAACAGAATGATCACCTTTTCCCAGTTCTCTACCTTTTCGTAGCCCATGTAACTGCTTACATATGTGGGATCCTGATCCGGTATCTAATACCCAGGACGTAGGGTGAACTGAAAAACAGTTCTCAATAACAAACACACCCGAAGAAGGTGCATCATCATGCATGTTCTCCGTTTGGGCGGCGTAAGAATCCAGATATTCTCCTGTTTCCTGTTCAGTCTTATAACACTTATAAGATAGAACGAGTCCAACGTTCCCCTGCACAGTATAACATGCGGGTACGGTCGATACATCCAGATTATTATCTTGATTAGGGCATGACATGGTCGCTACCTGGAGAGAGAGAGAAGAAAACACTTTAGCGTATGCTCTTGCAAGATCAGATTGGTTATTATCTTATCTAATCAGGATGGCTCCCACTGGTTTCTATCAAATCTTCCTTCAAACCCTAAAAGGAAATATTAGCCGGGATTAATTACACCCTACAACTTCGCCGATCTTTCAGCCAGGCCAGTGTCGGTACTTTGAGGGAGGTTCCCCGTGCTTTCGCACGGACCTAATTAAAGTAAACCTCATTTTCCCAGAGGCGTAACCCCGTTGACACCTTTCTAGACACCTACTTGATCGGCTAATTGTCCTGTGTAAAACTCTCCCAGGAGTAACAATTACTCGCAGTGGGTATCGGGATCCAACTATCTCATAGAAGGTATGCAATCTCATTGCAAATTTCAACACTTGAAATTCCCGATAATGCTTTTTCCCCTAACGTACTATGACCTTGACGAATGCCAAACAACCCATAGTGCGCTAGTCAAGTTCAACCCATACATTTCTTGATTGAATTAAACCCACTCGCACGACCCTTGACGAATGCCAAACAACGCCGTACGAATACCCTAATCCAATCTCATCATATGCTATAGATAAATAGTAAATAGCTACTGTACACTACGCCTTGACGAATGCCAAACAACCGTAGCACGAATACTAAGTAATATCTATCTGAAATGTCGGAGGGCTACGCAGGTTTTTCAGAAAAACCATGAGTGTAATGAACTTGATATCGTTGTAGAATCGAGTGAATTTTTGAAATGGAGTGATTTTGAGGCTTTTATTAGTTCTGCTAAAGAGGTCACTCCCGGTGAAGAGATCTCGGCTCTTTCCTCATCGAATAAGGTGCGGGATATATCATATATATCATTGTGCAAAACAAAACTCCAAAAGCAGTCAAAAGTCAAACCGAGTGTTGTAGCATCTGCCAGTTTTGCTAAAGAGGTCACTCCCGGTAAAGGGATCTCGGCTCTTTCCTCATCGAATAAGGTGCAGGGTATATCATATATACCGCTATGCAAAGCAAAACTGTAGCTACCCTTTTATTTAAAATTTGATTCTACAACATCTTTTAGGTTTCTTTTCTTTCATTAATCACATTAATGAAGTCCCATCATTTAAGTCACCTAAACATCACAGATAAATACGACGTACACTTATGCCATCCGCATTCGCCTCGATGTCCCCTTGTGCACCATTAGGTTAGGTAACTAACGACAGAGCAGGACAGGGCTAGTGCAGGTGCAAAACATAAGTAACGTCTATATAATATATAATATATACTATATAAAGTATCTATCACAGCACATATCTAATGATCACATCACAGATATCGCAGCAGAAATATAGATATAATGTGGGATATACTAGGACGTCCGTATTTAGTATTTAGCCAACAATAGAAAATACGGATTCCACAGTCGCGATGAATAGCCAAGCCCACACCCTGGACCCCTACGAGAGCGGCAAGCGACCCTACCAATTCTGGAGTTTAGGAGACCCGGTCTCGACTCCTCGAGATGGCCTCCTACTGAACCCCAGAACCCGGTCACCTGTGCTCCCCTCCTTGGGTCTATCCTAATGCGGAAAAGTAAATAATATACAACACTGGTGGCATCGACCTCAACCCGGAAGTGCCCTAAATAAAACAATATTACATTATATTTGAATTTACATGAATGAAAATATAAAACTCTCTTCTCACATAAAACCCCCCGGCTATTCAATTGCGACAATCCTGCACATCATATCTCAGCAACACATAATATCATATATCATCAACGTAAGTAAGTATACGTACCCCAATTATCGTTGATGTATAGCAACGAAACCGGCGAAATCGACAAACTACACTTACGGTCACAGAAAAGAAAGTGTAAAATTGCAATATTTGGAATCCACATTCTCTTTAGACATCGTAAATGCGAAATATCACATACTTCGTATTTCATGTCCAACTATATGAATTCCAGATATTGCATCACATTCCAGATAAATAGACGGTATTAAAGTTTTCGAACGAACGATCAAATACCCAAGATTCTCTAAAGCTCAACACTTGAACGGAGTTCAAAAACCCGGAGTGTGACACAGTGGTAGCGGTCCAGCCATAGAAGGGTCAAGCCAACGCCTCACATGTGGCACGCCGTACTGCCCCAAACCCTAAGGTTCAAAAAGCAGTTCAAGACGGTCACATAATCGAGTTAAGGTTTGTTGTCTTCTAGAGGGTCCACCACAAACAAACTTGCACGTATTTCCGAAAGATTTTAAACCCCATGAAAAGTGAGCAAATGATACTCGTTCAAACACTTCAATACATTCTAATTTATCCGGAAAAGTCACGAAATGAAAATTCCGATCGAAACGACGAGTCCAAAACCATCTCGAGAACAAACAGCACACAATTCAGATTAAAAATACCCTAAAAATTATACAAGCAGAAACACGCATTACTGTATAAAATTCATGTAGTGATTGATGTGTATGGCCGCGGAACCGCGGCCCAAGCAAGCTTAGGCTGCGTTTCCACGGCAATAAAGACTGTTCACTGCATCGAATTTTACAGTAATTCTTATATTTACCTGCTGTAATTTTTATATATTTTTAATTCTGAAAAACAACAGTTTTGAAAAAATGTCCAGAGAGCACAAAAATCCGTAATTTTTCGGTTCGATCGGTGTTTTAACTTCGCTAAAGTGTCGCCTAATGTTCTAGGTCGGCTCTGATACCAATGAAAGGTTAGCCTAGCACCTCATGAAGGGTTTGGAAGTATCACATGTACCAAAGATTGAATTTTTAGGGTGCTAAGTTAACATACAAAGGATCGATCCTAGAAAAATTAGGGTTTCAAAAAACTACACATCATCACATGAAAGAAATGCTAGGGTTTTGAGAGTACAACCTTTGTAGCTCCCTACGCTAGACACCTTGGCCACTTGAGGGTTAGAGGAGGGTTCGCTTGAAGTCTCCTAGTGTCCACGACGATCCACCCGAAGCTCCTAGTCCAAGCTTGCAACTTCACTTTTCAAAAGAAGAAATGAAGATAACACTCTATACAAGTGGGCTAAACTTGTGTAGAATGATATTGTGGTTCTTATTCTCACTTCAAAATCCAATCTTGTTATCTAATTTGCTCACTACAAAAGTCTAGAGAGCAAGTGAAGAAGGAGGAAGAAGATGATGGCTATACTTTTTTAACAAGAGTGAAAAAAAGATAACTCTTATCAAGAAAAAGAAAATATATCTATATATATTTTCTTATCCTCATCTCAAACCATGGTTAGATGATAAAGATATTATTTAACTTGGGTTTAAAACACATAGAGAAGGTTAACTCATGGTTAGGAGAATGGTTAGGTTTAACAAGGATGTAGAAACTAGCCATGAATTATCCTTTCTTTTTCCATTTTGTTTTTAACACAAATTAAATAATTATCCATATATTTAATCCATGGTGTGAGTCTTATATTGCCACCATTTTCTATGTGTAATCAACCATGATAGATGATGTATGTATGTATGTATGCACATCCATATGTGCATGAAACTAAAAGAAAGAAAGCATACATGCATGCATACATCCATCATGTACAAGAAAAGATTTTAAGTGAGAAAACTAATGGTTAAATGATAAATCAACACTTGATTTATCAATCCGGCCATATCACATATGACCCCACCAAAAGCAAGCCGCCCGATCAATATGCAGTATCTTATACGCGCATTTTAATCGGGTCCATGCGCATATCGCATACGCGCACCACAACATTTCGCCTGGACTAGGTAACTCCTTTGTGGGACTCTAAGACTCGTCAATACGCCGGTAGTGGGTGATGATCATATCAAGCACCCCCAAGCCGCAAGCGGTCAGCTAAACGTAACGGCCACCCGGGTATTGAACGATCAGAAGAGAATAAGCGAACCTGCTACAACTCCCGTCGAGCCAACTGGCAACACTACCGTGCAGTCCGGTCTCCTCGTCTGATATGTCGCATATCAATCTAGGGGTGGTAAACGTCATACCCCAATAACTGATAAGTCATGCCGATGTGAGGCTCATAACGGGTCGAGAAACCACTAGTAACACTTACCAGTAAATCTCCAATCAGCCCTGGCCAGGAACTTCCCTGTTACGGCCAATCGAGCACAGCGCAACATCAACCCCCAATACCGGAAGAGACGAAACCCCTCCTATCGCTCATTGCTTCCATGTGACTCGGGACTGTACCCAAAAACCACCGTTTTGCACGCCCTCATGGACGTGGTAAGGTGGAAATCCAAGCACAGTGGGAATCACACAAGACTCTATAACGATCTCGGGTCTACAGACTCTCCTGCACAAGTGTCCCCTGAGAACTGCCATCTGACGTGAGGTATAATACCATCTGGGAGTTCTCGGCGAGTCCGTCCAGTGTACCCAGTCTCCACTGAGTACCCGTATACGATCTCTGATGTCAAATACCAATGGATATGGGATCATCCATCGCCCATCTCATGGGTCGAGAAGCGTATACGCTAGTCTACACTGGTATATCGATGTCCTGTCTCGATATACCTACGACTAGGGACCTTGAAGGATGTACTTATGGACTAACATGTCCCCACTAGTATGATCCGCATCATAGTCCAGGTAGTCAAGTACACAACCTAAGGGCTTTACCAACATGTAACTCTAAGACAATATAAAGAGATAAGTATACATGTTAAGATAAAGAGCAACCAGATAGCGTACTATCATATCGAGCAAGAAAGTCATCTCTATATATGTCCAAGCATCCAATATAATATACATTATCTGTACAATACTGGCCTCTAGGGCATACATACAACTAACATAAGCCGTGTTCCACGAGACCAGGATTTGCTCTGGATGCTTCCCACGGGGTCAGGATTGACATAAGCCGTATTCCACAGGACCAAGATCCGCTCTGGACGCTTCCCACGGGGTCAGGATTGACATAAGCCGTGTTCCACGAGACCAGGATTTTCTCTGGATGCTTCCCACGGGGTCAGGATTGACATTAGCCATGTTCCGTGGGACCAGGAGGGGTTGACTCTCGGTTGTCTATGCATCGTCGAGTCATGAAACTGGGAGCTTTGCCGCGGCTCCGATTTGCTGACGTTGCGTCTGTTGTAATGAGACAAATGTTGAGATGATCTCCAGGCTATCTGTGAACCGTCGAGATTTGGCTTCTTTTTCTGATGGAGCCTTATGGGAAGGTATGGTTCCCTCTTTATTTGTGCCCCTGGATTGTATACAGGGATCGATGTGATCTCACCTGTAGGGAAAAAAGTTTCATTTTATATATTTTTCTTTCCACGATGCTCTATCATTTCAGCTTCAATATCGCGAAAGTTGCGATTGCCCAATCATTTCGGCTATTTTTCGCGGTGCCCAATCATTTCGGCTATTTGTTTTATTTACTCGCTGCTTTTTATTGCGAGTTGCCCAACCCTTTCGGCCATTTGTATGCATTTGTGGATTGCTGGCTTTTCGCTGCGAATTTGAGATTTGATACCGATTTAGGCATCAGCATGGCTACAACTGGGATATTGCCAGGAGCGAATCATCATTTGCCTCTGTCGATGTCAAAGAAAGGTGGCTTAGTGAACAGGGTTAGGATCCTGTCGACTAAGGCTTTTAACTTTACGAGCCGTAAGGGTCTCATAAAGGTATTTCTCCGTATGAGTCGTGAGGATCTCATAGGTGTGTTTTCTCCTTAAGAATCGTGAGGAGTCTTAAGTGTATGGTCTCTTATAAGTCGTAAGGATCTTACAAGATTGTTTTCTCTTTATAAGTCGAGAGGACTTACAAGTGTCTTTTGCCATATGAGCATATCCCCAGTCTCTGGTGGGACTTTGTCTGGGAAATGCTTATTCGCACCCGTGGATTGTATACAAGGGTCGATATCGAGATGCTTGTAGGGCAGCATTGGAGATTGTGATGGCTTAAGAACAGGTTCAGATCCCTGTAGCTTAAGGCTTTTGAATCCTATGAGCCGTGAGGGTCTCAAAGGGGAATTCTCCTTACGAGTCGTAAGGATCTCGTAAGTGTAATTTCTCCTTAGGAATCATGGGGATCCCTAAGTGTGTTGGTCCTTTATGAGTCGTAAGGATCTCACGCAGGTATTTTCTCCTCATAAGGTCGAGAGGACCTTGCGAGTGTCTTTTAACGAGATTGCGCCCTTTCGGGTTTTCACAAAACTCGCCGGTAGCCCTGCTATTTTTACTCACGGAGCCCTTTCGAGTTTTCATCCGTGCCCATCTCGCTTATGGACATACTGTTTTTTTGTGTTAGCCTTGGGATGCTGCAGTCCGTAGTAGTTTATCGACGTCTCGGTCAATAGCCAGTTTTAGGACATAGTGGTCCATCGTTAGTTTAAGGATGTTTCAGTCCGGCGTTAGTTTAAAGACATTTCAGTCCATCGTTGCCGTATTTGAGCAAATTTCTAGTTTAAGGACTTTTCGGTCCATGGGGCTTTCTCTATGAATGAGCGCGATGCCCCCGGTATGTCCATCTTTTTCGGATCATGTGGTGTGGCGGGTTCATCTTCCAGTTTTCAGACAGCGCGAATTTGCCCAGTTGGTATTGGTCCTCAATCCAGCCTTTGAAGACGAAGCAATGTTCGATTGGATGGCTTACTGCTTGGTGGTAAGGGCAGTAATTAGGATTGTTGATATCGCCTGGTTGCAACGGACGTTTTGGATCCGGCAGATTGATGAGTCTGTTCCACACTTCCAGCTCGAACAGTCTCCTCGTTTTATCCCGGGGAAACGAGTAAGGACGTCACAGTCTCTCCTCGAGGGATGGGCGTGGACGCACGTCGTTTTGGCGAACAACCGTCTTTAAGTTGCTCGACTGTTGTTGAGTATTGGCGACAAAGGTCGCTTTCCTTTTCCCTTTTTCATTTCGAGATTCCAGCCTTGAAGAAGACGGTCTATGACCCATCTGGTCCATCTAGGCCAGTTTGTCAATCATGGCCTGGAAAGTGGTCGGCTTGAAAAACATCATGAATTGTGAAATGGTCGCCTGAGGGTCGAGAGTACCCACGAACATGCCTACCGCAGGCGCTTCTTCGATGCGCTGCTCGCATTTCGACCATAAATTCCGCCACCGTATCGCATACTGAACCCATGTTTCTCCAAGCTTCACCCTGGCATTGATCAGCGCCGTAATTGGGGTGCGTTCGCTAGCACTCACGAAACGATGGGTGAATAGCAACTCCATCTCTGCAAATGTCTTGACAGAGTCATTTGGGAGTTCGGAATACCACTCAAATGCTGTCTCTGACAAGCTACCAACGAATTGGCGAAGCAGTAGCTTATCGTCACCTCCGGTGTTTCCGCACAAGGCTCTGAACTGAGCGACGTGCTGATGCGGGTTTCCCGTCCTCTTATATACGTGGAATTTGGGGATCGTGTATCCCGGCGGGTACTTTATTTGGTCATACTAACCCGAATAGGGTCGTCCAGTTTTAACAATTTGCCCAGCCACTTCATTCGCCTAGTGAACTCGTATCTGCTGAGCGATGTAATCATCCAGGGCAGCCTTGGAGATGGTCTTCTCCTTGGCTGCTGAAAGAGCCAGAGGAAGGTTCGATGTCTCCCCTCTGTCGTCTTCAATGATAATCGGGGTGTCTTCAGTTGGAGGTTCCGGCTGTAACATCATCCCGGCCATATCTTGAAACAGAATGGCCATTTGTTTTATATTGGCCGCTTGTTCCGCGGCCTCTTTGTCTTTCTTCTCAAGCATTCTCTGAAGGAATTCATCATCAGTTTCCTGCTCACGGCGCTGCTCTGAGGATATCTTCGGGCTTGCTTTCGGTCCCGTAAGTGCGGCCATAGCTGTTAGTATTTCTTGGAGCTTTTGTTGTTGTTGCTCCTGAGCCTTAGTCACAGATCGCGTAAACGGTTGATGACCTATGGAGATACAGCTATCCTCTTTTCCGGGTGCCATATAAATGGTGTGCACCACCATGCCCCCAGACTTGGGGCTTTTAGATTCGGCGTTCTTGCGATTCATCGCAGACACCGGGATTTTCTCCACCTTTCTCCTCTTGTGAGCGGTCGAGGTTGAGGGGGCCGTTGCAGTGGGCACCTAAGTAGCTGTCGCCTTTCATGGATTGACAAGATGGTCCTCTTCTCGCTGAACTTTCACCTTTTTCTGTCGGCGAGAGTAATCTTGATCAATCACCGAGTCATGAACCTGTTGCCAAACTTTATAAATTTTAAAGGACAGCCGTTGAGGGGCTTGCTCTAGCTTCACCTTTGTAACATTCTCCATGGGTGGAGGAGATCTCTTCAACACGGCAGTCGGAGAATTTTTGCGCACCCTCCTTAGCGGTTCAAAGCTGTTCCCAGTTGGAACAGCATCATCGATTTCCACCGTTGGAGCCGGCGGAGTCAGTCCAGAAGGAGAGTTGCCCCCAGCCTTCCTTACTCGGTGCCAGTGGCGACGTCGAGCGTGTCGAGCCATTGGGATTGTCTCAGCTGTAGGGGTGACTTCCTCATGCCCCCTGTGTTGGTCAGAAGTTGTCATTGTCAGCCTATTGAAGACTGATGTCCGCTGAGTGGGGATAACCAACCTATCGAAGGCAGACTTCCGAGCAGGGGAAGCAGCCTTGACGATTTTGCTTGGAACAGGAGCTGAAACAGTCAGTCTTGTAAAGACCGACCCTTTGGCAGGAGAAGCCGCCTTGATGACTTCATGAGCAGGAATGACTATCCGCTTAGGGATAACCCTTTCTGATATCGCAGGATTCTTCATGGGCCTAAATAAGCTTTGGCCCAGTATGTCAAAGACTGAGGCGTTAGAGCTGGACGACCCGTTGAGAGGGGCCGTAGTAGTTGTGAGCCGATTAAAGACCGAGCTATTCGGAGCTTCTTGCAATGGTACAGGGGTGTTGAAGTTCATCGGTGGGAGCATGGTCCTGAAGAATATCCCAGTGGTGGCTTGAGTCACCTGCTCCACTGGCATTGTGAAAAGGGAGGCCGCTTGGGGCCCGTAGGTTACATCTCCAGATGAGGCGGTACGGGAGTTGCAGTTGCAGCTGGAGCAGTTAGAGGCCATTGATGTTCTTTTTTCTGCACGAGAGCAAAACAAAATCTTAGTACCTCGAACCAAAGGGCAACCATATTAAACCGCGATTCGTTCGCGAAACACGACACACGAAGTGTGGAGTGGAAAGAGAAAAAGGTCCTACCGGGCATGCCAGAATCTGTTCTCCTCCAAACACAGAGACACGACCGCGTAGGTTCGTTTTGCCTGAATATGGGGGCAGATGCTAATTGGTGCTATCCGTCCACCTCTCCGAAGATGCCAAGTTGATTTATGGCACCATGTATCGAAGGTTTAAACGAATGCGGCCGATGTAGCAGACTTCGTCAGATTACCCCTCGTTGAGGGGTTTTTGATTGTGGGGACGCTCTTCCCTACAGGCGTAATCTTCTGAAGTTAATTACGCTACCGCATCGCGGTAACCACTTTATCCTTCTCCAGATGGTCACTTTGTGTCGTGTGTATTTGTTTTGTTTTTGGTTGCCCGTGGATTGTATATGGATACTAATTTATGTTTTCGCCCGTAGGGCGTGGATTAGTCCAAATCTGTATTTTCTTAGATTTAGTTTTGGGGTTGGGTTTAAGGATATGTTAGTCTCATTTGAGACTAATATCAACTTAAACGTTTGTTAAGGATACGCTAGTCTAATTTTAGACTAAGATCAACTTAACGGGATCGTTTAGATCCAACAAAAGAGCATTTGGGATCTATTGTTTAGTTTAGGGACATTGCGGTCCATTAGTTTAAGGACATTACGGTCCAAGGTTAAGGACATTACGGTCCATGGGCTTAAGGACATTACGGTCCATGGGCTTAAGGACATCATAGTCCATGGGTTTAAACGACCCCACAGTCCGAGGTTAAGGACATCATAGTCCATGGAATGATTGGTTACCGGGACCCGTCACCTCTCTAAAGACGTTAAAGGATTACAACGACAAATATCAAAGGAGTGAAGAGATGTACCCTTGAACCAAAGTTGATTGGGAGATCTGTAGTCCAATTTGGGACTAAGATCAATTAATTAGATTATGAGCACATGGGCTCAGTTAAATCTGAATTGAGGACTTATGGCCAACTTGGGCTAAGTCCAATTAGGTCTAAAATGTTGGACCTTTGTTTGGACTGTTGAACATTTATCTGGGTTCAGTCCCCTGTTATTTAGCAATGCTAAACATGGGTTTGGGGTTCTGACAACATTTTCTCTTTGGCTGAGCACTAACCATTCATTATAGCTCTGGACTTTACTTTGCATATCATATGAACTGATTAATTTTGAGGTTCAGCTAAAGGGGGGATTTGCCTCTGGAAAACTTAGCCAATTTGGGCTAAGCTTGGTTTTAAAATAGTGTTAAACACTAGAGGATATTTGGCGATCACGTGTTCCCACGTGATGCGCTTAAAATAGTGTTAAACACTAGGGATGAAGCACTTAAAGTAGTGTTAAACACTAAGACTGAAGCGCTCACGTGGGGTCACGTGAGGTGCCTGATTATTAGGCCTTGCGTCTCTTATTTGTTCTCAGAATATTCACAGAAGTGTTAAACACTTAATCTTAACGGCCATCACGTGTAAGCACATGATGGGTACCCATGCATTGATTATTAAAGTGTTTATTAGGGGTCACGTGGGGACACGTGAGGGCGCCCAAAATTGATTCTGCCCTTGCGTTGTTCTTTTATTTTGAGGAATTTATCCAAGGGTCATGTGGGAGCACGTGATCAAGTTGGGCACTGACTTCATTTACGTGCATGAAAAGTATTGGAGATAGTGCCCTCAGAGTCAATTATTGGATCACAGGCACGTGATTGCAATGATTGAGGGAGGACCTATGCCGGTAGGACAGTCTTACTCAAGATGATAGTATGCTATCTGGTTTATCTTTATCATCGTGTACTGCTTTAGATGACCTTACAGGTCACTATTGCACGTTGATAGAGCCCCTAGGATTCTTGCTTGACTGCCAGCAGTATGAGGGCGATCATATACGTGGGAGCTGGGGTCTATAAGTACATCCTTAAAAGGTCCCTAGTCGTGAGAGTTTCGAGACAGAGCATCGATACTCCAGAGTAGACTAGTGTATACAGTCGAGACCCCGATGAGGAGCGGTGGCCGGTCTCACAAGCCACTGGTGTCAGTTGGTTCACCTAAGATGTATACAGGTGCTCATTGGGTTATGAGTACACCGGACAGGACTCGCCGGGAACATGCTAGTTGGTCTTATACCTGACGTCAGATAGCAGTTCCCTGGTGACATGTGTACAGGTTAGTTCATCGACCTGAGATCGTCATTTGTCTCGTGTGAGTTCCCACTGTACTTTGATTACTACCCTACCACGCTCAAAGGAGACGTGCAAACAGGTTTTAGTTGGGTACAGTCCCGAGCCACATGGAGGCAGTGAGCGGATCTTCAGGGTTCGTCTCTCCCGGTATTGGGGGTGAGGTCGCGCTGTGTCTAGGAGAGCTATTACACGAAGTCCTTGGCCAAGGCAGGAAATTTACTGGTAGGTATTCCAGTAGTATCTCAGGGTGTTCTGGGCTACACTCTGACACGACTTGTACCGCTTTTGGGGGTCTGACTTTTACCAACCCCCTAGGCCCGCCATGCGATGCTCATAGACGAACGGACCGGACTGTACGGATATTGTCACTGACAGGCTCAGTAGCGTGTCAGGATGAGTTCGCTCATCGACGTCCCTTTTGGTCAATACCTGGTAGCCCGTTACGTATAGGCTAATACCTCTGACGTGCTAGTGGTTAAATCCACAGCCAAACTATTGACGAGTCTTTAGAGTCCCCCACAGACCAGTTTCTCAAGTTTCGGGCGAAACGCTATAGAGGCCGTATGGAGATATGGCAGGGTTCGATCAGATACGTGCGGTATTGCACGGATCATGATCGGACGGATAATACTAGCGGGCTTTGGTTTAAGCCGGATCCTAGTATTGTACTGTGTAGATTTTGTCTCATTGCATTTGTATTCGGTCGGAATACAAATGCGGGTATGTATATACAGTAGCGGGGTTTTCCTGTAATTTATTATGAGATCAGTTTTTTGAAGTTGCCAGTTTGCTTTCCGTTTCGGCCATTTTCCTTTGTATCTTTCTTTGGCCGGAAATTGGTGGAGAAGGGGTTATTTGCAAGCGTGAAAATTTTTTTAGTGGAGGGTGTTTTTTGCATGTTGTAGTGTCATCATGGTTCTACCACCATTGACTTCATAAGTTCATGATTGCTTGACTTTTGGAGTAATCATGGTTTTTGATGATGAGAAGAGTGATGGTTGTTGTTGGGGTGACTTTCTTCATGATGATCATTATTTCTTTTCCTTGTATTATTGCTCCCCCCCCCCTTTTGGCTTTGCTCATTTTTCACTCTCTCCATTCTCATTCCTCAAGCCAAGGGACCGGCCACTAAGGGGAGGGGCTGTCCAAAATTTGTGAGAGGCATTTTTGTTCTCTTCATGCTCACAAAAATCCCTTTGTTCATCTTAAAAAGCACACATCTCATTCCTCCAACCAAAAGGCAACTTCTAATAACCCCAAATGAGACAAAGCATTCTACAGTTAACCTACAGCATCCTTGGGCACGTCGGCTCGCCAACTTCGTGTCCGAGTTGCCTCGGTCCAGAGGTGGGAGCCCGTAAAAGAACCCAGCGATGTGGTGCCCTTCCGGTGAGGAGGTGAAGACCGGAGATTTCGCGGGGAGATCGGGACGACGACGAGAAGACCGAAGGACACGGATCGCTCGGTATATCTCTCTACCCCTTCTCTAGTTAGTTAGGATTAGATTAATGACCCGATCGGGGATTTTCGTGCGCGGTGGTGCCGGTTCTAGTTTATAGAAAAGTTTTATATTCCGCATTTTGGCCTCGTTCAGACGGCCGGGACGCCGCCGTGCACTTACACTGGTATTAGAGCCACGTCATTAACCTAGTCTAGCTTGGTCTAACGTGTTTACCTTTTCGATCGAACAAAAATCCCAAAACCGCGATTTCAAAGCATCAGTTTTCTGTCGAATTTTTTTTGGCTCGAAATTTTTTTCAGTGCATTGCAGAAATACGTGCAGGGAATTCTAAGCTTTCTGTGAAAATTTGGTCACATAAAGTCAATTTTCCACCGCGGAACCGCGGCCAAACCCATGCTTGGGCCGCGGTTCCGCCACCACTTTTACTGTTCAATGCACCAAAATTTTACAGAGAGCTTCTGAGTTGAAAATGGGGGTTTTGGAATGTTCTGTTTGGACCCAGATTTTCTTTGAGTGCTACAGTAGTGCTTGGGGCCCACTTCGGTAAATTTGATCGATCGAAACTATTAAACATGTACAGTATTTATATTATATCTGCGACCGTGAATGTTATTTGATCGGTAAATCCTGTCTAACTGATATAGCCTTTTTAGACGGATTTGCGAACGTGACATTCACGTTGATGTTCTGTGTTGTGCTGTGATGTTGCGGATTGTCGTAGTGGATAGCCTGGATGCAATAGTAGTACAATTTGATTTTATTATCTACATTTGATATTGCGGGGAGAGCGTCCGACATATGGACTGCCGTCACTGCCTGTTTGTATATTATTCTTTTGGGGCACGACCGGTCTGAGGTCGATGTACCCGTTGTATGAATATTTTACTTTCTGTACTAGGATTACCCCAAGGAGGGGTACACGGATAGCCGGGTTCTAGAGGGCAACGGGCCCGCATCTCATGGCGTTGAGACGGAGGGGGCTTTACTCTAGAATTGGTGGGCTATTCGCCGCACTCGCAGGGGGTACAGGTTGACCCAGGAGGGGTGCCCAAGTTACCGGATTCCGTGAAGTGTTGGGTGGTCCATTCACGTAGCTGAAGGGGGCTGCCTCGCTTCAGGTTTTGGCGGGTAACTTGCCGCGCCCGTAAGGGTCTTGGATTTCATTGCACAGGCTATCCACACGACCAGGGGAACGTCGGGTTTCAGTAGCGGCTCTATGAAACCTGAGGATCCCAGATATCTGTAATTTTCTGTGATGCTTATTACATTTATGTGATGTTGCATTTTATCACGCCTTGAGCGAATATTATATATTGATATATATACTAGTAGATGTTGTATATGTTTTGCATCCGCGCTAGTCCAGCCCCCGCTCTATCGTTAGTTAACTAACCTAACGGGTAATGACGGGACCTAGTGGCGAATGCGGATGGCATATACGTACATCATTATTTTCGTTCTTTATTGGTGTGATCAATTGATGGGACTGCATTGATTCGGATCAATGCAAGCTAAACAAACCTATTCTGATGTTGTTGGAACATTTTTCAAAAAGCTGTTATTGCAAGGGCGTTCTCTTTTGTTTTGCACAGTGGTATTCGGTTATGAATATCCAGCACCTCAGTCGACGAGGCAAGGGCCGGGATCTCTTCACCGGGAGTGACCCCTTGGACAGAAGTTTGCGTCAGGGAAATAACTTCACTATAGTCGTTTACTTTTGTTTTTGATTGTGGTATTCAGTTGGAATATCCTGCACCTCATTCTACAGGGAAAGAGCCGAGATCCCTTCACCGGGAGTGACCTCTTTAGTAAAGGTTTTCGTTACTATATTTTTCTATAAAGCTATCCAGTTCCTTCAACGATATCAAGTTCATTACGTTAAAGGTTTTCGCCAGAAACAATTCGTATCCCTCCATCATTTCAGTTAAATATTCGGTAGTATTCAAACTATGTATTTTGACCTCACGCCAAGGTATAGTGATTGGTAGCTGCCGGATATTTATCTGTTGCATAGATAGATGCGTTGGTTTGGGACAGTTGTACTACTATTTTCGCCTACGTCAAAGGTATGTACGGGTGAGTTCAAATTAACCTGGATAATGATGGGTAGAACTTGACATGTGACTTATGACATTTTGACATCACGCCAAGGTCATAAGAGCATGGGGCAAAAATCACATCGGGAGTTTCAAAAGAAACTGAAACTTGCCATATATGCGCATACCTTCTGGAGTGTGATAACGTGAGCGGATTCCGTCACGTTATCATGCGATGATAGTTGGATCCCGATTCCCACTGATGAGTTGGTTTACTCCTCGGGTGATCCCGACTAATTCTTCTTTCAGGTTTGGAGGAGAATTTGACGGTACAGTGGGAGGTTTCCTGATTAGATAAAGTGATAACCATTCTGATCTAGGTTAGAGTGCACGCTGAGTGTTTCTTTTCTCTCTCTCTTTGGCAGCGACCATTGATCCGACCTTAGACTATGACTTAGTGACCAAGTTGACTGAACCTTCTTATAAGATTGACTTTTGGTTGTCTAAGTTGCATACCTCATTGCTACTCCTACTTTTACCCTTTTCTCCAGGACACCCCGTATTACTACGAACGTCCACTTCCATTGGATAAAACCATCGTATGGTTATATACGAACTCGAAGGAATTTATCCGAGGATGGTTTCCGGTTCTGGAGAAAACGAATAGGACTATTCAGTTGTCTTTTCCTTTTACCTTCTCTCAGGTTGCGAGTGCTCCTTGGATTAGGGGATAGTACACCCGTTACGCCTATTGGATAGTCTTCTTCCAAACCTTAGGCTGGTGCCGAACGGTAGGGAATGAAGAAAGCCGATTAGCCTAAGTGTGGTGTACAGAAGGTATTAAGTTAAGGCAAATAAAGGGATTAGTAAGAGGGCAAAGTAAACCGCGACTGCTATTCACGACCAAACCAAGTATTTCATTACCACTCCCACTTCACCTTTGTATTTCTCCAGGACACTCCGTATCATTACGAAGATCCACAATTTATTGGATACTCCATCGTATGGTTATATATGAACTCGAAAGGAACTTGTTGCAGTTCGGGGATGGATTCTGGTTCAGGAGAAATAGGAATAAGGTTTATTCAGGTGTCTTTTATCTTCACCTTCTCTCGCATTGCGAGTGTTCCTAGGACTAGGACAGTACACCCATTATGCTTATTGGATAGTCTTCTTCCAAACCATAGGCTGGTGCCGAACGGTAGGGAAGGAAGAAAACCATTTGGCCTAAAGGGGTGTACAGAAGATAAGGACTAAAAACATATAAAGGGATTTGGAGAGATGGCAAAGAAATATACGGTTATAGTTATGAATCTGGATAATGGAAGAAGCATTACTAGGAATACCCGGATACCCCTTCGAAACATTTCAATGTTTCAGTTTCACTGTGTATTGTTAAAAGAAAACCGATTTCCCAATCATCCCTTGCTCCAGGGTGTGTATTTACCGGGTATGATTCTCACATCTGTACGGTTTTACAGATGATGAGTAGGAGTAAGTTATTGGGAATTAGGTGATTATCCTCATTATATCGGAATTCGTTGTAATTGGTGATATTTGAGGAAATCGCCTAGGCTGTTTGCCGGACGGCGAATATTTTGGTTTTGAATATCCGTTGTTATGCACCAATTTCAAATTGATATATCTGTACGTCTATTTTTATAGAGTGAGATATACCTTTTTGAAATTATGTCCATGACATTTACCTATATCAGTGGATGGTTAGGAAAGGAGCATTGAACAACGGTGTAATTCTTCTTAACCATAAGTACAGTTTTCAACCTACGACACACAGGGAATGCGTTATTAGACTCAGAGGACTTATACAGAGGATTGTATATTGTCCAGTGTCCATTAGGACAGAGGGGATGGTCCTCGTACTATATTCGGTTCACTTATGACTTCTCTAGATTTTAGACAAGTGTTTCGTAGAAACACAGGGTCCAAGTTTTGAGAAGTTATGGGTATATGAATAAAGTAGAGAACCAGGTGTTGCAAGTATCGGGATTCTTCAAGGTGATCGAAGATGTAGATACTTGTGTATGGTATTCAGGTGATAGTAATGATTAAGAGAACTTGCTTCTCTTTCAGGTTACTCATAATTGGAAGCATTCCTAAGTTGAGTAACGCTGATCGGCCTCCTTCCATTTAGTTGACATGCACTGGAGACAGCTGCATGATTTGAATCTAGGTTCAATTAAATTAGTGCCTCTGTTTCTGTATTGGATATAGAACAGTTCATATCTTAACATTGTTAAGGTACGGGGAGTTGTCCAGCTTATGCTTAAAACCAGACTCTGGATAACTCAAGGCACGTTTCTGTAATGGCTGTTTGTGGGTTGACCCAGGCTATGACGAGGGTTGACTTTCTACCATCTGGAAGATCAATAGTGATATTGTTCTAGACTCGCCACAGTTTTAAGTAAAATGGATTTTTTCAGAAAACAGTAGTGGGAATATGGTAGAACTGGAAGTGATTCCAGAACCGCAAACGATTACTGAAAATTTGATAAGAAGCTAAAAATTCAATCTGATTTGACATTCCATTGGCCACTTCGCAGATATGGTGGGTAACCTCAGGCACTCGAGAGGTATTTCGGTATGCTCAAAGACGGTGACAGGGAGGTTCTTGTTTACCCAGACTTGCCATTGCTGTTGTTCCAGACTGTGAGACCCGGCAGGAGGATGAGTATAACGTCGTTCTAAACTAGCTTTAGAAGTATATGTCTATATGATTCTGCCAGAGGGTTGTCGTGATCAGTGGGAGCAGCGGAAGCATTGGTGGACAGGTGGCTTATGTCTATCTATAGACTAAAGCAGATATAGCGGAGATAGATCATCTATTTCTGATGTGACAGTCATAGGTTTGACTTCATCAGAATAGAGGATGGATCTGTTAAGAAGGTAGTAGGGTGTGATGTCCTGGTATTTGGATGACATACACAGAGCATGAAGTGAAATTCTTATACTACGGTCGGTTATACTTTGGTTGTCACACAATAGTTTCTCCATATAAGGCTTGGATATTATATCAGACATTCTGGTTACTAGATCTATGATTTTAGATCTAGATTTGGGTAGTTTCCCAATCTGGATACTTAGACAGCATTCTACAGGTGTTTTAGAATGGACGACTCCATGCACGGTAGTGTACCTGCAGGTGGTGGAGTCGCCCTCTCTGAAGGTGTCTTACAGACTAAAGGGGAGAGGGATGTGCATGATTGGCAGATCACTTGCTTAGGCAATTGAGTCAATCATAAGATGTCAAGTACCACACCAGATGTTGTTTTTGCACAAGATGCAGTAAGTTAATATTGATCCAATCCTGGAGAAACATTCGGAAGCAGTTTTAGAACATAAGTGGATGTTCTAGGGATATGATAACGACAGCCTCATTCGGGAGACAGTTATCATTCCAGGCTTCCAAGGTGACCTGGATGACAGAGTGACTGTCAGAGTTATAGTTTTCCCTCTGACGAGGGGCAGTATTTTGGACAGGTGATCCAAGCAGATACTGAGGGAGGCATGGCGCAGGATACTGATTAAGTTCAGTTGACGATACAGTCTAAGAAGTTTGGATTTGGAGTTCATTTATGAGCTAGGTCCCATCAGATATCCAAACACATTCTAAGACAGGTATTGCTCATTTTAGGAGATGGCTTTCTCCGCGAACTTGAGATATAGAGAGACATAGAAAGAAACATCAAAGTGGATCCACTCACTGAGGCTATTCCTCGAACGCAATAGTTTCGCAAACGGGTTTTGTAAGACTGACTAGTACAGGAGTTGGGTGTTCGGTATCACACGGGCTGTGAGTATGCGACATCGCAATAATTAGCCTTGAGCGCAAGTGGGAGATTGTTGGAGATAGTGCACTCAGAGTCAATTATTAGATCACAGTCACGTGATTGCAATGATTGAGAGAGGATCTATGCCAGTAGGACAGTCTTACTCAAGATGATAGTATGCTATCTGGTTTATCTTTATCATCGTGTACTGCTTTAGGTGACCTTACAGGTCACAATTGCACGTTGATAGAGCCCCTAGGATTCTTGCTTGACTGCCAGCAGTATGAGGGCGATCATATACGTGGGAGCTGGTAGTCTATAAGCACATCCTTAAAAGGTCCCTAGTCGTGGGAGTTTCGAGACAGGGCATCGATACTTCAGAGTAGACTAGTGTATACAGTCGAGATCCCGACGAGGGGCGGTGGCCGGTCTCACAAGCCACTGGTGTCAGTTGCTTCACCTAAGATATATACAGGTGCTCATTGGGTTATGAGTACACCGGACAGGACTCGCCAGGAACATGCTAGTTGGTCTTATACCTGACGTCAGATAGCAGTTCCCTGGTGACATGTGTACAGGTTAGTTCATCGACCTGAGGATCGTCATTTGACTCGTGTGAGTTCCCACTGTACTTTGATTACTACCCTACCACGCTCAAAGGAGACGTGGAAACAGGTTTTAGTTGGGTACAGTCCCAAGCCACATGGAGGCAGTGAGCGGATCTTCAGGGGTTCGTCTCTCCCGGTATTGGGGATGAAGTCGCGCTGTGTCTAGGAGAGACATTACACAAAGCTCTCGGCCGAGGCAGGAGATTTACTGGTTGGTATTCCAGTAGTATATCAGGGTGTTCTGGGCAACACTCCGACACGACTTGTACCGCTTTTGGGGATCTGACATTTACCAATCCCCTAGGCCTGCCATGCGATGCTCATAGACGAACGGACCGGACTGTACAGATATTGTCACTGACAGGCTCAGTAGGGTGTCAGGATGAGTTCGCTCATCGGCGTCCTTTTTGGTCAATACCTGGTAGCCCGTTACGTATAGGCTAATACCTCTGATGTGCTAGTGGTTAAATCCACAACCAAAGTATTGACGAGTCTTTAGAGTCCCCCACAGACCGGTTTCTCAAGTTTCGGGTGAAACGCTGTAGAGGCCGTATGGAGATATGGCAGGGTTCGATCAGATACGTGCGGTATTGCACGGATCATGATCGGACGGTTAATACTAGCGAGCTTTAGTTTAAGCCGAATCCTAGTATAGTACAGTGTAGATTTTGTCTCGTTGCATTTGTATTTCGGGCGGAATACAAATGCGGGTATGTATATACAGTAGCGGGTTTTTCCTGTAATTTATTATGGGATCAGTTTTTTGAAGTTGCCAGTTTGCTTTCCATTTCGGCCATTTTCCTTTGTATCTTTCTTTGGCCGGAAATTGGTGGAGAAGGGGTTATTTGCAAGCATGCAAATTTGTTTAGTGGAAGGTGTTTTTTGCATGTTGTAGTGTCATGATGGTTCTACCACCATTGACTTCATAAGTTCATGATTGCTTGACTTTTGGAGTAATCATGGTTGTTGATGATGAGAAGAGTGATGGTTGTTGTTGAGGTGACTTTCTTCATGATGATCATTATTTCTTTTCCTTGTATTATTGCTTCCCCCCTTTTGGCTTTACTCATTTTTCACTCTCTCCATTCTCATTCCTCAAGCTAAGGGGCCGGCCACTAAGGGGAGGGGCTGTCCAAAATTTGTGAGAGGCATTTTTGTTCTCTTCATGCTCACAAAAATCCCTTTGTTCATCTCAAAAAGTACACATCTCATTCCTCCAACCAAAAGGCAATTTCTAGTAACCCCAAATGAGACAAAGCATTCTACAGTTAACCTACAGCATCCTTGGGCACGTCGGCTCACTAACTTCGTGCCCGAGTTGCCTCGGTCCAGAGGTGGGAGCCCGTAAAAGAACCCGGCGATGTGGTGCCCTTCCGGAGAGAAGGTGAAGACCGGAGATTCCGCGGGGAGATCGGAACGACGACGAGAAGACCGAAGGACACGGATCGCTCGGTATATCTCTCTACCCCTTCTCTAGTTAGCTAGGATTAGATTAATGGCCCGATCCTGGATTTTCGTGCGCGGTGGTGCCGGTTCTAGTTTATAGAAAAGTTTTATATTCCACATTTTGACCTCGTTCAGATGGCCGGGGCGCCGCCTTGCACTTACAAAAAGTCTAAGTCCATTGTTTAAGAATTAAATTCTTTTATAGGTTAAACCCTAATTTCATTTAGGGGAATTAAATTCCCATGTGTTTTGAAAGAATTAAATTCTTTACACTCAACTCTCCCTATAAGTTTTGGATCTGCATGGCAGAATCTTCCCGATGAGAATTAAATTCTCAACTTATGGGGAGATCTGCTTCTGCAGATCTTCAACCATGAAGAAGAACTAAGTTCTTGTTTTAAGGGTTAAATCCTGTTTCTATTGGAGGAATTAAATTCCTAAGTATTTGGAGGAATTAAATTAACTAAACTCAATTCTCCCACTAAGTTTTGGATCTGTATGGCAGAATCTCCCCGATAAGAATTAAATTCTCAACTTATGGGAAGATCTGCTTCTGCAGATCTTCAACCAAAGGAAGAACTAAGTTCTTATTCAGAAGTGTTAAACTCTTAGTATGAGAATTAAATTCTCTTCTTGTGGAGCTTATGATCTCTTTCCCTTTCTTACCTAGGGTTTCTTTCTCTTCTGAGGAAATCTTCTTTTCTCTCTGAAGAATTAAATTCTCTTCTTTTTTCTCTGTTTGTTGTTGTCTCTCTCCAAAAAAAAAAAAAATCTTTTTCTCTTCTCTTCTTGGCTCCTATTTATAGGAAAAAGAAAAGAATCAGTTTGTTTATTTAATCTTTCATTGAAAGATTTCAATTGATTTTGTAACCAACATGATCTTTTAGATCACTTAGTGAATTTTATTCCCCATTGGATTTTTTAATCCAAAAGATATTATGTCTGTTATTCTTGGTGAATTTCAGGGAAATCTTTCCTTTATAGGATCTTTCTGTAAATTGGTGATTTTTAATCACCCTTGGATTTTTAATCCAACGGTGTTCCATTTTACAGAGCACAATTTTTTTTGTTTGGAAATATTTAAAGAAATATTTTTCCAGTTAGGGTTCTCGATTCTCTCTTAATTAGAATTTAATTCTATTAGTTCAGAAGGCTTAAGATCCTGTCACGTGTTGGCATGTGACCTTCTGATTGGCCATTTAATTAGAATTTAATTCTATTATTTCAGAGATCTTAGGATCCCATCACGTGTTGACACGTGACCCCCTGATTAAGCATTCAACCAGAATTTAATTCTGTTGTTTTAAAGAGCTCAGGAATTATCACGTGTCAATACGTGACCCTTGGTCATGTATGGGCACGTGATGCCCCATTGAGGTTTTCCCTATTGTTTTATTATACCTTTTTCAGTGCGTTTAAAGGCCCACCACGTGTGGACACGTGACTCCACTGATTGATTGTTTGATTAGAATTTAATTCTATTAATTAGAGAGCTTAGGAACCCACCACGTGTCTGCATGTGACCTCTGGTCACGTGTGGACACGTGATGCCCAATTGGGGTATTCCTTGCTGTTTTATTATATCTTTTAATCCCTTTCAGGGGGTTTAAAGGCCCATCACGTATTGGCACGTGATTCCCCATCGGGGTTTTTTCCTAATATTTTATGAGGGAACAGCGTTAGAAGAGAAGTTTATTAGGGAAGCTATGAGATTGCGTGACACTTGTTGGCCTAAATTAAACGACTTGGCATAATTTAATTCTCCTGTTTACCGTTCATTTCATTTCATTAGCATGGTCCAGATTCATATAGTGTATCATGATCAGTTTAGTATACATTGGTGCATGCATATCTCCCTAACAAAATCGTTTGACTTGTTTGAACATCCTGACATCTGTATTCTGGTCTAAGTGTATCTATATGTATCTAACTTATGAAATTTTACCATCTACATGTATCTGATTTGTAGCGTTCTTCATTTTTATTGATTAAGATATGGTAATGAGTGTTCCCTCATAAAAATAGGACATCGCCTCACGTGTTAGACACGAGATCCACCGCATGCAAAGCACGTGAATGCATGTGTCTGATAGGATTAAATCCTAAGGAAGCGCCTCACGTATTACACATGTGAGTGCCTGCATGCAAAGTACGTGAATGCCTATTTCTGATAGGACTAAATCGTATAGCAGTGCCTCACGTGTTAGACATGTGAGTCCCTGCGTGCAAAGCATGTAGGCACCTACTTCAAAAAGGATTAAATCCTATGGTAACTCCCACGTACATAGCACATGAGCATCAGCACCCAAAGTTGAAGCAGTTTGCTTCGGGAAGGGTTAAACTCTGCATGGGAAAATCTTTCCCTAAATAAGAAAGATATTCTCTATTAAACAGTAAGCCATTGGATTAAAGATTCAATAGTGATTAAAAAATCACCATTCAAATCAAAAGTTAGAATTAAATTCCATACACGGGAAAATATTTCCTTCAATCTTGTTAAAAAAACAAAATATATATATACACACACACACACACTCAATTAAACAGAAAGCTACTGGATTAAACATCCAACGTTGGACAAAATTCTTCGGGTGATCTTTAAGATCAATTAAATCAATTGATATCTCTCAATGAGAGAATTTTTCAAACTAATTGATAGTTTTTTCTCACCTATATAAAGAACCTGAGACTTCAAGCCTTATAAAGAGAATCAATCCCATAAAGTGATAGAAGAAAAAACCGAGAATTCAATTCTCTTTGAAGAACATTTTCTTGCTCCTCTCAAAGCCTAGGTAAACACAGAGATAAAAACATCTCCTTTGTCTATCATATATATATATACACAAAGATTTAACCCTCTAAAAAGAACTTAGTTCTTCCTCTAGATCTAAGATCCGAAAGACAAATCTCACATAGGTTGAGAATTTAATTCTCATCAGGAAGATCTTGTTCTTCAAATTCAAAGATCTAGGGAAAACTATCTTGCTTTATTAACCCCCATATAAACACAATGGAAGAAAGAACATGAAGAAGATGGAGTTCATACTCCCGGAACTTAGTTTCTTCATAATCAAGAACTTAGTTCTTAAAGAAATCTGATCTCAAATCCTCAAAATAGTGATCTTGGTGATCGTTAGTGGTCAAAATACCATCAACAGAAATTTAACTTCTTTAAAAAATATGAACAGAGATTAAATCTCTAAGGGCACCGCACCTCACGTGATATCAGCGTGAGTGCTCAAAAGAGACAATGAAGACAGTGCTTCACGTGATACCTGCGTGAGCGCACAGAAGACCCATGAAGACGACGCCTCATGTGCCACACACGTGAGCACCCAAAAGCAAGCACTCAGCACCCCACATGATATCCATGTGAGCGCCAAAGCCTGAGCGCCCCACGTGATATCCACATGAGCACCAAAGTCTGAGTGTCTCACGTAATACTCATGTGAGCGCTGTTTAAAAGTGCTCAGCACTAATAGGGCAATGTCCAAGCCTGGGCATCTTACGTGATACTCACGTGAGTGCCAAAATCTGAGCATCCCACGTGAACTCCAGAACATGATCTACATATTAAATCCATAGTCTAAATGACTAAGTGCTTAGCACTGATAGGGCAACGCCCAAGCCTGAGCGTCTCACATCATGTACACGTGAGTCTCATAATATCATTTCTTAGCACTGGGCGGGCATTAGAAAGCCCAATACTCAATCCAAAAGGGACTAGGCTTTTCTGAAGATGAACTTCTGTGATTATAGATCAAATGAGCCCATATGCTCACTGTAATCAAGCCTATATGCTCACCCTTATTAATTTGATCTTAATAAGATTAATGATCTTTAACTATACTTCTAAGTTAATCTTAGTCTCATATGAGACTACTATATCCTTAGCCCATATACGTTTATATATTTAAGTCGGTCTTAATCTAAAACAAGATTAACAATTCTTAAACTCGTGAACTGATGGAATATATGACCTAGGTTCAAACCCAAGTCTAATATATGGATTTGGACTACTCCATGCCCTACGGACGACGATATAATCTAGTCTCCGTATACAATCCATGGGCAACCATAATAAACAATATATATGACACGACATGAAGTGACCTACTAGAGCAGGTGAAAGTTGTTATCGCAACGCAATAATGTAATTAACTGCAGGGGCTTGTTTCTGCAGGGAAGAGCGTCCCCAGAACCAAAAACTGTTGATTGACGACGATCTTCTCTATAAAAGAGAGCATAACGGATTTTGATTCTCCTGATGTTGCAAATGAGATCAAAGGTCAGAAAACTTTCTTCATAAATAAGAGGGAATCTGATAAGTCATGCTATATCGGTCGTATCTGTCCAAACCTCCGATATACGCTGTCATAAATCAACTTGGCATCTTCGGAGAGGTGGATGGATATGTTTCATATAGCATTTGGCCCTAAATTCATGCAAGACGCCCTATCCCAATTCGTCTCTGTTTTCGGCGGTAAATAGATTCTGGCATGCTCGATGGGGCTTCTTTCTCTTTACACTCTACATTTCATGTGTCGTGTTTCGGGAAAAAAATCGTGGTTCACTATATTCATGGTTGCCCTTGGATTCGAGATACTAAATTTGGTATTTCTCCTCTGTGCAGAATCAATTGCTTTCAACTGCACTTCATGCATCAGCAACTCTTATTCCATCCCATCAGGAGGAGTTACTTATAGTCCCAATGCGGCCTATATATTCTCTATGCCGGCGGGGCAAGTTACAAAAGCGACCACCAGATTGTTCTTTGCGAACATGCTCCCCTCCTTGAGCTTTAGCTTCTTAATGCCTAAGGAAGAGGCTTCCCAAAAGTCGGTCTTTGATCGGCTAGCTACTATGGCGGCCCCCACTGATAGGTCGTCCTACTTTGAAGTTTCAGACTTCAATAGGCTGAAGGAAAGCTCGACAGGCCTCGTAAAGAAGCCCATAATTCCTAGGGATTGCCTCAAATGGCTCGCTTTCCCAGCTCCTACCATGCGTGAAGCCAGCAAGAGTTTATCGCCACTAAGATGGTCGGTCTTCAACAGGCTGACCACTTCTGCACCGGCTCCACCAAGAATGTCAGTATTTTAAAGGTTGACACCAAGCGAAGCTCTCAAACAACGTCGGGGGCATGATGAGGACGCCTTTAATACTGAGGTGGTTCCTATTGCACGACATGATCGATGTCGCCATTGGTGCCTAGTGAGACAGGATGGGGGGCAACTCCCTTTTTGGACTTACCCCACCAACTCTTATGGTGACTATTGATGCTGCTGTTCCAACTGGGAACAATTTCGAACCGCTTAGGAGGGTTCGCACAAAAACCCCCACGGCGATGTTGAAGAGATCGCCCCCGTCAGCAGAAGCTCCAATGCATCTGAAGCCGGGGCAGTCTTATCAGCGACTCTCCTCACAAATCCACAGAGTCTGGCAGAAAGTCCGAGACTCAAGACTTGATGAAAGCTGTTCTCGTCGACCGAAGAAATTCAAGGTTCAACAAGAGAATGATTATTCCTCCGCCATACAACAAGGGATTTCTCAAAAGGCGGTACCTGTCATAACGGTTCCTTATACTGCGGCTTCTCATAAAAGATTGAGGCCAGAGAAAGTTTGATCACCCGAGGCAAAACCCAAAGGCGAAAGCACCAAACGTCCCAACTCTGAGGGCTTACACATAGTCTATATGACTGGTGGTAAAAAGGAGAGCCGGGTTTCCGTTAGTCACAAACCGCAAACTTAGTCACTAACGAAAGCTTAGGAGCAACAACAGAAGCTTCAAGATATGTTTGCCAAAATGGCAGCATTTACCGGACCTAAAGAAAGTCCGGATAAAGAAGCGAAAGAACGCCAGGAGCAGGAAACCGATACCGAGTTCTTGCGATGGGTGCTCGAAAAGAAAGACAGGAATTCTATAGAGAAAGCTGCTAACATAAAGTAGATGGCTCTTCTGTTTCAAAACATAGTTGGGATGATGGTCTAACTAGAACCACCAGCTGAAAAACCTCCGGTGATTATCGAGGATGATAAAGGGGAAACGTCAAATCTGCCCCAGGCCCTATCAACGGGCAAGGAGGAAATGATCTCCAAGGAAGCGTTGGACGATTATATCGCTTAACAAATTAGAGCTCATCAGGCTAATGAAGCTGCCAATCAGCTCGTCAAAACTGGACGACCATATTCGGCCTGGTACGACCAGATGAAATACCCACCAGAATATACGCTCCTGAAGTTCCACATATATAAAGGAACATGTAATTCTCATCAACACGTTGCACAATTTAGAGCCCTGTGTGGCAATACTGGAGGCGATGACAAATTGCTGCTTCACTAATTCATCGGAAGCTTATTAGAGACAGCTTTTGAATGGTACTCGGAGCTCCCAAATGACTCCGTAAAAACCTTCTCTAAAATGGAGCTACTATTCACGCAAATGTTTGCCAGTGCCAGTGAGCGCACTCCAATCATGGCGCTGATCAATTTCGGGGTCTAGCCAGGGGAAACTTGGGTCTAATACATGATCTGATGGTGGAACCTGTGGTCCAAATTCGAACAGCGCATTGAGGAGTCTCCAACTATGGGGGATGATCCAACCACGTTCCAGGCGCTGATTGATAAGCAAGCCCAGATGGATCAGATGGGTCATGGTCCTTCCTCTTCAAGCAAGGACCCTCAAAATAATAAGGGCAAGAGAAAAGCAGCCTTTATCGCCAATGCACAGAAACAGCCGGGCGGTCCGAAAGCAGTTGTCCACCAAAACAACAGCCGTACGTGCCCAACCCTAGAAGAAAGAATGGGACATGCATATTCATACCCTCGCGATTAGACGAAGAGACTGTTTGAGCTGGCTATGCAAAATAATTTGATAATATTGCCAGAGCCGCAGTGACCCGCACAAGCTGGTGATGTTAACAACCTTACCTACTGCTCCTATCACTGGGTAGTGAGTCATCCAATCGAAGACTGCTACATCTTCAAAAACTAGGTCGTAGACCAGTATTAGCAAGGAAAATTCGCACTGTTAAATAATTGGAGGATGGATCCACCCCAAAAGCACGCACCCAAGAAAGTGGATGCGCAGGGGGCATCCTACTCGCTCGTGGAAGAAGATCCATGGGATGTATTTCTTTCGAAAAAAACCAAAAGAATACTGAAAGATTTACAAGCATGCCCGGCGATCAAGTAGAAAAGTCCACTTGAGCCGGAGATTATAGAAGGGATGTTGAAACCGCATCCCACACCGAAAATTGCTGACAAAGGGAAAAGTCCCCAAGTCAAGCCTTCAAAGTCTTCTAAGAAAAAGAAGAAGATTAAGAAGCCTGTGCAGCCAAATGAGAACGTCGACAAGCACATGGGCCTCCAAAAATATATATATGCACTGGAAGAGTACAATCAGAAAGTGCGAACGCTAGTCACACTTGAAGAGTTCCTCCAGCATATTCTCTGGAACAAGGACAATGACAATGATGAGGAAAATGACTCATCAGAGGAAGCAGAAGAATGTGTAGCAAGATGCCACATGATCTCCTAGTCATCACTATATAATGAAGAAGCTCTGCCGGCGTCGGACAACGATATGGATGAACTAGGGGCAGAATCGGCATCAATAATCCTGAAACTCAGAAGAAGACCCGATCAAAAGGCTGTTCAAAGAAGCTTTTCAAAAGAGCAAAGATGATCAGGAACGCTAGATGGCCATATATGAAAAGGCCAAATGACAGCATTTGAACAAAGAGGCTATGGCAAGGACGAATCATAAAGCTCTCCGACCAAACCAAGGCATGCCTGCAACAAATAAGAGCGGGACTAAAGCTGAGAAGCGGTTTGCCAATGCCCTATCAATAGGGATGAGGCTACCACCTCTCATGATGTACACTCTTGGGGTCCTATATTTCGGTGGTGGAGAGGGACGCCCAAAATACTGCTTGTACCACCGAAGAATCGCTCATCCCATCGAGGAATACAACACCTTCAAGAAGTGGTGGTAAGGATATGTTGCCCATAGAAAACACTTCAAAAAGGAGAAGCGCGAAGCTCGCGCTCGTTAATGTGAGAACGGCGTGACGGAAGTGCACAAAGAAGCAACTGGCAGCTGTCACATTGTTGGTACCAGTTCAGGAGAGGGGAAATCTCGGGTTCTGATGTTCGGGAGTGATTCTGAAGATGAAATGCCTCTCAACCCTCTCTTTGAAAGCTCCGCCTTGGAAAAGGAAAAGGAGGGGAAGAATTGCGAGAACATCCAGTTACGCAACCGCACTCTGCCCAAAAAAGCTCGGACCGGCGAACAAGGGTTCGAATAAAAAGGACAAAGGGAAGGGGAAATGCCTGAAGAGATCGCCCTTAATGAAAAGGTGGCCAAAAAGCTCGTCACAAAGGACCTACCTAAGAAAACTAAGGTGGATTATAATGTCCTTGCGCATTTGAGGAAGATACCCTCACAACTGAGCATACTGGATGCTCTACTCATATCCAAAGAAGCACGGGACTCCTTCATCAAAGCTTTACAAGAACCTCAGCCGTTTTAAGCCTTCCTCGCAGAAGAGAAGATGAAGAATGAACTGGTAGAGGTCTACATGGCTGATATTACATTCAGCGCTGAAGATCTACTCCTTAGTACATGTGAGCATAATCGACCGCTATATGTTACCGGGTACTGCCACGAGATCAAGATAGGAAAAATTCTTGTCGACAACAGATCCTACGTTAATTTTCTCAACGTGGGAGTGCTGAAAGAGATATGTATGAATGTTCACTATCTTTCCCGAGACAAAATTATTATCTCAGGGTTCGACTCGCAGTCGTCACGGACGCTTGGGTCCGTAATATTGACGCTCCGCTTCGGGCTGCTCAAATTCAATGTCATTAATGCCAATACCTGTTATAACGCTCTACTCGGCAGACCTTGGCTACATGAGTATAACGTCATCCTTTCTATACAACATCGGTGTATGAAGTATTACAAAGATGTCCTGGAGTACACCATCACGGGAGAACTCAATCCTTTCTCGGTGAATGAAGTGTGAAAGTATGAAGAAGCTAAATACTTTCAGCCGGATTTCGAGGATACTGAATGGTGCCACAAGCTGGAAAATAAGCAAAAATCCATGGCCACCATCCATGTCTTCAGAAGCGATACCAAAGAAGATGAAAAAATAGTCTACTCAGGACAGCCTCAAAAGGAGAATAAGAAATCCGGAACATCGACCCATGTCCTGTCTTTGGAAGCGACTCTGAAGATGAGACTAATGCAGTGTTATCCATTTTCCCATCAGCGCTGACTCTTGCCGAAGTGGATCAAAATCTACATATTATGATAACTCTACCTTGACACTACAGGGAACTTGATGCGTTCAATACATAGAGTGTACAGGAACTAGAAACCTTCTACGTGCCTCCAAGACGAAGAGGTGAAAAGGCAATTCTCTTTTATAAATCTATGGAGACCAAGGTGGAGAAAGAAGTCTGGCATGGGGCCGATCCCACTCTTAACAAGTTCCAGCCCATCTGTATACTAAGATATTATGCGAAAGGATTAAAGGAGCTATTAAAGCGCCAAGGCATGCCTCTCGAACAAACTGTTCGACAGGCCCAATTCTATAAAAAAAGATTTGGAATATTCCCGGGACACAACGAAAGAAGCCCAACAGGAAGATGGAAACAACTGGGCTGGGATATATTCGGTCCAAGAAACAGGAGCAAATCTACAACTGCTATGCCATAAATAGCTCGAATGGAGAAGAAAATGTTTCTCCAAGCAACCATGTCGCTGAACGAGGAAAAAGTCCCGCTCGAAGAACTCTAAGTCTGTCACTTGAAGAGCAAATTGAAAAGATATTAAACGATGCTTGTCAGGCGAGCTGAGACAACCACAGTCGCGAAATGTCCATATATGAAAAGGCCAAGACATGACGTCTCAGTAAGCAATCATTGGAAAAGGTAGAACATGATTCTATTTATCCACAGCCCGTTATGTGCTCTCGCGAAGAAGGAAAATCCTGAAGCGGAGATGAGAATAAAGCGACAATCGCAATCAATGTTCAAGGACAACAAAGTAGGTCCAAGACGTCATTCAATCGAGAAAACTTCGGTTGTAGCCCATCCCTTATAAAGAAGATGAGTCGGAAATATTCATTTCCTCGAGACAACACAGGAAAGATCTTCATGTTAGGTTTGCCTCGCACCCTATAATGAGTTTTGAAGCATCACATGTCTCAAAGTTTGGATTTTGATGGTTAAACAAGCATGCAAAGGAATCGATCCTTGAAAATTAGGGTTACAAAACCTAAAGCTAATAAAATTAGGGTTTCGAGACTACAACCTTTGTAGCTCCCTATTGCTGGACTCCTTGGTCTCTTGGGTGTTGGAAGAAGGTCCTCTTGAAGTCCTCTCACGTCCACGATGATCCACCCGGAGTTCCCCGTCCAAGCTCGCAACTTCGAGAATCAAAGAGAACACTCTAAACAAGTTGGCTAAACTTGTGTAGAATGATGTTGTGGTTAAGATTCTCACTTCAAAAACCTTTCTTTATGTGTATTTTACTCACTAGAAGAAACTAGAGAGCAAATATTGAAGGAGGAAGAAGATGGAGGCTTTCTTTTAACAAGAGTTAGAATGATAACCATGAAAAGAAAATGAAATATATCTTTATATATTTTATTTCTTCTCACTTCAAACCATGGTTAAACCTTTGAGTTATTATTTAATTAGGGTTTAAAACACATAAGGAAAGTTTAATCCAAGGTTAAAGGTAGTGAGAATGGTTAGGTTAAAGAAGAGTGTAGAAACAACTCAAGAATTATCCTTTCCTTTTCTAATTTTGTTTTAAACCTAAAACCAAATAATAACTCATAAATTTATCCATGGTGTGAGTCTTATATTGCCACCATTTCTATGTGTAAACAACCATGATAGATGGGTGCATGTATGTATATATGTATGCACATCCATATGTGCATGAAACTAGAAAGAGAGAAAGAAACACATACATGCATGCATACATCCATCATATTCAAGAAAGGTTTTAAGTGAGAAAACTAATGGTTAAATGATAAATCAACACTTGATTTAGCAATCCGGCCATATCACATATGACCCCACCAAAAGCAAGCCACCCGATCAATGTTCGGTATCCTATATGCGCATTTTGATCGGGTCCATGCGCATATCGCATACGTGCACCACAACGTTTCGCCTGAACTGGGTAACTCCTTTGTGGGACTCTAAGACTCGTCAATACGCCGGCAGAGGGTGATGATCATATCAAACACCCCCAAGCCGCAAGCGGTCAGCTAAACGTAACGGCCACCCGGGTATTGAGCGATCAGAAGAAAACAAGCGAACCTGCTGCAACTCCCGTCGAGCCAACCGGCAACACTACCGTACAGTCCGGTCTCTTCGTCAGATATGCTGCATATCGAGCCTAGGGATGGTCACGTCGACCCTAATAACTCAATAAGTCATGCCGGTGAATGGTCTATAACAGATCGAGAAACTACTGATAACACTTATCAGCAAATCTCAGCAGCCCTGGCCAGGGACTTACTGATATAACCAGTCGGGCACAGTACAGCATCAACTCCCAATACCGGGAGAGATGAAACCCCTCCTATCGCTCATCGCCTTCGTGTGTCTCGGGACTGTACCTAACGGCCACCTGTTTGCACGACTCAGTAGAGCCGTGGTAGGGTGGCAATCAAAGTACAGTGGGAGAACACACAAGACTCTATGACGATCTCGGGTCTACAGACTAACCTGTACCAGTGTCACCTGAGAACTGCTATCCGACGATAGATATAATTCCATACAGGAGTTCTCGGTGAGTCCGTCCAGTGTACCCAGTCACCACTGAGCACCCGTATATGATCTTGATGTCAAACATCGATGAATGTGGGAACATCCATCGCCCATCGTATGGGTCTAGTATCATATACTCTAGTCTACTCTGGTATATCAATGCCCCGTCTTGATATACCTACGACTAGGGACTTTCCAGGATATGCTTATAGACTACAGATGTCCCACTAGTATGATCTCCATCATAATCAGAGTAGTCAAGCCGATATCCTCAGGGCTTTATCAGCATGTATGAATGAATAAAAGCATGATCAAAACAACATGTCAGATAAAGAAGAACCAGATAGCATACTATCATGTCGAGCAAGAATGCATACTGAATATATATACACATGTATAGATACATCCACTATCATATAATGGCCTCTAGGGCATACATATATCCAACAATCTCCCACTTGCACTAAGGCCAGTTATTGGCGTATCTCATACCCAACATCTCAAAAAGTCGCTCATGCTGCAGCTGAGGGAGGGCCTTGGTGAATAGATCCGCGGCGTTATTCTTTGTGTCTACCCTCCTAATCTCGATCTCGCGGCGATCTACAATCTCCCGGATCAAATGAATACGCCTCAGGATGTGTCTGGACCGCTGATGTGATCTGGGCTCCTTGGCTAATGCCATAGCCCCATTATTGTCACAATACAAAGGTATTGGATCAATAATGGTTGGAACTACTCCTAGCTCCGAGACGAACTTCTTCATCCAGACGGCTTCCTTGGCGGCATCATTTGCAGCAATGTACTCTGCTTCCATCGTAGAGTCTGCAACGGTATCTTGTTTGGAATTCTTCCAACTCACCGCCCCTCCATTGAGGGTAAATACAAACCCAGAGATAGATTTGCTGTCGTCCTTATCGCTCTGGAAGCTCGAATCGGTAAAGGCCTCCATTTGGAGATCTCCATTACCATACACCAAGAACAATTCTTTAGTCCTTCGTAAGTACTTAAGAATGTTCTTCACAGCTGTCCAGTGATTCTCCCCTGGGTTGGATTGATACCTGCTTACAACACTAAGTGCATAAGCTACATCTGGGCGTGTACATAACATCGCATACATTATAGATCCTACTGCTGAAGCATAGGGTATAACACTCATGCGAGCTCTCTCTTCATCGGTCTTTGGACAAGAATCCTTGGAAAGAGTGATCCCATGGCAAGCGGGTAAGGCACCCCTCTTGGAGTCTTCCATACTAAACCTATTTAGGATGGTGTCAATGTATCTGGTTTGGGACAATCCCAATAACCTTTTGGATCTATCCCTATAGATCCTTATGCCCAGAATGTATGTGGCATCACCCAGGTCCTTCATGGAGAACCTCAGTGATAGGAAAGATTTGACCGACTGCAGCATAGGAATATCATTTCCTATCAGAAGAATGTCGTCCACGTATAATACGAGGAATGTGACAGCTTTCCCTACAGCCTTCTTATAAACACAAGGTTCATCTGGATTTTTGATGAAATCAAACTCTTTGATAACATCATCGAAACAGATGTTCCAACTCCGTGATGCCTGCTTTAACCCATATATGGATTTAAGCAATTTACATGCTTTCCCGCTGCTCCCACTGTCAATGAAGCCCTTTGGCTGATCCATATAAACGCATTCTTCTAAATTTCCATTTAGAAATGCAGTTTTAACGTCCATCTGCCAGATTTCATAGTCGTAGTGAGCAGCAATAGCAAGTAGGATCCGAATGGATTTAAGCATGGCTACGGGAGAAAAAGTCTCGTCATAGTCCAAACCTGGTCTTTGTCGAAAACCCTTTGCCACAAGTCTTGCCTTATAGGTCTCCACCTGCCCATCTACACTAATCTTTCTTTTAAAGATCCATTTGCAGCCCACAGGTTTTACCCCAGGGGGTACAACGTCCAAAGTCCATACTTTGTTGGTGTACATAGACTCCATTTCGGATCTCATGGCATCCAGCCACTTCACAGAGTCTCTACTCGTGATAGCTTGCTGAAAACTGGTAGGATCATCATCATCCATGATACAGTCTTCTCTGTCACCATCAATGAGGAAACCGTAGTACCTCTCCGGTGGGCGAGAAGTCCTACCAGACCTACGGAGTGGCCGAGGTTCTTCAGTTTCTGTTGTAACAGCCGGTTCAATCAAATCGTCATTTGTAGTTTGTGTCTCCAGAACCTCTTCTAGATCCACCACCTTGCCATCATCTTTATCTGTGAAAAACTCTTTTTTCAAGAATGTGGCATACTGAGAAACAAACACTTTTTGTTCCTCTTTGTGGTAGAACAGATATCCATAAGTATTCTTTGGATATCCCACAAAGTTACACATGACTGACCGTGTCTCGAGTTTGTCCGGATTCTGGTTTTTAACATAGGCTAGGCAACCCCAAATCTTAATTCTCTTAAGAGATGGTCTCTTCCCATGCCATATCTCATATGGCGTGGTAGACACGGCTTTGGTTGGAACCCTGTTTAGCAGAAACGCTGCAGTCTCCAATGCATGCCCCCAAAACGAGACTGGTAAGTCAGCGTCACTCATCATGGACCGGACCATATCTAATAGGGTCCTATTCCGTCGTTCTGACACACCGTTATGCTGTGGTGTGTAAGGAGGAGTGAGCTGAGAGAGAATCCCATTCTCTTTTAGGAAGTTTGCAAATTCTGTACTGAGATACTCACCACCTCGATCTGATCGAAGCATCTTAATACTCAAGCCGGTTTATTTTTCTACTTCTTGTTTATATTCAATGAATTTCTCGAAAGCGTCGGACTTGTGCTTTAATAAAAATACATGACCGAATCTTGAGAAATCGTCAGTGAATGTAATGAAGTATGAAAAACCGCCTCTAGCCTGTGTAGACATCAGCCCACATACATCACTATGTATGAGGCCTAGGAGCTGAGTAGCTCTTTCTCCGTGTCCGGTAAACGGAGTTTTGGTCATTTTACCCTTGATACAAGACTGGCAAGTCGCATAAGATTTATATTCAAAAGAGTTTAAATATCCATCTTTGTGTAACTTGTTTAGTCTTGTTTCGTTAATATGACCAAGTCTACAGTGCCAAAGAAAAGCTTCATTTAATTCTGAAAGTTTTCTTTTATTAGTGTGTTGTATACTGAAAACTGTGTGTTGATTTAGGACATATATTCCGTTATTGAGCGTACCATACCCAACCAACATTTGATTCAGGTGAATGTTCATAACATTGTTCTGCAATATAAAATTATATCCTTCATTGTCCAACAAAGAAACGGATATTATATTACATAGCATACTTGGTACAAAATAACATGGATTCAAAACCAAAATACATCCAGATGGCAACCCCAAGTGATACTCTCCCACTGCGACTGTATGTACATTGGAACCATTTCCAACGCGGAGAGTATGGTCACCTATCGTCAAAACCTTGCTATTTCTCAGCCCCTGCATAGAATTGCAAATGTGAGAACCTGAACCGGTATCCAATACCCAGGAAGCAGAGTTTATTGAAAAACAGTTTTCTGTCACAAACGCACCTGAAGCAGAAGCATCCCCATGCTTCTTCTTGAGACTTAAGTACTCCGTGCAGTTGCGCTTCCAATGTCCTGTCTTGTGGCAATGAAAACATTCGCCCTTCCCCGAGTCTCCAGCCTTGGACTTTTCCTTTCCCTTCACCTTTTTAACTCCACCTTTAGGATTGGTGGGCTTCTTCTTTTTCTTTCCCTTGGCCTTAGCATTCGGGCGAGAAGAAGAAGATTGTCCAACAGTCATAACGGGAGTTCTTGCTGACTTCATAGTGCTCTCTGCACTCCTTAACATGTTAAGGAGTTTAGGGAGTTCCTTCTCCATGCCATGCATGTTGAAGTTCACTATGAACTGAGCAAAGGTGGAGGGAAGGGACTGTAGAATAATATCTATATATTGTTCATTGTCCATCGTCCATCCAAGGTCCTCAAGCTCTTCTATAAGAGCTATTATCTTCAGAACATGGTCTCCTACTGGTGTGCCAGGGGCCATTCGCATCTGAAACAATTTCTTTGATGCTTCGTATCGTAATACGCGGGATTGCTCTCCATACAACTCCTTTGTATGGAGCAATATACCGTGAATGTCCATATCCTCGTGCTGCTTTTGATGTGTGTTATCCATCGATGCAAGCGCGATGCATTTTACCGTGGCACAGTCAGCGTCCCATGTCTTGCGGACTTCAATGTCCGCAACTGAGGATTTTGGACCTGGGACGGGCGGGGCTGAAGCCGTGAGGACATATGATACTTTATCATAAGTCAAGGCGATTTTCAGATTCCTCAGCCAGTCTTTATAGTTGGTCCCATTCAGTTTGTTTTTATCTAGTAGAAGCTTGAGTCAGTCATGGGTATCTGCCATTAAGAGAGAGAAAAGAATACACTCAGCGAAAGCTCTTGCATAGATTAGATTGGTTATTATCTTGTCTAATCGATGTTTCCCACTGCTTTTATCGAGTTTTTCTTTCAAACCTTAAAAAGAAAAACTAGCCAGGATTAATTACAGTCTACAACTTCGCTAACCGTTCAGCCAGGCCAGTGTCGGTACATGAGGGAGGTTCCCCGTGCTTTCTCACGGACCTAATTAGAGTAAACCTCGTTTTCCCAGAGGCGGAGCCCCGTTAACACCTTTCTAGACACCTAATGAGTTAGCTAATTGTAAACTGTAAAACTCTCCTAGGAGCAACTATTGCCCACAGTGGTATCGGGATCCAACCATCACATGGAAGGTATGCAATCTCATTGCAAATTTCAACTATTGAAATTCCCGATGTTGTTTTTACCCCCAAGTACTTATGACCTTAACTAAGGTCAACAAATCATAAGTACCAGTCAAGTTCTACCCGTCATTTCTTGATCAATTAGACCCACTCATATGACCCTTAACTATGGTCAACAAAGTCATAAGAATGTCCTAATTAATCTGTATCATATGCAATGTAGGAAGACATCAATTAGCTACCGTACACTACGCCTTAACTATAGTCAACAAACGTAGCACGAATACTAAGTATTCTACTTCCTAAAATGACGGAGGGTTGTGGATGATTTTTAAGAAAATCTTTAACGCTTTGAACTTGATATCGTTGTAGAATCAAATGGTTTTCAAAAGGAGTGGCTTAAGCTTCGCAGTTTTTGAAATATAGCCTTTTTATAAATAGCCGAGTGGTTTTCAAATCCGATTCTACAACATCCTTTTAGGTTTATTTTCTTTACATTAATCACATTAATGCAATCCCATCATTTAAGTCCTTAAGCCAATCACAGAAAAGAAACGAAAATAACACGTACGCTTATGCCATCCGCATTCGCCACAATGTTCCGTTATGCACCGTTAGGTTACTTAACTAACGGCATACCGGGACGGGACTAGCGCGGGTGTAAAACATAAGCAACGTCTACTATATATCATATATATAGTATGTCATTCGTCTCAGACATCACAGAACACAGGCAGCAGAAACATAGATATAAAGTGGGATATACTAGGACGTCCATATTTAGTATTTAGACAGAATAGAAAATACGGATTCCACAGTCGCGATGAATAGCCAAGCCCACACCCTGGACCCCTACGAGAGCGGCAAGTGACCCTACCAATTCTGGAGTTTAGGAGACCCGGTCTCGACTCCTCGAGATGGCCTCCCACTGAACCCCAGAACTCGGTCACCTGTGCTCCCCTCCTTGGGTCCATCCCAATGCGGAAAAGAAAATAATATACAACACTGGTGACACAACCTCAACCCGGAAGTGCCCCAAATAAAAGAATATTACATTACATTTGAATTTACATGAATGAAAATATAAAACTCTCATCTCACATAAAACCCCCCCGGCTATTCAATCGCGACAATCCTGCACATCATATCTCAGCAACACATAATATCTCTTATCATCAACGTAAGTAAGTATGCATGCCCCAATTGTCGTTGATGTATAGCAACGAAAACGGCGATATCGTACATACTACACTTACGGTCACAGAAAAGAATGTAAAACTATAATATTTGGAATCCACATTCTCTTTAGACATCATAAATGCGAAATATCACATATTTCGTATTTCATGCCTAAACTATATGAATTCCACATATTGTATCACATTCCAGATAAACAGACAGTATTAAAGTTTTCGAACGAACGATCAAGTACCCAAGATTCACTAAAGCTCAACACTTGAGCAGGGTTCAAAAATCCGGAGTGTGACACAGTAGTAGCGGTCCAGCCGTAGAAGGGTCAAGCCAACGCCTCACATGTGGCATGCCGTACTGCCCCAAACCTTAAGGGTCAAAGGGCAGTTCAAGACGGTCACATAATCGAGTTAAGGTTTGTTGTCTTCTAGAGGGTCCACCACAAAAATACTTGCACGTATCTCCAAAGTATTTAAACCCCATGAATAGTGAGCAAATGACACTCGTTCAAACACTTCAATACTTTCTAATTTACCCGGATAAACAATGAAATGAAAATTCCGATCGAATCTACGCGTCCAAAACCATCTCCAGAAAATACAGTACTATATTCAGATTAAACATACCTAAAACACTGTACAAGCAGACATAAGAATTATAGTGTAATTTTCATGCAATGATACCACTGTACGGCCGCGGAGCCGCGGCCTAAGCAAGGAATCGCCGCGGTTCCGCGGCCATTTGAACTGTTCATGGCATCGAATTTCACCATATTTCTTATTTTTCCCTGCTGTATTTTTTAAGCATTTTTAATTCTGAAAAAGGTCAGATTTTAAAATTTGTCCAGAGAGGGTCTAAAAAAAGCGTATTTTTGTCCGATCGGGATTTTTACTTCGTAAAAGCGTCGCCTAATGTTCTAGGTCGGCTCTGATACCAATGTTAGGTTTGCCTAGCACCCTATAATGAGTTTTGAAGCATCACATGTCTCAAAGTTTGGATTTTGATGGTGCTAAACAAGCATGCAAAGGAATCGATCCTAGAAAATTAGGGTTACAAAAATTAAAGCTAATAAAATTAGGGTTTCGAGACTACAACCTTTGTAGCTCCCTTTTGCTGGACTCCTTGGTCTCTTGGGTGTTGGAAGAAGGTCCTCTTGAAGTCCTCTCACGTCCACGATGATCCACCCGGAGTTCCCCGTCCAAGCTCCCAACTTTGAGAATCGAAGAGAACACTCTAAACAAGTTGGCTAAACTTGTGTAGAATGATGTTGTGGTTAAGATTCTCACTTCAAAAAACTTTCTTTATGTGTATTTTACTCACTAGAAGAAACTAGAGAGCAAATATTGAAGGAGGAAGAAGATGGAGGCTTTCTTTTAACAAGAGTTAGAATGATAACCATGAAAAGAAAATGAAATATATCTTTATATATTTTATTTCTTCTCACTTCAAACCATGGTTAAACCTTTGAGTTATTATTTAATTAGGGTTTAAAACACATAAGGAAAGTTTAATCCAAGGTTAAGGGTAGGTGAGAATGGTTAGGTTAAAGAAGAGTGTAGAAACAACTCAAGAATTATCCTTTCCTTTTCTAATTTTGTTTTAAACCTAAAACCAAATAATAACTCATAAATTTATCCACGGTGTGAGTCTTATATTGCCACCATTTCCATGTGTAAACAACCATGATAGATGGGTGTATGTATGTATATATGTATGCACATCCATATGTGCATGAAACTAGAAAGAGAGAAAGAAACACATACATGCATGCATACATCCATCATATTCAAGAAAGGTTTTAAGTGAGAAAACTAATGGTTAAATGATAAATCAACACTTGATTTAGCAATCCGGCCATATCACATATGACCCCACCAAAAGCAAGCCGCCCGATCAATGTTCGATATCCTATACGCGCATTTTGATCGAGTCCATGCGCATATCGCATACGCGCACCACAACGTTTCGCCTGAACTGGGTAACTCCTTTGTGGGACTCTAAGACTCGTCAATACGCCGGCAGAGGGTGATGATCATATCAAACACCCCCAAGCCGCAAGCGGTCAGCTAAACGTAACGGCCACCCGGGTATTGAGCGATCAGAAGAAAACAAGTGAACCTGCTGCAACTCCCGTCGAGCCAACCGGCAACACTACCGTACAGTCCGGTCTCTTCGTCAGATATGCTGCATATCGAGCCTAGGGATGGTCACGTCGACCCTAATAACTCAATAAGTCGTGCCGGTTAATGGTCTATAACAGATCGAGAAACTACTGATAACACTTATCAGCAAATCTCAGCAGCCCTGGCCAGGGACTTACTGATATAACCAGTCGGGCACAGTACAGCATCAACTCCCAATACCGGGTGAGGCGAAACCCCTCCTATCGCTCATCGCCTTCGTGTGTCTCGGGACTGTACCCAACGGCCACCTGTTTGCACGACTCAGTAGAGCCGTGGTAGGGTGGCAATCAAAGTACAGTGGGAGAACACACAATACTCTATGATGATCTCGGGTCTACAGACTAACCTGTACCAGTGTCACCTGAGAACTTCTATCCGACGATAGATATAATTCCATACAGGAGTTCTCGGTGAGTCCGTCCAGTGTACCCAGTCACCACTGAGCACCCGTATATGATCTTGATGTCAAACATCGATGAATGTGGGAACATCCATCGCCCATCGTATGGGTCTAGTATCATATACGCTAGTCTACTCTAGTATATCAATGCCCCGTCTTGATATACCTACGACTAGGGACTTTCCAGGATATGCTTATAGACTACAGATGTCACACTAGTATGATCTCCATCAGAATCAGAGTAGTCAAGCCGATATCCTCAGGGCTTTATCAGCATGTATGAATGAATAAAAGCATGATCAAAACAACATGTCAGATAAAGAAGAACCAGATAGCATACTATCATGTCGAGCAAGAATGCATACTGAATATATATACACATGTATAGATACATCCACTATCATACAATGGCCTCTAGGGCATACATATATCCAACACTTCAGCCTTGTCATGAAGCACCAAATGATAACGCTTCCGGAATCTCGTCACCCCGAACAGATAAATAAAGTTCATCATTTGGATTATTGCTCCTATCGTTGAGCAATAGGTCACCCACTTGAAGACTGTTTCATGTTCAAGAACTGGGTGGAAGGCCAATATCAACAGGGTAGGTTTATGTTATACAACAGCTGGAGGATAATCCCGCCACAAAAGCACGAGCCAAAGAGGACCTATACCATCAAGATAGGGCCAGCACGACCGTGAAAATGGAAGCGGATTCGTACCTGTCATATGGTAGCTCTCTCAAAAAAGGGAGAAGATGAGGACATGAATGTCCTCTTCGGATACATCGCAAATGAAGACGATGACGAAGAGATCTCAGAATTTCCGCCGGCATCAAAAGAGCCGGATGATGGAATGCATACCATGGCGGACAACCTAAAAAAATCAACCTAGAAACGGAGGATGATCCGAGGCCGGCGTTTATCAGTGAGCTGCTGTTCAAAAAACAGGTAGCCACATTAAAAGATGTGCTTAAGTAATACAAAGACCGATTCGATTGGAACTACTTTGAAATGCTGGGTTTAGATCCAGAGGTAGCAGTACACAAGCTGGCCATATCGCTAGAAATGAAACCAGTCAAGCAGGCAGCTAGAAGGATGCGACTTGAACTCGAGATGAGTATCAACGCCGAAGTCAAGAAATTAATCGACTCCGGTTTCATCCAAGAAGTTAAGTATCCCAACTGGATCGCTAACATCGTTTCAGTGATGAAGAAAAATGGGACGGTTTGCATTTGTGTGGACTTTCGGGACCTATACAAGGCATGCTCGAAAGATGACTTCCCAGTGCCCGTTACCAAGCTAATGATCGATAACATGTCCATCCATGAAGTCTTCTCTTTTATGGATATATCTTCAGGATACAACCAAATAAAGATGGATCCTAAAGACCAGAAGCATACCACCTTCCGGACTCTGTTGGGCGTATTCTGCTATAAAGTGATGCCCTTCGGGCGGAAGAACGCTAGATCTACGTACCAAAGGGCCATGAAGAAGATATTCGATGACATCATACACAAGATCGTCAAATGCTATATCGATGAACTTGTAGTTAAAGGCAAATCTCATGAGGAACACTGGGAACATCTAAAGATCATGTTCGAGCATCTATGGAAGTATAATCTGAAGATGAACCCTCTAAAGCACACGTTTGAAGTCTCCTCAGGCAAATTCCTAGGCTTCATCATCCGCCGCCGAGGTATCGAAATTGATCCCTTAAAGATCAAGGAAATTATGGAAATGCCCTTGCCAAAAACCCTCAAACAACTGCGATCTCTTCAAGAAAAGCTCGCATACATCCGGCGGTTCATATCCAACCTCTCTGGAAAATGTCGTCCCTATAGCCATCTGATGAAGAAGGGGACCCCGTTCATCTAGGATCAGAAATGCCAAAATGTATTGGAAGAAATCAAATAATACCTACAAAATCCGCTGGTATTGGCCGCTCCGGTTAAGGGAAAACCCTTTATCTTATACACGACAGCCCTTGAAGGTTCCCTAGGCGCGCTGTGGGCATAAAAGAACGATCAAGGAAAAGAGAGGGCTCTTTACTATCTAAGTCAAGTTCTCCTAGGGATAGAAAGAAACTACTCCCCCATCAAAAAGCGTTGCATGGCGTTGATCTTTGCAATAACGAAACTCAGACACTACACCTTGGTGTATGAGATCCATCTCATATCAAAAGTGGATCCACTTAAGTATCTGATGTCAAAGGCCATACTAATGGGAAGGCTTGGCAAATGGGCCCTACTACTGATGGAATTCTCGATAATATATCGACCCCTCAAAGCGGTGAAAGGACAAGCCATCGCCGACTTTCTTGCAAAATATCCGATACCGGCCGATTCTCCCCTAAACTGTGAGTTGCCGGATGAACACACGTTCGACGCGGTCAAAGAGGAGAAAGAAAAAAATGAGTCTCGATGGGAGCTCTACTTCGATGGAGTATCTTCCATGAACCGGCGAAAGAAGAAACTCCCATAATCAAAGTCGGGGTAAGTCTTATTTTCGTTGCTCTACAAGGAAGAATATTGCGGTATGCTCTTTCCTTGATGGAACTCAGAACCAATAATGAAGCAGAATATGAAGCTTTGATAGTCGGTCTTGAGATTGCTATCGACAGAGGAATCAATGACCTCCTCATATATGGAGATTCTCAGCTGATCGTCGGTCAAGTAAATAGTGAATATCAGACATGCAAACTAGAGCTAATAATGTATGGAGAAAGAGTGTAACGGCTGCTGACCCAAATCCCTTCCTATACCGTGGAAAGCATACCGCGAGCAAAAAACAGTAAGGCGGATGCGTTAGCCAAGTTGGCTAAAAAATTGGCCGACAAAGACCTCAATGATGTAAGGATCATTGTTCAAAACCGCAAGATCCAGGTGCCAGCAGATATACATTCGGAAGCCCTGATAAAACTATCCGAAGAAAGAGAAACGACCAAACAAGAAGTTCTCCCAACAGAAAATGAAGAAGAGGTCGAGGACTATAGAAAAGCCTTTATAGGTTATTTAAAGGCCCAACGGACACCCGAATATGCGTCATCTAGATATCAGCTCATGAAACGAGCTCTGTCGTTCAATGATACTTTATACAAGAGATCCTTCGACTTTGTATGGTTAAGATGCCTAGGACTGATAGAAGCAAAGAAAGCCATCCAAGAGGTACACGATGGACTTTACGGTTCCCATCAAGCGGGACCAAAAATAAAAATGAAGATAAAAAAAGATAGGCTATTATTAGCCCACGATAATTCAGGACTGTCTCAAATATGCGAAGCAATGTCACTCATGCTAAATACACGAGGACTTCATACATCAATATCCAAATCCGCTGCATCCGATAGTAACCAGTTGGTCGTTCGAGATGTGGGGAACTAATATAATCGACCCTAACGAAGCAGCGTCATCCAGAGGATATCGGTTTATACTTGCAACAACCGATTACTTCTCTAAGTGGGCAAAAGTAGTAGAGAATATCCTCTACATCTTCAAAACTCATGTTATCTATCGGTTCAGAACTCTGCGACGGATAATTTCGGATAATAGACCAGTTTATAGACGCCACAATATAAGCCGCTTCGCCCAACAACATAAGATAGACTGGAGATATTCCTCGGTCTATAATCCTCAGGCCAATGGTCTACCTGAAGCATTCAATAAGACCTTGGCCAAGACGGCCACAAATACAACACCATATGTATTGGTGTTTGCATTGAAGTAGTACTCCCACTGGAGATAGAACTCCCCTCATTACGAGTGGCAGTTCAATATAAGCTAACAGATGAAGAAAATGCTCACCTTAGGCTTGAGGAGTTTGATACTCTCGATGAAACCCGCATTATAGCACAACAAAATCTGGAAGCTTATAAGGAAAGGATTAAATGATTATACGAAAGAATAACCAGGCCGAGAACATTTCGCCAAGAAGAACTCGTGTTGGTTGTTAAAAGACCCATGATTCCAAATCGTGCAAAACGGGAAAAGTTCAAGCCAAACTATGAAGGCCCGTACATCATAGATAAGGTCTACCAAGGTGGAGCTTACCTGCTTATGGATATGCATGGAGAAAGGCCACTTCGCCTAATAAACGGCCGATTTCTCAAAAAATACTACGCTTGAAGAGTCACGACTTAGATCAATGATAGATGACGACGCTTGTGTCTGCTCGCTATCTTTTTGAGTCAAAACTTTGAAAGTGGCACCGAATGATATGCACCCGTCAAGGATGATGGACCGCGATGTCCTTAAACTAGCATGTTGCCCTACGGCTGGTCTCCATATTGACCCCTGTATATAATCCACGGACACAAACAAGCCATATTCAATCCATGTATCCTATGGACCGCAATGTCCTAAAACTAGCATGTTGCCCTATGATAAATCTCTATATCGATCACCGTATACAATCCACAGGCACAAATAATATGAACCCATACTATGTTCCTATGGAACACTATGTCCTTAAACTGGTATTGGACCGAAACGTCCTTAAACTAGCATGTTGCCTTACGACATGGGCCATATAACCAGCCGTATACAATCTACGGGTATAAACAATTCATATCTCTCCCAGGCCCCATCGGAAAAACTATGCATGAAATCCCCATCAGCCAGGAAGCTCTGCCAATGATGCAAAAAGTGTCGTGACCTGCAGCGGAGAGTGCGTTACCTTATAGGCCGCCTGTCTCTTTAAGCGATGTAAAAAAATGGTTTTTCAACAAGTGAAATGGGCATGGATGAAAATCCGAAAGGACGCCATGAGTAAAAACAGCAGTGCTACCGACGAGCTTTTGAAAACCCAAAAGGGCACGAACTCGTTAAAAGAAAAGAAAAGATGCACTTACGAAGTTCTCTCAACTTTGTAAGGAGAAAACACCCACGTGATATACTTACGACTCACAAAAGAGAAACACACTTAGAAATCCATACGATCCCTAAGGAAAAAATACACTTACGAGATCCTCACGACTCGTAAGGAAAACATATCCTCCGTAAGACCCTTACGGCTTATGGAATTCAAAAAGTTTAAAGCTATAGGGATCTAAACCTGTTCTTAATCCTTCATAACCCCATAAATTTATGCTCTACAAGTGGTCTAATATCGAATCTTGTATGCAATCCACGGGCATAAATAAATATATTTCCAACCAAGTCCCACCGAAGTCGAGAAATATTGCCCAGCAAGGTGAATGACACTTGTAAGTCTCCTCGATTGGTAAGAAGAAAATACTCCTATAAGATCCTTACGACTTATAGGAGGAAAACACACTTAACAGCCCTCACGACTCCTAAGGAGAAAATACACCTACGAGATCCTTGCGACTCATAGGGAGAAATACCTTTATAAGACCCTTACGGTTTGTAAAGTCGAAAAAGCCTTAGTTTGTAGGGATCTAAACATGTTGGCTAAGCCACCATTAGCCGAAATTTGTAATGGCATATGATGAGTTGCTCCTGGCAATATTCTAGTTGTAGCAATAATGATGTCAAATAAGATACCAGATATCAAGTTTTCGATACACAACAAAATTGATGAGTATGAAAAAGAAAAATAGCCAAAATGATAGGGCAATTCGCAATAAAAAAACAGCGATTAAAAATTATATATATATATATATATATAATATCCGAAATGATTGGGCACCACGAGTAAATAGCCTAAATGATTTGGCAATCGCGACTTTCGCGATACGAAAAGCTAAAAAGATAGAGTATCGCGGAAAATGAAAATAAAAAGGAAAATGATAAAAATGAAACTTTTCTGCCTTGTAGGTAGTTCGAATCCCGACCCATGTAGACAATTCAAGAATGAGAGGAGCGACGTGTCTCCCCATGCTCCGTCTAATGGATAACTGAGTCTCGACAGTATAGCACGGAGACCACATGGACGCCCGACTAACTCCGGTGAACTGCAAGTGCGGCGTCGTTAACAGACCAAAGGGTCGAAGAGAAGAAATGACGGCATATTCCTGATTTCAGGTCTTGATGGCAGTACATACAAGGCCTAGAGACCATTGGATGTCATCTCACCCCAGAAGGGCGCGGTTATGACTCATCGAGGCTCCAAATTGAGTCTAACCTCAAGGTAAAGCGCCACGGTGTCGCTAACGCTGAACCATCTTGCGACAATACGGTCATATTGTCCTAGGAAGGTTACGTGAGACGCTCCAAGGGAAGGATAAACCTCAGCATACCTAAGGGAAGGATAAACTGAACGCTCCGAAAAGAGTAAATAAACTAAGCTAAGCCATTTCAGCACAAAAAGATAAGAAAAGTGCAGATATGAAAGGATAAGATGCTTTTCATTTATACTTCAAAAAAAAAGAATTAGATACTGCCAGCTGAGGACGCCTACGAAGGAAATAAAAGACAAGATTAAAAGCAAGCGCTACTGCATTATTCAGGATTTACATTGGCAAAACACTAAATTTCAGACACAGATTCTTAAACTCAAAGGAAAGTTTGAGCAAAACATCTTCAGCTTCATTGACCATCTTCTTATGCATCTTCTCTCGGATGTAAGGTTCGGGATCATCGCTAATATCCTCGATCCTCTGGTACGAGAATATTATTGCTTTCTGTTGGAAGATGCAATGCAAATTAGTGACGAGATCATATTTCTGTTTCTTTGAGATCAGGCCCATCAGATATACTGAATGCATCTTATCTTCAGCTTTATTGAGTGCGTAGAGCGGCATAGCCTCAAAAAGCCCAGGTAAAGTTTCCCAGATCGATTCAATGACGATCTTCAAAAGGGAAGAGCTACGAGGGAGTAATCGACCACTGTGATCATGAAGGCAACGTATTATGTCAGCATATTGAGCGGCAACATACTCTTGGCCTTGAAGGTGACCCTGAATGCAAATCTCATCATAGAAGACAATTTCTTCGATGTCATAAAAGAGAATAGATGGAAAATTAGCAACAAAAATGCTAGAATCACCATCTTTAAAAGTTAGTGAGCCCTACAGGATCAAAATGGCGGCTCATTAATGATTGGAACATGTGCCGAGTAGAGAAATCTAAAAAGATTCTCCAAAGTGGGCTTTTATAATAAAGTTTTTTAGAGCTGAGCTCTAAAATGGTATAAAATGCCAAAATTTCCCTAAAGAGATAAAGTAATCGAGATCGGAGCTAAGCTCTACAAAATAAATTGGAGTTAAGCCCTAAAAATACCCAAAAAATAGGGAATTTGATATTAAAGATTATCAGTGCAAAGCTCTGTGGAAAAAATAAATGAAATCCCCAAAGGGGACATGATCTAAAATCTAAATCAGAACTAAGTTCTATGATAACAAATGAACAAAACTTCAGGAAATCCCTAAAGGGAATATGCTAGAGCCAAGCTCTGTGATCAAAATGAAGTTGAACTCCAAAATTCCTGAAGAAGAATGTTCCAAATGTAAGAGCTATGCTCTGTTGAAGAAAACTCTTACCAAAAATTTGGGCAGAGTGAGTCTGCAATGCAGATTTACGGAAAAATGAAGAACTAAGATTCACGACAGAGCTAAGCTCTAATAGAGAATAAAATTCTCAAAGAAGAAGAAGAAATGGAGGCGCAGCTGTCGCCTAGGGCTTAATGTTCTATTTATAAATAGATGGGATCGATTCAAATTTCCTATATCCCGAGGCAGATCGGACGGCTTAAAGGCTGGACACTGTTGCACTCATATTTAAGACACGTGAGAACACCGATGGGGGGCATTTGTTCCCTCATAAAAAATATGGCAGCACCTCACGTGTTAGACTCGAGAGCCCCCATGTGCAAAACACATGAACACCTATACCTGATAGAATTAAATTTTAAGGCAACGCCTCACGTGTTAGACACGTGAGTGCCCACGTGCAAAGCACGTGAACGCCTATTTCTGATAGTATTAAATCCTATAGCATCGCCTCATGTGTTAGACACATGAGCGCCTGCATGAAAAGCATGTGGGCACCTGCTTTAGAAAGAATTAAATCATATGGCAACGCTCACGTGCATAGCACGGGAGCGTCAGTACCTAAAGTTGAAGCAGTTTGCTTCGGGTAGAGTTAAACTCTGTATGGGAAAATATTTCCCTAAACAAGAAAGATATTCTTTGCTAAACAGAGAGCCGTTGGATCAAATATCCAATGGTGATTAAAAAATCACCGTTTAAATCAAAAGATAGAATTAAATTCTATACATGGGAAAAATATTTCCTTCAATCTTGTTAAAAAAACAATATATATATATAGAGAGAGAGAGAAAGTGAGAGAGAGACACACACACACACAAACACATTTTGTTAAACAGAAAGCTGCTGGATCAAAGATCCAACGGTGGACAAAATTTCCCGACTGATCTTTAAGATCAATTAAATCAATTGCTATCTCTCAATGAGAGATTTTCTCAAACTAATTGATAGTTTTTCTTCACCTATATAAATGACCCAAGACTTCAAGTCTCATATAGAGAATCAACCCCATAAGGTAATATAAGCAAAAACCAAGAATTCAATTCTCTTTGAAGAACATCTTCCTGCTCCTCTCATACCCTAGGTAAACACATAGATAAAAATATCTCCTTTTCCTACCATATATATATAAGGGTTTAACCCTATAAAAAGAACTCAGTTCTTCCTCTGGATCTAAGATCCCCAAGACAAATCTTCCATAAGTTAAGAATTTAATTCTCATCGGAAAAATCTTATTCTTCAGATTCAAAGATCTTGGGGAAAACAATCTTGTTTTATCAACCCCCATATAAATACAATGGAAGAAAGAACATGAAAAAGATGGAGTTCATACTCCAGGAACTTAGTTCCTTCATAATCAAGAACTTAGTTCTTAAAGAAATCTGATCCCGGATTTATAAAATAGTAATCTTAGTGAACGTTAATGGTCAAAATACCATTAACGAAAGTTTAACTTCTCTAAAAAAACATAAACAGAGATTATGTAATATTTCAGAAAATAGAAAATATTATTTTGGAATTTTAAAAAATAAAATAATAAAATTCACGGATATTAGGCGGGTATAGATTTGAGTTTTCGTAAATTGGTATAATTATATACCTATATTTTGGAAAATAATTAGAAATTAAAATGAATTATTATTTATGGAAACGTTTATTTAATATAGGCTTTTTATAATTAATATATAATTGTTTGCATACAAGTTTAATGTTAAATTTGATTAGTGTTTTCCTAATTATGCATTTAACTAAGTTTATTTTTGTTAAAACAATGCTTAAATGTCGTGGCATGTAACCATTGTATTTATGACATTTGATTTTTTTTATTTCCAAATAAAAGATAAAAGAAAAGAAAAGAAAAGATAAAAGAAAAGAAAATGAATAAGAGAGGGAGACAAGGGGAGACAATGAGGTATGGGTAGGAGAGAAAGAGAGAGGTATGTGTAACACCCGAGCCCAATGCTACTAATTTCAGTTACCGTTTGAACGTAGTGTGGCACTCGTTTTATTTATCTTGCTTGATTGTTACTTATTGTAAATTTTACCCGGCAAATTCATTTCTGCATCTAAAAAATTTTTGGCATCTAACATAAAATTAAAAATATTCATCTTGGCCTGCTTGTCACCCCTAACCCTGTTGTAGCGTCCGTGCGTCGTGTTCTCGTCCCGTTCGGTGAAACGGGCAAGTTTGGACGGCTACGTGCACATACATATGTCCGTTTTGGGGTGTAACGTTTTGAAAATCGTTTCGGTGAAATTTCGAAAAAACGGTAAAATAAGGGGGTTTTCTGTAAAAAGTCAAAATACAAATATCTTTATTATAAAATTAAATATACATATTCTAGCTATGAAATTGCTAGTATTTGGTGTTTACTGAGCCACTGGTGAAATTTCAAATTTTCCGAAAAATTTTCCGAAATTAATTATTTTAATATTATTTTAAGCCGTCACTAATACATTTAATTAGGGAAAATTACAAATTGGAATGAGTTGAAACAAATTTTGTGCATCATAAAACATTAAATAAAATTTTAACATGTGGTTTATGAAAAGAAATCGTTTGCCAAAACGGTTTAGAAAATATCGAAGAAAAATGCTTTTTTCGGTGAAATTAGTGTAATGGAAGTGGGTTACTACACTTATCTCTTTTTCTCACCCAAACAAAACCCACACCCATTCCCCCAACATGCTTTGGCTGGCCCCCTTGATCAGCCCAACAATCTTGGGCCTCCCATTTCACACATTAAAGCATTGAAAAGAAAAGAAAATGAAAAGGTTTATGAGAGAAGAGGTTGTGTGTTGACTTGGGGGTGTTTTATCTTGACTTCGACTTCTTCCCACACCCCCCCCACACACACCACAACCCTCCATCCTTGCTGGCCGAGCCCTCACCTGCAAAATCAGCAACAGCCCCTCTTCTTTCCTTCTCTTTTCCCTTTAAAAATTCACCCAAAAATGCTTCAAAATCCACCAAAAATTCAAAACTAAATCCAAATCCAACTCCTACCCATTTTAGCTTACCCTAACATGCATGGATCTAGGGAACAAGATGGCAATTTGAGGGGCTAGATTTCAAGTTGGTTCAATGAGTTGTGAGGTATAAAAATCTTGACCTTTTTGTTGAATTGTTGATTAATGCTTGTGTTAGCTTAATTAAGTGTTAATTAGGTTTTATATGGATTCAAATTGCATGATTGGAAAATTCAAGAATATGGTTTGAAGCTAATTTGGGTTTAACCATCACTATTAGGATAATCAAGTGTAGATTATCATCTTGTGGAATTGTAAAACCCAACCTAATTGTTAGTTTGCAAATGGTTAGGTTGATATTGTTATAATTAAGCTATATTGCTAACTAGGTTTTAGAAATTTAATTAAAATATGGGATTAAAGATCTAATTGGGTTTTTTCATGACTTCATTAACATTATTAAGTGTAGTTTAACACTTTAGTTCATGGAAATCCAACCTAAATTGTGGTTTGTGCATTTTGCTATAAAATTGTTAAAATTTAGGTATTTTGTAAACTAGAATTTTAGGGTTTTTGGAATTTATGAGATTAAATTATGGGAATTGTTTTTATGACTTAATTAAGATATTTAGTGAATATTGTGGCCGCTAGATTCGTTTATACATCGAGTTTTGTACTAAAACGGCGAATTGTGCTTGCTAGATTTTCGGAAAAATGACTTTTTAAGTGAAATTGGGGTTTTTGTGAGTTTTAACCTATTTTATATTAAAATTAGTGTTCGTGAATGTGCAAATGAGTGTATTTGGGTTTTTCTCGATGGTTTGACGTTTGTACACCGACATCGAGGGTTTGTGGGTCGATTTGTGAAAGCAACCATAGGTTTTGACCTATGTTGGATTCGTGCGTCGTTTTGGTCATGAGTCGGATTTTAATGCGATATGGTGCGTTATGATATGTAGGTACCCCATGTGGACTTTAAGACGACCAGCAAGCGCGTGGCGACGTCGGCACCGGCGAGCGAGGACCAGGTGAGTAGATTTATATCTACGGGGTGAAGTCGGGTGGATGGCGTATAGCACCCCCGCAGTTCGTGGTGATGTATACGGACACGTATACACACATATATATATTGTTTATATATTGTTTGAGTTATTGATGATAAATATGGATATTTGGTATTCTTGGATGATTGAGTGTCGCGAAACCCTAGAGTAGCGGTCGCACCACACTTGCACACACCCACCCATACGTGCATACTTTCTTCTTTCTTTTGTGCTTATTCGGGAATATATAGTTATGTGTTCACATAGGTATGGGACTGTATGTCCACATACGGATTTGAGGATAGTACTTGGGATTTATGATGAGTCGATGAGATTTGATTTGAGGCCGTGAGATCGGTGATATAGCAGGGTTCGTATTTGAGATACGACATGACGTTGTAGCGGGTCCTTGACGTAGTGTTTTACACACGTGCATGCATACTTAGGCGATATCAGTATTGTACTAGACGTAGATCAGTACCCGATCATGATATTTGATAAAGAGGATACCAGGTGAATAGTATGATGAATGTGATATTGACCCGTACCCAGAATTGGGGATGCCGTACGACGGATTTACGTACGAGCTATATCTTGATGATTGATCTGCACTCTTGACTTGGGATGTCTGATTATAGATATGGTATCGGATATGATATTATTGAGGCGGGATCACCGACTAATATATATACATGTATGTATATGTATCGACTCAGATGTTAGGCGGTTTCCTTACCTGTAGTCCAGCTTGTTAGCTTAGCCATTTAGTTTAGTTTAGTTGTTAGATTAGATTCGATTCTTACCTATTTCAAAGCTTACGAATCATGCGTATTTTAAAAGACAGGTCAAGGGATTCTACGGATATTTCAAAAACGTATCTTTTCTTAAAAACACCGTAGCCCCTATTTTCAAAACCCCATGATTCGTGTTATTTCAAAAGGTACCATTTGTAGGACTTATATTAGATTAGTGCAGATTAGTTATAGTTGCGTCTAGTATTCAGCTCCCGCTCATTTTTACTGTTCGCTCCGCATCGCATACTTATATTATAATTTCTTATTGCATTATTAATATCATGCTGTTAGGACACCAGCACCATTACCGATGACGCGTATGTACCACGTACACTTACTTGCCGGCTCACACACATCTTCATCGGTAATTGCCATGTCACGAACACTTTAGAAAATATTATTTCATTTGACATAGGTTGTTAGCTAATAGTTTAGACATGATATTAGTGTACTTGCCTTATATGCTAGTTAGACATTGTAGTTATTGCCTACTACTTCATGCATGTTATTATTTACTGTTGTATCGCATTCATGGATTCTCATGCCTATATTCACTGTTTATTTGCTATTGATGACTTGGATTCGGATTTCATGAGATTTCTTGGATTTGGAGGAAAACCGCAAAAACATAAATAAACCTTTTCTCTCTTTTAAAATAAAAAGTGCGGTTTTCCCATGATGTATGAGTCGTCCACCATGAGATTGCTGATGGATTTCGAGACCCGATTCGAGGAGTGGAAGAACCGTTTCGGGTACATGGTGGGCCCGGTGCGGTACCCCGGGGCAAGAGGAATGTGTTGTTGACGTTGAGCCCGGCAGGGGAGCACTACCGACCGGTGATATTACCTGACGCGTCGGATATCCGGAGGATACCGTCGTGGTCTTGAGATGGATGGTAGGGGCCGGTCTGGATTGACGGCGCCCTAGATATTGTGATTTGAGATATTGAGGTACAGCGATTGTGATACAGAGATATCGAGATAATTGGACACTTGTTTTGTGTCGATGCTGGGCACTGTTTTATGCTGATTTCATTTATGGTACCTCACTTTTAAAATACAGAAATCTCACTGATTTATGAAAGCAGTTTTTTCGTCAGTACATGCATTCTGTTCCATGCATTCATACCTCATTCATACGATATATTGCTACCTGAGGCACTGACCCGGGCACATGAGATCACACTCGGGTTAGATATTACCCTAGCCATTGTTATAGGCTGCATGCTATTCATATATTTGAGGATATATTCTGATCATTAACCTAGCTTGCGTTATTTATGCGATTTCTTTCCGTAGATGTTTTTCTATTCACGAGTTGGCAACTCACCCCCGTTGTGCCCCAGTTTCTTGCAGGTTTGCCGTACAGGTTTCATTACGGCTTTGCGGGCATAGTTTCGTTCGGGTGATTTGCTAGTAAGTGGGTTTACTTGTATCGTACCCCCATTATATATCTTGTATATCATTATTCTGTTGTATCTAGAAGTTCCATCAACCAAACATGTATTTATTTTGAGATAGAGACTAGTAATGTTATTCCTTCGACCTTAGAGTCACGCGTTATATTTCTGTGGTTTTCTTTTGGTTTTGAGTTTCCTTTTGAATTTTGATCCTCGCCGTTGGCATTGTATATTATATTGCTTGTGTGGTTGTGACCGTCGATTGACGAAGAGCTAGCTCCCGCTTGGGGATGTCTTTTTATTGATTTCGTATACTATTCATGTTGTATCCCGTTTGGGAGCCAGTATTTACAAAGGAGACTCTGCCGAAATTTTCAGGAAATTTTTGATGTTTTAAAAAAACCACATAACTCGACTTATGCTATTAAAACTACTTGATTTTAAATTGGTTTTCCTTCACTCTACTATTTTTCTTGGTTTGGATTTCTGGGTTTTCGGCTTAGATTACGTACGCCTCGAGACGTTTCGTAGTTTAAGTGTCGGTCATGTTCCGTACTTTCTGGTCGTGACAAAGTTGGTATCAAAACGTTAAATTTTACCTTCGGAGCGTAGGATGACCCTTGGTTGATGGAATAGGTGACTAAAGGAGAGTGACGTACCGTGGGTATGTTCCGCGGCATACTTACGATACGCTACTCCACTTAAGAAGCCTTAGGATGTACATTTCTTTGTTCAGTATTATATTCATTCCTGATCTAGCTTCATCGGTACCAGTTACGGTTTGCTGCCACGATTGCGGGCAAGGAGAGCTACGATTAGAATTGCGGTCAGCACAAGCTCGTCACGAACGAGGACTGTCCAGGGCGTAATTTTGGCGACACACGATTGCGGAGATGTGTCTTTTTACTGTGTTTCCGCGCCACGAGCGTTTGGCGGATTGCCTTTATGAGGTTACTCGGACGTGTCGATTTGCATTAGAGGATTGAGCCGCTGATAGAGGCCAGCCAGATTTTGATGACCGTTGATATATTGCCTATTCATGATGATTGAGGTACGGTTCAGCGTGCAGATGAGTGAGCCCGTTATTGCTGCGAACGACGAGATATCGCCCCAGATGTTGGAGCTATTGCAGTACGAGTTGTACTAAGAGATGATAGAAGGTTGCTAGTCACCGAGGATGAATGACTAGGACATGTGGTTCGTTCGCTACCCCGATGCGAGGTCATCAGATAGATTGATTCCAGCTAGAGACGACTTCACGCGGAGACGTTGAGAGTCGACAGAGACGATCGAATGTCAGAAACCTATTATTCCAAGTTTAAGGTACTCGGAAAGACATGCAGGCAATTCTATGGTCCCTCTAGAAGAATGAAACCCTAACTCGACTTAATGACCGTGTGAAAGCCTTTGAACCTTAGGGTTTGTGGCAGTTCCACGGCGCCATTAGTGAGGCTTGGGTTTGCCCTTCTACGGCTGGGCCATCGATGCTGTGGTGTGTACTCGATACTGTTAAACTGTACCCAAGATGTTGAGCTCTTGGGGGATCATGAGGTTTTGACGAATCGATCGGATGGTTCGACTTCATTCGGATGCTAGGTGGTGAGATGCATTTCGTGGGAGACTCCAGATACGAGGATAGCCGTTGGAGCTCAGTCCATGCAGCCACGACGAGACGAGTCCGGAGCAATCGACATTAGAGAAAAGTGGAGTAAGAGGTTCGTACGAGATCTTGATGAGATGACGTTCCACTCAGCCGACATCAGAGATGCGGTATGCATGCCAAGGCATTGTACCTGGATATACCTTCCAGAAGGAGTCGCGATGAGTATGTAGCCGTTCAGGAACGAGAATAGATCTAGTAAGGGACGATGACTTCTGGACAGTTCGGCAGAGAAGAGATTTGGGAGAGATCTCGATAGGACCTTTCTGGAATAAATTACGAGAAGACTTGGACCCAGTAGTGGTCATGTTATGCACACCGGCAGGTCAGAGTTCAGGATCGTCGACGAGACATGCTATGAGTGACCACGGCAGTTAGCCAGAGATTCTTGGAGGATGTACTTGAGCGGGACTATTCCGCCATACTTGATTTTTGGTATTTTGGGCGATCTATTCGCATGATTGATTTTGATGATTGAGTTTCATGATAATTGTTTTCATGGACCATGGTTGCACCTACTGAGTATTTACGATTTTGCACAGTTGTTGCACTTGACATCGTTTTCGTGTCTTGGTTTCTCATGTTTATGATTTTTTGGGTTTCATACAGTTGAGTTGATTTTGTGCATGATGGATGCACCAGATTTGGATTTTTAGCGCATGTTGGGCGCCTGTTATGAGTTGCGATTTGGTGCACACCAGATGCACTGAATCGGGATTTTTCGTGCATGTCAGATGCACCTGATTTTGCTGTCAGGCACACACGTTGCCTATGACTGATGTTGTGTGCACACCCGTTGCACCTAGATGTTGTTTCTATGCACATGTATGGCACATTTATAGATTTTGATTTCCGTGTGCACCTAACGCACGTAGTATTCATATATATTTGCGATTGATTTCTTATGGAGCAGTACGTTTTTATGATATTCGCTATGTGTTCTCGTACTGAGCAGGACAAGTCAGAGGACAGTACCTGAATATCTTTTGCATGCATTGATAGTTATCGAAGGGATTTCCAAAAAGCGAGCTATAGTCTCAGTATTTACCTACGTGTCCGAGATGACACGAAACATTTTATAAAGGAAACCCTTCTGAAATTGCTTCCAAAACGGCGGGACGTGCATATTAAACAAAGGATATATATATATGTAGTTATTTTTTTACAATAAACGTCAGCCACTGTACAGTGCTGCGAGCATCGCACAACGATTTGAAGAAGATTTGGCATGCATTGCTTCCAGATGTTTTAATGATGTATATCATATTGATTTTCATTTTGGATTTGGACATTGTGTCTTCACCATGACTCCGATGATTGCGGGATGCTGGATGGAGTTTTGATTTGAGTTATATGCTTATTTTTCATGCGCATGCGCTGCGCTACGATTTGTTTTATGTATTTATGATTTCGGAGCCCCGACGACTTGATGGTTTTGCTTAGATGTTTTAGTATTTGGGGAGAGTTTTAATTTAAATTCGGGGACCGAATTTCTTTAAGGGGGGAAGATTGTAACGTTTTGAAAATCGTTTCGGTGAAATTTCAAAAAAACGGTAAAATAAGGGGGTTTTCTGTAAAAAGTCAAAATACAAATATCTTTATTATAAAATTAAATATACATATTCTAGCTATGAAATTGCTAGTATTTGGTGTTTATTGAGCCACTGGTGAAATTTCAAATTTTCCGAAATTTTTTCCGAAATTAATTATTTTAATATTATTTTAAGCTGTCACTAATACATTTAATTAGGAAAAATTACAAATTGGAATGAGTTGAAACAAATTTTGTGCATCATAAAACATTAAATAAAATTTTAACATGTGGTTTTTGAAATAAAATCGTTTGCCAAAACGGTTTAGAAAATATCGAAGAAAAGGCTTTTTTTCGGTGAAATTAGTGTAATGGAAGTGGGTTACTACACTTATCTCTTTTTCTCACCCAAACAAAACCCACACCCATTCCCCCAAGATGCTTTGGCCAGCCCCCTTGATCAGCCCAACAATCTTGGGCCTCTCATTTCACACATTAAAGCATTGAAAAGAAAAGAAAATGAAAAGGTTTATGAGAGAAGAGGTTGTGTGTTGACTTGGGGGTGTTTTATCTTGACTTTGACTTCTTCCCACACCCCCCCACACTGGCCGAGCCCTCACCTGCAAAATCAGCAACAACCCCTCTTCTTTCCTTCTCTTTTCCCTTCAAAAATTCACCCAAAAATGCTTCAAAATCCACCAAAAATTCAAAACTAAATCCAAATCCAACTCCTACCCATTTTAGCTTACCCTAACATGCATGGATCTAGGGAACAAGATGGAAATTTGAGGGGCTAGATTTCAAATTGGATCAATGAGTTGTGAGGTATATAAATCTTGACCTTTTTGTTGAATTGTTGATTAATGCTTGTATTAGCTTAATTAAGTGTTAATTAGGTTTTATATGGGTTCAAATTGCATGATTGGAAAATTCAAGAATATGGTTTGAAGCTAATTTGGGTTTAACCATCACTATTAGGATAATCAAGTGTAGATTATCATCTTGTGGAATTGTAAAACCCAACCTAATTGTTAGTTTGCAAATGGTTAGGTTGATATTGTTATAATTAAGCTATATTGCTAACTAGGTTTTAGAAATTTAATTAAAATATGGGATTAAAGATCTAATTGGGTTTTTTCATGACTTCATTAACATTATTAAGTGTAGTTTACCACTTTAGTTCATGGAAATCCAACCTAAATTGTGGTTTGTGCATTTTGCTATAAAATTGTTAAAATTTAGGTATTTTGTAAACTAGAATTTTAGGGTTTTTAGAATTTATGAGATTAAATTATGGGAATTGTTTTTATGACTTAATTAAGATATTTAGTGAATATTGTGGCCGCTAGATTCGTTTATACATCGAGTTTTGTACTAAAACGGCGAATTGTGCTTGCTAGATTTTCGGAAAAATGACTTTTTAAGTGAAATTGGGGTTTTTGTGAGTTTTAACCTATTTTATATTAAAATTAGTGTTCGTGAATGTGCAAATGAGTGTATTTGGATTTTTCTCGATGGTTTGACGTTTGTACGCCGACGTCGAGGGTTTTTGGGTCGATTTGTGAAAGCAACCACACTACTACAAACAAGGGTTGCCCCTACGGATTTATCCGTAGGGGCAAACCACTGCCCCTACGGATATATACGTAGGGGCGAAAAAATACCCCGTAGGTACAAAGGCCGCAGGTGCAAGTTGAGGCTCTGAACTTGCCCCTACGGGCAAATTGTTGCCCCTACGGATTTCTGTGTAGGTCCTGGTGCCCCTACGGATTAAGCCGTAGGGTATAAGATTTTATATTATTTACGGTTTATTTTAATATATTACTTGGACCTACGGATATATCCGTAGGGGCATGTACTACCCCCTACGGATATGTGCGTAGGTACATTTCCGTAGGGGCAAAAAATCAGGATTCCTGATATTTTGCCCCTACGGATAAAACCGTAGGGGAGTGGCAGTGGCCCCTACGGTTATGTCCGTAGGGGCTTTCCCAACCCCCTGGCACTGAGATCAGGGGGAAATATCAGTTACTGCTGATATTTTGCCCCTACGGATATATCCGTAGGGGTAACATGTGTGCCTACGGATTAATCCGTAGGTACATATTGTCTGTATTTATTTTTTAAAAATGGACTGCTTGGTTTTTTCCCGCCCTGTGCACAATAATATATACATCAATCAAATCATATATTGCAGTATTCATAATCACATCTCACGCATATATATAATATACAAAAGAAAAACAAAAACTGAATATGATATAAATACAAACCATATCAATATCGTTTCAAAATGTAGTACAATGTGTATGATATAAATAAATACATGTTTCAAAAAATAAGAACCAAAAATCTACCCTAGCTCGGTCCAGCTCCACCTCTGAATAACGATAGAATAACGCGCGCCTGCTCCTCGGTCAATAAACTCTGCAATTCGTCGCGAGCGGGAGTCTGAGCGGCATGTGGAGCCGGCGATGTGGTCTGCGCAGCCGCCGTCGAGGTAGTCGCTTGCGTAGCCGCGGCTGCGGGAGTCTGAGTGGGCGGTGGAGCTACAGGAGCTGTCTGCGGAACCGCAGCCGATGTGGTGGCTTGCGGAGCCGCAGCCGAAGGAGATGCATGTGGAGGCTCGGCCGATCTACCCTGTCGCGTCTGGACATAACGTGTGTAAGAAGCGTGTAAGAACTGTGTATTATTCGAATTCGTATCATTATTAAGTTATTTCGAAACCCTGTTTGGATATCTAGTTTGGAAAAGCGTTGTTTATTTTAATTACATATGTATGTATGATTAATCAAACTTAAGTCTAAAACCAAATAAGCTCAAGCTACGTACTAATTATGGATATGTTGATATGTATATAATATGAAATGATATTTTACTATAAAGTAGTATACATACCAGCATCTCCTTCAACTCCTGAACGCTGGCCCTCAAGCTATCCAGTTCCTGATGGACATGCCGGTCACTGGAGACGGAGGAAGTAACCGCCGGGGTGGAGTCCAACCTCATATGGGCCCTGCTAGGGCCCAATCCCCGGCCTCTCTCCCAACCTCCGTGGTGCCCTCCGTGTGCGGCGTCCAGAACTGGGGTCAGCAGCCTCGGATCGTTCTGTCCGGTAAAATCTATCCCCGAGGCCTGGGCCTGCTCAACCACCCGTTCCTACACCCATATTAAGCCGTAAAGTATAAGTATAAAATTTAAACTTGAACCTTCCAAAACTAAAATTTCAAATTTGGGTAGAAAAAATATTAACACTTACGCAGTACTCCTGGGTAGCGACGTCGGGATATCGAAGCTCGCCCGTGGCGGGATCTGTCGAGGTGCCGTGGACGGCAAGATATGCGGACAGCACGCTCGGTGTACCACCTGACGCCACGGTCCGAGATGTCTGCAATATTGGAAAGTAACTCTTAATATTAGAAATATTAGAGAATAACTTTTAATATTGCAGAATATTAGAGAATAACTCTTAATTTACCGATAACTCCATTGCTCGAGTAATGTTCCTCGAGCCACCTGTGTAAGTGGGGCGACCCCTCTTCGCCGACTTCCTGTTCTCCGTATTCTGAGCGGCCTGTTTCTGCACAACGCATTAACATTTAGTTTTCTAATTAAGAAACACAGAAATAAATTATATCATAAATAATGAATTAAATTTAAAATACGTACCTGTTTGCGTTGGGAGTCGAAATAAGCGCACAATAGAGGCCATGTCTCTATGTCGACTCTCGCAAACGCCGGAGTAGATAGGAGGGCCGCTCTCTCTGCCTCGGGGGTCGCCATCCACAGGGAGTAGCAGTCGGCCTTCAGCTCATTCCTGTTGTATCGGACCTTGGCCTGCATGTTCTTCATCAGGCCATTGTACAGAGCATGAAGGTCGAGCACCCTCCCCGGGTGATCAGGGTCGGCTACAGGCTAAAAATCGTAATCCAACTGAAAATACAAAAAAAAAACATTGTTATTAGATTGCAAGTGTTAATAAAAAATATATTGGATAGATCAAATGAAAATATATATTAATACACACCCGAGCCTGATCAAAGAAGAGGGCGAATAAGCGCTGGTGCCGCTCGCCCCACTCAACGTGAAGTGGATAGTTCTTCACGATTCGGCTCTCGTCCCCCAAATACCGGCTGAACCTCTCGGCATGAGGACCGGTATAGCGATAATCTAGGGTAAAAAATAGGGGGAATGCTGCCTCCCCCCTAGCTCTATCATGCCTCAGCCTATGGGACTGATTCGGGCCTCGAGTCCCCCTCTGGGGATGGAGAGGCCCTGCGTCTGCACGAAATATCAAGACAATCAATAATAAGACAAAGTTGTATTAAGAAATCAAGGTTAAACAAAAATTCAAGTGTGATATATACCTCCGGTGACTAGCGCACGAGCCTGGGCCCGAGTAGCAGCACGAGCGGGACGATAGTTCCTCCGGTGAGGAACAACCGGGGTCCCGGACCCGGACGCATCCCCTCCAACTATAAAATAAACATCGACGCTAAATTTCCATGAAGTTTATATTTATTCTATAGAGCATATGTAAAATGAATAAATATTTTAAATTTATTCATACTAACCTGCAGACGATGCGGAGGGTATGGAAGCGGCAGGAGTGGGCCCTGTGGAAGGTGTGGACGCACCACCTATAATTAGACAATTAAAAATAGATTATATAAGTAATTGCAAAAAGAATGTGTAGATCAATAATATAACGTTCTAAATCAATATGCATGCACTATAGGATATATAAACATACCCGCAGGTGCGGTGGTGTCACCACCTACAGCTAGACAATAATAAAAATTGCTAAGTAAGAGCAAAAGGAATGTGTGTATTTATGATATAACATTCTAAATCAATATACATACACTATATGATATATAAACATACCTGGAGGAGCGGGGGTGGCCTCTGTCCGAGATGTGGACGCATCACCAACAACTAGATAATCAAACATTGACAATATAAGTAATTTTGACATAAACATGCATGAATATATGTAATATTACATTCAAAATGGATATACGTGCAGTATACCTGGAGGTGTGGCCAAATCAATACGAAAGGAGGCATCCGAAGGGGTCTCCGATCTGGGAGCAAGACCGGCCCTCTGAAGCTCCCTACGGAGCTCTCCGGGCGGCAGAACCGCTCTGCCTCTGCCTCTGCCGCGGCTGGAGCTCCTGCCGCCCCTCGTTGCTCCCGACATCGTCATCAAATCTAGATAAACGGTTCGTGGACGCATTAGACAATCATTAAAAAGATCGACTATATATGATCTAGAGCGTAAAATGTGAAGTAATAATATAACATTACTGATAACCTTTTTCGTTTCGTGGGCGCATCATACATATCTACTTGGATTTCATCGTCGATGTCATTTCTAACCCACGTAACTTCATGATCGGTCGAAGACAACCCGTCCTTCGAAACAGACGGTCGGAGCACTTTAAGCCTTCTCTCTTCTTCGTCCTCATCGCTGTCCTCGTATTCTGGGACATCGTAGACATCTCTAGGTTTCCATCGGCATACAACACTCCACCCCGCATGCTTCAAACACTGTGAATAGTATACTTGGAACGCTTGGTTCGGAAAGATAAACGGATCGTCCTGACCGTAAAATCGAAGTGTGTTCACACTGGTCAATCCATATTCATCTTTCCAAGTCCCAAGACTGCTTCTCCACCTGTCCGTATCGGTTCGCGGATCGTACCAAGTACACTGGAATATATAAAAGGGTTCTGATCGTCCGGGATAGTGGATGCCGAGTATACAATTTAAGTACCCATAGTAAATCACACCGTTCGATCCGACCGTCGCAATCCCACTATTCTGAGTTGTTCTAGATGTTTCTATGTCCTTAACTTCAAATTTGTATCCAAGGACACCAAATCCTTTGTAATATGCAACCTCCATACTAGGAAATTGAGCTAAACATCTTGAATCACTCTCAAATGATGCAGACAAGTTCGGATCGTGGATCTAACAAAACAAATTTTACGACAAAATACATAACGATACAAGTTTAGATTAAAACTGATAGCAATAAAATGTTATTCGAATAACTTACATGAGCTGTGACCCAATCACAAAAATTATCCTGATGGTATTTTTCCAAACGTTCTTCGTTCCAATCAGGATGCCCCTCACGTACCTCGTTAAAATGAGTTCTGTTTTCGACAAGTAATTGTGACATTAATATTATGTCATTTCATACAAACACAAACACAGATATAACAATTAATCCAAAAGAACTTACTCTCTAATTTGTTCAAGATATGCGCAATTAAGCAAGATAAACCGGTATATCTTGTTGATAAACATAGTGTCTACCCTCTTATACTCGGCTTTACCATATGACCCGTCTTGAATTCTTCGTAGTCGGTTAAGCCTTGTCTCAATGTTCTCGTCCATATAGCGGGAACAAAATGTGGTTGCTTCATCAAGAAGATAACCTTGCATGATAGAACCCTCTGGTCGATTTTTATTGCGTATATATTTCTTAAGAGTGTAGAGGTACCTAATAAGAATATGTTGAATAAAAAAATACGGGCATACATGACAACAATAAATTTATAAATTGCGCGAAACGAAAAATTACACGTACCTCTCGACGGGATACATCCATCGATATTGTACTGGTCCGGCTAACTTCACCTCAGTTGCAAGATGAACCGTCAAGTGTATTATGATATCGAAAAATGACGGTGGGAAAATTCGCTCAAACTTGCAAAGTATCAACGCAATAGAATTTTCTAATTTATCCAGCGTCGCAACTTCCAGTGTTTTAGCACACAACTCCCTGAAAAAACAACATAGGTCGTTGATTACTAGACCAACCGAGTCGGGGAGAGAAGTCCGGAGGGCTAATGGAAGAAGGTGCTCCACGATAACATGGTGATCATGACTTTTCAGCCCATCGATCTTGCCCTTCATAATTTTTATTTTCTTGCTGAATGATCCTGAGAAACCTGTGGGCACTTTCAAATCATGCAACACCTGCAGGAATCTTTTCTTCTCCGGTTGTGACATATGATAAGCGGCATTGGGAAGTACAAACTTGTCCGGTTTACCCGCTACCGGTCTAGGGTGCAATTCACTTCTTATTCCCCACTCTTGTAGATCCATCCGAGCATTCATGTTGTCTTTCGATTTCCCGTCTTTACACAGAAGCAAGTTAAGTATGTGCTCTGATACTCCCTTCTCTATATGCATGACGTCCAGATAATGACGCACTGAATTTGTAGACCAGTACGGAAGCTCGAAGAAAATGCTTAGCTTGTTCCAATATTGTAGTTTGACCTGTTTCGTCGGATCCATCCCGAAGGTCACGTTATTGTAACCATCCCATTTAGCAGTCACGTCCTCTCCGGATAATGGGGATGGAGCTCCAAGAAGCTCCTGATGACCATCAAAGTGAATCGTGTCTAACCTATAGGGGTGGTCTGGAGGCAGAAAATGTCGATGGCCGAAATAACAAACCTTCCTGCTAAAATTCAAAAATTTTGATGTTGTGTGTTCATGGCAATGAGGACATGCTTTGTGGCCATGTACAGACCAACCTGATAGCATTCCATACGCAGGAAAGTCATTAATTGTTCACATTAAAGCCGCACGCAGTACGAAGGTTGTATTTGTGTTTGAATCATATGTCTCTACACCATCAATGAACAAAGTTTTCAGCTCCTCGATCAGAGTTCGGAGATAGACGTCGATATTGTTCCCCGGTGAGTTTGGTCCGTCGATAAGAAGAGGCATCATAAAGTATGATTGGTCCATAGCTAACCAAGGCGACAGATTATAAATTATCATTACAACGGGCCATGTACTGTGACTTCCAGCCATATAGTTGAATGGGCAGAAGTCATCGGTAGCCAGTCCGAGCCGGACATTGCGAGGATCGCTACTGAATATTGCGTTCCTCCTATCGAAATCCTTCCATGCCGGTGAATCTCTTGGATGGCTCATTTTTCCATTTTCGCTTGGAGGAGCACGGTGATGCCAAATCATTGCCTCGGCTGTTTTCTTGCACCTGAATAGCCTCTGTAGCCTCTGTGTTATGGAAAAATATCGTGCTATCTTCACAGGTATATCAGGCTTCTTATCAGAATCTTTCGGCTTATACCTGGCCTCTCCGCATGTTGGACACTCTTTCAAATCTGAATTCTCTTTCCGGTACAACACGCAATTTTTAGGACATGCTTGAATCTTCTCGCACTTTAGACCCAAATCAGACATCATTTTCTGGGCTTCGTACCAGCTTTCGGGCACATTATTTCCCGGAGGCATAGAATCTTTCAAGAACGAAAGAAGCATTGTGAATGACTTGTTGCTCCATCCATTTAGGCACTTAATTTGGAAAAGTTGGACGAACCATGAGAGGGTGGAATACTTCGCATTCTCATAAATTGGTTTCCTAGCATCATTCATGAAATTTTCATATTTATCCGCACGCTGTCCTTGACCGGAAGGAATGTCATCTTCGGTACGAATAGATTCACCTAGGGCAGCCTCTACCATATCCTCCATTTCTTCTGATGGAAATAAATTTCCGTCTCCTGCCGTATTACTGAATTCTTCTTCTTCTCCTGCAGCATTATCGTGTTCTCCTTCTTCTTCTACCGCAGTACTGCATTCTTCTCCTTCCCCGTGATATTTCCAAGTTGAATAAAGTCTAGTAAACCCATGTTTTACAATATGAAGCTCTGCCAATTCTACCTTCTTCCAGTACTTATTGCCACATCTATCGCACGGACAGAGAATCTTCTCTATTATGATCTTATTATGTGCTCGTGCAAATTCAAGGAAAGCAGCAACTCTTGCGACAAACTTAGGTTGCATACGTTGTTTCCAATCCACATACATCCAGTCCTTAACTCTGACGTACTCATGGGCCATGTTAGACTGAATAACATATAAATTGTAGGTTATGCTGACTATATTGAGAAATATAAGAACGGGATAGTTACTGACAAAGGAGAAAATCCGTGTATATGCTTTGTGTGTGCGTTTGTCGTTGAAAAGAATAAATTATCGCACGTTATGTTAACCGATAGACGGGGACTAAGTGGCGCTTTTAGTTTCATATATGAGTATCGATGGGAATATGAAGGTTTCATATTATCATATATTGGTTTTAACCCGAACATCTCGAATCGCTTTCTAATTATGCGTTTGTATGTGTGTGTTCCGGCTGTCGGGGGTAGGCTTCTATCCCATTAAGAATGTATAGAGCGAACGCCCATCACTTGTGCTTTCAACCGTTTGGAGTAAATTTCGGCAGCACCTCCCCGCTGTTCTCCGAGTACACTGTAATAGAATAGATAATCATTTCAAAGCTGTGAAACAACGTTGAAATGAACATCTAATCTATCTTTGTACACGGAGAACCAGCGGAAAGGTACCGACGAAATATCTCAAAACGGATGAAAACACAAGTGAATGAAGGCGTTTGCTTTATACATTCTTAACTTGTCCACACGGGACAAATCTATGGGTTACCATACGATTGAATTTTCTCGTCGCGTAGACTATACGACGGTTGTTAGTATCGAGCTATACTATCCGATATTTAACAACTTTCGTATGGTTCTAGGTCACGACGAGCATCGCACGTATGTTAACCGATAGACGGGGACTAAGTGGCGCTTTTAGTTTCATATATGAGTATCGATGGGAATATGAAGGTTTCATATTATCATCGAGTATCATATATTGGTTTTAACCCAAACATCTCGAGTCGCTCTCTAATTATGCGTTTGTTGTGTATTCTTGTTGTATGTGTGTGTTCCGGCTATCGGGGGTAGGCTTCTATCCCATTAAGAATGTATAGAGCGAACGCCCATCACTTGTGCTTTCAACCGTTTCGAGTAAATTTCGGCAGCACTTCCCCGCTGTTCTCCGAGTACACTATAATAGAATAGATAATCATTTCAAAGCTGTGAAACAACGTTGAAATGAACATCTAATCTATCTTTGTACACGGAGAACCAGCGGAAAGGTACCGACGAAATATCTCGAAACGGATGAAAACACAAGTTAATGAAGGCGTTTGCTTTATACATTCTTAACTTGTCCATACGGGACAAATCTATGGGTTTCCATACGATTGAATTTTCTCGTCGCGTAGACTATACGACGGTTGTTAGTATCGAGCTATACTGTCCGATATTTAACAACCTTCGTATGGTTCTAGGTCACGACGAGCATCGCACATATGTTAACCAATAGACGGGGACTAAGTGGCGCTTTTAGTTTCATATATGAGTATCGATGGGAATATGAAGGTTTCATATTATCATCGAGTATCATATATTGGTTTTAACCTGAATATCTCGAGTCGCTCTCTAATTATGCGTTTGTTGTGCATTCGTGTTGTATGTGTAACATGATTTTAAACCATCGAGATCAAGATTGATAGAACTGATCATCCTACATTGCAATAGCATTCATCAACCAAAAACTATTATTGCAATGGTATTCATCTATAACAATCAACAATTAAAACTACAAATGTAGGATACTGATATCATAAAGCGTTATATGCAACATTGATAGAACTGATAAATAAAAAAACGAAACACAAACCGTATCAAGATTTAACAACTTTGATTATGTCATATACGCGGGCCGATATTTTCATATTAGCCAATAGGCAAAAATAGATTGCGGTCTGGATATGGCATATTGGCAGATGTTACCTATATGCATACATGCATGTTGTCTCCCTATTTTTTCATAAATCAAACCAACTACATACATCAAACTAGTCCATGCCACCAATCGGAAACTCCACTATGTTATTGAATTATTATTTTTCCAAATAGCATTGAGCTCCTATTGACATTGTCCCATCCAACAAATTTATTGTGCTTGCCTCGACCTTCATCTAGCTTTCACATGACATACACATTATATGAGTAATATAGTTATAAATTATGGTATTTTGTTGTCATCAATCCACCTAACCCTAACCCCAAGTTGCTTAATAATTCAAGCAATTCAACAGCATTTAGTACCAAATCACTAGCCTTCGGCAACAATACTCGTCCAAACTAAAATTTTAAAGGAGAGCATTCTCCATTTCCTCAAAATATGATGTGTGATGATGTAAATGCACTCAAGTCATGGTTTCATGTCAAGGAAACAAACAAAAACTTCACACTGAAGGAACAAGAAAAACACCACAAGAAAAAACATGACATTGGTGTTACTACAGTAATTGTCCCCTCCATACTTACGCTCTAATTCTATGAAACAAACAACCCCTCAGTGGATTTGGATTGGAGTTGGATTTTTGGAATATCAAATCCATAAAAAACTTGCCAGTTTTGTATTTGGTTTGCAAACTTGATTTTAGGATTGATTGATGCAACTAGGATATTTGGAGCCCTTTCCATTCCGTCGAAAAAAGTAAGGATTTGCAAAAAAATCCATGTCCACAATTTGGGCACAACTAAACAAAAGAATAAGAAACTCGTAAACCATCATCTTTCATTTTCATTTGGTACAAAACAAACAAAAAAGACACATAAATCCATGAATCAACCTTAAGACTTTGAGAATCCATGTGCCCAAGGACACTAATCATCCAACATATTCGATATGAGCCCAAAGAACACTTAACATCCATTTTCAATATGAATCTGACTACAATTTTTTTATTTTTTTATTTTTACATATCAAATATGAACAATGCATCCAATATCCAAACAACATCTACAAGAAATAAATGTGATCGGATGATATAACAATGTTTTCAAGGTTACATCAATTGACAGCACCAAAGCCAGTTTTCAAGGCTACATCAATTGACAACACCAAAGCCAGTTTTGCTACGAATTAGTTGGTGAAAGAATGGTTTACACAGCAGTACACAAGAACACATCTGGGCATCTTGCTATACTAACTAGAGTGTAAGGATACATACTAGAATAATTTTCCAACTCCCCACCACTTAACCCCAACCCAGCCCCAGCCCCCGCCCCCAGCCCCAGCCCCAGCCCCAGCCCCAGCCCCCAGCCCCAGCCCCAGCCCCAGCCCAGCCCCAACCTAACCCTAAACCCAGTGCGGCCAGCTAAACCACAACACCAACCCTAAGGCAAACCCTAACCCCAGCCCCACCCCACAGCAGCCGAACACCAACCCTAACCCTACCCCGACCCCGACCCCGACCCCGACTGCGACCGTGACCCCTGCCCAACCCCAACTCGCGTGCCATGAACCCTAAGCCCAAAATAATCCCAAAATTCTTTAATTTACCTCACCTGAACCCTAAGCCCGAAGTAATCCAAAGATTTACTCACCTGAACCGCTGCTGCGCTGGGGCTGGGGCGACGACCTGAACCGCGGTGGCGACGAGAGCTGAGGTGGCGACGAAACCGGCGGTGGCGACAAGGAGAACGACGTTGGCGACGACGGCGTGGCGATTTGGGGAATTTTTTCGCGCGCGATCGAGAAAGAGAGAAAGTGATCGAGCGTAGGCAATCGATCTGGGTTTTAGTTAAATCGATATTTACTTGCCCCTACGGATATACCCGTAGGTCCTTTGTTTGCAGCTCCGTAGGGGCAAACACCAAATTAAGAATTAATATTTTTATTCTTGGACGTCTGTGCCCGTAGGGGTAACCTTTTAGCCCTACGGATTAATCTGTAGGGCCAAAATTAAATTGCCCCTACGGATGTCAATATCCGTAGGGGCAACCCCTTATTTTACTAGTGCCATAGGTTTTGACCTATGCGGGATTCGTGCGTCGTTTTGGTCATGAGTCGGATTTTAATGGTGCGTTATGATATGTAGGTACCCCATGTGGACTTCGAGATGACCAGCAAGCGCGTGGCGACGTCGGCACCGGCGAGCGAGGACCAGGTGAGTAGATTTATATCTACGGGAAGAAGTCGGGTGGATGGCGTATAGCATCCCCGCAGTTCGTGGTGATGTATACGGACACGTATACACACATATATATATTGTTTATATATTGTTTGAGTTATTGATGATAAATATGGATATTTGGTGTTCTTGGATGATTGAGTGTCGCGAAACCCTAGAGTAGCGGTCGCACCACACTTGCACACACCCACCCATACGTGCATACTTTCTTCTTTCTTTTATGCTTATTCGGGAATATATAGTTATGTGTTCACATAGGTATGGGACTGTATGTCCACATACGGATTTGAGGATAGTTCTTGGGATTTATGATGAGTCGATGAGATTTGATTTGAGGCCGTGAGATCGGTGATATAGCAGAGTTCGTATTTGAGATACGACATGACGTTGTAGCGGGTCCTTGACGTAGTGTTTTACACACGTGCATGCATACTTAGGCGATATCAGTATTGTACTAGACGTAGATCAGTACCCGATCATGATATTTGATAAAGAGGATACCAGGTGAATAGTATGATGAATGTGATATTGACCCGTACCCAGAATTGGGGATGCCGTACGACGGATTTACGTACGAGCTATATCTTGATGATTGATCCGCACTCTTGACTTGGGATGTCTGATTATAGATATGGTATCGGATATGATATTATTGAGGCGGGATCACCGACTAATATATATACAGGTATGTATATGTATCGACTCAGATGTTAGGCGGTTTCCTTACCTGTAGTCCAGCTTGTTAGCTTAGCCCTTTAGTTTAGTTTAGTTGTTAGATTAGATTCGATTCTTACCTATTTCAAAGCTTACGAATCATGCGCATTTAAAAGACAGGTCAAGGGATTCTACGGATATTTCAAAAACGTATCTTTTCTTAAAAACACCGTAGCCCCTATTTTCAAAACCCCATGATTCGTGTTATTTCAAAAGGTACCATTTGTAGGACTTATATTAGATTAGTGCAGATTAGTTATAGTTGCGTCTAGTATTCAGCTCCCGCTCATTTTTACTGTTTGCTCCGCATCGCATACTTATATTATAATTTCTTATTGCATTATTAATATCATGCTGTTAGGACACCAGCACCATTACCGATGACACGTATGTACCACGTACACTTACTTGCCGGCTCATACACATCTTCATCGGTAATTGCCATGTCACGAACACTTTAGAAAATACTATTTCATTTGACATAGGTTGTTAGCTAATAGTTTAGACATGATATTAGTGTACTTGCCTTATATGCTAGTTAGACATTGTAGTTATTGCCTACTACTTCATGCATGTTATTATTTACTGTTGTGTCGCATTCATGGATTCTCATGCCTATATTCACTGTTTACATGCTATTGATGACTTGGATTCGGATTTCATGAGATTTCTTGGATTTGGAGAAAAACCGCAAAAACATAAATAAACCTTTTTTCTCTTTTAAAATAAAAAGTGCGGTTTTCCCATGATGTATGAGTCGTCCACCATGAGATTGCTGATGGATTTCGAGACCCGATTCGAGGAGTGGAGGAACCGTTTCGGGTACATGGTGGGCCCGGTGCGGTACCCCGGGGCAAGAGGAATGTGTTGTTGACGTTGAGCCCGGCAGGGGAGCACTACCGACCGGTGATATTACCCGACGCGTCGGATATCCGGAGGATACCGTCGTGGTCTTGAGATGGATGGTAGGGGCCGGTCTGGATTGACGGCGCCCTAGATATTGTGATTTGAGATATTGAGGTACAGCGATTGTGATACAGAGATATCGAGATATTTGGACACTTGTTTTGTGTCGATGCTGGGCACTGTTTTATGCTGATTTCATTTATGGTACCTCACTTTTAAAATACAGAAATCTCACTGATTTATGAAAGCAGTTTTTTCGTCAGTACATGCATTCTGTTCCATGCATTCATACCTCATTCATATGATATATTGCTACCTGAGGCACTGACCCGGGCACATGAGATCACACTCGGGTTAGATATTACCCTAGCCATTGTTATAGGCTGCATGCTATTCATATATTTGAGGATATATTCTGATCATTGACCTAGGTTGCGTTATTTATGCGATTTTTTTCCGTAGATATTTTTCTATTCACGAGTTGGCAACTCACCCCCGTTGTGCCCCAGTTTCTTGCAGGTTTGCCGTACAGGTTTCATTACGGCTTTGCGGGCATAGTTTCGTTCGGGTGATTTGCTAGTAGGTGGGTTTACTTGTATCGTACCCCCATTATATATCTTGTATATCATTATTCTGTTGTATCTAGAAGTTCCATCAACCAAACATGTATTTATTTTGAGATAGAGACCAGTAATGTTATTCCTTCGACCTTAGAGTCGCGCGTTATATTTCTGTGGTTTTCTTTTGGTTTTGAGTTTCCTTTTGAATTTTGATCCTCGCCGTTGGCGTTGTATATTATATTGCTTGTGTGGTTGTGACCGTCGATTGACGAAGAGCTAGCTCCCGCTTGGGGATGCCTTTTTATTGATTTCGTATACTATTCATGTTGTATCCCGTTTGGGAGCCAGTATTTACAAAGGAGACTCTGCCGAAATTTTCAGGAAATTTTTGATGTTTTAAAAAAACCGCATAACTCGGCTTATGCTATTAAAACTACTTGATTTTAAATTGGTTTTCCTTTACTCTACTGCTTTTCTTGGTTTGGATTTCTGGGTTTTCGGCTTACTTAGATTACGTACGCCTCGAGACGTTTCGTAGTTTAAGTGCCGGTCATGTTCCGTACTTTCGGGTCGTGACATGGGGGTATGCTTTTTGATCATAAAACACTTCATTTTAAATTTTGAATCTCGCTTAAAATTCTATTATTTCAATTTCAAATTTTTGGACCCGACCCGGGCGCGATTTGGAAATGTTTTACTTTGCGCCAAAATCCCAAATTTAATATAATTTTAACCGTCACATTTCTTCTTAACCTTATAATATTTTTTTACTTAAATCTTTTACATAAATCTTTTTATAACAAACGAGTTCCTCCCCTCAGCCAATCAACTCCTTCTATTTACCCGTGGGCCCCATCTATCCCTCTCTCCTCTCTCTCTCTCCCGTAACTCCCTCTCTCCCTCCCCATAAATCTCTCTCTCTCATATATATTCTATTCTCCCTCTTCCTTTTTCTTTTTCAAACGCGTAACCCAAAACCCCACGAACCCTAGTCACCGTGCTCCTCGCCGCCGCAGCCCCAACGCCGACGACGCTGTCACCAGCACCCTCGCCTCCTCATCCTCACCTCACCAGGCCCCCTCTTCCTCCTTTCCCCACGTTCCCGTGCACCCTACACCATCACCGCGGCCGCGCACCCCTGCACACGCGTTGCACCGCCGGATCTGTCGCCGCCGACGGCCTCGCCTCCGTAGCCCCGGCCTCGCAAGCACACCCCTCGGTGAGATAACTTCCCCTCCTCTCTTCCTTCCTTCTCTCCTTCTCTGCTAATAGGTTTCTTGATCTGCAGTCTTCACGGTCACTGTTGGCCGGCCGCCGGAGCTCCGTCGACGAGGTCGACCGTCACTACCCGTCCCACGGATCATCGTGAGCACCCTTTCTCTGATCCTACTTCCTTTCTTCTTTTCTCTTCTTGTTTACGTGTCTTGATCTTTACTGTTCATTCCTCGGCCGAAATCCGACGATGCCGATGACGTGACCCGACGTTCCAGCGTGGTACCCCGACCCGTGTGGTTCCATTGCTCTTTGTTTGGGTTCATTCCGTGATCCGTGCGCCCGTCGCGAGTTTTCCCCGCCGACGTTTTACGTTCCGTTTTCCCGATTCGCGACCCGTCGAGGCAAGTAACCCTTGCTACATGCTAAACAATATTTACTTATAATTAATGACACCCTAAAACCCGCAATTTAACTTTGGTATTATAATTTCCCACTTTTTCATGTACAATATTGTTATATATCATTTTATCTTTAAACTTGGAACCAACAGTTTGCAATTGAACCTAATAAACACATTTACCTGTTTAATCACATTTTTAATATTGACATAGCTTATTGCATTTACCTCTATAGTTTTGTTCCATTCGGACACTCGTATGCATTTTAAGCTGTAATAGCTGTATCGAACCTTTATATAAATCATTGCACCTCTAAAGTGCTTAAACTTGTTAACATGATTAAAAGGTCATAATTGTCATACTGCATTCGCATAACATTGAAATTATCTCCGTGACACAACTGACAACTGTACTGCTAATTCAGTGAATCTGCCTATTGCTTAATTCATTACTTATATGATGTTGTTGATAACCATGCTTGATTATATAACTGATTGTGAGCACACCTATAATATTGTTGACATCTTGACTTGCTACATGCATATTGATTGACCCGACATGGTACCGTACACTGCTTGACTTGACCTGATGTACCATGACCTGACCCGTTACCTGATCTTGTGTCTAATGCCAACAAACCTGACATGTAGTCCTCATGGACCGTTCCTGTTGTCTATCGAGACAAACTTGTTTACCTGATCCTGTGTTGGCATCAGTTTCTTAATTTCGGGATACCTGACTTGACTTGCACATAACTTGGGGGTATGGGGAAATCAAAGGTGAAACCTGACTTGTAACTCGACAGTTCACTACCTTTCCTGAGTGTACACATTCCTGTTTTGTGCCTAGCGGCATGTCTCGGTTTCAGCCGAGAATATTATGGCCGTGGTCCCGGGTATGTACGGGATACTATCGAGTGTACACATTCCTGTTTTGTGCCTAGCGGCATGTCTCGGCTGTAGCCGAGAATATTGTGGCCGTGGTCCAGGGTATGTACGGGATACTATTGAGTTACATCGATGATTCATCAATTTGATTTCAAAGACTTTAGAACAGAAAACCTGATATAACAGTTTAGTTTACCCATTACACATTACCCTGCACTGCTCTGATTCATATTATTGCTACCCTTGCTTTATTCATGTTTATACTCGCATTGCCTGTTTATTATGTTATTATTTGATGACTTGACGCGCTGACGTTTGGGTTTTGCATGGCCCAGATTCTGTACCGCTGTTGCAGTCCGAGCATGAGTACTTCAGCCGACAGGCTGAGCTGTGAGTGTCAGCAGTAGTTAGTTTTCTTTCCTGCATTTATTTCCTGATGTGAGCCCGCATTATGGGACATACATTCCAGTTATTTTGTATTGGATCTTTCGCTTCCGCATTTTATTATTTTTGACTCATGATATATTGGATTATGGACATGTTTAGATAGTTTTATTTTTGTTCTTGATATCTCTACAGCCGTAATGTTACTGTGGATGGATACTTCCTAACCACAGGTAGCATGGTTGGCTATGTCACGTGCCCATTTTAGTGTACTCTGGGAAGCAGGGCGTGACATGGTTCTTTTGGTATCAGAGCCATAGGTTAGTCGGGTTGATTCTTTTGTAGTTGGGTATTGTACCCAATACACGAATCAGAATACCCGTGTTAAAGAAACATGTCCTGCCACCCTACCGTTTACCATTCTTGAATCACATTCTTCCTGATTATATCTTTTACGATGTGCAAACTTCCTTTGCATATCGACTCAAAACCTGATTCCTTGTTATCTCTAGGACTTAGGCGACTTGGGTGGAGTTATGTAATTGTGGCTATGATACCGCGGCATAGTTACAATGCGGCACTCTATTTAAGTATCTTGGAGTTCTAGAATTGATCTATATTTTGAATCTATCATCATGCTAATGTTGGGTGTTTTGATTTCAGGAATATGGCCGGTAAGAATTTGAAGACGTACCAAAGGCGTGTGGACGAAGCCGCCATGCTTGGAGTAATAAGGGGAATGCTGGAGAATCAAAAGAAACAGACCGAGCTGATCCAGCAGCAAGCGGACTCGTTTCAGGAAGGTTTGCAGATCGTTCAGCAGTCTGTGAACAATGTTGGAGCTAAACCAGTTGACCGAGTAAGGACTGTAGCAGATTTCAGACGTTTGGGTCCGTCTACATTTACTGGTTTGGAGGAGCCGTTGCCAGCGGAGCAGTGGCTAGTTGACACAGAGAATTTACTTATTGCAGCACAGATTCCAGATGAGAAAAGAGTTGATGTGGTACGCATTCAGTTAGTAGACTACGCCCGAGAATGGTGGCTTGTGGAAGAGAACCGTTTGCCCAAGCCAATCAAGTGGGCGGATTTTTCAAAGAGTTTCCTGGAGAAGTTCTTCCCGCGGACTGCATGGGAGGAAATGGAAGAGAAATTTATCGGGCTAAAGCAGAATGGAGCACCCGTAGATGTGCATGCAGCAGAATGGACAAGACTCGGCAGATTCGCTGGACCTTTAGTTGCCAACGATGCAGACAGGGCACGAAGGTTCATGCGCAGCTTGGACGTGGACATCCAGCGGCAGATTGTCTCCCTGAGTTTTACCACTTTCTCACAAGTACTTGCGGCAGCCCGAGAGCAGCAGAGTTTATCTAGGATGAAGGGGAGTTTGCAGCAGACAGCGGTTGCGGTAAGGAAGCCAGCATTTGTACCTAGCCGAGCTCATGGTCGCAGAGGTATTCCAGTGGACCGTCGAGGTGTAGCGGCCATGAAGAAGCCAGTGATCGTTGATTGAAGAAAGAGCATGGCCTGTAACTATTGCAATTTTCCTGCCACAAGCAAAAGGATTGTCGAAAGAGGCTGGGACTCTGTTTGGTTTGTAGAGCGGCAGATCACGCCGTTGGTGCTTGTCCGTCGAAGCTTCGTACAAGAGATGATTTTCAGAAGCCTCCGCAGAGACCGTTCCAGGGACAGAAACAGCTGACTCAAGGACCTAATCAGGCTCGAGCTTTTACCTTGACAGCAGAAGAAGCTAAGGCGTCAGGAGAAGTTGTTTCAAGTACTCTACTCGTCCGTGGTTTTCCCGCATTGGCGTTATTTGATTCTGGTGCATCCCATTGTTTTATGTCATCCAAGTTTATAACTACACACTCGATTGACTACACGACCCTGTCTAGTTTCTGGGACATACACACTGGGAATGGGAAAATCATAGCTAGTAGGGAATGTAAAGATTGTACAGTTGTTGTGTGTGGACGGGAGATTTTTGCAGATTTCTTGGTGATTGATACGGGCAGCTATGAAGTCGTCTTGGGAATGGATTTTCTTGGCACTTTCCACGCTCACATTGATTGTAGGGCAAAGAAAGTAATTTTCTAGATTCCCGGACATCCTGAGTTTACCTTCACTGGAGGAAGCAGTTCTGTCGGGCCAGTCGAGTTTAGGGCTAGGCCGACAAATGATATTCTTGCAGCAATGGAAGTTGATTTAAGTGAAGAGCCGGCTGTCGTTCGTGATTTTATGGACGTATTTGAAGATATATCGGGTTTACCGCCGAAGCGAGATGTGGAGTTCGCAATTAATCTTATTCCTGGTGCAGCGCCAGTATCCAAAGCGTATTATCCAATGTCACCAGTAGAGTTGGAAGAAGTCAAGAAACAGGTTGCTGAATTGCTTGAAAAAGGTTGGATTCGAAGCAATAACTCACCTTGGGGAGCTCCAGTTCTTCTATTAAAGAAGAAGGATGGAACACGAAGGATGTGCATCGACTATCGAGAATTAAACCGGGTGACTATTAAGAACAAGTACCCGATCCCTCGCATTGGCGAACTTTTCGAGCAGCTTAGTGGCGCGAGGGTATTCTCGAAGCTGGATTTGCGATCCGGATATCATCAGGTCCGAGTGAAAGAAGAAGATATTTGCAAGACGGCGTTCCGAACTCGGTATGGACATTACGAGTACTTAGTGATGCCCTTTGGAGTAACGAATGCGCCGGCAGTATTCATGGACTTGATGAACCGAATCTTTTCACCGTTCTTGGACCAGTTTATCGTGGTTTCTATTGACGATATTCTGGTTTAATCGAAGAGTTTTGAAGAGCATGTTGAGCATTTGAAGATCGCACTGCAAACGTTGAGACAAGAGAAGTTGTATGCAAAGATGGGTAAGTGCGAGTTTTGGCTGGAGGAAGTGAAGTTTTTGGGGCATGTTGTGTCTGGCAATGGAATTTCCGTCGATCCAAAAAAGATTGCAGCAGTTCGAGATTGGCCGATTCCAAAGAATGTTTCGGAGATAAGAAGTTTTCTTGGACTCGCCGGATATTACAGAAGATTTGTGGAGAACTTTGCTCGTCTGGCGGAGCCGTTAACCAAGCTTACGCGCAAGGAGGTACCTTTTGTATGGACGGACAAGTACGCGTTAGCTTTTGAGACGTTGAAATAGAAATTGATAACCGCCCCTATTCTGACCGTGCCAGACAATTCCGGAGGATTGGTGATTCACAGCGACGCATCTGGGAAAGGATTGGGATGTGTTTTGATGCAGCATGGGAAGGTTGTAGCGTACGCATCGAGACAGTTGAAGACCCATGAGAAGAATTACCCAACTCATGACTTGGAACTTGCGGCTGTGATTTTCGCTTTGAAGATTTGGAGACACTACCTTTTGGGCGAAAGGGTCGAAGTTTTTACTGATCATAAGAGCTTGAAGTATGTGTTCACACAGAAGGAGCTTAATATGAGGCAGCGTAGATGGTTGGAGCTAATGGCTGACTACGATCTTGATCTTAAGTACCATCCGGGGAAGGTTAACGTCGTGCCGGATGCGCTTAGTCGGTTACCAGCAATTCAGGTGCTAACTGCGCAGAAGGAGATCGTTGAAGATTTTCGAAGATTAGACTTGGAGGTTGTGCTACCGCTTTCTAATGGACAGTTGATGCAGCTGCAAGTACAGTCATCGTTGATCAAGAATATTAAAGCAGCACAATCGCAGGACCCTAGACTGCAAAAGCTTCGAGGACAGGTTGAAGCCGGACTACGAACAGATTTATTGATCCACGAAGATGGTTCGTTGAGGTATGGTAGCCGTTTGTGTGTGCCAAAGGGAGATATTCGTGAAGAGCTTATGAAGGAGGCACACGGTTCAGCTTATTCTGTATATCCAGGAGGCACGAAGATGTACCGAGATATTCGACAGCATTTCTGGTAGGAAGGCATGAAACGGGAGATTGCTCGCTTTGTGGCTAAGTGCTTGGTGTGTTAGCAAGTTAAGGCTGAACATCAAAGGGTTGCTGGTTTATTGCAACCACTTTCGATTCCTCAGTGGAAGTGGGAACATATAACCATGGATTTTGTAACGGCTTTAGCGCGGAGTCCAAAGGGCAACAATGCTGTATGGGTGATTGTTGATCGATTGACCAAGGCAGCTCACTTCATTCCTTTTCGGGTTGGTCAATCAACAGAGACCTTGGCAGAGCGGTACATGCAAGAGATTGTGAGATTGCATGGAGTACCGGTGAGCATAGTGTCCGATCGGGACACTCGGTTCTTATCACACTTCTGGAGGAGTTTACAGGAAAGTTTAGGGACTCGATTGAAGTTTAGCACAGCTTATCATCCTCAAACTGATGGTCAGTCGGAGAGAACAATCCAAACTCTTGAAGATATGTTGAGAGCATGCATGTTGGACTTCAAGGGTTCTTGGGAGGATCATCTGTATTTGGTGGAGTTTTCTTACAACAACAGTTTTCAGGCAACTATCCAGATGGCTCCATTTGAAGCTTTGTATGGTCGTAAATGCCGTTCACCTGTTTGTTGGGATGATGTCGGTGAACGAAGATTATTAGGACCATATTTGGTTGTGCAAACAGTTGAGAAGGTTAACACTATCAGAAATCATATGAAGGCAGCACAAGACGGACAGAAAAGTTGGGCTGATACGTCGAGAAGACCTCTAGAGTTTGCCGTGGGTGATTTGGTATTCTTGAAGATATCACCAACTAGAGGGGTGATTCGTTTTGGAAGTCGAGGAAAGCTTAGTCCTCGATTCGTTGGACCCTTTGAGATCTTGGAGCGTGTTGGTGAGGTAGCGTATCGTTTGGCGTTACCACAGTCCTTGGCGAATGTGCACGATGTGTTTCACGTATCTCAACTACGAAGGTATGTTCGAGATGAAACACACGTATTAGATCATTCGGAGCTAACAGTACGAGAAGACTTGACTTTTGAAGAGCGACCGATTGAAATTGTGGATCGAAGGGAAAAGGTTCTTAAGAACAAGGTGATCCCTCTTATGCTTGTTTCTTGGGGTAATCGCTCGGATGGAGAGTCCACTTGGGAACGAGAAGATGAAATCCGGCAGAAGTTTCCTCATCTTTTCTTGTAGTTATCTATCTTTGTATTCTTGGAATTTCGAGGACGAAATTCTTTTTGTAGTTGGGTATAATGTAACACCCGAGCCCAATACTACTAATTTCAGTTACCGTTTGAACGTAGTGTGGCACTCGTTTCATTTATCTTGCTTGATTGTTACTTATTGTAAATTTTACCCGGCAAATTCATTTCTGCATCTAACAAATTTTTGGCATCTAAAATAAAATTAAAAATATTCATCTAGGCCTGCTTGTCACCCCTAACCCTGTTGTAGCGTCCGTGCGTCGTGTTCTCGTCCCGTTCGGTGAAACGGGCGAGTTTGGACGGCTACGTGCACATACGTGTGTCCATTTTGGGGGTATGCTTTTTGATCATAAAACACTTCATTTTAAATTTTGAATCCCGCTTAAAATTCTATTATTTCAATTTCAAATTTTTGGACCCGACCCGGACGCGATTTGAAAATGTTTTACTTTGCGCCAAAATCCCAAATTTAATATAATTTTAACCGTCGCATTTCTTCTTAACCTTATAATATTTTTTTACTTAAATCTTGTACATAAATCTTTTTCTAACAAACGAGTTCCTCCCCTCAGCCAATCAACTCCTTCTATTTACCTGTGGGCCCCATCTATCCCTCTCTCTCCTCTCTCTCTCTCCCGTAACTCCCTCTCTCCCTCCCCATAAATCTCTCTCTCTCTCACATATATATTCTATTCTCCCTCTTCCTTTTTCTTTTTCAAACGCGTAACCCAAAACCCTACGAACCCTAGTCACCGTGCTCCTCGCCGCCGCAGCCCCAACGCCGACGACGCTATCACCAGCACCCTCGCCTCCTCATCCTCACTTCACCAGGCCCCCTCTTCCTCCTTTCCCCACGTTCCCGTGCACCCTACACCATCACCGCGGCCGCGCACCCCTGCACACGCGTTGCACCGCCGGATCTGTCGCCGCCGACGGCCTCGCCTCCGTAGCCCCGGCCTCGCAAGCACACCCCTCGGTGAGATAACTTCCCCTCCTCTCTTCCTTCCTTCTTTCCTTCTCTGCTAATAGGTTTCTTGATCTGCAGTCTTCGCGGTCACTGTTGGCCGGCCGCCGGAGCTCCGTCGACGGGGTCGACCGTCACCACCCGTCCCACGGATCATCGTGAGCACCCTTTCTCTGATCCTACTTCCTTTCTTCTTTTCTCTTCTTGTTTACGTGTCTTGATCTTTACTGTTCATTCCTCGGCCGGAATCCGACGATGCCGACGACGTGACCCGACGTTCCAGTGAGGTACCCCGACCCGTGTGGTTCCATTGCTCTTCGTTTGGGTTCATTCCGTGAACCGTGCGCCCGTCGCGAGTTTTCCCCGCCGACGTTTTACGTTCCGTTTTCCCGATTCGCGACCTGTCGAGGCAAGTAACCCTTGCTATATGCTAAACAATATTTACTTATAATTAATGACACCCTAAAACCCGCAATTTAATTTTGGTATTATAATTTCCCACTTTTTCATGTACAATATTGTTATATATCATTTTATCTTTAAACTTGGAACCTACAGTTTGCAATTGAACCTAATAAACACATTTACCTGTTTAATCACATTTTTAATATTGACATAGCTTATGGCATTTACCTCTATAGTTTTGTTCCATTCGGACACTCGTATGCATTTTAACCTGTAATAGCTGTATCGAACCTTTATATAAATCATTGCACCTCTAAAGTGCTTAAACTTGTTAACATGATTAAAAGGTCATAATTGTCATACTGCATTCGCATAACATTGAAATTATCTCCGTGACACAACTGACAACTGTACTGCTAATTCAGTGAATCTGCCTATTGCTTAATTCATTACTTATATGATGTTGTTGATAACCATGCTTGATTATATAACTGATTGTGAGCACACCTATGATATTGTTGACATCTTGACTTGCTACATGCATATTGATTGACCCGACATGGTACCGTACACTGCTTGACTTGACCTGATGTACCATGAGCTGACCCGTTACCTGATCTTGTGTCTAATGCCAACAAACCTAACATGTAGTCCTCATGGACTGTTCCTGTTTTCTATCCAGACAAACCTGTTTACCTGATCCTGTGTTGGCATCAGTTTCTTGATTTCGGGATACCTGACTTGACTTGCACATAACTTGGGGGTATGGGGAAATCAAAGATGAAACCTGACTTGTAACTCGACAGTTCACTACCTGTCCTGAGTGTACACATTCCTGTTTTGTGCCTAGCGGCATGTCTCGGTTTCAGCCGAGAATATTGTGGCCGTGGTCCCGGGTATGTACGGGATACTATCGAGTGTACACATTCCTGTTTTGTGCCTAGCGGCATGTCTCGGCTGCAGCCGAGAATATTGTGGCCGTGGTCCCGGGTATGTACGGGATACTATTGAGTTACATCGATGATTCATCAATTTGATTTCAAAGACTTTAGAACAGAAAACCTGATATAACAGTTTAGTTTACCCACTGCACATTACCCTGCACTGCTCTGATTCATATTATTGTTACCCTTGCTTTATTCATGTTTATACTCGCATTGCCTGTTTATTATGTTATTATTTGATGACTTGACGCGCTGACGTCTGGGTTTTGCATGGCCCAGATTTTGTACCGCTGTCGCAGTCCGAGCAGGAGTACTTCAGCCGACAGGCTGAGCTGTGAGTGTCACCAGCAGTTAGTTTTCTTTCCTGCATTTATTTCCTGATGTGAGCCCGCATTATGGGACATACATTCCAGTTATTTTCTATTGGATCTTTCGCTTCCGCATTTTACTATTCTTCACTCATGATATATTGGATTATGGACATGTTTAGATAGTTTTATTTTTGTTCTTGATATCTCTACAGCCGTAATGTGACTGTGGATGGATACTTCCTACCCACAGGTAGCATGGTTGGCTATGTCACGTGCCCATTTTAGTGTACTCTGGGAAGCGGGACGTGACAGTATGGTTGCTTCCAACCATGTTTTACCCTTGATTCATTTCATTATCTCCTCTTCTTCTTCTTCATCTCTTCATGTTTCTCCATCTCTTCCTCCATCCTCACTACCACCATAAATCACCCCCAAAATCAACTTAAAACATCACAAATACTTCACAAAAATTGTTCATCACCTCATCCTACACCACATGGCATGTTCAAGATTTCGTTTTGTGGAGCTTTTGTCATCTTAAAATTTTCTTGAGTTGATCCTTTGAGATAAAACACTCACCTTTCATCAAGTTGTTAAGTTTCCTAACCTCCTTATACATGTTTAGAGTTAAAAAGTTTATGTTTAGTGAACTTGGAAATTTCTATGGTGAGTTTAGAAGATAAAACTTGCAGTAATGATGTAGTAGGGGTTTAGTGAGTGTCTACTAGCCTTTTAGTGATAGAACCCATGGTCTAAATGAGCTTGAAATTTCAAAAATAAGTTTAGAAATTTCCAATGTCGGTTTTGTGGAACCTGTGGTGATCAAATTAAATCTGGTACTACTCGGGGACTCTGAAAATTAAATAGAGGATGCTGTGAGATATATAGACCTATAGAATGCCGCCGTAGAAGCCCAAGCCCAAACCATTTAGTCCTGTCCGCAAATTTAATGAGAATGGCCGCAAATTGCGGGTGAGTAGAGAATTAGGGTGTAATTTTTGTTTTATAGCTCACTCACTAGATAACTAAGACTACCTTATACGCTAAAAAGTTTAATTTCACCTTAAGAAAAATCTAGAGTCATTTTACTTGATTTCTGTCAATATTTTCCGACATTTGAAAACTTGGTTTTTGATATTTAAGTTTTGACTCGGTCGTTTGACGTTCGTACGTCGACATCGAGGTTATTTTGTTGTTTTATCACGCGTTGACCATAGATAATAATCTATGTGCGCTTCGCTCGTCGTATCGGTTTTCGATTTGAATTTTTATGCAATACGATATACTTTGAAATGTAGGTACAAGCGCGTGGACTTTCAGGATGACGAAAGGAGGGCAAGGCATCCGCCGGGATCGACTAGAGCGAGGAATTATAGGTGAGTAGATGTATATCTATGGGGGAAGTCGGGTGGATGACGTATAGCACCCCCGTAACCGTAGAATTAGGATATGTATTTATATGTATATTTATGTAGATATTAGACATGTATACCTAGCTAATAGGGTTCTAGAATGCTATATGCATTAGAAGTATAGTTGTAGGAAGGTATGTCCCTAGTTCTAGTTTTTCTTAGCCTTTGTGCTATATATATATATATATATGAGGATAACTGCAATATGATATAATGAGATGAGAATATGATCTGATATGATGACACAAGTCGATATGATTGAATATGATGATATGAGGCGATGTTATATGATATGATATATGATGACATGAGATGATATATAATGATATGAGATGAGATAATGTACGTGACTACAGATCCGTACTATTGATTTGATGATATCGTGTAACGACTCTGTTTATAATGTATAATTTTTTTTAAAGTTAATGTACTAAATGGAGTATTGCAACCTTGAGTATGCTATAAGTATTTGATTTGTTTTTTAAACAACAAGAAAGCATTTGTAGCTCATTGGTAAAGCCTTGCACTGCTGTGACGTAGCCCCTGTGTTCGAATTCCCTCAGCCATAGATTATTTTTATTGATTTTTCTTTTCAAAATTTTGGAAGCCTAAAAGTTTACACGTGAAACCCATGTAAAAACAAAAAGTCTCAGAAATAAAACATGTGCACTGAGTTATATGAAACGACACTGACACGTGGCATGAATCCAGACCTCGCCCTTATTGAAATGGCCGGCGAGATGAGCTCTAGGGCAGATGTCGCCGGGCCCCCCGTACCAAATGCCTCCAAAATTTGGCCCTAATACCCCTTGGTCTCCCCCCACTACTCCTCTTCTGTTTTTTTTCCTGCACATTAACAGAGAATTAAAAATGAGCTTTTAATCCAATATTTAATGCATTTTTAATTCTCATTTTAATTCCCTAAACCCTAATTCTATCCTATAAATACCACGCCATACCCAAGCCCTTTCCATTCGGAAATCTATCATCAAAACTCTCAAAATTTTCCAAGTCAAATAAGGTGTACAAGTGGAGTTAACCCGAGGTCGTCTTCCGGCGACGACTCGGGACAAATCCGGCGACACCGCGACTCCACGACGCTTTCAAACCCTTCCCATACCTCCCCTCTCTCTTTTTATCCAGTAAGTCCCTTCTTTTCTTCTCTCTTCTCTATTAAACAAGTTCTCTTTTCAAATGACGTCGGTAAGTGGAGTTAACCGACTTTTAAATTCTATTCTCTTTAAAATAACAATTTTTCTTAGGAAACTCAGATCCATATTATTAAACCTTGCTTATTAAACATTAACTAAAATTTAGAAACCAATTTCACCATAAAAATCCATGTAAAACCATGTTTATTACACTTTTACAGTTTAATACCACAAAGTTTACCTACGATATTATTTCATATATTTACTCATAGCACCTTTAGAAAACTCATGAGATAATGACCTACCTCATCACAACACTCATCATGACATAGCACGATTGCCTCTTTACAATATTTTGGGATAAATACAATTTTAAAACAAAATACCTTAAACTAATAAAACCGTATTCTTTAAAAAAAATTAAATTAAATTCCTTACAATTAAGTCTCTACAATCCATTTTGGAGAACCCGATTTGGATGGTTCGGGTTATCGCACATCCTCGGTACTAGTAGAGCGATATGCAGACCTCCTCATGGAGCATCCGATCTCGATAGAATTTTTATTACAATTTTTAAGAAAACTAGATTTCTAATTAATAAATAAATTTATTTTTCTATAATTATTTATAATATTATCAAATTATCTATTTTAAATACATATAATAAAATCCATGTTTTCTAAAAAAAGTAATCACAAATTTCATGAAAATATCATCAATAATCCATACAAGTCAAATTTACACAAAAATACCATATATTATTAAAACTGGGTATTTATTCACTAGAATATCTCACTTGTAAAAGTTACATCCATAAGAACCTTAAACACGATAAATAAATACTTGAGGTTTATTTTGAAAGTAAACTAAAACTATTTTTCATAAAACCCCCTCAAGTTATACAATTTACAATAAGGACACTAGAAATATAGGTTTAAGCGGGACCAATTCTCTTGAGCCTCAAGGAGCCGGAGAAAGTGGGTGTTTGCCTATTTAAGGGAGACAGCTAAAAACATGGTTATCAATACGGTAATTTTCTTGGAAAAGACACAAATCCTACAGTCCATGTGCAGCAGTTACCGATAACTCCAAAGCCTAATTCAGGAATCCAATTATGTTTAAGCGTCTGACTCAGACAGAGTCTCAGTCTAATTGGAATACAATCCATACATGAATACAATCCAAATATAACTCCAATACAACATGAATCCATGTATACCAGAATACAATCTATATCAACATGACTTGATTTGACCAATCCATGGATATACTTTGACTTGTCTATATGACTATCCGTTTATATCCTTATCCGTTTACATGAACAATTGATATCATGGTTTCGGCAAGTCTTATATTTACAAATCACTACAAAATAATACAATATGCATTACGGGGTTTTTAAAAGGGTAGACTGGTATGGAATGTGTTAAAGTGGCATGATGATGGTCACTATAATGCACCTAAGCTGAACATCCGTTGCCGTTGTCCCGTGGGTTTTGAGGGGGCCTTGTACTCCATATACCATAGTCCACGGGATAAGTTGGACTCCTCTCGTATACACTGGCACATTCTGTACCAAGCTACAAACAACTACTTTAACATAATAATCATACATTATATCAGATATATTCTCTTTACATATTCAGTCTATTTCTATATCTCTTTGGGACTTACTGAGCGATTGTTCGCTAACGACATTCCTTTTCTATTCTTTCTTTGGAATGTTGTCAGAAGGACCCGACTCTATGAAGATCGAGCCCGGCTCAGAAGATGTAACAACCCTAATTTTCCTATACAAATTTTTTCAAATATTTTTTCAAAAAATCCATAAAGGGGTATTTTAGCCTGAGCACAGGACATAAGTAATTATTTTGCTTTTTAATTTCAAGTTAAAAGAATGTAATAGCTCCATTTTTAGTGTACAAAAATTTGCTTTAAAATTAATGTATATTTAGGGTATTTACATTTTCTGTGACTACTTTAAGTAATTAAATAGCTCCATAATTACAAGAAGGAGCTTGTAGCTCATTGGTAATACCTTGCACTGCTGAACCAAGCTACCAGAGTTCAAATCCCATACCCCACACTATTTTTAATATTGATTTTCTTAAAACCTTTAGAATACCAAGGGTTTACACGTGCATATCTCACAAAAACCCCACTACACCCAAAAATGTAACATTGCCAGAGAATAGATGAACCGTCGGGGTGGATTCCGGCTGCCGGACTCGGCCGGAAATCGGCCAACTCGGCCTCGACTCGGCCGACTCAGTCCTCCAACCGAGTCACGGCCGAGTCACCCCCGAGTCGGCCGATTCCGGCGACGAACCCAACATGAAAATTGTGTCTTTTCACATTCCTTATGCACCTGCAAACTTTTAGCCTCATACTATTTCCAGAGCTTTTTTAAAGCCTCAATTACTCAACTTTTAATACATTTTAAATACATTTTATCACATTTTTCATTTTAACCTTTCACCTACCCTAACCCTAGCCTAACCCTATAAATACCACCCCTACCCTCTACCCTCTCACCCCAAACTCTGAGCCAACTCTCTAAAATTCTCTAGAACTCTTGTGTGCAATCGAATTGAGCGAAAGGCGAAGCTCCGGCGAATTCTTCGGTGGAATTTCCGGCAACGACCGTAGAAACTCCCGGAGACGAAACGACGCACCGACGACTCCTCCCGATCCACCTTTCTCTTATCGTTGATTGAAACCTGTAAGTCCCCAAATTCTACCTCTCTTTTCTTTTCTAAAAATATGGATTTACAAACCCGACGGAATCGGAACAAATCCGATTTCCGATTCGGTTTCTTTATAAAACTTCACTTCTCGTTAATACAATTATGCTTAAACTCTCTCATGTTGACTATTAAACACTAATCAACCAAATTGATCAAGTTTCATATCACCAAATAATTGATAGTTCCTTTTACCGTATTTTTTCATTTAAATACCACATAGTTCCATTTGCGACATTTAAACCATTAAACTTGTTATACCTTTAAGTAGATCACGAGATAACGATCCACCTCCTCATACACTTATATGCAATATAGCACGATACCCTCGGGAACATAAAATACGGGAAATCGACATCTTTACAAATAAATAACCTTCGAGCTAATATATATATATATATAATATCTAGACTCAGCCAATTAAGAACTGTCACGCTCATTAGGACAGAGGAAGGTTGTGGGTATTCAGTCGTATATCTAAACCTGAGTTTGTGGTGCTCAGGCTAGACAAGTGAGAAAGGTAACTTTAAAAGGCCCGTCTCATGGTAATTCGTGAGCGGAACCCTCCTTTCTTCACTTGTACTTACCTGGCCACAATTGGCGGTGAAGAGGCGATTTGAGGGATATCTCACAACTTGTCGCTTTGGACCAGTAGGAGCAGTCTAGTTGATTTAGGAGACCTTAGAATACGGGAAATCGACATCTTTACAAATAAATACCATAATTAATAAAACCGTTTTTCCTTAATGATTAGTATTTATACAAATCTTTGCAAATCGCCGCTACAACCCATTTGGGGAACCCGTTCGGGATGGTGCGGATTATCGCACATCCTTGGGCTTAGTAGTGTGAGATGCAGACCTCCACAAGGAGCATTCGGTTTCGAAAGATTTAAAATACGACATCTTAAGAAAACGAGATATCTAGAATATTATATATATACTTTTTTATATAAATATATGTTTATGTAACATAAAAATATCTTTTTTGAATTATTACAAATATTCCACTTTTTCTAAAAATGTCACAAGAATCATTCTACACTAAAATACCATGAATTCCATACAAAACCAATATTACCAATAAATACCATTAATTATGAAAATAGGATATTTTCAATAGAAATATCACAATATAAAATCTACATTCACTACAACTCTAAAGACGATTAATAAATACTTGGGGTGTACTTTGAAAAGTATATAAAAATATATTTACATAAAACCCCCTCAAGTTCTATAATTTACCATAAGGACCCTAGTAAATATAGGTTTAAGTAGGACCAATCTCTTGAGCCTCAGGGAACCGGAGAAGTGGGTGCTTGCCTACTTAAGGTAGAAAACTTAATAATGGTGTTATCAATACGGTAACCGTCTTTGAAAAGACACAAATCCTGCCGCCCATATGCAGCGGTTACCGATAACATCAAAACAATCAGGACTTCAATTCACTTTTCTATTTGTCTGCCTCAGAGTGAGTCTCATTATAATCTGACTTGAATATGATTCAAGTACAATCTACAATCTACAATATTACAATTCAACACGAATCTATGAATCCATTATTCCATATATTCAATCTATCAATCTATATAACTTGACCGAACCGAACCATGAATATACATTCTATTTACACGATCATCCAGTTTACATGATTCTCCAGTTACATACATGATTTTACAGTTACAACCGTTTGCTGATATCATGGTTTCGGTCAATCATCCAATTATACAATCTATACAATTTACAATACAATACAACAATACAATCAAGACATCGCGGGGTTAAGGGGTAGATTGGTACGGAAGGTGTTAAAAGTGGCACGTGACTGCAAGATTAAGACACCTAATATGAATCCAATTGCCGTTGTTCCGGGTTGTATAATGGAGCATTGTACTTCTATTTGCTTCTAGTCTCTGACATATAGAGACTCTTCTTGTATACACTGGCATCCTTCTGTACCAAGCTACAAACAAGAGCGTTAATACTAAATACAACATTATAACTATCAAATATAACTTTAAAAGTTACACACACTCTCTCTCTGTCTATTCTATTTCTCCCTTATCTTTAGGACTTACCGAGCGACCTGTTCGCTGACGAAATTCTCTTTCTTTCTTCTTTGAATGTCGTCAGGTGATCTGGACACGTCAGAGATCGAGCCCATTCAGTGAAGACTTGGACCAGTTCAGTGAAGACCCCGAGCTCTAGTCATTGTACACTTTCCATTCAGTACTTTCTTTTCTGTTATGCTATTGTTTAGGCAGTGCTTTTCATTCAGTTGTATTTACTTTTCATGCATTGTACAAAAGAATGTTAATAAATAAAGTTGCTGTTCAGTTTATATCTCTTGTCTCTTGTGTTTAATTTTATATTTCTTAGATACGCTTAGCATATTTACTTCACAGTAAATACGTAGCGGCCTTGTCGCGTCCTCTGCCCGTATACTGGGAACCGGGGCATGACAGGTTTTGTTGGTGGCCCATATAGGTCAGAGCTGTATAGAGCCATACTATGCAGTTCTGTTCTACGTGAACAACCTAAGCAATATAACACAAGAACCAACGACTAAAACATTCTTTACAATCATGTTCCCTGAATCTTACAATTTCATATTTCTTGAATCATATACTTTGAATCTGTCATGACCTAAATTTTTCTCACCTCTTTTACAATCTTACCGAAACCTTCACATTCTTTCATTCTTTCACACATTTTTCATACACTATCAATTACTTCTAACACCTTATAACACCTTAGCAGCCATAGAAGCCAAAACAGTTGACCAAGGTAACACTAGTAAGACTCTTTCACATTTTTAAACACTTGCACCATCTTATTATTTTTCATACACTGTTAGTATTTAGTCACCAAACTTTTCTTGAATCTGTTACACTTTCCTTTTACAAATTTCGAGGACGAAATTTTTATAAGGAGGGTAGAATGTAACAACCCTAATTTTCCTATACAAATTTTTTCAAATATTTTTTCAAAAATCCATAAAGGAATATTTTAGCCTGAGCACAAGATATAACTAATTATTTTGCATTTTAATTTCAAGTTAAAAGAATGTAATAGCTCAATTTTTAGTGTACAAAAATTTGCTTTAAAATTAATGTATACTTGGGGTATTTACATTTTCTATGACTACTTTAAGTAATTAAATAGCTCCATAATTACAAGAAAGAGCTTGTAGCTCATTGGTAATACCTTGCACTGCTGAACTAAGCTACCAGAGTTCAAATCCCATACCCCACACTATTTTTAATATTGATTTTTTTAAAACCTTTAGAATACCAAGGGTTTACACGTGCATATCTCCCAAAAACCCCACTACACCCAAAAATGTAACATTTCCAGAGGATAGATGAACCGTCGGGGGGGGGGGGGATTCCGGCCGCCGGACTCGGCCGGAAATCGGCCAACTCGGCCTCGACTCGGCCGACTCAGTCCTCCTACCGAGTCACGGCCGAGTCACCCCCGAGTCGGCCGATTCCGGCGACGACCCCAACATGAAAATTATGTCTTTTCACATTCCCTATGCACCTGGAAAATTTTAGCCTCAGACCATATCCTGAGCTCTTTTAAAACCCCAATTACTCCACTTTTAATACATTTTAAATATATTTTATCACATTTTTCATTTTAATCTTTCACCTACCCTAACCCTAGCCTAACCCTATAAATACCACCCCTACCCTCTACCCTCTCACCCCAAACTCTGAGCCAACTCTCTAAAATTCTCTAGAACTCTTGTAAGCAATCGAATTGAGCGAAAGACGAAGCTCCGGCGAATTCTTCGGCGGAATTTCCGGCAACGACCGTAGGAACTCCCGGAGACGAAATGACGCACCGGTGACTCCTCCCGATCCACCTTCCTCTTATCTTTGATCGAAACCCGTAAGTCCCCAAATTCTACCTCTCTTTTCTTTTCTAAAAATATGGATTTACAAACCCGACGGAATCGGAAAAAATCTGATTTCCGATTCGATTTTTTTATAAAACTTCACTTCTCGTTAATACAATTATGCTTAAACTCTCTCATGTTGACTATTAAACACTAATCAACCAAATTGATCAAGTTTCATATTACCAAATAATTGCTAGTTCCTTTTACCGTATTTTTTCATTTAAATACAACATAGTTCCGTTTGTGACATTTAAACCATTAAACTTAGTATACCTTTAAGTAGATCACGAGATAACGACCTGCCTCCTCACACACTCATATGCAACATAGCACGATACCCTCGGGAACATAAAATATGGGAAATCGACTTCTTTACAAATAAATAACCTTCGAGCTAAAAAATATATATATAATATCTAGACTCAGCCAATTAAGAACTGTAGCGCTCATTAGGACAGAAGAAGGTTGTGGGCATTCAGTCGTATATCTAAACCTGAGTTTGTGGTGCTTAGGCTAGACAAGTGAGAAAGGTAAATTTAAAAATCCCGTCTCACGGTGATTCGTGAGCAGAACCCTCCTTTCTTCACTTGTACTTATCTGGCCACAATTGGCGATGAAGAGGCGATTTGAGGGATATCTCACAACTTGTCTCTTTGGACCAGTAGGAGCAGTCTAGTTGACTTAGGAGACCCTAGAACATAGAATACGGGAAATCGACATCTTTACAAATAAATACCATAATTAATAAAACCGTTTTTCCTTAATGATTAGTATTTATACAAATCTTTGCAAAGCGCCGCTACAACCCATTTAGAGAACCCGTTCGGGATGGTGCAGATTATCGCACATCCTCAGGTTTAGTAGTGCGAGATGCAGACCTCCGCAAGGAGCACTCGGTCTCGAAAGATTTAAAATACGACATCTTAAGAAAATGAGATTTCTAGAATATTATATATATATACTTTTTCATTTAAATATATGTATATGTAACATAAAAATATCTATTTTGAATTATTACAAATATTCCACTTTTTCTAAAAATGTCATAAGAATCATTTTACACTAAAATACCATGAATTCCATACAAAACCAATATTACCAATAAATACCATTAATTATGAAAATAGGATATTTTCAATAGAAATATCACAATATAAAATCTACATTCACTACAACTCTAAAGACGATTAATAAATACTTGCGGTGTGCTTTGAAAAGTATATAAAAGTGTTTTTACATAAAAAAAAACCTCAAGTTCTATAATTTACCATAAGGACCCTAGTAAATATAGGTTTAAGCAGGACCAATCTCTTGAGCCTCAGGGAGCCGGAGAAGTGGGTGCTTGCATAATTAAGGTAGACAACTTAATAATGGTTTTATCAATACGGTAATCGTCTTTGAAAAGACACAAATCCTGCCGCCTATGTGCAGCGGTTACCGATAATATCAAAACAATCAGGACTTCAATTCACTTTTCTATTTGTCTGACTCAGAGTGAGTCTCATTATAATCTGACTTGAATATGATTAAAGTAAAATCTACAATCTACAATATTACTATTCAACACGAATCCATTAATCCATTATTCAATATATTCAATCTATCAATCTATACAACTTGACCGAACCGAACTATGGATATACTTTCCATTTACATGATCATCCAGTTTACATGATTCTCCAGTTACATACATGATTTTACAGTTACATCCATTTACTGATATCATGGTTTCGGTCAGTCATCCAATTATACAATCTATATAGTTTACAATACAATACAACAATACAATCAAGACATCGCGGGGTTAAGGGGTAGATTGGTACGGAAGGTGTTAAAAGTGGCACGTGACTGCAAGATTAAGACACCTAATATGAATCCAATTGCCGTTGTTCCGGGTTGTATAATAGAGCATTGTACTTCTATTTGCTTCTAGTCTCTGACATATAGAGACTCTTCTTGTATACACTGGCATCCTTCTGTACCAAGCTACAAACAAGAGCGTTAATACTAAATAGAACATTATAACTATCAAATATAACTTTAAAAGTTACACACACTCTCTCTCTGCCTATTCTATTTCTCCCTTATTTTTGGGACTTACCGAGCGACCTGTTCGCTGACGACATTCTCTTTCTTTCTTCTTTGAATGTCGTCAGGTGATCTGGACACGTCAGAGATCGAGCCCATTCAGTGAAGACTTGGACCAGTTCAGTGAAGACCCCGAGCTCTAGTCATTGTACACTTTCCATTCAGTACATTCTTTTCTGTTATGCCATTGTTTAGGCATTACTTTTTATTCAGTTGTATTTACTTTTCATGCATTGTACAAAAGAATGTTAATAAATAAAGTAGTTGTTCAGTTTATATCTCTTGTCTCTTGTGTTTACTTTTATATTGCTTAGATATGCTTAGCGTATTTACTTCACAGTAAATACGTAGCGGCCTTATCGCGTCCTCTGCCTGTATACTAGGAAGCGGGGCGTGACAGAAGACTTGGAGCAGTTCGCAGAAGATCCGGAGCTTTAGTTACTTGTATATACCTTTACTTTCTGTTCATGCCATTGTTTAGGCATTGCTTTCCGCCTTGTATTTACTTTCCAGTTGTATTGTAAAGAATGTTTATTAAATAAAAATTTGCTGTTCATTTACATCTTATGTCATTCTTTTGTACATTTATATTATATTGCTTATTTATGCTTAACGTGTTTACTTCTGAGTAAAGACGTCGCGTGCCTCATCGCGTCTCCTTATCCGTACATCGGGAAGCGGGGCGTGACAGGTTTTGTTGGCAGCCCATTGTTTTGAAAAAGAGATTGTTTTAAAGAAATATTACGCACGCGAGCTCGGTCTCGTTTTAAAATTTATAAACCGCAAGTGCACGGCGCGTTGTAGCGAGCCGGCAAGTACGGGTTGATCCGCAGGAAATTGGAGATTAGGTAGTGTCGCTTAAGGTTCGAGAAACAAAAGAATTTGGTTTGGTTGTCACTAAAACTAAAAATACGATATTATAGAAACAAGTTTAGAAGAAAGGTCGCCATGGCTTTGGCTCGGATGGTTGAATCGCGGCGATTTTTTCGGCGCTCCCTTAATCATGAGTTATCCATCCTTGTGTTGATCCTGACGTGAAGCATGACTAGTCAAGGCATTTTGCGAAGCACAAATCATCAGGATATCGAAGTCCGTTGCAAGACACAAAACGAATCTGTATTGTCTCACTTACCGTTTGTATGTCCAAGCTTGAAGTATCAACACTAAGCACAAGGGTTGGCGAGTATATATCAACATAAAATACACAAATTAGCACATGAGAGCAGGAGGTTTTAGACTTAAGCTTGCTAAGTGATTTGTGATAGTATAGGGTATATGAAAACAAGAAGTTCGTCAATCAACTTGTTAACAAAATACCCTATCTAGCACTTAGCAACCTTAACACTAAAATGATTCTAACCTTAACCTTGCAAAATGGTGATCATGAGAGAATAGGGTATGTGATAAAGGTTATAAGTAACCATCAAAATCAACACACCATATCAAATATATTCATTTAGCAATCTTAAGGATATAATCAAAATTAAGCACTTTAAACAATTACAAGAGAATGGAGGAAGGCATTGTCATTCATCACCATCCTAACCATCACCACAACTAAATGAATTACTCAAACATGATAAAATAGAAAAATGAAACACAAAAGAAAAACTTAAAACAAAAGAACAAGAAGAATTTAAACAAAAGGGAAGTGCAAGTTCTTTATTAACAATATGGAGGATTAGAGCTACAAGTTAGATAACAATCTCAACCTCTTTAATGGAGCACTAAAGTGAAAGCTCAAAGAGGGAAGAAGAGGAAGCTATCAAATGTTACAAACTGTTTTCTCACTCCAAAAAACCTCCCCGAACTATATATGTGATCTGCTATTTATAGGCAACCCAAAATAAAAAAGTTCCATATGACACTGGACTAACAAGACCACCAAGGATCCACCATCATTGAACAAACCAATTTGGCCCTAACTTGGCCGTAAATTGCGGCCAAGATGAATTTATTTACGGCCAAGAAATGGAGGATGCGGCCCACCTTTGGTCCGTGCACTTATGGTCTCTTGAGCATCTCTTTTTGTTTGCAATTTCTTTTAATTCATAACAGAGTGTAATCTGGAGTAATGTACAGAGAAGGGATCAAGTGGGTATGGCTTGTGTTCACATTTCAAATCATTCTTTTTCTCATACATTGAACCATACCCACTTGTCCAAGCCACATGTGTATCCACTTGCAAGACACCATGATTGTGTTTGCAACATGATGTCTCATGATGGCTCATCCCCACTTGGTCCATGATGGTTCACACTTGGTTATGTTGGAACAAAAATCATATTTATTTGTACAAAACATTATTGTTTGCAAAACTCAATGTCTTGATCTATTATCTGTCCCGTTTGCAGTTCCGGCTGAAACCGTTGTTTCTATGCATGTTGTGTACCGTTTCCAGTGTTATTGCCTGTGTACCTGTATTCTGTACTAATGAGCAGACAGAGATAAATAGCACTGTTTATTGACAAAACTATAAGAAATAAGTGGTATTAAAATATAATAAATCGTGCCGAACACCCATGCAGGTCAGTTCTGCTTGGAACCCAACCATGCAAGGTCATTCTGCATGGAAACCCAAGTAATATATCACAAGAATCAGCAACTAAATATTCTTTATATTTCTATTCCTTGAATTCTATCCTAACCCTATTTTTCTTTCAAGGTTATGGATTCCCCGAACAATACGAGCACGAACGCTAATGGCAACACCACACCACCCCCTCTTCCATTTACGCCTACTGTTATAGCTCCGATCAACGAGCAGATGGTACTGATCGAGGCAATAAAGAGCCTCTTGGAGGGACAGCAGCAGTAGACTGCTATACTCATGAACGGCCCAGAAGCGGAAGCGCATGGAGTGAAGCAATTCCAGGCACTTCATAGGAAACAATTTTCTGGGAAAGAGAGCAGTAACGACCGTGTTTTCCAATACCTCATAAAATATATTTTATTTAAATTTTTACTATCAAATAATTATTTTACGTGTTTCGTTGATAGAAGAATAATTTTTAAAGTAATGTTAATAATTTTCAAAGCATTGAAAATCATTAAAGGAATTTCCTAAAATCTATTTATTGTTTCTATAGGATTAAAATGTTTTATAATGCCTTAAATTAATCTACATATTTTTATTATCGATTAAAATAATTAATTCATAATTAAAAATATTTTAAAGGATAAACTAGATTTTAAATAATCATAATAACTAGCTAACACCATAGAAATGGATATATTATTTTGTTTTAGCCCAAAATTATTTTTATACTAAAGATAACAATAAAATATATTTTCTGAATTTTTTCCATAATTTTCCCGTATTTTAAACTAATTTTTAACAAATTTTTTAAGCAAATTCAAATATTAAATAATAAATAGTTTATTATTTTTATATATAAAAAAATTAAATTAATCTCCTTGATCAGGACCGTTGGATACAAGATCCAACGGCCCAGAACGCGCGGCGGCGCCCACGTGGTGGGGACCACGCGAAACCGCGTGATCCCCAGCCACGCGGGCACGTGGCAGCCTGGTGGCGCGCGGCGGTGCGATCAAGGCCGTTGGATCAATCCAATGGCTACGAAACCCCGGCGGTGGCGCAATCATCAGCTGATGATTCTGCAATCATTGGGCGGCGCGGATTTTGGGGAAATTTAACGGAAATTTTGGATTTTATGGTTGGTGAAAAACCCATATAAATAGGCACATCAAACACTGATTTCTCACACCTCAGAACTCCAAAAATTCTGAAAAAAATACCCACGCCTTTGTATCGACGACGCCGACGCTATGGCTCCACCCAATCACCAATAAAAAATCTGAGCGTGGAGCTATTGAGGAGCTTGTACAAGCCTACGTTTTCAACACATCTACATCCAACTCTAATCAAAGGTAGGATCCGCCTCTCTCCCCTCATCTGTCGCCCTCTTCTTTTTCAATAACCTTAGTTCCAACTTTTAATCATCCTCCCTATATTAAAATGATATTACAATATTCTCGCATGCCTATTCTTTTGTACACCTCAATGATGATCATATTAACCCATGTTTAAAATGGCTTTCTTAATCACTCCTATGCAAAATATTGCACCCTCATACAACATGGAATGTGACAGGCCTAATGTTATAACCCACGAGTATTAATTTACCCCTTACATACCCACTCTTACCCATGCAACTTTATTGATCTCGAAATAGCGTACTTCCACAAAATACCCTTGTTTTAATAAAATGTTGTATTTGTTTAAAATATCCACCTGAGATAAAATATTTGGAATAAATGTTTTACATACGATATATATATTTTACTTACACTTTTCCACCAACTACTTTAGTTTTGTTAAAATCCCTTCACCCTTTAAAAGGGAATAATACTAAATTTAAATAACGGCATATGGTTTTTCCAACTTAGCCCCTTTCACTCGAAAGGATATTTTTATATTAAGAATATTAACTAAAGTTTAATGGGTTACCCTAATAATAGGATAATATTTTACGCGAGTATCTCGTGGTTCATAGGCAATCGTCCTTGAAAAGGACACAAATCCTGTCGTCCATGTGCAGTGGTTGCCAACACGAACGTATTTTCTAAAAACGTTACCTCAAACTTAAAACACTATAATTTCATAAAATTATTATTTACAATAAAATACCTCAATCCATCCTAAAAAGAGATAATTTCATTTAAATACCTTGACCTTTACTAAAAGGCTATTTTCAACAAAGACCATAACCCTTGTAAATGATATTTTCCAAAAGGATATCTAAAACTTTATTAAAAGATAATTTTCAAATAAATACCATAACCTTTTATTGAAAGGATATTTTCTTAGTAAAATATTATGGGTTTCCAAAACGATAAATATTCCAAACATCATAGTTTTCTTATAAACAATAAATATAATTAAACACTATTATCCTTTATTGACTAAGTGTTCTATTAGATGATACGATATACCTTACAAACTTAAGAAGATAACAAGATAAAATGAGTGGTCGTAGAATGCCATATTAAATGAGATAAACTTCTTGATTACAAGATTATGACAAACATGACACATGATACGGTTATCGTTAGAATGCGCGGACCTAGGTATCGAATACTTATATATGAAAATCCCTGCAGGCAGGGTGACCGGTCCAATGTGTGGACAACTACTAACCCGATATTCGGGCGAATACTAACCCTATTTGCGGGCGAATGATCCAAAATATGGATGACATACAATGTGGAAATTCCATGCCTAGAGGTATACGCACTAACTCTAATTCGTCAAAATCTTTATACTGAACCACGGGGATGGGTAGTTTGATTAGGCAAGGGGATATCGGAACTCGGATTCTCCTACTACTCGATCATGATCCCGGGAAGTGAAACGGTATATTTCACTACCCAAGTTGTTGTTCCGTGGCCAAAACGGAATAATCGCGAGTATCCGGACCCTTGTTTAACAAACTAAAACGTTTACAATACCTATTGATACTCAACACTAAACCCACATCATGTGATATACCTACCTGTTATCTTATCTACCATTTTTGTGGGACACGAATTATTCAGTATCTTGGATGTGGATATATTACCAGTTTAGACTTGTTGTTTATTATGGAACTGAAGGGTGGTAATACATGTGTACTTGAGTGATATTCACGCTAGATAAAGCTCCATCGTAGTTATGGGACACCTTTCGGGGATGTTCATGCTACTGTATTGATTGCCACCCCAGGCACGAGCACCAGCTCATACTGCTTCCAGCTAGTCATGGGGTACCTCAAGGATACGAGTATGTTCACCAGTCAATTCCATCAATACACACCTGGTTTAACCAGATCTAACTCTTAGACTGAATATTCGTTTGACTTGACTTGAACCTTTACCAAATATATACCTCACACAACCTACTCATATTCACATATAGCTCTGTCAATATATCTAATTTGCATACAACCTCATACTTTTATACACATGTACATCATATTCATTATATTTATATACACATGTTCGTTTCTATACCTTTACTTCCTTATGAGGCAATCATACCCGAATATAACTCGCTGACGGGCCTTCCTTTTCTTCCTCTATCTTTGGAATGTCCGTCAGATGAGAATGAGTATTATGATGAAGATCAAGGAGTGGAGCCAACTAATGAAGAACATGCAGACTTAACGACGAAAGATTAGCTAGATTTGAATTTTTGTTGTTGCCTACATGTTTAGGGCTTTTGTTTCTTCTCGATGTAATTAAACTACTTAGTTTATTTTACTCTTTCTTTTAGGATGTAATAAAGTTTGGTTCATGGAAATAAATGCCTTTCGCTTTTATTACTTTGATTTTGGTACACACCCTGCATGTTAGATAATCATATGCTTAACGTAACTGTATTGAATAGACCACCTTCAATACAGTTAGGTTGCGGACTTTGCCACGTCATCCTTCACCTTCTTTTGGGAAGTGGGGCATGACAGGTTTTAGTGGTGGCCCATGCAGGTCATCTTGTGTACTAAAATGAAATTGTTAACTGACTTATTATATTTGTGAATCTCATCCATCTATACCGATTTCATAATTTTCCTATGTCCCTTGTCCCTTCCTTGACATTCTGTACCCTGTCCATGACCTTCCCTTCAGGTCATGGAAAATCTTTCCGACAAGGATGACATGCCCGATATTACTTTTGAAGCTACATCTAGAGATTCAGACGATGAAGTCATAGACTCTCAGGCGGTTATTTCCGACAGTGACTCGGAAGACGAAGAAGTCGATACTGCAACTCCGGAGCCTGTGATGGCCAATGACTCCGAAGACGAAGAAGAAGATCCCGTGGAAGAGGAGCATATAAAGGATGGGCCAGAAAAAGAGGCTCCTGCGATGGGAGAGAATCCTATAGAATATGATCTGGATGAGGAGGCCCCTACAAAAGAGCAAGACCCTATAGAGGTGGAATCAGAGAACGAGGCTCCTGCCGAGGATGAGTCGAAGGATGAAGCTTCGAGTGAGGAGGAACTCGAGGCCGAAGAAACTCAGGCAGTTGTCCCCACAAGACACCATGAGAATGGTCTTACCTTTCTTAGTGCGAGGACCTATCACCACTTGTGGAACTCCCATAATCGAGACTAATAAATCTTTTTCCTTTTCTTTGGCCGAATAAAACGACGTAAGAATAGTAGAGGCATGTCCTTACTTTTCGGTTGTACTCTCCATATTGAAGTTGGATAATAAAATCTTAGTTTCGAGCAAAAATCTCTCTTGTGTCTCTTGCTCTTCCTATTAGTCTCTCTCTTGCATTAATTGTTGTTCTTCCATGCAAGTTATTATCTTGTCTCATCCCTCAGCCTGTTGGTAACCTAACCTATTCTGATTTAGATCATCAATGGCTGGACAACACCATCACCGCAACCGCAGGGGAAATGGAGACAATGAATCCACTGCCCAACTAGCAGCAATGCTATAAATGATGCAAGGACTACTGGAGCAATAGCAGCAGCAGCAGACAACTGCCCTTCATCAGGAACTACGAGAAAGTAGGCAGCAGCAAGCAGAGGTTTTAAGTAAGGCACTAACCCCAGTTCCTCAAGGTTCGGCGGGAGTGAAGCAGTTCAGATCACTCCATCCTAAGAATTTTCGGGGAAGGAAACTCTCTTAGAAGCTGAGGAATGGCTCAAGGGAACAGTCAACGATCTCGGTGCTACCCAAATTCCGAAGGACGCATGGGTGAACATCGCTAAGCTACAACTGACGGATAATTCCAGGATATGGTATGAGGCAGAGGAAAGTAGATTTAAGGAAACCATCAACTAGAAAATGTTCAAACAACGTTTTGATACCCAGTACTTTCCAGCTGTGGCACACCTAGAGATGGAAAGAGAGTTTATACAACTCCAACAAGGGAGCATGTGGGATAAGTTGGTGGACGAGTACGCTTCGGAGTTCGCAAGGTTAAGTCGGTTCGCGCATCATCTGGTGGCAACCCCAGAACTTTATGCTAAGAGATTCCGACAAGGATTGGACCTGAAAACGCAGTCCTCCATGTCTTCTGCTACTCTTTTGACTTATGATGAAATCTTAGAAGCAACGTGAAACTTTGAAGACCTTCAGCGACGCATGAAGAAGGATGATCGTTTGTCTGGCATTAAGCGACCAGCCAATTAAATTCTTGAGGGATCATCTTCCAGATTCAACGGGAGACAAAAACCTATGAGACCAGCAGGACCAACTATTTTCGGAAAACCAGCCGTTATATGCAACCATTGCGGTAGAGCCGGACACTTCATGAGAGACTGTCATATTTTGAATAAACTTTGCATAGTCTGTGGGTCTCCGGATCATACTATTGGGGACTGTCCTCAGAGAGGGAGACAATCAGGCCCCGTCAACAAGCCGGCTAACTATGTGGCACCACGACCGGGAAACCGGCCACTTTCCGCCACTAAACCAACCGGTCAAAGGGGCATCACCAAAGGGACCATCCTTGCCATCACAGGAGCGTTTTTCAGCAAGCGCGGAGGAATGGACCCAAACGCCAGACCTTCACCATGATAGCCGAGAAGGCTGATGCCACGTGGAAAGACAACAGAGGTACTCTTTCTTTTTCTCAACCTTTCTTTCGATACCATTCTTATTTATCTTTCGATGCAAATCTTAGTTGGACTCACCATAATTCCTCTAATTTTCGTAAATTCGACTAGTTGCCTTTATGTTATATCTCGCAAGTTTTCCATCAATTCACAACCTCCCTTCAACTTCCAAACTTTTCTATCTGGAAGCAACTGTTGATTTTACATTTTCCCGATTCCTTGTACCTAAACCCTTCAGAGACTTTTCATGCATCAAGTGATACACCAACTCGCGGGAGCGACACATGCAGTAAAGAGGATTCCTGACAGCATTGCTGATTTCTGTGCCTAGTAGTGGCTACTCCTTTGAAAATTTTAAATCTGAAATTATTCTAAAGAGGGTAGATCGTAACTATCACAACCATTCTTGCAATTCTTAGCAAACAAAGAGGTTTTAAACATCCACAATGATTTTTCGGAGAAGGGACTTGGTGGTGTGATGTATCAGCGAGGCGATATAGTTGCATATGCGTCAAGACAACTAACGACTTGTGGACGCAACTATCATGTTCAGATCTAGAACTGGCGATGGTAATATTCATCTTGAAGATATAGAAACACTACTCTAAGGAGAACGTGAGGACACGGAGGGTTGAAACACCTGAAGCGGATAATAGGGGTCAAGTTTTATATGGGAGAAGTGCCGATCGGTTGGGACGATCCTGAAGATGGAGAATTTGTAAGATTTAGATAATGGTAGAAAAAGTGGAGATGGTAATGCGATGAAGAGAGCGCGAAAGGCTCAGCCCATGACTCATTGGCCGTTTAACATCTTGGAAGGAGACGGTGGGTTTGTGTATAGCCTAGTTCTGCTATTTTCTTTGGAGGGCATGCATAATGCTTTTATACCTCTCAGTTAAGAGGGTATGCTGGCAACCATAGTCATACTTTTGATCGTTCCGAGATCACGGAAAAGTTGGCGTAAGCTACGAGCGACAACCGGTCGAGATACTAGAAGGATGAAACCTTGAGCGACAAGACAATCCAGCTGGCTAGAGCTATATGAAGAAAGAACTACTAGGCAGACATACACGGAAGCGAAGAAACGGGACGAGAGAGCGAGACCCAAAATTTTTAACCACGATAAACCCTTCTTGGTGATTTTTTTTCTTTCCTTGACCTACCTTCTTAAATTTCGAGAACGAAATTATTTTAAGGAGGGTAGATTGTAACGACCGTGTTTTCTAATACCTCATAAAATATATTTTATTTAAATTTCTACTATCAAATAATTATTTTACGTGTTTCGTTGATAGAAGAATAATTTTTAAAGTAATGTTAATAATTTTCAAAGCATTGAAAATGATTAAAGGAATTTTCTAAAATCTATTTATTATTTGTATAGGATTAAAATGTTTTATAATGCCTTAAAATAATCTGCATATTTTTATTATCGATTAAAATAATTAATTCGTAATTAAAAATATTTTAAAGGATAAACTAGATTTTAAATAATCATAATAACTAGCTAACACCATAGAAATGGATATATTATTTTGTTTTAGCCCAAAATTATTTTTATACTAAATATAACAATAAAATATATTTTCTGAATTTTTTCCATAATTTTCCCGTATTTTAAACTAATTTTTAACAAATTTTTTAAGCCAAATTCAAATATTAAATAATAAACAGTTTATTATTTTTATATATAAAAAAATTAAATTAATCCCTTTGATCTGGACCGTCGGATACAACATCCAACGGCCCAGAACGCGCGGCGATGCCCACGTGGAGGGGACCACCCGAAACCGCGTGATCTCCAGCCACCCGGGCACGTAGCAGCCTAGCGGCGCGCGGCGGCGCGATCAAGGCCGTTGGATCAACATCCAACGGCTATGAAACCCTAGCAGCGGTGCAATCATCAGCTCATGATTCTGTAATCATTGGGCGGTGCGGATTTTGGGGAAATTTAACGGAAATTTTGGATTTTATGGTCGGTGAAAAAACCCTATAAATAGGCACTTCAAACACTGATTTCTCGCACCTAAGAACTCCAAAAATTCTGAAAAAAATATCCACGCCTTCGTATCGACGAAGCCGACGCTACGGCTCAATCCAATCACCAAGGAAAAATCTGAGCGTGGAGCTATTGAGGAGTTTGTACAAGCCTACGTTTTCAACCCATCTACATCCAACTCTAATCAAAGGTAGGATCCGCCTCTCTCCTCTCATTTGTCGCCTTCTTCTTTTTCAATAACCTTAGTTCCAACTTCTAATCATCAACCCCATATTAAAATGATATTACAATATTCTTGCATGCCTATTCCTTTGTACACCTCAATGGTGATCATATTAACCCATGTTTAAAATGACTTCCTTAATCACTCCTATGAAAAATATTGCACCCTCATACAACATAAAATGTGACAGGCCTAATGTTATAACCCATGAGTATTAATTTACCCCTTACATACCCACTCTCACCCATGCTACTTTTTTGATCTCGAAATAGCGTACTTCCACAAAATACTCTAGTTTTATTAAAATGTTGTATTTGTTTAAAATATCCACCTGAGATAAAATATTTGGAATAAATGTTATAGATACGATATATATATTTTACTTACACTTTTCCACCAACTACTTTAGTTTTGTTAAAATCGCTTCACCTTTTGAAAGGGAATAATACTAAATTTAAATAACGGCATATGGTTTTTCCAACTTAGCCCCTTTCACTCGAAAGGATATTTTTATATTAAGAATGTTAACTAAAGTTTAATGAGTTACCCTAATAATAGGGTAATATTTTACGCGAGTACCTCGTGGTTCATAGGCAATCGTCCTTGAAAAGGACACAAATCCTGCCGTCCATGTGCAGCGATTGCCAACACGAACGTATTTTCTAAAAACGTTACCTCAAACTTAAAACACTATAATTTCATAAAATTATTATTTACAATAAAATACCTTAATCCATCCTAAAAAGAGATAATTTCATTTAAATACCTTGACCTTTACTAAAAGGCTATTTTCAACAAAGACCATAACCCTTATAAATGATATTTTCCAAAAGGATATCTAAAACTTTATTAAAAGATAATTTTCAAATGAATATCATAACCTTTTATTGAAAGGATATTTTCTCAGTAAAATATTATGGGTTTCCAAAACGATAAATATTCCAAACATCATGGTTTTCTTATAAACAATAAATATAATTAAACACTATTATCCTTTATTAACTAAGTGTTCTATAAGATGATACGATATACCTTACAAACTTAAGAATATAACAAGATAAAATGAGTGATTGTGGAACGCCATATTAAATGAGATCAACTTCTTGATTACAAGTTTATGACATACATGACACATGATACGGTTAGGGTTAGAATGCGCGGACCTAGGTATGAAATACTTATATATGAAGATCCATGCAGGCAGGGTGACCGGTCCAATGTGTGGACGACTACTAACCCGATATTCGGACGAATACTAACCCTATTTGAAGGCGAATGATCCAAAATATGGATGACATACAATGTGGAAATTCCATGCCTAGAGATATACGCACTAACTCTAATTCGTCAAAATCTTTATACTAAACTACGGGGATGGGTAGTTTGATTAGGCAAGGAGATATCGGAACTCGGATTTCCCTACTATTCGATCATGATCCCGGGAAGTGAAACGGTACATTTCACTTCCCCAGTTGTTGTTCCATGGCCACAACGGAATAATCGCGAGTATCCGGACCCTTATTTAACAAACTAAAACGTTTACAATACCTATTGATACTCAACACTAAACCCACATCATGTGATATACCTACCTGTTATCTTATCTACCTTTCTTTGTGGGACACGAATTATTCAGTATCTTGGATGTGGATATATTACCAGTTTAGACTTGTTGTTTATTATGGAACTGAAGGGTGGTAATACATGTGCACTTGAGTGATATTCACGCTAGACAAAGCTCCACCGTAGTTATGGGACACCTTTCGGGATGTTCACGCTACCACATTGATTGCCACCCCAGGCACGAGCAACAACTCATACTGCTTCCAGCTAGTCATGGGATACCTCAAGGATACGAGTATGTTCACCAGTCAATTCCATCAATACACACCTGGTTTAACCTGATCTAACTCTTAGACTGAATATTCATTTGACTTGACTTGAACCTTTACCAAATATATACCTCACACAACCTACTCATATTCAATATAGCTCTGTCAATATATCTAATTTGCATACAACCTCATACCTTTATACACATGTAGATCATATTCATTATATTTATATACACATGTTCGTTTCTATACCTTTACATCCTTATGAGGCAATCCTACCCGAGTATAACTCGCTGACGGACCTTCCTTTTCTTTCTCTATCTTTGGAATGTCCGTCAGATGAGAATGAGTATTATGATGAAGATCAAGGAGTAGAGCCAACTAATGAAGAACATGCAGACTTGACGACGGAAGATTAGCTAGATTTGAATTTTTGTTGTTGCCCACATGTTTAGGGCTTTTGTTTCTTCTCGATGTAATTAAACTACTTATTTTATTTTACTCTTTCTTTTGGGATGTAATAAAGTTTGGTTAATGGAAATAAATGCCTTTCGCTTTTATTACTTTGATTTTGGTACACACCCTGCATGTTAGATATTCATACGCTTAACGTAACTGTATTGAATATACCACCTTCAATACAGTTGGGTTGCGGACTTTGCCACGTCATCCTTCACCTTCTTTTGGGAAGCGGGGCATGACAAGAGCCCTTTGGAAGCTGAAAAATGGGCTCAGTTGATCGAAGATGATCTGGTGGCAGTATAAGTGTCAGACATTGCTTGGGTAAGGGCTGCGAAGTTGCAACTTACCGATAACGCCCGAGTATGGTGTTAGGCGGAAGAAAGCTGTCTTACTCAGCCGATCGAATGGAGGATTTTTCACAAGATGTTCGACGCGAAATATTTCCCTGAGACTGCCCGATTTGACATGGTGCAGCAATTCATCCACTTGCAATAAGGTTCGAAGTGGACCAAATCTATGGATGAGTATGACGCTGAATTCACCGTGTCGAGCAGGTAAGATATGTCTTAAATATTAGAATTTCTATAATCACATAGTACACAGCTAACACAAGACCGTAACAGGCTCGCGGCACACCTCATACCAACTGCTAAGATCAGGGCCAGACGATTTCAATAGGGGTTGGACCAAGAAATCCAAGCTGCTTTAGCTACAGAGGATTTTCCAACCCACGACTTAGCTTTGAAGGCTGCCCGTCGATATGAGGAAGTAGTGAAGAAGAAGGGCAGATCTCAATCTGTCGGCAAGAAGCGCCCTACTACTCAGATAGCAGGAGGAGCCTCTTCCAGGCCACCGTTTGTACCCAGGAGACTGGGAGTACCATTCAACCGGCCCAGTCCAGATTTCTGCTTTTATTGCAAAAGGAATGGACACCTGGCGAAGGATTGCGGGCGTGTTAATTGCCTATGCTAGTCTGTGGCTCATCCACACGTGATATTGGGTCTTGTCCTCACAGACTCAATCAGAATACTACACCCACACTAGCAATCACCTATCTGCAACGGCCAGCTATCCAAGCACATGCACCACGTCTTTCTCTCCCAGCTCCACCTCCTCGTGGACCTACTGCACCTCCTCCTCGTCAGTTCTATCAAGCACAAAGGAACCTACCTCAGGGACAGAGGAACGGACAGAGAAATGCGCCTCCTGCAAGGAGGAACGTACCTAGGCATCATGCTATTACAATGACTGTGAAAGAAGACGAAGCCACTAGCCAAGTCATCACTAGTAACTTCCCATCTTTCAAATCTGTTCAATACCTGTTTATATCCATATATTCTTTTCCATACCTAAACATGTCCCACATAACTTAGGCACAATCTTAGTAGCCTCACTTCCTGCACTAGCACTCTTCGATACTGAAGCATCTCATTGCTTTATGTCGCAATGGTTCGTCCGAACTCATGCGATTTCAGTCACACCACTCGTATCCAGCTGGAATTTCAGTTCAGGGAATGACATTCTAAAGACAACAATGGGATACGACCTGTGTCTAGTGGTCGTCTGCTGCAGAGAATTTTATGCTGACTTCTAGGTGCTTGACATACAGAACTTCGATGTAGTTTCGGGTATGGATTGGATAGGAACTTTCTATGCTACCATCGACTGTCGTCAAAGGAGGGTAGTGTTTGAGATACCAGATCATCCGATCATTTCTTTCAAAAGTACAGACCGTACCCTGGAGCCTAGCATATACAAGGAAAAATCGAAGAAGATGGTGATTACAACTCTACAAGCGAAAGAAGACAAGCCAGAGGTAGTTCATGAGTTCGATGATGTATTTCCTGAAGGCATATCAGGTTTGCCTCTTGATTAAGCTCTTGAATTTGGAATTGATTTAGTACCTAGAGAACAACCGGTGATCAAAGCACCATACCAATTAAGTCCTGAAGGTTTGAAGGAGATCCGTACTCAGCTAGAAAAATTTCTGCAGAAAGGATGGATTCATCCGAGTACTTCAAGTTGGGGATCTCCAGTTTTACTTGTGAAGAAAAAGGAAGGTTCATACAGAATGTGCATTGATTATAGAGTTTTGAACGAAGTCATAATAAAGAACAAGTATCCACTACCGTGAATCGACGATCTGTTCGATCAGCTAAGTGGGTCTTGCGTTTTCTCAAAATTAGATCTTCTTTTGGGTTATCATCAGGTGAAGGTCAAAGAGTTTGATATTCCGAAGACGGCATTCAGGACTCGCTATGGTCATTATGAGTTTCTCGTGATGCCATTTGGAGTGACCAATGCACCAGCCATATTTATGAACCTGATGAATCAAGTTTTCCGAGACTACCTAGACAGGTTCATTGCCATATTCATCGACGACATCTTGGTGTATTCTGAGAATCGAAAAGAGTATGCTGAACATTTACGAATTGTCCTGAAAACTTTGCGGCAGCATCAACTCTATGCCAAGTACAACAAGTGCGAGTTTTGGCTAGAACAAGTCGGATTTCTCGGACATATCGTTTCAGGTGAAGAAATCTTTGTGGATCTAGCTAAAGTATCAGCAGTAAGCGAATGGCCGACACCAAAAACAGTGAAAGACATTCAAAATTTCTTAGGATTAGCGGGATACTACCAAAGATTTATTGAAGGATTTTCGAAGATTGCAACACCCCTGACCAAGCTCACATGTAAAGATGAAGAATTCGTGTGGTCAGAAGCATGCGAACAAGCTTTCGTAGAACACAAGTCAAGATTGACAACAACGCCTATTCTCGTAATACCAGACCAATCTGGAGGTTTCGTAGTGCATTGCGATGCATCCGGTAAGGGATTAGGATGTGTTCTACACCAGCAAGGTAAAGTTGTAGCTTATGCATCAAGACAGCTGAAAGTTCATGAACGCAACTATCCGACGCATGATCTGGAGTTGGCAGCCGTTATCTTTGCACTCAAGATTTGGCTTCATTATCTTCTTGGAGAACGGGTAGATATCTACACAGACCACAAAAGTCTGAAGTATGTGTTTACTCAGAAAGAGTTGAATATGCGGTAGAGAAGATGGTTAGAACTTATGGCGGACTTCGACATTAACCTACAATATCATACAGGGAAGGTGAATGTAGAACATGATGCACTTAGTCGCCAACCACTATCAATGAATCTCACCGCACAGTGGAAGCTATAGAAAGATTTGCATTAGATGGAGATAGAAGTGATCATGCATGGTAACGCTTCAAGTTTGATGAACTTACAAGTTCGGTTTACAATTATCAATCAGATCAAAGTAGCTCAAGCAAGTGATGCCAAGTTGCAAAAGATTAGAGAACAAGTAGAAAGTGGACTTCGAACAGACTTCATCATCCACGAAAACGGATCTTTGAGATACGAAAGCAGATTGTGTATACTACAAGGTTCTGTTCGGAAAGAGTTGATGAAAGAAGCTCAAGGCTCCCCATACTCAGTACACCCTGATGGTACAAAGATGTACAAAGATCTGCGGCAACATTACTGGTAGCATGAAATAAAGCGTGAAGTAGCCAGAAGCGTCTTTAAATGTTTGGTGTGTCAGCAGGTGAAAGCTGAACGTTACAGGACTGCTAGTTTACTTCAACCATTACCTATCCCAGAATGGAAGTGGCAACACATTACTATGGATTTCATGACTGCTCTTCCTCACAGCATGAAAGGCAACGATGTTGTATGGGTTATTGTGGATCGACTCGCAGAGTCGGCTCACTTCATCCCATTTCGAGTTGGCCAATCTACTGAGGCACTAACAAAGAAGTACATGGAAGTAAGTATGAATCTAAGTAAGATTTAACTCTTCATAGTGTACTATTTCTGATACCCATGAACTCATGCAATAGATCGTGAGATTACATGGAGTACTGGTTTGCATTGTCTCCGATCATGACACCAGATTCCGATCGCAATTTTGGTAGAGTCTGCAAGCTAGCTTGGGAATGAGTCTGAACTTTAGCACAGCTTACCATCCACAAACAGATGGACAGTCTGAGCGAACGATTCAGACCCTTGAAGATATGCTAAGAGCGTGTATGTTAGATTTCGGAGGATCGTGGAAAGATCACCTACACCTTGTGGAGTTTTCATACAACAACAACTACCAAGCGAGTATTGGAATAGTACCGTTTGCAGCGCTTTATGGAAGGAAGTGTCGTTCACCAATAAGTTGGTGTTAGTTACATGTATGCCCTAGAGGCCATTACTATACATAGGATGTATATTGTAGTGGATGCTTGGACATATATAGGAAGGACTTTCTTGCTCGACATGATAGTATGCTATCTGGTTGATCTTTACCTTAACGTGTATACTGATTGTCTCTCTGTTACATGTTGGTAAAGCCCTTAGGATGTGTACTTGACTACCTGGACTATGATGCGGATCATACTAGTGGGGACATGGTAGTCTATAAGTACGTCCTTCAAGGTCCCTAGTCGTGGGTGTATCGAGACGGGGCATCGATATACCATAGTAGACTAGCGTATACCTTCTCGACCCATACAGATGGGCGATGGATGATCCCATATCCATTGGTGTTTGACATCAGAGATGATATACGGGTTCTCAGTGGAGACTGGGTACACTGGACGGACTCGCCGAGAACTCCCAGATGGTATTATACCTTACGTCAGATGGCAGTTCTCTGGTGACACTGGTACAGAGTAGTCTGTTGACCCGAGATCGTCATAGAGTCTTGTGTGGTTCCCACTGTGCTTTGATTTCCACCTTACCACGTCCAAGAGGGCGTGCAAAACGGTGGTTTTTGGGTACAGTCCCGAATCACATGGAGGCAATGAGCGATAGGAGGGGATTCGTCTCTCCCGGTATAGGGAGTTGATGTTGCGCTGTGTTCGATTGGCTATAACCGGAAATCCCTGGCCAGGGTTGCTGAGATTTACTGGTAAGTGTTACCAGTAGTTTCTCAAACTGTTATAGACCTCATATCGACACGACTTATCGAACTATTGGGGTCTGACGTTTACCACCCCTAGGCGAGATATGCGACATATCAGACGATCAGACCGGACTGTACGGTAAGTGTTACTGGTTGGATTCACAGGAGTGTGAGCGGGCTTGCTCGTCGATCTTCTGATCGCTCAATACCCGGGTGGCCGTTACGTTTAGCAGACCGCTTGCGGCTTGTGGGTGTTTGATATGATCATCACCTGCTGCCGGCGTATTGACGAGTCTTTAGAGTCCTACACAGAGGTTTCCTGGCTCAAGCGAAACGAAATAGGAGCGCATATGAGATATGTACGGGACCGAGAATAATGCGTGTATGTGATACCGTATTCCATTCTCGCGATGAATGTATCGAATGGTTGTATGCGATATAACCTAGTTATCGAATCGATGATTGATTCGATAAAACGATACATTGGAAATTAATCGGTCATATGCGATATGACCGGATCGTTAAATCAAATGTTGATTTAATGATTTAATGCATAATTATATATTTGATATATTATTTTGCATTAACTAGTATTGGTTCGCTTTAAATGGATTTTCTCACTTGGATTGTGCACATTGTATATGTGATATACTTTTGTACACAAGTTTGTATCATGTTTGATGATACATGTTCACTAGGGTTTGTGTAAAGATTAAAACATGGTTGTGAAATGGTTAGGGTTTTCCTTTTGTTTTCTTATTCATTTATTTATCTATTTATTCTTTTTGGAAAAATATTAAGCATAAAGAAAAATGGTGGCTTTCTTTGGAAGCATATTGAAGCTTCATGAAGCTTTGACTAAGTCACCATTTTGTCTCATGCTTAACCCTAACCATTCCCACTAACCATGATTTATTCTCTACACTTGACCATGGTTTGATTATGATAAGTATTATTTTAAATTTCTTTTTGGAAATAACTTATCATAACTTTTTCTTCTTCTTCTTCTTCTTCTTCTTCTTCTTCAAGATGAAGAACCTTGATTCCATCAATGGTGATTGATGAAAATGAGTGAGAAATCCAATTCTAAAGTGAACCCACCTCCTATTTCTTCATCCTCTACCTCTTGCCAAGTAGTATAGGGTGTTCTCTTCACAAGTTTCATGACTTGGTGAAGTGGGAGCTTGATCTTGTGATGCCTCGACGTAGATCATCTTCGGCACGAAGCCGACGACCTTGCCCGCCCATTTCTCCGATGAAGCCGACGCTAGAGCCCGGGATTCCATTTGGACAGCGAGGAGACTTCATTGCGGAGCTATGGAGGTGGAGGACCGGATCTACAAAGGTTGTATTTCCGTTCTCTTAGTAAAGTAGTTTACTAGTTCTTGTTTCGCCTAGACATCTAGTTAACGATCCGTAGTCTAGGGTTTCTCGGCACCCCTAAAATTTGAAATTGGCATGGTTGATGCCTTGTGAGACCTCATTAGCGTGCCTAGGAACCCTACAGTGGTATCAGAGCCTAGCTAGAGCCTTAGGCGATGCGTAGACGGAGTTTGAAACCCGAACGAACCCGAAACCCTAAACCAAACATGCTCTCTGGACTTTTTCTAAAATCTGGGATTTTTCCACAATAAAAATGCTTAAAAAATTCAGCAGGGAAATCTAAGAATTACGGTGCAAAATTTTTTCCATGAACTGTTCATAGTGCGACGGAACCGCGGCAGAAGCCTGGCTTCTGCGGCGGTTCCGCGGCCAAATTATGGAAGTTGCCTTTCTATTTTGCACAGTAACTCATGGTTTCAGGTGCTGAGTTTTATTGGAATTTTTAATCTGTACTCAAGAGTTGAGTATTTTGGGGTTGCTTTGGGGATTCGGTGTTTCGATCGGAGTATCAGATTTTGTCTATGTGGCTTTCCGGATAATTTTTGAATATGTTAAAAAGTTCGACCGGATATAAATACCCAATTGTTCCCCTGTCGGGAAATTTCCAAGTGTTGGATTTTTCCGTAGTTTAACGACGTTCTAAGTAGTGCAAGTAACGCGATGGTCCCTCTAGAAGACAACAAACCTTAACTCGATTATGTGACTGTCTTGAACTGCCCTTTGAACCTTCGGGTTTGGGGCAGTACGGCGTGCCACATGTGAGGCGTTGGCTTGACCCTTCTACGGCTGGACCGTTGGTACTGAGGCACGAACTGAATGTTGTTAGACTTATTTCATGTGTTGATCTGTTTCGGGAAAACATGGGTGTTCGATTGTTCGATCGGAAAGTTTAACATTTTCTATTTATCTGGAATGTGATACAACAATTGGAATTCACAAGTAGTTATGAGATAACTGAATGAATGTTATAAATCTAGCAATTTAGTCTCACTTGATCGGTTGCCACGGAATTTTGATGTGATCAAAAGTCCGTCGCAATCACGTAGCGTACGCGGATACTCGCCGGGTAAACTTAATAGACAGCCTCACTCCATAGCCCCGACCAAGTGACTGTAGGAGAACCCCGTCGCCGAAAGCATCCGTTCGGGTGCTCGCGGCAGCGGTGTTCCGCCTTGGTGCACTTCGTCGACGGTATCGGGGGTGCGGCCGCCTACTGAAGTTTGCGACGAGCATTCGATCAGGATGTCGGGAATCTTGTTGAATTGGCCGACTTGATATTGAAAAGAGTTTTCGATAATGAGACTAAAATGCGGGGTTTATAATTGTTAGGCATGCGATGTCTAAGTAATTCATTTGGTCAGGCATGCGATGTCTGAGGTGGTTGCGGATTCCAACTGTTGTAATTTTACACTTTCTTTTCTGTGACCGTAAGTGTAATATGTGATATCGCCGGTTTCGTTGCTATATGTCAACGACAATTGGGATGCGCATATTTACTTACGTTGATGACATGTGATGTTATGTGTTGCTGGATATGTTATATTGGATCGTCGTGTTTGAATAGCCGGGGGTTTTTATGTGAGATGAGTGTTTTTCATTTTCATTCATGTAAAAACTTGTATGTAATATTCATTTATTGGGGAACTTCTAGGTTGCGGAAGATGTCACCTTTTGTATATTATTTACTTTTCCGCACTAGGATAGACCCAAGGAGGAGGGCACAAGTAACCGGGTTCTGGAGTCCAGTGGGAGACCAACTCGAGGAGTCGAGTCCGGGTCTCCTAACTCTAGAATTGGTAGGGTTGCTTGCCGCTCTCGTAGGGGTCTAGGGGTGTGGGTTTGGCTATTCATCACGACCGTGGAATCCGTGTTTTATACTGGCTCGTATTGAAAACACGGACGTCCTAGTATATCCAATGTTTCATATGTTTCTTCTGCTGCGATATCTGTGATGTGATCATGTGATGTTCTGTGATAGATACTATATATAGTATATATGATATATTATATAGATGTTACTTATGTTTTACACCCGCGCTATCCCTGCCCCGCTCTGTCGTTAGTTACCTAACCTAACGGTGCACGAGGGGACATCGAGGCGAATGCGGATGGCATAAGTGTACGTCGTATTTATCTGTGATGTTTAGGTATTTAAATGATGGGACTTCATTAATGTGATTAATGAAATAAAAGAAACCTAAGATGTTGTAGAATCGAATTTCAAAATAAAAAAGGTAGCTACAGTTCTTACTTTGCACAGCGGTATATATGATATACCCTGCACCTTATTCGATTAGGAAAGGACCGAGATCCCCTCACCGGGAGTGACTCCTTTAGCAATAACTGGCAGATGCTACACACTCGGTTTGTCTTTTGATTGCTTTTAAGTGTTTTTGCTTTGCACAGTGATATATATGATATATCCCGCACCTCATTCGACGAGGAAAGGACCGGCGATCCCTTCACCGGGAGTGACTCCTTTAGCAAAACTAGAAAAGCCTCAAAAACACTCCATTTCAAAATTCATTCGATCCTACAACGATATCAAGTTCATTACGCAATAGGTTCTCAGAAAAACCTGTCGTAGCCCTCCGTCATTTCAGATAAATCCTGTTTAGTATTCGTGCTGCGTTTGTTGACCTTGTCAAGGCGCAGTGTGCGGTAGCTAACCAGTATTTATCTGCTTATGCATATGATGCAGATTGGGTTAGGGTAGTCGTGCGGCCTTATTGACCTTGTCAAGGGTCGTACGGGTGGGTTTGATTCAATCAAGAAATGACGGGTTGAACTTGACTTGCGGTCTATGGTTTGTTGACCTTGTCAAGGTCATAGATCGTTCGGGGCAAAATATTATCGGGAATTTCAAATGTTGAAATTTGCAATGAGATTGCATACCTTCTATGAGATAGTTGGATCCCGATACCCGCTGTGAGTAAGAGTTACTCCTGAGAGAGTTTTATACATTACAATTAGCCGATCAAGTAAGTGTCTAGAAAGGTGTTAATGAGGTTACGCCTCTGGGAAAACGAGGTTTACATTAATTAGGTCCGTGCGAAAGCACGGGGCACCTCCCTCAAAGTACCGACACTGGCCTGGCTGAAAGATTGGCGAACTTGTAGTGTGTAATTAATCCCGGCTAGTCTTTCCTTTTTGGGTTTGAAGGAAGATTTGATAAAAAGCAGTGGGAGCCATCCTGATTAGATAAAATAACACCAATCTGATCTTGCAAGAGCGCACGCTGAGTGTTTTCTTCTCTCTCTCTCCAGGTAGCGACCATATCACGCCTTAATCAAGATAATAATACGGAATATTGACCGAACCCGCTTGTTATACTGAGCTGGGGAACGTTGGTCCCACTTCAACTTATAATTGTTATAGGACAGAGCAGGAAATTAGGAATTACCAGAATTCCCGTGCCGCCCAAACGAAGAGAGTGCATGCTGATGCATCATCTTCGGGTGTGTTCGTTACAGAGAACTGTTTCTCAGTATCCTTTACGTCCTGGGTATGTGATACCAGATCAGGATTCCAGATATGTAATCTGTTACATAGGGCTACAGAAAGGTAGAGAACTGAGAACGGGTGATAAGTTTCATGAGGCAGAAAACGGGGCAAGAGTTGCAGCCAAGTCTGTTGGTCACTGTCACCCTGTATTACCAATACATTGATTCTGAACGAATGTTATTAGATACCGAACCTGATATACAAAATCATATCAGTCTCTTTATTAGTAAAGAAATGATAAAATTTTGTATTGTTGGATAATGTTTTGAACATTTCCTATATCAAAAGTTGATCGGTTCAGGCACGTTATCTAAAAGCATTAATGTTCTAAATCAAACTACAGTTCTTTAGTATACGGAACACACACAAGAGGAGGAGTTCAGAAATGAACGAATCCTTCTTGAGGCATTGTAGACTAGGTCATATCAATGTGACCCGACTAGCTGTAGTTACATGTAGATGCATATTTAAATCAGTTTGAATTTACATCTCATGAAACTTGCGAGTCATGTCACAAAGATAAAATGACCTCAGCTCTGTTTATTGGAAACAGAGAAAGAGTTAGTAAACTTTTGGGATTGATACATGTTGATGTATGTAAGGTCTCCTGTCTACAAATGCCAAGACCGGTTCTTTGTACTTCATTACATTCTCTGATAATCTCTCAAGATTCAGACCTATGTTCCTGTTGAAACACAAGTCCGAACCTTTTGAGATATTCACAGAATATAAGTTAGAAGTAGAGAACCAAAAATACGGGTATAAGCATTATGTCCTTTGATGAGATCAAGGAGGAGAATACTTGAGCACGGAAATCCTGGACTATTCTAAAGGAGAATGAGATTCTCTCTCAGCATTACTCCTCCGAATACACCATAGCACGATGGTATATCGGGGTGGAGAAATCACACCCTATATGATATGGTGTGCTCTATAATGAGTACTACTGAGTTTCCTATTCCTTTTTGGGAGTTATGACTTGAGAAGCTGCATACCTATTGAATTGGATTCGAATCAAATCTATGCCTACCGCTTCATATGTGATATGGAAAGGGTAGAGCCCATCTCTTAAGCTGGTTAAGATTTGGGGTTGTCCGGCCTATGTCTGAAAAGCAAAATCCGGACAAGCTCGAGACAAGGTCTGTAACGTAGAACTGGAAAGGTTCCAGCTATACAAACTACAGCAGATGATTTGATAAAACCGAAGGATTCAATAGTTACCAACGAACTTCAGCCTCTCCGCCGATCTAGTAGGGTTCCTCACCCACCTGAGAGATACTTCGGTTTCTCTATGACAGTGGGAGCGAGGTTTGCATCATGTGATGATGACCCAACTAGTTTCGAGCTGGCCATCAGGAGTGAGACCCTGTAAGAATGGCTGGATGTTTAGCGATCTGAGATGGAATCCTTATACACCAACAAAGTATGGACTTTGGTTGCTATATCTGAAGGGTTAAATCCCCATCAGGAGCAAGTATATCTTGAGAAGATTACTTGGTGTACATGGAAAAGTTAAGACTTTCAAAGCTAGACTTGTTAAAGGTTTGCATCATTGACCAGATATGGATCATAATGAAACCTTTTCTAAGGATCTATGCTTAAGTCCATCCAGATCCTACTTGCCACGGCTACGTACCATGACTACGATATCTGGCGGTTGGGTGCCATGACTGCTTTTCTAAATGATGTTTTAGAAGAGAACGTCTATAAGTACACAGCCAGAGGGCTTCGTAGACAGTGGGAGCAGCGGAAACGTGTGCAAGATGCTTTATAGGATAAAGCAGACATCGCGGAGTTGGAACATCTGTTTTGATGTGTTAGTCAAACAGTTTGACATCATCAAAATGGTAGATGAACCTTGTATATACAAAAAGGTAGTAGGGAGTATGGTGATGATCCTCGTAGAGTACGTGGATGACATACTCTTGATAGGGAAGGAGTTTCCTATGCTACGCTCGATCAATCTCCGCCTATCACAATGATTCTCCATATAGGATCAAAGTGATACCTCCTAAATCCTGGGTTTTGGATCTATGAGATAGATCTAATTGGATGTTAGGATTCTCACTAGTTGTAGTGAGACGGTATCAATCGACCCTGGGGAGAATCACTGGAATGGTTCCAGAGTGATAAAGACGACTGAGTGTCAGTTACAGGCATTGTCTTTACCCTCAGTAAAGGGACGGTATATTGGAAAAGTTCCAAGCTAGATACCGTGGCATACTAGACGATAAAGGCTGGATACATCGCTACTTAAGATGCTACCAAAGAGGTTGTTTGGGTGTATATTGGTTCATGAGATGAACTACGTTCCTACCATTGTGAGACAATGGAGTTGTGGCTTATGCCGAGGAACGCCGGTCCCATCAGTGATCCAGACATATTCTAAGGCAGTGTCACCTGATCATGGAGATGGTTGATCACCAGGGTGATCGAGGTTAGGAGAGTAGACTCAGAGGACAACACAGCGGATCCACTCACAAAGGCCTGTTCCCAGAGAGAGATTTTTATGGGATGGTTGAGTATGAGATACTACAACCACTGCTATCAGATGGCCCTAGTGCAAGTGAGAGATTGTTAGTTACATGTATGCCCTAGAGGCCATTACTATACATAGGATGTATATTGTAGTGGATGCTTGGACATATATAGGGAGGACTTTCTTGCTCGACATGATAGTATGCTATCTGGTTGATCTTTACCTTAACGTGTATACTGATTGTCTCTCTGTTACATGTTGGTAATGCCCTTAGGATGTGTACTTGACTGCCTGGACTATGATGCGGATCATACTAGTGGGGACATGGTAGTCTATAAGTACGTCCTTCAAGGTCCCTAGTCGTGGGTGTATCGAGACGGGGCATCGATATACCAGAGTAGACTAGCGTATACCTTCTCGACCCATACAGATGGGCGATGGATGATCCCATATCCATTGGTGTTTAACATCAGAGATGATATACGGGTGCTCAGTGGAGACTGGGTACACTGGACAGACTCGCCGAGAACTCCCAGATGGTATTATACCTTACGTCAGATGGCAGTTCTCTGGTGACACTGGTACAGAGTAGTCTGTTGACCCGAGATCGTCATAGAGTCTTGTGTGGTTCTCACTGTGCTTTGATTTCCACCTTACCACGTCCAAGAGGGCATGCAAAACGGTGGTTTTTGGGTACAACCCCGAATCACATGGAGGCAATGAGCGATAGGAGGGGATTCGTCTCTCCCGGTATAGGGAGTTGATGTTGCGCTGTGTTCGATTGGCTATAACCGGAAATCCCTGGCCAGGGTTGCTGAGATTTAATGGTAAGTGTTACCAGTAGTTTCTCAAACTATTATAGACCTCATATCGACACGACTTATCGAACTATTGGGGTCTGATGTTTACCACCCCTAGACGAGATATGCGACATATCAGACGATCAGACCGGACTGTACGGTAAGTGTTACTGGTTGGATTCACAGGAGTGTGAGCGGGCTTGCTCGTCGATCTTCTGATCGCTCAATACCCGGGTGGCCGTTACGTTTAGCAGACCGCTTGCGGCTTGTGGGTGTTTGATATGATCATCACCTACTGCCGGCGTATTGACGAGTCTTTAGAGTCCTACACAGAGGTTTCCTGGCTCAAGCGAAACGAAATAGGAGCGCATATGAGATATGTACGGGACCGAGAATAATGCGTGTATGTGATACCGTATTCCATTCTCACGATGAATGTATCGAATGGTTGTATGCGATATAACCTAGTTATCGAATCGAGGATTGATTCGATAAAACGATACATTAGATATTAGTCGGTCATATGCGATATGACCGGATCGTTAAATCAAATGTTGATTTGATGATTTAATGCATAATTATATATTTGATATATTACTTTGCATTAACTAGTATTGGTTCACTTTTAAATGGATTTTCTCACTTGGATTGTGCACATTGTATATGTGATATACTTTTGTACACAAGTTTGTATCATGTTTAATGATACATGCTCACTAGGGTTTGTGTAAAGATTAAACCATGGTTGTGAAATGGTTAGGGTTTTCCTTTTGTTTTCTTATTCATTTATTTATCTATTTATTCTTTTTGGAAAAATATTAAGCATAAAGAAAAATGGTGGCTTTCTTTGGAAGCATATTGAAGCTTCATGAAGCTTTGACTAAGTCACCATTTTGTCTCATGCTTAACCCTAACCATTCCCACTAACCATGATTTATTCTCTACACTTGACCATGGTTTGATTATGATAAGTATTATTTTAAATTTCTTTTTAGAAATAACTTATCATAACTTTTTCTTCTTCTTCTTCTTCTTCTTCTTCTTCTTCAAGATGAAGAACCTTGATTCCATCAATGGTGATTGATGAAAATGAGTGAGAAATCCAATTCTAAAGTGAACCCACCTCCTATTTCTTCATCCTCTACCTCTTGCCAAGTAGTATAGGGTGTTCTCTTCACAAGTTTCATGACTTGGTGAAGTGGGAGCTTGATCTTGTGATGCCTCGACGTAGATCATCTTCGGCACGAAGCCGACGATCTTGCCCGTCCATTTCTCCGATGAAGCCGACGCTAGAGCCCGGGATTCCATTTGGACAGCGAGGAGACTTCATTGCGGAGCTATGGAGGTGGAGGACCGGATCTACAAAGGTTGTATTTCCGTTCTCTTAGTAAAGTAGTTTACTGGTTCTTGTTTCGCCTAGACATCTAGTTAACGATCTGTAGTCTAGGGTTTCTCGGCACCCCTAAAATTTAAAATTGGCATGGTTGATGCCTTGTGAGACCTCATTAGCGTGCCTAGGAACCCTACAGTTGGGACGATATCGGAGATAGGGAACTCCTTGGACCTGAGATGATAGTGGCGACTGTAGATGTAATTCGAACTATTAGAGAACGAATGTGCATAGCCCAAGACCGACAGAAGCACTAGGATGATGCAAAGCGTCGTCACTTGGAGTTCCAACCGGGAGATCATATGGAGTGATTCACTTTGGAAATAGGGGTAAGCTAAGTCCGAGGTACATTGGACCGTTCGACATACTCGAACGAGTCGGAGAAATGGCATATCGCTTGGCACTTCCACCTTCATTGGAAGGATTGCACAATATGTTCCACATATCCTAACTCCGAAGATATGTAAGCGACCCTAGCCATATTCTTGATCACTCTGAGCTCATTATACAGACGGATCTATCTTATGAGCAACAACCCATTGAAATCCTGGACAGAAAGGTAAAGCCACTTAGGAACAAAGAAGTAAACTTGGTTCGAGTGATGTGGAGGAAAGACTCACCAGGAGAATCAACATGGGTAAAAGAAGACGACATGCATGCAAGATAACCTTTCTTATTTGTAAATTAGTCCTTAAATATTTGTAAATTTCGAGGACAAAATTTTTGTAAGGAGGGTAGAATGTAACGACTCTGTTTATAATGTACAAAATTTGTTTAAACTTAATGTACTAAATGGAGTATTGCAACCCTGAGTATGCAATAAGTATTTGATTTTTTTAAACAACAAGAAAGCACTTGTAACTCATTGGTAAAGCCTTGCACTGCTGTAAAGTAGCCTCTGTATTCGAATCCCCTCAGCGTCATATTATTTTTATTGATTTTTTCTTTTAAATTTTTTGGAATCCCAAAAGTTTACACGTGTAACACACGTAAAAACCAAAAGTCTCAGAAATCAAACATGTGCACTGAGTTATATGAAACGATACTGACACGTGGCATGAATCCAGACCGCACCCATATTGAAATGGACAGCGAGATGAGCTCTGGGGCCGGCGCCGGCGGGCCCCCCATACCAAATGCCTCCAAAATTTTGCCATAACACCTCTTGGCCTCCCCCCACTACTCCTCTTCTCTTTGTTTTTCCTGCACATTAACAGAGAATATAAAATGAGCATTTAATCCAATGTTTAATGCATTTTAATTCTCATTCTAATTCTCTAAACCCTAATTCTATCCTATAAATACCACACCATACCCTAGCCTTCTCCATTCTGAAATCTATCATCTAAACTCTCAAAATTTTCCAAGTCAAATAAGGTGTACAAGTGGAGTTAGCCCAAGGTCATCATCCGGCGACGACTCGGGACAAATCCGGCGATACCGCGACTCCATGACACTTTCAAACCCTTCACATACCTCCCCTCTCTCTTTTTATCCAGTAAGTCCATTCTTTTCTTCTCTCTTCTCTATTAAACAAGTTATCTTTTCAAATGATGTCGGTAAGTGGAGTTAACCGATTTTTAAAATCTATTCTCTTCAAAATAACATTTTTCTTAGGAAACTCAGATCCATATTATTAAACCTTACTTATTAAACATTAACTAAAATTTAGAAACCAATTTCACCATAAACTCCATATAAAACCATGTTTATTACACTTTTACAGTTTAATACCATAAAGTTTACCTATGACGTTATTTCATATATTTGCTCATATTACCTTTAGAAAACTCACGAGGTAAAGACCTACCTCATCACAACACTCATCATGACATCACAACACTCACCATGTTTATTATAATTTTTAAGAAAACGAGATTTCTAATTAATAAATAAATTTATTTTTCTATATTTATTTATAATATTATCAAATTATCTATTTTAAATACATATAATAAATTCCATTTTTCTAAACAAAGGAATCACAAATTTCATGAAAATACCATCAAGAATCCATACAAATCAAATTTACAAAAAATACCATATATTATTAAAACTAGGTATTTATTCACTAGAATACCTCACTTTTAAAAGTTGCATCCATGAGAACCCTAAGCCAATAAATAAATAATTGAGATTTATTTTGAAAGTATACTAAAACTATTTTTCATAAAACTCCCTCAAGTTATACAATTTACACTAAGGGCCGTAGTAAATATAGGTTTAAACGGGACCAATTCTCTTGAGCTTCAGGGAGCCGGAGAAAGTGGGTACTTGCCTATTTAAGATAGACAACTAAAAATGTAGTTATCAATACGGTAATTGTCTTGAAAAAACAAAAATCCTGCCGTTCATGTGCAGCAGTTACCGATAACTCCAAAACCTAATTCAGGAATCCAATTCTGTTTAAGCGTCTGACTCAGACAGAGTCTTAGTCTAATCAGAATACGATCCATACATGAATACAATCCAAATATAACTCCAATACAACAGGAATCCATATATACCAGAATACAATCTATATCAATATGACTTAATTTGACCGATCCATGGATATACTTTGATTTGTCTACATGACTATCCGTTTATATCCTTATCCATTTACTTGAACAATTGATATCATGGTTTTGGCAAGTCTTATATTTACAAATCACTACAAAATAATACAATATGCATTACGGGTTTTTTAAAGTGGTAGACTTGTACGGAATGTGTTAAAGTGGCACGATGATGGTCACTATAATACACCTAACCTGAACATCCGTTTCCGTTGTCCCATGGGTTTTGACGGGGCCTTGTACTCTATATACCATAGTCTACGGGGTAAGTTGGACTACTCTCGTATACGCTGGCACATTCTGTACCAAGCTACAAACAATTGCATTAACATAATAATCATACATTATATCAGATATATTCTTTTTACCTATTTAGTCTATTTCTATCTCTCTTTGGGACTTACCGAGCGATTGTTCGCTGACGAAATTTCTTTTCCATTCTCTCTTCGGAATGTTGTTAGGGACCCGACTCTTTGGATATCGAGCCCAGCTCATAAGATGTCACTCCCCGCTTCCCGATGTACGGCGAAGGGGACGCGACGAGACCGCTACGTATTTACTCTAAAATAAATACGCTAAGCGTATCTAAGCAATACAAAAGAAATGTACACAAGAGACAAATCTAATGAAACAACAACTTAATTTATTAACATTCTTTTGTACAATGCATGGAAAAGTAAATACATCTGAATGAAAGCAATGCCTAAACAGTGGCATGACAGAAATGAAAAGTACTGAAATAAAAAATGTGTACAATGAAGCTAGAGCTCTGGGTCGTAGGCAAGTTGATCCAAGTCCTCGCTAGTAGGTTCAATCTCCTGGGTGTCCAGATCACATGACAACATTCCAAAGAAAAAAGAGAAGAAATGTCGTCAGCGAACAATCGCTCGGTAAGTCCCAAAGATAAGAGAGAAATAGAATAGACAGAGAGAGAAAGTAGCTTTTAAAGTTGTATTATATTATATTAGTGTTAATGCTGTTGTTTGTAGCTTAGTACAGAAGGATACCAGAGTATACGAGAGGAGTCTCTATATGCCAGAGACTAATGCAAATGGAAGTACAAGGCTCCGTCGATAATACCATGGAACAACGGCATGGATGTAATTACGTCTTATGATTGCTGTGTCGTGCCACTTCTAACACCTTCCGTACCAATCTACCCCTTAAACCCCGCGATATCTTATTTGTATTGTTTGTGTTGTATTGTAACTTGTATTGTCTTGTACAGATGGATGAATTGCCGAAACCATGATATCAGTAAATGGATGTAACTGGAGAATCATGTAAATGGAAATATATCCATGGTTCGGTTAAGTCAATATGGATTGAATAGATTGAATATATGGATTCATATTGGGTTATAAATTGTAGATTGTACTTGAATCATATTCAAGTCAGATTATTTATAATGAGACTCAGCCTGAGTCAGAACAATTAAAAAAGAAATTGAAGTCCTGATTGTTTTGATATTATCGGAAACCACTGCACATGGGCGGCAGGATTTATGTCTTTTTCAAAGACGATTACCGTGTTGATAACACCGTTGTTAAGTTGTCTACCTTAAATAGGCAAGCACCCACTTCTCCGGCTCCCTGAGGCTCAAGAGATTGGTCCCGCTTAAACCTATATTTACTAAGGTCCTTAGGGTAATTTATAGAACTTGAGGGGGTTTTATGTAAAAATACTTTTGTATAATTTTCAAAATACACCCCAAGTATTTAATTATCGTCTTTATAGTTGTCATAGATGTATATTTTATATTTGTGATATTTCTAGTGAAAACAACCTAATTTCATAATATAGGGTATTTAATTGTAATATTGAACTTGTATGGAATTCATGGTATTTTAATGTAAAGTGATACTTTTGATTTAGAAAGGTTGGAATATTTATATCATATCAAAAATAGGTATTTTGATAATATATATATATATATATATATATATTTTATATAAAATAATTTTAATATATATATTATATTTCTAGAAATCTCATTTTCTTAAGATAATCTTATTTTAAATCTCTCGAAACCGAATATTATATTTTTTATATAAAATAATTTTAATATATATATTATATTTCTAGAAATCTCGTTTTCTTAAGATAACCTTATTTTAAATCTCTCGAGACCGAATGCTCCTTGCGAAGGTCTGCATCTCGCACTACTAAGTCCAGGGATGTGTGATAATCCGCACCATCCCAGTCGGGTACCCCAAAATGGGTTGTAGCGGCGCTTTGCAAAGATTTATAAAAATACGAATTCTTATAGAAAACGGTTTTAATAGTTAATGGTATTTATATGTAAAGTTTCGTTTTCTCGTATTCTATGTTCCCGCAAGGTATTGTGCTACATTGCATATGAGTGTTGTGAGGAGGTGGGTCATTATCTCATGATCTACTTAAAGGTATAGCAAGATTGCGGTGTTTAAATGTCGAAATTAAAATACATGGTATTTTAGTGAAAAAGTACGATAAAAATTGAAATAGAAATTCTTTTGATATGGAAATTGTTCAATATGACTTGTTAATATTTAATTGTCAACATGTAAGGATTTAGTATGATTGTATTTAAGAAAAAGTGAGATTTTTAGGAAGAACCGAATCGGACATCGGATTAACCCCAATTCCGTCGGGTTTTAGAAATACATGTTTTTAGAAAAGAATAGAGAAGAGGGAGGTGGGACTTACGGGTTTAAAATCAAGAGAAGAGGGAGAGAAAATGGTAGGAGGCGCTAGTGCGTCGTTTCGTCGCCGGGAGTTCTTAGGGTTGTCGGAAAATTGCCGAAGTTTCGCCCTTTGCTAACTTCAATTGCACACTAAAATTTCTAGAGGAATTTCTTGAGAGTTTTGATCAGAATTTTGAAGTGAGAGGGGTGTGTTTAGGGGTGATATTTATAGGGTAAAGCTAGGGTTAGGGTTAGGTGAAAGGTTGAATTAAAAAATGTAATAAAAATTGTATTTAAAATAGGGTTTAATGGGGTTTTAATTGGTTTTAAAAGGCTCTGTTAAATTACAAGGAAATTAAAGTGTACAGAGGGTTAGAGGAGTCCAAAAGACACACTTTTGCAGTTGACAACTCGGTGATCCGGCTCAACTCGGCCGGCGGCGGAGGGCCGAGTCGACTGAGTCGCCGGCCCGAAACGGCCGAGTCAGGCCGGAGATCGCTTCCACGTGTTCTATGTCGTATGGTGTAGCCCCTGGGTCAGTTTGTTTTATATGTGTAGTGGGGTTTTTACTAGTTATGCACCTGTAAACCCTTTGACTTCTAAAATTCTAAAAGAAAATAATATTAAAAGTAATATGGGTCATGGGATTTGAATTTTGGTGCTTTGGTTCAGCAGTACAAGGTCTTACCAATGAGCTACAAGCTCCTTCTTGCTATTAAAAACCAAAACAAATTTATATCTTGTGCTCAGGCAAAAATACCCCTTTGTGTATTTTTGAAAAAAATTGTACAGAAAGTTGTACAGAAAGTTCGGGGTTGTTACATTCTACCCTCCTTATAAAAATTTCGTCCTCGAAATTTGTAAAAGGAAGTGTAACAGATTCAAGGAAAGTTTGGTGACTGAAGTATTGATAGTGTATGAAAAATATCAAGGTGATACAAGGTTTTTAAAAATGTGAAAGAGACCTACTAGTGTTACCTTGGACAACTGTCTCGGATTCTACGGCTGCTAAGGTGTAAGCCTGTCGCCGTGGCACGTTCCTCCTAGCTGGAAGCGCATTCCTCTGTTCTTGAGGCATGTTCCTCAGTGCCTGATGGAATTGGTGATTTGGCTGTGCAGGAAATCCATGTGGAAGTGGTGCTGGGAGTGCAAGATGAGGTGCAGGAGCCTGGATAGCTGGCCGCTGCGGGTAGTTGGTGGTCGTGTGAGCTGGATTGCATCTATAAAGACAGTTTCCAATTCTGTGATTGGACGCGCCACAAACTAGGTACAAGCCTTTTGCGCGCCTACAGTCCTTCCACAAGTGTCCTTCCCTCTTGCAATAGAAGCAAAAGTCGGGACTCGGCTGGTTATCTATTACTTCCGGTCTTCTCGGTTCAATGGTTGGTCTTGTAGAGGCTCCTCCTGCCTTTTGAGTGGCAGGGCGCTTCACTCCGGCGGTTTGAAGTATGCCCTTTCTCTTTACTACTGCCTCGTATCTTCGAGCAGCCTTCAAAGCCAAATCATGGGTTGGGAAATCCCCTATAGCTAGAACAGCTTGGATTTCCGAGTCCAACCCTTGCTGAAATCTTCTAGCTCTGATCACAGCAGTCGGTATGAGATGGGCCGCAAACCAGTTATGGTCTTGTGTTAGCTGTGTAATATGTGATATTTTGAACAATTCAAATTATTGAGACATATCTTACCGACTAAGCATGGTGAACTCAGCGTCATACTCATCTACTGACTTCGTCCATAACGAATCTTGTTGCAGATGGAAGAACTGTTGTTCCATGTCGAACCTGGCAGTCTCAGGGAAGTACTTAGCATCGAATATGTCGCGGAAAGTCTTCCATTCGATGGGTTGTTCAAGACGGCTTTCTTCCGCCTTCCACCAATTCCGTGCATTGTCCGTGAGCTGCAGTTTCGCAACACGGACCCAAACCCCCTCTGGCACTTGTGCCTCTGCCAGATCATCTTCGATACTCTGAGCACATTCCTCAGCTTCCAGTGTGTTAGTGTATATGCCCTAGAGGCCATTACTGTATCATACTAGTATGTATATTACTTGATGGAAGCTTGGGATATTCACAGTTGTACAGACAATCTTGCTCAATATAGTAGTATGCTACTTGGTTTGTCTCTGCTTTAATGTGTACTTGTGTGTTTATTTATTATATCACCTATACGCATTAGTAGAGCCCTTTGGATCTTTGCTTGATTACCGGCGTTGTGATGGCGATCACACTCGTGGGGGCTGGGTAATTTACAAGCACATCCTTATACACGTCCCTAATCGTGAGAGTACCGAGATAGGGCATCGATACTCCGGAGTAGACTAGCGTATGCGCTTCTCATCCCAGCACGGGAGACGGTCTGTCCTACAGCCGTCGGTACGTCGTACTTGAGATAGTATGCGGGTGCTCGTTGGGTTATGAGTACACTGGACAGGACTTGTCGGGAACTGATGGTTGGTATTATACCTATCGTCAGTTATCAGTTCCCAGGTGATATGAGTACAGCTTAGTCCGCTGACTTGACACTGTCACTTCGCCTCAAGTGTGTTCCCACTGTTCTTTGATTGCTACCATACCACGGCTCTTCTGAGTCGTGCAAACAGGTAGTGGTTGGGAGCAGTCCCGAAGCACTTGGAGGCAGTGACGGTTAGACAGGATTCGTCTCTCCGGGTATTGGGGGTTGACATCACGCTGTGTCTAGGAGAGCCATTACACGAGTAGTCCCTGGCCAGGGCAAGCGAGATATACTGGTAGGCTTCCAGTGTTATCTCAGGGTGTTTTGGGCTTCACTCCGACACGACTTGTACCGCTATTAGGGGTCTGACGCTTGCCGCCCCCCTAGGCCCGACATGCGATGTATCAGACGAACAGACCGGACTGTACGGAGAATGTCACATTCAGACTCAGTAGGAGTTCAGATGGGTTTTACCTCGTCAGTCTTCTTATCGGCATCTACCTGGGGACCGTTACGCACAGCTAGTGCCGCTTGCGGTCTGTGGTTAAACCAACTGCCAGCGTAGCGTCGAATCTTTAGAGTCCCACACAGAGGGCCATTCGCCTCTGGGCAAAACTGAGTAGAGGTCGCATGGTTTTGCGGCAGGGTTCGTTCTCATCCGCACACTTGTGCACGTTTGGAGTCCGGACGGATTATACTGGCAGGCTCTAGTTTGAGCCAGATACTGGTATATGTTTTGGGGTTGCTTTTATCTTTCAGTATTCTTGTTCCTCGGAACGAGAATGCAGGTGTGTATGCACAGTTGCTTGAGGCGGAGGATGAGGTCTTTCATTAGGGTTTCGGAACGGGTGCGTATGCACAGTTGACAGTCATCTTTTTCCAAACCCTAATGGATTTATGAAATATCAATTAATAATAGTGATTAAATGAAATAATGTTATGGTTGATTTTGTTGACTTGTTGACCATAGTTGACTTGTTGACCATGGTTGAATGTTGACCATCATCATTGCTTTGCAAGGATACTCCTTGATTCTAGCTTACATTCATTTAATGAAGTGATGATGGTGGTCATTCCAAATACAACCATCAACTATTTCATTTTGATTTATTATTATTAATTAGATAAATCATTTTCCTTTTGTTATGGTTGCAAGAGGAAAATAACTCATTCTATCATATTGATTCTCTCTCCTCACTTCATCTTATTCTTCCTCAAGCTCAAGGAGAATCCTTCTCATGTGTTGAGAATCCCTCTCCTTGAAAAGAAAACACCCCATAGACACTTTCTACTCACTCTAGGATCAAAGGTTTAGCAAGCCGAAGATTCTAGTTCTCTCATAGTTCGAGAAAGAGCCCGAAGGTTGAACCCTCAGGTGGATCCATATTTGACGGAAGAAGGCTACGAGGAAAGAACCATCAACCTCTACTAGGTTTCAAGAAGAAGGAGTTCAAGTTAGGTATAACCACTTTGCCGAGTAGTTAACTCTCCTTTGCAAGTATGCTAGTTTAGTTTAGCAAAGATCCGGCTTTTACGGTCCATGTTACAAAGTTTAGAAAAAATTTTGTTTTACCGTTTCCGCATCCCCGAAAGTACCGGGAGAGGTAACGTGGACCTAACAGTGGTATCAGAGCCTAACTAAACTTAAACTAGCTTGGTAGCGAAGTGTATGGAAGTTCGAAACGAAAAAATCACAAAAACCGGAAATCAAAAACCCTAAGTTTCTGTTGAAATTTTTTGTGCTCTAAAAGTAAAAAGTTTTACTCCTAAAATCGGCTCAGGGTTTTGTGAGAACACCCACCAAAAACGATCCCATGAATCCTTCAAACCGCCGCGGATCCGCGGCCTCAGGTATTCTTCTCGCCGCGGATCCGCCGCCGTTTGGGCTCTTCATGTGATCGTGTTTTGTGCAGTGTTCTTCTGGTAGGGTTTTGGGATTTTTAAAGTATATCATATGTGCCCAGATTTTCCAGAATAGAAGTTTGTTTTTGGGGGCCTATAATTCCGTATTTTTCCGAACTTCACTACACTTTGACTATGTTGGTTATATCTGTGATGTTTGTATGTATTGAACGTCGGCTAATCGCTATAAGTCGATTAGTCGGGGTTATACATCTCTGTGATCTGTGTTTGATATTGGAATGTGTATATGAATGTGTTGGACTGTCGCGGGTGAATAGCCGGGGTGGATGTGAGATGAGCTTTTGTTTTTCTTTCATTCATTTGTAATATGTAAATTGATGTAATAATATTATTTGTATGGCCGCACAACCGGGTCGGGGTTGTAGCCGTCATTGTATAATTCTTTTTACTGTTTTTGCTCCTAGGATAGACCCATGGAGGGGTGCACAAACTACCGGGTATTTGGCGGGTAGTTTGCCGCACCCGTAGGGGTCTTGGGTGGGGTTTTGGCTATTCACCGCGACCGTGTAATCTGTTTTTCGTTGCAAACTCGAACGGATTGCGGATTCCTAGTATATCCAATGTATTCATCTATGATCTGTAATGTCTATCATTGCTTTATATTTAGGCGTTGCTTATGTTTTACAGCCGCGCTAGCCCAGCCCCCGCTCTGTCGTTAGTTAAGTAACCTAACGGGTGATGACGGGACCCTGTGGCGAATGCGAATGGCATAAGCGTACGTCATATTTTGGTTGTTTTCTGCAATGGTAGGATTTAAATGATGGGACGCATTAAAAGAATTAATGCAAGAAAATAAACCTAAAAGACGTTGTTGGAACAAGTTTTTCAAAAAGCTGTTATTACAAGGACGTTCATCTTTTTGCTTTGCATCGAGGTATTCGGTTATGAATGCCCAGCACCTCAATCGACGAGGCAAGGGCCGAGATCCCTTCATCGGGAGTGACCCCTTGGACAAAAGGTTTGCGTCAGGGTAATAACTTCACCATAGTCGATTATTCTTGCTTTGCATCGAGGTATTCATCTTACGAATGCCCAGCACCTCACTCGACGAGGAAAGAGCCGAGATCCCTTCACAGGGAGTGACCTCTTTAGCAAAAGTTTTCGCCACTATGTTTTCAAAAGGATGTATCACGTTCCTTCAACGATATCAAGTTCATTACGTTAACGGGTTTTTCGCCAAAAACCCAGCCGTAGCCCTCCGTCGTTTCTTATAAGTTATACTTAGTATTCGTGCTGCGTTTGTTGACTGTGTCAAGGCGCAGTGAACGGTAGCTAAGTGTAGCTTATTTGCTGGATACAATGTGATTGGTTAGGACATTTGTAGAACCTTGTTGACTGTGTCAAGGGTTATGCAAGTGGGTTTAATGCAGTCAAGATAATGACGGGATGAACTTGACTAGGACTTTTTGATTTGTTGACTGTGTCAAGATCACTTGGGTCCTAGGGGCAAAAACCGCATCGGGAGTTTCAAAAGAACTGAAACTTGCAGATTTCGCATACCTTCTGGAGTGTGGTAGCTAGAGTGGATTCCGTCTAGGCTATCACACAATGATAGTTGGATCCCGATCCCACTGATGAGTTGGATTACTCTCAGGAGATTACTTTCACTTAACGATCAATGCTATAAACCTAGTAGGTGCCTAGAAAGGTGTTAGCGGGGCTACGCCCCCAGGGAAAAGAGGTTCTTGAATTAAGAAACTTCGCGAAAGCGTTGGAAAACCTCCCTCGAAGTACCGACACTAGCCTGGCTGAAAGGTTAAGCAAGTATTGTGACGTGAATTAAAACCCGGCTAGTTCTTCTTTTAAAAAGGTTTTAAGAAGAATTTGAGTAAACAGTGGGAGACATCCTGGTTAGATAAATTAATAAACCAATCTAATCTGGCAAGAGCATACGCTGAGTGTTTCTTTTCTCTCTCTCCAGGCAGCAACCTTTTCACGCCCTAATCAAGATAATAAAATGTATCGCTTGACCGATCCGAATTCTTATTCGGGACTGGGGAAAGTTGGTTCAGCTCTAACTTGTGACAACAGTCATGAGTATGAGAAAGGGAAAGGGGATTGTATGGATTTCCAGGATACCCAGTCGAAGAAGAAGCATGGTTTTGCATCTACTTCAGGTGTTCTTGTAATTGAGAACTGTTTTACGGTCAGCCCTACTTCCTGGGTACTTGATACCGGATCAGGATCTCATATCTGTAATCTATTGCAGGGACTGAGAAAAAGTAGGAAAGTTTCACCGGGTGATATGTCGCTCAGAGTAGCGAACGGAGCACAAGTTAATGCGGCAGCCGTCGGTGAATATCACCTAGTATTGCCAAATGGCAAGACTATGATTTTGAACGATTGCTACTATGTACCCTCCATGGTTTGCAACATCATATCAGTTTCTTTACTCGATAAAGATGGATATAACTTTGTTCTTGAAAAGAAATCATGAACATTTACCTTGATAAGGTACTGGTTGCAGAGGGTACACTGTATAATGGTATCTACGTTCTAAATCAGAATAAAGTTCTCAACATACAAAACACACGCAAGAGGAAGAATTCAGATACGAATGAATCCTACGTGTGGCATTGTAGACTTGGTCATATCGGAGAGAAAAGACTGAGTAAGTTGCATAAAGATGGACTCTTGAATACGTTCGAGTTTTCATCTTATGAAACTTGTCAGTCTTGTCTCAAAGGAAAGATGACCAAATCTCCGTTCACCGGACATGGAGAAAGAGCAGCAGAGCTCTTGGGACTCGTACATAGTGATGTATGTGGTCCGATGTCTATACATGCAAGGGGTGGATTCTCGTACTTCATCACATTCACTGACGATCTCTCTAGGTTCGGATATGTGTATCTGATGAAACACAAATCTGAAGCTTTTGAGAAATTCAAGGAATTTAGAAACGAAGTAGAGAACCAGACAGGCAAAAGTATCAAGATCCTCCGGTCAGACAGGGGCGGGGAGTGCTTAAGCACGGAATTCCTAGATTACTTAAAAGAGAATGGTATTCTCTCTCAGCTTACTCCTCCTTATACACCACAGCACAACGGTGTTTCGGAGCGGAGGAATCGTACCCTATTGGATATGGTTCGCTCCATGATGAGTAGTGCTGAGTTACCTCTTTCATTCTGGGGATATGCACTTCAAACTGCAGCACATCTATTGAATCAAGTTCCATCCAAATCCGTGCCTAAGACTCCGTATGAAGTATGGAGTGGTAAGAGTTTGTATCTTAAACGTGTTAAGATTTGGGGTTGCCCAGCTTATGTCAAAAAGCAGAACCCAGACAAACTTGAGGCACGGGCAGTTTTGTGTAAGTTTGTGGGATACCCAAAAGATTCAAGTGGGTATCTGTTCTACCATGCAGAGGAACAGAAGATAATTGTTTCAAGAAATGCCACATTTTTAGAAAAAGAATTTCTTGTTAAAAACATTAGTGGCAGCACGGTAGAACTGGATGAAATTCCAGAAACACAAACTTTAACAAAAGATTTGGTGGAACCGCTAGATTCAATAACCCCAAACGAACCTCAGCCACTCCGCAGATCTGGTAGGATTTCTCATCCGCCCGAGAGATACTACGGTTTTCTCATTGACGGGGATCGAGAGGATTGCATCTTGGAAGAAGATGACCCTACCAGTTTCAGGCAGGCCATTATCAGTAGGGACTCTGATAAGTGGCAGGAAGCAATGCAATCCGAAATGGAGTCCATGTACGCCAATAAAGTGTGGACCTTGGATATTGCTCCACCTGGGGTAAAACCCGTTGGATGCAAATGGATCTACAAAAGGAAACTTGGTGTAGATGGGCAGGTGGAAACCTATAAAGCTAGACTCGTTGCAAAAGGTTTTCGTCAAAGACCTGGTTTGGACTATGATGAAACTTTTTCTCCGGTGGCTATGCTCAAATCCATTCGGATCCTACTTGCCATTGCTGCCTTCCATGACTATGAAATCTGGCAGATGGATGTTAAAACGGCTTTCCTAAACGGTTGTTTGGAAGAGTGCGTTTACATGGATCAACCAGAAGGTTTCGTAGACAGTGGGAGCAGCGGAAAGGTGTGCAAGTTGCTTAAATCCATTTATGGATTAAAGCAGGTATCGTGGAGCTGGAACATCTGTTTTGATGAGGCAATCAAGAAATTTGATTTCATCAAGAACGAAGATGAACCCTGTGTATATAAGAAGATTGTAGGACGAACTGTCGTATTCCTAGTCATGTACGTGGACGACATTCTTTTGATAGGAAATGATATTCTTATGCTACAATCGGTCAAGCTATTTTTGTCACAAAGGTTCTCCATGAAGGACCTGGGTGATGCCTCGTACATTCTGGGGATCAAGATCTATAGAGATAGATCCAAGAAACTATTGGGACTTTCGCAGTCCAGGTACATAGAGACCGTACTAAAGAGATTTAGTATGGAGGGTTCCAAGCGCGGTAACATACCCGCATTGCACGGAATTACCCTCTCCAAGAAGATGTCTCCTAAGACTGACGAGGAGAGGGTTCGCATGAGCACTATACCCTACGCTTCGGCGGTAGGATCTATAATGTATGCGATGCTATGTACAAGACCAGATGTAGCTTACGCGTTGAGCACGGTAAGCCGGTATCAGTCAGACCCAGGGGAGGACCACTGGACAGCTGTGAAGAACATTCTCAAGTACCTGAGAAGGACTAAGGAGATGTTCCTGGTTTACGGTAATGGAGACCTCAGGGTCGAGTCCTTTACCGATTCAAGCTTCCAGAGTGACAAAGATGACAGCAAGTCTGTCTCGGGTTTTGTGTTTACCCTCAACGGAAGGGCGGTATGTTGGAGGAGTTCCAAGAAGGATACCGTCGCAGACTCGACGATGGAGGCTGAATACATTGCTGCAAGCGATGCCGCAAAAGAGGCAGTCTGGATGAAGAAGTTCATTTGTGAACTTCAGGTGGTTCCGTCCATTGTTGACCCAATACCTTTTTATTGCGATAACAATGGGGCTATAGCTTTAGCGAAGGAACCAAGGTCCCATCAGAAATCCAGGCACATCTTAAGGCGGTATCACCTGATCAGGGTGATCATTGATCGACAGGAGATCGAGGTGCGGAGAGTGGACACAAAGGACAACACTGCGGACCCATTCAGAAAGGCTTTACCCCAGACTCAGTTCGAGCGGCTGATCAAGATGATAGGTCTTCGATACGCCAGTACATGGCCTTAGTGCAAGTGGGAGATTGTTAGTGTATATGCCCTAGAGGCCATTACTGTATCATACTAGTATGTATATTACTTGATGGAAGCTTAGGATATTCACAGTTGTACAGACAATCTTGCTCAATATAGTAGTATGCTACTTGGTTTGTCACTGCTTTAATGTGTACTTGTGTGTTTATTTATTATATCACCTATACGCATTAGTAGAGCCCTTTGGATCTTTGCTTGATTACCGGCGTTGTGATGGCGATCACACTCGTGGGGGCTGGGTAATCTACAAGCACATCCTTATACACGTCCCTAGTCATGAGAGTACCGAGATAGGGCATCGATACTCCGGAGTAGACTAGCGTATGCGCTTCTCATCCCAGCACGGGAGACGGTCTGTCCCACAGCCGTCGGTACGTCGTACTTGAGATAGTATGCGGGTGCTCGTAGGGTTACGAGTATACTGGACAGGACTCGTCGGGAACTGATGGTTGGTATTATACCTATCGTCAGTTATCAGTTCCCAGGTGACATGAGTACAGCTTAGTCCGCTGACTTGACACTGTCACTTCGCCTCAAGTGTGTTCCCACTGTTCTTTGATTCCTACCATACCACGGCTCTTCTGAGTCGTGCAAACAGGTAGTGGTTAGGAGTAGTCCCGAAGCACTTGGAGGCAGTGACGGTTAGACAGGATTCGTCTCTCCCGGTATTGGGGGTTGACATCGCGCTGTGTCTAGGAGAGCCATTACACGAGTAGTCCCTGGCCAGGGCAAGCGAGATATACTGGTAGGCTTCCAGTGTTATCTCAGGGTGTTTTGGGCTTCACTCCGACACGACTTGTACCGCTATTAGGGGTCTAACGCTTGCCGCCTCCCTAGGCCCGACATGCGATGTATCAGACGAACAGACCGGACTGTACGGAGAATGTCACATTTAGACTCAGTAGGAGTTCAGATGGGTTTTACCTCGTCAGTCTTCTTATCGGCATCTACCTGGGGACCGTTATGCACAGCTAGTGCCACTTGCGGTCTGTGGTTAAACCCACTGCCAGCGTAGCGTCGAGTCTTTAGAGTCCCACACAGAGGGCTATTCGCCTCTGGGCAAAACTGAGTAGAGGTCGCATGGTTTTGCGGCAGGGTTCGTTCTCATCCGCGCACTTGTGCACGTTTGGAGTCCGGACGGATTATACTGGCAGGCTCTGGTTTGAGCCAGATACTGGTATATGTTTTGGGGTTGCTTTTATCTTTCAGTATTCTTGTTCCTCGGAACGAGAATGCAGGTGTGTATGCACAGTTGCTTGAGGCGGAGGATAAGGTCTTTCGTTAGGGTTTCGGAACGGGTGCGTATGCACAGTTGACAGTCGTCTTTTTCCAAACCCTAATGGATTTATGAAATATCAATTAATAATAGTAATTAAATGAAATAATGTTATGGTTGATTTTGTTGACTTGTTGACCATGGTTGACTTGTTGACCATGGTTGAATGTTGACCATCATCATTGCTTTGCAAGGATACTCCTTGATTCTAGCTTACATTCATTTAATGAAGTGATGATGGTGGTCATTCCAAATACAACCATCAACTATTTCATTTTGATTTATTATTATTAATTAGATAAATCATTTTCCTTTTGTTATGGTTGCAAGAGGAAAATAGCTCATTCTATCATATTGATTCTCTCTCCTCACTTCATCTTCTTCTTCCTCAAGCTCAAGGAGAATCCTTCTCATGTGTTGAGAATCCCTCTCCTTGAAAAGAAAACACCCCTTAGACACTTTCTACTCACTCTAGGATCAAAGGTTTAGCAAGCCGAAGATTCTAGTTCTCTCAAAGTTCGAGAAAGAGCCCGAAGGTTGAACCCTCAGGTGGATCCATCTTTGACGGAAGAAGGCTACGAGGAAAGAACCATCAACCTCTACTAGGTTTCAAGAAGAAGGAGTTCAAGTTAGGTATAACCACTTTGCCGAGTAGTAAACTCTCCTTTGCAAGTATGCTAGTTTAGTTTAGCAAAGATCCGGCTTTTACGGTCCATGTTACAAAGTTTAGAAAAAATTTTGTTTTACCGTTTCCGCATCCCCGAAAGTACCGGGAGAGGTAACGCGGACCTAACACAGTGGGCTCTCCTTCCTGAGAACTGTTTTGGGTGCAAAGCCCTGAATTGCTTCACCCCAGGTGCTTCTGCCTCGGGACGGTTCATTAAAAGAGCAGTCTGCTGCTGCTGTCCCTCGAGGAGGCTGCGGATTGCCTCAAGCAGAACCGTCTGCTCATTAAGCGGAGCAGAGACGGCAGGTATGATCGGTAGTGGAGGTGGAGTGTTGTTGAACTTGGTGCTGGTGTTGTTTGGGGAATCCATAACCTTGAAAGAATTTAGGTTAGGACAGATTCAAAGTATATGAAATGATAAGATCAAAGGAGCATGAATTGTAAAGAATTTTTTAGTTGCTGGTTCTTATGTTATATTGCTTAGGTTGTTCACACAGAATAGAACTGCATGATAGTGTTCCATACAGCTCTGACCTGCATGGACCACCAACAAAACCTGTCACGCCCCACTTCCCGGTGTACGGCGAAAGGGATGCGACGAGGCCGCTACGTATTTACTCTGAAATAAATATGCTAAGCGTATCTAAGCAATATAAAAGAAATGTACACAAGAGAAAAATGTAATGAAACAACAACTTAATTTATTAATATTCTTTTGTACAATGCATGGAAAAGTAAATACATCTGAATGAAAGTAATGCCTAAACAGTGGCATGACAAAAATGAAAGTACTGAAATAAAAAATGTGTACAATGAAACTAGAGCTCTGGGTCGTAGGAAAGCCGATCCAAGTCCTCGCTAGTAGGCTCAATCTCCCGGGTGTCCAGATCACCTGACAACATTCCAAAGAAGAAAGAGAAGGAATGTCGTCAGCGAACAATCGCTCGGTAAGTCCCAAAGGTAAGGGAGAAATAGAATAGACAGATAGAGAAAGTAACTTTTAAAGTTGTATTATATTGTATTAGTGTTAACGATGTTGTTTCTAGCTTGGTACAGAAAGATGGGAGTGTATACGAGAGGAGTCTCTATATGCCAGAGACTAATGCAAATGGAAGTGCAAGGCTCCGTCGATAATAACACGGAACAACGGCATGGATGTAATTACGTCTTATAGTTGTTGTCTCGTGCCACTTCTAACACCTTCCGTACCAATCTACCCCTTAAACCCCGCGATATCTTATTTGTATTGTTTATGTTGTATTGTAACTTGTATTGTCTTGTATAGATGGATGACTTACTGAAACCATGATATCAGTAAATGGATGTAACTGGAGAACCATGTAAATGGAAGTATATCTATGGTTCGGTTAAGTCAATACGGATTGAATAGATTGAATATATGGATTCATATTGGGTTGTAGATTGTACTTGAATCATATTCAAGTCAGATTATTTATAATGAGACTCAGCCTGAGTCAGAACAATTAAAAAAGAAATTGAAGTCCTGATTGTTTTGATGTTATCGGTAACCGCTGCACATGGCGACAGGATTTGTGTCTTTTTCAAAGACGATTACCGTGTTGATAATACCGTTGTTAAGTTTTCTACCTTAAATAGGCAAGCACCCACTTCTCCGGCTTCCTGAGGCTCAAGAGATTGGTCCCGCTTAAACCTATATTTACTAGGGTCCTTAGGGTAATTTATAGAACTTGAGGGGGTTTTATGTAAAAATACTTATTTATAATTTTCAAAATACACCCCAAGTATTTAATTATCGTCTTTATAGTTGTCATAGATGTATATTTTATATTTGTGATATTTCTAGTGAAAATAACCTAATTTTATAATATAGAGTATTTAAATGTAATATTGAACTTGTATGGAATTCATGGTATTTTAATGTATAGTGATACTTTTGATTTAGAAAGGTTGGAATATTTGTATAATATCAAAAATAGGTATTTTGATAATACATATATATATATATATGTAAAAAATAATTTTAATATATATATTATATTTCTAGAAATCTCATTTTCTTAAGATAATCGCATTTTAAATCTCTCGAGACCGAATGCTCCTTGCGGAGGTCTGTATCTCGCACTACTAAGTCCGGGGATGTGCGATAATCCGCACCATCCCAGTCGGGTTCCCTAAAATGGGTTGTAGCGGCGCTTTGCAAAGATTTATAAAAATACGAATTCTTATAGAAAACGGTTTCAATAGTTAATGGTATTTATATGTAAAGTTTCGTTTTCTCGTATTCCATGTTCCCGCAAGGTATTGTGCTATGTTGCGTATGAGTGTTGTGAGGAGGTATGTCATTACCTCGTGATCTACTTAAAGATATAGCAAGATTGCGATGTTTAAATGTCGAAATTAAACTACATGGTATTTTAGTGAAAAAGTACGATAAAAATTGAAATAGAAATCCTTTTGATATGGAACTTATTCAATATGACTTATTAATCTTTAATAGTCAACATGCAAGGGTTTGGTATGATTGTATTTAAGAAAAAGTGAGATTTTAGGAAGAACCAAATCGGACATCGGATTAACCCCGATTCTTTCGGATTTTAGAAATACATATTTTTAGAAAAGAATAGAGAAGAGGGAGGTGGGACTTATGGGTTTAAAATCAAGAGAAGAGGGAGAGAAAATGATAGGAGGTGCCGGTGCGTCGTTTCTTCATCGGGCTCTCCTAAGTTTGTCGTCGAAAAATTGCCGAAGTTTCGCCCTTTGCTAACTTCAATTGCACACTAAAATTTCTAGAGGAATTTCTTGAGAGTTTTGATCAGAATTTTGAAGTGAGGGGGTGTGTTTAGTGGTGGTATTTATAGGGTAAATCTAGGGTTAAGGTTAGGTGAAAGGTTGAATTAAAAAATGTAATAAAAATTGCATTTAATATAGGGTTTAATGGGGTTTTATTTTGTTTTAAAAGGCCCTGTTAAATTACAGGGAAATTAAAGTGTACAAAGGGTTAGAGGAGGCCAAAATACACACTTTTGCTGTTGACAATTCGGCGATCCGGCTCAACTCAGCCGGTGGCGGCGGGCCGAGTCAACCGAGTCGTCGGCCCGAGTCGGCCGAGTCGGGCCGGGGCTCGCTGCCACGTGTTCTATGTCGTATGGTATAGCTCCTGGGTCAGTTTGCTTTATATGTAGTGGGGTTTTTACGAGTTATGAACCTGTAAACCCTTGGACTTCTAAAAGTCTAAAAGAAAATAATATTAAAAATAATGTGGTTGATAGGATTTGAACTCTGGTTCTTCGGTTCAGCAATGCAAGGTCTTACCAATGAGCTACAAGATCCTTCTTGCTATTAAAAAGCAAAACAAATTTATATCTTGTGCTCAGGCAAAAATACCCCTTTCTGTATTTTTGAAAAAAATTGTACAGAAAATTTGAGGTTGTTACAGAAGACTTAAAGCAGTTCGCAGAAGACCCAGAGCTTTAGTCACTTGTATATACCTTTACTTTCTGTTCATGCCATTGTTTAGGCATTGCTTTCCGCATTCTATTTACTTTCCAGTTGTATTGTAAAGAATGTTTATTAAATAAAAAGTTGATGTTCATTTACATCTCGTGTCATTCTTGTGTAGATTTATATTATATTGCTTATTTATGCTTAACGTGTTTACTTCTGATTAAATACGTCGTGTGCATCGTCGCGTCTCATTATCCGTACACCGGAAGCGGGGTGTGACATATCGTACGATAGATATTCCGTACGTGATATGATGAGGATGGATTGCCGACTTATATATCGACTCAAGAAACTCTTGTTTAAATTCACATAGTAGAGATTATAATATGTCTAGAGCCATACCTATTTCCGAAACTAACGATCGTTGCGCACTTTTAAATGACAACATCAAGGGACGCTACGACTTTTCAAATGGTGTCTTTTTTTCAAAAATACCGTAGCCCCCTATTTTCTAAAACAATGATTCATATTATTTTAAATTATAACTGTATCGTTCATACGTAGTTGCGTATTATTTTTATACCGTTCGCATTTATGAATTCTTATTTCTGCATACGCTCGCATTATTTTCATTTACGATATATATACACTACGCTTCATACCTTATCTCTAGGTGACTTCGTTTACTAGGACACATGCATCATTACCGATGATGCGCATGTTGTACGTACACCTACTTGCCGGCTCATACACACATCATCGGTGATTGCCATGCCACGTACACATTAGAAATCGTTATGTCACCGTATCACCTTATAACTTGTTAGCGTTATAGTTACTGATTAGTATATATTATCCCATATTATTGTATATATTGCACTTTCTTTATCTTGCTACACGACACGCTCAGATGAACACACTTGTTGTGCATTACAGTATTGTTCTGTGCTTGTAAATATTATTTCATTACTGCCATGCTTTATGAGATTCTATTTTCATGAGATTTTTGGATTTGAGAAACCGCATATATTATTTAAGAACTTATGATTGTTTAAAACGTGGTTTCTTTTGATATGATAGTTTGACGTCCACCATGAGATTTTTGGGTGTTGAACTATGATGATTATCTGAATCGAGGCAAGGGGAGGAACCGATTGCGAGTATATAGTGGACCCGGTACAGTATCCCGGGGTAAGAAAATCGTATAGAAAGACGTTGAGCCTGGCAGGGTAACACTACCTACCAGTGACAGTACTAAACTCGGCGGATATCCGGAGGATACCGACCTGAGTGATATAAGACAGATGGATATGAGGACTATTCTGATGAGACGGTGCCTGAGATATGAGGGCCGATCCGATGAGACGGTGTCTGAGATATGAGGATTTACATGTCGATGCTGGACACGGGTTTTATGATGATTTCGAGTGTCAATGCTGGGTACTCAGGATTTTACGATGATTTTGATGTGTCGTTGATGAACACATGTCACATGATACATACATACATACATACATACATACATACATACATACATAATACATACATACATACATACATACACACATATATATATATATAACACAGATGATATGGCACCGCATATTGATACATGCACGATATTATATATTTATACACATATGTATACACGATCACCTTTCATTCCATACGATATGATATTATCTTACTGTATGACTTAGGAGATCGTTATACATTCGATTTCTACCCGATGGTGTCTTCTACTCATAAGTTGGCAATTCACCCCCGTTATGCCATAGTTTTCTTACAAGATCGACCGAACGCTGCTTCTTTTGGGTGATTTGCATTGGTAGGTGGGTTACAGTACAGAGCGTAACCACTATTGTATACTTTTATATTAATTTGTATATAATTAAAATCTCCATCAACCAGACTATGTATATTTGGTAGACTTAGAGACCAGTTGTATATACTTTGGATTTAGAGTCGAGACTTGTATATTCTTATATTGGATTTGATAATGTTTTGATTTTTATTTCCTCTTTTTCAGTGATTGATCTTCGCCTTGGGCGTCGTATATTTCCATATTGTGTGGTTGTGATTCCGCCAACTTGCGAAGAGCTAGCTCCTTCTTAAGGATGCTTATATTATTCTTAATATGTGTTGGTTTTGGATCAAAATTTACGAAGGAGGTGCTGCCCAAATTTCAACTGACGAAAATGTTTTCAAATAATAGTATATAATCCACTTGCATTTCAAATGAATTTTATTTATACTTTAAAATGAGTTTATACCCTTTTTCAAAACTTCACCTCCACAATATTTTCCTGAAAAGGTTTAGATTTCTGGGTTTTCGGCTTCTTGGGTTACGGTGGAGTCCTGTAGACTTCACATGATCTATGTGCCGGTTATGTGGCATTCCCGTGTCGTGAAAAAGTTAGTATTAGAGCGTTAGGTTTAATCTTTGTTCGAGTCTAGGTTTGACTATGCGGAGTCTAGGGCGTATATTTCGGAACCTAGGCTTAACCTTACAGAACTTATACTTGACTGAAGGGGTATTAGACCCGAATTTTCGTTACGTAGGTTGACCTTGGTTGATCGAGTAGATAACTCAAGTAGAGTGACGTACCGTATGTATGTTTCGCGGCATACTTACGATACGCTGCTTTGCATAAGTAACCATAGGTTGTACATATCTTGAGATCCGTTATTCTATTCGATCTTATGATCCATCCTTATCGATATTTGTTTGTGGTTCTTGTCACCATGGCTACACGAGCTGAGAGAGCTGTAGCTAAAGATGTGGTCAGAGCAAGGTCGTCAGGGACGAGGACTGACTATGATGGTGACACAGGAGCAGGTTGATTTATCATTTAAGCTGGGATTTCTCGTTTGAGACAAGCGTTCGGATCTGCACCAAATGATCGGGCCATTGTATGAGGCCAGTCAGATTGAGAGGACTGTTGACGTACAACCTATACCAGAGATCGTGCTGTTCTCTACCGTGCAGACAGATAAACCAGCTGTTGCTGAGCTTGATGAGATATCGCTTCCAGAGTTCACGAAGCAGAAGCCAAATGAGCTATAGGTAGGAGTGTGACAAAGGATCCCTAATCATTCTCGGATAAGTGACTAGGTTATTTCGTTCGTTTGGATGCTCCGATGCAAGATCAGTGAGTTGGATAGCTTCAGTTAAAGGGACTTGATTAGATCTGACGTGAATCGATCAAGAGAAGATGAGCAGTACGTATTCCTCCAATAGAATAGACGAGTTCTCGAGGACGAATTTTGCCAGATTTCTTCCACCAAGTGTTGGTGATGCCCGAGTTCGTTGCTTTGAGTCTTTGTGAGAGACTCTGGATATGACCATAGCCGAATATTGAATTGCAGTCTACGCAGCTATCAAGATACAACTCCGAATTGGTCGATATCGAAGAGAAATGGATCAAGAGGTTCGTGCGAGATCTCAATGAGTTGTTACTTTCCTTTGATGCTAGAGATTTGATACGTATACAAAGGCGTTGAATACGGCCACATTTCCACAGAAAAGTCATGATAAGATTGCAGCTGTCCTGGAACAAAAACGGATTAACTTAAGAGTGCCAACTTCTGGGCAATTCGGTAAAGATAATATTAGAAGAGACCATGGAAGGTTCTTTCCAGGATATTGCGGCGATAAATATTTGGATCCAGGATCGGTTGCACGGCACGTACTCAAAGGGCTAGAGGTTGCCGTCATTGGCATGCTACATTACGAGTGGCCAAGTTAAATTGGTCGAGAGATGTTTAGAGAGGCGTCAAATCGGGGCTGTTTTTGTCGCTGCTCCAAACCAGGCTATCGAGCCGGGAGGTCATGGAATTGGTGATCCACAGAGAAAAAAAGGACCCAGAGACAGAAGACGCTAGGCCGTGGGCAGAAAGCAAGAAGGAATTCTCGCTCTGCTAGCTCCGAGTGCACATGCACCTTTCCACATTGAAGGAAGTGTACTTCAATGTCATTTATTGTGATTTGTGTTTTGGTGATCCGAGTATCACGCTTTCGTCATTTTGATTCTTTTTTTTTTTTTTGATGATTGAGTTTCATGATTGATATTTTTGTGCACCATAGTTGCACTTGATGGATATTTCCGTTGTTCACAGTTGTTGCACTTGATTTATATTTTTATACATTATTACACATGATTTGTGTTTTTGTGCATGTCCATTGCACTCGATATTGTTTTGTGCATGTCGTTGCACATATTTATGATTTCGTGTATCCCGATACACTCGATTTTGATTTTGTGCACACCGTTATACTTGATTTTGATTTCGTGCATGCTGTATGCACCTGATTTTGACTTGTGCACTCGATATTGTTTACAGACGCTTTCGATGCATTAACATAGTTTTTATGCACACTAGTTGCACTAGATTTATATTTTCGTGCACTTAGTTGCACTTAATATTGATTTTCTTGCACCCTGTTGTACTGGATGCTTTTGCGCAGACCTGATGCACTTGATTTATATTTTTGCACATACTCGGCGCGCTTGATGTGATTTTATGCTCATTTGATGCAAATGATTGAGATTTTTTGTGCGCTCTATATGCACTGGATGTTGTTGTCGTGCACACCCGGTGCACTTAACAGATGCTATCGTGCACACCTGTTGCACTCAGTTTTCATGCACATTCGTGACACTTGGATTAGACTTCGATTTCCGTGCGTACCAGACGCACGTAGATTTATTTTCTTGTACACCTATTGAGATTGATTTTCTTTCGAGCATTATGTTTTTATGACATATACACTATATTATATAGTAGCCGAGCAGGACTGGTCTGAGGACAGTACCTGAGTGTATTTGCATGCTTCGATATTTACTAAAAGGGTTTTCAAAAGAAGCTATAGTCTCACTATTTTCCTACGTGTTTAGGAGTGACATGAAGCTTTACAAAAGAAAACCCTTCTAAATCATATTCAAAAGAGCAAGACGTATATCTTAAATGAAACGTATATAAATATATATCTATTTCTCTATAAATGAACGTCCGCTACTTGGGTCGTGATATATGCATCACACGGTGATTTGAAAAGGATTTTTCATACACACATTTACAGTTACTTAAATGATTTCACTTGATGCGCACTATATACGTATAATAGTCTTGATTATATTACACTTGATTTAAACAGTAGATTTCGAAACCCGCATATTCATCATGACTTTTATGATTAGATGACACAGTCGGAGTTTTGATTACTGAGTTTTGCACTTGTTTTCACGCGCACACGTTGCGCTAAGATATTTTAGCTTATCCGTGATTTCGGAGTCTCGTTGATTCGATTTGATTTACTGAAATGTTTTAATACTTGGGGTGTTTAAATTTAAATTCGGGGACCGAATTTATTTAAAGGGGGAAGACTGTAACATTTCAGAAAATAGAAAATATTATTTTGGAATTTAAAAAAATAAAATAATAAATTTCACAGATATTATGCGAGTATAGATTTGAGTTTTCGTAAATTGGTATAATTATATACTTATATTTTGGAAAATAATTAGAAATTAAAATGAATTATTATTTATGGAACCATTTATTTAATATGGGCTTTTTATAGTTAATATATAATTGTTTACATACAAGTTTAATTTTAAACTTGATTAGTGTTTTCCTAATTATGCATTTAATCAAGTTTATTTTTGTTAAAACAAAGTTTAAGTGTCATGACATGTAACCATTGTACTTGTGACATTTGGTTTTTGTATTTCCAAATAAAAGATAAAAGAAAAGAAAAGAAAAGATAAAAGAAAAGAAAAAGAATGGGAGTGGGAAACAAGAGGAGACAATGGGGTATAGGAATGGGGGGAGAGAAAGAGAGAGAGATATGGTTGCCTCCAACCATGTTTCACCCTTAATTCATTTCATTATCTCCTCTTCTTCTTCTTCTTCATCTCTTCATGTTTCTCCACCTCTGTCATGACCCGGATTAGCATGTGACTGGCACAAAAATTACGTGAAGTCTATAAGACCCGTCGTAATTCAAGTAAGCCGAAACCCAGAAATCTAAACTTTTTTGCGGAAAATAATGGAGGAGCAGTTTTAAAACATCAGTATAATGAATTTAAGCCTTCTTTTAAAGTATAAGACATATTATATGAAAATGCAATAGTTTACATACTATCTTTGAAAACATTTTCGTCCTTTAAATTTGGGCAGCACCTTCCTTGTATATTTTGATCCAAAACTACATACATGCAATAATATAGGCATCCCCAAGCGGGAGCTAGCTCTTCGCCAATTGGCGGAATCACAACCACACAATAAAGCATATATACGACGCCCTACGACGAAGATCAATCACAGAATGAAAGTAAAGAAGAACAACACATCATCAGCTCAAATAAAAGACAATACACCATCTCGCTCTAAGTCTCGAGAATATACAAGTTTGTGTCTAGGTCTACCAATATACATAGTCTAGTTTCTGGTTGATGGAGGTTTAACTAGATACAATAGAAATAAATAAGTACAAGGGTGGTCATGATCCAAATGTGTATCCTACTTACCAAAGCAAGACACCCTGAAGAAAGCTGTGTGCTAGCAAGCCACTACTAATCCGAGCGGGCGAACCTGTAAGAAAACTGTGGCACAACGGGGGTGAGTTGCCAACTCGTGAGCAGAAAATATCAGCAGGTAGAAATCGAATGAACAACGATCCCTAGGTCATATTGTAACATGAAGGTAATACTATGGTATCTAGGATGATCGTGTATGTAAATGAATCAACAACAATGTCGTGCCAGTAATCAGTATGTAATATCTAGTCATCTAAAGTATATGCATGTATACATGTGTGTCATCCAACGTTTGTCCATCAACGACATATCACTCATCATGAAACCTGAGTGTCCAACATCGACACTCGAAAATATCATAAAACCCATGTCCAGTATCGACACGTAAATACTTATATCTCAAGCGTTGTATCCTCATCTCGGCCCTCATATCCATCTGATCTCATGACTCCGGTCGGTATCCTGCGGATAACCGCTGAGCCCAAACTATCACCGGTAGGTAGTGCATCCCCTACTGGGCTCATCATCTATCTATACGATCTTCTTGATCTGGGGTACCGTACCGGGTCCACCATGTACCCGCAGACGGTGCCTCCTCACTCTTCGAATCAGGTATCTCATAGCTCATAACCGAGAAAACTCATGGTGGACGCCACAAATCACATCATGAGAAACCGTGTTTTTAAAACAATCATAAGACTTGTTAAAATATATTAGTGGTTCTCAAATCCAGAGATCTCATGAAAATAGCATCTCATATGCATGTAACCATAAAGTGCAGAATATGCAAGCATAGAACAATATTGTAAGCATCTCAAGTATTATCATGTAAGCATGTCATGTGATAATTACTTAATAATGATTGTATCTTACAATTAAGAGCAATATAGTGATGTAACAGTTCTATTGTGTAAGTGGCATGGCAATTACCGATGATGAATGTGTGAGCCGGCAAATCTGTGTAAGTGTAACATGCGCATCATCGGTAATAGTGCAGGTGTACTAGCAGACGAAGCCATATATAGGTAAGTGCTGGGAACATAGTACGTATGTCACAAGGAAAAGATATAACATAAGCATGAACGGTATAAGGCACACGGCTACACCCAGATTAATCAATATAAACCATTATCCACCAAGGTGTTTAGTAATTAATGATTCTCCGAATCAAGACAATCCAAAAATCGGCGATCCAGCCTCATAGTATCAAATGTGGCGCTATCATCGAACATCATCCTCAAGTCACGAGTGCGGATCAATCATCCAGTATCTCATCGCGTACGGTAATCCATCGTACGGTGTCATCGAATCATAAGGATCTATCGTCCTATACATAATATCATCTCTTATTCTCATCTATATGTATAATTCAATCTCATATAATATCTTGACATATGTGTGTGTGTGTGTATCGCCTTGCGTCCTCAAGTCAACATATCGACCCATGTCATCTTGTTTCAGCATATCATCTCGTACTTAATCTTGTAATCATCTCCGTAAGTTCATAAGCATAGGTTTCTCCAAAATATATTCTATATATCGGTTCTCCATTTCTATGGTTGCGGGGGGTGTTATACGCTATCCACCCAACTTCCTCCGTAGATATAGATCTACTCACCTGCTAATCCTTGCTTTAGCCGAAGTCGAGGAACTTCTTTTTCTCCTTCGTCGTCTCAGAAGTCCACGCGAAGGTACCTACAAATCAATACACATCGTACGCTATAAAAACCAAATCCGAAATCGATACGGCATGCGAAGTGCTCATAGATTAGAACCTATAGCCTACGCATGCAAGAACAACCAAATAACCCTCAGCGTTGATGTACAAACATCCAACGACCGTGCTAAAACTCAAATACCAAAGCCAATTTTTCAGAAATCGGAAACCCAAAATCAGCAACATGGAAAAACACTCCCAGGTTCTACCCTAGGTGAAATTAGGAGATTTTGCATATAAGGTAGGTCTATACATCAGATAACAGAGCTATGAACCAAAATCAACACCAATTCATCAAGACCAGGCCACAAATTGCGGCGTGGGGGATTAAATCTGCGGCCATAACAAGAAGATAGGGGCTCGGGTTTCTGGGGTAAATTTGTGGTAGTCTGCACACCTCTATGTATTGGGAACTTATTTTATAGAGCTCAAGAGTCATAGCAGATTCGACAGAGTCATCATAAATCGTCAAAAATCGATGTCGGGAAGATTCTAAGTTCGTGTTTTGGGGTTCTAGTCTTAAGTCTGTCTAAAATATTATCACTAATGGTTTAAGGTCACTAACTAAACATCAATCGCATCTTTACTACTCAAATCATCCACTAAAAGATCCTAGAAATTTCCAAGATCACTAATCTAGCTTAATCGAACACTAAACACAAATAGGAGGTTAAGAAACTTGATATAAAGAAGGAAAGTGAAGTGTTTTTCTCTTGGAGCAACTGAAGAAAAATCCAAGATGGTTCAAAGTGCTCAAAATCCAAACTTGAGCTCACCATAGGGTGTAGGATAAGGTTGTGCACAATTTTTGTGAAGGAAGCCATGGGTTTTGAGGTGGTTTTTGAGATGATTCTTTTGGGTTTGCCTAGCACCACACAAGGGTTTGTTTTGCATCAAACATGTTACAATCAAAATTTTGGGGTGCTAAGTAAACTAACCTAGGATCAAAATTAGAAGGGTAACAAAAAGGTATCACATACTAGATCTAGTGTCTAACACTAAAAGGATAGTAATACAACATTTGTAGATATCCCTCTTTGACTCCTTGGATCAATTAGAGTTTGAACCGGTCCGCTTGAATCCTTCGTTGTCCACGACGATCCACCCGGAGTCCCTTTGTTCAAGCTCCAAGCTCCACTTGATCAAGGATGAAGATGAAGCAAAAACTCCACACTAGTGGGCTAGACTAAAGTAGAATGGTGATGTGGGTTTGAATCTCACTCAAAAACCTTTTCTATTTAATTTCTTCTCTTTCTTTTAAAACCCTAGAGAGCTTTGAGGAGAGAGGGGAAGAAGGAGATGGCTCAAGCTTGACTCAAGTGAATAATATGAATAATAACCTAACATAATCCCAAGTCAATGAGAGTATTCCATGCTTAACTATGGTTACAAAAGATCTGTAAGTGCATGGCGGCGCCCCGGCCGTCGATCCGACGCTGGAATGCGGAAGCGGTGATTTACTTTAACTTTTCAAACCGGCACCACCGCGCACTAAAACCCGGGATCATGCCATTAAACTAGTCCTAGCTAACTAGAGAAGGGGGTAGAGAGATATACCGAGCGATCCGTGTCCTCCGATCTTCTCGTCGTCGTCCCGAACTCCCGCGGAATGTCCGGTCTCCACCTCATCGCCGGAAGGGCACCACGTCGCCGGCTTCTTTTACGGGCTCCCGCCTCTGGTCCGAGGCAACTCGGGCACGAAGTTGGCGAGTCGACGTGCCCAAGATTTGCTGTAGAATGTAGTGTGGTACTTGTGTCTCATTTGGGGTATTGGAAGTTACCATTAGGTGGAGGAAAAATGAAGTGTGGAATTTTGTGGATGAACTTGGGGATTTTGCAAACATGAAGAAAACCAAAATCCCCTTCCAAAAATTTCAGCCCCCCTTTTTCTCAAATGGCCGGCCACAACCTTGGAGAGGAGAACAATGAGAGAGAGTGTCAAGGAATGTCAAGGGAATGGGGAAGCTATCATGCAAGCATGAAAAAAGAGTGATGATTAAAAACAATATCATCACAAACAAAAACCAACCCTCGAAAACCCATCATCAACCAAAAGTCAAGCCATGATGACTAAAGAAAGTCAAGTGATCATGACACAAGAATATGCAAAGACCACCCTCCACAATGCTTATTTGCACAAATGCAAATAAGCCCTCCTCCACCAATCTTCGGCTAATGAAAGATATAATGAAAAATGGCCGAAACGGAAAGCAAACTGGAAACTCCAAAAAACTGATCCCGTAATAAATTACAGGAAAACCCCGCTACTGTATATACATACCCGCATTTGTATTCCGACCGAATACAAATGCACTGAGACAAAATCTACACTGTGCAATACTAGGATCCGGCTTAAACCAAAGCCCGCTAGTATTATCCGTCCGATCATGATCCGTGCAATACCGCACGTATCTGATCGAACCCTGCCATATCTCCATACGGCCTCTACAGCGTTTCGCCCGAAACTTGAGCAACTGAATGTGAGGGACTCTAAAGACTCGTCAATACTATGCCTGTGGATTTAACCACTAGCACGTCAGAGGTATTAGCCATACATGACGGGCCACCAGCTATTGACCAAAAGGGACGTCTGTGAGCGAACTCATCCTGACACCCTACTGAGCCTGTCAGTGACAATATCCGTACAGTCTGGTCCGTTCGTCTATGAGCATCGCATGGCGGGCCTAGGAGGTTGGTAAAAGTCAGACCCCCAAAAGCGGTACAATTCGTGTCGGAGTGTAGCCCAGAACACCCTGAGATACTACTGGAATACCTACCAGTAAATCTCCTGCCTCGGCCGAGGGCTTCGTGTAATGGCTCTCCTAGACACAGCGCGACCTCACCCCCATTACCGGGAGAGACGAACCCCTGAAGATCCGCTCACTGCCTCCATGTGGCTCGGGACTGTACCCAACTAAAACCTGTTTGCACGTCTCCTATGAGCGTGGTAGGGTAGTAATAAAAGTACAGTGGGAACTCACAGGAGACAAATGACGATCCTCAGGTCGATGAACTAACCTGTACACATGTCACCAGGGAACTGCCATCTGACGTCAGGTATAAGACCAACTAGCATGTTCCCGGCGAGTCCTGTCCGGTGTACTCATAACCCAATGAGCACCTGTATACATCTTAGGTGAACCAACTGACACCAGTGGCTTGTGAGACCGGCCACCGCCCCTCTTCGGGGTCTCGACTGTATATACTAGTCTACTCTGGAGTATCGATACCCTGTCTCGAAACTCCCACGACTAGGGACCTTTTATGGATGTGCTTATAGACTACCAGCTCCCACGTATATGATCGCTCTCATACTGCTGGCAGTCAAGCATGAATCTTAGGGGCTCTATCAACGTGTAATAGCGACCTGTCTGGTCATCTAAAGCAGTACACGATGATAAAGATAAACCAGATAGCATACTATCATCTTGAGTAAGACTGTCCTACCGGAATAGGTCCTCCCTCAATCATTGCAATCACGTGCCTGTGATCCAATAATTGACTCTAAGGGCACTATATCCAACAATCTCCCACTTGCACTCAAGGCTAATTATTGCGATGTCGCATACTCACAGCCCGTGTGATACCGAACACCCAACTCCTCTACTAGTCAGTCTCACAAAGCTCGTTTGCGAAACTATTGCGTTCGAGGAATAGCCTCAGTGAGTGGATCCGCTTTGAAGTTTCTTTCTTTGTCTCTCTATATCTCATGTTCGCGGAGAAAGCCATCTCCCGAAATGAGCAATACCTGTCTTAGAATGTGTCTGGATATCTGATGGGACCTAGCTCATAAATGAGCTCCAAATCCAAACATCTTAGACTGTATCGTCAACTGAACTTAATCAGTATCCTGCGCCATGCCTCCCTCAGTAATGCCTTGGACCACCTGTCCAAAAATACTGCCCCTCGTCAGAAGGAAAAATATAACTCTGACAACCTCCCTGTCAGCCAAGTCACCTTGGAAGCCTGGAATGATAACTGTCTCCCGAATGAGGCTGTCGTTATCATATCCCTAGAACATCCACTTATATTCTAAAACTGCTTCCGACTGTTTCTCCAGGATTGGATCAATGTCAACTTATTGCATCTAGTGCAAAAACAACATCTGGTGTGGTACTTGACATCTCATGATTGACTCACTTGCCTAAGCAAGTGATCTGCCAATCATGCACATTCCTCTCCTCTTTAGTCTGTAAGACACCTTTAGAGAGGGTGACTCCATCACCTGCAGGTACACTACCGTGCCAGGAGTCGTCCATTCTAAATACTCTAAGAATGCTGTCTAAGTACCCTTATTTGGGAAACCACCCAAATCTAGATCTAAAACCATAGATCTAGTAACCAGTATGTCTGATATAATGTCCAAGTCCCAAGTGGAGAAACCACTGTGTGACGACTAAAGTAAAACCGATCGTAGTATAGGAATATCACTTCCTACTCTGTGTATGTCATCCAAATACCATGACATCACACCCTACTACCTTCTCAACAGATCCATCCTCTATTCTGATGAAGTCAAACCTATGACTGTCCCATCAGAAATTGATGATCTATCTCCGCTATATGTGCTTTAGTCTATAAATAGACATAAGCCACATGTCCACCAATGCTTCCGCTGCTCCCACTGACCACGACAACCCTCTGGCAGAGTCATATAGACGTACACTTCTAAAGCTAGTTTTGAATGACGCTATACTCATCCTCCTGCCGGGTCTCACGGTCTGGAACAACAGCAATGGCAACTCTGGGTAAACAAGAACTCCCCGTCACCGTCTTTGAGGCTACCGGAGTACCTCTCGGATGCTTGAAGTTACCCATCTTATCTGCGGAGTGGCCAATGGAATGTCAAGCCAGATTGAATCTTTAGGTTCCTTTCAAACTTTCAGTAATCGTTTGCGGTTCTGGAATCACTTCCAGTTCTACCATACTCCCACTACTGTTTTCTGAAAAAATCCATTTTTATTAAAACTGTGGCGAGTCTAGAACAATACCACTATTGATCTTCCAGATGGTAGAAAGTCAACCCTCGTCATAGCCTGGGTCAACCCACAAACAGCCATTACAGAAACATGCCTTGAGTTATCCAGAGTCTGGTTTTAAGCATATGCCAGACAACTCCCCGTACCTTAACAATGTTAAGATATGAACTGTTCTATATCCAATACAGAAACAGAGGCATTTATTTAATTGAACCAGATTCAAATCATACAGCCGTCTCCAGTGCATGTCAACTAAATGGAAGGAGGCCGATCAGCGTTACTCAACTTAGGAATGCTTCCAATTATGAGTAATCTGAAAGAGAAGCAAGTTCTCTTAATCATTACTATCAACTGAATACCACACACAAGTATCTACATCTTTGATCACCTTGAAGAATCCCGATACTTGCAATACCTGGTTCTCTACTCTATTCTTATACCTATAACTTCTCAAAACTTGGACCCTGTGTTTGCACGAAACACTTGTCTAAGAACTAGAGAAGTCATAAGTAAACAGAATATAGTACGAGGGCCAACCCCTCTGTCCTAATGGACACTGGACAACATACAATACTCTGTATAAGTCCCCTGAGTCTAACAACTCATTTCCTGTGTGTCGTAGGTTAAAAACTGTACTTATGGTTAAGAAGAATTACACCGTTGTTTAATGCTCCTTACCTAACTATCAACTGATATAGGTAAATGTCATCGACATAATTTCAAAAAGGTATATCTCACTCTATAAAAATAGACGTACATATATATCAATTTGAAATTGGTGCATTATAACGGATATTCAAAACCAAATATTCGCCGTCCGGCAAACAACCCAGGTGACTTCCTCAAATATCACCAATTACAACGAATTCCGATATAATGAGGATGATCACCTAATTCCCAATAACTTACTCCCACTCATCATCTGTAAAACCATACAGATGTGAGAATCATACCTGGTAAATACATACCCTGGAGTAAGTATCTAATCGGGAAATCAGTTTTCCTTTAACAGTACACAGTGAAACTGAAACATTGAAATGTTTCGATGGGGTATCCTGGTATTCCTAGTAATGCCTCTTCCATTATCAGATTCACAACTGTAACCGTATATTTCTTTGCCATCTTTCCAAATCCCTTTCTATGTCTTTAGTCATTACCTTCTGCACACCCCTTTAGGCCAAATGGTTTTCTTCCTTCCCTACCGTTCGGCACCAGCCTATGGTTTGGAAGAAGACTATCCAATAAGCATAATGGGTGTACTGTCCTAATCCTAGGAGCACTCGCAATGCGAGAGAAGGTGAAGATAAAAGACAACCGAATAAACCTTATTCCTATTTCTCCTGAACCAGAATCCATCCCCGAACTGGAACAAGTTCCTTTCGAGTTCGTATATAACCATACGATGGAGTATCCAATAAACTGTGGATCTTCGTAGTGATACGGAGTGTCCTGGAGAAATACAAAGGTGAAATGGGAGTGGTAATGAAATACTTGGTTTGGTCGTGAATAGCAGTCGCAATTTACTTTGCCCTCCTTCTAATCCCTTTCTTTGTCTTTACATAATACCTTCTGTACACCATCGTTAGGCTAATTGGTTTTCTTCATTCCCTACCGGTCGGCACCTGCCTATGGTTTGGAAGAAGACTATCCAATTTGCGTAATAGGTGTACTATCCCCTAATCTAAGGGGTACTCGCAACCTGAGAGAAGGTAAAAGGAAAAGACAACTGAATAGTCCTATCCGTTTTCTCCAGAACCGGAGACCATCCTCGAATAAATCCCTTCGAGTTCATATATAACCATACGATGGTTTGGTCCAATGGAAGTGGACGTTCGTAGTAATACGGGGTATCCTGGAGAAAAGGGTAAAAGTAGGAGTGGCAAAGAGGTTTGCAACTCTGACAATGCAAAAGCCAGTGTTTAAGAAGGTTCGGTTAATTTTGGTCACTGAGTCATAGTCTAGGGTCGGGTCAATGGTCGCTGCCAAAGAGAGAGAGAAAAGAAACACTCGGCGTGCACTCTATCTTAGATCAGAATGGTTACCAATTTATCTAATCTGGAAACCTCCCACTGTACCGTCAAATTCTCCTCCAAACCTGAAAGAAGAATTAGTCGGGATCACCCGAGGAGTAAACCAACTCATCAGTGGGAATCGGGATCCAACTATCATCGCATGATAACGTGATGGAATCCGCTCACGTTATCACACTCTAGAAGGTATGCGCATATCTGGCAAGTTTCAGTTTCTTTAGAAACTCCCGATGTGATTTTTGCCCCATGCTCTTATGACCTTGACGAAGGCCAACATATCATAAGTCACATGTCAAGTTCTACCCGTCATTGTCCAGGTTAATTTGAACCCATCCGTACATACCCTTGACGAAGGCCAAAATAGTAGTACGACTGTCCCAAACCAACGCATCTATCTATGCTACAGAAAAGTAACAAATAGCTACCATACACTGTGCCTTGACGAAGGCCAACATACATAGCATGAATACTAAGTGCTACCTTCCTGAAACGACGGAGGGCTACGAATGGTTTCTGGAGAAAACCTTTAACGTAATGAACTTGATATCGTTGAAGGAACCGGATAGCTTTATAAAAATATAGTGACGAAAACCTTTGCTAAAGAGGTCACTCCCGATGAAGGGATCTCGGCTCTTTCCCCGTAGAATGAGGTGCAGGATATTCCAATTGAATACCACGATGCAAAGCAAAAGTAATCGGCTATAGTGAAGTTATTGCCCTGACGCAAACTTCTGTCCAAGGTGTCACTCCCGGTGAAGGGATCTCGGCCCTTGCCTCGTCGACTGAGGAGCAGGATATTCCAACTGAATACCACGATGCAAAACAAAAGTGAACGTCCTTACAATAACAGCTTTTTGAAAAAGTGTTCCAACAACATCATATTAGGTTTGTTTTTAACTTGCATTGATCCGAATCAACGCAGTCCCATCAATTGATCACACCACAAAGAACGAAAATAATGACGTACGTATATGCCATCCGCATTCGCCACTGGGTCCCGTCATTACCCGTTAGGTTAGCTAACTAACGAAAGAGCGGGGACTGGACTAGCGCGGATGCAAAACATATACAACATCTACTAATATATATGTAATATATAATTTTCGCTCAAGGCGTGATAAAATGCAACATCACAGAAATGTACAGCATCACAGAACAATACAGATATCTGGGATCCCCGGGTTTCACAGAGCCGCTACTGAAACCCGACGTTCCCCTGGTCGTGTGGATGGCCTGTGCAATGAAATCCTAGACCCCTATGGGCGCGGCAAGTTACCCGCCAAAACCTGAAGCGAGGCAGCCCCCTTCAGCAACGTGAATGGACCACCCAGCACTTCACGGAATCTGGTAACTTGGGCACCCCTCCTAGGTCAACCTGTACCCCCTACGAGTGCGGCGAATAGCCAGCCAATTCTAGAGTGAAGCCCCCTCCGTCTCATTGCCATGAGATGCGGGCTTGTTGCCCTCTAGAACCCGGCTATCCGTGCACCCCTCTGCGGGGCAATCATAGTACAGAAAGTAAAATATACATACAACGGGTACATCGACTGCAACCTGGTCGTGCCCCAAAAGAATAATACAAACAGGCAGTGACGACAGTCCACATGTCGGACGCTCGCCCCGCAATATCAAATGTACATAATACAACAAAAACTGTACTATCATTGCATCCAGGCTATCCCCCACGACCGATCCGCAACATCACAGCACAAACACAGAACATCAACGTGAATGTCACGTTCGCAAATCCGTCTAATCGGGCTATAGCAGTTAGACAGGATTTACCGATCAAGTGACATTCACGGTCGCAGATATAATGTAAATACTGTGAACAAATGTGTTTAAAATATCCGATCGATTAAATTTTACCAAGTGGGCCCCCAAGCAATACTGTAGCACTCACAGAAATTCTGGGCCCAAAAAAAAGTATACCAAAACCCCTATTTTCAGCCCAAAAGCCCACTGCAAAAAATTGGTGAAGTGAAGCTAAATTACTGCGGCGGAACCGCGGCCAAAGAGGGGTTACGGCCGCGGTTCCGCGGTCATATGGATAGATCATATCACCAAAATTTTACAGTGTTCTTAGGATTCTCTGCATATCATTCTGCAACACCCTGAAAAATTTTTGTGGACAAAAAAATTTCGACAGAAACTGATTGTACATGAAAACGCGGTTTTGGGATTTTTGTTCGATCTGAAATGTAAAACACATAAGACAAAGCTGGACTATGTTAATGGCGTGGCTCTGATACCACTGTAAGTGCACGGCGGCGCCCCGGCCGTCGATCCGACGCCGGAATGCGGAAGCGGTGATTTACTTTAACTTTTCAAACCGGCACCACCGCGCACGAAAAACCCGGATCGTGCCATTAAACTAGTCCTAGCTAACTAGAGAAAGGGGTAGTGGGATATAACGAGCGATCCGTGTCCTCCGGTCTTCTCGTCGTCATCCCGATCTCCCGCGGAATGTCCGGTCTCCACCTCGTCGCCGGAAGGGCACCACGTCGCCGGCTTCTTTTACGGGCTCCCGCCTCTGGTCCGAGGCAACTCGGGCACGAAGTTGGCGAGTCGACGTGCCCAAGATTTGCTGTAGAATGTAGCGTGGTACTTGTGTCTCATTTTGGGTATTGGAAGTTACCATTAGGTGGAGGAAAAATGAAGTGTGGAATTTTGTGGATGAACTTGGGGATTTTGCAAACATGAAGAAAACCAAAATCCACTTCCAAAAATTTCAGCCCCCCTTTTTCTCAAATGGCCGGCCACAACCTTAGAGAGGAGAAGAATGAGAGAAAGAGTCAAGGAAAGTCAAAGGAGTGGGGAAGCTATCATGCAAGCATGAAAAAAGAGTGATGATTAAAAACAATATCATCACAAACAAAAACCAACACTCCAAAACCCATCATCAACCAAAAGTCAAGCCATGATGACTAAAGAAAGTCAAGTGATCATGACACAAGAATATGCAAAGACCACCCTCCACAAAGCTTATTTGCACAAATGCAAATAAGCCTTCCTCCACCAATCTTCGGCCAATGAAAGATACAATGAAAAATGGCCGAAACGGAAAGCAAACTGGCAACTCCAAAAAACTGATCCCGTAATAAATTACAGGAAAACCCCGCTACTGTATATACATACCCGCATTTGTATTCCGACCGAATACAAATGCACTGAGACAAAATCTACCCTGTGCAATACTAGGATCCGGCTTAAACCAAAACCCGCTAGTATTATCCGTCCGATCATGATCCGTGCAATACCGCACGTATCTGATCGAACCCTGCCATATCTCCATACGACCTCTACAGCGTTTCGCCCGAAACTTGAGCAACTGAATGTGGGGTACTCTAAAGACTCGTCAATACTATGCCTGTGGATTTAACCACTAGCACGTCAGAGGTATTAGCCATACGTGACGGGCCACCAGCTATTGACCAAAAGGGACGTCTGTGAGCGAACTCATCCTGACACCCTACTGAGCCTGTCAGTGACAATATCCGTACAGTCCGGTCCATTCGTCTATGAGCATCGCATGGCGGGCCTAGGGGGTTGGTAAAAGTCAGACCCCCAAAAGCGGTACAATTCGTGTCGGAGTGTAGCCCAGAACACCCTGAGATACTACTGGAATACCTACCAGTAAATCTCCTGCCTCGGCCGAGGGCTTCGTATAATGGCTCTCCTAGACACAGCGCGACCTCACCTCCATTACCGGGAGAGACGAACCCCTGAAGATCCGCTCACTGCCTCCATGTGGCTCGGGACTGTACCAAACTAAAACCTGTTTGCACGTCTCCTTTGAGCGTGGTAGGGTAGGAATAAAAGTACAGTGGGAACTCACACGAGACAAATGACGATCCTCAGGTCGATGAACTAACCTGTACACATGTCACCAGGGAACTGCCATCTGACGTCAGGTATAAGACCAACTAGCATGTTCCCGGCGAGTCCTCTCCGGTGTACTCATAACCCAATGAGCACCTGTATACATCTTAGGTGAACCAACTGACACCAGTGGCTTGTGAGACCGGCCATCGCCCCTCGTCGGGGTCTCGACTGTATATACTAGTCTACTCTGGAGTATCGATGCCCTGTCTCGAAACTCCCACGACTAGGGACCTTTTAAGGATGTGCTTATAGACTACCAGCTCCCACGTATATGATCGCCCTCATACTGCTGGCTGTCAAGCATGAATCCTAAAGGCTCTATCAACGTGTAATAGCGACCTGTCTGGTCACCTAAAGCAGTACACGATGATAAAGATAAATCAGATAGCATACTATCATCTTGAGTAAGACTGTCCTACCGGAATAGGTCCTCCCTCAATCATTGCAATCACGTGCCTGTGATCCAATAATTGACTCTGAGGGCACTATATCCAACAAGATATAGATATTTTGTGTTTTGAGTTTAAGCAAAACCATGGGCTAAAACCATGAGAAATGAAACCATGGTATTGACTTTGTCAACACAGGAAATGAGGATTGAATAGTCAACCATGATTTAATTTCCATTTTGCTTTTCTCAAATAAACAAAATATATAAATATGCAACCATGTGAGTCTTGCATTGCCACCACCAGTGTATCATCAACCATGACATATGTATGCTTGCATGGGTGCATCCATATCAACATATACATACACACATGCCTGCATCATAAAGAAATAGGTTTTAAGTAAAAAGGCTAATGGTCATTAATATTAAATCAACAATTGATTTAATAAACCGGTCATATCACATACAACCTGACCAATAGAAACTGCCAGATTATAATGCGGTATCGTATACATGTATTCAATCAAGCACCCGCATATATCACCATATGCACCCCCACATCATTTCGCCTGAGCTAGGTATCCCCTTTGTGGGACTCTAAGACTCGTCAATACGCTGGCAGTAGGTGATGATCATATCAAACACCCACAAGCCGCAAGCGGTCAGCTAAACGTAACGGTCACCCGGGTACTGAGCGAGCAGAAGAAAAAACAAGCGAACCTGTCATAACTCCTGTCGAGCCAACCGGTAACACTTACCGTATAGTCCGGTCTCTTCGTCAGATATGCTACATATCGAGTCTAAGAATGGCATCGTCGACCCCAATAACTCAATAATTCATGCCGATGTATGGCCTATAACAGATCGAGAAACTACAGATTGTTAGTTATATGTATGCCCTAGAGGCCATTACTGTACATGAGATGTATATTGTAGTGGATGCTTGGACATATATAGGAAGGACTTTCTTACTCGACATGATAGTATGCTATCGGTTACTCTTTATCTTAACATGTACATTGATTGTCTCTCTGTTACATGTTGGTAAAGCCCTTAGGATGCATACTTGACTACCTAGATTATGATGGAGATCATACTAGTGGGACAAAGGTAGTCTGTAAGTACATCCTTTAATGTCCTTAGTCATGGGTGTATCGAGACGGGGCATCGATATACCAGAGTAGACTAGCGTATAGATTCTCGACCCATATAGATGGGCGATAGATGATCCCATATCCATTGGTGTTTGACATCAGAGATGATATACGGGTGCTCAGTGGAGACTGGGTACACTGGACGGACTCGCCGAGAACTCCCGGATGGTATTATACCTCACGTCAGATGGCGGTTCTCTGGTGACACTGGTACAGGTTAGTCTGTCGACCCAAGATCATCATAGAGTCTTTTGTGATTCCCACTGTGCTTTGATTTCCACCTTACCAGGTTCATGAGAACGTGCAAAACGGTGGTTTTTGGGTACAGTCCCGAGTCACATGAAGGCAATGAGCGATAGGAGAGGATTCGTCTCTCCCGGTATTAGGAGTTGATGTTGCGCTGTGCTCGATTGGCTATAACATGAAATCCCTGGCCATGGCTGTTTCAGAGATTTACTGGTAAGTGTTACCAGTAGTTTCTCGACCTGTTATGAGCCACACATCAGCACGACTTATCGAGTTACTGGGGTCTGACGTTTACCATCCCTAGACGAGATATGCGACATATCAGACGAAGAGACCGGACTGTACGGTAAGTATTACTGATTGGATTCGCAGGAGTATGAGCAGGCTTACTTGTTTATCTTCTGATCGCTCAATACCCGGATGGCTGTTACGTTTTGCATGCCTCTTGCGGCTTGTGGGTGTTTGATATGATCATCACCTACTGCCGGCGTATTGACGAGTCTTTAGATTCCTACACAGAGGTTTCTTAGCTCAGGCGAAACGGAGTAGGAGCACATATGAGATATGTGCGGGACTGAGATAAATATATGTATGAGATGCCATATTCTATTCTCGCGATTTATTCGTATTGCTCGGTTATATGCGATATAGCCGGGTTATCGAATCAAGTGTCGATTCGATAAATTGATACACATGATATTAGTCGGTTATATGTGATATAGCCGGATTATTAAATCAAGTGTTGATTTGATAATCTAATGTATAATTATATATTTGATATATTAATTTACATTAACTAGTATTAGCTCATTTAAGATTTCTTTTCTCACTTGATTTGTGCATTAAGTGTATATGTGATATATACTTATGTACATAGTTTGTATCATGCTTGATGATACATGCAAGCATGGGTGTGTGTGTGACTTACACCATGATAATTAAAATGTGAAGTTTTTTATTTATCTTAATAATTCAAAATTTGTGAGTATTTTTTCATGCTTGGAAGCTTGGAGAAGCTTGAAGCTGTAGGGTTCCTAGGCACACTCATGAGGTTCTACAAGGCATCAACCATGCCAAAATCAAATTTTTATGTGCCGAACAACCCTATGCAAGATCGTATACTAGAGGTAAGGCGAAACAATAAGCAAGCAAACAACTTTACTAATAATTGAAAGGGATTACAACCTCTGTAGATCCGGTCTTTCACTTTTAAAGCTCCGTGTTGACGTCCCTTCGCTGCGATCATCGGGATCCCGGACCCTAGCGTTTGTTTCATCGGAGAAATGAGCGGGCTAGGTCGTTGACTTCGAGACCGAAGATGATCTACGTCGGGGAGACTCAAACTCAAGCTATTCTTTCACTTGGTCAAGAACTTTGTGAAGAGAACACCCTATACTACATGGCAAATAGTAGAGGATGAAGAAATAGGAAGTGGGCTCTCTTTAGAATTGTTTTTCTCACACTTTTTCTCATGGCACCATTGGAGCTAGCAAGCTTTTGATGAAGCTTGATGAAGAAGAAGAAGAAGAAAACAATAAAGAATAAAATAATCCAAATGAAACTTATCCTTTTGATTATGGCACCATGGTTGAGTTAAGCCATCATGCTTAACTCATGTAGAGAATTAACCAAAGTATTAGGTTAAGGGTTGGGTTAACTAATATCCTAAGGAAATGACAAAGGAGTTGACTTTGTCAATGTTTCTTCAAGCTTCTTGAAGCTTGATAACTTTAACCAAAATCTTATCTCTTTTGTTATTTGTTAGGAAATTAGTAAACCCTAATTTAACCTTGATTTGGTTTAAGTCTCATACACACATCTTCTATGTATCATCAAACATGATACAAACATGTACACTTGCATATATCACATATAAACAATGTCCACAATCTAGTGAGAAAATCAATCTTAAGTGAACCAATACTAGTTAATGTAAAGTAATATATCAAATATATAATTATACACTAAATCATTAAATCAACACTTGATTTAACGATCCGGTCATAACCGACTAATATCATGTGTAACAACTTATCGAATCAACACTTGATCCGATAATCCGGCTATATCGCATACAACCGATCAATGTCATGAATCGCGAGAATAGAATACGGTATCTCATATCGTATTAATCTCGGTCCCGCACATATCTCATATGCGCTCTTATTTCATTTCGCTTGAGCTAGGAAACCCCTATGTAGGACTCTAAAGACTCGTCAATACGCCGGCAGTAGGTGATGATCATATCAAACACCCACAAGCTGCAAGGGGTCTGCTAAACGTAACGGCCACCCGGGTATTGAGCGATCAGAAGATCAATGAGCAAGCCTGCTCACACTCCTACGAATCCAATCAGTAACACTTACCGCACAGTCCGGTCTGTTCGTCTGATATGTCGCATATCTCGCCTAGGGGTGGTAAACGTCAGACCCCAGTAGCTTGATATGTCATGCCGATGTAAGGTCCATAACAAGCATGAAACTACTGATAACACTTACCAGTAAATCAGTGCAACCCTAGCCAGGGATTTCCAGTTATGGCCAGTCGAGTATAGCGCAACATCAACCCCCAATACCGGGAAAGACGAATCCCCTCCTATCGCTTATTGTCTCCATGTGAATCGGGACTGTACCCAAAAACCACCTGTTTGCACGACTCGGTAGAGACGTGGTAGGATGGAAATCAAAGCACAATGGGAGACACACAAGACTCTATGACGATCTCGGGTCAACAGACTAAGCTGTACCAGTGTCACCAGAGAACTGCCATCTGACGTGAGGTATAATACCATCTGGGAGTTCTCGGCGAGTCTGTTCAGTGTACCCAGTCTCCACTGAGCACCCGCATACCGTCTCTGATGTCAAACACCAATGGATATGGGATCATCCATCGCCCATCACATGGGTCGAGAAGATATACGCTAGTCTACTTTGGAATATCGATGCCCCTTCTCGATATTCCCACGACTAGGAACATTGAAGGATGTACTCATGGACTACCCAAGCCCCACTAGTATGATCTACATCATAGTCCTGCAAGTCGAGCACATATCCTAAGGACTTTATCAACATGTAATAGAGAGACAGCAAGTATACATGTTAAGATAAAGAGTAACAAGATAGCGTACTATCATGTCGAGCAAGAAAGTCCTACCTATATATGTCCCAGCATCCACTACAATATACATCTCATGTATAGTAATGGCCTCTAGGGCATACATATAACTAACAATCTCCCACTTGCACTAGGGCCATCTGTAGCAGTGGTTGCAGTATCTCATACTCAACCATCCCATAAAAGTCTCTCTCTGGGAAAAAAGCTTTGTGAGTGGATCCGCCGTGTTGTCCTCTGAGTCTATTCTCCTAACCTTGATCACCCTGGAGATCTACTATCTCCATGATCTGGTGATGCTTCCTTAGAATATGTCTGGGTCACTGATGGGACCATGGTTCCTGGGCCAAAGCCTCACTTCCATTGGCATACAATGGTAGGAAGCTAGTTCATCTCATGAACTAATATACACCCAAACTGCCTCTTTGGTAGTAGCTTTGATAGCGATGTCACGAGCCTTTATCGTCTAGTTTGCCACAATATCTCGCTTGGAACTCTTCCAACATACTGTCCCTCCACTGAGGGTAAAGACAATTCCTGCGACTGACATTCAGTCGTCCTTATCACTGTGGAACTTTTCCAGTGATTCTCCCCAGGATTAATTGATACCATCTCACTACACCTAGTGAGAATCCTAACATCCAATTAGATCTATCTCATAGATCTAAAACCAAGGATTTAGGAGGTATCACCTTTATCCTATTTGGAGAATCCTTGTGATAAGAGGAGATTGACCGTGCGTAGCATAGGAAACTCTTTTCCTATCAAGAGTATGTTGTCCACGTACAATACGAGGATGACCACCTTACTCTTTACTACCTTTTTGTGTATACAAGGTTCATCTTCCACTTTGATGAAATCAAACTCTTTGACTATCGCATCAAAACAGACGTTCCAATTTTGCGATGCCTTCTTTATCATGTAAAGCAACTTGCACACGTTTTCGCTGCTCCCACTGTCTACGAAGCCCTCTGGCTGTGTACTTATAGACGTTCTCTTCTAAATCTATATTTAGAAAAGCAGTCATGACACCCAACCACCAGATATCGTAGTCATGGTATGTAGCAATGGCAAGTAAGGTCCGGATGGACTTAAGCATAGGCACTGGAAAAAGGTTTTATCATTATCCACGCCTGGTCGATGACTAAAACATTTAACAAGTCCAGCTTTGAAAGCTTCAACTTTTCCATCTACACCAAGTAATCTTCTCAAGATATACTTGCTCCTGATGGGGATTCAACCCTTCAGATATAGCATTCAAAGTCCATACTTTGTTTCAAAGTCCATACTTTGTCGGTGTACATGGATTCCATCTCAGATCGCTAATCATCCAGCCATTCTTACAGAGTCCCCACTCTTGATGGCAACTAGTTGGGTCATCATCTCATGATGCAATCCTCGCCCCCACTATTATCGAGAAACCGAAGTATCTCTCAGGCGGATGAGGAACCCTACCAGATCGGCGGAGAGGCTGAGGTTCGTCGGGGACCATTGAATCCTTTGGTTCTATCAAATCTTCAATTGTAGTTTGTATAGCTGAAACTCCTTCCAGTTCTACAGAACTGACCTTGCCTCGAGCTTGTCCGGATTTTGCTTTTGACATAGGCCGGACAACCCCAAATCTTATCTTGATTAAGAGATGGGCTCTTCCCATACCATATCTCATATGGAGTGGTAGGCAGTGATCTGATTCGAACTTAATTCAATAGGTATGCAGCTTCTTAAGTGCATAACTCCCAAAAGGAAACAGGTAACTCAGCAGTACTCATCATAGAGCGTACCATATCATATAGGGTGTGATTGCTCCGCCCCGATACACTGACGTGTTGTGGTGTATACGGAGGAGTAATGCTGAGAGAGAATCTCATTCTCCTTTAGAATAGTCCAGGAATCCCGTGCTCAAGTATTCTCCTCCCTGATCACATCAAAGGACATAATACTTATACCCGTTTTTGGTTCTTTACTTTCTAACTTATATTCGGTGATTATCTCAAAAGTTTCGGACTTGTGTTTTAACAGGAACATATGTCTGAATCTAGAGAGATCATCAGTGAATGTAATGAAGTACAAAGAACCAGTCCTGGCATATGTAGACTGGGGACCTTCATACATCACTATGTATCAGTCCCAAGAGTTCACTAACTCTTTCTCTGTTTCCAGTAAACAGAGCTATGGTCATCTTATCTTTGTGACATGACTGGCAAGTTTCATAAGATGTAAATTCAAACTGATTTAAATATGCATCTAAATGTAACTTTAGCTAGTCGGGTCACATTGATATAACCTAGTCTACAATACCTCAAGAAGGATTCGTTCATTTCTGAACTCTTCCTCTTGTGTGTGTTCTGTACGTAAGGAACTGTAGTTTGATTTAGAATGTATATGCTTTTAGATAACGTTCCTGAATCGATCAACTATTGATATAGGAAATATGCAAAACATTATCCAACAATACAAAATTATATCCTTCTTTAATAATTAAAGAGACTGATATGATGTTGTATGTCAGGTTCGGTATCTAATAACATTCGTTCAGAATCAATGTATTCTGGTAATACAGGGTGATAGTGACCAACAGACTTGGCTGCAACACTTGTACCGTTTTCTGTCTCATGAAACTTATCACCCGTTCTCAGTTCTCTACGTTTCTGTAGCCCATGTAACGGATTACATTTTTGGGATCCTGATCCGGTATCAAATACCCAGGACGTAGAGGATACTGAGAAACAGTTCTTTGTAATGAACACACCCGAAGGAGATGCATTTCATGCACTTTCTTCGTTTGGGCGGCATGGGAATCTTGGTATTCCCCTATTTCCTGCTCAGTCTTCTAACAATTATAAGTTGGAGCAGGACCAACGTTCCCCAGCTTATTATAACAAGCGGGTTCGGTCAATACATCCATATTATTATCTTGATTAAGGCGTGATATGGTCGCTACCTAGAGAGAGAGAGAAGAAAACACTCTGCGTGCGCTCTTGCAAGATTAGATTGGTTATTTATTTTATCTAATCAGGATGGCTCCCACTGTTTTTATCAAATCTTCCTTCAAACCCTAAAAGGAAAGACTAGCCGGGATTAATTACACTCTACAAGTTCGCCAATCTTTCAGCCAGGCCAGTGTCGGTACTTTGAGCAGGTTCCCCGTGCTTTCGTACGGACCTAATTAAAATAAATCTCGTTTTTCCAGGGGCGTAACCCCGTTGATACCTTTCTAGACACCTACTTGATCGGCTAATTGTAAAGTGCAAAACTCTCCCAGGAGTAACAATTACTCGCAGTGGGTATCGGGATCCAACTATCTCATAGAAGGTATGCAATCTCATTGCAAATTTCAACACTTGAAACTCCCGATAAAGGTTTTTACCCCTAGCACTTATGACCTTAACTATAGTCAACAAATCATAAGTACTAGTCAAGTTCTACCCGTCATTTCGTGATTAATTATACCCACCCACATGACCCTTAACTAAGGTCAACAAAGTCACACGACTGTCCTAACTAATCGCATCATATGCGGTGTAGGAAGACATCACTTAGCTACCGTACACTGTGCCTTGACTATGGTCAACAAACACAACACGAATACTAAGTACTCTACTTCCTAAAATGACGGAGGGTTGAGGATGGTTTTTAAGAAAACTTTTAACGCTTTGAACTTGATCTCGTTGCGGAATCAAATGGTTTTTTAAATGGAGTGTTTTTTAGGCTTTTCTAGTTTTGCTAAAGGGGTCACTCCCGGTGAAGGGATCGTCGGCCCTTTCCTCATCGAATAAGGTGCTGGATATATCATGTATACCGCTGTGCAAAGCAAAAACTATAGAAGCAACCAAAAGACAAACCGAAGGTTGTAGCATCTGCTAGTTATCGCTAAAGAGGTCACACCCGGTGAAGGGATCGTCGGCTCTTTCCTTATCGAATAAGGTGCTGGATGTTCTACAAGAAACACCGCTATGCAAAGCAACAACTAGAGCTACCTTATTTTTTGAAATTCGATTCCACAACATCTTTTAGGTTTATTTTCTTTCATTAATCTTATTAATGAATGTCCCATCATTTAAGTCCACCTAAACATCACAGATAAATACAACATACGCTTATACCATCCGCATTCGCCTCGATGTCCCGTCTGCACCGTTAGGTTAGGTAACTAACGGCAGAGCGGGGCAGGGCTAGCGCGGGTGTAAAACATAAGCAACGTCTATATAATATATCATATATACTATATACAGTATCAATCTGAACATATCATATGATCACATCACAGATAACGCAGCAGAAAATATCATATGAAATATTGGATATATTAGGACGTCCGTGTTTTATTTTGAGCCTGTATAAAACACGGATTCCACGGTCGTGATGAATAGACAAACCCACACCCCTAGACCCCTACGAGAGCGGCATGTAACCCTACCAATTCTAGATTTAGGAGACCCGGACTCGACTCCTTGAGATGGTCTCCCACTGGACCCTAGAACCCGGTTACTTGTGCTCCCCTCCTTGGGTCTATCCTAATGCGGAAAAGTAAATAATATACAATGGTGACATCATCCTCAACCCGGAAGTGCCCCAATAAAAGAATATTACATACAAGTTTTTACATGAATGAAAAAGAAAAACTCTCGTCTCACATAAAAAAAACCTGGCTATTCAAATACGACGATCCAATATAACATATCCAGCAACACATAACATCACATGTTATCAACGTAACTAAATATGCCCATCTCAATTGTCGTTGACATATAGCAACGAAACCGACGATATCACATATTACACTTACGGTCGCAGAAAAGGAAGTGTAAAACGACAACAGTTGGAATCCGCAACCTCCTTAAACATCGCATGCCTAATCAAATGAATTCCTTAGACATCGCATGCCTAACAATTATAAACCCCGCATTTCAGTCTCAAAATCGAAAACTGTTTTCAATATCAAGTCGGGCAATTCAACAAGATTCCCGACATCCTGAATGAATACTCGTCGCAAACTTCAGTAGACGGCCGCACCCCCGATACCATCGACGAAGTGCACTAAGGCGGAACACCGCTGCCGCGAGCACCCGAACGGATGCTTTCAGCGACGGGGTTCTCCTACAGTCACTTGGTCGAGGCTATATGGCATGGCTATCTATTAAGTTTACCCGGCGAGTATCCGCGTACGTAACATGATTGGGACGGACTTTTGATCACATCAAAATCCCGTGGCAACCGGTCAAGTGAGACTAAACTGCTAGATTTATAGCATTCAAATCAGTTATCTCATAACAATTTGTGGATTCCAAATATTGTATCACATTCCAGATAAATAGACAATGTTAAACTTTCCGATCGAATAATCAAACACCCAAGTTTTCCCAATAGCTCAACACTTGAGGGGAGTTTAAAAACATCCATTTCATGCCACAGTACCAACGGTCCAGCCGTAGAAGGGTCAAGCCAACGCCTCACATATGGCACGCCGTACTGCCCCAAACCCTAAGGTTCAAAGGGCTGTTCAAGACGGTCACATAATCAAATTAAGGTTTGTTTTCTTCTAGAGGGTCCATCACGTTACTTGCACTACTTAGACGTTCTTAAACTGCGGAAAAATCCAACACTTGGAAATTTTCCGGCAGGGGAAAAGGTGAGATATTGATATCCAGTCGAACATTTTAACACGTTTTAAAATAACCGGAAAAACAAAATAAACAAAGTTAAATAATCCGATCGAATTATCGAGTCCCCAATACAACCCAGAAAACTCAACTCTTGAGTATAAATTAAAAATACCCAGAAAACACAGGAATTACATACGGGCATTACTGTGCAAACCGTGACTAATGATTCATCTTTATGGCCGCGGAACCGCCGTACAAGCCAGGGTGGGGCCGCGGTTCCGCGGCGCATTGGTCGACTTAGGGTTACATGCTCCACAGTAATTCCTAGAAAACCCTGCTGAATTTTTTGGATATTTTTAATTTGGAAAAATCCACAGTTTCAGAAAAAGTACAGAGAAGGGCATCGATTAGGGTTTCGGGGTTCGATCGGGTTTCTAACTTCGTCTACACTTCGCCTAAAGCTCTAGCTAGGCTGTGATACCACTGTAGGGTTCCTAGGCACACTCATGAGGTTCTACAAGGCATCAACCATGCCAAAATCAAATTTTTATGTGCCGAACAACCCTATGCAAGATCGAATACTAGAGGTAAGGCGAAACAATAAGCAAGCAAACAACTTTACTAATAAGTGAAAGGGATTACAACCTTTGTAGATCCGGTCCTTCACTTCTAAAGCTCCATGTTGACGTCCCTTCGCTGCGATCATCGGGATCCCGGACCCTAGCGTTTGTTTCATCGGAGAAATGAGCGGGCTAGTTCGTTGACTTCGAGGCCGAAGATGATCTACGTCTGGGAGACTCAAACTCAATCTATTCCTTCACTTGGTCAAGAACTTTGTGAAGAGAACACCCTATACTACATGGCAAGTAGTAGAGGATGAAGAAATAGGAAATGGGTTCACTTTAGAATTGTTTTTCTCACACTTTTTCTCATGGCACTATTGGAGCTAGCAAGCTTTTGATGAAGCTTAATGAAGAAGAAGAAGAAGAAGAAGAAAAGAATAAAGAATAAAATAATCCAAATGAAACTTATCCTTTTAATTATGGCACCATGGTTGAGTTAAGCCCTCATGCTTAACTCATGTATAGAATTAACCAAAGTATTAGGTTAAGGGTTGGGTTAACTAATATCCTAAGGAAATGACAAAGGAGTTGACTTTGTCAATGTTTCTTCAAGCTTCATGAAACTTGATAACTTTGACCAAAGTCTCATCTCTTTTGTTATTTGTTAGGAAATTAGTAAACCCTAATTTAACCTTGATTTGGTTTAAGTCTCATACACACATCTTGTATGTATTATCAAACATGATACAAACATGTACACTTGCATATATCACATATAAATAATGTGCACAATCTAGTGAGAAAATCAATCTTAAGTGAACCAATACTAGTTAATGTAAAGTAATATATCAAATATATAATTATAAAATAAATCATTAAATCAACACTTGATTTAACGATCCGGTCATAACCGACTAATATCATGTGTAACAACTTATCGAATCAACACTTGATCCGATAACCCGGCTATATCGTATACAACCGATCAGTGTCACGAATTGCGAGAATAGAAAACGGTATCTCATATCGTATTTATCTCGGTCCCGCACATATCTCATATGTGCTCCTATTTCGTTTCGCTTGAGCCAGGAAACCCCTGTGTAGGACTCTAAAGACTCGTCAATACGCCGGCAGTAGGTGATGATCATATCAAACACCCACAAGCCGCAAGCGGTCTGCTAAACGTAACGGCCACTCGGGTATTGAGCGATCAGAAGATCAACGAGCAAGCCTGCTTACACTCCTGCGAATCCAATCAGTAACACTTACCGCATAGTCCGGTCTGTTCGTCTGATATGTCGCATATCTCGCCTAGGGGTGGTAAACGTCAGACCCCAGTAGCTTGATAAGTCATGCCGATGTAAGGTCCATAACAAGCATGAAACTACTGATAACACTTACCAGTAAATCAGTGCAACCCTGGCCAGGGATTTCCTGTTATGGCCAGTCGAGCATAGCGCAACATCAACCCCCAATACCGGGAGAGACGAATCCCCTCCTATCGCTCATTGTCTCCATGTGAATCGGGACTATACCCAAAAACCACCTGTTTGCACGACTCGGTAGAGCCGTGGTAGGGTAGAAATCAAAGCACAGTGGGAGACACACAAGACTCTATGACGATCTCGGGTCAACAGACTAAGCTGTACCAGTGTCACCAGAGAACTGCCATCTGACGTGAGGTATAATACCATCTGGGAGTTCTCGGCGAGTCCGTTCAGTGTACCCAGTCTCCACCGAGCACCCGCATACCATCTCTGATGTCAAACACTAATGGATATGGGATCATCCATCGCCCATCACATGGGTCGAGAAGATATGCGCTAGTCTACTTTGGAATATTCATGCCCCGTCTCGATATTCCCACGATTAGGAATATTAAAGGATGTACTCATGGACTACCCAGGCCCCACTAGTATGATCTACATCATAGTCCTGCAAGTCGAGCACATGTCCTAAGGGCTTTATCAACATGTAATAGAGAGACAGCAAGTATACATGTTAAGATAAAGAGTAACCAGATAGCGTACTATCATGTCGAGCAAGAAAGTCCTACCTATATATGTCCCAGCATCCACTACAATATACATCTCATGTACAGTAATGGCCTCTAGGGCATACATATAACTAACAGAAGCATCTTTGACAAAGTCCACTTGTTTTGTCTCACTTAAGATATTTATTAACCTATCCATTTCAATTACCCATGGTTTAGTCTCTACAACGGTTAGTATATGACACTAACTCACCCATGGTTGCTATTCTCACCTCATTAGTTTTCATTCTTAATTTTTTCATGGTTGCTTTTCTGCATCTCCTTCCTTCTTCAAGCTTACTAGCTCTATGAAACATGAAGAAATATTTTGAGAAAATAAATTCTTAAGTGAGCCCACTTCCTACTTCATCATCCTATACACTTTCTTGGGTTGTAAAGGGTGTTCTCTTCACAAAGTTCTTGACCTGGTGAAGAGGTAGCTTGGGTTTGAGTCTTCTCGACGTAGATCATCTTCGGCCTCGAAGACTTCGTGTAAGCTTGTTCATTTCTCCGATGAAACCATTCTAGAGTTCGGGAAATCTTCACTTGCAGTGATCGCAGCGAAGAGACTTCAACACGGAGCTTTAGAAGTGAAGGACCGGTCTACAAAAGTTGTATTCCTTGCTCACTACTTGTAGTTGTTGATTACATGTTATATTGTCTAGTTACTCTAACTTGATCCTAGCTTGGGATTGATTAGCCCCTTAGATTTTTAAATTTGGCATGGTAGTTGCTGTGAAAACCCAGTAGGGTGCTAAGGAATCCCAACAGTGGTATTAGAGTCGGGCTAGAGTATTAGACGGTGTTTGTTAGATTACGAAACCGAAACTGCTCCGAAACTTGAAACAACATTACCCAGTTTCTGTCGATTTTAAAATGAGCTCTAAAAATTTTTTAAACAACTGCAGAATGATACTTGACATATTTAATGAACACGGAAGAAATTTGAACTATGTTGGCCGGATTTTGGCCGAGCAGATGGGCTCAAAATCTGAGCAGGCCGGCCGTACTGCATGTTCTGGGCTTCAAATTTTTTTGTGTTCTGGTCTCTGGGTTTTGGTGTTTCAGGTGCTGTTTGTTTTTGCTAATTTTGCATGTGATATAATCTTACACTATAAACAATTCGGAGTGTTTCATATTCATAATTTAACATTGTATTTGGGTTTTCATAAGTTATCTAGGCGAAGTTAAATAGTTCGATCAAATTTCAAAAACCCATTTTTCCAAATTTAACGTATTCAGAAAAACATGCAAGTAATTCTGTGGACCCTTGATTGATACGAATTCTCGGTGTGTATATAGAAAAGTGGAAGAAATCACAACCAAAAATATTTTGACCGCGATCAATAACGGTGTCGAATTGTAGCGCGTTAGTAAGTGCGGATCGTCCATAGAGATTGTGCGATTCGTTCGTATTTGTTTTGTTTTGAATTTAAAATTAATGAGAAGAGAAAGGAAAACTTGATTATATGATTTATATCAATGAATTTCAAGAATTATCTAGATCTCATCAAAAATCTAGAAAGCATTAAAAAATCAAGAACAAGAATTGATAGAATTCCAATCGATTTAAGTTTCAAGAAATGAAATGGAGCTCGTAGGAGTCGATTAGATCATAGATGTGAAGAAGACTAGAAATTACTTTTTCTTATCCATTAACGAATTGATGCTAAATCGATGTCGATTTATCGAGAATTAAGGATCTTGAGAAGAATTGCGGTTTCCTCATCTTATCCTTTGTCCATTCGATGAATCTCATTCACAAGATAGCTTCTAGGAAATCGAATGATCGATTGTTGATCTCTAGTTCCGTGCAAAAATAATCAAGAACGCATTTCGCATCGAAACTAGATCATCGATCATTCAATTTTCAAGAATTTACAATCGTTATAGGACTTAAGAAAATGTTTAAAGATTCGTCAACATCATCATTCTACCGATCGCACGAGCGGAGTTTTACTCAAGTATCATCACAAAGAATACATTCAAGAATCGAAATTGAATCATAATGCTTGAATTGAAAGATAAGCAAGTTAAAAGAATCTCATCTTTATTTATTCAACAATTTGTTACACTTTGCTCAAAGAACTACAAGAATTTGAGAAGGGAACAAGATCGTCGAATCTAGCGTTGCATCGGCTCCTTGAGTCGCGGATTGGCTTGGATCACATGCTCCGATGAAGTCCGGCTTCGCTTCTAAAGGATGGTTGAAGGCTTGCTTTGTTTGAACGCAAAGATCTTGAACTTTGGCTTTCTTGATTGGATTAGGGTTAGGGTTTGGAGGTGGCAAGTGTTGGGGTTGAAGAGATGATAGAATTTCAACAACAATCAACAACCTTTTCAAGTGAGGCCTAGGGTCCCTTTTATAGGCTTAGGAATGATTAGCTTCCTTAAGAAGCTTGGACTAGGTTAGCTTCCCTTGTAAGCTAGTTAGTTAGGTAGAAGCCTCTAGAACTAGTTAGTTAGGGTTTAGCTTCTACCTTAAGCTAGGAAGTTAGGGAGAAGGTTCTAGGCTTTTAAGGTAGTTAAGGTGAAGCTTGCTTTGGAAGCTTGGACATCATTAGCTTGCGCAAGGAGCCTTTGCTGATCTGGCAGAAAGTTCTGGAATGTTCTGAAAATTGCAGTGGCTTTCTGAGGTGTAGACACTGAGAGAAGAGTTCTGATGTGAAACAGAGGTGATGACGTGGCATACCCACCGCAGGTCCGCGGCTCAAGCTGGCTCCTGCCGCGGATCCGCGGTCCAATAGGAGCCTGAGGGCTTGAAACTTCATGTATTTTCTTCCTCTGTCTTCAGGTGTACTTTCTGATATGTTAATTCCCTGAATTCCTTCTAGATAATTGCCAGATTTCAAATCCTTGAGTTGGCGTATTTTTTAACAGCACTGTTATACAAATTTGACATTTCTCCTGGAATTTCCTGCACAGACTTCGAAACAAGTGTTGCGCAATACAAGGATGATGCGATGCCATGATAAACAGTCAATTTCCCTAAAAATGCCTGTTTTAGTATACAGTACAGGTAATTCGGTATTTTGCAGCTGTTTTGCTAATATGCATAATATGCAAACCGAACACCTCTAGATGAATGCAAAAGATAGGGAAATTGACGTGTTAAAAATACATTATTTTCGACTGATCAACCCTCTAGAAGAATGAAACCCTAACTTGACTTTTTTGGATCGCGGAACCGCGGTCATACCCTAGGGTTTACCGCAGTTCCGTGGCGACATGAGTGAGGCTTGGGTTTGCCCTTCTACGGTTGGTCCATACGTACTGTGGCATGTTCCGGGTATTATTAAAACTGTGCTCAAGTGTTGAACTGTCGGAAAATTGTGGGACTTTGATGAATCGATCAAAAAGTTTAACGTTGTCCGGATATCATGTGATGGGATACAATAATTGGAATCTATCTAGTTGCATGCAAGTTTAACACTTCGGCCTCGGACGGAATCGGGAATCTTGTTTAATTACCCGACTTCATTTGAAAAGTGTTTTCATGGTTGAGACCTAAATGTAAAATTTGCATTGTTAGGCATGAAATCCAGAATATGTGATATTCCAGATTTATGATGTCTATGGGCAGTGCGGATTCCAATTGTTGTAGTTTTTCACTTTCTTTTCTGCGACCGTAAGTGTAATATGTGGTGTATCGCCGGTTTCGTTGCTATACGTCAACGACAGTTGGGATACACATATTTACTTACGTTGATGACATATGATGTTATGTGTTGCTGGGATATGTTATATTGGATCATCGAGTTTGAATAGCCGGGTTTTTTATGTGAGATGAGAGTTTTTCATTTTCATTCATGTAAAAACTTGTATGTAATATTCTTTTATTGGGGCACTTCTGGGTTGAGGAGATGTCACCGTTGATCTATATTATTTACTTTTCCGTATTAGGATAGACCCAAGGAGGGGAGCACAAGTAACCGGGTTCTAGAGTCTAGTGGGAGACCATCTCGAGGAATCAAGTCCGGGTCTCCTAACTCTAGAATTGGTAGGGTTGCTTGCCGCTCTCGTAGGGGTCTAGGGATGTGGGTTTGGCTATTCATCATGACCGTGGAATCCGTATTTTATACAGGCTTAATATAAAACCCGGAAATCCTAGTATATCCAATATTTCATATGTTTTTTTCTGCTGCGATATCTCTGATGTGATCATTTGAAATGTTGAGATATATACTGTATATAGTATATATGATATATTATATAGACATTGCTTATGTTTTACACCCGCGCTAGCCCTGTCCCGCTCTGCCGTTAGTTACCTAACCTAACGGTGCACAAGGGGAAATCGAGACGAATGCGGATGGCATAAGCGTACGTTGTATTTATCAGTGATGTTTAGGTAACTTAAATGATGGGACATTCATTAATGAGATTAATGAAAGAAAAGAAACCTAAAGATGTTGTAAAAACTTGTTTTAAAAACTGGAAGCTCTTGTACTTGCTTTGCATAGCGGTATTCCTTATAGAATATCCAGCACCTTATTCGATAAGGAAAGAGCCGAGATCTCTTCACCGGGAGTGACCTCTTTAGCGAAACTAGCAGATGCTACAAACTCGGTTTATCTTTTGATTGCTTTTATAGTTTTTGCTTTGCATAGTGGTATTTGTGAAATATCCCGCACCTTATTCGATAAGGAAAGAGCCGAGATCCCTTCACCGGGAGTGACCTCTTTAGAAAAACTAGTAAAAGGCCTAAAAAACACTCTTTTTCAAAATCACTCGATTCTACAATGATATCAAGTTCATACACAAAAGGTTTTCTTAAAAAACCATCGTAGCCCTTCGTCATTTCAGATAAGTAGTATTTAGTATTCGTGCTGCGTTTGTTGGCCTTTGTCAAGGCGTAGTGTGCGGTAGCTGATTATTGCTTATCTGCTTAAGCATATGATACGATAGGATTAGAGTAGTCGTACGACCTTGTTGGCCTTTGTCAAGGGTCGTGCTGGTGGGTTTAATTCAATCAGGAAATGACGGGTTGAACTTGACTAGCATCCTATGGTTTGTTGGCCTTTGTCAAGGTCATATGAGGTTAGGGGCAAAATATTATCGAGAATTTCAAGTGTTGAAATTTGCAATGAGATTGCATACCTTCTATGAGATAGTTGGATCCCGATACCCACTGCGAGTAAGAGTTACTCCTGTGAGAGTTTTACACATTACAATTAGCCGATCAAGTAGGTGTCTAGAAAGGTGTCAATGGGGCTACGCCTCTGGGAAAACGAGGTTTATTTTAATTAGGTCCGTGCGAAAGCACGGGGAATCTCCCTCAAAGTACCGGCACTGGCCTGGCTGAAAAATTGGCGAACTTATAGGGTGTAATTAATCCCGGCTAGTCTTTACTTTAGGGTTTGAAGGAAGATTTGATAAAAACAGTGGGAGCCATCCTGATTAGATAAAATAATAACCAATCTGATCTTGTAAGAGCATACGCTGGGTGTTTTCTTCTCTCTCTCCAGGTAGCGACCATGTCACGCCTTAATCAAGATAATAATATGGATATATTGACCGAACCCGCTTGTTATACTGAGTTGGGGAAAGTTGGTCCCGCTCCAACTTATAATTGTTATAAGACCGAGCAGGAAATAGGGGAATACCAGAATTCCCGTGCCACCCAAACGAAGAAAGTACATGTTGATGCATCTTCTTCGGGTGTGTTCATTACAGAGAACTGTTTCTCAGTGTCCTCTATGTCCTGGGTATGAGATACCGGATCAGGATCCCACATATGTAATCTGTTACATGGGCTACAGATAGGTAGAGAACTGAGAACGGGTGATAAAGTTTCAAGAATTGGAAACAGTGCAATTGTTGCAGCCAAGTTGTTGATAGTTATCACCCTATATTATCAAGTACATTGATTCTGAACGAATGTTATTAGATACCGAACCTGATATACAACATCATATCAGTCTCTTTATTTAGTAAAGAAAGATATAATTTTGTATTGTTTGATAATGTTTTGAACATTTCTTATATCAAGAGTTGATCGGTTCAGGCACGTTATCTAAAAGCATATACGTTCTAAATCAAACTACAGTTCTCAACGTACAAAACACACACAAGAGGAAGAGTTCAGAAATGAACGAATCCTTCTTGAGGCATTGTAGACTAGGTCATATCAATGCGACCCGACTAGCTAAGTTACATTAAGATGTATATTTAAATCAGTTTGAATTTACATCTTGTGAAAGAATTTACATCTTGTGAAACTTGCCAGTCATGTCACAAAGATGAAATGACCATAGCTCTGTTTACTGGAAACAGAGAAAGAGTTAATGAACTCTTAGGATTGATACATGATGATGTATGTAAGTCCCCTGTCTACACATGTTAGGATTGGTTCTTTGTACTTCATTACATTCACTGATGATCTCTCAAGATTCGGACATATGTTCCTGTTGAAACACAAGTCTGAAGGTTTTGAGAAATTCAAAGAATATAAGTCAGAAGTAGAAAACCAAAACGGTTATAAGTATTATGTCCTTTGATGTGATCAGGGAGGAGAATACTTGAGCACGGAATTCCTGGACTATTCTAAAGGACAATGAGATTCTCTCTCAGCATTACTCCTCCGTATACACTACAGCACGTTGGTATATCGGGGCGGAGCAATTGCACCCTATATGATAAGGTGTGTTCTATGATGAGTACTACTGAGTTGCCTATTTCCTTTTGTGAGTTATGCACTTAAGAAGCAGCATACCTATTGAATACGGTTCCAACCAAATCAGGAGCCTACCACTCCATATGAGATATAGTATGGGAAGAGCCCATCTCTTAAGTAGGTTAAGATTTGTGGCTGTCCGGCCTATGTCTAAAAGCAAAATCCGGACAAACTCGAGGAAAGGTCAGTTCTGTGGAAGTTTGTTGGATATCCCAAGCATTCGCATGGGAATATCTTCTACCACACTGAGGAGCAAAAGGTATTTTGTTTCTCAGCTTGCCACCTTTTGGAAAGGGAATTTCTTGTGAGGAAATTAGTGGTCATGAGGTAGAACTGGAAGGGGTTCCAGCTATACAAACTACAGCTGACGATTTGGTAGAACCGGAGGATTCAATAGCTCCCGACGAAGCTCAGCCACTCCACTGATCTGGTAGGATTCCTCATCCACTTAAGAGATACTTCGGTTTTATCTATGATAGTGGTAGCAAGAACTGCATCATGAGATAATGACCCAAGTAGTTTCGAGCATGCCATCAAGAGTGGGGACTCTGTAAGAATGGTTGGATGCTAAGCGATCTGAGATGGAATCCATAGACACCAACAAAGTATGGACTTTGATTGCTATATCTGAAGGGTTAAATTCCCATCATGAGCAAGTATATCTTGAGAAGATTACTTGGTGTGGATGGAAAAGTTGAGACTTTCAAAGCTAGACTAGTTGTAAAAGGTTTTCGTCATTGACCAGGTGTGGATTATGATAAAACATTTTCTCCTGAAGCTATGTTTAAGTCCATCCGGATCCTACTTGCCATTGCCACATACCATGACTACGACATCTGGCGGTTGGGTGTCATGACTGCTATTCTAAATAGTGATTTAGAAGAGAGCGTCTATAAGTACACAGCCAGAGGACTTCGTAAATAGTAGGAGCAGCGGAAATGTGTGCTAGTTGCTTTACGGATTAAAGCAGGCATCGCGGAGTTGGAACATCTGTTTTGATGTGGTAGTCAAAGTGTTTGACTTCATCAAAATTGTAGATGAACCTTGTATATACAAAAAGGTGGTAGAGAATAAGTTGGTCTTCCTCGTATTGTACGTGGATGACATACTCTTGATAGGAAAGGTGTTTTCTATGCTACGCTCGGTCAATATCCTTTTATTACAAGGATTCTCCATATAGGATCAAGGTGATACCTCCTAAATCCTGGGTTTTGGTTCTATGAGATAGATCTAAGTGGATGTTAGGATTCTCACTTGGTGTAGTGAGATGGTATCAAACGATACTGGGGAGAATCACTTGATAGCTTACAGGGTGGTAAGGTCGACTGAATGTCAGTTACAGACATTGTCTTTACCGTCAGTAGAGGGACGGTATGTTGGAAGAGTTCCAAGCTAGATACCGTGGCAAATTAAACGATAAAGGGTGGATACATTGCTACCTAAGATGCTACCAAAGAGGAAATATGGGTGTATATTTGTTCATGAGATGAACTTCGTTCCTACCATTGTATGACAATGGAGTTGTGGTTTATGCCTAGGAACCCACCTCCCATCAGTGATCCAGACATATTTTAAGGCAGTATCACCTGATCATAGAGATGGTTAATCTCCAAGAGATCGAGGTTAGGAGAGCAGACTCAGATGAAAACACGGCGGATCCACTCACAAAGGCTTTTTCCTAGAGAGAGACTTTTATGGAATGGTTGAGTATGAGATACTACAACCACTGCTATATGATGGCCCTAGTGCAAGTGGGAGATTAATAGTTATATGTATGCCCTAGAGGCCATTACTGCACATGAGATGTATATTGTAGTGGATGCTTGGACATATATAGGGAGGACTTTCTTGCTCGACATGATAGTATGCTATCTGGTTACTCTTTATCTTAACATGTACACTGATTGTCTCTCTGTTACATGTTGGTAAAGCCCTTAGGATGCGTACTTGACTACCTAGATTATGATGGAGATCATACTAGTGGGAAAAAGGTGGTCTGTGAGTACATCCTTTAATGTCCCTAGTCGTGGGTGTATCGAGACGAAGCATCGATATACCAGAGTAGACTAGCGTATAACTTCTCGACCCATGTAGATGGGCAATGGATGATCCCATATCCATTGGTGTTTGACATCAGAGATGATATATGGGTGCTCAGTGGAGATAGGGTACACTAGACGGACTCGCCGAGAACTCCCAGATGGTATTATACCTCACGTCAGATGGCAGTTCTCTGGTGACACTGGTACAGATTAGTCTATCGACCCGAGATCGTCATAGAGTCTTGTATGATTCCCACTGTGATTTGATTTCCACCTTACCACGTTCATGAAAACGTGCAAAATGGTGGTTTTTGGGTACAGTCACGAGTCACATGGAGGCAATGAGCGATAGGAGGGGATTCGTCTCTCCCGGTATTGGGGGTTGATGTTGTGCTGTGCTCGATTGGCTATAACATGAAGTCCCTGGCCAGGGCTGTTTCAGAGATTTACTGGTAAGTATTACCAGTAGTTTCTCAATCTGTTATGAGCCTCACATCGGCACGACTTATCGAGTTACTGGGGTCTGACGTTTACCACCCCTAAACGAGATATGCGACATATCAGACGAAGAGGCCGGACTGTACGGTAAGTGTTACTGATTGGATTCGCAGGAGTATGAGCAGGCTTGCTTGTTGATCTTCTGATCACTCAATACCCGGGTGGCCGTTACATTTAGCACGTCTCTTGCGGCTTGTGGGTGTTTGATATGATCATCACCTACTGCCGGCATATTGACGAGTCTTTAGAGTCTTATACAGAGGTTTCTTAGCTCAGGAGAAACGGAGTAGGAGCACATATGAGATATGTGCGGGACCGAGATAAATACATGTATGAGATGTCGTATTCTATTCTCGAAATTTATTCATATCGATCGGTTATATGCGATATAGCCGGATTATCGAATCAAGTGTTGATTCGATAAATTGATACACATGATATTCGTCGGTTATATGTGATATAGCCGGATTATTAAATCAAGTGTTGATTTGATAATCTAATGTATAATTATATATTTGATATATTAATTTACATTAACTAGTATTAGCTCACTTAAGATTTCTTTTCTCACTTGATTTGTGCATTAAGTGTATATGTGATATATACTTATGTACATAGTTTGTATCATGCTTGATGATACATGCAAGCATGGGTGTGTGTATGACTTACACCATGATAATTAAAATGTGAAGGTTTTTATTTATCTTAATAATTCAAAATTTGTGAGTATTTTGTCATGCTTGGAAGCTTGGAGAAGCTTGAAGCATCTTTGACAAAGTCCACTTGTTTTGTCTAACTTAAGATATTTATTAACCTAACCATTTCAATTAGCCATGGTTTAGTCTATATAATGGTTAGTATATGACACTAACTCACCCATGGTTGCTATTCTCACCTCATTAGTTTTCATTCTTCATTTTTTATGGTTGCTTTTCTTCATCTCCTTCCTTCTTCAAGCTTAGTAGCTCCATGAAACATGAAGAAATATTGTGAGAAAATAAAATCTAAAGCGAGCCCACTTCCTACTTCATCATCCTATACACTTTCTTGGGTTGTAAAAGGTGTTCTCTTCACAAAGTTCTTGACCTGGTGAAGAGGTAGCTTGGGTTTGAGTCTCCTCGACGTAGATCATCTTCGGCCTCGAAGACTTCGTGCAAACTTGTTCATTTCTCCGATGGAACCATTCTAGAGTTCGGGAAATCTTCACTTGCAGTGATCACAGTGAAGGGACTTCAACACGGAGCTTTAGAAGTGAAGGACCGGTCTACAAAGGTTGTATTCCTTGCTCACTACTTGTAATAGTTGATTACATGTTATATTGTCTAGTTACTCTAGCTTGATCCTAGCTTAGGATTTATTAGCACCGTAGATTTTTAAATTTGGCATGGTAGTTGCTGTGTAAACCCAGTAGGGTGCTAAGGAATCCCAACACTGATAACACTTATCAGTAAATCCCATCGGCCCTGGTCAGAGACTTGCTGATATATCCAATCGAGCACAGCGCAACATCAACCCCCAATACCGGGAGAGACGAAACCCCTCCTATCGCTCATTGCCTCCATGTGTCTCAAGACTGTATCCAAAAGCCACCTGGTTGCACGACTCGGTAGAGCCGTGGTAAGGTGGAAATCAAAGCACAGTGGGAGAACACACAAGACTCTATGACGATCTCGGGTCTATAGACTAACATGTACTAGTGTAACCTGAGAACCACTATCCGACGATAGATATAATACAACATAGGAGTTCTCGGCGAGTCCGTCCAGTGTACCCAGTCTCCACTGAGCACCTGTATACAATCTTGGTGTCAAACACCAATGGATATGGGATCATCCATCGCCCATCACATGGGTCAAGAATCCTATATGCTAGTCTACTCTGGAATATCGATGCCCCGTCTCGATACACCTACGACTAGGGAAATTTCAGGATATGCTTATAAACTACACATGTTCCACTAGTATGATCTGCATCATAATCAGCGTAGTCAAGCAAATATCCTCAGGGCTTTATCAACATGTACCAAATGAATAAAAGCATGATCAAGTGAACATGTCAAGATAAAGAGTAACCAGATAACATACTATCATGTCGAGCAAGAAAGTCCCGTGAATATATATATACATGTAAAAATACATTCACTATCAAATAATGGCCTCTAAGGCATACATATATCCAACAGATTCTCATGGGGTAGTGAGGGTGGAGGATGATGAGAAGGAGGATGAAGATAAAGGATGAGGTGAAGAAAATAAAGGATGAAGGAAAAAGGATGGGAGCCATGGTCAAAGATTAACCCCTCTCTCTCTCTCTCTCTCGCTCTCTCTCTTGCCCATGCCCTCTTGTCCCCTCTCACAAAATATCTTTTCTTTTTCTTTTCCTCTCACATATAAAACTACAAGTCCACAAATACAAATGAACCATGCATGAAACAATGAAATGTGTCATGGTGCACTAGCCATGGTTAATATCAAAGTGGATTTGGCCTAAAACATGATTCGTAGTGTACTAATCAAGTTTAATATAAACTTGCATATAATTAATTGCATAATTATTTATAAAATGTCCAAATCCAATAAATGCCTTTTGAATTAATAATTCATAGTAATCTCCAATTATTTTCCAAATATTGTTATATAATTATACCATTTTACGAAAACCCCAAATTCATACTCGAATAATTTTCGTGAAATTTATTATTTTGTTATTTAAATTCCAAAAATATTATTTTATATTTCTGAAATGTTACAATCTCCTCCTCCATCCTCACTACCACCATAAATCACCCCTAAATCAACTCAAAACATAACAAACACTTCACAAAAATTGTTCCCCGCCTCATCCTACACCTCATGACATGTTCAAGATTTCGTTTTGGAGAGCTTTAGTCATCTTAGAATTTTCTTGAGTTGCTCCTTTGAGCTAAAAAACTCACCTTTCATCACGTTGTTAAGTTTCGTAACCTCTTATACATGTTAAGAGTTAAATAGTTTATGTTTAATGAACTTGAAAAATTCTATAGTGAGTTTGGGAGATAAGGCTTGTAGTAATGATGTAGTGGGGGGTTTAGTGAATGTCTACTAGCCTTTTAGTGATAGAACCCCTGGTCTAAATGAGCTTTGAAGTTTCAAAAATAAGTTTAGAAATTTCCAATGTCGGTTTTGTGGAACTTGTAGTGATCAAATGAAATCTGGTACTACTCGGGGACTCTGAAAATTAAATAGAGGATACTGTGAGATGCATAAACCTATAGAAAGCCAACATAGAAGCCCGAGCCCAAACCATTTAGTCATGGCCGCAAATTTAATGAGAATGGCCGCAAATTGCGGGTGAGTAAAGGAATTAGGGTGTGGTTTTTGTTCTGTAGTTCACTCACTAGATAACTAAGGCTACCCTATACGCTAAAAAGTCTAATTTCACCTTAAGAAAAATCTGAAGTCGTTTTACTTGATTTCTGTCAATGATTTCCGACATTTGAAAACTTGGTTTTTGATATTTGAGTTTTGACTCGGTCGTTTGACGTTCGTACGTCGACGTCAGGGGTTGTTTTGTTGTTTTAGCATGCATTGACCATAGGTTCTAGTCTATGTGTGCTTTGTTCGTCGTATCGGTTTTCGATTTGAATTTTTATGCGATACGATATGCTTTGAATTTTAGGTACAAGCGCGTGAACTTTCAGGACAACGAAGGAGGACAAGGCATCCGTCGGGATCGACTAGAGCAAGACGTTGTAGATGAGTAGATGTATATCTACGGGGGAAATCAGGTGGATAGCATATAGGACTACTGCAACCGTAGAATTAGGATATGTATTTATATGTATATTTACATAGATATTAGATATGTATACCTAGCTAATAGGGTTCTAGAATGCTATATGCATTAGAAGTATACCTGTAGGAAGGTATATCCTAGTTCTAGTTTTTCTTAACCTTATATATATATATATATATATATATATATATATATATATATATATAAGGATAACTACGATATGATATAATGAGATGAGAATATGATCTGATATAATAACACGAGTCGATATGATTGGATATGATGATATGAAGCGATATTATATGATATGATATATGATGACATGGGATGATATATGATGATATGAGATGAGATAATGTACGTGACTACAGATCCGTACTATTAATTTGATAATATCCTACGATGGATATTTCGTACGTGATATGATGAGGATGGATCGCCGACTTATATATCAACTTGAGAAAGGCGTGTTTAAATTCACATAGTAGAGATTAAGATATGTCTAGAGCCATACCTATTTTCAAAACTAACAAATCGTTACGCACTTTTAAATGATAACTTCAAGTGATGCTATGACTTTTCAAATGGTGTCTTTTTATCAAAAACATCGTAACCCCCTATTTTCTAAAATAACGATTCGTACTATTTTAAATTATAACTGTATGGCTCATACGTAGTTACGTATTATTTTTATACCGTTCACGTTTACAAATTTTTATTTCTACACACGCTCATATTATTTTCATTTATGGTATATATACACTACGCTTCATACCCTATCTGTATATGACTTCGTTTAGTAGGACACACGCACCATTACCGATGATGCACATGTTGCGTGTACACCTACTTGCCGAATCACACGCACATCATCGGTAATTGCCATGCCATGTACACATTAGAAATCGTTATGTCACTGTATCACCTTATACCATGTTCGCATTTTAGTTACTGATTAGTATACAACACCACATATTATTGTAGATATTGCACTTTCTTTACCTTACTACACGACACGCTCATATGAACACACTTGCTATGCATTACAGTATTGTTCTGTGCCTTTACATATTATTTCATTACTGCCATGCTTTAGGAGATTCTATTTTCATAAGATTTCTAGATTTGAGAAACCGTAGATATTATTTAAAAACTTGTGAATGTTTTAAAAATACGGTTTCTCTTGATATGATATTTTGACGTCCACCATGAAATTTCTCAGTGCTGAGCTATGATGATTATCCGAATCGAAGCAGGGGGAGGAACCGATTGTGGATACATGGTGGACCCGGTACGGTACCCCGGGGTAAGAAGATCGTATAGAAAGGTGTTGAGCCTGGCAGGGGAATCTTACCTACCGGTGACAGTACTGGACTCGGCGAATATCTGGAGGATACCGACCGGAGTGATATGAGACAGATGGATATTAGGACCGATCTGATGAGACGGAGCATGAAATATGAGGGCCGATCCGATGAGACGGTGCTTGAGATATGAGAATTTACGTGTCGATACTAAACACGAGTTTTATGATGATTTCCAGTGTCGATACTGGACATTCAGAATTTTACGATGATTTTGATGTGTCATTGATAAACACATGTCGGATGACATATACATATGTATAACACAGACGATATGGCACCACATATTGATACAGGCATGATATTATATATTTATTCACATATGTATACACGATCACCTTTCATTCCATACGATATGATATTATCTTACTATATGACTTAGGAGATCGTTATACATTCGATTTCTACCCGATGGTGTCTTCTACTCATGAGTTGGCAATTCACCCCCGTTATGCCATAGTTTTCTTGCAGGATCGACCGCTCGGATTTTAGTAGCGGCTTACTGGCACACTGCTTCTTTTGGTCGATTTGCATTAGTAAGTGGGTTACAGTACAGAGCGTAACCACCATTGTATACTTATATATTCATTTGTATTTAGTTAAAAGCTCTATCAACCAGACTATGTATATTTGGTAAACCTAAAGACCGGTTGTATATACTTTCGATTTAGAGTCGAGACTTGTATATTCTTATATTAGATTTGATATTGTTTTGATTTTTTTTTACTCTTATTCTGTGATTGATCTTCGTCTTGGGCATCGTATATTTCATATTGTGTGGTTGTGATTCCTTCAATTGGCGAAGAGCTAGCTCCCGCTTGGGGATGCATATATTATTCTTGATATGTACTGGCTTTAAGCTTACTTGGGTTACAGTGGAGTCCTATAGACTTCACGTGATCTATGTGCTGGTCATGTGTCATTCCCGGGTCGTGACAAATTAAATCTCTAAAAGCACAACGCCTCACGTGATATCCGTGTGAGTGCTCAAAAGAGATAATAAAGGCAACGCTTCACGTGATACCCATGTAAGCGCATAGAGGTCCCATGAAGACGGCGCTTCACATGCCATACAGTGAGCACCCATAAGCAAGCACTCAGCGCCCTACATGATATCCACGTGTGTGCCAAAGCCTAAGAGTCTCACGTGATACTCACGTGAGCGCTGTATAAAAGCGCTCAATATTGATAGGGCAATGCCTAAGCATGGGCATCTCACATGATACTCGCATGAGCGCCAAAGTCTGAGCGTCCCATATGATACCCACGTGAGCGCTACAACATGATCTAGATATTATATCCATAGTCTAAATGACTAAGTGCTTAGCACTGATAGGGCAACGCCCAAGCCTGAGCGTCTTACTTGATATACACGTGAGTCTCATAAAATCATTACTTAGCACTGGGAGGGACATAAAAAGCCCAATACTAGGTCCAAAAGGGACTAGGCTTTTCTAAAGATAAACTTCTGTGATTATAGATCTAATGAGCCCATATGCTCACTGTAATCGAGCCTATATGCTCACCCTTATTAATTTGATCTTAATAAGATTAATGATCTTTAACTATACTTCTAAGTTGATCTTAGTCTCATATGAGACTAATGTATCTTTAGCCAATATACGTTCATATATTTAAGTCGATCTTAATCTAAAAAAAGATTAACAATCCTTAAATCCATGAACTGATGGAACATATAACCTAGGTTCAAACCCAAGTCTAATATACGGATGTGGACTAATCCGCACCCTACGGGCGACGACATAAATTATTCTCCGTATGCAATTCATTGGCAGCCATAATAAACAATATATATATATATATGACATGATATGAAGTGATCTACTGGAGCAGGTGAAAGTTGTTACCGCAATACGATAACGTAATTAACTGCAAAGGCTTTCGCCTGCAGGGAAGAACGTCCCCACAATCAAAAAACCATCACAAATGAGGGGGAATCTGATAAGTCATACTACATCGGTCACATATATCTAAACCTCCGATATACGGTGTCATAAATCAGCTTGGCATCTTTAGAGAGGTGGATGGATACATTCCATATAGCATCTGCCCCCAAATTCAGGCAAGACGACCTATCCTGGTCTGTCTCTGTTTTCGGTCGTAAACAACGAGATATCTTACTCATACACTCAGGTGACTTTCATGCTAGAAAAAAACTCCATCATAGTCATGGGACACATCTCGAGGATGTTCACGCTACTGACCTGATTCTTGATTTTGCTGATGTCCCTGACACGAGCACCCTGCTCATATTGCTGGCAGCTAGTTATGGGATACCCCGGGGATACAAGTGCGTTCACCAGTCAATTCTATCAGTACACAATTTTTGACCTAATTTGACACCGAAATTGATACACGACATGACTTGGCCTCCAGATTGAACTTCAGTTTGCCTCTATCCTGACTTGATTATTGATCTCGACTTGACACCTTTATGCACCGCTACTGTCTACACGATTAGCTTTTGGTACTCTTTTCCACCTACAACATGTGTTTTCACATTACTTTATGTACATGATTTCCCGGACTAGTTTCCGTGAATTCGAGTTTCTTTGATCTTGTCATTTTCTTGTTATTATTCATTTCATGTTCCATGTGAATATGAGATTGGTTGTCCTTGTTCTGTCCGTTGTTCTTGTTCTTTTTCTTATTTTGTTCCTTTCATTTTCGTGAATTTTGAGAACGAAATTCTTTTGTAGTTGGGTATAATGTAACACCCTAAAAGTTTGATACAGTATAATAATAGTATCAATTTTTTGATCAAATAAAACTATTATTAATTTGGAGTTTAATCTGTCAGATAGAATATAATTATGGTTTCATTAAGCGATATAAAGTGTATTATAGTTGGTTATGTATCTCTCTTATATTATGGTTATCCAAGTTTGTTGAATAGGTGATAATTAGTTTAACGTTATCGTGCAGTTAGATAGTTGGAATTATATAAATATTATTTGTTGTCATTATTATTTGAATTTTATTATTTTTTATTTTAACTGATATGAATATGTATAAATAATGTTCTTGTTACTAGATTAGATTATATATGGCTAAAATTTATGATAGGATATTTTGAGAATCGTTAAATGATATTTTAAATCTTTGAAACAATATTGCTTTGGGGGTGTTTTTGTGAGAAAACTAAATTCATTGGGGGTTTTGGGAAAAGTGTCAATTATTAAATATACAACCTAACATCTCTCTCTTTTCTGAATTTAATCTTCTTCTTCCTCAATTTATATCTGAGCCCTACCCCTAGCTTCGTCTTTGACTCCGGCCACCACCAAGCAATCTCGACCCCATCTCATCTCAGCCACCGACTCCATCAACCCTTCAGCGGAGCCCACCTTCAACTGCAGCGTTCCCTTCACCATCATCTTCTTCTTCTTTTTCGACCCAAAGCCTATGACAACGAAGAACCCTTTCCCCTGTAATCTCCATCACTGACCATCTCCTTCGACCACCATCCCATCATCGCAGCCATCTTCCCCGAGAAAACCCATCGCCGCAGCACCAATTGAACCTTACCATCTCCTGCACCTTCATCTCCTTTCTCGAGAACACCAACTCCTCAACCCCGACACCATCATCTCCATCCTCACCAGCGCTTACCCTCGAACCCATCATCATCTTCCTCATCGCCGAGCTCCTAACTCCCTCACCTTCTCCTCACCAAGAACCCCCGAGCAGCCCTTGTCATCATCAACCAGCGGCGTCACCTTCTTCTTCTGCTCCAACCCAACACACTCGACTCCATTTCATCACCTCCGCCTTCACCTTACTGTTACCTCTGCTTCCTAACTTAAGCAGCGTCCTCAACCGCCAGCGGCATCTTCCTCCTCCCCAAGCACCGGCCACTCCTTCTACTTCTCCAACCACCATAGAACCCCAACACCTCACCACCCGAGAACTCATAACCCGCAACATCATCGCCGTCATATTTTCTCGTGATCTCCCGGCTGTACCATAGCCGAGCTCAGTTGCAGTTGATTAGCCGAGTCGAGATCTTGCTCGTGTCGTGTGGACATCTCCGTGTCGTTGTTTTCCAGGATCGTCGTATACGAGGCAAGTATTTTACTTGCTACATGCTAGTTACGGCATATATACAGATCGTGCCATAATATTACTGTATGTATCATATCTTTCATGTTGTTAATTAACTAATAATAATACGTTTTAGTTTAGTAATAATAGGTTTAATATAATAATATATTTAATTCATATTATTTTAATAATCTTTGACAGAAGACTATTTTAATATGGTTAGATTGTTATAATGACTTATAGTCGCTGATACGATCATGGTTGTAATCGCATCTAGATAAGTATCATAACTATATAGTTAACGTGTAAAGATCAATACAAGAAAACATATGATATTTCCAGTCAATTAAACACTTGTCAATCTATATCAGTTAACTATTACCATTATACTGCATTAACTATATTGTCTATTGTACATCATGACTTGATTGTGCTATGCGACTGTGAGACACACACCTTACTTGATTAATTATATCATCCCTGACATGATTATACCATGCCACCATGTTACTGTTATTGCTATCATGCTAGTACCTATTTGGCTATAATACTTACTGAGGACAACAATCCTGACTCGTTGTCCTGATGGACATAACCTGCTGTCTTGATAGACATAACATATATCTGCTTGTCCCTGTGTTGGTATTAGGTAGATATTATATTCATACCTGACTTGAAAAACGAAACCTGGGGAAATGGGGAAATCAAAAGTGTAACTGAAGTATAACTCAAAAGGTTATTACATGTTTCCGTGGTTCCGGGGGTTAATGGAACAAAATTATTCTTGATTTATACATCTTGCATCCGTGGTCCCGGGAGGTAACGGGATATATCTTGCGTCCGTGGTCCCGGAGAGTAACGAGATATATACTTTTGAGTTATATGGAGATGTACATTAATTGGTTTCAAAAACCTTTAAGATAGATAATTTAGCGACAAGGACCCTTAGGATACACATGATATGGTCGATATTGATATCTTGCTTGTTACCTCACATATTACTGGTATTGATTATTGTTTATACCCATGACATCGAGTTTATTGCATATGGTATACTATATTTCATCCCGGTTATATTATTATTATTATTATTATTATTATTATTATTATTATTATATTTATGACGCACTAACGTCTGGGTTTTGCATGGTCCAGATCCTTTGACCTTATGACAGGAGAATCAGGAATACTTTGACATGATTGCTGAGCAGTGAAAAGTTTTCCGCTATTTTAGTTTAATGATGGTTTAAATTTAATTTCTAGTTATGTATTTGTCATTTTATAATTGTGATCCCATAACGGACGAGCCTAAGATATTGTTTCTTTTATTGGATCATTATGTATTTTCGCTACCTTTCTCGTTACTATATATTGTGGCAGTTTGGACATGAGATAGATATTTATTTACTGTTCTTGATATCTGATTGACATGCATAATGTGACTATAGAAGGATATTTTCTCACCATAGGTAGTATGGTTGGTTTTATTATGTTCCGTATTTACGTATTTTGGGAAACGGGACGTGAAACAATATAATAATATAACAAGATACAATATGTGCAGAAACTATAAGCTTGAATTAACATTATAAAGTAACAACACAAGAGTTTGAAATAACATGACGGGTAAGCAGTATAATATGTGAATCATAAAAATAGTCATAGGTAATATGCATGTCACTAGATATAATAGTCTTTATGTCATTTGAAATCGAACGGTGGAAAAGAGTTCTCGTATTTAACAAGGGTCTCGTGCATGCCCGAGACTACGGTCGAAACTGTGCCCGGGACAGAACCCTGTAGCCATGCCACTAGGCAAAACTACCTAAAATATCGCTATCACTAATATCGAATGATCACTCTCTAAAGAAGTAAACCTTGCTAAATACAAGTTCGATTCCACTCTCGATTACCCCAACACCTATAAGTTTACATCAAGATCCAACCACGAATCTAAAATACTAGTCGCACCATGAAAATTCTATGCGAGAATTGGAGACGGAATCTCCATCAAGCATGATTAGACCGGTATTCTGAGACAATTGGACAGTTCTCAATGTCTTACCTATGACACTAATATAAGTGCTACATACATGTCTCATACCAATTATAGTTATAAATATATAAGTTCCATAGACGTCGACAATGCAATAACTAATTGGAAGTCAATACATGTATGTTCTAAGCATGAGTCAAGTTTATCGTGTACAAGTACTTGTCACCTCCTTTATTCATTCACATTTTTATGCGTATTGGTTTCACTTTCAATCACTTGTACATTAGCGTACTTACCACAATCAATCAATAACATGTCTCATTCGACAATACAATATATTCACTAGGGTATCAATGTAAACGGGTACTAATCATGAGTGTAAAGCAATCATATAGCATGGTAGAAATGCATTAAATGGACTCAAGTAATAAAGGACAGCCAGTACCATTCACTTTGCGAAATTAATTAAAAATATCCAAAATTAGGTAAAATAATATAAAAGTTGTGGAAAGCAGACTCGATTAGCAAAACGGAAAAATTAGTTTTGCCTCGATATCTATCCTAATTAGGGAGTTATGTTCATTTTAAAATCAGGTGTATACTGCTGGAATTCCAATTTAAGAACTGGAATCCCAACTTTAAACACAATTTACTACCAGTTATGTTCAGAATCTAGGCTTGATACTGTCACGCCCCACTTCCCAGTGTACGATTAAGGAAACGCGATGAAGCACGCGACGTATTTACTCAGAAGTAAACGCATTAAGCGTAAATAAGCAATATAATATAAATGTATACAAGAATAACATAAGATGTAAATGAACAGCAATTTTTTATTTATTAAAAATTCTTTACAATACAACTGGAAAGTAAATACAATACGGAAAGCAATGCCTAACAATGGCATGAACAGAAAGTAAAGGTATATACATGTGACTAAAGCTCTGGGTCTTCTGCGAACTGCTCCAAATCTTCTGAGTCGGGCTCAATCTCCAAAGAGTCGAGTCCTCCTGACAACATTTCAAAGAAAGAATAGAAAAGGAATATCGTCAACGAACAATCGCTCAGTAAGTCCTAAAGAGAGATAGAAATAGACCGAACAGGTAAAAAGAATATATCTGGTATAATGTATGATTATTATGTTAACGCAGTTGTTTTTAGTGTAGGGTTCCTAGGCACCCTAATGAGTTCTCACAAGGCATCAACCATGCCAATTTCAAAAATTCTAGGTGCCGAGAGACCCGACTACGGATCGTTTGCTAGAAAACTAGGCGAAAATATAATCTAGTTAACACTTAACTACAAGATACGGAAATACAACCTTTGTAGATCCGGTGCTCCACCTCCATAGCTCCGCAACGAGGTCCTCTCCGCTGTCCAAATCAAATCCGGGCTCAAGCGTCGGCTTCGTCGGAGAATGGGCAAGCTAGGTCGTCGATGTCCATGCCGAAGATGATCTACGTCGAGGCATCGCTAAATCAAGCTCCACCTTCACCAAGCCCTAAAACTTATGAAGGAAACACACTCTACTACTTGGCAAGAGGTAGAGGATGAAGAAATAGGAAGTGGGTAGACTTTAGAATTGGATTTCTCACTTGTTTGCTCAATTCACCATTGATGAAGAAAGCTTTTTCTTCTTGAGTTCAAGGAAGAAGAAGAAGAAATGTTATGATAAGAAAATAGAAAATAGAAAATAAAATCCATTCTTATCATAATATTAACCTTAGTTTAGTGTAGAGAATGGATCATGGTTAGATATGATGGTTAGGGTTAAGGAAGAGATAAGAATGGTTGACTTGATCAAAGTTTCAAGAAACTTCAACATAAAACAAAATAAGCCACCATCCTTAAATGATTTCCAAAATGAATATATATAAATAAATGAATAAGATAATCAAAACCCTAATCATTAAGTAAACCATGGTTTAATCTTTACACTTAACCAAGTTAATATGCATCATCAAACATGATACAAACATGTGCATAAAAGTATATCACATATACAACTTGCACAATCCAAGTGAGAAAATCCATTTAAAGTGAACCATTACTAGTTAATGCAAAGTAATATATCAAATATATAATTATACATTAAATCATTAAATCAACACTTGATTCAATGATCCGGTCATGTCGCACACAACCGACTAGTATACAATGTATCGGCTTATCGAATCAACGCTTGAATCGATAACTAGGTTATATCGCATACAACCATTCGATACATTCATCGCGAGAATGGAATACGGTATCACATACACGCATTATTCTCGGTCCCGCACATATCTCATATGCGCTCCTATTTCGTTTCGCTTGAGCCAGGAAACCTCTGTGTAGGACTCTAAAGACTCGTCAATACGCCGGCAGCAGGCGATGATCATATCAAACACCCACAAGCCGCAAGCGGTCTGCTAAACGTAACGGACACCCGGGTATTGAGCGATCTGAAGATCGACGAGCAAGCCCGCTCACACTCCAGTGAATCCGACCAGTAACACTACCGTACAGTCCGGTCTGATCGTCTGATATGTCGCATATCTTGCCTAGGGGTGGTAAACGTCAGACCCCAATAGCTCGATAAGTCGTGTCGATATGAGGCTCATAACGGGTCGAGAAACTACTGGTAACACTTACCAGCAATTCTCTGATCATCCCTGGCCAGGGACTTCCTGTTATAGCCAATCGAACACAGCGCAACATCAACCCCCTATACCGGGAGAGACGAATCCCCTCCTATCGCTCATTGCCTCCATGTGACTCGGGACTGTACCCAAAAACCACCGTTTTGCACGCCCTCTTGGATGTGGTAAGATGGAAATCAAAGCACAGTGGGAACCACACAAGACTCTATGACGATCTCGGGTCAACAGACTACTCTGTACCGGTATCACCAGAGAACTGCCATCTGACGTGAGGTATAATACCATCTGGGAGTTCTCTGCGAGTCCGTCCAGTGTACCCAGTCTCTACTGAGCACCCGTATATCATCCCTGATGTCAAACACCAATGGATATGGGATCATCCATCGCCCATCTGTATGGGTCGAGAAGCTATACGCTAGTCTACTCTGGTATATCGATGCCCCGTCTCGATATACCCACGACTAGGGACTGTGAAGGATGTACTTATGGACTACCATGTCCCCACTAGTATGATCCGCATCATAGTCCAGGTAGTCAAGCACACATCCTAAGGGCTTTACCAACATGTAACAGAGAGACAATCAGTATACACGTTAAGGTAAAGTTCAACCAGATAGCATACTATCATGTCGAGCAAGAAAGTCCTCCCTATATATGTCCCAGCATCCACTACAATATACATCCTATGTACAGTAATGGCCTCTAGGGCATACATATAACTAACAATCTCCCACTTGCACTAGGGCCATCTGATAGCAGTGGTTGCAGTATCGCATACTCAACCATCCCATAAAAGTCTCTCTCTGGGAACAGGCCTTTGTGAGTGGATCCGCTGTGTTGTCCTCTGAGTCTACTCTCCAAACCTTGATCACCCTGGAGATCAACTATCTCCATGATAAGGTGATACTGCTTTAGAATATGTCTGGATCACTGATGGGACGGACGTTCCTTGGCATAAGCCACAACTCCATTGTCACACAATGGTAGGAACATAGTTCATCTCATGAACCTATATACACCCAAACAGCCTCTTTGGTAGCATCTTAAGTAGCGATGTATCCTGCCTTTATCGTCTAGTATGTCACGGTATCCAGCTTGGAACTCTTCCAACATACCGTCCCTTTACTGAGGGCAAAGACAATGCCTGTGACTGACATTCAGTCATCTTTATCACCCTGGAATCCTTCCAGTGATTCTCCTCGGGATCGATTGACACCACCTCACTACATCTAGTGAGTTTCCTAACATCCATTTAGATCTATCTCAAAGATCCAAAATCCAGGATTTAGTAGGTATCACTTTAATCCTATATGGAGAATCTTTGTGATAAGCGGAGATTGATCGAGCGTAGCATAAGAAACTCCTTTCTTATCAAGAGTATGTCATCCACGTACTCTACGAGGATCGTCACCATACTCCCTACTACCTTTTTGTATATACAAGGTTCATCTACCATTTTGATGATGTCAAACTCTTTGACAGTTTCATCAAAACAGATGTTCCAACTCCGCGATGCCTGCTTTATCCTATAAAGCATCTTGCACACGTTTCCGCTGCTCCCACTGTCTACGAAGCCCTCTGGCTGTGTACTTATAGACGCTCTCTTCTAAATCATCATTTAGAAAAGCAGTCAAGACACCCAACCACCAGATATCGCAGTCATGGTATGTAGCCGTGGCAAGTAGGATCTGGATGGACTTAAGCATAGGTACTGGAAAAGGTTTTATCATTATCCACGCCTGGTCAATGATTAAAACCTTTATCAAGTCTAGCTTTGAAAGTCTCAACTTTTCCATGTACACCAAGTAATCTTCTCAAGATATACTTGCTCCTGATGGGGATTTAACCCTTCAGATATAGCAACTAAAGTCCATACTTTGTTGGTGTATAAGGATTCCATCTCAGATCGATAAACATCCAGCCATTCTTACAGAGTCCTACTCCTGATGGCCAGCTCGAAACTAGTTGGGTCATCATCTCATGATGCAATCCTCGCTCCCACTGTCATAGAGAAACCGAAGTATCTCTCAGGTGGGTGAGGAACCCTACTAGATCGGCGGAGAGGCTGAGGTTCGTTGGTATCTACTGAATCCTTTGGTTCTACCAAATCATCTTCTGTTGTTTGTATTGTTGGAACCTTTCCAGTTGTACATAACAGATCTTGCCTCGAGCTTGTCCGGATTTTGCTTTTAGACATAGGCCGGACAACCCCAAATCTTAACTATCTTAAGATATGGGCTCTTCCCTTTCCATATCACATATGAAATGGTAGGCAATTGATTTGATTGGAACCCTATTCAATAGGTATGCAGCTTCTCAATTGCATAACTCCCAAAAAGGAAAAAGGTAACTCAGTAGTACTCATCATAGAGCACACCTTATCATATAGGGTGTGATTGATCCGCCCTGATATACCATCGTGCTATGGTGTATACAGAGGAGTAATGCTGAGAGAGAATCTCATTCTCCTTTAGTATAATCCAGGATTTCCGTGCACAAGTATTCTCCTCCTTGATCTCATCATAGGACATAATACTTATACCCGTATTGGTTCTCTACTTCTAACTTATATTCTGTGAATATCTCAAAAGGTTCGGACTTGTGTTTCAACAGGAACATATGTCTGAATCTCGAGAGATTATCAGAGAATGTAATGAAGTACAAAGAACCGGTCTTGGCATGTGTAGACTGGGGACCTACATACATCAACATGTATCATCCCATGAGTTCACTAACTCTTTCTCTGTTTCCAATAAACGGAGCTATGGTCATCTTATCTTTGTGACATGACTGGCAAGTTTCATAAGATGTATATTCAAACTGTTTTAAATATGCATCTATGTGGAACTTAGCTAGTCGGGTCGCATTGATATGACCTAGTCTACAATACCTCAAGAAGGATTTGTTCATTTCTGAACTCTTCCTCTTGTGTGTGTTCTGTATACTAAGAACTGTAGTTTGATTTAGAACATCAATGCTTTTAGATAACGTGCCTGAACCGATCAACTTTTGATATAGGAAATGTTCAAAACATTATCCAACAATACAAAATTTTACCATTTCTTTATTAATAAAGAGACTGATATGATTTTGTATATCAGGTTCGGTATCTAATAACATTCGTTCAGAATCAATGTATTGTAATACAGGGTGACAGTGACCAACAGACTTGGCTGCAACTCTTGCCCCATTTTCTGCCTCATGAAATTTATCACCCGTTTTCAGTTCTCTACCTTTCTGTAGCCCTATGTAACAGATTACATATCTGGGATCCTGATCTGGTATCACATACCCAGGACGTAAAGGATACTGAGAAACAGTTCTGTATAATGAACACACCCGAAGATGATGCATCATCATGCACTCTCTTCGTTTGGGCGGCACGGGAAATCTGGTATTCCCCAAATTCCTGCTCTGTCTTATAACAATTATAAGTTGGAGCGGGACCAACGTTCCCCAGCTCAGTATAACAAGCGGGTTCGGTCAATAATCCGTATTATTATCTTGATTAAGGCGTGATATGGTCGCTACCTGGAGAGAGAGAGAAGAAAACACTCAGCGTGCGCTCTGTCAAGAATAGATTGGTTATTATTTTATCTAATCAGGATGGCTCCCACTGCTTTTTATCAAATCTTCCTTCAAACCCTAAAAGGAAAGACTAGCCGGGATTAATTACACACTACAAGTTCGCCGATCTTTCAGCCAGGCCAGTGTCGGTACTTTGAGGGAGGTCCCCCGTGCTTTCGCACGAACCTAATTAATGTAAACCTCGTTTTCCCAGAGGCGTAACCTCGTTGACACCTTTCTAGACACCTACTTGATCGGCTAATTGTAATATGTAAAACTCTCCCAGGAGTAACTCTTACTCTCAGCGGGTATCGGGATCCAACTATCTCATAGAAGGTATGCAATCTCATTGAATATTTCAACACTTGAAATTCCCGATAATGTTTTGCCCCGAACGATCTATGACCTTGACAAGGTCAACAAACCATAGACCGCAAGTCAAGTTCAGCCCGTCATTTCTTGATTGAATCAAACCCACCCGCACGACCCTTGACAAGGTCAACAAGGCCGCACGACTACCCTAACCCAATCTGCATCATATGCATAAGCAGATAAATACTGGTTAGCTACCGCACACTGCGCCTTGACAAGGTCAACAAACGCAACACGAATACTAAACAGGATTTATCTGAAATGACGGAGGGCTACGACAGGTTTTTCTGAAAACCTATTGCGTAATGAACTTGATATCGTTGTAGAATCAAATGATTTTTAAAATGGAGTGCTTTTGAGGCTTTTCTAGTTTTGCTAAAGGAATCACTCCCGGTGAAGGGATCGTCGGTCCTTTCCTCGTCGAATGAGGTGCGGGATATATCATATATATCACTGTGCAGAGCAAAAACTCTTAAAAGCAATCAAAAGACAAACCGAATGTGTAGCATCTGCCAGTTATTGCTAAAGGAGTCACTCCCGGTGAAGGGATCTCGGTCCTTTCCTCATCGAATAAGGTGCAGGATATATCACATATACCGCTGTGCAAAGCAAGAACTGTAGCTACCTGTTTTATTTTGAAATTCGATTCTACAACATCTTAGGTTTCTTTTAATTCATTAATCACATTAATGAAGTCCCATCAATAAAATACCTAAACATCACAGATAAATACGACGTACACTTATGCCATCCGCATTCGCCTCGATGTCCCCTCGTGCACCGTTAGGTTAGGTAACTAACGGCAGAGCGGGGCAGGGCTAGCGCGGGTGTAAAACATAAGTAACGTCTATATAATATATCATATATACTATATATAATATCTGCCACAGAACATCGCATGATCTCATCACAGATAAAGCACAGCAGAAGAAACATATGAAATATTGGATATACTAGGGCGTCCGTGTTTTCAATATGAGCCAGTATAAAACACGGATTCCACGGTCGTGATGAATAGCCAAACCCACACCCCTAGACCCCTACGAGAGCGGCAAGCAACCCTACCAATTCTGGTGTTAGGAGACCCGGACTCGACTCCTCGAGTTGGTCTCCCACTGGACTCCAGAACCCGGTTACTTGTGCCCTCCTCCTTGGGTCTATCCTAGTGCGGAAAAGTAAATAATATACAAACGGTGACAACTTCCGCAACCTGGAAGTGCCCCAATAAAAGAATATTACATACAAGTTTTTACATGAATGAAAATGAAAAACACTCATCTCACATAAAAACCCCCGGCTATTCAAACACGACGATCCAATATAACATATCCAGCAACACATAACATCACATGTCATCAACGTAAGTAAATATGCGCATCCCAATTTTCGTTGACATATAGCAACGAAACCAGCGATATCACATAGTACACTTACGGTCACAGAAAAGAAAGTGTAAAACTACAACAGTTGGAATCCGCAACCACCTCAGACATCGCATGCCTGACCAAATGAATTACTTAGACATCCCATGCCTAACAATTATAAACCCCGCATTTTAGTCTCATTATCGAAAACTCTTTTCAATATCAAGTCGGGTAATTCAACAAGATTCCTGACATCCTGATCGAATGCTCGTCGCAAACTTCAGTAGGCGGCCGCACCCCTGATACCGTCGACGAAGTGCACCAAGGCGGAACACCGCTACCGCGAGCACCCGGACGGATGCTTTCAGCGATGGGGTTCTCCTACAGTCACTTGGTCGGGGCTATGGAGTGAGGCTGTCTATTAATTTTACCCGGCGAGTATCCGCGTACGCTACGTGATTGCAACGGACTTTTGATCACATCAAAATTCCGTGGCAACCGATCAAGTGAGATTAAACTGCTACGTTTATAACATTCATTTAGTTATCACATAACTTTTGTGAATTCCAATTATTGTATCCCATTCCGGATAAATAGAAAATGTCAAACTTTCCGATCGAACAATCGAACACCCAAGTTTTCCCGATACAGATCAACACATGAAATAAGTCTAACAACATTCAGTTCGTGCCTCAGTACCGACGGTCCAGCCGTAGAAGGGTCAAGCCAACGCCTCACATGTGGCACGCCGTACTGCCCCAAACCCGAAGGTTCAAAGGGCAGTTCAAGACGGTCACATAATCGAGTTAAGGTTTGTTGTCTTCTAGAGGGTCCATCGAGTTACTTGCACTACTTAGAACGTCGTTAAACTACGGAAAAATCCAACACTTGGAAATTTCCCGACAGGGGAAAATTTGAGTATTTATATCCGGTCGAACTTTTTAACATATTCTGGAAAATTATCCGGAAAAACACAAAGACGAAATTTGATACCCCGATCGAAACACCGAATCCCCAAAACAACTCCAGAAAAATTCAACTCTTGAAAAAATATTAAAAATACCCAGGAAAACCAGCAGTGAAAATTAAGAATTACTGTGCAAATTTCGAAGCACAAAGCGACAACAGTGCCGCGGATCAGCTGCTTTACCCTTTGTAAGGCCGCGGATCCGCGCCCTCTTTAAGGAATCACTTGATCGAATTTTGCAGTAAACCTTATATCTTCCTGCTTATTTTTCTGAATATTTTTAATCTGGAAAAATCCACGTTTTTCAAAAAAGGACAGAGAGCATGGAAATTTTGCGGTTTCGGTTCGTTCGGATTTCAAATCGCGTCTAGACTTCTCCTAAGGCTCTAGCTAGGCTCTGATACCACTGTAGGGTTCCTAGGCACCCTAATGAGTTCTCACAAGGCATCAACCATGCCAATTTCAAAAATTCTAGGTGCCGAGAGACCCGACTACGGATCGTTTGCTAGAAAACTAGGCGAAAATATAATCTAGTTAACACTTAACTACAAGATACGGAAATACAACCTTTGTAGATCCGGTGCTCCACCTCCATAGCTCCGCAACGAGGTCCTCTCCGCTGTCCAAATCAAATCCGGGCTCAAGCGTCGGCTTCGTCGGAGAATGGGCAAGCTAGGTCGTCGATGTCCATGCCGAAGATGATCTACGTCGAGGCATCGCTAAATCAAGCTCCACCTTCACCAAGCCCTAAAACTTGTGAAGGAAACACACTCTACTACTTGGCAAGAGGTAGAGGATGAAGAAATAGGAAGTGGGTAGACTTTAGAATTCGATTTCTAACTTGTTTGCTCAATTCACCATTGATGAAGAAAGCTTTTTCTTCTTGAGTTCAAGAAAGAAGAAGAAGAAATGTTATGATAAGAAAATATAAAATAGAAAATAAAATCCATTCTTATCATAATATTAACCTTAGTTTAGTGTAGAGAATGGACCATGGTTAGATATGATGGTTAGGGTTAAGGAAGAGATAAGAATGGTTGACTTGATCAAAGTTTCAAGAAACTTCAACATAAAACAAAATAAGCCACCATCCTTAAATGATTTCCAAAATGAATATATATAAATAAATGAATAAGATAATCAAAACCCTAATCATTAAGTAAACCATGGTTTAATCTTTACACTTAACCAAGTTAATATGCATCATCAAACATGATACAAACATGTGCATAAAAGTATATCACATATACAACTTGCACAATCCAAGTGAGAAAATCCATTTAAAGTGAACCATTACTAGTTAATGCAAAGTAATATATCAAATATATAATTATACATTAAATCATTAAATCAACACTTGATTCAATGATCCGGTCATGTTGCACACAACCGACTAGTATACAATGTATCGGCTTATCGAATCAACGCTTGAATCGATAACTAGGTTATATCGCATACAACCATTCGATACATTCATCGCGAGAATTGAATACGGTATCATATACACGCATTATTCTCGGTCCCGCACATATCTCATATGCGCTCCTATTTCGTTTCGCTTGAGCCAGGAAACCTCTGTGTAGGACTCTAAAGACTCGTCAATACGCCGGCAGCAGGCGATGATCATATCAAACACCCACAAGCCGCAAGCGGTCTGCTAAACGTAACGGACACCCGGGTATTGAGCGATCTGAAGATCGACGAGCAAGCCCGCTCACACTCCAGTGAATCCGACCAGTAACACTACCGTACAGTCCGGTCTGATCGTCTGATATGTCGCATATCTTGCCTAGGGGTGGTAAACGTCAGACCCCAATAGCTCGATAAGTCGTGTCGATATGAGGCTCATAACGGGTCGAGAAACTACTGGTAACACTTACCAGCAATTCTCTGATCAGCCCTGGCCAGGGACTTCCTGTTATAGCCAATCGAACACAGCGCAACATCAACCCCCTATACCGGGAGAGACGAATCCCCTCCTATCGCTCATTGCCTCCATGTGACTCGGGACTGTACCCAAAAACCACCATTTTGCACGCCCTTTTGGACGTGGTAAGATGGAAATCAAAGCACAGTGGGAACCACACAAGACTCTATGACGATCTCGGGTCAACAGACTACTCTGTACCAGTGTCACCAGAGAACTGCCATCTGACGTGAGGTATAATACCATCTGGGAGTTCTCGGCGAGTCCGTCCAGTGTACCCAGTCTCTACTGAGCACCCGTATATCATCCCTGATGTCAAACACCAATGGATATGGGATCATCCATCGCCCATCTGTATGGGTCGAGAAGCTATACGCTAGTCTACTCTGGTATATCGATGCCCCGTCTCGATATACCCACGACTAGGGACTGTGAAGGATGTACTTATGGACTACCATGTCCCCACTAGTATGATCCGCATCATAGTCCAGGTAGTCAAGCACACATCCTAAGGGCTTTACCAACATGTAACAGAGAGACAATCAGTATACACGTTAAGGTAAAGTTCAACCAGATAGCATACTATCATGTCGAGCAAGAAAGTCCTCCCTATATATGTCCCAGCATCCACTACAATATACATCCTATGTACAGTAATGGCCTCTAGGGCATACATATAACTAACATTTAGTTTGGTACAGAATGTGCCAGTGTATTAGAGAGGAGTCCAGCTTACCCCGTGGACTATGATATACGGAGTACAAGGCCCCATCAAAACCCACGGGACAACGGCAACGGATATTCAGGTTAGGTGTATTAAAGTGATCGTCTCGTGCCACTTTTAACGCATTCCGTACCGATCTACCACTTTAAAAAAACGTAATGTTTATTGTGTTGTTTTATAGATGATTTGCAGATATAAGACTTGTCAAAACCATGGTATCAATTGTTCATGTAAATGGATAAGAATATAAATGGATAATCATGTAGACAAGTCAATTATATCCAAGGATCGGTCAAATCAAATCATGTTGATATAGATTGTATTCCGGTATATATGGATTCATGTTGTATTGGAGTTACATTTGGATTGTATTCATGTATGGATTGTATTCCAATTAGAATGAAACTCTGTATGAGTCAGACGCTTAAACAGAATTGGATTTCTGAATTAGGTTTTGGAGTTATCGATAACTGCTGCACATGGACGGCAGGATTTGTGACTTTTTCCAAGCCAATTACCATTGATAACCCCTTTTTAGTTTTCTACCTTAAATAGGAAAGCACCCACTTTCTCCGGCTCCCCGAGGCTCAAGAGAATTGGTCCCGCTTAAACCTATATTTACCAAGGTCTTTATTGTAAATTAATAAACTTGAGGGGGTTTTATGAAAAAATAGTTTTGGTATACTTCCAAACTAAACCTCAAGTATTTAGTTATCGTATTTAGGGTTTTTATGGATGTAATTTTTAAATGTGAAGTATTCTAGTGAATATAAAGCTAGATTGAATAGTATATGGTATTTTAGTGTAAATTGGAATTGTAAGTCTACGGCAGCGCCCCGGCTGTCAATCCGAGGCCAAACGCGGAAACAAAACTTTTTATAAAACCGGCGCTAACGCAGACTTTTACCCGGATCGTACCAATAACACTAAACTAGCTAACTACAAGAAGTTAGAATGGCTATACCGATCGATCCGTGTCCTTCGGTCTTTATCCACCATCCCTAACTCCTCGCGGCATCTCCGATCTCGCTCGATCTCCGGTCTCCTCGTCGAAGTTGCACCACGTCTAGAAAACCTTTTACTGGCTCCCGTTTCAAACCAAAGCAACTCGGACGTGAAGTTTCCAAGCCGACATGTCCAAGGTGAAGTAGAGAATGTGTGTGATAACTTTGTCTCTATACATCCATTGATTCTCAACACATGAGATTGTATGGATGGAGATTGAAGAAGAAGCCATTGATGAAGAACTTGTGAGCTCAAGAGAAGAAGAAGAAAAAAAAAGCTTATGTTGTTGTGAGATCTTTTGAGAGAGATATATATATCAATGATACAAAGTCCCAAGCCATCACATGGCTGCCCCTCTCTCTCAAAAATATCCCCACTAACCATAATTAGCCACAAATCAATCCATGTCAAATTTAATGTTCACCCAAACCAAGACCATGAGTCACCATTTGCATGTGGCATGAAAAAACGCATGTGGACAAAACTTGCACTCACATTTTCCTCCATCAAATAGTTAAACAAAAAATGTTTAATCCAACAAAAAAATATGGCATCTACTAAAGTAAAATCGTGATGGATCATAAGAATACCCCCCACCTGTATATACATACCTGCATCCGTATTCCGACTGAATACAAATGCAATGAGACGAAAGTAATCCAACAAATCTAATACTAGGATCCGGCTTAAACCAAACCCACTAGTATGATCCGTCTGATCATGATCCGTGCACAAGTGCGTGTATATGATCGAACCCTGCCATAATACCATACGGCCTGTACAACGTTTCGCCCGAACTTGGGAAACTTTCTGTGGGGGACTCTAAATCTCGTCAATATGCTGGCAGTGGGTTTAACCACAAGCACGTCAGTGGTACTAGCTGTACGTAACGGCCGCCCAGGTATTGAACAAAAAGGAGGCTGGTGAGCGAACTCATCCTGAAACCCTACTGAGCCTGTCAGTGACAATATCCGTACAGTCCGGTCCGTTCGTCTATGATTTGTTGGATATAGTGCCCTCTAAGTCAATTATTGGATCGTAGGTACGTGATTGCAATGATTGAGGGAGAACCTATACCAACATGACTGTCTTACTCGAGATGATAGTATACTATCTGGTTTGTCTTTATCCTCATATACATGCTTTAGTTCACTATTGCATGTAGATAGAGCCCATAGGATTCTTGCTTGACTGCCAGCAGTATGATGGCGATCATATACGTGAGAGCTGGGGTCTATAAGCATATCCTTAAAGTGTCCCTAGTCGTGGGAGTTTCGAGACAGGGCAATAATACTCCAGTGTAGACTAATGTATACAGTCGAGACCCCGACGAGGGGCGGTGGCCGGTCTCACAAGCCATTGGTGTCAGTTTGATCACCTAAGATGTATACAGGTGCTCATCGAGTTATGAGTACACCGGACTGGACTCGCCGGGAACATGCTAAGTTGGTATTATACATATCGTCAGATAGCATTTCCCTGGTGACATGTGTGCAGGTTAGTTCATCAACCTGAGATCGTCATTTGTCTCGTGTGAGTTCCCACTGTGCTTTGATTTATACCCTACCACGGGTCAAAGGAGTCGTGCAAACAGGTATTTTTTGGGTACAGTCCCGAGCCACATGGAGGCAGTGAGCAGATCGTCGGGGATTCGTCTCTCCCGGTATTGGGGGTAAGATCGCGCTGTGTTTAGGAGAGCCATTACACGAAATCCCTGGCCAGGGTAATCAAGATTTACTAGTAGGTATTCCAGTAGTATCTCAGGGTGTTCTGGGCTTCTCTCTTTGACACGACTTATACAGCTATTGGGGGTCTGACGTTTACCAGCCCCTAGGCCCTATATGCGATACTCATAGACGAATGGACTGGACTGTATGGATATTGTCACTGTCAGACTCAGTAGAGTTTCTGGATGAGTTCCCTCGTCAGCTTCCCTTCCAATCAATACATAGGCAACCATTACGTACAGCTAGTATCTCTGACGTGCTAGTGGTTATACCCAGAGCCAGTGTATTGATGAGTCATTAGAGTCCCCCACAGACAGTTTCCTAAGTTCGGGCGAAACGTTGTAGATGCCGTATAGTTTTATGGCAGGGTTCGGAAAATGCACGTGCGTTTACGCACGTGCCATATTTCGGGCAGATAATACTGGTAGGCTTTGGTTTAAGCCGGATCCGAGTATTATACTGTGTAGATATAATATCTTTATCTCAGTTGCATTTGTATTCAGTCGTAATACAAATGCGGGTATGTTTATACCGTTACGGGGTTATCCTGAAATTCGTTTCGGGATCGCTTTTAGAAGTTGCCAGTTTCCAGTTTCCAGTTTTCTATCACCCGTCTTTAGCATTCGGTTAAAGACGGATTTATCTTTTCTTGGGTGAGTCAGAGTTCTAGAAGGTTCTAGAAATGGTGACTAGCTTCATGAGTCATTAGTTCATTTATTAGTGCATTTATGTTTTGGTGACTAGGTTAATGATTCATGAATTGCATTAATGGTTTCTAGTGAGTCATTCTTTTCTTTAAGTGTTATGATAAGGAGTGTGCTTGTGGTGACCACTTCCCTCTCCTACACTCACCTCCCTTGCTTCATAAATTGGCCAGCCACTTTTGTGGAGGCTCATTGATTCATTTTTGGAAAATATGATGATAGTTTTAGTGTATGGAAATTTCATAACTCATTTTATTCCATCACCGATTCCAAAAGGCAACTTCATTAACCGTTCGTCCATAACTTTGGACGTAACGAGACAAAGCGTTCTACTCATTCTCTACATCAATCTTAGTCATCTCTTTTAGCAAATTTGATGATCGAGTTGCCTCAGTTCAGAGGCGGGAGCCCGTTTAAAGATCCGTCGACGTGGTGCCACCTGGACGACGAGACAGGAGATCGAGCGAGTTCGGAGCAACCGCAACAAAGCGTGGGATGATGGTTGAAGACCGAAGGACCCGGATCGTTCGGTATAACATTTCTACCCACTTTGTAGTTTGTTAGTTTAGCGTTAATGGCAGATCCTGGGATATAGTATACGATAGCGCAGTTCTAAAAAGTTTTTGTTCCGCATATTGGCGTCTGTTAGACGGCCGGGGCGCTACCATAGACTTACATTGGTATCAGATCCTCACCATTAAGCTTTACTAATTTGTGCTAACGCGTTTAAAAGATCGATCGAACAGAATTTCCGAAACTACAATTTTCTGCACTAAAGTTTCTGTCGATTTTTAAAAGGGTCTAAAAATTATTTTGAGCATCACAGAAGAACAAGCAGGCTTTTATAAGAATACTGGTGAAATTTGGTGGCCCAACTCAACAGTAACGCCGCGGATCCGCGGCCCAAACAAGGGTTTGGCTGCGGATCCGCCGCCGTTTTGTGAGATTGGTACTCCAATTTTCTACAGTAGCTTCTACACAGTGAATTGTGGTTTCTGCAATGTTTCTTTTGGGCCCATATTTGGTTACTGTACAGCAGATGTACGTGGGGCCCACTTCGGGAAGTATTGTCGATCGAAATTTTAAACTTATTAGTATGCAGTACTTATATTATATCTCCGACCGGGAATGTCATTTGAGCGGTAAACCGTGTCTAATTGCTATAGTTCTTTTAGACGGGTTTGCGAACGTGACATTCGCGTTGATGTTCTGTGTTGTGCTGTGATGTTGCGGATTTGTCGTGGTGGATAGCAGTGTGCAATGGTAGTGCTTTTTGAATTTATTTATACATTTGATATTGCGGGACGAGCGTCCAACATGTGGACTGCCGTCACTACCTGTTTGTATAATATTCTTTTGGGGCACGACCGGGCTGAGGTCGATGTACCCGTTGTACATATTTTTATTTCTGTACTAGGTTTACCCCGCGATGGAGTGCACGGATAGCCGAGTTCCGGAGGGCAACGGATCCGTATCTCATGGCTTTGAGAGGCAGAGGGGCCTCACTCTAGAATTGGCAGACTATTCGCCGCACTCGTAGGGGGTACAGGTTGACCCAAGGAGGGGAGCTCAAGTTACCGGATTCCGTGAAGTGCCGGGTGGTCCATTCACTTTGCTGTAGGGGGCTGCCTCGCTTCAGGTTTTGGCGGGTAACTTGCTGCACCCGTAGGGATCGAGGTTTCATTGTACAGGCTATCCACACGACCAGGGGAACGTCGGGTTTCAGTAGCGGCTCTATGAAACCCGGGGATCCCAGATTATCTGTATTGTTCTGTGATGCTTATTACTTTTCTGTAATGTTGTATATTATCATGCCTAGAGCGATTATTGTATCTTTATATATACTGGTAGATGTTGTGTATGTTTTGCACCCGCGCTAGCCCAGTCCCCGCTCTGTCGTCAGTTAAGTAACCTAACGGGTAATGACGAGACCCAGTGACGAATGCGGATGGCATATACGTACATTTTATTTTCGTTCTTTTCTGGTGTGATTAATTGATGAGACTGTGTTGATTCTTATCAATACAAGGATAAAACAAACATATATTTGATGTTGTTGGAACAAATTTTAAAAAGAGTTATTACAAAGACATTTCCTTTTGTTATGCATAGTGGTATTCAGTTAAAATATCCTGCCCCTCATTCGACGAGGCAAGGGCCGAGATCCCTTCACCGGGAGTGACCCCTTTGGCAGAAGTTTACGTCAGGGTAATAACTTCAATATAGTCGATTACAAGTTACTTTGCATCGCGGTATTCAGTTAGAATATCCTGCACCTCATTCCACGAGGAAAGAGCCAAGATCCCTTTACCGGGAGTGACCTCTTTAGCAAAAGGTTTTCGCCACTATATATTTTATAAAAAGCTATCAGGTTCCTTCAACGAGATCAAGTTCATTACGTTAAAGGTTTTTCGCCAAAAACCAGCCGTAATCCTCCGACATTTCTTATGGATGGTCAGTAGTATTCAAGCTATGTTTGTTGACCTACGTCAAAGAATAGTGTTTGGTAGCTGCTGGGTATTCATTTATTGCATAGATAGATGCATTAGTTTAGGACAGACGTACAGCCTTGTTGGCCTACGTCAAGGGCATGTACGATGGACCTAAATTAATCATGACAACGACGGGTAGAACTTGACATGTGGCTTATGATTTGTTGGCCTACGTCAAGGTCATAAGAGCATGGGATAAAAATTACATCGGGAGTTTCAAACATACAGCAAACTTGCCAAACTTGCGCATACCTTCTGGAGTGTGATAACGTGAGTGGATACCGTCACGTTATCATGCGATGAGAGTTGGATCCCGATTCCCACTGATAAGTTAGTTTACTCTTCGGGTGATCCCGACTAATTCTTCTTTAAGGTTTGGAGGAGAATTTGAGATAACAGTAGGAGGTTTCCTGATTAGATAAAGTGATAACCATTCTGATCTAGGTTAGAGTGCACGCAGAGTGTTTCTTTTCTCTCTCTCTCTCTTTGGCAGCGACCTTTGACCGACCCTAGACTATGACTCAGTGACCAAGTTGACCAAACCTTCTTAAAATACTGGCTTTTGGATTGTCCGAGTTGCATAAATCATTACCGCTCCTTCTTTTACCCTTTGTATTTCTCAGAACACCCCGTATTACTACGGACATCGACTTCCATTAGATAGATCCATCGTATGGTTATATACGAACTCGAAGGGACTTCTTCAAGGATGGATCCAGGTTCAGGAGAAATAGAATTGGTTTATTCAGTTATCTTCTATCATCACCTTCTCTCAGGTTGCGAGGGCTCCTTGATTTAAGAGAGTACACCTATTACGCTTATTGGATGGTCTTCTTCCAAACCATAGGCAGGTGCTGAAAGATAGGGAATGAAGAAAACCAATTAGCCTAAGTAGGGTGTACAGAAGGTAATAACTAAAGACAAAATAAAGGGATTAGAAACAGGGAAAAGTAAATTGCGACTGCTATCATTCACGACAAAACCACGTACTTCATCGCCACTCCTATTTCACCTTTGTTTTACCCCCAGTTCGGGAGAAATAGAATAAGGTATTATCCAGTTGTCTTTTATCACCACCTCCTCTCAAGTTGCGAGTACTCCTAGGATTAGAGAGTACACCTATTATGCTTACTGGATAGTCTTCTTCCAAACCATAGGCTGGTGCCGAATGGTAGAGAAGGAAGAAAACCACTTAGCCTAACGATGGTGTACAGAAGGAAATGAATAAAGACAAATAAAGGGATTTGGAGAGACGACAAAGAAATATACGGTTAAAATCATTAATTGGATTATAGAAGAGGCATTATTAAGAATACCAGGATACCCCTTCGAAACATTTTCATATTTCAGTTACACTGTGCATTGTCAATTGAAAACTAATTTCCCGATTAGATACCTACTCCAGGCTGTGTATTTACCAGGTATGCTTCTCACATCTGTATGGTTTTACAGATGATGAGTGGGAGTAAGCTATTGGGAATTAGGTGACCATCCTCATTATATCGGAATTCTTTATAATTGGTGATATTTGAGGAAATCGCCTGGGTACAGTTTTCAACCTACGATGCACAGGATTTGAGTTATTAAACTCAGCGGACTTATACAAAGTATTGTATGTTGTCCAGTGTCCATCAGGACAAAGGGGTTGGTCCTCGTACTATGTTCTATTTTTACTTGTGACTTCTCTAGATTTTAGACAAGTGTTTCGTAGAAATACAATGTCTAAGTTTTGAGAAGTTGTGAGTATAGGAATAAAGTAGAGAACCAGGTGTCTCAAGTATCGGGATTCTTCGAAGAAATCAAAGATGTAGATTCTTATAATTGGTATTCAGTTAATGGTTTTTTAGAAACTTGTTTCTCTTTCAGGTTACTCATAATTGGATGGATTCCTAAGTTGAGTAATGACTGATTAGCCTTTCTCCATTGAAATGATATGCACTGGAGACAGTTGCATGATTAGAATCTGGTTCCAATTAAATATGAGCCAATGTTTCTATATTGAATATAGAATGGTTAATATCTTAATGATATTAAGGTACGGTGAGTTGTCCAGCTTATGCTTAAAACCAGACACTGGATAACTCAAGGCACGTTTCTGTAATGGCAGTTTGTGGGTTGACCCTGGCTTTGACGAGGGTTGATTTTCTACCATCTGGAAGATCAATAGTGATATTGTTCTTGACTCGCCACAGTTTTAGTAAAATGGATTTTTTTTCAGAAAACAATAGTGGGAGTATGGTAGAACTGGAAGTGATTCCAGAACCGCAAACGATTACGGAAAATTTAAAAGGACCTATATATTCAATCAGGTTTGACATTCGAATATCCACTCCGCAGTTATAGTGGGTAACCTTAGACACCCGAGAGGTACTCAGGTAGCCTCAAGGACGGTGACAGGGAGGTTCTTGTTTACCCCGACTTGACACTACTGTTGTTCCAGACTATGAGACCCGGCAGGAGGATATATATAGCGTCGTTCTAAACTAGTTTTAGAAGTACACGTATATAATATTCTGCCAGAGGGTTGTTGTGGTCAGTGGGAGCAGCGGAAGCATAGTGGGCAAGTAGCTTATGTCTATTTATAGGCATGAGCAGATATAGCAGAGATTAGATCATCTAATTTTGATGTAACAGTCATGGCTTCGACTTCATCAGAATAGGGGATGGATCTGTTAAGAAGGTAGTAGGGTGTGATGTCCTAGTATTTGGATGACATGCACAGAGTAGGAAGTAAAATTCCTATACTACGATTGGTTGTACTGTGGTCGTCACACAGTTGTTTCTCCACAAAGGACATGGATATAATATCTGACATTCTGGTCACTAGATCTATGGTTTTAGATCTAGATTTGGGTAGTTTTCCAATGTGGGTACTTTGACAGTATTTTAATAGTATTTTAGAATAGATGACTCCTGGCATGGTGGTATACCTGCAGTTGATGGAGTCACCCTCTCTAAAGGTGTCTTACAGACTGAAAAAGAGAGGGATGTGCATGATTGGCAAATCACTTGCTTAGGCAATTAAGTCAATCGTGAGATGTCAAATACCACACCAGATGTTGTTTTTGCACTAGATGCGATAAGTTTATATTAATCCAATCCTGGAGAAATATTAAGAAGCAGCTTTAGAACATAAATGGATGTTCTATGGATTTGATAATGGCAGTCTCCTTGAGGAGACGGTTATCATTCCAGGCTTCCAAGGTGACCTGGATGACAGAGTGATTGTCAGACTTATAGTTTTCCCTCTGACGAGGGACAGTATTATGGACAGGTTGTCCAAGAGGATACTGTGGGAGGCATGGTGCGCGATACTGATTAGGTTCAGTTATCAATACAGTCTAAGAAGTTTAGATTTGGAGTTCATTTGTGAACTAGGTCCCATCAGATATCCAGACATATTCTAAGACGCGTATTACTCGATTCGGGAGATGGCTTTCTCCACGAACTTGAGATTAAGAGAGACAAAGAAAGAAATATCAGGGCGGATCCACTCACTGAGGCTATGAGTATGTGATATCGCAATAATAGCCTTAAGTGCAAGTGGGAGATTGTTGGATATAGTGCCCTCTAAGTCAATTATTGGATCGCAGGTACGTGATTGCAATGATTGAGGGAGGACCTATACCGACATGACTGTCTTACTCGAGATGATAGTATGCTATCTGGTTTGTCTTTATCCTCATATACATGCTTTAGTTCACTATTGCATGTAGATAGAGCCCATAGAATTCTTGCTTGACTGCCAGCAGTATGATGGCGATCATATACGTGAGAGCTGGGGTCTATAAGCATATCCTTAAAGTGTCCCTAGTCGTGGGAGTTTCTAGACAGGGCATTGATACTCCAGTGTAGACTAGTGTATACAGTCGAGACCCCGACGAGGGGCGGTGGCCGGTCTCACAAGCCATTGGTGTCAGTTTGATCACCTAAGATGTATACAGGTGCTCATCGAGTTATGAGTACACCGGACTGGACTCGCCGGGAACATGCTAAGTTGGTATTATACATATCGTCAGATAGCATTTCCCTAGTGACATGTATGCAGGTTAGTTCATCGACCTGAGGTCGTCATTTGTCTCGTGTGAGTTCCCACTGTGCTTTGATTTATACCCTACCACGGGTCAAAGAAGTCGTGCAAACAGGTATTTTTTGGGTACAGTCCCGAGCCACATGGAGGCAGTGAGCAAATCGTCGGGGATTCGTCTCTCCCGGTATTGAGGGTGAGATTGCGCTGTGTTTCAGAGAGCCATTACACGAAATCCCTGGCCAGGGTAATCGAGATTTACTGGTAGGTATTCCAGTAGTATCTCAGGGTGTTCTGGGCTTCTCTCTTTGACACGACTTATACAGCTATTGGGGGTCTGACGTTTACCAGCCCCTAGGCCCTATATGCGATACTCATAGACGAATGGACCGGACTGTACGGATATTGTCACTGTCAGGCTCAGTAGGGTTTCTGGATGAGTTCGCTCGTCAGCTTCCCTTCCAATCAATATATAGGCAACCGTTACGTACAGCTAGTACCTCTGACGTGCTAGTGGTTATACCCAGAGCCAGTGTATTGATGAGTCATTAGAGTCCTCCACAGACAGTTTCCCACGTTCGGACGAAACGTTGTAGATGCCGTATAGTTTTATGGCAGGGTTCGGAAAATGCACGTGCGTTTACGCACGTGCCATATTTCGGGCAGATAATACTGGTAGGCTTTGGTTTAAGCCGGATCCGAGTATTATACTGTGTAGATATAATATCTTTGTCTCAGTTGCATTTGTATTCAATCGTAATACAAATGCGGGTATGTTTATACCGTTACGGGGTTATCCTGAAATTCGTTTCGGGGTCGCTTTTGGAAGTTGCCAGTTTTTAGTTTCCAGTTTTCTATCACCCGTCTTTAGCATTCGGTTAAAGAGGGATTTATCTTTTCTTGGGTGAGTCAGAGTTCTAGAAAGTTCTAGAAATGGTGACTAGCTTCATGAGTCATCAGTTCATTTATTAGTGCATTTAATGTTTCGATGACTAGGTTAATGATTCATGAATTGCATTAATGGTTTCTAGTGAGTCATTCTTTTCTTTAAGTGTTATGATAAGGATTATGCTTGTGGTGACCACTTCCCTCTCCTACACTCACCCCCCTTTGCTTCATAAATTGGCCGGCCACTTTTGTGGAGGCTCATGGATTCATTTTGGGAAAATATGATGATAGTTTTAGTGTATGGAAATTTCATAACTCATTTTATTCCATCACCGATTCCAAAAGGCAACTTCATTAACCGTTCGTCCATAACTTTGGACGTAACGAGACAAAGCGTTCTACTCATTCTCTACATCAATCTTGGTCATCTCTTTTAGCAAATTTGATGATCGAGTTGCCTCGGTTTAGAGGCGGGAGCCCGTTTAAAGATCCGTCGACGTGGTGCCACTTGGACGACGAGACAGGAGATCGAGCGAGTTCGGAGCAACCACAACAAAGCGTGGGATGATGGTTGAAGACCGAAAGACCCGGATCGTTCGGTATAACATTTCTACCCACTTTGTAGTTCGTTAGTTTAGCGTTAATGGCAGATCCTGGGATATAGTATACGATAGCGCAGTTTTAAAAAGTTTTTGTTCCGCATATTGGCGTCTATTAAATGGCCGGGGCGCTACCGTAGAATTACATGAGTATCGCATGTTGGGCCTAGGGGGCCGGTAAACGTCAGACCCCCAAAAGCGGAACAAATCGTGTCGGAGTGTAGCCTAGAACACCCTGAGAAACTACTGGAATACCTACCAGTAAATCTCACTTGCCTTAGCCAAGGACTTCGTGTAATGGCTCTCCTAGACAGCGCTATCTCACCCCCAATACCGGGAGAGACGAATCCCCTGCCGATCTGTTCACTGCCTCCATGTGGCTCGGGACTGTACCCAACTAAAACCTGTTTGCATGACTCCTTTGAGTCATGGTAGGGTAGTAATCAAAGCACAGTGGGAACTCACACGAGACAAATGACGATATCAGGTCGATGGACTAACATGTACACATGTCACCAGGGAACTGCTATCTAACAACAGGTATAATACCAACTAGTATGTTCCCGGCGAGTCCGTCCGGTGTACTCATAACCCAATGAGCACATGTATACATCTTAGCTGAACCAACTGACACCAATGGCTTGTGAGACCGGCCATCGCCCCTCGTCGGGGTCTCGATCCGTATACACTAGTCTACTAATGGAGTATCGATGCCCAGTCTCGAAACTCCCACGACTAGGGACACTTTAAGGATGTGCTTATAGACTACCCAACTCTCACGTATATGATCGCCATCATACTGCTGGTAGTCAAGCAAGAATCCTAAGGGCTCTATCAACGTGTAATAGTGATCTGTAATATCACCTAAAGCATGTACACGATGATAAAGATAAACCAGATAGCATACTATCATCTCGAGTAAGATTGTCCTACCGGTATAGGTCCTCCCTCAATCATTGCAATCACGTACCTGCGATCCAATAATTGACTTGAGGGCACTATAGCCAACAATCTCCCACTTTCACTTAAGGCTAATTATTGCGATGTCGCATACTCACAGCCCGTGTGATTCCGAACACCCAACTCCTCTACTAATCAGTTTCACAAAGCTTGTTTGTAAAACTATTGCTTTCGAGAAATAGCCTCAGTGAGTGGATCCGCTCTGATGTTTCTTTCTATATCTCTCTTTATCTCAAGTTCGCGGAGAAATCCATCACCCGAAATGAGCAATAACTGTCTTAGAATATGTTTGGATATCTGATGGGACCTAGTTCACAAATGAACTCCAAATCCAGCAAACTTCTTAGACTGTATCGCCAACTGAATTTAATCAGTATCCTGCATCATGCCTCCTTCAATATCCGCTTGGACCACCTTTCCAAACTACTGCCCCTCGTCAGAGGGAAAACTATAACTCTGACAGTCACTCTGTCATCCAGGTCACCTTGGAAGCCCGGAATGATAACCGTCTCCCAAAGGAGGCTGCCGTTATCAAATCCCAAGAACATCCACTTATGTTCTAAAACTGCTTCCAAACGTTTCTCCGGGATTGGATTGATATCTCAACTTATTGCATCTACTGCAAAAACAACATCTGGTGTGGTACCTGACATCTCAATTGCCAAAGCAAGTGATGTTCCAATCATGTATATCCCTCTCCCCTTTAGTCTGTAAGACACCTTTAGAGAGGGTGACTCCATCACTTGCAGGTTCACTACCGTGGCAGGAGTCGTCCATTCTAAAACACCTTTAGAATACAGTCTAAGTACCCAGATTGGGATACTACCTAAATCTAGATCTAAAACCATAAATCTAGTAACCAGAATGCCTAATATTATATCCATATCTTATGTGGAGAAACCACTGTGTGACAACCACAATATAACCAATCGTCGTATAGGAATTTCACTTCCTATTCTGTGTATGTCATCCAAATATCAGGACATCACACCCTACTACCTTCTTAACAGATCCATCCTCTATTCTGATGAAGTCAAAACCTATGACTGTCACATCAAAAATAGATGATCTATCTCCGCTATATTTGCTTTAGTCTATAAATAGACATAAGCTACTTGTCCACTATGCTTCCGCTGCTCCCACTGACTACAACAACCCTCTGGCAGAGTCATATACACGTGCACTTCTAAAGATAGTTTAGAACGACGCTATACTCATCCTCATGCCAGGTCTCATAGTCTAGAACAGCAGAAATGGCAGGTTTGGGTAAACAAGAACCTCCATGTCACCGTCTTTGAGAATACCAAAGTACCTCTCGGGCGCCTGAGGTTACCCACCATATCTGTGGAGTAGCTAATGGAATGTCAAACTTGATTGAATATTTAGGTTCTATTAAATTTTCAGTAATCGTTTGCGGTTCTGGAATCACTTCCAGTTCTACCATACTCCCATTACTGTTTTATGAAAAAGTCCATTTTCCTTAAAATGTGGTGAATCAAGAACAATATCACTATTGATCTTCCAGATGGTAGAAAGCTAACCCTCGTCATAACCTGGGTTAACCCACAAACAGCTATCACAGAAACATGCCTTGAGTTATCCAGAGTCTGGTTTTAAGCATAAGCCGGACAACTCCATATACCTTAACATTGTTAAGATATGATCCATTTTATATACAATATGGAAATAGAGGCACTGATTTAATTAGAACCAGATTCAAATCATGCAGCTGTCTCCAGTGCATATCAACTAAATGGAGAGAGGCCAATCAGTACTACTAAACTTAGAAGTGCATCCAAATATGAGTAACCTGAAAAAGAGAAGCAAGTTCTCAAAATCATTACTATCGACTGAATACCAAACACAAGTATCTGCATCTCCGATTACCTTGAAGAATACTGATACTTGCAACACGTGGTTCTCTACTTTACTCTTATACCTATAACTTCTCAAAACTTAGACCTTGTATTTCTACGAAACACTTGTCTAAAAACTAAAGAAGTCACAAGTAAACAGAATATAGTACGAGGACCAACCCCTCTGTCCTAATGGACATTGGACAATATACAATGTTTTGTATAAGTCCCCTGAGTTGAAAAACTCAAACCCTGTGCGTCGTGGGTTGAAAATTGTACTTATGGTTAAGAAGAATTACACCGCTGTTAAATGTTCCTTACCTAACCATCAACTGATATAGGTAAATGTCATGGACATAATTTCAAAAATTTATATCTCACTTTATAAAATAAACGTACAGATATATCGGTTTGAAATTGGTACACAACAACGGATATTCAAAACCAAATATTTATCGTCCGGCAAAAACCCAGGCGATTTCCTCAAATATCATCAATTACAACGAATCCCGATATAATGAGGATGGTCACATAATTCCCAATAACTTACTCCCACTCATCATCTGTAAAACCATACAGATGTGAGAATTGGACCTGGTAAATGCATGCCCTAGAGTATAGATCTAATTGGGAAATCAGTTTTCAATTAACAACGCATAGTGAATCTGAAACATGAAGATATTTCGAAGGGGTATCCGGGTATTCCTAGTAATGCATCTTCTATTATCAGATTCATGACTATAACCGTATATTTCTTTGCTATCTTTCTAAATCCCCTTATTTGTCTTTACTCATTACCTTCTGTATACCATCATTAGGCTAAATGGTTTTCTTCCTTCCCTACCGTTCGGCACCAGCCTATGGTTTGGAAGAAGACTATCCAATAAGCGTAATAGGTGTACTCTCCTAATCCTAGGAGCACTCGCAACTTGAGAGAAGGTGATGATAAAAGACAACTGAATAAACTTTTTTCTATTTCTCCTGAACTGGAGAAAAGCAAAGGTGAAGTAGGAGTGGCGATGAAATACGCGGTTTGGTCATGAATGATAGCAGTCGCAATTTACTTTGCTCTCTTTCTAATCCCTTTATTTGCCTTTACTTATTACCTTCTGTACACCACACTTGGGCTAATTGGTTTTCTTCATTCCCTACTTTTCGGCACCTGCTTATGGTTTGGAAGAAGATTATCCAATAAGCGTAATAGGTGTACCCTCTCCTAATCCTAGGAGCCTTCATAACTTGAGAGAAGGTAAAAGGAAAAGACAACTGAATAGTTCTATTCAATCTCTCCAGAACCAGAATCCATCCTCGAATCTGGAACAAGTTCTTTCGAGTTCGTATGTAACTATATGATGGATTTATCCAATGGAAGTGGATGTTCGTAGTAATACGGGATGTTCTAGAGAAATGCAAAGGGTAAAAGAAGGAGTAGCAATGATGTATGCAACTCAGACAATCCAAAAGCCAATGTTTTAAGAAAGTTCGGTTAACTTGGTCACTGAGTTATAGTCTAGGGTCGGGACATGGTTGCTGCCAAAGAAAGAGAGAAAAGAAACACTCTGCGTGCACTCTAATCTAGATCAGAATAGTTAATCACTTTATTTAATCAAGATAACTCCCACTGTAACCTCAAATTCTCCTCCAAACCTGAAAGAAAAATTAGTCGGGATCACCCGAGGAGTAAACCAACTCATCTGTGGGAATCAGGATCCAACTATCATCACATGATAACGTGATGGAATCCATTCACATTATCACACACCAGAAGGTATGCGCATGCCTGGCAAGTTTCAGTTTCTTTAGAAACTCCCGATGTGATTTTTACCCCATGCTCTTATGACCTTGACGAAGGCCAATATATCATAAGTCATATGTCAAGTTCTATCCGTCATTATCCATGTTAATTTGAACCCACCCGTACATACCCTTAACGAAGGCCAAAATAGTAGTACGAATGTTCCAAACCAACACATCTATCTATGCAACAGAAAAGTAACAAATAGCTACCATACACTATGCCTTGACGAAGGCCAACATACATAGCATGAATACTAAGTGCTACCCGTCTGAAATGACGGAGTGCTACGAATGGTTTTTGGCGAAAAACCTTTAACGTAATGAACTTGATATCATTGAAGGAACCGAATAGCTTTTTATAAATATATAGTGGCGAAAACTTTTGCTAAAGAGGTCACTCCCGGTGAAGGGATCTCGGCTCTTTCCTCGTCGAATGAGGTGCAGGATATTCCAACTGAATACCGCGATGCAAAGCAAAAAGTAATCGACTATAGTGAAGTTATTACCCTGACGCAAACCTCTGTCCAAGGGGTCATTCCTGATGAAGGGATCTCGGCCCTTACTTCGTCGAATGAGATGTTGGATATTCATAACCGAATACCACTATGCAAAACAAAAGAAAACATCCTTGTAATAACAGTTTTTTGAAAATTGTTCTAACAATATCGAATAGGTTTGTTTTCTTTGTATTGATCCGAATCAACGCAGTCCCATCAATTAGTCACGCCAATAAAGAACGAAAATATGATATACGTATATGCCATCCGCATTCGCCACTGGGTCCCGTCATCACCCGTTAGGTTACTTAACTTACGACAGAGCGGGGACTGGACTAGCACGGGTGTAAAACATATACAACATCTACTAGTATATATATCAATATATAATAATCGCTCCAGGCGTGATAAATGCAACATCACAGAAAAGTAATAAGCATCACAGAACAATACAGATAATCTAGGAGCCCCGGGTTTCCTCTGAGCCGCAACTGAAACCCGACGTTCCCCTGGTCGTGTTGATAGCCTGTGCAATGAAAACCTAGACCCCTACGAGTGCGGAAAGTTACCTTCCAAAACCAGAAGCGAGGCAGCCCCCTTCAGCAAAGTGAATGGACCACCCAGCACTTCACGGAATCCAATAACTTGAGCACCCCTCCTTGGGTCAACCTGTACCCCCTACGAGTGCGGCGAATAGCCCGCCAATTCTAGAGTGAAGCCCCCTCCATCTTAAAGCCATGGATGTGGGCCCGTTTCCCTCTAGAACCTGGCTCCGTGCACTCCACCGCGGGGTAATCCTAGTACAGAAAAGAAAATATGTACAACAGGTACATCGACCTCAACCCGGCCGTGTCCCAAAAGAATAATATATAAACAGGCAGTGACGGCAGTCCACATGTCGGACGCTCACCCCGCGATATCAAATATATAAATAAATCCAAACTACACTACCATTGCACATAAGCTATCCACCATGACAAATCTGCAACAATACAGCACAATACAGAACATCAACGTGAATGTCACGTTCGCAAACCCTTCTAAAAGGACTATAGGAATTAGACAAGATTTACCGCTCGAATGACATTCACGGTCGCAGATAGAAATGTATGTACTGGAAACTTTAAACAATGTTAGAAAATATCGACTTCGAAATAACCCCTGAATAGCCCCAAACAACTAGATAAAACCATATCCAAACTGGGCTAAACAAACAATACCATTGCACCAACTTTCCAGAGACAAGACCACACCCCAAAAACCAAACCCAGAAGCCTTGAAACGGCCGGCCTCCTTGGATTTTTGGTGAGTGTGCTCGGCCAAAATCCGAAGGATTGGTCTCGTGTTTGGGGTATGGTCAAGTGGTCAAGTCAGTAGTCTTCTGCAGTTGTTTAAATAATTTTTGAAGACACTTTTTAAAACAACAGAAACTGGAATGTGCAGGATATAGTTTGGGGCTCTTTCGATTTTGATACAGTAACATTGTCTAAACAAGCTAGCTAAGGGTTAATGGGTGGCTCTGATACCATGTAAGTCTATGGCAGCGCCCCGGCCGTCAATCCGAGGCCAAACGCGGAAAGAAAAACTTTTTATAAAACCGGCGCTAACGAAGACTTTTACCCGGATCGTACCATTAACACTAAATTAGCTAACTACAAGAAGTTAGAATGGCTATACCGATCGATCCGTGTCTTTCGGTCTTTAGCCACCATCCCTAACTCTTCGCGGCATCTCCGATCTCGCTCGATCTCCGGTCTGCTCGTCGAAGTGGCACCACATCTAGAAAACCTTTTACGGGCTCCCGCCTCAAACCGAAGCAACTCGGACATGAAGTTTGCTAGCCGACATGTCCAAGGTGAAGTAAAGAATGTGTGTGATAACTTTATCTCTATACATCTATTGATTCTCAACTCATGAGATTGTATGGATGGAGATTGAAGAAGAAGCCATTGATGAGGAACTTGTGAGCTCAAAAGAAGAAGAAAAAAAACTTATGTTGTTGTGAGATCTTTTGAGAGAGAGATATCTATCAATGATACAAAGCCCCAAGCCATCACATGGCTGCCCCTCTCTCTCCAAAATATCCCCACTAATCATAATTAGCCACAAAATCAATCCATGTCACATTTAATGTTCACCTAAACCAAGACCATGAGTCACCATTTGCATGTGGCATGAAAAGACGCATGTGGACAAAACTTGCACTCACATTTTCCTCCATCAAACATTTAAACAAAAAATGTTTAATCTAACAAAAAGATATGGCATCTACTAAAGTAAACTCATGACGGATCACAAGAATACCCCCCACCTTTATATACATAGCTGCATCCGTATTCCGACTGAATGCGAATGCAATGAGACGAAAGCAATCCAACAAATCTAATACTAGGATCCGGCTTAAACCAAAGCCCACTAGTATGATCCGTGCACAAGTGCACGTATATGATCGAACTCTGCCATAATACCATACGGCTTCTACAACGTTTTTCCCGAACTTGGGAAACTTTCTGTGGGGGACTCTAAAAACTCGTCAATACGCTGGCAGTGGGTTTAACCACAAGTACGTCAGTGGTACTAGCCATACGTAACGGCCGCCCAGGTATTGACCAAAAGGGAGGCTGGTGAGCGAACTCATCCTGAAACCCTACTGAGCCTGTCAGTGAAGATATCCGTACAGTCCGATCCGTTCATCTATGAGTATCGTATGTCGGGTCTAGGGGGCTGGTAAACGTCAGACCCCCCAAAAGCGGTACAAGTCGTGTCGGAGTGTAGCCCAGAACACCCTGAGAAACTACTGGAATTGTAGGGTGTTTTTCGTCACCCCATTGAGATGGGAATACGCGCACGCGTCTCAGGCGTACTACAGATTCCCCCTGCCTAGGGTAGGCTGGGGTTTAATGATTGTGGGGATCCGAATCTCCGGCAGCCGCGGACTAAGCTGCCGTTAATTACCCCTCACCTTTGGGGCGAGAGAACCTCCGATTAACGGGTTAAACTGGTCATGCGAACTCAATGTGCAGTGTACATGTGTTTTGTTTTGAAAGGGGGTTTTGGATATATCGGGAGCCACACAGAGTTTTTACGGGGGTCCCGCTACCCGGATAGCGGGCTGGGGGTCAAGGGGGCTAGCAGCCCCCTTGCGGGGTGCGGGGCAGCGCCCCGTTAGAAATTTTTTTCTAACAGAGACAGTGTCGTGGAATATGTGTATGTGTACATTTGTATACATATGTTATATATAAAAAAAAGGGAAAAGGGCATCCAAAGGATGCGTGGGGCAGCACCTTGGGCGCTGTGCGCTCAGGCGCAAGCGCGCCACGTGTCGGCACGTGGGCGCCTTGCGCATGAGCGCTGCGCGCTGGAGCGCAAGCGCGCGCGCCACGTGTCGGCACGTGGGCGTCTTGCCCATGAACGCTGCGCGCTGGAGCGCAAACGCACTGGAGCGCAAGCTCGCGCGCCACGTGTCGGCACGTGGGCGCTTTGCGCATGAGTGCTGCGTGCTGGAGCGCAAGCGCGCGAGCCACGTGTCGGCACGTGGGCGCTTGCGCTCGGGCGCAGTGCGCCGGAGCGCAAGCGCGCGCGCCACATGTCGGCTCGTGGACGCTTTGCGCTCGGGCGCAGTGCGCTGGAGAGGAAAAGAGGGCTTTTAGCCCCAAAAACTCTCGAAAGAGAAATTAGTGGAGTTAAACTCTTGAAAAAAAGAAGAATGTTTGGGTTGGGGAAATGGGTTCTTCTTCTTCCTCCTCTGTTGGCTGGCTCAAGAGATGTGAGATCTAAAAATCTCTTCTTTTTGAGATCTAATGATAGATCCAAGCTCCCCTTTGTGGGTTTTGTGGTGAAAAACTAATTTGTTTTATAAAAAGAAGAGTAAAACTCTTGATTTAATTCAAGAGAAAGAAGAAGGTTTTGGAACCTTGAAGAAGAAGGGAAGATCTCAGATCTGGAAAATTTTTTAGAGAGAGAAAAAGTTCTTTAGATATTTCATTATCTTTGCCTTTATAGGTCATACACTTTACACATAGCCCCTTGGGCTTCACAAAATGGCATTTTGCCTATCCCATGGCTCATGTGCCATTTCTTTTTGCACATAAGCCATGGGCTTTACAAAAATTTGGCTTTATGCCTATTTTTCTTAAATTTATCATAAAATAAAATAAAATAAATGCAACAAAATTATTTATTACAAAATTTTTATCTTGGCATAGGGGAAGGCCGGCCGCTTCATGTTTGGGCTCGACCCGGGCGTGGGCCCACTGGATCTGGGCTTGGGCCTACTTGGCTTGGGGTTGACTTTGATTTTGACTTGGTCAACCGGGGTGTAAATTTTTACCCCAACAAATTGCCCCCCATCAATAAATGCACACCATATATGTGGGTCGTGTGCATGAAATTGATGGATCTTCTTTCACGTGGAGGCGACTTGATTCGGTTCCCACCTTTTGGGAAGCTGGCACTGCCCTTTTTACGACATGGACGGTCGATGCGGCCCTTTTTGCGACTTGGACGATCAGTTCTGCCCTTTTTGCGACTTGAACGGTCGGTTCTGCCCTTTTAGCGACTTAGACGGTCGGTACTGCCCTTTTAGTGACTTGGACGGTCGGTGCTGCCCTTTTTGCTGCGTGGACGGTCGATGCTGCCCTTTTAGCGACGTGGACGGTCGGTTCTGCCCTTTTTGCGACTTGGACGGTCGGTACTGCCCTTTTAGCGACTTGGACGGTCGGTGCTGCCCTTTTTGCGACGTGGACGGTCGATGCTGCCCTTTTAGCGACGTGGACGGTCGGTTCTGCCCTTTTTGCGACTTGGACGGTCGGTTCTGCCCTTTTTGCTACGTGGACGGTCGATATTGCCCTTTTAGCGACTTAGACGGTCGGTGCTGCCCTTTTTGCGACATGGACGGTCGATGCTGCCCTTTTAGCGACGTGGACGGTCGGTTCTGCCCTTTTTGCGACTTGGACGGTCGGTTCTGCCCTTTTTGCGACGTGGACGGTCGATGCTGCCCTTTTTGCTACTTGGACGGTCGGTGCTTGATTTGACTTGCTCTGCCTCTTGCAGTGTCAGGGGTAGACTTGACTTGCTCCGCTTCTTGCGGTGTCGAGATTGGATTCTGACTTGCTCCGCCATCTGCAGTGTCGGAGTGGAAGTTGACTTGTTGATTTTGATTTGGGTTGACATCAGCATCGCTATACTGGAATATGGTACCAGGAGCGAATCATCTATCATTGAGAGGATTTTGGGATTGTTTTACGCCCGTGGATTTTATACGGTTTTGCAGGATGTATGATCCAGACCGTAGGGCCGGAAAAATTTCGGGACTTTGTCGGCGTCTGCATCGCTGCACTGGAATATGGTACCAGGAGCGACTCGTCATTCGCCGTTGGGGTATGGGATTTGGAATTTGGTTGGCGTCTGCATCGCTGCACTGGAATATGGTACCAGGAGCGACTCATCATTCGCCATTTGGGGATTGGGGAGCGATGGCTTAGGAGACAGGTTTAGATCCCTATCGCCTAAGACTTTTCAATTTTATGGGCCGTGAGGGTCCCATGAAAGCATTTTCTCCCTACGAGTCGTAAGGATCCCGCAGGTGTATTTTCTCTTTAGGAGTCGTGAGGACTCCTAAGTGTGTTTTTCCTTTATGAGTCGTAAGGATCCCACAAAGGTTTGTTCTCCTCATATATCGTGAGGACACATGAGTGGGTCTTATCAATGGAGCATCATTCCCAAAGCGAAGACCGGCCGCGTAACTGGTGATTACTGTGGGGCATGGGTATGATGAGAATTATTTGAGCCCGTGGATTGTATACGATGGTCAATTTGGGGACCCACCGTAGGGCCAGGAGAATTTTAAGAAATCGGATTTTGGTTGGCATCTGCATCGCTGTACTGGAATGTGGTACCAGGAGCGACTCATCATTCGCCGTTTGGGGACTTGGAATTTGGATCTTGTTTGGCATCAGTATTGCTGCACTGGAATAATGCCAGGAACAACTCATCATTTGCCTTGGGAGGACTTGGGATTTGGGTTTTTGGTCGGCATCAGCACCGCTAACACTGAAGCGAAATGCCAGGAGCGACTCATCATTTGCCGTTGCCCGTTGGGGGACGATGGCTTAGGAGACAGGTTTGGGTCCCCATCACCTAAGGCTTTCAATTTTATGGGCCGTGAAGGTCCCATAAAAGCATTTTCTCCCTACGAGTCGTAAGGATCCCGCAGGTGTATTTTCTCCTTAGGAATCGTGAGGATCCCGCAGGTGTATTTTCTCCTTAGGAATCGTGAGGATTCCTAAGTGTGTTGCTCCTTTGTGAGTCGTAAGGATCTCACGCAGGGGTTTTCTCCTCACAAGGTCGAGAGGACTTTGCGAGTGTATTTCATCTCTTTTCACGAGTTTGCGCCCTTTCGGGTTTTCGCAGACTCGCCGGTAGTCCTGCTGTTTTTACTCACGGAGCCCTTTCGGGTTTTCATCCGTGCCCGTTTTGCTTGTGGACATACCGATTTTTTTTTTTTTTTACCGTTGGTGGGACTTTAAAAGTAGTCTCACCGGCGGGATTTGGGAGAGATAGGGGTCGTTTACGTCCGTGGATTGTATACGGTTTTGCAGGATGTCTGATCCAGACCGTAGGGCTGATGTGCTCAATTCACCTGCGACTTGGAGCATTTACGTGTAGTATTTCTTGAGATATCGGCCATTGATGGGTGGCATGGGCCTTTCTCCCTCGGCACTTATTAGTTGGTAGGATCCTCCGTCGAACACTTTCTCGATGACGTATGGTCCTTCCCAATTTGGCTCGAATTTTCCCTTGGCATGTCGATTGGGGATGATCGGTCTTTTGAGGACCAACACCAATTCACCTTTCTTGAAAGCGCGGAGACGGGTTATCTTGTCATAGGCCCGTGACATTTGGGCTCGGTATAGCTCCAGATTTTGCTGCACCGCGAGCCTCTTTTCTTCGAGGGCATCGAGTTCTTCAAGTCGAAGGAGCACGTTTTCCTCCTCCATCAACTCATGCTGAACGGCCATTCTTAAGCTTGGAACTTCGACTTCGAGGGGGAGGACCGCCTCCACTCCGAAGAGCAATGAGTATGGAGTGGACTGAGTTGGAGTACGATGCGTGGTACGATATGCCCACAATGCCTCGTGAAGTTTGAGATTCCAGTCTATCTTGTTGGCTGAAGCATTTTTCCTCAGGAGCTTGCATAGAGTCTTATTGAAGGCTTCGGCTAGCCCATTGGCTCTTGGATTGTAGATGGAGGAATATCTCCAGTCTATGTTGTGCTGAGTAGCGAACCTTGAGACATTGAAGCTCTTGAAAGAAGGCCCGTTTTCAGAAATGATTCTTCTTGGTGTACCAAAGCGGTATAGAATATTGTGTTGGAAGAATGTCAGAATATCTTTTGTCTTGACTTCTTTTAGCGGGACAGTTTCAGCCCATCTGGAGAAGTAATCAGTTGCGGCCAGTATGAACCGGTGGCCTTTGGATGACGGAGGATCAATTGGGCCAACAATGTCGGTGCCCCAGACTTCGAAGGGCCACGACGCCACCGTAGGATGCAATGGATTGGGATGCTTGTGAATAAAATCACCGTGAATTTGGCAGATATAACATTTCTTTGCATGCTCTCCGCAGTCCCGTATCATGGTGGGCCAATAATACCCAAGCCGTTTAATTTGCAGTCGCATCTTGGGGCCAGATTGGTGAGCACCGCAAACGCCTGAGTGAACTTCTTTCATGACTTTTTGGGCTTCGGCCGATGACAGGCACCTGAGCCAGAGTTGGTCATATGACCTGCGGTATAGCGTGTCATTTACAAACACGTATCGAAGAGCTCTCTTCTTCAGCTGAATCCTCGCAGGTTTTTCTTCGGGCAGCTTGTCGTATCGGAGGTACTCTATGAAGGGTTCTCTCCAATCGGGCTCATCTTGGATGATCGAAGCTTCTTCCGCAGGACTGCTCTTCTGTTCCGCGCTTTCCTCTTCTCGTAGAGAGACTGGGGGTAGAATTTGCCGGCTCCTGACTGTGATCAGAATTTCATCCATGTCAGGATCAGCCAGCTCATTGGCCAAGCGAGCGAGTACATCAGCCTTTCCGTTCAACGCTGTAGGGACTCTCGTTAGTTCGATATGAGTGAACCGTTTCATGAGTTCCACCGCTCGGCTTCTGTACCGAGCCAACTCGGGTTTGTATATCTTATAATTGCCGCTTACTTGGTTGACGACAAGCTGGGAGTCACCGTAAACCCGTAGTCGATGGATTTCCATTTCTATGGCGAGCTCCAAACCAGCTATCAGAGCTTCATACTCAGCTTCGTTGTTCGTGCGAGGTTCGGTGAGAGCGAAAGAACGCCGTAGGGTTCCCATTGATGGCGTGATGAATACAAATCCTATCCCTGCTTTTATCTCCGGGACGCTTGATTTACTGGAGGTCCTTATTGACGAGGCTCCATCGAAGTAGAGCTCCCAACATGGCTCATCTTCTTCGAGGTGCAGCACTTGTTCATCGGGTAACTCACAATTTAGCGGCGACCCTTCTGGTATGGGATGAGCAGCGAGAAAGTCTGCAAGAGCTTGCCCTTTTACTGCTTTTTGAGGAGTATAAACTATGTCAAACTCAAGTAGCATGACAGCCCATCTTGCCATCCTGCCGGCTAGGCTTGCTTTGGTCATCAAGTGTTTGAGCGGGTCGACCTTGGAGATCAGCATAACCCGATGAGCGAGCAAATAGTGCCTCAGCTTCTTCACAGCAAATATTAGAGCCAGGCATTGCTTTTCGATTGGGGAGTAGTTGTGTTCCGCCCCGACTAGAGTTCGACTGAGGTAGTAGAGGGCATTTTCTTTTCCATCCTCGTTATTCTGGGCAAGGAGCGCACCGAGGGACTCGTCCAGCGCGGCAGTGTAGAGAATCAGCGGTTTATTTGGAATGGGAGCGGCCAGCACTGGAGGGTGCAACAAGTATTGTTTGATGTTTTCGAACGCTGCTTGACATTCGGCATCCCATATAAAAGGAGCTCCTTTCTTCATGAGCTTTGAGAAGGGCCTATATCTCCCCGAGATAAACCTCCGTATATAAGCAAGCTTGCCTTGAAAAGATCTTAGCTGCGTCAGACTCTTCGGAGGGGGCATATCCATGATGGCCTTTATCTTTGATGGGTCAACTTCGATCCCTCGATGCCGGACTATGAAGCCCAGGAATTTTCCCGATGACACGCCAAAAGCGCACTTCAGAGGATTCATCTTCATATCGTATTCCCTCAGTCTGGTGAGAACGGTCCTAAGATCTTGGATGTGGTCGGCCTTGGCCTTAGTTTTGACGACCAGGTCATCAACATAACATTCGACGACTTTATGGATTAGGTCATCAAAGATATTAGTCATTGCCCTTTGATATGTAACACCTGCGTTCTTCAGTCCGAACGGCATCACCTTGTAGCAATATATCCCGATCGGGGTTCGAAATGCTGTGTGTTTCTCATCCTCAAGCGACATCTTGATCTGATTATATCCAGACGAGCCATCCATAAAAGTGAACAGCTCGTAATTTGAGGTGTCATCGACCATCATTTCCATGACCGGTAGCGGGAAGTCGTCTTTAGGACATGCTTTGTTGAGGTCCCTGAAATCGACACAAACTCGGATCTGCCCATTTTTCTTCTTCACTGGGACTATGCATGCGATCCAGTCCGCGTATTTCTCTTCCCTGATGAAGCCGGCATCGACGAGCTTCTTAGTTTCCTCGATGACCTTTTCTTCTAGTTCCCTTCTCATTCTTCGAGGAGCTTGTTTGACTGGCTTAGCATCAGGATATATAGCCAACTCATGTACGGCCACTTCAGGGGAAAGGCTGGCATTTCTTTGTATGTCCACGCGAAGCAGTCGACGAACTCATGCAGCAGGGCAATTATCTGCGCTTTCATTTCCTCTGACAAGAGCGAGCTGATGTAGGTCGGCCTTGGATTATCGGGCGTTCCTAAGTCAATCTCGGTTAGCTCGTCAAAGGTTGCTTGTCCGCCATCTTCGAGCTCTTGAGGAGCTTCTTCTGGCTCGGCTATCTCGTCCTCATCATTTGATCTTTCGCTGGCCTCACCAACATGGATCATGTAGCACGCTTTGGAATCAGGTTGAATGTAGCCTATGCCCCGTCTATCTGGAATTCGTCCATCGATGAGTGCTCGGACCTGGGACGGATGCCATAGCCCTTCGTAAAACTTTGCTTCGGACTCCGTTGATATAACCGGCATCCGCACTTCTTAAAGTATTCCCGCATCTCGGGCGCATAGTATCTGGGATTGAGGACGGCTCTTATGCCTCTCTCATATGGAAGGCACGCGACAGACAAATCGTCCGGGTGCGCAACGGGGTTTGACCCATAAAACAAGATGCCCTTCTGTCCACTTTTCCTCCCGGGAACGTAGAAAGTTTTCAGCTGGTCCACGGTGGAGATTGATAATGCATCGAGCTCTTTGCACATTTGCTCTGGTACCCTTGTAACGGCTAGGGATCCTTCTGCAACTTCGAAGGTCTCTCGTAGTTTTGCTTGTTGCGTGGGGGTCTAATCTGCACCGCTGTTGCACGACAGGTCCTCCTCCTCTGACTCTTCAGTGTCGCTGCCGAGATGAGGGCGGACTTTACTGCTAGATGGGGCTTCAGTGACGGATTCATCCGTATCGCTGCCGAAACGAGGGCGAGTTTTATGGAAGGACGGGCTTCCAGCGTCGGACTCATCAGTGTCGCTACCGAAATGCAGGCGCACTTGGGCATTTTTGCTTTTGAAAGTGACAGCCGGCGCAGATTTGCTTTTGAGCCTTGGGGCTGGTCTATCCTCAGTCAGTTATGGCTTAGCATTTTGGTGGTTCATAAAATACCGAGAATCTTCATATCGGACTTCATGCACACCGAACGGTTGGATGTCTCCGTCAATGCGTCTTTCTTCGCCATTTTTAGTATACTTCATGCATTGATGGAGAGTTGACGGAATGATGCCATAATCGTGGAGCCACGGCCGCCACAAGAGAATCTTATAAGTCGTGTCGGCGTCGATCACGTATATCTTAGCTTCGGTCTGCAGATCCCCGAATTTGATTGGCAGAGCTATGGACCCCAGAACTTGCTGGCAATTTTGGTTGAAACCTTGAATAACAATCCTCTCCCTTGACAGGTGTCGGACGTCCATTGACAAACTCTTCAGCGTCCGCAAGTTCATGATGTTCACTGAGGACCCCGGATCAATCAATATGCGATTAATTCGATCTCCGTCGCTGTACCCGGTCACGTAAAGCGGCCGATTATGCTCAGCCGTTCCCAGTAGCAAGTCTTCATCCTTAAATGTGACTGCGGTAGCATGCAAAGCATGCTGGGCTTCTTTCATATTAATTTCCGCAAAGTGAGCCTGATACCGCTCGGGGTTTTGTAGAGCGTGAATGAGAACATCTCTAAGCTCCTTAGATAGGACCAAGGCGTCGTAGATGCTCAGGAGAGACGGAAGCTTCCGGAGATGTGCCAAGACATTATAGTCCACCGAGGAAGGACTTATGTTTTCATCAACCGGTTCTCTGCCATCTTCTTCATTAGCGACTTGTTTTTCCTTCCCTTTTGGGGCGTTGCCCTGATTTGGCGGTAGAGCCCTGCCGCTTCTAAGCTGGATTTGATTGGCCGTTGTGGCGAGCTCCTCATCCTCTTCGGGAAAACAGAGCTCCTCTTCCGAGTCACTGCCAAGATGGATGGCGTAGCAAGTCACTACTGGGATCTTTTCATTAGAGTCTTCTTCTAACTCCTCCAGAATTTCAGCCGCTTGTACAGGGAAGAACTCCTTCAATTGAATCAATGTTCTTTCCTTTTGTTCATATTCTTCGAGGGAATCGATATATTTTTGAATGGTCGATCTCCCTGCAGACTCTTTTTCGCACCGAGCTGCACTTTTCTTCTTCTTGAGCTTCTTGGATTTTGAGCCTGAAGGAGCCGCATTGGCAGCTGGACTGGTAGGCTTCTTCTGTCCTTCCTATTCCATCCTGGGCTCTTTCTGAAGCAGCTTTAGCATCTTCTTCGTCTTATTAGATATGTGCATACTCCACGGAGGCTGCGATGAGTCGGTTTCGTTTGTCGGGGCAGCGGGTTCAGCTGTCTGCTCCCAGAAGGCTTCAACTTCTGTCTGTATAAAGTTGGCGGTCGCAACTTGATTGTTCACCAACACGCTTTTGGACAGCTCGATCTCTCCAGCCTTGTACTGCTTCTCGACCCAGTCTTTGAAGATATAGCAATCCTCGATCGCATGGCTCACTACTCGGTGGTACGGGCAATACAGAGAATTGTCGGTCATTTTTGCTTCTTGGGGTCTTTTCGACTCCGGCAATTGTAGGCCGTTGTTCAAGGCATCTTTAAATATCTTGCGGACCTTGTCCCTTCTGAAAGAGTAAACCTTGTTCTTTTTCTCCTCTAGGGAGGGCCCATCTCCTCCCAGCAATGGCTTTCGAGACCGGTTAGTTTTGGATTCGGCCGCCCTTCGCTTTTCTTCATTGTCAGACGCATTGAAGACATTGGTACTGCTGGAACTCCCGCTTCTACGGTGGTCGTCCCGCTTGCTTTTCCAAGTTTTCTCTCTCTGAGAATCCAGCGGGGACTCTTGCTTTGAGCGTTCCAGCATTTGGACTTTCTTGGTTAGCTCCTGAAATGTCTTGAGGCCCGCCGTACACAAGAATGGGACCATCTAATTGCTGAGGTTCCCAATGAGAAGGCTGACGGACTAGTCCTGCTCCAGCGGCGGTTCGCACTTGACTGTGAGATTACGCCATCGAGCGATAAAGTCGGTGTTGCTTTCATTCTTCCCCGGCTTGGTCCTTACAAGGTCGGCAATGGAGATTTTATCACTGACACTCATGAACCTTTGCCGAAACAGGGACTCCATTTGGGCAAAGGTAATGACGGACCCATCCGGTATACTCGCATACCAGTCGAAGGCGACGCCGGTCAGGCTGTTGACAAACTAACGAAGAAGGAGAGCGTCATTGCCCCCTGTATTTCCGCACGATGCTTTGAAGTGGGCGACGTGCAGATTTGCATTCCCCGTTCCATCAAATCTTCCGAACTTAGGAATGACGTAGCCGCTTGGGAACTCAATCAGATCGTACTGTGCGGGGTATGGCCGCCCACTACTGCCGATTTATTTCTGAGCTTCAGCTTCGGCCACCAATGTTTTAACCTTGCTGGTGACCAAATCCATTATCCGATCCTGTGTTAGCGGGATAGTGCTATCTGGGGCCAAGGCGTCCCCAGAAGCGAAGTGTGGCCGGCTTTCATGTGGCTCGACCAGTCTTGGACCCGAAGGAACAGGCATTGGCTGCCTCGGATTGTCATCACCCGGCTGATTAGTAGCGGCTTGCGCTTGATTGGGAGGCGCTCGAGCAATTTGAGCCGTAAGATGCATCACCACATTCGTTAAGTCGTCAATCTTCGAATAGAGCTTGGCCATCTCTTTATCTTTGCTCCTGAGCTGTTTTCGAAGCTCTTGAAGCAGCTCTTGCTCTGCAGTCCTGAGGCGGAAAGTCGGCTCTTCCTCGCTGTCCGAGCTTGACTCTGCATGGACCAAGGGGTCTTTCTGCCTATCATCCTCATCGAGAGGGTTTTCTTCATCCAGCGGGGGCGGCTGTTCTTGGGCAGCGGCAACCACATTCAGGCTAGATTGGGCTTGGGATGTGGTGGCCCCATCCTTACTTTTGCTGCGAAGGTTGTCGCTGGGGCGTCCGCCCGTCATATAGACCGTATGGATGATATATCCGGCCGTCTTTCTATCATTGGCAGCTGATTTCATGGATTGCTGTCTTGACCCCCTTGTTTCGGTAGCTGGTAGTCGATTGAAGGCGGCTGGCCTAACCAGGTTCTTGAATGGTGCTGGCGCTTCTTTTCTGGGTTCGCCCCACTGCTTTCGTGCGGCACAGAGCGCTTGATAGACTCTTTGTCACGACCCGAAAGAGCACGTGACTGGCCCTTGAACCATATGAAGTCTAAGGGACTCCATCTGATCCAAGTAAGCCAAAAGCCCAGAAATCTAAAACAATTTAGAGTAAAAAAACATATTTTGTAAATTATTTTCCAATGTGGCATTTTATCACACACTTACAACGCCTAAGCAAAGAGCACAACCCACACGAGCAATATAATATACAACGCCTAAGGGCGAGGATCAAACCCAAGAGAATCTCCAATAAGCAAGAAAATCGTAATACTACTGAGCGCGACTCTAAGGTCGAAATAATACATCACTTGCGTCTAAGTCTGAAACAATATACAAGTTTTGGTTGATGGAAATTCTAGATACAAAGAATAATACAAGTACAATGGTGGTTCTGATGCAAAGAATCCACCTACCGAGCAAATCACCCGCAAAGGAAACAATGTGCCGGAAATGCCGCTATGGAACCTGTACGGCAAACCTGCAAGAACTGTGGCACAACGGGGTGAGTTGCCAACTCGTGAATAGAAAATATCTACAAGCAGAAATTGGAAGCAAGACATAAACCTAAGTCATAACGATCAGATATAATATAAACCTCAAATAAATAAGTTTGAAGCATAGTAAAGTAGCAATGTAACATCTAAACATAAGTGTAGTGCCGAGTACTCGTACCAGTGCCTCACGTAACAATGTATCACAGATATGATGTATGTATACGGTAAAATGAAAACAGGAGATATCGTGAATGAAATCGTCAGAAAATCAACGTCGAGCATTGACACAAACTATATATCTCAAAATCAAATGAAACCCATATATCATGTATCCGACATGTATGCAACATTCATGAGGGTACTCTATCAGGTATTACTAACAGGTGATGCAATGCATACACAATAAATGTGGGGTAGGGGAGATATAATATACCATCAACCATAAAGGCCCCGAGCACATAGGCTCCTCTCCAATCGAGCTCATAGGCTCCGAGCACATAGGCTCCTCTCCAATCGAGCTCATAGGCTCCGAGCACATAGGCTCCTCTCACATCGAGCTCATAGGCTCCGAGCACATAGGCTCCTCTCCAATCGAGCTCATAGGCTCCGAGCACATAGGCTCCTCGCACATCGAGCTCATAGGCTCCGAGCACATAGGCTCCTCTCACATCGAGCTCATAGGCTCCGAGCACATAGGCTCCTCTCACATCGAGCTCATAGGCTCCGAGCACATAGGCTCCTCTCACATCGAGCTCATAATGCATATGTAAATTTGCATAGATCATCATAATGATATATTAAGTATGCGTATATATACATCAGCGTCCCATACCACTAATATATATATACTCTATAGGTATACATATATATTTCAGCGTCCCATACCACTGATATATATACGCAGGAGTAAAATAATCTAGAATCATTATATGCAACCATATCACAGTGCGAAATCCATGAATTATAATACATGCAACAAGAACACTAATATAAGCATGCAACTATGTAAAGGCATGTGCACAAGGAATATGAATCATTAACATATGAGCATGCAATGCAATGCGAGCCGTAGAATAAATGGTAAATGAATAATAATGCAGCTTACCATTTGAAATAAGACAAATCGGGGTTTTTGTAATAGGTATGACTTGGGTCTAGTCTACCATCTATTATGCAAACCACAGATCTAAGTATCAAGTCAACCGGGAGGGGTATGGAATCCACCTAAATCTAGGTCGATATAAATATATATCCAAATAATAGTCAGTGATCCCACCTCAATAGTATCGCGTACAACACAGTATATCATATGGCAATCCTCAAGTCATGAGTGCGGATCTATCATCAATATAAAGCACGTACGGTAAATCGTCGTACGGTGTCCCAATAGCTGGGTACGATCACTATCACATTATCTCATCAAGTACCTGGTATTCTCATCATCATAACACATAATCTGGGATACTGAATCTAATCCTAGTACAAATCGATACCATCTATATAATTATGAATGCGGGGGTAAAACACATGCCCAAAGGCCCGCTAAGAATCACATATCGTATCCCAAATACGAATCATATCAAATCACCGATCTCACGGCACCCAGCCCAATATCATTGACTCGTCTCCAAAGTTGTCCAATATCATCATCAACGAAGTGTAAGTATAGTGAATATGCAAGGGTGTGCGTGTGGGTGTAAACCTATTCTAGGGTTCATGGCTATGAACTACACTAATTTACTTCTGAGCCTAAACTATCCATAAAACACCTAACCCAATATCCATGACACACTGTAACTATCATATATAGTATATCAACTACGGACTGCGGGGGTGCTATACGTCATCCCCCGACTTCCCCCTGTAGATATAATCTACTCACCTTGCGTCTTCATTTGTCGACGTCACCACGCGCATTGCTTGTCGTCCCGAAGTCTTCATGGGGTACCTACACATCAACGTATCGTATATGCGTATTAAAACCAAATCAAAGCTAAACGGCACACGAAACCCAAAACGATACGATAAGGGGCCTATAGGTTAGAACCTATGGCACGCCTTCAAAACCATCAATAACTCCTCTATATCGTCGTATAAACGCCAAATAGTCGAGGCAAAACACAATACACAATTGCAGAATTAACAATACGGAATACGGAAACACGAATCCAAAACAGCAACTTAGGAAATATGTCCCAGATTTCACCCTAGGTCCAATTAGACAAATCTATATATATCAGGGGTCTAATCTACAGATGAGGAAACACCAAAACCAAAACGAGCCAAATTGGTGGGGTCCAGGCCGCAAATTGCGGCCAAATGGGTAAAATTTGCGGCCGGGAAAAGGAGTTAGGGGATGGGGTCTTGGTGGTAGCTTCCTGGGTGCCTGCACATACCACTGTCCAATCAATTTTAATTTAAAGTGTCTCGGGTGATAGCAGATTCAATATACCCTTCACAGATTTCACAAATTTTCCGATATCGGTTTCTAAAAATCCGTATTCTGGGTTTAAGCTTCAGGTTAGGGTCTCAATTCATACACTAGGGTGTTTATATAACCTCAACTGAGCTCAATTTCACAATACAACACAAGTTTCTCTCAAACCCTAACTAGGTTTTCACCAAGTCCATAATATCACACAATATCGATTCAAAACTAAACATGGGGTAAAGGAAATGCTAGAATTAAGCTAATGTTTCAGAATTTACCTCAATTGGCAACTCAAGAAAATTCTTGAGTTGCCCCTAGTGTCCCAAATCCTTGCTTCTTTAGCTCCAAGTGTAGATCTAGGGATTGTGCACATTTTTTATGAAATGGGGGTGGGGTTTTGGAGTGATTTTTGAGGTGATTAGAGGACTTGAAGATGGGGGGAAAATGAATGGCAGGAGCAGCAGCAGCAGCTCAGGAAGAGAGGGGAGAATTGAGAGGAAAACCAAGAGAAAATGGCTAAGGTTCAAGTCAAAGTCCTCACCTACCCCCTCTTCTCACCATACCTAGTTTCTTTAATCCTTTTCTCTTTTCTTTTCCTTTAAAAAAAAACCTTTCTCACTTAAATAGTAAACCCAAAAGAACCATGACAAATAAAATGTAACACAAGTGTGAAAAAGTGATATGTGCATGTTTTGCACAAAATTGCCAAAAATCCAATTAGCGATTTTTAATCGCGATTAGCACTAATTTAGCATATAACTAATCAATTAAACTTAGAAATGGTGAAATTATCAAATTTACCCTATTTTAGAATTTTCCATAATTTTTCTCAAAATTTTTCCTATTTATTTGTATTTAATAATGCCAAAATATTAAAATATTCAATAAAATAATATTAAATTATAAAAATTCCCTAAAATAATATTTTTATTATTTCGAAATGTTACAATCTACCCCCCTTAAATAAATTCGGTCCCCGAATTTAAAAACCTAACTATACGCACCTTCAAAAGATAGGGATACCTCTTCCTCATCTCGCTCTCGGTCTCCCAAGTGACTTCCTCGCCGCTCTGGCCACGCCAAAGTACCTTGACGGACGGCATCTCTTTCGACCTCAATTTCTTCACTTGCCGATCCAAGATCATCACCGGCTGCTCTGCATAGGAAAGGTCGCGCTCAAGCTGGATCGTCGGGTGCTGAATCGCATGCGAAGGATCATGAAGATATCTGCGGAGCATCGAAACGTGAAATACGGGGTGTACGTCTGGAAAAATGGGCGGAAGGGCTAAACGATACGCAACCGCACCAACACACTCAAGGATCTCGAAGGGGCCCACATATCTGGGACTAAGCTTTCCCTTCTTTCCAAACCTCATCACGCCTTTCATTGGGAAGACCCTCAAGAAAAACATGATTACCAACGGAAAACTCAAGTCTGCGCCGACGACGGTCCGCATAAGACTCTACCTACTCCGGGCTGCTCTCATCCTATCGCGAATCAATTGGATCTTCGCGGTCGTCTCCTCCACAATCTGCGGCCCTAAGATACTGCTCTCTCTGAGCTCCGTCCAACAGGTGGGCGACCTGCATCTCCTCCCATAAAGAGCCTCAAACGGTGCCATCTGAAAGGTCTCCTGGTAGCTGTTGTTGTAGGAGAACTCTACTAAGGGCAAATGATGATCCCAGCTACCTCCGAAGTCTAATACGCATGCTCTGAGCATGTCCTCGAGAGTCTGAATAGTCCGCTCTGACTGCCCGTCGGTCTGCGGATGGAATGCTGTACTGAAACTCAAGCGAGTGCCCAAAGCCTCCTGAAGCCTTTGCCATAGCCGGCTAGTAAACTGGGTGCCTCTATCGGACACGATACAAGTCGGAACTTCGTGCAGTCGTACAGTCACATCCATGTAAATCTGGGCATACTGAGCAAATCCGAAAGTCGTCTTCACCGGTAAGAAGTGTGTCGCCTTCGTCAAACGATCCACGATCACCCAGATGGAGTCATACCCTCGACTAGTCCTGAGTAGACCCACAATGAAATCCATAGATATCTATTCCCATTTCCACTCCGGAATGGGTAACGGCTGTAGCTCTCCCGCAGGCCTCTGGTGCTCAGCCTTGACTTGCTGACAAGTCAGGCATCTCGACACAAAATTTGCAATGTCCCTCTTCATACCGTCCCACCAGTAAACATCTCTCATATCATGGTACATCTTGGTGGAACCGGGATGAACACTATATACCGACCGATGTGCCTCCTCAAGAATCTCGCGCCGTAATCCCTCAGCATCTGGTATGCACAGTCTAGCTCCAAATCGTAGTATCCCCTGATCATCGATCACGAACTCGGAAAATCTGCCCTGTCCCATCTGTGTCCTGATCTCTGAACAGCGGTCATCACTGTGCTGTGCCTCATGTATACGGTCAAGCAACTGTGAGCGTGCACGAACATGCGCAATTTGTCCTCCGATCGGCGTAAACTCGAACTGTACCCAGCTGTCGCATAAGACCTGCCAATCCGCCGACGACTGCCTCTGCACTGCGCTTAAACAGGATAGACTACCCCCGGGCCTCCTGCTCAAAGCACCCGCCACTACATTCGCCCTGCCCGGGTGATACAAGATCGCACAATCGTAGTCCTTCACTAATTCCATCCATCGGCGCTGTCTAAGGTTCGGGTCTCGCTGCTGAAATACGTACTTTAATCTCTTGTGGTCAGTGAATATCTGGCATGAATCTCTATACAGATAATGTCGTCAGATCCTGAGTGCAAAGACCACTGCAGCCATGCCCTGGAAGGGATCCCGCTCAAGGTTCCTCCGATCTTGCCTATGCCGAACTGTACGAAGGCTGGCTCTCTTGCATAATCTCTTCTCACTCGATGGACATCGGTGTCCTCAGCACAATATTTTCTCGGAAATTGGTCGCATCCCAACGCCTCTGCAAGCATATCAGGTCTCCAGCCTCAACGGGAAGTAATGACAGATCGTCAGCGTCTCGCCCGAACCCCTGGTTCCACTTGTCTCTATCGTCGTCCACTATGATGTCACGCCATGCATATCTACGCACTGCACTATTCTCGGCCACGGTCAATCTGAAGCCTCTCACACGGACTCGAAATCGCGTACTCTGTAGCTTCATCATTCTGTAGAAGATGTCAGGCCGAACAGGTCCTCGGGAACACGTCCCAATCATCGGAGGAATACTCAACACTCGTCCGTCCTTGATCAATTCGCAACGCATCTGGTAAGTTCCTTTATCCGAACCTGGTCAACTACCTCGTCGACAATGCCGAACTCTGGCCTGCTGGGTGTGCGCAATATGACCACCCCTGGGTCTAGGTCTCCTCGTATCGTATTCCAGAAAGGTCCTATCGATATTTCTCTATCAATCTCTTTCCTGCCGGATTGCCCGGAAGTCGTCATCCATCGCTGGAGCAAATTCTTATTCCGGAACGGCTGCATACTTATCGCGCTTCTTTCTGGAAGATATATCCATATACAACGCCTCTGGGTGCGTATCACATCTCTGATGTCAGCGGAGTGGGACGTCATCTCGTCGAAATCTCTTGCGAACTCTTTTATTCACTCTGCTTCAATGTCGACTGATTCGGACTCGTCTCATCATGGCTGCATGGACTATGCTCCAACGGCTATACTCGTATCTGGAGTCTCCCAAGCAATGCATCCCATCACATGATATCTGAATGATGTCGAAACATTCGATCGACTCGTCAGAACCTTATAATCCCCCAAGAAATCAACATCTTGAGTACAGTTTAATAGTATCGAGTACATGACACAGCGTCGGTGGTCCAGCCGTAGAAGGGCAAACCCAAGCCTCACTAATGGCGCCGCGGAACTGCCATAAATCCTAAGGTTCAAAGGCCTTCACAGGGTCATTAAGTCGAGTTAGGGTTTCATTCTTCTAGAGGGTCCATAGAATCATCTGCATGTCTATCCGTATACTTTAAACTTGGAAAATGGGCTCCTGATACTCGATCGTCTCTATCGACTCTCAATGAACCTGCGTGAAGTCATCTCTAGCTGGGAACAATCTATCTGATGACCTCGCATCGGTAAACGAACGAACCACATGTCCTAGTCTTTCATCCTCAGGTGACTAGCGACTCGCTATCATCTCTCTAAGTAAATGCTCACGCTGCAGTAGCTCCAACCATCTGGGCGATATCTCGTCATTTGCAGCAGCAACTGGCTCATTCGCCTGTACGCCGAACAACGCCTCAATCCTCCAGGAAAGGCGATACATTGGCGGTCATCTCTGAATCGGTCTGCTCTAGATCTGAGTAAGACTCTTCACACTGGAAATCTTCAACTCAACTGGGCCCGCTCCGGCGCATAAATCGGACGAATCACCTTCGTCTCTCAAATCGGGTAGACTAACTATCATCTGTCTCATATCTGCCTGGAAGCTCCGGCAATCTCAGCTCGTAAGCTCCGGAAGCGATATCCTGTCAATCTCAGCAACAGCTGGTCCATCTGTCTGCACGGTAGGCGACATCATAATCTCTGAGGTATGCTGTACATCAACAGTCCTCTCTCAACTGGCAGCTCTGACAATGGCCCGATCATCCGGTGCAAAACCAAGCACTCGCCTCTACTAGAGGTCACAGTCACCAATACTAACTCGAGATGTTCCCATACCACCAGAAAACACAATGGTCGGCCCCCGTACCAGGCGAGCTCGCACTGACCGTAACCTTAGCAGCAGCCCAAACTGCGCTCAAAAATGGCGACAGGAACCTCAATCGAGTATCGCAGAGAGCAGATCAACAGCAAAAAGAGAACAACTAATCCAAAGTGGATACATGATCATAAGAAGGAACAACATCAATGAAGGTATGATCATGAAACTAATAGAATCGAGGATCTCAAATGGATATACAATAATGGATATGAAGAGAATCACTGATCTCGAAAATATATGCATCCTAAGGTTCCTTAAGCGGGGTAGCGTATCGTAAATATGCCGCGGAACATACCCACGGTACGTCACTCTACTTTAGTCACCTATTCCATCAACCAAGGGTCATCCTACGCGACGAAAGTTCGGGTCTAATACCCCCTCGACTAAGTCTAAGTTCCGTAAGGTCAAGCCTAAGTTCCGTATATATATAAACGCCCTAGGCTCCACATAGTCAAACATAGACTCGAACCAAGGTCAACCTAGCGCTCTGATACCAACTTTGTCACGACCCGAAAGAGCACGTGACTGGCCCTTGAACCATATGAAGTCTAAGGGACTCCATCTGATCCAAGTAAGCCAAAAGCCCAGAAATCTAAAACCATTTAGAGTAAAAAACCATATTTTGTAAATTATTTTCCAATGTGGCATTTTATCACACACTTACAACGCCTAAGCAAAGAGCACAACCCACACGAGCAATATAATATACAACGCCTAAGGGCGAGGATCAAACCCAAGAGAATCTCCAATAAGCAAGAAAATCGTAATACTACTGAGCGCGACTCTAAGATCGAAATAATACATCACTTGCGTCTAAGTCTGAAACAATATACAAGTTTTGGTTGATGGAAATTCTAGATACAAAGAATAATACAAGTACAATGGTGGTTCTGATGCAAAGAATCCACCTACCGAGCAAATCACCCGCAAAGGAAACAATGTGCCAGAAATGCCGCTATGGAACCTGTACGGCAAACCTGCAAGAACTGTGGCACAACGGGGTGAGTTGCCAACTCGTGAATAGAAAATATCTACAAGCAGAAATTGGAAGCAAGACATAAACCTAAGTCATAACGATCAGATATAATATAAACCTCAAATAAATAAGTTTGAAGCATAGTAAAGTAGCAATGTAACATCTAAACATAAGTGTAGTGCCGAGTACTCGTACCAGTGCCTCACGTAACAATGTATCACAGATATGATGTATGTATACGGTAAAATGAAAACAGGAGATATCGTGAATGAAATCGTCAGAAAATCAACGTCGAGCATTGACACAAACTATATATCTCAAAATCAAATGAAACCCATATATCATGTATCCGACATGTATGCAACATTCATGAGGGTACTCTATCAGGTATTACTAACAGGTGATGCAATGCATACACAATAAATGTGGGGTAGGGGAGATATAATATACCATCAACCATAAAGGCCCCGAGCACATAGGCTCTTCTCCAATCGAGCTCATAGGCTCCGAGCACATAGGCTCCTCTCCAATCGAGCTCATAGGCTCCGAGCACATAGACTCCTCGCACATCGAGCTCATAGGCTCCGAGCACATAGGCTCCTCTCACATCGAGCTCATAGGCTCCGAGCACATAGGCTCCTCTCCAATCGAGCTCATAGGCTCCGAGCACATAGGCTCCTCGCACATCGAGCTCATAGGCTCCGAGCACATAGGCTCCTCTCACATCGAGCTCATAGGCTCCGAGCACATAGGCTCCTCTCACATCGAGCTCATAATGCATATGTAAATTTGCATAGATCATCATAATGATATATTAAGTATGCGTATATATACATCAGCGTCCCATACCACTAATATATATATACTCTATGGGTATACATATATATTTCAGCGTCCCATACCACTGATATATATACGCAAGAGTAAAATAATCTAGAATCATCATATGCAAACATATCACAGTGCGAAATCCATGAATTATAATACATGCAACAAGAACACTAATATAAGCATACAACTATGTAAAGGCATGTGCACAAGGAATATGAATCATTAACATATGAGCATGCAATGCAATGCGAGCCGTAGAATAAATGGTAAATGAATAATAATGCAGCTTACCATTTGAAATAAGACAAATCGGGGTTTTTGTAATAGGTATGACTTGGGTCTAATCTACCATCTATTATGCAAACCACAGATCTAAGTATCAAGTCAACCGGGAGGGGTATGGAATCCACCTAAATCTAGGTCGATATAAATATATATCCAAATAATAGTCAGTGATCCCACCTCAATAGTATCGCGTACAACACAGTATATCATATGGCAATCCTCAAGTCATGAGTGCGGATCTATCATCAATATAAAGCACGTACGGTAAATCGTCGTACGGCGTCCCAATAGCTGGGTACGGTCACTATCACATTATCTCATCAAGTACCTGGTATTCTCATCATCATAACACATAATCTGGGATACTGAATCTAATCCTAGTACAAATCGATACCATCTATATAATTATGAATGCGGGGGTAAAACACATGCCCAAAGGCCCGCTAAGAATCACATATCGTATCCCAAATACGAATCATATCAAATCACCGATCTCACGGCACCCAGCCCAATATCATTGACTCATCTCCAAAGTCGTCCAATATCATCATCAACGCAGTGTAAGTATAGTGAATATGCAAGGGTGTGCGTGTGGGTGTAAACCTATTCTAGGGTTCGTGGCTATGAACTACACTAGTTTACTTCTGAGCCTAAACTATCCATAAAACACCTAACCCAATATCCATGACACACTGTAACTATCATATATAGTATATCAACTACGGACTGCGGGGGTGCTATACGTCATCCCCCGACTTCCCCCTGTAGATATAATCTACTCACCTTGCGTCTTCATTTGTCGACGTCACCACGCGCATTGCTTGTCGTCCCGAAGTCTTCATGGGGTACCTACACATCAACGTATCGTATATGCGTATTAAAACCAAATCAAAGCTAAACGGCACACGAAACCCAAAACGATACGATAAGGGGCCTATAGGTTAGAACCTATGGCACGCCTTCAAAACCATCAATAACTCCTCTATATCGTCGTGTAAACGCCAAATAGTCGAGGCAAAACACAATACACAATTGCAGAATTAACAATACGGAATACGGAAACACGAATCCAAAACAGCAACTTAGGAAATATGTCCCAGATTTCACCCTAGGTCCAATTAGACAAATCTATATATATCAGGGGTCTAATCTACAGATGAGGAAACACCAAAACCAAAACGAGCCAAATTGGTGGGGTCCAGGCCGCAAATTGCGGCCAAATGGGTAAAATTTGCGGCCGGGAAAAGGAGTTAGGGGATGGGGTCTTGGTGGTAGCTTCCTGGGTGCCTGCACATACCACTGTCCAATCAATTTTAATTTAAAGTGTCTCGGGTGATAGCAGATTCAATATACCCTTCACAGATTTCACAAATTTTCCGATATCGGTTTCTAAAAATCCGTATTCTGGGTTTAAGCTTCAGGTTAGGGTCTCAATTCATACACTAGGGTGTTTATATAACCTCAACTGAGCTCAATTTCACAATACAACACAAGTTTCTCTCAAACCCTAACTAGGTTTTCACCAAGTCCATAATATCACACAATATCGATTCAAAACTAAACATGGGGTAAAGGAAATGCTAGAATTAAGCTAATGTTTCAGAATTTACCTCAATTGGCAACTCAAGAAAATTCTTGAGTTGCCCCTAGTGTCCCAAATCCTTGCTTCTTTAGCTCCAAGTGTAGATCTAGGGATTGTGCACATTTTTTATGAAATGGGGGTGGGGTTTTGGAGTGATTTTTGAGGTGATTAGAGGACTTGAAGATGGGGGGAAAATGAATGGCAGGAGCAGCAGCAGCAGCTCAGGAAGAGAGGGGAGAATTGAGAGGAAAACCAAGAGAAAATGGCTAAGGTTCAAGTCAAAGTCCTCACCTACCCCCTCTTCTCACCATACCTAGTTTCTTTAATCCTTTTCTCTTTTCTTTTCCTTTAAAAAAAAACCTTTCTCACTTAAATAGTAAACCCAAAAGAACCATGACAAATAAAATGTAACACAAGTGTGAAAAAGTGATATGTGCATGTTTTGCACAAAATTGCCAAAAATCCAATTAGCGATTTTTAATCGCGATTAGCACTAATTTAGCATATAACTAATCAATTAAACTTAGAACTGGTGAAATTATCAAATTTACCCTATTTTAGAATTTTCCATAATTTTTCTCAAAATTTTTCCTATTTATTTGTATTTAATAATGCCAAAATATTAAAATATTCAATAAAATAATATTAAATTATAAAAATTCCCTAAAATAATATTTTTATTATTTCGAAATGTTACACTCTTGAAGAGACAGTGTCATACTTCTTCTGTTAGGGCCGAGACACGTCTCTTTGTGGCACTAATCGGACCGCTGTCTTCTTGATTCTGGCAGTCATGGCATTTTTCTGAACCCACTTCAGAGGCTCGAAGGAATTGCTGATTCTTACGTCCGACTCAGCCGTCGTCGCGGGGCAACCCTGCACTTGGAACTTCACATGATTCCATTTGGCCGAAGCCTTGGCCCTCTTGTTGGCTTGATACCTGAGCCGCTTCTGCCTTAACTTTTCTGTTCTAGGCACCTGGCAGACTTCGGCTCTTTGGGAAGACGCCGCAGACCGGGCGATGGAGGGCCTTGGAAATACGCTCGATTGTGCATTTGTTGGAGTCATCGCCTGAGCTCGTCCGCAACATTTGATTTTGCCCTTTGTACCGAAGTTCTTGCCCCCCGCTGGAGCACCAGAGAATCGTTCAGATACCGTCTTGAGCTTCGGTTGTGGTGCCTTGGCGATCACGACATTCGGCCTCTTACCCCTTGAGACCAGCTTGGCCACCTGTTCCGCCGGGATCTCCGCCAGATGAGCGCTTCCGGCAGGGAAGATGATGACGGAGCCAAACTGGCGGGGCGGTTCCTCCCACTGTCGACTGAGGCTCGCGGGGAGAACCACACGAGCGTTGATCTTGACCACGTACGGAATCGGGGTCACATTGGAAGCTGAATCCGTCTGGGGAGACATTGTCGTCGAAGGTTGATTGCTGCATGGAAAAAAGAACATCATTTCAGTATAGGCAATCGATATGTATATGGATTGAGTTCGCATGAATGTTTAACCCGAAATATGGGAGGAGAGATTGGTCCCACCGGGCGTGCCAGAATCTGTAGGGTGTTTTTCGTCACCCCATTGAGATGGGAATACGCGCACGCGTCTCAGGCGTACTACAGATTCCCCCTGCCTAGGGTAGGCTGGGGTTTAATGATTGTGGGGATCCGAATCTCCGGCAGCCGCGGACTAAGCTGGCGTTAATTACCCCTCGCCTTTGGGGCGAGGGAACCTCCGATTAACGGGTTAAACTGGTCATGCGAACTCAATGTGCAGTGTACATGTGTTTTGTTTTGAAAGGGGGTTTTGGATATATCGGGAGCCACGCAGAGTTTTTACAGGGGTCCCGCTACCCGGATAGCGGGCTGGGGGTCAAGAGGGCTAGCAGCCCCCTTGCGGGGTGCGGGGCAGCGCCCCGTTAGAAATTTTTTTCTAACAGAGACAGTGTCGTGGAATATGTGTATGTGTACATTTGTATACATATGTTATATATAAAAAAAGGGAAAAGGGCATCCAAAGGATGCGTGGGGCAGCACCTTGGGCGCTGTGCGCTCAGGCGCAAGCGCGCCACGTGTCGTCACGTGGGCGCCTTGCGCATGAGCGCTGCGCGCTGGAGCGCAAGCGCGCGCGCCACGTGTCGGCACATGGGCGCCTTGCGCATTAGTGCTGCGCGCTGGAGCGCAAGCGCGCGCGCCACGTGTCGGCACGTGGGCGCCTTGCGCATGAACGCTGCGCGCTGGAGCGCAAACGCACTGGAGCGCAAGCGCGCGCGCCACGTGTCGGCACGTGGGCGCTTTGCGCATGAGTGCTGCGTGTTGGAGCGCAAGCGCGCGCGCCACGTGTCAGCACGTGGGCGCTTGCGCTCGGGCGCAGTGCGCCGGAGCGCAAGCGCGCGCGCCACGTGTCGGCACGTGGGCGCTTGCGCTCGGGCGCAGTGCGCCGGAGCGCAAGCGCGCGCGCCACGTGTCGGCTCGTGGACTCTTTGCGCTCAGGCGCAGTGCGCTAGAGAGGAAAAGAGGGCTTTTATCCCCAAAAACTCTCGAAAGAAAAATTAGTGGAGTTAAACTCCTGAAAAAAAGAAGAATGTTTTGGTTGGGGAAATGGGTTCTTCTTCTTCCTCCTCTGTTGGCTGGCTCAAGAGATGTGAGATCTAAAAATCTCTTCTTTTTGAGATCTAATGATAGATCCAAGCTCCCCTTTGTGGGTTTTGTGGTGAAAAACTAATTTTTTTTATAAAAAGAAGAGTAAAACTCTTGATTTAATTCAAGAGAAAGAAGAAGGTTTTGGAACCTTGAAGAAGAAGGAAAGATCTCAGATCTGGAAAATTTTTTAGAGAGAGAAAAAGTTCTTTAGATATTTCATTATCTTTGCCTTTATAGGCCATACACTTTACACATAGCCCCTTGGGCTTCACAAAATGGCATTTTGCCTATCCCATGGCTCATGTGCCATTTCTTTTTGCACATAAACCATGGGCTTTACAAAAATTTGGCTTTATGCCTATTTTTCTTACATTTATCATAAAATAAAATAAAAGAAATGCAACAAAATTATTTATTACAAAATTTTTATCTTGGCATGGGGGAAGGCCGGCCGCTTCATGTTCGGGTTCGACCCGGGCGTGGGCCCACTGGATCTGGGCTTGGGCCCACTTGGCTTGGGGTTGACTTTGATTTTGACTTGGTCAACCGGGGTGTAAATTTTTACCCCAACAGGAATATCTACCAGTAAATCTCACTTGCCTTGGCCAAGGACTTCGTGTAATGGCTCTCCTAGACACAGTGCAATCTCACCCCCAATACCGGGAGAGACGAATCCCCTGCCGATCTGCTCACTGCCTCCATGTGGCTCGGGACTGTACCCAACTAAAACCTATTTGCATGACACTTTTGAGTCGTGGTAGGGTAGTAATCAAAGCACAGTGGGAACTCACACGAGACAAATGACAATATCAGGTCGATAGACTAACCTGTACATATGTCACCAGGGAACTGCTATCTGACTACAGGTATAATACCAACTAGCTTGTTCCCGGCGAGTCCGTCTGGTGTACTCATAACCCAATGAGCACATGTATACATCTTAGGTGAACCAACTGACACCAATGGCTTGTAAGACCGGCCATCGCCCCTCGTCGGGGTCTCGATCCGTATACACTAGTCTACTGATGGAGTATCGATGCCTAGTCTCGAAACTCCCACGACTAGGGACACTTTAAGGATGTGCTTATAGACTACCCAACTCTCACGTATATGATCGCCATCATACTGCTGGTAGTCAAGTAAGAATCCTAAGGGCTCTATCAGCGTGTAATAGTGATCTGTAATATCACCTAAAATATGTACACGATGATAAAGATAAACCAGATAGCATACTATCATCTCGAGTAAGATTGTCCTACCGGTATAGGTCCTCCCTCAATCATTGCAATCATGTGCCTGCGATCCAATAATTGACTTGAGGGCACTATAGCCAACAGGAATTGTAGGGATTTGTGATGGTAGATTCATGAAATTTGTGAATCATTTGTTTAGAAAACATCGAATTTATAATATGTATTTAAAATAGATAATATGATAATATTATAAATAATTATAGAAAAATAAATTTATTTTTTAAATAGAAATCTCGTTTTCTTAAAAATTGTAATAAAAATTCCATCGAGATCGGATGCTCTGTGAGGAGGTCTGCATCTCGCTCTACTAGTACCGAGGATGTGTGATAACCCGTACCATCCAAATCGGGTTCCCCGAAATAGGTTGTAGAGGCTTAATTGCAAGTAATTTAATTTAAAACGATCTTAAAAAAATACGGTTATATTGGTTTATGGTATTTTATTGTAAAATTCTATTTATCCCAAAATATTGTAAAGTGGCAATCGTAATATGTCATGATGAGTGTTATGATGAGGTAGGTCATTACCTCGTGAGTTTTCTAAAAGTAATGTGAGCAAATATATGAAATAATGTCGTAGGTAAACTTTGTGATATTAAACTTAAAAGTGTAATAAACATGGTTTTACATGGAGTTTTATGGTGAAATTGGTTTCTAAATTTTAGTCAATGATTAATAAGGTTTAATAATATGGATCTGAGTTTCCTAAGAAAAATTGTTATTTTAAAGAGAATAGAATTTAAAAGTCGGTTAACTCCAATGACCGACATCATTTGAAAAGAAAAATTTTTTAATAGAGAAGAGAGGAGAAAAGAAGGGACTTGCTGGATAAAAAGAGAGAGGGGAGGTATGGAAAAGGTTTGAAAGCGTCGTGGAGTCGCGGTGTCATCGGATTTGTCCCGAGTCATCGCCGGAAGATGACCTTGGGCTAACTCCACTTGTACACCTTATTTGACTTGGAAAATTTTGAGAGTTTTGATTATAGATTTCAGAATGGAGAGGGCTAGGGTATGGTGTGGTATTTATAGGATAGAATTATGGTTTAGGGAATTAAAATGAGAATTAAAAATGCATTAAACATTGGATTAAAAGCTCATTTTAATTCTCTGTTAATGTGCAGGAAAAACAAACATAAGAGGAGTAATAGGGGGAGGCCAAAGGGTGTTAGGATAAAAAAAATTGGGGCTTTTGGTACTGGGGGCCCGGCGGTGCCGGCCCCAAGCTCAATCTCGCAGGCCATGGTGAAAAAGGTGGGGCTTGGATGAATGCCACGTGTCAGGGTCTGTGTGTACAACATTTTCTACATGTTTTATTTTAGTGACTTTTCATTTTTACGTGTTTTGCACGTGTAAACTTTTGGGATTCCAAAAAGTTTTAAAAGAAAAATCAATAAAATAAAATGTAGCTGATGGGATTCGAACACAGGGATTACGTCACAGTAGTACAAGGCTTTACCAATGAGCTGCAAGTGTTTTCTTGCTGTTCTAAAACAAATCAAATACTTATAGCATACTCAGGGTTGCAATACTCCATTTAGTACATTAACTTTAAACAAATTTGTACATTATAAACAAAGTCGTTACATTCTACCCTCCTTATAAAAATTTCGTCCTCGAAATTTACAAATATTTAAGGACTAATTTACAAATAAGAAAGGTATTTTGGACGCATGTCGTCTTGTCTTTCCCATGTTGATTCTCCTGGTGAGTCTTTCCTACACATTACTCGAACCAAATTTACTTCCTTGTTCCTAAGTGACTTTACCTTTCTGTCCAGAATTTCAACGGGTTGTTGCTCACAAGATAGATCCATCTGTACAGTGAGCTCGGAGTGATCAAGAATGTGACTGGGGTCACTCACATACCTTCTGAGCTCAGATATGTGGAACACGTTGTGCAATCTTTCTAATGAGGGTGGAAGTGCCAAGCGATATGCCACTTCTCCGACTCGTTCGAGTATGTCTAACGGTCCAATGTATCTCGGACTTAACTTACCCCTCTTTCCAAAGTGAATCACTCCATGGTTTGGAGAGATCTTAAGAAAGACATGATCTCCCGGTTGGAACTCCAAGTAACGACGCTTTGCATCAGCCTTGTGCTTCTGTCTTTCTTAGGCTATGCGCATTCTTTCCCTGATAATGCGAACTACATCCACAGTCGCCACTATCATCTCAGGTCCAAGGAGTTCCCTATCTCCGATGTCGTCCCAACACAATGGTGAACGACGCTTCCTTCCATAGAGCGCTGCAAACGGTGCCATTCTAATACTCGCTTGGTAGCTGTTGTTGTATGAAAACTCAACAAGATGTAGGTGATCTTTCCATGATCCTCCGAAGTCTAGCATACAAGCTCTTAGTATATCTTCAAGGATCTGAATCGTTCGCTTAGACTGTCCATCTGTTTGTGGATGGTAAGTTATGCTAAAGTTTAAACTCGTTCCCAAGCTAGCTTACAGACTCTACCAAAATTGCGATCAGAATCTGGTGTCACGATCGGAGACAATGCAAACCGGTACTCCATGTAATCTCACGATCTCCTACATGAGTTCATGGGTATCAGAGATAGTACACTATGAAGAGTTAAATCTTACTTAGATTCATACTTACTTCCATGTACTTCTTTGCTAGTGTCTCAGTAGATTGGCTAACTCGAAATGGGCTGAAATGAGCCGACTTTGTGAGTCGATCCACAATAACCCATACAGTATCGTTACATTTTGTGCTGCAAGGAAGAGAAGTCACAAAATTCATGGTGATGTGTTACCATTTCCATTCTGGGATAGGTAGCGGTTGAAGTAAACCAGCAGTCCTGTGATGTTCAGCTTTCACATGCTGACACACCAAACATTTAAAGACGTTTCTGGCTACTTCACTCTTCATTCCATGCCACTAGTAATGTTGTCGCAGATCTTTGTACATCTTTGTACCACTAGGGTGTACTGAGTATGGGGAGCTATGAGCTTCATTCATCAACTCTTCCTGAACAGGACCTTGTGGTACACACAATCTGCTTCCTTATCTCAAAGATCCGTCTTCGTGGATGATGAAGTCTGTTCGAAGTCCACTTTCTACTGATTCTCTGATCTTTTGCAACTTGGCATCACTTGCTTGAGCTGCTTTGATCTGATTGACAATTGTAGACTGAACTTGTAAGTTCATCAAACTTGAAGGGTTACCTAGCATGATTACTTCTATCTCCATCTGATGCAAATCTTGCTGTAGTTTCCACTGTGCTGTAAGATTCATTGATAGCGGTTGACGATTAAATACATCAGGTACTAAATTCACCTTCCCTGGATGATATTGTAGATTGATGTCGAATTCCGCCATAAGTTCTAACCATCTTCTCTGCCGCATAGTCAACTCTTTCTGAGTAAACACATACTTCAGACTTTTGTGGTCTGCGTATATATCTACCCGTTCTACAAGAAGATAATGATGCCAAATCTTGAGTGCAAAGATAACGGCTGCCAACTCCAGATCATGCGTCGGATAGTTGCGCTCATGAACTTTCAGCTGTCTTGATGCATAAGCTATAACTTTACCGTCCTGGTGTAGAACACATCCTAATCACTTACCGAATGCATCGCAATGTACTACGAAACCTCCAGATTGGTCTTGTAATACGAGAATAGGCGTTGTTGTCAATCTTGACTTGACTTCTACGAAAGCTTGTTCGCATGCTTCTGACCACACAAATTCTTCATCTTTACGTGTGAGCTTGGTCAGGGGTGTTGCAATCTTCAAAAATCCTTCAATAAATCTTCGGTGGTATCCCGCTAATCCTAAGAAACTTCGAATGTCCTTCACTGTCATTGGTGTTGGCCATTCTCTTACTGCGGATACTTTAGCTGGATCCACAAAGATTCTTTCACCAGAAACGATATGTCCAAGAAATCCGACTTGTTCTAGCCAAAACTCGCACTTGCTGTACTTGGCATAAAGTTGATGCTGTCACAAAGTCTTCAGGACAATTCGTAAATGTTCATCATGCTCTTTCCGATTCTTTGAATATACCAGGATGTCGTCGATGAATAAGACAACGAACCTGTCTAGGTACTCTCGGAAAACTTGATTCATCAGATTCATGAATATAGCTGGTGCATTAGTCACTCTAAATGGCATCACGAGAAACAAATAATGTCCACAGCGAGTCCTGAATGCCGTCTTTGGAATATCAGACTCTTTAACCTTTACATAATGATAAACCGAACGAAAATCTAACTTTGAGAAAATGCAAGACCCACTTAGCTGATCGAATAGATCGTCAATTCGCGGTAATGGAAACTTGTTTTTTATCGTGGTTTCGTTCAAAGCTCTATAATCAATGCACATTCTGTATGAACCTTCCTTCTTCTTCACAAGCAAAACTGGAGATCCCCAACCTGAGGTACTGGGATGAATCCATCCTTTCAGGAGAAGTTCATCCAGCTGAGTACAGATCTCCTTCAAACCTTCTGGACTTAATCGGTATGGTGCTTTGATCACCGGTTGAGGTCCAGGTACCAAATCAATTCCAAATTTAAGAGCGCGATCAGGAGGCGAACCTAATATGTCTTCAGGAAATACATCATCGAACTCTCGAACTACCTCTGGCTTATCTTCTCCCACCTGTAGAGTTGCGATCACTGCCTTCTTCGGTTTTGCCTTATATGTGCTAGGCTTCAGGGTACGGTCTCCACTTTTGAAATAAAAGACCGGATGATCTGGTATCTCAAACGCTACCCTCCTTTGATGACAGTCGATGGTAGCGTAGAAAGTTCGGAGCCAATCCATATCCAAAACTACATCGAAGTACGGTATGTCCAGCACCTTGAAGTTAGCATAAAATTCTCTGCTGTAGTTGACCACTAGCATAGGTCGTATCCCATTGTTTCCTTTAGAACGACGTTTCCTGAACTGACATTCCGGATGGATACGAGCGGTTTGACTGGAATCACATGAGTTCGGACGAACCGCTGCAATATAAAGCAATGAGATGCTCTAATACCGAAGAGTGTTAGTGCAGGAAGTGAGGCTAGTAAGATTGTACCTAAGTTATGTGGGATATGTTTAGGTATGGAAAAGAATATATGGATGTAAACAAGTATTGAATAGATTTGAAAGATGGGAAGTTACCAATGGTGACTTGGCCAGTGGCTTCATCTTCTTCCATAGTCATTGTGAAAGCCTAATGCCTAGGTACATTTCTCCTTGCTGGGGGAGCATTCCTCTGACTGTTCCTCTGTCCTTGAGGTGGGTTCCTTTATGCTTGATGGAACTGACGAGGAGAAAGTGCAGTAGGTCCACGAGGAGGTGGAGCTGGGAGAGCAAGGCGTGGTGCGGGTGCCTGGAAACCTGGCCACTGCGGATAAGTGATTGCTGGTCTGGGTGCAGTATTCTGATTGAGTCTGTGAGGACAAGACCCAATATCATGGGTGGATGAGCCACATAATAAGCATAGGCGATTATCACGCCTGCAATCTTTCGCCAGGTATCCATTTCTTTTGCAGTAAAAACAAAAGTATGGACTGGGCCGGTTGAATGGTACTCCCGATCTCCTGGGTACAAACGGTGGCCTGGAAGAGGCTCCTCCTGCTATCTGAGTAGCAGCGCGTTTCATACCGGCAAATTAAGTTCCACCCTTCTTCTTCACTACTTTCTCGTATCGACGGGCAGCCTTCAAAGCTAAGTCGTGGGTTGGGAAATCCCCTATAGCTATAGCAGCTTAGATTTCCTGGTCTAGCCCCTGCTGAAATCGTCTAGCCCTGATCTCAACGGTCGGTATTAGGTGTGCCGCGAACCTGTTATGGTCTTGTGTTAGCTGTTTAGTATGTGATAACAGAAATTTGAATATTAAAGACATATCTTATCTGCTCAACATGGTGAATTCAGCATCATACTCATCCACAGATTTGGTCCACATCGAACCTTGTTGCAAGTGGATGAATTCCTGCTCCATGTCGTATTGGGCAGTCTCTGGAAAATATTTCGCGTCGAACATCTCGCAAAAAATCCTCTATTCGATCGGCTGAGTAAGACGGCTTTCTTCCGCCTTCCACCATACTCGGGCGTTATCGGTAAGTTGCAACTTCGCAACTGTTATCCAAGCAATGTCTGGCACTTGTGTTGCTGCCAGATCGTCTTCGATCGACTGAGCCCATTCTTCATCTTCTAAGGTGCTCTCTTTCCAGAAAATTGCTTCGGATGAAGTGCCCAGAATTGACTCACTCCAGGTGCTTCCGCTTCTGGGCGGTTCATGAGTATAGTAGTCTGCTGCTGTTGTCCCTCCAAGAGACTCTTTATTGCCTCGATCAGTACCGTCTGCTCGTTGATCGGAGCTACAACGGCAGGCATAAGTGGTAGAGGAGGTGGTGTGGTGTTTCCATTGGCGTTCGTGCTCGTATTGTTCAAGGAATCCATAACCTTGAAAGAAAAATAGGGTTAGGATAGAATTCAAGGAATAGAAATATAAAGAATGTTTAGTTGCTGATTCATGTGATATATTGCTTAGGTTTCCATGCAGAACTGACCTGCATGGTAGGTTTCCATGCAGAACAGACTTGCATGGGCCTGTTGGATATATGTATGCCCTAAAGGCCATTATATGTATAGTGGATGCTTGGACATGTGTGTGTGTGTGTGTGTGTAACTTTCTTGATCGACATGATAGTATGCTATATGGTTGTACTTTATCTTGACATGTTCATTTGATCATGCATCTTACTCTTTTGGTACATTTTGATAAAGCCCATAGGATACATGCTTGACTACTGAGACTATGATGCAGATCATACTAGTGGAACATGTGTAGTTTATAAGCATTTCCTTGAACTGTTCCTAGTCGTGGGTGTATCGAGACGGGACATCGATATTCCAGAGTAGACTAGCATATACCATTCTTGTTCCATATGATGGGCGATGGATGATCCCATATCCATCTGGTGTGTTGACACCAAAGATTGTATGCGGGTGCTCAGGGGAGACTGGGTATACTGAACAGACTCACCGAGAACTCCTATGTGGTATTATATCTATCGTCGGATAGCATTTCCCAGGTGACACGGGTACAGGTTAGTCTGTAGACCCGAGATCGTCATAGAGTCTTGTGTGTCCTCCCACTGTACTTTGATCTCCACCCTACCACGGCACTATTGAGTCGTGTAAACGTATGGATTTTGGGTACAGTCCCAAGGCACATAAAGGCAATGAGCGATAGGAGGGGTTTTGTCTCTCCCGGTATTGGGGGTTGATGTTGCGCTATGCTCGATTGGTTATAACAGGAAGTCCCTGGCCAGGCTGCTGAGATTTACTGATAAGTTTTATCAGTAGTTTCTCGATCTGTTATGTGCCATACACCTGCGTGACTTATTGAGTTATTGGGGTCGACGATACCATCCCTAGACTCGATATGCAGCATATCTAACAAAGAGACCGGACTGTACGGTAAGTGTTGCCAGTTGGCTCGACGGGGGTTTTGACAGGTTTGCTTGTTTTTTCTTCTGATCATTCAATACCCGGGTGGCCGTTACGTTTAGCTTACCGCTTGCGGCTTATGGGTGATTGATATGATCATCACTTACTGCCGGCGTATTGATGAGTCTTAGAGTCCTACACAGGAGTTTCCTAGCTCAGACGAAACGATGTGCTGTGCATATGAGATATGCGTGGGAGCTCGATTAAATGCGTGTATGTGATATCGTATTTTAATCAGGCATTTTCTATTGGTCGGGTCGTATGTGATAAGACCGGTTTATTAAATCAAGTATTGATTTAATATTGAGTTTTAGCTCAGTTACATAAACCTTCTCTTTTTAATGTATGCATAGATGTATGTACATGATGATGTGCATGCACACATACATACATACATTGTGTCATGGTTGTTGATACACTTGTGATGGCAATGCAAGACTCACATGGAACTAATATATATATATATATTTGTTTTTGAATTAAAGAAAAAGAAAATTAATTCATGGTTGATAATTCTACACACTTCTTTATTTAACTTTTGCTTTGACCATGAGTTAACTTTCCTTAGTTACTTTAAACTCTAAAATAAATATCTAGATATTTAGTTACCATGGTTAGATGAGAGTGTGACTTTCATTTATATTTTCTGTTCTCTTTTTATTTTTGAGATTATCACAAAACTTGAGCTCAAGCTTACCATCTTCTTCTTCCTCCTCTCTCATACTCTCTTGAGTTTTTCTATGAGTGAGGTAGATAAAAAGAAAGGGTTTTGTAGTGAGAAAACAAACCACATCACCATTCTACACTACCCTAGCCCATTAGTGTAAAGTGTTTGCTTCATCATCATCCTTGATCAAGTGAAGTAAGGAGCTTTGAGCAAAGGGACTTCAGGTGGATCGTCGTAGACTTGGAAGGAGCTTAAGCAAGTCGGCTCAAACTATAGGAGATCCAAGGAGTCAAGGAGGGAAGTCTACAAAGGTTGTATTACTTATCTCTTAGTGTAGATTACCTCTAGTATGTGATACTAATTAGTTGTTACCCTAATTTTCTAGTCCGATTCATGGTTAATTTGCTTAGCACCTCCTCAAAATTTTATAGTGGCATGTGTGATGCTTCCAAACCTTATGCATGGTGCTAAGGAAACCCAGCAGTGGTATCAGAGCCAGGTTAAAAATTTAGAGACAATGTTATAACTATTACGAAAACGAAAACAACTCCAAAAAATACGATATTTAGAACCCCTAAAAATTGCTCTCTGTTGTTTTTTAAAAAGTCATCTAAAAATTATTTAAGTAACTGCAGAAGTTTACATATGATGTACAGAGAACACTGGAGAAAAATGAGGAAAATCCACCATAAAAAAACCGGCCACATTGCCCATAAATCCGGCCTGGCCAGCCCCCCAGCCTCTGATTTGTCTTGTTTTCCCCTGGTGCTCTGGTCTGTAGGTTTTGGGGTTTCAGGTATTGTTTGTTTAGCCCAAAATTTCATGTGATGTTTATTTTGATTAGGGGCTAATTCGGAATATTTCGTAGCCGTATATTTTAACATTGTAATGGTAACCTAGACAATATTTAACAGTTCGAACGAACTTCAAACCCCACATCAAGACCCACGCTGAAATTTTCCAAGTGTTGGAATTTCCCAAGTTGAACATATTCGGAAAATCATGCAAGTATCCCTGTAGACCCTCTAGAAGAACATAACCCTAACTCAATCCGATGACCACGGAACCGCGGCCAAACCTTAAAGTTTGCCGTAGTTCCGTAGCGCCATAGGTGAGGCAAGGGTTGACCTTTCTACGACTGGTCCATAGACACTGTGACACTTTTTTGGGTATTTTAATTTTGCTCAAGTGTTGAGCTCTCGGGGTAATTTGTGGGTGTTTATTGATTCAATCGAAACGTTTAACATCGTCTAGAAATATGTGGTGATAATATGTGATGTTATATGTTGCTAAGATATGATGTGCATGATCGTCATGATTGAATAGCCGGGGGTTCATGTGAGATGAGAATTTTTATTTTCATTCGTATACAAAAATTAATTGTATGTAATATTCTTTTATTTGGGGCACTTCCGGGTTGAGGATGATGTCACCATTATTGTATATTATTTACTTTTCCGCATTAGGATAGACCCAAGGAGGGGACTATAAGTGACCGGGTTCTAGGGTTCAGTGGGAGGCCATCTCGAGGAGTCGAGACCGGGTCTCCTAAACTCTAGAATTGGTAGGGTCACTTGCCGCTCTCATAGGGGTCTAGGGGTGTAGGCTTGGCTATTCATCACGACCGTGGAATCCGTATTTTCTATTGTTGGCTAAATACAAAATACGGACCTCCTAGATATCCTATATTTTCATATGTGTTTCTGCTGTTGATATTCTGTGATGAGATTACTTAATATCTGAGACGAATGGAATATTATTATATATAAGATATATAATAAACGTTGCTTATGTTTTACATACGCGGTAGTCCCGCCTCGCTATGCCGTTAGATAAGTAACCTAACGGTGCATAACGGGACACTGAGGCGAATGCGGATGGCATAAGTGTACGTTCTATTTTCGTTTCTTTTCTGTGATGTCTTGGGAACTTAAAAGATGGGACTACATTAATGCGATTAATGTAAAGAAAAAGAAACCTAAAGATGTTGTAGAATCGGATTTGAAACCTATTTGGCATTTTTTTTTAATGAAAAATCAAGTTTCAAAAGATGCAGAGCTTAAGCCATTCTTTTTCTAAACTATTTAGATTTTACAACGAGATTAAGTTCAAAGCGTTAAAGGTTTTCATAAAAACCATCTGCAACCCTCCGTCATTTTAGGAAGCAGAGTACTTAGTATTCGTGCTACGTATGTTGATTATAGTCAAGACGTAGTGTACGGTAGCCAAGTGATGTCTTCCTACAAAGCATATGATGCAATTAGTTAGGACATTCATATGATCATAGTTAAGGGTCATATGGGTGGGTCTAGTTAATCATGAAATGACGGGTAGAACTTGACTAGTGCTTATGATATGTTGACTATAGCCAAGGTCATAAGCAGCTAGGGATAAAAACCATATCGGGAGTTTCAATAGTTGAAATTTGCAATGAGATTGCATACCTTCTATATAATAGTTGGATCCCGATCCCACTGTGAGTAAGAGTTACTCCCAAGAGAGTTTTGCACTTTACAATTAGCTAATCTAGTAGGTGTCTAGAAAGGTGTCAACTGGGTTAGACCACTGGGAAAACAAGATTTATTTTAATTACGTCCGTGCGAAAGCACAGGGAACCTCCCTCAAAGTACCGACACTGGCATGGCTGACCGGTTAGCGAAACTGTAGAATGTAATTAATCCTGGCTAGTTTTCTTTTTAAGGTTTTGAAAGAAAATTTGATAAAAGCAGTGGGAGACATCGATTAGATAAGGTAATAACCAATCTAAATCTTTGCAAGAGTATTTCGCTGGGTGTTTTCTTTTCTCTCTCCTAATGGCAGATACCAAATGACGGGACTTAATCTTCTTTCAGAGAAAAACAAACTGACAAAACCGAATTATAAAGAATGGCTGAAGAACCTGAACATTGCACTAACATATGATAAAGTATCATATGTCCTCACAGCCAAAGCTCCACCCGTCCCAGGTCCAAAATCATCTGTTTCAGATAAGGAGATCCAAAAAAAATGGGATTTTGATTGTGACATGGCCAAGTGTCTCGCGCTTGCTTCTATGGACAATATACATCAGAAGCAGCATAAGAAGAAGGATGTTCAATCCATCTTTCTTCATACAAAGGAGTTGTATGGAGAGTAATCACGGACTTTACGATACGAGGCATCTCGAAAGTTGTTTCAGATGCGATGGCTCCTGGCACATTAGTAGGTGAACATGTCTTAAAGATGATTGGTCTTATAGAAGAACTTGAGGACCTAGGATGGACCATGGATAACGAGCAATATACTGATATTGTTCTACAGTCTCTCCTCTGTTGGGATTCCCCAGCACCTAGCCTAGGGTTTGCAAGCATCACATATGCCACAACAAAAAATTTAGGGGATGCTAAGCAATCAAGCTAGGAATCGAACTAGAAAACTAGGGTAACATAACAAGTAATCAACCATTACAAAGAGAAGTGAACAAGAATACAACCTTTGTAGACCCGGTCCTTCACTTCTAAAGCTCCATGTAGTCGTCCCTTCGCTGCGATCATCGTACTCCCGGACTCTATTATGGGTTCCCTCGGAGAAATGAACATGCTTGCTCGTAGTCTTCGAGGCCGAAGATGATCTACGTCGAGGAGACTCAAACTCAAGCTAACCCTTCACTATGTCATGAACTTTGTGAAGAGAACATCCTATAATACCCTCAGATGATGAATTAGGAAGTGGGCTCACTTTAGATTTTATTTTCTCACAATGTTTCTTCATGTTTCATGGAGCTAGTAAGCAAGAGGAAGAAGATGAAGAAAGCAACCATGAAAAATGAAGAATGAAAACTAATGAGGAGAGAATAGAAACCATGGGTGAGTTAGTGTCATATACTAACCATTGTAGAGACTAAACCATAGCTAATTAAAATGGTTAGGTTAATAAATATCTTAAGTGAGACAAAACAAGTGGACTTTGTCAAAGATGCTTTAAGCTTCTCCAAGCTTCCAAGCATGACAAAATACTCACTAATTTTGAATTATTAAGATAAATAAAAACCTTTCACATTTTAATTATCATGGTGTAAGTCACACACACACCCATGCTTGCATGTATCATCAAGCATGATACAATCATGTACACAAACATATATCACTTATACACTATGTGCACATCAAGTGAGAAAACAATCTTAAGTGACCCAACACTAGTCAATGTAAAGTAATATATCAAATATATAATAATACATTAAATCATTAAATCAACACTTGATTTAATGATACGGTCATATCACATATAACCGACTAATATCATGTGTATCAGTTTATCGAATCAACACTTGATTCGATAACCCGGCTATAACGCATATAACCGATCGATATGAATCGCGAGAATAGAATACGGTATCACATACTCGTATTAATCTCGGTCCCGCACATATCTCATATGTGCTCCTACTCCGTTTCGCCTGAGCTAGGAAACCTCTGTGTAGGACTCTAAAGACTTGTCAATACGCCGGCAGTAGGTGATGATCATATCAAACACCCACAAGCCGCAAGAGGCGTGCTAAACGTAACGGCCACCCGGGTATTGAGCGATCAGAAGATCAACAAGCAAGCCTGCTCATACTCCTGCGAATCCAATCAGTAACACTACCGTACAGTCCGGTCTCTTCGTCTGATATGTCGCATATCTCGTCTAGGGGTGGTAAACGTCAGACCCCAGTAACTCGATAAGTCGTGCCGATATGAGGCTCATAAAAGGTCAAGAAACTACTGGTAACACTTACCAGTAAATCTCAGAATCAGCCCTGGCTAGGGACTTCATGTTATAGCCAATCGAGCACAGCGCAACATCAACTCCCAATATCGGGAGAGACGAATCCCCTCCTATCGCTCATTGCCTCCATGTGACTCGGGACTGTACCCAAAAACCACCGTTTTGCAAGTTCTCTTGAACTTGGTAAGGTGGAAATCAAAGCACAGTGAGAATCACACAAGACTCTATGACGATCTCGGGTCGACAGACTAACCTGTACCAGTGTCACCAGAGAACTGCCATCTGACGTGAGGTATAATACCATCTGGAAGTTCTCGGCGAGTCCGTCCTATGTACCCAGTCTCCACTGAGCACCCGTATATCATCTCAGATGTCAAACACCAATGGATATGGGATCATCCATCGCCCATCTACATGGGTTAAGAAGCTATACGCTAGTCTACACTGGTATATCGATGCCCCGTCTCGATACACCCACGACTAGGGACATTAAAGGATGTACTTACCGACTACCTTTGTCCCACTAATATGATCTCCATCATAATATAGGTAGTCAAGTACGCATCTTAAGGGCTTTACCAACATGTAACAGAGAGACAATCAGTGTACATGTTAAGATAAAGAGTAACCAGATAGCATACTATCATATCAAGCAAGAAAGACCTCCCTATATATGTCCAAGCATCCACTACAATATACATCTCATGTATAGTAATGGCCTCTAGGGCATACATATAACTAACATCCCCCCTGCCTTTGCTCCATTCATAGTAAACTTCAATATGAATGGTTTGGAAAAATCACTGCCTGAACTTATCAATATGTTGAGAAGTGTAGAGAGCACGCTTAAGACAGCGAAAACTCCCGCTCTGCTTGTTGGGCCATCTTCCTCTTCCATCCTAAAAGCCAAGGCCAAGGGAAAGAAGAAGAAGAAACCCACCAAACCAAGAGGTGGAGTTGTAAAGGCGAAGGGGAAAGACAAATCCCGGGCCGCAGGAAGTGGAAAAGGAGAATGTTTTTTCTGCCACAAGTCGGGACACTGAAAACGCAATTGTGCTCTATATCTTGCTGATCTCAAGAAGAAGAAGCATACTAATGCTTCCGCTTCTGGTGTGTTTGTAACTTAAAACTGTTTTTCTATAAACTCTGCATCTTGGATATTAGATACCGATTCTGGTTCTTACATCTGCAATTGTATGCAGGGATTGAGAAACAGTAGAGTTTTGAAGACTGTTGACCATACTCTTCGGGTTGGAAATGGTTCCAATGTACATGCTGTATCTGTAGGAGAGTATCATCTGGGGTTGCCTTCGGGATGTATTTTGATTTTGAACTCTTGTTATTATGTACCTAATATGCTATGTAATATAATATCCATTTCTTTGTTAGACAATGAAGGATATCATTTTATGTTGCAAAATAATGTTATGAATATTAACTTGAATCAACAGTTGATTGGGTATGGTACACTAAATAACGGTATTTACAACCTAAACCAACACACAGTTTTCAATATACAACATAAAAATAAAAAAAAATTCAGATATAAATGAAGCTTTTCTTTGGCGTTGTAGACTTGGTCATGTTAATGAAATGAGACTAAACAAGCTACATAAAGATGGATATTTAAATCCTTTTGAATATAAATCTTATGCGACTTGTCAGTCCTGTATCAAAGGTAAAATGACCAAAACTCCGTTTACTGGACAAAGAGAAAGAGCTGTAGAACTCTTAAGCCTCATACATAGTGATGTATGCGGACCAATATCGACACATGCTAGAGACGGTTTTTCATAATTCATCACTTTTACTGATGATTTCTCAAGATTCGGACACGTGTTTTTATTAAAGCATAAATCTGAAGCTTTCGAGAAATTCTAGGAGTACAAACTTGAAGTAGAAAAACAAACAGGTTTGAGCATCAAGAAACTTCGATCGGATCGAGGTAGAGAGTATTTGAGTACAGAGTTTCCAGACTTCTTAAAAGAGAATGGGATTCTCTCTCAGCTCACTCCCCCTTACACACCACAGCACAACAGTGTGTCAGAACGGAGGAATCGTACACTATTAGATATGGTACGGTCCATGATGAGTGATGCTGAGTTACAGCTTTCCTTTCAAGGACATGCATTGGAGACAGCAATGTATCTGTTAAACAGGGTTCCAACCAAGACAGTGTCTATCACTCCATATGAGATATGGTGTGGAAAGAGACCATCTCTTAAAAGAGTTAGGATATGGGGTTGTCCGGCTTTTGTCAAAAAGCAAAATCCAGACAAAATCAAGACACGATCGGTCATGTGTAAATTTGTGGGATATCCAAAATATTCATATGGATATCTATTCTACCACAAGGAGGAACAAAAGGTGTTTGTTTCTCAACATGCAACATTTTTAGAAAATGAAATTTTTACAAATAGTACCGATGGCAATGCGGTAGAACTAGAAGAGGTTCTAAAGATACAAATTACTCATGATGAATTGGTTGAAATTGATGTTGCAGTAGAACTTCAAGAACCTCCGCCGCTCCGGAGATCTAGTAGAACTTCTTGCCCACCGGAGAGATACTATGGGTTTCTCATTGATGGTCATAGAGAAGATTGCATCATGGATGATGATGACCCTACTAGTTTTCAGCAAGCTATCATGAGTGGTGACTCAATGAAGTGGCTGGATGCCATGAGATCCGAAATGGAGTCCATGTACACCAACAAAGTATGGACTTTGGATGTTGCATCTCCTGAGATAAAACTCGTAGTTTGCTTATGGATCTTTAAGAGAAAGATTGGTGTAGATGGACAGGTGGAGACCTATAAAACAAGGCTTGTAGCGCAAGGTTATCGTCAAAGACCAGTATTGGACTATGATGAAACTTTCTCTCCAGTAGCAATGCTTAAATCCATTCGGATCCTACTTGCTATTTCTGCTCACTGTGATTATAAAATCTGGCAGATGGACGTAAAAACTGCATTTCTAAATGGTGATTTAGAATAATATGTTTTTATAGATCAGCCAAAGGGCTTCATTGACAGTGGGAGCGGCAAAAAGGCATGTAGGTTGCTTAAATCCATTTATGGATTAAAGCAGGTATCACGGAGCTGGAACATCTGCTTTGATGATACAATCAAAGAGTTTGGTTTTATCAAAAATATAGATGAACCATGCATTTATAAGAAGATTGTAGGGAGTACTGTCACATTCCTCGTATTGTACGTGGATGACATTCTCTTCATAGGAAATGATATTCCTATGCTATAATCGGTCAAACTATTCTTATCACAAAGGTTCTCCATGAAGGACCTGGGTGATGCCTCTTGCATTTTAGGCATTAGGATCTATAGAGATAGATCCAAGAGGTTATTCGGATTGTCCCAATCAAAGTACATTGATATCATCCTAAAAAGTTTTAGTATGGAAGATTCTAAGCATGGTGCCTTGCCCGCTTGTCATGGAATCACTCTCTCCAAGGACTTCTGTCCGAAGACTAATGAAAAGAGAGCTCGCATGAGCATTATACGCTACGCTTCAGCCGTAGGATCTATAATGAATGCAATGTTATGCACTCGCCCTGATGTAGCTTATGCACTAGCTGTAGTAAGCAGGTATCAATCCAACCCAGGAGAGAAACATTGGATAGCAGTGAAGAACATTCTTAAGTACTTGCGAAGGACTAAAGAATTGTTCTTGGTGTATGCTAATGGGAATCTCCAAATGGAGGCCTTTACCGGTTCCAGCTTCCAAAGTGATAAGGATGACAGCAAATCTATCTCAGGGTTTGTATTTACCCTCAATGGAGAGGCGGTTAGTTGGAAAAGTTCCAAATAGGATACCGTTGCAGACTCTGCGATGGAAACTGAGTATACTGCTACAAATGATGCTGTCAAGGAAGCCGTCTGGATGAGAAAGTTCGTCATGGAACTAGGAGTAGTTCCAACCATTATTGATCCAATACCATTGTATTGTGAAAATAATGGGGCTATGGCGTTGGCCAAAGAACCCAGGTCCCATCAGAAGTCCAAACACATCCTAAGGCAATATCATTTGATCTGGGGGACAGTAGATTGCCACGAGATCGATATTTGGAGAGTAGATACAAAGAATAACACCGCGGATCCACTCACCAAGGCCCTTCCACAGCCGCAATATGAGCGACTTTTTGAGATGTTGGGTATGAGATACGCCAATAATTAGCCTTAGTCCAAGTCGGAGATTGTTGGATATATGTATGCCCTAGAGGCCATTATATGTATAATGGATTCTTGGACATGTATGTGTGTATATATATATATACAGATGACTTTCTTGCTCGACATGATAGTATGCTATCTGTTTGTACTTTATCTTGACATGTTCATTTGATCATGCATCTTACTCTTTTGGTACATGTTGATAAAGCCCATATGATATATGCTTGACTATTGGGACTATGATGCAGATCATACTAGTAGGACACGTGTAGTTTATAAGCATATCCTTAAACTATTCCTAGTCGTGGGTGTATCAAGACGGGGCATCGATATTCCAGAGTAGACTAGCGTATATCATTCTTGTCCCATATGATGGGCGATGGATGATCCCATATCCATCTGGTGTGTTGACACCAAAGATTGTATACGGGTGCTCAATGGAGACTGGGTACACTGAACGGACTCGCCGAAAACTCCTATATGGTATTATATCTATCGTCGGATAGCAGTTCTCAGGTGACATTAGTACAGGTTAGTCTGTAGACCCAAGATCGTCATAGAGTCTTGTGTGTCCTTCCACTCTACTTTGATCTCCACCCTACCACGGCTCTACTGAGTCGTGCAAATAGGTGGATTTTGGGTACAGTTTGTCTACTTCTCTTCTTCGAATTACTCGGCTCAGTCCCGAGGCACATGGAGGCAATAAGTGATAGGAGGGGTTTCGTCACTTCCGGTATTAGGGGTTGATGTTGCGCTATACTCGATTGGCTATAACAGGAAGTCCCTGACCAGGGCTGCTGAGATTTACTGATAAGTGTTATCAGTAGTTTCTCGATCTGTTATGAGCCTTACACCTGTGTGACTTATTGAGTTATTGGGGTCGACGATACCATCCCTAGACTCGATATGCAGCATATCTGACGAAGAGACCGGACTGTACGGTAAGTGTTGCCAGTTGGCTCGACGGGAGTTTTGACAGGTTTGCTTGTTTTTTCTTCTGATCGCATAATACCCGGGTGGCCGTTACGTTTAGCTGACCGCTTGCGGCTTATGGGTGATGATATGATCATCACCTACTGCCGGCGTATTGACGAGTCTTAGAGTCCCACACAGGAGTTTCCTTGCTCAGGCGAAACGATGTGGTGTGCATATGAGATATGCGCGGGAGCTCGATTAAATGCGTGTATGTGATACCGTATTTTAATCAGGAGTTTTCCATTGGTCAGGTCATATATGATATGACCAGTTTACTAAATCAAGTATTGATTTAATATTGACTTTTAACTCATTTACATAAACATTTTCTTTTTTATGTATGCATGGATGTATGTACATAATGATGTGCATACACATATACATACATATATTGTGTCATGGTTGTTGATACACTTGTGATGGCAATGCAAGACTCACATGGAACTAATATGTATATATTTGTTTTTGGGTTAAAGAAAAAGAAAATTAATTCATGCTTGATAATTCTACACACTTCTTTATTTAACCTTTGCTTTGACCATGAGTTAACTTTTCTTAGTTGCTTTAAACTCTAAAATAAATATATAGATATTTAGTTACCATGGTTAGATGAGAGTGTGATTTTCATTTATATTTTCTATTCTCTTTTTATTTTTGAGATTATCACAAAACTTGAGCTCAAGCTTGCCATCTTCTTCTTCCTCTTCTCTCATACTCTCTTGAGTTTTCCTATGAGTGACGTAGATAAAAAGAAAGAGTTTTGAAGTGAGAAAACAAACCACATCACCATTCTACACTACTCTAGCCCATTAGTGTAAAGCGTTTGCTTCATCTTCATCCTTGATCAAGTGAAGCAAGGAGCTTTGAGCAAAGGGACTTCGGGTGGAACGTCGTAGACTTGGAAGGAGCTTAAGCAAGCCGGTTCAAACTCTAGGAGATCCAAGGAGTCAAGGAGGGAAGTCTACAAAGGTTGTATTACTTATCTCATAGTGTAGATTACCTCTAGTATGTAATACTAATTGGTAGTTACCTTAATTTTCTAGTCTGATTCATGGTTAGTTTGCTTAGCACCTCCTAAAAATTTTATAGTGGCAGATGTGATGCTTCCAAACCCTAGGCATGGTGCTTTGGAAACCCAGCAGGACCGCCAACAAAACCTATCACGTTCCACTTCCTATTGTACAGATAAGGAGACACGACGAGGAATGTGACGTATTTACTCAGAAGTAAACACGTTATGCATAAATGTTACGACACAAGTTAGGCACATTACCGGCACTTAGACCACGTAACGTCAACAGACGTAACACAATTTAAGTAAGCCGAAAACCCAGCAATCTATACTATTACAAGAAGTAAAAGATAGAAACATTTGGAATCTCAAGAAAAACTTTCAAGGCTTAAGTTTGTTTTCTTAAAAAAAATTCGGCAGCACCTCCTTTGTAAAAACTAGCCCCGAAACGGGTACAAACATAAGATATAAGTATAGCATCCCCAAAAGGGAGCAAATCTCGCTTAAAGGCGGAAACAACCACCACAAGCAGATATACGACGCCGTAGCAAAGATATAGACAATATAAATGAAACATCATACTAGTGATAAGCAACATAGTAAAGGCCAGCTCACACGAGCACGACACCCAGAGTTACAAAAATATACAACATCGATCTTCACAACTCGTCTCTAAGTCAATACATGAAGATGGTAGATGGAGAGTACTAGATACAAAATATATACAATGAATATCATCGAATAACCGCAAACCCACCTATAGTAAAAGGCCTCACAGCCAACCGTAGCGGTATCCGCTGAAATAGGTACAAAAAGATACCCTGCAGCGACTACTCTGGGGTTCAAACCTGCAAAACACTGTGGCACAACGAGGGTGAGTTGCCAACTCATGAATAGTAAATAATATCATACTGTAATCGCAAGTATGCATGAACAGCGATAATCTATCACATGCAATCTGATAGCATAAGTATGGCAATATGGATATGCAGCAATCATGATCAAGGTACACCACCAGGGTACTACATCTACATGAATCAAATACATATCAAGTAAAATCTTGAGTGTGGGATAAATAATAAACCTCATGCACAAATCATCAGCATGGAAAAACCCCGGTGTCCATCAACGACACCCCAAATCCCAAAATCCTCAGGCACCGTCGCTCGGACCGGCCCTTATATCCGTACATCTCATGGAACCTGAGTGTCCAACATCGACACTCGAAACATCATGAAATACTCAAGTCTAACATCGACACGGAAATCCACATATCATGGGCTCCGTCTGTCCGGATCGGCCCGCGGGCTCTGGCAGTACGAATTGGCCCATATCCATCTCACGACTCCGGTCGATATCCTCCGGATAACTGCCCAGTCCAAAACTATCACCGGTAGGTAGTAGTCCCTCTGCCAGGCTCATCGGCTAATCCATCGACATACCTTTCTTTCCTCAGGGTACCATACCGGGTCTACCATGAACCCGCAAACGGCCTCATCCACTCCTCGCATCGGGTTTCTAACACAAGTCTTAGAACTGAGAACACTCATGGTGGACGCATCGAAATATCATAATAAGAAAAACCGGGTTTTCAAAACAATACACATTTTTTGAAATATCCCCACGGTCCTCAAATCCAAAAAATCACATGAAATCCATATCTCAATGCGTAAATTCATGTAATATGATGTATGCAACATAGAACAGTAATATGAGCATATCAATGAAAAACCGCTATTTAAATGCATCAAGTTATTAAATATATCATGCGGTTCCCAATTCTCCAAAATCCAACGCAACATCATATAAAGGCGAACATATAGCTATAGCAAGGTATATGTGTAAGCATGTAGGTATACATGTATGCTATATTTCATATGCGCAATCGCACAAGAATCGATGACTCCATGTCACTAACCAATATGATATCACATATGTATATGTGTTGTGCGTGTCATGGCAATTACCGACAGTGTGTGTGTAGCATACAATTAGTGCTCGTGCAACATGAACTATCAATAATAGTGCAGTGTCCGAAGGGGTACAAGTCCAGGCACAACAAGTGATAATATGCAATGAAGTTCATACACCATCAATATATGTGCATATAACATGGGGCTAATATCATATCATATCTAGCCCTGACGCTTAACGCCATACGGGCGATTTCCCCGTAGATGTTAAATCTACTCACCGACGATTTCGAGCTAAGTAAATCCAATCACCTTCTTCCCTTTCTTCGCAGCGTTCGAAGTCCTCGCCTGCAATCCTATTAACACAAAACATAACAAGTGCAACTCAGAAATCGACCAATATCACGTACAAACTACGTTTGACCGACGCACCAACTCCAATCCAACTCTCAAGTGTTCTCCTAGTGGCCAACGTGCATAGCGACACCCCGAAACCAAACCAAGTGCAGCAGCTACACCAGATCATGAACCATGTCGGATAACGTAACGCGCGTAGTCAAAACACTAAATTATAGCAAAGTGATACCAGATTTTGTATATTGTCAAAACATAAAAATCCAGCAGTACTAAACACCTCTAAACAATTGCAGACAGCTACCCTACAAAACACAAGCCCCAACTCCCCCAAAAACCCTAGGTCGTCGGATTTTTCCCTATTGTCGTCGGCCAAAACTGATCAGGTGGGGTTCATGCTTCAGGTGTACACTCAGGGTCACTAGTACATCACTACTACATTGCTAGATTTTCCTGTACACACTCGGGGTCACAGCAGATCACAGAGACTCCAATATGACACTAAAAATACGATATGTGCACAAAACTATACCTTTAGTGTTCTTAACCACAGCTACAAGGCAACACAACAATATAAACACCTAATTATCAGTTAGAGGTCATTACCTATCCACTCTTGCTCAAAAATCCAATCTTTCCAAGCTTCAAGTCATCTTAGTGGCTAAATCAAGACCTGAGAAGTGTTTTAGTGGTGTTTAATGAAGTTTTGCAAGGTTTAGTGATGAAACAGTGAGGGTTTCAGTTGAGAGAAGAGAAGAATGAAAAATGATTGAGAATGAGAGAGTGAGGTAAGAATGAGGGGTGAAATGAGATAAGCATGAGAGGGGTGAGTGTAGGGTGAGTGTAACCTTACAATTACTCTCTCCCTCTCCTCATAAATGCAAGTATGCTCCCCCATAACTCATCAAACAACCTCCCCTCATTCCAAAACAAGAAGATAACTCTCACAACAATTGTTAAGTACAAAGTTAACATGGAATGGATTAGTTTAAGGTATCATGGCCACTAAACAAGGTTAACACTAAACAACCCCCATGTTACATGCACAAGTGTGTGCAAGCCAAAACAAATAATAATAAAATATTAATTAATCTTTATAAAATGTGAGAAAACTATTTTGGTAATCTTTTAATTAAAAACCCGCATTATCGCTTAATTAACATAATCGCATTCTAAGGTGTTACAATCTCCCCCCTTAAAGAAATTCGTCCCCAAATTTAAAATTCTTACTAAGCGTACCTTCAAAGAGATGAGGGAATTTCTTCCGCATCTCGCTCTTGGCCTCCCAAGTGATCTCCTCACTAGACGGGCTATACCAAAGAACCTTCACAGATGGCAAGACCTTTGATCGAAGTTTCTTCACTTGCTGCTCAAATATAACTATCGGCTGGTCGGTGAACGAAAGATCGCACTCTAGCTGAACGGTCTAGTGCTGAATCTTATGAGAAAGATCATGAAGGTATCTATAAAGCATCGACATATAGAATACGGGGTGAACATCCGAAAAATTGGGCGGGAGCGCCAAACGATAGGTAACGGTACCAACTCGCTCAAGGATCTCAAAAGGACCTACAAATCTGGGACTGAGGTTCCCCTCTTCCCAAATCTCATCACGCCCTTCATCGGAGAAATCCGTAGGAATACATGATCCCCCACTGCGAACTCAAGTCTGCGATGATGACGGTCGGCATAAGACTTCTGTCTGCACTGGGCTGCTCTCATCCTGTCGTGAATCAGCTGGATCTTCACCTTAGTCCCCTGAACTAGCTGGGGTCCCAAAATCCTACTCCCACTGAGTTCGGTCCAACAGACTGGCTATCGACGCTTCCTACCATACAAAACCTCAAAGGGTGCCATCTGAATAGTCTCCTGAAAGCTGTTGTTGTAGAAGAACTCAATCAACAGCAAGTGACGATCCCAACTGTCACCAAAATCAAGCACGCACGCATGAAGCATATCCTTCTGAGTTTGTATAGTCCACTTTGACTGACCATCAGTCTGCGGATGGAAAGCGGTGCTAAAACTCAAACGGGTACCCAAAACTTCCTGAAGCTTCTGCCAGAGACGGCTAGTGAACTGGGTGCCCCTGTCGGATACGATGCATGTGGGAATGCCGTGCAAACGCATAATCTCATCTATATACAACTGAGCATACTGAGCATAACCGAAAGTGGTCATCACTGGAAGGAAGTGAGCCGCTTTCGTCAACCGGTCAACAATCACCCAAATGGAGTCATACCCCTGACTGGCCCTGGGTAGACCCACAACAAAGTCCATGGAAATCTGCTCCCATTTCCACTCAGGAACGGGTAAAAGATGCAACTCTCCGGCCCGTCTCTGATGCTCAGCATTGACTTGCTGACAAGTCAGGCACCTCAAAACAAAGTCCGAAACATCGCGCTTCATCCCTTCTCACCAGTAAATGTCCCTCAAGTCATGGTACATCTTGGTGGAATCTGGATGAACGCTAAAAGCCGATTGATGTGCCGGCTCTAGGATCTCGCGTCTCAACCCATCGATATCTGGTACACACAAGCGAGTCCCGTAACGTAGCACACCCTGGTCATTAATTATGAACTCTGAATCTGTACCCTGCCGAACAAGCTCAAGAATCTCAGACAAACGGGCATCACTGGGATGCGCCCCACGGATATGATCAAGTAGAAGTGGACGGGCGCGGACGTGAGCAAGCAGTCCCCAGTGGAACTGAACTCAAACTGTACTCTACCATCGCATAAGGTCTGCTAATCATCAGAAGACTGTCTCTGAACTGCGCTCAATTGGGACAAGCTACCCCTGGGCCTACGACTCAAAGTATCAGCTACCACATTCGTCTTGCCCGGGTGATAAAGGATCTCGCAATCATAATCCTTCACAAGCTCCATCCACCGGCACTCAGATTCAGATTCCACTGCTGGAAGATGTACTTCAAGCTCTTGTGGTCCGTGAAAATCTGACACGACTCCCCATACAAGTAGTGTCTCCAAATCTTCAGCGTAAAGACCACCGCGGCCATCTCAAGATCATGAGTGGGATAGTTCTGCTCGTACTTCTTCAGCTTCCTAGAAGCATAAGCAATCACTCTATCATACTGCATCGGTACACAACCGAGCCCCACTCGCGAAGCATCACAGTAAACGACAAACCGCCCGATCCAGAAGGTAAAGATAGAACTGGTGCAGTTGTCAACCGAGTCTTCAACTGCTGAAAACTCTGCTCGCATGCCTCAGTCCAAAGAAAAGGAACCCCCTTCCTGGTCAGTCCAGTCAGCGGTACAGCGATACTCGAGAAATTCTGCACGAAACGGCGGTAATAACCAGCTAAGCCCAAAAAGCTGCGGACTTCTGTCATAGATACAGGTCTGGGCCAAAGTTGTACAGCCTCGATCTTTCTCGGGTCCACACGAATACCGTCTCCTATCACCACATGACCCAAGAAGTCAACTCTATCAAGCCAAAATGCGCACTTTGAGAATTTAGCATACAGCTGGTGCTCTCTCAATATCTGCAAAGCAATCCTCAAGTGCTGCTCATGCTCCTCACGACTCCTAGAGTAGACCAGAATGTCACCAATAAACACAATAATAAACTGGTCGAGGAACGGCCTGAAAATCCGGTTCATCAGATCCATGAACACTGCTGAGGCATTGGTGAGTCCGAACGACATCACCAAAAACTCATAATGCCCGTAGCGCGTACGAAAAGCAGTCTTCGGAATGTCATCATTCCGAACCCGCAACTGATGATAACCCGATCGCAAATCAATCTTAGAAAAATGTTTCACACCCTGGAGCTGATCAAACAAATCGTCAATGCGAGATAAAGTATACCTATTCCGCACCGTAACTCGGTTCAATTGACAATAATCGATACACAACCTCAAACTGCCGTCCTTCTTCTTGACGAACAGAACAGGAGCTCCCCAAGGCGAAACACTCGGACGCACAAGTCCCCTATCAAGCAACTCTTTCAATTGATCCTTAAGCTTTCTAAGCTCCGCCGGGGCCATCCGGTAAGGTGGTATAGAAATAGGCCCCGTGCCGGGAATCAGATCAATGCAAAATTCAATATCGCGCTCTGGCGGCAAACCAGGTAACTCATCGGGAAAAACGTCGGGAAACTCTCGCACGATAGGAACCCGGTCCAACGACTCTACTGTGGTTCTAGTATCACGAATGAAAGCCAAGAATCCTCGACATCCTCTCCTCAAAAGCCGACTAGCGCAAAGGGCTAAAATCAAACTGTGGGGGGCGGCACCACGGCCCCCCTACATAACACGAACTGACTCGCCGGGAAAACAAAACCTAACTGTCTTTTCGCGGTAGTCTACAGACACATAGCAAGCAGCTAACCAGTCCATGCCAAGGAGAACGTCGAAGTCCAACATATTTAGAAGGATCAAGTCGACGGACGAATCTCTATTTCCAATCCAAACGGCACACGACCGAAACACATGTCGCGCAACAAAAGAATCGCCAACAGGAGTAATCACAACAAGCGGCTGATCTAGCAAACACGACTCTCGGCCCAACCTCGGCATGAAGTGTGTAGAAACATACGAGTGCGTGGATCCCGGATCAAACAAAACGTGTGCATCAAAAGAACATACAGAAAGAGTACCTGAAACCACTGCATTGGATACATGCTCGTCCTGATGAGTCAAGGCAAACACTCGAGCCTACCCTCTACCTGTAAGTCTACGGTACCGCCCCGGCCGTCAAACTAACGCCAAATGCGGGAAAAAAATTTATAACTGGCGCTATCGCAAACTATAACCCGGATCTGCCATTAACGCTAAACTAACAAACTACAAAGAGGGTAGAAAGGTTATACCGAACGATCCGAGTCCTTCGTTCTTTAACCATCATCCCATGCTTTGTTGCGGCTGCTCCGATCTCGTCGATCTCCGATCTCCTTGTTGGTGTATATGCCCTAGAGGCCATTACTGTATCATACTAGTATGTATATTACTTGATGGAAGCTTGGGATATTCACAGTTGTACAGAAAATCTTGCTCAATATAGTAGTATGCTACTTGGTTTGTCTCTGCTTTAATGTGTACATGTGTGTTTATTTATTATATCACCTATACGCATTAGTAGAGCCCTTAGGATCTTTGCTTGATTACCGGCGTTGTGATGGCGATCACACTCGTGGGGGCTGGGTAATCTACAAGCACATCCTTATACACGTCCCTAGTCGTGGGAGTATCGAGATAGGGCATCGATACTCCAGAGTAGACTAGCGTATGCGCTTCTCATCCCAGCACGGGAGACGGTCTGTCCCACAGCCGTCAGTACGTCGTACTTGAGATAGTATGCGGGTGCTCGTTAGGTTACGAGTACACTGGACAGGACTCGTCGGGAACTGATGGTTGGTATTATACCTATCGTCAGTTATCAGTTCCCAGGTGACATGAGTACAGCTTAGTCCTCTGACTTGACACTGTCACTTCGCCTCGAGTGTGTTCCCACTGTTCTTTGATTGCTACCCTACCACGGCTCTACTGAGTCGTGCAAACAGGTAGTAGTTGGGAGCAGTCCCGAAGCACTTGGAGGCAGTGACGGTTAAACAGGATTCGTCTCTCCCGGTATTTGGGGTTGACATCGCGCTGTGTCTAGGAGGGCCATTACACGAGTAGTCCCTGGCCAGGGCAAGCGAGATATACTGGTAGGTTTCCAGTGTTATCTCAGGGTGTATTGGGCTTCACTCCGACACGACTTGTACCGCTATTAGGGGACTGACGTTTACCGCCCCCTAGGCCCGCCATGCGATGTATCAGACGAACAGACCGGAATGTACGGAGATTGTCACATACAGGCTCAGTAGGAGTGCAGATGGGGTTCACCTCGTCAGTCTTCTTATCGACATCTACCTGGGGACCGTTACGTACAGCCAGTGCCGCTTGCGGTCTGTGGTTAAACCCACTGCCAGCGTAGTGTCGAGTCTTTAGAGTCCCACACAGAGAGCTATTCGCCTTTAGGCTAAATGAGTAGAGGTCGCATGGTTTTGCGACAGGGTTCGTTCACATTCGCGCACTTGTGCACGTTTGCTGTCCGGACAGCTTATACTAGCGGGCTTTGGTTTAAGCCGGATCCTAGTATATGATTTGAGATTGGTTTTTCTCATTGTGTTCGTGTTCCTCGGATCACGAATGCGGGTGCGTATGCACAGTTGCTTGAGATTGAGGGAGAGGACCTTGATTAGGGTTAATGGCTATTGTCATTTTATTAACCCTAATATTTATGTGTGTGTTATTGTTAATTAGTAATTAGTTTAATAATTATCCATGGTTATGGTTGTTGACCATTTGACTTCTTTGACTTGTTGACCTAGGTTGACACTTTGACCATCATCATTTCTTTTGGAAGATGCTTTTTGATCTTTGCAAATTGAAATGATAATGGTCATGTCATGATTTACCATGATAATTATCTAGCTAATTATTCAATTAAATTAATTCACACATATTAGTGAGAATGGCTCTATTATTTTCTCATTCTCTCATATCATTTCTCTCTCTTGTTCATCCTCTCCCTCAAGCTCTCTCCCTCTCATGTGTAGAGAAACAAAAAGCTTGAGAAAAACCTTCACTTGATCTTCTCTACTCTCTTCTAGGGTTCAAGTCTTAGCATTTCTTGCACTCTAGTTACTCCTAGCTTGGAGTTGAAGCTAAAGGTGGTGGCTTTCAAGTGGATCTTTCTTTGACGGGAGAAGACAAGCAAGGTGAACTCTTTCTACCATTCCTAGGAGCAGGGAGAGAAGGACTAAAGACCAAAGGTATAACCTTTCCATCACTTAGCTACTTTGTAGTTAGGGTTAGCGAGTTTATGTTTAGCAAAGATCCTCACAAGCTTGGTCCATGTTGCCTAAGTCCATAAAAATCCAATTTTTATTATGTTTTCCGCCTCCCCGTAAGCACCGGGGTGGGCAACACGGACCTAACACTCCTCGTCCAGGTGGCACCACATCATCGGATCTTTAAACGGGCTCCCGCCTCTGACCCGAGGCAACTCGATCATCAAGTTTGCTAAAAGAGATAACCAAGATTGATATAGAGAATGAGTAGAACACTTTGTCTCACTTCGTCCAAAACCATGGACGAACGGTTAATGAAGTTGCCATTTGAAACTGTGATGGAATAAAATGAGCTATGAAATTTCCATACACCAGAAACTATAATCTTTTTTTTCCAAAATGAATCCATTGCCACCAAATGAATGGCCGGCCACTTCATATGGAGGGGGGTGAGTGTAAGAGAGAGGAGGGGGTGACCTTAAGAAGAATCCTTATCATAACCCATAAAGAAAACAATAACTCACTTAAATACATTTAATGCAAAATGGTGATTCATTAACCTAGTCACCATTTCAATTAATGCTAATGAATGAGTCACAATCCTTGTCACCAATCTAGAAGTTTCTAGAACCACGACTCACTTCATGACTCACCCAAGTGAAGAAAAGATAAATCTGCATTAAACCGAATGTTTAATACGGCTGATAGAAAACTGAAAACTGGCAACTTCCAAAAGCGATCTCGAAACGAATATCAAGATAACCCCGTAACAGAATAAATATACCCGCATTTGTATTACGACCGAATACAAATGCAACTGAGACAAAGATATTATATCTACACAGTATAATACTCGGATCCGACTTAAACCAAAGCCCACCAGTATTATCTGCCCGAAATATGACACGTGCGTAAACGCACGTACATTTTTCGAACCCTGCCATAAAACCATATGGCCTCTACAACGTTTCGCCTGAACTTGGGAAACAATCTGTGGGGGACTCTAATGACTCGTCAGTACCCTGGCAGTGGGTTTAACCACAAGCCGTCAGCGGCACTAGCTGTGCGTAACAGCTGCCCATGTATTGACCTCAAGGGAGGACGATGAGCGAACTCATCCGGAAACCCTACTGAGTCTAACAGTGACAATGTATATACAGTCCGGTCCGTTCGTCTATGAGCATCGCATACCGGGCCTAGGGGGCTAGTAACGTCAGACCCTCAATAGCAGAATAAGTCGTGTCGGAGACAAGCCCTGAACACCCTGAGAAACTACTGGAGTACTTACCAGTAATTCTCACCTGCCTTGGCCAAGGACTTGGTGTAATGGCTTTCCTAGACACAGCGCGATCTCCACCCCCAATACCGGGAGAGACGAATCCCCTTCCGATCCGCTCACTTGCCTCCATGTGGCTCGGGACTGTACCCAAAAAATACCTGTTTGCACGACTCCTTTGAGCCGTGGTAGGGTAGAAATCAAAGCACAGTGGGAACTCATACGAGACAAATGACGACCTCAGGTCGATGAACTAACCTGTACACATGTCACCTGGGAACTGCTATCTGACGATAGGTATAATACCAACTAGCAGGTTCCCGGCGAGTCCTGTCCGGTGTACTCATAACCCAATGAGCACCTGTATACATCTTAGGTGATCCAACTGACACCAGTGGCTTATGAGACTGGCCACCGCCCCTCGTCGGGGTCTCGACTGTATACACTAGTCTGTTCCGGAGTATCGATGCCATGTCTCGAAACTCCCACGACTAGGGACCACTATTAAGGATGAGCTTATAGACTACCCAACTCTCACGTATATGATCGCCATCATACTGTTGATAGTCAAGCAAGATCCTGAGGGCTCTATCAACGTGTAATCATGATCAGTCACCTGAACCTATACACGACTGATAAAGGAAAACCAGATAGCATACTATCATCTCGAGTAAGACAGTCCTACCGGTATAGGTCCTCCTTAATCATTGCAATCACGTGCCTGCGATCCAATAATTGACTTCGAGGGCACTATATCCAACAATCTCCCACTTGCACTTAAGGCTAATTATTACGATGTCGCATACTCACAGCCCGTATGATACCGAAGATCCAACTCCTCTACTAATCAGTTTCACAAAGCCCATTTGTAAAACTATTGTGTTCGAGAAATAGCCTCAGTGAGTGGATCCGCCCTGATGTTTCTTTCTATGTCTCTCTTAATCTCAAGTTCGCAGAGAAAGCCATCTCCCGAATTGAGTAATACCTGTCTTAGAATATGTCTGGATATCTGATGGAACCTAGTTCATAAATAAACTCCAAATCCAAACTTCTTAGACTGTATCGATCACTGAACCTAATCAGTATCCTGTACCATGCCTCCCACGGTATCCTCTTGGACCACCTGTCCATAATACTATCTTTCATCAGAGGGAAAACTATAACTCTGACAATCACTCTGTCATCCATGTCACCTTTGAAGCCTGTAATGATAACCGTCTCCCGAGGAGGCTGCCGTCATCAAATCCGTAGAACATTCACTTATGTTCTAAAACTGCTTCCATATGTTTCTCCAGGATTGGATTAATACAAACTTATAGTATCTAGTGCAAAAACAACATCTGGTGTGGTACTTGATATCTCATGATTGACTCAATTGCCTAAGCAAGTGATCTGCCAATCATGCACATCCCTCTCCCCTTTAGTCTGTAAGACACCTTTATAGAGGGTGACTCCATCACCTGCAGGTACACCACCATGCCAGGAGTCATCTATTCTAAAAACCATTAGAATACTGTCAAAGTACCCACATTGGGAAACTACCCAAATCTAGATCTAAAACCATAGATCTAGAAACCAGAATGTCAGATATTATATCCATATCCTGTCTGGAGAAACAACTGTGTGACGACCACAGTACAATCGATTGTAGTATAGGAATTTTACTTCCTACTCTGTGTATGACATCCAAATACCAGGACATCACACCCTACTACCTTCTCAACAGATCCATCCCCTATTCTGATGAAGTCAAACCCATGACTGTCACATCAAAATAGATGATCTATCTTCGCTATAACTGCTCAAGTCTATAAATAGACATAAGCAACTTGCCCACTATACTTCCGCTGTTCCTACTGACCACAACAACCCTCTGGCAGAATAATATACACGTGCACTTCTAAAACTAGTTTAGAATGACGCTATACTTAACCTCCTGCCGGGTCTCATAGTCTGCCCAAAAGTTATGGACTCAGAAAGAGGCAACAGTAGTGTCAAGTCTGGGTAAGCAAGAACCTCCATGTCACCGTCCTTGAGGCTACCGGAGTACCTCTCGGGTGTCTGAGGTTACCCACCATATCTGCGGAGTGGCTAATGGAATGTCAAACCTGATTGAATCTTTAGGTCCTATTAAATTTTCCGTAATCGTTTGCGGTTCTGGAATCACTTCCAGTTCTACCATACTCCCACTACTGTTTTCTGAAAAAATCCATTTTACTAAAACTGTGGCGAGTCAAGAACAATATCACTATTGATCTTCTAGATGAAAGAAAATCAACCCTCGACATAGCCCGGGCCAACCCACAAACTGCCATTACAGAAATGTGCCTTGAGTTATCCAGAGTCTGGTTTTAAGTATAAGTTGGACAACTCATGTATCCTAACATCGTTAAGATATGAACCATTCTATATCCAATATAGAAACTTTGCACTTATTTAATTGGAACCAGATTCAAATCATGCAACTGTCTCTAGTGCATATCAACTTAATAGAGAGAGGCTAATCAGCATTACTCAACTTAGGAATCCTTCCAATTATGAGTAACCCGAAAGAGAAACAAGTTTCTCAAAACCATTACTTGAATACCAATCACAAGAATCTACATCTTCGATCTCTTTGAATAATCCCGATACTTGCGACATCTGGTTCTCTACTTTATTCTTATACCCACAACTTCTCAAAACTTAGACCTTATATTTCTACGAAACACTTGTCTAAAAACTAAAGAAGTCATAAGTAAACAGAACATAGTACGAGGACCTACCCCTTTGTCCTGATGGACACTGGACAACATACAATACTCTGTATAAGTCCGCTGAGTTGAATAACTCAAAACCTGTACGTCGTAGGTTGAAAACTGTACCCAGGCGATTTCCTCAAATATCACCAATTACAACGAATTCCGATATAATGAGGATGATCACCTAATTCCTAATAACTTACTCCCACTCATCATCTGTAAAACCATATAGATGTGAGAATCATACCTGCTAAATACATACCCTGGAGTAAGTATCTAATCGGGAAATTAGTTTTCCTTTAACAATACACTGAAACATGAAAATGTTTCGTAGGAGTATCCTGGTATTCCTAGTAATGCCTCTTCCATAATCCAATTCATGACTATAACCGTATATTTCATTGCCATCTCTCCAAATCCCTTTATTTGTCTTTAGTCGTTACCTTCTGTACACCATCGTTAGGCTAAATGGTTTTCTTCCTTCCCTACCGTTCGGCACCAGCCTATGGTTTGGAAGAAGACTATCCAGTAAGCATAATAGGTGTACCCTCCTAAACCAAGGAGTACTCGCATCCTGAGAAAAGGTGATGATAAAAGACAACTGAATAATACCTTATTCTATTTCTCCCGAACTGGGGAAAAAAAGCAAAGGTGAAATAGGAGTGGCGATGAAGTACGCGGTTTGGTCGTGAATGATAGCAGTCACAATTTACTTTGCCCTCTTTCTAATCCCTTTATTTTGTCTTTACATATTACTTTCTGTACACCCTACTTAGGCTAATTGGTTTTCTTCATTCCCTACCTTTCGGCACCTGCCTATGGTTTGGAAGAAGACTATCCAATAAGCGTAATAGGTGTACTCTCCTAAACCAAGGAGTCCTCGCAACCTGAGAGAAGGTGATAATAAAAGGCAACTGAATAAACCAATTCTATTTCTCCTGAACCTGGATCCATCCTCGAAGAAGTCCCATCGAGTTCGTATATAACCATACGATGGATCTATCCAATGGAAGTGGATGTCCATAGTAATACGGGTGTTCTGAGAAATGCAAAGGGTAAAAGAAGGAGTGGCAATGACTTATGCAACTCAGACAATCCAAAAGCCAGTATTTTAAGAAGGTTCGGTCAACTTGGTCACTGAGTCATAGTCTAGGGTCGGTCAAAGGTCGCTGCCAAAGAGAGAGAGAAAAGAAACACTCTGCGTGCACTCTAACCTAGATCAGAATGGTTATCACTTTATCTAATCAGGAAACCTCCCACTGAACTGTCAAATTCTCCTCCAAACCTGAAAAAAGAATCAATCGGGATCACCCGAAGAGTAAACCAACTCATCAGTGGGAATCGGGATCCAACTCTCATCGCATGATAACGTGACGGAATCCACTCGCGTTATCACACTCCAGAAGGTATGCGCATGCCTGGCAAGTTTCAGTTTCTTTAGAAACTCCCGATATGATTTTTACCCCATGTTCTTATGACCTTGACAAAAGCCAACAAATCATAAGTCACATGTCAAGTTCTACCCGTCATATTCTTGTCAATTTGAACCCACCCGTACATACCCTTGACGAAAGCCAACAAGGTAATACGACTGTCCCAAACCAACGCATCTATCTATGCAACAAATGAATACCCCAGCAGCTACCAAACACTATTCCTTGACGAAAGCCAACAAACATAGCTTAAATACTACTGACCATCCATAAGACATGAAGGAGGGCTACGGCTGGTTTTTGGCGAAAAACCTTTAACGTAATGAACTTGATCTCGTTGAAGGAACCTGATATCTTTCTATAAAAATATAGTGGCGAAAACCTTTTGCTAAAGAGGTCACTCCCGGTGAAGGGATCTCGGCTCTTTCCTCATGGAATGAGGTGCAGGATATTCCAACTGAATACCGCGATGCAAAGCAACTTGTAATCGACTTTAGTGAAGTTATTACCCTAATGCAAACTTCTGCCCAAGGGGTCATTCCCGGTGAAGGGGTATCGGCCCTTGCCTCGTCGAATGAGGTGCAGGACATTCCAACCGAATACCACTGTGCAAAACAAAAGGAAACGTTTTTGTAATAACACTTTTTAAAACTGTTACAACAACATCCAAACAGGTTTGTTTTCCTTTGCATTGATCAGAATTAATGCAGCCCCATCAATCAATCACACCAGAAAAGAACGAAAATAAAATGTACGTATATGCCATCCGCATTCGTCACTGGGTCCCGTCACCACCCGTTAGGTTACTTAACTAACGACAGAGCGGGGACTGGACTAGCGCGGGTGTAAAACATATACAACATCTAATAGTATATATACTAATATACAATAATCGCTCCAGGCATGATAATATGCAACATTACATAAAAGTAATATGCATCACAGAACAATACAGATAATCCGGGATCCCCGGGTTTCACAGAGCCGCTACTGAAACCCGACGTTCCCCTGGTCATGTGGATAGCCTGTGCAATGAAACCAAGACCCCTACAGGTGCGGCAAGTTACCCGCCAAAACCTGAAGCGAGGCAACCCCCTACAGCAAAGTGAATGGACCACCCTGCACTTCACGGAATCCGGTAACTTAAGCACCCCTCCTTGGGTCAACCTGTACCCCCAACGAGTGCGACGAATAGTCTGCCAATTCTAGAGTGAGGCCCCTCTGCCTCTCAAAGCCATGAGATGCGGACCCGTTGCCCTCCAGAACCCGGCTATCCGTGGACCCCGTCACGGGATAAAACCTAGTACAGAAATGAAAAATATGTACAACGGGTACATCGACCTCAGCCCGGTCGTGCCCCAAAAGAATATTATACCAACAGGCAGTGACGGCAGTCCACATGTTGGACGCTTGCCCCGCAATATCAAATGTATAAATAAATCCAAACTGCACTACCATTGCACACTGCTATCCACCACGACAAATCCGCAATATCACAGCACAACACAGAACATCAACGCGAATGTCACGTTCGCAAACCCGTCTAAAAGAACTATAACAATTAGACGTAATTTACCGATCAAATGACATTCATAGTCGGAGATATAATGTAAGTACTGTAAACTAACGCGTTTAAATTTTGATTGACAAAATTTCTCGAAGTGGGCCCCACGTACATCTGCTGTACAGTAACAAAAACTGGGCCCAAAAGAACAGTTCCAGAAACCACAATTTCCCACGTAGAAGCCCCAGAAGAAAAATGACCAACTAATTCACCAATATGGCCGCGGTTCCGCGGCCAAAGCATGGCTTTGGCGGCGGATCCGCGACCGTACGGTCAGATCAGTGGATCGAATTTCTTCAGTTTTCTAATAAATGCCTGCTTGATTTTTTGGTATGGTCAAAATAATTTTTAGACCAGTTTTAAAATTAACAGAAACTTTAGACTTGAAATTTGCGGTTTTCGAAAATCCGTTCGATCGATATTTTAAACGCGTTAGCACAAGTTAGTAAAGCTTAATGGCGAGGCTCTGATACCATGTAAGTCTACGGTAGCGCCCTGGCCGTCAAACTGACGCCAAATGCGGAACAAAAACTTTTATAACTGGCGCTATCGCATAGTATAACCCGGATCTGCCATTAACGCTAAACTAACAAACTACAAAGAGGGTAGAAAGGTTATACCGAACTATCCGAGTCCTTCGTTCTTTAACCATCATCCCACGCTTTATTACTGCTGCTCCTGTAGGGTGTTTTTCGTCACCCCATTGAGATGGGAAAACGCGCGCGGTTGTCAGGCGCATTACAGATTCCCCCTGCCTAAGGTAGGCTGGGGTTTAATGATTGTAGGGATCCGAATTTCCGGCAGCCGCGGACTAAGCTGCCGTTAATTACCCCTCGCCTTTGGGGCAAAAGAACCTCCGATTAACGGGTTAAACTGGTCATGCGAACTCAATGTGCGGTGTGCGTGTGTTGTGTTTTGAAAAAGGGTTTTGGATATATCGAGAGCCACGCAGAGTTTTTACGGGGGTCCCGCTACCCGGATAGCGGGGTGCGGGGCAGCGCCCCGTTAGAAATTTTTTTCTAACAGGGACAGTGTCGTGGTGTATGTGTGTGTGCACATATGTATGCATATGTGTGTGTATATATATATATGTATATATGTATATATATATAAATGTATATATGTATATGTAAGACCATGTCACGCACCCCACGAACTTGCGGGGAGGCGGAATATATGAAAAATGATTATCAGAGCTTCGTAACACGGACTTGAGCGCATGAATCGTATCTAAACCATTGCTAACTATCTACTAGAGGTTTAACTATTCGGATACGAAGTTATACCTCACGTTACTTGTCCTTCGGGTCTTCATCGCTGTCCTCCACTCCTCGTAGGCTCCTTGGAATATCGGCACCTCAACGGCCTCCTCGAATCAAAGACGATCCACCCGAAAGCTCCTACGCCAAGCTTAATCTCAAACTTGAGATAACTAGGTTGCTTAAAGTACTAATCTAAGCTACCTGGGGGATATAGAGTGAGCTTATGGATGTATTAGTCTAGCTAACCCTTGATCTCAACTTATGAGAGGTTAGGGTTAGGGTTTGAAGAGAGAGTAAGCTTGAGGAGAGAGAAGGTGAAGATGAGAATGAGAATGAATAATGAGCTCATGTGAATTTAACAACCATAACAGTTTATCAAATAAATAATATAAATGATTAATCTTTCTGCCTATGCCCAATTCCATAACAATAGGAACGCCCCTCTTCTACTATTTCCAGTCCCGAAACTTTTGCCCTTCTCTTTCCTTCTACTTCCCTGGTTTCCTTCAGGGTAGAAGGTAGAGACTGTAGAATCAAGTCAGTATCTGACTCGTTTCCCAACGCGGTCTCCAGGTCCTGGAGCTCATTAATACAGCTAGTCAATGTAAGGACGTTGTCCCCTACAGATGACCCATCAGCCAACCTTGCTTGAATTAATTCGTTCGAGGTCTCATATCTTGCGATATGAGATTGCTCTCCATATAAATTTTTATTATGGAGAAAGATGGAAACTAAGTCCATTTTCTCGTGCTGCTTCTGGTATACACCATCAACTGAAGCAAACACGAGGCACTTAGCTTTCGCTTTATCTTTTTCCCTTGTCTGACGGATATCCATATCCGTGACAGTGGAAACTGGACCTGGGACGGCGGGATCTTGAGTAGTAATAGGGCGGTCCAGCTTGTCATAGGTAATGGACATCTGGACAGACCTTTTCCGGTCATATAAGTCAGATTCAGTCAATTTATTATCTAGATGTAACCTATGTGTGGTCACAAAGTCGCTGCAATTAAGAGAGAGAGAGAAGAAAACACTATTAGCATGATGCTCTTGCAAGTTTAGAGTGGTTTTAATTTATCTAAACAGGATGGCTCCCACTGTTTCTCGAATCCTTCCTCAAACCATAAAAGAAGAATTAGCCAGGACTATTCTCACCGTACAATACTTGCTTAACCATTCAGCCAGGCCAGTGTCGATACTTCGAGGGAGGTTTTCCAACGCTTTCGTGAAGTTCCTTAATTAAATAACCTCTTTTCTCTGGGGGCGTAACCCCACTGACACCTTTCTAGGCACCTACTTGGTTTATAGCATTGATCGTTAAGTGACGAATCTCCTGATAAGCAGCATGTACTCACAGTAGGATCGGGATCTAAAATATCATCGTATGATAATGTTGAAGGAATTCTACCAACATTCATCAAACTCCAAAATAGTATGCATCTCTCTGCAAATTTCAGTTTCTTTAGAAATCCCCGATATGGATTTTTGCCCCATGCTCTTATGACCTTGACGAAGACCAACAAATCATAAGTCACATGTCAAGTTCTGCCCATCATTATCTTTGTTAATTTGAACCCACCCGTACATACCATTGACGAAGGCCAACAAGGTAATACGACTGTCCCAAACCAACACATCTATCTATGCAACAAATGAATACCCCAGTAGCTACCAAACACTATGCCTTGACGAAGGCCAACAAACATAGCTTGAATACTACTGACCATCCATAAGAAATGACGGAGGGCTACGACTGGTTTTGGTGAAACCGTGAACGTAGTGAACTTGATATAATCGAAGGAACCTGATAGCTTTTTAAAAAGAAGTGGTTAAAGCTCCGCAATTAAAAATTCTGCTCTTTTAAAATAACCAAGTGGTTTCTTTTAAATTTGTTCCAATGATTCAACTTTGGTTTATTTTCTTTGCATTATAATAATGCGTCCCATCATTAAACTTATCATTGCAGAAAACAACGAAAATACCACGTCCTCTTATGCCATCCACATTCGCCACTGGGTCCCGTCATCACCCGTTAGGTTACTTAACTAACGACAGAGCGGGGGCTGGGCTAGCGTGGGTGTAAAACATAAGTGACGTCTAATAGCTATCATATATAGATATTGTACATTCGTCAGACGCAATAATAAGCATTCCAGATCACAGATAAACTTTATTGGATTTATTAGCAATCCGCATTTGCTTTGAGCCTGCAATAAAAGACGGATTACACAGTTGTGATGAATAGCCATTACCCCACCCTAGACCCCTACGGGTACGGCAAGCTACCTGCCAAGTACCCGAAGTGAAGCGGTCTCCCTCAACAACATGAGTAGGCCACTAAACACTTCAACGTACCCGGTAGTTTGTGTACCCCATCTTGGGTCTATCCTAAGAGCAAAAAAATAGTAAAAAGAAATAATAATACAACGGTGGCTACAACCGCAACCTGGATATGCCCCGCAAAAGAATATTACATCAAATTACATTTACATTGAATGAATGAATATTAAACACATCTCAAATCCCGGCTAATTATCATAATAGTCCAATACAGTTCATACACACAAACAGTAAACATTTCAGAAATGTGCAACCCCCTGCCAACCGACATACTAGCAGTTAGGGGAGGTTTACGAACACATTAAACATTACAGATAAAAACCCAATTAGCAAATATCTTAGAACATCGATCGAATACCATATTCCGTGTCTACCCCAAAAGCAAACCTGCACTGAAGTAACCTGGGTAAAAACAGAACATACAGGAAAACAGAACACCAAAATATATGAATTTTAGAGCAAATCGGAGTCAACTCAGGGTTGACTCCACCTCGGATCCGCGGCAAAAGCACACTATTGCCGCGGTTCCGCGGCCATCAAGACGAGTTACAACTCCATATTTTCCCAGAATTCTTATATTTACCTGCTGTGAATTTTAAGGCATATCAAATAATTTTTCAGACATGTTTAAAATTAACAGAACTGTTAGGGTTTCGAATTTTGTTTTCGTGTTTTTCTGTCGATCGAACTTCTAATTAGTTGCTAATAAGCTAGTAATGGTTTAGTTGGCTCTGATACCACTGTAAGTCCATGTCACGCACCCCCACGAACATGCGGGGAGGTGGAATATATGAAAAACAATTATCAAAGCTTCGTAACACGGACTTGAGCGCATGAATCGTATCTAAACCATTGCTAACTATCTACTAGAGGTTTAACTACTCGGATACGAAGTTATACCTCACGTTACTTGTCCTTCGGGTCTTCATCGCTGTCCTCCACTCCTCGTAGGCTCCTTGGAACATCGGCACCTCAACGGCCTCCTCGAATCAAAGACGATCCACCCGAAAGCTCCTACGCCAAGCTTAATCTCAAACTTGAGATAACTAGGTTGCTTAAAGTGCTAATCTAAGCTACCTAGGGGATATAGAGTGAGGTTATGGATGTATTAGTCTAGCTAACCCTTGATCTCAACTCATGAGAGGTTAGGGTTTGGAGAGAGAGTGGGCTTGAGAAGAGAGAAGGTGAAGATGAGAATGAGAATGAATAATGAGCTCATGTGAATTTAACAACCGTAACAATTTATCAAATAAATAATATAAATGATTAATCATCATGGTTAGATTCATTCACCTAGTGTGATTCATCAAATGACTCACCAACTAATTAATGCATCATTTAATACAAAGGATGAATCACACAAATGAGTCATTAAGCATTTAATGCTCATGCCACTTTAACCCCTTAGTCACCACTCTTCTAGAAGCTTCCCGACAAATTACGAGAATGCCCCTCCAATCCGTGAAAACACGGAAAAACTTTAGACTGTATAAATCTAATAACCCGGTACTAGAATCTGGCTTAAACCAAAGCCGGCTAGTAAAAACTGTCCGAAAAGTCGTACGTGCATAAACACATCCGAACCCTTGTCGTAAAATCATACGACCTCTATATCGTTTCATCTGGAGTAGGGAAACTCTCTGTGTGGGACTCTAAACACTCGACACTACGCTGGCAGTGGGTTTAACCACAGACCGCAAGCGGCACTAGCTGTACGTAACGGTCTCCAGGTAGATGTCGATAAGAAGGCTGATGAGGAGACTCATCCGAACTCCTACTGAGCCTGATGTGACAATCTCTGTACAGTCCGGTCTGTTCATCTTAGACTATCACATATCAAGCCTAGGGGGCGGCAAGCGTCAGTCCCCTAATAGCTGTATAAGTCGTGTCGGAGCGAAGCCCATTACACTCTGAGAAGCTACTGGAACCTACCAGTATATCTCGCTTGCCATGGCCAGGGACTTTGCGTAATGGCTCTCTGACACAGCGCGATATCATCTCCCAATACCGGGAGAGTCGAATCCTGTCTGACCACTACTGCCTCCAAGTGCTCGGGACTGCACCCAACTGCTACCTGTTTGCACGACTCCTTTGAGCCGTGGTAGGGTAGCAATCTAAGAACAGTGGGACACACTCGAGGCGAAATAGCAGTGTCAAGTCTGCGGACAATGCTGTACTCATGTCACCTGGGAACTGTTAACTGACGACGGGTATAATACCAACCAATCAGTTCCCCTGTGAGTCCTGTCCGGTGTACCCGTAACCTAACGAGCACCTGTATACTATCTCCAGTACAACGTACTAATGGCTGTGGGACAGACCATCTCCGCAACTGGGATGAGAAGCGTACACACTTAGTCTACAACGGAATATCGATGCCCTATCTCGATAATCCAACGACCAGGGACCTGTATAGGATGTTGCTTACAGACTACCCAGCCTCCACTAGTGTGACTGCCATCACAACGTTGGTAATCAAGCAAAGATCCTATGGGCTCTACTAATATGTATAAGTGATACGTTACAAGAAACATATGCACATATTAAAGTAGACACAAACCAAGTAGCATACTACCATTTTTAGCAAGACTGTATATACAACTGTGAATATCCCAGGCTTCCATTAAGTAATATACAATCTAGTATGATACAATAATGGCCCCTAGGGCATATACACTAACAGTATATATATATATATATAAAAGAAAGAGGGGGAAAAGGCATCCAAAGGATGCGTAGGGCCAGCGCCTTGGGCGCTGTGCACTCAGGCGCTAGCGTGCCACGTGTCGGTACGAAGGCGCTCTGCGCTTGAGCGCAGGACACTGTAGCGCAAGCGCACCACGTGTCAGCACGTGGGCGCTTTGCGCATCAGCGCCTGACGCTCGAGCGCAAGTGCGCCACGTGTCGGCACGGGGGCGACTTGCGCTTGAGCGCTAGGCGCTTGAGCGCAAGCGCACCACGTGTCGGTACAGGGGCGACTTGCGCCAGAGCGTTGTGCGCTTGAGCGCAAGCGCGCCACGTGTCGGCACGGGAGCGACTTGCGCCATAGCGCTATGCGCTTGAGCGCAAGCGCGCCACGTGTAGGTACTGGGGTGACTTGCGCTCGAGCGCTTGCGCTTGAGTGCAAGCGCGCCACGTGTCGACACTGGGGCGACTTGCACTCGAGCGCAGGGCGCTGTTGTGAAAGCGCGCCACGTGTCGGCACGTGGGCGCTTTGCGCTGGAGCGCAAGCGCGCCACGTGTCGGCACGTGGGCGCTCTACGCTTGAGCGCCGGCGAGGAAAAGAGGCTTTTAGCCTAAAAAAAAGATTCTCGGAAGAGAAATCAGAGTGGAGTTGGACTCCTAAGTGTGTTTTTGAGGTTAATGGAAGGGGTTCTTCTTCTTCCGCCTCTGTTAGATGGATCTTGAAGATCAAGAGATGTGAGATCTCAAAATCTCTCCTTTTTGGGATCTAAAGACAAATCCAAGTTCCCCTTTGTGGGTTTGGTGGTGAAAAACTATCCTGTTTTTGAAAAGGAAAAGTAAAACTCTTGATTTAATTCAAAAGAAAGAAGAAGGTTTGAGACCTTCAGAAAAGGGAAAGAATTACAAACCCTAGGTTTTTTTTGAGAGAGAATGAAAGTGTTGTTTTTTTTTATTCATCATCATTTTGCCTTATATAGGCTTACATATTTACATATAGCCCCTTGGGCTTTACAAAAATGGTGTTTTGCACATCCCATGGCTCATGTGCCATTTCATTTTTGCACATAAGCCATGGGCTTACAAGAATTTGGCTTTATGCCCATTTTGTTTACATTCATGCATAAAAAATTACATAAAAATTATTTATGACATGATTTCGTTGTTGGCATGGGGAGGCTGGCCGCGGGCTCAACTTGGGCATGGGCCCGCTTGACCTGGGCTTGGGCCCACCTAGTTTGGGGGTTGACCTTGACTTTGACTCGGTCAACCGGGATGTAAATTTTTACCCCAACAAATTGCCCCCATCAATAAATGCACACAGCATATGTGGGTCGTGTGCATGAAATTGATGGATCTTCTTTTGCGTGGAGGCGACTTGCTTTAGTTCCCACTTTTCGGGATGCACTGCATTTCTTTTACGACATGGACGGTCGACGCTTGACGCGTCTCCGAGACGGAGTGTCCGTGGTAGACGTTTCCCCGGCCCGGAGTGATCTGGTTTCTGCTTTGTAGGAAGCCTGCACTGTCCTTTTTGCGACACGGACGGTCGACGCTCTGATCCGGAGCGATTTGGTTCCCGATTTGTGGGAACCCTGCACTGCCCTTTTTACGGCATGGACGGTCGACGCTCTGATCCGGAGCGATTTGGTAGATGTGTCCCCGGCACGGAGTGTCGCTGGTCGACGTTTCCCCGAGGCGGAGTGCCGCTGGTTGACGTGTCTCCGGCACGGAGTGTCTGCTTGATGTTTTCCCGGCACGGAGTGTCGCTGTCGAACGTTTCCCTGATGCGGAGTGTCTGTGTTGGACGTTTCCCCGATGCAGAGTGTCGCTGGTTGACGTGTCCCCGGTACGGAGTGTCGCTGATCGACTTTTCCCCAGTGCGAAGTGTCGGGTTGACTTTTCCCCGGCACAGAGTGTCGCTGATCGACTTTTCCCCGGCGCGGAGTGTCGGGTTGACTTTTCCCCTGCACGGAGTGTCGCTGATCGACTTTTTCCCGGCGCAGAGTGTCGGTGGTTGACTTTTCCTCGGCACGGAGTGTCGCTGATCGACTTTTCCCCGGCGTGGAGTGTCGCCGGTTGACTTTTCCCCGACATGGAGTGTCGCTGATCGACTTTTCCCCGGCGCGGAGTGTCGGGTTGACTTTTTCCCGGCACGGAGTGTCGCTGGTTGACTTTTCCCCGGCGCGGAGTGTCGGTGGTTGACTTTTCCCCGGCGCGGAGTGTCGCTGGTCGACTTTTCCCCGGCGCGGAGTGTCGGGTTGACTTTTCCCCGGCACGGAGTGTCGCTGATCGACTTTTCTCCGGCGCGGAGTGTCGGTGGTTGACTTTTCCCCGGCACGTAGTGTCGCTGATCGACTTTTCCCCGGCGCGGAGTGTCGTTGATCGACTTTTCCCCGGCGCGGAGTGTCGGGTTGACTTTTCCCCGGCACGGAGTGTCGCTGATCGACTTTTCCCCGGCGCGGAGTGTCGCGGGTTGACGTTTCCCCGGCACGGAGTGTCGCTGATCGACTTTTCCCCGGCGCGGAGTGTCGAGTTGACTTTTCCCTGGCACGGAGTGTCGCTGATCGACTTTTCCCCGACGTGGAGTGTCGGGTTGATTTGATTCCGAGGCGGAGCATAATTCCGGCAGGGAAGGTAGATATCCGGAGGCGAAGCATGATTTCGACACGGGGTAAATTCTGGGACGGAGCATGATTCCGCCATAGAGGTTGTTGGATTGATTTGATTTGGGTTGACATCAGCATCGCTACACTGGAATATGGTACCAGGAGCGAATCATCATCTGTCTTGAGAGGAATTGGGAATTGTTTTTTTTTTTTTGTTTGGCATCTGTATTACTGCACTGGAATAATACCAGGAGCAACTCATCATGTGCCCCGGGAGGATTTGGGATTTAGTTTGTTTGGCATCTGCATTGCTGTACTGGAATAATGCCAGGAGCAACTCATCATTTGCCCCGGGAGGATTTAGGATTTGGTTTGTTTGGCATCTGCATTGCTGCACTGGAATAATGCCAGGAGCAACTCATCATGTGCCCCGGGAGGATTTGGGAATTGGTGGCTTAGGAGACAGGTTTAGATCCTTGTCACCTAAGGCTTTTCCATTTTGTGAGCCGTAAGGGTCTCACAAAGCATTTTCTCCCTACGGGTCGTAAGGATCCCGTAGGTGTATTTTCTCTTTAGGAGTCGTGGGGACTCCTAAGTGTGTTGCTCCTTTGTGAGTCGTAGGGATCTCACGCGGGAATTTTCTCCTCATAAAGTCGAGAGGACTTGCGAGTGCATTTCAATTCTTTTTTTTTGTTTTTTTTTTGTTTTTTTTTTTGCGAGTTTGCGCCCTTTCGGGTTTTCACAAACTCTCCGGCAGTCCTGCTGTTTTTACTCACGGAGCCCTTTCGGGTTTTCATCCGTGCCCATTTTGCTTGTGGACATGCCGTTTTTTTTTTGGAGAGATCGGGATTATTTTACGCCCGTGGATTGTATACGGTTTTGCAGGATGTATGATCCAGACCGTAGGGCTGGAAAAATTTCAGGACCTTGTTGGCGTCTGCATCGCTGCACTGGAATATGGTACCAGGAGCGACTCATCATTCGCCGTTGGGGTATGAGTTTGGAATTTGGTTGACGTCTGCATCGCTGCACTGGAATATGGTACCAAGAGCGGCTCATCATTCGCCACTTAGGGATTGGGAAGCGATGGATTAGGAGACAGGTTTAGATCCCTATCACCTAAGGCTTTTCAATTTTATGGGCTGTGAGGGTCCCATAAAAGCATTTTCTCCCAACGAGTCGTAAGGATCTCGCAGGTGTATGTTCTCCTTAGGAGTCGTGAGGACTCCCAAGTGTGTTTTTCCTTCGTGAGTCGTAAGGATCCCACGAAGGTCTGTTCTCCTCATGTATCGTGAGGACATATGAGTGGATTTCTCTCGTTCCCAGTTTAATGACTTAGAGGTCGACTGTTTCCATTTTAACGACTTAGAGGTCATCTGTTTCCAGTTTTAAAGTCGTGGAGGTCATCTGTTTCCAGTTTAATGACTTAGCGGTCATCTCTTTCCAGTTTAAAGACTTAGAGGTCTGCCGTTTCCAGTTTAACGACTTAGAGGTCTGTTGTTTCCAGTTTAAACACTTAGAGGTCATCTGTTTCCAGTTTAACGACATAGTGGTCATCTGTTTCCAGTTTAAAGACTTAGAGGTCTGCCGTTTCCAATTTAACGACTTAGAGGTCAACTGTTTCCAGTTTAACGACTTAGAGGTCATCTGTTTCTAGTTTTAAAGACGTGGAGGTCATCTGTTTCCAGTTTAATGACTTAGCGGTCATCTGTTTCCAGTTTAAAGACTTAGAGGTCTGCCGTTTCCAGTTTAACGACTTAGAGGTCTGCTGTTTCCAGTTTAAAGACGTAGAGGTCATCTGTTTCCAGTTTAAAGACTTAGAGGTCATCTGTTTCCAGTTTAACGTCATAGAGGTCATCTGTTTCCATTTTAACGACTTGGTGGTCATCTGTTTCCAGTTTAACGACTTGGTGGTCATCTGTTTCCAGTTTAACGACTTGGTGGTCATCTGTTTCCAGTTTAGAGACTTAGAGGTCTACTGTTTCCAGTTTAATGACTTAGAGGTCATCTGTTTCCAGTTTTAAAGACGTGGAGGTCATCTGTTTCCAGTTTAACGACTTAGCGATCATCTGTTTCCAGTTTAAAGACTTAGAGGTCTGCCGTTTCCAGTTTAACGACTTAGAGGTCTGCTGTTTCCAGTTTAAAGACTTAGAGGTTATCTGTTTCCAGTTTAACGACTTAGAGGTCATCTATTTCCAGTTTAACGACATAGAGGTCATCTGTTTCCAGTTTAATGACTTGGTGGTCATATGTTTCCAGTTTAACGATTTGGTGGTCATCAGTTTCCAGTTTAGAGACTTAGAGGTCTACTGTTTCCAGTTTAACGACTTAGAGGTCATCTGTTTCCAGTTTAACGACTTGGAGGTCATCTGTTTCCAGTTTAAAGACTTAGGGGTCTACTGTTTCCAGTTTAATGATTTAGAGGTCATTTGTTTCCAGTTTAAAGACTTAGAGGTCATCTGTTTCCAGTTTAACGACTTGGAGGTCATCTGTTTCCAATTTAAAGACTTAGGGGTCTATTGATGGCGAGCTTGGAATTTTGGGATAGGGGCCGGCATCAGCGTTGTTAACACTGAAGTACATGTGCCAGGACACATGAGTGGGTCTTCCCAATGGAGCATAATTCCAAAGGCGGAGGCCATCCGCGTAACTGGTGGTTGCGGTGGGGCATGGGTATGCTGAGGATTATTTGAGCCCGTGGATTGTATACGGTAGTCAATTTGGGGACTGGCCGTAGGGCTGGGAGAGATTTGGGAATTTGAATTTTTGTTGGCGTCTGCATCGCTGCACTGGAATATGGTACCAGGAGCGACTCATCATTCGCCGTTGTTTTTTTGTTTTTGTTTTTGTTTTACCGCGATTGCTCTATCATTTCAGCTTTTCTTATCGCGAAGATCGCAATTTCCCTATCATTTCGGCTTTTATTCGCGGTTGCCCCTTCATTTCGGCTTTATTTTCATCTTTATTTTACTCGCTGATTTTTATTGCGAGTTGCCCCATCATTTCGGCTTTTCTCTATTTTTCTTTTATTTACACATTTTTTGTTTATTTACATATATTTTTTTTTTTGCATTCCCAGTTTAACGACTTAGAGGTCGATTGTTCCCAGTTTAATGACGTGGTGGTCAGCTGTTTCCAGTTTAATGACGTGGTGGTCCTTTTTGCTTATCCCAGCTCCTTGAACTTTGATCTTGGTGGAGCTGTGTTGATGACCTAGCTCTGTGGCTTGCCGATACATCCGAGGATTCTGAGGTTTTTCCAAGCTTATATTGGTCCTCTGCCCAATCTTTGAAAATATAGCAGTCTTCGATAGTATGACCCACCACTCTATGATATAGGCAGTATATGGGATTGCCGGTCATGTTCATTTCCTGTGGCCTCTTTGGAACAGGCAGTTGCAGACCGCTGTTTAGGGCGTCCATAAATATTTTGCGGACTTCATCCCTCCTGAAGGAGTATATCTTCTTCTTTCCCTCCAGTGGAGTAGGTGCCTTTACTGATGCTGGTCCTCGAGGCACATGTCTGGGAGGATTAGGTTCCGGAAAGGTTTCGGTCTCCATTTGCATGAAATCGGCGATCGTAGCTTGACTGTTTGCTAACACGCCTCTAGACAGTTCTATCTCTCCCATCTTGTATTGGCTTTCGACCCAATCTTTGAAGACGAAGCAGTCCTCAATGGCATGACCTATCACCCTGTGATAGGGGCAATATTCTGGGTCATCGGTCATATTCGCTTCTTGCGGTCTCTTTGATTCCGGCAGTTGTAGACCGTTTCTTAGGGCGTCCCTGAATATCTTGTGGACTTTTTCCCTCTTGATGGAATAGACCTTTTCCAGCTTCTCTTTCAGAGGCAATCCCCCCCCCCGGTGTATGTATCGGAGGGACTGGAGGCTGATTGCGGCCGTTTTTCGCGAAGGCGCTCCGCTTTTAGGTTGAAAGGGATATCAGTTGGCTGCCCCCCGGGTATCAATCCCTGGCTTATAAGCCAAAATTTGATTCTGCTGTAATTGCAATCGGGCGACTTGGATCGCGAGATCTGCCACGACGTTTGCCAGCTCGTCGACTTTGGAATAGACCTCGGCAATCTTCTCATCCCTGTCCTGAAATTGCCTTTGAAGCCATTAGAATAATGCTTGTTCTGTAGTTCTGGCTATGACAACCGGGTAATCTTTATTGCCTGAGCTCAATTCCGTAGGAACCACGGGCTCCTCTAGCTTATCGGCCTGAGCGGGCTCTTCATCATTTAGATCGAGCCGATGCCGGGTAGCGTCAACCATATCATCACCATGGCTGTGAAGAAGAGGAGGGTTCATTTCTTCATGTCCGGCTATGTAGACAGTGTGTATAACACATTCAGCCATTCTTTCATCACTGGCAGCTGGTTTCGCGGAGCGGTCCGAGTTTTGGAAATTCATAAATTTTAACATGGCCAGAGCCCTAGCCTTTTTGTTGGCTCTATATCTAAGTCGCTTCTGCCTCGGCTTCTCTGCCTTGAGCGCTTGGCAGGCTTCTGCTCTTCGGGAAGCCGCCATGGGCTGAGTGATGGGGAGACTTGAGAAGACACCCAATCGAGCAGTTGTCAGAGGCGCCGCCGAAGCTTGTGCGAGACGCCCTGTTGCTTTGTTGGTGCTGATAGCCTTGCCCCCAGCTGGGGCCATGGAGAGTCGTTCAAACACCGACTTGTGATTGAGTTGGGGCGCCCTCGAGACCACGACATTCGGCCTCTTGCCTTTCGAGACCGGTTTGTCTGTTACCAGAGCTTGAGGAGCTGGGATGGCGCCAACTGGTATGAACATAATAGAGCCGAATGGTAGCAGTGGGTCCTCCCATTGTCGCCCGAGACTGGCCAGGAGTCCTAGAGTCTATCCTCATCGTGTAGGAGACGGGAGCCGTGCTGAGAGCTGAGTTCATCTTTGGAGACATTGTTGAAAAGTGATTGCTTGAAGACCTGCATGAAAGAGCATTATTTTAGTATAAATACATATATGTACATTGATTGAGTTCGCATGAACGCTTGACCCGAAATATGGGAGGAGAGATTTGTCCCACCGGGCGTGCCAGAATCTGTAGGGTGTTCTTCGTCACCCCATTGAGATGGGAATACGCGCGCGCTTGTCAGGCGCATTACAGATTCCCCCTGCCTAAGGTAGGCCGGGATTTAATGATTGTGGGGATCCAAATCTCCGGCAGCCGCGGACTAAGCTGCCGTTAATTACCCCTCGCCTTTGGGGCGAAAGAACCTCCGATTAACGGGTTAAACTGGTCATGCGAACTCAATGTGCGGTGTGCGTGTGTTGTGTTTTGAAAAGGGGTTTTGGATATATCGGGAGCCACGCAGAGTTTTTACAGGGGTCCCGCTACCCGGATAGCGGGCTGGGGGTCAAGGGGGCTAGCAGCCCTCTTGCGGGATGCGGGGCAGCGCCCCGTTAGAAATTTTTTTCTAACAGGGACAGTGTCGTGGTGTATGTGTGTGTGCACATATGTATGCATATGTGTATATATATATATGTATATATGTATATATATATGTATATATGTATATATATATATATATATAAATGTATATATGTATATATATAAAAGAAAGAGGGGGAAAAGGCATCCAAAGGATGCGTGGGGCCAGCGCCTTGGGCGCTGTGCGCTCAGGCGCTAGCGTGCCACGTGTCGGCACGTGGGCGCTCTGCGCTTGAGCGCAGGGCGCTGTAGCGCAAGCGCACCACGTGTCGGCACGTGGGCGCTTTGCGCATCAGCGCCTGACGCTCGAGCGCAAGACGTGTCGGCACGGGGGCGACTTGCGCCAGAGCGCTGGGCGCTTGAGCGCAAGTGCGCCACGTGTCGGCACGGGGGCGAATTGCGCCATAGCGCTGTGCGCTTGAGCGCAAGCGCGCCACGTGTCGGCACTGGGGCGACTTGCGCTCGAGCGCAGGGCGCTGTTGTGCAAGCGCTCCACATGTCGGCACGTGGGCGCTTTGCGCTTGAGCGCTGACGCACCACGTGTCGGCACGTGGACGCTCTACGCTTGAGCGCCGGCGAGGAAAAGAGGCTTTTAGCCTAAAAAATGATTCTCCGAAGAGAAATCAGAATGGAGTTGGACTCCTAAGTGTGTTTTTGGGGTTAATGGAAGGGGTTCTTCTTCTTCCGCCTCTGTTAGCTGGATCCTGAAGATCAAGAGATGTGAGATCTTAAAATCTCTCCTTTTTGGGATCTAAAGACAGATCCAAGTTCCCCTTTGTGGGTTTGGTGGTGAAAAACTATCCTGTTTTTGAAAAGGAAAAGTAAAACTCTTGATTTAATTCAAAAGAAAGAAGAAGGTTTGAGACCTTCAGAAAAGGGAAAGAAATACAAACCCTAGGTTTTTTTTTGAGAGAATGAAAGTGTTGTTTTTTTTTATTCGTCATCATTTTGCCTTATATAGGCTTACATATTTACATATAGCCCCTTGGGCTTTACAAAAATGGCGTTTTGCCTATCCCATGGCTCATGTGCCATTTCATTTTTGCACATAAGCCATGGGCTTACAAGAATTTGGCTTTATGCCCATTTTTTTTACATTCATGCATAAAAAATTACATAAAAATTATTTATAACATGATTTCGTTGTTGGCATGGGGAGGCTGGCCGAGGGCTCAACTTGGACATGGGCCCGCTCGACCTGGGCTTGGGCCCACCTAGCTTGGGGGTTGACCTTGACTTTGACTCGGTCAACCGGGGTGTAAATTTTTACCCCAACAGCTCCGATCTCGTCGATCTCCGATCTCCTAGTCTAGGTGGCACTACGTCATCGGATCTTTAAACGGGCTCCCGCCTCTGACCCGGGCAACTCGATCATCAAGTTTGCTAAAAGACATGACCAAGATTGATGTAGCGAATGAGTAGAACACTTTATCTCACTTCGTCCAAAGCCATGGACGAACGGTTAATGAATTTGCCATTTGAAACTGTGATAGAATAAAATGAGCTATGAAATTTCCACACACTAAAAACTATAATCTTTTTTTCCAAAATGAATCCATTGCCACCAAATGAATGGCCGGCCACTTCATATGGAGGGGGGTGAGTGTAGGAGAGAGGAGGGGGTGACCTTAAGAAGAATCCTTATCATAACCCATAAAGAAAACAATGACTCACTTAAATACATTTAATGCAAAATGGCGATTCATTAACCTAGTCACCATTTCAATTAATGCTAATGAATGAGTCACAATCCTTGTCACCAATCTAGAAGATTCTAGAACCACGACTCACTTCATGACTCACCCAAGTGAAGAAAAGATAAATCCGCATTAAACCGAATGTTTAATACGGCTGATAGAAAACTGGAAACTGGCAACTTCCAAAAGCGATCCCGAAACGAATTTCAGGATAACTCCGTAACAGTATGAATATACCCGCATTTGTATTACGACCGATTACAAATGCAACTGAGACAAAGATATTATATCTACACAGTATAATACTCGGATCCGGCTTAAACCAAAGCCCACCAGTATTATCTACCCGAAATATGACTCGTGCGTAAACGCACGTGCATTTTTCGAACCCTGCCATAAAACCATATGGCCTCTAAAATGTTTCGCCCGAACTTGGGAAACAATCTGTGGGGGACTCTAATGACTCGTCAGTACCCTGGCAGTGGGTTTAACCACAAGCCGTCAGCGGCACTAGCTGTGCGTAACAGCTGCCCATGTATTGACCTCAAGGGAGGCCGATGAGCGAACTCATCCAGAAACCCTACTGAGCCTAACAGTGACAATGTATATACAGTCCGGTCCGTTCGTCTATGAGCATCGCATATCGGGCCTAGGGGGCTAGTAACGTCAGACCCCCAATAGCGGTATAAGTCATGTCGGAGACAAGCCCTGAACACCCTGAGAAACTACTGGAGTACCTACCAGTAATTCTCACCTGCCTTGGCCAAGGACTTGGTGTAATGGCTTTCCTAGACACAGCGCGATCTCCACCCCCAATACCGGAAGAGACGAATCCCTTGCCAATCCGCTCACTTGCCTCCATGTGGCTCAAGACTGTACCCAAAAAATACCTGTTTGCACGACTCCTTTGAGCCGTGGTAGGGTAGAAATCAAAGCACAGTGGGAACTCACACGAGACAAATGACGACCTCAGGTCGATGAACTAACCTGTACACATATCACCTGGGAACTGTTATCTGACGATAGGTATAATACCAACTAGCAGGTTCCCGGCGAGTCCTGTCCGGTGTACTCATAACCCAATGAGCACATGTATACATCTTAGGTGATCCAACTGACACCAGTGGCTTTTGAGACCGGCCACAGCCCCTCGTCGGGGTCTCGACTGTATACACTAGTCTACTCCGGAGTATCGATGCCCTGTCTCGAAACTCCCACGACTAGGGACCACTATTAAGGATTAGCTTATAGACTACCCAACTCTCACGTATATGATCGCCATCATACCGTTGGTAGTGAAGCAAGATCCTAAGGTCTTTATCAACGTGTAATCGTGATCAATCACCTGAACCTATACACAACTGATAAAGGCAAACCAGATAGCATACTATCATATCGAGTAAAACTGTCCTACCGGCATAGGTCCTCCTCAATCATTGCAATCACGTGCCTGCGATCCAATAATTGACTTCGAGGGCACTATATCCAACACTACCGGCGACTGGCTGACCTCCGCCTTTACCACCCCATCCTCTCGGAATAAAACCACTGCGACCATGACCTCTCTGATCATGGGTCTGACGCGAAATAACAACAGGCATAAGAGGCAATGCTCTCTGAGGTGGAAAAGATGGTAAGGTAACATATGGTACAGCTGCCTCGTCCTCAAGTCCATTGGTACAATCTCTGACTTGATGATACAAAGTCCCGCACCGGAAACATCCAGTTGAAAACTGCTGACCCTCCTAGGGATAAGAGCTAAATAACTGTCCTCATCCCAAGCTTCCACCACCCCTAGTACCTGAACGGAATCTATCACGGCGTCTAAACATCTGTTTCCATGCTGATACACCAGTATGAACTCTCTTCGGTTCCGGAACAACCGACGTCTCAGAAAGACGCTCCTCAACCAATAGGGCTGCATCCACTGCTGCTGCATATGTATCACAATGCTGTGTACTGATAGCGAGGAACAACTAGATAAGCAAGCCTCGAACAAACCTCTTGATCCGCATCTCCTCAGTAGCTACCAAATACGGAGCATACACAGATAGCTCGGTAAACTGCACATCGTACTCTGCCACCGTCATACCCGGAGTCTGGCGTAACGACTCGAAACTACGCGCTCGAGCATCCCTGACGCTCTGCGGAAGAAAACGGGCAAGAAACACAGTCACGAACTCAGCCTGGGTCATAGGAGAAAGACCTGCAGCTCTGCCCTTCTCTAAAGACTCGCACCACTTCTGGGAAAGACCCTCCAGACGAAAACACGCAAACTCTACCCATCTAGCGTCGGAGCATCTCAGCAAACGACATATCCTAGCCATCCGATCGATAAACGACTGGGGATCCTCAACTGCATTGGTGCCAGTGAAAACCGGAGGCTTCAGCCTCATGAACTCCGATAATGATATGGTGATAACCTCTTTAGCTGCAGGTACAACAGCCGGAATAGTAGGCACCATCGCGGTCCCCACAACAGGTGGGACAACCTCCTGTCTCTGCGCTCGACTGGCCTCAACCAATGACCCCATCATCTGGCGCATATCCTGTATACCGGCCTCATGCCTAGCAATACGGTCCATCGAAGGTGGATAAATCTGCTCTTATACAACGGGCGTACCGCCCTGGTCAGTCCTCGTCTCAGATGAGACAACTCTGACCTCGGCCCTCACGGCCGCTCTTTGCGCCCTTGTAGTCTTCGACGGCATAAAGGATGAAAATGGAAACCGGATTCGATAAGAACATAGAAATCGAGTCACAAGGATGTATATAATCACGGAAGGAATTTCAAGCAATAGGTCCTAAGGTCACTTAGGCGGAGTACCGTGTCGTAAGTATGCCGCGGAACATACACACGCTACATCACTCTGCTTAAGCCACTTACTCCATCATACCAAGGTCATCCTACACTCCGAAAGGTAAAACCTAGCGCTCTGATACCAACTTTGTCATGACCCAAGTTAGGCACATGACCGGCACTTAGACCACGTAACGTCAATAGGCGTAACGCAATTTAAGTGAGCCGAAAACCCAGCAATCTAAACCATTACAAGAAGTAAAAGATAGAAATAATTGGAATATCAAGCAGAACTTTCAAGGCTTAAGTTTGTTTTCTTAAAAAAATTTGGCAGCACCTCCTTTGTAAAAACTAACCCCGAAACGGGTACAAACATAAGATTTAAGTATAGCATCCCCAAATGGGAGCGAATCTCGCCTAAAGGTGGAAACAACCACCACAAACAGATATACGACGTCGTAGGGAAGATATAGACAATATAAATGAAACAGCATACTAATGATAAGCAACATAGTAAAGGCCGGCTCACACGAGCACGACACCCAGAGTTACAAGAATATACAACATCGATCCTCACAACTCGTCTCTAAGTCAATACATGAAGGTGGTAGATGGAGAGTACTAGATACAAAAGATATACAATGAACATCATCGAATAACCGCAAACCCACCTATAGCAAAAGGCCTCACAGCCAACCGTAGCGGTATCCGCTGAAATAGGTACAAAAAGACGCCCTGCCACGACTACTCTAAGGGTTAAACCTGCAAAATACTGTGGCACAACGGGGGTGAGTTGCCAACTCGTGAATAGTAAATAACATCATATTGTAATCGCAAGTATGCACGAACAGCGATAATCTATAACACGCAATCTGATAGTATGAGTATGGCAATATAGATATGCAGCAATCATGATCAAGATACACCACCAGGGTACTACATCTACATGAAACAAATGCATATCAGGTAAAATCCTGAGTGTGGGATAAATAATAAACCTCATGCATAAATCATCAGCATGGAAAACCCCCGGTGTCCATCAACGACACCCCAAATCCCAAAATCCTCAGGCGCCGTAACTCGGACTGGCCCTCATATCCGTACATCTCATGGAACCTGAGTGTCCAACATCGACACTCGAAACATCATGAAATACTCGTGTCCAACATCGACACGCAAATTCATAAATCATGGGCTCCGTCTGTCCGGATCGGCCCGCGGGCTCCGGTAGTACGAATCGGCCCATATCCATCTCACGACTCCGGTCGATATCCTCCGGATAACCGCCGAGTCCAAAACTATCACCGGTAGGTAGTATTCCCTCTGCCAGGCTCATCGGCCAATCCATCAACATACCTTTCTAGCCCCGGGATACCATACCGGGTCCACCACGAACCGGCAAACGGCCTCATCCACTCCTCGTATCGGGTTTCTAACACAAGTCTCAGAACCGAGAACACTCATGGTGGACGCATAGAAATATCATAACAAGATAAACCGGGTTTTCAAAACAATACACATTTTTTGAAATATCCCCACGGTCCTCAAATCCAAAAAATCACATGAAATCCATATCTCAATGCGTAAATCCATGTAATATGATGTATGCAACATAGAACAGTAATATGAGCATATCAAGGAAAAACCGCTATTTAAATGCATCAAGTTATTAAATATATCATGCGGTTCCCAATTCTCCAAAATCCAACGCAACATCATATAAAGGCGAACATGTAGCTATAGCAAGGTATATGTGTAAGCATGTAGGTATGCATGTATGCTATATTTCATATGCGCAATCGCACAAGAATCGATGTCTCCATGTCACTAACCAATATGATATCATATATGTATATGTGTTGTGCGCAATTACCGACAGTATGTATGTAGCATACAATTAGTGCTCGTGCAACATGAACTGTCAATAATAGTGCAGTGTCCGAAGGGGTACAAGTCCAGGCAAAACAAGTAATAATATGCAATGAAGTTCATACACCATCTCTATATGTGCATATAACATGCGGCTAATATCATATCATATCTAGCCCTGACGCTTAACGCCATACGGGCGATTTCCCCGTATATGTTAAATCTACTCACCGACGATCTCGAGCTAGGTAAATCCAATTACCTGCTTCACTTTCTTCACAGCGTTCGAAGTCTCCGCCTGCGATCCTATTAACACAAAACATAGCAAGTTCAACTCAGAAATTGACCAATATCACGTACAAACTACGTTTGACCGACGCACCAACTCCAATCCAACTCTCAAGTGTTCTCCTAGTGGCTAACGTGTATAGCGACACCCCGAAACCAAACCAAGTGCAGCAGCTACACCAGATCACGAACCGTGTCGGATAACGTAACGTGCGTAGTCAAAACACTAGATTATAGCAAAGTGATCCCAGATTTTGTATACTGTCAAAACATAAAAATCTAGCAGTACCAAACACCTCTAAACAACTGCAGACTTCTACCCTACAAAACACAAGCCCCAACTCCCCCAAAAACCCTAGGTCGTCGGATTTTTCCCTATTGTCTCCGGCCAAAACCGATCAGGTGGGGTTCATGCTTCAGGTGTACACTCATGGTCACTAGTACATCACTACTACATTGCTAGATTTTCCTGTACACACTCGGGGTCATAGTGTAGGGTTCCTAGGCACTCTCAAGAGGTCTCACAAGGCATCAACCATGCCAATTTCAAATTTTACGGGTGCCGAGAAACCCTAATACGGATCGTTGGCTAGATTTTTAGGCGACAAAGCAAACTAGTTAACACTTAACTACAAGAATACGGAAATACAACCTTTGTAGATCCGGTCCTCCACCTCCACGGCTCCGTGATGAAGTCCTCTCCGCTGTCCAAATCAAATCCCGGGCTCTAGCGTCGGCTTCATCGGAGAAAGAGCGGGCTAGGTCATCGACGACGTGCCGAAGATGATCTACGTCGAGACATCACTAGATCAAGCTCCAACTTCACCAAGTCAAGAAAACTTGTGAAGGAAACACACTCTACTACTTGGCAAGAGGTAGAGGATGAAGAAATAGGAAGTGGGTTCACTTTAGAATTGGATTTCTCACTCATTTTCATCAATCACCATTGATGGTCCAAGGTTTTCTTCTTTGAAGAAGATGAAGAAGAAGAAGATGATATTATGATATGTCTTTTGTAAAATGAAAATAATAAGAATACTTATCATCTCTCAACCATGGTCAAGTGTAGAGAATAAATCATGGTTAGTGGGAATGGTTAGGGTTAAGCATGGAGACAAAATGGTTACTTGGTCAATGCTTCATGAAGCTTTAACTAGAAAACAAAATAAGCCACCATTTTCCTTTATGCTTATTATTTTTCCAAAAAGAATAAATAGAGAAATAAATGAAAAAGAAAACAAAACCCCAATCATAAGTTTAACCATGGTTTAATTCTTTACACTTAACCAAGCAAACATGTATCATCAAACATGATACAAACATTTGCATAAAAAGTATATCACATATACAACTTGTACATCCAAGTGAGAAAATCCATTTAAAGTGAACCAATACTAGTTAATACAAAGTAATATATCAAATATATAATTATACATTAAATCATTAAATCAACACTTGATTTAACGATCCGGTCATATCGCATATAACCGACTAGTATCCTATGTATCGGCTTACCGAATCAATCCTTGATTCGATAACTAGGTTATATCGCATACAACCATATCGATACATTTATCGCGAGAATAGAATACGGTATCACATACACGCATTATTCTCGGTCCCGCACATATCTCATATGCGCTCCTATTTCGTTTCGCTTGAGCCAGGAAACCTCTGTGTAGGACTCTAAAGACTCGTCAATACGCCGGCAGCAGGTGATGATCATATCAAGCACCCACAAGCCGCAAGCGGTCTGCTAAACGTAACGGCCACCCGGGTATTGAGCGATCAGAAGATCGACGAGCAAGCCCGCTCACACTCCTGTGAATCCAACCAGTAACACTACCGTACAGTCCGGTCTGATCGTCTGATATGTCGCATATCTCGCCTAGGGGTGGTAAACGTCAGACCCCAATAGCTTGATAAGTCGTGTCGATATGAGGTCTATAACAATTCGAGAAACTACTGGTAATACTTACCAGTAAATCTCAGCAACCCTGGCCAGGGATTTCCGGTTATAGCCAATCGAACACAGCGCAACATCAACCCCTATACCGGGAGAGACGAATCCCCTCCTATCGCTCATTGCCTCCATGTGATTCGGGACTGTACCCAAAAACCACCGTTTTGCATGCCCTCTTGGACGTGGTAAGATGGAAATCAAAGCACAGTGGGAACCACACAAGACTCTATGACGATCTCGGGTCAACAGACTACTCTGTACCAGTGTCACCAGAGAACTGCCATCTGACGTAAGGTATAATACCATCTGGGAGTTCTCGGCGAGTCCGTCCAGTGTACCCAGTCTCCACTGAGCACCCGTATATCATCTCTGATGTCAAACACCAATGGATATGGGATCATCCATCGCTGTATGGGTCAAGAAGGTATACGCTAGTCTACTCTGGTATATCGATGCCCCGTCTCGATACACCCACGACTAGGGACTTTGAAGGATGCACTTATGGACTACCATGTCCCCACTAGTATGATCCGCATCATAGTCCAGGTAGTCAAGTACACATCCTAAGGGCTTTACCAACATGTAACAGAGAGACAATCAGTGTACACGTTAAGGTAAAGAGTAACCAGATAGCATACTAACATGTCGAGCAAGAAAGTCCTCCCTATATACGTCCCAGCATCCACTACAATATACATCCAATGTACAGTAATGGCCTCTAGGGCATACATATAACTAACAATCTCCCACTTGCACTAGGGCCATCTGATAGCAGTGGTTGTAGTATCTCATACTCAACCATCCCATAAAAATCTCTCTCTGGGAACAGGCCTTTGTGAGTGGATCCGCCGTGTTGTCCTCTGAGTCTACTCTCCTAACCTCGATCCCCTGGAGATCAACTATCTCCATAATCAGGTGATACTGCCTGAGAATATGTCTGGATCACTGATGGGACCGGCGTTCCTTGGCATAAGCCACAGCTCCATTGTCACACAATGGGAGGAACAAAGTTCATCTCATGAACTAATATACACCCAGACTGCCTCTTTAGTAGCATCTTAAGTAGCGATGCATCCAGCCTTTATCGTCTAGAATGCCACGGTATCAAGCTTGGAACTTTTCCAACATACCGTCCCTCCACTGAGGGTAAAGACAATGCCTGTGACTGACATTCAGTCGTCTTTATCACCCTGGAACACTTCCAGTGATTCTTCCCAGGATCAATTGATACCATCTCACTACAGCTAGTGAGTATTCTAACATCCATTTAGATCTATCTCATAGGTCCAAAACCCAGGATTTAGTAGGTATCACTTTGATCCTATGTGTAGAATCATTGTGATAGGCGGAGATTGATCGAGCGTAGCATAGGAAACTCTTTCCCTATCAAGAGTATGTCATCCACGTACTCTACGAGGATCGCCACAATACTCCCTACTACCTTTTTGTTTATACAAGGTTCATCTACCATTTTGATGATGTCAACTTCTTTGACTTATCCATCAAAACAGATGATCCTACTCCGCGATGCCTGCTTTATCACATAAAATATCTTGCACACGTTTCCGCTGCTCCCACTGTCTACGAAGCCCTCTGGCTGTATTCTTATAGACGTTCTCTTCTAAATCATTATTTAGAAAAGTAGTCATGGCACCCAACCGCCAGATATCGTAGTCATGGTATGTAGCCGTGGCAAGTAGGATCTGGATGGACTTAAGCATAGATCCTTAGAAAAAGTTTCATCATGATCCACACCTGGTCGATGACGAAAAGCTTTAACAAGTCTTTTCTTTGAAAGTCTCAACTTTTCCATCTACACCAAGTAATCTTCTCAAGATATACTTGCTCCTGATGGGGATTTAACCCTTCAGATATAACAACTAAAGTCCATACTTTGTCGGTGTATAAGCATTCCATCTCAGATCACTAAGCATCCAGCCATTCTTATAGAGTCTTACTCCTGATGGCCAGCTCGAAACTAGTTGGGTCATCATCTCATGATGCAATCCTCGCTCCCACTGTCATAGAGAAACCGAAGTATCTCTCAGGTGGGTGAGGAACCCTACTAGATCGGCGGAGAGGCTGAGGTTCGTTGGCAATTATTGAATCCTTTGGTTCTGTCAAATCTTCAGCTGCAGTTTTGTATATCTGGAACATTTCCAGTTCTACATAACTGACCTTGCCTCGAGCTTGTCCGGATTTTGCTTTTCAGACATAGGCCGGACAACCCCAAATCTTAACTAGCTTAAGACATGGGCTCTTCCCTTTCCATATCATATATGAAGTGGTAGGCAACTGATTTGATTTGAACCCTTTTCAATAGGTATGCAGCTTCTCAAGTGCATAACTCCTAAAAGGAAATAGGTAACTCAGTAGTACTCATCATAGAGCACACCTTATCATATAGGGTGTATCTGCTCCACCCCGATATACCATCTTGTAATGGTGTATAGGAGGAGTAATGCTGAGAGAGAATCTCATTCTCCTTTAGAATAATCCAGGAATTCCGTGCTTAAGTATTCTCCTCCCTGATCACATCAAAGGACATAATACTTATACCCGTAGTTCGGTTCTCTACTTCTCGCTTATATTCTATGAATATCTTAAAAGGTTCGGACTTGCGTTTCAACAAGAACATATGTCTGAATCTAAAGAGATTATCAGAGAATGTAATGAAGTATTAAGAACCTGTCCTGGCATGTGTAGACAGGGGACCTACATACATCAACATGTATCATCCCAAGAGTTCACTAACTCTTTCTCTGCTTCCAGTAAACAGAGCTATGGTCATTTTATCTTTGTGACATGACTGGCAAGTTTCATAAGATGTAAATTCAAACTGATTTAAATATGCATCTAAATGTAACTTCAGCCAGTCGGGTCGCATTGATATGACCTAGTCTACAATGCCTCAAGAAGGATTCGTTCATTTCTGAACTCTTCCTCTTGTGTGTGTTCCATATACTAAGAACTGTAGTTTGATTTAGAACAGCAATGCTTTTAGATAACGTGCCTGAACCGATCAACTTTTGATATAGGAAATGTTCAAAACATTATCCAACAATACAAAATTTTATCATTTCTTTACGGATAAAGAGACTGATATGATTTTGTATATCAGGTTCGGTATCTAATAACATTCGTTCGGAATCAATGTATTGTAATACAGGGTGACAGTGACCAACAGACTTGGCTGCAACTCTTGCCCCGTTTTCTGCCCCATGAAACTTATCACCCGTTCTCAGTTCTTTACCTATCTGTAGCCCATGTAACATATTACATATGCGGGATCCTGATCCGGTATCATATATTCAGGACGTAAAGGATACTGAGAAACAGTTCTGTATAATGAACATACCCGAAGATGATGCATCAGCATGCACTTTCTTCGTTTGGGCGGCACGGGAATTCTGGTAATCCCCAATTTCCTGCTCTGTCTTATAACAATTATAAGTTGGAGCGGGACCAATCGTTCCCCAGCTCAGTATAACAAGCGGGTTTGGTCAATATTCCGTATTATTATCTTGATTAAGGCGTGATATGGTCGCTACCTGGAGAGAGAGAGAAGAAAACACTCAGCGTGCGCTCTTGAAAGAATAGATTGGTTATTATTTTATCTAATCAGGATGGCTCCCACTGCTTTTTATCAAATCTTCCTTCAAACCCTAAAAGGAAAGACTAGCCGGGATTAATTACACACTACAAGTTCGCCAATCTTTCAGCCAGGCCAGTGTCTGTACTTTGAGGGAGGTCCCCCGTGCTTTCGCACGAACCTAATTAGTGTAAACCTCGTTTTCCCAGAGGCGTAATCCCGTTGACACCTTTCTAGACACCTACTTGATCAGCTAATTGTAATGTATAAAACTCTCCCAGGAGTAACTCTTACTCGCAGCGGGTATCGGGATCCAACTATCTCATAGAAAGTATGCAATCTCATTGCAAATTTCAACACTTGAAATTCCCGATAATATTTTACCCCTAGCGTCCAATGACCTTGACGGAGGCCAAACAACCCATAGTCCGCTAGTCAAGTTCAACCCGTCATTTCCTGATTGAATTAAACCCACCCGCACGACCCTTGACGGAGGCCAAACAACGCCGTACGAATACCCTAATCCAATCGCATCATATGCTAGCAGATAAGCACTAGTTAGCTACCGTACACTACGCCTTGACGGAGGCCAAACAACCGCAGCACGAATACTAACTAGTATGTATCTGAAATGACGGAGGGCTACGACAGGTTTTTCTGAAAACCTATTGCGTAATGAACTTGATATCGTTGTAGGATCGAATGAATTTTGAAATGGAGTGTTTTTTAGGCTCTTCTAGTTTTGCTAAAGGAGTCACTCCTGGTGAAGGGATCATCGGTCCTTTCCTCGTCGAATGAGGTGCAGGATATATCATATATATCACTATGCAAAGCAAAAACTCTTAAAAGCAATCAAAAGACAAACCGAGTGTGTAGCATCTGCCAGTTATTGCTAAAGGAGTCACTCCCGGTGAAGGGATCTCGGTCCTTTCCTCATCGAATAAGGTGCAGGATATATCATATATACCACTGTGCAAAGCAAAAACTCTTAAAAGCAATCAAAAGACAAACCGAGTGTGTAGCATCTGCCAGTTATTGCTAAAGGAGTCACTCCCGGTGAAGGGATCTCGGTCCTTTCCTCATCGAATAAGGTGCAGGATATATCACTTATACCGCTGTGCAAAGCAAGAACTGTAGCTACCTGTTTTAATTTTGAAATTCGATTCTACAACATCTTTAGGTTTCTTTTATTTCATTAATCTCATTAATGAAGTCCCATCATTTAAGTACCTAAACATCACAGATAAATACGACGTACACTTATGCCATCCGCATTCGCCTCGAAGTCCCCTCGTGCACCGTTAGGTTAGGTAACTAACGACAGAGCGGGGCAGGGCTAGCACGGGTGTAAAACATAAGTAACGCCTATATAATATATACTATATACTGTATCTATCACAGAACATCATATGATCACATCACAGATATCGCAGCAGAAGAATCATATGAAATATTGGATATACTAGGACGTCCGTGTTTTCAATACGAGCCAGTATAAAACACGGATTCCACGGTCGCGATGAATAGCCAAACCCACACCCCTAGACCCCTACGAGAGCGGCAAGCAACCCTACCAATTCTAGAGTTAGGAGACCCGGACTCAACTCCTCGAGTTGGTCTCCCACTGGACTCCAGAACCCGGTTACTTGTGCTCCCCTCCTTGGGTCTATCCTAGTGCGGAAAAGTAAATAATATACAAAGGGTGACATCTTCCGCAACCTGGAAGTGCCCCAATAAAAGAATATTACATACAAGTTTTTACATGAATGAAAATGAAAAACACTCATCTCACATAAAAACCCCCGGCTATTCAAATACGACGATCCAATATAACATATCCAGCAACACATAACATCACATGTCATCAACATAAGTAAATATGCGCATCCCAATTGTCGTTGACATATAGCAACGAAACCGGCGATATCACATATTACACTTACGGTCATAGAAAAGAAAGTGTAAAACTACAACAGTTGGAATCCGCAACCACCTCAGACATCGCATGCCTGACCAAATGAATTCCTTAGACATCGCATGCCTAACAATTATAAACCCCGCATTTTAGTCTCAAAATCGAAAACACTTTTCAATATCAAGTCGGGCAATTCAACAAGATTCCCGACATCCTGATCGAATGCTCGTCGCAAACTTCAGTAGACGGCCGCACCCCCGATACCGTCGACGAAGTGCACCAAGGCGGAACACCGCTACCGCGAGCACCCGAACGGATGCTTTCGGCGACGGGGTTCTCCTACAGTCACTTGGTCGGGGCTATGGAGTGAGGCTGTCTATTAAGTTTACCCGGAAAGTATCCGCGTACGCTACGTGATTGCGACGGACTTTTGTCGCATCAAAATTCCGTGGCAACCGATCAAGTGAGACTAAAGCGCTGTGTTTATAACATTCATTCAGTTATCTCATAACTACTTGTGAATTCCAATTATTGTATCCCATTCCAGATAAATAGAAAATGTTAAACTTTTCGATCGAACAGTCAAACACCCAAGTTTTCCCGATACAGATCAACACATGAAATAAGTCTAAAAACATTCAGTTCGTGCCTCAGTACCAACGGTCCAGCCGTAGAAGGGTCAAGCCAACGCCTCACATGTGGCACGCCGTACTGCCCTAAACCCGAAGGTTCAAAGGGCAGTTCAAGACGGTCACATAATCGAGTTAAGGTTTGTTGTCTTCTAGAGGGACCATCGCGTTACTTGCACTACTTAGAACGTCTTTAAACCACGGAAAAATCCAACACTTGGAAATTTTCCGACAGGGGAAAAATTGGGTATTTATATCCGGTAGAACTTTTTAACATATTCTAAAATTTATCCGGAAAGCCACATAGACAAAATCTGATACTCCGATCGAAACACCGAATCCCCAAAACAACCCCAGAAAATTCAACTCTTGAATAAAATATAAAAATTTCCAGAAGACTCAGCACTTTGACACAAGAATTACTGTGCAAGACACGTGGTCTAAATCACCAACATGGCCGCGGAACCGCCGCGAAACCCAGGGTGGGGCCGCGGTTCCGCGGCTCTTTGGTCGATTTAGAGTCACGTGCTTCACAGTAACTCATAGGATTCCCGGCTGAATTTTTTGGCAATTTTTAAATCACAAAAATCCCTGTTTTTGAAAAAAGTCCAGAGAGCCGTTTTGGAAATGGGTTTCGGGTTCGTTCGGATTTCAAACTTAGTCTAGACTTTGCCTAAGGCTCTAGCTAGGCTCTGATACCACTGTAGGGTTCCTAGGCACTCTCAAGAGGTCTCATAAGGCATCAACCATGCCAATTTCAAATTTTACGGGTGCCGAGAAACCCTAATACGGATCGTTGGCTAGATTTTTAGGCGACAAAGCAAACTAGTTAACACTTAACTATAAGAATACGGAAATACAACCTTTGTAGATCCGGTCCTCCACCTCCACGGCTCCGTGATGAAGTCCTCTCCGCTGTCCAAATCAAATCCCGGGCTCTAGCGTCGGCTTCATCAGAGAAAGAGCGGGCTAGGTCATCGACGACGTGCCGAAGATGATCTACATCGAGACATCACTAGATCAAGCTCCAACTTCACCAAGTCAAGAAAACTTGTGAAGGAAACACACTCTACTACTTGGCAAGAGGTAGAGGATGAAGAAATAGGAAGTGGGTTCACTTTAGAATTGGATTTCTCACTCATTTTCATCAATCACCATTGATGGTCCAAGGTTTTCTTCTTTGAAGAAGATGAAGAAGAAGAAGATGATATTATGATATGTCTTTTGTAAAATGAAAATAATAAGAATACTTATCATCTCTCAACCATGGTCAAGTGTAGAGAATAAATCATGGTTAGTGGGAATGGTTAGGGTTAAGCATGGAGACAAAATGGTCACTTGGTCAAAGCTTCATGAAGCTTTAACTAGAAAACAAAATAAGCCACCATTTTCCTTTATGCTTATTATTTTTCCAAAAAGAATAAATAGAGAAATAAATGAAAAAGAAAACAAAACCCCAATCATAAGTTTAACCATGGTTTAATTCTTTACACTTAACCAAGCAAACATGTATCATCAAACATGATACAAACATTTGCACAAAAAGTATATCACATATACAACTTGTACATCCAAGTGAGAAAATCCATTTAAAGTGAACCAATACTAGTTAATGCAAAGTAATATATCAAATATATAATTATATATTAAATCATTAAATCAACACTTGATTTAACGATCCGGTCATATCGCATATAACCGACTAGTATCCTATGTATCGGCTTACCGAATCAATCCTTGATTCGATAACTAGGTTATATCGCATACAACCATATCGATACATTTATCGCGAGAATAGAATACGGTATCACATACACGCATTATTCTCGGTCCCGCACATATCTCATATGCGCTCCTATTTCGTCTCGCTTGAGCCAGGAAACCTCTGTGTAGGACTTTAAAGACTCGTCAATACGCCGGCAGCAGGTGATGATCATATCAAGCACCCACAAGCCGCAAGCGGTCTGCTAAACGTAACGGCCACCCGGGTATTGAGCGATCAGAAGATCGACGAGCAAGCCCGCTCACACTCCTGTGAATCCAACCAGTAACACTACCGTACAGTCCGGTCTGATCGTCTGATATGTCGCATATCTCGCCTAGGGGTGGTAAACGTCAGACCCCAATAGCTTGATAAGTCGTGTCGATATGAGGTCTATAACAATTCGAGAAACTACTGGTAACACTTACCAGTAAATCTCAGCAACCCTGGCCAGGGATTTCCGGTTATAGCCAATCGAACACAGCGCAACATCAACCCCTATACCGGAAGAGACGAATCCCCTCCTATCGCTCATTGCCTCCATGTGATTCGGGACTGTACCCAAAAACCACTGTTTTGCACGCCCTCTTGGACGTGGTAAGATGGAAATCAAAGCACAGTGGGAACCACACAAGACTCTATGACGATCTCGGGTCAACAGACTACTCTGTACCAGTGTCACCAGAGAACTGCCATCTGACATAAGGTATAATACCATCTGGGAGTTCTCGGCGAGTCCGTCCAGTGTACCCAGTCTCCACTGAGCACCCGTATATCATCTCTGATGTCAAACACCAATGGATATGGGATCATCCATCGCCCATCTGTATGGGTCAAGAAGGTATACGCTAGTCTACTCTGGTATATCGATGCCCCGTCTCAATACACCCACGACTAGGGACTTTGAAGGATGCACTTATGGACTACCATGTCCCCACTAGTATGATCCGCATCATAGTCCAGGTAGTCAAGTACACATCCTAAGGGCTTTACCAACATGTAACAGAGAGACAATCAGTGTACACGTTAAGGTAAAGAGTAACCAGATAGCATACTATCATGTCGAGCAAGAAAGTCCTCCCTATATACGTCCCAGCATCCACTACAATATACATCCAATGTACAGTAATGGCCTCTAGGGCATACATATAACTAACACATAGAAGATCACAGAGACTCCAATATGACACTAAAAATACGATATGTGCATAAAACTATACCTTTAGTGTTCTAAACCATAGCTACAAGGTAACACAACAATATAAACACCTAATTATCAGTTAGAGGTCATTACCTATCCACTCTTACTCAAAAATCCAATTTTTCCAAGCTTCAAGTCATCTTAGTGGCTAAATCAAGACTTGAGAAGTGTTTTAGTGGTGTTTAATGAAGTTTTGCAAGGTTTAATGATGAGTAGTGAGGGTTTCAGTTGAGAGAAGATAAGAATGAAAAATGATTGAGAATGAGAGAGTAAGGTGAGAATGAGGGGTGAAATGAGATAAGCATGAGAGGGGTGAGTGTAGGGTGAGTGTAACCTTACAATTACTCTCTCCCTCTCTTCATAAATGCAAGTATGCTCTCCCATGACTCATCAAGCCACCTCCCCTCATTCCAAAACAAGAAGATAAGTCTCACAACAATTGCTAAGTGCAAAGTTAACATGGCATGGATTAGTTTAAGGTGTCATGGCCACTAAACAAGGTTAACACTAAACTACCCCCATGTTAACATGCACAAGTGTGTGCAAGCCAAAACAAATAATAATAAAATATTAATTAATCTTTATAAAATATGAGAAAACTATTTTGGTAATCTTTTAATTAAAAACCCGCATTATTGGTTAATTAACACTAATCGCATTCTAAGGTGTTACAATAAATAAGCAATATAATATAAATGTACACAAGAATGATATGAGATGTAAATGAACAGCAACTTTTTATTTATTAAACATTCTTTACAATACAAATGGAAAGTAAATACAATGCAGAAAGTAATGCCTAAACAATGGAATGAATAGAAAGTAAAAGTATATACAAGTGACTAAAGCTCTGGGTCTTCTAAGAACTGCTCCAAATCTTCTGAGCCAGGCTCAATCTCCAAAGAGTCGGGTCCTCCTGACAACATTCCAAAGAAATAATAGAAAAGGAATATCGTCAGCGAACAATCACTCGGTAAGTCCCAAAGAGTGATAGAAATAGACCAAACATGTAAAGAGAATATATCTGGTATAATGTATGATTATTATGTTAACGCGGCTGTTTGTACCTTAGTATAGAATGTGCCAGTGTATACGAGAGGAGTCCAACTTACCCCATAGACTATGGTATATAGAGTATAAGGCCCCGTCAAAAACCACGAGACAACGGCAATGGATATTCAGGTTAGGTGTATTAAAGTGACCATCTCGTGCCACTTTTAACACATTCTGTACCAGCCTACCCCTTTAAAAAATCCCGTAATGTTTATTGTGTTGTTTTATAGATGATTTGCAGATATAAGACATGCCGAAACCATGATATCAATTGTTCATGTAAACGGATAAGGATATAAATCGATGCTCATGTAAACAAGTCAATGTATATCCATGAATCGGTCAAATCAAGTCATGTTGATATAAATTGTATTCTGGTATATATGGATTCATGTTGTATTGGAGTTACATTTGGATTTATTCATGTATGGATTGTATTCTGATTAGACTGAGACTCGTCTGAGTCGGAAACTTAAACAGAATTGGATTCCTAAATTACGTTTTGGAGTTATCGGTAACTGCTGCACATGGACGGCAGGATTTATGACTTTTTCCAAGCCAATTACCATTGATAACCCCGTTTTAGTTTTCTACCTTAAATCGGCAAGCACCCACTTTTTCCGACTTCCTGAGGCTCAAGAGAATTGGTCCCGCTTAAACCTATATTTACTAGGGTCCTTATTGTAAATTAATAAACTTGAGGGGGTTTTATGAAAAAATAGATTTAGTATAATTTCAAAATAAATCTCAAGTATTTAATTATCGTATTTAGGGTTTTCATGGATGTAATTTTTAAATGGGAAGTATTCTAGTGAATATAAACCTAGATTGAATAGTATATGGTATTTTAGTGTAAATTGAAATTGTATGGATTTGTGATGGTAGATTCATAAAATTTGTGATTCCTTTGTTTAGAAAACATAGAATTTATAATATTTATTTAAAATAGATAATTTTATAATATTATAAATAATTATAAAAAAATAAATTTATTTATTAAATAGAAATCTCATTTTCTTAAAAATTATAATAAAAATTCCATCGAGATCGGATGGTCCGTGAGGAGGTCTGCATCTCGTTGTACTGGTACCGAGGATGTGCGATAACCTGCACCATCCAAATCGGGTTCTCCAAAATGGGTTGTAGAGGCTTAATTGAAAGGAATTTAATTTAAAACAATCTTAAAGAATACGGTTTTATTAGTTTAAGGTATTTTATTGTAAAATTGTATTTATCCCAAAATATTGTAAAGAAGCAATCGTGTTATATCATGATGAGTGTTGTAATGAGGTAGGTCATTACCTCGTGAGTTTTCTAAAGGTAATATGAGCAAATATATGAAATAATGTCGTAGGTAAATTTTATGGTATTAAACTGTAAAAGTGTAATAAACATGGTTTTACATGGAGTTTTATGGTGAAATTGGTTTCTAAATTTTAGTTAATATTTAATAAGCAAGGTTTAATAATATGGATCTGAGTTTCCTAAGAAAAATTGTTATTTTAAAGAGAATAGAATTTAAAAGTCGGTTAAGTCCACTTACCGACGCCATTTGAAAAGAGAACTTATTTAATAAAGAAGAGAGGAGAAAAGAAGAGACTTGCTGGATAAAAAGATAGAGGGGAGATATGGGAAAGGTTTGAAAGTGTCGTGGAGTCGCGGTGTCGCTGGATTTGTCCCGAGTCGTCGCCGGAAGATGACCTTGGGCTAACTCCACTTGTACAACTTATTTGACTTGGAAAATTTTGAGAGTTTTGATGTTAGATTTCAGAATGGAGAGGGCTAGGGTATGGTGTGGTATTTATTGGATAGAATTAGAGTTTAGCAAATTAAAATGAGAATTAAAAATGCATTAAACATTGGATTAAAAGATCATTTTTAATTCTCTGTTAACGTGCAGGAAAAACAAACAGAAAAGGAATAGTAGTGGAGGCCAAGGGGTGTTAAGGTAAAAAATTAGGGCTTTTGGTATGGGGGGCCCGGCGGCGCCGGCCCCAAGCTCAATCTCATCGGCCATCATGAAGGGGGTGGGGCTTGGATAAATGCCACGTGTCGGGGTCTGTGTGTACAATATTTTCCACATGTTTGATTTTAGTGACTTTTCATTTTTACGTGTATTGCACATGTAAACTTTTGGGCTTCCAAAAAGTTTTAAAAGAAAAATCAATAAAATAAAATGTGGCTGATGGGATTCAAACCCAGGGGCTACGTCACAGCAGTGTAAGGTTTTCTCATTGAGCTACAAGTGATTTCTTGCTGTTCTAAAAAAAATCAAATACTTATAGCATACTCAGGGTTGCAATACTCTATTTAGTACATTAACTTTACACAAATTTTGTAAATTATAAACAGTGTCGTTACAGATACAGTTCAATAAATTCTATATTTCTCAATTAAATTTCTATCTCAACCGACTAATCATTGATAGTAGGTGTGTACAGGGAGATATGGTCGTTGTAAGATCGATACGTATAAATATCACAACAGAAAAACAGCAGGACATATCAACAGTATAAAATGCATACAGTAATGAAAATGAATTAAACTAGTGCCAAATGTTATCTAACTCAATTATCTACCCATTGATATAGGTATCTACATTTCAGTATGTTTATACAGGGTTATATCAGGGTTTAAAAACAGATATCAATAGAGAATACTGCTCTGGACTGCAGTCCAGTACCGTATTTCTCCTCGGTTTACAGTATCGTAACCAAACTATTTTCAGTAAAATTTAATATAGATTTTTAGGTTATCCAAATATCTTTGCTACGAGCCTAAGAACGTCACAATACGATTTACATTTGATTTATTACGAATTTTATAAGGAGACATGTACAGTAAAGTCCAAGTTTGTCGTCGCCTTTTGAAGACGACATTTCATGTTCGAAACCTTATCATTTTGATCCCAATTTTCTACACATTACTCGTTAACAGAAAACGAATCTATTGATAAAAGATTTTAGCATTTTAAATTAGGTTTTGATTCAGGACATCACATCGAACACTTAGCATGTAATTATATAACTATCGAAATATGAGTTTTAACTAACCGATATGAACGTGATTTGATCCCTGTAAGTTCTATATGATTATCACATGGTATTAGACCTGTTATATGTTCAATTTATCAAGTTATGCGCAATCAAGGCTCACACTTGAAAACCGGTTCGGTTACAATACGTTTTAAATATAATTATCGATTTGATTATACAAATTATAACATATAGCAGCATAGCATGATAGCAAATGAACGGGATCACTTGCCTTAGGTCACTAAAATAGATGTAATACAGATGCAGAGGTTTGCCTCGATACATAAGACGGCGATGAAAACAGTGCGAAGCTGGGCAGTATGTGGTGCGTGCGCGGTGCACGCTGAGTGCATGCACGGTGCACGCTGGGTGCGTGCTTGGTGCGTGCGTGCGTGGTGTGAGCGTGGACCGGTGGTGGTGCTGGCGTGGCCTGGTGCAGGTGCTGGGTACGGTTGGCTGATCGGTTCAGTGCTAATGATGACGGCAACGAGCTTGAGCTGACGGTGATGTTGGCATAGGGAACGAGCTTGTTTGGATGATGGGCTACGGTTTGGGGTGTTTGGTTTTGGTTTGATGAGTGCTCGAACTTCGGTGGCGGCGAAGGGAAAAGGCAACGGTGCTAAGTGCGGCATCGGCGAAGGTGGCCAAGGATCGCCGGTGACGAAGGCAGTGGGGTTCGATGGTTGCAACTGTTGTTGATTCCGGTGATGGCGATGGAAGGGGTTGCTCGGCTAGGCGGGAAGGAAGAGAAGAAGGAGATGAATCAATGATGAGGGTGATGGGTCATCGGAGGCATAGTCATATAAATCGCGAATTATTCGGCGAATTCGCGAATAATTCGCAAATTATTGATATGCCGATTAAATCTGTGAATTATTCGTCGTCGCCGAACGCGGACAATAATTCATGAATTATTCACGAATTATTCAAAAAAAAGCGAATTATTCAAAAAAAACAGTAAATAATTCGCAAAATAAAAATCTAGTGCCTCATATATTAATTTTTAGCTCGAAATCCTTTCCGAACACTTACCGAATCTTTCCCGAATACCTGCCGCTTTTTTCCGAATAGTTCTCCGAATCCGAATTTCTACCTCGCCGAATTATTGCCGAATCACGAATTTGTGACTATGGTCGGAGGTGGTGGCAGTCAGCGGTGGGTTTTTGGAGAGGGGAGAGGTTGATGGAGAATGAGAGAAATTGAGTTAGATTTTGAAAGAGCTGATTTGTTAGAAATTTGTGGGCGCGATCTCAAAGGTAGGCGCACAGTATCTGTGGTGACGTGGGGAGAGGGTGGACGTGGTCATGTGTAAGTCAATGTCGTGCACCCCACGGGTTCGTAGAGAGGCGGAATTTTCAAAAAACGATTTTCAAACTTCGCAACACCGACTTGAATCAATAGGATTTTTAAATAAACCTTAACTAACAAAACATCTATAATTTTCTAACTACTCTGAAGAAAGTTATACCTCGTAGTATCTATTCCTTCGGTTCTCGCTGTCCTCCTCCTCTGCTTAAGTCCCGAAATAGTGTGCAGATCTCGCTCGACCGTCGGTCTTTCCAAGCCAAAGATGATCTACCCGAGAGTGTCAACTTTGAGCTCCTACCTCTAATATGAGTTAACTAAAGAATCTAGTGTGCTAATCTTGCTATCTTAGATGATGTAGAGAGTGATGAGGATTTGTTTAGTCTCTTGAACCTTAGGATTCTCAAATCATAAGACAAGTTAGGGTTAGAGGAAGAAGAAGAGAGAGCTTGGAGGGGAGAGAGTGTTTATGATAGAATCAATAAAGAATGACCCATAGTGATAACTTATTGAGCAAAGATGCTTTCCACAAAAATATCTAGATATTTTCCACAAATATCTAGATATTTTCTTTTGCCTCAATAGTAATCCATGACTCACTACATGAGTCACCAAGTAGCCATGCTTCATTAATTATAAAAAAATACCTCACCCTCCACCTCATTAACCATTTAAAATAAATGGTTATTAAACTAATGAGGTGTCTTCTTCTAGAAGCATTCTTGACAAAAATTACAAGAATACCCCTCACCGTATATACATACCCGTATCCGTATTCCGAACAATACGAATACAATGAGACAAAATAATCCGATAATCTAATACCAGGATCCGGCTTAAACCAAAGCCACTAGTATTAACCGTCCGATCATCATCCATGTTCTAGTACACGTATATGATCGAACCCTGCCGTAAAAACCATACGGCCTCTACATCATTTCGTTCGAAGCAGAGAATCCCTTTGTGTAGGACTCTAAAGACTCGACAGTACGCTGGAAGTGGGTTTAACCACAAGCACGTCAGCGGTATTAGTTGCACGTAACGGCTACCCGGGTATCTGTCGAAAAGGAAGGCCGACGAGCGAACTCATCCGAACCCCTACTGAGCCTGTCCGTGACAATATCCGTGCAGTCCGGTCTGTTCGTCTGAAAGTATCGCATGTAAGTTCTAGAGAGGTGGAAAACATCAGACCCATAACAATCAAACAAGTCATGTCAGTGTGGCTCAAGACAATCCGAGAATCTACTGGTCCGCCCACCAGTAATTCTCAATCCGTCCTGGCCAGGGACTTATGGTGACGACCAATCGATCATAGCATGATATTGACTCCCCATACCGGGAGTGACGAATCCTTAATAGTCGCTCACTGCCTCCATATGGCTCGGGACTGTACCCAACTAAAACATGTTTGCACGACTCAGTAGAACTGTGGTAGGGTAGTAATCAAAGCACGGTGGGAACTCGCACAAAACAAATGACGACATCAGGTCGACAAACTATCTGCACACATGTCACCAGAGAACTGCTATCTAATGCTAGGTATAATACCATCTAGTCAGTCCTCGGCGAGTCCTGTCCGGTGAACTCACACCCAGTGAGCATCTGTATACAATATTAGGTGCACCTCACCAATGGTTGCAGGACGAATCCATCGCCCCTCGTCAGGGTCTAGATATGTATACACTAGTCTACTCTGGAGTATCGATACCCAGTCTCGATACTCCTACGACTAGGGACGTTTTAAGGATGTGCCTATTGACTACCCAGCTCCCACAAGTATGATTGCCATTACAACGCTAGTAGTCAGGCAAATATCTTACGGGCTTTATCAACATGCATACAAGATACGAAATACAAAGTAAAACACATCACATGTTAAGATAATGACAAACCAAATAGCATATTATCATATCGAGCAAGTTTGTCCTGTACATACATATCCCAAGCATTCTGTGCAATGAAGGCCGTTAGGGCATATATATTTAACAATCTCCCACTTGCACTAAGGCCTGTAATTGGTGCAATAAGTACCTACTATCTGCACTAGATCCAGTTGCTGGCGTACAGCATGCCCAACATCTCAAATAGCCTCTCGAACTGGACTTGAGGAATGGCCTTGGTGAATGGATCTGCTGTGTTATCTTTTGTGTCCACTCTCTGCACCTCGATATCCTGGCGATCCACGATCTCCCTGATGAGGTGATACCGCCTCAAAATATGTCTGGATTTCTGATGGGACCTTGGTTCCTTCGCAAATGTTGCAGCCCAATTGTTATCACAATACAAAGGTATTGGATTGGTAATGGATAGAACCACGTAAAGTACAGTGATGAACTTTCTCATCTAGACAGCCTCTTTTGCGGCATCATTAGCAGCTATATACTCAGCTTCCATCGTTGAGTCTGCGACGGTATCCTCTTTGGAACTCTTCCAACATACCGCCCCTCTATTGAGGGTAAACACAAAACCCGAGACAGATTTAGAGTCATCCTTGTCACTTCGGAAGCTGGAGTCGGTAAAAGCCTTGACCTGGAGGTCCCCATTACCATAAACCAAGAACATCTCCTTAGTCCTTCTCAGGTACTTGAGAATGTTCTTTACTGCTATCCAATACTTCTCACCCGGGTTAGACTGATACCTGCTTACCACACTAAGTGCGTAAGCTACATCTGGTCCGGTACATAACATCGCATACATTATAGATCCTATCGCCGAAGCGTAGGATATAATGCTCATGCGAGCCCTCTCCTCATCGGTCTTTAGAGACATCTCTTTGGAGAGGGTGATCCCGTGACAAGTGGATAAATTACCACACTTAGAATCTTCCATACTAAGCCTCTTAATATGGTGTCAATGTACCTGGACTGTGAAAGTCCCAACATTCTTTTAGACCTATCACGATAGATCTTAATCCCCAGAATGTCAAAGGCATCACCCAAGTCCTTCATGGAGAACTTCTGTGACAAGAAGAGATTTACTGATTGTAAAATAGGGATATCATTCCCTATCAGGAGTATGTCGTCAACGTACAGTATGAGGAAGACTACTGCTCCTTCTACAATATTCCTATAAATGCATGGCTCATCTATATTTTTGATAAAGTCAAATTCTTTGACCGTCTCATCAAAGCAGATGTTCCAACTCCACGATACTTGCTTTAACCCATATATGGATTTAAGTAACTTGCACACCTTTCCACTGTTCCTACTGTCTAAGAAACCCTCTGGATGATCCATGTAAACATTCTCTTCTAAATATCCATTTAGAAAAGCTGTTTTTACGTCCATCTGCCAGATTTCATAGTCATGGAAGGAAGCAATGGCAAGCATGATCCGAATGGATTTAAGCATAGCCACTAGAGAAAAAGTTTGATCGTAATCCAATCCTGGTCTTTGACGAAAACCTTTTGCAACAAGTCTAGTTTTGTAGGTTTCCACTTGTCCATCTGCACCAATCTTCTTTTTGAAGATCCATTTGCATCCAATTGGTTTCACCCCAGGAGGAGCAACATCCAAAGTCCATACTTTGTTGGTGTACATGGATTCCATTTCGGATCTCATAGCATCCAGCCACTTCACCGAGTCTTTACTCGTGATAGCCTGTTGAAAATTAGTAGGCCCATTATCATCGATAATGCAATCCTCTCGATCCCCATCTACGAGAAACCCATAGTATCTCTCAGGCGGACAAGAAAGCCTACTAGATTTGCGGAGAGGCTTCAGCTCGTCGGGCTCTATTAAAACCTGAGGTTCTACTAAGTCCTCGGCAGTAGTTTGGGGTTCTGGAATTTCTTCCAGTTCTACCGCACTCCCACTAATTTCTTTTGCAAGAAATTCGCTCTCTAAAAAAACAATGTGGTGAGCGAAAAACACCTTTTGTTCTTCAGTGTGGTAGACAAGATATCCCCCTTGGATTCTTGGGGTATCCCACAAACTTGCACAAAACCGATCGTGCCTCGAGCTTGTACGGATTCTGCTTTCTAACAAAAGCTGGACACCCCCATATCTTGAGATACTTGAGATATGGTCTCTTCCCACTCCACATTTCATATGGAGTGGTAGGCACAGATTTAGTTGGAACTCTATTCAATAGGTATGCAGCTGATTCCAGCGCAAAACCCCAGAAGGAAAGTGGCAACTCAGCACTACTCATCATTGAACGCACCATATCAAGTCGCGTGTGATTCCTCTTTTCAGATACACCATTATGCTGAGGTGTATATGGAGGAGTAAGCTGAGAGAGAATTCCATTCTCTTTTAAGCATTCAAGGAAACCGGTACTTAAGTATTCTCCATCTCGATCAGATCGAAGTGTCTTGATGCTTTTACCAGTTTGTTTCTCCACTTCATTTTTATACTCCTTAAATTTCTCAAAGGCCTCGGATTTATGCTTCATTAAGAACACATGTACATACCTTGAGAAATCATCAGTAAAAGTGATGAAGTAGGAGTGACTGCTTCGTGCATGTGTAGACATCGAACCACATACATCGTTGTGTACAAGTCCCAAGAGCTCCGTGGCTCTTTCTCCATATCCTGTGAACGGAGATTTGGTCATCTTCCTTTTGATACATGATTGACAAGTTGCATATGATGTATATTCAAATGGATCTAAATATCCATCTTTATACAACTTAGTCAACATTGTTTCATTTATATGACCAAGTCTACAATGCCATAAGAAGGCTTGGTTTGAATCTGGAGCCTTTTTTTAGTGTGTTTTGGATATTGAAAACCTGATGTTGATTATATGCCGTTTTCGAGTGTGCCAGACCCAATCAGTTCTTGATTTAGGAGAATGTTCATGACATTTCTTTCAAGTGCAAAATTATATCCTTTATTAGATAATAAAGACACTGATATAATATTACATAGCATACTGGGAATACAAAAACAGCTGTACAACACCAAAATGTGCCCACTTGTCAACCCCAGGTGATAATTGCCTACTGCAACAGCATCAACGCTTGTTCCGTTGCCAACCCGGAAGGTCATATCACCTGCCTTCAGTGCTCTACGGTTTCTCAGAGCCTGCAAAGAATTACAGATATGAGAACTAGAACCGGTATCTAGTACCCATGATGTAGAGTTTACTGAAAAACAGTTCTCGATTACAAACACACCAGAAGCAAAAGCAGTAGCTTACTTCGTGTCCTTGGCTTTAAAAGCCTTGTAATCCTTCTTCCAGTACCCCTTCTTGTGACAATAGTAGCACTCATCCTTGGCCGCTTTTACTCTCCCCGCTTTGTTCGTTCCCTGCACCTTTTTGACACCTCCCTTCGGTTTGGTGGTGTTCATCTTCTTCTTCCCCTTAGCTTTCGCTTTGGATTTAGAAGAGGATAATTGACCAACATAAAGAACGGGTGTCTTCTTTTTTTTCAAGGAGCTCTCTGCTACCCTCAACATGTTGAGGAGGTTTGGAAGATCAGCTTCCATATCATGCATATTGAAGTTCGGCACGAACTGAGAGAAGGTGTGGTGAAGGGACTGTAAAATCAAGTCAATGTATAAATTATTTTCTAGTACGCATTCTAGGTTTGCGAGTTCCTCAATGAGGCTGATCATCTTTAAGAAGTGCTCTCCTATAGGTGATCATATAGCTAACCTCATCTAGAATAACTTCCGTAAGGTTTCGTACCTTGCGATATGAGAGTGCTCTCCATACAAATCCTTGCAATGGAGAAAAATGGAATTGATATCCATATCCTCGTATTGTTTCTGGAGTTCATTATTCATGGACGCCAGCACGATGCACTTAGTTTTCTCACAATCCAGATCCCAAGATTTGCGGACCTCTTTGTCGGCAACTAAGGAATCTGGTCCTGGGACGGAGGGAGCAGTACTGGTGAGGACATAAGCCACTTTGTCGTAAATAAGTGCAATATTGACGTTCCTCAGCCAATCCTTATAGTTTGGTCCAGTCAGTGTATTTTTTCTAGTAATAGTTTGAGTCTCGTCATGGTAGTTGCCAGAGAGAGAGAAAAAAGAAACACTCAGCATATGCTCTTGCAAATTTAGATTGGTTATTAGTTTATCTAAACAGGATGGTTCTCACTGTTTCCTCGAATTCTTCTTCAAACCCTAAAAGAAGAATTAGTCAGGATTAATCGCACGTCACAATACTTGCTTAACCTTTCAGACAGACTAGTGTCGGTACTTCGAGAGAGGTTTTACAACGTTTTCGTGAAGTTCCTTAATTAAATAAGCTCTTTTCCCTATAGGCGTAGCCCCTCTAACACTGTTATAGACACCTACTTGGTTTATAACATTAATTGTTAAGTGAAAAATTCTCCCGAGAGTAATCCTACTCACCAGTGGGATCGAGATCCAACTATCATTGTGTGATGACCTAGATGGAAGCCACTCCATAAGGTATGCTAAATCTGCAAGTTTCCTTTATATTTGAAACTCCCGATGTGATTTTTGCCCCAAGCTCTTATGACCTTGACGAAGGCCAACAAATCATAAGATGCAAGTCAAGTTCTTCCCGTTGTTGCCCTGATTAATTTAGACCCATCCGTACTCGCTCTTGATGAAGGCCAACAAGGTTGTACGACTGTCCTAAATTAATGCATCTATCTATGTAACAAATAAGCAACACATTGCTACCATTTACTATGCCTTGACGAAGGCCAACAAACATAGTATGAATACGATGTGTTGTTTATTTGAAACGACGGAGGGCTACGGCTGGTTTTTGGTGAAACCGTTAACGTAATGAACTTGATATAATCGAAGGAATCATGATAACTTTTTAAAAGGAATGGTTTAGGCTCTGCATTTAAAAGTTGCTTTTTTGAAGAAAACCAAGTGGTTTTGAAATTGTTCCAACGATTTAGCTTAGCTTAGTTTTCTTTGGATTAATGAATTAATGTTGTCCCTGTAAGTCTACGGTAGCGCCTCGGCCGTCTTTCAGACGCCAAATGCGGAACAAAAACTTTTTAACTGGCGCTATCGCATACTATAACCCGGATCTGCCATTAACGCTAAACTAACAAACTACAAAGGGGGTAGAAAGGTTATACCGAACGATCCGAGTCCTTCGTTCTTTAACCATCATCCCACGCTCCGTTGCGGCTGCTCCGATCTCCTGGCTCCTCGTCGAGGTGGCACCACATCTACGGATCTTTAAACGGGCTCCCGCCTCTGAACCGAGGCAACTCGGTCATTAAGTCTGCTAAAAGAGATGACCAAGATGAAGTAGAGAACGATTAGAACACTTTGTCTCGTTACATCCAAAACCATGGATGAACAATTAATGAAGTTGCCTTTTGGAATGGAATGAAATGAGCAATCTAATTTCCATGAACCCAAAACTATCATAATCTTTTTCTCAAGCAACCATTTCTTTTATCAAAATCATCATCCCTTGCAATGAAGGGCCGGACACTATAAAGAGGAGGTGGGGTGAGTGTAGGAGAAAGGGGAAGGTGACCATAACATTAAAGAAGAGAATGAGTCACAATACACCTAGCACAAACATTAATTGCATACAATGAATCATTAACCTAGTCATCATCCATCATTTAATGCATTAATGAGTCACTAACCTAGTCACCATCTAGAAGCTTCCACACTCTCATGAATCACCCAAAAGAAGAAAAGATAAATCCGCATTAAACCGAATGTTTAAGACGGGTGATAGAAAACTGGCAACTTCCAAAAGCGATCCCGAAACGAATTTCAGGATAACCCCGTAACAGTATAAATATACCCGCATTTGTATTACGACCGAATACAAATGCAAATGAGACAAAGATATTATATCTACAAAGTATAATACACGGATCTGGCTTAAACCAAAGCCCGCCAGTATTATCTGCCCGAAATATGATACGTGCGTAAACGCACGTGCATTTTCCGAACCCTGCCATAAAACCATACGGCCTCTACAACGTTTCGCCCGAACTTGGGAAACTATCTGTGGGGGACTCTAATGACTCGTCAGTACCCTGGCAGTGGGTTTAACAACAAGCCGTCAGCGGCACTAGCTGTACGTAACGGCTGCCCATGTACTGACCTCAAGGGAAGCCGATGAGTGAACTCATCCTGGAACCCTACTAAGCCTAACAGTGACAATATACATACAGTCCGGTCCGTTCGTCTATGAGCATCGCATATCGGGCCTAGGGGGCTGGTAACGTCAGACCCCCAATAGCGGTATAAGTCATGTCGAAGTGTAGCCCAGAACACCCTGAGATACTACAGGAGTACCTACCAGTAAATCTCCTACCTCGGCCGAGAGTTTTGTGTAATGGCTCTCCTAGACACAACGCGATCTCACCCCCAATACCGAGAAAGACGAATCCCCTGCCAATCCGCTCACTTGCCTCCATGTGGCTCGGGACTGTACCCAAAAAAGACCTGTTTGCACGACTCCTTTGAACCGTGGTAGGGTAGAAATCAAAGTACAGTGGGAACTCACACGAGACAAATGACGACCTCAGGTCGATGAACTAACATGTACACATGTCACCAGGGAACTGCTATCTGACGCTAGGTATAATACCAACTAGCAGGTTCCCGGCGAGTCCTGTCCGGTGTACTCATAACCCAATGAGCACCTGTATACATCTTAGGTGATCCAACTGACACCAGTGGCTTGTGAGACCGGCCACCGCCCCTCGTCGGGGTCTCGACTGTATACACCAGTCTACTCCGGAGTATCGATGCCCTGTCTCGAAACTCCCACGACTAGGGACCACAATTAAGGATGTGCTTATAGACTACCCAACTCTCACGTATATGATCGACATCATACTGCTGGTAGTCAAGCAAAATCCTAAGGGCTCTATCAACGTGTAACAGTGATCAGTCACCTGAATCTGTACACGACTGATAAAGGCAAACCAGATAGCATACTATCATCCCGAGTAAAACTGTGCTACCGGTATAGGTCCTCCTCAACCATTGCAATCATGTACCTGCGATCCAATAATTGACTTTGAGGGCACTATATCCAACAGTCCCATCATTTAATCCTACCATTGCAGAAAGAAACGAAAATACAACGTAAGCTTATGCCATCCGCATTCGCCACGGGGTCCCGTCATGCACCGTTAGGTTACTTAACTAACGACAGAGCGGGGGCGGGACTAGCGCGGGTGCAAAACATAAGTAACGTCTACTATATATCATATATATATATATATATATCCATTCGTCTCATGCAATAATAGACATTCCAGATCACAGATGAATATATTGGATATACTAGGAATTCTGCGCTTCGTTTAAGCCCATGACGAAAGACGGATTCTACGGTCGTGATGAATAGCCAAACCCCACCCTAGACCCCTACGGGTGCGGCAAACTACCCGCCAAATTTCCGAAGTAAAGCAACCTCTCTCAGTAAAATGAGTAGGCCACTCAGCATTTCAAGATCCCGGTAGTTTATACACCCCACCTTGGGTCTATCCTAGGAGCAAAAACAGTAAATGAAATAATACAACAGTGGTTACAACCTCAATCCGGATGTGCCCCGCAAAATAATATTACATCAATATTACAAATTTATATCGAATGAAAGAAAAAGAAACTCTCTTCTCATATCCCCCAGCTATTCATCATGGACGATCCAATAATCCATATACACAAACCATCAAAACGATAACACATATATGTGCAACCCCCAATAATCGACGTATAGTGATTAGCGTACATTTCGAAACACATATATCAATAGCAAACATGTAAACAACCTTAAAACTACGACTTCGAAATACTTTGTATTGCCACATCAGAAAAATAACAGTATATGCAATTTTGGTAAAAACAAACAAAACCTGAAACCCTAATTCCAAGCAACAAGAACACAGAAAAAATTCCAAGGCAATTCCATCACAAAGTGGCCGGCTAAAACCCTAGAAAAATCGGTAGGGGCATGGGTGTAAGGATCGTGAGGAGGAAAGAAATAGAAGAAGAAGAAGAAGGACAGAGAGTGAGTTGGGCTGATGGGAAAAAGAAAAGAAAAAAGAAAAGGAGAGAGAGAAGTGGTTGGGCTTGGGTCATAGAAAAAGAAAAGAAAATAGATTAAAAATTAGATAAATTAATTAAAATACATGTATTATTATTTCGATACAAATTTTACTGTATGAGGGATGCCAGGTATTACATTATTTATGTGATTCAATTGGAATAAAATAATTTAAAGAAATATTAGAATAGAAATTTCTTATGCCTACAGGAGAAGAAATTATTTATCTGATATTACATTGCTAGTTTTATTATGCATTTTTTCGATTTATTTTAATTGGATTAATATAGCTTAAAAAATGTTAGAATAGAGATTTTTTATACCCACAAGAAAAGAAATTTTTATTTTGGTATTAAATTATTAATCTTAATATATTGTGATTAGTAGAATCGTGCATTTAGCAAGCTCTACCTACAGGAAGGTTGAATTTATAATAAAAGTAGACATAGATCTATTTTAATATATTTAGGATATCATAGCAATGATGCATATATTGACTTGATTATAAAGTTATTTCTACTCGTGATCCCTACATATGTATCCAACAATAAAATTTAAGAATTTTGAGTTCAGTAAGAGTAAATTTTTTCATACATAAAATTTGAGAAATTATTTTACCTTCTTAAAGACATAAAAGATAAAGGTAAAGTGGACGACTCCCGTTATTAGCTAACTCATAAAATTTAGTTTGTCCAAAATATGGATATTTGGACGGGACATTGGAAATAAAGATATTCTTAATCATAAGAAAGAATTAAATGAGGTTACAAAAGATTTAATTATAACGACTTGTGATTAAGAATGTATGTTTAAAAGTATATAATGGAATACATTTATATATTGCTATGATACTTTCACAAGTGTTAGGTTTAAAAAGATTGACATATATTAAAGGTTTTATAATCTACTATGACAAATCATAGTTTGCTAACAACGGTATATAAGTCGATTAAACGCATATTGACATAAGATTAAAGAGCACATTTGGTTTTTAGAACATAACGATAGAGTCCATAATTATTGACCTGTTGGCTAAAGTATTATGTGTCATTTCATTTACTGGTCATGCAAAAAATATGAGACTGATAAGGATTCAAGTGTTGTGTACCATTTTCCTAAAATCTATATATAGTTTTATGTCTAGACATTTGGATATTATTAGTGATATTATACATGACTAATAAAGTGTGCACATTATTCTTAGGTCATGTGATTTTTTTGCTTTTGAAGCAATTTAAAGTTGGACTCTGAATAATTATAATAATTATTCGTAAGGCTATTTGTATATGCATATGAAGTTTCTTTAAAATAAACTAATTTCTCATTAAAGTGTAACTATTTAATTGATCATAAAGTATAGTTACAAAGATATTATATGATTAAGATATTAATATGATATTTTGAGTCAAGTAGGAGAATATTAGAATAACTATATATGTGACTCAAATATCTTATTACTATATAAGATACTATATTATATAGCATATGAAAGTAATATTTATGATGGTTATTCTCATTAAGTTTTGAATGGTTATTCACATTTAGTTATGTGTGGTTACCATGGAACAACCAGATAGTTTTAAAAACTACCATAACTCTCTTGATGGAAGGGGTTATATAAAAAGAGTCCTTGCCTACATAATTAACAAAAGAAGACACAAATGCGACTTGTGAAATAAAGATATTGTGTGTTCCTCCCATCGAGATACCCTACCGTATTGGAGTAGGCAAGAAAAATCAATGGGTCTTAGTTATTCTTATTCTACAACACATGGTTCAAGGTAAGTTTCTCTAGACTCATGTATGACGTGTGTGAGATGATCAAGTCGTTAATCATGTCGTATAGATTAATATTTCTATATGCTAGCTATTTGCACATGTATGCCACGTGTTCTGTAAATCCCCAGTTCCACTATATTTTCTGTATTTGAAAATTTTAATCCCAATAAATTTTCGTTCAAATTCTAAAATTAAATTCCTAAATATATTTTCCCAAAATTTTTCTAATTCTTTTTCCTTTAAATCTTAATCTAATTTCCTATATAATTTTTCAATCTACAAATTCTAATATTTTTACCCAACTCCCTTCCCCAGCTCGAGCCCAGCCCAAACCCATGCACCCGACCCGACCCGTCCCCATTTCCCTATCTTTCTTCTTCCTCCTTTTCTTTTTCTTTTTCTTTTTTGAACGAGCCAACGGCTCCGCTCCTCTCTCGCGCTCCGCGAGACCCGCTCGTCGTCGACGCCATCCCACTCCCAACTAACATCCGAGATCTCCTCCTCCTTCTCCCCATCACCCTCAACAACCCCTTCTTTCCTTTCCTTCTCTTCCCCATTCTCTCTTTTCCCCAACGGCTAGCCTCCATCTACCTCGCAACCACCTCCTCACGACCAACTCCATGCCGACGCCCCCAATCAAATCTTAAACCCTTCGACATCGCCTCCTTCGGATCCTTTCTCACAATCTCTCGCCCTGAGCTCTCTCCCCCCTCTTCAAAGATATCTCCCGTTCTCGTTCTCTCTTTCACACTCTCTCTAATCCTTACTCACCACCGCGCTCGTCGCCGACGAGCTCCTCTCCGACCATCGAATATCCTTTCCCTCTCGCACACCTTGTTGGATATGGTGCCCTCAAAGTCAATTATTGGATCACAGGCATGTGATTGCAATGATTGAGGGAGGACCTATACCGATATGACTGTCTTACTCGAGATGATAGTATGCTATCTGGTTTGTCTTTATCATCGTATATATGCTTTAGTTCACTATTGCATGATGATAGAGCCCATAGGATTCTTTCTTGACAGCCAGCAGTATGAGGACGATCATATACATGGGAGCTGGGGTCTATAAGCACATCCTTAAAGTGTCCCTAGTCGTGGGAGTTTCGAGATAGGGCATCGATACTCCAGAATAGACTAGTGTATACAGTCAAGACCCCGACGAGGGGCAGTTTCCGGTCTCACAAGCCACTGGTATCAGTTGGTTCACCTAAGATGTATACAGGTTCTCGTTAGGTTATGAGTACACCGGACAGGACTCGCCGGGAACATGCTAGTTGGTATTATACATATCGTCAGATAGCAGTTCCCTGGTGACATGTGTACAGGTTAGTTTGTCTACCTGAGATCGTCATTTCTCTCGTGTGAGTTCCCACTGTGCTTTGATTTCTACCCTACCACGGCTCAAAGGAGTCGTGCAAACATGTATTGTTTGGGTACAGTCCCGAGCCACATGGAGGCAGTGAGCGGATCGTCGGGGATTCGTCTCTCCCGGTATTGGGGGTTGATGTCGCACAGTGCACGGATGGCCATCACTTGAAATCCTTGGCCGAGATAGTGGAGAATTATTGATTTGGATCAGTAGTTTCTCAGGTGGTGATGGGCTTCATACCGACACGAATTATCGCGTTATTAGGGGTCTGGCTTTATCCACCCCCTAGACTCGATATGCGATACTCTTAGACGAACGGACCGGACTGTACAGATATTGTCACTGTCAGGCTCAGTAGGGTTTCTAGATGAGTTCGCTCGTCAGCTTCCCTTCCAATCAATACATAGGCAACTGTTACGTATAATTTGTACCTCTGACGTGCTAGTGGTTATACCCAGTGCCAGTGTGTTGATGAGTCATTAGAGTCCCCTACAGATATTTTCCCAAGTTCGGGCGAAATGTTGTAGAGGCCATATGGTTTTATGGCAGGGTTCGGAAAATGCACGTGTGTTTACGCACGTGTCATATTTCGAGCAGATAATACTGGTGGGCTTTGGTTTAAGCCGGATCCGAGTATTATACTGTGTAGATATAATATCTTTGTCTCAGTTACATTTGTATTCGGTTGTAATACAAATGCGGGTATGTTTATACTGTTACGGGGTTATCCTGAAATTCATTTCGGGATCACTTTTGGAAGTTGTCAGTTTCCAGTTTTCTATCACCCGTATTTAACATTCGGTTAAATGCGGATTTATCTTTTCGTCACTTGGGTGAGTCATGGTTCTAAAAGATTCTAGATTATGGTGACTAGGATGATGAGGTGGCTAGTGAGTCATTAGTACATTGATTATGCATTTAATGATGGATGATGACTAGATTTTAGTTCAATGTATGCATTTAAAGTTTGTGCAAGGAGTTAAGTTGAATCATTCATATCATTCAATGTTGTAGTCACCCCCCCTCTCCTACACTCACCTCCCTCATCCTATTAAGTGGCCGGCCATTCCAAGTGGGAAGGATAGTTGTTGATTTTGGGAAAAAGATTAAGGTTTTCGCTTCATGGAAATTTCATATATTCATTTATCATTTCATTTGAATCCAAAAAGGTAACTTCATTAACCGTTCGTCCATAGCTTTGGACGTAACGAGACAAAGTGTTCTACTCATTCTCTACATCAATCTTGGTCATCTCTTTTAGCAAACTTGATGATCGAGTTGCCTCGGTTCAAAGGCGGGAGCCCGTTTAAAGATCCGTCGACGTGGTGCCACCTGGACGAGAAGAGTGGAGATTCAGGAGATCGGAGCAGCCGCAACAAAGCGTGGGATGATGGTTGAAGACCGAAGGACTCGAATCGTTCGGTATAACATTTCTACCCACTTTGTAGTTTGTTAGTTTAGCTTTAATGGCAGATGCGGGTTAAAGTACGCGATAGCGCAAGTTGTAAAAGTTTTTGTTCCGCATTTGGTGTCTGTTAGACGGCCGGGGCGCTACCGTGGACTTACAGTGGTATCTAAGCCTCACCATTAAGCTATACTAACTTGTGCTAACGTGTTTAAAATATCGATCGAACGGATTTTCGAAAACCGTAAATTCCAAGGTTAAAGTTTCTGTCGATTTTAAAAGGGGTCTAAAAATTATTTTACATATCACAGAAAACAGAGCAGGCTTTTCTAAGCATTTTGGGAAAATTTGGGCACGTGATCCTACATTACCACCGCGGAACCGCGGCCAGTATGTGGGAGCAGTGCTCCAATTTTTTCCAGAGAGCTTCACATGGGAAATTGTGGTTTTTGGTATATTCTTTTAGGCCCAGATTATGTTACTGTACACCAGATGTACGTGGGGCCCACTTCAGGAAATTTTATCGATCGAAATTTTAAACTTGTTAGTATACAGTACTTATATTATATCTCCGACCGGGAATGTCATTTGAGCGGTAAACCGCGTCTAATTGCTATAGTTCTTTTAGACGGGTTTGTGAACGTGACATTCGCGTTGATGTTCTGTGTTGTGCTGTAATGTTGCGGATATGTCGTGGTGGATAGCAGTGTGCAATGGTAGTGCTGTTTTGATTTATTTGTACATTTGATATAGCAGGGCGAGCGTCCAACATGTGGACTGCCGTCACTGCCTGTTTGTATAATATTCTTTTGGGGCACGACCGGGCTGAGGTCGATGTACCCGTTGTACCTGTTTTTATTTCTGTACTAAGTTTACCCCGTGACGGAGTGCACGGATTGCCGGGTTCTGGAGGGCAATGGGTCCGTATCTCATGGCTTTGAGAGGCAGAGGGGCCTTACTCTAGAATTGGCAGACTATTCGCCGTACTCGTAGGGGGTTCAGGTTGACCCAAGGAGGGGTGCTCAAGTTACCGGATTCCGTGAAGTGCCGGGTGGTCCATTCATTTTGCTGTAGGGGCTGCCTCGCTTCAGGTTTTGGCGGGTAACTTGCCGCACCCGTAGGGGTCTAGGGTTTCATCACAGGCTATCCACACGACCAGGGGAACGTCGGGTTTCAGTAGCGGCTCTGTGAAACCCGGGGATCCCAGATTATCTGTATTGTTCAGTGATGCTTATTACTTTTCTGTAATGTTGCATATTATCACGCCTGGAGCGATTATTGTATATTGGTATATATACTATTAGATGTTGTATATGTTTTACACCCGCGCTAGTCCAGTCTCCGCTCTGTCGTTAGTTAAGTAACCTAACGGGTGATGACGGGACCCAGTGGCGAATGCGGATGGCATATACGTACATTATATTTTCGTTCTTTTCTGGTGTGATTGATTGATGGGACTGTATTGATTCTGATCAATGCAAGGATAAAACAAACCTATATTTGATGTTGTTGGAACAAATTTAAAAGGTGTTATTATAAAGACGTTTCCTTTTGTTTTGCATGGTGATATTCAGTTAGAATATCCTGCACCTCATTCGAGGAGGCAAGGACCGAGATCCCTTCACCGGGAGTGACCCCTTGGGCAGAAGTTTACGTCAGGGTAATAACTTCATTATAGTCGATTACAAGTTGCTTTGCATCGCGGTATTCAGTTGGAATATCCTGCACCTCATTCCACGAGGAAAGAGCCAAGATCCCTTCACCGGGAGTGACCTCTTTAGCAAAAGGTTTTCGTCACTATATTTTTATAAAAAGCTATCAGGTTCCTTCAACGAGATCAAGTTCATTACGTTAAAGGTTTTTCGCCAAAAACCAGCCGTAGCCCTCCGTCATTTCTTTTAGGTATTCGGTAGTATTCAAGCTATGTATTTTGACCAACGCCAAGGCATAGTATTTGGTAGCTGTTGGATATTCATTTGTTGCATAGATAGATGAATTGGTTTGGGACAGTCGTTCTGCCATTTTGGCCAACGTCAAGGGCATGTGCGGGTGGGTTCAAATTGACCTGGATAGTGACGGGTAGAACTTGGCATGTGACTTATGATATTTTGACCAACGCCAAGGTCATAAGAGCATGGGGCAAAAATAAACATCGGGAGTTCAAACATACAAAAAAACTTGCCAGGCATGCGCATACCTTCTGGAGTGTGATAACTTGAGTGGCTTCCATCAAGTTATCATGTGATGATAGTTGGATCCCGATTCTCACTGATGAGTTGGTTTACTCTTCGGGTGATCCCGACTAATTCTTCTTTCAGGTTTGGAGGAGAATTTGAGATTACAGTGGGAGCTTTCCTGATTAGATAAAGTGATAACCATTCTGATCTAGGTTAGAGTGCACGCAGAGTGTTTCTTTTCTCTCTCTCTCTTTGGCAGCGACTTTTGACCGACCCTAGACTATGACTCAATGACCAAGTTGACCGAACCTTCTTGAAATACTAGTTTTTGGATTGTCCTAGTTGCATAAGTCATTGTCGCTCCTTCTTTTACCCTTTGCATTTCTCAGAACACCCCGTATTACTACGGACATCCACTTCCATTGGATAGATCTATCGTATGGTTATATACGAACTCGAAGGGATTTCTTCGAGGATGGATCCAGGTTCAGGAGAAATAGAATTGGTTTATTCAGTTGTCTTTTATTATCACCTTCTCTCAAGTTGCGAGAGCTCCTTAGTCTAGGAGAGTACACCTATTACGCTTATTGGGTAGTCTTATTCCAAACCATAGGTAGGTGCTGAAAGGTAGAGAATGAAGAAAACCAATTAGCCTAAGTAGGGTGTGCAGAAGGTAATATGTAAAGACAAGATAAAGGGATTAGAAAGAGGGCAAAATAAATTGCGACTGTTATCATTCACGACCAAACCGCGTACTTCATCGCCACTCCTATTTCACCTTTGCTTTTTCCCAGTTTGGGAGAAATAGAATAAGGTATTATTCAGTTGTCTTTTATCATCACCTTCTCTCAAGTTGCGAGTACTCCTTGGTTTAGGAGGGTACACCTATTATGCTTACTGGATAGTCTTCTTCCAAACCATAGGCTGGTGCCGAACGGTAGGGAAGGAAGAAAACCATTTAGCCTAACGAAGGTGTACAGAAGGTAACGACTAAAGACAAATAAAGGGATTTGGAGAGATGGCAAAGACATATACGGTTATAGTCATGAATTGGATTAAGAAAGAGGCATTACTAGGAATACCAGGATACGCCTACGAAATATTTTCATGTTTCAGTGCATTGTTAAAAGAAAACTGATTTCCCGATTAGATACTTACTCCAGGGTATGTATTTACCAGGTATGATTCTCACATCTGTATGGTTTTACAGATGATGAGTGGGAGTAAGTAATTGGGAATTAGGTGATCATCTTCATTATATCGGAATTCGTTGTAATTGGTGATATTTGAGAAAATCACCTGGGTACAGTTTTCAACCTATGACGCACAGATTTTGAGTTATTCAACTCAAAGGACTAATACAGAGTATTGTATGTTGTCCAGTGTCCATCAGGACAAAGGGGTTGGTCCTCGTACTCTGTTCTGTTTACTTGTGACTTCTCTTGTTTTTAGACAAATGTTTCGTAGAAATACAATGTCTAAGTTTTGAGAAGTTGTGGGTATAGGAATAAAGTAGAGAACCAGGTGTCGCAAGTATCGGGATTCTTCAAAGAAATCGAAGATGTAGATTCTTGTGAATGGTATTCGGTTGATAGTAATAGTTTTGAGAAACTTATTTCTCTTTCAGGTTACTCATAATTGGATGGATTCCTAAGTTGAGTAATGCTGATTAGCCTCTCTCCATTAAGTTGATATGCACTGGAGACAGCTGCATGATTTGAATCTGGTTCCAATTAATAAGTGCCAAAGTTTCTATATTGAATATAGAATGCTTCATATCTTAACGATGTTAAGGTAAGGGGAGTTGTCCAGCTTATGCTTAAAACCAGACACTGGATAACTCAAGGCATGTTTCTGTAATGGCAGTTTGTGGGTTGACCCTGGCTATGACGAGGGTTGACTTTCTACCATCTGGAATATCAATAGTGATATTGTTTTTGACTCGCCACAGTTTTAGTAAAATATATTTTTTCAGAAAACAGTAGTGGGAGTATGGTAGAACTGGAAGTGATTCCAGAACCGCAAACGATTACGGAAAATTTAATAGGACCTATATATTCAATCAGGTTTGACATTCCAATAGCCACTCCGCGGATATGGTGGGTAACCTCAGACACCCGAGAGATACTCCGGTAGCCTCAAGGACGGTGACAGGGAGGTTCTTGTTTACCCAGACTTGACACTACTGTTGTTCCCGACTATGAGACCCGGCAGGAGGATAAGTATAGCGTCGTTCTAAACTAGCTTTAGAAGTGTACATATATATTATTCTGCCAGAGGGTTGTCGTAGTCAGTGGGAGCAGCGGAAGCATAGTGGGCAAGTAGCTTATGTCTATTTATAGGCTTGAGCAGATAAAGTGGAGATAGATCATCTAATTTTGATGTGACAGTCATGGCTTTGACTTCATCAGAATAGGGGATGGATTTGTTAAGAAGGTAGTAGGGTATGATGTCCTGGTATTTGGATGACATACACAGAGTAGGAAGAAAAATTCCTATACTACAATCGGTTATACTGTGGTTCTCACACAGTTGTTTCTTCACACAGGATATGGATATAATATTAGATATTCTGGTTTCTAGATCTACGGTTTTAGATCTAGATTTGGGTAGTTTCCCAATGTGGGTACTTAGACAGTATTCTAAAAGTATTTAGAATAGATGACTCCTGGCATGGTGGTGTACCTGCAGGTGATGGAGTCACCCTCTCTAAAGGTGTCTTACAGACTAAAGGGGAGAGGGATGTGCATGATTGACAGATCACTTGCTTAGGCAATTAAGTCAATCATGAGATGTCAAGTACCACACCAGATGTTGTTTTTGCACTAGATGCAATAAGTTTGTATTAATCCAATCCTGGAGAAACATAAGAAAGCAGTTTTAGAACATAAGTGCATGTTCTACGGATTTGATGACGGCGGCCTCCTTCGGGAGACGGTTATCATTCCAGGCTTCAAAGGTGACATGAATGACAGAGTGATTGTCAGAGTTATAGTTTTCTCTCTGATGAGGAACAGTATTATGGACAGGTGGTCCAAGAGGATACTGTGGGAGGCATGGTGCTGGATACTGATTAGGTTCAGTTATCGATACAGTCTAAGAAGTTTGGATTTGAAGTTCATTTGAACAAGGTCCCATCAGATATCCAGACATATTCTAAGACAGGTATTACTTGATTCGGGAGATGGCTTTCTCCGCGAACTTGAGATTAAGAGAGACATAGAAAGAAACATCAGGGCGGACCCACTCACTGAGGCTATTTCTCGAACACAATAGTTTTACAAACGGGTTTTGTGAAACTGATTAGTATAGGAGTTGGATGTTCGGTATCACACGGGCTGTGAATATGCGACATCGCAATAATTAGCCTTAAGTGCAAGTGGGAGATTGTTGGATATGGTGCCCTCAAAGTCAATTATTGGATCGCAAGCACGTGATTGCAATGATTGAGGGAGGACCTATACCGATATGACTGTCTTACTCGAGATGATAGTATGCTATCTGGTTTGTCTTTATCATCGTATATATTCTTTAGTTCACTATTGCATGATGATAGAGCCCATAGGATTCTTGCTTGACTGCCAGCAGTATGATGGCGATCATATACATGGGAGCTGGGGTCTGTAAGCACATCCTTAAAGTGTCCCTAGTCGTGGGAGTTTCGAGACAGGGCATCGATACTCCAGAGTAGACCAGTGTATACAGTCGAGACCCCGACGAGGGGCGGTGGCCGGTCTCACAAGCCACTGGTGTCAGTTGGTTCACCTAAGATGTATACAGGTGCTCATTAGGTTATGAGTACACCGGACAGGACTCGCCGGGAACTTGCTAGTTGGTATTATACATATCGTCAGATAGCAGTTCCCTGGTGATATGTGTACAGGTTAGTTTGTCAACCTGAGATCGTCATTTTTCTCGTGTGAGTTCCCACTGTGCTTTGATTTCTACCCTACCACGGCTCAAAGGAGTCGTGCAAACAGGTATTTTTTGGGTACAGTCCCGAGCCACATGGAGGCAGTGAGAAGATCGTCGGGGATTCGTCTCTCCCGGTATTAGGGGTTGATGTCGCACAGTGCACGGATGGCCATCACTTGAAATCCTTGGCCGAGGTAGTGGAGAATTATTGATTTGGATCAGTAGTTTCTCAGGTGGTGATGGGCTTCATACCGACACGAATTATCGCGTTATTAGGAGTCTGGCTTTATCCACCCCCCTAGACTCGATATGCGATACTCTTAGACGAACGGACCGGACTGTACAGATATTGTCACTGTCAGGCTCAGTAGGGTTTCTAGATGAATTCGCTCGTCAGCTTCCCTTCCAATCAATACATAGGCAACCGTTACGTACAGTTTGTACCTCTGACGTGCTAGTGGTTATACCCAGTGCCAGTGTGTTGATGAGTCATTAGAGTCCCCCACAGACATTTTCCCAAGTTCAGGCGAAACGTTGTAGAGGCCGTATGGTTTTATGGCAGGGTTCGGAAAATGCACGTGCGTTTACGCACGTGTCATATTTCGGGCAGATAATACTGGCGGGCTTTGGTTTAAGCCGGATCCGAGTATTATACTGTGTAGATATAATATTTTTGTCTCAGTTACATTTGTATTCGGTTGTAATACAAATACGGGTATGTTTATACTGTTACGGGGTTATCCTGAAATTCGTTTCGGGATCACTTTTGAAAGTTGAGAGTTTCAATTTTCTATCACCCGTATTTAACATTCGGTTACATGCGGATTTATCTTTTCGTCACTTGGGTGAGTCATGGTTCTAGAAGGTTCTAGATTATGGTGACTAGGATGATGAGGTGGCTAGTGAGTCATTAGTGCATTGATTATGCATTTAATGATGGATGATGACTAGATTTTAGTTCAATGTATGCATTTAAAGTTTGTGCAAGGTGTTACGTTGAATCATTCATATCATTCAATGTTGTAGTCACACACCCCCCCCTCTCCTACACTCACCTCCCTCATCCTATTAAGTGGCCGGCCATTCTAAGTGGGAAGGATAGTTGTTGATTTTGGGAAAAAGATTAAGGTTTTGGCTTCATGGAAATTTCATATATTCATTTCTCATTTCATTTGAATCCAAAAAGGCAACTTCATTAACCGTTCGTCCATAGCTTTGGACGTAACGAGACAAAGTGTTCTACTCATTCTCTACATCAATCTTGGTCATCTCTTTTAGCAAACTTGATGATCGAGTTGCCTCGGTTCAGAGGCGGGAGCCCGTTTAAAGATTTATCGACGTGGTGCTACCTGGACGAGAAGATTGGAAATTCAGGAGATCATAGCAGCCGCAACAAAGCGTGGGATGATGGTTGAAGACCGAATGACTCGGATCGTTCGGTATAATATTTCTACCAACTTTGTAGTTTGTTAGTTTAACTTTAATGGCAGATCCGGGTTAAAGTACGCAATAACGCCAGTTGTAAAAGTTTTTGTTCCGCATTTGGCGTCTGTTAGACGGCCGAGGCGCTACCGTAGACTTACACACCTCCCCCTCTGAAGAACCCATCCCCCGACACTACTGCGCGATCACCGCCTCGCCGACAACCACCTCACCAACCCTCCTCCTCTCGCAACCAAGCTCACCCCTCGCCGACGATCCTCCCTTGCTGCCACCTCATCCCCTTTATCTCAACCCAGCACCACCATCGGCCACCTACTTCTGTCCCCATCGCAGCCCAACTCCCCAGCTCCACCACCTCCGAGCCTAGCTACCTCCTCCAGCATCTTAGCCCTCACTGAGCTCACCTCACTGGAGCTACCTCCGACCACCGAGCAACCGCCATCGATGTCGACAACCCTCTCGTCCTCGCCTTCCCGACGCCAGCGCCTCCTTCCATCGCCGACGACATCAACCCAGCCCTATCTCCGGCTCACCTCTCGACTACCACTGTTGCCGCTGCGGAGCCAAGCCAGCTCGTCACTACCCTGTGCCCAGCGGTGCTCCGCCGCCTCTGCCGTGCCCAACTAGTGCCATTTCATGCTCAGATCCGAGCCATTGCGTGCCGACTACCGCATCCACTGTGTGCCCACCTCCGCACCACGACCGTGCCTATTACCACACCAGCACCGTTCCCAGTAGTGCCCAGCACCGTGTTCAGTAGTGTCCAGTACCGTGTCGCGCCGTGCCACATCCGCACCACACACCGAGCCAAGACTGTGCCCAGTACCGTGTCACGCCGGCATCATAACCATGCCCACTACCGTGTCACTCCCATGTCACCACGCATCACGTACGCACCATGCACCGTATCCCACATCACGCCGTCTCGTGTGTCGAGACGAATTCTGCGCATTGTGTCGCTTCTATATCAGCGATCGAAAGCAAGTAAAACGTTCACTTGTTTATCTTGCTACTACAAACTTAGCCGTGATAGTTACAACAACTATATATATATATATATATAGAGAGAGAGAGAGAGAGAGATAGAGAGAGAGAGATAATTAGATAGTCGATTATTATTGAAATTGTGTAGCGAACTATAGTACCATCTTATTGATTGGACCCCGACTAGGGCTTATTACTGTGTTAGGTATCATGTAGGAGTCGTATGGTCATTATCTAATTTCGTTTGGCTAAATGAAACAGGAATTACGATCGATAACCGAATGTTTACATAGATATTCGATAGGTTAACCGAATGAAAATCCTATTTAACATGGTTATGTTTTGTGAATGTTTAATTCTGTTACTGTTGATAACTATTGTATAGTGATTTAATTTTAGAATATTGAGAATATCGTCACGAATGTCACCCCAAGGAGGTGACGCCAAATCTGGGTTTTACTGTACATGTCATGATGTAAAATTAATATAAATTTAGGTACATATTGGAATGTAATGTTCTACAGCTCATATCAAAACCGACTCAATAAGATAGAACTCCCTATAGTTAATACTTCGATACTGATATATTACAGTAACGAAAACTGACTTGGAATGCGGCTCTGGACTGCAGTCCAGAGCAGCATTCCATATTGACACCTGACTTTAAATGCATGTGTAGCGCTGTATGAACATGGAATTATATGTAACCCTGTACCTTTATAAAGATAATCCTGTTAGCTAACTATAAGTTTTGGTTTCATTTGATTTTACTGCGTTTTGATATTTTAATTGCTTTTTAAACTGTCGAGATGTACTGCAGTTTAATACAGGGACAGATTGTATACCCTAGCCTTAAACAGGACATAACTCCCAGTACACAGTGGATATTGTCGATCGGTCTGGTGCGTCGGAAACTTAATTAAAAGATCTAAATTTTATCTAACTGTAGCGTCGCCTAATTATGATCCCAACAGGGATTAAAATATGTTACGAAATGGTATTTCTGTTCAGGAACTGAATTTCCGGCGATGAACACTTAAAATGAAATGACCGTAACTCGCAAACCTGGCGTCCGATTGACCTGAAACTAATTTTGTTGGATCTCCGTTTGAGTTTAATTATATCCTATTTTGTATAATTTCGTCTAATTATGATCGTACGAATTAATATTTTTTTCTGAACTCGTAATGCACATTGTATTTCACATCGTACATGACTTGCTATATTGCATCATTCCCATATTTTACCCGACCGTGATACATTTACTGATAGCGAACGTTCATAGTGATTTATAACAAACGTTGCATTGTCGAACGTGAGTGGTATTGAATTAGTTAAGTCAAGTACGCCAATGTTAAGGGATTGATTCGTGAAAATGAACAGTGCAGTGAAAGTGAATAAGACCCTGCAGCCGTGCCGTTAGGCCCACGTCCTAATTAAACAGTGTCCCGGGCAACAGTGGACCGTAGTCTCGGACATGCACGAGACCCTTATTAAACACGAGCATCCTTTCCACCGATTAATTTCATTTGACTTGGTGACTGATAGGTAATGACATACATATTGCGTAGATTGCTGACATGATACATATACCGTACGGTTCATATTCACTTGATATTCCTTATTCTTATATTTCAGTGTTCTGCCGTACATTTCATGTTTAATAACATAGTACACACACTATATATTTATTGCTGTATGTGTCGCCCTGATGACCTGAGTGTGCATACTCAGAGGACAAAGTGGACCCAGCTCAGAAGCAGGACCTGCTATTTGAGATCGTGGAGGTTTAGAGCGCGACATCAGCGTTATCGCCTTTTGCTTGCTATAAGAACACTGTTATTTCTTTGATTGGTTATTTTTTTCATGCAAATAAATGTATCCTGAACTCTTTTATTTTAATATAATAAAGTTGTGAACTGTGATTTCTTTTACTCTAATACTGTGTTTACTGATTACCATGTAATGTTAAAAGCCGAAATGTGACTACAGCGAGATTATTCCTTGACCGTAGGAGTATGGCCAGCGTAATCATCTCTCGTATTCCGGATTTTGGGTTTTGTTAGATTTACATATTAAATTAGTTAGTTTATTGCTTTGGGTTAAATATGACATAGACCTCATAATGTAAAGGTGTAATCTAAAGATAAATGACAAATATCTTTTAAAAAAATTCAACTTTTGATTTCCAAAATTAGGTTTAGCTTGATTTTAGAGTCTTAAATCATTCCACATAACCTTTTAATTTAATCAAAATAAATATCAGACAACGAAGTAAATATCAGATTTTAGAGGTAAAAAGTAATTTGTTATGTTTTTTAGGATAAAAGTAAAAAAAAACCTTTATTAATTAATAAACCTATGGTTATTGTGTTTTTTTTAATTTTGTATTCGTTGACTCTTGATGAGAAGAAAGGATGGAACGAACTCAAAAGAAGAGATCGCCTATTGGAGTACACTGCATTAAATTTCGCTAAAAAAGATTATCAAGTTATCTAATCATTGCCCTGGTATATTTGCACTCGTTTTCTATTATTTTATGTTGAAATCGGCAAAATATAACTTAGAAATTACAAAAAAGAATTGTTATGAATTTCGGAAATTTAATAAGAACACCAAACAATTCAATTGTAATTTCATACATCAAAGAGGAAAATAGCAAGTATGTGAAAATTTTATATTATATTGTAACTTTGATATAGATTGTTGGTGCGATTGTTTCCTTTTTTAGAATGTTATTATCTTTTAGTCACATGCCTGCATCACACTTGCATTATACTAGTACTAGTAAATAGAACTCATGGGGGCATTGCAACGTTGCAAAAGGTTTATCATTTTTTCATTAAATAAATGCAAAAATTGAAAAAAAAAATTCATATAAGGATTCTAGGGTAAGAACATGTCATGTCATTTCCATATATACATGTAATTACTTTTATGTTCTTCAACAAGTTTTAATATAAAATGTCTTCTTTTTGGAAAATGAACAAACTTACTCAAAAAGCCCTTACCCTAATAACCATCAAGAAATCATGACACAAGGTTAAAAAAAATTCTCATCACATGTGTATAGAAGGTGCATGATACCAGTTATGTTATTTGAGATTGCAACTCTATAATTTGCATAAATTGACTGAAGTTACAAACACCAATTCAACCAAATTAAGGTCCTTTCTAAAAAAGAAAAAGAAAAAACAAATTAAGGTCCAAAAACATAGTCTATTTCCCCTCCACACAATGAATATCACAATGGAAAAAAAAATAGCATCATCATCCTCACGTGGAACACACATGTCATTTTCTATTAAAGGTGAGGACATTTCTTTATGTTCATGTCATTTTTAATTAGACCTTCTCATCTAAAACAGCTCTTCAAAATGAAAATGAGAAAACTTTTTTTTGTAGTCCTTTTCCTATTCTCACCCAATATTTTGATTGATGTACAACATTTATTATAGTGGGTTAAAATGTTGTGTAGGCATCAAGTTTTTTCTTTCTTTTCTATCATGTTTGTAAGATCTTTTTTCATACTATTTAATTATTAAAAAGATGGAGTGAATATAGCATAATTAATTATGATGCAGTTTTATTCCTGTTAGTTATATGTATGCCCTAGAGGCCATTACTATACATACGATGTATATTGTAGTGGATACTTGGACATATATAGGGAGAACTTTCTTGCTCGACATGATAGTATGCTATCTGGTTGCACTTTATCTTAATATGTAATCTGATTATCTCTATGTTACATGTTGATAAAGCCCTTAGGATATGTACTCGACTACTGGGACTATGATGAGATCATACTAGTGGGGCCACGGTAGTCGATGAGTACATCCTATAACTGTTCCTAGTCGAGAGTGTATCGAGACAGGGCATCGATACATCAGAGTAGACTAGCGTATGCGCATCTTGACCAATATGATGGGCGATAGATGATCCCATATCCATCGGTGTTTGATATCAAGGATGGTGTACGGGTGCTCAGTGAAGACTGGGTAGACTGAACGGACTCACCGAGAACTCCCAGATGGTATTATACATCACGTCAGATGGCAGTTCTCCGGTGACACTGGTACAGGTTAGTCTGTAGACCCGAGATCGTCATAGAGTCTTGTGTGATTCCCACTGTGCTTTATTTTCCATCATACCAGGTCCAAGAGGGCGTGCAAAAAGGTGGCTTTTGGGTACAGTCCCGAATCACATGGAGGCAATGAGTGATAGGAGGGGATTCGTCTCTCCCGGTATAGGGAGTTGATGTTGCGCTGTGTTCGATTGGCTATAACTGGAAATCTCTGGCCAGGGTTGCTGAGATTTACTGGTAAGTGTTATCAGTAGTTTCTCGAACTGTTATAGACCTCATATCGACATGACTTATCAAGCTACTGGGGTCTGACGTTTACCACCCCTAGACGAGATATGCGACATATCAGACGAAGAGACCGGACTGTACGGGAGTGTTACTGATTGGATTCGCAGGAGAATGTACAGGCTTGCTTGTTGATCTTCTGATCGCTCAATATCTGGGTGGCTGTTACGTTTAGCTGACCACTTGCAGCTTGTGAGTGTTTGATATGATCATCAGCTACTGCCGGCGTATTGACGATTATTTAGAGTCCTACACAGAGGTTTCTTGGCTCAGGAAAAACAGAGTAGGAGCACATATGATATGTGCGGGAACGAGAACAATACGTGTATGTGATACCGTATTAGATTCTCGCGATATGAGATATCGGCCGGGTATATGTGATATAGCCGGGTCATCGGATCAAGTGTTGATTCGATGAACTGATACAGATTATATTAGTCGGTTATTTTTGAAATAGCCGGATTATCGGATCAAGTGTTGATTCGATAATTTAATGTATAATTATATATTTGATATATTAAATTACATTAACTGATATAAGCTCACTAAAAGATTCTTTTTCTCACTCGGGTAATACATTGATATATATGCGATATATGTTAATTGTATTGTTTTATTTTGTTACAATAAATATTGTATATGTGATATATAATATTGTAACATGTTAGGGTTATTAATGCAACATGTTTAGTGGAGATTAAACATGGTTAGGGTTTGATTTGGGTTAATCTTTTCTAGAACCTTCTAGAAGGTTTTGTTTTGTTTTGTGCAAAGATATTTGTTTTGATATTTTGCATGATATTTGTTTAACCCAACCCAGCCCTTTAACCTTAGTTAAATCTCTACAAGGGTTACATATACCATGGTTGCATTTCTAACCTCACACTTGACTTTCATTATTCATCACAAAAGGATTAGATCTTCTTCTTCCTTCTTCTTCTTTCATGAAAAGCTAGAAAGCTTTTCATGAAGTGATGAAAATGAGTGAGTTAATGAAAATAAATGAGAGCTAAAATCCTACTTCATCATCGTAATCTATCCTAGCCATTTAGATTAGGGTGTTCACTTCATTTGTGAGTGAGAGCTTGTGTTAAAAAAACTTCAAGGTAGATCATCTTAGTTATCGAAGATCGGAAGCGAGCTTGCATCTTTCTCTTTGTGGAGCCTCTCTAGTGTCCGGGAACATGATGATCGCAGCGAAGGGACCTCAACACGGAGCTTTAGAAGTGAAGGACCGGACTACAAAGGTTGTAATCCCAAACTCTTAGATTTTAAAGTGTTTAACATACTTTGTTTCGCCTAATTTCTAATTTAAAGATCTTGATTAGGGTTATTCGGCACGTCTAAATTTTGAATCGGGCATGGTTGATGCCTTATAACCCTTGTGAGAGTGCCAAGTAACCCTACAGTTGTATCAGAGCCAAGCTAGAGCTTTAGGCGAAGTCTAAGCGAAGTTTAAAGTCTGATCGAACTCTGAATACCCGTAAAACCCTAGTTTCTGGAAAAAATTTTAAAATGTTGATTTTTTCGTATTAAAAATATTCAGAAAATCAAGCAAGGAAATATAGGAATTACTGGGAAGTACGGACCACCAAATCCCTCACATGACCGCGGAACCGCGGCCAAACCACGCGTTTGGCGGCGGTTCCGCGGCCAATAATCGGAGTTGGGGCCCACTACTTCAGGAATATATTCTTGGGTCCTTTTTGATAGTTCTGGGAATTTTTAATTCTACTCAAGAGTTGAGTTTTCTGGGTTGTATTGGGAACTCGTTGATTCGATCGGAAAGTATAGCTTCGTTTAGTTTGCCCGGGTAATTTTTAGAACGTGTTAAAAAGTTCAAACGGATATCAATAACTCACTTTTTCCCCTGCCGGAAAATTTCCAAGTGCTGGATTTTTCCGTAGTTTAAGAATGTTCTAAGTCGTGCAAGTAACGCGGTGGACCCTCTAGAAGAACATAAACCTTAACTCGATTATGTGACCGTCTGAACCGCCTCTGAACCTTAGGGTTTGGGGCAGTACGGCGTTGCCACATGTGAGGCGTTGGCTTGACCCTTCTACGACTGGACCATTGGTACTGTGGTATGTGATGGATGTTTTTAAACTAATTTCAAGTGTTGAGAACTATTTGGGAAATCTTGGGTGTTTGATTATTCGATCGGAAAGTTTAACATTGTCTTTTTATCTGGAATGTGATACAATATTTGGAATCCACATGTAGTTATGAGATAACTAATTTGAATGTTATAAATCTAGCAGTTTAGTCTCAGATGATCGGTTGCTACGGGATTTTGATGCGATCAAAAGTCCGTCGCAATCACGTAGCGTACGCGGATACTCACCGGGTAAACTTAATAGACAGCCACGCCCCATAGCCCCGACCAAGTGACTGTAGGAGAACCCCGTCGCCAAAAGCATCCATTCGGGTGCTCGCGGTAGCGGTGTTCCGCCTTAGTGCACTTCGTCGACGGCATCGGTGGTGCGGCCGTCTACTAAAGTTTGCGACGAGCATTCGATCAGGATATCGGGAATCTTGTTGAATTACCCGACTAGATATTGAAAAGTGTTTTCGATAATGAGACTAAAATGCGGGATTTACAATTGTTAGGCATGCGATGTCTAAGGAATTCATCTGGTTAGGCATGAGATGTCTAAGGAGGTTGCAGATTCCAACTGTTGTAGTTTTACACTTTCTTTTCTGTGACCGTAAGCATAGTATGTGGTGTATCACCGTTTTCGTTGCTATACATCAACGACAATCGGGATACGCATACTTGCTTACGTTGATGATATGAGATATTATGTGTTGCTGTGATATATTATATTGGATCGTCGTGTTCTGAATAGCCGGGGGTTTTATGTGAGATGAGAGTTTTTCTTTTTCATTCATGTAAAATTCATTTGTATGTAATATTCTTTTATTGGGACACTTCCGGGCTGAGGATGATATCACCATTGTATATTATTTACTTTTCCGCATTAGGTAGACCCAAGGAGGGGAGCATAAGTAACCGGGTTCTGTTAGTTGTATGTATACCCTAGAGGCCAGTATTGTACAGATGATGTATATTATATTGGATGCTTGGACATATATAGAGATGACTTTCTTGCTCGATATGACAGTATGATATCTGGTTGCACTTTATCTTAACATGTATACTAGTCTCTTTAAACTGTCTTATAGTTACATGTTGGTAAAGACCTTAGGATGTGTACTTGACTACCTGGACTATGATGCAGATCATACTAGTGGGGACATGGTAGTCCATAAGTACATCCTTCAAGGTCCCTAGTCATAGGTGTATCGAGACGGGGCATCGATATACCAGTGTAGACTAGCGTATACGCTTCTCGACCCATGAGATGGGCGATGGATGATCCCATATCCATTGGTGTTTGACATCAAAGATGGTATACGGGTGCTCAGTGGAGACTGGGTACACTAGACGGACTCACCGAGAACTCCCAGATGGTATTATACCTCACGTCAGATGACAGTTCTCAGGTGACACTTGTACAGGTTAGTCTGTAGACCCGAGATCGTCATAGAGTCTTGTGTGATTCCCACTGTGCTTTGATCTCCACCTTACCACGTCCATGAGGGCGTGCAAAAGGGTGGTTTTTGGGTACAGTCCCGAGTCACATGGAGGCAATGAGCGATAGGAGGGGTTTCGTCTCTCCCGGTATTGGGGGGTGATGTTGTACTGTGCTTAATTGGCCGTAACAGGGAAGTCCCTGGCCAGGGCTGATTCAGAGATTTGCTGGTAAGTGTTGCCAGTAATTTCTCAACCCGTTATGAGCCTCACATCGGCACGACTTATCGGTTATTGGGGTCTGACGTTTACCACCCCTAGACTTGATATGCGACATATCAGACGAGGAGACCGGACTGTACGGGAAGTGTTGCCGATCGGCTCGACGGGAGTTGTAGCAGGTTCGCTTGTTCTCTTCTGATCGCTCAATACCCGGGTGGCCGTTACGTTTAGCTGACCGCTTGCGGCTTGGGGGTGCTTGATATGATCATCACCCACTACCGGCGTATTGACGAGTCTTAGAGTCCCACACAGGAGTTACCTAGTCCAGGCGAAACGTTGTGGTATGCATATGCGATATGCGCATGGACCCGATTAAAATGCGCGTATAGGATACCGTATATCGATCGGGCGGCTTGCTTTTGGTAGGGGTCATATGTGATATGGCCGGATTGATAAATTAAGTGTTGATTTATCATTTAACCATTAGTTTCTCACTAGAAATCCTTTCTTGTGTTGGATGGATGTATGAATGCATGTATGTTTTTCTTTCTTTCTAGTTTCATGCACATGTGAATATGTATACATACATACATACATACATCATCTATCATGGTTGATTATACAAAGAAAATGGTGGCAATATAAGACTCACACCATGGTTTAGATTAAATATATTATTATTGAATTTGATTTAAAGCAAAAGAAAAGGAAAGGATAATTCATGGAAGCTTTCTACACTCTTCTTGACCTAACCATGCTCACCCACCATTTAACCATAGATTACTTTTCCTTTTGGGTTTTAACTCAAGTTCAATAATGATTCGACCATGGTTTGAGATGAGAGATAAAAAATATGTAAAGATATATTTTCTATTTTTCAACTAGATGTTTTTCTTCTCTTGAAAAAGATAGCCATCATCTTCTTCTTCCTCTCTCATTTTGCTCACTAGATTTTTGTAGTGAGCAATATAATCATCAAGTTAGGATTTTGAAGTGAGAAAGAGAACCACAACACCATTCTACACAAGTCTAGCCCACTTGTTTGGAGTGTTAACTTGATTTCGTTCACTTGATCGGATAAAGTCGCAAGCTTGGACAAAGCAAACTCCGGGTGGATCATCGGTGACCTCGAGGAGTTCAAGCGGAGCTTTTTCAAACCCTAAGTAGCCGAGAAGTCTAGCGTAGGGAGCTACAAAAGTTGTACTCTCTAAACCCTAGCTTTCCTTTCATATGATGATATGAAAATTTTGAAACCCTAATCTATTCTAGGATAGATCCTTTGTATGTTTACTTAGCACCATAAAAACCTAATCTTTGGTACATGTTGTTCCCCTCCGAACGGCGGCGCACAGGACCGCGATGTCCTGATGCTGAGGTTCGGGGCAGATGCTATTTGGTTTTATCCGTCCACTTCTCCGAAAATGCCAAGTTGATTTATAGCACCGTGTATTGGAGGTTTAGACGGATGCGGCCGATGTAGCAGACTTTGTCAGATTCCCCCTCGCTTGAGGGGTTTTTGATTGTGGGGACGCTCTTCCCTGCAGGCGCAAGCCCCTGCAGTTAATTTCGCTACCGTATCGCGGTAACAACTTTCTCCTTCTCCAGAATTTCACTTCGTGTCGTGTGTGTTTGTTTTGTTTGTGGTTTCCCGTGGATTGTATACGGAGACTGAGTAATACCGTCGCCCGTAGGACGTGGATTAGTCCAAATCCGTATTTACTTAGATTTGGGTTTGGTGTTTTTAGTTTAAGGATGCATTAGTCGCGTTGCGGCTAAGATCAACTTAAACGTTCGTTAAGGATACGATAGTCCTGTTTGAGACTAGGATCAACTTAACGTGATAATCCATTTAATATCTGGCCATCGGGACTCGTCACCTCTCTAACGTCGTTGAAGGATTACAACGGCAGATGTCAGAGGAGTTCAGAGATGTACCCTTGAACCAAAGTTGATTTGGAGTTTTATAGTCCGTTTGAATGTTTAAGGATACGTTAGCCGTATTTGGGGGTAAGATCAACTTATACGGGATCGTTTAGATCCGGCAAAAGAGCATTTGGAGGCTCTATTGTTCCAGTTTAGGGACGTAGTGGTCCATAAGTAGTTTAGGGACGTTGCGGTCCGACATTAGTTTAGGGACGTTTCGGTCCAATATTAGTTTAGGGACGTTTCGGTCCACGAGTTTAAGGACCCCGCAGTCCATATTGATGTGTAGTCGTCGGGACCCGTCACCTCTCTGACATCGTTGAAGGATTACAACGATAAGTGTCAGAGGAGTTCGGAGATGTACCCTCGAACCGGATATAAATTGATTTAGGGAGCAGCCGTGCTTAGTCAATTTAATTTGAGAACGCATGGCCATGATTGGGCTAAGTCCAGTTGAAAAAATATTCAACGCTTTTATTTATTTTTGGTCTATTAGACCTGTACTAGGGCTTTGCCCACATTTAAATAATGCATTGCATTACTTTTATCTTTTTGTTTGGGCTCTGCCCATAAAAGATGCAGAGCATCAATTTCGCTTGGGCTCTGCCCCCTTTTTATTGCTTTGCAATTTATTTTGGCCTACTAGGCCCCTCTGATTTGGGCCTGGCCCTTTAGTAAAAGAAATGCATTACATTTGTCAGGCGCTTTGCGCCAATCACTGAGCGCAAGCGCTTATGGTGAGGACACGTGTCATGCTCTGGTGAGCGCAAGCGCAACGGCGCAGTGCGCTGCGCTGTTACGCTGCTGACACGTGGCGCGCTCTGGTGAGTTGCGCCAATTACAGAGAGCAAAACTCTATTTCAAAAGCATGTAGCGCAAGTTGTTCTGTAGCTGACACGTGGCGCTCTCCTAAGAACGCAACAGCGCAGTTTGCAAGTGCAAAGCACTAAGAATTTTTTTTAGATTCCAGAACCAATGGTTCATAAGTGCAAAGCACTATTTGGTTTCTTGATCTAATTTAGATCAAAGAAAACAAGTGTTTCTTATTTTTCTTGATCTTAGAGAACCAATGGTTCATAAGTGCGAAGCACTATTTTTATTTTGTTTTTTATTAAAGATCATTGATCTTGTTCTTAGATCAATGATCTATCAGAAGAAATTCTTCTATCTAAAAGGTCTTTTACCTTTCTTCTTGAAATTTCTTCAGAGTTCTTTTCTTTTTTTTTTTTAGGAAAATGTTCATGCCTTTGAATTGAGGCTTGGGGTCCTTTTTATAGTGCCCATAAATTAGTTAAAGAGATCTTTCTCTGAGTGATTTGGGGAATTTTCCCCACCATTGGATCTTTAATCCAAGAGCTTCTGTTTTACAGAAGAGAATCTTCTTGTTTTAACAAGAACAGAAAGATTTCATTAAAATCTTTATTCTGTTTTGGCGCAAATGCCCCAGCACGCGACACGTGTCGCGCAGCGCAGCGCTTGCGCACCTGCACTAGCGCATCTGCTCTGACACGTGTCGCGCAGCGCAAAGCGCAGCGCAACTGCGCTAGCGCATCCGACACGTGTCGCGCAGCGCAACTGCGCTAGCGCATCCGTGCTGACACGTGTCGCCAGCGCAACTGCGCTAGCGCATCCGCGCTAACACGTGTTGTGCAGCGCAGTGCTTGCATAACTGCGCTAGCGCATCTGCGCTGACACGTGTCGCACAGTGCAGTGCCTGCGCAACTGAAGCGTTGCTTCCTTTAATTTTGCTTAAAATAGAGCTTTGCTCTGATTGGGCGCGCCTTCTTGGACGCTGCGCTGATCTATCAGCGCCTGACATGTGGCGCGTTGCGCCCGAGATTTGAAGCGTTGCTTCAAAATTTTGAATTTTGAATTTCAACAGAGCTTTGCTCTGATTGGGCGAAACACATGTGATGCTTCCAAACCTTTCATGAGGTGCTAGGTAAACCTTTCAGGTTCTAGGGTCCAGTGGGAGACCATCTCGAGGAGTCGAGACCGGGTCTCCTAACTCTAGAACTGGCAGGGTTACTTGCCGCTCTCGTAGGGGTCTAGGGATGTGGGTTTGGCTATTCATCACGACCGTGGAATCCATGTTTTATACAGGCTTGTATTAAAACACGGACGTGCTAGTATATCCAATATTTCATATGTGTTCTTCTGCTGCAATGTTCTGTGATGAGATCATATTACTGTCTGAGACGAATGTTTATATTATATATATGAGATATATGTTATATTGCTAATTTCGTTTCAAATGTGATGCTTGTAAAGCATAATAAAATGGGACTTCATTAATGAGATTGATGAAATAAAAAAAACCTAAAAATGTTGTAGAATTTTGTCTAAAAACTGGTAGCTCTAGTTCTTGCTTTGCATAGCGGTGTTCCTTGTAGAACATCCAGCACCTTATTCGATAAGGAAAGAGCCGAGATCCCTTCACCGGAAGTGACCTCTTTAGCGAAACTAGCAGATGCTACAAACTCGGTTTGTCTTTCGATTGTTTTTACAGTTTTTGCTTTGCATAATGATATTTGTGAAATATCCTGCACCTTATTCGATGAGGAAAGAGCGGAGATCCCTTCACCGGGAGTGATCTCTTTAGCAAAACTAGAAAAGGCCTAAAAAACATTCCATTTAAAATCACTCAATTCTACAACGATATCAAGTTCATTACGCAAAGGGTTTTCTTAAAAACCTGTCGTAACCCTCCGTCATTTCAGATAAGTCCTACTTAGTATTCGTGCTACGTTTGTTGACCTCCGTCAAGGCGTAGTGAGCGGTAGCTGACTAGTATTTATCTGTTTATGCATATGATGCAGATTGTTTTAGGGTAGTCGTGCGGCCTTGTTGACCTCCGTCAAGGGTCGTGCGGGTGGGTTTAATTCAATCAGGAAATGACGTGTAGAACTTGACTAGCAGCCTATGGTTTGTTGAGCTCCGTCAAGGTCATAGGACCCTAAGGGTAAAACTTTATTGGGAATTTCAAAAGTTGAAATTTGCAATGAGATTGCATACCTTCTATGAGATAGTTGGATCCCGATACCCGCTGTGAGTAAGAGTTACTCTTAGGAGAGTTTTACACATTACAATTAGCCGATCAAGTAGGTGTCTAGAAAGGTGTCAACAGGGTTACGCCTATGGGAAAACGAGGTTTATTTTAATTAGGTCTGTGCGAAAGCGTGGGGAACCTCCCTCAAAGTACCGGCACTGACCTGGCTGAAAGATTAGCGAACTTGTAGGGTGTAATTAATCCCGGCTAGTCTTTCCTTTTAGGGTTTGAAGGAAGATTTGACTAAAACGGTGGAAGACATCCTGATTAGATATATTGATAACCAATCTAATCTTGCAGAAGCATACGCTGAGTGTTTTCTTCTCTCTCTCTCCTGGTTACGACTATGTCACGCCTTAATCAAGATAATAATACGGATGTATTGACCGAACCCGCTTGTTATACTGCGCTAGGGAACGTTGGTCCCGTTCCAACTTATAATTGTTATAAGACAGAGCAGGAAATAGGGGATTACCAGAATTTCCGTGCCGTCCAAACGAAGAAAGTACATGTTGATGCATCTTCTTCGGGTGTGTTCATTACACAGAACTGTTTCTAAATATCCTTTACGTCCTGGGTATTTGATACCGGATCAGGATCCCACATATGTAATTTGTTACATGGGCTACAGATAGGTAGAGAACTGAGAACGGGTGATAAATTTCATGAGATAGAAACGGTGCAAGTGTTGCAGCCAAGTCTGTTGGTAGTTATCACCCTGTATTACCAGAATACATTGATTCTGAACGAATATTATTAGATATCGAACCTGATATACAACATCATATCAGTCTCTTTATTAGTAAAGAAGGATATAATTCTGTATTGTTGGATAATGTTTTGAACATTTCCTATATCAAGAGTTGATCGGTTCAGGCACGTTATCTAAAAGTATAGACGTTCTAAATCAAACCACAGTTCTTAACATACAGAACACACACAAGAGGAAGAGTTCAGAAATAAACGAATCCTTCTTAAGGCATTGTAGACTAGGTCATATCAATGCGACCCGACTAGCTGAAGTTACATAAAGATGCATATTTAAATTAGTTTGGATTTACATCTTGTAAAACTTGTCAGTCATGTCACAAAGATAAGATGACCACAGCTCCGTTTATTGGAAACAGAAAAAGAGTTAGTCAACTCTTGGGATTGATACATGCTGATGTATGAAAGTCCCATGTCTACATATGCCAGGACCGGTTCTTTGTATTTCATTACACTCACTGATGATCTCTCAAGATTCAGACATATGTTCCTGTTGAAACATAAGTCCGAAACTTTTGAGATAATCACAGAATATAAGTTAGAAGTAGAGAACCAAAAACGGGTATAAGTATTATGTCCTTTGATGAGATCAAGGAGGAAAATACTTGAGTACGGGAATCCTGAACTATTCTAAAGGAGAATGAAATTCTCTCTCAGCATTACTCCTCCGTATACACCACAGCACGTCGGTGTATCGGGATGGAGCAATCACACCCTATTTGATATGGTGCGCTCTATGATGAGTACTACTGAGTTTCTTATTTCCTTTTGGGAGTTATGCACTTGTGAAGCTGCATACCTATTGAATAGGGTTCCAATCAAATCAGTTGCCTACCACTTCATATGTGATATGGAATGGGAAGAGCCCATATCTTAAGTAAGTTAAGATTTGGGGTTGTCCAGCCTATGTCTAAAAGCAAAATCCGGACAAGCTCGAGGCAAAGTCAGTTCTGTGGAAGTTTGTTGGATATCCCAAAGATTCGCAAGGGAATATCTTCTACCAAACCGAGAAACAAAAGATGTTTTGTTTCTCAGCATGCCACCTTTGTGAAAGAGAATTTCTTGTGAAGAAATTATTGGTCATGAGGTAGAACTGGAAAGAGTTCCAGCTATACAAACTGCAGCTGATAATTTGGTAGAACCAAACGATTCAATAGTTTCCAACGAACCTCAGCCTCTCCGCCGATCTAGTAGGGTTCCTCACCCACCTGAGAGATACTTCGGTTTTCTCTATGACAGTGGGAGCGAGGATTGCATCATGAGATGATGACCCAACTAGTTTTGAGCTGGCCATCAGGAGTGGGACTCTGTAAGAATGGCTGGATGCTCAGCGATCTGAGATGGAATCCTTATACACCAACAAAGTATGGACTTTGGTTATTTTATCCGAAGGGCTAAATCCCCATCAGGAGCAAGTATATCTTGAGAAGATTACTTGGTGTACATGGAAAAGTTGAGACTTTCAAAGCTATGCTTAAGTCCATCCAGATCCTACTTACCACTGCTACATACCATGACTACGATATCTGGTGGTTGGGTGTCACTTCGTTCCTACCATTGTGTGACAATAGAGTTGTGGATTATGCCGATGAACCCCCGTCCCATCCGAAATCCAGATATAATTTTTAGACAGTATCACCTGATCAAGGAGATGGTTGATCTCCAGGGAGATCGAGGTTAGGAGAGTAGACAAAGAGGACAACAACGCGGATCCACTCACAAAGGCCTTTTTCCCAGTAGAGACTTTTATGGGATGGTTGAGTATGAGATACTTCAACCACAGCTAATTGTTGGGTATGCGATACCACAACAGATGGCCCTAGTGCAAGTGGGAGATTGTTAGTTATATGTATGCCCTAGAGGCCATTACTGTACATACGATGTATATTGTAGTGGATGCTTGGACATATATAGGGAGGACTTTCTTGCTCGACATGATAGTATGCTATCTGGTTGCACTTTATCTTAACATGTACTCTGATTGTCTCTATGTTACATGTTGATAAAGCCTTTAGGATATGTACTCGACTACTGGGACTATGATGAGATCATACTAGTGGGGCCACGGTAATCGATGAGTACATCCTATAACTGTTCCTAGTCGAGGGTGTATCGAGACACGGCATCGATATATCAGAGTAGACTAGCGTATACGCATCTTGACCCATATGATGGGCGATGGATGATCCCATATCCATCGGTGTTTGACATCAAGGATGGTGTACGGGTGCTCAGTGGAGATTGGGTACACTGAACGGACTCGCCGAGAACTCCTGGATGGTATTATACCTCACGTCAGATGGCAGTTCTCCGGTGACACTGGTACAGGTTATTCTGTAGACCCGAGATCGTCATAGAGTCTTGTGTGATTCCCACTGTGCTTTGATTTCCATCATACCACATCCAAGAGGGCGTGCAAAAAGGTGGATTTTGGGTACAGTCCCGAATCATATGGAGGCAATGAGCGATAGGAGGGGATTCGTCTCTCCCAGTATAGGGAGTTGATATTGCGCTGTGTTCGATTGGCTATAACTGGAAATCCCTGGTCAGGGTTGCTGAGATTTACTGGTAAGTGTTATCAGTAGTTTCTCGAACTGTTATAGACCTCATATCGACATGACTTATCAAGCTACTGGGGTCTGACGTTTACCACCCCTGAGCGAGATATGCGACATATCAGACGAAGAGACCGGACTGTACGGGAGTGTTACTGATTGGATTCGCAGGAGAATGTACAGGCTTGCTTGTTGATCTTCTGATCGTTCAATACCTGGGTAGCTGTTACGTTTAGCTGACCGGTTGCAGCTTATGGGTGTTTGATATGATCATCACCTACTGCCGGCGTATTGACGATTCTTGAGAGTCCTACACAGAGATTTCTTGGCTCAGGCAAAATGGAGTAGGAGCACATATATGATATGTGCGGGACCGAGAACAATACGTGTATGTGATACCGTATTAGATTCTCGCGATATAAGATATCGGCCGGGTATATGTGATATAGCCGGGTCATCGGATCAAGTGTTGATTCGATGAACTGATACAGATTATATTAGTCGGTTATTTGTGAAATAGCCGGATTATCGGATCAAGTGTTGATTCGATAATTTAATGTATAATTATATATTTGATATATTAAATTACATTAACTGATATAAGCTCACTAAAAGATTCTTTTTCTCACTCGGGTAATACATTGATATATATGCGATATATGTTAATTGTATTGTTTTATTTTGTTACAATAAATATTGTATATGTGATATATAATATTGTAACATGTTAGGGTTATTAATGCAACATGTTTAGTGGAGATTAAACATGGTTAGGGTTTGATTTGGATTAATCTTTTCTAGAACCTTCTAGAAGGTTTTGTTTTGTTTTGTGCAAAGATATTTGTTTTGATATTTTGCAAGATATTTGTTTAACCCAACCCAACCCTTTAACCTTAGTTAAATCTCTACAAGGGTTACATATACCATGGTTGCATTTCTAACCTCACACTTGACTTTCATTATTCATCACAAAAGGATTAGATCTTCTTCTTCCTTCTTCTTCTTTCATGAAAAGCTAGAAAGCTTTTTATGAAGTAATGAAAATGAGTGAGTTAATGAAAATAAATGAGAGCTAAAATCCTACTTTATCATCCTAATCTATCCTAACCATTTAGATTAGGGTGTTCACTTCATTTGTGAGCGAGAGCTTGTGTTAAAGAAACTTCAAGGTAGATCATCTTAGTTATCGAAGATCGGAAGCAAGCTTGCATCTTTCTCTTCGTGGAGCCTCTCTAGAGTCCGGGAACATGATGATCGCAGCGAAGGGACCTCAACACGGAGCTTTAGAAGTGAAGGACCGGACTACAAAGGTTGTAATCCCAAACTCTTAGATGTTAAAGTGTTTAACATGCTTTGTTTCGCATAATCTCTAGTTTAAAGATCTTGGTTAGGGTTGTTCGGCACGTCTAAATTTTGAATCGGGCATGGTTGATGCCTTATAGACCCTTGTGAGAGTGCCTAGTAACCCTACATTTCCCTCTCTAGAATATTTGGAAAAAAATGTAGTTAAATAACTATTCTATCATTTGCTTCTCTTCATAAATACCTCCTTTCTTCATTCTCTCTTTCTAAAATGGTATTTAGAATATAACATTTTAGAGAAATTTGTGGAGAAATCTTAAAGGTATGAATTAATTTATTATAAACATGGTAACTAATTCCACAATTTGTGCCACCACAATCTCATTGATATTAATTACAAAAAGCAATTAATGATAATAAATGAAAATTAGTTATCTATAGTACGTCATAATAAATGTAAAATTATAACATGTAATCTCTCTTTCTAAAATTCTTTTCTCTAGCACATAAAATCGCTTCTAAGAAAATCCATTTAATGTGAACGGTTTGGAAAAAAACTTTATGGTTCTAGAATTGTTTTCGCCGAGGAAAAAAGGAGAAAATTAGTATGATTCTATTACTTTTAGCAGTTCTTAAATCAAACTCTATTTGTGTTCATACAGTCTCTCCTATCGATTTTGATTGATTTTGGATAGAATGAATTAGGTCTTTATGTTATATTTCTGGTTAGTTTCCAAAGAAAATATATTTGATTTTTCGTTCTTTTTTTTAATCATATAATCGTTGAAATTTGAAGAAGAAAAGAGCGGGAACGATTGAGAAATTGTTACATAATGGTATGTTCATTATCTCCCAACTGTTTCACCATTTGAAGTTTTAAAATTTTTTGAACCACTGTTAAAAACCTCTATAAATACTACTAAATTCATCCATTATTTTCCATGAGGGTTGTGAGAATTTTATTTGAGAGAAATCTTTCATGGGTTGCAAGAATATTATTTGAAAGAAAAGTTTTATTGTTTCATTTATATTTTATTGTGGAGGATTGGTTGATGCATAGTATGGATTATTTAGCCAACATGTCAGATATTTTTTGGAGGATAAGTTTTTACTTATCAATCATTTTCCATAGATGCATATTGGTTTTTTATTCTTTCCAAAAATAGGAAATGAAGGAAACAAGGATATGTAAGGGATTCTATTTTCGTTCCTTAATATTTAAGTTGCACGTATAGGGATCTTTATTTGTTCGACCATTAAATTTATAAATCTCTCATTAAAATAAAATGAGTATTCGCATTTTTTTTGAGTTATTTATTGGAAGAAGAAAACATGCATATATGATATTTATAATATTAATTATTATTTTCTTAATAACATAGTCAATTAATCTTGTTGTTTTCGTTTATGGTGGTTAAAGGGAGGATTGTTTGACTTATGATTTGGCAGCATAACAATATTATCAAGGTTCAAATATCTAAACTTCTCATAGAAGGAAAAATGAGTAGTTTACATTTTTTTGAGCCTCTACAATATTTTTGAGCCTACGGGGCATTTTTAGCTTTAGAAAAAAGTCATTTATTTAAAACTTTATTTTTCTTGGTTACTAGTTAATAATAATTTAACCATTTGTTTTTTCAATGGTAAAATGGTTAACATTTTGGGTCTTTTATCTCTCTTTTTGGAAAAAAAAATCAACTTCATCTCGGTAGCCTTATAACAATATTGTCGATGTTCAAATATGTAAACTTCTCATAAGAGAAAATGAATAGATTATATTTTTTGAGCCTCTACGATATTTTTAGGCCTCATATAGAATTCTGTTCGCTTTACAAAAAATGCATTTATTTAATGCTTTATTTTTCTTAATTAATTAATAAATAATAATATTTTAACCTTTGTTACTCTGGTAGAATGATTAATTGTGTGGGTCTTTTTTGGTGAAAATAATCAACTCTATCTCCGTAACAATATTGTCAAAGTTCAAATATAAAAACTTCTCGTAAAATAGGTTGAGTCTCCAATAAGTATTGAGATTTCTTATTTTTATAAAAAAATGCATTTATTTAAAAATTTATTTGTCTTAATTAATTAATATTTCGTAATATTTTAACCTGTTGTCTTTTTATGATAGAATGGTTAATTGTTTCGGTCTTTTTATTCTTTCTTTTGAGAAAAAAATCAACTCCATCTCGATAACCTTATAAATAGTATCGAGATTCAAATATATAAACCTCTCATATGAGAAAATGAACAGTTTACATACTTTGAGTCTCTACAATATTTTTAAACCCCGTATGGGGTTTTGTTCACTTTACAAAAAATGAATTTGTTTAAAGCTTCATTTTTCTTAATTAATTAATAAATAATAATATTTTAATCTTTTGTTTTTTTATAGTAGAATATTTAATTGTTTAGGTCTTTTTTTATAATATAATCAACTCCATCTCGGTAATCTTATAACATTATTGTCAAGGTTCAAGTATATAATCCTCTTATGAGAGAAAATGAGTAATTTACATTCTTTGGGCTTTTATAATATTTTAGACCTGTTATGGGGTTTTCTTTGCTTAACAAAAAATGCATTTATTTAAATCTTTATTTTTCTTAATTGTTTGGTACTTGTTTTGAAAAAAGTCAACTCCATCTTAGTAGCCTTATAACAATATTATCGAGATTCAAATATATAAACTTCAGAGAAAATGGGTAGTTTAAATATTTTGAGCTTCTACAAAAAATTTAGGCCTTTATGGGGATTTCTTTGCTTTATAAAAAAAATTGTATTTATTTAAAACTTTATTTTTCTTAATTAATTAATAATTAATAATTTTTAAACTTTTTGCCTTTTTATGGTAGAATGGAAATTGTTGGCTCTTTTTCTGGAAAAAAATCAGCTCCATCTTAATAGCCTTAGCACAATATTGTCGATGTTCAAATACACAGACTTCTATGAGAGAAAAATGAGTTGTTTACATTCTTTGAGCATGTATGGTATTTTTATGCCTCTATGGGGTTTCTTCTTATCACGTCCCGCTCCCCAAAAATATGGAATATGAGAGGTGGCTAGGTCAGCCATACTCCTACGGTCAGGAAATAATCCCGCCGTAGTCACATTTCGGATTCTAACATTATATGGTAGTCAGTAAACAGTACTAGAGTAAAGGAAAATCACATTTTCAAACTTTATTACATTGCAATAAAAGAGTTCGAAATACATTATTTTGCATAATAAAAACTAACTAATGAAATACAAAATGCTGAAAGCAAAAGAGATGGCACTGATGATGTAGTCTAGGTCTCCGCGATCTCGAATGGTGGGTCCTGCTTCTGGGCTGGATCCACTTTGTCCTCTGAGTATGCACACTCAGGTCGTCAGGACGACACATATAGAAATAAATATATATATGATGGGTATGCAATATTATTAAACATGAGATGTGCATCAAAATGCAGAACATGAGTATAATAAATATCAACTGAATATGAATAGTGCAATATAGGTATCATGTCAATAAACTAGGCAATGTGCATGTCACTACTTATCGTTCACTAAGTCAATGAAATCAAATAGTGGAAAGGATGCTTGTGTTTAACAAGGGTCTCATGCATGCCCGAGACTACAGTCCGCTGTGTCCGGGACATAACCCTGTCAGCCGTGCCGCTAGGCCCATGACCTAATGTGTGTGTGTGTCTGTGTGTGTCACTTATAACGAATGATCATCCTCTAAACCACTGTTCCTCGCTAAATACGAGTTCAATTCCACCTTGATTTTTCCATTCCCCAAATTATAGTATGCATTCAGGTATTAAATAGGTTGTGAACAAATACGTATCGCTGTCACTTTCAATCACTTTTCCATTTATCAATATCACTGTCGTATTTGCCACAACTCAATCACTAACACCAATATATCGACAATGCAAAACAGTCGCTAGGTCTCAATGTGAATGATCACTATGCAGCAGGTGTAAAGTAAACACGAAAATAGGCAAAAATGCACTGAACAGATACTCACTATTTTATGACAACCAATGCCATATAACTTGCAAAATTTACGATAAATCACACGCACAGAATCGAACAAAATAATATAAAAGGCGTACGAAGAGAACTTGATCATATAAGCAGTAAAATTAATTTCATGTCAAACAGAATTCCGGTTAGGGAAATATTATCATTTTAAGGTAGCGATCGATTGCTGGAATTCCAGTTTCAGAACTGGAAACCAAACTTCACGCGCATTTTACCAGTGATTATGTTCAGATTAAGGTGTTATTCCAGTTGAATAAAATATAGTTCTATCTGTTAGGTTTCCAACACATCAAACGGATTATCAATAGCATTTCTGTATTAAACGTTATGTCTTTTTTAGTGTAGCGGTGTAAGAGAGGTCACTGCAGAAACTGCAGAACACATCGGTACGCTAAAATGCAAATTAAATATCAAACGATGGTGAAACGGCAATGGACCAGATTAAGATATAGGTAATTAAATTATTTACGTATTCATATGGGGCTCCGTGCATTTTCAGCCTAAAGAAGGGATGCACAGGTGTTCAAAATATGGTATCAAATCGAAACACTACCTCGGACTGCAGTCCAGTGCCGCGTTCGCAACCACGTATCGTTACAATGGTAAAAAATTGTTAGGAAACAAACTATGGGTAATTATGGGTTATCAAGTCGGCTTCTCTATGAGCTGTAGAATGTCACGTTCCAAATAGTATTTAATTTACAATGATTTTAACACGTCAGCATGTGCGGTAAGGTTCTGATTTTGTGTCGCCTTTAGGGGCAGCTTTACATAGTTACGCACACGATATTTTGCATCTAGTAACGGAGTTGAACTATCGCAATTTCTGCCATCACAAAATATAATTGGTTTATAGTTCGCGTCAAACACTCGGGTAGCATTTGGTACTAGTCGAAAACGCAAGATTTTCTTAACCTACAAGTGATAATTTATTCCTAAGATTCTAAATAGAATCAATACGGCTAACTAACCGGGTTGGGCTCGGTTCATTACCAGCAGCATGATAGCTCACGCACGAATGTTTACACCATGTCGATGTCTATATTTATTTTCACATACACCCATATAACTCATGAAAATAAATTCACATTGTTATTAACCTAGCATTAAAATTTAGCATGAATAATAAGAGATGGTTTTCTCTTGCCTGGAGACGGCGGCGGCACTGTGATGGCGACGAAGGCGATGACAAAGATCACGACGACAGTGACGAGCTCGAGTACGGCCGGGCTCGTCAGCGACGGCACGGCAGTGGCTTGCAGTGGTGGCGCGGGTGCTGTAGCACGGAGGCGTCGGGTGCAGAGGGTCTGCCGGCGGTGAGCTTAGGCAGCTCGGGGGATAGGAGCTTGGAGTTGGCGCTGGGGATTGGACTCGACCTCGTGGAAGCGAGGAAAGGGTGGCTCCGACGATGGTGGAGTGGAGGTGATCGGCTCATGTGCGAGGAAGCTCGGTACGCAGAGGGTGGTGCTGGAGTTGGGTCTTGCGGGTGTTGGTCGACGGGGTCGCGCTCGATGCAGGAGGAGGAACTGGGGTCGGCTTGGGAGCCCGAGGGTGTCGGTGGTTGCCTGGTGGGGAGTCGGCGGTGGAGGAGAGGAGGTGATGGGGATGAGTTGATGGTGGAAATGATGGGGGGTCGACGATGGTGAGGTGGTTAGGGCTCGTCGACGAGGTGTAGGGGTTGGTGGGTGGCTGCGGCGAGTTCGAGTGTTGGCAGTAGGTGTAGCAAGAGGAGATGGGGTTGCAGAGGGGAAGGAGAGGATGATAACGAGGGGGAGGAGCGAAATGGGACGGAAGGAGAGGGGCTCGGTCGTCGTCGTGGGTGACGTGAAGACGTGGGGGAGCAGGTCTCGAGGCATGGACGAGGGAGGGGAGCCGTTGGAGTCGAGGGGATCACGATGAGTTTGTTGGTGACGGGCGCAGGTCTTGTGGACGTGGACGCGATCGTCGCGGCGAGCGCAAGAAGAGAGAGCCTGTCACGACCCGAAATTTAGCTCGTGACCGGCACTTAAATCACGCAACATCTAAAGGCGTAACGTAATTCAAGTAAGCCGAAACCCAGAAATCTAAACCTTTTTTAAGAAAATAAAGAGGTGAAGTTTTGAAATAATGGTATGGAGAAAATCATAAGTTTTCTTAAATACACAAGTAATGGAATGTGAAAATGCAAGTAAATTTTTGCTAGTTGAAAACATGTTTCGTCTTTTAAAAAAAATTGGGCAGCACCTCCTTCGTATATTTTGATCCAAAACCATAAATACATGATAATGATAAAGGCATCCCCAAGCGGGAGCTAGCTCTTCGCCAACCGGAGGATCCACAACCACGCAAAACATAAATATAAGTATACAACGCCCAACGGCGAAGATCACCACAAAAGATAAAGAAATAAGCAAGACAACAAAACCACAAGTAGCGGAAAACCCCTAGCTCTAAGTCTCGCAACCACAAGTCTCACTAAGTCTCATTACTTATAAATTACTAATTTTGATTGATGGAGTTGACTAGATACAATATGAATAATAAATACAAGAGGGGTACGATCAACATGTACCACCTACCAAAGCAAAACACCCGAATGCAGCTATGTGCCAGCGATACCGCTACTGATCCATACGGTCAACCTGCAAGAACTGTAGCACAACGGGGGTGAGTTGCCAACTCGTGAGTAGAAAAGCATCAACAAGTAGAAATCAAATAAACAACGACTCCTAGGTCAACTGTATCATAAAGGTAATACTATGATATCTAGGGTGACCGTGTCTGCATATGTGCCAACAACATAAATAAATGCCTATCGTCATGTGGATATCATCAAACAATATAATCAATGTGTGTATGCATGTGGATCTTGTAGGGTGTTTTTCGTCATCATATTGAGATGGGAATGTGCGCGCGCTTGTCAAGCGCATTACAGATTCCCCCTGCTTAGGGTAGGCTGGGGTTTATTAATTGCGGGGATCCAAATCTCCGGCAGCTGCGGACTAAGCTGCCATTAATTACCCTCGCCTTTGGAGCGAGAGAACCTCCGATTAACGGGTCAAACAGGTCATGCGAACTCAATGTGCAGTGTACGTGTGTTGTGTTTTGAAAGGGGGTTTTGGATATTTCGGGGGCCCCGCAGAGTTTTTACGGGGGGCCCGCTACCCGAATAGCAGGCTGGGGGTCAAGAGGGATAGCAGCCTCCTTGCGGGATGCGGGATAGCACCCCGTTAGAATTTTTTCTAATAGGGACGGTGTCATGGAGTATGTGTGTGCGCGTATATGTGTATATACACACACACATATATATAAGGGAAATAGAATCCAAAGGATGCATGGAAGAAAGCACCAGCGCCTCACGTGCACAGCACACGGGCACTCGGGCGGTACCGCTTTGGGCGCTAGCGCCTCACATGCCGGCAGGTGGATGCCTGGGCGCTAGCGCTTTGAGCGCAAAGACGCTAGCGCCTCACATGCCAGGCACGTGGGTGCCTGGGTACTAGTGCTTTAAGCGCAAGGGCGCTAGCGCTTTGGGCGCCCAGACGCTAGCGCTTTGGGCGCTAGTGCTTTGAGCGCAAGGGCGCTAGCGCTTTGGGCGCTTGGGCGCAAAAAAGGGAATTGGTCCCTTCACTGGGAGTTGTACTCCCAGAATTAATATACTTGTTATTTTGTGTGTGTGTGTGTGTGTGTTGAGGAGTTAAACTCCTAAGATATTTTTGGAGCTGATGAAGGGGCTTCTCTCTTGAGCCCTTGATCTTCCCTAAAGTGGGGTATTTGGAGATGGGTCTCCTTCTTCCTCCTCTGCTGGCCGGATCTTGAAGAACAAGCGGGGTGAGATTTTAAAAATCTCTCCTTTTTAGGATCTGATGGAAGATCCAAGCTCCCATTTGTGGGTTTCGTGGTGAAAAACTATTTAGTTTTGGAAAAGGAAGAGTAAACTCTTGATTTAATTCAAAACAAAAAAGAAGGTTTTAGAACCTTGAAGAAGGAGAAAGATCACAGATCTGGATCCTTTTTGGGAGAGAGAGAAAGTTGTTGAGATATTTTCATTATATTTGCCTTTATAGGCTATACACATTACATATAGCCCCTTGGGCTTTACAAAAAATGGCATTTTGCCCATCTCATGCCTCATTTGCTATTTCTTTTTGCACTTAAGCCATGGGCTTACAAAAATTTGGCTTTATGCCCATTTTCTTATATTTATTCATAAAATAAAATAAAAGAAATACACCAAAATTATTTATTACAAAATTTTTATTTTGGCATGGCGGAAAGCCGGACGCTTCGTGTTCGGGCTCGACCCGGGCATTGGCCCACTTGACCTGGGCTTGGGCCTACTTGGCTTGTGGTTGACTTTGATTTTGACTTGGTCAACCGGGGTGTAAATTTAGAATCCAACAGATCTCATCCAACAATATAATCAATGTATGTATGCATGTGGATCTCGTCCAACCATATAATCAATGTGTGTATGCATGTGGATCTCGTCCACGTGTCAACCAATGACACGACAACATCATGCATGTAAATATCATAAAAGCATATGCATGAAAGTATGAGGATATAAATCAACTTGTGTCCCTCGCGACACATCAAAATCATGGAACCTGAGTGACTAGCATCAACACTCGAAACATCATGAAACCCGTGTCCAGCATCGATACGTAAATCCTCATATATCTCAGGCGCCGCATCCTCAAATTGGCCCTCAGGCGCCGCACACCCTGGTCGGCCCTCATATCCATCTCACTACTTCGGTCGGTATCCTCCGGATAACCGCCGAGAGCAAATACTATCACCGGTAGGTAGTGCTCCCCTGGCAGGCTCACCGTCTAACAATATGAGTCTTCTTGCCCTGGGGTACCTCACCAGGTCCACTATGTACCCGCAGACGGTGCCTACTGCTCCTCGAATCGGGTTTCATATGCCACTCTCAGAACCGAGAAAACGTATGGTGGACGCACTGAAATATCATATCAAGAGAAATCGGGTTTTTAAAACAATACATACTTTCTTTTGAAATCACCACGGTTCTTAAATCCAGAAATCTCATGAAAACAGAATATCTCAATGCGTATAATCATAAAGCATGATGTATGCGACATATAATAGAAATATAAGCATATCCGTATTGTAAGTCTATGTTACCCACCCCGGTACTTACGGGGAGGTGGAAAGAGTAAAAATCAATTTTTTATCACAAGGAAACATAGACATACCATGAAGGATCTTGGCTAAACATGAACTAACAAACTATCTATAAGTTCTAACTGTTAGTTATATGTATGCCCTAGAGGCCATTGCTGTACATAGGATATATATTGTAGTGGATGCTGGTACATATATAGGGAGGACTTTCTTGCTCGACATGATAGTATGCTATCTGGTTACTCTTTACCTTAACGTGTATACTGATTGTCTCTCTGTTACATGTTGGTAAAGCCCTTAGGATGTATACTTGACTACCTGGACTATGATGCGGATCATACTAGTGGGGACATGGTAGTCCATAAGTACATCCTTCAAAGTCTCTGGTCGTGGGTGTATCGAGATGGGGCATCGATATACCAGAGTAGACTAGCGTGTACCTTCTCGACCCATACAGATGGGCGATGGATGATCCCATATCCATTGGTGTTTGACATCAGAGATGATATACGGGTGCTCAGTAGAGACTGGGTACACTGGACGGACTCGCCGAGAACTCCCAGATGGTATTATACCTCACGTCAGATGGCAGTTCTCTAGTGACACTGGTACAAAGTAGTCTGTTGACCCGAGATCGTCATAGAGTCTTGTATGGTTCCCACTGTGCTTTGATTTCCATCTTACCACGTCCAAGAGGGCGTGCAAAACGGTGGTTTTTGGGTACAGTCCCGAGTCACATGGAGACAATGAGCGATAGGAGGGGATTCATCTCTCCCGGTATAGGGAGTTGATGTTGCGCTGTGTTCGATTGGCTATAACAGGAAATCCCTGGCCAGGGTTGCTGATATTTACTGGTAAGTGTTACCAGTAGTTTCTCGAATTGTTATAGACCTCATATCGACACGACTTATCGAGCTATTGGGGTCTGACGTTTACCACCCCTAGGCGAGATATGCGACATATCAGACGATCAGACCGGACTGTACGGTAGTGTTACTGGTTGGATTCACTGGAGTGTGAGCGGGCTTGCTCGTCGATCTTCAGATCGCTCAATACCCGGGTGGCCGTTACGTTTAGCAGACCGCTTGCGGCTTGTGGGTGTTTGATATGATCATCACCTGCTGCCGGCGTATTGACGAGTCTTTAGAGTCCTACACAGAGGTTTCCTGGCTCAAGCGAAACGAAATAGGAGCACGTATGAGATATGTGCGGGACCGAGAATAATGCGTGTATGTGATACCATATTCTATTCTCGCGATGAATGTATCGATTGGTTGTATGCGATATAACCTAGTTATCGAATCAAGTTTTGATTCGATAAGCCGATACATAGGATACTAGTCGGTTATATGCGATATGACCGGATCGTTAAATCAAGTGTTGATTTAATGATTTAATGATAATTATATATTTGATATATTACTTTGCATTAACTAGTATTGGTTCACTTTAAATGGATTTTCTCGCTCGGATGTGCACATTGTATATTTGATATAGTTTTGTGCACATGATTGTATCATGTTTGATGATACATATTAACTTGGATTTGTGTGAAGATTAAACCATGGTTGTGAGAGTGGTTAGGGTTTTGTTTATTCTCCCATTATTTATTTATTCATTTATTTGTTTATTCTTTTGGAAAAGATAAAGAGAAAAGAATGGTGGCTAATTTTGTTTCATGTTGAAGCTTCTTGAAGCTTTGATCAAGTCAACCATTCTTATCTCATCCTTAACCCTAACCATTCCCACTAACCCTAATTTAATCTCTACACTTGGCCATGGTTTAGATTATGATAAGTTTTCATTTTATTTTCATTTTTAAATAACTTATCATAACATTTACCTTCTTCTTCTTCATTTCTTCAAGTGAAGAAAGCTTGCTTCCATCAATGGCAAGTGATGAAAAAGAGTGAGAAATTCAAATCTAAAGTCTACCCAATTCCTATTTCTTCATCCTCTACCTCTTGCCAAGTAGTAGAGTGTGTTTTCTTCACAAGTTTCATGACTTGGTGAAGTGAGAGCTTGATCTTGCGATGCTTCGACGTAGATCATCTTCGGCATGGACATCGACGACCTAGCTCGCCTATTCTCCGATGAAGCCGACGCTAGAGCCCGGGAATTCATTTGGACAGCGAGGGGACTTCGTTGCGAAGCTATGGAGGTGGAGCACCGGATCTACAAAGGTTGTATTTCCGTTATCTTATAGTTTAGTTGTAAACTAGCTCGCTTTTTCGCCTAGATTTCTAGCCAACGATCCGTAGTCGGGTCTCTCGGCACCTAGATTTTTTGAAATTGGCATGGTTGATACCTTGTGAGACTTCATTAGGGTGCCTAGGAACCCTACAGTGGTATCAGAGCCTAGCTAGAGCCTTAGGCGAAGTCTAGACGCAATTTGAAGTCCGAACGAACTGAAACCGCAAAATTTCCATGCTCTCTGTCCTTTTTTCAAAACTGGGATTTTTCCAAATTAAAAATTGCTAAAAAATTCAGCAGGGAAATATAAGAATTACGGCGCAAAAATATTTTCATGAACAGTATAAAAGGCGGCGGAACCGCGGCAGAAGCCTTGCTTCTGCGGCGGTTCCGCGGCAACATGGTGACGTCATCCTCCCCTTTCTGCACAGTAATTCATGTTTTTAGATGCTGATTTTTCTGGGAATTTTTAATATTTATTCAAGAGTTGAATTTTCTGGAGTTGTTTTGGGGATTCGGTGTTTCGATCGGAGTATCAAATTTTGTCTATGTGGCTTTCCGGATAAATTTTAGAATATGTTAAAAAGTTCGACCGGATATAAATACCCAATTTTTCCCCTGTCGGGAAATTTCCAAGTGTTGGATTTTTCCGTAGTTTAACGACATTCTAAGTAGTGCAAGTAACGCGATGAACCCTCTAGAAGACAACAAACCTTAACTCGATTATGTGACCGTCTTGAACTGCCCTTTGAACCTTAGGGTTTGGGGCAGTACGGCGTGCCACATGTGAGGCGTTGGCTTGACCCTTCTACGGCTGGACCATTGGTACTGAGGCACGAACTGAATGTTGTTAGACTTATTTCATGTGTTGAGCTGTATCGGGAAAACTTGGGTGTTCGATTGTTCGATCGGAAAGTTTGACATTTTCTATTTATCCGGAATGGGATACAATAATTGGAATTCACAAGAAGTTATGAGATAACTGAATGAATGTTATAAACATAGCAGTTTAGTCTCACTTAATCGGTTGCCACGGAATTTTGATGTGATCAAAAGTCCGTCGCAATCACGTAGTGTACGCGGATACTCGCCGGGTAAACTTAATAGACAGCCTCACTCCATAGCCCCGACCAAGTGACTGTAGGAGAACCCCGTCGCCGAAAGCATCCGTTCGGGTGCTCGCGGCAGCGGTGTTCCGCCTTGGTGCACTTCGTCGACGGTATCAGGGGTGCGGCCGCCTACTGAAGTTTGCGACGAGTATTCGATCGCAATGTCGGGAATCCTGTTGAATTGCCCGACTTGGTATTGAAAAGTGTTTTCGATAAAGAGACTAAAATGCGGGGTTTATAATTGTTAGGCATGCGATGTCTAAGGAATTCATTTGGTCAGGCATGCAATGTCTGAGGAGGTTGCGGATTCCAACTGTTGTAGTTTTACACTTTCTTTTCTGTGACCGTAAGTGTAATATGTGATATCGCCGGTTTCGTTGCTATATGTCAACGACAATTGGGATGCGCATATTTACTTACGTTGATGACATGTGATGTTATGTGTTGCTGGATATGTTATATTGGATCGTCGTGTTTGAATAGCCGGGGGTTTTTATTTGAGATGAGTGTTTTTCATTTTCATTCATGTAAAAACTTGTATGTAATATTCTTTTATTGGGGCGCTTCCAGGTTGCGGAAGTTGTCACCCTTTGTATATTATTTACTTTTCCGCACTAGGATAGACCCAAGGAGGAGGGCACAAGTAACCGGGTTCTGGAGTCCAGTGGGAGACCAACTCGAGGAGTCGAGTCCGGGTCTCCTAACTCTAGAATTGGTAGGGTTGCTTGCCGCTCTCGTAGGGGTCTAGGGGTGTGGGTTAGGCTATTCATCACGACCGTGGAATCCATGTTTTATACTGGCTCGTATTGAAAACACGGATGTCCTAGTATATCCAATATTTCATATGATTCTTCTGCTGCGATATCTGTGATGTGATCATGAGATGTTCTGTGATAGATACGGTATATAGTATATATGATATATTATATAGACGTTACTTATGTTTTACACCCGCGCTAGCCCTGCCCTGCTCTGCCGTTAGTTACCTAACCTAACGGTGCACGAGGGGACATCGAGGCGAATGCGGATGGCATAAGTATACGTCGTATTTATCTGTGATGTTTAGGTACTTAAATGATGGGACTTCATTAATGTGATTAATGAAATAAAAGAAACCTAAGATGTTGTAGAATCGAATTTCAAAATTAAAACAGGTAGCCACAGTTCTTGCTTTGCACAGCGGTATATGTGATATATCCTGCACCGTATTCGATAAGGAAAAGACCGAGATCCCTTCACCAGGAGTGACTCCTTTAGCAATAACTGGCAGATGCTACACCCTCGGTTTGTCTTTTGATTGCTTTTAAGAGTTTTTGCTTTGCACAGTGATATATATGATATATCCCGCACCTCATTCGACGAGGAAAGGACCGACGATCCCTTCACGGGGAGTGACTCCTTTAGCAAAACTAGAAAAGCTTCAAAAGCACTCCATTTCAAAATCATTTGATTCTACAACGATATAAAGTTCATTACGCAAAAGGTTTTCTTAAAAACCTGTCGTAGCCCTCCGTCATTTCAGATAGGTAATAGTTAGTATTCGTGCTGCGTTTGTTGACTCAGTCAAGGCGTAGTGTGCGGTAGCTGATTATTGCTTTCCTGCAAAGCATATGATGCGATTGGATTAGGGTAGTCGTGCGGCCTTGTTGACTCAGTCAAGGGTCGTGCGGGTGGGTTTAATTCAATCGAGAAATGACGGGTTGAAATTTACTTGCGGTCTATGGTTTGTTGACTCGGTCAAGGTCATAGATCGCATGGGGCAAAATATTATCGGGAATTTCAAGTGTTGAAATTTGCAATGAGATTGCATACCTTCTATGAGATAGTTGGATCCCGATACCCGCTGCGAGTAAATGTTACTCCTGGGAGAGTTTTATACATTACAATTAGCCGATCAAGTAGGTGTCTAGAAAGGTGTTAACGAGGTTACGCCTCTGGGAAAACGAGGTTTACATTAATTAGGTTCGTGCGAAAGCACGGGGGACCTCCCTCAAAGTACCGACACTGGCCTGGCTGAAAGATTGGCGAACTTGTAGTGTGTAATTAATCCCGGCTAGTCTTTCCTTTTAAGGTTTGAAGGAAGATTTGATAAAAAGCAGTGGGAGCCATCCTGATTAGATAAAATAATAACCAATCTATTCTTGACAGAGCGCACGCTGAGTGTTTTCTTCTCTCTCTCTCCAGGTAGCGACCATATCACGCCTTAATCAAGATAATAATACGGATATTTGACCGAACCCGCTTGTTATACTGAGCTGGGGAACGTTGGTCCCGCTCCAACTTATAATTGTTATAAGACAGAGCAGGAAATTGGGGATTACCAGAATTCCCGTGCCGCCCAAACGAAGAGAGTGCATGTTGATGCATCATCTTCGGGTGTGTTCATTACAAAGAACTGTTTCTCTGTATCCTCTACGTCCTGGGTATGTGATACCAGATCAGGATCCCAGATATGTAATCTGTTACATAGGGCTACAGAAAGGTAGAGAACTGAGAACGGGTGATAAGTTTCATGAGGCAGAAAACGGGGCAAGGGTTGCAGCCAAGTCTGTCGGTCACTGTCACCCTGTATTGCAATACATTGATTCTGAACGAATGTTATTAGATACCGAACCTGATATACAAAATCATATCAGTCTCTTTATTAGTAAAGAAATGATAAAATTTTGTATTGTTGGATAATGTTTTGAACATTTCCTATATCAAAAGTTGATCGGTTCAGGCACGTTATCTAAAAGCATTAATGTTCTAAATCAAACTACAGTTCTTAGTATACGGAACACACACAAGAGGAAGAGTTCAGAAATGAACGAATCCTTCTTGAGGCATTGTAGACTAGGTCATATCAATGCGACCCGACTGGCTGAAGTTATATTTAGATGCATATTTAAATTAGTTTGAATTTACATCTTGTGAAACTCGCCAGTCATGTCATAAAGATAAGATGACCACAGCTCTGTTTATTGGAAACAGAGAAAGAGTTAGTAAACTCTTGGGATGATACATGATGATGTATGTAGGTCCCCTGTCTACAAATGCCAAGACCAGTTCTTTTTACTTCATTACATTCTATAATAATCTCTCAAGATTCAGACATATGTTCCTGTTGAAACACAAGTCCGAACCTTGTGAGATATTCACGGAATATAAGTTAGAAGTAGAGAACCAAAATACGGGTATAAGTATTATGTCCTATGATGAGTTCAAGGAGGAGAATACTTGTGCATGGAATTCATGGACTATTCTAAAGGAGAATGAGATTCTCTCTCAGCATTACTCCTCTGTATACACCATAGCACGATGGTATATCGGGGCGGAGCAATCACACCCTATATGATAAGGTGTGCTCTATGATGAGTACTACTGAGTTACCTATTTCCTTATGGGAGTTATGCACTTGAGAAGCTGCATACCTATTGAATAGGGTTCAAATCAAATCAGTTGCCTACCACTTCATATTTGATATGATAAAGGAAGAGCCCATCTCTTAAGTTAGTTAAGATTTAGGGTTGTCCGGCCCATGTCTGAAAGCAAAATCCGGACAAGCTCGAGGCAATGTAAGTTATGTAGAACTGGAAAGGTTCCAGCTATACAAACTACAGCAGATGATTTGGTACAACCAGAGGATTCAGTAGAAACCAACGAACCTCAGCCTCTCCGCCGATCTAGTAGGGTTCCTCACCCACCTGAGAGATACTTCGGTTTCTCTATGACAGTGGGAGCAAGGATTGCATCATGAGATGATGACCCAACTAGTTTCGAGCTGGCCATCAAGAGTGAGACTCTGTAAGAATGGCTGGATGTTTATCGATCTGAGATGGAATCCTTATACACCAACAAAGTATGGACTTTGGTTGCTATATCTGAAGGGTTAAATCCCCATCAGGAGCAGGTATATCTTGAGAAGATTACTTGGTGTACATGGAAAAGTTGAGACTTTCAAAGCTAGACTTGTTAAAAGTTTGCATCATTGACCAGGTGTGGATAATGATGAAACATTTTCAAGTAGCTATGCTTAAGTCCATCCAGATCCTACTTGTCACGGCTACATACCATGACTGCGATATCTGGTGGTTGGGTGTCTTGACTGCTTTTCTAAATGATGATTTAGAAGAGAGCGTCTATAAGTACACAGCCAGAGGGCTTCGTAGACAGTGGGAGCGGCGGAAACGTGTGCAAGATGCTTTATAGGATTAAAGCAGGCATCACGGAGTTGGAACATCTGTTTTGATGGATTAGTCAAAGAGTTTGACATCATCAAAATGGTAGATGAACCTTGTATAAACAAAAAGGTAGTAGGGAGTATGGTGGTGATCCTCGTAGAGTACGTGGATGACATACTCTTGATAGGGAAAGAGTTTCCTATGCTACGCTCGGTCAATCTCCGTTTATCACAATGATTCTCCGTATAGGATCATAATGATACCTACTAACTCCTGGATTTTGGATCTATGAGATAGATCTAAATGGATGTTAGGATTCTCACTTGTCGAAATGAGATGGTATCACATGATCCTGGGAAGAATCACTGGAAGGGTTCCAGGGTGATAAAGACGACTGAATGTCAGTCACAGGCATTGTCTTTACCCTCAGTAAAGGGACGGTATGTTGGAAGAGTTCCAAGCTAGATACCGTGGCATACTAGACAATAAAGGCAGGATACATCGCTACTTAAGATGCTACCAAAGAGGCTGTTTGGGTGTATATTGGTTCATGAGATGAACTAGGTTCCTACCATTGTGTGACAATGGAAGTGTGGCTTTGGCCAGGGAACTCAGATCCCATCAGTGATCCAGACATATTCTAAGGCAGTATCACCTGATCATGGAGATGGTTGATCTCCAGGGAGATCGAGGTTAGGAGAGTAGACTCAGAGGACAACACAGCGGATCCACTCACAAAGGCCTGTTCCCAGAGAGAGACTTTTATGGGATGGTTGAGTATGAGATACTACAACCACTGCTACAGATGTCCCTAGTGCAAGTGGGAGATTGTTAGTTATATGTATGCCCTAGAGGCCATTACTGTACATAGGATGTATATTGTAGTGGATGCTGGGACATATATAGGGAGGACTTTCTTGCTCGACATGATAGTATGCTATCTGGTTACTCTTTACCTTAACGTGTATACTGATTGTCTCTCTGTTACATGTTGGTAAAGCCCTTAGGATGTATACTTGACTACCTGGACTATAATGCGGATCATACTAGTGGGGACATGGTAGTCCATAAGTACATCCTTCAAAGTCCCTGGTCGTGGGTGTATCGAGATGGGGCATCGATATACCAGAGTAGACTAGCGTGTACCTTCTCGACCCATACAGATGGGCGATGGATGATCCCATATCCATTGGTGTTTGACATCAGAGATGATATACGGGTGCTCAGTAGAGACTGGATACACTGGACAGACTCGCCGAGAACTCCCAGATGGTATTATACCTCACGTCAGATGGCAGTTCTCTGGTGACACTGGTACAGAGTAGTCTGTTGACCCGAGATCGTCATAGAGTCTTGTGTGGTTCCCACTGTGCTTTGATTTCCATCTTACCACGTCCAAGAGGGCGTGCAAAACGGTGGTTTTTGGGTACAGTCCCGAGTCACATGGAGACAATGAGCGATAGGAGGGGATTCGTCTCTCCCGGTATAGGGAGTTGATGTTGCGCTGTGTTCGATTGGCTATAACAGGAAATCCCTGGCCAGGGTTGCTGAGATTTACTGGTAAGTGTTACCAGTAGTTTCTCGAATTGTTATAGACCTCATATCGACACGACTTATCGAGCTATTGGGGTCTGACGTTTACCACCCCTAGGCGAGATATGCGACATATCAGACGATCAGACCGGACTGTACGGTAGTGTTACTGGTTGGATTCACTGGAGTGTGAGCGGGCTTGCTCGTCGATCTTCAGATCGCTCAATACCTGGGTGGCCGTTATGTTTAGCAGACCGCTTGCGGCTTGTGGGTGTTTGATATGATCATCACCTGCTGCCGGCGTATTGACGGGTCTTTAGAGTCCTACACAGAGGTTTCCTGGCTCAAGCGAAACGAAATAGGAGCACGTATGAGATATGTGCGGGACCGAGAATAATGCGTGTATGTGATACCGTATTCTATTCTCGCGATGAATGTATCGATTGGTTGTATGCGATATAACCTAGTTATCGAATCAAGTTTTGATTCGATAAGCCGATACATAGGATACTAGTCGGTTATATGCGATATGACCGGATCGTTAAATCAAGTTTTGATTTAATGATTTAATGTATAATTATATATTTGATATATTACTTTGCATTAACTAGTATTGGTTCACTTTAAATGGATTTTCTCGCTCGGATGTGCACATTGTATATTTGATATAGTTTTGTGCACATGATTGTATCATGTTTGATGATACATGTTAACTTGGATTTGTGTGAAGATTAAACCATGGTTGTGAGAGTGGTTAGGGTTTTGTTTATTCTCCCATTATTTATTTATTCATTTATTTGTTTATTCTTTTGGAAAAGATAAAGAGAAAAGAATGGTGGCTAATTTTGTTTCATGTTGAAGCTTCTTGAAGCTTTGATCAAGTCAACCATTCTTATCTCATCCTTAACCCTAACCATTCCCACTAACCCTAGTTTAATTTCTACACTTGGCCATGGTTTAGATTATGATAAGTTTTCATTTTCTTTTCATTTTTAAATAACTTATCATAACATTTACCTTCTTCTTCTTCATTTCTTCAAGTGAAGAAATCTTGCCTCCATCAATGGCAAGTGATGAAAAAGAGTGAGAAATTCAAATCTAAAGTCTACCCACTTCCTATTTCTTCATTGTCTACCTCTTGCCAAGTAGTAGAGTGTGTTTTCTTCACAAGTTTCATGACTTGGTGAAGTGAGAGCTTGATCTTGCGATGCTTCGACGTAGATCATCTTCGGCATGGACATCGACGACCTAGCTCGCCTATTCTCCGATGAAGCCGACGCTAGAGCCCGGGAATTCGTTTGGACAGCGAGGGGACTTCGTTGCGGAGCTATGGAGGTGGAGCACCAGATCTACAAAGGTTGTATTTCCGTTATCTTATAGTTTAGTTGTAAACTAGCTCGCTTTTTCGCCTAGATTTCTAGCCAACGATCCGTAGTCGGGTCTCTCGGCACCTAGATTTTTTGAAATTGGCATGGTTGATGCCTTGTGAGACTTCATTAGGGTGCCTAGGAACCCTACACTAACTACTAAGTTAGAAGGTTATACCGAAATCTTGAACTCCTTCTCTTCTTGTGTTGCTTCCTTTTCTTGTGTGCTTCTTTGAGTGGTGTAGACGGCTCCTCCTCTTCGTCATCTCTTTGCCAAAGAAAGATCCACCCGAAGGCCTCTACCTTGAGCTCCTATCTCAATCAAGAAGTAACTAGAGTGCTTGGCTTGCTAGACTAAGAACCCTAGAATGAGTAGAGAGGTGTATTGATGGTTTAGTCTCAAAGCTTGGATTTTCAACACATGAAACACTTAAGCTTTTGAGAGAGCGGAAGAGGGAGAGCAAACCATGAGAGAGAAAACATATGAGAGAATGAGAGTCTAGAATGAACCTTGATCTCATATTAGAGATATATGATAATAATAATAATAATTAGGAAAATTATGATGGTTAGTTGATTTGACCACTATCATTTCACATTTAATGCTAAGCAAGCTTCAAGAAGCATCTTTTGCTTAACAAAAGAAAATATCAAGGTCAATGAAAGTCAAAAAGTCAAATGGTCAACCCAACCCTAACCATGACACAATTATCCTTAATTAATATTATTAATCATATTTCTCATTTTCATTAGGGTTTTGAAAAAATCAATGGTCAAAAACCCTAATGAGGTTTCTCCCTCTCCGCCTCTGTCAACTGTACGTACGTACCCGCATTCGTGTTCCGAAGAAACACGAATACAATGAGACAAGAACAATCCCAAAACAAATACTAGGATCTGGCTTAAACCAAAGCCCACTAGTAATAACTGCCCGGACACCAAACGTGCACAAGTGCGCGTATGTGAACGAACCCCGTCGTAAAACCATACGACCTCTACTCTGTTTTGCCCAAAGGTGAACAACCCTCTGTGTGGGACTCTAAAGACTCGACACTACGCTGGCAATGGGTTTAACCATAGGCCGCAAGCGGTACTAGCTATACGTAACGGTTCCCAGGTAGATGCCGATAAGAAGACCGATGAGGTGAACCCATCCGAACTCCTACTGAGCCTGAATGTGACAATCTCCGTACAGTCCGGTCTATTCGTCTAAGAGTATCGCTTGTCGGGCTTAGGGGGTGGTAAACGTCAGTCCCCTAATAGCGGTACAAGTCATGTCGGAGTGTAGCCCAGAACACCCTAAGAAAATGCTGGAAAACACCACCAGTAAATCTCGCTTGCCCTGGCCAGGGACTTGTGTAATGGCTCTCCTAGACACGGCGCGATATCAACCCCCAATACCGGGAGAGACGAATCCTGTCTAACCGTCACTGCCTCCAAGTGCTTCGGGACTGCACCCAACTACTACCTGTTTGCACGACTCAATAGAGCCGTGGTAGGGTAGTAATCTAAGAACAGTGGGAACACACTCGAGGCGAAGTGACAGTGTCAAGTCAACGGACTAAGCTGTACTCATGTCACGTGGGAACTAATAACTGGCGATAGGTATAATACCAACCAACTGTTCCCAGCGAGTCCTGTCCAGTGTACTCGTAACCTAACGAGCACCTGCATACTATCTCCAGTACGACGTACTGATGGCTGTGGGACAGACCATCTCCCCTCCTGGGATGAGAAGCGTATACACTAGTCTACTCTGGAGTATCAATGCCCTGTTTCGATAATCCTACGACCAGGGACCTGTATAAGGATGTGCTTATAGACTACCCTGCCCCCACTAGTGTGACTGCCATCACAACGCTGGTAGTCAGGCAAAAGATCCTAAGGGCTCTATCAATATGTATTAGCAATATGTCTGTTCCCCTCTAAAAGACGGCGCGACGCAGGGACGTCTTGCCCGAGATTCGGGGCAGATGCTAATAGGTGCTATCCGTCCACCTCTCCGAAGATGCCAAGTTGATTTATGGCACCATGTATCAAAGGTTTAAACAGATGCGTCCGATGTAGCAGACTTCGTCAGATTCCTCCTCGCTTGAGGGGTTTTTGATTGTGGGGACGCTCTTCCCTGCAGGCGCAAGCCCCTACAGTTAATTACGCTACCGCATTGCTGTAACAACTTTCTCCTTCTCCAGATGGTCACTTCATGTCGTGTGTGTTTGTTTTCTGTTTGGTTGCCCGTGGATTCTATACAGAGACTGAGTTATGTCGTCGCCCATAGGGCGTAGACTAGTCCAAATCCGTATCTTTCTTAGATTTGGGTTTGGGGGTTTGGGTCTAAGGATACGTTAGCCTCATTTGAGACTAAGATAGACTTAAACGTTTGTTAAGGATACGTTAGTTTAGTTTTAGACTAAGATCGAATTAACGGGATCGTTTAGATCCAACAAGAGAGCAATTAAGGGAGCCCTGTTGTTTAGTTTTGTGACATTGCGGTCAATAGGTAGTTTAGGAAATTGCGGTCCAATGTTATTTTTAAGACATTGCGGTCAAGGTTAAGGACATCATAGTCCATGGATTTAAGGACTCCACAGTCCGGCGTTAGTTTTAAGGCATCACGGTCAAGGTTAAGGACGTCATAGTCCGCTGTTAGTTTTAAGACATCCCGGTCAAGGTTAAGGATATCATAGTCCATGAGTTTGAAGACCCCACAGTCCATTGTTAGTTTTAAGACATCCCGGTCAAGGTTAAGGACATCATAGTCCATTGTTAGTTTTAAGACATCCCGGTCAAGGTTAAGGACATCATAGTCCATGAGTTTAAGGACCCCACAGTCCATGAAATGTATGGTTGTCGGGACCCGTCACCTCGTTGAAGACGTTGAGGAATTACAACGACAAGTATCAAAGGAGTGAAGAGATGTACCCTTGAACCAAAGTAGATTAAGTGATCTGTAGTCCAATTTGGAACCAAGACCAATTTATTAGGTTATGAGCACATTGGCTCAGTTGAGTCTGGATTGAGGACTTATGGCCTTCTTGGGCTATGTCCAATCATGTTTGGAATATTGGCCCTCTGTTGATCCATTGAAGGAGAGGCTTTGTCTCTAAAAAATCATCCAACTTGGCTAAGAGTAGTGTTAAACACTAAAGTTCAAAAGTGTTAAACACTAGAGGTAGATTTCTTAAACTAGTGTTAGACACTAAGAGTACAATCAGTGTTAAACACTGGAAATATAGTTCTTGATGTAGTGTCAAACATCAGAAGGTAATAGTGTTAAAAACTGCAAATAGGGTTTTTCAAATTAGTGTTAATCACTAAGAAAATCAGTGTTAAACACTGGAAACAGGGTTTTCAAATTAGTGTTAAACACTAAGAAAGAAGGGGCACGTGGGGCACGTGAGGGCGCCCTGATTCTCTTCATTTTGTTCCGCCAAAAGTATTGAATACTTTGGAGCATCACGTGCTGTCACGTGATGAGAATTTGGGTGTTTGTCTGTTAGAGCTTTTGCCAAGGGGTCATGTGGTAGCACGTGAGAGCACCCATAGATTCTGTTTCTTTTGCTTTTTCTTTGTGTGCTTCAGGGGTCACGTGGGGCACGTGAGGCGTTGCCTCAAAGTTCTTTTCTATGGATCTTTACAGGGGTCACGTGGTAGCACGTGACCCTGGTTCTTTGCTTTTTTAAAGATCTGTTCATCTTTTAAGAATTAAATTCTTCATAGGGTTAAACACTAGCAATAACTTTAAAGGAATTAAATTCCTATTTTCTTTTGAAGAATTATATTCTATTCTTAGATAGGGTTAAACCCTACTTTCTTTTCTGTGGGAATTAAATTCCCCATAGATGTAAAGAATTAAATTCTGGTATAGGATGAAACCCTAATTTAAGGGAATTAAATTTCTGTGAGTTTGAGAGAATTAAGTTCTCAAATAGGGTTAAACCGTAGTTCTGTCCATTTTGAAGGAATTAAATTCCTATAATATAGGGTTAAACCCTAATTTTATCTCAAAGGAATTAAATTCCTATAACTCTGTGAGAATTAAATTCTCAAAACTCAATTCCTCCTCTATGTTTTAGATCTGCATGGCAGGATCTCAACCCAATGAGAATTAAATTCTCAATTTATGGGGAGATGTGCACTTTGCAGATCTTCAACCAGAGAAAGAACTAAGTTCTTTTCTTTTATAAGAGTTAAACTCTTGGATTTAGAATTAAATTCTCTTTTTGAAGCTTTTACACCCTTTCTTTTCTTACCTAGGGTTTTTCTTTTTAGAGAATCAAATTCTTCTTTCTTTTCTCTCGGAATTTTCAAGATTCCAAGACTCTATCTCTCTCTGTCTCTATATATCTCTCTAAAACTCTCTCATTTGGCTCCTATTTATAGGAGAAGGAAAAGAATCAATCTGTTTAGTAAATCTTTCATTGAGAGATTTGATTTGTTTATTGAGAGATTTGATTTATTTTCATCATTGATCTGGGCCTTTAGATTATTAGTGAATTTTTTTCACCATTGGATTTTAAATCCAAAGATATTTCTTTGTTATTTCGGTGAGATTTGGGGGAAATCTTTCCATGTCCAAGATTTTTCCATAAATTGGTGATATTTAATCACCCTCGGATTCTTAATCCAACGGTTTTATATAATTCTTCTCCATTTTGGAAAGATTTAAATAATCTTACTCAAAATTTAATTCTGTTGAACAGCAGGGCTTTTAAAGCCAGTCACGTGCGGCCACGTGACCTTTGGTCACGTGTGAGCATGTGACCCCTGGTCACGTGCGAGCACGTGACACCTGGTCATGTGCGAGCACGTGACCCCTTGTCACGTGCAAGCACATGACCCCGGGTCACGTGAACACTTGACCCCCTGAAGGGACTCCTCTTCTGCGCTCTGTTCTCTGCCGCTGCTGTAACCATCACGTGCCAACACGTGACCACTGGTCACGTGTGAGCACGTGACGCTTCCTCTGACGCTCTTTCCTGATTTTTAATCAGGGAACAAATGCCCCCAAAGCGTTGTTCTCACGTGTCAGCACGTGAGTGCAACGCTGTCACTTTTGTGACCGTTGGATCCATCTAGGGACTCGGAGAGATGAAGCGTTTCCATCACATTCTATAAATATAGGGGTCTCTTCAGATGCACCTCCACTCTTGCTTATCTTCTTCCTTGCAACTTTTCTTCTTGAGAATTTAATTCTCGTTTCCAGAGCTTAGTTGTCTGCCTAAAAAATTCCCAGAGTTTAACTCTGTTTAAGTAAGACCCATCTCTTCAGGTAATGTCTCCGGATGATCGAAGAACTTTCATACATAAAACTCTCTGGATTTTAAATCCACACCAAGGGTTTTCCCCTTTAATCAAGAACCCATTTTTAAGTTCTTTTGAAACAAAAAAACCACTCAATCTTTAATCCACAGACCTTTTAGGGTTTTCTCTGATCTTCAGGGGGTCAATGGTGATGTTTGTCTTTCCCCTGGAATTTAATTCCATCCTCAAAGAGCTCTGACTCTGGAAAAAGAAGTTTCTGGGAATTTAATTCCCCTTTTTCAAAAGGAATTCAATTCCTATGAAGAACTCAGTTCTTCCTAGAGGACTTCATAGGTTTTCTTGCCCTGAGTCATCTTCTTTACAATCCAGAAGAAGTTTGCACTGTTGGTCTTTGGGAATTTAATTTCCTTGATTCTATTTGATTTATCACGGAGTCCAAGATGGATCTGTCTTTTAGGGGGATGTGTAGGGTCACTTGAAACCCACTGCCTATTTAATGAGAATATTCCCTTTGTCTCATTATAATTGTTGTGCCTCATCATTAGCCAGCCGCCATCTTGATTTCGTGGGACCCACATGTTTTGTAACTCATGGTCCCATAAAATGAGTCTTCTATCACTGTCTTTTCCCTTGTATATATATCTATAATCACTGTTGGTTTTGCCTTAACAGTTTCCCCTTATTTTATTACAGGTGCAATGACGTCTGTTCCGTATTTCCCTTTCGCTCGCTCGGAGGCCGCCTTTCCTCAATCACCATCTGATGAGGAAGTGATGGTGATGATCAAGGCCCATGACCCGACCTGCACCAACTTACTTTTGTGGGGGACCTGGTATGGTCATATTATCCGGGGATGTCGAAGCTTTCTTTGCGAAGTACCGACAGAGCCCACCTTTCCGTTTCTGCCAATGGACCCACCAAGGACAGTCTTTGCTGTGGAGATGCCAAATTGGATTCCGATGGGGCGGCTCGAGCCTTCGACGACGGGTATCCCGAACCATCTGATCCCAGCTATAGATATTCTGGGGCGGCATATTTGTCAGGGTGAGGCCCGACCATGGGGACAAATCTACAAGATAGGGCTCACCCCTTGACACCCTACGGGCTACCTCCCTGGGCTCGTTACATCCTATCCGCCCATCGCGCGCAGCTGCAGAAGGTTAGGATTTACCAGGCGATGTATGCGTCGCTCTTCCACTACCAATCCCCGCATTTCTGGTAGGTTAAGGCGTTCTTGAACCAGTGGAATCTCCCCACCAACACTTTTCTTTTAGGGGACCGCGAGGTTTCGATCTCTCTGGAAGAATTTCGCGAGATCTCGGGGCTGCCAATCAGGGGTACACTGTATGAGGAGCTGCTGCCACCTGATGAGTATGTTTTTGAGCCCGAGCCCGCAATTACCGACGACTTGTCTAGTGAGAATGTCGTTCGCCACAAGCGTTCAAGTTTGTTCAAGGCGCTGGGTATTTTTGACCGGCTGTTCACGGAATCTGAGGAGCAGGGAGTTACTTTTAAGAGCTTCATTGCTTGCTTCCTCCACGAGGATGTCCTATCGAAGATGGATCCGAAGTTCGCAAACATCAAAGACCCCTTTGGGTTTGGTCCGAAGAAGCTGCCGACCAAGGAATCGGATTTACTGCAGTACTACATTCCTATTATGTCGCCGGTATCTTTCGAATCTATCGCAGCTCCTGGCATAGATGAAGAGACATTCTTCGTGGGCTTTGTCAGTGTCTGGCTTAGCTGGTTCATCATTCCCATGCATCGCCGCTTCATGAGAGTCTCGGTTATTTATCCGGCTCATCGCATCGCTGAGGGAACGCGGCTGGCCATTGGTATCCCGGCGTTGGCGCATCTATATCATGGGTTGGGCGCCGCTGCTAACACCTCAACTCCTGGCGTGGACGTAGTAAACTTTTCTCTCCATTACTTTACATCTTGGATTGAAATGCATGTGTTGGGGGCCTTTGTTGCGCATCAGCGACCCAGTTTTTATGATGCTTACACTTTTCCGTGACTCATGCGGCTAGTAGATGCTTCTTCCCCTGATCCGACTCAGTTTGGGGCCATTCGCGTGTTGATCGCTCCTTACGCTAGCGCGGGCGGACTGGTATTTATTGATCGGGTTCTATCTGCTCCTTCAGGCCCGATTCAACAACTTCACGACCAGTCGAAAGGGGAGGTGCCTTTTCTAAAGCCCCGGGAGGCCACGCACTTATACGCGATCAGACCGGGTTATCTCGTATTCCGTCAGAACAGTGCAACTCTGTTTATGCGGTACAATCCGCATCGCTTCACCCGACAGCTTAGATATGATCAGGGTGTCCCCTTTGAGGCTTTTACGGTTGCGCCGGTCCCTTCACCCGTAGCTGTTCGTGAAGCTGCTCATCACTTCGTGAGGTTGAATACTGGTTCTTACTTTATGATCCCCGAAGCAGATCATACTCCCCAATGCGTGGGGGCCTTCACAGGCTGGTATCTTCATCGGGTCAACCCAGTCATTGCTGAGGAGAAGAGGTTGCTTCTTGGCTATGGCGCTCTTGCTCCGGCTCAGGCCGCGGGGATTCCGCTGCGGCCGCGCGCACCGGTCCGCTTTCCCTTGAGGCACACCAGTGTTGCGCTCATTCCGGAGGAATCAGAGGTGGACTTTACCCCACCGTTAGTATGCCATTGGGTACCCAGCCGCGGGCCAATCGGGCTCCGGTACCAGCACCACCGCCCGTGGCGTCGACAATTGCAGTGTCATCCTCGGTAGCGCTGCCAGACGAAGGTGCCGGTAACGAGGGTGTTGAAGGTGAGGTGGGTCGGCGTCGCGCCAAGGCTCCACGGGAAAAGAAGCGAGCGTCCTCTAGCATTAGTTCCGGGCCAAAGAGGAGGAAGAAGACAGTCACCTGTCTGCTCGATCTTTCAGAAGGATCCGAACCTGTCGTTCAAGACGAACCAATATCCATGATATCACCGGATGATGGTCTTCTTTTCCCAGGTTCATCTGCCGAGGAAGCCGCACAATTGGCTGAGGCTATAAGACGCTCGCCGCTTGAAGCTGAGAAGGTAAGGATCCCGAAGAGACCTTATCCTGCCGTCATCTTCTATGAAGATCCTTCGTGGATACGGTGGCGGTTCATCGGCCCTTTGGAGGAGTGGGGAGAAAGGGCCCTTAAGCAGGCTGCTTCGGAGGATGCCGCGGACGTGCTTTCCTTGTGGACGGGCGGCCATGAGTCCACCCTTGAACCCCGGCGAGCATACCTCCTTGAGAAGGAGCATCGGCTAGAAGAAGCCATATTGAAGGCTTCCCTACGCATTGGTATGTTCCTATATTTCTTTGCAATACTTCATATTGCCTGCACTTGTATATATGTATTCTTATTCTTGTGTGACTTGTGCAGAGACTTCGACGATGGGTGAGATCCCTATGGGCTTGTTGAGCATAAAGCCTGTTGACACCCCCAATGAAGCTTTGCTCGATGTGGAGGGGATTGACGACGCTGCGCTTCTCCCGATAGAGCCTCCTGTGGCGGTTGTTGATCCTGGAGCACTTGCTCCTTTGGGGGAGGCACCTTTGGTGGTCGCCGTCCCACCGGCTCTTCCTGAGGGCGGCCCCGAGGCTGGGATGGAAGTAGTCAGGACCATCCTCCCTTCGTTGGAACCCGTGGCCACGGTGGAGGCCGCTGAAGCTGCTATCCCCCCGGCTCAGAATGGGAGGAGTGTCGAAGGCAACCTTCTACATCTTAAATTAGCAATCTTCCTGTTATCTGAACTCTTTATTTTTTCAGAATTGCGCGGACTAGCGGCTTCTATTGCCGATCTGTCTCCTCGGCAATCCTTTCAGCGTCTACTGGAGATGGCCGCTCCACAGGCGATATCTCCTCAACGCATTGTCCTCTCATCTGGGCAAGGTTAGCGTCGTTCTCCATTTCTTATAGCGTCGTTGTTATTTTGCGTATTGACATTGATGTTCTCTACAGTTTTGGAGGCCGATGACGAGGTTGAGGTCCTCGAAGGGGCAGGGGAACTTTCAGCTCCTACTTGCATGACCGTAGGTAAGTGACATTTCAATATAGTCCCACTTGTTCCTTTGCTCAAGAGTTTTACTGACATTTTTCAAATCTGAACAGCCTTGCCAGCCCCTATAGCGCTGGAATCGCGTATCGCCATGCCGCCCGGCCCCTATGCTTTGCGAGCCTCAGAGCGCCTAGCCCAGTTAAGCCTTGTCTCCCTGTCATCTTTGATCAAGGAGCTTCGTGCTGGCAGTGCAACCACAGCTGAAGCGTTTGCTGCCGAGGCTAACGATTCTCTTCCTTTTCTTGCCACCTACCATAGCGAAGAAGTGGTGCGAGTCTGGGTGGAGTTCTGTTGGCAGGTGGAGGCTTGCTTGCACGCACTTGAGTGTTCTCGCCTTTCCTCGGAGGCCGTGGATGCAAAGGAGGACTTGCGGGGGCTGATAGCGCGGTGCGCAGCAAATATGGTATCATGTGAGAAGAGGCTCGGCCGCAAATTATCGGAAAGGGAGCTGGCCTCTAAGGCATTGAGCGAGCTTCAAACCAGCCTTACAGCCAAAGACAATAAAGCGTATGAACTCTGGCGAGTGCTTCAAGAGTCTATCAAAGAGGTGGTGGCTCTTGATAAAGCTGCCGTGTTCACTCGCGAAAAGGTTGAGGCTCATAAGGCTACCGAGAAAAAGCTCGAAGGCCGGCTTGCCTTGTATCAGGCCCAGCAGGCTCAGGCGGAGGCCCGTCTTCTGGCGATCCTGAATCATGAAGCCGTGACTCAGCAAAAGAAGGATGAGCTAGTAAAATTGCTAAATCGCCCGCCGGCTTGAAGACTTGTATCTTTTCCTTTCTTTTTTGTACATACTCCTGGATGAGAGTATATTCTTTTTGCCTTTTCATGAATTATACTTTGTATCCATTTTGGTTTATGAATAAAAGACATATTTTTATTCTCAATGGTGTGTCTCTTTTTATTGAATGTATTCTGCGGACAATTTATCTTGGTCTCCTTGCATGGTAGCGATGGCTTAGGATTCAGGGTTAAGATCTGCTTCCTAAGACTTTTGAGCCTTATGAGCCGTGAGGGTCTCATAAAGAGTTTTTCTCCCTACGGGTCGAGAGGATCATGTAGGTGTAAACTCTCCTTAAGAATCGTGAGGATTCTTAAGCGGGTTTTCCCTTGGGAGTCGTAAGGATCTCACAAGAGAGTTTTCTTCCCTACTGGTCGTGAGGACCCGCAAGCGCTGGGTGCGGTCGCCCTTATCCGTATCTCACGGGGTCAGGGGTTGCTTTGGGAAGTTTTCCAGGGTACCGTAGTTTAAAGACATCACGGTCAAGGTTAAGGACCTCATAGTCCGTGGGTTTAAGGACTCCACAGTCCAAGGTTAGTTTAAGACATCACGGTCAAGGTTAAGGACATCATAGTCCGTGGGTTTAAGAACTCCACAGTCCAATGTTAGTTTTAAGACATCACGGTCAAGGTTAAGGACATCATAGTCCGTGGATTTAAGGACTCCACAGTCCGATGTATGGTTACCGGGACCCGTCACCTCTTTGAAGACGTTGAGGAATTACAACGACAAATATCAAAGGAGTGAAGAGATGTACCCTTGAACCAAGGTAAAATCAGTCTAGAATCATGGTGGTTGATCATTAGTTTTAAGACATTACGGTCAAGGTTAAGGACATCATAGTCCGTGGATTTTAAGGACTCCACAGTCCAATGTTTGCTCTGGATGCTTCACACGGGTTCACTGCCGTGCTCTGCGAGGACCAGGCTCCGCTCTGGACATTTTCCGCGTGGTCAAAGAGTGACGTTATCCACGTTCCATGTGACCAGGAATTTTGCACTAGATGCTTCACACGGGTTCACTGCCATGTTCGGTGAGGACCAGGCTCCGCTCTGGATGCTTCACACGGGTTCACTGCAGTGCTCTGCGAGGACCAGGATCCGCTCTGGACGTTTTCCACGGGGTCAAAGAGTGACGTTATCCGCGTTCCACGTGACCAGGAATTTTGTGCTAGATGCTTCACACGGGTTCACTGCCGTGTTCGGCGAGGACTAGGCTCCGCTCTGGACGTTTTCCACGGGGTCAAAAAGTGACGTTATCCGCATTCCACGTGACCAGGAATTTTGTGCTAGATGCTTCATACGGGTTCACTGCCGTGTTCGGCGAGGACTAGGCTCCACTCTGGACGTTTTCCACGGGATCAAAGAGTGACGTTATCCGCGATCCACGTGACCAGGAATTTTGCTCTGGATGCTTCCCACGGGTTCACTGCCGTGTTCGGCGAGGACCAGGCTCCGCTCTGGATGCTTCACACGGGTTCACTGCCGTGCTCTGCGAGGACCAGGATCCGCTGTGGACGTTTTCCACAGGGTCAAAGAGTGACGTTATCCACGTTCTACGTGACCAGGAATTTTGCGCTAGATGCTTCATACGGGTTCACTGCCGTGTTCGGGGAGGACTAGGCTCCGCTCTGGACGTTTTCCACGGGGTCAATGAGTGATGTTATCCGCGTTCCACGTGACCAGGATTTTGCGCTAGATGCTTCACACGGGTTCACTGCCGTGTTCGGCGAGGACTAGACTCCGCTCTGGACGTTTTCCACGGGGTCAAAGAGTGACGTTATCCGCGTTCCACGTGACCAGGAATTTTGCGCTAGATGCTTCACACGGGTTCACTGCCGTGTTCGGCGAAGACTAGGCTCCGCTCTGGATGCTTCGCACGGGGTCAAAGAATGACGTTATCCGCGTTCCACGTGACCAGGAATTTTTCTCTGGATGCTTCCCATGGGTTCACTGCTGTGTTCTGTGAGGACCAGGCTCCGTTCTGGACGTTTTCTACGGGGTCAAAGAGTGACATTATCCGCGTTCCACGTGACCAGGAATTTTGCGCTAGATGCTTCACACGGGTTTACTGCCGTGTTCGGCGAGGACTAGGCTCCGCTCTGGACGTTTTCCACGGGGTCAAAGAGTGACGTTATCCGCGTTCTATGTGACCAGGAATTTTGCACTAGATGCTTCACACGGGTTCACTGCCGTGTTCGGCGAGGACTAGGCTCCGCTCTGGACGTTTTCCACGGGGTTAAAAAGTGACGTTATCCGCGTTCCACGTAACCAGGAATTTTGCTCTGGATGCTTCCTACGGGTTCACTGCCGTGTTCTGCGAGGACCAGGCTCCGCTCTGGACGTTTTCCACGGGGTCAAAGAGAGACATTATCCGCGTTCCACGTGACTAGGAATTTTGCTCTGGATGCTTCCCACGGGTTCACTGCCGTGTTCTGCGAGGACCAGGCTCCACTCTGGACGTTTTCCATGGGGTCAAAGAGTGACATTATCCGCGTTCCACGTGACCAGGAATTTTGCGCTAGATGCTTCACACGGGTTCACTGCCGTGTTCAGCGAGGACTAGGCTCTGCTCTGGATGCTTCGCACGGGTTCACTGCCTTGCTCTGCGAGGACCAGGATCCGCTCTAGACGTTTTCCACGGGGTCAAAGAGTGACGTTATCCGCGTTCCACGTGACCAGGAATTTTGTTGATTAATTCCGCATTTCACGGAGTTGGGATTTGACTCTCAGTGATCTGTACACCGTCGAGTCGTGGAACTGGGAGTTGCCGCTGTTCCGCTTTGCTTGATGTTGTGTCCGTTGTGACGAGACGAGTGTTGAGGTGATCTCTAGGCTATTTGTGGCCCTTCGAGACTTGGCTTCTTCTTTTGATGAAACCTGGGGAGGAAGGCTGTGGCTCCTTCTTTGTTTGCGCCCCTGGATTGTATACAGGGATTGATGTAACATCACCTGTAGGGTATAAATTTCATTTTTATTTTATTTCTTTTCCCGCGATGCTCTATCATTTTAGCTTTTATATCGCGAAGGTCGCGATTGCCCCATCATTTCGGCTATTTTTCGCGGTGCCCCAATCATTTCGGCTATATTTTTTTTATCTTTACTCGCTGCTTTTTATTGCGAGTTGCCCAATCATTTCGGCTATTTTTTATGAATACATTTTTACTTGCTGCTTTTTATTGCAAGTTGCCCCATCATTTCGGCTATTTCGTATGCATGGGTGGCTTGCTGGCTCTTCGCCGCAAGCTTTGGATTTAGACACCGATTTTGGCATCAGCACCGCTACAACTGGGATATTGCCAGGAGCGAATCATCATTTGCCTCTGTCGATGTTGAACAAAGGTGGCTTAGTAAATAGGGTTAAGGGTCCTGTCGACTAAGGCTTTTCACTTCATGAGCCGTAAGGGTCTCACAAAGGTATTTCTTCCTACAAGTCGTGAGGATCTTGTAGGTGTGTTTTCTTCTTGGGAATCATGAGGATTCCTAAGTGCATGTTCTCTTGTAAGTCGTAAGGATCTTACAAATGGGTTTTCTCCTTATAAGTCGAGAGGACTTACAAGGGTTGTTCACTATATGAACATATCCCTGGTCACGGATGGGACTCGGTTAGGGAAATGTTTATTCGCGGCCGTGGATTGTATACAAGGGTCAGTATGAGCCGCTTGTAGGGCAATATCGAAGGTTGTGGGGGTTGCTTAAGAACAGGTTAAGGTTTCTATAACTGAAGACTTTCAAATCTTATGAGCCGTGAGGGTCCAATGAGAGAATTCTCCTTACGAGCCGTGAGGATCTCGCAAGTATAATTTCTCCTTAGGAATCGTGAGGATCCCTAAGTGTGTTGCTCTCTTGTGGGTCGTAAGGATCTCATGCAAGTGGTTTCTTCTTACAAGGTCGAGGGGACCCTGTAAGCGTCTTTTTAACGAGATTGCGCCCTTTCAGGTTTTCACAAACACTCGCCGGTAGTCCTGCTGTTTTTACTCACGGAGCCCTTTCGGGTTTTCATCCGTGTCCATTTTGCTTATGGACATACCATTTTTCCCTTTTTTTTAATTTTTCTAATGAGGTTGCGCCCTTTCAGGTTTAAACACTCGCCGGTAGCCCTACTATTTTTACTCACGGAGCCCTTTCGGATTTTCATCCATGCCCATTTTGTAGGGTTCCTAGGTACACTAATGAAGTCACACAAGTGATCAAACATGGCTAATTCAAATTTTACAACTGCCTACAAACCCTAATACGGATCGTTAACTAGATATATAGGCTATGCGATGCAAGTAAACGACTTTAACTAAAGGAAAGAATCTACAACCTTTGTAGATCCGGTCCTCCACGTCCTAGGCTCCATGATGAGATCCCTCCGCTGTCCAAATCAAATCCATGACTCTAGCATCGGCTTCATCGGAGAAAAGGGCGGACTTGGTCGTCAGTTCGATGCCGAAGATGATCTACGTCGAGGCATCACAAGATCAAGCTCCAACTTCACCAAGCCTTGAAAACTTATGAAGGAAACACCCTATACAACTTGGCAAGAGGTAGAGGATGAAGAAATAGGAAGTGGGTTCACTTTAGAATTGGATTTCTCACTCATTTTCACTAGTTGCCATTGAAGCTATCAAGCTTTCTCTTCTTGAAGAAGAAGAAGAAGAAGAAGATGATGATCTATGATAAGTTATTTAAAAGGAAAATAAAAAGAATACTTATCATGTCTTCAACCATGGTTTAGTGTAGAGATTTAACTAAGGTTAGATGAGTGGTTAGGGTTAGAGAAGAGACAAGAATGGTGGACTTGTTCAAAGCTTCAAGAAGCTTCAAAGAAAAAACAAAACTGGCAACCATTCTTTTCTCTTCTTTTCTAAAATAAATAAATAAATAAATAGAAAAAAGAATAAGTAAATGAAATGAAACCCTAATCACTAACTAACCATGGTTTAATTCTTTACACAAACCCAAGCAAGAATGTATCATCAAACATGATACAATCATGTGCACAAAAAAATATATCATATATACAATGTGCATTTCAAGTGAGTAAATCCATTTAAAGTGAACCAATACTAGTTGATGCAAAGTAATATATCAAATATATAATTATACATTAAATCATTAAATCAACACTTGATTCAATGATCCGGTCATGTCGCATATAACCGGCTAGTATCCAATGTATCGGCTTATCGAATCAATCCTTGATTCGATAACTAGGTTATATCGCATACAACCATTCGACACATTCATCGCGAGAATGAAATACGGTATCACATACACGCATTATTCTCGGTCCCGCACATATCTCATATGCGCTCCTATTTCGTTTCGCTTGAGCCAGGAAACCTCTGTGTAGGACTCTAAAGACTCGTCAATACGCCGGCAGCAGATGATGATCATATCAAACACCCACAAGCCGCAAGCGGTCTGCTAAACGTAACGGCCACCCGGGTATTGAGCGATCATAAGATCGACGAGCAAGCCCGCTCACACTCCTGTGAATCCAACCGGTAACACTTACCGTACAGTCCGGTCTGTTCGTCTGATATGTCGCATATGTCGCCTAGGGGTGGTAAACGTCAGACCCCAATAGCTTGATAAGTCATGCCGACGTAAGGTCCATAACTATCGTGAAACTACTGATAACTCTTACCAGTATATCACTGCAACCCTGGCCAGGGATTTCCTGTTATGGCCAGTCGAGTATAGCGCAACATCAACCCCAATACCGGGAGAGACGAATCCCCTCCTATCGCTCATTGCTTCCATGTGAATCGGGACTGTACCCAAAAACCACCTGTTTGCACGAATCAGTAGAGCCGTGGTAGGGTGGAAATCAAAGCACAGTGGGAGACACACAAGACTCTATGACGATCTCGGGTCAACAGACTAAGCTGTACCAGTGTCACCAGAGAACTGCCATCTGACGTGAGGTATAATACCATCTGGGAGTTCTCCGCGAGTCCGTTCAGTGTACCCAGTCTCCACTGAGCACTCGCATACCATCTCTGATGTCAAACACCAATGGATATGGGATCATCCATCGCCCATCACATGGGTCGAGAAGATATACGCTAGTCTACTCTGGAATATCGATGCCCCGTCTCGATATTCCCACGACTAGGAACAATGAAGGATGTACTCATTGACTACCCAGGCCCCACTAGTATGATCTTCATCATAGTCCTGGAAGTCGAGTACACATCCTAAGGGCTTTATCAACATGTAATCAGAGAGACAGAGAGTATACATGTTAAGATAAAGAGCAACCAGATAGCATACTATCATGTCGAGCAAGAAAGTCCTACCTATATATGTCCCAGCATCCACTACAATATACATCCAATGTACAGTAATGGCCTCTAGGGCATACATATAACTAACAATCTCCCACTTGCACTAGGGCCATCTGTAGCAGTAATTGTAGTATCTAATACTCAACCATCCCCTAAAAGTCTCTCTTTGGGAAAAGGCCTTCGTGAGTGGATCCGCCGTGTTGTCCTCTGAGTCTACTCTCCTAACCTCGATCACCCTGGAGATCAACTATCTCCATGATCAGGTGATGCTGCCTCAGAATATGTCTGGGTCACTGATGGGACCAGGGTTCCTTGGCCAAAGCCATAGTTCCATTGTCATACAATGGTAGGAACCTAGTTCATCTTATGAATCAATATACACCCAAACTGCCTCTTTGGTAGTATCATTAATAGCGATGTTACCAGCCTTTATCGTCTAGTTTGCCACGGTATCTAGCTTGGAACTTTTCCAACATATCGTCCCTTTACCGAGGGTAAAGACAATGCCTGCGACTGACATTCAGTCGTCCTTATCACTCTGGAACCTTTCCAGGGATTCTCCCCAGGATCGAGAAGGTATCACCTTTATCCTATTTGGAGAATCCATGTGATAATAGGAGATTGACCGATCGTAGTATAGGAAACTCTTTTTCAATCAAGAGTATGTTGTCTACGTACAATACGAAAATGACCACCTTACTCTCTACTACCTTTTTGTATATACAAGGTTCGTCTACCATTTTGATGAAGTCAAACACTTTGACTATCACATCAAAACAGACGTTCCAACTCCGCGATGCATGCTTCATTATGTAAAGCAACTTGCACACGTTTCCGCTGCTCCCACTGTTCACGAAGCCCTCTGGCTGTGTTCTTATAGACGTTCTCTTCTAAATCATTATTTAGAAAAGTAGTCATGGCACCCAACCACCAGATATCGTAGTCATGGTATGTAGCAATGGCAAGTAGGATCTGGATGGACTTAAGCATAGTCCCTAGAAAAAGTTTCATCATTATCCACACCTGGTTGATGACTAAAACCTTTAACAAGTCTAGCTTTGAAATTCTCAACTTTTATATCTACACCAAGTAATCTTCTCAAGATTTACTTGCTCCTGATGGGGATTTAACCCTTCAGATATAGCAACCAAAGTCCATACTTTGTTGGTGTACATGGATTCCATCTCAGATCGCTAAGCATCCAGCCATTCTTACAGAGTCCCTACTCTTGATGACCTGCTCGAAACTAGTTGGGTCATCATCTCATGATGCAATCCTCGCTCCCACTGTCATCGAGAAACCGAAGTATCTCTCAAGCGGATGTGGAACCCTGCTAGTTCGGCGGAGAGGCTGAGGTTCATCGGGGACTATAGAATCCTTTGGTCCAGTCAAATCAGCTGCAGTTTTGTATAACTGGAACTTTTCCATTTCTACAGAACTGACCTTGCCTCGATTTTGTCCGGATTTTGCTTTTGACATAGGCCGGACAATCCCAAATCTTAACTTATTTAAGAGATAGGCTCTTCCCATACCATATCTTATATGGAGTGGTAGGCACAGATTTGATTCGAACCTAATTCAATAGGTATGCAGCTTCTCAAGTGCACAACCCCAAAAAGGAAATAGGAAACTCAGTAGTACTCATCATGGAGCACACCATATCTAATATTGTGCGATTGCTCCACCCCGATACACCGTTGTGCTGTGGTCTATTCAGAGGAGTAACACTGAGAGAGAATCTCATTCTCCTTTAGAATAGTCCAGGAATACCATGCACAAGTATTCTCCTCCCTGATCTTATCATAGGACATAATACTTATACCCGGTTTTTGGTTCTCTACTTCTAACTTATATTCTGTGAATACCTCAAAAGCTTCGGACTTATGTTTCAACAGGAACATATGACTGAATCTTGAGAGATTATCAGAGAATATAATGAAGTATAAAGAACCAGTCCTGGCATGTGTAGACAGGAAACCTTACATACATCATCATGTATCAATCCCAAAAGTTTACTAAATCTTTCTCTGTTTCCAATAAACAGAGCTATGGTCATCTTATCTTTGTGACATGACTGGCAAGTTTCACAAGATGTAAATCCAAACTGATTTGAATATACATCTAAAATGTAACTTCAGCCAGTCGAGTCGCATTAATATGACCTAGTCTACAATGCCTCAAGAAGGATTTGTTCATTTCTGAACTCTTCCTCTTGTGTGTGTTCTGTATACTAGGAACTGTAGTTTGATTTAGAACGTCAATGCTTTTAGATAACGTGCCTGAACCGATCAACTTTTGATATAGGAAATGTTCAAAACATTATCCAACAATACAAAATTTTATCATTTCTTTACTAATAAAAAGACTGATATGATTTTGTATATCAGGTTCGGTATCTAATAACATTCGTTCAGAATCAATGTATTGGTAATACAGGGTGACAGTGACCAACAGACTTGGCTGCAACACTTGCCCTGTTTTCTGTCTCATGAAACTTATCACCCGTTCTTAGTTTTTCTACCTTTTTGTAGCCCTATGTAACAGCTTACATATCTTGGGATCTTGATCCGGTATCAAATATCCAGGATGCAGAGGATACTGAGAAACAGTTCTTTGTAACGAACACACCCGAAGAAGATGCATCTCATGCACTTTCTTCGTTTGGGCGGTATGGGAATCCTGGTATTCCCCTATTTCCTGCTCTGTCTTATAACAATTATAAGTGGGAGCGGGACCAACGTTCCCCAGCTCAGTATAACAAGCGGGTTCGGTCAATACATCCGTATTATTATCTTGATTAAGGCGTGATATGGTCGCTACCTGGAGAGAGAGAGAAGAAAACACTCAGCGTACGCTCTTGCAAGATCAGACTGGTTATATATTTTATCTAATCAGGATGGCTCCCACTGTTTTTATCAAATCTTCCTTCAAACCTTAAAAGGAAAGACTAGCCGGGATTAATTACACTCTATAAGTTCGCCAATCTTTCAGCCAGGCCAGTGTCGGTACTTTGAGGGAGGTTCCCCGTGCTTTCGCACGGACCTAATTACAGTAAACCTCGTTTTCCCAGAGGCGTAACCCCGTTGACACCTTTCTAGACACCTACTTGATCGGCTAATTGCAAAGTGCAAAACTCTCCCAGGAGTAACAATTACTCGCAGTGGGTATCGGGATCCAACTATCACATAGAAGGTATGCAATCTCATTGCAAATTTCAACACTTGAAACTCCCGATAATGGTTTTTACCCCTAGCACCTATGACCTTGGCTAAGGTCAACAAATCATAGGTACTAGTCAAGTTCTACCCGTCATTTCGTGATTAGTTAGACCCACCCACATGACCCTTGGCTAAGATCAACAAAGCCACATGACTGTCCTAACTAATCGCATCATATGCGGTGTAGGAAGACATCACTTAGCTACCGCATACTACACCTCGGCTATGGTCGACAAACGTAGCACGAATACTAAGTACTCTACTTCCTAAAATGACGGAGGGTTGCGAATTGTTTTTGTGAAAACCTTTAACGCTTTGAACTTGATCTCGTTACGGAATCAAATGGTTTTTAAATGGAATGTTTTTCGAAGCTTTTCTAGTTTTGCTAAAGGGGTCACTCCCGGTGAAGGGATCGTCGGCCCTTTCCTCGTTGAATGAGGTGCGGGATATATCATATATATCACTGTGCAAAGTAGAAACTATAGAAGCGATCAAAAGACAAACCGAGGGTTGTAGCATCTGCCAGTTATTGCTAAAGGAGTCACTCCCGGTGAAGGGATCTCGGTCCTTTCCTCATCGAATAAGGTGCAGGATGTTCTATAATGAACACCGCGATGCAAAGCAAGAACTGTAGCTACCTGTTTTATTTTTGAAATTCGATTCCACAACATCAATTAGGTTTATTTTCTTTCATTAATCTCATTAATGAATATCCCATCATTTAAGTCCACCTAATCATCACAGATAAATATAACGTACGCTTATGCCATCCGCATTCGCCTCGATGTCCCGTCTGCACCGTTAGGTTAGGTAACTAACGCCAGAGCGAGACAGGGCTAGCGTGGGTGTAAAACATAAGCTACGTCTATATAATATATCATATATACTATATATAATATCTGTCACAGAACATCACATGATCACATCACAGATAAATCACAGCAGAAGAAACATATGAAATATTAGATATACTAGGACGTCCGTGTTTTCAGTACGAGCCAGTATAAAACACGGATTCCACGGTCGTGATGAATAGCCTATCCCACACCCCTAGACCCCTACGAGAGCGGAAAGCAACCCTACCAATTCTAGGGTTAGGAGACCCGGACTCGACTCCTCGAGTTGGTCTCCCACTGGACCCCAGAACCCGGTTACTTGTGCTCCCCTCCTTGGGTCTATCCTAATGCGGAAAAGTAAATAATATACATCAACGGTGACAACTTCCGCAACCTGGAAGTTCCCCAATAAAAGAATATTACATACAAGTTTTTACATGAATGAAAATGAAAAAACACTCATCTTACATAAAAAAAACCCCGGCTATTCGAACACGACGATCCAATATAACATATCCAGCAACACATAACATCACATGTCATCAACGTAAGTAAATATGCGCATCCCAATTGTCGTTGACATATAGCAACGAAACCGGCGATATCACATATTACACTTACGGTCACAGAAAAGAAAGTGTAAAACTACTACAGTTAGAATCCGCAACCTCTTTAGACATCGCATGCCTAACAATTATAAACCCCGCATTTTAGTCTCATTATCGAAAACACTTTTCAATATCAAGTCGGGCAATTCAACAGGATTCCCGACATTCTGATCGAATGCTCGTCGCAAACTTTAGTAGGCGGCCGCACCCCCAATGCCGTCGACAAAGTGCACCGAGGCGGAATACCGCTGCCGCGAGCATCCGAACGGATGCTTTCGGCGACGGGGTTCTCCTACAGTTACTTGGTCGGGGCTATGGGGCGTGGCTGTCTATTAAGTTTACCCGGCGAGTATCCGCGTACACTACGTGATTGCGACGGACTTTTGATCACATCAAAATCCCGTGGCAACCGATCAAATGAGACCAAACCGCTAGATTTATAACATTCATTCAATTATCTCATAACTATTTGTGAATTCCAATTATTGTATCACATTCCGGATAAGTAGAAAATGCTAAACTTTTCGATCGAACAATCGAACACCCAAGTTTTCCCGAAACAGATCAACACATGAAATAAGTTTAAAAACATTCACTTCGTGCATCAGTACCAACGGTCCAGCCGTAGAAGGGTCAAGCCAACGCCTCACATGTGGCACGCCGTACTGCCCCAAACCCGAAGGTTCAAAGGGCAGTTCAAGACGGTCACATAATCGAGTTAAGGTTTGTTGTCTTCTAGAGGGTCCATCGCGTTGCTTGCACTACTTAGAACGTCTTTAAACCCCGGAAAAGTCCAACAATTGGAAATTTCCCAACAGTGGAAAACTTGGGTATTTATATCCGGTCGAACTTTTTAACATATTCTAAAATTATCCGGAAAAGTACACAGACAGAATTAGACAATCCGATCGATACACCGAGTCCCCAATACAACCCAGAAAATTCAACTCTTGAATAAATATTAAAAATTCCCAGAAAATCCAGTACCAGAAAATAGGAATTACTGTGCAAAAAGTATTGGTCACTGTGACAATACGGCCGCGAAACCGCCGCAGAAGCCTTGCTTCTGCCGCGGTTCCGCCGCACTATTGATGAATCATGGACTCGAATTTTACAGTAACCCTTACAATTTCCTGCTGTTTTTTCTGCATATTTTTAATATAGAAAAATCCACATTTTACAAAATTGTCCAGAGAGCATGTTTAGGGTTAGGGTTTCGGTCCGATCGGATTTCTAACTCCGTCTACGCATCGCCTAAGGCTCTAGCTAGTCTCTGATACCACTGTAGGGTTCCTAGGCACACTAATGAAGTCACACAAGTGATCAAACATGGCTAATTCAAATTTTACAAGTGCCTACAAACCCTAATACGGATCGTTAACTAGATATATAGGCTATGCGATGCAAGTAAACGACTTTAACTAAAGGAAAGAAGCTGCAACCTTTGTAGATCCGGTCCTCCACGTCCTAGGCTCCATGATGAGGTCCCTCCGCTGTCCAAATCAAATCCATGACTCTAGCATCGGCTTCATCGGAGAAAAGGGTGGACTTGGTCGTCGGTTCGATGCCGAAGATGATCTACGTCGAGGCATCACAAGATCAAGCTCCAACTTCACCAAGCCTTGAAAACTTGTGAAGGAAACACCCTATACAACTTGGCAAGAGGTAGAGGATGAAGAAATAGGAAGTGTGTTCACTTTAGAATTGGATTTCTCACTCATTTTCACTAGTTGTCATTGAAGCTATCAAGCTTTCTCTTCTTAAAGAAGAAGAAGAAGAAGAAGATGATCTATGATAAGTTATTTAAAAGGAAAATAAAAAGAATACTTATCATGTCTTCAACCATGGTTTAGTGTAGAGATTTAACTAAGGTTAGATGAGTGGTTAGGGTTAGAGAAGAGACAAGAATGGTGGACTTGTTCAAAGCTTCAAGAAGCTTCAAAGAAAAAACAAAACTGGCAACCATTCTTTTCTCTTCTTTTCTAAAATAAATAAATAAATAAATAGAAAAAAGAATAAGTAAATGAAATGAAACCCTAATCACTAACTAACCATGGTTTAATTCTTTACACAAACCCAAGCAAGAATGTATCATCAAACATGATACAATCATGTGCACAAAAAAATATATCATATATACAATGTGCATTTCAAGTGAGTAAATCCATTTAAAGCGAACCAATACTAGTTGATGCAAAGTAATATATCAAATATATAATTATACATTAAATCATTAAATCAACACTTGATTCAATGATCCGGTCATGTCGCATATAACCGGCTAGTATCCAATGTATCGGCTTATCGAATCAATCCTTGATTCGATAACTAGGTTATATCGAATACAACCATTCGACACATTCATCGCGAAAATGAAATAAGGTATCACATACACGCATTATTCTCGGTCCCGCACATATCTCATATGCGTTCCTATTTCGTTTCGCTTGAGCCAGGAAACCTCTGTGTAGGACTCTAAAGACTCGTCAATACGCCGGCAGCAGATGATGATCATATCAAACACCCACAAGCCGCAAGCGGTCTGCTAAACGTAACGGCCATCCGGGTATTGTGAGATCAGAAGATCGACGAGCAAGCCCGCTCACACTCCTGTGAATCCAACCAGTAACACTTACCGTACAGTCCAATCTGTTCGTCTGATATGTCGCATATCTCGCCTAGGGGTGGTAAACGTCATACCCCAATAGCTTGATAAGTCATGCCGACGTAAGGTCCATAACTATCGTGAAACTACTGATAACTCTTACCAGTATATCACTGCAACCCTGGCCAGGGATTTCCTGTTATGGCCAGTCGAGTATAGCGCAACATCAACCCCAATACCGGGAGAGACGAATCCCCTCCTATCGCTCATTGCCTCCATGTGAATCGGGACTGTACCCAAAAACCACATGTTTGCACGACTCAGTAGAGCCATGGTAGGGTGGAAATCAAAGCACAGTAGGAGACACACAAGACTCTACGACGATCTCGGGTCAACAGACTAAGCTGTACCAGTGTCACCAGAGAACTGCCATCTGACGTGAGGTATAATACCATCTGGGAGTTCTCGGCGAGTCCGTTCAGTGTACCCAGTCTCCACTGAGCACCCGCATACCATCTCTGATGTCAAACACCAATGGATATGGGATCATCCATCGCCCATCACATGGGTCGAGAAGATATACGCTAGTCTACTCTGGAATATCGATGCCCCGTCTCGATATTCCCACGACTGGGAACAATGAAGGATGTACTCATTGACTACCCAGGCCCCACTAGTATGATCTTCATCATAGTTCTGGAAGTCGAGTACACATCCTAAGGGCTTTATCAACATGTAATCAGAGAGACAGAGAGTATACATGTTAAGATAAAGAGCAACCAGATAGCATACTATCATGTCGAGCAAGAAAGTCCTACCTATATATGTCCCAGCATCCACTACAATATACATCCAATGTACAGTAATGGCCTCTAGGGCATACATATAACTAACACATTTTGCTTATGGACATACCGTTTTTATTTTTATTATTTTTTATTATTATTTTTATTATTATTATTATTTTATTTTTATTTTTTTTATCGGTTTTGAGATGTTGCAACCCACCATAGTTTATCGACATCTCGGTCAACGACTAGTTTTAGGACATGGTGGTCCGTTGTTAGTTTAAGGACGTTTCGGTCCATTGTTAGTTTAAGGACGTTTCGGCCCGTCGTTAGTTTAAGGACGCTTCGGTCCGTTGTTGAAGAAGGCCTGCCACTACTTTATAGAGTTTAGGCTTAGGAAGATAGCGAGCGGACATAGTCGTCGTCGTCTATCATTGACCAGGCTATAACTCATTAAGCGTAGTATTTCTTTAGGAAGCGACCGTTTATTGGCCTGAAAGGTCTTTCACCGTACATATCCATGAGTAGATAAGCTCCACCCTGGTAGACCTTGTCTATGATATACGGGCCTTCATAGTTCGGCTCGAATTTTCCCCGCTTGGCGCGATTGGGAATCATAGGTCTTTTGACCACTAGCACAAGTTCGCCTTGGCGGAATGTCCTTGGCCTGGTCAATCTTTCATATGAGCGCGTCATCTTGGCTTTATAAGCCTTCAGATTTTGTTGTGCTATGAGCCGGGTTTCATCAAGGGCATCAAGATCCTCAAGCCGAAGGTGAGCATCTTCTTCGTCCGTCAGCTCATAGTGGACTGCCACTTGTAGAGAAGGTAATTCTATCTCGAGGGGTAGTACTGCTTCTGTACCGAATACCAATGCGTATGGAGTTGTGTTCGTGGCCGTCTTGAACGTAGTTCGATACGCCCAGAAAGCTTCTTGCAGTCTCTCGTGCCAGCCTTTCTTATTTCGGGACACCATCTTCTTCACGATCTTAGTCAAGGTTTTGTTGAATGTCTCGGCTAGACCGTTAGCTCGAGGATTATAAACTGAGGAATATCTCCAGTCTATGTTGTGTTGTTGCGCGAAGCGGCTGATCTTGTGGCTTCTGTAGGCTGGCCCGTTATCGGAAATGATCCGTCTCGGAGTTCCAAACCGATAAATGACATGTGTCTTGAAGAAGTGGAGGATATTCTCCGTATTCATTTCCCTCAGCGGTACTGCTTCTGCCCATTCGGAGAAGTAGTCAGTCGTCGCCAAAATGAATCGATATCCTCTGGACGATGCTGGTTCGATGGGGCCGATTACGTCGGTTCCCCACATTTCGAATGGCCAGCTAGCCACTGTTGGATGTAGAGGATTCGGATGCTGATGGATAAAGTCTCCATGAATCTGGCATGGGTGGCATTGCTTCGCATATTCGAGGCAGTCCTGAATCATCGTGGGTCAATAGTAGCCCATTCGTTTAATCTTCAACTTCATCTTCGGGCCTGCTTGGTGAGAACCGCAGAGTCCGTCGTGAACTTCCTGAACGACTCTTTTCGCTTCGTCAGGTCCCAAGTATCTTAACCACAGAGAATCAAATGACCTCTTGTACAGAGTATTATTGACGAAGGCGAAGGACAGAGCTCGTTTCACAAGCTGATGCCTTAAGGACGCATCTTCAAGCGTTCGACGGGATTTGAAGTAGTCTATGAAGACTTCTCTCCAATCTCCAGCCTTTTCTTGGTCCTTTTTTTTGCATAGCCATTTGCTCGGTTGCTTCCTTTTCCTCAGATGATTCCGGAGATATTTCTGCCGGTATGAGGACCCGACGGCTTTGTACCACGATTCTGACGTCATCGAGGTTTTCATCAGCCAGTTCTTTAGCGAGCTTGGCCAACGCGTCCGCCTTGCTATTTTCCGCATGCGGTATGCTTTCTAGCATGTAGTAGGGAATTTGAGTCAGCAATCGCTGTACTCTGTCGCCATACTTCACCAGCTCTGGCTTGCATGTCTGGTAGTCGCTGTTCACTTGGCTAACGACCAGTTGAGAGTCTCTATATATGAGGAGGTTTTCAATTCCCATGTCGATGGCGATCTCAAGGCCTGCTATCAAGGCTTCGTATTCAGCTTCATTGTTCGTCCTTGGCTCTGTCAAGGAGAAAGCAAAGCGCATTATCCCTCCTTGTGGGGTTACGAAGATGAGGCCTACCCCCGATTTGATTATAGGCGTATTTTGTTTGCGCTTCTTCATAGAAGACGCTCCGTCAAAATAAAGTTCCCACCGGGTACCACTACCGTCAATCACATCAAACGCGTGTTCGTCTGGCAGTTCGCAATTCAAAGGGGAATCGGCAGGTATTGGATGCTCAGCGAGGAAGTCGGCGATGGCTTGGCCTTTCACTGCCTTAAGAGGTTGATAGGTTATTGAAAACTCCATCAAGAGTAGGGCCCATTTAGCGAGCCGACCTGTCAATATGGCCTTCGACATTAAATATTTAAGGGGGTCCACCTTCGAAATGAAACGGACCTCATGCGCCAACGCATAATGCCTGAGCTTTGTTATTGCGAAGATCAACGCCAGGCAGTGTTTTTCGATGGGGGAATAGTTGCTTTCTGCCCCCAGCAAAACTCGACTCAAATAGTAGAGTGCTCTTTCTTTCCCTTGGTCGTTCTCTTGTGCCCATAATGCGCCTAAAGAACCTTCGAGGGCTGTGGTATAAAGAATAAGAGGCTTTCCCTTGACTGAAGCAGCTAACACCGGCGGGTTCTGCAGGTATTGCTTGATCTCGTCCAGTGCGCCTTGGTATTTGTGATCCCAGACGAACGGGGTTCCCTTCTTCATCAGGTGACTGTAAGGGCGGCACTTTCCTAAGAGGTTGGCTATAAATCGCCGGATGTACGCAAGCTTTCCTTGGAGAGACCGCAATTGTTTGAGAGTCTTTGGCGGGGGCATTTCCATGATCGCCTTGATCTTCGACGGATCTATCTCAATGCATCGGTGTTGGACGATGAATCATAGGAATTTGCCCGAGGAAACTCCGAATGCGCACTTGAGAGGGTTCATCTTTAGGTTGTATTGCCGAAGGCGTTGAAATACGGTCTTCAGATGCTCTAAATGCTCCTCGTATGATTTGCTCTTAACCATGAGGTCGTCGATATAGCATTCGATGATTTCGTGTATGAGGTCATCGAAGATCTTCGTCATGGCCCTCTGATAGGTGGCACCGGCGTTCTTTAAACCGAAGGGCATAACTTTGTAGCAGAATATACCCAGAGGGATCCGGAAAGCGGTGTGCTTCTGGTCTTCGGGATGCATCTTTATCTGATTATACCCTGATGAGCCGTCCATGAAGGAGAAAACCTCGTGAGTGGACGTGTTATCTATCATCAGCTCGGTGACCGGTACTGGGAAATCGTTCTTCGGGCAAGCTTTGTTAAGATCCCGGAAGTCCACGCATATGCGCACTATCCCATTTTTCTTCATTACCGGGACGATGTTGGCGATCCAATCAGGGTACTGAACCTCCTGGATAAACCCAGAGTCGATCAGCTTCTTGAATTCGGCGTTGATGCTCATCTCAAGCTCGAGCCGTATTCTTCTCAGCGCTTGTTTGACTGTCTTGATGTCCGGAGATATTGCCAATTTATGGACAGCTATTTCTGGATCCAGTCCTGGCATTTCGGAATAGTTCCATGCGAAGCAATCTCTATGCCGCATAAGCACGTCTTTTGACGTAGCCACCCTTTCTTCAGATAGCAATTCGCTGACAAATGTCGGTCGCGGGTCGTTTGCCGTCCCCAACTCAATCTTCTTGAGGTTATCTGTAGTACTATGTATGCCATCTTCCAGCTTTTTCTGCGCTGGTGGAAATTCTGAGATTACCTCGTCGTCATTGTTTTCGAAGCACCAAGGAAGGTCATCCATGTTCTCAGGCTCTCCTTTTGATATTGTTATCATATGACAAGTACAAATTCACTTCCAAGACCGATGTGGATCTGGTTCTGCTCTTATGGCTTTGGGTTCGTGCTTTTGTGGCGGCGTTACCCTCCAGCTGCTAGATAGAGCAAACCTGCCTTGCTGGTACTGATCTTCGACCCAGTTCTTGAAGGTGAAGCAGTCTTCGATAGGGTGTCCTATGGCTCGGTGATAAGAGCAATAACCCGGATGAGAGACCTCGTTAGCTTGCTCAGGGTGCTTAGACTCCGGGAGTGTAATCATTCGATATTTTAAAGCGAGATCAAGTATCTTCTTTGTCTTGTCTTGAGGGAAAGAATACGCTCGACTCATCTTCTTCATGAGGGACAAATCTGGCCCGCGCAATTCCCAATCACATGACTCTTTGATCCCGCGTTGTCGTTGTCGAATCCCTTTTCCGCTCTTTGACTTATTTCTGCTTCTGCGTCGGGCCTTTTGCACAGCAGGTTGACAGGGAGGAGCATTTTCGACTTTTGCAGCCTGTTGAAGAAGACGTTGCGTCCTGGCTTTCTCGTAGATGGCCATTTCGCGATTATGGTCGTCCCGAACTTTTTGACCCGCTTTCCTGATAAGCTTGTCCATTCGCTCTTCAAATGACGGACTCGGCACTTTGATTGCGGGATCTAATTTTGATAAGGGGTCAGCGTTTTCTGACAAGGCATCCTCTTCTTCATCGAAGTTATATATGGCGTAGCTACCATGGACTCGTTCCCGTTTCCCGGATCTCACATATCCAAGCCCAAGCATTTCCATTCTCCCGTTGGGCAATTTGCGCTGAGTCCCAGGGACATCCCAAATCCTGTTGTAGAACCGAGCTTGTCGAATAGTCTGTTTTAAGGACACCCCTTGGAGCTTCAATAGCCTTTTTAGTCCGTTCGTGTAATATCTGGGCAAACGGATGGGTTGGAGCCTGTCGAGTGTAGAATCCACGCCATGCTAGATTTCTTTCTCTACTCTTGTTTTCGTGGATCGGTAGAATAGGATTGCCTTTTCACATTTTCGCCTGGGAGGGACGTAAAACGTCTGCAGGTCTTTCTCATTGTAAGCTTCAAGTGCGTCAAGATCTTTGTAGTGCTCCCGCGGAATCATGGTAATTTGCAAACTCTGATCACCACCAGGGAATTCTCGTATTGACGGCCGATTGAAGAACACAGCATTAACCTCATCTTCCGAGTCACATCCGAAGATCAATATGGAGGCGGACGGTCCCGGGTTGTTCCGTTGAGACGGCCCAGCGTAAACTATCTCTTCTTCTTCTTCGGTATCACTCCCGAAAACAGGAATGGTGGTGGCGGCTTTGTTTTCCGGTTTGCGACACCTCTCTGTGTCCTCGAAATCTGGCAAAAAGTATTTTGCATCTTCGTACTTGCGGACTTCGTTCACGGAGAACGGGTTCAGCTCACCTGTTACGGTATACTCCAGACCATCTTTGAAATACTTCATATACTGATACTGCGTAGAAGGGATGATGTTGTACTCGTGTAACCAGGGACGACCGAGCAGAGCGTTATAGCAGGTCTTGGCATCAATGACGTGAAACTTGATGTCCGTGACGAGTAGTCCGAAGCGTAATGTTAGTATTACAGATCCGAGGGTTCGTGACGACTGGGAGTCGAAACCGGAGATGGTGATTTTATCACGAGCGAGGTGCTGAATGCTCATGCAGATTTCCTTCAACACCCGAACATTAAGGAGATTGACGGAGGATCCATTATCAACCAGAATTTTGCCTATCTTGATATCATGGCAGTATCCAGAGACGTACAGGGGACGGTTGTGGTCGCACGTACCAAGGAGAAGGTCTTCATCACCAAACGTGACATCGGCTGTGTGCACTTCTTCCAGTTCATCCTTCATCCTTTCTTCGGCGAGGAAGGTTTGGAATTGCTCGGGCTCTTGTAGCGCCTTGATTAATAAATCTCTCGCTTCTTTTGATAATAAGAGGGCGTCAAGAATGCTGAGCTGCGAGGGTTGCTTCCTCAGGTGCGCTAGGATGTTATAGTCCACCTTACTCCTCTTGGGCGGGTCCTTGGCAGTTAGCTCTTTCATAACTTGGTCATCTAAGGTGATATCCTCAGCGACCTTTTCCTTTCCTTTATCTTTTCTAGTTGCGGGTCCGAGATTCTTTTCTGGGAGCGTGCGATTGCGCAGCTGAATGTTTTCGCAGGCCTCTGGTTCTCCCTCTTTCCCTAAGATCGATTCTTTAAAGAGAGGGCCCAGAGCCATTTCCTCATCAGAGTCGCTCCCAAAGGTGAGAACTTGTGATCCTTCGGCGTTGATCGTGTAACAGTTACCGGTAGTTCTTTTGTGCCCTTCGGTCGTACTTCTCTGCTCCCGACGAGTTCTGCGTTTCATTCGCTTAAAATGTTGCCGGTGAGCAACATATCCCTGCCACCATCTCTTAAAAGCGTCGCACTCCTCAGTAGGGTGTGAAATCTTCCGATGATATGAGCAGTAATAAGGATGCATTTCTGCTCCACCAAGCTTGTTTTCTTCCGAGGGTGGTAGCTCCATTCCCATTGATATGGCTTTGGCAAACCTTTTCCTCATCTTGAATATGTTTTTATCCGCATCGGATGTCTTTTGATCTGGTGGGAGTGGTTTGACTCTTTCGTTTAGTCGCCTGCGTTTGGCTCCTTCTGATGCGGCCATCTCACTCTCTCGATCGGCTTTACTTTTCAGACGAATCTCATCCAGAAAAGCGTCGATCATTTCGTCTGACGGCCATACAAGCTCCAGTTCAGGCTCTGCCCCCAGTTTCTCAGTGCCAGGAGTTTTTTTATCGTCCGTAGACGAGTGGTAGATCACATGACAACTTGCCATGTATCCCTCGGATTCATCCAACGAGCTTTCTCCATCATCTTCCTCCTGAAAGACGTGGTTGAGGAACTCTTGGAGTGTGATGGGAGTCCGCGCCTTTTGATTGTACTCTTCCAGCGCGTCAATTTGTTTCTGTAAGTCCGTGCGCTTCTCGCCAGGCTCCACGGGCTTTTTGGACCTCTTCTTCTTCTTCTTTGAAGATTTCGACGGCTGGGTGTGAGTACTTAGGCCATCACCACCGATCTTTGGAGTTGGGCGCGGCTTCAGCATCCCTTCAATGATTTGGGGTTCCAGCGGGTTCTTCCACCTGATCGCTGGGCATGTCTGGAGCTCATTCAGCATTCTTTTGGTCTTTGCTGAAAGCACGATTTCCCATGGAGCTTCTTCAATGAAAGAACAAGTTGCCCCCGGTGTGTCCGTCTTCTTAGGATTGTGCGGTTGTGGCAGGTTCACCTTCCACTTCTCGGACAGCGCAAACTTGCCCTGTAGGTATTGATCTTCAATCCATCCTTTGAAGACGAAGCAATCCTCAATCGGATGGCTTACCGTTTGATGGTAAGGGCAGTAATTGGGGTTATTCACCTCACTGGGTTGCGGCGGTCGCCTAGGATTTGGCAAGTTGATAAGCCTGTTGCGTACCGCCAGCTCAAATAGCCTCTTCGTCGTATCCCGCGGGAATGAGTAGGGGTGCTTCATTTTCTCATTATAATACCACCGTCTTTCTTCCAGTTGATCAGCAAGCTTTGGGGCACTGGGTTGCTGCTGAGCGTTCGCGACGAAAGTTGCCTTCCCTTTACCCTTGTCATTCCGGGGCTCCGGCTTCAGGGGAGGCGGTCTATGACCCATCTGGTCCATCTGGGCCAGCTTGTCGATTAAAGCCTGGAACGTGGTCGGTTTGAAGAACATCATGAACTGTGAAATAGTTGCATGAGGGTCTAGAGTGCCCACGAACATGCCTACCGCCGGCGCTTCTTCGATGCGTTGTTCGCACTTCGACCACAAGTTTCGCCAGCGTATGGCGTACTGGACCCACGTCTCGCCGGGTTTCACCCTGGCATTAATCAACGCCGTTATCGGGGTGCGTTCGCTGGCACTCGCGAATCGCTTAGCAACTCCATTTCAGCGAACGTCTTGACGGAATCGTTCGGGAGTTCAGAATACCATTCGAACGCTGTTTCTGACAAGCTGCCGACGAATTGGCGAAGCAAGAGCTTATCGTCGCCGCCAGTGTTGCCACAAAGCGCCCTGAACTGGGCAACATGCAGGTGGGGATTGCCCGTCCCCTTATAGACATGGAATTTCGGTATTGTATAGCCCGGCGGGTACTTGATCTGATCATACCAGCTCGGATATGGTCGCCCTGTTCTGACAACATGACCGGCTGCCTCAATTTCCTGGTGAACTTGTATCTGCTGAGCTATATATTCGTCCAGGTCAGCCTTTGAAATTGTCTCCTCCTTGGCCGTTGAAAGAGCTGGTGGAGGATTTGACGTTTCCCCTTTGTCATCTTCAAGGATGACTGGAGGATCTTCAGCAGGAGGATCTTGTTGGATCATCATACCCACCATGTCCTGGAACAGAAGGGCCATTTGTTTTATATTGGCTACTTGTTCTGCAGCCTCTTTGTCCTTCTTTTCCAATATTCTCCGAAGGAACTCAGCGTCGGTTTCTTGCTCCTGTCGCTGATCCGAGGACGTTTCGGTGCTTTCTTTCGGCCCAGTGAGTGCGGCCATCGCGGTCATCATTTCCTGGAGCTTCGGCTGCTGCTCTTGCGCTTTAGTCACTGATCGCATAAGCGGTCTATGACCTGTAGATGTACGGCTGTCCTCTTTCCTGAATGCCATGTAGACGGTATGGACTACAATGCCCCCGGACTTAGGGCGTTTGGGTTCACTGCCTTTGACGTTCGCCGCAGGCGTGGGAACTTTCTCCGGCCTTCTTCTCTTTTGAGTAGTCGACGTGGAGGGGGCCGTTGTAGTGGGCACCCAAGTAGTTGTCATCCTTTGCGGTTAAACAGGACGGTTCTTTTCTTCTTGAACTTTCACCCTCTTCTGCCGGTGAGAGTGATCTTGAACGGTTACTGAGTCCTGCATCCGTCACCAGACCCTGTAAATCTTGGAGGACAGCCGTTGAGGGGGCTGCTCCGGCTTTATTCCCGCAGCACTCTCCGCAGGTGGAGGAGATCTTTTCAGCGTAGCAGTCGGAGAGTTCTTGCGTACCCTCCTTAGCGGTTCAAAGTTGTTCCCAGTTGGAACAGCAGCATTAATTTTCACCATTGGAGCCGGCGGAGTTAACCCAGAGAGGGAGTTGCCCCGGCCTTCCTTACTCGGCGCCAGTGATGACGTCGAGCGTGTCGAGCTGTTAGGGCTGGTTCGGCGATAGGGATGGTTTCGTCTTGCCCCCTATCTAGACGAGATGCCGCTGGTGCCAGCCTCTTGAAGACTGATGACTTTTGAGTGGCGGTATCCAATCTGTCAAAGACAGACCCTTGAGCAGGAACGGGAGCCGGAACAGTCAGCCTTGAAAAGACCGACTCTTTAGCAGGAGAAGCCGTCTTGACGACTTCAGGAATAGAGATGGATGTCTTCTTCGCGATGGCCACATCAGGGGTCATGGGCTTCTTGACAGGCCCATCAGAGTTCAGGTTCAGCCTGGTAAAGACCGAGACTGCCGGCTTGACATTGGACGACCCGTTGAGAGGGGTCGTGGTAGTAGTGAGCCGATCGAAGACCGACTTCTTTTGAGCTTCCGGTACGGGCACTGGAATGGTGAAGCTTGCTGGCGGGAGCATGGTCCCGAAAAATAGACCGGTGGTGGCCTGAGTCACTTGTTCCACCGGCATGGCAAGGATGGAGGCCGCTTGAGGCCCATAAGCTACACCTCCCGGTGAGGCGGAGCGTCGGTTGCATTTGCATTTGGAGCAGCTCGAGCAGTTGGATGCCATTGATGCTTGATTTCTGCGCCAAGCAAGAGACCGAATCTTAGTAACTTGAAACCCTAGGGCAACCATTAACGAACTGCGATCCGTTTGCGAAGACGACACACGAAGTGTGGAGTGGAAAGAGGAAAAGGTCCCACCGGGCGTTCCAGAATCTGTTCTCCTCCGAAAGACGGCGCGACGCAGGGACGTCTTGCCTGAGATTCGGGGCAGATGCTAATAGGTGCTATCCGTCCACCTCTCCGAAGATGCCAAGTTGATTTATGGCACCATGTATCGAAGGTTTAAACGGATGCGTCCGATGTAGCAGACTTCGTCAGATTCCCCCTCTCTTGAGGGGTTTTTGATTGTGGGGACACTCTTCCCTGCAGGCGCAAGCCCCTGCAGTTAATTACACTACCGTATTGCGGTAACAACTTTCTCCTTCTCCAGATGGTCACTTCGTGCCGTGTGTGTTTGTTTTGTGTTTGGTTGCCCGTGGATTGTATACGGAGACTGAGTTATGTCGTCGCCCGTAGGGCGTGGACTAGTCCTAATCCGTATCTTTCTTAGATTTGGGTTTGGGGGTTTGGGTCTAAGGATACGTTAGCCTCATTTGAGACTAAGATCGACTTAAACGTTTGTTAAGGATACGTTAGTCTAGTTTTAGACTAAGATCGACTTAACGGGATCGTTTAGATCCAACAAGAAAGCAATTAAGGGAGCCATGTTGTTTAGTTTAGTGACATTGCGGTCAATAGGTAGTTAAAGGACATTGCGGTCCAATGTTAGTTTTAAGACGTTGCGGTCAAGGTTAAGGACATCATAATCCGTGGATTTAAGGACTCCACAGTCCGGCGTTAGTTTCAAGACATCACGGTTAAGGTTAAGGACGGCATAGTCCGATGTTAGTTTTAAGACATCCCGGTCAAGGTTAAGGACATCATAGTCCATGAGTTTGAGGACCCCACAGTCCGTTGTAAGTTTTAAGACAGCCCGGTCAAGGTTAAGGACATCATAGTCCATTGTTAGTTTTAAGACATCCCGGTCAAGGTTAAGGACATCATAGTCCATGAGTTTAAGGACCCCACAGTTTATGAAATGTACAGTTGTCGGGACCCGTCACCTCTTTGAAGACGTTGAGGAATTACAATGACAAGTATCAAAGGAGTGAAGAGATGTACCCTTGAACCAAAGTAGATTAAGTGATCTGTAGTCCAATTTAGAACCAAGACCAATTTATTAGATTATGAGCACATTGGCTCAGTTGAGTCTGGTTTGAGGACTTATGGCCTTCTTGGGCTAAGTCCAATCATGTTTGGAATATTGGCCCTCTGTTGATCCATTGAAGGAGAGGCATTGCCTCTGAAAAATCAGCCAACTTGGCTAAGAGTAGTGTTAAACACTAAAGATCAAAAGTGTTAAACACTAGAGATAGATTTCTTAAACTAGTGTTAGACACTAAGAGTACAATCAGTGTTAAACACTGGAAATATAGTTCTTGATGTAGTGTCAAACATCAGAAGGTAATAGTGTTAAACACTGCAAATAGGGTTTTTCAAATTAGTGTTAATCACTAAGAAAATCAGTGTTAAACACTGGAAACAGGGTTTTCAAATTAGTGTTAAACACTAAGAAAGAAGGGTCACGTGGGGCACGTGAGGGCGCCCTGATTCTCTTCATTTTTTTTTGCCAAAAGTATTGAATACTTTGGAGCATCACGTGCTGTCACGTGATGAGAATTTGGGTGTTTGTCTGTTAGAGCTTTTGCCAAGGGGTCACGTGGTAGCACGTGAGAGCACCTATAGCTTCTGTTTCTTTTGCTTTTTCTTTGTGTGCTTCAGGGCTCACGTGAGGCACGTGAGGCGTTGCCTCAAAGTTCTTTTTTGTGGATCTTTACAGGGGTCACATGGTAGCACGTGACCCTGGTTTTTTGTTTTTTTAAAGATCTGTTCATCTTTTAAGAATTAAATTCTTCATAGGGTTAAACCCTAGCAATAACTTTAAAGGAATTAAATTCCTATTTTCTTTTGAAGAATTATATTCTATTCTTAGATAGGGTTAAATCCTACTTTCTTTTCTGTAGGAATTAAATTCCCCATATATGTAAAGAATTAAATTCTGGTATAGGATGAAACCCTAATTTAAGGGAATTAAATTCCTGTGAGTTTGAGATAATTAAGTTCTCAAATAGGGTTAAACCCTAGTTCTGTCCATTTTGAAGGAATTAAATTCCTATAATATAGGGTTAAACCCTAATTTTATCTCAAAGGAATTAAATTCCTATAACTCTGTGAGAATTAAATTCTCAAAACTCAATTCCTCCTCTATGTTTTAGATCTGCATGGCAGGATCTCAACCCAATGAGAATTAAATTCTCAATTTATGGAGAGATGTGCACTTTGCAGATCTTCAACCAGAGAAAGAACTAAGTTCTTTTCTTTTATAAGAGTTAAACTCTTGGATTGAGAATTAAATTCTCTTTTTAAAGCTTTTACCCTCTTTCTTTTCTTACCTAGGGTTTTTCTTTTTAGAGAATCAAATTCTTCTTTCTTTTCTCTCTGAATTTTCAAGATTCCAAGGCTCTATCTCTCTCTGTCTCTGTATATCTCTCTAAAACTCTCTCCTTTGGCTCCTATTTATAGGAGAAAGAAAAGAATCAATCTGTTTAGTAAATCTTTCATTGAGGGAGTTGATTTGTTTATTGAGAGATTTGATTTATTTTCATCATTGATCTGGGCCTTTAGATTATTAGGTGAATTTTATTCACCATTGGATTTTAAATCCAAAGATATTTCTTTGTTATTTCGGTGAGATTTGGGGGAAATCTTTCCATGTCCAAGATTTTTCCATAAATTGGTGATATTTAATCACCCTCAGATTCTTAATCCAACGGTTTTATATAATTCTTCTCCATTTTGGAAAGATTTAAATAATCTTACTCAGAATTTAATTCTGTTGAACAGCAAGGCTTTTAAAGCCAGTCACGTGCGGCCACGCGACCCCTGGTCATGTGCGAGCACGCGACCCCTGGTCACATGCGAGCACGCGACCCCTTGTCACGTGTCAGCACGTGACCCCGGGTTACGTAAACACGTGACCCCCTGAAGGGACTCCTCTTCTGCGCTCTGTTCTCTGCCGCTGCTGTAACCATCACGTGCCAACATGTGACCACTGGTCACGTGTGAGCACGTGACGCTTCCTCTGACGCTCTTTCCTGATTTTTAATCAGGGAACAATGTCAAAAGAAACACATATGCATATTAAGATAGATACAAACCAAGTAGTATACTACCATATTGAGCAAGAATGTCAATCCGTGTATATATCCCGAGCTTTCAAAATGTAATATACAAACTAGTACTATATAATAATGGCCTCTAGGGCATATCACACTAACAATCTCCCACTTGCACTAAGGCCATGTCCTGGCATATCGCAGACCTATCATCTCGAATAGCTTCTTGAACTGCGTTTGAGGAATGGACTTTGTGAATGGATCTGCAGTGTTATCTTCTGTAGCAACCCTCCGAACCTCGATCTCCCGGCGATCCACGATCTCCCGGCGATCCACGATCTCCCTGATCAGGTGATACCGCCTCAAGATGTGTCTGGACTTCTAATGGGACCTAGGTTCCTTTGCTAAAGCTATAACCCCATTGTTGTCACAATACAGAAGTATTGGATCAACAATGGATGGAACCACCTGAAGTTCTGTCAAGAACTTCCTGTAAGTCTACAGTAGCGCCCCGGCCGTCTTTCAGATGCCAAATGCGGAACAAAAACTTTTTAACTGGCGCTATCGCATACTATAATCCGGATCTGCCATTAACGCTAAACTAACAAACTACAAAGTGGGTAGAAAGGCTATACCGAACGATCCGAGTCCTTCGGTCTTTAACCATCATCCCACGCTCCGTTGCGGCTGCTCCGATCTCCTGGCTCCTCGTCGAAGTGGAACCACATCTACGGATCTTTAAACGGGCTCCCGCCTCTGAATCGAGGCAACTCGGACATGAAGTTTGCTAGCCGACATGTCCAAGATTGATGTAGAGAATGAGTAGAACACTTTGTCTCGCTTCATCTAAAGCCATGGATGAACGGTTAATGAAGTTGCCTTTTGAATCGGGTAAATGAGAAATGAGCATTTTAATTTCCATGAACCAAATTAAAATCCTTTTCTTTTGCAAATCAATCATCTCTCTTCAAGGGGGACCGGCCACATATATGAGGTGGGGGGTGAGTGTAGGAGCAATGGAGATGACCATAAGATAAAATATCATGAAGAAATATCTTAGCAAGAACAAAACACATTAATGGAAAAGGGTGACTCACAAATACACCTCATCAACCATTAATGCAAACCAATGAGTCGCTAATCCTAGTCATCATCCAAGAAGCTTCCTCTCATGACTCACCCTCAACAAAAGATAAATCCGTATTAAACCGAATGTTTAAGACGGGTGATAGAAAACTGGCAACTTCGAAAAAGCGATCCCGAAATGAATTTCAGGATAACCCCGTAACTGTATAAACATACCCGCATTTGTATTACGACCAAATACAAATGCATATAAGACAAAGATATTATATCTACAAAGTATAATACATGGATCCGGTTTAAACCAAAGCCCACCAGTATTATCCGCCCGAAATATGACACGTGCGTAAACGCACGTGCATTTTTACGCACGTGTCATTTTTCCGAACCCTGCCATAAAACCATACGGGCTCTACAACGTTTCGCCCGAACTTGGGAAACTATCTGTGGGGGACTCTAATAACTCATCAGTACCCTGGTAGTGGGTTTAACCACAAGCACGTCAGCGGCACTAGCAGTGCGTAACGGCTGCCCATGTACTGACCACAAGGGAAGCCGATGAGCGAACTCATCATGGAACCCTACTGAGCCTAACAATGACAATATACATACAGTCCGGTCCATTCGTCTATGAGTATCGCATATCGGGCCAAGGGGGATGGTAACGTCAGACCCCCAAAAGCGGTATAAGTCGTGTCGGAGAGAAGCCCTGAACACCCTGAGAAACTACTGGAATACTTACCAATAATTCTCACCTGCCTTTGCCAAGGACTTGGTGTAATGGCTCTCCTAGACACAGCACGATCTCACCCCCAATACCGGGAGAGACGAATCCCCTGCCGATCCGCTCACTTACCTCCATGAGGCTCGGGACTGTACCCAAAAAAGACCCGTTTGCACTACTCCTTTAAGCCGTGGTAGGGTAGAAATCAAAGCACAGTGGGAACTCACACGAGACAAATGACGACCTCAGGTCGATGAACTAACCTGTATGTCACCAGGGAACTGCTATCTGACGATAGGTATAATACCAACTAGCAGGTTCCCGGCGAGTCCTATCCGGTGTACTCATAACCCAATGAGCACCTGTATACATCTTAGGTGATCCAACTGACACCAGTGGCTTGTAAGACCGGCCACCGCCCCTCGTCAGGGTCTCGACTATATACACTAGTCTACTCCGGAGTATCGATGCCCTGTCTCAAAACTCCCACGACTAGGGACCACTATTAAGGATGTGCTTATAGACTACCCAATACTCACGTATATGATCGTTATCATACTGCTGGTAGTCAAACAAGATCCTGAGGGCTCTATCAACGTGTAATAGTGATCAGTCACCTGAACCTATACACGACTGATAAAGACAAACCAGATAGCATACTATCATCTCGAGTAAGACTGTCCTACCGGTATAGGTCCTCCTCAATCATTGCAATCACGTACCTGCGATCCAATAATTGACTTTGAGGGCACTACATCCAACAATCTCCCACTTGCACTTAAGGCTGATTATTGCGATGTCGCATACTCACAGCCCGTGTGATATCGAACACCCAACTCCTCTACTAATCAGTTTCACAAAGATCGTTTGTAAAACACTTTTGTTCGAGAAATAGCCTCAATGAGTGGATCCGCCCTGATGTTCCTTTCTATGTCTCTCTTAATCTCAAGTTCGCAGAGAAAACCATCTCCCGAATTGAGTAATACCTGTCTTAGAATATGTCTGGATATCTGATGGGACCTAGTTCATAAATGAACTCCAAATCCAAACTTCTTAGACTGTATCAATAACTGAACCTAATCAGTATCCTGCATCATGCCTCCCACAGTATCCTCTTGGACCACCTGTCCATAATACTGTCCCTCGTGCAGAGGGAATACTATAACTCTGACAATCACTCTGTCATCCATGTCACCTTTGAAGCCTGGAATGATAACCGTCTCCCGAAGGAGGCTGCCGTCATCAAATCCGTAGAACATCCACTTATGTTCTAAAACTGCTTCCGTATGTTTCTTCAGGATTGGATTAATATAAACTTATCGCATCTAGTGCAAAAACAACATCTGGTGTGGTACTTGATATCTCATGATCGACTCAATTGCCTAAGCAAGTGATCTGCCAATCATGCGCATCCCTCTCCCCTTTAGTCTGTAAGACACCTTTAGAGAGGGTGACTCCATCACCTGCAGGTACACCACCATGCCAGGAGTCATCTATTCTAAAATACTATTAGAATACTGTCAAAGTACCTATATTGGGAAACTACCTAAGTCTAGATCTAAAACCATAGATCTAGTAACCAGAATGTCAGATATTATATCCATATCCTTTGTGGAGAAACAACCGTGTGACGACCACAGTACAACCGATTGTAGTATAGGAATTTTACTTCCTACTCTGTGTATGTCATCCAAATACTAGGACATCACACCCTACTACCTTCTTAACAGATCCATCCCCTATTGATTGTCACGTAAGAAAGTGTGTTTTGTAGTTTAACCGCAATCAATAATGGTGTCGCGTATAGCTAGACCGAGATGAGTATGGGTCGTCCTCTGGGAAACGTGGAACCTTTTACTTTTACTTTAGATGTGTTGAAAAAGAGAAGAGGAATAAAGAGTTTTGAGAATGGTTTCTAGATCTACGTTAAACAAGAATGTAAAATATAGATCTAGATTATTTTAAAGATGTAGATAATATAATAAGAGGGCTTGTAGGGTTCGTTAGGATTTAGTAGTTATGGACGATTAATTAAAAGTTACCCTTTTATCCATTAATAGATTTAGAACTAGAACGACGGTGATGCGTGTAGATTAGGGTTTCTGGAGGGAAAAGGAATCCCACTCTTAACCCTTATCTCGACACGGAACTCCGTTCATATCTAGTCTTTACCAAAACAATCATTAATCTAATCTCTAATCGTGGTCGGAACTAGCAAAGAATTGTTAGCGCACCCGATTAGAATGTTAATAATCCTTTTGATAAAGTTCATAAACTTTATAGGACTTAAAAAGGGTTTAGGGATTTTCATCGTCCATTAGCCTACCATAATCCTACGAACCCTAACAAGCGGAGAATTACTCGCGCATGTTAGGAAAAGAAGATGAAAAGATAGAGAGGGAAAACATAATGTAAAATGCAAAAGAATTAAATAAAACAACTACCTTTGTTAATCAACTTGAACAATCTACACTTTATTTCGTAGAAAATGATTACAAAACTAGTTGCTTCTCGATCTTTCCTAAGGAGGTAGACGAACAGTTGATGATCAGCCTGGATGCGTGAGCCGTCTTGGACTTCGTGATCTCTTCGGCTTGATCATTTTTCCAAGAGGCTCTCGGTCCTTATTTATAGTCACAGAGCCAGAACCCTAGTTTCCTAATATGGAAACTAGTTGTTAGGATCCTAACCACCACAATCCCAACTCTTCAAATCCGCGGCGGAACCGCGGCCATTAGATAGGTTTGGCCGCGGATCCGCCCCCTTTTGGTGAGATCATGGCCTCTAATTTTTGTAGCTTCATATCTGTAACACTTGGTAATCTTTTGAATATCTAGACTTTGAAAATCTTTTCTACATTTCTACCAGAATTAGTTTCTTGAATATCTTTGGTAGATTTAATCTGCCAACTTTGATTTCCTTGATTTCAGCCCTGAAAATTCTGCACAATAACTCAACAAACAATATTAGTAGAGTTTGTTTTATTGAGATATTAACTTAACCATTAAGAATTGGTCAAAGGTATTAATAAGGTAAGCATATTTAAATGGGCCAAATGTTACATGGATATTATATGCTTACTTTTTCCTACAAAATGTTATTTATAATATATAAACACATGAAAATAGTATTTTTACAAATAAACCCTCATATGTATCATATATTATAATAAACACCTTTTATTATATAATAATAGTAGGAAAAATGTCATATTAAATGTGCAGTTTTATCAACTGAACACCTATTCTGATGAAGTCAAACTTATGACTGTCATATCAAAATTAGATGATCTATCTCCGCTATATCTGCTCAAGTCTATAAATAGACATAAGCTACTTGCCCACTATGCTTCCGCTGCTCCCACTGACCACAACAACCATCTGGCAGAATAAAATACGTGCACTTCTAAAGCTAGTTTAGAAAGACGCTATACTTAACCTCCTGCCGGGTCTCATAGCCTGGAACAACAGTAGTGTCAAGTCTGGGTAAACAAGAACCTCCCTGTCACCGTCCTTGAGGCTACCGGAGTACCTCTCGGGTGTCTGAGGTTACCCACCATATCTGCGGAGTGGCTAATGGAATGTCAAACCTGATTGAATCTTTAGGTCCTATTAAATTTTCCATAATCGTTTGAATCACTTCCAGTTCTACCATACTCCCATTACTGTTTTCTGAAAAAATCCATTTTACTAAAACTGTGGCGAGTCAAGAATAATATCACTATTGATCTTCAAGATGGTAGAAAGTCAATCTTCGTCATAGCCTGGGCCAACCCACAAACTGCCATTACAGAAACGTGCCCTGAGTTATCCAGAGTCTGGTTTTAAGCATAAGCCGGACAACTCCCCGTACCTTAACATCGTTAAGATATGAACCATTCTATATCTAATATAGAAACTTTGGCACTTATTTAATCGGAATGAGATTCAAATCATGCAGCTGTCTCCAGTGCATATCAACTTAATAGAGATCGGCAAATCAGCATTACTCAACTTAGGAATCCATCCAATTATGAGTAACCTGAAAGAGAAACAAGTTTCTCAAAACCATTACTATCATCTGAATACCAATCACAAGTATCTACATCTTCGATCTCTTTGAAGAATCCCGATACTTGCGACACCTGGTTCTCTACTTTATTCTTATACCCACAACTTCTCAAAACTTAGACATTGTATTTCTACGAAACACTTGTCTAAAAACTAGAGAAGTCATAAGTAAACAGAACATAGTACGAGGACCAGCCCCTTTGTCCTGATGGATACTGGACAACATACAATACTCTATATGAGTCTCCTGAGTCGAATAACTCAAAACCTGTGCATCGTAGGTTGAAAACTGTACTTATGGTTAAGAACTACTCCGCTGTTCAATGCTCCTTACCCAATCGTCAACTGATGTAGGTAAATGTCATCGACATAATATCAAAAAGTTATATCTCACTTTATAAAAATAAACATACAGATATATCAATTTGAAATTGGTGCACAACAACGGATACTCAAAACCAAATACATGCCGTCTGGTAAAAACCCAGGCGACTTCCTCAAATATCACCAATTACAACGAATTCCGATATAATGAGGATGATCACCTTATTCCCAATAACTTCCTCCCTCTCATCATCTGTAAAACCATACGGATGTGAGAATCATACCTGGTAAATACATACCCTGGAGTAAGTATCTAATCGGGAAATCAGTTTTCCTTTAACAATGCACTGAAACATGAAAATGTTTCGTAGGGGTATCCCGGTATTCCTAGTAATTTCTCTTCCATAATCCAATTCATGACTGTAACCGTATATTTCTTTGCCATCTCTCCAAATATTTGTCTTTAGTCATTTCCTTCTGTACACCCCTTTTAGGCTAAGTGGTTTTCTTCCTTCCCTACCGTTCGGCACCAGCCTATGGTTTGGAAGAAGACTATCCAATAAGCGTAATAGGTGTACCCTCCTAAACCAAGGAGTACTCGCAACCTTAAAGAAGGTGATGATAAAAGACAACTGAATAATACCTTATTCTATTTCTCCCGAACTGGGGAAAAAAAGCAAAGGTGAAATAGGAGTGGCGATGAAGTACGCGGTTTGGTCGTGAATGATAGCAGTCGCAATTTACTTTGCCCTCTTTCTAATCTCTTTATTTTGTCTTTACATATTAGCTTCTGTATACCCTACTTCGGCTAATTGGTTTTTTTCATTCCCTACCTTTCGGCACCTGCCTATGGTTTGGAAGAAGGCTATCCAATAAGTGTAATAGGTGTACTCTCCTAAACTAAGGAGTCCTCGCAACCTGAGAGAAGGTGATAATAAAAGACAACTAAATAAACCAATTCTATTTCTCCTGAACCTGGATCCATCCTCGAAGAAGTCCTTTCGAATTCGTATATAACCATACGATGGATCTATCCAATGGAAGTGGATGTCCGTAGTAATACGGGGTGTTCTGAGAAATGCAAAGGGTAAAAGAAAGAGTGGCAATGACTTATGCAACATAGACAATCCAAAAGCCAGTATTTTAAGAAGGTTCAGTCAACTTGGTCACTGAGTCATAGTCTCGGGTCGGTCAAAGGTCACTGCCAAAGAGAGAGAGAAAAGAAACACTCTATGTGCACTCTAACCTAGATCAGAATGGTTATCACTTTATCTAATCCGGAAACCTCCCACTGTACTGTCAAATTCTCCTCCAAACCTGAAAGAAAAATCAATCGGGATCACCCGAAGAGTAAACCAACTCATCAGTGGGAATCGGGATCCAACTCTCATCGTTTGATAACGTGACGGAATCCACTCACGTTATCACACTCCATAAGGTATGCGCATGCCTGGCAAGTTTCAGTTTCTTTAGAAACTCCTGATATGATTTTTACCCCATGTTCTTATAACCTTGACGAAGGCCAACAAATCATAGGTCACATGTCAAGTTCTGCCCGTCATTATCTTGTTAATTTGAACCCACCCGTACATACCCTTGACGAAGGCCAACAAGGTAATACGACTGTCCCAAACCAACTCATATATCTATGCAACAAATGAATACCCTGGCAGCTACCAAACACTATGCCTTGACGAAGGCCAACAAACATAGCTTGAATACTACTGACCATCCATAAGAAATGACGGAGGGCTACGGCTGGTTTTTGGTGAAAAACCTTTAACGTAATGAACTTGATCTCGTTGAAGAAACCTGATAGCTTTTTATAAAAATATAGTAGCGAAAACCTTTGCTAAATAGGTCACTCCCGGTGAAGGGATCTCGGCTCTTTCCTCGTGGAATGAGGTGCAGGATATTCCAACTGAATACCGCGATGCAAAGCAACATGTAATCGACTATAGTGAAGTTATTACCCTGATGTAAACTTCTGCCCAAGGTGTCACTCCCGGTGAAGGGATCTCGGCCCTTGCCTCGTCGAATGAGGTGCAGGATATTCCAACTGAATACCGCGATGCAAAACAAAAGGAAACGTCTTTGTAATAACACTTTTTAAAACTGTTCAAACAACATCCAAACAGGTTTGTTTTCCTTTGCATTGATCAGAATCAACGCAGTCCCATCAATTAATCACACCAGAAAAGAACAAAAATAAAATGTACGTATATGCCATCCGCATTCGCCACTGGGTCCCGTCATCACCCGTTAGGTTACTTAACTAACGACAGAGCGGGGACTGGACTAGCGCGGGTGTAAAACATATACAACATCTACTAGTATATATACCAATATACAATAATCGCTCCAGGCGTGATAATATGCAACATTACAGAAAAGTAATAAGCATCACAGAACAATACAGATAATCTGGGATCCCCGGGTTTCACAGAGCCGCTGCTGAAACCCGACGTTCCCCTGGTCGTGTGGATAGCCTGTGCAATGAAACCTAGACCCCTACGGGTGCGGCAAGTTACCCGCCAAAACCTGAAGCGAGGCAGCCCCCTACAGCAAAGTGAATGGACCACCCTGCACTTCACGGAATCCGGTAACTTGAGCACCCCTCCTTGGGTCAACCTGTACCCCCTACGAGTGCGGCGAATAGTCTGCCAATTCTAGAGTGAGGCCCCTCTGCCTCTCAAAGTCATGAGATGCGGACCCGTTGCCCTCCATAACCCGGCTATCCGTGCACTCCGTCGCGGGGTAAACCTAGCACAGAAATGAAAAATATGTACAACGGGTATATCGACCTGAGCCCGGTCGTGCCCCAAAAGAATATTATACAAACAGGCAGTGACGGCAGTCCATATATTGGACGCTCGCCCCGCAATATCAAATGTACAAATAAATCCAAACTGCACTACCATTGCACATTGCTATCCACCACGACAAATCCGCAACATCACAGCACAACACAGAACATCACCGCGAATGTCACGTTCGCAAATCCGTCTAAAAGGACTATAGCAATTAGACGCAATTTACCGCTCGAATGGCATTCACGGTCAGAGATATAATGTAAGTATTTCAAACTAACAAGTTTAAAATTTCGATCGACAAAACTTCCCAAAGTGGGCCCTACGTACATATGCAGTACACAAACAAAATCTGGGCCCAAAAGAAATATTCCAGAAACCACAATTTTACATGAAGACCCTACTGTAGAATTTTGGTGCACTGTAGCCACTAAATGGCCACGGAACCGCGGCCAAACCCTGGTTTGTGCGGCGGTTCCACGGCCGTATTGTAGCTTCAGTCGACTAAATTTCACCAGAATTCTTTAAAAAGCCTGCTCGATTTTCTGAGATGCTCAAAATAATTTTTAGACCAGTTTTAAAAATCGACAGAAACTTTACACTGAAAATTGCAGTTTTCGAAATTCCATTCGATCGATATTTTAAACGCGTTAGAACAAGTTAGTAAAGCTTAATGGTATGGCTCTGATACCACGTAAGTCTACGGTAGCGCCCCGGCCGTCTTTCAGACGCCAAATGCGGAACAAAAACTTTTTAACTGGCGCTATCGCATACTATAATCCGGATCTGCCATTAATGCAAAACTAACAAACTACAAAGTGGGTAGAAAGGCTATACCGAACGATCTGAGTCCTTCGATCTTTAACCATCATCCCACGCTCCGTTGCGGCTGCTCCAATCTCCTGGCTCCTCGTCGAGGTGGCACTACATTTACGGATCTTTAAACGGGCTCCCGCCTCTGAACCGAGGCAACTCGGACATGAAGTTTGCTAGCCGACATGTCCAAGATTGATGTAGAGAATGAGTAGAACACTTTGTCTCGCTTCATCCAAAGCCATGGATGAACGGTTAATGAAGTTGCCTTTTGAATCGGGTAAATGAGAAATGAGCATTTTAATTTCCATGAACCAAATTAAAATCCTTTTCTTTTGCAAATCAATCATCTCTCTTCAAGGGGGGCCGGCCATATATATGAGGTGGGGGGGTGAATGTAGGAGCAATGGAGATGACCATAAGATAAAAGATCATGAAGAAATATCTTAGCAAGAACAAAACACATTAATGGAAAAGGGTGACTCACAAATACACCTCATCAACCATTAATGCAAACCAATGAGTCGTTAATCCTAGTCATCATCCAAGAAACTTCCTCTCATGACTCACCCTCAACAAAAGATAAATCCGTATTAAACCGAATGTTTAAGACGGGTGATAGAAAACTGGCAACTTCGAAAAAGCAATCCCGAAACGAATTTAAGGATAACCCCGTAACTGTATAAACATACCCGCATTTGTATTACGACCGAATACAAATGCAACTGAGATAAAGATATTATATCTACAAAGTATAATACATGGATCCGGTTTAAACCAAAACCCACCAGTATTATCCGCCCAAAATATGACACGTGCGTAAACGCACGTGTATTTTCCGAACCCTGCCATAAAACCATACGGCCTCTACAACGTTTTGCCCGAACTTGGGAAACTATCTGTGGGGGACTCTAATGACTCATCAGTACTATGGCAGTGGGTTTAACCACAAGCACGTCGGCGGCACTAGCAGTGCGTAACGGCTGCCCATGTACTGACCACAAGGGAAGCCGATGAGCGAACTCATCCTAGAACCCTACTGAGCCTAACAGTGACAATATGCATACAGTCCGGTCCGTTCATCTATGAGTATCGCATATCGGGCCTAGGGGGATGGTAACGTCAGACCCCCAAAAGCGGTATAAGTCGTGTCGGAGAGAAGCCTTGAACACCCTGAGAAACTACTGGAATACTTACCAATAATTCTCACCTGCCTTAGTCAAGGACTTGGTGTAATGGCTCTCCTAGACACAGCACGATCTCACCCCCAATACCAGGAGAGACGAATCCCCTGCCGATCCGCTCACTTGCCTCCATGTGGCTCGGGACTGTACCCAAAAAAGACCTGTTTGCACGACTCCTTTGAGCCGTGGTAGGGTAGAAATCAAAGCACAGTGGGAACTCACATGAGACAAATGAAGACCTCAGGTCAATTAACTAACCTGTACACATGTCACCAAGGAACTGCTATCTGACGATAGGTATCATACCAACTAGCAGGTTCCCGGCGAGTCATGTCCGGTGTACTCATAACCCAATGAGCACCTGTATACATCTTTGGTGATCCAACTAACACCAGTGGCTTGTGAGACCGGCTACCGTCCCTCGTCGGGGTCTCGACTGTATACACTAGTCTACTCCGGAGTATCGATGCCCTATCTCGAAACTCTCACGACTAGGGACCACTATTAAGGATGTGCTTATAGACTACCCAACTCTCACGTATATGATCGCCATCATACTGCTGGTAATCAAGCAAGATCTTAAGGGCTCTATCAACATGTAATAGTGATCAGTCACCTGAACCTATACACGACTGATAAAGGCAAACCAGATAGCATACTATCATCTCGAGTAAGACTGTCCTACCTGTATAGGTCCTCCTCAATCGTTGCAATCACGTACCTGCGATCCAATAATTGACTTTGAGGGCACTACATCCAACACTTCCTCATCTAGACGGCTTCTTTTGCGGCATCAGATGCTGCGATATATTCCGCTTCTATCGTCGAGTCAGCAACGGTTTCCTGTTTGGAACTCTTCCAATACACCGCCCCTCCACTGAGAGTAAAGACATAACCCGACATGGATTTGGAGTCATCCTTGTCACTCTGGAAGCTGGAGTCAGCAAAGGCCTCGATCTGGAGATCTTTTCTGCCGTAAACCAAAAACATATCCTTAGTCCTTCTCAGGTACTTCAAAATGTTCATTACCGCTATCCAGTGCTTCTCCCCAGGGTTTGACTGATACCGGCTTACTACACTCAGTGCATAAGCTACGTCTGGTCTGGTACACAACATCGCATACATTACAGAGCCTACCGCAAAGGTGTAGGGTATAATAGGCATGCGATCCCTTTCCAAATCAGTCTTGGGAGACATCTCTTTGGAGAGGGTGATCCCATGACAAGCCGGTAAATTACCGCGCTTGGAATCTTCCATACTGAATCATTTCAGTATGGTGTCGATGTACCTGGACTGTGAAAGTCCTAATATCCTTTTGGACCTATCACGATAGATCCGGATCCCAAGAATGTAAGTGGCATCACCCAGATCTTTCATGGAGAACCTATGTGACAAGAAACCTTTGACAAATTGTAGCATAGGAATGTCATTTACTATCAAGAGAATGTCATCCACGTATAAAACGAGGAATATGACAGTTCGCGCTACAATATTACTATAAATATATGGTTCATCTGGATTTTTGATAAAGCCAAATTCTTTGACCGTCTCATCAAAACAGATGTTCCAACTCCACGATGCCTGCTTCAGTCCATAAATGGACTTAAGTAACTTGCACATCTTCCCGCTGCTCCCACTCTGAATGAAACCCTCTGGCTGGTCCATACAGACACACTCCTCTAAATTACCATTAGAAAAGCGGTTTTTACGTCCATCTGCCAAATCTCATAATCGTGGAAGGCAGCAATTGCAAGAAGGATCCGAATGGATTTGAGCATAGCCACTAGAGAAAAGGTTTCGTCATAGTCCAAACTAGGTCTTTGACGAAAGCTCTTTACAACAAGTCTAGCCTTATAGGTCTCAACTTGTCCATCTACACCAATCTTCCTTTTGAAGATCCATTTACAGCCTACGGGTTTTATCCCTTCTGGAGCAACGTCCAAAGTCCATACTTTGTTGGTGTACATAGACTCCATCTCGGTCCGCATTGCATCCAGCCATTTTACTGAGTCGGTGCTCTGAATGGCCTGCTGGAAGATATTCGGCTCATCATTATTAATGATGCAATCCTCTCTATCCCTGTCTATGAGAAAACCGTAGTATCTCTCAGGTGGATGAGAAAGCCTACTACTCCTGCGGAGCGGCGCAGGAATGTCCTGTCCTTTCGAACCTTCTGGTTCTACTAAGCTTTCGGTAATAGCTTGTGGTTCTGAAATTTCTTCCAGTTCTATTGCGCTCCCACTTGTTTCCTTTTTCTAAGAACTGATGTTCCAGAAAGTGGGCATGACGAGGAAAAAAAACCTTTTTCTCTTCTGCGTAATAGAAAAGATACCCCCTGGAGTTCTTTGGGTATCCCACAAACTTGCACAGTACTAAGCGTGCCTCGAGTTTGTCCGTATGCAGATTTTTGACAAAGGCTGGACATCCCCATATCTTCAGATATTAAAGATAGGATTTCTTCCCACTCCATATCTGATATGGTGTGGTAGGCACAGTCTTGGTAGGAACCTTGTTTAAAAGATATCCAGCTGATTCTAGTGCATATCCCCAGAAAGATCGCGGTAACTCAGCGTTACTCATCATGGAACGTAATATATCCAATAGGGTTCAGTTCCGTCTCTCCGATACACCGTTATGTTGTGGAGTGTATGGAGGAGTAAGCTGGGAGAGAATTCCATTCTCTTTTAGGTAATCCAGGAACTCGGCACTTAGGTATTCACCACCTCGATCAGATCTCAGTGTCTTGATACTTTTGCCTGTTTGTTTTTCTACTTCATTCTTGTATTCCTGGAATTTTTCAAAGGCTTCAGATTTATGCTTCATTAAGAAAACATGTCCATACCTTGAAAAATCATCCGTAAAAGTAATGAAATAAGAATAACCACTTCGCGCATGTGTAGACATTGGACCACATACATCGCTGTGTACGAGTCCCAAGAGCTCGCTCGCTCTTACTCCGTGTCCAGTGAACGGAGTCTTTGTCATCTTTCCTTTGAGACGTGATTGACAAGTTGCATATGATTGATATTCGAACGGATCCAAATATCCTTCTTTATGCAACTTAGTTAACCTTGTCTCATTGATGTGACCCAGTCTACAATGCTATAAGAAAGCATGATTTATTTCTGGAGACTTTCTTTTGTGTGTATTTTGGATATTGAAAATCTGCGGTTGGTTTAATACGTATATACCGTTGCTTAATGTACCCGACCCAATCAAAACATGATTAAGGTGAATGTTTACAACATTGCTTACAAATGCAAAATCATAACCTTCTTTAGACATTAAAGATACAGATATGATATTACAAGTCGAATTGGGTACAAAATAACAGTTGCGCAAAACCAAAACATGTCCATCTGTCAACCCTAAGTGATAGTCCCCCACGGACTCAACATCCATGCTTACTCCGTTTGCAACTCTGAGGGTCATATCACCTGCCTTCAAAGCTCTATGCCTTCTCAGTGCCTGCAAAGAATTACAGATATGAGATCCTGATCCGGTATCCAATACCCAGGAAGTAGAGTTGATTGACAGACAGTCTTCAATAACATACACACCTGAAGCCGAAACCACAACTTGCTTCGGGTCTTGGTTCTTGGCCTTCCAAGCCCTGCAATCTTTCTTCCAGTGTCCTTTCTTGTGACAATAAAAGCATTCTTCCTTCCCCACAATCTGTCCCGCTATCTTTTCTACCTTTGCTTTTCCCTTGGCTTCCACCTTACTAACACCGCCCCTTGGTTTGGTGGGGGCCTTCTTCTTCTTTCCTTTGGCTTTCGTCTTGGACCTAGAAGAGGAAGCTCCTCCAACAAACAAAGCGGGTATTTCCCTGACTTTCTGTAGGGTGCCCTCTGCACTCCTTAATATGTTGAGGAGTTCCGGAAGTTCAACTTCTTTTCCTTGCATGTTGAAGTTCAGGATAAACTGGGTGTAGGTGGAAGGAAGGGACTGGAGAATCAAGTCAGTGTAGAGCTCGTTCTCTAACGTGGTCCTGAGGTCCGCGAGCTCCTCAATGTAGCCAATCATCTTAAGCACGTGTTCCGCTACAGATGATCCGACGGCCAACCTCGCTTGAAATAGCTATTTCGAGGTTTCGTATCTAGCGATACGGGATTGCACTCCATATAGATCCTTAGTATGGAGAAATATGGATTCAAGGTCCATATTCTCATACCTCCTCTGATGTTCATTGTCCATAGAGGCAAGCACGAGGCACTTGGCCTTCGCGCAGTCAATTTCCTAGGTCTTACGGATTTCCTTATCCGCGACACTGGATTCTGGACCTGGGACGGCAGGGGCTTTAGTGGTAAGGAGATATCCCAACTTGTCATAAGTGATTGCCATTTTGACATTCCTGAGCCAATCTTTGTAGTTTGGCCCTGTCAGTATATTTTTATCTAATAGTAACTTAAGGCCGGTCATGATGTTTGGTCGCTGCAATTGGGAGAGAGAGAAGAAACACTTTAGCATGATGCTCTTGCAAGTTTAGAGTGGTTTTTAGTTTGTCTAAACAGGATGGGTTCCACTGTTTCTCGAATCCTTCCTCAAACCATAAAAGAAGAATTAGTCAGGATTGATCTCACCTTACAATACTTGCTTAACCGTTCAGCCAGGCCAGTGTCGGTACATCGATGGAGGTTTTACGACGCTTTCGCGAAGTTCCTTAATTAAATAACCTCTTTTCCCTGTGGGCGTAGCCCCGCTAACACCTTTCTAGACACCTACTTGGTTTATAGCATTGATCGTTAAGTGAGAAAGTTTCCCGAGGAATAGCATATACTCACAGTAGGATCGGGATCCAAATATCATCGTGTGATAAAGCTGAAGGAATCCTACCAAAATCATCACACTCCAAATGGTATGCAACACTAGCAAGTTTCAGTTTCTTTAGAAACTCCCGATGTGGATTTTTGCCCCATGCTCTTATGACCTTGACGAAGGCCAACATATCATAAGTCACATGTCAAGTTCCACATGTCATCATCCAGGTTAATTTGAACCCACCCGTACATACCCTTGACGAAGGCCAAAATAGTAGTATGATTGTCTCAAACCAACGCATCTATCTATGCAACAGATAAATATTCGGTAGCTACCAATCACTATGCCTTGGCGAAAGTCAAAATATATAGCTTGAATATTACTGAATATTTAACTGAAATGATAGAGGGCTACGAATGGTTTTGGCGAAACCGTGAATGTAGTGAACTTGATATAATCGAAGGAACCTGATAGCTTTTAAAAGGAGTGGTTTAAGCTCCGCGTTTTTAAAAGTTTTCTATTTTGGAAAAAACCGAGTGGTTTTGAAATTGTTCCAACGATTTAACTTTGGTTTATTTTCTTTGCATTAATATAATGCGTCCCATCAATTAATCCTACCATTGCAGAAAACAACGAAAATATGACATACGCTTATGCCATCCACATTCGCCACAGGGCCACGTCATCACCCGTTAGATTACTTAACTAACGAAAGAGCGGGGGCTAGACTAGCGCGGATGCAAAACATAAGCAACGCCTACTAGATATCATATATAGATATATACATTCGTCAGACGCAATGATAGCCATTCCAGATCACAGATGAACACATTGGATATGCTAGGAATCCGCGTTTCGTTCGAGCCTGCAACAAAAGACGGATTACACGGTCGCGATGGATAGCCAAACCCCACCCTAGACCCCTACGGGTGCGGAAAACTACCCGCCAAATACCCGAAGTGAAGCAGCCTCCCTCAACAACGTGAGTAGGCCACTCAGCACTTCAAAGTACACGGTAGTTTGTGCACCCCTCCTTGGGTCTATCCTAGGAGCAAAAACAGTAAAAGAAATAATATACAATGGTGGCTACAACCTCAACCCGGATGTGCGACCAAAAAATAATATTACATCAATTTACAATTTACAACAAATGAAAGATAAATAAACACTCATCTCACAACCCCGGCTATTCATCCACGACAATCCAACAAGTTCATATACACAATCCAACATCACAGATCACAGATATATACAACCCCCACTAATCGACGTATAGTGATTAGTCGACGTTCAGTACATATATCACATTACAGATATAATCAATTAGCTAAACTTTATAGAATTTCGATCAACATTCCAATTTGAAACTACCCCAAAAGTAACACTGTTCTCAGAAGAATTTGGGCAGAAACAAAGCATCTGAAAAATCACAAAACATCAAGATGGACATACTGCAGGAAAAACGAGTTGACTCTGAGTCGACTCGGCCGCGGATCCGCGGCGAAACGCATGGTTTCGCCGCGCTTCCGCGGCTGTCTGACCGAGTCACGAGCTCGTTTTTCTTGGGTGTCCTTAAAAAAACCCTGCACGTATTTTTCAGGTCTCTGGAAATATTTTTAGACCTGTTTTTAAAATCGGCAGAAAACACTAGATTTTGATGTTTTTTGCGATTTTTTTCGGGATCGAAGTTCTAAATACTTTGCTAACATGTTAATTGTTGTTTAACTAGGCTCTGATACCACTGTGAGTCTATGTTACCCATCCCGGTACTTACGGGGAGGCGGAAAGAGTAAAAATCAAATTTTTATCACAAGGAAACATAGACATACCATGAAGGATCTTGGCTAAACATGAACTAACAAACTATCTGTTAGTTATATATATGCCTTAGAGGCCATTGTTGTACATATGATGTATATTATAATGGATGCTTGGATATATATAGAGAGGACTTTCTTGCTCGTCATGATAGTATGGTATTTGGTTTCTCTTTATCTTAACATGTTGACTTATATTAGTTTACTGTCTTACTCTCACATGTTGATAAAGCCCTTAGGATATATACTCGACTACTGGGACTATGATGAGATCATACTAGTGAGACCACGGTAGTCAACGAGTATATCCTATAACTGTTCCTAGTCGAGAGTGTGTCGAGACAGGGCATCGATACACCAGAGTAGACTAGCGTATACGCATCTTGACCCATATGATGGGCAATGGATGATCCCATATCCATCGGTGTTTGACATCAAGGATGGTGTATGGGTGCTCAGTGGAGACTGGTACACTGGACGGACTCGTCGAGAACTCCCAGATGGTATTATACCTCACGTCAGATGGCAGTTCTCCGGTGACACCGGTACAAGTTAGTCTGTAGATCCGAGATCGTCATAGAGTCTTGTGTGATTCCCACTGTGCTTTGATTTCCACCTTACCACGTCCAAGAGGGCGTGCAAAACGGTGGCTTTTGGGTACAGTCCCGAATCACATGGAGGCAATGAGCAATAGGAGGGGATTCGTCTCTCCCGGTATAGGGAGTTGATGTTGTGCTGTGTTCGATTGGCTATAACTGAAAGTCCCTGGCCAAGGCTGATATAGAGTACTACTGGTAAGTGTTATCAGTAGGTTCTCGACCTGTTATGAGCCTCACATCGACACGACTTATCGGTTATTGGGGTCTGACGTATACCACCCCTAGACTAGATATGCAACATATCAGACGAAGAGACCAGACTGTACGGGAATGTTACTGATTGGATTCACAGGAGAATATACAGGCTTGCTTGTTGATCTTCTGATCGCTCAATACCTGGGTGGCTGTTACGTTTAGCTGGCCGCTTGCAGCTTGTGGGTGTTTGATATGATCATCACCTACTGCCGGCGTATTGACGATTCTTTAGAGTCCTACACAGAGGTTTCTTGACTCAGGCAAAACGGAGTAGGAGCACATATGTGATATGTGCGGCATTGAGAATAATGCGATATGAGATACCGTATTCTATTCTCACGATATATGATATCAGCCGACGATATTTGATATCAGTCAGGTCATCGGATCAAGTGTTGATTCGATGAATCGGTACATGATATATTAGTCGGTTATATTCGATATAGCCGGATTGTCGGATCAAGTGTTGATTCGATAATTTAATGTATAATTATATATGTGATATATTACATTACATTATCTAATATTGGCTCGCTTTATTATTTCATTTTCTCACCGGATAATACATTGATATATATGCGATATATGTTAATTGTATTATTTTCTTTTGTTACAAAAATATATTATATATGTGATATATAATATTGTAGCATGTTATAATTACTAATGCAACATGATTAGTGGAGATTAAACATGGTTAGGGTTTGATTTGGGTTAGTTCTTTCATGAAGTTTCTAGAAGCTTTTCTTTCGTTTCTTGCAAAGATATTATGTGTTGATATTTTGTGAGATATTTCCTAACCCGACCCACACCCTTAACCCTAGTTAAGTCTCTATAATGGTTAGCCTTCTCTTTATCAACCATGGTTGCGTTTGTAATTATGATTACATTTTTCATTATTCATCACAAAAGGAATTCATTCTTCTTCTTCTTCTTCCTTGAGCTCACAAAAACTTTCTAGGTTTTTATTTTGTGATGGATTAGTGTGAGAATTCGATATTAAAAGAGAGCATAAATCCTACTTCATTATCCTCATCTAATCTAGCCAATTAGATTAGGGTGTTCACCTCATTAGTGAGTGAGAGCTTAAGTTAAAGAAACCTCAAGGTAGATCATCTTTGAAAAGGAAGACTACAAGCAAGCATGGATCATTCGGGTTGTGAAGCCTCTCTTGAGTTCAGGATATCATGGATCGCGGCGAAGGAACTTGTACTTGGAGCTTATGAAGCGAAGGAGCGGACTACAAAGGTTGTAATCCCTCACTCTTAGTTGTAAAGATATTTACTTGCATGTTTAACCCTAATTATCTAGCGAAGATCCTCGCTATGGGTTGTTCGGCACGTCTAATTTTTAAATCGGGCATGATTGATGCCTTATAGACCCTTGTAAGAGTGCCTATAACCCTACAGTAGTATCAGAGCCTAGCTAGAGCATTAGGCGATGTGTATACGAAGTTAAAAGTCTGATCAAACCCCGAAACGTCGGTTTTGACCCCCTATCTGGAAATTTTTTTAAAATGTGATTTTTTCTGCATTAAAAATACTCAAAAAATCGGCAGGGAATTCTAAGGGTTACTATGAAAAAAGAACCAGTAATCCGAACAAACCGCCGCGGAACCGTGGCAATAACCTGCCTTGCGCGGTGGTTCCGCGGCTGTACAGTGGGATTAGGGTTAGTTGTTGCACAGTAACATCCGTAGGTACTGGGATATACTTCTGGGTATTTTTAATATTACTCAAATGTTGAGTGTTCTGGAGATCTTCAATATTCGTTGATTCGATCGGAAAGTTTAATTTCGTTTAGTTTTCCGGATATTTTAGAACGTGTTAAAATGTTCGAACGGATATCAATAACTCACTTTTTCCCGACACGAAAAACTTTCAAGTGTTGAATTTTTCTTGAGTTTAAAACTTTCGGAGAAACATGCAAGCATATCTGTGGACCCTCTAGAAGAACGCAACCTTAACTCGATTATGTGACCGTCAAAACTTCCACTGAACCCTAGGGTTTGTGGTAGTTTGGCGTTGCCACATGTGAGGCGTTGGTTTGACCCTTCTACGGCCGGTTCATTCGGGCGGTGACATGTTTTGGGTTTTTTGAACTCCGCTCAAGTGTTGAGCTATTTAGGAAATCTTGGGTATTTGATTATTCGATCGGAAAGTTTAATATTTTCTATTTATCTGGAATGTGATACAATATGTGGAATTCATATAGTTAGGCATATGCGAAGTATGTGATATTTCGGATTTAAGATATCTAAAGTGATTGTGGATTTCAAATGTTGTAGTTTTACACTTTCTTTTCTGTGACCGTAAGCGTAGTATGTGGTGTATCTCCGGCTTCGTTGCTATACATCAACGACAGTCGGGATACACATACTTGCTTACGTTGATGATATAAGATATTATGTGTTGCTGTGATATGTTATATTGGATCGTCGTGTTCTGAATAGCTGGGGGTTTTATGTGAGATGAGGGTTTTTATTTTCATTCATGTAAAATTCATTTGTATGTAATATTCTTTTATTGGGGCGCTTCCGGGATGAGGTTGATGTCACCATTGTATATTATTTACATTTCCGCATTAGGTAGACCCAAGGAGGGGAGCACAAGTAACCAGGTTCCAGGGTACAGTGGGAGGCCATCTCGAGGAGTCGAGACCGGGTCTCCTAACCCTAGAATTGGCAGTGTTGCTTGCCGCTCTCGTAGGGGTCTAGGGATGTGGGTTTGGCTATTCATCGCGACCGTGGAATCCGTGTTTTGTACAGGCTCGATGTAAAACACAGACGTCCTAGTATATCTAATATTTCATATGTTATCTTCTGCTACAATGTTCATGAGATCATATTACTGCCTGAGACGAATGCTTATACTATATATATATATATATATATATATATATATATATATATGTTGATATATAAATATTACTGCTTTCGTTTCTTCTGTGATGCTTAGGAAGCATTAATTAATGGGATTTTATTAATGAGATTAATAAAAGAAAAGAAACCTAAAAATTGTTGTAGAATCAAAACTTTATAAAAAGGGTAGCTACAGTTTTGCTTTGCACAGCGGTATATATGATCTACCCTGCATCTTATTCGATGAAGAAAGAGCCGAGACCCCTTCACCGGGAGTGACCTCTTTAGCAGAACTGGCAGATGCTATAAACTCACGATTAGTTTTTGAATGCTTCTATAGTTTTGCTTTGCACAGCGGTATATATGATATACCCTGCACCTTATTCGATGGGTAAAGAGCCAAGATCCCTTCACCGGGAGTGACCTCTTTAGCGAAACTACAAAAGCCTCAAAAACACTCCTTTTTCAAAATCACTTGTTTCTACAACGATATCAAGTTCTTTAAGCTCATGGTTTTCTGAAAAACCTGCGTAGCTCTCCGTCATTTCAGATAGGTATTAATTAGTATTCGTGCTACGGTAGTTTGGCATTCGTCAAGGCGTAGTGTACGGTAGCTATTTACTACTTATCTGTAGCATGAGATGCGATTGGATTAGAGTATTCGTACGGCGTTGTTTGGCATTCGTCAAGGGTCGTGCAGGTGGGTTTAATTCAATCAAGAAATGTACGGGTTGAACTTGACTAGCGGACTATGGGTTGTTTGGTATTCGTCAAGGTCATAGCACGTTAGGGGTAAAAGCATTATCGGGAATTCAAGTGTTGAAATTTGCAATGAGATTGCATATCTTCTATGAGATAGATGGATCCTGATACCCACTACGAGTAAGAGTTACTCCTGAGAGAATTTTACACAGGACAATTAGCCGATCAAGTAGGTGTCTAGAAAGGTGTTAACGGGGTTATGCCTCTGGAAAACGAGGTTTATTTTAATTAGGTCCGTGCGAAAGCACAGGGAACCTCCCTCAAGTACCAACACTGTAACAACTCCATTTTTAATGTACAAAAAATTGATTTAAATTCAATGTATACTTTGAGTATTTATTGTGGCTGATATCTCTTTAAGTATTTATTTCACTCCATAATTACAAGAAGGAGCTTGTAGCTCATTGGTAATACCTTGCACTGCTGAACCAAGCCACCAGAGATCAAATCCCATGCCACACATTATTTTTGTATTTATTTTGTTTTAATTTCTTTCGGAGTCAACAGTCAAAAGGCCATAACTCACAAAATTTGTACTGAACATAAAAAAGTAAATATACCAAAATTTACCCTAGGAGAATCCCCGGCCCCCGACACCCTGACTCGACCGAGTCGGCCGGCAAACCAGCGGACTCGGTCCGGCGCCGCCGGCCGGACTCGGCCGGACGGCCGAGTCGTCAACATAGAAAAGTTGCATCTGGACTTGGTCAACCCTCCTGCACACTCTAAATGCCTGGATCGGTTACCAAATGCCCAATAAATCCCTTTTACTCCAAAATTTTAATGATGTTTAATGATTTTTATATAATTTTATATATTTTTATATACTTTTTATTAAAAACCCTAACCCTAGCCTAACCCTATATAAACCCCCTATACCCTCTACCCTCTCATCCTAAATCTCTAAGTCCACTCTCTTAAAATTCCAAGAGAACTTGGTACGTTAGAAAACGAGTGAAAGGCGAAGCGCTGACGAAATCGACGGCGAAATTCCGGTGATCGTGCTAGGAACTCTCAACGACGAGTCGACGTACCGGCAAACCCTCTACCTCCCTCTTACTCTCTAGCGTTATCCAAACCCGTAAGTCCTCCTTTTCTACCTTTCTTTTCCTTCATTAAAATACGAACTTATAAACCCGACGGAAATCGGAACAAACAGATTTCCGATTTGTTTTTCTATAAAATCTCACTTATCACCAATTCCATGATGCTTAAACATCTTTATGTTGACTATTAATCACCTAACAACTAATTTGAATAAAGTTTCTCACATGAAATGATAGCTTTTGCAATATATCGTATTTTTTCACTTAAATACCACCATATTTAGTTTATTACATTTAACCTCTTAACATTGCTATACCTTAAAGTAGTACACGAGGTAATGACCTACCTCCACACACACTCATATGCAAACATAACACGCTACCTTGAAAACTTAGAATACGTTAAAACAAGATTTCACAATTAAATACCATTTTCTTAATAAAACCTTTTCTAAAAGTTTTAGGTTGCTACACTTTTAAAACAATGTCTTTTAATAGGAAAATACGATAAGTTTTGGACATCGATCGTTTATCTAAACCTGACTTTGTGGTGTCTAAAGCTAGACAAGTGAGCTTAGGTAACTTTAAAAGGCCGGTCTCACGATTCGTGAGCGGATCCCTCCTTCCTCACGTGTACTTACCTGGCCACAATTGGCGGTGAAGAGGCGATTTGAGGCTTCTAACAACTTGTTGTTTAGATCATTTAAAATTAGTCTAGTTGAAATAAGAAACCCTAAAACCTAAAATACGGAAAATCGAATTTTACAAATAAATACCTTTTACTTTAATAAAATCGTATTCTAAAGGTGTACTATTTATAAATCTTTGCAAAGCGCCACTACAACCCATCTTTGGGGAACCCGTTAGGGATAGTACAGTTTATCGTGCACCCTCGGCTTAGTAGTGCGAGATTCAGACCTCCGCAAGGAGCATTCGGTCTCGAAAAGTTTAAAATACGATATCTTAAGAAAATGATATTTTTATATAAAATAGTTATTGAATTATTTTTGTATAAATATATGTATATTATCATTAAAAGATCCATTTTGTTATAAAATAAATATCCCACTTTTTCTAAAAGTCACAAGACTAGATTTTTAAATTAAGATACCATGAATTTCAAATAAATCAATATTAGAGATAAATACATTTATTTATGGAATTAGAATATTTTCACTAAGAAATATCATAAATAAAAGTACACTCATTATAACTATAAAGATAAATAATAAATACTTGAGGTGTATCTTGAAACTATACAAAAGTATTTTTACATAAAACCCCCTCTAGTTTTATAAATTACAATAATGAGCCTAACAAATATAGAACTTCGACTTACATTTCTTTTGGTCTGACTCGGGTTTGAGTCTGATTATTTCTGACTTGAATATGATTCAAGTCATTCTACATTCTTTAATATTACAACTTAATATGAACACATGAATCCCAGAATCCAGTTAACAATCTATATAACTTGACTGAATCAAACCATGGATATACATCCATTATCCCGTTATTCCATTTACCTGATTATGCAGTTACAATCTGTTTACTGTTATCATGGTTTTGGTTAGTCATCCAAGTTACACAATACAATACAACAATACTATTAAAACACTACGGGGTTTAAGGGGTAGATTGGTGCGGAAGGTGTTAGAAGTGGCACGAGACGGTAAGACTAAAACACCTAACCTAAATTCCGTTGCTGTTGTACCGTGGCTTAACGGTTCCTTGTACATTCCGTTTGCCCTGGTCTCTAGCATACTGAGACCCCTCTCGTATACACAGGCATCCTTCCGTACCAAACTACAAACAACAACGTGAACATAATATACTATAACATTATACTTTAGAGGATACCTCTTATTCTGTCTTTTCTAATTCTTCCTTATCTTTGGGACTTACCGAGCGACCTGTTCGCTAACGACATTCTATTTCTTTCTTTTTTGAATGTCGTCAGGTGTTTTGGACCCGGCAGAGATCGAGCCCACCGGTGAAGACTTGATCAGTTTCACGAAGACCCCGAGCTCTAGACATTGTACCTTGTTCTATTCAGTATTTTCAATTCCTGTTATGCCATTGTTTAGGCATCGCTTTTTATTTCCGATGAATTTACTTTTCGTGCATTGTACAAAAGAATGTTATTAATAAAGTTGATATTATTTTTTTATATATCTTGTCTCTTGTGATTTATTTTATATTGCTTAGATACGCTTAGCGTATGTACTTCTGAGTATATACGTGGTGGACCTCGTCACGTCCCCTTCGCCGTACACCGGGAAGCGGGGCGTAACAGGTTTTGTTGGTGGCCCATGCAGGTCAGAGCTGTATGAATATCTATCATGCAGTTCTGGTCTGCGTGAACAACCTAAGCAATGTAACACAAGAACCAGCAACTAAAACATTCTTTACAATTCATGTTTCTTGAATCTTACAAATTTCTATTCCTTGAATCTTATCATTTCATGTATTTGAATCTGTCCTAACCCAAATTTTTCTTCAAGGTTATGGATTCCCCGAACAACACCAGCACCAACGTCAACAACACACCTCCAGCACTACCTCTCGCACCAGCTGTTCCTGCGCCACCCACCGAGCAAACAGTGCTACTTGAGGTGATCCGCAGCCTTTTTGAGGGACAGCACAACTCCTGAACCGTCATGAGATCGACGCACCAGGGGTAAAGCAATTTAGGGCTTTGCACCCCAAGCAGTTCTCTGGTAAAGGAAGCCCACTTGAAGCTGAGGAATGGGCACAAAGCATCGAAGATGATCTGGCAGCAGCACAAGTGCCAGACATAGCTTGGGTCCGTGTGGCGAAGCTATAGCTCACGGATAATGCTCGCAACTGGTGGAAGGCGGAAGAAAGCCTTCTGGTACAGCCTATTGAATGGAAGACTTTTCGCGAGAAGTTCGACGCGAAATACTTCCCTGTGACTGCCAAGTTTGCCATGGAACAGCAGTTTATTCATCTACAACAAGGATCGATGTGGGACAAATCAGTAGATGAATACGACGCTGAATTCACCATGTTAAGCCGGTAAGATATGTCACAACAGTTCAATTTTAAATCTCACATACTACACAGCTAACACAATCTTTAAACAGATTCGCGGCACACTTGATACCGACGGAAGAGATCAGAGCCCGTCGCTTTCAACAAGGACTGGACACGGAGATTCAGGCTGCTCTAGCCACGGGATAATTTCTGACTCATGAGGATGCTCTGGAAGCTGCCCGCAGTTATGAGGCAGTGATAAAAGCAAGGGGCAGACCTCAGTCTGCAGGAGTCAAACGCCCTGCCAATCAGATGGCAGGTGGAGCCTCGTCCATGCCACCTTTCGTGCCAAGGCGACCCGGAGTACCGAACCATCGTCTCAGCCCAGCCTTTTGCACCTGCTGCAAGAGAACTGGACATACGATGAAGGAATGCCGTCGAGCCAACCACCTTTGCTTAGTCTGCGGCTCAGCTACTCACGATATTGGGTCTTGTCCCCAAAGACATAACCCAGTTGCTGCACCCAGGCCAGCAATTACTTATCCGCAGCGACCAGCTCTTCAGGCACCTGCTCCCAGACCTGCACTACCTGCACCATCCAGAGGACCACAAGCTGCACCACCTCCTCGTCAGTTCCATCAAGCTCAAAGGAACGTTCCGAGGAATGCTCCTCAGGCCAGGAGGAATGTACCAAGGCGCCAGGCTTTCACTATGTCAGTGGAAGAAGCTGAGTCCACTGGCCAAGTCATCACTGGTAAACTTTTCTTTTCAAACTTTGCTTTTCTATCCTGCTAATTAGCTACATATTTTCCTATACCTAAAGCATATCCCACATACCTTAGGTACAATCTTAGTATCCTCAATCCCTGCACTAGCACTGTTTGATACTGGAGCATCACACTGCTTTATGTCGAGACGGTTTGTCCGAACCCATGCGATTCCAGTCTCACCGCTTGTTATCCAGCTGGAATGTCAGTTTAGGAAATGGCGTTCTTAAGGCAACTATGGGATACAGCTTGTGTCCAGTTGTCGTCTGCAGCAGAGAGTTTTATGCTGACTTCAAAGTGCTGGACATACCGAACTTCGATGTGGTTCTAGGAATGGATTGGCTTGGAACTTTTTATGCTACCATCGACTGTCGTCAAAGGAGGGTAGTATTCGAGATTCCAGACCATCCGGTCTTTTATTTCAAAAGCGGAGACCGTACACTAGAGCCAAGTACCTATAAAGCGAAGCCAAGAGAAGCAGTAGTTGCAGCAGCTTAAGCGGAGGAAGAATCAAGACCAGATGTGGTTCGAGAGTTCGACGATGTATTCCCTGACGATATATCAGGTTTGCCTCCCGATCGAGCTCTTGAATTCAGTATTGATTTTGTACCAGGAGCACAACCGGTGATCAAAGCACCCTATCGTTTAAGTCTGGAAGGTTTGAAAGAAGTCCGAACATAGTTGGACGAATTACTGGCGAAAGGGTGGATTCGTCCCAGCACTTCAAGTTGGGGATCACCTGTACTACTTGTGAAGAAGAAGGAAGGTTCATACAGAATGTGCATCGATAACAGAGCCTTGAACAAAGTCACTATAAAGAACAAGTATCCACTCCCGCGCATCGATGATCTATTCGATCAGCTAAGTGGATCTTGTGTTTTCTCTAAATTGGATCTTCGTTCAGGTTATCATCAAGTGAAGGTCAAGGAAGCTGATATTCACAAAACAGCTTTCAGAACTCGTTATGGACATTAAGAATTTCTAGTGATGCCATTTGGAGTGACCAACGCACCCGCAATATTCATGAACCTAATGAATCAAGTTTTTCGGTAGTACTTAGACAGGTTTGTTGTCATCTTCATCGACGACATCCTGGTGTATTCTAAGAGTCGGAAAGAACATGCAGAGCACTTACGAATTGTCCTAGAAACTCTTGGACAACATCAGCTTTATGCCAAGTACAGCAAGTGCGAGTTTTGGTTAAAGCAAGTTGGTTTTCTTGGACATATCGTATCAGGAGAAGGAATCTCTGTGGATCCAGTGAAAGTTTCAGCAGTTAGCGAATGGCCTACACCAAAGTCAGTGAAGGATATTCGAAGTTTCTTGGGTTTAGCTGGATATTACAGAAGGTTTATTGAAGGCTTTTCAAAGATAGCAACGCCCCTGACCAAGCTCACACGTAAAGATGAAGAATTTGTGTAGTCAGAAGTATGCGAACAAGTTTTCGTAGAACTCAAGTCAAGGTTGACATCAACACCTATTCTCATCATACCGGATCAATCTGGAGGATTCGAAGTGCATTGCGATGCATCCTGTAAGGGATTAGGATGTGTTCTACATCAGCACGGTAAGGTTGTGGCTTATGCTTCAAGACAGCTGAAGATTCATGAGCGCAATTATCCGACGCATGATCTGGAGTTGGCAGCCGTCATCTTTGCTCTCAAGATTTGGCGTCATTATCTACTTGGTGAACGAGTGAACATCTACACAGATCATAAGTGCCTGAAGTACGTGTTTACTCAGAAAGAATTGAATATGCGGCAGAGAAGATGGTTAGAACTCATGGCGGACTTTGACATCAACTTGCAATATCACCCAGGGAAGGTGAATGTAATACCTGATGCTCTTAGTCGCCAACCATTATCGATGAAACTCACCGCTCAGAGGAAGCTTCAACAAGACTTGCATCAGATGGAGATTGAAGTAGTCATGCCAGGTAATACTTTAAGTTTGATGAATTTACAAATCCAATCAACCATTGTCAATCAGATCAAAGCAGCTCAAACAAGTGATGCTAAGTTGCAAAAGATCAGAGAACAAGTGGAGAATGGACTCAGAATAGACTTCATCATCCATGAGGACGGATCTTTGAGATACGGCAGCAGATTGTGTGTACCAAAAGTTCCTGTTCGGGAAGAGTTAATGAAAGAAGCTCACAGCTCTCCCTACTCAGTACACCCTGGAGGTACCAAAATGTACAAAGATCTACGTCAGAATTATTGGTGGCATGGAATGAAGCGTGAAGTAGCCAGAAGCGTCGCAAAATGCTTGGTGTGTCAGCAAGTAAAGGCTGAACATCACAGGACTGCTGGATTACTTCAACCGTTACCAATCCCAGAATGGAAGTGGCAACACATCACGATGGACTTTGTGACTGCTCTTCCTCGCAGCACAAAGGGTAACGATGCCATATGGGTCATTGTGAATCGACTCACAAAATCGGCTCACTTCATCACATTTCGAGTTGGCCAATCTACTGAGACACTAGCGAAGAAGTACATGGAGGAAATTGTGAGACTTCATGGAGTACCGGTCTGCATTGTCTCTGATCGTGACACCAGCTTCCGATCGCAATTTTGGCAGATTCTGCAAGCAAGCTTGGGAACAAATCTGAACTTCAGCATGGCTTATCATCCACAAACAAATGGTCAGTCGGAACGAACTATTCAGATCTTGGAGGATATGCTCAGAGCATGTATGTTAGACTTCAAAGGATCGTGGGAAAATCACCTACATCTTGTGGAGTTTTCGTACAACAACAGCTACCAAGCAAGCATAGGAATGGCACCTTTTGCAGCATTGTATGGAAGAAAGTGTCGTTCGCCATTAAGTTGGGACGACATCGGAGATAGGGAACTTCTTGGACTAGAGATGATAGTAGCAACTGTTGATGTGGTTCGTACTATCAGGGAAAGGATGCACATAGCCCAAGATCGACAGAAGCACTGGGCTGATGCAAAGATGCGACACTTGGAGTTCCAGCCAGGAGATCACGTATTCCTGAAGATATCTCCGAATCGCGGAGTGATCCGATTTGGAAGAAGGGGTAAGCTAATTCCGAGATATATTGGACCGTTCGACATACTCGAACGAGTCGGTGAAGTGGCATACCGTTTAGCGCTTCCACCTTCATTGGAAGGAGTGCATAATGTGTTCCATATATCCCAACTCAGAAAGTATGTGAGTGACCCCAGCCATGTTCTCGATCATTCCGAGCTCACTATACAGCCCGACTTGTCTTGTGAGCAACAGCCTGTGGAAATCCTGGAAAGGAAAGTGAAGACACTTCGGAACAAGGAAGTTAACTTGGTTCGAGTGATGTGAAGGAAAGATACTCCAGGAAAGTCCACTTGGGAAAGGGAGGATGAAATGCGTACTAGATATCCACACCTCTTTGTAAACTATTCCTCAAATAAAAGTTGTAAATTTCGAGGACGAAATTTTTGTAAGGAGGGTAGACTGTAACAACTCCATTTTTAATGTACAAAGAATTGATTTAAATTCAATATATACTTGGAGTATTTATTGTGGCTGATATCTCTTTAAGTATTTATTTCACTCCATAATTACAAGAAGGAGCTTGTAGCTCATTGATAATACCTTGCACTGCTGAACCAAGCCACCAGAGTTCAAATCCCATACCCCACATTATTTTTGTATTTATTTTGTTCTAATTTCTTTCGGAAGTCAACAGTCAAAAGGCCATAACTCACAAAATTTGTATTGAACATAAAAAAGTAAATATACCAAAATTTCCCCCAGGAGAATCCCCGGCCCCCGACACCCTGACTTGGCCTGACTCGGCCGAGTCGGCCAGCGAACCGGCCGACTCGGTCCGGCGCCGCCGGCCGGACTCGGCCGGACGGCCGAGTCGTCAACATAGAAAAGTTGCATCTGGACTTGGTCAACCCTCCTGCACACTCTAAATGCCTGGATCGGTTACCAAATACCCAATAAATCCCTTTTACTCCAAAATTTTAATGATGTTTAATGATTTTTACATAATTTTATATATTTTTATATATTTTTTATTAAAAGCCCTAACCCTAGCCTAACCCTATATAAACCCCTCATACCCTCTACCCTCTCATCCTAAATCTCTAAGTCTACTCTCTCAAAATTCCAAGAGAACTTGGTACGTTAGAAAATGAGCGAAAGGCGAAGCGCTGACGAAATCGACGGCGAAATTCCGGTGATCGTGTTAGGAACTCTCAACGACGACTCGACGTACTGGCAAACCCTCTACCTCCCTCTTACTCTCTAGCGTTGTCCAAACCCGTAAATCCCCCTTTTCTATCTTTCTTTTCCTTCATTAAAATACGAACTTATAAACCCGACGGAAATCGGAACAAACCGATTCCGATTCGGTTTTCTATAAAATCTCACTTATCACCAATTCCATAATGCTTAAATATCTTTATGTTGACTATTAATCACCTAACAACTAATTTGAATAAAGTTTCTCACATGAAATGATAGCTTTTGCAATATATCGTATTCTTTCACTTAAATACCACCATATTTAGTTTATCACATTTAACCTCTTAACATTGCTATACCTTAAAGTAGTTCACGAGATAATGACCTACCTCCACACACACTCATATGCAAACATAACACGCTACCTTGAAAACTTAGAATACGTTAAAACAAGATTTCATAATTAAATACCATTTTCTTAATAAAACCTTTTCTAAAAGTTTTAGGTTGCTACACTTTTAAAACAATGTCTTTTAATAGGAAAATACGATAAGTTGTGGACATCGATCGTTTATCTAAACCTGACTTTGTGATGTCTAAGGCTAGGCAAGTGAGCTTAGGTAACTTTAAAAGGCCCGTCTCACGATTCGTGAGCGGATCCCTCCTTCCTCACGTGTACTTACCTGGCCACAATTGGCGGTGAAGAGGCGATTTGAGACTTCTAACAACTTATTGTTTAGATCATTTAAAATTAGTCTAGTTGAAATAAGAAACCCTAAAACCTAAAATACGGAAAATCGACTTTTACATATAAATACCTTTTACTTTAATAAAACCGTATTCTAAAGGTGTGGTATTTATAAATCTTTGCAAAGCGCCACTACAACCCATCTTTGGGGAACCCGTTAGGGATAGTACGGTTTATCGTGCACCCTTGGCTTAGTAGTGCGAGATTCAGAGCTCCGCAAGGAGCATTCGTTCTCGAAAGGTTTAAAATACGATATCTTAAGAAAATGATATTTTTATATAAAATAGTTATTGAATTATTTTTGTATAAATATATGTATATTATCATTAAAAGATCTATTTTGTTATAAAATAAATATCCCACTTTTTCTAAAAGTCACAAGACTAGATTTTTACATTAAGATACCATGAATTTATAAATCAATATTAGAGATAAATACCTTTATTTATGGAATTAGAATATTTTCACTAAGAAATATCACAAATAAAAGTGCACTCATTATAACTATAAAGGTGAATAATAAATACTTGGGGTGTATCTTGAAACTATACAAAAGTATTTTTACATAAAACCTCCTCAAGTTTTATAAATTACAATAATGACCCTAACAAATATAGAACTTCGACTTACATTTCTTTTGGTCTGACTCGGGTTTGAGTCTGATTATTTCTGACTTGAATATGATTCAAGTCAATCTACATTCTTTAATATTACAACTCAATATGAACTCATGAATCCCAGAATCCAGTTAACAATCTATATAACTTGACTGAATTAAACCATGGATATACATCCATTATCCCGTTATTCCATTTACCTGATTATGCAGTTACAATCTATTTACTGTTATCATGGTTTTGGTCAATCATCCAACTTACACAATACAATACAACAATACTATTAAAACACTACGGGGTTTAAGGGGTAGATTGGTGCGGAAGGTGTTAGAAGTGGCACGAGGCGGTAAGACTAAGACACCTAACCTATATTCCGTTGCTGTTCTACCGTGGCTTAACGGTTCCTTGTACATTCCGTTTGCCCTGGTCTCTAGCATACTGAGACCCCTCTCGTATACACTGGCATCCTTCCGTACCAAGCTACAAACAACAACGTGAACATAATATACTATAACATTATACTTTAGAGGATATCTCTTATTCTGTCTTTTCTAATTCTTCCTTATCTTTGGGACTTACCGAGCGACCTGTTCGTTGACGACATTCTATTTCTTTCTTCTTTGAATGTCGTCAGGTGTTTTGGACCCGGCAGAGATCGAGCCCACCGGTGAAGACTTGGATCAGTTTCACGAAGACCCCGAGCTCTAGACATTGTATCTTGTTCTATTCAGTATTTTCAATTCCTGTTATGCCATTGTTTAGGCATCGCTTTTTATTTCCGATGTATTTACTTTTCATGCATTGTACAAAAGAATGTTATTAATAAAGTTGATGTTATTTTTTTTATATATCTTGTCTCTTATGATTTATTTTATATTGCTTAGATATGCTTAGTGTATGTACTTCTGAGTATATATGTAGCGGACCTCGTCGCATCCCCTTCGCCGTACACCGGGAAGCGGGGCGTGACAAACACTGATCTGGCTGAAAGATTGACGAAATTGTAGGGTGTAATTAATCCCAGCTGATCTTACCTTTTAGGGTTTGAAGGAAGATTTGATAAAAATAGTGGGAGATATCCTGATTAGATAAGATAATAACCAATCTAATTTTGCAAGAGCATACGCTAAAGTGTTTCCTTCTCTCTCTCTCCAGGTAGCGACCATGTCAGGCCTTAATCAAGATAATAATATAGATGTATCGACTGAACCTGCTTATTATACTGAGCAGGGGATCGTTGGTCCCGTTCTTTCTTATAAGAGTTATAAGACTGAGCAGGAAACAGGAGAATATCTGGATTCTCATGCCGCCCAAACGAAGAACAAGCATGATGATGCATCTTCTTCGGGCGTGTTAGTTATTAAGAACTGTTTCTCAGTTCACCCAACGTCCTGGGTATTAGATATCGGATCGGGATCCCACATATGTAAATTGTTACGTGGGCTACGTAAAGATAGAGAACTGGGAAAGGGTGATCATTCCGTACAAGTAGGGAATGGTGCAAATATTGCAGCCAAAGCAGTTGGCGAATATCACCTTGTATTACCAAGTAGTAATACATTGATTCTGAATGAGTGCTATTATATACCGAACATGTTGTGCAACATTATATCAGTTTCTTTATTAAGTAAAGAAGGGTATAATTTTGTAATACAGGATAATATTATGAACATCTTCCTAAATCAAAAGTTGATTGGATCAGGCTAGTTACATAATGGCATATTCATTCTCAATCAAAATACAGTCCTTAATATACAAAACACACACAAGAGGAAGAGTTCAGAAATGAACGAATCCTTCTTGTGGCATTGTAGACTTGGTCATATCAATGCGACACGGCTAGCTAAGTTACATAAGGATGGATATTTGAATCCGTTCGAATTATCATCTTATGATACTTGCCATTCATGTCTCAAACGTAAAATGACCAAAACTCCGTTTAGTGGACACGGAGAAAGAGTTGAGGAACTCTTAGGACTGGTACATAGTGATGTATGCGGTCCCATGTCTACACATGCCAGGAATGGTTCTTCCTACTTTATTACATTCACTGACGATCTCTCTAGATACGGACATGTGTTCCTGATGAAACACAAGTCTGAAGCTTTTGAGAAATTCAGAGAATATAAGAACGAAGTAGAGAACCAAACGGGAAAAAGTATTAAGATCCTTCGATCTGATCGAGGAGGAGAATACTTAAGCAATGAGTTCCTAGACTATCTAAAAGAGAATGGGATTCTCTCTCAGCTTACTCCTCCTTATACACCACAGCACAACGGTGTATCGGAGCGGAGGAATCGCACCCTATTAGATATGGTGCGCTCTATGATGAGCCCTGCTGAGTTACCTATTTCCTTCTGGGGGTATGCGCTTGAGACAGCCATACACCTATTGAATATGGTTCCTACCAAATCAGTGCTTACCACTCCATATGAGATATGGAAAGGGAAGAGACCATCTCTTAAGTATGTTAAGATATGGGGTTGTCCGGCCTATGTCAAAAGGCACAATCCGGACAAACTCGAGGCAAGGTCTGTCCTATGCAAGTTTGTAGGATATCCCAAAAATTCACAAGGGTATATCTTCTACCACCCCAAGGAACAAAAAGTGTTTATTTCTCGACATGCCACTTTCTTAGAAAATGGTTTTCTTATGAAACAAATTAGTGGCAATGAGGTAGAACTAGAAGAAGTTCCAGCAAAACAAACTACAACAGATGATTTATTGGAACCAGAGGATTCAGTAACACCCGACGAACCCCAGCCTCTCCGCCGATCTAGTAGGGTTTCTCATCCACCTGAGAGATACTACGGTTTTCTCATTAATGGTGGGAGCGAGGACTGCATCATGGAAGATGATGACCCAACTAGCTTCGAGCAGGCCATCACGAGTAGGGACTCTGTGAAGTCGCTGGATGCAATGCGATCTGAGATGGAATCCATGTACACCAACAAAGTATGGACTTTGGATGTTGCTCCTGAAGGGGTAAAACCCATTGGGAGCAAGTGGATCTTTAAGAAGAAACTTGGTGTAGATGGAAAAGTTGAGACTTTCAAAGCTAGACTTGTTGCAAAGGGTTTTCGTCAACGACCAGGTATGGATTATGACGAAACCTTTTCTCCAGTGGCTATGCTTAACTCCATCCGGATCTTACTTACCATTGCTGCATATCATGACTATGAAATCTGGCAGATGGATATTAAGACCGCCTTTCTAAATGGTGATTTAGAAGAGTGCGTATACATGACTCAGCCAGAGGGCTTCATAGATAGTGGGAGCAGCGGAAAGGTGTGCAAGCTGCTTAAATCCATTTATGGTTTAAAGCAAGCATCGCAAAGTTGGAACATCTGCTTTGATGTTGTAGTCAAAGAGTTTGACTTCATCAAAAACGTAGATGAACTTTGTATATATAGAAAGGTTGCAGAGAGTAAGGTTGTCTTCCTCGTATTGTACATCGATGACATACTCTTGATAGGAAATGATGTTCCTATGCTGCAATCAGTCAAGCTCTTCTTATCACAAAGATTCTCAATGAAAGATCTAGGTGATGCCTCCTGCATATTGGGAATTACGATCTATAGAGATAGATCTAAACGGATACTGGGATTGTCCCAATCCAGGTATATTGACACCATACTAAAGAGGTTTAGTATGGAAGAATCCAAGCATGGGAACCTACCCACGATCTCTGGACTCACTCTTTCCAAAGAGATGTCTCCCAAGACTGATTTGGAAAGAGCTCGCATGCAAGGGATACCCTATGCTTCGGCAGTAAGCTTTATCATGTATGCTATGCTATGTACTAGACCCGATGTAGCATCTCACTAAGTGTAGTGAGTCGGTATCAAGCAGATCCTGGAGAGAGTCACTGGATAGCTGTGAAGAACATTCTCAAGTACTTACGAAGGACTAAAGAGATGTTCTTGGTGTATGGTAACGGAGAACTCCAGGTGGAGTCTTTTACCGATTCCAGCTTCCAGAGTGATAAGGACGACTCTAAATCGCACTCGGGATTTGTCTTTACCCTCAATAGAGGGGCGGTGTGTTGGAAGAGTTCTAAACAGGATATCGTTGCAGACTCAACAATGGAGGCAGAATACATCGCTGCTAACGATGCTGCCAAAGAGGCTGTCTGGATAAAGAAGTTCATTACTGAACTTGGTGTGGTTCCGTCAATTGAGCATCCAATACCTTTGTATTGCGATAACAATGGAGCTGTGGCTTTGGCCAAGGAACCCAGGTCCCATCAGAAGTCCAGATATATTCTGAGGTGGTATCACCTGATCCGGAAGATAGTTGATCGCCGGGAGATCGAGGTCAGGAGAGTTGATACGAAGGACAATACTGCGGATCCACTCACGAAGGCCATTCCCCAGATACAGTTTGAGAGATTATTTGGGATGCTAGGTATGAGAACTATAACAGCTGGCCTTAGTGCAAGTGGGAGATTGTTAGTTATATATATGCCCTAGAGGCCATTGTTGTACATATGATGTATATTATAATGGATGCTTGGATATATATAGAGAGGACTTTCTTGCTCGTCATGATAGTATGCTATTTGGTTTCTCTTTATCTTAACATGTTGACTTATATTAGTTTACTGTCTTACTCTCACATGTTGATAAAGCCCTTAGGATATGTACTCGACTACTGGGACTATGATGAGATCATACTAGTGGGGTCACGGTAGTTAACGAGTACATCCTATAACTGTTCCTAGTCGAGGGTGTGTCGAGACAGGGCATCGATACACCAGAGTAGACTAGTGTATACGCATCTTGACCCATATGATGGGCGATGGATGATCTCATATCCATCAGTGTTTGACATCAAGGATAGTGTATGGGTGCTCAGTGGAAACTGGGTACACTGGACGGACTCGCCGAGAACTCCCAGATGGTATTATACCTCACGTCAGATGGCAGTTCTCCGGTGACACTGGTACAGGTTAGTCTGTAGACCCGAGATCGTCATAGAGTCTTATGTGATTCCCACTGTGCTTTGATTTCCACCTTACCACGTCCAAGAGGACATACAAAACGGTGGCTTTTGGGTACAGTCCCGAATCACATGGAGGCAATGAGCGATAGGAGGGGATTCGTCTCTCCCGGTATAGGGAGTTGATGTTGTGCTGTGTTCGATTGGCTATAACTGGAAGTCCCTGGCCAGGGCTGATATAGAGTACTACTGGTAAGTATTATCAGTAGGTTCTCGACCTGTTATGAGCCTCACATCGACACGACTTATCGGTTACTAGGGTCTGACGTATACCACCCCTAGACTAGATATGCAACATATCAGACGAAGAGACCGGGCTGTACGGGAGTGTTACTGATTGGATTCACAGGAGAATGTACAGGCTTGCTTGTTGATCTTCTGATCGCTCAATACCTGGGTGGCTGTTACGTTTAGCTGACTGCTTGCAGCTTGTGGGTGTTTGATATGATCATCACCTACTGTCGGCGTATTGACGATTCTTTAGAGTCCTACACAGAGGTTTCTTGACTCAGGAAAAACGGAGTAGAAGCACATATGTGATATGTGCGGCATCGAGAATAATGCGATATGAGATACCATATTCTATTCTCGCGATATATGATATCGGCCGGCGATATTTGATATCAGCCGGGTCATCGGATCAAGTGTTGATTCGATGAATCGGTACATGATATATTAGTCGGTTATATTCGATATAGCCGGATTGTCGGATCAAGTGTTGATTCGATAATTTAATGTATAATTATATATGTGATATATTACATTACATTATCTAATATTGGCTCGCTTTATTATTTCATTTTCTCACCGGATAATACATTGATATATATGCGATATATGTTAACTGTATTATTTTCTTTTGTTACAAAAATATATTATATATGTGATATATAATATAGTAACATGTTATAATTACTAATGCAACATGATTAGTGGAGATTAAACATGGTTAGGGTTTGATTTGGGTTAGTTCTTTCATGAAGTTTCTAGAAGCTTTTCTTTTGTTTCTTGAAAAGATATTATGTATTGATATTTTGTGAGATATTTCCTAACCCAACCCACACCCTTAACCCTAGTTAAGTCTCTACAATGGTTAGCCTTCTCTTTATCAACCATGGTTGCATTTGTAATTATGATTACATTTTTCATTATTCATCACAAAAGGAATTCATTCTTCTTCCTCTTCCTTGAGCTCACAAAAGCTTTCTAGGTTTTTATTTTATGATGGATTAGTGTGAGAATTTGATATTAAAAGAGAGCATAAATCCTACTTCATCATCCTCATCTAATCTAGCCAATTAGATTAGGGTGTTCACCTCATTAGTGAGTGAGAGCTTAAGTTAAAGAAACCTCAAGGTAGATCATCTTTGAAAAGGAAGACTACAAGCAAGCATGGATCATTCGGGTTGTGGAGCCTCTCTTGAGTCCGGGAGATCATGGATCGCGGCGAAGGGACTTCTACTCGGAGCTTATGAAGCGAAGGAGCGGACTATAAAGGCTGCAATCCCTCACTCTTAGTTGTAAAGATATTTACTTCCATGTTTAACCCTGATTATCTAGCAAATATCCTCGCTTTGGGTTGTTCGGCACGTCTAATTTTTAAATCGGGCATGGTTGATGCCTTATAAACCCTTGTAAGAGTGCCTAGTAACCCTACAGTATCTACAAGTTCTAACTAGTAGGTTAGAAGGTTATACCAAAAGTTTGAACTCCTTCTCTTCTTGTGTTGCTTCCTTTTCTTGTGTGCTTCTTTGAGTGGTGTAGACGGCTCTTCCTCTTCGTCTTCTCTTTGCCAAAGAAAGATCCATCCGAAGGCCTCTACCTTGAGCTCCTACCTCAACCAAAAATTAACTAGAGTGCTTGGCTTGCTAGACTAAGAACCCTAGAATGAGTAGAGAGGCGTATTGATGGTTTAGTCTCAATGCTTGGATTTTCAACACATGAAACACTTAAGCTTTTGAGAGAGAAGAAGAGGGAGAGCAAACCATGAGAGAGAGAACATATGAGAGAATGAGAGTCTAGAATGAACCTTGCTCTCATATTAGAGATATATGATAATAATAATAATAATAATTAAGAAAATTGTGATGGTTAGTTGATTTGACCACTATCATCTCATATTTAATGCTAAGCAAGCTTCAAGAAGCATATTTTGCTTAACAAAAGAAAATATCAAGGTCAATGAAACTCAAAAAGTCAAATGGTCAACCGAACCTTAACCATGACACAATTATCCTTAATTAATATTATTAATCATATTTCTCATTCTCATTAGGGTTTTGAAAAAGTCAATGGTCAAAAACCCTAATGAGGTTTCTCCCTCTCCGCCTCTGTCAACTGTACGTACGTACTCGCATTCGTGTTCCGAAAAACATGAATTCAATGAGACAAGACCAATCCCAAAAAAAATACTAGGATCTGGCTTAAACCAAAGCCCACTAGTAATAACTGACCGGACACCAAACGTGCACAAGTGCGTGTATGTGAACGAACCCCGTCGTAAAACCATACAACCTCTACTCTGTTTTGATCAAAGGTGAACAACCCTCTGTGTGGGACTCTAAAGACTTGACACTCGCTGGCAGTGGGTTTAACCACAGGCTCAAGCGGTACTAGTTGTACGTAACGGTCCCCAGGTAGATGCCGATAAGAAAACCGATGAGGTGAACCCATCCGAACTCCTACTGAGCCTGAATGTTACAATCTCCGTACAGTCCGGTCTGTTCGTCTGAGAGTATCGCATGTCAGGCCTAGGGGGGCGGTAAACGTCAGTCCCTTAATAGCGGTACAAGTCGTGTTGGAGTGTAGCCCAGAACACCCTCAGAAAATGCTGGAAAACACTACCAATAAATCTCGTTTGTCCTAACCAGGGATTTTGTGTAATGGCTCTCCGAGACACGGTGCGATATCTGTAACGTTTCCAAAATAATAAAATATTATTTTCGAGAATTTTTATAATTTAATATTATTTTAATGAATATGTTAATATTCGGGTATAATTAAATACAAATAAATGGGGGGAAATCTTGGAAAATTCTAAAATAGGGTATTTTATAGAATCATGCCATTTTAAAGTTTTTAAGACTAGTTATATGCTAATTTAGTGTTAATCGCGATTAAAAATCGCTAATTGGATTTTTAGCATTTTTGTGCAAAAATGTGCATATATCATTTTCCACACTTGTTACACTTGTGTTACATTTCTATTGCCATGGTTGTTCTTTTGGGTTCACTATTGGAGTGAGAAGGAAAAGAAAAAGGAAAAGAAAAGGAAAGGAAAAGGTAGTATGATGATGAGAGAGAGAGACCAAGTTAACCCTCACTTTATGAACCATTCCCCATCATTTTCCCCTTCTCATTCTCTCTCCTCTCCCTCCCCTTGTTGCTGCTGCTGCTGCCATCCCTCTCTCTCCCTCTTCATAAAAACCCTAGATCCACAATGAAATCAACCCCAAAACCCCATTCCCACTTCACAAAACTTGCTCCCAAGCTCACTAGCTACACATTGAACCTAGCAAGATTGGATTTGGAGGACTTTGAGCAACTCAAGAATTTTCTTGAGTTGCCAAAAAAGGTAATTTCTGCACCTATTAGAGTAGTATCTCATTTCTTATTGCATCCATTCTAGTTTCATGTCGATATGTTGTCGTTTGGTGGATTTGTGAAACTTTAAGTTAGGGTTTATGTGAGATCTGAGATTAAAGATGAAATTGAGGATTGTGGTGACCTTAGAACCCCTTGTGTGATACTAATTTGGACCCAAACCTGAACTAGATACCAGAATATGGATTTATGAGACGATGTCGGAGAAAAACTGTAAATCTGGGAGTGTTTTGTAGAATCTGCTATCACCCCGAGACCCCAAAAATAAAACTGAGTTGACGGTGAGATGTGCAGGCACCATGGAACCACCACACCAAACCTTAGCCCCCAACTCCAAAGTACGGCCGCCAATTTATTCCTTCTAGCCGCAAATTGCGGCCAGAGCAGGAGGGAATTGCCTCGATTTTTGTGCATGGCCCTATTTCCTCTAGTCTTGACCCTGGGTATGTCTAGTTTTGACAAATTCTAGTTAGGGTAAAATCTGGGTTGATTTGCTTGAGTTGGCGTATGATTTGCGACTTGTTTTAGCATGGATTTTGGTATTTGATGATTCGTTTCTGTCGGGTGGCGTTTGGACGTCAACGACAAGTGGATATTGAACGTGTTTACATGCGAGACGATAGGTTTTTACCTATGCGAGTAGCGTGTGCTATTTTGGTTTCCGATGTGATTTTCATGTGCTTTAGCGTTGTGATATACTTGTAGGTACCCTACGTGATGTTGAGGCAAAGAAGATGAAGATGGCGACATCGGCACCGACACATGAGAAGCAAGGTGAGTAGATTTATATCTACGGGGAGAAGTTGGGTGGATGGCGTATAGCACCCCCGCAGTCCGTGGTGATGTATACGAATACATATACACACATATATTTATTATGTGTTGTTTGGAATTATTGATGGTAATAATGGTATTATTGGTGATAAGGATGTATTGGTTTATTATAGTGTGAAACCCTAGAGTAGTGGTTGCACCCACACATACACGTACACATATACTTGCATGCATTCTTTCATTTATCTGTGCGCATATAGAGGTGTGTATATCTACACATGGGTATGGGACTATGTGTTCATATACGGGATTGAGGATGATACATGGGATTGAGATGAGTCGATGAGGTTTGATTGAGGCCGTGAGATTCGGCGATATGACAGAGTTCGTATTTGAGATGTGATATGATGGTAGTGATACCGGATATGTGATGAGATGAATGTGATATTGACCCGTACCCAGCTATTGGGATGCTGTACGACGATTTACCGTGCGAGCTTTATATTGATGTTAGATCCGCACTCATGACTCGAGGATGTTATATGATATACTGTATCGTACGTGATACACTCAGATTTAGGTGGCTTCCATACCCCTCCCGATTGACTTGATTGTTGGGTTCGTAGTTCGCATAGTAGGCGTTAGACTAGACCCGAGTCATACCTATTTCAAAACTAACGAATCGGGGATATTTTAAAGATAGGCAAAAAGCGATTCTACGGATATTTTCAAGCGACGCATCTTTTCTTAAAACACCGTAGCTCTTATTTTACCAAAAGCCCTGATTCGTCTTATTTCAAAAGGTAAGGTTGCATGATATATCTATTGAAGCAGGTTCTTTACTGTTGCGTTGATTATTCGATTCCGCATATTCATGCTATTTGCATTGCATCGCTTGTATTGTTGATATATTTCAGTCATGCTGCTAGGACACCAGCACCATTATCGATGATGCGTATGTTCCACGTACACTGGTTTGCCGGCTCACACACTTCATCATCGATAATTGCCATGTCACTACACTGTAGTACTGTTGCATTCAGTGTATGTTGCTTACATTTCTTTACATGTCGCATACATCATGCTTTCCGATTATACGCATTGAGATATGTTGTTTCCATGATATTTCTGGTTTTTGGGAACCGTGGGTGTTTCAAAAGGAGAATATGTAATTGTTTTAAAACCCGGTTACCCTTGATATGATATTTCAGTGCGTCCACCATGTGTTTTCTCGGTACTGAGAGTGACATGTGAAACCAGATTCGAGGAGGCGGATGAGGCCGATTGCGGGTACATGGTGGACCCGGTATGGTACCCCGGGGCGAGAACGGTTTCGCTGTGTAGTAGACGGTGAGCCTGGCAGAGGGACTACTACCTACTGGTGATTGGTTGGACCTGACGGTTATCCGGAGGATACTGACCAGAGTCGATAGATGGATATGGGCGTACTGCCGGGGCCGAGGGCCGATACCGCAGACAGAGCCCGTGGGCCGATCCGGACTGACGGAGCCCGATATATGAGGATTTATGTGCCGATGCTGGGCACAGTTTTCATGATGTTTTCGAGTGTCGATGCTGGGCACTCCGGTTCCATGATTTTGACGTGTCGCGAGGGTCACGATAGTTTATATCCTCATACTATTCCCATGCACATGCTTTATGATATTTACATGCATGATGGTTATTTTCATTGGGTGACGAGTGGACGGGATCCACGTACATGCAGATTTGATTACATTGATTATACCTCACATTTATGATATGTTATTACCTGAGACACTAGCACGAGCACTTGGCACTACACTCATGTATAGAGATTACATTGCCAGTTTAGTATGCTTCAGATTTATTCATATTGAGGTTTATTTATATCTGATCGTATTGACCTAGGATGGGTCATGCATTCGATCTCTGCTTGCAGATATTTTCTATTCACGAGTTGGCAACTCACCCCTGTTGTGCCGCAGTTCTTGCAGGTTTTGCCGTACAGATTCCATAGCGGCATTTCTGGCACACTGCTTCCTCATGGGTGACTTGCTTAGGTAGGTGGGTTCTTTTGTATCAGAACCGCCATTGTACATGTATTATTCATTGTATCTAGAATTCCATCAACCAAAACTTGTATATTGTTTCAGACTTAGAAAACAGTGTTGTATTATTTCGACCTTAGAGTCGCGCTTGTAGTATTACGGTTTTCTGGCTGTTTTGAGGTTTTTTTGGGTTTTGATCCTCGCCCTTTGGCGTTGTATATTATTATTGCTTGCGTGGTTGTGACCGTCGATTGACGAAGAGCTAGCTCCCGCTTGGGGATGCCTTTTATTATTTCATATATATTATTCTTGTTGTACCCCGTTCGGGGCCAGTTTTACAAAGGAAACTCTGCCGAAATTTTCAGGAAAGGTTACACATTTTAAAAATGCATATTCGGCTTAGTTGTTTAAAAACTTTGATTTTCGAAACATGATTTCTTTACTTCTTAAAACCAGTTTTCCTTATTTACTCTTTAAATGGTTTAGATTTCTGGGCTTTTGGTTTACTTGGATCAGATGGGGTCCTATAGACTTCATATGGTTCAAGGGCCAGTCACGTGCTCTTTCGGGTCGTGACAAAGTTGGTATCAGAGCTCTAGGTTGACCTTGGTTCAAGTCTAAGTTTGACTATGTGGAGCCTAGCGCGTTATATATATACGGAACTTAGGCTTGACCTTACGGAACTTAGACTTAGTCGAGGGGGTATTCTACCCGAACTTTTGTCGCATAGGATGACCCTTGATTGATGGAGTAGGTAGCTTGAGTAGAGAGACGTACCGTACGTATGTTCCGCGGCATACTTACGACACGCCACTCCGCTTAAGAGACCTTAGGATATACATTTTCTTGCACCGTATTATATTCCTTCCTATGATCTATCCTCATCGATACTGGTTATGGTTTCGCTGCCGCGATTGCACGGGCAGAGTGAGCTACGGCTCGAGTTGCGTCAGCATGAGCTTGTCGTGGACGAGGACTGACCAGGGCGTGATTCCAGAGACTTACGATTGCAAATTGAGGAGTCGTCTTATTGTGTTTTCGCGCCATGAGCGTTGGATTGATCGCTTGTACGAGATTTCCGGATGTGCTGATCGGCACCAGAGGATTGAGCCACTGGTAGAGGCTAGCCAGGATGTGATGACCGTTGATATTATCGCTTATCCAGGACGATTGAGGCGTTGTCCAGCGCACGGACGAAGGAGCCAGTTGTTGCTGCGGAAGATGAGATATCGCCCAGATATTGGAGCTACTGCAGCATGAGCATATTCTTAGAGATATGACGGTGAGTCGCTAGTCACCAAGGATTGATGACTAGGACATGTGGTTCATTCGCTTACCCCGATGCGAGGTCACCAGATAGATTGATTACAGGTAGAGGCGACTTCACGCGGATTCGTTGAGAGTCAATTGAGACGATCGAGTGTCAGGAACCCATTTTCCAAGTTTAAAGTATTCGGAAAGACATGCAAGCGATTCTATAGACCCTCTAGAAGAATGAAACCCTAACTCGACATAATGACCGTGTGAAATCCTTTGAACCTTAGGGTTTGCGACAGTTCCGCGGCGCCATTAGTGAGGCTTGGGTTTGCCCTTCTACGGCTGGACCACCGATGCTGTGGAATGTACTCGATACTATTAAACTGTACCCGAGATGTTGAGCTCTTGGGGGATTGTGAGGTTCTGACGAGTCCATCGGATGGATCGACATCATTCGGATATCATGTGATGGGACACTGCTTAGGAGACTCCAGATACGAGCGTAGCCGTTGGAGCGCAGTCTGTGTAGCCGAGGAGATGAGTCCGAATCGGTCGATATTGAAGCAGAGTGGAGTAAAGAGTTCGCATGAGATTTCTAAGAGATGATGTTCCACTCCGCTGACATCAGAGATGCGATATGCACGCTGAGGATGTGTTCGGCTAGATATCTTCTACTGAGTGATGAAGATACCGAGTTCGTGATTTCGAGTCCGTGTTAGAGACTTCGAAGGGACCGTAGCCGAGGACATTGCAGTGCGCAGATAGAGACGCGATATCGAAATGGTCGATGATACAGACAAGCGGGACAAGAAGTTCGTGCGAGAGGCAAACGAGCTGTTACTACACTCCGTTAAGATTAAAGGTCGGATATGCATACAGAGGCGCAGGGATGCGACCAGCTTCCGAGGAGATGTTGTACTAAGGACGCAGATGTCCAGAGAGCGAGAAAAGATTATGCCAGAGTACCAGCCTCCGTACAGTTTGGCTTAGGCAAGATCAGAAGAGACCTTGAGTAGGATTCCTTCCAGTACACTGCTGCAATAAGATTTGAACCAGGAGAAGATGCGTGATGTGCATTCAGAGGACCCGAGGTCGGCGCCAGAGATGTGCTGCGTTACAAGCGATCGTGAGGATTGACCGAGAGATGACCAGGGAAGTGCCAGAACGGAATCGTTCCTGTTAGCACACAAGACCGGGCCGATGAGCCGATGGATTGCGAGATTGGTAATCCACAGAGAAGATAAGGAACCAGAGGCAGAGGACGTCAGCCGTGAGCATGAGGCAAGTAGATATCTTGCGCCGCTAGCATTGGATGTACCGGCACCTTCTCGACTCGAAGGAGGATATACCGACGGCAGTATTTGTGATTTATGATTTGTGATTTTGTGATTTGACTATCACGTATCCGTCACTTTGGATTTCGGTATTTTGGGCGATCTATTCGCATGATTTAGTCTTGATGACTGAGTTCCATGATATTTGATTTTGTGCACCATGGTTGCACTTACTGGGTATTCATATTCTGTGCGGAGTTATTATTCTTGAGGTATTGATTGTGATTTCATGCCTATTTTATGCCGATAATTTGATCTACGCTTCCAGCGTAGTTTTCATGTACTTTTAGTGTTTTGATTTGATTCGTGCACGATGGATGCACCGATTTGGATTTTCACGCATGTTGGGCGCATGTTTTGAGATACGATTTTGGTGCACACCCGATGCACTAAATCGAGATTCTTCATGCATGTCAGATGCACCGGATTTTGGCTGTCAGGCATACACGTTGCCTATGACAGATGCTTCGTGCACACCCGATGCACCTAAATATGGTTTTGTGCACCTGTATGGCACATATATGGATTTTGATTTCCGTACGCACCAGACGCACAGGGTAGTGTTATATGTATTTTTGGGATTTATTCCTTTTGGAGCAGTACATTTTTATGATATTAGATATTTGTTTTCCTACCGAGCAGGACTAGTCAGAGGACAGTACCTGGATATATTTTGCATGCATTGATAGTTCGAAGGGATTTCCAAAGAGCGAGCTATGGTCTCGATATATATATACCTACGTGTCCGATATGACACGAAACGTTTTAAAAATAAGGAAACCCTTCTAAATTGTTTTCAAACGGCGGAACGTACCTATTAAACAAAGGATATATATATACGTATATAGTTATTTTCTTATGAAAAACGTCCGCCACTGTGCAGTGTTACGCGCATCGCACAGCGACTTAAAAAGATTTGGCATGCATTTACATCAGCTATTCACATGTATAGATTGGATGTCTACATGTATAGTTCTGATCTATATCATATTGGTTTTGTATTGGATTTGACATTTGTGTCTTTACCATGACTCCGATGATTGCGGGATGCTTGATGGAGTATTGCTTTTGAGTTATCTGCTCAGTACTCATGCGCATGCATTGTACTATGATACGTTTTATGTATTGCTGATTTCGGAGCCCCGACGACTTGGAATTTGTATCGAAATGTTTTAGTATTTGGGGGTTTTAAATTTAAATTCGGGGACCGAATTTCTTTAAGGGGGGTAGATTGTAACGTTTCCAAAATAATAAAATATTATTTTCGGGAATTTTTATAATTTAATATTATTTTAATGAATATGTTAATATTCAGGTATAATTAAATACAAATAAATGGGGGAAAATTTTGGAAAATTCTAAAATAGGGTATTTTATAGAATCATGCCATTTTAAAGTTTTTAAGACTAGTTATATACTAATTTAGTGTTAATCGCGATTAAAAATCGCTAATTGGATTTTTAGCATTTTTGTGCAAAAATGTGCACATATCATTTTCCACACTTGTTACACTTGTGTTACATTTCTATTGCCATGGTTGTTCTTTTGGGTTCACTATTGGAGTGAGAAGGAAAAGAAAAAGGAAAAGAAAAGGAAAGGAAAAGGTAGTATGATGATGAGAGAGAGAGACCAAGTCAACCCTCACTTTATGAACCATTCCCCATCATTTTTCCCTTCTCGTTCTCTCTCCTCTCCCTCCCCTTGTTGCTGCTGCTGCTGCCATCCCTCTCTCTCCCTCTTCACAAAAATCCTAGATCCACAATGAAATCAACCCCAAAACCCCATTCCCACTTCACAAAACTTGCTCCCAAGCTCACTAGCTACACATTGAACCTAGCAAGATTGGATTTGGAGGACTTTGAGCAACTCAAGTATTTTCTTGAGTTGCCAAAGAAGGTAATTTCTGCACCTATTAGAGTAGTATCTCATTTCTTATTGCATCCATTCTAGTTTCATGTCGATATGTTGTCGTTTGGTGGATTTGTGAAACTTTAAGTTAGGGTTTATGTGAGATCTGAGATTAAAGATGAAATTGAGGATTGCGGTGACCTTAGAACCCCTTGTGTGATGCTAATTTGAACCCAAACCTAAACTAGAAACCGGAATACGGATTTATGAGACGATGTCGGAGAAAAACTGTAAATCTGGGAGTGTTTTGTAGAATCTGCTATCACCCCGAGACCCTAAAAATAAAACTGAGTTGACGGTGAGATGTGCAGGCACCATGGAACCACCACACCAAACCTTAGCCCCCAACTCCAAAGTACGGCCACCAATTTATTCCTTCTGGCCGCAAATTGCGGCCAGAGCAGGAGGGAATTGCCTCGATTTTTGTGCATGGCCCTATTTCCTCTAGTCTTGACCCTGGGTATGTCTAGTTTTGACAAATTCTAGTTAGGGTAAAATCTGGGTTGATTTGCTTGAGTTGGCGTATGATTTGCGACTTGTTTTAGCATGGATTTTGGTATTTGATGATTCGTTTCTGTCGGGTGGCGTTTGGACGTCAACGACAAGTGGATATTGAACGTGTTTACATGCGAGACGATAGGTTTTTACCTATGCGAGTAGCGTGTGCTATTTTGGTTTCCGATGTGATTTTCATGTGCTTTAGCGTTGTGATATACTTGTAGGTACCCTACGTGATGTTGAGGCAAAGAAGATGAAGATGGCGACATCGGCACCGACACATGAGAAGCAAGGTGAGTAGATTTATATCTACGGGGAGAAGTCGGGTGGATGGCGTATAGCACCCCCGCAGTCCGTGGTGATGTATACGAATACATATACACACATATATTTATTATGTGTTGTTTGGAATTATTGATGGTAATAATGGTATTATTGGTGATAAGGATGTATTGGTTTATTATAGTGCGAAACCCTAGAGTAGTGGTTGCACCCACACATACACGTACACATATACTTGCATGCATTCTTTCATTTATCTGTGCGCATATAGAGGTGTGTATATCTACACATGGGTATGGGACTATGTGTTCATATACGGGATTGAGAATGATACATGGGATTGAGATGAGTCGATGAGGTTTGATTGAGGCCGTGAGATTCGGCGATATGACAGAGTTCGTATTTGAGATGTGATATGATGGTAGTGATACCGGATATGTGATGAGATGAATGTGATATTGACCCATACCCAGCTATTGGGATGTTGTACGACGATTTACCGTACGAGTTTTATATTGATGTTAGATCCGCACTCATGACTCGAGAATGTTATATGATATACTGTATCGTACGTGATACTATTCAGGCGAGATCACCGACTATATATATATATATATGTATATCGACTCAGATTTAGATGGCTTCCATACCCCTCCCGATTGACTTGATTGTTGGGTTCGTAGTTCGCATAGTAGGCGTTAGACTAGACCCGAGTCATACCTATTTCAAAACTAACGAATTGGGGATATTTTAAAGATAGGCAAAAGGGGATTCTACGGATATTTTCAAGCGACACATCTTTTCTTAAAACACCGTAGCCCTTATTTTATCAAAAGCCCTGATTCGTCTTATTTCAAAAGGCAAGGTTGCATATATATCTATTGAAGCAGGTTCTTTACTGTTGCGTTGATTATTCGATTCCGCATATTCATGCTATTTGCATTGCATCGCTTGTATTGTTGATATATTTCAGTCATGCTGCTAGGACACCAGCACCATTATCGATGATGCGTATGTTCCACGTACACTTGTTTGCCGGCTCACACACTTCATCATCGATAATTGCCATATCACTACACTGTAGTACTGTTGCATTCAGTGTATATTGCTTACATTTCTTTACATGTCGCATACATCATGCTTTCCGATTATACGCATTGAGATATGTTGTTTCCATGATATTTCTGGTTTTTGGGAACCGTGGGTGTTTCAAAAGGAGAATATGTAATTGTTTTAAAACCCGGTTACCCTTGATATGATATTTCAGTGCGTCCACCATGTGTTTTCTCGGTGCTGAGAGCGACATGTGAAACCCGATTCGAGGAGGCGGATAAGGCCGATTGCGGGTACATGGTGGACCCGGTATGGTACCCCGGGGCGAGAACGGTTTCGTTGTGTTGTAGACGGTGAGCCTGGCAGAGGGACTACTACCTACCGGTGATTGGTTGGACCTGGCGGTTATCCGGAGGATACTGACCAGAGTCGATAGATGGATATGGGCGTACTGCCGGGGCCGAGGGCCGATACCGCAGACAGAACCCGTAGGCCGATCCGGACTGACGGAGCCCTATATATGAGGATTTACGTGCCGATGCTGGGCACAGTTTTCATGATGTTTTCGAGTGTCGATGCTGGGCACTCCGGTTCCATGATTTTGACGTGTCGCGAGGGTCACAGATGGTTTATATCCTCATACTATTCCCATGCACATGCTTTATGATATTTACATGCATGATGGTTATTTTCATTGGGTGACGAGTGGACGGGATCCACGTACATGCAGATTTGATTACATTGATTATACCTCACATTTATGATATGCTATTACCTGAGGCACGAGCACTTGGCACTACACTCATGTATAGAGATTACATTGCCAGTTTAGCATGCTTCAGACTTATTCATATTGAGATTTATTTATATCTGATCGTATTGACCTAGGATGGGTCATGCATTCGATCTCTGCTTGTAGATATTTTCTATTCATGAGTTGGCAACTCACCCCCATTGTGCCACAGTTCTTGCAGGTTTTACCGTACAGATTCCATAGCGGCATTTCTGGCACACTGCTTCCTCATGGGTGACTTGCTTAGGTAGGTGGGTTCTTTTGTATCAGAACCGCCATTGTACATGTATTATTCATTGTATCTAGAATTCCATCAACCAAAACTTGTATATTGTTTCAGACTTAGAAAACAGTGTTGTATTATTTCGACCTTAGAGTCGCGCTTGTAGTATTACGGTTTTCTGGCTGTTTTGAGTTCTTTTTGGGTTTTGATCCTCGCCCTTTGGCGTTGTATATTATTATTGCTTGCGTGGTTATGACCGTCGATTGGCGAAGAGCTAGCTCCCACTTGGGGATCCTTTTATCATTTCATATATATTATTCTTGTTGTATCCCGTTCAGGGCCAGTTTTACAAAGGAAACTCTGCCGAAATTTTCAGGAAAGGTTACACATTTTAAAAATGCATATTCGGCTTAGTTGTTTAAAAACATTGATTTTCGAAACATGATTTCTTTACTTCTTAAAACCAGTTTTCCTTATTTACTCTTTAAATGGTTTTAGATTTCTGGGCTTTTGGCTTACTTGGATCAGATGGGGTCCTATAGACTTCATATGGTTCAAGGGCCAGTCACGTGCTCTTTCGGGTCGTGACAATATCAACCCCCAATACCGGAAGAGACGAATCCTGTCTAACCGTCACTGCCTCCAAGTGCTTCGGGACTGCACCCAACCACTACCTGTTTGCACGACTCAATAGAGCCGTGGTAGGGTAGTAATCTAAGAACAGTGCGAACACACTCGAGGCGAAGTGGCAGTGTCAAGTCAACGGACTAAGCTGTACTCATATCACCTGGGAACTGATAACTGACGATAGGTTTAATACCAACCAACAGTTCCCAGCGAGTCCTGTCCAGTGTACTCGTAACCTAACGAGCACCTACATACTATCTCCAGTACGACGTACTGATGGCTGTGGGACAGACCATCTCCCCTCCTGGGATGAGAAGCGTATACACTAGTCTACTCTAGTGTATCGATGCCCTGTTTCGATAATCCTATGACCAGGGACCTGTATAAGGATGTGCTTATAGACTACCCTGCCCCTACTAGTGTGACTGCCATCACAACGCTAGTAGTCAAGCAAAAGATCCTAAGGGCTCTATCAATATGTATTAGCAATATGTCAAAAGAAATGCATACGTATATTAAGATAGATACAAACCAAGTAGCATACTACCATATTGAGCAAGAATGTCAATCCGTGTATATATCACAAGCTTCCAAAATGTAATATACAAACTAGTACTATACAATAATGGCCTCTAGGGCATATCACACTAACACGTATATCATGCAGCATAAAACAGTAATATGCACATATCGAGAGAAAACCGCTCTTTTAAATGAATCCAGTTTTAAAATATATCATGCGGTTCCCAAATCTCCAAAATCAAGCCAGCATCATCTATGTATGTGCAAATATGTATGTACGCAAATATAGGTGTACAATATGTATGTACGCAAGAATGGGTGTATAACATGTATGTACGCAAGTATGGGTGTACAATATGTATGTATACAAGTATGGGTGTACAATATGTATGTACGCAAGTATGTCATGCAAGGAGTCATATCCTGATGCAGCAATCCTACTATGTAGTGACATGGCAATTATCGATGATGCATTGTGTGAGCCGGCAAATCTGTGTAAGTGTAACATACGCATCATCGATAATGGTGTAGGTGTACTAGCACAGACATATGCAATGCAATGAGAATAACATGAATGTAGCATAAGATAAATCATATGCGAAACGCTACTAGGTATACGTATCTACAATATATCCGAGTCGGTGAATCTAACAATCGACATCTAGCCTCGCAGCATCACGTACGGTATAATATATCGTACGGTATCCTCTAGTCAAGGGTATGGACCAAACATCAAGTCAAACTCATCACGTACGGAAAATCATCGTACGGCGGCATTAAACCATCAGGGATCCTATCAACCTATATGACAATGAGGGTACGGACCTAACTTTCATACGGCATATCACTCAAGATCCACAGCATTATATAAATCTACATGCCTATATCCCTGGGTCACATCCATAACAATCTCATATCTGGGGACCGGCAAGGTATCAATCATCTCAATCGACTCGCATCCGTATACCAACATATCATCATAACATCATATCACATCATATTTTCTTTTCATCGCATTTATCTCCCACATCAAGGCAATTTTACAAATACATTCTACCTATACTATAAGCATATGTATCTAATCTAACATACACACCCGAACCATACAATCAATTTTTACGTCGGCTATCTAATCTTATAGTATCCAATACGGCAATATCATCGAACATCATTCTCAAATCTCGTCATCACGTATTAATCTTATCATATCACTTCTAACTATCCTTTAGTTTCTAATATGGTTTCTCTAAATATCATTTAACCCTATCCATAGCTTTCTATTAAAAGTCCCTTAACCATATTCTATATATAAATCGGTTTCCATCAAAATTTGCGGGGGTGCTATACGTCATCCACCCGACTTCCTCCCGTAGATAAAGATCTAATCACCTTGATCTTTGCTTGCCGAAGTCGATGACGACATGCTCCGTCGCCGCGGAATCCACGCGAAGGTACCTACAATACATACACAGTCGCAATAGCATTAAAATCAAGTCCGTAAAACCAAAACGGCACACGGTGCGCTCATAGGTTAGAACCTATAGCCTACGCATGCAAAAGAATCAAACAACCCTTGTTGTTGACGTACAAATGCCAAACAATCCAAAACAATATCAAATACCAAAATCTTGCATTCAAAATACGGAAAACATAACCAAAAACCACACCAAAGTGCTCCCAGATTTTGACTCAGGTGAAATTGGGATGAGCAAACAATACTGGGATGATGTATATAGGGTATATGACCTACAGAAGCAACCTGGACCCAAAATTCCTTATGTGGCCGGCCACAAGGCCTCAAAATCCGGTGAGCTCGGTCAATATGCCTCTATTTGGGTTCGTTTTGTCAGGGTGGTCTCCTAGTGTGGTAATTAGGCCTCTGGACTTGTTTGTTAAACTCAGAAATTCCCCGGGTTGCTCCAGATTCACTGTAGGCACACCAAAAGCAACAAAACCGACATGGACACAAATTCTAAGTTCGTATTCTCTATTCTAGGTCCACCAATTGATCTCTAGGGTCTTGTACACCCTCACTACTGATCACAAGTCCACGAGTCACCCAAACCCTCTCTAGAATTTTCAAACTTCACAATTCACCGCTAAACCAATTCTAAACTAAAACTAGAATATAAAGGAACTTAAAACTAACTAAATGGTAGAAATTATACCTCATTTAGGCCACTCAAGAAAACCCTAGCTTCTCAATGTCATCAAAATCCCACTTTGATTGGTCCATTGTGTAGAAGATGAAGAGGGGATCATTTTTTGTGAAAGGGGTTTAAGATTTTGACAAGGTTTTTGAGGTGGATCTTGGGGTTGATGGTGGAGGGAAGTGAGGTTGAAGGAGATGAGGAAAAGATGAAGGAAATAATGGGGTGAACAATAGATGGCAGCCTTCTCCCTCTCACTCTCTTATTCTCACCTTCTCTCACTATTATTTACCCTTTTACTCTTTCTCTTTTTCTTTTCTCTTAAATTTTCAAACCAAAACACATAATACCCATAAAACAACACAAATGCAACAACATGTAACCAAATGCGACATGACATGGTGCACTAGCCATGAAAAACTGTAGAAACACGGATTTGGCCTAATCGCGATTAGCAGTGCGCTAATCGGGTTTTCATTTAAACTGCATATAATTGATTTTAAAAATGCGAAATTCTTTAAATATATTTTTAAATGAATAAATCATTTTAATTTCCGATTATTTCATAAATATTGGTATATATTTATACCTTTTTTCGAAAACCTCAATTTCGCAGATCGGGCAGTTTTCGGGAAATATATTATTTTAATAGTAAATTCTAAAAATAATATTTTATATTTTCCGAAATATTACAATCTTTCCCCCTTAAATAAATTCGGTCCCCGAATTTAAATTTAAACCCCCAAACGCTAAAACATTTCAATAATCAACTCAAATCAACGGGGCTCCGAAATCACAAAAGATACAGAATTACCACAGCGCACCTAGTGCGCCGGAAAACGAGTATAAAACTCAAAATCGAACTCCGTCAAGCGTCACGCAAATTATCGGATTTGCACGCATATTCTCGAAGTTACAATGGAAATACAGATCTCGAAATTTACTACTGAAATCCAATATATACTAATCAAATACTATAATATGTATATAGTACGCATCCTTCAAAAATCTCCAAAAACTGAATAATACACATGCAAAAATCCTTTCTAAATTGCTGTGTGATGCGTAACTCACGGCACAGGTGATGGACGCTCATTTGTAAGGTAGTAAATATACATTCATATATGTTTTGCTCAAATATACGTCCCGCCGTTTTGAAATATCCCAAAAGATCCCCCCCCCCCCTTTTGTGTTCGTGTCACTCACGGACACGTAAGAAATAGCGAGATTATAGCTCCTTTTTTAAAACCTCTGGTTAAACTTTTTATGCATGCAAAGTACTCAGGTACTGTCCTCAGATCAGTCATGTTTGGCTATTACGTAACATAGTGCTCATGATGAAAACAAGGTACTCAGGAGCAAAATCAGCCTCAAAAGGCGTATCCAACAATCACGTGCGTCTGGTGCGCACGGAAATCAAATCCAAATACAAGTGCCACGATATGCACAAAAGCAAAACTAAGTGCAACGGGTGTGCACGAAAGTATTTGTCCAGTGTAACGAGTGTGCACGACAACAACATCCGGTGCATCTATTTTGCACGAAAATCTCAATCCAGTGCAACTAACCATCACGAATGAAAATCCCAAACGAGTGCATCCGGTGTGCACAAAATCATATCTCATATCATGCGCCCAACATGCGTGAAAATTCAAATCAAGTGCATCCGTCATGCACGAATATAATCTAAATCAAGTGCATCTAACATGCACGAATGAAATCGCATCCAATATGCACGGATAAAATCTAAATCAAAGGCATCCAACATGCAAGAGTAAAATCTCCCTCAAGGGCATCCGATGGGCACAATTCCGATATCAAGCGCCTAATATGCGCAAAAATCCAACCCAAGCGCGTCAGGTTCGTATAAAACATCTAGTGCAGTATCATGCACGAAAACGAACATCAAGTGCAAACGCGCGCAAAAACATAAATCTGTTAAAACAAATGCTCAAAGACATAAATCGGGTGCAACCAATGTACAGGGTATAAATCTAGTGCAACTAATGCACGAATACCCGTCCAGTGCAACAAATGCATGAAATGCAAATCTATTGCAACTAATGTATGAAATACGAATCTGGTACAGCAATGCGCAAAAACATAAATCTGGTGCGAAAATTGCACGAAATGAAAATCTAGTGCAACAAATGCACGAAATACGAATCTGGTGCATCAAGTGCACAAAATCCAATATGGTGCATCCAGTGCACGGAATACAAATACAGTGCATCCAGTGCACGAAATACAAATACAGTGCATCCAGTGCACGAAATACAAATACAAAGCATCCAGTGCATGAAATACAAATACAGTGCATCCATTGCACAGCGTACAAACCTAGTACGTCAATTGCATAAAATATAAATCGGGTGCAACAAGTGCACGGAAATGCATTAATAACTCAAATGCGTATAAAAAGCAACACCGAGTGTACCAAGGTGTATAAAATCATAAACGCGTGCAACTACGTGCACAAAACACGTATCAATGCACTGCAAGCATATGTGAGCTATACCGAGTGCAAAAATCAAATCGAGTGTGTACCACATGCACAAAATCAAGGCAACTGTATGAAATCCACGAAATCATAAACATGTGCAGCCAAGGCACAAAATCAATATCAAGTGCAATAGACATGCACAAATCATAAACCATCACCACGGTGTATAAAAACATATATCAAGTGCAATAACTATGCACAAAAAGTGAATACCCAGTAGGTGCAGCCATGGTGCACGAAAATAATATCATGAAACTCAAATCAAAGCGATATAAGCGTGATACTCGGATCACAAACGCAAATCGCAACAAATGACATTGATGCACACCTCCTACAATGTCGAAAAAGTGTCGGTGCGTCCAAACTGGTGGAGCAAGAACAATCGCTTGCCTCCTGCTCCCGGTCTGGCGTCCTCTGTCTCTGGATCCTCATTTTCTCTTCGGATTACCAATCTCGCAATCTATCGGCTCATCGGCCCGGTCAGGTGTGCTAACGGGAACGATTCCGCTCTGGTACTTCTTTGGTCATCTTTCGGCCAATTATCACGACCACTCGTAAAGCAGCACGTCACTGGCGTCGGCCTATGGCCCTCTGAATACACGTGACACAACTGATCCTCGGTGCAATTCTCATCGCAGCAGTGTCCTAGAAGGAACCTGCTCAAGATCTCTTCTGACCTCACCTATGCCGAACAATACGGAGGCTGGTACTCTTGCATAATCTTTTCTCGTCTTCTGGACGTCTGCGTTCTCCGCACAACATTTCCTCAGGAACTGGTCGTATCCCAACGCCTCGGTATGCATATCAGATCTCTAATCTCGACGGGGAGTAACAACAGATCGTCAGCATCTTGCATGAACCTCTGGTTCCACTCGTCTTTATTATCATCCACTTCGACATCACGTCACACTATCTGCGTAATGCAATGGTTCTTGGCTACAGTCAATCCGGAGTCTCTCGTACGGACTCGAAATTACGAACTCGATATCTTCATCACTCTATAGAAGATATCTGGTCGAACACGTCCTCGGGAACTCGTCCCAACCATCGGAAGAATACTCAACACTCGTCCGCTCTCGATCAACTCATAACACATCTGGGTGAGGTCCTCTATCCGAAGCTGGTCAGCTTGCTGATCTCTTATCACATGATATTCGAACGACGTCAAACCTTTCGATCGATTCGTCAAAGTCCCAAAATTCCCCGAAAGCTCAACACCTGAGCACGGTCTAATAATATCCAGTACATGCCACAGTACCTATGGACCAACCGTAGAAGGGCAAATCCAAGCCTCACTGATGGCACCGCTGAACTGCTACAAACCCTAAGGTTCAGAAGCGGTTCCATGGTCATTATGTCGAGTTAGGGTTTCATTCTTCTAGAGGGGTCACAGAATTACTTACGTGTTCCTTCGAATACTTTAAACTCGGAAAAATGGGTTTCTGACATTCGTTCGAACTTTTTAACTTTGCCTAGACAACACGTGAATACCCTTCGTCCGCATGCTAAACAACGCCTCAATCCTCCAGGAAAGACGATACATCAACGGTCATCTCTGGATCGGTCTACTATAGATCTGAGTAAGACTCTCCACACCGGAAATCTTCAACTCAACTAGGCCTGCGTCGTCGCATCAATCTGACGAATCACCTTCATCTCTTAACTCGCGATAGACTAGCTATCATCTGTCGCATCTCTACCTGGAAGCTCCAGCGATCTCATCTCGTAAAGTCTGGAGGCGACATCCTATCAATCTCAGCAACAGCTGGGTCATCTATCTGCACGATAGATGACATCATAAATTTTGAGGTAGGCTGTACATCAACAGTCCACTCGCAACTGGCAGCTCTAACAATGGCCCGATCATCCGGTGTAAAACCAAACACTCGCCTCAACAAGAGATCACAACACAAAATCCACATCGAGACGTTTCCATGTCACCCGAAAACACAATGGTCAGTTCTCGTCCATGACGAGCTCACCCTGACCGCATCACTAGCAGCAGCCCCATCTGCGCTCAAACCATGGTGAAGCGTGTATCGATGAAAACAGATCAAGGTCATGAAAGGAAACGACAGATCCAGAATGAATACATGATCATAAGAAGAAATAGCATCAATGAAAGTATGATCATGGAACGAACAGAATCAAGGATCTCAAATGGATATATAATCATGGGTACGAAGAGAATCACAGATCTCAAAATATGTACATCCTAAGGTTTCTTAAGTGAAGTATCATATCGTAAATATGTCGCGGAACATACGTACGGTACGTCACTCTACTCAAGCTACCTACTACATCAATCAGGGTCAGCCTGTGAAACGAAAGTTCAGGTCTAATACCACCCTCCCCCCCCCCCCCGGTTCAAGTCTAAGTTCTGTAAGGTCAAGCCTAGGTTCCGAAATATATATACATGCCCTAGACTCCGCATAGTCAAACCTAGACTCGAACCAAGGTTAAACCTAGCGCTCTGATACCAACTTTGTCACGACCCGAAATTTAGCTCGTGATCGGCACTTAAATCACGCAACATCTAAAGACATAACGTAATTCAAATAAGCTGAAACCCAAAAATCTAAACCTTTTTTAAGAAAATAAAGAGGTGAAGTTTTGAAATAAAGGTATGGTGAATATCATAAGTTTTCTTAAATACACAAGTAATGGAATGTGAACATGCAAGTAAATTTTTACTAGTTGAAAACATGTTTCGTCTTTTAAAAAAAATTGGGCAGCACCTCCTTCGTATATTTTGATCCAAAACCATAAATACATGATAATGATAAAGGCATCCCCAAGCGGGAGCTAGCTCTTCCCCAACCGGCGGATCCATAACCACGCAAAGCATAAATATAAGTATACGATGCCCAACGGTGAAGATCGCCAAAATAAGCAAGACAACAAAACCACAAGTAGCGGAAAACCCCTAGCTCTAAGTATCGCAACCACAAGTCTCACTAAGTCTCATTACTTATACAATTATTAATTTTGATTGATGGAGTTGACTAGATACAATATGAATAATAAATACAAGAGGGGTACGATCAACATGTACCACCTACCAAAGCAAACCACCCGAATGCAGCTATGTGCCAGCGATGTCGCTACTGATCCAAGCGGTCAACCTGCAAGAACTGTGGCACAACGGGGGTGAGTTGCCAACTCGTGAGTAGAAAAGCATCAACAAGTAGAAATCGAATAAACGATGACTCGTAGGTCAACTGTATCATAAAGGTAATACTATGATATTTAGGGTGACCGTGTCTGCATATGTGCCAACAACATAAATAAATGCCTATCAGCATGTGGATATCATCCAACAATATAATCAATGTGTGTATGCATGTGGATCTCATCCAACAATATAATCAATGTATGTATGCATGTGGATCTCGTCCAACCATATAATCAATGTGTGTATGCATGTGGATCTCGTCCACGTGTCAACCAATGACACGTCAATATCATGCATGTAAATATCATAAAAGCATATGCATGAAAGTATGAGGATATAAATCAACGTGTGTCCCTCGCGACACATCAAAATCATGGAACCTGGGTGTCTAGCATCGACACTCGAAACATCATGAAACCCGTGTCCAGCATCGACATGTAAATCCCCATATATCTCAAGCGCCGCATCCTCAAATCGGCCCTCAGGCGCCACACATCCTGGTCGGCCCTCATATCCATCTCACTACTCCGGTCGGTATCCTCCGGATAACCGCCGAGTCCAAATACTATCACCGGTAGATAGTTCTTCCCTGCCCGGCTCACCGTCTAACAATACGAGTCTTCTTGTCCTGGGGTACCTCACAGGGTCCACCATGTACCCGCAGACGGTGCATACCGCTCATCGAATCGGGTTTCATATGCCACTCTCAGAACCGATAAAACGCATGGTGTACGCACTGAAATATCATATCAAGAGAAACCGGGTTTTATAACAATACATACTTTCTTTTGAAATCACCACGGTTCTCAAATCCAGAAATCTCATGAAAACAGCATATCTCAATGCGTATAATCATAAAGCATGATGTATGCGACATATAATAGAAATGTAAGCATATCTGTATATCATGCAACATAAAACAGTAATATGCACATATCGAGAGAAAATCGCTCTTTTAAATGAATCCAGTTTTAAAATATATCTTGCAGTTCCCAAATCTCCAAAATCAAGCCAGCATCATCTATGTATGTGCAAATATGTATGTACACAAGTATGGGTGTACAATATGTATGTACGCAAGTATGGGTGTATAATATGTATGTACGCAAGTATGTCATGCAAGGAGTCATATCCTGATGCAGCAATCCTACTGTGTAGTGACATGGCAATTATCGATGATGAAGTGTGTGAGACGGCAAATCTGTGTAAGTGTAACATACGCATCATCGATAATGGTGTAGGTGTACTAGCACATGTATATGCAATGCAATGAGAATAACATGAATGTAGCATAAGCTAAATCGTATGCGAAACGCTGCCAGGTATACGTATCTACAATATATCCGAGTCGGTGAATCTAACAATCGGTATCTAGCCTCGCAGCATCACGTACGGTATAATACATCGTGCGGTATTCTCTAGTCAAGGGTATGCATCAAACATCAAGTCAAACTCATCACGTACGGAAAATCATCGTACGGCGGCATTAAACCATCAGGGATCCTATCAACCTATATGACAATGAGGGTACGGACCTAAGTCTCGTACGGCATATCACTCAAGATTCACAGCATTATATAAATCTATATACCTATATCCCTGGGTCACATCCATAACAATCTCATATCGGGGACCGGCAAGGTATCAATCATCTCAATCGACTCGCATCCGTATACCAACATATCATCATAACATCATATCACATCGTATTTTCTTTTCATCGCATTTATCTCCCACATCAAGGCAATTTTACAAATACATTCTACCTTTACTATAAGCATACGTATCTAATCTAACATACACACCCGAACCATACAATCAGTTTTTAAAAGATGCGAATCGTAGTGTTGAAAGTATGGGCTACGGTGTTTTTATGAAAAAGATATCGTTTGAAAATCCGTAACGTCACTCAAGGTATCCGTTTAAGAGATGCATACGATTCTTCGGTTTGGAAATAGGTATGGTTCGGATGACACATTTACGTCGGCTATCTAGTCTTATAGTATCCAATACGGCAATATCATCGAACATCATCCTCAAATCTCATCATCGCGTATTAATCGTATTATATCACTTCTAACTATCTTTTAGTTTCTAATATGGTTTCTCTAAATATCATTTAACCCTATCCATAGTTTTCTATTAAAGGTTCCCTTAACCATATTCTATATATAAATCGGTTTCCATCAAAGTTTACGGGGGTGCTATACGCCATCCACCCGACTTCCCCCCATAGATACAGATCTACTCATATTGATCTTTACTTGCCGAAGTCGATGACGCCATACTCCGTCACCTCAGAATCCACACGAAGGTACCTATAATACATACACAGTCGCAATAGCATTAAAATCAAGTCCGGAAAACCAAAACGGCACACGGTGCGCTCATAGGTTAGAACCTATAGCCTACACATGCAAAACAATCAAACAACCCTTATTGTTGACGTACAAACACCAAACAACCCAAAACAATATCAAATACCAAAACCTAGCATTCAAAATACGGAAAACATAACCAAAAACCACACCAAAGTGCTCCCAGATTTTGACTCAGGTGAAATTGGGATGAACAAACAATACTGGGATGATGTATATAGGGTATATGACCTACAGAAGCAACCTGGACCTAAAATTCCTCCATGTGGCCAGCCACAAGGCCTCAAAATCCGGTGAGCTCGGTCAATATGCCTCTGTTTGGGTTCGTTTCATCAGGGTGGTCTTCTAGTATGGTAATTAGGCCTCTGGACTTGTTTGTTAAACTCAGAAATTTCCCGGGTTGCTCCAGATTCACTGTAGGCACACCAAAAGCAACAAAACCGACATGGACACAAATTCTAAGTTCGTATTCTCTATTCTAGGTCCACCAATTGATCTCTAAGGTCTTGTACACCCTCACTACTGATCACAAGTCCACGAGTCACCCAAACCCTCTCTAGAATTTTCAAACTTCACAATTCACCGCTAAATCAATTCTAAACTAAAACTAGAATATAAAGGAACTTAAAACTAACTAAATGGTAGAAATTATACCTCATTTAGGCCACTCAAGAAAACCCTAGCTTCTCAATGTCATCAAAATCCCACTTTGTTTGGTCCATTGTGTACAAGATGAAGAGGGGATCATTTTTTGTGAAAGGGGTTTAGGATTTTGACAAGGTTTTTGAGGTGGATCTTGGGGTTGATGGTGGAAGGAAGTGAGGTTGAAGGAAATGAGGAAAAGATGAAGGAAATAATGGGGTGAACAATAGATGGCAGCCTTCTCCCTCTCACTCTCTTATTCTCACCCTCTCTCACTATTATTTACCCTTTTACCCTTTCTCTTTTTCTTCTCTCTTAAATTTTCAAACCAAAACACATAATACCCATAAAACAATACAAATGTAACAACATGTAACCAAATGCGACATGACATGGTGCACTAGCCATGAAAAACTATAAAAACACGGATTTGGCCTAATCGCGATTAGTAGTGCGCTAATCGGGTTTTCATTTAAACTGCATATAATTGATTTTAAAAATGCCAAATTCTTTAAATATATTTTTAAATGAATAAATCATTTTAATTTCCGATTATTTCACAAATATTAGTATATATTTATACCTTTTTTCGAAAACCCCAATTTCGCAAATCGGGCAGTTTTCGGGAAATATATTATTTTAATAGTAAATTCTAAAAATAATATTTTATATTTTCCGAAATGTTACAGAGCCGTTGGGGAAAAGTGGGCGGGAAAGAAAGGATGCGTGGGAGAAGACAAGGAGGGGTGTGAACGGGTCGGGTCGGGTTGGTGATTGCGGACTTAGGCTTTAGAGTTTAGGTTAGGATTTTATATTTAAATATAATTAAAATATTAAAAAATATGGAAAAATTTTGGGAAAATCCGGAAAAATAAGGAAAAATTATATACGGAAACTGGGGATTTACAGTTCTATATAGAAAACTAAAAATGAATATTTTCAAGCATTATTTTTCAATCATATATTCTATTATTTTTTTTGTTTATCCTAGGATAGTTAAAATAGGGGAATTGGATGGATTTATAAATATTTTAAATAAAATTAACTCCATCTCAATATTTTTATAATTTGTCGGGAGTCAAATATATAAACTTCTGAGAAAAGTTTACATTATTTTAATCTCTACAAAATCTGTTAATCTCTACAAAATCTGTCAGACCTATTATGGGGTTTTCTCTTCACAACAAAATTTCATATACATATATAAGCAATATTCTTAATTATTTATTAATTAACCTTTTGTTTTCCTTCATGGAAGGATGGTTATAATAAGCTAAATGTTTGGTTTTTTCTATAAAAAAAATCAACTCCATCTTGGTTGTCTTAAATAACAATATTGTTAAGGAGCAATACTTTTCTTACCAACAATTTTTTTTAGCCAAGAGACAAAATGGTAGGACCCACAACACCTACGTAATTGTATCAAACAGGTAGGACCATGGTATTTGTCTTTTTGGTAAACTTTTGGATAGACAAATTGTGGTAGGAAAAATATTTTTGTATTGTTAAGATTCAAATAAATAAACTTATCATTAAGTTAGTTATCTTCTTTGAGCCTTAACAATATTTTTAGATCTCATATGTGGTTTTCTAGTGTTTTTTGTAGTAAAATGCATATATATAACCTATTTCAAGCATTATTATTTTTATCCATATATTCTATAAATCTTTTGTTTTTGGTTGAGTGGAATTGTTAAAATAGGTGCATGGATCTATAAATTTTATAAATGCAATTAACCTTATCATATGTCTTGTTAAATTTTTTATTTTGTTTATAATAGGATGGTTAAAATAGCAGAATTGATTCGATTTATCAATTTTATAAATAAAATTAGCTCTATTCGGTTAAATTTTTTTATTTTTGTTTATGGTAGGATGGTTAAAATAGGAGAATTGATTGGATTTATTAATTTTATAAATGAAATAACTCCATCTCAATGTAGAGATTTAAATATATAAACTTTCTTATAAGAGGAAATGAGTAGTTTATATTTTTTGAGCCTCTACAATATTTTTAGATCTTGCATGGGTTTTCTTCATTTTCCACATATAAAACTTTTTAAGCATTCTTTTTCTTAAAGTATAATCCATTTATTCGTTTTTGTTTTTGGCAGGCTAATTAACAGGTAAATCATTTGGATCTTTTTTGCAAAAAAAGAAAAGGAAAAGGAAAAAGAAAAAATTAACTTCATCTTTATAGCCTCATGAAAATATTGTTGAGGTTCAGATATATAAAGTTATAAACTACACGTTCTTTATGCCTTTACAATATTTTTAGACCTCGCATGGAGTATATTTCAGTTTAGGAAAAAATGCGTCGAAATTAGTCATCCTTTGCAATCATCTAATTCATGTTACGTAGCCCTACACTGGAACAACAACTCTGAAGTAGAGTCAGATATTGTCAACAATAGCTAAATTATTACAACCCATATATATAAGTATAAACTAAAAAACTAAAAAAAAATTAAAGTCAAAGCAAAAACATACACAAAGCTAAACCAAAGCAAATATGTACTTCGCCCAAAGCCGTCAAATTCTTGCATTATCTGTAAGCCATGCATACGAGATTTTTCGTTATATGTCTCATGTCGTTGTTAAAACACACATTGGGGGACATTATGCTCATGAATTCAAATGGGGAGCATCTTTTCAAATTATTTATGTTGGAAACATTAGTATAAAACATTATGATGGATACAGATATGAGATCTCATTATCCTATCATCCACGTGCAAGACACGTGCAATAATCCAGTACAATGGAAATATTTTCCTCAACCTACCTCGGCCTTCATAAAATTTGCCCTCCTATCCCATAACAAGGCCAAGATATTTGAACTTATCAACCGTTCGAAGAAAACAACTTGATTCGTTCCCAAATACCCCCCACACGTCTCCAAATGCATGTTGATTAAATTTTCAATGTTTCCAAACGCAGGTTGATTATTGAAGGCATGTTTTTATTTTTCTTGAATACCACTGTTATAGCAAATCGAACTAACTAAGAGTGAGTTATACCTCAAGAGCTATTCAAGTTTGGAGAGAAAAGTTTTCCTTAAGTACCTACTTGCCAAATTATAATAGTTGAAGGCATCATATATATGATAATTTAAGTTTGTAACATAATTAATTCCTAAACACAAATGAACTTGTAAATTATTCGACATTAATTTCTATATACATACATCCATACAAGATACAGCGATCTAGAATCTGGCTGCTTCACATATCGAGATAGTTGAAGACATGGGTCATTGGTATGGAATTCTTGGAAAATAGTTTTTAAAAGCTGTCAAAACCGACATAACCTTAATTACCAATGAGCTATAGCTTAGTTGGTACGAACATTTTCCTCGGAAGAGTGTGGGGTTCGAATCCTAGGAATCCAAACAGGGAAAGTGGCCACGGATTAATGCCTTTGGGGCAAATTCATGGGTTCTCTGGGTGCGTATGTGGGTTGTGTGCTTGTGTGTGATGTGTATGGGTGTGGTATGTGTTATGTGGGGCTTACGGGCCAATGCCAAAAAAAGAGGAAAAAACCTTATTATCAATTTTGAGTTGTTTTATGTTTGAGGATCACAGAAATAATGAAGTAAATATAAAGTTATAGTTAATAGTAGGCTAAATGGCAGGAAATATCCCTGACATTTACCCCAATGGCAGGAAATATCCCTAACATTTATCCCAATAGCAGGAAATACCCTTAACTTTCTAAAACCAGCATTTTGCCCTTCTCGACTTTAATTGATTCACAAAATGACTTTTATATAAATGTTTGATTAAAAAATAATTCTTTCTCTCTCTTTCTTATATACCCTCATTATTTTTTATATTACCAACAACTTTCAAATTTCTTTCAGTTTTTTTTAATATCTCCAAACTTATTAAGTGGCTGCTAAATTATTTTTTCAATTTAATTTATTTTTCAATTACCAACTTGACTCACATCATCGTCGTTGTCATCATCTTCTTCGAACCCATCCTCATCTTTTTTCTTCACATCCCCTAATCTCATTCATTCTAATTCTCTTATCTTTCTTTCTGTTGTCATAATCTATTTGTTTCTTCTCCTCCGCTCTTTCTTTCTATTTACTTTCAAATTAATAAACCCTTCTATAAAAAAACCCAAAATTTAGAAAATTATAACCAGAAGAAACCTAGAATTATGCGAATCCAAACATAAAAAACATCTAAAAAATAAAACGCCTAATTCTATCAAATCTTATAAAAAAAACCTAACTCGATCAAGCAATTTTTGTTTTGGAAATTCAAGGGAATAAGAAGGATTGATGGGCATTTACATTTTTTTATCGATTTCTATCAAAATTAATCATCATTTAATGATGTTTATTTTATAAAAAAAAACTTAAATTTTTTGGGAGGTGCAGGTAATATAGAAGAATAATACGGATACATCGAATTTGCATAGAATTTTAATGGGTATTTCAAAAAATCATTGATATAAATATTTAAATAAAGGGTATTCTAAGAATCAATTAGAGTTGAATGAGGAAAAAGTGCTAGTTTTAAAAGGTCAAGGGTGTTTCCTGCCATAGAGGTAAATGTTAACTGCCATTTAGCCTTCATAGTAAAAGCAAATATGTGCAAATCTGAATCGATATTACATAATTAACTCTTAATAGCATGTTGCTTGTTGTTGCTATCTCAAAGATGCCGGCCACTATTTTCATGATTCAATATGAATTCATATGGCATGACATTTAATCTTAGGGGTTGTTTGTCTGCCAGGAATCGCCAAAACAAATAAGAATCCGGAGACAAGATATTTACTATTCACAAAAACAAAAAGTGGCCTAATTATTATTTCATTGTTTGTTTATAAAGAATGGGAGCCTCAACGTTTTAGCAATTGAGTCCAACATTTTAGCAATTCAAATCCGGGCTTTTCGAGAGGAATTGGTAGTTTCCAAAGACACATAGGATTTGGATATTTAATTTATTGAAAAATGAGTTATGGTTACTGTCACGCCCCTCTTTCCAAAATACGGAAAACGATGGATGACTAGGTCAGCCATACTCCTACGGTCAAGGAATAATCCCGCCGTAGTCACACTTCGGCTTCTAGCATTACATGGTAATCAGTAAACAAAGCACAGCAGTAAAGGAAATACATCACTGAAATATTACATCAAAGTTCATTGTTCATAAATTACAAATAAGCAAGAAGAGCTACTAACCAAGTTCGAATACACAATCTCTTTAGGGAAAACGGAAAAGAAGAAAAAGTACTCCGGACTAGATCTCCGTCAGCTCGAAAGGTAAATCCGACTTCTGCGTTGGTTCTTCCTCGAGGTCTGAGCATGCACACTCAGGTCGTCAGAGCGACGTAATAGCAATTTTTATATTAATGACATGAAACATGCAAATACGATAATAACAGTGAAAGTAAAATGCTGATAATCGCTATGTCACTAAATGATGCAGAGTATGATCTGTGTCCCTATCAGTCTCTAGGTCATGTTTGAAATCATATAGTGGAAAGGAGGATCATGTTTAACAGGAGTCTCGTACATACCCGAGACAACGGCTCACACGTCCGGGACATAACCCTGTCAGCCGGATCGCTAGATCCTACCTAATATATATAAGAATCACTGTTCGAATGATCATCCTCTAAAATACGGTCCCGCTAAATACGATGCTCTTTCCACTTCGATTTCCCTTTTTTCCTCAGGTTTACACTATTGATGATTATGATTTAGTCGTATACAAGTATGCACCAATAACACGGTTTTGTCACTGTTCATTGTATTAATCACTGTCACGAATCATTCACTTTTCCATTGGTGTACTTGACACTCCTAAACCAATACCATTCACGCACGATAATGCAATGTCCACTGAATAATAACGAGCACTATCACTATGTATATGGCAGTTGGGTAAGGTATGTACATTTATGCAGTTAACAAGTCATGTGTGATATGAACTATTATGCACGTCATGAGCTTACAAAAATTGCAGTAATTCATATGTTCAGAACTCAATGAAACGTTACAAATACGGTAACAAGTACACTCTGTCAACAGTTCAGCAAAATTCGTATCAGTACAATCGGATTTCTGGTATTCAAGTTACAGCCATTTCAATTTAAGTGCTCGCTGCAGGAAATTCAGTTTCTGAACTGAGCGTCCGTTTCGCGGCACAATTTTCACCCAGTTGGGGTCAGAATTTAGCGATGCTACAGTTAAATGAAAATTAGTGTTTTCAGTAGGGTTTTCAACGCAACAGACGGATTCTCAATCGCATCTGTACGTCAGAAGTTATGCGCTGTTCAACACTAGGGTATCGGTTCTGCTTCTGTTTGGGACTGCTATGCGTCCTGATCTTTTAAATTGCAGTTTAAATAATAAACGACGATATAACGGGGTGAAATCACTTGTGTTATTTATCTAACAGATTGATCTTCAATAAAATGCAGGGTTCCGCAACAAACAAGTCCAGGCAGCGAAGGGGTAACCATCATGAGACATAAAACAACCACCAGAGCTGCTTTGGACTGCAGTCCAGAGCCACTCTCCGAACCAATTCTTGTCATAATTTCAGTACAGAAACAATTAAGAACTTGTATAGGGTTACAATTCGTCGAGTCGGCTTCGATTTGAGCCCTCGAACGCATCATTTCAATATGTACACAATTAATTATAATTTTAACAAGTTTCAGGTGCTGGAAATTCTCAGTTTTTACGGATGTAATTGGGGGTGTTCGTTAAGCCATTAACAATTGGATTTTCCAGTAAAATTTCTATACAGTGCTCATTGCTACACGGGCCAGAATATGCAATCAAGTTCCATCAATTTAATGTAATATTTTCGTTCGGGTCTCGCATCAAACACTTATGTCGTTTAAGTTTTCATGAATCGTAACATGGAATTAATACGGTTTTAATTTGTAACGGAAATAAACTATCATGTAGCAAGTAGGGTACTTGCCTGGAGACGTTTTGGCGACGCACGGCAGCGGCAACGGCACGAACGCGTGAGGAATGGCGCGATTTGGATTCATGGCCTCGGCTCGCGTTTCGGTTTCGTCGTCGGAGTTGTCCGGGGAACCACTCATGGTCACTGAAGGCGGAGTGTGGCGCTATGGATCTCTGTGAGTGCGCTGGGGTCGACGATGGTCGGCGGTGTCGCTCCGGCAATGTGCACAATGGGGGTGTTTAGCTGTGGGTTTAGAGAGAGGGAGAGAGGTAGTAGGGCTCGGTTTGGAGGTGTTGGTGACACTGATGATGATGTTGAGGATGAAAGGGATCGACGGGGGTTTCAGGTGCAGCGGGGGCTCGCCGGCGTCGAGGTGTAGGGGTGGCCGAGATAGGTGTCGAGGGTCGGCGATTGAAGAGAGCGGGTGTTGAGGTGAAGATGAGGGCTTTAGGAGGAAGCTAGGGTGCTCGGTGATGAAGGAGGAGGTCGGTCGTCGTCGTCGTCGGGGGTGAGCGGGTGATGGGAGCTCGAGTTTGATTTTCTGTAGATAGAGAGAGATGAGGAGGAGTTGGAGAGTGAGGGTGTGAGGGAGAGAGGAGTTGGAGACGCGGAGTGGTTTGAGGGGCTCGAGAGGGTGTGCGGCGTGGGCGACAAGCACAGAGATGTGGGCGACGAGGCAACGTGGGTACGCGCGACATGGGTACGCGCTGAAGAGAAAAAGAGCGGGAAGATTTTAGAACGAAAGGAGAAGAAGATGAAGTGGAGCGGGTCGGGTTTGCTGCGGGCGCGGATAAGGGAAAAGGCTGGGTTGAGGAAACGGGCTGGGCCAGGGAGTTTTTTAGTTTAATGTTTTAATTAAATTTTAATTTTCTTTGGGCTTGGGCTGGGGATTTAATGATAAAGGGAAATTAAGGTTTTAATTCACGAAGAATGGGGAGTGGTTAGGTTGCTGGGCTGGGGATCATATTATTTATTTTCTTTGGTTTTAATTAATTTGTTTTGTTATTTAGTTTTGGGCTGGGGGTCGGAGGTTAAGGATTATTTGTTTTAGTTTTTAAAGGGGTTTAGAAAGATTTAAATATGACAAATCTAGCAACCAATTTCCTACAAAAATACGAGGGAAAAAAAAAAGGAAATACTCGGAGACTACGAAAAATATATAAGGATTTTCATTGGTGGAAACGGGGATCTACAGTTACCTTCTTTTTCACCACCTTTTGCTTTTTAATTTTTTGCTCTTATGAGGTGAGAGTTTATCAAACTCATCCCATATAAACTCTATACCAATTCCAAAATCCAATTCATATTTTATTTTGAAACAACCAAACTAAGTGGCAAAACATAACACGATTCCTTGCAAACGAACAATGAAACGGCAGTTTCAAGGACATCAAAAAAAAAACATTGTATGATACAAAACACCATTCCTGTTTCTAATTCCAGAACCAAACAACCCCTTACTGTACTATTCAACTGGCATAAATCTATTGATAGTCAAGATGCCTTAATTGCCAATTCTAAACTTAGTTCTCCATGACAAAGCAGTCGAGGACCAAAAAAAAAGGAAAAAGAAAGGAAAGGAATTCTATCCCGATAAATTTTTCACTCTCTATTTAAAATGTCTCGGTTTCTATCCAAAGAACATATATGTACAATTTCATTTAGGAATTGTCTGCTTGATTACTTGGATATAATCAACAGTACAGTGTATTAAAAAAAAAGATTCTTCCTTCTGAATTGAATATATTATACAATTACATTGTTGTCCTGGTAATAAAATAGCACACTCCCGACCTCCTAATTACAACGGGGCCACAAAAAAGATAGAAAATTATTCAGGCCTACAAACTATCACAATCCTACATCCCAACAGAATTGATACCAACCTCTCACACAAGTCGAGGCTATAATAAGAGCAAGAATATACAAGGATAGTAACAAAAACATGAACAAAACCAATGAAGAAGAATATGTTTCCCTTTTATTTCCTTCACCTAAATTTGTTGAGCAAACAGAAGGAAAAGTTGGTATCATAAGGTGGCAAATGGGCCGGAGAACCCGCCGGGCCGGGCCTCGTTAACCTAATTCAAAAAATTTTGAATGGAAGACCGGGGAGAGAACATGAGTTCTCATACAAGGATCGGAAATTCTTGGACGGGGTGTTTTTTCAAAAAAATTAGAGGGTTGGTTTTTCAAGATGCTTTTTTTATTGATGGAGAGAATCATTTGGTGTGGAAGAAATTTTTAAATTTTTGACCATTGGGAGAAAAATAACTAGGGATAGAAGTTTTGATTTTGTTAGAGTTAGACGGATTTTAATTTATTAAATATGTTTTAACATATAAGATAACTTAACATTCATAATTCAAGAATAACAGGATACCGATAGAAATATAGAAATATAAACATAACAACAAACAAATAAAGAACATATAAATATAAAATACTAAAGACACCCTACAACAAACTGATAAAACGGATTCCTAGAGGCTTGGAAGGTGTTTCCGATATTCTGTTGTCTTCGTTCCCCGTTTCTTAACGAAAATCTTTTTGACCCGGTCGAATATTTAGGTATGAATGTCCTTTACTTCATACCGTGCGATAAACACGACACGTTGATCGGAAGGAAGATAAACATAAAAAGGATCATTCGCGCCGGTTCCACATCTGTTGTGATCAAAATAATATCGAGTGTCATTATTTATGGTAGTCTTTGATCGAAAGGATCGGTAGGAGTATTTTCTGCAGGAATTTCTTCTGCAGGATGTACAAGAAAGGTATGCTTGTCAAAGGATTCTTCCAACGAACTCAAAAAAGAATGAGACAAAATAAACAACAGAATCCACAAGGGATTCAATGTCAAGCGTACAGGATAGAAAGACTCTTTCTTGGCATGAAGTTTGTATGATGAATGTGACCCTCTCTAGACAACGAGGATGCACCTAGTTGATATGGTGCTCTTTATCATGGTTAGATGATTATTGCAAGTATAGACTTTAGGAACAAATGAGAAAAATTGATTTGAAAGAAAACATTCACTTCAATTTATAGAGAGAAAAGGAAAGGAATACTTTATTATAAGATAAGCAAAAGGATTTTCAAATGCCTAATAATGATTTAGAGAAGTTTGATTGGTTTGTATGTAAATATGTTATGAAATTTTTAAAAATATTTTATACTTCAATTAAAATTTTATCTGGTATTTATTACTCAACTACATATTTATCAGTAGAACAATTATTATATGTTAATAAAATTATTAATAAACATTTATTTATTTTATACTACAAATACAAATTTATAAGTAGAAAAAAATATCATCAAAAAACCAAGGTTTTTAAAATAACAACATTTAAATTGCGTTTGGGCCGGCCCGACCAAAGCTAGGCCTAAGGCCAATCTAGAGTTTGGGGCACCAGGGCCAGCCTAAGGCCAGGCCCAAAGCCCGAACAACCAGGCTTGGCCCAGCCTGTTGCCCGGCCATGACCTGGCTTCAAACCGGCCCGGCACGCTAATAACTCTTGCACAGATCAAACTAGATTGTGTATATATTACAATATTTTACGCCATAAATGCATGCATGTAGTGATGCATGAACTGACTTAATGATACAAGCCATCCATTTCTTTAGCAATGGCCAAGGAGTAGTAGTCGTTATAGTTGAGTAAGCTCCAGAAACGGAAAAGGCTAAATTCACCATGCTTTGGGGACTTCAGATACAATCCGTACAAATCTTTGATGTTTCTCTCAAACGTAGTTTTTATGGCAAAGACCTGTAGCATTTAACACAAAGAAGGTAATTTATTTTCCTTCAAAAAAAGGATAAAACAAAAAGGCCGAAAAGGGATGCAAGACCAAAGTGTGGAAAACAAGATGCCAAGAAAATGGCTAAATTGCAGGAAACCCCTAGTTTTTGCCAATTTAACAGAATACCTCCAATAACTTTGAAAAAAAACTACTTAAGGACTCACTTATTGCCAATTTTTACATTCCACTATTTTTTTCTCCTGTTTCTGCAATACATTTCTTCCCAAAGTATTTTGTTGTTGTGTAACTTTCACCATCATTGCATGTTTAACACATACCGAGAGTTAGTTATTTAGGAAGAAATAAGTTGCACAAACGGGAAAAATTGATGTAACTTAAATTTTGCACGAAATGTAGCTTTCGAGAAGTTTGGGTTGATCAACTATTAGGTCAAAAGCGTAGGAGGTAAGTAATATAACTTGGATGTTAGATGCATTTCATTTTATTTTTTTGTCGGTCATTTTATGGATTAGAGATACTATAATCAACTTAAGACATATGATGGAAGTATTTCCAGTTAGAAGTTGAAACTTGAACTGAATAAGTTAGTATGGTAAATACATTTACCGACGAAACAATAGGTGGGAGGGGGGAGTTTCACCTCCCGAGACCCCTGAGCCAACTTGACGAAACTGAAAGTGAAGTCAAGTAAACTCAGGGTTTTGTCTCGGTGGGGGTGTTTGAATAAATACGGTAAATCACAAAATGAATTATTAAAGAAGGCATGCAACATGTATGGGTAAATACCTGAGAAGAGTCTATCTGAGAAGGTATGTCCGACGGAAATGTTCCATCAGATCGAACATTGGCCAAACCACTGCCAGAGAAGCACAGCCGAAAATCCAAGGCACATTGCAAGATACTCTTGATAATGGTAGCTATTGGTTTTGTCTCAACAGAAAGAAAACATCTAAAAGGCAAAATGTAAATACTAATTAGAACGACCTGGAGCTACCAAATGTTACATGTGAGTGATTAGAGGTTGTATGTTAGCGAAGGAAACATCTCACATTTCAAGTCACTAGAGTTAATTGAACAAAATATAACCGCTAAGAAAATATATAGATCAATGAGGGAATGCTTTGATATGTTGATCTAAAACAAGACAATTGGTTAAGGAACCTAATTACCAAAAAGGGAAAAAAAATCCCAATCAGAATATAACAAAGTTTATTAGAACCATTTAACCGTGGAGCATCAATCCGATAAGAGTCGGGATGCCAGTCCGCTGATGGATCTATCATGCAATTTTACCAAAGATATAGTTAATGTTTATTTTCTTTGCCATCTTGGGCATAATCATATGAGTTGCATCAATGAAATTTCTAGTTACAGCTCTTTCTGAAAAGAAACACAATTGACAATAATGTTGTTATTTAATAAAACATCATGTCTCCCAAAAATTATATTACTAAAATCTATGACAAAAGATATCAGCAGCAACAATATTTTTCAACCCATGAAATCGATCATATCATTCTCGCAGAATTTTAACCAATGGCACTTTTCAATCTTTCAATAAAATACAACAAATGGTTTCTGCAATAAATGAAATTAATTCTGTGTAGGGCTAGTGAACCTAAATAATGAAAAAATGTTCTCCCCGATTCTTAACCAAGTAACCCTATTATCAATCAGTATTCCTTCTTATTGCATTCACATAAGATACACTTATCTTCCAGGAATCTGCTGTTCATTAAACCGTACGAAGAATAGTATAAGAGAACTAAAGCCATTGCTAAGGGCTTTCTCTCTTTCTCCTTTCACATTTACCGATGAGCAAACCTCAGTGAAGAATGAATGATCAATCAGAACTTTATTGTTAACTGCATCCTTCCACCACTTGATGAAACACAAGATGCGATCAAAATTCAGTGTTCTTCATATGAAGCATTGCTCTTCATTAGAAGTCATGCATATTTTAGTTTTTACCAAGTGGTGAATATGATTCCCCCCCCCCCCCCCCCCCCAAGTGGTTAATAGAGCTTTCTTCAAGAGAGTTAAGCAAGTAAAGAGAAAGAACAAGAGAATCATTTTCCAAATATAGACCCAGATCATGCAACTTGCATTATATCTTCTTAGAAGTTCACATCAGCAATTATAAAATAGCATGATGTAGAGGAAGATGAACCCAGACACTACAAGCTACCCTCAAAATCCAAATTAAACCTGATTAAACAGACGGCACAAGGAAGACAACTATTATCACTTTCATAATATTTATTTATATCAACTACAAAGAGCCAAGGAAATTTAGCAGTAAAGCATTAGATTATGGTATTTAATCAAATATAAACATAATGGTGCAAGCTGGAAACTAAGATACGCCTGGTATTATTATATAAGCTGATGGAATGAATGTAATAAAGCAAGGTATCATGCTGTAATAGATGTTACAGGATAAAACAATCAAGTAAGTTTTACTCACGTTGGCAAAGCATCAGCAAGATATGACTTGTGCACCGATTCTAAGTCCAACATGTCTTTGACCTATGCAATCATAAATGAAACAATCAGCATCAAACTAGATATTTTTAAAATGAAGAGTAAGCAGTAACAAAGAAAAGAATGACAATGAGAAATTTTATGTTGACACAAACATCAGATATAAGGAAAATCATAAAAAAATATTAGATGATAATAAGCATTTGCCTCGTTGGATAACTAAGAGGAATTAATTTAATGACCTAGTTATTTGGATGAAAAAATAACAAAAATGAAGCAATCAAAGCGAACAGTAAGCATTCACTTATGCTGCTGATGGCAAATTCTTGAGGCGATATTACAAGAAAATCATTGAAAGATCCAACAAAGACTGCTCATATCATGCTGCATGAATTTGGGATTAGGGTTTATTTCACCTTCTTGGAAGAGTATCACAAAAATAGTAACCTATTGTGCCTTCAATTTGAACAGTTATAGGAGGAGCTAACAGCCATTAGTTACCTGCTTCAAAATTTTCAGAAATTTTTTTCCCTGATAGATGCTGCATGTAGCTCTTTATTTTATTTAATATCACACTTTAATTTTTTTTGGGGTACTGGATATCACACTTTAAGTTAACATGCCAGTCTTATATCAATCACTTCGGTGTGTTGTTTTTTAGCTGCAACCTGCACATTTTTACTCTGAGAACTCAAGTTTGCCTGAACAAATTCCCCTTAGCTCATCAATACAAAAGATAGTTATATTAACAAGTAAACTCACCTTACGGTGCTCAGATCACTTTAATCCCCACTTATAGGAATCTCAATGGATTAAGTAGCCAAGGATGTGAATGCCAAAAATAACCATCCATTGCACTCATTGTTACCAAGGAGAAAGGAAATTCTTTTAACTCTGCATGATAATTATTTGTAAGGGGGGGTTATTGATTCAAGACTTTTCATTTGGACTTGGATTTTTTGTGGACTTCACGTTTTTGTGTTATTGGTTTTGAATTTGAATTTGGATTTCAAAGTAATGCGTTATTGGTTGCTTGGACTTGGATTTGGGTTGGACTTTTAAAGCCCTAGCATATATAAACTCTTTGGACTCTCCCCAAATCAGCTAGATACCCGACCACGACCACGACCGTGCCCTGACCCGACCCGCGCCCCCGACCCCGACCCCACCTCCGACCACGACCCCGACCTCGCCTCTGACCCCTGACCTCGCCCTCACCCCAAATCTTCACAACCCTTGCCCCTACTTGGTTACTTAGGGTTTCAGCTCTCAGCGCTAACGTGCGCCACGGCACATTTGTATCCTGCACTCCCTCCGTTATCCATTGTCATCGCTCCTTCCCATTCAAACAAGCTGCCATTTTTGTCCCTCAAAAAATCTTGTCGTCAAATCCAAAGAGGTGAATTAGGGAAATTGAATGCTGCTCTCAACGAAGAAATTTGAATGCAGGAGCTGAAGCTGAATTGGAGATGGATGATTTCTTGGTTGTGAGCTTCTACAAGTTTGTGTTCATCGAAGATCCACAGGCTAAGATCCACAAGCTGGGGTATCAAAGCACCTCAAGCAGGTAATCCTTTTCTCTAATTGTTGATGAAAAGTTTACTCTTTTAGTAAGGCAACTTCATATAAATGAAAATAATACTACAATTTATGATGAGGATATGGAAACACAACCACAATATTGTCCAAGTTCAAGTCCAAGAAAAAATCCAAGTCCAAGAAAATGTTCAAGTCCAAGTAAAAGTCCTATTAGGACAATTGTCCTACTGGGACTTAAGAACCCAAGACCAATAACAGGGCCTAAAGGAAAACTTTATAATAATAGTAATATATGTGACGGGCTTCAGTTAACCTTTTTTTTAAAAAGTAAGAAAAAACTTAGCGCTAATATGCAATGTGAATTTGTGAAATCCAAGAAGAGAGAAAGTTTAGACTAAAGCAGTTAGTGAATAACACAACATTGACAACAAGCTTTTATCCCAAAATTTGGGGGTTGGTTGTATGAATGTGTTTCTTCGATTCTGCTATGTGAAGGGCCGGCTCCTTGGTTAAATTAAAAATTAACATACCGTTTCTAATTGCTTCTATCCATGTTCATTTAAGTCTACCCCTACCCCTTATTGCACATTAAATACAGTTTTGTCGCTTCTTCTAACCGAGACATCTATTGGTCTCCGTTGCACATGTCCAAACCAACTCTATCAGTTCTCTCTCAATTTATCTATATGGGAGGCACCTCAAACTTGTTGCAAATACACCCATTCCTCATCTTATCTTTTGGTGTATTATAGCTTATCCAACATATTCTCATTTCAACCACAATCATCCAACATTCTCATTTGAACCACAATCATTTTTTGGTCATGTTGTTTCTTAATTGCCTAACATTCTGATCCATAAAAAAGAGTCGGCCTTATAGCCGTCTTATATAATTTCCTTTCAATTTTAAAATGAACCATACAATCATATAACACTCTTGAAGTACTTCTCCACTTCAACTATCTTACTCTAAACCTATGAGCTACATCCTTCTTGATCCTCCCATCATGATTAATTATACAATTTAATTAACGAAATGGTTATTTCTAGATATTTCTTGACCATCAATTTGCATCATGCACCCATCTCTTAGCACTATTTTGCTGAAGTTATCATATATTTTATTTTTGTCCAGATATTTCTAAATCCTTTATATTTTAATGCATCCCTCCATTTTCTTTTGCTAGTTGGTTAACTATTAGATATCATAAATTTATTCTCGCCGGAAGGGATCTCCGAATTGAAAAATAAAGGATATTCACATATATATTGTTTTATTATGTAAATTCATAACCTCCAACTTTTTATGGCAGAGCTGTGATCACTAGTTGACTGTTTGGCGACCTTACTTTCTTTTATTTAAGGGCTTATCGCCAACCCACTGAAACACCTCTAATCAGTAGGTTCGTTAATCAATAGGTTTCAGGAACATTATAAAGTACCAGAGCTTAAGCCATGCATATTAAAATAGATTAAAAAGGTATTCACTTTTTTCTCCTAGAAAATTCCCCACTCTCGCAAATTACATTGCCCTTCCCAAACAGAGATGTCACTAGCTTGCATATTCCACCATAAGAAAAATGTTACAAATCCTTCAAATATAAACCATGGTGCTATGTTGATGATTCCATTTAGTCCAATGAAACACGGATTGGAAAAAATGCAAATATAATCAGACACAGCATATACATAATGTTGCTGGATACACAAGTGATTGATTTCATACCTGATGCCGAAGGGAATGCTGAAATTGACACCATGAAACATCTGAAAGATGGGAATGTATATATTCTTGCAGCGTATGCACAAAGTGATTGATTTGTAGCCTGAAAATGATATTAATAATATAGTAACCTGGATCTATGCAAAATCTAAACCTTGTTTTAAGCAATGAGAAAAGAGTGAATACCAAAGAAATATCAATATATAGGTTACTGCTATCTAATATGAACTCAAGTTAGGTATCAACCACTATCTGTAGAGTTTTATAAACCTTGGCACAAACAAGTGAGGCTAGTATAATCACTATTTACAGGCTTTTAGCGAAGCCGTGATTCAATAATATTCATTTATTCTACTTATACATCCCACGGGATGGAGGGAGCAACAACACGTTGGACAGAAGTGTCATTGATAGTGACTCAGAAATGTAAGATTGATCAGAGGTTTTTCCAATGACTGAATCCATTCACACTAAGATGAGAACAACAATGTATATGGGTAATTGGAAGAGGGATCAGTTTTTGGCAGCATGGGTAACTAGAACAAGGAAAATGATCCAAGACGGCCTTCATTACCGAGAGAGCTTAATTCTATGGGTTAAATTGGAGGATATGGAGATGTGCTAAAACCTGAAAATAAAACCTATTAAAATGATGTACAAAAACTTTCACAGGTAACACATGGCTCTAACACATGCTATTTATGGATGTGCTTAGGAGAAATAGGTGTTAAATAGCTGACAGATCTGTTTAATAAAATTTGGCAGACAAAAAAGATACCAAATGAATGGAGGAAAAGTATCCTTGTACCTATCTACAAGAACAAGAGACACATTCAAAATTGCTCAAACTACCGTGGAATAAAACTTATGTGTCGCACCATGAAACTGTGGGAGAGAGTGATTGAACACAGATTAAGGAAGGATATTAATATAACAGAGAACCAGTTTGGGTTCATGCCTGAACAATCGACGACAGAGGCTATTCATTTGCTTCGTCAACTTGTCGAGCGTTTTCGAGAGAGGAGAAGAGATTTGCATATGATATTTATTGATTTAAAAAAAGCGTACGACAAGGCACCTAGAGAGATATTATGGGGGACAATGATGAAGAAGGGAGTCCCCGTCAAGTATATTAACATAATCAAGGATATGTACGATAGAGTAGTGGCAAATGTCAGAACTTGCGTCGGCTTAACGAGTGATTTTCCGATTACAATTGGTTTACATCAAGGATCTGCATTAAGTCCATTCCTGTTTACTATCGTGATGGATGAGCTTACTAGAACTATCCAAGATGAGCTATCTTGGTGTATGCTATTCGTTGTCGATATTGTTCTAGTAAATGAGATGAAAGCAGGGGTTAATGCCAAATTGGAATTATGGAGGTAAACATTGGAATCTCGGGGATTCAGATTGAGCAGGTCCAAGACAGCATATATGCATTGCAAATTTAGTAACCAGAGAAGTCAAAACCATATTGGTATAACATTGGAAGGGCAAGAGATATTACCGAGCGACCGGTTTAGATATCTAGGTTCCATCATCCAAAAGAAGAGATCAATGGTGATGTTAATCAAAGGATCCAAGCCGATTGATTGAAATGGAGGAGTGCAACAGAGGTTTTGTGTGATCGTAACTTTCCGTTAAAATTGACAGGGAAGTTTTATCGGAACGCTATTCGGCCTGCCTTATTATATGGTACAGAATGCTGGGCTCCTAAAAAGCATCATACACAGAAGATGCACGTAGCGGTGATGCGCATGCTTCGTTGGATGTGCGGTAACACAAGAAAAGATAAGGTGCGAAATGAGGATATTCATGTAAAAGTTGGTGCAGCACCTGTGGAGGAGAAGATACGGGAAAACCGGCTAAGATAGTTTGGTCATGTGCGACGCAGACCCATGGAAGCACCGGTTCGACGAATAGATACTCTCGACATGGGCAATGGCAAAAGGGAGACCGAAGAAAACATGGATGGAGGTGATACAAAACGATATGGTTGCCAAAGGACACAATGAAAGTATATTGTTCAATAGGAGTGAGTGGAGGCGGAGGATTCATGTGCTGGACCCGGCGTGATTCTCATGTTGGTTCATGTTGCCTACCCCATATGCTTGGGATAAAAGGCTCAGTTGTTGTTGTTGTACAGTGAAGGAAAGGTGAATATGTTTTGCTCTCACATATAAGTAGTCCAGGCCAATAAAGAATAGTAAAGCACAAACGTCAAAAAGTTTGAAAAAAGAAAGGCTTTGTCATGATTTTTCTGGTATGTATAGTTAGGCCAAAAAGAAAGAGAGAGAGAAAGGCAAGAGAAATTAAGCCAGTGAAGTTAAAGACGGACTTTGTATAATAGTAATTAGTGGACGTCGGATTAGAATACTTAAATCATCTACAAGCAAAAGCTTTGATCAGTTAGTTTTAAAAATTCCAAGAAATATCACAAGCATCATACTCACGATAGTAATATTCCAAAAGGAAAACAGGAGCATTCTATCAGAAAACAGGAAACGACACCATGGCAGCTTCAGGTTCATAAAAGAAAATAAAGATAAGGCTAGTTACCTCATTTTCATTAGTGACGTGAAATTCACTTTGTGGGAATCCATACTCTGACTGTGTTTAGTTGAATCAATTCCTGCCTGGTCAATATTCATTATATAAGCAATTTAGACATAAGAATCAATGGTGAAACACCATATACATATAGGAAAATTAGAACCCCAGTCCTATTAAAAAAGTTAAAATTGAAATTGTGTTCTTAACTTCTTATGCTTAAGATTTTCATATTACATTATGTATTGGGCATAAAGAGCGGGAATTCATAACAATAGGGGAATGTTAGAAACAGCAGAAAATTTCTTTTTTAAAACCGTAAATCTTTGACAGTATTTGAGGCTGTGATCACTAATAACTGAAACTAATTTAACATAGGGCCAGAAAAGGAATTAGCCCACAAAGCGAAAAAGATAGAATGGATTATGTAACGCTCAGTTAAATCGATATTGACATCAAAACAAACTTAAAAGAGATCTACTTCATAACATTAAGGAAGAGCATGTACAAAATCCAGTAAGTTGGGCAAGGTGGTGTTCTCTTTTTCTTTTTTGTTTCTTTTTTCTTTTGAGAAATTTGGACTTGAAACTTCATTTACATTCTTACTATAGATTATCTTAAACAACTCGTAGCTATGTCCATCGCGATACAGACGCATGGGGAAAATCTATGGATGATGCCTGTAAGGATCATGGCAGATGTCTCACTTAATATTAAATCCACAGGTTCTAACTTCAAAGTGGCCACTTGCAAAATTATACACAGACTAGATCTCAAATAGAATATTATGCCACATTACCACAAATAATTGAACCAAACACAGAATGTTTCATTGTTTTGAGATGTTTTCCTACATGCAAAATGCCAATTTAAGAACGTGTTTGCCATAGGCTCATATATAATTAGGAAGTAATTAATTAATGTCAAAAGGGAAACTTCTCTGAACCAGACAAAGATAACTACAAATAAGAATCTGAGAACAATAGAAAAAATGCCAAGATGACAAGGTTAACAAACTAATAACAATTTACAGGACTTTGGGAAAGCTCCTATCATATGGTCTAAGATATTTAAACAAGCAATTAGATGAGAGTTTTGAGTTTAAGAACAAGATATAGAAGAATGAAACCTTCACTAAAGGTAGTGAAAATCATAACTTGTTGAATGCTCTCATCTTGATGATTTACCAACCATTTAAACAGCTGGATCATATCGACTATCATGAAGATGTCTCACTTGATCAAGCAAGAAGTATATGCTAGGATGTAGGAAGTCTAATGCATAGAATAAAAGATAGTACACCACTCAAACTAGGATTTGCATAAGCTGCTGGAGAAAATGTAAGAGTTATGGAGTTCTTGAACTTCATAATAACTTGATGCTTATACTGCAATTTCCATTAAAAAAAAATATGCTTCCGTTTCAATTACAAAGAAGCTGTAGTTGTTCACTTGTTTCAGTCAGTGCAGTCAAAGGCGGTAGAGGCTTTTTGCCTGAGGTGTGAGGCTCTGCGCCTGAGGCTCGAGGTACAAACAGGCACCAGGTTTCGCCTACTGCAGGAAGGCACTGCGCTTGAGCCAGGAGCGTGCCTAGGCGCTCGAGGCATGCGCCTCCCACAACACGCAAGGTGCATGTCCTGCAGGGTCTGATTCTAGGATTTCTTACTAAATTCGAACCCGTACCCGAACCTAATAGCTTTTAGTGAAGATAGCAACCTGATAGTTCCAAAAATTATATTTGAGAGGGAAATTGATTCAAGAAGTACAAGCGGCTAGCATTTTTCCAAAGCCCGAAACTCAAAATTTTGTTCTGAGAAGAAGAGTCGGTCAACTTCTCAATTCTTTAAGGCCTTCGATCTCTTTCTTCATAGACTTTACATATATTATATATTATCATTGTTAATTATATCTTATTAAGGTGTTTGTGAATTGTATTTTAGACATTCTAAACAGCTTGCAAGCCTCAGGCATGCGCCTTGAGCCTCGGGTGCGTTACATACTTTGCGCCTCGCTGTGCCTTGCACATTGACTGCACTGATTTGAGTATAGTTTTACTGATTGAGTGACTAGTAAAACACAATTAACTAACAGTTAATCAATTAACGGTTCAAAGTATTGTTGCTTGGTCTTCTAAGAAACGAAATACTGCAGCTTTATCATCAAAGGCAGCTGAGTGCTCTCTGATGTAGGTAAGAAAGACGAAAGATGGGACATTTAATACTTCCTACATATATAAATGCACCAAATGAAGAACCAACTTTTTACATGATATAAATCAATCTGATAATCTGAATTGGAAGAAAACTTGTTCAAGAAACGAGGCAAAAAGGATAATCAGAGACAAACAAGGTTGCACCGACAGGGTTTTTCTAGTGTCATGTCTGTGTCGGACACGGATTCATGCCCGCCACATGTCCGACACAAAAATTCTGTTTCCCGCTTCAGATTGGGGCCATCTGAACTCGGAGACATGTCTTGGGCAAGGGTCAGACATGTTTTAGCGGGGTTTAGCTAGGAAAATGCTGAAAGTGTATTTTTTGTTGGAATTATGTTAATTGAAATTGGGAAAACGTATAGTTTTGGCTGGAATTATGTTGAGTACAATTAAGAAAATGCTCAAATCATATAGTTCTTGCTGAAGTTGTGGTGAAATAACTTAGTTTGTATGAGTGTTATGTGTTCATTTTGATATTAGACATTATTTTTTCTTGTTTTTGAGAGAGAAACACACACACAGGGAGTGCTCCATTGCAAACCGGTACGCGTTTTTTAAAAACGGGAACTCTCGCTATACGGCATATTTTAACGATCCGATCCGTTCAAGTTGATCGATCTATATCCTCAAATGAATGTGCATGAAAAATCAAAAGATTTGACGACCTCTAACCAATATATCGGATGAAGTTTATGTTGCATTATCGAAAGACGTTCATTTACACCCATTGATGCATTGATTAAAGATCTTCAAATCATTTGATTTTTCATACACAAACGTTTGAGGGTAGAGCGATCAACTTGAACGGATCGAATCGTTAAAATATGCTGTAGATCAAAAGTTCCCGTATTTAAAAAACGCGGACCGGTTTGCAATAGATCACTCCCATACCCACACACATACACACACACACGCACACATATATACACACACATATATATAGTCTTCGTATCTTATAATTTTGGATTTTGCCGTATCGTCGTGTCACATAATGTCATGTTTGTGTCCCCAAATCTGTGTCCGTACAACCTTAGAGACAATCACCTGACAAGAAAGTAAAGTGTTTCATGAATATCTACCTAGTGAACTAAAGATTGCAAAACATTCACATCGCCACAATTTAGTTCCAGGACTTCTAAAATTGAAGAAATTTGGGGATGTACTAATTCACCAAAATTGGGCATGATTCAAGCTAACTATATGAAATGTAATTTAGATCCCAGATTCAAGGTTATTTCAGTATTTTGAAACTCTTAGCAGTGAATAAATAGAAAATTGGTAAAACAATATCCACAAAAGGTCACACGTATTCAAATTTTTAGTGTACCATTCTTTGGTGGAAGCGATGTGTGAGTATTTTGTGTTCAATTTCCCATGATAGATTATGTTGGGAATTTCTTAGAACTAAGATTTAAAATCTCGGCATCTATACCGGTATAGATAGATCTTTTTTGGAATCGGAGTTGGCTAACATTTCTTTTACAGTTAGTAAAAATTTGAATTTTTTTAAAAATTAACTATTAATAATTTGATATATTTTAGTAATTAATGATGCCAAGAATATGTTTTTAAATATGTTGTAAAGATAACTATAAGTTTTTTTTTGAGATTTTAAAAGTCATTACTCTTTTTTGTTTGAAAGAAAATAGTCATTACTCATTGATGATGTCAAATAAACCAATAACGCATTAAATAAAACCATTAATACAACCACTAATCCAGTGATAAACTTAAAACTAAACCCCAAATTACATATTGATGACCTGATACCAATGTTTAAATTCAGTATAAAAACTCAGATGGTCATTTTTGGAATCTGAACCGGCCATTTCGGAACGAGATTGGATGTGATTTTAAACCCTACAACCAACTGAGAGATATGTGAACTTGCTGCCGAACAGTTTCCTGTACACATATTGGAGCCGAACCCCACCAGGATCTTTTATAAGACCATAGCATGCATAGTGAAGTCATAACCACAACAAGGTCTATAATTTTGCAATTCATCTGCAAAATGCATGATTGTGATAGCCTTCCATCCATGAATAGTTTACACCTTCTAATAATTCAGGCTGGAGAGAATATCAAGTACAACATTCTGTTACAAAAGTAGCACAAGAAAATTACCTTTAGCCAGTACCACACATCGGTTAATGAAATAACAGCAAGCCTGACTTGAATAAGGTAGCTGAATATCTCAGCATATGTTCTCAATGCATCCTGAGTTATAATGATGTTTACAGGCCAATCCACTCTATAACCCAACATCAAAAAATCGAAGGCATGAAGACCTTGTAAGTGATAAACAAAGAAAAAAATGGTAAGAAAAGTGTTCATACACAGTCTAGGTGGGGGAAAAATGTTCATAATATATGTACCAGTTGCAGAAGTTGGCTCAGATGTCATGCTTTGTCCTGCTGCGTATACAAATAATCTTTCTTTATATGGATCATTTGAACATGAAGATCTCTGCAATGCCAGATCAAGGAGCCCTTGTGTTTTGGTTATTTTCTGTTCTGGCTCAATGGCAAGCCAATTCTGGGGGAAAAAGAGCCATGTAAAAAGTCAGCAAATAGTTTACTACACTGAAGGATTCATCAGCAATTGCAGCAAATATGCCATTACTTGATTACGAAGAAACATAATGAATGAATCTGCCCAGTCTGCTTGTTCCATAAAATGGTAATGCCGTAATGCCAATAGATGCCCGTGCAGATCAAAACCTTCCTGTAACAACTTGATTGTGAAGTTGCTGACATACTTATATCTGGTGTAGGTTAAGTCATCAAGAATCTATTGACAAAGGAAATGTACCAGGAAACACATGGAAAATAAATAAGTAAAACTTTCCTCTATTACAATAAACAATTCGGCAGAAATATCAGCTAGAAAGTAGAAGCCAAGACAGATAAACAGAAAGATGATTGATTCAAGAATGATTAGCTTATACATGGTAATTCTATTATTCTACTTTATATACACTAGGCATATCAGCACCACCCACCTATGGAAACACAGACATGGGAAACAGACACGACACAGGTAACAGCAAACCAAGCCTCAAGCCCCCTTTGTTATCTGCATTACAAAAAATTCAATTCCAAAATACAGAAAATAACAGAAACGAAGTTTAAGAAATAAATTAATATGATCAACAAGCATGATGCAAGGTATAAGATAATACTCTTGTAGTAAATATACTGGCAACAAAAAGGCAGTTGTGAACGTCATCAGGTAATAAGGATTAATTATGTCACTAGACCACATATAGAACCAAGTCATTTCATATTTATGACTACACTTTACACTATGGTTATCATGCGACCAATGGTCATAATGTATTGTAATTTAGTTTAATGCCACCACCTAAATCATCGCCGTGTCCCGCATGGAAAATATATTGGATAGTTGCACTCTCACGAATAAAAAAGAAAAAAATTGCAGGATACTGAATCAAGATCTCTTGTAGTATGCATTTGTCAATTACTACATCAAGAGGGGTCTCAAAAGATCCGACCAACTCACACCATTCATCCTCACCGCAAATTGAGGTGCCTTCACAAGAATAGGTCAATAATCCTTCCCAACCTGATCCGCCAGAAGCACTTGGTGGATTGACACCCAACAGATCATTTGCCTCTCCCGATGAACAAGAACTACTAAAAACCAATTGACCTTTCATTTTACCAGAATTTTCATTCAATCCTATGGAAGGAGGAGAACAGCTCAAAATTGTAGGAGCTTTCCCTTGAGATTCATGGCCTTGACAGGCCACCGTACTTTCTGAATAACCCGCACATGGATCCAAAACTGATGAGAAGTCAAAGTATGGAAAGCAAGGTCCATCATTACTGATGGGGCCTCTATCTCTGACATTACGGACTGTACGGAGCCAATCAGTTTTTGTTAGTGAGGGGTTAACACTCAGATCATAGCGGTCACAAGTATTCCATGATTGTGTCTTGTTAATGACTTGTGTCTTCACAGTTGCATCAAATTCGGAACAGAATCGAACAAACATTTCACCGGAATCTGTTTCTTCCTCTACCAAGGTTTCTCTTCTCCCGTCAGCCTTTTGCTGGCAAAATTCTGTGATTTGCTGTGGCTTTGGAACTTTGTGCTTCATGTCAAAATAGAAAGGATTGCTTGGGAGTGCTCCTAGTGGCCAGCACTTACCAGATAGATTTCTATTATCATGCGTCTCTGGTAATTTACAAGATGTAGTTATATCAGGTTGAAGAGTAACAAAGGTCTGCAGAAATGTGTCATTCTCAAGATTTTTCTTCCCATTCCCATGAGCTTGTTGAACAAGTGGAATGACAGTATCCATGGTTTCTGCTTTATCAATAAATGGCTTTTCAATTTCAGCATTCTGCGCAGTACCTTCTCTAGCATTAGATGTGAGCAACTTACACAACAGAAAATCTGATGATTGGTCCGAAATATCAGGAAGCTCAGATTGTGGTCCACGTTCCACTTCGTCTTCATAACTACAAGAAGAGGAGCTTTCTGAAGATGGTGACGAAGCGTCAAATAAAGAGTCATAAGATGTATTAGCATCAGTATCTCCATAACCTGCAGCCCTGGAACCAGAGAACAGCTGATGCGTCATAGGAAATATAATCAAAGTTCCAACAATAATCTACATAACAAAATTAAAAAAATAAACAAAAATCATAAAGTAGCAGGAAACAGAAAAACATCGACAATATGAACTCAGTAGCAGAAAAACTTACACATGGTTAGCTCCTTGTTCATCTGTTATTGAAGCATTAATCAATTCCCCATCAGAAATCAAAGAGAATGGAGAGTTTGCAGTAATTCTTCTTCCAACCAAGCTACCAAAAGGAATAACCTAAATAAAAACCTTTTGTTAACCACCTTAAATACTACATAAATAAGGGAAGACACGAGTTGCCATATTCACAGGAGAAGATGTAAAGCAATAGTAGTAGAACACGTAGCAGTCCAAAACAAAATAGGTCTAAAACAGAGCATTGGAATATAGCTTAACATAATACAAGGAAAAGCAAGATGTTAAATGTTATTTTTTGCAATAGGTAAGCTGGTACAGGTCATCCAGTTTTAAAATAATACCTAGTTCAACTATATACATGTCAAAGACAACAACAAGATAACCTGTATACCAAATATTTGGATGGAGTACATGAACCCTTTTTTGCCTCCATTTAACTTTAGCATGGGCCATCTCTTTTAAATTAACTGTAAGATTTCCTATCTTTTTTCTCGCACCATATAACTCTTTTTAACTAGTGCATATTTGCTCTCTATTGCACATGTCCAAACCATACAGAACAGTTCTCCACATCCAACTTCCAATGGAAGTAAGCTTAGCTTCTTGCAAATTTACTCATCTTTAACCATTTACTGTGTTGGCACACTTTTCTTAACATTTTCATCTTTACTATAATTCTTGAACATGGTGTTCTTTTATTACCCAACATTCTACCTGCAAAGCATACTTGGTTGTATAGCCATCTCATTGTTACATAGTATGCCAAAAGGATTCTTAAATTTTAAGCATCCTTTCTATGAATAAAGACATACCTCAATTTCATCCAATTGATTGACCTTAAGTAAAAAAAAAATTCATTCCCCGGTATTTCTCGAGTCAACCACATAACGATCACAATATATAATTTCTGCAGACTAATTCTCTAAACAATTAAAACACACATGCCACAATGAGAAAGGCTCCTTATATATCGACGAGAGAAAATGGTCAATAGAAAGGATATGAATTTAACAGGTACTCAGATACTCTCCACTACTGAAGAGCTAATAGAATGCAATGTTTTTTTCCAGACACAAGGCCCATGTGTGAAGCTGTGAAACTCAGCAAGCATGCTCTGTTCCAGCGACAAAAGGGAGAAAAGGCGGCCTGCCTTAACAAGAGCAGCAAAATGGGGCTTACAATGGGGTTTCACAAGAGAAAGGGAAAGAGACATACCAAGGGGCTGGGGATTGGCAAGATTATGAATGGAAAAATTGCTTCCGAAGCTACAAATATTCCCCAACAAACTAACGAATTAACCTGGGATATAGTTAACATAAAGGAGTATTCTCACTAAGCTTACTAACAAACAATAGACCATAAAAAAGATTTATTTCTGAAACATACCTATTACAACATCATGAAACAATACCGGTTGGGTTCATATTCTTCTGGGAGACCTAGGTCCCATAACAATTGTGGATAATGACCCAAACAAAAAAAATAATTCACTCCATGCACTTATATTAGGTTAGTCAGAACCGTAAACATGGTAAGATGAACAGTATATTAAATGATAACTTTAAAAAAAGTAAAGATATGTACAGTGTGATGCATCCTCTGATATCTAACATCCAAATTTGCGAAGAAATTTTGCAGCTTTTCCACAACTGCTTTGTATATAAATTCCCTTTTACGCAACAAAACCTGTATGCCTTTTCTGCTAAAGGTTAATTGGTTCAACAAAGATGACGAATTGTTTGGTATGCCTGCCCAAAAAGGAAGTATATCCTCCAGATTTTCCAAATTACAAGATTCATATTCCTCAATAACAGCGAAATTGCACACGTTCAGCAATTTCACAAGAACTCCAAGCTGCTGTCCTGCTCGGATAACTGGACGACAAACATCTTTCAGAAAACAGGGAACTGGAGTGCAATCTCGCTCCTGTGGTATAATCTTACACTGTTAGACATACATAGACAGAAAGGATATGCCTTCAGACATAGATCCAAGACATGCATCAACACATAAATGTTGCATTTGCACAGCAGTAAATGCATGCGCACAAGTATATTGTTACCATACAAATGCTAAAATGCTGGTGGTTAATTACATAAGAAACAGTACCTTTATAGATGCCAAAGAAAGGGCATCATTAGAGCCAGCAATATCATTTAAATCTCGTAGAGTATGCAAATGTACCACAAAGAATTCCCCATAAGGGTCATCAACTCTTGCATGATATATCCACGACTTGATAAAGGCGCAATAAGGTTCACATGATTGGATGAACAGAAATTTTAAAAGTGCATGGTGACCTGGATCAGCATCCTGAAGTGTTCAAACGTTTAAAAAACGTATAAACTTGGTCAGCTGCATGTAAGGAACTAGAATTCAAATTGTTACTTGGTTGTTTTGCGGCTTTTAATGTAGTCAGCCATGATACACTCCTCTTGGTTTACATATCCACAACATTATTGAAGCAAGATGGTAATCATAGGGTAAATCATATGTGTGTGGACACAATATGCATAAAGCTAACAAATAATAAATATGTGAATGCATCTTCTAGATAGAATTCAAAATGATACAACTCGAATAAAACAGAGGAAGGCTAATCTAGATGCAAACACAAGCATGGGATCCAATAACAGCTAAGTGTGAAAATACATAGCAGAAAACTTAAGCATGATCCTTGCCATTGACTTCAAAACTTAAAAGATTGATTTGTGCTGATATTTGTTTGTCCCTTGGCTTCAAATTACTGCATACTTTTGTAAGGATCTCTAATATTATATTAGCAAGCTCAAATATTTCTAGCACCAGAATACATACTTTTACCTTATGATATTGGTTGATTTGTCCCCTATGCTGGATTGAATGGTCTGATTGAATGAAGACTTGGGCTATTGGTTGGGCTCGATTTGAAGTTTTAGGACCCAAGTGAATCAGGACATCAGGTTGGTTTGATAGTCGTTTTGCATACACAAAAAATCTAAAGGCAATTCGTTGTGCTCCTTCTTTTGTCAATATGAATTAACAAAAGAAAACAATGGTTACTTCAATTAAAAAATGAGAATGGATTTTGAAGTATATTTAGACAATAACAGAAGATCTCAACATTGGCGAGGGAAGATCTCGGTAGCAACACTCATAGAACGATGTGAAATAAGGAAGCGAAACTGGAACCAGCCAATGCTTCTCTCGGCTTTGTGGATTGAGGAGGATGAAGACTTCTTCGAGATCTGCTTCGATCCCTCCCCCCCCCCCCTCTTCTCTTCTCCACTTCTCCAAGATCTGAGAGGGAAAGGATAAGGTGTTGAGCCGGCAAGACAACAAAATAAACGACGATGATAAACAACTTACAAGGTACTCGCTTTCTACAGGACTCTCACCTTGCACTATCCCACTTGGTGGATTACCAAATAACATGACAACTCAATTTTCAAGCAGAGACATTTTTTTCATCAATCAACTATTCATTTCTTTCGATGAAAGACGCATGGATTTCTTAATAAGGAAACACTAATTGAAGTTCAGCGGATAAACCAAAACTTCTTTAAGATCGCGAAAATACTAAAAATTGGAAATATCAAAATAAACCCTAAGTCAAATAACATCTAAACTAAATAAATATATTGTTGATGATCCTACATCAATTGCCTAGATTAAATGGTAAAAGTATTATGTAGTGTTTCAACATTTGATATGTGAACGATGTTATATCAACAAAAACATAGGGACAGATTCAAAAACATAGTTCTGGTATCTCCCCTAATTTTGACTGTAAACAGTTTTGATTTTTACGAAACCTAGTGGATTGAAATTTAGCTCGGGGTAAATTTAAACATCCTTATTTATAACTCAGATATTGTTTTATTGATGATGTTACTCTCCTCCCTTTCTATCTATTCCTCGACACTATTTACACCTTATTCTTTACTATGGCTGATGATCTATACCTTGACCTGTGCATGACAACAAGCACTCCCCCTCACCCTCACCCTCACCCCAGGATCAGAATCAGGTTATAGATGTGCTTTAATTGTTATTTCTCTCTTTTCCTAAGTAAATGGCTGAAATGATGCTTCAGTCAAGTTTTGGACCCTAAACGCCAATACAAACAGCTATTTTTTAGTCAAATCTGAATGCATGATAGGAATCACATAGATCTTTACCTTAAACTCTAACGTTATATATATCCACCAAACTTGACATGGACAATTATAATAAGTATCAAATACGGGCATTTGGCATTGGACACTCTCACCCTTTTTCTGTGACATCCTTAAAATCCAAAGGGTAAATTTTATAATTTCACAAAAGCTTGAGAATATATTTAGAAGAAAAATCTACAAATGAGATTTACATCCTTCATTGTAGAACGCTTTGAATTTCGCTTCTTATTGATCTTCATGATATCAAAATTAAAAAATACTGTGTTATCGGGCTTTCAATAGTAACTATTAAGGTTTAAAAAAAGTCAGTACAAAAGTTTTCGGTAATTGCATGACCTTTGCATGACCTTTCATTGAAATGCAGACCTCCCTTACTCTTTGGCAATCCGTGGAGGTACTTTCTTTGCTTTTGAGTTTTGTCAAGATGTATTTACATAAATGGTATGGTACTTTACTGCTTATACTGTCCAGTTTACAAACTGCTCGGTACTCATGACACTCCAAAAGTAAACTGTTTACGGTAAATCTCATAATTCACCTTATGCAGGAATCTCTTCCAGCATAGAAGTAGAGTTCGCATATCTACTCTAGGACTGAATAAAAAATTTTGCACATGAGGCAGTAAATCTTCACAAAAAAGGATATGTAGATTATAAGATAGAACAAAATATTTTCTTCCGGGCTTGGAGTAGCCCATTAGGGAGACCTGGGATCGAGCCCAGGTCTCCCATTTATGAGAGGTGGCTAATTTATCCCACCTATTATCTAAAAAAAACATTTTCTTCAAAAGAAAATAATAATAATAAGATAGAACAAAACATTATAGATATAGATGAGCTGAAGAATAGAGAGCAGCAGAGATTCGGTTTAGAGATAGGACAAGAAAAGATTTTTAAAAAAAATCGAAGGATGAGGTAATAAAAACAAATCAGTATTCATCATCAAAACATACTCCAATAACAACCTTTCTACTGTAGGTAAACACAACCTCCAGTGCCTGGTGAGTCAGTCCGCGCACTAAACTACCCCTATTTGCGTCGGCTTTCATCATGAAGAAAACGTAATTTGAATTCAAAGGATACAAGAAGTGAAGGATCAAGCCATAACTACTACTATAAATCAGAATATTATATTACAATGGCATGTGATTTTTAAACAGAAAAAAACTGCATATTCCTCTGGATAAGTATAACAGAAACTTATAAGCGCAAAGGCTTTATAAACTATATTCAGATGCAGGAGACAAAAGGATGTTAATTTATAAGAATAAACAGAAAAAAACATAACTATGCCATCAGATATCGGCATTTTGGGACCAAAAGCTTATGACGAGTTCACATGACAAGTTAAAACGGAAAGTTGTATAAATCTTACTCGAAGCAAAACATACAAATATGTAAGCAGATCCGCTCCTCTCGGAAACTCATGAAACTCAAAAGCACTCCCACCATTCAAACTCCCCCGTAACGAAGCAAATTCCACAACATTGGGGAAACAAATATTTCCAAGAGATTCAATGCGTGACCTCAAATCATCAGTATGCAAATAAACCTCCAAAAGAGTGATTTCCGAACTAACAACACTAGTGAGAATTCCCTCTCCATCTCCATGCTTAAGAGCGCGCCTAAGTTTCACAGAGGCCAACAAAGTATTCAGCGACGAAACATACCCTTCCAAAACCTTTCCGATCGCTACCGCAAAAGCTTGATTCACGAGACTATAAGGCGGCCGCATCTTCATCTCGTTCTCGTCTCCGTTTTCTTTGCTTATATTCAGGCAAAGATAATGGTTTACGAATTCACGAAGAAAGTGAAACACAAGACCCGAGCGGCTTATCGATTTAAGCATCACCCCCAGTGCGCTGGTGCTCAAGGACCGACACCACAAGCTGGGAACTTGATGCATGGTTCTGTCGGCTGGGATCGAGCAGAACGCTACAGAGAGCTGATCGATTTGAAGTATTGCGGATTTTAGGCCTTGCAATGCATTTACACACAGTCGAACTAAATTGGACTCCTGAATGAGATTTCTAAGACATCAGAATTGAAATTTGGAGCAAATTAATGTTGGAAAATGGGGGCAAAGGATCGCTTACGGAGATGGAGGCGATATCTTTGGTGGAATCTTGAGGGATTTGGGCGGGATCGAGAAATGGATCGGATCCGCTCTCAGAGGGGATCGACTCCCAAGACTTGGGAGGGATCCATGGATCCTTTACCTTGAGATTGCGGAGAAGGGAGGAGAAATTCGAATCGACCTCCATTAGCGCCAGAGATGGGAGAACTAGGGTTAGGGTTTGAGGGTTTTTGTTGCCGCCCGTTGGCTTTTATTTTAGGGCAATTTTTTTATTTTATAAAATAATAACAAAAATATTCCACTTTCAAAATTTATTAAAAATGTAGACCAGTTTGGCCACATAGATGGAACAGGTTCCAAATCACGATCGATTCCTTTTTCAAATCCTGCTGCAGCTGCACGGGCCCTTCCCGGCCCTCCGCATTTTTTCGAAAAAATTTACCATGTACCGCTTGAGAAGTGCACCCAACAATTTTTTTGGAAGAAAATTTGTTAGAATTCTTAGCTTTTTTATGTAACAAACTTTATAATCAAATTTTATTTTTAGTTCAAGGTTAATCTATCCAAAACTTTAGTCTAGAAAATCAAATCAAATTTTGTTATACCAAGCGTATTCTAAAACAAATTTGCCATGCAAATTACCTTTACAAATATGCGAATGTAAGCCCCATATATTTTTTTTTTGAGAAAATCCTTTGGAATCTTTAACTTTTTAATCCAAGGATAATCTATCAAAGATTTTCGTTTGCAAATAAAATTTGAGTGCATGGCCCATATAAAATTTGTTTACAAAGTTTGTTACATTAAAAAGTTAAGCATTCAAATAGATTTTCTTCCAAAAATATTGTATGGGGGCACTCTTTGGCAGAGCTCCCCAAATATCTGAGAGGGTATATTTTATGGGGCATTTTTTTTACGCCCAGCACTGACATGGCCAAAAGTAACCTATATTTGTAATATTTTTTAAAAATCGGCTATTATTATTATTATTTAATAAAACAAGTCTATTTAAAAAAATTGCCTAATAAATTTTTTATAGGTTGAATTGTGTAAGATGGGAAATGAAAGCAGGGAAAAAATTTGTTTAAATGGCATTAAAATATTCTAAATCCGATTTCAAACTTTGGTATTCATGTGCCCAATTTTAAACTTTAGATATTTGTTTTCTAAAATGGTGTTAGTCAATCAAAACTTAAATTTAGAACTGGAATGTATCAGGGTAATAAAAGTTGTGGCGTTTGTCAATCAGAAATGGAATCGGAATTTTAAATTTTTGCATTAGTCAAATTGAGAATTGGATTTCGAATTTTGAATTTGGCTAAATGGTTCGAAATACCCCTAATATTTACTCGAATAGTAGAAAATACCTTTAACTTTTAAAAACCAGCACTTTGCCCCGATCAACTTTCATTGATTCTCAAAATATCCATCATTTAATATCTAATTAAAATATTTATATTAGCAGTTTTCTGAAATACCCTTAAAATATTAGCGATATTTCCTGCCACCTTGCCCCTCTCGACTTCAATTGATTCCATTATATAAAAACTTCCAATTTTAGTTTAATAAATTAAGTAATCCAAGGAATTACAATAAATGATTTATATCCCTTCTATTTCTTATTTTTTAAAATTATGTTATTGATTGATTAATACTAATTGATTGAATATAAGAGAGAGAGAGCGCGAGGGGGAGAATTTATTTGGTGTGCCGGGTATGTTGCATCCGGACAGCTAAAGAGACAGGGAAGAGTTTGGGTAATGGTAATCCTAGACAGCTTGTGGGGCTCACACATCTTTTTTTTTTTTGGTCTGGATATATACAACGGAGACATGCAATAATTTTTCATAAGGACGAGGTGAATTGTTTATGCTGATTGATGTATTTATAATGGAATCAGGTTTGTAATTTGGCAGGTCAAAAAATTGAAGGGTCCAAATAAGCCATTTAAAAAATACCAAATTTGATCCACCTATTGTTTCACCCAACCATTGTGGGGCCTACGTTTTATGAGAGTGAGAAGAGACGGAAATTATGGATGACTTTGGATGACGTGGCATATATATCCCATCATGTGCCTAAGGGGCTGTTTGGTTGCAGGATTATGGAATTTGGATTCCAAAATTAGTACGGTTGAAATTTCTGGATTTGGTAATTTGTTGTTTGGTTGGTTTTGGATTTGTAGATCTGGATTTGTAGATCCTTGTAATCTTTGTTTGGTTGTTGGAAAAAAAATAGGATTTGGATTTGAGGATTTTAGAGAGAGATAGAGAGAGAGATGATTGTTAAATAAATAAAGTGCATGGGCTCCATCTAAAAGTACAATGAATAGTGCCAAATCCTTGAGAATCCATAAAAATTTTTAGGATTCATGAATCCTTCTTTTGTGGTGGGGCCCCCATATAAAACAAAGGAATCCTAGAAATCCTAATCCTGCAACCAAACACAAAATTGTGGAATCCTAGGATTCCACAATCCAAAATCCAAATCCAAACCCATAATCCTGCAACCAAACAGGCCCTAAGGGCATGTTTGATTGCAGGAATATATGGATTTGTACAGTGAAATACTAGGATTCCATAATTTTGGATTTGGTTAATAAATTTGGATTTCTATGATTCCTTTGTTTTTTTTTGGGGTCTACCACAAAATAAGGATTCTTGAATCTTAAAATTTTATAAGGATTTTCAAGGATTTTGCACTATTCATTGTACTTTTAGATGGAACCCGTGTACTCTATTTATTTAATAATCCTGTCTCTATCTATCTCTGTCTAAGGGCCCGTTTGGTTGCAAGATTATGAAATTTGGATTCCAAAATAGTACGGTTGAAAATTTATGGATTTGGTAATTTGTTGTTTGGTTGGTTTTGGATTTCCAGTATTGGATTTGTAGATTCTTGTAATTTTTCTAGGATTTCTAGGATTCCTTTATTTTTTATGGAGGGCCCATCACAAAACATGGATTCATGAATCCTAAAATTTTTTAAGGATTTTCAAGGATTTGGCACTATTTATTGTACTTTTAGATGGGACCCGTGTAGTTTATTTATTTAATAATCCTCTCTCTATCTATCTCTCTCTAAAATTCTCAAATCCAAATCCCACTTTATTTTCACCAATCAACCAAACAACAAATTACCAAATCCAGAAATTTTCAAAAGTACTATTTTGGAATTCAAATTTCATAATCTTGCAACCAAACATGCCCTAATACAAACGGAAGTTAAGAGAATCTTTTGCAAGAAAAGCATCTTTTGGATTGAAGGCAAAAGCACCATTTCGGGCATTATCAAAATTGCTTGGCTTCTTGAACTTTCCCTCTCCTTTTATGGTTTATGCTTTGTTGTCTTTTTATTTTGGATAAATTGCGCTATAATATTCTTAACCGTCAAGATTTTTCATTAAAACATCATAACGTATTTTTACTACAGTAAAATACCTATAACTATGTGTTTCAATAGATATTTTTTTCGTTAAAGCATCCTTGAAATTAGCACTTACAGTGCTTACTGATAAAAAATTTTAATGGTATTTTAGTGAAGGTCATGATAGTTAAGGATAGTTTATTCTTTTGTTTTTTACTTGGAATGTTCTGTCACTAAAATAAATTGATTTATTTACTGTGCCAATATATATATATATAAGGTCCCAAAAAATAATTTGACAAAACAAGTCCATGATAGACACAGTCCCAAAAAATAAATATATCATTTGTTTTAATTTATTCAATGAGTCTGAGGAGAAAAAGATGGATCAGGGCTTTATAACTTCGAAAATGATATTCTTTTTTCCTCCCTTTTTTTAAACTATTCCCGCCAATTATAGTGCTTTAGTATATGTTTTGATGTTTTAAGGGTAAAGGCAGTCTAAAAAATTACTTATATGGATTCACTGTTGCAATTTGGTTAGCATGGAAAAATCAAAATCCTTTATTGCTAATTGATATCGATGCTTGAATCTCTTAGAACATCATTATAAATAATTGATCTATTGAAATTTTTCATCTCATTAATTTCTTATATACTTAGTTACATATTTAATTATATACACACTTCATCGAATTTGTTAGAAAATTGGAACTTTAACATATAATGGAATTGATCAACGTCATGGAATATCCTTTAACAAGATTTTCATGTTCTAATTAATATATCAATGCACTTTAGTAAATATAAAGGTATATAAGCTAATACAAAATGGTAACACCATAGCAGTTCAACCCAAATAATTACTCAGCTACGATATTAAAAGTTACGTAGCCATCTTTTCCCCTCTCAAATTTAGAGATTTTTAATACTTATTTTCTAATTTACTCTTAAAAACACTTTACTAAAAAATAAAATCAATATTTTTTTGGTAGCTAATTGCAAACAACTCTTATGACATGTACAAGTTGTTCCATCAAACCTCAGCGTATTTGGGAAAAAAAATAATCTTCTTGAATGATATGTGTTATTTCTTAGTGATAAAATGGAGTCATCAATAATATTGGATTACAAGTATATTTGGGTGCGGCTTAAATCTATGAAATGTTCTATGTTCGTACAAATTATAATTAGAAGGAAGGGTAGGTTTTTTCAAGCATTTAATTAATATGAGATTTACTTTCATAATGTTTATTACAAATACGCATTTTACAGTTGTCAAGCCAAAGGAAAATAGAAAATTAAGAGGCAAATGGTCATCAAGATCCTTTTTTCTTCCATCTCATCATAGATTTACTTAACACTCACGCCTATCACTCGAGGTATTTGCTAGTCTGTCAGTCTATCTATCTTATACTATTAATATCATTATTATTAATATAATACATAGACGGAGATTTTAGAGAATATTCCATCAAAAAGAGAATATTCACTAAAAACACTACGTTTTGAACTTTCCAAAATACCCTTATGTTTAATATATTCTATAACTTGGTCATTCATTTTGATTTTTTTTTTTGTGTTGAATTAAGATGGCTTTGGTAATTCTATGGATTCTAATAGCAAAATAGAATATATTGCTGTATGTGACCTAATTTTTCTGTTTTCATTTAAATATCTTAAAGGCAATAAATTGCCTCGGAGCAAAATAAAATATTCGTATGCTTTTCATTTTCCGAAATTATTCAAAGAATTTTTTTTGGCCCTTTCCTTAATTTAGGCAATTTAGACACGAAGTTCATATTTTTTATATAATAAATATGAAATTATTGGTAATTAATTTTATAAGCAAATTCAATTTAGCGTTCCTTCACAATTTGATATATAACATGTTATAATCAACGATATTTAAAGTTTTTTTTTTGGCCAAAGAGCCTTTGCTTGAGCTGTAAGTAGACGCTCGTGCTCGTGCCGTTAACTTGCGACCAAGGCGGAATACAAAACAAAAATTTTAATAACAAGAGCACAAACTTCTACGACCTAGAATCGAATCCAAACACTAAACTCGCAAACAAGAAGGAGTTAACTACTCGGTTAGGTGTTATCTACCTTTGTAGTCGTGTTCTTCTTTTTCTTTTCACTTCTTTTGCTCCTAGATCCACGGGAACGAGTTTGGGAGTCGGTCTTCTTTGTCGAAGATAATCCACCCGAGAGAACTCTTAGACTCTAACTTCCCACTAAAATAACAAGTGAAGTAACTTGTGAACAAGACTTACTAGGAATTGATCACAACAATGTAGTAGTGGCTAATCTTTAAAGTTTCTCTCTTTCTTTTTTCCTTTCTCAATTTTTAAAAACTCGAGAGGGGGATGAACAAGCTGAGATGAAGATGAACCAAGCATGGCAAAATTGAAAAAACTTTATTTCTTCGCTTTCTTTCTCTTTTCTTTTAATGTCTTGAATGGGTGGAATTGTGACTCACCATGGTGAGTCACAAGTCCACACCATTCTATCATGTACAAGAAAAGGCGAGAAGAGAAGAGTGTCACCTCAAGTGTACACATATATATACATATGTATATATAAATATGTATATACATACACTAATATAAGTATATACTACAAATACATACACACATATTCGTATAAAATATGAATACCCGTATTTATATTAAGACACAAATACCCGTATTCGTATAAATACCGTTTTCATGTTAAAATACAAATATCGCAAAAGAGAGGTACTAAAAGAAAGATATAATACTAGCTCACATTTCATCCAAATGTGATAATCTGGTTATCTTTCAAACCGGCTAGTATTAATAAAATGCCCGATTAAAAGTACGTGTACAAAAACACGAATTTAATCGAACTTATGTACGTATCAAAATACGTACATTACATCGTTTCGCTTGAGCCGGAAAACCCTCTGTGTGGGACTCTAAAGACTCGACAATACGTTGGCAGTAGGTTTAACCACAAGTACGTCAGCGGCACTAACTGTACGTAATGGCTGCCCAGATATTGAACGAAAGGAAGGTCGACATGCAAAGTTATCTGTATCCCTACTGAGTCTGAAAGTGACAATCTCCGTACAGTCTGGTCTTTTCGTCTGAGAGTGTCACATACTGGGTCTAGGGGTGGAAAATGTCAGATCCTAATAACCCAATAAGTCGTGTCGATGTGGCTTAAAACCATCCCGAGAAACTACTGATCTCACAATCACTAAATTTCATCTGCCTTAGCCAAGATCTTATGGTGATGACCAATCGAATACAGCGCGACATCGACTCCCTATACCGGAAGAGACGAATCCATTTTATCGCTCACTGCCTCTAAGTGCTTCGGCACTGTACCCAACTAAAACCTATTTGCACGACTCTTTAAAACCGTGATAGGGTAGTAATCTAAATATAGTGGGAATACACTCGGGACGAATGACGATGTCAGGTCTAAAAACTAACATGTACCCATGTCATGAGAGAACTGCTATCTGACGATAGGTACATTACCATCTAGAAGTTCTCGGCGAGTCGGCCCAGTGTAAATCATAACCTAATGAGCACCTGTATACAATCTTTGGTGTCGGACAGCAATGGTTGTAGGACAGGCCACCTTCCTTCAAGGGAATAAGAAACATATACACTAGTCTATTCCGGAGTATTGATACCCTATCTCAAAACACCAACGACTGGGGACAATTTAAGGATGTGCTTTTAGACTACCTAGACCCCATGAGTATGATTGCTATCACAACTCTAGTAGTCAAGCAAAGATCATACGGGCTTTACTAACATGTATTCGAAACACGTAATATAAATAGAACATATACACATGTTGAGACGAAGACAAACCAGATAGCATATTATCATATCGAGCAAGACTGTCCTGTACATATATATCCCAAGCATCTACATGTAATATACAATCCTGTACTATACAATAATGGCCTTTAGGACATACATATCCAACAATCTCCCATTTGCACTAAGGCCATATATTAGTGTATCGAAAATCAATCATCTCCAATAGCTGCATAAGCCGAGTCTGAGGAAGTGCCTTTGTGAGTGGGTCCGCCGTGCTGTCCTTTATATCTACTCTCCTGATCTCAATCTCCCGGCAATTAATGATCTCCCTGATCAGGTGATACCGCTTCAAGATGTGTATGGATTTCTGATGGGACTGTAGTTCCTTCGTTAATGCTATAGCCCCATTGTTGTCACAATATAAAGGTATTGGATCAACAATAGACGGAACCACCTCAAGTTCATAAATGAACTTTCTGATCTAGACAGCCTCTTTTGCGACATTGCAGGCATCAATGTATTCAACCTCCATTGTCGAGTCTGCTACGGTGTCCTGTTTGGAACTCTTCCAATAGACCGCCCCTCCATTGAGGGTGAACACATAACCCGAGATAGGCTTGTCGTCATTCTTGTCACTTTAGAAGCTTGAATCGATAAAGGACTCCATCTAGAGGTCTCCATTATTGTGCACTTAGAACATATCTTTAGCCTTTCTCAGGTACTTTAGAATGTTCTTCACAGCCGTCTAATATTTCTCCCATGGGTTTGACTGATACATGTTTACCACGCTAAGTGCGTAAGCTACATCTAGTTTGGTATATAGCATCACATATATTATAAATCCTGCCGCCGAATCGTAGAGTATAATTCTCGTGTGAGCCCTCTCTTCATCAGTCTTAGGAAACACCTCTTTGGAGAGGGTGATTCTGTGACAAGCCGGTAAATTACCGCGCTTGGAATTCTCCATACTATACCTTTTTAGTATGGTGTTAATGTACCTGAACTGTGAAAGTCATAACATCCTCTTAGATCTATCACAATAGATTTTAATCCCCAGAATGTAGGAGGCATCATCTGGATACTTCATGGAGAACTACTGAGGCAAAAACGGCTTGACCAACTGTAGCATAGGAATATTATTTCCTATTAGGAGGATATCATCCATGTACAATACGAGAAATATCACAGTTCTCCCTACAATCTTCTTGTAAATACAGTGCTCATCTATGTTTTTGATGAAGTCAAATTCCTTGATTGTCTTATCAAAATAGATGTTCCAGATCCGCGATACCTTCTTTAATCCATAAATGGATTTAAGTTACTTGCACACTTTCCCACTGCTCCCATTATCTATGAAGCCTTCTGGTTGATCCATATAGACAGACTCTTCTAAAGCGCTGTTTAGAAAAGCAGTCTATACGTCCATCTACCAGATCTCATAGTCATGGAAAGCGGCAATGAAAAGTATGATCCGAATGAATTTGAGAATAGCCACTGGAGAAAAGGTTTCGTCATAGTCCACACCTGGTCTTTGACGAAAACCTTTTGCAACAAGTATAGATTTATAGGTTTCCACCTGTCCATCTGCACCAATCTTCTTCTTGAAAATCCATTTGCAGCCGACGGGTTTTACCCCTAGCGGTGCAATGTCCAAAGTCCAAACTTTGTTGGTGTATATGGACTCCATTTCAGATCGCATAGCCTCTAGCTATTTCACAGTATCCCTACTGGTAATGGCCTGCTCGAAACTAGTAAGATCATTTTCTTCCAAGATACAATCCTCTTGATCCCCGTCCACGAGAAAACCGTAGTATCTCTCGGGAGGATGAAAAAACCTATTAGATCTGCGGAGTGGCTGAGTATCGTCCGGAACTATTGAATCCTGTGGTTTATCTAAATCTTCAATTTGAGTTTGTGTTTCTAGAACTTCATCCAGTTCTACCGCACTCCCATTAATTTCTTTTTCAAGAAATATCCTTTGAAGAAAGGTGGCGTGTCGATAAATAAATATCTTTTGTTTCTCGATATGGTAGAATAGATATCCATTCGAATGCCTGAGATATCTTACAAACTTACATAAAATTGATCGTGCCTGAAGTTTGTTTGTATTCTGATTTTTACATAGGCCGGATAACCCCATATCTTAACTCGATTAAGACAATGTCTTTTACCACTCCATATTTCATATGGAGTTTTAGGCACAGCTTTAGATGGAACTTGATTTAATAGATATACCGCTATTTTAAGTGCAAGTTCCCAGAATGAAAGAGGTAATTCGGTATTACTCATCATAGAGTGAACCATATCCAATAAGGTACGGTTCCTTTTCTCCGATACACCGTTGTGTTGTGGTGTATACGGAGAAGTAAACTGAGAGAGAATTCCATCTCTTTTAAGTAGTCGAGAAATTTTGTGCTTAAGTATTCCCCTTCTATATCCGATCAAAGGATCTTGATACTTTTGCCAGTCCGGTTCTCTACTTCGTTTTTATATTCTTTGAATTTCTTAAAATCTTCATATTTGCGTTTCATAAGATATATATATCCGAATCTAGAAAGATCGTTGCTGAATGTGATGAAGTATGAGAACCTACCTCTTGCATGTATAGACATTGGACCACACACATCACCGTGTATGAGTCCCATGAGCTCTAAAGCTCTTTCTCCATTTCCGGTGAACGGAGATTTGATCATCTTCCCTTTGAGACAAGATTGGCAAGTTTCATAAGATATAAATTCGAACGGATCCAAATATTCATCTTTATGCAACTTAGGTAATCTTTTCTTGTTGATATGACCAAGTATACAATACCACAATTAGGTTTCGTTCGTATCTAAACTTTTTCTTTTGCGTGTGTTTTGTATATTAAGAACCGAGTTTTGATTAAGAATATAGATAGCATTACACAGTGTACCTTCTGCAACCAATACCTGATTAAGGTAAATGTTCATGATATTTTTATCTAGAACAAAATTATATCCATATTTATTAAGTAAAGAAACTGATATGATGCTGCAGAGTATGGAAGGTACATAGTAGCAGTTGTTCAAAATCATAGTATTGCTGCTTGGCAATATAAGGTGATATTCACCGACGGTAGCAGCATCAACTTGTACTCCATTCCCTACTCTGAGGGACATACCACCAGCTCCAACCATCATACTTTTTCTTAGTCCTTCTAATAAACTATAGATATGAGATCTTGATCCGGTATCTAGTACCTAAGAGGTAGGACTGAACGAAAAATAGTTCTCAATAACAAGAACACCCGAAGGAGACGCAATAGTATGCTTCTTCTTCACCGGGTTCATCAAGGAATTCATGTAATTCTTTTTCTCTTGCTCGTGTTCGTGACATTTGTCACAAGTTAGAGCCGAACCGACATTCCTCAGCCCTGAATAAGAATTCGGGTCGGTCAAGTATACATTTTATTATCTTGATAAAGACGTGGCACGGTAACTGCAATTAGGAGAGAGAAAAGAAACACTCAGCATATGCTTTTGCAAGTTTAAATTGGTTATTAGAATGGCTCCCACTATTTCCTTGAATTCTCCTTCAAACCTTAAAAAGAGAACTAGTCGGGATTATGTACGCTCCACAAGTTCACTAACCATTCAGCCAGGCAAGTGTTGGTACTCCGAGAGAGCCTCTCAATGCTTTCGTATTGACCTAATTAAATTACCCCATTTCCGCAGAGGCATAACCCCATTAATACCTTTCTAGACACATAATGGATTAGCTAGTTGTGAAGTGAAAATATCCTGGGAGTAATCCTACTCATCAGTGGGATCGGGACTCAACTATCATCGCGTGATAATCTAGATGGAAACCACTCTAATTACCACACTCCAGAAAGTATGCAACACCAGCAAGTTTCCTGTATATTCGAAACTCTCGATGTGGTTTTTGCCCCAAGTGACATATGGTCTTGATAGAGACCAACGTACCATAAGTTGCAAGTTCAGTTCAACCTGTCATTGTCTTAGATTAATTTAAAGCGACCCGCATAAGCCCTTGATAGAGACCAACATGGTTATACGACTGTCCTAACTAATCGCATAATAATGCAACAGATAAGTTGCTGGGTTTGCTTAGCACCCTCACTAGATTTTGACAAGCATCAAACATGCAATTTTAAAAATCTAGGGTGCTAACCAAACCTAACCAAGAATCGAATTAGAGCATTAGGGTAAGAAGTAGCAAGCATCACATACTAGCAAGTATCTAACACTAAGAGGGGAGAAATACAACCTTTGTAGATCTCTCCTCCTTGACTCCTTGGTTCTACTTAGAATTTGAACGGGTTCTCTTGAAGCCTTCGAAGTCCACGAACCACGGAGTCCCTTTGCTCAAGCTCCTAGCTTCACTTGACCTAAGTGGAAGTGAAGCAAACAACCTACACTGGTGGGCTAGACTAATACAGATTGGTGAAGTGGGTAATATTCTCACTTAAAAACCTTTCTTTTTCTTTCTCTTCACTCACTTGGAAAGAGGTAGAGAGCTTGGAGGAAGAAAGAGATGGAAATGGTTTACTTGAGCTCAAAAGAAAATAAACTCAAGATTATATTGAATAAGAGAGAGTCACACTCACTTTTAACCAAGGCTAGAAAATATCTAGATATTTTTGATGTTGAGTTAATAGATAATTAGAAATGAAACCATGGTTAGTATAAGATATTTTAAGAAGTGTGTAGAACAAAAAATCAACCATGATTTAATTTTCTTTTTCTTTTAACTCAATAATCAAAAATACTAAAATGGATTCCATGTGAGTCTTGCATAGTCATCTCCAATGTATCATCAACCATGACACATGTATGCATGCATGTGTGCATGCATATCAATATAAACATACATACATTCATGCATACATAATAAAGAAAATATTTAATAAATGAGCTAATGGTCATTAAATATTAAATCAACACTTGATTTAATAATCCGGTCATATCACATACGACCCGACCAATAGAAAACGCCAGATTAAAATAGGTATCATATACACATATTTAATCAAGCTCCTGTGCATATCCCCATATGCACCTCACATCGTTTCGCCTGAGCTAGGAAACCCCTTCGTGGGATTCTAAGACTCGTCAATACGCTAGCAGTAGACAGTGATCATATCACATACCCATAAACCGTCAGTGGCACTAGCTGTACGTAACGGCTCACATGTATTGAGCGAACAGAAAAACAACAAGCGAACCTGTCAAAACTCCCGTAGAGCCAACTGGCAACACTTACCGTACAGTCCGGTCTCTTCGTCGGATATGTTGCATATTGAGTTTAGGGATGGTATCGTCGACCCCAATAACTCAATAAGTCATGCTGATGTATGGCCTATAACAGATCGAGAAACTATTGATAACACTTATCAGTAAATCTCATCAGCCCTGGTCAGGGGCTTCCTGTTATAGCCAATCGAGTACTGCGCAACATCAACCCCCAATACCTGGAGAGACGAAACCCCTCGTATCGCTCATTGCCTCCATGTGTCTCGAGACTGTACCCAAAAGCCACCTGTTTGCACGACTCAGTAGAGCCGTGGTATGGTGGAAATCAAAATACAGTGGGAGAACACACAAGACTCTATGATGATCTCGGGTCTACAGACTAACCTGTACCAGTGTCACCTGAGAACTGCTATCCGACGATAGATATAATACCATATAGGAGTTCTCGGCGAGTCCGTTCAGTGTACCTAGTCTCCACTGAGCACCCGTATACAATTTTTGATGTCCAACACCAATGGATATGGGATCATCCATCGCCCATCATATGGGTCAAGAAACGTATACGCTAGTCTACTCTGGAATATCGATACCCCAATACACCCACGACTAGGAACATTTTAAGGATATACTTATAAACTACACATGTCCCACTAGTATGATCTGCATCATTAGCACAGTAGTCAAGCAAATACCCTAAGGGCTTTATCAACATGTACCAAATGAATAATATGCATGATCAAGTGAACGTGGCAAGATAAAGAGTAACTAGATAGCATACTATCATGTCGAGCAAGAATGTCCTCTGAATACACACACACACATGCCGATACATCCACTATCAAATAATGGCCTCTAGGGCATACATATATCCAACAATCTCCCATTTGCACTAAGGCCAATTATTGGCGTATCTCATACACAACATCTTAAAAAGTTGCCCATGCTGTGGCTGAGGGAGGGCCTTAGTGAGTGGATCCGCGGTGTTATTCTTTGTGTCTACTCTCCGAATCTCGATCTTGCGGCGATCAACTATCTCCCGGATCAAATGATATCGTCTCAGGATGTGTCTGGATCGCTAATGGGACCTGGGCTCTTTGGCCAACGCCATAGCCCCATTATTATCACAATACAATGATATTGGATCAATAATGGTTAGAACTACTTCTAGCTCCGAGATGAACTTCCTCATTCAGACGGCTTCCTTGGCAGCATCATTTGCAGCAATAAACTCGGCTTCCATCGTGGAGTCTGCAACGGTATCCTGTTTGGAACTCTTCCAACATACCGCCCCTCCATTGAGGGTAAATACAAACCCTGAGATAGATTTGTTGTCATCCTTATCACTCTGGAAGCTCGAATCGGTAAAGGCCTCCATTTGGAGATCCCCGTTACCATATACCAAGAACATTTCTTTAGTCCTTCGTAAGTACTTAAGAATGTTCTTCACAGCTATCCAGTGTTTCTCCCCCGGGTTGGATTGATACCTGCTTACTACACCTAGTGCATAAGCTACATCAGGGCGAGTATATAACATCGCATACATTATAGATCCTATGGCTGAAGCATAGGGTATAATGCTCATGCGAGCTCTCGCTACATCAGAATTTGGGCAAAAGTCCTTGGAGAGAGTGATTCTGTGACAAGCGGGTAAGGCACCCCGCTTGGAACTTCCATACTAAAGCTCTTTAGGATGGTGTTAATGTACCTGGATTGGGACAATCCCAACAACCTTTTAGATCTATCTCTATAGATCTTAATGTCCAATATGTACGGGGTATCACTCAGGTTCTTCATGGAGAACCTTTGTGATAAGAACAGTTTGACCGATTGCAGCATAGGAACATCGTTTCCTATCAGGAGGATGTCATCCACGTACAATACGAGGAATGCGATAGTACTCCCTACAATTTTCTTATAAATACAAGATTCATCTGGATTTTTGACAAAATCAAACTCTGTGATCGCATCATCAAAACAGATGTTCCAACTCCGTGATGACTGCTTTAATTCATAAATGGATTTAAGCAACCTGCATGATTTCCCGCTATTCCCACTATCAACAAAGCCCTCTGGCTGATCCATATAAACGCACTCTTCTAAATCACCATTTAGAAATACAGTTTTAACGTCCATATGCCAGATTTCATAGTCGTAGTGAGCAACAATAGCATGTAGGATCTGAATGGATTTAAGCATGGCCACAGGAGAGAAAGTTTCGTCATAGTCCAATCCTGGTCTTTGACGAAATCCTTTCGCTACAAGCCTTGCCTTATAGGTCTCCACCTGCTCATCTATACCGATCTTTTTCTTAAATATCCATTTGCACCCTACGGGTTTTACTCCAGAGGGTACATCTTCCAAAGTCCATACTTTGTTGGTATACATAGACTCCATTTCGGATCTCATGGCATCCAGGCATTTCACAGAGTCACCACTTGTCACGACCCGAAAATTTTGTTCGTGACCGGCACTTAAATTACGCAATATCTACAGGCGTAACGTAATTCAAGTAAGCCGAAGCCCAGCAATCTAAACCTTTTTAAGAAAATAAAAGAGATGAAGTTTTGAAATAAAGGTATAATGAAAATCAAACGTTTTCTTAAAATACATAGATAAAGGAACATGAAAAATGCAAGTGGATTATGCTAGTTGAAAAATATGTTTCGTCTTTTAAAAATTTGGGCAGCACCTCCTTTGTATATTTTGATCCAAAACCATATATACATGATAATATAAACGGCATCCCCAAGCGGGAGCTAGCTCTTCGCCAATCGGTGGAATCACAACCACGCAAGACAGAATATATGTATACGACGCCCAACGGCGAAGATCAACACAAAGGAAATGTAAAGCAAGACATCAAAACTACAAGTAGCGAACATATAACCCATCGCTCAAGTCTCGCAACTAAAAGTTTTGCTAAGTCTTACTACTTATACAAATACTAGTTTCTGATTGATGGAGTTGACTAGATACAATAGGAATGATAATACAAGAGTGGCACGATCCAACATATACCACCTACCAAAGCGAATCACCCGAAAGCAAGCTGTGTGCAGCGATGCCGTTACTGATCCATGCGGTCAACCTGCAAGAACTGTGGCACAACGGGGGTGAGTTGCCAACTCGTGAGTAGAAAACATCAGCAGGTAGAAATCGAATAAAAAAACGATTTCCTAGGTCAACTATACCATAAAGGTAATATTATGATATCTAGGGTGACCGTGTCTACATATATGCCAACAATAATTAATGCCTGTATCCATGTGGATCTCGTCCACTCGAAATATCATGAAAGCATATGCATGTAAATATATGAGGATATTAAAGAACGTGTGTCCATCAATGACACATCAAATCATGGAACCTGAATATCCAACACCGACACTCGAAACATCATGAAACCCGTGTCCAGTATCGACATGTAAATCCTCATATCTCAGGAGCCGTATACTCAGATCGGCCCTCAATATATATCTCATCTCAGGCACTGCATACTCAGATCGGCCCTCATATCTATCTCATCTCATAACTCCAAAACGGTATCCTCCGGATATCCATCGAGTTCAAATACTATCACTGGTAGGTAGTGCTCCCCTGCCAGGCTCATCGTCATCCCCACAAAATCTCTCACTTGCCTCGGTGTACCTTACCGGGTTCACCATGTACCCGTAGACGGTTCCTCCACTCCTCGAATCGGGTCTCGAAAACAGTTCTCAGAACCGAGAAAACTCATGGTGGACGTCTCGAAATATCATATCAAGAGAAACCGTATTTTTAAAACAATACATAATTTCCTTTGAAATTAAACCGCGGTTTTCAAATCCAGAGATCTCATAAAAACATCATCTCAATGTATATAATCATAAAGCATGATGTATGCATCATATAACAAAAATATAAGCATATCCGTATATCATGCAACATGGAACAGTGATGTGAGCATATCAGTATATCATGCGACATAGCATACGATGGGGCAATTCTACTGTGTAAGTGACATAGCAATTATCGATGATGAAGTGTGTGAGCCGGCCAATCTGTGTAAGTGTAATATACGCATCATCGATAATGGTGTAGGTATACTAGCACAGGTATATGTAATGCAATGAGAATAATATAAACGTAGCATAAAGTAATTCGTGAGCGCGATGCTATAAGGTATACGTCTCTATCATATATCCGAGTCGGTGAATCTATCAATCGGCATCCAGCCTCATAACATCACGTACGGTAAATACATCGTACGACATCCTCTAATCAAGGGTATGGATCAATCATCAAGTAGAATTCATCACGTATGGTATCCATCGTACGGTGGCATTAAACCATTAGGGATCCTATCAACCTATATGACAATGAGGGTACGGACCTAACGTCTCGTACGGAATATCACTCATGATTCACAACATTATCCATATATATATACCTATCTCTCAGGTCACATCCGTATCAATCTCATATTATGGGATCGGCATAGGTATCACTTATATCATATCGACTCACATCCATAATACGACCTATCAAACCAGGTCATCATATCTCATCGTATACTCTTTTCATCACATCAATATCTCACATCAAGTCATTTTACACATACATTCTATCTTATAAATCTCATGTCATACTATCCTAAATCTCATACTTAATCTCGTGCAACTACATATCTATACATCGTGATTCACATTCACCTTTTATATCCTTATATATCAATTCGAGGCATCATTTCTATCATATCACGTCAAAGAGTCATGTCCCTAAAGCTTTCATCTCATATCTCTATAAATATATTCAATCATTCTCTAACTATCTTTTTAATCATATTCCCAGTTCTTTAATATAGGTTTCCTTAACCATATTCTATATATTGGTTTCCATCAAAATTTGCGGGGGTGCTATACGCCATCCACCCGACTTCCCCCGTAGATATAAATCTACTCACCTGCGGATCTTCTTGTTTAGCCGTAGTCAATGTGCTTCGTCGTCTCGGAATCTACGCGAAGGTACCTACAATAAATACACATATCGCAATCCCATTAAAATCAATGTCCGAAAACTGATATGGCACACGAGTTGCCTATAGGTTAGAACCTATAGCCTACGCATACAAAACAACCAAACAAATCCTTGTTGTTGACGTACAAACGCTCAACAACCAAATACAAATCCAACCACCAAAACCAAGCATTCAAACATCGGGAAAATTTTGCCCAAAACACTCACAACAGCTCCCAGATTTTGGTTCAGGTAAAATCAGGCCAAACTAGCAGTACAGTGGGGTTGTATAGGGGGTAAGTGAGCTACAGACCAAACCTAGACACAATTGCCCTCAATGAGGCTGGCCACATGCCCACCAAAACCGGCCTGCTCGTCCAAGACTACTCCGTTGGGGTTCGTCTTCTCAGGATGGTCTCCTAGTGTCTTAAATAGGTCTCTGGAGTTGCTAGATTTTCTCAGAAATTTCCCGGGTTGCTCCAGATTCCCTATAGGCCACTAAAATGTCACAAAACCAACATGGAACAAATCTTAAGTTCGTATTCTCTGTTCTATACTCATATCAGGTCTTGAAATCAATCTCTAAGGTCTTAAAACACTCACTACACCTCATGATTCCACACAAACACCCAAATCCTTCTCTTGAATTTTCCAAACATCACATACCTTAACCAAAACACATTCTAAACTAATCTAGGGTGCAAGAAACTAAAACTAAACTAAATGAAAGAAGATATACCTCATTTGGGCAACTCAAGAAAAACCCTAGCTTCCCAAAGTCTTCAAAATCCAACTTTGATTGGTCCAAAGTGTTGAGGATGAAGTGAGGATTAGCTTTAATGAAGAGGGTGTGGGGTTTTGGTGAAGAAATGGTGATGATTCTTGGAGGTGGAGGTGGAGGGAGATGAGAAGGAAGAAGATGAAGGAAAATAATGGGGAGGAAATGAATGGCTGCCCTCCCTCTCTTTCTTATTCTCACCCTCTCTCAACTCATTTCTCTCTCTCTCTCTCTAATAATTGTCTCCTTTTTCCCTTTTCACTTTTCTTTCCCCCCACTCATTAAAACCAAACACATAACACAAATAAATTGAAACAACAAGCAACATGTCATGGTGCACTAGCCATGGAAAACTGTAGAAATATGGATTTGGCTTAATCGCGATTAGTAGTGCACTAATCAATTTTTATTCAAACTGCATATAATTAATTATAAAAATACCAAATTCGATAAATATATTTTTAAATGAATAAATTATTTTAATCTCCAATTATTTAACAAATATTGGTATATATTTATACCATTTTACGAAAACTCCAATTTCGCAAATCGGGTAGTTTTCGCGAAATATATTATTTTAATATTAAAATCCAAAAATAATATTTTATAATTTCTGAAATGTTACACCACTCGTGATAGCTTGCTGAAAACTAGTAGGGTCATCATCATCCATGATACAATCTTCTCTATCACCATCAATGAGGAAACCGTATTATCTCTCCAGTGAGCGAGAAGTCCTACTAGATTTACGGAGTGGCTGAGATTCATAAGATTCTGTTGAAACATCAGGTTCTACCAAATCGTTATTTGTAACTTGTGTTTCTAGAACTTCTTCTAGTTCTACCGCATTGCCATCAATATTATTTGTAAAAAATTCTTTTTCTAAAAATGTGGCATACTGGGAAACAAACACCTTTTGTTCCTCCTTGTGGTAGAAAAGATATCCATACTAGTGTTTTAAATATCCCACAAATGTACACATGACTGACCGTGTCTCGAGCTTATCTGGATTTTGCTTTTTGACAAAAGCCGGACAATGCCAAATTCTAACTCGTTTAAGAGATGGTCTCTTCCCATACCATATCTCATATGGAGTGGTAGACACGGTCTTGGTTGGAACCATGTTCAACAGATATGCTGCAGTCTCCAATGCATGCTCCCAAAAGAAGAGAGGTGACTCGGCATCACTCATCATGGATCGCACCATATCTAATAGGTTACGATTCCGCCGTTCTGACACACCGTTGTGCTATGGTGTGTAAGGGGGAGTGAGCTGAGAGATAATCCCGTTCTCTTTTAGGAAGTCCGAAAACTCTGTACTGAGATACTCTCCATCTCGATGTGATCGAAGTTTCTTGATGCTCAAACCTGTTTGTTTTCTTCTTCAAGTTTGTACTCTTTGAATTTCTCGAAAGCTTCAAACTTATGCTTTAATAAAAACACATGACCGAAACTTGAGAAATTATCAGTAAAAGTTATGAAGTAAGAAAAACCGCCTCTCGCATGTATAGACATTGGCCCACATACATCACTATATATGAGGCCTAAGAGTTCTGTAGCTCTTTCTCTGTGTCTAGTAAACAAAGTTTTGGTCATTTTACCTTTGATATGAGACCAACAAGTCGTATAGGATTTATATTCAAAAGGATTTAATTATCCATCTTTATGAAGCTTGTTTAGTCTTGTTTCGTTAATATGACCAAGTCTACAATGCCAAAGAAAAGGTTCATTTATATCTGAAAATTTTCTTTTATTTGTGTGTTGTATGTTGAAAACTGTGTGTTGATTTAGGACGTATATCCCGTTATTAAGTGTACCATACCCAATCAACTCTTGATTCAGGTTAATGTTCGTAATATTATTCTGCAATACAAAATGATATCCTTCATTGTCTAACAAAGAAACGGATATTATATCACAAAGTATACTAGGTACATAATAACATGGGTTCAAAACCAATATACAACCCAATTGCAACCCCAGGTGATACTCTCCCACTGATACTGCATGTACATTGGAACCATTTCTAACTCCGAGAGTGTGATCACCGGTTTTCAAAACTCTGCTATTTCTCAGTCCCTACACACAATTGCAGATATGAGAACCCGAACCGGTATCCAATACCCAGGAAGCAGAGTTTATAGAAAAACAGTTTTTAGTTACAAATACACCTGAAGCGGAAGCATCATTATGCTTCTTTTTCTTGAGATCAGCAATGTACTCAATACAGTTTCGCTTCCAGTGTCCCGACTTCTTGCAGTAGAAACATTCTCCTTTTCCTGACTTCTCAGCCTTAGATTTGCCTCTCCCTTGTGCCTTTTTGATTCCACCTCTCGGTTTGGTTGGTTTCTTCTTATTCCTTCCCTTAGCCTTGGCTTTTGGGACGGAAGAGGAAGACTGCCCAACAATCAGAGAGGGAGTCTTTGCCTTGAGTATGCTCTCCGCACTTCTCAACATATTGAGAAGTTCAGGTAGTGACTTCTCCATGTTGTGCATGTTGAAGTTCACTATGAATGGAGCAAGGCGGGGGGAAGAGACTGTGGAACAATATCAACATACCGTTCGTTCTCCATTGTCCATCCGAGGCCCTCAAGCTCTTCAATAAGAGCTATCATCTTCAAAACATGATCACCTACTGGTGTGCCAGGAGCCATCCGCATATGAAACAACTTTCAAGACGCCTCGTATCTTAGGGTACGAGATTGCTCTTCATACAACTCCTTTGTATGGAGCAAGATGGATTGAACATCCATCTGCTCATACTGCTTTTGATGTGTATTGTCCATCGAGGCAAGCGTGAGGCATTTGGCAGTGGCACAGTCAATATCCCATGTCTTGCGGATCTCCCTATCCGCAACATGAGATTCAAGGCCTGGGCTAGGAGGGGCTGAATTAAAGTAAACCTTATCATATGTAAGGGCAATGTTTATGTTCCTCAGCCAGTCTTTATAGTTGGGTCCTATCAGTTTATTTTTCTCTAACAGAAGCTTAAGTCCAGTCATGGTATCTGCCATTAGGAGAGAGAAAAGAATACACTCAGCAAAAGCTCTTGCAAAGATTAGATTGGTTAATATCTTATCTAATCGACGTCTCCCACTGCTTTTATCAAATTTTCCTTCAAACCTTAAAAGGAAAATTAGCCAGGATTAATTACATTCTACAACTTCGCTAACCGTTCAGCCAGGCCAGTGTTGGTATTTTGAGAGAGGTTCCCCGTGCTTTCGCACAGACCTAATTAAAGTAAACCTCGTTTTCCCAGAGATATAACCCCGTTGACACGTTTCTAAACACCTAATGGGTTAGCTAATTGTAAAGTGCAAAACTCTCCTGTGAGTAACTCTTACTCACAGTGGGATCGGGATCCAACTATCACATAGAAGGTATGCAATCTCATTACAAATTTCAACTCTTGAAACTCCCGATATGGTTTTTACCCCTAGCACTTATGACCTTAACTATGGTCAACAAATCATAAGCACTAGTCAAGTTCTACCTATCATTTTGTGATTAATTAGACCCACTCATATGACCCTTAGCTATAGTCAACAAAGTTACATGACTGTCCTAATTAATCGCATCATATGCTGTGTAAGAAGACATCACTTAGCTACCGTACACTACGCCTTAACTATGGTCAACAAACGTAGCACGGATACTAAATGCTCTACTTTCTAAAATGATGGTGGGTTGCAGATAGTTTTTATGAAAACCTTTAACGCTTTGAACTTGATCTCGTTGTAAAATCAAATAGTTTTAAAAGGAGGGGCTTAAGCTCCGCAATTTTTGAAACTTGCTTTTTCATAAAAATGTCGAGTGAGTTTCAAATTCGATTCTACAACATCTTTTAGGTTTATTTTTCTTTACATTAATCTCATTAATGTAGTCCCATCATTTAAGTCCTTAAGCTATCACAGAAAAGAAACAAAAATAGAACGTACGCTTGTGCCATCCGCATTCGCCACGGGGTCCCGTCATGCACCGTTAGGTTACTTAACTAACGGCAGAGCAGGGGCAGGAATAGCGCGGATGCAAAACATAAGTAACGTTTATTATATATCTTATATATAATATACCATTCGTCTCAGCATATAAAGTGATCACATCACAGAATAATAACAACAGAAGCACATATATAAAAATATATGATATACTAGGAGGTCCGCATTTTGTATTTAGCCAACGATAGAAAATACGGATTGCATGGTCGTGATGAATAACCAAGCCCACATCTCTAGACCCCTACGAGAGCGGCAAGCGACCCCGCCAATTCTAGAGTTAGGAGACCCGGTCTCGACTCCTCGAGATGGCCTCTCACTGGACTCTAGAACCCGGTCACTTGTGCTCTCCACCTTGGGTCTATCCTAATGCGGAAAAGTAAATAATATACATCAATGGTGACATCATCCTCAACTCGGAAGTGCCCCAATAAAAGAATATTACATACAATGAATATTACATGAATGAAAAGAAAAACTCTCATCTCACATAAAACTCCCGGCTATCCATTCACGACGATCCTATACATTATATCACAGCAACACATAACATCATATGTTATCAACGTAAGTAAATATGTGTATCCCAATTGTCGTTGACGTATAGCAGCAAAACCGGCGATACACCACATATTACACTTACGGTTGCAGAAAAGAAAACGAAAAATACAATAATTAGAATCCGCAACATCCTTAGACATCATAAACCCGGAATATCTCATACCCCGAATTTCATGCCTAACATATAAACCTTGCATTTTAGTCTCATATTGAAAACACCTTTTCAATAACCTAGTCGGGTAATTCAATAAGATTCTCGACGACTTGATCGAATACTCGTCGAAAACATTATTAGATGGTCGTACCCCTGATGCCGTAGACGAAGTGCACTTAGGCGGAACACCGTGGCCGCGAGCACCCGAGGGGATGCTTTTGGCAATAGGGTTCTCTTACAGTCACTTAGTCAGGGCTTTGGGGCGTGGCTATCTAGTAATGTTACCCGACGAATATTCGCGTACTATACGAGATTGTGACGGAGTTTTGATCCGAATCGAAACTCTGTGGCAATCTATCAAAAGAGACTAAATTGCTAGATTTACAGAACACTAACTAGTTTTCACAAAACTAATTATCGTGGATTCTAAATATTGTATCACATATATATCAAACCCGAAGCGATGTTAAAATACGACTATGAAACACTCCGAATTGCTACTACAGAAAGATAGTATCACATGCAATCTTGGCAAAATCAAACAATACCTGCAACCCAAAACCCCAGAGACCAGAACACCACAGAAAATGACTTGTCATTTGGGGCTCGTTTTTCTACCGTGTTCTAGTTACATCATATGTAACATTCTGCACCTGTTTAAAAAAATTTTAAACGAATTTTTAAAAACAACAAAAACTGGGGTATTGGGTTGTAAGTTTTGGAGTTGTTTTGGTTTCGTAATTTATCTAATATCGTCTAATTCTCTAGCTTGACTCTGATACCACTGCTGGGTTTGCTTAGCACTCTCATTAGGTTTTGATAAGTATCAAACATGTAACTTTAAAAATCTAGGGTGCTAACCAAATCTAACCTAGAATCGAATTAGAGCATTAGGGTAAGAAGTAGCAAGTATCTCATAATAGCAAGTATCTAATACTAAGAGGGGAGAAATACAACCTTTACAGATCTTTCCTTCTTGACTCCTTGGTTCTACTTGGAATTTGAACAGGTTCTCTTGAAACCTTCGAAGTCCACGACGATCCACCACGGAGTCCCTTTGCTCAAGCTCCTAACTTCACTTGACCTAAGTGGAAATGAAGCAAACAACTTACACTAGTGGGCTAGACTAATATAGATTGGTGAAGTGGGTAATATTCTCACTTAAAAACCTTTCTTTTTCTTTCTCTTCACTCACTTGGAAAGAGGTAGAGAGTTTGGAGGAAGAAAGAGATGGAAATGGCTTGCTTGAGCTCAAAAGAAAATAAATTCAAGATTATATTGAATAAAAGAGAGTAACACTCACTTTTAACCAAGGCTAGAAAATATCTAGATATTTTTGATGTTGAGTTAAGAGATAATTAGAAATGAAACCATGGTTAGTATAAGATATTTTAAGAAGTGTGTAGAACAAAAAATCAACCAAGATTTAATTTCCTTTTTCTTTTAACTCAATAATCAAAAATACCAAAATGGTTGCCATGTAAGTCTTGCATAGCCATCTCCAATGTATCATCAACCATGACACATGTATGCATGCATATCAATATAAACATACATACATTCATGCAAACATAATAAAGAAAAGGTTTAATAAACGAGCTAATGGTCATTAAATATTAAATAAACACTTGATTTAATAATCCGGTCATATCACATACGACCCGACCAATAGAAAACGCCAGATTAAAATACAGTATCACATATGCGTATTTAATCAAGCTCCCGCGCATATCCCCATATGCACCCTACATCATTTCGCCTGAGCTAGGAAACCCCTTTGTGGGACTCTAAGATCGTCAATACGCTAGCAGTAGATAGTGATCATATCACATACCCACAAACCGTCAGCGGCACTAGCTTTATGTAACGGCTCACAGGTATTGAGCGAACAGAAAAACAAGCGAACCTGTCAAAACTCCCGTAGAGCCAACTGGCAACACTTACCGTACAGTCCGGTCTCTTCGTCAGATATGCTGCATATCGAGTCTAGGGATGGTATCGTCGACTCCAATAACTCAATAAGCATGCCGATGTATGGCCTATAACAGATCGAGAAACTACTGATAACACTTATCAGTAAATCTCATCAGCCCTGGCCAGGGACTTCCTGTTATAGCCAATCGAGCACCGCGCAATATCAACCCCCAATACCGGGAGAGACGAAACCCCTCCTATCGCTCATTGCCTCCATGTGTCTCTGGACTGTACCCAAATGCCACCTGTTTGCACGACTCAGTAGAGCCATGGTAGGGTGGAAATCAAAATACAGTGGGAGAACACATAAGACTCTATGACGATATCGGGTCTACAGACTAACCTGTACCAGTGTCACCTGAGAACTGCTATCCGACGATAGATATAATACCATATAGGAGTTCTCGGCGAGTCCGTTCAGTATACCCCGTCTCCACTGATCACACGTATACAATCTTTGATGTCTAACACCAATGGATCTGGGATCATCCATCGCTCATCATATGGGGCCAGAAACGTATACGCTAGTCTACTCTGGAATATCGATACCCTGTCTCGATACACCCATGACTAGAAACATTTTAAGGATATGCTTATAAACTACACATGTCCCACTAATATGATCTGCATCATAATCACAGTAGTCAAGCAAATACCCTAAGGGCTTTATCAACATGTACCAAATGAATAATATGTATGATCAAGTGAACATGTCAAGATAAAGAGTAACTAGATATCATACTATCATGTCGAGTAAGGGTGTCCTCTGAATACACACACACACACACACATGTTGACACATCCACTATCAAATAATGGCCTCTAGGGCATACATATCTCCAACATAAGTAACACTTAACAACCGTACACTATGCCTTGATAGAGACCAACATACATAATACGAATACTAACTACTGCTTATCTAAAATGACGGAGGGCCACAACTGGTTTTTAGAGAAAAACCTTTAACGTAATGAACTTGATATCATTGAAGAAATCTAGTGATTTCGAAACGAGTGGTTCAAGCTCAATTTTGAAAACTTTTGGTTTTATGAAAAACCGAGTAGTTTTGAAAAGAACCGAGTGGTTTTGAAATTTGATTTCAACAACAACTTTTAGGTTATTTTCTTGCATTAATTAGATTTAATGCCGTCCAATCAATTAAGCCTATGCATCACAGAAACAACCAAAATAGAATATATGTATATGCCACCTGCATTTGCCACCGGGTCCGAGGACTTCACCGTAAGGTTACTTAACTTACGGCAGAGCGTGGACAGGGCTAGCACAGGTGCAAAACATATACAACATTTATATATATCATCATCACAGGCAGGTAATAAACATCACAGGCATGCGATAAATAAAATGGAATAGCGCATAAACTAGGAGCCGATGTTTCGTTTGAGCTGCAAACGAAAACCAACGTTTTCCAGTCGTGTGGATAGCTCGAACATCACCTGAATCAAGACCTTTACAAGCGTGGCAAGCTACCCGTCAATTCTAGAAGTGAGGCAACCATCACTCAATGACATGAGTGGGCCACCCGACACTTTATGGAATCCGGTAACTTGGACGATCTTCCTTGGGTCTATCCTAAACCCTACAAGTGCGGCGAATTGCCCCCCAATTTTAGAGCGAAGCGGCTCGAACTCATCACTATGATACGACTACCTAACACATTCTAGAACCCGACAACTCGAGCACTTCTCCATGGGTTATCCTAATACAAGATTGAATGAATATACAATAGTGAAATCGAGCTCAACCCGGTCGTGCTTCAATAAAAAATACATAACAAGCGGTAACGGCGGGCACAATCCAGCCGCTTGCCCCGAATAAACAAATATGCATTCAATTCTATAATGAGGGGCTATCCACCACGATTATCCGACTAATCCATCACAAGATATATAAAACAACAGCACAAGTAAGTATTTGCAACCCCGTCTAATAGACTTATAGCAATTAGACGACATTTACAAACATATATAAGAAACTAAAAGATAATCAAGATGCTAAAGTTTCGAGCTTAAAACTTTTCGTATTGTCCGTATACAAAGATAACGGTAAATAAAGTCTGGGCAAAAAAAAGGTTTACCAAAAAACCCAATTCTAAGCGACCAAGACACTGTAGGAAGTAAGACGGAATGGAATCAAACTGGCCGCAAATTGCGGCCCTAAGGAATTTTTAGGCGGCCAAAAAGTTTTAGAATGGGCCCGTCTTCGTACAATGTCATATACATACTAATATCATCCTTCTGCAATACTCCAAAAAATTTTAAAGACCAAATTTTTTTTAACAGAAACATGAAATTTTGGTTTTGGAGAAACGGAAATTTTTCGGTTTAGAAACTTAAGTATCGTCAAAACTAGTTTACGTGTTTTGGTGGCTCTGATACCATATAAGTAGACGTTCGTGTTCGTGCCGCTAACTTGCGGCTAAGACGGAATACAAAACAAAAATTTTAATAACAAAAGCACGAACTTCTACGACCTAAAATCGAATCCAAATACTAAACTAGCAAACTAGAAGAAGTTAATTACTCGGTTAGGTGTTAGCTACCTTTGTATTCGTATTCTTCTTCTTCTTCTTTCCACTTTTTTTGCTCCTAGGTCCACCGGAAACGAGCTTGGAAGTCGGTCTTCCTTATCGAATATGATTCACCTGAGAGAACCCTAGCCTAGACTCCACCTTCACATTAAAATAACAAGTGAAGGAACTTGTGAACAAGACTTGATAGGAATTGATCATAAGGATGTAGTAGTGGTTAATATTTAAAGTTTTTCTCTTTTCTCTTTTTCCTCTCTCAACTTTTAAAAACTCAACAGGAGGAAGAAGAAGCTAATTAGGGTGAAGATGAACCAAGCATGGCAAAAACGAAAAACTTTTTTTCTTCATTTTCTTTCTCTTTTCTTTTTATGTCTTGAATGGGTGGAATTGTGACTCACCATGATCAGTCACAAGTCCACACCATTCCAACATGCATAAGAAGAGATGAGAAGAAAAGAGTGCCACCTCAAGTGTACACATATACATATATGTGTGTGTATAAATATGTATATATATATACTAATACAAGTATATGCTACAAATACATACACTCGTATTCGTATCAAAATATACACACTCGTATTCTTATAAAATACAAATACCCGTTTTTGTATTAAGATACAAATACCCATATTTATATTAAGACACAAATACCCGTATTCGTATGAATACCGTATTTGTGTTAAAATACAAATACCGTAAAAGAGAGATACTAAAAGAGAGATATAATATTCGCTCACATTTCATCCAAATGTGATAATCTGGCTATCTTTCAAACCAGCCAGTATTAACAAAATGTTCGATTAAAACTATGTGTACAAAAAACGTATTTAATCGAACCTACGTACGTATCAAAATACGTACACTATATCGTTTCGCTTGAGCCGGGAAACCTTATGTGTAGGACTCTGAAGACTCGACAATACGCTGGTAGTGAGTTTAACCACAAACGCGTCAGCGACACTAGCTGTACATAACGGCTGCCCAGGTATTGAACGAAAGGAAGATCAATAAGTAAACTTGTCTGTATCCCTACTGAGCCTGAAAGTGACAATCTCCATACAGTCTGGTCTCTTCGTCTGAAAGTGTCGCATACTGGGTCTAGGGGTGGAAAATGTCATACCCCTAATAACCCAATAAGTCATGTCGATGTGGCTCAAAACCATCCTGAGAAACTATTGATCATAATCAGTAAATCTCATCTGCCTTGACCAAGGTCTTATGGTGATAACCAACCAAACATAGCATGACATCGACTCCCTATACCGGGAGAGACGAATCCCTTCTATCGCTCATTGCCCCCAGGTGCTTCGGGATTGTACCAAACTTAAACTTGTTTGCACGACTCTTTAAAGCCGTGGTAGGGTAGTAATCTAAGTACAGTAGGAACACACTCGGGAAGAATGATGATGTCAGGTCTAAAAACTAACATGTACCTATATCACTAAAGAATTGCTATCTGACGATACGTATATTACCATCTAGAAGTTCTCGACGAGTCCGTCCAGTGTAACCCATAACCTAATGATCACTTGTATACAATCTTTGGTGCCAGACACCAATGGCTGTGGGACAGGCCATCCTTCCTCACGGGAATAAGAAATGTATATACTAGTCAACTCCGGAGTATCGATACCCTATCTCGAAACTCCAATGGCTAGGGACAATTTAAGAATGTGCTTATCGACTACCTAGACTCCACGAGTGTGATCGTCATCACAATTCTAGTAGTCAAGCAAATATCCTATGGGATTTACCAACATGTATTCGAGATACGTAATATAAATAGAATATATACATATGTTGAAACAAAGACAAACCGGATTGCATACTATCATATCGAGCAATACTGTTATGTACATATATATACCAAGTATCCATATGTAATATACAATCCTGTAATATATAACAATGGCCTCTAGGGCATACATATCCAACATGAGCGGCAATGACACTTCCCCATTTGGTGGGAGGTATTAGATTTGAAACCCCATACTTACAATGGCAAGGGGGGTTTCAACCAATTATGCAGAGAAATTTCCCATGGGCCAGAGGCCTAACTCTCCCCCCAAAGCCTACGGGCTATTGCAAAAAAAATGAGAAGAAGTCCTTACTAAAGATGCAGTAAAAACAACCATTTTTAGCATCCATTAAAGTAGAGTATGTAGAGTAGATTCTTTTGAAATATATTTTAAATAAATAATTTACATAAATATGCAACACCAAATCTTATATTGAGTCATAACACCGATAATATTACTTGGACAATCATTTTGTCATCCGGTATCAAAGTTTAAAATATGGTACCCGGATATTAATTTGAAACCGAAATTGGTCATTTTTATAATGACAAACAAAAATCTTAAGCCATAGTTGGTTGCATATGATGTTACGTACTAAATAAGAAATTAATTTTTAGATATTTTTTTGAGTTTTGTAGTACTAATTATCAGAATATAAATATATAAAAGGGACCCAAAATGTACATTATAGACATTCAAGTCAACCAGGAATGTGTTTTGTTTTTTTAAAAAATTTTACCGACGAATGTTCATGAGGCACCGTTCATACCAAGTTTTGTATTACATAGAAATAAGAATTAGAATAATAGTGCAAGTGTAATAATAGTTAAAAATCATATTACTTGAGTTATTTTTATAATCTTCAGCTTTTTCGTATTTCGATTTTCATTGGAAGAATTTCGATCCCACGCGTTACGCATGCGGTTGATTCTATTCTATTCTAGTTCTAGTTCTAATACAAAGTTGGGTAAGTTAAGAAATCTTTTGCAAGTCAAAACACTAATTTTAGGGCTTCCTCTTTTGCCCTTCTCCTTTTTTATATTTATTTCTATAACAACCGTAAATTTCATCTACTTCCTTTTAACCGTCTTTTTATAATAAAGGGTTTTTCTTTGAATCACCTTGCTTCACTATCCCATAAGTCTTGAGTTCAAATCTTAAGCCTCTCTTATTATAATAATAGTATTAGTCATTATTTTTTCAAATGAAACTATTTTGATTGGGGTTTAATATTTTATTAATAATGAAATAAATATGTTGTTTGTATTTTATTAATTAATTATATTTGTGTTATATTGTCTTAATTAAATATGATTATGATATTCTAGATATATTAAATTTATTTTTATACCAAATTATATAACTAAACTTTATATTATATGCTCCTGTAATATCATTACTTTTAACTTACTTATTCAGTACTTATATTTTATATCTATTTAATATTATTATGTATAAAATCCATTATATATAATACATATATGTTATAACAATATTTAAATATATGATGTTTATATAATATTACTAAACATATTAGAGGATAAGAGATGGTGGCAAATTTATGCAAATCTTTTAAATGTTTTACCAAGTTTGTTTAAGGCGGGGTTTATTTGCAAAAGTTTATCAACCCATATTATAAAAGAATTCATCGTCATCTGTACTTATCAATTCAAGATGTCTATCGGGTAGGGCCGGGCCGACTCCAAACCCGCCGGCCTTGGCGGTCTTCGGGCAGGGCCGGGTCCGAGATGACCATGCTTCGGGCCGGACTTAGGCCCGACACGAACCTCCCAAACCCGAACCCAGCCAGGCCCATGGCCCGGCTAGGGTCGGGCCGGGCCTGCCCGGCCCAGTTTTAAAAAATGATTTTTTTTATAAAAGACTTTAAAAATATTTTTAAAGAATTTTTTTTACGTTTATGAATTTTTTTTGGAAATTTTTTAATTCGAATTTCGTGTAGGTCCCAGGGTAAACCTAGATATTTTATTGATTAAAATTTTTTTTGAGGGGGACATAAGCTGGCAAACCTTACCTTTCATACAATTGTTAAAAAAATTAAAAATACAATTTATAAAAAAACTAACTGGTGATCTCCTATCTGTCTTTACTCGTCATCGGTGTCGGAGTCTTTAATATGCTTAACGTGATGTTGTCTAGTTTCTGCATCGAACCAATATTTTTGGCACACTGCAATCTTCAATGCGTCATCCGATAGCCTCGCTCTCTTGTTGCTCAGAATCCTGTTAGCTATACTAAAAGCAGACTCTGAAACTACTGTGGATACTGGAATTGTTGGTAAATCACGAGTCATGGCAAAAAGTATAGGATACATGTGTCCAGTGTTTTCCATCAATCCAAAATATCAAAATCATTTATTTTATTCGCCATGAGAAAATTACTGAAATCAGTTAGGAAATATATTGTAAGCTCATTATAAGTGGAAGAAACAGAAACGGTTGTTCTTTATTTTTTCTGCTGCAAAATCTGAAATATTCCTTTTTTGGAAGTTTGCTGTGAAGAAGAAGATAAAGAAGTTTTGTTTTAACCGTACTATGTATCATATATGGCATACAAATTGTGCAAATAAGAATCTGAAACATTTTTATATTTTCCTATATCAGTACCTAAGTTTATCTAATATTCATCTAATAAAAAATAAATTATCATTTTTAAGTCTAGGATAAAAACAGAAGCTAAACAAAACAATGGAGGAACTTTTCGCCAATATTTATTCAATTCCGTAATCATGCTATGTAACATTCCAGAAAATGCACTTTCAAGATCAATTACATACTCATTAATAATCTTACTAATATAAAATAACTGTCTTACTGCTAAACATATAATAGGATGATAAATACCAGATAAACATTTAGTTGCATTTTAAAATATTTCTAAAAATCTCAAAACATATTTACAAACAAACCAATCATAATTCTCTAAATTATTATTGGACATTTGTTCCTCATAAGATAAAGTAATAGGCTCCCGATATTTTAAAACATATTTCAACATCTCATAAATGGAATTCCATCTAGTTGGAATGTTAAATTTGAAAGATCTAAATTTTAAATTTAACTGGGTACAAGTTTGCTTAAAATTTTGTTTTCGGAGTCCAGAGGTTTTAATAAATATCATTGTATCATTAAGTTTCGCTAAATGAGAATCAATTATACTAAGACCATCATGCACAATTAAATTTAAAACATGGCATGCACATTTTTGATGAAATAATTTTCCATTCAAAACAAGATTTAAATTATTTTTTAAAATTGCTATAGTAGAATTATTATTAGCAGCATTATCAAAAGTAACCGAAAATATTTTATTTCGAATATTATATTCACGTACAGTAGTCAAAATACAATTACTTATATTATTTCCACGATATGGATGCTCCATTTTTGAAAAATCAATAATTCTTTCATGTAAAACCAATCATTATCAATGAAATGTGCAGTAACACAAATATAACTCATGCCCCATTTGTAGTCTAAAAATCGGAAGTTAATGCAATTTTACTTTTAAAATTTGCAAAAATATCAATCAAATTGGTTTTACCATCATGATTTTTTTTAAAACATCACTTATAAGTGTTGTTCTTGGTACTTTTTAAAATACTGGATTATATGCATTTTTAACCAATCTATCAAATTTTTCGTTTTCTGGAAAACCAAATGGTTGTTTAGCATGTATGACATATCTTCCAAGTTCTCTTCTATTTGAAAGATTTCTTAGCACCCTCACTATATTTTCTAGGGCATCAAGCATGCAATTTTAAAAAACCAAGAGTGCTAAGCAACCCATAACCAAGGATCTAACTAAAGGATTAGGGTTTAACTAACATGTAAACTACTTTACACTAAGTTAATTTGGAATACAACCTTTGTAGACCGGTCCTTCACTTCTAACGCTCCGTGTAGCAGTCCCTTTTGCTCCAAGTAGTGGTGTCTCGGACTCTCCATTGGCTCCACTAGGTGAAAGGAACGAGCTTGCTCAAGGATCTTTGAGGCCGAAAATGATCTACGTCGAAAAATCTCTAACTCAAGCTGCCTCTTTACTAATTGAGAATTAGTGAAGCAAACAATCTATACTAAATGGCTAGTCTAGTGTAGATTGATGAAGTAGGAATTTTGCACACTTTAGAATTATTTCTCTCTCTCTCTTTTTCTTCTCACTTAAAGCTAGAGAGCAATTTTGAGGAGATGAAGAAAATGATCAAGTGATCAACTCATGAACCATGGGTGAGAAAATATCATATATAACTCATGTAGAGACTTAACCATGGCTAAAGATAATGGTTAGGTTAATAAATATTTAGAGTAAAACAAAATTAGTGGACTAAGTCAATGGTTTCCATAAGATTCTCCAAGCTTCAAGCCATGACTAATTACCACATAATTTTGATTTTCCCTTAATAATTAAAACCCCACATTATCTTAAGTGTGCTATGAGTCTCATACACCCAAGTCCGATATATCATCTAGCATGACACAAAATAAATACATTAACATATACCACATATATATTAAATGTACAAAGAGAAAACATTTTCTTAAGTGAGCTAATATTATTAATGTATATTAATATATCAAATATATAATTACACATTATATTATTAAATCAACACTTGATTTAATAATCCGGCTGTATCGCATACAACCGACTAATATCATTTATATGTATATCACATATACATATAACATATCATTGAATCAACACTTGATTCAACAATCCGGTTATATCACATATAATCTGTATCGCGAGATTGGAATACGGTATCACATACACGTATTAATCTCGGTCCCGCACATATCACATATGTGCCCTACTGCGTTTCGCATGAGTTAGGAAATCTCTGTGTAGGACTCTAATGACTCGTCAATACGCCGACAATAGGTGATGATCATATCAGTCACCCACAAGTCGTCAGCGGTACTAGCTGTTGGGTTACGGCAGCGCCCCGGCTATCAATCCATGACCAAATGTGGAACAAAAATTTATAAAACTTGGCGCTACCACAACCAATTACCCGGATCTACCCATAAGCCCAAGATAACAAAACATGCAAAGGAGTTAGAATGGTTATACTGAATAGATCTGTTTCCTTCGGTCTTCAACCATCATCCCAAGCTTGTAGGGGCTTCTTTGATCAAGCTTGATCTCCGGTCTCCCTCCATCAAAGATGATCCACCCGAGAGTCTATGAAATGAGCTCCAACCTCATATCCGAGGCAACTAGGACACCTAGATCGCTACTCTAGATACCATAGATGAAGTAGATAGTGATGGAGGATTAATTTGTCTCAAGACACCCAAGGATTCTAAACTCATGAGAAGGTTTGGGGGGAGCTAGAGAAAGAAGAAGATGCCATGAGAATGAGGTGTTGAGAGCAACTCAAGAAAGAGAAAAAGAAATGAATAATGGCTTGTGTTTTTGTTTGTTGTGTGAGTGTGATAAGAAATAATGGAGCCATCACATAAATGTCCATGTTTCTAAAATATCTTAGTCAACAAAAAATATCTCAAGTCAATATAATCTCACAACAAACAAAAACCCTAAGCATGCTAAAATAGTAACTGTAAGTCCACGTTGCTCACCCCGGTTCTTACGGGGAGGCGGAAACGGCGAAAAACAATTTTTGGCGCAAAGGCAACATGGACTAAAGCACGGATCTTTGCTAAACTACAAACTAGTAAACTATATGAGGTGCTATCTACAATGCCATAGAGATTATACCTCACGAAACCGGTCATTCGGGTCTTCTCTCCGCTGTCCCGCTCGTCCATCCAAGCTCCGAGGATCGATCCGGATCTTGGTCACCTCCGCGGCCTTCTTGAGTCGAAGACGATCCACCCGAGAGTTGTATACCGAGCTCCACCTCGAGCCGAGGCAACTAAGGCAACAAGATCGCTAGTCTTGATGTCCTAGGTTGTGTAGAAGAGGTTGATGGAAGTGTTTGTCTATGTGGATTCTTTTTCTCTCAACACATGAGATCAAAAGAAGAAATCAAGAGGAGGAAGAAGAAGGAGCACTAGCAACCATGGAGCTCATTTTCTTTCTTCTCACTTGTAAGAGAGAGAGTGAGAAAAGAGAAATGAAAAATGATAACTAAAGAAAAATGAACCATGGTTGCAATAATACTAAACATCATCATTACTAATCCTATCATGATAAAGTTGATGGCTACATTGACATGACCATTTTCATAATCCAAAAAGAAAAAGAAAACCAAAGAAGAGTGTAGACCTCTCATGAAGGTCAAGGTCAACTTTGGTCAACGGGTCAACAAAGTCAAGAGTGGTCAAGATGGTCAAATGGTCAAAGCAATTAGCCATCACAAAATTATTACTAAAAGGATTAGTAAATAATGTCTCCGGCTCATAATGGTTTTGACCGAACGAATTGCCAAAACCCTAATGAGCCTGCCACATAACGGTTTTGGCCGAACCAACTGCCAAAACCCTAATGAGGCACCTCCACCTTCATCGCTCCTCAAAACTGTGCATACACACCCGCATCCGCATTCCGTAGAATGCGAATGCACAGAAGACAAAACAAATCCATCCGTGCAATACTAGGATCCGGCTTAAACCAAAGCCCACTAGTATTGCCTGCCCGAACAGCATACGCACACAAGTGCACGTAAGTGATCGCAGCCCTGCCGTAAAACCATACGGCCTGTACACGTTTCGCTCAGTGCAGGGAAACTCTCTGTGTGGGACTCTAAAGACTCGACACTACGCTGGCAGTGGGTTTAACCATAGACCGCAAGCGGCATTAGCTGTACGTAACGGTCTCCAGGTAGATGTCGATAAGAAGGCCGATGAGGTAAACCCATCCGAACTCCTACTGAGCCTGTATGTGACAATCTCCGTACAGTCCGGTCTGTTCATCTGATACATCGCATGGAGGGCCTAGGGGGTGGTGAACGTCAGTCCCCTAATAGCGGTACAAGTCGTGTCGGAGTGTATCCCAGAACACCCTGAGATAATACTGAAAACCTACCAGTATATCTCGCTTGTCCTGGCCAGGGACTACTCGTGTAATGGCTCTCCTAGACACAGCGCGATGTCAACCCCCAATACCGGGAGAGACGAATCCTGTCTAACCGTCACTGCCTCCAAGTGCTTCGGGACTGCACCCAACTACTACCTGTTTGCACGACTCCTTTGAGCCGTGGTAGGGTAGTAATCTAAGTACAGTGGGAACACACTCGAGGCGAAGTGACAGTGTCAAGTCAGTGGACTAAGCTGTACTCATGTCACCTGGGAACTGATAACTGACGATAGGTATAATACCAACCAACAGTTCCCGACGAGTCCTGTCCAGTGTACTCATAACCTAACGAGCACCCGCATACTATCTCAAGTACGACGTACTGACGGCTGTGGGACAGACCGTCTCCCCCACTGGGATGAGAAGCGCATACGCTAGTCTACTCCGGAGTATCGATGCCCTGTCTCGATAGTCCTACGACCAGGGACCTGTATAAGGATGTGCTTATAGATTACCCAGCCCCCACACGTATGACTGCCATCACAACGCTGGTAATCAAGCAAAGATCCTAAGGGCTCCACTAATATGTATATAAGCGATATGCTAAAAGAAACACATGCACATATTGAAGTAGAGACAAACCAAGTAGCAAACTACCATTTTGAGCAAGATTGTCTATACAACTGTAAATATTCTAAGCTTCCATTAAGTAATATACAAGCTAGTATGATACAGTAATGGCCTCTAGGGCAGGTACACTAACAATCTCCCACTTGCACTAAGGCCATGTACTGGCGTATCGAAGACCTATCATCTCGATCAGCCGCTCGAATTGAGTCTGGGGTAGGGCCTTCGTGAGTGGATTTGTAGTGTTATTCTCCGAATTTACTCTCTTCACCTCGATCTCCCGGCGATCTACGATATCCCTGATCAGGTGGTACTGCCTCAAAATGTGCCTGGACTTCTGGTGGGACCTGGGTTCCTTCGCTAAAGCTATAGCGCCGTTGTTGTCGCAATACAGTGGTATTGGATCAACAATGGTAGGAACCACCTGAAGCTCTGTGAGTAACTTCTTCATCCAGACAGCTTCCTTTGCGGCATCACAAGCAGCTATGTACTCCGCTTCAATAGTTGAGTTAGCAACGGTTTCCTGCTTGGAACTCTTCCAGCAAACCGCCCCTCCATTAAGGGTAAAGACATAACCCGACATGAACTTGGAGTCATCCTTGTCACTCTGGAAGCTGGAGTCAGCAAAGGCCTCGACCTGGAGGTATTTTCCGCCATACACCAAGAACATCTCCTTAGTCCTTCTCAGGTACTTGAGAATGTTCTTTACCGCTATCCAGTGTTTCTCCCCTGGGTTCGACTGATACCGGCTTACAACGCTCAATGCGTATGCTACATCTGGTACATAACATCGCATACATTATAGAGCCTACCGCAGAAGCGTAGGGTATAATAGACATGCGATCCCTTTCCAAATCAGTCTTGGGAGACATCTCTTTGGAGATGGTGATCCCATGATAAGTCGGTAAATTACCGCGCTTGGAATCTTCCATACTGAATCTTTTCAGTATGGTGTCAATGTACCTGGACTGTGAAAGTCCCAACATCCTCTTAGATCTATCACGATAGATCTGGATCCCCAGAATATAGTTGGCATTGCCCAGGTCCTTCATGGAGAACCTCTGTGACAAGAATCCTTTGACTGACTGTAGCATAGGAATATCATTTCCTATTAGGAGAATGTTATCCACGTACAAGACGAGGAATACCACAGTTCTCCCTACAATCTTACTGTAAATGCATGGTTCATCTGGGTTTTTGATAAAGTCGAATTCTTTGACAGTATCATCAAAGCAGATGTTCCAACTCCGCGTGCCTGCTTCAGTCCATAGATGGACTAGAGCAACTTGCACATTTTACCGCTGCTCCCACTCTGAACGAATCCTTTCAGCTGATCCATATAGACGCACTCTTCTAAATTTCCATTTAGAAAAGCCGTCTTTACGTCCATCTGCCAGATTTCATAATCGTGGAAAGCAGCAATGGCAAGAAGGATTCGAATGGATTTGAGCATAGCCACTGGAGAAAAGGTCCCGTCATAGTCCAAACCAGGTCTTTGACGAAAACCCTTTGCAACAAGTCTATCTTTATAGGTTTCAACCTGCCCATCTACACCAATCTTCTTTCTGAAGATCTATTTGCAGCCTACGGGTTTTACCCCTTCTGGAGCAAAGTCCAAAGTCCAAACTTTGTTGGTGTACATGGACTCCATCTCGGTCCGCATTGCATCCAGCCATTTTACCGAGTCACCGCTCTGAATGGCTTGCTGGAAGCTAGTAGGCTCACCATAATCCATAGTGCAATCCTCTCTATCCCCGTCTATGAGAAAACCGTAGTATCTCTCTGCGGAGTGGCGTTGGGATGTCCGGTTCTCTTGAAACTTCTGGTTTTTCCAAGCTTTCAGTAATAGTTTATGGTTCTGGAATTTCTTCCAGTTTTATTGCGCTCCCACTTATCTGATTTTCTAAAAATTCAGTTTCCAACAAGTGGGCATGCTGAGAAACAAAAACCTTTTGTTCCTCTGCGGAATAGAAAAGATACCCCCTGGAGTTCTTTGGGTATCCCACAAACTTACACAGTACCGAGCGTGCCTCGAGCTTGTCCGCATGCTGCTTCTTTACAAAAGCTGGACATCCCCATGTCTTAAGATACTTAAGACAGGGTTTCTTCCCACTCCACATCTGATATGGGGTGGTAGGCACAGTCTTGGTTGGAGCCTTGTTCAAGAGATATGCAGCTGTTTCTAGTGCATAACCCCAGAATGATTGCGGCAACTCAGCCTTACTCATCATGGATCGAACCATATCCAATAGGGTTCGATTCCGCCTTTCCGATACACCGTTGTGTTGTGGTGTGTATGGAGGAGTACGCTGAGAGAGAATTCCATTCTCTTTTAAGTAGTCCAGAAACTCGGTACTCAAGTATTCACTACCTCGATCAGATCTCAGTGTCTTTATACTTTTACCTATTTGTTTTTCAACTTCATTCTTGTATTCCCGAAATTTCTCAAAGGCCTCGGATTTGTGCTTCATTAGGAAGCCATGTCCATACCTAGAGAAATCATCTGTGAAAGTAATGAAATATGAATAACCACTTCGCGCATGTGTAGACATTGGACCACACACGTCACTGTGTATGAGTCCCAAGAGCTCGCTTGCTCTTTCTCCGTGTCCAGTGAACGGAGTCTTTGTCATCTTTCCCATGAGACAAGATTCACAAGTGGCATAAGACTGATACTCGAACGGATTCAAGTATCCTTCTTTATGTAACTTTGTTAACCGTGTCTCATTAATGTGACCCAGTCTACAATGCCATAAGAAAGCCTGATTTGTTTCCGGAGACTTTCTTTGAAGTGTGTTCTGGACACTGAAGATCTGAGCTTGATTCAATACGTATATCCCGTTTTCTAATGTACCTGACCCAATCAGAACTTGATTTAGGTGGATGTTGACCACATCGCTTACAAAAATAAAATCATACCGTTCCTTAGAAAGTAAGAATACAAATATGATATTATAAGTCGCACCTGGTGTTCCCCTCCGAAAGACGGCGCGACATGACGTCTCGCCTGAGATTCAGGGCAGATGCTAATTGGTGCTATCCGTCCACCTCTCCGAAGATGCCAAGTTGATTTATGGCACCGTATATCGAAGGTTTAGACGGATGCGTCCGATGTAGCAGACTTCGTCAGATTCCCCCTCGTTTGAGGGGTTTTTGATTGTGGGGACGCTCTTCCCTGCAGGCGCAAGCCCCTGCAGTTAATTACGCTACCGCATTGCGGTAACAACTTTCTCCTTCTCCAGATGGTCACTTCGTGTCGTGGGTGTTTGTTTTGTATTTTGTTGCCCGTGGATTGTTTACGGAGACTGAGTTATGTCGTCGCCCGTAGGGCGTGGACTAGTCAAAATCCGTATTGTCTTAGATTTGGGTTTGGGGGGGTTTAGTCTGAGGATACGTCAGCCATACTTGAGGCTAAGATCAACTCAAACGTTTGTTAAGGATACGTTAGTCTCACTTTGAGACTGAGATCGACTTAACGGGATCGTTTAGATCCGACAAAGGAGCGTTTGGGCTCTATTGTTCCAGTTTAGGGACATAGTGGTCCATCGTATGTATAACCGTCGGGACCCATCACCTCTCTGACGACGTTGAAGGATTACAACGACGGATGTCAGAGGAGTTCAGAGATGTACCCTCGAGCCAGAGTTAATTGGGGGGATTCATAGTCCAGTCTGTTTGAAGGTTTAAGGATACGTTAGCCATCTTTGAGGCTAAGATCAACTTAAACGGGACCGTTTAGATCCGACAAAAGAGCATACGGGGCTCTATTGTTCTAGTTTAAGGACATTGCGGTCCATGGGTAGTTTAAGGACATCGCGGTCCATGGGTAGTTTTAAGGACATTGCGGTCCATTGTTAGTTTTAAGACATCTCGGTCAAGGTTAAGGACGTCGTAGTCCATGGGTTTAAGGACCCCACAGTCCGGTATGTGCTTTGGATGCTTCACACGGGTTCACTGCCGTGCTCTGCGAGGACCAGGCTCCGCTCTGGACGTTTTCCACGGGGTCAAAGAGTGACATTATCCGCGTTCCACGTAACCAGGGATTTTGCATTAAATACGGGTTTAAGGACCCCACAGTCCGTATCAGTGTGTGGTCGTCGGGACCCGTCACCTCTTTGAAGACATTGAGGGATTACAATGCCAAGTATCAAAGGAGTGAAGAGATGTACCCTAGAACCGGAGTGGATTAAATAGTCCTTGGCCCAATTTGGGATCAAGACGAATTAATTATGTTATGAGTCCGTTGGCCCGGTTAATCACAAATTGAGGACTTATGGCCATCTTGGGCTAAGTCCAATCAGGAGAGGCTTTGCCTCTATCCATTTAGGCCAATTGGGCCAAAGCCTAGTGTTAAACACTACAGAGCAGTCAGTGTTGAACACTGGGAATGAGGTTGACAAATTAGTGTTTAACACTAAGAGATAATTGGTGTTAAACACCAGCAACAAGGCTTTTCAAATTAGTGTTAAACACTAAAACAGATCAGTGTTGAACACTGCAAATAAAGCTTTTTAATTAGTGTTGAACACTAAGGCCCAACAGTGTTTTAACACTGGGTTCGAGGGTTTTAATTTAGTGTTAAACACTAAGGCAAGAGGGGTCACGTGGCAGCACGTGAGAGCGCCCTCCCTTCATTTATTCTGCTGAGATTATCGCGTCTTTCAGAGCATCACGTGCCATCACGTGATGGGCATTCAAATGCCTATGTATTAGAGCTTCTGCCGAGGGTCACGTGGGTCACGCGGGGTGCTGCCTCAAAGGGGCTTTCTGTAGATCTCTTGGGGGGGTCACGTGGTGATACGTGACCCTGCCTCTATGTATGTTATTTAGAGGATCTGTTAACCTTTTCTCAGGAATTAAGTTCCTCGTAGAGTTAAACCCTGACAGCAATTTCAGAGGAATTAAATTCCTACTTCCTTTTGAAGGTTTATATTCTGAATAGAGTTGAACTCTGAATTTTCCGTAGGAATTAAATTCCTCATACATGTGAAGAACCAAATAGGGTTAAACCCTAACAAAAGCTTTTTAGGGAATTTGAACTTCCATTCTCTGTTAAATTATGATTAAAGGAACTAAATTCCCGCTGTTTCAACAGAACTAGGTTCTTAATTAGGGTTAAACCCTGTTTCTTTTTGTTCTGAAGGAATTAAATTCCCATGATACAGGGTCAAGCCCTAGTTTTATTTTAAAGGAATTAAATTCCTATAGTTCTGTGAGAATTAAATTCTCGTGCTTGCATTCCCTCTCTATGTTTTGGATCTGCATGGCAGGATCTCAACCCATTGAGAATTAAATTCTCAACCTCAAGGGGAGATGTGCACTTTGCAGATCCTCTATCAAAGAGAGAAGAAATATGTTCTTCTGTTTTATGTATCAGAGTTAAACTCTGTTGAGAATTAAATTCTCTTTTTCTTTCAAGGAGCTTTTCTCTTTCTTACCTAGGGTTTTTGCAGAAGATCCAAGTTTCTCCAAGTATCGAAGCTCTCTTCTTTTTCTTTTTCTCTCTCTGTCTCTGTATATCTTTTCTCTGTGTCTCTTGGCTCCTATTTATAGGAGAAGCAGCCGAATCAATCAGTTTTTGACGAATCTTCATGAGAGATCTGATTTGCATCCATCATTCGTTTTGGACCTTTGGATTATTAGGTGAATTTTATTCACCATTGGATTTCAAATCCAGGGATTTTTCCTTTGTTGTTTCGGTTAGATTTAAAGGGAAAATCTTTCCAAACCCGAGATTTTCCCATAGATAGATGATATTTCACCACCTCTGAATCTTTAATTCGATTGGTTCCAGATAGCCGCTTTCCTTTGGAAAGATTTGAATTTCTTTCAGAATTTAATTCTGTTGACAAAATGGGCTTTGAAAGCCGGTCACGTGTGACCACGTGACCCATGGTCACGTGTGAGCACGTGACCCCCCTTTGGAATGAGCCTTATTCTTTCTTTTTGCGCTGTCTTCTGGTTGTTGCTTGGTCATCACGTGCCAACACGTGACCACTGTCTGAAGCCTCTTTCTTTGATTTCACTGGAGAACAAGTCTGCTGCTTTTGATCATCACGTGCCGACACGTGACCCTGGTCACGTGGGAGCACGTGACCTCTTTTGAGGCTTTTTCCCTGATTTAATCAGGGAACCGATGTACCCTTTGAAAAATGTCACGTGCCAACACGTGACCCCGGTCACGTGGGAGCACGTGACCCTTTTTGAAGCCCTTTTCTTTGATGTAGTCGGGAAGCTGAATCTGCCTTGATGATGCTTTTAGACGTCACGTGCCCACACGTGACCCTTTTCTGAAGCTTTTCCCATAAGCTTTCCTGATTTTAAATCAGGAAACACCTGGTACATAAAAACAGTTACGCAGAACCAATATCTGCCCAGTTGTCAGTCCAAGATGATATTCCCCTACGGATTCAGCGTACATGCTCATTCCGTTAGCAACCCTGAGAGTCATATCACCTATCTTGATAACCCTACGGTTTCTCAGAGCCTGCAACAAATTACAGATGTGAGATCCTGATCCGGTATCCAATACCCAGGAAGTAGGGTTAACTGACATACAGTTCTCTATTACAAACACACCCGAAGCCGAAGCCACAACATGCTTCGAATTCTGGCTACTGGCTTTACTAGCCCTGCAATCCTTCTGCCAATGTTCATTCCCGTAATAATAGGAATGCCCTTCTTTTACTATATCCAGTCCCGAAACTTCTGCCCTTTCTTTACCTTTTACTTCCCTGGTTTCTTTCAGGATAGAAGGTAGAGACTGTAGAATCAAGTCAGCATCTGACCCGTTCTTCAACGTGGTCTTCAGGTCCGTGAGCTCAAAATAGCTGGTCTCTGTAAGGACGTTGCCCCCTACAGAAGACCCGATAGCCAACCTCGCTGGAAGCAATTCGTTCGAGATTTCATATCTTGCGATACGAGATTGCTTTCCATATAAATCTTTGTTATGGAGGAAGATAGAAACTAAGTCCATCTTCTCGTGCTGCCTCTGGTATGCACCATCAACTGAGGTTAACACGAGGCACTTGGCTTTCGCACAGTCTTTTTCCAATGTCTCGCGGATATGAATATCCGTGATAGGGGAAACTGGACCTGAGACGGCAGAGGTTGGATCAGTCAAGAGGTGTCCCAGCTTGTCATGGGCAATGGACATCTGGACAGACCTTTGCCAGTCATAACAGTCAGATTCAGTCATTTTATTATCTAGATGTAACCTAGGTGCGGTCACTGGGTCACTGCAATTAAGAGAGAGAGAAGAAAACACTCAGCATGATGCTCTTGTAAGTTTAGATTGGTTTTTAATTTATTTAAATAGGATGGCTCCCACTGTCTCTCGAATCCCTCCTCAAACCATAAAGGAAGAATTAGTCGGGATCAATCTCACCGTACAATACTTGCTTAACTGTTCAGCCAGGCCAGTGTCGGTACTTCGAGGGAGGTTTTCCAACGCTTTCGTGAAGTTCCTTAATTAAGTAACCTCTTTTCCCGGGCGTAGCCCCGCTAACACCTTTCTAGACACCTACTTGGTTTATAGCATTGATCGTTAAGTGAGAAAGTTCTCGAGGAGTAGCATATACTCACAGTAGGATCGGGATCCAAATATCATCGCGTGACAAAACTGAAGGAATCCTACCAGAATCATCACACTCCAAATGGTATGCAGCGCTAGCAAGTTTCAGTTCTTTTGAAACTCCCGATGTGGATTTTTGCCCCATACTCTTATGACCTTGACGAAGGTCAACAAATCATAAGTCACATGTCAAGTTCTACCCGTCATTGTCCAGGTTAATTTGAACCCACCCGTACATACCCTTGACGAATGTCAACAAGGTAATACGACTGTCCCAAACCAATGCATCTATCTATGCTACATATGAACACCCAACAGTTACCAATCACTATGCCTTGACGAAGGTCAACAAACATAGCTTGAATACTATTAAATATTCATACGAAATGACGGAGGGCTACGAATGGTTTTGGCAAAACCGTGAACGTAGTGAACTTGATATAATCGATGGAACGAGATAGCTTTTAAAAGGAGTGGTTCAAGCTCCGCGTTTAAAAGTTGGTTTTTGAAAAGAACCGAGTGGTTTTAAAAGTGTTCCAACGACTTTTACTTGGTTTATTTTCTTTCATTAATTTTAATGCGTCCCATCATTTAATCCTACCATTGCAGAAAACAACGAAAATATGACGTACGCTTGTGCCATCCGCATTCGCCACGGGGTCCCGTCATCACCCGTTAGGTTACTTAACTAACAACAGAGCGGGGGCTGGACTAGCGCGGATGCAAAATATAAGCAACGCCTAAATAGATATCATATATAGATATATACATTCGTCACATGCAATGATAGCCATTCCAGATCACATATGAACACTTTGGATATACTAGGAATCCGCATTCCGTACGAGCCTGTAACGAAAAGCGGATTATACGGTCGTGGTGAATAGCCAATACCCCACCCTAGACCCCTACGGGTGCGGCAAACTACCCGTCAAGTACCCGAAGCGAAGCAACCTCCCTCAACCCGTGAGTAGGCCACTCGGCACTTCGAGATACCCGGTAGTTTGTGCACCCCACCTTGGGTCTATCCTAGGAGCAAAAACAGTAAAAAGAAATTATACAATGGCGGCTACAACCTCATCCCGGATTTGCGGCCAAATAAATAATATTATATCAATTTACAAATTTTACATGAATGAAAGAAAAAGAAACTCTCATCTCACATCCACCCCGGCTATTCATCCGCGACAATCCAACGAGTTCATATACACAAACCATCAACATTATAGATCACAGATATGTATAACCCCCACTAATCGACGTATAGCGATTAGCAGACGTTCACTACATATATCACAACACAGATAATATCCATTAGCCAAAGTCTACGGAATATCGATCAAAATACGGATTTGTAACCACCCCAAAAATCAATTTGTTCTCTGGAAAATCTGGGCAGAAACAACATATACTAAAAATCCCAAAACAGCCAACTAAGCACACTGCACCAAACTCGGTCCACGGCCGAGTCAACTCGGCCGCGGATCCGCGGCAAGAAGCATGTTCTTGCCGCGGAACCGCGGCGCTTTGACCAGTTCAGTGAATCGATTTTGGTGGGTGTCTTTAGAAAACCCTGAGCCGATTTTTCATGTATGTTAAATTAATTTTAGAACAGTATAAAAAATCGGCAGAAAGTTGATTTTTTTCGGACGTGTTTTGTGATTTTTTCCGATCGATATTCTAAATACTTTGCTAACTTGCTAGTTTATGTTTAGCTAGGCTCTGATACCATTGTAAGTCCATGTTGCTCACCCCGGTTCTTACGGGGAGGCGGAAACGGCGAAAAACAATTTTTGGCGCAAAGGCAACATGGACTAAAGCACGGATCTTTGCTAAACTACAAACTAGTAAACTACATGAGGTGCTATCTACTATGCCATAGAGATTATACCTCACGAAACTGGTCATTCGGGTCTTCTCTCCGCTGTCCTGCTCGTCCATCCAAGCTCCGAGGATCGATCCGGATCTTGGTCACCTCCGCGGCCTTCTTGAGTCGAAGAAGATCCACCCGAGAGTTGTACACCGAGCTCCACCTCGAGCCGAGGCAACTAGAGCAACAAGATCGCTAGTCTTGATGTCCTAGGTTGTGTAGAAGAGGTTGATGGAAGTGTTTGTCTATGTGGATTCTTTTTCTCTCAACACATGAGATCAAAAGAAGAAATCAAGAGGAGGAAGAAGGAGGAGCACTAGCAACCATGGAGCTCATTTTCTTTCTTCTCACTTGCAAGAGAGAGAGTGAGAAAAGAGAAATGAAAAATGATAACTAAAGAAAAATGAACCATGGTTGCAATAATACTAAACACCATCATTACTAATCCTATCATGATAAAGTTGATGGCTACATTGACATGACCATTTTCATAATCCAAAAAGAAAAAGAAAACCAAAGAAGAGTGTAGACCTTTCATGAAGGTCAAGGTCAACTTTGGTCAACGGGTCAACAAAGTCAAGAGTGGTCAAGGTGGTCAAATGGTCAAAGAAATTAGCCATCAAAAAATTATCACTAAAAGGATTAGTAAATAATGTATCCGGCTCATAATGGTTTTGACTGAATGAATTGCCAAAACCCTAATGAGCCTGCCACATAACGGTTTTGGCCGAACCAACTGCCAAAACCCTAATGAGGCACCTCCACCTTCATCGCTCCTCAAAACTGTGCATACACACCCGCATCCGCATTCCGTAGAATGCGAATGCACAGAAGACAAAACAAATCCATCCGTGCAATACTAGGATCCGGCTTAAACCAAAGCCTACTAGTATTGCCTGCCCGAACAGCATACGCACACAAGTGAACGTAAGTGATCGCAGCCCTGCCGTAAAACCATACGACCTCTACACGTTTCGCTCAGTGCAAAGAAACTCTCTGTGTGGGACTCTAAAGACTCGACACTACGCTGGCAGTGGGTTTAACCACAGACCACAAGCGGCACTAGCTGTACGTAAGGGTCCCCAGGTAGATGTCGATAAGAAGGTCGATGAGGTAAACCCATCCGAACTCCTACTGAGCCTGTATGTGACAATCTCCGTACAGTCCGGTCTGTTTGTCTGATACATCGCATGGTGGGCCTAGGGGGTGGTGAACGTCAGTCCCCTAATAGCGGTACAAGTCGTGTCGGAGTGTAGCCCAGAACACCCTGAGATAACACTGGAAACCTACCAGTATATCTCGCTTGCCCTGGTCAGGGACTACTCGTGGAATGGCTCTCCTAGACAATGCGCGATGTCAACCCCCAATACTGGGAGAGACGAATCCTGTCTAACCATCACTGCCTCCAAGTGCTTCGGGACTGCACCCAACTACTACCTGTTTGCATGACTCCTTTGAGCCGTGGTAGGGTAGTAATCTAAGTACAGTGGGAACACACTCGAGGCGAAGTGACAGTGTCAAGTCAGCGGACTAAGCTGTACTCATGTCACCTGGGAACTGATAACTGACGATAGGTATAATACCAACCAACAGTTCCCGACGAGTCCTGTCCAGTGTACTCGTAACCTAACGAGCACCCGCATACTATCTCAAGTACGACGTACTGACGACTGTGGGACAGACCGTCTCCCCTACTGGGATGAGAAGCGCATACGCTAGTCTACTCCGGAGTATCGATGCCCTGTCTCGATAGTCCTACGACCAGGGACCTGTATAAGGATGTGCTTATAGATTACCCAGCCCCCACAAGTATGACTGCCATCACAACGCTGGTAATCAAGCAAAGATTCTAAGGGCTCCACTAATATGTATATAAGCGATATGCTAAAAGAAACACATGCACATATTGAAGTAGAGACAAACCAAGTAGCATACTATCATTTTGAGAAAGATTGTCTATACAACTGTGAATATCCCAAGCTTCCATTAAGTAATATACAAGCTAGTATGATACAGTAATGGCCTCTAGGGCATATACACTAACAGTAACCATGGGTCATTAATTAGCCATGCCAAAAAAATGCAATAGACACCTCATCCTACACCTCAATAACCTTTTAACCCAAAAAGGTCTAAACCATGATGAGGTGTAATCTTCTAATAGTAATCTTGTAATAAACTACAAGAATACCCCTCAACCATATATACATACCCGCATCCGTATTCCGAAGAATACGAATACAAAGAGACGAAAATAATCCAACAATATAATACTGGGATCCGACTTAAACTAAAGTCCACTAGTATTATCCATCCGAACATCATCCGTGCACAAGTACACGTATGTGATCGAACCCTGCCGTAAAACCAAACGGCCTCTACAACGTTTCGCCCGAAGCAGGGAAACGCTATGTGTGGGACTTTAAAGATCCGTCAATATGCTGGCAGTGGGTTTAACCACAAGCATGTCAGTGGCACTAGCTGTATGTAACGGCTACCCAGGTATTGAGAGAAAGGGAGGCCGACGAGCAAACTCATCCTGAAACCCCTACTGAGCCTGACAGTGACAATATCCGTACAGTCCGGTCCGTTTGTCTATGAGTATCGCATATCGAGTCTAGGGGGTGGATAAAGGCAGACCCCTAATAACACGACATTTAGTGTCGGTATGAAGCCCATCACCACCTGAGAAACTACCGATCGTAGATCAGTAATTCTAGACTATCTTTGCCAAGGATTTCTGGTGATGGCCACCCGTGCACAACCGCGACATCAACCCCAATACCGGGAGAGACAAATCCTCCGACGATCCGCTCACTGCCTCCATGTGGCTTGGGACTGTACCCAACTAAAACCTGTTTGCACGACTCCTTTGAGCCGTGGTAGGGTAGTAATCAAAGCACAGTGGGAACTCACACGAGTCAAATGACGATCTCAGGTCGATAGACTAACCTGTACATATGTCACCTGGGAACTTCTATCTGACAATAGGTATAATACCAACTAGCATGTTCCCGTCGAGTCCGTCCGGTGTACTCATAACCCAATGAGCACCTGTATACATCTTAGGTGAACAAACTGACACCAATGGCTTGTGAGACCGGCCACCGCCCCTCGTCGGGGTCTCGATCAGTATACACTTGTCTACTCTGGAGTATTGATGTCCAATCTTGAAACTCCCATGACTAGGGACATTTAAGGATGTGCCTATAGACCACCCAGCTCCCACGTATATGATCGCCATCATAATGCTAGTAGTCAAGCAAGAATCCTATGGGCTCTATCAACATGTAATAGTGATCAGTAAAGCCACTTAAAGCAGATACATGATGATAAAAACAAACCGGATAGCATACTATCATCTCGAGTAAGACTGTTCTACCGGTATAGGTCCTCCTTCAATCATCGCAATCGCGTGCCTGCGATCCAATAATTGACTTGAGGGCACTATTGCCAACAATCTCCCACTTGCACTTAAGGCTAATTATTGCGGTGTCGCATACTCACAGCCCGTGTGATACCGAACACCCAACTTCTCTACTAATCAGTTTCATAAGGCTCTATTGTGAAACTATTACGTTCGAGAAATAGCCTCAGTGAGTGGATCCACTCCAATGTTTTTTCTATCTCTCTCTTTATCTCAAGTTCACGGAGAAAACCATCTCCCGAAATGAGCAATACCCGTCTTAGAATATGTCTGGATATCTGATGGGACCCAGTTCACAAATGAACTCCAAATCCAGTAAACTTCTTAGACTGTATCGTCCATTGAATTTAATCAGTATCCTGTGCCATGCCTTCCTCAGTATCCGCTTGGACCACCTGTCCAAACTGCTGCCCCCTAAGAAGAGGGAAAACCATAACTCTGACAGTCACTCTGTCATCCAGGTCACCTTGGAAGCCTGGAATGATAACCGTCATCCGAGGGAGGCTGTCGTTACCATATCCCTAGAACATACAGTTATGTTCATAAACTGCTTCCGAACGTTTCTCCAGGATTGGATTAATATAAACTTATTGCAACTAGTGCAAAAACAAGATCTGGTGTGGTACTTGACATCTTATGATTGACTCAATTACCTAAGCAAGTGATATACCAATCATGCACATCCCTCTCCCCTTTAGTCTGTAAGACACCTTTAGAGAAGGTGACTCCATCACCTGCAGGTACACCACCATGCCTGGAGTTGTCCATTCTAAAACACCTTTAGAATAGTGTCAAACTACCCAGATTGGGAAACTACCTAAATCTAGATCTAAAACCATAAATCTAGTTACCAGAATGCTTTATATAATACCCATATCCTATGTGGAGAAACCACTGTGTGATAACTACAGTATAACCGATCATAGTATAGGAATTTCACTTCCTATAAATTGCATGTCATCCAAATACTAGGACATCACACCCTACTACCTTCTTAACAGATCCATCTTCTATTCTGATGAAGTCAAAGCCTATGACTGTCACATCAAAAATAGATGATCTATCTCCGTTATTGCTTCTTTAGTCTATAAATAGACACAAGCTACTTGTCCACTATGCTTCCGCTGCTCCCACTTACTATAATAACCCTCTGGCAGAGTCATATACACGTGTACTTCTAAAGCTAGTTTAGAACGACGCTATACTCATCCTCCTGCGGGGTCTTATAGTCTAGAACATCAGTAATGGAAGTCTAGGTAAACAAGAACCTCCCTGTCACCATTTCTGAGAAGACCGAAGTACCTCTCGGGTGCCTGAGGTTACCCACCAAATCTGCGGAGTGGCTAATGGAATGTCAAACACGATTGAATCCTTTGGTTCTATTAAATGTTCAGTAATCGTTTGTGGTTCTGAAATCACTTCCAGTTCTATTATACTCCCACTACCGTTTTCTGAAAAAGTCCATTTTGCTAAAACTGTGGCGAGTAAAGAACAATATCACTATTGATCTTCCAGATGGTAGAAAATTACCCCTCGTCATAGCCCGGGATAACCCACAAACTGCCATTATTGAAATGTGCATTGAGTATGTCCAGAGTCTGGTTTTAAGCATAAACCGGACAACTCCATATACCTTAACATCATTAAGATATGAACCATTCTATATACAATATAGAAACAGAGGCACTAATTTAATTGGAACCAGATTAAAATCATGCAGCTGTCTCCAGTGCATGTCAACTAAATGGAGAAAGGCCGATAAGCATTACTCAATCAGGAGTGCATCCAGATATGTGTAACCTGAAAGAGAAGCAAGTTTTCAAAACCATTACTATCAACGGAATACCAAACATAAGTATCCACATCTTCGATCACCTTGAAGAATCCCGATACTTGCAACACAAGTTTCAGACAAAGAAGAGAGACAACCAAAAGTATAGTGAAACAGAATAAGGTAGGAACGGACAATTGAAACCATTTTCTCGGAGATAACGGGCTCTCTACTTTATTCTTGTACCTATAACTTCTCAAAACTTGGACCTTGTATTTCTACGAAATACTTGTCTAAAACTGGAGAAGTCATAAGTAAACAGAACATAGCACGAGCACCAACCCCTCTGTCCTAATGGATACTGGAAAACATACAATACTTTGTATAAGTCCCCTATGTTCAATAATTCAAACCCTGTGCGTCGTAGGTTGAAAACTGTACTATGGTTAAGAAGAATTACACCGTTGTTGAATGCTCCTTACCTAACCATCAACTGATATAGGTAAATGTCATAGACATAATTTCAAAAAGTTATATCTCACTTTATAAAATAAACGTACAGATATATCAGTTTGAAACTGATGCATAACTACAGATATTCAAAACCAAATATTTGCCGTCCGGCAAAAACCCAGGTGATTTCCTCAAACATCACCAATCACAACGAATTCCGATATAATGAGGATATAATCACCTAATTCCCAATATCTTATTCCCATTCATCATCTGTAATACCATACAGATGTGAGAATCAAACCTGGTAAATACATACTCTGGTAAATTAGGAAATCAGTTTTCAACTAACAACTCACAGTGAAACTGAAACATGAAAATGTTTCGAAGCGGTATCCGGGTATTCCTAGTAATGCCTCTTCCATTATCCAAATTCATGACTGTAACTGTATATATTCTTGCCATATCTCCAATCCCTTTATTTGTCTTTACTCATTACCTTCTGTACACCACCCTTAGGTTAAATGGTTTTCTTCCTTCCCTAACGTTCGGCATCGGCCTAAGGTTTGGAAGAAGATTATCCAATAAGCGTAATAGGTGTACTCTCCTAATTCTAGGAGCTCTCGCAACCTGAGAGAAGGTAAAGATAAAAGACAACTGAATAATCCTTATTCTATTTCTCCTGAACCAGAATCCATTCTCGAACTGGAACAAGTTCCTTCGAGTTCGTATGTAACTATATGATGGATTATCCAATAAATATGGATCTTCATAGTGATACAAGGTGTTCTGGATAAATGCAATGGTGAAGTAGGAGTGGCGATGATATACGCGGTCGGGTCATGAATGATAGCAGTCGCAATTTACTTTGCCTTCTTTCTAATCTCTTTATTTGTCTTTACTTATTACTCACTTAGGCTAATTGGTTTTCTTCCTTCTTTACCTTTCAGCACCTGCCTATAGTTTGGAAGAAGACTATCCAATAAGCGCAATAGGTGTACCCTCTCCTAATCCTAGAAGCCCTCACAACCTGAGAGAAGGTAAAAGGAAAAGAAAACTGAATAGTCCTATTCAATTTCTCCAGAACAGGAAACCATTCTCGAATATGAAACAAGTTTTTTCGAGTTCGTATGTAACTATACGATAGTCATATCCAATAAATATGGATCTTCGTAGTGATACGGAATGTTCCGGAGAAAAGCAAAGGGTAAAAGTAGGAGTGGCAATGAAGTATGCAACTCTGACACTAATGGCATGTGAGACCGGCCACCGCCCCTCGTCGGGATCTCAATCAGTATACATTAGTCTACTCTGGAGTATCGATGCCCAGTCTCAAAACTCCCACGACTAGGGACATTTAAGGATGTGCCTATAGACCACCCAGCTCCTACGTATATGATCGCCATCATAATTCTGGTAATCAAGTAAGAATCCTATGAGCTCTATCAATATATAATAGTGATCAGTAAAGCCACCTAAAGCAGATACATGATGATAAAGACAAACCAGATAGCATATTGTTATCTCGAGTAAGACTATTCTACCGGTATAGGTCCTCCTTCAACCATCGCAATCGCGTGCCTGTGATCCAATAATTGACTTGAGGGCACTATAACCAACACTAGCTGGATGTAACGGCTATCCCGGTATTGAGCGGTCAGAAGATCAACAAGCGAGCTTGTCTATACTTCTGTGAATCCAATAAGTAATACTACTGTACAGTCCGGTCTTTTCGTCTGATATGTCGCATATTGAGTCTAGGGGTGGTAAACGTCAGACTCCAGTAACTTGATAATTCATACCGATATGAGGCTCATAACGGGTCGAGAAACTACTGATAAAACTTACCAGTAAATCTGCGTATCAGCCCTGGCCAGGGACTTCCTGTTATGGCCAATCGAGCACAGCGCAACATCAACCCCCAATTTTGGGAGAGACGAATCCCCTCCTATCACTCATTACCTCTATGTGACTCGGGACTGTACCCAAAAACCACCGTTTTGCACGCTCTCTTGAACGTGGTAAGGTGGAAATCAAAGCACAGTGGGAATCACACAAGACTCTATGACGATCTCGGGTCTACAGACTAACCTGTACCAGTGTCACCAGAGAACTGTTATCTAACGTTAGGTATAATACCATCTAGGAGTTCTCGGCGAGTCCTGTTCAGTGTACCCAGTCTATAATGAGCACCCGTATACCATCTTTGATATCAAACACCAATGGATATGGGATCATCCATCGCCCATCATATAGGTCAAGAAGCGTATACGCTAGTCTACTGTGGAATATCGATGCCCCGTCTCGATACACCCTCGACTAGGAACAATTAAAGGATGAACTTATGGACTGCCCTAGCCCCACTAGTTTGATCTCCATCATAGTCCTGCTAGTCAAGTACACATCCTAAGGGCTTTCTCAACATGTGAGAGCAATACAGTATCACAATACAAGTCTACATGTCAAGATAAAGAGAAACCAGATAGTATACTATCATGTCGAGCAAGAAAGTCCTCTCTATATATGTCCAAGCATCCATTATAATATACAATCATGTACAACAATGGCCTCTAGGGCATACATACAACTAACAATCTCCCACTTGCACTAAGACCAGTTGTTGTAATATTTCATACCCAACATCCCGAAGAGTCTCTCAAATTGTATCTGGGGTATGGCCTTCGTGAGTGGATCCGTCATGTTATTCTTCGTGTCAACTCTCCTGATCTCGATCTCTCGGCGATCAACTATCTCCCGGATCTGGTGATACCACCTCAGAATATGCCTGGATCGCTGATGGGACCTGGATTCCTTGGCTAAAGCCACTGCTATATTGTTATCACAATACAAAGGTATTGGATGCTCGATGGATGGAACCACACTAAGTTCGGTTATGAACTTCTTCATCCAGACAGCCTCTTTAGCGACATCGTTGGCAGCGATGTATTCAGCCTCCATCGTCGAATCTGCCACGGTTTCTTGCTTGGAACTCTTCCAACAATCCGCCCCTCCATTGAGGATGAAGACAAAACCCGAGACCGACTTAGAGTCGTCCTTATCACTCTGGATGCTCGAATCGGTAAAGGACTCGATTTGGAGTTCACCGTTACCATACACCAAGAATATTTCTTTAGTCCTTCTCAGGTACTAAAGAATGTTCTTCACAGCTGTCCAGTGATTCTCTCCAGGATCTGCTTGATACATACTCACTACACCTAGCGAGTATACTACATCGGGTCTGGTACACAACATCGCATACATGATAGAGCCCACTGCCGAAGCATAGGGTATCTCTTGCATGCGAGCCCTCTCCAAATCAGTCTTGGGAGACATCTCTTTGGAGAGAGTGATTCCTGAGAACGTGGGTAAATTCCCACGCTTGGAATCTTCCATACTAAATCTCTTTAATATGGTGTCAATGTACCTGGATTGGGACAATCCCAACATCCGTTTAGATCTATCTCTATAGATCTTAATCCCCAAGATGTAGGAGGCATCACCTAGATCTTTCATTGAGAATCTTTGTGATAAGAAGAGCTTGACCGAGTGCATCATAGGAACATCATTTCCTATCAAGAGTATGTCATCCACGTACAATACGAGGAAGACGACCTTACTCTCTGCCACCTTCTTGTATATACAAGATTCATCTACGTTTTTGACGAAGTCAAACTCTTTGACTGCCACATCAAAACAGATGTTCCAACTCCACGATACCTGCTTTAACCCGTAGATTGATTTAAGCAGCTTGCACACCTTTCCGCTGCTCCCACTGTTCACGAAGCCCTCTGGATGTGTCATGTACACGCTCTATTCTAAATCACCATTTAGAAAAGCGGTCTTGACGTCCATCTGCCAGATTTCGTAGTCATGGTATGCAGCGATGGCAAGTAGGATCCGGATGGACTTAAGCACAGCCACTGGAGAAAAGGTTTCATCATAATCCACGCCTGGTCGTTGACGAAAACCTTTTGCTACAAGTCTATCTTTGAAAGTCTCAACTTTTCCATCTACACCAAGTTTTTTCTTGAAGATCCACTTGCTCCCGATAGGTTTTACCCCTTCAGGAGCATCTTCCAAAGCCCATACTTTGTTGGTGTACATGGATTCCATCTCAGATCGCATTGTATCCAGCCATTTCACAGAGTCCCTACTCGTGATGGCATGCTCGAAATTATTTGGGTCATCATCTTCCATGATGCAATCCTCGCTCCCACCATCAATGAGAAAACCGTAGTATCTCTAAGGTGGATGAGGAACCCTACTAGATCTGCGGAGTGGCTAAGGTTCGTCGGGGACCATTGAATCCTCCGGTTCCACCAAATCGTCAGTTGTAGTTTGTATAGCTGGAACATCTTCCAGTTCTACCTCATTACCACTAATTTCTTTTATGAGAAATTCATTTTCTAAAAAGGTGGCATATTGAGAAACAAACACCTTTTGTTCCTCATTGTGGTAGAAGATATATCCATAGGAATCCTTTGGATATCCAACAAACTTACACAAAATAGATCTTGCCTCGAGCTTGTCCGGATTTTGCTTTTTAACATAGGCTGGACAATCCTATATCTTAACTTGATTAAGAGATGGTCTCTTCCCATTCCATATCTCATATGGAGTGGTATGCACTGATTTGGTTGGAACTCTATTCAATAGGTATGCGGCGGTTTCAAGCACATAACCCCAAAAGGAAACATGCAACTCAGCAACACTCATCATAGGGCGCACCATATCTAATAGGGTGCGATTTCTCCGCTCCGACACACCGTTGTGCTATGGTGTATATGGAGGAGTAAGCTGAGAGAGAATCCCATTCTCTTTTAAATAGTCACGGAATTCTGTGCTCAAGTATTCTCCTCCTCGATCAGATCGTAGGATTTTAATACTTTTACCCGTCTGGTTCTCAACTTCATACTTATATTCTTTCAATTTCTCAAAAGTTTCAGACTTGTGTTTCAACAAGAACACATATCCGAATCTTGAGAGATTGTCAGTGAATGTAATAAAGTATGAAGAACCATTCCTGGCATGTGTAGACATGAGGCCGCATACATCACTATGTATCAGTCCCAAGAGTTCAGTAGCTTTTTCTCCGTGTCCAGTAAACGGAGTTTTGGTCATCTTGCCTTTGAGACATGACTGGCAAGTTTCATAAGATGTAAATTCAAAATGATTCAAATATCCATCTTTATATAACTTAGCTAGTCGTGTCACATTGATATGACCTAGTCTACAATGCCAAAAGAAGCACTCGTTCATTTCTGAACTTTTCCTCTTGTGTGTGTTTTGTATGTTAAGAACCGTGGTTTGATTTAGAATGTATATGCCATTACTACTTAATAAAGAAACTGATATAATATTGCATATCAGGTTCGGTATGTAATAACATTCATTCAGAATCAATGTATTACCAGTTGGTAATACAAGGTGATATACGCCAACTGCTTTGGTTACAACATTTGCACCATTCCTTACTCTTACAGAATGATCACCTATTCCCAGTTCTCTACCTTTCTTTAGCCCATGTAACATATTACATATGTGGGATCCTGATCCGGTATCTAATACCCAGGATGTAGAGTGTACTGAGAAACAGTTCTCGGTAACTAACACACCCGAAAAAGATGTATCGGCATACTTATTCTTCGTTTGGGTGGCTTGGGAATCCGGATATTCCCCTATTTCCTGCTCGGACTTATAACAATTATAAGATAGAGCGGCAACAACGTTCCCCAGCTCAGTATAACAAGTGGGTTCGGTCAATACATCCATATTATTATCTTGATTAAGACATGTCATGGTCGCTACCTAGAGAGAGAGAGAAGAAAACACTTAGCGTATGCTCTTGCAAGATTAGATTGGTTATTATCTTATATAATCAGGATGGCTCCTACTGTTTTTATCAAATCTTCCTTCAAACCCTAAAAGGTAAGACTAGCCGGGATTAATTACAGCCTACAAGTTCGCCAATCGTTCAGCCATACCAGTGTCGGTACTTTGAGGGGGTTCCCCGTGCTTTCGCATGGACCTAATTAAAATAAACCTCGTTTTCACAGGGGTGTAACCCTATTAACACCTTTCTAGTCACTTACTTGATCGGCTAATTGTAAAGTGCAAAACTCTTCCAGGAGTAACCCTTACTCGTAGTGGGTATCGGGATCCAACTATCTCATAGAAGATATGCAATCTCATTGCAAATTTCAACTCTTGAAATTCCCGATGTGGTTTTTACCCCTAGTGACTTATGACCTTAACTATGGTTAACAAATTATAAGCACTAGTCAAGTTCTACCCATCATTTCGTGATTAATTAGACCCACTTATATGACCCTTAACTATGGTTAACAAAGTCATACAAATATCCCAATTAATCGCATCATATGCTGTATAGGAAGACATCACTTAGCTACCGTACACTACGCCTTAACTATGGTCAACAAACGTAGCACGAATACTAAGTACTCTACTTCCTAAAATGACGGAGGGTTGCGGATGGTTTTTATGAAAACCTTTAACGCTTTGAACTTGACATCGTTGTAGAATCGAGTGATTTGAAAATGAGTGGTTTAAGCTCCGCTTTTAAAATCATGTGTTTTTCAAAATAAATCGAGTGGGTGTAGCATCTGCTAGCTTTTGCTAAAGAGGTCATTCCCGGTGAAGGGATCTCGGCTCTTTCCTCATCGAATGAGGTGCTGGATATTCATTAAGGAATACCGCTATGCAAAACAAAAAATAGAGGTACCTTTTTGAAAATTTGATTCTACAACATCTTTAGGTTTCTTTCCTTTCATTAATATCATTAATGAAGTCCCATCATTTATATTTCCTAAGCATCACAGAAGAAACGAAAATACTTATACAACGTACGCTTATGCCATTCGCATTCGCCACGGGGTCCCGTCATGCATCGTTAGGTTAGATAACTAACTGCAGAGCGAGGGCAGGACTAGCGCGGATGCAAAACATAAGCAACGTTTATTATATATCATATATATAATATAAAGCATTCGTCTCAGGCAGTCATATGATCTCATCACAGAACATTACAGCAGAAGTCAACATATGAAATATTGGATATAGTAGGAGGTCCGTGTTTTAAATTAAGCCAGTAAAAAACACGGATTCCACGGTTGTGATGAATAGCCAAACCAACATCCCTAGATCCCTACGAGAGCGGCAAGCAACCCTACCAATTCTAGAGTTAGGAGACCCGGTCTCGACTCCTCGAGATGGTCTTCCACCGGACTCTAGAACCCGGTTACTTGTGCTCCCCGTCTTGGGTCTATCCTAATGCGGAAAAGTAAATAATATACATCAATGGTAACATCATCCTCAACCCGGAAGTGCCTCAATAAAAGAATATTACATACAAGTTTTTACATGAATGAAAATGGAAAAACTCCCATCTCACGCAAAACCCCCCCGGCTATTCAAACACGACGATCACAGCAACACATAATATCACATGTCATTAACGTAAGTAAATATGCGTATCCCAATTGTCGTTGACATATAGTAACGAAATCGGCGATACACCACATATTACACTTACGGTCACAGAAAAGAAAGTGAAAACTACAACAATTGAAATCCGCAACCACCTTAAACATCATAAATTTGAAATATCACATACTTCAGATTTCATGCCTAACCAAATGAATTCCTTAGACATCATAAACCAGGAATATCTCATATTCCGAATTTCATGCCTAACCTTATAAACCCCGTATTTTAGTCTCAATATTGAAAACACTTTTCAATAACCAGTCGGGTAATTCAACAAGATTCTCGACAACCTGATCGAATGCTCGTCGGAAATATTAGTAGACGGCCGCACCCCCCGATGCCGTCGACGAAGTGCATTTAGGCGGAACAACGCGGCCGCAAGCACCAGGAAGGATGCTTTTGGCAACAGGGTTCTCCTACAGTCACTTGGTCGGGGCTATGGGGCGTGGCTATTTGGTAATGTTACCCGGCGAGTATCCGCGCACACTACGTGATTGCGACAGAGTTTTGATCCACATAAAAACCCCATGGCAATCGATCAAATGAGACTAAATTGCTAGGTTTACAAAATTCAAACTAGTTTTCACAAAACTAATTATTGTGGATTCCAAATATTGTATCACATATCAATTTCAAACCCGAAATGATGTTAAAATTACGAATGCGAAACACTCCGAATTGCCACTACAGAAAGATAACATCACATGCAATTTTTAGCAAAAACAAACAATACCTGAAACACCAAACCCCAGAGACTGGAATACCAGAGAAAAACGAAGCCAAAATACATCAAGAAGACCGGTGAGGCCGGTTATTTTCTTCTTTTCGCCGGGTCAAATCCGGTGAAATTGGCTCATTTTCCTATGATGTTCATGTTACATCATATGTAACATTCTGCACTTATTTAAATAATTTTTAGAGTACTTAAAAAAATCGACAGAAAATAGGGTTTTGTTTCGAGGTTTCGGATTTGTTTCGGTTTCGTAATTCTACTAATATCATTTAATTCTCTAGCTTAGCTCTGATACCACTAAAAGATTCCTTAGCACCCTCACTATATTTTTTAGGGCATCAAGCATGCAATTTTAAAAAACCAAGAGTGCTAAGCAACCCATAACCAAGGATCTAACTAGAGAATTAGGGTTTAACTAACATGTAAACTACTTTACACTAAGTAAATTTGGAATGCAACCTTTGTAGACCGGTCCTTCACTTCTAAAGCTCCGTATAGTAGTCCCTTGTGCTCCAAGCAGTGGTGTCCCGGACTCTCCATTGGCTCCACTAGGTTAAAGGAACGAGCTTGCTCAAGGATCTTCGAGGCCGAAGATGATCTACGTCGAAAAACCTCTAACTCAAGCTGTCCCTTCACTAATTGAGAATTAGTGAAGCAAACAACTTATAGTAAATGTCTAGTCTAGCGTAGATTGATGAAGTAGGAATTTTGCTCACTTTAGAATTATTTCTCTCTCTATCTTTTTCTTCTCACTTAAAGCTAGAGAGCAATTTTGAGGAGATGAAGAAAATGATCAAGTGATCAACTCATGAACCATGGGTGAGAAAATATCATATATAACTCATGTAGAGACTTAACCATGGCTAAAGATAATGGTTAGGTTAATAAATATTTAGAGTAAAATAAAATTAGTGGACTAAGTCAATGGTTTCCACAAGCTTCTCCAAGTTTCAAACCATGACTAATTACCACCTAATTTTGATTTTCCCTTAATAATTAAAACCCCACATTATCTTAAGTGTGGTGTGAGTCTCATACACCCAAGTCCAATGTATCATCTAGCATGACACAAAATAAATACATTAACATATATCACATATATATTAAATGTACAAAGAGAACATTTTCTTAAATGAGCTAATATTAGTTAATGTATATTAATATATCAAATATATAATTACACATTAAATTATTAAATCAACACTTGATTTAATAATCCGGCTGTATCGCATACAACCGACTAATATCATTTATATGTATATCACATATACATATAACATATTATTGAATCAACACTTGATTCAACAATCCGGTTATTGTAGGGTTCCTAGGCACTCTAATGAAGTCTCACAAGGCATCGAACATGCCAATTTCAAAAATTATGGGTGCCGAGAAACCCTAACACGGATCGTCGGCTAGAATTCTAGGCGAAAAACAAATCTAGTTAACACTTTAACTAAAGGAAGAGAGCTACAACCTTTGTAGATCCTGTTATCCACTTCCTTAGCTCCACGTGGGTGTCCTCTCACTGTCCATCATGAATCCCGAACTCATTCGTCGGCTTCATCGGAGAAACGGGCGGAATAGGTCGTCGGCTTCGTGTCAAAGACGATCTACGTCGAGGCATCACAAGTTCAAGCTCCGACTTCACAAAGTTGTGAAACTTGTGAAGAAAACACCCAAAACAACTTGGCAAGAGGTAGAGGGTGAAGAAATAGGAGGTGGGTTCACTTTAGAATTGGATTTCACTCACTTTTGCTCAAGTTGCCATTGATGGCATCTAGTTTTCTCTCTTGAAGAAGAAGGAGAAGATGAAGCTAGTTTATGATAAGTATTATGAAAATGAAAAGAAAATACATACTTATCATAATCTAACTAGGGTTAAGTGTAGAGAATAAACCATGGTCATTTGGAGAGTTAGGGTTAAGCATGAGGACAAGAATGGTTGCAAAAGTCAAGGCTTCATGAAGCTTCAACTAATGACAAAGAAAGCCACCATTCTTATCTTTATCTTTTCCAAATAAATAAATAAACAAACAAATAAATAAATGAATATGCAAAACCCTAATTATCAAATTAACCATGGATTAATTCTATACACTTAACTAAATGATCAAGTATCATCAAACATGATACAAAAAAGTGCACAAAAGCATATCACATATACAATGTGCATTAAGTGAGAAAAATCCGTTTAAAGTGAACCTATACTAGCTAATGCAAAGTAATATATCAAATATATAATTATACATTAAATCATTAAATCAACATTTGATTCAATGATCCGGTCATGTCGCACATAACCGACTAGTATTCAATGTATCGATTTATCGAATCAATGATTCGATAACTAGGTCATATCGAATATAACCAATCGAAACATATATTGCGAGAATGAAATGCGGTATCACATACACGCATTATTCTCGGTCCTGCACATATCTCATATGCGCTCCTATTTCGTTTCGCTTGAGCCAGGAAACTTCTGTGTAGGACTCTAAAGACTCGTCAATACGCCGGTAGCAGATGATGATCATATCAAGCATCCACAAGCCGCAAGCGGTCTGCTAAACGTAACGGCCATCCGGGTATTGAGCGATCAGAAGATCGACGAGCTAGCCCGCTCACACTCCTGTGAATCCAACCAGTAACACTTACCGTACAGTCCGGTCTGTTCGTCTGATATGTCGCATATCAAGTCTAGGGGTGGTATACGTCAGACCCCAATAACCGATAAGTCGTGCCGATGTGAGGCTCATAACGGGTCGAGAAACTACTGGTAACACTAACCAGCAAATCTCTGATCAGCCCTGGCCAGAGACTTCCCTGTTACGGCCAATCGACCACAGCGCAACATCAACCCCCAATACCGGGAGAGACGAACCCCTCCTATCGCTCATTGCCTCCATGTGACTCGGGACTGTACCCAAAGACCACCGTTTTGCACGCCCTCATGGACGTGGTAAGGTGGAGATCAAAGCACAGTGGGAATCACACAAGACTCTATGACGATCTCGGGTCTACAGACTAACCTGTACAAGTGTCACCTGAGAACCGCCATCTGACGTGAGGTATAATACCATCTGGGAGTTCTCGGCGAGTCCGTCCAGTGTACCCAGTCTCCACTGAGCACCCGTATACCATCTCTGATGTCAAACACCAATGGATATGGGATCATCCATCGCCCATCTCATGGGTCGAGAAGCGTATACGCTAGTCTACACTGGTATATCGATGCCCCGTCTCGATATACCCACGACTAGAGACCATGAAGGATGTACTTATGGACTACCATGTCCCCACTAGTATGATCTGCATCATAGTCCAGGTAGTCAAGTACACATCCTAAGGGCTTTATCAACATGTAACTATAAGATAGTATAAAGAGACAAGTGTACATGTTAAGATAAAGAGTAACCAGATAGCATACTATCATATCGAGCAAGAAAGTCATCTCTATATATGTCCAAGCATCCAATATAATATACATCATCTGTACAATACTGGCCTCTAGGGCATACATACAACTAACAATCTCCCACTTGCACTAGGGCCAGCTGCTGTAGTATCGCATACCGAGCATCTCGAAGAGTCTCTCAAACTGTATCTGGGGAATGGCCTTCGTGAGTGGATCCGCCGTGTTGTTCTTCGTGTCAACCCTCCTGACCTCGATCTCCCGGCGATCAACTATCTCCCGGATCAGGTGATACCGCCTCAGAATATGCCTGGATCGCTGATGGGACCTGGGTTCCTTGGCCAAAGCCACCTCTCCATTGTTATCGCAATACAAAGGTATTGGATGCTCAATGGATGGAACCACTCCAAGTTCAGTAATGAACTTCTTGATCCAGACAGCCTCTTTGGCAGCGATGTATTCAGCCTCCATCGTCGAGTCTGCCACGGTTTCCTGCTTGGAACTCTTCCAGCTAACCGCCCCTCCGTAAAGGGTAAAGACAAAGCCCGACTGCGACTTAGAGTCGTCCTTATCACTCTGGAAGCTCGAATAGGTAAAGGACTCCACTTGGAGCTCTCCGTTACCATACACCAAGAACATATCTCTAGTCCTTCGCAAGTACTTGAGAATGCTCTTCACAGCTGTCCAGTGACTCTCTCCAGGATCAGCTTGATACCTGCTCACTACACTTAGTGAGTATGCTACATCGGGTCTGGTACATAGCATCGCATACATGATAGAGCCTACTGCCGAAGCATAGGGTATCCCTTGCATGCGAGCTCTCTCCAAATCAGTCTTGGGAGACATCTCTTTGGAGAGAGTGACTCCAGAGATCGTGGGCAAGTTCCCACGCTTGGACTCTTCCATACTAAACCTCTTTAGTATGGTGTCAATGTACCTGGATTGGGACAATCCCAAAATCCGTTTGGATCTATCTCTATAGATCCTAATTCCCAATATGCAGGAGGCATCACCAAGATCTTTCATTGAGAATCTTTATGATAAGAAGAGCTTGACCGCTTGCAGCATAGGAATATCATTTCCTATCAAGAGTATGTCGTCCACGTACAATACGAGGAAGACAACCTTACTCTCTGCCACCTTCTTGTAGATACAAGGTTCATCTGGATTTTTGACAAAATCAAACTCTTTGATAACGACGTCAAAGCAGATGTTCCAACTCCGCGATGCTTGCTTTAATCCATAAATGGATTTAAGCAGCTTGCGCACCTTCCCGCTGCTCCCACTGTCTACGAAGCCCTCTGGCTGAGTCATGTACACGCACTCTTCTAAATCACCATTTAGAAAGGCGGTCTTAACATCCATTTGCCAGATTTCGTAGTCATGAAAGGCAGCAATGGCAAGCATGATTCGGATGGATTTAAGCATAGCCACTGGAGAAAAGGTTTTGTCATAGTCCACACCTGGTCTTTGACGAAAACCCTTTGCTACAAGTCTAGCTTTGAAAGTCTCCACTTTCCCATCTACACCAAATTTCTTCTTGAAGATCCACTTGCTCCCAATGGGTTTTACCCCTTCAGGAGCAACTTCCAAAGTCCATACTTTGTTGGTGTACATGGATTCCATCTCGGACCGCATTGCATCCAGCCATTTCACAGAGTCACCACTCGTGATGGCCTGCTCGAAACTAGTCGGGTCATCATCTTCCATGATGCAATCCTCACTTCCACCATCAATGAGAAAACCGTAGTATCTCTCAGGTGGACGAGAAACCCTACCAGATCGACGGAGAGGCTGGGGTTCGTCGGGTACTACCGAATCTTCTGGTTCCACTAAATCTTCAGTTATAGTTTGTGTTTCTGGAACTTCTTCCAGTTCTACCTCAGAGCCACTAATCTCTTTTGCAAGAAATTCCTTTTCTAAAAAGGTGGCATGTTGAGCAATAAACACTTTTTGTTGTTCACTGTGGTAGAAAAAATATCCATTTGAATGTTTAGGATATCCCACAAACTTACATAGAACTGACCGTGCCTCGAGTTTGTCTGGATTTTGCCTTTTGACATAGGCCAGACAATCCCATATCTTAACTCGTTTAAGACATGGTCTCTTCCCACTCCATATCTCATATGGTGTGGTAGGTACAGATTTAGTTGGAACTTGATTCAATAGGTATGCTGCTGTCTCAAGCGCATACCCCCAGAAGGAAATAGGTAACTCAGCTGTACTCATCATAGAGCGCACCATATCTAATAGGGTGCGATTCCTCCGCTCCGATACACCGTTGTGCTGTGGTGTATACGGAGGAGTAAGCTGAGAGAGAATCCCATTCTCTTTTAGGAAGTCCAGGAATTCATTGCTCAAGTATTCACCTCCTCGATCAGATCGAAGGATTTTAATACTTTTTCCGGTTTGTTTCTCGACTTCTTGTTTATATTCTCTAAATTTCTCAAAAGCTTCAGACTTGTGTCTTATCAAGTACACATGTCCGTATCTTGAGAGATCGTCAGTGAATGTAATGAAGTACGGAGAACCATCCCTGGCATGTGTAGACATGGGACCGCATACATCACTATGTATTCGTCCCAAGAGTTCGGTAACTCTTTCTCCGTGTCCCGTAAACGGAGTTTTGGTCATCTTGCCTTTGAGACATGACTGGCAAGTGTCATAAGATGAAAATTCGAATGGTTTCAAATACCCATCCTTATGCAACTTTGCCAGTCGTGTCGCATTAATGTGACACAGTCTACAATGCCACAAGAAGGATTCGTTCAGTTCAGAATTCTTCCTCTTGTGTGTGTTTGTTATACTCAGAACTGTTGATTGATTTAGAACATAAATGCCATTGCACAACGTGCCTGATCCGACCAACTTTTGGTTACGGAAAATATTCATAACATTGTCCTGTAATACAAAATTATATCCCTCTTTACTTAATAAAGAAACCTATATAATGTTGCATATCAGGTTCGGCATGTAATAGCATTCGTTCAGAACCAATGTATTACCAGTTGGTAATACAAGGTGATATTCCCCGACAGTCTTAGCTGCAACAATTGCACAATTTCCAACTCTAATGTTTTTATCACCTTCTCCAAGTTCTCTACCTTTCTTGAGCTCATGTAACTGATTACATATATGGGATCCTGACCCGGTATCTAATACCCAGGACGTAGAGCAAATGGAGAAACAGTTCTCAGTAACGAACACACCCGAAGAAAATGCATCAACATGTACTTTCTTCATTCGGGTGGCATGGGAATCCTGGTATTCCCCTATATCCTGTTCATTCCTATAACTCTTATAAGAAAGAACGGAACCAACGTTCCCCAGCACAGTATAACATGCGGGTTCGGTCAATACATCCATATTATTATCTTCATTAGGGCATGAAATGGTTGCTACCTGGAGAGAGAGAGAAGAAAACACTTTAGCGTATGCTCGTGCAAGATCAGATTGGTTATTATCTTATCTAATCAGGATGGCTCCCACTGCTTTTTATCAAATCTTCCTCCAAACCCTAAAAGGAAAGATTAGCCGGGATTAATTACACACTACAAGTTCGCCAATCTTTCAGCCAGGCCAGTGTCGGTACTTTGAGGGAGGTCCCCCGTGCTTTCGCACGAACCTAATTAATGTAAACCTCGTTTTCCTAGAGGTGTAATCTCGTTAACACCTTTCTAGACACCTACTTGATCGGCTAATTGTAATGTGTAAAACTCTCCCAGGAGTAACTCTTACTCGCAGCGGGTATCGGGATCCAACTATCTCATAGAAGGTATGCAATCTCATTGCAAATTTCAACACTTGAAATTCCCGATAATATTTTGCCCCTAGTGTGCCATGACCTTGACAGAGGTCAACAAATCATAGTGCACTAGTCAAGTTCAACCCGTCATTTCTTGATTGAATCAAACCCACCCGCACGACCCTTGACAGAGGTCAACAAGGTCGTACGACTACCCTAATCCAATCACATCACATGCTTTGCAGATAATTACTAGTTAGCTACCGCACACTACGACTTGACAGAGGTCAACAAACGCAGCACGAATACTAAATAGTCTTTATCTGAAATGACGGAGGGCTACGTCAGGTTTTTCTGAAAACCTATTGCGTAATGAACTCGATATCGTTGTAGAATCAAATGAAGTTTTGAAATGGAGTGATTTTGAGGCTTTTCCAGTTTTGCTAAAGGGGTCACTCCCGGTGAAGGGATCGTCGGCCCTTTCCTCGTCGAATGAGGTGCGGGATATATCATATATATCACTGTGCAAAGCAGAAACTATAAAAGCAATCAAAAACAAACCGAGTGTGTAGCATCTGCCAGTTATTGCTAAAGGAGTCACTCCCGGTGAAGGGATCTCGGTCCTTTCCTCATCGAATAAGGTGCGGGGTATATCATATATACCGCTATGCAAAGCAAGAACTGTAGCTACCTGTTTTATTTAAAATCTGATTCTACAACATCTTAGGTTTCTTTTCTTTCATTAATCACATTAATGAAGTCCCATCATTTAAATACCTAAACATCACAGATAGATATGACGTACACTTATGCCATCCGCATTCGCCTCGATGTCCCCTCGTGCATCGTTAGGTTAGGTAACTAACGACAGAGCAGGGCAGGGCTAGTGCGGGTGCAAAACATAAGTAACGTCTATATAATATATCATATATACTATATATAGTATCTATCACAGAACATCACATGATCACATCACAGATATCGCAGCAGAAGAAACATATGAAATATTGGATATACTAGGACGTCCGTGTTTTCAATACGAGCCAGTATAAAACACGGATTCCACGGTCGTGATGAATAGCCAATCCCACACCCCTAGACCCCTACGAGAGCGGCAAGCAACCCTGCCAATTCTAGGGTTAGGAGACCCGGACTCGACTCCTCGAGTTGGTCTCCCACTGGACCCCAGAACCCGGTTACTTGTGCTCCCCTCCTTGGGTCTATCCTAATGCGGAAAAGTAAATAATATACAAAAGGTGACAACTTCCGCTACCTGGAAGTGCCCCAAATAAAAGAATATTACATACAAGTTTTTACATGAATGAAAATGAAAAACACTCATCTCACATAAAAACCCCCGGCTATTCAAACACGACAATCCAATATAACATATCCAGCAACACATAACATCATATGTCATCAACGTAAGTAAATATGCGCATCCCAATTGTCGTTGACATATAGCAACGAAACCGGCGATATCACATATTACACTTACGGTCACAGAAAAGAAAGTGTAAAACTACAACAATTGGAATCCGCAACTTCTTTAGACATCACATGCCTAATCACTTGAAATACTTAGACATCACATGCCTAACAGTTATAAACCCCACATTTTAGTCTCATTATCGAAAACTCTTTTCAATATCAAGTGAAACTAAACCGCTAGATTTATAACATTCATTCAGTTATCTCATAACTGTTTGTGAATTCCAATTATTGTATCACATTCCAGATAAACAGAAAATGTTAAATTTTTCGATCGAACAGTCGAATACCCAAGTTTTCCCGATACAGCTCAACACATGAAATAAGTCTAGCAACATTCAGTTCGTGCCTCAGTACCAACGGTCCAGCCGTAGAAGGGTCAAGCCAACGCCTCACATGTGGCACGCCGTACTGCCCCAAACCCGAAGGTTCAAAGGGCAGTTCAAGACGGTCACATAATCGAGTTAAGGTTTGTTGTCTTCTAGAGGGTCCATCGCGTTACTTGCACTACTTAGAACGTCGTTAAACTACGGAAAAATCCAACACTTGGAAATTTCCCGACAGGGGAAAAATTGGGTATTTATATCCGGTCGAACTTTTTAACATATTCTAAAGTTATCCGGAAAGCCACATAGACAAAATCTGATAACCCGAACGAATAATTGAATCCCCAAAGCAACCCCAAAATACTCTTCTGTAGAGTCACAATAAAAATACCCAGAAAATATAATATCTGAATTCATGAATTACTGTGAAAAAATCACCAGACAAGGGGACAGAACGGCCGCGGAACCGCCGCGCATGCATAGCTCATGCCGCGGTTCCGCGGTGGAAAAGTTGAATCAGGCCCTCGTATTTCACAGTATTTCATATAAGACCCTGCATAATTTTCTGCATATTTTTAATTGGCAAAAATCCAAAATTTCAGAAAATTTCCAGAGAGCACCTTGGAATTGGGGTTTCGGGTTCGTTCGGACTTCAAACTCCGTCTAGACTTCGCCTAAGGCTCTAGCTAGGCTCTGATACCACTGTAGGGTTCCTAGGCACTCTAATGAAGTCTCACAAGGCATCGAACATGCCAATTTCAAAAATTATGGGTGCCGAGAAACCCTAACACGGATCGTCGGCTAGAATTCTAGGCGAAAAACAAATCTAGTTAACACTTTAACTAAAGGAAGAGAGCTACAACCTTTGTAGATCCGGTTATCCACTTCCTTAGCTCCACGTGGGTGTCCTCTCGCTGTCCATCATGAATCCTGAACTCATTCGTCGGCTTCATCGGAGAAACGGGCGGAATAGGTCGTCGGCTTCGTGTCAAAGACGATCTACGTCGAGGCATCACAAGTTCAAGCTCCGACTTCACAAAGTTGTGAAACTTGTGAAGAAAACACCCAAAACAACTTGGCAAGAGGTAGATGGTGAAGAAATAGGAGGTGGGTTCACTTTAGAATTGGATTTCACTCACTTTTGCTCAAGTTGCCATTGATGGCATCTAGTTTTCTCTCTTGAAGAAGAAGGAGAAGATGAAGCTAGTTTATGATAAGTATTATGAAAATGAAAAGAAAATACATACTTATCATAATCTAACTAGGGTTAAGTGTAGAGAATAAACCATGGTCATTTGGAGAGTTAGGGTTAAGCATGAGGACAAGAATGGTTGCAAAAGTCAAGGCTTCATGAAGCTTCAACTAATGACAAAGAAAGCCACCATTCTTATCTTTATCTTTTCCAAATAAATAAATAAACAAACAAATAAATAAATGAATATGCAAAACCCTAATTATCAAATTAACCATGGATTAATTCTATACACTTAACTAAATGATCAAGTATCATCAAACATGATACAAAAAAAGTGCACAAAAGCATATCACATATACAATGTGCATTAAGTGAGAAAAATCCGTTTAAAGTGAACCTATACTAGCTAATGCAAAGTAATATATCAAATATATAATTATACATTAAATCATTAAATCAACATTTGATTCAATGATCCGGTCATGTCGCACATAACCGACTAGTATTCAATGTATCGATTTATCGAATCAATGATTCGATAACTAGGTCATATCGAATATAACCAATCGAAACATATATCGCGAGAATGAAATGCGGTATCACATACACGCATTATTCTCGGTCCTGCACATATCTCATATGCGCTCCTATTTCGTTTCGCTTGAGCCAGGAAACCTCTGTGTAGGACTCTAAAGACTCGTCAATACGCCGGTAGCAGATGATGATCATATCAAGCATCCACAAGCCGCAAGCGGTCTGCTAAACGTAACGGCCATCCGGGTATTGAGCGATCAGAAGATCGACGAGCTAGCTCGCTCACACTCCTGTGAATCCAACCAGTAACACTTACCGTACAGTCCGGTCTGTTCGTCTGATATGTCGCATATCAAGTCTAGGGGTGGTATACGTCAGACCCCAATAATCGATAAGTCGTGCCGATATGAGGCTCATAACGGGTCGAGAAACTACTGGTAACACTTACCAGCAAATCTCTGATCAGCCCTGGCCAGGGACTTCCCTGTTATGGCCAATCGACCACAGCGCAACATCAACCCCCAATACCGGGAGAGACGAAACCCCTCCTATCGCTCATTGCCTCCATGTGACTCGGGACTGTACCCAAAGACCACCGTTTTGCACGCCCTCATGGACGTGGTAAGGTGGAGATCAAAGCACAGTGGGAATCACACAAGACTCTATGACGATCTCGGGTCTACAGACTAACCTGTACAAGTGTCACCTGAGAACTGCCATCTGACGTGAGGTATAATACCATCTGGGAGTTCTCGGCGAGTCCGTCCAGTGTACCCAGTCTCCACTGAGCACCCGTATACCATCTCTGATGTCAAACACCAATGGATATGGGATCATCCATCGCCCATCTCATGGGTCGAGAAGCGTATACGCTAGTCTACACTGGTATATCGATGCCCCGTCTCGATATACCCACGACTAGGGACCATGAAGGATGTACTTATGGACTACCATGTCCCCACTAGTATGATCTGCATCATAGTCCAGGTAGTCAAGTACACATCCTAAGGGATTTATCAACATGTAACTATAAGACAGTATAAAGAGACAAGTGTACATGTTAAGATAAAGAGTAACCAGATAGCATACTATCATATCGAGCAAGAAAGTCATCTCTATATATGTCCAAGCATCCAATATAATATACATCATCTGTACAATACTGGCCTCTAGGGCATACATACAACTAACAGTTAGATCACATATAATCTGTATCGCGAGATTGGAATACGGTATCACATACACGTATTAATCTCGGTCCCGCACATATCACATATATGCCCTATTTCGTTTCGCATGAGCTAGGAAACCTCTGTGTAGGACTCTGATGACTCGTCAATACGCCGGCAATAGGTGATGATCATATCAGTTACTCACAAACCGTCAGCGGTACTAGCTGGATGTAACGGCTACCCGGGTATTGAGCGATCAGAAGATCAACAAGCAAGCTTGTCCATACTCCTGTGAATCCAATAAGTAACATTACCATACAGTCCGGTCTCTTCGTCTGATATGTCGCATATCGAGTGTAGGGGTGGTAAACGTCAGACCCCAGTAACTTGATAAGTCATACCGATATGAGGCTCATAATGGGTCGAGAAACTACTGATAACACTTACCAGTAAATCTCCGTATCAGCCCTGGCCAGGGACTTCCTATTATGGTCAATCGAGCACAGCGCAACATCAACCCCCAATACCGGGAGAGACGAATCCCCTCCTATCACTCATTACCTCTATGTGACTCGGGACTGTACCCAAAAACCACCATTTTGCACGCTCTCTTGAACGTGGTAAGGTGAAAATAAAAGCACATTGGGAATCACACAAGACTCTATGACGATCTCTGGTCTACAGATTAACCTGTACCAGTGTCACCAGAGAACTGCTATCTGACGTTAGGTATAATACCATCTAGGAGTTCTCGGCGAGTCCTGTTCAGTATACCTAGTTTATACTGAGCACCCGTATACCATCTTTAATGTCAAACACTAATGGATATGGAATCAACCACCGTCCATCATATGGGTCAAGAAGCGTATACGCTAGTCTACTCTGAAATATCGATGTCCCGTCTCGATACACCCTTGACTAGGAACAACTAAATGATGAACTTATGGACTACCCTGGCCCCACTAATATGATCTCCATCATAGTCCTGGTAGTCAAGTACACACCCTAAGGGCTTTATCAATATGTGAGAGCAAGCCAGTATCACAATACAAGTCCACATGCTAAGATAAAGAGCAACCGGATAACATTCCATCATGTCGAGCAAGAAAGTCCTCTCTATATATGTCCAAGCATCCATTATAATATACAATCATGTACAACAATGGCCTCTAGGGTATACATACAGCTAACACTATTAGTATCTTGCTAATAAAAAAAACTAGTTAAAGAGTTAGATGATATACTTAGAGTTGTCTGCCGAGAATCTGTATTTTTGTGTTTGATTAAATATCCTTTTAGGTGGGTAGTTCCACCTGAAGTGGCACAAGTAAAATCTTTTTGGCAATGAGTACAAATTGCCCGCTCGGCTTTACATGTAACTATTTGTTCTTCAAAATATTTCTAAATATCAGAAGTTTTAGCTTTTTTATCTTTATGGGCAGAAGCTCTTGCTTTAGGAACGGTAAGAACAGAAACTGTTTTAGGGACATGACTTTGTGACGTAGCAGGATCTTATAATTAGAAGAATTAGTTTGCTGCATATTTATTAATCCCCGTCTCTCTTGTGAATCCATATTGATTTGAAAAGAACGTCTCCGTGAAGATGAAGCATCCCTATTATCTTGTGAAGATGAACCTGACATTCTTAATTAAAAATATTAATAAGAGAGAAAGAGATGATAAAAAATATACGAGAAAAATATATAATCAATATGAAAAAACCTCTGACCTCAAATAACAGAATCAAATTAGTGGAACTGAAGTGAAGATTGAAATCGCAGAAATGAAGATTGCGTAATTCCAAATTTAACAGTAAATTTTTCAGAAATTAAAGAGAGTGATTGGGAGATTGAAAATTTTGTTGTTGTCAATTGTGAGAAGAATGGGAAGTGTAGAGAGGTATTTATTGAGTTTTGGATTGAGGGTATAGGAATATATAATTTTGAGTGAGGGGGTTTTAAATAATTTTACAAATCCCAATTTAATTCAAATTTTATTAAAAACCTCACCATTTTATTAAAACCCCAGCCCCCATTAAAAAAAACCCAAATGAAATGACCGGCCCTCACCCCAAATTCCTCGCAAAGGGCCAAATTAGAATTTGAATTTAGCCTGCCCGGTCTGGGCCCGGGCGGCGAAATGGTCGGACCGGTCCGGGCCTGCCACGTGGCACTCGGGCCCAGTCGGATCAGACGCTGCTCCTTTCTCCTTCTTCTTTTTCTTTCTCGCATTGGTCCTTCCATCGCTGGCGGTGATCGCTCCTCCCTTCGTCCACGGCAACAACACCATCCTCTACCCTCTAATCACACCTCCTGCCTCGAATCCGGTCACCACCTCCTCCCCAATCTCATCGCGGAGTGAATGAGACTAGTGCTTCTGCCACCAATCTACAGTGGTAAATTCACCGCGGCGGCGCTCACGACCGGCATCAACTTCGGCTCTACACCCGCGACGATCAACCCCGACGACGAGGGCTCCGGTGGTGAGCGGATGTTCTTGGTGCAGAGCCTGAGCCAGCAGGCAAGTTCCTCCCTCCCTCTTCAAAGTCTAATATAGTTATAAGGTATCATTTATTAGTATGTATATATGAGCATCTCTTTTAGATCTAGGGGTTAAATATTTGAGGAAATTCTTTGCTATTTGATTGTGTTTTGTTTATTTAATTGTTGAGGGTTTGATAAGAAGAGGAATTTGCTTGAGGGGTGTTGAGAAAAAGTTGTTTTACTCACTCTTTAATTCTTGTGTAGCTCATTAGAAATAAATTTGAACATCTGGGCAGATACTAGGAATCACTATAAATTTTTATAAAATGGGGGTCTTTTGAGTTACAATTGACAAAATGTTTGGGGGGGTGGGGGGTGGGGCGTGGGGCGTGGGGGGGCAATAGCTATAATATTTCTGTTGTGGTTTCGTGACCTGTTTGAGTTTGGGATAATTTTATGCTATTTGATAATTCATCTTTCATAGCTGAAATGGGTAACTAAAAGATTCCCATTCATTATGATACATTTCTAGAGACTATCCAGGAAGAGGGTGGTGAGCAAACCGTTGTCATATTGTGAGTATTAATGCTTTGTAGGTCCTTTATATATATATATATATATATATATATATGTATAAAGAGATTAATGGAGGAAAGAGGCCATAGGAGGGAATTCCCTCCTATGGCGTCGAAAAAATACCCTCTCCACCAATTTTTCCGACGATCGGCCCCCATCATCTTCATCGTCATCATTTAAGATGTGGGTACACCAAATTTCATGTGATTCCACAACTTTTTCACCGTTGATTTAGTGGGTTCAAAATTAACGGTTTACCGACAATAGAACTTTTTACATTGCTAAATCAACGGTGAAAAAGTTGTGGAATCACATGAAATTTGGTGTACCCACATCTTAAATGATGACGATGAAGATGATGGGGGCCGATCGTCGGAAAAATTGGTGGAGAGGGTATTTTTTCGACGCCATAGGAGGGAATTCCCTCCTATGGCATCTTTTCTCCATTATTCTCATATATAAAAGCTGGTTTTTATTAACTCTTTGAGACATCCCATCTCTCTCTGTCTCTCACAGCCCATCGAGAAGACTCGGGATTGAGCCCGGAGCCTCTCCCATTTATGAGGGGTAGCTAATTTATCCCACATTTTAAGGGTTTGGAATAGTCCATTGGTGGAGTTGAAGGAGCCCAGGGTCTTCCATTTATGGGGATGGCTAATTTATTTCACCTATTATCTCAGAAAAAGAAAAAAAAAACAACAACAAAAAGCTATTAGAAATGTGTGTTTGGTTGGTTTTATTTTCCATGGTAGATGTGGAACTAGAATTGCCTGTCTTTCTATGTCCCGTTGTAATTTGAATTGCATTCGATTTTAGTGTGGTTGTGATGATGCTCAGTACTGAGAACCCCCCAGATCATGACACGTGGCAGATGACGTGTCTCAAAGCCTACGAGAAAGGAGCAAGAACGGTACAGTGAAGGCATACCTCGGGCCTTCGCCCCGAGGCCTGTCTCGACCTTCGATGGCCTCTCAGATCACTCCTATACTCGTCTTACACATAACCATTGGCTCGCCTCCGAGCCCTCCTGCACACTGGGCTTCCTCAGCCCTCCTAGCTCGCCACCGAGCTATCACAGAACCAAGCTTGCTCGGCCTCCCGCTCGCCCCCGAGTCTCCCGCCGAGCTCAGCTTCCTCGGTTTCATCGACCGACCCAGAGCACAGGCCGCGGGCGTTCCCGCCATGGCTTCACGAATCTCGCCAGACGCGAGATATTCGTCGCCCCACGATCCCGCGTTCCCACGCTAACAGGAATATCTCGTCGTTAATGAAGGATCCTGCCATTCGCGCAGGCGTGACTCCAGGGGCATAACGGCCGACGTAAATCTCGCGCCCGCCAGCCCATGACTGCCACTATATAAACCCTCTGCCAGACGACTCAGGTAAGGCAATTTTCTGTCTAAATAGGCCGCTGTTTCCCTCCGAACGGCGACCAGGACGTGGGTGTCTTGCCTGAGATTCGGAGCAGATGCTATTTGGTTTTATCCGTCCACCTCTCCGAAGATACCAAGTTGATTTATAGCACCGTGTATCGGAGGTTTAGACGGATGCGGCCGATGTAGCAGACTTCGTCAGATTTCCCCTCGCTTGAGGGGTTTTTGATTGTGGGGACGCTCTTCCCTGCAGGCGCAAGCCCCTGCAGTTAATTACGCTACCGCATCGCGGTAACAATTTTCTCCTTCTCCAGAATTTCACTTCGTGTCGTGTGAGTTTGTTTTGTTTGTGGTTGCCCGTGGATTGTATACGGAGACTAATTTATGTCGTCGCCCGTAGGACGTGGATTAGTCCAAATCCGTATTTACTTAGATTTGGGTTTGGTGTTTTAGTTTAAGGATACGTTAGCCATATTTGAGGCTAAAATCGACTTAAACGTTTGTTAAGGATACGTTAGTCCGATTTGAGACTAAGATTTACTTAACTGGATCGTTTAGATCCGACAAAAGAGCATGTGGGCTCTATTGTTCCAGTTTAGGGACATAGTGGTCTAATTAATATATGGCCGTCGGGACCCGTCACCTTTCTGACGTCATTGAAGGATTACAACGATAGGTGTCAGAGGAGTTCAGAGATGTACCCTTGAACCAAAGTTGATTAGGGGATTTATAGTCCGATTTGGGACTAAAGTCTGTTTGAAAGTTTAAGGATACGTTAGCCATTTTTGAGGCTAAGATCAACTTAAACGGGATCGTTTAGATCCGACAAAAGAGCATTTGGGGGCTCTGTTGTTCCAGTTTAGGGACATAGTGGTCCAACATTCCCATTTTGGGGACGGATATTAGTTTAAGGACACGTTAGCCATATTTGAGGCTAAGATCAACTTAAACGTTTGTTAAGGATACGTTAGCCTAATCTCCAGACTAAGATCAATTTAACAGGATCGTTTGGATCCGACAAGAGAGTAATTGGCTCTATTGTTCCAGTTTAGGGATATAGTGGTCCATTACTAGTTTAGGGACATGGTGGTCCATATTCCCAATGTTGGATATATGTATGCCCTAGAGGCCATTATATGATAGTGGATGTATCTATACATGTATATATATATATATATATTCAGTATGCATTCTTGCTCGACATGATAGTATGCTATCTGGTTCTTCTTTATCTGACATGTTGATTTGATCATGCTTTTATTCATTCATACATGCTGATAAAGCCCTGAGGATATCGGCTTGACTACTCTGATTATGATAGAGATCATACTAGTGGGACATCTGTAGTCTATAAGCATATCCTGGAAAGTCCCTAGTCGTAGGTATATCGAGACGGGGCATTGATATACCAGAGTAGACTAGCGTATATGATACTAGACCCATACGATGGGCAATGGATGTTCCCACATTCATCGATGTTTGACATAAAGATCATATACGGGTGCTCAGTGGTGACTGGGTACACTGGACGGACTCACCGAGAACTCCTATATGGAATTATATCTATCGTCGGATAGCAGTTCTCAGGTGACACTGATACAGGTTATTCTGTAGACCCGAGATCGTCATAGAGTCTTGTGTGTTACTTTGATTGCCATCCTACCACGGCTCTACTGAGTCGTGCAAACAGGTGGCCGTTGGGTACAGTCCCGAGACACACGAAGGAAATGAGCGATAGGAGGGGTTTCGTCTCTCCCGGTATTGGGAGTTGATGCTGTGCTGTGCCCGACTGGTTATATCAGTAAGTTCCTGTCCAGGGCTGCTGAGATTTGCTGATAAGTGTTATCAGTAGTTTCTCGATCTGTTATAGACCATTCACCGGCATGACTTATTGAGTTATTGGGGTCGACGTGACCATCCCTAGGCTCGATATGCAGCATATCTGACGAAGAGACCGGACTGTACGGTAGTGTTGCCGGTTGGCTCGACGGGAGTTGTAGCAGGTTCGCTTGTTTTCTTCTGATCGCTCAATACCCGGGTGGCCGTTACGTTTAGCTGACCGCTTACGGCTTGGGGGTGCTTGATATGATCATCACCCACTGCCGGCGTATTGATGAGTCTTAGAGTCCCACAAAGGAGTTACCTAGTCCAGGCGAAACGTTGTGGTGCGCGTATGCGATATGCGCATCGACCCAATTAAAATGCGCGTATAGGATACCGAACATTGATCGGGCGGCTTGCTTTTGGTGGGGTCATATGTGATATGGCCGGATTGATAAATCAAGTGTTGATTTATCATTTAACCATTAGTTTTCTCACTTAAAACCTTTTCTTGTATATGATGGATGCATGCATGCATGTATGTTTTTCTATCTTTCTTTTAGTTTCATACACATATGGATGTGCATACATACATACATACATACACCATCTATCATGGTTGATTACACATGGAAAATGGTGGCAATATAAGACTCACACCATGGTTAAATGAATGGATTATTATTTGATTTTTGCTTAAAACAAAAGGAATAAAGAAAAGGATAATTCTTGCTTAGCTTCTACACTCTTCTTTAAACCTAACCATGCTCACCTACTTCTAACCATGAGTTATCCTTCTCTTTGTGTTTTAAAACTCAAGTTAAATAATGTCTCCATCATCTAACCATGGTTTGAGATGAGGATTAGAAAATATATATACATATATTTTCTTTTTACTTCATATGAGTTATCATTTTTACTCTTGTTAAAAAGGAAAGCCATCATCTTCTTCCTCCTTCACCATTTGCTCTCTAGACTTTTGTAGGGAGCATAACACACATCAAGAAAGGTTTTTGAAGTGAGAATCACAACCACAACATCATTCTACACAAGTTTAGCCAATTTGTTTAGAGTGTTCTCTTCATTTCTCATCTTGAAAAGTGAAGTTGCAAGCTTGGACTAGGAGCTTCGGGTGGATCGTCGTGGACGCGAGAAGACTTCAAGAGGACCTTCCTCCAACACCCAAGAGGCCAAAGAGTCTAGCGAAGGGAGCTACAAAGGTTGTAGTCTCGAAACCCTAGTCTTTATTGCCTTTATCTTTTGAAACCCTAATTTTCTAGGATCGATCCCTTTGTATGCTTGCTTAGCACCATAAAAATTTAAACTTTGTGACATGTGATGCTTCCAAACTCTACATAGGGTGCTAGGTAATCCTAACATTGGTATCAGAGCCGACCTAGAACATTAGGCGACACTTTTACGAAGTAAAAATCCCGATCGGATCAAAATACGACTTTTCGAAGCCTTCTCTGGACATTTTTTAAAATCCGACATTTTTCAGAATTAAAAATGCTTAAAAAATAGAGCAGGAAAATATATGAAATACTGTGAAAAACGAACCAATGATCCGTACAAATGGCCGTGGAACCGCGGCAATTACTTGCTTAGGCCGCGTTTCCGCGGCCGTACAGAGAGTTCAATGCTTCATTTTTCCACAGTAATTCATAATACTGCTTTTATATTGTTTTAGGTATGTTTAATCTGAATTTAGTACTGTAAATTCTGGAGATGGTTTTGGACTCGTCGATTCGATCGGAATTTTCATTTCGTTGCTTTTCCGGGTAAATTAGAAAGTATTGAAGTGTTTGAACGAGTATCATTTGCTCACTATTCATGGGGTTTAAATATTTTGGAGGTACGTGCAAGTCTTTTTGTGGTGGACCCTCTAGAAGACAACAAACCTTAACTCGATTATGTGACCGTCTTGAACTGCCCTTTGAACCTTAGGGTTTGGGGCAGTACGACGTGTCACATGTGAGGCGTTGGCTTGACCCTTCTACGGCTGGATCGCTACTACTGTGTCACACTCCGAATTTTTGAACCCTGCTCAAGTGTTGAGCTTTAGTGAATCTTGGGTACTTGATCGTTCGTTCGAAAACTTTAATACTGTCTGTTTATCTGGATTGTGATGCAATGTATGGAATTCATATTACTAGACATGAAATACGAAGTATGTGATATTTCGCATTTGCGATGTCTAAAGAGAATGTGGATTCCAGATATTGCAGTTTTACACTTTCTTTTTTGTGATCGTAAGTGTTGTATGTTCGATATCGCCGGTTTCGTTGCTATACATCAACGACAATCGGGGTACGCATACTTACTTACGTTGATGATATGAGATATTATGTGTTGCTGAGATATGATGTGCAGGATTGTCGCGATTGAATAGCCGGGGGTTTTTATGTGAGATGAGAGTTTTATATTTTCATTCATGTAAATTCAAATGTAATGTAATATTCTTTTATTTGGGGCACTTCCGGGTTGAGGTTGTGTCACCAGTGTTGTATATTATTTACTTTTCCGCATTAGGATGGACCCAAGGAGGGGAGCACAGGTGATCGGGTTCTGGGGTTCAGTGGGAGGCCATCTTGAGGAGTCGAGACCGGGTCTCCTAAACTCCAGAATTGGTAGGGTCGCTTGCCGCTCTCGTAGGGGTCCAGGGTGTGGGCTTCGCTATTCATCGCGACTGTGGAATCCGTATTTTCTATTCTGGCTAAATACTAAATACGGATGTCCTAGTATATCCCACATTATATCTATGTTTCTGCTGCCTGTGTTCTGTGATATCTGAGACGAATGACATATTATATATATGATATATAGTAGACGTTGCTTATATTTTACACCCGCGCTAGTCCCGTCCCGGTATGCCGTTAGTTAAGTAACCTAACGGCGCATAGCGGAACATTGCGGCGAATGCGGATGGCATAAGCGTACGTGTTATTTTCGTTTCTTTTCTGTGATTGGCTTAAGAACTTAAATGATGGGATTACATTAATGTGATTAATGTAAAGAAAATAAACCTAAAAAGATGTTGTAGAATCGGATTTAAAAACACTCGGCTATTTATGAAAAAGCTACATTTCAAAACTGCGGCGCTTAACCCACTCCTTTTGAAAACCGTTTGATTCTACAACAATATCAAGTTCAAAGCGTTAAAGTTTTTCTTAAAAATCATCCGCAACCCTCCGTCATTTTAGGAAGTAGAGTACTTAGTATCCGTGCTACGTTTGTTGACTATAGTTAAGGCGTAGTGTACGGTAGCTAAGTGATGTCTTCCTACATTGCATATGATGCAGATTAATTAGGACATTCTTATGACTTTGTTGACCATAGTTAAGGGTCATATGAGTAGGTCTAATTAATCAAGAAATGACGGGTAGAACTTGACTGGTACTTATGATTTGTTGACCTTAGTTAAGGTCATAAGTACTAGGGGTAAAAACCACATCGGGAATTTCAATAGTTGAAATTTGCAATGAGATTGCATACCTTCCATGTGATGGTTGGATCCCGATCCCACTGTGGGCAATAGTTGCTCCTAGGAGAGTTTTACAGTTTACAATCAGCTAACTCATTAGGTGTCTAGAAAGGTGTTAACGGGGCTCCGCCTCTGGGAAAACGAGGTTTACTCTAATTAGGTCCGTGCGAAAGCACGGGAAACCTCCCTCAAGTACCGACACTGGCCTGGCTGAACGGTTAGCGAAGTTGTAGACTGTAATTAATCCTGGCTAGTTTTTCTTTTTAAGGTTTGAAAGAAAAACTCGATAAAAGCAGTGGGAAACATCGATTAGACAAGATAATAACCAATCTGATCTATGCAAGAGCTTTCGCTGAGTGTATTCTTTTCTCTCTCTTAATGGCAGATACCCATGACTGGACTCAAGCTTCTACTAGATAAAAACAAACTGAATGGGACCAATTATAAAGACTGGCTGAGGAATCTGAAAATAGCCTTGACTTATGATAAAGTATCATATGTCCTCACGGCTTCAGCCCCGCCCGTCCCAGGTCCAAAATCCTCAGTTGCGGACATTGACGCAAGACATGAGACGCTGACTGTGCCACGGCAAAATGCCTCGCGCTTGCATCGATGGATAACACACATCAAAAGCAGCACGAGGATATGGACATTCACGATATATTGCTCCATACAAAGAGTTGTATGGAGAGCAATCCCGCGTATTACGATACGAAGCATCAAAGAAATTGTTTCAGATGCGAATGACCCCTGGCACACCAGTAGGAGACCATGTTCTGAAGATGATAGCTCTTATAGAAGAGCTTGAGGACCTTGAATGGACGATGGACAATGAACAATGTATAGATATTATTCTGCAGTCCCTCCCCTCCACTTTTGCTCAATTCATAGTGAACTTCAACATGCATGGCATGGAGAAGGAACTCCCTGAACTCCTTAACATGTTAAGGAGTGCAGAGAGCACTATGAAGTCAGCAAAAATTCCCGTTATGACTGTTGGACAGTCTTCCTCTTCTCGCCCGAAAGCTAAAGCCAAGGGAAAGAAAAAGAAGAAGCACACTAATCCTAAGGGTGGAGTTAAAAAGGTGAAGGGAAAGGAAAAGTCCAAAGCTGGAGACTCGGGGAAAGGCGAATGTTTTCATTGCCACAAGACAGGTCATTGGAAGCGCAACTGCACGGAGTACTTAAATCTCAAGAAGAAGCATGGGGATGCTTCTGCTTCAGGTGCGTTTGTAACAGAAAACCGTTTTTCAATAAACTCTGCTTCCTGGGTATTGGATACCGGTTCAGGTTCTCACATTTGCAATTCTATGCAGGGGCTGAGAAATAGCAAAGTTTTGAAGACAGGTGACCATACTCTCCGCGTTGGAAATGGTTCCAATGTACATACAGTCGCAGTGGGAGAGTATCACTTGGGGTTGCCATCTGGATGTATTTTGGTTTTGAATCCATGTTATTTTGTACCTAGTATGCTTTGTAATATAATATCCGTTTCTTTGTTAGACAATGAAGGATATAATTTTGTATTGCAGAACAATGTTATGAACATTCACCTGAATCAAATGTTGGTTGGGTACGGTACGCTTAATAACGGAATATATGTCCTAAATCAACACACAGTTTTCAGTATACAACACACTAATAAAAGAAAACTTTCAGAATTAAATGAAGCTTTTCTTTGGCACTGTAGACTTGGTCATATTAACGAAACAAGACTAAACAAGTTACACAAAGATGGATATTTAAACTCTTTTGAATATAAATCTTATGCGACTTGCCAGTCTTGTATCAAGGGTAAAATGACCAAAACTCCGTTTACCGGACACGGAGAAAGAGCTACTCAGCCCCTAGGCCTCATACATAGTGATGTATGCGGGCCAATGTCTACACAGGCTAGAGGCGGTTTTTCATACTTCATTACATTCACTGACGATTTCTCAAGATTCGGTCATGTATTTTTATTAAAGCACAAGTCCGAAGCTTTCGAGAAATTCATTGAATATAAACAGGAAGTAGAAAAACAAACCGGCTTGAGTATCAAGATGCTTCGATCAGATCGAGGTGGTGAGTATCTCAGTACAGAATTTGCAAACTTCCTAAAAGAGAATGGGATTCTCTCTTAGCTCACTCCTCCTTACACACCACAGCACAACGGTGTGTCAGAACGACGGAATAGGACCCTATTAGATATGGTCCGGTCTATGATGAGTGACGCTGAGTTACCCGTCTCGTTTTGGGGGCATGCATTGGAGACTGCAGCGTTTCTGCTAAACAGGGTTCCAACCAAAACCGTGTCTACCACGCCATATGAGATATGGCATGGGAAGAGACCATCTCTTAAGAGAATTAAGATTTGGGGTTGCCCGGCCTATATTAAAAAGCAGAATCCGGACAAACTCGAGACACGGTCGGTCATGTGTAACTTTGTGGGATATCCAAAGAATTCTTATGGATATCTATTCTACCACAAAGAGGAACAAAAAGTGTTTGTTTCTCAGTATGCCACATTCTTAGAAAAAGAGTTTTTCACAGATAAAGATGATGGCAAGGTGGTGGATCTAGAAGAGGTTCTAGAAACACAAACTACAAATGACGATTTGGTTGAACCGGCTGTTGAAACAGAAACTGAGGAACCTCGGCCACTCCGTAGGTCTGGTAGGACTTCTCGCCTACCAGAGAGGTACTACGGTTTCCTCATTAATGGTGACGGAGAAGACTGCATCATGGATGATGATGATCCTACCAGTTTTCAGCAAGCTATCACGAGTAGAGACTCTGTGAAGTGGCTGGATGCCATGAGATCCGAAATGGAGTCTATGTACACCAACAAAGTATGGACTTTGGACGTTGTGCCCCCTGGGGTAAAACCTGTGGGGTGCAAATGGATCTTTAAAAGAAAGATTGGTGTAGATGGGAAGGCAGAGACCTATAAGGCAAGACTTGTGGCGAAGGGTTTTCGTCAAAGACCAGGTTTGGACTATGACGAGACTTTTTCTCCCGTAGCCATGCTTAAATCCATTCGGATCCTACTTGCTATTGCTGCTCACTACGACTATGAAATCTGGCAGATGGACGTTAAAACCGCATTTCTAAATGGAAATTTAGAAGAATGCGTTTATATGGATCAGCCAGAGGGCTTCATTGACAGCGGGAGCAGCGGGAAAGCATGTAAATTGCTTAAATCCATATATGGGTTAAAGCAGGCATTACGGAGTTGGAACATCTGTTTCGATGATGTCATCAAAGAGTTTGATTTCATCAAAAATCCAGATGAACCTTGTGTTTATAAAAAGGCTGTAGGGAGAGCTGTCACATTCCTCGTATTGTACGTGGATGACATTCTTCTGATAGGAAATGATATTCCTATGCTACAGTCGGTCAAATCTTTCTTATCACTAAGGTTCTCCATGAAGGACCTGGGTGATGCCACATACATTCTGGGCATAAGGATCTATAGGGATAGATCCAAAAGGTTATTGGGATTGTCCCAAACCAGATACATTGACACCATCCTAAAAAGGTTTAGTATGGAAGACTCCAAGCGGGGTGCCTTACCCGCTTGCCATGGGGTCACTCTCTCCAAGGATTCTTGTCCAAAGACCGATGAAGAGAGAGCTCGCATGAGTGTTATACCCTATGCTTCGGCAGTAGGATCTATAATGTATGCGATGTTATGTACACGCCCAGATGTAGCTTACGCACTTAGTGTTGTAAGCAGGTATCAATCTAACCCAGGGGAGAATCACTGGACAGCTGTGAAGAATATTCTTAAGTACTTACGAAGGACTAAAGAATTGTTCTTGGTGTATGGTAATGGAGGCCTCCAAATGGAGGCCTTTACCGATTCGAGCTTCCAGAGCGATAAGGACGACAGCAAATCTATCTCTGGGTTTGTATTTACCTTCAATGGAGGGGCGGTGAGTTGGAAGAGTTCCAAACAAGATACCGTTGCAGACTCTACGATGGAAGCTGAATATATTGCTGCAAATGATGCCGCCAAGGAAGCCGTCTGGATGAAGAAGTTCGTCTCGGAGCTAGGAGTAGTTCCAACCATTATTGATCCAATACCTTTGTATTGTGATAATAATGGGGCTATGGCGTTAGCCAAGGAGCCCAGATCCCATCAGCGGTCCAGACACATCCTGAGGCGTTTTCATTTGATCCGGGAGATTGTAGATCGCCGCGAGATCGAGATTAGGAGAGTAGACACAAAGAATAACGCCGCGGATCCATTCACCAAGGCCCTCCCTCAGCCGCAGCATGAGCGACTTTTTGAGATGTTGGGTATGAGATACGCCAATAACAGGCCTTAGTGCAAGTGGGAGATTGTTGGATATATGTATGCCCTAGAGGCCATTATATGATAGTGGATGTATCTATACATGTATATATATATATATATATATATATATATATATATATATATATTCAGTATGCATTCTTGCTCGACATGATAGTATGCTATCTGGTTCTTCTTTATCTGACATGTTGATTTGATCATGCTTTAATTCATTCATACATGCTGATAAAGCCCTGAGGATATCGGCTTGACTACTCTGATTATGATGGAGATCATACTAGTGGGAAATCTGTAGTCTATAAGCATATCCTGGAAAGTCCCTAGTCGTAGGTATATCGAGACGGGGCATTGATATACCAGAGTAGACTAGCGTATATAATACTAGACCCATACGATGGGCCATGGATGTTCCCACATTCATCGATATTTGACATCAAGATCATATACGGGTGCTCAGTGGTGACTGGGTACACTGGACGAACTCACCGAGAACTCCTATATGGAATTATATCTATCGTCGGATAGCAGTTCTCAGGTGACACTGGTACATGTTAGTCTGTAGACCCGAGATCGTCATAGAGTCTTGTGTGTTCTCCCACTGTACTTTGATTGCCATCCTACCACGGCTCTACTGAGTCGTGCAAACAGGTGGCCGTTGGGTACAGTCCCGAGACACACGAAGGCAATGAGCGATAGGAGGGGTTTCGTCTCTCCCGGTATTGGGAGTTGATGCTGTGCTGTGCCCGACTGGTTATATCAGTAAGTCCCTGGCCAGGGCTGCTGAGATTTGCTGATAAGTGTTATCAGTAGTTTCTCGATCTGTTATAGACCATTCACCGGCACGACTTATTGAGTTATTGGGGTCGACATGACCATCCCTAGGCTCGATATGCAGCATATCTGACGAAGAGACCGGACTGTACGGTAGTGTTGCCGGTTGGCTCGACGGGAGTTGTAGCAGGTTCGCTTTTTTTTTCTTCTGATCGCTCAATACCCGGGTGACCGTTACGTTTACCTGACCGCTTGCGGCTTGGGGGTGCTTGATATGATCATCACCCACTGCCGGCGTATTGACGAGTCTTAGAGTCCCACAAAGGAGTTACCTAGTCCAGGCGAAAACGTTGTGGTACGCGTATGCGATATGCGCATCGACCCGATTAAAATGCGTGTATAGGATATCGAACATTGATCGGGCGGCTTGCTTTTGGTGGGGTCATATGTGATATGGCTGGATTGATAAATCAAGTGTTGATTTATCATTTAACCATTAGTTTTCTCACTTAAAACCTTTTCTTGTATATGATGGATGCATGCATGCATGTATGTTTTTCTATCTTTCTTTTAGTTTCATACACATATGGATGTGCATACATACATACATACATACACCATCTATCATGGTTGATTACACATGGAAAATGGTGGCAATATAAGACTCACACCATGGTTAAATGAATGGATTATTATTTGATTTTTGCTTAAAACAAAAGGAATAAAGAAAAGGATAATTCTTGCTTAGCTTCTACACTCTTCTTTAAACCTAACCATGCTCATCTACTTCTAACCATGAGTTATCCTTCTCTTTGTGTTTTAAAACTCAAGTTAAATAATGTCTCCATCATCTAACCATGGTTTGAGATGGGGATTAGAAAATATATATACATATTTTTTCTTTTTACTTCACACGAGTTATCATTTTTACTCTTGTTAAAAAGGAAAGCCATCATCTTCTTCCTCCTTCACCATTTGCTCTCTAGACTTTTGTAGGGAGCATAACACACATCAAGAAAGGTTTTTGAAGTGAGAATCACAACTACAACATCATTCTACACAAGTTTAGCCAACTTGTTTAGAGTGTTCTCTTCATTTCTCATCTTGAAAAGTGAAGTTGCAAGCTTGGACTAGGAGCTTCGGGTGGATCGTCGTGGACGCGAGAAGACTTCAAGAGGACCTTCCTCCAACACCCAAGAGGTCAAAGAGTCTAGCGAAGGGAGCTACAAAGGTTGTAGTCTCGAAACCCTAGTCTTTATTGCCTTTATCTTTTGAAACCCTAATTTTCTAGGATCGATCCCTTTGTATGCTTGCTTAGCACCATAAAAATTTAAACTTTGTGACATGTGATGCTTCCAAACTCTACATAGGGTGCTAGGTAATCTTAACACCCAATGTGTGGTTGTCGGGACCCATCACCTCTCTGACGCCGTTGAGGGATTACAACGACAGATGTCAGAGGAGTTCAGCGATGTACCCTTGAACCGAATGTAAATTGATTTAAGGGAGCAGCCATACTCAATCAATTTAATTTGGGGACTTACGACCAAAATTGGGCTAAATCCAATTGATAAGGTTCAACATTTTTATTTATATTTAGCCTAGTAGGCCTTTATTAGGGCTCTGCCCCTGTTAATAATGCACTGCATTTTATTCTGGCCTGTTAGGCCTTTTAAGTTGGGCTCTGTCCCCTTTTTATAATGCAAAGCATTTATTTTGGTTCATTGGCTCTCTTAATTGGGCTATGCCCTTTAATAATGCGCTGCATTAATTAGTCTGACAGAGTGTCACATGGCTTGTCAGGCGCTTTGCGCCAATTGAGGAGCGCAAGGCGCAAGTCCATGTGGAGGTGACACGTGTCACGCTCCGGTGAGCGCAAGCGCAGTGCGCTGCCCCAGTGCGCTGCGCTGTTGCGCTGCTGACACGTGGCGCGCTCTCGTGAGTTGCGCCAATTCATGAGAGCAGTGCTCTATTTTTAGAAGCGCATAGCGCAGATCGTTATGGGGCTGACACGTGGCGCTCTCTGGTGGCTTGCGCCAACCCGAGAGCGCAACAGTGCAGATATTGCAAGTGCAAGGCACTGTTTTAATATCTTGATCCAATTTTGGATTCAAGAAAAGAATCTTTAAGATTCCAGAACCAATGGTTCATAAAAAAGGCAATGCCTTTATTATTATTATTATTTTTTAATTGAAGATCCTTGATCTTGTTCTTAGATCAATGATCTTTTCAGAAGAAATTCTTCTTTATTCAAAGGGTTTACCTTTTCCTCTTTTTGAGTTCTTCTCAAAATTCTTTCGAGGAGTTCTCTCTCTGTTTTCTGTGTTTCTGTCCCTTTGTGTTGTTTTTTTGAATTGGGGTCTAGGGGCCTTTATATAGTGCCAATTAATTTGTTAAATTAGTTAAACAGATCTCTCTCTGAGTGATTTGGGGATTTTTCCCTACCGTTGGATTTTTGATCCAAGAGCTTATGTTTTATAGAAGACAATTTTCTTGTTTTAACAAGAACAGAAAGATCTTACTAGAATTTTAATTCTGATTGGCGCAAACGCACCTGCGCTGCCACGTGGCGCGCAGCGCAACTGCGCTAGCGCGTGTCGCGTAGCGCAGAGCGCAGCGCAACTGCGCTGCCACGTGGCGCGCAGCACAGAGCGCAAGTCAGCTGAAGCGTTGCTTCTTTAATTTTTTAATTTTTAATTTTAATTTTCAGAACAGAGCCTTGCTCTGATTGGGGGAAACAGAAGTGTTGCTTCGTTTCCCGCCTTGGAATTTTAACAGAGCTTTGCTCTGATTGGGGTAAACAAATGCCCCCCACCGTTGCGCTTACGTGGCCCCCAAACGTGAGCGCAGCGGTGGCAGAATTCCAACCGTCGCGCCATCCCTTACAAGTTGAAACGGCTCTTCAATGCCTATAAATAGGACCTTTGGTCCCTTAGATGATTTTCATCTCTTCATAAGAATTTTGTTCAGAGCCCTGCTCTTTTATTTAAGCACTTTTAAAAGTTCAAACTCTAGAGAATTTTAGGTAAAAATTAATTTGGATTAAATTAAATCAATTTTAAGAGCCTTACTCTCAATAGATCCCTGATCTTAAGAAAACCCATTTAGGGTTTCACTTAGCAGAGCTTTGCTCTAAGGGGGTCTGAAGAGAACTAAAGGGAACCCTATTAGAGTTCCATTAATAGAGTTCCGCTCTATGAAAGATTTTTTCTTGTATATTCCTGATTCACCAATGGAGCTTTGCTCCTTCCAAATCATATAGAAGAACTCTTAAGAGTTTTTCATAGATCCTGGTGGTTAGAGACGACGTTCTATTTTTTAATGAATTATACTGTCTTGCTTAATCAGGCCGTCTGCTAATTTTGTTAGGTTTCTTTTACAGAAGTAATGGACGCCCACATATACGACCTTAACGAGATCATTTCTTACGGGGACATCCGCCGACTCGGCCGTTCTCAGAACCGAGAATTTACCAATGCCGAGTGTGCCGAAATCATGAGCCGCTTCGACGCATACAACGGCCAACTGCTTCCTCGGCGCTCCCCTCTCCTGAAGCTTATTGTGAGAGCAAATTGGGAAGCGCTTCCTCTATTCTGTACTGGTGTGCCACTTGGGGCATTGGATGCCGCCGAGGATAAGGTGCACTCGGTGTATCTGATGAGCCTAATCTCAAAGAGGAGGCGAGATAACCTTATCGATCTTCTGCACCAAGCTTTTCAACAGTCTGCAATACTTGCTGCCTATCGGAGGGAGGAGGACATCAGTGGGGATCCCGATGCTCGGGCTCGCGAAAGGAAGCACACTAGGATGGTTCGCCAGGCTTGGAAAGTCTTGGACAAGGTTACTTTTGAGTTCCTCAATCCATGTCCTAGATTTGAGGTTTTGCCATTGTAATCATTTGGATAATATCTTTGTTTATTGCCTTTATTGATGTAAAAACTTTCCAAGTATGAATGACAAATCTTTTGCCTCCTTCCTTTTATTTTCTGATTTGTTACTGGCACATTCTTTAAATAAGCATAGCCTGTAAGCGATATAGAACATTATGTCTTGAACATCTTGGGGAGTAGTGATGGCTTAGGAAGCAGGTTCAGGTCTGCTACCTAAGGCTTTACAACTTCATGAGCCGTGAGGGTCTCATAAAGACTTTTCTCCCTACGAGTCGAGAGGATCTCGTAGGTGTATTTTTTCCTTAGGAATCGTGAGAATTCCTAAGTGCGTTTTCTCTTATAAGTCGTAAAGATCTTATAAAAGAATTTTCCCTCTTATGAGTCGAGAGGACCCGTAAGCGGTTGTTTCCCTCCTTATCAAGATTCGACTTCGGAGAGTGAGACCCGTGGATAGTATACAAGAGACCGTTTTGGGCCGACTTGCAGGATCCCATTGCTTAGGAAACAAGTTTTTTAATCCCTGCTGCCTAAGGCTTTACCTCACGAGTCGAGACGAATCGAGTAGTTCTCGCAAAGACATCAATTTCCTCACGAGTCGAGATGAATCAAGCATTTCTCGCAAGAATATCCTAACGTCACAGTTAACCTCTGCTCTTTACGACAGAAGTCCGTTAGGGTCTGTGGTACTTAGGGTTTTGGCTGTCGTATCGTCGCATCAGCTGATATATTCCTCGATAGGCAATCGTGCTGTTCGAGTAGCCCTGCGACTGTCGTGTCTCTGATCCCTTCGGGGGCTGGACAAGACGTCTTCAAGTAATCTTCCAGGTAATCTTACTGTCAGAAAAGCAAGCGTTAGGAATTTTGCCATGCCGCTTTTTACTTGAGGTTATGCTCATTTTGGAGAGCCCCGATGAGTTATAACCACTCCGCGCTGGTATGGGATGATCTCCGATAGTCTTTCAGGTTTTATAGGAGTTTCCGTCAAGACCCTGAAGCTAAGAATTTGGCCTTCACTTCGTTTGCTGGCACCGCGTCTGCTGTATCGAGACGAATGTCGCGGTTGTCTCTAGGTTGTTGGTGAACCGTCGAGGCTTGGAATTGGGAATTTTGCCGTGGCTCCATTTGTTTGATTGTCGTGTCTGAACCCTGCTGGAGGAAAACGCTGGGGTGACATCTCGTCTGCTGTATCGAGACGAACGTCGAGGTGGTGACCACTCCGCACTGATGTGAGATGATCTCCGATGGTCTTTCAGGTTTTATAGGAGTTGCCGTCAAGACCCTGAAGCTAGGAATTTAGCCTTTGCTTTGTTTACTGGTATCGCGTCTGCTGTATCGAGACGAATGTCGCTGTTGTCTCTAGGTTGTTGGTGAACCGTAGAGGTTTGGGACTAGGGACTTTGCCGTGGCTCCATTTATTTGATGATGTTGCGTCTGTTGTGTCGAGACGAACATCGAGGTGGTGACCATTCCGCACTGGCGTGAGATGATCTCCGGTTGTCTTTCAGGCTTTATATGACTTTCTGTTAAGACCTTGAAGCTAGGAACTTGGCCTTTGCTTCGTTCGCTAGCATTGCGTCCTCTATATCGAGACGAATGTCGCGGTTGTCTCTAGGTTGTCGGTGAACCGTCGAGATTTGGAACTAGGGACTTTGCCGTGGCTCCGCTGTTTGATGGTGTTGCGTCTGAATCCTGTTGAAGAAAGAACGCTGAGGTGACATCTCGTTTGCTGTATCAAGACGAATGTCGAGGTGGTGACCACTCCGCACTGGTGCAAGATGACCTCCGGTTGTCTTTCAGGCTTTATATGACTTGCCGTTAAGACCTTGAAGCTAGGAATTTGGCCTTCGCTTCGTTTGCTTTGTCACGTCCGAATCCTGTTGGAGGAAGAACGCTGTCGTGACATCTCGTCTGCTGTATCGAGACGAACGCCGAGGTGGAGCTGGGATTTTGTCGTTACTCCGCTTTACTGACCATGGGGTCTTTTGTTGACGTTGTATTTACATCTTGCTGGACAGCGAAGGAACGCCTTTGTTGATTCTTTAGGCTGTAGATATTGCCGTTAAGATTTGGAACTAGGGACTATGCCGTGGCTCCGTTTCATTGCGATTCTGAGGTCGGTTGTTGACGTCATGTCTGCGTTTGGATGGAGTGAGGAGAAACACCGTCAGCGATCTCTAAGTTGTCGATACCGATGTCGAGACCCTAAAGCTAGGGATCTTCTTTTGCTCCGTTTGTTGACATCGTGTCTGCAATATTGCGACAAATGTTGAGGTTGTCTCTAGGTTGACTATGAACCGTCGAGATTTTGCTTCGCTTTCTGGTGGAGCCTGTTGGGAAGGTATGGTTCCCTCTTTGTTTGTGCCCCTGGATTGTATACAGGGATCGATGTGATCTCACCTATAGGACAGCAGTTTCATTCATTTTTTTTATTATTTTCTTTCCGCGATGCTCTATCATTTCAGCTTTATATCGCGAAAGTCGCGATTGCCCCATCATTTCGGCTATTTTTCGCGGTGCCCAATCATTTCGGCTATTTATTTTATTTTCACTCGCTGTTTTTTATTGCGAGTTGCCCAATCATTTCGGCTGTTTTTTCTTTATTTTTACCCGCTGCTTTTTATTGCGAGCTGCCCAATCATTTCGGCTATTTATTTTATTTTTACTCGCTGTTTTTTTATTGCGAGTTGCCCCATCATTTTGGCCATTTTGCATGCATACTTTTTTACTTGCTGATTTTTATTGCAAGTTGCCCCATCATTTCGGCTATTTCGTATGCATGTGTGGCTCGCCTTTTTTTTTTATCGCGAGTGTGGACCTTGGAATCTGGTGCCAATCTCAGCATCATCATCGCTACAACAGGAATATTGCCAGGAGCGAATCATCATTTTCCATGAAAGGGCTTAGAATTTGATACCGGTTTATTCATCAGCATCGCTACAACTGGGATATTGCCAGGAGCGAATCATCACTTGCCTCTGTCGATGTCGAACAAAGGTGGCTTAGCGAACAGGGTTAGGATCCCGTCGACTAAGGCTTTTGATTTCATGAGTCGTAGGGGTCTCACAAAGATATTTCTCCCTATAAGTCGTGAGGATCTTGTAAGTGTATTTTCTCTTTAGGAATCGTGAGGATTCCTAAGTGTATGTTCCCCTGTAAGTCGTAAGGATCTTACAAAAGGGTTTTCTCCTTATAAGTCGAGAGGACTTACAAGGGTTGTTCACCGTATGGACATATCCTCAGTCATGGGTGGGACTTGGTTAGGGAAATGTTTATTCGCGCCCGTGGATTGTATACAAGGGTCAGTATTAAGCCATTTGTAGGGCACTATCGAAGGTTGTGAGGGTTGCTTAAGAACAGCTTCAGGTCTCTGTAACTTAAGACTTTCAAATCTTATGAGCCGTGAGGGTCACATAAGAAAGTTCCCCTTACGAGTCGTGAGGATCTCGCAAGTGTAATTTCTCCTTAGGAATCGTGAGGATCCCTAAGTGTGTTGCTTCCCTATGAGTCGTAAGGATCTCACACGGGTGGTTTCTCCTTACAAGGTCGAGAGGACTCTGTAAGTGTCTTTTAACGAGGTTGCGCCCTTTCGGGTTTTCACGAACACTCGCCGGTAGCCCTGCTGTTTTTACTCACGGAGCCCTTTCGGGTTTTCATCCGTGCCCATTTTGCTTATGGACATACCGTTTTTTTATTCTTTTTTTTATTCCCTCCTTTTTTTTTAAACGAGGTCGCACCCTTTCGGGTTTTCATGAACACTCGCCGATAGCCCTGCTGTTTTTACTCACGGAGCCCTTTCGGTATTTTCATCCATGCCCATGTTGCTTATGGACCTACCGTTTTTTTGTCAGCCTGAGGATGCTGCGGTAGTAGTTTAATGACGTTTCGGTCGTCAGCTAGTTTTAGGACGTAGTGGTCCGTCGTTAGTTTAAGGACGTTTCAGTCCACTGTTAGTTTAAGGACGTTTCGGTCCATTGTTAGTTTAGGGACGTTTCGGTCCACTGTCGCCGTATTTGAGGCGAATTTCTAGTTTACTGACTTTTCGGTCTATGGGGCTTTCCCTATGAATGAGCAGGATGCCCCCGGCGTATCCATCTTTCTCGGAGCATGTGGTTGTGGCGGGCTCACCTTCCAGTTTTCGGACAACGCGAACTCGCCCTGTTGGTATTGATCTTCAACCCAGTTTTTGAAGACGTAGCAGTCCTCGATCGGATGGCCCAATACTTGGTGGTAAGGGCAATAATTAGAACCGTTGACATCATCCAGTTGTAGTTGGTGTTTCGGCTCTGGTAGAGTGATAAGCCTGTTATGCACTGCCACTTCGAACAGCCTCCTTGTTTCATCCTGAGGAAATGAGTAAGGACGTTTCAACCTCTCTTCGAGAAATGGGCGTGGTCGCACATTGTTTTGGCAAAAAACCGGTCTAGGACCACTTGATTGCTGTTGAGTGTTGGCTACGAGGGCTGTTTTTCCCTTCCCTTTATCCTTTTTGCTCGATCCTTTGTTTGCGGGGCCGAGATTTTTTCCGAGTAGCGTGCGATTGCACGGCTGAATGTTCTCGCAACTCCTCAATTCTTTTATTTTTGAAATGGATTCCTTGAGGAGAGGGTTGAGGGCAGCTTCTTCGTCAGAGTCACTTCCAAAGGTAATAATTTGCGATCCCTTGGAGTCGGCTATGTGACAGTCGTCGGTGGCTCTTCTGCGCTCATCTATCGCATTTTTCTGATGTCTACGAGCTTCACGCTTTGTCCTGTTGAAGTGTTGCTTTTGAGCGACATACCCTTGCCACCAACACTTAAAGGAGTCGCAGTCTTCGGTAGGATGTATGATCTTCTGATGATATAAGCAGAAGTTAGGATGCGTCTCTACTCCACCGAGAGTATTTTCTTCAGAGGGCGGTAGCTTCATTCCCACTGATAGGGCTTTGGCAAACCTTTTCCTCATCTTGAATTTGTTTTTATCCGCAGCGGATGACTTTTGATTTGACGGAAGTGCCTTGACTCTTTGGTCTAGTAAACGGTGTTTGGCTCCTTCCAGTATGGCCATCTCACGCTCCTGATTGGCTTTAACTTTCAGACGAATTTCATTCAGGAAGGCATCGATCAACTCGTCTGACGGCCGTAGAATTTCTGATTCAGGGTCCGCCCTTGGTTTCTCGGCGCAAGGAGCCTCTTTATCATCCGCCAATGAGTGAGAGATCATATGACAAGTTGCCCCCGGTGCGTCCGTCTTCTTTGGAGTGTGCGGCTGTGGTGGGTTTACCTTCCACTTTTCAGACAGCGCAAACTTGCCTTGTAGGTACTGATTCTCGATCCATCCCTTAAAGACGAAGCAATCCTCGATCGGGCGACTTACCGTGTGGTGGTAAGGGCAATAATCAGGATTATTGAGATCACCTGGCTGCATCAGACGTTTTGGACTCGGCAGATTGATGAGTCCGTTGCGCGTGGCCAGCTCGAACAGTTTCCTTTTTTTATTCTGAGGAAACGAGTAAGGACGTCCCAGTCTCTCCTCGAGGGATGGTCGTGGACGCATGTTGTTTTGGCGAGCAACCGGCTTTGATTTGCTCGGCTGTTATTGAGTATTGGCAACAACGATCACTTTTCCTTTCTTCTCATTTCGAGAGTCCAGTTTTGGAGGAGACGGTCCATGGCCCATCTGGTCCATTTGGGCTAATTTGCCGATCAAGGCCTGGAAAGTGGTCGGCCTGAAGAATATCATGAATTGGGATATATTCGCCTGCGGATCGAGAGTGCCCACGAACATGCCCACCGCTGGCGCTTCTTCAATACGTTGTTCACATTTTGACCATAGGTTCCGCCATCTTATTGCATATTGGACCCACGTTTCACCTGGCCTTATCCTGGCATTGATCAGTGCTGTTATCGGGGTGCGTCCACTAGCACTCGCGAATCTTTGTATAAACAGTAGCTCCATCTCCGCAAATGTTTTGACAGAGTCGTTAGGTAGCTCCAAATACCATTCAAAGGCTGTTTCTGCTAAGCTGCCGACGAATTGTCGAAGCAACAATTTGTCATCGCCTCCAGTATTGCCGCATAAGGCCCTGAATTGAGCGACATGCTGATGTGGATTCCCTGTCCCCTTGTACACATGGAATTTAGGGATCGTATATCCCGGCGGGTAACTGATTTGGTCATACCAGCCCGGGTAGGATCGTCCGGTTCTAGCAATTTGCCTAGCCGCCTCATTCGCCTGATGAGCTCGTATTTGCTAAGCTATATAGTCATCCAGTGCGGCCTTGGAAATGGTTTCCTCCTTGGCTGCTGACAGAGCCGGTGGAGGATTCGATGTCTCTCCTTTGTTATCTTCAAGGATAATCGGAGGATCTTCAGCAGGAGGATCCTGCTGTAACATCATTCCTACCATATCTTGGAAGAGGAGCGCCATTTGTTTTATGTTAGCCGCTTGCTCTGCGGCTTCTTTGTTCTTCTTTTCGAGGACTCTGCGTAAGAAGTCAGCATCAGTTTCTTGTTCGTGGCGCTGTTCTGATGATGCCTTCGAGATTTCTTTTGGCCCGGTAAGTGCGGCCATAGCAGTTATCATCTCTTGAAGCTTCTGTTGCTGTTCCTAAGCTTTGGTCATGGATCGGGTGAGTGGTCGGTGACTCGTCGCAGCGCGGCCTTCCTCCTTTCCGGAAGCCATATAAACAGTGTGCACTACCATGCCCCCAGACTTGGGGCATTTAGATTCAGTGTCTTTGCGATTTGCCAAAGACACAGGGATCTTCCCCGACCACCTTTTTTGAGTGGTCGAAGTTGAGGGAGCCGTTGCAGTGGGCACCCAAGCAGCTGTTGCTTTTTGTTGCTTGATGGAGTAATCCTTCTCCTGCCGAACCCTCATCTTTTTCTGTCGGCGGAGATAGTTTTTATCAATCACCGACTCTTGGACCTGTCGCCAGACTTTGTAAATTTTAGAAGACAGCCGTTGAGGGGGCTGCTCTAGCTTCTTCTCTGGAGTATTCTCCACAGGTGAAGGAGTTTGTTTCAACACCGCAGTAGGAGAGTTTCTGCGCACCGTGTTCAGCAATTCAAAGCCGTTCCCGGTTAGAACAGCAGCATCGATCCCCACCGTTGGAGCTGGCGGAGTTATCCTAGAGGGGGAGTTGCCCCCAGCCTTCCTCACTCGGCGCCAGTGGCGACGACGAGCGTGTCTCGCGGATGGAGTTGTTTCAGCTATAAGGGTGACTTCATCATGCCCCCTGTGTTGGTCAGAATTTGTTGGTATCATCCTCTTAAAGACCGACGTCCGTTGGATGGGGACGGCCAACCTATCAAAAGCAGACTTCCGAGTAGAGGAAGCAATTTTGGTGATTTTGCCTGGAGCAGCAACCGGAATGGCCAGCCCTGTAAAAGCTGACTTCTTGGAAGGAGGAGCCTTTCCAATGATTTCGTTCGCCTGAGCCGGGATGGCTATCCGCTCTGGGATGGCAGCTTCGGGTATCGCCGGCTTGTAGACGTTCTGGCCCAGTCTGTTGAAAACTGAGGTATTGAAGTTGGGCGACCCGTTGAGAGGGGTCGCGGCAGTGGTAAGTCGATCAAAGACCGACTTCTTTGGGGCTTCTTGCAACGTCATTGGGGCATTGAAGCTCATCGGTGGGAGCATGGTCCAGTGGTGGCTTGAGTTACTTGCTCCACTGGCATCTTGAAAAGGGAGGCCACTTGGGGCCCATAAGTCACTCCTCCAGCAAGGACGGAGCGAGAGTTACAGTTGCAGGCAGTGCAGTTTGAAGCCATTGATCTTTTGTTTTTTGCACGGAGCAAGACACCAAATCTTAGTACCTCGAATCTACAGGCAACCACAGCAAACCGCGATTCGTTCGCGAACACGACACACGAAGTGTGGAGTGGAAAGAGGAAAAGGTCCTACCGGGCGTGCTAGAATCTGTTCCCCTTCGAACGGCGGCCAGGATGTGGGCGTCATGCCTGAGATTCGGGGCAGATGCTATTTGGTTTTATCCGTCCACCTCTCCGAAGAAGCCAAGTTGATTTATGGCACCGTGTATCGGAGGTTTAGACGGATGCGGCCGATGTAGCAGACTTAGTCAGATTCCCCCTCGCTTGATGGGTTTTTGATTGTGGGGACACTCTTCCCTGCAGGCGCAAGCCCCTGCAGTTAATTACGCTACCGCATTGCGGTAACAACTTTCTCCTTCTCCAGAATTTCACTTCGTGTCGTGTGAGTTTGTTTGTTTGTGGTTGCCCGTGGATTGTATACGGAGACTAATTTATGTTGTCGCCCGTAGGACGTGGATTGGTCCAAATCCGTATTTACTTAGATTTAGGTTTGGTGTTTTAGTTTAAGGATACGTTAGCCATATTTGAGGCTAAGATCGACTTAAACGTTTGTTAAGGATACGTTAGTCCGATTTGAGACTAAGATCGATTTAACTGGATCGTTTAGATCCGACAAAAGAGCATTGGGCTCTATTGTTCCAGTTTAGGGACATAGTGGTCCAATTAATATATGGCCGTCGGGACCCGTCATCTCTCTGACGTCATTGAAGGATTATAACGATAGGTGTCAGAGCAGTTCAAAGATGTACCCTTGAACCAAAGTTGATTAGGGGATTTATAGTCCGATTTGAGACTAAAGTCTGTTTGAAAGTTTAAGGATACGTTAGCCATTTTTGAGGCTAAGATCAACTTAAACGGGATCGTTTAGATCCGACAAAAGAGCATTTGGGGGCTCTGCTGTTCCAGTTTAGGGACATAGTGGTCCAACATTCCCATTTTGGGGACGGATATTAGTTTAAGGACATGTTAGCCATATTTGAGGCTAAGATCAACTTAAACGTTTGTAAGGATACGTTAGCCTAATCTCCAGACTAAGATCAACTTAATAGGATCATTTGGATCCGACAAGAGAGCAATTGGCTCTATTGTTCCAGTTTAGGGACATAGTGGTCCATTGCCAGTTTAGGGACATGGTGGTCCATATTCCCAATGTGTGGTTGTCGGGACCCATCACCTCTCTGACGCCGTTGAGGGATTACAACGACAGATGTCAGAGGAGTTCAGAGATGTACCCTTGAACCGAATGTAAATTGATTTAAGGGAGCAGCCATGCTCAGTCAATTTAATTTGAGGACTTACGGCCAGAATTGGGCTAAGTCCAATTGATAATGTTCAACATTTTTATTTATATTTAGCCTAGTAGGCCTTTATTAGGGCTCTGCCCCTGTTAATAATGCACTGCATTTTATTCTGGCCTGTTAGGCCTTTTCAGTTGGGCTCTGTCCCCTTTTTATAATGCAAAGCATTTATTTTGGTTCATTGGGCCTTTTAATTGGGCTCTGCCCTTTAATAATGCGCTGCATTAATTAGTCTGACAGAGCGCCACGTGGCTTGTCAGGCGCTTTGCGCCAATTGAGGAGCACAAGGCGCAAGTCCATATGGAGGTGACATGTGTCATGCTCCGGTGAGCGCAAGCGCAGTGCGCTGCGCTGTTGCGCTGCTGACACGTGGCGCGCTCTGGTGAGTTGCGCCAATTCATGAGAGCAGTGCTCTATTTTTAGAAGCGCATAACGCAGATCGTTATGGGGCTGACACATGGCGCTCTCTGGTGGCTTGCGCCAACCCGAGAGCGCAACAGTGCAGATTTTGCAAGTGCAAGGCACTGTTTTAATATCTTGATCTAATTTTGGATTTAAGAAAAGAATCTCTAAGATTCCAGAACCAATGGTTCATAAAAAAGGCAATGCCTTTGTTATTATTATTATTATTTTTATTTTTTTTACTTGATCTTGTTCTTAGATCAATGATCTTTTCAGAAGAAATTCTTCTTTATTCAAAGGGTTTACCTTTTCCTCTTTTTGAGTTCTTCTCAAAATTCTTTAGAGGAGTTCTCTCTCTGTTTTCTGTGTTTCTGTCCCTTTGTGTTGTTTTTTTGAATTGGGGTCTAGGGGCCTTTATATAGTGCCAATTAATTTGTTAAATTAGTTAAACAGATCTCTCTCTGAGTGATTTGGGGATTTTTCCCCACCGTTGGATTTTTGATCCAAGAGCTTCTGTTTTATAGAAGACAATCTTCTTGTTTTAACAAGAACAGAAAGATCTTACTAGAATTTAAATTCTGTTTGGCGCAAACGCACCTGCGCTTAACACGTGTCGCGCAGCGTAGAGCGCTACCGCAACTGCGCTGCCACGTGTCGCGCAGCGTAGAGCGCAGCGTAGAGCGCTGCTACGTGGCGCGCAGCGCAGAGCGCAACTCAGCTGAAGCGTTGCTTCTTTAAGTTTTTAATTTTTTATTTTAATTTTCAGAACAGAGCCTTGCTCTGATTGGGGGAAACAGAAGCGTTGCTTCATTTCCCGCCTTGGAATTTGAACAGGGCTTTGCTCTGATTGGGGTAAACAGCCACTACTCTGCCAAAATACCTCCACTAACTTGATCGTCGGAGGGTCCACGGTGGTACAACCACCCCGGGACTTCCTTGCAGGTAAATCGGCCTCATTCCAAGCCAAGCCCACTGAGATCCACACGCTTCAGGAGGCAACCCCCAAACCTAATCTCAGCCATTCATCAACGCTCGTCGACAGATCAACGGAAGACAACATCTGAAGGAGATCTCAACCTCCATCAGTTGGCGCCGTCTGTAGGGAATCTCGACAATTCCACTCAACGAAAGTTGATCCTCTGATCTCGAATTTATGACGAGTGATCACTGCGATGATCCAAGCACTAGCCGCCGCCCTCCCCACAACGGAGGCACGGATGGATCCTCTTTTCCCCCGAATGCCGTTCACGCCCTGTCTGCACGAATCGACAGGCTCGCATCCATCGTGGAAGCCTTGTCCATGTCCAGACGGATGGAAGAACACCCCGGGTCGCCACTCCCCCACCTCGGGATTGGGACCTCCACAGAGGGGAAGAAGACACTGCCCACGCTGGCATGACCGAGCAGCGCCTCGCTATTTCCGGCAGCAACAGATCCCCCGTGGCGACCAACTCAATGACCCGCTGGGCTCCTCACAGCTCCACGCCGAGGTCTCATGAAAGAGCGCCCCGCCCTAAGGCCCTTTGCGCTCCTGTCCCTCCCGAGGAGGTGCCGGTCAGCTCGCCTGCTCCCAGGCACAGCCGGCGCCCTCTCCCTCGACAGGGTCGTACGGACGGGACTCACCATGGTAGCTCGAGGACGACCTCGCCAGGGGACTTGAGGAACCTTATAGAACGGAACCGGAACCGCAGCCAGGCGTAGGTCGCCAGTAGGAGGGGCCACCACTCCGAGTATGCCGAATCCTCAGGATACCATGACCGACTTGATGCCCTCGAAAAGAAGATCGAGGGTATACATCGGGAGAGTCGCCCTTCAAGAGAGGGGGCTACATATGCCGCCGACTCGCTTATGAAGCCCTTCACAGAAGAGCTGCTCGCTGTCCGCGTCTCCTCCAGGAACAAACCTCCAAAGGTGTCCCTCTTCGACGAAAAGTTCAACCCGAAAGACCACTTGGACACGTTCACGGCAGGGATGAGCTTCCAGGACAACTCTGACGCCGCCTAATACCGAGCGTTCCCTGCCACTCTCATCCGCGCTGGACGAGATTGGTTCCGAGGACTCGCGCCACACTCTATCTCTACCTTCGATGAGCTGGCCGCCCAATTCCTCGGCCATTTCGTTGGGAACAGACGGCAGAAGCGGACTGTCGACCACCTCTTCACTATAAAGAGCAGGGACAAGGAATCTTTCAAAGGATACGTCACTCACTTCTACAACGCTCTCCTTGAAGTCCCAGAGCACCGGGACGAGACGGTCATCACGACCCTTAGGTCGGGTCTTAGGCACAAGGAGTGGCTCCGCTCCTTTGCATTAGTGCAACCTAAGACCATGGCCGAGGTAAAAGCCTGGAACGAGCGAGAGATCCAGCTCGAGTCCGAGTTCAACGCGAACCTACCCCGGACCAACCAGGCCGATCAAAAGAAGAGAAACAGAGAAGAGAAAAAGAAGATTGACCCGCCGAACCCATACTCCCCAAAGTTCCAGGAGTATACCTCACTCAACATCTCCCAGGCAGAGCTGTTGGAGGAGGCGAAGGGCGAGAGATTCTTCAAACTCCCCCGGTCAACAATAGGGCGACAAAACGTACACGAGTCCCCTATTGCGCTTTCCACAGGTCGCAGGGACACCCCACCGAGAACTGCAAACAGCTCCATGACTACATCGAGGAGTTGATTCGCTCAGGGCACTTGGCAAAGTACTTGCGGAAGAAGCGATAAGCGGACCAAGAGCAAGAGAATCATCCCCCTCCCGGCGAATTGACGATCAGCCAAATCATGGTCGTATCGGCGGGAGGCTCGCCTGGGACCGACGAGATATGCCCCCTGCCGGTCGAGGGGACTAGCAGCCAACCTAGGAAAAGGATCAAAGCGACCGAGTCCATCACCTTCACCGACGAGGATCTCCATGGGATATCCTTGCCAAACAACGACCCCCTGGTGATTACAACACGGGTCCACCGCTACGAAGTTCAGAGGATATTAGTCGACTCGGGGAGCTCAACATACATCCTCTTCTATGACTGCTTTCTGCGTATGGAGCTTGCCCCGTCAGACCTGAGGCCGACCGCCCACATCCTGTCAGGGTTTATTAACCACTCCATCCCGGCAGAAGGAGTGGTCACCTTCCTACTTAACATCGGGGAGGTTGGCTGTACGCGCACCGTGCCTGTGGAGTTCATCGTCGCCAGAATTCCATCGGCCTATAATATCCTCCTGGGAAGCCCTACGCTAAACTCCCTTCGGGCCCAGATATCGACCTACCACATCGCGATCAAGTTTCCACTTGACCAAGGCGGAATAGGCCGGGCCTATGGGAACTAGCAAACCGCAAAGATTTGCTTCACAACGACATCTATGCCCGAGTAGCGAAGCGATGATCTCGAAAGCATGGATGATTTCAGGGAGTCCTTGGATACTCTAGACGAGCAAAAGGAAATCCGAGGAGCCCCGGTGGAGCCGCTAACGGAGGTCCCCCTCGTCGAAGGGGACAGCGAACGAACCGTCCAAATCGGGTCACTCTTAACACGGACTCAGCGCGACGACCTGGTCCACTTCCTTAGAGGGAACTCAGACGTATTCGCCTGGGCGCTCGCCAACATGCCTAGGATCGACCCAAAAGTAATATCACATAAGCTCGGGGTCGATCCGGCGGTGCGACCCGTTAGGCAAAAGAAACGAAGCTTTGCTCCGATTAAGCAAAAAGTGATCGAGGACGAGGTTGACCGGCTGCTTGCAGCCAACTTCATTCAGAACGTGGCATACTCGGAATGGTTGGCGAACGTAGTCATAGTTATAAAAGAAAGCGGGAAGTGGCACATGTGCATCGACTTCACTGATCTTAACAAGACATGCCCGAAAGACAACTATCCCCTCCCTCGGATAGATCAGCTCGTCGACAGCTCGGCAGGCCACGAGTTACTCAGCTTTATGGATGCTTTCTCCAGCTACAACCATATCCATATTAACCTGGCAGACGAAGAACTCACCGCATTCACAACGGATCGGGGGGTATACTGCTATAAAGTGATGCCCTTCGGTCTCAAAAACGCTGGGGCTACGTACCAACGCTTGGTCAACATGATGTTCAAACCGCAGATCGGCAGAAACATAGAGGTTTACGTCGACGACATGCTCATTAAATAGACCTCATCAGACGAGCACGCCAAAGATCTGAGCGAGACTTTCAACGTCCTCCGCAAATAAAAAATGAAACTGAACCCCGCCAAGTGTGCGTTCGGGATCACTAGCGGAAAGTTCCTCAGATTCATGGTTACCCATCAAGGAATCGAGGCTAACCCGGAGAAAATCAGCGCCATCCTCAACATGGCTGCGCCAAAGAACAACGTCAAAATCATGCAGCTCACGGGAAGGGTAGCCGCTCTGAGTCATTTCATGTCATGATCCGGGGGAAAATGCCTCCCATTCTTCAAAGCCCTTAGGAAGATCCCAAGGTTCGAATGGTCGGAGGAGTGTCAGATCGCTTTCGAGCAATTGAAAATACACCTGGCGACTCCCCCACTACTCACCCGGCCAATTGAAGGAGACGAGCTATTGCTGTATCTCACGGTATCCGATCAAGCTGCAGGGTCGGTGCTCGTCCGAGAGGTCGAGGGAGTCTAGAGACCGGTTTACTATGTAAGCCACGTCTTTAAGGATGCGGAAACATGATACCCGGCCATAGAGAAGATTGTCTTGGCGTTTATAGTGGCCTCAAGGAAACTACGGCACTACTTCCAGGCACACACCATCCTCGTTCTCACCGAGCGCCCTTTAGGGGCCATCCTCGCCTCCCCCGAGTCATCTGGTCGTTTGGAGAAGTGGAGGTGGGAGTTATCCCAATTCGACATCAAATACCGTCCGAGGCAGGCTATCAAGGCACAAGTCCTGGCCGATTTTGTCGTTGAATGCACTATCCTCAATAAGGAGGCAGTGGCCGTGTCGGCCCCCGAATCTCAACTTTCGATTGAAGAGAGGCCCGACTCCGTCCTCGATTGGGTCCTTTACGTCGACGAGTCATCAACCGAGGAGGGCTGTGGTGCGGCCTCATCATTCGAGGCCCGAACGAGGCAGAGATGGAGTATTCTTTGAATCTCGGGGTCAAGGCCTCAAACAACGCTGCGGAGTACGAGGCTTTGCTAGCTGGCTGCGAATTGCCTCCGGAGTGGGACTGAAGACGATCCGAATCTGCAGCGACCCCGCTCTGGTCGTTGGCCAAGTAACCGGCCATTTCGAGGCTCGGGAACCTCTGATGGTGAAATACGTAGCCGAGGTAAGAATACTACGAAAGGAATTCGACGAAGTTCAAGTGGAGCAGATCCCCCGGCACCTAAACGCCCAGGCCGATTCCCTGAGCAAAACTAGCTTCCTCCTACACGGCCAACAACAAGAGAAATATCCTCTTTAAGGTCCTACTACGGCCCAGCGTGGAGGATAGAGCGACATCACTCCAGGTTTACATGGCTCGGGAAGAAGGCCGGGATTGGAGGAAGCCCCTCGTGGAATTCTTGAAGGAGGGTACGATCCCCGGAGATCGAGGGGAGGCCCGCCGCCTCCGAGCCAAAGCCCGCCATTTCGTCTGGAGCAGAGGGAAACTCTACTTGAAATCCTTCACTCAACCCCTGCTTCGGTGCGTCGATCCCCACGAAGCCGACTACATCCTCCGTGAGGTCCACAAAGGGGTCGGCGGAGCACATCAAGGGGCCCGCACCTTAGTCCAGAAGACGCTCCTCCAAGGATACTATTAGCCGACCATCTATCAGGACACTCAGAAGCTCGTTAGGAGGTGCAAGAGCTGCCAACTCCACGGCAGCATACCTCGCCTTTCGGCGACCGAGCTGACTACCCTGACCTCCCCCTGGCCGTTTGCTTAGAGGGGAATGGACATGATAGGCCAACTCCCTACCGGTACGGGCGGGCACAAATACATCCTCGTCGCGGTGGACTACTTTATGAAGTGGATCGAGGCCGTCCCCATCAAAAAACCGGACGCCACCACGACCATCAATTTCCTGCAGAACAACATAATATTCAGGTTCGGGATCCCGAGGTGTATCATCACTGACCATGGGATGAATTTTGAAAACGAAAGAGTTAAAGGATTTTGCAGTGAATACCATATACTGATGAAGTTCGCTGCAGTCGCTCACCCCCAGTGCAACGGGCAGGCCGAGGCCACTAACCGGGACGTCATCCGAGGCCTACGAGCTCGCTAAGAAGGACGACATCGCAGTTGGGTCGACGAATTACCCCGGGTCTTATGGGCCTTACGCACATCGAAGAAGACCCTTACTGGAGAGACCCCCTTCAGCCTTTGCTACGACACCGAGGCGATGGTCCTAGCAGAGATCGGGTTGCTCAGTTACAGGGTCGAGCACTTCAATGACGAAGCGAAGACCTCGGCCCTCTGGTCTAATTTGGACATCTTGTTGGAGAAGCGGGGCCGGGCACAGATCAGAGCTGCCGCTTATCAACAACAAACCGCCCGCTACTACAACGCACGAGTCAAGCATCGCGCCTTCAAAACCGGCTATTTGGTCCTAAGGCGGAACGAGTTCGTTGATCAGGGAAAACTGCATAAGTTTTCTCCGAGGTGGGACGGCCCGTTCCTCGTCTCCGAAGTCTTGCCCGGCGGGGCCTATCGCCTACAAGATGCTGTCGGTCGCAAATTTCCATGGTCTTACAACACCGAGAAGCTCAATTTGTACCTTTGAAAAGTATATCTGTGAATACATGTTTCTTCTTTAACAAAGCGATGTAAATTTTTCTAAGTTTTTTAATAATAAGAAGGAACTTCCCCTATGTGTTTCCCTCTTCCTCGGCTCAAAGCTCACGGATTTCTTTTCGCAAAAACACTCAAATGCGCCCAGAAGACAAAATGGAAACAATAGAACATTGCATAAAGGAGAGATTTATTTATTTGTCAAAAGGTATTGTGGGGTCCTCAGCTGTACATAAAAATTAAAATTATAACAGAGAGGGAACGGGGTCAAGGAAACACTGATGGTGATACTCCGTGGAGATATCCGCCAGCCGAGCCTTTGCCTCTTCGACTTGCCCCCGATGATGCTGCCCACGAACTCGGGACGCCACGGAAGCACCGGTTGCTCCACCTTCCGAGCCCTGGCTTACGATCTGTCTCTTTTGGAAGCACTCTAAAATGAGGGCCACAGATCGGTTGTGCCTGGTCTTCGAGATGAGGCTGATGACGTAGATCGTGCGCACTTTGTCGAGCGCCTCGTCCAGCAGCTCTTCGGAGAGGGGGTTGTACAGCCCCGGGGACCTCTTCCAAATTGCGTACATCAGCAATTAGAGGAAGGGTGACCGGCAAGGAAGTAGACGGCCGATGTGATCCTTGAGGCGCTGGACCACGCTCCGGTACCTCTCCTCAGAAACGGACTGATCGTATAGGTAGTCGTCATCGGGGGTAATGATCTCTTCGATCGCGTAGATACGCCCAGCCATCTCGAAAAAGCAATGCTGAAACAAACCCATCTCCTTCTCTATTTATAGCCTTCACAGAATCCCCAAGAGCCCAAATTTGCACGCGCATGGGCGCGAATCTTGGGATTCGCTCAATTCTTCCAATACCATACCGCCACGTGGCGGGCATCCCGTATTTCTCGGCGAATCGAAGTTGGAACGACGCGGATCTTGGAACGCCTCGCCTTACCTATGCATTTCTGCCACGTGCCGCCCACAACGGTCACCCTTCCCGATATTCACACACCAAGGAAGGTTGGGCACGCCTCACAAAACCGAGCAGCCTCCCTGGTCAGTCCATTCTTAGTGGGTAACTTCTTACCCATCTACGCTAAGAATCGAAGCCCTCATCAAGATGCCACCAAGCAGCTTCCCTGCTCGTTCCATCCATGGCTGGTAGTTTACTACCCACCGACGCTAAGGATCGAAGCCCTCATCAAGAGGCCACCGAGCAGCGTCCCTGCTCGGTCCATCCATGGCTGGTAGTTTACTACCTACCAACACCAAAGATTGAAGCCCTCGCCGAGAGGCCACCGAGCAGCTCCCTGCTCGGTCCATCCTTAGTGGGTAACCTCTTACCCATCTACGCTAAGAATCGAAGCCCTCATCAAGAGGCCACCGAGCAGCTTCCCTGCTCGGTCCATCTATGGCTGGTAGTTCACTACCCACCGACGCCAAGGATCGAAGCCCTCGTCAAGAGGCCACCGAGCAGCCTCCCTGCTCGGTCCATCCTTAGTGGGTAACTTCTTACCCACCCACGCTAAGGATCGAAGCCCTCATCAAGAGGCTGCCGAGCAGGGAAGCCCTCATCAAGAGGCCACCGAGCAGCTTCCCTGCTCGGTCTATCCATAGTTGGTAGTTTACTACCCACCGATGCTAAGGATCGAAGCCCTCATCAAGAAGCCACCAAGCAGCTTCCCTGCTCGGTCCATCCATGGCTGGTAGTTCACTACCCACCGACGCCAAAGATCGGAGCCCTCGTCAAGAGGCCACCGAGCAGCCTCCCTGCTCGGTCCATCCTTAGTGGGTAACTTCTTACCCATCTACGCTAAGGATCGAAGCCCTCATCAAGAGGCCATCGAGCAGCTTCCCTGCTTGGTCCATCCATGGCTGGTAGTTTACTACCCACCGACACCAAGGATCGAAGCCCCCGTCAAGAGGCCACCGATCAGCCTCTCTGCTCGGTCCATCCTTAGTGGGTAACCTCTTACACATCTACGTTAAGTATCGAAGCCTTCATCATGAGGCCATCGAGCAGCTTCCCTGCTCGGACCATCTATGGCTGGTAGTTTACTACCCACCAACGCCAAGGATCGAAGCCCTCATCAAGAGGCCACCGAGCAGCTCCCCTGCTCGGTCCACCCTTAGTGGGTAACTTCTTACCCATCTGTACTAAGGATCAGAAGACCTCAACCTCAGTAAACGCCGACCAATCTTAAGAGAGGTGGTCGCTGGCCCAACTCGAGGGAATGAGCAAGTCTATACCTTTCTACTCGGAGGTGTTTACCGACATACCTTCAATGAGCGATCTCCACCTCAATTTCGGGGCCATAAGGACGCCGACCTAATACCGGCCTTTATACACTTGACAAATAGCTGGATTTAACTCAACGCGTGATTGCCAGCTAAAGGACCGATCGCCGATATAGCGCTCATCAGGCGAGCAAAATAAAGACATTACCATGAAATGAAAACATTGTGTTCAGTTGATAAAACTGCACATTTGTATTACATTTTTCCTATCATTTTCATATTAAAAAAGGACTTTATTATGATATATTATACATATGAGGGTTTATGTGTAAAGATACCATTTTCCATGTGTTAATATATTTTAATTAGTATTTTGTAGGAAAATGCATGCAAATAAATCTATTGACCAAATCCTAGTAGAACTAAGGCTACTAAATATTATTTGAGATTATTGTGCAGAATTTTCCAAGTTGTTATGCAGAATTTATCAAACAAATCAATTTGTTGAAGAAAACTTGCCAAATTAAAAATCAACACTTGGAGACCAAGTCTGGAAGCAACCAAGAGAAGATTTCTGAATTCTAAAGGTGCCTAGGATTGCCACATGTCACGAGAAGAAAGCCCAAGAAATTTGATCGAGAGATCCCCACCTTTGAGCGCGGATCCGCGGCCAAACCCACCCTTGGGCCGCGGATCCGCCGCAATTCCAGGGAGTTAGAGAGCAAGATTTTTTGGGGTGAATCAAAGCTAAATTTTACTAAGTTTTCAACAATAAGATTCTGGCTTTGCACTATAAAAAGGCACCGAGAGCCTCTTGGAAAAGCTATCAAGCCGAAGAGATCACGAAGCTCCTGACGCTCACGCATCCAGGCTGATCATCGACTGTTCGACTACCTCCTTAGGAAAGATCGAGAAGCAACTAGTTTGTAATCATTTTCTACGGATTAAAGTGTAGTTTGTTCAAGTCGATTAATAAAGGTAGTTATTTTATTTAATTCTTTTTGCATTTACATTATGTTTTCCCTCTCTGTCTTTTCATCTTCTTCTCCCAACATGCGCGAGTAATTCTCCGCTTGTTAGGGTTCGTAGGATTAGGGTAGGCTAATGGACGATGAAAATAATTAAACCCTTTTTAAGTCCTATAAAGTTTAGGAACTTTATCAAAAGAATCATTAACATCCTAATCGGGCGCGCTAGCAATTCTTTGCTAGTTCCGACCGCGATTAGAGATTAGATTAATGATTGTTTTGGTAAAGGCTAGATATGAACGGAGTTCCGTGTCGAGATAAGGGTTAAGAGTTGGATTTCTTTTCCCTCCAGAAACCCTAATCTACACGCATCACCGTCGTTCTAGTTCTAAATCTATTAATGGATAAAAGGGGTAACTTTTAATTAATCGTCCATAACTACTAAATCCTAACAAACCCTACAAGCCTTCTTATTATATTTACTACATCTTTAAAATAATCTAGATCTATATTTTACATTCTTGTTTAACGTAGATCTAGAAACCATTCTATAAAATTCTTTATTCCTCTTTTCTTTCTCATCACATCTAAAGTAAAAGTAAAAGGTTCCACGTTTCCCAGAGGACGACCCGTACTCATCTCGGTCTAGCTACACGCGACACCGTTATTGATTGCGGTTAAACTACAAACACAATTCTTCGTAACAATCAAATGGCGCCGTTACCGGGGATACGTGCGTAATTTTTTATTTTTACTATTTGTGTTGAATTCTTAGACGAGTCATATCATTATTAACACAAAACTGCAAATTGCATATTCAATGATTCCTGCGTGAATTTTTGCAAGGAGATCTGGAGTCACAGAATTAAGGAGAACAGGAAACAGAGATATTTTTAGAGATCCAGAGGAGCACAGAAGGCTATACAAAAAATTTCATGAACTGTTCCTTCTGCCACGCGGCGGAACCGCGGCAAAAGTACCCCTTCTGCGGTGGAATCACAGCAGGTTGGAGGAATTAGGGCTTCAATCTTCTCTGGTATCTTTCTTAACTCCTTCTCTCTCTCCCCAAATCCAATAAAATCTATTTTCTGCAGGATTCTTTGCAAAATTGCGCCGCTCAAAAAAATCTTTTTGCAAAAGTTTTGTGATTGGTTTTGTTTTGCATATTTAATACGGATTTCTAAGGGGCAAAGACCAAATCAAGATTAGGTGGGGATTTCATCACCCTTCCTAAGCCCCACAAATCACAAACCGAGCATATAGATCAACCCTTCATTAATTTAAAAAATATCTAGACCAGACTCTAAGGACTGTCGCGCTTAATAAGGACAGAGGAAGGTCGTGGGTAATCTATCGTTTATCCGCATTACTTTTGTAGTGCCTAGGCAAGTGTGACAAAGGCTAGTGATTTTTAATTAGGCCCACGACGTGTCCTTCCCACTTACCTGGCACTTACTTGGCTACAAGGGTAGTACGGAGGCGGTAGAGGATTTATCCTGCGGCTTGCCCTTTGGAAGTTTAGGAGCGGTCTAGAGACTGGACCTAGGTGACCTTAGTTCTAGGGTTGCTTGTGCATCTTAGGGAGATTTGTCTTGAGTCCCACTTTTTCAAAACAAGCCAATTTTAAATCACACATACACTGCCACTTGCACTAAACCCGCTTAGTGCATGCTCGGCTGGACACGGGATCCTAGTGCCCGTCTTGTCCGCGTTCCTGCTATCGACGCCGAAGTCGGTACTTCTTCATCTTCTTTTCCCCCACCACACACCACATCGACCGTGATGGACGGCACTCCATCTAATTATAACACCACGCTGCCACCGCCCGCAGGTGAGCAAAATCCACCGCGCATCTCTCTCCAAGAGAGATGCTATCCTATTCGTGGTCCCCTTCCTACTTGTCTATCTCTTCCACCACCTAACGGGGATAATTTCGAAATTAAACCCCACTACATCAATCTGTTGCCCAAATTTCACGGGCTTGAGTCGGAAGACGCGTACGTTTTCATCACCAAATTCGAAAACGTATGCGCAATGATGGGTACTTCACAATTGACTTTAGATGCTATGCGCTTACGTCTTCTCCCATTCACACTGTGCGACTTGGCAGAAAAATGGCTTTATAATACTGCCGCACACTCTATCACTAATTGGGATGAATCCGTCGTAGCATTTCTTAAGAAGTTTTACCCAAATCATAAGATTGCACATATTAGGAGCGAGATCAACCAGTTCACCCAGCTTCCCAATGAACCATTTTGGAAGTGCTTTGAACGTTTCAAAGATCTGCTTGTCCAATGCCCCCATCACGGAATACAAAGATGGGATTTATGTCGGATTATATATGAGGGCATTAATCAAGCGACAAAGCAGATGCTTGAAACAATGTGTCAATGCAATTTCATGTCTAAAGATGACGGTGAAGCGTGGAAATATCTGGAAGACCTTGCTGAACACACGTTGCAGTGGGAAAGCGTAAGACCACCTACAACTAAGGGAGGTATTCACCAGCTCGATGTTTCTATCGCAGTAAAAGCCGAAATGACAGCGATTCAGAAGAAACTCGATGCTATTGAAAACAAGTTCTCAACATTCTCCCTAAATCAGGTTACGCTTCCTAAGACCGTTTGTGGTTGCTGTTCGGATCCTTCACACTTAACGGAAGAATGTCCTATGAATGCATCGTTTCAAGCTAATGCTGCTTTTCAGCAGCGACCTAGAAACGACTCTTATTCTTCCACGTACAATCAAGGATGGAGGAATCATTCTAACTTTGCTTGGAATCAAAACCAACAAAGCAATTATCAAAGACCTCCTCCACAGCAACCACAACCACAGAATCAGCCCCCCTTTCAGTCACAGAATTTCCAAAATCCGGCCAACATTTCTACACCACAAGTGGCCGGTACTGACAACTCACTTGCACAAACTTTGGATATGTTCATGAAACAATCCATGCAAATTTCGGCTGAGATGAAGTCTTCTATTGATACCCTAATGAAAAACTCCTCCTCCCATGGTGAAAGTATTAAATCAATAGAAAACCAAATCGCACAGTTAAACGCCGCAATGAGTGCGAGAGAGAAAGGGAAGCTTCCATCTTAACCCCTACCGAATCCTGGCCATTCACAAAGTCATAATGTGAATGCCATTACTACGTTGAGATCGAGGAGAGTGCTGAATAACCGAGTGGGTGAGCAATTTGATGATAGTGACACATTTGATACCCCTTCTTCTTCTTCTTCCCCTAATTCTTCTAGTCTCCCACCTTCGTCCGAGTCTATTCTCCGTTTTCCCCAAGGCTCAAACATTTCACTAAATCTATCTAAGTCGATTCCCACTCCAATTTTGGGATTGAATCTGTCGCCACAGTCTTCTCCACAAACGTTGGACCCAAAACTTATTGATCGAGCTCCATTTCCAAACCGATTGAGGGCCAACCGACCTAACCCGCAAATGGAGAAGATTGTGGAAATGTTTAAGCAAGTTAGCGTGAATATTCCTCTCCTAGATGCTATTCAACAAGTCCCATCTTATGCAAGAATCCTTAAAGACTTGTGCACTAGGAAGAGAAAAACTCAAGTCCTTAAAAAGGTTTTCATGACGAGTAATGTTAGCACAGCTTTTACCCAACAAATACCAAAGAAACGTAAGGACCCCGGCTGTCCTACAATCTCTATTTCTATTGGGGGTAAAAATATAAATCGTGCTTTACTCGATCTAGGCGCTAGCGTCAACTTGCTTCCTTATTCAGTATACGAGCAGTTAGGAATTGGAGAGTTAAAACCCGCCCATTGTACTCTCCAAATAGCAGACCGATCTATCACCAAACCTCGGGGCGAACTAGAGGATGTGTTAATTAAAGTTGGGGAATTCATATTTCCCGTGGAATTTATTGTTTTAGATACACAACCTATGGCAAACCCACGCAATCAAATACCGGTGATACTTGGTCGACCCTTCCTAGCAACTTCTAACGCTGTGATTAATTGTCGTAACGGTTCTATGAACTTATCCTTCGGGAAAATGACAATTGAGCTTAATATTTACAAGCTAGGAAGTCAGCCATCAGAACCTTCTGCTCAATTGCTGGATGTTTGTTCCATCCACGAGATAGCTTCCGAAAGCTACATGGATGAGGAGCTTTGCTTTGATGTTCTCGACAACATTAATGAGACATCGTTTGATCCTGCACCACTTTACAGTGAGGATATGTTCAATGAGTCCGACCTTGAGATTGAACCCGTTGACTCGTTGCAAAAGTCAGCAGCACTTTCCGAGTCAATATCTTATGCAAGTTTTGAACCTCTTCGGGAGTCCGAATATCATTCGCTTACCCCACCTTCTATTGTCTCTCCGCCAATTCTTGATCTCAAACCGCTACCTTCTCATCTTAAATATGCATATTTAGGAGAGAATGAGACTTTGCCAGTAATTATTTCCGCTTCTCTAGCCTTAGAGCAAGAGAATGCACTTTTGGCAGTGTTGAGATTGAATCGGGAAGCATTTGGTTGGACAATGGCTGACATCAAAGGGATTAGTCCCTTAATTGTTGAACATTACATACATCTGATGGATGAAGCCAAACCAACCCGAGACCCACAAATACGGTTAAATCCCGTTATGAAGGAGGCGGTAAAGAAAGAAATCGTCAAGTGCCTTGATAGTGGAATAATTTACCCCATATCTGATAGTCAATGGGTATGTCCAATTCATGTGGTCCCTAAAAAGTCTGGCATCACGGTCATCACTAACGAGGCTAATGAGTTAATTCAAACACGCATCCAAACTGGGTGGCGCGTATGTATCGATTACAGGAAACTCAATGCCGTGACGAGGAAAGATCACTTCCCTCTACCTTTCATTGACCAGATGTTGGAACAATTAGCAGGACACGAATACTACTGTTTCTTGGACGGATACTCTGGTTACAACCAGGTCCCCATCGCCAAAAGGATCAAGATAAAACCACTTTTACTTGTCCTTTCGGAACTTTTGCTTATAGACGCATGCCCTTTGGGTTATGCAACGCTCCCGCTACATTTCAGCGGTGTATGATGGGGATATTTTCAGTTATGGTGGAAAATTTTCTAGAAATTTTTATGGACGATTTCTCCATTTTTGGGGACTTCTTTGAGGACTGCATTCATAATCTTGACGCTGTTCTTACCCGCTGTAAGGATAAGAACTTGACTTTGAATTGGGAAAAATGTCATTTTATGGTCCAAGAAGGTATTGTACTTGGGCATATAATTTCACATAAAGGCATTGAGGTTGACAGAGCTAAAATATATGTCATTAGAAACCTCCCTCGTCCCAATTGCGTCAAAGATATACGATCCTTCCTTGGTCATGCAGGATTTTATAGGAGATTTATTAAGGACTTTAGCAAAATTGCTAGACTCTTAACCCTTCTATTGGCCAAGGACATTACTTTTCACTTCGATTCGGATTGTGGGGCTGCTTTTGAATTGCTTAAAGAATCACTCACTACAGCCCCCGTTTTATCATCTCCGGATTGGAACCACCCGTTCGAGCTTATGTGTGATGCATCAGATTTTGCCATTGGTGCGGTCTTAGGACAGCACATTGATAAGATGCCACATGTAATTTACTATGCAAGTAGGACCTTGAATGATGCATAAATAAATTACACAACTACCGAGAAAGAACTCTTGGCAGTTGTATTTGCATTAGAGAAATTCAGGCCATACTTGATTGGCTCGCCTATTGTGGTTTACACAGATCACTCCGCCCTACGACATCTTTTATCGAAGAAAGATGCAAAGGCCAGGCTAATACGTTGGATCCTATTGTTACAATAATTTGATCTTGTCATCAAAGACAAGAGTGGATATGAAAACGTTGTAGCCGACCATCTTTCACGCATCACTTCTTCGCCAACTGTGACCGTGCCGATAAATGACTCATTTCCCGACGAACAGCTCTTGAATGTATCCTACGAACCTTGGTTCGTGGATATCGTGAACTATCTTGCGATGGGACTTATACCTAGCGATTGGTCGAAACAAGACAAACTTCGATTTTTATCCCAAGTAAAATATTTTTACTGGGATGAACCATATCTATTCAAGTATTGTTCCGATCAAATCATTCGCAGGTGTGTCCCTAACGATGAATTCAAGAGCGTGTTATCATTTTGTCATGATCAGGCATGCGGCGGTCATTTTGGACCTCGAAAAACGGCGGAGAAAGTTTTACAATGTGGCTTTTATTGGCCAACATTATTTAAAGATGCATTTGAACATTGCAAAACTTGTCCGTGATGTCAGCATTTGGGTCGGATTTCACGAAGGAATGAGATGCCGCTCCAACCTATATTGGTTGTGGAAATATTTGATGTTTGGGGTATTGATTTTATGGGCCCTTTTCCCAACTCCTTTGGGAATCTCTATATCTTGTTAGCGGTTGATTATGTCTCGAAGTGGGTGGAAGCTATACCGTGTCGCATTAATGACAACAAAGTTGTCATTAAGTTCCTTAAAGAAAATATCTTTTCGCGATTCGGACACCCTCGCGCTATAATTAGCGACAACGGGACACATTTCTGCAATAGGTCTTTCGAGGCCTTGATGCGGAAATATTCAATCACTCACAAGCTTTCTACGCCCTATCACCCCCAAATAAGCGGGCATGCTGAGATCTCAAATAGGCAGATCAAACAGATTTTGGAGAAGACGGTTTTGAAAAACCGTAAAGATTGGTCAACCAAATTGACGGATGCTCTTTGGGCATTCCGCACCGCTTATAAGACCGATCTTGGTATGTCTCCGTACCGCCTTGTGTTTGGGAAGGCATGTCACCTCCCTGTCGAGATTGAACATAAGGCAATGTGGGCTATTAAAGAGCTTAATTTTGATCTTGATCATGCAGGCAGCTATCGGAAGCTGCAATTGAATGAGCTAAGCGAACTCCACGATGAAGCTTACGATAATGCGGTGATAGTAAAGAATAGGACCAAAGTGTTCCACGATAAGAATCTTTTTAGAAAAACCTTCACATCGGGGCAACAAGTCCTTCTTTACGATTCCCGTCTCCATCTTCATCCGGGTAAGCTTAAATCTCGTTGGAAAGGACCTTTTGTGGTGCGGTATGTACACCCGCACGGGGCAGTTGAAGTCGAAAATTTGAAAAACGGTTCGATTTTTAAAGTGAATGGGCATAGATTAAAACCGTATTTTTCTGCTGACCCCGCGGAGGAGCTCCTGTTTTTACAGGAGCCGCTTTATCAAAACTAAATTTCCTCCGCCTCACCTCCATATTTTGGTAACTTTTTCACATTTTAAGAATGGAGGTGAGTAAAAAAAATGATTTGATTGAATATCTGTGCGTGTCAAAGAATAAGTTTGGGGGAATTTTTCATTTAACTATTATTTTACCCCTTGTATCTCTCCCTTAGTATACAGGTCCATATTCTCAAAAGGCTACATCAGTGAGGACACTGCTGAAAACAGGTTTGGGGGGGAGGTTTGTATTCACTGAATTATCTTTGACACTGGGAATTAAAATTTTTTATAACAAAAGAGTAGAAAGTGAAAAATTACATCCAAAAGATAGGAATAGTTTAAGAAAACCAAGAAAATTAGAAGTTTCCTTAAACGAACTAGTAATAAGTAGTTATGAGCTGTTGTCCCAAGGGTTAGTAAAATGAAGGAAGTCACTAATCTGAGGATAAAAATAAGTCTGAAAAATAGTTTCTATTCTGGAAGCCAAACATTTGAATGTTGATACCCTACTATATGCACTTACACACGTCTTGAAACTCGGGATAGTAGAGGATACCTTGAAATGCTCTTGTCTAAAAGCCAAAGTATGAAGGAAATGAAAAAAATGAAGAAAATATAAAAATGGTGAAAAGAAAAATGAACACTGGTTTTGTTATCGCCAATGCAGCAATAAAAAAATATAGCGAGGGTGCCTCTTCACCTAGTGCCCTAAGGCCAACCGGTCTGGGAGTCACTGCTAAGCCTTAGGTGGTGCAAGACGAGGAAAATATTATCACTGAATCAGCAAGCACATGAGTAATCGGTCGGTTAGTACCTCAAGAAGTATTAACGGTCGCATGAAAATGTGTGAGCAAATCTAAGTATTCATCAAATTAAAAAGTACTAAGGTAGATGGACAAGAGTATGATAGCTTGAATTGAATTCTCCGAGTGTAGGGATGACCATTTCACACACGTAGGGGTATATGATCAATGTTTGGATGAAAGGTAGGAATGAATAATAAAGACGATGTTTTATTGAGAGATAATGTGATTTCTAACATCTTTTTATGACTATTAAGATAGGGCTCATGACAACTGAAAAGCTAGCATAGTTGGAAACTCTTCTTTTCAAAGTATTTCTTTTATGGTTCTTGTCTTTATATGTAAATTTCACCATCTTTCTTTTGTTATTGGATTTTGAGGGTGTAATCCGCTGAAAACCCTCAGGAGACAACACTCCTCCTACTAGGGACATCTAGAGGTTTAACGGCTTGTTGCACATGCTCAGTGCAATCGTGTTATCTACGAAAGTGTGCTTAGTTTTCTCCTTTCTTTTTCTCCTCTTAAATAAACTAGTTTGCTCGGGATGATCAAAGATAAGTTTGGGGGTATTTGTTCAGTTGATAAAACTGCACATTTGTATTACATTTTTCCTACCATTTTCATATTAAAAAAGGACTTTATTATGATATATTATACATATGAGGGTTTATGTGTAAAGATACCATTTTCCATGTGTTAATATATTTTAATTAGTATTTTGTAGGAAAATGTATGCAAATAAATCTATTGACCAAATCCTATTAGAACTAAGGCTACTAAATATTATTTGAGATTATTGTGCAGAATTTTCCAAGTTGTTATGCAGAATTTATCAAACAAATCAATTTGTTGAAGAAAACTTGCCAAATTAAAAATCAAAACTTGGAGACCAAGTCTGGAAGCAACCGAGAGAAGATTTCTGAATTCTAAAGGTGCCTAGGATTGCCACATGTCACGAGAAGAAAGCCCAAGAAATTTGATCGAGAGATCCCTACCTTTGAGCGCGGATCCGCGGCCAAACCCACCCTTGGGCCGCGGATCCGCCGCAATTCCAGGGAGTTAGAGAGCAAGATTTTTTGGGGTGAATCAAAGCTAAATTTTACCAAGTTTTCAACAATAAGATTCTGGCTTTGCACTATAAAAAGGCACCGAGAGCCTCTTGGAAAAGCTATCAAACCGAAGAGATTACGAAGCCCCTGACGCTCACGCATCCAGGCTGATCATCGACTGTTCGACTACCTCCTTAGGAAAGATCGAGAAGCAACTAGTTTGTAATCATTTTCTACGGATTAAAGTGTAGTTTGTTCAAGTCGATTAATAAAGGTAGTTATTTTATTTAATTCTTTTTGCATTTACATTATGTTTTCCCTCTCTGTCTTTTCATCTTCTTCTCCCAACATGCGCGAGTAATTCTCCGCTTGTTAGGGTTCGTAGGATTAGGGTAGGCTAATGGACGATGAAAATAATTAAACCCTTTTAAAGTCCTATAAAGTTTAGGAACTTTATCAAAAGAATCATTAACATCCTAATCGGGCGCGCTAGCAATTCTTTGCTAGTTCCGACCGCGATTAGAGATTAGATTAATGATTGTTTTGGTAAAGGCTAGATATGAACGGAGTTCCGTGTCGAGATAAGGGTTAAGAGTGGGATTTCTTTTCCCTCCAGAAACCCTAATCTACACGCATCACCGTCGTTCTAGTTCTAAATCTATTAATGGATAAAAGGGTAACTTTTAATTAATCGTCCATAACTACTAAATCCTAACGAACCCTACAAGCCTTCTTATTATATTTACTACATCTTTAAAATAATCTAGATCTATATTTTACATTCTTGTTTAACATAGATCTAGAAACCATTCTATAAAATTCTTTATCCCTCCTTTCTTTCTCATCACATCTAAAGTAAAAGTAAAAGGTTCCACGTTTCCCAGAGGACGACCCGTACTCATCTCGGTCTAGCTACACGCGACACCGTTATTGATTGCGGTTAAACTACAAACACAATTCTTCGTAACAATCACATTGCCACACAAATTTCTACAAAAAGGCTTTATTCACAACCCAAGGAGTTTTTACAACGGTATTGTGGGCTCCTCAGCCTTACAAAATCGCCCGGAGGCTTACAAAATTCCAAAACGAAAACAAGAAAAAAAAGAAAAAAAGAAGGCAGGGGGATTCAGGCCTCGGGACCGGGGAGGAACTCAACGAGCTCCGCGGCAGCGTCAGAAGCCGGGTTGGCGGCTTGAGGGTTGGCGCCCGCGGCAGGAGCTTCGGCACTAGGAGCCGGGGTGATCGCCTTATCCCCAACGCTCCCACCGGGGGCCTTCCCCCCGGCAGCGCTTCGGCGGCATCCCCCTGCGTCTCACCTTCGAGGGGGTACTCGAGCCAGAGCCCACCGTCGGGAAACTCCGGCATCAACGCCTTGACGGCGTCGAGGGCCTCATGCCAGACGAGGGCCGAGGTGTCAGCAAGGTCGGTGTAGAATTGATCCGACGTCATGTAGCTTTCAACCGCCTTCGCAGCCCGGAGGTCGGTGCACTTCATCCCTTCCTTCACCGCCCCATTCTCCCTTTTAAGTGTATCCCGCGTATTTTTCAGAGTGGCGGCGAGCACCCTGGCATCCTCTAACTTGGCCTCGGCAACCTTGTTGGACTCCCTTAAAGCTCGGATGGTCTCCCGGCAGTTGGCGTTCGCCCCCTCCTCGGAAGCCACCCGATCTTCGAGGAAGGCAATCCTCTCCCTCGCCAGACGCAACTCCCAGCTCAGGCTCTCCTCCCGCGCAGAAGACTCGCCTGCTATCTGCATTGCCGGGGCGATTTCCTCGTGCTCTATGCTAGTAACGAGGGCGCAGTGCTGGAGGACCTAAGGGAAGAAAAAGGAAGGGTTAAAAAGGTATCCGATCATGCAAACAAAAGGCTTAATGAAAACCCGAACGGGAGGCGGACACTAACCCGCACGGCTTCCTGAGCTATGGCCGCGATTTGGGCCTTGAGGGTCCCCCGGGGGACCCTGCCCCCGGCCGGCCATTCTATCTCCGAGAGCAAGCTATCGGCGACAGAAAGCCTCGAGGGCACCTCGAAGTGAAGATCCCCCTCCTCCACGAAGATCGGGGAAGATAGGGCTCGGGACACCGTCCTTTTGTGCCGTTTGAGGGGAGCCACGGGAGGGTCGTCCTCGTCCGCATCTCCAAAACCGGGGGTTCCTGCTCCCGAGCGTGTTTGCGTCTCTCCTCGTGGCTGGTCTCCGGAGCCCGAGGCGTAGTGGAACGCCTAGTCAGAGCAGCCGCCGACGGGGCTGGACTCGAAGCGGGGCGTGAAGAGCCGGCGCCTCCGGCCTTCATCCCTTTCTTCTCGGCCATGGCAGCCTGAAATTTGGATCGGTCCACCGGTTCTGCAAAAAGGGAAAATACACAAGGGGAGTTAGCGATGCCAAAAAGGATAGAAGAATAGTATGCGGATCTAAGCAGGTCGCCTAGGCTCCTAACTTACCCACGAACTGAGCGGGGCTGAGCCCGGCCCAGCTGAAGGCCTGCTCGAAAAGTAACACATCGGCCCGTTGGACGGGCTCCCACGTCGACACTGCCCTCACTTCGGGTGTGGACAACCACCTAACCCGCGGGCAGCTGGCCCTGTGCCACTGAACAGGCATAGGCCAATCCTTACCCTCGGGTGGCCCGACAAATAAAAATTTCTACTTCCATTCATGGATGGAAGTAGGAACTACTACGACCCCCGACCTGGCCGCCCCTCCCCTGTGTCTTCTAAAGGAAACGTATACCCAGCTCGGCTCGTCCTTACGGGTGCCGGGATGATTTTTGTAGCAGAGGGAGGAAAGGAGAAGGGTCAGGCTGAAAGGGATTTCTTGGAGTCTCAACCGGATCAGGAACCCGAGGAGAATCCTCCACGAGTTCGGCACTAGCTGGCCCGGGGCTAATAGGAAACAACGCAGCGCCGCGCTCACCTCGAGGGAGAAGGGTAGACGCATTCTAGCCCAAAAAGCATCCAGATACAGGACAATCTCCTTGCCCCGCACCTGGTTTGCCCTCTCTCCCTCCTTGTCCAAGCGAAGCGAGTAGCCAGGGGGAATGTGGAAACGAGCCCGGATTGTGGTGAGCTCGTCCACATTCCTCAGGAGAGAAGGCGCGTCACAAGCACTTTTGATACGCGCTTTGGGGACCGTCCCCATTACGCGGCCCTGGAAAGCATGTCTAACCCTAACTCCCTGGGGGGAATCTGATTCGAAAGAGGCAGAGGAAGAAGCAACAGAAGACTCCCTAGATTTTACCCAAACTATCTCAACAGACTCCCCGGAAGAAGACATTTAACCTGGGCAAAAGAAAGAGACCTCCGAAGAAAGAACGCAAGAAATCCGATCTAAAGGGAAGAGCGCCGAGCTAACACACGCAGCGATGAGGAAAGTATAATGAAGTGTGGACCCTGGGGGGATCCCCCCCTCTATTTATAGTATTTGTCAAGCGCATCCAACGGTGCCGATCGTTTCCCGCCAAAACAACACTTTGCGTTTGACGGCCATCAACGTTCTACGTGTCTCACGAGCATTGGACACGTCCCCTCAAGCGCAAAGGACACCGGCGGCCCGTCACGTCAGCCAACCAGTGTCGGGCACGTAGCCTGGCGTCTCAACGAATGTACGATCGAATCGGCGCTTCCTCTTTAATGCACGATCTCCTCTCTGATCCGCTGACGTCATCAAAAAATACGACTAACTGCCTGGAAATCCATGCCGACGATGCCTTCAACTAAGAGCTTAGCCCGGGTGACCGATCAGACCACTCTTGACCCGACCCATAAATAGGTCGGGACAAGAGTGGGGGGGGGGCTAATGATGATGCTCAGTACTGAGAACCCCCCAGATCATGACACGTGGCAGATGGCGTGTCCCAAGACCTACAGGAAAAGAGCAAGAACGGTACAGTAAAGGCATACCCCGGGCCTTCGCCCCGAGGCTTGTCTCGACCTTCGACGGCCTCCCAGATCACTCCTATGCTCGTGTTATACATAACCATTGGCTTGCCTCCGAGCCCTCCTGTACACTGGGCTTCCGTAACCCTCCTAGCTTGCCACCGAGCTATCACAGAACCAAACTTGCTCGGCTTCCCGCTCGCCCCCGAGCCTCCCGCCGTGTACAGCTTCCTCGGTCTCATCGACCGACCCAGAGCACAGACCGCGGGCGTTCCCGCCATGGCTCCGTGAATCTCCCCAGACGCGAGATATCCGCCGCTCTACGATCCCGCGTTCCCCACCACCGCGTTCCCCCGCTATAACGGGCATATCTCATCGTTAATGGAGGATCCCACCATTCGCGCTGGCGTGACTCCAGGGGCGTAACGGCCGGCGTAAATCTCGCACCCGCCATCCCATTGCTGTCACTATATAAACTCTCTCTCAGACGACTCAGGTAAGGCGATTTTCTGTCTAAATAGGCCGCTACTCTGCCAAAATACCTCCACCAACTTGATCGTCGGAGGGTCCACGGTGGTACAACCACCCCGGGACTTCCTTACAGGTAGATCGGTCCCATTCCAAGCCAAGCCCACTGAGATCCATACGCTTCAGGAGGCAACCCCCAAACCTAATCTCAGCCATTCATCAATGCTCGTCGATAGATCAACGGAAGACAACATTTGAAGGAGATCCCGACCTCCGTCAGGTTGAGTTTTTTTTTTACAACTTACACATTTCAACATTAAGTGATATAATGAGATAGTTTTGTAGCAAGATGATCATTAGGGTATCGATTTCAAGTTATATCGGTGCACAGTGTTTTTTGGATTTCCCCTAATCAAAAGTCCAAGAATAATTAAAGATATATGAATAATTGTTAATCAATCTACGTGAACTATTTTTGTTTTAAACACTAGGCTGTATAACCAAATATAGAACAAATTAATTAACATGCCCTGCCCCCATCCTTGCTTGAAACCATCTTACACAAAATATATGGTAATATTAGTAAAAAGCTAAGTTAATGGCGGATGGGTTGTTAAGTGCAGCTATAGATAAAATAGATCAGTATAAGACATATGGAGCACATATTTTCTTCAGTTAGCATATTTATATTTTATATTACACATTAAATGACAGTAATATACAATCAATGATATTTACTCATATGATTGTACACTTAATATAATTGGTGTTTACGATAATGCAAACTCAATGATCTGTCTTTCTCTACTATTATATTTGTGATGTATGTACTAGAAATTGTCAACAAACTATATTGGTTATTTTAATTAATAGCATATCACTATCCTGTACATGTACATGCAAATAACTTCCGATATCTTATGTGCTGCATGCTTATAATGACTATGATTACAAGGTTCATGTATAGATAGAGACTTAGCATTATATCTAGAACTTGTCCGGAGATTTCAAGAGTTCCATGACCAGCTCTATAAATAGGCCCGTGTTTCTTTACCTCCGGGTTCCACCTTTGGATTTATGAATACTCATGCAATTGACTTGACTTTTCATACTCATGTATACATGCACCCCCATGCTCATGTATTCATGTATTCCTATACTTATGCATTCATGTATTATATTATCTTCAATTTGAGCTTATGTTAAATTATAAACCATTTGACTAATACTTGCTGGCGGTATTGGGGGTAGTTTAGGATTAGTAGTTCAGCTGTTTCGGACCGATCATGTAAGTACTCCCGGTACTCAAGTATTACTATATTCATGTATGTACTCTCGGTACTCATGTAATCTTTTATTCATGTATGTACTTTCGGTATTCATGTAATCATGTACTCTTGAAGCGGTTGAACACATAGCTTAACTTACATTAGAAATGCCCATGACTTATATATTTACCGGAGGGCGTTGGAAGTAAAGAATACGTCATCCAGTTGATTTACGACTTGGTTGGATATCATGCCTTAGCTTACGATAGAATAAGAAACCTACATACTATTAATACCGATATCTCGATTTATTCATGATATGTACTCTCATGCTTATATATACATTCTCTTATTTATATTGTACTTTTTTTATATGTACCATTATATGGATGATTATAACATTTTGAAAATTATAGATATTATTTTATAATTTAAATATGGATATTATTAGTTTACGAAAATAATATCATGTATGAATTTTGGGTTTTCGGATCGATATCTGTAAAAATATAATTATTTTGGAGAAAATGAAAAATATGAGATATTTTAAAGATGACATGTATTTTGTTTTGAGAAAAGATACGTGATTTAAATGATTTGTGTATGTTTTATGAGAATAATGGAGGAAAGAGACCATAGGAGAGGTTTCCACCTATGGCGTCGGGAAAATACAACCTCCACCATTTTTTCCGACGATCGGTATCCATCATCATCATCGTTATCATCTAAGATGTGCTTATACCAAATTTCATGTGATTCCACCACTTTTTCACCGTTGAATTAGCAATGTAAAAAGTTATATTGTCGGTAAACCATTAATTTTGCACCAACTAAATCAACGGTGAAAAATGGTATAATCACATAAAATTTGGTATATCCACATCTTAGATGATAAAGATGGAGATGACGTATGCCGATCGTTGAAGAAAATCACGGAGGATGTATTTTTCCGACGCCACAGGAGGAAATTCCATCCTATGACACCTTTCCTCCATTAACCTCATGTTTTATTTGGTTTTCTCTGATAGAGAGAAAGAGAGAGAGCGAGGATATGTTAGCTTATATTATACCCTCATGTACACCACAACACCTCACAAATATTCTAACATAATATCATACATATATGGCTATCTCTCTCTTATTCTCTCATTTATTCGCTACACAAAATATCTCCGAGTCTCTTAGCCCTCACATAAGCCCTAGCTTCTCTTCACTAAATCACCACGAAGTTTGATGATTCCTTCTGTTATATCATTCAATACACCAAATTAGGCATATTCCTCTTCAAAGATCCTCACCAAGTCATCTTTTGAGCTTGATCCCTCTTCCCTTCTCCACAAGAGGTAAATATCCCATTTTTGTTCAAGTTTTCTTGTTGTAGTGAGTCTAATAGGGTTTATTTATTGATCACTACTTGTTAGAGGGAGATGGTGGTGTTTTGATGCTTGGGGTTTTATGTTTGAAAGAGTTATAAGTTTTAGAACATGGTTTTCATGAAGTTTTTGTTGTTTAAATTGAATCTGGTGCAAGTAGAGTTATCTGAAAAATAAAATAAGACTATTAATTGTGAACTCCTAAAGACCCCTTGAGACTACCCTAAAAGCCCGAGCCCCTAACTCCTATATTTGGCTGCAGTTTTATTCCCCAAAACCGCAATTTGTGGCCCCTCTGATGAGTTAGGTCTTAATTTTTGTTCTGTAGTTTCATCTTGTGGTAATTAAGCCACTGTATAGTGGTTTTTGTTTCAGGTTACATGTAGAGAAATCTATGAGTGTTTTAGTTTGGTTTTGGCGATATTTTCCAGTTTTTAAAACATAGTTTTATGTATTTCTATAACTCGACTTGATCTTTTGATGTTTGTACGTCGACGTCGAGGGTATTTGGTCGTATTTAGCTTATGCGGGCCATATGTTTTAACCTATGCATGATTCGCTCGTTGTATCATTTTCGATTTGGATATTTATGCCATTAGGTCATGATTTTGATTGTAGGTACGATCATGGGGATTTCCGAGACGGCGTGGACGGGCGAGGCAATCATGGGTTTCGACTGGCTCGAGACTTCGGTGAGTAGATTTATATCTACGAGGGAAGTCGGGTTGATGGCGTGTAGCACCCCCGCAACCAATTAACTAGGATACCTATACTATATACCTAGTGTTGGTGAGTTGTGCTCACTCTATATCGAAGTAGAGAGACGGAATGCACAAAAATTAAATTTTTATGCAAGCACAACCAACTTAACCCAAGTGATCAAAGCATAACCCTAAACTAGCAAGCTACAAAAGATCTATCTACTATGAGAGAAGGTTATACCGATAGACACGTGTCCTTCGGGTCTTCACTCCTCTTCTTAAGCTCCTAAGGTGTTCTTGATCAACCTTGATGACCGGCCTCCTTGGTCCTAGATGATCCACCTGAAGATCTTTGATTCAAGGTTCTACCTCTAAAAAGAAGTAAACTAAGCAAACTAGTTTGCTAATCTAGTTTGCTTAGATGATGTGGTTTGGTTTAGTAGTAATTTTCTATCTCAAATCCCTTTGTTTCTCAACACATAAGAGTGATAAGGGATGAGCAAAAGAGTGAACTCAAGAAGATGAAAAGAGAAAGCCAAGTAAAGAAAAATGATCAAGTCTTCAATCAAGAATGGCTTAGGTTTTTCTTATGAAGTATTTTTCCTTTTTTAAAACCACAACCATACTCCAATAGTGTATGCAATAAATAGCAAAGCCATGCTTCACCCATGCTTCATACCATCTCACCCTTTCCGCATCACTTTCTATTTTCAACAAAATAGAAAAAAATGCATGATGAGGTGTCATCTTCTAGAAGGTATTTTGTATTAATACAAAATACTTTCTACTGTATATACATACCCGTATTCATACCAAAATACGAATACCCAAGAGATAGAATAATACCACTAAAATAATACTGGCATTAAATCAATATCCAATTTAATGAACCAGCTTAATCCTGAGCCTGCTAGTATTATCAACTGTCCGATTGAAAACCTGGATAACACCATCGAAATATGTATATGTAAATTATTAAATCAATACCTGATTTAATAATCCGGCTTAATCCTAAACCGTCTAGTGTTATCATTCAATCGGAACCTTGCCCGATCGATAACCTGGATGGCACTAGAATATACATATCGAAATATGTATATATAAATTATTAAATCAATAACTGATTTAATAATCCAGCTCAATCCTAAGACGGCTAGTGTTATCATTCGATCGGAGCCCTGCACGTATAAACATACGGCCGCCACATCGTTTCGTTCGAACCAGAGAAATCTTCTGTGTGGGGCTCTAAAGACTCGACAGTACACTGGAAGTGGGTTTAACCACAAGCACGTCAGGGCACTAACTGTACGTAACGACTATCTAGGTACCTGTCGAAAAGAAGGCCGACGAGCAAGCTCATCCGAACCCCTACTGAGCCTATCCGTGACAACTTTCATACAGTCCGGTCTTTTCGTCTAAGAGTATCGCATACCGGGTCAAGGGGGTGGTAAACGTCAGACCCCTACCGACCTGATAAGTCGTGTTGATTTGGCTCAGGACCAATCCAAGAAACTACTGATCTAACCATCAGTAAATCTCAACTGCCTTGGCAAAGGTCTTATGGTTCTAGCCAATCGGACACAGTGCGATATCGACTCCCAATACCGAGAGAGAAGAATCCCTGACAATCACTCACTGCCTCCATGTGGCTCAGGACTGTACCCAACCAAAACCTATTTGCACGACTCAGTAGAGCCGTAGTAAGGCAGTGATCAAAGCACAGCGAGAACTCACACGAGACAAATGATGATCTCAGGTCCTAAGACTAACCGGTACTCATGTCCCCTGAGAACCGCTATCTGACGATAGGTATAATACCATCTAGAGGTTCTCGGCGAGTCCGTCCAGTGTACTCACCCCCAGTGAGCACCTGTATACAATCTTAGGCGATCATACCAATGGTTGTGGGACCAACCACCGCCCCTCTTCGGGATCTAGAAACGTATACACAAGTCTACTCTGGAATATCGATGCCTGATCTCGATATTCCTGCGACTTTGGACCTTTAAGGATGTGCTTATGGACTACCCAGCTCCCACTACTATAATCGCCATCATAATTCTGGCAGTCAAGCAAAATCCTACGGATTTTATCAACATGTATTCGCCATATGTGATATCGAGTATAACATATGCACATGTTAAGATAAAAACAAACCAAAATAGTATACTACTATATCGAGTCTTTATCAATATGCGCAAACAATATAAAGAAGCAAGAAAAAAATACACATATTAAGACAAAGATAACTCAGATAATATACTATGTACAACTGAGCAAGATTGTCCTGTGCATACATATCCCTACTACCCTATACAATACCGGCTTCTAGGGCATACATATCCAACACCTAGTCTATAGTGTTATGTATGCGTGGACACACACACACACACACACACACACACACACACACACACACACACACACACGATTATTGTGATATGCGTACGCAATTATAGATCTGTACGATATTGATTAGGATATTGTTATGATAAGGATAGATTACCGGATACGGCCGATATGTGTTTGACTCGTAGAGTCTTGCTAAATCCCTATTGGGATATTGTTATGATTGTTGAGCTATACTCTTCTAAAAACTAACGATCCGTTTCCTACTTTTAAATGGTAATGTCAAGAATGCACTACAAATTTCAAATGAATATCTATTTCAAAAACGCTGTAGCCTCCTTATTTCCAAAACAACATTTCATTCTATTTTCAACTATAATTGTATGGCTCGTAAGTAATTATTTATTATAACGCCTGTTTAGATTACGATTATTTGATTCGTTATACGTTCGTGCGTAGATTGCTTATTGTTACGCTACGTTATATTATCCATATTTATATTTCGTACAGTTAGTTTACGATACCATATTTATATAAATACACTGATAGAACACTGCACAATTACCAATGATTGTTATGTTGCACAAACCACAGACGCGCATGTTACACTACACCTTATTGGTACTGTCATGACACTGTAAGATTTGATAGCATTGATGTTGTTATATGAATGCGATAATTAACATACCCATGTGATTAATCATTAACTAACGTAGATACATAACGCATTGTTGATGATTGTGAGAGCGATGTATGAACACTTTTGATAGAACACTTGCATAAATAATAATGATTGCCATGCGACATAAGCACAGATGCATATGCTACACTACACATCAATAGTATTGCCATGACACAGTAGGACTGCCATATTTACTCGTGTTCTAGATATCCATGATGGATGTGATGATACATAATGATTTTGATATACGATTACCATCGATATAAATATTCGTATATGATTGTGCCAATGTGGCAAAGATGATATATACGTTATGTTTTTATGAACTCAAGACAGATTATATATGTGTTCTTCGGAACTTGTTGTTTTCCATGGATTTGAGAAGCTACGGTGGGATTTATAAAACTCGTGAATGTTTTTAAATGAGGTTTTCTCATGATATGATGATTTGGCGTCCACCTTGGGTTTTGTTTTTTATGATGAGATATTCGAATCGATGGAGGGGTTAACCGATTACGGATACATGGCGGACCCGGTACGACACCGAGGGGTAGGAAGTCTATAAGGAGGTACGGGAAGCCTAGCGAGGTGGATTGATACCGGAGAGAGTATTGGAGCACGATGGATATTTGTGAGATACCGACCGAGGCTAGTGATATCAGGAGAGGACTGGTCTGCGAGACGGTGCCTACGATATCTCGATTTACGTGTCGGTGATAGACACGAGATTTATGATGATTTGAGTGCCGATGATGGACATATCATCAACGTAAGTAAATACGCGTATCCCAAATTCTGTTGACATATAGCAACGAGATTTGGGATACCCCACGTATTACACTTACGGTCGCAGAAAAGAAATGTAAAACCACAATAATTAGAATCCACATTTACTTAGATATCATAAACCCGGAATATCTCATATTCCTAATTTCATGCCTAACCCTATAAGCCCCGCATTTTAGTCTCATATAAAAAACTGTTTTCAATAATTTAGTCAGGTAATTCAACAAGATTCCCGACTAGCTGATCGAATACGCGTCGGAAACTATATATAGATGGCCGCACTCCCAATGCCGTCGACCAAATGCACATAGGCGGAACACCGTGGCCGTGAGCACCCGAGTGGGTGCTATTAGCAACGGGGTTCTCCTACAGTCACTTGGTTGGGGCAATGGGGCGAGGTTATCTAGTAAAGTTATTCGGCGAGTATTCGCGTACGATACGCGATTGCGATGGAGTTTCGATCCGAATCAAAACTTCATGGCAATCGATCTACCGAGACTAAAACGCTAGATTTATAAACACTAACTAGTTTTCACAAAACTAATTAAATGTGGATTCCAACTACTGTATCCATATCAAACTAAAACTCGAAACAATGTTAAAAACACGACTACGAAGCACTCCGTATTAGCCCCAATAGAACCGTTAACATCACATGCAAACTGGGCTAATCAAACAATGCCTGGAACCCCAAAATCAACAGATAAGAACACCGTACAAAATTCAAATCCCAACTTAATGGAAAAACCGGCCAGGCCGGTTTTTAGACAATTTTCGCCGGACAATTTTTATCATTTAGGGTTCGTTTTCGTAGGGTGTTCTATTTACATCAAATGTAAGCTTCTGCAGTTGTTTAAAATTTTTTTACAGATCATTTAAAAATTGACAGAAACTTGGGGTTTGATGTTACATTTTCGGAGTTGTTTCGATTTCGTGTTTTTAATTACATCGTCTAATCTTCTAGCTTTGGCTCTGATACCATAAAAGTCTAGCCTAGCACCACCATGAGGTTCTATAAGCACCAACCATGCTAAATTTATATTTTTTAGGTGCTAAGCGAGATTAAACAAGATCTTTAACCAGATTATTAGGGTTTTAGTTTGATAATAACTAAACTAGAGAGAAGGAAAAGATGTTATAACCTATAGATCAAGTCATCTTCTTCTTTAGCTCCGTGTAGTAGTCCACGCGACTCCACTAAGCTCCACTTCAAGTTGGATCGAGCTTGCTCCGATGACCTTCATGCCGAAGATGATCCACCCGAAGCTCACTAGTTCAAGCTATCTCTTCACTAAACTATTTGGTGAAGGCAACGCACTACACTTGAGTGCTAGTCAAGTGTAGGATAGTGAAGTAGGGGTTTTGGAAGCTCACTAGAGATCTCACAAGCTCAATGATTCATATCACATGTGAGGGTTTTGAGCTTGGTGGTGAGATGAAGAAAGTGTAGAGATTAAGAGAGCAAGAGCTCAAGAAAATGGCTAAGGCATGAAGAGCTCAACCCTTGAGCAAATGAGAGTGAAAATAAAATGGCTCCCTCTCTCCTCACATATTCAAGTATGGAATAAAAATACAATAAGAAATTGCAACCATGCTTGAATAGTGAGTCAAAAGTAATATACAAATAATAAAAACCCATGCCTTGCCCATTCCACAAATATCTTCGCAATTTACACCTCATTTTTCTATTTTCATAAAATAGAAAAACATGTCATGCTTCATATAATAATATATATATATATTTATATATATCAAATATACATTAATATATATATATTAATAAAGCAATTAGTGAACTAATGATATTAGTTAATACATAATTATATCAAATATAATTTATATCAAATTATTAAATCAACACTTGATTTAATAATCCGGTTATATCATATATGACCGACTAATATCATTTATCTGTTTATCACATTATCAAATCAACACTTGATTCGATAATCTGGTTATATCACATATAACCTAACCGATAACAAATAACTGCCAGATTACAATACGGTATCAGATACTCATATTTAATCAGGCCCACGCACATATCAACATATGTGCCCTACTTCGTTTCGCTTGAACCAGGAAACTTCTGTGTGGGACTCTAAAGACTCGTCAATACGCCAGCAGTAGGTGATGATCACATCAGTCACCTACAAGCCGTCAGCGGTACTAGCTGGACGCAATGGCTACCCGGGTATTGAGCGATATGAAGATCAACATGCAAGCTCGTCCATACTTTCCATGAAGCCTATCAGTAACACTACCGTACAGTCCGGTCTCTTCGTCTGATATGTCGTATATCATGTCTAGGGGTGGTAAACGTCAGACCCTAGTAACGTGATAAGTCATGCCGATGTCTAGCCTATAATGGTTTGAGAAACTACTGATAACTCTTATCAGTAAATCTCACCAGCAGCCCTGGACAGGGACTTTCAGTTATAGCCAATCGAGCATAGCGCAACATCAACCCCAATACCGGGAGAGATGAAACCCATCCTATCGCTCATTGCCTCCATGTGACTCGGGACTGTACCCAAAATTCACCTGTCTGCACGTCTCCTTTGAGCGTGGTAGGGAGGAAATCAAAGCATAGTGGGAACCACACAAGACTCTATGATGATTTCGGGTCTACAGACGAACCTATACCCGTGTCACCAGAGGACTGCTATCTGACGATAGGTATACTACCAACTAAGAGTCCTCGGCGAGTCCTGTTCGGTGTACCCATTCTCCAATGAGTACCCGTGTACAATCTTTAATGTCACACATCAATGGTTGTGGAATCAACCATCGCCCTCTAAGGGACAAAAAACGTACACACTAGTCTACTATGGAATATCGATGCCCTAGTCTCGATATTCGCTCGACTAGGAACTGATTAAAGGATGTACTTTTGGACCACTCTGAACCCACTAGTATGATCTCATCATAATCCTGATAGTCAAGTACATATCCTAAGGGCTTTATCAACATATGAGAGCAAGACAGTAAAGAACACCAATCAACATGTTAAGATAAAGAGTAACCAGACAGTATACTATCATGTCGAGCAAGAAAGTCCTCTATATATATGTCCAAGCATCCACTATAATATACATCATATATACAATAATGGCCTCTAGGTCATACATATTCCTAACATTAAGCACGTGAGTACTAACTTCAGATAAGATTAAATCGTATAACAGCCCTCATGTGTTAAGCACGTGAGCACTCACCTGCAAAGCACGTGAGTACTGGCTTCAAATAGGATTAAATTCTATAATAGCACCCACGTGTTAAACACATAAGCACCCACGTGCAAAGCATGTGAGCACTGGTGCCTAATGATGATGTAGGTTGCTTCAGATAGAATTAAATTCTACTTGGAAAAATATTTCCCTTGTTCTTTCTTAAACAAGAAAGATTAGCTCTGTTAAACAGAAAACCCTTGGATCAAAAATCCAACGGTGATTAAAAATCACCAATTAATCATAAAATAGAATTAAATTCTGTTTTAGAAAAATATTTTCCTAATCTTGTTAAAACGAACAAGAAATATCTTCTGTTAAACAAAAAGTCACTTGATCAAATATCCAACGGTGAATAAAATTCCTCAAGTGATCTTTAAGATTAATTAAATCAATTGATATCTCTCAATGAGAGATTTTCTCAAACAAATTGATTTTTCTTTTCTCTTATAAACCCTATAGATTAAATCTCAGATAAGAGAGACCCCCCATAAGCTTCCACAAAAAACTGAGAATTTATTTCTCCTCGAAGATCATCTTCCACCTTTCAAACCCTGGGAAAAAATAAAGGAGAAATATGTTTCCTTCTCATGCATATAAAAACAGGGTTTAACCCTTCAAAGAACCGAGTTTTTTCTCTTGATCTAAAATCCATAAGATAAGTCCTCCACAAAAAGAGAATTTAATTCTCACAAAGGGATTTTGATCTTAAACTTAGGATCCAGAGAAGAACTTTGGTGTTCTGCCCACCATCAAAACAAAAAAAATGAGAGAAAGAAAGAATATGGAGTTTCTATCTCTAGGAACTTAGTTCCTTTAAAAGATGACAAGAACTTGGATCTCACGTGAAAAATATCTTCATGTTCTTATAGAACCTGACTTCCTGTGATCCCAGATCATCAAATATCGATCTTAGTGATCGTTAATGGTCAAAACACCATTAACAAAAGTTTAAATTTCTCTGAAACGTAAGTTTCAAAGATAAACAAAGATTAAATCTCTAAGAAAGAAACTTCTCACGTGATATCCACGTGAGGGCTCAAAAGAAAACATGAAGAAGCATCTAACGTGATATTCACGTGAGCGCTCAAAAGAAAACATGAAGAAGCATCTCACGTGATATCCATGTGAGCGCTCAAAATAAGCCATGAAGACATTGTCTCACGTGAAGGGTATGTGAGCGCCGAGACTTAAAGTCTTACGTGAAAGGCACGCGAGAATCCAAGGAAACAGCTCTCACGTGATATACACGTGAGCACTATATGAGTGAATGCGTAGTATTGGATATATGTGCTCTCAAGGCAATTATCGTAGTTGCAGGAATGCAATTACTGAATTCGAGGAGGGTCTATACCAAGAACAGTCTTCCTCGAGATGATAGTACGCTATCTGATTTGTATTCGTCATTCATAATCATACATTTTGCGTGCAATAATGTATCACTAATACATGATGATAAAGCCCATAGGATATTTTCTTGACTCCCAGGATTATGATAAGGATCATACTAGTGGGGCCTGAGTAGTATATAAGAACATCCTTAAAAGTCCCTAGTCGTAGAAGTATCGAGATTGGGCATCGGTACTCTAGTTTAGACCAGTGTATACGTTTCATGACTCTATACGGTGCGATGGCTAATCCTATAACCATTAGAGTTTGAAACCGATGATTGTATACAGGTGCTCATTGGATTAGTTACACTGGACGAACTCGCCGAGAACTCCTAGATGGTATTATAACAATCATCGAATAGCAGTTCTCTGGTGACATGAGTACAGGGTAGTCTCTAGACCCAAGAACGTCATAGTGTCTTGTGTGTGTTCCCACTGTACTTAGATTACTATCCTACCACGGTTTTAAAGAGTCATGCAAACAGGTTTTAGTTGGGTACTGTCCCGAAACACATGGAGACAATGAGTGGTCGAGGGAATTCGTCTCTCCCGTTATAGGGAGTTGATGTCACACTGTGCACAGCTGGCTATGCGTTAGTGTATATGCCCTAGAGGCCATTACTGTATCATACTAGTTTGTATATTACTTAAAGGGAGCTTGGGATATTCACCTTGTATAGACAATCTTGCTCAAAATAGTAGTATGCTACTTGGTTTGTTTCTATTTAAATGTGTACACGTGTTTATTTTAGTATATCACCTATACACATTAGTGGAGCCCTTAGGATCTTTGCTTGATTACCAGCGTTGTGATGGCGGTCACACTCGTGGGGGCTGGGTAATCCACAAGCACATCCTTATGCAGGTCCTTAGTCGTAGGACTATCGAGACAGGGCATCGATACTCCGGAGTAGACTAGCGTATGCGCTTCTCATCCCAGCAGGGGAGACGGTCTGTCCCACAGCCGTTAGTACGTCGTACTTGAGATAGTATGCGGGTGCTCGTTAGGTTACGAGTACACTGGACATGACTCGTCGGGAACTGTTGGTTGGTACTATACCTATCGTCAGTTATCAGTTCCCAGGTGACATGAGTACAGCTTAGTCCGCTGACTTGACACTGTCACTTCGCCTCGAGTGTGTTCCCACTGTACTTAGATTACTACCCTACCACAGCTCAAAGGAGTCGTGCAAACAGGTAGTAGTTGGGTGCAGTCCCGAAGCACTTGGAGGCAGTGACGGTTAGACAGGATTCGTCTCTCCCGGTATTGGGGGTTGATATCGCGCTGTGTTTAGGAGAGCCATTACACAAAGTCCCTGGCCAGGGCAAGCGAGAAATACTGGTAGGTTTCCAGTGTTATCTCAGGGTGTTCTGGGCTACACTCCGACACGACTTGTACCGCTATTAGGGGATTGACGTTTACTGCCCCCTAGGCCCACCATGCGATATTCTAAGATGAACAGACTGGACTGTACGCGGACTATCACATTCAGGCTCAGTAGGAGTTCAGATGGGTTTCACCTCGTCAGTCTTCTTATCGGCATCTACCTGGGGGCCGTTACGCACAGCTAGTGCCGCTTGCGATCTGTAGTTAAACCCACCGCCAGCGTAGTGTCGAGTCTTTAGAGTCCCACACAGAGAGCTATTCGCCTTTAGGCAAAAGAGTAGAGGTCGCATGGTTTTACGACAGGGTCCGGCCACATCCGCGCACTTGTGCACGTTTGGTGTCCGGACAGTTATTACTAGCGGGCTTTGGTTTAAGCCAGATCCTAGTATACGTTTTGGGATTGATTTTATCTCGTTTGCATTCGTGTTCCCCGGAACGAGGATGCAGGTGTGTATGCACGGTTGACAGAGACAGAGGCAGAGGATTCTCATTAGGGTTGTTGACTGTTGACTTTTGCTAAACCCTAATGAGAATTAGAAATATGATTAACAATAATATTAATTAAGTATTATTATGACATGGTTGAGTTGAAGGGTTGACCTTGTTGACTTGTTGACTTTGTTGACCGGTTGAATAGGTTGGACTTGTTGACCACCATCATGACAATGGCTATCATTTCTTGGTATTGACTTTAGCTTGCTTGTTTTGTTCACAAATTGCATTTAATGCAAGAAATTGTTGGAGATAGTGCCCTCAGAGTCAATTATTGGATCACAGGCACGTGATTGCAATGATTGAGGGAGGACCTATCCCGGTAGGACAGTCTTACTCGAGATGATAGTATGCTATCTGGTTTATCTTTATCATCGTGTACTGCTTTAGGTGACCTGACATGTCTCTATTACACGTTGATAGAGCCCCTAGGATTCTTGTTTGACTACCAGCAGTATGATGGCGATCATATACGTAGGAGATGGTAGTCTATAAGCACATCCTTAAAAGGTCCCTAGTCGTAGGAGTTTCGAGACAGGGCATCGATACTCCATTAGTAGACTTGTGTATACAGTCGAGACCCCGACGAGGGGCGGTGGCCGGTCTCACAAGCCACTGGTGTCAGTTGGTTCACCTAAGATGTATACAGGTGCTTATTGGGTTATGAGTACACCGGACAGGACTCGCCGGGAACCTGCTAGTTGGTCTTATACCAGACGTCAGATAGCAGTTCCCTGGTGACATGTGTACAGGTTAGTTCATCGACCTGAGGATCGTCATTTGTCTCGTGTGAGTTCCCACTGTGCTTTGATTACTACCCTACCACGGCTCAAAGGAGTCGTGCAAACAGGTTTTAGTTGGGTACAGTCCCGAGCCACATGGAGGCAGTGAGCGGATCTTCAGGGGTTCGTCTCTCCCGGTATTGGGGGTGAGGTCGCGCTGTGTCTAGGAGAGCCATTACGCAAAGCCCTCGGCCGAGGCAGGAGATTTACTGGTAGGTATTCCAGTAGTATCTCAGGGCGTTCTGGGCTACACTCCGACACGACTTGTACCGCTTTTGGGGGTCTGACTTTTACCAACCCCCTAGGCCCGACATGCGATGCTCATAGACGAACGGACCGGACTGTACGGATATTGTCACTGACAGGCTCAGTAGGGTGTCAGGATGAGTTCGCTCATCGACGTCCCTTTTGGTCAATAGCTGGTGGCCCGTCACGTATTGGCTAATACCTCTGACGTGCTAGTGGTTAAATCCACAGCCATAGTATTGACGAGTCTTTAGAGTCCACCACACTTACAGTTACTCAAGCTTTCGGGCGAAACGCTGTAGAGGCCGTATGGAGATACGACAGGGTCCGATCAGATACGTGCGGTATTGCATGGATCAGGATCGGACAGTTTTGTACTAGTGGCCGTATAGTTATATGGCAGGGTTCGATCTGATACGTGCGGTATTGCACGGATCAGGATCGGACGGATATTACTAGCCGGCTTTGGCTTAAGCCGGTCCTAGTTTAGTACAGTGTAGATTTTGTCTCATTGCATTTGTATCCGGTCGGAATACAGATGCGGGTGTGTATGCACAGTATCGGGGTTTTCCTGTAATTTATTACGGGACCAGTTTTCTGGAGTTGCCAGTTTGTATTCCGTTCCGGCCGGTTTTCCTTTGTTCTTTCCCGGCCGGACTTTTCTGATGGAGGGGGTAATTTGCAGTTTTGCAAATTACATTTGTGAAGGGTTTATTTGTAAGATGAGAGCATCTTTTTATTCCATTCTTTTCCTTCATCATTTCATGCTTTATTGTGAAAAGATTGGATTTGAGGTTGATGTAAGTTTGATGATGATTATGTCTTGATGTGGTCACCACTTGCTTTACCCTACACTCACCTCCCTTCATGCTTGATATTCCCTCCTCCACCATTCTCATTTGGATGATAAGTTTTTCATACTTGAGAGAAAGAAAAGAATGAGAGAGTTCACCTTTGTTTTGGGAGGAATTCTTCATCTCCTTCTTCTTCTTGTTTTGGAAAAATGAAAGCACCATTTTTCCTAATCCCATTCCTCCATCAAGGCAACTACAAACCCCAAATGAGACTAGCATGATCTACTACATTCTACAGCATATCTTGAGCATGTCGAGTTGCCGGCTTCATGCCCGAGTTGCCTCGGTATTGAGGCGGGAGCCCGTAAAAGACGCAGGCGTTGTGGTGCCCTTTCCGGCGAGGAGGCGACGATGTGGAGGCAAGACTTTCCGCGGGAGATCGGGACGATGACGAGAAGACCGGAGGACTCGGATCACTCGGTATACTTCTCACCCTATCTCTTGATTGCTAGCATTAGGTTAATGGTTACGATCCGGGTTTTCATTGTCCGCGGTAGCGCCCGTTTCCGAGTAAGGAAAAAATTTTGATTCCGCATTTTGGCCTCGAGTACGAGGCCGGGGCGCTGCCGTGGCGCAACATGGTATCAGAGACACGCCATTAATCTTACCTAGCTTGTTCTAATGTGTTTTTCATTTCCGATCGACCAAAATCCCAAAAACCACATTTTCCTTTGCATCAGTTTTCTGTTGGAATTTTTTGGTGTCTAAAATTTTTTCAGGTTGCAGAAAAATGATGTACTGAAAAAGATAAGGCTACTGTATAAAAACGACAAAATGATTCCCTGTTTGGAGCGCGGAACCGCGGCCAAAACCCCCATTGGGCCGCGGTTCCGCCGCACTATAGTAAGGTCACTTCATCGTTTTTCTTCAGTTGCTTTCTGGGCTGGAAATAGGGCTTTTGGTGTATTAAATTTGGGCCCAGATCTTCTGTGACTGCTACAGTTTTACTTGGGGGCCCACTTGTTAAATGTTTGATCGATCGGATATTTTTAAACACATTATTTCACAGTATTTACATTATATCTGCGACCGTGAATGTCACTTGATCGGTAAATCCGGTCTAACTGCTATAGCCCGGTTAGACGGATTTGCGAACGTGATTTTCACGTTGATGTTCTATGTTTATGCTGTGATGTTGCGGATCGGTCGTGGGGGATAGCCTGGATGCAATGGTAGTACAGTTTGTTTTATATGTACATTTGATATTGCGGGGCAAGCGTCCGACATGTGGACTGCCGTCACTGCCTGTTTGTATTATTCTTTTGGGGCACGACCTGGTTGCGGTCGATGTACCCGGTGTATGTATATTTTACTTTCTGTACTAGGTTTGCCCCGCGGTGGGGTGCACGGATAGCCGGGTTCTGGAGGGCAACAAGCCCGCATCTCATGGCATTGGGACGGAGGGGGCTTCACTCCAGGATTGGCGGGCTATTCGCCGCACTCGTAGGGGGTACAGGTTGACCCAGGAGGGGTGCCCGAGTTACCGGATTCCGTGAAGTGCTGGGTGGTCCATTCACGTTGCTGAAGGGGGCTGCCTCGCTTCAGGTTTTGGCGGGTTACTTGCCGCGCCCGTAGGGGTCTAGGTTTTCATTGCACAGGCTATCCACACGACCAGGGGAACGTCGGGTTTCAGCAGCGGCTCTGTGAAACCCGGGGCTTCCAGATATCTGTATTGTTCTGTGATGCTGTACATTTCTGTGATGTTGCATTTTATTCACGCCTTGAGCGAAATATAATATATTGGCATATATATTAGTAGATGTTGTATATGTTTTACATCCGCGCTAGTCCAGTTCCCGCTCTGCCGTTAGTTAGCTAACCTAACGGGTGATGACGGGACCCAGTGGCGAATGCGGATGGCATATACGTACGTCAGTATATTTTCGTTCTTTGTGGTGTGATTAATTGATGGGACTGCGTTGATTCGGATCAATGCAAGATAAACAAACCTATTCTGATGTTGTTGGAACACTTTTCAAAAAGCTGTTATTGCAAGGACGTTCTCTTTTGTTTTGCATCGTGGTATTCATTTGGAATATCCTGCTCCTCAGTCGACGAGGCAAGGGCCGAGATCCCTTCACCGGGAGTGACCCCTTGGACAAAAAGTTTGCGTCAGGGCATTAACTTCACTATAGCCGATTACTTTTGCTTTGCATCGTGGTATTCAGTTGGAATATCCTACACCTCATTCTACGGGGAAAGAGCCGAGATCCCTTCACCGGGAGTGACCTCTTTAGTAAAGGTTTTCGTCACTATATTTTATAAAAGGCTATGCAGTTCCTTCAACGATATCAAGTTCATTACGTTAAAGGTTTTTCGCCAAAAACCAGTCGTAGCCCTCCGTCATTTCAGATTAGTATTACTTAGTATTCGTGCTGCGTATGTCGTGCTTAGCCGAGGCGTAGTGTTCGGTAGCTATGTAGTGCTTTTCCGTTGCATGGATATGTGATTGGTTAGGACAGTCGTACGGTCATTTTGGCTCAGTCAAGGACTCGTGCGGGTGGGTCTAATGCAATCAAGATAATGACGGGCTGAACTTGACTAGGATCCTTTGACATGTTGGCTCAGTCAAGGTCACTTGGGTCCTAGGGGTAAAAATCACATCGGGAGTTTCAAAAGAACTGAAACTTGCCAGGCATGCGCATACCTTCTGGAGTGTGATGACGTGAGTGGATTCCGTCACGTTATCATGCGATGAGAGTTGGATCCCGATTCCCACTGATGAGTTGGTTTACTCCTCGGGTGATCCCGACTAATTCTTCTTTCAGGTTTGGAGGAGAATTTGAGGTACAGTGGGAGGTTTCCAGATTAGACAAAGTGATAACCATTCTGATCTAGGTTAGAGTGCACGATGAGTGTTTCTTTTCTCTCTCTCTTTGGCAGCGACCATTGACCCGACCCTAAGACTATGACTCAGTGACCAAGTTGACCGAACCTTCTTAACACAGGCTTTTGGATTGTCATAGTTGCAGACCTCATTGCCACTCCTACTTTTACCCTTTTCTCCAGGACACCCCGCATTACTGCGAACGTCCACTTCCATTGGACAAAACCATCGTATGGTTATATACGAACTCGAAGGACTTCGAGGATGGTTTCTGGTTCTGGAGAAAACGAATAGGATTATTCAGTTGTCTTTTCTTTTCACCTTCTCTCATTGCGAGTACTCCTTGGTTTAGGAGATAGTACACCTATTACGCAAATTGGATAGTCTTCTTCCAAACCTTAGGCTGGTGCCGACCGGTAGGGAATGAAGGAAACCAATTAGCATAACGATGGTGTGCAGAAGGTATTAAGTTAAGACAAAGCAAGGGATTAGTAAGAGGGCAGAGTAAATTGCGACTGCTATTCACGACCGAGCCAAGTATTTCTTCGCCAATCCTAAATCACCTTTGTATTTCTCCAGGACACTCCGTATCACTACGAAGATCCACAGTTTATTTGGATACTCCATCGTATGGTTATATACGAACTCGAAAGGAACTTGTTCCAGTTCGGGGATGGATTCTGGTTCAGGAGAAATAGGAATAAGGTTTATTCGGTTGTCTTTTATCTTCACATTCTCTCGCTTTGCGAGTGCTCCTAGGATTAGGACAGTGCACCTTTTATGCTTATTGGATAGTCTTCTTCCAAACCATAGGCTGGTGCCGAACGGTAGGGAAGGAAGAAAACCATTTGGCCTAAGAGATGTGCAGAAGGTAATGACTAAAGACATATAAAGGGATTTGGAGAGATGGCAAAGAATTATACGGTTACAGTTGTGAATCTGGATAATGGATGAGGCATTACTAGGAATACCAGGATACCCCAACGAGACATTTCGATGTTTCAGTTTCACTGTGTACTGTTAAAAGAAAACTGATTTCCCGATTAGATACTTACTCCAGGGTATGTATTTACCAGGTTTGATTCTCACATCTGTATGGTTTTACAGATGATGAGTGGGAGTAAGTTATTGGGAATAGGGTGATCATCCTCATTCTATCGGGATTCGTTATAATCGGTGATATTTGAGGAGATCATCTGGGCTGTTTGCCGGTCGGCAAATATTTGGTTTTGAATATCCGCTGTTGTGCACCAATTTCAAATTGATATATCTGTACGTCTATTTTCATAGAGTGAGATATACCTTTTGATATTATGTCAATGACATTTACCTATATCAGTGGATGGTTAGGTAAGGAGCATCAAGCAGCGGTGTAATTCTTCTTAGCCATAAGTACAGTTTTCAACCTACGACGCACAGTGAAAGAGTTGTTAGACTCAGCGGACTTATACAGAGTATTGTATGTTGTCCAGTGTCCATTAGGACAGAGGGGTTGGTCCTCGTACTATATTCAGTTTACTTATGACTTCTTTAGTTTTTAGACAGGTGTTTCGTGGAAACACATGGTCTGAATTTTGAGGAGTTATAGGTATTTGAATAGAGTAGAGAACCAGGTGGAGCAAGTATCGGGATTCTTCAAAGTGATCGAAGATGTAGATACTTGTGTATGGTGTTCAGTTGATAGTAATGATAAAGAGAAATTGCTTCTCTTTCAGGTTACTCATAATTGGAAGCATTCCTAAGTTGAGTAACGCTGATCGGCCTCTCTCCATTTAGTTTACATGCACTGGAGATAGCTGCATGATTTGAATCTGGTTCAATTAAATCAGTGCCTCTGGTTCTATATTGGATATAGAACAGTTCATATCTTAACTATGTTAAGGTACGGGGAGTTGTCCGGCTTATGCTTAAAACCAGACACTGGACAACTCAAGGCACGTTTCTGTAATGGCTGTTTGTGGGTTGACCCAGGCTATGACGAGGGTTGACTTTCTACCATCTGGGAGATCAATAGTAATATTGTTCTAGACTCGCCACAGTTTTAATAAAAATGTTTTTTTTTTTTCAGAAAACAGTAGTGGGAGTATGGTAGAACTGGAAGTAATTCCAGAACCACAAACGATTACTGAAGATTTGATAAGGAACCTAAAGATTCAATCTGATTTGACATTCCATTGGCCACTCCACAGATAAGGTGGGTAACTTCAGGCACCCGAGAGGTACTCCGGTGGCCTCAAGGATGGTGACAGGGAAGTTCTTGTTTACCCACACTTGCCATTGTTGTTGTTCCAGGCTGCGAGACCCGGCAGGAGGATGAGTATAGCGTCGTTCTAAACTAGCTTTAGAAGTGTACGTCTATATGACTCTGCCAGAGGGTTGTCGTAGTCAGTGGGAGCAGCGGAAGCATTGGTGGGCAGGTGGCTTATGTCTATTTATAGACTAAAGCAGATACAGCGGAGATAGATCATCTATTTCTGATGTGATAGTCATAGGTTTGACTTCATCAGAATAGGGGATGGATCTGTTGAGAAGGTAGTAGGGTGTTATGTCCCGGTATTTGGATGACATACACAGAGTAGGAGGTGATATTCCTATACTACGATCGGTTATACTTTGGTCGTCACACAGTGGTTTCTCCACATGGGACTTGGATATTATATCTGACATACTGGTTACTAGATCTATGGTTTTAGATCTAGATTTGGGTGGTTTCCCAATCTGGGTACCTTGACAGCATTCTATGAGTATTTAGAATGGACGACTCCTGGCACGGTAGTACACCTGCAGGTATTGGAGTCACCCTCTCTAAAGGTGTCTTATAGACTAAAGGGGAGAGGGATACTCATGATTGGCAGATCACTTGCTTTGGCAATTGAGTCAGTCATGAGATGTCAGGTACCACACCAGATGTTGTTCTTGCAATAAGTAGATATTGATCCAATCCTGGAGAAACAGTCGGAAGCAGTTTTAGAACATAAGTGGATGTTCTAGGGATATGATAACGACAGCCTCATTTGGGAGACAGTTATCATTCCAGGCTTCCAAGGTGACATGGACGACAAGGAGGTTGTCAGAGTTATAGTTTTTCCTTCTGACGAGGGGCAGTATTTTGGACAGGTGGTCCAAGGCAATACTGAGGGAGGCATGGCGCAGGATACTGATTAAGTTCAGTTGATGATACAGTATAAGAAGTTTGGATTTGGAGTTCATTTATGAGCTAAGTCCCATCAGACATCCAGACATATTCTAAGACAGGTATTGCTCATTTCGGGAGATGGCTTTCTCCGCGAACATGAGATATAGAGAGACATAGAAAGAAACATCCCTGCGGATCCACTCACTGAGGCTATTCCTCGAACGCAATAGTTTCGCAAACGGGTTTTGTGAGACTGACTAGTAGAGGAGTTGGGTGTTCGGTATCACACGGGCTGTGAGTATGCGACATCGCAATAATTAGCCTTGAGTGCAAGTGGGAGATTGTTGGAGATAGTGCCCTCAGAGTCAATTATTGGATCACAGGCACGTGATTGCAATGATTGAGGGAGGACCTATCCCGGTAGGACAGTCTTACTCGAGATGATAGTATGCTATCTGGTTTATCTTTATCATCGTGTACTGCTTTAGGTGACCTGACATGTCGCTATTACACGTTGATAGAGCCCCTAGGATTCTTGCTTGACTACCAGCAGTATGATGGCGATCATATACGTGGGAGATGGTAGTCTATAAGCACATCCTTAAAAGGTCCCTAGTCGTAGGAGTTTCGAGACAGGGCATCGATACTCCATTAGTAGACTTATGTATACAGTCGAGACCCCGACGAGGGGCGGTGGCCGGTCTCACAAGCCACTGGTGTCAGTTGGTTCACCTAAGATGTATACAGGTGCTCATTGGGTTATGAGTACACCGGACAGGACTCGCCGGGAACCTGCTAGTTGGTCTTATACCAGACGTCAGATAGCAGTTCCCTGGTGACATGTGTACAGGTTAGTTCATCGACCTGAGGATCGTCATTTGTCTCGTGTGAGTTCCCACTGTGCTTTGATTACTACCCTACCACGGCTCAAAGGAGTCGTGCAAACAGGTTTTAGTTGGGTACAGTCCCGAGCCACATGGAGGCAGTGAGCGGATCTTCAGGGGTTCGTCTCTCCCGGTATTGGGGGTGAGGTCGCGCAGTGTCTAGGAGAGCCATTACGCAAAGCCCTCGGCCGAGGCAGGAGATTTACTGGTAGGTATTCCAGTAGTATCTCAGGGCGTTCTGGGCTACACTCCGACACGACTTGTACCGCTTTTGGGGGTCTGACTTTTACCAACCCCTTAGGCCCGACATGCGATGCTCATAGACGAAAGGACCGGACTGTACGGATATTGTCACTGACAGGCTCAGTAGGGTGTCAGGATGAGTTCGCTCATCGACGTCCCTTTTGGTCAATAGCTGGTGGCCCGTCACGTATTGGCTAATACCTCTGACGTGCTAGTGGTTAAATCCACAGCCATAGTATTGACGAGTCTTTAGAGTCCACCACACTTACAGTTACTCAAGCTTTCGGGCGAAACGCTGTAGAGGCCGTATGGAGATACGGCAGGGTCCGATCAGATACGTGCGGTATTGCATGGATCAGGATCGGACAGTTTTGTACTAGTGGCCGTATAGTTATATGGCAGGGTTCGATCTGATACGTGCGGTATTGCACGGATCAGGATCGGACGGATATTACTAGCCGGCTTTGGCTTAAGCCGGTCCTAGTTTAGTACAGTGTAGATTTTGTCTCATTGCATTTGTATCCGGTCGGAATACAGATGCGGGTGTGTATGCACAGTATCGGGGTTTTCCTGTAATTTATTACGGGACCAGTTTTCTGGAGTTGCCAGTTTGTATTCCATTCCGGCCGGTTTTCCTTTGTTCTTTCCCGGCCGGACTTTTCTGATGGAGGGGGTAATTTGCAGTTTTGCAAATTACATTTGTGAAGGGTTTATTTGTAAGATGAGAGCATCTTTTTATTCCATTCTTTTCCTTCATCATTTCATGCTTTATTGTGAAAAGATTGGATTTGAGGTTGATGTAAGTTTGATGATGATTATGTCTTGATGTGGTCACCACTTGCTTTACCCTACACTCACCTCCCTTCATGCTTGATATTCCCTCCTCCACCATTCTCATTTGGATGATAAGTTTTTCATACTTGAGAGAAAGAAAAGAATGAGAGAGTTCACCTTTGTTTTGGGAGGAATTCTTCATCTCCTTCTTCTTCTTGTTTTGGAAAAATGAAAGCACCATTTTTCCTAATCCCATTCCTCCATCAAGGCAACTACAAACCCCAAATGAGACTAGCATGATCTACTACATTCTACAGCATATCTTGAGCATGTCGAGTTGCCGGCTTCATGCCCGAGTTGCCTCGGTATTGAGGCGGGAGCCCGTAAAAGACGCAGGCGTTGTGGTGCCCTTTCCGGCGAGGAGGCGACGATGTGGAGGCAAGACTTTCCGCGGGAGATCGGGACGATGACGAGAAGACCGGAGGACTCGGATCACTCGGTATACTTCTCACCCTATCTCTTGATTGCTAGCATTAGGTTAATGGTTACGATCCGGGTTTTCATTGTCCGCGGTAGCGCCCGTTTCCGAGTAAGGAAAAAATTTTGATTCCGCATTTTGGCCTCGAGTACGAGGCCGGGGCGCTGCCGTGGCGCAACAGAAATGATATTGCCATTTGATATGATAACAACCATCACATAGTACTCAATTATTATTACTTGTTATCATGATTTTGGATTATGAGAGCTTGGATGGCAAAAGTCTTTCTCATTCTTTCATTTCTTTTCTCTCTCATGCTTAAGCTCTCCCTCTTCCTCTTGCTCTCTCTCTAGTCCATGGTTCTACTTGTCTCATGTGTTGAGAAGCAAGAACCATAGAGATAAAACCCAACACACTCCTCTACTCATCCTTGTACACAAAGTCTAGCAAGCCAAGTGTTCTAGTTTCCTCTAGTTTGAGGTTGAAGCCAAAGGTAGAAGCTTTCAGGTGGATCCATCTTTGGCACAACGAGACGACGAGGAGAGAACCATCCGACCACCACAAGGAGACTAAGAGAAGGAGTTCAAGTTAAGGTATAACCCCTAACCGAGTAGGTAAAACTCTTGTTAGGTTGTTAGATAGTTGTTTAACAAAGATCCGTACTTTGAGTCCATATTACCAACAAAAGAAAAATCGTTTTTCATCATTTCCGCAAGCCCGAAAGAACCGGGAGAGGTAACGTGGACTTACAGTGGTATCAGAGCCAGGTTAAACACTATCTAACATGTTAGCAAAGTAACTAGAAGTTCGATCGGAGAAAAAGTCGCGAAACATGCCCGTATTTTCAAGTTTCTGCCGATTCTGTTTTCTGTTCAAAAAATAATTAATCTTGCATTAAAAATCGGTTCAGGCTTTTTAAAACACACCCAAGAAAAATAGTCCATCGACTCGGTCAAAGCGCCGCGGAAACGCGGCGGGAGCTTGCTCCCGCCGCGGATCCGCGGCTGAGTTGGCTCGGTCGTGGGCAATGTTTCCTGCAGTATGTTCAGTGGGGTGTTTTGGGATTTTTGGAATGTGATTTTTCTGCCCAGATTTTCCAGAAAGAAAAAATTTGTTTTTGGGGTCTAAAAATCCGTATTTTGATCGAACTTCTAAAGACTTAAGCTAACGGGTTATATCTGTGATGTGATATATGTATTGAACGTCTGTTAATCGCTATACGTCGATTAGTGGGGGTTATACATATCTGTGATCTGTAATGTTGATGGTATGTGTATATGAATTCATTGGATTGTCGCGGATGAATAGCCGGGGGGTTGTGAGATGCGAGTTTTCTTTTTCTTTCAATTCATGTAATTTGTAATTGATGTAATATTATTTATATGGCCGCACACCCGGGATGGGGTTGTAGCCGTCATTGTATAATTTCTTTTACTGTTTTTGCTCCTAGGATAGACCCAAGGTGGGGTGCACAAACTACCGGGTATCTCGAAGTGCCGAGTGGCCTACTCACGGTGTTGAGGGAGGTTGCTTCGCTTCGGGTACTTGGCGGGTAGTTTGCCGCATCGGTAGGGGTCCAGGGTGGGGTCTTGGCTATTCATCGCGACCGCGTAATCCGCTCTTTGTTACAGGCTCGTACGGATTCCGGATTCCTAGTATATCCAATGTGTTCATCTGTGATCTGGAATGGCTATCATTGCATGTGACGAATGTGTATACCTATATATGATATCTATTTAGGCGTTGCTTATGTTTTGCATCCGCACCAGTCCATCCCCCGCTCTGTCGTTAGTTAAGTAATCTAACGGGTAATGACGGGGCCCCGTGGCGAATGCGGATGGCATAAGCGTACGTCATATTTTGGTTGTTTTCTGCAATGGTAGGATTAAATGATCGGACACATTAAAAATTAATGCAAGAAAATAAACCAAAGTAAAGTTGTTGGAACAATTTCAAAAACCATTCGGTTTCTTTTCAAAAACAACTTTTAAACGCGGAGCTTAAGCCACTCCTTTTAAAAGCTATCTCGTTCCATCGATTATATCATGTTCACTACGTTCACGGTTTTGCCAAAACCATTCGTAGCCCTCCGTCGTTTCACATGGATAGTCAATAGTATTCAAGCTATGTTTGTTGGCCAAAGTCAAGGCATAGTGATTGGTAGCTATTGGGTATTCATGTGCAGCATAGATAGATGCGTTGGTTTGGGACAGTCGTACTGTCTTGTTGGCCAAAGTCAAGGATAGGTACGGGTGGGTTCAAATTAACCTGGAGAATGACGGGTAGAACTTGACATGTGACTTATGATTTGTTGGCCAAAGTCAAGGTCATAAGAGCATGGGGCAAAAATCCACATCGGGAGTTTCTAAAGAACCAGAAACTTGCTAGCGCTGCATACCATTTGGAGTGTGATGATTCTGGTAGGATTCCTTCAGTTTTGTCACGCGATGATATTTCGATCCCGATCCTACTGTGAGTATATGCTACTCCTCGGGAAATTTCTCACTTAACGATCAATGCTATAAACCAAGTAGGTGTCTAGAAAGGTGTTAGCGGGGCTACGCCCCCAGGGAAAAGGGGTTATTTAATTAAGGAACTTCGCGAAAGCGTTCCCTCGAAATACCAACACCGGCATGGCTGAACGGTTACGCAAGTATTGTACGGTGAGATTGATCCCGACTAATTCTTCCTATTTGGTTTGAGGAGGAATTCGAGATACAGTGGGAGCCATCCTGTTTAGACAAACTAAAAACCACTCTAAACTTGCAAGAGCATCATGCTAAAGTGTTTCTTCTCTCTCTCCTAATTGCAGCGACCAAACATCATGACTGGACTTAAGTTACTACTAGATAAAAACATACTGACAGGGCCAAACTACAAAGATTGGCTCAGGAATGTGAAAATGGCAATCACTTATGACAAGTTGGGGTATCTCCTTACCACCAAAGCTCCCCCTGTCCCAGGTCCCAAAACCAGCGTCGCGGATAGAGAAATCCGTAAGACCTGGGAAATCGATTGCGCGAAGGCCAAGTGCCTCGTGCTTGCCTCTATGGACAATGAACATCAGAGGAGGCACGAGAATATGGACCTTGAATCCATATTTCTCCATACAAAAGAACTGTATGGAGAGCAATCACGTATCGCCAGATACGAAGTCTCGAAAAAGCTGTTTTCGGCGAGATTGGCCGTCGGATCATCGGTAGCGGAACACGTGCTTATGATGATTGGTTCATTGAGGAGCTCGCGGACCTAGGGACCACGTTAGAGAACGAGCTCTACATGGACTTGATTCTCCAGTCCCTTCCTTCCACTTGCGCCCAGTTTATCCTGAACTTCAACTTGCAAGAAAAAGAAGTTGAACTTTCAGAACTCCTCAATATGCTGAGGAGTGCAGAGGCACCCTACAGAAAGGTAGGGAAACATCCACTTTGTTTGTAGGAGGATCTTCCTCTTCTAGGTCCAAGGCGAAAGCCAAGGGAATGAAGAAGAAAGCCCCCGCCAAACCAAGCGGCGGTGTTAGTAAAGTGGATACGAAGAGAAAGACAAAGGCAACAAAGGTAGCGGGAAAGTTTGTGAGAAAGGAAGAATACTTTTACTGTCACAAGAGTGGACACTGGAAAATGGATTGTAGGGCTTGGAAGGCCAGAACCCAGGATCTGAAGTAAGTTGCGGCTTTAGCTTCAGGTGTGTATGTTATTGAAAACCGTCTATCAATAAACTCTACATCCTGGGTATTGGATACCGGATCAGGATCTCATATCTGTAATTCTTTACAGGCACTGAGAAGGCGTAGGGTTTTGAAGGCAGGTGATATGACCCTCAGAGTTGCAAACGGAGCTGGCATGGATCCTGAGTCCGTGGGGGACTATCACCTGGGATTGTCAGATGGACACGTTTTGGTTTTGCGTAATTACTATTTTGTACCCAATGCAACTTGTAATATCATTTCTGTATCTTTATTATCTAAAGAAGGTTATGAATTTGCATTTGTAAGCAATGTTGTAAACATTCACCTTAATCAAGTTCTGATTGGGTCAGGTACATTAAGCAATAGTATATACGTATTAAACCAACCACAGATTTTCAATGTCCAGAATACACACAAAAGAAAGTCTACGGAAACAAACCAGGCTTTCTTATGGCATTGTAGACTGGGTCACATCAATAAGAGAAGGTTGACGAAGTTACATACAGAAGGATATTTAGATCCGTTCGAATATCAATCGTATGCAACTTGTCAATCCTGTCTCAAAGGAAAGATGACAAAGACTCCGTTCACTGGACACGGAGTAAGAGCGAGCGAGCTCTTGGGACTCGTACACAGCGACGTGTGCGGTCCAATGTCTACACATGCGCGAAGCGGTTATACATACTTCATTACTTTTACGGATGACTTTTCAAGGTACAGATATGTCTTCTTAATGAAACATAAATCCGAAGCCTTTGGAAAATTCCAGGAATATAAGAATGAAGTAGAAAAACAAACCGGCAAAAGTATCAAGACACTGAGATCTGATCGAGGTGGTGAATACTTGAGTGCCGAGTTCCTGGATTACCTAAAAGAGAATGGAATTCTCTCTCAGCTTACTCCTCCGTACACTCCGCAACATAACGGTGTATCGGAGAGACGGAACCGGAGCCTATTGGATATGGTACGTTCCATGATGAGTAACGCTGAGTTACCGCGATCATTCCGGGGATATGCGCTAGAATCAGCTGCATACCTTTTGAACCGAGTTCCAACTAAGACTGTGCCTACCACACCATATCAGATGTGGTGTGGGAAGAAACCCTATCTTAAGCACATTAAGACATGGGGATGTCCAGCTTTTGTCAAAAAGTAGCATACGGACAAACTCGAGGCACGTTCAGTACAGTGCAAGTTTGTGGGATATCCAAAGAACTCCAAGGGATATTTCTTCTATTGCGAAGAGGAACAAAAGGTTTTTGTTTCTCTTCTTGCCCACTTCTTGGAAACTGAGTTTTTGGAAAATCAGATAAGTGGGAGCGCAATAGAACTGGAAGAAATTCCAGAACCACGAGCTATTACTGAATGTTTAGTAGAACCAGAGGGTTCGAAAGATCAAGACATTCCTGTGCCGCTCCGCAGGAGTAGTAGGCAGTTTCATCCGCCCGAGAGATACTACGGTTTTCTCATAGACGGGGATAGAGAGGATTGCATCATTGATAGTGATGAGCCAACTAGCTTCTAGCAAGCCATTCAGAGCGTCGACTCGGTAAAATGGCTGGATGCAATGCAGACCGAAATGGAGTCCATGTACACCAACAAAGTATGGACGTTGCTCCAGATGGGGTAAAACCCGTAGGATGCAAGTGGATCTTCAAAAGGAAGATTGGTGTAGATGGACAGGTTGAGACCTATAAAGCTAGACTTGTTGCAAAGGGTTTTCGTCAAAGACCTGGTTTGGACTATGACGAAACCTTTTCTCCAGTGGCTATGCTGAAATCCATTCGGATCCTTCTTGCCATTGCTGCCTTCCACGATTATGAGATTTGGCAGATGGACGTAAACACCGCTTTTCTGAATGGAAATTTAGAGGAGTGTGTTTATATGGACCAGCCAGAGGGTTTCATTTAGAGTGGGAGCAGTGGAAAGGTGTGTAAGTTGCTTAAGTCCATCTATGGACTAAAGCAGGCATCGCGGAGTTGGAACATCTGTTTTGATGAGACGGTCAAAGAATTTGGCTTTATCAAAAATCCAGATGAACCATGCATCTATAGTAGATTTGTAGCAAGAACTGTCGTATTCCTCGTATTGTACGTGGATGACATTCTTTTGATAGGAAATAACATTCCTATGCTACAATCTGTCAAAGGGTTCTTGTCACACAGGTTCTCCATGAAAGACCTGGGTGATGCCTCGTACATTCTAGAGATCCGGATCTTTCGTGACAGATCCAAGAGAATATTAGGACTTTCACAGTCCAGGTATATCGACACCATACTGAAAAGATTCAGTATGGAAGATTCCAAGCGCGGTAATCTATCGGCTTGTCACGGGATTACCCTCTCCAAGGAGATGTCTCCCAAGACTGATTTGGAAAGAGATCGCATGTCTGTTATACCCTACGCTTCTGCGGTAGGCTCTATAATGTATGCGATGTTGTGTACCAGACCAGATGTAGCTTATGCACTGAGTGTGGTAAGCCAGTATCAGTCAAACCCTGGGGAGATACACTGGATAGCGGTAAAGAACATTCTTAAGTACCTGAGAAGGACTAAGGAGATGTTCTTGGTGTATGGCGGAAAAGACCTCCAGATCGAGGCCTTTGCTGACTCCAGCTTCCAGAGTGACAGGGATGATTCCAAGTCCATGTCGAGTTATGTCTTTACCTTCAATGGAGGGGCGGTGTGTTGGAAGAGTTCCAAACAGGAAACCGTTGCTGACTCGACGATGGAAGCGGAATATATCGCTGCTGCAGATGCCGCAAAAGAAGCCGTATGGATAAGGAAGTTCTTAACAGAACTTCAGGTGGTTCCGTCCATTGTTGATCCAATACCTCTGTATTGCGACAACAACGGGGCTATAGCTTTAGCGAAGGAACCCAGGTCCCATCAGAAGTCCAGACACATCTTGAGGCGGTATCACCTGATCAGGGAGATCGTGGGTCGCCAGGAGATCGAGGTTCGGAGAGTTGCCACGGAAGATAACACTGCCGATCTACTCATGAAGGCCTTACCCCAGACTCAGTTCGAGCGGCTGATCGAGATGATAGGTCTTCGATACGCCAGTACATGGCCTTAGTGCAAGTGGGAGATTGTTGCCCTAGAGGCCATTACTGTATCATACTAGTTTGTATATTACTTAAAAGGAGCTTGGAATATTCACCTTGTATAGACAATCTTGCTCAAAATAGTAGTATGCTACTTGGTTTGTTTCTACTTAAATGCGTACATGTGTTTATTTTAGTATATCACCTATACATATTAGTGGAGCCCTTAGGATCTTTGCTTGATTACCAGCGTTGTGATGGCAGTCACACCCGTGGGGGCTGGGTAATCCACAAGCACATCCTTATGCAGGTCCCTAGTCGTAGGACTATCGAGACAGGGCATCGATACTCCGGAGTAGACTAGCGTATGCGCTTCTCATCCCAGCAGGGGAGACTGTCTGTCCCACAGCCGTCAGTACGTCGTACTTGAGATAGTATGTGGGTGCTCGTTAGATTACGAGTACACTGGACATGACTCGTCGGGAACTGTTGGTTGGTATTATACCTATCGTCAGTTATCAGTTCCCAGGTGACATGAGTACAGCTTAGTCCGCTGACTTGACACTGTCACTTCGTCTCGAGTGTGTTCCCACTGTACTTAAATTACTACCCTACCACGGCTCAAAGGAGTCGTGCAAACAGGTAGTAGTTGGGTGCAGTCCCGAAGCACTTGGAGGCAGTGACGGTTAGACAGGATTCTTCTCTCCCGGTATTGGGGGTTGATAACGCGCTGTGTCTAGGAGAGCCATTACACAAAGTCCCTGGTCAGGGCAAGCGAGATATACTGGTAGGTTTCCATGGTTATCTCAGGGTGTTCTGGGCTACACTCCGACACGACTTGTACCACTATTAGGGGACTGACGTTTACCGCCCCCTAGGCCCACCATGCGATATTCTCAGACGAATAGACCGGACTGTATGCAGACTGTCACATTCAGGCTCAGTAGGAGTTCAGATGGGTTTCACCTCGTCAGTCTTCTTATCGGCATCTACCTGGGGGCCGTTACGCACAACTAGTGCCGCTTGCTGCCTGTGGTTAAACCCACTACCAGCGTAGTGTCGAGTCTTTAGAGTCCCACTCAGAGAGCTATTCGTCTTTAGGCAAAAGAGTAGAGGTCGCATGGTTTTGCGACAGGGTCCGGTCATATCCACGCACTTGTGCACGTTTGGTGTCCGGGCAGTTATTACTAGCGGGCTTTGGTTTAAGCCAGATCCTAGTATACGTTTTGGGATTGATTTTATCTCGTTTGCATTCATGTTCCCCGGAAAGTGGATGCGGGTGTGTATGCACGGTTGACAGAGACAGAGGCAGAGGATTCTCATTAGGGTTGTTGACTGTTAACTTTTGCTAAACCCTAATGAGAATTAGAAATATGATTAACAATAATACTAATTAAGTATTATTGTGACATGGTTGGGTTGAAGGGTTGACCTCGTTGACTTGTTGACTTTGTTGACCGGTTGGACTTGTTGACCACCATCATGACAATGGCTATCATTTCTTGGCATTGAGTTTAGCTTGCTTGTTTTGTTCACAAATTGCATTTAATGCAAGAAATGATATTGCCATTTGATATGATAACAACCATCACATAATACTCAATTATTATTACTTGTTATCATGATTTTGGATTATGAGAGCTTGGATGGCAAAAGTCTTGCTCATTCTTTCATTTCTTTTCTCTCTCATGCTTAAGCTCTCCCTCTTCCTCTTGCTCTCTCTTTAGTCCATGGTTCTACTTCTCTCATGTGTTGAGAAGCAAGAATCATAGAGATAAAACCCAACACACTCCTCTACTCATCCTAGTACACAAAGTCTAGTAAGCCAAGTGTTCTAGTTTCCTCTAGTTTGAGGTTGAAGCCAAAGATAGAAGCTTTCAGGTGGATCCATCTTCGGCACAACGAGACGACGAGGAGAGAACCATCTGACCATCACAAGGAGACCAAGAGAAGGAGTTCAAGTTAAGGTATAACCCCTAACCGAGTAGGTAAAGCTCTTGTTAAGTTGTTAGATAGTTGTTTAACAAAGATCCGTACTTTGAGTCCATGTTACCACCAAAAGAAAAATCGTTTTTCATCATTTCTGCAAGCCCGAAAGAACCGGGAGAGGTAACGTGGATTTACACTATGACCATAAGTCCTTGGCCAAGGCAGACGAGATTTACTGATAAGTGTTATCAATAGTTTCTCAAATGGAAATAAGCTTGACGTCAGCACGACTTATCGGGTTATTTGGAGTCTGACGGTTTCCACCTCCCAGACCAGGTATACGACAGTCTTCGATGAAGAGACCGGACTGTACGGTGAATTCCACTGATAGGCTCTAGCAGGGAATGGACGAGCTTGCTTGTCGACCGGCTTTTCGTTCAATACTTGGGTAGCCGTTATGTACAGATAGTACCGCTAACATGCTTGTAGGTTAATCCAGTGGGGGATTGATCTGACAGTGTTTCGGATCAATCAGATATGATCCTGACCTACTGCTAGCGTATTGTCGAGTCTTTAGAGTCCCGAAATGATATAGTGCACGTATGACGATACGTGCATGGTCCAATTAAACACGTGTATGTGATACTACATGTATTAATCGAACAGACGATACTAGCCGGTTTATGATTGAACCAAATCAAGTATTGATTTAATGATATTACTTATATATGATGATGCATATATAAACTAATATTAATGTGTTGTTCTCACACTCTCTCTCTTTTTGCTACATGTTATGTTACATATCATGTACATGATACATATGATGGTCATGAGTAAATATATGTATAATGTTATTATATATATATTTGTTTGTTTTTTTCTTTTGTTATTATTTCTCTTTGCACATGGATAAGGGTGAGGTGTATGCTATGTGGCATACACTCTCATCCTTTGTGCTATTTGTTGTGATGAGAAGGAATAAGGTAGTGAGATGGTTAGGTAGTGCAAGAGCTCTAGTCATAATATTACTCTACATTCTCTTTCATAAAAAAATGGAGAAATGAACAAAATAAAATGAAAAAGAGTAGAGATGAAAAAGGAGAACAAGAGAGTTCATTCTTCATACTACATTTCTTTCATTTTGATATTTAGCACACACAAAATGAGAGTTATTTCACTCTTGTTGAAGTTGGAGCTACAACCGGTGGCTTTCGCATAGATCATTTTCAACGAAGCCGATCGGAGATCAAGCACAATCCGTAGCACCACGGAGGTTAGCCGGAGTTCGGATTCAACCATTGGAGCAAATGAAGTCGCTTCAAAGGTTGTATTTTCTACTCTAGGTAATTTAGTTTACAAGTTATAGTCTATGGTTGGATTCTAGGTTAGGGTGCTCTTATTCGCATGGATTACTTCGTTTTTCCGCTTCCGCAAATGCTTTTAAACATCCGTCCAACGAGTAAGACCCCCTTACAGTGGTATCAAAGTCGTGCATAGACAATAAACTTGTTTTTGATGGCCGAATGAATTCAAAACCAATTTAATTGTTCACTGTTTTTTAAAAACTGTCCCAAACCAGTAACTATTTTTGCATATATCTCGCATCCCAGGACTCTTAGTTCAGACCGAGAGCCCCGTGGTGGCGCGGGAGCAACCTCGGGATTGTCCCTAGTGGATTGGGTGGGCTCCCACACCTGAAACCATCACGAAATGGTCTCGGGTGTGGCGCTAGGACAGCAAGTGAGCAGCTGCTGCGCGCTTGCTGTCCCAGCAGCCAGCCCATGGCCACAATTTCGTGGCCATGGGTTGGAGCCCCCACCCAATTCCCCTCGGGGCCTCATGGGTCATGCCCGAGGTCCCCCCGGTGTCTCGGGTAGTTTTGTGGGTCGTTTGGGTTTCGATTCATGGAAGAAATGGTTGTGTTTTGGGGCCAGGGCTGATCTTGAATTTCAGTTTTTAGAAATTCGATTTCGGTTTCACGGGTTTTGGAATTCGTTGGCCATGGGTTCTGTATTGACGCGGTTAAAGTGTTTAACCTTATTAATGCGATGGCATATGTGATATGCGGTGTTTAACGTTGCCGAATTGATGTGATCAATTCGACGGGGTTGCACATGTGAGTCTGATATGTTCTATGTTAAAGGTTTTTCGGTGTGGATTGGATTGTCACGAAATGAATAGCCCCGTGCGGAATTGTGTAATGTGATTATTTCATTTCATTCATGTTATAAACAAATTTTTTTATTTGGGGCGAGTGGTCAACATGTGGCCGTCGATACCACTTTTTGTATTATTATTTGTCGGGGCTCGATCAGACTGCGATCGATGTCACCGTTGTATTAATACAGGTTTTAGGATTACCCCAAGGAGAACCTCGCTGGCATCCAGATTCTAGATTGCAGCGGGTGACCATCTCAAGGAGTTGAGACTGGGTCACTCGAATCTAGAATTGGAAAGCTTCTTGCCGCGCTTGTAAGGGGTTAGGATAGACCCGCGGAGGAGTGCTCAAGTTATCGGATTTGAGAAAATGCTGGGTGGTCCCATCATGGTGTTGATGCCGGGTTGCCTCCTTTTTTCGGATTGGCGGATGAATTTCCGCACTCGTAGGGGGTCTGCTTTTAGCTACGCACGGGCTATTCATGTGACCGAGGAATGTCGCGCTTCATTTGTGGCTCAAACGAAACGCGGGATTCCTAGATGATCCGACCATTCCAACTCTGTGATGTTGTTTTTCCGCATGTTGTAATGTGATTATTTGTGTGTGATGATATATTAATATATGTAATATATGATATATATAAATAAATGCTATATACATTTTGCATCCGCGCTAGCCCTGTCCCGGCTCTGCCGTTAGTTAAGTAACCTAATGGTGCATGACGGAGTCCCGTGGCGAATGCGGATGGCGTATATGTGCATTCTATTTTTCCTTTTCATACTGTTTTCTGTAATGGTTGTGTGAGAAGAAAAGTGCTAGATAATGTGATTATCTAAATGATGGGATTGTATTAATTGCATTAATACAAAGTAAAATAAAGCTATATGTTGTAGGAACCACTTTTTATCTAAAAAGGTAAATTTTAGTCGATTCTTTTACTTTGCATCGTAGCATTCAGTTAGGAATGTTCTGCACCTCATTCGATGAGGAAAGAGCCTTGATTCCGTCACTGAGAGTTCGCTCTTGAGCAAAAGTTTGTGTTACTAAATTGTTTTTGTAACCTTATTCTTTTGCTTTGCATCGTGGTATTCAGTTAGGAATATCCTGCACTTCATTCGATGAGGAAAGAGTTTTAGATCCCTTTACGGGGAGTTCACTCTTGAGCAAAGGTCTACGCGGCTATAAATTTTCAAAACCACTCGATTCCTATAATGATATCAAGTTCATTATGTTGATAGTTTTCTTCAAAACCAGTCGTAGCCCTCTGTCATTTTAGGAAGTAGCGTACTTAGTATTCATGCTACATTTGTCGACCTCGTTGAGACGTAGTGTACGGTAGCCAAGTGATGTCTTCCTGCTTGCATGTGATGCGATTAGTTAGAACCGTCGTGCGACTTTGTTGACCTCGTTAAGGGTCGTACGGGTAGGTCTAAATTAATTATGAAATGACGGGTTGAACTTGACTAGCGACTTATGATTTGTTGACCTCGTTAAGGTGATAAGCTGTTAGGGGTAAAAACCAATATCGGGAGTTTCAAGTGTTGAAACTTGCAATGAGATTGCAAACCTACTATGGCGTGGGGTGACTTGTTGAATCTATCAAGGTTACCCCTTCATGATAGCTTGGATCCCGATTCCCACTGTGAGTAATTATTACTCCCGGGAGATTTTCTATACAAAATTTCGACTAGTTCACCTTTTAGGGTTTGAAGAAGAATTCGACGAAATAGTGAGAGCCATCCTGATTAGATAAATATACCAATCTAATTAAGGTCAGAGTGCACGTTGAGTGTTTCTTTTCTCTCTCTGCCAGCGATCCCGGACTGACCTTAAACTAAGACTTGTTAACGACATTGACCGACCATTTTACAAGCTTATTGCTTTGGAATATATGGATTGCCCTAATCCACGACATAGTCGCATATGACCTTACCTATCCTACTTCCCCTTCTGCTAACCACAAAACCCTCTATATTCGGTATAGAGATCCACATTGCTTGGAAGGCAATCGTATGGTAAGATACGAACTCGATGAAATTGTTTCAGTCCAAGGATGGCCACGGGTTCTTTATTAGATGAATAATTCGTTTGTCTCTCCCTCCTACCTTATCTTAAGTTCGAGAACTCCCTATATATAAGGAGTGTATATTAGTTACTCTTATTGGATAGTCTTCTTCCAATCCCGAAACTGGTGCTAAAGGAATGGAAAGAAGAAAACCAACTAGCATAAATTCGGTATATAGGAAGGTAAGATGGAGAGAAATAAAAAGGGGGTTGAAGTGTGAGGAAAGGAAATTGCGACTGTTGTCATGAGCTTGGGAAATAAAAAAGGTAATACTATGAATACCGAACTAACCCCGCTGAAACATTTTTTATGTTTCGGATATCCTATGTGTTTGTATCTTAGAAATCTGTTTCTCAATAAACTATAACTCCTGGGTATATAAATACCGGATTAGAACTCACATCTGTAGGGCATTATAGATGCTGAGAAGGAGTAGAGAATTGAGATTGGTTGATTTTATCCTCAATGTCGGTTTTTGTAGCAATTGTTGCGATTGAGGAAAATCATCAGGTTTTGCCTAAATGACAAACTTTTGGTTTTTTTAACCAAAAGAATGTTTTTCAATTAACAACACATAAGAATTGAGTTAGTGAACTCAAGAGACTTACACATATTGATGTATGTTGTCCGATATCCATATGGACATGGGGTTGATACTAGGTATTCCGTATTGAGAATGGGATTCTCTCTCAAATTGCTCATCCGCGGATGCGCTCCATGATGAGTAATGCTGAGTTGCCTTCTTCAATTTTGGGATGCACTAAAATATATGCATATTAATTGATACTGGTTCCACCTAAACAAGTGCCTCTTTTTTATATGTGATATAGAATGATGTTCATCTTAAAGTTATTAAGATATGGGGTTATCCGGTTTATGTTTAAAACCATAATCCAGACAAACTCAAGGCACGTTTCGGTATTAGCAGTCTGTGGGTTATTCCAAGCGTTCGTAAGGGATAGCTTCTACCATTTTCAAGTTTAAAAGTGTTTTATTCTTGACCCGCCGTCTCTTTGGTAAAGGAATTTTCGTGAAAGAATTTGGTGGGAGTATGGTAGAACTGGAAATGGTTCCAGAACTACAAACAGTTACTAAAATTTTGGTAAAACCTAAAGATTCAATTGACCCTGACAGACCATAGCTACTCCGCAGATTTAGTAGGTGACCTCAGCCACCCGAGAGATATTTCGGTTTTCTTGTAGATGATGACTAGGAGGATTGTATCATGTGATGATGACCTTATTAGTTATCAGTGTTGGGATACCTACAACGACAATAAGATTTCGAGAGGCATCACCCATGCTATGTTTAAATTTTTGCCGTTTTAAGTAACCCTAACCCTAACCCTAGATCTTTAACTAGAGAATCAAACAAAACTTGCAAGTAAACAACTTTACTTCTAATAGTTAGGAATTACAACATTTTTAGTCCGTTCCTTCGCTTCATAAGCTCCGAGTTGAAGTCCCTTCGCTGCGATCATCAAGGTCCCGGACTCTAAAGAGGCTCTATGAGGTGAATGAGGCATCTTGCTTGAAGTCTTCACTTTCTAAGATGATCTACCTTGAAGAAACTCTAACCCAAACTCACACTTCTCTAATGATGTATTAGTGAAGTGAACACCCTAATCTAAGTGGCTAGAATAGATGAGAATGATGAAGTAGGAATTTTGCTCTCTTTATATTTCTTTTTCTTTCAAACATTCATCACAAAAATGAAAGCTAGAAAGCTTTTGTGAGAGGAAAAAGAAGATGATCAAGTGTTGTGATGAATGAAATGAATTATTGTCCAGGTTAGAATTGCAACCTAGGGTTAAGCATGTCATGCTTAACCCTTGTAGAGACTAAACCATAGGTTAGGGTTAAGGTTGGGTTAATAAATATCAAGTAAATATCAAGAAGGTTTGACAAAATCAACAAAAGAAAATATCTCCTCAATTTGGTATAAACCCAAAACATAACATTAATCCAAACCCTAGCATGGTTTAATCTCAAAACCCTAGTTGCATTTGTAACCCTAACATGTTACAATATTATATATCACATATATAATATATAATGTAACAAAAGAAAATAATACAATTAACATATATCACATATATATCAATGTATTACCAAGTGAGAAAAAGAATCATTTAAGTGAGCTTATATTAGTTAATGTAATGTAATATATTACATATATAATTATACATTAAATTATCGAATCAACACTTAATCCGATAATCCGGCTATATTACATATAACCGACTAATATAACATGTATCATTTTATCGAATCAACCTTTGATCCGATAACCCGTCTATATCATATTTACCCGGTCGATATCACACATCGCGAGAATAGAATACGGTATCTCATATCGTATCAATCTCGGTCCCGTACATATCGCATATGTGCTCCTACTCCGTTTTGCCTGAGCCAGGAAACCTCTGTGTAGGACTCTAAAGAATCGTCAATACGCCGGCAGTAGGTGATGATCATATCAAACACCCACAAGCTGCAAGCGGTTAGCTAAACGTAACAGCCACCCGGGTATTGAGCGATCAGAAGATCAACAAGCAAGCCTGTACATACTCCTGTGAATCCAATCAGTAACACTACTGTACAGTCTAGTCTCTTCGTCTGATATGTCGCATATCCAGTCTAGGGGTGGTATATGTCAGACCCCAGTAACCGATAAGTCGTGTCAATGTGAGGCTCATAACGGGGCGAGAAACTACTGATAAATCTTACCAGTAGATCTCTATATCAGCCCTGGCCAGAGACTTCCAGTTATAGCCAATCGAACACAGCGCAACATCAACTCCCAATACCGGGAGAGACGAAACCCTTCCTATCGCTCATTGCCTCCATATGATTCGGGACTGTACCCAAAAGCCACCGTTTTGCACGTTCTCGTGAACGTCGTAAGGTGCAAATCAATGCACAGTGGGAATCACACAAGACTCTATGACGATATCGGGTCTACAGACTAACTTGTACCAGTGTCACCAGAGAATTGCTATCTGACGATAGGTATAATACCATCTAGGAGTTCTCGTCGAGTCCGTTCAGTGTACCCAGTCTCCACTGAGCACCCGTACGCCATCTTTGATGTCAAACACTAATGGATATGGGATCATCTATCGCCCATCATATGGGTCAAGATGCGTATACGCTAGTCTATTCTGGAGTATCGATGCCCTGTCTCGATACTCGCTCGACTAGGAACAGTTATATGATGTACTCTTGGACTACCCTGGCCCAACTAGTATGATCTGCATCATAGTCCTAGTAGTCGAGTACATATCCTAAGGGCTTTATCAACACGTGAGAGCAAGACCGTAAACCAATACAAGTCAACATGTTAAGACAAAGTGAAACCAAATAGCATACTATCATGTCGAGCAAGAAAGTCCTCTCTCTATATATCCAAGCATCCACTATAATATACATCATATGTACAACAATGTCCTCTAGGGCATATATATAACTAACAATCTCCCACTTGCACTAAAGCCAGCCGTTGTAGTATCTCATACCCAACATCCTGAAGAGTCTCTCAAATTGTATCTGGGGAATGGCCATCGTGAGTGGATCTGCAGTGTTGTCCTTCGTGTCAACTCTCTTGACCTCGATCTCGCGTCGATCAATTATCTCCCGGATCAGGTGATACCGCCTCAGAATATGTCTGGACTTCTGATGGGACCTGGGTTCCTTGGCCAAAGTCACAGCTCCATTGTTATCACAATACAAAGGTATTGGATGCTTAATGGATGGAACCACACCAAGTTCAGCGATGAACTTCTTCATCCAGACAGCCTCTTTGGCAGCATCGTTGGCAGCGATGTATTCAGCCTCCATCGTCGAGTCTGCCACGGTTTCTTGCTTGGAACTCTTTCAACAAACCCCCCCTCCATTTAGGGTAAAGACAAATCCCGAGTGCGACTTAGAGTCGTCCTTATCACTTTGGAAGCTTGAATCGGTAAAGGACTCCACCTGGAGTTCTCCGTTACCATACACCAAGAACATCTTTTTAGTTCTTCTCAAGTACTTGAGAATGTTCTTCACAGCTGTCTAGTGACTCTCCTGGATCTGCTTGATACCTACTCACTACACTTAGTGAGTATGCTACATCGGGTCTGGTATATAGCATCGCGTACATGATAGAGCCTACTGTCAAAGCATAGGGTATCCCTTGCATGCGAGCTCGCTTCAAATCAGTGTTAGGAGACATCTCTTTGGAGAGAGTGAGTCCAGAGATCGTGGGTTGGTTCCCACGCTTGGATTCTTCCATACTAAATCTCTTTATTATGGTGTCAATGTACCTGGATTGGGACAATCCCTGTATCCGTTTAGATCTATCTCTATAGATCTTAATCCCCAAAATATAGGAGGCATCACCTAGATCTTTCAATGAGAATCTATGTGATAAGAAGAGCTTGACCGAGTGCAGCATATGAACATCATTTCCTATCAAGAGTATGTCATCCACGTACAATACGAGGAAGACAACCTTACTCTCTGCCACCTTCTTGTAGATACAAGATTCATCCACGTTCTTGATGAAGTCAAACTCTTTGACTACCACATCAAAACAGATGTTCCAACTCCGCGATGCCTGCTTTAACCCGTAGATGGATTTAAGCAGATTGCAAACCTTACCGCTGCTCCCATTGTCTACGAAGCCCTCTGGCTGAGTCATGTACACGCACTCCTCTAAATCACCATTTAAAAAGGCGGTCTTAACATCCATTTTCCAGATTTCGTAGTCATGGTAAGCAGCAATGGCAAGCAGGATCCGGATGGACTTAAGCATAGCCACAGGAGAAAAGGTTTTGTTATAATCCACACCTGGTTGTTGATGAAAACCCTTTGCAACAAGTCTAGCTTTGAAAGTCTCAACTTTTCCATCTACACCAAGTTTCTTCTTAAAGATCCATTTGCTCCCAATGGGTTTAACCCCTTCAGGAGCAATTTCCAAAGTCCATACTTTGTTGGTGTACATAGATTCCATCTCAGATCGCATTGCATCCAGCCACTTCACAGAGTCCTCACTCGTGATGGCCTACTGGAAGCTAGTCGGGTCATCATCTTCCATGATGCAATCCTCGCTCCCACCATCAATGAGAAAACCGTAGTATCTCTCAGGTGGATTAGGAACCCTACTAGATCGGCGGAGTGGCTGAGATTCATTAGGAATTACTGAATTCTCTGGTTCCACCAAATCTTCTGTCGTAGTTTGTATAGCTGGAACTTCTTCCAGTTCTACCTCCTCGCCACTAATTTCCTTTGCAAGAAATTCCTTTTCTAAAAAGGTGGCATGTCGAGAAACAAACATCTTTTGTTCCTCAGTGTGGTAGAAGATACACCCTTATGAATTTTTGGAATATCCTACAAACTTGCACAAGACAAACCTTGCCTCGAGTTTGTCCGTATTGTGCCTTTTGACATAGGCCGGACAACCCCATATCTTAACATAATTAAGAGAAGGTCTCTTCCCCTTCTATATCTCATATGGTGTGGTAGGCACTGATTTAGTAGGAACCATATTCAATAGGTGTATGGCTGTCTCAAGCGCATGCTGTTAGTTATATGTATGCCCTAGAGGCCATTACTGTACATGAGATGTATATTTTAGTGGATGCTTGGACATATATAGGGAGAACTTTCTTGATCGACATGATAGTATGCTATCTGGTTACTCTTTATCTTAACATGTGCACTGATTGTCTCTCTGTTACATGTTGGTAAAGCCCTTAGGATGTGTACTTGACTACCTAGATTATGATGTAGATCATACTAGTGGGACAAAGCTAGTCGGTAAGTACATCCTTTAATGTCCCTAGCCGTGGGTGTATCGAGACGGGGCATCGATATACCAGAGTAGACTAGCGTGTACCTTCTCGACCCATATAGACGAGCGATGGATGATCCCATATCCCTTGGTGTTTGACATCAGAGATGATATGCGGGTGCTCAGTGGAGACTGGGTACACTGCACGGACTCGCCGAGAACTCCCTGATAATATTATACCTCATGTCAGATGGCAGTTCTCTGGTGACACTGGTACAGGTTAATCTGTCGACCCGAGATCGTCATAGAGTCTTGTGTGATTCCCACTGTGCTTTGATTTCCACCTTACCACGTTCATAAGAACGTGCAAAACGGTGGTTTTTGGGTACAGTCCCGAGTCACATGGAGGCATTGAGCGATACGAGGGGATTCGTCTCTCCCGGTATTGGGGGTTAATGTTGCGCTGTACTCGATTGGCTATAACAGGAGGTCCCTGGCCAGGGCTGTTTCAGAGATTTATTGGTAAGTGTTACCAATAGTTTCTCTACCCGTTATTAGCCTCACATCGGAACGACTTATCGAGTTACTGGGGTCTGACGTTTACCACCCCTAGACGAGATATGCGACATATCAGACGAAGAGACCGGACTGTACGGTAACTGTTACTGATTGGATTCACAGGAGTATGAGCAGGTTTGCTTGTTGATCTTCTGATCGCTCAATACCCGGGTGGCCGTTACGTTTAGCATGCCTCTTGCGGCTTGTGGGTGTTTGATATGATCATCACCTATTGCCGGCGTATTGACGAGTCTTTAGAGTCCTACACAGAGGTTTCCTGGCTCAGGCGAAATGGAGTAGGAGCACATATGAGATATGCGCGGGATCGAGATTAATACGCGTATGAGATACCGTATTCTATTCTCGCGATTTATTCGTATCGATCGGTTATATGTGATATAGCCGGGTTATCGAATCAAGTGTTGATTCGATAAATTAATACACATGATATTAGTCGGTTATATATGAAATAGCCGGATTATTAAATCAAGTGTTGATTTGATAATCTAATGTATAATTATATATTTTATATATTAATTTACATTAACTAGTATTGGCTCACTTAAGATTTCTTTTCTCACTAGTTTTGTGCATTAAGTGTATATGTGATATATACTTATGTGCATAGTTTGTATCATGCTTAATGATACATGCAAGCATGGGTGTGTGTGTGACTTACACCATGATAATTAAAATGTGAAGGTTTTTATTTATCTTAATAATTCAAAATTAGTGAGTATTTTGTCATGCTTGGAAGCTTAGAGAAGCTTGAAGCATTTTTGACAAAGTCCACTTGTTTTGTCTCACTTAAGATATTTATTAACCTAACCATTTTAATTAGCCATGGTTTAGTCTCTATAATGGTTAGTATATGACACTAACTCATCCATGGTTGCTATTCTCACCTCATTAGTTTTCCTTCTTCATTTTTCATGGTTGCGTTCTTCATCTTCTTCCTCTTGCTTACTAGCTCTATGAAACATGAAGAAATATTATGAGAAAATAAAATCTAAAGTGAGCCCACTTCCTATTTCATCATCCTATACACTTTGTTGGGCAGTAAAGGGTGTTCTCTTCACAAAGTTCCTGACGTAGTGAAGAGGTAGCTTGGGTTTGAGTCTTCTCGATGTAGATCATCTTCGGCCTCGAAGACTTCGTGCAAGCTTGTTCATTTCTCCGATGGAACCATTCTAGAGCTCGGGAATGTTGGAGATAGTGCCCTCAGAGTCAATTATAGGATCACAGGCACGCGATTGCAATAATTGAGGGAGGACCTGTCCCAGTAGGACAGTCTTACTCGAGATGATAGTATGCTATCTGGTTTACCTTTATCATCGTGTACTGCTTTAGGTGACCTGACATGTCGCTATTACACGTTGATAGAGCCCCTAGGATTCTTGCTTGACCACCAGCAGTATGAGGGCGATCATATAAGTGGGAGCTGGGGTCTATAAGAACATCCTTAAAAGGTCCCTAGCCGTGGGAGTTTCGAGACAGGGCATCGATACTCCAGAGTAGACTAGTGTATACAGTCGAGACCCCGACGAGGGGCGGTGGCCGGTCTTACAAGCCACTGGTGTCAGTTGGTTCACCTAAGATGTATACAGGTGCTCATTGGGTTATGAGTACACAGGACATGACTCGCCGGGAACATGCTAGTTGGTCTTATACCTGACGTCAGATAGCAGTTCCCTGGTGACATGTGTACAGGTTAGTTCATCGACCTGGGGATCGTCATTTGTCTCGTGTGAGTTCCCACTGTACTTTGATTACTATCCTACCACGCTCAAAGGAGACGTGCAAACAGGTTTTAGTTGGGTACAGTCCCGAGCCACATGGAGGCAGTGAGCGGATCTTCAGGGGTTCGTCTCTCCCGGTATTGGGGGTGAGGTCGCGCTGTGTCTAGGAAAGCCATTACACGAAGCCCTCGGCCGAGACAGGAGATTTACTGGTAGGTATTCCAGTAGTATCTCAGGGTGTTCTGGGCTACACTCCGACACGACTTGTACCGCTTTTGGGGGTCTGACTTTTACCAACCCCCTAGGCCCGCCATGCGATGCTCATAGACGAACGGACCGGACTGTACGGATATTGTTACTGACAGGCTTAGTAGGGTGTCAGGATGAGTTCGCTCATCGACGTCCCTTTTGGTCAATACCTGGTAGCCCGTTACGTATTGGCTTATACCTCTGACGTGCTAGTGGTTAAATCCACAACCAAGGTGTTGACGAGTCTTTAGAGTCCCCCATATTCAGTTGCTCAAGTTTTCGGGCGAAACGCTGTAGAGGCCGTATGGAGATATGGCAGGGTTCGATCAGATACGTGCGGTATTGCACGGATCAGGATCGGACGGATAATACTAGCAGGCTTTAGTTTAAGCCGGATCATAGTATAGTACAGTGTAGATTTTGTCTCATTGCATTTGTATTTCGGTCGGAATACAAATGCGGGTGTGTATGCACAGTAGCGGGGTTTTTCCTGTAATTTATTACGGGACCAGTTTTCTGGAGTTGCCAGTTTGCTTTCCGTTTCGGCCATTTTCATTTGTATCTTTCAATGGCCGAAGATTGGTGGAGGAAGGCTTATTTGCATTTGTGCAAATAAGCATTTATGGAAGGTGGTGATTGCATATTATTGTATCATGATGGTGCACCATCACTTGACTTTCTTTGTTCATGATGTCTTGACCTTTTGGAGTCATCATGCTTGAGATGATGGTTGTGTTGGAGTGTTGGTTTAGGCTAGTGATCATTTCTTTGCATGATAGCCTTTTCTCTCTCTCTCCCTTTTTGCATTTTCTTGTGAGACTCCCCTCTCATTTTCTCTCCACTCCCACACTTTGCCATGGCCGGCCATTCATTGAGGGAGGGGCTGTCCATGTTTTTTGATGGGGGATTTTTACTCTCTCATTCTTGCAAAAATCCCCAAGTTCCTCCACAAAATATATATCATTTCCTCCACCACAAAGGCAACATCCTCTACCCCAAGTGAGACATGAGCACTGTTAGTTATATGTATGCCCTAGAGGCCATTACTATACATGGGATGTATATTGTAGTGGATGCTTGGACATATATAGGGAGGACTTTCTTGCTCGACATGATAGTATGCTATCTTGTTACTCTTTACCTTAACGTGTATACTGATTGTCTCTCTGTTACATGTTGGTAAAGCCCTTAGGATGTGTACTTGACTATCTGGACTATGATGCGGATCATACTAGTGGGGACATGGTAGTCCATAAGTACATCCTTCAAAGTCCCTAGTCGTGGGTATATAGAGACGGGGCATCGATATACCAGAGTAGACTAGCGTATACCTTCTCGACCCATACAGATGGGCGATGGATGATCCCATATCCATTGGTGTTTGACATCAGAGATGATATACGGGTGCTCAGTAGACTGGATACACTGGACGGACTCGCCGAGAACTCCCAGATGGTATTATACCTTACGTCAGATGGCAGTTCTCTGGTGACACTGGTACAGAGTAGTCTGTTGACCCAAGATCGTCATAGAGTCTTGTGTGGTTCCCACTGTGCTTTGATTTCCATCTTACTACGTCCAAGAGGGCGTGCAAAACGGTGGTTTTTGGGTACAGTCCCGAGTCACATGGAGGCAATGAGCGATAGGAGGGGATTCGTCTCTCCCGGTATAGGGAGTTGATGTTGCACTGTGTTCGATTGGCTATAACCAGAAATCCCTGTCCAGGGTTGCTGAGATTTACTGGTAAGTGTTACCTGTAGTTTCTCGAACTGTTATAGATCTCATATCGACACGACTTATCGAGCTATTGGGGTCTGACGTTTACCACCCCTAGGCAAGATATGCGATATATCAGACGACGAGACCGGACTGTACGGTAGTGTTACTGGTTGGATTCACTGGAGTGTGAGCGGGCTTGCTCGTCGATCTTCTGATCGCTCAATACCCGGGTGGCCGTTACGTTTAGCAGACCGCTTGCGGCTTGTGGGTGTTTGATATGATCATCACCTGCTGCCGGCGTATTGACGAGTCTTTAGAGTCCTACACAGAGGTTTCCTGGCTCAAGCAAAACGAAATAGGAGCGCATATGAGATATGTGCGGGACCGAGAATAATACCAGTATGTGATACTGTATTCGATTCTCGCGATTTGTAACATTGATCGGTTATATGCGTTATAGCCGGGTTATCTGATCAAGTGTTGATTCGATAAGTTGTTACTGATGATACTAGTCGTTTATATGCTATATGACCGGATCATTAAATCAAGTGTTGATTTAATGATTTAATGTATAATTATATATATGATATATTACTTTGCATTAACTAGTATCGGTTCACTTTAAATGGATTTTCTCACTTGGATTGTGCACATTGTATATGTGATATACTTTTGTAGACAAGTTTGTATCATGTTTGATGATACATGCTAACTAGGGTTTGTGTAAAGATTAAACCATGGTTGTGTAATGGTTAGGGTTTTCATTTTCTTATTCATTTATTTATTTATTTCATTTATTTTATTTTGGAAAAGAAAAAAGGGAAATGGTGGCTTTCTTTGTTTGTATTTGAAGCTTCATGAAGCTTTGACTAAGTCACCATTTTGTCTCATGCTTAACCCTAACCATTCCACTTAACCCTAGTCTATTCTCTACACTTGACCATGGTTACATTATGATAAGTATTCATTTTATTTCCTTTTTGAAAAATACTTATCATAATATTCATCTTCTTCTTCTTCTTCACTTGAAGAAAGCATGCCTCCATCAATGGCAACTTGATGAAATGAGTGAGAAATCCAATTCTAAAGTGAACCCACTTCCTATTTCTTCATCCTCTACCTCTTGCCAAGTAGTATAGGGTGTTTCCTTCACAAGTTTTCTTGATTTGGTGAAGTTGGAGTTTGATCTAGTGATGCCTCGACGTAGATCATCTTCGGCATCGTCGTCGATGACCTAGCCTGCTTTTTCTCCGATGAAGCCGACGCTAGAGCCCAAGATCCGATTTGTACAGCGAGGAGACTTCATCGCGGAGCCATGGAGGTGGAGAACCAGATCTACAAAGGTTGTATTTCCGTTTACCATTTAGTTAAGTTGTTAACTAGTTTCTTTTTCGCCTAAACTTCTAGCCAACGATCCGTATTAGGGTTTCTCGGCACCGTAATTTTTGAAATTGGCATGGTTGATGCCTTGTGAGACCTCACTAGTGTGCCTAGGAACCTTTCATTGGTATCAGAGCCTAGCTAGAGCCTTAGGCGATGCGTAGACGAAGTTTGAAACCCGAACAAACCCCGAAACCCTAATCCGACATGCTCTCTAGACTTTTTCTAAAAACTGGGTTTTTTCCAGATTAAAAATTCTTAAAAAATTCAGCAGGAAAAACTAAGAATTACGATGCAAAATTTTTTGAGTGAAGCTGCTACAATGCGGCGGAACCGCGGCATTAGTTGGCTAATGCGACGGTTCCGCGCCACTTTTGTCCCTTCTCCCAGTACTTTTTGCACAGTAACTCTTACATTTTAATGCTGTATTTTATGGGAATTTTTAATTTTATTCAAGAGTTGAATTTTCTGGGGTTGTTTTGGGGATTCGGTGTTTCGATCGGAGTATCAGATTTTGTCTATGTGGATTCCGGATAATTTTTGAATATGTTAAAAAGTTCGACCGGATATAAATACCCAATTTTTCCCCTGTCGGGAAATTTCCAAGTGTTGGATTTTTCCGTGGTTTAAAGACGTTCTAAGTAGTGCAAGTAACTCGATGGACCCTCTAGAAGACAACAAACCTTAACTCGATTATGTGACCGTCTTGAACTGCCCTTTGAACCTTCGGGTTTGGGGCAGTACGGCGTGCCACATGTGAGGCATTGGCTTGACCCTTCTACGGCTGGACCGTTGGTACTGAGGCACGAACTGAATGTTTTTAGACTTGTTTCATGTGTTGATCTGTATCGGGAAAACTTGGGTGTTTGACTGTTCGATCGGAAAGTTTAACATTTTCTATTTATCCGGAATGTGATACAATAATTGGAATTCACAATAAGTTATGAGATAACTGAATGAATGTTATAAACATAGCAGTTTAGTCTCACTTGATCGGTTGCCACGGAATTTTGATGTGATCAAAAGTCCGTCGCAATCACGTAGCGTACGCGGATACTCGCCGTGTAAACTTAATAGACAGCTTCACTCCATAGCCCCGACCAAGTGACTGTAGGAGAACCCCGTCGCCGAAAGCATCCGTTCGGGTGCTCGCGGGAGCGATGTTCCGCCTTGGTGCACTTCGTCGACGGCGTCGGGGGTGCGGCCGCCTACTGAAGTTTGCGACGAGCATTCGATCAGGATGTCGGGAATCTTGTTGAATTGCCCGACTTGATATTGAAAAGAGTTTTCGATTTTGAGACTAAAATGCGGGGTTTATAATTGTTAGGCATGCGATGTCTAAGTAATTCATTTGGTCAGGCATGCGATGTCTGAGGTGGTTGCGGATTCCAACTGTTGTAGTTTTACACTTTTTTTTCTGTGACCGTAAGTGTAATATGTGATATCGCCGGTTTCGTTGCTATATGTCAACGACAATTGGGATGCGCATATTTACTTACGTTGATGACATGTGATGTTATGTGTTGCTGGATATGTTATATTGGATCGTCGTGTTTGAATAGCCGGGGTTTTTTTATGTGAGATGAGTGTTTTTCATTTTCATTCATGTAAAAACTTGTATGTAATATTCTTTTTATTGGGGCACTTCCAGGTTGCGGAAGATGTCACCGTTTGTATATTATTTACTTTTCCGCACTAGGATAGACCTAAGGAGGAGGGCACAAGTAACCGGGTTCTGGAGTCTAGTGGGAGACCAACTCGAGAAGTCGAGTTCGGGTCTCCTAACTCTAGAATTGGTAGGGTTGCTTGCCGCTCTCGTAGGGGTCTAGGGGTGTGGGTTTGGCTATTCATCGCTACCGTGGAATCCGTGTTTTATACTGGCTCGTATTGAAAACACGGACGTCCTAGCATATCCAATATTTCATATGATTCTTTTGCTGCGATATCTGTGATGTGATCATGTGATGTTCTGTGATAGATACAGTATATAGTATATATGATATATTAGATAGGCGTTACTTATGTTTTACACCCGCGCTAGCCGTGCCCCGCTCTGCCGTTAGTTACCTAACCTAACGGTGCACGAGGGGACATCGAGGCGAATGCGGATGGCATAAGTGTACGTCGTATTTATCTGTGATGTTTAGGTATTTAAATGATGTGACTTCATTAATGTGATTAATGAAATAAATGAAACCTAAGATGTTGTAGAATCGAATTTCAAAATAAAACAGGTAGCTACAGTTCTTGCTTTGCACAGCGGTATATATGATATATCCTGCACCTTATTCGATGAGGAAAGGACCGAGATGCCTTCACCGGGAGTGACTCCTTTAGCAATCACTGGCAGATGCTACACACTCGGTTTGGTTTTTCATTGCTTTTAAGTGTTTTTTCTTTGCACAGTGATATATATGATATATCCCGCACCTCATTCGACGAGAAAAGGACCGACGATCCCTTCACCGGGAGTGACTCCTTTAGCAAAACTAGAAAAGCCTAAAAAACACTCCATTTTTAAAATCATTTGATTCTGCAACGATATCAAGTTCATTACGCAATAGGTTTTCAGAAAAAACCTGTCGTAGCCCTCCGTCATTTCAGATAAGTTGTATATAGTATTCGTGCTATATTTGTTGGCTTTCGTCAAGGTGTAGTGTGCGGTAGCTATATGCTGCTTATCTGCTAGCATACGATGCGATTGGATTAGGGTAGTCGTGCGGCTTTGTTGGCTTTCGTCAAGGGTTGTGCGGGTGGGTTTAATTCAATCAAGAAATGTACGGGTTGAACTTGACTAGCGGGCTATGGTTTGTTGGCTTTCGTCAAGGTCATAGCACGTTAGGGGCAAAAGATTATCGGAAATTTCAAGTGTTGAAATTTGCAATGAGATTGCATACCTTCTATGAGATAGTTGGATCCCGATACCCGCTGCGAGTAAGTGTTACTCCTGGGAGAGTTTTACACATTACAATTAGCCGATCAAGTAGGTGTCTAGAAAGGTGTCAACGAGGTTATGCCTCTGGGAAAACGAGGTTTACATTAATTAGGTTCGTGCGAAAGCATGGGGGACCTCCCTCAAAGTACCGACACTGGCCTGGCTAAAAGATTGGCGAACTTGTAGTGTGTAATTAATCCCGGCTAGTCTTTCCTTTTAGGGTTTGAAGGAAGATTTGATAAAAACAGTGGGAGCCATCCTGATTAGATAAAATAATAACCAATCTATTCTTGCAAGAGCGCACGCTGAGTGTTTTCTTCTCTCTCTCTCCAGGTAGCGACCATATCACGCCTTAATCAAGATAATAATACGGATTATTGACCGAACCCGCTTATTATACTGAGCTGGGGAACGTTGGTCCCGCTCCAACTTATAATTGTTATAAGACAGAGCAGGAATTTGGGGATTACCAGAATTCCCGTGCCGCCCAAACGAAAACAGTGCATGCTGATACATCATCTTCGGGTGTGTTCATTATACAGAACTGTTTCTCAGTATCCTCCGCATCCTTGGTATATGATACCGGATCAGGATCCCAGATATGTAATCTGTTACATAGGGCTACAAAAGGGTAGAAAAACTGAGAACGGGTGATAAGTTTCATGAGACAGAAAACGGGGCAAGTGTTGCAGCCAAGTCTGTTGGTCACTGTCACCCTGTATTACAAATACATTGATTCTGAACGAATGTTATTAGATACCGAACCTGATATACAAAATCATATCTGTCTCTTTATTAGTAAAGATACGGTAAAATTTTGTATTGTTGGATAATGTTTTGAACATTTTCTATATCAAAAGTTGATCGGTTCAGGCACGTTATCTAAAAGCATTGATGTTCTAAATCAAACTACAGTTCTTAGTATACGGAACACACAAAAGTGGAAGAGTTCAGAAATAAATGAATTCTTCTTGAGGTATTGTAGACTAGGTCATATCAATGCGACCCGACTGGCTGAAGTTACATTTAGATGTCTATTTAAATCAGTTTGAATTTACATCTTCTGAAACTTGCCAGTCATGTCACAAAGATAAGATGACCATAGCTCCGTTTACTGGAAACAGAGAAAGAGTTAGTTGAACTCTTGGGATGATACATGTTGATGTATGAAGGTCCCCAGTCTACACATACCAAGACCAGTTCTTTTTACTTCATTACATTCTCTGATGATCTTTCGAGATTCAGACCTATGTTCCTGTTGAAACACAAGTCCGAACCTTTTGAGATATTCACAGAATATAAGTTAGAAGTAGAGAACCAATACGGGTATAAGTATTATGTCCTATGATGAGATCAGGGAGGAGAATACTTGTGCATGGAATTCCTGGACTATTCTAAAGGAGAATGAGATTCTCTCTCAGCATTACTCCTCTGTATACACCATAGCACGATGGTATATCGGGGTGGAGCAGATACACCCTATTTGATATGGTGTGCTCTATGATGAGTACTACTGAGTTACCTATTTCCTTTTGGGAGTTATGCACTTATGAAGTTGCATACCTATTGAATAGGGTTCCAATCAAATCAGTTGCCTACCGCTTCATATGTGATATGGAATGGGAATAGCCCATGTCTTAAGCTAGTTAAGATTTGGGGTTGACCGGCCTATGTCTGAAAGCAAAATCCGGACAAGCTCGAGGCAAGGTCTGTAATGTAGAACTGGAAAGGTTCCAGCTATACAAACTGCAGCTGATGATTTGATAGAACCAAAGGATTCAGTTGATTCCAACGAACCTCAGCCTCTCCGCCGATCTAGTAGGGTTCCTCACTCACCTGAGAGATACTTCTGTTTCTCTATGACAGTGGAAGCGAGGATTGCATCATGAGATGATGACCCAACTAGTTTCGAGCTGGCCATCAGGAGTAAGACTCTGTCAGAATGGCTGGATGCTTAGTGATCTGAGATGGAATCCTTATACACCAACAAAGTATGGACTTTGGTTGCTATATCTGAAGGGTTAAATCCCCATCAGGAGCAAGTATATCTTGAGAAGATTACTTGGTGTACTTGGAAAGGTTGAGACTTTCAAAGCTAGACTTGTTAAAGGTTTTCGTCATCAACCAGGCGTGGATAATGATGAAATCTTTTCTGGGGCCTATGCTTAAGTCCATCCGGATCCTACTTTCCACGGCTACATACCATGACTACGATATCTGGTGGTTGGGTGTCATGACTGCTTTTCTAAATGATGTTTTAGAAGAGAACGTCTGTAAGTACACAGCCAGAGGGCTTCGTAAACAGTGGGAGCAGCGGAAACGTGTGCAAGATGTTTTATAGGATAAAGCAGGCATCGCGGAGTTGAAACGTCTGTTTTGATGTGTTAGTCAAAGAAGTTGACATCATCAAAATGGTAGATGAACCTTGTATAAACAAAAAGGTAGTAGGGAGTATGGTGACGATCCTCGTAGAGTACGTGGATGACATACTCTTGATAGGGAAGGAGTTTCCTATGCTACGCTCGATCAATCTCCGCTTATCATGATGATTCTCCATCTAGGATCAAAATGATACCTACTAAATCCTGGATTTTGGATCTATGAAATAGATCAAAATGGATGTTAGGCTACTCACTAGTTGTAGTGAGATGGTATCAGTTGATCCTGGGGAGAATCACTGGAAGGGTTCCAGGGTGATAAAGGCGACTGAATGTCAGTCACAGGCATTGTCTTTACCCTCAGTGAAGGGACGGTATGTTGGAAGAGTTCCAAGCTAGATACCCTGGCATACTAGATGATAAAGGCACGATACATCGCTACTTAAGATGCTACCAAAGAGGATGTTTGGGTGTATATTGGTTCATGAGATGAACTACGTTCCAACCATTGTGAGACAATGGAGTTGTGGCTTATGCCAAGGAACGCCGGTCCCATCAGTGATCCAGACTTATTCTAAGGCAGTATCACCTGATCATGGAGATGGTTGATCTCCAGGGTGATCGAGGCAAGGAGAGCAGACTCAGAGGATAACACGGCGGATTCACTCACGAAGGCCTATTCTCAGAGAGAGACTTTTATGGGATGGTTGAGTATGAGATACTACAACCACTGCCACAGATGGCCCTAGTGCAAGTGGGAGATTGTTAGTTATATGTATGCCCTAGAGGCCATTACTATACATGGGATGTATATTGTAGTGGATGCTTGGACATATATAGGGAGGACTTTCTTGCTCGACATGATAGTATGCTATCTGGTTACTCTTTACCTTAACGTGTATACTGATTGTCTCTCTGTTATATGTTGGTAAAGCCCTTAGGATGTGTACTTGACTATCTGGACTATGATGCGGATCATACTAGTGGGGACATGGTAGTCCATAAGTACATCCTTCAAAGTCCCTAGTCGTGGGTATATAGAGACGGGGCATCGATATACCAGAGTAGACTAGCGTATACCTTCTCGACCCATACAGATGGGCGATGGATGATCCTATATCCATTGGTGTTTGACATCAGAGATGATATACGGGTGCTCAGTAGACTGGGTACACTGGACGGACTCGCCGAGAACTCCTAGATGGTATTATACCTTACGTCAGATGGCAGTTCTCTGGTGACACTGGTACAGAGTAGTCTGTTGACCCGAGATCGTCATAGTGTCTTGTGTGGTTCCCACTGTGCTTTGATTTCCATCTTACCACGTCCAAGAGGGCGTGCAAAACGGTGGTTTTTAGGTACAGTCCCGAGTCACATGGAGGCAATGAGCGATAGGAGGGGATTCGTCTCTCCCGGTATAGGGAGTTGATGTTGCACTGTGTTCGATTGGCTATAACCGGAAATCCCTGGCCAGGGTTGCTGAGATTTACTGGTAAGTGTTACCTGTAGTTTCTCGAACTGTTATAGACCTCATATCGACACGACTTATCGAGCTATTGGGGTCTGACGTTTACCACCCCTAGGCAAGATATGCGACATATCAGACGACGAGACCGGACTGTACGGTAGTGTTACTGGTTGGATTCACTGGAGTGTGAGCGGGCTTGCTCGTCGATCTTCTGATCGCTCAATACCCGGGTGGCCGTTACGTTTAGCAGACCGCTTGCGGCTTGTGGGTGTTTGATATGATCATCACCTGCTGCCGGCGTATTGACGAGTCTTTAGAGTCCTACACAGAGGTTTCCTGGCTCAAGCAAAACGAAATAGGAGCGCATATGAGATATGTGCGGGACCGAGAATAATACCAGTATGTGATACTGTATTCGATTCTCGCGATTTGTAACATTGATCGGTTATATGCGTTATAGCCGGGTTATCGGATCAAGTGTTGATTCGATAAGTTGTTACTGATGATACTAGTCGGTTATATGCTATATGACCGGATCATTAAATCAAGTGTTGATTTAATGATTTAATGTATAATTATATATATGATATATTACTTTGCATTAACTAGTATCGGTTCACTTTAAATGGATTTTCTCACTTGGATTGTGCACATTGTATATGTGATATAATTTTGTACACAAGTTTGTATCATGTTTGATGATACATGCTAACTAGGGTTTGTGTAAATATTAAACCATGGTTTTGTAATGGTTAGGGTTTTCATTTTCTTATTCATTTATTTATTTATTTCATTTATTTTATTTTGGAAAAGAAAAAAGGGAAATGGTGGCTTTCTTTGTTTGTATTTGAAGCTTCATGAAGCTTTAACTAAGTCACCATTTTGTCTCATGCTTAACCCTAACCATTCCACTTAACCCTAGTCTATTCTCTACACTTGACCATGGTTACATTATGATAAGTATTCATTTTATTTCCTTTTTGAAAAATACTTATCATAATATTCATCTTCTTCTTCTTCACTTGAAGAAAGCATGCCTCCATCAATGGCAACTTGATGAAATGAGTGAGAAATCCAATTCTAAAGTGAACCCACTTCCTATTTCTTCATCCTCTACCTCTTGCCAAGTAGTATAGGGTGTTTCCTTCACAAGTTTTCTTGACTTGGTGAAGTTGGAGCTTGATCTAGTGATGCCTCGACGTAGATCATCTTCGGCATCGTCGTCGATGACCTAGCCTGCTTTTTCTCCGATGAAACCGACGCTAGAGCCCAAGATCCGATTTGTACAGCGAGGAGACTTCATCGCGGAGCCATGGAGGTGGAGAACCGGATCTACAAAGGTTGTATTTCCGTTTACCATTTAGTTAAGTTGTTAACTAGTTTCTTTTTCGCCTAAACTTCTAGCCAACGATCCGTATTAGGGTTTCTCGGCACCGTAATTTTTGAAATTGGCATGGTTGATGCCTTGTGAGACCTCACAAGTGTGCCTAGGAACCTTTCAAGCACTACACATTCTACAGCAAATCTTGGGCACGTCGACTCACCAGTTTCGTGCCCGAGTTACCTCGGTATAGAGGTGGGAGCCCGTAAAAGAAGCCGGCGACGTGGTGCCCTTCCGGCGACGAGGTGGAGACCGGAGATTCCGCGGGAGATCGGGACGACGACGAGAAGACCGGAGGACTTGGATCACTCGGTATATCTCTCTTCCCCATCTTGTAGTTAGCTAGGACTAGTTAATGGCCCGATCCGGGTTTTAGTACGCGGTGGTGCCGGTTTGAAGAAAATTAAAGTTTACCATCGCTTCCGCATTTGGCCTCGGGATGGAGGCCGGGGCGCCACCGTGCACTTACAGTGGTATCAGAGCCTCGCCATTAAAATAGTCTAGCTTTGTCTAATGTGTTTTACATTTCCGATCGAACAATTTTCCAAAAACCGTATTTTTCTTCACATCAGTTTCTGTCGAAATTTTTTGAAGTCCAAAAATTTTTCAGGTTGTCTCAGAATGATGTGCAGGGATTTTTAAGAGTTCTGTGAAAATTTGGGCTCGTGAACAGTCCAAACCACCGCGGAACCGTGGCCAAACCCATGCTTGGGCCGCAGTTCCGCCGCGACTTGAACTGTTCAATCCCCCAAACTTTTGCAGAATGCTCCTGAGTTGAAAATGTGGTTTCTGGAATGTTATTTTTTGGGCCCAGAATTTCTTTAAGTGCTACAGTAAAGTTTGGGGCCCACTTGATAATTTTTGATCGATCGGATATTTTAAAAACATTAGTTCACAGTATTTACATTATATCTGCGACCGTGAATGTCACTTGATCGGTAAATCCAGTCTAACTGCTATAGCCCGGTTAGACGGATTTGCGAACGTGACTTTGACGTTGATGTTCCGTGTATTGCTGTGATGTTGCGGATCGGTCGTGGGGGATAGCCTGGATGCAATGCTAGTACAGTTGTTTTTTGTTATATTATGTACATTTGATATTGCGGGGCGAGCGTCCGACATGTGGACTGCCGTTACTGCCTGATTGTATTATTCTTTTGGGGCACGGCCAGGTTGCGGTCGATGTACCCGTTGTATGTACATTTTACTTTCTGTACTAGGATTACCCCAAGGTAGGGTGCACGGATAGCCGGGTTATAGAGGGCAACAGGCCCGCATCTTATGGCATTGAGACGGAGGGGGCTTCACTCTAGAATTGGTGGGCTATTCGCCGCACTCGTAGGGGGTACAGGTTGACCCAGGAGGGGTGCCCAAGTTACCGGATTCCGTGAAGTGCTGGGTGGTCCATTCACGTTGCTGAAGGGGGCTGTCTCGCTTCAGGTTTTGGCGGGTAACTTGCCGCGCCCGTAGGGGTCTAGGATTTCATTGCACAGGCTATCCACACGACCAGGGGAACGTCGGGTTTCAGTAGTGGCTCTGTGAAACCCGGGGATCCCAGATATCTGTATTGTTCTGTGATGCTGTACATTTCTGTGATGTTGCATTTTATCACGCCTTGAGCAAAAATTATATATTGGTATATATATTAGTAGATGTTGTATATGTTTTGCATCCGCGCTAGTCCAGTTCCCGCTCTGTCGTTAGTTAGCTAACCTAACGGGTAATGACGGGACCCAGTGGCGAATGCGGATGGAATATACGTGCATCAGTATATTTTCATTCTTTGTGGTGTGATCAATTGATTGGACTGCGTTGATTCGAATCAATGCAAGTTAAAAACAAACCTATTCTGATGTTGTTGGAACACTTTTCAAAAAGCTGTTATTGCAAGGACGTTCTCTTTTGTTTTGCATCGTGGTATTCAGTTGGAATATCCTGCTCCTCAGTCGACGTGGCAAGGGCCGAGATCCCTTCACCGGGAGTGACCCCTTGGACAAAAAGTTTGCGTCAGGGCAATGACTTCACTATAGCCGATTACTTTTGCTTTGCACCGTGGTATTCAGTTGGAATATCCTGCACCTCATTCTATGAGGAAAGAGCCGAGATCCCTTCACCGGGAGTGATCTCTTTAGCAATGGTTTTCGTCACTATATTTTCATAAAGCTATCCAGTTCCTTCAACGATATCAAGTTCTTTACGTTAAAGGTTTTCGCCAGAAACCATTCGTAGCCCTCCATCATTTCGGTTAAATATTCGGTAGTATTCAAGCTATGTATTTTGACCTCACGCTAAGGCATAGTGATTGGTAGCTGCCGGGTATTTATCTGTTGCATAGATAGATGCGTTGGTTTGGGACAGTCGTACTACTATTTTGGCCTACGTCAAGGGTATGTACGGGTGGGTTCAAATTAATCTGGATAATGATGGGCAGAACTTGACATGTGACTTATGATATTTTGACCTCACGCCAAGGTCATAAGAGCATGGGGCAGAAATCACATCGGGAGTTTCTAAAGAAAATGAAACTTGCCAGATATACGCATACCTTCTGGAGTGTGATATCGTGAGCGGATTCCGTCACGTTATCATGCGATGATAGTTGGATCCCGATTCCCACTGATGAGTTAGTTTACTCCTCGGGTGATCCCGACTAATTCTTCTTTGAGGTTTGGAGGAGAATTTGACGGTACAATGGGAGGTTTCCAGATTAGATAAATTGGTAACCATTCTGATCTAGGTTAGAGTGCACGCTGAGTGTTTCTTTTCTCTCTCTTTTTGGCAGCGACCATTGACCCGACCCTAAGACTATGACTCAGAGACCAAAATTAACCGAACCTTCTTAACACTGGCTTTTGGATTGTCAGAGTTGCAAACCTCATTGCCACTCCTACTTTTACCCTTTTCTCCAGGACACCCCGTATTACTACGAACGTCCACTTCCATTGGACAAAACCATCGTATGGTTATATACGAACTCGAAGGAATTTATTCGAAGATGGTTTCAGGTTCTGGAGGAAACATATAGGATTATTCAGTTGTCTTTTCCTTTTACCTTCTCTCAGGTTGCGAGTACTCCTTGGTTTAGGAGATAGTACACCTATTACGCAAATTGGATAGTCTTCTTCCAAACCTTAGGCTGGTGCCGAATGGTGGGGAATGAAGAAAACTAATTAGCATAACGATGGTGTGCAGGAGGTATTAAGTTAAGGCAAAGAAAGGGATTAGTAAGAGGGCAAAGTAAATTGCGACTACTGTTCACGACCATACCAAGTATTTCTTCGCCAATCCTAAATCACCTTTGTATTTCTCCAGAACACTCCGTATCACTACGAAGATCCACAGTTTATTGGATACTCCATCGTATGGTTATATACGAACTCGAAAGGAACTTGTTCCAGTTCGGGGATGGATTCTGGTTCAGGAGAAATAGGAATAAAGTTTATTCGGTTGTCTTTTATCTTCACCTTCTCTCGCATTGCGAGTGCTCCTAGGATTAGGATAGTACACCCATTATGCTTATTGGATAGTCTTCTTCCAAACCATAGGCTGGTGCCGAACGGTAGGGAAGGAAGAAAACCACTTGGCCTAAAGGGGTGTGCAGAAGGTGATGACTAAAGACATGGAAAGGGATTTGGAAAGATGGCAAAGAATTACATGGTTACAGTTGAGAATCTGGATAATGGAAGAGGCATTACTAAGAATACCAGGATACCCCATCGAAACATTTCAATGTTTCAGTTTCACTGTGTACTGTTAAAGGAAAACTGATTTCCCAATTAGTCCTTACTCCAGGGTATGTATTTACCAGGTATGATTCTCACATCTGTATGGTTTTACAGATGATGAGTGGGAGTAGGTTAGTGGGAATTAGGTGATCATCCTCATTATATCGGGATTCGTTGTAATCGGTGATATTTGAGGAAATCACCTGGGCTGTTTGCCGGTCGGCAAATATTTGGTTTTGAATATCCGCTGTTATGCACCAATTTCAAATTGATATATCTGTATGTCTATTTTTCATAGAGTGAGATATACCTTTTTGAAATTATGTCTGTGACATTTACCTATATCAGTGGATGGTTAGGGAAGGAGCATTAAACAGCGGTGTAATTCTTCTTAACCATAAGTACAGTTTTCAACCTACGACACACAGGGAATGAGTTATCAGACTCAAGGGACTTATACAGAGTATTGTATGTTGTCCAGGGTCCATCAGGACAGAGGGGTTGGTCCTCGTACTATATTCGGTTTACTTATGACTTCTCTAGTTTTTAGACAGGTGTTTCGTGGAAACACAGGGTCCGAATTTTGAGAAGTTATAGATATTTGAATAAAGTAGAGAACCAGGTATTGCAAGTATCGGGATTCTTCAAAGTGATTGAAGATGTAGATACTTGTGTATAGTGTTCAGTTGATAGTAATGATTAAGAGACTTGCTTCTCTTTCAGGTTACTCATAATTGGAAGCATTCCTAAGTTGAGTAATGCTGATCAGCCTTCTTCCATTTAGTAGACATGCACTGGGGACAGCTGCATGATTTGAATCTGGTTCAATTAAATCAGTGCTTCTGGTTCTATATTGGATATAGTACAGCTCATATCTTAACATTGTTAAGGTACAGGGAGTTGTCCGGCTTATGATTAAAACCAGACACTGGACAACTCAAGGCACGTTTCTGTAATGGCTGTTTGTGGGTTGACCCAGGCTATGACGAGGGTTGACTTTCTACCATCTGGAAGATCAATAGTGATATTGTTCTTGACTCGCCACAGTTTTATTAAAAATGGATTTTTTCAGAAAAACAGTAGTGGGAGTATGGTAGAACTGGAAGTGATTCCAGAACCGCAAACGATTACTGAAGATTTGATAAGGAACCAAAAGATTCAATCTGGTTTGATATTCCATTGGCCACTCCACAGATACGGTGGGTAACTTCAGGCACCCGAGGACGTACTCCGGTAGCCTCAAGGACGGCGACAGGGAAGTTCTTGTTTACCCACTCTTGCCATTGCTGTTGTTCCAGGTTGCGAGACCCGGTGGGAGGATGAGTATAGCGTCGTTCTAAACTAGCTTCAGAAGTGTACGTGTATCTGACTCTGCCAGAGGGTTTTCGTAGTCAGTGGGAGCAGCGGAAGCATTGGTGGATAGGTAGCTTATGTCTATTTATAGACTAAAGCAGATATAGCGGAGATAGATCATCTATTTCTGATATGACAGTCATAGGTTTGACTTTGTCAGAATAGGGGATGGATCTGTTGAGAAGGTAGTAGGGTGTAATGTCATGGTATTTGGATGACATACACAGACTAGGAAGTGATATTCCTATCGGTTATACTTTGGTCGTCACACAATAGTTTCTCCACATGGGACTTGGACATTATATCAGATATACTGGTTACTAGTGTAAGCCCGCGGGGGCGCCCCGGCCGTCGATCCGACGCCGGAAACGCGGAAAACAAAAACTTTGCGAACTTTGCAAAACGGCACCACCGCGGACTTTTTACCCGGATCGGGCCATTAACCTAGCTAGCTAGCAAAATAGAAAAGAGTAGAGAAGTTATACCAAGCGATCCGTGTCCTTCGGTCTTCATCTCCACTCCGATCTCTTGCGGAATCTCCGTCACCTCCTTGCTCGTCGGAAAGGGGCACCACGTAGCCGGAATCTTTTACGGGCTCCCGCCTCTTGACCGAGGCAACTCGGGCGCGAAGTTGGCTAGCCGACGCGTCCAAGGCTTGCTATAGAAATAGTGTAGAAGCTTGTCTCTTGGGGTTTATGAGGTTGCCATGGTTTGTGGAGGAAACAAGAAAGAACTTTGGAGAAGGGTTATTGGATTTTTGGAGCAAGCAAGAATGAGATGATATAATTTCCATACACCATGAAATTTCCTCTCATCTCTCCCCTCCCCATAGTGGCCGGCCCTCTCTCCTCAAGAATGAGATTGGAGAGAGAAAAAAAAATGCAAGAAAAGAATATATCAACAATATAGAAAAAAGGTCACTCTCATTTTACTAATCAAACCATCAAGTGAAAAGCCATCAAAAGGATAAGAAAGGAATATCATCATGAAGCAAGTCTCATCATAATCCACAAGTGCAAGAAAACCCTCCACAAAAGAGTTATTTGCAAATTGCAAATAACCCCCTTCCAACAAGAAAGTCCGACCGAGAAGGAATGAAGGAAAACCGGCCGGAACGGAATGCAAACTGGCAACTTCATAAAACCGATCCCGTAATAAATTACAGGAAAACCCCGCTACTGCAAATACATGCCCGCATTTGTATTCCCACTGAACACAAATGCAAAGAGACAAAACTACACTATCTAATACTAGTATCCGGCTTAAGCCAAAGCCGACTAGTAAAATCTGTCCGATCACGATCCGTGCAATACCGCACGTATCTGATCGAACCCTGCCATATCTCCATACGGCCTCTACAGCGTTTCGCCCGAAACTTGAGTAACTGTCTGTGTGGTGGACTCTAAAGACTCGTCAATACTGTGGCTGTGGATTTAACCACTAGCACGTCAGAGGTATAAGCCAATACGTGACGGGCCACCAGGTATTGACCAAAAGGGACGTCGATGAGCGAACTCATCCTGACACCCTACTGAGCCTGTCAGTGACAATATCCGTACAGTCCGGTCCGTTCGTCTATGAGCATCGCATGGCGGGCCTAGGGGGTTGGTAAAAGTCAGACCCCCAAAAGCGGTACAAGTCGTGTCGGAGTGTAGCCCAGAACACCCTGAGATACTACTGGAATACCTACCAGCAAATCTCCTGCCTTGGCCAAGGACTTTTCATGTTCTGGCTCTCCTAGACACAGCACGACCTCACCCCCAATACCGGGAGAGACGAACCCCTGCAGATCCGCTCACTGCCTCCATGTGGCTCGGGACTGTACCCAACTAAAACCTGTTTGCACGACTCCTTTGAGCCGTGGTAGGGTAGTAATCAAAGTACAGTGGGAACTCACACGAGACAAATGACGATCCCAGGTCGATGAACTAACCTGTACACATGTCACCTGGGAACTGCTATCTGACGTCTGGTATATCCCAACTAGCAGGTTCCCGGCGAGTCCTGTCCGGTGTACTCATAACCCAATGAGCACCTGTATACATCTTAGGTGAACCAACTGACACCAGTGGCTTGTGAGACCGGCCACCGCCCCTCGTCGGGGTCTCGACTGTATACACTAGTCTACTCTGGAGAAACGATGCCCTGTCTCGAATCTCCCACGACTAGGGACCTTTTAAGGATGTGCTTGTAGACCCCAGCTCCCACTTATATGATCGCCCTCATACTGCTGGTGGTCAAGCAAGAATCCTAGGGGCTTTATCAACGTGTAATAGCGACTCGTAAGGTCACCTAAAGCAGTACACGATGATAAAGATAAACCAGATAGCATACTATCATCTCGAGTAAGACTGTCCTATCGGGATAGGTCCTCCCCTCAATCATTGCAATCACGTGCCTGTGACCCAATAATTGACTCTGAGGGCACTATCTCCAACAATCTCCCACTTGCACTCGAGGCTAATTATTGCGATGTCGCATACTCACAGCCCGTGTGATACCGAACACCCAACTCCTCTACTAGTCAGTCTCACAAAGCTCGTTTGCGAAACTATTGCGTTCGAGGAATAGCCTCAGTGAGTGGATCCGCTTTGATGTTTCTTTCTATGTCTCTCTATTTCTCATGTTCGCAGAGAAAACTATCTCCCGAAATGAGCAATACCTGTCCTAGAATGTCTGGATGTCTGATGGGACCTAGCTCATAAATGAACTCCAAATCCAAACTTCTTAGACTGTATCGTCAACTGAACTTATTCAGTATCCTGCGCCATGCCTTCCCTCAGTATCCACCTGGACCAACTGTCCAAAATACGGCCCCTTGTCAGAGGGAAAACTATAACTCTGACAGCCACTCTGCCATCCATGTCACCTTGGAAGCCTGGAATGATAACTGTCTCCCGAAGAAGACTGCCGTTATCATATCCCTAGAACATCCACTTATGTTCTAAAACTGCTTCCGATTGTTTCTCCAGGATTGGATCAATATCAACTTATTGCACCTACTGCAAGAACAACATCTGGTGTGGTACTTGACATCTCATGATTGACTCAATTGCCTAAGCAAGTGATCTGCCAATCATGCATATCCCTCTCCCCTTTAGTCTGTAAGACACCTTTAGAGAGGGTGACTCCATTACCTGCAGGTACACTACCGTGCCAGGAGTCGTCCATTCTAAATACTCATAGAATGCGGTCAAAGTACCCAGATTGGGAAACCACCCAAATCTAGATCTAAAACCATAAATCTAGTAACCAGAATGTCTGATATAATATCCAAGTCTAGTGTGGAGAAACCACTGTGTGACGACCAAAGTATAACCGATCGTAGTATAGGAATATCACTTCCTACTCTGTGTATGTCATCAAATACCAGGACATCACACCCTACTACCTTCTCAACAGATCCATCCCCTATTCTGATGAAGTCAAGCCTATGACTTCACATCAGAAATAGATGATCTATCTCCGTTATATCTGCTTTAGTCTATAAATAGACATAAGCCTGATATCCACCAATGCTTCCGCTGCTCCCACTGACTACGACAACCCTCTGGCAGAGTCATATAGACGTGCACTTCTAAAGCCAGTTTAGAACGACGCTATACTCATCCTCCCGCCGGGTCTCGCAGCCTGGAACAACAGCAATGGCAAGTCTGGGTAAACAAGAACCTCCCTGCCACCGTCCTTGAGCATACCGAAGTACCTCTCGAGTGCCTGAGGTTACCCACCATATCTGCGGAGTGGCTAATGGAATGTCAAATCAGATTGAATCTTTAGGTTCTAATCAAATCTTCAGTAATCGTTTGCGGTTCTGGAATCACTTCCAGTTCTACCATACTCCCACTACTGTTTTCTGAAAAAATCCATTTTTGATAAAACTGTGGCGAGTCAAGAACAATATCACTATTGATCTTCCAGATGGTAGAAAGTCAACCCTCGTCATAGCCCGGGTCAACCCACAAACAGCCATTACTGAAACGTGCCTTGAGTTGTCCAGAGTCTGGTTTCAAGCATAAGCCGGACAACTCCCCGTATCTTAACAATGTCAAGATATGAACTGTTCTATATCCAAGAAACAGAGGCACTGATTTAATTGAACCAGATTCAAATCATGCAGCTGTCTCCAGTGCATGTTAACATAATGGAAGGAGGCCGATCAGCGTTACTCAACTTAGGAATCCTTCCAATTATGAGTAACCTGAAAGAGAAGCAAGTTCTCTTAATCATTACTATCAACTGAATACCATTCACAAGTATCTACATCTTCGATCACCTTGAAGAATCCCGATACTTGCTATACCTGGTTCTCTACTCTATTCAAATACCTATAACTCCTCAAAACTTAGACCCTGTGTTTCTACGAAACACATGTCTAAGAACTAGAGAAGTTAAAAGTAAACAGAATATAGTACGAGGACCAACCCCTCTGTCCTAATGGACACTGGACAATATACAATACTCTGTATAAGTCCCTTGAGTCTTGTGACTCATTCACTGTGTGTCGTAGGTTGAAAACTGTACTTTTGGTTAAGAAGAATTACACCGTTGTTCAATGCTCCTTACCTAACCATCCACTGGTATAGGTAAATGTCATAGACATAATTTCAGAAAGGTATATCTCACTCTATAAAAATAGACGTACAGATATATCAATTTGAAATTGGTGCATAACAACGGATATTCAAAACCAAATATTTGCCGACCGGCAAACAACCCAGGTGACTTCCTCAAATATCACCGATTACAACGAATCCCGATATAATGAGGATGGTCACCTAATTCCCAATAACTTACTCCCACTCATCATCTGTAAAACCATACAGATGTGAGAATCCAACCTGGTAAATACATACCCTGGAGTAAGTGTCTAATCGGGAAATCAGTTTTCTTTTAACAGTACACAGTGGAACTGAAACATTGAGATGTTTCGATGGGGTATCCTGGTATTCTTAGTAATGCCTCTTCCATTATCCAGATTCACAACTATAACTGTGTAATTCTTTGCCACCTCTCCAAATCCCTTTATATGTCTTTAGTCATTACCTTCTGTACACCCCTTTAGGCCAAATGGTTTTCTTCCTTCCCTACCGTTCGGCACCAGCCTATGGTTTGGAAGAAGACTATCCAATAAGCATAATGGGTGTACTGTCCTAGTCCTAGGAGCACTCGCAATGTGAGAGAAGGTGAAAATAAAAGACAACCGAATGTACTTAATTCATAGGTGATTTAGGATTGACAAAGAAGTACATGGTTTGGTCGTGAATAGCAGTTGCAATTTACTTTGCCCTCTTACTAATCCCTTGCTTTGTCTGAACTTAATACCTTCTGTACACCGTTTAGGCTAATTGGCTTTCTTCATTCCCCACCGTTCGGCACCAGCCTAAGGTTTGGAAGAAGACTATCCAATTTGCGTAATAGGTGTACTATCTCCTAAACCAAGGAGTACTCGCAACCTGAGAGAAGGTAAAAGGGAAAGACAACTGAATAGTCCTATTCGTTTTCTCCAGAACCGGAAACCATCCTCGAAATCCTTCGAGTTCGTATATAACCATACGATGGTTTTGTCCAATGGAAGTGGACGTTCGTAGTAATACGGGGTGTCCCGGAGAAAATGGTAAAAGTAGGAGTGGCAAAGAGGTCTGCAACTCTGACAATCCAAAAGCCAGTGTTAAGAAGGTTCGGTCAACTTGGTCACTGAGTCATAGTCTAGGGTCGGGTCAATGGTCGCTGCCAGAGAGAGAGAGAAAAGAAACACTCAGCGTGCACTCTAACCTAGATCAGAATGGTTGTCACTTTATCTAATCTGGAAACCTCCCACTGTAACGTCAAATTCTTCCCCAAACCTGAAAGAAGAATTAGCCGGGATAACCCGAGGAGTAAACCAACTCATCAGTGGGAATCGGGATCCAACTCTCATCGCATGATAACGTGACGGAATCCGCTCACGTTATCACACTCCAGAAGGTATGCGCATATCTGGCAAGTTTCAGTTCTTTTGAAACTCCCGATGAGGATTTTTACCCCATGCTCTTATGACCTTGACTTTGGCCAACATATCATAAGTCACATGTCAAGTTCTACCCGTCATTATCCTGGTTAATTTGAACCCACCCGTACATACCCTTGACTTTGGCCAAAATGGCAGTACGACTGTCCCAAACCAACGCATCTATCTATGCTGCATATGAATACCCAACAGCTACCAAACACTGTGCCTTGACTTTGGCCAACATACACAGCTTGAATACTATTGACCATCCATATGAAACGACGGAGGGCTACGAATGGTTTCTGGCGAAAACCTTTAACGTAATGAACTTGATATCGTTGAAGGAACGGATAGCTTTTTTAAAAAATATAGTGACGACAACCTTTGCTAAAGAGGTCACTCCCGGTGAAGGGATCTCGGCTCTTTCCCCGTAGAATGAGGTGCAGGATATTCCAACTGAATACCACGGTGCAAAGCAAAAGTAATCGGCTATAGTGAAGTTAATGCCCTGACGCAAACTTCTGTCCAAGGGGTCACTCCCGGTGAAGGGATCTCGGCCCTTGCCTCGTCGACTGAGGAGCAGGATATTCCAAATGAATACCTCTGTGCAAAACAAAAGAGAACGCCCTTGCAATAACAGCTTTTTGAAAAAGTGTTCCAACAAAATCAGATTAGGTTTGTTTAACTTGCATTGATCCGAATCAATGCAGTCCCATCAATTGATCACACCATAAAGAACGAAAATATACTAACGTACGTATATGCCATCCGCATTCGCCACTGGGTCCCGTCATCACTCATTAGGTTAGCTAACTAACGACAGAGCGGGGACTGGACTAGCGCGGATGAAAAACATATACAACATCTACTAATATATATATAATATATAATTTTCGCTCAAGGCGTGATAAACAATGCAGCACAGAAAAGTACAGCAACACAGATCAATACAGATATCTGGGATCCCCGGGTTTCACAGAGCCGCTGAAACCCGACGTTCCCCTGGTCGTGTGGATAGCCTGTGCAATGAAATCCTAGACCCCTACGGGCGCGGCAAGTCACCCGCCAAAACCTGAAGCGAGGCAGCCCCCTTCATCAACGTGAATGGACCACCCAGCACTTCATGGAATCCGGTAACTTGGGCACCCCTCCTGGGTCAATCCTATACCCCCTACGAGTGCGGCGAACAGCCCGCCAATCCTAGAGTAAAGCCCCCTCCGTCTCAACGCCATGAGATGCGGGCTTGTTGCCCTCTAGAACCCGGCTGCCCGTGCACCCCTCCGCGGGGTAATCCTAGTACAGAAAGTAAAATATACATACAACGGGTACATCGACCGCAACCAGGTCGTGCCCCAAAAGAATAATACAAACTGGCAGTGACGGCAGTCCACATGTCGGACGCTCGCCCCGCAACATCAAATGTACATAATAAAACAGAACTGTACTACCACTGCAACCAGGCTATCCCCCACGACCGATCCGCAACAACACAGAACAAACACAGAACATCAACGTGAAAGTCACGTTCGCAAATCCGTCTAACCGGGCTATAGCAGTTAGACGGGATTTACCGATCAAATGACATTCACGGTCACAGATATAATGTAAAAACTGTGAACTAGCATGTTTAAAATATCCGATCGAACAAATTTATCAAAGTGGGCCCCAAATACTACTGTAGCACTTACAGAAAAACTGGGCCCAAATAAAATATCCCAAAAGCCCTATTTCTATACCACAAGCTTACTGGGAAAATTTGGTGCCACAATTCCTCTTATCCGCCGCGCAAGCGCGGCCAAACCAGGGTTTTGGCCGCGCTTCCGCGGTGGAACTGAGGAATTAGTGGATCGTATTTTCCCAGATTTCTTATAATTGCTTGTACATGCCTCTGCAACAACCTGAAAAATTTTAGGAGCTCAAAAAATTTCAACAGAGAACACATGTGCACAAAAATACGGTTTTTGGGGATTTTGTTCGATCGGGTTCTAAACGCGCTAGAGCAAGCTAGGCAAGGTTAATGGCGTGGCTCTGATACCATTGTAAGCCCACGGGGGCGCCCCGGCCGTCGATCCGACGCCGGAAACGCGGAAAACAAAAACTTTGCGAACTTTGCAACCGGCACCACCGCGGACTTTTTACCCGGATCGGGCCATTAACCTAGCTAGCTAGCAAAATAGAAAAGAGTAGAGAAGTTATACCAAGCGATCCGTGTCCTTCGGTCTTCATCTCCACTCCGATCTCTTGCGGAATCTCCGTCACCTCCTCGCTCGTCGGAAAGGGGCACCACGTAGCCGGAATCTTTTACGGGCTCCCGCCTCTTGACCGAGGCAACTCGGGCGCGAAGTTGGCTAGCCGACGCGTCCAAGGCTTGCTATAGAAATAGTGTAGAAGCTTGTCTCTTGGGGTTTATGAGGTTGCCATGGTTTGTGGAGGAAACAAGAAAGAACTTTGGAGAAGGGTTATTGGATTTTTGGAGCAAGCAAGAATGAGATGATATAATTTCCATACACCATGAAATTTCCTCTCATCTCTCCCCTCCCCATAGTGGCCGGCCCTCTCTCCTCAAGAATGAGATTGGAGAGAGAAAAAAAAATGCAAGAAAAGAATATATCAACAATATAGAAAAAAGGTCACTCTCATTTTACTAATCAAACCATCAAGTGAAAAGCCATCAAAAGGATAAGAAAGGAATATCATCATGAAGCAAGTCTCATCATAATCCACAAGTGCAAGAAAACCCTCCACAAAAGAGTTATTTGCAAATTGCAAATAACCCCCTTCCAACAAGAAAGTCCGACCGAGAAGGAATGAAGGAAAACCGGCCGGAACGGAATGCAAACTGGCAACTTCATAAAACCGATCCCGTAATAAATTACAGGAAAACCCCGCTACTGCAAATACATGCCCGCATTTGTATTCCCACTGAACACAAATGCAAAGAGACAAAACTACACTATCTAATACTAGTATCCGGCTTAAGCCAAAGCCGACTAGTAAAATCTGTCCGATCACGATCCGTGCAATACCGCACGTATCTGATCGAACCCTGCCATATCTCCATACGGCCTCTACAGCGTTTCGCCCGAAACTTGAGTAACTGTCTGTGTGGTGGACTCTAAAGACTCGTCAATACTGTGGCTGTGGATTTAACCACTAGCACGTCAGAGGTATAAGCCAATACGTGACGGGCCATCAGGTATTGACCAAAAGGGACGTCGATGAGCGAACTCATCCTGACACCCTACTGAGCCTGTCAGTGACAATATCCGTACAGTCCGGTCCGTTCGTCTATGAGCATCGCATGGCGGGCCTAGGGGGTTGGTAAAAGTCAGACCCCCAAAAGCGGTACAAGTCGTGTCGGAGTGTAGCCCAGAACACCCTGAGATACTACTGGAATACCTACCAGCAAATCTCCTGCCTTGGCCAAGGACTTTTCATGTTCTGGCTCTCCTAGACACAGCACGACCTCACCCCCAATACCGGGAGAGACGAACCCCTGCAGATCCGCTCACTGCCTCCATGTGGCTCGGGACTGTACCCAACTAAAACCTGTTTGCACGACTCCTTTGAGCCGTGGTAGGGTAGTAATCAAAGTACAGTGGGAACTCACACGAGACAAATGACGATCCCAGGTCGATGAACTAACCTGTACACATGTCACCTGGGAACTGCTATCTGACGTCTGGTATATCCCAACTAGCAGGTTCCCGGCGAGTCCTGTCCGGTGTACTCATAACCCAATGAGCACCTGTATACATCTTAGGTGAACCAACTGACACCAGTGGCTTGTGAGACCGGCCACCGCCCCTCGTCGGGGTCTCGACTGTATACACTAGTCTACTCTGGAGAAACGATGCCCTGTCTCGAATCTCCCACGACTAGGGACCTTTTAAGGATGTGCTTGTAGACCCCAGCTCCCACTTATATGATCGCCCTCATACTGCTGGTGGTCAAGCAAGAATCCTAGGGGCTTTATCAACGTGTAATAGCGACTCGTAAGGTCACCTAAAGCAGTACACGATGATAAAGATAAACCAGATAGCATACTATCATCTCGAGTAAGACTGTCCTATCGGGATAGGTCCTCCCCTCAATCATTGCAATCACGTGCCTGTGACCCAATAATTGACTCTGAGGGCACTATCTCCAACAACTAGATCTATAGTTTTAGATCTAGATTTGGGTAGTTTCCCAATCAGGGTACTTAGACAGCATTCTAAGAGTATTTAGAATGGACGACTCCTGGCACGGTAGTGTACCTGCAGGTAATGGAGTCACCCTCTCTAAAGGTGTCTTACAGACTAAAGAGGAGAGGATGTACATGATTGGCATATCATTTTCTCAGGCAATTGAGTCAATCATGAGATGTCAAGTACCACACCAGATGTTGTTCTTGCACTAGATGTAATAAGTTGACATTGATCCAATCCTGGAGAAACAGTCGGAAGCAGTTTTAGAACATAAGTGGATGTTCTAGGGATATGATAACGACAACCTCATTCGGGAGACAGTTATCATTCCAGGCTTCCAAGGTGACCTGGACGACAAGGAGGTTGTCAGAGTTATAGTTTTCCCTCTGATGAGGGGCAGTATTTTGGACAGGTGGTCCAAGGAAATACTGAGGGAGGCATGGCGTAGGATACTGATTAAGTTCAGTTGACGATACAGTCTAAGAAGTTTGGATTTGGAGTTCATTTATGAGCTAGGTCCCATCAGACATCCAGACACATTCTAAGACAAGTATTGCTCATTTCGGGAGATGGCTTTCTCCGCGAACTTGAGATATAGAGAGACATAGAAAGAAACATCAAAGCGGATCCACTCACTGAGGCTATTCCTCGAACGCAATAGTTTCGCAAACAGGCTTTGTGAGACTGACTAGTAGAGGAGTTGGGTGTTCGGTATTACACGGGCTGTGAGTATGCGACATCGCAATAATTATCCTTGAGTGCAAGTGGGAGATTGTTGGAGATAGTGCCCTCAGAGTCAATTATTGGATCACAGGCACGTGATTGCAATAATTGATGGAGGACCTGTCCCAGTAGGACAGTATTACTCGAGATGATAGTATGCTATCTGGTTTACCTTTATCATCGTGTACTGCTTTAGGTGACCTGACATGTCGCTATTACACGTTGATAGAGCTTCTAGGATTCTTGCTTGACCACCAGCAGTATGAGGGCGATCATATAAGTGGGAGCTGGGGTCTATAAGCACATCCTTAAAAGGTCCCTAGTCGTGGGAGTTTCGAGACAGGGCATCGATACTCCAGAGTAGACTAGTGTATACAGTCGAGACCCCGATGAGGGGCGGTGGCCGGTCTCACAAGCCACTGGTGTCAGTTGGTGTTAGTTGTATGTATGCCCTAGAGGCCAGTATTGTACAGATGATGTATATTACATTGGATACTTGGACATATATAGAGATGACTTTCTTGCTCGATATGATAGTATGCTATCTGGTTGCTCTTTATCTTAACATGTACACTTGTCTCTTTAAACTGTCTTACAGTTACATGTTGGTAAAGCCCTTAGGATGTGTACTTGACTACCTGGACTATGATGCAGATCATACTAGTGGGGACATGGTAGTCCATAAGTACATCCTTCAATGTCCCTAGTCGTGGGTATATCGAGACGGGGCATCGATATACCAGTGTAGACTAGCGTATACGCCTCTCGACCCATGAGATGGGCGATGGATGATCCCATATCCATTGGTGTTTGACATCAGAGATGGTATACGGGTGCTCAGTGGAGACTGGGTACACTGGACGGACTCGCCGAGAACTCCCAGATGGTATTATACCTCACGTCAGATGGAAGTTCTCTGGTGACACTTGTACAGGTTAGTCTGTAGACCCGAGATCGTCATAGAGTCTTGTGTGATTCCCACTGTGCTTTGATCTCCACCTTACCACGTTCATGAAGGCGTGCAAAACGGTGGTCTTTGGGTACAGTCCCGAGTCACATGGAGGCAATGAGCGATAGGAGGGGTTTCGTCTCTCCCGGTATTGGGGGTTGATGTTGCGCTGTGCTCGATTGGCCGTAACAGGGAAGTCCCTGGCCAGGGCTGATCAGAGATTTGCTGGTAAGTGTTACCAGTAGTTTCTCGACCCGTTATGAGCCTCACATCGGCATGACTTATCGGTTATTGGGGTCTGACGTTTACCACCCCTAGACTTGATATGCGACGTATTAGACGAACAGACCGGACTGTACGGTAAGTGTTACTGGTTGGATTCACAGGAGTGTGAGCGGGCTAGCTCGTCGATCTTCTGATCACTCAATACCCGGATGGCCGTTACGTTTAGCAGACCGCTTGCGGCTTGTGGGTGCTTGATATGATCATCATCTGCTACCGGCGTATTGACGAGTCTTTAGAGTCCTACACAGAGGTTTCCTGGCTCAAGCGAAACGAAATAGGAGCGCATATGAGATATGTGCAGGACCGAGAATAATACGTGTATGTGATACCGTATTCAATTCTCGCGATGAATGTATCGATTGGTTATATACGATATAACCTAGATATCGAATCAAGGATTGATTCGATAAGCCGATACATAGGATACTAGTCGGTTATATGCGATATGACCGGATCGTTAAATCAAGTGTTGATTTAATGATTTAATGTATAATTATATATTTGATATATTACTTTGCATTAACTAGTATTGGTTCACTTTAAATGGATTTTCTCACTTGATGTGCAAGAAGTATATGTGATATACTTTTGTGCACATATTTGTATCATGTTTGATGATACTAGATCATGTGGTTAAGTGTAAAGGATTAAACCATGGTTAAGAGATGATTAGGGTTTTGCTTTTTCATTTATTTATTTGTTTATTTATTTGGAAATGATTTAGATAAGAATGGTGGCTTCTTTTGTTTCTAGTTGAAGCTTCATGAAGCTTTGACTTATGCAACCATTCTTGTCTTCATGCTTAACCCTAATTCATCCAAGTAACCATGGTATATTCTCTACACTTAACCATAGTTAGGATATGATAAGTATTGTTTTCTTTTTCATTTTAAATCACTTATCATATTCTTTCTTCTTCTTGATCTTCTTCTTCAAGAAAGAAACCTTGATGCCATCAATGGCAACTTGAGTTCTAAAGTGAGAAATCAAATTCTAAAGTGAACCCACCTCCTATTTCTTCACCCTCTAGCTCTTGCCAAGTTGTTTTGGGTGTTTTCTTTACAAGTTTCACAAATTTGTGAAGTCGGAGCTTGAACTTGTGATGCCTCGACGTAGATCATCTTCGGCACGAAGCCGACGACCTAGTCCGCCCAATTCTCCGATGAAGCCGACGTTTGAGTTCGGGATTCGAGATGGACAGCGAAAGGACGCCTACGTGGAGCCAAGGAAGTGGATAACTGGATCTACAAAGGTTGTAGCCTCTTTCCTTTAGTTAAAGTGTTAACTAGATTCGTATTTCGCCTAAACATCTAGTCTACGATCCGTATTAGGGTTTCTCGGCACCCATAAAATTTGAAATTGGCATGGTTGATGCCTTGTGAGACCTCTATAGTGTGCCTAGGAACCTTTCACTGGTATAAGAGCCTAGCTAGAGCCTTAGGCGAAGTCTAGACGACGTTTGAAACCCGAACGAACCCGTAACCCTAAAACCCAAGTGCTCTTTGGACTTTTTCTAAAATCTGGGATTTTTCCATATTAAAAATGCTTAAAAAATTCAGCAGAGAATTTTAAGAATTACGGTGCATTTTTTGTTCAATGAACAGTGTAATGCGCGGCGGTTCCGCGGCGGCTTGATGACGTAATCCCTATCTATTTGCACAGTAATTCTTATTTAACAGTGCTGGGTTCTCTGGGTATTTTTAATATTTATTCAAGAGTTGAATTTTCTGGGGTGTTTTAGAGCTTCGATGTTTCGACCGGATTATCAAATTTCGTCTTTGTGTTTTTCCGGATAATTTTTGAATTTGTTAAAAAGTTCGACCGGATATAAATACCCAACTTTTCCCCTGTCGGGAAATTTCCAAGTGTTGGATTTTTCCGTAGTTTAACGACGTTCTAAGTAGTTCAAGTAACGCGATGGACCCTCTAGAAGACAACAAACCTTAACTCGATTATGTGACCGTCTTGAACTGCCCTTTGAACCTTCGGGTTTGGGGCAGTACGGCGTGCCATATGTGAGGCGTTGGCTTGACCCTTCTACGGCTGGACCGTTGGTACTGAGGCACGAACTGAATGTTGTTAGACTTATTTCATGTGTTGAGCTGTATCGGGAAAACTTGGGTATTCGACTGTTCGATCGGAAAGTTTAACATTTTCTGTTTATCTGGAATGTGATACAATAATTGGAATTCACAAACAGTTATGAGATAACTGAATGAATGTTATAAATCTAGCGGTTTAGTTTCACTTGATATTGAAAAGAGTTTTCGATAATGAGACTAAAATGCGGGGTTTATAACTGTTAGGCATGTGATGTCTAAGTATTTCATCTGATTAGGCATGTGATGTCTAAAGAGGTTGCGGATTCCAACTGTTGTAGTTTTACACTTTCTTTTCTGTGACCGTAAGTGCAGTATGTTCATATCGCCGGTTTCGTTGCTATACGTCAACGACAATTGGGGTATGCATACTTACTTACGTTGATGACATGTGATATTATGTGTTGCTGGATATGTTATATTGGATCGTCGTGTTTGAATAGCCGGGGTTTTTTTTTATGTGAGATGAGTGTTTTTCATTTTCATTCATGTAAAAACTTGTATGTAATATTCTTTTTATTTGGGGCACTTCCAGGTAGCGGAAGATGTCACCCTTTGTATATTATTTACTTTTCCGCATTAGGATAGACCCATGGAGGGGAGCACAAGTAACCGGGTTCTGGGGTCCAGTGGGAGACCAACTCGAGGAGTCGAGTCCGGGTCTCCTAACCCTAGAATTGGCAGGGTTGCTTGCCGCTCTCGTAGGGGTCTAGGGGTGTGGGATTGGCTATTCATCACGACCATGGAATCCGTGTTTTATACTGGCTCGTATTGAAAACACGGACGTCCTAGTATATCCAATATTTCATAAGTTTCTTCTGCTGCGATATCTGTGATGTGATCATGTGATGTTCTGTGATGGATACAGTATATAGTATATATGATATATTATATAGACGTTACTTATGTTTTACACCCGTACTAGCCCTGCCCCGCTCTGCCGTTAGTTACCTAACCTAACGGTGCACGAGGGGACATCGAGGCGATTGCGGATGGCATAAGTGTACGTCGTATTTATCTGTGATGTTTAGGTACATAAATGATGAGACTTCATTAATGTGATTAATGAAAGATAAGAAACCTAAGATATTGTGGAATCGAATTTCAAAATAAAAACAGGTAGCTACAGTTCTTGCTTTGCATAGCGGTATATATGATATACCCTGCACCTTATTCGATGAGGAAATGACCGAGATCCCTTCACCGGGAGTGACTCCTTTAGCAATAACTGACAGATGCTACACACTCGGTTTGGTTATTGATTGCTTTTAAGAGTTTTTGCTTTGCACAGTGATATATATGATATATCCCGCACCTCATTCGACGAGGAAAGGGCCGACGATCCCTTCACCGGGAGTGACCCCTTTAGCAAAACTAGAAAAGCCTCAAAATCACTCCATTTTAAAACTTCATTTGATTCTACAACGATATCAAGTTCATTACGCAATAGGTTTTCAGAAAAACCTGACGTAGCCCTCCGTCATTTCAGATAAGAACTGTTTAGTATTCGTGCTGCGTTTGTTGGCCTTTGTCAAGGCGTAGTGTGCGGTAGCTGAATAGTGCTTATCTGCTTATGCATGTGATGCAGATTGTTTCAGGGTAGTCGTACGACCTTGTTGGCCTTTGTCAAGGGTCGTGCGGGTGGGTTTGATTCAATCAAGAAATGACAGGTTGAACTTGACTAGCATCCTGTGATTTGTTGGCCTTTGTCAAGGTCATAGGACACTAGGGGCAAAATATTATATGGAATTTCAAGTGTTGAAATTTGCAATGAGATTGCATACCTTCTATGAGATAGTTGGATCCCGATACCCACTGCGAGTAAGAGTTACTCCTGGGAGAGTTTTACACATTGCAATTAGCTGATCAAGTAGGTGTCTAGAAAGGTGTCAACGGGGTTACGCCTCTGGGAAAACGAGGTTTACATTAATTAGGTTCGTGCGAAAGCACGGGGGACCTCCCTCAAAGTACCGACACTGGCCTGGCTGTAAGATTGGCGAACTTGTAGTGTGTAATTAATCCCGGCTAGTCTTTCCTTTTAGGGTTTGAAGGAAGATTTGATAAAAAGCAGTGGGAGCCATCCTGATTAGATAAGATAATAACCAATCTGATCTTGCACGAGCATACGCTAAAGTGTTTTCTTCTCTCTCTCTCCAGGTTGCGACCATTTCATGCCCTAATGAAGATAATAATATGGATGTATTGACCGAACCCGCATGTTATACTGTGCTGGGGAACGTTGGTTCCGTTCTTTCTTATAAGAGTTATAGGAATGAACAGGATATAGGGGAATACCAGGATTCCCATGCCACCCGAATGAAGAAAGTACATGATGATGCATTTTCTTCGGGTGTGTTCGTTACAGAGAACTGTTTCTCCATTTGCTCTACGTCCTGGGTATTAGATACCGGGTCAGGATCCCATATATGTAATCAGTTACATGGGCTTAGGAAAGGTAGAGAACTTGGAGAAGGTGATAAAGACATTAGAGTTGGAAATGGTGCAATTGTTGCAGCTAAGACTGTCGGGGAATACACCTTGTATTACCAACTGGTAATACATTGGTTCTGAACGAATGCTATTACATGCCGAACCTGATATGCAACATTATATCGGTTTCTTTATTAAGTAAAGAGGGATATAATTTTGTATTACAGGACAATGTTATGAACATTTTCCGTAACCAAAAGTTGGTTGGATCAGGCACGTTGTGCAATGGCATTTATGTTCTAAATCAATCAACAGTTCTGAGCATAACAAACACACACAAGAGGAAGAGTTCAGAACTGAACGAATCCTTCTTGTGGCATTGTAGACTGGGTCACATCAATGCGACACGACTGGCTAAGTTGCATAAGGATGGATATTTAAATCTGTTTGAATTTTCATCTTATGACACTTGCCAGTCATGTTTCAAAGGCAAGATGACCAAAACTCCGTTTACGGGACACGGAGAAAGAGTTACCGAACTCTTGGGACTTATACATAGTGATGTATGCGGTCCCATGTCTACACATGCCAGGGATGGTTCTTCATACTTCATTACATTCACTGACGATCTCTCTAGGTTCGGGTATGTGTTCCTGATGAAACACAAATCAGAAGCTTTTGAGAAATTTAGGGAATATAAACAAGAAGTTGAGAACCAAACCGGAAAAAGTATTAAAATCCTACGATCTGATCGAGGAGGAGAATACTTAAGCAATGAATTCCTAGACTTCCTAAAAGAGAATGGGATTCTCCCTCAGCTGACTCCTCCATATACACCACAGCACAACGGTGTATCAGAACGGAGGAACCGCACCCTATTAGATATGGTGCGCTCTATGATGAGCACAGCTGAGTTACCTATTTCCTTCTGGGGTTATGCGCTGGAGACAGCAGCATACCTATTGAATCAAGTTCCATCTAAATCTGTACCTACCACACCATATGAGATATGGAGTGGGAAGAGACCATGTCTTAAACGAGTTAAGATATGGGGTTGCCCGGCCTATGTCAAAAGGCAAAATCCGGACAAACTCGAGGCATGGTCAGTTCTATGCAAGTTTGTGGGATATCCCAAACATTCACATGGATATCTTTTCTACCATACAGAGGAACAAAAAGTGTTTGTTTCTCGACATGCCACCTTTTTGGAAAAGGAATTTCTTGCAAAGGAAATTAGTGGCGATAAGGTAGAACTGGAAGAAATTCCGGCTACACAAACTCAAACTGAAGATTTAGTGGAACCAGAGGATTCAGTAGCTCCCGACGAACCTCAGCCTCTCCGCCGATCTAGTAGGGTTCCTCGCCAACCTGAGAGATACTACGGTTTTCTCATGGATGGTGGGAGCGAGGATTGCATCATGGAGGATGATGACCCAACTAGCTTCGAGCAGGCCATCACGAGTGGGGACTCAGTGAAATGGCTGGATGCTATGCGGTCCGAGATGGAATCCATGTACACCAACAAAGTATGGACTTTGGAAGTTGCTCCTGAAGGGGTAAAACCCATTGGGAGCAAGTGGATCTTCAAGAAAAAACTTGGTGTAGATGGGAAAGTGGAGACTTTCAAAGCTAGACTTGTAGCAAAGGGTTTTCGTCAAAGACCAGGTGTGGACTATGACGAGACCTTTTCTCCAGTGGCTATGCTTAAATCCATCCGGATCATGCTTGCCATCGCTGCATATCATGATTACGAAATCTGGCAAATGGATGTTAAGACCGCCTTTCTAAATGGTGATTTAGAAGAGTGCGTGTACATGACTCAGCCAGAGGGCTTCGTAAACAGTGAGAGCAGCGGGAAGGTGTGCAAGCTGCTTAAATCCATTTATGGATTAAAGCAAGCATCGCGGAGTTGGAACATCTGCTTTGACGTCGTTATCAAAGAGTTTGATTTCGTCAAAAACCCAGATGAACCTTGTATCTACAAGAAGGTGGCAGAGAGTAAGGTTGTCTTCCTCGTATTATACGTGGACGACATACTCTTGATAGGAAATGATATTCCTATGCTGCAATCGGTCAAGCTCTTCTTATCACAAAGATTCTCAATGAAAGATCTTGGTGATGCCTCCTGCATATTGGGGATTATGATCTATAGAGATAGATCCAAACGGATATTGGGATTGTCCCAATCCAGGTACATTGACACCATATTAAAGAGGTTTAGTATGGAAGAATCCAAGCGTGGGAACTTGCCCACGATCTCTGGAGTCACTCTCTCCAAAGAGATGTCTCCCAAGACTGATTTGGAGAGAGCTCGCATACAAGGGATACCCTATGCTTCGGCTGTAGGCTCTATCATGTACGCGATGCTATGTACCAGACCCGATGTAGCATACTCACTAAGTGTAGTGAGCAGGTATCAAGCTGATCCTGGAGAGAGTCACTGGATAGCTGTGAAGAGCATTCTCAAGTACTTGCGAAGGACTAAAGAGATGCTCTTGGTGTATGGTAACGGAGAACTCCAAGAGGAGTCCTTTACCGATTCGAGCTTCCAGAGTGATAAGGACGACTCTAAGTCGCAGTCGGGATTTGTCTTTACCCTTTACAGAGGGGCGGTTAGCTGGAAGAGTTCCAAGCAGGAAACCGTGGCAGACTCGACGATGGAGGCTGAATACATCGCTGCCAACGATGCTGCCAAAGAGGCTGTCTAGATCAAGAAGTTCATTACTGAACTTGGAGTGGTTCCATCCATTGAGCATCCAATACCTTTGTATTGCGATAACAATGGAGCGGTGGCTTTGGCCAAGGAACCCAGGTCCCATCAGCGATCCAGGCATATTCTGAGGAGGTATCACCTGATCCGGGAGATAGTTGATCGCCGGGAGATCGAGGTCAGGAGGGTTGACACGAAGAACAACACGGCGGATCCACTCACGAAGGCCATTCCCCAGATACAGTTTGAGAGACTCTTCGGGATGCTCGGTATGCGATACTACAGCAGCTGGCCCTAGTGCAAATGGGAGATTGTTAGTTGTATGTATGCCCTAGAGGCCAGTATTGTACAGATGATGTATATTATATTGGATGCTTGGACATATATAGAGATGACTTTCTTGCTCGATATGATAGTATGCTATCTGGTTGCTCTTTATCTTAACATGTACACTTGTCTCTTTAAACTGTCTTACAGTTACATGTTGGTAAAGCCCTTAGGATGTGTACTTGACTACCTGGACTATGATGCAGATCATACTAGTGGGGACATGGTAGTCCATAAGTACATCCTTCAAGGTCCCTAGTCGTGGGTGTATCGAGACGGGGCATTGATATACCAGTGTAGACTAGCGTATACGCCTCTCGACCTATGAGATGGGCGATGGATGATCCCATATCCATTGGTGTTTGACATCAGAGATGGTATACGGGTGCTCAGTGGAGACTGGGTACACTGGACGGACTCGTCGAGAACTCCCAGATGGTATTATACCTCACGTCAGATGGAAGTTCTCTGGTGACACTTGTACAGGTTAGTCTGTAGACCCGAGATCGTCATAGAGTCTTGTGTGATTTCCACTGTGCTTTGATCTCCACCTTACCAAGTCCATGAGGGCGTGCAAAACGGTGGTCTTTGGGTACAGTCCCGAGTCACATGGAGGCAATGAGCGATAGGAGGGGTTTCGTCTCTCCCGGTATTGGGGGTTGATGTTGCGCTGTGCTCGATTGGCCGTAACAGGGAAGTCCCTGGCCAGGGCTGATCAGAGATTTGCTGGTAAGTGTTACCAGTAGTTTCTCGACCCGTTATGAGCCTCACATCGGCACGACTTATCGGTTATTGGGGTCTGACGTTTACCACCCCTAGACTTGATATGCGACGTATCAGACGAACAGACCGGACTGTACGGTAAGTGTTACTGGTTGGATTCACAGGAGTGTGAGCGGGCTAGCTCGTCGATCTTCTGATCGCTCAATACCCGGATGGCCGTTACGTTTAGCAGACCGCTTGCGGCTTGTGGGTGCTTGATATGATCATCATCTGCTACCGGCGTATTGACGAGTCTTTAGAGTCCTACACAGAGGTTTCCTGGCTCAAGCGAAACGAAATAGGAGCGCATATGAGATATGTGCAGGACCGAGAATAATACGTGTATGTGATACCGTATTCAATTCTCGCGATGAATGTATCGATTGGTTATATACGATATAACCTAGATATCGAATCAAGGATTGATTCGATAAGCCGATACATAGGATACTAGTCGGTTATATGCGATATGACCGGATCGTTAAATCAAGTGTTGATTTAATGATTTAATGTATAATTATATATTTGATATATTACTTTGCATTAACTAGTATTGGTTCACTTTAAATGGGTTTTCTCACTTGATGTGCAAGAAGTATATGTGATATACTTTTGTGCATATATTTGTATCATGTTTGATGATACTAGATCATGTGGTTAAGTGTAAAGGATTAAACCATGGTTAAGAGATGATTAGGGTTTTGCTTTTTCATTTATTTATTTGTTTATTTATTTGGAAATGATTTAGATAAGAATGGTGGCTTCTTTTGTTTCTAGTTGAAGCTTCATGAAGCTTTGACTTATGTAACCATTCTTGTCTTCATGCTTAACCCTAACTCATCCAAGTAACCATGGTATATTCTCTACACTTAACCTTAGTTAGGATATGATAAGTATTGTTTTCATTTTCATTTTAAATCACTTATCATATTCTTTCTTCTTCTTGATCTTCTTCTTCAAGAAAGAAACCGTGATGCCATCAATGGCAACTTAAGTTCTAAAGTGAGAAATTAAATTCTAAAGTGAACCCACCTCCTATTTCTTCACCCTCTACCTCTTGCCAAGTTGTTTTGGGTGTTTTCTTCACAAGTTTCATAAATTTGTGAAGTCGGAGCTTGAACTTGTGATGCCTCGACGTAGATCATCTTCGGCACGAAGCCGACGACCTAGTCCGCCCAATTCTCCGATGAAGCCGACGTTTGAGTTCGGGATTCGAGATGGACAGCGAGAGGACGCCTACGTGGAGCCAAGGAAGTGGATAACCGGATCTACAAAGGTTGTAGCTTCTTTCCTTTAGTTAAAGTGTTAACTAGATTCGTATTTCGCCTAAACATCTAGTCTACGATCCGTATTAGGGTTTCTCGGCACCCATAAAATTTGAAATTGGCATGGTTGATGCCTTGTGAGACCTCTATAGTGTGCCTAGGAACCTTTCAGTTGGTTCACCTAAGATGTATACAGGTGCTCATTGGGTTATGAGTACACCGGACAGGACTCGTCGGGAACATGCTAGTTAGTCTTATACCTGACGTCAGATAGCAGTTCCCTGGTGACATGTGTACAGGTTAGTTCATCGACCTGGGGATCGTCATTTGTTTTGTGTGAGTTCCCACTGTACTTTGATTACTACCCTACCACGCTCAAAGGAGACGTGCAAACAGGTTTTAGTTGGGTACAGTCCCGAGCCACATGGAGGCAGTGAGCGGATCTTCAGGGGTTCGTCTCTCCCGGTATTGGGGGTGGGGTCGCGCTGTGTCTAGGAGAGCCATTACACGAAGCCCTCGGCCGAGGCAGGAGATTTACTGGTAGGTATTCCAGTAGTATCTCAGGGTGTTCTGGGCTACACTCCGACACGACTTGTACCGCTTTTGGGGGTCTGACTTTTACCAACCCCCTAGGCCCGCCATGCGATGCTCATAGACGAACGGACCGGACTGTACGGATATTGTCACTGACATGCTTAGTAGGGTGTCAGGATGAGTTCGCTCATCGACGTCCCTTTTGGTCAATACCTGGTAGCCCGTTACGTATTGGCTTATACCTCTGACGTGCTAGTGGTTAAATCCACAACCAAGGTGTTGACGAGTCTTTAGAGTCCCCCGCATTCAGTTGCTCAAGTTTTCGGGCGAAACGCTGTAGAGGCCGTATGGAGATATGGCAGGGTTCGATCAGATACGTGCGGTATTGCACGGATCAGGATCGGACGGATAATACTAGAAGGCTTTGGTTTAAGCCGGATACTAGTATAGTACAGTGTAGATTTTGTCTCATTGCATTTGTATTTCGGTCGGAATACAAATGCGGGTGTGTATGCACAGTAGCGGGGTTTTTTCTGTAATTTATTACGGGACCAGTTTTCTGGAGTTGCCAGTTTGCTTTCCGTTTCGGCCATTTTCATTTGTATCTTTCAATGGCTGAAGATTGGTGGAGGAGGGCTTATTTGCATTTGTGCAAATAAGCATTTTTGGAGGGTGGTGATTGCATATTATTGTATCATGATGGTGCACCATCACTTGACTTTCTTTGTTCATGATGGCTTGACCTTTTGGAGTCATCATGCTTGAGATGATGGTTGTGTTGGAGTGTTGGTTTAGGCTAGTGATCATTTTTTTGCATGATAGCCTTTTCTCTCTCTCTCCCCTTTTTCATTTTCTTGTGAGACTCCCCTCTCATTTTCTCTCCACTCCCACACTTTCCCATGGCCGGCCATTCATTGAGAGAGGGGCTGTCCATGTTTTTTGATGGAGGATTTTTGCTCTCTCATTCTTGCAAAAATCCCCAAGTTCCTCTACAAAATATGTATCATTTCCTCCACCACAAAGGCAACATCCTCTACCCCAACTGAGACATGAGCACTACACATTCTACAGTAAATCTTGGGCACGTCGACTCGCCAGCTTCGTGTCCGAGTTGCCTCGGTATAGAGGTGGGAGCCCGTAAAAGAAGCCGGCGACGTGGTGCCCTTCCGGCGACGAGATGGAGACCGGAGATTCCGCGGAAGATCGGGAAGACGACGAGAAGACCGGAGGACTCGGATCACTCGGTATATCTCTCTTCCCCATCTTGTAGTTAGCTAGGACTAGTTAATGGCCCGATCCGGGTTTTAGTGCGTGGTGGTGCCGGTTTCAAGAAAATTAAAGTTTACCATCGCTTCCGCATTTGGCCTCGGGATGGAGGCCGGGGCGCCACCGTGCACTTACAGGGAAATCTTCACTTGCCATGATCGCAGCGAAGGGATGTCAACACGGAGCTTTCGAAGTGAAGGACCGGTCTACAAAGGTTGTATTCCTTGCTCACTACTTGTAATGGTTGATTACATGTTCATTTCTTTTATTTACTCTAGCTTGATCCTTGCTTTGGATTGATTAGCACCTTAGAATTTTTTAATTTGGCATGGTAGTTGCTGTGAAAACCCAGTAGGGTGCTAAGGAATCCCAACAGTGGTATCAGAGCCTGGCTAGAGTATTAGACGAATTGTTAGATTACGAAACCGAAACGAACTCCAAAACTTGAAACCCTAAAATCCAGGTTCTGACGATTTTTATATGAGCTCTAAATTTTTTTTAAACAAGTGCAGAATCATATATGTGTGATAACATGAATACTGGTGAAATTTAGAGCAATTTGGACACTTTTTGGCCGGCGAGACCCCCCATATCGGCCAAATCCGAACCCCCCTCCAAATTTTTTCAGTGTTCCATTGCATGGGTTTTGATGTTTCAGGTGTCGTTTTTTTTTGCTAATTTTGCATATGATATAATCTTACACTATAAACAATTCGGAGTGTTGCGTATTCGTAGTTTAACATTGTATTTGGGTTTTCACAAGTTATCTAGGAGAAGTTAAAAAGTTCGATCGAGTGTCAAAAACCCATTTTTCCAAATTTAACATATTCGGAAAAACATGCAAGTAATTCTGTGGACCCTCTAGAAGAATGAAACCTTAACTCGACTTTTTGGATCGCGGAACCGCGGTCATACCCTAGGGTTTGCCACAGTTCCGTGGCGACATGAGTGAGGCTTGGGTTTTCCCTTCTACGGTTGGTCTATAGGTACTGCGGTATGTTCCGAGTATTATTAAAACTGTGCTCAAGTGTTGAGCTGTCGGGAAATTGTGGGACTTTGATGAATTGATCGATAAGTTTAACGTCGTCCGGATATCATGTGATGGGATACAATAATTGGAATCTATCTAGTTGCATGCAAGTTTAACATTTCGGCCTCGGACGGAATCGGGAATCTTGTTGAATTACCCGACTTCCTTTGAAAAGTGTTTTCATGGTTGGGACCTAAATGTAAAATCTGCATTGTTAGGCATGAAATCCAGATTATATGATATTCCGAGTTTATGATGTCTAAGGGCATTGCGGATTCTAATTGTTGTAGTTTTTCACTTTCTTTTTTGCGACCGTAAGTGTAATATGTGGTGTATCGCCGGTTTCGTTGCTATATGTCAACGACAATTGGGATACACATATTTACTTACATTGATGACATGCGATATTATGTGTTGCTAGGATATGTTATATTGGATCGTCGTGTTTGAATAGCCGGGGGTTTTATGTGAGATGAGAGTTTTTCATTTTCATTCATGTAAAAACTTGTATGTAATATTCTTTTATTGGGACACTTCCGGGTTGAGGAAGATGTCACCATTGTATATTATTTACGTTTACGTATTAGGATAGACCCAAAGAGGGGAGCACACGTAACCGGGTTCTAGAGTCCAGTGGGAGACCATCTCGAGGCGTCGAGTCCAGGTCTCCTAACTCTAGAATTGGGAGGGTTGCTTGCCACTCTCGTAGGGGTCTAGGGATGTGGCTTTGGCTATTCATCACGACTGTGGAATCCGTGTTTTATACAAGCTTAATATAGAACCTGGAAATCCTAGTATATCCAATATTTCATATGTTGTTTTTTGCTGCGATATCTGTGATGCGATCATTTGATATGTTGAGATAGATACTGTATATGGTATATATGATATATTATATAGTCGTTACTTATGTCTTACACCGGCGCTATCCCTGCCCCGCTTTGCCGTTAGTTACCTAACCTAACGGTGCATGACGGGACATCGAGGCGAATACTGATAACATAAGCGTACGTTGTATTTATCTGTGATGCTTAGGTAACTTAAATGATGGGAATTCATTAATGAGATTAATGAAAGAAAAGAAACCTATAAGATTTTGTAGAAACTTGTTTTAAAAAAAAACTGATAGCTCTAGTTCTTGCTTTGCATAGCGGTATTCCTTGTAGAATATCCAGCACCTTATTCGATAAGGAAAAAGCCGAGATCCCTTCACCGGGAGTGACCTCTTTAGTGAAACTAGCAGATACTACAAACTCGGTTTGTCTTTTGATTGCTTTTATAGTTTTTGCTTTGCATAGTGGTATTGTGAATATCCTGCACCTCATTCGACGAGGAAAGAGTCGAGATCCCTTGACCGGGAGTGACCTCTTTTGCGAAACTGGCAAAAGCCTAAAAAACACTCCATTTCAAAATCACTCGATTCTACAACGATATCAAGTTCATTATGCAAAAGGTTTTCTTAAAAACCTGTCGTAGCCCTCCATCATTTCAGATAAGTAGTAGTTAGTATTCGTGCTGCATTTGTTGGCCTTTGTCAAGGCGTAGTGTGTGGTAGCTGATTAGTGCTTATTTACATAAGCATATGATACGATTGAGTTAGGGTAGTCGTGCGACTTTGTTGGCCTTTGTCAAGGGTCGTGTGGGTGGGTTTAATTCAATCAGGAAATGACGGGTTGAACTTGACTTGCATCCTATGGTTTGTTGGCCTTTGTCAAGGTCATAGGAGGTTAGGGCCAAAATATTATCGGGAAATTCAAGTGTTGAAATTTGCAATGAGATTGCATACCTTCAATGAGATAGTTGGATCCCAATATCCACTGCGAGTAAGAGTTACTCCTGGGAGAGTTTTGAACATTACAATTAACCGATCAAGTAGGTGTCTAGAAAGGTGTCAACGGGGTTACGCCCCTGGAAAAACGAGATTTATTTTAATTAGGTTTGTGCGAAAGCACGGGGAAGCTCCCTCAAAGTACCAGCACTGGCCTGGCTGAAAGATTGGCGAACTTGTAGGCTGTAATTAATCTCGGCTAGTCTTTCCTTTTAGTGTTTGAAGGAAGATTTGATAAAAACAGTGGGAGCTATCCTGATTAGATAAAATAATAACCAATCTGATCTTGCATGAGCATACGCTGAGTGTTTTCTTCTCTCTCTCTACTGGTAGCGACCATGTCACGCCTTAATCAAGATAATAATATAGATGTATTGACCGAACCGGCTTGTTATACTGTGCTGGGGAACGTTGGTCCCGCTCCAACTTATAATTGTTATAAGACCGAGCGGGAAATAGGGGATTACCAGAATTCTTGTGCCGCCCAAACGAAGAAAGTGCATATTGATGCATCTTCTTCGGGTGTGTTCATTACCGAGAACTGTTTTTCAGTATCCTCTACGTCCTGGGTATGTAATACCGGATCAGAATCCCACTTATGTAATCTGTTACATGGGCTACAGATAGGTAGAGAACTGAGAACGGGTGATAAAGTTTCAAGAAAGGAAACGGTGCAATTGTTGCAGCCAAAGTGTTGGCAGTTATCACCCTGTATTACCAAATACATTGATTCTGAACGAATGTTATTAGATACCGAACCTAATATAAAACATCATATCAGTCTCTTTATTTAGTAAAGAAGGATATAATTTTGTATTGTTGGATAATGTTTTGAACATTTCCTATATCAAGAGTTGATCGATTCATGCACGTTATCTAAAAGTATATACGTTCTAAATCAAACCACAGTTCTTAACGTACAGAACACACACAAAAGGAAGAGTTCAGAAATGAATGAATCCTTCTTGAGGCATTGTAGACTAGGTCATATCAATGCGACCCGACTAGCTAAGTTATATTAAGATGCATATTTAAATCAATTTGAATTTATATCTTGTGAAACATGCCAGTCATGTCACAAAGATAAGATGACCATAGCTCCGTTTATAGGAAACAGAGAAAAAGTTAGTGAACTCTTGGGACTGATACATAATGATGTATGTATTGTTGGAGATAGTGCCCTCAGAGTCAATTATTTGATCACAGGCACGTGATTGCAATGATTGAGAGAGGACCTATGCCGATAGGACAGTCTTACTCAAGATGATAGTATGCTATCTGGTTTATCTTTATCATCGTGTACTGCTTTAAGTGACCTTACAGGTCACTATTGCACGTTGATAGAGCCCTTAGGATTCTTGCTTGATGGCTAGCAGTATGATGACGATCATATACGTGGGAGCTGGGGTCTATAAGGACATCCTTAAAAGGTCCCTAGTCGTGGGAGTTTCGAGACAGGGCATCGATACTCTAGAGTAGAATAGTGTATACAGTCGAGACCCCGACGAGGGGGGGTGGCCGGTCTCACAAGCCACTGGTGTCAGTTGGTTCACCTAAGATGTATACATGTGCTCATTGGGTTATGAGTACACCGGACAGGACTCGCCGGGAACATGCTAGTTGGTCTTATACCTGACGTCAGATAGCAGTTCCCTGGTGACATGTGTACAGGTTAGTTCATCGACCTGAGATCGTCTTTTGTCTCGTGTGAGTTCCCACTGTACTTTGATTACTACCCTACCACGCTCAAAGGATTTTTGCAAACAGGTTTTAGTTGGGTACAGTCCCGAGCCACATGGAGGCAGTGAGCGGATCTTCAGGGGTTCGTCTCTCCCGGTATTGAGGGTGAGGTCGCGCTGTGTCTAGGAGAGCCATTACACAAAGTCCTTGGCCAAGACAGGAGATTTACTGGTAGGTATTCCAGTAGTATCTTAGGGTGTTCTGGGCTACACTCCGACACGACTTGTACCGCTTTTGGGTGTCTGACTTTTACCAACCCCCTAGGCCCGTCATGCGATGCTCATAGACGAATGGACCGGACTGTACGGATATTGTCACTGACAGGCTCAGTAGGGTGTCAGGATGAGTTCGCTCATCGGCGTTCCTTTTGGTCAATACCTGGTAGCCCGTTACGTATGGATAATACCTCTGACGTGCTAGTGGTTAAATCCACAACCAAAGTATTGATGAGTGTTTAGAGTCCCCCAAAGACCGTTTCTCAAGTTTCGGGCGAAACGCTGTAGAGACCGTATGGAGATATGGCAGGGTTCGATCATGTACGTGCAGTATTGTACGGATCATGATCGGACGGTTAATACTAGCGGGCTTTGGTTTAAGCCGGATCCTAGTATTGTACAGTGTAGATTTTGTCTCGTTGCATTTATATTCGGTCGGAATACAAATGCGGGTATGTATATACAGTAGCGGGGTTTTCCTGTAATTTATTACGGGATCGTTTTTCTGAAGTTGCCAGTTTGCTTTCCGTTTCGGCCATTTTCCTTTGTTTCTTTCCTTGGCTGAAAATCGGTGGAGGAGGGCTTATTTGCAAATGTGCAAATTAGCATTGTGGAGGGTGTTTCTTGTAATTGGTAGTTTCATGATGGTTACACCATACATTGACTTCTTGGTTCATGATTGTTCATGATGGCTTGACTTGTGGAGATATGATGGTTGATTGATATGGGTATGATTATTGAAGTGACAAATTTTCATCATGATCTTTCACCCTTTACTCTTGCTTGTATTATGGCTTTCCCCTCCACTTGTTTTCTCTCTCTCTCTCTCCCTTCATCAAGTTTGGCCGGCCAAGCTTGATGAGGGCTGTCCAATTTTTGGTGGGGATTTAATTCTCATTTTGATTGCCACAAAATTGATTAGCTCCTTTTCAAAGCTCATCCCTCCACCTCCACTCCTTCAATGGCAACTACAAAGAACCCCATGAAACATAGAGTTCTACACTTATCCTACAACATTCTTGGGCACGTCGACTCGCCAACTTCGTGCCCGAGTTGCCTCGGTCCAGAAGTGGGAGCCTGTAAAAGAACCCGGCGATGTGGTGCCCTTCTGACGAGGAGATGAAGACCGGAGATTCCGCGGGGAGATCGGGACGACGACGAGAAGACCGAAGGACACGGATCGCTCGGTATATCTCTCTACCCCTTCTCTAGTTAGCTAGGATTAGGTTAATGGCCCGATCCGGGTTTAAAAGTCCGCGGTAGCGCCGGTTCTAGTTTATAGAAAAGTTTTGTATTCTGTATTTTGGCCTCGTACAGACGGCCGGGACGCTGCCGTGCACTTACACTGGTATCAGAGCCACGCCATTAACCTAGTCTAGCTTGCTCTAGTGTGTTTAAAAGTTCGATCGAGCGGATTTTCTAAAATGCCCATTTCCAACTCCAGTTTTCTGTCTATTTTATTTTGTGCTCCAAAAATTTTTCTGAGAGTGTCAAAAAACTGTGCAGGGTTTTTTTAAGTATTCTGTGAAATTTTTGTTCACTGTTGTTCCTGTAGCACCGCGGAACCGCGGCCTTACCCCTATTCCGGCCGCGGTTCCACCGCAGTATTAAGGAAATAGTGCACCAAATTTTTACAGAGGGTCTTGGATTTGGAAATGGGGGTTTTGGTATATTCTTTTTGGTCCCAGATTTTCTTTGAGTGCTACAGTTGTTCTTGGGGCCCACTTCTGGAATTTTGGTCGATCGAAAATTTTAAACATGTTAGTTCACAGTATTTACATTATATCTGCGACCGTGAATGTCATTTGATCGGTAAATCCTGTCTAACTGCTATAGCCATTTTAGACGGATTTGCGAACGTGACATTCACGTTGATGTTCTCTGTTGTGCTGTGATGTTGCGGATTGTCGTGGTGGATAGCCTGGATGCAATGGTAGTACAGTTTGGTTTATTATGTACATTTGATATTGCGGGGTGAGCGTCCGACATGTGGACTGACGTCACTGCCTGTTTGTATATTATTCTTTTGGGGCACGACCGGGCTGAGGTCGATGTACCCGTTGTATGTATATTTTACTTTCTGTCCTAGGATTACCTCACGGAGGGGTGCACGGGTAGCCGGATTCTAGAGGGCAACGGGCCCGCATCTCATGGCGTTGAGACGGAGGGGGCTTCACTCTAGAATTGGCGGGCTATTCGCCGCACTCGTTGGGGGTATAGGTTGACCCAGGAGGGGTGCCCAAGTTACCGGATTCCGTGAAGTGCTGGGTAGTCCATTCACGTTGTTGAAGGGGGCTGCCTTGCTTCAGGTTTTGGCGGGTAACTTTCCGCGCCCGTAGGGGTCTAGTATTTCATTGCACATGCTATCCACACGACCAGAGGAACGCCGAGTTTCAGTAGCGGCTCTATGAAACCCGAGGATCCCAGATATCTGTATTGTTCTGTGATACTTATTACATTTCTGTGATGTTGCTTTTTATCACGCCTTGAGCGAATATTATATATTGATATATATATACTAGTAGATGTTGTATATGTTTTGCATCCGCGCTAGTCCAGTCCCCGCTCTGTCGTTAGTTAAGTAACCTAATAGGTAATGACGGGACCCAGTGGCGAATGCAGATGGCATATACGTACATCATTATTTTCGTTCTTTATTGGTGTGATCAATTGATGGGACTGCGTTGAATCGGATCAATGCAAGCTAAACAAACCTATTCTGATGTTGTTGGAATATTTTTCAAAAAAAGCTGCTATTGCAAGGGCGTTCTCTTTTGTTTTGCATAGTGGTATTCGGTTATGAATATCCAGCACCTCAGTCGACGAGGCAAGGGCCGAGATCCCTTCACCGGGAGTGACCCCTTGGACAGAAGTTTGCGTCAGGGCAATAACTTCACTATAGTTGATTACTTTTGCTTTGCATCGTGGTATTCAGTTGGAATATCCTGCACCTCATTCTACGGGGAAAGAGCCGAGATCCCTTCACCGAGAGTGACCTCTTTAGTAAAGGTTTTCGCCACTATATTTTTATAAAAGCTATCCAGTTCCTTCAACGATATTAAGTTTATTACGTTAAAGGTTTTTTGCCAAAAACCATTTGTAGCCCTCCGTCATTTCGGACGGGTAGCACGTAGTATTCATGCTATATTTGTTGACCTTCGTCAAGGCATAGTGAATGGTAGCTATTTGTTACTCTTCTGTTGCATAGATAGATGCGTTGGTTTGGGACAGTCGTACTGCCTTGTTGGCCAAAATCAAGGGTAGGTACGGGTGGGTTCAAATTAACCTGGACAATGACGGGTAGAACTTGACATGTGACTTATGATTTGTTGACCTTCGTCAAGGTCATAAGAGCATGGGGTAAAAATCACATCGGGAGTTTCTAAAGAAACTAAAACTTGCCAGATATGCGCATACTTTCTGGAGTGTGATAACGTGAGTGGATTCCGTCACGTTATCATGCGATGATAGTTGGATCCCGATTCCCACTGATGAGTTGGTTTACTCCTCGGGTGATCACGACCAATTCTCCTTTCAGGTTTGGAAGAGAATTTGACGTTACAGTGGGAGGTTTCCTGATTAGATAAATTGATAACCATTCTGATTTAGGTTAGAGTGCACGCTGAGTGTTTCTTTTCTCTCTCTTTTTGGCAGAGACCATGACTCGACCCTAGACTATGACTCAGTAACCAAGATTAACCGAACCTTCTTATAAGACTGGCTTTTGGATTGTCAGAGTTGCATACCTCATTGCCACTCCTACTTTAACCCTTTTCTCCAGAACACCCCGTATTACTACGAACGTCCAATTCCATTGGATAAAACCATCGTATGGTTATATACGAACTTGAAGGAATTTATTCGAGGATGGTTTCAGGTTCTGGAGAAAACGAATAAGACTATTCAGTTGTCTTTTCCTTTTACTTTCTCTCAGGTTACGAGTGCTCCTTGGATTAGGGGATAGTACACCCGTTACGCCTATTGGATAGTCTTCTTCCAAACCTTAGGCTGGTGCCGAACGGTAGGGAATGAAGAAAGCCGATTAGCCTAAGTGTGGTGTACAGAAAGTATTAAGTTAAGACAAATAAATGGATTAGAAGAAGGGCAAAGTAAATTGCGACTGCTATTCACGACCAAACCAAGTATTTCATTACCACTCCCACTTCAACTTTGTATTTCTCCAGAACACTCCGTATCACCACGAAGATCCACAGTTATTTGGATACTCCATCATATGGTTATATACGAACTCGAAAGGAACTTGTTCCAGTTCCGGGATGGATTCTGGTTCAGGAGAAATAGGAATAAGCTTTATTCGGTTGTCTTTTATCTTCACCTTCTCTCGCATTGCGAGTGCTCCTAGGATTAGGATAGTACACCCATTATGCTTATTGGATAGTCTTCTTCCAAACCATAGGCTGGTGCCGAACGGTAGGGAAAAAAGTAAACCAATTGGCTTAAAGGGGTGTGCAGAAGGTAATGACTAAAGACATATGAAGGGATGTGGAGAGATGGCATAGAAATATATGGTTACAGTTGTGAATCTAGATAATGGAAGAGGCATTACTAGGAATACCAGGATACCCCTACGAAACATTTCAATATTTCAGTCTCACTGTGTACTGTTAAAAGAAAACTGATTTCCCAATTAGCCCTTGCTCCAAGGTATGTATTTACCAGGTTTGATTCTCACATCTGTATGGTTTTACAGATGATGAGTGGGAGTAAGTTATTGGGAATTGTGTGATCATCCTCATTATATCGGGATTCGTTGTAATCGGTTATATTTGAGGAAGTCACCTGGGTTGTTTGCCGGACGGCAAATATTTGGTTTTGAATATTCGCTGTTATGCACCAATTTCAAATTGATATATCTGTACGTCTATTTTTTATTGATTGAGATATACTTTTTTGAAATTATGTCGATGCCATTTACCTATATCAGTGGATGGTTAGGTAAGGAGTATTAAACAGCGATGTAATTCTTCTTAACCATAAGTACAGTTTTCAACCTACGACACACAGCGAATGAGTTATTAGACTTAGGGGACTTATACAGAGTATTGTATATTGTCCAATGTCCATTAGGACAGAGGGGTTGGTCCTCGTACTATATTCGGTTTACTTATGACTTCTCTAGTTTTTAGACAAGTGTTTCGTAGAAACGCAAGGTCCGAATTTTGAGAAGTTATAGGTATAAGAATAAAGTAGAGAACCAGGTGTTGCAAGTATCAGGATTCTTCAAGGTGATCGAAGATGTAGATACTTGTGTATGGTATTCAGTTGATAATAATGATCAAGAGAACTTGCTTCTCTTTCAGGTTACTCATAATTGGAAGCATTCCTAAGTTGAGTAACACTGATCGGCCTCTTTCCATTTAGTTGACATGCACTGGAGACAACCGCATGATTTGAATCTGGTTTAATTAAATCAGTGCCTCTGTTTCTATATTGGATATAGAACAGTTCATATCTTGACATTGTTAAGGTACGGGGAGTTGTCCGGCTTATGCTTAAAACCAGACTCTGGATAACTCAAGGCACATTTCTGTAATAGCTGTTTGTGGGTTGACCCGGGCTATGACGAGGGTTGACTTTCTACCATCTGGAAGAACAATAGTGATATTGTTCTTGACTCGCCACAGTTTTAATAAAAATGGATTTTTTCAGAAAACAGTAGTGGGAGTATGGTAGAACTGAAAGTGATTCCAGAACAGCAAACGATTACTGAAGATTTGATAAGAACCTAAAGATTCAATCTGGTTTGACATTCCATTGGCCACTTCGCAGATATGGTGGGTAACCTCAGGCACCCGAGAGGTACTCCGGTAGCCTCAAAGACGGTGGCAGGGAAGTTCTTGTTTACCCAGACTTCCCATTGCTGTTGTTCCAGACTGTGAGACCCGGCAGGAGGATGAGTATAGCGTCGTTCTAAACTAGCTTTAGAAGCGCACGTGTATATTATTCTGCCAGAGGGTTATCGTAGTCAGTGGGAGCAGTGGAAGCATTGGTGGACAAGTAGCTTATGTCTATGGACTAAAGCAGATATAGCGGAGATGGATCATCTATTTCTGATGTGACAGTCATATGTTTGACTTCATCAGAATAGGGGATGGATCTGTTAAGAAGGTAGTAGCGTGTGATGTCCTGGTATTTGGATGACATACACAGAGTAGGAAGTGAAGTTCCTATACTACGATCGGTTATACTTTGGTTGTCACACAGTAGTTTCTCCACTTGGGACTTGGATATTATATCAAGACATTCTGGTTACTGGATCTATGGTTTTAGATCTAGATTTGGGTAGTTTCCCAATCTGGGTATTTAGACAGCATTCTAAAGGTGTTTTAGAATGGACGACTCCAGGCATGGTAGTGTACCTGCAGGTGATGGAGTCACCCTCTCTAAAGGTGTCTTATAGACTAAAGGGGAGAGGGATGTGCATGATTGGTAGATCACTTGCTTAGGCAATTGAGTCAATCATGAGATGTCAAGTACCACACTAGATGTTTTTGCACTACATGCAATAAGTTGATATTGATCCAATCCTGGAGAAACGATTGGAAGCAGTGTTAGAACATAAGTGGATGTTCTAGGGATATGATAACGACAACCTCATTCGGGAGACAGTTATCATTCCAGGCTTCTAAGGTGACATGGATGACAGAGTGACTGTCAGAGTTATAGTTTTCCCTCTGACGAGGGGCAGTATTTTTGACAGGTGGTCCAGGTGGATACTGAGGGAGGTATGGCGCAGGATACTGATTAAGTTCAGTTGACGATACAGTCTGAGAAGTTTGGATTTAGAGTTCATTTATGAACTAAGTCCCATCAGATATCCAGACATACTCTAAGACAGGTATTGCTCATTTCGGGAGATGGCTTTCTCCGCGAACTTGAGATAAAGAGAGACATAGAAAGAAACATTAGGGCAGATCCACTCACTGTGGCTATTCCTCGAACGCATTAGTTTCGCAAACGGGTTTTGTGAGACTGATTAGTAGAGAAGTTGGATGTTCGGTATCACACGGGCTGTGAGTATGCGACAACGCAATAATTAGCCTTGAGTGCAAGTGGGAGATTGTTGGAGATAGTGCCCTCAGAGTCAATTATTGGATCACAGGCACGTGATTGCAATGATTGAAAGAGGACCTATGCTGGTAGGACAGTCTTACTCAAGATGATAGTATGCTATCTGGTTTATCTTTATCATCGTGTACTGCTTTAGGTGACCTTACAGGTCACTATTGCACGTTGATAGAGCCCTTAGGATTCTTGGTTGACAGCCAGCAGTATGATGGCGATCATATACGTAGGAGCTGGGGTCTATAAGCACATCCTTAAAAGGTCCCAAGTCGTGGGAGTTTCGAGACAGGGCATCGATACTCGAGAGTAGACTAGTGTATACAGTCGAGACCCCGACGAGGGGCAGTGGCTGGTCTCATAAGCCATTGGTGTTAGTTGGCTCACCTAAGATGTATACAGGTGCTCATTGGGTTATGAGTATACCGGACATGACTCGCCGGGAACATGCTAGTTGGTCTTATACCTGACGTTAGATAGCAGTTCCCTGGTGACATGTGTACAGGTTAGTTCATCGACCGGAGATCGTCATTTGTCTCGTATGAGTTCCCACTGTACTTTGATTACTACCCTACCACGCCCAAAGGAGTTGTGCAAACAGGTTTTAGTTGGGTACAGTCTCGTGCCACATGGAGGCAGCGAGCGGATCTTCAGGGGTTCGTCTCTCCCGGTATTGGGGGTGAGGTCACGCTGTGTCTAGGAGAGCCATTACACGAAGTCCTTGGACAAGGCAGGAGATTTACTGGTAGGTATTCCAGTAGTATCTCAGGGTGTTCTGGGGTTCACTTCGACACGACTTGTACCGCTTTTGGGGGTCTGACTTTTACCAACCCCCTAGGCCCGCCATGCTATGCTTATAAACGAATGGACCGGACTGTACGGATATTGTCACTGACAGGCTCAGTAGGGTGTCAGGATGAGTTCGCTCATCGACGTCCCTTTTGGTCAATACCTGGTAGCCCGTTACGTATGGCTAATACCTCTGACGTGCTAGTGGTTAAGTCCACAACCAAAGTATTGACGAGTCTTTAGAGCCCCCCACAGTCCGTTTCTCAAGTTTCGGGCGAAATGCTGTAGAGGCCGTATGGAGATATGGCAGGGTTCGATCATGTACGTGCGGTATTACACGGATCATGATCGGACGGTTAATACTAGCGGGCTTTGGTTTAAGCCGGATCCTAGTATTGTACAGTGTAGATTTTGTCTCTTTACATTTATATTCGGTCGAAATATAAATGCGGGTATGTATATACAGTAGCGGGGTTTTCCTGTAATTTATTATGGGATCGTTTTTCTGAAGTTGCCAGTTTGCTTTCCGTTTTGGCCATTTTCCTTTGTTTCTTTCCTTGGCTGAAAATCGGTGGAGGAGGGCTTATTTGCAAATGTGCAAATTAGCATTGTGGAGGGTGTTTCTTGTAATTGGTAGTTTCATGATGGTTCCACCATACATTGATTTCTTGGTTCATGATTGTTCATGATGGCTTGACTTGTGGAGATATGATAGTTGATTGATATGGGTATGATTATTGAAGTGACAAATTTTCATCATGATCTTTCACCCTTTACTCTTGCCTGTATTATGGCTTTCCCCCCCACTTGTTTTTTCTCTCTCTCTCTCCCTTCATCAAGTTTGGCCGGCCAAGCTTGATGAGGGTTGTCCAAGGGGATTTAATTCTCATTTTGATTGCCACAAAATTGATTAGCTCCTTTTCAAAGCTCATCCCTCCACCTCCACTCCTTCAATGGCAACTACAAAGAACCCCATGAGACATAGAGTTCTACACTTATCTTACAGCATTCTTGGGCACGTCGACTCACCAACTTCGTGTTCGAGTTGCCTCGGTCCAGAGGTGGGATCCCGTAAAAGAACCCGGCGATGTGGTGCCTTTCCGACGAGGAGATGAAGACGGAGATTCCGCGGGGAGATCGGGACGACGACGAGAAGACCGAAGGACACGGATCGCTCGGTATATCTCTCTACCCCTTCTCTAGTTAGCTAGGATTAGGTTAATGGCCCGATCCGGGTTTAAAAGTCCGCGGTAGCGCCGGTTCTAGTTTATAGAAAAGTTTTGTATTCCGCATTTTGGCCTCGTACAGACGGCCGGGGCGCTGCCGTGCACTTACACGTATGTCCCCTGTCTACACATGCCAGGACCGGTTCTTTGAACTTCATTACATTCACTGATGATCTCTCAAGATTCGGACATATGTTCCTGTTGAAACACAAGTCTGAAGCTTTTGAAAAATTCAATGAATATAAGTCTGAAGTAGGGAACCACAACGGGTATAAGTATTATGTCTTATGATGAGATCAGGGAGGAGAATACTTGAGCATGGAATTCCTGGACTATTCTAAAGGAGAATGAGATTCTCTCTCAGCATTACTGTCACGACCCGAAATGGCACGTGACTGGCTCTTGAATCATATGAAGTCTATAGGATCCCATCTAATTCAAGTAAGCCAAAAGCTCAGAAATCTAAAACCATTTTAAATAATAAATGAAGGAAAACTGGTTTTAAAGAAGTGGTTTTAATAGCATAAGCCGAATTATGCGTTTTAAAAACCTAAGTCTTTTCTAAAAATTTCGGCAGAGTTTCCTTTGTAAATACTGGCTCCAAAAGGGGTACAACATACATAATATGAATAAAGGCATCCCCAAGCGGGAGCTAGCTCTTCGTCAAACGACAGTCACAACCACGCAAGCAATATAATATACAACGCCGAAGGGCGAGGATCAAAACTCAAGGAAACTCAAAATCATCAAGAAAACCATAATAATACAAGCGCGACTCTACGGTCGAAAGAAATAATACACTGGTTTTCTAAGTATGAACAATATACAAGTCTGGTTGATGGAATTTTACTAGATACAACTGGAAATAAATAAGTACAATGGTGGTCATGATCCAAGTGAACCCACCTACCCAAGCAAATCACCCGGAAAGAAGCAGTGTGCCAGAAGCTGTAATGAAACCTGTACGGCAAAACCTGCACGAACTGTGGCACAACGGGGGTGAGTTGCCAACTCGTGAGTAGAAAACATCACAGAGCAGAAATCGTATGTATGACTCCATCCTAGATCAATACGATCAGTAATATACATCCTCAATACGATAAAGTCTGAAGCATGATAAGGTGGCAAGGGTAAACATCTATACATAAGTGTAGTACCAAGTGCTCGTGTCAGTTCCTCAGGTAGCAACATATCATAAACATGAGGTGTGATCAAAGTAATCATCATGAAATCAATGTCAACTATATCATGAAGTCTGTAAGTATGTGGATATCAACCAACTATGTAATCAATGTCTGTATGCATGTGGATCTCGTCCACGTGTCAACCAATGACACAACAACATCATGCATGTAAAAGTCATAAAGGCATATGCATGAAAGTATGAGGATATAAATCAACGTGTCCTTCACGACACATCAAAAATCATGGAACCTGAGTGTCCAGCATTGACACTCGAAAACAACATGAAACCTGTGCCCAGCATCGGCACGTAAATCCTCATATATCGGGCTCCGTCGGTCCGGATCGGCCCATGGGCTCCGTCAGTCCGGATCGGCCCGTAAATCCTCATATATATATCGGGCTCTGTCAGTCCGGATTATCCCATATCATCTCTCGACTCCGGTCGGTATCCTCCAGATATCCGCCGAGCCCAAATACAATCACCGGTAGGTAGTAGTCCCTCTGCCAGTTTCACCGTCTGTATACACATCATCCCTTTCTTGCCCCGGGGTACCATACCGGGCCCCACCATGTACCCGTACACGGCCCATGGCTCCTCCTCGCATGGGGTATATATATATCAGAACCGATAAAACTCATGGTGGCTGCTGAAATATCATATCAAGAGAAACCGGGTTTTTAAAACAGTACATACTTTCTTTTGAAATACCCACGGTTCTCAAATCCAGAAATATCATGGAAACAACATATCTCAATGCGTATAATCATAAAGCATGATGTATGCGACATATAACAGAATGTAAGCATATCCGTATATCATGCAACCTGGAACAGTAATATGCACTTATCGAGGGAAAACCGCTCTATTAAAATGAATCCAGTTTTAAAATATATCTTGCGATTCCCAAATCTCTAAAATCAAGCCAGAATCATCTATGTACGTGCAAATACATATGTATGCAAGTATGGGTGTACAATATATGTGTACGCAAGTATGTCATGCAAGGAGTCATATCCTGATGCAACAATCCTACTGTGTAGTGACATGGTAATTATCGATGATGAAGTGTGTGAGCCGGCAAATAGGTGTACGTGGAATATACGCATCATCGATAATGGTGCTGGTGTCCTGACAGCATAGGTTTAATATAACAATAAACACATTTAAACATGCAACGCGATGCGAATAGCAAGAATATGCAGAAAATGAATAATAAATACAACAATGAAGAATCTACATTAATATATATATACGTCATACAGTTTTTCCATTTGAAATAAGATGAATCGTCGTGTTTAGAAAAATAAGGGCTACGGTGTTTTTAAGAAAAGATGCGTCTTTTGATAATATCTGTAGAATCCCTTGGCCTATCTTTAAAATACTCACGATTCATTAGTTTTGAAATAGGTATGACTCGAGTCTAGTCTAACATCTATAAGTAAACTACATGACTATTCGAAAGGTAAGGAAACCACTTAAATCTGAGTCGATACATATAAATATAATAGTCGGTGATCCCGCCTCAATAGTATCACATACGATACAATATACAATATGACATCCTCGAGTCAAGAGTGTGGATCTATCATCAATATATAGCTCGTACGTAAATTCGTCGTACGGCATCCCAAATCGGGTATGGGTCAATTATCGCATTAATCTCATCATTTATCTGGTATCCTTATCATCATATCTCATGAACTGGGGTACTGATCTAAGTCTAGTACAAACAGATACTATCTATATATGTATATATGCATGTATGAAACACACGTCTAAAGGCCCGCTAAAATCTCATGTCGTATCTCATAATACGAACCACATCATATCATCGATCTCATGGCACCATGCCCAATCTCATCGACTCATCTCCAAATGCCATGTACAATCCTCATCATCCATGTGTAGGTATACGTATATATATATATATACATAGTCCCATACCTATGTGTGTATATATATATACATATCCCCATATACGCACAAGTATAACAAGTAAGCATGTGTGTGCGTGTGGGTGTAAACCTTATTCTAGGGCTCGCAACTAAACTAACTAGTGACACCGTCATCCAATTACACTAAAGTTATCCATGACTCCCAAAGTCTATCTAGATAATCATAACCTCACAATACCATATAAATATATCCATATAATATATATACCACACACTATGCTACGAACTGCGGGGGTGCTATACGCCATCCACCCGACTTCCCCCGTAGATATAATCTACCCACCTTGACCTTCGCTTGCCATTGCCGACGTCGCCACGCGCTTGCTTGTCGTCTCGAAGTCCTCGTGGGGGTACCTACACATCATAATGTATCGTGCCGCATTAAAACCCAATTCAAAACCAAAACGACATGCTAAAAGCCTATAGATTAGAACCTACGGACTACGCCTTTCAAACCACCAAACAACCCTCGATATCGTCGTACAAACGTCAAGTGATCGAGGTAAAACATATATACTAAAATCCAGAATCCAAAATACGAAAATATAACCCTGAATCAAAACAGCAACTCATGAAATTAGTCCCAGATTTTACCCTAGGTCAAATCAGCCAATTTTGTATATGTGGAGGGTCTAGATTACAGATACTGGAGCCATGAAACAAACACGAGCCAAAATGCACCAGGTCTGGCCGCAAATTGCAGCCAGAAGGATTATTTCTGCGGCCATGGTGAGGGCTTAGGGGCTAGGGTTTCAGTGGGGGGTCCTAGGTTGCCTGCACACTCCTCTGTGTTTGCTAAACAATTTTCAGGTCACCCGGGTGTTAGCAGATTTCATTATACCCTCACAGAATCCACAATTCTCCGATATCGGGTTTCTAAGTTCATATCCCGGGGTTTAAGTCTCAGGTTCAGTCCACTATATCATCATAACAGGGGTTGTAGTCCCTAATTACACCTCAATTGCACCTTTGGAATCAATTCAAACCCTAATCCCTAACTTGGAATTTCTACACCTCACTAAACGACATTAAATCGGTTCTAATCAAACATGGATGTAAAAGCAATGGAAATACTATGCTAATGGTTAAGAGAATACCTCATTTGGCACTCATGAATCCCCTAGGATACCAAAATGCAAACCTTCTTGGTCCAAAGTGTAACTTATGATCTTGTGTACAAATTTTGTGAAGAGGAGATGATGTTTTGAAGTTGTTTTGAGGGTGAAGTGAGGTGTAGGTGGTGGTGGAGGGAGAGGGCAGCAGCCATGGAGTGAAAGGGAGAGAGAAAGAGATGAAGAAAATGAAGGGGGAAAAATGGGTATGGTTCTCTCTTGACCCCTCACACTCTCTCACTTGCCCATGCTTCATTTCTTTATTCATTTCCTTTTTCTTTTCATTTCTTTTCTTTGTTTTCATTTCTCTTCTTATTTAAACACAAACCATGCATGAAAAATGAGAAAAAACCATGATAAAAATGTAACAAGTGTTATATGACATGGTGCATGTTTTGCACAAAACAAACTTAATGCGCGATTAGCGATATTTAACCGCGATTAGCAATAAAAGTGAATATAATAAATCATAAAAATTCACAATTCACTTAATTCATTTAAAATACTCTCATTTCAGTAATTTCTATAATTTTCCAATTTTTTCCCAATTTATCGGTATTTAATTATACCGCCCTATTAAAATATTCAATATAATAATATTTAATTATAAAAATTCCCAAAAATAATATTTTATTTTTTTGAAATGTTACAATTACTCCTCCGTATACACCACAGCACAACGGTGTATCGGGGCAGAGCAATCGCACCCTATGTGATAAGGTGTACTCTATGATGAGTACTTCTGAGTTGTCTATTTCCTTTTTGGGAGTTATGCACTTAAGAAGCTGCATACCTATTGAATAGGGTTCCAACCAAATCAGGAGCCTACCACTACATATGAGATATGGTATAGCAAGAGCTAATCTCTTAAGTATGTTAAGATTTGGGGTTGTCCGGCCTATGTCAAAAGCAAAATCCGGACAAGCTCGAGGCAAGGTCAGTTCTATGGAAGTTTGTAGGATATCCCAAGCATTCGCAAGGGAATATCTTCTACCACACTGAGGAGCAAAAGGTATTTTTGTTTCTCAGCATGCTACCTTTTAGAAAGGGAAATTTTTATGAAGAAATTAGTGGTCATGAGGTAGAACTGGAAGGAGTTCCTGCTATATAAACTGCAGCTGATGATTTGGTAGAACCAGAGGATTCAATAGCTCCCGACGAACTTCAGCCTCTCCGACGATCAGGTAGGGTTCCTCATCCTCCTGAGAGATACTTCGGTTTCTTGATGACAGTAGGAGCGAGGAATGCATCATGAGATGATGACCCAACTAGTTTCGAGCAGGCCATCAAGAGTGGGGACTCTGTAAGAATGGCTGGATGCTAAGCGATCTGAGATGGAATCCATGTACACCAACAAAGTATGGACTTTGATTGCTATATCTGAAGGGTTAAATCCCTATCAGGAGCAAGTACATCTTGAGAAGATTACTTGGTGTACATGGAAAAGTTGAGACTTTCAAAGCTAGACTAGTTGTAAAAGGTTTTCGTCATTGACCAGGTGTGGATTATGATAAAACCTTTTCTCTTGAAGCTATGCTTAAGTCCATCCAGATCCTACTTGCCATTGCTACATACCATGACTAAGATATCTGGTGGTTGGGTGTCATGACTGCTTTTTTAAATAATGATTTAGAAGAGAACGTCTATAAGTACACAGCCAAAAGGCTTCGTAGATAGTGAGAGCAGCGGAAATGTGTGCAAGTTGCTTTACGGGTTAAAGCAGGCATCGCGGAGTTGGAACATCTGTTTTGATGTGCTAATCAAAGTGTTTGACTTCATCAAAATGGTAGAAGAACCTTGTATATACAAAAAGGTAGTAGAGAGTATTTTGGTTTTCCTCGTATTGTACGTGGATGACATACTAATGATAGGAAAGGAGTTTCCTATGCTACACTCGATCAATCTCCTCTTATCACAAGGATTCTCCATATAGGATTAAGGTGATACCTCATAAATCCCGTGTTTTGGATCTATGAGATAGATCTAAGTGGATGTTAGGATTCTCACTAGGTGTAGTGAGAAGGTATCAATCGGTCCTGGAGAGAATCACTGGATAGCTTCCAGGGTGGTAAGGTCGACTGAATGTCAGTCACAGGTATTGTCTTTACCCTCAGTAGAGGGACGGTATGTTGGAAGAGTTCCAAGCTAGATACCGTGGCAAACTAGACGATAAAGGCTGGATACATCACTACCCAAGATGCTACCAAAGAAGAAGTCTGGGTGTATATTAGTTCATGAGATGAATTTCTTTCCTACCATTGTGTGATAATGGAGTTGTGGCTTAGGCCTAGGAACCCCTGTCCCATTAGTGATCTAGACATATTCTAAGGTAGTATCACCTGATCATGGAGATAGTTGATCTCCAGGGGATCGAGGTTAGGAGAGTAGACTCAGAGGACAACACGGCGGATCCACTCACAAAGGCCTTTTCCCAGAGAGACTTTTATGGGATGATTGAGTATAAGATACTACAACCACTGCTATATGATGGCCCTAGTGCAAGTGGGAGATTGTTAGTTATATGTATGCCCTAGAGGCCATTACTGTACATGAGATGTATATTGTAGTGGATGCTTGGACATATATAGGGAGGACTTTCTTGCTCGACATGATAGTATGCTATCTGGTTACTGTTTATTTTAACATGTACACTGATTGTCTCTCTGTTACATGTTGGTAAAGCCCTTAGGATGTGTACTTGACTATCTAGATTATGATGCAGATCATACTAGTGGGACAAAGGTAGTCGGTAAGTACATCCTTTAATATCCCTAGTCGTGGGTGTATCGAGACGGGGCATCGATATACCAGAGTAGACTAGCGTGTACCTTCTCGACCCATGTAGATGGGTGATGGATGATCCCATATCCATTGGTGTTAGACATCAGAGATGATATACGGGTGCTCAGTGGAGATTAGGTATACTGGACGGACTCGCCGAGAACTCCCAGATGGTATTATACCTCACGTCAGATGGCAGTTCTCTGGTGACACTGGTACAGGTTAGTCTGTCGACCCGAGATCGTCATAGAGTCTTGTGTGATTCCAACTGTGCTTTGATTTCTACCTTACCATGTTCATGAGAACGTGCAAAACGGTGGTTTTTGGGTACAGTCCCGAGTCACATGGAGGCAATGAGCGATAGGAGGGGATTCGTCTCTCCCGGTATTGGGGGTTGATGTTGCGCTATGCTCGATTGGCTATAACAGGAAGTACCTGGCCAGGGCTGTTTCAGAGATTTACTGGTAAGTGTTACCACTAGTTTCTCTACCCGTTATTAGCCTCACATCGGAACGACTTATCGAGTTACTGGGGTTTGACGTTTACCACCCATAGACGAGATATGCGACATATCAGACGAAGAGACCGGACTGTACGGTAACTGTTACTGATTGGATTCGTAGGAGTATGAGTAGGCTTGCTGGTTGATCTTCTGATTGCTCAATATCCGGGTGGCCGTTACGTTTAGCACGCCTCTTGCGGCTTGTGGGTGTTTGATATGATCATCACCTATTGCCGGCGTATTGACGAGTCTTTAGAGTCCTACACAGAGGTTTCCTGGCTCAGGCCAAACGGAGTAGGAGCACATATGAGATATGTGCGGGACCGAGATTAATACATGTATGAGATACCGTATTCTATTCTCGCGATTTATTCGTATCGATCGGTTATATGTGATATAGCCGGGTTATCGAATCAAGTGTTGATTCGATAAATTGATACACATAATATTAGTTGGTTATATGTGATATAGCCGGATTATTAAATCAAGTGTTGATTTGATAATCTAATGTATAATTATATATTTGATATATTAATTTACATTAACTAGTATTGGCTCACTTAAGATTTCTTTTCTCACTAGTTTTGTGCATTAAGTGTATATGTGATATATACTTATGTGCATAGTTTGTATCATGCTTGATGATACATGCAAGCATGGGTGTGTGTGTGTGTGACTTACACCATGATAATTAAAATGTGAAGGTTTTTATTTATCTTAATAATTCAAAATTAGTGAATATTTTGTCATGCTTGGAAGCTTGGAGAAGCTTGAAGCATTTTTGACAAAGTCCACTTGTTTTGTCTCACTTAAGATATTTATTAACCTAACCATTTTAATTAGCCATGGTTTAGTCTCTACAATGGTTAGTATATGACACTAACGCACCCATGGTTGCTATTCTCATCTCATTAGTTTTTCTTCTTCATTTTTCATGGTTGCTTTCTTCATCTTCTTCCTCTTGCTTACCAGCTCCATGAAACATGAAGAAATATTGTGAGAAAATAAAATCTAAAGTAAGCCCACTTCCTATTTCATCATCCTATGCACTTGCTTGGGTAGTAAAGAGTGTTCTCTTCACAAAGTTCTTGACCTAGTGAAGAGGTAGCTTGGGTTTGAGTCTCCTCGACGTAGATTATCTTCGGCCTCGAAGACTTCATGCAAGCTTGTTCATTTCTCCGATGGAACCATTCTAGAGCTCGGGAAATCTTCACTTGCCATGATCGCAGCAAAGGGACGTCAACACGGAGACCAGTATACAAAGGTTGTATTCCTTGCTCACTACTTATAATGGTTGATTACATGTTCATTTCGTTTATTTACTCTAACTTGATCCTAGCTTTGGATTGATTAGCACCATAGAATTTTTTAATCTGGCATGGTAGTTGCTGTGAAAACCCAGTAGGGTGCTAAGGAATCCCAACACATACCCCTAGAAGGAATAGGCAACTCAGCAGTGCTCATCATAGAGCGCACCATATCTAATAGGGTGCGGTTCCTCCGTTCCGATACACCATTGTGCTGTGGTGTATATGGAGGAGTAAACTGAGAGAGAATCCCATTCTCTTTTAGATAGTACATGAACTCATTGCTCAAGTATTCTCCTCCTCGATCAGATCGAAGGATCTTAATACTTTTACCCGTTTGGTTCTCGACTTCGTGCTTATATTCTCTGAATTTCTCAAAAGCTTCAGACTTGTGTTTCAACCGGAACACATGTCCGTATCTTGAGAGATTGTCAGTGAATGTAATGAAGTACGAGGAACCATCCCTGGCATGTATAGACATGGGACCACATACATCACTATGTATCAGTCCCAAGAGTTCCGTAACTCTTTCTCCGTGTCCACTAAACAGAGTTTTGGTCATCTTGCCTTTGAGACATGACTGGCAAGTATCATAAGATGATAATTAAAACGGATTCAAATATCCATTTTTATGTAACTTATCTAGTCGTGTCGCATTGATATGACTAGTCTACAATGCCACAAGAAGGATTCGTTCATTTCCGAACTCTTCCTCTTGTGTGTGTTTTGCACATTAAGTACTGTAGTTTGATTGAGAACGTATATGCCATTATTTAACGAGCCTGATCCAATCAACTTTTGATTCAGGAAGATGTTCATAACATTATCCTGTACTACAAAATTATATCCTTCTTTACTTAATAAAGAAACTGATATAAGATTGTATATCAGGGTCGGAATGTAATAGCATTCGTTCAGAATCAATGTATTACCATTGTAAGTACACGGTAGCGCCTCGGCCGTCTAACAGATGCCAAATGCGGAACAAAAACTTTTTAGCTGGCGCTATCGTATACTATCACCCGGATCTGCCATTAAAGCTAAACTAACAAACTACTAAGTGGGTAGAAATGTTATACCGAACGATCCGAGTCCTTCGGTCTTCAACCATCATCCCACACTTTGTTGCAGCTACTCCGATCTCCTGAATCTCCAGTCTTCTCGTCCAGGTGGCACCACATCGACGGATCTTTAAACGGACTCCCGCCTCTGAACCGAGGCAACTCGGTCATCAAGTTTGCTAAAAGAGATGACCAAGATTGATGTAGAGAATGAGTAGAACATTTTATCTCGTTACGTCCAAAGCCATGGACGAACGGTTAATGAAGTTGCCTTTTGGATCGAATGGAAATGAGAAATGGATCATATCTAATTTTTATCAACCAAAACTATCAAAATCCTTTTTCAAGCAACCATATCAATTCAAGAGAGGGGCCGGCCATTTTAAGGAGGAGGGAGGTGAGTGTAGGAGGTAGGGAGAGTGACCACAACATTAATGAATGAATGAGTCATAATAAACACCTTGCAAATCATTAATGCAAATGATGAATCATCTTAACCTAGTCATCATTCAATTAATGCATCCAATGAATTAAGAACACCTCACTAACTCTAGAAGCTTCCACACACATCACCTCATGACTCACCTAAAAAGAAGAAAAGATAAATCAGTATTTAACCGTATGTTTAATACGAGTGATAGAAAACTGGAAACTGGCAACTTCCAAAAGCGATCCTGAAACGAATTTTAGGATAACCCTGTAATGGTATAAACATACCCGCATTTGTATTACGACCGAATACAAATGCAACTGAGACAAAGATATTATATCTACACAGTATAATACTCGGATCCGGCTTAAACCAAAGCCCACCAGTATTATCTGCCCGAAATATGACATGTGCGTAAACGCACGTGCATTTTCTGAACCCTGCCATAAAACCATACGGCCTCTACAACGTTTCGCCCGAACTTGGGAAACTGTCTGTAGGGGACTCTAATGACTCATCAACACACTGGCACTGGGTATAACCTCTAGCACGTCAGAGGTACAAGCTGTACGTAACGTTTTCCTATGTATTGATTGGAAGGGAAGCTGACGAGCGAACTCATCCAGAAACCCTACTGAGCCTGACAGTGACAATATCCATACAGTGCGGTCCGTTCGTCTAAGAGTATCGCATATCGAGTCTAAGGGGTGGATAAAGTCAGAACCCTAATAACGCGATAATTTGTGTCGGTATGAAGCCCATCACCTCCTGAGAAACTACTGATCCAAATCAGTAATTCTCTACTACCTCGGCCGAGAATTTCTAGTGATGGCCACCCGTGCATTGTGCGACATCAACCCCCAATACCGGGAGAGACGAATCCCTGACGATCCGCTCACTGCCTCCATGTGGCTCGGGACTGTACCCAACTAAAACCTTTTTGCACGTCTCCTTTGAGCGTGGTAAGGTAGTAATCTAAGTACAGTGGGAACTCACACGAGACAAAAGACGATCTCAGGTCGACAAACTAACCTGTACACATGTCACCAGGGAACTGCTATCTGACGATATGTATAATACCAACTAGCATGTTCCCGGCGAGTCCTGTCCGGTGTACTCATAATCCAATGAGCACCTGTATACATCTTAGGTGATCCAACTGACACCAATGGCTTGTGAGACCGGCCATCGCCCCTCGTCGGGGTCTCGACTGTATACACTAGTCTACTCTGGAGTATCGATGCCCTGTCTCGAAACTCCCACGACTAGGGACACTTTAAGGATGTGCTTATAGACCCCAGCTCCCACGTATATGATCGCCATCATACTGCTGGCAGTCAAGCAAGAATCCTACGGGCTCTATCATCATGCAATAGTGAACTAAAGTATATATACGATGATAAAGACAAACCAGATAGCATACTATCATCTCGAGCAAGACTACCATATTGATATAGGTCCTCCCTCAATCATTGCAATCACGTATCTGCGATCCAATAATTGACTTAGAGGGCACTATATCCAACAACCATTCGGTAATACAAGGTGATATTCGTCAACAGCCTTGGCTGCAACTTTGCACCATTCCCTACTCTTATGGAATGATCACCCTCTCCCTGTTCTCTACCTTTATGTAGCCCATGTAACATGTTACATATATGGGATCCTGATCCGGTATCTAATACCAGGACGTAGAGTGAACTGAGAAACAGTTCTCGATAACTAACACACCCGAAGAAGATGCATCAACATGCTTGTTCTTCGTTTGGGTGGCGTGAGAATTTGGATATTCTCCTATTTTCTGCTCGGACTTATAACAATTATAAGTTGGAGCGGGACTAAAGTTCCCCTGCATAGTATAACAAGCAGGTTCAGTCAATACATCCATATTATTATCTTGATTAAGGCCTGCCATGGTCGCTACCTAGAGAAAGAGAGAAGAAAATACTTTAGCGTATGCTCTTGCAAGATTAGATTGGTTATTATCTTATCTAATTAGGATGGCTTCCACTGGTTTTTATCAAATCTTCCTTAAAACCCTAAAAGGTAAGACTAGCCGGGATTAATTACACCTTACAAGTTCGCCAATCTTTCAGCCAGGTCAGTGTTGGTACTTTGAGGGAGGTTCCCTGTGCTTTCGCACTGACCTAATTAAAATAAATCTCGTTTTCCCAGAGGTATAACCCCGTTAACACCTTTCTAGACACCTACTTGATATGCTAATAGTCATGTGTAAAACTCTCTCAGGAGTAACTCTTACTCACAGTGGGTATCAGGATCCAACTATCTCATAGAAGGTATGCAATCTCATTGCAAATTTCAAAACTTGAAATTCCCGATAATACTTTTGCCCCTAACGTGCTATGACCTTGCCGAAAGCTAACAAACCATAGTTCGCTAGTCAAGTTCAACCCGTACATTTCTTGATTGAATTAAACCAACCCGCACGACCCTTGACGAAAGCCAACAAAGCCATACGACTACCCAAATCCAATCGCATCATATGCTGCAGATAAGCAGTAAGTAGCTACCGCACACTACGCCTTGACGAAAGACAACAAACGTAGTACGAATACTAAATATTACTTGTCTGAAATGTCGGAGGGCTACGCAGGTTTTTCAGAAAACCATGAGCGTAATGAACTTGATATCATTGTAGAAAAAAGTGATTTTGAAAAAGGAGTGTTTTTGAGGCTTTTACTAGTTTCGCTAAAGAGGTCACTCCCGGTGAAGGGATCTCGGCTCTTTCCTTATCGAATAAGGTGCAGGATATTTCACAAATACCACTATGCAAAGCAAGAACTATAGAAGCAATCAAAAACAAAACCGAGTGAGTTGTAGCATCTGCTAGTTTCGCTAAAGAGGTCATTCCCGGTGAAGGGATCTCGGCTCTTTCCTTATCGAATAAGGTGCTGGATATTCTACAAGGAATACCGCTATGCAAAGAAAAAACTAGAGCTACCCTTTTTATAAATTTTATTCTACAACATCTTTTAGGTTTATTTTCTTTCATTAATCTCATTAATGAATCCCATCATTTAAGCATCTTAAGCATCACAGAAGAAATGAAAATACAACGTACGCTTATGCCATCCGTATTCGCCACTGTGTCCCGTTATGCACCGTTAGGTTACTTAACTAACGGCATACCGGGACGGGACTAACGCGGGTGCAAAACATAAGCAACGTTTATTATATATCATATATGCAATAATAAAGCATTCGTCTCACGCATATAATATGATCACATCACAGTATATCAGCAGCAGAAGAAACATATGAAATATTGGATATACTAGGAGGTCCGTGTTTTATTTTGAGCCTGTATAAAACACGGATTCCACGGTCACGATGAATAGCCAAACCCACATCCCTAGACCCTTACGAGAGCGGCAAGTAACCCTCCTAATTCTAGGGTTAGGAGACCCGGTCTCGACACCTCGAGATGGCCTCCTACTGGACCCTAGAACCCGGTTACTTGTGCTCCCCTCCTTGGGTCTATCCTAATGCGGAAAAGTAAATAATATACAATGGTGACATCATCCTCAACCCGGAAGTGCCCCAATAAAAGAATATTACATACAATGAATTTTACATGAATGAAAATAAAAACCCTCATTTCACATAAAACCCCCGGCTATTTAGAACACGACGATCCAATATAACATATCACAGCAACACATAACATCACATGTCATCAACGTAAGTAAATATGCCTATCACAATTGTCATTGACATATAGCAACGAAAACGACGATATACCACATATTACACTTACGGTTGCAAAAAAGAAAGTGTAAAACTGCAACATTTGGAATCCACAATCACCTTAGACGTCGTATACCCGAAATATCACATATTACGGATTTCATGCCTAACTATATGAATTCCACATATTGTATGACATTACAGAAAAAGCTAGACGATATTAAACATTTCGATCGAATCAACAAACACCCAAAATTTCACAAAATGCTCAACACTTGAGCGTAGTTTAGAAGTATCCATCACATATCACAGTAGAAATGAACCAGCCGTAGAAGGGTCAACCAATGCCTCACTTGTGGCACCGCTAAACTACCACAAACCCTAGGGTTTAGTTGCAGTTTTGACGGTCACAAAATCGAGTTAAGGTTTTTAATCTTTTAGAAGGTTCACCGCATCACTTGCACGCTATTTGAATGTTCTTTAACTTTGAAAAAGATCCAACTCTTGAAAAAATTTCAACAAGGGAAAAGTGGGTATTTGATATCCGTTCGAACTTTTTAATACCGTCTAAAATAACCGAAACAAAAGCTAGAATTATGAATACGAAACACTCCGAATTGCCTTTGCTAAAAGATAACATCACATGAAAAATTAGCAAACACAAACAACACCTAGAGTATCAAAACCCAGAGCTTTAAACACTGTACAAATTTCAGCCTGATGGGGTCCGATCTGGCCGGTTTTAGGGGGTATGATCTCGGCTAAATTTTCAGGGAATGGGCTCAAATTTGTACGGTGTTCATACTGTATCACATACATCACTCTGTAACTGTTTGGAATATTTTTTGACACTCTGAAAAAATTTACAGAAACTAGGGTTTTTCGTCGGGTGTTTCGGAGTTGTTTCGGTTTCGTAATCCTACACTTATCCGTTCAATTCTCTAGCTAGGCTCTGATACCACTGTTGGGATACCTACAATGACAGCAAGGTTTCAGGAGGTATCACCCATGCCATGTTTAAATTTTTGCCGTTTTAAGCAACACTAACCCTAGATCTTTAACTAGAGAATCAAACAAAACTTGCAAGTAAACAACTTTACTTCTAATAGTTAGGGATTACAACCTTTTTAGTCTGTTCCTTCACTTCATAAGCTCTGAGTTGAAGTCCCTTCGCTATGATCATCAAGGTCCCGGACTCTAGAGAGGCTCCATGAGGTGAATGAGGCATCTTGCTTGAAGTCTTCACTTTCTAAGATGATCTACCTTGAAGAAACTCTAACCCAAGCTCACACTTCTCTAATGATATATTAGTGAAGTGAACACCCTCATCTAAGTGGCTAGAATAGATGAGAATGATGAAATAGGAATTTTGCTCTCTTTATATTTCTTTTTCTTTCAAACATTCATCACAAAAATGAAAGCTAGAAAGCTTTTGTGAGAGGAAGAAGAAGATGATCAAGTGTTGTGATGAATGAAATGAATTATTGTTGAGGTTAGAATTGCAACCTAGGGTTAAGCATATCATGCTTAACCCTTGTAGAGACTAAACCATAGGTTAGGGTTAAGGTTGGGTTAATAAATATCAAGTAAATATCACGAAGGTTTGACAAAATCAACAAAAGAAAATATCTCCTCAATTTGGTATAAACCCAAAACATAACATTAACCCTAATCCAAACCCTAGCATGGTTTAATCTAAAAATCCTAGTTGCATTTGTAACCCTAACATGTTAAAATATTATATATCACATATATAATATATAATGTAACAAAAGAAAATAATACAATTAACATATATCACATATATTTCAATGTATTACCAAGTGAGAAAAAGAATTATTTACGTGAGCTTTTATTAGTTAATGTAATGTAATATATCACATATATAATTATACATTAAAATATCGAATCAACACTTGATCCGATAATCCGGCTATATTACATATAACCGACTAATATAACATGTATCATTTTATCGAATCAACCCTTGATCCGATAACCCGGCTATATCATATATACCCAGTCGATATCACATATTGCGAGAATAGAATACGGTATCTCATATTGTGTTAATCTCGGTCCCGCACATATCACATATGTGCTCCTACTCCATTTTGCCTGAGCCAGGAAACCTCTGTGTAGGATTATAAAGAATCGTTAATATGCCGGCAGTAGGTGATGATCATATCAAACACCCACAAGCTGCAAGCGGTCAGCTAAAAGTAACAGCCACTCGGGTATTGAGCGATCAGAAGATCAACAAGCATGCCTGTACATACTCCTATGAATCCAATCAGTAACACTACTGTACAATCCGGTCTCTTCGTCTGATATGTCGCATATCCAGTCTAGGGGTGGTAAACGACAGAACCCAGTAACTGATAAGTCGTGTCATGTGAGGCTCATAACAGGTCGAGAAACTACTGATAACTCTTACCAGTAGATCTCTATATCAGCCCTGGCCAGGAATTTCCAGTTATAGCCAATCGAACACAGCGCAACATCAACTCCCAATACCGGGAGAGACGAAACCCCTCCTATCGCTCATTGCCTTCATGTGATTCGGGACTGTACCCAAAAGCCTGTTAGTTATATGTATGCCCTAGAGGCCATTACTGTACATACGATGTATATTGTAGTGGATATTTGGACATATATATGGAGGACTTTCTCGCTCGACATGATAGTATGCTATCTGGTTGTACTTTATCTTAACATGTACACTGATTGTCTCTATGTTACATGTTGATAAAGCCCTTAGGATATGTACTCGACTACCAGGACTATGATGCGGATCATAGTAGTGGGGACACGGTAGTCGACGAGTACATCCTATAACTGTTCCTAGTCGAGGGTGTATCGAGACAGGGCATCGATATACCAGAGTAGACTAGCGTATGCGCTTCTTGACCCATATGATGGGCGATGGATGATCCCATATTCATTGGTGTTTGACATCAAAGAAGGTATACGAGTGCTCAGTGGAGACTGGGTACACTGGACGGACTCGCCGAGAACTCCCAGATGGTATTATACCTCACGTCAGATGGCAGTTCTCTGGTGACACTGGTACAGGTTAGTCTGTAGACCCGAGATCGTCATAGAGTCTTGTGTGATTCCCACCGTGCTTTCATTTCCATCATACCACGTCCAAGAGGGCGTGCAAAAAGGTGGCTTTTGGGTACAGTCCCAAATCACATGGAGGCAATGAGCGATAGGAGGGGATTCGTCTCTCCCGGTATAGGGAGTTGATGTTGTGCTGTGTTCGATTGGCTATAACTGGAAATCCCTGGCCAGGGTTGCTGTGATTTACTGGTAAGTGTTATCAGTAGTTTCTCGAACTGTTATAGACCTCATATCGACATAACTTATCAAGCTACTGGGGTCTGAAGTTTACCACCCCTAGACGAGATATGCGACATATCAGCCGAAGAGACCGGACTGTACGGGAGTGTTACTGATTGGATTCGCAGGAGAATGTACATGCTTGCTTGTTGATCTTCTGATCGCTCAATACCTGGGTGGCTGTTACGTTTAGCTGACCGCTTGCAGCTTGTGGGTGTTTGATATGATCAACACCTACTGCCGGCGTATTGACGATTCTTTAGAGTCCTACACAGATGTTTCTTGACTCCGACAAAACGGAGTTGGAGCACATATATGATATGTGCGGGACCGAGAACAATATGTGTATGTGATACCGTATTAGATTCTCGCGATATGAGATATTGGCCGGGTATATGAGAAATAGCCGGGTCATCGGATCAAGTGTTGATTCGATGAACTGATACAGATTATATTAGTCAGTTATTTGTGAAATAGCCGGATTATCGGATCAAGTGTTGATTCGATAATTTAATGTATAATTATATATTTGATATATTAAATTATATTAACTAATATAAGCTCACTAAAAGATTCTTTTTCTCACTCGGGTAATACATTGATATATATGCGATATATGTTAATTGTATTATTTTATTTTATTACAATAAATATTGTATATGTGATATATAATATTGTAACATGTTAGGGTTATTAATGCAACGTGATTAGTGGAGATTAAACATGATTAAGGTTTGATTTGGGTTAATTTTTCTAGAAGCTTCTAGAAGCTTTTTGTTTTGTTTTTGCAAAGATATTTTCTAAAGATATTTTGTTATGATATTTGTTAACCCAACCCAACCCTTCATCATGGTTCATTCTCTACATGGGTTAAGTTATCATACTTAACCCATGGTTGCATTTCTAACCACACACAATTCATTATTCATCACAAAAGAAATGGTTCGTCTTCTTCCTTCTCTTTTTCAATGGAAAAGCTCTTTCTAGCTTTTTCATTAGTGATGATTTTGAGTCAGATTAAGAAAATAAATAAGAGCTAAAATCCTACTTCATCATCCTAATCTATCCTAGCCATTTAGATTAGGGTGTTCACTTCATTTGTGAGTGAGAGCTTGTGTTTAAGAAACTTCAAGGTAGATCATCTTAGTTATCGAAGATCGGAAGCAAGTTTGCATCGTTCTCTTCATGGAGCCTCTCTAGAGTCCGGGTACATGATGATCGCAGTGAAGGGACCTCAACACGGAGCTTATGAAGTGAAGGATCGGACTACAAAGGTTGTAATCCCAAACTCTTAGATGTAAAGATGTTTACATGCTTTGTTTCGCCTAATCTCTAGTTTAAAGATCTTGGTTAGGGTTGTTCGGCACGGCTAAATTTTAAATCGAGCATGGTTGATACCTTTTAGAACCTTGTTAGAGTGCCTAGTAACCCTAAATTAGTATCAGAGCCAAGCTAGAGCTTTAGGCGATGTCTAGACGAAGTTTAAAGTCTGATCGAACTCCGAATACCCGTAAAACCCTAGTTTCTGGAAATTTTTTCAAAAGTTGACATTTTTCATATTAAAAATACTCAGAAAATTAAGCAGGGAAATACAAGAATTACTGTGTAAAATAAGCCACCAATACCATTAAAGCACCCCGGAACCGCGGCCATACCATGGCTTGCACGGCTGTTCCGCGGCCAAACAGTAAAAGTATGGTTTTCTTTTGGCACAGTAACATCCGTAGGCACTTCCTGATGCTTCTGAGAATTTTTAATTATACTCAAATGTTGAGTTTTCTGGGTTGTATTGGGAACTCGTTGATTCGATCCGAAAGTATAACTTCGTTTAGTTTGTACGGGTAATTTTTAGAACGTGTTAAAAAGTTCGAACAGATATCAATAACTCACTTTTTCCCCTGTCGGAAAATTTTCAAAAGTTGGATTTTTCTCGAGTTTGAAACTTTCGGAAAATCGTGCAAGTAACGCGGTGGACCCTATAGAAGAACACAAACCTTAACTCGATTATGTGACCGTCTGAACCGCCTCTGAACCTTAGGGTTTGGGGCAGTACGACGTTGCCACATGTGAGGCGTTGGCTTGACCCTTCTACGCTGGACCATTGGTACCGTGGCATGTGATGGATACTTTTTGAACTCCGCTCAAGTGTTGAGCCATTTGGGAAAACTTGGGTGTTTGTTTATTCGATCGGAAAGTTTAACATTGTCTATTTATCTGGAATGTGATACAATATTTGGAATCCACAAGTAGTTATGAGATAACTAATTTAAATGTTATAAATCTTGCAGTTTAGTCTCATTTGATCGATTGCCACGGGATTTTGATGTGATCAAAAGTCCGTCGCAATCACGTAGCGTACGCGGATACTCGCCGGGTAAACTTAATAGATAGCTACACCCCATAGCCCCGACCAAGTGACTGTAGGAGAACCCCGTCGCTAAAAGCATCTGTTCGGGTGCTCGCGGCAGCGGTGTTCCGCCTTAGTGCACTTCATCGACGGCATCCGGGGGTGCGGCCGTCTACTAAAGTTTGCGACGAGCATTCTATCAGAATGTCGGGAATCTTGTTGAATTGCCCGACTTGATATTGAAAAGTGTTTTCCAGACCGAGACTAAAATGCGGGGTTTATAATTGTTAGGCATGCGTTGTCTAAGGAATTCATTTGGTTAGGCATGCGATGTCTAAGAAGGTTGCGGATTCCAACTGTTGTAGTTTTACACATTCTTTTCTGCGACCGTAAGCGTAGTATGTGGTGTATCTCCGGCTTCATTGCTATACATCAACGACAATCGGGATACGCATACTTGCTTACGTTGATGATATGAGATATTATGTATTGCTATGATATGTTATATTGGATCGTCGTGTTCTGAATAGCCAGGGGTTTTATGTGAGATGGGAGTTTTTCTTTTTCATTCATGTAAAATTCATTGTATGTAATATTCTTTTATTGGGGCACTTCCGGGCTGAGGATGATGTCACCATTGTATATTATTTATTTTTCCGCATTAGGTAGACCCAAGGCGGGGAGCACAAGTAACCGGGTTCTAGGGTCCAGTGAGAGACCATCTCGAGGAGTCGAGACCGGGTCTCCTAACCCTAGAATTGGCAGTGTTGCTTGCCGCTCTCGTAGGGGTCTAGGGATGTGGGTTTGGCTATTCATCGCGACCGTGGTATCCGTGTCTTATACAGGCTCGTACTAAAACACAGACCTCCTAGTATATCCAATATTTCATATATGTTTCTTCTGCTGCAATGTTTTTTGATGAGATCATATTACTGCCTGAGATGAATGTTTATATTATATATATGAGATATATGTTATATTGCAGATTTCGTTTCAAATGTGATACTTGTGAAGCATAATAAAATGGGACTTCATTAATGAGATTAATGAAAACTAAAAGAAACCTAAAAATGTTGTAGAAACTTGTCTTAAAAAATGGTAGCTCTAGTTCTTGCTTTGCATAGAGGTGTTCCTTGTAGAACATCCAGCACCTTATTCGATAAGGAAAGAGCCGAGATCCCTTCACTGGGAGTGACCTCTTTAGTGAAACTAGCAGATGCTACAAACTCGGTTTGTCTTTTGATTGCTTCTATAGTTTATTGCTTTGCATAGTGGTATTTATGAAATATCCTGCACCTTATTCGATGAGGAAAGAGCCGACGATCCCTTCACCGGGAGTGACCTCTTTAGCAAAACTAGAAAAGGCCTAAAAAACATTCCATTTAAAATCACTCGATTCTACAACGATATCAAGTTCATTACGCAAAGGGTTTTCTTAAAAACCTGTCGTAGCCCTCCGTCATTTCAGATAAGTACTACTTAGTATTCGTGCTGCGTTTGTTGGTCTGCGTCAAGGCGTAGTGTTCGGTAGCTATTAATGCTTATCTGTAAAAGCATATGATGCGATTGAGTTAGGGTAGTCGTGCGACTTTGTTGGCCTGCGTCAAGGGTCGTGCGGGTGGGTTTAATTCAATCGGGAAATGACAGGTTGAACTTGACTAGCAGACTATGGTTTGATGGCCTGCGTCAAGGTCATAGAACGCTAGGGGTAAAATATTATTGGGAATTTCAAGTGTTGAAATTTGCAATGAGATTACATACCTTCTATGAGATAGTTGGATCCCAATACCCGCTGCGAGTAAGAGTTACTCCTGGGAGAGTTTTACACATTACAATTAGCCGATCAAGTAGGTGTCTAGAAAGGTGTTAACGGGGTTACGCCCCTGAGAAAATGAGGTTTACTTTAATTAGGTCCGTGCGAAAGCGCGGGGAACCTCCCTTAAAGTACTGACACTGGCCTGGCCGAAAGATTGGCGAACTTGTAGGGTGTAATTAATCCCGGCTAGTTTTTCCTTTTAGGGTTTGAAGGAAGATTTGACTGAAACAGTGGGAGACATCCTGATTAGATAAATTGATAACCAATCTAATCTTGTAAAAGCGCACGCTGAGTGTTTTCTTCTCTCTCTCTCCTAGTTGCGACTATATCACGCCTTAATCAAGATAATAATACGGATGTATTGGCCGAACCCGCTTGTTATACTGCGCTAGGGAACGTTGGTCCCGCTCCAACTTATAATTGTTATAAGACAGAGCAGGAAATAGGGGATTACCAGAATTCCCGTGCCGCCCAAACAAAGAAAGTACATGTTGATACATCTTCTTCGGGTGTGTTCATTACAGAGAACTGTTTCTCAATATCCTTTACGTCCTGGGTATGAGATACCGGATCAAGATCCCGCAAATGTAATCTGTTACATGGGCTACGGAAAGGTAGAGAACTGAAACGGGTGATAAGTTTCATGAGATAGAAACGGTGCAAGTGTTGCAGCCAAGTCTGTTGGTAGTTATCACCCTGTATTACTAGAATACATTGATTCTGAACGAATGTTATTAGATACCGAATCTGATATACAACATCATATCAGTCTCTTTATTAGTAAAGAAGGATATAATTTTGTATTGTTGGATAATGTTTTGAACATTTCCTATATCAAGAGTTGGTCGGTTCAGGCACGTTATCTAAAAGCTTAGACGTTCTAAATCAAGCCACAGTTCTTAACATACAGAACACACACATGAGGAAGAGTTCAGAAATGAACGAATCCTTCTTGAGACATTGTAGACTAGGTCATATCAATGCGACCCGACTAGCTAAAGTTACATATAGATGCATATTTAAATTAGTTTGAATTTACATCTTGTGAAACTTGCCGGTCATGCCACAGAGATAAGATGACCACAGCTCCATTTATTGGAAACAGAGAAAGAGTTAGTGAACTCTTGGGATTGATACATGCTGATGTATGAAGGTCTCTTGTCTACACATTCCAGGACCGGTTTTTTGAACTTCATTACATTCACTGATGATCTCTCAAGATTCAGACATATGTTCCTGTTGAAACACAAGTCCGAAACTTTTGAGATAATCACAGAACATAAGTTAGAAGTAGAGAACCAAAAACAGGAATAAGTATTATGTCTTTTGATGAGATCAAGGAGGAGAATACTTGAGCATGGGATTCCTGGACTATTCTAAAGGAGAATGAGATTCTCTCTTAGCATTACTCCTCCGTATACACCACAGCACGTCAGTGTAGTGGGGCGGAGCAATCACACCCTATTTGATATGGTGCGCTCTCTGATGAGTACTACTGAGTTTCCTATTTCCTTTTGGGAGTTATGCACTTGTGAAGCTGCATACTTATTGAATAGGGTTCCAATCAAATCAGGTGCCTACCACTTCATATGTGATATGGAATGGAAAGAGCCCATATCTTAAGTATGTTAAGATTTGGGGTTGTCCAACCTATGTCTAAAAGCATAATCCGGACAAGCTCGAGGCAAAGTCAGATCTGTGAAAGTTTGTTGGATATCCCAAGCATTCGCAAGGGAATATCTTCTACCAGACCGAGGAACAAAAGATGTTTTGTTTCTCAGCATACCACCTTTGTGAAAGGGAATTTCTTGTGAAGAAATTATTGGTTATGAGGTAGAACTGGAAAGAGTTCCAGCTATACAAACTGCAGCTGATGATTTGGTAGAACCAAAGGATTCAATAGTTTCCAACGAACCTCAGCCTCTTCACCGATCTAGTAGGGTTCCTCACCCACCTGAGAGATACTTCGGTTTTCTCTATGACAGTGGGAGCGAGGATAGCATCATGAGATGATGACCCAACTAGTTTCGAGCTGGCCATCAGGAGTGGGACTCTGTACGAATGGCTGGATGCTTAGCGATCTGAGATGGAATCCTTATACACCAACAAAGTATGGACTTTGGTTGCTTTATCTGAAGGGTTAAATCCCCATCAGGAGCAAGTATATCTTGAGAAGATTACTTGGTGTACATGGAAAAGTTGAGACTTTCAAAGCTATGCTTAAGTCCATCCAGATCCTTCTTGCCACGGCCACATATCATGACTATGATATCTGGCGGTTGGGTGTCATGACTGCTTTTCTAAATGTTGATTTGGAAGAAAGCGTTTATAAGTACACAGCTAGAGGGTTTCGTAGACAGTAGGAGAAGCAGAAACGTGTGTAAGATGTTTTATGTGATAAAGCAGGCATCGCGGAGTTGGAACGTCTGTTTTGAAGTGGTAGTCAAAGAGTTTGACTTCATCAAAATGGTAGATGAACCTTGTATATATGAAAAGGCAGTAGGGAGTATGGTGGTGATCCTTGTAGAGTAAGTGGATGACATACTCTTGGTAGGGAAGGAGTTTCCTATGCTACGCTCGGTCAATCTCCGCTTATCACAAGGATTCCCCATATAGGATCAAAGCGATACCTCCTAAATCCTGGGTTTTGGATATATGAAATAGATCTAATTGGATGTTAGGATACTCACTAGTTGTAGTGAGATGGTATCAATAGAACCTGGGGAGAATCACTGGAAAGGTTCCAGGGTGATAAGGACGACTGAATGTCAGTCGCAGGCATTTTCTTTACCCTCAATGGAGGGACGGTATATTGGAAGAGTTCCAAGCTAGATACCGTGACAAACTAGACGATTAAAGGCAAGATACGTCGTTACCAAGGATGTAGGGTTCCTGGGCACTCTAAGGAGGTCTCACAAGGCATCAACCATGCCAATTTCAAATTTTACAAGTGCCAAGAAACCATAATACGGATCGTTGACTAGAGATTAGGCGAAACAAGCAACTAGTTAACAACTTAACTAAAGGGTAAACGGAAATACAACCTTTGTAGATCCGGTCCTCCACCTCCATAGCTCCGTGATGAAGTCCCCTCGCTGCGATCATCGGATCCCGGACTCTAGCATCGGCTTCATCGAAGAAATGGGCGGGCTAGGTCGTCGACTTCGATGCCGAAGATGATCTACGTCGAGGCATCACAAGATCAAGCTCCAACTTCACCAAGTCATGAAACTTGTGAAGAAAACACCCTATACTACTTGGCAAGTGGTAGAGGATGAAGAAATAGGAAGTGGGTTCACTTTAGAATTGGATTTCTCACTCTTTTTCTCAAGTTGCCATTGATGGAGGCAAGGTTTTCATCATGTTGAAGAAGGAGAAGAAGAAGAAGATAATATCATAAGTTCTTTTCAAAATAGAAAATAATATCAATACTTATCATATGGAAACCATGATTAGGTGTACAGAATAGACTATGGTTAGTGGGAATGGTTAGGGTTAAGCATGAGACAAATATGGTGGACTTGTTCAAAGCTTTAAGAAACTTCAACAAGCAAACAAAGAAAGCCACCATATCATTTTCTTTTCCAAAATAAATAAATAAATAAATAAGTAAGTAAATCAAATGAAACCCTAACCATTAACTAATCATGGTTTAATACAAACATACACCCAAGTTTGCATGTATCATCAAACATGATACAAACTAGTGCACAAAAATATATCACATATACTAATTGTGCACATCAAGTGAGAAAATCCATTTAAAGTGAACAAATATTAGTTAATGCAAAGTAATATATCAAATATATAATTATACATTAAATCATTAAATCAACACTTGATTTAACGATCCGTTCATATCGCATATGACCGACTAATATCCAATGTATCGGCTTATCGAATCAATCCTTGATTCGATAACTAGGTTATATCGCATACAACCAATCGATACATTCTTCGCGAGAATAGAATACGGTATCACATACACGCATTATTCTCGGTCCCGCACATATCTCATATGCGCTCCTATTTCGTTTCGCTTGAGCCAGGAAACCTCTGTGTAGGACTCTAAAGACTCGTCAATACGCCGGCAGCAGGTGATGATCATATCAAACACCCACAAGCCGCAAGCGGTCTGCTAAAACATCATTTTAGAAGAGCTGTCATGACACCCAACCACCAGATATCGTAGTCATGGTATATAGCCGTGGCAAGTAGGATCTGGATGGACTTAAGCATAGATCCTTAGAAAAGATTTCAACATAATCCATACCTGGTCAATGATGCAAACCTTTAACAAGTCTAGCTTTGAAAGTCTCAACTTTTCCATGTACACCAAGTAATCTTCTCAAGATATACTTGCTCCTGATGGGGATTTAACCCTTCAGATATAGCAACCAAAGTCCATACATGTTGGTGTATAAGGATTCCATCTCAGATCGCTAAGCATCCAGCCAGTCTTACAGAGTCCCGCTCTTGATGGCCAGGTCGAAACTAGTTGGGTCATCATCTCATGATGCAATCCTCGCTCCCATTGTCATAGAGAAACAGAAGTATCTCTTAGGTGGGTGAGGAACCCTACTAGATCGGCGGAGAGGCTGAGGTTCGTTGGTTACTATTGAATCCTTTGGTTCTGTCAAATCATCAGTTGCAATTTGTATAGCTGGAACATTTCCAGTTCTACATAACAGACCTTGCCTCGAGTTTGTCCGGATTTTGCTTTTAGACATAGGCCGGAAAACCCCAAATCTTAACTGACTTAAGAGATGGGCTCTTCCATTGCCATATCTCATATGGAGTGGTAGGCAACTGATTTGATTGGAACCCTATTCAATAGGTATGCAGCTTCTCAAGTGCATAACTCCCTAAAGGAAATAGGTAACTCAGTAATACTCATCATAGAGCACACCATATCATATAGGGTGTTATTGCTCCGCCCTGATACACCGTTGTGCTGTGGTGTATTCAGAGGAGTAATACCGAGAGAGAATCTCATTCTCCTTTAGAATAGTCCAGAAATTCCATGCACAAGTATTCTCTTCCCTGATCTCATCATAGGACATAATACTTATACCCGTATTTTGGTTCTCTACTTCTAACTTATATTCTATGAATATCTCAAAAGGTTCGGACTTGTGTTTCAACAGGAATATATATCGGAATCTTGAGAGATTATCAGAGAACGTAATGAAGTATAAAGAACCGGTGTTGGCATGTGTAGACAGGGGACCTACATACATCAACATGTATCATCCCAAGAGTTCACTAACTCTTTCTCTGCTTCCAATAAACAGAGCTACGGTCATCTAATCTTTGTGACATGACTGACAAGTTTCACAAGATGTAAATTCAAACTGATTTAAATATACATCTAAATGTAACTTTAGCTAGTCGGGTTGCATTGATATGACCTAGTCTACAATACCTCAAGAAGGATTCGTTCACATGTGAACTCTTCCTCTTGTGTGTGTTCCGTATACTAAGAACTGTAGTTTGATTTAGAACATCAATGCTTTTAGATAACGTGCTTGAACCGATCAACTTTTGATATAGGAAATGTTCAAAACATTATCCAACGATACAAAATTTTATCATTTCTTTACTTATAAAGAGAATGATATGATTTTGTATATCAGGTTCGGTATCTAATAACATCCGTCCAAAATCAATGTATTTATAATACAGGGTGACAGTGACCAACAGACTTGGCTGCAACACTTGCCCCGTTTTCTGCCTCATGAAACTTATCACCCGTTCTCAGTTCTCTACCTATCTGTAGCCCTATGTAACAGATTACATATCTGGGATCTTGATCCGGTATCAAATACCCAGGACATAGAGGATACAGAGAAACAGTTCTTTATAATGAACACACCCGAAGAAGATGCATCATATGCACTTTCTTCGTTTGGGCGGCATAGGAATTCTGGTATTCCCCAATTTCCTGCTCTGTCTTATAACAATTATAAGTTGGAGCGGGACCAACGTTCCCCAGCTCAGTATAATAAGCGGGTTCGATCAATTCATCCGTATTATTATCTTGATGAAGGCGTGATATGGTCACTACCTAGAGAGAGAGAGAAGAAAACACTCAGCGTATGCTCTTACAAGATCAGATTGGTTATTATTTTATCTAATCAGGATGGCTCCAACTGTTTTCGTCAAATCTTCCTTCAAACCCTAAAAGGAAAGACTAGCCGGGATTAATTACACGCTACAAGTTCGCCAATCTTTCAGCCAGGCCAGTGTCGGTACTTTGATGGAGGTGCCCCGTGCTTTCGCACGAACCTAATTAATGTAAACCTCGTTTTCCCAGAGGCGTAACCCCGTTGACACCTTTCTAGACACCTACTTGATTGGCTAATTGTAATGTGTAAAACTCTCCCAGGAGTAACAATTACTCGCAGTGGGTATCGGGACCCAACTATCTCATAGATGGTATGCAATCTCATCGCAAATTTCAACACTTGAAATTCCCGATAATTTTGCCCCTAACCTCTTATGACCTTGACAAAGGCCAACAAACCATAGGATGCTAGTCAAAGTTCAACCCGTCATTTCCAGATTGAATTAAACCCACCCACACGACCCTTGACAAAGGCCAACAAGGTCGCACGACTACCCTAACCCAATCTGCATCATATGCATAAGCAGATAAGCACCAGTCAGCTACCGCACACTACGCCTTGACAAAGGCCAACAAACGCAGCACGAATACTAACTACTACTTATCTGAAATGACGGAGGGCTACGACAGGTTTTTCTGAAAACCTATTGCGTAATGAACTTGATATCGTTGTAGGATCGAATGAATTTTGAAATGGAGTGTTTTTGAGGCTTTTCTAGTTTTGCTAAAGGAGTCACTCCCGGTGAAGGGATCGTCGGTCCTTTCCTCGTCGAATGAGGTGCGGGATATATCATATATATTACTGTGCAAAGCATAAACTCTTAAAAGCAATCAAAAGACAAACCGAGTGTGTAGCATCTGCCACTTATTGCTAAAGGAGTCACTCCCGGTGAAGGGATCTCGGTCCTTTCCTTATCGAATAAGGTGCAGGATATATCATATACACCGCTGTACAAAGCAAGAACTGTAGCTACCTGTTTTATTTTTGAAATTCGATTCTACAACATCTTTAGGTTTCTTTTATTTCATTAATCACATTAATGAAGTCCCATCATTTAAGTACCTAAACATCACAGATAAATACGACGTACACTTAAGCCATCCGCATTCGCCTCGATGTCCCCTCGTGCACCGTTAGGTTAGGTAACTAACGACAGAGCGGGGAAGGGCTAGCGCGGGTGTAAAACATAAGTAACGTCTATATAATATATCATATATACTATATACAGTATTTATCACAGAACATATCAAATGATCACATCACAGATATCGCAGCAGAAGAAACATATGAAATATTGGATATACTAGGATGTCCGTGTTTTCAATACGAGCCAGTATAAAACACGGATTCCACGGTCGCGATGAATAGCCAATCCCACACCCCTAGACCCCTACGAGAGCTGCAAGCAACCCTACCAATTCTAGAGTTAGGAGACCCGGACTCGACTCCTCGAGTTGGTCTCCCACTGGACTCCAGAACCCGGTTACTTATGCTCCCCTCCTTGGGTCTATCCTAGTGAAAAAAGTAAATAATATACATCAACGGTGACAACTTCAGCAACCTGGAAGTGCCCCAATAAAAGAATATTACATACAAGTTTTTTACATGAATGAAAATGAAAAACACTCATCTCACATAAAAAACCCCCGGCTATTCAAACACGACGATCCAATATAACATATCCAGCAACACATAACATCACATGTCATCAACGTAAGTAAATATGCGCATCCCAATTGTCGTTGACATATAGCAACGAAACCGGCGATATCACATATTACACTTACGGTCGCAGAAAAGAAAGTGTAAAACTACAACAGTTGGAATCCGCAACCTCCATAGACATCGCATGCCTAATCAAATGAATTCCTTAGACATCGCATGCCTAACAATTATAAACCCCGCATTTTAGTCTAATTATCGAAAACTCTTTTCGATATCAGGTCGGGCAATTCAATAGGATTCCCGGCATTCTGATCGAATGCTCGTCGCAAACTTTAGTAGGCGGCCGCACCCCCGACACCATCGACGAAGTGCACCGAGGCGGAAAACCGCTGCCGCGAGCACCCGGACGGATGCTTTCGGCGACGGGGTTCTCCTACAGTCACTTGGTCGGGGCTATGGGGCGTGACTGTCTATTAAGTTTACCCGGCGAGTATCCGCGTACGCTACGTGATTGCGACGGACTTTTGATCGCATCAAAATTCCGTGGCAACCGATCAAGTGAGACTAAAGTGCTATGTTTATAACATTCATATCAGTTATCACATAACTACTTGTGAATTCCAATTATTGTATCACATTCCAGATAAACAGAAAATGTTAAACTTTCCGATCGAATGATCGAACACCCAAGTTTTCCCGAAACAAATCAACACATGAAATAGGTTTAAAAAACATCCAGTTCATGCCTCAGTACCAACGGTCCAGCCGTAGAAGGGTCAAGCCAACGCCTCACATGTGGCACGCCGTACTGCCCCAAACCTGAAGGTTCAAAAGGCAGTTCAAGACGGTCACATAATCGAGTTAAGGTTTGTTTTCTTCTAGAGGGTCCATCATGTTACTTGCATTACTTAGAACGTTATTAAACCACGGAAAGATCCAACACTTAGAAATTTCCCGATAGGGGAAAAATTTGGTATTTGTATCTGGTCGAACTTTTTAACATATTCAAAAATTATCCGGAAAACACATAGACAAAATTAGACAATCCGATCGAATAATCGAATCCTCAAAACAACCCCAAAATGCTCAACTGTTGAGTAAATGTTAAAATATCCCAGAAAATACAGCAATAAATATTAGGAATTACTGTCCAAATTTGAAAAGCTGATGTGACAACTTGGCCGCGGCACCGCCGCACGAGGCATGCTCGTGCCGCGGTTCCGCCGCACTTTAGCGGGATCATGAGCTCGTTTTGCACCATAATTCTTAGATCTTCCTGCTGAATTTTTAAAGAATTTTTAATCTGGAAAAAACCCAGTTTTTAAAAAATGTACAGAGAGCATTTTTGAGTTAGGGTTTCGGTTTGATCGGACTTCTAACTCCGTCTACGCATCGCCTAAGGCTCTAGCTAGGCTCTGATACCACTGTAGGGTTCCTGGGCACTCTAAAGAGGTCTCACAAGGCATCAACCATGCCAATTTCAAATTTTACAAGTGCCGAGAAACCCTAATACGGATCGTTGACTAGAGATTAGGCGAAAAAAGCAACTAGTTAACAACTTAACTAAAGGGTAAACGGAAATACAACCTTTGTAGATCCGGTCCTCCACCTCCATGATGAAGTCCCCTCGCTGTGATCATCGGATCCCGGACTCTAGCATCGGCTTCATCGGAGAAATGGGCGGGCTAGGTCGTCGACTTCGATGCCGAAGATGATCTACGTCGAGGCATCACAAGATCAAGCTCCAACTTCACCAAGTCATGAAACTTGTGAAGAAAACACCCTATACTACTTGGCAAGTGGTAGAGGATGAAGAAATAGGAAGTGGGTTCACTTTAGAATTGGATTTCTCACTCTTTTTCTCAAGTTGCCATTGATGGAGGCAAGGTTTTCTTCATGTTGAAGAAGGAGAAGAAGAAGAAGATAATATCATAAGTTCTTTTCAAAATAGAAAATAATATCAATACTTATCATATGGCAACCATGATTAGGTGTAGAGAATAGACTATGGTTAGTGGGAATGGTTAGGGTTAAGCATGAGACAAATATGGTGGACTTGTTCAAAGCTTCAAGAAGCTTCAACAAGCAAACAAAGAAAGCCACCATATCATTTTCTTTTCCAAAATAAATAAATAAATAAATAAGTAAGTAAATCAAATGAAACCCTAACCATTAACTAACCATGGTTTAATACAAACATACACCCAAGTTTGCATGTATCATCAAACATGATACAAACTAGTGCACAAAAATATATCACATATACTAATTGTGCACATCAAGTGAGAAAATCCATTTAAAGTGAACAAATATTAGTTAATGCAAAGTAATATATCAAATATATAATTATACATTAAATCATTAAATCAACACTTGATTTAACGATCCGGTCATATCGCATATGACCGACTAATATCCAATGTATCGGCTTATCGAATCAATCCTTGATTCGATAACTAGGTTATATCGCATACAACCAATCGATAAATTCTTCGCGAGAATAGAATACGGTATCACATACACGCATTATTCTCGGTCCCGCATATATCTCATATGCGCTCCTATTTCGTTTCGCTTGAGCCAGGAAACCTCTGTGTAGGACTCTAAAGACTCGTCAATACGCCGGCAGCAGGTGATGATCATATCAAACATCCACAAGCCGCAAGCGGTCTGCTAAACGTAACGGCCACCCGGGTATTGAGCGATCAGAAGATCGACGAGCAAGCCCGCTCACACTCCTGTGAATCTAACCAGTAACACTTACCGTACAGTCCGGTCTGTTCGTCTGATATGTCGCATATCTTGCCTAGGGGTGGTAAACGTCAGACCTCAGTAGATCGATAAGTCGTGTCGATATGAGGTCTATAACAGTTCGAGAAACTACTGGTAACACTTACCAGCAAATCTCAGCAACCCTGGCCAGGGATTTCCGGTTATAGCCAATCGAACATAGTGCAACATCAACTCCCTATACCGGGAGAGACGAATCCCCTCCTATCGCTCATTGCCTCCATGTGATTCGGGACTGTACCTAAAAACCACCGTTTTGCACGCCCTCTTGGACGTGGTAAGGTGGAAATCAAAGCACAGTGGGAATCACACAAGACTCTATGACGATCTCGGGTCTACAGACTAACCTGTACCAGTGTCACCAGAGAACTGCCATCTGACGTAAGGTATAATACCATCTGGGAGTTCTCGGCGAGTCCGTCCAGTGTACCCAGTCTCCACTGAGCACCCGTATATCATCTCTGATGTCAAACACCAATGGATATGGGATCATCCATCGCCCATCTGTATGGGTCGAGAAGATATACGCTAGTCTACTCTGGTATATCGATTCCCCGTCTCGATACACCCACGACTAGGGACCTTGAAGGATGTACTTATGGACTACCATGTCCCCACTAGTATGATCCGCATCATAGTCCAGGTAGTCAAGTACACATCCTAAGGGCTTTACCAACATGTAACAGAGAGACAATCAGTATATACGTTAAGGTAAAGAGTAACCAGATAGCATACTTTCATGTCGAGCAAGAAAGTCCTCCCTATATATGTCCCAGCATCCACTACAATATACATCCTATGTACAGTAATGGCCTCTAGGGCATACATATAACTAACAATCTCCCACTTGCACTAGGGCCATCTATAGCAGTGGTTGTAGTATCTCATACTCAACCATCCCATAAAAGTCTCTCTCTGGGAAAAGGCCTTTGTGAGTGGATCCGCCGTGTTTTCCTCTGAGTCTTCTCTCCTAACCTCGATCACCCTGGAGATCAACTATATCCATGATCAGGTGATACCGCCTTAGAATATGTCTGGATCACTGATGGGACGGACGTTCCTTGGCATAAGCCATAACTCCATTGTCACACAATGGGGGGAACTAAATTCATCTCATGAACTAATATACACCCAGACTTCCACTTTAGTAGCATCTTAAGCAGCGATGTATCCAGCCTTTATCGTCTAGTGTGCCACGGTATCTAGCTTGGAACTCTTCCAACATACCGTCCCTTTACTGAGGGTAAAGATAATTCCTGTGACTGACATTCAGTCGTCTTTATCACACTGGAACCCTTCCAGTGATTCTCCCCAGGATCAATTGATACCATCTCACTACAGCTAGTGAGTATACTAACACCCAAATAACATCTATCTCATAGATAAAAACTCAGGATTTAGGAGGTATCACTTTGATCCTATATGGAGAATCCATGTGATAAGCGGAGATCGACCGAGTGTAGCATAGGAAACTCCTTCCCTATCAAGAGTATGTCATCCAGGTACTCTACGAGGATCACTACCATACTCCCCATTACCTTTTTGTATATACAAGGTTCATCTACCATTTTGATGATGTCAAACTGTTTGACTAACTCATCAAAACAGATGTTCCAACTCCACGATGCCTGCTTCATCACATAAAACATCTTGCACACGTTTCCGCTGCTCCCACTGTCTACGAAGCCCTCTGGCTGTGTACTTATAGACCCTCTCTTCCAAAACATCATTTTAGAAGAGCTGTCATGACACCCAACCACCAGATATCGTAGTCATGGTATGTAGCCGTGGCAAGTAGGATCTGGATGAACTTAAGCATAGATCCTTAGAAAAGGTTTCAACATAATCCATACCTGGTCAATGATGCAAACCTTTAACAAGTCTAGCTTTGAAAGTCTCAACTTTTCCATGTACACCAAGTAATCTTCTCAAGATATACTTGCTCCTGATGGGGATTTAACCCTTCAGATATAGCAACTAAAGTCCATAGTTTGTTGGTGTATAAGGATTCCATCTCTGATCGCTAAGCATCCAGCCAGTCTTACAGAGTCCCGCTCTTGATGGCCTGGTCGAAACTAGTTGGGTCATCATCTCATGATGCAATCCTCGCTCCCATTGTCATAGAGAAACAGAAGTATCTCTCAGATGGGTGAGGAACCCTACTAGATCGGCGGAGAGGCTGAGGTTCGTTGGTTACTATTGAATCCTTTGGTTCTGTCAAATCATCAGTTGCAATTTGTATAGCTGGAACATTTCCAGTTCTACATAACAGACCTTGCCTCGAGCTTGTCCGGATTTTGCTTTTAGACATAGGCCGGACAACCCCAAATCTTAACTGACTTAAGAGATGGGCTCTTCCATTACCATATCTCATATGGAGTGGTAGGCAATTGATTTGATTGGAACTCTATTCAATAGGTATGCAGCTTCTCAAGTGCATAACTCCCTAAAGGAAATAGGTAACTCAGTAATACTCATCATAGAGCATACCATATCATATAGGGTGTTATTGCTCCGCCCTGATACACCGTTGTGCTGTGGTGTAGTCAGAGGAGTAATACTGAGAGAGAATCTCATTCTCCTTTAGAATAGTCCAGAAATTCCATGCACAAGTATTCTCCTCCCTGATCTCATCATAGGACATAATACTTATACCCGTATTTTGGTTCTCTACTTCTAACTTATATTCTATGAATATCTCAAAAGGTTCGGACTTGTGTTTCAACAGGAACATATATCGGAATCTTGAGAGATTATCAGAGAACGTAATGAAGTATAAAGAACCGGTGTTGGCATGTGTAGACAGGGGACCTACATACATCAACATGTATCATCCCAAGAGTTCACTAACTCTTTCTCTGCTTCCAATAAACAGAGCTACGGTCATCTAATCTTTGTGGCATGACTGGCAAGTTTCACAAGATGTAAATTCAAACTGATTTAAATATACATCTAAATGTAACTTTAGCTAGTCGGGTCGCATTGATATTACCTAGTCTACAATACCTCAAGAAGGATTCGTTCATATGTGAACTCTTCCTCTTGTGTGTGTTCCGTATACTAAGAACTGTAGTTTGATTTAGAACATCAATGCTTTTAGATAACGTGCTTGAACCGATCAACTTTTGATATAGGAAATGTTCAAAACATTATCCAACGATACAAAATTTTATCATTTCTTTACTTATAAAGAGAATGATATGATTTTGTATATCAGGTTCGGTATCTAATAACATCCGTCCAAAATCAATGTATTTATAATACAGGGTGACAGTGACCAACAGACTTGGCTGCAACACTTGCCCCGTTTTCTGCCTCATGAAACTTATCACCCGTTCTCAGTTCTCTACCTATCTGTAGCCCTATGTAACAGATTACATATCTGGGATCTTGATCCGGTATCAAATACCCAGGACATAGAGGATACAGAGAAACAGTTCTTTATAATGAACACACCCGAAGAAGATGCATCATATGCACTTTCTTCGTTTGGGCGGCATAGGAATTCTGGTATTCCCCAATTTCCTGCTCTGTCTTATAACAATTATAAGTTGGAGCGGGACCAACGTTCCCCAGCTCAGTATAATAAGCGGGTTCGATCAATTCATCCGTATTATTATCTTGATGAAGGCGTGATATGGTCACTACCTAGAGAGAGAGAGAAGAAAACACTCAGCGTATGCTCTTGCAAGATCAGATTGGTTATTATTTTATCTAATCAGGATGGCTCCAACTGTTTTCGTCAAATCTTCCTTCAAACCCTAAAAGGAAAGACTAGCCGGGATTAATTACACGCTACAAGTTCGCCAATCTTTCAGCCAGGCCAGTGTCGGTACTTTGAGGGAGGTGCCCCGTGCTTTCGCACTAACCTAATTAATGTAAACCTCGTTTTCCCAGAGGCGCAACCCCGTTGACACCTTTCTAGAGACCTACTTGATCGGCTAATTGTAATGTGTAAAACTCTCCCAGGAGTAACAATTACTCGCAGTGGGTATCGGGATCCAACTATCTCATAGAAGGTATGCAATCTCATTGCAAATTTCAACACTTGAAATTCCCGATAATTTTGCCCCTAACCTCTTATGACCTTGACAAAGGCCAACAAACCATAGGATGCTAGTCAAGTTCAACCCGTCATTTCCAGATTGAATTAAACCCACCCGCACGACCCTTGACAAAGGCCAACAAGGTCGCACGACTACCCTAACCCAATCTGCATCATATGCATAAGCAGATAAGCACCAGTCAGCTACCGCACACTACGCCTTGACAAAGGCCAACAAACGCAGCACGAATACTAACTACTACTTATCTGAAATGACGGAGGGCTACGACAGGTTATTCTGAAAACCTATTGCGTAATGAACTTGATATCGTTGTAGGATCGAATGAATTTTGAAATGGAGTGTTTTTGAGGCTTTTCTAGTTTTGCTAAAGGAGTCACTCCCGGTGAAGGGATCGTCGGTCCTTTCCTCGTCGAATGAGGTGCGGGATATATCATATATATCACTGTGCAAAGCATAAACTCTTAAAAGCAATCAAAAGACAAACCGAGTGTGTAGCATCTGCCACTTATTGCTAAAGGAGTCACTCCCGGTGAAGGGATCTCGGTCTTTTCCTTATCGAATAAGGTGCAGGATATATCATATACACCGCTGTGCAAAGCAAGAACTGTAGCTACCTGTTTTATTTTTGAAATTCGATTCTACAACATATTTAGGTTTCTTTTATTTCATTAATCACATTAATGAAGTCCCATCATTTAAGTACCTAAATATCACAGATAAATACGACGTACACTTATGCCATCCGCATTCGCCTCGATGTCCCCTCGTGCACCGTTAGGTTAGGTAACTAACGACAGAGCGGGGCAGGGCTAGCGCGGGTGTAAAACATAAGTAACGTCTATATAATATATCATATATATTATATACAGTATTTATCACAGAACATATCAAATGATCACATCACAGATATCGCAGCAGAAGAAACATATGAAATATTGGATATACTAGGACGTCCGTGTTTTCAATACGAGCCAGTATAAAACACGGATTCCACGGTCACGATGAATAGCCAATCCCACACCCCTAGACCCTTACGAGAGCTGCAAGCAACCCTACCAATTCTAGAGTTAGGAAACCCGGACTCGACTCCTCGAGTTGGTCTCCCACTGGACTCCAGAACCCGGTTACTTGTGCTCCCCTCCTTGGGTCTATCCTAGTGAGGAAAAGTAAATAATATACATCAACGGTGACAACTTCCGCAACCTGAAAGTGCCCCAATAAAAGAATATTACATACAAGTTTTTTACATGAATGAAAATGAAAAACACTCATCTCACATAAAAACCCCCCGGCTATTCAAACACGACGATCCAATATAACATATCCAGCAACACATAACATCACATGTCATCAACGTAAGTAAATATGCGCATCCCAATTGTCGTTGACATATAGCAACGAAACCGGCGATATCACATATTACACTTACGGTCGCAGAAAAGAAAGTGTAAAATTACAACAGTTGGAATCCGCAACCTCCATAGACATCGCATGCCTAATCAAATGAATTCCTTAGACATCGCATGCCTAACAATTATAAACCCCGCATTTTAGTCTCATTATCGAAAACTCTTTTCAATATCAGGTCGGGCAATTCAACAGGATTCCCGGCATTCTGATCGAATGCTCGTCGCAAACTTTAGTAGGCGGCCGCACCCCCGACGCCGTCGACGAAGTGCACCGAGGCGGAAAACCGCTGCCGCGAGCACCCGGACGGATGCTTTCGGCGACGGGGTTCTCCTACAGTCACTTGGTCGGGGCTATGGGGCGTGACTGTCTATTAAGTTTACCCGGCGAGTATCCGCGTACGCTACGTGATTGCGACGGACTTTTGATCGCATCAAAATTCCGTGGCAACCGATCAAGTGAGACTAAAGTGCTATGTTTATAACATTCATATCAGTTATCACATAACTACTTGTGAATTCCAATTATTGTATCACATTCCAGATAAACAGAAAATGTTAAACTTTCCGATCGAATGATCGAACACCCAAGTTTTCCCGAAACAAATCAACACATGAAATAGATTTAAAAAACATCCAGTTCATGCCTCAGTACCAACGGTCCAGCCGTAGAAGGGTCAAGCCAACGCCTCACATGTGGCACGCCGTACTGCCCCAAACCTGAAGGTTCAAAAGGCAGTTCAAGACGGTCACATAATCGAGTTAAGGTTTGTTGTCTTCTAGAGGGTCCATCATGTTACTTGCACTACTTAGAACGTTATTAAACCACGGAAATATCCAACACTTGGAAATTTCCCGATAGGGGAAAAATTTGGTATTTGTATCCGGTCGAACTTTTTAACATATTCAAAAATTATCCGGAAAACACAAAGACAAAATTAGACAATCCGATCGAATAATCGAATCCCCAAAACAACCCCAAAATGCTCAACCGTTGAGTAAATGTTAAAATATCCCAGAAAATACAGCAATAAATATTAGGAATTACTGTGCAAATTTGAAAAGCTGATGTGACAACTTGGCCGCGGCACCGCCGCACGAGGCATGCTCGTGCCGCGGTTCCGCCGCACTTTAGCGGGATCATGAGCTCGTTTTGCACCATAATTCTTAGATCTTCCTGCTGAATTTTTAAAGAATTTTTAATCTGGAAAAAACCCAGTTTTTAAAAAATGTACAGAGAGCATTTTTGAGTTAGGGTTTCGGTTTGATCGGACTTCTAACTCCGTCTACGCATCGCCTAGGGCTCTAGCTAGGCTCTGATACCACTGTAGGGTTCCTGGGCACTCTAAGGAGGTCTCACAAGGCATCAACCATGCCAATTTCAAATTTTACAAGTGCGGAGAAACCCTAATACGGATCGTTGACTAGAGATTAGGCGAAACAAGCAACTAGTTAACAACTTAACTAAAGGGTAAACGGAAATACAACCTTTGTAGATCCGGTCCTCCACCTCCATAGCTCCATGATGAAATCCCCTCGCTGCGATCATCGGATCCCAGACTCTAGCATCGGCTTCATCGGAGAAATGGGCGGGCTAGGTCGTCGACTTCGATGCCGAAGATGATCTACGTCGAGGCATCACAAGATCAAGCTCCAACTTCACCAAGTCATGAAACTTGTGAAGAAAACACCCTATACTACTTGGCAAGTGGTAGAGGATGAAGAAATAGGAAGTGGGTTCACTTTAGAATTGGATTTCTCACTCTTTTTCTCAAGTTGCCATTGATGGAGGCAAGGTTTTCTTCATGTTGAAGAAGGAGAAGAAGAAGAAGATAATATCATAAGTTCTTTTCAAAATAGAAAATAATATCAATACTTATCATATGGCAACCATGATTAGGTGTAGAGAATAGACTATGGTTAGTGGGAATGGTTAGGGTTAAGCATGAGACAAATATGGTGGACTTGTTCAAAGCTTCAAGAAGCTTCAACAAGCAAACAAAGAAAGCCACCATATCATTTTCTTTTCCAAAATAAATAAATAAATAAATAAGTAAGTAAATCAAATGAAACCCTAACCATTAACTAACCATGGTTTAATACAAACATACACCCAAGTTTGCATGTATCATCAAACATGATACAAACTAGTGCATAAAAATATATCACATATACTAATTGTGCACATCAAGTAAGAAAATCCATTTAAAGTGAACAAATATTAGTTAATGCAAAGTAATATATCAAATATATAATTATACATTAAATCATTAAATCAACACTTGATTTAACGATCCGGTCATATCACATATGACTGACTAATATCCAATGTATCGGCTTATCGAATCAATCCTTGATTCGATAACTAGGTTATATCGCATACAACCAATCGATACATTCTTCGCGAGAATAGAATACGGTATCACATACACGCATTATTCTCGGTCCCGCACATATCTCATATGCGCTCCTATTTCGTTTCGCTTGAGCCAGGAAACCTCTGTGTAGGACTTTAAAGACTCGTCAATACGCCGGCAGCAAGTGATGATCATATCAAACACCCACAAGCCGCAAGCGGTCTGCTAAACGTAACGGCCACCCGGGTATTGAGCGATCAGAAGATCGACGAGCAAACTCGCTCACACTCCTGTGAATCCAACCAGTAACACTTACCGTACAGTCCGGTCTGTTCGTCTGATATGTCGCATATGTGATACCACAATAGATGACCCTAGTGCAAGTGGGAGATTGTTAGTTATATGTATGCCCTAGAGGCCATTACTGTACATACGATGTATATTGTAGTGGATGCTTGGACATATATATGGAGGACTTTCTCGCTCGATATGATAGTATGCTATCTGGTTGTACTTTATCTTAACATGTACTCTGATTGTCTCTATGTTACATGTTGATAAAGCCCTTAGGATATGTACTCGACTACCAGGACTATGATGCATATCATAGTAGTGGGGACACGGTAGTCGACGAGTACATCCTATAACTGTTCCTAGTCGAGGGTGTATCGAGACAGGGCATCGATATACCAGAGTAGACTAGCGTATGCGCTTCTTGACCCATATGATGGGCGATGGATGATCCCATATCCATTGGTGTTTAACATCAGAGAAGGTATACGTGTGCTCAGTGGAGACTGGGTACACTGGATGGACTCGTCGAGAACTCCCAGATGGTATTATACCTCACGTCAGATGGCAGTTCTCTGGTGACACTGGTACAGGTTAGTCTGTAGACCCGAGATCGTCATAGAGTCTTGTGTGATTCCCATCGTGCTTTGATTTCCATCATACCACGTCCAAGAGGGCGTGCAAAAAGGTGGCTTTTAGGTACAGTACCGAATCACATGGAGGCAATGAGTGATAGGAGGGGATTCGTCTCTCCCAGTATAGGGAGTTGATGTTGTGCTGTGTTTGATTGGCTATAACTGGAAATCCCTGGCCAGGGTTGCTGAGATTTACTGGTAAGTGTTATCAGTAGTTTCTCGAACTGTTATAGACCTCATATCGACATGACTTATCAAGCTACTGGGGTCTGAAGTTTACCACCCCTAGACGAGATATGCGACATATCAGCCAAAGAGACCGGACTGTACGGGAGTGTTACTGATTGGATTCGCAGGAGAATGTACAGGCTTGCTTGTTGATCTTCTGATCGCTCAATACCTCGGTGGCTGTTACGTTTAGCTGACCGCTTGCAGCTTGTGGGTGTTTGATATGATCAACACCTACTGCCGGCGTATTGACGATTCTTTAGAGTCCTACACAGAGGTTTCTTGACTCCGGCAAAACGGAGTAGGAGTACATATATGATATGTGCGGGACCGAGAACAATACGTGTATGTGATACCGTATTAGATTCTCGCGATATGAGATATCGGCCGTGTAAGTCCATTTCACGCACCCCACAAACTTGCGGTGATGCGGAATATATGAAAAACGATTATCAAAGCTTTGTAACACGGACTTTAGCGCATGAATCGTTATCTAAACCATTGCTAACAAACTACGAAAGGTTTAACTACTCGGATTCGAAGTTATACCATACGTTACTTGTCATTCGGGTCTTCATCGCGGTCCTCCACTCCTCGTAGGCTCCTTGGAATATCGGCACCTCAACGGCCTCCTCGAATCAAAGTTGATCCACCCGAGAGCTCCTACGCCAAGCTTTATCTCTAACTTGAGATAACTAGGTTGCTCAAAGTGCTAATCTAAGCTACCTAGGGGATATAGAGTGAGGTTATGGATGTATTAGTCTAGCTAACCCTTGATCTCAACACATGAGTGGTTAGGGTTATGGTTTGAAGAGAGAGTGAGCTTGAGGAGAGAGAAGGTGAAGATGATAATGAAATGAGATACAATGAGATAATGATCTATCATAATATATATGAAGCATTATTTATTTATCCAAAAATGAAATAATAGAATTAACAACTATGCTTTATAAATATCTATGAGTGATTCATCTCCATGAGTCATTAAGCATTTATGATGCATTAATGACATGGATGAATCACACAAATGAGTCACTAATCTCATTTAATGCAATGCCACCTTACCCCCCAAGTCACCACTCTTCTAGAAGCTTCTCGACAAATTACGAGAGCGCCCCTCCAATCCGTGAAAACACGGAAAAACTTTAGACTGTATAAATCCAATAACCCGATACTAGAATCTGGCTTAAACCAAAGCCGGCTAGTAAAAACTGTCCGAAAAGTCGTACGTGCGTAAACACACGTATGCGTTCGAACCCTTATCGTAAAACCATACGACCTCTATATCGTTTCGCCTGGAGCAGGGAAACTCTCTGTGTAGGACTCTAAAGACTCGACACTATGCTGGCAGTGGGTTTAACCATAGACCGCAAGCGGCACTAGCTGTACGTAACGGTCCCCAGGTAGATGTCGATAAGAAGGCCGATGAGTAAACTCATCCAAACTCCCACTGAGCCTGATGTGACAATCTCCGTACAGTCCGGTCTGTTCGTCTAAGACTATCGCATATCAAACCTAGGGGGCGGCAAGCGTCAGTCCCCTAATAGCTGTATAAGTCGTGTCGGAGCGAAGCCCATTACACCCTGAGAAGCTACTGGAACCTACCAGTATATCTCGCTTGCCCTGGCCAGGGACTTTGCGTAATGGCTCTCTGACACAGCGCGATATCATTTCCCAATACCGGGATAGACGAATCCTGTCTAACCACTACTGCCTCCAAGTGCTCGGGACTGCACCCAACTGCTACCTGTTTGCACGACTCCTTTGAGCCGTGGTAGGGTAGCAATCTAAGAACAGTAGGACACACTTGAGGCGAAGTAGCAGTGTCAAGTCTGCGGACTATGCTGTACTCATGTCACCTGGGAACAGTTAACTGACGACGGGTATAATACCATCTAACAGTTCCCCTGCGAGTCCAGTCCGGTATACCCGTAACCTAACGAGCACCTGCATACTATCTCCAGTACGACGTACTGATGGCTATGCGACAGACCATCTTCCTAACTGGGATGAGAAGCGTACACACTTAGTCTACTCCGGAATATCGATGCCCAATCTCGATAATCCAACGACCAGGGACCTGTATAGGATGTTGCTTACAGACTACCCAGCCCCCACTAGTGTGACTGCCATCACAATGCTGGTTATCAAGCAAAGATCCTATGGGCTCTACTAATATGTATAAGTGATACGTTGCAAGAAACATATGCACATATTAAAGTAGACACAAACCAAGTAGCATACTACCATTTTTAGCAAGACTGTATATACAACTGTGAATATCCCAAGCTTCCATTAAGTAATATACAATCTAGTATGATACAATAATGGCCCCTAGGGCATATACACTAACAGGCCGGGTATATGAGATATAGCCGGGTCATCGGATCAAGTGTTGATTCGATGAACTGATACAGATTATATTAGTCGGTTATTTATGAAATAGCCGGATTATTGGATCAAGTGTTGATTCGATAATTTAATGTATAATTATATATTTGATATATTAAATTACATTAACTAATATAAGCTCACTAAAAGTTTTTTTTCTCACTCGGGTAATACATTGATATATATGCGATATATGTTAATTGTATTATTTTATTTTGTTACAATAAATATTGTATATATGATATATAATATTGTAACATGTTAGGGTTATTAATGCAACGTGATTAGTGGAGATTAAACATGATTAAGGTTTGATTTGGGTTTAATTTTCTAGAAGCCTTTTGTTTTGTTTTTGCAAAGATATTTTCTAAAGATATTTTGTTATGATATTTGTTAACCCAACCCAACCCTTCACCATGGTTCATTCTCTACATGGGTTATCATACTTAACCCATGGTTGCATTTTTAACCACACACAATTCATTATTCATCACAAAAGAAATGGTTCTTCTTCTTCCTTCTCTTTTTCAATGGAAAAGCTTTCTAGCTTTTTCATTAGTGATGATTTTGAGTGAGATTAAGAAAATAAATGAAAGCTAAAATCCTTCTTCATCATTCTAATCTATCCTAGCCATTTAGATTAGCGTGTTCACTTCATTTGTGAGTGAGAGCTTGTGTTTAAGAAACTTCAAGGTAGATTATCTTAGTTATCGAAGATCGGAAGCAAGTTTGCATCATTCTCTTCGTAGAGCCTTTCTAGAGTCCGGGTACATGATGATCACAGCGAAGGGACCTCAACACGGAGCTTATGAAGTGAAGGACCGAACTACAAAGGTTGTAATCCCAAACTCTTAGATGTAAAGATGTTTACATGCTTTGTTTCGCCTAATCTCTAGTTTAAAAATCTTGGTTAGGGTTGTTAGGCATGGCTAAATTTTAAATCGGGCATGGTTGATGCCTTATAGAACCTTGTTAGAGTGCCTAGTAACCCTACAAAGCCACCGTTTTGCACGTTCTCGTGAACGTGGTAAGGTGGAAATCAAAGCACAGTGGGAATCACACAAGACTCTATGACGATCTCGAGTCTACAGACTAACCCTTACCGGTGTCACCAGAGAACTGCTATCTGATGATAGGTATAATACCATCTAGGAGTTATCGGTGAGTCTGTTCAGTGTACCCAGTCTCCACTGAGCATCCGTACACCATCTTTGATGTCAAACACCAATGGATATGGGATCATCTATCGCCCATCCTTTGGGTCAAGATGCGTATACGCTAGTCTATTCTGGAGTATCGATGCCCTGTCTCGATACTCCCTTGACTAGGAACAGTTATAGGATGTACTCTTGGACTACCCTGGCCCCACTAGTATAATCTGCATCATAGTCCTAGTAGTCGAGTACATATCCTAAGGGCTTTATCAACATGTGAGAGTAAGACTGTAAACCAATACAAATCAACATGTTAAGACAAAGTGAAACCAAATAGCATACTATCATGTCGAGCAAGAAAGTCCTCTCTATATATATCCAAGCATCCACTATAATATACATCATATGTATAATAATGGCCTCTAGGGCATATATATAACTAACAATCAGCATGCCATAGGAAGTGATGACTTCCAACCGATGGCTGGATGCCAAGTTATCCAAGTTGGACTCCATGTACTACAACAAATTATAGACTTTGTTATGTGCTCCTGAAAGGGGTAAAACTCATAAGGAGCAAGCAAGTGTTTCGAGATCAGTGCAAATGGAAAGATATTAACCTAATAAGGCCAGAATTGTAGTTAACATGTATTCATCAAATACCCGATGTGGATTGTGATTATACTGTTACTTCATTGTCTGTGCTGATGTTCATACAGATATAATTTGTCACCATTGTCTTCATGACTATGATATTTGGTATGAGGATGACTATAACGTCTTTCTAAATTGGATTTAGAAGTGTACGTATATATGACTTTACCAGAAGATTTTCTTAGTCAGTGGGAGCAGCGGATAGTGTGCATGTTGCTTAAATCTATTTGTAGATTAAAGCAGGCATAACGGAGATGGATCATTTGTTTTGATGTTGCGGTCAAAGTGTTTGACTTCATCGAAATTTGAGATGAACTAGGTATTTGTAAGAAGTCTGTAGGGAGTATTGTCAGGTTCCTCATACAGATGTGGATGACATACTCTTGATACGAAGTGATGTTCATATTCTACGATTCGGTCAAACATTGGTTGTCATTGTTTCTCATTTGTGGATTATATATATATATATACCATTGGTTTTGATGACTAGATCTATAGATTTAGATCTAGTATGGGTTTTGAGATTGTCCCAATTCAGGTATCTTAACACTATTCTAAAGTGGTTTAGAATGGAGGACTCATAGTGAGGTAATATACCTGTAGGTAATAGGGTCACCCACTTTAAAGAGATGTCTTTCGGGACTGATAAAGAGAGGGACTCGCATGAATGACATTCGACATGTTTCGACAATGAGGTCAATTATGCGATGTTATATATCTGACCAGATATTGCTTTTACACTTGGTGTAGTAAGCAAATATTAGTCAAAATCTGGAGAAATGTAGGAAAGAGTGAAGAACATATAAGATGGTCTTGGTGTATGGTAATGGCAGACTCCTTCGAGATGTGATTACCGATTCCAGCTTCCATGGTGACAAGGGTGACAGAGTATTTGTCGTGAGTCATTAGTTTACCCTCTTATGAGGAACATTATGTTGGAAGATATTGAGGTAATCAAGGTGCTGGATGCTGATTTTGACTTAGCATAGAATACATCCTAAGAAATTATTTGATAAATACGTTCATTTATGAACATGGTCCTATCAGCTATCCAAACAAATTTCTAACGTTGGTATCACTCATTTTGGAAGATAGTTGATCTCCGTGAAGTTGAGATTTAGAGAGATACAAATAAAAACGTTGCGGCAGATACACTCACTGAGGCTGTTTATTGAACACAATTTGTAAAACTGTTAGTACAAAAGTTGGGTATGCAGTAGCACATGAGATGTGTGTATGCGATACCGCAATGATTTGCCTTGAGTACAAGTGGGAGATGGTTGGATATATGTGCCCTCAAGGCAATTATCGTAGTTGCAGGAATGCAATTACTGAATTCAAGGAGGGTCTATACCAAGAACAGTCTTGCTCGAGATGATAGTACGCTATCTGGTTTGTATTTGTCAGTCATAAGCATACGTTTTGCTTGCTATAACGTATCACTAATACATGATGATAAAACCCATAGGATATTTGCTTGACTACCAAGATTATGATAAGTATCATACTAGTAGGGCCTGGGTAGTATATAAGAACATCATTAAAAGTCTCTAGTCGTAAGAGTATCGAGACTGGGCATCGGTACTCCAGTTTAGACTAGTGCATATGTTTTATGACCCTGTACAGTGCGATGGCCGATCCCATAACCATTGGTGTTTGACAACGATGATTGTATACATGTGCTCATTGGATGGGTTACACTGGACGAACTCACCGAGAACTCCTAGATGGTATTATACCAATCGTCGGATAGCAGTTCTCTGGTGACATGAGTACAGGGTAGTCCCTAGACCTAAGAACGCCATAGTGTCTTGTGTGTGTTCCCACTGTACTTAGATTACTACCCTGCCACGGCTTTAAAAAGCCATGCAAACAAGTTTTAGTTGCGTGCAGTCCCAAAGCACATAGAGAAAGTGAGCGGTCGAGAGTATTCGTCTCTCCCGATATAGGGAGTTGATGTCGTACTGTGCAAGTTGGCTATGACCATAAGTCCTTAGCCAAGGCAGATGAGATTTATTGATAAGTGTTATCAGTAGTTTCTCAGATGGACATAAGCTTGACGTCAGCACGACTATTGGGTTATTGGGAGTTTGACGGTTTTCACCTTCCAGACCTGGTATGCGAAAGTCTTAGACGAAGAGACCGGACTGTACGATGAATGTCACTAATATGCTCCAGCAGGGTACGGATGAGCTTGCTTGTCGACTGGATTTTTGTTCAATACCTGGATAGCCGTTATGTACAACTAGTACTGCTAACGTGCTTGTAGGTTAATCTGGTGGGGGGATTGATCTGAAAGTGTTTCGGATCAATTAGATTTGATCCTGACCAACTGCCAGTGTATTGTCAAGTTTTTAGAGTCCCACATAGAGGGTTTTCCCGTTCTAGCGAAATGATGTAGTGCATGCACGACGATAGTGCGGGGTCCAATTAAATATGTGTACATGATACTACATGTATTAATCGGACGGACGATACTAGCCGGTTTATGATTGAACCAAATCAAGTGTTGATTTAATGATATTACTTATATATGATGATGCATATATAAACTAGTATTAATGTGTTGTTCTCACACTCTTATTTTTGCTACATTATATGTTACATATCATGTAAATGATACATATGATGGTCATGAGTCAATATATGTATAATGTTATTATATATATATATATATATATTTGTTTGTTTGTTTTCTTTTTTTTTTTGTTATTATTTCTCTTTGCACATGGTTAAGGGTGACATAGCATACACTCTCATCTTTTATGCCATGTGTTGTGATGAGAAGGAATAAGGTAGTGAGATGGCTAGGTAGTGCAAGAGCTCTAGCCATAACATTACTCCATGTTCTCTTTCATAAAAAAATGGAGAAATGAACAAAAGACAATGAAAAAGAGTAGAGATGAAAAAAAGAGAGCAAGAGAGTTCATTATTCAGACTACATCTCTTTCATTTTGATGTTTAGCACATACAGAATGAGAGTTACTTCACTCTTATTGGAGTTGGAGTTAGAACCAGTAGTTTTCGCATAGATCATCTTCGACGGTGCCAATCAAAGATCAAGCACAATCCGTAGCGCTGCGGAGCTTTTCCAGAGTCCGGATTTAACCATTGGAGCAAATGAAGTCGCTTCAAAGGTTGTGTTTTCTACTCTAGCTAATTTAGTTTACAAGTTATAGTCTATGGTTGGATTTTAGGTTAGGGTGCTCTGTTTGCATGGATTACTTCGTTTTTCCGCTTCCGCAAATGTTTTTAAACACCCGTCCAGCAAGCGAGACCCCCTTACACTTAGCATTACTCATATGATAGCACCCGAGTGCCAAAGAAGCCAGCATCTCACATGATAGCACATGAGCACTATCACGTGTTGAACGCGTTTACAATTAAGCAAGAAGCATATTATATCCTATGTTGAAGATTAAGTTTCTGGGCCCAGTGTTTAGCACTTTTGGGTTATGTAAAACCCAAAATACAATACATGGCCTAGTTCTTAGCAGGTAACATAAATCCTAATGTTTAGTCTAAAATAGACTAAGTCCCTGAAGTTTTAAACTTCTTTGATTTTAAAAATCAATCGAGCTCATATGTTCAGATATTTTAAGTCGACCTTAATCTAAAACAAGATTAACGGTCCTTAACCATATTTTAAGTCGATTTTAGTCTAAAAAAGATTAACAATTCTTAAACTTCTGAACTGATGGAAGATATAGTTTAGGTTTAATTCCAAATCTGAAATTTACGGATTTGGACTAATCCGCGCCCTACGGGCGATGTCAATATTAGTTTCCCTATACAATCCAAAGGCAACCCAAAATAAACAATATATATAATACGGCATGAAGTGGTATCCATGGAGAAGGTGAAAGTTGTTATCGCTTGGCGATAACGTAATTAACTGTAAGATCTTACGCCTGCAGGAAAAAGCATCCCCACAATTAAAAAACCCTCACATATGAGGGAGAATATGATAAATCTGCTACAACGGTCACATCCATCCAAACTTCCGATATATGGTGCTATAAATCAACTTGGTATCTTCGAAGAGGTGAATGGATATGTTCCATATAGAACCTGTCCCCAGATTCTGGCTGGACGTTCTCCACGAGCCTCAGTCCCTCGTTTTTGGCGGTAAACAAATTTTGGCACGCCCGGTGGGACCTTTTTCTCTTTCCACTCCACACTTCGTATGTCATGTTCTTCACAAAAAAAACCACGGTATATATGTTTATAGTTCCATTTGGGTCTTGGGATACTGAAGCTGGTATTTCGTCTCTATGCAGAGATCAATGGCTTCAATAGCAACTTAAGCTCTTCCACATACGGTGGAATCAAGTATGGGCCACTTGCAGCCTTCATTCTCTATATTCCAACTCCTTAAGAAAGGAATGGGTTTCACTTCGGGTCAATACTACCGTTTACCCCAATCAGAGCAAAGCTCTGTTCAAATTCCAAGACGGGAGATGAAGCAACGCCTCCGATTCCCCCAATCAGAGCAAAGCCTTACTTTGAAAATTTAAACTTTAATAAATGAAGCAACGCTTCAGATCCTCTGCGCTGCGCGCAGGGCGCCATGCGTCAAAATCAGGCACGCCAGCGCAGGGAGCGCAGCGCCTAAGGCAGCGCGCCCAATCAGAGTAATGCTATATTTAAAACAAAATTAAAGGAAGCAACGCTTCAGTTGCGTAAGCGCTGCGCTGCGCGACACGTGTCAGCGCAGATGCGCAAGCGCAGATGCGCTGCACGACACGTGTCAGCGCAAACACAGTTGCGCTGCGCCGTGCGCTGCGCGACACGTGTCAGCACAGATGCGCAAGCGCAGATGCGCTGCGCTCTGCGCTGCGTGACACGTGTCACGCGCTTGGGCGTTTGCGTCAAACAGAATTAAAATTCTAGTAAGATCCTTCTGTTCTTATTAAAACAAGAAGATTTCCTTCTATAAAACAAAAGCCCTTGGATCAAAGATCCAACGGTGGGGAAAATTCCCCAAATCACTCAGAGAATGATCTCTTTAACAAACTTAACAAATCTATGGGCACTATATAAAGACCCCTAGACTCCAACTAAAAGAAAAACATTGTGAGAGATCAAGAACTTAAAAAAAACAGAGAGAACTCTGAAGAAAATTCAAGAAAAAGGTAAAAAAAAACCTTTATAAAATAGAAGAATTTCTTCTGAATAGATCATTGATCTAAGAACAAGATCAATGATCTTCAATAAAAAACAAATAATAATAGTGCGTTGCACTTTTTATGAACCATTGGTTCTAGAATCTTAAAGATTCTTTTTCTTGAATCCAAAATTGGAGCAAGTTTATTGAAACAGTGCCTTGCACTTGCAAAACTACACTGTTGCGCTCTTGGGTTGGCGCAAGCCACCAGAGAGCGCCACGTGTTAGCACCAGAATCACTTGTGCTATGCGCTTATAAGATAGAGCCTTGCTCTCTGAAATTGGCGCAACTCACCAGAGCGCGCCACATGTCAGCAGCGCAAGCGCAGCGCGCTGCGCTTGCGTGACACGTGTCATCACCACAAGCGCTTGCGCTCAGTGATTAGCGCAAAGCGCCTGACAAATGCACTGCATTGTTTACTGAAGGGCCATGCCCAAATCAAAAAGGCCTAGTAGGCCAAAATAAATTGCAATGCAAGAGCAGAGCCCAAACAAAATTGATGCTCTGCATAATTTACAAAAGGGCAGAGCCCAAACAAAATAAAACGCAATAAAAGGGCAGAGCCTAAGCAAAATTGATGCTCTGCATCATTTATAAAAGGGCAGAGCCCAAAAAAAATAAGAAATACGGTGCATTATTTAAAAAGGGGCAAAGCCCTAGCATAGGCCTAATAGGCCAAAGAAAAATAAAAGCGTTGAACATTTTTCAACTGGACTTAGCCCAATCATGGCCGTAAGTTCTCAAATTAAATTGACTGAGCCAGATGCTTTCCTAAATCAATTTACAGCCGGTTCGAGGGTACATCTCCGAACTCCTCTGACACCTATCGTTGTAATCTTTCAACGACGTTAGAGAGGTGACGGGTCCCGACAACCACACATCAACACGGACTGTGGGGTCCTTAAACCCGCGGACTTATGCGTCCTTAAACTAAGATACGGACTGTGGGGTCCTTAAACCCATGGACTTAAGCGTCCTTAAACCAATGGACCGAAACGTCCTTAAACTACCTATGGACCGAAACGTCCTTAAACTACTTACGGACCGAAATGTCCTTAAACTACCTATGGACCACTATGTCCCTAAACTGGAGCAATAGAGCCCCTAAATGCTCTTTCCGTTAAGTTGATCTTAGTCTCAAATCAGACTAACAAATCCTTAGCGAACGTTTAAGTTGATCTTAGCCTCAATATGGCTAACGTATCCTTAAACTAAAACACCAAACCCTAATCTAAGTAAATACGAATTTGGACTAATCCACGTCCTACGGGCGACGGCATAACTTAGTCTCCGTATACAATCCACGGGCATCCACAAACGAAACAAACACCCACGACACGAAGTGACCAGCTAGAGAAGGAGAAAGTTGTTACCGCGATGCGGTAGCGTAATTAACTGCAGGGGCTTGCGCCTGCAGGGAAGAGCGTTCCCACAATCAAAAACCCCTCGAACGAGGGGGAATCTGACGAAGTCTGCTACATCGGCCGCATGTGCCATAAATCAACTTGGCATCTTCGGAGAGGTGGACGGATAGCACCTATTAGCATCTGCCCCCAGATTCTCAGGCAAGACAGTCCGTCTTCCCGGTTTCCGGCGGTAAACAGATTCTGGCACGCCCGGTGGGACCTTTTCCTCTTTCCACTCCACACTTCGTGTGTCGTTTTCGCGAACGAATCGCGGTTTGTTAATGGTTGCCTTTGGATTTCAAGTTACTAAGATTTGGTCTTTTGCCTGGCGCAGAAATCAAGCATCGATGGCCTCTAACTGCTCGAAGTGCCAATGCAACCGACGCTCCGCCTCACCTGGAGGCGTAGCATATGGGCCTCAAGCGGCCTCCGTCCTTACTATGCCTGTGGAGCAAGTGACTCAGGCTACCACTGGCTTGTTCTTCGGAACCATGATCCCTCCAGCAAGCTTCACCACTCCTGTTCCCGTACCGGAAGCTTAAAAAAGGTCGGTCTTCGATTGACTTGCTACTCCCACGGCCCCTCTCAACGAGTCATCCAATTCTTCAGTCTTCGCCAGGCTGAGCTTGAGCACCAAAGGGCCTATCAAGAAGCCCATAACACCTGAGGCGTTCATCCCAAAGAAGACGGCTGCTCCCGAAGTCGCCAAGGCGGCTTTTCCTGTCAAAGAGTCAGTCTTTGCAAGGCTGACTATTCCCACTTCCGCTCAGAGATCTGCTTTTGACCGCTTGGACACAACTCCTCAACGGACGTCAGTCTTCAAGAGGCTGACACCAACAACAGTCCCTCGCCTGAACATGGGGCAAGAAGAAGCTTTCTCTGAACCAATACCGACAACTCGTCACGCCCGACGATGCCACTGGCGCCGGATAAGGAAGACCGGGGGCAACTCCCCCTCTGGGATAACTCCGCCAGCTCCAACGGTGGAAGTTAATGCTGCTGTTCCAACTGGGAACAGCTTTGAGCTGCTGAACAGGGTACGCAGAAATTCGCCAACTGCGGTGCTCAAAAGATCTCCTCCACCGGTAGAGACCGCCGTGGAAGCAAAAAAGCCAGAGCAGTATCCTCAATCGCTGTCCTCTAGGATCTACAAGACGTGGCGACGAGTCCGAGAATCGGTGATTGATCCTAATTTCTCTCACCAGCACAAGAAGTCGAACGGTCGGCAGGAAGAAAATCCCCCTCTCAAGCAACGAAAGGCGACGACCACTTGGGTGCCCAAAGCAACGGCCCCCTCAACTTCAACGGCCCATATGAGAAGAAGGCCGGAGAAAGTCCTCACGCCGACGGCGAATATCAGAGGTGGTGAACCCAAACGCCCTAAGTCCGGGGGCATCGTAGTTCATACCGTCTATATGGCGTCTGGTAAAGAGGACAACCGCATATCAACAGGTCATAGACCGCTTACGCGATTGGTGACCAAAGCGCAGGAGCAGCAGCAAAAGCTCCAAGAAATGATGAACGCGATGGCTACACTCACTGGGCCAAAAGAAAGCCCTGAAGCGTCCTCAGATGAACGCCAGGAGCAAGAAACTGACGCCGAATTCCTTCATCGGATATTGGAGAAGGAGGATAAAAAGGCTGCTGAACAAGCAGCTAACATAAAGCGTATAACCCTCCTGTTCCAAGACATGGTGGGGATGATGATCCAACAAGATCCTCCAGCTGAAGATCCCCCGATCGTCCTTGAAGACGATAGGGGAGAAACGTCAAATCCTCCATCGGCTCTGTCAACAGCCAGGAAGGAGACAATCTCCAAAGCTGACTTGGATGAGTATATAGCCCAACAAATACGGGTTCATCATGCGACTGAGGCAGCCGGTCAGGTCGTAAAGACAGGACGACCATATCCGAGCTGGTACGACCAGATCAAGTACCCGTCGGGCTACACAATTCCCAAGTTCCATGTCTATAAGGGGACGGGAAATCCCCACCAACATGTTGCACAGTTCAGGGCGCTTTGCGGCAACACTGGCAGTGATGATAAATTATTGCTTCGCCAGTTCGTTGGAAGCTTATCAGATACAGCGTTCGAGTGGTACTCTGAGCTCCCGAACGACTTTATTAAGACCTTCGCGGAGATGGAGCTGTTGTTTACCCAGCGTTTTGCAAGCGCCAGTGTACGCACCCCGATGACAGCATTGATTAATGCCAGGGTGAAGCCAGGCGAGACATGGGTCCAATATGCTATACGGTGGCGGAACTTATGGTCAAAATGCGAGCAACGCATTGAAGAAGCTCCTGCAGTGGGTATGTTTGTGGGAACCCTCGATCCGCAAGCAACCATCTCGCAATTTATGATGTTCTTCAAGCCGACTACCTTCCAGGCCCTGATCGACAAGCTAGCGCAAATGGATCAGATGGGCCATAGACCTCCTCTGCCAAAGCCGGACTCCCGAAATGAAAAGGGGAAGAGGAAAGCGATCGTTGTCGCTGATGCTCAACAACAACCGAGCAACTCGAAACCGGTTGTTCGTCAAAATAATATGCGTCCGCACGTACCCCTTGAGGAGAGACTAGGACGTCCTTAATCATTTCCCTGAGATAAAACGAGATGATTATTCGAGCTGGCGTTGCGCAACCGACTCATAAACCTGCCGGATCCAAAACGTCCGTCGTAACCAAATGATGTCAATGAGCCCAACTACTGTCCCTATCACCGAATACTGGGTCATCCGATCGAAGATTGCTACGTCTTCAAAAATTGGCTTGAAGACCAGTACCAACAGGGCAAGTTCGCGTTATCCGACAGATGGAAGGTGAATCCGCCGAACCTCACGCCTCTAAAAGGATGAATATGCCGGGGGCAACGTGCTCTCTCGTCGAAGAAGCCCCATGGGAGGTTGTGCTGTCAGCCAAGACAAAGAGGATGCTGAACGATCTTCAAACATGCCCAGCGATCAAATGGAAGAACCCGTTGGAACCGCAGATCATTGAAGGGATGTTGAAGCCGCGTCCAACTCCAAAGACCGATGGTGGTGGCCCAAGCACTCACAACCAGCCGTCAAAATCTTCGAAGAAGAAGAAGAAATCCAAGAAGCCCGTGAAGCCTGGCGACAAGCGCACGGACTTACAAAAATAAATTGACGCTCTGGAGGAATACAATCATAAAGCACGGACTCCCATTACACTCCAAGAGTTTCTCTACCACGTCTTTCAAGAGGAAGATGAGGGAGAAAGTTCGTCGGATGAATCTGAAGAATACGTAGTGAGCTGTCATGTGATTTCCCATTCGTTCGTGGACGATGAGGAGACTCCTTGCACTGAAAAGCTGGGGGCAGATCCTGAACCAAAAATTTTGGGGCCATCGGATGAAGTAATTGACGCATTCCTCAACGAAGCTCTGTTGAAAAGTAAAGCTGATCGGGAACGCGAGACGGCTATGTTTGAAAGGGCTAAGTGCCAGCGACTTGACGAAAGAGTTGAGACACTCCCGCTGGAGCAAAATACATCCACTACGGATAAAAGCAAATTCAAGACGAGAAAAAGGTTTGCTAAGGCCATATTAATGGGCATGAAGCTACCATCCTCTGAAGGAAGCATTACTGGTGAAGTGGAAATGCACCCCTTCTACTGCTTGTATCATCGGAAGATTTCGCACCCCACCGAAGAGTGCAAAGCTTTCGATAGATGGTGGCAAGGGTATGTTGCTCACAGACAACATTTTAAGCGGGAGAAGCGCAAAACTCGTCGGGAGCGGAAAAATACGACCGAAGGGCTTAACAGAACTACCAGCAATTGTCGCATGGTTAACGCTGGGGGATCACAAGTGCTTACATTCGGGAGCGATTCTGACGAGGAGCCGGCTCTTAGCCCTCACTTTAAATAGTCCACCTCGGGAAAAGAAGAAGAGCAGAAGGTCTGTGAAAATATCCGGCTGCGTAATTGTACGCTACCTGAAAAGAATCTCGAACCCTCAAATAAAAAAGATAAGGGAAAAGAGAAGGTTCCTGAGGAGGTCGCCCTAGATGACCAAGTTGTGGAAGAGCTAACTGCCAAGGACCCGCCGAAGAGAAATAAGGTGGATTACAACGTCTTAGCGCATCTGAGGAAGCTACCCTCGCAGCTCAGCATTCTTGATGCCCTTTTACTATCAAAAGAGGCGAGAGATTCGTTAATCAAGGCACTACAGGAGCCGAAACGATTCCAAGCTTTCCTGGCTGAAGAAAAGATGAAGGATAAATTGGAGGAAGTGCATACGGCCGATGCCACCTTTGGCGATGAAGACCTTCTCCTTGGGACGTGCGAACACAATCGCCCCCTTTATGTATCAGGATATTGCCACGATATAAAGATAGGCAAAATCCTGGTCGACAATGGATCCTCCGTTAATCTCCTCAATGTGCGGGTGTTAAAAGAAATCTGCATGAGCGTCCAGCACCTTGCTCGGGATAAGATCACCATCTCCGGGTTAGACTCCCAATCATCAAGAACTCTTGGGTCTGTGATACTGACACTACGCTTTGGGCTACTTGTTATGGATATTAAGTTCCACATCATAGACGCCAAGACATGCTACAATGCTCTGCTCGGCCGACCATGGTTACACGAGTATAATATCATCCCTTCTACACAGCATCAGTGTATGAAATATTCTATGGATGGTCTCGAGTATACCGTGATGGGAGAACTGAACCCGTTCTCTATGAACGAGGTCCGCAAATATGAAGATGCCAAATACTTTTTACCGGATTTCGAAGACACGGAGAGGTGTCACAAGCCGGAGAATAAGGCTAACGCCACCATCCCTGTCTTCGGCTGTGATACCGAGGAGGAAGAGGAGATAGTTTATTCAGGTACGCCCCAATACAACAAGCCGGGACCATCTGCTTTTACGTTGATCTTTGGCAGTGACTCAGAAGATGAGGTCCATGCTGTATTCTCTGCCCGACCTTCAAAACAAACATCCGCTGATGAAGAGTAAAGTCTGCAAGTCGCCATGGTTCCACTTAAACACCATAAAGAACTGGATGCACTTGATATCTACAGTGTAGGGGAGCTACGGACGTTCTATATCCCTCCCAGGAGAAGAGATGAAAAGGCAATTCTATTCTACCGCTCTGAGGAAACCAAAGTGGAGAAAGAAATCTGGCACGGTACGGACCCTACGCTTGACAGGCTTCAGCCCATCCGTCTGCCCAGATATTATACAGAAGGATTGAAAAGGCTGTTGAAGTGCCAACAGATATCCTTCAAACAGACCGCTCGGAAAACCAAATTTTATGACAGGGTCTGGAACGTTCCCGGGACTCAGCACAAGTTACCTAATGGGAGAATGGAAACAATTGGGCTTGGATACATTCGGTCCAAGAAACGAGAGCTGCTCCATGACTGCTACGTCGTGCATGACTTCGATGAAGAAGCGGATGCTCAATGGGAGGACGCTAATCCTGAACCAGTAAAAGTTCCTGATGCAAAAGTGCCCAGTCCGTCGTTCGAAGAACAAATGGACAAGCTTATAAGGGAAGCTGGTCAAAAAGTCCGAGACGACCATAATCGCGAAATGGCCATCTACGAGAAAGCCAAAATGCAACGCCTCCTCCAACAAGTTGTGAAAGATGAAGATGCCGCTCCAGGTCAACCTGTTATAAAAAAGGCTCGACGCAGAGGCAGAAACAAGTCGAAACGCGAAAAAGGCGCTCAACAACAACGAAGCGGGACTAAGTGGCCACGCAAGCGGGAATCGAGCGGTTCCGATCTATCCCTCATAGGAAAAATGGGTCGAGCGTACTCTTTTCCTCGAGACAAGATGAAGAAAATACTTGACCTCGCTCTAAAACATCTGATGCTTACACTGCCGGAGTCCAAACACCCCGGACAAGCAGGCGAAGTTTCTCACCCGGACTATTGCCCTTATCACCGAGTGATAGGGCACCCTCTCGAGGACTGTTTCACCTTCAAGAATTGGGTTGAAGATCAGTATCAGCTTGGCAAGTTCGCTTTGTCCGACAACTGGAGGGTAACGCCGCCACAGAAGCACGAACCCAAGGCCACGAAAGAAGAACCAGTTCCACATTGGGCTTGGAAACGAATTCGTACTTGTCACATGATAACAATATCAAAAGAAGAGCCCGAGAAGATGGATGACCTTCCCTGGTGCTTTGAAAACAGCAACAACGAGGTGATCTCAGAATTCCCACCAGCGCCAAAAGAGCTGGAAGATAGAATACATACCACTGCAGATAACCTCAAGAAAATTGAGTTGGGGACGGCGAACGACCCGTGACCGACATTCGTCAGCGAGCTGCTATCTCAAGAAAGGGTGGCTGCGTTAAAAGACTTGCTTGTACAACATAGAGATTGCTTCGCATGGAACTATTCCGAAATGCCGGTACTAGATCCAGAAATTGCTGTGCACAAATTGGCAATATCCCCGGACGTCAATCCAGTCAAGCAGGCACCAAGAAGGATGCGGCTCGAGTTTGAGATGAGCATCAACGCCGAGGTCAAGAAGTTGATCGACTCCGGCTTTATCCAGGAGGTTCAATATCCTGAATGGATCGCCAACATCGTCCCCGTAATGAAGAAAAATGGAACGGTGCGCATATGCGTGGACTTCCCGGATCTCAATAAAGCTTTCCCGAAGGACGATTTCCCAGTGCCAGTCACCGAACTGATGATAGACAACACGTCCACTCATGAGGTTTTCTCCTTCATGGACGACTCATCAGGGTATAATCAAATCAAGATGCATCCCGAAGACCAGAAGCACACCGCTTTTCGTACTCCTCTGGGAATATTCTGTTATAAAGTGATGCCCTTCGGTTTAAAGAACGCCGGTGCTACTTATCAGAGAGCCATGACGCAGATCTTTGATGACCTTATACGCGAAATCGTCGAATGCTATATCGACGATCTCATTATTAAAAGCAAATCATATGAGGAACATCTCGAGCATCTGAAGACCGTATTTCAACGCCTTCGACAATACAACTTGAAGATGAACCCTCTCAAGTGTGCATTCGGAGTTTCCTCAGGCAAATTCCTGGGATTCATCGTCCGACACCGAGGTATTGAGATAGATCCGTCAAAGATCAAGGCGATCATGGAACTGCCTCCGCCAAGGACTCTCAAACAGTTGCGGTCTCTCTAAGGGAAGCTCGCGCATATACGGTGATTTATAGCCAACCTTTTAGGAAAGTGCCGTCCTTACAGCCACTTGATGAAGAAGGGAACCCCGTTCGTCTGGGATCAAAAATGCCAAGGCGCGCTAGACGAAATCAAGCAATACTTGCAGAACCCGCCAGTGCTGGCTGCTCCGGTCAAGGGAAAACCTCTCATCCTTTATACAACCGCCCTCGAAGGTGCCTTAGGTGCATTATGGGCACAAGAGAACGACCAAAGGAAGGAAATAGCCCTCTACTATTTGAGTCGGGTTCTACTGGGGGCAGAAAGCAATTATTCTCCCATCGAAAAACACTGCCTGGCGTTGATCTTTGCGATAACAAAGCTCAGGCATTATGCGTTGGCGCATGAAGTCTGTCTCATTTCGAAGGTGGACCCTCTTAAATATTTAATGTCGAAGGCCATATTGACGGGACGACTCGCTAAATGGGCCCTGCTCTTGATGGAGTTCTCGATAACGTATCAACCTCTCAAGGCAGTGAAAGGCCAGGCCATCGCCGACTTCCTCGCTGAGCATCCGATACCCGCGGATTCTCCTTTGAATTGCGATCTTCCAGACGAACATGCGTTTGATGCGATCGACGGTGGTGATACCCGATGGGAGCTTTATTTCGATGGAGCATCTTCCGTGAAGAAGCCTGAACAAAGTACCCCTATAATCAAATCGGGGGTAGGACTCATCTTTGTAACTCCACAAGGAGGGATAATGCGCTTTGCTTTCTCCCTAACAGAGCCGAGGACAAACAATGAAGCCGAATACGAAGCTTTGATAGCAGGTCTCGAGATCGCCATCGACATGGGAATTGAAAACCTTCTCATATACGGAGACTCCCAACTGGTCGTTAGTCAAGTAAACGGCGACTACCAAACATGCAAGCCAAAGTTGGTGAAGTACAGCGAAAAGGTGCAGCAACTGTTGACTCAAATTCCCTCCTATACTTTGGGAAACATACTGCGCGCGGAAAACAGCAAAGCGGACGCGTTGGCCAAACTCGCTAAAGAACTGGCTGACGAGAACCTCGACGACGTCAGAATCATGGTACAAAGCCGTCGGGTGCTTTCCCCAACAGAAATATCTCTGGAATCATCCGAAGAAAAGGAGCGACTGAGCAGACGACCCTGCAAATAAAAGATCGGGAAAATACTGAGGATTGGAGAGAAGTCTTTATAGACTACTTCAAATACCATCGAATGCTCGAAGATGTGTCCTCAAGACATCAGCTTACGAAACGAGTCCTGTCTTTTGTCTTCGTCAATGATACTCTCTACAAGAGGTCGTTCGATTCTTTGTGGTTGAGATGTCTGGGACCTAACGAAGCGAAAAGAGTCGTTCAGGAAGTTCATGACGGACTTTGCGGTTCTCACCAAGCTGGCCCAAAGATAAAATTGAAGATCAAACGGATGGGCTACTACTAGCCCACGATGATCCAGGACTGCCTCGAATATGCGAAGCAGTGCCACTCATGCCAAATCCATGTGGACTTCATCCATCAGCATCCAAATCCACTACACCCGACAGTGGCTAGCTGGCCATTTGAAATGTGGGGAACTGACATAGTCAGCCCCATCGAACCAGCATCGTCCAGGGGACATCGTTTCATCCTGGCAACGACTGACTACTTCTCCAAATGGGCGGAGGCAGTACCGCTGAGGGAAGTGAAGACGGAGAATATCCTCCATTTCTTCAAGACGCACGTCATATATCGGTTTGGAACTCCGCGACGAATCATCTCCGATAACGGGCCAGCTTACAAAAGCCACAAGATCAGTCGCTTCGCGCAAGAACACAATATAGACTGGAGATATTCCTCGGTTTATAATCCGCGAGCTAACGGTCTAGCTGAGGCCTTCAACAAAACCTTGACAAAGATCATGAAGAAAACGGTGTCCTGAAATAAGAAGGACTGGCATGAGAGGCTGCAAGAAGCTCTCTGGGCGTATCGAACTACGTTCAAGACGGCTACGAATACAACTCCATATGCGTTGGTATTCGGTACAGAAGCAGTACTCCCCCTCGAGATAGAGTTACCCTCTCTACGAGTGGCAGTCCACTACGAGCTGACGAACGAAGAAAATGCTTACCTTCGGCTTGAGGAGCTTGATGCCCTTGATGAAACCCGGCTCATAGCGTAATAAAATCTGGAGGCTTATAAAGCAAAGATGGCGCACTCATATGAAAGATTGACCCGGCCGAAGACATTCCGCCAAGGCGAACTCGTGCTAGTGGTCAAAAGGCCTATAATCGCCAATCACGCCAAGCGGGGAAAATTCGAGCCGAACTATGAAGGCCCATACATAATAGAAAAGGTCTACCAAGGTGGAGCCTATCTTCTCATGGATATGCACGGTGAAAGGCCTTTCAGGCCAATAAAAGTCCCTTCCTAAAGAAATACTACGCTTAATGATCCACGGCCTAGGACAGTGATAGATGTCGACGACTATGTCCGCTCGCTATCTTCCTAAGCTCAAACTCTATAAGTAGTAGCCGACCTTCTCCATGCCGGACCGAGACGTCCTTAAACTAATGACGGACCGAAACGTCCTTAAACTAATGACGGACCGAAACGTCCTTAAAGTACTACCGCAGCATCCTTAGTCCGACGAGATGAAAAAAAATATATAAAAAGAAATGTAATAAACGGTATGTCCATAAGCAAAATGGGCACGGATGAAAACCCGAAGCAGGGCTACCAGCGAGTGTTCGTGAAAACCCGAAAAGGCGCGACCTCGTAAAAAAAATAAAAAAAAATAAAAAATAAAAGGTATGTCCATAAGCAAAATGGGCACGGATGAAAACCCGAAAAGGCTCCGTGAGTAAAAACAGCAGGACTACCGGCGAGTGTTTGTGAAAACCTGAAAGGGCGCAACCTCGTTAAAGGACACTTACAGGGTCCTCTCGACCTTGTAAGGAGAAACCACCCGCGTGAGATCCTTATGACTCACAAGGGAGCAACACACTTAGGGATCCTCATGATTCCTAAGGAGAAAATACACTTGCGAGATCCTCACGACTCGCAAGGAGAACTCTCTTATGGGACCCTCACGGCTCATAAGATTTGAAAGTCTTAAGTTACAGAGACCTAAACCTATGCTTAAGCAACCCCTACAACCTTCAATATTGCCCTACAAGTCGCTCAATACTGACCCTTGTATACAATCCACGGGCGTGAATAAACATTTCCCTAACCAAGTCCCATCCGTGACTGGGGATATGTACGCATGATGAACAACCCTTGTAAGTCCTCTCGACTTACAAGGAGAAAACCTCTTGTAGGATCCTTACGACTTACAGAGGAGCATACACTTAGGAATCCTCATGATTCCTAAGGAGAAAATACACCTACAAGACCCTCACGACTTGTAGGGAGAAATACCTTTGTGAGACCCTTACGGGTCATGAAGTTAAAAGCCTTAGTCGACAGGACCTTAACCCTGTTCGCTAAGCCACCTTTGTTCGACATCGACAGAGGCAAATGATGATTCGCTCCTGGCAATATCCCAGTTGTAGCGGTGCTGATGCCGAAATCGGTGTCTAATTTTAGGTTTACGGTGAAAAGCCGGTAAGCCGCACATGCATACGAAACAGCCGAAATGATCGGGCAACTTGCAATAAAAAGCAGCAAGTAAAAACGTATGCATATAAAACAGCCGAAATGATTGGGCAACTCACAATAAAAAGCAGCGAGTAAAGATAAAATAAATAGCCGAAATGATTGGACACCGCGAAAAATAGCCGAAATGATTGGGCAATCGCGACCCTCGCGATATAAAAGCTGAAATGATAGAGCATCGCGGAAATAAAACAATAAAAATGAATGAAACTTTTGCCCTACAGTTGAGATCACATCGATCCCTGTATACAATCCAGGGGCACAAACAAATAGGGAACCATACCTTCCCAACAGGCTCCGCCAGAAAGCTAAGACAAATCTCGACGGTTTGCCAACAGCCTAGAGACAACCGCGACATTCGTTTCAATACAGCAGACGCAGTGCCAGTAGACGAAGCGAAGATCAAATTCCTAGCTTCGCGGTCTTGACGGTAACTTATATAAAACCTGAATGACCACCACAGATCAGTTCGACTCAGGGAAACAAGTGTCCTTAACGAAGAAAATCCTGATTCGCGTCGACTCGCAGAGAAACCAGCGTCTCCCCGAGAAATTCTCGATTCGTTTCAATCCCAGGGAAACAAGTGTCCTTGGCAAACTCCTCAATTCAGGGAAACTAGAGTCCTTGATGAGAGCCTCCTGATTCGCGTCGGCTCGCAGAGAAACCAGTGTCTCCACGGGAAATTCCGGGTTCGTTTCAACCCCGAAGAAACCAGTGTCTTCGGCAAAATCCTTCGACTCAGGGAAACAAGTGTCCTTGACGAAGAAAATCCTGATTCGTGTCGGCTCGCAGAGAAACCAGTGTCTCCGCGGGAAATTCCCGGTTCGTTTCAACCCCGAAGAAACCAGTGTCTTCGGCAAAATCCTTCGACTCAGGGAAATAAGTTTCCTTGACGAAGAAAATCCTTACTCGCATCGGCTCGCAGAGAAACCAGTGTCTCCGCGAGAAATTCCCGGTTCGTTTCAACCCCGAAGAAACCAGTGTCTTCGGCAAAATCCTTCGACTCAGGGAAACAAGTGTCCTTGACGAAGAAAATCCTGATTCGCGTCGGCTCGCAGAGAAACCAGTGTCTCCGCGGGAAATTCCCGGTTCGTTTCAACACCAGGGAAACAAGTGTCCTTGGCAAATTTATCAACTCAGGGAAACTAGTGTCCTTGATGAGAGCCTCCTGATTCGCGTCGGCTCGTAGAGAAACCAGTGTCTCCGCGAGAAATTCCCGATTCATCTCAACCCCGAAGAAACCAGTGTCTTCGGCAAAATCCTTCGACTCAGGGAAACAAGTGTCCTTGATGAGAAAATCCTGATTCGCGTCGACTCGCAGAGAAACCAGTGTCTCCGCGAGAAATTCTCGATTCGTTTCAACCCCAGGGAAGCAAGTGTCCTTGGCAAATACCTCAACTCAGGGAAACTAGCGTCCTTGATGAGAGCCTCCTGATTCGCGTCGGCTTGTAGAGAAAGCATTGTCTCCGTGAGAAATTCCCGATTCGTTTCAACCCCGAAGAAACCAGTGTCTTCGGAAAAATCCTTCTACTTAGGGAAACCAGTGTCCTTGACGAGAAAATCCTGATTCGCATCGGCCCGCAGAGAAACCAGTGTCTCCGCGAGAAATTCCCGATTCGTCTCAATTTACAAGATAAAGCCTTAGGCAGCAGGGATTAAAAAAACTTGTTTCCTGAGCACTGGGACCCTGCAGGTCGGTCTAAAACGGTCTTTTGCATACTATTCACGGGTCTCACTCTCCAAAGTCGAATTTCGACAAGGAGGGAAACAACCGCTTACGAGTCCTCTCGACTCGTAAGAGGGAAAATTCTCTTATTAGATCCTTATGACTTATAAGAGAAAACACACTTAGGAATCCTCACGATTCCTAAGGAGAAAATACACCTACGAGATCCCCTCGATCTGTAGGGAGAAAAATCTCTATGAGAGCCTCACGACTCATAGAGTTGAAAAGTCTTAGACGGCAGATCTGAACCTGCGGCCTAAGCCATCGCTATTTCTTGGAGAAACTAAGATGCTTACTCCATTATCTGTCAACCATGTTCACTAAGGTAACATGCGGATAATAAAAGAAAGAAGAAAGCGGAAGAAAGAACATCTGATTGGCGTTGGATTAAGCATTCGAGACACACTCATTCATGCATGTGCAAAAGACTCAGAACGATGAATAAGACAAGCTGAAATAAAAATTTTCCATTCATATTGCAAAATGGTTCTTACAATCATAAAGAAATAAATAACAACGTTATTGAAATATTTACAATGGTATTAACCTCAGACCCAGGACATGGATTGAGGAACTCGAAAGTAACCCTATCTAAGACTTTCCAAGCCTGGCGAACCATCCTAGTGTGCTTTCTTTCGCGAGCACAAGCGTCGGGGTCCCCCCGATGTCCTCCTCCCTCCAATAAGCAGCTAGTATGGCGGACTGTTGGAAAGCCTGGTGTAGGAGATCAACAAGATTGTCTCGCCGTCTCTTTGAGATTAGGTGCATCAGATACACCGAGTGCACCTTATCCTCAATAGCATCCAACGCTCCAAGCGGCACACCTGAACAGAATAAGGGAAGTGCTTCCCAAATGGCTCCCACGATAAGCTTCAGGAGAGAGGAGCGTCGAGGAAGCAGTTGACCATTGTACGCGTCGAAGCGACTCATGATCTCGGCACACTCGGCGTTGGTAAATTCTCGGTTCTGAGAACGGCCGAGTCGGCGGATGTCCCCGTAAGAGATGATTTCATCAAGATCGTACATGTGGGCGTCCATTGCTCCTGTAAGAGAAAATTAACAGAATTAGCAGACAGACTAATTAAGCAAATTCAAGATTCTACTTGTATCAAAAGAGCAGAGCTCTGATTCATGGGCTAAGAAGCCCCAGGAAAAGATCATGATCTAAGGAGAGCAAAGCTCTATTAATAAAACCCTAAATGAGTTTTCTTTAGATCAAAGATCTATGAGAGCAAGGCTCTGTTATTTAAAATTAATTTAAGTTAATTTTTACCTAAAAAGTTTTCTAGAGTTTAACTCTTAAGTTCTTGAAAGCAAGAGCGAAGCTCTGAAGTTCTGAGAAATGAGAAGTCTTGAAGATGGTGATCACCTATTGAGGACCAAAGGTCCGATTTATAGGCATCAAATGCCCTTTCAACTTCCAAAAATTGCCGCAATAGTTGGAATTCTGCCACCGTTGCCCTCACGTTTGAGGCCACGTAAGTGCGACGGTGGGGGGGGGCATTTGTTTACCCCAATCAGAGCAAAGCTCTGTTCAAATTCCAAGGCAGGACATGAAGCAACGCCTCCGATTCCCCCAATCAGAGCAAAGCCCTACTTTGAAAATTTATATTTTAATAAATGAAGCAACGCTTCAGATCCTCTGCGCTGCGCGCAGGGCGCCACGCGTCAAAATCAGGCACGCCAGCGCAGGGAGCGCAGCGCCCAAGGCAGCGCGCCCAATTAGAGCAAGGCTCTATTTAAAGCAAAATTAAAGGAAGCAACGCTTCAGTTGCGCAAGCGCTCCGCTGCGCGACACGTGTTAGCGCAGTTGCGCAAGCGCTGCGCGACATGTGTCAGCGCAAACGCAGTTGCGCTGCGCCGTGCGCTGCGCGATACGTGTCAGCGCTGTGCGCTGCGCTGTGCGCTGCGCTGTGCGCTGCGCTGTGCGCTACGCGACACGTATCAGTGCAAACACAGTTGCGCTGTGCCGTGCGCTGCGCGACATGTGTCAGCGCAGATGCGCTGCGCTGTGCGCTGCGTGACACGTGTCAGCGCAGTTGTGCAAGCGCAGTTGCGCTGCGCTCTGTGCTGCGTGACACGTGTCACGCGCTGGGGCGTTTGCGCCAAACAGAATTAAAATTCTAGTAAGATCCTTCTGTTCTTATTAAAACAAGAAGATTGCCTTCTGTAAAACAGAAACCCTTAGATCAAAGATCCAACGGTGGGGAAAATTTCCCAAATCACTCAGAGAATGATCTCTTTAACAAACTTAACAAATCTATGGGCACTATATAAAGACCTCTAGACCCCAACTCAAAAAAAAACATTGTGAGAGATCAAGAACTTAAAAAAAACAGAGAGAACTCTGAAGAAAATTCAAGAAAAAGGTAAAAAAACCTTTATAAAATAGAAGAATTTCTTCTGAATAGATCATTGATCTAAGAACAAGATCAATGATCTTCAATAAAAAACAAATAATAATAGTGCCTTGCACTTTTTATGGACTATTGGTTCTAGAATCTTAAAGATTCTTTTTCTTGAATCCAAAATTGGAGCAAGTTATTGAAACAGTGCCTTGCACTTGCAAAACTACACTGTTGCGCTCCTGGGTTGGTGCAAGCCATCAGAGAGCGCCACGTGTCAGCACCAGAATCACTTACGCTATGCGCTTATAAGATAGAGCCTTGCTCTCTGAAATTGGCGCAACTCACCAGAGCGCGCCACGTGTCAGCAGCGCACTGGCGCAGCGCACTGCGCTTGCGTGACACGTGTCATCACCACAAGCGCTTGCGCTCAGTGATTGGCGCAAAGCGCCTGACAAATGCACTGCATTGTTTATTGAAGGGCCAGGCCCAAATCAAAAAGGCCTAGTAGGCCAAAATAAATTGCAATGCAAGGGCAGAGCCCAAACAAAATCGATGCTCTGCATCATTTATAAAAGGGCAGAGCCCAAACAAAATAAAACGCAATAAAAGGGCAGAGCCCAAGCAAAATTGATGCTCTGTATCATTTATAAAAGGGCAGAGCCCAAACAAAATAAGAAATGCAGTGCATTATTTAAAAGGGGCAAAGCCCTAGCATAGGCCAAAGACAAATAAAAGTGTTGGACATTTTTCAACTGGACTTAGCCCAATCATAGCCGTAAGTCCTCAAATTAAATTGACTGAGCACAGCTGCTCTCCTAAATCAATTTACAGCCGGTTCGAGGGTACATCTCCGAACTCCTCTGACACCTATCGTTGTAATCCTTCAACGACGTCAGAGAGGTGACGGGTCCCGACAACCACACATCAACATGGACTGTGGGATCCTTAAACCCGTGGACTTATGCGTCCTTAAACTAAGATACGGACTGTGGGGTCCTTAAACCCACGGGCTTAAACGTTCTTAAACCAATGGACCGAAACGTCCTTAAACTACCTACGGACCGAAACGTCCTTAAACTACCTATGGACCACTATGTCCCTAAACTGGAGCAATAGAGCCCCTAAATGCTTTTTCCGTTAAGTTGATCTTAGTCTCAAATCAGACTAACGTATCCTTAACGAACGTTTAAGTTGATCTTAGCCTCAATATGGCTAACGCATCCTTAAACTAAAACACCAAACCCAAATCTAAATAAGTACGGATTTGGACTAATCCACGTCCTACGGGCGACGGCATAACTTAGTCTCCGTATACAATCCACGGGCATCCACAAACGAAACAAACACCCACGACACGAAGTGACCAGCTGGTGAAGGAGAAAGTTGTTACCGCGATGCGGTAGCGTAATTAACTGCATGGGCTTGCGCCTGCAGGGAAGAGCGTCCCCACAATCAAAAACCCCTCGAACGAGGGGGAATCTGACGAAGTCTGCTACATCGGCCGCATCCGTTTAAACCTTCGATACACGGTGCCTTAAATCAACTTGGCATCTTCGGAGAGGTGGACGGATAACACCTATTAGCATCTGCCCCCAGATTCTCAGGCAAGACAGTCCATCTTCCCGGTTTCTGGCGGTAAACAACTACCACCTTCTACCCTCGGTGCCTCAACGCCAAAGGAGGAAACCCAAAAGAAGTTTTTCTTCTACAGGCTTGTTCCTCAAGCTTCAGGTTTACCAACGACATTATTATTCATACGACTGGAATCTGCCGAAGGCCACGACTAACACTGGGGGTATAATAATCATTCTCTTAAAGAAAATAGGGGAAAGCCCGGCAAGTCCTGAGACTAAAGAAGCTCCGGTTGAAGGACATGATCGACGTCGATATTGGCGTCAAATAAGACAAGTTGGGGGCAGTTCTCCATCCGGGTTGATTCCAACCGCTCTAACACCAATGGTGAATGCCACTATTCTAACCGGGAACAACTTCAAAATGCTGCGAAGGGTCAGAAAAAATTCCCCCACCACAGTATTGAAGAAGTCTCCATAGCTCGTTGAGATCCAAGAAGAGCAGAAACTAGTTCGCTCTCCAAAAAAGACTTTCCTTATCTATATATAAGGTGTAGAAGGAAGTGAAGAACTCAGTCGTTATCTGCAGATCTTCTCCCGAGTTCAAGAAAATGAAGCGTCAGCCAAAAACCGATAACTCTCCTTCTAAATACAAGGGGACTCATCCCAAGACGGTTCCTGCAATAAAGGTTCTTTCTAAAGCGGCTTTTCATAAAAAGGAGAGGCCAAAGAAAGTTCAAGTGCTCAAGGCAAACTCTAAGGGCCGATATCCCAAACACTCCAAGTCTGGGGGCATGGTAGTTCACACAATCCGTATGGTGAGCTCCAAAGATCAAAGTCGAGCATCTGTTAGTCACAGGCCGCATACTCCATCTCTGAGAAAGGCTTAGCAACATCAAGAAAAGCTGTAATTCTTGCTCAGGAGGCAGAACTCGTTAGTCTACCGCCTAAAGCAAACCCAGAGGATGCACCCGAAGAAAGGATATGGCAAGGGTCAGATATTGATTTCCTAAAGCATGTACTTAAAAAGAAAGATGAAGAAGCGGTGGAAATAACTACTAAAATGAATAAGATGGTCCTCTTATTTCAGAGCATGGTCAGGAGGATGGCTCAACCCACCGGTGGATATTACCAACGACAAGATGGTGAAAGTTTCTAGCGCTTTCGCTGCTAATCTGGGGCCGATGTGGAATCCAAAAATGAAAATTTTGATGGCACTAGAAACTTAACCCTAGAATCTACACCAAACACCAAACACGAAAACAATAAGAGACAAGGATTTAACTACTCTGTTAGGGTTACAACTTTTGTAGTCATGTCCTTCGTCTTCAATCCTCTTCCTTAGCTCCTCGAGGCTCTATGATCATGCTTGCAAACCGGTTCTCCCTCGCAGAAGATGATCCACCCAAGGGAACCAAGTTCAACCTTCAACTTCATCAATGATTTAACTAAGGATATTAGGATACTAATCTAGGATGCTTAGTGATATAGTATTTGTGTTCTACTAATTTTCATTCTCTTAATCCTCTTGAATCTTAACACATGAGAGGGTAGAGGAAGAAGAAGGAGGAGGAACCATTCATGGTGAGAGAGAAGCTATAATGACATAATGAATAATTCCTCACAAATTCAAGCATGCATTTTTTCTTTTGTTAAAAGAATTTTTACAATTTAAAAATACAACCATGCTTGAATAGTATAACCAAATGAATAAACAGTTCATTTGGCCATACCTTCCACCATTTCTCTTCTCCACCTCATTTCATAATTTCTATAAAGAAATTCCTAGAAATGAGGTGTACTCCTTCTAGAAGTATTCTCGTATGAACACAAGAATACGTCCCCGCAAATACATGCTTGTAATCATATCAAAATACGAATTCCCAAGAGATAGAAAAATTCAATGAACATAATACTAGAATATACATATTGAAATATATATGTAAATTATTAAATCAAAACTTGATTTAATAATCCGTCGTAATCCTAAGCTGGCTAGTATTATCATCCGCCCGATTAAAATCCGTGTGGCTAGCACACATACCTAATCGGAAAAGTAAATAATATATATCAAATGGAGGCAACAATCTCAACCCGGAAGTGTCCCAATAAAAGAATATTAAATTCAAATATTTACATGAATGAAAGTTGAAAATTTCTCATCTCACGTAAAACCTCCCGGCTATTCAATCACGATGATCCAATATAACATATCGATAGCAACACAATAATATCACATGTCATCAACGTAAGTAAATATGCGTATCCCTAATGTTGTTGTCGTATAGCAACGATATCGGAGATACTGTCACATATTACACTTACGGTCGCAGAAAAAAAAATGAAAACTACAATAATTAGAATCCGCATCATTCTTTAGACATCATAAACCCGGATTATCACATATTCTGGATTTCATGCCTAACCCTATAAACCTTGCATTTAAGTCTCAAATTGAAAATACTTTTCAAAAATTAAGTCGGGTAATTCAACAAGATTCCCGATTAAAAGATTGAATACTCGTCAGGAACTTTAGTAGATGGCCTCACCCCTGAGGCCGTCAACGAAGTGCACTTGGGCGGAACACCGTGGCCGCAAGCACCCGAGTGGATGCTTTTGGTCATGAGGTTCTCCTATAGTCACTTGGTCGGGGCTATGGGGCGTGGCTAGCTAGTAGAGTCTCCCGGCGAGTATTTGCGTACGATACGAGATTGCGACAGAGTTTCGATCCAAATCCAAACTCCGTGGTAATCCATCATTTTAGAATAAAATGCGAGATTTACATTTCGTTAACTAGTTTTCGCAAACTAATTAATGTAGATTCCAAAAATTGTATCACATATCCAAAACAATATAGATGATGTTAAACATTTCGATCGATATTTCAAACACCATCAATTCATAGAGACCTCAACCACTTGAGTCTCATTAAAAATTTCCAGAAAACCAAAAATGATGACATGAAGCAACAGAAGATGAACGAGGCCCTAACTCATCAAGTCGGCGGTGGAATCGCGGCCAAGACATGGTCTACGTGGCGGTTCCGCGGCCACTTAGAGGAATTAGGTCCTCGTTTTTCTTGAGCCTCCATAATTTTACCTGCATGATTTTCTGAGAATTTTTAATATCAAAAATCTCAAATTTTGAAACATGGATAGAAACTAGCCAAGTTTGGTGTTTAAAACTTCGATCGAACACTTTAACATCGTTTAGACTTTGCCTAAGTCTCTAGCTTGGCTCTGATACCATGAAGTATGACTTAGCACCTCTACTAGGTTTCTTTGAGCATCAAGTATGCAATTTAAAATTTTTAGAGTGCTAAGTATACTAAAGAAGAATCGAACTAGAGAATTATGGTTTCAAAGTAAGCAAACTACATTCTAAACTAGGTGTAAAGAGTCTACAACCTTTGTAGTCTAGTCCTTCACTTCTAAAGCTCCAAGTAGTAGTCCCTAGAACTCTTCTTGAGGCTCCACTTGAAGAAAGTATCGTGCTTGGTTGTTGTCTTCGTTGCCGAAGATGATCCACCTTGAAGTCTTTCTCACTCAAGCTCACACTTTACCAATCAAGGTATTAGTGAAGTTAACAATCTAAACTAGTAGGATAGATTAGTGTAGGTTGATGAAGTAGGATATTTTCTCATTAAAAATATTTTTCTCTTTTTATTTTCTCAACTCAAGAAAAATCTTGAGAAGAGAGAATGAAGAAGATGAACTTGGATGAGATGTGTACCATCAACTTATGAGATAAGATAAGAATAAATGAGATAAATATCTATGCATAAAACAAAAATAATAAGGTGAGTCATTGCTTCTCCAAGTTTCCACAACCATCTAAACCATGACTCATTCTCCTTTTTGTTTTATTTATAAATATAAATCTTTTTCCTCTCATCTTTTCTTCATGTATGATTCTCATATATCCTAGTTCTATGTATCATCAACCATGATACAAGATAAATACACACACACACACACACACACACACACACACATATAAAGAGAAGAAAATCTTAAGTGAGCTTAATATTAGTTAACATATGTATATATCAAATATATAATTATATCAAGTTATTAAATCAACATTTGATTCAATAATCCGGTTATATCATATAAACCCGGCTAATATCAAATATATATATCAGATTATTAAATCAACACTTGATTCAATAATCCGGTTATATTACATACAATCGGCTAATATTCAATATTAGATATCAAATCAACACTTGATTCAATAATCCGGTTATATCATATATAACCGGCCAATATCAAATATATAAACATATATACATATTAATCAAATTGTTGAATCAATACTTGATTCAATAATTCGGTTATATTATATATAACCTGGCTGATATCAAATATCGCTGGATTAGAATACCGTATCATATACTTGTATGCAATCAAGCTCCCATACATATCTCCATACGTGCCTACTTCATTTTTCTTGAGCTAGGAAACCTCTATGTGGGACTCTAAAGACTCGTCAATACGCCAGCAGTAGGTAATGATCACATCAGATACCCACAAGCCGTCAGCGGTACTAGCTGGACGTAACGGCTACCCAGGTATTGAACGAATAGAAGATCAACAAGCAAACTTGTCCAAACTCCCATAAAGTCTATAAGCAACACTTACCGTACAGTCCGGTCTCTTCGTCTGATATGTGGCATACTGAGTCCGGGGGGTGGAATCATCAGACCACACTAACTTGATAAGTCATGCCGATGTGTGGCCTATAACCTTTCGAGTAACTACCGATAACACTTACCAGTAAATCTCATTAGCTCTGGCCAGGGACTTGCTGTTATAGCCAACTGAGCATAGAGCAACATCAACTTCCAATACCGGGAGAGACGAAACCCCTCCTATCGCTCACTGCCTCCATGTGACTCGGGACTGTACCCAAAATCCACCTGTTTTCATCACTCCTTTGAGCCGTGGTAGGAAGGAAATCAAAGCACAGTGGGAAACACACAAGACACGATGATGATCTCGGGTCTACAGACTAACCTGTACAAGTTTCACCAGAGAACTGTTATCTGACCATAGGTATGGTACCATCTAGGAGTTCTCGGCGAGTCCTGTTCGGTGTACCCTTTCTCCAATGAGCACCTGTGTATAATCTTTGATGTTAAACACCAATGGTTATGGGATCAACCATCGTCCTATACAGGATCAAGAAATGTACATACTAGTCTACTCTGAAATATCGATGCCCTGTCTCGATACTCCCTCGACTAGGAACTGTTAAAGGTTGTGCTTGCGGAATACACAAGCCCCTCTAGTATGATCCGCATCATAGTCCTGGGAGTCAAGCCTACATCCTAAGGGTTTTATCAACATGTATCAAAGAGACAGTATAGCAAAACAAGTGTACATGTTAAGATAAAGAGCAACCAGATAGCATACTATCATGTTGAGTAAGAAAGTCCTTTCTATATATGTCCAAGCATCCACTATAATATACAATAAAGGCCTCTAGGGCATACATATTCCTAACAATCGGAACTCTGCACGTATCAAAATACGGCCACTACATCATTTTTCCAGAATCGGGAAAACCCTCTGTGTGACTCTAAAGACTCGTCAATACATTGGCAGTGGGTTTAACCACAAGCACGTCAGCGGCACTAGCTGTACGTAACGGCTACCCAGGTTTAGAGTGAAAGGAAGGACGACGAGCAAACTCATTCATACTCCTACTGAGCCTGTCTGTGACAATCTCTGTACAGTCCGGTCTCTTCGTCTAAGATAATCGCATACCGGGTCTAGGGATGGATAATGTCAGACTCCTACTAACCCGATAAGTCGTGCCGGTCTGAAGCTCATCATTCACTGAGAAACTATTGATATTATATCAGTAAATCTCATCCACCTTGGCTAAGGATTTTATGGTGACAGCTGACCCAACATAGCGTGACATTGACTCCCAATACCGGGAGAGACGAATGCCTGACGATTGCTTACTACCTCCATGTGGCTCAGGACTGTACCCAACTAAAATCTATTTGCATGAATTCTTTGAGCCGTGGTAGGATAGTAATCTAAGTACAATGGGAACTCATATGAGACAAATGAAAATCTCAGGTCAAAGGACTAATCTATACTCATGCCATAAGAGAACTTCCATCTGACGATAGGTATAATACCATCTATAAGTTCTCGACGAGTTCGTCCGGTATATTCAACTCCAGTGAACACCTGTATATTATCTTAGATGACTCAACACCAATGGCTTGTGAGAGCTCGCCACCACCCCTCGTCGGGGTCTCGAAACGTATACACTAGCCTACTCCGGAGTATCGATGCCCAGTCTCGATACTCCCGCGACCAGGGACATTTAAGGATATACTTATAGACCACCTAGCTCACACGTATATGATCTCCATCATAATGCTGGCAGTCAAGCAATGATCCTACTTGCTTCATTATTATGTATTACCCACACGTAATAACTAGTAAAACGTATACACACAATGATAAAGACAAACCAGATAACATATTATCATCTAGAGTAAGATTGTTCTAGTTGTGTAGATTCTCTTTCAATTATCATAATCGCCTACATGTAATTACAATTATTGCTTTGAGGGCACTATATCCAACAGATGGGCACCTCAAATCTACCATAAATCCCACCAGCAGTAAAGGAGGAGATGATATCCAAGTCATAGCTGGATGAATACATTGCCCAGCAGTTAAAAGCATATAAGCCAATGAAGCTGCAGGCAAACTGATCAAGACTAGTCGACCGTATCCGGCATGCTACAACCAGAGGCAGTACCCTCCAGGATACACATTTTCGACGTTCCATATATACAAAGGGATCGGGAATCCTCGTCGACACATCGCGCAGTTTAAATCCATGTGTGAAAAAATGGAGGAGATGATATGTGTTCATCTCAGAAAACTGTATTTTAATACCGCTCATTATTTGCCTATTTTGTTATATATCGGTGCTATTAACCAGTGTCTGCTCAGTAATTACATATTACAGATATTCGTGATAAAACAATGGAAACATACTCAATATCACGGATATAGCGTTTGGAAGCCGACACTGTAATTAGAACAGAAAACCGATCGATATTCAAAGAGCTCTTTTGCAATAAACATTTGTATACAATTTTGGTCCAACACAACACAAGTGTGCACATAGCTCTTTGATGACTTAGACCATGGTGGGGCTGCCTTGGCACAGAAAAATGATGAATTGTGCAACTAGTGGGCACATGTGGGTGTGATGGGTAATAAATGCAAAAATTTGTGATGTGAGTTAAATGTTTGATTTCCCTCCAAAATTACTGGGTACATGTTCATATCAGAAAACTGCATTCTAATACCGCCCATTAATTATCTATTTGTTGTATTTATCGGTATTATTAACCAGTGTCTACTCAGTATTACAGATTACAGGTATCCATGAAAAAATACTGGAACTGCATCCAAAAGCACGGATATATCACTTAAGGGAAGACACTGCGACCAGAAACGCAAACCGACCAATACTTCAGGAGTTCATTTACGCAACAAGTTGTGTACACATTTTTTTATCTAAATGGTCCAACACAACAAATGTGTACACAAGACTTTTATGCACATGTGGATATGATTTTATATGCATTCAAGGAGATGATTTTATATGCATATGATTTTATATGCATTCAAGACTAAAAAGCATGTGTTCAAATCAAAAGGAATCAAACAAATCAGCATGAGCCATAATGGGGCAGCCATGAATCAAGCCACATGTGAGAATGAAGTAATGAGCATTCAATGCTAAAGATTTTGTGTTGATTTAAAAATTCGAATTTCCCTCCATTCTTTGGAGCCTATAAATACAGACCATGGGGAAAAGGTTCAAAGGTCATTCTTTAGTCTTGGATTGTCATTCTTTGTCCAAGTTTTTCTATTCTCCTTTCTTGTAAATAGCTTAGTTCTCTTTAGTTCTTAAACTTCTCTTGATCCTTCAACCACTTCATTGAGCTTGAAAGTTTAAGGGTTGGTTATTGATCTCAAGGGGTTGTATCATTCTTGATGATTAATAAAGATCTCTTTTGTGCCTTCATTCACCAAGAGTTCTTTGCCTCTTCTTAATCTTGCAACCTTTTCATTGAGCTTGCAAGTTTAAGATTTGGTTATTGAACCCATGTCTTGTTTTGGGTTCTATGGTTCTTAGTCTTTCTTACTTGCTCTTTTATTTACATGCATTTTCATTCTTGACTTTTGTTACTTGCAATTTATTACCATGTCATTTAATTACTTGCCTATAATCTTTTCTTTGTTCTTCTCTTTTGTTATCTCTTTTTGGTTTGTTTTGTGAATGGTGTGAATATTGTTGTTAGGAAAAGAGAAAGATTTTGTAAGTTAACATTTCGTTCCTCATTTCCTTTTCCCGTCTTTTCCATTTGAAACTCTGCCCAAATCTTACGCAAACGCTCTGTTAGGTACCCTACCCTACCAAGGTAAAGGTGATTCCTAACCGTGACCGGTTGCATTCGGTTTGGCCGGAGGCGAAAGCAAGAGACAAGAACGGAAGGACAAGGGTCAATAAGCCGGATTCCATGAATACCGTGCTTAAGTCCCCTAATCCACGTTGTTGCTGATTGTTCTAGCTTCATTGGTTGAGTTTGGCTCAAAGTACTTGAATACGGAATCCATTAACTTACACTATCCTATCGTTTCCTAACAAGCCTTATACTTGAATATACACATAGGTTAGATAACGAACAAATCCGCCACGTTGTTAACTCGTTAAAACAAGAACATAAAACTTACCATCTCCCTGTGGATCGACCCGTGCTCATCGCGGCTAGCTGTAAAGAGACACCGTCCTGATCGCGGTTAAACTTTAGAACTTTTAAATATCCGACACGCTTTTGGTGTGCGATCAGTACAATACAAGCTTCTACAAAGAAAACAAATAGCACCAGTGGAATTGTCGAGAGAACACAACATCACACAACCAACACAAGCCCATTAGCTCGAATGTGACCCGGCGACATCCCTATATTATCCAAGCTCGCCGGCCCCCTTGCCCCGATTTTCCCCATCTTTCTTCTGTCCCTCCCTTGCAGTCACATCACTTTATTTTTATTACTTGTTTAATCTTTTCTGGTGCCTATAAAAGCCAGATCAGTGAGCAAGGGAAGGGGGCTCACATTGACCATATAATATATCCATTTTGATAGTTTCTTTTGTTTTTGGTTTAGGCTTGAGAGTGAGTGGGCTTTAACTTGGTCTCTTCTTTTTCTTCCCTCTTGAAGCTTTCTCTTGAGAGCTTCATTCTGGAGGTTGAATAAGTTACCAATATTTTATACCTCAACTTCAAGTGTTAATATATTTCTTTGTTGTTTGCTTTCTTTTCTTTACTTGCTTTTCTTTTCTTTTCATTATTATGTGTAACTAATCTTCTTTAGTTGTGGTGATGGTAAGGAAGTGAGACGAAAGTCTTTGCCTCCTCCTTCTCTTGTGGTTGTTTAAAGAGCTTAATTTTGATTGTAACCTTAAAATTGCTAAATAGAAGTGTTCGATATGATATGATGATTTTGATGTTTATTTCTAACCTTTATCTCATATCCTATTCCTTCATATCACCATTTGCATGGTTAAGCTTAGAATCAATTGTGTGTTAAACTTACAAGGTAGTTGAGATATGATATGTTGCTTATGTTTCTTGACATCTTTCATTCAAGCATATACCATATACTCTCACCAACCTACTTGGCAAGTGTAATGCCTACTTTTACTTCTTATTTGCAAATTGATGTGTATTGATGTTGTATGCTTGCTAACCCGTGTGCTTAGTGTTGATACAACATGCCTGGACAAAAAGATGGTAAGTAAGAACGTAACGGACTCGTTTCGTATTTGCATCGAATATCGGAATTTGATGATTTGTCCTTCGCAACCGCCTTGACAAATCATGCTTCATGCCGGGATCGACGTAAGGACGGACAATTCATGATAAAGGGAGCGTCGAAAGAATCGTCGCGATTCGACCTTCCGAGCCAAAGCCACAACCACTTCCTTCTTTGCTTGCTTTTCTTTGTTTTTGTATTCTTTCATTTTTTTGTAACAACCAAACCAATTCATTATTTGTTGAACCTTAAACAACAAAACCTAATACACAATTCCTTGCGGATCGACCCGTACTTGCCGGCTTGCTAAAACGTGCCGTGCACTTGTGGTTTATAAATTTTAAAACGAGAACGGGCTCGCATGCACAATCCATTTCCTTACAATCATATCCGTTTCCAAAACATACGCGTTTGCGTGCATGGGTGAATTCCCAACAATATGCTGCTTCTCCGACAGTTCGTCAGCAGTCTGGCTAGCACTGCTTTCAAATGGTATTCGGAGCTTCCAAACGATTCTGTGAAGACCTACGATAAAATGGAACCGATCTTCTGCCAAATATTCACCAGTGCAAATAAACCCAAAAGGGTTAGACCGAACGAGACATGGGTCCAACATGCTACCCGATGGCAAAACTTTCGGTCTAAATGTGAGCAGCGGATAGACGAAGCTCCAGTCGTCGGAATGTTCATGGCTACTATAGACCGACATTTATAGGTGTATCCGTTCATGGCCTTTTTCAAGCCTGCTACCTTCTATGAGCTTATGGATAAATTATCTTAATTGGATCAAGTGAGTCAAAGCCCTTCCTTTTCTAATGAAGACTTCTGAAATGATAAAAGTAAGGGAAAATCGACGTTTTTTTGCCAACGCTCAACAATAAACGAGCGGCCTTAAAGCACCTGTCCGCCAAAACAATGACAGCGCGAGTCCCACCCTTGAAAAGATTGGGATATGAATATTTATTCCCCTGAAACATACGTAGGGGCCATCTTACTCTTCTAATGAAAAGAAGAAGAAGACGAAAAACAAGTCCAACTTGCCGAATATGTAAACAGATGGATGAATATGAAAAATATATCGACACGTTAGAGGAATATAATTAGAAGGCGCATTCGTCAGTGTCTTTAGCATCCCTTCAAAATATGGATTCTGAGGAAGAAGAAGACTCAACAGAATGAGTGACATGATATCCCGTTCCATCGTATATGAAGAAATTGCTCTGTCAGCGTCAAAAAGCGACATTCATGAGCAGGGGGCAGGTACCGTGTAAAGTGCTCGGTATTTCCCGCAAGGAAACCCGATTGACATGATGATAAAGCAGTCCAAGAGGGTGAAGATAAATTAAGGTGTGAAGTGGCCATTTATGAAAAGGCCAAGCAGCAACACCCAAGTAAGCAAGCAATGAAAGGGACGAGTTATGTAATTCCACGACCAAAACTAATAATGGACCGAAATGTTCCTAAATTAGTATGTAACCCCATGTACGGTGATGTTGGACCGCAATATCCCTAAACTAATATGTTGCCCTATGGTATGGATCATATAACCAACCGTATATGATCCACGGGTATAAACGATCCTTAGCTCCATCAAGTTCCACCGACGAGGTTGTACACCGAGTCCTCACTGGCTACATAGCTACTCCAGCAATGAAGTCACCGGCAAGTCCCTCCGGTAACCGATGTTGAATCACTATCTACGTAACTTCGTAAAAAAAGGTATGTTCATAAGAAAAATGAGCACGGATGAAAACCCGAAAGGGCTCCATGAGTAAAAACAACAGGACTGCCGGTGAGCTTGTGAAAACCCGAAAAGGGCGCAAACTCGTTAAAAAAATATATGTTCATAAGCAAAATGGGCACGGAGGAAACCCCGAAAGGGTCCAGTGAGTAAAAATGGCAGGACTGGCGGCCAGCTTGTGAAAACCCTAAAATGGCGCAAACTCGTTAAAAAAGGGTACACTTGCAGGGTCCTCTCGACCTTATAAGGAGAAAATACCTACGTGAGATCCTTACGACTGAAAAAAGAGAAATACACTTTGAAATCCATACGATTCCTAAGGAGAAAATGCAAAGGAAGAACACACTTAGAAATCAATACGATTCCTAAGGAGAAAATGCACTTGCGAGATCCTCACGACTCGTAAGGAGAATATACCCTCTATTGTTAGTTGTATGTATGCCCTAGAGGCCAGTATTGTACAGATGATGTATATTATATTGGATGCTTGGACATATATAGAGATGACTTTCTTGCTCGATATGATAGTATGCTATCTGGTTGCTCTTTATCTTAACATGTATACTTGTCTCTTTATACTGTCTTATAGTTACATGTTGGTAAAGCCCTTAGGATGTGTACTTGACTACCTGGACTATGATGCGGATCATACTAGTGGGGACATGGTAGTCCATAAGTACATCCTTCAAGGTCCCTAGTCGTGGGTGTATCGAGACGGGGCATCGATATACCAGTGTAGACTAGCGTATGCGCTTCTCGACCCATGAGATGGGCGATGGATGATCCCATATCCATTGGTGTTTGACATCAGAGAAGGTATATGGATGCTCAGTGGAGACTGGGTACACTGGACGGACTCGCCGAGAACTCCCAGATGGTATTATACCTCATGTCAGATGGCAGTTCTCAGGTGACACTTGTGCAGGTTAGTCTGTAGACCCGAGATCGTCATAGAATCTTGTGTGATTCCCACTGTGCTTTGATTTCCATCTTACTACGTCCATGAGGGGGTGCAAAACGGTGGTTTTTGGGTACAGTCCCGAGTCACATGGAGGCAATGAGCGATAGGAGAGGTTTCGTCTCTCCTGGTATTGGGGGTTGATGTTGCACTGTGCTCGATTGGCCATAGCAGGGAAGTCCCTGGCCGGGGCTGATTAGAGATTTACTGGTAAGTGTTACCAGTAGTTTCTCGACCCGTTATGAGCCTCACATCGGCACGACTTATCGGTTATTGGGGTCTGACGTTTACCACCCCTAGACTTGATATGCGACATATCAGACGAGGAGACCGGACTGCACGGGTAGTGTTGCCGGTTGGCTCGACGGGAGTTGTAGCAGGTTCGCTTGTTTTCTTCTGATCGCTCAATACCCGGGTGGCCGTTACGTTTAGCTGACCGCTTGCGGCTTGGGGGTTCTTGATATGATCATCACCCACTGCCGGCGTATTGACGAGTCTTAGAGTCCCACAAAGGAGTTACCTAGTCCAGACAAAACGTTATGGTGCGCGTATGCGATATGCGCATAGACCCGGTTAAAATGCACGTATGAGATACCGTATGTTAATCGGGCGGCTTGCTTTTGGTTAGGTCGTATGTGATATGGCCGGATTGATAAATCAAGTGTTGATTTATCATTTAACCATTAGTTTCTCACTACAAATCCTTTCTTGTATTTTTTGGATGTATGCATGCATGTATGCATTCTTTCTTGATTCATGCACATATGGATGTGCATGCAAACATACATACATACATCATCCTTCATGGTTGTATATACATAGAAGATGGTGGCAATATAAGACTCACACCTTGGTTAAATAATATGAATTATTATTGCATTTGTTTTAAAACAAAAAGAAAAAGGAAAGGATAATTCATGGTTTCTTTCTACACTCTTCTTTGACCTAACCACGCTCACCCACCATTTAACCATGGATTAACTTTCCTTTTGTGTTTTAACTCAAGTTCAATAATATCTTTATTGTTTAACCATGGTTTGAGATGAGAAGTGGAAAATATATATTCATATATTTTCTATTTTTCAAGAGGGTTAATCTTTTACTCTTGTTCAAAAAAGCCATCATCTTCTTCCTCCTTCTTCTTTTGCTCTCTAGATTTTTGTAGTGAGCAAAATACTCATCAAGTTAGGTTTTTGAAGTGAGAAAAGCCACCACAACATCATTCTACACAAGTCTTGCCCACTTGTTTAGAGTGTTAGCTTCATTTCTTTCTCTTGATCAAGTGAAGTTGCAAGTTTGGACAAAGCGGACTCCGGGTGGATCATCGTGGACCTAGAGGAGCTCAAGCGGACTTTTTCCAAACCCCAAGTAGCCGAGAAGTCTAGCATAGGGAGCTACAAAGGTTGTGTACTCTCAAAACCCTAGCTTTATCTACTTGTGTTGAAGTGTTATTTTAGAAACCCTAATTTTCTAGGATTGATTCTTTGTATGCTTACTTAGCACCCTAAAATTTTAATCTTTGGTACATGTGATGCTTCTAATCCCTTCATGAGGTGCTAGGTAAACCCAACATCTATGAGACCCTTATGACTCATAGAATTCAAAAACCTTAGGTTACAGGGATCTAAACTTGTTTCTTAAGCCATCATATCCCCAAAACTGCCCTACAAGTGGTTCGATATCGACTCTTGTATACAATCCACGGGCACAAACAAGTATGTTTCGAATAAGTCCCACCAGAGGCGAACGATACTTCCCGGATGGTGAACAACACTTGTAAGTCTTCTCGACTTGCAAGAAGAAAACATTCTTGTAAGATCCTTATGACTTGCAAGAGAAAATACCACTTAGGGATCCCCACAATTCCTAAGGAGAAAATACACTTACGAGATCCTCTTGACTTGTAGGGAGAAACACCTTTATGAGACCCTTACGGCTTATAAAGTCAAAAAAGCCTTAGTTAGCTGGGATCTAAACTTGTCTTCTATGCCACATTGTCTAAATAGGCAACGACAAATGATGAGTTGCTCCTGAAAATATTCCAGTTGTAGCGATACTGATACCAAAGCTTGTATAAGACTCCAAGTGTAACATTTTAGAAAAATAAAATATTATTTTTGGAATTTAAATAATTAAAATAATAAATTTTATGGATATTATAAAAGTATGGAGATTAGTTTTAACGAAATGGTATGATTATATACTTATAGTTTGGAAAATAATTCGAAATTAATAATAATTATTGATTTTGAAAGAATTTATGTGATTTGGACATTTTATAAATTATTATACAATTAATTGTATACAAGTTAATGCTAAACTTGATTAATATTTCACTAATTATGCCTTAATTTTATTCTTGTATCATGGCATGCAACAAAACATGTTGCAAACCTTGTTCACATTTACTTTAACCATGGCATTATTGTATCCCCCTTTTAAAATAATTTTGTTTTTAAAAGAAAAAGAAAAAGAAAAATATATGTGAGATATTTGTGAGAGGGGGACATTGAGGTATGGGCTATATATATATATATATATATATATATATATATATATATATATATATATATATATATATATAGAGAGAGAGAGAGAGAGAGGGAGAGGGAGTTTTCTCACAATGGTCCCTTCACAATTCCTCAGCTTCATCTCACATTTTCATCTCCTCCTCCTTCTCCACTTCCTCCACCTCCTCTACCACCCTCACACACCCCCAAACCCACACCAAAACACCTTGCTACCTTCATAAAAATCACTTAAAACCTCACTAAAACCCTCATGGGTAGATCAAGTTGGGACTTTGAGGCACTTGGGCAATCCTAGAATTTTCTTGAGTTGCCAAATGAGGTATAATCCTACACTTTTAGTTAAGTATCTTGTATTCCTAATGTCCTATAGTAGTTTAGAGCCAAACTAATGTAGTTTAGTAATGTCGGAAAATTCCAAGATGAGGGTCAGAGGATATTATGAAGTGTAAATGTGTATTTGAGGTTTAGTTGTGGCCACAACCCCTGTAGTGTTAGAATTACAGACTAAACCCCAAACCAGAAACTTGGGAATCTCCGATATCGGGTTTTGTGGGAATTGTGATGTGTTATTGAGAATCTGTTATAATCCGGAGACCCTGAAAATTATTTAGCAATCACAGAGAGTCGTGCAGGTGATCTAGAAGCTACCCTAGAGACCCGAGACTCCAAATCCATCACTTGGCCGCAAATAAATTGCAATTGGCCGCAATTTGCGGCCTGAGAATGTTTGTTAGGGTTCGTGCTTTGTCCATGGCTTCTTTATCCAGTAATTAGACCTATCCTATGTGCAAAATTTCCTATTTCAACCTAGGCCAAAATCTGGATGTGTTTTTCAAAGTTGCTGGTTTCGTTTTGCGAGTTTTGTTAACTTGGATTTTGGTATTTGGGTTTTGACTAGGTCGTTTGACGTTTATACGTCGACGCCGAGAGTTGTTGGCTATTCTTGCATGCGTGGACCATAGGTTCTAACCTATGTGTGTTTCGTGTGCCGCTTTGGTTTTCGTATTCGATTCGTGTCTACGATACGACGTATTTGAACTGTAGGTACCTTCGCGTGGACTTCGGGACGACAAAGGAGAGCAAGATGTCATCGACTTCGGCAAGAGAGGATCGAAGGTGAGTAGATGTATATCTACGGGAAAAGTCGGGTGGATAGTGTATAGCACCCCCGCAACCGTAGAATAGGATAATTATCTATATTATGTATATATAACAATGCGAGATGGATACATAGCAAGTAGGGTTCTAGGAGACTCTAGGTTAGAATAGGCGTATTTGTAGGATGGTTTACTCTTAGTTTAGTTCCTAAGTCGTGAGTCGTCGGTTTACTTTACCGCGCGCACGCGCACACACACTTGATATGATATGTGTGTATATGTATATATGTATATATATATGGATGTGTTGATATATATATATATATATATATATATATATATATATATATATAGTATACATATACGTGTAAGATGAGGATATGATATATTATATAGTTTTGAGTCTATACGATCGAGCAGGATATCAAGAGATTTTGATATATGATTTGAGATGAGACATCGTATATGATGCGATATATTAATGGATCGTTGAGCGTTATATACATAACATGTGATAACATGTGACTTGATAATATAATAGAATGTACGCGACCTTAGCTCCGTATCCTTGATTATGATATTATATGACGGATGATACCGTATGAACTATATGATAAATATGATATTTGATCCGTACCTTCGATTTGAGGATGCCATACGATGGATTTTACCGTACGAGATATATATGATGATTGATCCGCACTCTTGACTTGAGGATGCCGTACGATAGACTATACCGTACGTGATGATATGAGACTGGATCGCCGACTGTTAGATATATCGACTCGGAAATATTATAGATTTTCTTATCACTTTCGACTCGGTTCTTAATTTAGTCTTTTAGTTGCTTAGGTAGATGTTAGATTAGACTCGAGTCATACCTATTTTCAAAACTAACGAATCGTAGGCATTATTAGAGGATAAATCGAGGGATGATATGGATTTTCAAAAGATATCTCTTTTCTCAAAAACACCTTAGCCCCTAATTTTCTAAAAACAACGATTCGTGCTATTTTAAACACGATAAACAGTATCGCTCGTGTATAGATTTATATACCTTATTGTTTCTTTTACTGTTTACTTTCTGCTATGCTCATATTGTTGGAGATAGTGCCCTCAGAGTCAATTATTGGATCACAGGCACGTGATTGTAATGATTGAGGGAGGACCTATCCCGGTAGAACAGTCTTACTCGAGATGATAGTATGCTATCTGGTTTACCTTTATCATCGTGTACTGCTTTAGGTGACCTGACAGGTCGCTATTACACGTTGATAGAGCCCCTAGGATTCTTGCTTGACTGCCAGCAGTATGAGGGCGATCATATAAGTGAGAGCTGGAGTCTATAAGCACATCCTTAAAAGGTCCCTAGTCGTGGGAGATTCGAGACAGGGCATCGATTCTCCAGAGTAGACTAGTGTATACAGTCGAGACCCCGACGAGGGGCGGTGGCCGGTCTCACAAGCCACTGGTGTCAGTTGGTTCACCTAAGATGTATACAGGTGCTCATTGGGTTATGAGTACACCGGACAGGACTCGCCGGGAACATGCTAGTTGGTCTTATACCTGACGTCAGATAGCAGTTCCCTGGTGACATGTGTACAGGTTAGTTCATCGACCTGGGGATCGTCATTTGTCTCGTGTGAGTTCCCACTGTGCTTTGATTACTACCCTACCACGGCTCAAAGGAGTCGTGCAAACAGGTTTTAGTTGGGTACAGTCCCGAGCCACATGGAGGCAGTGAGCGGATCTTCGGGGGTTTCGTCTCTCCCGGTATTGGGGGTGAGGTCACGCTGTGTCTAGGAGAGCCATTACACGAAGTCCTTGGCCAAGGCAGGAGATTTACTGGTAGGTATTCCAGTAGTATCTCAGGGTGTTCTGGGCTACACTCCGACACGACTTGTACCGCTTTTGGGGGTCTGACTTTTACCCACCCCCTAGGCCCGACATGCGATGCTCATAGACGAACGGACCGGACTGTACGGATATTGTCACTGACAGGCTCAGTAGGGTGTCAGGATGAGTTCACTCATCGACGTCCCTTTTAGTCAATAGCTGGTGGCCCGTTACGTATTGGCTTATACCTCTGACGTGCTAGTGGTTAAATCCACAGCCATAGTTAGAGTCCACCACACTTTCAGTTGCTCAAGCTTTCGGGCGAAACGCTGTAGAGGCCGTATGGAGATATGGCAGGGTCCGATCAGATACGTGCGGTATTGCACGGATCAGGATCGGACGGTTAGTACTAAAGGCCGTATAGATATATGGCAAGGTTCGATCGGATACGTGCGGTATTGCACGGATCGGGATCGAACGGATATTACTAGCCGGCTTTGGTTTAAGCCGGATCCTAGTTTAGTACAGTGTAGATTTTGTCTCATTGCATTTGTATCCGGTCGGAATACAGATGCGGGTGTGTATGCACAGTATCGGGGTTTTCCTGTAATTTATTACGGGACCAGTTTTCTGGAGTTGCCAGTTTGCATTCCGTTCCGGCCGGTTTTCCTTTGTTCTTTCCCGGCCGGACTTTTCCGATGGGGGGGTTATTTGCAATTGTGCAAATAACATTTGTGGAGGGGGTTTATTGCTAAAAGATTGATTATGATAGCATCATTTCTTTTGCTCCATGCTTTTGCATTAAATGAGATTAGAAAGGGTATGGTTGGATTTAAATGAAGCATGCTTGATGTTTTCTTGTCTTTGGATGTGGTCACCTCTTATTCTCTCCTACACTCACCTCCCTTCATTCTACATATCCATTCCTCCACCATTTCCCAATTGAGAATGGCCGGCCACACATTCTTGAGTGAGGAGAGAAAAATGAGGGAATTTCATTTGTGAGCTTGTGGCATTCTTGATCTCATTTTTGATGCTAGAAAAATGCAAGCACCATTTTTCTTCTTGATTCCTCCATCATCTTTCAAAGGCAACAAACCACAAAGTGAGACATGCACTCTACACTACACTTCCTACAGCAAATCTTGGACGCGTCGATTCGCCAGCTTCGCGCCCGAGTTGCCTCGGTATTGAGGTGGGAGCCCGTAATAGCTACAGGCGATGTGGTGCCCTTTCCGACGAGGAGGAGACGGACGGAGATCCCGCGAGGAGATCGGAGTGGGGATGAAGACCGGAGGACTCGGATCAGTCGGTACATCTCTTCCCTTTCTTGTTAGTAGCTTAGACTTGTTAATGGTTACGATCCGGAGTTTAGTGCGCGGTGGTGCCGGTTTGCAAAGTCCGCAAAATTAAAGTTTATCACCGTTTCCGCATTCCGGCGTCGGATCGACGGCCGGGGCGCCGCCGTGCACTTACAGTGGTATCAGAGACACGCCATTAACTTAGTCTAGCTTGGTGTAATGTGTTTTCATTTCCGATCTATCAAAAATCCCAAAACCCGTGTTTTCACTTACAACAGTTTTCTGTCGAAAATTTTTTAAGTCCAAAAATTTTTCAGGTTGTATAAAAGTACTGTGCTAGAAGACCTAAGACTACTGTAGAAATTCGAGACACTGATCATTTCAGAGGAGCGCGGAACCGCGGCAAACCCTACTTGTTGCCGCGGTTCCGCCGCAGTATTGCTGGATCAGTGTGTACAATTTTTCCAGTAGGCCTTTTGGGCTATAATTAGGGGTTTTGGAATATTAAAATTGGGCCCAGTTTCTCTGTGAGTGCTACAGTTTTGTTTGGGGCCCACTTGTTAATTTTTGATCGATCGGATATTTTAAACACATTTTTCACAGTATTTACATTATATCTGCGACCGTGAATGTCACTCGATCGGTAAATCCTGTCTAACTGCTATAGCCCGATTAGACGGATTTGCGAACGTGACCTTCACGTTGATGTTCTATGTATTTGCTGTGTTGTTGCGGATCGGTCGTGGGGGATAGCCTGGATGCAATGCTAGTACAGTTTCTGTTGTATTATGTACATTTGATATTGCGGGGCGAGCGTCCGACATGTGGACTGCCGTCACTGCCTGTTTGTATTATTCTTTTGGGGCACGACCTGGTTGCGGTCGATGTGCCCGTTGTATGTATATTTTACTTTCTGTACTAGGGTTACCCCGCGGAGGGGTGCACGGATAGCCAGGTTCTAGAAGGCTACAAGCCCGCATCTCATGGCATTGGGACGGAGGGGGCTTCAGTCCAGGATTGGCGGGCTATTCGACGCACTCGTAGGGGGTACAGGTTGACCCAGGAGGGATGCCCAAGTTGCCGGATTCCGTGAAGTGCTGGGTGGTCCATTCACGGTGCTGAAGGGGGCTGCCTCGCTTCAGGTTTTGGCGGGTAACTTGCCGCGCCCGTAGGGGTCTAGGATTTCATTGCACAGGCTATCCACACGACCAGGGGAACGTCGGGTTTCAGTAGTGGCTCTGTGAAACCCGGGGATCCCAGATATCTGTATTGTTCTGTGATGCTGTACATTTCTGTGATGTTGCATTTTATTCACGCCTTGAGCGAAATACTATATATTGGTATATATATTAGTAGATGTTGTATATGTTTTTCATCCGCGCTAGTCCAGTCCCCGCTCTGCCGTTAGTTAGCTAACCTAACGGGTGATGACGGGACCTAGTGGCGAATGCGGATGGCATATACGTACGTCAGTATATTTTCGTTCTTTGTGGTGTGATCAATTGATGGGACTGCATTGATTCAGATCAATGCAAGTTAAAACAAACCTATTCTGATGTTGTTGGAACACTTTTCAAAAAGCTGTTTTTGCAAGGACGTTCACTTTTGTTTTGCATCGTGGTATTCATTTGGAATATCCTGCTCCTCAGTCGACGAGGCAAGGGCCGAGATCCCTTCACCGGGAGTGACCCCTTGGACAGAAGTTTGCGTCAGGGCATTAACTTCACTATAGCCGATTACTTTTGCTTTGCACAGTGATATTCGGTTATGAATATCCAGCACCCCATTCTACGGGGAAAGAGCCGAGATCCCTTCACCGGGAGTGACCTCTTTAGTAAAGGTTTTTCGTCACTATATTTTCTAAAAGCTATCCGTTCCTTCAACGATATCAAGTTCATTACGTTAAAGGTTTTCGCCAGAAACCATTCGTAGCCCTCCATCATTTCAGTTAAATATTCGGTAGTATTCAAGCTATGTATTTTGACCTCACGCCAAGGCATAGTGTTTGGTAGTTGCCGGGTATTTATCTGTTGCATAGATAGATGCGTTGGTTTGGGACAGTCGTACTACTATTTTGGCCTACGTTAAGGGTGTGTACGGGTGGGTTCAAATCAACCTGGACAATGATGGGTAGAACTTGACATGTGACTTATGATATTTTGACCTCACGCCAAGGTCATAAGAGCATGGGGTAGAAATCACATCGGGAGTTTCAAAAGAACTGAAACTTGCCAGATATGCGCATACCTTCTGGAGTGTGATACCGTGAGCGGATTCCGTCACGTTATCATGCGATGAGAGTTGGATCCCGATTCCCACTGATGAGTTGGTTTACTCCTCGGGTGACCCCGACTAATTCTTCTTTCAGGTTTGGAGGAGAATTTGAGGTACAGTGGGAGGTTTCCAGATTAGATAAAGGGATAACCATTCTGATCTAGGTTAGAGTGCACGCTGAGTGTTTCTTTTCTCTCTCTCTGGCAGCGACCATTGACCCGACCCTAAGACCATGACTCAGTGACCAAGTTGACCGAACCTTCTTAACACTGGCTTTTGGATTGTCAGAGTTGCAGACCTCATTGCCACTCCTACTTTTACCCTTTTCTCCAGGACATCCCGTATTACTGCGAACGTCCACTTCCATTGGACAAAACCATCGTATGGTTATATACGAACTCGAAGGACTTCGAGGATGGTTTCTGGTTCTGGAGAAAACGGATAGGATTATTCAGTTGTCTTTTCCCTTTTACCTTCTCTCAAGTTGTGAGTACTCCTTAGTTTAGGAGATAGTACACCTATTGCGCAAATTGGATAGTCTTCTTCCAAACCTTAGGCTGGTGCCGACCGGTAGGGAATGAAGAAAACCAATTAGCCTAAAACGGTGTGCAGAAGGTATTAAGATTAAGACAAAGCAAGGGATTAGTAAGAGGGCAAAGTAAATTGCAACTGCTATTCACGACCAAACCAAGTATTCCTTTGCCAATTCTAAATCACCTTTGTATCTCTCCAGGACACTCCGTATCACTACGAAGATCCACAGTTTATTGGATACTCCATCGTATGGTTATATACGAACTCGAAAGGAACTTGTTCCAGTTCGGGAATAAATTCTGGTCCAGGAGAAATAGGAATAAGGTTTATTCGGTTGTCTTTTATCTTCACCTTCTCTCGCACTGCGAGTGCTCCTAGGGTTAGGACAGTACACCCATTATGCTTATTGGATAGTCTTCTTCCAAACCATAGGCTGGTGCCGAACGGTAGGGAAGGAAGAAAACCAATTGGCCTAAAGGGGTGTGCAGAAGGTAATGACTAAAGACATATAAAGGGATTTGGAGAAGTGGCAAAGAATTATACGGTTATAGTTGTGAATCTGGATAATGGAAGAGGCATTACTAGGAATACCAGAATACCCCATCGAAACATTTCAATGTTTCAGTTCACTGTGTACTGTTAAAAGAAAACTGATTTCCCGATTAGATACTTACTCCAGGGTATGTATTTACCAGGTATGATTCTCACATCTGTATGGCTTTACAGATGATGAGTGGGAGTAAGTTATTGGAAATTGGGTGATCATCCTCATTATGTCGGGATTCGTTGTAATCGGTGATATTTGAGGAGATCATCTGGGCTGTTTGCCGGTCGGCAAATATTTGGTTTTGAATATCCGCTGTTATGCACCAATTTCAAATTGACATATCTGTACGTCTATTTTCATAGAGTGAGATATATCTTTTGATATTATGTCGATGACATTTACCTATATCAGTGGATGGTTAGGTAAGGGGCATTAAACAGCGGTGTAATTCTTCTTAACCATAAGTACAGTTTTCAACCTACGACACACAGTGAAAGAGTTGTTAGACTCGGCGGACTTATACAGAGTATTGTATGTTGTCCAGTGTCCATTAGGATAGAGGGGTTGGTCCTCATACTATGTTCTGTTTACTTTTAACTTCTCTAGTTCTTAGACATGTGTTTCGTAGAAACACAGGGTCTAAGTTTTGAGGAGTTATAGGTATTTGAATAGAGTAGAGAACCAGGTGTAGCAAGTATCGGGATTCTTCAAGGTGATCGAAGATGTAGATACTTGTGTATGGTATTCAGTTGATAGTAATGATAAAAGAGAAATTGCTTCTCTTTCAGGTTACTCATAATTGGAAGCATTCCTAAGTTGAGTAACGCTGATCAGCCTCTCTCCATTTAGTTGACATGCACTGGAGACAGCTGCATGATTTGAATCTGGTTCAATTAAATCAGTGCCTCTGGTTCAATATTGGATATAGTACAGTTCATATCTTAACATTGTTAAGGTACGGGGAGTTGTCCGGCTTATGATTAAAACCAGACTCTGGATAACTCAAGGCACGTTTCTGTAATGGCTGTTTGTGGGTTGACCCAGGCTATGACGAGGGTTGATTTTCTACCATCTGGAAGATCAATAGTGATATTGTTCTTAACTCGCCACATTTTAAAAGGAAATGGTTATTTTTCAGAAAACAGTAGTGGGAGTATGGTAGAACTGGAAGCGATTCCAGAACCGCAAACGATTACTGAAGATTTGATAAGGAACCTAAAGATTCAATCTGATTTGACATTCCATTAGCCACTCCGCAGATAAGGTGGGTAACTTCAGGCACCCGAGAGGTACTCCGGTAGCCTCAAGGACGGTGACAGGGAAGTTCTTGTTTACCCACACTTGCCATTGTTGTTGTTCCAGACTGCGAGACCCGGCAGGAGGATGAGTATAGCGTCGTTCTAAACTAGCTTTAGAAGTACACGTCTATATGACTCTGCCAGAGGGTTATCGTAGTCAGTGGGAGCAGCGGAAGCATTGGTGGACATCAGGATTATGTCTATTTATAGACTAAAGCAGATATAGCGAAGATAGATCATCTATTTCTGATGTGACAGTCATAGGTTTGACGTCATCAGAATAGGGGATGGACCTGTTGAGAAGGTAGTAGGAAGTGATATTCTTTTACTACGATCGGTTATATTTTGGTCGTCACACAGTAGTTTCTCCATATGGGACTTGGACATTGTATCAGACATACTGGTTACTAGATCTATGGTTTTAGATCTAGATTTGGGTGGTTTCCCAATCAGGGTACTTTGACAACATTCTAAGAGTATTTAGAATGGACGACTCCTGGCATGGTAGTGTACCTGCAGGTAATGGAGTCACCCTCTCTAAAGGTGTCTTATAGACTAAACAGGAGAGGGATGCGCATGATTGGCAGATCACTTGGTTAGGCAATTGAGTCAATCATGAGATGTCAAGTACCACACCAGATGTTGTTCTTGCACTAGATGCAATAAGTTGACATCGATCCAATCCTGGAGAAGTAGTCGGAAGCAGTTTTAGAACATATGTGGATGTTCTAGGGATATGATAATGACAGCCTCATTTGGGAGACAGTTATCATTCCAGGCTTCCAAGGTGACATAGACGACAAGGAGGTTGTCAGAGCTATAGTTTTCCTTCTGATGAGGGGCAGTATTTTGGACAGGTGATCCAAGGCAATACTGAGGGAGGCATGGCGCAGGATACTGATTAAGTTCAGTTGACGATACAGTCTAAGAAGTTTGGATTTGGAGTTCATTTATGAGCTCGGTCCCATCAGACATCCAGACACTCTAAGACAGGTATTGCTCATTTCGGGAGATAGCTTTCTCCGCGAACTTGAGATATAGAGAGACATAGAAAGAAACATCAGAGCGGATCCACTCGCTGAGGCTATTCCTCGAACGCAAGAGTTTCGCAAACAGGCTTTATGAGACTGACTAGTAGAGGAGTTGGGTGTTCGGTATCACACGGGCTGTGAGTATGCGACATCGCAATAATTAGCCTTGAGTGCAAGTGGGAGATTGTTGGAGATAGTGCCCTCAGAGTCAATTATTGGATCATAGGCACGTGATTGCAATGATTGAGGGAGGACCTATCCCGGTAGAACAGTCTTACTCGAGATGATAGTATGCTATCTGGTTTACCTTTATCATCGTGTACTGCTTTAGGTGACCTGACAGGTCGCTATTACACATTGATAGAGCCCCTAGGATTCTTGCTTGACTGCCAGCAGTATGAGGGCGATCATATAAGTGAGAGCTGGAGTCTATAAGCACATCCTTAAAAGGTCCCTAGTCGTGGGAGATTCGAGACAGGGCATCGATTCTCCAGAGTAGACTAGTGTATACAGTCGAGACCCCGACGAGGGGCGGTGGCCGGTCTCACAAGCCACTGGTGTCAGTTGGTTCACCTAAGATGTATACAGGTGCTCATTGGGTTATGAGTACACCGGACAGGACTCGCCGGGAACATGCTAGTTGGTCTTATACCTGACGTCAGATAGCAGTTCCCTGGTGACATGTGTACAGGTTAGTTCATCGACCTGGGGATCGTCATTTGTCTCGTGTGAGTTCCCACTGTGCTTTGATTACTAACCTACCACGGCTCAAAGGAGTCGTGCAAACAGGTTTTAGTTGGGTACAGTCCCGAGCCACATAGAGGCAGTGAGCGGATCTTCGGGGGTTTCGTCTCTCCCGGTATTGGGGGTGAGGTCGCGCTGTGTCTAGGAGAGCCATTACACGAAGTCCTTGGCCAAGGCAGGAGATTTACTGGTAGGTATTCCAGTAGTATCTCAGGGTGTTCTGGGCTACACTCCGACACGACTTGTACCGCTTTTGGGGGTCTGACTTTTACCCACCCCCTAGGCCCGACATGCGATGCTCATAGACGAACGGACCGGACTGTACGGATATTGTCACTGACAGGCTCAGTAGGGTGTCAGGATGAGTTCACTCATCGACGTCCCTTTTAGTCAATAGCTGGTGGCCCGTTACGTATTGGCTTATACCTCTGACGTGCTAGTGGTTAAATCCACAGCCATAGTATTGACGAGTCTTTAGAGTCCACCACACTTTCAGTTGCTCAAGCTTTCGGGCGAAACGCTGTAGAGGCCGTATGGAGATATGGCAGGGTCCGATCAGATACGTGCGGTATTGCACGGATCAGGATCGGACGGTTAGTACTAAAAGCCGTATAGATATATGGCAAGGTTCGATCGGATACGTGCGGTATTGCACGGATCGGGATCGAACGGATATTACTAGCCGGCTTTGGTTTAAGCCGGATCCTAGTTTAGTACAGTGTAGATTTTGTCTCATTGCATTTGTATCCCGTCGGAATACAGATGCGGGTGTGTATGCACAGTATCGGGGTTTTCCTGTAATTTATTACGGGACCAGTTTTCTGGAGTTGCCAGTTTGCATTCCGTTCCGGCCGGTTTTCCTTTGTTCTTTCCCGGCCGGACTTTTCCGATGGGGGGGTTATTTACAATTGTGCAAATAACATTTGTGGAGGGGGTTTATTGCTAAAAGATTGATTATGATAGCATCATTTCTTTTGCTCCATGCTTTTGCATTAAATGAGATTAGAAAGGGTATGGTTGGATTTAAATGAAGCATGCTTGATGTTTTCTTATCTTTGGATGTGGTCACCTCTTATTCTCTCCTACACTCACCTCCCTTCATGCTACATATCCATTCCTCCACCATTTCCCAATTGAGAATGGCCGGCCACACATTCTTGAGTGAGGAGAGAAAAATGAGGGAATTTCATTTGTGAGCTTGTGGCATTCTTGATCTCATTTTTGATGCTAGAAAAATGCAAGCACCATTTTTCTTCTTGATTCCTCCATCATCTTTCAAAGGCAACAAACCCCAAAGTGAGACATGCACTCTACACTACACTTCCTACAGCAAATCTTGGACGCGTCGATTCGCCAGCTTCGCGCCCGAGTTGCCTCGGTATTGAGGTGGGAGCCCGTAATAGCTACAGGCGATGTGGTGCCCTTTCCGACGAGGAGGAGACGGACGGAGATCCCGCGAGGAGATCGGAGTGGGGATGAAGACCGGAGGACTCGGATCAGTCGGTACATCTCTTCCCTTTCTTGTTAGTAGCTTAGACTTGTTAATGGTTACGATCCGGAGTTTAGTGCGCGGTGGTGCCGGTTTGCAAAGTCCGCAAAATTAAAGTTTATCACCGTTTCCGCATTCCGGCGTCGGATCGACGGCCGGGGCGCCGCCGTGCACTTACACATATTATTCTCATTGTAGTGTATATATACATGTGTTTCCATTAGCTGTTATGATCTCGTCTGTTAAGACACCTGCACCATTACCGATGATGCGTATGTTGCACGTACACTTGCTTGCCGGCTCACACACATCAACATCGGTAATTGCCATGTCACGTACAATTTAGTAACCGTTACTTTATTCGTATACATTGATACATTGTAGCTAAGTAGTATTATTTAGCATTCATGATATCATATGCTAGTTTAGACTTTGTATTTATTACATAGATGCCACATGCATTCATATACATACATTCTAGTTATGCATTAATCATTTGGCTTTATACCGGTATTCATTATCGCATTATATACTCATGATTATGAAATTTCGGTTTTCATGATATTTCTGGATTTAGGAAACCGCAAGTGAATTTAAAAACTTATGCTCAATTTAAAAGAAAAAATGCGGTTTCTCGTGATATGATGTGTGGCATCCACCATGAGATTTCTCGGTTCTGAGTATATATGTTTACCCGATTTGAGGAGCGAGGAGACACCGTTTGTGGGTACATGGTGGGTCCGGTGCGGTATCCCGGGACAAGAAGGCCGTATAGAGAGACGTTGAAACCGGCAGAGGAGCACTACCGACCGGTGATAAATTGGCGCGACGGATATCCGAAGGATACCGACCGTAGTCATGAGATCAGATGATATGGACAGATCCGGACAGACGAAGCTCGAGATATGAGGATGATGTGTCGCTGATGGACACGGTTTTCATGGTGTTTTCGATTGTCGATGTTGGACGCTCGGGTTTTATCATGATTTTGTGTGTCGTTGTTGGACACACCCACCTGATGATGCACTTATACATGATTCACATGACATATAGTTACTTTGTGACACGGACACGAATACCTGATATTACACATATATGCTTGTATTATTAACTTTGTTGCTACTCAATGTTATCGTGTTATTATTATTATTGTATAGTACTGTATGACATAGGAGATAGTCAAACATTTAGTTTCTACTCGGTGATATTTTCTACTCACGAGTTAGCAACTCACCCCCATTGTGCCATAGTTTTCTTGCAGGTTGACCGCACAAGTTCCGTTGTGGCTTGCTGGCACACCATTTCCTTCCAGGTGATTGCTTTGGTAGGTGGGATACACTAGCATCATGACCACCGTTTGTACTTTATATATTATTCAGTTGTATCTGTTAGTTATATGTATGCCCTAGAGGCCATTATTATACATAGGATGTATATTGTAGTGGATGCTTGGACATATATAGGGATGACTTTCTTGCTCAATATGATAGTATGTTATCTGGTTATTCTTTACCTTAACGTGTACACTGATTGTCTCTCTGTTACATGTTGGTAAAGTCCTTAGGATGTTTACTTGACTACCTGGACTATGATGCGGTTCATACTAGTGGGGACATGGTAGTCCATAAGTACATCCTTCAAGGTCCCTAGTCGTGGGTGTATCGAGACGGAACATCAATATACCAGAGTAGACTAGCGTGTAGCTTCTCGACCCATACAGATGGGCGATGGATGATCCCATATCCATTGGTGTTTGACATCAGAGATGATATACGGGTGCTCAGTAGAGACTGGGTACACTGGACGGACTCGCCGAGAACTCCCAGATGGTATTATACCTTACGTCAGATGTCAGTTCTCTGGTGACACTGGTACAGGTTAGTCTGTAGACCCGAGATCGTCATAGATTCTTGTATGATTCCCACTGTGCTTTGATTTCCATCATACCACGTCCAAGAGGGCGTGCAAAAAGGTGGCTTTTGGGTACAGTCCCGAATCACATGGAGGCAATGAGCGATAGGAGGGGTTTCGTCTCTCCCGGTATAAGGAGTTGATGTTGCGCAGTGCTCGATTGGCTATAACAGGAAGTCCTTGGCCAAGGCAGCTTTAGGGATTTACTGGTAAGTGTTACCAGTAGTTTCTCGACCCGTTATGATCCTCATATCGACACGACTTATCGAGTTATTGGGGTCTGACGTTTACCACCCCTAGACGAGATATGCGACATATCAGATGAACAGACCGGACTGTACGGTAGTGTTACTCGTTGGATTCACTGGAGTGTGAGTGGGCTTGCTCGTTGATCTTCTGATCGCTCAATACCCGGGTGGCCGTTACGTTTAGCAGACCGCTTGCGGCTTGTGGGTGTTTGATATGATCATCACCTGCTGCCAGCGTATTGACAAGTCTTTAGAGTCCTACACAGGGGTTTCCTGGTTCAAGTGAAACGAAATAGGAGCGCATATGAGATATGTGCGGGACCGAGGATAATACCAGTATGTGATACTATATTCTATTCTCGCGATTTATGACATTGATCGGTTGTATGCGATATAGCCGGGTTATCGGATCAAGTGTTGATTCGATAAGTTGTTACTATAGATATTAGTCGGTTATATGCGATATGACCGGATCGTTAAATCAAGTGTTGATTTAATGATTTAATGTATAATTATATATTTGATATATTACTTTACATTAACTAGTATTGGTTCACTTAAGATTTGTTTTCTCACTTGAAAGTGTACATGTTTATATGTGATATATGCAAATGTACATGTTTGTATCATGCTTGATGATACAAACAAGTTGTGTGTATGAGACTTGAACCATATCAAGGTTAGAGTAGGGTTTACTGTTTAACTTAGCATATAACAAAAGAGTGTGACTTTGGTCAAAGTTATTAAGCTTCATGAAGCTTGATGAACATTGACAAAGTCAACTCTTTTGTCATTTGTTCAAGATATTAGCTAACCCAACCCTTAACCTTATGCTATGGTTAATTCTCTACATGAGTTATGCATGAGGGCTTAACTCAACCATGGTGCTATGATTAAAAGGATAAGTGTTCATATTATTCTTTTGATGGAAATCATTCTTTCTTCTTCTTCATCTTCATCAAGCTTGAAAAAGCTTGCTAGCTCCAATGGCATCATGAGAAAAAGAGTGAGAAATCCAATTCTAAAGTGAACCCACTTCCTATTTCTTCATCTTCTACCACTTGCCATGTAGTATAGGGTGTTCTCTTTACAAAGTTTTCGACCGAGTGAAGGAATAGCTTGAGTTTGAGTCTCCCCGACGTAGATTTTCTTCGGCCTCGAAGTCAATGACCTAGCCCGATCATTTCTCCGAAGAAACCATTTCTAGAGTCCGGGATCCGATGATCGCAGCGGAGGGACGTCAACACGGAGCTAAAGAAGTGGTGGAGCGGATCTACAAAGGTTGTAATCCCTTTCACTTAGTAGCAAAGTCGTTTGCTTGCTTGCTTTTCGCCTTAACTTCTAGTTAACGATCTTCATTAGGGTTTCTCGGCACCGGAAAATTTTTGTTTGGCATGGTTGATACCTTGTGGAACCTCTTGAGCATGCCTAGGAACCCTACAGTGGTATCAGAGCCTAGCTAGAGCCTTAGGCGATGCGTAGACGATGTTAGAAACCCGATCAAACCCGAAACCCTAATCCGAAACCCTTCTCTGTACATTTTTTAAAAACTGGGATTTTTGTGAATTAAAAATATGCAGAAAACTCAGCAGGCTTTTTGATGAATTACTGTGAAGCACGTGCGCGTGATTCAACCAAAGCGCGGCGGAACCGCGGCACAAGCATGGCTTGTGCGGCGGTTCCGCGGCCATATAGTGACATCAGCACTTGAAATCTGCACAGTAATTCTTATATTGTAGTGCTGTATTTTCTGGGAATTTTTAACTTCTACTCAAGAGTTGAGTTTTCTGGGTTGTTTTGGGGATTCGATAATTCGATCGGTTTATTTAACTTCGTCTATGTGTTTTTCCGGATAACTTTTGAATATGTTAAAAAGTTCGACCGGATATGAATACCCACTTTTTCCCCTTCTGGGAAATTTCCAATTGTTGGATCTTTCCGTGGTTTAATAACGTTCTAAGTAGTGCAAGTAACGCGATGGACCCTCTAGAAGGCAACAAACCTTAAATCGATTATGTGACCGTCTTGAACTGCCCTTTGAACCTTAGGGTTTGGGGCAGTACGGCGTGCCACATGTGAGGCGTTGGTTTGACCCTTCTACGGCTGGACCGTTGGTACTGAGGCATGAAGTGAATGTTTTTAAACTTATTTCATGTGTTGATCTGTATCGGGAAAACGTGGGTGTTTGAATGTTCGATCGGAAAATTTAACATTTTCTATTTATCTGGAATGTGATACAATATTTGGAATTCACAAGTAGTTATGAGATAACCAATATGAATGTTATAAACATAGCACTTTAGTCTCACTTGATCGGTTGCCACGGAATTTTGATGTGATCAAAAGTCCGTCCCAATCACGTAGCGTACGTGGATACTCGCCGGATAAACTTAATAGACAGCTACACCCCTTAGCCCCGACCAAGTGACTGTAGGAGAACCCTGTCGCCGAAAGCATCCGTTCGGGTGCTCGCGGTAGCGGTGTTCCGTCTTGGTGCACTTTGTCGACGGTATCGGGGGTGCGGCCATCTACTAAAGTTTGCGACGAGCATTCGATCAAAATGCCGGGAATCTTGTTGAATTTCCCGACTTGATATTGAAAACTGTTTTCGATATAGAGACTAAAATGCGGGGTTTATAATTGTTAGGCATGTGATGTCTAAGGAATTCATTTGATTAGGCATGCGATGTCTAAGGAGGTTGCGGATTCCAATGTTGTAGTTTTACACTTTCTTTTCTGCGACCGTAAGTGTAATATGTGATATCGCCGGTTTCGTTGCTATATGTCAACGACAATTGGGATGCGCACATTTACATACGTTGATGACATGTGATGTTATGTGTTGCTGGATATGTTATATTGGATCGTCGTGTTTGAATAGCCGGGGGTTTTATGTGAGATGAGAGTTTTTATTTTCATTCATGTAAAATTTATTATATGTAATATTCTTTTATTGGGGCACTTCCAGGTAGCGGAAGATATCACCCATTGTATATTATTTACTTTTCCGCACTAGGATAGACCCAAGGAGGAGGGCACAAGTAACCGGGTTCTGGAGTCCAGTGGGAGACCAACTCGAGGAGTCGAGTCCGGGTCTCCTAACTCTAGAATTGGTAGGGTTGCTTGCCGTTCTCATAGGGGTCTAGGGGTGTGGGTTTGGCTATTCATCGCGACCGTGGAATCCGTGTTTTATACAGGCTCGTATTGAAAACACGGGCGTCCTAATATATCCAATATTTCATATGATTCTTCTGCTGCGATATCTGTGATGTGATCATGTGATGTTCTGTAATAGATACAGTATATAGTATATATGATATATTAAATAGACGTTACTTATGTTTTGCACTCGCGCTAGCCCTGCCCCGCTCTGCCGTTAGTTACCTAACCTAACGATGCACGAGGGGACATCGAGGCGAATGCGGATGGCATAAGTGTACGTCGTATTTATCTGTGATGTTTAGGTGATTTAAATGATGGGACTTCATTAATATGATTAATGAAAGAAAAGAAACCTAAAGATGTTGTGGAATCGAATTTTCAAAAACCGATAGCTACAGTTCTTGCTTTGCATCGCGGTGTTCCTTGTAGAACATCCTGCACCTTATTCGATAAGGAAAGGACCGAGATCCCTTCACCGGGAGTGACTCCTTTAGCAATAACTGGCACATGCTACAACCCTCGGTTTGTCTTTTGATTGCTTCTATAGTTTTTGCTTTGCACGGCGGTATATGTGATATATCCTGCACCTCATTCGATGAGGAAAGGGCCGACGATCCCTTCACCGGGAGTGACCCCTTTAGCAAAACTAGAAAAGCCTCAAAAACACTCCATTTTAAATCATTTGATTCTACAACGATATCAAGTTCATTACGCTCAGGGTTTTCTGAAAAACCTGCGTAGCCCTCCGTCATTTCAGATAGATATTATTTAGTATTCGTGCTATGTTTGTTGACTTAGTTAAGACATAGTGTACGATAGCTAAGTAATGTTTATCTGCTAAAATATGAGATGTGATTGGATTAGGGTATTCGTACGGCCTTGTTGACTCAGTTAAGGGTCGTACGGATGGGTTTAATTCAATCGGGAAATGTACGGGTTGAACTTGACTTGCGATTTATGGTTTGTTGACTTAGTTAAGGTCATAGATCGCTAGGGGCAAAATATTATCGGGAATTTTAAGTGTTGAAATTTGCAATGAGATTGCATACCTTCTATTATATAGTTGGATCCCGATACCCACTGCGAGTAATTGTTACTCCTGGGAGAATTTTACACATTACAATTAGCCGATCAAGTAGGTGTCTAGAAAGGTGTCAACGGGGTTACGCCTCTGGGAAAACGAGATTTACATTAATTAGGTTCGTGCGAAAGCAAGGGGGACCTCCCTCAAAGTACCGACACTGGCCTGGCTGAAAGATTGGCGAACTTGTAGCGTGTAATTAATCCCGGCTAGTCTTTCCTTTTAGGGTTTGAAGGAAGATTTGATAAAAACAGTGGGAGCCATCCTGATTAGATAAAATAAATAACCAATCTGATCTTGCAAGAGCGCACGCAGAGTGTTTTCTTCTCTCTCTCTCCAGGTAGCGACCATGTCACGCCCTAATCAAGATAATAAAACAGATATATTGACCGAACCCGCTTGTTATACTGAGCTGGGGAACGTTGGTCCCGCTCCAACTTATAATTGTTATAAGACAGAGTAGGAAATAGGGGAATACCAGATTTCCCGTGCCGCCCAAACGAAGAAAGTGCATGTTGATGCATCATCTTCGGGTGTGTTCATTACAAAGAACAGTTTCTCTGTATCCTCTACGTCCTGGGTATTTGATACCGGATCAGGATCCCAGATATGTAATAAGTTACATGGGCTATAGAAAGGTAGAAAACTGAGAACGGGTGATAAGTTTCATGAGGCAGAAAACGGTGCAAGTGTTGCAGCCAAGTCTGTTGGTCACTGTCACCCAGTATTACAAGAATACATTGATTTTGAACAAATGTTATTAGATACCGAACCCGATATACAAAATCATATCAGTCTCTTTATTAGTAAAGAAGGATATAATTTTGTATTGTTGGATAATGTTTTGAACATTTCCTATATCAATAGTTGATCGGTTCAGGCACGTTATCTAAAAGCATTAACGTTCTAAATCAAACCAAAGTTCTTAGTATATAGAATACACACAAGAGGAAGAGTTTAGATATGAACGAATCCTTCTTGGGGCATTGTAGACTAGGTCATATCAATGCGACCCGACTAGCTGAAGTTACATTAAGATGCATATTCAAATCAGTTTGAATTTACATCTTATGAAACTTGCCAGTCTTGTCACAGAGATAAGATGACCATAGCTCTGTTTATTGGAAACAGAGAAAGAGTTAGTGAACTCTTGGGATGATACATGTTGATGTATGAAGGTCCCCTGTCTACACATACCAAGACCGGTTCTTTGTACTTCATTACATTCTTTGATAATCTCTTAAGATTCAGACATATGTTCTTGTTGAAACACAAGTCCGAACCTTTTGAGATATTCACAGAATATAAGTTAGAAGTAGAGAACCAAGATACGGGTAAAAGTATTATGTCCTTTGATGTGATCAAGGAGGAGAATACTTGAGCACGGAAATCCTGGATTATTCTAAAGGAGAATGAGATTCTCTCTCAGCATTACTCTTCCGAATACACCACAGTACGTCGGTGTATCGGGGCGGAGAAAAAACACCCTATGTGATATGGTGTGCTCTATGATGAGTACTACTGAGTTTCCTATTTCCTTTTGGGAGTTATGCATTTAAGAAGTTGCATACCTATTGAATAGGGTTCGAATCAAATCTGTGCCTATCATTCCATAGAAGATATGGTATGGGAAGAACCCATCTCTTAAGATAGTTAAGATTTGGGGTTGTCCGGCCTATGTCTAAAAGCAAAATCCGGACAAGCTCGAGGCAGGGTCAGTTATGTAGAACTGGAAAGGTTCCAGCTATACAAACTGCAGCTGATGATTTGGTAGAACCAAAGGATTCATTAGCAACCGACGAACCTCAGCCTCTCCGCCGATCTAGTAGGGTTCCTCACCCACCTGAGAGTTACTTCAGTTTCTCTATGAAAGTGGGAGCGAGGATTGCATCATGAGATGATGACCCAACTAGTTTCGGGCTGGCCATCAGGAGTAGGACTCTGTAAGAATGGCTGGATGCTTAGTGATCTGAGATGGAATCCTTATACACCAACAAAGTATGGACTTTGATTGCTTTATCTGAAGGGTTAAATCCCCATCAGGAGCAAGTATATATTGAGAAGATTACTTGGTATACATGGAAAAGTTGAGACTTTCAAAGCTAGACTTGTTAAAGGTTTGCATCATTGACCAAGTATGGATTATGATGAAACATTTTCTAAGTAGCTATGCTTAAGTCCATCCAGATCCTACTTGCCACGGCTACATACCATGACTACGATATCTGGCGGTTGGGTGTCTTGACTGCTTTTCTAAATGATGATTTGGAAGAAAGCGTCTATAAGTACACAGCCAGAGGGCTTCGTAGACAGTGGGAGCAGCGGAAACGTGTGCAAGATGTTTTATATGATAAAGCAGGCATCGCGGAGTTGGAACGTCTGTTTTGATGTGGTAGTCAAAGAGTTTGACTTCATCAAAATGGTAGATGAACCTTGTATATACAAAAAGGTAGTAGGGAGTATGGTGGTGATCCTCGTAGAGTACGTGGATGACATACTCTTGATAGGGAAGAAGTTTCCTATGCTACGCTCGGTCAATCTCCGTTTATCACAAGGATTCTCCATATAGAATCAAAGTGATACCTACTAAATCCTAGGTTTTGGATCTATGAGATAGATCTAATTGGACGTTAGAATACTCACTAGTTGTAGTGAGAAAGTATCAATCGATCCTGGGGAGAATCACTGGAAAGGTTCCAGGGTGATAAGGACGACTGAATGTCAGTCGCAGGCATTGTCTTTACCCTCAGTGGAGGGACGGTATGTTGGAAGAGTTCCAAGCTAGATACCGTGGCATACTAGATGATAAAAGCTGGATACATCGCTACTTAAGATGCTACCAAAGAGGAAGTCTGGGTGTATACTAGTTCATGAGATGAATTTCGTTCCTCCCATTGTGTGACAATGGAGTTGTGGCTTATGCCAAGGAACGCCCGTCCCATCAGTGATCCAGACATATTCTTAGGCAGTGTCACCTGATCGTGGAGATGGATGATCTCCAGGGGATCTAGGTTAGGAGAGTAGACTCAGAGGACAACACGGCGGATCCACTCACGAAAGGCCTTTTCCCAGAGAGAGACTTTTATGGGATGGTTGAGTATGAGATACAACAACCACTGCTATCAGATGGCCCTAGTGCAAGTGGGAGATTGTTAGTTATATGTATGCCCTAGAGGCCATTACTATACATAGGATGTATATTGTAGTGGATGCTTGGACATATATAGGGATGACTTTCTTGCTCGATATGATAGTATACTATCTGGTTACTCTTTACCTTAACGTGTACACTGATTGTCTCTTTGTTACATGTAGGTAAAGTCCTTAGGATGTTTACTTGACTACCTGGACTATGATGCGGTTCATACTAGTGGGGACATGGTAGTCCATAAGTACATCCTTCAAGGTCCCTAGTCGTGAGTGTATCGAGACGGGGCATCGATATACCAGAGTAGACTAGCGTGTAACTTCTCGACCCATACAGATGGGCGATGGATGATCCCATATCCATTGGTGTTTGACATCAGAGATGATATACGGGTGCTCAGTAGAGACTGGGTACACTGGACGGACTCGCCGAGAACTCCCAAATGGTATTATACCTTACGTCAGATGGCAGTTCTCTGTTGACACTGGTACAGGTTAGTCTGTAGACCCGAGATCGTCATAGAGTCTTGTGTGATTCCCACTGTGCTTTGATTTCCATCATACCAAGTCCAAGAGGGCGTGCAAAAAGGTGGCTTTTGGGTACAGTCCCGAATCACATGGAGGCAATGAGCGATAGGAGGGGTTTCGTCTCTCCCGGTATAGGGAGTTGATGTTGCGCAGTGCTCGATTGGCTATAACAGGAAGTCCTTAGCCAAGGAAGCTTTAGGGATTTACTGGTAAGTGTTACCAGTAGTTTCTCGACCCGTTATGAGCCTCATATCGACACGGCTTATCAAGTTATTGGGGTCTGACGTTTACCACCCCTAGACGAGATATGCGACATATCAGACGAACAGATCGGACTGTACGATAGTGTTACTCGTTGGATTCACTGGAGTGTGAGCGGGCTTGCTCGTTGATCTTCTGATCGCTCAATACCCGGGTGGCCGTTACGTTTAGCAGACCGCTTGCGGCTTGTGGGTGTTTGATATGATCATCACCTGCTGCCGGCGTATTGACGAGTCTTTAGAGTCCTACACAGGGGTTTCCTGGTTCAAGCGAAACGAAATAGGAGCGCATATGAGATATGTGCGGGACCGAGGATAATACCAGTATGTGATACTATATTCTATTCTCGCGATTTGTGACATTGATCGGTTGTATGCGATATAGCCGGGTTATCGGATCAAGTGTTGATTCGATAAGTTGTTACTATAGATATTAGTCGGTTATATGCGATATGACTGGATCGTTAAATCAAGTGTTGATTTAATGATTTAATGTATAATTATATATTTGATATATTACTTTACATTAACTAGTATTGGTTCACTTAAGATTTATTTTCTCACTTGAAAGTGTACATGTTTATATGTGATATATGCAAATGTACATGTTTGTATCATGCTTGATGATACAAACAAGTTGTGTGTATGAGACTTGAACCATATCAAGGTTAGATTAGGGTTTACTATTTAACTTAGCATATAACAAAAGAGTGTGACTTTGGTCAAAGTTATCAAGCTTCATGAAGCTTGATGAACATTGACAAAGTCAACTCTTTTGTCATTTGTTCAAGATATTAGCTAACCCAACCCTTAACCTTATGCTATGGTTAATTCTCTACATGAGTTAAGCATGAGGGCTTAACTCAACCATGGTGCTATGATTAAAAGGATAAGTGTTCATATTATTCTTTTGATGGAAATCATTCTTTCTTCTTCTTCATCTTCATCAAGCTTGAAAAAGCTTGCTAGCTCCAATGGCATCATGAGAAAAAGAGTGAGAAATCCAATTCTAAAGTGAACCCACTTCCTATTTCTTCATCCTCTACCACTTGCCATGTAGTATAGGGTGTTCTCTTCACAAAGTTTTCGACCGAGTGAAGGAATAGCTTGAGTTTGAGTCTCCCCGACGTAGATCTTCTTCGGCCTCGAAGTCAATGACCTAGCCCGATCATTTCTCCGACGAAACCATTTCTAGAGTCCAGGATCCGATGATCGCAGCGGAGGGACGTCAACACGGAGCTAAAGAAGTGGTGGAGCGGATCTACAAAGGTTGTAATCCCTTTCACTTAGTAGCAAAGTCGTTTGCTTGCTTGCTTTTCGCCTTAACTTCTAGTTAACGATCTTCATTAGGATTTCTCGGCACCGAAAAATTTTTGTTTAGCATGGTTGATGCCTTGTGGAACCTCTTGAGCATGCCTAGGAACCCTACAGTATCTAGTTAAAAGCTCTATCCACCAGACTATGTATATTCGTAGACTTAGAATCACAGTTTGTATATTCTTTCGGACTTAGAGTCACGCTCATGTATTTATTATTGTTTCTGGTTTCTTAATGATGCTTAGTTTCTTTGCTTTAATTCTGTGTTTTGATTCTCGCCTTCGGCGTTGTATATTTATATCTTTACGTGGTTGTTTCCGCCAATTAGCGAAGAGCTAGCTCCCGCTTGGGGATGCCTATTATTATTATGTTTGTATTGTTTTCGGGTTAAAAATTACAAAGGAGGTTCTGCTGAAATTTCAAATGACAAAAATGTTTTCAAGATAGATATAAAACATTGCTTTTTCATATGATATAACTTATGTTTTAAAGAAAGAACTTGGATTTCATTAAACCTTTATCCAAAACTTCATCTCCACTATTTCCCCTAAAAAGTTTAGATTTCTAGGCTTTTGGCTTACTTGAATTAGGTAGGGTCCTATAGACTTCACATAATTCAAGTGCCAGTCACGTGTCTTTTCCGGGTCGTGACACCAAGTCCTCAATCTGCAATAAAAAATTAGCGAGTAAAGAAAATATAAATAGCCAAAATGATTGGGCAGTCTGCAATAAAAAGCAATGAATAAAAATAAAATGAAATAGCCAAAATGATGGGGTTGCTCGTAATAAAAAGCAGCGAGTAAAAATAAAATGGAATGGCTGAAATGATGAGGCAACTCGCGATAAAAATCAGCGAGTAAAAATAAAATGAAATAGCCGAAATGATGGGGAAACTCGCAATATAAAGCAGCGAGTAAAAATAAAATGAAATAGCCAAAATGATTGGGCATCGCAAATAAATTGCCGAAATAATTGAGCAATCGTGACTTTCGTGATATGAAAAACTGAAATGATAAAGCATCGCGGAAAGATAAATAAAAGAGAGAAGAAAAATATATGGAATTTCGCCTTACGAGCATGTCAATACTGACTCTTCTATACAATCTACAGGCACAAACAGATGAAAACAAGCAATGTGCTCCACTGAATTCTTCCAAGCAAGGAAAGCTTCAGTTAAAGATTTGAGTCTTCATGGCGCTATATATGCCCAAAGACTACCGAGAGCTACTTCATCCCCTGAAGGATTTAGTGTCAGCTTCTTAAGCAAATCAAAAGCGGTGTAATTGCAAAATCCTAGCTCCAGATCTCGATGGCAATATATACAACCTAGAGGTTATCTCGTCGTTCCTTTTCATTCCAGCATGGTGCAGATGTAACGTCAGCAAAGACCAAAGGGTCAAATTTGGAGTGACGACTTATTCATAACTCCAGGCCTCGATGGCAATGTATGCGGCCTAGAAACCAATTTGACGTCCCTCTTACTCCAGCAGGGTACATACGTGGCATCATGAAAGCTCAAAGGAGCCAAAGCAAAAGTGGAGTGATGGCAAAATCCTAGCTCCAGATATCAATGGTAATATATACAGCCTAAAGATCATATGGATGTCTGCCCTACTTCAGTGTAGAATCGGCACGAAATCATCAAAAGCGAAGTGATGACATATTCCTAACTTCGGGTCTTGATGGCAATACATACGAACCCTAAAGACCATTGAATGTTATCCCATTTGGACAGATGCAGATCTGACTTCCTTGGGACTCTTCAAAGAAGGGAGTCTGACCTCAAGGTAAAGCGCCATGGTGATGCCTAACGCTGAATTATCTGACGGCAATACGGACATATCGGTCTAGAAAGGTTACTTGAAACATTGTATCCTTTAGCAGTAGGGTTGGGTGATACAGCAAGTGCGCGGCTACTCGAACCAGCGACTCAGATGGACGTGGATTGATAAGATATCGGCTGACGTAACGGTGTGATAGACTAAACCCAGCACCACAAACCTAACAGACTCAATGATAAAAGGGGGTTATGTATGTTTAATTTTAGGATGCATTAATCTATAAGCATAAGGGAAGGGTAAACTGAATGCTCCGAGATGGGTATATAAACTAAAGCAGTTCACTTCAGCACAAACGATGATGCGAAGAAACTACTTACGGGCCCTCTCGACTCGTAAGGGGAAAATACTCTTAGAAGATCTTCACGACTCTTAAGAGAAAAGACACTTAGGAGTCCTCACGACTTCTAAAGAGAAAATGTACCTACGAGATCCTCTCGACTCATAGGGAGAAATGCCTTTATGAGACCTTTACGGCTCATAAAGTTGAAAAGATTTAAATGACAGGGATCTAAACATGTTTCCTACGACCCATCGCTGCCCTGCGGACTGTCTCCATATTGACTACCGTATACTATCTATGGGTCACACACGACAAAGTTGTATCAAAGTTATCCTCTATTGGCCAACCAAGATACCAATGAGGAGAAGAAGCCACTTGCGTGTCCTTTCGACTCGTGAGAAGAAAACTCTCTTGTAAGATCTTTATGACTTACAAGGGAAAATGACACTTAGGGATCCTTACGACCCCAAAGGAGAAAATACACCTACGAGATCCTCTCAACCCGTAGGGAGAAAATACTTTGTGAGGCTCTCACGGCTCATAAAGATTGAAAAAGCAAAGGGCGACAGAGATTTAAATCTGTTTCTTAAGCTATCAAATTTCTGGCGATGCATTACTTTACACTACTTAACCCACGTAAATATTTATGTGGGCAAATTAGTAGGGAGCATTTGTTCCCGTCAAATTTTTTGGCTCAATGCTTACATTTGTTCCCTTATAAAATAATAGAGGGAAGCCCCACATGTTAAAAACATAAGCACTCACATGCAAAGTACGTGAGTACCGGCTTCAGATAGAATTAAATCCTATAACAGCCCTACGTGTTAAACACGTGAGCACTCACATGCAAAGTACGTGAGTACCGGCTTCAGATAGGATTAAATCTTATAATAGCACCCACGTGAGCACTCACGTGCAAAGCACGTGAGCACTGACTCCCAATGTCGAAGTAGTTTTCTTCAGGTCGATTTAAATTCTACTTGGGAAAATATTTCCCTTGATTTTTCTTAAAAAAGAAATATTAGCTCTGTTAAACAGAGAGCCCTTGGATCAAAAATCCAGCGGTGATTAAAAATCACCAATTAATCATAAGATATAATTAAATTGTATGTTAGGAAAATATTTTCCTAATTTGTTAAAACGAACAAGAATTATCTTCTGTTAAACAGAAAGTCACAAGATCAAAAATCAAACGGTGAATAAAATTCCCCAATTGATCTTTAAGATCAATTAAATCAATTGATATCTCTCAATGGGAGATTTTCTCGAACAAACTGATTTTTCTCTTCTCTTATATAAAAGACCAACGAGATTAAATCTTAGAAAAGAGAGACTCACTATAAGCTTCCACAAAAAATCGAGAATTTAATTCTCCTGGAAGATCATCTTCAACCTCTCAAACCCCAGGTAAAAATAAAGGAGAAATTGTCTTCTTTTATCTATCATGCATATAAAAACATGGTTTATCCCTTCAAAGAACTGAGTTCTTTCATTGGATCCAACATCCATAAGACAAGTCCTCCACAAAAAGAGAATTTAATTCTCACAAAGAGATCTTGATCTTAAACTTTGGATCCAGAGAAGAACTTTGGTGTTTTGCCCACCATCAAAACAAAAAGTAAGGAGAGAAAGAAAGAATATGGAGTTTCTATCTCCAGGAACTTAGTTCTTTTAAAAGATGACAAGAACTTAGATTTCATATGAACAAGATCTTCAAGTTCTTAAAGAACCTGACTTCCCGTATCCCAGATCATCAAATATCGATTTTGGTGATCGTTAATGGTCAAAACACCATTAACAAAAGTTTAAGCTTCTCTAAAACTTAAGTTTCAAAGATAAACAGAAATTAAATCTCTAAGAAAGAAGCGTCTCACGTGATATCTATATGAGCACTCAAAAGAAAACATGAAGAAGCATCTCACGTCATATCCATGTAAGGCTCAAAAGAAGCCATGAACTGCAGGGTTCCCTAATGCCCGCAGCGCAGATAAAGCGTGGACGGTGAACAAGAATTTCGAGCAAACACGAAGGAACCCCGAACCTAGAATCGATCCAAACTCCTAAACTAGCAAACCAAGCATGCAAAAATATGGAATACAATCTTTGTCGCATGTCCACTCAATTGTGGACGACCCCTCCAAACTCGTAGCCGCCGGGATCGTGCTTGAGGATCGACCGCCCTTTGCCGAAGACGATCCACTTGAGGGAACGTGGAGGAGGCTCTAACCGACGACCCAAATTCGCTAGGTTTGGATGGTCGGTGATGTAAGAAAAACCCACTAAATTTCTCTCTCTAGAATCTTGCTAAAAAATGGAAGCAAGAAGAAGAAGGAGAAGGAGAAGAGAAAGCATGGAGCATGTACAAGTCAAGAAGAAGAAAATCTCATCAAGTGATCAAGTGTAGAAAACCATGGCTATAAAAACCAACCATGGTCCAATAGTGCATCCAAATGAATTTTGACAATAAAAAATAAAGCTGTACCTCTCTACAATGTTTGCACCATGCTTCATAACTCTCACTTTCCACATCATTTCCCATTTTATTTTTCTAAATAGAAAAATAAATATGAGGTCTTCTTCTTCTAGAAGCATTCCCGTATAAATACGGAATATTTCACATGGTATATGTATCGCTACATATACGCGTATCCGTATAAAAATACGGATAGCACCAAAAAGAGAAAATGAATAGTGAACAATAATACTAAAATATATGTATCCAAATATATATATAAATTATTAAATCAAAACCTAATTTAATAATCCGGCTTAATCCTAAGCCGGCTAGTATTATCAACCGTCCGATTAAAATCCGTGTATTGTGTACACGTATTTAATCGAACCCCTGCATGTACCAACGTATGGCTCCTACATCTGTCGTCTGAACCGGGAAAACCCTATGTTTGGGACTCTAAAGACTCGACAATACGTTGGCAGTGAGTTTAACCATAAGCACGTCAGCGGCACTAGCTGTATGTAATAGTCACCCAGGTAGTTGTCGAAAGGGGGTCGACAATCAAGCGCGTCCTTACCCTACTGAGCCTGAATGTGATAATCTCCGTACAGTCCAGTCTCTTCGTCAAAGAGTAACGCATATCGGGTCTAGAAGGTGGATAATATCAGACCCCTACTAACCCGATAAGTCGTGTCTGAGTCTAGCTCATCACCAGCTGAGATATTACTGATCAACTATCAGTAAATCTACTCTACCGTGGCTATGGATTTCTGTTAATAGCCAACCGAGCACAGCACGACATCGACTCCTAATACCAGGAGAGACGAATCCCTAACAGTCGACCACTGTCTCCACGTGGCTCGGGACTGTACCCAACTAAAACCTGTTTGCACGACTCTTTTGAGCCGTGGTAGGGTAGTAATCAAAGTAAAGTGGGAACTTACACGTGACAAATGACGACTTCAGGTCAAAGGATTAACCTGTATTCATGCCACCTGAGAACTTCCATCTGACGATAGGTATAATACCATCTAGAAGTTTTCGACAAGTCCGTCCAGTGTACTCACCTCCAGTGAGCACCTGTATACTATCTTAGGTGACATAACACCAATAGCTTGTGAGACCGGCCACCGCTCCTCGTCGGGGTCTCGAAACGTATACATTAGTCTACTCTGGAATATCGAAGCCCAGTCTCGATACTCCCATGACTAGGGATATTTAAGGATGTACTTATAGACCACCCAGCTCTCACGTATATGATTGCCATCATAATGCTGGTAGTCAAGCAAGAATCCTACGGGCTTCATCATTATGTATTAGCGACACGTAATAACAAGTAAAACATGTACACATCAATGATAAAGACAAACCAGATATAATACTATCATTTCGAGTAAGATTGTTCTACTTATATAGGTCCTCCTTCAAGTATCATAATTGCGTGCCTGCAATTATAATAATTGCCTTGAAGGCACTATATCCAACAATCTCCCACTTGCACTTAAGGCAAATTATTGCGGTATCGCATACCCACATTCCATGTGCTATCGAATACCCAACTTCTCTACCAATCAGTTTCTCAAATCTCGTTTGAGGAACATCCGTGTTCGAGAAATAGCCTTAGTGAGTGGATCTGCTATAATGTTTCAATTTCTTCTCTCTATATCTCAACTTTGCAGAGATCAACAATCTCCCAAACTGAGCGATACCCCGCCATAAGAATTTGTCTGGATACCTGATGGGACCAAGTTCATCAATGAACAACTCCTATCCAACAAACTTCTTGGGTTGTATCCTCTGTTGAGTTATAACCATCATCCTGCACCATGATTACCTCAGTATCCTTATTGGAACACTATCCAATACACTGATCCTCAGAAGAGGCTAAAATCATAACTCTGACAGCATCTCTGTCATCCACGTCACCTTGGAAGCCTGAAATGATAACCTCCTCCCAAGGGAGGTTGGTGTTATCCTATACCAAGAACATCCTCTTATGTTCTTTAATGCTTCCCTTTGTTTCTCGAGAATTGGATTAATATATGCTTGTTGCAACTAGTGAAAAAGCAATATCTGGTGTTGTACAAGACTTTGCATGATTGAATCAATTGTCTAAGTAAATGATGTGTCATTCATGCCTGCCCTTCTCTTCATCAATCAAAAAGACATCCATTTTAGAGAGGGTGACCCCATCACCTGCGAGTACACCACCACGCCAGGAGTCGTCCATTCTAAAATACTTTTAGAATGCTATCTAAGTACCCTATTTAGGAAACCTCCGAAATCTAGATCTAAAACCATAGATCTGGTCACCAGAACTCCTGATATACTATCCATATCCAACGTGGAGAAAACACTGTGTGACAACCAAAATCTTACCGATTGTAGTATAGGAACATCACTTCCTATCTGGAGCATGTCATTCAAATTCAGGACAGTACTCCCCTGGATCCTTCTTACTAGGTTCATCTTTTGTTTTGATGAATTTAATCACCTTGACTGTTACATCAAAACAGATGATCTATCTCCGCTATCCATGGTTCAGTCTACGAATAGACATAAGCAACTTGCACACCTTCCGCTGCTCCCACTGACTACGATAACCCTCTGGCAGGGTCATATACACGTGCACATAAAAAATCCCATTTGGAAAGACGTTATAGTCATCTACCTGCCAGGTATCATAGCCATGAACTGCATCAGCGCCAAATTATATCCATATGAACTTCAGCATAGACACTGAAGTAAAAGTCACATCACAATCCACAACGGGTATTTGATGAAAACTCTTTACAACAAGTCCAGCCTTATTAGGTTAGTACCTTTCCACCTACACAGATCTCGAAAGATCTACATGCTCCTAATGGGTTTTACCCCTTCAGGAGCACCCAGCAAAGTCCAAAATCCATGATTTGCTGAAGTGCGTGGAGTCCATCTTGGATATGAAACATCCGGTCACCTGGAAATTACCACTTCCTATGACTTACTGATAACCAGTAGGGTCATCATCACCATGATGCTGACCTCCCTGTCACCATCTACGAGAAAACTAAAGTGTCTCTAGGGTGTCTGAGGTCACCTACTAAAATCTGCGGAGTGGATAACGGTTTGTCAAGTCCAATTGAATGCTTATGTTCTACTAAATTTTCGGCAACCGTTTGTGGTACTGGAATTACTTCCTATTCTACCATACTCCCACTAGTTTCTTTTGCAAAAAGATCCTTTTATAAAATGGTGGTGAGTCAAGAACAATGTAACCATTGACCATGAAAATGGTAGAAAGAAAATCTTAGCGAATGCTTGGGATAAACCACAAACCGCCATTACCGAAGTGTACCTCGAGTTTGTCCGGATTCTGCTTTTAGACAGAAATCAGATAACTCCATACCTTAACAAACTGAAGATATATAACCATTCTATATCCATATAGAATTAAGGCACTAATTTAGATGAAACCAGATTCAAAAGTCAGGCAGCTGTTTCCAGTGTATATTACCTAATGGAAATAGGCCAATGCAGCATTACTTATTATGGAGCGCGTCCACGGATGAATAACCTGTGAGAGAGTTCTCGATATTACTATGATGGAATACTTAGCATAATTATCTACATCTTCGATCACCTCGAAGAATCCCGATACTTCCAACGTATGATTCTCTACTTTATTCTTATACCTACAAACTTCTCAAAATCTTCGGACCTTGCATTACTACGAATGCGTGTTTAAAACCAGAGAACTCATAGGTAATCTTGAATGACGTAAGAGTACCAACCCTTTTGTCCTAAAGGACACTGGACAACATACATTTTCATGTATAAGTCTCAAGAGTATACCAACTCAAATTCTGTGTTTTGTAAATTGAAAACTATATTTTGGTTAAGAATGTCTTACACCGTTATTCAATGCACCTTACCTTATCCTCAACTGATAAAGGTAAATGTTTATCACACAAATTTCAAAATGTATATCTTGTTAGTTGTCTGTATGCCCTAGAGGTCATTATTGTACATGTGATGTATATTATAGTGGATGCTTGGACATATATAGGGAGGACCTTCTTGCTCGACATGATAGTATGCTATCTGGTTGCTCTTTATCTTGACATGTATACTTATTGTCTCTCTGTTACATGTTGATAAAGCCTTTAGGATGAGTACAAGACTACCGGGATTATGATGTAAATCATGCTAGTGGGGCCAGGGTAGTCGGTAAGTACATCCTTCAATTGTTCCTAGTCATGAGAGTATCGAGACGGAGCATCGATATTCCAGAGTAGACTAGCGTATACGCTTCTTGACCCATATGATGGGCAATGGATGATCCCACATCCATCCGTGTTTGAAATCAGAGAAGGTATACGGGTGCTCAGTGGAGACAGGGTACACTGAACGGACTCGCCGAGAACTCGTAGATGGTATCATACCTCACGTTAGATAGCAGTTCTCTGGTGACACTGGTACAGGTTAGTCTGTAGACTCAAGATCGTCATAGAGTCTTGTGTGATTCCCACCGTGCTTTGATTTCCACCTTACCACGTTCAAGAGGACGTGCAAAACAGTGGTTTTTGGGTACATTCCCGAGTCACATGGTGGCAATGAGCGATAGGAGGGGATTTTGTCTCTCCCGGTATTGGGGGTTGATGTTGTGCTATGTTTGATTGGCCATAATAGGAAATCTCTTGCTAGGATTGCTGAGATTTACTGGTAGATGTTATCAGTAGTTTCTTGAACTATTATGGGCCTCACATCGGCATGACTTATCAGGCTATTGGGGTCTGACGTTTACCACCCCCAAGCTGAGATATGCGACATATCAGACGAAGAGACCGGACTGTACGGTAGTGTTACTTATTGGATTCGCAGGAGTATGAGCAGGCTTGCTTGTTGATCTTCTGATCGCTCAATACCCGGGTGGCCGTTACATCTAGCAGTACCGCTGACGGCTTGTGGGTGACTGATATGATCATCACCTACTGCCGGCGTATTGACGAGTGTTTAGAGTCTTACACAGAGGTTTCCTGTCTCAGGCGAAACGAAGTAGAAGCACATATGTGATATGTGCGGGACCGAGATTAATACGCGTATGTGATACCGTATTCTATTCTCGCTATATGTGATGTCGGTCGGTTATATGTGATATAGCCGGGTTATCGAATCAAGTGTTGATTCGATAAATTGTTTCATATGATATTAGTCGGTTATATGCGATATAGCCGGATTATTAAATCAAGTGTTAATTTAATAATTTAATATATAATTATATATTTGATATATTAATTTACATTAACTAATATTTGCTCACTTAAGCATTTCTTTTTCTCACTTGTGTACACTTAATATATATGTGATATATATTATTGTGTCATGCTTGTTGCTACATGCTACATGCAACATGGGTGTATGAGGCTCACACCATGCTTATCATAATCAAGGGTTTTATTATTTGAAGTAAATCATAATTAGTTGGAAATTAGTCATATGGTTGAAGCTTGTGGAAGCTTGTCGAACCATTGACTAAGTCCACCAATTTTATTTTACTTAAGATATTTATTAACCCAACCATTATGATTAGCCAAGATTTAGTCTCTACATAAGTTATATGAGATATTTCTCACCCATGGTTGCCATTCTACACTTTCTTCTCTCTATGGTTTCTTTTCTTCATCTCCTTCCTCAAGCTCTCTAGCTTTTTGGGAGGTGAAGAAAATTAGTGAGAAAAATATTTCTAAAATGAGCAAAATTCCTACTTCATCAATCTACACTAGACTAGCCATTTAGTTTAGGTTGTTTCCTTCACTAATTCCTAATTAGTGAGGAGCTAGCTTGAGTTAGTGTCTTCTCGACGTTGATCATCTTCGGCCTCGAAGACTTTAAGTAAGCTTGTTCCTTTCATCTTGTGGAGCCTTTCTAGAGTCCGGGAGTTCACTACTTGGAGCGAAGGGACTACTACACGGAGCTTTTGAAGTGAAGGACCGGTCTACAAAGGTTGTATTCCTTATTCATTTAGATTTAAAGATGTTTACATACTTGTTTCGTCTAATTCTCTAGTTAAGATTCTTGGTTAGGGTTCTTTAGCACGCCAATTTTTTGAAAACGGCATGGTCGATGCTTCCCGAAACCCGGTGGCGGTGCTAGGGAACCCAGCAGTGGTATCAGAGCCAAGCTAGAGAATTAGACGATATTTGTAGAATTACGAAACCGAAACAACTCCGAAACATCGAAACAAAAAACCTAGTTTCTGTCGAATTTTTCAGAGTGTCTAAATTTTTTTTAAGCAGTTGCAGAATGTTACACATGATGTTACATGAACACCATAGAAAATTGAACCCCCTTCGCTGGATTTAACCCGGCGAAATCCTTAAATTGACCGGCCTGGCCGGATTTTGTGTTGATTTTGGACTTCAATTTTGGGTGGTGTTCCAGGCTCTGGGGTTTGGTGTTTCAGGTGTTGCTTGCTTTTACTAAGATTGCATGTGATGTTATCTTTCTGTAAAGGCAATTCGGAGTGCTTCGTAGTTGTAATTCTAACATCGTTTCGGGTAATCTTGACGACGTTAAAAAGTTCGAACGAATATCAATAACCCATTTTCTCCCATGCTGGAAATTTTCCAAAAGTTGGATTTTCCAAGTTTAAAATCTTCAGAAAATCATGCAGGTGTTTTTTATGGACCCTCTAGAAGAACGAAACCCTAACTCGATTCTATGACCGCCAGAACCGCCACCAAACCCTAGGGTTTGTGGTAGTTCCATGGTGCGACAGGTGAGGAAAGGATTGGCCCTTCTACGGTTGGTCTATAGGTGTTGTGGCATGTTCTGGGTATTTTTAAACTGTGCTCAAGTGTTGTACTCTCGGGGAAATTTTGGGTGTTTGTTGATTTGATCGAAATGTTTAACATCGTCTAGCTATCTGTGAATTGTGATACAATATTTGGAATTCACAATAATTAGTTTTGTGAAAACTAATTTGAATTTTGTAAACCTAGCAATTTAGTCTCATTTGATCGGTTGCTATGGGATTTTGATGTGGATCAAAAGTCCGTCGCAATTACGTAGTGTACGCGGATACTCGCCGGGTAACGTTACTAGATAGCCACACCCCATAGCCCCGACCAAGTGACTGTAGGAGAACCCCATGGCCAAAAACATCCGTCAGGGTGCTCGCGGCTGCGGTGTTCCATCTAAGTGCACTTCGTCGACGGCATCGGGGGTGTAGCCGTCTACTAAAGTTTCTGACAAGCATTCGATCAGGATGTCGGGAATCCTGTTGAATTGCTCGACTTGTTATTGGAAAGTGTTTTCAATAACGAGACTAAAATGTGGGGTTTATAATTGTTAGGCATGAAATTCGGAATATAAGATATTCTGGGTTTATGATGTCTAAGGAATTCATTTGGTTAGGCATGAAATCCGAAGTATGTGATACATTGGGTTTATGATGTCTAAGGTGTTTGCAGATTCCAATTGTTGTAGTTTTCATTTTCTTTTCTGCGACCGTAAGTGTAATATGTAGTGTATTGTCGGTTTCATTGCTATATGTCAACAACAATTGGGATATGCATATTTACTTACGTTGATGACATGCGATGTTATGTGTTGCTGTGATATGTTATATTGGATCGTCGTGTTTGAATAGCCGGGTTTTTTTTATGTGAGATGAGAGTTTTTCATTTTCATTCATATACAAACTTGTATGTAATATTCTTTTATTGGGGCACTTTCGGGTTGAGGATGATGTCACCATTGATGTATATTATTTACTTTTCCACATCAGGATAGACCCAAGGTGGGGAGCACAAGTAACCGGCTTTTAGGGTCCAGTGGGAGACCATCTCGAGGAGTCGAGACCGGGTCTCCTAACTTTAGAATTGTTAGGGTTGATTGCCGCTCTCGTAGGGATCTAGGGATGTGGGTTCGGCTATTCATCGCGACCGTGGAATCCGTGTTTTTTACTGGCTTAATTTAAAACACGGAATTCCTAGTATATCCAAAATTTCATATGTGGACTTCTGCTGCTGATATTCTGTGATGTGATCACTTTATATGATGAGACGAATGTTGTTATTATATATATGATATATAATAAACGTTGCTTATGTTTTGCACCCGCGCTAGTCTCATCCCGCTATGCCGTTAGTTAAGTAATCTAACGGTGCATAACGGGACACTGTGGCGAATGCGGATGGCATAAGCGTACGTTGTATTTTCGTTTCTTCTGTGATGTTTAGGAAGCATAAATGACAGGACTTTGTTAATGAGATTAATGAAAAAGAAAGAAACCTAAAGATGTTGTAGAATCCTGTTTTAAAAACTGGTAGCTCTAGTTCTTGCTTTGCATAGTGATATTCCTTATAGAATATCCAGCACCTTATTCGATAAGGAAAGAGCCGAGATCCCTTCACCGGGAGTGACCTTTTTAGAGAAACTGGCAGATGCTACAACCCACTCGGTTTTTTCTTGATTGCTTTTTTAGTTCACGCTTTACATAGTGGTATTCCTGAATATCCAGCACCTCATTCGATGAGGAAAGAGCCAAGATCCCTTCACCGGGAGTGACCTCTTTAGCGAAACTAGTAAACGCCTCAAAAACACTCCTTTTCAAAATCACTCGATTCTACAACGATATCAAGTTCATTACGCAAAAGGTTTTCTTAAAAATTTGTCGTAGCCCTCCGTCATTTCAGATAAGGACTATATAGTATTCGTGCTACGTTTGTTGACCTCGGTCAAGGCATAGTGTGCGATAGCTGATTAGTGCTTATCTACTAAAGTATGTGATGCGATTGATTAAGGTAGTCGTGTGGCCTTGTTGACCTCCGTCAAGGGTCGTGCGGGTGGGTTTAATTCAATCATGAAATGTACTGGTTGAACTTAACTAGCAGCCTATGGTTTGTTGACCTCCTTCAATGTCATAGGACGCTAGGGGTAAAATATTATCGGGAATTTCAAGTGTTGAAATTTGCAATGAGATTGCATACCTTCTATAAGATAGTTGGATCCCAATACTCACTGCGAGTAAGAGTTACTCCTGAAAGAGTTTTATACATTACAATTAGCCGATCAAAGTAGGTGTCTAGAAAGGTGTTAACGGGGTTATGCCCGTGGGAAAACGAGATTTATTTTAATTAGGTCCGTGCGAAAGCACGGGGAACCTCCCTCAAAGTATCGACACTAGCCTGGCCGAAAGATTGGCGAACTTGTAGGGTGTAATTAATCCCGGCCAGACTTACTTTTTAGGGTTTGAAGGAAGATTTGATAAAAACAGTAGGAGCCATCCTGATTAGATAAAATAATAGCCAATCTAATTTTGCAAGAGCACACGCGAGTGTTTTCTTCTATCTCTCTCCTGGTAGCGACCATGACATGCCTTAATCAAGATAATAATATGGATGTATTGATCGAACCTGCTTATTATACTGAGCTGGAAAATGTTGGTTCCGCTCTATCTTATAATTTTTACCGTATCTTTTTATTGTTGCAAACATTTGGATTAATGTTTGGATGGTGGAAATAATGAGCTAGAATTTCATCATGACATGCATTAAATGTGACATAGACATATATGTGATTCATGGTCTCTTTTTGTGTGTATATGTCACATTATTTGATTGTTTTGTGATGATATGAGAGGAAGAGAGAGAGAGGGGCTGCCATGGTGGTAGTTTTGGTCTTGTATTTTTATCATCTCACACTCTCTCTTACTCTCATTCTATCACAAGAAAAGATGACACAAAAAGGAAAAGAAAAGAGCTCACTTCTTCATCTTCTTCCTCTAGCTCATTATATCCATTAATGGCAACACCTTCAACCTCCATCCAAAGCCATGGATGCAAGAGGCAAAGTGATCACAAACATTCTCTACAACACCTTGGACACGTCGGCTTGCACACTTCGTGCCCGAGTTGCTTCGGATGAAGCGGGAGCCCGTAAAAAGACTCGTAGATGTGGTGCCCCTTTTCCGATGAGGAGATCGAGACCGGAGATGCCACAAGGAGCTTGGGATGGTGGCCAAAGATTGAAGGACACGGATCGCTCGGTATAGCTCTCCAACCCTTCTCTTGTTTGCTAGTAGTAGGTTAATGGTTTGATCCAGGTTTATAGTCCGCGGTAGAGCCGGTTTCTAGTTTGAAAAAGTTTTCGTTTCCGCATTTTGGCCTCGGAAAGACGGCCGGGGCGCTACCGTACACTTACATGTTATCAGAGCCACGCCATTAATCTTTACTAGCTTGCTCTAACGTGTTTAGAACTCGATCGAACGAAATTTCCAAAAACCACAGTTTCAAATATGCACTTTCTGTCGAATTTTATTTATGCTCAAAAAATTATTTGGTATATTGCAGAAATATGTGCAGGCTTTTTCAAGAAAACTGAAGAAATCTGGTCGGCTGATTTCACTGTAGTGCGGCGGATCCGCGGCCGTAACCACGTTTTGGCCGTGGATCTGCCGCCGTACTGTAGCCACAGTGCACCAAATTTCTTCAGTAGGTCTCTGTGTTGGAATTGGGGTTTTTGGTATATTCTGTTTGGGCCCAGATTTATTTTGTGTACTGAGTATTGTGCTTGGAGCCCACTTCGGGAATTTTTGTCGATCGAAAATTTTAAACATATTAGTTCACAGTATTTACATTATATCTGCGACCGTGAATGTCATTTGATCGGTAAATCCTGTCTAATTGCTATAGTTCTTTTAGACGGATTTGCGAACTTGACATTCACGTTGATGTTCTGTGTTGTGCTGTGATGTTGCGGATCTGTCGTGGTGGATAGCCTGGATGCAATGTTAGTACAGTTTGGTTTTATATGTATATTTGATATTGCGGGGCGAGCGTCCGACATGTGGACTGCCGTCACTGCCTGTTTGTATATTATTCTTTTGGGGCACGACCGGGCTGAGGTCGATGTACCCGTTGTATATTTTTACTTTCTGTACTAGGATTACCCCGCGGTGGGGTGCACGGATAGCCGTGTTCTAGAGGGCAACGAGCCCGCATCTCATGGGTTTGAGACGGAGGGGGCTTCACTCTAGAATTGGCGGGCTATTTGCCGCACTCTAGGAGGTATAGGTTGACCCAAGGAGGGGTGCTCAAGTTACCGGATTCCGTGAAGTGCTGGGTGGTCCATTCACGTTGTTGAAGGGCGCTGCCTCGCTTCAGGTTTTGGCGGGTAACTTGCCGTGCCCGTAGGGGTCTAGGATTTCATTGCACAGGCTATCCACACGACCAGGGCAACGTCGGGTTTCAGTAGCGGCTATATGAAACCCGGGGATCCCAGATATCTGTATTGTTCTGTGATGCTTATTATATTTTTGTGATGTTGCATTTTATCATGCCTTGAGCGAATATTATATATTGATATATATACTAGTAGATGTTGTATATGTTTTGCATCCGCGCTAGTCCAGTCCCCGCTCTGTCGTTAGTTAAGTAACCTAACGGGTGATGACGGGACCCAGTGGCGAATGCGGATGGCATATACGTACATCATTATTTTCGTTCTTTATTGGTGTGATCAATTGATGGGACTGCGTTGATTCGGATCAATGCAAGCTAAACAAACCTATTCTGATGTTGTTGGAACATTTTTCAAAAAGCTGTTATTGCAAGGGCGTTCTCTTTTGTTTTGCACAGTGGTATTCGGTTATGATTATCCAGCACCTCAGTCGACGAGGCAAGGGCCGAGATCCCTTCATCGGGAGTGACCCCTTGGACAGAAGTTTGGGTCAGGGTAATAACTTCACTATAGCCGATTACTTTTTCTTTGCATCGTGGTATTCACTTGGAATATCCTGCACCTCATTCTACGGGGAAAGAGCCGAGATCCCTTCACCGGGAGTGACCTCTTTAGCAAAGGTTTTCGTCACTATATTTTTATAAAAAGCTATCCGGTTCCTTCAATGATATCAAGTTCATTACGTTAAAGGTTTTTTGCCAAAAACCATTCGTAGCCCTCCGTCATTTCAGACGGGTAGCACTTAGTATTCATGCTATGTATGTTGACCTTCGTCAAGGCATAGTGAATGGTAGCTGCTTGTTACCTTTCTGCTGCATAGATAGATGCGTTGGTTTGGAACAGTCGTATAGCCTTGTTGACCTTCGTCAAGAGCTTGTACGGGTGGGTTCAAATTAACCTGGACAATGACGGGTAGAACTTGACATGCGACTTATGATTTTTTGACCTTCATCAAGGTCATAAGAGCATGGGGTAAAAATCACATCGGGAGTTTCTAAAGAAACTGAAACTTGCCAGATATGCACATACCTTCTGGAGTGTGATAACGTGAGTGGATTCCATCACGTTATCATGCGATGATAGTTGGATCCCGATTCCCACTGATGAGTTGGTTTACTCCTCGGGTGATCCCGACTAATTCTTCTTTCAGGTTTGGAGGAGAATTTGAGGTTACAGTGGGAAGTTTCCTGATTAGATAAATTGATAACCATTCTGATCTAGGTTAGAGTGCACGCTGAGTGTTTCTTTTCTCTCTCTCTTTGGCAGCGACCATGGCCCGACCCTTGACTATAACTCAGTGACCAAGTTAACCGAACTTTCTTAAAACACTGGCTTTTAGATTGTCAAAATTGCATACCTCATTGCCACTCCTACTTTTACCCTTTTCTCCAGAACACCCCGTATTACTACGAATGTCCACTTCCATTGGATAAAACCATCGTATGGTTATATACGAACTCGAAGGAAATTATTCGAGGAAGGTTTCTGGTTCTGGAGAAAACGAATAGGACTATTCAGTTGTCTTTTCCTTTTACCTTCTCTCAGGTTGAGAGTGCTCCTTGGATTAGGACGGCACACCTATTACGAAAATTAGATAGTCTTCTTCCAAACCATAGGCAGGTGCCGAATGGTAGGGAATGAGGAAAACCGATTAGCCTAACGATGGTGTACAGAAGATAATAAGTTAAGACATATAAATGGATTAGTAAGAGGGCAAAATAAATTGCGACTGCTATTCACGACCAAACCAAGTATTTCTTCGCCAATCCTACATCACCTTTGTATTTCTCCAGAACACTCCGTATCACTACGAAGATCCACAGTTTATTGGATACTTTATCGTATGGTTATATACGAACTCGAAGGAACTTGTTCCAGTTCGGGGATGGATTCTGATTCAGGAGAAATAGGAATAAGGTTTATTCAGTTGTTTTTCATCTTCACCTTCTCTCGGGTTACGAGTACTCCTAGGATTAGGAGAGTACACCCATAATGCTTATTGGATAGTCTTCTTCCAAACCATAGGCTGGTGCCGAACGGTAGGGAGGGAAGAAAATCATTCAGCCTAAAGGGGTATGCAGAAGGTAATGACTAAAGACATATAAAAAGATTTGGAGAAATGACAAAGAAATATACGGTTACAGTTGTGAATCTGATAATGGATGAGGCATTACTAGGAATACCCGGATACCCCTTCGAAACATTTACATGTTTCAGTTTCACTGTGTATTGTTAAAAGAAAACCGATTTCCCAATTAGTCCTTACTCCAGGGTATGTATTTACCAGATTTGATTCTCACATCTGTATGGTTTTACAGATGATGAGTGGGAGTAAGTTATTGGGAATTGGGTGATCATCCTCATTATATCGGGATTCGTTGGAATTGATGATATTTGAGGAAATCACCTGGGTTATTTGCCGGACAGCAAATATTTGGTTTTGAATATCCGTTATAATGCACCAATTTCAAATTGATATATCTGTACATCTATTTTTATAGATTAAGATATAACTTTTTGAAATTATGTCTATGATATTTACCTATATCAGTGGATGGTCAGGTAAGGAGCATTAAACAGCGGTGTAATTCTTCATAACCATAGTACAGTTTTCAACCTACGACACACAGCGAATGAGTTATTAGACTCAGGGGACTTATACAGAGTATTGTATGTTGTCCAGTGTCCATGAAGACAGAGGGGTTCGTACTCGTACTATATTCTGTTTACTTGTGACTTCTCTCGTTCTTAGACATGTGTTTCGTAGAAATGCAATGTCTAAGTTTTGAGAAGTTATACGTATAAGAGTAAAGTAGAGAACCAGACGTTGCAACTATCAGGATTCTTCAAGGTGATCGAAGATGTAGATACTTGTGTATGGTATTCAGTTGATAGTAATGATAAAGAGAACTTGCTTCTCTTTCAGATTACTCATAATTGGAAGCACTCCTAAGTTGAGTAACGCTGATCGGCCTCCTTCCATTTAGTTGACATGCACTGGAGACAGCTGCATGATTTGAATCTGGTTCTAATTAAATCAGTGCCTCTGTTTCTATATTGGATATAGAATAGTTCATATCTTAACATTGTTAAGGTACGGGGAGTTGTCCGGCTTATACTTAAAACCATACTCTGGATAACTCAAGGCACGTTTCTGTAATGGTTGTTTGTGGGTTGACCCAGGTTATGACGAGGGTTGACTTTCTACCATCTGGAAGATCAATAGTGATATTGTTCTTGACTCGCCACAGTTTTAGTAAAATGGATTTTTTTTTCAGAAAACAGTAGTGGGAGTATGGTAGAACTAGAAGTGATTCCAGAACCGCAAACGATTACTGAAAATTTGATAAGAACCTAAAGATTCAATCTGGATTGACATTCCATTGGCCACTCTGCAGATATAGTGGGTAACCTCAGGCACTCGAGAGGTACTTCAGTATGCTCAAAGATGGTGACAGGGAGGTTCTTGTTTACCCAGACTTGCCATTGTTGTTGTTCCAGACTGTGAGACCCGGCAGGAGAATGAGTATAGCGTCGTTCTGAACTAGCTTTAGAAGTGTACGTGTATATGATTCTGCCAGAGGGTTGTCGTAGTCAGTGGGAGCAGCGGAAGCATAGTGGACAAGTGGCTTATGTCTATTTATAGACTAAAGCAGATATATCGAAGATAGATCATCTATTTCTGATGTGACAGTCATAGGTTTGACTTCATCAGAATAGGGGATAGATCTGTTAAGAAGGTAGTAGGGTGTGATGTCCTGGTATTTGGATGACATACACAGAGTAGGAAGTGAAATTCCTATACTACGATCGGTTATGCTTCGGTTGTCACACAGTGGTTTCTCCACATAGGACATGGATATTATTTCAGATATTCTGGTTACTAGATCTATGGTATTAGATCTAGATTTGGGTAGTTTCCCAATCTGGGTACTTAGACAGCATTCTAAAGGTATTTTGGAATGGACGACTCCTGGCACGGCAGTGTACCTGCAGGTGATGGAGTCACCCTCTCTAAAGGTGTCTTACGGACTAAAGGGGAGAGGGATGTGCATGATTGGTAGATCACTTGCTTCGGAAATTGAGTCAGTCATGAGATGTCAAGTACCACACCAGACGTTGTTTTTTGCACTAGATGCAATAAGTTGATATTGATCCAATCCTGGAGAAACATTCGGAAGCAGTTTTAGAACATAAGTGGATGTTCTAGGGATATGATAACGACAGCCTCATTCAGGAGACAGTTATCATTCCAAGCTTCCAAGGTGACCTGGATGACAGAGTGGCTGTCAGAGTTATAGTTTTCCCTCTTACGAGGGGCAGTAGTTTGGACAGGTGGTCCAAACGGATACTGAGGGAGGTATGGCGCAGAATACTGATTGGTTTCAGTTGACGATACAGTCTAAGAAGTTTAGATTTGGAGTTCATTTATGAACTAGGTCCCATCAGATATCCAGACATATTCTAAGACAGGTATTGCTCATTTCAGGAGATGGCTTTCTCCGCGAACTTGAGATAAAGAGAGACATAGAAAGAAACATTAGGGCGGATGATTAATCCAAAAATTTAAGTTAACCGTAATCAGAAACGGCGTCGCTTTGCAGCTAGCCGGTGAATACGGGTCGATCCACAGAGATGTGTAATTTTTTGATTTGTGTTTTTACGAGTTGATTCCAATTGTGGTTTGGTTTTTGTTGATTGATTTAAAAACTAACTTATACGATATTAAAGAACTTGTTAGGATTAGGTCTAAGGTAGGGTTGATGAGATTTATATCGTCACCTCTTTCAATGCCCTTTGATTAAAGCTTTTTAGAAATCATAACAATTATTAGCAAAGGGGATTAGGATGATTGGGAAGAAACAAAGTTTCTTCCTCTAGATCCTTGTCCGTCCTTTCCTATTAATTGCTACAACCTTCATGGACGTCATGTATGTCCGGCCCTTTATACTACAGTTCACCGTTACCTCGTGGGTAGGGTACCGTAGGGAGCGGATCATGCATGCGTGCATGAAGTTCTACTTATGAAATTGTGTTGGCATTGAAGGAGGTGAGAGATATTCATCTCTCACTCCCTCTCTTGTTCCTAACCCTAACAAGCGAGGATTTTACTCGTTCATTAGGGAATCTTCTAAAAATGACATTTTTTGTTATTTTTGATGTGTTTTGTTTAAATCTAAAGAAGTACTTATCTACTGCAGATTAAAAGAACTACACTAAATTAACTAGGGCAAATAATGAAATTATACTAAGGCAGAAAAAATTAGAAACTTACAAAAATGGTGCTCTAGATCTCCCAACAATTCTGAATTTTATTGATAGAAAAGAGGCATCCTTTTTACAGATTCGGGATTACAATTTATAAGAAAACAGGGAACCTAGGGTTACAGATTCTCGAACACATGATTTTACAGATATGCCCACTGAAAATCCTAACACCTGCACCGACGCACCGACAGAGAAAAAATCCACCGACACGGGCACCATATGGCCGCGGAACCGCGGCAAAGGGGGGGTCTGGGCCGCGGTTCCGCGGCCCTTTGGTGAGCTCAGCTCACCAATTTTTCTGGGCCTGTTAGCCTTTATCTGGGATTGTTATTTCCATATCCCTTTTCTCTGTTTGGGTTCTTGTTCTTCTCCAGATCTTCAGTGAAATTTTGTATTGGTCTTTTAACCATTTCGCTTCGACACGCTGCGTTGCCTTGAACTGTTATTAGTCTGGGCTTGTCTAGGATCCGTTTACTTGTTGGTCAAAAGTCCCTTTCCTGTATCAACTTTCGTCTTTTTCACTGTATTCGCTCCAAGAACCTGTAACCTGTAACATGTAACAGACATGGGTCAAAAGCACCTGTTTTTATTCTTAAATGCATAAGAATGGGGAATATAAAATGCAATAATATGTTATGAACAAATACCCCCAAACTTATCTTTTGCTCGTCCTCGAGCAACTTATTATTTTATTTATTCTAGATAAAAAATCTAACCTAACCGCACTTCGCAGGGAAACGCGATTGCACTGAGCACGTGCAACAAGCCGTTAAACCTCTAGGTGTCCCTACTAGGAGGAGTGTTATCTCCTGAGGGTTTTCAACGGATTACACCCACAAAATCCTATCAATTCGGTTTCTCGACTTTTGTTCTCCAATTACGTTTTTTAACAAGGAATTCTATTATCGTTGACCTGCAAATTATCCACCCATATTCTTCACACTTCCTCATCATTTAACTTAAGATTATATATGTTCTATAGAATTACTTAGCTTTCGGCATCTCTTAAGTTTTCCTTCTAGAGTTTTATCTCCGCTTACGAATTTCTATCAACTCAATTAAAGATACAAGTTCTATTTTTCATTCCTTTCCCTTATCTAAACTCTAATCACATATCCCCACGTGTGTGTAAATATCACCCCTATACTTGAAAATTCAAATCAAGCAATCGTACTCTCGTCCATTGTCCAAAGCACTTATTAATTGGTGAATTTCGCTTACACATCCTTCATGCGATCGTTAATACTTCTTGAGGTACCAACAACCGATTACAAGATGCATTAGCACTTTAAAGCGTACTTCCTAGTTTTGCAACACCCAAGGCTTTTAGCAGTGACTCCCAAACCAGTTGGTCTAAGGCACTAGGTGATGAAGCACCCTCGCTAAATATTTTTTATGTTTTAGCCTTAAGTAATCACAAAACCAGTGTCCATTTTTTTTTTCTTTCACTTTTTTTTTCTTTTATTTTCTTCGTACTAAGGACTTTAGATAAGAGCAATTCAAGGTCTCTTCTACTATTCCAAGTTTCAAGGTGCGTGGTAGTGCAAATTGTAAGGTATATGTTTTCAGAATTCAGACTTAAGCTATGATTTATTTTTCGAACTTATACTCTAATAAAAGTTTTAATACTTTTCCTTCGCTTCGATTTAGCCCAAGAAGTGAACCCGAAATTTGCCTATTTCCAAATAATCTACAAAGACATGTACTTTCTACCGTTAAACTCTAAAGAAGGTTATTTTTAGGGTTTTTAATTTGCTAAGTCTAAGATCTAGTTTTTCCTAACCAGTTAACCTATTTATCAAACTCAAGAAAATTAACCAGAATTGAATACATTAATTTTTATAATTTTTGAAAATTTTCAATTTTTATGGGTTTTTCTTTTTCTAAATTTTTTTATATTTTCAATTTTTTCAAATTTTTATGATTTTTATATAAAGATGCAATGCAGAAGTTAAATATGCAAAAAGAATATATACAAAATGAAAATATGCAATGCAAAAGATAACTATATACACTACCTTCTCCCCCAAACTTAAGCAAAGCAGTGCCCTCACTGCCCGGCCCCACGTCTCGCTCGTGAGCGTGAACGTGATCGTTCCCCTCTAGCCAAAAGGGTTTGAATACCCCTCTCAATTTCCGTCAACCGATGGTCGTGATCTCGTGCAGTCGCCCGAAACTCATCCCTCAAAGAATCAATTCTTCTTACCGTTCTCTGCATCAATCATGCATGCTCTTGAGGTGTCAGTTCTTCCCCGCTCGATGTCGAGCTAGAGCTGGGGGTGCGTGCGGGAATATTCTCTGCCGGTTCCGTTCATGACCAAATATCAGTAAGTCTAGAGTAGGACGAAGTAACGCCCTCAATGAGTGGTCGAACCGGAACTCCGTCTATCATGTATGAATCAAATTCCTCGACGAGGAGGAAATAATGGCAGAGTTGGGTGACTAGCATGGGACATGGGTAGATGGTACCTCTTTTCCCCGCACCTATAGAATGGAGCAATACGGTGCACATGTCGAACCGTGGATTTTTCATCATTAGTGTGTGTACGACATGTAAGGCGGGGGTGAAAAAGTCGTGTTGTGCGAGCTGCCAAAGATGTTATTTTGTGCCCACTGGCACACAGTAAGAACGTTAGCGAAAAGGGTCCGTGCTTGGATACCCTTACGCGGCTCTCTCGCACAGTCATTTCCCATCAAGGGCATATAATCCTCAAAGAGTAAGGGGTGGTCATGTGCGGGCACACGAGGTATGAGTGTGACTTCGTAGGTCATGTCCCTATCAATGTGAATTACACGATCTCCCCAATTTATTTTAATGTAGCCTAAGGTGTCAAGACTATTATCCTCCATTGATTCATAAAACAGGGTAACTAGTTCAGGTAGGGCAAACGCAGAGGAGTGATTATAGGTCAGGAAATTCCAACCCCTCTGCTCTATTTCATGTGCAAAATAGCTACCGTACAATTCGTGCGTGAAAACCGGGGAAAAATCCCTCTCAAATTGCATTTTATGTGCCATATAGATTATTCAGAAAATAAATATGCAAGAAACAGAGAGGTAAGGTTTAGATGTACCTCCCCTAAAAATTTCAGGGGGCGAAGACAGCAGGAGGTGGCAGAAATGCGGCGATAGGAAGCTCCGGCGGCGGAATCGCGGCAGTATGGCGGCGGCGCGGCGAGAATTTTCCGGGGCAGGTCTGTGGCGGCGGCTAGGGTTTTTTGGAGAGAAAATATTAGGGTTATGAGAACAGGAGGGCTCGGGTCTCTTTAAATAGAGGGGAAAGAGGGTTATTTGAAGAAAACACCCTCAAAAATGAGGAATTTATTTGTAAATTAAAAATGTCAGCTCTTAATTCTGAAAATTTGCAATTAGGTCCAAAAAAATATTTTTTTTATTTATCATTTTTTTTATTTTTAATTTTTTTTATGGTATTTTGGGATTATATATTTACAAATTATATACACACCCCCAAACTTATTTGAAATAATGTTTTGGAAAAAAGGAAATTTAGGGGTGAAAGTGGAGGAAAATCACTCAGTGTAGATCGGCTCCTGTAGGAACAGGAGCTCCTCCGAAGGGTCCGCTGTGAAGAACGGTTTCAGTCGATGCCCATTCACTTTGAATAAGTTACCGTCTTCAGGATTTTCAAGATCAACCGCACCGTGCGGATAAACGGTGCGGACTACAAAAGTTCCTCTCCATCTGGAACGGAGCTTGCTGGAATGATAATGTAACCGAGTGTCATAAAGTAAAACCTGTTGACCAGGTTCAAAAGTTTTTCGCAAAAGGTGTTTATCGTGGAACACCTTAGCTCGGTTTTTCGTAATTAGGGCATTATCATATACCTCATCTCTCAGCTCTTCTAGTTCATTCAACTGCAGCTTTCGATTGCTGCCCGCATCTCCTAAAGATAAATTCAGCTCTTTAATAGCCCAAAAAGCTTTATGCTCAATCTCCACTGGGAGGTGGCAAGCCTTCCCGTAAACAAGCCAGTATGGAGACAAACCAAGATCGGTCTTATATGCAGTACGGAAAGCCCATAATGCATCAATCAGTTTAAGTGACCAATCTTTACGGTTTTTAGAAATCGTTTTCTCCAAGATTTACTTTATTTTTCGATTTGAAATCTCGGCTTACCCACATGTTTGGGGGTGATATGGCGTTGACAGTTTGTGGGTGATAGAGTATTTGCGCATTAAGGACTCGAAAGTCCAATTGCAAAAGTGAGAACCATTATCACTTATTATCGCCCGAGGGTGCCCAAATCGAGAGAAGATGTGTTCTTTAAGAAATCGAACGACAACCTTGTTATCGTTCGTTCGGCTGGGCACAGCCTCAACCCACTTCGAAACGTAGTCAACGGCCAAAAGAATATACACATTTCCAAAAGAGTTAGGAAATGGTCCCATGAAATCTATACCCCAAACATCAAAAATGTCCACAACCAAAATTGGTTGGAGCGGCATTTCGTTTCTCCGCGATATCCGGCCCAAGTGTTGGCACCGGGAGCAAGTTTTGCAGTATTCAAATGCATCCTTGAAGAGTCGTGGCTAATAGAAACCACACTGCAAAACTTTTTCGGCTGTCTTCTTTGGGCAAAAGTGCCCGCCACATGCTTGATCGTGGCAAAAAGACAGCACACTCTTGATCTCACTTTCAGGTACACACCGACGAATGATTTGGTCGGAACAGTATTTAAAAAGATAGGGTTCATCCCAGTAAAAATGCTTTACTTGGGACAAAAATCAAAGTTTATCCTGTTTCGACCAATTTTTAGGTATCAGGCCGGTGGCTAAGTAGTTTACAATATCGGCAAACCATGGTTCGCAAGAAACGGTCAAGAGTTTCTCATCGGGGAAAACATCAGTGATTGGGAGATCAAGCATAGGCGAAGAAGGAAGTCGTGATAGGTGATCAGCTACTACGTTTTCACATCCTTTTTTGTCCTTTATGACAAGGTCAAATTCTTGTAATAAAAGGATCCAACGTATTAGCCTTGACTTAGCATCCTTCTTCGCAAAAAGGTGGCGAAGAGCTGAATGATCAGTATATACAACGACTGGAGAGCCAATTAAATAAGGCCGAAATTTTTCAAGTGCAAACACAACAGCTAAAAACTTTTTCTCTGTTGTTGTGTAGTTTAGTTGGGCTTCATTTAGTGTTCGGCTCGCATAATAAATCACATGCGGCATTTTATTGATGTGCTGTCCAAGGACAGCGCCAATGGCAAAATCTGATGCGTCGCACATGATTTCGAAAGGGTGCGTCCAGTCCAGAGATGAAAGGATGGGCGCAGAGATGAGAGAATGTTTCAAAGACTCTAATGCTTCAATGCATGTGGAGTCGAAAGCAAATGTTGTGTCCTTGGCCAATAAGAGAGTCAAGGGTCTAGCAATCTTGCTAAAGTCCTTGATGAACCGTCTATAAAATCCGGCGTGGCCAAGGAAGGCTCTAATGTCTTTGACGCATTTAGGGGGAGGGAGATTAGAAATCACTTCGATTTTAGCTCTATCAACCTCGATGCCGTTTTGCGAGATGACATGTCCTAAGACAATGCCTTCTCAAACCATGAAATGGCACTTCTCCCAATTCAACGTTAGGTTCTTATCCCTACAGCGGGTAAGAACAGTGTCAAGATGCCGTAAACACTCGTCGAAGGAGTCGCCAAAGATGGAGAAATCATCCATAAAGATCTCCAAGAACTTTTCAACCATGTCTGAAAAGATCCCCATCATACACCGCTGAAATGTCACGGGTGCATTGCATAACCCAAAGGGCATGCGACGATAAGCAAAAGTGCCAAAGGGACAAGTTAAAGTTGTCTTTTCTTGATCCTCTTTGGCGATGGGGACTTGGTTGTAACCGGAATAGCCATCCAGAAAGCAATAGAACTCGTGCCCTGCCAATCGCTCGAGCATTTGGTCAATGAAAGGTAAAGGAAAGTGGTCTTTCCTTGTCGCGGCATTGAGTTTCCTATAGTCTATGCAGACTCGCCACCCAGTTTGGGTGCGAGTGGGAATTAACTCATTTGCCTCGTTGGTAATGACCGTAATTCCCGATTTCTTTGGCACGACGTGGATTGGGCTAACCCATTGGCTATCCGAGATAGGGTAAATGATACCACTATCCAAACACTTAACAATCTCCGTCTTAACCGCCTCTTTCATAATGGGGTTGAGGCGTCTTTGAGGATCCCTTGCCGGCTTGGCATCATCCATCAAGTGTATATGATGTTCGACTATGAGGGGACTAATCCCCTTAATGTCCGCTATAGACCAGCTGAAAGCTTGCCGATTATTATGTAAGACCATCAAAAGAGCCTTCTCTTGCTCAAGAGCTAGAGAGGCCGATATAATGACGGGTAAGGTCTCATTATCACTTAGATAAGCATATTTTAGGTGCGACGGCAAAATCTTCAATTCGAGTTTAGGAGGTCAAACAATAGATGGTAACAATGGGGTAACTATTTCAAACTCGAAGGATTCCATCAAAGGTTCGAATCGAGTGTATGCAACAGAGTCGGATGGTTTAATTAACTCATCCGAAAAAGCAAAAGACTCCAATTCAGGTGATGAGTCGTCAAAGTCGTCAACGAATGTAAAACACTCAAAATCATTATCTGCCGTGAAAGCTGTGTCGGATTCTAAGAGGAACGCACTAGTGGCGTTAACATTGCTGTGATCGAACAAAAAATTCTCGAACTCACAGTCCTCCTCCGCGATCTCATTGATCGAGCAAACATCGAGTACACTAGCATTAGGCTCAGCAGGCTGACTTCCCAACTTGAAAATATTGAGCTCAATTGTCATATTGCCGAAAGATAGGTTCATTGAACCATTACGACAATTGATCACTGCGTTGGAAGTTGCCAGAAATGGTCGACCAAGTATTACCGGAATTTGGTTCCGGGGGTTAGCGACAGGTTGTGTATCCATCACGATAAAGTCAACGGGGAAAATGAAATCCCCTACTCTAATTAACACATCCTCCAGCTCTCCCCTAGGATGGGTTATTGACCGGTCGGCCATTTGGAGAGTACAGTGTGTGGGCTTAAGCTCTCCAACGCCCAATTGCTTGTACACAGAATAGGGTAGCAAATTTACACTCGCGCCAAGATCTAATAGTGCTCTATTGATGTTCTTGTCCCCAATTGTTATCGAAATGGTAGGACACCCGGGGTCCTTTTGCTTTGGGGGTAAAGAATTTACAAGAGCATCACTAATAGCACTAGCCACAAAAACTTTCTTTGGCACTTGCGACTTCCTATTTTTGGTGCATAAGTCCTTTAAAATTTTTGCATATGAAAAAACTTGTTGGATTGCATCCAAAAGAGGGATATTTATGCTAACCTGTTTGAACAACTCTACAATCTTTGCCATCTGTGGAGTTGGTTTATTGGATCTCAACCGATTAGGAAAAGGAACATTTTGAAAGGTGGTTGAGTCCAATTTTTGCGGATCAGATTGTCGAGTTGGAACGGCACCCCGTGTAGATGTGTTCGTGTTGTGAGAAATAGGTCCGTTCGAGCTAGAAGATATAGAGCCATATGAAGGGTGGGGAATAGGCTCTAAAGAAGAAGGTGAAGAAGATGAAGAAGGGCCACCGGCAGGGGTGTTATTGTCAATACCTACATTGTTTTGCAACACTTTTCCCGATCTCAACGTGGTCACCGCATTTACGTTATGATTCTGCTGTTGATTTGCAGCATGTGCGTGACCGGGGTTGGGCAGTGGTTGAGACGGGAGTTTTCCTTTTTCTCGCTCGCTCAAAGCTGCATTAAGTTGTGCAATTTGTGCCTCAATAGATTTGATACTTTGATCGTGTGAGGCACTGTTTTGCACCAAAGATTGAATAGAAGTCTCTAGTCTTGCTATAGACTGTGTAGATTGCTTAAGGAACGCATCTAGACTTCTTTCGAGCGAGCTAACCTTATCATTATTAGGTTGAACATAATTGTTTGGCTGGTAAGCATTGTTAGGCACAAAATTTTTCACCTGATTAGGGTAAGGTTGCTGTTGAAATTGTTGCGGTTGAAATTGAGTTTGTAACGGTGCTTGTTGTTGTTGTGGAGGAGGAGGTCTTTGAAAATTGTTATTTCCTTGGAATTGTTGATTTTGGTTCCAAGCGAAATTTGGGCGATTCCTCCACCCCGGATTGTATGTCGAAGAGTAAGGATCGTTTCTTTGTCGTTGCTGAAATGCAGTGTTGACTTGATCCTGTCCTTGAGTAGATGCATTATAAGGACACTCTTCGGTTAGGTGCGATGGATCCGCACAATAAGCACAAACAGTTCTCGGAGGCATAACAGGGGCAGGAGAAGACGACGAGATTTTGGTCTCAATCGCTTCTAGTTTTTTCGTAAGAGCGGCCATCTCGGCCTTCATAGCAATCGACATTTCTACTTGATGTACGCCTGCCCTAGATTGACCACTAGAAGAAGATGATGTGGTCTTGGTACTCTCCCACTGAATTGTTTGCTCACTAAGATCCTCAAGAAACTGCCATGCTTCATCACTAGACATGGAGAGAAAATAACCTTGACTTATGGTTTCTAGCAACTGCTTCGTTGCCGAGTTCAATCCCTCGTATAATGTTTGGCAAAGTTGCCAACTTTCTATCCCATAATGAGGGCATTGAACGAGTAGGTCCTTAAATCTCTCGAAGCACTTCCAAAAGGGTTCGGAAGAAAGTTGTGAGAATTGAATTATTTCATTGCGGATTCTGGCAGTTGTGTGATGAGGATAGAAATTTTTCAGAAAAGCTTTCACAAACTCGTCCCAATTTCTTATGGAATGTGATGCGGTACTGTATAGCCACTTCTCGGCTAGGTCACATAAGGTGAAAGGAATGACCCTTAGCTTTATCGCGTCATCACTTAATTGGGTTGTTTTCATCATAGCGCACACATTTTGGAATTTATTAATAAAGATATATGCATCTTCAGATTCCAATCCATGAAACTTTGGCAGCATATTGATGAAATGTGGTTTAATTTCAAAATTGTCCCCATTTGCCGGTGGGGGTGAAAGACAGGTAGGTAAAGAAGTGCGGACGGGGTAGAAGAGATCCTGGAGCGCAACTCGTGCGGGCGCTTCAACAGGCGGTTGAATCGGGTTATTCGCACCTCGAGGAGGTGGAATCATTCCCATCGGTAAGGTATTGTTGGGGTTGAATCCCGACATGCCTTCGGTGGAAGAATATGAAGGAGTAGGTAAGAAAGTGGACGGAATGTCGACTTCGGTGTCGAAGGGTTCGTCGGTCATTACCAACGAAACACGGACTAATCGGGTGTTAGTATCCCTAGTCCAAAGTGACATACACAAAAAGGGGTAGTGTAGTCAGAAAAAAGAAAGACAGAATGTGTGGGTAAGATAACGTCAGTGAAGGGAGGTGGTGGAAGTGAGTTGCAAGTTTTCTTAGCGACAAGTTGCAAGTTTGAAAAGGTTTTTCTTTTTTTTTTTATGTGAGAGTTTTGCAAAAGAGGTTTTTGAAAAGGGACTCGTGACACAAATGTATCAACCACACATGCACAATCAGGCCTAGATCTAGGGTCACCTAGGTCTGCTAGACAGCTCCTAATTAGGGCTAGAAATAGGACCTCAAACCGCCTCTTCACCGACAAGTACGGCCAGGTAAGTGGGAAGGAACCACCACAACAGTGGGACTAATTAATAACCACTAGCCTAGACACCGCAAGGTCAGTTAGGATAAACTGTCGATGCCTATAATAGTCCTTTTCCTATTGAGCTCGATGTCCTTAGGTCTGAGTCTAATATTTTTTAATTAATTGTGGTCGATGCAAAAATGCTTTAAGGTGATGGGGTCCTGGGAAGGGTGATGAAATCCCCACCCAATCTGAGTTTTGTCAATTAGCGCCTTAAAATCCGATTAAATTATGCAAAACAATAAAATTCACTTGCAATCAAATTTTTTAGCGCGGCGCAAAGAAACCTGCAGAAAATCTGTTATTTAGAAGGGGGAGAAAGGTTTTTAGCGTAGCGCAAAGAATTCCTGCAGAAACTTTTTACAGAGAGATATATGGAGGTTGACAGAGGGGAGAAGGAGAAAACAAACCATGCAAATTTGGTGCGCTGAAGAGGCAGACACGCGGCGGAACCATGGTCTAAGACCCTATTATGCGGTGGAAACGCGGCTTGATTGTGGGATCAGGCTCTGAAAAAATTTGTACTGTTCTGTGCTTGCAATTGCTCTCTGTTCTTATGCACCAACTTCTGTTTTGCCCTCTGTAAATTTCCAGATTCGCAATCCTTCGCTGTTCCTGCAAGATTCAAACCATAAAACTCTTCAAACAGATAAAAATCGATAAAATATTTTTGTATTTTTGTATTTTTTTTTATTTTTTATGATTTTTATCAACCCGAAATTACACAAAAGAAAAATTACGCCATCCCTGGCAACGGCGCCATTTGATTAATCCAAAAATTTAAGTTAACCGTAATCAGAAACGGCGTCGCTTTGCAGCTAGCCGGTGAATACGGGTCGATCCACAGAGATGTGTAATTTTCTGATTTGTGTTTTTACGAGTTGATTCCAATTGTGGTTTGGTTTTTGTTGATTGATTTAAAAGCTAACTTATACGATATTAAAGAACTTGTTAGGATTAGGTCTAAGGTAGGGTTGATGAGATTTATATCGTCACCTCTTTCAATGCCGTTTGATTAAAGCTTTTTAGAAATCATAACAATTATTAGCAAAGGGGATTAGGATGATTGGGAAGAAACAAAGTTTCTTCCTCTAGATCCTTATCCGTCCTTTCCTATTAATTGCTACAACCTTCATGGACGTCATGTATGTCCGGCCCTTTATACTACAGTTCACCGTTACCTCGTGGGTAGGGTGCCGTAGGGAGCGGATCATGCATGCGTGCATGAAGTTCTACTTATGAAATTGTGTTGGCATTGAAGGAGGTGAGAGATATTCATCTCTCACTCCCTCTCTTGTTCCTAACCCTAACAAGCGAGGATTTTACTCGCTCATTAGGGAATCTTCTAAAAATGACATTTTTTGTTATTTTTGATGTGTTTTGTTTAAATCTAAAGAAGTAGTTATCTACTGCAGATTAAAAGAACTATGCTAAATTAACTAGGGAAAATAATGAAATTATACTAAGGCAGAAAAAATTAGAAACTTACAAAAATGATACTCTAGATCTCCCAACAATTCTGAATTTTATTGATAGAAAAGAGGCATCCTTTTTACAGATTCGGGATTACAATTTATAAGAAAACAGGGAACCTAGGGTTACAGATTCTCGAACAAATGATTTTACAGATATGCCCACTGAAAATCCTAACACCTGCACTGACGCACCGACAGAGAAAAAATCCACCGACACGGGCACCATATGGCCGCGGAACCGCGGCAAAGGGGGGGTCTGGGCCGCGGTTCCGCGGCCCTTTGGTGAGCTCAGCTCACCAATTTTTCTGGGCCTGTTAGTCTTTATCTGGGATTGTTATTTCCATATCCCTTTTCTCTGTTTGGCTTCTTGTTCTTCTCCAGATCTTCAGTGAAATTTTGTATTGGTCTTTTAACCGTTTCGCTTCGACACGCTGCGTTGCCTTGAACTGTTATTAGTCTGGGCTTGTCTAGGATCCGTTTACTTGTTGGTCAAAAGTCCCTTTCCTGTATCAGCTTTCGTCTTTTTCACTGTATTCACTCCAAGAACCTGTAACCTGTAACATGTAACAGACATGGGTCAAAAGCACCTGTTTTTATTCTTAAATGCATAAGAATGGGGAATATAAAATGCAATAATATGTTATGAACAGTGGATCCACTAGCCGAGGCTATTCCTCGAACGCAATAGTTTCGCAAATGGGCTTTGTGAGACTGATTAGTAGAGGAGTTGGGTGTTCGGTATCACACGGGCTGTGAGTATGCGACATCGCAACAATTAGCCTTGAGTGCAAGCGGGAGATTGTTGGATATAGTGCCCTCAGAGTCAATTATTGGATCGCAGGCACGTGATTGCAATGATTGAGGGAGAACCTATGCCGGTAGGACAGTCTTAGTCGAGATGATAGTATGCTATCTGGTTTATCTTTATCATCGTGTACAGCTTTAGGTGACCTTACAAGTCGCTATTACACATTGATAGAGCCCTTAGGATTCTTGCTTGACTACCAGCAGTATGATGGCGATCATATACGTGGGAGCTGGGGTCTATAAGACATCCTTAAAGTGGTCCCTAGTCGTGGGAGTATTCGAGACAGGGCATCGATACTCCGGAGTAGACTAGTGTATACAGTCGAGACCCCGACTAGGGGCGGTAACCGGTTTCACAAGCCACCGGTGTCAGTTGGTTCACCTAAGATGTATACAGGTGCCCTTTGGGTTATGAGTACACCGGACATGACTCGCCGGGAATATGCTAATTGGTATTATACCTAGCGTCAGATAGCAGTTCCCTGGTGACATGTGTACAGGTTAGTTCATCGACCTGAGATCGTCATTTGTCTCGTATGAGTTCCCACTGTGCTTTGATTACTACCCTACCACGGCTCAAAGGAGTCGTGCAAACAGGTTTTAGTTGAGTACAGTCCCGAGCCACATGGAGGCAGTGAGCGGATCGGCAGGGGTTCGTCTCTCCTGGTATTGGGGGTGAGGTCACGCTGTGTCCAGGAGAGCCATTACACGAAGTCCTTGGTCAAGGCAGGAGATTTACTGGTAGGTATTCCAGTAGTATCTCAGGGTGTTCTGGGCTACACTCCGACACGACTTGTACCGCTTTTGGGGGTCTGACTTTTACCAACCCCCTAGGCCCGCCATGCGATGCTCATAGACGAACGGACCGGACTGTACGGATATTGTCACCGACAGGCTCAGTAGGGTTTTAGGATGAGTTCGCTCATCGACCTCCCTTTTAGTCAATATCTGGTAGCCCGTTACGTATGGCTAATACCTCTAACGTGCTAGTGGTTAAATCCACAGCCAAAGTATTGACGAGTCTTTAGAGTCCCCCACAGACAGTTTCTCAAGTTTCGGGCGAAATGTTGTAGAGGCCGTATGATATATGGCAGGGTTCGATCTAATACGAGCGGTATTGCACGGATCATAATCGGACGGATCATACTAGTGGGCTTTGGTTTAAGCCGGATCCTAGTATTAGATTTGTTGGATTACTTTAGTCTCATCGCATTCGCATCCAGTCGGAATGCGGATGCAGGTATGTATATACAGGTGAGGGGTATCCTTATGATCCGTCACGAGTTTACTTTAGATGTTGCCGTATCTTTTTATTGTTGCAAACATTTGGATTAATATTTGGATGGTGGAAATAATGAGCTAGAATTTCATCATGACATGCATTAAATGTGATATAGACATATATGTGACTCATGGTCTCTTTTTGTGTGTATATGTCACATTATTTGATTGTTTTGTGATGATATAAGAGGAAGAGAGAGAGAGGGGCTGCCATGGTGGTAGTTTTGGTCTTGTATTTTTATCATCTCACACTCTCTTTTACTCTCATTCTATCACAAGAAAAGATGACACAAAAAGGAAAAGAAAAGAGCTCACTTCTTCTTTTTCTTCCTCTAGCTCATTATATCCATTAATGGCAACACCTTCAACCTCCATCCAAAGCCATGGATGCAAGAGGCAAAGTGATCACAAACATGCTCTACAACACCTTTGACACGTCGGCTTGCACACTTCGTGCCCGAGTTGCTTCAGATGAAGCGGGAGCCTGTAAAAAGTCTCGTAGATATGGTGCCCCTTTTCCGACGAGGAGATCGAGACCGGAGATGCCACAAGGAGCTTGGGATGGTGGCCAAAGACCGAAGGACACGGATCGCTCGGTATAGCTCTCCAACCCTTCTCTTGTTTGCTAGTAGTAGGTTAATGGTTCGATCCGGGTTTATAGTCCGCGGTAGCGCCGGTTTCTAGTTTGAAAAAGTTTTCGTTTCCGCATTTTGGCCTCGGAAAGACAGCCGGTGCGCTACCGTACACTTACAAAAAACATGTTGATGCATATTCTACGGGTGTGTTCGTTACCAAGAACTGTTTCTTAGTATCATTTATGTCCTAGGTATGAGATAGCGGATCCGGATCCCACATATGTAATATGTTACATGGGCTACAGAAAGGTAGAGAACTTGGATTGGGTGATATGTCTCTAGTGTAGAGAATGGTGCAATTATTGCAGCCAAATTAGTTGGCAAATATCACCTTGTATTACCAAATGGTAAATTCATTGATTCCAAACAAATGTTATTAGATACCGAACCTGATATACAACATTACATCATTTTCTTTATTAAGTTAAAGAAGGATATAATTTGTATTGCAGGATAATGTTGTGAACATTTTCCGTAGTCAAGAGTTGATTGTATCAGGCGCGTTATGTAATGGCATATACATTCTAAATCAAACCACAGTTCAAAGTATATAGAACACACACAAGAGAAGTAGTTCGGAAATGAACGAATTCTTCTTATGGAATTGTAGACTAGGTTATATCAATGCAACACAACTAGCTAATTTACATAAGGATGAATATTTGAATCCGTTCAAATTTTCATCTTATGGTACTTGCCAGTCTCGTCTCAAAAGTAAAATGACCAATACTCCGTTGACTGGAAACAGAGAAAGAGTTACTGAACTTTTGGGACTGATATATGGTGATGTATACGGTCATATATTTACAAATGCCAGGGTTGGTTCCTCGTACTTCATTATATTCACTGATCGTCTCTCGAGGTTCGGGCATATGTTCCTGTTGAAACACAAGTCTGAAACTTTTGAGAAATTCAAGAAATATAAGCTTAAAGTTGAGAAACCAGATGGGTAGAAATATTAAAGTCCTTCGATGTGATCGAGTAGGAGAATACTTCAGCGAGGAGTTCCTGGATTATTTAAAAGAGAATAGGATTCTCTCTCAGCTTACTCCTCCGTATACACCACAGCACAACGGTGTATCGGGACGGAGGTATCGCACCTATTAGATATGGTGCGCTCTATAATGAGTACTGCTGAGTTGCCTGTTTCCTTTTGGAGTTATGCACTTGAGAAGTTACATACCTATTGAATAGGGTTCCAACTAAATCAAGTGCCTACCACTCCATATGAGATATGGAATGGGAAGAGACCATCTCTTAAACGAGTTAAGATATGGGGTTGTCCGGTCTATGTTGTAAAGAAAAATTCGGACAAACTCGAGGCAAGATCAGTTCTGTATAGGTTTGTTGGATATCCCGAACATTTGCGAGGGTATATCTTCTACCACACTGAGAAGCAAAAGGTGTTTTGTTTCTGAGCATGCCACCTTTTTAGAAAAGGAATTTCTTATGGAAGAAATTAGTGGTCATGAGGAAGAACTGGAAGGAGTTCCAGCTGGACAAACTAACAACTGATGATTTGGTAAAACCAAAGTATTCAATAGTCTTCAACGAAGCTCAGTCTCTCCACGAATTTGGTAAGGTTCCTCATCCACCTAAATGATACTACGGTTTTCTCGGTGACGGTGGGAGCGAGGATTGCATCATGGTAGATGATGACCCAACCAGGTTCAGGTAGGCCATCACGAGTGGGGACTCTGTGAAATATTTGGATGCTATGCAATCAGAGATGGAATCCATGTACACCAACAAAGTATGACTTTGAATGTTACACTTGAAGGGGTAAAACCCATCGGGAGCAAATGGATCTTGAAAAGATTCTTGGTGTAAATGGAAAAGTTCAGACTTTCAAAGCTTGACTTGTAGTAAAAGGTTTTCATGAATAACCAGGTGTGGTTTATGATGAAACCTTTTCTCCAGTGGCTATGCTTAAGTCCATCAGGATTAAAGCACGCATCGCGGAGTTGGAACATCTGTTTTGATATGGCAGTCAAAGAGTTTGACTTCATCAAAAAGGTAGATAAACCTTCTATATACAAGAAGGTTATAGAGAGTAAGGTTGTCTTCCTCGTATTGTACGTAGATGACATACTCTTGATAGGAAATGGTTTCCTATGCTACACTCAGTCATGCTCCTCTTATCACGACGATTCTCCATGAAAGATCTGGATGATACCTACTACATCTTAAGATCTATAAAGATAGATCTAAGTGGATGTTGGGAGTGTCCCAAATCCAGGTACATTAACACCGTACTAAAGGGGTTTATTATGGAAGATTCTAAGTGTGGTGGTTCGCCCACTTACTCAGGAATCACTCTCTCCAAATGATGTCTCTCAAGACTGATTTGGAGAGAGCTCGCATATAAGAGATACCCTATGCTTCGGCACTAGGCTCTATCATGTATGCGATGTTATGTACCAAACCATATGTAGCTGACCCACTGGGTGTAGTGATAAGGAATCAATCGGATCTTGGGAGAATCACTGGACAGCTGTGAAGGACATTCTTAAGTACTTGAGAAGCACTGAAGAAATGTTCTTGGTGTTTGGTAACGGTGAACTCCAGTGGGAGTCCTTTACCAATTCAAGCTTCCAGAGGTCTACTGATAGTCAGTCTCAGGCTTTGTATTTACCCTCAGTGGAGGGACGGTATGTTGGAAGTGTTCCAAGCTAGATACCGTGGCAATCTAGACGATAAAGGCTGAATACATCGCTACCAACGATGCTACCAAAGTGGATGTCTGGATATTTCTTGTTCATGAGGTGAACATGGTTCCTACCACTGAGCGTCCAATAACTGTTATTATGACAACAATGGAGTTGTGGTTTTGGCCTAGGAACGTCGGTCCCATCAGCGATCCAGACATATTCTGAGCCAGTATTACTTGATCAGGGAGATGGTCGATCTCCAAGGGATCGAGGTTATGAGAGTTAACGAGAAGGACAACACGGTGGATCTACTCACAAAGGCCTTTCCAGAGAGAGACTTCTATCGGACATTGAGTATGAGATACTACAACAAATGACCTTAGTGCAAGTGGGAGATTGTTAGTTGTATGTATGCCCTAGAGGCCATTATTGTACATGTGATGTATATTATAGTGGATGCTTGGACATATATAGGGAGGACTTTTTTGCTCGACATGATAGTATGCTATCTGGTTGCTCTTTATCTTGACATGTATACTTATTGTCTCTCTGTTACATATTGATAAAGCCCTTAGGATGAGTACCAGACTACCGGGATTATGATGTAGATCATACTAGTGGGGCCAGGGTAGTCGGTAAGTACATCCTTCAATTATTCCGAGTCATGGGAGTATCGAGACGGGGCATCGATATTCCAGAGTAGACTAGCGTATACGCTTCTTGACCCATATGATAGGCAATGGATGATCCCACATCCATCGGTGTTTGACATCAGAGAAGGTATATGAGTGCTCAGTGGAGACTGGGTACACTGAACGGACCCGCCGAGAACTCCTAGATGGTATCATACCTCACGTAAGATAGCAGTTCTCTGGTGACACTGGTACAGGTTAGTTTGTAGACTCGAGATCGTCATAGAGTCTTGTGTGATTCCAATTGTGCTTTGATTTCCACCTTACCACGTTCAAGAGAACGTGCAAAATGATGGTTTTTGGGTACAGTCCCGAGTCACAAGAAGGTAATGAGCGATAGGAGGGGATTTCGTCTCTCCCGGTATTGGGGGTTGATGTTGTGCTATGCTCGATTGGCCATAACAGGAAATCTTTGGCCAGGGTTGCTGAGATTTACTGGTAAGTATTATCAGTAGTTTCTCGAACCGTTATGGGCCTCACATCGGCATGACTTATCAGGCTATTGGGGTCTGACGTTTACCACCCCCCAGGCTGAGATATGCGACATATCAGAAGAAGAGACCAGACTGTACGGTGGTGTTACTTATTGGATTCGTAGGAGTATGAGCATGCTTGCTTGTTGATCTTCTGATCGCTCAATACCTGGGTGGCCGTTACGTCCAGCGGTACCGCTGACGGCTTGTGGGTGACTGATTGGTTATCACTTTATCTGATCAGGATGGTTCCCACCGATTCATCGAATTCTCCTTCAAACCCTGAAAAGATAACTAGTCGGGTTCATTTAAGTGAAAAATCTCTCGAGGAGTAATACGTACTCATCAGTGGGAATCGGGACCCAACTATCATCATGTGATAACCTGACGGAATCCACTCAAGTCACCATACTCCAGAAGGTATGTGCATGCCTGGCAAGTTTCCCGTATGTTTGAAACTCCCGATATGCTTTTTACCCCTAACGACTTCATGGACTTGATAGAGACCAACGTGCCATAAGTCGCTAGTCAAGTTCAACCCATCATTATCCAAGATTGATCTAAACCCACCCGCATAAGCCCTTGATAGAGACCAACGTGACTATGCGGCTGTCCTAGATAATTGCATATCCATGCTACAGAAAAGTATCACGTAGCTACCGTACACTATGCTTTGATAGAGACCAACGTATATAGCACGAATACTACGAGGTACTTATCTGAAATGACGGAGGTCTACGACTGGTTTTTGGCGAAAAACCTTTAACGTAATGAACTTGATATCGTTGAAGAAACTCGAATGGCTTTGAAATGGAGTGGTTTAAGCTCCGCTTTTTAAAACTAGTAACATAAACTTTTGCTTAAGAGAGAACTCCCAATGAAGGGATCAAGGCTCTTTCCTCATAGAATGAGGTGTAGGATATTCCTAACCGAATACCTCTATGCAAAGCAAAAGAACATGACCATGAGTTTTGAAGAAAATCAAGTAGTTTTAAAATTGGTTCCGACAACATCATTTAGGTTTATTTTTTCTTGCATTATTTCGATAATGCGTTCCCATCATTTTATGTTTCCAAGCCACAAAAGAAACAACCAAAATAACATGCTTTTTATATGCCATCCGCATTCACCACGGGGCCCCGTCATGCACCGTTAGGTTACTTAACTAACGGCAGAGAAGAGGCTGGAATAGCATGGATGCAAAAAATATAGAAGCATCTACTAAATATAATATATATATATATATATCTCAATATCGTAGGCAGATAATAATCATCACAGCAGATAAAAAATCATCACAAGCATGCGAACAACAATATGGAATAGCGGATAATCTAGGAGCCCCGCGTTTCATTTGAGCCATAAATGAGACGCGACGTTTCCCGGTCGTATGGATAGCCAGTGCAATGAAGATCCTAGACCCCTACGAGTGCTGCAAGTTACCCGCCAATCCCCGAAGTGAGGCAACCCCAATCAACAAAGTGAGTGGGCCACCCAGCACTTCACGGAATCCGGTAACTTGAGCATCCCTCCGTGGGTCAACCTATACCCCCTACGAGTGCGGTGAATAGCCTGCCAATTCTAAAGTAAGGCCCCCCGGCCTCAATGCCATGAGATACGAGCCCGTTGCCCTCTAGAACCCGGCTATTCGAGAACTCCTCCACGGGGTAATCCAAGTACAGAAAAGAAAATATATATACAACGGTGACATCGACCTCTACCCGGCCGTGCCCCAATAAAAGAATATACAAACTGGTAGTGACGGCAGTCCACATGTCAGACGCTCTTCCCGCAATAAAAAATATATAAATAAATCTAAATTGTACATCTAAACTTGCACACAGGGCTATCAATCACGACAATCCATCCATAACCAAATATATATATAACCGCAGAAGCAAGCAACACCAGAATGTGTGCAACCCCGTCTAAATGAACATATAGCAATTAGACGACGTTCACAACACATCCACGCACACAAATGAAGTCATGACAATAGAATTCCAAAACACAATTAGCGCACATCCCAAATTTACCAAGGATAAAAAACCAAGTGCACTAAACATCCAAAAAAGTCGAGTTTTGAGCCAATTCGAAAGTCCGAATCAAAACGAAACGCACCCGAACCTTTGCGGGGAGTTAGAGAACGAAATTAACTTCGAGTCGGAAGGCTTAGAGGGGGTACCCTACCCCCGAGGCCACCACGAGGTGGCCAGAGGGTGAGGCAGACCCGAAACTGCCCATGGAGGGGAAGTTTCGGGTCCCCACCCCTAAGACCACCTTGTGGTGGTCTTGGGGAGTGGGCCCAGCCATTCGGTCCCCCCGAGGTCTTCCCTGGGTTCCCACGCACCACCCCGCAGCTTCTCGGTTTAAACCGAGAGCCCGCAGGGTATGTAAACATCTTAAAACTCAAAAATTCGGGACTGTTTTTTCGACAGTTTGCGATGCCCGAAAAACGTGAATTCTAATGACATAACAAGCTAGTTTAAGGTGTTTGGGAGGCTTTGATACCACTGCAGGGTTCCCTAGTGCCCACGGCGTAGCGAAAGAATGGACGGCGAACAAAAATTTCGAGTAAACACGAAGGAACCCCGAACCTAGAATCGATCCAAACTCCTGAACTAGCAAACCAATCATGCAAACATACGGAATACAACCTTTGTCGCATGTCCACCTAATTGTAGAAAACCCCTCCAAGATCGTAGCTGCCGAGATCGTGTTTAAGAATCGACCACCCTTTGCCGAAGACGATCCACTCAAGGGAACACGGAGGTGGCTCTAACCGACGACCCAAATTCGCTAGGTTTGGATGGTCGGTGATGTCGGAAAAACCTACTAAATTTTTCTCTCTAGAATCTTGCTCAAAAATGGAAGCAAGAAGAAGAAGGAGAAGGAGAAGAGAAAGCATGGAGCATGTGAAAGTCAAGAAGAAGAAAATCTCATCAAGTGATCAAGTGTAGAAAAGCATGGCTATAAAAACCAACCATGGTGCAATAGTGCATCCAAATGGATTTTGACAATAAAAAATAAAGCCATACCTCTCTACAATGTTTGCACCATGCTTCATAACTCTCATTTTCCACCTCATTCCCCTTTTTATTTTACTAAATAGAAAAATAAATATGAGGTCTTCTTCTTCTAGAAGCATTCCCATATAAATACGGAATACTTCACCTGGTGTATGTAAAGCACATATACGTGTATCCGTATAAAAATACGGATAGCACCAAAGAGAGAAAATGAATAGTGAACAATAATACTAAAATATATGTATCAAAATACATATATACATTATTAAATCAAAACCTGATTTAATAATCCGGCTTAATCATAAGCCGTCTAGTATTATCAACCGTCCGATTAAAGTCCGTGTATCGCGTACACGTATTTAATCGGACCGCTGCACGTACCAACGTACGGCTCCTACATCTATCGCCTGAACCGGGAAAACTCTCTATATGGGACTCTAAAGACTCGACAATACGCTAGCAGTGGGTTTAACTACAAGCACGTTAGCGGCACTAGCTGTACATAACGGCTATCCAGGTAGTTGTCGAAAGGGGGTCGACAATAAAGTGCGTCCTTACCCCACTGAGCCTGAATGTGATAATCTCCGTACAGTCCGGTCTCTTTGTCAAAGAGTATCGCATATCGGGTCTAGGCGGTGGATAATGTCAGACCCATACTAATCCGATAAGTCGTGTCTGAGTCTAGCTCATCACCAACTGAGATACTAATGATCAACTATCAGTAAATTTCCCCTATCGTGGCTATGGATTTCTGGTGATAGCTAACCGAACACAGCGCGACATCGACTCTTAATACCAGGAAAGACGAATCCCTAACAGTCGACCACTACCTCCATATGGCTCGGGACTGTACCCAACTAAAACCTGTTTGCACGACTTCTTTGAGCCGTGGTAGGGTAGTAATCAAAGTACAGTAGGAACTCACACGAGATAAATGACGACTTCAGGTTAAAGGACTAATATGTACTCATGCCACCTGAGAACTTCCATCTGACGGTAGGTATAATACCATCTAGAAGTTCTCGGTGAGTCTGTCCAGTATACTCACCTCCAGTGAGCACATGTATACTATCATAGGTGACATAACACCAATGGCTTGTGAGACCGGCCACCGCTCCTCGTCGGGGTCTCGAAACGTATACACTAGTCTATTCCGGAATATCGATACCCAGTTTCGATACTCCCACGACTAGGGACATTTAAGGATGTGCTTGTAGACCACCCAGCTCCTACGTATATGATCACCATCATAATGCTGGTAGTCAATCAAGAATCCTACGGGTTTCATCATTATGTATTAGCGACACGTAATAACAAATAAAACGTATACACATCAATGATAAATACAAACCAGATACCATACTATCATTTTGAGTAAGATTGTTCTACTTGTATAGATCCTCCCTCAATTATAATAATCGTGCGCTTGCAATTACAATAATTGCCTTGATGGCACTATATCCAACATGAAGACAGCGTCTCATATGAAAGGCACGTGAGCGCCGAGACTTAATGTCTCACGTGAAAGGCACGTGAGCGTCGAGAATTAATGCCTCACATAAAAGGCACGTGAGCATCCAAGGAAACAGCTCTCACGTGATATACACATGAGCGTTATATGAGTGAGTGCTTAGCACTACTCATATGATAGCACGTGAGCACCAAAGAATCCAGCGTCTCCGTGATAGCACGTGAGCACTATCACGTGTTTAATACGTGAGCACTGAAGCAGGAAGGATAGTATATCCTACGTTGAAACTTAAGATTCTGGGCACAGTGCTTACCACTGTTCGGTAACATAAAGCCCAATGTTTAGTCTAAAATAGACTAAGTCCCTGAAGTTTTAAACTTCTTTGATTTTAAAAATCAATCGAGCTCATATGTTTATATATTTTAAGTCGACCTTAATCTAAAACAAGATTAACGATCATTAACCATATTATAAGTTGATCTTAGTCTAAAAAAAGATTAACAATTCTTAAACTTCTGAACTGATGGCAGATATATCTTAGTTTCAATCCCAAATCTGAGATTACGGAATTGGACTAATTCTCGCCCTACGGGCGACGACAATATTAGTCTCCGTATACAATCCAAGGGCAACCCAAAATAAAAAATATATATAACACGACACGAGATGATATTCTTGGAGAAGGTGAAATTTGTTATCGCTTGGCGATAACGTAATTAACTGTAGGAGCTTGCGCCTGCAGGAAAAAGCATTCCCATAATCAAAACCCCCTCATTTATGATGGGGACTCTGATAAATCAGCTACAATGGTCGCATCCATCCAAACCTCCGATATATGGTGCCATAAATTAACTTGGTATTTTCAGATAGGTGGATGGTTGTGTTCAATATAGCACCTGCCCCCAGATTCTGGCTGGACATGCTCTCCGCGCATCAGTCCCTCGTTTTTTATGGTAAACATTCCCTTCTTTTTTATTTCTGCAAATAGATTGTCTTTTACTCTTTTAGCCGGTTTTGGGCCTAAAAAACTCAAATCCAGAATTTTAAACCTTATATTAGTGCCAAATCATTTGAAATTGGTATTTACTTAATAGGATTAGTTGAAATTAGTATTTCACAATACTGGAAATAGAATTTTGAAATTCATCATTTAAGTTATCGTACAAAATTTTAAAAACTCTATCAACCTCAAAATCACAACACACCCTCAAGATATTTACAATTCCATGAGGGTTTGCTAATTGTTGTTGCACTCTGGCTAGCCATCACCATTGCCTATCATTGACCAGCCTCCGCCCGTCGTCCTACCGAATGGCCGCGCTTATCTATCGCTGATCGTCACACGTTGTCGTCGTCAACACCGTCCCTGCCCTCCGATCGGTCGTATATCCACGTTGTTGCCCTTCGATCGGCTGCCACATCTATGATCGCTAATCTGCACCCCTTGGCATGTCCACTCACTGAACATCGCCTCCATATACACTGCTACAATCTAGGAATGTCCCTACGGTTAAGACCGTAGGGACAAAGCACCGCCCCTACGGTTCCCACTGTAGGGGAAAAAATATCAACCGTAGGTCGAAACAGCGTAAGGGCATGTTCATGCCCTTACGGTTGAAACTTTGCATCTACGGTGTACGCCGTAAGGGTAACTAGCCCTACGGTTTTAAACACAGAGACAATTTTTTTTTAAATTTATTTTAAAAAGTTCTAATATCTTGCCACTACGGTTCCCCTACAGGGGGAACCGAAGGGGTCAAAGTTCAGTATTTTTTATATTTTTTTAAGAATATTTATATTTTTTGCACATACGATTGTAACCGTAGGGACAATATATGACTCTACGGAGTAAACCGTAAGGGCATAATATCAGATTTTTTTTGTCATTATTTCCTTGCGGGAAAATCGTAGAGGCATATGTTTGCCCCTACGGTTACAACCGTAGGGGCAAAAACTTTAAATTTATTTAAAAAATACTTTCCTCGTTTGCCGCTCTATACACAATAGTATATATCACACAGAAATATACAACATCGAGACATAAGTATTAATCAATAACATCCCATGCATATATATAATGGAATAAACAAACATAATACAAAATCAATCTAAAATCAAGATCATAATCAACGTATACAACAACCGATATCCAAAATATACAACATGTATCAAATAAAGTACAGTCATCTTACAAAAATTAAAAAAATACAAATCACTACTGGCTCAATCCTGGTGCTCCACCTCGAAGTATCTGAAAAATCCGGCGCATTTGCTCCTCGGTGCGGCCCTAGCATGACAAAAACTCAATTACTAATAGGGCAGGGCTAGGAGTGGCATGCGGAGCCGGTGTCGAAGAAGTGGCATGCGTAGAAGAACCTGAATGAGCGGCCTGCGGAGCCAGAGCCGAAATAGTGGCTTACGCAGTCCCAGCCGAAGGAATGACCTACCGAATTTGTAAAGTTTTTAAGTTTGTGTAATAAAATAATAAGTGTACTAAATTCAGTCTATATGTCTTGTTGTTTAATTCTAAGTTTGGAAATAAAGTCTTGCAATTTGGAATGATGTGTTATCTAAGGTGTGCTAAAATAATTAAGTTCTTTGCTGAAATTTGATAAATACGCTAAAAAAATATTGAAAAGCTAATGTTTTTGTTGAATATGTTGCGGCAATAATATATATATATATTGTCACGCCCCGCTTCGCAGTAGACGGAAACGATGACGTGGCATGCCGCAACGTATTTCCTAAGAAATAAATACGTTAAGTGTAATTAAGCAATATATAAAATGAACAAGAATGACAAGAGAATTAAAATAAACAACTTTTATTTACATCCATCTTTACATACAACTGTTTTGAAAAGGAAAGATACAATGAAATAAGCAGTGCCTAAACAGTGGCATACAAAATAAAAGTAAGTACAAGAAGAGCTACTAGTCCGGCTGAGCGGTGAGCTGATCCAAGTCCTCCTGGTTAAGCTCGATCTCCTGAGAGTCCGATCCTCCTGATGAACATTCCAAAGAAAGAGATAGAAGAAATGTCGCCAGCGAACTAGCGCTCGGTAAGTCCAAAAAGAAGAAGAGAATATAGCAAGTAATGTGAAAAGAACAGGTAAGGTGTGTTAGATTGATTACCGGTATATTATGATTATTATAACGTGGTTGTTTGTAGCTTGATGCAGAAGATATTCGTGTATACAAGAGGTGTCCATCTTACCCCGTGGACTATGGTAACATGTAGTATAATGCCCCGTCATAACCCACGGGACAACGGTACGAGAATTCATGTAGGTGTCTTTTAAGTGACCTCTCGTACCACGATATACGTTCTGTACCAATCTACCCCTTTATCCCTGTGTAATGTGTTGTATAGATTATAATTACAAGTCTTGCCCAAATCATGGATACAAGTTGTTCAGGTAGTCATGTTCAGGATGTAATCAAGTAGTCAAGTCAAGTTATAAAAGTATGTCTTAGCACCTCTACTAGGTTTATACAAGTATCAAGTATGCAATTTTAAAAAATCTAGAGCTATAAGCTATACTAACTTAGAATCGAACTAGAGAATTAGGGTTTTGAAGGAAGAAAACAAGTTCTATACTAAGTGATGAGGGTTTACAACCTTTGTAGACCGGTCCTTCACTTCTAAAGCTCCAAGCAGTAGTCCCTAGAATTCTTCTTAGACTCTACTTGGTGAAAGCAACAAGCTTGCTTCGTAGTCTTCGAGGCCGAAAATGATCCACCTTGAAGTCTCTCTTACTTAAACTCACTCTTTACTATTCAAAGTATTAGTGAAGCAAACAACCTAAACTAATGGGCTAGATTAGTGTAGGTTGATGAAGTAGGAATTTTGCTCACTTTATTTTCTTCTTTCTCTTTTCTTTTTCTCACCTCAAGAAAACCTAGAAAGAAAAAGAGGAAGGAGATGGGAGATGAACTTAGAATGAGAGAGAGAGCCATGAGGTGAAGTAATAAGATGGTGTGGAAAAATATCTATGAATAATCCAAAGGAAATGTGAGTCATGGATTCTCAAGGCTTCCACAAGCATCCATAAGAAATGACTCATATTTCATTTCTTTAATTCATAAATAAAACTAATTTTCCAGTCATCACAACCTCATGTGTGATTCTCATACATCCTAATTCTATGTATCATCAACCATGATACAATGTGTAATACATATAATTATATATATCACACACACACACATATTAATATGTATAAAGAGAAGAAAAACTTTAGTGAGCTAATATTAGTTAATATATATATATATATATCAAATATATTAATATATATTAAATTATTAAATCAACACTTGATTCAATAATCTAGTTATATCATATAGAACCCGACTGATATCAAATATCGCGAGATTAGAATACGATATCACATACTCATATCCATCAAGCACCCGCACATATCTCCATATGTGCCCTACTTCATTTTGCTTGAGCTAGGAAAGCTCTGTGTGGGATTCTAAAGACTCGTCAATACGCCAGCAGTACGTAATGATCACATACTCGTATCGCTTGATTCAATAATCTGGTTATATCATATATAACCCGACTGATATCAAATATCGCGAGATTAGAATACGATATCACATACTCGTATCCATCAAGCACCCGCACATATCTCCATATGTGCCCTACTTCGTTTCGCTTGAGCTAGGAAAGCTCTGTGTGGGACTCTAAAGACTCGTCAATACGCCAGCAGTACGTAATGATCACATCAGATACTCACAAGCCGTCAGCGGTACTAGCTGGACGTAACGGCTACCCAGGTATTGAACGAATAAAAGATCAATAAGTAAGCTTGTCCAAACTCCCGTAAAGCCTATAAGCAACACTTCCCGTACAGTCCGGTCTCTTCGTCTGATATGTCGCATATCAAGTTTGGGGGTGGAATCGTCAGACCCTAGTAACTTGATAAGTCATGCTGATGTGTGGCCTATAACCTTTCGAGAAACTATCATGTCGAGCAAGAAAGTCTTTTATATATATGTCCCAGCATCCACTATATCATACAATAATGGCCTCTAGGACATACATATTCCTAACAATCTCCCACTTGCACTAAGGCTAGTTGTTGTAGTATCTCATACCTAACATCCCAAAAAATCTCTCAAACCGCGTTTGGGGGAGGGCTTTCGTGAGTGGATCCGCTGTGTTTTCCTTTGTGTCAACTCTCCTGACCTCGATCTCCTGGCAATCAACTATCTCCCGGATCAGGTGATATCTCCTTAGAATATGTCTGGATTGATAATGGAACCGGGGTTCCTTGGTCAAAGCCACAGCTCCATTGTTATCACAATACAAGGGTATTGGGTCTTCAATGGATAGAACCACAACAAGTGTAGCAATGAACTTCTTCATCGAGACGGCCTCTTTGGTAGCATCGTTGGCAGCGATGTATTCAGCCTCCATCGTCGAGTCTTCTACGGTATCTTTCTTGGAACTCTTTTAACATACCGCTCCTCCATTGAAGGTGAAGGCAAAACCTGAGATAGACTTGTTGTCGTCCTTATCATTATGGAAGCTCGAATCGGTAAAGGACTCCACCTGGAGTTCACCGTTACCATACACCAAGAACATTTCTTTAGTCCTTCTCAAGTACTTAAGAATGTTCTTCATAGCTGTCCAGTGCGTCTTCCCTGGGTCTAATTGGTACCTACTTACCACACTAAGTGCGTAAGATACATCCGGTCTGGTGCATAACATCGCATACATGATCGACCTAACTGCAGAAGTATAGGGTATCCCTTATATGTGAGCCCTCTCCAAATCAGTCTTGGGAGATATTTCTTTTGAGGGAATGATTCCTGAACAAGCGAGTAAATTACCACTCTTAGAATCTTCCATACTAAACCTTTTTAGTATGGTGTCAATGTACCTGGATTGGGACAATCCAAACATCCTTTTAGATATATCCCTATAGATCTTTATTCCCAGGATGAAGGAGGAATCATCCAGATCTTTCATGGAGAACTTTTGTGATAGGAAGAGTTTGACCGAGTGCAGCATAGGAACTTCATTTCCTATCAAGAGTATGTCATCCACGTACAATACGAGGAAGACAACCTTACTCTCTACAACCTTTTTATATATACAAGATTCATCTACGTTTTTTATGAAGTAAAACTCTTTGACTGCCACATCAAAACAGATGTTCCATCTCCACGATGCCTGCTTTAATTCGTAGATTGATTTAAGCAGCTTACACACCTTTCTGCTGCTCCCACTGTCTACGAAGCCCTCTGGCTATGCCATATACATGCTCTCTTCTAAATCACCATTTAGAAAAGCGGTCTTGATGTCCATTTTCCAGATTTCATAGTCATGGTATGCAGCAATGGCAAGTGGGATCCTGATGGACTTAAGAATAGCCACTGGAGAAAAGGTTTCATCATAATTGACACCTGGTCTGTTGGGTTATTCCAGCGCCCCGGCCATCAATCCGTGGCCAAATATGGAACAAAAATTTAATAAACTGGCCTAACACAACCCTTTCCTACGGATCGACCATTAACCCTACACTAGCAAACTATAAAGGAGTTTAGAAAATTATACCGAATTATCCGTGTCCATCAGTCTTTAACCTTTATCCCAAACTCCTAGAAGCCTTCTTGATCAAGTTTGATCATTGGTCTCCCCCCATCGAAGATGATTCACCTGAGAGTCTGTGAATCGAGCTCTAACCTCAAATCCGAGGAAACTCGGGTACCTAGTTCGCTAAACTAGATAGCCAAGATGAAGTAGAGAGTGTGAAGGATTAGTTTGTCTCAAGACACCATAGGTTTCTCAACATATGAGATTTGAAGAGTGGAGGAAGAAAAGGAAGCCATTGGAGGATGAGAGTGTGAAGCAAAAAGCTCAAGTCTTGAAAATGGCTAAGTGTTGTGAGTATTTGTGTGAGCATGGTAGCAACTAAAGAAAAACAACTCAAGAATAAAATATCTCCATCACAAATATCTCACCCACAAATATCTCACTACACTTCCAAAATATCAAGTGTGGCTCATTTGTCAACTATCACTCACACCTATGAGTCATGTAATGAGTCATGCTTGAACAAATGCAATAAAGCCCTCATCCTCCACCTCATTAACCTTTTAATCCAAAAATGTTAAAACCAAAATGAGGTGGCGTTTTCTAGAAGTAACTTGTAATAAATTACAAGAATACCCCTCATCTATATATACATACCCGCATCCGTATTCCGAAGAATACGAATACAATGAGACGAAAATAATCCAACAATATAATACTAGGATCCGGCTTAAACCAAAACCTATTAGTATTATCCATCCGAATCATGATCCGTGCACAAGTGCACGTATATGATCGAACCCTGCCGTAAAACCATACGGCCTCTACATCATTTTGCCCGAAGCAGGGAAACCCTCTATGTGGGACTCTAAAGACTCGTCAATACACTGGCAGTGGATTTAACCACAAGCACGTCAGCGGCACAAGCTGTACATAATGGCTACCCAGGTATTGAACGAAAGGGAGGCCGATAAGCAAACACGTCCTGAAACCCCTACCGAGTCTGACAGTGACAATATCCGTACAGTCCGGTCCGTTCGTATATGAGTATCGCATATCGAGTCTAGGGGGATGGATAAAGTCAGACCCCTAATAACGCGACATTTAGTGTCAGTTTGAAACCCATCACCACCTGAGAAACTACCGATCCTAGATCAGTAATTCTCGACTATCTTGGCCAAGGATTTCTGGTGATGGTCACCCGTGCACAACGCGACATCAACCCCCAATACCAGGAGAGGCGAATCCCCGACAATCAGCTCACTGCCTCCATATGGCTCGGTACTGTACCTAACTAAAACCTGTTTGCACGACTCCTTTGAGCCATGGTAGGGTAGTAATCAAAGCACAGTGGGAACTCACACGAGACTAATGACGATCTCAGATTGACAGACTAACCTGTACACATGTCACCTGAGAACTACTATCTGACAATAGGTATAATACCAACTAGCATGTTCCCGGCGAGTCCGTCCGGTGTACTCATAACCCAACGAGCACTCGTATACATCTTAGGTGAACAAATTGACACCAATGGCTTGTGAGACCGGCCACCGTCCCTCGTCGGGGTCTCGATCAGTATACATTAGTCTACTATGGAGTATCGATGTCCAGTCTTAAAACTCCTACGACTAGGGACATTTAAGTACGTGCTTATAGACTACCCAGCTCCCACGTATATGATCGCCATCATACTGCTGGTAGTCAAGCAAAAATCCTATGGGCTCTATCAACATGTAATAGTGATCTGTAATGACACCTAAAGTATGTACATGATGATAAAGATAAACTAGATAGCATACTATCATCTCGAGTAAGTCTGTTCTATCCGTATAGGTCCTCCCTCAATCATCGCAATCGAGTGTCTGCGATCGAATAATTGACTTGAGGGCACTATAACCAACAAGGTCGTTGACGAAAATTTTTTGCTACAAGTCTAGCTTTGAAGGTCTCAACCTTTCCATCTACACTAAGTTTCTTCTTAAAGATCCACTTGCTCCTTATGGGTTTTACCCATTCAGGAGCAACTTCCAAAGTCCATACTTTGTTGGTGTACATGGATTCTATCTTAGATCGTATAGCATCCAGCCATTTCAAAGAGTCCTCACTTATGATGGCCTGCTCGAAACTAGTTGGGTCATCATCTTCCATAATGCAATCCTCACTCCCACCGTCTATGAGAAAACCGTAGTATCTCTCAGGTGGATGAGGAATCCTACTAGATCTGTGGAGTGGCTGAGGTTCGTCTGAGACTATTGAATTCTCCGGTTCTACCAAATATTCACTTGTACTTTGTGTAGCTGAAACTTCTTCCAGCTCTACCTCATTACCACTAATTTTTTTCACAAGAAATTCCTTCTCTAAAAAGGTGGCATGCTGAGAAAAAAACACTTTTTGTTCCTCATTGTGGTAGAATAGATATCAATATGAATCCTTTGGATATCCCACAAACTTGCAAAGAACTGATCGTGCTTCGAGTTTGTCCAGATTCTGTTTTTTAACATAGGTCGGACAACCCCATATCTTAACTCGTGTAAGAGATGGTCTCTTCCCATACCATATTTCATATGGAGTGTTAGGCACGGATTTGGTCGAAACCGTATTCAATAGGTATGCAGCTGTCTCAAGTGCATAACCCCAAAAGGAAATAGGTAACTCAGCAATACTCATCATAGAGCGCACTATATCTAATAGGGTGCGATTCCTCCGCTCTGATACTCCATTGTGCTGTGGTGTATACGGAGGAGTAAGCTGAGAGAGAATCCCATTCTCTTTTAGATAGTCTCGGAATTCCGTGCTTAAGTATTCTCCTCCTCGATCAGATCGAAGGATTTTAATACTTTTACCCGTCTGGTTCTCTACTTCGTTCTTATATTCCTTGAATTTCTCAAAATCTTCAGATTTGTGTTTCAACAGGAACACATGTACGAATCTTGAGAGATCATCGTTGAATGTAATGAAGTATGATGAACCATTCCTGACATGTGTAGACATCGGACCACATACATCACTATGTATCAGTCCCAAAAGTTCAGTATCTCTTTCTCCGTGTCCAGTAAATGGAGTTTTGGTTTTCTTGCCTTTGAGATATGACTGGAAAGTTTCATAAGATGTAAATTCGAATGGATTCAAATATCTATATTTATGCAACTTTGCTAGTCTTGTCGTATTGATATGACTAAGTCTACAATGCCACAAGAATGTTTCGTTCATTTCTGAACTTTTTCTCTTGTGTGTGTTCTGTTTATTTAGAATTGTATTTTGATTTAGAACGTATATACTATTACATAACGTACCAAACCCAATCAATACTTGATTTAGAAAAATGTTCATAAAATTTTTCTCTAGTGCAAACTTATATCCTTCTTTATCTAATAAAGAAACAGATATTATCTTGAACATCATCGACGATACGTAATAACAGTTGTTCAAAATCAATGTATTACCATTTGGTAATACTAGGTGATATTTGCCGACAGTTTCGGCAGCAACAATTGCTCCATTCCCTACTCTGAGGGACATATCACCCTTTCCCAGTTCTCTACTTTTTCTTAACCCCTATAACTGATTACAAATATAGGATCCTGATCTGGTATCTAATACCCAGGACGTAGAGCAGACAAAGAAACAGTTCTAAAAAACTAACACACCCGAAGAAAATGCATCATCATGCTTTTTCTCCATTCGGGTTGCATGGGAATCCGTGCATTCCCCTATCCCTTTCTCAAACTTATGACAGTCATAAGATAGAGTGGAACCAACGTTCCCCAGCTCAGTATAATAAGCGGGTTCGGTCAATACTTCCAAATTATTATCTTGATTACGGCGTGCCATGGTCGCTACCTGGAGAGAGATAAGAAAACACTTTAGCGTGCGCTCTTGCAAGATTAGATTGGTTGTTATCTTATCTAATCAGGATGGCTGCCACAGTTTTTATCAAATCTTCCTTCAAACCCTAAAAAGCAAGATTAGCCAGAATTAATTACACCCTACAAGTTTGCCAATCGGTCAGCCAGGCAGGTATTGGTACTCCGAGGGAGTCTCCCGTGCTTTCGCATGGAACAAATTAAATAACCTCATTTTTGCAGGGGCATAACCCCGTTAACACCTTTTTTAGACACTTACTGGATCAGCTAATTGTAAAGTAGAAAACTCTCCCAAGAGTAACACTTACTCGCAGTGGATATCGGGATGCAACTATCATATAGAAGGTATGCAATCTTATTGATAATTTCAACACCTGAAATTCCCAATATCCGTTTTTACCCTTAGCGACTTATGACCTAGGCTATGGTCAACAAATCATAAGCGCCAGTCAAGTTCAAAATTTCATGATTGAATTAAACCCATCCGTACGACCCTTGGCTATGGTCAAAAAAGCTGTATGACTACCCTAATCCAATCACATCATATGCGGTAGATAAGCACTAATTAGCTACCGCACACTACGTCTTGACTATGGTTAACAAACGCAGCACGACTACTAAATAGCACTTATCTGAAATGACAGAGGGCTACGACTGGTTTTGAAGAAAACCTTTAACGTAATGAACTTGATATCGTTGTAGAATCTAGTGATTTGAAAAGGAGTGGTTTAAGCTCCGCTTTTAAAATTGAGTAATTTTCAAAACAAACCGAGTGGGTTATAGCATATGCTAGTTTTTCCAAAGAGGTCATTCCCAGTGAAGGGATCTAAGCTCTTTCCTCATCAAATGAGGTGCTGGATATTCATAAAGGAATACCACTATGCAAAGCAAGAACTAGAGCTACCTTTTCGAAAAATTTAATTCTACAATATCTTTAGGTTTCTTTTCTTTTCATTAATCTCATTAATGACGTCCCATCATTTATGTTTCCTAAATATCACAGAAGAAACGAAAATAAAACACACATATATGCCATCCGCATTCGCCACAGGATTCTGGGTCTTCACCGTAAGGTTACTTAACTTACGGCAGGGCGGGGTCAGGACTAGCGCGGATGCAAAACATATATAGTGTCTACTAGTATATCATATATATAAGTAGCATTCGTCTCAGGCAGTTATACGATCACATCATATCACAGAATCAGCAGAAGCGTACATATGAAATATAAGATATATTAGGAGGTCCGTGTTTTAAATTAAGCCAGTAATGAAAAACACGGATTGCACGTTCGTGATGAATAGCCAAACCCACATCCCTAAACCCTTACGAGAGCGGCAAGAAACCCTGTCAATTCTAGAGTTAGGCGACACAGTCTCGACTCCTTGAGATGGTCTCCCACTGGACTCTAGAACCCGGTTACTTGTGCTCCTCGCCTTAGATCTATCATAACGCAGAAAAGTAAATAATATATATCAATGGAGACAACAACCTCAATCCGGAAGCGTCCCAATAAAAGAATATTACATACAACTTTTACATGAATGAAAATTGAAAAAACTCTCATCTCACGCAAAACCCCCGGCTATTCAATCATGACGATCCAATATAATATATCAACCGCAACACAATAATATCACATGTCATCAACGTAAGTAAATATGAGTATCCCTAATGTCGTTGACGTATAGCAACGAGATCGGGGATACCTCACATATTACACTTACGGTCGCAGAAAAGAAATGAAAACTACAATAATTAGAATCCGCATCATCCTTAGACATCATAAACCCAGAATATCACATATTCCAGATTTCATGCCTAACCCTATAAACCTTGCATTTAAGTCTCAAATTGAAAACACTTTTCAAAAACCGGTCGGGTAATTCAACAATATTCCCGATTAAGTGATCGAATACTCATCGGAAACTTTAGTAGATGGCCGCACCCCGATGCCGTCAACGAAGTGCACTTGGGCGGAACACCGCGGCCGCGAGCACCCGAGTGGATGCTTTTGGTCATCGGGTTCTCCTATAGTCACTTGGTCGGGACTTAGGGCGTGGCTTTCTAGTAGTGTATCCCGGCGACTATTCACATACGATACGAGATTGCGACGGAGTTTTGTTCCGAATCGAAAATCCGTAGCAATCCATCAAATGCGACTAAAATGCTAGATTTACAAAACGCTAATTAGTTTTCACAAAACTAATCAATGTAGATTCCAAAAATTGTATCACATATCCCAGCTATCTAGACGATGTTAAACTTTTCGATCGATATTTCAAACACTACCAATTCACACAGAGCTCAACCACTTGAGTCTCATTAAAAATACCCAGAAAGTCTAAAATATAAAAATGAAGCAGCACAAGAAAAACAAGATCCTAACTCCATTATTGCGTGGCGGAAGGGCCGCAAATACATGGTATTTGCGGTGGTTCCGCTGCTAACTGATGGAGTTACGTTCTCGTATTTCTTGAGCCTTCATAATTTTACCTGCATGGTTTTCTGAGAATTTTTAATTGTGAAAAATCCAACGTTTGGAAAAATGGACAGAAACTAGTAAAATTCGGGTTTCGAAACTTTGATCGAACACTTTAATGTTGTCTAGATTATGCCTATGGCTCTGATACCATGAAAGTATGTCTTAGCACCTCTACTAGGTTTATACAAGCATCAAGTATGAAATTTAAAAAAATTCTATAGGTCTAAGCTATACTAACCTAGAATCGAACTAAAGAATTATGGTTTTGAAGCAAGAAAACAAGTTCTAGACTAAGAGATGAGGGTTTAAAACCTTTGTACACCGGTCCTTCACTTCTAAAGCTCCAAGTAGCAGTCCCTAGAACTCTTCTTAGACTCCACTTAGTGAAAGGAACAAGCTTGCTTCGTACTCTTCGAGGCCGAAAAGCATCCACCTTGAAGTCTCTCTAACTTAAGCCCACTCTTCACTAATCAAAGTATTAGTGAAGCAAACGACCTAAACTAATGGGCTAGATTAGTGTAGGTTGATGAAGTAGGAATTTTGCTCACTTTATTTTCATCTTTCTCTTTTCTTTTTCTCACCTCAAGAAAACCTAGAGAGCAAGAGAGGAAGAAGGAGATGGGAGAAGAACTTGGAATGGGGGAGAGAGCCATGAGGTGAAATGATAAGATGGCATGGAAAAATATCTATGAATAATCCAACGAAAATGTGATGAGTCATACCTTCTCAAGGCTTCCACAAGCATCCATAAGAAATGACTCATATCTCATTTTTTAATTCATAAATAAAACCAATTATCCACTTATCACAACCTCATGAGTGATTCTCATACCTCCTAGTTCTATGTATCATCAACCATGATACAATGTGTAATACATATAATTATATATATAACATATATATATTAATATGTATAAAGAAAAGAAAAACTTTAGTGAGCTAATATTAGTTTATATATATATATCAAATATATTAATATATATTAAATTATTAAATCAACACTTGATTCAATAATCCGGTTATATCATATATAACCGACTAATATCATATATATATGTATATCACATTATTAAATCAACACTTAATTCAATAAACCGGTTATATCACATATAACCGTCTAATATTCAATACTATTTAATATATATATATATAACAAATATATATATATATATATCAAATTATTAAATCAACACTTGATTCAATAATCCGGTTATATCAAATATAATCTGGCTAATATCAAATATACAAATATATATCAATTATATATTAACAACATATACATATACCATTGAATCAACACTTGATTCAATAATCCAGTTACATCACATATAACCTGACTGATATCAAATATCACGAGATTAGAATACGGTATCACATACTCGTATCCAATCAAGCATCTGCACGTATCTCCATATGTGCCCTACTTCGTTTCGCTTGAGTTAGGAAACCTCTGTATGGGACTCTAAAGACTCGTCAATACGCCAGCAGTAGGTAATGATCACATCAGATACCCAGAAGCCGTCAGCAGTACTAGCTGGACGTAACGGCTATCCAGGTATTAAACGAATAGAAGATCAACAAGCAAGCTTGTCCAAACTCCTGTAAAGCCTATAAGCAACACTTCACGTACAGTCCGGTCTCTTCGTCTGATATGTTGCATATCAAGTCTGGGGGTGGAATCGTCAGACCCCGGTAACTTGATAAGTCATGCTGATGTGTGGCCTATAACCTTTCGAGAAACTACTGGTAACACTTACCAGTAAATCTCATCAGCCCTGGCCAGGAACTTGCAGTTATAGCCAATCGAGCATAGTGCAACATCAACTCCCAATACTCGGATAGTCGAAACCCTTCCTATCGCACACTGCTTCCATGTGACTCGGGACTGTACCCAAAATCCACCTGTTTGCACGACTCATTTGAGCCGTGGTAGGGAGGAAATCAAAGCACAGCGGGAACCACACAAGACACTATGACGATCTCGGGTCTACAGACTAACATGTACAAGTGTCACCAGAGAACTGCTATCTGATGATAGGTACAGTACCATCTAGGAGTTCTCGACGAGTCCTATTCGGTGTACCCATTCTTTAATGAGCACTTGTGTACAATCTTTGATGTCAAACACCAATAGTTGTGGGATCAACCATCGCCCCATACAGGGTCAAAAAATATACACACTAGTCTACTCTAGAATATCGATGCCTGATTGAGAGAGGTTTTGTCGATCAAAAATATTTACCGCAATCAAGAACGGCGTCGCATGAAGCTAGCCGGTGAATACAGGTCGGTCCACAGGGATGTTGTAATTCTCCTTAAAGTTCTTACGAGCTAATTCTAAATGGTGTTTGGTCTTTTAATTAGATCTAAAAACAAAGTTGTATTATACTAGGATTAGGAAACTTGCTAGGATTAGGTTTAGGTAAAGTTTGGTAAACAAAGATCTACACCTCTTTCCAATGCCTTTATTTAGATCTCATATTAGGGGTTATGGTAAATTTTAATAAAGGGGATTAGGATGATTGGGAAGATGTTTCTTCCTCTATATCCTTGTCCTTCCTTTCTTAACCTTTACCCTAACCTCCATGGAAAACTTACAGCTCCGGTTTTTTATAATACGGATCACCGTTACCTCGAGGGTAGAGTGCCGTAGGGAGTGAAAGAAGAAAGTATGCATGGAGTTCTAATGTTCATAGTAGATTGGCAAAGAAAAGAGATGAGAGATCTTCATCTCTCAAACCCTTCTCTATTCCTAACCCTAACAAGCGAGGAAACTACTCGCTCATCGAGGGATTTACGAAAGACATGTTTTTTTATTTAAAGTTTTGATTAAAGAGATGAAATATCTATGGCGAATTAATAAAAATTCTAAACTATATTAAACTAGGGCAAGAAAAGAATTTACCTAGGGCAGAAATTGAAATTAGAACTAGGGCAGAAAAATAACCTACTTACGATTGATGCACTCCAATCATCAAAGAAAACAGAATTTTATTGATGAATAGAGGCATGAGAAAATACAATGACTTGTGTTCTATTTATAGGACATAGAAACCCTAGGTTTACATTTGATCCGCACGTCTGCAATTACAAATTTGCCCTTAGGTCAACTATTCAGCGCCTTCAAATATTTTGGTAAAAAATACTCCGAGTACGGGCTTCTTCTGGCTGCGGAACCGTGGCAATGGTAGGCTTGGGCCACGGTTCCGCGGCCCATTGATGAGTTCATCTTGTAATTTTCTGTGGGTTGCTTCATGGTTCTTTGGGCTTTTATTTCTTTTGTTCTTTTCTCCATTTGGCTTCTGGTCTTCTCCAGATCTTTCAGTGAAACTTGTAGTGGTCTTTTAACCGTTCGCCTTGACATTTTGGACCTTGCGTTGCCTTGTTAATTGTGAACTGTTGTTCGTCTAGACTTGACTAGGATCCTTCTATTTATCGGTCAAAAGTCCCTTTTTGTGTCGTCTTTTGTCTTTTTCACTGTTTTTGCTCCAAGAACCTGTAACCTGTACTATGTAGCAGTCATGCGTCAAAAACACCTGTTTTTAATGTAAAATGCATAAGAATAGGGAATATAAAATGCAATATTATGATATGAACAAATACCCCCAAACTTATCTTTTGCTCGTCCTCGAGCAAACTTATTTTTTATTCTAAAAACCTAACCGCACTTTCGCAGGGAAACGCGATTGCACTGAGCTTGTGCAACAAGCCGTTAAACCTCTAGGTGTCCCTAGTAGGAGGAGTGTTGTCTCCTGAGGGTTTTCAGCGGATTACACCCACAAAATCCTATCAATTTGGCTTTTTCGATTTTAATTCTCCAATCAGGTTTTCTAACAAGGAATTCTATTATCGTCGACTCGTAAATTATCCACCCATATTCTTCACACTTCCTCATTATTTAACTTAAGATTATATATATTCTATAGACTTGCTTAGCTTTCGGCATTTCTTAAGTTTTCCTTCTAGGGTTCCACCTCCACTTAGGAATTTTTATCTACTTTACTAAAGATACAAGTTCTATTCTTCACTCCTTTCTCTCATCTAAACTCCAATCACATATCCCCACGTGTGTGTATAAATCACCCCTACACTTGGAAATTCAAATCAAGCAATCAAAGTCTTGTCCGTTGTCCAAAGTACTTATTAATTAGTGAATTTTTAATTGAATTTTGCCTACACATCCTTCATGCGACCGTTAATACTTCTTGAGGTACCAACAACCGATTACAAGATGCGTTAGCACTTTAAAGCGTACTTCCTAGTCTTGCAACACTCAAGGCTTTAGTAGTGACTCCCAAACCAGTTGGTCTAAGGCACTAGGTGATGAAGCACCCTCGCTAAATATTTTTCTAATTTTTAGCCTTAAGTAATCACAAAAACCAGTGTTCATTTTTTTCTTTATTCACACTTGTATTTTTTTTTCCATTTTCTTCGTAGTAAGGACTTTAGACAAAAGCATTTCAAGGTATCCTCTACTATTCCAAGTTTCAAGGTGTGTGATTGTGCAATTTTATAGGGTATACATTTCAGAATCTAGACTTAAGCTAGGAGTTATTTTTCAAACTTATACTCTAATAAAATATCAGTACTTTTCCTTTGTTTCGACTTAGCCCAAGAAGTGAACCCAAAATTTGCCTATTTCTAAATAAACTACAAAGGCATATACTTTCTACCGTTAGATTTTAAAGAAGGTTATCTTTAGGGTTTTTAATTTACTAAGTCTAAGATCTAGTTGTTCCTAGCCAGTTAACCTATTTTTCAAGCTCTTCTAGTTTATTCAACTGCAGCTTTCGATTGCTGCCCCCATCTCCTAAAGATAAATTCAACTCTTTGATAGCCCAAAATGTCTTATGCTCAATCTCTACTGGGAGGTGGCAAGCCTTCCAGTAAACAAGCCGGTATGGAGACATGCCAAGATCGGTCTTGTATGCAGTACGGAAAGCCCATAGTGCATCGATCAATTTGAGTGACCAATTTTTACGGTTTTTAGAAACCGTTTTCTCCAAGATTTGCTTGATTTGCCGATTCGAGACCTCGGCTTGCCCACATGTTTGGGGATGGTATGGCGTTGACAGCTTATGGGTGATAGAATATTTGCGCATTAAGGACTCAAAGGTCCTATTGCAAAAGTGAGAACCATTATCACTTATTATCGCTCGAGGGTGCCCAAATCGGGAAAAGATGTGTTCTTTAAGAAATCGAAAGACAACCTTGTTGTCGTTCGTTCGGCTAGGCATAGCCTCGACCTACTTTGAAACGTAGTCAACAGCCAAAAGAACATACACATTTTCAAAAGAGTTAGGAAATGGCCCCATGAAGTCTATACCCCAAACATCAAAAATATCCACAACCAAAATTGGTTGGAGAGGCATTTCGTTTCTCCGCGATATCCGGCCCAAGTGTTGGCACCGGGAGCAAGTCTTGCAGTATTCATATGCATCCTTGAAGAGTCGTAGCCAATAGAAACCACACTGCAAAAGTTTCTCGGCTGTCTTCTTTGGGCCAAAGTGCCCGCCACATGCTTGATCGTGGCAAAAAGACAGCACACTCTTAACCTCATTTTCCGGTACACACCGACGAATGATTTGGTCGGAACAGTATTTAAAAAGATAAGGTTCATCCCAGTAAAAATGCTTTACTTGGGACAAGAATCGAAGTTTATCCTGTTTCGACCAATCTTTAGGTATCAAGCCAGTGGCTAAGTAGTTTACTATATCGGCGAACCATGGTTCGCAAGAAACGGTCAAGAGTTGCTCATCGGGAAAAACATCAGTGATTAGAAGTTCAAGTGTAGGCGAAGAAGGAAGTCGTGAAAATTGATCAGCCACTACGTTTTCACATCCTTTTTTGTCCCTTATGACAAGGTCAAACTCTTGTAGCAAAAGGATCCAACGTATTAGCCTTGATTTAGCATCCTTCTTCGCAAAAAGGTGGCGAAGAGCTGAATGATCAGTATACACAATGACTGGAGAGCCGATTAAATAAGGCCGAAATTTTTCGAGTGCAAACACAACTGCTAAAAACTCTTTTTCTGTTGTTGTGTAGTTTAATTGGGCCTCATTTAATGTTCGGCTAGCGTAATAAATTACATGCGGCATCTTATTAATGTGTTGTCCAAGAACAGCACCAATGGCAAAATCTGATGCGTCGCACATGATTTCGAAAGGGTGCGTCCAGTCTGGAGATGAAAGAATGGGCGCAGAAATGAGAGAGTGTTTCAATGACTCGAACGCTTCCATGCAAGTTGAGTCAAAATCAAATGTTGTATCCTTGGCCAATAAGAGAGTCAAGGGTCTAGCAATCTTGCTAAAATCCTTGATGAACCGTCTATAAAAACCGGCATGGCCAAGGAAAGCTCGGATGTCTTTGACGCACTTAGGAGGAGGAAGATTAGAAATGACTTCAATTTTGGCTCTATCAAGCTCTATGCCATTTTGCGAGATGACATGTCCTAAGGCAATGCCTTCTCGTACCATAAAATGGCACTTCTCCCAATTCAAAGTTAGGTTCTTATCCCTACAGCGGGTAAGAACTGCGTCAAGATGTCGTAAACACTCGTCGAAGGAGTCACCAAAAATGGAGAAATTATCCATAAAGATCTCCAAAAACTTTTCAACCATGTCTGAAAAGATCCCCATCATACACCGCTGAAATGTAGCTGGTGCATTGCATAACCCAAAGGGCATGCGACGATAAGTAAAAGTGCCAAAGGGACAAGTAAATGTGGTCTTGTCTTGATCCTCTTTGGCTATGGGGACTTGGTTATAGCCGGAATAGCCATCTAGAAAGCAGTAAAACTCATTCCCAGCCAATCGTTCTAGCATTTGGTCAATGAAAGGTAAAGGAAAGTGGTCTTTCCTTGTCGCGGCATTGAGTTTTCTATAGTCGATGCAAACTCGCCACCCAGTTTGGGTGCGAGTGGGAATTAACTCATTTGCCTCATTGGTAATGACCGTGATGCCCGATTTCTTTGGCACAACATGAATGGGGCTAACCTATTGGCTATCCGAGATAGGGTAAATGATACCACTATCAAGACATTTAACAATCTCCTTCTTGACAGCCTCTTTCATAATGGGGTTGAGGCGTCTTTGTGGATCCCTTACCGGCTTGGCATCATCCATCAAGTGTATATGATGTTCGACTATGAGGGGACTAATCCCCTTGATGTCCGCCATAGACCAGCCAAAAGCTTGTCGATTATTGTGTAAGACCATTAAAAGGGCTTTCTCTTGCTCAAGTGCTAGAGAGGCCGATATGAAAACGGGTAAGGTCTCATTCTCACCTAGATAAGCATATTTTAGGTGCGACGGCAAAAGCTTCAGTTCGAGTTTAGGAGGTGAAACAATAGACGGTAACAATGGAGTTACTGTTTCAAACTCGAAGGATTCCATCAAAGGTTCAAATCGAGTGTACGCAACCGAGTCGGATAGTTCAACTAACTCATCCGAAAAAGCAAAAGACTCAAACTCGGGTGGAAAGTCTTCAAAATCGTCTACAAAGGTGAAACTCTCATAATCTTTGTCCGTCATGAAAGCTGTGTCGGATTCTAGGAGGAACGCACTAGTGGCATCATCATTGCTGTGATCAAACATAAAATTTTCGAACTCACTGTCCTCCTCCGCAATCTCATTGATCGAGCAAACATCAAGTACGCTAGCATTAGGCTCGCAGGGCTGACTTCCCAACTTGAAAATATTGAGTTCAATTGTCATATTTCCAAATGATAGATTCATTGAACCATTACGACAATTGATCACTGCGTTCGAAGTCGCGAGGAATGGTCGACCAAGTATCACCGGAATTTGATTTCGGGGGTTAGCGACAGGTTGTGTATCCATAACAATAAAGTCAACGGGGAAAATGAAATCCCTTACTCTAATTAACACATCCTCCAACTTTCCCCTAGGGTGGGTGATTGATCGGTCAGCCATTTGGAGAGTACAGTGAGTGGGCTTAAGCTCTCCAACGCCTAATTACTCGTACACCGAATAAGGTAGCAAATTGACACTAGCACCAAGATCTAATAGTGCTCTATCAATGTTCTTGTCCCCAATTGTGATCGAAATAGTAGGACAACCGGGGTCCTTATGCTTTGGGGGTAAAGAATTGATAAGAGCATCACTAATAGCACTAGCCACAAAAACTTTCTTTGGTACTTGTGACTTCCTCTTTTTGGTGCATAAGTCCTTTAAGATTTTTGCATATGAAGGCACTTATTGGATTGCATCCAAAAAAGGGATATTTATGCTAACCTGTTTGAACAACTCTACAATCTTCTCCATCTGTGGAGTTGGTTTATTGGATCTCAACCGATTTGGAAAAGGAACATTTTGAAAGGTTGTTGAGTCCAATTTTTGCGGATCAGATTGTTGAGTTGGAACGGAACCCCGTGTAGATGTGTTCGTGTTGTAAGAAGTGGGTCCGTTCGAGCTAGAAGAAGTAGAGCCGTGTGAAGGATGGAGAATAGGCTCTAATGAAGAAGAAGAAGAAGGTGAAGAAGATGAAGAAGGACCACCGGCAGGGGTGTCATGGTTAATACCCACATTGTTTTGCAACACTTTTCCGGATCTCGACGTGGTCACAGCATTTACGTTATGATTCTGCTGTTCATATACAACATGTGCGTGACCGGGATTTGGCAGTGGTTGAGACGGAAGCTTTCCTTTTTCTCGCTCTTTCAATGCAGCATTGAGTTGTGCAATTTGTGCCTCAATAGATTTGATGCTTTGATCGTGTGAGGCACTGTTTTGCACCAAAAATTGAATAGAAGTCTCTAATCTTGCTGTAGATTGTGTAAATTGCTTTAGGAACGCCTCTAGACTTCTTTCGAGCGAGCTAACCTTGTCATTATTAGGTTGAACAAAATTGTTTGGCGGGTAAGAAGTGTTAGGCACAAAATTGTTCACTTGATTAGGGTAAGGTTGCTGTTGGAAAGGTTGTTGAAATTGAGTTTGTGGAGGTGCTTGTTGTTGTGGAGGAGGAGGCCTTTGAAAATTGTTATTTCCTTGGAATTGTTGATTTTGGTTCCAAGCGAAATTTGGGTGACTCTTCCAACCCGGATTGTATGTCGAAGAGTATGGATCGTTTCTTTGTCGTTGCTGAAAGACAGCATTGACTTGATCCTGTCCTTGAGTAGATGCAGTGTAGGGACACTCTTCGGTGAGATGTGATGGATCCGAACAACAAGCACAAACAGTTCGTGGAGGCACAACGGGGGCAGGAGAAGGCGATGAGATTTTGGTCTCAATCGCTTCCAGCTTTTTCGTAAGAGCGGCCATCTCGGCCTTCATAGCAATCGACATCTCTACTTGATATATGCCTGCCCTAGGTTGACCAATAGAAGAAGATGATGATGTGGTCTTGGTGCTCTCCCACTGAATTGTTTGTTCACTAAGGTCCTCAAGAAACTGCCACGTTTTCTCACTAGACTTGGATAGAAAGTGACCTTGACAAATGGTTTCTAGCAACTGCTTCGTTGCCGGGTTCAATCCCTCATATAATGTTTGGCAAAGTTGCCAACTTTTGATCCCATGGTGAGGGCATTGAACGAGTAGGTCTTTGAATCTTTCAAAACACTTCCAAAATGGTTCGGAAGGAAGCTGGGAAAATTGTATAATCTCATTACGGATTCTAGCAGTTTTGTGATGAGGATAGAACTTTTTAAGAAAAGCTTTCACAAACTCGTCCTAATTTCTAATGGAATGTGATGCTGTGCTGTATAGCCACTTCTAGGCTAAGTCACATAAGGTGAAAGGAATGACCCTTAGCCTTATAGCGTCATCACTTAATTGGGTCGTTTTCATCATAGCGCAAACATTTTGGAATTTATTGATAAAGATATATGCATCTTAGGATTCCAAACCATGAAACTTAGGCAGCATATTGATGAAGTGGGGTTTAATCTCAAAATTGTCCCCATTTGCCGGTGGGGGTGAAAGACAGGTAGGTAAAGAAGTGCGGACAGGGTAGAAGAGATCCTGGAGCGCGACTCGTGCGGGCGCTTCAACAGGTGGGTGATTCGGGTTATTCGAACCTAACGGAGGTGGAATCATTCCCGTCGGTAAGGTGTTGTTAGGATTGTATCCCGACATACCTTCGGAAGAAGAATTTTCAGGTGAAAGTGAAGAAGTGGAAAGGATTTCAACTTCGGAGTCGAAGGGTTCGTCGGTCGGTACCAACGAAACACGGATTAATCGAGCGCTAGTGTCCCTAGTCCAACCGGACATACACTAAAAGGGGTAGTGTAGTCAAAAGATGAAAGACAGAATGTGGAGGTAAGAAAACGTCAATGAGAAAAAGTGGTGTAAGTGAGGTGCAAGATTTCTTTAGCGACAAGTTGCAAGTTTTGAAAAGATTTTTCCTTTTTCTTTTTATGTGAGCTTTTGCAAAAAGATTTTTGAAAAGAGACTTGTGACAGCTATGCGATCAATCCACAAATGCACAATCAGGCCTAGACCTAGGGTCACCTAGGTCAGCTAGACAGCTTCTAACTGTTCCAAAGGGCTAGAAATTGGACCTCAAACCGCTTCTTCACCGCCAATTGCGGCCAGGTAAGTTCCAGGTAAGTGGGAAGGAACCACTCTGTAGGCCTAATTAAAAACCACTAGCCTTGACACACTTGCCTAGGCACCGCAAAGTCAGGTTAAGATAAATGGCCGATGCCTATACTAGTCCTCTGTCCTAGTGAGCGCGACGTCCTTAGGGCTGAGTCTAGTATTTTTAATTAAGAGTGGTCAATGCAAATGATTTTAAGTGATTTCTGGGGTCCTGGGAAGGGTGATGAAATCCCCACCCAATCTGAATTGGTCAAAAGCCCCTTAAAGTTTGATTAAGATATGCAAAGCAGTAAATCACTTGCAATCAATTATTTTTTTTAGCGTGGTGCAAAGAATCCTGCAGAAAATCAATTATTGGTAGGGAAAAGAAGATTTTTAGCGCAAAGAATCCTGCAGAAGATTTGACAGAAGATATATGGGGATTTGCAGAGGGAAGAATGAGAAATCAAACCGTGCAAAAATTTCGCGTTGACAAGTCAGGGGGACTGCGGTTCCGCGGTTCAGAGCGCATCAAGGCCGCAATTCCACGGTTGAAGGGAAGGTTCAGGTGTCCAAAAAGTTGCTGCAGTTCTGTGCTTTCAATCCCTCTCTGTTTTGATGTATCTTTTTCTGTTTCTCCTTCTGTGTTGTTTCAGATCTATCAATCCTGCAAGGATTCACAAAGAAAACCCTTCAAACAATAAAAGATGATAGAATTTTTATATTTTTCAAATTTTTATGGTTTTTTATCTTTTATATTAACCCGAAATTACAAAAAGGAAATTTTACGCCATCCCCGGCAACGACGTCATTTGATTGAGAGAGGTTTTGTCGATCAAAAATATTTACCGCAATCAAGAACGGCGTCGCATGAAGCTAGCCGGTGAATACGGGTCGGTCCACATGGATGTTGTAATTCTCCTTAAAGTTCTTACGAGCTAATTCCAAATGGTGTTTGGTCTTTTAATTAGATCTAAAAACGAAGTTGTATTATACTAGGATTAGGAAACTTGCTAGGATTAGGTTTAGGTAAAGTTTGGTAAACAAAGATCTACACCTCTTTCCAATGCCTGTATTTAGATCTCATATTAAGGGTTATGGTAAATTTTAATAAAGGGGATTAGGATGATTGGGAAGATGTTTCTTCCTCTAGATCCTTGTCCTTCCTTTCTTAACCTTTACCCTAACCTCCATGGAAAACTTACAGCTCCGATCTTTTATACTACGGATCACCGTTACCTCGAGGGTATAGTGCCGTAGTGAGCGGAAGAAGAAAGTATGCATGGAGATCTAATGTTCATAGTAGATTGGCAAAGAAAAGAGATGAGAGATCTTCATCTCTCAAACCCTTCCGTATTCCTAACCCTAACAAACGAGGAAACTACTCGCTCATCGAGGGATTTACGAAAGACGTGTTTTTTTATTTAAAGTTTTGATTAAAGAGATGAAATATCTACGGCGAATTAATAAAAATTCTAAACTATATTAAACTAGGGCAAGAAAAGAATTTACCTAGGGCAGAAATTGAAATTAGAACTAGGGTAGAAAAATAACCTACTTACGATTGATGCACTCCAATCTTCAAAGAAAACAGAATTTTATTGATGAATAGAGGCATGAGAAAATACAATGACTTGGGTTCTATTTATAGGACATAGAAACCCTAGGTTTACATTTGATTCGCACGTCTGCAATTACAAATTTGCTATTAAGTCATCTATTCAGCGCCTTCAAATATTTTGGTAAAAAATACTCCGAGTACGGGCTTCTTCTGGCCGAGGAACCGCGGCAATGGTAGGCTTGGGCCACGGTTCCGCGGCCCATTGATGAGTTCATCTTGTAATTTTCTGTGGGCTGCTTCATGGTTCTTTTGGCTTTTTATTTCTTTAGTTCTTTTCTCCATTTGGCTTCTGGTCTTCTCCAGATCTTTCAGTGAAACTTGTAGTGTTCTTTTAACCGTTTGCCTTGACATTTTGGACCTTGTGTTGCCTTATTAATTGTGAACTGTTCTTCGTCTAGGCTTGACTAGGATCCTTCTATTTGTTGGTCAAAAGTCCCTTTTTGTGTCGTCTTTTGTTTTTTCACTGTTTTTGCTCCAAGAACCTGTAACCTGTACTATGTAGAAGACATGCGTCAAAAGCACGTGCTTTTGTTGTAAAATGCATAAGAATGGGGAATATAAAATGCAATATTATGATATGAACAATGCCCTGTCTCGATACTCTCTCGACTAGGAACTGTTAAAGGATGTGCTTGCATACTACACAAGCCCCACTAGTATGATCTGCATCATAGTCCTGGTAGTCAAGCCAACATCCTAAGGGCTTTATCTGTAAGTCGATGTACTACACCCCAATACATGTGGGGAGGCGGAATTTTCAAAAACGAACTTTTTTAGTGAACAAATATCGACTAACCGCTTGAATCGAAGCTAAACGATAACTAACCAAACATATAGTTGTTCTAAACTACTATGCTTAGGGATTATACCTATCGAACCAATTCCTTCGTCTTTACGATCTCCTCGTCCTCCTCAGCCTTCTCTTTGTAGTAGACGATCCACCCGAGAGCAAAACTCCAAGCTTAGCCTCTAAACTTGAGGCAACTAACCTTCTTGGATTGCTAATCAAAGAAGATAGATGAGATAGAGTGAGGGTAATGGATTGTTTAGTCTAACTAATCCTTGTTCTCAACACATGAGGGGTGAGGATTAGGGTTTGAAGAGAGTGAGCTTGAGGAGAGAGAATGTGAATGATATTATGAGTGAGAATAGTAAGTTATCATAATATATATGAAGCATTATCTTTTAAAAGAGAAAAGAAAATAAGTGATGAATAATCATGCTTCATAAATATCAAGTGGTGATTCATTATCATGAGTCATTAAGCATTTATGATGCATTAATGACTATGATGAATCACTCTCATGACTCACTAATCTCATTCAATGCATATGACACCTAAACCTCCTTAGTCACCATCTTCCAGAAGCTTCTCGAGTAATTACGAGAACGCCCCTCCGATCCGTAAAAATACGGAAAAACTTTAGACTGTATAAATCCAATAACCGGATACCAGTAACTGGCTTAAACCAAAGCCGACTGGTAAAAACTGTCCAAACGACGTAAGTGTGTAAACACACATATGCGTCCGAACCCTTTGTCGTAAAACCATACGACCTCTATATCGTTTCGCCTGGAGTAGGAAACTCTCTGTGTGGGACTCTAGAGACTCGACTACTACGCTGGCAGTGGGTTTAACCACAGACCGCAAGCGGCACTAGCTGTACGTAACGGTCCCCAGGTAGTTGTCGATAAGAAGGCCGATGAGGAAACCCATCCGAACTCCTACTGAGCCTGCTGTGACAATCTCCATACAGTCCGGTCCGTTCGTCCAAGACTATCGCATATCGGGCCTAGGGGGCGGCAAGCGTCAGTCCCCTAATAGCGGTATAAGTCGTGTCGGAGCGAAGCCCATTACACCCTGAGAAACTACTGGAACCTACCAGCAAATCTCGCTTGCCCTGGCCAGGGACTTTGCGTAATGGCTCTCTGACACAGCGCGATATCTACTCCCAATACCGGGAGGGACGAATCCTGTCTAACCGCCACTGCCTCTAAGTGCTCGGGACTGCACCCAACTGCTACCTGTTTGCACGACTCCTTTGAGCCGTGGTAGGGTAGCAATCTAAGAACAGTGGGACACACTCGAGGCGAAGTAGCAGTGTCAAGTCTGCGGACTATGCTGTACTCATGTCACCTGGGAACTGTTCACTGACGACTGGTATAAAACCAACCAACAGTTCCCTATGAGTCCTGTCCGGTGTACCCGTAACCTAACGAGCACCTGCATACTATCTCCAGTACGACGTACTGACGGCTGTGGGACAGACCATCTCCCCAACTGGGATGAGAAGCGTACACACTAGTCTACTCCGGAGTATCGATGCTCTGTCTCGATAATCCAACGACCAGGGACCTGAATAAGGATGTGCTTGTAGACTACCCAGCCCCCACTAGTGTGACTGCCATCACAACGCTGGTAGACAAGCAAGATCTTAAGTGCTCTATCAATACGTACACTCACATATTAAGATAGAAAAACCAAGTAGCATACTACCATGTTTAGCAAGACTGTTATATACATGTGAATATCCCAAGCTTCCATTAAGTAATATACAAACTAGCATGATACAGTAATGGCCTTCTAGGGTATAAACACTAACAATCTCCCACTTGCACTAGGGCTATGTACTGGCATATCGTAGACCAATGATCTCGAGTAGCCTCTCGAACTGAATCTGGGGTAGGGCCTTCGTGAATGGATCAGCAGTGTTCTCTTCAGAAGCAACTCTCCGAATCTCGATCTCCTGACGATCAATGATCTCCCTGATCAGGTGATACCGCCTCAAGATGTGTCTGGACTTCTGATGGGACCTTGGTTCCTTCGCTAAAGCTATAGCTCCGTTGTTGTCGCAATACAGAGGTATTGGATCAACTATGGTAGGAACCACCTGAAGTTCTGTTAGGAACTTCTTCATCCAGACTGCTTCTTTTGCGGCATCGCAAGCAGCTATATACTCCGCTTCCATCGTTGAGTCAGCAACGGTGTCCTGCTTGGAGCTTTTCCAGCACACCGCCCCTCCATTGAGGGTAAAGACATATCCCGACATGGACTTGGAATCGTCCTTATCACTCTGGAAGCCGGAATCAGCAAAGGCCTCCAACCTGAGGTCTTTTCCGCCGTAAACCAAGAACATCTCCTTAGTCCTTCTCAGATACTTGAGAATGTTCTTTACTGCTATCCAGTGCTTCTCCCCTGGGTCTGACTGATACCGGCTTACCACGCTCAGTGCGTAAGCTACATCTGGTCTGGTGCACAACATCGCATACATTATAGAGCCTACCGCAGAAGCGTAGGGTATAATAGACATGCGTTCCCTTTCCAAATCAGTCTTGGGAGACATCTCTTTGGAGAGGGTGATTCCGTGACAAGCCGGTAGATTACCGCGCTTAGAATCTTCCATACTGAATCTTTTCAGTACAGTGTCGATATACCTGGACTGCGAAAGTCCCAACATCCTCTTGGATCTATCACGATAGATCCGGATCCCCAGAATGTACGAGGCATCACCCAGGTCTTTCATGGAGAACCTGTGTGACAAGAATCCTTTGACAGATTGTAGCATAGGAATGCCATTTCCTATCAATAGAATGTCATCCACGTACAAGACGAGGAATACGACACTTCTGGCTACAACTTTACTATATATGCACGGTTCATCTGGATTTTTGATAAAGTCATATTCTTTGACTGTCTCATCAAAACAGATGTTCCAACTCCGCGATGCCTGCTTTAGTCCATAAATGGACTTAAGCAGCTTGCATACTTTCCCGCTGCTCCCACTCTGATTGAAACCCTCTGGCTGATCCATATAGACGCTCTCTTCTAAATTTCCATTCAGAAAAGCCGTTTTTACGTCCATCTGCCAGATTTCATAATCATGGAAGGCAGCAATAGCAAGAAGGACCCGAATGGATTTGAGCATAGCCACTGGAGAAAAAGTTTCGTCATAGTCCAAACCAGGTCTTTGACGAAAACCCTTTGCAATAAGTCTAGCCTTATAGGTTTCCACCTGTCCATCTACACCAATCTTTTTCTTGAAGATCCATTTGCATCCTATGGGTTTTACCCCATCTGGAGCAAAATCCAAAGTCCATACTTTGTTGGTGTATATGGACTCCATTTCGGTCCGCATTGCATCTAGCCATCGTACTGAGTCGCCGCTCTGGATGGCCTGCTGGAAGTCAATAGGTTCATCATCATCTATGATGCAATCCTCTCTATCCCCATCTATGAGAAAACCGTAGTATCTCTCAGGCGGATGAGACGGCCTACTACTCCTGCGGAGGGGTGCGGGAATGTCCTGTTCTTCTTGAACTATCGGTTCTACCAAACTTTCAGTAGCAGTTTGTGGTTCTGGAATTTCTTCCAGTTCTATTTCGCTCCCACTTATTTCCTTTTCTAAAAACTGATATTCTAGAAAATGGGCATTACGAGAAACAAACACCTTTTGTTCCTCTGCGTAATAGAATAGATACCCCTTGGAGTTTTTTGGATATCCCACAAACTGACACTTTACTGATCGTGCCTCGAGCTTGTCCACATGCTGCTTTTTAACAAAAGCTGGACATCCCCATATTTTCAGATACTGAAGATAGGGTTTCTTCCTACTCCACATCTGATATGGTGTGGTGGGCACAGTCTTGGTAGGAACCATGTTCAAAAGATATGCCGCTGATTCTAGCGCATAACCCCAGAAAGATCGTGGTAACTCAGCATTACTCATCATGGATCGTACCATATCCAATAGGGTTCGATTCCATCTCTCCGATACACCGTTATGCTGTGGAGTGTATGGAGGAGTAAGCTGAGAGAGAATTCCTTTCTCTTTTAGGTAACCAAGGAACTCGGCACTCAAGTATTCACCACCTCGATCAGATCTAAGTGTCTTGATACTTTTGCCGGTTTGGTTTTCTACTTCATTCTTATACTCTCGGAATTTCTCAAAAGCCTCGGATTTATGTTTCATCAGATAAATGAATCCGTATCTTGAGTAATCATCCGTGAAAGTAATGAAATAGGAAAAACCACCTCTCGCATGTGTAGACATTGGACCGTATACATCGTTGTGTATGAGTCCTAAGAGCTCGCTCGCTCTTACTCCTTGTCCAGTAAATGGAGTCTTTGTCATCTTTCCTTTGAGACAAGATTGACAAGTGTCATAAGTTTGATATTCGAACGAGTCCAAATATCCTTCTCTATGCAACTTAGTCAACCTTCTCTCATTGATGTGACCCAGTCTACAATGCCATAAGAAAGCTTTATTTAAATCTGGAGACTTTCTTTTTAGTGTGTTCTGGACATTGAAAATTTGGAGTTGGTTTAAAACATATATGCCGTTATTCAGAGTACCAGACCCAATCAAACCATGATTAAGGTGGATGTTAACAACATCTCTTACAAACGTGAAATCATAACCTTTATTTGATAACAAGGAAACTGATATGATATTACACGTTAAGCTTGGTACAAAATAACAGTTATGTAAAACCAAAATATGTCCACTCGTCAATCCTAGGTGATAATCCCCGACGGACGCAGCTCCCACGCTAGCTCCGTTAGCAACCTTTAGGGTCATATCACCTTCCTTCAGCACTCTACGGTTTCTCAGTGCCTGCAAAGAATTGCAAATATGAGATCCTGATCCGGTATCCAATACCCAGGAAGTAGAGTTGATCGACAGACAATTCTCAATTACAAACACACCTGAAGTCGAAGCCACAGCTTGCTTCGGATCCTGGTTCTTGGCGTTCCACGCCTTGCAATCCTTCTTCCAGTGCCCTTTCCTGTGACAATGGAAGCACTCATCCTGGCCAACTACCGGCGCTGCAAACTTTTTCTTTCCCTTCCCTCTCACCTTACTAACACCTCCTCTAGGTTTGGGTGCGGCCTTCTTCTTCCTTCCTTTGGCCCTAGCCTTGGACCCGGAAGAAGATGCACCGCCAACAAACATAGCGGGTGTTTCCCTTGCCTTCTGCAAGGTGCCCTCTGCACTCCTTAACATGTTCAGGAGTTCCGCAAGTTCAACTTCTTTTCCTTGAAGGTTGAAGTTGAGGATAAACTGGGCGTAGGTAGGAGGAAGGGACTGGAGAATAAGGTCTGTATAGAGCTCATTATCCAAAGTCGTCCCAAGGTCTGCGAGCTCTTCAATATAGCCGATCATCTTTAGGACATATTCACCTACCGATGACCCGACAGCCAACCTCGCTCGAAACAAGTTCTTAGAGGTCCCGTATCTTGCTATACGAGATTGCTCTCCATAAAGTTCCTTTGTATGGAGAAATATGCCATCTAGGGACATATCCTCGTGCCTCCTCTGATGTTCATTGTTCATTGAGGCAAGCACGATGCACTTGGCTCTCGCGCAATCTAAATCCCAGGTTTTGCGGATTTCCTTATCCGCATTGCTGGATTTGGGACCAGGGACAGCAGGTGCCGTAGCGGTGAGGATGTATCCCAATTTGTCATAGGTCAAAGCCATTTTGACATTCCGCAGCCAATCTTTATAGTTTGGCCCTGTCAGTATATTTTTCTCTAAAAGTAACTTAAGTCCAGTCATTTTCAGGGTCGCTGCAATTAGGAGAGAGAGAAGAAAACTCTTTAGCATGATGCTCTTGCAAGTTTAGAGTGGTTTTTAGTTTATCTAAACTGGATGGCTCCCACTGTTTCTCGAATCCTTCCTCAAACCATAAAAGAAGAATTAGCCAGGACTATTCTCACCGTACAATACTTGCTTAACCGTTCAGCCAGGCCAGTGTCGATACTTCGAGGGAGGTTTTCCGACGCTTTCGCGAAGTTCCTTAATTAAATAACCTCTTTTCTCTGGGGGCGTAACCCCGCTGACACCTTTCTGGACACCTACTTGGTTTATAGCATTGATCGTTAAGTGACGAATATCCTGATAAGTAGCATATACTCACAGTAGGATCGGGATCCAAATATCATCGTATGATAATGTTGAAGGAATCCTACCAACATTCATCAAACTCCAAATGGTATGCATCTCTTTGCAAATTTCAGTTTCTTTAGAAATTCCCGATATATATTTTTGCCCCATGCTCTTATGACCTTGGCGTTGGTCAAAATATCATAAGTCACATGTCAAGTTCTGCCCATCATTATCTTGTTAATTTGAACCCATCCGTACATATCCTTGACGTTGGCCAAAATGATCATACGACTGTCCCAAACTAACTCATCTACCTATGCAACAAATGAATACCCAGCAGCTACCAAACACTATGCCTTGGCGTTGGTCAAAATACATAGCTTGAATACTACTGAATACCCAGATGAAATGACGGAGGGCTACGACTGGTTTTGGCGAAACCGTGAACGTAGTGAACTTGATATAACCGAAGGAACCTGATAGCTTTTAAAAGGAGTGGTTAAAGCTCCATATTTAAAAATATCTGTTTTTTTAAAATTAACCGAGTGATTTCTTTTAAATTGTTCCAACGATTTAAACTTTGGTTTGTTTTTCTTTGCATTATAGATAATGCGTCCCATCATTAACCTATCATTGCAGAAAACAACGAAAATACAACGTTCTCTTATGCCATCCGCATTCGCCACGGGGTCCCGTCATCACCCGTTAGGTTACTTAACTAACGACAGAGCGGGGGCTGGGCTAGCGCGGGTGTAAAACATAAGTGACGTCTAAATAGCTATCATATATATATATATTTTACATTCGTCTGACGCAATGATATACATTCCAGAACACAGATAAACAATATTGGATTTGCAAGCAATCTGTATTTCTTTTGAGCCTGCAAGAAAAGACAGATTACACAGTTGTGATGAATAGCCATTACCCCACCCTCGACCCTTACGGGTACGGCAAACTACCCGCCCGGCAGTTTGTGCACCCCACCTTGGGTCAGTCCTAGGAGCAAAAACAGTAAAATGAAATAATACAACGGTGGCTACAACCGCAACCTGGATGTGCCCCGCAAAAATAATATTACAACAAATTACATTTACAACAAATGAATTAAATAATAACCCATTGCATAACCCCGGCTATACACCACAACAGTCCAATACAGTTCATATGCACAAACAGATAAAACCATTACAGAAATGTGCAACCCCCTGCCAACCGACATACTAGCAGTTAGGGGAGGTTTACGAACACATTATACAATCACAGATATAATCCAATATGCAAATACTGTACAATTTCGATCGATTAAACGCATTTAACATTGCTCCATTACTGCTCTGTAAACTTGAAACCTGAGCAAAATTAAAAAATACCAGAGAATCCCAAATATCACAGAGAACCACCACAAGAAAAATGGCTCCCTGAATCGTCAACTCGGCGGCGGAAACGCGGCGCTACATGTGCTAGCCGCCGCGGATCCGCGGCGCCGTAGGCGATTCAGGGGACCAAATTTTTTGTGTGTTCTACTGCTGTCATTTTAAGCTTTCTGAACATCCCTGAAAAATTTTTGGACTTCATTTAAAATTCGACAGAAACTTGACAGTTCGGGGTTTTCCGGTTTCGTTTTTTCCGTTCGAAATTCGTACAAATTTGCAATTAAGTTATTTATTGTTTAGCGAGGCTCTGATACCACTGTAAGTCGATGTACTACACCCCAATACATGTGGGGAGGCGGAATTTTCAAAAACGAACTTGTTTAGTGAACAAACATCGACTAACCGCTTGAATCGAAGCTAAACGATAACTAACCAAACATATAGTTGTTCTAAACTACTATGCTTAGGGATTATACCTATCGAACCAAGTCCTTCGTCTTTACGATCTCCTCGTCCTCCTCGGCCTTCTCTTTGTAGTAGACGATCCACCCGAGAGCAAAACTCCAAGCTTAGCCTCTAAACTTGAGGCAACTAACCTTCTTGGATTGCTAATCAAAGAAGATAGATGAGATAGAGTGAGGGTAATGGATTGTTTAGTCTAACTAATCCTTGTTCTCAACACATGAGGGGTGAGGATTAGGGTTTGAAGAGAGTGAGCTTGAGAAGAGAGAATGTGAATGATATTATGAGTGAGAATAGTAAGTTATCATAATATATATGAAGCATTATCTTTTAAAAGAGAAAAGAAAATAAGTGATGAATAATCATGCTTCATAAATATCAAGTGGTGATTCATTATCATGAGTCATTAAGCATTTATGATGCATTAATGACTATGATGAATCACTCTCATGACTCACTAATCTCATTCAATGCATATGACACCTAAACCTCCTTAGTCACCATCTTCTAGAAGCTTCTCGAGTAATTACGAGAACGCCCCTCCGATCCGTAAAAATACGGAAAAACTTTAGACTGTATAAATCCGATAACCGGATACCAGTAACTGGCTTAAACCAAAGCCGACTGGTAAAAACTGTCCAAACGACGTAAGTGTGTAAACACATATATGCGTCCGAACCCTTTGTCGTAAAACCATACGACCTCTATATCGTTTCGCCTGGAGTAGGAAACTCTCTGTGTGGGACTCTAGAGACTCGACTACTACGCTGGCAGTGGGTTTAACCACAGACCGCAAGCGGCACTAGCTGTACGTAACGGTCCCCAGGTAGTTGTCGATAAGAAGGCCGATGAGGAAACCCATCCGAACTCCTACTGAGCCTGCTGTGACAATCTCCATACAGTCCGGTCCGTTCGTCCAAGACTATCGCATATCGGGCCTAGGGGGGCGGCAAACGTCAGTCCCCTAATAGCGGTATAAGTCGTGTCGGAGCGAAGCCCATTACACCCTGAGAAACTACTGGAACCTACCAGCAAATCTCGCTTGCCCTGGCCAGGGACTTTGCGTAATGGCTCTCTGACACAGCGCGGTATCTACTCCCAATACCGGGAGGGACGAATCCTGTCTAACCGCCACTTCCTCCAAGTGCTCGGGACTGCACCCAACTGCTACCTGTTTGCACGACTCCTTTGAGCCGTGGTAGGGTAGCAATCTAAGAACAGTGGGACACACTCGAGGCGAAGTAGCAGTGTCAAGTCTGCGGACTATGCTGTACTCATGTCACCTGGGAACTGTTCACTGACGACTGGTATAAAACCAACCAACAGTTCCCTGTGAGTCCTGTCCGGTGTACCCGTAACCTAATGAGCACCTGCATACTATCTCCAGTACGACGTACTGACGGCTGTGGGACAGACCATCTCCCCAACTGGGATGAGAAGCGTACACACTAGTCTACTCCGGAGTATCGATGCTCTGTCTCGATAATCCAACGACCAGGGACCTGAATAAGGATGTGCTTGTAGACTACCCAGCCCCCACTAGTGTGACTGCCATCACAACGCTGGTAGACAAGCAAGATCCTAAGAGCTCTATCAATACGTACACTCACATATTAAAATAGAAAAACCAAGTAGCATACTACCATGTTTAGCAAGACTGTTATATACATGTGAATATCCCAAACTTCCATTAAGTAATATACAAACTAGTATGATACAGTAATGGCCTTCTAGGGTATAAACACTAACATTATCAACATGTATCAGAGAGACAGTATAATAATACAAGGGTACATATTAAGATAAAGAGCAACCAGATAGCATACTATTATGTCGAGCAAGAAATTCCTCTATATATATGTCCAAGCATCCACTATATCATACAATAATGGCCTCTAAAGCATACATATTCCAAATATTTTAGTGATAAACAATTAACTTTTGGAAGTTCATGATATTTTATTGAAAAAATTGTCTTTTGGTAACTTGATAGTATTTTATCGAAACTTGTTAATCTTTCATTTTTAGAAAAATAAGTTTATTATATTTTGAAAATAAGGATTTGTAATTTGTATATATATTAAAAATTAAATTTCTTTATTTATTTAGAAAATTCATTTTTCTTAAAAACCGTATTTAAAACTTTTCATGACCGAATGCTCCGTGAGGAGGTCTGCATCTCGCTCAACTAGCCCAAGAATGTGCGATAATCCGTACCATCCATTAGCGCGTTCCCTAAAGAGGGTTGTAAATACATAATCAAAAAGGAATCGAAATATTGTTTTAAAAGAAACCGATTTTAAAGTAAGTGGTATTTTAATGCAATATTTTTTTCGTACCAAAAATTCATACAAAAAGGTATCTTGCTATGAAACAAGAGTGTACGTGAGGGGTAGGTCGTTACCCTTTGAAGTTTTTCATAAAGGTATAGTTTTAACAAAACTAGAAGGGAATGATATTAAAGTTCTTGGTATTTTAATGAAAATGTTAAATTAATGTTATTTTACATGAGAATTTTGATGAAATTTGATTCTAAACATTATGGTTTAAGGTTTTAAGTGATGTGTATAAGTTAGATTTAACAAAGTATTAAAGATAAGGAGTTTTCTAGGATTTTGAAAATGATATCGGTATTAACTCCACTTACCGATATACGTTTTGAAATGGAATTTCAAAGAAAAAGAAGAGAGATTGAAAGGCACTTACTTGATTATGTTAAGAAAGGGTAGGAGAAGAGGAGAGTGTTGTCGTGGTGTCGCGGGAGCTCTGGATGTTTCTTCGATTCTTCGCCGGAAGTTGACCGCTTGCTAACTCGTTTTTACTCCACTTGTACTTAGGAATTTTTTTAGAGTTTTGAGTAGAATTTTCAGAATGATGTTGAGCCAAAATGCGGGGTGGTATTTATAGTGTAGAATTAAGGTTTGGGAATAAAAATGTGGATTAAAAAGTATTAAAATTTATTTTAATTGTGAAATGAAGGGTCTCTGTTTGATTGCAGGAAAATCAGACAGTGCAGAGGAGTTAGGGGTAGGTGAAAAGACAAGTGTGCAGAGCACGGGGCTCTTTGGGCAAATCCAGACCGTCGGCGCCGACCATTATGGGCTTTCCGCTGGCCGATCTAGGGCTTTGGGGCTATGGATTTATGCTACGTGTACATCTCAATGTTTACTCCATTTTCTACATGTTTGATTTTTCTGAATTTTCATTTTTCTGTGTATTGCACGTGTAAACTTTTGGGCTTCCAAAATGTTAAAAAGAAAAATCGAAAATAAATATTGCGTCTGATAGGAATCGAACACAGGGGCTAAGTCACAGCAGTGCAAGGCTTTACCAATGAGCTATAAGTTGTTTCTTGCCGTTATTTAACAAAATTGACTTATAACTCAAACTCAGGCTGTAAACTCATTTCTGTACATTAAACTGGAAAATTCCGGTACAGTAAATTCAGAGTCGTCACATTCTACCCTCCTTATAAAAATTTCGCCTTTGAAATTTACATTTACATAGGGGCTAATTTTCAAATAAGTAAGGGTATCTTGCACGCATGTATTCTTCTTGTTCCCATGTTGATTCTCCTGGTGAATCTTTTCTCCATATCACCTGGACCAAATTTACTTCCTTGTTCCGCAGTGTCTTTACCTTTCGGTCCAGGATCTCAACGGGTTGTTGTTCACAAGTTAGGTCCGTCTGTACAGTGAGCTCAGAGTGATCAAGTATGTGGCTGGGGTCGCTCACATATCGACGTAGCTGGGATATATGGAACATGTTGTGCACTCCTTCCAATGAGGGTGAAAGTGCTGAACGGTATGCCACTTCTCCAACTCGTTCGAGTATGTCGAACGGTCCTATATATCTTGGACTTAGCTTACCCCTCTTGCCAAAGCGGATCACTTCTCGGTTTGGAGAGATCTTCAAAAAAACATGGTCGCCAGGTTGGAACTCCAGATGTCGCCACTTTGCATTTTCCCAATATTTCTGTCTGTCTTGGACTATGCGCATTCTTTCCCTAATCGTGCGAACAACGTTCACAGTTGCCACGATCATCTCTGATCCAAGGAGTTCACGATCTTCGATATTGTCCCAACTTAGTGGTGATCGACACTTCTATCCGTAGAGTGTTGCGAATGATGCCATTCCAATGCTTGCCTGATAGCTGTTGTTGTATGAAAACTCCACAAGGTGTAGGTGATCTTCCCACGAACCTCTAAAGTGTAACATATAATCTCTTAGCATGTCTTCTAGAATCTGAATTGTTCGCTCGGACTGTCTGTCCATTTATGGATGGTAAGCCATGCTGAAGTTCAAACTTGTTCCTAGGCTAGCTTGCAGACTCTGCCAAAACTGTGATCGGAATCTTGTATCACGATCGGAGATGATGCAAACGGGTACTCCATATAATTTTACGATCTCCTGCATGAGTTCATGGGTATCAAATATAGTACACTTTGAGGTTAAATCTTACTTTAATTCATGCTTACCTCCATGTACTTTTTTGCTAACGCCTCGGTAGATTGCCCAACTCGAAAGGGGATAAAGTGAGCCGACTTGGTGAGCCGATCCACAATAACCCATACTGCATCGTTACCCTTCGTGCTGCGAGGAAAGGCGGTAACGAAGTCCATGGTAATGTGCTGCCATTTCCATTCTGGGATTGGTAATGGCTGAAGTAGACCAGCAGTTCTGTGATATTCAGCATTTACTTGCTGACACACCAAACACTTGGCTACGCTTCTGCCTACTACGCGCTTCATTCTATGCCACCAGTACTGTTGCCGTAAATCCTTATACATCTTTGTACCACCGAGGTGTAAAGAATAAGGAGATCTGTGAGCTTCTTTCATCAACTCTTCTCGAACTGGGCCGTGTAGCACACACAATCGATTTCCATATCTCAAGGATCCATCTTCATGGATGATGAAGTCAGTTCGAAGTCCACTTTCTACTTGTTCTCGGATCTTTTGTAGCTTGGCTCACTTGCTTGAGCTGCCTTAATTTGATTGACAATAGTAGATTGGACTTGTAAGTTCATCAAATACGAAGCGTTACCTGGCATAACTACTTCGATCGCCAATCTGTGCAATTCTTGCTGTAGCTTCCACTGAGCGGTGAGATTCATTGCTAATGGCTGGCGGCTAACTGCATTAGGAACTATGTTCACCTTTCCAAGATGATACTGTAGGTTGATGTCAAATTCCGCCATGAGTTCTAACCATCTTCTCTGCCACATGTTTAATTCCTTTTGAGTAAATACATACTTCAGACTCTTATGGTCAGTGTATATATCCACTCGTTCTCCCAAGAGATAGTGGCGCCAAATCTTAATTGCAAAGATAACGGCTGCCAACTCCAGATCATGTGTCAGATAGTTGCGCTCATGTACCTTTAGCTGTCTTGATGCAAAAGCTACAACTCTTCCATCCTGGTGTAGAACATATCCTAATCTCTTACCGGACGCATCGCAATGCACAACGAACCCTCCAGATTGATTTGGTATTACGAGAATAGGAGTAGAAGTTAATCTTGACTTGAGTTTTACAAAAGCGTTTTCACATGCTTCTGACCACACGAATGCTTTATCTTTACGTGTGAGCTTAGTCAGGGGTGCTGCAATATTTGAAAATCCTTCGATGAATCGTTGGTAGTATCCTTCTAATCCTAAGAAACTTCTTATATCTTTCACTATCTTTGGTGTCGGCCATTCGCCGACAGCTCACATCTTAGCTGGATCTACTGAGATTCCTTCGCCTGAAAAAATATGCCCAAGAAATCTGACTTGATCTAGCCAAAATTCACATTTGCTGTACTTGGCGTAGAGTTGATGTTGTCGTAATGTCTCCAGGACAATCCGTAAATGCTCGGCATGTTCTTTCCGATCTTTTGAGTACACCAGGAAGTCGTCGATGAAAATAACAACGAGCCTGTCAAAGTACTCTCGGAAAACTTGGTTCATCAGGTTCATAAATATAGCAGGTGCATTGGTAACTCCAAATGGAATTATGAGATACTCATAATGACCATATCGAGTCCTAAACACCGTTTTCGGAATATCGGAATCTTTGACCTTTACCTGATGGTAACCCGAACGAAGATCTAGCTTCGAAAATACACAAGACCCGCTTAACTGATCGAAAAGATTATCGATGTGAGGTAGTGGATACCTGCTCTTAATCGTCACTTCGTTCAAAGCTCGATAATCCACACACATCCTGTATGAACCTTCTTTCTTCTTCACGAGCAAAACTGGAGATCCCCAACTTGAAGTACTGGGACGAATCCAACCTTTCTTCAGGAGTTTGTCTAACTGAATACGGATCTCCTTCAATCCTTTTAGACTTAACCGGTATGGATCTTTGATTACAGATTGCGCACCAGGTATTAAGTCAATGCTAAACTCAAGAACTCGATCGGGAGGCAAACCTGATATATCTTCAGGGAACACATCCTCGAACTCTCGAACTACTTCTGGTTTTTCTTATTTCACCGGTAGAGCAAACACTTCTGCATTCTTTGGCTTAGCACGGAAGATTACTGGCTTCAAAGTTCTATCTCCACTCTTGAAGTAGAAGACTGGGTGATGTGGTATCTCAAATACTACCCTCCTTTGACGGCAGTCAATCGTAGCATAGAAAACTCCCAGCCAGTCCATTCCCACCACAACGTCGAAGTTTGGGATGTCCAGTACTTTGAAATTCACGCAGAATTCTCGTCCGCAAACTATAACTGGACACTGATCAAATACCACAGTTGCTTTCAAGACTTTATTCCCGGAATTGACATTCCAGCTTGAAATGAGTGGCTTCACGGGAATCGCATGCGTTCTCACGAATCGTTGTGATATGAAATAGTGTGACGCTCCAGTGTCGAATAGTGCGAGTGCAGGAAGGATGGCTACTAGTATAGTACCTAAATTGTGTGGAATAGGTTTAGGTATAGGAAAAGTATATTGATATTCATAGATCGAAAATGTTTGAAAGGATTGGGAATTACCAGTGATTACTTGGCCGATGGCTTCGGCTTCCTCAACCGTCATTGTTAAAGCCTGACGTCTGGGTACATCTCTCCTTGCTGGAGGCACATTCCTCTGTCCTTGGGGCACGTTTCTCTGCCCTTGAGGTACGTTTCTCAGTGCCTGGTGGAACTGCCGTTGAGGCTGTGCAGGAGGTCCATATGGAGGTGGTGCAGGTAGGGCTAGTCGAGGTGCAGGAGCTTAAATAGTTGGCCGATGTGGAATCGTGATTGCTGGTTTGGGTGCCGGAGCTGTGTTGAAACGATATGGACATGCTTCAATAGAGTGAGCAGATGCGTCACAAACTAGACACAGGCCATTTGCACGCCTGCAGTCTTTCGCCAGGTGTCCCGTCCTCTTGCAGTAGAAGTAAAAGTCTGGACTGGGCCGGTTAAATGATCCTTTTGGTCTCCTGGATGAAATTGTCGGCCTAGAAGAGGCTCCTCCTGTCATCTGAGTGGCAGGGCGTTTCACACCGGCAGTATGCCCTTCTTCTTCACAATTGCCTCATAACGTCGGGCAGCCTTCAGAGCAAGATCATGAGTTGGGAAATCTCCTTTAGCGAGTGCAGCTTAGATTTCTGGTTCCAATCCTTGCTGAAATTGTCGTGCCCAGATCTCAGTAGTAGGAATCAGGTGTGCAGCGAACCTTTTACTACCTTGTGTTAGCAGTGTAATGAGTGAAATCAGGAATTTGAATTTGAGACAATATCTTACCTGCTAAGCATGGTAAACTCAGCATTGTATTCATCCACAGACTTGACCCACATCGAGCCTTATTGTAGATGGATGAACTGCTGCTCCATGTCAAAACGGGCAGTCTCAGGGAAGTACTTCGCATCGAACAAATCACAAAATATCTTCCATTCTATCGGTTGGGTGAGACGGATTTCTTTAGCCTTCCACCAGACTCTGGCGTTGCCTGTTAATTGCAGCTTCGCAACTCTCACCCAAGCAATATCTAGAACTTGTGTTGCTGCCAGCTCATCTTCGATAGACTGAGCCTATTCTTCTGCCTCCAGTGTGCTCTCTTTTCCTTAGAAGTGCTTTAGATGCAGTTCCCGGAATTGTTCGACTCCGGGTGCCTCTGCTTCTAGGCGGTGCATGAAGATAGCAGTCTGCTACTGCTGACCCTCCAAGGGACTCTTGATCGCCTCAAGCAGTACCGTTTGCTCATTGATGGGAGCTACAATGGTAGGTGGTGGTGGTAGAGTAGACGGTGGGGTGCTGCCATTGACGTTCGTGCTGGTGTTATTGCGGGAATCCATAACCTTGATAGAAAAGGAATGGTAAGGATAGATTCAAGAAATTAGAAATGTAAGGAATGTATAGTTTCTAATTCTTATAATTCTTGTGATATATTGTTTAAGACTTCATGCAGAACTGACCTGTACGGGCCACCAACAAAACCTGTCACGCCCTGCTTCCCAGTAGACGGAAACGATGACGTGGCAGGCCGCAACGTATTTACTAAGAAATAAATACGTTAAGCGCAATTAAACAATATATAAAATGAACAAGAATGATAAAAGAATTAAAATAAACAGCAACTTTTATTTACATTCATCTTTGCATACAAATTTTTTGAAAAGGAAAGATATAATGAAATAAGCAGTGCCTAAACAGTGGTATACAAAATAAAAGTAAGTACAAGAAGAGCTAGTAGTCCGGCTGAGCGGTGAGCTGATCCAAGTCCTCCGGGGTAGGCTCGATCTCCTGAGAGTCCGGTCCTCCTGGCGAACATTCCAAAGAAAGAAATAGAAGTAATGTCGTCAGCGAACTAGCGCTCGGTAAGTCCCAAAAGAAGAAGAGAATATAGCAAGTAATGTGAAAAGAACATGTAAGGCGTGTATGATTGATTACCGGTATATGATGATTATTATAATGTAGTTGTTTGTAGCTTAATACAGAAGATATTCGTGTATACGAGAGGAGTCCATCTTACCCCACGGACAATGCTAACATGTAATACAAGGCCTCGTCATAACCCATGAGACAACGGCATGAGAATTTATGTAGGTGTCTTTTAAGTGACCTCTCGTGCCACGATATACGTTCCGTACCAATCTACCCCTTTATCCCTGCGTAATGTGTTGTATAGAATATAATTACAAGTCTTACCGAAACCATGAATACAAGTTGTTCAAGTAGTCATGTTCAGGATGTAATCAATTAGTCAAGTAGTCAAGTCAAGTTATAACCATAGTTTGGTCAAGTCAGGTCAAGTATACATGTTTGATATTGTTGTTTTATTCAAGTATTCATGTTCATGTTCAAGTATTCATGTTTGATATCGTATTCAAGTTTGAATTAGATTCAGATTTGAGTTAGACTCAGACAGACTCAGACACTTGTAAACTGATTTAGATCCTGAATTAGGTTCGGGAGTCATCGGTAACTGCTGCATATGGACGACAGGATTTATGTCTTTTTCCAAGACAATTACCATTGACAACACCATTAATTTTTCTATCTGAAATAGGCAAGCACTTACTTTCTCTGGCTCCCTTGGGCTCAAGAGAATTGATCCCGCTTAAACCTATATTTACTAAAGTCCTTAAATATTGTTTTTATATAGCTCAAGGGGGTTTTATGATTTTTTTATAATATAGTTAAAAATAAAGCTCGAGGGGTTATTTATATTATTAGGGTTTTCATGATCATGGGTTTTCAGGATTTGAGGTATTTTAGTGATAAACAATTAACTTTTGAAAGTTCATGGTATTTTATTGAAAAGAGTTGTATTTTGGTAACTTGATGGTATTTTATTAAAACTTGTTAATCTTTTATTTTTAGAAAAATAAGTTTATTATATTTTGAAAATAAGGATTTGTAATTTGTATATATATATATATTAAAAATTAAATTTCTTTATTTATTTAGAAAATTCGTTTTTCTTTAAAACCGTATTTAAAACCTTTCGAGACCGAATGCTCCGTGAGGAGGTTTGCATCTCACTTTACTAGCCCAAGGATATGCGATAATCCGCACCATCCATTAGCGGGTCCCCTAAAGAGGGTTGGAGAGGCATAATCGCAAAGGAATCGAAATACTGTTTTAAAAGAAACCGTTTTTAAAGTAAGTGGTATTTTAATATAATATTTTCTTCGTACTAAAAATTCATACAAAAAGGTATCGTGCTATGAAACAAGAGTGTATGTGAGGAGTAGGTCATTACCCCCATGAAGTTTTTTCTAAAGGTATAGTTTAACAAAACTAAAAGGGAATGATATTAAATTTCATGGTATTTTAGTGAAAAGGTTAAATTAAAGTTATTTTACATGAGAATTTTGATGAAATTTGATTCTAAATATTATGATTTAGGGTTACAAGTGATGTGTACAAGTTAGATTGAACAATGTATTAAAGAGAAGGAGTTTTCTAGGGTTTTGAAAAAGATATCGGTATTAACTCCACTTACCGATATACGTTTTGAAATGAAATTTCAAAGAAAAGGAAGAGAGATTGAGAGGGACTTACTAGTTGATTATGTTAAGAAGGGGTAGGAGAAGAGGAGAGTGTTGTCGTGGTATCGCGGGAGCTCTGAATGTTGCTTCGATTCTTCGCCGGAAATTGACCGCTTGCTAACTCCTCTTTACTCCATTTGTACTTAGGAAATTTTTGAGAGTTTTGGCTAGAATTTTCAGAATGATGTTGAGCCAAAATATGGGATGGTATTTATAGTGTAGAATTAAGGTTTAGGAATTAAAAATGTGGATTAAAAAGCATTAAAATTTGGTTTAATTGTGAAATGAAAGGTCTCTGTTTTTTGCAGGAAAATCAAACAGTGCAGAGAAATTAGGGGTACGTGAAAAGACAAGTGTGCAGTGTACGGGGCTCTTTAGGCAAATCCATACCGTCGGTGCCGGCTATTATGGGCTTTCCGTCAGCCGATCTAGGGCTTTGGGGCTCTGGATTTGTGCCACGTGTACATCTCAGTGTTTACTCAATTTTCCACATGTTTGGTTTTTCTGACTTTTCATTTTTCTGTGTATTGCACGTGTAAAATCTTGGGCTTCCAAAAAGTTATAAAAAAAATCTGAAAAAAATATTGTGTCTGATTGGAATCGAACACAGGGGCTACATCACAGCAGTGTAAGGCTTTACCAGTGAGCTAAAAGTTGTTTCATGCTGTTATTTAACAAAATTGAGTTATAGCTTAAACTCAGGCTGTAAACTTATTTCTGTACATTAAACTGGAAAATTCCTTACAGTAAATTCAGAGTCGTCACACACATACACACACAGATATACATGTATTAGTGTGTCCCCGTATCTTACTCATATCTGTATTCGAATCCGTGCTATATTGACTAGAACTATAAAGAAATAAGTATAGACGAACAAAAGTAACATACGTACCATCATCTCTTTCAACTCCTCAACTTGGGTGCTCAGTGTGGCCATCCATATCTCCAGACTTCGCTCGCGGGGGTACCAGAAGTAACCGCTGGGGAGGAGGTCAACTTCAACTGGTCCTTGCTGGGACCAGTTTCTCGGCCTCTCTCCCAACCACCGTGGTGCCCTCCGTGTACGGCAACTAGGATAGGGGTCAGCACGGCCGGATCGGTCTCTGCGCTAAAATCAATCCCTGATATCTCTGCATGCTGCATTATCCGCGCCTACACCATGTAAAGCATTCAAACGTAAGTAAACCCTTTTAAATTTAAACTTATAAAAACAAAATCCTATTCGAATTAGAACATTTATTAACACTTACGCAATACTCCTCGGTAGCAGCATCGGGATATCAAAACCCGTGACAGGATCCATCGATGTGGTATGGATGGACAGATAATCCGTCAACACATTCGGTGTACCACGTGCCGCCATGGTCCGAGCTCTCTGTAATTCACCAAAAACATACATATATAACATATCTTTTCATATTGCATTATATCAAAAGAGATATATTATAATTTACTTTTGCTTCCGTGGCACAAGTAATGTTTCTCGACCCACCCGTGTAGGTGGGTCAACCCCTCTTTGTGAACTTCTGATTCTCCTTGTTTTTGGCAGCATGTTTCACGTTGCGCTCGGACGTCCAAAACTCGCACAACAGAGCCTATGTCTCTATATCGACATCGGTAAAGACCGGAGACTATAGGAGAGCCGGTCTCTCCGCCTCGGGGGTCGCCAGGCACATATCTTTTATGGTAAATTTTTATGTTTACATTATCATCGAGTATCATACACTTATCTATTGTTGTTTTCCACTAAACCACCTTAAAATTTTTCCTAAGAAAAGTTTTTCTTTAATTTTACTAAATTACACTAAATTGCCCTTAACTATTGTTGGTTTTTCACCAAACCGTCTTAACAAATTTAACTAAACGATTAATCTTCTTAAATTAACTAAATAAATATAAATTTCACTAAAATACCCTTGACTATTGTTGTTATTCACTAAACCATCATTAAATTTTTTTAGGAAATATCCATTGCTGAATTTTATTTTTTACACTAAAATACACTTAACAATGGATATTTACTATAAATTTCACTAAAATACCATAAACTATGGTTGCTTTTCACTAAAATGCCTACAACAATTCACTAAAAAGTTACCTTAAACCTAACTCTTACACCTAATTGATAATAAGTTTAACCTTAAACCTAGTCATAACAATAACCTTAACCATTAACCCCTAATTAATCTTAATCATAAAAATAACCCTAATTAACTCTAACCCTACCCATAGTCCTAGACCTAACCATAATCATAACCCTAACCCTATCCCTAACCCTAACCTCCTAATTAACCCTAACCCTAACCCATAATCACCCTAATTAACCCTTAACACGGCCCCTAACTGACACTATACCCTTAACCCTAATCCTAAATTCAACAACATTAACAACAAAAACAACCAAATAATAAATTAATTCCTACAAGAAATCGAAATCAAAATTAATTAGGAAAATAAGATTCAAAATGGAATAAATTAACTAACCTGGAGATGAATCGATGGCTAGAAGGTGGTGGTAGAGTAATCGACGGATGGTGGTGGCTTGCGACGAGGCGGCAAGGCTGTAGAGGAATCGACGGCTCCTGCTCGACGAGGCTATGTCGGGAAGTAGGAGGGGGAGGGCTTCGACGGCGGAGGATCGGCCACTGGAGGTTCGGAGGAGAGGACTTTAGATGAGGAAGAGGTCAGAGGAGATGGAGGCGCCGTTGGAGGTCGTAGGAGGTCGGAGGAAACGACGAGAGAGGAAGAGGAGACAAGGACGCTGGAGGTTAGATGAGTCAATGAGGTCGGAGGAGGCGACGGGAGCACTGTAGCTCGAGGATGGGGGAAGGAAAATTTTGGGGGAAATAATTTTGGAGATATTAGGGGGTATTGTGGGAACGGGGAGAGAAAATTTGGTTTTTATTTTTTTTTTAAAACGTCTGACTTTCCTCCTACGGTGCAAATCGTAGGGCCTTCTCTTGCGGCACCGTAGAGACAACTGCAGATGTTAAATTTTTATAATTTATATATATATATGCCCTACGGTCTAGACCCTAGGGGAGTATTTTGCCCCTACGGTGCGAACCGTAAGAACAAACTAAAATTGCCCTTACAGATTTTCTCATCCGTAACAGCAAGTCATCTTTGTACTGGTGATAGGCACCTTCCGCAGGCAATCTCCGTCACCACCATCGACCGTTAATCTTTATGATTATTTATATTATAAGGTATTATTTTTTAATTGTTACTTTGATATTTATTGCATAATTACTGAGCAATTCAATTTTCTTTATATTTCAATTGAGTATTATTTACCTGCTTTCAGTAAATAAGCTTAAGAATTATTGAAAACATATTATATGTAAAATTTACATATAGTTTTGTTAAATATATGTCCATTAAGTAAAATGTACCAATTTTGATTTGTTAAGCCCGTAGTTAGTGGTGCTAAATAAAACTTTCCCTGCATGGCACAGGGTTACATGCTAGTTCATTGATACAATTATCTGTTAGTTACCAATTGTAAGGCTGGTGTAATTTTTTCCCTTAATTTTTCCTTAAAGAAAACCATTTAAATTTTGGAAACAGATCACGCAAACTGTCTTAATTATGTGGTAGGTGTTTAGATCTATATTGATCTAAAACGGTGTAGGACTGATAGAGTCAATTAGACTAGAAATGATCTGGATTCCATTCTAAATTGTGCGTATGTGATGGAGGCTGTGATCTCCCTCAGATATTGTCCTCCGTCGATCTGATTGCGAGCGGTTTTTAGCGGCTAAGATTTGTTTTTGAGGGTTGTTGAGAGTGTGGATGTCAATGGGTTGTTGGAAATTATTGAGGCCGAGTTACCTACAAGGGAAGTTCCGGGATGGGAAACCACCGTAGAACTCTCCGACGATCAAATTAGTGCCGGGGAATAAGAGTAGCATAGCGACTTATTGGGTTGAGTTCACGTTACCCGAGTCGTCTGAAAGAGGGATTTATATAGTGGTCGCATATAGCGAGTAGGCGCGAGATCTTCGCCGTCAGTTACGCCCCAGCGTTATTCTTGCATTAATGGCGGGATACGCCCATTAATGGGGGGACGCGCTAGCTTAGGAAGCGGAACATGGGGAGGTGGATATCTCGCTCTGGAGAGATGCGCGGAGCCGTCCCGGAGGCACTTAGGTTCCGCGCTCTCGGTTGATCGGGAAAGCTGAGAAAGCTCGGCCTGTCAGGAGGCTTGGAGACGAGCAGAGATGCCGAGAAAGCTCGGCCTATCAGATGGCTCGGAGAAGATCAAGGAGGTCGAGAAAGCTCGGCATGTCAGATGGCTCGGAGACGAGCAAGGAGGCCGAGGAAGCTCGGCCTAACAGGAGGCTCGGAGACGAGTAGGGCGGCCCAGGAAGCTCAGCCTGTCAGATGGCTCGGAGACGAGCAAGGAGGCTAAGGAAGCTCGGTGGACTGCTCGGAGGTGAGCTGTTGGCTGTTTGTTAGGTGAATGTGGAAAGTACTCAGGGAGTCTCCTAAAGGTCGGATGTGTTCTCGACGAGGTCCCGAGGAACGCCCCCACTGCATCTCATTTATTCCACCTCTGTCGCCTTTGGGACACATTCGCCACGTGTTGTAATCTGAGGAAATACCACTTGTGAGCCTCATCATTAGCCCCCACTCTCGTTCCGACCTATTCATGGGTCGGATCGAGAGTGGTCTGCTTGGTTTTCTTCTGCTCAGTTTGGTGTCGAGAATCATAGTGTGGATTGCCCGGGAATGACACGGAGTTCGGCGGTTGCGTCGTTTCGATCATTGGGTCCACGTGTCGTCTCATCGTGCGCCTAAAATTTTGTGCGTATCCCCGATGGCGTCAGCGGACCAATGAAATGATTGCGCTTTAAAGAGGGGGCGCCGTTTCACTTGATCGTCAGTTGGGGTAAGGGCCACGTGTCTGACGTCTGTTGGTAGACGAGGCAGGCTGTCTTTGACCCCTGCAACGAAAAGACACCCCCAATGGTCGATCGCCATATGGAGCCTCGATTGCCACTAGGCGCAACGTTTCGTTTTGGAGGGAATCGATCTTGGCAGTAGGACGATCTCTTTGGGGTGTATAAATAGGAGGGGACCATCCTAGGGCCAACACTTTGCCTTAATTCCCTTTCGCTGCTTGAATATTGCTCGGAGCTCCTCTGCATAGATCGGATCTTCCGTTGATTTTTCTTCGGCGAATCCTTTTCTTTGAATCAGGTGAGATGTCTTCCTCCGAGGTGTCTATAAATGTAGTAGGGGTAGAGTCGGGCGATGAGGCTCCAGTTGCTGGGGCCGAGTCCGGTGGGTCTTCTTCATCTTTGTCTTCAGATAACCGAGAGGGTTCTTCTTCTACAGCGTCTTCTGTGTCGGGCTTGACCCTTAGAGTCAGGGCTGTCCGAGTCACTTGGCGTCGGGTGGCGACAAGGCTTCGGCTTCAGATAACAAATTTCGTCAACTTCAAATCTTAGTTTTATCTTCAATTTCAACATCAATGGTTACTTTACCCATGTATCTTATATATCCTATATCTCCTCCTTATGTAAATCTTTGAAAGAAGATCCACGTGGAAAAAAATAGTGTTATCAAAAGAACAATCAGCACGTAAGAAAAATGACAACTTTCAACAATGTCAGACTTTTAACTTCGTCAATTTTTCTGCTTCTCAACTTCACCATTTTTTCAACTTCACCAATTTTTTTTCAGAAAAGGGTTTAACCTCAAGGTGGCTGAAATCTAGGATTTTAAGAAATGATTCCGTGACGGATGAGATTATTGGCGGTTGAATCAACTTCGATGGTGAACTTGTTCTTTTGCCCGGTAGTTTTGTCTTCAGCAGAGACGTTCAAATACCATTAGCATCCATATCGATGAGAGAAAGGATGCCTTTTTTTTCGAAAATAAAAGAGACACAATTATTTGTTAAAAATAAGAAATATATTTATGAGTGATATGGTTTGAGTGATCGGTAAGATTTAGATTTGATTATATTTAATTAGATTATGATTTACTTAGAAGTCAGGTTAGGGTTATTTGGTGGTCAAGTATTAAAACCTAAAAGTTTATTATAAATAGAGAGATAAAGTTTTACTCTTCCGATATCATATCATTATGGTTTTCCATTTACAATGGTTTCACTTATATTTTCCACAATGTAGACTCTCCATTATTTTCCGCTCCTCTTCTAATACTTATGTTTCTTTGGTATCAGAGCTCGGGTGTTCGTTTGTTTGTCCACATTGCACATGAGTTTTGAGCCATCACACGTGAAGTCCTCTTTGTCCATATGCGTTGCACATGAGGGGTGGTGCTGAGAATGTGGTTAACATTCAGTCCCACATTTAAAAAATTGTGAGATGCATATGAGTATAAAATATAAGTTGGAATAAACCTACATAAGGCTTGAGTCTTTTGGATGGAGTCTCACTGTATTAAAAGCCCATGCACATCTATGTGTGGGCCCATATGTTGTGAGCCCAAATCGAGTTTTACATGGTATGAAAGCTCGGGTGTTTGTTTGTTTGTTTATCCACGTTGTACATGATGTTTGAGCTCTCGCATGTGAAGTCATTTTTAAGCACGTGCGTTGCACCTGAGAGGAAGGGTTGAGCATGTGGTTAACATTTAGTCCCATGTTGGAAATTGTGAGATGGATATGTGTATAAAATATAAGTTGGAATAAAAACTCCATAAGGCTTGAGCCTTTTAGATGGAGTCCCACTGTATTAAATGTTTATGTGTATCTATATATGTGGGCCCATGTGTTATGGGCCCAAACCGAATTTTACAACTTGCACGGAACATAAGAAGAGATTTGTTTAGTTAAGAAGCCAAAAGAGAGGGGGAGAGAGAAATTAAAGAATTCCGTTATTAAAAGATGATTTGTCCCCCTTGGTTTTGGTTGTTACTCTCATATCAGACTCTCATATCAGACGTCATTTAAAAAAGAAGTTGAGTGAACAACGTATCTTTATATCCTTGGATACACTCTATACAAGCCTCATGCATTTCATTCGGGTATTCATTTAACGAGATAAAATACCGCATTTTTTGTTCATTAGGGCGGCAGAAGGAAGAGGAATAATGAGTTTTAACATTTTTTATTTGAAATATCAATGCGTAATAGTGAAGATAACTAGATTGTACTTTAATCGCGAAAAAATTATATTGTTGGACAAATTTTCTTTTGTATATATTGCATAAAGGACCTAACTATTAGTCTGAAATCTGTAAAAATGCAAGAAGATAGAAAGATTATTCAATTATGTAATTTTTGGAATTGATTGTTACTCATATTTTAATCCATTAAAAAGTATACGATTGACATCTTTTCCAAAGGAGCTTTACCATTTCCTATCTTTTAGATTTTTTAGTAATTTGAGACAAAATTTGATTACTAAGGTCTCTTGCTCAATTTGTTTAATAAAAACGAAGCGGCAATGAATCGAGTTAGGATCTAAACATAAATTGATAATTTCCATCAATTAATAGACAGGTAAATTAGTAATCAACTATGTTCATAAACAAATAAATATTTTGCTTACATGAGGAATTTGTTTAAGAGAGAGAGAAAACATGGTGGAACATGCATGCATGACACCCACTTAATTATTATTTATAATAGCAAGTGGAAAAACATTTAACCGGAAATACCTTACGTTGTTGACATGATCCAGGATCATGTTATTATTTCGCCCATGCTATTCTATGTTATCATGGTTGAGGAGGTATATCCCATTTTTGTTTTTTTTTGTTTTGTATACCGTGTGAGGTCGGATTCAATAGTAATTCAATAGTAACATGGTTAATAATAACAACACCGTCCATATATTGAACACTACAATGAAATATATCCAAAGTATCAAAACTATTATATGCTTGTGAAATGTTGTATTACTTGCTTCTCATTCAATTCGTAACCTTTACTGATCGATAATTCAAAAGCATATTAAAAAAAAGAACAATTTGTTTGTTGCATTTAGAATTTAGATTTCTGGATGAAGATGGACATTGGTAACCATCTATTTAAAAATGCTTGTAAGGTTATTTCTTTAAATTTAATACAATAGTTCTATATAACGTTGTAGAATTAAACACTGCTAATTTAATTAATTGCATTAATCTAACAAAAATGACAAGCATAGATAGTATAAAAACATTATACTGAAAAAGTTTGGCCACCCTTAAAAAACAAGGAGAAAACATAATATGAGGTGGTAGGATAGGATATTTCCATTGACGGCTTAAAATTCAACTTTTTCGTCAATTCATTTCAACTATCAACATCCACCGTCTTTATCATAATGTCATCAAATATGTGTACATAAATTTTTGTGTGAATTGGTTATTGATCACCCTCGAATCAAATGATTGAAAATTAATTCAAGTCCTCACAATAAACCACTTCACGATCCTTAATGAAAGGGCTTAAATTGTCTAAACCATATGAGAATTGGTGTGGCCATATTTTAGAACTTGGAGATTAATATGGCTGTGTGGCCATATTTTAGAACTTGGAGATTAATATGGCTATGCCAATCGTTTAAAAAGTTGACAGATGGTTTGCTTTTCAAACCGCCAATATAGAAAATTACTTACCGTGTTGCTTTATACGGATTGGAGGATTGCTATTATTGTTATTTTTCCATACCTTTTCTAAATCCGAACCTCATATCACAGATCAAAAAAAGAAAAACTATGTGTCACATGTTTCATCTTCTCGCTCTCTCTGTGTATTTTTTTAGACATCTTATACCCTCCGAGCCCTATCTAATGAGTTGAAGTTTATATTAAAAAAATAAAAATCGATGTCTGGTATAGACATTAGTGTTAAACTTGTCCGTCCGAACCCTTTCAGGTCCGAAGCAAACCATTTTCTATATTCAATCCGACTGAATATATAACAAAGACATTTAATTCTAAATGTTATATTGTAGTTAATGCAATTTAAAGCCTAATTTTCAAATTTAACACGTAATTTATTATGGTTTTGTCAAACTATAATTTTTTTTGCACATATATTTGGCAGAGCTCAATTAATATAATTTCAATATTTTTTGATAATTTATAATAGGCAAATCCCCCAAAACCTTCAAAAACCGACCCCCTTGTCCAAACTAGTCTGAAACCGGAAGTTATGGGTTCGGGCTTAACAATTGTAAACTTGTTGGATCGGATGAGTTTTGGATTTAGGTTTTACTTTTTTTGTCAAATATAAAATTTATCAAGAAGCTATCCTACCAGATCCACCTTCATCCTGAATCCACTTCATACTCCACATCCTCAAAAACAAGATTAAATACATTAAACATGTAGTGCTTCAGTTCATATGGACCTTGCTAAGCTTTAGCTATCATGTGAATGTAATAAAGAGCATAAATTAGGGGCCGGTTGTAGTTGGGAAAGCAATGCATTTACAATTACATGTAAATACAAATACCGTGGTTGTAACTTCATTCCTTTGTTTGGTTAAAATGTAGTTGCAACTATATACTTTGCAAAACATGCGTTTGTTTGGATGTAGTGGCAATATAATAACAAACTTTTCTATTCTCTTTTGTATTCCAACTCATGCAGTTTCAAAAGCACTCAATTTAAATATAGTTGCAACCACATGTTTTTTAATATGATTTTATTTTCCAACTACAAGCTGAAGTAGCAATCACTTAAACCAAACATTTGATTTTCTAATTCGATGAAGTTGGAACCCTATAGGCTCCAACCACATTCAACCAAACAGCCCCCTTAGAGTTTTTGATTGATGCAACTCATAATCAACCGAGTCTCGCTTTAGAAAAATGTATGAAACCCGAGCAGAAAATTCAAACATTAAATATATAGACTTCCCTCTCCACAATTGGACCAAGAATCTTATGGATTTCTTTACACATTAATGAAGTTTTTTCCCATTGGGTTTTACATAAAACATATTTCCCAATGTGTGGCGACAGGATATATGTTAAATAGACATGATACAGTCAAACAATCAAGAAATATTAGCCAACCTTTTGCCATTCCCCGGTCTCAAGTGAGCGAACTTGCACATCTGAATCATCAATGAACCTGCTCCAAAACCAGCGGCTTTTCCATACAAGCACCATTTCTTCGATCGTGTCATTTTTTGTCTCCGGCAAGAAGAGAGCGATGAAAACAGTCATGATCGCAATCCGACCGCCAAAGAAATAGAAAAGCCCAAACTTCATTTTGCAGAGCATAGCGAGGAATGCCTGAGCAATGATGAAGGTGAAGAACATGTTAACCGAGACATTAATACTTTGCCCGGCCGATCGAATCTCGAGTGGGAAGATTTCACTAGGCACCAGCCACACTAGAGGACCCCATGACCATGCAAAACCTGCAACATAGATGCAAATGGATAGTATAATGGCTGCTGCATAAACTTTGGATAGTTGTGCTTCTCCATCGGTGCCAAATTTTATTCCAATCAATGTACCGACAACAATATTCATAACAATAAAAAGAATATTAAATTTGTACTTCACTCTACTTTTAGGGATCCAAATAATATCATAATAAAATTTTATATACCTGTCAAATAAACATTTGAGTCCCACCTTCGACAAAATGTTTGCGTTGTCCAATCTTATCAACAGAAAACACCGAGACCAATGTCGCAAACATATTAACCGCAGTCTTGAATTTTGCAGAGCATGAGTCGAGCTTTTTCTCCATAGCCACGTTCAATGAGGGAGTTAGGAGTATCTGGAAGAATGAGTGAGCCGAGGATAATAATGGCAGCAGGGAGAGCAACGAGTGCAAGGCTGACACGCCCCCCACCACCAGAGATCTGTGTGGTTCCGTAGTTGATGAAGTTAGCGGCAAGGATGCCAATGGTGATCATGACCTGAAACCCGATGTTGAGCATTCCGCGGTGGCGAGCTGGAGCCATTTCGGAGAGGTAGACAGGCACGGACTATACAAAACAAGAAATAACAATTCCGAATTCGAAACCACAAAAGTTTGAACTTGAAGCTAATTACAATAAATTGAAACTATGTATAACTATCTGTATTTGATAAAATTTATCAAATACGGATATGGATATGGAGTCGTATGGATATGGAGTCGTCTCGGATAATCTGTATTAATTTGGATCCCTATTGCATTGCATGGGAATTGATTTGTGGAAAACTAAACGACAATAGTTGGACTTCAAATAAAACCTGGCCCCAGCACTTATTCCCTCGACCTTTTCATTTAACGACAGCATCAACGATTTAAAATCCTATCGACTAAGATCATACACATTTTTAACCGTGAAACATTACTCCAGCTGTTTAGCAGCATCTTAATTTCAAAAAAGAACCCAAACCTTTTAACTAAAATATAAGAAACCCCCAAATAGTTTTAAAATCACGAGAAACTCCAATGGTATGCAGTTTTGTGCTATATATTGCTGACGTGACCTTTGATTTTTGGAGGTTTCTCATAGATTTTGAAAGTTCTTGTTGTAGTTTCTTGTGTATTTTGAAAATTTAATGGTAGTTTCTTATATATTTTAAAACTATTAGGTATTTCTCGTATTTTAGCTAAAACCTTTAGGAGTCTTTTGGAACTAAGCCTTGAAAAATGAATATACTTTCCTAATCATGGTCACAGGCTCACAGTACCGATGTTAGTATCGTAAGATTCATCACCTTGAATTAAAAGAGAGAAAGAACCTTATTTTTTATTTATAAAAAAAACAAGGATAAAAAAAATTTAAAAAAAAAAATTGATTCAAATCTTAACAAAAAGGATACTTTTATATATATACCTGATTAGCAAATCCAATACCGATACCGAGAAATATGCGTTCAATAATCAGCATTGCAATATTTTCAGCAGCAACATTAACAGTGAAGCCATTGCAATAATCAGCATTGTACTAAGATCTGCCTTTTCTTTATGATACACCTCTGGAAAACTTCTGGAAAGAACTTCAATAGAAATGAATCCATTGATTTGTGGAAAGCCTGAGATTCCGATATCGTAGCCAAAGATGAGGCCACCAGTGGCAGCTATGATACAATCATGAGAACGAAAAGAGTCATACGACCTGGATATCGTTTACCACCATCAGGAGCATTGATGACGCCTCCACCCGCCCTTGATGAAGCTCCAAAATGGTAATTCGGATGAGAGAGAGAGAGAAAGAAAGAAGGAGGAACAGATTAATGAGATTTGAGGAAGAATGGGAGCGAATTTATAGACCGACCAAGGTGTATAATCGTTGGCAAGTCAAAATATCGGTTATATTTTGTGATGTGGCTTTACATTTGATTGCAATAAAAAGATCCTAATTTAGGGGGAAATTGGTATTTGTTGATGATGTTATGTTATGAATCTATCTGATTTTGCCTTAATTCATATAGTTTTACAGGGTTCGCGGATTATTACAGTTTGACATGCTAAACCTGTGTTAATCGGTTATCAAAATTATCTAAATTGGACAAGAAATTAGTTTAATATTAATCCTGCCTTCATTAATCTCAAAATTTGCCCGTTTAAGGAGTAAACTAAAGATACCCCTTTAAGCACTATATAGGCTCCGGGTAGGAGTTTTGATATGATGGGGTGAATGATGAAAGAATCAATCTCCGCCAACCAATAAGGCAGTCTTTTGAATGTCTGGATTGATTCCCAAATGTTTATTGGAAAAAGGTCGATCGCCTTTTCTTATAGAAGACAGATTGTGTTAAATTTATTGTAGATATTAGTAGGGGTCATGACTTGCATCTGAAATTCATATTAATGTAACAAAGCTTTGAGTCATTTTACTTGTCATGATTAATTTTGTAAGAATAAAGCTCGAGTCATTTTATGTTTCTTCTTCTTAATTGATTATTTAAACTCGTATTTAACATTTAATTTTTTATGCATAAACCTTAATATAATATATGGCTATAAGGGGCCTGTAGGGACATTGTAGGCTCATAACTGTAGTGTCCAGACTGCAGGTCTTATGGGGCTCAAGAGGCTACATACAAAAAAGTCTCTGGGTCTCATGGAGCTTGCAGTCTGGACACTGTAGTTATGGACATATAGTGTACCTGCGGGTTCCGTTTTCTCATAATATATACACGCATCACACATTCAAAAAATCTAGGTTTTTTCCTCTTATTTTGGCACTGGCTCGTGAGTCCTAACCTATGCATACAACAAACTCACGCACATATCATGCACAAGCAAGCAACATGCTCTCAGGGTATCCACGAATTTGCCCTGAAAACGTTAATTTGTTGCGAACACACACACGCTCTTAGGGTTCTCATGAATTTACCCTATTAATTTGTGGTCACTTCTCCTTCTATGAGATATAATGAAATGTCACAACAAGGTAAATTGAGAAAATTCTGACGCTAGAACACAGTTAGATCCATCTAGGCTTCATTTGACTAATAGCCTGCTTTGATTCAATTTATTGGCCCTTTACTAAGCTTTTCCTTAAAACAGAAAAAGGAAAATAAAATGCACCTTGAAAATTATTTAGGTTCCTATAATATCTATAACTCTCCTCATTCCCATATTTCCATCTCTCCAACTAATTCTTTAAAAATCTTAAAAAATCTTTGTGACTTGTTCAAATCTTTGTGATGTGAAAATTAGAGGGGTTTATTTTGCACGTGCTCCGTACACCCCTTTTTGGCATTAATATAGTAAAGATGATGAAAATCTAAAATCAATGGGTTTGTGGTGAGTTTGTTATAAATGAATAGTCACAATAAACTCAAAACCTTTATATCTTATTTTATATTTCAGATATAATATAATTTAAAATTACCAACTTTTGACAAACCAACATTGCTGACATGACAGAAAATTAGAGGGTTTTCTTGTGCACATGTTATGCACACCCCAGTTTTGACATTAATATAGTAGGATATTAAGGGGAAATAGGATGAATGGAGGATTGGCATATAGCGAGTGAAGCGATGGGGATTTAAATTTTTTTCCTTGCTATTGCGTGCGAGCTCGGTGAACCTAGCTCGAACCGTTCAAATATCTGCATAATCGTTGGTTTAGCTAGCAATTTTGGTCTCTCCATGCCGTTCCGTCCCTCAAAACTTTATCTCATTCATCGCTTTCCACCATTTCCATAACGCCTACGCAATGATTAACTAACCGAATACTATCGTCAGTATTCGAATGTACGCGTGAAGAAAGTGTGAGTAGTTTTCTCTTTAGTCAGTATTAATGGAAGAGGAAAAAGGATGGGATTCTTTTGAAGAGAGAGACGGCGATGAGGATTGAGGATGATGTTGTTGAATACTATAGCACCAAACACTTTTATCTTATGATTCATGTAGCTATTGACTTCATAAATGAACGTAGGGTGATATATAGCAAGTGAAGAAATTAAATCTTGTGAAACCAGGGTTGCCAACCCTGGTTTTAGTCAGCAGTAAATTAAAAACTTAACTATGACGTTTTAATCATTCAGATCTAAACCTTCACGTCAGTTTTTCTAATTAAAATTCAATATGGTCTATTTTTAAAATTAAATATTAAAAGGGGGCTTTTATAAAAAATATCGTCCTTAATTAAATGCAATTGATTAATTTGTTATTTAAAAGATAAAACTAGAATTATATATCTGCAAGAGTTCAATGAAAATGTTTATTATTGATTTATTTTTACTGTTATTTTTTTTTTGGTCAATTATTATTATGTTTAATGACTGTTATGAGTTATTTTAGCATGAAATACCATATCTTCTTTACTATTATAATTAGAAGTCCCTTGGATGATATCATTAATCAACAAAATAAACAGTAGAAAAATGACAAAATTCAAATAGCTAAAGTTGAGAATTGAAAATGCTCATCTCATCTACCACAAAAGGCAAAAATAAGAAGAAGAAAAGTCAACTACTCTCTCTCTTTCTCTCTCTCATTCATTACACTTTCTCTCTCATGCTTCAAAACTCAAGAGGAGATATGCCTTGCAAATTTAAACATAATCGTTATATCTTTGTTATTTTGTATAACCCATAAAATTTTTAATTCTAATATTACCACTTATCACATTCATTTAATTTAGATTTAGAACGGATGGCGATATTGCCTAACCTTTATTTGATAAATCCAAACAAAAAATTATGTATGAACAAAATTAATCTTAACATAACCATCATTTAGTTGTGATGCTGATTCAATTTACTCAAAAACACCCTTTAGTAACTTAGAAAAATATTCTCTCTAATTCTCTATCCCCCCCCTCATAAACATTATCTCCTACCAAACTCCTTTAATCTCTCACCCCACGTCGTGGTCGTGATGTTTTGTCATGTTTCTTGCTGACATGACCCGGATCACGCCAAGATGTTACTTTCCGTTGATCTGCTGATGGCGGCGATGGATGGCTGCGATTGGATCTGGAGGCAAGCTCCTGAAGCGTGTGGATCTCAATGGGTTTGAGGTTGGTTGTCGCCGAGCTACCTGCAAGGAAGTTCCGGGATGGTTGCACCACTGAGGACCTTCTGACGATTAAGTTAGAGAGGAAATCCGACAAGAATAACGGCTTAGTGGAATAAAAATGGCTTACTTGAACCGTCTGAAGGAGGGGTTTAAATAGTGGTGGCAGCAGGTAGGGCAGGCGCAAGAATCACGTCGGCCGTTACGCTCCCGACGTCACGCCCGCGTGATGAGCGGGATCTCCTATTAATGGCGAGACAGGCTCGTTAATGGGGGATCGTGATGGCGTAGAACGTGAGATGTGGCCGGCGGATATCTCGCGCATGGCGAGATTACCGGGATGACGGTTGCGCCTGTGAGCGGTGCCGTTGGTCGGTCGATAAGACCGAGAAAGATGATCTCGGCGGGAGAGCTCGCGGACGAGTGGGAGAGCCGAGGTATCTTTGTCTGCGGTAGCCCGGAGATGAGCTGGGAGGCCGAGGAGGCCAATTGTGCAGGGGTGTAACATTTCAGAAAAATAAAATATTATTTTTGGGAATTTTTATAATTAAATAATATTATATTGAATATTTTAATAAGGCGGTATAATTAAATACCGATAAATTGGGAAAATTTTTGGAAAATTATGCAAATTACTAAAAAGAGGACGTTTTATTGGATTTAAGCAAATTGTGAAATTTTATGATTTATTATATTCTATTTTAATGCCAATCGCGATTAAATATCGCTAATCGCGCATTAAGCCGGTTTTGTGTACATGACATGCACCATATCATTTTTACACTTGTGTTACATTTTAACATGACTTTTCCTTATATTTCTCTCATGGTTTTATTTGTGAGTGAGAAGAGAGAGGAAAAGAAAAGAAAAGAAAAAGAAATGAATATAGAAATGGGGTATGGGCATGAGAGAGTGTGGGGGGTCTTCATTGACCACAGCCTTTGTTTATCATTCTTCATCCTCATCATATTTCCTCTCTCCCTCTCCCATGGTTGCTGCTGCTGCCCTCTCTCCTTCTCCTCTCTACCTCCTCACAAATCCATTAAAAGTCCATCTCACTTTCACAAAAAATGTGCACAAGCTCTCAAGCTTCACTTTGGACCAAGAAAGCAAGGATTTTGGAGCTTGGGGCAACTTAAGAAAATTCTTGAGTTGCCAAAAGAGGTAATTTATCCATCATTAGTGTAGTTTTCCCATTTGCTTTGCATCCATGTTAACTTAGAATCGATATTGTGCGGTTTAGTGAACTTAGAAAATTCCAAATTAGGGTTTGAGAAATTCTTGAGTTGTGATGTGTAATTGAGACTTATAGTGACCTTAAACCCCTGTAATGATTGTATATTGGATCTAAAATAGAGACTTAAACCCCAATTGCGAACTTTGAAAATCTGCAGATATTAGAAATTGTGGAATTTGTGATGGTTTGACCTAGGGTAAATCTGCAGATATTGACCTAGGGTAAAATCTGGCCCCAATTGCCAAGTTAGGGTTTGAAAATCTGCAGATATTAGAAATTGTGGAATTCATGAGTATTTTAAAGACAGGTCAAGAGATTCTACGGATATTTTCAAAAGACGCATATTTTCTTAAAAACACCGTAGCCTTTATTTTTCTAAACACCACGATTCGTGTTATTTCAAATGGCAAAACTGTATGACATATATATATTGATGTAGATTCTTCACTGTTGTGTTATTATTCATTTTTCGCATATTCTTGCTATTCGTAACGCATTGCATGTTTAAATGTGTTATTGTTATATTAAACCCATGTTGTCAGGACACCAGCACCATTATCGATGATGCGTATGTTCCACGTGTAAGTCGACGTTACACACCCCACAAGATGCGGGGAGGCGGAATAGGTAAAACAATCATTTTGTTTAAGGTAACATCGACTAATTTTACGGATCTTTCCTAAACCCTAACTAACAAACAATCTAGAAGTGCTAAACTACTATGATAGATGATTATACCTCAAGATACTAGTTCTTTTTGTTCTTGTTGTTCACCTCCTCATCGGCCTCCTCGATGTGATAGAAGATCCACCCGAGAGTTCCTTATCCAAGCTTTAACCTCTAACTTGAGGTAACTAAGTGGCTAGGATTACTAATCCAAGTGACCTAGAAGATATAGAAGTGGATTAAGGATCTATTAGTCTTTCTAACCCTTGGGATCTCAACACATGAGAGGATTAGGGTTAGGTTGAAGAAGAGGAGAGCTTGAGGAGAGAGAATGTTTATGTGAGAATGATAATGAAAAAATAACTCTTTTGTGTATATAATGAAGCATGATAATTATCCATAAATAAATATATCATAATTACAACCATGCTTCATTTAATACAAATGGATGAATCATCTCTTGAGTAATTAGACCATTTAATGCAAATAACACATCACCTCTCCACCTCATTTAGTTTAATTCATAAATGAATTAAAACTAAATGAGTCACCTTTTTTCTAGAAGCTTCTCGACTAATTACGAGAATGCCCCTCCTTTCTGTATTTACGAAAAACACGGATATACTGAGACTGCATAAATCCAATAATCCAATACTAGAATCTGGCTTAAACTAAAGCCCGCTAGTATAAACTGTCTGAATATCATACGTGCATAAATACACGTATATGTCCGAACCCTATCGTAAAACTATACGACCTCTATATCGTTTCGCCTGAAGCAGGAAAACCCTCTGTGTGGGACTCTAAAGACTTGACACTACGCTGGCAGTGGGTTTAACCACAGGCCGCAAGTGGTACTAGCTGTACGTAACGGTCCCCAGGTAGATGTCGATAAGAAGGCCGATGAGGAAACCCATCCGAACTTCTACTGAGCCTGATTTGACAATCTCCGTACATTCCGGTCTATTCGTCTAAGACTATCGCATATCGGGCCTAGGGGGCGGCAAGCGTCAGTCCCCTAAAAGCGGTATAAGTCGTGTTGGAGTGAAGCCCATTACACCTTGAGAACCTACTGGAAAACCTACCAGTAAATCTCGCTTGCCCTGGCCAGGGACCTTGCGTAATGGCTCTCCAAACACATCGCGATATCAACCCCCAATACCGGGGGAGACGAATCCTATCTAACTGCCACTGCCTCCAAGTGCTTCGGGACTGCACCCAACTGCTACCTATTTGCACGACTCCTTTGAGCCGTGGTAGGGTAGTAATCTAAGAATAGTGGGAACACACTCGAGACGAAGCAGCAGTGCCAAGTCAACGGACTAAGCTGTACTCATGTCACCTGGGAACTGTTAACTGACGACGGGTATAATACCAACCAACAGTTCCCTGCGAGTCCTGTCCGGTGTACCCGTAACCCAACGAGCACCTGCATACTATCTCCAGTACAACGTACTAATGGCTGTGGGACAGACCATTTCCCCTGCTGGGATGAGAAGCGTATACACTAGTCTATTCTGGAGTATCGATACCCTGTCTCGATAATCCTACGACTAGGGACCTGAAAAATGATGTGCTTGTAGACTACCCAACCCCCACTAGTGTGACTGCCATCACAACGCTGGTAGTCAAGTAAGATCCTAAGGGCTCTATCAATATGTATTCGCGATATGCTAACATATACTCATATTAAGATAGATATAAACCAAGTAGCATACTACTATGTTGATTAAGACTGTTAATATAACTGTGAATATCCCAAACTTCCATTAAGTAATATACAAGCTAGTATGATACAATAATGGCCCCTAGGGCATATACACTAATAATCTCCCACTTGCACTAGGGCCATGTACTGGCGTATTAAAGACCTATCATCTCGAATAGCCTCTCGAACTGCATCTGAGGTAAGGCCTTTGTGAATGGATCTGCAATGTTCTCCTCTGTAGCAACTCTCCGGACCTCGATCTCCCGGCGATCTATGATCTCCCTGATCAGGTGATACCGCCTTAAAATGTGTCTGGACTTCTGATGGGACCTGGGTTCTTTTGCTAAAGCTATAGCCCCGTTGTTGTCACAATACAGAGGTATTGGATCAACAATGGATGGAACCACCTGAAGTTCTGTGAGGAACTTCTTCATCCAGACTGCTTCTTTTGCGGCATCGCAAACAGCGATATACTCCGATTCCATCTTCGAGTCAGCAATGGTGTCCTGCTTGGAACTTTTCCAGCACACCGCCCTTCCATTGAGGGTAAAGACATAACCTGACATGGACTTGGAGTGATCCTTGTCACTTTGGAAGCTGGAGTCAGCAAAAGTCTCGATCTGGAGGTCTTTTCCGCCATAAACCAAGAACATATCCTTAGTCCTTCTCAGGTACTTGAGAATATTCTTTACTGCTATCCAGTGCTTCTCCCCTGGGTCTGACTGATACCGGCTTACCACGTTCAGTGCGTAAGCTACATCTGGTCTGGTGCACAACATCGCATACATTATAGAGCCTACCGCAGAAGCGTAGGGTATAATCGACATGCGAACCCTTTCCAAATCAGTCTTGGGAGACATCTCTTTGGAGAGGGTGATTCCGTGACAAGCTGGTAAATTACCGTGCTTAGAATCTTCCATACTGAATCTTTTCAGTATAGTGTTGATATACCTGGACTGCGAAAGTCCCAACATTCTCTTAGATTTATCACGATAGATCTGGATCCCCAGTATGTAAGAGGCATCACCCAGGTCTTTCATGGAGAACCCGTTTGACAAGAATCCTTTGACAGATTATAGCATAGGAATGCCATTTTCTATTAAAAGAATGTTATCCACGTACAAGACGAGGAATACGACAGTTCGTGCTACAATTTTACTATATATACATGGTTCATCTGGATTTTTGATAAAGTCATATTCTTTGACCGTTTCATCAAAACAGATGTTCCAACTCCGCGATGCCTGCTTTAGTCCATAAATGGACTTAAGCAACTTGCACACTTTTCCCCTGCTCCCACTCTGATTGAAACCTTCTGGCTGATCCATATAGACACACTCTTCTAAATTACCATTTAGAAAAGCCGTCTTTACGTCTATCTGCCAGATCTCATAATTATGGAAGGCTGCAATAGTAAGAAGGATCCGAATGGATTTGAGCATAGCCACTGGAGAAAAAGTTTCGTCATAGTCCAAATCAGGTCTTTGACGAAAACCCTTTGCAACAAGTTTAGCCTTATAGGTTTCCATCTGTCCATCTACACCAATCTTCTTCTTGAAGATCCACTTGCATCCTATGGGTTTTATCCCATCTGGAGCAAAGTCCAAAGTCCATACTTTGTTGGTGTACATGGACTCCATCTTGGTCCGCATTGCATCCAGCCATCTTACTGAGTCGCCGCTCTGGATGGCCTGCTGGAAGCTAGTAGGTTCATCATTATCAATGACGCAATCCTCTCTATCCCCGTCTATGAGAAAACCGTAGTATCTCTTAGGCGGATAAGACGGCCTACTACTTCTGCGGAGGGGTGCGGGAATGTCCTGTTCTTCTGGAACTACTGGTTCTTCCAAACTTTCAGTAGTAGTTTGTGGTTCTGGAATTTCTTCCAGTTCTATTGCACTCCCACTTGTTTCCTTTTCTAAAAACTGCTGTTCTAGAAAATGGGCATTACGAGAAACAAAAACCTTTTGTTTCTCTGCGTAATAGAAAAAATGCCCCTTGGAGTTCTTTGGATATCCCACAAACTTATACTGTACCGAGCGTGCCTCGAGTTTGTCCGCATGCTGCTTTTTAACAAAAGCTGGACATCCCCATATCTTCAGATACTGAAGATAGGGTTTCTTCCCACTCCACATCTGATATGGTGTGGTAGGCACTGTCTTGGTAGGAACCCTATTCAAAAGATATGCAGCTGATTCTAGTGCATAACTTCAGAAAGATCGCGGTAACTCAGCATTGCTCATCATGGAACGCACCATATCCAATAGGGTTCGGTTCCATCTTTCCGATACACCGTTGTGTTGTGGAGTGTATGAAGGAGTATGCTGAGAGAGAATTCCTTTTTCTTTTAGGTAACCCAGGAACTCGGCACTTAAGTATTCACCACCTCGATCAGATCTCAGTGACTTGATACTTTTGCCGGTTTGGTTTTTTACTTCATTCTTATATTCTCGGAATTTCTCAAAGGCCTCGGATTTGTGTTTCATCAAGAAAATGAATCCATACCTAGAGAAATCATCTGTAAAAGTAATGAAATATGAAAAACCGCCTCTTGCATGTGTAGACATTGGACCACATACATCGCTGTGTATGATTCCTAAGAGCTTGCTCGCTCTTACTCCATGTCCAGTGAATGGAGTCTTTGTCATCTTTCCTTTGAGACATGATTGACAAGTGGCATAAGATTGATATTCGAACTGATCCAAATATCCTTCTTTATGTAACTTAGTTAACCTTGTCTCATTGATGTGACCTAGTCTACAATACCATAAGAAAGCCGGATTTATATCTGGAGACTTTCTTTTTAGTGTGTTCTGGACATTGAAAATCTGCAATTGGTTTTATACGTATATACCGTTATCTAGTGTACCGGACCCAATCAAACCATGATTAAGGTGGATGTTAACAATATCGCTTACAAACGTGAAATCATAACCTTGTTTTGATAACAAGGATACTGATATGATATTACACGGTAAACTAGGTACACAAAAACATTTGCGCAAAACCAAAATATGTCCACTCGTCAATCCAAGGTGATAATCCCCTATGGACATAGCATTCACGCTAGCTCCGTTAGCAACCTGGAGGGTCATATCACCAACCTTCAGCACTCTACGGTTTCTCAGTGCCTGCAATGAATTGCATATATGAGATCCTGATTCGGTATCCAATACTCAGGAAGTAGAATTGATTGACAGACAATTTTCAATTACAAACGCACCTGAAGCTGAAGCCACAACTTGCCTCGGGTCCTGGTTCTTGGCAATCCAAGCTTTGTAATCTTTCTTTCAATGGCCTTTCCTACGACAGTGGAGCACTAGTCCTTTGCCACTACTGGCACCGCAACCTTTTCCTTTCCCTTGACTCCCACCTTACCAACACCACCTCTCGGTTTGGTAGCGGCCTTATTCTTCCTTCCTTTGGCCCTTGCCTTGGACCTGGAAGAGGAAGTACCACGAACAAACATAGTGGGTGTTTCCCTTACTTTCTGCAAGGTGCCCTCTGCACTCCTCAACATGTTAAGGAGTTCTGGAAGTTCAACTTCTTTACCTTGAATGTTGAAATTCAAGATAAACTGGGCGTAGGTGGAAGGAAGGGACTGAAGAACCAAGTCTGTATACAGCTCGTTCTCTAATGTTGTCCCGAAGTCCGCGAGCTCTTCAATATAGCCAATCATCTTAAGGACATGTTCCCCTATAGATGATCTGACGGCCAGCCTCGACTGAAACAAGTTCTTCAAGGTCTCGTATCTAGCTATACGAGATTGCTCTCCATACAGTTCCTTGGTGTGGAGAAATATGGATTCAAGATCCATATTCTCGTGCCTCCTCTGATGTTCATTATTCATAGAGGCAAGCACGATGCATTTGGCCTTCGCGCAGTCTATCTCGCAGGTCTTGCGGATTTCCTTATCTGCGACACTGGATTCTGGACCTGGGACGACAGGGGCCTTAGTAGTAAGGACATACCCCAATTTGTCATAAGTTATTGCCAACTTGACATTCTGAAACCAATCTTTATAGTTTGGCCTTGTCAAAATATTTTTATCTAATAATAATTTAAGGCCTGTCATGTTCTGGGTGGCTGCAATTAGGGGAGAGAGAGGAAACATTTTAGCATGATACTCTTGCAAGTTTAGAGTGGTTTTTAGTTTATCTAAACAGGATGGCTCCCACTGTTTCTCGAATCCTTCCTCAAACCAAAACAGAAGAACTAGTCAGGATTATTCTCACCGTACAATACTTGCTTAACCGTTCAGCCAGGCCGGTGTCGGTACTTCGAGAGAGCTTTTACGACGCTTTCGCGAAGTTCCTTAATTAAATAACCTCTTTTCTCTGGGGGCGTAGCCCCGCTGACACCTTTCTCGACACCTACTTGGTTTATAGCATTGATCGTTAAGTGAAAGAATCTCCCGATGAGTAGCATATACTCACAGTAGGATCGGGATCCAAATATCATCGTGTGATAAAGCTGGAGGAATCCTACCAAAATTATCACACTCCGAATGGTATGCAACTCTAGCAAATTTCAGTTTCTTTAGAAATTCCCGATGTGGATTTTTGCCTCATGCTCTTATGACCTTGGCGTTGGTCAAAATGTCATAAGTCATATGTCAAGTTCTACCCATCATTATCTTGTTAATTTGAACCCACCCGTACATACCCCTGACGTTGGCCAAATGGCAGTACGACTGTCCCAAACCAACTCATCTATCCATGCAACAGATGAATACCTAGCAGCTACTAAACACTATGCCTTGGCGTTGGTCAAAATACATAGCTTGAATACTACTGAATACCCAAATGAAATGACGGAGGGCTACGAATGGTTTTGGCGAAACCATGAACGTAGTGAACTTGATATGATCGAAGGAACCTGATAGCTTTTAAAAGGAGTGGTTTAAGCTCCGCAATTAAAAATCTGCTGTTTTTAAAAATAACTGAGTGGTTTCTTTTAAATTGTTCCAACGATTCAACTTTGGTTTATTTTCTTTGTATTAAAATAATGCGTCCCATCATTTAACCTATCATTGCAGAAAACAACGAAAATACAATGTCCGCTTATGCCATCCGCATTCGCCACTGGACGCCGTCATTCACCCGTTAGGTTACTTAACTAACGACAGAGCGGGGGCTGGGCTAGTGCGGATGCAAAACATAAGTAACGCCTAGTAGATATCATATATAGATATTGTACATTCGTCAGACGCAATAATAGGCATTCCACCACAGATGAACATATTGGATATACTAGGAATCCGCATTCCCTTTAAGCCTGCAATGAAATACGGATTACACAGTCATGATGAATAGTCAACCCCACCCTAGACCTCTACGGGTACGGCAAACTAACCGCCAAGTATCCGAAGTGAAGCGGTCTCCCTCAACAACGTGAGTAGGCCACTAATCACTTCAAAGTACCCGGTAGTTTGTGCCCCCCATCTTGGGTCTATCCTAGGAGCAGAAAATAGTAAATGAAATAATACAACGGTGGCTACAACCTCAAACCGGATGTGCCCCGCAAAATGATATTACAAAAATTTATAATTTACAAATGAATGAAAGAAACTCTCGTCTCATATCCCCTGCTCATCATCACGACAATCCAACAAGTTCATATTCACAAACCAGTAAAACCATTATAGAAATGTGCAACCCCTTACTAACCGACATACTAGCAGTTAGGGGAGGTTTACGAACACATTAAACACAACACAGATATAATCCAGTTAGCCAAACTTCTTAGAATTTCGATCAAGAATATACTCCAAACAAATCTTTGTGCACATAAATCCTGAGCAGAAACAAAACATCCCAGAAAACACAACATCAACACAGAAGAATAACTGAGCAAATTTGGGTTGATTCGGTGTCAACTCGGCCGCGGATCCGCGGCGGATCGCTTGGATCGGCGGCTGTTCCACGGTAGTTTGGACGAGTCACGATCCCAAATTTCTTCACAATTCTTAAAAAACCCTGCTTGTATTTTTAAGGGTCCCTGAAAAATTTTTAGACCCCAATTTAAAATCGGCAGAAACTTAGTGAAAACGTTGTTTTTTCGGGATTATTTTGCGATCGAATTTCTAAAGACTTTGCTAACATGTTAGTTATGGTTTAGCTAGGCTCTGATACCACTGTAAGTCGACGTTACACACCCCACAAGATGCGGGGAGGCGGAATAGGTAAAACAATCATTTTGTTTAAGGTAATATCGACTAACTTTACGGATCTTTGCTAAACCCTAACTAACAAACAATCTAGAAGTGCTAAACTACTATGATAGACGATTATACCTCAAGATACTGGTCCTTCTTGTTCTTGTTGTTCACCTCCTCGTCGGCCTCTTCGATGTGATAGAAGATCCACTCGAGAGTTCCTTCTCCAAGCTTTAACCTCTAACTTGAGCTAACTAAGTGGCTAGGATTGCTAATCCAAGTGACCTAGAAGATATAGAAGTGGATTAAGGATCTATTAGTCTTTCTAACCCTTGGCATCTCAATACATGAGAGGATTAGGGTTAGGTTGAAGAAGAGGAGAGCTTGAGGAGAGAGAATGTTTATGTGAGAATGATAATGAAAAAATAACTCTTTTGTGTATATAATGAAGCATGATAATTATCCATAAATAAATATATCATAATTACAACCATGCTTCATTTAATACAAATGGATGAATCATCTCATGCGCCATTAGATCATTTAATGCAAATAACACATCACCTCTCCACCTCATTTAGTTTAATTCATAAATGAATTAAAACTAAATGAGTCACTATTCTTCTAGAAGCTTCTCGACTAATTACGAGAATGCCCCTCCCTTCCGTATTTACGAAAAACACGGATATACTGAGACTGCATAAATCCAATAATCCAATACTAGAATCTGGCTTAAACTAAAACCCTCTAGTATAAACTGTCCGAATATCATACGTGCATAAATACACGTATATGTTCGAACCCTGTCGTAAAACCATACGACCTCTATATCGTTTCGCCTGAAGCAGGGAAACCCTCTGTGTGGGACTCTAAAGACTCGACACTACGCTGGCAGTGGGTTTAACCACAGCCCGCAAGCGATACTAGCTGTACGTAACGGTCCCCAGGTAGATGTCAATAAGAAGGCCGATGAGGAAACCCATCCGAACTTCTACTGAGCCTGATTTGACAATCTCCGTACAGTCCTGTCTGTTCGTCTAAGACTATCGCATATCGGGCCTAGGGGGCGGCAAGCGTCAGTCCCCTAAAAGCGGTATAAGTCGTGTTGGAGTGAAGCCCATTACACCTTGAGAACCTACTGGAAAACCTACCAGTAAATCTCGCTTGCCCTGGACAGGGACCTTGCGTAATGGCTCTCCAAACACAGCGCGATATCAACCCCCAATACCGGGAGAGACGAATCCTATCTAACAGCCACTGCCTCCAAGTGCTTCGGGATTGCTCCCAACTGCTACCTGTTTGCACGAGTCCTTTGAGCTGTGCTAGGGTAGTAATCTAAGAACAGTGGGAACACACTCGAGACGAAGCAGCAGTGTCAAGTCAACGGACTAAGCTGTACTCATGTCACCTGGGAACTGTTAACTGATGACGGGTATAATACCAACCAACAGTTCCCTGCGAGTCCTGTCTGGTGTACCCGTAACTCAACGAGCACCTGCATACTATCTCCAGCACGACGTACTAATGGCTGTGGGACAGACCATTTCCCCTGCTAGGATGAGAACCGTATACACTAGTCTACTCTGGAGTATCGATGCCCTGTCTCGATAATCCTACGACTAGGGACCTGAAAAAGGATGTGCTTGTAGACTACCCAACCCCCACTAGTGTGACTGTCATCACAACGCTGGTAGTCAAGTAAGATCCTAAGGGCTCTATCAATATGTATTCGCGATATGCTAACATATACTCATATTAAGATAGATATAAACCAAGTAGTATACTACTATATTGAGCAAGACTGTTAAAATAACTGTGAATATCCCAAGCTTCCATTAAGTGATATACAAGCTAGTATGATACAATAATGGCCCCTAGGGTATATACACTAACACCACGTACACCTGCTTACCGGCTCACACACTTCATCATTGATAATTACCATGTCACTACACAGTAGGACTGTTGCATCAGGATATGACTCCTTGCAAGACATACTTGCGTACATACGTATTGTACACTCATATTTGCCTACATACATATTTGCACATACATAGATGATTCTGGTTAGATTTTTGAGATTTGGGAACCGCAAGATATATTTTAAAACCTGGATTCGTTTAAAAGAGCGGTTTTCCCTCGATATGTGTATATTACTGTTTTATGTTGCATGATATACTGATATGCTTACATTTCTATTTTATGTCGCATATATCATGCTTTATGATTATACGCATTGAGATATGTTGTTTCCGTGAGATTTCTGGATTTGAGAACCGTGGGTATTTCAAAAAAAAAGTATGTACTGTTTTAAAAACCCGGTTTTTCTTGATATGATATTTTAGTGCGACCACCATGCGTTTTCTCGGTTCTGAGACGTGTGATATGTGAAACCCGATTCGAGGAGCTGGATGAGGCCGATTGCGGGTACATGGTGGACCCGGTATGGTATCCCGGGGCAAGAAAGGGATGCTGTGCAGTAGACGGTGAGCTTGGCAGAGAGACTACTACCTACCGGTGATAGTATTTAGGCCCGGAGGATACTGTCCGGAGTCGAGAGATGATATGGGCCGATACGTACTAACGGAGCCCGAGGGACGATCCGGACTGACAGAGCCCGAGATATGAGGATTTTGAGTGTCGACGCTGGGCACTCAGGTTCCATGATTTTGATGTGTCGCGAGGGGCATACGTTGATTTATATGCTCATACTTTCATGCATACGCTTTTATGATATTTACATGCTTGATGTTGTTATGTCATTGGTTGACTCGTGGACGAGATCCACACGCATACATATATTGATTATATGGTTGGATGATATCCGCATGCGTATAGACATTGTTTACCTTGTTGGCACATATGCAGTTATGGTCACCATAGATATTATAGTATTACCTTCATGATATAATTGACCTAGGAGTCGTTGTTTATTCGATTTCTACTTGTTGATGTTTTTCTACTCACGAGTTGGCAACTCACCCCTGTTGTGCCACCGTTCTTGCAGGTTTTTGCCGTACAGGTTTCATTGCGGCTTTTTGGTACACTGCTTCCATTCTGGGTGATTGTTTTGGTAGGTATGTTCACTCGCATTGTGACCACCCATTGTACTTATTTATTTTCAGTTGTATCTAGGAACTCCATCAACCAGACTTGTACATTGTTTCAGACTTAGAAAACCAGTGTATTATTCTTTCGACCGTAGAGTCGCGCTTGTATTATTATGGTTTTCTTGATGATTTTGAATTTCCTTTAAGTTTTGGTCCTCGCCCTTCGGCGTTGCATATTATATTGCTTGTGTGGTTGTGACCGTCAATTGACGAAGAGCTAGCTCCCGCTTGGGGATGCTTTTTACTATTGTGCATATATTATTCATGTTGTACCCCGTTTGGGGACAGTATTTATAAAGGAAACTTTGCCGAAATTTTCAGAAAAGATTTGAGATTTTAAAATGCATATTCTGTTTATGTTAAATAAAAACCCCTTGTTTTAAAACATATTTTCTTCACTTCTTTCTTTAAATGGTTTAGATTTCTGGGTTTTCTTGGCTTACTTGAATTAGATAGGGTCCTATAGGCTTCATATGATTCAAGTGCCAATTGCGTGTCATTTCGGGTCGTGACTGTAACATTATAGAAATCGTTATGCGAATTTTTCCGTTTTAGGGTAATTTTGTCGGTATTTTCTGTTTTAACCCGACTGTGATCAAACGACCATATAGACTTGCCAGCACCTAGTTTAGCTAAAATAAAGCTAGTGCGCAAGTTTTGGGGGTATATGGGACATTTTGGTTCAATTTGATTTTTTCCCAATTTTACTATTATTTTAATGCGGTATTCTCATTTTGGGGAAATTTCTCTTAGTGATCTTTTCAACTATAAGTTTGAGTTAATTAAACCCTCACTTAATATCTAGATATTTGGTTGGATATTAGGTTTAAAATTTAAAGAAAAAGAAAAGAATTGCTTGAGGTGCATGCATGTGTGTGTGAATACATTTATGTGCATTTATTGTTGTGATAAGCTAGAACAATCCACACAAAACCCTCCTTTTCCCCCCTTGGCCGAATCCTCCTCCTTCTTTCTGCCCTTGATCACTTTCTACACCATTTTCATTAATCCTAGCACAATAAATCTCCAAAATTCCCAAATTATATCACAAAAATACTTCAAGTCTTGATTTTTTGCCTCTTTGATCACTTGGAGCTAGGAAAGCTTGGATCTTGGGAGCTAGCTTTGATAGGTATAATCCCTACACTGATAAATAGGAGTTTTTATGTTGTATAGCTCGTTGGTTGTGGCATAGAACTCTTAAAGTATCGATTTGTGCAATATCGTATTTTTAATGTCCTTTATGAGTCTCTGTGATCTGAGAATTTTAGTGTTTGACCAAACAAGTTTTTAGTGATGTACTAGTGACCCTGGAGCACCACCTGAGACACGAGCACCACCCCACCGGCTTCGCCCGGCGACCCCTTTGACGAAATCCGGCGACACCGGCTATTGAGGGAAGTGTTGGGGTTTGGTTTTAGTGGGTAGTTGTCTGCTGTTGGTTAGGGGTGTTTGGTACTGTTTACTTTTTTAGTATTTACAGTATGAAAAATCTGGGATCGTTTTCCTATAATCTAGTGTTTTGTGTCCGCGCGATACGTTATACGACACGGATTGTGCACTTTGTGTGGTTTTGCTCTTAAGTTGTTTTCGTCGTGTCGCTACGCACGTTAGCCACAACACGAACACTTGAGAGTATGTTTTGTGTTGTTGTGTCGATCAAAGGTAGTTTGTACGTATTTTGGGTCTATTATTAATATATACTTGCTTTATTGTTTGAATGTTGTAGGTTCGCAGGCGGGGACTTCGGACACTACTACAAGGGGAAACAAGTGGTTGGCTTCACTTAGCCAGGAGCGTTGGTGAGTAGATTTAACATCTACAAGGGAATCGCCCGCATGGCGTTATGCATCTGGGCTAGAAATGACTTAACTTGTCTCATATTCTATGTCATATTTAGAATTTGCGCATTTACCCTACTGCTTAGTAAATTGTTGTGCTTGGACCAGTATCCTTAGGACACTGCACTATTATTGACCGCTCATTTTGCACGAGCACTGATTGTATGCCACACACACCGTCAATAATTGTCATGTCACGCACAACCCACATATAGAAATGATATTGTATGGTTAGGGACATTGAGACATTGATTCATATTTCTTTATGCATATGACTTATAGCATACCTGTATACCTACATGCTTACACATATGCCTTGACATACTTACATGCTAGTTACCTGTATACCTATAGAGTATTGTACCATTAGAGATAGGTACATACACCCTTCGTGACATAGCTACAGGTATATCTTGCACACATACTTCACTTATACGCAGGGGGTATATCACATCATTACTCATAGGTAGATACATATACCTTGCTATACCTTATATTTACACATATACCTGGTTATAACTACATGTTTACCTTTACTTGATGTCATTTAGAATTGGAGAGATTAGGAACCGCATGATATTATATTAACTTGTTGCAGTTAATTGCGGCTTTTCCTTTGTATGCTCGCAATTCAGATTTATGATGCGTATATTATATTCATGGATTTTCGCATTGAGATATGGATTTTTCATGATATTTTCTGGATTTGGGAACCGTGGTAGTTTCATGAAATTATACATTATTTGAAAAATCCGGTTTCCCTTGATATGATATTTCAGCAGCCACCATGAGATTTATCGGTTCGGATATATATATACCCCACGCGAGGAACGGAGGGAGCCGTGTGCGGGTACATGGTGGGGCCCGGAGGTACCCTAGGGCAAGAATCTCAGTGAGGAGATGAGTTAGTGGGGGAACCATACTTTCCGGTGACATTACCAATAACTCGGCGGTTATCATGAGAATACCGACGGGAGTCATGTGCGTATGGATACATCGAAAGGCGAAGGTCAGAGCTAGGCACTCGAGCTTTCGGGATAGCGTATGATACGTACCTATCAGGGGGCCTGTCATGGAGACAGCACCTGATAGATCAGCCTTTCTGTGTCGATGCTTGACACATTGTTGTCATGATATTTTACTTCTAAGTATATATAACAGTAGAATGTGACGCTGTTATATATGCCTTTATACATATATTAGTGGAATGGGACGCTAATATACGTGTATTGATATCAATTTATATACATCATCATATTTATTCATGAAAACACACAGGATATATGAGATTTACTTGATGTTGTACATTCGGGGTATACGAGATATACTTGATATTGTACATACGGGATATGTGAGATCTACTTGATGTTGTATATTAAGGATTTGTGAGACTTACTTGATATGATAGCCAATTTGGGGGCTGATTTGAGAAAATTGGGATTTGGATTTGTCTTGATGGATTTTGATCCTACCACGATATCAGAATTCCGTGGAAATGACATGTTTCATTCCATACTCTACATTTACTGTTTATGCACTGCTTCATGCATTAGTGTACCTGTTAGAGTACCTTCCATGACTGTTGCATTTATATACCTTTATTCATATCATTTCTTTATGTATTAGTAATACCGATATAGTACCTTACATGATGTTGCATACAGATCGTCATACTATTATTGCTTCATGTATTAGTGTACCTGTTAGCGTACCTTTCATGACTATTGCATTCATATGATATGTTACTTCTTTTAACCTGCATATGTTAGATTCGTGCTGTACGTGCATACTTGCGATTACCTGCATATGTTATTTACTATTCACGAGTTGGCAACTCACCCCCGTTGTGCCACAGTGTTTTGCAGGTGTTCCTCGGGATAGTCAGAGGCTGGGCTAATTTCATCCATCGTATAATCCTTGCTGCGGATACCGCTTCGCCTGACAGTGTGTAGTTTTGCTTATGTAGGTTTTGCGGTTATCCAATGTTGCTTGTTGTGTATTCGTTGTATCATGTACTCTCCATCTACTATTATCTTTTATGACTTAGAGACTTGATGTGAGGACGATATTGTATATTATTTTGTGACTTGGAGGTTCTTATGCAGTTTTATTCATATCGTTTTTTTCTTCGCTACGACGTCGTATATCTGTTGTGGTGGTTGTTTTCCGCCTTTTTGGCATGGATTTGCTCCCGTTGGGGATACTTTACTTTATATTTATGTTGTACCCATTTTGGGGGTTTGTTTTACAAAGGAGGTATTGTCAAAATTTTAAAGAAAATAAGTTGGACTTTTAAAGAATTTGGGTTGAGATTTCAAAGGGTTTGAAAATGCTATTATTTCTTCTTACTTTTGATGGTTTAGATTTCTGGGTTTTGGCTTTCTTTTACTGCGTTATGCCTGTAGACGTTGCGTAATATTAGGACCGTCATGTGCCAAATTCAGGTCGTGACAGTGACAAAGTTAGTATCAGAGCGCTAGATTAACCTTGGTTCGAGTCTAAGTTTGACTATGCGGAGCCTAGAGCATTTTTATATATTCGGAATTTAGGCTTGACCTTACGAAACTTAGACTTAGTCGGGGGGGGAGGGGGTATTATATCCAAACTTTCGTCGCGTAGGTTGACCTTGGTTGATGGAGTAGGTGACTTAAGTAGAGTGACGTACCGTATGTATGTTCCGCGGCATATTTACGATACGCTACTCCACTTAAGGAGCCTTAGGATGTACATTTCCTTGCACAGTATATTCATTCATGATCTATCCTCATCGATATTGGTTTATGGTTTTTGCTGCCACGATTACACGGGCAGAGAGAGCTACGGCTAGAGTTGCGTCAGTATGAGATCGTCGCGGACGATGACTGACAAGGGCATGATTCCAGGGACATACGATTGCATTGAGGCGTCGTTTTATTATGTTTTCGTGCCATGAGCGTTTGATGGATCGCTTTTACGAGATTACTCGGACGTGCAGATCAGCACCAGAGGATTGAGCCACTGATAGAGGCCAGCCAGATCTTTGATGACCGTCAATGCACATATTATTCTTGATGATTGAGGCACTGTTCAGCGTGCAGATGAATGATTCGGTTATTGCTGAGACTGACGAGATATCGCCCCAGACGTTTGGAGCTATTGCCGCACGAGTTGTATTTAGATATATGATAGAAGATCGCCAGTCACCCATGGAGGAAGGACTAGGACATGTGATTCCTTGTCTACCCTGATGCGAGGTCATCAGATTGATTGATTCCAGCTAGAGACGACTTCACGCAGGTACGTTGGGAGTCGATAGAGATGATCGAATGTCAGAAACCCATTTTCCAAGTTTAAAGTATTCAGAGACAAATGCAAGTAATGCTATGGACCCTCTAGAAGAATGAAACCCTAACTCGATATAATGACCATGAGAACGCTTTGAAACCTTAGGGTTTGCGGCAGTTCAGCGGTGCCATTAGTGAGGCTTGGGTTTGCCCTTTTACGGTTGGTCCACAGGTATTGTGGTATGTACTGGAATACTATTGAACTGTACCCAAGATGTTGAGTTCTTAGGGGATTATGGAACTTGGCAAATCGATCGAAAGGTTCGACGTCTTTCGGATGTCATGTGATGGGATACATTGCTTGGGAGACTCTAGATACGAGTATAGCCGTTGGAGCGCAGTCCATGCAGCCACGAAGAGACGAGTCCGAAGCAGTCAACATTAGAGAAAAGTGGAGTAAAAGGTTCGTACGAGATCTTAATGAGATGACGTTCCACTCCGCCGAAATCAGAGATATGATACGCATGCAAAGGCGTTGTATATGGATATATCTTCCAGAAGGAGTCACGATGAGTATGCAGCCATTCCGGAACAAGATACAGATTTAGTAAAAGATGATAACTTCCGGGCAGTTCAGCAGAAACGAGATTTGGGAGAGACCTCGACAGGACCTTTCTGGAATAATATACGAAAATACTTGGACCCAGGAGCGGTCACATTACGCACACCCAGCAGGCCAGAGTTCGGCATCGTCGACGAGACATGTTACGAGTGACCATGATAGTTGGCTAGAGATCTTAGAGGATGTGCTAGAGCGGGACTATTTCCGCCATCTTTGATTTGATATTTTGGACGATTTATTTGCATGATTGAGATTTTGTGCACCACAATTGTACCTGACTTCGATTTGATGTCATTCGAGATATTGATTTTTGAGTTCATACCTATGGTATGCATGTGATTTGACTTATGCTTTCGGCATAGTTTTCATGCACTTTTTGTATTTGATCTGCTTTTGTGCATGCTGATGCACATGGTTGGGAGATTATATACCACGGTATACCTGATTTGGACTTGGATTAAAATATGCTGTATACCATCGATTTTGATTGTGATACTCGATATTTGTTTTGTGCACTTTGTGCACCGGATTGGATTTTGCGCATGTTCGGCGCTTGATATTGGATTTCGTGATTTCGTGCATGTTGAATGCACATGATTTAGATTTTATTCGTGCATGATAGATGGACCTGATTTGGATTTTCGTGCATGTTGGGCGTATGTTATGAGATACGATTTTGGTGCACCCCAGATGCACTAAATCGAGATTCTTCGTGCATATCAGATGCACCTGATATTGCTGTCAGGCACACCCGTTGCCTTGGACAGGTGTTTCGTGCACAACCGTTGCACTTAGATTTTGTTTCTGTGCACATATAGGGCACATTTGTTGATTTTGATTTCCGTGCGCGCCAGACGCACGTACCATTCATATGCACATTTTGGGATTGATTTCTTATGGAGCAGTACGTTTTTATGATATTTTCTATTTGTTTTCGTACTGAGCAGGACTAGTCAGAGGACAGTACCTGGATATATTTTTCATGCATTGATAGTTATCGAAGAGATTTCCAAAAAGGGAGCTATAGTCTCAGTATTTACCTACGTGTCTGATATGACATGAAACGTTTAAAACAAGGAAACCCTTCTAAATTATTTTAAAAAAAAAAACGGCGGGACGTACATATTAAACAAAGGATAAGTATATATATAGTTGTTTTCTTATAATAGACGTCCGCCACTGTGCCGCGATACGCGCATCGCACAGCAACATGAAAGGTTTGGCATGCATTTCCTTCAGATGTTTACATGTATAGTTTTGATGTATATCATATTGGTTTTCGTATTGGATTTGACATTTGCGTCTCCACCATAACTCCGATGATTGCGAGATGCTTGACAAAGTTTTGACTTGGAGTTATCTGCTCATGATTCATGCGCATGCATTGCGCTATGATGCGTCTTATGTATTGATGATTTCAGAGCCCCGACGACTTGGACTTTTACTGAAATGTTTTAGTATTTGAGAGGTTTAAACTTAAATTCGGCGACCGAATTTCTTTAAGTTAAAGGGGGGTAGGGAAGATTGTAACATTTCAGAAAAATAAAATATTATTTTTGGGAATTTTTATAATTAAATAATATTATATTGAATATTTTAATAAGGCGGTATAATTAAATACCGATAAATTGGGAAAATTTTTGGAAAATTATGGAAATTACTAAAAAGAGGGCGTTTTATTGGATTTAAGCAAATTGTGAAATTTTATGATTTATTGTATTCTATTTTAATGCTAATCGTGATTAAATATCGCTAATCGCGCATTAAGCCGGTTTTGTGCACATGACATGCCCCATATCATTTTTACACTTGTGTTACATTTTAACATGACTTTTCCTTATATTTCTCTCATGGTTTTATTTGTGAGTGAGAAGAGAGATGAAAAGAAAAGAAAAGAAAAGAAAAAGAAATGAATATAGAAATGGGGTATGGCATGAGAGAGAGTGTGAGGGGTCTTCATTGACCATGGCCTTTGTTTATCATTCTTCATCCTCATCATATTTCCTCTCTCCCTTTCCCATGGCTGCTGCTGCTATCCTCTCTCCCTCTTCTCTCTACCTCCTCACAAATCCATCAAAAATCCATTAAAAGTCCATCTCCTTTTCATAAAAAATGTGCATAAGCTCACAAGCTTCACTTTGGACCAAGAAAGCAAGGGATTTTGGATGCTTGGGGCAACTCAAGAAAATTCTTGAGTTGCCAAAGGAGATAATTTATCCATCATTAGTGTAGTTTTCCCATTTGCTTTGCATCTATGTTAACTTAGAATCGATATTGTGCGGTTTAGTGAACTTAGAAAATTCCAAGTTAGGGTTTGAGGAATTCTTGAGTTGTGATGTGTAATTGAGACTTATAGTGACCTTAAGCCCCTGTAATGATTGTATTTTGGAACTAAAACAGAGACTTAAACCCCAACTGCGAACTTTGAAAATCTGCAGATATTAGAAATTATGGAATTTGTGATGGTTTTTGAAAATCTGCTAACACTCGGGGACCTGGAAAAATATTTAGCAAATACAGAGACACAAGTAGGCAACCTAGAACCTATACCCAAAACCCTGGACCCTAACCCCACTGCTAGGCCGCAGATTTATTATTGCTGGCCGTAATTTGTGGCCAGGGTAGGGTCATTTTGGTTCGTATTTGTTTCATGGCTCCAGTATCTGTAATCTAGACCCTCTACATATGCAAAATTGACAGATTTGACCTAGGGTAAAATCTGGGACTAATTTCATGAGTTGCTGTTTTGATTCGGGGTTATATTTTTCGTATTTTGGATTCTGGATTTTAGTATTTGTGTTTTAGCTCGATCACTTGACGTTTGTACGACGATATCGAGGGTTGTTTGGTGGTTTGAAAGGCGTAGTCCATAGGTTCTAACTTATAGGGTTTTAGCGTGTCGTTTTGGTTTTGATTTGGATTTTAATACGACATGATATGTTGTGACATGTAGGTACCCCCATGTAGGCTTCGGGACGACAAGCAAGCGCGTGGCAACGTCGGCATCGGCAAGCGAAGAGCAAGGTGAGTAGATTATATCTACGGGGGAAGTTGGGTGGATGGCGTATAGCACCCCCGCAGTTCGTAGTATAGTGTATGGTATATATATATATTATATGGATATATTCATATGTTTATTTTGAGATTATGTTTATCTAGATAGAGTTTGGGAGTCATGGATAATTCTAGTATCATTGGATGATGGTGTCGCTTGTTAGTTTAGTCGCGAGCCCTAAAATAATGTTTACACCCACACGTGCACACATGCTTACTTTGTTATACTTGTGCGTATATGGGGATATATATATATATACACATATAGGTATGCGACTATGTATATATATACGTATACCTACACATGGATGATGAGGATTGTATATGGTATTTTGGAGATGAGTCGATGAGATTGGGCATGATGCTATGAGATCGGTGATATGTTTTGTTTGGTATTATGAGATACGACAGGAGATTATAGCGGGCCATTAGGCATGTGTTTTCATACACGCACATATATATAGATGGTATCAGTTTTTACTAGACTTAGATCAGTACTCCCAGTTCATGAGAAATGATGATAATGGATACCAGATGAATAATGAGATGAATGTGATATTTGACTCGTACCCAGATTTGGGATGCCGTACGATGGATTTACCGTACGAGCTATATATAGATGATAGATCCGCACTCTTGACTCGAGAATGTCATGTTATATATTGTATCATAGGTGATACTATTGAGGCGGGATCACCGACTATTATATTTATTGTCACGACCCAAAGTTCGGCCCGTGACCGGCACTTAACCACGTAACGTCTACAGGCGTAACGCGACTAAGTAAGCCGAAACCCAGAAATCAAAACCATTAAAAGTATTGAGTGTTAAAACATTTTATAGAAACATTTGTTAAAACGTTTAGAAAACCTTAAGAAATTTAGTAAAATTCTTTAAAGTTCAAGTTAAAATCTTAAAAATTTTGGCAGCATTTCCCTTGTAAAAACTAGCCCCAAAATCGGGTACAAGGCAATATATGAGTAAAATGATATACAATAAGAAATAAGCATCCTAAACGAGAGCAATCACGCCCAACGGCGGAAACAATCATCACAATAATAATATACGACGCCGTAGCGAAGAATGAGCAAAAATAAGTGAAGACAACATGAAATATAAAGATGCATAAATAAAGTCGGTTCACAACGAGCTCGACACCAGAGTAAAAAATAATATACATCGTCCTCACAACTGGTCTCTAAGTCAATAAATAAGTAGTAGATGGAGAATACTAGATACAATGATGTATACAACTGGAAAAATAAACAGATACCGTACAAAAACCCACCTATCAGTAAAAGGGCTCACACGCCAACTACAGTGGTATCTGTATCAAAAGATGCAAGAAGGCAGCCTGCCGCGACTACTCTGAGGGGCAATCTGCAAGCACTGTGGCACAATGGGGGTGAGTTGCCAACTTGTGAATAGTAGATAACATATAAAGGTAATCGCGAGTATGCACGTGCTGCGATACTCTAACCTATGCCAACAGATAACATATATATGATGAGCTAGATGGGCAATAATCATGCAACAAGTGCGATCTAATAACATCTCTATATGATGAGTACGGTATGCAATAATCATGCATAGCAAGTGTACTCTATCAGGTACTACAGATACATGATGAGATGTATAACACTAAAAGCTGAGCATGGGAATAAATAACATCTACACGGAAAGTCAACGTGGAAAATAACCGGTGTCCATCAATACACCCAAATCCCAGTAAAAGCTCATGCGCCGTCACTCCAATCGGCCCTCAAATCCTGTAAATCTCATAGAATCGTGAGTGCCCACCATCGGCACTCGAAATATCATAAAATGATCGTGTCCAGCATCGACACGCAAATCCTCATGTATCGGGCTCCGTCAGTCCGGATCGGCCCACGGGCTCCGTCTGCGGAATCGGCCCTCGGCCCCGGCAGTACGGGTCGGCCCATTTCCATTTCTCAGCTCTGGTCAGTATCTTCCGGATGACCGCCAGGCTCAACCAATCACCGGTAGGTAGTAGTCCCTCTGCCGGGCTCACCGTCTAACAATACGAGTCTTCTTGCCCCAGGGTACCATACCGGGTCCACCATGTACCCGCAATCGGTGCCTACCACTCCTCGAATCGGATATACTCACACAAGCTCTCTGGAACTGAGAAAACTCATGGTGGACGCACTGAAATATCACATCAAGAGAAACAGGGTTTTTAAAACAGTGCGTATTTTCTTAAAATAATACCACGGTTCTCAAATCCAGAAATCCCATAAATCCAAACTCAATGCGTAAATCCAAGCAATGTGTCGTATGACACTAAGAGTAAAAAGGGAAAACCGCTCCTTTAAAAAGAACCCAGTTTTGAAAATATCTCATGCGGTCCCTTATTTTCTTGAAATCAAGTCAATATCATCCATGTATGTAACATATATATGTATATTGGTATGGATGTGCAAATGGATATATACGCGAATATGAGTGTAGCACTACTATGAAATACAGTGTGCATGTGCACAAGCATGAAGATATCAATATATGTGCACTGGTATGAATATACAGTATGCATGTGCGCAAGCATGAAGATATCAATATATGTGTGCACTGGTATGAATATACAGTGTGCATGTGCGCAAGTATGATGATATCAATATATGTGTGCACTGTTATGAATATACAGTGTGCATGTGCGCAAGTATGATGATATCAATATATGTGTGCACTGGTATGGATCGGTGTGCATGTGCGCAAGTATGATGATATCAATATATGTGTGCACTGGTATGAATATACAGTGTGCATGCGCGCAAGTATGATGATATCAATATATATATGCACTGGTATGAATATACAGTGTGCATGCGCGCAAGTATGATGATGTCAATATATGAGTGCACTGGTATGGATATACAGTGTGCATGTGTGCAAGTATGATGATATCAATATATGAGTGCACTGGTATGAATATACAGTGTGCATGTGCGCAAGTATGATGATATCAATATATGAGTGCACTGGTATGAATATACAGTGTGTATGTGCCCAAGTATGATGATATCAATGAAGGTATGCACAAATATGAATATATATAAACATCTACGACTAGACATCCTATCACGCCCTGACGCTTAACGCCATACGGGCGATTTCCCCGTAGATGTTAAATCTACTCACCCGGTCTCGTGCTAAGCGTAGCCGACTATCTGCTTCTCTTCCTTTGTGGCGTCCGACGTACCCGCCTGCGAACCTAGAATTTACACAAAGAATCCATATAAACAAATATCTCGCAAAAACACGATATCGAACTCAAACGAGAAACTCGCGTCGCGAACTAAACGCGCGTGTATACGTAACGTGTGTGCAAACACTAAATTCCAACGCGACACGCTATGGCACACAGCGACACGCTGTGATACACAGCAAACCAACTCAACACCCATCGTACGTGTCGAGCAAGTTCCGCTACGCTAAAAATAGGTAAATGGTCCCAGATTTAATCTGGAGCAAAAACAAGAAAATCAAATAAGACCAAACCCTCCAAAATACCTACAGACATCTACCTGACAAAATCCAATACAATACCCAACAATTGGGCCGGCGGCAAGGGGGTATCATACCGGCCCAAAATCGGTGGGTGGGGTCCAGGACTCTACACTATGATCCTAGCACATTTTCTGTAAGTCTACGTTAGCGCCCCGGCAGTCTACAGACGCCAAATGCGGAATAAAACTTTTAAACTTGGCGCTATCGTATACTTTAACCCGGATCTGCCATTATTGCTAAACTAACAAACTACAAAGAGGGAAGAAGGGTTGTACCGAACGATCCGAGTCCTTCGTTCTTCAACCATCATCCCACGCTCCGTTGCGGCTGCTCTGATCTCGTCGATCTCCGAATCCTTCGTCGAGGTGGCACCACATGATCGGTTCTTTAAACGGGCTCCCGCCTCTGACTCGAGGCAACTCGATCGTCAAGTTTGCTAAAAGAGACGACCAAGAATGATGTAGAATATGAGTAGAAGACTTTGTCTCACTTCGTCCAAATCCGTGGACGATCGGTTAATGAAGTTGCCGTGGAAATCGGGTGATGGAATGAAATGAACTGTAAATTCCATACACCCCAAACTATCATAATCTTTTTCTAACCGAAATGAAAACTCAAGTGAGAGTGAGCAAGAGGAGAGAGAGAGAGGGCAAGCCATATATAGCAAGAGGGAGGTGACCGTAGGAGAAGGGGGTGACCATAAGCTAAAAGCTTCTCACTTCAAAATATCTTAAGCAATCCAAAAGGAATTAAACACAAAGCATGAGTCATTAGGCTTAGTCACCCTTTAATAAATGCAACCAATGAAAACCCTACACCAATAAGCCTAGTCACCTCATCTAGAATATTCTAGAACACTGACTCACCTCATCTGTAGAAAAGATAAATCCGTCTTTAACAGAATGTTAAAAGACGGCTGATAGAAAACTGGAAACTGGCAACTTCCAAAAGTGATCCTGAAACAACTTTCAGGAAAACCCCGAAACTGTATAAATATACCCGCATTTGTATTACGACCGAATACAAATGCAACTGAGACAAAGATATTATACCTACTCAATATAATACTCGGATCCGGCTTAAACCAAAGCCGACCAGTATTATCTGCCCGAAAAATAACACGTGCGTAAACGCACGTGCATTTTCCGAACCCTGCCATAAAACCATACGGCCTCTACAACGTTTCGCCCGAAACTTGGGAAACTGCCTGTGGGGGACTCTAATGACTCGTCAGCACCCTGGCAGTGGGTTTAACCACAAACCGTCAGCGGCACTAGCAATGCGTAACGGCTGCCCACGGACTGACCTCAAGGGTGGCCGAGGAGCGAACTCAAGGGAGACCGATGAGCGAACTCCTCTGAAAACCCTACTGAGCCTAACAGTGACAATGTATATACAGTCCGGTCCGTTCGTCAATGAGTATCGCATATCCGCCTAGGGGGCTAGTAACGTCAGACCCCCAGAAGCAGTATAAGTCGTGTCGGAGTGTAGCCTCAATACACCCTGAGATACTACTGGAGTACCTACCAGTAAATCTCCTACCATGGCCATGGATTTGTGTAATGGCTCTCCTAGACACAGCACGATCTCGCCCCCAATACCGGGAGAGACGAATCCCCTGCCGATCCGCTCACGTGCCTCCATATGGCTCGGGACTGTACCCAAAAGCTACCTGTTTGCACGACTCCTTTGAGCCGTGGTAGGGTAGAAATCAAAGCACAGTGGGAACTCACACGAGACAAATGACGACCTCAGGTCGATGAACTAACCTGTACACATGTCACCAGGGAACTGCTATCTGACGGTAGATATAATACTAACTAGCAGATTCCCGGCGAGTCCTGTCCGGTGTACTCATAACCCAATGAGCACCTGTATACATCTTAGGTGATCCAACTGTCACCAGTGGCTTGTGAGACCGGCCACCGCCCCTCGTCGGGGTCTCGACTGTACACACTAGTCTACTCCGGAGTATCGATGCCCTGTCTCGAAACTCCCACGACTAGGGACCACAATTAAGGATATGCATATAAACTACCCAACTCTCACGTATATGATCGCCCTCATACAGTTGGTAGTAAAGCAAGATCCTAAGGGCTCTATCAAAGTGTAACATGCAATCAGTCACCTGAACATGAACACGACTGATAAAGGCAAACCAGATAGCATACTATCATTTCGAGTAAGACTGTCCTACCGGGATAGGTCCTCCGCAATCATTGCAATCACGTACCTGCGATCCAATAATTGACTATGAGGGCACTATCTCCAACAATCTCCCACTTGCACTCAAGGCTAATATTGCGATGTCGACTACTCACAGCCCGTGTGAAACCGAACATCCAACTCCTCTACTAATCAGTTTCACAAAGCCCGTTTGTAAAACTATTGTGTTCGAGAAATAGCCTCGGTGAGTGGATCCGCCTAGAAGTTTCTTTCTGTATCTCTCATAATCTCAAGTTCGCGGAGAAAACCATCTCCCGAATTGAGTAGTACCTGTCTTAGAATATGTCTGGATATCTGATGGGACCTTAGTTCATAAATGAACACCATATCCAAACTTCTTAGACTGTATCGATCACTGAACCTAATCAGTATCGGGCACTATGCCACCCACAGTATCCTTTGGACCACCTGTCCATAATACTGTCTCTCGTCAGAGGGAAAACTAAAACTCTGACAATCACTCTGTCATCCATGTCACCTTTGAAGCATGGAATGATAACCGTCTCCCGAAAGAGGCTGCCGTTATCAAATCCGTAGAACATGTACTAGTGTTCTAAAACTGCTTCCTTATGTTTCTCCAGGATTGGATTAATACAAACTTATTGCATCTAGTGCAAAAACAACATTTGGTGCGGTACTTGACATCTCATGATTGACTCAATTGCCTAAGCAAGTGATCTGCCAATCATGCACATCCCTCTCCTCTTTAGTCTATACGACACCTTTAGAGAGGGTGACTCCATCACCTGCAGGTACTCTACCATGCTAGGAGTCAACTATTCTAAAAACCATTAGAATATCTGTCAAAGTACCCACATTGGGAAACCACCCAAATCTAGATCTAAAACCATAGATCCAGAAACCAGAATGTCTAATATTATATCCATGTCTTGTCTGGAGAAACAACTGTGTGACGACCACGGTACAACCGATCGTAGTAAAGGAATTTTACTTCCCACTTTGTGTATGTCATCCAGATACCATGACATCACACCCTACTGCCTTCTTAACAGATCCATCCTCTATCCTGATTGAAGTCAAACCCATGACTGTCACATCAAAATTAGATGATCTATCTCCGCTATAACTGCTCAAGTCTATAAATAGATATAAGCATCTTGCCCACTATGCTTCCGCTGCTCCCACTGACTACGACAACCCTCCTACCGGGTCTCATATCCTGGAACAACAGTAGTGTCAAGTCTGGGTAGATAAGAACCTCCTTGTCACCGTCCTTGAGGCTACCGAAGTACCTCTCGGGTGTCTGAGGTTACCTACCAAATCTGCGGAGTGGCTATTGGAATGTCAAACCTGATTGAATGTATGGGTCCTATTAAATTTTCCGTAATCGTTCGCGGTTCTGGAATCACTTCCAGTTCTACCATACTCCCACTACTGTTTTCTGAAAAAGATCCATTTTACTAAAACTGTGGCGAGTCAAGAACAATAACACTATTGATCTTCCAAATGGTAGAATATCAACCCTCGTCATAGCCAGGGTCAACCCACAAAACAGCCATTACAGAAACGTGCCCTGAGTTATCCAGAGTCTGGTTTTAAGCATAAGCTGGACAACTCCCCATACCTTAATTTCTTTTAAGGTACGATCCATTCTATATCCAATACAGAAACTTTGGCACTTATTTAATTGGAACCATATTCAAACCATGCAGCTGTCTCCAGTGCATATCAACTTAATGGAAAGAGGCTAATCAGCATTACTCAACCTAGGAAACCATCCAATTATGAGTAATCTGAAAGAGAAACACGTTTCTCAAAACCATCACTATCATCTGAATACCAATCACAAGAATTTACATCTTCGATCTCTTTGAAGAATCCCGATACTTGTGATACCTGGTTCTCTACTTTATTCTTATACCCACAACTTCTCAAAACTCAGACCTTGTATTTCTACGAAACACTTGTCTAAATACTAGAGAAGTTATAAGTAAACAGAACAAAGTACGAGGACCTACCCCTTTGTCCTGATGGACACTTGGACAACATACAATACTCTGTATAAGTCCGCTGAGTTAAACAACTCAAAACCTGTGCGTCGTAGGTAGAAAACTGTACCCTGGCGATTTCCTCAAATATCACCAATTACAACGAATTCCGATATAATGAGGATGATCACCTAATTCCCAATATCTTACTCCCACTCATCATCTGTAAAACCATACAGATATGAGAATGAAACCTGGTAAATACATACCCTTGGAGTAAGTGTCTAATCGGGAAAACAGGTTTTCTTTTAACGATGCACTGAAACATGAAAATGTTTCGTAGGGGTATCCTGGTATTCATAGCAATGCCTCTTCCATAATCCAATTCATGACTTTAACCGTATATTTTATTGCCATCTCTCCAAATCACTTTATTTGTCTTTAGTCGTTACCTTCTGTACACCACCGTTAGGCTAAATGGTTTTCTTCCTTCCCTACCGTTCGGCACCAGCCTATGGTTTGGAAGAAGACTATCCAGTAAGCATAATAGGTGTACCCTCCTAAACCAAGGAGTACTCGTATCTTGAGAGAAGGTGATGATAAAAGACAACTGAATAATACCTTATTCTTTTAAAGGTGAAATAGGAGTGGCGATGAAATACGCGGTTTTGGTCGTGAATGATATCAGTCGCAATTTACTTTGCCCTCTTTCTAATCCCTTTATTTTGTATTTACATATTACCTTTCTGCACACCCTACTTAGGCTAATTGGTTTTCTTCATTCCCTACCTTTCGGCACCAGCCTATGGTTTGGAATAAGACTATCCAATAAGCGTAATAGGTGTACTCTCCTAAACCAAGGAGCTCTCGCAACCTGAGAGAAGGTGATAATAAAAGACAACTGAATAAACCAATTCTATTTCTCCTGAACCTGGATCCATCCCCGAAGAAGTCCCTTCGAGTTCGTATATAACCATACGATGGATCTATCCAATGGAAGTGGATATCCGTAGTAATACGGGTGTTCTGAGAAATTCAAAGGGTAAAAGAAGGAGTGGCAATGACTTATGCAACATAGACAATCCAAAAGCCAGTATTTTAAGAAGGTTCGGTCAACCTGGTCACTGAGTCATAGTCTAGGGTCGGTCAAAGGTCGCTGCCAAAGAGAGAGAGAGAAAAGAAACACTCTGCGTGCACTCTAACCTAGATCAGAATGGTCATCACTTTATCTAATCCGGAAACCTCCCACTGTCCTGTCAAATTCTCCTCCAAACCTAAAGAAGAATCAATCGGGATCACCCGAAGAGTAAACCAACTCATCAGTGGGAATCGGGATCCAACTCTCATCGCATGTTAACGTGATGGAATGCATCCACGTTATTCATACTCCAGAAGGTATGCGCATACTTGGCAAGTTTCAGTTTCTTTAGAAACTCCCGATATCATTTTCTTGCCCCATGCTCTTATAACCTTGGCTTTGGTCAAAATGTCATAAGTCACATGCCAAGTTCTACCCGTCACTATCTTGTCAATTTGAACCCACCCGCACATGCCCCTGACTTTGGCCAATCGGCAGAACGACTGTCCCAAACTAACTCATCTATCTATGCAACAATTGAATACCCAGCAGCTACCAAACACTATGCCTTAACTTTGGCTAAAATGCATAGCTTGAATACTACTAAATACCCAAAAGAAGTGATGGAGGGCTACGGCTGGTTTTTGGCGAAAAACCTTTAGCGTAGTGAACTTGATATCGCTGAAGGAACCTGATAGCTTTTTAAAATATAGTGGCGAAAACCTTTTGCTAAAGAGGTCACTCCCGGTAAAGGGATCTCGGCTCTTTCCTCGTGGAATGAGGTGCAGGATATTCCACTGAATACCGCTATGCAAAGCAACTTGTAATCGACTATAGTAAAGTTATTACCCTGACGCAAACTTCTGTCCAAGGGGTCTTTCCCGGTGAAGGGATATCAGCCCTTGCCTCGTCGAATGAGGTGCTGGATATTCCACTGAATACCGCTATGCATAACAAAAGAAAATGTCTTTGCAATAACACTTTTTAAAATTGTTCCAACAACTCAACAGGTTTGTATTACTTTGCATTGATCAGAATCAACGCAGTCCCATCAATCAATCACACCAGAAAAGAACGAAAATAAAATGTACGTATATGCCATCCGCATTCGTCACTGGGTCCCGTCATCACCCGTTAGGTTACTTAACTAACGACAGAGCGGGGACTGGACTAGCGCGGGTGTAAAACATATACAACATCTAATAGTATATAAGCCAATATACATAATCGCTCCAGGCGTGATAATATGCAACATTACAGAAAAGTAATAAGCATCACAGAACAATACAGATATCTGGGATCCCCGAGTTTCACAGAGCCGCTGCAGAAACTCGACGTTCCCCTGTCGTGTGGATAGCCTGTGCAATGAAACCTAGACCCCTACGGGTGCGGCAAGTTACCCGCCAAAACTTGAAGCGAGGCAGTCCCCACAGCACAGTGAATGGAACACCCGGCACTTCACGGAATCCGGTAATCTTGGGCACCCCTCCTTGGGTCAACCTGTACCCCCTACGAGTGCGGCGAATAGTCTGCCAATTCTGAAGTGGGGCCCCTCTGCCTCTCAAAGCCATGAGATGCGGACCCGTTGCTTTCCCGAACCCGGCTATCCGTGCACTCCGTCGCGGGGTAAAACCTAGTACAGAAATGAAAAATAGTACAATAGGTACATCGACCGCAACCTGGTCGTGCCCCAAAAGAATATTATACAACAGGCAGTGACGGCAGTCCACATGTTGGACGCTCGCCCCGCAATATCAAATGTACAAATAAACTCAAACTGTACTACCATTGCACACTGCTATCCACCACGACAAATCCGCAACAATACAGCACAACACAGAACATCAACGCGAATGTCACGTTCGCAAACCCGTCTAAAAGAACTATAGCAGTTAAACGCGGTTTACCGATCAAATGACATTCCCGGTCGGAGATATAATGTAAGCACTGTAAACTAACGTGTTTAAATTTCGATCGACCAAAGACGAAATATTAAAAAGTGGGCCCCACTGCTTACTGGTGAACAGTAACAAAATCTGGGCCAAACCTTTATATACAAAAAACTCCAAAATCCCACAAAAAACCAACTGACAAAAACTGGTGCACTGTTCCCTCTGAAGCGCGGCGGTTCCGCGGTCAAACCCTAGGTTTGACCGCGGAAACGCGGCGCTTTAGTGGGATCACGTGACCGTCTTTTCTCAGATGTCTTAGAAAACCCTGCACTGATTTTTAAGATATACAGAAATCAATTTTGACACCGTTTAAAATTAACAGAAACTGTCGGGCATGGATTTTGCAGTTTTTAGTTTTCCGGTCGGATCGATGTTTTAAACGCGTTAGCACAAGTTAGTATAGCAAAATGGTTAGGCTCTGATACCACTGTAAGTCTACGTTAGCGCCCCGGCAGTCTACAGACGCCAAATGCGGAATAAAACTTTTAAACTTGGCGCTATCGTATACTTTAACCCGGATCTGCCATTATTGCTAAACTAACAAACTACAAAGAGGGAAGAAGGGTTGTACCGAACGATCCGAGTCCTTCGTTCTTCAACCATCATCCCACGCTCCGTTGCGGCTGCTCTGATCTCGTCGATCTCCGAATCCTTCGTCGAGGTGGCACCACATGATCGGTTCTTTAAACGGGCTCCCGCCTCTGACTCGAGGCAACTCGATCGTCAAGTTTGCTAAAAGAGACGACCAAGAATGATGTAGAATATGAGTAGAAGACTTTGTCTCACTTCGTCCAAATCCGTGGACGATCGGTTAATGAAGTTGCCGTGGAAATCGGGTGATGGAATGAAATGAACTGTAAATTCCATACACCCCAAACTATCATAATCTTTTTCTAACCGAAATGAAAACTCAAGTGAGAGTGAGCAAGAGGAGAGAGAGAGAGGGCAAGCCATATATAGCAAGAGGGAGGTGACCGTAGGAGAAGGGGGTGACCATAAGCTAAAAGCTTCTCACTTCAAAATATCTTAAGCAATCCAAAAGGAATTAAACACAAAGCATGAGTCATTAGGCTTAGTCACCCTTTAATAAATGCAACCAATGAAAACCCTACACCAATAAGCCTAGTCACCTCATCTAGAATATTCTAGAACACTGACTCACCTCATCTGTAGAAAAGATAAATCCGTCTTTAACAGAATGTTAAAAGACGGCTGATAGAAAACTGGAAACTGGCAACTTCCAAAAGTGATCCTGAAACAACTTTCAGGAAAACCCCGAAACTGTATAAATATACCCGCATTTGTATTACGACCGAATACAAATGCAACTGAGACAAAGATATTATACCTACTCAATATAATACTCGGATCCGGCTTAAACCAAAGCCGACCAGTATTATCTGCCCGAAAAATAACACGTGCGTAAACGCACGTGCATTTTCCGAACCCTGCCATAAAACCATACGGCCTCTACAACGTTTCGCCCGAAACTTGGGAAACTGCCTGTGGGGGACTCTAATGACTCGTCAGCACCCTGGCAGTGGGTTTAACCACAAACCGTCAGCGGCACTAGCAATGCGTAACGGCTGCCCACGGACTGACCTCAAGGGTGGCCGAGGAGCGAACTCAAGGGAGACCGATGAGCGAACTCCTCCGAAAACCCTACTGAGCCTAACAGTGACAATGTATATACAGTCCGGTCCGTTCGTCAATGAGTATCGCATATCCGCCTAGGGGGCTAGTAACGTCAGACCCCCAGAAGCAGTATAAGTCGTGTCGGAGTGTAGCCTCAATACACCCTGAGATACTACTGGAGTACCTACCAGTAAATCTCCTACCATGGCCATGGATTTGTGTAATGGCTCTCCTAGACACAGCACGATCTCGCCCCCAATACCGGGAGAGACGAATCCCCTGCCGATCCGCTCACGTGCCTCCATATGGCTCGGGACTGTACCCAAAAGCTACCTGTTTGCACGACTCCTTTGAGCCGTGGTAGGGTAGAAATCAAAGCACAGTGGGAACTCACACGAGACAAATGACGACCTCAGGTCGATGAACTAACCTGTACACATGTCACCAGGGAACTGCTATCTGACGGTAGATATAATACTAACTAGCAGATTCCCGGCGAGTCCTGTCCGGTGTACTCATAACCCAATGAGCACCTGTATACATCTTAGGTGATCCAACTGTCACCAGTGGCTTGTGAGACCGGCCACCGCCCCTCGTCGGGGTCTCGACTGTACACACTAGTCTACTCCGGAGTATCGATGCCCTGTCTCGAAACTCCCACGACTAGGGACCACAATTAAGGATATGCATATAAACTACCCAACTCTCACGTATATGATCGCCCTCATACAGTTGGTAGTAAAGCAAGATCCTAAGGGCTCTATCAAAGTGTAACATGCAATCAGTCACCTGAACATGAACACGACTGATAAAGGCAAACCAGATAGCATACTATCATTTCGAGTAAGACTGTCCTACCGGGATAGGTCCTCCGCAATCATTGCAATCACGTACCTGCGATCCAATAATTGACTATGAGGGCACTATCTCCAACATTTTATACCCTAGTGTATATGTTTTCTTACCAAAATTACTACCTTAGTAACAGCAGATTCTATGTATCATACGGGTTTAGCCTAGAAACATTTTAAAACACCTAGTTTGCAACATAGGGTGCACTAGTGAGAATAGGTGAACTTACAAGAGTCAAGTGATACCAACAGAACAATTTAGAGCTAATCTAACCCTAAAACCCTGAATCATCCTATTCTCCAACCAAACCCTTACAATATCGTCAAAGTCCCCGATACACTAAAACTACCCCAAACTCTCCCAGATTTCTACCTGCAAACAATTAAGGAAAATAAATAATACCAAACCTAGACAAATACCCACAGACACCCCCTACACAAAGCACTAACACCCAGATCAACAGGGGGCCGGCGACGCCGGAATATGGGGGAGGGTCGCCGGATTTTTGGGGAGGGGGTGGGCTTGGATTTCAACACACTAGCCTATACTGCCTGCACACTATTCTGAAGTTGTTTGCTAAGCTAGGAAAAGAGCAAAGATATAGCAGATCTCAATATCCTACACATTATATCAAAACCGTATTTTAAAACTTCAAGTTTTGCGACTTAAGGCGATTTAGCTAAATCTAGTGACACTACAAGGTTTAAACAGCAATATTAACACCTAATTAGGTTTAATAAGCTATAAAAACCCTACCTTAACTTAAACCCAACATAAAACACAAAACTAGCTCTAAACTCACACTAAAACACTAGTTTAAGCTAACAACTACAAGTCTAGCAAACAAAGAGTTTGGGCTTAGGAATTTATACCTCACTAGATCCTACGATGCAAGGAGAAAGAGAAAAAGAAGAGATGGAGGTCTGCTTGCTACTGCTGCTATGCTGATGTTGTTGATGTTGCTGTTGTTGATGCTGGTGCTGCTGCTGGAGCTGCTGCTGGAGCTACTGGTGTTGCTGCTATGGCTGCTGGAGCTGCTGCTGAAGCTGCTGGTGTTGCTGCTGTGGCTGCTGGAGCTGCTGCTGAAGCTGCTGGTGTTGCTGAAGCTGATGCTGTTGCTTCAGCTGCTGCTACCTCTTGTTGTTGTTGTTGTTGTTGTTGTTTGTTGCTGCTGCTGGAGCTCCTGCTGCTGCTTCTTCTGCTGTTGCAGCTGCTGGTGTGTGTGTGTGTGAGAGAGTGAGAGAGTTATGAGAAAAGAACAAGGAAATGAGAGCACAAAGTGTCAACCCCTCTCTCTCTCTCTCTCTTCATTTAATGCAAGCATGGCTCATGCCATGATGCACCCTCTCCCTCTTTCATCCCAAGTCAACACCCTACAATTAAAATCATTTCTATTCAAAAAAAAAAAACAAGTGACCCCAAAACACTTAATGAAAACCAAAGTGTTTTAACAAAATGGTTAGTCCACCATGGTTGCTAATCATGGTCTAACCCCATCCTCTAACCCTAGTTTACATGCACATGTGTGTGCAAGCTTAGAAAAATTCTAATAAAATATTCATTAAATTTGATAAATTATTTGAAAATCGTTTTGGTAAACTTTTTATTAAAAACTATACTTAAAGTATAATTAGCCACTAATCATATCCTAAAGTGTTACAATCTTCCCCCCTTAAAGAAATTCGTCCCCGAATTTAAAAATATAAAGCTACGCATACCTTCAATGAGATGAGGGAATTTCTTCCGCATCTCGTCCTCGGCCTCCCAAGTGATCTCTTCACCATTTGGGCTACGCCAAAGCACCTTCACTGATAGTAAGACCTTCGTTCGAAGTTTCTTCACCTGCCAGTCCAATATCATGAGTGGCTGCTCGGTGAACGAAAGATTGCGCTCGAGCTGAACGGTCTGATGCTGAATCATGTGCGAGGGGTCATGTAGGTATCTACGAAGTATCGACACGTGGAATACGGGGTGAATATCTGGGAAGTCGGGTGGAAGAGCCAAACGATATGCTACTGCGCCCACACGCTCGAGGATCTCGAAGAGACCTATGAATCTGGGGCTAAGCTTCCCCTTCCGTCCAAACCTCATCACTCCCTTCATCGGAGAGACCCTCAGAAAAACGTGATCGCCAACTGCGAACTCTAATCTACGGCGGCGCCTGTCAGCATACGATTTCTTCCTGCTCTGAGCTGTCCTCATCCTGTCTCGAATCAGCTGTACCTTCTCGGTCGTTTCCTGTACGATCTGCGGCCCTAAAATACTGCTCTCACTGAGCTCTGTCCTACAGACGGGCGATCTACATCTCCTCCCATACAAGGCCTCGAAAGGTGCCATCTGAATAGTATCCTGGAAACTATTGTTATAGGAGAACTCCACCAAGGGTAAATGATGATCCCAGCTACCACCAAAGTCTAAAACGCACGCTCGGAGCATGTCCTCGAGAGTCTGAATAGTTCGCTCTGACTGGCCGTCGGTCTGCGGATGAAAAGCTGTGCTGAAACTCAAGCGGGTGCCCAAGGCCTCCTGAAGCCTCTTCCATAGTCGGTTGGTAAACTGGGTGCCTCGGTCGGACACGATATATGTTGGGACTCCATGCAGTCATACAATCTCGTCGATGTAAATCTGGGCATACTGAGAAAATCCGAAAGTCGTCTTCACCGGCAGGAAGTGAGCCGCTTTTGTCAATCGATCCACGATCATCCAAATGGAGTCATACCCTCGCCTAGTCCTGGGTAGACCCACAATGAAGTCCATCGAAATCTGCTCCCATTTCCACTCCAGAATGGGTAATAGCTGCAGCTCTCCCGTTGGCCTCTGGTGCTCGGCCTTGACTTGCCAACAAGTCAGGCATCTCGACACGAAATCTGTGATGTCCCTCTTCATTCCTTCCCACCAGTAAACATCTCTTATATCATGGTACATCTTGGTAGAACCCGGATGAACACTATACACCGATCGATGTGCCTCCTCAAGAATCTCACGCCGCAGTCCCTCAGCATCTGGTACGCACAGTCTAGTCCCAAATCGCAGTATCCCCTGATCATCGATCACGAACTCAGAAAATCTGCCCTGTCCAATCTGTGCCATGATCTCTGAGCAACGCTCATCACTGTACTGTGCCTCATGTATATGGTCAAGCAACTGTGGGCGTGCATGAACATGCGCAAGCTATCCCCCGATCGGCGTGAACTCGAACTGCACTCGGCTGTCGCATAAAATCTGCCAATCTGCCGACGACTGCCTCTGCACTGTGCTCAAACAAGATAGGCTACCCCCGGGCCTCCTGCTCAAAGCATCCGCCACTACATTAGCCTTGCCTGGGTGATAGAAGATCTCGCAATCGTAGTCCTTTACTAGTTCCATCCAACGGCGCTGTCTGAGATTCAGGTCTCGGTGCTAAAATATATACTTTAAGCTCTTGTGATCAGTGAATATCTGGCACGACTCGCTGTATAGGTAATGTCGCCAGATCTTGAGTGCAAAGACCACTGCAGCCATCTCCAAATCGTGAGTGGGATAGTTCTGTTCATGTTTCTTCAACTGCCGTGAAGCATACGCGATCACCCTGTCATGCTGCATCAATACGTACCCTAGCCCCACTCGGGAAGCGTCACAATAGACCACAAATCTGTCCGATCCTGAAGGCAATGATAGCACCGACGCCGTAGTCAAACGAGTCCGTAGCTGCTGAAAGCTATGCTCACATTCCTCCGTCCAATCGAAAGGAACTCCTTTCCGGGTCAACCCGGTAAAAGGTGCAGCAATACGGGAGAAGTCCTGTACAATTCACCTATAGTAGCCGGCCAATCCTAGAAAGCTGCGGATCTCAGTAACTGATGTGGGTCTGGGCCAACGTTGAACGGCCTCGATCTTCTTCGGGTCCACACATATACCATCTCGTGTAATCACGTAACCCAAGAAGTCTACGCTGTCAAGCCAGAATGCGCACTTGGAGAATTTTGCGAAAAGCTGGTGCTCGCTCAAAGTCTGCAGTGTGATCCGCAGGTGTTGCTCGTGCTCCTCTCGGCTCCGGGAATACACCAATATATCGTTAATGAATACGATGATGAACAAATCAAGATACGGCCTGAATATACGGTTCATCAAGTCCATAAAGGCTGCTGGGGCGTTGGTGAGTCCGAACGACATCACTAAAAACTCATAATGTCCTAGCACGTGCGGAAAGCTATCCTCGGTATATCCTCCTGTCGAACCCGCAGCTGATGGTATCCTGATCGCAAGTCGATCCTCGAAAAATACCCTGCACCCTGAAGCTGGTCGAACAAATCGCCGATGCGTAGCAAAGGATATCTGTTCCGCACGGTAACCCGGTTCAGCTGGCCGTAGTTGATACACAGACGTAAACTGCCGTCCTTCTTCTTGACAAACAGGACCGGAGCACCCCAAGGAGAAACACTGGGTCGAATAAGTTCCTTATCCAGCAAATCTTGAAACTGACCCTTCAACTCTCTAAGCTCCGCCGGGGCCATCCGATAAGGCGGTATAGAAATAGGCCCCGTGCCGGAAATCAAATCAATACAGAAAACAATATCGCGCTCAGGCGGTAACCCAGGAAGCTCATCAGGGAAAACATCAGGGAACTCACGAACATTCGGAACCTGGTCCAACAGAACCTCTGTAGCTCTAGTATCGCAAACATAGGCAAGAAATCCCTGACATCCCTTCCTCAACAGCTGTCCAGCGCGAAGAGAAGAAATCAAACTGTGAGGGGCGGCACAACAGTCCCCCTGCACAACAAAAGATGACTCGCCGGGAAAACAAAATCTAATTGTCTTCTCACGGCAGTCCACAGATGCATAGCACGTGGCTAACCAATTCATGCCCAAAAGAACGTCGAAGTCCAACATCTCAAGAAGGATCAAGTCGACAGGCAACTCTCTCTCGCCAATACTGACAACCCATGATCGGAACACGTGTCTAGCAACAAACGACTCTCCCACAGGAGTGGTCACAACCAGCGGCTGATCAAGCAAACCGAACTCTCTACTCAAACTTGGCACAAAGTGTGTGGAAACGTACGAGTGCGTGGATCCGGGATCGAACAACACGTGTGCGTCAACAGAACATACTGATAGGGTACCTGAGACCACCGCATTGGACGCCTGCGCGTCCTGATGCATCAACGCGAAAACCCATGCTTGTCCTCCACCTGCGACTGGCGGTCCCCTACTAGGCACTGGCTGTACTCTGCCGGCAGCTGGCTGTCCTCTGCCTCGGCCACCTCGTCCTCTAGGAGCAAACCCTCCACGACCACGGCCTCTCTGTGTATGAGCCTGACGCGGAGCAACAGTAGGTACAATAGGCAACGCCCTCTGGGATGGGGAAGGTGGAAGTGTGACACGTGGTACTGCTGGCTCCCTCTGGCGTATCGCGGTACAATCTCTGACGCGGTGATGGGGACTACCGCACCCAAAGCATCCACGCGACGGCCGCTGACCCTCCTGGGGATAAGAGCTAAACATCTGACCTCGCCCCGAGTCTCTGCCACCTGTACGATGTCTATCACGGCATCCGGATGGGAGTCTCCATGCTGCTGTATCAGTACGAACCCTCTTCGGCCCCGGAACCACCAAAGTCTCTGCAAGGCGCTCCTTGACTAATAAGGCTGCGTCTACAGCTGCTGCATAAGTCTCGCAATGCTGTGCGCTGATCGCAAGGAACAGTGGGGTAGGTAAGCCTCGAACAAATCTCTTGACTCGCATCTCCTCAGTCGCCACTAGGTATGGGGCATAAACGGATAGCTCGGTAAACAGTACATCGTACTCTGCCACTGTCATCTCTGGCGTCTGGCGTAAAGACTCAAATCTGCGTGCTCGGGCATCCCTGACACTTTGGGGAAGGGAGCGGGCTAGAAATACCGTCATAAACTCAGTCCAGGTCATATGAGGAAGACCTGCTGCTCTGCCCTTCTCGACCAATTCACACCATTTCTGCGCAAGACCTTCCAGGCGAAAGCTTGCGAACTCTACCCATCTCGCATCTGAGTGATCGACATATCCGGGCCATTCTATCAATAAAAGACTGCGGGTCCTCGACTGCATCGGTGCCTGTGAAGACCGGAGGCTTCAGCCTTATGAACTCTGATAGCGATACTGTAATAACCTCCGTGGCTGCAGGGGCAACTGCCTGTACTGTAGGTACCATCGCGGTCCCCGTGATGGGTGGAGCTACCTCTGGTCACTGCGCTCGAAGTGTCTCGACTAACGATCCTATCATCTGGCGCATCTCCTGTATACCGGCCCCTAGCATGGCGATCTGATCCGTCCTGGGAGGAACAGTCTGCTCTAGTACAACAGGTGTACTACCCGGATCAGTCCTCGTCTCGGATGAGTCAACTCGCATCTCGGCTCTCGCGGCCGCTCTCTGCGCCCTCGTAGTCTTTGGCGGCATAATGGCTGAAAAGAAAGTAGGATTCGATAAGGATACGGAAATCGAATCACAAGAATGTATACAATCATGAAGGAATTTCAATCAATAAGTCCTAAGGTCGCTTAGGTGGAGTACCGTGTCGTGAGTATGCCGCGGAACATACGCACGCTACGCCACTCTACTTCAGCTACCTACTCCATCATACCAGGGTCATCCTACACTCCGAAGGTAAAACCTACGCTCTGATACCAACTTTGTCACGACCCAAAGTTCGGCCCGTGACCGGCACTTAACTATGTAACGTCTGCAGGCGTAACGCGACTAAGTAAGCCGAAACCCAGAAATCAAAACCATTAAAAGTATTGAGTGTTAAAACATTTTATAGAAACATTTGTTAAAACGTTTAGAAAACCTTAAGAAATTTAGTAAAATTCTTTAAAGTTCAAGTTAAAATCTTAAAAATTTTGGCAGCATTTCCCTTGTAAAAACTAGCCCCGAAATCGGGTACAAGACAATATATGAGTAAAATGATATACAATAAGAAATAAGCATCCCAAATGGGAGCAATCACGCCCAACGGCGGAAACAATCACCACAATAATAATATACGACGCCGTAGCGAAGAATGTGCAAAAATAAGTGAAGACAACATAAAATATAAAGCTGCATAAATAAAGTCGGCTCACAACGAGCTCGATACCAGAGTACAAAATAATATACATCGTCCTCACAACTGGTCTCTAAGTCAATACATAACTAGTAGATGGAGAATACTAGATACAATGATGTATACAACTGGAAAAATAAACAGATACCGCACAAAAACTCACCTATCAGCAAAAGGGCTCACACGCCAACTGCAGTGGTATCTGTATCAATAGATGCAAGAAGGCAGCCTGCCGCGACTACTCTGAGGGGCAACCTGCAAGCACTGTGGCACAACGGGGGTGAATTGCCAACTCGTGAATAGTAGATAACATATAAAGGAAATCGCGAGTATGCACGTGCTGCGATACTCTAGCCTATGCCAACAGTAACATCTATATGATGAGCTAGATGAGCAATAATCATGCAACAAGTGCGATCTAATAACATCTCTATATGATGAGCAGGGTATACAATAATCATGCATAGCAAGTGTACTCTATCAGGTACTACAGATACAGGATGAGATGTATAACACTAAAAGCTGAGCATAGGAATAAATAACATCTACACGGAAAGTCAACGTGGAAAATAACCGGTGTCCATCAATACACCCAAATCCCAGTAAAAGCTCAGGCGCCATCACTCCAATCGGCCCTCAAATCCTGTAAATCTCATACAATCGTGAGTGCCCACCATCGGCACTCGAAATATCATAAAATGATCGTGTCCAGCATCGACACGCAAATCCTCATGTATCGGGCTCCGTCAGTCCGAATCGGCCCACGGTCTCCGTCTGCGGAATCGGCCCTCGGCCCCGGCAGTACGGGTCGGCCCATATCCATCTCTCAGCTGTGGTCAGTCTTCTCCGGATGACCGCCAGGCTTAACCAATCACCGGTAGGTAGTAGTCCCTGTGCCGGGCTCACCGTCTAACAATACGAGTCTTATTGTCCCGGGGTACCATATCGGGTCCACCAAGTACCCGCAATCGGTGTCTACCACTCCTCGAATCGGGTATACTCACACAAGCTCTCTGGAACCGAGAAAACTCATGGTGGACGCACTGAAATATCACATCAAGAGAAACCGGGTTTTTTAAACAGTGCGTATTTTCTTAAAATAATACCACGGTTCTAAAATCCAGAAATCCTATAAATCCAAACTCAATGCGTAAATCCAAGCAATGTGTCGTATGACACTAAGAGTAAAAAGGGAAAATCGCTCCTTTAAAAAGAATCCAGTTTTGAAAATATCTCATGCGGTCCCTTATTTTCTTGAAATCAAGTCAATATCATCCATGTATGTAACATATATATGTATGTAGGTATGGATGTGTAAATGGATTTATACGCGAATATGAGTGTAGCACTACTATGAAATACAGTGTGCATGTGCGCAAGCATGAAGATATCAATATATGTGTGCACTGGTATGAATATACAGTGTGCATGTGCGCAAGTATGATGATATCAATATATAAGTGCACTGGTATGAATATACAATGTGCATGTGCGCAAGTATGAAGATATCAATATATGTGTGCACTGGTATGAATATACAGTGTGCATGTGCGCAAGTATGATGATATCAATATATGTGTGCACTGGTATGAATATACAGTGTGCATGTGCGCAAGTATGATGATATCAATAAATGTGTGCACTGGTATGAATATACAGTGTGCATGTGCGTAAGTATGATGATATCAATATATGTGTGCACTGGTACGAATATAAAGTGTGCATGTGCGCAAGTATGATGATATCAATATATGAGTGCACTGGTATGAATATACAGTGTGCATGTGCGCAAGTATGATGATATCAATATATGAGTGCACTGGTATGAATATACAGTGTACATGTGCGCAAGTATGATGATATCAATATATGAGTGCACTGGTATGAATATACAGTGTGTATGTGCGCAAGTATGATGATATCAATGAAGGTATGCATAAATATGAATATATATAAACATCTACGACTAGACATCCTATCACGCCCTGACGCTTAACGCATTACGGGCGATTTCCCCGTAGATGTTAAATCTACTCACCCGGTCTCGTGCTAAGCGTAGCCGACTATGTGCTTCCCCTTCTTTGTGGCGTCCGACGTACCCGCCTGCGAACCTAGAATTTACACAAAGAATCCATATAAGCAAATATCTCGCGAAAACACGATATCGAAAACTCAAACGAGAAACTCGCGTCGCGAACTAAACGCGCGTGTATACGTAACGTGTGTGCATACGCCAAATCCAAACGCGACACGCTGTGTCACACAGCGACACGCTGTGATACACAGCAAACCAACTCAACACGTATCGTACGTGTCGCGCAAGTCCCGCTATGCTAAAAATAGGTAAACGGTCCCAGATTTAATCTGGTGCAAAAACAAGAAAATCCAAAAAGACCAAACCCTCCAAAATACCTACAGACATCTGCCTGATAAAATCCAACAAAATACCCAACAATTGGGCCGGCGGCAAGGGGGTATCATACCGGCCCAAAACCGGTGGGTGGGGTCCAGGACTCTACACTATGATCCTAGCACATTTTATAGCCTAGTGTATATATTTGCTTACTAAAATTACTACCCTAGTAACAACAGATTCTACGTATCATACGGGGTTAGCCTAGAAACGTTTTAAAACACCTAGTTTGCAACATAGGGTGCACTAGTGAGAATAGGTGAACTTACAAGAGTCAAGTGATACCAACAGAACAATTTAGAGCTAATCTAACCCTAAAACCCTGAATCATCCATTCTCCAATCACACCCTCACAATATCGTCAAAGTCCCCGATACACTAAAACTACCCCAAACTCTCCCAGATTTCTACCTGCAAACAATTAGGGAAAATAAATAATACCAAACCTAGACAAATAACCACAGACACCCCCTACACAAAGCACCAACACCCAGATCAACAGGGGGCCGGCGACGCCGGAATATGGGGGAGGGTCGCCGGATTTTTGGGGAGGGGGTGGGCTCGGATTTCAACACGCTAGCCTATACTGCCTGCACACTATTCTGAAGTTGTTTGCTAAGCTAGGAAAAGAGCAAAGGTATAGCAGATCTCAATATCCTACACATTATATCAAAACCGTATTTTAAAACTTCAAGTTTTGCGACTTAAGGCGATTTAGCTAAATCTAGTGACACTACAAGGTTTAAACAGTAATATTAACACCTAATTAGGTTTAATAAGCTATAAAAACCCTACCTTAATTTCAACCCAACATAAAACACAAAACTAGCTCTAAACTCACACTAAAACACTAGTTTAAGCTAACAACTACAAGTCTAGCAAACAAGGAGGTTGGACTTAGGAATTTATACCTCCCTAGATCCTACGATGCAAAGAGAAGGAGAAAAAGAAGAGATGGAGGTCTGCTTGCTACTGCTGCTGTGCTGATGTTGTTGATGTTGCTGTTGTTGATGCTGGTGCTACTGCTGATGCTGCTGGAGCTGGTGCTGGAGCTGCTGGTGGGGTTGCTGCTGTGGCTGTTGGAGCTGCTGCTGAAGCTGCTGGTGTTGCTGAAGCTAATGCTGATGCTGTTGCTTCAGCTGCTGCTACCTCTTGTTGTTGTTGTTGTTGTTGTTTGTTGCTGCTGCTGGAGCTCCTGCTGCTGCTTCTTCTGTTGTTGCAGCTGCTGGTGTGTGTGTGTGTGTGAGAGTGAGAGAGTTATGAGAAAAGAACAAGGAAATGAGAGCACAAAGTGTCAACCCCCTCTCTCTCTTCATTTAATGCAAGCATGGCTCATGCTATGATACACCCTCTCCTTCTCTCATCCCAAGTCAACACCCTACAATTCAAATCATTTCTATTTTAAAAAAAACAATTGACCCCAAAACACTTAATAAAAGCCAAAGTGTCTTAACAAAATGGTTAGTACACCATGGTTGCTAATCATGGTCTAACCCTAGTTTACATGCACATGTATGTGCAAGCTTCAAAAAATTCTAATAAAATATTCATTAAATTTGATAAATTATTTGAAAATCGTTTGGTAAATTTTTTTTATTAAAAACCATACTTAAAGTATAATTAGCCACTAATCACATCCTAAAGTGTTACATTTATATATATCGACTTAGACCTAGGTGGTTTTCCCTTACCCTTTCGATGAGTCTGTTAGGTTAGTCCTGTAGCTACTTGTAGATGTTAGACTAGAATCGTGTCATACCTATTTCAAAACAAAATAATCGTATGTATTTAAAAACAGGCCAAGAGATTCTACGGATATTTTCAAAAGATGCATTTTTTCTTAAAAACACCGTAGCCCTTATTTTTCTAAACACCACGATTCGTGTTATTTCAAATGGCAAAACTGTATGACATATATATATATATATATATATATATATATATATATTGATGTAGATTCTTCATTGTTGTGTTATTATTCATTTTTCGCATATTCTTGCTATTCGCATCGTATTGCATGTTTAAATGTGTTATTATTATATTAAACCCATGCTGTCAGGATACCAACACCATTATCGATGATGCGTATGTTCCACGTACGCCTGCTTTCCGGCTCACACACTTTATCATTAATAATTGCCATGTCACTACACAGTAGGGCTGTTGCATCAGGATATGACTCCTTGCAAGACATACTTGCGTACATACGTATTGTACACTCATATTTGCCTACATACATATTTACACATACATAGATGATTCTGGCTAGATTTTGGAGATTTGGGAACCACAAGATATATTTTAAAAACTGGATTCATTTAAAAGAGCGGTTTTCCCTCGATATGTTCATATTACTGTTTTATGTTGCATGATATACTGATATGCTTACATTTCTATTATATGTCGCATACATTATGCTTTATGATTATACGCATTGAGATATGTTGTTTCCATGAGGTTTCTGGATTTAAGAACCGTGGGTATTTCAAAAGAAAGTATGTACTGTTTTAAAAACCCTGTTTCTCTTGATATGATATTTCAGTGCGTCCACCATGCGTTTTCTCGGTTGTGAGAAGTGTGATATGTGAAACCCGATTCGAGGAGCTGGATGAGGCCGATTGCGGGTACATGGTGGACCCGGTATGGTACCCCGGGGCAAGAAAGGGATGCTGTGCAGTAGACGGTGAGCCTGGCAGAGGGACTACTACCTACCGGTGATAGTATTTGGGCCCGGCGGATATCCGGAGGATACTGTCCGGAGTCGAGAGATGATATGGGCCGATACGTACTGACGGAGCCCGAGGGCCGATCCGGACTGACGGAGCCCGAGATATGAGGATTTCGAGTGTCGATGCTGGGCACTCAGGTTCCATGATTTTGATGTGTCGCGAGGGGCATACGTTGATTTATATTCTCATACTTTCATGCATACGCTTTTATGATATTTACATGCATGATGTTGTTGTGTCATTGGTTCACTCATGGACGAGATCCACACGCATACATACATTGATTATATGGTTGGATGATATCCGCATGCATATAGACATTGTTTACCTTGTTGGCACATATGCAGTTATGGTCATCATAGATATCATAGTATTACCTTCATGATATAATTGACCTAGGAGTCGTTGTTTATTCGATTTCTACTTGTTGATGTTTTTCTACTCACGAGTTGGCAACTCACCCCCGTTGTGCCACGGTTCTTGCATGTTTTTGCCATACAGGTTTCATTACGGCTTTTTGGCACACTGCTTCCATTCTGGGTGATTGTTTTGGTAGGTGGGTTCACTCGCATCGTGGCCACCCATTGTACTTATTTATTTTCAGTTGTATCTAAGAACTCCATCAACCAGACTTGTATATTGTTTCAGACTTAGAAAACCAGTGTATTATTCTTTCGACCGTAGAGTCGCGCTTGTATTATTATGTTTTTGTTGATGATTTTGAGTTTCTTTTGAGTTTTGATCCTTGCCCTTCGGCGTTATATATTATATTGCTTGCGTGGTTGTGGCCGTCAATTGACGAAGAGCTAGCTCCCGCTTGGGGATGCTTTTTACTATTGTGCATATATTATTCATGTTGTACCTCGTTTGGGGCCAGTATTTACAAAGAAAACTCGGCCGAAATTTTCAGAAAAGACTTGAGATTTTAAAATGCATATTCGGCTTATGTTATATAAAAACCCCTTGTTTTAAAACATATTTTCTTCACTTCCTACTTTAAATGGTTTAGATTTCTGGGTTTTCTTGGCTTACTTGAATTAGATGGGGCCCTATAGATTTCATATGATTCAAGTACCAGTCGCGTGTCATTTCGGGTCGTGACAAGGGGGCTTGGAGGTGAGCCAGCGTTTTTTTGTAGGACGGGCATAGGAGTGGTCTGGTCGGCCACTGTAGGTCCTCTCTTGCATGCTCTGGGACACGTCATCTGCGACGTGTCATGATCTGGGAGATCACCGATATCGAGCATCATCATTATCCCCCCACTCTCGTCCCGACCAGCTGACGGGTCGGGTCGAGAGTGGTTTGCCGGGTCACCCGAGGTGAGCTCCTTTTTGAAGATATCGTCGGGCGTGTCCCTGGGTAATATGTTGTATTTTCTGGATGATGCCAGCGAATCAGGGAAAGATCTTTTGCATTAAAGAGGGTGCGCTGGATCGTGCGTACTTTCGCTGAAGCGACAGCCCACGTGTCGGACGCTAGTTGGTTGACGCGACGGGCCTCAGGTCGCTGGCGTCTGATGGGGTACGGCCAATGTACGTGCTACAGGTGGAGCGATCGTGGTCGACGAATGCGAAGAGTTGTTTTTGGCGGGAGCCGACTGTCGCCATTGGATGAGGACGCCGGTGGCTATAAATAGAGGTGGGGTCCTCTTCAGGGCCCATCTCTCTTCATATTTTCCTCGTTCTTGATCTTGTAAGCTCGGCGCTCTCCTCTTTAGGTCGGTTCTCTGGCTTTTCTCTCCCGAGGACTTCTCTCCATCGGGTTAGATGTCTTCTTTTGCTTCCTTCTGCTTCTTCTCCTTCTGAGTCGAGTCTTCCTCTCCTTTTGTCAAGACAAATGGATCGATCCAGGACACTTAGTCCCCTCGGTGCTCAGTCCCAGAGGGGGGCCGGCGGTGCGGTCGTGCCTCCGGCTGAACCGAGCCCCGCACCAAATGTGCCATCGACGGCGGGGGCATCTGCTTCATCACGAGCTCCTGATGATTGTCCAGGCGGTGGCCAAAGGTTTCCACGGGTTCCCGAGCCCCACATGAGGGATGCAGGAGAGAATGAAGATGGGGTTCCTCTTAAGAGCAAGATGACGGTATCTTGCGCGCCTCCGACGGAGATTTTGGAGAAGATTCCTGTGCTGGAGAGGGATGTCCATTTCGTAGTCCCGTCGGGGCTCTCCGTTGCTGCCGGCCTGCTTGCTGGGATGGAGGAGTCGGCTGGGGCCAAGATTCCGCGGGGGACCCTGAGGGCCCAAATGGCGGCTATCGCTCAGGGGGCAGTTCAGGTATGTATTCCCTCATGTGTTATTTCAAGCGTCTTTTCTTTAGTTCGGGTGTCTTTAAGTCTCTCTGGTGCTTTTCGCCATGTCCTTCAGCACTGCGCCCTCGTTACTTATATGGAGGCCGAGGGGGACATCCCTGCCGCGAGGTCAGGAGAAGAGTCTTCTTCGGAGGCCGAGGATCTGCGACTTGAGCTTCGCCTGGAGAGAGAGAGGATGGTCGTTCTTGAAGCCTGGTCAGCCGTCACGGAGCTTGCCGTCTCGAAGTGCCGGGAGTCCTATCACCACCTGAATGAGTCCCACCGATCCATCGAGGCGAAGTTGGTGGAACTGGCCAATCGCTTTGCATCCATGAATAGGACGAGGGATGCCAGCAGGCGGGATGTCGAGGCGGCACTTCACGCAGCGGAGGTTGCCGAGATTCGGGATAGAAAGACGGTGGCTGATTATAAGGGGTCGGACTAGTTTTACGTTGACCTCGGCGAGGCTTCCGCCATTGCATGGAACAAAGCTATTGATGCCGTCAAGGAGCAGTTTCCGGAGTTTTCCGACGGTGAGCTTCGTGCTCGGGTCCCACTTTCAGTGGTCATGCCTCCGGCCGTTTGTGATGAGGGAGGCGAGGTCTAGGCTGGGCCTGCAGCCCAAAATTTTGGTTTTTCCTCCTCTCTTTTTTGTAAGCCTTCGGGTAATTTGATAAGGCTGGGGAGCCCACAATACCCTTGTAAAGACTTTTGGCTTTGTGAATAAAACTTTTTGCAGTCTTTTTTGCACGCGTATTTTTCTTTGCCGGTAAACACTTGTATTTGCATAGTACTGCCTTCGTATTGTGTCGTTTCTTTGTCTAGCGATTAGACGTCGAGTTGAATCTGTTCACTTGCCAAGTGTGCAAAGACCGGCGGGAAGAAGGTATCTCCATGGCACTAAAGTCGAGGTGGAGATCGCTCTGACGTAGATAGACCGGATGCTTCTTGGTGAGGTCATGTTCCTAAGTGTGGAAGGCTCGGAGAGGCATGCTGAGGATGGACCGAGCAGGGTAGCTGCCCGGTGCCTCTAGGCAAGGGTTTCGATCCCTGGCGTTGTAAGAGCTGTACAAGGCCTGCTAGGGATGAACCGAGCAGTGAAGCTACTCAGTTGCCTCTTGGCGAGGGCTTAGATCCATGACGTTGTTGGGTAGTGACTTACCAGCCGGGAATAACTGAGCAAGGGCGGGCCTGGTTGCCTTCTGCGAGGGCTTTGATCCTTAGCACGGGAGGGGCCGTAAGTGGCCTACTAAGGACGGGCCGAGCAGGGTAGCTGCTCGGTGCCTCTTGGCGAGGGATTTGATCCCTGGTGTGTTGGGGTAAGGAGCTACCAGCCAGGGATAACCGAGCAAGGGCGGGCCCGGTTGCCTCTTGCGAGGGCTTTGATCCTTAGCGCGGGAGGGGCCATAAGTTGCCTACTAAGGATGGGCCGAGCAGGGTAGCTGCTCGGTGCCTCTTGGCGAGGGCTTTGATCCCTGGTTTGTTGGGGTTGGGAGCTATCAGCCAGGGATAACCGAGCAAGGGCAGGCCCGGTTGCCTCTTTCGAAGGCTTTTGATCCTTAAGGACGGGCCGAGCAGGGTTACTGCTTAGTGCCTCTTAGCGAGGGCTTTGATCCCTGGTGTGTTGGGGTAGGGAGCTACCAGCCAGGGATAACCGAGCAAGGGCGGGGCCCGGTTGCCTCTTGCGAGGGCTTGATCCTTAGCGCGGGAGGGGCCGTAATTGGCCTACTAAGGATTGGCCGAGCAGGGTTACTGCCCGGTGCCTCTTAGCGAGGGCTTTTGGTCCTTAAGGATGACCGAGCAGGGTTGCTACCCGGTGCCTCTTGGTGAGGGCTTTGATCCCTGGCGTTGTGGGGTAAGGAGCTACTAGCCAGGGATAGCCGAGCAGGGTAGCCGCTCGGCTGCCCCTTGGTGAGGGGTTTGATCCCTGGCGTTGTGGGGTAGGGGAGCTACCGGCCAGAGATAGCCGAGCAGGGTAGCCGCTCGACTGCCTCTTAGTGAGGGCTTAGATCCTTAGCACGGGAGGGGGCCGTAAGTGGCCTACTAAGGATGGACCAAGCAGTGAAGCTGCTCAGTCGCCTCTGGGCGAAGGCTTAGATCCTTAGCATGGGAGGGGCCGTAAGTGGCCTACTAAGGATGGACCAAGCAGTGAAGCTGCTCAGTCGCCTCTGGGCGAGGGCTTATATCCCTGGCGTCGTGGGGTAGGGAGATACCAGCCTGGGATAGCTGAGCAGGGTAGCTGCTGGGCTGCCTTTTAGTGAGGGCTTAGATCCCTGGCGTTATGGGGTAGGGGAGCTACCAGCCAGGGATAGCCAAGCAGGGTAGCTGCTGGGCTACCTCGTAATGAGGGCTTAGGTCCCTGGCATTGTGGGGGTAGGGGAGCTACCAGCCAGGGATAGCCGAGCAGGGTAGCTGCTGGGCTGCCTCTTAGTGAGGGCTTAGATCCTTAGTACGGGAGAGGCCGTAAGTGGCCTCCTAAGTATGGACCGAGCAGTGAGGCTGCTCAGTTGCCTCTTGGCGAGGGCTTAGATCCCTGGCGTCGTAGGGTAGGGGAGCTACCAGCCAAGGGTAGCCGAGCAGGGTAGCTGCTGGGCTGCCTCTTAATAAGGGCTTAGATCCCTGGCGTCGTGGGGTAGGGAGCTACCAGCCAGGGATAGCCGAGCAGGTTAGCCGTTGGGCTGCCTCTTGGTGAGGGCTTCTATCCTTAGCGCTGAAGGGGCCGTGGGAGGCCTGCTAAGGATGGACCGAGCAGTGAAGCTGCTCAGTCGCCTCTTGGTGAGGGCTTTGATCCCTGGTGTCATAGGATATGGAGCTACCGGCCAGGGATAGCCGAGCAGGGTAGCCGTGATTGTTAGGATAGGAGCGTGTTCAAGTTCTAGTTTAAATACCGCAATCAAGACGGTTTCGCACGTAGCTAGCCGGTTGAGTACGGGTCGTCCGCAGGGAGATGGGAATCTTTTTCTATGTGTTTTTCGACGAGTTAAGTCCGGTAGTTCAGATTTTGTTTGTAGTTATCTAAGTGTTGAGTTGATATTTAAAGAGAGCTTGTTAGGGTTAGGATTAGGTTAGTTTGAGTTAGGAGTCTCCACATCTTTCGTTGCCCCACTTAATATCGGTGTTACGGTAATCGGCAACAACGGGGATTAGCACGACTAGGAAGGAACTTGCGAGTATAAGCTAGGCTTTCCAACGCATAGTCCTTCCTTTTGGTGCTTGTCCGTCCGTTCTTGGCTCTTATCCATAACCTCCGGTTAATTCAACCACAACCGGTCTCACTATGGAATCACCGCTATCATGTAGGATAGGGTGCCGTAAGGAGCGGATTGTGGTTGGGTTAACGGGAGTTGATTTAAGTTGTTGGGCAAGGAAAGAGTGAGAGAGATTTCCTTCTCTCAAACTTCCCTTATCCTACCCTAACAAGTATAGAACTACTCACACTTCATAATACGGAAAAATAAAACAACACAAAAGAGGAAGATAGAAAGAAAGAGATTAGAAGAATACGACTAACTGTTTGCGACCTCACCTTGGCGAGGATCAAGCGTAAGTATCATTGTCGTATGAAAGGATAAAGAAAAAGAGAGAAGAAACAAACAACAAGGAAATAACAACAACTACTTAACAATTAAAATTACAACAATTATCACAAGTTAAGAAAGAGACAAGCATGATAATAAAAATGGTCTTCTTTATTCATCACTCTTCACTCAAAAGCTCACTTACAAGTTTAATGGAGAAGAGGTGAGAAGAGGAAGAAGAACATGTACTAAAACCTAGCAAAGAAAAATACAAGATTATGGACCCTTTCCTTCACAAACTTCTGGGCTATTTATAGGCCAGAGAATGAAACCCTAGGGCAACCACCAGAACCTAAACAAAAAGACCAAAAAACCCCCCAAAAATCTTCAACTGCCGCCACTATATTGCCGCGGATCCGCGGCCTGGACCCCACTTTGGCCGCGGATCCGCGGCCTTATGATTGAATTGGGCCCCCCAATTTTTGGTGCTGGCCTGATCTGTTGTCTACATTATTCTGGTATATGTATTTTCTTATAATTGCTCCACAAATTTTCCAGAATTCTGTTGAGGGAAAGGTGGACTTTTTATCAAGATTTTGTCATGATTTGCCTCGAGCTCCGCGTAGATCTCTTGGATTTTGTGCTACCATTGAGCCTTGTGCATGAGAATGACATTGATTTGATCTTTTGTCTTCCTATTGATATCTGGCAACATACGGATGAAGAGCAGAGACCGTGTTTTTATCTGTGGTTGGCAGGAACCCGGATTTTTGTCGTGTTTTCCATGAATTTCACCGCTTTGGAACCGAGAACCTGTATCCTGCAATTGACTAGCAAACACGGCTCAAGAGTATCTACGGATATGCAATGTGATAAAAATTGGGCGGTATGAAAATGCAAAAATCTGATATGAACAAATACCCCCAAACTTATCATTTGCTCGTCCCGAGCAAAGTCCATTTATTCACAAAAAATTTCCTAACCTCACTTTCGCAGGGAACGCGATTGCACTGAGCATGTGCAACAAGCCGTTAAACCTCTAGGTGTCCCTAGTAGGAGGAGTGTTGTCTCCTGAGGGTTTTCAGCGGATACTACCCACAAAATCCGGTCAAGTTGGTTTGTAAAAATGACTAAGTTTCAAACCCTAAAGTTTTGTTTTAGAAAATAACAATTCTATAATCCTTAGTCTAGACTATCGAACCTTTATTTTTCACACCTCACATCTTATTTAACTACAAATTTTATATGTCTTTACGTGCAGTGCGGATAGTGTCGTTAAGTTCCAGAAGGATCGATTAGAGTCATCATGTCGCACAATAAAGCCCAGATAACAATTTTAAAAGGATCACACAAGTTTTATAATGAGTTAAGCATTTTTCAAGTTTCGTTTTGCAGTAAGGTTTCAACTTCAGAATTTCTATCTTCCTTAACAGGAAACTAAGTCGTATTTTTCACTCCACCTTTTTCTTGTTTTCATTTCATACACACCACTGTGAACGTGCAATAGTCTTTATCAAAGAGTAAAACCTTCATATCTCCGTTAAAAAATTTTTAAAAGCCTGTCTTTTATCAAGATTATTCTCACACAAAGAACCGTTAGGAATTTTAACTCGGAGAGAACACTTGCTTGACTTTGTTTTAAACTGGACTTTCTAGGCTTCTTAGCGAGCTTTGGGCCAATGCACCCAAACCAGTTGGTTTTAGGGCATTAGGTGTAGAAACACCCCAGCGGACTTAATTACTCAAGTTACCTAGGTCCAAAAACAAAAGACAGTTTGGCGTGAAAATCAGATGATTTAATACGAACGGAGATATAACCGGCAGTTCAAATATTTTTTTGGATAAAAGACGTGTCTAGTGGGTTTGGTGTGTAATCATTCCAATCAAGTTTTAGATGGGTTATTTTTCAGACTTAGCTCCTATTACGGCATCAATAACATTCCTTCATATTCGCTTTACTTCATAAACTATTCTTGACATTACTTATTTCAGAACAAACCTATTTGATCCTCAAAAAATCATTTATCTGTTTAAAAGTTTGAACATGAAAGACTTGTCATCTAATTCCCAAAACTCACGACACGTGTAGTGTGATGTAAAGACGTATATCAGCTATAGTTAACTTCAAAGGAGAGTTATCTTTCAGGTTTTCAAAATCCAAACATAAGATCTAGTTATTCCTATTTTTTTCAAACAAAAACCGTCGAATGTTGAATCAGAGTTCATCCACAAGCTAACTTGACAAAAAAGTTTTTATATTTTTGGAAAATTTTCAAATTTTTATGGTTTTTATGGATTTAATATGCAGATGCAAAATATACATATGAATGCGAAGGTAAGAAATGCGTACCGAGCGTACCCCCAAACTTAAACTGGACAGTGTCCTCACTGTCATTGCATGAAGAGAGTAGTTTGAAGGTTCAAAATTGTTGGTTAGCGATACACAATTTTTATTTGTTTTTGTTTTGAAAGAAAAGAAAAAGAATATACACAAATATAAACAAAATGGTTTGTACATACCCCCAAACTTATTTGGAACAGTGTCCACTGTTCTTGGCTGGATAACCGAAGTTTGGAGGTAGGCAGAGGAAGATCAAGCAAGGTAAACCGGCTCCTGTAAGAACAGGAGCTCCTCTGTTGGTTCGGCGCTAAGGTACGGTTTGCATCGGTGTCCGTTCACTTTGAAGAGTGAACCGTCCTTTGGATTTTCCAAATCCACAGCGCCCTGCGGATACACAGTCCGCACAAAATACGGCCCTTTCCAGCGAGATCGGAGCTTTCCAGGATGGAAGTGAAGTCGGGTGTCGTAAAGAAGTACCTGCTGACCAGGTACGAAGGTTTTGCGCACAAGGTGTTTATCATGAAACACCTTCGTTCGATTCTTAACGACAACCGCGTTGTCGTAAGCCTCATCCCTAAGCTCGCTCAGTTCGTTCAGCTGCAGCTTCCGATGGCTGCCCGCGTCCTCCAGAGACAGATTCAGCTCCTTTATCGCCCAAAACGCGCGATGCTCGATTTCGACAGGAAGGTGGCAGGCTTTTCCGTACACAAGCCGATAGGGAGACATGCCAAGGTCGGTCTTATAAGCGGTTCTAAATGCCCAAAGGGCATCAGTGAGTTTCAAAGACCAATCCTTACGGTTCTTGGAAACCGTTTTCTCCAGTATCTGCTTGATTTGCCGATTTGAAACTTCGGCCTGCCCGCAGGTTTGGGGGTGGTAGGGCGTAGAAAGCTTATGATTAATGGAGTATTTCCGCATCAAGGCCTCGAAAGTCCTATTGCAGAAATGACTTCCATTGTCGCTAATGATCGCTCGGGGGTGCCCAAACCGTGAGAAAATGTTTTCTTTAAGGAACCTAACGACAACCTTGTTGTCGTTAGTTCGGCTGGGCACAGCCTCGACCCATTTAGAGACGTAATCAACAGCTAGAAGAATGTACAAGTTCCCAAAAGAGCTGGGAAACGGCCCCATGAAGTCTATCCCCCAAACATCGAAAATCTCCACAACCAAGATTGGTTGGAGCGGCATCTCGTTTCTCCGGGATATCCGGCCCATGTGTTGGCACCGGGAGCAAGTCTTGCAATAATCGTGAGCGTCTTTGAAAAGTTTTGGCCAGTAGAAACCACATTGCAAGATCTTCTCAGCTGTCTTTCTGGGCCCAAAATGCCCGCCACATGCTTGGTCGTGGCAAAATGACAGCACACTCTTGAATTCCTCATCTGGGACACACCGACGAATAATCTGGTCGGGACAGTACTTGAACAAGTAGGGTTCGTCCCAGTAAAAGTGTTTTACTTGGGATAAGAAGCGAAGTCTGTCCTGGCGTGACCATTCGGTCGGTAGCAATCCCGTGGCCAAATAGTTCACAATATCTGCGAACCAGGGTTCGCAAGATACTGTCAAGAGTTGTTCATCCGGGAAAACGTCATTGATTGGGATAGGAAGCGACGGCGAAGAAGGAAGTCGTGAAAGATGGTCGGCGACAACGTTTTCACATCCTCTTTTGTCCTTAATGACAAGGTCAAACTCTTGAAGCAAGAGGATCCAACGTATAAGCCGAGATTTGGCATCTTTCTTCGCAAAAAGATGGCGCAGAGCAGAATGATCAGTGTAAACGATGACTGGAGAGCCGATGAGGTACGGCCTGAACTTCTCTAAAGCAAATACAACAGCTAAGAATTCCTTCTCAGTTGTTGTATAATTGAGTTGTGCGTCGTTCAGGGTTCGGCTTGCGTAATAGATCACGTGCGGCATCTTGTTGATGTGCTGTCCAAGGACAGCACCGATGGCAAAGTCGGATGCATCGCACATAATCTCGAATGGGTGCGTCCAGTCAGGGGAAGAGAGAACGGGAGCAGAAGTGAGTGAGTGTTTCAATGATTCAAAAGCAGCCGCACAGCTTGAGCTGAAGTCGAATGGCGTGTCCTTGGCCAGGAGAAGAGTCAAGGGCCTAGCAATCTTGCTAAAGTCCTTGATAAACCGTCTATAAAAACCGGCATGGCCAAGGAAGGCTCGGATATCTCTGACGCATCGGGGAGGAGGCAGATTGGAAATGACCTCAATCTTTGCTTTGTCGACCTCTATGCCATTTTGCGAGATGATATGTCCTAAGACAATACCTTCACGCACCATGAAGTGGCATTTCTCCCAGTTCAAAGTGAGATTCTTGTCCTTACATCTGGTAAGGACAGCGTCGAGATGCAGCAGACACTCGTCAAAAGAATCGCCGAAAATGGAGAAGTCATCCATGAAAATCTCCAGAAATTTCTCCACCATGTCTGAGAAAATCCCCATCATACACCGCTGGAAGGTAGCGGGCGCATTGCATAACCCAAAGGGCATGCGTCGATATGCAAACGTGCCGAAAGGACAAGTGAAAGTGGTCTTGTCCTGGTCTTTTTCGGCGATGGGAATTTGATTATAGCCAGAGTAGCCATCAAGAAAGCAATAGTACTCATGTCCGGCCAATCGTTCGAGCATCTGGTCAATAAAAGGTAGCGGAAAGTGGTCTTTCCGCGTAGCAGCGTTGAGTTTTCTGTAATCAATGCAAACTCGCCACCCGGTTTGGGTGCGAGTAGGGATTAACTCATTCGCCTCGTTGGTTATGACCGTGATGCCCGACTTCTTGGGGACAACGTGAATGGGGCTAACCCACTGGCTATCAGAAATAGGGTAAATGATACCACTATCTAGACATTTGACGATCTCCTTCTTCACAGCCTCCTTCATGACTGGATTAAGACGTCTTTGTGGATCCCGGGCTGGTTTGGCATCATCCATCAGATGAATATGATGCTTAACGATGAGGGGACTAATCCCCTTGATGTCCGCCATGGACCAGCCAAAAGCTTGCCTGTTGCTGTGCAAGACCGCGAGAAGGGCTTTCTCTTGCTCGGGAGCTAGAGAAGCCGAGATGATGACAGGAAGGGTCTCGTTCTCACCTAAGTAAGAATACTTAAGGTGAGACGGCAACGGCTTGAGTTCGAGCGTTGGAGGTGAAATGATGGAAGGCAAGACTGGTGCAAAGGTCTCGAACTCAAAGGACTCCAGCAAAGGTTCAAAACGAGTGTAGGCAACCGAGTCGGATGGTTTAGGTAACTCATCCGAAAAGTCGAAAGATTCAAACTCGGGTTGTGCGCGGCTAAGATCGTTCGTGAACGTGAAACACTCGTAGTCGTTATCGGGCGCAGAAACAGCAGCAGGTTCGAAGAGACACGCACTAGTGGCGTCAAGATCATCGTGTTCAAACAGAAACTCCTCGAATTCACACTCTTCTGGTGTGATCTCCTGGATCGAGCAGACATCCAGCATATGAGCATTAGGTTCGGCGGGCTGATTCCCCAACCTAAAAATGTTGAGTTCAATTGTCATATTTCCAAAAGAGAGGTTCATTGAACCATTGCGACAATTGATCACAGCATTTGAGGTTGCGAGAAATGGGCGACCGAGTATCACCGGAATTTGATTCCGGGGGTTAGCTACAGGCTGTGTATCTAAGACAATGAAGTCGACGGGGAATATGAAGTCCCCAACTTTGATTAACACATCCTCTAGCTCACCCCTAGGATGGGTGATCGATCGGTCGGCCATCTGGAGAGTGCAGTGTGTGGGTTTCAGCTCTCCGACGCCTAATTGCTCGTATACTGAATACGGAAGCAAGTTAACACTGGCACCAAGATCTAATAGTGCGCGGTTGATGTTCTTATCCCCAATAGTAATTGAAATCGTAGGACAGCCAGGGTCCTTCCGTTTTTGTGGTAAAGATTGGGTAAGGGCATCACTCACAGCACTAGCCAAGAAAACTTTCTTGGGTACCTGAGACTTCCTCTTTTTCGTGCACAAGTCCTTTAAGATTTTCGCGTAAGAAGGGACTTGTTGGACAGCATCTAAAAGAGGAATGTTAATGTTAACTTGCTTGAATAACTCCAAAATCTTCTCCATTTGTGGATTTTGTTTGTTAGACCTCAACCGGTTTGGAAATGGAACATTTTGAAAATTGGTTGAGTCTAATGCTGGAGGAGGAGATTTTGGAGTTGGAATGGATCCCAGAATAGGTGTTTTCGTGGAGTGAGAAGCGGGTCCGTTTAGAGAAGAAGAGGAAGGAGAGCCTTGTGAAGAACGGAGAATAGGCTCGGAAGACGAAGAAGAAGAAGCAGGAGAAGAAGAAGAAGAAGAAGAAGCGGCCGGGGTGTCATCGTTGATTTGCTTGCCAATGTTGTTTTGCAGCACCCTCCCTGATCTCAGTGTGGTCACGGCACTCACATTATGGTTTTGTTGTTCAAGAGCAACATGTGCATTATGTGGGTGGCCGGGATTTGGAAGTGGCTGGGACGGGAGCTTCCCCTTCTCTCGCTCGCTCAAGGCCGCGTTCAGCTGTGCAATCTGGGCCTCGATGGTCTTGATGCTCTGCCCGTGTGCGGCGGTGTGTTGCACTAAAGATTGGATCGAAGACTGGATGTTGGCGGTGGATTGAGTCGATTGTTTAACAAACGCATCCAGACTTCGCTCGAGCGAGGAAACCTTATCGTTGTTCGACGGAACAAAGTTGTTTGGTGGAAAGGAATTGTTCGGTGCAAAGTTGTTCGTCTGGTTTTGGTAAGGCTGGGGTTGGAAGGGCTGTTGATACTGAGTTTGTTGTTGCGCTTGTTGTTGCGGTGGAGGGGCCCTTTGGAAATTGTTGCCCTGGAATTGATTCTGATTCTGATTCCAGGCGAAATTGGGGTGGTTCCTCCAACCGGGATTGTAGGTGGAAGAGTATGGATCATTCCTTGGTCTTTGCTGGAATGCATTAACCTGATCCTGTCCTTGCGAGGGTGGATTGTAAGGACACTCTTCGGTCAAGTGAGAAGGATCGGAACAACAAGCGCAGATGGTACGAAGGGGGAGAACAGGGGCAGGAGTAGGAGAAGAAAATTTGCTCTCTATTGCTTCAAGTTTTTTTGTTATTGCAGCCATTTCAGCTCTCATTGCAATAGAGACATCAAGTTGGTGAATTCCTACCCTAGACTGACCGGTAGAAGTGGAGGTAGAAGAAGAAGAAGGAGTCGGTCTGGTGCTCTCCCACTGTAGCGTTTGCTCCGCAAGATCGTCAAAGAACTGCCACGCTTCCTCGTCAGATTTGGATAGGAAGTGGCCCTGACAGATGGTTTCCAACAACTGCTTCGTTGCTGGGTTCAGTCCCTCGTATAAGGTTTGGCAGAGTTGCCATTTCTCTATACCGTGGTGAGGACACTGAACAAGAAGGTCTTTGTATCGGTCAAAGCACTTCCAGAAGGGTTCAGAAGGAAGCTGGGAGAATTGGTTGATCTCATTTCGAATTCTTGCGGTCTTATGATTTGGGTAGAATTTTTTCAGAAACGCTTTAACAAACTCGTCCCAGCTGGTGATTGAGTGGGAAGCGGTGCTATACAGCCATTTTTCTGCGAGATCGCATAAAGTGAACGGAATGACCCGTAGACGTATAGCATCGTCCGACAGCTGGGTTGTTTTCATCATGGCACAGACGTTTTGAAATTTGTTAATGAAGATATAGGCATCTTCAGATTCAAGCCCATGAAAACGTGGAAGCATGTTGATGAAATGGGGCTTAATTTCAAAGTTGTCCCCATTGGCCGGAGGAAGAGAAAGGCAGGTTGGAAGTGCAGAACGGGTAGGGTAGAAACGATCCTGGAGCGCAATTCGCTGCGGCGCTACAACAGGCGGAGGTGGTGGGAGATTGGTCTCCATAGGAGGTGGAGCCAATCCAGGGGTGGTCAACGAGATGTTCGGATTAAATCCCGACATCGCGGAAGAAGAGGTTGGTGAAGGTGAAGGTGAAGGTGAAGATGTATGAACAGAATTCCGGTCAACGTCGGAGTTGGCCGGCAAAGGAAGGGGTGAAAGAGGAGTGGACGGAGTATCGACTTCGGAGTCGATCGCGTAGTCGGTCGCGACTAACGTAACGCGGACTAGACGGGCGCTAGTGTCCCGAGTCCAAGCGGACATACACTAAACGAGTTTAGTATAGTCAAAGCGGAGAAGGTGAGGGTAAGAAAACGTCAATGAAGAAAGGCGATGGGTGTTGGGTGAAAATGGATTTGGCGACAAAAGGGCAAGTTTTTGTAAAAATTTTTGATTTTTTCTTTTTTTTTTTTTTAGAAAAAGATTTACAGAAGTATGTACGGGAATACGGCTTAAGCAATCACAAACAAGATATGCACAATCACACCTAGATCTAGGGTAACCTAGGTCTACTAGACCTGCTCCTGAACTTGATTGTCGAAGTTAAACAGTGTCGAGAAACAGGCTTAAAAATACACTGATCACGAGGCCAGGTAAGTGCAGAGATAAGGGGAGGTTGTCCAACGCTTTCGCGAAGTTCCTTAATTAAATAACCCTTTCTCTTTCGGCGGTTGCGCCTTTAACACTTTCCTAGACACCCCGTAAACAATGTACGGTTAAGCGAGGTTCTAAACAAGGTTTATCTTCTCCTAATGAGCGCGAAGTCCTTAGGGCTGAAGTCTAGTATTTTTTTAATTTACAATGGACAATGCATATGCTTTAGTGATTTTTGGGGTCCTGGGAAGGGTGATGAAATCCCCACCCAATCTGGATTGGTTTCAAGCCCCTTAAGTCCGTATTAAAGAATGCAAAACAGTAACAATATCAACAGCAAACAAATTTTATTTGCGGCGCAAAGAATCCTGCACAAAAACAGTTTATTGGAAAGGGGGAGAAGAATTTGCGCAAAGAAGCCTGCAGAAAACACAATTCAGTGGAGCTTAGAGGAGTGGAGAGAGGCAGAGGAGCTTACAGAGAGAATTTGGGACCCTTAAGCCACTAAATGGCCGCGGAAGGGCGGCCAAACAGGTACTAAGGCCGCGGTTCCGCGGCTAGATGGTGGGATTGGGCTTTGGGATTTTGTGGAGATGCTGTTCTTTGTCTCCTCTGGTTGTCTGGATGTTTGGAATTTTTACTTGCTCACTGTTTTTGCTCCAGATTTGTACAGTAGATCGGATGCTTCGTTTTTGTCCGTCGCGGTGTAGCCGCGAAATGTGGGTCTATCTTCCCACGTCTTTGGCACTGTACTTGAACTCCGTATTTCCAATCTCTTAGGCGTCGATCTTGAGCTTCGTATTTCCTGCACACTTGCACAAAAACTAATCAAGAATAACAAGATGATTTTTACAAAGTATATATTTTTTTTTTTGGTTGTTGGTTGTTTTTATATTCACAAATTAACCCGAAATTTCACTTAGAAATAGACTACCGTCTCCCCGGCAACGGCGCCATTTGATTGTTAGGATAGGAGCGTGTTCAAGTTCTAGTTTAAATACCGCAATCAAGACGGTTTCGCACGTAGCTAGCCGGTTGAGTACGGGTCGTCCGCAGGGAGATGGGAATCTTTTTCTATGTGTTTTTCGACGAGTTAAGTCCGGTAGTTCAGATTTTGTTTGTAGTTATCTAAGTGTTGAGTTGATATTTAAAGAGAGCTTGTTAGGGTTAGGATTATGTTAGTTTGAGTTAGGAGTCTCCACATCTTTCGTTGCCCCACTTAATATCGGTGTTACGGTAATCGGCAACAACGGGGATTAGCACGACTAGGAAGGAACTTGCGAGTATAAGCTAGGCTTTCCAACGCATAGTCCTTCCTTTTGGTGCTTGTCCGTCCGTTCTTGGCTCTTATCCATAACCTCCGGTTAATTCAACCACAACCGGTCTCACTACGGAATCACCGCTATCATGTAGGATAGGGTGCCGTAAGGAGCGGATTGTGGTTGGGTTAACGGGAGTTGATTTAAGTTGTTGGGCAAGGAAAGAGTGAGAGAGATTTCCTTCTCTCAAACTTCCCTTATCCTACCCTAACAAGTATAGAACTACTCACACTTCATAATACGGAAAAATAAAACAACACAAAAGAGGAAGATAGAAAGAAAGAGATTAGAAGAATACGACTAACTGTTTGCGACCTCACCTTGGCGAGGATCAAGCGTAAGTATCATTGTCGTATGAAAGGATAAAGAAAAAGAGAGAAGAAACAAACAACAAGGAAATAACAACAACTACTTAACAATTAAAATTACAACAATTATCACAAGTTAAGAAAGAGACAAGCATGATAATAAAAATGGTCTTCTTTATTCATCACTCTTCACTCAAAAGCTCACTTACAAGTTTAATGGAGAAGAGGTGAGAAGAGGAAGAAGAACATGTACTAAAACCTAGCAAAGAAAAATACAAGATTATGGACCCTTTCCTTCACAAACTTCTGGGCTATTTATAGGCCAGAGAATGAAACCCTAGGGCAACCACCAGAACCTAAACAAAAAGACCAAAAAACCCCCCAAAAATCTTCAACTGCCGCCACTATATTGCCGCGGATCCGCGGCCTGGACCCCACTTTGGCCGCGGATCCGCGGCCTTATGATTGAATTGGGCCCCCCAATTTTTGGTGCTGGCCTGATCTGTTGTCTACATTATTCTGGTATATGTATTTTCTTATAATTGCTCCACAAATTTTCCAGAATTCTGTTGAGGGAAAGGTGGACTTTTTATCAAGATTTTGTCATGATTTGCCTCGAGCTCCGCGTAGATCTCTTGGATTTTGTGCTACCATTGAGCCTTGTGCATGAGAATGACATTGATTTGATCTTTTGTCTTCCTATTGATATCTGGCAACATACGGATGAAGAGCAGAGACCGTGTTTTTATCTGTGGTTGGCAGGAACCCGGATTTTTGTCGTGTTTTCCATGAATTTCACCGCTTTGGAACCGAGAACCTGTATCCTGCAATTGACTAGCAAACACGGCTCAAGAGTATCTACGGATATGCAATGTGATAAAAATTGGGCGGTATGAAAATGCAAAAATCTGATATGAACAAGCCGCTGGGCTGCCTCTTGGTGAGGGTTTCGATCCTTAGCGCTGGAGGGGCCGTGGAGGCCTGCTAAGGATGGACCGAGCAGTGAAGCTGCTCAGTCACCTCTTGGCGAGGGCTTTGATCCCTGGCGTTGTAGGGTAGGGAGCTACCAGCCAGGGATAGCCGAGCACGGTAGCTTCTCGGCTGCCTCTTGGTGAGGTTTTGTCCGTCCTCTCTGGTGCGAGTACCGGGAAGAGGGACAGTTGCTGGCGACACGTGTCGTGATTGCATAGGGAAGCGAAGCACTGGAGCAGTGTTGTTTTGATTGCGCATCGAGCGGCGAAGAGGAACAGTCGCTGGCGACACGTGTCATGATCGCGTGGGGAATCCAAAGTGCCGGGTAGTGTCGTTTCGATTTCACATCGAGCGGCGTGATGTCAGCCGCGTGGCGACACAGTTGCGGGTGAAACGGGTGGCCGTTGAACTCCTGGGGCATTGTGGGCTATAAAATGGAAGGAGTATTGATTACTCCCTTCCTCACACCCGAAGCGTAAGAATGGAGGACTTCCTTTTCATCATCCCCGAGATCATAAACTTCGAGGACGTGTACCTCTACGACCAGTACTGCACTGATGATACGGTGCAGTTGGTGATAGGCCGTATCGAGGATCACTTTGGCCGATTGCACCCCCGGCGCTCCCCCTCCTTCAGTTATTGATGTACTCTATCTGGAGGGCGTCGCCGGGGCTCTACAACCCCTTGTCTGAATAGCTGAAGAACGGGGCTATTGGCAAGCTGCGGTCTCTGAGGCGTTTCGTTCCCACAGACGGCACCAGCTGACGTGACCCGGATCACGCCAAGATGTTACCTTCCGTTGATCTGCTGATGGCGGCGATGGATGGCTGCGATTGGATCTGAAGGCAGGCTCTTGAAGCGTGTGGATCTCAAGGGGTTTGAGGTTGGTTGTCGCCGAGCTACCTGCAAGGTAGTCCCGGGATGGTTGCACCACCGAGGACCCTCCGATGATCAAGTTAGAGAGGAAATCCGAGCAGAGTAACGGCTTAGTGGAGTAAAATTGGCTTACTTGAACCGTCTGAAGGAGGGGTTTAAATAGTGGTGGTAGCAGTTAGGGCAGGCGCGAGAATCACGCCGGCCGTTACGCTCCCGACGTCATGCCCGCGTGATGAGCGGGATCTCCCATTAATGGCGAGACATGCTCGTTAATAGGGGATCGTGATGGTGTGGAACGTGGGATGTGGCCGGCGGATATCTCGCGCATGGCGATATTCGTGGGATGGCGGTTGCGCCTGTGAGCGGTGCCATTGGTCGGTCGATGAGACCGAGGAAGATGACCTCGGTGGGAGAGCTCGCGGACGAGCGGGAGAGCCGATGTATCTTGGTTCTGCGGTAGCCCGGAGACGAGCCGGGAGGCCGAGGAGGCCAATTGTGCAGGGGGCTCGGAGGTGAGCCAGCGTTTGTTTGTAGGACAGGCATAGGAGTGGTCTGGTCGGCCACTGTAGGTCCTCTCTTGCATGCTCTGGGACACGTCATCTACCACGTGTCATGATCTGGGAGATCACCGATATCGAGCATCATCACATGCAAATAGAGTCGCCAAGTGTCATGTGAATAGAGATGCAACGTGGTTTGTCTTTAATTTTGATGGATAATTTTTTTCCTCCAATATCAGCAAGCTCTTCTTTTGTTAGATGAATTGTAATTTCGAAAGGTGGAAATCACGATCAAAATCCTATTTAGCTGTGAGTGTCGTATCTATCTATCTATATTGCTATGACCAAGAGAATGCTTTCATAGGAAGATTGCAATCTCATATCTTCTTATAAACGAGTGAGCAAAAACTTTTCAGAGCATCTGACAAAAAAAATGCAATTTGATCAGTTAAAGAATGAATTAATTATCTAAAAAATAATGAATTAATATGTCATCGATGGATAGAAGAGAAAATATTTTTTAAGTTATAAAAGGGTATGTTAGTAAATTGAACCGCATCATAATTAAAGGCTGATTAAGCCAGGGTTAGTTTTGTTCATACATAATTTTGATGTGGATTTATCAAATAGAGATTTGACAACATCGCCACCCTAAAACTATAGATATCCTTCAGTATGTATGTTGTTGTCTAGGATAAATCCACTTACCACATTCATAAATTTACACCCACCTTTAGTACGTATGTTATTTAAAATATACACACGTGCATCACACATGCAAAAATACTAATTTGATTTAACTAACCGTTCATTCATATATTTATCATCCAAAAATTTACTCAATATTTTGGAGAACACTAATATATAGTGATTGTTACTCTAATTTAAGTTAATATTAATAATTATTTTTCTATAGTTTCAATTGTGTTAATAAATTACAATTTATTTTATTATGTTATTTAAAAACAAAAAATAATTTTCAATGTAATTAATATGGACAACAAAGTTCATATATCATAAAAATTATATTATTGTAACATTTTGAAAATTTTTAAATACTATTTATAATTTAAATATGGATATTGTGAGTTTTACGGATACGATAACTAGTTCGGATTTGGGTTTTCATAAATAAATTGGTATGGTTATATAACTTCGTTTTTGGAAATTAATTGGAAAATAAAAGTGTATTAATAATTACGAGGACAATTATTTAAATGGGTTTTATTAAATTTGTTTAAACTATTGATCTATACTAGTTACTATATTAAACCAAGTTTTATTTTGTTTACCATACTTAAGATGCCATGGCATGTTAATAAGAGATTAACATTTACAATTTTGTTTTGTTTTGATTTATTTGAAATGTTGGTGAGAGAGGGAACATGGAGGTATGGTGGAATATAGTATAGGAGAGGGGGGAGGGAGGGGGAGAGAGAGAGAGAGAGAGAGAGAGATGGGCATGGACATGCCATCCTCCATCCTATTCTTTCTCATTCCTCCTCATTTTTTTTATGTCTTCATTCTTCTTCTTCTTCCCCTCCTTCCCCATCTCCAAATGTCTACTCTTCTTCCAAACTCAAATACCTACACCAAAAACCTAACCTTCTTCCTCAAAACCGTCTCTTTGGCATAGTTCTTCAAACTAGAGCACTTACAAGTCTTCAAGTGAAGCCACAATCCTATCAAGCTCTTCAAGTGGCCAATCAAGAACCTTGATCTCCGATTTCTCCCACTTGATTCGGTAAAAACCCCTCTTTACTTCAATTTCTACATGTTTTAATGTATTTAGCCATGGAAAAATGAAGTTTTTATATTAAAATTGGGATTTTTGATAGGGTTATTTGTTGTGATGGATGTAGTAGTAAGTTACTTGGTGATTTCAACTTATACGATATAATTGAAGGTATTTAGATGTAAGTATTGTTGATTTCAAAATGTTAAGTTTTAAAAACATGGTATTCATTGAGTTTTGAGGTTCAATTTAAATTAGGAGCAACTTGGGAGCTATGAAAAATAAAAGAAGGTTACTGTGTGGTGCTAGGACTAGTAGAAGACTACCGTAGAAGTCCGAGCCTCCAATCCTTCATCTTGGCCACAGATTTATTCCTATCTACCACAATTTGTAGCCAGAACTTTTAGTTAGGGTTTGGATTTTGGTCAGTAGCTCACACAATTAATAATTTAGCCATTATATTTTTCTTTTTGTCCCAGATTACTTGTGTCAAAATCTGGAAGCATTTTAATTGGGTTTTGACGATGATTTACGATCTTTGAAATTTGGTTTTCAGATTTTTATATCTTGACTTGGCCGTTTGACGTTTATACATCGACGTCGGGGGTATTTTGTCGCATTTAGCACGCGTTGACCATATGTTCTAACCTATGTGCACTTCGCTCGTCGTTTCGATTTCGATATGAATTTTTATATGATTTCGTTATGGTTTCGATTGTAGGTACGATCGAGGGGACTTCCGAGACGGCGAGGACTGGTGAGGCAGTCATGGGTTTCGACTGGCTTGAGACGTTTGTGAGTAGATGTATATCTACGGGGGAAGTCGGGTGGATGCAGTATAATACCAACACAACCGTAGTAATTAGAATACTATATATTAGAACCGTATTCCTAGCCTATAGGGTCATGCTAGAACACCCATAGGTGTATATTAGTGTACTTAGTAGATAGTGATATACTTAGTCTCTATTTTATAGCCATTAGACTACACACACACGATTATTGTTATATGCTGTATGTGACTAGATGTCCATATTTTATATGATATGATTTGGCATACGTGACTATAGATCCGTACTGTATTGATTGGATAATATCGTAAGAGGGTGATTCCGTACATGATGTGATGATGATAGATTGCCGAATACGGCCGATATTCATTTGACTCGGGAAGTCATATTAAATCCCTATTGAGATTTTATGAGATATTTAGAGCTATACTTATTTTAAAAACTAACGATCCGTTTCCTACTTTAAAATGATAAAGTCAAGGATGCGCTACGAATTTTCAAATGATATCTATTTCAAAAATATCGTTGTCTCCTTATTTCCAAAATAACATTTCGTTCTATTTTAAACTATAACTGTATAGCTCATAAGTAATTATTTATATTAACGTCTGTTCACATTATGATTATTCTACTTTTTATATGCTCCCGTATCGATTACTTTATTATATACGCTACGCTTATACCATTAGTTCGAATGAGCTTTGTAGGAAAATTTACAATTGACATGCTATACGAACACACTTGTAGAATACTGCACAACTACCAATAATTGCTATGTTGCACATATCACAGACGCGCATGTTACACAACACATCATTGGTATTGCCATAACACTATAGGACTGTTATACTATGATATATCCATGTAGATGTCGATACGGTTTATCATAACTTTCCTATATACAGGAAATTGATTAGTATTTATATATATGATGTTGATAGGAATTAAGAGCTATTCTTATGCGAATACATTGATAGAACACTTGCACAGCTACTAATGATTGCCATGCTGCATGAGCACTGACGCATATGGTACACTACACATCATTCGTATTGCCATGACATAGTAGGAACTGTCGTGTGTGTTCGTGTGTTGACTATATATACACGACGCATTATGATACTTACTGATTTAAGATGCGAATACCATTGTCATGGGTATTCGTATATGATTGATCATGAGTTTTATGATATTCTTATTCATGATGATATATCTCAGTGGTATGCGACACTTCTATATATATATATATATTGTTAGTTATGTATATGCCCTAGAGGCCATTGTTGTACATATGATGTATATTATAATGGATGCTTGGATATATATAGAGAGGACTTTCTTGCTCGACATGATAGTATGCTATTTATTTTCACTTTATCTTAACATGTTGACTTATATTAGTTTACTGTCTTACTCTCACATGTTGATAAAGCCCTTAGGATCTGTACTCGACTACTGGGACTATGATGAGATCATACTAGTGGGGCCACGGTAGTCGATGAGTACATCCTATAACTATTCCTAGTCGAGGGTATATCGAGACAGGGCATCGATACACCAGAGTAGACTAGCGTATACGCATCTTGACCCATATGATGGGCGATGGATGATCCCATATCCATCGGTGTTTGATATCAAGGATGGTGTACGGGTGCTCAGTGGAGACTGGGTACACTGGACGGGCTCGCCGAGAACTCCCAGATGGTATTATACCTCACGTCAGATGGCAGTTCTCCGGTGACACAGGTACATGGTAGTCTGTAGACCCAAGATCGTCATAGAGTCTTGTGTGATTCCCACTGTGCTTTGATTTCCACCTTACCACGTCCAAGAGGGCGTACAAAACAGTGGCTTTTGGGTACAGTCCCGAATCACATGGAGGCAATGAGCGATAGGAGGGGATTCGTCTCTCCCGGTATAGGGAGTTGATATTGTGCTGTGTTCGATTGGCTATAACTGGAAGTCGCTGGCCAGGGCTGATATAGAGATTTACTGGTAAGTATTACCAGTAGTTTCTCGACCCGTTATGAGCCTCACATCGACACGACTTATCGGTTACTGGGGTCTGACGTATACCACCCCTAGACTAGATATGCAACATATCAGACGAAGAGACCGGACTGTACGAGAGTGTTACTGATTGGATTCGCAGGAGAATGTACAGGCTTGCTTGTTGATCTTTTGATCGCTCAATACCTGGGTGGCTGTTACGTTTAGCTGACCGCTTGCAGCTTGTGGGTGTTTGATATGATCATCACCTGCTACCGGCGTATTGACGATTCTTTAGAGTCCTACACAGAGGTTTCTTGACTCAGGCAAAACGGAGTAGGAGCACATATGTGATATGTGCAAGACCGAGGATAATGAGATATGAGATACCGTATTATATTCTCGCGATATTTTGATATGAGTCGGGTCATCGGATCAAGTATTGATTCGATGAATCGGTACATGATATATTAGTCGTTTATATTCGATATAGCCGGATTATCGGATCAAGTGTTGATTCGATAATTTAATGTATAATAATATATATGATATATTGCATTACATTATCTAATATTGGCTCGCTTTATTTATTCACTTTCTCACCGGATAATACATTGTTATATATGCGATATACGTTAATAGTATTATTTTCTTTTGTTACAAAATATATTATATATGTGATATATAATATTGTAACATATTATTATTACTAATGCAACATATTTAGTGGAGATTAAAAAATATTAGGGTTTGATTTGGGTTAGTTCTTTCTTGATGTTTCTAGAAGGTTTCCTTTTGTTTTGAGCTAAGATATTATGATTGATATTTTTTAGTGATTCATTCTTAACCCAACCCAAACCCTTAGCCTTAGTTAATTCTCTACATGCGTTAGCCTTGTCATAGTTGACCATGGTTGCATTTGTAATCATATATCATTTCATTATTCATCACAAAAGGTTTTTTAATTCATTCTTCTTCTTCTTCTTCTTCCTTGAGCTTTGAGAAAGCTTTCTAGGTTTTGAGTTTTGTGATGATTAGTGTGAGTATTTTAAAATAAAAGAGAGCATAAATACTACTTCATCATCTTCATCTAATCTAGCCAATTAGATTAGGGTGTTCACCTCATTAGAGAGAGAGAGCTTGAGTTATAGAAACTTCGAGGTAGATCATTGGAGAAAAGGAAGACTACAAGCTAGCATGGATCATTCGGGTTGTGGAGCCTCTCTTGAGTCCGGGAGATCATGGATTGCGGCGAAGGAACTTCTACTCGGAGCTTATGAAGTGAAGGAGCGGACTATAAAGGTTGTAATCCCTTACTCTTAGTTGTAAAGATGTTTACTTGCATGTTAAACCCTAATAATCTAGCAAAGATCCCGGCTTTGGGTTGTTCGGCACGTCTAAATTTTAAATCGGGAATGGTTGATACCTTATAGACCCTTGTATGAGTGCCTAGGAACCCTACAGTAGTATCAGAGCCAAACTAGAGTATTAGGCGACGTGTATACGAAATTAAAACTCCGATCGAACCCCGAAACATCGAAAATGACCCCCTCTCTGGAAATTTTGTAAAAATGTGATTTTTCTGCATTAAAAATACTCAAAAAATCAGCAGGGAATTCTAGGAATTACCATGAAACACGAGCCCAAAATATCATGAAGTCGCCGCGGAACCGCGGCAAGAACCTGCTTCTCGCGGCGGTTCCGCGGCCGAACTTTGGCATTTTGGACACGTGTCTTCAGGGTAATATCCGTAGGTGCTTGTAGCTGCTTCTGGGTATCTTTAATCTCACTCAAGGGTTGAGTGTTCTGGGATTATTTTGAATTCGTAGATTCGATTGGAAAATTTAACTTCGTTCTGTTTTCCGGATATTTTAGAAACTGTTAAAATGTTCGAACGGATATCATTAACTCACTTTTTCCCGGCATGAAAAACTTTCAAGTGTTGAATTTTTCTTGAGTTTAAATCTTTCGGAAAAATGTGCAAGTAACGCGGTAGACCCTCTAAAAGAACACAAATCTTAACTCGATTATGTGACCGTCTGAACCGCCTCTAAACCTTAGGGTTTGGGGCAGTACGGCGTTGCCACATGTGAGGCGTTGGCTTAACCCTTCTACGGCTGGACCATTGGTACTGTGACGTATTCTGGGACTTTTTGAACTCCGCTCAAGTGTTGAGCTATTTAGGAAATCTTGGGTATTTGATTATTCGATCGGAAAGTTTAATATTGTCTATTTATCTGGAATGTGATACAATATGTGGAATTCATATAGTTAGGCATGAAATGCGAAGTATGTGATATTTCGGATTTACGATGTCTAAAATGATTGCGGATTCCAAATGTTGTAGTTTTACACTTTCTTTTCTGTGATCGTAAGTGTAGTATGTAGTTGTATTGCCGTTTTCGTTGCTATACATCAACGACGATCGGTGTATGCATACTTACTTACGTTGATGATATGAGATATTATGTGTTGCTGTGATATGTTATATTGGATCGCCGTGTTCTGAATAGCCGGGGGTTTTATGTGAGATGAGGGTTTTTTTTATTCATGTAAAATTCATTTGTATATAATATTCTTTTATTGGGGCACTTCCGGGACGAGGTTGATGTCACCAGTGTATATTATTTACTTTTCCGCATTAGGTAGACCCAAGGAGGGGAGCACAAGTAACCGGGTTTTGGGGTCCAGTGGGAGGCCATCTCGAGGGGTCGAGACCGGGTTTCCTAACCCTAGAATTGACAGTGTTACTTGCCGCTCTCGTAGGGGTCTAGGGATGTGGGTTTGGCTATTCATCGCGACCGTGGAATCCGTGTTTTATACAGGCTCGTATTAAAACACGGACATCCTAGTATATCCAATATTTCATATATGTTCTTCTGCTGCAATGTTCTGTGATGAGATCATATTACTGCCTGAGACGAATGCTTATACTATATATATATGCTGATATATAAATATTACTGCTTTCGTTTCTACTGTGATGCTTAGGAAGCATAAACTGATGGGATATATTAATGAGATTAATAAAAAGAAAAGAAACCTAAAAGATGTTGTAGAATCAAAACTTTATAAAAAGGGTAGCTACAGTTTTGCTTTGTATAGCGGTATATATGATATACCCTGCACCTTATTCGATGAGGAAAGAGTCGAGATCCCTTCACCGGGAGTGACCTCTTTAGCTAAACTGGCAGATGCTATAAACTCACGGTTTAGTTTTTGACAGCTTATATAAGTTCTTGGTTTGCACAGCGGTATATATGATATACCCTGCACCTTATTCTATGGGGAAAGAGCCGAGATCCCTTCACCGGGAGTGACCTCTTTAGCGAAACTAGAAAAGCTTAAAAAACACTCCTTTTCAAAAATCACTTGTTTCTACAACGATATCAAGTTTATTATGCTCATGGTTTTTTGGAAAAACCTGCGTAGCCCTCTGACATTTCAGATAGGTAATACTTAGTATTCGTGCTGCGTTTGTTGGCTTTCGTCAAGGCGTAGTGTGCGGTAGCTAACTATTGTTTATCTGTAACATATGATGAGATTGGATTAGGGTAGTCGTGCGGCTTTGTTGGCTTTCGTCAAGGTACGCACGGCTGGGTTTAATTCAATCAAGAAATGTACAGGTTGAACTTGACTAGCGGACTATGGTTTGTTGGCATTCGTCAAGGTCATAGCACGTTAAGAGCAAAATATTATCAGGAATTTCAAGTGTTGAAATTTGCAATGGGATTGCATACCTCCTATGAGATAGTTGGATCCCGATACCCGCTGCGAGTAAGAGTTACTCCTGGGAGAATTTTACACAGGACAATTAGCCGATCAAGTAGGTGTCTAAAAAGGTGTTAACGGGGTTATGCCTCTGGGAAAATGAGGTTTATTTTAATTAGGTCCGTGCGAAAGAACGGGGAATCTCCCTCAAGTACCGACACTGATCTGGCTGAAAGATTGACGAAATTGTAGGGTGTAATTAATCCCGTCTAATCTTACCTTTTAGGGTTTAAAGGAAGATTTGATAAAAACAGTGGGAGACATCCTGATTAGATAAGATAATAACCAATCTAATCTTACAAGAACATACGCTAAAGTGTTTTCTTCTCTCTCTCTCTCTCCAGGTAGCGACCATGTCAGGACTTAATCAAGATAATAATATGGATGTACTGACCGAACCCGCTTATTATACTGAGCAGGGGATCGTTGGTCCCGTTCTTTCTTATAAGAGTTATAAGGCTGAACAGGAAACAGGAGAATATCTGGATTCTCATGCCGCCCAAACAAAGAACATGTATGCTGATGCATCTTCTTCGGGTGTGTTAGTTATTGAGAACTATTTCTCAGTTCACCCTACGTCCGGTATTAGATAGTGGATCGGGATCCCATATACGTAAATTATTACGTGGGCTATGTAAAGGTAGAGAACTGGGAAAGGGTGATCATTCCGTACAAGTAGGGAATGGTGCAAGTATTGCAGCCAAAGTAGTTGGCGAATATCACCTAGTATTACCAAGTAGTAATACACTGATTCTGAATGAGTGCTATTATATACCGAACATGATGTGCAACATTATATCAGTTTCTTTATTAAGTAAAGAAAGATAAAAAATTTTAATACAGGATAATGTTATGAATATCTTCCTAAATCAAAAGTTTATTGCATCAGGCTCGTTACATAATGGCATATTCATTCTCAATCAAAATACAGTTCTTAATATACAAAACACACATAAGAGGAAAAGTTCAGAAATGAACGAATCCTACTTATGGCATTGTAGACTGGGTCATATCAATGCGACACGGCTAGCTAAGTTACATAAGGATGGATATTTGAATCCGTTCAAATTATCATCTTATGATACTTGCCATTCATGTCTCAAAGGAAAAATGACCAAAACTCCGTTTAGTGGATACGGAGCAAGAGTTGAGGAACTCTTAGGGCTGATACATAGTGATGTATGTGGACCCATCTCTACACATTCTAGGAACGGTTCTTCCTACTTTATTACATTCACTGACGATCTCTCTAGATACGGACATGTGTTCCTGATGAAACACAAGTCTGAAACTTTTGAGAAATTCAGAGAATATAAGCACGAAGTAGAGAACCAAACGGGCAAAAGTATTAAGATCCTTCGATCTGATCGAGGAGGAGAATACTTGAGCAATGAGTTTTTGGACTATCTAAAGGAGAACGGGATTCTCTCTCAGCTTACTCCTCCTTATACATCACAGCACAACGGTGTATCGGAACGGAGGAATCGCACCCTATTAGATATGGTGCGCTCTATAATGAGCGATGCTGAGTTGCCTATTTCCTTCTGGGGGTATGCGCTTGAGACAGCCATACACCTATTGAATATGGTTCCTACCAAATCAGTGCCAACCACTCCATATGAGATATGGAAAGGGAAGAGACCATCTCTTAAGTATGTTATGATATGGGGTTGTCCGGCCTATGTCAAAAGGCTAAATCCGGACAAACTCGAGGCAAGGTCTGTCCTATGCAAGTTTGTAGGTGTAGGGTTCCTAGGCACACTCAAGAGGTTCCACAAGGCATCAACCATGCCAAATTAAAATTTTTCGGTGCCGAGAAACCCTAAACTAGATCGTTAACTAGAGAATAGGCGAAACTACAAGCTACTAAACTGCTTTAGTACCAAGTGAATGGAAATACAACCTTTGTAGATCAAGTCCTCCACTTCCTTGGCTCCGTGTTGACGTCCCTCCGCTGCGATCATCGGATCCCGGACTCTAGCGATGATTTCGTCGAAGAAATGATCGGGCTAGGTCGTCGACTTCGATGCCAAAGATGATCTACGTCGAGGCAACTCAAGCTCAAGCTCCACCTTCACCAAGTCATGAAACTTGTGAAGAAAACACCCTATAATACATGGCAAGTGGTAGAGGATGAAGAAATAGGAAGTGGGTTCACTTTGGATTTGGATTTCTCACTTGGAATCATCGCTTGGAAATTTCTAGCAAGCTTTCTTCTTCACTTGAAGAAGATGAAGAAGAAGAATGAAACAGAATTATGAATTATTTTCCAAAAAGAAAATGAAGTGATGGTTATCATAATGCAACCATGGGTGAAACTAACTCATGTAGAGAGCAAACCCTAGTTTAGGTAATGGTTAGGTTTAAAGGATAAAACAAAATGGTTACCTTTTCAAAGCTTCATGAAACTTCAACAATAATACAAAGCAAGCCACCATTTCATTTTAACTAAAATGAATAAAGAAAATAAATAAAACAAATTAAAACCTAACCATTAACCTAAAGATGGTTTAAAGCAAACATACACCCAAGTTTGCATGTATCATCAAACATGATACAATCTAGTGCACAAAAATATATCACATATACAATGTGCACATCAAGTGAGAAAATCCATCTCAAGTGAACAAATACTAGTTAATGTAAAATAATATATCAAATATATAATTATACATTAAATCATTAAATCAACACTTGATTTAATGATCCGGTCATATCGCATATAACCGAGTAATATCAAGCGTATCAATGTATCGAATCAACACTTGATTCGGTAACCCGGCTATATCACATATAACCGTCCCATGATACATATCACGAGAATAGAATACAGTATCACATACTGGTATTATTCTCGGTCCCGCACATATCTCATATGCGCTCCTATTTCGTTTCGCTTGAGCCAGAAAACCTCTGTGTAGGACTCTAAAGACCCGTCAATACGCTGGCAGCAGGTGATGATCATATCAAACACCCACAAGCCGCAAGCGGTCTGCTAAACGTAACGGCCACCCAGGTATTGAGCGATCAGAAGATCAACGAGCAAGCCCGCTCACACTCCTGTGAATCCAACCAGTAACACTTACCGCACAGTCCGGTCTGATCGTCTGATATGTCGCATATCTCGCCTAGGGGTGGTAAACGTCAGACCCCAGTAGCTCGATAAGTCGTGTCGATATGAGGTCTATAACAGTTCAAGAAACCACTGGTAACACTTACCAGTAAATCTCAGCAACCCTGGCCAGGGATTTCTGGTTATAGCCAATCGAACACAGCGCAACATCAACTCCCTATACCGGGAGAGACGAATACCCTCCTATCGCTCATTGCCTCCATGTGATTCGGGACTGTACCCAAAAACCACCGTTTTGCACGCCCTCTTGGACGTGGTAAGGTGGAAATCAAAGCACAGTGGGAATCACACAAGACTCTATGACGATCTCGGGTCTACAGAGTAACCTGTACCAGTGTCACCAGAGAACTGCCATCTGACGTGAGGTATAATACCATCTGGGAGTTCTCGGCGAGTCCGTCCAGTGTACCCAGTCTCCACTGAGCACCCGTATATCATCTCTGATGTCAAACACCAACGGATATGGGATCATCCATCGCCCATCTGTATGGGTCGAGAAGGTATACGCTAGTCTACTCTGGTATATCGATGCCCCGTCTCGATACACCCACGACTAGGGACCTTGAAGGATGTACTTATGGACTACCATGTCCCCACTAGTATGATCCGCATCATAGTCCAGGTAGTCAAGTACACATCCTAAGGGCTTTACCAACATGTAACAGAGAGACAATCAGTGTACACGTTAAGATAAAGAGCAACCAGATAGCATACTATCATGTCGAGCAAGAAAGTCCTTCCTATATATATCCCAACATCCACTACAATATACATCCTATGTACAGTAATGGCCTCTAGGGCATAAATATAGCTAACAATCTCCCACTTGCACTAGGGGCATCTGTAGCAGTGGTTGCAGTATCTCATACTCAACCATCCCATAATAGTCTCTCTCCGGGAAAAGGCCTTTGTGAGTGGATCCGCCGTGTTGTCCTCTGAGTCTACTCTCCTGACCTTGATCCCTTGGAGATCAACCATCTCCATGATCAGGTGACACTGCCTTAGAATATGTCTGGATCACTGATGGGACGGGCGTTCCTTGGCATAAGCCACAACTCCATTGTCACACAATGGGAGGAACGAAGTTCATCTCATGAACAAATATACATCCAGACTGCCTCCTTGGTAGCATCTTATGTAGCGATGTATTCAGCCTTTATCGTCTAGTATGCCACGGTATCTAGCTTGGAACTCTTCCAACATACCGTCCCTTTACTGAGGGTAAAGACAATGCCTGTGACTGACATTCAGTCGTCCTTATCACTCTGGAATCTTTCCAGTGATTCTCCCCAGGATCGATTGATACCATCTCACTACAACTAGTGATCCTAACATCCAATTAGATCTATCTCATAGATTCAAAACTCATGATTTAGGAGGTATCACTTTGATCCTTTATGGAGAATCCTTATGATAAGCGGAGATTGATCGAGCGTAGCATAGGAAACTCCTTCCCCATCAAGAGTATGTCATCCATGTACTCTATGAGGATCATCACCATACTCCCTACTACCTTTTCGTATATACAAGGTCCATCTACCATTTTGATGATGTCAAACTCTTTGACCATCTCATCAAAACAGATGTTCCAACTCCGCGATGCCTGCTTTAATCTTATAAAGCATCTTGTACACGTTTCCGCTGCTCCTACTGTCTACGAAGCCGTCTGGCTGTGTACTTACAGACGCTCTCTTCTAAAACATCATTTTAGAAAAACAGTCATGACACCCAACCGCCAGATATCGTAGTCATGGTATGTAGCCGTGGCAAGTAGGATCTGGATGGACTTAAGCATAGCCACTGAAAAAGGTTTCATCATTATCCACGCCTGGTCGATGATGAAAACCTTTAACATGTCTAGCTTTGAAAGTCTCAACTTTTCCATCTACACCAAGTAATCTTCTCAAGATATACTTGCTCCTGATGGGGATTTAACCCTTCAGATAAAGCAACCAAAATCCATACTTTGTTGGTGTATAAGGATTCCATCTCAGATCGCTAAGCATCCAGCCATTCTTATAGAGTCTTACTCCTGATGGCCAGCTCGAAACTAGTTGGGTCATCATCTCATGATGCAATCCTCACTCCCACTGTCATAGAGAAACCGAAGTATCTCTCAGGTGGGTGAGGAACCCTACTAGATCGGCGGAGAGGCTGAGGTTCATTGGTAACTATTGAATCCTTTGGTTTTACCAAATCATTAGCTGTAGTTTGTATAGCTGGAACTTTTCCAGTTCTACAGAACTGACCTTGCCTCGATCTTGTCCGGATTTTGCTTTTAGATATAGGCCGGACAACCCCAAATCTTAACTGACTTAAGAGATGGGCTCTTCCCTTTCCATATCACAAATGAAGTGGTAGGCAACTGATTTGATTTGAACCCTATTCAATAGGTATGCAGCTTCTCAAGCGCATAACTCCTAAAAAGGAAATAGGAAACTCAGTAGTACTCATCATAGAGCACACCATATCACATAGGGTGCTATTGCTCCGTCTCGATTTACCATCGTGCTATGGTGTGTACGGAGGAGTAATGCTGAGAGAGAAACTCATTCTCCTTTAGAATAGTCCAGGATTTCCGTGCTCAAGTATTCTCCTCCTCGATCATATCAAAGGACATAATACTTATACCCTTATTTTGGTTCTCTACTTCTAACTTATATTCTGTGAATATCTCAAAAGGTTCGGACTTGTGTTTCAACATGAACATATGTCTGAATCTAAAGAGATCATCAGAGAATGCAATGAAGTACAAAGAACCGGTACTGGCGTATGTAGACAGGGGACCTTATCTACATCATCATGTATCAGTCCCAATAGTTTACTAACTCTTTCTCTGCTTCCAATAAACAGGGCTATGGTCATCTTATCTTTGTGACATGACCGGCAAGTTTTCGCAAGATGTAAATTCAAACAGATTTAAATATGCATCTATGTGCAACTTAGCTAGTCGGGTCGCATTGATATGACCTAGTCTACAATACCTCAAGAAGGATCCGTTCATTTCTGAACTCTTCCCCTTTTGTGTGTTCCGTATACTAAGAACTGTAGTTTGATTTAGAACATCAATGCTTTTAGATAACGTGCCTGAACCGATCAACTTTTGATATAGGAAACGTTCAAAACATTATCCAACAATACAAAATTTTATCATTTCTTTACTAATAAAGAGACTGATATGATTTTGTATATCAGGTTCGGTATCTAATAACATTCGTTCAGAATCAATGTATTTGGAATACAGGGTGACAGTGACCAACAGACTTGGCTGCAGCACTTGCACCGTTTTCTGTCTCATGAAACTTATCACCCGTTCTCAGTTCTCTACCTTTCTTAGCCCTATGTAACAAATTACATATCTGGGATCCTGATCCGGTATCAAATACCCAGGACGTAGAGGATACAGAGAAACAGTTCTTTGTAATGAACACACCCGAAGATGATGCATCAACATGCACTTTCTTCGTTTGGGCGGCACGGGAAATCTGGTATTTCCCAATTTCCTGCTCTGTCTTATAACAATTATAAGTTGAAGCAGGACCAACGTTCCCCAGCTCAGAATAACAAGCGGGTTCGGTCAATATATCCGTTTTATTATCTTGATTAAGGCGTGATATGGTCGCTACCTGGAGAGAGAGAGAGAAGAAAACACTCAGCGTATGCTCTTGCAAGATCAGATTGGTTATTATTTTATCTAATCATGATGGTTCCCACTGTTTTTATCAAATCTTCCTTCAAACCCTAAAAGGAAAGACTAGCCGGGATTAATTACACGCTACAAGTTCGCCAATCTTTCAGCCAGGCCAGTGTCGGTACTTTGAAGGAGGTGCCCCGTGCTTTCGCACGGACCTAATTAAAGTAAACCTCGTTTTCCCAGAGGCGTAACCTCGTTAACACCTTTCTAGACACCTACTTGATCGGCTAATTGTAATGTGTAAAACTCTCCCAGGAGTAACTCTTACTCGCAGCGGGTATCGGGATCCAACTATCTCATAGAAGGTATGCAATCTCATTGCAAATTTCAACACTTGAAATTCCCGATAATTTTGCCCCTAACGTGCTATGACCTTGACGAAAGCCAACAAACCATAGCCCGCTAGTCAAGTTCAACCCGTACATTTCTTGATTGAATTAAACCCACCCGCACGACCCTTGATGAAAGCCAACAAAGCCGTACGACTACCCTAATCCAATCGCATCATATGCAGCAGATAAGCAGCACATAGCTACCGCACACTGCACCTTGACGAAAGCCAACAAATGTAGCACGAATACTATATACAACTTATCTGAAATGACGGAGGGCTACGACAGGTTTTTCTGAAAACCTATTGCGTAATGAACTTGATATCGTTGCGGAATCAAATGGTTTTAAATGGAGTGTTTTTGAGGCTTTTCTAGTTTTGCTAAAGAGGTCACTCCCGGTGAAGGGATCGTCGGCCCTTTCCTCATCGAATAAGATGCAGGATATATCATATATACCGCTGTGCAAAGCAGAAACTATAGAAGCAATCAAAAGAAAAACCAAGAGTTGTAGCATCTGCCAGTTATTGCTAAAGGAGTCACTCCCGGTGAAGGGATCTCGGTCCTTTCCTTATCGAATAAGGTGCAGGATGTTCTACAAGGAACACCGTGATGCAAAGCAAGAACTGTAGCTACCTGTTTTTGAAAATTCGATTCCACAACATCATTAGGTTTTTTTTTTCTTTCATTAATCATATTAATGAAGTCCCATCATTTAAGTACCTAAACATCACAGATAAATACGACGTACACTTATGCTATCCGCATTCGCCTCGATGTCCCCTCGTGCACCGTTAGGTTAGGTGACTAACGGCAGAGCGGGGCAGGGCTAGCGCGGGTGTAAAACATAAGTAACGTCTATATAATATATCATATATACTATATACAGTATCTATCACAACATATCAAATGATCACATCACAGATATCGCAGCAGAAGAAACATATGAAACATTGGATATACTAGGACGTCCGTGTTTTCAATACGAGCCAGTATAAAACACGGATTCCACGGTCGCGATGAATAGCCAAACCCACACCCCTAGACCCCTACAAGAGCGGCAAGCAACCCTACCAATTCTAGAGTTAGGAGACCCGGAATCGATTCCTCGAGTTGGTCTCCCACTGGACTCTAGAACCCGGTTACTTGTGCTCCCCTCCTTAGGTCTATCCTAGTGCGGAAAAGTAAATAATATACAAAAGGTGACATCTTCCGCAACCTGGAAGTGCCCCAATAAAAGAATATTACATACAATTAATTTTACATGAATGAAAATAAAAACTCTCATCTCAGATAAAAACCTCCCGGCTATTCAAACATGACGATCCAATATAACATATCCAGCAACACATAACATCACATGTCATCAACGTAAGTAAACATGCGTATCCCAATTGTCGTTGACATATAGCAACGAAACCGGAGATATCACATATTACACTTACGGTCACAGAAAAGAAAGTGTAAAACTACAACAGTTGGAATCCGCAACCTCCTTAGACATCGCATGCCTAATCAAATGAATTACTTAGACATCGCATGCCTAACATTTATAAACCCCGCATTTTAGTCTCATTATCGAAAACTCTTTTCAATATCAAGTCGGGCAATTCAACAGGATTCCCGACATTCTGATCGAATGCTCGTCGCAAACTTTAGTAGGCGGCCGCACCCCCGATACCGTCGACGAAGTGCACCAAGGCGGAACACCGCTACCGCGAGCACCCGAACGGATGCTTTCGGCGACGGGGTTCTCCTACAGTCACTTGGTCGGGGCTAAGGGGTGTAGCTGTCTATTAAGTTTATCCGACGAGTATCCGCGTACGCTACGTGATTGCGACGGACTTTTGATCGCATCAAAATTCCATGGCAACCGATCAAGTGAGACTAAAGTGCTATGTTTATAACATTCATATTAGTTATCTCATAACTACATGTGAATTCCAAATATTGTATCACATTCCAGATAAATGGAAAATGTTAAACTTTCCGATCGAACAATCAAACACCCAAGTTTTCCCGAAATAGCTCAACACATGAAATCAGTTTAAAACCATCCACTTCATGCCTCAGTACCAACGGTCTAGCCGTAGAAGGGTCAAGCCAACGCCTCACATGTGGCACGCCGTACTGCCCCAAACCCTAAGGTTCAAAGGGCAGTTCAAGACGGTCACATAATCGAGTTAAGGTTTGTTGTTTGAGGGTCCATCGCGTTACTTGCACTACTTAGAACGCCTTTAAACCACGGAAAAATCCAACACTTGGAAATTTTCCGGCAGGGGAAAAATTGGGTATTTATATCCGGTCGAACTTTTTAACATGTTCTAAAAATATCCGGAAAAACACATAGACGAAGTTAAACATTCGATCGAAACAACGAACTCCCAATACAACCCAGAAAACTCAACTGTAGAGTATAGATTAAAAATTCCCATAAAATACAGCAACAACAGATAGATATTACTGTGCAAACCACATGTCAATATTCATCAATATGGCCGCGGAACCGCCGCCCAAGCTCGGGTAAGGCCGCGGTTCCGCGGCGGTTTAATGGAGTTAGGGCCACATGTTTCACAGTAATTCCTAGAAAACCCTGCTGAATTTTTTGGCTATTTTTAATTTGGAAAAATCCACATTTTCAGAAAAAGTACAGAGAGTGGTCTTGGTTAGGGTTTCGTGACTTGATCGAATTTCTAACATTGTCTACATTTCGCCTAAGGCTCTAGCTAGGCTCTGATACCACTGTAGGGTTTCTAGACACACTCAAGAGGTTCCACAAGGCATCAACCATGCCAAATTAAAATTTTCCGGTGCCGAGAAACCCTAAACTAGATCGTTAACTAGAGAATAGGCGAAACTACAAGCTACTAAACTGCTTTAGTACTAAGTGAATGGAAATACAACCTTTGTAGATCCGGTCCTCCACTTCCTTGGCTCCGTGTTGACGTCCCTCCGCTGCGATCATCGGATCCTGGACTCTAGCGATGGTTTCGTCGAAGAAATGATCGGGCTAGGTCGTCGACTTCGATGCCGAAGATGATCTACGTCGAGGCAACTCAAGCTTAAGCTCCACCTTCACCAAGTCATGAAACTTGTGAAGAAAACACCCTATACTACATGGCAAGTGGTAGAGGATGAAGAAATAGGAAGTGGGTTCACTTTGGATTTGGATTTCTCACTTGGAATCATCGCTTGGAAATTTCTAGCAAGCTTTCTTCTTCACTTGAAGAAGATGAAGAAGAAGAATGAAAAAGAATTATGAATTATTTTCCAAAAAGAAAATGAAGTGATGGTTATCATAATGCAACCATGGGTGAGGCTAACTCATGTAGAGAGCAAACCCTAGTTTAGGTAATGGTTAGGTTTAAAGGATAAAACAAAATGGTTACTTTTTCAAAGCTTCATGAAACTTCAACAATAATACAAAGCAAGCCACCATTTCATTTTAACTAAAATGAATAAAGAAAATAAATAAAACAAATTAAAACCTACCATTAACCTAAAGATGGTTTAAAGCAAACATACACACAAGTTTGCATGTATCATCAAACATGATACAATCTAGTGCACAAAAATATATCACATATACAATGTGCACATCAAGTGAGAAAATCCATCTTAAGTGAACAAATACTAGTTAATGTAAAATAATATATCAAATATATAATTATACATTAAATCATTAAATCAACACTTGATTTAATGATCCGGTCATATCGCATATAACTGACTAATATCAAGTGTATCAATGTATCGAATCAACACTTGATTCGGTAACCCGGCTATATCACATATAACCGTCCCATGATACATATCGCGAGAATAGAATACAGTATCACATACTGGTATTATTCTCGGTCCCGCACATATCTCATATGCGCTCATATTTCGTTTCACCTGAGCCAGGAAACCTCTGTGTAGGACTCTAAAGACCCGTCAATACGCTGGCAGCAGGTGATGATCATATCAAACACCCATAAGCCGCAAGCGGTCTGCTAAACGTAACGACCATCCAGGTATTGAGCGATCAGAAGATCAACGAGCAAGCCCGCTCACACTCCTATGAATCCAACCAGTAACACTTACCGCACAGTCCGGTCTGATCGTCTGATATGTCGCATATCTCGCCTAGGGGTGGTAAACGTCAGACCCCAGTAGCTCGATAAGTCGTGTCGATATGAGGTCTATAACAGTTCAAGAAACCACTGGTAACACTTACCAGTAAATCTCAGCAACCCTGGCCAGGGATTTCTGGTTATAGCCAATCGAACACAGCGCAACATCAACTCCCTATACCGGGAAAGACGAATCCCCTCCTATCGCTCATTGCCTCCATGTGATTCGGGACTGTACCCAAAAACCACCGTTTTGCACGCCCTCTTGGACGTGGTAAGGTGGAAATCAAAGCACAGTGGGAATCACACAAGACTCTATGACGATCTCGGGTCTACAGACTAACCTGTACCAGTGTCACCAGAGAACTGCCATCTGACGTGAGGTATAATACCATCTGGGAGTTCTCGGCGAGTCCGTCCAGTGTACCCAGTCTCCACTGAGCACCCGTATATCATCTCTGATGTCAAACACCAATGGATATGGGATCATCCATCACCCATCTGTATGGGTCGAGAAGGTATACGCTAGTCTACTCTGGTATATCGATGCCCCGTCTCGATACACCCACGACTAGGGACCTTGAAGGATGTACTTATGGACTACCATGTCCCCACTAGTATGATCCGCATCATAGTCCAGGTAGTCAAGTACACATCCTAAGGGCTTTACTAACATGTAACAGAGAGACAATCAGTGTACACGTTAAGATAAAGAGTAACCATATAGCATACTATCATGTCGAGCAAGAAAGTCCTTCCTATATATATCCCAGCATCCACTACAATATGCATCCTATGTACAGTAATGGCCTCTAGGGCATACATATAACTAACAGTAGGATATCCCAAGAACTCACAAGGGTATATCTTCTACCACACTGAGGAACAAAAGGTGTTTGTTTCTCGACATGCCACCTTTTAGAAAAGGAATTTCTTGCAAAAAAAATTTGTGGCGAGGAGGTAGAACTGGAAGAGGTTCCAGCGACACAAACTATAACAGATGACTTGGTAGAAGCAGAGGATTCAGTAGATCCCGACGAACCCCAGCCTCTCCGCCGATCTAGTAGGGTTTCTCACCCACCTGAGAGATACTACGGTTTTCTCATTGATGGTGGGAGCGAGGATTGCATCATGGAAGATGATGACCCGACTAGTTTCGAGCAGGCCATCATGAGTGGTGACTCTGTGAAATGGCTGGATGCAATACGATCTGAGATGGAATCCATGTACACCAACAAAGTATGGACTTTGGAAAATGCTCCTGAAGGGATAAAACCCATTGGGAGTAAGTGGATCTTTAAGAAGAAAATTGGTGTAGATGGAAAAGTTGAGACTTTCAAAGCTAGACTTGTTGCAAAGGGTTTTCGTCAACGACCAGGTGTGGATTATGACGAAACCTTTTCTCCAGTGGCTATGCTTAAGTCCAACCGGATCTTACCTGCTATTGCTGCATAGCATGACTACGAAATCTGGCAAATGGATGTTAAGACCGCCTTTCTAAACGGTGATTTAGAAGAGTGCATGTACATGACTCAGCCAGAGGGCTTCGTAGATAGTGGGAGCAGCGGAAAGGTGTGCAAACTGCTTAAATCCATTTATGGGTTAAAGCAAGTATCGCGGAGTTGGAACATCTGTTTTGATGTTGTAGTCAAAGAGTTTGACTTCATCAAAAATATAGATGAACCTTGTATTTATAATAAGGTTGCAAAGAGTAAGGTTGTATCCCTCGTATTGTACGTGGATGACATACTCTTGATAGGAAATGATGTTCCTATGCTGCAATCAGTCAAGCTCTTCTTATCACAAAGATTCTCAATGAAAGATCTACGTGATGCCTCCTGCATATTGGGAATCATGATCTATAGAGATAGATCTAAACAGATACTGGGATTATCCCAATCCAGGTACATTGACACCATACTAAAGAGGTTTAGTATGGAATAATCCAAGCATGGAAACCAACCCACGATCTCTGGACTCACTCTCTCCAAAGAGATGTCTCCCAAGACTGATTTGGAGAGAGCTCGCATGTAAGGGATACCCTATGCTTCGGCAGTAGGCTCTATCATGTATGCCATGCTATGTACCAGACCCGATGTAGCATACTTACTAAGTGTAGTGAGTCGGTATCAAGCAGATCCTAGAGAGAGTCACTGGACAGCTGTGAAGAACATTCTCAAGTACTTGCGAAGGACTAAAGAGATGTTCTTGGTGTATGCTAACGGAGAACTTCAGGTGGAGTCTTTTACCGATTCCAGCTTCCAAAGTGATAAGGACGACTCTAAGTCGCACTCGGGATTTGTCTTTACCCTCAATGGAGGGGCGGTATGTTGTAAGAGTTCCAAACAGGATACCGTTGCAGACTCGATGATGGAGGCTGAATACATCGCTGCCAACGATGCTGCCAAAGAGGCTGTCTTGATAAAGAAGTTCATTAGTGAACTTGGTGTGGTTCCATCCATTGAGCATCCAATACCTCTGTATTGTGATAACAATGGAGTTGTGGTTTTGGCCAAGGAACCCCGGTCCCATCAGAAGTCCAGATATATTCTGAGGCGGTATCACCTGATCAGGGAGATAGTTGATCGCCGGGAGATCGAGGTCAGAAGAGTACTTTCTTTCTCGACATTCTATCCTGATCAGGGACAACACTGCGGATCTACTCACGAAGGTCATTCCCCAGATACAGTTTGAGAGATTATTCGTGATGCTAGGTATGAGATACTACAACAGATGGCCTTAGTGAAAGTGGGAGATTGTTAGTTATGTATATGCCCCAGAGGCCATTGTTGTACATATGATGTATATTATAATGGATGCTTGGATATATATAGAGAGGACTTTCTTGCTCGACATGATAGTATGCTATTTGGTTTCACTTTATCTTAACATGTTAACTTATATTAGTTTACTGTCTTACTCTCACATGTTGATAAAGCCCTTAGGATCTGTACTCGACTACTGGGACTATGATGAGATCATACTAGTGGGGCCACGGTAGTTGATGAGTACATCTTATAACTGTTCCTAGTCGAGGGTATATCGAGACAGGGCATCGATACACCAGAGTAGACTAGCGTATACGCATCTTGACCCATATGATGGGCATGGATAATCCCATATCTATCGGTGTTTGACATCAAGGATGGTGTATGGGTGCTCAGTGGGGACTGGGTACACTGGACGGATTCACCGAGAACTCCCAGATGGTATTATACCTCACGTCAGATGGCAGTTCTCCGGTGACACAGATACAGGGTAGTCTGTAGACCCGAGATCGTCATAGAGTCTTGTGTGATTCCCACTGTACTTTGATTTCCACCTTACCACGTCCAAGAGGGCATGCAAAACGGTGGCTTTTGGGTACAGTCCCGAATCACATGGAGGCAATGAACGATAGGAAGGGATTCGTCTCTCCCGGTATAGCGAGTTGATGTTGTGCTATGTTCGATTGACTATAACTGGAAGTCCCTGGCCAGGGCTGATATAGAGATTTACTGGTAAGTGTTACCAGTAGTTTCTCGACCCGTTATGAGCCTCACATCGACACGACTTATCGGTTACTGGGGTCTGACGTATACCACCCCTAGACTAGATATGCAACATATCAGACGAAGAGACCGGACTGTACGGGAGTGTTACTGATTGGATTCGCAGGAGAATGTACAGACTTGCTTGTTGATCTTCTGATCGCTCAATACCAGGGTGGCTGTTACGTTTAGCTGACCGCTTGCAGCTTGTGGGTGTTTGATATGATCATCACCTGCTACCGGCGTATTGACGATTCTTTAGAGTCCTACACAGAGGTTTCTTGACTCAGGCAAAACGGAGTAGGAGCACATATGTGATATATGCAAGACCGAGGATAATGCGATATGAGATACCGTATTATATTCTCGCGATATTTTGATATGAGCCGGGTCATCGGATCAAGTATTGATTCGATGAATCGGTACATGATATATTAGTCGGTTATATTCGATATAGCCGGATTATCGGATCAAGTGTTGATTCGATAATTTAATGTATAATAATATATATGATATATTGCATTACATTATCTAATATTGGCTCGCTTTATTGATTCACTTTCTCACCGGATAATACATTGTTATATATGCGATATACGTTAATAGTATTATTTTCTTTTGTTACAAAATATATTATATATGTGATATATAATATTGTAACATATTATTATTACTAATGCAACATGTCTAGTGGAGATTAAACAAGATTAGGGTTTGATTTGGGTTAGTTCTTTCTTGATGTTTCTAAAAGGTTTCTTTTTGTTTTGAGCTAAGATATTATGGTTGATATTTTTTAGTGACTCATTCTTAACCCAACCCAAACCCTTAGCCTTAGTTAATTCTCTACATGAGTTAGCCTTGTCATAGTTGACCATGGTTGCATTTGTAATCATATATTATTTCATTATTCATCACAAAAGGTTTTTTAATTCATTCTTCTTCTTCTTCTTCTTCTTTGAGCTTTGAGAAAGCTTTTTAGGTTTTGAGTTTTGTGATGATTAGTGTGAGAATTTGAAAATAAAAGAGAGCACAAATACTAGTTCATCATTCTCATCTAATCTAGCCAATTAGATTAGGGTGTTCACCTCATTAGAGAGAGAGAGCTTGAGTTATAGAAACTTTGAGATAGATCATCGGAGAAAAGGAAGACTACAAGCTAGCACGGATCATTCGGGTTGTGGAGCCTCTCTTGAGTCCGGGAGATCATGGATCGCGGCGAAGGGACTTCTACTCGGAGCTTATGAAGCGAAGGAGCGGACTACAGAGGTTGTAATCCCTCACTCTTAGTTGTAAAGATGTTTACTTGCATGTTAAACCCTAATATTCTAGCAAAGATCCCAGCTTTGGGTTGTTCGGCACGTCTAAATTTTAAATCGGGTATGGTTGATGCCTTATAGACCCTTGTATGAGTGCCTAGGAACCCTATATATATATATGCATATATATATATATAACATATCTTCAAAATGAATTATGCAAATGTTAATCTTCGGAACTTGATATTTTCCATGTATTTGAGAAACCACGATATGATTTTTAAAACTTGAGTATGTTTTTAAAAAAAATATGGTTTTTTCTTGATATGATGATTTGACGTCCACCATGAGCTTGATATTTTCTGATTTGATTTTATTTTGAACCGAGTGGGAGAGATATACGGTTGTAGATATACTACGTTATCCGGACTGAGTGGGGGAGTATACAGTCGGATATATGGTGGACCTGGTCGAGGCCGAGGGGCAGGAAGACCGCATGTGAGGCGGGGAGCCTAGCGAGAACACTCGATACCGGAGATTGATTAGAGCACGATGGATATCCGGGAGATACCGACCGAGGCTATTGATATTGAGAGAGGACCGGTCTGACGAGACAGTGCTTACGATATCTGGGTTTTACGTGTCGATACTAGACACAGGATTTATGATGATTTCGCATGTCGATACCAGACATTCAGTTGATACGAGAATTTCGAGTGTCGACGATGGACACTCAATTGATATATATATATATATATATATTATGGATGGCATATTTCTATATATTGATTGATCATGGAGATCATGTGGGTTGCGCGCGATCCGATATGACGCGCTTATAAATACTGATATGATATCTATGCATACACAGATTTATATCCATTATCAAATAATATAATAATATTATACAGTATGACGTAGATAGATCGTTATGCTTTTCGATTTCTACATTGTGATATCTTCTACTCACGAGTTGGCAACTCACCCCTATTGTACTTCAGTTTCTTGGAGGACCGACCGCTCGGATTAGTAGCGGCTTACTGGCATATTTCTTACTCCGGTGATTGCTTTGATAGGTGGGTTACATGTCGTAACCGCCTTTTGTATATGTACATTCTTTTATGATCTACTTAAGAACTCCATTGACAAAAAACTTATATATATATTTTTGGATTTAGAGACGAGACTTGTATATTATTCTTTTGGATGTCGAGTGTTTCCCCCAATCAGAGCAAAGCTCTGTTTAAAATTCAAATTTTGAAATGAAGCAATGCTTCAGTTGCAGCGCCAAATGCGCTGCGCCCTAAGCAGCACACTACATGCAAAGCACGTGGACGCTAGCACTAGGTACGCTGCGCTCTAAGCAGCATGCCATGTGTACGGTAGCGCTAGGTGCGCTGCCCTCCAAGCAGCGCACTACGTGTCAAACACAGGTGCGCTAGCACAATGTGCGCTGCCCTTTAAGCAGCGCACCACGTGTAAAACACGGGTGCGCTAGCGCTGGAAGTAAAAGCTCCCCACCGTTAGATCAAAGATCTAATAATAATGATAAATCATTAATTAATCAGAGTTAAATTATGTTAAGGAATGATTTTTCAAAATCTTTTCGAATAACAAGATTGTGCTCTGTAAATCAGAGCACCGTTGGATCAATAATCCAATGGTAAATAAAAATTAGCAAAAGACAGAATAAATTCTGTATGGAAAGATTTTCCAATCATGTTAAAAACAAGAAGATTGCCTTTTGTAAAATAGAAGCCCTAGGATCAAAGATCCAATGGTGGGGAAATATCCTCAAATCAATCAGAGAAAGATCTCTTTAACTGATTCAACAAATCAGCCTACCCTATAAAAAGGCCCCTAGACTTCAAGTCTCGGATATACAAAAAGAGAGAGAAACCTTCTTAAAAACTTTGAGAAAATTCAAAGAACAAGCTCTTGCAAGAAGATCTTTCTTCAAGGTAAAAATGATGATGATGAACATAGAGATGAAATCATCTCATAAAAAGAAGAATTCATTTTTTTAAGAAGATCATAGATCTACAAAAACAAAAAGTCTTTCACAAAGAGATTAAAAGATCTCATCATAAAATAAAAGAAGAACTTACTTCTCATAGATCATAGATCTATAAGACTAAAGTCTTTCTCAAAAAGATCATGAACATCTCATTATAAAAAGAAGAATAATTCAATTCTCTTAAGGATCATAGATCTATAAAGGCAAAGCCTTTCATCAATATAAGAGATTGAAACAAAATAAGAACGGTTGTTCTTAGATCTTGAGACAAAGTCTCTTTTTTTTAAAAAAAAAGCTCAGATCATAAAATTGATCAAATGCGCTTTGCGCTCTTGAACTGCGCTTCTGCGCTCTCTGGACTGGCGCTCAGCGCCAAATGCGCCACGTGTCTATCACGTTTGCGCCAATTAACCACTAGCGCTTTGCGCTCTTGAAATAGCGCACTACGCTCATAGGCTGGCGCTCAACGCCAAGCGCACCACGTGTCACTCACGTGTGCGCCACTAAACTGAAAGCGCAATACGCTCATGGATTAGCGCTCAGCGCTCATAAACTGGCATTATGCGCTCATCATCTGGCGTCTAGCACCAAGCGTGACACGTGTCCCTTATATGTGCGCCATGTGGCAGAAACGCACTGCGCTTTTTGACTGGCGTAAAGCACCTAGCGTGCCACGTGTTGCGCTGACAGAACATAAATCGTTCTTTAATAAGCCCAGAGCTCTGATGAATGCTTAGCATTCAATAAAAGACAAAAATATTGTCAAGATATAAATCAATGCTTAGTATTGTAAGAAGGGCCAAGCCCAAATAAAGGCTCAACAGGCCAAAATAAAATGTTAAACATTTATTGGACTTAGCCCAAGATTGGCCATAAGTCCTCAACTCATATTAATTAAGCTCATCTGTTCATAAATATGTTAACAGATCTTAGCCCCAAATTGGACTACAGATCTTTCAACCAACTCACGTCGGTTCGAGGGTACATCTCTTTGCTCCTCTGATATTTATCGTTGTAATCCTTCATCGTCTTCAGAGAGGAGACAGGTCCCAACAACCAAACATTCTACGGACTGTGGGGTCCTTTAAAACCCATGGACTATGATGTCCTTAACCTTGACTGTGAGGTCTTTAAACTCACGGACTATGATGTCCTTAACCTTGACTGTGAGGTCTTTAAACTCATGGACCGAGATGTCCTTAAACTAACAATGGACTGTAATGTCCTTAAACTAATCGACCGCAATGTGCCTAAACTAAACAATAGAGTCCAAATGCTCTCTTGTTGGATCTAAATGATCCCGTTAAGTAGATCTTAGTCTAAAATTATGCTAACGTATCCTTAACAAACGTTTAAGTTGATTTTAGTCCCAAATGAGACTAACATATCCTTAAACCCAACCCCCAAATCCAAATCTAAGAAGATACGGATTTGGACTAATCTACGCCCTACGGGCGACAACATAAATTAGTCTCCGTATACAATCCACGGGCAACCAAAAACAAAAGAAACATCCACGACACGAAGTGACCATCTGGAGAAGGAGAAAGTTGTTACCGCGATACGGTAGCGTAATTAACTGCAGGGGCTTGCGCCTGCAGGGAAGAGCGTTCCCACAATCAAAAACCCCTCAAATGAGGGGAATCTGACGAAGTCTGCTACATCGGCCGCATCCATTTAAACCTTCGATACATGGTGCTATAAATCAACATGGCATCTTCGGAGAGGTGGACGGATAGCACCAATTAGCATCTGCCCCGAAATTCAGGCAAGACGGACCCGCACGGTCACGTCTCCGTGTTTCGGCGGGAAACAGATTCTGGCACGCCCGGTGGGACCTTTTCCTATTTCCACTCCACACTTCGTGTGTCGTATTCGCGAACGAATCGCGGTTTTCTATGGTTGTCCTTGGGTTTCCAGGTACTAAGATTTGGTGTCTTGCTCCGTGCAGAAAACGAAAGATCGATGGCTTCTACCTGCACAAAATGCTCCAGCTGCAACTGCAACTCCCGTTCCGCCTCATCTGGAGGTGTAACTTACGGGCCCCAGACGGCCTCCCTGTTCACGATGCCGGTGGACCAAGTAACTCAGACCACCACTGGGCTGTTTTTTGGGACTATGATCCCACCCATGAGCTTCAATTCCCCGATGCTGCCGCAAGAAGCCCCAAAGAAGTCGGTCATTGATCGACTTACCATTGCCGCGGCCCCTCTCAACGGATCACCCAAGTCCAATGCCTCAGTTTTCAGCAGACTGGGCCAGAATGCCAACAAGCCCGCAATACCTGAAGCAGACATCCCAAAGCGGATAACCATCCCGGCTTAAGTGGACGAAATCATCGGAAAGGCTTCTCCTGCCAAGTAGTCAGTTTTCATAAGGCTGGCCACTCCGGTTCCCACTCCAGGCGAAGTCACCTCTGCCCAGAGGTCTGTATTCGATTGGTTGGACATTACTTCTCAGCGAACGTCAGTCTTCAAAAGGCTGACACCGGCGACAAATCTCTGCCAAGACAGGGGGCATGACGAAGCCATCCCCATAGCTGAGACAATCCCATCCGCACGACATGCTCGCCGTCATCACTGGCGCCGAGTAAGGAAGGCTGGGGGAAGCTCCCTTTCTAGACTAACTCCGCCAGCTCCCATGGTGGAAATCAATGCTGCTGTTCCAACTGGAACAGCTTTGAACCGCTTAGGAGAGTTCGTAAGAACTCCCCGACCGCCGTGCTGAAGAGATCTCCTCCACCTATGGAGATTACTACAGAAAGGAAGACGGAGGAGCCCCCTCAGCGGTTGTCCTCCAAAATTTATAAAGTCTGGCGACAGGTCCAGGAATCGGTGATTAACCGGGACTGCTCTCACCGGCCAAAGAAGCTCAAAGTTCAGCAAGAAAAGATCCATCTCGTGGTACCATAAAAGACGTCATCCATCTGGGTGCCCGCTGCAACGGCCCCCTCGACTTCAACTGCTCACAAGAGAAGGAGGCCAGAGAAAGCCCCCGTGAATGCGGCAAACCGCAAAGACGTCGAATCTAAACGCCTCAAGTCCGGGGGCATGGTAATACATACCGTGTATATGGCTTCCGGAAAAGAAGAAAGCCGTGCTTCTACGGGTCATTGACCGCTTACCCGATCGATAACGAAGGCTCAGGAACAACAGCAGTAGAAACTTCAGGAGATGCTGACTGCAATGGCCGCACTCACCGGGTCAAAAGAAAATCCAGAGACCTTAGAGCAGCGTCGGGAACAAGAAACTGATACCGAGTTCCTTCGAAGAATGCTCGAGAGGAAAGAAAAATAGGCTGCGGAGCAGGCAGCCAATATAAAACGAATGGCTCTTTTGTTCCAAGACATGGCCGGGATGATGTTACAGCCGGAACCTCCAGCTGAAGACCCCCCGATTATCATTGAAGACGACAGAGGGGAGACATCGAACCCTCCTCCGGCTCTTTCCGCAGCCAAAGAAGAGACAATCTCTAAGGCCATCCTGGATGATTATATCGCTCAGCAAATACGAGCTCACCAGGCAAACGAAGCGGCTGGACAGATCGTTAAGACTGGACGACCTTACCCAGGCTGGTATGACCAGATAAGGTATCCGCCGGGATATATGATCCCTAAATTTCATGTATATAAAGGGACGGGGAATCCACATCAGCATGTCGCTCAATTCAGAACCTTGTGCGGCAACACCGGGGGTGATGATAAACTTCTGCTCCGCCAGTTTGTTGGTAGCATGTCGGAGACGTCATTTGAGTGGTATTCAGAACTTCCAAACGACTCCATCAAGACTTTTGCAGAGATGGAACTGCTGTTTACGCAGAGATTCGCGAGCACTAGCGAGCGTACCCTGATTACCGCATTAATTAACGCCAGGATGAAGCCAGGCGAAACTTGGGTACAATACGCAATACGGTGGCGAAATTTATGGTCAAAATGTGAGCAGCACATCGAGGAAGAACCGGCAATGGGCATGTTCGTGGGCACTTTGGACCCTCAGGCAACTATTTCCCAATTCATGATGTTCTTCAAGCCGACCACGTTCCAGGCCTTGATTGACAAACTGGCCCAGATGGACCAGATGGGTCATAGACCGTCTCCTCCAAAGCCGGAGCCGCGAAACGAAAATGGTAAAGGGAAGGCGACATTCGTTGCGAATACTCAACAACATCCCAGTGGCCCAAAACTAACTGATCGCCTAGACGAGAGGCGGCAATTCTATAATAAGAAAATGAAGCGTCCTTATTCATTTCCCCGGGACAAGACAAAAAGATTGTTCGAGCTAGCAGTATGCAACAGGCTCATCAATCTGCCGAATCCAAGACGACCGTTGCAACCCGGCGAGGCTAATAGTCCCAATTATTACCCCTACCATCAAACGGTAAGCCATCCAATTGAAGATTGCTTCGTCTTCAAGGGCTGGATTGAAGACCAGTATCAACAGGGTAAATTTTCCCTGTCCGAGAACTGGAAAGTGAACCCACCACAGCCACACACTCCCAAGAAGATGGATACACCGAGGGCATCATGCTCCTTCATAGAAGAATCTCCATGGGAGGTCTCTCTTTCAGCCAAGACAAAAAGAATGCTGAAGGATCTCCAAACATGCCCGGCGATTAGATGGAAAGGTCCGCTGGAACCCGAGATTATCGAGGGAATGCTGAAGCCGCGCCCAATGCCAAAAATTGGTGATGATAGTCAAAGAGCTCACACCCAGCCGTCAAAGTCTTCGAAGAAAAAGAAGAAGACCAAAAAGCCCGTGAAGCCTGGTAACAAGCGCACGGACCTGCAAAAACAGATTGACGCGTTGGAAGAATATAATCAAAAAGCATGGACTCCCGTCACACTCCAAGAATTTCTCAGCCACGTCTTTGAGGACAGAGATGATGATAATGGAGAAGACTCGTCGGATGAATCTGAAAATTATGTGGTAAGTTTCCATGTGATCTCTCACTCGTTGATAGACGATGAAGAAGCTCCTTACACGAAGAAACTGGGGGCAGATCCTGAGCCGGAACTTCTAGGGCCATCAGAAGAAATGATTGATGCATTCTTGGACGAAGCTCTTCTGAAAAGAAAAGCCGCTCGAGAGCGTGAGGTGGCCATATTCGAAAAAGCCAAACGCCGGCGACTGGACGAAACGGTTGAAACACTCCCGCCAGATCAAAGTACATCTGCCGCAAATAAAAGCATGTTCAAGACGAGGAAGAGGTTTGCCGAAGCCATATCGATGGGAATGAAGCTGCCACCCTCCGAAGGAAACATTCTTGGTGAAGCGGAAATATATCCTAGCTACTGTTTATATCATCGAAAGATTGCGCACCCCACCGAAAAGTGCAACGCTTTTAAAAGATGGTGGCAGGGATATGTTGCTCACCGGCAACATTTCAAGCGGATGAAATGCAAAACTCGTCGGGAGCAAAGAAATACGACCGAGGAGCGTAAAAGAACTACTGGCAGCTGTCATATGGTCGACGCTGGGGGACCGCAAGTTCTTACTTTCGGGAGCGACTCTGACAAAGAAATGACTCTTGGCCCTCTCTTTAAAGAATCCACCTCGGGAAAAGAGGAAGAACTGAAGACCTGTGAAAATATTCAGCTGCGCAATCGTACGCTGCCCGAAAAGAATCTTGGGTCCTCGAACAGTGGGTCAAATAGAAAAGATAAGGGGAAAGAAAAGGTCCCTGAGGATATCGCCCTAGATGACCAAGTAGTTAAAGAACTGACAGCCAAGGACCTGCCAAAGAAAAGCAAGGTGGATTACAACGTTCTGGCACACTTGAGGAAGCTACCTTCGCAGCTAAGCATTCTTGACGCCCTCTTGTTATCAAAAGAAGTAAGAGATTCTTTGATCAAGGCACTGCAAGAGCCCGAGCAATTCCAAGCTTTCCTTGCCGAAGAAAAGATGAAGGACGAGCTGGAAGAAGTGCACACGGCCGATATCACCTTCGGCGATGAAGATCTCCTCCTTGGGACATGCGAGCATAACCGTCCCCTTTATGTCTCCGGATACTGTCATGATATCAAGATAGGCAAAATCCTAGTTGACAATGGGTCCTCCGTTAACCTCCTCAACGTAAGAGAATTGAAGGAGATATGCATGAGCGTTCAACACCTCGCTCGGGATAAGATTACTATCTCCGGGTTCGACTCCCAATCGTCACGGACGCTCGGGTCTGTGATACTAACATTACGCTTTAGGCTGCTTGTCATGGACATCAAGTTTCATGTAATTGATGCAAGTTTCATGTAATTGACGCTAAGACATGTTATAATGCTTTGCTCGGCCGGCCTTGGTTACACGAGTACAACATCATCCCTTCTACACAACATCAGTGTATGAAGTATTTCAAGGATGGTCTCGAGTATACTGTGATAGGAGAGCAAAACCCATTCTTCGTGAACGAAGTCCGCAAATATGAGGATGCCAAATACTTCCTGCCTGATTCGAAGATACAGAAAGATGTCGCAAACTGGAGTACAAGAACAAAGCTATCACCACTATTCCGGTCTTCGGGAGTGACACCGAGGAGGAAAAAGAAATAGTTTATTCAGGGCCGCCCCAATACAACAAGCCGGGACCATCCATCCCTATGTTGATTTTCGGCAGCGACTCAAAAGATGAGGTCAACGCTGTATTCTTTGCTCGGTCATCAATACAAGCCTTCGCTGATGATGATCGGAGTTTGCAAATCGCTATGGTTCCCCGATAACATTACAAAGAGCTTGACGCGCTTGGTACCTACGGTGTGGAAGAACTGCAGACATTCTACGTGTTAGTTGTATGTATGCCCTAGAGGCCAGTATTGTACAGATGATGTATATTATATTGGATGCTTGGACATATATAGAGATGACTTTCTTGCTCAACATGATAGTATGCTATCTGGTTACTCTTTATCTTAACATGTACACTAGTCTCTTTATACTGTCTCATAGTTACATGTTGGTAAAGCCCTTAGGATTTGTACTTGACTACCTGGACTATGATGCAGATCATACTAGTGGGGACATGGTAGTCCATAAGTACATCCTTCAAGGTCCCTAGTCGTGGGTGTATCGAGACGGGGCATCGATATACCAGAGTAGACTAGCGTATACGCTTCTCGACCCATGTGATGGGCGATGGATGATCCCATATCCATTGGTGTTTGACATCAGAGATGGTATACGGGTGCTCAGTGGAGACTGGGTACACTGGACGGACTCGCCGAGAACTCCCAGATGGTATTATACCTCACGTCAGATGGCAGTTCTCAGGTGACACTTGTGCAGGTTAGTCTGTAGACCCGAGATCGTCATAGAGTCTTGTGTGATTCCCACTGTGCTTTGATCTCCACCTTACCACGTCCATGAGGGCATGCAAAACGGTGGTCTTTGGGCACAGTCCCGAGTCACATGGAGGCAATGAGCGATAGGAGGGGTTTCGTCTCTCCCGGTATTGGGGGTTGATGTTGCGCAGTGCTCGATTGGCCGTAGCAGGGAAGTCCCTGGCCAGGGCTGATCAGAGATTTGCTGGTAAGTGTTACCAGTAGTTTCTCGACCCGTTATGAGCCTCACATCAGCACGACTTATCGGGTTATTGGGGTCTGACGTTTACCACCCCTAGACTTGATATGCGACATATCAGACGAAGAGACCGGACTGTACGGTAAGTGTTACTGGTCGGATTCGCAGGAGTGTGAGCGGGCTAGCTCGTCGATCTTCTGATCGCTCAATACCCGGGTGGCCGTTACGTTTAGCAGACCGCTTGCGGCTTGTGGGTGCTTGATATGATCATCATCTGCTACCGGCGTATTGACGAGTCTTTAGAGTCCTACACAGAGGTTTCCTGGTTCAAGCGAAACGAAATAGGAGCGCATATGAGATATGTGCAGGACCGAGAATAATGCGTGTATGTGATACCGCATTTCATTCTCGCGATAAATGTTTCGATTGGTTATATTTGATATGACCTAGTTATCGAATCATTGATTCGATAAATCGATACATTGAATACTAGTCGGTTATGTGCGACATGACCGGATCATTGAATCAAATGTTGATTTAATGATTTAATGTATAATTATATATTTGATATATTACTTTGCATTAACTAGTATTGGTTCACTTTATACGGATTTTCTCACTTGATGCACATAGTATATGTGATATGCTTTTGTGCACTTTTTTTGTATCATGTTTGATGATACTTGATCATTTAGTTAAGTATATAAAATTAATCCATGGTTAATTTGATAATTAGGGTTTTGCATATTCATTTATTTATTTATTTGTTTATTTATTTATTTGGAAAAGATAAAGATAAGAATGGTGGCTTTCTTTGTCATTAGTTGAAGCTTCATGAAGCCTTGACTTTTGTAACCATCCTTATCTTCATGCTTAACCCTAACCCATCCAAGTGACCATGGTTAATTCTCTACACTTAACCCTAGTTTAAGTTATGATAAGTATTTATTTTCTATTTCTTTTTAATAGAACTTATCATAACTATCTTCATCTTCTTCTTCTTCTTCAAGCTTGCTACTTTAATGGCAACTTGAGCAAAAGTGAGTAAAATCCAATTCCAAAGAGAACCCACCTCCTATTTCTTCACCCTCTACCTCTTGCCAAGTTGTTTTGGGTGTTTACTTCACAAGTTTCACAAGTTTGTGAAGTCGGAGCTTGAACTTGCGATGCCTCGAGGTAGATCGTCTTTGACACAAAGCCGACGACCTAGCTTGCCCGTTTCTCCGATGAAGCCAAAGTTCGAGTTTGGGAATCGAGATGGACAGCGAGAGGATGCCTTCGTGGAGCCAAGGAAGAGGATTACCGGATCTACAAAGGTTGTAGCATCTAACCTATAGTTAATTTGTTAACTAGTTTTATATTTCGCCTAGACATCTAGCAACGATCCGTTAACTAGGGTTTCTCGGCACCATAATTTTTAAATTTGGCATGTTCGATGCCTTGTGAGACTTCATTAGGATGCCTAGGAACCCTACAGTGGTATCAGAGCCTAGCTAGAGCCTTAGGCGAAGTCTAGACGGAGTTTGAAGTCCGGACGAACCCGAAACCTATATACCCATGAGCTCTCTGGAAATTTTCTAAAATCTGGGATTTTTTAATATTAAAAATGTCTAAAAAATTCAGTAAAGAATTATAAGAATTACGATGCAAAATATTTCACATGACCAGTTACTTAAGCCGCGGAACCGCGGCAGAAGCATGCCTTCTGCCGCTGTTCCGCGCTCAAAAGGTGACGTCATCCATACTTAATTGCACAGTAATTCCTGATAAATTCTACTGAGTTTTCTGGGTATTTTTAAATTGACTCTAAGATTGAGTGCTCTGGGGTTATATTGGGAATCGACGATTCGATCGGAATATCAAACTTTGTCTAACTGTTTTTCCAGATAACTGTAGAATATGTTAAAATGTTCGACCGGATATAAATACCCAAGTTTTCCCCTGCCGGAATAATTCCAAGTGTTGGATTTTTCTGTGGTTAAAAGACGTTCTGAGTAGTGCAAGTAACGCGATGGTCCCTCTAGAAGACAACAAACCTTAACTCGATTATGTGACCGTCTTGAACTGCCCTTTGAACCTTCGGGTTTGGGGCAGTACGGCGTGCCACATGTGAGGCGTTGGCTTGACCCTTCTACGGCTGGACCGTTGGTACTGAGGTATGAAGTGAATGTCTTTGAACCTATTTCATGTGTTGATCGGTGTCGGGAAAACATGGGTGTTCGAATGTTCGATCGGAAAGTTTAATATATTCTATTTGTCCGGAATTGGATACAATAATTGGAATTCACAAGTAGTTATGAGATAACTGAATGAATGTTATAAATCTAGCAATTTAGTCCCATATGATATTGAAAAGAGTTTTCGATAATGAGACTAAAATGCGGGATTTATATCTATTAGGCATGCGATGTCTAAAGAGGTTGCGGATTCCAATTGTTGTAGTTTTACACTTTCTTTTCTGTGACCGTAAGTGTAGTATGTTCATATCGCCGGTTTCGTTGCTATACGTCAACGACAATTGGGGTATGCATACTTACTTACGTTGATGACATGTGATGTTGTGTGTTGCTGGATATGTTATATTGGATCGTCGTGTTCGAATAGCCGGGGGTTTTTATGTGAGATGAGTGTTTTTCATTTTCATTCATGTAAAAACTTGTATGTAATATTCTTTTATTTGGGGCACTTCCAGGTAGCGGAAGCTGTCACCCTTTGTATATTATTTGCTTTTCCGCATTAGGATAGACCCAAGGAGGGGAGCACAAGTAACCGGGTTCTGGGGTCCAGTGGGAGACCAACTCGAGGAGTCGAGTCCGGGTCTCCTAACCCTAGAATTGGCAGGGTTGCTTGCCGCTCTCGTAGGGGTCTAGGGGTGTGGGATTGGCTATTCATCACGACCGTGGAATCCGTGTTTTATACTGGCTCGTATTGAAAACACGGACGTCCTAGTATATCCAATATTTCATATGTTTATTCTGCTGCGATATCTGTGATGAGATCATGTGATGTTTCTGTGATGGAAATAGTATATAGTATATATGATATATTATATAGACGTTACTTATGTTTTACACCCGCGCTAGCCCTGCCCTGCTCTGTCGTTAGTTACCTAACCTAACGGTGCACGAGGGGACATCGAGGCGAATGCGGATGGCATAAGTGTACGTCATATCTATCTGTGATGTTTAGGTATTTAAATGATGGGACTTCATTAATGTGATTAATGAAAGAAAAGAAACCTAAGATGTTGTAGAATCAGATTTCAAACAAAACAGGTAGCTACAGTTCTTGCTTTGCATAGCGGTATATATGATATACCCTGCACCTTATTCGATGAGGAAAGGACCGAGATCCCTTCACCGGGAGTGACTCCTTTAGCAATAGCTGGCAGATGCTACATACTCGGTTTGCTTTCGATTGTTTTTGAGTTTTGCTTTGCACAGCGATATATATGATATATCCCGCACCTCATTCGACGAGGAAAGGACCGAGATTCCTTCGCCGGGAGTGACTCCTTTAGCAAAACTAGAAAAAACCTCAAAATCACTCCATTTCACAACTTCATTTGATTCTACAACGATATCAAGTTCATTACGCTCATGGTTTTCAGAAAAACCTGCGTAGCCCTCCGTCATTTCAGATAAAGACTAGTTAGTATTCGTGCTGCGTTTGTTGACCTTAGCCAAGGCGTGGTGTACGGTAGCTAATTAGTATTTTATCTGCTAAAACATGAGATGTGATTGAGTTAGGGTAGTCGTGCGACTTTGTTGACCTTAGCCAAGGGTCGTACGGGTGGGTTTAATTCAATCAGGAAATGACGGGTTGAACTTGACTAGCGCTTATGATTTGTTGACCTTAGCCAAGGTCATAAGTTGCTAGGGGCAAAATATTATCGGGAATTTCAAGTGTTGAAATTTGCAATGAGATTGCATACCTTCTATGAGATAGTTGGATCCCGATACCCACTGCGAGTAAGAGTTACTCCTGGGAGAGTTTTACACATTACAATTAGCCGATCAAGTAGGTGTCTAGAAAGGTGTTAACGAGGTTACGCCTCTGGGAAAACGAGGTTTACTGTAATTAGGTTCGTGCGAAAGCACGGGGGACCTCCCTCAAAGTACCGACACTGGCCTGGCTGAAAGATTGGCGAACTTGTAGTGTGTAATTAATCCCGGCTAGTCTTTCCTTTTAGGGTTTGAAGGAAGATTTGATAAAAAGCAGTGGGAGCCATCCTGATTAGATAAGATAATAACCAATCTGATCTTGCACGAGCATACGCTAAAGTGTTTTCTTCTCTCTCTCTCCAGGTAGCGACCATTTCATGCCCTAATGAAGATAATAATATGGATGTATTGACCGAACCCGCATGTTATACTGTGCTGGGGAACGTTGGTTCCGTTCTTTCTTATAAGAGTTATAGGAATGAACAGGATATAGGGGAATACCAGGATTCCCATGCCACCCGAATGAAGAAAGTACATGTTGATGCATTTTCTTCGGGTGTGTTCGTTACAGAGAACTGTTTCTCCATTTGCTCTACGTCTTGGGTATTAGATACCGGGTCAGGATCCCATATATGTAATCAGTTACATGGGCTCAAGAAAGGTAGAGAACTTGGAGAAGGTGATAAAGACATTAGAGTTGGAAATGGTGCAATTGTTGCAGCTAAGACTGTCGGGGAATATCACCTTGTATTACCAACTGGTAATACATTGGTTCTGAACAAATGCTATTACATGCCGAACCTGATATGCAACATTATATCGGTTTCTTTATTAAGTAAAGAGGGATATAATTTTGTATTACAGGACAATGTTATGAACATTTTCCGTAACCAAAAGTTGGTTGGATCAGGCACGTTATGCAATGGCATTTATGTTCTAAATCAATCAATAGTTCTGAGCATAACAAACACACACAAGAGGAAGAGTTCTGAACTCAACGAATCCTTCTTGTGGCATTGTAGACTGGGTCACATCAATGCGACACGACTGGCTAAGTTGCATAAGGATGGATATTTAAATCCGTTTGAATTTTCATCTTATGACACTTGCCAGTCATGTCTCAAAGGCAAGATGACCAAAACTCCGTTTACGGGACACAGAGAAAGAGTTACCGAACTCTTGGGACTTATTCATAGTGATGTATGCGGTCCCATGTCTACACATGCCAGGGATGGTTCTTCATACTTCATTACATTCACTGACGTTCTCTCTAGGTTCGGGTATGTGTTCCTGATGAAACACAAATCAGAAGCTTTTGAGAAATTTAGGGAATATAAACAAGAAGTTGAGAACCAAACCGGAAAAAGTATTAAAATCCTTCGATCTGATCGAGGAGGTGAATACTTGAGCAATGAATTCCTGGACTTCCTAAAAGAGAATGGGATTCTCTCTCAGCTGACTCCTCCATATACACCACAGCACAACGGTGTATCAGAACGGAGGAACCGCACCCTATTAGATATGGTGCGCTCTATGATGAGCACAGCTGAGTTACCTATTTCCTTCTGGGGATATGCGCTGGAGACAGCCATATACCTATTGAATAGAGTTCCAACTAAATCTGTGCCTACCACTCCATATGAGATATGGAATGGAAAGAGACCATCTCTTAAAAGAGTTAAGATATGGGGTTGTCCGGCTTATGTTAAAAAGCAAAACCCGGACAAACTCGAGGCACGGTCAGTTTTTTGTAAGTTTGTAGGATATCCAAGCAATTCGTATGGATATCTATTCTACCACAGTGAACAACAAAAGGTGTTTGTTGCTCAACATGCCACCTTTTTAGAAAAGGAATTTCTTGCAAAAGAGATTAGTGGCTCTGAGGTAGAACTGGAAGAAGTTCCAGAAACACAAACTATAACTGAAGATTTAGTGGAACCAGAAGATTCGGTAGTACCCGACGAACCTCAGCCTCTCCGCCGATCTGGTAGGGTTTCTCGTCCACCTGAGAGATACTATGGTTTTCTCATTGATGGTGGAAGCGAGGATTGCATCATGGAAGATGATGACCCAACTAGCTTCGAGCAGGCCATCACGAGTGGGGACTCAGTGAAATGGCTGGATGCTATGCGGTCCGAGATGGAATCCATGTACACCAACAAAGTATGGACTTTGGACGTTGCTCCTGAAGGGGTAAAACCCATTGGGAGCAAGTGGATCTTCAAGAAGAAACTTGGTGTAGATGGGAAAGTGGAGACTTTCAAAGCTAGACTTGTAGCAAAGGGTTTTCGTCAAAGACCAGGTGTGGACTATGACGAAACCTTTTCTCCAGTGGCTATGCTTAAATCCATCCGGATCATGCTTGCCATCGCTGCATATCACGACTACGAAATCTGGCAAATGGATGTTAAGACCGCCTTTCTAAATGGTGATTTAGAAGAGTGCGTGTACATGACTCAGCCAGAGGGCTTTGTAGACAGTGGGAGCAGCGGCAAGGTATGCAAGCTGCTTAAATCCATTTATGGATTAAAGCAAGCATCGCGGAATTGGAACATCTGCTTTGACGTCGTTATCAAAGAGTTTGATTTCATCAAAAATCCAGATGAACCTTGTATCTACAAGAAAGCGGCAGAGAGTAAGGTTGTCTTCCTCGTATTGTACGTGGACGACATACTCTTGATAGGAAATGATATTCCTATGCTGCAATCGGTCAAGCTCTTCTTATCACAAAGATTCTCAATGAAAGATCTTGGTGATGCCTCCTGCATATTGGGGATTAGGATCTATAGAGATAGATCCAAACGGATTTTGGGATTGTCCCAATCCAGGTACATTGACACCATACTAAAGAGGTTTAGTATGGAAGAGTCCAAGCGTGGGAACTTACCCACGATCTCTGGAGTCACTCTCTCCAAAGAGATGTCTCCTAAGACTGATTTGGAGAGAGCTCGCATGCAAGGGATACCCTATGCTTCGGCAGTAGGCTCTATCATGTATGCGATGCTATGTACCAGACCTGATGTAGCATACTCACTAAGTGTAGTGAGTAGGTATCAAGCTGATCCTGGAGAGAGTCACTGGACAGCTGTGAAGAGCATTCTCAAGTACTTGCGAAGGACTAGAGATATGTTCTTGGTGTATGGTAACGGAGAGCTCCAAGTGGAGTCCTTTACCGATTCGAGCTTCCAGAGTGATAAGGACGAATCTAAGTCGCAGTCGGGCTTTGTCTTTACCCTTTACGGAGGGGCGGTTAGCTGGAAGAGTTCCAAGCAGGAAACCGTGGCAGACTCGACGATGGAGGCTGAATACATCGCTGCCAACGATGCTGCCAAAGAGGCTGTCTGGATCAAGAAGTTCATTACTGAACTTGGAGTGGTTCCATCCATTGAGCGTCCAATACCTTTGTATTGCGATAACAATGGAGCGGTGGCTTTGGCCAAGGAACCCAGGTCCCATCAGCGATCCAGGCATATTCTGAGGCGGTATCACCTGATCCGGGAGATAGTTGATCGCCGGGAGATTGAGGTCAGGAGGGTTGACACGAAGAACAACACGGCGGATCCACTCACGAAGGCCATTCCCCAGATACAGTTTGAGAGACTCTTCAGGATGCTCGGTATGCGATACTACAGCAGCTGGCTCTAGTGCAAGTGGGAGATTGTTAGTTGTATGTATGCCCTAGAGGCCAGTATTGTACAGATGATGTATATTATATTGGATGCTTGGACATATATAGAGATGACTTTCTTGCTCAACATGATAGTATGCTATCTGATTACTCTTTATCTTAACATGTACACTAGTCTCTTTATACTGTCTTATAGTTACATGTTGGTAAAGCCCTTAGGATTTGTACTTGACTACCTGGACTATGATGCAGATCATACTAGTGGAGACATGGTAGTCCATAAGTACATCCTTCAAGGTCCCTAGTCGTGGGTGTATCGAGACGGGGCATCGATATACCAGAGTAGACTAGCGTATACGCTTCTCGACCCATGTGATGGGCGATGGATGATCCCATATCCATTGGTGTTTGACATCAGAGATGGTATACGGGTGCTCAGTGGAGACTGGGTACACTGGACGGACTCGCCGAGAACTCCCAGATGGTATTATACCTCACGTCAGATGGCAGTTCTCAGGTGACACTTGTGCAGGTTAGTCTGTAGACCCGAGATCGTCATAGAGTCTTGTGTGATTCCCACTGTGCTTTGATCTCCACCTTACCACATCCATGAGGGCGTGCAAAACGGTGGTCTTTGGGCACAGTCCCGAGTCACATGGAGGCAATGAGCGATAGGAGGGGTTTCGTCTCTCCCGGTATTGGGGGTTGATGTTGCGCAGTGCTCGATTGGCCGTAGCAGGGAAGTCCCTGGCCAGGGCTGATCAGAGATTTGCTGGTAAGTGTTACCAGTAGTTTCTCGACCCGTTATGAGCCTCACATCAGCACGACTTATCGGGTTATTGGGGTCTGACGTTTACCACCCCTAGACTTGATATGCGACATATCAGACGAAGAGACCGGACTGTACGGTAAGTGTTACTGGTCGGATTCGCAGGAGTGTGAGCAGGCTAGCTCGTCGATCTTCTGATCGCTCAATACCCGGGTGGCCGTTACGTTTAGCAGACCGCTTGCGGCTTGTGGGTGCTTGATATGATCATCATCTGCTACCGGCGTATTGACGAGTCTTTAGAGTCCTACACAGAGGTTTCCTGGTTCAAGCGAAACGAAATAGGAGCGCATATGAGATATGTGCAGGACCGAGAATAATGCGTGTATGTGATACCGCATTTCATTCTCGCGATAAATGTTTCGATTGGTTATATTTGATATGACCTAGTTATCGAATCATTAATTCGATAAATCGATACATTGAATACTAGTCGGTTATGTGCGACATGACCGGATCATTGAATCAAATGTTGATTTAATGATTTAATGTATAATTATATATTTGATATATTACTTTGCATTAACTAGTATTGGTTCACTTTATACGGATTTTCTCACTTGATGCACATAGTATATGTGATATGCTTTTGTGCACTTTTTTTTGTATCATGTTTGATGATACTTGATCATTTAGTTAAGTATATAGAATTAATCCATGGTTAATTTGATAATTAGGGTTTTGCATATTCATTTATTTATTTATTTGTTTATTTATTTATTTGGAAAAGATAAAGATAAGAATGGTGGCTTTCTTTGTCATTAGTTGAAGCTTCATGAAGCCTTGACTTTTGTAACCATCCTTATCTTCATGCTTAACCCTAACCTATCCAAGTGACCATGGTTAATTCTCTACACTTAACCCTAGTTTAAGTTATGATAAGTATTTATTTTCTATTTCTTTTTAATAGAACTTATCATAACTATCTTCATCTTCTTCTTCTTCTTCAAGCTTGCTACTTTAATGGCAACTTGATCAAAAGTGAGTAAAGTCCAATTCCAAAGAGAACCCATCTCCTATTTCTTCACCCTCTACCTCTTGCCAAGTTGTTTTGGGTGTTTACTTCACAAGTTTCACAAGTTTGTGAAGTCGGAGCTTGAACTTGCGATGCCTCGAGGTAGATCGTCTTTGACACAAAGCCGACGACCTAGCTTGTCCGTTTCTCCGATGAAGCCAAAGTTCGAGTTTGGGAATCGAGATGGACAGCGAGAGGATGCCTTCGTGGAGCCAAGGAAGAGGATTACCGGATCTACAAAGGTTGTAGCATCTAACCTATAGTTAATTTGTTAACTAGTTTTATATTTCGCCTAGACATCTAGCAACGATCCGTTAACTAGGGTTTCTCGGCACCATAATTTTTAAATTTGGCATGTTCGATGCCTTGTGAGACTTCATTAGGATGCCTAGGAACCCTACACTACGTCCCTCCCAGGCGAAAGGGTGAAAAGGCGATCCTATTCTACCGATCCGGGGAAACCAAAGTGGAGAAAGAAATCTGGCATGGCGCCGATTCTACACTTGACAGGCTCCACCCCATCCGTCTGCTTAGATATTACACAGAAAGCTTGAAAAGGCTGTTGAGGCGCCAAGGTGTACCCTTCAGACAAACCGCTCGGCAAGTTCGGTTCTACAACAGGATTTGGGACGTCCCCGAAACTCAGCGAAAGTTGCCCAACGGGAGAATGAAAATGATCGGGCTCGGATATGTTCAATCCAAGAAACGGGAATGATTCCGCGGCTGCTACGTCATACATGACTTTGATGAAAAAGGAGATGCTCTGTGGGAAGATGCTAACCCTGAACCAGAACGAGCTCCCGCCGTCAAAATGCCAAGTCCGTCGTTCGAAGAACAGATGGACAAGCTTATAAGGGAAGTGGGTCAAAAGGTTCAAGACGATCATAATCGCGAAATGGCCATCTACGAGAAAGCCAGGATGCAGCGCCTCCTTCAGCAAGCTGCAGAAAGTGACGATGCCCTTCGTCGCCAGCCCGTCATACAAAAGACCCGACGCAGAGGCAAAAATAAACCAAAGAACGGAAAAAACGTTCGACAGCAGCCAAGCGGGTCTAAGAAGCCACACGAACAAGAGTCGAGCAGCCGGGATCCGTCCATTATAAAGAAGATGGGTCGAGCGTATTCTTTTGCCTAAGACAAGATAAAGAAGATACTTGATCTTGCCGTAAAACATCAAATGATTACCCTCCCGGAGTCCAAGCATCCCGAGCAAGCAGGCGAAGTCTCTCACCCGGACTATTGCTCCTACCACCAAGCAATAGGGCATCCTCTCGAAGACTGCTTCACCTTCAAGAACTGGGTTGAAGACAAATATCAACTCGGCAGGTTCGTTCAATCCAGCAGTTGGAGAGTAATCCCGCCGCAGAATCACGAACCGAAAGCCACATATGCAGCGAGAATAAAACCAGATCAACATCGGTCTTGGAAACGATCTCGTACTTGTCACATGATAACAGTGTCAGAAGAAGAGCCCAAGAATATGGATGACCTCCCCTGATGCTTCGAAAACGATGATGGCGAGGTGATCTCAGAATTTCCACCGGCGCCAAAAGAACTGGAAGATGGGATACATACTACCGCAGATAACCTCACAAAAATTGACTTGGGAATGACAAACGATCCCCAGCCGACTTTTGTCAGTGAGCTGTTGTCTGTAGAAAGGGTGGCTACGCTAAAAGACATGCTCATGCAGTATAAAGATTTCTTCGCATGGAACTATTCTGAGATTCCAGGACTAGATCCAGAGATTGCTGTACACAAATTGGCAATATCCCCGGACGTCGAGCCAATCAAACAAACACCGAGAAGAATGCGGCTCGAGCTTGAGATGAGCATCAATGCCGAGGTCAAGAAGCTAATCGACTCCGGATTTATCCAAAAGGTTCAGTATCCTGATTGGATTGCCAACATCGTACCAGTGATGAAGAAAAATGGAACGGTGCGCATATGTGTGGACTTTCGGGATCTCAATAAAGCCTGCCCGAAGGACGACTTCCCAGTACTAGTCACTGAGATGATGATAGATAATACGTCCACTCACGAAGTCTTCTCCTTCATAGACGGATCATCAGGATACAATCAGATAAAGATGCATCCCGAGGACCAGAAGCACACCGCTTTCCGGACCCCTTTGGGCATATTCTGTTACAAGGTGATGCCGTTCGGTCTAAAGAACGCCGGTGCCATCTATCAGAGGGCCATGACGAAGATCTTCGATAACCTCATACATAAAATCGTTGAATGTTATATCGACGACCTCGTAGTTAAAAGCAAATCATACGAAGAACATCTAGAGTATCTGAAAATCGTATTTCAACGCCTTCGGCAATACAACTTGAAGATGAACCCTATCAAATGCGCGTTCGGAGTTTCCTTGGGCAAGTTCCTAGGATTCGTCATCCGACATCGAGGCATCGAGATAGAACCGTCGAAGATCAAGGCGATTATGGAAATTCCCCCTCCAAAGACTCTCAAGAAGCTGCGGTCTCTCCAAGGAAAGTTCGCATATATCCGGAGATTCATAGCCAATCTTTCGGGCAAGTGCCGCCCCTACAGTCACTTGATGAAGAAGGGAACCCCTTTCGTCTGGGATCGCAAATGCCAAAGCGCACTAGACGAAATCAAGCAATACCTGCAGAATCCGCCAGTACTGGCCGCTCCCGTTAAAGGAAAACCTCTCGTCCTATATACGATAGCCCTCGAAGGTTCTTTAGGCGCGCTGTGGGCACAAGAGAATGATCAAGGGAAAGAAAGAGCTCTCTACTATCTGAGTCGAGTTCTCCTAGGGGCAGAAAGCAACTACACCCCTATCGAAAAACACTAGCCAGCGTTAATCTTCGCGATAATGAAGCTCGGACACTACGCATTGGCACATGAGGTCCATCTCATATCAAAAGCGGATCCTCTCAAATACCTGATGTCGAAGGCCATATTAACAGGACGTCTTGCTAAATGGGCCCTGCTCTTGATGGAGTTCTCGATAACTTATCGGCTTCTTAAGGCAGTGAAAGGCCAGGGCATCGCCGACTTCCTCGCTGAGCATCTGATCCCTGCCGACTCTCCCTTGAACTGCGAATTGCCAAACGAACACGCGTTTGACACGATCGCCGGGGAGAGAAAGGAAAATGATACCGGATGAGAACTCTATTTTGATGGGGCATCTTCCATAAAGAGGCGCAAACAAAGCATCCCCATAATCAAATTAGGGGCAGGCCTCATCTTCGTGACTCCGCAAGGAAGGATAATACGCTTTGCCTTCTCCTTAACAGAGCCGAGGATGAATAATGAAGCTGAATACGAAGCTTTGATAGCAGGTCTCGAGATCGCTATCGATAAGGGAATTGAAAACCTCCTCATATACGGAGACTCCCAACCGTTCGTTAGTCAAGTAAACGGCGACTATCAAACGTGCAAGCCAGAGTTGGTGAAGTACGGCGAAAGAGTACAACAACTACTGACTCAAATCCCTTCCTACACACTGGAAAGCATACCGCGCGTGGAAAATAGCAAAGCGGATGCATTAGACAAGCTCGCTAAAGAATTTTCCGACAATAACCTCGATGACGTAAGAATCGTGGTACAAAGCCGTCGGGTTCTTGCACCAGCAGGAATATCTCCAGAGTCGTCCGAGGAGAAGGAAGCGACCGAGCAAACGACTCTGCAAATAAAAGACCAGGAAAAGGCTATGGATTAGAGAGAAGTCTTTATAGACTACTTCAAATCCCGTCGAACACCTGAAGATGCATCCTCAAGGTATCAGCTCATGAAACGAGCTCTGTCTTTTGCCTTTGTCAATGACACTTTATATAAGAGATCATTCAATTCTCTATGGCTAAGATGCCTGGGACATGAAGAGGCAAGGAGAGTCATCTAAGAAACTCACGAAGGATTCTGCGGTTCTCACCAAGCCGGGCCGAAGATGAAGCTGAAGATCAAACGGAAGGGTTATTATTGGCCCACGATGATCCAAGACTGCCTCGAATACGCGAAGCAACGCCACTCGTGCCAGATTCACGGGGACTTTATCCATCAGCATCCAAATCCACTACATCCAACGGTGGCTAGCTGGCCGTTCAAAATATGGGGAACTGACATAATCGGCCCCATTGAACCAGTATCGTCCAGAGGATATCGATTCATTTTGGCAACAACTGATTACTTCTCCAAATGGGCAGAAGCAGTACCGCTGAAGGAAGTGAAGACGGAGAATATCCTCCATTTCTTCAAGACACACGTCATTTATCGGTTTGGAACTCCGCGACGGATCATCTCCGATAACGGGCCGGCCTATAGAAGCCACAAGATCAGCCGCTTCACACAACAACATAATATAGACTAGAGATACTCTTCGGTCTATAATCCCCGAGCTAACGGTCTAGCTGAGGCTTTCAAGAAGACCTTGACGAAGATCGTGAAAAAGACGGTGTCTCGAAATAAGAAGGACTGACATGAGAGACTGCATAAAACTATCTGGGCGTATCAAACTACGTTCAAAACGGCCACGAACACAACGCCGCACGCATTGGTATTAGGTATGGAAGCGGTACTCCCCTTCGAGATAGAGTTACCTTCTCTACGAGTGGCAGTTCACTACGAGCTAACAGACGAAGAAAATGCACACCTTCGACTTGAGGAGCTCGATGCCCTTGATGAAACCCGGCTCATAGCACAACAAAATCTGGAGGCTTATAAAGAAAAGATGACGCGCTCATATGAGAAATTGACTAGGCCGGAACTTTCCGCCAAGGCGAACTCGTGCTAGTGGTCAAAAGACCTATGATCCCTAATCATGCCAAACGGGGGAAATTCGAGCCGAACTATGAAGGCCCGTATATCATAGACAAAGTCTACTAGGGTGGAGCCTATCTACTCATGGACATGCATGGTGAAAGACCTTTCACGCCAATAAGCGGCCGCTTCCTAAAGAAATACTACGCCTGACGAGTCACGGCTTAGGTCAATAGACGACGACGACTATGTCCGCTCGCTATCTTCCTAAGCCCAAACTCTATAAGTAGTAGCCGGTCCGGACCGAAATGTCCTTAAACTAACGATGGACCACCATGTCCTAAAACTAGCTATTGACCTAGACGTCGATAAACTACGGTGGACTGCAGCATCCCAAGGCTGACACAAACAAAAAGAAAGAAAAAGAAAACGGTATGTCCATAAGAAAAATGGGCACGGATGAAAACCCGAAAGGGCTCCGTGAGTAAAAACAGCAAGGCTACCGGCGAGTTTTTGTGAAAACCCGAGAGGTCGCAACCTCGTTAAAAGACACTTGCAAGGTCCTCTCGACCTTGTGAGGAGAGACCACCTGCGTGAGATCCTTACGACTCATAAGGGAGCAACACACTTAGGGATCCCCATGATTCCTAAGGAGAAATTACACTTACGAGATCCTCACGACTCATAAGGAGAACCCTCTTATGAGACCCTCACGGCTCATAAGATTCAAAAGTCTTAAGCTACAGAGATCTGAACCTGTTCTTAAGCGGCCACCACAACCTTCAATGTCGCCCTACAAGCGACTCAATGCTGACCCTTGTATACAACCCACGGGTGCGAATAAACACTTCCCTAACAAAGTCCTACCCGCGACTAGGGATATGTCTATATGGTGAACAACCCTTGTAAGTCCTTTCGACTTATAACGAGAAAACACTCTTGTAAGATCCTTACGACTTATAAGAGAACACATACTTAGGAATCCTCATGATTCCTAAGGAGAAAACGCACCTACGCGATCCTCACGACTCGTAGGGAGAAATACCTTTATGAGACTCTTACGGCTCGTAAAGTTAAAAGCCTTAGTCAACAGGATCCTAACCTTGTTCGCTAAGCCACCTTTGTTCGACATCGACAGAAACAAATGATGATTAACTCCTGGCAATATCCCAGTTGTAGCGATGCTGATGCCGAAAATCGGTGTCTAATTCCAAGCTTGCAGCGAAAAGCCAGCGAGCCACTCATGCATACGAAATAGCCGAAATGATTGGGCAACGTGAAAATCAGCAAGTAAAAATGTATGCATACAAAAATAGCCGAAATGATTGGACAACTCGCAATAAAAAACGGCGAGTAAAAAAAAAGAAAATAAAACAAATAGCCGAAATGATTGGGCACCGCGAAAAATAGCCGGAATGATTGGGCAATCGCGACATTCGCGATATAAAAGCTGAAATGATAGAGCATCGCGAAGAGAAAAAATATATAAAATGAAACCTTTTGCCCTACAGGTGATATCACATCAATCCATGTATACAATCCAGGGGCGCAAACAAAGAGGGAATCACACCTTCTCTTCCCACGCTCCATCGGAAGAAGAAGCCAAATCTCAACGGTTCACAAAGCAGCCTGGAGATCATCTCAACATTCGTCTCATTTCAACAAACACAACATCAACAAATCATAGCTGCGGCGAAGTTCACAGCTCCATGACTCGACGATGCACAGACAACCGAGAGTCAACCCCCGACTCCGTGAAATGCGGATAAAGTCAACCCTTCCTGGTCACGTGGAACACGGCCTATGTCAATCCTGACCCCGTGGGAAACGTCCAGAGTGGAGCCTGGTCCTCGCAGAACACGGCCATGACCCCGTGGGAAGCATCCAGAGCAAATTCCTGGTCACGTGGAACATGACCTATGTCAATCCTGACCCCGTGGGAAACGTCCAGAGCGGATCCTGGTCCTCGCAGAATACGGCTATGTCAATCAGACCCCGTGGAAAGCATCCAGAGCAAATTCCTGGTCACGTGGAACACGGCTTATGTTAATCTTGACCCCGTAGGAAACGTCCAGAGCGGAGCCTGGTCCTCACAGAACACGGCTATATCAGTCAGACCCCGTGGGAAGCATCCAGAGCAAAATTCCTAATCACGTAGAACACGACCTATGTCAATCCTGACCCCGTGGGAAATGTCCAGAGCGGATCCTGGTCCTCGCAGAACACGGCTATGACCCCGTGGGAAGCATCCAGAGCAAATTCTTGGTCACGTGGAACGCGGTTTATGTCAATCCTGACCCCGTGGGAAACGTCCAGAGCGGAGCCTGGTCCTCGCAGAACATGGCTATGTCAATCAGACCCCGTGGGAAGCATCCAGAGCAAAATTCCTGATCACGTGGAACACGTCCTATGTCAATCCTGACCCCATGGGAAACGTCCAGAGTGGATCCTGGTCCTCGTAGAACATGGCTATGACCCTGTGGGAAGCATCCAGAGTAAATTCCTGGTCACGTGGAATATGACCTATGTCAATCCTGACCCCGTGGGAAACATCCAAAGCAGATCCTGGTCCTCGCAGAACACGGCTATGACCCCGTGGGAAGCATCCAGAGCAAATTCCTGGTTACATGGAACGCGGCCTATGTCAATCCTGACCCTGTAGAAAACGTCCAGAGCGGAGCCTGGTCCTCGCAGAACACGGCTATGACCCCATGGGAAGCATCCAGAGCAAATTCCTGGTCACGTAGAACATGGCTTATGTCAATCCTGACCCGGTGGGAAACGTCCGGAGCGGAGCCTGGTCCTCGCAGAACACGGCTATGACCCCGTGGGAAGCATCCAGAGCAAATTCCTAGTTACGTGGAACACGACCTATGTCAATCCTGACCCCGTGGGAAACGTCCAGAACGGATCCTGGTCCTCGCAGAACACGGCTATGCCAATCAGACCGTGTGGAAAGCATCCAGAGCAAATTCCTGGTTATGTGGAACGCGGCCTATGTCAATCCTGACCCCGTGGAAAACGTCCAGAGCGGAGCCTGGTCCTCGCAGAACATGTCTATGTCAATCAGACCCCGTGAGAAGGATCCAGAGCAAATTCCTGGTCACATGGAACGCGGCTTATGTCAATTCTGACCCCGTGGGAAATGTCTACAGCGGAGCCTGGTCCTTGCAAAACACGGCTATGTCAATCAGACCCCGTGGAAAGCATCCAGAGAAAATTCCTGGTCACGTGGAACACGGCCTATGTCAATTCTAACCCCGTGGGAAACGTCCAGAGCGGATCCTGGTCTTTGCAGAACACGGCTATGTCAATTCTGACCCCGTGGGAAGCGTCCAGAGCAAATCCTGGCCCCGTGGAGGACGGTTAAAGTCAATTTTGACCCCGTGCGAAACGTCCAGAACAATTCCTGACTCCGTGAAATGCGGATAATGGCAACACCATCAACCACTTATGGATTCTCTCGACCCGTAAGGAAGAAAACTCTCTTATAAGATCCTTACGACTTATAAGAGAAAACGTACTTAGGAATCCTCACGATTCCTAAGGAGAAAATACACCTACTAGATCCTCTCGACTCGTAGGGAGAAAAGTCTTTATGAGACCCTCACGGCTCATGAAGTTGAAAAGCCTTAGGCAGCAGATCTGAACCTGCTTTCTGAGCCATCACTACCTTTCGAAAAATTCAAGACGTAATGCTCTCTATTATCTACAGGCTACGCTTACTAAAGTAATATGCCAACAACAAAGCAGAAAATAAAGGAAGGGAAGCGAAAGATTTGTCATTCATACTTCGAAAAATTCTTACATCAATAAAGACAATAAAAAAAAGGTGCATCGAGATGTTTACAATGGTAAAACCTCAGATCCAGGGCATGGATTGAGGAATTCGAAAGTAAGACCATCTAGAATCTTTCTGGCCTTTCTGACCATTCTCGTGTGCATCTTCTCGCGATCGCGGGTGTTGAGATCCTCGCCAATGTCCTCCCCCCTTTGGTAAGAAGCGATTATCGTCGTCTGCTGGAAAGTTTGATGCAGAATATCAATGAGGTTATCTTGACGCTTCTTTGAGATCAGGCCAGACAGGTACACCGAGTGCACCTTATCTTCAGCATCATCCAGCGCATTCAGCGGTATGGCTTCGTAAAACTCAGGAAGTGCTTCCCAAATTGCTCCCACTACGATCTTCAAAAGAGCGGAGCGACGAGGAAGCAGTTGACTGTTGTGTGCGTATAGACGAGCCATAATCTCCGCACATTGGACATCTGTAAACTCTTGGTTCTGGTGACGACCCTGTACGCGAATATCCTCATAAGAGATAAACTCGTTTAGATTATATAAATGAATAACCATAGTGCCTGAAAAGAAACATCATTAAAAGATTAGTAATGTGGAAATCCTCAATTGATTCTCATTTAATGAGAAATCTCTTGGGTAGAGGAGTAAATCTCCCTTTGAGAGCAGTGCTCTGTGACAGAGTGACACTTGTCAAACTCTAATCATGAAGGAGTAAAATTTCCTCAAGAACTTTGCTCAGGAAAAAAATGATGATGGAATAATCTATCAGAAAAATTGAAATCAATTTTTATGAATTAAAAATTCTGAGATCTTCAAGATCCATGAACAAACTCTTAAGAGTTCTTCATAAGAGATTAACAAATCTACCTGTTTTCAAAAAAGCAAAGCTCTGTTAATGGGTTAAGAAAGCCTGAAAAAGATCTCTTTAAGATAGATGATTCCAAGAGAGTAAAGCTCTGTTAATGAAGTCCTAAAAGGGTTTTCTTTAGATCGAAGATATATGAAGAGTAAGTCTCTGTTAATGGGTAAAACCCTATATCGTTAAAAAATTTTAATCTTTACCTAAAATTTTGGCAGAGTTTTGACTCTTGAAATTTCTTAAAATGAAGAGCTATGTTCTGTGGGAGAATAAAAATTCTCAGAAAACAAGAAGAAGATGAATAGAAATCATCCCAAGGACCAAAGGTCCTATTTATAGACACTGAGTGCCGTTTCAACTTCTCAGTTGATCCGAGGGCGCAAATGCTGCCACCGCTGCACTCATGTGTGGGCCACATGAGCGCAATGGTGGGGGGCATTTATTTCCCCCAATCAGAGCAAAGCTTTGTTTAAAATTCAAATTTTGAAATGAAGCAACGCTTCAGTTGCAGCGCCAAATGCGCTACGCCCTAAGCAGTGCACCACGTGCAAAGCACGTGGGCGCTAGCACTAGGTGCGCTGCGCTCTAAGCAGCATGCTACGTGTGCGCTAGCGCTAGGTGCGCTGCGCTCTAAGCAGCGCACTGTGTGTCAAACACAGGTGCGCTAGCGTAATGTGCGCTGCCCTTTAAGCAGCGCACCATATATAAAGCACGGGTGCGCTAGCGCTGGAAGTAAAAGCTCCCCACCGTTAGATCAAACATCTAATAATAATGATAAATCATTAATTAATCAGAGTTAAATTCTATTAAGGAAAGATTTCTCAAAATCTATCCAAATAATAAGATTGTGCCCTGTAAATCAGAGCACCGTTGGATCAATGATCCAATGGTAAATAAAAATTACCAAAAGACAGAATAAATTCTGTATGGAAAGATTTTCCAATCTTGTTAAAAATAAGAAGATTGCCTTCTGTAAAACAGAAACCCTAGGATCAAAGATCCAATGGTGGGGAAACATCCCCAAATAAATCAGAGAAAGATCTCTTTAACTGATTCAACAAATCAGCCTACCCTATAAAAAAGGCCCCTAGACTTCAAGTCTCGGATATACAGAAAGAGAGAGAAACCTCCCCAAAAACTTTGAGAAAATTCAAAGAGCAAGCTCTTGCAAGAAGATCTTTCTTCAAGGTAAAAATGATGATGATGAACATAGAGATGAAATCATCTCATAAAAAGAAGAATTCATTTCTTTAAGAAGATCATAGATCTATAAAGACAAAAAGTCTTTCATAAAGAGATCAAAAGATCTCATCATAAAATAAAAGAAGAACTTACTTGTCACAGATCATAGATCTATAAGACTAAAGTTTTTCTCAAAGAGATCATGAACATCTCATTATAAAAAGGAAAATAATTCAATTCTCTTAAGGATCATAGATCCATAAAGGCAAAACCTTTCATTAATATAAGAGATTGAAACAAAATAAGAACGGTTGTACTTAGATCTTGAGACTAAGGCACCAGAGCGTCCCCGACGGGCCAATCCCTCAAGGTATGTTCTTTCCATGTCTCTTTTTTTTAAAAAAAAAGCTCAGATCATAAAATTGATCAAATGCGCTTTGCGCTCTTGAACTGCGCTTCTGCGCTCTCTGGACTGGCGCTCAGCGCCAAATGCGCCACGTGTCAATTACGTATGTGCCAATTAATCACTAGTGCTTTGCGCTCTTGAAATAGCGCACTGCGCTCATGGGCTGGCGCTCAACGCCAAGCGCACCACGTGTCACTCACGTGTGCGCCACTAAACTGAAAGCGCAATGCGCTCATGGATTAGCGCTCAACGCTCATAAACCAGCATCATGCGCTCATCATCTGATGCCTAGCGCCAAGCGCGACACGTGTCCCTTACATGTACGCCACGTGGCAGAAGCGCACTGCACTTTTTGACTGGCGCAAAGAGCCTAGCGCGCCACGTGTTGCGCTGACAGAACATAAATTGTTCTTTAATAAGCCCAGAGCTCTGATGAATGCTCAACATTCAATAAAAGACAAAAACATTATCAAGATATAAATCAATGCTCAGTATTGTTAAAAGGGCCAAGCCCAAATAAAGGCTCAACGGCTCAAAATAAAATATTAAACATTTATTGGATTTAGCCCAAGGTTGGCCATAAGTGCTCAACTCATATTAATTGAGCTCATCTGCTCATAAATATGTTAACAGATCTTAGCCCCAAATTGGACTACAGATCTTTCAACCAACTCACGTCGGTTCGAAGGTACATCTCTTTACTCCTCTGATATTTGTCGTTGTAATCCTTCAACGTCTTCAGAGAGGTGACGGATCCCGACAACCAAACATTCTACGGACTGTGGGGTCCTTTAAAACCCATGGACTATGATGTCCTTAACCTTGACTGTGAGGTCTTTAAACTCATGGACTATGATGTCCTTAATCTTGACAGTGAGGTCTTTAAACTCTTGGACCGAGATGTCCTCAAACTAATAATGGACCGTAATGTCCTTAAACTAATCGACCGCAATGTCCCTAAACTAAACAATAGAGTCCAAATGCTCTCTTGTTGGATCTAAATGATCCCGTTAAGTTGATTTTAGTCTAAAATTAGGCTAACGTATCCTTAACAAACGTTTAAGTTCATCTTAGTCTCGAATGAGACTAACGTATTCTTAAACCCAACCCCCAAACCCAAATTTAAGAAGATACGGATTTGGACCAATCCACGCCCTACGGGCGACAACATAAATTAGTCTCCGTATACAATCCACGGGCAACCAAAAACAAAATAAACACCCACGACACGAAGTGACCATCTAGAGAAGGATAAAGTTGTTACCGCGATGCGGTAGCGTAATTAACTGCAGGGGTTTGCGCCTGCAGGGAAGAGCGTTCCCACAATCAAAAACCCCTCAAATGAGGGGGAATCTGACGAAGTCTGCTACATCGGCCGCATCCGTTTAAACCTTCGATATATGGTGCCATAAATCAACTTGGTATTTTCGGAGAGGTGGACGGATAGCACCAATTAGCATCTGCCCCGAAATTCAAGTAAGACGGACCCGCGCGGTCGCGTCTCTGTGTTTCGGCAGGGACATCGAGTTTGGATATAGTCGACTCGATGATGCTTATAGTATGTTTCTTACTTATTTTTATGATGATCTTCGTCTTGGGTATCGTATATTTCTGCGTGATTGTGATTCCGCCGTTTGGACGATTAGATAGCTCTCGATTGGAGACGTTGATATTATTTTTTTGTATGTACTAGTTTTTATCAAAATTTACAAAGAAAGTGTTGCTAAAATTTTAAATGACGAAAATGTTTTCAAATTTTAATCTAAAAACCCACTCGTGTTCTCAAACAAATTTTACTTATAGTTTAAAGAGGAATTTAATTTCATTAATAACCATTTTTCAACATTTCACCACCACTATTTACTCAAAAAGGTTTAGATTTCTGGTTTTCTGCTTACTTGGGTTACGGTGGGATCCTATAGATTTCACGTGATTCAAGTGCCAGTTACATGCCATTTCCGGATCGTGACAATTAAAGTTCATGTGTTTAGTTCTAGTTCTAATACTATAGTTTCTTAATCTCATTAAAATAGCTAATACCTTTAGGTCCCAATATAGAAAAAGAAATTGTTCTTCATGCTATCATCTCCGACATATCCATATGGGTTACAAAATTCTACAACATCTCAGATCATGGTATTGGGCCAATTGCCCGTAATTGAAATGCATTGTTTGCCTTCTTAAGAGTATGTTCTTGAGCTGTTGTTTTGTAATAAGCTTGTTTTGTAATAAGCTTGATTTTATCGGTTTGTTTTTTATTTTCCTTTTGTAACAATTAATTTTCTGCTAGTCACATGTGTCATACTGCCAGTAAAGAAAGAGAAATAAATAAAATTATAAGTAGTATAATAATGTCTAAGATAAGTGTCCAAATTTTTTTCTTTTACTTTTCTCTCTCTCTCTGCGTCTAGATATTTTGAAAGATGGAGAAAGCATTTGGAGAACAAAGAGAACTATTAGAGAGACACATCTAGAAAACGCACACAAGAGTTAGACAAAGAACAATGTGTGCTTCAGAAAATTCAAATTAAAGATGACGGAAAAAAATCATTGGTTCAAGAAGTTTGGAATTGAATGGCGTAATTTATTGCATATTTTTATACCATACTTATCATACTATTTACATATTTTATGCTATCCTGATGATGTTTTATGATATAATACAATTTATTTGACTTAATTGCAAAATGATACAAAAGATTAATTATTTGTGCTAAATAGAGATTTAATTGGAGTTGATAAATAATAGAGAATTAATGAGTTGCATTTATCAAATATCTTCCATATTATTAATTAATAAATTAATTGTATCATTTCTAATTTTAGAAACATGAAGTTACGGGGTCTCTCTCTCTCTCTCTCTATTATATATATATGTTTGCTAAATCATAAGTAATTTGATTTTAAATCAAATTAGAGCCTTACAAGAAATAGATGCTACTAAATATTTATTTTGAATATTATTGCTGCTTTAAAGTAGTCATATTAAATCAAATCTGTCCAATCATTTGAGGAAACTTAATCGAAACACGAGATCGATTCCAAACTGCCAAGTTTAGAGCCAATGTCTAGACTCACAGAAATACAGCAAAATAGAAAGATAATGAAGATTTATTGCGATTAAAAATCATCAAATTAAATAAGGAAAGAGCAAGAGAAGAATGGAGCTATGAAGCCACAAAGGGGCGGCGGATCTGCCGCAATTATTAAGGGGAGGCGGTGGTTTAGCCGCTGGTTTGAAGCTGTTTGATGGAATTTTTTTGGGCTTCTTCCAAATTCAACATTTTGAGCTATATAGAATTATTTTTCGAAGCTTCGTATACCGGAGTTTACCAAACAGAGTCAATCAAAAGATTGGGGGAAATCTACAAGAATTAGAAATTGTAATTGTTTGAAAATTATTCTCTCTTGTATTTTTTTCTTTTCCTTTATCTCCAATCCTCTTAGCCCGGAGGGGTAATGTAAGGGTAGGAGATCATCTCTTCCATTGCTTTGGATTAGGATTTTATTTTGGAGAGAGATCAATAATTTGTAAGTACTTTTGATACGAATTTAGTTAATATAATGTTTCCCTTTTCTCATATCATGAGTAGCTAAATTCATCTCTAGGGTTAGAATTGTTTTGCTTCTATGGTTGGATGAATTTAATATTTTCTTCTTTTCTTATGTTTTTATATGAATCTTTTTGATTTAAACCCTTTTTTTTTGTTATTCATCGAATAAACTAAATTGTATGACGATAGTTGACATCTTGAATAGGTTTAGGAAAAGGTGATGACACCGATTAACTAGTTAGATTGACGAAAATGTGACAAACTAGAAATCTAATTAGAGAATGTAAGAGATGATTTTTAATCAAGAGAATTCAACATAGTTAATTAGGGTAATCTAGATTACGCCGATAATATGAGGATTTGTAGATTGACAACCTACAAATTATTTAATAAAATGGTAAACTGGTTGCTTTTGAATTAATTGGAATTATTTGTTTTAATTATTATCTAAATGATTTTATATAATTGATAGGTTCTTTATAATCGTATGAGTTATTCTTACTTATATGTTTGATAATTCATTGCCAAATTAGTTTTACCTATACTTTTATATATTTTGAAAGTGTTTAATTAAAATTAAAGAAGAAGAATCCTATAAACCAACCATATTAGTTAAAACAATTCGATGTCCTAGGGTTTGCTTTCTTATAAAAAAACCCACTTTTATTTAACCTGTTTTTATTTTATGCACTTTAGTTTAATTAATCAAACAAACTTTTTATTTCTTTATTTGTTTTATAATTAATTAAGATTCATTACCTCCCTATGGATAGATCCTCAATTATTACAATTGCATGACTGTATACTTGCGGCTAAAATTTAGAGACTAAGAAAATATCCATCAAGTTTTTTGCGCCGTTGACGGGGATGTGTTCGAAATCTTAGTTACTTTTAATTTAAGTTAATTTAGTTTAGTTTTATTAGATTTGATTATGCAAATTTATTTTTCCTTTCAGGAAACGAGACATGCATCTAGGGAGCTTCCTGGATTGTAGGTAAGTTTTCTTTATTCTTTAACCCGTCTTTCTCTAATAAACTGCCATCTTCTACAGAATTCTTTGGCAATTGCGCTGCTTAAAAAAAATATTTTTATTGCTAAAAATTGCTTGTTTGTTTGATTGGTATTGCATAATTAATATGAACTTTAAGAGGCAAGAAACCCAATACAAGATTAGGTGGGGATTTTATCACCCTTCCTAGACCCAAAAAATCACAAACCTTGCATAAACATTCACTTTTCATTAATTAAAAAATATCTAGACTTAGCCCCCTTAAGGACATTCGTGCTCAAATAGGACAAGAGAAGATTGTATGTAATCTATCGTTTATCCGCAATAATCGTGTGGCGTCTAAGGCAAGTGTTAGAAAAGAAAGTTGTGCAAGGTGGAAATGTTATTTAATTAATGAACTTGGCTAAAGTCTCAAAAAACCTCCCTTCTCCATCTGCACTTACCTGACTATTCAGTTGGTAAAGAGACGGTAGAGAATTTATCCCGCAACTTGTCCCTTAGAAGTCTAGGAACGGGTCTAGTGATCTGACCTAGGTGACCTTACTTTTAGGGATTGCTTGCGCAATTTTGAGGTTGTGATTTAGAGCCCGTAGTTAATTTCTTATATTTTAGTTTTTTTAAAACGATGGGTGATATTGTTCTCGCTACACCTACGCTACAGGATCGATACTATCCTTTGCATACATCTTTACCATCTTGCATAGTCTTACCGCTTGCTGCCAGTGACTATGAAATTAAACCTGCTTTTATAAACTCTCTTTCCAAATTCCACGATATTGAATCAGAAGACACTTATGTCTTTATAACAGAATTTGAGAATTTGTGCCAATTGTTCAAATTGAAACAATTAAATCAAGATACGGTAAAACTTAGACTAATACCATTTGCTCTCGCTGATAAAGCTAAACATTGGTGTTACAGTGCACCGGCCAACACTATTCGCACATGGAAGGAGTTTACTAAACCTATCCTTAAAAAATTCTACCTGCATTTTAAAATCGCTAAATTTAGAAATGAAATCAGGACATTTTCACAAAAACCGGAAGAATCTTTTTCGAAATATTTTGAACATTTTAAAGACCTTCTCATTAAATGCGCACATTACAATATAACTACGTAGGAATTATGCCAAATAGTGTATGGTGGTATGAATTCTCAACTTATGATAGAGTCGATGTGTCAAGACGACTTTATGATGAAAAAGAAAGATGGCACATGGAACTTCCTAGAAAAATTATCTGATAAAACCATGCAATAGAAAAGTATTAGTGAGAGAGGTTCGACCACATCTAGGGGTGGGTTACACGCAGTTGAAGGTACTATAGGGATGCAAGCCGACCTAGCAGCAATAAGAAAATCAAAAGAAAAGCTATCAACTACAACCGTCCCCGTCCAACAAGTTAGCAAACATTCTCTCTACCTAAACTGTCAAGGCTCTTTCCACCTTTCTGAAGAATGTTCCCATCTAAGCGGTCCTCAAGGGTAAGAGACCACCAATGCTGCATATCAAAATAATTGCAATATTCCGTATTCTTAAACCTACAATCAAGAATGGAGGAACCATCCTAATTTACAATGGAATCAAGACAACACTACCCAACAATTCCAAAACTAAATACAAGGTCTTCAACCCAACTCTAACCAACCTAACACACAATATACATCAAATAGGTGTTCCCGCCAAATTTTTTGCCTAAGAGCTATTTGTTTCCTTATAAAAAAAAGGGAAAGAAGAAAGATGAAAAGAATTCCCATAGTTTAGCATCACGTGTTAAACACATTAGCGATTATATACAAAGCATATAAGCGCAGAAAGAAAATAACAAAAAGGCCAAACAGATCTCACATGTTAAACATATGAGCGCTCAAATGTAAAGCATATGAGCACTGAGCATAAATAACCAAAGGCCAAACATGCCTCACGTGTTAAACACGTGAGCACTCACATGCAAAGTATAAGAGCGCTGAAAGTAAACAGGCTAAAACCCACACTAGGGGTCACGTATTAAACACGTGAGTTTCCTTGCCGCATTTTTTTGGCAGCACTCACATGCAAAGCACGTTAGCGCCGCAATTTAAAATTTTAAGTCTACGGTAGCGCCCTGGCCGTCTTTCAGACGCCAAAATGCGGAACAAAACTTTTACAACTAGCGCTATCGTATACTATTTCCCAGGATCTGCCATTAACGCTAAACTAACAAACAGTAAAGTGGGTAGAAATGTTATACCGAACGATTCGGGTCCTTCGGTCTTCAACCATCATCCCACGCTTTGTTGCAGCTGATCCGAACTCGCTCGATCTCCGGTCTCGTCGTCCAGGTGGCACCACGTCGACGGATCTTTAAACGGGCTCCCGCCTCTGAACCGAGGCAACTCGATCATCAAGTTTGCCAAAAGAGATGACCATGATTGATGTAGAGAATGAGTAGAACACTTTGTCTCATTACGTCCAAAGCTATGGACGAACGGTTAATGAAGTTGCCAATTGGAATCGGGTAAATGGAAATTGAGATATGAAATTTCTATATACTAAACTATCATAATCTTTTCAAAGGAAATCTCATGAACAACCATCCATCCTCACAATGAGGGGCCGGCCACTTTGTAGAGGGAGGGAGGTGAGTGTAGGAGCTAGGGAGGGGTGACCATTAGCTTTGAACTTATCATAACATAACATCAAAGCATGACTCACAAATGACACCAAGTATGAACACAATAAATGCACAATTAAAGCACATTAATGAACAAATGAGTCACAAGCCTAATCACCACTTCTAGAACCTTCTAGAAGCATGACTCACCCTCATGACTCACCCAAGAAGAAAAGATAAATCCACATTTAACCGAATGTTAAATACGGCCGATAAAAAACTGGAAACTGGCAACTTCCAAAAGCGATCCTGAAACGAATTTCAGGATAACCCCGTAACAGTATAAACATACCCGCATTTGTATTACGACCGAATACAAATGCAACTGAGACAAAGATATTATATCTACACAGTATAATACTTGGATCCGGCTTAAACCAAAGCCTGCTAGTATTATCTGCCCGAAAAATGACACGTGCGAAAACACACGTGCATTTTCCAAACCCTGCCATAATGTCATACGGCATCTACAACGTTTTGCCCGAACTTGGGAAAGTGTCTGTGGGGGACTCTAATGACTCATCAATACACTGGCACTGGGTATAACCACTAGCACGTCAGAGATACAAGCTGTACGTAACGGTTGCCTATGTATTGATTAGAAGGGAAGCTGACCAGCGAACTCATCCAGAAACCCTACTGATCCTGACAGTGACAATATCCGTACAGTCCGGTCCATTAGTCTATGAGTATCACATATTAGGCGTAGGGGGCCGATAAACGTCAGACCCCCAATAGCTGCATAAGTCGTGTCAGAGAGCAGCCCATAACACCCTAAAATACTACTGGAATACTTTCCAGTAAATCTCGATTACCCTGGCCAGGGATTTCGTGTAATGGCTCTCCTAAACACAGCGCGATCTCACCCCCAATACCGGGAGAAACGAATCCCCGAAGATCTGCTCACTGCCTCCATGTGGGTCGGGACTGTACCCAAAATATACCTGTTTGCACGACTCCTTTGACCCATGGTAGGGTATAAATCAAAGCACAGTGGGAACTCACATGAGACAATGACGACCTCAGGTCGATGAACTAACCTGTACACATGTCACCAGGGAACTGCTATCTGACGCTAGGTATAATACCAACTAGCAAGTTTCCGGCGAGTCCTGTCCGGTGTACTCATAACCCAATGAGCACCTGTATACATCTAAGGTGAACCAACTAACACCAATGGCTTGTGAGACCGGCCACCGCCCTTCGTCGGGGTATCGAATGTATACACTAGTCTACTCCGGAGTATCGATGCCCTATCTCGAAACTCCCACGACTAGGGACACTTTAAGGATGTGCTTATAGACCCCAGCTCCCACATATATGATCGCCATCATACTGCTGGCAGTCAAGCAAGAATCCTATGGGCTCTATCAAAGTGTAACAGTGATAAAGACAAATCAGATAGTATACTATCATCTCGAGTAAGACTGTTCTATCGGTATAGGTCCTCCCTCAATCATTGCAATCACATACCTGCGATCCAATAATTGACTTTGAGGGCACTATATCCAACAATCTCCCACTTGCACTTAAGGCTAATTATTGCGATGTCGCATACTCACAGCTCATGTGATACCGAACATACAACTCCTCTACTAATCAGTTTCACAAAAACTCGTTTGCAAAACTATTATGTTCGAGAAATAGCCTCAGTGAGTGGATCCGCCCTGATGTTTCTTTCTATGTCTCTCTTATAATCAAGTTCGCGGAGAAAACCATCTCCCGAATTGAGTAATACCTGCCTTAGAATATGTCTGGATATCTGATGGTACTTAGTTCATAAATGAACTCCAAATCCAAACTTCTTAGACTGTATCGATAACTGAAACTAATCAGTGTCCAGCACTATGCCTCCCACAGTATCCTCTTGGACCACTTGTCCATAATACTGTCCCTCGTCTGAGGGAAAACTATAACTCAGACAATTACCATGTCATCCAGGTCACCTGTGAAGCCTGGAATGATAACCGTCTCCCGAAGGAGGCTGCCGTCATCTAATCCGTAGAACATGTACTTATGTTCTATAACTGCTTCCGTATGTTTTTTCAGGATTGGATTAATATAAACTTATCGCATCTAGTGTAATAACGACATCTGGTGTGGTACTTGACATCTCACGATTGACTCAATTGCCTAAGCAAGTGCTCTGCCAATCATGCACGTCCCTCTCCCCTTTAGTCTGTAAGACACCTTTAGAGAGGGTGACTCCATCACCTGCAGGTACACCACCATGCCAGGAGTCATCTATTCTAAAATACTATTAGAATACTGTCAAAGTACCCACATTGGGAAACTACCCAAATCTAGATCTAAAAATATAGATCTAGTAACCAGAATGTCAAATATTATATCCATGTCCCTTGTGGAGAAACAATTGTGTGACGACCACAGTACAACCGATCGTAATATAGGAATTTTACTTCCTACTCTATGTATGTCATCCAAATACCAAGACATCACACCCTATTACCTTCTTAACAGATCCATCCCTTATTCTGATGAAGTCAAACCCATGACTGTCATATCAAAATTAGATGATCTTATCTCCGCTATATTTGCTCAAGCCTATAGATAGATACTAGCTACTTACCCACTATGCTTCCGCTGCTCCCACTGACTACGACAACCCTCTGGCAGAATAATATATACGTGTACTTCTAAAACTTGTTTAGAACGACGCTATACTTATCCTCCTGCTGGGTCTCATAGTCTGAAAAAACAGTAGTGTCAAGTCTGGGTAAACAAGAACCTCTCTGTCACCGTCCTTGAGGCTACCGGAGTACCTCTCAGGTGTCTGAGGTTACCCACCATGTCTGCGGAGTGGCTAATGGAATGTCAAAACTGATTGAATATATAGGTCATATTAAATTTTCCGTAATCGTTTGCGGTTCTGGAATCACTTCCAGTTCTACCATACTCCCACTACTGTTTTCTGAAAAAATCCATTTTAATAAAACTGTGGTGAGTCAAGAACAATATCACTATTGATCTTCCAAATGGTAGAAAATCAACCCTCGTCAAAGCTAGGGTCAACCCACAAATTGCCATTACAGAAACATGCCTTGAGTTATCTAGTGTCTGGTTTTAAGCATAAGCTGGACAACTCCTCTTACCTTAACATCGTTAAGATATGATCCATTCTATATCCAATATAGAAACTTTGGCACATATTTAATTGGAACCAGATCCAAAAAACATGCAGCTATCTCCAGTGCATATCAAGTTAATGGAGAAAGGCTAATCGGCATTACTCAACTTAGGAATCCATCCAATTATGAGTAACCTGAAAGAGAAACAAGTTTCTCAAAACCATTACTATCATCTGAATACCAATCACAAGAATCTACATCTTCGATTTCTTTGAAGAGTCCCGATACTTGTGACACCTAGTTCTCTACTTTATTCCTATACCCACAACTTCTCAATACTTAGACATTGTATTTCTACGAAACACTTGTCTAAAAACTAGAGAAGTCACAAGTAAATAGAATATAGTACGAGGACCAACCTCTTTGACCTGATGGACACTGGACAACTTACAATACTCTGTATAAGTCCGCTGAGTTTAATAACTCAAAATCTGTGCGTCGTAGGTTGAAAACTGTCCCCAGGCGATTTCCTCAAATATCACCAATTACAACGAATTCCGATATAATGAAGATGATTACCTAATTCCCAATAACTTACTCCCACTCATTATCTGTAAAACTATACAGATGTGAGAATGAAACCTGGTAAATAAATACCCTGGAGTAAGTATCTAATCGGGAAATCAGTTTTCTATTAACAATGCACAGAAACATAAAAATGTTTCGTAGGGGTATCCAGATATTTCTAGTAATGCCTCTTCCATAATCCAATTCATGACTTTAACCGTATATTTATTTGCCATCTCCCCAAATCTCTTTATTTGTCTTTATTCATTACCTTTTGTACACCATCATTAGGCTAAGTGGTTTTCTTCCTTCCCTACCGTTCGGCACCAGCCTATGGTTTGGAAGAAGACTATCCAGTAAGCATAATAGGTGTACTCTCCTAATCCTAGGAGTACTCGCAACTTGAGAGAAGGTGATGATAAAAGACAACTGAATAAACCTTATTCCTTTTTCTCCTGAACCAGAATCCATCCTCGAAAAAATATCCTTCGAGTTCGTATATAACTATACGATGGATTTATCCAATGGAATTTGATGTTCGTAGTGATACGGGTTGTTCTGGAGAAATTAAAGATGAAGTAGGAGTGGCAATGAAATACGTGGTTTGGTCGTGAATGTTAGTAGTCGCATTTTACTTTGTCCTCTTTCTAATTCCTTTATTTGTCTTTACATATTACCTTCTGCACACCCTACTTAGGCTAATTGGTTTTCTTCATTCCCTACCTTTCGGCACCTGCCTATGGTTTGGAATAAGACTATCCAATAAGCGTAATAGGTGTACTCTCCTAAACCAAGGAGTACTCACAACTTGAGAGAAGGTGATGATAAAAGACAACTGAATAATACCTTATTCTATTTCTCCTGAACCTGGATCTTTCCTCAAAGAAATCCCTCCGAGTTCGTATATAACCATACGATGGATCTATCCAATGGAAGTGGATGTTCGTAGTAATACGGGTTGTTCTGAGAAATACAAAGGGTAAAAGAAGGAGCGGTAATGAGTTATGCAACTAGGACAATCCAAAAGCCAGTATATTAAGAAGGTTCGGTCAACTTGGTCACTGAGTTATAGTCTAGGGTCGGTCAAAAGTTGCTGCCAAAGAGAGAGAGAAAAGAAACACTCTGCGTGCACTCTAACCGAGATCAGAATGGTTATCACTTTATCTAATTAGGAAACCTCCTACTGTAATCTCAAATTCTCCTCCAAACCTGAAAGAAGAATTAGTCGGGTTCACTCGAGGAGTAAACCAACTCATCAGCGAGAATCGGGATCCAACTATCATCGCATGATAACTTGATGGAAGCCACTCAAGTTAACACACTCCAGAAGGTATGCGTAAGTCTGGCAAGTTTCCTGTATGTTTGAAACTCCCGATATAATTTTTTTTATCCCATGCACTTATGACCTTGACGTAGGCCAACAAATCATAAGCCACATGTCAAGTTCTACCCGTCGTTGTCCTGATTAATTTAGGTCATCGTACATGCCCTTGACGTAGGCCAACAAGGCTGTACGTCTGTCCTAAACTAATGCATCTATCTATACAACAAATGAATACCCCAGCAGCTACCAAACACTATACCTTGACGTAGGCCAACAAACATAGCTTGAATACTACTGACCATCCATAAGAAATGACGGAGAATTACAGCTAGTTTTTGGCGAAAAACCTTTAACGTAATGAACTTGATCTCGTTGAAGGAACCTGATAGTTTTTTATAAAAATATAGTGGTGAAAACCTTTTGCTAAAGAAGTCACTCCCGGTGAAGGGATCTCGGCTCTTTCCTCGTGGAATGAGGTGTAGGATATTCTAACTGAATACCGCGATGCAAAGCAACCTATAATCGACTATATTGAAGTTATTATCCTGACGTAAAATTCTGCCCAAGGGGTCACTCCCGGTGAAGGGATCTCGGCCTTTGCCTCGTTGAATGAGGTGCAGAATATTCTAACTGAATGCCGCTATGCAAAACAAAAGGAAACGTCTTTGTAATAACTCCTTTTAAAATTTGTTCCAATAACATCAAATATAGGTTTGTTTTATCTTGAATTGATAAGAATCAATGCATTCACATCATTTAATCACACCAGAAAAGAACGAAAATAAAATGTACGTATATGCCATCCGCATTCGTCACCAGGTCCCGTCATCACCCGTTAGGTTACTTAACTAACGACAGAGCGGGGGCTGGACTAGCGCGGGTGTAAAACATATACAACATCTAATAGTATATTTACTAATATACAATAATCGCTCCAAGCGTGATAATATGCAACATTACAGAAAAGTAATAAGCATCACAGAACAATACAGATAATCTGGGATCCCCGGGTTTCACAGAGCCGCTACTGAAACCCGACGTTCCCCTGGTCGTGTGGATAGCCTGTGCAATGTAACCTAGACCCTTACGGGTGAGGCAAGTTACCCGCCAAAACCTGAAGCGAGGTAGTCCCCACAACATAGTGAATGGAACACCCGGCACTTCACGGAATCCGGTAAATTGAGCACCCCTCCTTGGGTCAACCTGTACCCCCTACGAGTGCGGCGAATAGTCTGCCAATTCTAGAGTGAGGTCCCTTTGCCTTTCAAAGCCATGAGATACGGACCCGTTGCCCTTCAGAACCCGGCTATTCGGGCACTCCTTTGCGGGATAAACCTAGTACAGAAATAAAAATATGTACAACGGGTACATCGACCTCAACCCGGTCGTGCCCAAAAGAATATTATACAACAGGCAGTGACGGCAGTCCACATGTTGGACGCTCGCCCCGCAATATCAAATGTACAAATAAATTCAAATAGCACTACCATTGCACACTGCTATCCACCACGACCAATCCACAACATCACAGCACAACACAGAACATCAACGCGAATGTCACGTTCGCAAACCCGTCTAAAAGAACTATAGCAGTCAGACGCGGTTTACCGATCAAATGACATTCCCGGTCGGAGATATAAAGTAAGTACTGTAAACTAACAAGTTTAAAATTTCGATCGAATAAATTTTCCGAAGTGGGTCCCACTAACATCTGCTGTACAGTAACCAAATATGGGCCCAAAAGAAACATTCCAGAAACCTCAATTTCCCAAGAAAAGCCTACTGGAGAATTTTGATGCACTGTTCCCACAGTACTACCGCGGTTCCGCGGTCAAACCCTAGGTTTGACCGCGGATCCGCGGCGGTCACGTGGGATCACGTGCTCAAAATTTCCCTGTTTGCTTAAAAAATCCTGCTTGTTTTTCTGTGATGGTCAAAATAATTTTTAGAATAGTTTAAAAATCAACAGAAACTTTGAACTTGAAAATTGTGATTTTTGAAAATCCGTTCGATCGATATTTTAAACGTGTTAGCACAAGTTAGTATAGCTTAATGGTGAGGCTCTGATATCACTGTAATTCCACGGTAGCACCCCGGCCGTCTAACAGACGCCAATATGCGGAACAAATCTTTTACGTCTGGCGCTATCGTGTACTATATCCCGGATCTGCCATTAAAGCTAAACTAACATATTGTAAAGTGGGTAGAAATGTTATACCGAACGATTCGGGTCCTTCGGTCTTCAACCATCATCCCACGCTTTGTTGCAGCTGATCCGAACTCGCTCGATCTCCGGTCTCGTCGTCCAGGTGGCACCACGTCGACGGATCTTTAAACGGGCTCCCGCCTATGAACCGAGGCAACTCGATTATCAAGTTTGCCAAAAGAGATGACCAAGATTGATATAGAGAATGAGTAGAACACTTTGTCTCGTTACGTCCAAAGCTATGGACGAACGGTTAATGAAGTTGCCAATTGGAATCGGGTAAATGGAAATTGAGATATGAAATTTCCATATACTAAACTATCATAATCTTTTCAAAGGAAATCTCATGAACAACCATCCATCATCACAATGAGGGGCCAGCCACTTTGTAGAGGGAGGGAGGTGAGTGTAGGAGCTAGGGAGGGGTGACCATTAGTTTTGAACTTATCATAACATAACATCAAAGCATGACTCACAAATGACACCAAGTATGAACACAATAAATGCACAATTAAAGCACCATTAATGAACAAATGAGTCACAAGCCTAATCACCACTTCTAGAACCTTCTAGAAGCATGACTCACCCTCATGACTCACCCAAGAAGAAAAGATAAATCCGCATTTAACCGAATGTTGAATACGGCCGATAGAAAACTGGAAACTGGCAACTTCCAAAAGCGATCCTGAAACGAATTTCAGGATAACCCCGTAACAGTATAAACATACCCGCATTTGTATTACGACCGAATACAAATGCAACTGAGACAAAGATATTATATTTACACAGTATAACACTTGGATCCGGCTTAAACCAAAGCCTACCAGTATTATCTGCCCGAAAAATGACACGTGCGAAAACGCACGTGCATTTTCCGAATCCTGCCATAATATCATACGACATCTACAACGTTTCGCCCGAACTTGGGAAAGTGTCTGTGGGGGACTCTAATGACTCATCAACACACTGGCACTGGGTATAACCACTAGCACGTTAGAGGTACAAGCTATACGTAACGGTTGCCTATGTATTGATTAGAAGGGAAGCTGACGAGCGAACTCATCCAGAAACCCTACTGAGCCTGACAGTGACAATATCCGTACAGTCCGGTCCATTCGTCTATGAGTATCGCATATTAGGCCTAGGGGGACGGTAAACGTCAGACCCTCAATAGCTGCATAAGTCGTGTCAGAGAGCAGCCCATAACACCCTGAGATACTACTGGAATACCTTCCAGTAAATCTCGATTACCCTGGCCAGTGATTTCGTGTAATGGCTCTCCTAAACACAGCGCGATCTCACCCCCAATACCGGGAGAGACGAATCCACGAAGATCTGCTCACTGCCTCTATGTGGCTCGGGACTGTACCCAAAATATACCTGTTTGCACGACTCCTTTGACCCGTGGTAGGGTATAAATCAAAGAACAGTGGGAACTCACACGAGACAAATGACGACCTCAGGTCGATGAACTAATCTGTACACATGTCACCAAGGAACTTCTATCTGACGCTAGGTATAATACCAACTAGCAAGTTCCTGACGAGTCCTGTCCGGTGTACTCATAACCCAATGAGCACCTGTATACATCTAAGGTGAACCAACTAACACCAATGGCTTGTGAGACCGGCCACCGCCCCTCGTCGGGGTCTCGAATGTATACACTAGTCTACTCCGGAGTATCGATGCCCTGTCTCGAAATTCTCACGACTAGGGACACTTTAAGGATGTGCTTATAGACCCCAGCTCCCACATATATGATCGCCATCATACTGCTGGCAGTCAAGCAAGAATCCTATGGGCTCTATCAAAGTGTAACAGTGATAAAGACAAACCAGATAGCATACTATCATCTCGAGTAAGACTGTTCTATCGGCATAGGTACTCCCTCAATCATTGCAATCACGTACCTGCGATCCAATAATTGACTTTGAGGGCACTATATCCAACAAAAATGCCCTCTAAGGATAGAATTGAATTCTATATAAAATTAAATTCTATTTTTGAGAGAATATTTCTCCTAATCTTTCTAAAATAGAAAGATACTCTATTAAACAGAGAGCTGTTGGATTAAAAATCCAAAGGTGATTAAAAAAATCATCAACTGATAGAATTAAATTCTATTTGGGAAATATTTTTCTTGATCTTTCTAATATGGAAAGATCTTCTCTAACAGAGAATCTTGGATTTAAAATCCAATAATGATAAAATCATTTAAACCATCTGATAGAATTAAATTCTATTTGATAGAATTAAATTCTATGTTAGGAAAATATCTTTCTAATCTTGTTAAGCTAACAAGATATTCATATGATAGAATAAAATTCTATGTTAGAAAAATATCTTCCTAATCTTGTTAAACTAACAAGATATTCATATGATATAATAAAATTCCATGTTAGGAAAATATCTTCCTAAATTAACAAGATATTCACATAATAGAATAAAATTCTATGTTAGGAAAATATCTTTCTAATCTTGATTAAACTAACAATTTATTCATCTGATAGAATAAAAATTCTATCTTAGAAAAATATTTTCCTAATTTTATTAAAACAAACAAGAAATCTTCTCTATTAAACAGAGTGTCTTTAGATTAAAAATCCAACGGTGAATAAAATTTACCAATTGATCTAAAAGATCAATTTGATTGGTTATGAAATCAATCATGATCTCTCAACAAATTGATTCTTTTCCTTCTCGTATAAATTGGAGCAAAGAGTGGAAAAGGAAAAAGGAAAGACTCGATAAAAAAGAGAGAAAGAGGATTGGATAAAAAAGAAAGGAGGAGACCCCCCATAAGCTTCTGCACAAAAATATCCAGAAGACTCTCCATAAACTTCCAAAAAACAATAGAGAATTTAATTTTCAATAAAGAAAATCATCTCTATCCTCAAAACCCTAGGTAAAGAAAATATCGAGATCAAAATATCTCCTTTACCTAACATATCTAAGGGTTTAACCCTTCTCAAAGAACTTAGTTCTTTCTCTGGATCTGAGATCCACAAGACAAGTCTTCCATAAGTTGAGAATTTAATTCTCATCGGGAAGATCTTGTTCTTGTGAATTAAAGATTCAGGAGAGAACATGGATAGAACATGAAAAAGATGGAGTCCATAATATTCCAGGAACTTAGTTCCTTCAAATCAAGAACTTAGTTCTTTAAGAACCCGATCCAAGATTCTCAAAATAGTGATCTTGGTGATCGTTAATGGTCAAAATACCATTAATAGGGGTTTAACCTCTCTAAAAACATGAACATGAAAATATGGATAAAAGAACATAGAGAATATGGGGTCCATAATACTCGAGGAACTTAGTTCCTTCAAATCAAAAACTTAGTTCTTAAAGAACCTGATCTAAGATCCTCAAAATAGTGATCATGATGATCGTTAATGGTCAAAATAACATTAACAGAGATTTAAGTTCTCTAAAAATATCAACAGAGATTAAATCTCCAAAGAATTTAGTGCCTCACGTGAAACACACGTGAGTGCCAGACGCTCAGCGCCTCACATGAAAAGCACGTGAGCACCTAAGACCAAGTTACATAGCGCCTCATCTGGAACACATGTGAGCACCGGAAAAGTTAGTGCTTAGCACTATTGAAGCGCTTTATATGAAACACATGTGAGCGCTAGAACACAGAAAAGTTTTGTACTTAGCACTAGTACAGCGCCTCATGTGAAACACATGTGAACGCCAAAACTCAATGTCTCACGTGAAATACACGTGAGCGCTCAAAAGAAGCCAAAACTGAGCGCCTCACGTGAAACACACGTGAGCGCCATAAAATACTAATGCTTAGCACTATTTCAATGCCTCATATAAAACACACGTAAGCGCTATATGTCTGAAGTGCTTAGCACTGCTGAGTGATACAGAAACCCAATATTAGCAAAAATTGGGTAAGCTTATATTCATGATATCCAAACTAATCTTAGTCCTATATATGACTGGCAATTTTCATCCCATAACTTCTAAGTTAATCTTAGTCTCAAATAAGACTAACGATTCTTAGATGATCCACCATGATCTTTTCCCTCAAATACGGGATTTGGTTTAAGTGTACATCTCTCCACATGTAATATTTTGAAATATTTTAGATAATTAATTATTTTATTTATTTAATTAAAAATGTTATTTTAAATTTTATTATAATAAAAAGACCTTTTAATAGGCGGTAGAGTAATTTAATAATGAAAATAGTTTGTTCATATAATAATGTGTGTCATGGGGGGTTTTGTGAAAATTTTAGCTTCCTTGTGGAAATTGGAATGTGTGTGAGGGTTTTTTTGTAAAGAGGGTTAGGTCATGGTTAAGGTTAAATTTAACTCATAGGATATCATAACCTAGGATGAATATCAAGCCCACACTTCCTACTTGCATGAATACACCACTCTACTTCATGGTGACACCTCCTCCTAACCTTATTCCTCCTTACTCTTATCTTTTCATATTTGTTCAGTTGATATTTCAAGTGGAAACAATTTAACTAATTGAGAAAAAGAAAATCCTAGACCTCACCTAAGAAAGAGAGAAGAATAGAGAAGCTAAGTACTAGGGATCCTTACCTCAACACTTAAGCTAGGGTTACCTTGTGCTTGTGCATCCCCTTGATGGATTAACTCAGTGGATCCTTCAGTTGGTATAATCTTATATCTCAGATCTTGTTTTAATTCTGTTTTAGTATAGAAGTATGGTATCGGAAATATTGTATTTGGATAACTTTAGGCTCTTTTTTGAATCTGCTATAGTCTAGATAATTTTTAACAAAATCAAACAGTACCTTAGCCTTAATGATTGGACCTAGAATAACCACAAGAAACACGGACCCATTCCTTGAACTTTCGACCGGCGATATTCAACAAAAATCCGAGCTCGCCAGTTTTTGTAGGGAGTTAGGTGTTGGTTTTTCTAAGGTAGCTCTCTGTTTATATTTTAGGGTGTCTGATATTATTAGTTTATGCTATATATTTAGTATATAAAATCTAGAAGAAATATCTGTTTTAGGGTAAAATTCTAAATACGATACGGATATTTCGTGTCACGATTTTGTTTTTGCCTATTACCAACAGCGAGGGGTTAGATCAGGTTAGTATAAGTTAGATAGTTCAAAATACTCGCACGTAGCACGTTTAGTATGTAAATCTTGTAGTTTCACGTTTTCGCCGTATCGGAGTTTAGCCGTTTCTCATACGAAAGTTAATTTCGATGATAGGTTCGACCGCGGGGACTTCGGAGACCGTAAGGAAGAGAAAAGGGTTGATGACATCCGAGTAGCTTTGACGTATTCCGGTGAGTAGATTAAACATCTACCGGGGGGTTTTGTATGGATGGCGTAATACGCCCGTAACTAGATGTTTGGCTAATAAATTCATTTGCATTTGTGTATATGTTTAAAACTAAGAAACTTCATCACATGCATTCATATCTATAAATCGCTATGCCTAACAGTTGCTAGGACACTGCACTAATTATCGATGAGCCATATTACATGTGCACATATTTATATGTTACATTACACCTCATCGATATTGACATGTCACGTATCCACTTAGTACTTGTTATATCACATATGATTCATTTCATACCGTAAGTATCAGTAATAGTAGTTATTTGCATCAATGTTATTATGAACATGTATCATGTTTAACTTTCAAGTATTATTAATTTTGGTATAAGATGCATTGGATTATGCGGATTTCTAGTTTTGAGTATTATGTACTATTAAGCATATTCGGAGATTCTTCATGCTTGATGTGATATGTCCACCATGAGATGTTGTTTTATTACGGATCGAGTGGGGGAGCTATACGGTTGCGGATTTTTACGCTATCCGGACTGAGTGGGGGAGTTATACAGTCGGATTCATGGTGGATCCGGTCGAGACCGAGGGACAGGATAGCCGCATTTGAGGCGGGAAGTCTAGCGAGGATACTCGATACCGGAGATAGTAATGAAACACTACGGATATCTGAAGGATACCGACCGATGTTGTGGATTGACAGGATCGTTCAGGAACGATGTCTGCTAAAACAGAAGATTTGTGTCGGTGTTGGACACGGAAAAATGAATCTTATCTGGAAATTTATGATGTTGGAAATACTTGATGAGATTTCAGTGTTGTTTTATACATTTAGTTAATACATATTCATGCTTCCACATGTTATTATACATTATACTTATCTTTATTGCCATTAACTCTAGTTCGTCATACTTATATTATCAGCTGTTAGATATTAGTTTTATTCATGGCAACTCACCCCCGTTGTGCCTTAGTTCTTTGCAGGAGATGCGTGGACGCATAGCAGCAGTGCGGATCCACTTGTCAGCTTATATCGCTTATTTTGCTAGGTGGTTTACCTACATAGTAACCTCCTATTTTGGTATATGTATTTTGGATCTAGAAATTCTCCATCAGACCCTGTATATTTGACTTAGAATGAAATATGTTTGTATATGTTTTATTTTGATCGAGTGAGATCGTTTAGTTGTGTTAAGTTATGTTCCTTTTACTTATGCATGAAATTCTTCGCTTGAGCGTCGTATTGTTGTTGCGTATTAATTTCCGCTGTTTGGCGTTATTTGCTCCCAATTAGGGACGCAACTTATTTAAACATTTTGTAATTGCTTTTATTAACGATTAAAAAGGAGGTGCTGTCGAATTTTTTTTAAAAAATCAGTTGTTTAGATTTCATTTCTTAAAAATCATTCGATATGCTACCTCATTTTTTTACTTAAAAACTAAAATTTCCTTAATTCCGCAAAAAGGGTTTTTGATCTTGGTTTCTGGCTTACTCGGATTGTGTCGGTATCTTTAGATGTCATACAATCTAAGTGCCGATCACGTCTGAATTTCGGGTCGTGACAAAGTTGGTATCAAAGCTTAGGATTAACCTTACGGAACCGAGTAGTGAATTGAAGTTAGTAGGCTTTGATTTCGTTATGTAGGTTGACCTTTAGTTTGATAGAGTAGGATATTTAGGATGAGTAGAGTACCGTACATATGTTCCGCAGCATATTTACGCTACGATACTCAGCCTAAGTAACCTTAGGATGTATATCTTGATTAATCCTTCCTTTGACTCCCTATTATTGCTGTTCCTATTCGTACGCCTTATCAACTCTCGTTCCTTGTTCTAATTGCTATGGCTACGCGAGCTAGGCGAGCCGCGACCAGGGATGCAGCTCGGACAGATCCGCCTGTGACAGCGACTAATACGCAGGACATTCCGGCGGTACCAGAGCATGTTGATCCTCCTCTTCCAGATAAGCTGACTAGGATGGAGGAGGGCATGTTGGGCTTACAGCAGATGGTGGGGCAGTTGACTTAGGCCAACCGTGTTCAGAGATAGGATCAGGCATCGACGATGATAGAGCCCGTTGTACAACCCATGCAGACTATTGTACTTGTAGACTCGAGGGTTATGGAGGTATCACTTCCGGAGTTCATGAGGTTGAGGCTTCCAGTGTTTACCGGGACAGACACATCAGAGGATCCTCAGTCATTTCTTGATAGGATGGCTAGGATCGGCAGGTCATTAAGATGTTCTGATGCGAGGTTGGTCGAGCTGACCAGATTTCGATTAGAGGGACTTACACAGACATGGTGTGAGTCAATGGAGAGAGAGCGAGCCACGGGTCTTCCTCCGATGTCATGGATAGAGTTTTCTGAGGTTTTCCTTGCCAGATTCCTTCCGCAGTGCATGAGAGATGCCAGAGCCAGCAGTTTCGAGGTGTTGCGGAAATCTGCAGATATGCCGGTGGAAGAGTATGACTTTCAGTTCACCCAGTTATCACTCTATGCTCCATACTTAGTTCCTACGGAGGAGCTCCGGGTGAAGAGGTTTATGAGGAGTCTGGATACACAGCTGTTCCTTGCTATAGGCTCCCAGCATTTTGATACTTATACGTAGGCCATGGACGCAGCTATGAGAGTAGAAGAGCGCCTAAACGAGACATCGATTGTGCCGGAGCCAAAGAGGACCTGACCTATTGGGTCAGTTACTAGGCAGTTCGGCAAAGGTCGAGGCAGACACCTTCCAGGTCGCAGTTTTGGTCGAGGTTGGGCTCAGGGCCATATGTTCAACTCGTACCCTGATGAGCAGAGGCCGCCACCGACATGTTTTAGTTGTGGACGTCCAGGGCATTACGCTAGGGATTGTAGACTCCCCGGAGGGACTGTATTTCCACAGGCTGCTTTACCTCCTCCACCTTCTACTTTGATGGCATTACTTCCTCCACCAGCTGGCACTATGCGCCAGGCCGTTGCACCGTGAGGTCGGGGTTTTGCAGGACGTTTCTTGAGAGGACAAGGAGACCGATAGAGAGGACGTCAGGATGCTGGTAGGGGCCAGGCTCGGGTTTTGCTTTGACTCCACAGGATGCCCAGACATCCAATGCAGTTGTGACAGGTACTCTTTCCGTATGTTCCTTAGATGCACATATTTTATTTGATCCCGGTTTTACGCACTCTTATATGTCTGCACACTTTGCACTTTCACTGGGGAGAGAGTCGTCGTTGTTAGAATTACCGCTTGTTGTGATTACTCCTGTAGGAGATTCTTTTATAGCCCGACACGTATTTAGGTCCTGTTCAGTACGTATTAGTGATAGGGATTCGTTAGTCAATTTTATTCTCCTGGATATGCTAGATTTTGATGTACTTCTCGGTATGGATTGGCTGGCCGCTTGTCATGCTTACGTTGATTGTCGGGGGAAAGCGGTCAGATTCTGTTTTCCAGGCGAACCGATTTTTGTTGTTCAGGGAGATTACAATATAACTCTTGCCAACCTGATTTCTGCCCTTTGTGCGGGACGGCTCTTGAAGAAGGGTTGTTATGGGTTCTTAGCATTTATTCAGGACGTAGGAGCCGCTGGGGTCCCGTTGGACCAGGTTATGATCGTACGGGAATTTCCTGATGTGTTCCCTGCTGAGTTACCAGGATTGCCGCCTAATCGTGATATCGAATTTTACAGTGACTTGATTCCGGGTGCGGGGCCTATTTCTATACCGCCTTATCGGATGGCCTCGACGGAGCTGAAGGAGCTTAGGGTCAGTTGCAAGAATTGCTTGATAGGGGGCTCGTTCGTCCGAGTGTATCGCCGTGAGGAGCTCCTGTCCTATTCGTTAAAAAGAAGGATGGTAGCATGAGATTGTGCATCGACTACAGACAGCTAAATCGAGTTACGGTGCGAAATAAGTATCCATTACCTCGTATTGATGACTTATTCGATCAGATGCAGGGAGCTAGCTATTTCTCGAAGATTGATTTGCGGTCAGGATATTACCAATTGAGAGTTCGGAAGGATGACATTCCGAAGACTGCTTTTCGCACACGATATGGGCATTATGAGTTTTTGGTAATCATTCGGGCTCACCCATGCCCCAGCAGCTTTCATGGATATGATGAACCGCATTTTCAGGCCGTTTTTTGATCAGTTCATTATTGTATCCATTGATGATATTCTTGTTTACTCTTGTAGTCGAGAGGAGCATGAGCAACACTTGCGAATTACATTCCAGATTTTGAGGGAACACCAGTTGTTCGCTAAATTCTCCAAGTGTGCTTTCTGGATGGATAGTATGGATTTCTTAGATCACGTAGTTACGAGAGACGGTATACGTGTGGACCCAAAGAATATCGAGGCAGTACAACACTGGCCAAGACCTGTATCAGTTACGGAAATTTGCAACTTCTTGGGTTTGGCCGGTTACTACCGACGTTTTGTGCAGGATTTTTCTTGTATCGTTGCACCACTGACCGGGTTGACCAGGAAGGAAGTTCCATTTCTTTGGACAGAGTCATGTGAGCAAAGTTTTCAGCAGTTAAAGACTCTCTTGACGACTGCACCAGTCTTATCTTTACCTTCTGGGTCAGGTGGTTTCATTGTCTATTGTGACGCCTCTCGAGTGGGTTTAGGCTGTGTGTTGATGCAGCATGACAGGGTCGTCGCTTATGCTTCTCAGCAGTTGAAGAAGCATGAGCAGAATTATCCCACTCATGACTTAGAGATGGCCACGGTATTCTTCGCACTCAAGATTTGGAGGTATTACTTATACGGTAAGTCGTGCCAGATATTCACAGACCACAAGAGCTTAAAGTATATCTTTCAGCAGCGGGATCTGAATTTGAGGCAGCGTCGTTGGATGGAGCTTGTAAAGGACTATGACTGTGAGATTCTATATCATCCGGACAAGACGAATGTGGTGGCAGATACTTTGAGTCGGAGGCCAGGAGGTAGCTTATCTTATTTGAGGACAGTGTAGATGCAGTCTTCCACAGATTGGCAGAGTCTAGGGACAGCCGAGTACAGTTTGAGTTTACGTCGACAGGAGGACAGTTCGCTCATATCCGCACCCATCCATAGTTATTTGATCGCATCCGAGAGGCACAACCCGCCGATGCTTGCTTGTCCGAGATCATAGAGCAGGTTAGACAGGATAGAGATTCTGAGTTCGTGATCGATGACCATGGAACCTGAGTGCCCAACATCGGCACTCGAAAACATCACGAAAACTCATGTCCAATATCGACACGCAAATCCACATATATTGGGCTCTGTCAGTCCGGATCAGCCCACGGGCTCTGTAACATTTCAGAAAATATAAAATATTATTTTTGGAATTTAATATTAAAATAATATATTTCGCGAAAACTACCCGATTTGCGAAATTGGGGTTTTCGAAAAATGATATAAATATATACCAATAATTATGAAATAATTGGAGATTAAAATGATTTATTCATTTAAAAATATATTTATTGGATTTGACATTTTTATAATTAATTATATGCAGTTTGGATAAAAATTGATTAGTGCACTATTAATCGCGATTAAGCCAAATCCGTGTTTCTACATTTTTCCATGGCTAGTGCACCATGACATGTATTTTGTTGCATGTTGTTTTATTAGTATGGGTTATTTTATTGATATTTGGTTTTAAGAAAAGTAAAGAAAAGAAAGTGTATTATTGAGGGGGGAGAGAGAGAGAGGGGACCACATGAGGCATGGCTTGTGAGTGATGGTGAGAATGAGAAAGAGAGAGAGAGAGAGAGAGAGGGCAGCCACCATTTTTTCATCCCATTATTTTCCTTCATCTTCTTCCTCCTCATCTCCCTCCACCTTCACCTCCAAGAATTACCTCCATTTCTTCACTAAAACCCTACACCCTCTTCATTAAAGTTGATCCCCACCTCATCCTCAACACTTTGGACCAATCAAAGTTGGATTTTGGAGACTTTGGGAAGCTAGGGTTTTTCATGAGTTGCCAAATGAGGTATAATTCCTTTCATTTAGCTTAGTTTTAGTTTCTTGCACCCTAGTTTAGTTTAGAATGTGATTTGGTTAGAGTATATGAGGTTTGGAAACTTCAAGAGAAGGGTTGGGTGATTATGTGGACTTATAACCTGTAGTGGGTGTTTACTTAAACCCTAGTGGTGTTTTACTGGACAAAACCATAGATTAGCACCAAAACACGATGTTAGAATTTCCCGATATCGACTATTTGGCAGATTTTGAGTGTATATGGGAATCTGGAGTGACCCGAGACCACCATAATTTAAGTTGCCATTACAGAGATGTGTACAGGTGATTTAGAGCATAAGCTAAAGACCCGAGACCCCAACTCAACTATCTGACCACATATTAATTCATTGTGGCTGCACATTGCGGCCACATTAGAGTGGAAATTGGTGATTTTTGGTCAGTAGTCTTGTTATCTGATATCTAGACTAACCCTGTATGCAAAATTCCCTAGTTTGTCCTAGGGTGAAATCTGGGAGTGGTTTTTCTAGGTTGCTGTTTTCGTGTTTTGCGATTCTGAAACTTGGATTTTAGTATTTGATATTGTGTTTGGTCGTTGGATGTTTGTACGTCAACGACGAGGGAAAATTGGTTGATTTTGTACGCGTATGCTATAGGTTCTAACGTATAGGCAATGCGCGTGCCGTATTGGTTTTCCGGACTTGATTTTTATATCATTTGCGATTGTGTATTGATTGTAGGTACCTTCGCATGGATTCCGAGACGACGAAGCACATCGACTACGGCTGAACGAGGAGTTCCGCAGGTGAGTAGATTTTATATCTACGGGGAAAGTCGGGTGGATGGCGTATAGCACCCCCACAAACTTTGATGGAAACCGATCTATAGAATACAGTCGTAGAAACCTATATTAGAAAAGTATGGATATGGTTAAAAAGATATTTAGAGATAAAATGAAGAAATTTATATATATATCGAGATATGAGATGAAAGCTATAGGGATATGACTCTTAGACCTGATATGATAGAAATAATGTCTCGAATTAATAAATAAGGTTATGAAAAGTGAATGTGAATCACGACATATAGATATGTAGTTATAAGAGAATAAGTATGAGATTTATAGTAGCATAATATGAGATTAATAAGCTAGAATGTATATGTAAGATGACTTAATATGATGAAAAGAATATACGATGTGATATGATGACTTGATTGATATGTCGGTATACGGATGCGAGTCGATATGAGATGATTGATACCTTTGTCAGTCCCTTAATATGAGATTGTTATGAATGTGATCTGAGATATAGGTATATAGATATATATAATGTTGTGAATTATGAGTGATATGATGTACGAGACGTTAGGTCCATACCCTCATTGTCATATAGGTTGATAGGATCCCTAATGGTTTAATACCGTCGTACAAGGATTTACCGTACGCGATGAGTTTTATCTGATGTTGTGAGGCTGGATGCCGATTGATAGATTCACTGACTCGGATATATTATAGATATGTATACCTGTTAGCATTTCGCGTACAATATACCTTATGTTACGTTCATGACATTCTCATTGCATTATATATACCTGTGCTAGTACACCTACACCATTATCGATGATGCATATGTTACACTTACACAGATTTGCCGGCTCACACACTTTCATCATTGATAATTTCTATGTCACTTACACAGTAGAATTTCCCCATCGTATACTATGTTGCATGATATACTTTCTATGCTCACATCATTATGATATGTCGCACGATATACTGATATGCTCACATCACTGTTCCATGTTGCATGATATACGGATATGCTTACATTTCTGTTATATGTCGCATACATCATGCTTTACGATTATATGCATTGAGATGCTGCTTTCATAAGATTCTGGATTTGAGAACCGTGGTTAAATTTCAAAGGAAATTATGTATTGTTTTAAAAACCCGGTTTCTCTTGATATGATATTTCGAGACGTCCACCATGTGTTTTCTCGGTTCTGAGATTGGCATGTGAAACCCGATTCGAGGAGCGGTTGGAACCGTCTGCGGGTACATGGTGGACCCGGTGAGGTACCCTGGGGCAAGAAGACTCGTATTGTTAGGCGGTGAGCCTGGCAGGGGAGCACTACCTATCGGTGATAGTATTTGGATTCGGCGGTCATCCGGAGGTTACCGACCAGAGTCGAGAGATGATATGGGCCGAACCGGACTTACGGAGCCCGTGGGCCGATCCGGACTGACGGAGCCCGAGATATGAGGATTTACATGTCGATGTTGGACACGGGTTTCATGATTTTTCGAGTGTCGGTGTTGAACACTTAGGTTCCATGATTTTGATGTGTCGTTGATGGACACACGTTGATTGATACCCTCATATTTACATGCATATGTTTTCATGATATTTATATGCATGATGTTGTTGTGTCATTGATGGACACATAGATGTTATCGACATGCAGATAGGCATTGATTATATTGTTGGCATTTATGCAGATACGGTCACCCTAGATATCATAGTATTACCTTTATGATATAGTTGACCTAGAAAATCGTTGTTTTATTCGATTTCTACCTGATGATGTTTTCTACTCACGAGTTGGCAACTCATCCCCGTTGTGCCACAGTTCTTGCAGGTTGACCGCATGGATCGGTAGCGGCATCGCTGGCACACAGCTGCATTCGGGTGTTTTGCTTTGGTAGGTGGTACATGTTGGATCGTACCACTCTTATATTTATTATTTTTGTTGTATCTAGTTAACTCTATCAATTAGAAACTAGTATTTGTATAAGTAGTAAGACTTAGCAAGACTTGTAGTTGCGAGACTTAGAGCGATGGGCTATATGCTCGCTTGGTGGGTTGATGTCTTGCTTTATTCACTATTCTTTATGTTGATCTTCGCCGTTGGACGTCGTATACATATATTCTGTCTTGCGTGGTTATGATTCCGCCGATTGGCGAAGAGCTAGCTTCCGCTTGGGAATACCTTTATATTATCATGTGTATGTGGTTTTGGGTCAAAATATACAAAGGAGGTGCTGCCCAAATTTTTAAAAGACGAAACATGTTTTTCAACTAGTAAAATCCACTTGCATTTTTCATGTTCCACTATTTATGCATTTAAGAAAATGATTTGATTTTCATCATACCTTTATTTCAAAACTTCACCTCTTTTAATTTTTTTAAAAAGGGTTTAGATTTCCGGGCTTCGTCTTACTTGCATTACGTTACGCCTTTAGAAGTTGCGTGGTTTAAGTGCTGGTCACGAGCTAATATTTTGGGTCGTGACCGGCTCCGTCTGTCCGGATCGGCCTATATCCATCTCTCGACTCCGGTCAGTATCCTCCGGATAACCGCCAGGTCAAACCAATCACCGGTAGGTAGTGCTCCACTGCCAGGATCACCGTCTATCTATACAAGTTTTCTTGCCCCGGGGTAACTCACCGGGTCCACCATGTACCCACAGAAGGTGCCTACCGCTCCTCAAATTGGGTATACTCACACAAGCTCTCAGAACCGAGAAAACTCATGGTGGACGCATCGAAATATCATAACAAGAGAAACCGGGTTTTCAAAACCATGCATGCTTTCTTGAAAATATCCCCACGGTTCTCAAATCCATCAATCACATGAAATCCATATCTCAATACGTAAATCCATGAAATATGATATATGCAACATAAAACAGTAATATAAACATATTAAGAGAAAACCACTCTTTTAAATGAATCCTGTTTTTAAATATATCATGTGGTTCCCAATTCCTCCAAAATCAAATCCAACATCATATAAAGGTGTACATGTAGCTATAGCAAGTACGGGTGTATACATGTAAGTAAGTATGCACGATGCATTTCATATGCGCAATAGAACAAGAATCAATGTGTCAATATCAATAACAATACAATACTGCATATGTGTATAGGTTATGCGTGTCATGGCAATTACCGACGGTGTGGGTGTAGCATACAATTTTGTTCTCGCGCAACATGAACTGTCAGTAATTGTGCAGTGTCCACTAGGTACTAAGTCAAGGAACAATAAGTAATGGTATGCAATGATGATCATGCACAATCAACATATATGAGTATAAACATGCGGCTATAATATCAATCTAGCCCTGACGCATAACGTTATACGGGCGATTTGCCCGTAAATGATAAATCAACTCACCGATGATCTCGAGTTAGGTAATCCGACCACCTACTTTCCTTTCTTCGTGGCGTCCGAAGTCCCCGCACTCGCCTCTAAAATCACACAAAACATAGCAAGTGCAACTTAGAAATCGACCAAAAATATGTACAAACTACGTTTAAATCGACACACCGACTCCAACAAAACTCTCAAGTGTTAGTTTAGCGTCTAACGCGTGCAACGACAATCTAAAACAACCCTAAGTGCAGCAAGCTACACAAACAACGCGAACCGTGTCGGATAACGCAACGTGCGTCGTCGAAACACTAAAACTGGCAATTTGATCCCAGATTTTACCTACTGTCAAAACCTAAAAATTTAGCAGTTCTAAATACCCCAGAACAACTGCAGACAGCTACCCTAAAAAACACAACAGCCTAGTCCCTTATATGGCCGAGCTCGCCGGATTTTACCCAAATGTCACCGGTTGAACAGTTTCAGGTGGGGTTCGTATTTCAGGTGTACACTCAGGGCAACTAATAAAACACTACCGTATCGCTAGATTTTCCAGAAAACACTCATGGTCACGGCAGATCACAGACACCCTATAATGACACTAAAAATACGATATGGGCTCAAAACTATATCTTTATCGTTCTAAACAGCGACTACTAAGCTACACAATAATAAAGGAACCTAATTATAAGTTTATAGATCGTTACCTATCCACACTTGCTCAAAACCCTAGCTTTCCATGCTCCAAGTGATCCTAGTGGCTAAATCTTGACTTGTGAAGGGTTTTAGTGGGGTTTAATGAAGATTTTGTTTGGGTTTGTTAGGATTGGATTAGGGTTTCAGTTGAGGGTGTGAGGGAAATAATGAGGTGAAGAAAATAATGAGAATGAAAGTTGTGAATGAGAGAGTGAGGGAAATGAGGGTGTAAGTGTGAGTGAGGGATGAGGGAATGAGGGGGTGAGAGTAGCATGAGCCATGCCTCCCTCTTCTCTCTCCTCATTTAATACATGGCATGCTTGCCTCATGCTCATCATGCTCCCCCTCTCTTTTCCTCTCTCAAGTCAACAAATTTTCAAACCCTAATTTTTAAAACTAATTTATTTAGATAAATACATATTAGAACTTAATGGAATGGGGTTAGATGCCATGACTACTTAAGCATGGTTAACCCCTAATTAACCCTAGGTTAACATGCACAAGTGTGTGCAAGCCCGAAATAAATATTAATAAAATATTAATTAATTTTTATAAAATATTTGAAAACTATTTTGGTAAACTTTTTACTAAAAATCCGCATTATCGCTTAATTAACACTAATCGCATTCTAAGGTGTTACAATCTTCTCCCTTTAAAGAAATTCGTCCCTGAATTAAAAAATCTTACTATGCGTACCTTCAAAGAGATGAGGGAATTTCTTCCGCATCTCGCTCTCGGCCTCCCATATGACCTCTTCACTATTCGGGCTACGCCAAAGAACCTTCACAGATGGCAAGAATTTTGACCAAAGTTTCTTCACCTGCCGATCCAATATAACTACTGGTTGCTCGGTGAACAAAAGATCGCGCTCTAACTGAATGGTCTGGTACTGAATCATGTGAGAAGGGTCATGAAGGTACTTGTAAAGTATCGATACATGGAATATGGGGTGAACATCCGGAAAACTGGGTGGAAGTGCCAAACGATAGGCAACGGTACCAACTTGCTCAAGGATCTCAAAAGGACCTATAAATTTGGGACTAAGTTTCCCTTTCTTTCCAAATCTCATCACGCCCTTCATCGGAGAAATCTGTAGGAATACATGATCACCCACTGCGAACTTAAGTCTGCGACGACGACGGTCGGGATAAGACTTCTGCCTGTACTGGGCTGCTCTCATCCTATCCTGAATCAACTGAATCTTCTCCATAGTCTCTTGAACTAGCTGGGGTCCCAAAATCCCGCTCTCACTGAGTTTGGTCCAACAGACTAACGATCGAATCTTTCTACCATACAAAGCCTCAAAAGATGCCATCTGAATCGTCTCCTGATAACTGTTATTATAGGAGAATTCTATCAACGGCAAGTGACAATCCCAACTGCCACCAAAATTAAGCACGCACACATGAAGCATATCCTCTAGAGTCTGTATAGTCCGCTCTGACTGACCATCGGTCTGCGGATGGAAGGCGTTGCTAAAACTCAATCGGGTACCCAAAGCTTCCTGAAGCTTCTGCCAAAGACGGCTAGTGAACTGGGTGCCCCTATCGGATACAATGCATATGGGAACGTCGTGCAAACACATAATCTCATCAATGTACAACTGAGCATACTGAGCATAACCGAAAGTGGTCTTCACTGGAAGGAAGTGAGCCGTTTTTGTCAACCGGTCAACAATCACCCAAATGGAGTCATACACTCGACTGGACCTGGGTAGACCCACAACGAAATCCATGGAGATCTGCTCCCATTTCCACTCTGGAACGGGTAAAGGCCGCAACTCTTCTGGCGGTCTCTGATGCTCAGCCTTGACATGCTGACAAGTCAGGCACCTCGAAACGAAATCCGAAACATCACTCTTCATCCCTACCCACCAGTAGATATCTCTCAAGTCACGGTACATCTTGGTGGAACCTGGGTGAACACTAAAAGCTGACCGATATGCCTACTTTAGGATCTCGCGCCTCAACCCATCAGTATCAGGTACACACAAACGAGTCCCGAAACGTAGCACACCTTGGTCATCAATCAAGAACTCCGAATCTCTACCCTGCCGAACATGCTCAAGAATATCAGACAAACGGGCATTGGCGGGCTGTGCCTCATAAATACGATCTAGTAGAAGTGGACGGGCGCGGACGTGAGCAAGTTGTCCCCCAGTGGAAGTGAACTCAAACTGTACTCTGCTGTCTCACAAGATCTGCCAATCTGCAGAAAATTGTCTATTAACTGTGCTCAACTGGGACAAACTACCCCCGAGCCTACGACTCAAAGCATCGGCTACCACATTCTCCTTGCCCGGGTGATAAAGGATCTCACAATCATAATCCTTCACAAGCTCCATCCAACGGCACTGTCTCAAATTCAGATCCCGCTGCTGGAAGATGTACTTTAAGCTCTTGTGGTCCGTGAAAATATGACACAACTCTCCATACAAGTAATGTCTCTAAATCTTAAGCGCAAAGACCACCGCGGCCATCTCAAGATCATGAGTAGGATAATTCTGCTCGTGCCTGTTCAACTGCCGGGAAGCATAAGCGATTACTTTATCATGCTGCATCAATATACAACCGAGCCCCACTTGAGAAGCATCATAGTAAACGACAATGCCGCCCGATCCAGAAGGCAAAGATAAAACTGGTGCAGTTATCAACCGAGTCTTCAACTGCTGAAAACTCTGCTGGCATGCCTCAGTCCAAAGAAAAAGGAACTCCCTTCCTTGTCAGTCTGGTCAGCGGTGCAGCGATACTCGATAAGTCCTGTACAAAACAGCGGTAATAACCGGCTAAGCCCAAAAAGCTACGGATCTATGTCACTGATACAGGTCTGGGCCAAAGCTTTACGGCCTCGATCTTCCTCAGGTCCACACGAATACCGTCTCCCGTAACCACATGACCAAGGAAGTCAACACTATCAAGCCAGAAGGCACACTTCGAGAATTTAGCAAACAGCTGGTGCTCTCTCAATGTCTGCAAAGCAACTCTCAAGTGCTGCTCATGCTCCTCTCAACTCTTGGAATAAACCAGAATGTCATCAATAAACACAATAATAAACTGGTCGAGGAACGGCCTGAAAATCCAGTTCATCAAATCCATGAACGCTGCTGGGGCATTGGTGAGTCCGAATGACATCACCAAAAACTCATAATGCCCGTAGCACGTACGAAAAGCAGTCTTCGGAATGTCATCATTCCGAACTTGCAACTGATGATATCCTGATCTCAAATCAATCTTGGAAAAATGTTCCGCACCCTGGAGCTGATCAAACAAATCATCAATGCGAGATAAAGGATACTTATTCCGCACCGTAACTTGGTTCAATTGACGATAATCAATGCACAACCTCAAACTGCCGTCCTTCTTCTTGACGAATAGAATATGAGCTCCACAAGGCGAAACACTCGGACATACAAGTCCCCTATCAAGCAACTCTTGCAACTGATCCTTAAGCTTCTTAAGCTCCGCCGGGACAATCCGGTAAGGCGGTATAAAAATAAGCCCCGTGCCCGGGATCAAATCAATGCAAAACTCAATCTCACGCTCTGGAGGCAATCCAGGTATCTCATCGGGAAAAACGTCGGGAAACTCTCTCACGATAGGAACCCGGTCCAACGACTCTACTGTGACTCCAGTATCTCGAATGAAAGCCAAGAATCCCCGACATCCCCACCTTAAAAGCCGACTAGCGCAAAAGGCTGAAATCAAACTGTGAGGGGCGGCACCACGGTCCCCCTACACAACAAAAACTGACTCGCCGGGAAAAAAAACCTGACTGTCTTCTTGTGGCAGTCCACGAACGCGTAGCAAGTAGCTAACCAATCCATACCAAGGAGTCCGTCGAAGTCTAACATCTCAAGAAGGATCAAGTCGACGGATGAATCTCTATCTCCAATACGGGCGACACATGACCGAAACACGTGTCGCGCAACAAACGACTCGCTAACAGGAGTAGTCACGACAAGCCACTGATCTAGCAAACACGACTCTTGGCCCAACCTCGGCATGAAGTGTGTAGAAACATACGAGTGCGTAGATCTCGGATCAAACAAAACGTGTGCATCGAAGGAACATACTGAAAGAGTACCTGAAACCACTGCATTGGACGCCTGTGCGTCCTGATGAGTAAAAGAAAACACTCGAGCCTGCCTTCTACCGGCAACTGGCAGTCCTCCGCCTATGCCACCCTGTCCTCTTTGAACAAACCCTCCGCGACCACGACTTCTCTGAGCATAAATCTGACGCGGAGCAACAACAGGCGTAAGAGGCAACGCTCTCTGAGATGAAAGTGGTAAGGTAACATGTGGAACCGCTACCTCTCTGGCGTATCTCATTACAATCTCTGATGCGGTGATGGGGACTGCCATACCCAAAACATCCAGGCGATGACTGCTGACCCTGTGGGTATAAACTATATGTCTGGCCCTGTCTCATGCTCCGGCTACCCGCACGGCCTATAGCGAATCCACTGCGGCCTCTGCCAAACTGCCTCTGCGCTGATAAATCAGTACGAATCCTTTTCGGTTCCGGAATGACCGACGTCTCAGAAATACGCTCCTCTACCAATAGGGCTGCGTCCACTGCGGCTGCGTATGTTTCGAAATGCTGGGAGCAGATATCGAGGAACAACTGGGTAATCAGGCCTTGAACAAATCTCTTGATCCACATCTCCTCAGTATCTACCAAATACGGAGCATATACGGATAACTGGGTAAACTGAATGTCATACTCTGCCATCGTTATATCCGGAGTCTGGCGTAACGACTCGAAACTGCGAGCTCGAGCATCCCTGACGCTCTGTGGAAGAAATTGGGCAAGAAAAACCATCACGAACTCAGCCCAAGTCATAGGAGAAAGACCTGCGGCTCTGCCCTTCTCTAAAGACTCGCACTAAGTCTGGGCAAGACCCTCCAGACGAAAACTCACGAACTCAACCCATCTCATGTCAGAGCATCTCAGCAAACGACAGATCCTGGCCATCCGACCGATAAACGACTGTGGATCCTCAGCTGTATCGGTGCCGGTGAAGACCGGAGGCTTCAGCCTCATGAACTCAGATAATGACACAGTGATAAACTCCATAGCTGCAGGTACGACTGCCTGAACAGTAGGCACCATCGCGGTCCCTGTAACAGGTGGGACAACCTCCTGTCACTGCGCTCGACTGGCCTCTACTAACGACCCCATCATCTGGCGCAAATACCGCATACCGGCTTCTAGCCTAGTAATACGATCCATCGAATGTGGATCAACCTGCTTCTGTACAATGGGCGTACTGCCATGGTCAGTCCTCGTCTCAGACGAGCCAACTCTGACCTCAGCTCTCGCGGCCGCTCTCTGAGCCCTCGTAGTCTTCGGCGGCATAATGGCGGGAAATGAAAACAGAATTCGATAAGAACATGGAAATCGAATCACAAGGATGTATATAATCACGGAAGGAATTTCAACCAACAATTCTTAAGGTCACTTAGGCGGAGTACCATGTCGTAAGTATGCCGCGGAATATACACATGCTATGTCACTCTGCTTAAGCTACCTACTCAATCATACCAAGGTCATTCTACACTCCGAAAGGTAAACCTAGCACTCTGATACCAACTTTGTCACGACCCAAAATTTGGCACGTGACCGGCACTTAAACCACGTGACGTCAACAGGCATAACACAATTTAAGTAAGCCGAAAACCCAGAAATCTAACCATCAAAAGTAGTAAGTGATAAAACATTGTTAAAAACATTTGGAAATCTCAAGTAAAAATCTTTAAACTTAAATTTATTTTCTTAAAAATTTCGGCAGCACCTCCTTTGTAAAAACTAGCCCCGAAACCGGTACAAGCATAAGATATAAGTAAAGCATCATATGATATTAATAAAGCATCCCCAAACAGGAGCAAATCACGCCTAAAGACGGAAACAACCACCACAAGCATAATATACGACGCCGTAGCGAAGAAATAGACAATATAAATAAAAACAGCATAAAGAGGTAAAACTATATAATAAAGGCCGGATCACACGAGCACGGCACTCAGAGTCACAAAATATACAATATCCGTCCTCACAACCCGTCTCTAAGTCAATACATAGAAATGGTAGATGGAGAGTACTAGATACAATGAGAGATATACAATGAATAAAATGTCGGATAACCGTAACCCACCTACAGAAAAACGGCTTACAGCCAACCGTAACGGTATCCGCAAAAGTAGAGATAATAAGAAACCCTGCCGCGACTACTCTGAGGGTCAAACTTGCAAAACACTATCGCACAACGGAGGTGAGTTGCCAACTCGTGAATAGTAAGTAACATCATAAAAATAATCGCAGGTATGCACGTACAGCGATAATCTATCACATGCAATCTGATAGTATCAATATGCTAATATGGATATGCTACAATCATGAAAGGTACTTTATCAGGTATTACAAATACATGAAGCAATGCATATCAATGAATGCTAAAATATATCATCATCAACGAATCATCACTGTGGAAAAACCCGGTGTCCATTAACGACACCCCAAATCCCAATATCTCAGGCACCGTCACTCTGATCGGCCCTCATATCCTGTAAGTCTCATGGAACCTGAGTGCTCAATATCGGCACTCGAAAATATCATGAAAACTCATGTCCAATATCGACACGCAAATCCACATATATCGGGCTCCGTCGGTCCGAATCGGCCCACGGGCTCCGTCAGTCAGGATCGACCCATATCCATCTCTTGACTTCGTTCGATATCCTCCGGATAACCGCCAGGTCAAACCAATCACCGGTAGATAGTGCTCCCCTGCCAGGCTCACCGCCTATCTATACGAGTTTTCTTGCCCCGGGGTACCTCACCGGGTCCACCTGTTAGTTATGTGTATGCCCTAGAGGCCATTATTGTACATATGATGTATATTATAGTGGATGCTTGGACAAATATAGAGAGGATTTTCTTGCTCGACATGATAGTATGCTATCTGGTTGCTTTTTGTCTTAATATATTGACTTGTATTGTGATACTGTCTTTCTATCACATGTTGATGAAGCCCTTAGGATGTTTACTTGATTAACCAGGACTATGATGGAGATCATACTAGTGGGGCCAAGGTAGTCCATAAATACATCCTATAATCGTTCCTAGTCGAAGGTGTATCGAGACAGGGCATCGATACTCCAGAGTAGACTAGCGTATACGCTTCTTGACCCATACGATGGGCGATGGATGATCCCACATCCATTGGTGTTTGACATCAAAGGAGGTATACGGGTGCTCAGTAGAGACTGGGTACACTGAACGGACTCGCCGAGAACTCCTAGTTGGTATTATATCTGTCGTCAGATAGCAGTTCTCCGGTGACACTGGTACAGGTTAATCTTTAGACCCGAGATCGTCATAGAGTCTTGTGTGATTTCCACTGTGCTTTGATTTCCACCTTACCACATTCAAGAGAACGTGCAAAACGGTGGCTTTTGGGTACAGTCCCGAATCACATGAAGGCAATGAGCGATAGGAAGGGTTTCGTCTCTCCCGGTATTGGGAGTTGATGTTGCGCTGTGCTCGATAGGCTATAACTGGAAGTCCCTGGCCAGGGCTGCTATAGAGATCTACTGGTAAGTGTTATCGGTAGTTTCTTGACCCATTATGAGCCTTACATCGGCATGACTTATCGGTTACTGGGGTCTGACGTTTACCACCCCTAGACTGGATATGCGACATATCAGACGAAGAGACCGGACTGTACAGTATATTACTGATAGGCTTTGCAGGAGTGTGTACAGGCTTGCTTGTTGATCTTCTGGTCGCTCAATACCCGGGTGGCTGTTACATTTAGCTGACCGCTTGCAGCTTGTGGGTGTTTGATATGATCATCACCTACTGCCGGCGTATTGATGTGTCTTTAGAGTCCTACACAGAGGTTTCCTAGCTCAGACGAAACGGAGTAGGTGCACACATGTGATATGTGCGGGACCGAGAATAATACAAGTATGTGATACTGTATTCTATTCTCGCGATATGTGATATCGGCCGGTTATATGTGATATAGCCGAGTCATCGGATCAAGTGTTGATTCGATGAAATGATACATTTTATATTAGTCGGTTATATGTGATATAGCCGGATTATCGGATCAAGTGTTGATTCGATAATTTAATGTATAATAATATATTTGATATATTAAATTACATCAACTAATATTTTCTCACTTAAGTATTTATATTTCTCACTTTTGATACATTTAACATATATATGATATATGTTTATTGTATTGTTTTCTTTTGTTACATAAATAATATATATGTGATATATATTATTGTAACATGCTAGGCTATATATGCAACATGGGTGTATGAGAATTACACCATATAAAATTTAATGAAAGGTTTTTATTTATTTAGGAAATTCAAAAATGATTGAATTTTTCCATGGTTGTTTTGGATAACCATTGACTAGTCCACCATTTTTGTTTTTCTTTAGATATTTATAAACCCAACCATTATCTTTAACTATGGTTTATTCTCTACATGAGTTAAGGATGACATATACTCACCATGGTTGCATTTCTAACCTCACTCTCACTCTCATTTCATTTTGCTTCATCTTCTTCCTTGAGCTCAAGTGAGAAGCTTTCTAGGTTTTTGATAAAGAGAGAAAACTAGTGAGAAACTAAATTCTAAAGTGAGCAAAATTCCTACTTCATCATCCTCCTCTATACTAGCCATATAGTTTAGGATACTAGCCATATAGTTTAGGGTGTTAGCTTCACTAGTTTCATACAAGTGAAGAGATAGCTAGGGTTTGTGTTTCCTCGAAACAGATCATCTTGGATTTGGAAGACTTCAAGCAAGAATAGATCATTCACCTTGTGGAGCCTCTCAAGAGTCCGGGACTTGAATCGTAGCGAAGGGACTTCAACTCGGAGCTTTAGAAGTGAAGGACCGGTCTACAAAGGTTGTATTCCGCAAACACTTAGATGTAAAGATGTTTACATATTGCTTTTGTCTAAATCTTTAGTTAAGATTCTAGGGTTAGGGTTAATAAGCATGGCAAATTTTTGAAAATGGCATGGACGATATCCCCCGAAACCTTACTGTTGTGCTAAGTAACCTTACACCACTATGTACCCGCAGACGGTGCCTACCGCTCCTCGAATCGGATATACTCACACAAGCTCCCAGAACCGAGAAAACTCATGGTGGACGCATCGAAATATCATAACAAGAGAAATCGGATTTTCAAAACAATGCATGCTTTCTTGAAAATATCCCCACGGTTCTCAAATCCATCAATCACATGAAATCCATATCTCAATGCGTAAATCCATGAAATACGATATATGCAACATAAAACAGTAATATGAACATGTCAAGGGAAAACCGCTCTTTTAAATGAATCAAGTTTTTAAATATATCATGTGGTTCCCAATTCCTCCAAAATCAAATCCAACATCATATAAAGGTGTACATGTAGCTATAGCAAGTATGGGTGTATACATGTAAGTATGTATGCACGATGCATTTCATATGTGCAATAGAATAAGAATCAATGTGTCAATATCAATAACAATACAATACTGAATATGTGTATAGGTTGTGCGTGTCATGGCAATTACCGACGGTGTGGATGTATTATACAATTTAGTGCTCGTGCAACATGAACCGTCAGTAATGGTGCAGTGTCCACTAGGTACTAAGTCAAGGCACAACAAATAATGGTATTCAATGACGCTCATGCACAATCAACATATATGAATATAAACATGCGGCTATAATATCAATCTAGCCCTGACGCATAACGCCATATGGGAGATTTCCCTGTAGATGTTAAATCTACTCACCGATGATCTCGAGCTAGGTAAATCCGACCACCTGCTTTCCTTTCTTCGTGGCGTCCGAAGTCCCTGCACTCGCCCCTAAAATCACACAAAACATAGCAAGTGTAACTTAGAAATCGACCAAAAATACGTACAAACTACGTTTAAATCGACGCACCGACTCCAATAAAACTCTCAAGTGTTAGTTTAGCGTCTAACGCATGCAACAACAATCTAAAACAACCCTAAGTCCAGCAAGCTACACAAACAACGCGAACCGTGTCGGATAACGTAACGTGTGTCGTCGAAACACCAAAACTAGCAATTTGATCCCAGATTTTACCTACTGTCAAAACCTAAAAATCTAGCAGTGCCAAATACCCCAGAACAACTGTAGACAGCTACCCTAAAAAACACAACACCCTAGTCCCCTAAATGGCCGAGCTCGCCGAATTTTACCCCAATGTCGCCGGTTGAACAGTGTTAGGTGGGGTTCGTTTTTCAGGTATACACCCAGGGCAACTAATACAACACTACCACATCGCTAGATTTTCCAGTAAACACTCGTGGTCACAGCAGATCACAGACACCCTATAATGACACTAAAAATACGATATGGGCTCAAAACTACATCTTTATCGTTCTAAACAACGACTACTAAGCTATACAACAATAAAAGAACCTAATTATCAATTTAGAGATCGTTACCTATCAATACTTGCTCAAAACCCTAGCTTTCCATGCTCCAAGTGATCCTAGTGGCTAAATCTTGACTTGTGAATGGTTTTAGTGGGGTTTAATGAAGATTTTGTTTGGGTATGTGAGGATTGGGTTAGGGTTTCAGTTGAGGGTGTGAGGGAGATAATGAGGTGAAGAAAATAATGAGAATGAAAGTTAAGAATGAGAGTGTGAGGGAAATGAGGGTATAAGTGTGAGTGAAGGATGAGGGAATGAGGGGGTGAGAGTTGCATGAGCCATGCCTCCCTCTTCTCTCTCCTCATTTAACGCATGGCATGCTTGCCCCATGCTCATCATGCCCCCTCTCTCTCTTCCTCTCTCAAGTCAACAAATTTTCAAACCCTAATTTTTAAAACTAATTTATTTAGATAAATACATATTACAACTTAATGGAATGGGGTTAGATGCCATGACTACTTAAGCATGGTTAACCCCTAATTAACCCTAGGTTAACATGCACAAGTATGTGAAAGCCCGAAATAAATATTAATAAAATATTAATTAATTTTTATAAAATATTTGAAAACTATTTTGGTAAACTTTTTACTAAATATCCGCATTATTGCTTAATTAACACTAATTGCATTCTAAGGTGTTACAATCTTTGTCTTAAATATGACTAACAATTCTTAGATCAAATTCAAATATCTCATGAACTGATGGACCTCACAAATATGATAAATGCATTCTCAGTTCATTCCCGTTGGCAAACTAAGCTACCAACGTAGACCCCGTCAAGCAAATCCTTAACACAAACCTAAATCATGAAAATATATGTACGGATTTAGACTAATCCGTGCCCTACGGGAGACGACATAAATTAGTCTCCGTATACAATCCAAAGGCAACCCTATAAAAACAAACATAACTCGACACGAAGTGAACTACCGAAGCAGGAGAAAGTGATTATCGCAACGCGATAACGTAATTAACTGCAGGGGTTTGAGCCAGCAGGGAAGAGCGTTCCCATGATAAAAAAAACCCCTCACAAAACATGGGGAATCTGATAAAGTCTTCTACATCGGTCATATCTATCCAAACCTCCGATATACGGTGCCTTAAATCAACTTGGTATCTTCGGAGAGGTGGGTAGTTATGTCCAAATAGCATCTTCCCCCAAATTTAGGCTAGACGTTCCAACGTCTCAATCCAGTATTCGGCGGTAAACAGATTCTAGCACGCCCGGTAGGACCTTTTCCTCTTTCCATTCCACACTTCATGTGTCGTGTTTTTCCGTGGTCAAATAATCACAGTATATATGTTTGTAGTTATCCTTAGGTGATGGGATACTGAAGCTGGCATTTCGTCTCTTTGTAGAATGGCGTTTGCTTCGACTTACCGCAACTCAGACTCTATCACATTTGGTGGAGTCAAATATAGACCACTCGCAACCTCAAGTCTCTACAATCTGGCTCTTCAAGAAATGAAAGGGTTTTCTTTGGGTCGATACACTCACCTGCCACCCTCGGTACCTCAACACCGAAGGAGGAATCCCAGAAGAAGTTTACCTTTCACAGGCTGGCTCCTTAAGTTTCTGCTTTGCCGAAATAATAGGTCTCCAGACAACTTGTACTTTCCAAAGACCATGGTCGACGTAGGGGGCAAAATACTCAAGCTCTCAAAGAAAACAGGGGGCAGGCTCAACAAGAATTCCGGCCGTAAGAAACAATCGACGTTGATATCGACGTCATGCAAAATGAGCTGTGGGCAGTTCTCCGTCAGCGTTGACTCCACCTGCTTCAACTCTAATAATGAATGCTGCTGTTCCATCCAGGAATAGCTTCGAACTACTCTGAAGGGTCAGACAAAATTTTCCCACCACAGTATTGAAGAAATCTCCGCTGCCCATGGAGATCCAACGAGAGCAGAAACCAATTCGCTCCTTAAAAGAACTTTCCTTATCCATATATAAGGTGTGGAAGCAGGTGAAGAACTCATTCATCGTCTGCAGATCTTTCCTTAAATGTCAGCCAAATTCTGACAAATCCCCTTTCAAATACAAGGGGGCTCATCCCAAGGCGGTTCCTGCAACAACGGTTCCTCCCAAAACCAAAGCGTCTTCTTACAAAAAAGGGAGGCCTAATAAAATCCAAACGCCCGAGGCAAACTCTAAGGGTTAGGATTCTAGATGCCCCAAGCCTGGAGGCATGGTAGTTTACACAGTCTATGTGGTGAACTCCAAAAACGAAATTCGAGCTTTTACTAGTCACCGACCTCAAACTCGGTCCCTGACAAAGGCTCAACTGCAACGTGAAAAGCTACAGGAGATACTTGCTCAGGCGGCAGCACTCACTAATCCATCGCCTAAGAAAAATCCCGAGGACGCACCCGAAGAAAGAGTGAGGAAGGAGTCGGATATTGACTTTATAAAGCGCGCTCTTAAAAAGAGAGATGAAGAAGCGACAAAAATGTCTACTAAAATGAACTAGATGGCCCTTCTGATCCAGAACATGGTTGGAATTGTTGGGTTACCTATAACGGCAACAAAGTTTCGGGAGGCATCATCCATACCAAGTTAAAATTTGTTCCATTTTAGATAACCCTAACCCTAGATCTTTAATTAGAGAATCAAACTAAACTAACATGTTAACACCTTAACATCTAAGAGTTAGGGATTACAATCTTTGTAGTCCGTTCCTTCGCTTCATAAGCTCCGAGTTGAGGTCTCTTCATTGCGATCATCAAGTACCCGGACTCTAGAGAGGCTCCATGAGGTGAATGAGACATCCTTGCTTAAAGACTTCACTAATCCAAGATGATCTACCTTGAGGAATCACAAACCCAAACTTACACTTCACTAATGAAGTATTAGTGAAGTAAACACGCTAATCTAAGTAGCTAGAATAGATGAGGATGATGAAGTAGGAATTTTGCTCTCTCTTTTTTGTATTTCTCACAAACAATCATCACAAACAAAAAACCAAGAAAGCTTTTGTTGTGAGGAAGAAGAAGATGAAGTTGTGATGAATGAATTATTGTTGAGGTTAGAAATGCAACCAAGATTAAGTATGTGTCATGGCTAACTCATGTAGAGAAAAAACCATAGGCTAGGGTTAAAGTTAGGTTAACAAATATCAAGGATAAAACAAAGAGGGTGGACTTTGTCAAAGGATCATGAAGCTTCCTCAAAGCTCATCCAAAACATAATCCATCCGAAAAGAATTAACCATAAAGAAAATGTTAACCCAAGTTTCAAACCCTAGCATAGTTTTAACCCTAGTTGCATTTGTAACCCTAACATATTACAATATTATATATCACATATACAATATTTTGTAACAAAAGAAAATAATACAATTAACATATATCACATATATATCAATGTATCATCAAGTGAGAAAAAGAATCTTTAAGTGAGCTTATATTAGTTAATGTAATGTAATATATCAAATATATAATTATACATTAAATTATCGAATCAACACTTGATCTGATAATCCGGCTATTTTGCAAATAACCGACTAATATAATCTGTATCAGTTCATCGAATCAACACTTGATCCAATGACCCGGCTATATCACATATACCCGGCCGCTATCACATATCGCGAGAATGGAATACGCTATCACATACACGTATTATTCTCGGTCCCACATATATCACATATGTGCTCCTACTCCGTTTTTCCTGAACCTGGAAACCTCTGTGTAGGACTCTAAAGAATCGTTAATACGCCGGTAGTAGGTGATGATCATATCAAACACCCACAAGCTGCAAGCGGTCAGCTAAACGTAACAGCCACCCAGGTATTGAGCGATTAGAAGATCAACAAGCAAGCCTGTACATTCTCCTATGAATCCAACCAGTAACACTCCCGTACAGTCCGGTCTCTTCGTCTGATATGTCGCATATCCAGTATAGGGGTGGTAAACGTCAGACCCCAGTAACCGATAAGTCGTGTCGATGTGTGGCTTATAACGGGTCGAGAAACTACTGATAACACTTACCAGTAGCACTGCATATCAGCCCTGGCCAGGGAGTTCCAGTTATAGTCAATCGAACACAGCGCAACATCAACTCCCAATACCGGGAGAGACGAAACCCCTTCTATCGCTCATTGCCTCTATGTGATTCGGGACTGTACCTAAAAGCCACCGTTTTGCACGTTCTCATGAACGTGGTAAGGTAGAAATCAAAGCACAGTGGGAATCACACAAGACTCTATGACGATCTCGGGTCTACAGACTAACCTGTAGCAGTGTCACCAGATAACTGCTATCTGACGATAGGTATAATACCATCTAGGAGTTCTCGTCGAGTCCGTTCAGTGTACCCAGTCTCCACTGAGCACCCGTATACCTTCTCTGATGTCAAACACCAATGGATATGGGATCATCCATCGCCCATCATATGGGTCGAGAAGCGTATACGCTAGTCTACTCTGGAGTATCGATGCCCTGTCTCGAAACTCTCTCGACTAGGAACAGTTATAGGATGTACTCTTGGACTACCCTGGCCCTACTAGTATGATCTGCATCATAGTCCTAGTAGTCGAGTACATATCCTAAGGGCTTTATCAACATGTGAGAGCAAGACAGTAAACCAATATAAGTCAACATGTTAAGACAAAGTGAAACCAAATACTATACTTTCATGTCGAGCAAGAAATTCCTCTCTATATATATCCAAGCATCCACTATAATATACATCATATGTACAACAATGGCCTCTAGGGCATATATATAACTAACAATCTCCCACTTGCACTAAGGCCAGCTGTTGTAGTATCTCATACCCAACATCCCGAAGAGTCTCTCAAATTGTATCTAGGGTATGGCCTTCGTGAGTGGATCCGCAGTGTTGTCCTTCGTGTCAACTCTCCTGACCTCGATCTTTCGGCGATCAACTATTTCCCGGATCAGGTAATACCGCCTCAGAATATGTCTGGATCTGTGATGGGATCTGGGTTCCTTGGCTAAAGCCACAGCTCCATTGTTATCACAATACAAAGGTATTGGATGCTCAATGGAAGGAACCACTCCAAGTTCAGTTATGAACTTCTTGATCCAGACAACTTCTTTGGCAATATCGTTGGCAGCGATGTATTCAGCCTCCATCGTCGAGTCTGCCACGGTTTCTTTCTTGGAATTCTTCCAACAAACCGTCCCTCCATTGAGGGTGAAGACAAATCCCGAGTGCGACTTCGAGTCGTCCTTATCACTTTGGAAGCTCGAATCGGTAAAGGACTCCACCTGGAGTTCTCCGTTACCATACACCAAGAACATCTCCTTAATCCTTCTCAAGTACTTAAGAATGTTCTTCACAGCTGTCCAGTGACTCTCTCCTGGATCTGCTTGATACCTACTCACTACACTTAGTGAGTATGCTACATCGGGTCTGGTACATAGCATCACGTACATGATAGAGCCTACTGTCGAAGCATAGGGTATCCCATGCATGCGAGCTCTTTCCAAATCAGTCTTAGGAGACATCTCTTTGGAGTGAGTGAGTCCAGAGATCGTGGGTAAATACCCACGCTTGGATTCTTCCATACTAAACCTCTTTAGTATGGTGTCAATGTACCTGGATTGGGACAATCCCAGTATCTTCTTAGATCTATCCCTATAGATCTTAATTCCAAAAATGCAGGAGGCATCACCTAGATCTTTTATTGAGAATCTATGTGATAAGAAGAGCTTGATCGAGTGCAGCATAGGAACATCATTTCCTATCAAGAGTATGTCATCCATGTACAATACGAGGAAGACAAAGTTACTCTCTGCAACCTTCTTGTAAATACAAGGTTCATCTACGTTCTTGATGAAGTCAAACTCTTTGACTACCACATCAAAATAGATGTTCCAACTCCGCGATGCCTACTTTAACCCGTAGATGGATTTAAGTATCTTGCACACCTTTCCGCTGCTCCCTCTGTCTACGAAGCCCTCTGGCTGAGTCATGTACACGCACTCCTCTAAATCACCATTTAGAAAGGCGGTCTTAACATCCATCTGCCAGATTTCGTAGTCATGGTATGCAGCAATGGCAAGCAGGATCCGGATGGACTTAAGCATAGCCACTGGAGAAAAGGTTTCGTCATAATCCACTCTTGGTCGTTGACGAAAACCCTTTGCAATAAGTCTAGTTTTGAAAGTCTCAACTTTTCAATCTACACCAAGTTTCTTCTTAAAGATCCATTTGCTCCCAATGGGTTTTAGCCCTTCAGGAGCAATTTCCAAAGTTCATACTTTGTTGGTGTACATGGATTCCATCTCAGATAGCATTGCATCCAGCCACTTCACAGAGTCTCCACTTGTGTTGGCCTGCTCGAAGCTAGTCGCGTCATCATCTTCCATGATGCAATCCCCGCTCCCACCATCAATGAGAAAACCGTAGTATCTCCCAGGTGGATGAGGAACCGTACTAGATCGGCGGAGAGGCTAGAGTTCATTAGGAACTATTGAATCTTTTGGTTCCACCAAATCTTCTGTTGTAGTTTGTGTAGCTGGAACTTCTTCCAGTTCTACCTCATTGCCACTAATTTCTTTTTCAAGAAATTCCTTTTCTAAAAAGGCGGCATGTCGAGAAACAAACACTTTTTGTTCCTCGGGGTGGTAGAAGATATTCTCTCGCGAATGCTTGGGATATCTTATAAACTTACACAGAAAAGACCTTGCCTCGAGTTTGTCCGGATTTTGCTTTTTAACATAGGCCCGGCAACCCCATATCTTAACAAAATTAAGACACGGTCTCTTTCCCTCCCATATCTCATATGGAGTGGTAGGCACTGATTTGGTTGGAACTCTATTCAATAGATATGTTGCTGTCTCAAGCGCATATCCCCAAAAGGAAATAGGCAACTCAGCAGTGCTCATCATAGAGCGCACCATATCTAATAGGGTGCGATTCCTCCGCTCCGATACGCCGTTGTGCTGTGGTTATAAGGAGGAGTAAGCTGAGAGAGAATCCCATTCTCTTTTAGATAGTCTAGGAACTCATTGCTTAAGTATTCTCCTCCTCGATCTGATCGAAGGATCTTAATACTTTTACCCGTTTGGTTCTCTACTTCGTTCTTACATTCTCTGAATTTCTCAAAAGCTTCAGACTTGTGTTTCAACAGGAACACATGTCCGTATCTTGAGAGATCGTCAGTGAATGTAATAAAGTACGAGGAACCATCCCTGGCATGTGTAGATATGGGACCACATACATTACTATGTATCAGTCCCAAGAGTTCCATAACTCTTTCTCCGTGTCCACTAAACGGAGTTTTGGCTATCTTGCCTTTGAGACATGACTGGCAAGTATCATAGGATGAAAATTCGAACGGATTCAAATATCTATCCTTATGTAAATTAGCTAGTCATGTCGCATTGATATGACCTAGTCTACAATGCCACAAGAAGAATTCGTTCATTTCTGAACTCTTTTTCTTGTGTGTGTTTTGTACATTAAGTATTGTAGTTTGATTTAGAACGTATATGCCATTATTTAACGAGCCTGATCCAATCAACTTTTGATTTAGGAAAATGTTCATAACATAATCCTGTACTACAAAATTATATCCTTCTTTACCAAATAAAGAAACTGATATAAGATTACATATCAGGGTCGGAATGTAATAGCATTCATTCAGAATCAATGTATTACCATTTGGTAATACAAGGTGATATTCGCCAACAGCTTTGGCTGCAACATTTGCACCATTCCCTACTCTTATGGAATGATCACCCTCTCCCAGTTCCCTACCTTTCCGTAGCCTATGTAACATATTACATATGTGGGATCCCGATTCGGTATCTAATACTCAGCACGTAGAGTGAACCGAGAAACAGTTCTCGATAACTAACACACCCGAAGAAGATGCATCAGCATGCTTATTCTTCGTTTGGGCGGCATGAGAATCCTGATATTCTCCTATTCCCTGCTCGGACTTATAACAATTATAAGTTGGAGCAGGACCAACGTTCTCCTGCTAAGTATAACAAGCGGGTTCGGTCAATACATCCATATTATTATCTTGATTAAGTCCTGACATGGTCGCTACCTGGAGAGAGAGAGAAGAAAACACTTTAGCGTATGCTCTTGCAACATTAGATTGGTTATTATCTTATCTAATCAGGATGGCTCGCACTGTTTTCATCAAATCTTCCTTCAAACCCTAAAAGGTAAGACTAGCCGGGATTAATTACACTTTACAAGTTCGCCAATCTTTCAGCCAGGCCAATATTGGTACTTTGAGGGAGGTTCCCTGTGCTTTCGCACGGACCTAATTAAAATAAACCTCGTTTTCCCAGAGGCATAACCCCGTAAACACCTTTCTAGACACCTACTTGATCGGCTAATTGTCATGTGTAAAACTCTCTCAGGAGTAACTCTTACTCCCAGTGGGTATCAGATCCAACTATCTCATAGAAGGTATGCAATCTCATTGCAAATTTCAACACTTGAAATTCCCGATAATACTTTTACCCCTAACGTCCTATGACGTTGACGGAGGCCAACAAAGCATAGGCTGCTAGTCAAGTTCAACCCGTATATTTCATGATTGAATCAAACCCACCCGCACGACCCTAGACGGAGGCCAACAAAGTCGTACGACTACCCTAATCTAATCTCATCTTATGTTGCAGATAAACACAAGTTAGCAACCGCACACTACGCCTTGACGGAGGCCAACAAACATAGCACGAATACTAAGTAGCACTCATCTGAAATGACAGAGGGTTACGCAAGTTTTTAAGAAAACCATGAGCGTAATGAACTTGATATCGTTGTAGAAACAAGTGATTTTGAAAAGGAGTGTTTTTTAGGCTTTTTCTAGTTTTGCTAAAGAGCTCACTCCCGGTGAAGAGATCTCGGCTCTTTCCTTATCGAATAAGGTGCAGGATATTTCATAAATACCGCTATGCAAAGCAAGAACTATAGAAGCTGTCAAAAACATAACCGAGTGAGTTGTAGCATCTGCTAGTTTCGCTAAAGAGGTCACTCCCGGTGAAGAGATCTCGGCTCTTTCCTTATCGATTAAGGTGCTGGATATTCTACAAGGAATACTGCTATGCAAAGCAAAAACTAGAGCTACCCTTTTTATAAATTTGATTCTACAACATCTTTTAGGTTTCTTTTTCTTTCATTAATCTCATTAACGAAATCCCATCATTTAAGCTTCCTAAGCATCACAGAACAAACGAAAATACAACGTACGCTTATGCCATCCGCATTCGTCACAGTGTTCCGTTATGCACCGTTAGGTTACTTAACTAACAACATAGCGGGGCGGGACTAGCGCGGGTGTAAAAAATAAGCAACGTTTATTATATATCATATATACAATAATAAAGCATTCGTCTCACGCATATAATATGATCGTATCACATAATATCAGCAGCAGAAGATAACATATGAAATATTGGATATATTAGGAGGTCCGTGTTTTATTTTGAGCCTGTATAAAACACGGATTCCACGGTCGCGATGAATAGCCAAACCCACATCCCTATACCCCTACGAGAGCGGCAAGTAACCCTACCAATTTTAGGGTTAGGAGACCCGGTCTCGACTCCTTGAGATGGCCTCCCACTGGACCCCAGAACCCGGCTACTTGTGCTCCCCTTCTTAGGTCTATCCTAATGCGGAAAAGTAAATAATATACAATGGTGACAGCATCCTCAACCCGGAAGTGCCCCAATAAAAGAATATTACATACAATGAATTTTACATGTATGAAAATAAAAACCCTCATCTCACATAAAAACCCTGGCTATTCAAAACACGACGATCCAATATAACATATCACAGCAACACATAACATCACATGTCATCAACGTAAGTAAATATGCCTATCAATATTGTCGTTGACATATAGCAACGACAACGGTGATATACCATATATTACACTTACGGTCACAGAAAAGAAAATGAAAAACTACAACATTTGGAATTCACAATCATCTTAGACATCGTAAACCCGAAATATCACATATTACAGATTTCATGCCTAACTATATGAATTCCAAATATTGTATCACATTACAGAAAAAGCTAGACGATGTTAAACATTCCGATCGAATCAACAAACACCCAAAATTTCCCAAAATGCTCAACACTTGAGCATAGTTTAGAAGTATCCATCACATGCCACAGTAGCAATGAACCAGCCATAGAAGGGTCAACCAATGCCTCACTTGTGGCACCGCTAAACTACCACAAAACCTAAGGTTTAGAGGCGGTTTTGACGGTCACAAAATCGAGTTAAGGATTTGTTCTTCTAGAGGGTTCACCGCATCACTTGCACGCTATTTGAATGTTCTTTAACTATAAGAAAGATCCAACTCTTGAAAAAATTTCAGCAAGTGAAAAAGTGGGTATTTGATATCCGTTCGAAATTTTTAACACCGTCTAAAATAACCGAAACAAAAACTAGAATTACAAACATGAAACACTCCGAATTGCCATTGCTAAAAGATAACATCACATGAAAAATTTGCAAAAGCAAACAACACCAAAAGTACCAAAACCCAGAGCCCAAAACACTATACAAATTTCAGCCTGGGGGAATTCGATCTGGCCGGTTTTTGGGTACATGATCTCGGCCAAATTTTTAGGGAATGGGCTAAAATTTGTACGGTGTTCATATTGTATCACATACATCACTCAGCAATTGTTTGGAACATTTTTTGACACTCTGAAAAAATTTACAGAAACTATGGTTTTTCGTCGGGTGTTTCAGAGTTGTTTCAGTTTCGTAATCCTACACTTATCCGTTTAATTCTCTAGCTAGGCTCTGATACCACAGTTTGGTTATCTATAACGACAGCAAGGTTTCGGGAGGCATCATCCATACCAAGTTAAATTTTTGCCATTTTAGATAACCTCAACCCTAGATCTTTAACTAGAGAATCAAACTAAACTAACATGTTAACACCTTAACATCTAAGAGTTAGGAATTACAACCTTTGTAGTCCGTTCCTTTACTTCATAAGCTCTGAGTTGAGGTCCCTTCGTTGCGATCATCAAGTACCCAGACTCTAGTGAGGCTCCATGAGGTGAATGAGACATCCTTGCTTGAAGACTTCACTAATCCAAGATGATCTACCTTGAGAAATCACAAACCCAAGCTTACACTTCACTAATGAAGTATTAGTGAAATAAACACCCTAATCTAAGTGGCTAGAATAGATGAGGATGATGAAGTAGGAATTTTGCTGTCTTTTGTTTTCTATTTCTCACAAACAATCATCACAAACTAAAAAGCAAGAAAGCTTTTGTTGTGAGGAAGAAGAAGATGAAGTTGTGATGAATGAATTATTGTTGAGGTTAGAAATACAACCAAGGTTAAGCATGTGTCATGGCTAACTCATGTAGAGAATAAACCATAGGCTAGGGTTAAAGTTAGGTTAACAAATATCAAGGATAAAACAAAGAGGGTCGACTTTGTCAAAGGATCATGAAGCTTCCTCAAAGCTCATCCAAAACATAATCCATACAAAAAGAATTAACCATAAAGAAATTGTTAACCCAAGTTTTAAACCCTAGCATGGTTTTAACCTTAGTTGTATTTGTAACCCTAACATATTACAATATTATATATCACATATACAATATTTTGTAACAAAAGAAAATAATACAATTAACATATATCACATATATATCAATGTATCATCAAGTGAGAAAAAGAATCTTTAAGTGAGCTTATATTAGTTAATGTAATATAATATATCAAATATATAATTATACATTAAATTATCAAATCAACACTTGATCTGATAATCCGGCTATTTTGCAAATAACCGACTAATATAATCTGTATCAGTTCATCGAATCAATACTTGATCCGATGACCCGGCTATATCACATATACCCGGCCGATATCACATATCGCGAGAATGGAATACGGTATCACATAAACATAATATTCTCGGTCCCGCACATATCACATATGTGCTCCTACTCCGTTTTACCTGAGTCAGGAAACCTCTGTATAAGACTCTAAAGAATCGTCAATACGCCGGCAGTAAGTGATAATCATATCAAACACCCACAAGCTGCAAGCGGTTAGCTAAACATAACAGCCACCCAGGTATTGAGCGATCAGAAGATAAACAAGCAAGCCTATACATTCTCCTGTGAATCCAACCAGTAACACTCCCGTACAGTCTGGTCTCTTCGTCTGATATGTCACATATCCAGTATAGGGGTGGTAAACGTCAGACCCCAGTAACCGATAAGTCGTGTTGATGTGTGGCTCATAATGGGTCGAGAAACTACTGATAACCCTTACCAGTAGCACTCCATATCATCCCTATCCAGGGACTTCCAGTTATAGCCAATCGAATACAGCGCGACATCAACTCCTAATACCGGGAGAGACGAAACCCCTCCTATCGCTCATTGCCTCCATGTGATTCGGGACTGTACCTAAAAGCCACCGTTTTGCACGTTCTCATGAACGTGGTAAGGTGGAAATCAAAGTACAGTGGGCATCACACAAGACTCTATGACGATCTTGGGTCTACAGACTAACTTGTACCAGTGTCACCAGAAAACTGCTATCTGACGATAGATATAATACCATCTAGGAGTTCTCGACGAGTCCGTTCAGTGTACCTAGTCTCTACTGAGCATCCGTATACCTTCTCTGATGTCAAACACCAATGGATATAGGATCATCCATCGCTCATCATATGGGTCGAGAAGCGTATACGTTAGTCTACTCTGGAGTATCGATGCCCTGTCTTGATACTCCCTTGACTAGGAACAGTTATAGGATGTACTCTTGGACTACCCTGGCCTTACTAGTATGATCTGCATCATAGTCCTAGTAGTCAAGTACATATCCTAAGGGCATTATCAACATGTGAGAGCAAGATAGTAAACCAATACAAGTCAACATGTTAAGACAAAGTGAAACCAAATAGCATACTATCATGTCGAGCAAGAAATTCCTCTCTATATATATCCAAGCTTCCACTATAATATACATCATATGTAGAACAATGGCCTTTAGGGCATATATATAACTAACAGGAATGATGGTCCATTCGGGACCACTGGCAGATAAACCGCCAATGGTCGCTCTTAAAGACAAGGGTAATATTTCAAATCCTCTGCAAGCCTCACCAACAGCTAAGAAGGAAATGATTCCAAAAGGAAAGTTGGACGCATATGTCGCTCAACAAGTTAAAACTCACTATACCAGTGAAGCTGTAAATAGGTCAATCAAGACCGGTCGATCGTATCCGATGTGCTACGATCAAGTACAGTACCCGCCAGAATATATACTTTCAACGTTCCATTTGTACAAAGGAACCAGAAATTCTCGCCAGTACATCGCGCGATTTAAATTTATGTGCCCCAATACTGGAGGAAATTATATACTTCTCCTCCGACAGTTCGTCAGCATTCTGGTGGGTATCGTCTTCGAATGGTATGCGGAACTCCCAAGTGATTCCTTGAAGACCTTCGACGGGATGGATATGCTCTGTTGTCAGAGATTCGCTAGTATGAATAAATACACTACCGTGGCGGCGTTGGTTAACGAAAACATTAGACCAAATGAGACTTGGGTTTAATATGCTACCCAATAATGAAATCTTTGGTCAAAATGCGAGCAACGCATCGATAAAGCTGCAGCCTTGGGAATGTTCATAGCCACCCTTGACCCAAATTCAAAGGTGTTCCCATATATGGCCCTCTTCAAGCCGACGACCTTCCAAGAACTAATAGAAAATATGGCTCGATTGGATCAGATGGGTCAAGACCCTTCCTCATCCGATGAAGATAAATGAAAAGCAAATATAATATGGCGTTTTTCATCAACGCTCAATAAAAATGAGCGTCTCTAAAGCAACTTGTTGCCACAATAGCGACGGCATGGGTACTCTCTTCCCCCCGAAATATACACAGGGGGCATATTCCTCACTGGTGGAAGAATCTCTACGTGAGATGGGTCTTTCTTCTTAAAGACCAGAAAAGATATCAAGGGACCTACAAGCGGGTCTTGCAATCAAGTAGAATATCCCACTTGAACTAAAAACCATGGGAAGGATGTGAAATCCATGTCCCACTCCGAATTAGACGATGGGGGGAAAAAGCCAAAGAAGAAAACCCAATAGAATAAGTAACATGATATTTCGTTCCTTCATATGTGATGATTCTTCGTCAGCGTCAGAAAGCGATATTGATGAATAGGGGGCATGTGCCGTGTTAAGTACCCTGTATTTCCCGCAAAAACAACCCGATTGGTACGATGATAAACGAAGTAGTCTAAGAGGGTGAAAATAGCTTAAGGTGTGAAGTGTCCATACATACAAAGGACAAGCATCAACGCCTAAGCAAACAAGCATTGGAAAGAATGAGTTATGCAACTCCCCGACCAAATGATGATAATGGACCGAAATGTCCCTAAACTAGCGCGTCGCCTCAAACAAGGGGATAATGGACCGAAACGTCCCTAAACTAGCGCATCACCCTAAATACGGCGATGATGGACCGAAATGTCCTTAAACTAGCGCGTCGCCCCAAATAAGACGATATGCTCTATTTGTTGGTGTATATGCCCTAGAGGCCATTACTTTATCATACTAGATTGTATATTACTTGATGGAAGCTTAGGATATTCATAGTTGTATAGACAATCTTGCTCGAAATGGTAGTATGCTACTTGGTTTGTTTCTAGTTCAATGTATGCATGTGTTTCTTTTAACATATCGCCTATACACATTAGTGGAGCCCTTAGGATCTTTGCTTGATTACCAGCGTTGTGATGGCAGTCACACTAGTGGGGGCTGGGTAATCTACAAGCACATCCTTATACAGGTCCCTAGTCGTAGGATTATCGAGATGGGGCATCGATACTCTGGAGTAGACTAGCGTATGCGCTTCTCATCCCAGCAGGAGAGATGGTTTGTCCCACGGCCGTCAGTACGTCATACTTGAGATAGTATGAGGGTGCTCGTTAGGTTACGAGTACACTAGATAGGACTCGTCGGGAACTGTTGGTTGGTACTATACCTATCGTCAGATAACAGTTCCCAGGTGACAGGAGTAGAGCTTAGTCCGTCGACTTGACACTGCTATTTCGCCTCGAGTGTGTTCCCACTGTACTTTGATTACTACCTTACCACGGCTCAAAGGAGTCGTGCAAACAGGTAGTAGTTGAGTGCAGTCCCGAAGCACTTGGAGGTAGTGACGGTTAGACATGATTCGTCTCTCCCGGTATTGGGGGTTGATATCGCGTTGTGTCTAGGAGAGCCATTACATAAAGTCCTTGGCCAGGGCAAGCAAGATATACTGGTAGGTTTCTAGTGTTATCTCATGGTGTTTTGGGCTACACTTCGACACGACTTATACCGCTATTAGGGGACTGACGTTTACCATCCCCTAGGCCCGCCATGCGATATTCTCAGACGAACAGATCGGACTGTATGGAGATTGTCACATTCAGGCTCAGTAGGAGTTCGGATGGGTTTACCTCATCGGCCTTCTTATCGATATCTACCTGGGGACCGTTACGTACAGCTAGTGCTACTTGCGGTCTATGGTTAACCAACTGCCAGTGTAGTATCGAGTCTTTAGAGTTCCACACAGAGAGTTTTCCTGCACTGAGCGAAACGTGTAGAGGCCGTATAGTTTTACGGTAAGGCTACGATCACTTACGTGCACTTGTGTGCGTATGCTGTTTGGGCAGACAATACTAGTGGGCTTTGGTTTAAGCCGGATCCTAGTATTGTATGGATGGATTAGTTTTGTCTTCTGTGCATTCGCATTCTACGGAATGCGGATGCGGGTGTGTATGCACAGTTATGAGGAGCGAAGAAGAAGGAGGTGGCTCATTAGGACTTTGACAGTTGGTTCGGTCAAAACCATTATGAGCCGGGGACATTATTTACTAATCCTTTTAATGATAATTATGTTATGGCTAATTGCTTTGACCATTTGACCATACTTGACGTTGTTGACCGTTTGACCAAAGTTGACTAGGATCTTCATGAGAGGTCTAGATTCTTCTTTTGGTTTTGTTTTTATTTTTGTGATGAAAATGGTCAAGTCAAGGTATCCATCCACTTTATCATGATAAGATTAGTAATCATGATGTTTATGCATTATTATTTCCATGGTTCATTTTCTTGGTTCATAATTCTTTTCTCATTCTCTCTCTTGAAATGAGAAGCTCCATGGTTGCTCCTTCATCTTCCTCCTCTTGATTTTTCCTTTGATCTCATGTGTTGAGAAAATAAGGATCCAAATTAACAAACACATCCATCTTCTTCTTCTACAAAACCTAGGACATCAAGCTTAGCAACCTTGTTGCCCTAGTTACCTCGGCTTGAGGTGGAGCTTGGAAAACAAACTCTCGGGTGGATCGTCTTCGACTCAAGGAGGCCGCGGAGGTGACCAAGATCCGGATCGATCCTCGGAGCTTGGATGGACGAGCAGGACAGCGGAGAGAAGACCTGAAGGACCGGTATCGTGAGGTATAATCTCTATGACATAGTAGATAGAATCTCATGTAATTTGCTAGGTTTTTGTTTAGCAAAGATCCTCCTTTTAGTCCATGTTGCCATGTGTCAAAAAATCGTTTTTTACCGTTTCCGCTTCCCCGTAAGAACCGGGGTAGGCAACGTGGACTTACACTGGTATCAGAGCCTAGCTAAACACAAACTAGCATGTTAGCAAAGTTTTTAGAATTTCGATCCGAGAAAAAATCGCGAAACATGTCTGGAAAATCAACTTTCTGCCGATTTTTAAAACCGCTCCAAAAATAATTTGACATACCTCAAAAATCGGCTCAGGGTTTTGTTAGAACACACAGCAAAAAAGAGCCGCTGACTCGGCCAACTCACCACAGAACCGCGGCCAGACCATGCGTTTGGCCGCGGATCCGCGGCCGAGTTGACTCGGCCGTGACTCGGTTTTGCTACAGTCTTTTCAATGTTATGTTTTGGGATTTTTAATGTATTTTGTTTCTGCCCAGAATTTCCAGAGAACAAAGTTGTGTTTGGGGTAGTTGCAAATCCGTATTTTTGATCGAAATTCTATAGACTTTGGCTAATGAATTTTATCTGTGATGTGATATATGTATTGAACGTCTGCTAATCGCTATACGTCGATTAGTAGGGGTTATACATATCTGTGATCTGTAATGTTGATGGTTTGTGTATATGAACTCGTTGGATTGTCGCGGATGAATAGCCGGGGTTTGTGAGATAAGAGTTTCTTTTTCTTTCATTCAATGTAAAATTTGTAATTGATGTAATATTATTTCTATGGCCGCACATCCGGGATGAGGTTGTAGCCGCCATTGTATATTATTTCTTTTACCGTTTTTGCTCCTAGGATAGACCCAAGGTGGGATGCACAAACTATCGGGTATCTCGAAGTGCCGAGTGGCCTACTCACGTTGTTGAGGGAGGTTGCTTCACTTCGGGTACTTGGCGGGTAGTTTGCCGCACCCGTAGGGGTCTAGGGTAGGGTTTGGCTATTCATCGCGATCGTGTAATCCGTCTTTCGTTGCAGGCTCGAATGAAACACGGATTCCTAGTATATCCAAAGTGTTCATCTGTGATCTGGAATGGCTATCATTGCATCTGACGAATGTATATATCTATATATGATATCTAGTAGGCGTTTCTTATCTTTTGCATCCGCGCTAGTCCAGCCCCCGCTCCGTCGTTAGTTAAGTAACCTAACAGGTGATGACGGGGCCTCGTGGCGAATGCGGATGGCATAAGCGTACGTCATATTTTCGTTGTTTTCTGCAATGGTAGGATTAAATGATGGGATGTATTAAATTAATGCAAGAAAATAAACCAAAGTTAAAGTCGTTGGAACAAATTCAAAACCACTCGGTTTCTTTTCAAAACAGAAAACTTTAAAAAATGCGGAGCTTAAACCATCCTTTTAAAAGCTATCAAGGTTCCTTCGATTATATCAAGTTCACTACGTTCACGGTTTCGCCAAAACTATTCATAGCCCTCCGTCGTTTCATATGAATATCCAACAGTATTCAAGCTGTGTTTGTTGGCCATAGTCAAGGCACAGTGATTGGTAGCTGGTGGGTATTCATATGTTGCATAGATAGATGCGTTGGTTTGGGACAGTTGTATTACTTTGTTGGCCATACTCAAGGGTATATACGGGTGGGTTCAAATCAACCTGGACAATGACGGGTAGAACTTGACATGTGACTTATGATTTGTTGGCCTTAGTCAAGGTCATAAGAGTATGGGGCAAAAATCCACATCGGGAGTTTCTAAAGAAACTGAAACTTGCTAGTGTTGCATACCATTTGGAGTGTGATGATTCTGGTAGGATTCCTTCAGTTTTATCACACGATGATATTTGGATCCCGATCCTACTGTGAGTATATGCTACTCCTCGGGAACTTTCTCACTTAACGATCAATGCTATAAACCAAGTAGGTGTTTAGAAAGGTGTTAGCGGGGCTACGCCCATAGGGAAAAGAGGTTACTTAATTAAGGAACTTTGCGAAAGCGTTGGAAAACCTCCCTCGAAGTACCGACACCAGCCTGGCTGAACGGTTAAGCAAGTATTGTACGGTGAGATTGATCCCGACTAATTCTTTTTTTATAGTTTGAGGAAGGATTCGAGAAACAGTGGGAGCCATCCTGTTTAGATAAACTAAAAACCAATCTAAACTTGCAAGAGTATCATGCTGAGTGTTTTCTTCTCCCTCTCTTAATTGCAGCGACCCAGTGACCACACATAGGTTACATCTAGATAATAAAATGACTGAATCTGACTGTTATGATTGGCAAAGGTCTGTCCAGATGTCCATTGCCCATGACGAGCTGGGACACCTCTTAACTAATCAAACCCCTGCCGTCTCAGGACCAGTTTCCCCTGTCACGGATATTGATATCCGTAAAACTTCGGAAAAAGACTGTGCGAAAGCCAAGTGCCTCGTGTTAGCCTCAGTTGATGGTGCATACCAGAGGAAGCACGAGAAGATGGACTTAGTTTCTATCTTCCTCCATAACAAAGATTTATATGGAGAGCAATCTCGTATCGCAAGATATGAGACCTCGAACGAATTGCTTCAAGCGAGGTTGGCTATCGGGTCATCTGTAGGGGCAACGTCCTTACAAACACCAGCTATTTTGAGCTCACGGACCTGAAGACCACGTTGAAGAACGGGTCAAATACTGACTTGATTGTACAGTTTCTGCCCTCTACTTATACCCTGAAGGAAACCAGGGTAGTAGAAGGAAAGGGAAGGGCAAAAGTTTCAGGACTGGATATAGTAAAGGAGGGACGTTCCTATTGTTATGGGAATGAACATTGGCAGAAGGATTGCAGGGCTAGCAAAGCCAGTAGCCAGGATTCGAAGCATGTTGTGGCTTCGGCTTCGGGTGTGTTTGTAGTAGAAAACTGTATGTCAGTTAACCCTACTTCCTGGGTATTGGATACCGGATCAGGATCTCACATCTGTAATTCGTTGCAGGCTCTGAGAAACCATAGGGTTATCAGGATAGATGATATGACTCTCAGGGTTGCCAACGGAATGAGCATGGACGCTAAATCCGTAGGGGAATATCATCTTGGACTGACAACTGGGCAGATATTGATTATGTGTGACTGTTTGTATGTACCTAGTGCGACTTGTAATATCATATCTGTATCCTTACTTTCTAAGGAAGGATATGATTTTACTTTTGTAAGCGATGTGGTCCACATCCACCTAAATTAAGTTCTGATTGGGTCAGGTACATTAGAAAACAGGATTTACGTATTGAATCAAGCTCAGATTTTCAGTGTCCAGAACACACTTAAAAGAAAGTCTCCGGAATTAAATCATGCTTTCTTATGGCATTGTAGACTGGGTCACATTAATGAGACGCAGTTAACAAAGTTACATAAAGAGGGATACTTGAATCCGTTCGAGTATCAGTCTTATGCCACTTATGAATCTTGTCTCATGAGAAAGATGACAAGGACTCCGTTCACTGGACACGGAGTAAGAGCGAGCGAGCTCTTGGGACTCATACACAGTGACGTGTGTGGTCCAATGTCTATACATGCGCGAAGTGGTTATTCATACTTCATTACTTTCACAGATGATTTCTCTAGGTATGGACATGTCTTCCTGATGAAGCACAAATCTGAGGCCTTTGAGAAATTTCAGGAATATAAGAATGAAGTTGAAAAACAAATAGGCAAAAGTATCAAGAAACTGAGATCTGATCGAGGTGGTGAATAATTGAGTGCCGAGCTTCTGGGCTACTTAAAAGAGAATGGAATTCTCTCTCAGCTTACTCCTCCATACACACCACAGCACAACGGTGTATCGGAAAGGCGGAATCGAACTCTATTGGATATGGTTCGTTCCATGATGAGTAAGGCTGAGTTACCGCGATCATACAGAGGTTATGCACTAGAATCAGCTGCATATCATTTGAACAAGGTTCCCTCCAAGACTGTGCCTACCACACCATATCAGATGTGGTGTGGGAAGAAACCCCATCTTCAATATCTGAAGATATGGGGATGTCCAGCTTTTGTTAAAAAGCAGTATGCGGACAAACTCGAGGCACGCTCAGTACTGTGTAAGTTTGTGGGATAACCAAAGAACTCCAGGGGGTATCTTTTCTATTACGCAGAGGAATAAAAGGTTTTTGTTTCTCGTTATGCCCACTTTCTAGAATATCAGTTTTTAGAAAAAGGAACAAGTGGGAGCGCAGTAGAACTGGAAGAAATTCCAGAACCACAAGCTATTACTAAAATCTTGGAAGAACCAGAAGTTTTAGGAGAACCGGACATCCTAGCGGCACTCCGCAGGAGTAGTAGACAGTCTCATCCGTCCGAGAGATACTACGGTTTTCTCATAGAAGGGGATAGAGAGGATTGCACCATTGATTATGATGAGCCTACTAGCTTCCAGCAAGCCATTCAGAGCGGTGACTCAGTAAAATGGCTGGATGCAATGCGGACCGAGATGGAGTCCATGTACACCAACAAAGTTTGGACTTTGGACTTTGCTCCAGAAGGGGTAAAACCCGTAGGCTGCAAATGGATCTTCAGAAAGAAGATTGGTGTAAAGCTAAACTTGTTGCAATGGGTTTTCGTCAAAGACCTGGTTTGGACTATGACGAGACCTTTTCTCCAGTGGCTATGCTTAAATCCATTCGGATCCTTCTTGCCATTGTTGCCTTCCACGATTATGAGATCTGGTAAATGGATGTAAAGACGGCTTTCCTAAATGGAAATTTGGAAGCGTGCGTCTATATGGATCAGCCGGAGGGATTTATTCAGAGTGGGAGCAGCGGTAAAGTGTGCAAGTTGCTCAAGTCCATCTATGCACTGAAGCAGGCATCGCGGAGTTGGAACATCTGCTTTGATGATACTGTCAAAGAATTCGACTTTATCAAAAACCCAGATGAACCATGCATTTACAGTAAGATTGTAGGGAGAACTGTGGTATTCCTCGTCTTGTACGTGGATGACATTCTCCTAATAGGAAATGATATTCCTATGCTACAGTCAGTCAAAGGATTCTTGTCACAGAGGTTCTCCATGAAGGACCTGGGCGATGCCAACTACATTCTGGGGATCCAAATCTATCGTGATAGATCTAAGAGGATGTTGGGACTTTCACAGTCCAGGTACATCGACACCATACTGAAACGATTCAGTATGGAAGATTCAAAGCGCGGTAATCTACCGGCTTGTCACGGAATCACCTTCTCCAAAGAGATGTCTCTCAAGACTGATTTGGAAAGGGCTCGCATGTCATCTATACCCTACACATCTGCGGTAGGCTCTATAATGTATGCGATGTTGTGTACCAGACCAGATGTAACATACGCATTGAGCGTTGTAAGCCGGTATCAGTCGGACCCAGGGGAGAAACACTGGATAGCAGTAAAGAACATTCTCAAGTACCTGAGAAGGACTAAGGAGATGTTCTTGGTGTATGGCGGAAAAGACCTCCAGATCGAGGCCTTTGCTTACTCCAGCTTCCAGAGTGACAAGGATGACTCCAAGTCCATGTCGGGTTACGTCTTTACCCTCAATGGAGGGGCGGTTTGCTGGAAGAGCTCCAAGCAGGAAACCGTTGCTGACTCAACTATGGAAGCGGAGTACATAGCTGCTTGCGATGCCGCAAAAGAAGCTATCTGGATGAAGAAGTTCCTCATGGAGCTTCAGGTGGTTCCTACCATTGTTGATCCAATACCGCTGTATTGTGATAACAACGGCACTATAGCTTTAACGAAGGAACCCAGGTCCCATCAGAAGTCTAGCCACATTTTGAGGCGGTACCACCTGATCAGGGAGATCGTAGATCGCCAGGAGATCGAGGTGAAGAGAGTAAATTCGGAGAATAACACTGCAGATCCATTCACGAAGCCCATACCCCAGACTCAGTTCGAGCGGCTGATCGAGATGATAGGTCTTCGATACGCCAGTACATGGCCTTAGTGCAAGTGGGAGATTGCTAGTGTATATGCCCTAGAGACTATTACTGTATCATACTAGATTGTATATTACTTGATGGAAGCTTGGGATATTCACAGTTGTATAGACAATCTTGCTCGAAATGGTAGTATGCTACTTGGTTTGTTTCTACTTCAATGTGTGCATGTGTTTCTTTTAGCATATCGCCTATACACATTAGTGGAGCCCTTAGGATCTTTGCTTGATTACCAGCGTTGTGATGGCAGTCACACTAGTGGGGGCTGGGTAATCTACAAGCACATCCTTATACAGGTCCCTAGTCGTAGGATTATTGAGATGGGGCATCGATACTCCGCAGTAGACTAGCGTATGTGCTTCTCATCCCAGCAGGGGAGATGGTCTGTCCCACAGCCGTCAGTACGTCATACTTGAGATAGTATGCGGGTGCTCGTTAGGTTACGAGTGCACTGGACATGACTCGTCAGGAACTGTTGGTTGGTACTGTACCTATCGTCAGATAACAGTTCCCAGGTGACAGGAGTACAACTTAGTCCGTCGACTTGACACTACTACTTCGCCTCGAGTGTGTTCCCACTGTACTTTGATTACTACCCTACCACGGCTCAAAGGAGTCGTGCAAACAGGTAGTAGTTGGGTGCAGTCCCGAAGCACTTGGAGGTAGTGACGGTTAGACATGATTCGTCTCTCCCGGTATTAGGGGTTGATATCACGCTGTGTCTAGGAGAGCCATTACACAAAGTCCCTGGCCAGGGCAAGTGAGATATACTGGTAGGTTTCCAGTGTTATCTCACGGTGTTCTGGGCTACACTCCGACACGACTTGTACCGCTATTAGGGGACTGACGTTTACTACCCCCTAAGCCCACCATGCGATATTCTCAGACGAACAGACCGGACTGTATAGAGATTGTCACATTCAGGCTCAGTAGGAGTTCGGATGGGTTTACCTCATCGACCTTCTTATCGACATCTACTGGGGACTGTTATGTACAGCTAGTGCCTCTTAAGGTCTGTGGTTAAACCCACTGCCAGCGTAGTGTCGAGTTTTTAGAGTCCCACACAGAGAGTTTCCCTGCGCTGAGCGAAACGTGTAGAGGCCGTATGGTTTTATGGCAAGGCTACGATCACTTACGTGCACTTGTGTGCATATGCTGTTCGGGCAGACAATGCTAGTGGGCTTTGGTTTAAGCCGGATCCTAGTATTGTATGGATGGATTAGTTTTATCTTCTGTGCATTCGCATTCTACGGAATGCAGATGCGGGTGTGTATGCACAGTTGTGAGGAGCGAAGAAGGAGGTAGCTCATTAGGGCTTTGACAGTTGGTTCAGTCAAAACCATTATGAGCCGGGGACATTATTTACTAATCTTTTTAATAATAATTATGTTATGGCTAATTGCTTTGACCATTTGACCATACTTGACTTTGTTGACCGTTTGACCAAAGTTGACTAGGATCTTCATGAGAGGTCTAGATTCTTCTTTTGGTTTTGTTTTTATTTTTGTGATGAAAATGGTCAAGTCAAGGTAGCCATCCACTTTATCATGAAAAGATTAGTAATCATGATGTTTATGCATTATTATTTCCATGGTTCATTTTCTTGGTTCATAATTCTTTTCTCATTCTTTCTCTTGAAATGAGAAGCTCCATGGTTGCTCCTTCATCTTCCTCCTCTTGATTTTTCCTTTGATCTCAAGTGTTGAGAAAATAAGGATCCAAATTGACAAACACATCTTCTTCTACAAAACCTAGGACATCAAGCTTAGCAACCTTGTTGCCCTAGTTACCTCGGCTTGAGGTGGGGCTCGGAACACAAACTCTCGGGTGGATCGTCTTCGAATCAAGGAGGCCGCGGAGGTGACCAAGATCCGGATCGATCCTCGGAGCTTGGATGGACAAGCAGGACAGCGGAGAGAAGACCCGAAGGACCGGTATCGTGAGGTATAATCTTTATGACATAGTAGATAGAACCTCATGTAATTTTCTAGGTTTTTGTTTAGCAAAGATCCTCCTTTTAGTCCATGTTCCCATATGTCAAAAAATCGTTTTTTACCGTTTCCGCCTCCCCGTAAGAACCGGGGTGGGCAACGTGGACTTACACTATTGAGATCTATATTACAATCGAAGTCCCAACGGTGAAGGTTACAACTCAAGTCCTACCGGCTACACAGCTACTCCAGCGATGAAGCCACCCCCAGGTCCTACCGGTAAACAGATGGGTCACCTGCGGCGAAACTACTTTCGAGAGTTCCATTATTTGGAAAAAAAAATGGTATGTCCACGAGCGAAATGGGCACGGATGGAAACCCGAAAAGGCGCCGTGAGTAAAAACAACAGGATTGCCGACGAGTTTGCGAAAACCCGAAAGGGCGCAATCTCGTTAAAAAAAGAATGCAGAAAGAAAAAAATGGTATGTCCATAAGCAAATGGGCATGGATGAAAACTTGGAACGGCACCGTGAGTAAAAACAGTAGGACTGCCGGCGAGTTTGTGAAAACCCGAAAAGGGTGCAAACTCGTAAAATAAAAAAATTATATGCATTTGGAAAGTCTTCTCGACCCTATGAGGAGAAAATACCTACGTGAGATCCCTACGACTTACAAAAGTTCAACATACTTAGGAGTCCACACGATTCTAAGGGAGAAATTACACTTTCGAGATCCTCACGACTCGTAAGGAGAATGCCCCCTACAAGACCATCACGGCTCATGGGATTCAAAAGCCTTAAGTTATAGGGATCTAAAGCAGTTCTTAAGCCATCATATCCCCAAAGTTGCCCTACAAGTGGTCCAATATCGACTCTTATATACCATCCATGGGCATAAATAAATATATTCACCACCAAGTTCTTCCAATGGCGAGAAATATTCTCATATGGTGAACGACACTTGTATGTCCTCTCGACTTACAAGGAGAAAATACTCTTGTAAGGTCCTTACGACTTGTAAGAGAAAACACACTTAGGAATCCCCATTATTCCTAAGGATAAAATACACTTACGAGATCCTCTCGACACATAGGAAGAAATACCTTTATGAGACCCTTACGGCTCATGAAGTCAAAAGCCTTGGTCGACAGAATCTTAACCCTGTTTGCTAAGCCATTTTTTTTCAAATCAACAAAGGCAAATGATGATTCGCTCCTGGTAATATCCCAGTTGTAGCGATACTGATGCGTAAACAGGCGTCAAACTCTAAGTTCTCCACGGCAAAATGATGATTCACTCCTGGCAATATTCCAGTCGTAGCGATATTGACGCCAAAATTGGTGTCCGGACCCAAGTCCTCGACTCGCAATAAAATCAACGAGTAAAAAAAAGCCGAAATGTTTGGGCAACTCGCAATAAGAAACTGCAAGTAAAATAAATGATATAGCCGAAATGATTGGGCACCACGAAAAATAGCCGAAATGATTGGGCAATCGCGGATTTCGTGATATAAAATGCTGAAAAGTTAGAGCATCGCGGAAATAAAAAAAATATATATATATAATAAAATAAAAATTTTCTGCCCAAAAGGTAAGTCCACACAGACCCCTGTATACAATCCATGGGCACAAATGAAAGAAAGGGAACCATATTTTCCCACCGGGCTCCCTCAAAAGAAGAGTCAGATCTCGACAACATTTACAGCCTAGAGATCAGCTCGACTTTCTTCTCATTCCAACAGGATGCAGACGCAACGTCATCAAAGACCCAAGGGTCAATTAAAAGTGAAGTGATGGCAAAATCCTAGCTCAAGATCTCAACAACAACATCTACAGCCTACAGACCATCTCGACACTCCTTCTCAGTGCAGACACGACGTCAACAAAGACCCAAAGGTCGAATAAAAGTAGAGTGATGGTAAAATCCTAGCTCCAGATCTTAATGGTAACATCTACAGCCAAGAGATGATCCCTACGTCCTTCTCATTCCGGCAGGATGCAGATGCGACGTCAACAAGGACCTAAGGGTCAAGAAAAAGTGGAGCAACGACATATTCTTAGCGTATAGACTCCCAGCACCCACGTATATGATCGCCATCATAATGCTGGTAGTCAGGAAAGAATCTTATGGGCTCTATCAACATGTACATGATGATAAAGATAAACCAGATAGTATACTATCATCTCGAGTAAGACCGTTCTACTGGTATAGGTCCCTCCTTTCAATCATCATAATCACCTGCCTGCGATTACGATAATTGCCTTGAGGGCACTATAGCCAAAAATCTCCCACTTGCACTTAAGGCCAATTATTGCGGTGTCGCATACTCACAGCTCGTGTGATATCGAACACCCAACTTCTTTACTAATCAGTTTCACAAAGCCCATTTATGAAACTATTGCGTTTGAGAAATAGCCTCAGTGAATGGATCCGTTCCAATGTTTCTTTCTGTATCTCTCTTTATCTCAACTTCGTGGAGAAAGCTATCTCCCGAAATGAGCAATACTTGTCTTAGAATTTGTCTGGATATCTGATGGAACCCAGTTCACAAATGAACTCCAAATCCAGCAAATTTCTTAGACTGTATCATCCACTGAATTTAATCAATATCCTGCGCCATACCTTCCTCAGTATCCGCTTGGACCACCTGTCCAACATACTGTCTCTTAAAAGAAGGAGAACTATAATTCTGACAGTCACTCTGTCATCCAGGTCATCTTGGAAGCCTGAAATGATAACCGTCTCCTGAAGGAGGCTGCGATTACCATATCCCTAGAACATCAATTTATGTTCATAAACTGCTTCCGAACGTTTCTCCAGGATTGGATTAATATATCTGCTTATTGCAGCTAGTGCAAAAACAACATCTGGTGTGGTACTTGACATTTCATGATTAACTCATTTGGCTAAGCAAGTGATATGCTAATCATGCGGATCCCTCTCCCTTTTAGTCTGTAAGACACCTTTAGAAAGGGTGACTCCATCACCTGCAGGTACACCACTATGTTAGGAGTCGTCTATTCTAAAATACCTTTACAATAATGTCAAAGTACCTAGATTAGGATACTTCCCAAATCTAGATCTAAAACCATAGATCTAGTAATTAGAAACCCTAATATTATATCCATATCTTATGAGGAGAAACAACTTTGTGACAACCACAGTATAACCGATCGTAGTATAGGAATATTTCTTCCTATCAAGTGCATGTCCTCCCAATACCTGGACATCACTCTCTACTACCTTCTTACCAGATCCATCTCCTATTCTGATGAACTCAAGGCCTATGACTGTCACATCAAAAATAGATGATCTATTTCCGCTATATATGCTTTTGTCTATAAATAGACATAAGCTACTTGCCCACTATGCTTCCGCTGCTCCCACTGATTACAATAACTCTCTAGCAGAGTCATATACACGTGCACTTCTAAAGCTAGTTTAGAACGACGCTATATTCATCCTCCTGCTGGGTCTTATAGTCTAGAACAGCAGCAATGGAAAGTCTGGGTAAACAAGAACCTCCCTGTCACCATCTCTGAGAAGACCGAAGTACCTCTCGGGTGCCTGAGGTTACCCACCAAATCTGTGGAGTGGCTAATAGAACGTCGAAACCAATTGAATCCTCAGGTTCTGGAATCACTTCCAGTTCTACCATACTCCCACTTCTGTTTTCTAAAAAAATCCATTTTACTAACATTATGGCGAGTCAAGAACAATATAAATATTGATCTTCCTGATAGTAGAAAGTTAACTCTCGTCAAAGCCCAGGATAACCCACAAACAGTCATTACTGAAACGTGCCTCGAGTTTATCCGGATTCTGGTTTTAAGCATCAACCGGAAAACTCCCTATACCTTAACATCGTTAAGATATAAATTGATTCTATATATATCCAATATAGAAACAAAAGCACTAATTTAATTGGAACCAGATTCAAATCATGCAGCTGTCTCCAGTGCATATCAACCAAATGGAAGGAGGCCATTCATCATTACTCAACTAGGAGTGCATCCATATATGAGTAACCTGAAAGAGAAGCAAGTTCTCAAAACCATTACTATCAACAGAATACCAAACTCAAGTATCTATATCTTCGACTTCCTCGAAGAGTCCTGATACTTCCAAGAAATGGTTCTCTACTTTATTCTTATACCTATAACTTCTCAATATCTGGACCTTGCATTTCAGCGAAATACCTGTCTAAAGTTAGAGAAGTCATGAGTAAACAGAATGCTTGGGATAAAAGGCTCAGTTGTTGTTGATGAGTAAACAGAATATAGTGCGAGTACCAACCCCATTGTCCTAATAGACACTAGAGAACATACAATACTTTGTACAAGTCCCCTGAGTTCAATAACTCAAATCCTGTGCATCGTAGGTTGAAAAATTATACTATGGTTAAGAAGAATTACACCGCTGTTGAATGCACCTTACCTAATCACCAACTGATATAAGCAAATGTCATAGACATAATATCAAAAAGTTATATCTCAATTTATAAAATAAACGTACAGATATATCAGTTTGAAATTGGTGCATAATAACGGATATTCAAAACCAAATATTTGCCATCCGGTAAAATCCAGATGATTTCCTCAAATATCACCAATTGCAACGAATTCCGATATAATGAGGATATAATCATCCAATTACCAATATTTTACTCCCACTCACCATTTGTAACACCATACAGATGTGAAAAACCGATCCGGTAAATACATACCCTGGAGTTAGATTCCAATTGGGAAAACAATTTTCAATTAAAATCGCACAGTCGGACTGAAACATGAAAATGTTTCGAAGGGGTTAACCTGGTATTCTTAGTAACGCCTTTTCCACTATCCTGATTCATGACAGTAACCATATACTTACCTGCCCTCACTCCAATCTCATTATTATGTCTTTACTTATTACCTTCTGTACACCACTTTTAGGCTAATTGGTTTTCTTCCTTCCCTATCCTTCGGCACCAGCCTAAGGTTTGGAAGAAGACTATCCAATAAGCGCAATAGGTGTACTCTCCTAATCCTAGGAGCCCTCGCAACCTGAGAGAAGGTAAAGGGAAAAGACATCTGAATAATCCTATTATATTTCTCCTGAATCGGAAACCATCCTCGAATCTCGAACGAATTCCTTCGAGTTCGTATGTAACTATACGATGGCATATCTAATAGAAGTGGATATCCGTAGTGATACGGAGTGTTCTGGAGAAATCCAAAGTGGATGTGGGAGTGGCAGGGGTATACACGGTTTTGTTGTGAATGATGCTGGTCGCAATTTTCTTTGCCTTTAATCTAATCACTTTATATATCTTTACTTATTACCTTCTGTACACCCCACTTAGGATTAATTGGTTTTCTTCTTTCCCTACCTTTGGGCACCTGCCTATGGTTTGGAAGAAGACTGTCCAATAAGCTCAATATGTGTACCGTCTCCTAATCCTAGGAGCCCTCACAATTTGAGAGAAGGTAAAGGGAAAAGACAACCGAATAATCTTATTCAATCTCTCCAGAACCAGAATCCATCATCGAATCTGGAAAAAGTTCCTTTGAGTTCGTATGTAACTATACGATGGATTTATTCAATGGAAGTGGATGTTCGTGGTGATACGGGCTATTCTGGAGAAATGCAAAGGTGATATAGAAGTGGCAATGATATATGCGATACCGTGACATTCCAAAAGCCAAAGTGTTTTAAAAAGGTTCGGTTAATTTGGTTCATGAGTTTTAGTCAAGGGTCGGGCCATGGTCGCTGCCAAAGAGAGAGAGAAAAGAAACACTCAGCATGCACTCTAACCTAGATCAGAATGGTTAATCACTTTATCTAATCAGGATGGCTCCCACTGTTTCCTCGAATTCTCCTCCAAACCCAAAAGAAGAATTAGTCGGAATTACCCGAGGAGTAATCCTACTCATCAGTGGGAATCGGGATCCAACTATCATCGCATGATAATCTGATGGAAGCCACTCAAGTCACTACACTCCAGAAGGTATGCGCATGCCTGGCAAGTTTCCTATATATTTGAAACTCCTGATGTGATTTTTACCCCTAGGACCCAAGTGACCTTGACGGAGTCAAAAAATCAAAGAGTCCTAGTCATGTTTAACCCATCATGATTTTGATTGCATTAAACCCACCAGCACGAGCTCTTGACGGAGTTAACAAGGCCGTACGACTGTTTTAACCAATCTCATATCCATGCTACAAACAAGCACCACTCAGCTACCGTACACTACGCATTGACGGAGTCAACAAACGCAGCACGAATACTAAGCAATACTAATCTGAAATAACGGAGGGCTACAGCTGGTTTTTGGCGAAAAACCTTTAACGTAATGAACATGATATCGTTGAAGGAACCGAGTGGTTTTATAAATTTATAGTGGCGAAAACTTTTGCTAAAGAGGTCACTCCAGGTGAAGAGATCTCGGCACTTTCCTCGTAGAATGAGGTGCAGGATATTCCAAACTGAATACCACGATGCAAAGCAAAAGAATCGACTATAGTCAAGTTATTACGTTGACGCAAACTTTTTCTCAAGGGGTCACTCCCGATGAAGGGATCTCGGCCCTTGCCTCGTCGAATGAGTTGCTGGATATTTATAACCGAATACCACTGTGGAAAGCAAAAGAGAACGTCTGTAATGTCATTTTTTGTTTAAAAAACTTGGTTCCAACAACATCATATAGGTTTGTTTTATCCTTGTATTGAGAAGAATCAATGCAGTCCCATCAATTAATCACACCATAAAAGAATGAAAATAAAATGTACGTATATGCCATCCGCATTTGCCACTGGGTCCCGTCATCACCCGTTAGGTTACTTAACTAACGATAGAGCGGGGATTGGGCTAGCACGGATGCAAAACATATACAACATCTACTAGTATATATAAATATATATAACAACATTCATCCCAGGCATGATATAAGCAACACCACAGAAATATCACAGAAGTAACACAGAATTGTGGATAATCCTGGAGCCCCGGGTTTCACTTGAGCCGCAAATGAGACCCGGCGTTCCCTGTCGTGTGGATAGCTTGTGCAATGAAACCTAGACCCCTATGAGCGCGGCAAGTTACCCGCCAAAACCAGAAGTGAGGAAACCCCCTTCAACAACGTGAATGGGCCATCCAGCACTTCATGGAATCCGGTAACTTGAGCACTCCTCCGTGGGTCAACCTATACCCCCTACGAGTGCGGCGAATAGCCCGCCAATTCTAGAGTAAGGTCCCCTCCGTCTCAACGCCATGAGATGCGGACCCGTTTCCCTCTAGAACTCGGCTATTCGTGCACTCCACCGCCGAGTTTATCCTAGTACAGAAAAGAAAATAATATACAAAAGTGACATCGACCTCAACCCGGTCGTGCCCCAAACGAATAATATACAAACTGGCAGTGACGGCAATCCACATGTCGGACGCTCGCCCCGCAATATCAAATGTACAAATAAAATTAAACTGTACTGACATTGCACCTTAGCTATCCACCACGACGATCCAACCAACATCACAGCACAACACAAAATATCAACATGAATGTCACGTTCGCAAACCCGTCTAAAAGATTATATAGCAATTAGACGAGTTGTACCGATCAAATGACATTCACGGTCGCAGATAGAAATGTAATGTACTGTAAACACACAATTAAAATTTCAATCGACTAAACTTTCCCAAAATGGCCCCAAAAGAAAATTCCAGCACCCAAACAAATCTGGGCCAAAAATATATATCACAAAAATCATATTTCCATGAACTAAAGCCCCAGAAAATTTTTGGGGCACTGTAGCCCAAAGAGAGCCATGGAAACGCCGCCAAATGTGACATTTCGCTGCGGTTCCGCGGTGGAATTTTGGAGTTAGGTCTCCAAACTTTTTCTGTTGCTTTTGTTTTGCCTGCATGTATTTTTAAGATGCCTGAAAAATTTTTATGAACAACTTTAAAATTCGACAGCAAACACATGAAATGAAAATATGATTCGGAAATTTTTGTCGATCGATATTCTAATGTTGCGTAAACAAGCTAGTATAGGGTTAAAGGGTTGGCTCTGATACCATGCTGGGTTACGGCAGTGCCCCGGCCATCAAACCGTAGCCAAATGCGTAACAAAAATTTGCTAAACTGGCGCTACCATTACCCGATACCCAGATCTACCTTAAACCCTAAAATAGCAAGTAATATAAAGAAGTTAGAATGTTGTTTCCTGATTAAAAAATCAGGAATTACCTCAATGAGGTATCACGTGTTCACACGTGACCAATGGTCACGTGATGGATAAAACCCCATCAAGCAGAAGGGAAAACAAACGGCTGAAAGATGACTCAATTGGGGGTCACGTGCTCACACGTGACCAAGGGTCACGTGCCAGCACGCGACATGCTTTGAAAGCCTTACAACTTAATAGAATTTAATTCTAAAAATCTAAAAATCAGGAATTACCTCAATGAGGTATCACGTGTTCCCACGTGACCAATGGTCACGTGATGACACGTGATGGTTAAAATCTCATCAAACAGAAATAAAAACAAAACGGCTGAAGGAAATACCTCAATGAGGTATCACGTGCTCACACGTGACCAATGGTCACGTGTTGACACGTGATGGTTAAAACTGAAGCGTAAATAAACGCTGAGAAAAGGACTCAATCAGGGGTCACGTGCTCACACGTGACCAGGGGTCACGTGCCAGCACGTGACAGGCTTTGAAATCCTTACAGTTTAATAGAATTAAATTCTAAATTCCTCTAAATCTTTCCAAATGGGAAAGGATTAGGGAGAGCCGTTGGATTAAAAATTCAGGGGTGATTAAATATCACCAATTTATGGAAAAATCTTAGACAAGGAAGATTTCCCCTAAAATCTCACCAGAAATAACAAACAGAATATCTTTGGATTTAAAATCTAACGGTGAATAAAATTCACTTAATGATCTAAAGGCTCATACCAATTATGAAAACAAACAAAATCTTTCAATGAGAGATTTACTAAACAAATTGATTCTTTTCCTTCTCCTATAAATAGGAGCCAAGAAGAGAAGAAACAAAAGAAGAAGAATTTTGGCATCTTGAAAATTCAGAGAGAAAAGAAAAGAGAATTTAATTCTCAGCAAAGAAAACCCTAGGTGAGAAAAGAAAGGAAATCAAAACTTCAAAAGAAAAGAGAATTTAATTCTCAAAGATCTAAGAGTTTAACTCTTTTGCAAAAGAACTTAGTTCTTACTCTAGTTGAAGATCTGCAGAAGCACATCTCCCCTTAGGTTGAGAATTTAATTCTCATCGGGTTGAGATCCTGCCATGCAAATCTAAAACTTGGAGGGGGGATTGAGTTCAGTTAATTTAATTCTCCCAAATTTATAGGAATTTAATTCCTCCAAGATAAAATTAGGGTTTAACCCTATATGAGAATTCAATTCCCCTAAAATTAAAGGAATTTAATTCCTTCAAGATGGACAGAAACTAGGGTTTAACCCTAATTGAGAATTTAATTCTCCCAACTTTATAGGAATTTAATTCCTCCAAGACAGAACTAGGGTTTCACCCTATACAAGAATTTAATTCTTTTACATATATGGGAATTTAATTCCTCTAAAAGAGATTAAGGTTTAACCCTATATAAGAATTTAATTCTGTCATAATACGAATTTAATTCCTCCAAATCATGATCAGGGTTTAACCCTACAGAGAATTTAATTCTCAAAATAAAATAAAGAGACTAAAGAGATCTCTGTGCATGCAAAGAACTAGGGTCACGTGTCCCCACATGACCCCTGAAAAGATCCCCACAAATGAGAAAAAATTAGCTGTGAGGCAATGCCTCACGTGCTCCCACGTGACCCTCATTGTAAATGGAACAAAAGCAAAGGCAAAATCTGACTTGGGCGCTCTCACGTGTTACCACATGACCCCTAATAAATGTTCTAATAAATCAGGACATGAGCATACATCACGTGCCCACACGTGATGGCTATGAAATTTAAAAGTGTTTAACACTTGTTTGCAGAACAAAATAAAGGGGATCTGGCCCCGCTTTTGATGCCATCACGTGCTCCCACGTGACCCCTTCTCCTTCTAGTGTTTAACACTAATCTGACAATTCTGTTACCAGTGTTTAACACTGCTATCTTTTAGTGTTTAACACTAATTTGAGAATCACATTTTTAGTGTTTAACACTAATTTGATAATTTTATTTCCAGTGTTTAACACTGTTGTTTTCTAGTGTTAGCCAAATTGGCTAATTTTCTAGAGGCAAAGCCTCCCCTTCAATTGAATCTCAAAATTGAGTAAAAATTCAGAGATATAATGTTTAATCCTCAGCCAAAGACCCAAATGTTATCAAAGCCCTCAAACTCTTGTTTAGCATTGCTAAATAATGTGGGCTTGAATCCAGACAAATGTCTAATGGTCCGACAGAGGGCCAATACTTCAAACTTAATTGGACTTAGCCCAAGTTGGTCATAAGTCATCAATTCAGACTCAACTGAGCCAATGTGCTCATAATTTAATTAATTGATTTCAGTTCCAAATTGGACTACAAATCATTTAATCCACTTTGGTGCAAGGGTACATCTCTTCACTCCTCTGATATTTGTCGTTGTAATCCTTCAACGTCTTCAGAGAGGTGACGGGTCCTGACAACCATACATTTCAACGGACTGTGAGGTCCTTAAACTCATGGACTATGATGTCCTTAACCTCGACCGTGATGTCTTAAAACTAACATTGGACTGTGAGGTCCTTAAACTCATGGACTATGATGTCCTTAACCTCGACCGTGATGTCTTAAAACTAACATTGGACTGTGAGGTCCTTAAACTCATGGACTATGACGTCCTTAACCTCGACCGTGATGTCTTAAAACTAACAACGGACTGTGGAGTCCTTAAATCCACGGACTATGATGTCCTTAACCTCAACCGCGATGTCTTTAAATTAACATTGGACCGTAATGTCCCTAAACTAATTATCGAACGCAATGTCACTAAACTAAACAACAGAGCCCAATTGCTCTCTTGTTGGATCTAAACGATCCCGTTAAGTTGATCTTAGTCTAAAATTAGACTAATGTATCCTTAACAAACGTTTAAGTTGATCTTAGTCTCAAACGAGGCTAACATATCCTTAAACCCAAACCTCCAAACCCAAATCTAAGAAAGATACGGATTTGGACTAGTCCACGCCCTACGGGCGACAACATAACTTAGTCTCCGTATACAATCCACGGGCAACCACAAACAAAACAAACACCCACGACACGAAGTGACCATATGGAGAAGGAGATAGTTGTTACTGTGATGCGGTAGCCTAATTAACTGCTGGGGCTTGCGCCTGCAGGGAAGAGCATCCCCACAATCAAAAACCCCTCAAACCGGGGGGGGGGGAATCTGACGAAGTCTGCTACATCGGTCACATCCGTTTAAACCTTCGATACACGGTGCCATAAATCAACTTGGCATCTTCTGAGAGGTGGACGGATAGCACCAATTAGCATCTGCCCCAAAATTCAGGCTAGACGTCCGCCGCGTCTCCGCAGCGTCTTTCGGAGGGGAACAGATTCTGGCGCGCCCGGTGGGACCTTTTCCTCTTTCCACTCCACACTTCGTGTGTCGTGCTCACGAACCAATCGCGGTTTGCCATTGGTTTCCCTTGGATTTCGAGGTACTAAGATTTGGCGTTTTGCTTGGTGCAGAAAGTAAAGGATCAATGGCGTTCACCTGCTCAAAGTGTTCCACATGCAACTGCAACCCACGTCCTGCCTCAACTGGGGGCATAGCCTACGGGCCCAAAGCGGCTTCCCTGTTCACGATTCCCGTGGAACAGGTCGCTCAAGCCACCACAGGGTTGTTTCTCGGAACCATGCTTCCGCCGATGAGCTTCAGCACCCCCGTGCCTGTACCAGAAGCTCCCAAGAAGTCGGTCTTTGATTGGCTTACAGCTACTACGGCCCCTCTCAACGGGTCGTCCAGCTCTAGCTCCTCGGTCTTCGCCAGACTGGGCCAAAATTTCTGTGGGCCCACAATGCAGCTTGCAATCCCAGAGAAGGTTATTCCAAAAAGAGCAACCAACCCTTCTCCTAAAGTCGTCAAGGCGGCTTCTCCTACCAAGGGGTCGGTCTTTACAAGACTGACTGTCCCAACTCCCACTCCCGCTCCTGCTACTCAAAGGACATTAGTCTTTAACAGGCTGACACCAGCAACAGCCCCTCACCTGAACAGGAGGCAAGAAGAAACCATCCCCGTCACCGAGCCAACTCCATCAGCTCGACGCGCTCGACGTTGCTACTAGCGCCGGGTAAGGAAGGCCGGGGGCAACCTTCCCTTTGGGCTAACTCCACCAGCCCCAACGGCGGAAATTAATGCTGCTGTTCCAACCGGGAACAGCTTTGAGCTGCTGAATAAGGTGCGTAGGAATTCCCCTACCGCCGTACTGAAAAAAATCTCCTCCTCCGGAGGAGAATGTTGCGGAAGTAAAGCCAGAACAATCCTCTCAACGGCTGTCTTCCAAAGTTTACAAAATCTGGCGGCAAGTCCGAGAGTCAGTGGTTGATCAAGACTATCCCCGCCGGCAGAAGAAGCTGAAGGTCCGACAGGAAAAGAACCGTCATGTTAAGCCACAGAAGAAAACAACCACTTGGGTGCCCACTGCAACGGCCTCCTCAATTTTGACCGCTCATAAAAGAAGAAGGCCGGAGAAAATCCCCATGCCTGCGACAAATGTCAAAGGCACTGAGACCAAACGCCCTAAGTCTGGGGGCATGGTGGTGCACCGTCTACATGGCATCCAGGAAAGAGGATAGCCGCGCTTCTACGGGCCACCGACCACTCACCCGATCTATCACAAGAGCTCAGGAACAACAACAACAGAAGCTTCGAGAGATGCTGACTGCAATGGCCGCACTTACCGGGCCAAAAGAATGCCCGGAGGCGTCATTGGAACAACGTCACGAACACGAGACTGATGCTGAATTCCTTTGAAGAATGCTCGAAAAGAAGGACAAAGAGGCCGCAGAACAAGCGGCCAATATAAAGCAAATGGCCCTTCTATTCCAAGATATGGTGGGCATGATGATCCAGCCGGATCTGCCAGTGGAAGATCCTCCAGTAAAAATTGAAGATGATAGAGGAGAAATATCGAATCCTCTGCTGGCTCTTTCAGCAGCCAAGGAGGAAACTATTTCCAAGTCCTCCCTGGATGATTATATCGCTCAGCAGATACGAGTTCACCAGGCGAATGAAGCGGTGATTAGAGAGATTTTAGCGATCAAAAATATATTACCGCAATCAAGAACGGCGTCGCTTGGTAGCTAGCCGGTGAGTACGGGTCGGTCCATAGGGATGTTGTGAATTTCCTAATCGCTCAAACGAGTTAATTCCGATGGGTGTTCGGATTGATTTATTAAATCTAAAAACTAAATCTACCTATACTAAGATTATCTAGATCTAAATCTTGCTAGGGTTAGGTTTAGGGTAGGTTTGGAAATGTAAATAAATCTCAACGCTTTCTATACCCAAATTAGGATCTAAGAGGAGTTATGGTAATTATCAATAAAGAGGATTAGATCTATTCGGGAAGATGTTTCTTCCTTTAGGTTCTTGTCCTTCCTTTATCGATCCTTACCCTAACCTCCATGGAAAATACGCACACCCGGGCCTTTATACTACGGTATCACCGCTACCTCATGGGATACGGTGCCGTGGGGAGCAGTGTGTGCATGTATGCATGGAGCCCTATGAAAAAGTATGATGGAAAAGAAAGGGATGAGAGATCTTATCTCTCTAAAAGCCTTCCCCAAAACTAACCCTAACAAGCGAGGAGACTACTCGCTCATTGGGGAATTGAAGAACATTTATCTAGGGCAAGGAATTAAATCTAAACTAGAGCAATTAAATAAAACTACTTACAGATGGCTCTCTCCAAACATTTACACAGGGTTGTCAGATCTGAATAGATGATATGAAAAGAGGCATCAATGCTCTCCAAAAGAAATCTGAATTTTATTAATGAAAGGAGGCATAACCTAATACAAGGAATTGGGATTCTATTTATAAGACATAGAAACCCTAGGTTACAATTGACCCGCATGTCTGCATTTACACAAATACCCTTAGGAAGACCGGTCAAAGCCGCTGAAAATTATGGTAAAATTATTTTCCATTTTGGGCTCTAGACAGCCGCGGAACCGCGGCCGCAGCATGGGTTGGGCCGTGGTTCCGCGGCCCAATAAGAAGCTTGATTCTTCAATTTTCTTCTTCTGGTTTTGGGCTTTTTGTACTTCCTGTTTCTTTAGTACTTTTCTCAGATTGGCTTCTATTTCTTCTCCAGATCTTCAGTGAATAATTGTAGTGGACTTTTACCGTTGCTTTGAGATGAAGTCTTGAATCTTGCGCTGCCTCGTACTTTGTGAACTGATCTTCGCGTAGGCTTGATCAAGATCCTTCTGTTTGTTGGTCAAAGTCTCACTTCTGCATCGTCTTTTATCTTTTTCACTGTTTTTCTCCCAAGAAGCTGTAAGCTGTACTATGTAGCAGACATGAGTCAAAAGCACCTATTTATTTGTAAAATACATAAGAATGGGGAATATAATAGTGAAATATTATGATATGAACAAGCGGCTGGGCAAATTATTAGAACTGGGCGACCGTATCCAGGCTGGTATGATCAGATAAAGTACCTGCCGGGCTACACGATCCCGAAATTCCATGTGTACAAGGGGACAGGCAATCCCCATCAACATGTTGCTCAGTTCAGGGCCCTCTGTGGCAATACTGGTGGTGATGATAAGCTCCTGCTCCGCCAATTCATCGGCAGCTTATCGGAGACGGCGTTTGAGTGGTACTCCGAACTTCCAAACGATTCCGTCAAAACTTTCACGGAAATGGAGTTGTTGTTCACCCAACGATTCGCCAGTGCTAGTGAACGCACCCCAATAATGGCATTGATCAATGCCAAGGTGAAGCCGGGCGAGACATGGGTTCAATACGCTATCCGATGGCAGAACCTGTGGTCGAAGTGCGAACAGCGCATCGAAGAAGCACCAGCGGTGGGCATGTTCGTGGCCACCCTAGACCCTCATGCAACTATTTCACAGTTCATGATGTTCTTCAAACCAACTACGTTCCAGGCTCTAATCGACAAGCTGGCCCAGATGGACCAGATGGGTCATAGACCATCTCCCCTGAAGCCGGAACCACGGAACGAAAAGGGTAAAGGGAAGGCGATTTTCGTTGCGAACACCCAACAACAGCCCAGTGCCCCAAAGTTAGCGGATCAACTGGAGGAGAGACGGCGCTATTATAATGAGAAAATGAAGTGCCCTTACTCTTTCCCGCGGGATAAAACGAAGAGGCTGTTCGAACTAGCGATGCGCAACAGGCTTATCAATTTGCCGAATCCAAGGCGACCATCGCAACCCGGCAAAGTGAATAATCCTAATTATTGCCCTTACCACCAAACGGTAAGCCATCCAATCGAAAATTGCTTCGTCTTTAAGAGATGGATCGAGGATCAGTACCTACAAGGCAAGTTTGCGCTGTCTGAGAAGTGGAAAGTAAACCCACCACAACCGCACACTCCTAAAAAGACGGATACACCAGGGGCAACATGCTCTTTTGTTGAAGAAGCTCCATGGGAAGTGGCCCTTTCGGCCAAAACCAAAAGGATGCTGAATGATCTCCAGACATGCCCGGCAATCAGGTGGAAGAATCCGCTGGAACCCCAGATCATCGAAGGAATGCTAAAACCGCGTCCGACTCCAAAGATTGGTGGTGATAGCCAAAGTGCTCACATCCAGCCGTCGAAATCTTCGAAAAAGAAGAAGAAATCCAAAAAGCCCGTGAAACCTGGTGACAAGCGCACGGACCTGCAGAAACAGATCGACGCGCTGGAAGAGTACAACCAGAAGGTGCGGACTACGATCACGCTCCAAGAATTCATCGGCCACGTCCTTGAAGACGGAGATGATGGAGAAGTCTCATCAGATGGATCTGAGGATTACGTAGCAAGTTGTCATGTGATCTCTCACTCATTAATAGACGATGAAGAGGCTCCTTGCACCAAGAGGCTGGGGGCAGGTCCTGAACCGGAACTTCCAGGGCCATCAGACGAAATGATCGACGCATTCTTAAATAAAGCTCTTCTGAAAAGTAAAGCTGATTGTGAGCGTGAGATGGCTATATTTGAGAAAGCCAAATGCTGGTGGCTGGACGAAAGAGTTGAAACACTCCCGCCAGATCAAAGTACATCCGACACGAACAAAAACAAGTCTAAGAAGAAGAAAAGGTTTGCTAAAGCCATATCAATGGGAATGAAGCTGCCATCCTCCGAAGCAAACGCTCTTGGTGAAGGAGAAACATATCCTAGCTACTGTCTATATCATTGAAAGATTTCGCACCCCACCGAAGAGTGCAACGCTTTTACAAGATGGTGGCAGGGATATGTTGCTCACCAGTAGCATTTCAAGTGGATGAAACGCAAAACTCACCGGGAGCAAAGAAATACGACCGAGGAGCATAAAAGAACCACCAGAAATTGTCACGTGATTAACGCCGGGGGATCACAAGTTCTCACATTCGGGAGCGACTCTGACGAGGAAATGGTTCTTGGCCCTCTCTTTAAAGAGTCCACTTTGGGAAAAGAGGAAGAACTGAAGGCTTGCGAAAATATCCAGCTCCGCAATCGTACACTTCCAGAAAAGAATCTCGGACCTGCGAACAGAAAAGATAAAGGAAAAGAGAAGGTCTCTGAAGATATCGCCCTAGATGACCAAGTAATGAAAGAGCTGACTGCCAAGGACCCGCCAAGGAAAAGTAAGGTGGACTACAATATTCTGGAACACCTGAGGAAGTTACCTTCGCAGCTCAGCATTCTCGACGCTCTTTTACTATCAAAAGAAGCAAGAGATTCATTGATCAAGGCGCTGTAAGAGCCAGAGCAATTCCAAGCTTTCCTCGCCGAAGAAAAGATGAAGGACGGGCTGGAAGAAGTACATACAGCCGATATTACCTTCGGCGATGAAGATCTCCTCCTTGGGATGTGCGAGCATAATCGTCCCCTATATGTCTCCGGATATTGTCATGATATCAAGATAGGAAAAATCCTGGTCGACAATGGGTCCTCCGTCAACCTCCTCAACGTGCGAGTGTTGAAGGAAATATGCATGAGCGTTTAGCACCTCGCACGTGATAAAATCACCATCTCCGGGTTCGACTCTCAGTCATCACGAACTCTCGGGTCTGTGATACTGATACTGCGCTTCGGACTACTCGTCACAGATATTAAATTTCACGTCATCGATGCCAAGACATGCTACAATGCTTTGCTCGGTCAGCCCTGCTTAGATGAGTACAACATCATCCCTTCTACACAGCATCAGTGTATGAAATATTTCAAGGATGGTCTCGAGTATACCGTAACAGGAGAGCTGAACCCATTCTCCGTAAACGAAGTCCGAAAGTACGAAGATGCAAAATACTTCTTACCAGACTTTGAAGACACAGAGAGATGACATAAACCGGAGAACAAAGCTATTACCACCATTCCGGTCTTCGGGAGTGATACCGAAGAAGAGGAAGAGATAGTTTATTCAGGGCCACCCCTGTACAACAAGCTAGGACCGTCCGCTTCTATGCTTATCTTCGGCAGCGACTCAGAAGATGAGGTCAACGCCATATTCTCTGCTCGGCCTTCAATTCAAACATTCGCTGATGAAGAGCAAAGTTTGCAAGTTGCCATGGTTCCGCCCAAACATCATAAAGAACTAGACGCGCTTGATACCTACAGTGTGGAAGAGCTGCAGTCGTTCTATGTCCCTCCCAGGCGAGAAGGTGAGAAGGCAATCCTATTCTACCGATCAGGGGAAACTAAAGTGGAGAAAGAAATCTGGCATGGCGTGGATTCCACACTCGACAGGCTCCAGCTCATCCGTTTGCCTAGATATTACAAAGACGGACTAAGGAGACTCTTGAGATGCCAAGGTGTACCCCTTAAACAGACCACTCGACAAGCTCGATTCTACAACAGGATTTGGGATGTCCCCGGGACTCAACGAAAGCTGCCCAACGGGAGAATGGAAACGGTCGGGCTCGGATATGTCCAATCCAGGAAACGGGAATGAGTCAATGGTATTTACGTCATATATGACTTCGATGAAGATGAGGACGCCCTATTAAAAGATGCTGATCCTGAACCAAAACAAGGTCCGGTCGACAAAGCGCCGAGCCCGTCATTTGAAGAACGATTGGACAAGCTAGTAAAGGAAGTGGGTCAAAAGATCCGAGATGACCATAACCACGAGATGGCCATTTACGAAAAAGCCAGGACACAGCACCTCCTTCAACAGGCCACGGAGAATGGAAATGCTTTTCCTTATTAACCCGTCGTACAAAAGGGCCGACGCAGAGGCAAAAACAAATCAAAGAGCGGGAAAAGCGTTCAAGAGACAAGGCGGGATCAAGAAGCCACGCGATCGGGAATCGGGCAATCCGGAGTCGTCTCTTATAAAGAAGATGGGTCGAGCATACTCTTTTCCTCAGAACAAAACACGGAAGATACTTAATCTCGCCATGAAACATCAACTGATTACACTCCCGGAGTCCAAGCACCCCGAGCAAGCAGGCAAAGTCTCTCATCCGCACTATTGCTCCTATCATAGGGCAATAGGACATCCTATTGAAGACTGCTTCACCTTCAAGAACTGGGTCGAAGATCAATATCGACAAGGCAGATTCGCTCTATCCAGTAGCTGGAGGGTAACCCCGCCGCAGAAGCATGAACCCAAATCCACGAGGGTAGAACCAGATCAACATCGGTCTTGGAAGCGAGCCCGTACCTGCCACGTGATAACGCTATCAAAAGAAGACCCCGACGGTATGGATGACTTCCCCTGGTGCTTTGAAAGCAATGATGACGAGGTTATCTCAGAGTATCCACCAGCGCCGAAAGAGCTGGAAGATGGAATACACACCACTGCAGATGATCTCAAGAAAATTGATTTAGGGGACGACAAGTGATCCGCGGCCGACATTCGTCAGCGAGTTGCTGTCTGAAGAAAGGGTGGCTATGCCGAAGGACGTACTTATGCAGCATAAGGATTGCTTTGCATGGAACTATTCCGAGATGCCGGGACTAGATCCAGAAATTGCTGTCCACAAATTGGCAATATCCCCGGACGTCAAGCCAACCAAACAAGCACCGAGAAGAATGCGGTTCGAGCTTGAGATGAGCATCAACGCCGAGGTCAAGAAGCTGATCGACTCTGGTTTCATCCAAGAGGTTCAGTATCCTGACTGGATCGCCAACATCGTCCCGGTGATGAAGAAAAATGGGACCGTGCGCATATGTGTGGACTTTCGGGATCTCAATAAAGCCTGCCTGAAAGACGACTTCCCAGTACCGGTCACCGAGTTAATGATAGACAATACGTCCACCCATGAGGTTTTCTCCTTCATGGATAACTCGTCAGTATACAATCAGATAAAGATGCATCCCGAGGACCAGAAGCACACCGCTTTCCGGACCCCTTTGGGTATATTCTGCTACAAGGTGATGCCCTTCGGTCTAAACAACGCCGGTGCCACCTATCAGAGGGCCATGACGAAGATCTTCTATGACCTCATACATAAAATTGTCGAATGCTATATCGACGACCTTGTGGTGAAAAGCAAATCATACGAGGAACATCTAGAGCATCTGAAGGTCGTGTTTCAACGCCTCCGGCAATACAACTTGAAGATGAACCCTCTCAAGTGCGCGTTCGGAGTTTCCTCGGGCAAATTCCTAGGATTCATCGTCAGACACCAAAGCATCGAGATAGACCTGTCAAAAATCAAGGCAATTATGGAGATGCCCCCACCAAGGACTCTCAAGCAATTGCGGTCTCTCCAAGGGAAGCTCGCGTATATTCTGCGATTTATAGCTAATCTCTCAGGCAAGTGTCGTCCTTACAGTCACCCGATGAAGAAGGGAACCCCTTTCGTCTGGGATCGCAAATTCCAAAGTGCGCTGGATGAAATCAAGCAGTACCTATAGAATCCGCCAGTACTGGCCGCTCCGGTCATGGGAAAGCCTCTCATTTTTTATACAACGGCCCTTGAAGCTTCCTTAGGTGCATTATGGGCCCAAGAGAATGACCAAGGGTAGGAGAGAGCGCTCTACTATTTGAGTCGAGTTCTACTGGAGGCAGAAAGCAATTATTCTCCCATCGAAAAACACTGCCTGGCATTGTTCTTCGCAATAACGAAGCTCAGGCACTATGCGTTGGCGCATGAAGTTCGTCTCATATCGAAAGTGGATCCTCTCAAATATTTAATGTCAAAGGCCATATTGACAGGGCGGCTCGCTAAATGGGCTTTGCTCTTGATGGAATTCTCAATAACGTATCAGCCTCTTAAGGCAGTGAAGGGACAGGCCATCGCCGACTTCCTCGCTGAGCATCCGATACCTGCCGATTCTCCCTTGAACTGCGAATTGCCAGATGAACACGCGTTTGACGCGATCGACGGGGGTGATACCCGGTGGGAGCTTTACTTCGATGGAGAATCCTCTATGAAGAAGCGTAAACAAAACACCCCTATAATCAAATCAGGGGTAGGCCTCATCTTCGTAACTCCACAAGGAGGGAGAATACGCTTTGCCTTCTCCGTAACAGAGCCGAGGACAAACAATAAAGCCGAGTATGAAGCTTTGATAGCAGGTCTCGAGATCGCCATTGACATGGGGATTGAAAACCTCTTCATAAACAGAGATTCCCAACTGGTCGTTAGTCAAGTAAACGGCGACTATCAAACGTGCATACCAGAACTGGTGAAGTACGGCGAGAGGGTACAGCAACTGCTGACCCAAATACCTTCCTACACCTTAGAAAGCATACCACGTGCGGAAAATAGCAAGGCGGATGCATTAGCCAAGCTTGCTAAAGAACTGGCTGACGAAAACCTCGATGACGTGGGGATCGTTGTTCAAAGCCGTCGAGTCCTCGCACCGGCAGAAATATTTACAGAGACGTCCGAGGAAAAGGGAGCGATCAAGCAAATGGCCCTACAAATCAAAGACCAAGAAACGGTTGAGGATTGGAGAGAAGTCTTTATAGATTACTTCAAATCCCGTCGAACGTCCGAAGATGCGTCCTCAAAACATCAGCTCGCGAAGCGAGCCCTATCTTTCGCTTTTGTCAATGATACTCTGTACAAGAGGTCATTTGATTCGTTATGGTTAAGATGCCTGGGACCTGAAGAAGTAAAAAGAGTCGTCCAAGAAACTCACGACGGACTTTGCAGTTCACACCAAGCCGGGCCGAAGATGAAGCTGAAGATCAAACGGATGGGTTATTATTGGCCCACGATGATCCAGGACTGCCTCGAGTATGCAAAGCAATGCCACTCATGCCAGATCCATAGGGACTTCATCCATCAGCATCCGAATCCGTTACATCCGACAGTGGCTAGCTGGCCATTCGAAATGTGGGGAACTGACATAATCGGCCCCATCGAACCGGCATCGTCAGAGGACATCGATTCATTTTGGCGACAACTGATTACTTCTCCAAATGGGCAGAAGCAGTACCGCTGAGGGAAGTGAAGACGGAGAATATCCTCCATTTCTTCAAGACACACGTCATTTATCGGTTTGGCACTCCGAGACGAATCATCTCCGATAATTGGCCAGCCTACAGAAGCCACAAAATCAGCCGCTTCGCACAACAACAGAACATAGACTGGAGATACTCCTCAGTTTATAATCTCCGAGCTAACGGTCTAGCTGAGGCTTTCAATAAGACCTTGACGAAGATCGTGAAAAAGACGGTGTCCCGAAATAAGAAAAACTGGCACGAGAGACTGCATGAAGCTCTCTGGGCATATCGGACTACGTTCAAAACGGCCACGAATACAACGCCGTACGCATTAGTATTCGGTACAGAGGTGGTACTCCCCCTTGAGATAGAGCTACCCTCTCTACGAGTGGCAGTTCATTATGAGCCGACGGACGAAGAGAACGCTCACCTTCGGCTTGAGGAGCTCGATGCCCTTGATGAAACCCGGCTCATGGCGCAACAAAATCTGGAGGCTTATAAAGCGAAGATGACACGCTCATACTAAAGATTGACCAGGCCGAGGACATTCCGCCAAAGCGAACTCGTGCTAGTGGTCAAAAGACCTATGATCCCCAATCGCGCCAAGCGGGGAAAATTCGAGCCGAACTATGAAGGCCCGTATATTATACACAAAGTTTACCAGGGTGGAGCCTATCTACTCATAGACCTGCATGGTGAAAGACCTTTCAGGCCAATAAACGGCCGCTTCCTGATGAAATACTACGCTTGACGAGTCACGACCTAGGTCAACGATAGATGACGATGCCTATATCCGCTCGCTATCTTCCTAAGCCCAAAACTCTATAAGTAGTAGCCGGCTTCTAGGACCGAAACGTTCTTAAACTAACGATGGACCGAAACGTCCTTAAACTAACTATAGACCAAGACATTCTTAAACTAACTACGGACTGAAATGTCCTTAAACTAACGACGGACCACTATGTCCTGAAACTAGCTGTTGACCGAGATGTCGATAAACTACGGTGGATTGCAACATTCCAAAGCTGATAAAAAAAAGAGAGAAAAAGAATAAAAAAAAAGAAGAGAAAACGGTATGTCCATAAGCAGAATGGGCACGGATGAAAACCCGAAAGGGATTCGTGAGTAAAAACAGCAGGGCTACCGGCGAGTCTTGTGAAAACCCGAATGGGCACAATCTCGTTAAAAAAATAAAAAAAGAAAAAAAAAGAATAAGAAAAGAAAAAAGAAACGGTACGTCCATAAGCAAAATGGGCACGGATGAAAACCCGAAAGGGCTCCGTGGGTAAAAACAGCAGGGCTACCCGTGAGTTTTGTGAAAACCCGAAAGGGCGCAATCTCGTTAAAAGACACTTTCAAGGTCCTCTCGACTTTGTAAGAAGAAACCACCTGCGTGAGATCTTTACGACTCACAAGGGAGCAACACACTTAGGGATCCCCACGATTCCTAAGGAGAAATTACACTTGCGAGATTCTCACGTCTCGTAAGGAGAATCCTCTTATGGGACCCTCACGGCTCATAAGATTTGAAAGTCTTAAGCTACAGGGATCTGAACATGTTCTTAAGCAGCCCCCACAACCTCCAATACTGCCCTACAAGCGGCTTAATGCTGACCCTTGTATACAACCCACGGGCGCGAATAAACACTTCCCTATCAATGTCTCATCCGTGACTAGGGATATGTCTACATGGTGAACAACCCTTGTAAGTCATCTCGACTTATAAGGAGAAAACCTTCTTGTAAGATCCTTACGACTTACCAGAAGCCATACACTTAGGAATCCTCTCGATTCTTAAGGAGAAATTACACCTACGAGATCCTCACAACTCGTAGGGAGAAATACCTTCATGAGACCTTTACGACTCATGAAGTCAAAAGCCTTAGTCGACAGGATCCTAACCCCGTTCGCTAAGCCACCTTTGTTCGACATCGACAGAGGCAAATGATGATTCGCTCCTGGCAATATCCCAGTTGTAGCGGTGCTGATGCCGAAATCGGTGTCTAATTCCAAGCGTGCAGCGAAAATCCAGCGAGCTACACATGCATACGAAATAGTCGAAATGATGGGGCAACTTGCAAACAAAATCAGCAAGTAAAAATATATACATGCGAAATAGCCGAAATGATTGGGCAACCCGCAATAAAAAGCAGCGAGTAAAAATAAAATAAATAGCCGAAATGTTTGGGCACCACGAAAAATAGCCGAAATGATTGGGCAATCGCGACTTTCGCGATATAAAAGCTGAAATGATAGAGCGTCGTGGAAAGAAATAAAATAAAAAAATATGAATGAAATTTTTGCCCTACAGGTGATATCATGTCGATCCCTGTATACAATCCAGGGGCGCAAACAAAGAGAGAATCACACCTTTCCTCCCCGGCCCTCATCAAAAGAAGAAGCCAAATCTCAATGGTTCACAGACAGCCTAGAAATCATCTCGATATTCGTCTCATCACAAAAGACGTAACATCAAGTAAAGTGGAACAGCGGCAACCCCCAGTTCTATGACTCGGCGGTGCACAGATGACCGAGAGTCAAACCCCGAATCCGTGAAATGCGGATAAAGTCAAAAATTCCTGGCTACGTGGAACGCGGATTATGTCACTTCTGACCCCCATGGAAAACGTCCAGAGCAGATCCTGGTCTTCGCAAAGCACGGCAGTGACCCCGTGTGAAGCCTGGTCCTCGTCGAACACGGCAGTGAACCCGTGGGAAGCATCCAGAGCGAATTCCTGGTCATGTGGAACGCGGATTATGTCACTTCTGACCCCGTGGAAAACGTCCAGAGCGGATCCTGGTCCTCGCAGAGCATGGCAGTGAACCCGTGTGAAGCATCCAGAGCGGAGCCTGGTCCTCGCCGAACACGGCAGTGAACCCGTGGGAAGCATCAAGAGCAAATTCCTGGTCACGTGGAACGCGGATTATGTCACTTCTGACCCCGTGGAAAACGTCCAAAGCGGATCCTGGCCTCGCAGAGCACGGCAGTGACCCCGTGTGAAGCATCCAAAGCGGAGCCTGGTCCTCGCCGAATACGGCAATGAACCCGTGGGAAGCATCCAGAGCAAAATTCCTGGCTACGTGGAACGCGGATAATGTCACTTTTGACCCCGTGGAAAACGTCCAGAGTGGGTCCTGGTCCTCGCAGAGCACGGCAGTGAACCCGTGTGAAGCATCCACAGCGGAGCCTGGTCCTCGCCAAACACGGCAGTGAACCCATAGGAAGCATCCAGAGCAAACATTGGACTGTGAGGTTCTTAAACTCACGGACTATGATGTCCTTAACCTTGACCGTGATGTCTTAAAACTAACAACATTGGACCGTGAGGTCCTTAAACTCACGGACTATGATGTCCTTAACCTTGACCGTGATGTCTTAAAACTAACAACGACGGACTGTGGGGTCCTTAAACCCATGGACTATGATGTCCTTAACCTTGACCGTGATTTCTTAAAACTAACAACGACGGACTGTGGGGTCCTTAAACTCATGGACTATGATGTCCTTAATCTCGACCGTAATGTCTTAAAACTAACATCGGACTGTGGGGTCCTTAAACACATGGACTATGATGTCCTTAACCTCGACCGTGATGTCTTAAAACTAAACAACGGACTGTGGGGTCCTTAAACCCATTGACTATGATGTCCTTAATCTCGACCGTGATGTCTTAAAACTAACAACGGACTGTGGAGTCCTTAAATCCACGGACTATGATGTCCTTAACCTCGACCGCAATGTCTTTAAACTACGGTATCCTGGAAAACATCCAGAACGGAGCCTGGTCCTCGCAGAACGCGGCAATGAACCCGTGGGAAGCATCCAGAGCAACCCCTAACTCCGTGAAATGCGGATAAGGGAAACTTCACCCATCACTTGCGGGTCCTCACGACTCGTAAGGGAGTAAATTCTCTTGTGAGATCCTTACGACTTTCAAGAGAAAACAGGCACTTAGGAATCCTCATGATTCTTAAGGAGAAACCACACCTACGGGATCCTCTCGACCGGTAGGGAGAAAATTCTTTATGAGACCCTTACGGCTCATAAAGTTGAAAAGTCTTAGGAGGCAGACCTTAACCCTGAATCCTAAGCCATCGTTGTCCTGCAGAGAAATTGAGATAGACTATCCACAGAATACATTCAATAAAAAGGGAGACACCATGGTGAAGAAAAATACGTCTTTTATTCACGAATCAGAATGGATACAGAGTACAATTCGTGGAAGAACAAAAAATAATGTACTCTTATTCAGGAGTATGTACAAAGGAAACAAAAATATATATCTACAATTCTTCAAGTAGGCGGGCGGTTTAGCAGATTTGCCAGTTCATCCCTCTTTCGCTGTGCCTCGCCTTCATGATTCAATATCGCTAAAAGACGGGCCTCCTCCTGAGCCTGCTGGGCCTGATATGAGGCAAGCCGACCTTCGAGCTCCTTCTCGGTAGCCTTGTAGGCCTCAACCCTTTCATGAGTGAACACGGCGGCTTTTTCGATGGCCACCACCTCCTTGAAGGCCTCTTGAAGTACTCGCCAGAGTTCATACGCTTTGTTGGCTTTGGCTGTAAGGTTGGCTTGGAGCTCGTTCAACGCTTTAGAAGACAGCTCCCTCTCCGAGAATTTGCGGCCGAGCCTTTTCTCGCACGACGCCATGTTCGCCGTGCACCGCTCTATCAGACCCCGCAAGCTCGCCTTGCAAACACAGCCTCCGAAGAAAGACGGGTACACTCGAGCACATGCAAGCAAGCCTCCACCTGCCGGCAGAACTCAACCCAGAGTTGCACCACCGCTTCGCTATGATAGGTGGCGAGAAAGGGAAGGGAGCCGTTAGCTTCGGCAGCAAATGCTTCGGCCGTAATTACGCTGCCAGCACGAAGCTCCTCGATCAAAGATGACAGAGAGGCGAGGCTTAGCTTGGCCATCCGTTCCGAGGCTCTCAGAGCGTAGGGACCGGGTGGCATAATGATGTGCGACTCCAACGCAGTAGGGACTGGCAGAGCTATTCAGATTTATAAACAGTTAACGAAGCTTGTAAATCAAGAACAAAAGGAACAACGTTTGGGCTTTACTTACCCACAGTCATGCAGGAAGGAGCTGAAGGCTCCCCTGGCCCTTCGAGAACCTCAACCTCGTCGTCGGCCTCCAGAACTGTAAAGGACATCAATGTCATTTTGCGAAATAACAACAATGCTATGAAAAGATAGCGGACAACATTAACCTTGCCCAGACGAGAGAACGATGCGTTGAGGAGATATCGCTTGTGGAGCAGCCGTCTCCAACAGGCGCTGAAAAGACTGCCTGGGAGACAAGTCAGCAATCGAAGCCGCCAATCCGCGCAACTCTGAAAAGACAGAAAAAGTTCAGATAATGGAAAGGATACTAATTCAAAATATGGAAGGTTACCTTCGATGCTTCTCCCATTATGAATAGGAGGGATAGCAGCTTCAACGGCCTCCGTCGCGACCTCGGGCTCCAACAAAGGGGGGGTAGCCTCGACTACCTCCATCCTAGCCTCCGGGCCGCCCCTAGGGAGATCCGTTGGGACGGCGACCACCAAGGGTGCCTCTCCCGAAGGAGCGAGTGCTTCGGGAGCAAGAACCACCGCAGGGGGCTCTATCATAAGAGGGACCGTTTCATCAACCCCCTCTACATTGAGCAGCGTTTCACAAGAGGTATCAGCAGGTTCTACGGTCAACAAACCCGTGGGAACCTCCCCCATCGCCGAAGTCTCTGCATAGTTCACACAAGAATAAGAATACATATATACAAGTGCAGACAGTGTGAAGTACTACAAAGAAGTACAGGAACATACCGATGCGTAAGGAAGCTTTCAATATGGCTTGCTCAAGCCGATGCTCCTTCTCGAGGAGGTATGCTCGCCGAGGTTCAAGGGTGGACTCGTGGCAGCTAGTCCACAATGAAATCGCATCCGCAGCGTCCTCCGAAGCAGCCTGTTTAAGGGCCCTTTCGCCCCATTCCTCCAAAGGACCAATGAAACGCCGCCGGATCCATGAAGGATCTTCATAAAAGATTACGGCGGGATAGGGCTTCTTCAGAACCCTCACATTCTGAGACTCGTCTTTAGAACGTCTTATAGCCTCAGCCAATTGTGCGGCTTCCTCGGCAGCTGAACTCGGAAAAAGCAAGCCAGCGTTCGACTCTTGCATGACCAACGGTTCATCGTGAAGAATGGGCTCAGACTCTACTAAAGAGTCGAGTAGATTGGTAGCCACCTTCCTCCGCCGTTTGGATCCAGAACCGACCGCCGAGGAAGACCGTTTCCTCCCCCGTGGAGCCTTAGCACGACCCGACCCACCTCACCTTCAACACCCTCGTTCCCATCACCTTCGCTTGGCGCTGCAACCGAGGATGACACATCCATTGTCAACGCCACGGGTGGTGGTACTGCTACTGGAGCCCGATTAGCCCACGACTGGGTGCCCAATGGCATTCCAACTGTTGGGGTGAGGTCCACCTCCGACTCCCCCAGAATGAGCACGACACTAGTATCCCTCAGGGGAAAGCGGACCGGTGCGCGCGGTCGCAGCGGAACTCCCGTGGCCTGAGCCTGAGCAGGGGTACCATATCCAAGGAGCACTCTCTTCTCCTCAGCAATAATCGGGATGACTCAATGAAGGTACCAGCCCGTAAAGGACCCTACGCATCGGGGAATATCGTCAGCTTCAGGGATCATGAAGCAGGAACCAGTGTTCAGCCTCACAAAGTGGTGAGTAGCATCGCAAACAGCTTCAGGTGAAGGAACCGGTGCAACTATAAAAGCCTCAAAGGGAACGCCGTGATCATAGCCAACCTATCGGGCGAAGCGGTGCGGATTGTACCGCATAAAGAGGGCCGCACTGTTCTGACGGAACACCTGTGGATTGCTCCCGGGGCTTCAGAGAAGGTGCCCCCTCTTTCGACGAGTCGTGGAGTTGTTGAATCGGACCTGAAGGAGAAAATAGAACCCGATCAATAAATACCCGTCCGCCCGCACTAGCATAGGGAGCAATCAACACGCGAATAGCCCCGAACTGAGTCGGGTCGGGGTCAGAAGCATCCACCAGCCGCATGAGTCACGGAAAAGTGTAGGCATCATAAAATGCGGGTCATTGATGCGCAGCAAAAGCCCTTAACACGTGCATCTCAATCCAAGATGTGAAGTAATGAAGGGAGAAGTTTACTACATCCACACCGAGAGTTGAGGTATTGGCCGCGGCGCCTAATCCATGATAGAGATGAGCTAGCGCTGGGATGCCTACGGCCAACCGTGTCCCCTCAGCGATACGATGAGCCGGATAGATAACCGAAACTCTCATGAAGCGGCGATGCATGGGGATGACGAACCAGCTAAGCCAGACACTGATAAAACCCACAAAAAATGTCTCCTTGTCCATGCCGGGAGCTGCAATCGATTCGAAAGATGCTGGCAACATAATGGGAATATAATACTGTGGTAAATCCGATTCCTTAGTCGGCCGCCTGTTCAAACCAAACCCAAAGGGGTCATTAATGTTTGCAAACTTTGGTGCCGTCTTCGACAGGACATCCTCGCGAAGGAAACAAGTGATGAAGCTCTTGAAAGTGACACCCTGCTCCTCTGACTCAGTAAACAGTTTGTCAAAAATGCCCAGGGTCTTGATCAAACTTGGACGCTTGTGGCGGACGGCATTCTCGGTAGACAGGCTGTCGAGCATTGCGGGCTCAGCTTCAAAGACATACTCGTCGGGAGGCAGCAGCTCTTCATAAATTGTCCCCCTGATCGGCAACCCCGAGATCTCATGGAATTCTTCTAAGGAGATCGAAACTTCGCGGTCCCCTAGGAGGAAAGTGTTGGTGGGGAGATTCCACTGGTTCAGGAAGGCCTTAACCCACCAGACGTGAGGAGACGGGTAATGGAAGAGGGACGCATAGATCGCCTGATAAAGCCCAACCTTCTGCTGTCGCGCGCGGTGGGCGGGTAGGATGTAGCGAGCCCAAAGAAGGTAGCCCGTGGGGTGTCGAAGGGTGAGCCCTATTTTGTAGACCTGCCCCCATGGTTAGGCCTCGCCCTGGCAAATACGGCGTCCCAGAATATCTATAGCTGGGATAGGATGATTCGGTATGCCCGTCGTCGAAGGTTCAAGTCATCCCATCGGAGTCCAATTAGGCATCTCCACAGCGAAGACAGTCCCTGGAGGATCCATCAGCAGGAACGGAAAGGTAGGCTCCGTCGGTACTTCGCAAAGAAAACTCCGGCGACCCCGGATGATATGACTGTACCAGGTCCCCCACAGAAGTAGATTGGTGCGATTCGGGTCGTGAGCCCTGATCATTGCCATCACCTCCTCGTCAGATGGCGATTGGGGAAAAGCGGCTTCCGAGCGGGTGAAAGGGAAATACGGAATAGACGTCATTATACCTGAAATAAAATAAGGGGAAATTGTTAAAGCGAAGCCAACAGTGATTATAGATATATATACATACAAAGAAAAAGACAGCGACAGAGGACTCATTTTATGGGACCATTGGTTACAAAACACATGGGTCCCACAAAAATCAAAATGGCGGCTGGTTAATGATGAGGCAAGGCAATTATAATGAGACAAAAGGAAGATTCTCATTAAATAGGCGGTAGATTTCAAATGACCCTACACATTCCCCTAAAAGAAATCCATCTTGGACTCTGTGACAAATCGAACAGAATCAAGGGAATTAAATTCCTAGAAAGCAACATTGCAAACTTCTTCTTCTTGGTTGAGAAGAAGACAACTCAGGGCAAGAAAACCTAAGGAGTTCTATGGGAAGAACTGAGTTCTTCATAAGAATTAAAATTCCTTGTTAAAAAGGGGAATTAAATTTCCATAGACATTTTTCAGAGCCAAAGCTTTTGGATATGGAATTAAATGCCAAGGGAAAGACAACCGCCATAATTAGCCCCCTGAAGATCAGAGAAACCCTAAAGGTTCTGTTGATGAAGATTGAATGATTTTCTCTTTATTTTAAAGAACTTAAAAACGGGTTCTTGTTAAAAGGGAAAACCCTTGGTATGGATTTAAAATCCAGTGGTGATTTCTGTGAAAGTTCTTCGTTCGTTCAAGATTATTACCTGAAGAAAAGGAATCTATCAACAGAGTTAAACTCTAAAAATTTTGGAACGGAGAACTAAGCTCTGAGAAGGAGAATTAAATTCTCAAAGGGAAAAGTTTGCAAGGAAGAAGATGAAAGAGTGGAGGCGCTTATGAAGAGACCCCTGCATTTATAGGATGTGATGGAAACGCTTCATCTCTCCTATTCCCTAGATGGATCCAACGGTCACAAAAGTGACAGCGTTGCACTCACGTGCAGACACGTGAGAGCAACGCTGTGGGGGCATATGTTTCTTGATTAAAAAATCAGGAATTACCTCAATGAGGTATCCCATGTTCACACGTGACCAATGGTCACGTGATGATACATGATGAATAAAACCCCATCAAGCAGAAAGGAAAACAACCGGCTGAAAGATGACTCAATTGGGGGTCACGTGCTCACACATGACCAAGGGTCACGTGCCAGCACGTGCCAGGCTTTGAAAGCCTTACAACTTAATAGAATTTAATTCTAAAAATCTAAAAATCAGGAATTATCTCAATGAGGTATCACGTGTTCACACGTGACCAATGGTCACGTGATGACACGTGATGGTTAAAATCTCATCAAACAGAAATAAAAACAAAACGGCTGAAGGAAATACCTCAATGAGGTATCACGTGCTCACACGTGACCAATAGTCACGTGTTGACACGTGATAGTTAAAACTGAAGCGTAAATAAACGCTGAGAAAAGGACTCAATCAGGGGTCACGTGCTCACACGTGACCAGGGGTCACGTGCCAGCACGTGACAGGCTTTGAAAGCCTTACAGTTTAATAGAATTAAATTCTAAATTCCACTAAATCTTTCCAAATGGGAAAGGATTAGGGAGAGCCGTTGGATTAAAAAATCCAGGGGTGATTAAATATCACCAATTTATGGAAAAATCTTAGACAAGAAAACATTTCCCCTAAAATCTCACCAGAAATAACAAACAGAATATCTTTGGATTTAAAATCCAACGGTGAATAAAATTCACTTAATGATCTAAAGGCTCATACCAATTATGAAAACAAACAAAATCTTTCAATGAGAGATTTGCTAAACAAATTGATTCTTTTCCTTCTCTTATAAATAGGAGCCAAGAAGAGAAGAAACAGAGGAAGAAGAATTTTGGCATCTTGAAAATTCAGAGAGAAAAGAAAGGAGAATTTAATTCTCAGCAAAGAAAACCCTAGGTGAGAAAAGAAAGGGAATCAAAACTTCAAAAGAAAAGAGAATTTAATTCTCAAATATCTAAGAGTTTAACTCTTTTGCAAAAGAACTTTGTTCTTTCTCTAGTTGAAGATCTGCAAAAGCACATCTCCCCTTAGGTTGAGAATTTAATTCTCATCGGGTTGAGATCCTGCTATGCAGATCCAAAACTTGGAGGGGGGATTCAGTTCAGAGAATTTAATTCTCCCAAATTTATAGGAATTTAATTCCTCCAAGATGAAATTAGGGTTTAACCCTATATGAGAATTCAATTCCCCTAAAATTATAGGAATTTAATTCCTTCAAGATGGACAGAAACTAGGGTTTAACCCTAATTGAGAATTTAATTCTCCCAACTTTATACGAATTTAATTCCTCCAAGACAGAACTAGGGTTTCACCCTATACAAGAATTTAATTCTTTTACATATATGGGAATTTAATTCCTCTAAAAAAGATTAGGGTTTAACACTATATAAGAATTTAATTCTTTCATAATAGGAATTTAATTCCTCCAAATCATGATCAGAGTTTAACCCTATAGAGAATTTAATTCTCAAAATAAAATAAAGAGACCAAACAGATCTCTGTGCATGCAAAGAACTAGGGTCACGTGTCCCCACGTGACCCATGAAAAGATCCCCACAAATGAGAAAAAATTAGCTTTGAGGCAATGCCTCACGTGCTCCCACGTGACCCTCATTGTAAATAGAACAAAAGCAAAGGCAAAATCTGACTTGGGCGCTCTCACGTGTTACCACGTGACCCCTAATAAATGTTCTAATAAATCAGGACATGAGCATACATCACGTGCCCACACGTGATGGCTATGAAATTTAAAAGTGTTTAACACTTGTTTGCAGAACAAAATAAAGAGGATCTGGCCCCGCTTTTGATGCCATCACGTGCTCCCACGTGACCCCTTCTCCTTCTAGTGTTTAACACTAATCTGACAATTCTGTTACCAGTGTTTAACACTGCTATTTTTTAGTGCTTAACACTAATTTGAGAATCACATTTCTAGTGTTTAACACTAATTTGAGAATCTTATTTCCAGTGTTTAACACTGTTGTTCTCTAGTGTTAGCCAAATTGGCTAATTTTCTAGAGGCAAAGCCTCCCCTTCAATTGAATCTCAAAATTGAGTAAAAATTCAGAGGTATAATGTTTAATCCTCAGCCAAAGACCCAAATGTTATCAAAGCCCTCAAACTCTTGTTTAGCATTGCTAAATAATGTGGGCTTGAACCCAAACAAATGTCTAATGGTCCGACAGAGGGCCAATACTTCAAACTTAATTGGACTTAGCCCAAGTTGGCCATAAGTCCTCAATTCAGACTCAACTGAGCCAATGTGCTCATAATTTAATTAATTGATCTCAGTTCCAAATTGGACTACAGATCATTTAATCCACTTTGGTGCAAGGGTACATCTCTTCACTCCTCTGATATTTGTCGTTGTAATCCTTCAACGTCTTCAGAGAGGTGACGGGCCCTGATAACCATACATTTCAACGGACTGCGAGGTCTTTAAACTCATGGACTATGATGTCCTTAACCTCGATCGTGATGTCTTAAAACTAACATTGGATTATGAGGTCCTTAAACTCATGGACTATGATGTCCTTAACCTCGACCGTGATGTCTTAAAACTAACATTGGACTGTGAGGTCCTTAAACTCATGGACTATGACGTCCTTAATCTCGACCGTGATGTCTTAAAACTAACAACGAACTGTGGAGTCCTTAAATCCACGGACTATGATGTCCTTAACCTCAACCGCGATGTCTTTAAACTAACATTGGACCGTAATGTCCCTAAACTAATTATCGACCGCAATGTCACTAAACTAAACAACAGAGCCCAATTTCTTTCTTGGTGGATCTAAACGATCCCGTTAAGTTGATCTTAGTCTAAAATTAGACTAACGTATCCTTAACAAACGTTTAAGTTGATCTTAGTCTCAAACGAGGTCCTTAAACCCAAACCCCCAAACCCAAATCTAAGAAAGATACGGATTTGGACTAGTCCACGCCCTACGGGCGACAACATAACTTAGTCTCCGTATACAATCCACGGGCAACCACAAACAAAACAAACACCTACGACACGAAGTGACCATATGGAGAAGGAGAAAGTTGTTACTGCGGTGCGGTAGCGTAATTAACTACAGGGGCTTGCGCCTGCAGGGAAGAGCATCCCCACAATCAAAAACCCCTCAAACGAGGGGGATTCTGACGAAGTCTGCTACATCGGTCGTATCCGTTTAAACCTTCGATACACGGTGCCATAAATCAACTTGGCATCTTCGGAGAGGTGGACGGATAGCACCAATTAGCATCTGCCCCGAAATTCAGGCTAGACGTCCGCCGCGTCTCCGCCGCGTCTTTCGGAGGGGAACAAATGTTTATACCGAGTTGATCCGTGTCCTTCGGTCTTCAACCATCATTCCCAATCTTCTAGAGACTCCTTGATCAAGCTCGGTCGCCAGTCTCCCTCCATCGATGATGATCCACCCGAGAGATGTAGTTGAGACTCTAGCTTCACATAAAGGATGCAAGTGAAGCAACTAGGGTTTCTAGGATGCCACTCTAGAAAGCTTAAGATGTAGTGAGTGTAATCAAAGTGTTAACTATCTCAAAACAATGAAGGTGGAAGCAACCATGGAAAACTAGAAAGGAATGAAGAACAAATGGTGAGGAGAGAGCTCAAAGCTCAAGTGTAGAAAAACAAGCATGCACAAATAAAATGAGCTCACCCATGAAAGAGAAAATAGCATGCTTGGTTTTGTAAATCTTTTGTTTCATTTTAAAAATCCTCCCATGCTTGAATAGTGAACACAAATGAATTAACAATTCATTTGTGTGCACTATGCAAGCATGGTTCTCACCATACCCCATCATGCTAATATCTACCTCATTTACCATTTTCTATAAATGGTCAAATCCAAAAATGAGGTGGCCACCTTCTAGAATGTTTTCCGGTAAAAAATACGGATTACATTCTACTGTATATATATCTGCATTCATACCGAAATACGAATACCCAAAGAGATAGAAAAACACAAAGAACATAATACTAGAATATACGTATCGAAATACATATATGTAAATTATTAAATCAATACCTGATTTAATAATTCGGCTCAAACCCGAGCTGGCCAGTATTATAACTGTTCGATCGAAAGTCCGGGTACAAAGTACATAATCTACCGGAACCCTGCACGTATCCAATACGGCTACTACATCATTTCGCTAGAACCAGAGAAACGCTCTGTGCGGGACTCTAAAGACTCGTCAATACGCTGGCAGTGGGTTTAACCACAAGCACGTCGGCGGCACTAGTTGTACGTAACGGCTACCTAGGTATTGAGCGAAAGGGAGGCCGATGAGCAAACTCATCCTGAACCCCTACTGAGCCTGACAGTGACAATATCCGTACAGTCCAGTCTGTTCATCTAAGAGTATCGCACATCGAGTCTAGGGGGTGGATAAAGTCAGATCCCTAATAATGCCACATTTAGTGTCGGCATGAGACCCATCACCACCTGAGAAACTATCGATCCTGGATCGGTAATTCTCGTCCACCGTGGCCACGGATTTCTGGTGATGGCCACCCGTGCACAACGCGATATCATCCCCCAATACCTGGGAAGACGAATCCCCGACGATCCGATCACTGCCTCCATGCGGTTTGGGACTGTGCCCAACTAAAACCTGTTTGCACGACTCTTTTGAGCCGCGGTAGGGTAGTAATCAAAGCACAGTGGGAACTCACACGAGACAAATGACGATCTCAGGTCGACAGACTAACCTGTACACAGGTCACCTGGGAACTGCTATCTGACAATAGGTATAATACCAACTAGCAGGTTCCTAGCGAGTCCGTCCATTGTACTCATAACCCAATGATAACCTTTATACTATCTTAGGTGAACAAACTAACACCAATGGCTTGTGAGACCTGGCCACCGCCCCTCGTCGGGGTCTCGATCAGTATACACTAGTCTACACTGGAGTATCGATGCCCAGTCTTAATACTCCCACGACTGGGGACATTTAAGGATGTGCTTATAGACTCCCAGCTCCCATGTATATGATCGGTATCATAATACTGGTAGTCAGGCAAGAATCCTATGGGCTCCATCAACATGTACATGATGATAAAGATAAACCGGATAGCATACTATCATCTCGAGTAAAACTGTTCTACCGGTATAGATCCCCTTTTCAATCATCATAATCACCTGCCTGCGATTACGATAATTGCCTTGAGGGCACTATAGCTAACAGTTCCCGCCAAATTTTTTTTGGCTCAGAGCTTGTTGTTCCCTTATAAAAATAAAAGAAAACCTCCATGTGTTAAACACGTGCACCCACATGCAAAGTATGTAACTACCTCCTCAGATAGGATTAAATCCTTGAGCGCCTCATGTGTTTCCCACATGAGTACTAGCCTCTGTTAGGATTAAATCCTATAGTGGCGTTTCATGTGGAACACACGTGAGCGTCAACGTGCAAAGCACATGAGTGGCTATTTATAAAAGAATTAGATTTTTAGGCGGCACCCACGTGTATAGCACGTGAGCGTCAGCGCCCAAATTAAAGAGAGTAGAATTACATTTTACATGGGGAATATTTTCCTAAAAACTGGGATATTCTCTGTTAAACAGAGCCGTTAGATCAAATATCCAATGGTGATAATAAATCATCAAATGATAATTTTTATTTGGGAAATATTTTTCTTGATCTTTCTAATATGGAAATATCTTCTCTAACAGAGAATGTTTGATTTAAAATCCAATGGTGATAAAATCATTTAAACCATTTGATAGAATTAAATTTTATGTGATAGAATTAAATTCTATTGTAGGAAAATATCTTTCTAATCTTGTTAAACCAATAAGATATCCATATGATAGAATTAAATTCTATGTTAGGAAAATATCTTCCAAATTTTGTTAAACTAATAAAATATTCATATGATAAAATAAAATTCTAATCTTGATAAATTAACAAGATATTCATATGATAGAATAAAATTCTAATCTTGTTAAACTAACAAGATATTCATATAATAGAATAAAATTCTAATATTTTTAAACTAACAAGATTTTCATATGATAAAATAAAATTCTATCTTAGAAAAATATTTCCTGATCTTCTCTGTTAAACAGAGAGCTCTTGGATTAAAAATCCAATGGTGATTAAAAATCACCGTTTTACAGAATAAAATGCAGTACATGGGAAAATATTTCCCCAATCTTGTTAAAAACAAGAAAACATATTCTGTAAAACAGAAATTCTTGGATCAAAGATCCAACGGTGGATAAAATTCCCTAAATAATCTTTGAGACCAATAAAATCAATTGGAATCTCTCAATGAGAGATTTTCTCAAATTAATTAACAAACTTGCCTCTCTTTTATAAAGGACCTGAGACTTCATGTCTCATATAGAGAGAACCCTCATAAGTTTCTGCAAAAATAAAGTAGGCTCTAAAAAACAACAGAGTAATTTTCAATAGAGAAGAAGAACTTTCTCCTCTAAAACTCTAGGTAAAAAAACCCACAGAGATCAAAACATCTTCATTACCTATCATATCATATCTAAAGGTTTAACCATTCTCAAGAACTTAGTTCTTTCTCTGGATCTGAGATCCACAAGATAAGTCTCCCACAAGTTGAGAATTTAATTCTCATCGGGAAGATCTTGTTCTTGAGAATCAAAGATTCAAAAAATAACTAAGAAAAAGAAAAAGAACCTATCCTATAGGAATTCAATTCTTTTGAAAATAGGGTTTAACCCTAAAAAGAAACTTAGTTCTTTAAAAGAAAAAAAACATAAGAACTTAGTTCTTAAAGAAAACTTGATCCCAGATCTTCGAAACAAAGATCTTGGTGATCATTAATGGTCAAAAAGCCTCTAACAGAGATTCAATCTCTGAAAAAGAAAAGAACTTAGCATCTCACGTGCTTCCCATATGGGTGCCCCTATTAGCGCCCAGCACCTCACATGAAAAACACGCGGGTGCCCAAAGCAGAAGGCCAGCGCCTCATGTGAAATACAAGTGAGCGCTGAACAAAAGTGCTTAGCACCTCATATACAACCAAAATGGTTAAGTGCTTAGCACTGATTGGGCATCGCCCTGTGCCTCACATGAAAAACACGTGAGCACCCAACAAAATAAAATGAGAAAGCGCCTCGCGTGAAAAACACGTGGGCGCCCAACAAACTAAAATGAGACAGCGCCGCACATGCTCTATAACTGAAGGCTTCACATGATACCCATGTGCGCACCAGAGTTTCAAACAAGTGCTTAGCACTTTTGCATAAAAAGGGGGGCTAAACAAACAGAGCCCAAATAAGTGCTTAGCACTTTTGAACAAAAAAAAGAAGACTAAGTAGACTAAGCCCAAATTGGCTAAGTCTCTTGCAGCTGAGCCTAAATACTCTATTGTTGGATCTTAATAAAATTTAATATTCCTGAAATATTGCTATGTTGACCTTAGTCTCAAATAAGACTAACGTCTCCTTAGTTAAAATAAATTGCGCATAAATGCTCATATGTTTAAGTTGATCTTAATCTCAAACTAGATTAACGGTCCTTAAACCAAATAAAATATTTTCGAACTAAAGGAAAATATAATTTAAGTTCAAAATCCTAAATCTAAAATATACGGATTTGGACTGATCCGCGCCCTACGGGCGATGGCATAAATTAGTTTCCGTATACAATCTACGGGCAACCCAAAATAAAACAAACACGACACGCCACGAAGTGAACTGCTGGAGAAGGAGAATATGGTTATCGCAACGCGATAATGTAATTAACTATAGGGGCTTACATCTGCATGGAAGAGCGTCCACACAATTAAAAAACCCTCACAAATGAGGGGGAATCTGATGAAATATGCTACAACGGTCGCATCTATCCAAACCTCCGATATATGGTGTCATAAATCAACTTGGTATTTTCGGAGAGGTGGATGGATATATCTAAATAACATATGCTCCCAAATTCAGGCTAGACATTCTAACGTCTCGGTCCAGTCTTTCGGTGGTGAACAGATTCTGGCACGCCCAGTGGGATTCCACTGGAGGTAATGCTCTATATGGTGTTTGGCACGGAAGCAATGCTCCCACTGGAGGTAGAACTCACCTCTCTACGAGTAGCGGTTCGATACGGGCTGACAAATGAAGAAAATGCTCATCTTAGGCTTGAGGAGCTCGACGCCCTCGACGAAACTCGCCTTATAGCACAGCAAAATCTGGAGGCTTATAAGGCAAGGATGACACGGTCATACGAAAAACTGACCAGACCGAGAACATTCCGCCAAGGCGAACTCGTGCTAGTCGTCAAAAGAACAATGATCCTCAATCGTGAAAAATGGGGCAAATTCAAGCCGAACTATGAAGGACCATGCATTATAGACAAAGTCTACTAAGGTGGAGCCTACCTGCTCATGGATATGCATAGCGAAAGACCCTTCCAGCCAATAAATGGACGGTTCCTCAAAAAATATTACCCTTGACGAGTTATGATTTAGGTCAATGATAGATGACGACGCTTGTGTCCGCTCACTATCTTCCTGAGTCAGAATTTGAGAGTAGTATCCAGAAAACTCCGTTGCCCCAAAATAGGAATGCTGGACCGAGATGTCCCTAAACTAATAATTGACCGAAATGTCCCTAAACTAATATTCGACCCCAAAATGGGAATGCTAGACCGAAAAGCCTTTAAACTAAAACTTCGCATCAGACATGGCGATAATAGACCGAAACGTCTCTAAACTAGTGCGTCGCCTCAAATAGGATGCACCGCCACAAAAACGGCGATGTCCTCTCTTGAGATCTATATTGCAATCGAAATCTCAACGGCGAGAATTGCAACTCAAGTCCTACCAGCTACACAGCTATTCCAGCAATGAAGCTACCCCCAAGTCCCACCAGCAAACAGATGGGCACTTGTGGCAAAACTACTTTCGGGAGTTCCATCGTTAAAAAAATGGTATGTCTACAAGCGTAATGGGCACGGATGAAAACCCAAAAGGGCGTCATGAGTAAATACAGCAGGACTGCCGGTGAGCTTTGCGAAAACCCGAAAGAGCGCAATTTCATAAAATAAAAAAAATTATTATATGCACTAGCAAGGCCCTCTCGACTTTGCGAGGAGAAAATACCTGTGTGAGATCCTTACGACTCACAAAAGAGCAACACACTTAGGAATCCTCACGATTCTTAAGGAGAAATTACACTTGCGAGATCCTCATGACTCGCAAGGAGAATTCCCCCTATGAGACCCTCACGGATCGTAGAATTCAAAAGTTTTAAGATATAGGGACCTAAACTTGTTTTTAAGCTGTCATATTCCTTTAATATAGCCCTACAAGAGGTCCCATATTGATCCTTGTATACAATCCATGGGCATAAATAATTATTTCCAATCGAGTTCTACCAATGGCGAGAAATATCCCCATATGGTGAACGATACTTGTAAGTCCTCTCGACTTATAAGGAGAAAATACTCTTATAAGATCCTTATGACTTGCAAAAGAAAACACACTTAGGAGTCCTCACGACTTCTAAGGAGAAAATACACCTACGAGATTCTTTCAACCCGTAGGGAGAAATATCTTTATGAGACCCTTATGACCCATGAAGTCAAAAGCCTTAGTCGATAGAATCCTAACCATGTTTACTAAGCCACCTTTGTTCAAATCGACAAAGGCAAATGATGATTCGCTCCTGGAAATATCTAAGTTGTAGCGATGCTGATACCTAATTAGGTATCAAACTTTAAGTTCTCTCACGGCAAATGATGATTCGCTCCTGGCAATATTTCAGTTACAGCGATACTGATACCAAGATTGGTATCAGATCTCAAGTTCCTGACTCATAATAAAACTCAGCAAGTCGCAAAAAATATGTATATGAAACAACCGAAATGTTTGGGCAACGCGCAATAAAAAATAGCAAGTAAAAATAAAAAAATGAAATAGCCGAAATGATTGGGCACCGCGATAAATAGCCGAAATGGTTGGGCAATCGCGACTTTCGCGATGTAAAAAGCAGAAAAGATAGAGCATCGTAGAAATAAAAATAAGATAAAATAAAAAAAAATTGCCCTGCAAGTAGGTCCATACCGACTCTTGTATATCATCCATGGGCACAAATGAAAGAAAGGGAACCATATTTTCCCACCTTTCTTCATCAAAAGAAGCTCCAGATCTCGATGGCAATATCTACAACCTAGAGATCATCTCGACGTTCCTCCTCATTCCAGCAGGGTGCGGATGTAACTGTCAAATGAAATTAGAGTGATGGCAAAATCCTAGCTTCGGGTCTTAATGGAAACATCTACAGCCTAGAGATCATCCCGACGTTTTTCTCATTCCAGCAGGATGCAGATGCAACGTCAACAAGGACCCAATGGTCAAATTAAAGTGGAGTAAGGGCAAAATCCCAGCTCCAGCTCGACGTTCCTTTTCGGTGCAGACGCGACATCAACAAAGGCTCCAAGGAGCCGAATTAAAAGGAGTGATGGAAAAATCCTAACTCGAGCTAGACGTGCTTCTCATGCCAGCAGGATGCAGACGGAACGTCAACAAAAGACCCAAGGGTCAAAGCAAAAATAAAGCCATGTCAAAATCCTAGCGTTAAGTCTCGACGGTACATATACCACCTAGAGACTATCCCGGCGTTCCCCCTCATTTCAGCAGGATGCAGACGCAGCTATCAAATGAAATTAGAGAAATGGCATATTCCTAGCCCCGGACTTCAATTGCAATACATACGGTATAGAGGTATTACAGATGTCTACCCTACTTCAGCAAAGAATCGACACGACATCATCAAAGAAAAAATGAAGTGACGGCATATTCCTAGCTTCGGGTCTTGGCGACGGTATATATAAAGCCTAAAGACCATTGGAGATCATCCCACCTCAGAAGGGTGCGGTTATGACTCACCAGGGCTCCAAATTGATCCTAACCTCAAGTAAAAAGCATCATGGTAAATACCTAACGCTTGTTCTTCCAACGGTAATATGACCTAAGAAGATTACTTGAAGACGTCTTGTCCAGCCTCAAAAGGGATCGGAGACATGACAGTCGCAGGGCTACTCGAACAACGGCTTAAAGACTGCATATCGAGAAATATATCAGCCAACGCGACGGTACGATGGACTTAAACCTAGTACTGCAAACCTAATGGACCTCTATCAAAAAAGGGGTTATCTATATTTCACGTTAGGATACACCTGCGAGATCCTCTCGACACGTCTCGACTAGTAGGGAAAAATATCTTTATGAAACCCTCACGGCTCATGAAGGTGAAAAGGCTTAAGTGACGAGGATATCAACCTGTTTCCTAAGTACTGTGGCCCTACAAGTAGGTACAAACTGACTCTTGTATACTATCCACGGGCCACATTCTCCAAAGTTGCATACCGATAAGGAGGAGAAACCACTTACGAGTCCTCTTAACTCGTAAGGGGAAAATTCTCTTGCGGGATCCTTATGATTCTTAAGAGAAAACACACTTAGGGGTCCTCACGACTTTTAAGGAGAAAATACACCGATGAGATTCTCTCGACTCGTAGGGAGAAATATCTTTATGAGACCCTCACGGTTTATAAAGTTGAAAATCCTTAGGCGACTGATCCAAAACTGTTCCTAAGCCATCGCTACCCTACAAGAAGGTCTAAACCGACTCTTATATACTATCCACGGGCCACATTCGCCAATAAAGTGAAGAAGCGACTTACGGGTCCCCTTGACTCGTAAGGAGAAAATACCTACTTGAGATCCTTACAACTCACGAAGGTGAAAGACATTTAGGAACCCTCACGATTTCTATGGAGAATACGCACCTATGAGATCCTCACGACTCATAGGGAGAAAAACCATCTTGAGACCCTTACGGCTCATGAAGATGAAAAAGTCTCAGGCGACGGGGATCCTAAACATGTCTCCTAAGCCATCAATTCTATGGCAATGCATTATTTTGCACTACTAAACCCACGTACATACTTACGTGGGTAAAGTAGTCGGGGGCATTTATTCCTGCCAAAATTTTTTGGCTCAGAGCTTGCTGTTCTCTTATAAAAATAGAGGAAAACCTCCACGTGTTAAACACGTGCACCCACATACAAAGCATGTAACTACCGCCTCAGATAGGATTAAATCCTTAAGCGCCTCACGTGTTTCCGACGTGAGCTCCAGCGTCAGCCTCTGTTAGGATTAAATCCTATAGTGGCGTCTCACGTAGAACACACGTGAGCGCCGGCGTGCAAAGCACGTGAGTGACTATTTATAAAAGAATTAGATTCTTAGGCGGTGCCCATGTGCATAGCACGTGAGCGCCAGCGCCCAAATTAAAGAGGCTAGAATTAAATTCTACATGGGAAATATTTTCCTAAAAACTGGGATATTCTCTGTTAAACAGAGCCGTTGGATAAAAAATCCAATGGTGATAATAAATCATCAAATGATAAATTCAATTTGGGAAATATTTTCCTTAATCTTTCTAATATGGAAAGATCTTCTCTAACAGAGAATCTTTGATTTAAAATCCAATGGTGATAAATCACTTAAATCATCTAATAAAATAAAATTTTATGTCATAGAATTAAATTTTATGGTAGGAAAATATCTTTCTAATCTTGTTAAACTAACAAGATATCCATATGATAGATTTAAATTCTATGTTAGAAAAATATGTTTCTAATTTTGTTAAACTAATAAGATATTCGTATGATAGAATAAAATTCTAATCTTGTTAAATTAACAAGATATTCATATGATAGAATAAAATTCTAATCTTTTTAAACTGACAAGATATTCATATAATAGAATAAAATTCTATCTGAGGAAAATATTTCCGAATCTTCTCTGTTAATTGGAGAGTGCTTGGATTAAAAATCCAATGGTGATTAAAAATCACCGTTTTATAGAATAAAATGTTGTACATGGGAAAATATTTCCCCAATCTTATAAAAAACAAGAAAACATATTCTGTAAAACAAAAATCCTTGGATCAAAGATCCAACGGTGGATAAAATTCCCCAAGTAATTTTTGAGACCAATAAAATCAATTGGAATCTCTCAATGAGAGATTTTCTCAAATTAATTAATAAGCTTGCCTCTACTATATAAAGGACCCGAGATTTCAAGTCTCATATAGAGGGAACACCTATAAACTTCTGCCAAAATACCGAAGGCTTTAAAAAATAACAGAGAATTTAATTTTCAATAGAGAAGAAGATTTTCCTTCTCTCATTCCCTAGGTAAAGAAACCACAGAGATCAAAACATCTCCTTTACCTATCATATCATATCTAATGGTTAACCCTTCTCAAGAACTTAGTTCTTTCTTTGGATCTGAGATCCACAAGACAAGTCTCACACAAGTTGAGAATTTAATTCGCATCGGGAAAATCTTGTTCTTGAGAATCAAAGATTCAGAAAAGAACTAAGAAAAAGAAAAAGAACCTATCCTATAGGAAATCAATTCCTCTGAAAATAGGGTTTAACCCTAAAATGAAACTTAGTTCTTATAAAAGAAAAAACATAAGAACTTAGTTCTTAAAGAAAACTTGATCCCAGATCTTCGAAACAAAGATCTTGGTGATCATTAATGGTAAAAAAGGCCTTTAACAGAGATTCAATCTCTGAAAAAGAAAAACATTTAGCACCTCACGTGCTTCCCACATGGGCGCCCCCAATAGCGCCCAGCGCTTCACGTGAAAAACACGCGGGCGCCCAAAGCTGAAGGCCTGTGCCTCATATGAAATACACGTGAGCGCTGAATAAAAGTGCTTAGCACCTCATATACAACCAAAACGGTTAAGTGCTTAGCACTGATTGGGCAGTGCCCAGCGTGTCACGCGAAAAACACGTGGGCGCCCAACAAAATAAATTAAGACGGCGCCTCACATGAAAAACAAGTGGGCACCCAACAAAATAAAATGAGACAGCGCCGCACGTGCTCCTCACGTGGACGAACTATAAAAAGTGCGTAGCACTATATATATATTCAGTCAAATGGACTGAGTGCATAGCACTGATTGGACAATGCCCATAACTGAAGGCTTCATATGATACCCTTGTGAGTGCCAGAGTGTCAAACAAGTGCTCAGCACTTTCGCATAAAAAAGGGGCTGAACAAACAGAGTCCAAATAAGTGCATAGCACTTTTGAACAAAAAAAAGAACGAGCAGTCTAAGCCCAAATTGGCTAATTCTCTTGCAGCTGAGCCCAAATACTCTGTTGTTCGATCTTAATAAATTTTAATGATCCTGAAAATATTGCTAAGTTGACCTTAGTCTCAAATAAGACTAACATCTCCTTAGTTAAAATAAATTGGGCCCAAATGCTCATATGTTTAAGTCGATCTTAATCTCAAACTAGATTAACGGTCCTTAAACCAAACAAAATATTTTCGAACTAAAGAAAAATTTAATTTAAGTTCAAAATCCCCAATCTAAAATATACGGATTTGGACTGATCCGCGCCCTACGGGTGACGACATAAATTAGTCTCCGTATACAATTCACGGGCAACCAAAACAAATAAAATAACACACGACACGAAGTGAAATGCTGGAGCAGGAGAAAGTGGTTATCGGAACGCGATAATGTAACTAACTACAGGAGCTTGCGCCTGCAGGGAAGAGTGTCCCCACAATTAAAACCCTTCAAAAATGAGGGGGAATCTGATGAAATTTTCTACAGCGGCCGTATCTATCCAAACCTCCGATATATGGTGTCATTTTTCAACTTGGTATCTTCGGAGAGGTGAATGAATGTGTCTAAATAGCATCTGCCCCCAGATTCAGGCTAGACGTCTCAACGTCTCGGTCCAGTCTTTCTGCGGTAAACATGCATATCTCTAGCTCCAGACCTCGATGGCAATACATACAGTATAGAGGTCATATGGATGTCTATTCTACTTCAGCGAAGAAACGGTGCGAGATCATCAAAGCAAAAATGAAGTGACGACATATTCCTAGCTTCGGGTTTTAATGGAAATACATACAAAGCCTAAAACCCATTGGAGATCATCCCACTCCAGAAGGGTGCAGTTATGACTCATCAGGGCTCCAAATTGAGCCTAACATGATGTAAAAAAACGCCACGACAAATACTTAACGCTTGTTCTTCCGATGGTAATATAGATACACTAACCTAAGAAGATTACTTGAAGATGTCTTGTTCAGCCTCAGAAGGGATCAGAGACACGACAAACGCGGGGCTAATCGAGCACCAACCTAAGGGACTGCATATCGAGAAATACATCAGCCAACGCAACGATACGATTGACTTAAACCTAGTATCACCAACCTAACGGACCCCTATCAAAAAAAGGATTATCTACATTTTACGTTAGGATACACCTGCGAGATCCTCTCGACTCATCTCAACTCATAGGGAAAAACATCTTTATGGGACCCTAGCGGCTCATAAAGGTGAAAAAGACTTAGGTGACAGAGATATCAACTTATTTCCTTAGTATTGTGGCTCTACAAGGAGGTCCAAACTGACACTTGTATACTATCCACGGGCCACATTCTCCAAATTCGCATACCAATGAGGAGAAGAAGCCACTTACGGGTCCTCTCGACTCGTAAGGGAAAAATACTTTTAGGAGTCCTCACGACTCTCAAGAGAAAACACACTTAGGAGTCCTCACGACTTCTAAGGAGAAAATACACCTATAAGAACCTCTCAACTCATAGGGAGAAACATCTTTATGAGACTCTCATGGGTCATAAAGTTGAAAAGCCTCAGGCGACAGATCTAAACCTGTTTCCTAAGCCATCGTTTCCCTACAAGGAGGTCAAGACCAATTCTTGTATATTATCCATGGCCCACATTCGCCAAAGTTACCTGCCAATAAAATGAAGAAACCGCTTACGGGCCCTCTCGACTTGTAAGGAGAAAATACCTACATGGGATCCTTATGACTTACGAAGGTGAAAGACACTTATGAATCCTCACGATTTTTAAGGAGAATATACACCTATGAGATCCTCAAGACTATAGGGAGAAAAACCTTCTTGAGACCCTTATGGCTCATGAAGATGAAAAATCCCTTAGACGACAGGGATCCTAAACTTGTCTCCTAGGTCATCAATTCTATGGCCATGCATAACTTTGCACTACTTCACCCACGTACATACTTACGTGAGCAAAGTAGTGGGGGGCATTTGTTCCGCCAAATTTTTTGGCTAAGAGCTATTTGTTCCCTTATAAAAAAGGGGAGAGAAAAAAGAGAAAAAGAATTCCTACAGTTTAGCATCACGTGTTAAACACGTGCGCGCTTATATGCAAAGCATATAAGCGCTGAAAGCAAATAACAAAAAGGCCAAACATGCCTCACGTCTTAAACACGTGAGCGTTCATATGGAAAGCATATGAGCGCCGAGTATAAATAACCAAAGGCCAAACATGCCTCACGCACATGCAAAGCATATGAGCGCTGAAAATAAACAGGCTAAAACCCACGTTAAGGGTCACATGTTAAACACGTGAGTTCCCTTGCGGCATTCTTTTGCCAGCACTCACATGTAAAGCACGTGAACGCCGCAATTTAAAATGCTCTCTAAGGATAGAATTGAATTCTATATAAAATTAAATTCTATTTTTGGGAGAATATTTCCCCTGATCTTTCTAAAAGAGAAAGATACCCTGTTAAACAGAGAGCCGTTGGATTAAAAATCCAATGGTGATTAAAAAAATCATCAACTGATAGAACTAAATTATATTTGGGAAATATTTTTCTTGATCTTTCTAATATGGAAAGATCTTCTCTAACAGAGGATCTTGGATTTAAAATCCAATAGTGATAAATCACTTAAACCATCTGATAGAATTAAATTCTATATGATATAATTAAATTCTATGTTAGGAAAATATCTTCGTAATCTTATTAAACTAACAAGATATTCATATGATAGAATAAAATTTCTATGTTAGGAAAATGTCTTCCTAATCTTGTTAAACTAACAAGATATTTATATGATAGAATAAAATTCTATGTTAGGAAAATGTCTTCCTAAACTAACAAGATATTCACATGATAGAATAAAATTGTATGTTAGAAAAATATCTTTCTAATCTTGATTAAACTAACAATATATTCATCTGATAGAATAAAATTCTATCTTAGGAAAATATTTTCCTAATTTTATTAAAACAAACAAGAAATCTTCTCTGTTAAACAGAGAGCCTTTGGATTAAAAATCCAACGGTGAATAAAATTCACCGGTTGATTTAAAAGATCAATTTGATTGATTATGAAATCAATCATGATCTCTCAACGAGAGATTTTCTTAGCAAATTGATTCTTTTCTTCCTCGTATAAATAGGAGCAAAGAGAGAAAAAGAAAAAAAGGAATGACTCGATAAAAAAGAGAGAAGGGGGATTGGATAAAAAAAAAGGATGAGACCCCCCATAAGCTTCTGTAAAAAAGTATACAGAAGGCTCTCCAAAAACTTCCAAAACATAACAGAGTATTTAATTCTCAATAAAGAAGATCGTCTCCATTCTCAAAACCCTAGGTAAAACAATATCGAGATCAAAACATCTCCTTTATCTAACATATCTAAGGGTTTAACCCTCCTCAAAGAACTTAGTTCTTTCTCTAGATCTGAGATCCGCAAGACAAATCTTGCACAAGTTGAGAATTTAATTCTCATCGAGAAGATCTTGTTCTTGAGAATCAAAAATTCAGAAGAAAATATGGATACAAGAACATGAAGAAGATGGAGTCCATAATACTCCAGGAACTTAGTTCCTTCAAATCAAGAACTTAGTTCTCTAAGAACCCAATCCAAGATTCTCAAAATAATGATCTTGGTGATTGTTAGTGGTCAAAATTCTATTAACATAGGTTTAACCCCTCTGAAAACATTAACAGGAAAGCATGGATAAAAGAACATGGAGAATATGGAGTCCATAATACTCCAGGAACTTAGTTTCTTCAAATCAAGAACATAGTTCTTAAAGAACCCGATCTAAGATTCTCAAAATTGTGATCTTAGTGATCGTTAATGGTCAAAATACCATTAACAGAGATTTAAGTTCTTTAAAAATATCAACAGAGATTAAATCTCCAAAGAATTTAGCGCCTCACGTGAAACACACGTGATTGCCAGACGCTCAACGCCTCACATGAAAAGCACGTGAGCATCCAAGGCCAAGTTACACAGCGCATCACATGGAACACACGTGAGCGCTAAAAAAAGTTAGTGCTTAGCACTATTGGAGCGCCTCATGTGAAACACACGTGAACGCCAGAAAACAGAAAAGTTTAGTTCTTAGCACTAGTGCAGCGCCTCATGTGAAACACACGAGCGCCAAAACTCAATGCCTCACGTGAAATACACGTGAGCGCTCAAAAGAAGCCAAAGCTAAGCGCCATATATGAAACACACGTGAGCACCACAAAATACTAGTGCTTAGCACTATTTCAACGCCTCGTGTGAAACAGACATAAGCTTTATATGTCTGAAGTGTTTAGCACTGCTGGGTGTTATAGAAACCCAATCTTAGCCCAAATTGGCTAAGCTAATGTTCATGATATCCAAACTGATCTTAGTACCATACATGACTGATGATTTTCATCCCATACCTTCTAACTTAATCTTAGTCTCAAATAAAAGTAACGATTCTTACATGATCCACCATGATCTTTTCCCTCAAATACAGGATTTGGTTTAAGGGTACATCTCTCGATACCTTTGATATATGTCGTTGTAATTTCTCAATGTCTTCAGAGAGGTGGCAGATCCCGATAACCAATAACTCTTTTCTCGTCCTAATTTGATGTAAAATTTCATCAAGACATAGAATGATACATCCCACATTGATGCGCTTTCAAATTGATGTGTACACCTCAAATTGGACCGCACCCCAAATTGAGCGCATTCCATGTCACTATCGTTCACTCTGCCACGTAACAAATACACGTGCGCGTAAGATGAATAATGGACCGAAATGTCTTTATACTAACATCCGTCCCCAAAATAGGAATATTGGACCGAGATGTCCCTAAACTAGACATTCATCCCAAACACGGCGATAATGGACCGAAACGTTCTTAAACTAACATTCGTCCTAAATAGGGAATGTTGGACCGTGATATCCTTAAACTAATATAATTGGGCCTATATGCTCATTTGTTTCTAAGTTGATTTTAGTTTCAAATATGACTAACGATTCTTAGATCAAACCCAAATATCTCATGAACTGATGGACCTCACAAATATGAGAAATGCATTATAAGTTCATTTCCGTTGGCAAACCAACTTACCAACATGGACCCCGTCAAGCAAATCCTTGACCCAAACCCAAATCATGAAAATATATATACGGATTTGGACTAATCCGCACCTTACAGGCGACGACATAAATTAGTTTCCGTATACAATCCAATGGCAACCCCATAAAAACAAATATAACTCGACACGAAGTGAACTACTGGAGCAGGAGAAAGTGGTTATCGTAACGCGGTAACGTAATTAACTGCAGGGGCTTGCGCCTGCAGGGAAGAGCGTCCCCACGATCACCCCCCCCACACACACATAAAAGAGAGAGAATCTGATAAAGTCTGCTACATCGGTCGCATCTATCCAAACCTCTGTATACGTTGCCATAAATCAACTTGGTATCTTCGGAGAGGTAGGTGGATATGTCCAAATAGTATCTGCCTCCAAATTCAGGCTAAACGTCCCAACGTCTCAGTCCAGTTTTCGGTAGTAAACAATAGGGTTAGGAATGAGAATACATACTTTAATAATGATAAGCAGCCAGCCACAATTTTGCAAAATGAAATTACACCACTTAAACAGTCCATAGTTAATATTGAAAAGCAGATTGGTCAGCTCGCTGTAGTATTAGGAGGATGAGAGACGAGCACCTTACCTAGCCAACCTGTAACAAATCCAAAAGAGACACGTATAGATCTATCTTAAATAAATGCTAGAACCACCTTGACGTCAGGAAAAAAGGTTGATAACCAGGTTAGGATGCATGATAATTCTGAAAAGATCCCGGCTGATGAGGAGCAGCAGATTGCCAATCCACTTGCACAGCCGGCATCTACTTCTACCCCTGCTTCTACATCCCATCATTCTTCTATTAATAACACTCTTGAGCCTAAAGCACGTTTGAAGGCCAAGAAGTATGATGCTAAAGCAGCGAAGATGATAGAGATGTTTAAATAAATTAAGGTCAATATCCCTCTACTAGATGCAATTGAGCAAATTCCATCCTATGCTAAATTTCTTAAAGACATTTGTACTAAAAAGAGGCAAACACATGTGCCTAAGATAGTTTTTCTAGCCGGCAATATTAATGACGTCCTACGTAATGCATTACCCATAAAGTATAAGGACCCCGGTTATCCTACAATTTCATGAATTATCGAAGGTAAGGTCATTAATAGAGCTTTACTTAATCTACATGCTAGTGTGAACTTTCTTTCTTTTTTGGTCTATAACAACTAGTGATAGTTGAGTTTGAACCCACAAAAGTCACTTTACAGTTGGCAGATCGTTCCATTAAGAATCCAAAATGAGAGATTAAGGATGTGTTAATCAAAGTAGGACAATTTATATTCCCTGTAGATTTAATCGTTTTGAAAACACAACCTGTCTCCAACCCTAAAATTCAAATTCTGGTAATCTTAGAACGACCATTCCTAGCCACCGCTAACATTTTGATTGACTGTCGTAATGGTTCAATGAAACTTTCGTTTATGAACATGACGGTTGATCTAAATATTTTCAATTTAGAAAGCCAAACTAGTGCTCCTTATGACTTACCTTATGATATCAACACTTTATTTGAATTGTCTAATGAGGAAATAAGTGACGATGATGAGTGTTTATTTGATTTTAAGGAATGCGATTCTTCATTTGATATTACACATGATCAACTTATTGATGCCTCTCCTAATCTTTATGATGAACTTAATATGGTGATGTCTCAAAACAGTTTCCTTTAAAATCAAATTTTGTTGTTAGAAAAGGAGAAAAAGGAATTGACTTCTATTAATGAATTTTTGAAAAGCGAAAAAGAGAATTTGATTTTATCTTGTAATTCTTTGAGAGAAGAAAATAATAGTTTTATTGAAATTTTTACTAATGAAATTGATATTTAAAAATCTTCTAGTAGTTCATAAGAAGTTCTGAGAAATGATATTTTGATTGATAAATTAGAAAAAGAGAAAAATGATTATCTGGCACAAATTGATAAATTTGAGAAAGAGAAAATTGAGTTTCTTTCAAAAATTGATATTCAATAAAAAACTATTGATACTTTAAAAACTGAAAATGAAAATTTAATTTTTTCATGTGATGTTTTGACGAATCCTCATGAAAATTTAATTTCATATTTTAAAAGCGAAATTGATTTTTTGAAATTATCCTATATTTCTCAAGGATCATTGATAAAAGAAATTGCTTCCCTAAAGATACAAAATAATGATTTAACTATTTTTTGCTAAGTTTTCAAAAATAAAGGAAAAAATTGATCCTTCGCCAAGCAAAGGAAATAACTTTTTAAGTAAAGGAGACGTTGATCTTTAAATTTCAAATTTTCAAAAATTCTTTTCATCTAAATATGTCAACCACTATTCTAAATATAAATCTACTTCCATGAGTACATCTAATCATACTTGTCATTATTTGGTGCACATGGTCACTTTGCATAGCCTTGTGGGTTGAAAAAAAAATATCTTTATATACCAATTTGAGATGGGTCTCCAAAACTAACCTACATAAACCCAAGTTAGTTTGGGTATCAAAATGCACAACCACATCTTATTTTGTAAGTAATGAGAATTAGAAATCAGGAAGATTTTAATAAAGGTAAGCACAACTATACGGCGTGTAATAAGATATGTACTCTACACAGTTATGACATTGTTTAATTTAAGTGGGGGGGGGGGTGGTTTTATACAAAGTTTTTCTATTCTTTTAGAATTTTATTATCAGTCTTTTTTATCTTTCTTTCTTTTTCATTTTTTTTTAGATTTTCGTAGTTTCTTTTCATTTTTCTTTCGAAATCTTTTCTTTTAGAAAATTTTGAAAATGAAAATAAGAGAGTGAAAAATATATATATAAGAGAGGAAGAGATTTAAGAAGAACAAGAAAATTGGATGTTTTAGAATAAAACTAGTAATATATGGTTATGAACTGGATTCCCAAGGGTTGAGTGAGATGAAGGAGTTACTGAATCTGCGGATAAAAATAAGTCTGAAAATAGTTCATAGTTTTGAATCCAAATTTAGAGAGTATATACCCTACAAATTGCACATACACACATTTTGAAATTTGGGATAGTAGAGAATACCTAGAAATACTCTTGTCCGAAAGCCTATGTAGGAAAGAAAAACGGTACTTGAAACTAACCACGGAAAAAGGAAAAAAATTATATATAAGTTTGGTTTGTAACTTACACAGGGCTATATAAAAAAAAGGATAAAAAAATATACAGCAAGTATGCTTTATCATCCAGTGCCTTAGATCAACTGGTCTAGGAGTCACTACTGAGCCCGAAGAAGTTACAAGGCTAGACATATATATATATATATATATATATATATATATTATTGCTAATTACGTCTTAAGCTTACATATTTAGTAATCGATTGGTTAGTGTCTAAGTAAGTGTTAGTGGTCGCATGAAAAGTGTGTGAGCAAATCCATCCATCTTTAATAAAAAAAGTATTACTAAGATATTAAGGAAATGGTGCTATTGCTTGAATTGAATTCTTAAATATAGAGATGAATTTACATACACGTAGGTGTATATGATTGATATTTGGAAGAGAGATGGGGATGAAGAATAGGATGATGTTTTGTTGAGAGAGAATATAATTTCCGGATTTGATCAACACTATTAAGATGAAAGTTCATGAAAACTAAATAGTTAGTGAAATTTAAAACTCTTCATTTTCATATTTTTCTTGATCTAATACTATCTTTGTATGTATTTTTCACACTTTTATTTTTGTTTCTCTTATTTTCTTTTTATTTTTGGAATTTTGTTAGTAGTATTCACTGAAAACCCTCAGGAGACACAACTCTTCTTACTAGGGACATCTAGAGGTTTAAACGCTTGTTGCATACGCTCAATGCAATCGCACGCCCGTGAAAGGTGCTTAGGGGCAGGAGTAGATTAAAATAAATAATTTAGAATATTTTTGAAACTTAGTTTTGCTCGAGAACTAGCAAAAGATAAGTGTGAGGGTATTTGATTGGTTCAATTTATTGTATATTTTTATACGACATTTATCATATTATTTACATATTTTATGCTATCCCGAAGGTGTAATATGATATAATACAATTTATTGGAATTAATTGCAAAATGATACAGAAGATTAATTATTTATAATAAATAGAGATTTAATTGGAGTTAATAAATAATATAGAATCAATGAATTACATTTATTGTATATCTTCCATATAATTAATTAATTATATCATTTCTAATTTTAGAAATATGGAGTTATGGTATAAACATATATATGTTTCCTAAATCATAAGTAATTTGATTATGAGTCAAATTAGATTCCTACAAGAAATAGGTGCTACTAAAAATTTATTTTGAATATTATTGCAGGTTTAAAGAAGTCATATCAAATCAAATCAGTCCAATCAATTGTGGAGACTTAATCGAAACAAGAGATTGATTCTAAGCTGCCAAGTTTAGAGCCAATCTGTAGACTCTCGGAAATACAACAAGATGGAAAAATATTGAAGATTTATTGCGATTAAAAATTACCAAATTAAACAAGGAAAGAGATATAGAAAATGGAGCTACGAAGCCATAAAGGGGTGGCGGATCCGCCACAATTATTATGGGGAGGCAGTGGTTTAGCCGCCAGCTTGGAGCCGTTTGACGAAAATTTTTGTGGGCTTGTTCGACTTTTCAAATTCAACATTTTGAGCCATATAGAATTATTTTCCGAAGATTCTAAGTACACCGGATTTTACCAAACAGAGGCAATCAAAATATTGGGGGAAATCTACAAGAATTAGGAAATGTAATTGTTTGGAAATTGTATTCTCTTATATCTTTTCTTTTCCTTGATCTCCAAATCTCTTAGCCCTATATAAGGAGGGGTAATGTAAGGGTTGGAGATCATCTCCTTCATTGGTTTGGATTAGGGTTATATTTTGGAGAGAGATCAATAATTTGTAAGTACTTTTGATATGGATTTAGTTAATATAAGGTTTTCCTTTTCTCATATCATGAGTAGCTAAATTTATCTTTGGAGTTAGAATTGTTATGCTTCTACGGTTGGATAAATTTATTAGCTTCTTCTTTTCTTATGTTTTTATATGAATCTTTCTTGATCTAAACTCTTTTCTTTTTGTTATTCATCGAATAAACTAAATCGTATGAGGATAGTTGATACGTTAAATAGGTTTAGGAAAAGATGATAACACCGATTAACTAGTTAGATTAATGAAAGTGTAACGAACTAGAAATCTAATTAGGGAAGTTAAGAGATGGTTTTTAATCAAGAGAATTCAACTTAATTAATTAAGGTAATCTAGATTACGCCGATAATATGATGATTTGTAGATTGACAACCTACAAATTATTTTATAAAAGGGTAAACTAGTTGCTTTTGAATTAATTAGAATTATTTGTTATAATTATTTTCTAAATGATTTTATATAGTCAATAGGTTATTTATAATCGTATGAGTTATGCTTACCTATATGTTTGAAAATTCGTTGTCAAATTGCTTTTACTTATGCTTTTATATATTTTGATAGTTTTTAATTAAAACTAAAGAAGAAGAAAAGAAGAAAAATCCTATAAACCAAATATATTAGTTAAAACAATTCGCCGTACTAGGATTTGCTCTAATAAGAAAAAAACCACTTTTATTTAACTTGCTTTTATTTTATGCACTTTAGTTTAATTAATCAAATTAACTTTTTATTTCTGATGATGCTCAATATTGGCGACCCCTAGGATCAGGAGACGTGGCTGATGGCAGGTCTCATAACTCAGAAGAAAGGGCCCACAGAGGTCGACCAGGCCTCCCCTGTATCCGACCAGCAATCATAAGCTAGCCCTCCTCGGGGCTCCCGGCAGATTGGCCTCCTCGGCCCCTCAGCTCGCCCTAAGCTGCCACAAGACCAAGTCTCCTCGGCCTACTCGCTCGTCCCCGAGCCTCCCCCCGACCGAAGCCTTCTTCCTCGGTCCTCCGACCAGCTCCACTGCTCACAGGCGTAACCGCCGCTCCGTGAATCTCGCCATGCACGGATTCTCCGCCAGCAACATCCCACGTTCCATGCCTCCACGATCCCAATTAATGGGCGATCCGCTCTTTACGCGGGCGTGACGTCGGGAGCATAACCGCCGGCGAGATTCTCGCGCCTGCTGCTGTGTGCCTCTACCACTATATAAACCCCCATCACAGAAGGGTCAAGTAAGCCATTTTTACTCCACTTAGCCGTTACGCTGCTCGGATCTAGTACTAACTTGATCGTCGGAGGGTCCCCGGTGGTACCAAACCACCCCGGGACTTCTTTCCAGGTACTCGGCGTTAAACTCCTCAAATCATCAATCTCCTCAAAACCCATTGAGACCCACACACAACAGGGGATCACCTCCAGAATACACCGGGAGATCTACGGAAGACAACATCTGAAGGAGAACCGAAAAGGACCTCCATCAGTTGGCGCCGTCTGTGGGAAACGCAAACTCCACAAAAACAAAGTTGGCCTTCCGATCTCCGTTCACATGGCAAGCGACCATCACCAGCCGAGGCACTGCTCATGATACTCGGTAAAGATCTCCGCCAGCCGAGGCCTTGCGAGATCTAACGTCTCCCTTCGGTTCCCCGCGCGCGTTAATCCCGAGCCTCAACTCGTAGCACTCACGGACGAGCGCCTCCGAGCGAGCCAGCCGGTTCGCGGAGATCAGGCCAAAGCGCTTCAGGGACCGCAGCTTGCCCACGGCCTCGTCATAGAGCTGCTCGGACAGGGGGTTGTAAAGCCCCGGCGACGCCTTCCAGATGGAGTACATCACCAGCTGTGGCAGGGAGGAATGTCGGGGGAGCAGCCGGCCGAAGTGGTCCTCGATGCTCCTATACACCAACTGCACCGTGTCCTCGGTGCAGTTCTGGTCATAGAGGTATACATCTTCGAAATGGATGATCTCGGGGATGGTAAAGGGGAAGTCCTCCATTCTCAAACGCTCTGTTTACAAGGAAAGGAAGGACTAGTACTCCTTCAGCCTTATATAGCTCGCTGTGCCCCAAAGGAACTCAACGGTCGCCCGCTCTCGCCCAAGGAGTCGCTGCCACGCGGCGATCATTAAGCCTCCTCTGACGGAATTGAAGCAACGCAACCCTGGCGCTTCACCTCCCCCCACATTCAATGCGCATGCTACGCTCACACCCGCCGCGATCATTCCTGTTCCCCATATCTGCAACTGGATGGTCAGGCAAAACCTCATGAAGATTTGGCCGAGCAGCTGTCTTGCCTAGTTATCCTTAGCCGGCCTCCTCAGGCCCCCCAAGCGCTAAGGATCAAAGTCCTCCGTAGAAGCAGCCGAGCGGCTCCTATGCTCGGCTACGCCTGGCCAGTAGCTCCCCTACTCGCAACGCCAGGGGTCAAAGCCCTCACCAAGAGGCAAACCAGCAGCTCCCCTACCGCAACGCCATGGATCGGAAAGTCCTCCCAAAGGCAACCCAGCAGCTGCCCTGCTCGGTTATCCCTGGCGGGTAGCCCCCTACCGTAACGCCAGGGATCATAAAGTCCTCCCAGAGGCAGTCGAGATCGACCATCGCTCGGCTATCCCTAGCGGGTAGCTTCCCTACCGCAACGCCAGGGATCAGAAAGTCCTCCCAGAGGCAGTTGAGCCCAACCATCGCTCGGCTATCCCTGGCGGGTAGCTTTCCTACCGCAACGCCAGGGATCAGAAAGCCCTCCCAGAGGCAGTCGATCCCGAGGATCCCTCACTCGGCTATCCTTCAGGACAAAAGCCCTCGCCAAGAGGCACCGGGCAGTAACCCTGCCCGGCCAAGGGTCCTTGGTAGGCTTCTACAGCCCCTCCCGCTCCAAGGACCAAAGTCCTCCCAGAAGCAGTCGAGTCCTCGCTCGGCTATCCCCGCCTGGTAGCATCCTACCACAACCGACAGGGATCAAATTCCTCGCCAAGAGGCACTAGGCAGTAACCCTGCTCGGTCCTCGTCCTGAAGGATCAAAGCCCTCGCAAGAGGCAACCGGGCAGCTACCCTGCTCGGTCATCTTCGGCTGGTAGCTCCCTACCCATGATGCCAGGGATCGAAGCCCTCACAAGAGGCATCCGAGCGGCTACCCCGCTCGGTCATCCCAGGCTGGTAGTTTCCTACCCACGACGCTAGAGATCAAAGCCCTCGACAAGAGGCAACCACACAGCTTCACTGCCCGGCCATCCCTGCCCAGTTATCCTCGACGGGTAGCTTCCCTACCGCAACGCCTGGGATCAAAGTCCTCACCAAGAGGCACTGTGCAGTGACCCTGCTCGGTCCCTGTCCTGAAGGATCAAAGCCCTCGTAAGAGGCAACCGGGCAGCTACCCTGCTCGGTCATTTTCGACCGGTAGCTCCCTACCCATGACGCCAGGGATTGGAGCCCTCGCAAGAGGCATCCGAGCGGCTACCCCGCTCGGTCATCCCAGGCTGGTAGTTGCCTACCCACGACAACAGAAATCAGAAGCTCTCGCCAAAGGGCAACGGAGCAGCTTCCATCCATCCTCGACACAAATAAGGCGGACAACTCTCTGCCTACCACATGCAGAGGATCCGAGCCGCCAACAGGGGGCACCAGGTCTATCCAAGTCTCGAGCGATCTGTAACATTTCAAAAAAATAAAATATTACTTTTGGGAATTTTTATAATTTAATAATAAAATATTGAATATTTTAAATAAGGCGGTATAATTAAATACCGATAATTTGGGAAAATTTTTGGAAAATTATGGAAAATTCCAAAAGAGGGTGTTTTATGGAATTATGCCATTTTTAAGTTTTTATGATTAATTATATACTAATTTAGTGTTAATCGCGATTAAAAATCGCTAATCGGATTTTTAGCATATTTTGTGCAAAACATGCACCATATCATTTTACACTTGTTACATATGTTTTCCATGGCTTTCTTTCATGTTTTAAAGTATGGTTGTTGATTTATAGGAAAATAGAAGAGGAAAAGGAATAGAAAAGAAAAGGGAAAGAATAGAAGAGGAAAAGGAATAGAAAAGAAAAGGGAAAGAATAGAATATATAGGTATGGGTGAGAGAGAGAAAGGGAGGGTTTACCTTTGACTTGGTCTTGAGCCATCCCCCATCATTTTTCTCACTCATTTCTCTCCCCTCTTTCTCCTTTGTTGCTGCTGCTGCTGCTGCACCCCCTCCTCCTCCATCTTCAACCCCCCGAAAACTCAATGAAAAACACCTCAAAACCCATTACCCTTTTCATTAAAAAGATACACAAGCTCAAGGGAAGCACATTGGACCAAGAAAGCAAGGATTTTGGCCACTTGGGGCAACTCAAGAATTTTCCTGAGTTTCCAAATAAGGTATTTTCTAAACCAAAAGCTTAGTGTGTCCATTAATTTTACCCCCATGTTAGATTAGAACCGATATCGTGTGGTTTGGGTGAAGTTTGAAAACCCTAGAGAGGGTTAGGGTTAAATTGAGTGGTGTTAGTGTAATTGAACTCTTGTGATGACCTTAAACCCCTCTCAATTGAGAAGAACCCAGATCAAACCCAAAATAGAACCTGGAACTGCAAAACAGAAACTTTGCATGTCGGTTTGTGAGTAATTGGAGCGTGCAGGTGAATCTGGAGTGATCCGGGGCCAATACTAGAAAAGTAAACAATACCAGAGACCTAGTGGGACCCATGGAAAGACACCCTACCAGAATGAGACCCTAACTCTATGCCAAAACCGGCCTGGCCGGATTTTTGCCTTAAGTGGCCGGCCACCTAGGTGGGTTAGGTGCCCATGTTGCCCCCATTACTCATATGTGCCCTATATATCACCCCAGAGTTGTTTGCTTGCCTTATTTTGGCCTGAGTCTAAATCTGGGGCCACTTTCTCTAGTTGCTGCTTTGATTCGAGCAATGGTTTTCCGTATTTTAAATTCTGGAATTTAGTATTTGTGCTTTATCTCGATCATGTGACGTTTGTACGTCTATATCGAGTGATATCGGGTTGTTTTGCGAGAGCTAACCATAGGTTCTAACTTATAGACTTTTAAGCGTATCGCTTTGGTTGGTTTTGATTTGGTTTTAATGCGATGCGATACGTGTGACATGTAGGTACCCCCACGATAATTCGAGACGATGAAGAAGATGGTGGCGACATCGACATCGGCAAGCAAGATCAAGGTGAGTAGATTATATCTACGGGGGAAGTCGGGTAGATGGCGTATAGCACCCCCGCAGTTCGATGTTTAGTATACTATATATACTATATATATACGTATGATAGCGTTAAGTGTGATATGGATATTCTAGATGTGACTAGGGGTAAATGGATAGATTAGGGTTTAGAAGTAAACTAGTATAGTTTCCTAGTTGCGAACCCAAGAATAGGTTTACACCCCCACACACACATGCTTGCTTGTTATACTTATACCTGGATGATGAGGATAGTGGATGATATTTGGAGATGAGTCGATGAGATTGGGCATAGTGCCATCAGATCGGTGATATGATGTGGTTCGTATTTGGGATACGACATGAAATTTTAGCGGGCCTTTGGACGTGTGTTTTGTAGGGTTCCTAGGCACGATAATGAGGTCTCACAAGGCATCAACCATGCCAATTTCAAATTTTACGGGTGCCGAGAAACCCTAATACGGATCGTTGACTAGAAGTTTAGGCGAAAAACGAAACTAGTTAACAATTTAACTAAAAGAGAGAGGCTACAACCTTTGTAGATCCGATTCTCCACTTCCTTAGCTCCACGTAGGCATCCTCTCGCTGTCCGTCTCGAATCCCGGACTCAATCGTCGGCTTGATCGGAGAAATGGGCGGGCTAGGTCGTCGGCTTCGTGCCGAAGATGATCTACGTCGAGGCATCACAAGTTCAAGCTCCAACTCCATCAAGTTGTGAAACTTGTGAAGAAAACACCCTATACTACTTGGCAAGAGGTAGAGGGTGAAGAAATAGGAGGTGGGTTCACTTTAGAATTGGATTTCTCACACTTTAGCTCAAGTTGCCATTAATGGACTTAAGCTTTTTCTTTGAAGATGAAGAAGAAGATGAAGCTAGAATATGATAAGTCTTAAAGAAAATAGAAAAGAAAATAGATACTTATCATATACTAACTATGGTAGAGTGTAGAGAATAGACCATGGTTACTTGGAAGGGTTAGGGTTAAGCATAAAGACAAGAATGATTACAAAGTCAAAGCTTCATGAAGCTTCAACTAGAAACAAAGAAAGCCACCATTCTCATCAAAATCTTTTCCAAATAAATAAATAAATAAATGAATAAGCAAAATCCTAATCATTAACTTAACCATGGTTTGATTCTTTACACTTAACCAATTAAACATGCATCATCAAACATGATACAAACATGTGCACAAAAGTATATCACATATACTACTTGCACATCAAGTGAGAAAATCCATTTAAAGTGAACCAATACTAGTTAATGCAAAGTAATATATCAAATATATAATTATACATTAAATCATTAAATCAACACTTGATTTAACGATCCGGTCATATCGCATATAACCGACTAGTATCCTATGTATCGGCTTATCGAATCAATCCTTGATTCGATATCTAGGTTATATCGAATATAAACAATCGATACATTCATCGCGAGAATGGAATACAGTATCACATACACGCATTATTCTCGGTCCTGCACATATCTCATATGCGCTCCTATTTCGTTTCGCTTGATCCAGGAAACCTCTGTGTAGGACTCTAAAGACTCGTCAATACGCCGGTAGCAGATGATGATCATATCAAGCACCTACAAGCCGCAAGCGGTCTGCTAAACGTAACGGCCATCCGGGTATTGAGCGATCAGAAGATCGACGAGCTAGCCCGCTCACACTCCTGTGAATCCAACCAGTAACACTTACCGTACAGTCCGGTCTGTTCGTCTGATATGTCGCATATCAAGTCTAGGGGTGGTAAACGTCAGACCCCAATAACCGATAAGTCGTGCCGATGTGAGGCTCATAACGGGTCGAGAAACTACTGGTAACACTTACCAGCAAATCTCTGATCAGCCCTGGCCAGGGACTTCCCTGTTACGGCCAATCGAGCACTGCGCAACATCAACCCCCAATACCGGGAGAGACGAAACCCCTCCTATCGCTCATTGCCTCCATGTGACTCGGGACTGTACCCAAAGACCACCGTTTTGCACGCCCTCATGGACGTGGTAAGGTGGAGATCAAAGCACAGTGGGAATCACACAAGACTCTATGACGATCTCGGGTCTACAGACTAACCTGCACAAGTGTCACCTGAGAACTGCCATCTGACGTGAGGTATAATACCATCTGGGAGTTCTCGGCGAGTCCGTCCAGTGTACCCAGTCTCCACTGAGCACCCGTATACCATCTCTGATGTCAAACACCAATGGATGTGGGATCATCCATCGCCCATCTCATGGGTCGAGAAGCGTATACGCTAGTCTACACTGGTATATCGATGCCCCGTCTCGATACACCCACGACTAGGGACCTTGAAGGATGTACTTATGGACTACCATGTCCCCACTAGTATGATCTGCATCATAGTCTAGGTAATCAAGTACACATCCTAAGGGCTTTATCAACATGTAACCATAAGACAGTTTAAAGAGACTAGTGTACATGCTAAGATAAAGAGCAATCAGATAGCATACTATCATATCGAGCAAGAAAGTCATCTCTATATATGTCCAAGCATCCAATATGATATACATCATCTGTACAATACTGGCCTCTAGGGCATACATACAACTAACAATCTCCTACTTGCACTAGGGCCAGCTGCTGTAGTATCGCATACCGAGCATCCCAAAGAGTCTCTCAAACTGTATCTGGGGAATGGCCTTCGTGAGTGGATCCGCCGTGTTGTTCTTCGTGTCAACTCTCCTAACGTCGATCTCCCGGCGATCAACTATCTCCCGGATCAGGTGATACCGCCTCAGAATATGCCTGGATCGCTGATGGGACCTAGGTTCCTTGGCCAAAGCCACCGCTCCATTGTTATCGCAATACAAAGGTATTGGATGCTCAATGGATGGAACCACTCCAAGTTCAATAATGAACTTCTTGATCCAGACAGCCTCTTTAGCAGCATCGTTGGCAGCGATGTATTCAGCCTCCATCATCGAGTCTGCCACGGTTTCCTGCTTGGAACTCTTCCAGCTAACCGCCCCTCCGTAAAGGGTAAAGACAAATCCCGACTGCGACTTAGAGTCGTCCTTATCACTCTGGAAGCTCGAATCGGTAAAGGACTCCACTTGGAGTTCTCCGTTACCATACACCAAGAGCATCTCTTTAGTCCTTCGTAAGTACTTAAGAATGCTCTTCACAGCTGTCCAGTGACTCTCTCCAGGATCAGCTTGATACCTGCTCACTACACTTAGTGAGTATGCTACATCGGGTCTGGTACATAGCATCGCGTACATGATAGAGCCTACAGCCGAAGCATAGGGTATCCCTTGCATGCGAGCTCTCTCCAAATCAGTCTTGGGAGACATCTCTTTAGTGAGAGTGACTCCAGAGATCGTGGGTAAATTCCCACGCTTGGATTCTTCCATACTAAACCTCTTTAGTATGGTGTCAATGTACCTGGATTGGGACAATCCCAATATCCGTTTGGATCTATCTCTATAGATCCTAATTCCCAATATGCAGGAGGCATCACCAAGATCTTTCATTGAGAATCTTTGTGATAAGAAGAGCTTGACCGATTGCAGCATAGGAATATCATTTCCTATCAAGAGTATGTCGTCCGCGTACAATACGAGGAAGACAACCTTACTCTCTGCTACCTTCTTGTAGATACAAGGTTCATCTGGATTTTTGACGAAATCAAACTCTTTGATAACGACGTCAAAGCAGATGTTCCAACTCCGCGATGCTTGCTTTAATCAATAAATGGATTTAAGCAGCTTGCACACCTTCCCGCTGCTCCCACTGTCTACGAAGCCCTCTGGCTGAGTCATGTACACGCACTCTTCTAAATCACCATTTAGAAAGGCGGTCTTAACATCCATTTGCCAGATTTCATAGTCATGATATGCAGCGATGGCAAGCATGATTCGGATGGATTTAAGCATAGCCACTGGAGAAAAGGTTTTTTCATAGTCCACACCTGGTCTTTGACGAAAACCTTTTGCAACAAGTCTAGCTTTGAAAGTCTCCACTTTCCCATCTACACCAAGTTTTTTCTTGAAGATCCATTTGCTCCCGATGGGTTTTACCCCTTCAGGAGCAACTTCCAAAGTCCATACTTTGTTGGTGTATATGGATTCCATCTCGGATCGCATAGCATCCAGCCATTTCACTGAGTCCCCACTCGTGATGGCCTGCTCGAAGCTAGTTGGGTCATCATCCTCCATGATGCAATCCTCGCTCCCACCATCCATGAGAAAACCGTAGTATCTCTCAGGTGGACGAGGAACCTACTAGATCGGCGGAGTGGCTGGGGTTCATTGGGAACTATTGAATCCTCTGGTTCCACCAGATCATCTGTTGTAGCTTTTGTAGCTGGAACCTCTTCCAGTTCTACCTCATGACCACTAATCTCTTTTTCAAGAAATTCCTTTTCTAAAAAGGTGGCATGCCGAGAAACAAACACTCTTTGTTCCTCAGGGTGGTAGAAGATATACCCTTGTGAATTTTTGGGATATCCTATAAATTTGCATAGAACAGACCGTGCCTCGAGTTTGTCCGGATTTTGTTGTTTGACATAGGCTGGACAACCCCATATCTTAACATAGTTAAGACATGGTCTCTTCCCTTTCCATATCTTATATGGAGTGGTAGGCACTGATTTGGTGGGGACTATATTCAATAGATGTATGGCTGTCTCAAGCGCATACCCCCAGAAGGAAATAGGTAACTCAGCTGTGCTCATCATAGAGCGCACCATATCTAATAGGGTGCGGTTCCTCCGTTCTGATACACCGTTGTGCTGTGGTGTATATAGAGGAGTCAGCTGAGAGAGAATCCCATTCTCTTTTAGGAATTCCAGGAATTCATTGCTCAAGTATTCACCTCCTCGATCAGATCGGAGGATTTTAATACTTTTTCCGGTTTGGTTCTCGACTTCTTGTTTATATTCTCTAAATTTCTCAAAAGCTTCAGACTTGTGTCTTATTAAGTACACATGTCCGTATCTTGAGAGATCGTCAGTGAATGTAATGAAGTACGAAGAACCATCCCTGGCATGTGTAGACATGGGACCGCATACATCACTATGTATCAGTCCCAAGAGTTCGGTAACTCTTTCTCCGTGTCCCGTAAACGGAGTTTTGGTCATCTTTCCTTTGAGACATGACTGGCAAGTGTCATAAGATGAAAATTCGAATGGTTTCAAATATCCATCTTTATGCAACTTAGCCAGTCGTGTCACATTGATGTGACCCAGTCTACAATGCCATAAGAAGGATTCGTTCAGTTCTGAACTCTTCCTCTTGTGTGTGTTTGTTATGCTCAGAACTGTTGATTGATTTAGAACATAAATGCCATTGCACAACGTGCCTGATCCAACCAACTTTTGGTCACGGAAAATGTTCATAACATTGTCCTGTAATACAAAATTATATCCCTCTTTACTTAATAAAGAAACCGATATAATGTTGCATATCAGGTTCGGCATGTAATAGCATTCGTTCAGAACCAATGTGTTATCAGTTGGTAATACAAGGTGATATTCCCCGACAGTCTTAGCTGCAACAATTGCACCATTTCCAACTCTTATGTCTTTATCACCTTCTCCAAGTTCTCTACCTTTTCTAAGCCCATGTAACTGATTACATATATGGGATCCTGACCCGGTATCTAATACCCAGGACGTAGAGCAAATGGAGAAACAGTTCTCTGTAACGAACACACCCGAAGAAAATGCATCATCATGTACTTTCTTCATTTGGGTGGCATGGGAATCCTGGTATTCCCCTATATCCTGTTCATTCCTATAACTCTTATAAGAAAGAACGGAACCAACGTTCCCCAGCACTGTATAACATGCGGGTTCGGTCAATACATCCATATTATTATCTTTATTAGGGCATGAAATGGTCGCTACCTGGAGAGAGAGAGAAGAAAACACTTTAGCGTATGCTCTTGCAAGATCAGATTGGTTATTATCTTATCTAATCAGGATGGCTCCCACTGGTTTTTATCAAATCTTCCTTCAAACCCTAAAAGGAAAGACTAGCCGGGATTAATTACACACTACAAGTTCGCCAATCTTTCAGCCAGGCCAGTGTCGGTACTTTGAGGGAGGTCCCCCGTGCTTTCGCACGAACCTAATTAATGTAAACCTCGTTTTCCCAGAGGCGTAACCCCGTTGACACCTTTCTAGACACCTACTCGATCAGCTAATTGCAATGTGTAAAACTCTCCCAGGAGTAACTCTTACTCGCAGTGGGTATCGGGACCCAATTATCTCATAGAAGGTATGCAATCTCATTGCAAATTTCAACACTTGAAATTCCCGATAATACTTTTGCCCCTAGCGTGCTATGACCTTGACGAAAGCCAACAAACCACAGCCCGCTAGTCAAGTTCAACCCGTACATTTCTTGACTGAATTAAACCCACCCGCACGACCCTTGACGAAAGCCAACAAAGCCGTACGACTACCCTAATCCAGTCGCATCATATGCAGCAGATAAGCAGCATATAGCTACCGTACACTACACCTTGACGAAAGCCAACAAATGTAGCACGAATACTATATGCAACTTATCTGAAATGACGGAGGGCTACGACAGGTTTTTCTGGAAACCTATTGCGTAATGAACTTGATATCTTCGTAGAATCAAATGAAGTTTTGAAATGGAGTGATTTTGAGGCTTTTCTAGTTTTGCTAAAGGGGTCACTCCCGGTGAAGGGATCGTCGACCCTTTCCTCATCGAATGAGGTGCGGGATATATCATATATATCACTGTGCAAAGCAGAAACTTTAGAAGCAATCAAAAGTCAAACCGAGTGTGTAACATCTGCCAGTTATTGCTAAAGGAGTCACTCCCGGTGAAGGGATCTCGGTCCTTTCCTCATCGAATAAGGTGCAGGGTATATCATATATACCGCTATGCAAAGCAAGAACTGTAGCTACCTGTTTTGTTTAAAATTTGATTCTACAACATCTTAGGTTTCTTTTCTTTCATTAATCACATTAATGAAGTCCCATCATTTAATTTACCTAAACATCACAGATAAATACAACGTACACTTATGCCATCCGCATTCGCCTGGATGTCCCCTCGTGCACCGTTAGGTTAGGTAACTAACGACAGAGCAGGACAGGGCTAGTGCGGGTGCAAAACATAAGTAACGTCTATATAATATATCATATATACTATATACTGTGTCTATCACAGAACATCACATGATCACATCACAGATATCGCAGCAGAAGAAACATATGAAACATTGGATATACTAGGACGTCCGTGTTTTCAATACGAGCCAGTATAAAACACGGATTCCACGGTCGTGATGAATAGCCAATCCCACACCTCTAGACCCCTACGAGAGCGGCAAGCAACCCTACCAATTCTAGGGTTAGGAGACCCGGACTCGACTCCTCGAGATGGTCTCCCACTGGACCCTAGAACCCGGTTACTTGTGCTCCCCTCCTTGGGTCTATCCTAATGCGGAAAAGTAAATAATATACAAAAGGTGACAACTTCCGCAACCTGGAAGTGCCCCAAATAAAAGAATATTATATACAAGTTTTTACATGAATGAAAATGAAAAACACTCATCTCACATAAAAAACCCCGGCTATTCAAACACGACAATCCAATATAACATATCCAGCAACACATAACATCACATGTCATCAACGTAAGTAAATATGCGCATCCCAATTGTCGTTGACATATAGCAACGAAACCGGCGATATCACATATTACACTTACGGTCACAGAAAAGAAAGTGTAAAACTACAACAATTGGAATCCGCAACCACTATAGACATCGCATGCCTAATCAAATGAAATACTTAGACATCACATGTCTAACAATTATAAACCCCGCATTTTAGTCTCATTACCGAAAACTGTAAGTCCATGCTACCTCTCCCGGTACTTTCGGGAATGCGGAATTTGGTAAAAAATGATTTTTACGGAGGTGGTAACATGGACCTATAACCCGGATCTTGGTTAAACTTCTATCTAACATCCTAACTATGAGTTTCTAGCTACTCGGTTAGGGGGTTATACCTTGCTTGTCTTGAACTCCTTCGTCTTCAAAGCTCCGATGGTGGTCCGATGTCTTCTTCTCGTCGTCTCCGTACGCCGAAGATAGATCCACCTGAAAGCTCCAACCTTTAGCTCCTTCTTCGTTCTTTGAAGAAACTAGTTCACTTGGTTTGCTAAACCTAGTGAACTAGAATGAGTAGAGAAGAATTAGAATGGGATTTTATCTATGGTTCTTGATTCTCAACTCATGAGACAATAGAACCATAGGATCAAGAGAGGGAGCAAGAGGTTGAGGGTGAGAGCAAAAGGAGAGCTCAAGAACAAGAGAGAGAATGAGCAAGAAAGAATGAGGCTCTCTTTTGTCTTTCACCCTCTCATAATCCAAAGTGATCATAACTCATCATATCAAAAAAAGTCTTATGTGATGGTTTGAAGCAACCATAACCATATCATTTCATGCACTCATTTTACACAAATGAGCAAGTAAACAAAAGTATTTGCCATGAAATGATGGCTATGGTTATCATGATGGTCAACTAGTCAAGCCTAGTCAACCGGTCAACAAGTCAACAAAAGTCAACAAGTCAACAAAGTCAACAAGTCAACAAAAGTCAACAAGTCAACAACCATATCACCATAATACTTAATTAATATAATAGTTAATCACATATCATATTCTCATTAGGGTTGAGCAAAAAGTCAAATAGTCAACGGTCAACTGTCAATAACCCTAATGAGAATCCACTGCCTCTGTCTCCCTGTCAACTGTGCATACACACCCGCATCCGCGTTCCGAGGAACACAAATGCAAACTGGATAAATCCAATCCCATAAGGTACACTAGGATCTGGCTTAAACCAAAGCCCGCTAGTGTAAACTGTCCGGACACTGTACGCGCACAAGTACACGGATGTGACCGAACCCTGTCGCAAAACCATGCGACCTGTCGCAATACCATGCGACCTCTACTCTTTTGCCTAAAGGCGAAAAGCTTTCTGTGTGGGACTCTAAAGACTCGACACTACGCTGGCAGTGGGTTTAACCACAGACCGCAAGCGGCACTAGCTGTGCGTAACGGTCCCCAGGTAGTGCCGACAAGAAGACCGACGAGGCGAAACCCATCTGAACTCCTACTGAGCCTGAGTGTGACATTCTCCGTACAGTCCGGTCTGTTCGTCTGATACATCGCATGGCGGGCCTAGGGGGCGGTAAACGTCAGTCCCCAAATAGCGGTACAAGTCGTGCCGGAGCGAAGCCCAAAACACCCTGAGATAACACTGGAAACCTACGAGTATATCTCGATTGCCCTGGCCAGGGACTACTCGTGTAATGGCTCTCCTAGACACAGCGCGATGTCAACCCCCAATACCGGGAGAGACGAATCCTGTCTAACCGTCACTGCCTCCAAGTGCTTCGGGACTGCACCCAACCACTACCTGTTTGCACGACTCCTTTGAGCCGTGGTAGGGTAGTGATCAAAGTACAGTGGGAACACACTCGAGGCGGAGTGACAGTGTCAAGTCAGCGGACTAAGCTGTACTCATGTCACCTGGGAACTGATAACTGACGATAGGTATAATACCAACTAGTCAGTTCCCGACGAGTCCTGTCCAGTGTACCCGTAACCTAACGAGCACCCGCATACTATCTCAAGTACGACGTACTGACGGCTGTGGGACAGACCGTCTCCCACACTGGGATGAGAAGCGCATGCGCTGGTCTACTCCGGAGTATCGATGCCCTGTCTCGATAGTCCTGCGACCAGGGACCTGCATAAGGATGTGCTTATAGATTACCCAGCCCCACTAGTGTGACGGCCATCACATCGCTGGTAATCAAGCAAAGATCCTAAGGGCTCTACTAATGTGTATAGGCGATATACAAAAATAAACACATGTACACATTGAAGTAGAAACAAACCAAGTAGCATACTACTATTTTGAGCAAGATTGTATATACAAGGTGAATATCCCAAGCATCCATTAAGTAATATACAAACCAGTATGATACAGTAATGGCCTCTAGGGCATATACACTAACAATCTCCCACTTGCACTAAGGCCATGTACTGGCGTATCGAAGACCTATCATCTCGATCAGCCGCTCGAACTGAGTCTGGGGCAGGGCCTTGGTGAATGGATCTGCAGTGTTATCTTCTGAAGCGACTCTCCGAACCTCGATCTCCTGGCGATCCACGATCTCCCTGATCAGGTGATACCGCCTCAAGATGTGCCTGGATCTCTGATGGGACCTGGGTTCCTTCGCTAAAGCTATAGCCCCGTTGTTGTCGCAATACAGAGGTATTGGATCAACAATGGACGGAACCACCTGAAGTTCTTTCAAGAACTTCCTCATCCAGACAGCTTCTTTTGCGGCATCAGATGCAGCGATGTATTCCGCTTCCATCGTCGAGTCTGCAACGGTTTCCTGTTTGGAACTCTTCCAACACACCGCCCCTCCATTGAGGGTAAAGACAAAACCCGACATGGACTTGGAATCATCCTTGTCACTCTGGAAGCTGGAGTCAGCAAAGGCCTCGATCTGGAGGTCTTTTCCGCCATACACCAAGAACATCTCCTTAGTCCTTCTCAGGTATTTGAGAATGTTCTTTACCGCTATCCAGTGTTTCTCCCCAGGGTTTGACTGATACCGGCTTACCACACTCAGTGCATAAGCTACATCTGGTCTGGTACACAACATCGCATACATTATAGAGCCTATCGCAGAAGCGTAGGGTATAATAGACATGCGATCCCTCTCCAAATCAGTCTTGGGAGACATCTCTTTAGAGAGGGTGATCCCGTGACAAGCCGGTAGGTTACCGCGCTTGGAATCTTCCATACTGAATCTCTTCAGTATGGTGTCGATGTACCTGGACTGAGAAAGTCCTAATATCCTCTTGGATCTGTCACGGTAGATCCGGATACCCAGAATGTACGAGGCATCACCCAGGTCTTTCATGGAGAACTTGTGTGACAAGAACCCCTTGACAGATTGTAGCATAGGAATGTCATTTCCTATTAAGAGAATGTCATCCACGTATAAAACGAGGAATACTACAGTTCTCGCTACAAATCTACTATAGATGCATGGTTCATCTGGATTTTTGATAAAGCCAAATTGTTTGACCGTCTCATCAAAGCAGATGTTCCAACTCCGCGATGCCTGCTTTAGTCCATAGATGGACTTAAGCAACTTGCACACCTTTCCGCTGCTCCCACTCTGAATGAAACCCTCTAGCTGGTCCATATAGACACACTCCTCTAAATTTCCATTTAGAAAAGCTGTCTTTACGTCCATTTGCCAGATCTCATAATCGTGGAAGGCAGCAATGGCAAGAAGGATCCGAATGGATTTCAGCATGGCTACTGGAGAAAAGGTTTCGTCATAGTCCAAGCCAGGTCTTTGACGAAAACCCTTTGCTACCAGCCTAGCTTTATAGGTCTCAAACTGTCCATCTACACCAATCTTCCTTTTGAAGATCCACTTGCATCCTACGGGTTTTACCCCGTCTGGAGCAATGTCCAACGTCCATACCTTGTTGGTGTACATGGACTCCATTTCGGTCCGCATTGCATCCAGCCATTTCACTGAGTCAACGCTCTGAACGGCCTGCTGGAAGCTAGTAGGCTCATCATAATCTATGATGCAATCCTCTCTATCCCCGTCAATGAGAAAACCGTAGTATCTCTCGGGCGGATGAGTCTGCCTACTACTTCTGCGGAGCGGCGCAGGAATGTCCTGTTCTGTTGAACCCTCTGGTTCCACTAAGCTTTCAGTAACAGTCTGTGGTTCTGGAATTTCTTCCAGTTCTACTGCGCTCCCACTAATTTCCTTTTCCAAGAACTGGTGTTCTAGAAAGTGGGCATTACGAGAAACAAGGACTTTTTGTTCCTCTGCGTAGTAGAAAAGATACCCCCTGGTGTTCTTTGGGTATCCCACAAACTTGCACAGTATTGAGCGTGCCTCGAGTTTGTCCGCATGCTGCTTTTTGACAAAAGCTGGACATCCCCAGATCTTCAGATATTGAAGATAGGGTTTCTTCCCACTCCACATTTCATATGGGGTGGTAGGCACAGTCTTAGTCGGAACTCGGTTCAAAAGGTATGCTGCTGATTCTAGCGCATATCCCCAGAATGATCGCGGTAACTCAGCGTTACTCATCATGGACCGCACCATATCCAATAGGGTGCGGTTCCGTCTCTCCGATACACCGTTATGTTGCGGGGTGTATGGAGGAGTAAGCTGAGAGAGAATTCCGTTCTCTTTTAAATAGTCCAGGAACCCGGCACTTAAGTATTCTCCACCTCGATCCGATCTTAGAATCTTAATACTTTTGCCGGTCTGTTTCTCTACTTCATTCTTATACTCCTGGAATTTTCCAAAGGCTTCAGACTTATGTTTCATTAAGAAGACATAACCGTACCTTGAGAAGTCATCCGTAAAAGTAATGAAGTAAGAATGTCCGCTTCGCGCATGTGTAGACATTGGACCGCACACGTCACTGTGTACGAGTCCCAAGAGCTCGCTCGCTCTTACTCCATGTCCAGTAAACGGAGTCTTTGTCATCTTTCCTTTGAGACAAGATTGACAAGTGGCATACGATTGATATTCGAACGCATTCAAATATCCCTCTGTATGTAACTTAGTCAACCTTCTCTCATTGATGTGACCCAGTCTACAATGCCACAAGAAAGTCTGATTTATTTCTGGAGACTTTCTTTTGTGTGTATTCTGGACATTGAAAATCTGTGGTTGGTTCAATACGTATATACTATTACTCAATGTACCTGACCCAATCAGAACTTGATTAAGGTGAATGTTTACAACATTACTTACAAACGCAAATTCATAACCTTCTTTAGAAACTAAAGATACAGAAATGATATTACAAGTTGCGTTGGGTACAAAAAAGCAATTACGCAAAACCAAAACATGTCCATCTGACATTCCCAGGTGATAGTCCCCCACGGCTTTAGCATCCATGCTAGCTCCGTTCGCAACTCTGAGGGTCATGTCACCTGCCTTCAAAACCCTACGGTTTCTCAACGCCTGCAAAGAATTACAGATATGAGATCCTGATCCGGTATCCAATACCCAGGAAGTAGAGTTTATTGAAAGACAGTTTTCAATAACATACACACCTGAAGCTGAAGCTGCAACCTGCTTCAATTCCTGTGTTCTGGCCTTCCAGGCCCTGCAATCATTCTTCCAGTGTCCTTTCTTATGACAATAGAAGCATTCTTCCTTATCCACAAGCTTCCCCGCTATCTTTGTTGCTTTACCTTTTCCCTTCGTATCCACTTTACTAACACCGCCCCTTGGTTTGGCGGGGGCCTTCTTCTTCTTTCCCTTGGCTTTCGCCTTGGACCTAGAAGAAGATGATCCTCCTACAAACAAAGTGGATGTATCCCTACCTTTCTGTAGGGTGCCCTCTGCGCTCCTAAGCATGTTGAGGAGCTCTGAAAGTTCAACCTATTTTTCTTGTAAGTTGAAGTTCAGTATAAACTGGGCGTAAGTGGAAGGAAGGGACTGGAGAACTATATCCGTATATAGCTCACTCTCCAATGTGATCCCTAGGTCAGCGAGCTCCTCAATGTAGCCGATCATCTTTAGCACGTGCTCGGCTACTGATGATCCGACGGCCATTCTTGTCGAAAATAACTTTTTCGACGCTTCGTATCTTGCGATACGAGATTGCTCTCCATACAGTTCTTTTGTATGAAGCAATATGGATTCCATGTCCATATTCTCGTGCCTCCTCTGATGTTCGTTGTCCATCGAGGCAAGCAGGAGGCATTTGGCCTTCGCGCTATCAATCTCCCAAGTCTTGCGGATTTCCTTATCCGCGACGCTGGAAGTTGGACCAGGGACAGGGGGAGCTTTGGTGGTAAGAAGATACCCCAGCTTGTCGTAAGTGATTGCTATCTTGACATTCCTGAGCCAATCTTTGTAGTTTGGCCCTGTCAGTTTGTTTTTATCTAGGAGTAACTTAAGTCCAGTCATGTTGATTGGTCGCTGCAATTAGGAGAGAGAAGAAGAAACACTCAGCATGATGCTCTTGCAAGTTTAGAGTGGTTTTTAATTTGTCTAAACAGGATGGCTCCCACTGTTTCTCGAATCCCTCCTCAAACCATAAAGGAAGAATTAGTCAGGATCAATCCCACCGTACAATACTTTCTTAACCGTTCAGCCAGGCCGGTGTCGGTACTTCGAGGGAGGTTTTCCAACGCTTTCGCGAAGTTCCTTAATTAAAGAACCTCTTTTCCCTGGGGGCGTAGCCCCGCTAACACCTTTCTAGGCACCTACTAGGTTTATAGCATTGATCGTTAAGTGAGAAATTTCCCGAGGAGTAGCATATACTCACAGTAGGATCGGGATCCAAATATCATTGCGTGACGAAACTGAAGGAATCCTACCAGAATCATCACACTCCAAATGGTATGCAAATCTAGCAAGTTTCAGTACTTATGAAACTCCCGATGTGGATTTTTGCCCCATGCTCTTATGACCTTGGCGTGAGGTCAAAATGTCATAAGTCACATGTCAAGTTCGTCCCATCATTATCCAGGTTAATTTGAACCCACCCGTACATACCCTTGACGTAGGCCAAAATGGCAGTACGACTGTCTCAAACCAACGCATTCTATCTATGCAACAGATAAATATCCGGCAGCTACCAATCACTATGCCTTGGCGTGAGGTCAAAATACATAGCTTGAATACTACCGAATATTTAACTGAAATGATGGAGGGCTACGGATGGTTTTGGCAAAACCGTGAACGTAGTGAACTTGATTTGGTCGATGGAACGAGATAGCTTTTAAATGGAGTGGCTCAAACTCCGTATTTTAAAAGTTTGTTTTGAAAAGAACCGAGTGGTTTTTCGAAAGTGTTCCAACGAATTTATCTTGGTTTATTATCTTGCATTAGTTCTTTTAATGCGTGATATTCTTGCATTAGTTCTTTTAATGCGTCCCATCATTTAATCCTACCATTACAGAAAACAACCAAAATATGACGTACGCTTATGCCATTCGCATTCGCCACGGGGCCCCGTCATTACCCGTTAGGTTACTTAACTAACGACAGAGCGGGGGCTGGGCTAGCGCGTCTGTAAAACATAAGCAACGCCTAAATAATATCATATATAGATATACTGCAATGATAAACATTTCAGATCACAGATGAATACATTGGATATACTAGGAATCTGTAATTCGTACGAGCCTGTAACGAAAGACAAATTACACGGTCGCGGTGAATAGCCAAAACCCCACCCAAGACCCCAACGGGTGCGGCAAACTACCCGCCAAGTACCCGAAGCGTAGTAACCTCCCTCATCTCCATGAGTAGGCCACTCGACACTTCGGCATACCCGGTAGTTTGTGCACCCCCTCCATGGGTCTATCCTAGGAGCAAAAACAGTAAAAAGAAATTATACAATGACGGCTACAACCCCGACCCGGTTGTGCGGCCATACAAATAATTATTACATCAATTTACAAATTTACATGAATTGAAAGAAAAGAAAACTCTCGTCTCACAACCCCCGGCTATTCACCCGCGACAATCCAACATATTCATATACACATTCCAGCACATTACAGATCACAGATTTGTATAACCCCCACTAATCGACATATAGCGATTAGTAGACGTTCAATACAAATATCACATTACAGAAAACCCGTTAGCACAAGTCTTTTAGAAGTTCGATCAAAAATACGGATTTTCGGGACCCCAAAATAAAATTTTCGTTCTGGAAAATCTGGGTTGAAAATATATATACTAAAAATCCCAAAATACCCCAATTAGCAAACTGCAAAAAAGAAAACCCATGACCGAGTCAACTCGGCCGCGGATCCGCGGCGGGAGCGTGCTCCCGCCGCGGAACCGCGGCGCTTTGATCGAGTCATGGGCCCAAATTTTTGCAGTATCTTTTAAAAAGCCTGAGTCGATTTTTGGTGTATTTCAAAAAAGTTTTCCAGCACTTTTAAAATCGACAGAAAGTTTAAAATTCCGAGGTTCGTTTCGGGACTTTTGCGTTGATCGATCTTCTAGTTACTTGCTAACATGTTAGATAGAGTTTAACTAGGCTCTGACACCACTGTAAGTCCATGCTACCTCTCCCGGTACTTTCGGGAATGCGGAATTTGGTAAAAAAACGATTTTTACGGAGGTGGTAACATGGACCTATAACCCGGATCTTGGTTAAACTTCTATCTAACATCCTAACTATGAGTTTCTAGCTACTCGGTTAGGGGGTTATACCTTGCTTGTCTTGAACTCCTTCGTCTTCAAAGCTCCGATGGTGGTCCGATGTCTTCTTCTCGTCGTCTCCGTACGCCGAAGATAGATCCACCTGAAAGCTCCAACCTTTAGCTCCTTCTTCGTTCTTTGAAGAAACTAGTTCACTTGGTTTGCTAAACCTAGTGAACTAGAATGAGTAGAGAAGAATTAGAATGGGATTTTATCTATGGTTCTTGATTCTCAACTCATGAGACAATAGAACCATAGGATCAAGAGAGGGAGCAAGAGGTTGAGGGTGAGAGCAAAAGGAGAGCTCAAGAACAAGAGAGAGAATGAGCAAGAAAGAATGAGGCTCTCTTTTGTCTTTCACCCTCTCATAATCCAAAGTGATCATAACTCATCATATCAAAAAAAGTCTTATGTGATGGTTTGAAGCAACCATAACCATATCATTTCATGCACTCATTTTACACAAATGAGCAAGTAAACAAAAGTCTTTGCCATGAAATGATGGCTATGGTTATCATGATGGTCAACTAGTCAAGCCTAGTCAACCGGTCAACAAGTCAACAAAAGTCAACAAGTCAACAAAGTCAACAAGTCAACAAAAGTCAACAAGTCAACAACCATATCACCATAATACTTAATTAATATAATAGTTAATCACATATCATATTCTCATTAGGGTTGAGCAAAAAGTCAAATAGTCAACGGTCAACTGTCAATAACCCTAATGAGAATCCACTGCCTCTGTCTCCCTGTCAACTGTGCATACACACCCGCATCCGCGTTCCGAGGAACACAAATGCAAACTGGATAAATCCAATCCCATAAGGTACACTAGGATCTGGCTTAAACCAAAGCCCGCTAGTGTAAACTGTCCGGACACTGTACGCGCACAAGTACACGGATGTGACCGAACCCTGTCGCAAAACCATGCGACCTGTTGCAATACCATGCGACCTCTACTCTTTTGCCTAAAGGCGAAAAGCTTTCTGTGTGGGACTCTAAAGACTCGACACTACGCTGGCAGTGGGTTTAACCACAGACCGCAAGCGGCACTAGCTGTGCGTAACGGTCCCCAGGTAGTGCCGACAAGAAGACCGACGAGGCGAAACCCATCTGAACTCCTACTGAGCCTGAGTGTGACATTCTCCGTACAGTCCGGTCTGTTCGTCTGATACATCGCATGGCGGGCCTAGGGGGCGGTAAACGTCAGTCCCCAAATAGCGGTACAAGTCGTGCCGGAGCGAAGCCCAAAACACCCTGAGATAACACTGGAAACCTACGAGTATATCTCGATTGCCCTGGCCAGGGACTACTCGTGTAATGGCTCTCCTAGACACAGCGCGATGTCAACCCCCAATACCGGGAGAGACGAATCCTGTCTAACCGTCACTGCCTCCAAGTGCTTCGGGACTGCACCCAACCACTACCTGTTTGCACGACTCCTTTGAGCCGTGGTAGGGTAGTGATCAAAGTACAGTGGGAACACACTCGAGGCGGAGTGACAGTGTCAAGTCAGCGGACTAAGCTGTACTCATGTCACCTGGGAACTGATAACTGACGATAGGTATAATACCAACTAGTCAGTTCCCGACGAGTCCTGTCCAGTGTACCCGTAACCTAACGAGCACCCGCATACTATCTCAAGTACGACGTACTGACGGCTGTGGGACAGACCGTCTCCCACACTGGGATGAGAAGCGCATGCGCTGGTCTACTCCGGAGTATCGATGCCCTGTCTCGATAGTCCTGCGACCAGGGACCTGCATAAGGATGTGCTTATAGATTACCCAGCCCCACTAGTGTGACGGCCATCACATCGCTGGTAATCAAGCAAAGATCCTAAGGGCTCTACTAATGTGTATAGGCGATATACAAAAATAAACACATGTACACATTGAAGTAGAAACAAACCAAGTAGCATACTACTATTTTGAGCAAGATTGTATATACAAGATGAATATCCCAAGCATCCATTAAGTAATATACAAACCAGTATGATACAGTAATGGCCTCTAGGGCATATACACTAACAAAAACTCTTTTCAATATCAAGTGAGACTAAACCGCTAGATTTATAACATTCATCCAGTTATCTCATAACAGTTTGTGAATTCCAATTATTGTATCCCATTCCAGATAAATAGAAAATATCAAACTTTCCGATCGAACATTCGAACACCCAAGTTTTCCCGAAACCGTTCAACACATGAAATAAGTTTAAAGACGTTCACTTCATGCCTCAGTACCAACGGTCCAGCCGTAGAAGGGTCAAGCCAACGCCTCACATGTGGCACGCCGTACTGCCCCAAACCCTAAGGTTCAAAGGGCAGTTCAAGACGGTCACATAATCGAGTTAAGGTTTGTTGTCTTCTAGAGGGACCATCGCATTACTTGCACTACTCAGAACGTCCTTAAACCACAGAAAAATCCAACACTTGGAAATTTTCCGGCAGGGGAAAAGTTGGGTATTTATATCCGGTCGAACCTTTTAACATATTCTAAAATATCCGGAAAGCCACATAGACAAGGTTTGATAATCCGATCAAATCGTCGATTCCCAATACAACCCCAGAACACTCAACTCTTGAGTCAAATTAAAAATTCCCAGAAAATTCAGCATAATAAAATAGGAATTACTGTGCAAAAATGGACAAATGATGTCATCAGATGGCCGCGGAACCGCCGCAGAAGCCAGGATTCTGCCGCGGTTCCGCCGCGCCCTTAGCAGATCATGGGATAAATTTTGCATCGTAATTTTTAGAATTCCCTGCTGAATTTTTTAAGCATTTTTAATATGGAAAAATCCCAGATTTTAGAAAAAGTCCAGAGAGCATATCGGGAATTAGGGTTTCGGTTCGATCGGGTTTCAAACGTCGTCTAGACTTCGCCTAAGGCTCTAGCTAGGCTCTGATATCACTGTAGGGTTCCTAAGCACGATAATGAGGTCTCACAAGGCATCAACCATGCCAGTTTCAAATTTTACGGGTGCCGAGAAACCCTAATACGGATCGTTGACTAGAAGTTTAGGCGAAAAACGAAACTAGTTAACAATTTAACTAAAAGAGAGAGGCTACAACCTTTGTAGATCCGGTTCTCCACTTCCTTAGCTCCATGTAGGCATCCTCTCGCTGTCCGTCTCGAATCCCGGACTCAATCGTCGGCTTGATCGGAGAAATGGGCGGGCTAGGTCGTCGGCTTCGTGCCGAAGATGATCTACGTCGAGGCATCACAAGTTCAAGCTCCAACTCCATTAAGTTGTGAAACTTGTGATGAAAACACCCTATACTACTTGGCAAGAGGTAGAGGGTGAAGAAATAGGAGGTGGGTTCACTTTAGAATTGGATTTCTCACACTTTAGCTCAAGTTGCCATTAATGGACTTAAGCTTTTTCTTTGAAGATGAAGAAGAAGATGAAGCTAGAATATGATAAGTCTTAAAGAAAATAGAAAAGAAAATAGATACTTATCATATACTAACTATGGTAGAGTGTAGAGAATAGACCATGGTTACTTGGAAGGGTTAGGGTTAAGCATGAAGACAAGAATGGTTACAAAGTCAAAGCTTCATGAAGCTTCAACTAGAAACAAAGAAAGCCACCATTCTCATCAAAATCTTTTCCAAATAAATAAATAAACTAATAAATAAATAAATGAATAAGCAAAACCCTAATCATTAACTTAACCATGGTTTGATTCTTTACACTTAACCAATTAAACATGCATCATCAAACATGATACAAACATGTGCACAAAAGTATATCACATATACAACTTGCACATCAAGTGAGAAAATCCATTTAAAGTGAACCAATACTAGTTAATGCAAAGTAATATATCAAATATATAATTATACATTAAATCATTAAATTAACACTTGATTTAACGATCCGGTCATATCGCATATAACCGACTAGTATCCTATGTATCGGCTTATCGAATCAATCCTTGATTCGATATCTAGGTTATATCGAATATAAACAATCGATACATTCATCGCGAGAATGGAATACGGTATCACATACACGCATTATTCTCGGTCCTGCACATATCTCATATGCGCTCCTATTTCGTTTCGCTTGATCCAGGAAACCTCTGTGTAGGACTCTAAAGACTCGTCAATACGCCGGTGGCAGATGATGATCATATCAAGCACCTACAAGCCGCAAGCGGTCTGCTAAACGTAACGGCCATCCGGGTATTGAGCGATCAGAAGATCGACGAGCTAGCCCGCTCACACTCCTGTGAATCCAACCAGTAACACTTACCGTACAGTCCGGTCTGTTCGTCTGATATGTCGCATATCAAGTCTAGAGGTGGTAAACGTCAGACCCCAATAACCGATAAGTCGTGCCGATGTGAGGCTCATAACGGGTCGAGAAACTACTGGTAACACTTACCAGCAAATCTCTGATCAGCCCTGGCCAGGGACTTCCCTGTTACGGCCAATCGAGCACTGCGCAACATCAACCCCCAATACCGGGAGAGACGAAACCCCTCCTATCGCTCATTGCCTCCATGTGACTCGGGACTGTACCCAAAGACCACCGTTTTGCACGCCCTCATGGACGTGGTAAGGTGGAGATCAAAGCACAGTGGGAATCACACAAGACTCTATGACGATCTCGGGTCTACAGACTAACCTGCACAAGTGTCACCTGAGAACTGCCATCTGACGTGAGGTATAATACCATCTGGGAGTTCTCGGCGAGTCCGTCCAGTGTACCCAGTCTCCACTGAGCACCCGTATACCATCTCTGATGTCAAACACCAATGGATGTGGGATCATCCATCGCCCATCTCATGGGTCGAGAAGCGTATACGCTAGTCTACACTGGTATATCGATGCCCCGTCTCGATACACCCACGACTAGGGACCTTGAAGGATGTACTTATGGACTACCATGTCCCCACTAGTATGATCTGCATCATAGTCTAGGTAATCAAGTACACATCCTAAGGGCTTTATCAACATGTAACCATAAGACAGTTTAAAGAGACTAGTGTACATGCTAAGATAAAGAGCAATCAGATAGCATACTATCATATCGAGCAAGAAAGTCATCTCTATATATGTCCAAGCATCCAATATGATATACATCATCTGTACAATACTGGCCTCTAGGGCATACATACAACTAACAATCTCCTACTTGCACTAGGGCCAGCTGCTGTAGTATCGCATACCGAGCATCCCAAAGAGTCTCTCAAACTGTATCTGGGGAATGGCCTTCGTGAGTGGATCCGCCGTGTTGTTCTTCGTGTCAACTCTCCTAACGTCGATCTCCCGGCGATCAACTATCTCCCGGATCAGGTGATACCGCCTCAGAATATGCCTGGATCGCTGATGGGACCTAGGTTCCTTGGCCAAAGCCACCGCTCCATTGTTATCGCAATACAAAGGTATTGGATGCTCAATGGATGGAACCACTCCAAGTTCAATAATGAACTTCTTGATCCAGATAGCCTCTTTAGCAGCATCGTTGGCAGCGATGTATTCAGCCTCCATCATCGAGTCTGCCACGGTTTCCTGCTTGGAACTCTTCCAGCTAACCGCCCCTCCGTAAAGGGTAAAGACAAATCCCGACTGCGACTTAGAGTCGTCCTTATCACTCTGGAAGCTCGAATCGGTAAAGGACTCCACTTGGAGTTCTCCGTTACCATACACCAAGAGCATCTCTTTAGTCCTTCGTAAGTACTTAAGAATGCTCTTCACAGCTGTCCAGTGACTCTCTCCAGGATCAGATTGATACCTGCTCACTACACTTAGTGAGTATGCTACATCGGGTCTGGTACATAGCATCGCGTACATGATAGAGCCTACAGCCGAAGCATAGGGTATCCCTTGCATGCGAGCTCTCTCCAAATCAGTCTTGGGAGACATCTCTTTAGTGAGAGTGACTCCAGAGATCGTGGGTAAATTCCCACGCTTGGATTCTTCCATACTAAACCTCTTTAGTATGGTGTCAATGTACCTGGATTGGGACAATCCCAATATCCGTTTGGATCTATCTCTATAGATCCTAATTCCCAACATGCAGGAGGCATCACCAAGATCTTTCATTGAGAATCTTTGTGATAAGAAGAGCTTGACCGATTGCAGCATAGGAATATCATTTCCAATCAAGAGTATGTCGTCCACGTACAATACGAGGAAGACAACCTTACTCTCTGCTACCTTCTTGTAGATACAAGGTTCATCTGGATTTTTGACGAAATCAAACTCTTTGATAACGACGTCAAAACAGATGTTCCAACTCCGCGATGCTTGCTTTAATCCATAAATGGATTTAAGCAGCTTGCACACCTTCCCGCTGCTCCCACTGTCTACGAAGCCCTCTGGCTGAGTCATGTACACGCACTCTTCTAAATCACCATTTAGAAAGGCGGTCTTAATATCCATTTGCCAGATTTCATAGTCATGATATGCAGCGATGGCAAGCATGATTCGGATGGATTTAAGCATAGCCACTGGAGAAAAGGTTTTTTCATAGTCCACACCTGGTCTTTGACGAAAACCTTTTGCAACAAGTCTAGCTTTGAAAGTCTCCACTTTCCCATCTACACCAAGTTTTTTCTTGAAGATCCATTTGCTCCCGATGGGTTTTACCCCTTCAGGAGCAACTTCCAAAGTCCATACTTTGTTGGTGTATATGGATTCCATCTCGGATCGCATAGCATCCAGCCATTTCACTGAGTCCCCACTCGTGATGGCCTGCTCGAAGCTAGTTGGGTCATCATCCTCCATGATGCAATCCTCGCTCCCACCATCCATGAGAAAACCGTAGTATCTCTCAGGTGGGCGAGGAACCTACTAGATCGGCGGAGTGGCTGGGGTTCATTGGGAACTATTGAATCCTCTGGTTCCACCAGATCATCTGTTGTAGCTTTTGTAGCTGGAACCTCTTCCAGTTCTACCTCATGACCACTAATCTCTTTTTCAAGAAATTCCTTTTCTAAAAAGGTGGCATGCCGAGAAACAAACACTCTTTGTTCCTCAGGGTGGTAGAAAATATACCCTTGTGAATTTTTGGGATATCCTATAAATTTGCATAGAACAGACCGTGCCTCGAGTTTGTCCGGATTTTGTTGTTTGACATAGGCTGGACAACCCCATATCTTAACATAGTTAAGACATGGTCTCTTCCCTTTCCATATCTTATATGGAGTGGTAGGCACTGATTTGGTGGGGACTATATTCAATAGATGTATGGCTGTCTCAAGCGCATACCCCCAGAAGGAAATAGGTAACTCAGCTGTGCTCATCATAGAGCGCACCATATCTAATAGGGTGCGGTTCCTCCGTTCTGATACACCGTTGTGCTGTGGTGTATATGGAGGAGTCAGCTGAGAGAGAATCCCATTCTCTTTTAGGAAGTCCAGGAATTCATTGCTCAAGTATTCACCTCCTCGATCAGATCGTAGGATTTTAATACTTTTTCCGGTTTGGTTCTCGACTTCTTGTTTATATTCTCTAAATTTCTCAAAAGCTTCAGACTTGTGTCTTATTAAGTACACATGTCCGTATCTTGAGAGATCGTCAGTGAATGTAATGAAGTACGAAGAACCATCCCTGGCATGTGTAGACATGGGACCGCATACATCACTATGTATCAGTCCCAAGAGTTCGGTAACTCTTTCTCCGTGTCCCGTAAACGGAGTTTTGGTCATCTTTCCTTTGAGACATGACTGGCAAGTGTCATAAGATGAAAATTCGAATGGTTTCAAATATCCATCTTTATGCAACTTAGCCAGTCGTGTCACATTGATGTGACCCAGTCTACAATGCCATAAGAAGGATTCGTTCAGTTCTGAACTCTTCCTCTTGTGTGTGTTTGTTATGCTCAGAACTGTTGATTGATTTAGAACATAAATGCCATTGCACAACGTGCCTGATCCAACCAACTTTTGGTTACGGAAAATGTTCATAACATTGTCCTGTAATACAAAATTATATCCCTCTTTACTTAATAAAGAAACCGATATAATGTTGCATATCAGGTTCGGCATGTAATAGCATTCGTTCAGAACCAATGTATTATCAGTTGGTAATACAAGGTGATATTCCCCGACAGTCTTAGCTGCAACAATTGCACCATTTCCAACTCTTATGTCTTTATCACCTTCTCCAAGTTCTCTACCTTTTCTAAGCCCATGTAACTGATTACATATATGGGATCCTGACCCGGTATCTAATACCCAGGACGTAGAGAAAATGGAGAAACAACACCATTATCGATGATGCATATGTTCTACGTACACCTGTTTGCCGGCTCACACACTCCATCATCGATAATTGCCATGTCACTACACAGTAGGATTATTGCATCAGGATATGATCCCTTGCATGGCATACTTGTGTACTTACATACTGTATATCATACTTGTGCACATACCTATTGTATATTCATACTTGTGTACTCATATGTTGTACACTCATACTTATGCACATACCTATTGTATATTCATACTTGTGTACTCATATGTTGTACACTCATACTTGTGCACATACCTATTATATATTCATACTTGTGTACTCATATATTGTACACTCATACTTGTGCACATACTTATTGTACACTCATACTCGTGGACATACCTATTGTATATTCATACCTGTGTACTCACATATTGTACACTCATACTTGTGCACATACATATTGTACACTCATACTTGTGCACATACCTATTGTATATTCATACTTGTGTACTCACATATTGTACACTCATACTTGTGCACATACCTATTGTACACTCATACCTATATACATACATATTGTACGCTCATGCTTGTGTACATACATAGTGTACACCCATTCTTGCATACATACGTATTTGCACATACATAGATGATTCTGTCTGGATTTGGAGATTTGGGAACCGCAAAATATATCTTAAAACTGTATTCATTTTAAAAGAGCGGTTTCCCTCAATATGTGTATATCACTATTCCATGTTGCATGATATACCGATATGCTTACATTTCTTTTACATGTCGCATACATCATGCTTTATGATTATACGCATTGAGATATGTTGTTTCCATGATTTTTCTGGATTTGGGAACCGTGGGTATTTCAAAAGAGAGTATGTATTGTTTTAAAAACTCGGTTACCCTTGATATGATATTTCAGTGCGTCCACCATGTGTTTTCTCGGTTCTGAGAGCGACATGTGAAACCCGATTCGAGGAGAGGTAGGCACCGTCTGCGGGTACATGGTGGACCCGGTGAGGTACCCCGGGGCAAGAAGACTCATATATATTAGACGGTGAGCCTGGCAGGGGAGTACTACCTACCGGTGATTGTTTTGAGCTCGGCGGATATCTGGGGGATACCGACCGGAGTTGAGAGATAAGACGGGCCGATCCAGACTGACGGAGCCCTATGTATATGAGGACTTACGTGCCGATGCTAGGCACAGGTTTCATGATATTTTCGAGTGTCGATGCTTGACACTCAGGTTCCATGATTTGATATGTCACGAGCGACACATGTTGATTTACATATTCATACTTCTATGTATATGCTTTATGATATTTACATGTATGATGCTTATTGTCATTGGGTGACACGTGGACAAGATCCATACACACACATACATACATATAGTTGATGTTGATGATATTGATCACACTGTTGGATGATATCCACATATTCATTGACTTCATGATATAGTCGACATTGATCATACCTCATATTTATGCTATGTTATTACCTGAGGCACTGGCACGAGCACTTGGCATTACACTCATGTATAGATGTTACATTTCCACCTTATCATATTTCAGATTTATTCATTTGTGGTTTATATATGTATCTGATCGTATTGACCTAGGATTGTGTCATACATACGATTTCTGCTCTGTGATGTTTTCTATTCACGAGTTGGCAACTCACCCCCGTTGTGCCACAGTTCTTGCAGGTTTTGCCGTACATGTTCCTTTGCGGTTTCTGGCATACTGCTTCCCTTACGGGTGATTTGCTTTGGTAGGTGGGTTCTTTTGCATCAGAACCACCATTGTACATGTCTTATTCAGTTGTATCTAGTAATTCCATCAACCAAACTTGTGTATTGTTTCAGACTTAGAAAACCAGTTGTGCATTATTTCGACCTTAGAGTCACGCGTTGTAGTATTATAGTTTTCATGCTGATTTTGAGTTTCCTTTTTGAGTTGATCCTCGCCCTTCGGCGTTGTATATTATACTGCTTGCATGGTTGTGACCGTCGATTGACGAAGAGCTAGCTCCCGCTTGGGGATGCCTTTTATCATTGTATATATATTATTCTTGTTGTACCCCGTTCGGGGCCAGTATTTACAAAGGAAACTCTGCCGAAATTTTTTAGAAATGACGAGACATTTTAAAAATGTATATTCGGCTTACTTATTTAAAAACCTTGCTTTTAAAACATATTTTCCTTACTTCTTAAAAACTAGTTTTCCTTATTTACTCCTTAAAATGGTTTTAGATTTCTGGGCTTTTGACTTACTTGAATTAGATGGGGTCCTATAGACTTCATATGATTCAAGAGCCAGTCACGTGCTATTTCGGGTCGTGACAAAGTTGGTATCAGAGCGCTAGGTTAACCTTGGTTCGAATCTAAGTTTGACTATGCGGAGCCTAGAGCGTTTATATATATATATATATATATATATATATATATATATATATATATATATATATATACGGAACTTAGGCTTGACCTTACGGAACTTAGACTTAGTCGAGGGGGTATTATACCCAAACTTTCGTTGCGTAGGATGACCCTTGGTTGATGGAGTAGGTAGCTTGAGTAGAGTGACGTACCTTACGTATGTTCCGCGGCATATTTACGATACGCTACTCCGCTTAAGAAACCTTAGGATGTACATTTCCTTACACAGTATTATATTCATTCCTATGATCTATCCTCATCGATATTGGTTATGATTTTACTGCCATGATCACACGGGCAGAGAGAGCTACGACTAGAGTTGTGTCAGCACAAGCTCGTCATGGATGAGGACTGACCAGGGCGTGATTCCAGAGATGTACGATTGCATAGAGGCTTCGTTTTATTGCGTTTTCGCGCCATGAGCGTTTGACAGATCGCTTTTATGAGATTTCTCGGATGTGCAGATCAGCACCAGAGGATCAGGCTACTGCTAGAGTCCAGCCAGGATGTGATGACCATTGATATATCGCTTATTCATGACAATTGAGGCGATGTTCAGCGTACAGACGAATGAGCCAGTTGTTGCTGCAAATGACGACATATTGTCCAGATGTTGGAGCTACTGCAGCTTGAGTATATACTTAGAGATATGATGGAAGGTCGCTAGTCACCCGAGGATAAATGACTAGGACATGTGGTTCGTTCGTTTACCCCGATGCGAAGTCATCAGATTGATTGATTCCAGCTAGAGACGACTTCACGCAGATTCGTTGAGAGTCGATAGAGACGATCGAATGTCAGGAACCCATTTCCAAGTTTAAAGTATTCGGAAGACAATGCAAGTAATACTGTGGACCCTCTAGAAGAATGAAACCTTAACTCGACGTAATGACTATGGAACGCCTTCGGACCTTAGGGTTTGCTGCAGTTTAGCGGTGCCATTTATGAGGCTTGGGTTTGCCCTTCTACGGTAGGTCCACAGGTGCTATGGCATGTACTGGAATACTATAAAACTGTACTCAAGATGTTGATCTCTTGGGGGAATATGAGGTTCTGACGAATCGATCGGATGGTTCGACATCATTCGGATATTATGTGATGGGACACATTACTAGGGAGTCTCCAGATATGAATATAGCCGTTGGAGCGCAGTCCATGCAGCCATGAGAAGACGAGTCCGAATCAGTCGACATTGGAGCAGAGTGGAGTAAAGAGTTCGCATGAGATTTCGACGAGATGGCATTCCACTCCGCTGACATCAGAGATGCGATACGCATGCAGAGGCGTTGATTATGGATATATCTTCCAGAAGGAGTCATGATGAGTATGCAGCCGTTCCGGAACAAGAAACAGATATGGTAAGGGTGGTAAACTTCCGGGCAATTCGGCAGAAGCGAGATTTGAGAAAGACCTCGACAGGACCTTTCTGGAATACTATACAAGAAGACTTGGACCCAGGAGCGGTCATATTGCGCACACCCAGCAGGCCAGACTTCGACATCGTCGACGAGATAGTTGACCAGGTTCGGATAGAGGACCTCACCCAGATGCGTAGTGAATTGATCAAGAACGGACGAGTATGGAGTATACCCCTGTAGGTTGGGAAGAATTCCTGAGGACGCGTTCGGCTAGATATCTTCCACAGAGTGATGAAGATACGGAGTTCGTGATTTTGAGTCTGCGTGAAAGACTTCGGATTGACCGTAGCTGTCACGACCCGCAGGGTACGGAACGTGACTGGCACTTAAGTTTACGAAACGTCTCAAGACGTCCGTAAAATAAGTAAGCCAAAGCCCAGAAACCAAAACCAAATAAGCAAAAGAGTGAAGAAAATCCAATCAATTGAAAGCGAGTTTATCAAATAAGTCATATAAAACCCTTTTAGAAAACAATACCAATTTTTCCGAAAATTTCGGCAGAGTCTCCTTTGTAAATACTGGCCCCCAAAATGGGTACAACAAGAATATATATGAATCCAACAAATATGGCATCCCCAAGCGGGAGCTAGCTCTTCGCCACAAGGCGGTCACAAATCCCACGCAATATAAAGCAACAACATGCGAAATAACCATAATGAAGCATAAGAAAACAGCATGTCGACTCAAGTGAGCTCGACCCCAAAATACAGCATAAAAGTCCACAAACCTCACAGTCTCATCTCTAGGTCAATATACAATAATACTGGTAGATACAGTAGATGGAGTGCACTAGATACAAAGAATATACAAGGTGGTACAAAAATAATAATATAACCCACCTAAGAGCAAAACCTCGAGTCCAGGCAAAAGAGCAAAATAAGCAAGTGCGCCCGCCGCTACTGTACTGACGGAGCGGACCTGCAAAAGGCTGTGGCACAACGGGGGTGAGTTGCCAACTCGTGAGTAATAAATAACATCTACGCAGGCTATCGAATGCATGCACACAAGCATCCTAGCATCTAAATACAGGTAAGGCAGGACATAATGGCAAGTATGTATGCAATATGAATATACTAGCAGGTATGAATGCAATGCGAATCAACTCGTGATCTGAATGTGTAAGTATAAGAAATCATGTTTTTCCCTTTAAGAATCTCTTTTGAAATACCAGCACAATACCAATAGAATCAACCAGAACCTGTGTCCAGCAACGACACCTCAAAACTATCACAAATCTCATATATCCATGTCATCGTATCTCTGGCCTCAGCCATCCGGCTGACCCAGCTCAATATCAAAATCTCATCATCTCGCGGCCACGGTCGGGATCCTCTGGATATCCGCCGTGCCAAACAGTCACCGGTAGGTAATCCGTCCCCTGCCAGACTCAACGTCAACACCACATTCATCTTGCCCCGGGGTACCATACCGGGCCCACCATGTACCCGTGACGGTTCCTCCACTCCTCGACACGGATCTCGAAAACCACAGCAAACTCATGGTGGACGACACTTTACATCACTAGAAAACCGCAATTACATATTTTAAAAACATAATAAGTTTAGAAATTTGCGGTTTTCCCCCGAAATCCAGAAATATCATAAAATCTCAAGAAATCCTCATAAGTGCATATATCAATGGTGATGAATGCATATGCTATCAATAATTAAGCTACGATGTATGATTAATAGACTAGGCATGAACAAATAATATGATGAGGTACATGCACATGAATAGCAATCCTACGATTTCATTTTAATGAATTAAAGGCAATAGCACAGGTTTAAGCATCAATTAGTAAAAGGTTTCAAATTATAGGTTATCTAGTGTGGTGGCATGGCAATTACCAGGGCGTGTGTGTAAGCATGAATAGTGCTCGTGCTGCATATAAAAACCCTGGCAATGGTGCAGGTGTCCTATAAAATGGTTTCGTATATGTATGTCAATATAGGGCATGAATGTAGCAAATAATCATACAAGTATTACACCCCTAATTACTAACATTACTAAGAATCTTTTAAGTTACTAAAACTATCGGGCAGCTTGCGCCATCCAACGATAGTCCCCCGTAGATGTTACATCTACTCACCGGAATCCCTAGCTAGTCGCGTCCAATCACCGCTTTCCCCTTTCGTGCCGCGTCTGACGTCTCCGCGACCGAACCTGGAATTTACATCAATACCAAACATAAGGTTACAAATCAAGAACGACGCAATTTCCTAACGAAAATACCAACGTTCACTAGCTAGGTACAACGTGCACAAGGTGCGCGGAACACACACGAAAATCGCAAAAACTGCAAAAATCGCCGATTTGGTCGCCCGGCAAAACTAAAACCCGACTACTCAAAAATCCACACTCACACATCCTAAAAGTCATAGGATATGCCAACAATATAATCTAGATATCGCAATTAATTCGCCACAATAATATAATAAAAACCTAGTAAGCTAGAAGTTTGCAAATTTGGTGCAAACATCGACAATTAGCGACAAAGTTAACACAATCCAACACAACAATCCAAACTAACCCACTAGCTAGCCATTACACTAATTTTAAACCATTAATTATGCTTAAAAACCTAATTTCCATAAACAAAACCTTTCTTGATTTTCATAATTAGCAAACTTAAACCAAACTATACATGAAAAACCTTAATTTAACACTAGATTTTAGCCTAATAAGCAAGTTAACCACTTAGATTAAGGTTAGCAAAACACTAGATAGCAACATAAATTTAATTAACTAAATAATGGTTTCAAGAAACCCTAATTTAATTTTCAACCATTAACTAAAAAAAACTAGATTAGGATTAATACTAAAATTAACACTAAACAACTAGATTAAAAAATTCTAACCATATCAACTTAAAAGAGTAGAAATTATACCTCAAATTTTATAGATCTAGCAAGAAGAATTTGCCTCAATGATGGCCTCATAGCACCATGATTCCAAGCAAGAGAGGCTAAAGAGAAAGGGGATGAAGAATGGGGTTATTTTGTGAGGTTTAAATTTGGAAATTTGGAGCAACTTGATGAATTTTTGAACAAGATGAAAAGAAAAATGATGAAGAGGGGAGGGGCTGCAGATTTTGGCCAGAGGAGGGAGAGAGGAGGGTGTGGGGTGTGTGGAAAAGTCTTGGTCAACTCCTACCAACCCACCAAAAGACCATACCTAATAAAAAAATCCAAAATCCTTAAAAAAACCTCTTTTCTACAAAAAAATGAAGTCAAAGAGGCAACCATTTTTTTTTCTTGGGTTGCTGGAAATGGGACGGCCTAGGGCTGAGGGAAGAGAGGGAGGGGTTTTACAAAAGAAATTTTATGCAAAAAGACCCCCTACAAGTCAAAAATTGCAAGTTTAAGCTTAAATTCAATAAATTTCGTTTTCCATAATAAAAATTAGTTAAAAATCAAAATAAAATACTAAAAATTTATGTTACAACTAGATTTTAATTAACATTAATTTAGAGCCTAAATTTAGCCCAATTAAATTTGTATTTATCGCTAATTTAATGTATTTTCTTACCGGCTTAAAATAATATTAAAAAATTGAAAAATAGGGAAAAATTTTTAAATGACCAAAAATTAATAAGTAACTCTTTAGCTACTAAAAACAAGCAATTACCTATCCATTTTAGGTATAATTAGTCCTAAACTGCAAAATAACGAGAAAGACGGTTTTCGGAAAAATACCGAATTTTCACCGATTTTCAGGAAAACACCAAAACGAATTTTCAAGGCGCTACAGTAGCCGAGAACATTTGCAGTGCGCAGATAGAGACGTGACATCAAAGTGGACGATGATACAGACAAGTGGGACAAGAGGTTCGTGCGAGATGCTGACGAGCTGTTGTTACTCCCCGTTAAGATTAAAAGTCGGATATGTCTACAGAGGTGTTGGGACGCGACCAGTTTCTGAGAAAATGTTGTACTGAGGATACAGATGTCCAGAGAGCGAGGAAAGGTTATGCCAGAGTACCAGCCTCCTGTTAGTGTATATGCCCTAAGGGCCATTATTGTATCATACTAGTTTGTATATTGCTTAATGGAAGCTTGGGATATTCACATGTATATAACAGTCTTGCTAAACATGGTAGTATGCTACTTGGTTTTTTCTATCTTAATATGTGAGTATACGTATTGATAGAGCTCTTAGGATCTTGCTTGACTACCAGCGTTGTGATGGCAGTCACACTAGTGGGGGCTGGGTAGTCTACAAGCACATCCTTATTCAGGTCCCTAGTCGTTGGATTATCGAGATAGGGCATCGATACTCCGGAGTAGACTAGTGTGTACGCTTCTCATCCCAGTTGGGGAGTTGGTCTGTCCCACAGCCGTCAGTACGTCGTACTGGAGATAGTATGCAGGTGCTCGTTAGGTTACGGGTACACCGGACAGGACTCACAGGGAACTGTTGGTTGGTTTTATACCAGTCGTCAGTGAACAGTTCCCTGGTGACATGAGTACAGCATAGTCCGCAGACTTGACACTGCTACTTCGCCTCGAGTGTGTCCCACTGTTCTTAGATTGCTACCCTACCACGGCTCAAAGGAGTCGTGCAAACAGGTAGCAGTTGGGTGCAGTCCCGAGCACTTGGAGGCAGTGGCGGTTAGACAGGATTCGTCTCTTCCGGTATTGGGGGTTGATATCGCGCTGTGTCAGAGAGCCATTACGCAAAGTCCCTGGCCAGGGCAAGCGAGATTTGCTGGTAGGTTCCAGTAGTTTCTCAGGGTGTAATGGGCTTCGCTCCGACACGACTTATACCGCTATTAGGGGACTGACGCTTGCCGCCCCCTAGGCCCGATATGCGATAGTCTTAGACGAACGGACCGGACTGTACGGAGATTGTCACATCAGACTCGGTAGGAGTTCAGATGGGTTTCCTCATCGGCCTTCTTATCGACATCTACCTGGGGACCGTTACGTACAGCTAGTGCCGCTTGCGGTCTGTGGTTAAACCCACTGCCAGCGTAGTAGTCGAGTCTCTAGAGTCCCACACAGAGAGTTTCCCTACTCCAGGCGAAACGATATAGAGGTCGTATGGTTTTACGACAAGGGTTCGGACGCATACGTGTGTTTACACACGTACGACTTTCGGACAGTTTTTACCAGTCGGCTTTGGTTTAAGCCAGTTACTGGTATCCGGTTATTGGATTTATACAGTCTAAAGTTTTTCCTTATTTTTGCGGAAAGGAGGGGCGTTCTCGTAATTGCGCGAGAAGCTTCTAGAAGATGGTGACTAAGGAGGTTTAGGTGGCATATACAATGAATGTGATTAGTGAGTCATATGGATGATTCATCCATGTCATTAATGCATCATAAATGCTTAATGACTCATGGAGATGAATCATCACTAGATATTATCAAGCATGGTTGTTAAATTATTTTATTTTCTTTTCTTGATAAAAGAAATGCTTGATATATATTATCATAACTCATTATTCTCACTTCATTATTATCTTCACCTTCTCTCTCCTCAAGCTCTCCCTCTTCAAACCCTAATCCTCCCCTCTCATGTGTTGAGTACAAGGATTAGTTAGACTAATTAAACCATAACCCTCACTCTATATCACCTAGCTTCTTTGATTAGCACCTAAAGAAGTTTAGTTGCCTCAAGTTTAGAGGCTAAGCTTGGAGTAAAGCTCTCGGGTGGATCGTCTACTACTTCGAGAAGGCCGAGGAGGAGGTGGAGTTCGCAAAGACGAAGGACACGATTCGATAGGTATAATCCCTAAACATAGTAGTATAGAACTTCTATGTTTGATGTTAGTTATCGTTTAGCTTCGATTCATGCGGTTAGTCGATGTTTAACCAAAGAACAAGATCGTTTTTCATATTTCCGCCTCCCCGCAAGTCGTGGGGTGTTGTACATCGACTTACACCTCCGTACAGTTCGGCGTAGGCAAGATAGGAAGAGACCTTGAGCGGATTCCTTCCAGGACACTGCTGCGATAGGATTTGCACCAAGGATCAGATGTGTGATGTGCATTCAGAGGACCAGTGGCCGACGCCAGTGACGTGCTGCTTTACGAGTGGTCGTGAGGATTGACCGAGAGATGACCAGAGAAGTGCCAGGACGGAATCGTCCCCGTTAGCACACCTGACAGGGCCGATGAGCCGATAGATTGTGAGATTGGTAACCCACAGAGAAGATAAGGGCCCAGAGATAGAGAACGCCAGACCGTGAGCAAGAGGAAAGTAGATATCTTGCGCTGCTAGCATTAGATGCTCCGACACCTTCTCGACTTTGAAGGAGGAAATATCGACGACGGTATTTATAATTTATGATTTTGTGATTCGATTATGACGTATCCGTCATCTTGGATTTCGGTATTTTGGGCGATCTATTTGCATGATTTAGTCTTGATGACTGAGTTCCATGATATTTGTATTTCGTGCGTTTGTCGCACCAGTTTTATGTTTCGTGCGTTTATCGCACCGGATTTATATTTTGTGCACTACGGTTGCACCTGACTTCGATTTGATGTCATTCGATATGTTTATTTTGATTTCATGCCTATGTTATGCATGCGATTTGACTTATGCTTTCAGTATAGTTTTCATGCACTTTTGTGCTTAGATTTGATTTGTGCACGTTGATGCATATGGTTGTGAGATTATATACCGTAGTATACCTGATTTTGATTGAGCCATATTGTATACCGTCGATTTTGATTTTGATATTGATATTGATTTCTTGCACTCCGTGCATTTGATTTGGACTTTGCGCATGTTCGACGCTTAATATTGGATTTAGTGATTTCGTGCATGTTGGATGCACAATACGGATGTATGTAAAACAAATTAAATCAAAATTTTAGTATGCAACATAAATAAATTATATGGGTTTTAATGTAAAATTTAGCTTCTTTTTAATTAAAATAGTGTTATATAATAACATAATTAGTGAGGGGTCTTTGTGTAAAAAGGTTAGGAAAGTTGTGCAAACTAAGAAATGCGGAGGGTGTAAGTGCAAAAGGGTAGATAATATTTTAGTTCAGATATTATCACATAAATAAAATAATTTGGAGTGATATTGTGTCGACACCTCCTACTCTCATGCACAACACACACCCCACACCTCCTCCTTGCATGAAACAACCACATCTTGCTTGGTGACACCTCCTCCTACGCCTCACCCTTCCCTCTTCTTATATATATGTTATGTTCAGATCATTTAACTAATTTACAATCTAAAAATTTAAAAGAAAGAAAAAGAAAACTAAAGCAAACAAAGAAGAATAAGAGAAGGGAGAAGAAAAGCTAAGTTATAGGATTTCCTCACCATCAAGCTAAGGACTAGGAGCTTGTGCATCTTGGAGAGAGTTCTTCCAGCAAATTTCTTGTAGGTAAAATCTTTAATCACTGTAGGAATTTAGTTCAGTAACTAGTTTAACGTAGAAATCAAAAGTGTCTATAATATCGTATTTTAAGCAAAACTGAACTCTGTAGTAAGCTGCTATAGTTTAGATAAGTATCAACTTAACCAAACAGTGCCAAAATGTTGTCTGTTGGACCTAGAACAACCCATAGAAATACGAACCCAGGGGCTCGGATTTTGGCCGGCGAGATTAAGGCCAACTCCGGCGTCGCCGGATTTGTAGGAAGGTATGGTGATTTGGGTTTTGGGGAAGCTCTCTGTGTAGATATTGGATTATTTTGGTATTATTTAATCAATTTAATTTAACTCTATATGGAATCTGGGGACTAATATCGTAAAAGTGATCAAAGTTTTTAAATACGACACGGTAAAACGTAACGCGTTCTGTTTTTCTGTCGCGATGAAGCGTTGGTTTAAATTTCAGTGAGGTTAAGTGTTAGATTGTATTAAATAGTCGTACATAGTGTAATTAGCACGTACAACTTGGGTTTTCTTGAATTTTGTCGTATCGGAATGTAGCCGTTTTCTTATACAAGTTAATTAAATGTTAGATTTGTGTGCGGGGACTTCGGAGGCCGCACGGAAAGGAAAAGGATTGGCGTTTCCTGAGTAGTTACGATGTATTTCCGGTGAGTAGACTAAACAACTACCGGGGGATTGTGTAAAGATGGCGTGATACGCCCGTATTTTGTTAATTTGGAAGATTGACTTTATATGCGAAGTAATTAACATGCATTCATATATATACCTATACATCACCATGTTAATAGTTGTTAGAACACTGCACAATTATCGACGAGTTATGCCGCACGTGCACACCTTTACATGTTACACTACACCTCGACGATATTAACATGTCACTTTTACACTAAATATTCATCTTGTTAAATATGATTCCTATCATATCTTAATTATTAACAATAGTGGTAACTTACATAAATGACATCATGTTTATCATTCGAGTATTCTAAGTTGATATAAGAAGCTTTTGTATTATTGAGAATTTATGGTTTGGGTTTTCCTGTACTATTACATAAATCCAGTGATTTCATGATTGATGTGATATGTCCACCATGAGATGTTTTATGATTTGGTTTTATTCCGGACCGAGTGGGGGAGCTATACGGTCGCGGATTTATCCGTTATCCAGACTGAGTGGGGGAGATATACAGTTGGATACATGGTGGACCCGGTCGAGACCGAGGGGAAGGATAGCCGCCTTTGAGGCGGGGGAGCCTAGCGAGGTTACTCGATACCGGAGATAGTTGTGAAACACGGCGGATATCTAGATGATATCGACCGGTGTTATTGATTGCAGGATCGTTCGAGGAACGATGCCTGAGAGAATGGAAGAATTGTGTCGATGATGGACACGGAAAGATGAACTTTATTTGGAAATAAATGATGAGATTTCAGTTTTGATTATTTGATTGGTAGTACGGATTCATGTTTTTCCATATGTTATCATGCATCATAATTATCATTATTGCAGATAGTGATATTTTATCATATTTACATTATCAGCCTTTATATGTTAGTTTTATTCACTGAGTTGGCAGCTCACCCCCGTTGTGCCACAGTTCCTTGCGGGGGTAGAGTAGACGGTTAGCAGCAGTGCAAATCCACTTTTGCAGCTTTTATCGCTTATTTTGATAGGTGGGTTACATATGTAGTAACCTTTTCTTTTGGTATTGTATTTTGGATCTAGAAAATCTCCATCAGACCCTGTATTTTGACTTAGAGTGAGAGATGGTTATGTGTATATTATTTGACAGACGAGGTCGTTTAGTTCTATAAATTGTTATTTCTTTTACTTATGTCTGAAATTCTTATTGATGTCATATACGCTTGAATATTTACTTCTACTATTGACATTGTTGATCCAAACTCGGGATGCAACCCAACTTAACATTTTTAATTTGCTTTTATTATGAATTCACTAGTGAGTTACTGTTAGGATCTTAATTACATAAAACTGCAATTTTTACTTAAAAACTAAAAATTTTATAAAAATTCCGCAAAAGGATTTTGATCTTGGTTTTTCGTGTTAGTGTATATGCCCTAGAGGCCATTACTATATCATACTAATTTGTATATTACTTAATGGAAGCTTGGGATATTCACAGTTGTATAGACAATCTTGCTCAAAATGGTAGTATGCTACTTGGTTTGTTTCTACTTTAATATGTGCATGTGTTTCTTTTAGCATATCGCTTATGCATATTAGTAGTGCCCTTAGGATCTTTGCTTGATTACCAGCGTTGTGATGGCAGTCACACTTGTGGGGGCTGGGTAATCTACAAGCACATCCTTATACAGGTCCCTAGTCATAGGATTATCGAAACGGGGTATCGATACTCCGGAGTAGACTAGCATATGCGCTTCTCATCCCAGCAGGGGAGATGGTCTGTCCCATAGCCATCAATACGTCGTACTGGAGATAGTATGCGGGTGCTCGTTAGGTTACGAGTACACTGGACATGACTCGTCGGGAACTGTTGGTTGGTACTATACCTATCGTCAGATAACAGTTCCCAGGTGACAGGAGTACAGCTTAGTCCGTCGACTTAACACTGCTACTTTGCCTCGAGTGTGTTCCCACTGTACTTTGATTACTACCCTACCACGGCTCAAAGGAGCCGTGCAAACAGGTAGTAGTTGGGTGCAGTCCCGAAGCACTTGGAGGTAGTAGCGGTTAGGTAGGATTCGTCTCTCTCGGTATTGGGGGTTGATATCGCGCTGTGTCTAGGAGAGCCATTACACAAAGTCCCTGGCCAGGGCAAGCGAGAATTACTGGTAGTGTTTCCAGTAGTTTCTCAGGGTGTTCTGGGCTACACTGCGGCATGACTTATACCGCTATTAGGGTCTGACGTTTACCACCCCTAGGCCTGACATGCGATACTCGTAGACAAACAGACCGGACTATACGGAGATTGTCACATTCAGGCTCAGTAGGAGTTCGGATGGGTTTACCTCATCGGCCTTCTTATTGACATCTACTTGGGGACTGTTACGTACAGCTAGTGCTGCTTGCGGTCTGTGGTTAAACCCACTGCCAGTATAGTGTCGAGTCTTTAGAGTCCCACACAGAGAGTTTCCCTTCACTGGGCGAAAGGTGTAGAGGCCGTATGGTTTTACGGCAGGGCTACGATCACTTACGTGCACTTGTGCGCGTATGCTGTTTGGGCAGACAATGCTAGTGGGCTTTGGTTTAAGCCGGATCCTAGTATTGTATGGATAGATTAGTTTTGTCTTCTGTGCATTCGCATTCTACGGAATGCGGATGCGGGTGTGTATGCACGGTTGTGAGGAGCGAAGAAGAAGGACGTGCCTCATTAGGGTTTTGACCGTTGGTTCGATCAAAACCATTATGAGGTGAGGAAAATATTTACTAACCTTTTTAATGATAATTGTGTTATGGATAATTGCTTTGACCATTTGACCATGCTTGACCATTTGACCTAGTTGACCATTGTTGACTTGGACTTTTCTTGAGAGCACTAGATCCTTCTTTTGCTTTTGGCTTTGGATTTGATTTGAGATGATAATGGTCAAATCAACGTAGCCATCAACTTTATCATGATAAGAGATTAGTAATTATTTTGGTTTATGGATCATTATCTTTTACTCATTCTCTCTCTTCAAGTGAGAGCACCCATGGTTCCTCCTTCTTCTTCCTCTCTTGATTTTTCTATAGCTCTCATGTGTTGAGAAAAATAGAAACAAAATAGACAAACAAATCCACCATCATCTTCTACACCACCTAGGACTTCAAGAATAGCAAACTTGTTGCCCTAGTTACCTCGGCTTGAGGTGGAGCTCGGGCTACGGACTCTCGGATGGATCGTCTTCGACTCTAGGAGGCCGCGGAGGTGACCAAGATCCGGATCGATTCTCGGAGCTTGCATGGACGAGGAGGACAGCAGAAAGAAAACCTGAAGGACTTGTTGCATGAGGTATAATCTCCTAAGTATAGTAGATAGAACCTCTTGTTGTTTGTTAGCAATGGTTTGGCAAAGATCCTCAAGTTTTAGTCCATGTTACCTTGTGTTAAAAAAATTTGATTTTTACCTATTCCGTCTCCCCGTAAGCACCGGGGTGGGTAACGTGGACTTACAGTGGTATCAGAGCCTCGCTAAACCATTACTAACTTGTTAGCAAAGTGTTAGAAATTCGATCGCCGGAAAAAATTGCAAAACACGTCAAAAATTGCACTTTTCTGTCGATTTTAAAAACTGGTCCAAAAAATTTTCCAGGGACCTTAAAAATAAGTGCAGGCTTTTTGAAGGACACAAAAGAAAATTGAGACCATGAATCGATCAGACCGCCGCGGAAGTGCGGCCAAACTAAGGGGTTGGCCGTGGATCCGCGGCCGAGTCGAAGCCGAGTCAACTCGGTTTTCATGCTTCCTGTCCATATATGTATTTTGTGATTTTTAAGATAATTTGTTTCTGCCCAGATTCTGCTGAGTACTGTGTTGTGCTTGGGGTAGTTTCAAATCAAGTTATCGATCGAAATTCTAAGTACTTTTGCTAATCGGATCTTCTGTGATGTGATATATATATATTGAACGTCTACTAATCGCTATACGTCTATTAGTAGGGGTTATACATATCTGTGATCTGTGATGTTGGTTTATGAATATGAACTTGTTGGATTGTCGTGATGAATAGCCGGGGATGTGAGATGAGTGTTTTCATTTTTCATTCAATGTAAAATTTGTAATTTGATGTAATACTATTTTATGGCCGCACATCCGGGATGAGGTTGTAGCCGCCATTGTATATTATTTCTTTTACTGTTTTTGCTCCTAGGATAGACCCAAGGAGGGGTGCACAAACTACCGGGTACTTTGAAGTGCCGAGTGGCCTACTCACGTTGTTGAGGGAGGTTGCTTCATTCGGGTACTTGGCGGGTAGTTTGCCGCACCCGTAGGGGTCTAGGGTGGGGTTTTGGCTATTCATCGCGACCGTGTAATCCGTCTTTCGTTGCAGGCTCGAACGAAACGCAGATTCCTAGCATATCCAATTCGTTCATCTGTGGTCTGGAATGGCAATCATTGCATCTGACGAATGTATATATCTATATATGATATCTAGTAGGCGTTGCTTATGTTTTGCATCCGCGCTAGTCCTGCCCCTGCTCTGTCGTTAGTTAAGTAACCTAACGGGTGATGACGGGGCCCAGTGGCGAATGCGGATGGCATAAGTGTACATCATATTTTCGTTGTTTTCTGCAATGGTAGGATTAATTGATGGGACGCATTAAATTAATGCAAAGAAAACAAACCAAAATTAAATCGTTGGAACAATTTCAAAACCACTCGGTTTTTTCCAAAAACAGAAAACTTTTAAAAACGCGGAGCTTAAACCACTCCTTTTAAAAGCTATCAAGCTTCCCTTGATTATATCAAGTTCACTACGTTCACGGTTTCGCCAAAACCATTTGTAGCCCTCCGTCATTTCATATGAATATTCAATAGTATTCAAGCTATGTTTGTTGACCTTCGTCAAGGCATAGTGATTGGTAGCTGTTGGGTGTTCATATGTAGCATAGATAGATGCGTTGGTTTGGGACAGTCGTATTACCTTGTTGACCTTCGTCAAGAGTATATACTGGTGGGTTCAAATTAACCTGGACAATGATGGGTAGAACTTGACATGTGACTTATGATTTGTTAACCTTCGTCAAGGTCATAAGAGCATGGGGAAAAAATCCACATCGGGAGTTTCTAAACAAACTGAAACTTGCTGGTGCTGAATACCATTTGGAGTTTGATAATGTTGGTTGGATTCCTTCAGCATTGTCTCACAATGATATTTGGATCCCGATCCTACTGTGAGTATCCGCTACTCCTCCGGAAACTTTTCACTTAATGATCAATGCTATAAACTAAGTAGGTGTCGAGAAAAGTGTTAGCGGGGCTACGCCCACAGGGAAAAGCGATTATTTAATTAAGGAACTTCGCGAAAGCGTCGTAAAACCTCCCTCGAAGTACCGACACCAGCCTGGCTGAACGGTTAAGCAAGTATTGTACGGTGAGATCAATCCCGACTAATTCTTCTTTTATGGTTTGAGGAAGAATTCAAGAAACAGTGGGAGTCATCCTGTTTAGATAAACTAAAAACCAATCTAAACTTGCAAGAGTATCATGCTAAGTGTTTTCTGTTAGTGTATATGCCCTAGAGGCCATTACTGTATCATACTAGTTTGTATATTACTTAATGGAAGCATGGGATATTCACCATTGTATAGACAATCTTGCTCAAAATAGTAGTATGCTACTTGGTTTGTCTCTACTTCGATGTGTGTACATGTGTTTCTTTTAACATATCGCCTATACACATTAGTGGAGCCCTTAGGATCTTTGCTTGATTACCAGCGTTGTGATGGCAGTCACACTCGTGGAGTCTGGGTAATCCACAAGCACATCCTTATACAGGTCCCTAGTCGTAGGACTATCGAGACAGGGCATCGATACTCCGGAGTAGACTAGCGTATGCGCTTCTCATCCCAGCAGGGGAGACGGTTTGTCCCACAGCCGTCAGTATGTCATACTTGAGATAGTATGCGGGTGCTCGTTAGGTTACGAGTACACTGGACAGGACTCATCGGGAACTGATGGTTGGTACTATACCTATCGTCAGTTATCAGTTCCCGGGTGACATGAGTACAGCTTAGTCCGCTGACTTGACATTGTCACTTCGCCTCGAGTGTGTTCCCACTGTACTTTGATTACTACCCTACCACGGCTCAAAAGAGTCATGCAAACAGGTAGAGTTGGGTGCAGTCCCGAAGCACTTGGAGGCAGTGGCGGTTAGACAGGATTCATCTCTCCCGGTATTGGGAATTGATATCGCGCTGTGTCAAGGAGAGCCATTACATACAGTCGTCCCTGGCCAGGGCAAGTGAGATGCACTGGTAGGTTTCCAGTGTTATCTCAGGGTGTTCTGGGCTACACTCCGACACGACTTGTACCGCTATTAGGGGACTGACGTTTACCGCCCCTTAGGCCCGCCATGCGATATTCTTAGACGAACAGACCGGACTGTACGGAGACTATCACATTCAGGCTCAGTAGGAGTTCGGATGAGTTCACCTCGTCAGTCTTCTTATCGGCATCTACCTGGGGGTCGTTACGCACAGCTAGTGCCGCTTGCGGTCTGTGGTTAAACCCACTGCCAGCATAGTGTCGAGTCTTTAGAGTCCCACACAGAGAGCTATTCGCCTTTGGGCAAAAAGAGTAGAGGTCGCATGGTTTTGCGACAGGGTTCGGTCATATCCGTGCACTTGTGCACGTTTAGTGTCCGGGCAGTTATTACTAGCGGGCTTTGGGTTAAGCCAGATCCTAGTATACGTTTTGGGATTGGTTTTATCTCGTTTGTATTCGTGTTCCCGGGAACGCGGATGCTGGTGTGTATGCTCGGTTGACCGAGACAGAGGCAGAGGATTCTCATTAGGGTTGTTGACTGTTGACTTTTGCTAAACCCTAATGAGAATAAGAAATATGATTAATAATAATATTAATTAAGTATTAGTGTGCCATGGTTGGGTTGAAAGTTTGACTTTGTTGACTTGTTGACTTTGTTGACCAGTTGACTAGCTTGGACTTGTTGACCATCATCATTACAATGGCTATCATTTCATGGCAAAGACTTTTGCTTGCTTGTTTGTTCACACATTGCATTTAATGCATGAAATGATATTGCCATTTGATATGATAACAACCATCACATAATACTCAATTATTATTATTTGTTATGATTATTTTGGATTATGAAGAGGATGGTTGAAAAAGTCTTTCTCATTCTATCATTCTCATTCTCTCTCATGCTCAAGCTCTCCCTCTTCCTCTTGCTCTCTCTCTAGCTCAAGGAAACTCCCTCTCATGAGTTGAGAACCATTTCCTTGGAGATAAAAACCCAAAACACTTCTCTACTCATCCTAGTATACAAGGTCTAACAAACCAAGTGTTCTAGTTTCCTCTAGATTGAGGTTGGAGCCAAAGGTAGAAGCTTTCGGGTGGATCCATCTTCGGCACAAGGAGACGACGAGGAGAGAACCATCCGACCACCACAAGGAGTCGAAGAGAAGGAGTTCAAGTTAAGGTATAACCCCCTAACCGAGTAGGTAAAACTCCTAGTTAGATTGTTAGATAGTTAGTTTAACAAAGATCCGTTTTTGAGTCCATGTTACCCCACCGTAGAAAATCGTTTTTCACCATTTCCGCAACCCCAAAGAACCGGGGACGGGTAATGTGGACTTACAGTGGTATCAGAGCCTAGTTAAACACTATCTATCATGTTAGCAAAGCAACTAGAAGTTCGATCGGAGAAAAAGTCACGAAACATGCCCGGAACACAAACTTTCTGTCGATTTTTAAATTGTTGTAAAAATTATTTGACATATACCAAAAATCGACTCAGGGTTTTTAATAAACACTGCAGAAAAATGATCCACAGAGCCGACCAACTCACCGCGGAAACGCGGCAAGAAGAGCTTCTTGCCGCGGTTCCGCGGCCGAGTTGACTCGGCCGTGGATCTGTTTTGCTACAGTGTGTTTCTTGGGGTGTTTTGGGATTTTTGGAATATGATTTTTCTGCCCAGATTTTCCAGAAAGCAAAATTTGTTTTGGGGGTTTAAAAATCTGTATTTTGATCGAATTTCTAAAGACTTTGGCTAACGGGTTATATCTGTGATGTGATATATGTATTGAACGTCTACTAATTGCTATACGTCGATTAGTGGGGGTTATACATATCTGTGATCTGTAATGTTGATGGTTTGTGTATATGAATTCATTGGATTGTCACGGATGAATAGCTGGGGGTGTGAGATGAGAGTATTTCTTTATCTTTCAATTCATGTAATTTATAATTGATGTAATATTATTTATATGGCCGCACAACCGGGATGAGGTTGTAGCTGTCATTGTATAATTTCTTTTACTGTTTTTGCTCCTAGGATAGACCCATGGAGGGGGTGCACAAACTACCGGGTACCTCGAAGTGCCGAGTGGCCTACTCACATTGTTAAGGGAGGTTGCTTCATTTCGGGTATTTGGCGGGTAGTTTGCCGCACCCGTAGGGGTCTAAGGTGGGGTATTGGCTGTTCACCGCGACCGTGTAATCCGTTTTTCGTTACAAGCTCGTACGGAATGCGGATTCCTAGTATATCCAATGTGTTCATCTGTGATCTGGAATGGCTATCATTGCATCTGACGAATGTATATATCTATATATGATATCTATTTAGGCGTTGCTTATATTTTGCATCCGCGCTAGTCCAGCCCCCGCTCTGTCGTTAGTTAAGTAACCTAACGGGTAATGACGGGGCCCCATGGCGAATGCGGATGGCATAAACGTACGTCATATTTTCGTTGTTTTCTGCAATGGTAGGATTAAATGATGGCATGCATTAAAATTAATGTAAGAAAATAAACCAAAGTAAAGTCGTTGGAACACTTTCAAAACCACTCGGTTTCTTTTCAAAAACAACTTTTAAACGCGGAGCTTAAGCCACTCCTTTTAAAAGCTATCTCGTTCCATCGATTATATCAAGTTCACTACATTCACGGTTTTGCTAAAACCATTCGTAGCCCTCCGTCATTTCACATGGATAGTCAATAGTATTCAAGCTATGTTTGTTGGCCAAAGTCAAGGCATAGTGATTGGTAGCTATTGGGTATTCATGTGCAGCATAGATAGATGCGTTGGTTTGGGACAGTCGTACTGCCTTGTTGGCCAAAGTCAAGGGTAGGTACGGGTGGGTTCAAATTAACCTGGAGAATGAGGGGTAGAACTTGACATGTGACTTATGATTTGTTGGCTAAAGTCAAGGTCATAAGAGCATGGGGCAAAAATCCACATCGGGAGTTTCTAAAGAACCAGAAACTTGCTAGGCTGCATACCATTTGGAGTGTGATGATTCTGGTAGGATTCCTTCAGTTTTGTCACGCGATGATATTTAGATCCCGATCCTACTGTGAGTATATGCTACTCCTTGGGAAATTTCTCACTTAACGATCAATGCTATAAACCAAGTAGGTGTCTAGAAAGGTGTTAGCGGGGCTACGCCCCCAGGGAAAAGAGGTTATTTAATTAAGGAACTTCGCGAAAGCATTGGAAAACCTCCCTCGAAGTACCGACACTGGCCTGGCTGAACGGTTAAGCAAGTATTGTACGGTGAGATTGATCCCGACTAATTCCTCCTTTTTGGTTTGAGGAGGGATTCGAGAAACAGCGGGAGCCATCCTATTTAGACAAACTAAAAACCACTCTAAACTTGCAAGAGCATCATGCTGAGTGTTTCTTCTCTCTCTCCTAATTGCAGCGACCAATCGTCATGACCGGACTTAAGTTATTACTAGATAAAAACATACTGACAGGGCCAAACTACAAAGATTGGCTCAGGAATGTTAAAATGGCAATCACTTACGACAAGCTGGGGTATCTCCTTACCACCAAAGCTCCCCCTGTCCCAGGTCCCACCTCCAGCGTCGCGGATAAGAAAATCCGTAAGACCTGGGAGATCGATTGCGCGAAGGTCAAGTGCCTCGTGCTTGCCTCTATGGACAATGAACATCAGAGGAGGCACGAGAATATGGACCTAGAATCTATATTTCTCCATACTAAGGAACTATATGGAGAGCAATCCCGTATCGCCAGATACGAAGTCTCGAAAAAGTTATTTTTGACGAGATTGGCCGTCGGATCATCGGTAGCGGAACACGTGGTTAAGATGATTGGCTTCATTGAAGAGCTCGCGGACCTTGGGACCACGTTAGAGAACGAGCTCTATACGGACTTGATTCTCCAGTCCCTTCCTTCCACTTACGCCCAGTTTATCCTGAACTTCAACTTGCAAGAAAAAGAAGTTGAACTTTCAGAACTCCTCAACCTGCTGAGGAGTGCAGAGGGAACCCTACAGAAAGGTAGGGAAACATCCACTTTGTTTGTAGGAGGATCTTCCTCTTCTAAGTCCAAGGCGAAAGCCAAGGGAAAGAAGAAGAAAACCCTCGCCAAACAAAGGGGCGGTGTTAGTAAAGTGGAAACGAAAGGAAAAGCAAAGGCAACAAAGATAGCGGGGCAGCTTGTGGGAAAGGAAGAGTGCTTCTATTGTCATAAGAAAGGACACTGGAAAAAGGATTGCAGGGCTTGGAAGGCCAAGAACCAGGACCCGAAGCAAGTTGCGGCTTCGGCTTCAGGTGTGTATGTTATTGAAACTGTCTATCAATAAACTCTACTTCCTGGGTATTGGATACCGGATCAGGATCTCATATCTGTAATTCCATGCAGGCACTGAGAAAGCGTAGAGTTTTGAAGGCAGGTGATATGACCCTCAGAGTTGCAAATGGAGCTGGCATGGATGCTGAGTCCGTGGGGGACTATCACTTGGGAATATCAGATGGACATGTTTTGGTTTTGCGTAATTGTTATTTTGTACCCAATGCAACTTGTAATATCATATCTGTATCTTTATTATCTAAAGAAGGTTATGAATTTGCATTTATAAGCAATGTTGTAAACATTCACCTTAATCAAGTTTTGATTGGGTCAGGTACATTAAGCAATGGTATATACGTATTAAACCAACCACGGATTTTCAATGTCCAGAATACACACAAAAGAAAGTCTCCAGAAACAAATCAGGCTTTCTTATGGCATTATAGACTGGGTCACATCAATGAGAGAAGGTTGACGAAGTTACATACAGAAGGATATTTGGATCCGTTCCAATATCAATCATATGCAACTTGTCAATCCTGTCTCAAAAGAAAGATGACAAAGACTCCGTTCACTGGACACGGAGTAAGAGCGAGCGAGCTCTTGGGACTCATACACAGCGACGTGTGCAGTCCTATGTCTATACATGCGCGAAGCGGTTATTCTTATTTCATTACTTTTACGGATGACTTTTCAAGGTACGGATATGTCTTCTTAATGAAACATAAATCCGAAGCCTTTGGAAAATTCCAGGAATATAAGAATGAAGTAGAAAAACAAACCGGCAAAAGTATCAAGACACTGAGATCTGATCGAGGTGGTGAATACTTAAGTGCCGAGTTCCTGGATTACCTAAAAGAGAATGGAATTCTCTCTCAGCTTACTCCTCCATACACTCCGCAACATAACGGTGTATCGGAGAGACGGAATCGGACCCTATTGGATATGGTACGTTCCATGATGAGTAACGCTGAGTTACTGCGATCATTCTGGGGATATGCACTAGAATCAGCTGCATATCTTTTGAACTGAGTTCCTACTAAGACTGTGCCTACCACACCATATCAGATGTGGTGTGGGAAGAAACCTTATCTTAAGCACATTAAGATATGGGGATGTCCAGCTTTTGTCAAAAAGCAGCATGCGGACAAACTCGAGGCACGCTCAGTACAGTGCAAGTTTGTGGGATATCCAAAGAACTCCAAGGGATATTTCTTCTATTGCGAAGAGGATTAAAAGGTTTTTGTTTCTCGTCATGCCTGCTTCTTGGAAACTGAGTTTTTGGAAAATCAGATAAGTGGGAGCGCAGTAGAACTGGAAGAAATTCCAGAACCACGAGCTATTACTGAAAGCTTAGTAGAACCAGAGGGTTCGAAAGAACATGACATTCCTATGCCGCTCCGCAGGAGTAGTAGGCAGTCTCATCCGCCCGAGAGATACTACGGTTTTCTCATAGACGGGGATAAAGAGGATTGCATCATTGATAGTGATGAGCCTACTAGCTTCCAGCAGGCCATTCAGAGCGTTGACTCAGTAAAATGGCTGGATGCAATGCGGACCGAAATGGAGTCCATGTACACCAACAAAGTATGGACTTTGGACATTGCTCCAGATGGGGTAAAACCCGTAGGATGCAAGTGGATCTTCAAGAAGAAGATTGGTGTAGATGGACAGGTTGAGACCTATAAGGCTAGACTTATTGCAAAGGGTTTTCGTCAAAGACCTGGTTTGGACTATGATGAAACCTTTTCTCCAGTGGCTATGCTGAAATCCATTCGGATCCTTCTTGCCATTGCTGCCTTCTACGGTTATGAGATTTGGCAGATGGACGTAAAGACCGCTTTTCTAAATGGAAATTTAGAGGAGTGTGTCTATATGGACCAGCCAGAGGGTTTCATTCAGAGTGGGAGCAGCGGAAAGGTGTGCAAGTTGCTTAAGTCCATTTATGGACTAAAGCAGGCATCGCGGAGTTGGAACATCTATTTTGATGAGACGGTCAAAGAATTTGGCTTTATCAAAAATCCAGATGAACCATGCATCTATAGTAGATTTGTATCAGATATTCTGGTTGGCACACGGTGGTTTCTCCACATAGGATATGAATATTATATCAGATATTCTGGTTACTAGATCTATGGTTTTAGATCAAGATTTGGGTAGTTTTCCAATCTGGGTAGTTAGACAGCATTCTAAAGGTGTTTTAGAATGGACGACTCCTGGCACGGTAGTGAACCTGCAGGTGATGGAGTCACCCTCTCTAAAGGTGACTTACAAACTAAAGGGGAGAGGGATGTGCATGATTAGCAGATCACTTGCTTAGGCAATTGAGTCAATCATGAGATGTCAAGTACCACACCAAACGTTGTTTTGCACTAGATGCAATAAGTTGATATTAATCCTATCCTGGAGAAACGTTCGGAAGCAGTTTTAGAACATAAGTGGATGTTCTAGGGATATGATAACAACAGCCTCTTTTAGGAGACGGTTATCATTCCAGGCTTCCAAGGTGACCTGGATGACAGAGTGACTGTCATAGTTATAGTTTTCCCTCTGACGAGGGGCAGTATTTTGGACAGGTGGTCCAAGCAGATACTGAGTAAGGTGTGGCGCAGGATACCGATTAAGTTCAGTTGACGATACAGTCTAAGAAGTTTGGATTTAGAGTTCATTTATGAACTAGGTCCCATCAGATATCCAGACATATTCTAAGACAGGTATTGCTCATTTCGGGAGATGACTTTCTCCGCGAACTTGAGATAAAGAGAGACATAGAAAGAAACATCAGGGCGGATCCACTCACTGAGGCTATTCCTCGAACGCAATAGTTTCATAAACGGGCTTTGTGAGACTGATTAGTAGAGGAGTTGGGTGTTCGGTATCACACGGGCTGTGAGTATGCGACATCGCAATAATTAGCCTTGAGTGCAAGTGGGAGATTGTTGGATATAGTGCCCTCAGAGTCAATTATTGGATCACAGGCACGTGATTGCAATGATTGAGGGAGGACCTATACCAGTAGGACAGTCTTACTCAAGATGATAGTATGATATCTGGTTTATCTTTATCATCATGTACATGTTTTAAGTGACCTTACAGGTCACTATTACACGTTGATAGAGCCCTTAGGATTCTTGCTTGACGGCCAGCAGTATGATGGCGATCATATACATGGGAGCTGGGGTCTATAAGCACATCCTTAAAGTGGTCCCTAGTCATGGGAGTTTCGAGACTGGGCATCGATACTCCATTAGTAGACTAGTGTATACAGTCGAGACCCCGACGAGGGGCGGTGGCCGGTCTCACAAGCCATTGGTGTCGGTTGGATCACCTAAGATATATACAGGTGCTCATTGGGTTATGAGTACACCGGACAGGACTTGCCGGGAACATGCTAGTTGGTATTATACCTGACGTCAGATAGCAGTTCCCTGGTGACATGTGTGCAGGTTAGTTCATCGACCAGAGGTCGTCATTTGTCTCGTATGAGTTCCCACTGTGCTTTGATTACTATCCTACCACGGCTCAAAGGAGTTGTGCAAACAGGTTTTAGTTGGGTACAGTCCCGAGCCACATGGAGGCAGTGAGCGGATCGGCAGGGGTTTCGTCTCTCCCGGTATTGGGGGTGAGATCGTGCTGTGTCTAGGAGAGCCATTACACGAAGTCCTTGGCCAAGGAAGGAGATTTGCTGGTAGGTATTCCAGTAGTATCTCAGGGTGTTCTAGGCTACACTCCGACACGACTTGTACCGCTTTTTGGGGTCTGACTTTTACCAACCCCCTAGGCCCGCCATGCGATGCTCATAAACGAACGGACTGGACAGTGTCACTGACAGGCTGAGTAGGGTGTCAGGATGAGTTCGCTCATCGACCTCCCTCTTGGTCAATACCTGGTAGCCCGTTACGTACAGCTAGTACCACTGATGAGCTAGTGGTTAAATCCACAGCCAAAGTATCGACGAGTCTTTAGAATCCCCCACAGACAGTTTTCAAGTTTCGGGTGAAACGTTGTAGAGGCCATATGTGTAGGGTTCCAAGGCACACTCATGAGGTTCCAGAAGTGATCAACCATGCCAAATTCAAAAATTTATGTGCCGAGAAACCCTATGCAAGATCGTTAACTAGAGGATAGGCGAAAACAAATGCAAGTAAACAACTTAACTACAAGTGAAAGGGATTACAACCTTTGTAGATCCGGTCCTCCACCTCTTTAGCTCCGTGATGATGTCCCTCCGCTGCGACCATCGGGATCCTGGACTCTAGCGTTGATTTCATCGGAGAAATGATCGGGCTAGGTCGTTGACTTCGATGCCGAAGATGATCTACGTCGAGACGACTCAAACTCAAGCTCCACCTTCACTAGGTCATGAAACTTGTGAAGATAACACCCTATACAATATGGCAAGTGGTAGAGGATGAAGAAATAGGAAGTGGGTTCACTTTGGATTTGGATTTCTCACTTGATTTCGTCACTTGGAATTTTCAAGAAAGGTTTCTTCACTTCATGAAGAAGATGAAGAAGAAGAAAAGAAAAAGGATTATTTCTAAAAGAAAATTCAAGTGAATCTTATCATAATGCAACCATGGGTGAAGTTAACACATGTAGAGAATAAACTAGGGTTTAGGTGTAATGGTTAGGTTAAGGAAAAAACAAAATGGTTAAGACTTTCAAAGCTTCATGAAGCTTCAAGAATAAAACAAAGCAAGCCACCATTTTATTTTTGCCAAATATAAATAAATAAAATAAATAAATAAGTTAAAACCCTAACCATTAACCTAAACATGGTTTAAAGCATACACACACCCAAGTTTGCATGTACCATCAAACATGATACAAACTAGTGCATAAACATATATCATATATACAATGTGCACAATCAAGTGAGAAAAACATCTTAAGTGAACTAATACTAGTTAATGTAAAGCAATATATCAAATATATAATTATACATTAAATCATAAAATCAACACTTGATTTAACGATCCGGTCATAACCGACTAATATCATGTGTATCAATGTATCGAATCAACATTTGATTCGGTAACCCGGCTATATCTTATATAACCGTCCGATGATACAAATCGCGAGAATAGAATTCAGTATCATATACTGGCATTATTCTCGGTCCCGCACATATCTCATATGCGCTCCTATTTCGTTTCTCTTGAGCCAGGAAAGCTCTATGTAGGACTCTAAAGACTCGTCAATACGCCGGCAGTAGGTGATGATCATATCAAACACCCACAAGCCGCAAGCGGTCTGCTAAACGTAACGGCCACCCGGGTATTGAGCGATCAGAAAATCAACGAGCAAGCCCGCTCACACTCCTGTGAATCCAACCAGTAACACTTACCGTACAGTCCGGTCTGTTCGTCTGATATGTCGCATATCTCGCCTAGGGGTGGTAAACGTCAGACCCCAGTAGCTTGATAAGTCATGCCGATGTAAGGTCCATAACAAGCGTAAAACTACTGATAACTCTTACCAGTAAATCACTGCAACCCTGGCCAGGGATTTCCAGTTATGGCCAGTCGAGCATAGCACAACATCAACCCCCAAATACTGGGAGAGATGAATCCCCTCCTATCGCTCATTGCCTCCATGTGAATCGGGACTGTACCCAAAAACCACCTGTTTGCACGACTCAGTAGAGCCGTGGTAGGATGGAAATCAAAGCACAGTGGGAGACACACAAGACTCTAAGACGATCTCGGGTCAACAGACTAAGCTGTACCAGTGTCACCAGAGAACTGCCATCTGACGTGAGGTATAATACCATCTGGGAGTTCTCGGCAAGTCCGTTCAGTGTACCCAGTCTCCACTGAGCACCCGCATACCATCTCTGATGTCAAACACCAATGGATATGGGATCATCCATCGCCCATCACATGGGTCGAGAAGATATACGCTAGTCTACTCTGGAATATCGATGCCCCGTCTCGATATTCCCACGACTAGGAACATTGAAGGATGTACTCATGGACTACCCAGGCCCCACTAGTATGATCTACATCATAGTCCTGCAAGTCGAGTACACATCCTAAGGGCTTTATCAACATGTAACAGAGAGACAGAAAGTATACATGTTAAGATAAAGAGCAACCAGATAGCGTACTATCATGTCGAGCAAGAAAGTCCTACCTATATATGTCCCAGCATCCACTACATTATACATCCAATGTACAGTAATGGCCTCTAGGGCATACATATAACTAACAATCTCCCACTTGCACTAGGGCCATCTGTAGCAGTGGTTGCAGTATCTAATACCCAACCATCCCATATAAGTCTCTCTCTGGGAAAAAGCCTTTTTGAGTGGATCCGCCGCGTTGTCCTCTAAGTCTACTCTCCTAACCTCGATCGCCCTAAAGATCAACTATCTGCATGATCAGGTGATGCTGCCTCAGAATATGTCTGGGTCACTGATAGGACCAGGGTTCCTGGGCCAAAGCCACACTTCCATTGTCACACAATGGTAGGAACCTAGTTCATCTCATGAACCAATATACACCCAAACTGCCTCTTTGGTAGTATCTTTAATAGCGATGTTACCAGCCTTTATCGTCTAGTTTGCCACGGTATCTTACTTGGAACTCTTCTAACATACCGTCCCTCTACTAAAGGTAAAGACAATGCCTGGGACTGACATTCAGTCGTGCTTATCAGCCTAGAACTTTTCCAGTGATTCTCCTCAGGATCGATTGATACCATCTCACTAAACCTAGTGAGAACCCTAACATCCATTTAGATCTATCTCATAGATCCAAATCCCTGGATTTAGGAGGTATCACCTTTATCCTATTGGAGAATCCTTGTGATAAGAGGAGATTGACCGTGTGTAGTATAGGAAACTCCTTTCCTCTCAAGAGTATGTTGTCCACGTACAATACGAGGATGACTACCTTACTCTCTACTACCGTTTTGTATATACAAGGTTCATCTACCATTTTGATGAAGTCAAACACTTTGACTACCACATCAAAACAGACGTTCCAACTCCGCGATGCCTGCTTTATCCTGTAAAGCAACGTGCACACGTTTCCGCTGCTCCCACTGTCTACGAAGCCTTCTGGCTGTGTACTTATATACGTTCTCTTCTAAATAAGTATTTAGAAAAGGAGTCATGACACCCAACCACCAGATATCGTAGTCATGGTATGTAGCAATGGCAAGTAGGATCCGGATGGACTTAAGCATAGCCACTGGAAAAGGTTTCATCATTATCCATGCCTGGTCGATGAAGAAAACCTTTAACAAGTCTAGCTTTGAAAGTCTCAACTTTTCCATCTACACCAAATAATCTTCTCAAGATATACTTGCTCCAGATGGGGATTCAACCCTTCAGATATAGCAACCAAAGTCCATACTTTGTTGGTATACATGGATTCCATCTCAGATCGCTAAGCATCCAGCCATTCTTACAGAGTCCCTACTCTCAATGGCCTGCTCGAAACTAGTTGGGTCATCATCTCATGATGCAATCCTCGCTCCCACTGTCATCGAGAAACCGAAGTATCTCTCAGGCGGATGAGGAACCCTGCCAGATCGGCGGAGAGGCCGAGGTTCGTCGGGGCCTATTGAATCCTTTGGTTCTGTCAAATCATCGGCTGTAGTTTTGTATAGCTGGAACCTTTCCAGCTCTACAGAACTGACCTTGCCTCGATCTTGTCCGGATTTTGCTTTTGACATAGGCCGGACAATCCCAAATCTTAACTTACTTAAGAGATGGGCTCTTCCCATACCATATCTCATATGGAGTGATAGGCACTGATTTGATTCGAACCCTATTCAATAGGTATGCAACTTCTTAAATGCATTACCCCCTGAAAAGAAACAGGTAACTCAGTAATACTCATCATAGAGCACACCATATCATATAGGGTGCTATTGCTCCGCCCTGATACACCGTTGTGCTGTGGTATATTCAGAGGAGAAATACGGAGAGAGAATCTCATTCTCCTTTAGAATAGTCCAGGAATTCTATGCACAAGTATTCTCTTCCCTGATCTTATCATGGGACATAATACTTATACCCGATTTTTGGTTCTCTACTTCTAACTTATATTCTGTGAATATCTCAAAAGCTTCGGACTTATGTTTCAACAGGAACATATGGCTGAATCTTGAGAGATCATCAGAGAATGTAATGAAGTGCAAAGAACCGGTCCTGGCATGTGTAGACATGGGACCTTACATACATCATCATGTATCAGTCCCAAGAGTTTTCTAACTCTTTCTCTGTTTCCAATAAACAGAGCTATGGTCATCTTATCTTTATGACATGACTGGCAAGTTTCACAAGATGTAAATTCAAACTGATTTAAATATGCATCTAGAATGTAACTTAAGCTAGTCGGGTCACATTGATATGACCTAGTCTACAATACCTCAAGAAGGAATTGTTCATTTCTGAACTCTTCTTCTTATGTGTGTTCTGTATACTAGGAACTGTAGTTTGATTTAGAACGTCAATGCTTTTAGATAACGTACCTGAACGGATCAACTTTTGATATATTCAAAACAATATTCAACAATACAAAATTATATCCTTCTTTAATAAATAAAGAGATTGATATGATTTTGTATATCAGGTTCGGTATCTAATAGCATTTGTTCAGAATCAATGTATTTGGAATACAGGGTGACAGTGACCAACAGACTTGGCTGCAACACTTGTCCCATTTTCTGTCTCATGAAACTTATCACCTGTTCTCAGTTCTCTACCTTTTGTAGCCCATGTAACAAATTACATATGCGGGATCCTGATCAGGTATCTAATACCTAGGACGTAGAGGATACAGAGAAACAGTTCTTTGTAATGAACACACCCGAAGGAGATGCATCTCATGCACTTTCTTCGTTTGGACGGCATGGGAATCCTGGTATTCCCCTATTTCCTGCTCGGTCTTATAACAATTATAAGTTGGAGCGGGACCAACGTTCCCCAGCTCAGTATAACAAGCGGGTTCGGACAATACATCCATATTATTATCTTGATTAAGGCGTGATATGGTCGCTACCTGGAGAGAGAGAGAAGAAAACACTCTGCGTGCGCTCTTGCAAGATTAGATTGGTTATATATTTTATCTAATCAGGATGGCTCCCACTGTTTTTATCAAATCTTCCTTCAAACCTTAAAAGGAAAGACTAGCCGGGATTAATTACACTCTACAAGTTCGCCAATCTTTCAGCCAGGCCAGTGTCGGTACTTTGAGGGAGGTTCCCCGTGCTTTCGCACGGACCTAATTAAAATAAACCTCGTTTTCCCAGAGGCGTAACCCCGTTGACACCTTTCTAGACACCTACTTGATCGGCTAATTGCAAAGTGCAAAACTCTTCCAGGAGTAACAATTACTCGCAGTGGGTATCGGGATCCAACTATCATATAGAAGGTATGAAATCTCATTGCAAATTTCAACACTTGAAACTTCCGATAAAGGTTTTTACCCCTAGTACTTATGACCTTAACTATGGTCAACAAATCATAAGTACTAGTCAAGTTTTACCCGTCATTTCGTGATTAATTAGACCCACCCGCATGACCCTTAACTAAGGTCAACAAAGTCACGCGACTGTCCTAACTAATCGCATCATATGCGGTGTAGGAAGACATCACTTAGCTACCGTATACTGTGCCTTGACTATGGTCAACAAACACAGCACGAATACTAAGTACTCTACTTCCTAAAATGACGGAGGGTTGCGAATGGTTTTTAAGAAAACCTTTAACGCTTTGAACTTGATCTCGTTGCGGAATCAAATGGTTTTTAAATGGAGTGTTTTTGAGGCTTTTCTAGTTTTGCTAAAGGGGTCACTCCCGGTGAAGGGATCGCCGGCCCTTTCCTCATCGAATAAGATGCAGGATATATCATATATACCGCTGTGCAAAGCAAAAACTATAGAAGAAATCAAAAGACAAACCGAGGGTTGTAGCATCTGCTGATTATTTCTAAAGAGGTCACTCCCGGTGAAGAGATCGTCGGCTCTTTCCTCATCGAATAAGGTGCTGGATGTTCTACAAGGAACACCGCTATGCAAAGCAACAACTAGAGCTACCTAATTTTTGAAATTCGATTCCACAATATCTTTTAGGTTTATTTTCTTTCATTAATCTTATTAATGAATGTCTCATCATTTAAGTCCACCTAAACATCACAGATAAATATAACGTACGCTTATGCCATCCGCATTCGCCTCGATGTCCCGTCTGCACCGTTAGGTTAGGTAACTAACGCCAGAGCGAGGCAGGGCTAGCGCGGGTGTAAAACATAAGCAACGTCTATATAATATATCATATATACTATATACAATATCTATCTGAACATATCACATGATCACATCACAGATAACGCAGCAGAAAATATCATATGAAATATTGGATATACTAGGACGTCCGTGTTTTATTTTGAGCCTGAATAAAACATGGATTCCACGGTCGTGATGAATAGCCAATCCCACACCCCTAGACCCCTACGAGAGCGGCAAGAAACCCTACCAATTCTAGGGTTAGGAGACCCGGACTCGACTCCTCGAGATGGTCTCCCATTGGACCCTAGAACCCGGTTACTTGTGCTCCCCTCCTTGGGTCTATCCTAATGCGGAAAAGTAAATAATATACAAATGGTGACATCATCCGCAACCTGGAAGTGCCCCAATAAAAGAATATTACATACAAGTTTTTACATGAATGAAAATGAAAAACACTATCTCACATAAAAAAAACCCCGGCTATTCAAACACGACGATCCAATATAACATATCCAGCAACACATAACATCACATGTCATCAACATAAGTAAATATGCCCATCCCAATTGTCGTTGACATATAGCAACGAAACCGGCGATATCACATATTACACTTACGGTCGCAGAAAAGAAAGTGTAGAACTACAACAGTTGGAATCCGCAATCTCCTTAGACATCGCATGCCTAATCAAATGAATTTCTTAGACATCGCATGCCTAACAATTATAAACCCCGCATTTTAGTCTCATTATCGAAAACACTTTTCAATATCAAGTCGGGCAATTCAACAAGATTCCCAACATCCAGAACGAATGCTCGTCGCAAACTTTAGTAGACGGCCGCACCCCCGATACCGTCGACAAAGTGCACTAAGGCGGAACACCGCTGCTGCGAGCACCCGAACGGATGCTTTTGGCGACGGGGTTCTCCTACAGTCACTTGGTCGGGGCTATGGGGCGTGGCTATCTATTAAGTTTACCGGCGAGTATTCGTGTATGCAACGTGATTGCGACAGAGTTTTGATCACATCAAAATCTCGTGGCAACCGATCAAGTGAGACTAAACTGTGTTTATAATATCCATTCAGTTATCTCATAACTACTTGTGAATCCCAATTATTGTATCACATTCCAGATAAATAGAAAATGTTAAACTTTCCGATCGAACAATCAAGCACCCAATTTTTCTCGAAACAGCTCAACACATGAAATAAGTTTAAAAACATTCACTTCATGCCACAGTACCAACGGTCCAGCCGTAGAAGGGTCAAGCCAATGCCTCACATGTGGCACACCGTACTGCCCCAAACCCTAAGGTTCAAAGGGCAGTTCAAGACGGTCACATAATCGAGTTAAGGTTTGTTGTCTTCTAGAGGGTCCATCGCGTTACTTGCACTACTTAGAACGTTATTAAACTACGGAAAAATCCAACAATTGGAAATTTCCCGGCAGGGGGAAAAAGTGGGTATTTATATCCGGTCGAACTTTTTAACATGTTCTAAAATTACCCGGAAAAACACATAGACGCAGTTAAAATTTCCGATCGAATCATCGAGTCCCCAATACAACCCAGAAAAACCCAACTGTTGAGTGCAAATTAAAATTTCCTAGAAAACACAGGAATAACAGAAGGACATTACTGTGCGAACCACGTGCATTGATTGACCATTATGGCCGCGGAACCGCCGCCCAAGCCAGGGGTGGGGCCGCGGTTCCGCGGCGTGTTGAACGATTTGGGTGCAGGTGCTGCACAGTATTTCCGAAAAAGCCCTGCTGATTTTTTTGAGAATTTTTAATCTGGAAAAATCCACAGTTTTGGAAAAAGTACAGAGAAGGGTTTTGTTTAGGGTTTCGGGGTTCGATCGGGTTTCTAACATCGTCTACACATCGCCTAAACCTCTAGTTAGGCTCTGATACCACTGTAGGGTTCCTAGGCACACTCATGAGGTTCCACAAGTGATCAACCATGCCAAATTCAAAAATTTATGTGCCGCGAAACCCTATGCAAGATTGTTAACTAGAGGATAGGCGAAAACAAATGCAAGTTAACAACTTAACTACAAGTGAAAGGGATTACAACTTTTGTAGATCCGGTCCTCCACCTCTTTAGCTCCGTGATGACGTCCCTCCGCTGCGACCATCGGGATCCTGGACTCTAGCGTTGGTTTCATCGGAGAAATGATTGGGCTACGTCGTTGACTTCGATGCCGAAGATGATCTACGTCGAGGCGACTCAAACTTAAGCTCCACCTTCACTAGGTCATGAAACTTGTGAAGATAACACCCTATACAACATGGCAAGTGGTAGAGGATGAAGAAATAGGAAGTGGGTTCACTTTGGATTTGGATTTCTCACTTGATTTCGTCACTTGGAATTTTCAAGAAGGGTTTCTTCACTTCATGAAGAAGATGAAGAAGAAGAAAAGAAAAAGGATTATTTCTAAAAGAAAATTCAAGTGAATCTTATCATAATGCAACCATGGGTGAAGTTAACACATGTAGAGAATAAACTAGGGTTTAGGTGTAATGGTTAGGTTAAGGAAAAAACAAAATGGTTAAGACTTTCAAAACCTCATGAAGCTTCAAGAATAAAACAAAGCAAGCCACCATTTTATTTTTGCCAAATATAAATAAATAAAATAAATAAATAAGTTAAAACCCTAACCATTAACCTAAACATGGTTTAAAGCATACACACACCCAAGTTTGCATGTACCATCAAACATGATACAAACTAGTGCACAAACATATATCATATATACAATGTGCACAATCAAGTGAGAAAAATATCTTAAGTGAACCAATACTAGTTAATCTAAAGTAATACATCAAATATATAATTATACATTAAATCATTAAATCAACACTTGATTTAACGATCCGGTTATAACCGACTAATATCATGTGTATCAATGTATCGAATCAACATTTGATTCGGTAACCCGGCTATATCTTATATAACCGTCCGATAATACAAATCGCGAGAATAGAATTCAGTATCATATACTGGCATTATTCTCGGTCCCGCACATATCTCATATGCGCTCCTATTTCGTTTCGCTTGAGCCAGGAAACCTCTGTATAGGACTCTAAAGACTAGTCAATACGCCGGCAGTAGGTGATGATCATATCAAACACCCACAAGCCGCAAGCGGTCTGCTAAACGTAACGGCCACCCGGGTATTGAGCGATCAGAAGATCAACGAGCAAGCCTGATCACACTCCTGTGAATCCAACCAGTAACACTTACCGTACAGTCCGGTCTGTTCGTCTGATATGAAGCATTTCTCGCCTAGGGGTGGTAAACGTCAGACCCCAGTAGCTTGATAAGTCATGCCGATGTAAGGTCCATAACAAGCGTGAAACTACTGATAACTCTTACCAGTAAATCACTGCAACCCTTGCCAGGGATTTCCAGTTATGTCCAGTCGAGTATAGCACAACATCAACCCCCAATACCGGGAGAGACGAATCCCCTCCTATCGCTCATTGCCTCCATGTGAATCGGGACTGTACCTAAAAACCACCTGTTTGCACGACTCAGTAGAGCCGTGGTAGGGTGGAAATCAAAGCACAGTGGGAGACACACAAGACTCTAAGACGATCTCGGATCACCAGACTAAGCTGTACCAGTGTCACCAAAGAACTGCCATCTGACGTGAGGTATAATACCATCTGGGAGTTCTCGGCGAGTCCGTTCAGTATACCCAGTCTCCACTGAGCACCCGCATATCATCTCTGATGTCAAACACCAATGGATATGGGATTATCCATCGCCCATCACATGGGTCGAGAAGATATACGCTAGTCTATTCTAGAATATCGATGCCCCGTCTCGATATTCCCACGACTAGGAACATTGAAGGATGTACTCATGGAGTACCCAGGCCCCACTAGTATGATCTACATCATAGTCCTGGAAGTCGAGTACACATCCTAAGGGCTTTATCAACATGTAACAGAGAGACAGAAAGTATACATGTTAAGATAAAGAGCAACCAGATAGCGTACTATCATGTCGAGCAAGAAAGTCCTACCTATATATGTCCCAGCATCCACTACATTATACATCCAATGTACAGTAATGGCCTCTACGGCATACATATAACTAACAATATGATATATGGCAGGGTCCGATCATATACGTACAGTAGTGCACGGATCATGATCGGGCGGATCATACTAGTGGGTTTTGGTTTAAGCCGGATCCTTGTATTAGATTTGTTGGATTAATTTACTCTCATCGCATTCGCATTCAGTCGGAATGTGGATGCAGGTATGTATATACAGGTGAGGGGTATCTTTGTGATTCGTCACGAGTTTACTTTAGATATTGCCGTATCTTTTTATTGTTGCAAATATTTGGATTAATATTTGTAAATGTAAATTGTGAGCTAAATGTCATGATAAGGAGCATTTATTGTGACACATGCACAAGTGGTGACTCATGGTCTCTTTCTTTATGCATGTGTCATATTTGAGATTGATTTGTGAGTTGATATGAGAGGAAGAAAGAGAAAGGGCAGCCATGAGGTTGTGGGTGAGCTCTTGTATTCCTCATTTCTTGCTCTCATATTATCATATCAACAAGAAAAGAAAAGCTCCTCCTCTTCTTCTTCTTCCTCTAGCTCATAATCTCCATTAATGGCAATACCTCTAACCTCCATCCAAATCAATGGATGCAAGAGACAAAGTGATCACAAACATTCTCTACAACACCTTGGACACGTCGGCTAGCACACTTTGTGCCCGTGTTGCTTCAGACGAAGCGGGAGCCCGTAAAAAGACTAGAAGATATGGTGCCCTTTCCGACGAGGATATCGAGACCGGAGATGCCGCGAGGAGCTTGGGATGGTGGCCAAAGACCGAAGAACACGGATCGATCGGTATAGCTTTCCAACCCTTTCTCTAGTTGCTAGTTGTAGATTAATGGTTCGATCCGGGTTTTAAGCATGCGATAGCGCCTGTTTCTAGTTTGAAAAAGTTTTCGTTTCCGCATTTTGGCCTCGGACAAACGGCCGGGGCGCTACCGTAGACTTACATCCTCACCATCAAGCTAAGGACTAGGAGTTTGTGCATCTTGGAGGGAGTTCTTCCAGCAAATTTCTTGTAGGTAAAATCTTTAATCACTGTAGGAATTTAGTTCAGTAACTAGTTTAACTTAGAAATCAAAAGTGTCTATAATATCGTATTTTAAGCAAAACTGAACTCTGTAGTAATCTGCTATAGTTTAGATAAGTATCAACTTAACCAAACAGTGCCAAAATGTTTTCTGTTGGACCTAGAACAACCCATAGAAACACGAACTCAGGGGCTCGGATTTTGGCCGGCGAGATTAAGGCCAACTCCAGCGTCGCCGGATTTGTAGGAAGGTATGGTGATTTGGGATTTGGGGTAAGCCTCTGTGTAGATATTGTGTTATTTTGGTATTGTTTAATCAAGTTATTTTAACTGTATATGGAATCTGGGGACTAATATCGTAAACGTGATCAAAGTTTTTAAATACGACACGGTAAAACGTAACGTGTTCTATTTTTCTGTCGCGATGCAGCGTTGGTTTAAATTTCAGTGAGGTTAAGTGTTAGATTGTTTGCAATAGTCGTACGCAGTGTAATTAGCACGTACAACTTGGGTTTTCTTGAATTTTGCCGTATCAGAATGTAGCCGTTTTCTTATACAAGTTAATTAAATGTTAGATTTGTGTGCGGGGACTTCGGAGGCCGCAGGAAAGGAAAAGGATTGGCGATTCCTGAGTAGTTACAACGTATTTCCGGTGAGTAGACTAAACATTTACCGGGGGATTGTGTAAAGATGGCGTGATAGTCCCGTATTTTGTTAATTTGAAAGATTGACTTTATATGCGAAGTTAATAACATGCATTCATATATATACCTATACATCACCATGTTAAAAGTTGTTAGAACACTGCACAATTATCGACGAGTTATGCCGCATGTGCACACCTTTACATGTTATACTACACCTCATCGATATTAACTGTAAGTCGATGTAGTACACCCCAGTTCTTGTGGGGAGGCGGAATTTTCAAAAACGATCAAGTTTAAAGAACGAACATCGACTAACCGCTTGAATCGAAGCTAAACTATAAATAACCGTACACAAAGTGTTTCTTAACTATTGTGTTTAGGGATTATACCAAATGAAACTAGTCCTTCGTCTTTACGATCTCCTTGTTCTCTTCGGCCTTCTCTAGGTAGTAGACGATCCACCCGAGAGCAAAACTCCAAGCTACACCTCTAACTTGAGGCAACTAATCTACTTTGATTGCTAATCAAAGAAGAAAGGATGATATAGAGTGAAGGTAATGGATGTTTAAGTCTAACTAAACCTTTGATCTCAACACATGAGGATTAAGGATTAGTCTCTTGAAGATGAGAGCTTGAGGAGAGAGAATGTGAGATAAGATAATGAGATGAGAGAGAGTGTATCATAATATATTATGAAGCATTCTTATTTTAGAATAATGAATAAAAGAAATGAATAAGCATGCTTCATAAATGCAAAATGGTGATTCATTAAGCATGTGTCATTTATCATTTATGGTGCAATAATGATAAAGATGAATCACTCTCATGACTCACAATCTTATCCAAAGTAACCTCCTTAGTCACATCTTCTAGAAGCTTCTCGCACAATTACGAGAACGCCCCTCCGATCCGCAAAAATACGGAAAAACTTTAGACTGAAAAAATCCAATAACCGGATACCAGTAACTGGCTTAAACCAAAGCCGACTGGTAAAAACTGTCCGAAAGTCGTACGTGCGTAAACGCACGTATGCGTCCGAACCCTTTGTCGCAAAACCATGCGACCTCTATATCGTTTCGCCTGGAGTAGGAAACTCTCTGTGTGGGACTCTAGAGACTCGACTACTACGCTGGCAGTGGGTTTAACCACAGACCGCAAGCGGCACTAGCTGTACGTAACGGTCCCCAGGTAGTTGTCGATAAGAAGGCCGATGAGGAAACCCATCCGAACTCCTACTGAGTCTGATGTGACAATCTCCATACAGTCCGGTCCGTTCGTCCAAGACTATCGCATATCGGGCCTAGGGGGGCGGCAAGCGTCAGTCCCTTAATAGCGGTATAAGTCGTATCGGAGTGAAGCCCATTACACCCTGAGAAACTACTGGAACCTACCAGTAAATCTCGCTTGCCCTGGCCAGGGACTTTGCGTAATGGCTCTCTGACACAGCACGATATCTACTCCCAATACCGGGAGGGACGAATCCTGTCTAACCGCCACTGCCTCCAAGTGCTCGGGACTGCACCCAACTGCTACCTGTTTGCACGACTCCTTTGAGCCGTGGTAGGGTAGCAATCTAAGAACAGTGGGACACACTCGAGGCGAAGTAGCAGTGTCAAGTCTGCGGACTACGCTGTACTCATGTCACCTGGAAACTGCTCACTGACGACTGGTATCAAACCAACCAACAGTTCTCTGTGAGTCCTGTCCAGTGTACCCGTAACCTAACGAGCACCTGCATACTATCTCCAGTACGACGTACTGATGGCTGTGGGACAGACCATCTCCCCAACTGGGATGAGAAGCGTACACACTAGTCTACTCCGGATATCGATGCTCTGTCTCGATAATCCAACGACCAGGGACCTGAATAAGGATGTGCTTGTAGACTACCCAGCCCCCACTAGTATGACTGCCATCACAACGCTGGTAGACAAGCAAGATCCTAAGAGCTCTATCAATACGTACACTCACATATTAAGATAGAAAAACCAAGTAGCATACTACTATGTTTAGCAAGACTGTTATATATACATGTGAATATCCCAAGCTTCCATTAAGTAATATACAAACTAGTATGATACAGTAATGGCCTTCTAGGGCATAAACACTAACATTAACATGTCACTTTTATACTAAATATTCATCTTGTTAAATACGATTCCTACATACCTTAATTATTAACAATAGTGGTAACTTGCATAAATGACATCATGTTTATCATTCGAGTATTCTAAGTTGATATAAGAAACTTTTGTATTATTGAGAATTTATGCTTTGGGTTTTCCTATACTATTACATAAATCTAGTGATTTCATGATTGATGTGACATGTCCACCATGAGATGTTTTATGATTTGGTTTTATTCCGGACCGAGTGGGGGAGCTATACGGTCGCGGATTTATACGTTATCCAGACTGAGTGGGGGAGATATACAGTTGGATACATGGTGGACCCGGTCGAGACCAAGGGGCATGATAGCCGCATTTGAGGCGGGGGAGCCTAGCGAGATTACTCGATACCGGAGATAGTTGTGAAACACGGCAGATATCTAGATGATATCGACCAGTGTTATTGATTGCAGGATCGTTCGAGGAACGATGCCTAAGAGAATGGAAGAATTGTGTCGATGATGGACACGGAAAAAAGAACTTTATTTAGAAATAAATGATGAGATTTCAGTTTTGATTATATGATTGGTAGTACGGATTCATGTTTTTCCATATGTTATCATGCATCATAATTATCATTATTGCAGATAGTGATATTTTGTTATATTTACATTATCAGCCGTTATATGTTAGTTTTATTCACTGAGTTGGCAACTCACCCCCGTTGTGCCACAGTTCCTTGCACGGGTAGAGTGGACGGTTAGCAGCAGTGCAGATCCACTTTTACAGCTTTATCGCATCTTTTGATAGGTGGGTTACATATGTAGTAACCTTTTCTTTTGGTATTGTATTTTGGATCTAGAAAATCTCCATCAGACCCTATATTTTGACTTAGAGTGAGAGATGGTTATGTGTATATTATTTGAAAGACGAGATCGTTTAGTTCTATAAATTAATATTTCTTTTACTTATGTCTGAAATTCTTATTGATGTCATATACGTTTGAATATTTACTTCTACTATTGACATTGTTGATCCCAACTCGGGATGCAACCCAACTTAACATTTTGTAATTTGCTTTTATTATGAATTCACTAGTGAGTTACTGTTAGGATCTTAATTACATAAAACTGCGATTTTTACTTAAAAACTAAAAATTTTATAAAAATTCCGCAAAAGGATTTTGATCTTGGTTTTTCGTCTTACTCGAATTGTGTAAATATCTTTAGATATTGTACAATCGAAATGTCGGTCACATCCAAACTTTGGGTCGTGACAACCACGAAGCGAGCTGGGTCCTCGGCGACCTCCTCGCTAGGAATCTCCTGCCCCCACTCATCGGTGTCCACAAGAGGGTACTCGGCCCGGAGCTCTTCGTCGGCGAACCCTGGCATCCTGACCTTAACGGCGTCGAGGGCCCCATGCCAGATGAGGGTCGTGGCAACGGCCAGGTCATCATAGTAGTCTTTCGACTTCTTATAGCCCTCCACTGCCTTCGCCGCCGACAGGTCGGCCAACTTCGCCGCCCTCAGGTCGGCCGACTTCGCCGACTCGACCGCCGCCCCCAGCTCCTTCCGGAGGGTTTTCACCGTCTTCTTCAGGTTGCCGGTTAGCACCCGAGCATCCTCGAGCTTGGCCTCGGCAACCGTGGCAGCCTCGCGGTGCCGGGCGACCTCCCGCTTTCCAGCCTCCACCTCGCCCTCCAGGGCGACGACCCTCGCCTTCATCGCCTCCAGCTCCCGCTTGGAGCACTTTTCCAGCGAGGCGAGCCGGCCCGCAGGTTTCATCGCCGGGGCCATCACCTCGGCCTCCATGCGCAAGGCGAGGGCAACGTGCTGGAGAACCTGAAAGGCAGGATAGAGATCAGGAAGACGAAGGAGGCACCGAACCTCTAAAAATAATAATAATAAAAGACAAGCGCTTACCTGCACGGACTCCTGGGCGATGGACGCCAGCTGAGCCCTGAAGGTCCCCCCGGAGACTCTACCCCCAGCCGATGCCTCTATCTCATGCAGCAGGCTATCCACGACGGATAGCCACGAAGGCACGGCGAACTGGAGACCCCCTTCCTCCACCACGATCGGCGAAGAAGGTCCCCGGGAAGATCTCCTCTTGAGCGGCCTTGAGGGAGAGTCGATCTCCTCCTCCGAGGCCGGGTCTTCTAGAATCTGAGCCCGCCTCCGACACTACGCTCTGTTGAGCCCCGGGGTGAGATCCGCCTTTGAGCGCTCGTGGGACGCTACCACCGGGGGAGAAGGAGCAGGGGAAAGCTGTGAACAGGAAGAGCCGGTTCCCCCAGCCTTCGCAACCATTCTCGGCTGGCGCATGGAAGCTCGGAGTGAGTCCATATCCATGGGTCCAGCACAAAACCGAGTGTAAAAGGAGTCAGCGACACAGGCAATATACGAGCCAAAAAAGAAAACCTAAGCTTACCGACGAACTTAACGGGGCTGAGCCCGTGTCACGCCCCGATTCCCAAAATACGGGATACGAGAGGTTGACAAGGCCAGCCATGCTCCTACGGTCAAGGAAATATCCTGCCGTAGTCACACTTCGGCTTCTAGCTTTACGTGGTAATCAGTAAATAATGCGCAGGTAATGAGGAATGCAGTAACTTAAACAAAACAATATAAAAAACTAACCTGATGGGAACAAAAGAGTATAACTCTGGATAGCTAATCAATATGTCCGTGATGTGCGTCTGGTCCTGGTCCCGGCTAAATCCACTCCTCACACTGAGCATGCATACTCAGGTCGTCAGAGCGACACAATAGCAATATAATATATAGATATATGTGACAACTCGAACAGTGATAATAGATATATATGACAGTAAATCAAGAAGGTATAGGTATGAACATGCAGTAACTAAAGAAGTGTCTAATAAATCAAGTGAACAGTAAAGCAGTAAAATAATATGCCAGGTATGTCAACAACGGTAAGTAATGTATATCAATGCCATTATCCCTATTCGTCTCTAAGTCTCACTATACGGGTCACTAAGCCTATCGTCGGTTCAAGTGTGAGAGTCTACCACTCGTGAGTGTCCTCCACCCAAGGGTAGAACCCAAGGGCAAAGGACCACGGGCCCAACATGTAACTCACGGTAATAATCATGTACCCTGTAAATCTCCATATATCTCCATATATATAAGCCGGCATGGGACTCCCGAGATTATGTTGAACTCACACTCAAACTACCCCACACCCTGTAGTCTACATCAAACGCTAACCGTAATCTCAAATACCAGTCGTTCTGTGACAAGTCTGCACGAGAACTGGAGACAGGATCTCCATCAAGCACGTCCCGACTAATACCCAAGATAAATGGCAGTGTCTGGTGCCTTATCTGTGACACCCATTCAAGAGCTTCCATAAGTGTCCCATACCACTTATAGTCACACGTACACGCGTCCCACAGACGTCGACAATGCAATAGAATAATAAGGTTCACTGATTGTGTACAAGTACGTGTCACTTCCACTTATTCATGCACGAACACTACGTACTTGCCACAATCATCACTAATACCTAACACTGGGTAATGCACATGATCGCTAGGTTATCAATGCAGTGACATATGTATGATATGATGAGGAAACAGTATGTAAAGCATAATTAAGATGTCATAGAACAGTATTCTACCACTTGCACAATTTATCCTAAATCATACGTATACAGTTTAGCGAAATGATGAACAGGGGATAAATAGTATGTTCAATTATCTATCCAGAGAATTTGGTTTTAAGACAATCGGGTTTCAGGATCATTAGTTATGGCCATTTCATTTTAAGCGTTCACGGCTGGAAATCCGGTTTCAGAATCGGAAGTCTGTTTCGCAACGCATTTTATTCCCAGTTGGGATCAGAATTTAGCAATGCTACAGTTGAATTAAATCTAGGGTTTTCAGTATGGTTTTCAATGCAACAGACAGATCCTCAATCGCGTCTGTACATTATGAGTTATATGCTGTTCGATACTAGTATGTCAATTCTGATTCTGTTGGGACTGTTATACGTCCCGATCTTTTAAATTACAGATTAAATAGCAACCGATGACGAAACAGAATGAAACCACTTGTGTTATCTAGCTAACAGATTCACTTTTAATAAATTGTGGAGTTCCGCTGCCTACGAGTTAAGGAAACAGGGTGGTACCCATTACGGGACAGTAAACAACAACTGGAGTCGCCCTGGACTGCAGTCCAGAGTCGCACTCCGATCTAAATGTTGTCACAGTATAAGTACAGAAATCATTATAAACTTGCATAGGGTTATAGTTCGTCGAGTCGGCTTCGATTTGAGCCCTCGAACGCATTATTCCAGTATGTAATTAATTTATGGTGATTTTAACCGTTTTCAGATACGAGAAATTTCCAGTTTTTCAGATGTATTTGGAGGTATTCGTTTTAGTCATTAACGGTCATACTTTCCAATGAAATTCACATACTAGATTCACAGCCATACGGGCCAGATTATACAATTGAGTTCTGTCAAATTAAATGAGAATTTCCATTGAGATCATGCATCGAACAGTTGCGTCGTATAATTTATCGAGGATAGTAAGTATGGAATCTAAAAGATTATAGTTCGTAACTAATACAAATTAGCATGTAGCAAGTATGGAACTTGCCTGGAGACGTTTGAATTGATGGCACGGCAGCGAAGGCAGTGGTGTCACGGCTTGGGCACGAAGTAGCAACAACACGACGAGTCTCGGCTGGGCTTGGGCTTGGCTCGAGCTTGGTGATGGGCTGTTGTGGCTAGGCAATGGGTGAGACGAGGCAGAGGTGCTCGTACGGCAGGGAGAGTGAGGACAGAGAACGGAGAGAGAACAGAGAGAGAGAGAGAGAGGGAGAGCAAATAGAGAGAGAGAGGGAGAACAAATGGAGAGAGAGAGAGAGAGAACAGAACAGAGAGAGAAAGAGAGAGAGAGAGAACAGAGAGATTGAGAGAGAGGGAGTGAACAGATAGAGAGAGAGAGAGAGAACAGATAGAGAGAGAGAGAGAACGAGAGAGAGAGAGAACAGAGAGATTGAGAGAGAGGGAGTGAGAAAGAGAGAGGGGGAGAGGTAGAGAGAGACATGGAGAGAGAGAGGGGGAGAGGTAAAGAGAGATGATGGCGATGATGATGATGATGATGATGATGATGATAAACGAGGCGGCTCGGGGCAGTAGGGAGCTCATCGACATCGAGTGCAGGTGGGGGGTCGAGATGGGTGCAGGGCTCGTCTCGAGCTCGAAGCTCCGGTGATGGAGAGAAGAGTGAGGGAGGAAGGACGAGACAGTGGGGAGCTAGGTGGAGGAAGAGAGGAGAATGAGGAGCTGTAGTCGTCGTCGTCGCCGGCGGGAGTGGTGGGCGATGGAAGCAGTGGGTTTGAGGTTGGGTTCTTGGGTGATCGGGGGGAATTTGTGAAAAGAGAGGAGTGAGGGTGTCGACGAGGAGAGGTCGAGGGCGCGCGTCGTGGGGTAACGTGCGCGAGCGTGGGCGTCGGCGGAAGAAGCGGGTCGGGGAACAGCTGGCGGGAATTTGGGAAGTAGCCGTTGGAGGAGGAGATGACGAGCGGGCCGGGTCGGGTTGGGTGAGCGGCGCAGGCCGGGGATGATAAGAATGGGCCGAGCCGCGATTTAAAACAAAAGAATTGTAAGGAATTGGGAAAGAGGGCCGGGCCTTTGGAGAGAAGAATTTAAATGGGGAAAAAAAAAGAAGCGGGCCGGGTTGGTTTAAATCCTATTTTAATTTACATGGGTTTGGGGAAAAATATAGGTTATGGGCTGAGTAAAATATGGTTTGGGTTTTAGGGTTTAACTTTTAAATAAATAGGGGAGTTGGGCTGGGTTTAAATCTTAATGAATAAAAGAAATAATAATGGAGAGGGGCCGGGGCTTAAAGGAAGATTTTGGGGAAAAAGAGATATAGTAGGGTTTGGGTTTTGGTGTTTAATGGGATTTAAATAAATAAACAATTTTAAATAAATTTTATAGGTGAAAAATACAAATATTGGTATAAAAGGGGCTGGGTATTACATCATACCACCCTTACAAAAATTTCGTTCTCGAAATTTAAAATAAACGATAAGTTATACAAATATAAGCGAAAGCTATTATATTGCAAAATAACATATAAAGATTTAGTAGAAATACGTGGATGAAGAAATTTGAAGGTATATATATGTAAGAATAACATACAAAAAGATATGTCTAAATAGGTATAAGGCAGGAATAACTATAGGGGCAATTACATGTATACGAGAATATAGATAATAATAACGAACAATAATAATCAAGGCGTGTTCGATAAAATCGAAACCCAAATATGTGCACATATATGTATATCAAAAATAGCACAGCTGAAATAATAAGTAAAAGCACAACCATTTATAATAGTAACCATAGGCACAATACCCGGAAATAAAGTAACGTCAATAAAGTAGTGAAAGATTTGTCGGTAGGTTAAAACATTATAGGATAAGGTATCGATCAAATAGTTTTAAAATAGCTTAGAAAACCCACATAGTGAAAATAAGGAACATGGAACAAAGATATGTGCGGTGTAAGGTTGCGCTACTGGAAAATGAGGATAATAGTAGTGTGCTTAAAATACATAAAACTAAGTAGTCAGTAACACGTACTCTTCGCTAAATACAAAATAATGAAAACCAAATTTCGAATAATAAAGTCCCTAAATATATATAGGGTAATAGGAAAAACATAAAAATGTATAGGGCTAGCTAGGGTAAGGATTACAAGGAAGTGTGGCTCATTCAAAGATTGGAGTGTGGCGGCTTTAGGCTTAAGGTCAAAGAGATTGGGGTCAGGGTGAGCAGCAAGGACTACAAGGGGAAAATGTATGGGGAGGGTAATGGTCGATACATAATGTGAATTAAGAATCTGAAGGGTCGGCTAAGTCGGAAATTTTATTATCAATATCCCCTCCCAGAAGGATCTCCTAGACGAAGGATGCAAGGTGGCCCATTCCAAAGATCAGGGTACGGTACTTCTATCGAAGCGAGGGTTAAAACAATACAAGGGGTAGGAGTGGACGGTCAGGGATTTCAGCAGGAAAAATGTATATGAGAAATAATCAAGCATCAAGTGAACTAAGAAGATCGGAAGATTAGCGAACTCAGCAATTTATTTCATTCCAGAAGATTTTAAACAAAGCATTCTCAAAAACGAAATGTGGCCCTAAACTATACACTGATTTATTTGGCCAGAGAAGACAACATCTAAAAGAAATCACGTCAGTCGCGGTTGTGGAGATTCAGCAGGTTGCGGTAGGCTCGCGCGCTCAGGTAGGGGCGTCCATTCCCATATCGCCTTGCAGGGATCGCCATTGGGAGTTCTTCCACAGCAGGGTCTTGTTCTTCTGGTCTTTCTTCCTCGGCTGGAGCTTCTTCATCGAGGTCTGCTTCCATGTGATTCTCTTCTTCTGGATCCTCCTCCATGTGATTTTCCTCCACTGGATTTTCTTCTATCGGTTCATCCTTAGGATCTTCCTCCATCGGGTTCTCTTCAGGGTCTTCTTCCTCTTCGTCGGAATCGCCTATCATGTCAAACTCTGGGGCGGCTGCTCCTTCGTCCTCGGAATCGCTGTTTCCGAAAATGACCTGAGGACCGTTGATCTCATCGTCAGAACTCATCAGCGTGCGGTCTAAGGAAACGCATGACTGTGCATCCTCATCTAAGTGCGGCGCTGGTCCAGGATGGGCCATGGCCTGAAAAGTAAGAGTCATGATTAGACAAGGGAACACATCAAGAAAATATGTAAGGGTACGGAGTATAGGAAAAATATGCGGTAGGCAGGAACTGAAAAATCAGAATTAAAATGCTGTGGTAAAGAATAGTATAAATAAGGGGAAAGCAATAGAATGTTACACATGCTACGATTCAAAGTTTTTATTGCATTCAACTAAAAGTTCGACGGATACAAGATTTCAAACGAAAAGAAATGTTTATAAGAGGATGACAACATTACTACTGAAAGTAGAAAACATGAAAATCCTTCTTTGACTACTAAACCGCTGCATTCTCGCCACGCGAGTTGAATCCTGAGCTGGGTCCGCCTTATCCTTGAAGTTCGAACTACGCAATCATCATCACTTGGCAGAAGTGGGGAGTGTGGACGAGTCTCCTCCCTGTAGCTTTTTCCTTTTTGGGCAACCGTTGATGAGATGTTCGCTGGATCCGCAAATCAGACATTTCCCTTGGGCACGGCGACAATCCCTCTGAAGATGTCCTAGCCTCTTACAGTACCCACAACATGGGGTCTTCTGCTGCTTCTGTCGCGGGGAAACAAATTGGCGTTTTATCTTCTTCTCTTTTCCTCGTCTAACAGGGATCCCTTTACAATTTGAGACTCCCGCTGGTGCCTGATTCACCTGCCTTCTCAGTCCTTCAGCTAACAAGTCGTTCGTTCGCTCCTGCGCTTCCTTCAGACCTTGTAGTACACTCAGAATCTCAATGGTCTTATTCTGGGGAGTGGAGATAGAGGAAGAGTCGTTGGAAGACATGCTCCTGAAACAATAATTTTGAGGATGATATAAGGCACAAGCTATAAGAATCAAAATATAATACGAATTGGGCAAGGATTCAAGAATATCAGATGTGATGAAATTCATTACAAGTGGAAATCAACTGCAGGGTTCTAAGTCACTTAAACAGAGTACGGTAGTGTAATTATGATGTAGTTCGCAATTACAACCACGTAACCTTACCAAGTTACCCGAAACCCTAACGTATGGATAGCAGAATACACAATGTGAATATGGATCAAGAATAACAAGTTTACAATCTAGACCGAGGAATGTCTTAGATTGTCAAGCTATACACGGAAAAACTGCAATCCCAATCGAAGCAAAACCTGGCTCTGATACCAACTAAACCATGTCACGCCCCGCTTCCCAAAATACGGGATACGAGAGGTTGACAAGGCCAGCCATGCTCCTACGGTCAAGGAAATATCCTGCCGTAGTCACACTTCGGCTTCTAGCTTTACGTGGTAATCAGTAAATAATGCGCAGGTAATGAGGAATGCAGTAACTGAAACAAAACAATATAAAAAACTGACCTGATGGGAACAAAAGAGTATAAGTCTGGATAGCTAATCAATATGTCCATGATGTACGTCTGGTCCTGGTCCCGGCTAAATCCACTCCTCACACTGAGCATGCATACTCAGGTCGTCAGAGCGACACAATAGCAATATAATATATATATATATATATATATGACAACTCGAACAGTGATAATAGATATATATGACAGTAAATCAAGAAGGTATAGGTATGAACATGCAGTAACCAAAGAAGTGTCTAATAAATCAAGTGAACAGTAAAGCAGTAAAATAATATGCCAGGTATGTCAACAACGGTAAGTAATGTATATCAATGCCATTATCCCTATCCGTCTCTAAGTCTCACTGTACGGGTCACTAAGCTTATCGTCGGTTCAAGTGTGAGAGTCAACCACTCGTGAGTGTCCTCCACCCAAGGGTAGAACCCAAGGGCAAGGGACCACGGGCCCAACATGTAACTCACGGTAATAATCATGTACCCTGTAAATCTCCATATATCTCCATATATATAAGCCGGCATGGGACTCCCGAGATTATGTTGAACTCACACTCAAACTACCCCACACCCCGTGGTCTACATCAAACACTAACCGTAATCTCAAATACCAGTCGGTCTGTGACAAGTCTACACGAGAACTGGAGACAGGATCTCCATCAAGCACGTCCCGACTAATACCCAAGATAAATGACAGTGTCTGGTGCCTTATCTGTGACACCCATGCAAGAGCTTCCATAAGTGTCCCATACCACTTATAGTCACACGTACACGCGTCCCACAGACGTCGACAATGCAATAGAATAATAAGGTTCACTGATTGTGTACAAGTACGTGTCACTTCCACTTATTCACTCATGCACGAACACTATGTACTTGCCACAATCATCACTAATACCTAATACTGGGTAATGCACATGATCGTTAGGTTATCAATGCAGTGACATATGTATGATATGATGAGGAAACAGTATGTAAAGCATAATTAAGATGTCATAGAACAGTATTCTACCACTTGCACAATTTATCCTAAATCATACGTGTACAGTTTAGCAAAACGATGAACAGGGGATAAATAGTATGTTCAATTATCTATCCAGCGAATTTGGTTTTAAGACAATCGGGTTTCAGGATCATTAGTTATGGCCATTTCATTTTAAGCGTTCACGGATGGAAATCCGGTTTCAGAATCGGAAGTCCGTTTTCCAACGCATTTTAATCCCAGTTAGGATTAGAATTTAGCGACGCTACAGTTTAATGAAATCTAGGTTTTTCAGTAAGGTTTTCAACTCTATAGACAGATCCTCAATCGCGTCTGTACGTTATGAGTTATACGCTGTTCAATACTAGTATGTCAACTCTGATTCTGTTGGGACTGTTATACGTCCCGATCTTTTAAATTACAGATTAAATAGCAACCGATGACGAAACAGAATGAAACCACTTGTGTTATCTAGCTAACGGATTCAACTTTAATAAACTGCAGAGTTCCGCAGCCAACGAGTTAAGGAAACAGGGTGGTACCCATTACGGGACAGTAAACAACAACTGGAGTCGCTCTGGACTGCAGTCCAGAGTCGTACTCCGATCTAAATATTGTCACAGTCTAAGTACAGAAATCATTAGAAACTTGCATAGGGTTATAGTTCGTCGAGTCGGCTTCGATTTGAGGCCTTTAACGCATCATTCCAGTATGTAATTAATTTATGGTGATTTTAACCGTTTTCAGATACGAGAAATTTCCAGTTTTTCAGATGTATTTGGGGGTATGCGTTTTAGTCATTAACGGTCATACTTTCCAATGAAATTCACACACTATATTCACAGCCATACGGGCCAGATTATACAATTGAGTTCCGTCAAATTAAATGAGAATTTCCATTGAGATCATGCATCGAACAGTTGCGTCGTATAATTTATCGAGGATAGTAAGTATGGAATCTAAAAGATTATAGTTCGTAACTAATACAAATTAGCATGTAGCAAGTATAGAACTTGCCTGGAGACGTTTGAATTGATGGCACGGCAGAGAAGGCAGTGGTGTCACGGCTTGGGCACGAAGTAGCAATAACACGACGAGTCTCGGCTGGGCTTGGGCTTGGCTCGAGCTTGATGATGGGCTGTTGTGGCTAGGCAATGGGTGAGACGAGGCAGAGGTGCTCGTACGGCAGGGAGAGTGAGGACAGAGAATGGAGAGAGAACAGATAGAGAGAGAGAGAGAGGAAGAATAAATATATATAGAGAGAGAGAGAGAACAAATGAAGAGAGAGAGAGAGAGAACAGAACAGAGAGAGAAAGAGAGAGAGAGAGAACAGAGAGATTCAGAGAGAGGGAGTGAACAGATAGAGAGAGAGAGAGAGAGAGAACAGATAGAGAGAGAGAGCGAGAGAGAACAAATGAAGAGAGAGAGAGAGAGAGAGAGAGAACAGAACAGAGAGAGAAAGAGAGAGAGAGAGAGAACAGAGAGATTGAGAGAGAGGGAGTGAGAAAGAGAGAGGGGGAAAGGTAGAGAGAGAGAGACACAGAGAGAGGGGGGAGAGGTAAAGAGAGATGATGGCGATGATGATGGTGATGATGCGGTCGACGTGGCGGTTCGGGGCAGTGGGGAGCTCGTCGACGCCGAGTGCAGGTGGGGGGGTCGAGATGGGTGCAGGGCTCGTCTCGAGCTCGAAACTCCGGTAATGGAGAGAAGAGTGAGGGAGGAAGGACGAGACAGTGGGGAGCTAGTTGAGGAAGAGAGGAGAATGAGGAGCTGTAGTCATCGTCGTCACCGGAAGGAGTGGTGGGCGATGGAAGCAGTGGGTTTGAGGTTGGGTTCTTGGGTGATCGGGGGGGAGGAAATTTGTGAAAAGAGAGGAGTGAGGGTGTCGACGAGGAGAGGTCGAGGGCGCGCGTCGTGGGGTAACACGCGCGAGCGCGTCGGCGGAGGAAGCGGGTCGGGGAACAGCTGGCGGGAATTTAGGAAGTAGCCGTTGGAAGAGGAGATGACGAGCGGGCCGGGTCGGGTTGGGTGAGCGGCGCAGGCCGGGGATGATAAGAATGGGCCGGGCCGCGATTTAAAACAAAAGAATTGTAAGGAATTGGGAAAGAGGGCCGGGCCTTTGGAGAGAAGAATTTAAATGGGGAAAAAAAAAAAGAAGCGGGCCGGGTTGGTTTAAATCCTATTTTAATTTACATGGGCTTGGGGAAAAATATAGGTTATGGGCTGAGTAAAATATGGTTTGGATTTTAGGGTTTAACTTTTAAATAAATAGGGGAGTTGGGCTAGGTTTTAATCTTAATGAATAAAAGAAATAATAATGGAGAGGGGCCGGGGCTTAAAGGAAGATTTTGGGAAAAAAGAGATATAGTAGGGTTTGGGTTTTGGTGTTTAATGGGATTTAAATAAATAAACAATTTTAAATAAATTTTATAGGTGAAAAATACAAATATTGGTATAAAAGGGGCTGGGTATTACATCCCGGCCCAACTCAGGATTCTCTCAGACAACAGCACGTCGAAGCGGGGAATGGGCACCCATGACGCCACTCTCACCGCGACGGGTTCACTAAACTGGGTCCCCGGCAAGTGCTTCTCCCTTGACCACTCTGTAGGCACGGGCCAGTCCTCGCCCTCGGGAGAGGAAACGAAGAAGAACTTCTTCTTCCAGTCATGAATGGAAGAAGGCAGGGCCACAACCCCCGTCCCGGCGGCGCCCCCATGTTGCTTTCTGAAAGAGAGATAAACCCACCTCGGGTCGCCCGGTCGACCACCGGGGTGATTTTCGAAGACGAGGGAAGAATCAAGGAGGGAAAGGCTGAAGGGGATCGCCTGTAATTTCAAGCAGATCAGGAACCCGAGGAGAATCCTCCACGAGTTCGGCACCAACTGACCGTAGGCTAACCCAAAGAAGTTCAACGCTTCAACGACCTCAGGAGAGAAGGGTAGATGCATTCCACCCCAAAATGCTTCCAAATACAGGACGATCTCCCTGCCCCGTACCTGGTCTGCCCTGTCTCCCTCCTTGGCCAGGCGGAGCGTATAGCGTGAGGGGATGTGGAAGCGAGCCCAAGCGTTGGCAAGCTCGTCCTCATGCCTTATCCAATACGAGGCGCCGGGGGCAGCATCTACCGCTTCCTCCCTGGGGGCTGCCCCCACCGCACGATCCCGGGAAGAGGGGCCGACCCCTGCTCCCCGGGAGGACTCAGGCTCACCTAAAGGGTTCTTAGAACCTAGCTCAACGACATCTACTGACTCGACAAGAAAAGACATCTAACCTTGAGAAGAATGATCCTCGGGAAACGAAAATGGAAGGAAGAAGACGAGCGTCGAGCTATCGAGACTTGAAACGGAAAATATGAAGGAGTAGGGGCCCTGGAACGGGCCCCACCCCTATTTATCACCACAAGCGACCTCATCCAACGGTGCCCTTTATCTCCCGCCAAAACGCCTCCTCGCGTCCAACGACTCCGATTGCTCCACTTGTCGTCCCCGCACTGGACCGCACCCTTTCAGGCGTCGCAGGTCTACACACGTCGCGTCAGCCAACCGACGCTTGACACGTGGGCCGTCACCTCAAAGGCAAGATACACGAACCGGCGCACCCTTCTTAAATGCAGAGATCTCGCCCTGATTCGCTGACAGAAAAGACAGCTCGTGGCCCCAGGGATGCTCCCCGACGAAACCTTAGGAGGGAGCTCACCCCGGGCGGCCTGGCAGTCCACTCCTGACTCGACCCGCTAGCTAGTCGGGACAAGTGTGGGGGGCTAATGATGATGCTCAATATTGGCGACCCCTAAGATCAGGACACGTGGCGGATGGAAGGTCCCATAACTCAGAAGAAAGGGCCCACAGAGGCCGACCAGGCCTCCCCTGTACCTGACCTGCAATCACAAGCTAGCCCTCCTTGGGGCTCCCTACAGATTGGCCTCCTCGGCCCCTCAGCTCGCCCTGAGCTGCCACAAGACCAAGTCTCCTCGGCCTACTCGCTCGTCTCCGAGCCCCCCCGGCCGAGGCCGTCTTCCTCGGTCCTCCGACCATCTCCACCGCTCACTGGCGTAACCGCCGCTCCGCGAATCTCGCCATGCGCGGATTCTCCGCCAGCAACATCCCACGTTCCACGCCTCCACGATCCCCATTAATGGGCGATCCGCTCTCTACGCGGGCGTGACGTCGGGAGCGTAACTGCCGGCGAGATTCTCGCGCCTGCTGCTGCGTGCCTCCACCACTATATAAACCCCCATCACAGAAAGATCAAGTAAGCCATTTTTACTCCACTTAGCCATTACGCTGCTCGGATCTAGTGCTAATTTGATCGTCGGAGGATCCCCGGTGGTACCAAACCACCCCGGAACTTCTTTGCAGGTACTCGACGTTAAACTCCTCAAATCACCAATCTCCTCAAAACCCATTGAGACCCACACACAACAGTGGATCACCTCCAGAATCCACTGGGAGATCGACGGAAGACAACATCTGAAGGAGAACCGAAAAGGACCTCCATCAATTTCTTTATTTGTTTTAGAATTAATTAAGATTTATCACCTTCCTCTGAATCGATCCTCAAATATTATTATTGCACGACTGTATAATTGCGGTTAAAATTTAGAGAGTAAGAAAATCACCATCAAGAATTAAATTTGAAAGTCTATTTTTTTTCTTAGATCTAATTTGGTAATGTGATTACGATACAAGATACAAAACTACGGTTTCGGCAAGTCATACAAACTTATCATTTTGGATGAATTTAATATGGGCGGGGGCGAGCGGCTACGCTCGCCTTATCCAGACTATAGGTGGCAGGGGCCACCATCTTAACATAAGGGCCTGACCCTCTTCTATTCCCTAATGGGCTGTCGCTAATGGGGCCGTGGGCGAATGTTGCCCCAAATAAGCTAATTTTGGATTCCCTAATTTTATCGCATGATGAAGTTTCAATAACTAAGTGTTTATAATTATTATTACCAAACACCTTTTAAAATCATATAAACCTTTTTCCTTACAGAGATTGAGATTTACATACATACAAAACGAATTACAAGAAGCAAATGGTTTCAGAAACAATATTATCAAATTAGGGTATATGATAACAAACTTTTTTTAAAAAAGAAATTAGCGTAGAAGGCATTCCTCTTTCATTTGACTTTCTAGTATACATATATTTTAACCCTTTGCCTTTTTACCGGCTGAAAACCGCATTCGGTGTGTGTAATGTTTACTAAAATGAAATCCATTACACTATGTTTGGAAATGTGTGCTCTGATGCTATTGTAAAGCGTCTTCCACAATACTAAAACTCAAAATATTATGCCAAAGTTTGGCAACTATATTTTATGTTCCAGCACACATAGACAAACATAATAGAAAGGTGCGCAAACAAGAGCCAATGCATTGAGCATTGAGGGGTCAAATCACAATAAAACTTAAAAGATTGCACTCAAAATAAAGAACCTCTCTCTTTGCTCGCTGCAGGAGGTTACCACCACCTCCATTCCAATGCAAAGGATAACCTAATAATTACTCTTCAGCGTTTCAACCCTTATAAAAATTTAGGAATAACTTCTCTAAGGATACAACCAATTCTAAGTTTCTATTTAAATTCCGAACCTTACAACTCTCCAATTTACCATAGCTCTCAGTCAACAATCTTAGCTGAAGAAGCGTTCTTCTCATTCATGAATTCAACAATGACGAAGTCGACAACGCTCGGCCAACGCTCTTTCGAAGACTTCGCCCCCATATGGGAATGGGTTAGAGGAGAAGGATCGGATATGCTCGTTGTCGAGCTCCCTGGCAAGTTCCTTCTCTCTGTGCAACTTCTTACTAATGTTGCCTATTATTTAATGGATGTGATACAAAGTAATTAAACGCATGGTTAATTTGCAGGATTTAAGAAGGAGCACCTAAAGGTTCAGCTCGACAACTACGGAAATCTCCGCGCCAGCGGCGAGCGCCCTCTCGATGGTAACCGGTGGAGCCGCTTCCGCAAGAATTTCCACCTGCCAGACGACTGTAACGCTAGCGAAATCCGTGCGAAGTTGGATAGAGGAGTTCTTACCGTAACCATTCCGAAACTCATTGCCGAACCTGTACCGGTTGCAGCAGTACCACCACCTCCAACTCAAGCTCCGGAGTTTCAGGCGATGCCGAAACCGAGAGATCCGGAGCCTGATTCTGCAAAAACAGAAAATGGGAAGGGTGTAACTGAAAAGATTGAAAACAGGAGAAAAGTTGAAGAGGAAATTTTGAAGGAAGAGAATGGTGGAGTTATGGTTGGAATGAAAATGAAGAGGAAGCAATTGCTAATAAATTTTGCAATTGCTGCTATAATAATGATTGGGGTTGGGTTTTTTGTGGCGTACAAATTCAAGAATATTGTAGAAAAGGTGAATGGAGAGGAATTACTAGACTTCGATGAGTTTTATTAGCTAGCTTGTGGCAAGCTAGAATGATAAAAAAATGTAATTTAATTATCTCATGACGAAGCAAAATATGTAATTTAAGATTGTTTGAATTAATATGTAAAAGAAAAGAGAGCGGGAAATTATTAATAATTGTTTTAATTGGGATATAGTGCTTTGGCTTATCGACTTTCACACGTCAATGTGCCAGTAATGGGCATTGACGCGTGAACAATGCATGGTCATTATAAAAGATTTGGTCACGGTTGAAACCGTTACGAATAAAAAAAATATGGCGGCCCCACATTCCACTCGTGATTAAAATGCAATCCCCCTTTCTTTTCACCTCGAGCCCTCATCCCCCTTCCCTCTCCCCTCCCAAAAAAAATAATTTTGGCCCTAAAAGTTCTCCTTCTCGCCTTCTCGCCACCGTCTCGCCGCGGCCTTTCCTGATTCATCTAGCTTGCCGTCGCCACCTCTCCTCCAGGGTCGTTGCAACCTCTCCTGCCGAAACACAAGTCGAAGCTTGGGCCAGCCATCGATCGAGCTCGACAAGCACGCCGCCGCCGTCAGCCGTAGTTTCGTAGTGGTCAAGAGATAAGTTTGTTAGGTTAATTTTGTTAGTGATATGTGCCGTATAGGTTATTATTGTATAGTTCTGGTTTATATATTATATTTTGGAAGCTTAAGATATATACAGATATAATAACAGTCTTGCTCAATATGATAGTATGCTATCTGGTTTGAGTCTATCTTAATATGTGTATATATTTCTTTTAATATATCACTAATACATGTTGATAGAGCCCTTACGATATTTGCTTGACTACCAGCGTTGTGATGACAGTCACACTAGTAGGGTCTGAGTAGTCTATAAGCACATCCTTAAACTTGTCCCTAGTCATAGGATTATCGAGATAGGGTATCGATACTCCAGAGTAGACTCGTGTATACGCTTCTTATCCCCGTCAGGGAAGGTGGCATGTCCTGCAGCCATTGGTATACGGTACCAAAGATAGTATACATGTGCTCATTGGGTTATGAGTTATACTGGATGGACTCGCTGGGAACTGCTGGTTGGTATTATACCTATCGTCAGTTAGCAGTTCCCCGGTGACATGAGTACAGATTAGTCCGTTGACTTGACATCACTATTCGTCTTGAGTGTGTTCCCACTGTATTTAGATTACTACCCTATCACGGCTCAAATGAGTCGTGCAAACATGTAGTAGTTAGGTTCCGTCCCGAAACACTTGGAGGCAGTAGGGGATAAAAGGGATTCGTCTCTCCCGGTATTGGGAGTTGATATCGCCCTGTGTACGACTGGCTAATACAAAAAGTCTCTGGCCAGAGCAAGTGGGATTTACTAGTAGGCACACCAGTAGTTTCTCAGGGTGTATTGGGTTCTATACCGACATGACTTATTGCGCTATTAGGGGTCTGACGTTTACCACCCCTAGGCCCGATATGTGATACTCTTAGACGAACAGATCAGACTGTACAGAGAATTTCACCTATAGACTCAGTAGGGTTTTCGAACGAGTTATCGTGTCAATCTTCCCTTCGACAGATACCCGGGTAGCCGTTACGTACAGCTAGTGCCACTGACGTGCTTGTGGTTAAAACCACTGCTAGCGTATTGTCTAGTCTTTAGAGTCCCACACAGAGGGTTTCTTGGTTCAGGTGTAGTTTGCATATGGTTTTATGCAGGGGTGTTCGATTGAACATGTGTATTTATACACATGTTTTAATTGGACGGTTTAGTAGTACTGACAGGTTTGAAAGACAGCCATTTTTGATGCTAATATTATATTGCTCTTTTTTGGGTATTTGTATTTTAACACGAATACGGTATTTATACGAATACGTGTATTTGTATAAATACGGGTATTTGTGCTTTGATACAAATACATGTATTTTTTTCTAAATATGAATACGCGTATTTTGTATTTTCGGTACAAATACGGTATTCGTATTTTGGTAGAAATACGGTATACGTATTTATACGGGTTTGAGTATACTTATTTAAATACATGCATTTATATTTATATATGTGTATGTGTATGTGTATGTATACTTGATGAGGTGGCCTCTCTCACACTCACCCATTCGCACCACTTCTAGAGTTGTGTGGGCTTGTGACTTACACTAATGAGTCACAACCCACATAACCATCCTTTTATTTTGCATGAAGAGATAAGAATGAGAGAGTGTGGGATTTTTTTGAGAGAATGGTTGATATTTTCAAGTGAGGAAAATTCTTAAGCTGCTACCTTTTCATCTTCTTCCTCAATTTCTTCTCTTGAGTTTTGAGGATTAAAAGAGAGCATTTAGTTTTACAAACTACACCACTCTAAGTATCTTATTGTCACGACCCAAATGTGGAATGTGACCGTCACTTAAATCACACAACGTCTAAAGGCGTAAGCAATTCAAGTAAACCGAAACCCAGAATCTAAACCGTGAAATAAGGTAGAGTGGTAAAATATTGTTTTAAAGTATCAATTTTAAAAGCAGAAGAGTTATTTCAAAGCTTTTTAAATCTCGAATTGTTGTTCAAATTTTCGGCAGCATTTCCTTTGTAAAAACTGATCCAAACCGATACATAAGCATAATATATATAAAAGCATTCCCACTTGGGAGCAATCTCAACGCCATTTGGAGGAACACAATCACATAGTAAGATATACAACTCCATAGGCGAAGGAATAAGCAAATGCGAAATGCAAACAATAACCACAACATAAAAGCAAAAGTCGACTCACACGAGCACGACACCCAGAGTTAATATAATACAATCTCTCAGTCTTGTCTCTAAATCAACACATATATGTGATAGATGGAGTATACTAGATACAATGAAAAAGAGTACAAAGTAGAAGGCAGAAGAATACTCGCAACCCACCTACAAAATATCACGTCCAAAAAGTAACGGTTGAAGTAGTAGCAAAAGGTGGTATGCCTGCCACGACTACGCTGTAGGATCGACCCTGCAAGACTGTATGGCACAACGGGGGTGGGTTGCCAGCTCGTGAGTAGTAAATAATATCATGCGTGGTAATCGTTAGTATGAACGTAGCAGCGACAAATCCTAAATATGGGATTATGATAATATATAACAGTATGGATGCAGCATAAATAATGAGCAAGTATAACATCAGGGTGTAACGGCTATATGAACTGAGTATGTCATAATAAGTTTTTAATGCGGTTTAAATAGAGGTACAATGGATAAATCATCAAAAACCCGATGTCAAGCATCGACACTAGAAATCCCAATATCTCAGACACCGTCACTCTGATCGGCCCTCATATCCATCTGATCATATAACTCCGGTCGGTATCCTCCGGATATCCGCCGAGTTTACACACTATCACCGGTAGGTAGTGTTCCCCTGCCGGGCTCAACGCCTTTCTATATGATTTTCTTGTCCCGGGGTACCGTACTGGGTCCACCATCTATCCGCAGACGGTGCATTCTCACTTTTCGAATCGGGTATACTTATCACTAAGAACTGAGAAAACTCATGGTGGACACCAAATATCATATCAAAGGAAAACCGTGTTTTATTTAAATAATCCAAGTTTTGAAAATGTACTTTGCGGTTTCCCAAATCCACGAAAACCGAAATCTCACAAAATATCATATGAGAATATGGTAATAATGGCAAGGTGCATGATATGGACATGATGCATACTAATGAAATTGAACGAAAAATTAACTACCAATAAAGATGTAGTGCAAATGTAGGATATCGCGGCAAGTTCTATAGTGTACATGGCATAGCAATTACCAATGGTGTGTATGTACATATGAGTTAGTGCGCGTGCGATATGAACCATTGGTAATTATGCAAGTGTCCTAATCAGGATATGTCAATGCGTAACAAGTAATAGGATGCATATTATAATGCTTATGCACAAATTATGAATGTATATGCATATAATATAAGGTTTATAACTAGAATCTAGCCATCGGCGCTTAACTCCATCCAGGCGATTCCTCCATAGATATTAAATCTACTCACCGAAACGGTCTTGAGCTACTCGAATCCGATCACCTCCTTCCCTTTCTTTGCCGCGTCCGAGGTCTCCGCAACCGATCTTAGCATCGAACAAAAACCTTAACACATGAGGCTAAATAGTTCCGATATGACACGTACACATACACTACAAGAACGAACCAACTCCCACAAGTTATCACGAGTGAGCTTAGCATGTTAAACGTGGGCAACAACATCTAAAACTACCCCTAAGGGCTGTTAACCACATAAAACACTAAAACGATAATCGGAATATCCGTATCGCATGCTAACACATCTCTTGAAAAAGGGTAAAACGGTCCCAGATTTTTGTATATGTAAAATTAGAAAAAATTGAATACACCAGAGGTCTAATTAGAGTCTTAGGGAGCCCTCGATAAAAATCCACACCCAAAACCCCTGGATGGGCCACAATTTGCGGCCAAAATCAATAAATTGGCGGCCAGATGTTTGAGATGGGGGCTCGGGTTTTGAAGGTGCACTCAGGGTCCTATAACTAGCTGTCAGTAATCGCAATTTATCTCTGTGATTACTGGTTTAACAGCAGATTTGGTTTGAAAACCTAACCTTAACTAAATACAAGTTTTCACACTAATTAAGACATTAGGGTGGTTTAGTGTAAACCTAGTGTTCAAATAAGGATGTTTAGCTACAAAAACACTCTTATCTAACCTAGTTTAGGTTATAGCTAACTTAAGAACTTCATAACCCCAAAAATCACCTCCATTCACTTAAGACTCAAAACACCACAAGATAAGGACTTAGTTTAAAATTAGGAGTTGATTAAGCAAAAACTTGTTAACACACGAGTTTGATAAAGCTTACCAAGGGTTTTGATCATTACCTTTCTAAGCCTTGAATAAAATCCTAACCATGCTAAACTCCAAGACTCTTGAAGAGACTAAACTATGATCAAGTGAGGGTTTGTGGTGATTTGTGGTGATTAAGAGCTTAATTATGTGGGATGAATTTTTCAAGAGAGGGGGTGGAGAAAATTTTTGTGAAGGGAGTTGGATAAAGAAAGAAGAGAAAATGAAGAGGAAGGAAGAGGGAAAGGAAGATAGAAGGTGAAGGATGGCTATCATTAGCCATGCAACATTTTCTCCCCTTCAATAAACGCACATCTATTCATGTCTCCTCCATCATTTCTTTTCCTTTTATTTAAAACCATATAATTAGTTTAAAGAGAAAAAAAAATATAAGAAGCAAGGATAAATATAGCTAATTTGTCATGACTACAAAACATGTTTTAACTTAATTTAATATGTTGTTAAAACTATATTAGCATAACATAAGTGTGTGCATATATTTAACAAAATAAATAAATAAATAATAAATAATTGAATAAAAATATGTGAAAATAATTATTAATTAAGTTTTATCAAAAACGCATGTTATATCACTAATTAAATTATAATTAACTCTAAACAAATTTTAAGACGTTACAATCTTCCCCTCTTAAGAAAATTCGGTCTCCGAATTTAAAATCTAACTACGCGTACCTTCGAAGAGATGGAAATTTCTTTCGCATCTCGCTCTCGGCTTCCCATGTGATCTCTTCGTTGTTCGGGCCATGCCATAGAACCTTGATGGACGGTAAGGTTTTCGACCGTAATTTCTTCACTTGTCGGTCCAGAATGACTACCGGCTGCTCGGTGAAGGAAAGATCCCGCTCCAGCTGGATCATATGATACTGAATCGCGTGAGAAGGGTCATGAAGGTACTTGCGAAGTATCGATACATGAAATACGGGGTGTACATCCAGAAAAATGGGCGGAAGTACTAAATGATAGGCAACGGTACCGACTCGCTCAATAATCTCGAAGGGACCCACATATCTGGGACTAAGCTTTCCTTTCCTTCTAAATCTCATCACACCCTTCATCGGAGAGACCCGTAAGAAAACATGATCACCCACTGCGAACTCAAGTCTGCGACGACGACGATTGGCATAAAACTTCTGCCTGCTCTGGACTGCTCTCATTCTATTCTAGATCAACTGGATCTTCTCTGTAGTCTCATAGACTAACTGCGGTCCCAAAATCCTGCTCTCGCTGAGCTCGGTCTAATAGACTGGCGATCGACACTTTCTCCCATACAAGGCCTCAAAAGGTGCCATCTGAATCGTCTCCTAAAAATTGTTATTCTAGGAGAACTCTATCAAGGGTAAGTGACGATCCCAACTGCCACCAAAATCTAGTACGCATGCTCGGAGCATATCCTCGAGAGTCTGTATAGTCCGCTCTGACTAACCATCGGCCTGCGGATGGAAAGCGGTGCTGAAACTCAAACGGGTACCCAAAACCTCCTGAAGTTTCTGCCAAAGACAGCTGGTAAACTGAGTGCCTCTGTCGGAAACAATGCATGTCAGAATGCCATGTAGCCGCACAATGTCATCAATGTATAATTGAGCATACTGAGCAAACCCGAAAGTGGTCTTCACCGGAAAGAAGTGAGCCGCTTTCTTCAACCGGTCTATAATCACCCAAATGGAGTCATAACCTTTACTGTACCTAGGTAGACCCACAATGAAATCCATGGAGATCTGCTCCCATTTTCACTCCGGAATGGGCAAAGGCTTTAACTCTCCCTCCTGTCTCTGGTGGTCAGTCTTGACTTGCTGGCAAGTCAGGCATCTCGAAACAAAATCTGAAACATCTCTCTTCATCCCTTCCCACCAGTAGATATCTCTTAAATCACGATACATCTTGGTGGAACCCGGATGAACGCTGCATGCTGACTGATGTGCCTCCTCCAAGATCTCACATCTCAGCCCCTCAGAATCTGGTACACATAGATGAGTCCCAAATCGTAGCACTCCCTGGACATCAACTATAAACTCCGAATCTCTCCCCTGCCGAACCTGCTCTATAATCTCAGACAAACGAGTATCATTGGACTGTGCCTCCCGGATGCGATCAAGTAAAAGTGGACGGGCGCGGACATGAGCAAGTTGTCTTTCTGTGGAAGTGAACTCAAACTGTACTATGCTGTCATATAAAATCCGCCAATCTGTATAATACTGTTTCTGAACTATGCTCAAATAGGATAAACTACCTCCGGGCCTCCGACTCAAACCATCAGCTACAACATTCGCCTTGCCCGGGTGATAAAAGATTTCAAAATCATAGTCTTTTATGAGCTCCATCCAACGGCGTTGCCTCAAATTCAGACCCCGCTGCTGGAAGATGTACTTCAGGCTTTTGTAGTCCGTAAAGATCTGACACGACTCATCGTATAAGTAATGTCTCTAAATCTTGAGCGCAAAGACCACCGCGGCCATCTCTAGATCGTGAGTGGGATAGTTCTGCTCGTGCTTCTTCAACTGCCGAGAAGCATAAGCGATGACTTTGCCGTGCTATATCAACACACATCCTAGACCCACTCGAGAAGCATCACAATAAATAACATAGCCACCTAAGCCTAAATGCAAAGATAGAACTGGTGCATTCGTCAAACGAGTCTTCAACTGTTGAAGACTCTGCTCACATGCCTCGGTCCAAAGAAATGGAACTCCCTTCCGGGTCAGCCCGGTCAACGGTGCAGCGATACGGGAGAAATCCTGCACTAAACAGCGATAATAACTGGCTAAGCCCAAGAAGCTGCGAAGCTCTGTCGTTGAAACGGGTTTGGGCCAATGCTGTACTGCCTCGATATTTTTCGGGTCCACTCAGGTACCATCTCTCTTAACCACATGACCCAAGAAGTCAACACTGTCAAGCCAGAAAGCGCACTTCAAGAATTTAGTAAACAGCTGGTGCTCTCTCAATGTCTGCAATGTAATTCTCAAGTGCTGCTCATGCTCTTCTCGACTCCTGGAGTAGACCAGAATGTCGTCTATGAATATGATAATAAACTGGTCGAGGAACGGCCTGAAGATTCGGTTCATCAAATCCATGAACGCTGCCGGGGCATTGGTGAGCTCGAACGACATCACCAAGAACTCGTAATGCCCGTAGCGCGTCCGAAAAGCAGTCTTCGGAATGTCATCATTCCGGACCCGCGACTGATGATAACCTGACCGCAAAATCAATCTTTGAAAAGTATCCCGCTCCCAGAAGCTGATCGAACAAATCGTCAATACGAGCTAAAGGATACCTATTCCGCACCATGACTTGGTTCAGCTGATGATAGTCGATACACAATCTCATACTGCCGTCCTTCTTCTTGACGAACAGGACAGAGGTTCTACAAGGCGACATACTTGGTCGTATAAGTCCCTTGTGAAGCAAATCTTGCATTTGATCCTTAAGCTCTTTAAGCTTCGCCGGGGCCATCTGATAAGACGGTATAGAAATAGGTCCCGTGCTGGGGATCAAGTCGATGCAGAACTCAACATCGCGCTCGGGCGGCAACCCATGTAACTCATCGGGAAATATATAAGAAAACTCTCTCACAATTGGAACCTGGTCCAACAGGACCGTTGTGGCTCCAGTATCATGAATATAAGCTAAGAATCCCGGACATCCTTTCTTCAAGAGCCGAATAGAGCAAAGTGCAGAAATCAGACTGTAAGGGGCGGCACTGCGGCCCCCCTACACAACAAGAACTAGCTCTCCCGGAAAACAAAATCTGACCGCCTTCTCACGGCAGTCCACGAACATATAGCAAGTGGCTAACCATTCCATGTCGAATAGAACATCGAAGTCAAACATATCAAGAAGGATCAAATCGACGAAAGAATCTCTATCCCCAATACGAATGGAACATGACCGAAACACATGTCGGGCGATGAAATACTCTCCCATGGGAGTAAGCACAACGAGTGGCTGATCAAATAAGGACGAATCTCAGCCCAATCTCGCTACGAAGTGTGTGGATACATAAGAGTGTGTGGAACCAGGGTCGAACAATATGCGCGCGTCGAAAGAACACACAGAAAGAGTACCTGTCACAACAGCATTCGATGCCTGAGCATCCTGAGGAGTCAAAGCGAAAACTCTGACCTGTCCTCTACCAGTATCCTGCTGTCCTCTTCCTCTGCCCTCTCGTCCCCTCTGAAAAGGATCGCCACGACCACGACCCCTCTGAGCATCTGTCTTGTACAGAGCAGCGACATGCGGGGGAGGTAATGCTCGTGAAGGAGAGGGTGAAGGGGGTAAGGTGACCTGTGGAACTGCTGCCCCACCCTAGTGTCTCATAGTACAATGCCTGATGCGGTGATGTAGACTCCCATACTGAAAACATCCTCGAAATAGCTGTTGACCCGGTAAGTAAGAGCTAAACAACTGGCCCCGTATCAAGCCTCTGCCACTACTACGGCCTAGAAAGAATCTACCGCGGCCTCTGCCTGCCATTCCTCTATCAAGATTCCCGGTAGCGGATACACCGGTACAAATCCGCTTTGGTCCCGGAACAGTCATAGTCTCAGTAATACGATCCTCCACTAGCGTGGCTGCGTCCATCGCCGCTGCATAAGTATCAAAGTACTGGGCGCCAATAGAGAGGAACCACTGTGTATCAAGACCTTGCACGAATCTCTTGACATGCTTCTTTTCGGTGTCCATCAAATAAGGAGCATATATAGATAGCTGGGTGAACTAGATATCATACTTGGCCACTGTCATACTAGGAGTCTTGCGCAAAGACACAAAACTGCGAGCTCGAGCATCCCTGATGCTCTGCGGAAGGAAACGAGCAAGGAAAACTGTCGTGAACTCATCCCATGTCATAGAAGGAAGACCTGCGGCTCGGCCTCACTCAACGGACTCACACCAAGTCTGAGCAAGACCCTCCAGACAGAAACTAGCAAGCTTAACCGATCTCGCATCAGAATACCTCAGGGAACGACAAACCCTGGCCATCCTGTCGAGGAACGACTGTGGATCCTTTGTTGCGTCTGTGCCGGTGAAAACCGGAGGCTTCAGTCTCATAACTCCGATAGTGATATGACAATAGTCTCAGTAGCGACAGGTGCAATTGTCTGAGCAGTAGGTACTATCACGGTCCCCGTAATAGGCAGAACATCATCTGATCTCTGTACTCAGCTGTCCTCGACTAAAGATCCAACCATCTGGCGCAAATCCTGAATACTCGTCTCTAGCCTAGCAATCCGGCCTGGAGAAGGTGGATCAATATGCTCTTGAGGGGTAGGCGTACCGCCCTGGTCGGTCCTTGTCTCGGACGAGCCCGTCCTGACCTCATCTCTAGCGGCAACCCTCTAGGCCCTCGTAGTCTTTGGCGGCATGGTGGCTAGAACAAGAAACAGGATTTGTTAGAACATACCAACCAGAATAAAAGGATGCATGGAATCAAGGAAAGAATCACAAGACATATGTCCTAAGGTCACTTAGGCGGAGTATCGTATCGTGAGTATGCCACGGAACATACACACGCTACGCTACTCTGCTTAAATTGCCTACCCCATCTACCAAAGGACATCCTACACTCCGAAAGGTAAAACCTAATGCTCTGATACCAAATTTGTCACGACCCAAATGATGAACATGACCGGCGCTTAAATCACGCAACGTCTAAAGGCGTAACGTAATTCAAGTAAAACGAAACCCAGAATCTAAACCGTGAAATAAGGTAGAGTGGTAAAATATTTGTTTCAAAGTATCAATTTTAAAAGTAGAAGAGTTATTTCAAAGCTTTTTAAATCTCTAATTGTTGTTAAAATTTCCGGCAGCATTTCCTTTGTAAAAACTGATGCAAACCGATACATAAGCATAATATATATAAAAGCTTCCCTACTTGGGAGCAATCTCAATGCCATTCAGCGGAACACAATCACATAGCAAGATATATAACACCATAGGCGAAGGAATAAGCAAATGCGAAATGCAAACAATAACCACAACATATAAGCAAAAGTTGGCTCGCACGAGCACGACACCCAGAGTTAATATAATGCAATCTTTCAGTCTCGTCTCTAAATCAATACATACATGTGGTAGATGGAGTATACTAGATACAATGAAAAAGAGTACAAAGTAGAAGGCACAAGAATACTCGCAACCCACCTACAAAATATCACGTCCAAAATGTAACGGTAGAAGTAGTAGCAAAAGGTGGTATGCCTGCCGCGACTACGGTGAAGGATCGGCCCTGCAAGACACTGTGGCACAACGGGGATGAGTTGTCAGCTCGTGAGTAGTAAATAACATCATGTGTGGTAATCGCAAGTATGAACGTAGCAGCGACAAATTCTAAATATAGGATTATGATAGTATATAACAGTATGGATGCAACATAAATAATGAGCAAGTATAACATTAGGGTGTAACAGCTATATGAACTGATCATGTCATAACAAGTTTTTAATGCGGTTTAAAACAGAGGTACAATGGATAAATCATCATAAAACCGGTGTCAAGCATCGACACTCGAAATCCCAACATCTTATGCGCCGTCACTCTGATCGTCCCCCATATCCATCTAATCATATAACTCCGTTCGGTATCCTCCGGATATCTGCCGAGTTTCCACACTATCACCGGTAGGCAGTGTTCCCCTACCGGACTCAACGCCTTTCTATACGATCTTCTTGTTCTGAGGTACCGTATCAGGTCCACCATGTACCCGCAGACGGTGCCTCCTCATTCCTCGAATCGGGTATACTCATCATTCAGAACTGAGAAAACACATGGTGGACACCAAATATCATATCAAGGAAAAACTGCGTTTTTAAAAATAATCCAAGTTTTGAAAATGTATTTTGCGGTTTCCCAAATCCACGAAAACCGAAATCTCACGAAATATCATATAAGAATATGGTAATAATGGCAATGTGCATGATATGGACATGATGCATGCTAATGAAATTGAACGAAAAACTAACTACTAATAAAGATGTAGTGCAAATGTAGGATATCGCGGCAAGTTCTACAGTGTATGTGGTATGGCAAATACCAATGGTGTGTGTGTACATATGAGTTAGTGCACGTGCGACATGAACCATTGGTAATTGTGCAAGTGTCCTAACCAGGATATGTCAACGTGTAGCAAGTAATAGGATGTACATTATAATGCTTATGCACAAATTATGAATGTATATGCATATAATATAAGGTTTATAACTATAATCTCGCCATCGGCGCTTAACGTCATCCAGGCGATTCCCCCGTAGATGTTAAATCTACTCACCGGAACGGCCTCGAGCTACTCGAATCCGATCACCTCTTCCCCTTTCCTTGCCGCGTCCGAGGTCTTCACAACCGATCCTAGCATCGAACAAAAACTTTAACACATGAGGCTAAATAATTCCGATATGACACGTATACATACACTACACGAACGAACCAACTCTCACAAGTTATCACGTATGAGTTTAGCGTGTTAAACGCGTGCAACAACATCTAAGAGTACCCCTAAGGGCTGTTAATCACATACGGCACTAAAACGAGAATCGGAATATCTGTATCGCACGCTAACACATCGCCTTAAAGAAGGTAAAACGGTTCTAGATTTTTGTATATGTAAAATTAGAAAAAGTTGCATACACCAAAGGTTTAATTAGAGTCCCAGGGAACCCTCGACAAAAACCCACACCCAAAACCCCTGGATGGGCCGCAATTTGCGGCCAAAATCAATAAATTAGCGGCCATATGTTTGAGATGGGGGCTCGGGTTTTGAGGGTGCACTCAGGGTCCTATAACTAGCTGCCAGTAATCGCAACTTATCTCTGTAATTACTGGTTTAACGCAAATTTGGTTTGAAACTCTAACCTTAACTAAATACAAGTTTTGACACTAATTAAGACATTAGGGTGGTTTAGTATAAACTTTGTGTTTAAATAAGGATATTTAGCTATAAAAACACTCTTATCTAATCTAGTTCAGGTCATAACTAACCTAAGAATTTCATAACAACAAAAATCACCTTCATTCCATTAAGACTCAAAACACCACAAGATAAGGACTTAGTTTAAAATTGGGAGTTGTTTAAGAAAAAACTTGTTAACACAAGAGTTTGATAATGCTTACCAAGGGTTTTGATCATTACCTCTCTAAGTCTTGAATGAAACTTTAACCATGCTATGCTCAAAGACTCTTGAAGAGACTAAACCATGATCAAGTGAGGGTTTGTGATGATTTGTGGTGATTAAGAGCTTAATTATGTGGGATGAATTTTTCAATAGAAGAGGTGGAGAAAAGTTTTTGTGAAAGGGGTTAGAGAAGAAAGAAGAGAAAATGAAGAGGAAGGAAGAGGGAAAGAAAGAGAGGAGGAGAAGGATGGCTATCATTAGCCATGCAACATTTTCTCCCCTTCAATAAATGCACATCTATTCATGTCTCCATCATTTCTTTTCCTTATATTTAAAACCATATAATTAGTTTAAAGTGAGAGAAAAAATATATATGAAGCAAGGATAAATATAGCTAATTTGTCATGGCTAAAAAATATGTTTTAACTTAATTTAACATGTTGTTAAAACTAGATTAGCATAACATACGTGTGTGCATATATTTAACAAAATAAATAAATAATAAATAATTGAAATAAAAATATATGAAAATAATTATTAATTAAGTTTTATCGAAAACGCATGTTATATCACTAATTAAATTATAATTAACTCTAAACAAATTTTAAGATGTTACACTTGTCTTAGTAAGACTTGATTTTTAGTTGTTTCGGACGAAGCTATCGCTTGAATATGCATCCTCGGATGGATCGTTTTTGACATGGAAGATCAGCTTCAAGAGCTCGTTCCATCAACCCAAGGTGCTTGCGGAGTCAACTTTCAAGACCCGAAGAACCGTCTACAAAGGTTGTAATCTCAACCGAGTAGTTAAACTCTAGTTAGTTTTTTTTTAGTTTAGTGTTTAGGCTTGTATCCTGGAATTTTAGTGTATTGTGCTCAAGTTTTAAAGTTTTTAATTCCGCATAGCCGTAGTTGACACGGTAAGGAGCACATATACACTTACACTGGTATCAGAGCCTACCCAAACACTTAACTAACTGAATAGACAAAGTTTAGAGTTTCGAAACCGAAATAGTTCCGCAACGATAAATCTGAATCTAAGTTACTGTCGATTTTTCAGAGCCTCTAAATTTTTTTAAAACAATTGCAAAGTGCTATTTATGATGTAGCTAGAACACCAGAGAAAAACGAGGCACTAATTCCAAAATTGAACCACCAGATATCCAAAAAATCCCGTTTCTGACGGTTTTACTGTAGTATTTTGTCTCGTGCTTATTATGGTGTTTTGTACTCTTGGATTTAGGATTTATGGTATTGTTTGATTTGACTCAATTTCATCTATTGTTATCTTTGTGCTTGGGCAATACTGAGTGTTTATAAGTCGAAATTTTAACATCGTTTATTCGCTTTAAGTTCGTATATGTTTTTTTAAACGTTGACTAATTGTCGTACGTTGATTAGTAGGGATTGCACATATCTAGTATCTTGTTTGCGGTTTGTGGATATGAAGTATTGGATCGTCGTGATTGAATATTCAGGGATGTGAGAAGTGTGTTATTTTCTTTCATTCATGTAATTTGTAATGTGATGTAAAATTCTTTTGTGGGACACATCCGGGTTGAGGTTGTAGCCACCGTTGTATTATTTCATTTACTTTTTCTTGCACCTAGGATAGACCTAAGAAGGGGTGCACAAACTACCGGGTTCTTAAAGTGCCGAGTAGCCTACTTATCTCATTGAGGGAGGTTGCTTCACTTCGGATATTTGGCGGGTAGTTTGCCACACCTGTAGGGGTCTAGGGTGAGGGTTTGGCTATTGATTAGCCTAAAATATTGCACATTTGTATGAATATTTTCCCCTACTATTATTAACTGCTAAAATGTATTAATTATAAATATAGAACATATGTGGATTTATTTGTAAAAGTTTATTACCATATATTTCTATATTTATAATTAATATAATTAAGGAAAATATATGTATATAATATTTAAATGAAATATTAGTAACTAAAATATGCATATGCATATCAAATATTTCTAATCAATATTCTTAAAATATTATATTATATAAATGGTTGGAATAATATCTCAAAAATACCAAATGCTACTAATTCTTTGATTTGAGATATTGTGCAGGTGTGAGCTCAGGTTTGGAATCCAAATAAGAGATCCAAGTCAAATCGGGATATCAAAACCAAATCTGCCAAATTTTAGAAGCAAATCGAGAAATCTAGCAATGGCAGAGACTCGGAGCAATATTTTCAGAATCTATATATCAAGAGGATCTCCAAATATCAACTCAAAAAGCCAGAAAAAATCTCGAGACCCAATTCCACTAGGATGCGGCGGAACCGCGGCCAAACGTGGCATTACGCGGCAATTTAGCGGCTCTTTGGCTGTGGGATTTTGGGAGCATGATTTTAACTGCATCTACTCACATATAGAATCTAGGGTTTCTGGTTTTTTGGACTATAAAAAGGACCGAGAGCTGTGCATTCAAAATTATCCAAGGATCGAAGGATCAGATAATCATCTATTCATCTACCTCCATAAAGAGAGAGATCTAGAGCAACTAGGGTTCTTGTAATCTAATTTCTAAGGAGAAAAATTATAAATGCAATAGCTGATTAATAAAGGTACTTTTTATTTTAGTTCTTTTTGCATTTACATTTCCGCATTACTTTTCTGTATCTTAATTATGGTTTCATTCTTCTTCAACCTTTCTTCTAAACCACTAACCATGAGCGAGTAATTCCTTACTTGCTAGGGTTTGTAGGATAGGGTAGGATAATGAATTAAAATTCTTTTAACTTCTTTTAACATTTTAATATTTATAAAGTTTAGCAAAATAAATATTAAGCTTCTTATCGGGCGCGCTATCAATTTATTGATAGTCACGACCACGATTTGAAATTGGTTAAACACTTGTTTTATTAAGGGCTTGACATGAATAGAAATCAATGAAATGACAAGGGTTGAAAGTGGGAAACCCTAATTCCCTCCAAGAACCCTAATCTACATTCATCACCATCGCTCAAGTTTTAAACTATTAAAAGATTAGAACAGTCATTTTTAAATATTCATCCATTAACTACTAAGTCCTATGAACCCTACAAGACTTTTTATTATAAATTTTAAATCCGTTTTAAAATAGAACGACAACAAACCTTCCTATATGATAGCTTGAATTGAATTATCTAAGTGTAGGGATGTCTTTTACACACACGTAGAGATATATATTTGATATTTGGAAGAAAGGTAGGGAGGAAAACTAAAGACGATGTTTTATTGAGGGATGATGAGATTTCTGACATTTTTTTCAAGACCATTAAGATAGGGCTCATGACAACTAAAACGCTAGTGTAGTTTGAAACTCTTTTTTTTCAAGTTTTTTCTTTTATATGTTCCTTATCTTTATATGTAACTTTCATCTTCTTTCTTTTATTATGGGATTTTGTGGGTGTAATCCGCTGAAAACTCTCAGGAGACAACACTCCTCCTATTAGGGACATCTAGAGATTTAACGGCTTGTTGCACGTGCTAAGTGCAATCGTGTTGCCTACGAAAGTATGTTAGTTAGGTTTTTTTCTCTTTAATAAATAGTTTGCTCGGGACGATCAAAGATAAGTTTAGGGATATTTGATTATTCTAAAATATTGCACATTTGTATGAACATTTTCCCCTACTATTATTAATTGCTAAAAGATGTTAATTATAAATATAGAACATATATGGGTTTATTTGTAAAAGTTTATTATCATATGTTTCTACATTTATAATTAATATAATTAGGGAAAATATATGCATATAATATCTAAACGAAATATTAGTAACTAAAATATGTATATCATATCAAATATTCCTAATCAATATTCTTAAAATATTATATTATATAAATGGTTGGAATAATATCTCAAAAATACCAAATGCTACTAATTTTTTGATTTGAGATATTGTGTAGGTGTTAGCTCAGGTCTGGAATCCAAATAAGAGATTTAAGTCAAATCGGGATATCGAAATTGAATCTGCCAAATTTTAGAAGCAAATCGAGGAATCTAGCAATAGCAGAGACTCAGAGCAATATTTTCAGAATCTATATATAAAGAGGATCTCCAAATATCAATGCAAAAAGCCTGAAAAAATCTCGAGACCCAATTCCACTAGGATGCGGCGGAACTGTGGCCAAACGTGGCATTACGCGGCGGTTCAGCGGCTCATTGGTGGCCGTTGGATGTGGGATTTTGGGAGCGTGATCTTAACTGCATCTACTCACATATGGAATCTAGGGTATCTGGTTTTCTGGACTATAAAAAGGACCTAGAGCCGTGTATTCAAAATTATCCAAGGATCGAAGGATCAGATAATCATCTATTCATCTATTTCCATAAGAGAGAGATCTAGAGCAACTAGGGTTCTTGTAATCTACTTTTTAAGGAGAAAAATTGTAAATGCAATATTTGATTAATAAAGGTAGTTTTTATTTTAGTTCTTTTTGTATTTACATTTCCGCATTACTTTTCCGCATTATTATTCTGCATCTTAATTATGGTTTCATTCTTCTTCAACCTTTCTTATAAACCACTAACCATGAGAGAGTAATTATTGCTTGTTAGGGTTTGTAGGATACGGTAGGATAATGGATGAAAAATCTTTTAACTTCTTTTAACATTTTAATGTTTATAAACTTTAGCAAAATAAATGTTAACCTTTTTATCGGACGCGCTATCAATTTATTGATAGTCATTTTGGATATGTATGCCCCTATAGGCCTTCATTGTATAGGAAGCTATGGATATGTATGTACAGGACAATCTTGCTCGATATGATAGTATGCTATCTGGTGTGTTTTTATCTTAACATGTGATCTGTTTTACTTTGTATTTCATATCTTGTATACATGTTGATAAAGCCCGTAGGATCCTTGCTTGACTACCAGCGTTGTGATGGCAATCATACTTGTGGGAGTTGGGCAGTCGATAAGCACATCCTTAAAGTGTCCCTAGACGTGGGAGTATCGAGACTGGGTATCGATAATCCAGAGTAGACTAGTGTATACATATCTAGACCCTGACGAGGGGTGATGGATTGGTCCCGTAGCCATTGGTGAGGCGCACCTAAGATTGTATACAGGTGCTCACTGGATGAGTACACCAGACAGACTCGCTGAGGACTGGCTAGATGGTATTATACCTAGCGTCAGATAGCAGTTCTATGGTGACATGAGTGCAGATAGTCTGTCGACCTGAGGTCGTCATTTGTCTCGTGTGAGTTCCTACCGTGCTTTGATTACTACCCTACCACGGTTCTACTAAGTCGTGCAAATATGTTTTAGTTGGGTACAGTCTCGAGCTACATGGAGGCAGTGAGCGACTGTTGGGGATTCGTCTCTCCTGGTATAGGGAGTCGATATCGTGCTGTGATCGGTTGGTCAACACCATAAGTCCCTGGCCAGGGCGGATTGAGAATTACTAGTAGTTGGACCAGTAGATTCTCGGATGGTCTTGAGCCACACCGACACGACTTGTCTGGTTATTAGGGGTCTGACGTTTTCCACCCCCTAGACCTTGCATGCGATACTCTCAGATGAACAGACTGGACTGCACGGAGATTGTCACGGACAGGCTCAGTACGGGTTCGTATGAGTTCGCTCGTCGGCCTTCTTTTTGACATGTAAAAGGGTAGCCGTTACGTACAGCTAGTGACACTGACGGACTTGTTGTTAAACCCACTGCCAGCGTACTGTCGATTCTTTAGAGTCCCACACAGAGGGTTTTCCTGGTTCAGGCGAAACGATGTAGAGGCCGTATGGTTTTTCGGCAGGGTTCCGATCATATACAGTACTGGCTACACGGATGATGTTCAGACGGATAATACTAGTGGGATTTGGTTTAATCTGGATTCTAGTTTTATATTATTGGATTATTATTATCTCATTGTATTCATATTTTTCGGAATACGAATACGGGTATGTATATACGGTGAGGGGATTCTTGTAATTTCACAAGACATGCTTCTAGAAGGAGACGCCTCATTATTTAGATTTATCTATTTGTGGATATGGATTAATGAGATGGAAATTGGAGATATTTGTGGCATGGATGAAAGCATGGCTAAGTCATTTGTTTATTCATTTGGCTTTACTATTCAAGCATGGTTGCTTATTTTCTATGGAAAATAATCCATGCTAGATTATTGTTTTGACTTAGCTATTCTTTTTCGGCCTCCACACCTTAGCTCCTTTGCACCTGCTCATTCTCTCTCCAATTTTTCTCTCCTCCTTCCTTAAACCCTAACCCTCACATTAGTTGTGAATCCTAAAGTTCTTGAGATAAAATACTCCATTCATCTCTCTCTACATTTTCTAAGCTGTCTAGACTAGCAAATTAGACATAGTTACCTCACACTTGAGGTTGAAGCTTGAACCATAGGCTTTCGTGTAGATCATCTTCGACTAAGAGAAGACAGACGATCGAGTTCCATTCAAACTATCTTGAAACCAAGAAGAGGAGAGGAAGGTTCATGCTACCAAGGAGCTAAGAAGAAAAGAAGAAGACCCGAAGAAGTTGATCAAGAAGGTATAACTCTTACATAGTAATTAAAAACCTTCTTGTAGTTAGTCATAGCTAGTTATGCTTTAATAAAGATTCTGGGTTGTCTTGGTTGATGTTACGAAGCCTCTTTGAAATAGAAAAAATCATTTTTTATGTATTCCGCCTTCCCGCGGACTCGCGGGGTGCGCGGCATCGACTTACACTGGTATCAGAGCCACTTAAACTTTAACTAGCTAGTTAGCAAGTAGTTAGAACTTTGATCGTCGGAAAAATTACCCGAAATCAAATTTTCAAGGCATGCTTGCTATCGATTTTCAAAACTGCTCAAAAAATTATTTCAGTGGCCTTAAAAATACATGCATGCTTTTATAAGACCACAGAAAAAATTCTAGCTAGTAATCGTCCAAGACCACCGCGGAACCGCGGCCAAACTCACTGTTTATCCGCGGATCTACGGCTTAGTCAAGGACGATTCGCTCCAATTTTTCCCTGTGGGTCTTAGTCATAGAAATATGGTTTCTTGCATATTTGGTTTCTACCCAGAATTGTTTGTGTACTGATTTGTTCATAGGGTATACACGGAAAATATTTTCGATTGGAATTCTAAGTTACTTGGCTAATCTGGGTTTTCTATGTTTGTGTATGTGTTGCTAAACGTCTGCTAATTGCTATATGTCAATTAGTGGGGGTTGCACATTTCTGTGATTTGATGATGGTTTGTGTATATGGAGTATTGGATCGTTGTGAATGAATAGCCGGGGGATGTGAGAAGAGTGTTTTCTTTTCTTTCATTCATGTAAATTTGTAAATTGATGTAATATTATTTTTGCGGGACACATCCGGTTTGAGGTTGTAGCCACCGTTGTATTATTTCATTTACTGTTTTTTGCACCTAGGATAGACCCAAGGCGGGGTGCACAAACTACCGGGTTCTTGAAGTGCCGAGTGGCCTACTCATTTTATTAAGAGAGGTTGCTTCACTTCGGGAATTTGGCGGATAGTTTGTCGCACCCGTAGCGGTCTAGGGTAGGGTTTTGGCTATTCATCATGACCGTAGAATCCGTGTTTCGTTATAGGCTAAAACGAAACACAGAAATCCTAGTATATCCAATATATTCATCTGTGATTCTGTGATCTGGAATGCTTATTATTGCGTGAGACGAACGACTATATATATATTATATATAATAAACGTTGCATATGTTTTGCACCCGCGCTAGTCCAGCCCCCGCTCTGCCGTTAGTTAAGTAACATAACGGTGTATGACGAGGCCCCGTGGCGAATGCGGATGGTATAAGCGTACGTTCTATTTTCGTTTCTTTTTCTACAATGATAAGGTTAATTGATGGGACCGCATTAATATTGATTAATGCAAGGAAATAAACCTAAAATCTGATGTCGTTGGAACAATTACAAAACCACTCGGTTTTCTTCAAAAAGCATTTTTAAAAGCGGAGCTTAAACCACTCCTTTTCAAAAGCTATTCGGTTCCTTCGACTATATCAAGTTCATTACGTTAACGGTTTTCGCCAAAACCATCCGTAGCCCTCCATCATTTCAGATAGGTATCTACTAGTATTCATGCTATGTGTATTGACCTTCGCCAAAGTATAGTGTTTGGTAGCTAGTGGGTGCATATTTGTAGCATAGATAGATGCATTAATCTAGGACAGGTGTACAACTGTTTTGGCCTTCGTTAAGGGCTTGTATGAATGGGTCTAGATTAATCTGGACAATGACGGGTTGAACTTGATTTGCGACTTATGATGTTTTGACCTTCGTCAAGGTTATAAGCACTTAGGGAAAAAATCACATTGGGAGTTTCAGACATAAAGGAAACTTGCTAGTGTTGCATACCTTTTGGAGTGTGGTGTTTTTGGTAGGCTTCCTTCAAAATCATCACACATTGATAGTTGGGTCCTGATCCTGCTGTGAGTATCCGCTACTCTTCGGGAGAATTTTTCACTTAACAATCAATGCTATAAACCAAGTAGGTGCCAAGAACGATGTTAGCGGGGCTACGCCTCCAGGAAAAAGAGGTTATGTAATTAAGGAATTTCATGAAAGCGTTAGAAAACCTCCCTCGAAGTACCAACACTAGCCTGGCCGAAAGGTTAAGCAAGAATTATGAGGTGCAATTAATCCTGGCTAATTCTTCTTTTAGGGTTTGAAGAAGAATTCGAGGAAACAGTGGGAGCCATCCTTTTTAGATAAACTAATAACCAATCTAAACTTGCAAGAGCATATGCTGAGTGTTTCTTTTCTCTCTCCTAATTGCAGCGACCATGACGAGACTTAAGCTAATACTAGATAAAAATAAACTCGCTTGGCCAAATTAGAAAGACCGGCTAAGGAATGTCCATATGGCCCTTACATATGATAAGGTCGTATACGTCCTTATGGCGAAAGCTCCACCTGTTCTCGGTCCAGAATCCTCAGTCATGGACATTGAGGTCCGTAAGACCTGGGATCTTGATTGCGCGAAAGTCAAGTGCCTCGTACTGGCCTCCATGGATAATGAACATCAGAGGCGGTACGAGAAGATGTACCTTCCTTCTATCTTCCTCTATACCAAAGAATTATTTGGAGAGCAATCTCGTATCGCAACATATGATACCTTGAAGAAAATGTTTCAAACGAGATTGGCTATCGGATCATCTGTTGGAAACCATGTCTTAAAGATGATTTCTCTCATAGAAGAGCTTGCGGACCTCGGAACTACGTTGGAGAACAAGTTATACATTGACTTGATTCTACAGTTCCTTCCCTCTACCTATGCCCAGTTCATATTGAATTTCAATATGCAAAATATGGAAGTTTCACTTTCTGAGCTCCTCAACATATTAAGGATGGCAGAGGGCATCTTGAATAAAACCATGGAAACACCTGCTCGGTTTATTAGGGAATCTTCTTCTGCTAAATCCAAGGCTAAGGCTAAGGGAAAGAAGAAGAAGACCCCCATCAAACCGAAGGGAGGTGTGCAGAAGGTGTAGGAAAAAGGAAAGGAAAAGATAAAGGGGGCAGCCACAAAGGAAAAATGCTTCTAATGTCAGATAAAAGAACTGTAACATTTCAGAAAATATAAAATATTATTTTTGGAATTTAATATTAAAATAATATATTTCGCGAAAATTACCCGATTTGCGAATTTGGGGTTTTCGTAAAATGGTATAAATATATACCAATATTTTTGAAATAATTGGAGATTAAAATGATTTGTTCATTTAAAAATATATTTATTGGATTTGGAATTTTTATAATTTATTATATGCAAGTTTAAAATTTAACCCGATTAGTGCACTACTAGTCGCGATTAAGCCAAATCCGTGTTTCTACATTTTCCATGGTTTGTGCAACACGACATGTTACTTGTTGTTTCATTTGCATTTGTGATATTGGGTTTTATTATTGTGAAAAGAAAAAAGAAAAAAATGAATTATTGAGTAGAGAGAGAGAAGACCACATCATGGCATGGGAGCATGCCATGAGAAAGAGTGAGAGTGAGAAAGATAGAGAGAGGGAGAGGGATGCCCCCATTCATTTCCCCCATTATTTTCTTCAACTCCTTCAACCTCAAGCTCCCTCTATATTCTACCCTCATGACCCATTACAAAATTTTCATCAAAACCCTATACTCTCTTCATTAAAAATGACCCCCACCCCATCCTCAACACATTAGACCAAGCAAAGTTGGATTTTGAAGATGTTGAGCAACTCAAGAAAATTCCTGAGTTGCCAAATGAGGTAAAATTGTAAACCTAGTTAAGTTATGGTGTGTAGTATACCCTATTGTTAGTTTAGAGTTAAATCGGTGTTGATTAGTGATGTTTGGAAAATTCAAGAGAGGGTTGGGTGTTTGTGTGGGATCATGATATGTAGTGGGTATCTACAAGACCTTAGTGGTGTTTTTACTGGCCTAGACCCAGGATTAGAACCAAAACACGAACTTAGAACTTTCCGACATCGGTTAATTGACAGTTTGTGAGTGTATATGGGAATCTGGGATGACCCGAGACCATTATAAAATAAGTTGCCATTACAGAGATACGTGCAGGCACTGAGGAACCTACCCTAGAAATCTGAGACCTCCACCCCATTTTCTGGCCGCAGATTTATTGATTTGGGCCGCAATTTGCGGCCATGTTGTGAGGAAACGTGTTGAATTTTGGACCATAGCTTTGTTAGATGATATCAAGAGCAACCCTGTATGCAAAATCCCCTAGTTTGGCCTAGGGTGAAATCTGGTAGTGGTTTTCCTAAGTTTCTATTTTCATGTTTTGCGATTCTGAAACTTGGGTTTTGGTATTTGATATTGTATTTAGTCGTTGGATGTTTGTACGTCAACGACGAGGGATAATTGGTTAATTTTGCATGCGTAGGATATAGGTTCTAACCTATGAGCGCACCGTGTGCCGTATTGGTTTTCCGGACTTGATTTTAATAGCATTGCGATTGTATATTGATTGTAGGTACTTTCACGTAGATTTCGAGACGACGAAGCGCATCGACTATGCCTGAACAAGGAGTTCTGCAGGTTAGTAGATTTATATCTATGGGGGAAGTCGGGTGGATGGCGTATAGCACCCCCGCAAATTATGAATGGAGACCGATCTATAGAATACAGTCGTAGAAACCTATATTAGGAAACTATGGATTGGGTTAAAAAAGATAGTTAGAGATGAAATGAAGAGTTATATATATATATCGAGATATGAGATGGAAGCTATATGGATATGGCTCTTAGACCTAATATGATAGAAATGATGTCTCGAATTGATAAATAAGGATATGAAAAGTGAATGTGAATCACGACATATAGATATGTAGTTATAGAAGAATAAGTATGAGATTTATAGTAGCATGATATGAGATTAATAAGCTAGAATGTATATGTAAGATGACTTAATGTGATGAAAAGGATATACGATGTGATATGATGACTTGATTGATATGTCGGTATACGGATGCGAGTCGATATGAGATGATTGATACCTTTGCCGGTCCCCTGATATGAGATTGTTATGGATGTGACCTGGGATATAAGTATATAGATATATATAATGTTGTGAATCATGAGTGATATGCCGTACGAGACGTTAGGTCCGTACCCTCATTGTCTTATAGGTTGATAGAATCCCTAATCGTTTAATGCCGCCGTACGATGGATTACCGTACGTGATGAGTTTGACTTGATGATTGACCCATACCCTTGACTAGAGGATGCCGTACGATGTATTATACCGTACGTGATGTTGTGAGGCTGGATGCCGATTGATAGATTCTCCGACTCGGTTATGTTATAGATACGTATACCTTATAGCATCACACTCACGATTTACTTTATGCCACGTTCAGGATATTCTCATTTGCATTACATATACCTGTTCTAGTATACCTACACCATTATCGATGATGCGTATATTACACTTACACAGATTTGCCGGCTCACACACTTTCATCATCGATAATTGCTATGTCACTTACACAGTAGAATTACCCCATCGTATGCTATGTTTCATGATATACTGATATGTTCACATCATTGTTCCATGTTGCATGATATACGGATATACTTACATTTCTGTTATATGTTGCATACATCATGCTTTATGATTATACGCATTGAGATATGCCGTTTTCATGAGATTCTGGATTTGAGAACCGTGGTTATTTCAAAAGAAAGTATGTATTGTTTTAAAAACCCGGTTTCTCTTGATATGATATTTCAGTGCGTCCACCATGCGTTTTCTTGGTTCTGAGACGTGTGATATATGAAACCCAATTCGAGGAGTTGATCATCCGTTTGCGGGTTCATGGTAGACCCGGTATGGTATCCAGGGACGAGAATGGAAGGTTGTGCAGTAGACGATGAGCTTGGCAGAGGGACTACTACCTACCGGTGATTGTATTTGGGCTCGGCGGTTATCCGGAGGATACCGACCGGAGTCGTGTGATGATATGGGCCGATCCGGACTGACGGAGCCCGTAGGCCGATCCGGACTGACGGAGCCCGAGATATTGATATGGGCCGATCCGGACTGACGGAGCCCGAGAGATATGGGGATTTACGTGTCGATGTTGGACACGGGTTTCATGATGTTTCGAGTGTCGATGTTGGACACTCAGGTTCCATGATTTTGATGTGTCGTTGATGGACACGCGTTGATTGATATCCTCATATTCACATGCATATGCTTTCATGATATTTACATGCATGATATTGTTGTGTCATTGACGTGGATGAGATCCACAGGCATACATGCATTGATTATATGGTTGGATGATATCCACATGCATATAGGCATTGAATATGGTGTTGGCACATATGCAGATACAGTCACCCTAGATATCATAGTATTACCTTTATGATATAGTTGAACTAAGAAATCGTTGTTTTATTCGATTTCTACCTGATGATGTTTTGTACTCACGAGTTGGCAACTCACCCCCGTTGTGCCACAGTTCTTGCAAGTTGACCGCATGGATCAGTAGCGGCGTCGCTGGCACACAGTTGCATTCGGATGATTGCTTTGGTAGGTGGTACATGTTGGATCGTACCACTCTTGTATTTATTATTCCTGTTGTATCTAGTTAACTCCGTCAATTAGAAACTAGTATTTGTATAAGTAGTAAGACTTAGAAAGACTTGTAGTTGCGAGACTTGAGCGATGGGTTATATGTTCGCTTGGTGGGTTTGATGCTTGCTTTACATTATTCTTTGTATGGATCTTCACCGTTGGGCGTCGTATACTTTATTATGACTTGCGTGGTTGTGATTCCGCCGATTGGCGAAGAGCTAGCTCCCGCTTGGGGATGCATTTATTGTTGTTATGTATATGTGGTTTTTGATCAAAAAATACAAAGGAGGTGCTGCCCAAATTTTTTTTAAAAGATGAAACATGTTTTTCAACTAATAAAATCCACTTGCATTTTTCATGTTCCATTATCTATGCATTTAAGAAAACCTTTGATTTCATCATACCTTTATTTCAAAACTTCACCTCTTTTATTTTCTTTAAAAGGTTTAGATTTCTGGGCTTCGGCTTACTTAATTTACGTTACGCCTTTAGACGTGGCGTGATTTAAGTGCCGGTCACGAGCTAATATTTTCGGTTCGTGACAAAATTGGTATCAGAGCACTTAGTTTAACCTTGGTTTGAGTCTAGGTTTGACTATTTGGAGTCTGGGGCGTAATTTATTTCGGAACCTAGGCTTGACCTTACGGAACTTAGACTTGAACAGGGGGGTATTAGACCTGAACTTTCATTACATAGGTTGACCCTGATTGATGAAATAGGTAGCTTGAATAGAGTGACGTACCGTACGTATGTTCCGCGGCATATTTACGATACGATACTCCACTTAAGAAACCTTAGGATGTACATATTTTGAGATCTGTGATTCTCATCGCCCCCTTGATCATACATCCATTTAAGATCCTTGATTCTATTCGTTTTCATGATCATACTCTCACTGATTCTGTTTCTCCTTATGATCATGTATCCATTTTGGGATCTGTTGATTCTTTTCATCCCTTTGATCTATTTTCGTCGATACTTGATTGAGGTTCCTGTCACCATGGTTTGAGCGCAGATTGAGCTGCAACTAGTGATGCGGTCAGGGCGAGCTCGTCATGGACGAGGACTGACCATCGTGTTTTCTGGTGACATGGGAACGTATCGATCTAGTGTTTGTGTTGTGACCTCTCGTTTGAGGAGAGTGTTCGGTTTTGCACCGGATGATCGGGCCATTGTTAGAGACTGCCTGTTGTGAGAGGACTGTTGATGTACAACCTACCTCAGGGATTGTGATTTCATCTACCGTGCAGACAGATGACCCAGCTGTTGCTGAGATTGATGGGATGTCGCTTTCAGAGCTTATGAGCTGAGATCGCTGGAGCTTTCAGGCAAAGATGCGGCAGTATATAGCTAGTCTATCTTGAGTTGAGAGACGAAGGTGATTCGTCAGATTTGATGCGCCGACGCAGGCTCAGTTGAGTTGAAGATTTCCAGTATGGAGAATCTTACTCGGATCTAGAGTAAATCGATCCATAGATGACGTTGTTCGTCGGATGCTCCGATAGGAGATCGGTAAGTTGACCAGTTTCGGATAGAGGACCTCACCCAGATGCATTGTGAGTTGATCGAGAACGGACGAGTATTGAGTATTCCTCCGATGGTTGGGACGAGTTCCCGAGGACGTGTTCGGCTAGATATCTTCTACAGAGTGATGAAGATACCGAGTTCATGATTTCGAGTCCGTGTGAGAGATTCCAGATTGACCGCAGCCGAGGGCGAATTGCAGTACGCAGATAGCAAGACGTGACGTCGAAGTGGATGATAATAAAGTCGAGTGGAACAAAAGGTTCGTGCGAGATGTTAACGAGCTGTTGTTACTCTCCATTGACACTAGAGATCGGATATGTACAGAGGCGTTGGGATACGGCCAGTTCCTGAGGAAATGCTGTGATGAGAACGCAGATGTCCAGAAAATGAGAAAATATTATGCAAGAGTACCAGCCTCCGTATAGTTTGGCATAGGCGAGATCGGAAGAGACCTTAAGCAGATTCCTTTCAGGACATTGCTGCGATAACATTTGCACCGAGGATCAGTTGTGTCACGTGTATTCAGCGGGCCAGAGGCCGACGCCAGTGACGTGCTGCTTTATGAGTAGTCATGCTAATTGGACGAGAGATAACCAGAGGAGTGCCAGAGCGGAATCGTTTCCGTTAGCACACCTGACCAGGCCGACGAGCCGATGGATTGCGAGATTGGTAATCCACAGAGAAAATGAGGATCCAGAGACAGAGGACGCCAGACCGTGAGCAGAAGACAAGCGGATGTTCTTGCTCCGCCAGTTTTGGGCGCACCGACATTTTTCAACATTGTAGGAGGTGTACCTCAATGTCATTTGTTACGATTTGTGTTTGTGATCCAAGTATCACGCTTATATCGCTTGGATTTGAGTTTTGATGATTGAGTTTCATGATATTGTTTTCGTGCACCATGGCTGCACCTACTGGGTATTTACATTTTTGTGCATAGTTATTGCACTTGACATATATTTTACACACCGTTGTGTTGGTTTATGATTTGTACATATCTATTGCACTTGATATCGGTTTTGTGCCTTGGTAGCACGTGTTTATGATTTTGTGGATTTCATACAGTAGATTTGATTTTTTCACTCGATATAGCTCACATCTGCTTGCAGTGCATTGATACGTATTTTGTGCACATAGTTGCACACGTTTTTGATTTTATACACCTTGGTACACTCGGTGTTGTTTTTATACGCATTTGAGTTATTGATGAGTCTCCGTGCATTTGTTGCACTCGATTTGTATTTCGTGCACTAGATGCACCGGATTTGTATTTCGTGCACTATATGCACCGGATTTGTATTTCGTACACTAGATGCACCGGATTTGTATTCCGTGCACTAGATGCACCGGATTATATTCCGTGCATTTGTTGCACTAGATTTTTATTTCGTGCATTTGTTGCACTGTATTTATATTTTTGTGCATTGGTTGCACCAGATCGGTATTTCATGCATTGGTTGCACTAGATTTATACTCCGTACATTGGTTGCACCCAATTTATGTCTTTGAGCATTCGTTTTACCAGATTTGTGTTTTCGTGCGCGTTTGTACTTGATGTTTGTTTTCGTGCATGCTACAGCACTAGATGCTTTTTACGGACCTGACGCGCTTGGGTTGGATTTTTGCGCATATTAGGCGCTTGATATTGGATATTGTGCGCATCGGATGCACTTGAGTGAGATTTTACTCATGCATGTTGGATGCCCCTGATTTAGATTTTTATCCGTGTATATTGGATGCGATTTCATTCGTGCATGACGAATGCACTTGATTGGATTTCCACGCATGTTGGGCACATGATATGAGATGTGATTTTGTGCACACCGGATGCACTCGATTGGGATTTTCATTGTGCATGTTAGTTGCACTGGATTGAGATTTTCGTGCACTATAGATGCACTTGATGTTGTTGTCGTGCACATCTGTTGCACTGGACAGATGCTTTCGTGCACACCCGTTGCACTTAGTTTTGCTTTCGTGCATATTGTGGCACTTGTATTTGGATTTGATTTCCATGTGCACCAGACGTACGTGATTGTTGGATACGCCTTTTGAGGCTGATTTTTTCTCTTGAGCACTTTATTTTCATGATGATACTATATTATGTAGTAGCAGAACATGACTAATCTGAGGACAGTACCTGAGTACTTTGCATGCATAAAAAGTTTAATAAAAGGTTTTTAAAAGGAGCTATAGTCTCGCTATTTTCTACGTGTCCGCGAGCGACACGAACGTTTATAAAGGAAAACCTTTTGGGATATTTCAAAACGACGGGACGTATATTTGAGCAAAACATATACGAAACTATATTTATTACTTTACAAATGAGCATCCGTCACTTGTGCCGTGAGTTACGCATCAAACGGCGATTCAGAGAAGATTTTGCATGTGTTTTATTCCGTTTTAAGAGATTTTTCCAAGGATGCGTACTATACACGTATTATAGTATTTGACTAGTGCATATTGGATTTCAGTAGTAGATTTCGAGATCTGTATCTCCATTGTAATTCCGAGGATATGCGTGCAAATCCAATGATTTGCGTGACGCTTGACGGAGTTCGATTTTTGAGTTTCATACTCGTTTTCAGGCGCACGCGATGCGCTGCAGTCTTTCTATATCTTCCGTGATTTCGGAGCCCCGTGATTTGAACTGATTATTGAAATGTTTTAGTATTTGGGGATTTAAATTTAAATTCGGGGACCGAATTTATTTAAGGGGGAAGATTGTAACATTTCAGAAAATATAAAATATTATTTTTGGAATTTAATATTAAAATAATATATTTTGCGAAAATTACCCGATCTGCGAATTTGGGGTTTTCGTAAAATGGTATAAATATACACAAATATTTATGAAATAATTGGAGATTAAAATGATTTGTTCATTTAAAAATATATTTATTGGATTTGGCATTTTTATAATTTATTATATGCAAGTTTAAAATTTAACTCGATTAGTGCACTACTAGTCGCGATTAAACCAAATCCGTGTTTCTAGATTTTCTATGGTTAGTGCACCATGGCATGTTACTTGTTGTTTCATTTGTATTTGTGATATTGGGTTTTATTATTGTGAGAAGAAAAGAGAAAAAATGAATTATTGAGGAGAGAGAAAGGGGGGACCACATCATGGCATGGGAGCATGCCATGAGAGAGAGTGAGAGTGAGAAAGAGAGAAAGGGAGAGGGCTGCCCCCATTCATTTCCCCCATTATTTTCTTCATCTCCTTCAACCTCAAGCTCCCTCCATCTTCTACCCTCATGACCCATCTCAAAATCTTCATCAAAACCCTATACTCCCTTCATTAAAAATGATCCCCACCTCATCCTCAACACATTGGACCAAGCAAAGTTGGATTTTGAAGATGTTGAGCAACTTAAGAAAATTCTTGAGATGCCAAATAAGGTAAAATTGTAAATTCTAGTTAAGTTATGGTGTGTAGTATACCCTATTGTTAGTTTAGAGTTAAATCGGTGTTGATTAGTGATGTTTGGAAAATTCAAGAGAGGGTTGGGTGTTTGTGTGGGATCATGATCTGTAGTGGGTATCTACAAGACCCTAGTGGTGTTTTTACTGGCCTAGACCCGGGATTAGAACCAAAAAACGAACTTAGAACTTTCCGACATCGGTTAATTGACAGTTTGTGAGTGTATATGGGAATCTGGGATGACCCGAGACCATTATAAAATAAGTTGTCATTACAAAGATACGTGCAGGCACTGAGGAACCTACCCTAGAAACCTGAGACCTCCACCCCATTTTCTGGCCGCAGATTTATTGATTTGGGCCGCAATTTGCGGCCATATTGTGAGGAAACGTGTTGAATTTTGGACCATGGCTTTGTTAGATGATATCTAGACCAACCCTGTATGCAAAATCCCCTAGTTTAGCCTAGGGTGAAATCTGGTAGTGGTTTTCCTAGGTTGCTGTTTTCGTGTTTTGCGATTCTGAAACTTGGGTTTTGGTATTTGATATTGTATTTGGTCGTTGAATATTTGTACGTCAACGACGAGGGATAATTGGTTGATTTTGTATGCGTAGGCTATAGGTTCTAACCTATGAGCGCACCGTGTGCCGTATTAGTTTTCCGGACTTGATTTTAATAGCATTGCGATTGTATATTGATTGTAGGTACCTTCGCGTGGATTTCGAGACGACGAAGCGCATCGACTACGGCTGAACAAGGAGTTCCGTAGGTGAGTAGATTTATATTTATGGGGGAAGTCGGGTGGATTGCATACAGCACCCCCGCAGATTATGAATGGAGACCGATCTATAGAATACAGTCGTAGAAACCTATAGGAAATTATGAATAGGGTTAAAAAGGATAGTTAGAGATGAAATGAAGAGTTTTATATATATATCAAGATATGAGATGAAAGCTATAGGGATATGGCTCTTAGACCTAATATGATAGAAATAATGTCTCGAATTGATAAATAAGGATATGAAAAGTGAATGTGAATCACGACATATGGATATGTAGTTATAAGAGAATAAGTATGAGATTTATAGTAGCATGATATGAGATTAATATGCTAGAATGTATATGTAAGATGACTTAATGTGATAAAAAGGATATACGATGTGATATGATGACTTGATTGATATGTCGGTATACGGATGCGAGTCGATATGAGATGATTGATACCTTTTCCGGTCCCCTGATATGAGATTGTTATGGATGTGACGTGGGATATAGGTATATAGATATATATAATGTTGTGAATCATGAGTGATATGTCGTACGAGACGTTAGGTCCGTACCCTCATTGTCTTATAGGTTAATAGAATCCCTAATCATTTAATGCCGTTGTACGATAGATTACTGTACGTGATGAGTTTGACTTGATGATTGACCCATACCCTTGACTAGAGGATGCCGTACGATGTATTATACCGTACGTGATGTTGTGAGGCTGGATGCCGATTGATAGATTCTCCGACTTGGTTATGTTATAAATACGTATACCTTATAGCATCACATCACGATTTACTTTTTGCCACGTTCAGGATATTCTCATTTGCATTACATATACCTGTGCTAGTACACCTACACCTGTTGGAGATAGTGCCCTCAGAGTCAATTATTAGGTCACAGGTACGTGATTGCAATGATTGATGGAGGACATATCCCGGTAGGACAGTCTTACTCGAGATGATAGTATGCTATCTGGTTTACCTTTATCATCGTGTACTGTTTTAGGTGACCTGACACGTCGCTATTACACGTTGATAGAGCCCCTAGGATTCTTGCTTGACCACCAGCAGTATGAGGGCGATCATATAAGTGGGAGCTGGGGGTCTATAAGCTTATCCTTAAAAGGTCCCTAGTCGTGGGAGTTTCGAGACTGGGCATCGATACTCCATTAGTAGACTAGTGTATACAGTCGAGACCCCGACGAGGGGCGGTGGCCGGTCTCACAAGCCACTGGTGTCAGTTGGATCACCTAAGATGTATACAGGTGCTCATTGGGTTATGAGTACACCGGACAGGACTCGCCGGGAACATGCTAGTTGGTCATATACCAGACGTCCGATGGCAGTTCCCTGGTGACATGTGTGCAGGTTAGTTCATCGACCTGGGGATCGTCATTTGTCTCGTGTGAGTTCCCACTGTACTTTGATTACTACCCTACCACGGCTCAAAGGAGTCGTGCAAACAGGTTTTAGTTGGGTACAGTCCCGAGCCACATGGAGGCAGTGAGCGTATCTTCAGGGGTTCGTCTCTCCCGGTATTGGGGGTGAGGTCGTGCTGTGTCTAGGAGAGCCATTACACAAAGTCCTTGGCCAAGGCAAGGAGATTTACTGGTAGGTATTCCAGTAGTATCTCAGGGTGTTCTGGGCTACACTCCGACACGACTTGTACCGCTTTTGGGGGTCTGACTTTTACCAACCCCCTAGGCCCGCCATGCGATACTCATAGACGAACGGACCGGACTGCACGGATATTGTCACTGACAGGCTCAGTAGGGTTGTCAGGCTGAGTTCGCTCACAGACATCCCTTTTAGTCAGTACCTGGTAGCCCGTTACGTATTGGCTTATACCTCTGACGTGCTAGTGGTTAAATCCACAACCAAGGTGTTGATGAGTCTTTAGAGTCCCCCACATTCAGTTACTCAGCTTTCGGGCGAAAGGTTGTAGAGGCCGTATGGAGATATGGCAAGGTCCGATCAGAGACGTGCGGTATTGCACGGATCAGGATCGGACAGTTTGTACTATAGGCCGTATGGTTATATGGAAGGGTTCGATCAGATACGTGCGGTATTGCACGGATCAGGATCGAACAGATTTTACTAGCCGGCTTTGGTATAAGCCGGATCCTAGTATAGTACAGTGTAGATTATGTCTCATTGCATTTGTATTTCGGTCGAAATACAAATGCGGGTGTGTATGCACAGTATCGGGGTTTTCCTGTAATTTATTACGGGACCAGTTTTCTGGAGTTGCCAGTTTGCTTTTCGTTTCGGCCAATTTCCATTGTTCCGTTCATTGGCCGAAGATTGGTGGAGGAGGGCTTATTTGCATTGTTGCAAATAGGCATTTGCGGAGGGGGTCTTTGCATTTTGTTGTATCATGATAGCACCATCCTTTGACTTGATTTCTTCATGATGGCTTGACTTCATAACCTCATCATGGCTTGACTTTTGTATGATGATGGAGGGACATGATGGTTGTTGATGATGAGGGGTGAGGTTGGTGGAGTGTTAGTTTACACTTGTGATCATTTCCTTTTGGATGATAACCTTTCCTCTCTCTCTCTTGGATGGGTGATGATTTTTGGCCTCCCTCATATTCTTTTGATACAACCTCCTCATTCTCACTCTCCCTATTGTAGTGGCCGGCCCAAGCTTGAGTGGGGCTGTCCAAATTTTATGGAGTGGGGTTTTTGCTCATTTGATGTTCCAAAATCCCCAAAGTCCCTCCATATAGTTCTTGTATCTTTTCCTCCACCAAAAGGCACCTCCATGAACCCCAAATGAGACACAATCCTCTACTACACATTCTACAGCAAACCTTGGGCACGTCGAGTAGCCGGCTTCGTGCCCGAGTTGCCTCGGCATTGAGGTGGGAGCCCGTAAACAAAGTAGGCGATGTGGTGCACTTCCGGCGACGAGGAGGAGACGGGACATTCCGCAGGAGATCGGGACGATGACGAGAAGACCGGAGGACTTGGATCGTCGGTATATCTCTAACCCATCTTCTAGTTAGCTTAGACTTGTTAATGGTTACGATCCGGGTGTTTAGTGCGCGGTGGTGCCGGTTTGCTAAGTCCGCAAAATTAAAGTTTTTCACCGCTTCCGCATTCCGGCGTCGGATTGACGGCCGGGGCGCCGCCGTGCACTTACACTGGTATCAGAGCCTCGCCATTAACTTAGTCTAGCTTGGTTTAATGTGTTTGCATTTCCGATCGATCAAAAAGTTCCAAAACTGCATTTTACCTTCGCATCAGTTTCTGTTGAAAATTTTTGGTCTCTAAAAATTTTTCAGGTTGTAAAATATTGATGTACTAGAAAATCTAAGAACTCTGTAAAATTTCGATGAAGTGATTCCACAGTCAGAGCGCGGAAGCGCCGCACAAACCCCCATTCCGCCGCCCTTCCGCCGCGCACTGTAGACATCACTGCACCATTTTTTTCAGAGGCTTTCTGGGCTTAAAATATGGGTTTTGGAATATTAAAATTGGGCTCATGTTTTCTGTGAGTGCTACAGTTTTGATTGGGGGCCCACTTGTTAATTTTTGGTCAATCGGAAAATTTTAAACACATTTTTCACAGTATTTACATTATATCTGCGACCGTGAATTTCACTTGATCGGTAAATCCGGTCTAACCGCTATAGCCCGGTTAGACGGATTTGCGAACGTGACTTTCACGTTGATGTTCTATGTATTTGCTGTGTTGTTGCGGATCGGTCGGTGGGGATAGCCTGGATGCAATGCTAGTACAGTTTTGTTGTATTATGTACATTTGATATTGCGGGGCGAGCGTCCGACATGTGGACTGCCGTCACTGCCTGTTTGTATTATTATTTTGGGGCACGACCTGGTTGCGGTCGATGTACCCGTTGTATGTATATTTTACTTTCTGTACTAGGATTGCCCCGCGGAGGGGTGCACGGATAGCCGGGTTCTGGAGGGCAACAAGCCCGCATCTCATGGCATTGAGACGGAGGGGGCTTCACTCTAGGATTGGCGGGCTATTCGCCGCACTCGTAGGGGGTACAGGTTGACCCAGGAGGGGTGCCCAAGTTACCGGATTCCGTGAAGTGCTGGGTGGTCCATTCACGTTGCTGAAGGGGGCTGCCTCGCTTCAGGTTTTGGCGGGTAACTTGCCGCGCCCGTAGGGGTCTAGGATTTCATTGCACAGGCTATCCACACGACCAGGGGAACGTCGGGTTTCAGCGGCTCTGTGAAACCCGGGGATCCCAGATATCTGTATTGTTTCTGTGATGCTGTACATTTCTGTGATGTTGCATTTTATTCACGCCTTGAGCGAATATAATATATTGGTATATATATTAGTAGATGTTGTATATGTTTTACATCCGCGCTAGTCCAGTCCCCGCTCTGTCGTTAGTTAGCTAACCTAACGGGTAATGACGGGACCCAGTGGCGAATGCGGATGGCATATACGTATATCAGTATATCTTCGTTTTTTGTGGTGTGATCAATTGATGGGACTGCATTGATTCGGATCAATGCAAGTTAAAAACAAACCTAATCTGATGTTGTTGGAACATTTTTCAAAAAGCTGTTATTGCAAGGACGTTTACTTTTGTTTTGCATCGTGGTATTCATTTGGAATATCCTGCTCCTCAGTCGACGAGGCAAGGGCCGAGATCCCTTCACCGGGAGTGACCCCTTGGACAAAAAGTTTGCGTCAGGGCATTAACTTCACTATAGCCGATTACTTTTGCTTTGCATCGCGGTATTCATTTGGAATATCCTGCACCCCATTCTACGGGGAAAGAGCCGAGATCCCTTCACCGGGAGTGACCTCTTTAGCAAAGGTTCTCGTCACTATATTTCTAAAAAGCTATCCGTTCCTTCAACGATATCAAGTTCATTACGTTAAAGGTTTTCGCCAGAAACCATTCGTAGCCCTCCGTCATTTCAGTTAAATATTCGGTAGTATTCAAGCTATGTATTTTGACCTCACGCCAAGGCATAGTGATTGGTAGCTGCCGGGTATTTATCTGTTGCATAGATAGATGCGTTGGTTTGGGACAGTCGTACTACTATTTTGGCCTACGTCAAGGGTATGTACGGGTGGGTTCAAATTAACCTGGATAATAACGGGCAGAACTTGACATGTGACTTATGATATTTTGACCTCACGCCAAGGTCATAAGAGCATGGGGCAGAAATCACATCGGGAGTTTCAAAAGAACTGAAACTTGCCAGACATGCGCATACCTTCTGGAGTGTGATGACGTGAGCGGATTCCGTCACGTTGTCATGCGATGAGAGTTGGATTCCGATTCCCACTGATGAGTTAGTTTACTCCTCGGGTAACCCCGACTAATTCTTCTTTCAGGTTTGGAGGAGAATTTGAGGTACAGTGGGAGGATTCCAGATTAGATAAATTGTGACCATTCTGATCTAGGTTAGAGTGCACGCTCAGTGTTTCTTTTCTCTCTCTCTTTGGCAGCGACCATTGACCCGACCCTAAGACTTTGACTCAGTGACCAAGTTGACCAAACCTTCTTAAACACCGGCTTTTGGATTGTCAGAGTTGCAAACCTCATTGCCACTCCTACTTTTACCCTTTTCTCCAGGACACCCCGTATTACTGCGAACGTCCACTTCCATTGGACAAAACCATCGTATGGTTAGATACGAACTCGAAGGAATTTATTCGAGGATGGTTTCAGGTTCTGGAGAAAACGGATAGGATTATTCAGTTGTCTTTTCCTTTTACCTTCTCTCAAGTTGTGAGTACTCCTTGGTTTAGGAGATAGTACACCTATTACGCAAATTGGATAGTCTTCTTCCAAACCTTAGGCTGGTGCCGACCGGTAGGGAATGAAGAAAACCAATTAGCATAACGATGGTGTGCAGAAGGTATTAAGTTCAGACAAAGCAAGGGATTAGTAAGAGGGCAAAGTAAATTGCAACAGATATTCACGACCAAACCAAATATTTCGTTACCACTCCCACATCACCTTTGTTTTTCTCCAGGACACTCCGTATCACTACGAAGATCCACAGTTTATTTGGATACTCCATCGTATGGTTATATACGAACTCGAATGGAACTGGTTCCAGTTCGGGGATGGATTCTGGTTCAGGAGAAATAGGAATAAGGTTTATTCGGTTGTCTTTTATCTTCACCCTCTCTCATTGTGAGTGTTCCTAGGATTGGGACAGTACACCCATTATGCTTATTGGATAGTCTTCTTCCAAATCATAGGCTGGTGCCGAACGGTAGGGAAGGAAGAAAACCATTTGGCCTAAAGGGGTGTGCAGAAGGTAAAGACTAAAGACATATGAAGGGATTTGGAGAGGTGGAAAAGAACTATACGGTTACAGTCGTGAATCTGGAAGAGGCATTACTAGGAATACCAGGATACCCCAACGAAACATTTCAATGTTTCAGTTTCACTGTGTACTATTAAAAGAAAACTGATTTCCCGATTAGACACTTACTCCAGGGTATGTATTTACCAGGTACGATTCTCACATCTGTATGGTTTTACAGATGATGAGTGGGAGTAGGTTATTGGGAATTGGGTGATCATCCTCATTGTATCGGGATTCGTTGTAATCGGTGATATTTGAGGAAATCACCTGGGCTGTTTGCCGGTCGGCAAATATTTGGTTTTGAATATCCGCTGTTATGCACCAATTTCAAAATGATATATCTGTACGTCTATTTTCATAGAGTGAGATATACCTTTCTGAAATTATGTCTACGACATTTACCTATATCAGTGGATGGTTAGGTAAGGAGCATTAAACAGCGGTGTAATTCTTCTTCACCATAAGTACAGTTTTCAACCTACGACACACAGTGAAAGAGTTATCAGACTCAAGGGACTTATACAGAGTATTGTATGTTGTCCAGTGTCCATTAGGACAGAGGGGTTGGTCCTCATACTATATTCTGTTTACTTTTAACTTCTCTAGTTCTTAGACATGTGTTTCGTAGAAACACAGGGTCTAAGTTTTGAGGAGTTATAGGTATTTGAATAGAGTAGAGAACCAAGTGTAGCAAGTATCGGGATTCTTCAAAGTGATCGAAGATGTAGATACTTGTGTATGGTATTCAGTTGATAGTAATGATAAAGAGATCTTGCTTCTCTTTCAGGTTACTCATAATTGGAAGTATTCCTAAGTTGAGTAACGCTGATCGGCCTCCTTCCATTTAGTTGACATGCGCTGGGGACAGCTGCATGATTTGAATCTGGTTCAATTAAATCAGTGCCTCTGTTTCTATATTGGATATAGAACAGTTCATATCTTAACGATGTTAAGGTACGGGGAGTTGTCCGGTTTATGATTAAAACCAGACACTGGACAACTCAAGGCACGTTTCTGTAATGGCTGTTTGTGGGTTGACCCAGGCTATGACGAGGGTTGATTTTCTACCATCTGGATGAACAATAGCGATATTGTTCTAGACTCGCCACAGTTTTATTAAAAATGGATTTTTTCAGAAAAACAGTAGTGGGAGTATGGTAGAACTGGAAGTGATTCCAGAACCACAAACGATTACTGAAGATTTGATAAGGAACTTAAAGATTCAATCTGAATTGACATTCCATTGGCCACTCCGCAGATAAGGTGGGTAACTTCAAGCACCCGAGAGGTACTCCGGTAGCCTCAAGGACGGTGACAGGGAAGTTCTTGTTTACCCACAATTGCCATTGCTGTTGTTCCAGGTTACGAGACCCGGCGGGAGGATGAGTATAGCGTCGTTCTAAACCAGTTTTAGAAGTGTACGTCTATATGACTCTGCCAGAGGGTTGTCGTAGTCAGTGGGAGCAGCGGAAGCATTGGTGGACAGGTTGCTTATGTCTATTTATAGACTAGAGCAGATGTAGCGGAGAAAGATCATCTATTTCTGACGTGACAGTCATGGGTTTGACTTCATCAGAATAGGGGATGGATCTGTTGAGAAGGTAGTAGGGTGTGATATCCTGGTATTTGGATGATATACACAAAGTAGGAAAAGAAACTCCTACACTACGATCGGTTATACTTTGGTCGTCACACAGTTGTTTCTCCACAAAGGAAATGGATTTTATATCAGACATACTGGTTACTAGATCTATGGTCTTAGATCTAGATTTGGGTGGTTTCCCAATTAGGGTACTTGACAGCATTCTAAGAGTATTTAGGATGGACGACTCCTGGCACGGTAGTGTACCTGCAGGTAATGGAGTCACCCTCTCCAAAGGTGTCTTACAGACTAAAGGGGAGAGGGACGGGCATGATTGGCAGATCACTTGCTCAGGCAATTGAGTCAATCGTGAGATGTCAAGTACCACACCAGATGTTGTTCTTGCACTAGATGCAATAAGTTGACATTAATCCAATCCTGGAGAAACAGTCGGAAGCAGTTTTAGAACATAAGTGGATGTTCTAGGGAAATGATAACGACAGCCTCATTCAGGAGACAGTTATCATTCCAGGCTTCCAAGGTGACATGGACGACAAGGAGGTTGTCAGAGTTATAGTTTTCCTTCTGATGAGGGGCAGTATTTTGGACAGGTGGTCCAAGGCAATACTGAGGGAGGCATGGCGCGCAGGATACTGATTAAGTTCAGTTGACGATACAGTCTAAGAAGTTTGGATTTGGAGTTCATTTATGAGCTAGGTCCCATCAGACATCCAGACATATTCTGAGACAGGTATTGCTCTTTTCGGGAGATGGCTTTCTCCGCGAACTTGAGATATAGAGAGACATAGAAAGAAACAACAAAGCGGATCCACTCACTAAGGCTATTCCTCGAACGCAATAGTTTCGCAAACGAGCTTTGTGAGACTGACTAGTAGAGGAGTTGGGTGTTCGGTATCACACGGGCTGTGAGTATGCGACATCGCAATAATTAGCCTTGAGTGCAAGTGGGAGATTGTTGGAGATAGTGCCCTCAGAGTCAATTATTAGGTCACAGGTACGTGATTGCAATGATTGATGGAGGACATATCCCGGTAGGACAGTCTTACTCGAGATGATAGTATGCTATCTGGTTTACCTTTATCATCGTGTACTGTTTTAGGTGACCTGACACGTCGCTATTACACGTTGATAGAGCCCCTAGGATTCTTGCTTGACCACCAGCAGTATGAGGGCGATCATATAAGTGGGAGATGGGGGTCTATAAGCTTATCCTTAAAAGGTCCCTAGTCGTGGGAGTTTCGAGACTGGGCATCGATACTCCATTAGTAGACTAGTGTATACAGTCGAGACCCCGACGAGGGGCGGTGGCCGGTCTCACAAGCCACTGGTGTCAGTTGGATCACCTAAGATGTATACAGGTGCTCATTGGGTTATGAGTACACCGGACAGGACTCGCCGGGAACATGCTAGTTGGTCATATACCAGACGTCAGATGGCAGTTCCCTGGTGACATGTGTGCAGGTTAGTTCATCGACCTGGGGATCGTCATTTGTCTCGTGTGAGTTCCCACTGTACTTTGATTACTACCCTACCACGGCTCAAAGGAGTCGTGCAAACAGGTTTTAGTTGGGTACAGTCCCGAGCCACATGGAGGCAGTGAGCGTATCTTCAGGGGTTCGTCTCTCCCGGTATTGGGGGTGAGGTCGTGCTGTGTCTAGGAGAGCCATTACACAAAGTCCTTGGCCAAGGCAAGGAGATTTACTGGTAGGTATTCCAGTAGTATCTCAGGGTGTTCTGGGCTACACTCCGACACGACTTGTACCGCTTTTGGGGGTCTGACTTTTACCAACCCCCTAGGCCCGCCATGCGATACTCATAGACGAACGGACCGGACTGCACGGATATTGTCACTGACAGGCTCAGTAGGGTTGTCAGGCTGAGTTCGCTCACAGACATCCCTTTTAGTCAGTACCTGGTAGCCCGTTACGTATTGGCTTATACCTCTGACGTGCTAGTGGTTAAATCCACAACCAAGGTGTTGATGAGTCTTTAGAGTCCCCCACATTCAGTTACTCAGCTTACGGGCGAAAGGATGTAGAGGCCGTATGGAGATATGGCAAGGTCCGATCAGAGACGTGCGGTATTGCACGGATCAGGATCGGACAGTTTGTACTATAGGCCGTATGGTTATATGGCAGGGTTCGTTCAGATACGTGCGGTATTGCACGGATCAGGATCGAACAGATTTTACTAGCCGGCTTTGGTATAAGCCGGATCCTAGTATAGTACAGTGTAGATTATGTCTCATTGCATTTGTATTTCGGTCGAAATACAAATGCGGGTGTGTATGCACAGTATCGGGGTTTTCCTGTAATTTATTACGGGACCAGTTTTCTGGAGTTGCCAGTTTGCTTTTCGTTTCGGCCAATTTCCATTGTTCCGTTCATTGGCCGAAGATTGGTGGAGGAGGGCTTATTTGCATTGTTGCAAATAGGCATTTGCGGAGGGGGTCTTTGCATTTTGTTGTATCATGATAGCACCATCCTTTGACTTGATTTCTTCATGATGGCTTGACTTCATAACCTCATCATGGCTTGACTTTTGTATGATGATGGAGGGACATGATGGTTGTTGATGATGAGGGGTGAGGTTGGTGGAGTGTTAGTTTACACTTGTGATCATTTCCTTTTGGATGATAACCTTTCCTCTCTCTCTCTTGGATGGGTGATGATTTTTGGCCTCCCTCATATTCTTTTGATACAACCTCCTCATTCTCACTCTCCCTATTGTAGTGGCCGGCCCAAGCTTGAGTGGGGCTGTCCAAATTTTATGGAGTGGGGTTTTTGCTCATTTGATGTTCCAAAATCCCCAAAGTCCCTCCATATAGTTCTTGTATCTTTTCCTCCACCAAAAGGCACCTCCATGAACCCCAAATGAGACACAATCCTCTACTACACATTCTACAGCAAACCTTGGGCACGTCGAGTAGCCGGCTTCGTGCCCGAGTTGCCTCGGCATTGAGGTGGGAGCCCGTAAACAAAGTAGGCGATGTGGTGCACTTCCGGCGACGAGGAGGAGACGGGACATTCCGCAGGAGATCGGGACGATGACGAGAAGACCGGAGGACTTGGATCGTCGGTATATCTCTAACCCATCTTCTAGTTAGCTTAGACTTGTTAATGGTTACGATCCGGGTGTTTAGTGCGCGGTGGTGCCGGTTTGCTAAGTCCGCAAAATTAAAGTTTTTCACCGCTTCCGCATTCCGGCGTCGGATTGACGGCCGGGGCGCCGCCGTGCACTTACAACACCATTATCGATGATGCGTATGTTACACTTACACAGATTTGCCGGCTCACACTCTTTCATCATCGATAATTGCTATGTCACTTACACAGTAGAATTGCCCCATCATATGTTTTGTTTCATGATATACTGATATGTTCACATCACTGTTCCATGTTGCATGATATACGGATATACTTACATTTCTGTTATATGTCGCATACATCATGCTTTATGATTATACGCATTGAGATATGCTGTTTTCATGAGATTTCTGGATTTGAGAACCGTGGTTATTTCAAAAGAAAGTATGTATTGTTTTAAAACCCCGGTTTCTCTTGATGTGTTATTTCAATGCGTCCACCATGTGTTTTCTCGGTTCTGAGACATGTGATATGTGAAACCCGATTCGAGAAGTTGGATGATCCGTTTGCGGGTTCATGGTGGACCCGGTATGGTACCCCCGGGACGAGAATGGAAGGTTGTGCAGTAGACGATGAACCTGGCAGAGGGACTACTACCTACCGGTGATTTTATTTGGGCTCGGCGGTTATCCGGAGGATACCGACCGGAGTCGTGTGATGATATGGGCCGATCCGGACTGACGGAGCCCGAGATATTGATATGGGCTGATCCGGACTGACGGAGCTCGAGGGCCGATCCGGACTGACGGAGCCCGAGAGATATGAGGATTTACGTGTCCATGTTGGACACGGGTTTCATGATGTTTCGAGTGTCGATGTTGTACACTCAGGTTCCTTGATTTTGATGTGTCGTTGATGGACACACGTTGATTGATATCCTCATATTCACATGCATATGGTTTCATGATATTTACATACATGATAATATTGTGTCATTGATGGACACGTGGATGAGATCCACAGGCATACAGGCATTGATTATATGGTTGGATGATATCCACATGCATATAGGCATTGAGTATAGTGTTGGCACATATGCAGATACGGTCACCCTAGATATCATAGTATTACCTTTATGATATAGTTGACCTAGGAAATCCTTATTTTATTCGATTTTTACCTGATGTTGTTTTCTACTCACGAGTTGGCAACTCACCCCCGTTTTGCCACAGTTCTTGCAGGTTGACTGCAGGGATCAGTACCGGCGTCGCTGGCACACAGTTGTATTCGGGTGATTGCTTTCGTAGGTGGTACATGTTGGATCGTACCACTCTTGTATTTATTATTCCTGTTATATCTAGTTAACTCCGTCAATCAGAAACTAGTATTTGTATAAGTAGTGAGACTTAGCAAGACTTGTAGTTGCGAGACTTGAGCGATGGGTTATATGTTCGCTTGGTGGGTTTGATGTCTTTCTTTACATTATTCTTTGTGTGGATCTTCGCCGTTGGGCGTCATATTCTTTATTATGACTTGTGTGTTTGTGATTCCGCCGATTGGCGAAGAGCTAGCTCCCGTTTGGGGATGCCTTTATTGTTGTTATGTATATGTGGTTTTTGATCAAAAAATACAAAGGTGGTGCTGCCCAAATTTTTTTTAAAAGACGAAACATGTTTTTCAACTAATAAAATCCACTTGCATTTTTTATGTTCCATTATCTATGCATTTAAGAAAACCTTTGATTTCATCATATCTTTATTTCAAAACTTCACCTCTTTTATTTTCTTTAAAAGGTTTAGATTTCTGGGCTTCGGCTTACTTAATTTACGTTACGCCTTTAGACGTGGCGTGATTTAAGTGCCGGTCATGAGCTAATATTTTCGGGTGGTGACAGGAACATTGGAAGAAGGACTGTCGGGCCCTAAAAGCCAAGAATCAGGGCACGAAGCAAGTTGTGGCTTCAGCTTTAGGTGTGTTTGTGATTGAAAAATGTTTCTCTATAAACTCTACTTCCTGGGTATTGGATACCAGATCAGGATCTCATATTTGTAATTCATTACAGGAGCTGAGAAGCCGTAGAGTTTTGAGGAAAGGTGATATGACCCTCAGGGTTGGCAACGATGCCAGTGTGGATGCTGTTGCAGTAGGATAATATCACCTAGGATTGGCGAGTGGACATATTTTGTTATTGCGTAACTGCTTTTGTGTACCCAGTATGGTATGCAATATTATATCTGTATCTTTGTTATCTAATGAAGGATATAATTTTGCACTTGTAAGAAATATTATAAATATTCACCTAAATTAAGAAATGGTTGGGTCAGGTACACTTAGTAATGGAATATATATTCTCAATCAACATCAAGTTTTCAACATCCAAAACACACTAAAAAGAAAAGCTTCATAATCAAACCAAGCTTTCTTATGGTATTGTAGACTTGGTCATATCAATGAAACACGACTGACTAAGATACATAAAGAAGGATACTTAGATCCGTTTGAGTATCAATCATATGCAACTTGTCAATCATGTATCAGAGTAAAGATGACAAAAACTCCGTTCATTGGACACGGAAAAAAAGCTATTGAGCTCCTGGAACTCATACACAGCGACATGTGTGGGCCAATGTCTACGCATGCAAGAAGTGGCTATTCCCACTTCATTACTTTCACAGATGATTTCTTAAGGTATGGACATGTATTCTTAATTAAACATAAATCCAAGGCCTTTAAGAAATTCCAAGAGTATAAGAATGAAGCGGAAAAGCAAACCGGCAAAAGTATCAAGATACTCTGATCCAATCGGGGTTGTGAATACTTAAGTGCCGTGTTCCTGGAATATCTAAAAGAGAATGGAATTCTCTCTCAGCTTACTCCTCCATTCATACTGTTCCCCTCCGAAGGACGGCGCGACAGGGATGTCTTGCCTGAGATTCGGGGCAGATGCTATTTGGAGTCATCCGTCCACCTCTCCGAAGATGCCAAGTTGATTTATGGCACCGTGTATCGAAGGTTTAGACGGATGCGGCCGATGTAGTAGACTTCGTCAGATTCCCCCTCGTTCGAGGGGTTTTTGATTGTGGAGACGCTCTTCCCTGCAGGCGTAAGCCCCTGCAGTTAATTACGCTACCGCATCGCGGTAACAACTTTCTCCTTCTCCAGCAAGTCACTTCGTGTCGTGGGTGTTTGTTTTGTTTGTGGTTTCCCGTGGATTGTATACGGAGACTAATTTATGTGGTCGCCCGTACGACGTGGATTAGTCCAAATCCGTATTTTCTGAGATTTGGGTTTGGGGTTTTGGTTTAAGGATACGTTAGCCATATTTGAGGCTAAGATCAACTTAAACGTTTGTTGAGGATACGTTCGTCTAATTTGAGACTAAGATCAGCTTAACAGGATCATTAAGATCCGACAAAAGAGCATTTGGGGGCTCTATTGTTCTAGTTTAGGGACATGGTGGTCCATTGCCAGTTTAGGGACATGGTGGTCCAACATTCCCATTTTGGGGACGAATATTGGTTTAAGGACATCATAGTTCATGAGTTTAAGGACCCCACAGTCCGTAGCAATTTGTGGTTGTCGGGACCCGTCACCTCTCTGACGACGTTGAAGGATTACAACGACAAATATCAGAGGAGTTCAGAGATGTAGCCTTGAACCGGGTGTAAATTGATTTGGGAGAGCAGTTGTGCTCAGTTCAATTTAATTTGAGGACTTACGGCCAGAATTGGGTTAAATCCATTTGAAAATGTTTAACATGAATGCACAGCATTGGGCTTTTCAATTAAATGCACAACATTTAGATTAGGCCTGTTAGGCCTTTTAATTGGGCTCTGCCCCCTTTTAATAATGCATTGCATTTGTTTTGGTCTGTTAGACCTTTTAATTGGGCTCTGCCCCTTTTTAATAATGCAGAGCATTTAATGGTCTGACAGTGCGCGACGTGGCCTGTCAGGCGCTCTGATCCAGTTAAAGAGCGCAGGGCGCCAGCACATGTGGAGGTGACACGTGTCACGCTCTGGTGAGCGCAAGTCTGTTAGCGCAGTGCGCTGCGCCAGTGCGCTGCTGAAGTGCGCTGCGCTAGTGCGCTGCTGACACGTGGTGCGCTCTGGTGCAGTGCGCCAACCCAAGAGCGCAGTGCTCTATTTTTTAAGAGCGCAAGGCGCTGATTGACACGTGGCGCTCTCTGGTGACTTGCGCCAGTCCAAGGAGCGCAACAGCGCAAATCAAGAGTGCAAGGCACTGTACAGTAGCGCAGAGCGCATCTTGATCAAATTTAAATCAAAGAAAAGAATCTTTTTAGAGGTTCTATCTCAAGATTCAAGAACCGATGGTTCATCAAAAGGCAATGCCTTTATATAAATCAAAAGATCTAAAATTGAAGTAAGTTACTTCTTTTTTCTTTTACTGGATCTTTATGATCTTCTTTTTTTTATTGGAGATCTTGATCATGTTCTTAGATCATTGATCTTTTTAGAAGAAATTCTTCTTTTATCAAAGGTTTACATTTTTTCTCTTTGAGGTTTTCTCAAAGTTTGCAGAGGAGCTCTGTATGTCCATGTCTCTCTCTTTTAGACTTGGAGTCTAGGGGCCTATATATAGGGCCAATTAGTTTGTTAGGTTGATTACAGAGATTTTTCTCTGATTGATTTGAGGATGTTTCCCCACAGTCAGATCTTTGATCCTAAGGCTTCTGTTTTACAGAAGACAATCTTCTTGTTTTTTTAACAAGATTAAAAAGATCTTTCTAGAATTTTAATTCTGATTAAATAATTTATTATTTAAGTTTTAGTGCTGGCACAGTTGGCGCAAGTGCACCTGCGCTTGACACGTGTCGCGCAGCGCAACTGCGCTGACACGTATCGTGCAGTGCAACTGCGCTAGCGCAACTGCGCTGACACGTGTCATGCAGCGCAGAGCGCAGCGCAACTGCGCTGACACGTGTCGCGCAGCGCAGAGCGCAAATCATCTGAAGCGTTGCTTCCTTTATTTTAAATTTTAAATTTTAAAACAGAGTCTTGCTCTAATTGAGGGAAACGGAAGCGTTGCTTCATTTCCCGCCTTGGAATTTGAACAGAGGTTTGCTCTGATTGGGGGAAACAAATGCCCCCCACCGTTGCGCTTACGTGGCCCCAGACGTGAGCGCAGCGGTGGCAGAATTCCAACCGTTGCGCCATCTTTTGGAAGTTGAAACGGCTTTCAATGCCTATAAATAGGACCTTTGATCTCTTAGATGATTTTTATCTCTTCATAAGATTTTTTATTCAGAGCCTCGCTCTATCATTCAAGCACTTTTAAAAGTTAAAACTCTAGAAAATTTCTAGGTAAAAATTAAATTAGATTAAATTAAACTAATTTTAAGAGCCTTGCTCTCAATAGATCCCTGATCTAAAGAAAACCCATTTAGGGTTTCATTAGCAGAGCTTTGCTCTATAGGTCTAAAGGGATCTAAAGAGAACTAAAGAGAACCCTATTAGGGTTCCATCAATAGAGCTTTGCTCTCTAAAAGGATTTTTCTTGTGTTTTCTTAATTCATTAATGAGGCTTTGCTCCTTCCAAATCATATAGTCTTGATGAATTATATCATCTTGCTTAATCAGTCTGTCTGCTAATTTTGTTAATTTTCTTTTACAGGAGTAATGGATGCCCACATGTACGACCTTGATGAAATCATCTCTTACGGAGACATCCGCCGACTCGGCCGTTCTCAGAATCGAGAATTCACAAACGCCGAGTGTGCCGAAATCATGAGTCGCTTCGACGCATACAATGGTCAACTGCTTCCTCGATGCTCCCCTCTCCTGAAGCTTATTGTGGGAGCAATTTGGGAAGCGCTTCCCCTATTCTTTACCGGCGTGCCACTCAGGGCGTTAGATGCCGCCGAGGATAAGGTGCACTCGGTGTACCTGATGAACCTAATCTCGAAGAGACGGCGAGACAATCTTGTCGATCTCCTGCACCAGGCCTTTCAACAGTCCGCCATACTTGCTGCTTATCGGAGGGTGGAGGACATCAGTGGGGATCCCGACGCTCGTGCTCGCGAAAGAAAGCACACTAGGATGGTCCGACAGGCTTGGAAAGTCCTAGATAAGGTCACTTTCGAGTTCCTCAATCCATGTCCTGAATTTGAGGTTTTGCCATTGTAATCATTTGGATAATGTCTTTGTTTATTTCTTTATAATTGTAAGAACCTTTCCGAGTATGAATGACAGATCTTTTGCCTCCTTCCTTTCATTTTCTGCTTTGTTATTGGCATATTCCTTAAGTAAGCATAGCCTGTAGGTGATATAGAACATTCCGTCTTGAATACTTTTGGGAGTAGTGATGGCTTAGGAAGCAGGTTCAGATCTGCTACCTAAGGCTTTTCAACTTTATGAGCCGTGAGAGTCTCATAAAGACTTTTCTTCCTACGAGTCGAGAGGATCTCGTAGGTGTATTTTCTCCTTAGGAATCGTGAGGATTCCTAAGTGGGTTTTCTTTTGAGAGTCGTAAAGATCCCACAAGAGAATTTTCTTCCTTACAAGTCGAGAGGACTCGTAAGTGATTGATGAGTTGATCTACTCCCGAGTTAATGCATTGCTTCAACAGGGAGTCGAGGGTTGACTTTGGGTTGTCTGTGCACCGCCGAGTCATGGAACTGGGAACTTTGCCACGGCTCCACTTTGCTGACGTTGTATATTCCTGCAGAGACACTGATTTCTCTGCGGGTCGGCGCGAATCGAGATATTCTCGTCAAGGACGCTGATTTCCCTGAATCAAGGTATTTGCCAAGGACACTGATTTCCTCGGGGTTGAGACGAATCGAGGTATTCCTGCAAAGACACTGATTTCTCTGCGGGTCGACGCGAATCAAGATGCTCTTGTCAAGAACGCTGATTTCCCTGAATCGACGTATTTGCCAAGGACACTGATTTCCTTGGAGTTGAAACGAATCGAGGTATTCCAGCAAAGACACTGATTTCTCTGCGGGTCGGCGCGAATCAAGATGCTCTTGTCAAGGACGCTGATTTCCCTGAATCGAGGTATTTGCCAAGGACACTGATTTCCTCGGAGTTGAAACGAATCGAGGTATTCCTGCAAAGACACTGATTTCTCTGCGGGTCGACGCGAATCAAGATGCTCTCGTCAAGGACGCTGATTTCCCTGAATCGAGGTATTTGCCAAGGACACTGATTTCCTCGGAGTTGAAACGAATCGAGGTATTCCTGCAAAGACACTGATTTCTCTGCGGGGCGAGACGAATCGAGCAGTTCTCGCAAGAATATCCTAACGTCACAGTTAACCTCTGCTCTTTACGACAGAGGTCCGTTAGGGTCTGTGGTACTTAGGGTTTTGTCCGTCGTACCGTCGCGTTGGCTGATGTATTCCTCGATAGGCAGTCTTGCTGTTCAAGCAGCCTTGCGATTGTCGTGTCTCCGATCCCTTCTGGGGCTGGACAAGACGTCTTCAAGCAATCCTCCTAGGCAGTTTGACCGTCGGAAGAGTAAGCATTAGGAATTTTGCCATGCCGCTTTTTACTTGAGGTTAGGCTCATTTTGGAGAGCCCTGATGAGTCATAACCACTCCACGCTGGTGTGGGATGATCTCCGATAGTCTTTCAGGCTTTATATGACTTGCCGTTAAGACCCTGAAGCTAGGAATTTGGCCTTTGCTTCGTTTGCTGGCATTGCGTCTGCTGTATCGAGACGAATGTCGTGGTTGTGTCTAGGTTGCTGGTGAACCGTCGAGGTTTGGAACTAGGGATTTTGCCGTGGCTCCTTTTGGTGATGTTGCGTCTGCTGTGTCGAGACGAACGTCGAGGTGGTGACCATTCCGCACTGGTGCGAGATGATCTTCGATTATCTTTCAGGCTTTATATGACTTGCCGTTAAGACCCTGAAGCTAGGAATTTGGCCTTCGCTTCGTTTGCTGGCATTGCGTCTGCTGTGTCGTGACGAATGTCGAGGTGGTGACCACTCTGCACTGGCGCAAGATGATCTCCGATTGTCTTTCAGGCTTTATATGACTTGCCGTTAAGACCCTGAAGCTAGGAATTTGGCCTTCGCTTCGTTTGTTTTGTCATGTCCGAATCCTGTTGGAGGAAGGACACTGTTGTTGACATTGCGTCTGCTGTATCGAGACGAATGCTGAGGTGGAGCTGGGATTTTGCCGTCACTCCGGTTTACTGACCATGGGGTCTTTTGTTGACATTGCATCTGCATCCTGCTGGACTGCAAAGGAACGTCGTTGTTGACATTATGTCTGCTGTAACGAGACGAATGCTGAGGTGGAGCTGGGATTTTGCCGTCACTCCGTATTGTTTCGACCATGAGGTCTTTCGTAGACGTTGCATCTGCATCCTGCTGGACTGCGAAAGAACGCCATTGCTGATTCTTAGGCTGTAGATATTGTCGTTAAGCTTTGGAACTAGGGACTATGCCGTGGCTCCGTTTCGTTGCGACTCTGAGGTCGGTTGTTGACGTCATGTCTGCATCTGGTTGGAGTGAGGAGAAATGCCGTTGGTGATCTCTAAGTTGTCAATATCGACGTCGAGACCCTGAAGTTAGGGATCTTCCTTCGCTTCGTTTGTTGACATTGTGTCTGCAATATTGCGACAAATGTCGAGATTGTCTCTAGGCTATCTATGAACCGCCGAGCTTTGGCTTCGCTTTCTGGTGGAGCCTGTTGGGAAGGTATGGTTCCCTCTTTATTTGTGCCCCTGGATTGTATACAGGGATTGATGTGATCTCACCTGTAGGGCAAAAGTTTCATTCATTTTTTTATATTATCATTTTATTTCCGCGATGCTCTATTATTTCAGCTTTTATATCGCGAAGGTCGCGATTGCCCAATCATTTCGGCTATTTTTCTTTTTACCCGCTGCTTTTTATTGCGAGCTGCCCAATCATTTCGGCTGTTTTTTTTTACTCGCTGCTTTTTATTGCGAGTTGCCCAATCATTTCGGCTGTTTTTGTATGCATACATTTTTATTTGCTGATTTCGTTGCAAGTTGCCCCATCATTTCGGTTATTTCATATGCATTTTTGGCTCGCTGATTTTTTATCGCGAGTGTGGAACTTGGAATCTGATGCCAATCTTAGCATCAGCATCGCTACGACTGGAATATTGCCATGAGCGAATCATCATTTGCCATGAAAGGACTTGGAATTTGATACCGATTTAGGCATCAGCATCGCTACAACTGGGATGTTGCCAGGAGCGAATCATCATTTGCCTCTGTCGATGTTGAATAAAGGTGGCTTAGTAAACAGGGTTAGGATCCTGTCGACTAAGGCTTATGACTTCATGAGCCGTATGGGTCTCACAAAGGTATTTCTCCCTACAAGTCGTGAGGATCTCGTAAGTGTGTTTTCTCCTTAGGAATCGTGGGGATTCCTAAGTGTATGTTCTCTTATAAGTCGTAAGGTTCCTACAAGAGTGCTTTCTCCTTATAAGTCGAGAGGACTTACAAGGGCTGTTCACCATGCGAACATATCCCCAGTCACGGATGGGACTTGGTTAGGGAAATGTTTATTCGCGCCCGTGGATTGTATACAAGGGTCAGTATTGAGCCACTTGTAGGGCAATATCGAAGGTCGTGAGGGTTTGCTTAAGAACAGGTTCAGGTCTCTGTAACTTAAGACTTTCAAATCTTATGAGCCGTGAGGGTCCCATAAGAGAGTTCTCCTTACGAGTCGTGAGGATCTCGCAAGTGTAATTTCTCCTTAGGAATTGTGAGGATCCCTAAGTGTGTTGCTCCCTTGTGAGTCGTAAGAATCTCACGTGGGTGGTTTCTCTTTACAAGGTCGAGAGGACCCTGTAAGTGTCTTTTAACGAGATTGCGCCCTTTTGGGTTTTCACAAACACTCGCCGGTAGCCCTGCTGTTTTTACTCACGGAGCCCTTTCGGGTTTTCATCCGTGCCCATTTTGCTTATGGACATACTGTCTTTTTTTCTTCTTTTTTTCACGTCAGCCTGAAGATGCTGCGGTAGTAGTTTAAAGACGTTTCGGTCATTAGCTAGTTTTAGGACATAGTGGTCCATGGGGCTTTCTCTATGAATGAGCATGATGCCCCCGGCATGTCCAGCTTTTTCGGAGCATGTGGTTGTGGCGGTCTCACCTTCCAGTTTTCGGACAGCGCGAACTTGCCCTGTTGGTATTGGTCTTCGACCCAGGTTTTGAAGACGTAGCAATTTTCGATCGGATGGCCCAATACTCGGTGGTAAGGGCGGTAATTAGGATCGTTGACGTCGTTCGGTCACGTTGGGTGTCTCGACTCCGGTAGAGTGATGAGCCCATTGCGCACTGCCAGTTTAAACAGTTTCCTTGTTTTATCCCGGGGAAACGAGTAAGGACGTCTCAACTTCTCATCGAGGGATTGCCGCTTGTTGCTTTAGCGAACAACCGGTCTCGGGTCACTCGGTTGTTGTTGAGCGTTGGCGACGAAGGTTGCTTTCCCTTTGCCCTTTTCATTCCAAGGCTCCGTCTTTGAAGAGGAAGGCCTATGGCCCATCTGGTCCATTTGGGCTAATTTGTCAATCAAGACCTGGAACGTGGTTGGTTTAAAGAACATCATGAACTGTGAAATAGTTGCATGAGAATCTAAGGTGCCCACGAACATGCCCACCGCTGGTGCTTCTTCGATGCGCTGTTTGCACTTCGACCACAAGTTCCGCCATCGGATTGCATATTGAACCCAAGATTCGCCCGGCTTTACTCTTGCATTGATCAAAACTGTTATTGGAGTACGCTCGCTGGCGCTTGTGAAACGCTGGGTAAACAACAACTCTATTTCAGCCTAAGTTTTGACGGAGTCGTTCGGAAGCTCGGAGTACCATTCAAACGCCATATCCGATAAGCTGCCGACGAATTGGCGAAGCAGGAGTTTATCATCGCCGCCGGTGTTGCCGCAAAAAACCCTGAACTGGGCAACATGTTGATGGGGATTTCCTGTCCCCTTGTAGACATGGAATTTTGGGATCGTGTAGGCCGGCGGGTATTTGGTCTGATCATACCAGCTCGGATATGGTCGTCCCGTTTTGACAACTTGACCGGCCGCCTCATTTGCCTGGTGGACTCGTATCTGATGAGCTATATAGTCATCCAAGGTAGCTTTGGAAATTGTCTCCTCCTTGGCCGTTGAAAGAGCCGGCGGTGGATTTGACGTTTCTCCTCTGTCATCTTCGAGGACAATCGGAGGATCTTCAGCAGGAGGATCCTGCTGGATCATCATACCCACCATGTCTTGGAACAGAAGGGTCATTCGTTTTATATTGGCTGCTTGTTCCGCAGCCTCTTTTTCCTTCTTTTCCAGTATTCTCCGAAGGAATTCGGCATCGGTTTCTTGCTCCTGGCGTTGATCCGAGGATGCTTCCGGGCTTTCCTTTGGCCCGGTGAGCGCGGCCATCGCAGTCATCATTTCTTGGAGCTTCTGCTGCTGCTCTTGAGCCTTAGTCACTGATCGCGTAAGCGGTCGATGACCTGTGGATATACGGCTATCCTCTTTCCCGGACGCCATGTAGACGGTATGTACTACCATGCCCCCGGACTTAGGGCGTTTGGGTTCAGTGCTTTTGACTTTTTTCGCCGGCACAGGGATCTTCTCCGATTTTCTTTTCTCAGGAGCGGTCGAAGTTGAGGGGGCCGTTGTTGTGGGCACCCAGGTGGCCGTCGTCTTCCGTTGCTTAACAGGGCGGTTTTCTTCCTTCGGACTTTCGACTTCTTATGCTGATGGGAGAAATTCATATCAATCACCGATTCCCGGACTCGTCACCAAGTCTTGTAGATTTTGGAAGACAGCCGTTGAGGAGATTGCTCCGTTTTTGTTTCTACGACGGTCTCTACCGGTGGCGGAGATCTTTTGAGCACAACAGTTGGTGAATTCCTGCGTACCCTGTTTAGCAGCTCAAAGTTGTTCCCGGTTGGAACAGCAGCATTAATTTCCATCGTTGGAGCTGGTGGAGTTAGCCCCGAGGGGGAGTTGCCCCCAGCTTTCCTTACCCGGCGCCAGTGACGACGGCGAGCATGTCGCGCGATTGGAGTTGGTTTAGCCGTAGGGTGACCTCCTCATGCCCCCTGTGTTGGTCAGAATTCGCTGGTATCAGCCTTTTAAAGACCGACGTCCGTTGAATGGGGACGGTCAACCTATCAAAAGCAGACTTCCGAGTAGGGGAAGCAATCTTGGTGATTTCGCCTGGAACGGGAGCAAGGATGGCTATCCGCTTCGGGATAATGCCTTCTAGTATTGCAGGCTTCTTCACGGGCCCGTTGGAGCTCTGGCTTAGTCTGTTAAAAATTGAGGCATTGGAGTTGGGAGACCCGTTGAGAGGGGCCGCAGTAGTAGCAAGCCGATCGAATACCGACTTCTTGGGAGCTTCTTGTGACGGTACAGGGGCGTTGAAGCTCATGGGTAGGAGTATGGTCCCGAAGAATAGTCCAGTGGTGGCTTGAGTTACCTGCTCCACTGGCATCTTGAAAAGGGAGGCCGCTTGGGGCCCGTAAGTCACTCCTCCAGCAAGGACAGAGTGAGAGTTGCAGTTGCAGGTAGTGCAGTTTGAAGCCATTGATCTTATGTTTTCTGCACGGAGCAAGACACCAAATCTAAGTACCTCAAATCCACAGGCAACCACAGCAAACCGCGATTCGTTCGCGAACACGACACATGAAGTGTGGAGTGGAAAGAGGAAAAGGTCCCACCGGGCGTGCCAGAATCCGTTCCCCTCCGAACGACGGCGCGACATGAACGTCTTGCCCGAGATTCGGGGCAGATGCTATTTGGTGTCATCCGTCCACCTCTCCGAAGATGCCAAGTTTATTTATGGCACCGTGTATCGAAGGTTTAGACGGATGCGGCCGATATAGAAGACTTCGTCAGATTCCCCCTCGTTCGAGGGGTTTTTGATTGTGGGGACGCTCTTCCCTGCAGGCGCAAGCCCCTGCAGTTAATTACGCTACCGCATCGCGGTAACAACTTTCTCCTTCTCCAGCTGGTCACTTCGTGTCGTGGGTGTTTGTTTTGTTTGTGGTTGCCCGTGGATTGTATACGGAGACTAATTTATGTGGTCGCCCGTAGGACGTGGATTAGTCCAAATCCGTATTTTCTTAGATTTGGGTTTGGGATTTTGGTTTAAGGATACGTTAGCCATATTTGAGGCTAAGATCAACTTAAACGTTTGTTAAGGATACGTTAGTCTAATTTGAGACTAAGATCAGCTTAACAAGATCATTTAGATCCGACAAAAGAGCATTTGGGGGCTCTATTGTTCTAGTTTAGGGATATAGTGGTCCATTGCCAGTTTAGGGACATGGTGGTCCAACATTCCTATTTTGGGGACGAATATTGGTTTAAGGACATCATAGTCCATGAGTTTAAGGATCCCACAGTCCGTAGCAATGTGTGGTTGTCGGGACCCGTCACCTCTCTGACGACGTTGAAGGATTACAACGACAAATATCAGAGGAGTTCAGAGATGTACCCTTGAACCGGATGTAAATTGATTTGGGAGAGCAGTTGTGCTCAGTTCAATTTAATTTGAGGACTTACGACCAGAATTGGGTTAAGTCCATTTGAAAATGTTTAACATGAATGCACAGCATTGGGCTTTTCAATTAAATGCACAGCATTTAGATTAGGCCTGTTAGGCCTTTTAATTGGGCTCTGCCCCCTTTAATAATGCATAGCATTTGTTTTGGTCTGTTAGACCTTCTAATTGGGCCCTGCCCCTTTTTAATAATGCAGAGCATTTAATGGTCTGACAGTGCGCGACGTGGCCTGTCAGGCGCTCTGCGCCAGTTAAAGAGTGCAGGGCGCCAACGCATATGGAGGTGACACGTGTCACGCTCTGGTGAGCGCAAGTCTGTTAGCGCAGTGCGCTGCGCCAGTGCGCCGCGCTAGTGCGCTGCTGACACGTGGCGCACTCTGATACAGTGCGCCAACCTAAGAGCGCAGTGCTCTGTTTTTTAAGAGCGCAAGGCGCAGATTGACACGTGGCGCTTTCTGGTGACTTGCGCCAGTCCAAGAAGCGCAACAGCGAAAATCAAGAGTGCAAGGCACTGTACAGTAGCGCAGAGCGCATCTTGATCAAATTTAGATCAAAGAAAAGAATCTTTTTAGAGGTTCTACCTCAAGATTCAAGAACTGATGGTTCATCAAAAGGCAATGCCTTTATATAGATCAAAAGATCTAAAATTGAAGTAAGTTACTTCTTTTTTCTTTTACTGGATCTTTATGATCTTCTTTTTTTTATTGGAGATCTTGATCTTGTTCTTAGATCATTGATCTTTTTAGAAGAAATTCTTCTTTTATGAAAGGTTTACCTTTTTTCTCTTTGAGTTTTTCTCATAGTTTGCAGAGGGGCTCTGTATGTCCATGTCTCTCTCTTTTAGACTTGGAGTCTAGGGGCCTTTATATAGGGCCAATTAGTTTGTTAGGTTGGTTACAGAGATCTTTCTTTGATTGATTTGGGGATGTTTCCCCACCGTCGGATCTTTGATCCTAAGGCTTCTGTTTTACAGAAGACAATCTTCTTGTTTTTTTAACAAGATTAAAAAGATCTTTCTAGAATTTTAATTCTGATTAAATAATTTATTATTTAAGTTTTAGTACTGAGACAGTTGGCGCAAGTGCACCTGCGCTTGACACGTGTCGCGCAGCGCAGAGCGCGGCGCAACTGCGCTGACACGTGCCGCGCAGCGCAGAGCGCGGCGCAACTGCGCTGACACGTGCCGCGCAGCGCAGAGCGCGGCGCAACTGAAGCATTGCTTCCTTTATTTTAAAATTTAAATTTTAAAACAGATCCTTGCTCTGATTGGGGGAAACGGAAGCGTTGCTTCATTTCTCATCTTGGAATTTGAACAGAGCTTTGCTCTGATTGAGGGAAACACACACCACAACACAACGGTGTATCAGAAAGAATGAATCGCACCTTACTTGATATGGTGCGTTTCGTGATGAGTAATGCTGAGTTGCCACCCTTCTTCTGGGGTTATGTACTAGAAGCTGCTGCATACCTATTGAATAAGGTTCCAACTAAATCTGTGCCTACTACTCCATATGAAATATGGAGTGGGAAGAAACCCTGTCTTATGTATCTAAAGATATGGGGTTGTCTTGCCTTTGTCAAAAAGGTTCATCTGGACAACCTCGAGGCACGTTCAGTATTGTGTAAGTTTGTGGGATACCCCAGGAATTTTAGGAGGTATTATTTCTATTACGCTGAGAAACAAAAAGTCTTTGTTTCTCATCATTCCCGCTTCATGGAAACTCAATTTATCGAAAAAGAGATAAGTGGGAGCGCAGTAGAGCTGGAAGAAATTCCATAACCACAAACTATTACTGAAAATTTAGTAGAACCTGAGATTTCAATAGAACCGGACGTACCTACGCCCCTCCGCAGATCTAGTAGGCAGTCTCATCCACCCGAGAGATACTACGGTTTTCTCATAGATGGGGATCGAGAGGATTGCATCATCGACGATGATGAGCTGACTAGTTTTCAGCAAGCCATCATGAGTAAAGACTCGGTGAAGTGGCTGGATGCTATGCGATCCGAGATGGAATCCATGTACACAAACCAAGTTTGGACTTTGGATTTTGCTCCTACTGGGGTAAAACCCATACGATGCAAATGGATCTTCAAAAAGAAGATTGGTGTAGATGGTCAGGTAGAAACCTACAAAGCTAGACTTGTTGCTAAAGGTTTTCGTCAAAGACCAGGATTGGACTATGATGAAACTTTTTCACCAGTGGCTATGTTTAAATCCATTCGGATCCTACTTGCCATTGTTGCCTTCCATGACTATGACATCTGGCAGATGGATGTTAAAACCGCTTTTCTAAATTGAAGTTTAGAAGAGTGTATTTATATGGATCAACCAGAGGGTTTCGTAGACAGCGGAAGCAGCGGAAAGGTGTGCAATTTGCTCAAATCCATTTATGGATTAAAGCAGGCATCGTAGAGTTGGAACATCTGCTTTGATGAGACAGTTAAAGAATTTGACTTTATCAAAAATATAGATGAACCTTGTATTTATAAAAAGATTGTAGCGAGAAATGTGGCATTCCTCGTTTTATACGTCGATGACATTCTCCTGATAGGAAATGGCATTCCTATGCTATAATCGGCTAAGCTGTTCTTGTCACAGAAGTTCTCTATGAAAGGCCTGGGTGATGTCTCGTACGTTCTGGGGATTAAGATCTATCGTGACAGATCTAAAAAAATGTTGGGACTTTCACAGTAGAGGTACATTGAAACCGTACTAAAGAGATTTAGTATGGAATATTCTAAGCGTGGTAATTACCCACTTGTCATGGAATCACCCTCTTCAAAGAGATGTCTCCCAAGACCGATGAAGAGAGGGTCCGCATGAGCATAGTACCCTACGCTTCGGCGGTAGGGTAAATAATGGATGCGATGTTATGTACCAGACCAGATGTAGCTTACGCACTTTGCATGGTAAGCAGGTATCAGTCCAACCCAGGTGAGAAACATTGGATAGCAGTAAAGAACATTCTTAAATACCTGAGAAGGACTGAGAAGATGTTCCTGATGTACGGTAATGGGGACCTCCAGATCGAGGCTTTTACTGACTCTGGCTTCCAAAGTGACAAGGATGATTCTAAATCTGTCTCGGGTTATGTGTTTACCCTCAACGGAGGGGCGGTCTGTTAGAAGAGTTCTAAACAGGACACTGTAGCAGACTCGACGATGGAGGCTGAGTACATCGCTGCTTGTGATGCCGCAAAAGAGGCACTCTGGATGAGGAAGTTCATTTCTAAACTTCAGGTGGTTCTATCCATTGCTAATCCAATACCTTTATATTGCGATAACAATGGAGCCATGGCTTTGGCAAAGGAACCACGGTCCCATTAGAAATCCAGACATATCTTGAGGCGGTATCACCTGATCAAGGAGATCGTAGATCGCTAGGACATCGAAGTGCAGAGAGTAGATACAAAAGACAACACGGAAGATCCATTAACTAAGGTCATCTCTCAAGTCCAGTTCGAAAGACTGTTCGAGATGTTTGGTATGCGGTACGCCAGCAACTGGCTCTAGTGCAAACGTTGGGTACTTAATACACCAATTACAGGCCTTAGTGCAAGTGGGAGATTGTTGGATATGTATGCCCTAGAGGCTTTCATTGTATAGGATACTCGGGATATGCATGTACAAGACAATTTTGCTCGATATGATAGTATGCTATCTGGTTTGCCTTTATCTTAACATGTGATGTGTTTTATTTTGTATTTCATATCTTGTATACATGTTGATAAAGCCCGTAGGATCCTTACTTGACTACCAGCGTTGTGATGGCAATCATACTTGTGGGAGCTGGGTAGTCGATAAGCACATTCTTAAAGTGTCCCTAGTCATGGGAGTATTGAGACTGGGCATCGATACTCCAGAGTAGACTAGTGTATACATATCTAGACCCTGACGAGGGGTGATGGATTGGTCCCGTAGCCATTGGTGAGGTGCACCTAAGATTGTATACAGGTTCTCACTAGGAGTGAGTACACCGTACGGACTCGCCGAGGACTGGCTAGATGGTTGTTCCCGCCAAAAATTTCTGCGCAAAAGAGCCCAAGTTGTCAAATGGCAGCGACACGCTTAAGAAAATGCGAACCGGTATTTCCCAGGCTGCATTTTAACAAACTCCCGAATGAGAAACAGCTAAATTCTGATGGAATCAAAAGTGTATCGAAAAAGCCTTCGATTTGATATATTATGGGCCTCATAATTCATCCGGGATCAAAAGTTACACGTGACCGGGCATCACGTGCTCACACGTGACCGGGCATCACGTGCACAGACACGTGACCATTTACAGGCAAAGCCTGTAGGCACTGAATAAAATAAATAATTGGAAATAATTAATCGGTGGGGTCACGTGACAACACGTGATAGGCTATTAAACCCTCTGAAACAATAGAATTAAATTCTAATTAAATAATTAATCAGTAGGGTCACATGCCAACAAGTGATGGGTTCCTAAGCTCTTTAATTAATAGAATTAAATTCTAATCAAACAATCAATCAGTGGAGTCACGTGTCCATGCGTGATGGGTCTTAAACCCACTGAAAAGAATTAAAAGTATAATAAAACAATAAGAAAAAACCCCAATGGGGCATCACGTGCTCACACGTGACCAAGGGTCACGTGCTGACACGTGATAGTTCCTGAGTTCTTTAAAACAACAGAATTAAATTCTTGCTAAAAGCTTAAACAGTGGGGTCACGTGCTCACACGCGATATGCATCTAAACCTTCTGAACTAATAGAATTAAATTCTAAATTAAGGGAAATCAAAAACCCTAATATTTATTTAAATCTTTCCAAACAAAAAGATTGTGCTCTGTAAAGTGAAGCACCGTTGGATTAAAAATCCAATGGTGATTAAAAATCACCAATTTATAGAAAGATTCTACACAAGGAAAGATTTCCCTAAAATTTGAATAACAGATAAGAGATCTTTTGGACTAAAAATCCAATGGTGAATAAAATTCAATGAGCTATCTACAAAATCATGTTGGTTACAAAATCAATTAAAATCTTTCAATGAAAAATTGAATAAACAAATTGATTCTTTTCTTTCTCCTATAAATAGGAACCAAGAAGAGAAGAGGGAGGATACTACTTTTTTTTTGGGAGAAGAACAGAGAGAAAAAAAGAGAGGAGAATTTAATTCTCAAGAGAGAAAAAAGAGAGAAGAATTTAATTCTCAAGAGAGAAAAGAAAATTTCTTCAGAAGAGAAAAAGAAACCCTAAGCGAGAAAGGGAAAGAGATCTAAGCTCCATAAAACAAAAAAAGAGAATTTAATTCTCAAATTAAGAGTTTAACTCTTCTGAATAAAGAACTTAGTTCTTCCTTTGGTAGAAAATCTGCAGAAGCAGATCTCCCCACAAGTTGAGAATTTAATTCTCATCGGGGAGATTCTGCCATGCAGATCAAAAACTCAGAGGGAGAATTGAGTTTAAGGAATTTAATTCTTCCAAATTCATGGGAATTTAATTCCTCCAAACAGAACTAGCGTTTAACCCTATATGAGAATTTAATTCTCCCAAATTCACTGGAATTTAATTCCTCTAAAACAGAATTAGGGTTTAACCCTATATAGGAATTTAATTCTTCCAAATTCATAGGAATTTAATTCATCCAAATGAAACTAGGGTTTAACCCTACATGAGAATTTAATTCTCCCAAATTCATAGGAATTTAATTCCTTCAAATGAAACTAGGGTTTAACCCTACATAAGAATTTAATTCTTCCAAATACATAGGAATTTAATTCCTCTAAACAGAACTAGGGTTTAACCCTATAAAAGAATTTAATTCTTAAAAAATAAGAGACTTAAAGCTCTCCATGCACAAAAAGATCAAGTATCTAACATGAGCACGTGGTAACACGTGACCCTTCATCCCAACGAACAAAAAGGAATGAATAAGGCATCACGTGTCCCCACGTGACCCTTTAATGGACTCCTCAAAATAAGAAGGAATTAGCCCAGAGGCAATGCCTCACATGCTCCCACGTGACCCTCAAAATAAAAGAAAACAAAGCGAAGGGCAGAACAGACTTTGGGTGCCTCACGTGTCCCCACGTGACCCATGACAAAACTCCTCTTTAAAAAAAGAAAAGATGGAGAGAACTGAAGGATTAAAAATCCATTGCATGGGCGCCCTCACGTGTCCCCACGTGACCCCTAACAAATCCCGTTAATAATCAATGCATGGGTACCCATCACGTGCCCACACATGATGGCCGTGAAGACTTAAGTGTTTAACACTTATTTGAATATTCTGAGAATAAAATAAAGGAAGCTTAGCCCAATCTTAGGGCACCTCACGTGTCCTCATGTGAGCGCTTCATCTTTTTAGTGTTTAACACTATTTTGAGTGTTCTGACCCTAGTGTTTAACACTATTTTCAGCACATCACGTGGGGGCACGTGATCGCCAAATATCCTCTAGTGTTTAACACTATTCTAAAGCCAGACTTAGCCCAAATTGGCTAAGTCTTTCTGAGTCAAGACTCCTCTTTGGTTAAACCCCAACTATATTCTTCCAAACTTGATCATTTCTTATGACATTCAAAGTAAACTCCAGAGCCATGATGAATGGTCAATGCCTAATAAAAGACAAAATGTTGTCAGATCCTCAAACCCTTGTTTAGCATTGCTAAATAATGGGAGGATGAACCCAGACAAATGTTCAATAGCTCAAACCAAGGTCTAACATTTTAAACCTTAATTGGACTTGGCCCAAGTTGGCCATAAGTCCTCAATTCAGATTGAACTGAGCCAATATGCTCATAATCTAATTAATTGATCTTAGTTCCAAATTGGACTACAGATCTCCTAATCAACTTTGTTTCAAGGGTACATCTCTTCACTCCTTTGATATTTGTCGTTGTAATCCTTCAACGTTTTCAAAGAGGTGACGGGTCCCGATAACCAATCATTCCATGGACTGTGGGGTCCTTAAACTCATGGACTATGATATCCTTAAACTTTAATAGACTATGACGTCTTTAAACTGGACTGTGGGGTCCTTAAACTCATGGACTATGATGTCCTTAAACTTCATGGACTATGATGTCCTTAACCTCGGACTGTGGGGTCCTTAAGCCCATGGACTATGATGTCCTTAACCTTGGACTGTGGGGTCCTTAAGCCCATAGACTATGATGTCCTTAACCTTGGACCGTAATGTCATTAAACTAATCGACCGCAATGTCCCTAAACTAAGACAACAGAGCCCAAATGCTCTCTTGTTATATCTAAACGATCCCGTTAAGTTGATCTTAGTCTAAAATTAGAATAAAGTATCCTTAACATACGTTTAAGTTGGTCTTAGTCTCAAATTAGACTAATGTATCCTTAAACCCAACCCCCAAACCCAAATCTAAGAAGATACGGATTTGGACTAATCCACGCCCTACGGGCGACAACATAAATTAGTCTCCGTATACAATCCACGGGCAACCAAAAACAAAACAAACACACACGACACGAAGTGATCATCTAGAGAAGGAGAAAGTGGTTACCGCGATGCGGTAGCATAATTAACTGCAGGGGCTTGCGCCTGCAGGGAAGAGCATCCCCACAATCAAAAACCCCTCAAATGAGGGGGAATCTGATGAAGTCTGCTACATCGGCCGCATCCATTTAAACCTTCGATACATGGTGCCATAAATCAACTTGGCATCTTCGGAGAGGTGGACGGATAGCACCAAATAGCATCTGCCCCCAAAATCAGGCAAGACGTCAGTCTTTCCCGTGTTTCGGTGGGGGAACAGATTCTGGCACGCCCGGTGGGACCTTTTCCTCTTTCCACTCCACACTTCGTGTGTCGTGTTCGCGAACGAATCGTGGTTTGCTATGGTTGCCTGTGGATTCGAGGTACTAAGATTTGGTGTCTTGATCCGTGCAGAAAATAGAAGGTTAATGGTTTCAACCTGCACTAACTGCAACTGCAACTCTCACTTCGTCCCGTCCGGAGGAGTGACTTACGGGCCCAAGCGGCCTCCATCTTCGCTATGCCGGTGGAACAGGTCACTCAGGCCACCACTGGATTATTCTTCGGGACCATGCTCCCGCCAACGAGCTTCAGCGCTCCTGTACCATCACAAGAAGCTCAGAAGAAGTCGGTCTTTGATCGGCTTACAACTACTGCGGTCCCTCTCAACGGGTCGTCCAGCTCCAGCACCTCAGTCTTTGACAGGTTGGGCCAAACTCATGTGGGCCCATGAAGAAGCCTGCAATACCAGAAAGGGTTATCCCGAGAAGGATAGCCATTCCTGCTCCCGAAGTCGTCAAAGCGGCTTCTCTTGCCAAAGGGCCGGTCTTCACAAGACTGACTGTTTCATCTCCCGTTCCAGGAGAAATCGCCAAGGCTGCTTCCCCTGCTCTGAAGTCTGCCCTCGATAGGTTGGTCATCTCCATTCAGGGAACATCAGTCTTCAATAGGCTGACAACGACAATTTCTGACCAAGACAGGGGGCATGATGAAGCCACCCCCATGCTGAGCCAACACCATCCGCGCGACATGCTCGCCGTCGTCACTGGCGCCGAGTAAGGAAGGCTGGGGTCAGCTCTCCGTCTGGGCTTACTCCACCAGCTCCAACGGTGGAAATCGATGTTGTTGTTCCAACCGGGAACAACTTTGAACTTCTTAACAAGGTGCGCAGGAACTCTCCGACTGCCGTGCTGAAAAGATCTCCTCCACCTGTGGAGAATGCCCCAAAGGCGAAGCTGGAACAGCCCCCTTAACGGCTGTCCTCCAAAATTTATAAAGTATGGCGACAGGTCCAGGAATCGGTGATCGACCAGGACTACTCTTGCCGATCAAAGAAGTTTAAAGCTCGACAAGGAGAAAACCATCCTGTCAAGCCACAAAAGGCGACAGCCGTCTGGGTGCCCGCTGCAACGGCCCCCTTGACTTCAACTGCTCACAAGAGAAGGAGGCCAGAGAAAGCCTCTGTGAACGCGGCAAACCGCAAGGACGTTGAATCTAAATGCCCCAAGTCCGGGGGCATGGCAATACATACCGTTTATATGGCTTCCGGAAAAGAAGAAAGCCGTGCTTCTACGGGTCATCGACCGCTTACCCGATCGATAACGAAGGCTCAGGAACAACAGCAACAGAAACTTCAGGAGATGCTGACTGCAATGGCCGCACTCACTGGGCCGAAAGAAAGCCCAGAGACCTCAGAGCAGCATCAGGAACAAGAAACCAATGCTGAATTCCTCCGAAGAATGCTCGAGAGGAAAGACAAAGAGGCCGCGGAACAAGCGGCCAACATAAAACGCATGGCGCTGTTATTCCAAGACATGGTCGGGATGATGATACAGCCGGATCCTCCGGCTGAAGACCCTTCGATTGTCCTTGAAGATGATAGAGGAGAAACATCAAATCCTCTGCCGGCTCTGTCAACAGCCAAGGAAGAGACAATCTTCAAAGCCGCGTTGGATGATTACATCGCTCAGCAAATACGAGTTCACCAGGCGAATGAAGTGGCTAGGTAGATCGTTAAGACCGGATGACCCTATCCGAGCTGGTATGACCAAATAAGGTACCCGCCGGGATATACGATCCCCAAATTCCACGTATATAAGGGGACGGGGAATCCACACCAGCACGTTGCTCAATTCAGGGCTCTGTGTGGCAACACTGGAGGGGATGATAAGCTACTGCTTCGCCAATTCATCGGCAGCTTGGCGGAAACGGTGTTCGAATGGTACTCCGAGCTTCCCAATGACTCCGTCAAAACTTTTACGGAGATGGAATTGCTGTTCACCCAGTGTTTTGCAAGTGCTAGCGGACGCACCCCAATCACCGCACTGATTAACGCCAGGATAAAGCCAGGCGAAACATGGGTTCAGTACGCGATACGGTGGCGGAATCTGTGGTCGAAGAGTGAGCAGCGCATTGAAGAAGCGCCTGCGGTAGGCATGTTCGTGGGTACTCTTGACCCTCAAGCGACCATATCCCATTTCATGATGTTCTTCAAGCCGACCACCTTCCAGGCCTTGATCGACAAGCTGGCCTAAATGGACCAGATGGGCCATAGGCCTTCCTCTTCAAAGACGAAGCCTTAGAATGAAAAGGGCAAAGGGAAAGAAACTTTCGTCGCCAACGCTTAACAACGAACGAGTGGCCCGAGACTGGTTGTTCGCCAAAGAAACAAGCGGCAATCCCTCGATGAGAAGTTGAGACGTCCTTACTCGTTTCCCCGGGATAAAACAAGGAAACTGTTTGAACTGGCAGTACGCAATGGGCTCATCACTCTACCGGAGTCGAGACACCCAACGCGACCGAATGACGTCAACGATCCTAATTACTGCCCCTACCACCGAGTATTGGGCCATCCGATCGAAGATTGTTACGTCTTCAAAAACTGGGTTGAAGACCAATACCAACAGGGCAAGTTCGCGCTATCCGAAAACTGGAAGGTGAATCCGCCACAACAGCACACTCCTAAAAGGGTGGACACACCGGGGGCATCGTACTCTTTTATAGAAGAAGCTCCATGGGAGGTCACTCTTTCAACCAAGACGAAAAGGATACTGAAGGATCTTCACACATGCCCGACAATCAGGTGGAAAAGCCCGCTAGAGCCTGAGATCATTGAGGGAATGCTAAAACCGCTCCCGATGCCGAGAATTGGTAGCAATGGTCAAAACGCTCAGGCCCAGCCGTCAAATTCTTCAAAGAAGAAGAAAAAGCTCGTGAAGCCAGGTGAAAAGCGCACGGATCTGCAAAAGCATATTGACACGCTGGAGGAATATAACCAGAAGGCGCGGACCCCGGTTACACTCCAAGAATTTCTCAACAATATCCTTCAGAGCGGAGATAACGACAATAACGACGGGGATCACTCGTCAGAAGAATCTGAGGACTATGTGGCAAGTTGTCACATGATCTCTCATTCGGCGTTAACTAACGAAGAAGCTCACTCGGCGATAGAAGACAGCATAAAAGAGCTGGGGGCAGGATCGAAGCCAAAACCCTTGGAACCGTCTGACGAGATGATCGACTTGCTACGGAACGAAGCCCGTCAGAAAAGCAAAGCCAATCGAGAGCACGAACTGGCTATATTCGAAAAAGCCAAACGCCGACGATTGGATGAAAAGGTCGAGGCACCCCAACCGGATCGAAGTATCCCTATCGTCAGCAAAAGAAAGCTTAAAGTAAGGAAACGGTTCGCTAGAGCCCTGTCAATAGGAATGAAGTTGCCCTCTTTCAGAGGAAATTCTCCTAGCAGTATACATCTTGATGAAGCGGACATACATCCTAACTTCTTCTTATACCATCAGAGGATTGCACACCCTACCGAGGAGTGCATAGCCTTTAAAAACTGGTGGCAGGGATATGTTTTCCACCGACAACACGTTCAACGAGCGAAGCGCAAGGCTCGTCGGGAACAGAAAAGCACGACAGATGAGCGCAAAAGAGCTGCTGGCAACTGTCACATAGTCGAGACCAAGGAATCGCAAGTTATCACCTTTGGAAGCGACTCTGACGAAGAAATCGCCCTCAGCCCTTTCTTCAAGGAATCCACCCCCGACACAAAAGATGCGAAGATTTGCGAGAAAATCTAGCTGCGTAATCGTACGTTGCCCGAAAAATCTCGAACCTATGACCGAAACGTCTTTAAACTACTACTAACCCGCGGCATCCCCAGGCTGACATGAGAAAAAAAGGGTACGTCCATAAGCGAAATGGGCACGGATGAAAACCCGAAAGGGCTCCGTGAGTAAAAACAGCGGAACTATTGGCGAGTTTTGTGAAAACCCAAAAGGGAACAATCTCGTTAAAAGACACTTGCAAGGTCCTCTCGACCCTGTAAGGAGAAACCACCTGCGTGAGATCCTTACGACTCACAAAGGAGAAATACACTTAGGGATCCCCACGATTCCTGAGGAGAAATTACACTTGCGAGATCCTCACGACTCGTAAGGAGAACCCTCTTATAAGACCCTCACGGCTCATAAGATTCAAAAGCCTTAAGTTACAAGGATCTGAACCTGTTCTTAAGCCATCACAACCCATAGACTGCCCTACAAGCGGTTCAATACTGACCCTTGTATACAATCCACGGGCACGAATGAACATTTCCCTAACAGAGTCCCACCAGCGACTAGGGATATGCTCACACGGTGAACAAACACTTGTAGGTCCTCTCGACTTGCAAGGAGAAAACACTCTTGTAAGATCTTTACGACTTATAGGAGAACACACACTTAGGAATCCTCACGATTCCTAAGGAGAAAATGCACCTACGAGGTCCTTACGACTCGTAGGGAGAAACACCTTTATGAGACCCTTACGGCTCATGAAGTCAAAAGCCTTAGTCGACGGGATCCTAACCCTGTTTTCTAAGCCACCTTTGTTCGACATCGACAGAGGCAAATGATGATTCGCTCCTGGCAATATCCCAGTTGTAGCGATGCCGATGCCTAAATCGGTATCAAATTCCAAGTCCTTTCATGGAAAATAATGATTCTCTCCTGGCAATATTCCAGTCGCAGCGATACTGATGCTAAGATTGGCACCAGATTCCAAGTTCCATACTCGTGGCGAAAAGTCAGCGAGCCAAAAATGCATATGAAATAGCCGAAATGATGGGGCAACTTGCAACAAAATCAACAAGTAAAAATATATGCATACAAAAATAGCCGAAATGATTGGGCAACTTGCAATAAAAAGCAGCGAGTAGAAACAAAAAAATAGCCGAAATGATTGGGCACCGCGAAAAATAGCCGAAATGATTGGGCAATCGTGAACTTCGCGATATAAAAGCTGAAATGATAGAGTATCGCGGAAATAAAAAAATTGAAGAATAAAACTTTTGCCCTGCAGGTGAGGTCACATTGACCCCTGTGTACAATCCATGGGCACAAACAAGAAGGGAACGATATCGTCCCACCAGACTCCATCAGAAAGCGAATCTAAATCTCGATGGCTCATGGACAACCTAAAGACAACCTCGACATTTGTCGCAATATTGCAGACACAATGTCAACAAACGAAGCAAAGGAAGATCCCTAGCTTCAGGGTCTCGACGTCAACATTGACAACTTAGAGATCAGCAACGGTGATCCTCCTCATTCCAACAGGATTCAGACGCAACATCACCAAACGGAGCCACGGCAAAGTCCCCTAGTTCCAAATCTCGACGGTTCACGGACAACCTAGAGACTATCTCGGAGCCATGGCAGAGTCCCTAGTTCCAACTCTCGACGGCAATATCTACAGCTTAGAGATCACAACAACGCTCCTCCTCATTCCAGTAGGATTTGAATACGACAATCAACCCCGGAACCATGGCAAAGTCCCCATAGTTCCGAATCTCGACGGTTCACAGACAACCTAGAGATAACCAACGGCGTTTCTCCTTACTCCAGCAGGATGCAGATGCGACGTCAACAAACAACCCCAGGGTCAAAACAACGGAACCATGGCAAAGTCCCCTAGTTCCAAATCTCGACGGTTCATAGACAGCCTAGAGATCACCAACGGCGTTTCTCCTTACTCCAGCAGGATGCAGATGCGACGTCAACAAACGACCCCAGGGTCAAAACAACAGAACCATGGCAAAGTCCCCTAGTTCCAAATCTTGACGGTTCACAGACAGCCTAGAGATCACCAACGGCATTTCTCCTTACTTCAGCAGGATGCAGATGCGACGTCAACAAACGACCCCAGGGTCAAAACAATGAAACCATGGCAAAGTCCCCTAGTTCCAAATCTCGACGGTTCACAAACAGCCTAGAGATCACCAACGGCGTTTCTCCTCACTCCAACCAGATGCAGACGTGACGTCAACAACCGACCTCAGAGTCGCAACGAAGCGGAGCCATGGCAAAGTCCCTAGTTCCAAATCTCAATGGCCACATCTATGGCCCGAAGACCAACAACAGTGTGCTTCCTCATTCCGGCAGGACACAGATGCTACACCATCAATCGGAGACATGGCAAATCCCCATTTCCAAGACTCTACGGTTCACAGACAATCTGGAGTCAACCAATGACTTCCCTGCCGGATCAACACTCCGTCTCGGAAACAAGTCAACCAAAAACCTCGATTCAGGGAAATCAGCGTCCTTAACGAGAGCATCTCGATTCGCGTCGATCCGCAGAGAAATCAGTGTTTTTGCAGGAATACCTCGATTCGTCTCGACCTCCAGGGAAATCAGTGTCCTTGGCAATATCTCGATTCAGGGAAATCAGCGTCCTTGATGAGAGCATCTCGATTCGCGTCGACCCGCAGAGAAATCCGTGTCTTTGCAGGAATCTCTCGATTCGTTTCGACCTCCAGGGAAACCAGTGTCCTTGGCAATATCTCGATTCAGGGAAATCAGCGTCCTTGACGAGAACACCTCGATTCGCATCGACCCGCAGAGAAATCAACGTCCTTGACGAGAACACCTCGATTCGCATCGACCCGCAGAGAAATCAGTGTCTTTGCAGGAATCTCTCGATTCGTTTCGACCTCCAGGGAAATCAGTGTCCTTGGAAAAAACCTCGATTCAGGGAAATCAGTGTCCTTGACGAGAGCACCTCAATTCGCATCGACCCGCAGAGAAATCAGCGTCTTTGCAGGAATACCTCGATTCGTTTCAACTCCGAGGAAATCAGTGTCCTTGGCTCAACACCTCGATTCAGGAAAATCAACATCCTTGACGAGAGCATCTCGATTCGCGTCGACCCGCAAGGAAATCAGTGTCTTTGCAGGAATCTCTCGATTCGTCTCAACCCCAGGGAAATAAGTGTCCTTGGTAAAACCTCGATTCGCGTTGACCCGCAGAGAAATCAGTGTCTTTACGGGAATACCTCGATTCATCTCAACCCCAGGGAAATCAGTGTCCTTGGCAAAACCTCGATTCGCGTCGACCCGCAGAGAAATCAGTGTCTTTGCAGGAATACCTCGATTCGTCTCAACCCCAAGGAAATCAGTGTCCTTGGCAAAACCTCGATTCGTCTCAACTCCGAGGAAATCAGTGTCCTTGGAAAATACCCCGATTCAGGGAAATCAGTGTCCTTGACGAGAACATCTCGATTCGCGCCGACCCGCAGAGAAATCAGCGTCTTTGCAGGAATACCTCGATTCGTCTCAACCACAGGGAAATCAGTGTCCTTGGCAATACCTCGATTCAGGGAAATCAGTGTCCTTAACGAGAGCATCTCGATTCGCGTCGACCCGTAGAGAAATCAGCGTCTTTGCAGGAATACCTCGATTCGTCTCAACCCCCGAGGAAATCAGCGTCCTTGGCAATACCTCGATTCAGAGAAACCAGCGTCCTTGACGAGAACATCTCGATTCGCGCCGACCCGCAGAGAAATCAGTGTCTCTACAGGAATATACAACGTCAGCAAAGCGGAGCCGCAGCAAAGTTCTCAGTTCCATGACTCGGCGGTGCACAGACAAACCAAAGTCAACCCTCGACCTCCTTGTTGAAGCAATGCTTTGACTCGGAAGTAGGTCAACTCATCAATCACTTACGAGTTCTCTCGACTTGTAAGGAAGAAAATTCTCTTGTGAGATCCTTACGACTCTTAAGAGAAAACACACTTAGGAATCCTCACGATTCCTAAGGAAAAAATACACCTACGAGATCCTCTCGACTCGTAGGGAGAAAAAATCTTTATGAGACCCTCACGGCTCATAAAGTTGAAAAGTCTTAGGCAGCAGATCTGAACCTGTTTCCTAAGCCATCGCTTCTTATCTCGATTCAGGGAAATCAGCGTCCTTGGCGAGAACCTCTCGATTCGTTACGACCCGTAAGGAAATCAGTGTCTTTGCGAGAATCTCTCGATTCGTCTCAACTTGCGGGGAAATTAGTGTCCCTACGCATAAAGAAAATTCTCTTGTGAGATCCTTACGATTTTAAGGAGAAAACACACTTAGGAGTCCTCACGACTCCTAAGGAGAAAAGACACCTACGAGATCCTCACGACTCGTAGGGAGAAAAGTCTTTGCGAGACCCTCACGGCTCATAAAGTTGGAAAGTCTTAGGCAACAGATCCTAACCCTGTTTCCTAAGCCATCACTACCTTATAAAGAGTTCAAGATGAACTGTTATCTACCATCTATGCGCCATACTTGCCAAAACTACATGCCACTGAAATGGAGAAGTTACTCATGAGAATATAAACTACTTCACGCCAGATCAAAACATAAAGAAACAGAAGGATGCAGCTCATGGACCTCAGGGTTTGGAACTATATCCCTTAAGAGTTGAGATTTGAGTCAATGATAGATGACGACGCCTGTTTCCGCTCACTATCTTCTCAGACCAAGGTTATAAAAGTTATATACCAGCTCGAAACCGGTCATACGCAATGTATTACTCTGCACTACTTAACCCACGCACATACCTACGTGGGCAAAGTAATCGGCGGCATTTGTTCCCGCCAAAAATTTCTGCGCAAAAGAGCCCAAGGTGTCAAATGGCAGCGATACGCTTAAGAAAATGCGAACCGGTATTTTTCGGGCTGCATTTTGACAAACTCCCGAATGAGAAAGAGCTAAATTCTGATGGAATTGAAAGTGTATCGAAAAAGCCTTCGATTTGATATATTATGGGCCTCATAATTCATCCGGGATCAAAAGTTATGGGGCGTCACGTGCCCACACGTGACCGGGCATCACGTGCAGACACGTGACCATTTACAGGCAAAGCCTGTAGGCACTGAATAAAATAAATAATTGGAAATAATCAATCAGTGGGGTCACGTGACAACACGTGATAGGCTATTAAACCCTCTGAAACAATAGAATTAAATTCTAATTAAATAATTAATCGGTGGGGTCATGTGCCAACACGTGATGGGTTCCTAAGCTCATTAATTAATAGAATTAAATTCTAATCAAACAATCAATCAGTGGAGTCACGTGTCCATACGTGATGGGCCTTAAACCCACTGAAAAGAATTAAAAATATAATAAAACAATAAGAAAAAACCCCAATGGGGCATCACGTGCTCACACGTGACCAAGGGTCACGTGCTGACACGTGATAGTTTCTAAGTTCTTTAAAACAACAGAATTAAATTCTGGCTAAAAGCTTAAACAGTGGGGTCACGTGCTCACACGTGATAGGCATCTAAACCTTCTGAACTAATAGAATTAAATTCTAAATTAAGGGAAATCAAAAACCCTAATATTTATTTAAATCTTTCCAAATAAAAAGATTGTGCTCTGTAAAGTGGAGCACCGTTGGATTAAAAATCCAATGGTGATTAAAAATCACCAATTTATAGAAAGATTCTACATAAGAAAAGATTTCCCTGAAATTTGAATAACAGATAAGAGATCTTTTGGATTAAAAATCCAATGGTGAATAAAATCCAATGAGCTATCTAAAAAATCATGTTGGTTACAAAATCAATTAAAATCTTTCAATAAAAGATTGACTAAACAAATTGATTCTTTTCTTTCTCCTATAAATAAGAACCAAAAAGAGAAGAGGGAGGATACTACTTTTTTTTTGGGAGAAGAACAGAGAGAAAAAAGAGAGAGGAGAATTTAATTCTCAAGAGAGAAAAAAAGAGAGGAGAATTTAATTCTCAAGAGAGAAAAGAAAATTTCTTCAGAAGAGAAAAAGAAACCCTAGGTGAGAAAGGGAAAGAGATCTAAGCTCCATAAAACAAAAAGAGAGAATTTAATTCTCAAATTAAGAGTTTAACTCTTCTGAATAAAAAAAACTTAGTTCTTCCTTTAGTTGAAAATCTGCAGAAGCAGATCTCCCCACAAGTTGAGAATTTAATTCTCATCGGGAAGATTCTGCCATGCAGATCCAAAACTCAGAGGGAGAATTGAGTTTAAGGAATTTAATTCTTCCAAATTCATAGGAATTTAATTCCTCCAAACAGAACTAGGGTTTAACCCTATATGAGAATTTAATTCTCCCAAATTCACTGGAATTTAATTCCTCTAAAACAGAATTAGGGTTTAACCCTATATAGGAATTTAATTCTTCCAAATTCATAGGAATTTAATTCCTCCAAATGAAACTAGGGTTTAACCCAACATGAGAATTTAAATATCCCAAATTCATAGGAATTTAATTCCTCCAAATGAAACGAGGGTTTAACCCTACATAAGAATTTAATTCTTCCAAATACATAGGAATTTAATTCCTCTAAACAGAACTAGGGTTTAACCCTATAAAAGAATTTAATTCTTAAAAAACAAGAGACTTAAAGCTCTCCATGCACAAAAAGATCAAGTATCTAACATGAGCACGTGGTAACACGTGGCCCTTCATCCCAACGAACAAAAAGGAATGAATAAGGCATGCTCACGTGTCCCCATGTGACCTTTTAATGGACTCCTCAAAATAAGAAGGAATTAGCCCAGAGGCAATGCCTCACATGCTCCCACGTGACCCTCAAAGTAAAAGAAAACAAAGCGAAGGGCAGAATAGACTTTGGGTGCCTCACGTGTCCCCACGTGACCCATGACAAAATGCCTCTTTAAAAAAAGAAAAGATGGAGAGAACTGAAGGATTAAAAATCCAATGCATGGGCGCCCTCACGTGTCCCCACGTGACCCCTAACAAATCCAGTTAATAATCAATGCATGGGTACCCATCATGTGCCCACACGTGATGGCCATGAAGACTTAAGTGTTTAACACTTATTTGAAAATTCTGAGAATAAAATAAAGGAAGCTTAGCCCAAACCCAGGGTGCCTCACGTGTCCTCACGTGAGCGCTTCATCTTTTCAGTGTTTAACACTATTTTGAGTGTTCTGTCCCTAGTGTTTAACACTAATTTCAGCACATCACGTGGGGGCACGTGATCGCCAAATATCCTCTAGTGTTTAACACTATTCTAAAGCCAGATTTAGCCCAAATTGGCTAAGTCTTTCTGAGTCAAGACTCCTCTTTGGTTAAACCCCAACTACATTCTTCCAAACTTGATCATTTCATATGACATTCTAAGTAAACTCTAGAGCCATGATGAATGGTCAATGCCTAATAAAAGACAAAATGTTGTCAGATCCTCAAACCCTTGTTTAGCATTGCTAAATAATGGGAGGCTAAACCCAGACAAATGTTCAATAGCCCAAACCAAGGTCTAACATTTTAAACCTTAATTAGACTTAGCCGAAGTTGGCCATAAGTCCTCAATTCTGATTGAACTGAGCCAATATCCTCATAATCTAATTAATTGATCTTAGTTCCAAATTGGATTACAGATCTTCCAATCAACTTTGGTTCAAGGGTACATCTCTTCACTCATTTGATATTTGTCGTTGTAATCCTTCAACGTCTTCAAAGAGGTGATGGGTCCCGATAACCAATCATTCCATGGACTGTGGGGTCCTTAAACTCATGGACCATGATGTCCTTAAACTTTAATAGACTATGACGTCTTTAAACTGGACTGTGGGGTCCTTAAACTCATGGACTATGATGTCCTTAAACTTCATGAACTATGATGTCCTTAACCTCGGACTGTGGGGTCCTTAAGTCCATGGACTATGATGTCCTTAACCTCGGACTGTGGGGTCCTTAAGCCCATAGACTATGATGTCCTTAACCTCGGACTGTGGGGTCCTTAAGCCCATGGACTATGATGTCCTTAACCTTGGACCGTAATGTCCTTAAACTAATCGACCGCAATGTCCCTAAACTAAGACAACAAAACCCAAATGCTCTCTTGTTGGATCTAAACGATCCCGTTAAGTTGATCTTAGTCTAAAATTAGAATAACGTATCCTTAACATACGTTTAAGTTGATCTTAGTCTCAAATTAGACTAACGCTTTCTTAAACCCAACCTCCAAACCCAAATCTAAGAAGATACGGATTTGGACTAATCCAAGCCCTACGGGCGACAACATAAATTAGTCTCCGTATACAATCCACGGGCAACCAAAAACAAAACAAACACACACGACACGAAGTGATCATCTGGAGAAGGAGAAAGTGGTTACCGCGATGCGGTAGTGTAATTAACTGCAGGGCCTTGCGCCTGCAGGGAAGAGCGTCCCCATAATCAAAAACCCCTCAAATGAGGGGGAATCTGACGAAATCTGCTACTTCGGCCGCATCCGTTTAAACCTTCGATACATGGTGCCATAAATCAACTTAACATCTTCGGGGAGGTGGACGGATAGCACCAAATAGCATCTGTCCCCAAAATCAGGCAAGACGTTGAAAGGTTCCTAGGCACCCTATAGAGTTCTCACAAGGCATCGAACATGCCAATTTAAAAAAAATGGTGCCGAGAAACCCTAGACTACGGATCTTAGACTAGATGTTTAGGCGAAACAAGAAACTAGTTAACTATTTAACTAGAAGTTAGATGCTACAACCTTTGTAGATCCGGATTTCCACTTCCTTAGCTCCACGAGTGCGTCCTCTCGCTGTCCATCTTGAACCTTGGACTCTCGTGACGGCTTCATCGGAGAAACGTGCGGAATAGGTCGTCGGCTTCGTGTCAAAGACGATCTACGTCGAGGTTGCACAAGCTCAAGCTCCGACTTCACAAAGTAGTGAAACTTGTGAAGAAAACACCCAAAACCACTTGGCAAGAGGTAGAGGATGAAGAAATAGGAGGTGGGTTCACTTTAGATTTGGATTTCTCTCACTAGATCTCAAGTTGCCATTAAAGTAGCAAGCTTGAAGAAGAAGAAGAAGAAGATGGTTATGATGAGTTCTATTAAAAAGAAATAGAAAATCAATACTTATCATAACTTAAACTAGGGTTAAGTGTAGAGAATAAACCATGGTGAATTAAGTGGGTTAGGGTTAAGCAAGAAGACAAGAATGGTTAAAGAAGTCAAAGCTTCATGAAGCTTCAACTAATGACAAAAGAAAGCCACCATTCTCTTTAAACTTATCCAAATAAATGAATAAACAAATAAATGAATAAATAAATATGCAAAACCCTAATTATCATAATAACCATGGTTTAATTTTATTCACTTAACCATATGATCAAGTATCATCAAACATGATACAAAAAAGTGCACAAAAGTATATCACATATACAATGTGCAATCCAAGTGAGAAAAATCCGTTTAAAGTGAACCAATACTAGTTAATGCAAAGTAATATATCAAATATATAATTATACATTAAATCATTAAATCAACATTTGATTCAATGATCCGGTCATGTCGCACATAACCGACTAGTATTCAATGTATCGATTTATCGAATCAATGATTCGATAACTAGGTCATATCGAATATAACCAATCGAAACATTTATCGCGAGAATGAAATACGGTATCACATACACGCATTATTCTCGCTCCCGCACATATCTCATATGCACTCCTATTTCGTTTCGCTTGAGCCAGGAAACCTCTGTGTAGGACTCTAAAGACTCGTCAATACGCCGGTAGCAGATGATGATCATATCAAGCACCCACAAGCCGCAAGCGGTCTGGTAAACGTAACGGCCATCCGGGCATTGATCGATCAGAAGATCGACGAGCTAGCCCGCTCACACTCCTGTGAATCCAACCAGTAACACTTACCGTACAGTCCGGTCTCTTCGTCTGATATGTCGCATATCAAGTCTAGGGGTGGTAAACGTCAGACCCCAATAACCCGATAAGTCGTGCCGATGTGAGGCTCGTAACGGGTCGAGAAACTACTGGTAACACTTACCAGCAAATCTCTGATCAGCCCTGGCCAGGGACTTTCCTGTTACGGCCAATCGAGCACAGCGCAACATCAACCCCCAATACCGGGAGAGACGAAACCCCTCCTATCGCTCATTGCCTCCATGTGACTCGGGACTGTGCCCAAAGACCACCGTTTTGCACGCCCTCATGGACGTGGTAAGGTGGAGATCAAAGCACAATGGGAATCACACAAGACTCTATGACGATCTCGGGTCTACAGACTAACCTGTACAAGTGTCACCTGAGAACTGCCATCTGACGTGAGGTATAATACCATCTGGGAGTTCTCGGCGAGTCCGTCCAGTGTACTCAGTCTCCACAGAGCACCCGTATACCATCTCTGATGTCAAACACCAATGGATATGGGATCATCCATCGCCCATCACATGGGTCAAGAAGCGTATACGCTAGTCTACACTGGTATATCGATGCCCCGTCTCGATACACCCATGACTAGGGACCTTGAAGGTTGTACTTATGGACTACCATGTCCCCACTAGTATGATCTGCATCATAGTCCAGGTAGTCAAGTACAAATCCTAAGGGCTTTACCAACATGTAACTATAAGACAGTATAAAGAGACTAGTGTACATGTTAAGATAAAGAGTAACCAGATAGCATACTATCATATCGAGCAAGAAAGTCATCTCTATATATATGTCCAAGCATCCAATATAATATACATCATCTGTACAATACTGGCCTCTAGGGCATACATACAACTAACAATCTCCCACTTGCACTAGGGTCAGCTGCTGTAGTATCGCATACCGAGCATCCCGAAGAGTCTCTCAAACTGTATCTGGGGAATGACCTTCGTGAGTGGATCCGCGGTGTTGTTCTTCGTGTCAACCCTCCTGACCTCGATCTCCCGGCGATCAACTATCTCCCGGATCAGGTGATACCGCCTCAGAATATGCCTGGATCCCTGATGGGACCTGGGTTCCTTGGCCAAAGCCACCGCTCCATTGTTATCGCAATACAAAGGTATTGGATGCTCAATGGATGGAACCACTCCAAGTTCAGTAATGAACTTCTTGATCCAGACAGCCTCTTTGGCAGCATCGTTGGCAGCGATGTATTCAGCCTCCATCGTCGAGTCTGCCACGGTTTCCTGCTTGGAAGTCTTCCAGCTAACCGCCCCTCCGTAAAGGGTAAAGACAAAGCCCGACTGCGACTTAGAGTCGTCCTTATCACTCTGGAAGCTCGAATCGGTAAAGGACTCCACTTGGAGTTCTCCGTTACCATACACCAAGAACATATCTCTAGTCCTTCGCAAGTACTTGAGAATGCTCTTCACAGCTATCCAGTGACTCTCTCCAGGATCAGCTTGATACCTGCTCACTACACTTAGTGAGTATGCTACATCGGGTCTGGTACATAGCATCGCATACATGATAGATCCTACTGCCGAAGCATAGGGTATCCCTTGCATGCGAGCTCTCTCCAAATCAGTCTTGGGAGACATCTCTTTGGAGAGAGTGACTCCAGAGATCGTGGGCAAGTTCCCACGCTTGGACTCTTCCATACTAAACCTCTTTAGTATGGTGTCAATGTACCTGGATTGGGACAATCCCAAAATCCTTTTGGATCTATCTCTATAGATCCTAATTCCCAATATGCAGGTGGCATCACCAAGATCTTTCATTGAGAATCTTTGTGATAAGAAGAGCTTGACCGCTTGCAGCATAGGAATATCATTTCCTATCAAGAGTATGTCGTCCACGTACAATACGAGGAAGACAACCTTACTCTCTGCCACCTTCTTGTAGATACAAGGTTCATCTGGATTTTTGAAGAAATCAAACTCTTTGATAACGACATCAAAGCAGATGTTCCAACTCCGCGATGCTTGCTTTAATCCATAAATGGATTTAAGCAGCTTGCACACCTTCCCGCTGCTCCCACTGTCTACGAAGCCCTCTGGCTGAGTCATGTACACGCACTCTTCTAAATCACCATTTAGAAAGGCGGTCTTAACATCCATTTGCCAGATTTCGTAGTCATGAAAGGCAGCAATGGCAAGCATGATCCAGATGGATTTAAGCATAGCCACTGGAGAAAAGGTTTCGTCATAGTCCACACCTGGTCTTTGACGAAAACCCTTTGCTACAAGTCTAGCTTTGAAAGTCTCCACTTTCCCATCTACACCAAGTTTCTTCTTGAAGATCCACTTGCTCCCAATGGGTTTTACCCCTTCAGGAGCAACTTCCAAAGTCCATACTTTGTTGGTGTACATGGATTCCATCTCGGACCGCATAGCATCCAGCCATTTCACTGAGTCCCTACTCGTGATGGCCTGCTCGAAGCTAGTTGGGTCATCATCCTCCATGATGCAATCTTCGCTTCCACCGTCAATGAGAAAACCGTAGTATCTCTCAGGTGGATGAGAAACCCTACCAGATCGGCGGAGTGGCTGGGGTTCATCGGGAACTACGGAATCCTCTGGTTCCACCAGATCTTCTGTTGTAGCTTCTGCAGCTAGAACCTCTTCCAGTTCTACCTCATGACCACTAATCTCTTTTTCAAGAAATTCCTTTTCTAAAAAGGTGGCATGCCGAGAAACAAACACTCTTTGTTCCTCAGGGTGGTAGAAGATATACCCTCGCGAATGTTTGGGATATCCAATAAACTTACACAGAATAGACCTTGCCGCGAGTTTGTTCGGATTTTGCGTTTTTACATAGGCCGGACAACCGCATATCTTAACATAATTAAGACATGGTCTCTTTCCTTTCCATATCTCATATGGAGTGGTCGGCACGGTTTTGGTGGGAACCATATTCAATAGGTCTGCGGCTGTTTCCAGTGCATATCCCCAGAAGGAAATTGGTAACTCAGCTGTGCTCATCATAGAGCGCACCATATCTAATAGGGTGCGGTTCCTCCGTTCTGATACACCGTTGTGCTGTGGTGTATATGGAGGAGTTAGCTGAGAGAGAATCCCATTCTCTTTTAGGAAGTCCAGGAATTCATTGCTCAAGTATTCACCTCCTCGATCAGATCGAAGGATTTTAATACTTTTTCCGGTTTGGTTCTCGACTTCTTGTTTATATTCTCTAAATTTCTCAAAAGCTTCTGATTTGTGTTTCATCAGGAACACATATCCGAATCTAGAGAGATCGTCAGTGAATGTAATGAAGTACGAAGAACCATCCCTGGCATGTGTAGACATGGGACCGCATACATCACTATGTATCAGTCCCAAGAGTTCGGTAACTCTTTCTCCGTGTCCCGTAAACGGAGTTTTGGTCATCTTGCCTTTGAGACATGACTGGCAGTGTCATAAGATGAAAATTCAAACGGATTTAAATATCCATCTTTATGCAACTTAGCTAGTCGTGTCGCATTGATGTGGCCCAGTCTACAATGCCACAAGAAGGATTCGTTGAGTTCAGAACTCTTCCTCTTGTGTGCGTTTGTTATGCTCAGAACTGTTGATTGATTTAGAACATAAATGCCATTGCATAACGTGCCTGATCCAACCAACTTTTGGTTACGAAAAATGTTCATAGCATTGTCCTGTAATACAAAATTATATCCCTCTTTACTTAATAAAGAAACCGATATAATGTTGCATATCAGGTTCGGCATGTAATAGCATTCGTTCAGAACCAATGTATTACCAGTTGGTAATACAAGGTGATATTCCCCGACAGTCTTGGCTGCAACAATTGCACCATTTCCTACTCTTATGTCCTTATCACCTTCTCCAAGTTCTCTACCTTTCCTAAGCCCATGTAACTGATTACATATATGGGATCCTGACCCGGTATCCAATACCCAGGACGTAGAGCAAATGGAGAAATAGTTCTCAGTAACGAACACACCCGAAGAAAATGCATCAACATGTACTTTCTTCATTCGGGTGGCATGGGAATCTTGGTATTCCCCTATTTCCTGTTCAGTCCTATAACTCTTATAGGTAAGAACGGAACCAACGTTCCCCAGCACAGTATAACATGCGGGTTCGGTCAATACATCCATATTATTATCTTGATTAAGGCATGAAATGGTCGCTACCTGGAGAGAGAGAGAAGAAAACACTTTAGCGTAAGCTCGTGCAAGATCAGATTGGTTATTATCTTATCTAATCAGGATGGCTCCCACTGCTTTTTATCAAATCTTCCTTCAAACCCTAAAAGGAAAGACTAGCCGGGATTAATTACACACTACAAGTTCGCCAATCTTTCAGCCAGGCCAGTGTCGGTACTTTGAGGGAGGTCCCCCGTGCTTTCGCACGAACCTAATTAATGTAAACCTCGTTTTCCCAGAGGCGTAACCTCGTTAACACCTTTCTAGACACCTACTTGATCGGCTAATTGTAATGTGTAAAACTCTTCCAGGAGTAACTCTTACTCGCAGTGGGTATCGGGATCCAACTATCTCATAGAAGGTATGCAATCTCATTGCAAATTTCAACACTTGAAATTCCCGATAATATTTTGCCCCTAGCGTCCTATGACCTTGACGCAGGCCAACAAACCATAGTGCGCTAGTCAAGTTCAACCCGTCATTTCCTGATTGAATTAAACCCACCCGTACGACCCTTGACGCAGGCCAACAAAGTCGCACGACTACCCTAATCCAATCTGCATCATATGCATAAGCAGATAAATACTAGTTAGCTACCGCACACTACGCCTTGACGCAGGCCAACAAACGTAGCACGAATACTAACTACTACTCATCTGAAATGACGGAGGGCTACGCCAGGTTTTTCTGAAAACCATGAGCGTAATGAACTTGATATCGTTGTAGAATCAAATGATGTTTTGAAATGGAGTGATTTTGAGGCTTTTCTAGTTTTGCTAAAGGAGTCACTCCCGGCGAAGGGATCTCGGTCCTTTCCTCGTCGAATAAGGTGCGGGATATATCATATATATCGCTGTGCAAAGCAAAAACCCAAAAGCAGTCAAAAGCAAACCGAGTGTGTAGCATCTGCCAGTTATTGCTAAAGGAGTCACTCCCGGTGAAGGGATCTCGGTCCTTTCCTCATCGAATAAGGTGCAGGGTATATCATATATACCGCTGTGCAAAGCAAGAACTGTAGCTACCTGTTTTATTTTAAAATTCGATTCCACAACATCTTAGGTTTCTTATCTTTCATTAATCACATTAATGAAGTCCCATCATTTAAATACCTAAACATCACAGATAGATATGACGTACACTTATGCCATCCGCATTCGCCTCGATGTCCCCTCGTGCACCGTTAGGTTAAGTAACTAACGACAGAGCAGGGCAGGGCTAGCGCGGGTGTAAAACATAAGTAACGTCTATATAATATATCATATATACTATATACTATATCCATCACAGAATCACAACACAGATATCGCAGCAGAATAAACATATGAAATATTGGATATACTAGGACGTCCGTGTTTTCAATACGAGCCAGTATAAAACACGGATTCCACGGTCGTGATGAATAGCCAATCCCATACCCATAGACCCCTACGAGAGCGGCAAGCAACCCTGCCAATTCTAGGGTTAGGAGACCCGGACTCGACTCCTCGAGTTGGTCTCCCACTGGACCCCAGAACCCGGTTACTTGTGCTCCCCTCCTTGGGTCTATCCTAATGCGGAAAAGTAAATAATATACAAAGGGTGACAACTTCCGCTACCTGGAAGTGCCCCAAATAAAAGAATATTACATACAAGTTTTTACATGAATGAAAATGAAAAACACTCATCTCACATTAAAAAAACCCGGCTATTCAAACACGACGATCCAATATAACATATCCAGCAACACATAACATCACATGTCATCAACGTAAGTAAATATGCGCATCCCAATTGTCGTTGACATATAGCAACGAAACCGGCGATATCACATATTACACTTACGGTCACAGAAAAGAAAGTGTAAAACTACAACAATTGGAATCCGCAACTTCTTTAGACATCACATGCCTAATCAAATGAAATACTTAGACATCACATGCCTAACAGTTATAAATCCCGCATTTTAGTCTCATTATCGAAAACACTTTTCAATATAAAGTGAAACTAAACCGCTAGATTTATAACATTCATTCAGTTATCACATTACTGTTTGTGAATTCCAATTATTGTATCACATTCCAGATAAATAGAAAATGTTAAACTTTCCGATCAAACAGTCGAATACCCAAGTTTTCCCGATACAGCTCAACACATGAAATAAGTCTAACAACATTCAGTTCGTGCCTCAGTACCGACGGTCCAGCCGTAGAAGGGTCAAGCCAACGCCTCACATGTGGCACGCCGTACTGCCCCAAACCCAAAGGTTCAAAGGGTAGTTCAAGACGGTCACATAATCGAGTTAAGGTTTGTTGTCTTCTAGAGGGTCCATCGCGTTACTTGCACTACTTAGAACGTCGTTAAACTACGAAAAAATCCAACACTTGGAAATTTCCCGACAGGGGATAAATTGGGTATTTATATCCGGTCGAACTTTTTAACATATTCTATAAATTATCCGGAAATACACAAAAGACGAAATTTGATAATCCGGTCGAAACACTGATTCCCAATAGTACCCCAGAATACTCTTCTGTAGAGTCACAATAAAAATGTCCCAGAAAATATAGCATTATATTTTATGAGTTACTGTGCAGAAATTATCAGCCAAAGGAATAGTACGGCCGCGGAACCGCCGCATCATGCATAGCACGTGCCGCGGTTCCGCGGTGGAAAAGTTGATTCAGGCCCTCATATTTCACAGTAATTCACATAACACCCTGCTTGATTTTCTGCATATTTTTAATTGACAAAAATCCCAAATTTTAGAAAAAGTCCAGAGAGCATTTTAGGGTTTTGGGTTTCGGTTCGATCGGGTTTCAAACGTCGTCGGGACTGTGCCTAAGGCTCTAGCTAGGCTCTGATACCAGTGAAAGGTTCCTAGGCACCCTATAGAGTTCTCACAAGGCATCGAACATGCCAATTTAAAAAAAATGGTGCCGAGAAACCCTAGACTACGGATCTTAGACTAGATGTTTAGGCGAAACAAGAAACTAGTTAACTATTTAACTAGAAGTTAGATGCTACAACCTTTGTAGATACGGATTTCCACTTCCTTAGCTCCACGAGTGCGTCCTCTCGCTGTCCATCTTGAACCTTGGACTCTCGTGACGGCTTCATCGGAGAAACGTGCGGAATAGGTCGTCGGCTTCGTGTCAAAGACGATCTACGTCGAGGTTGCACAAGCTCAAGCTCCGACTTCACAAAGTAGTGAAACTTGTGAAGAAAACACCCAAAACCACTTGGCAAGAGGTAGAGGATGAAGAAATAGGAGGTGGGTTCACTTTAGATTTGGATTTCTCTCACTAGATCTCAAGTTGCCATTAAAGTAGCAAGCTTGAAGAAGAAGAAGAAGAAGATGGTTATGATGAGTTCTATTAAAAAGAAATAGAAAATCAATACTTATCATAACTTAAACTAGGGTTAAGTGTAGAGAATAAACCATGGTGAATTAAGTGGGTTAGGGTTAAGCAAGAAGACAAGAATGGTTAAAGAAGTCAAAGCTTCATGAAGCTTCAACTAATGACAAAAGAAAGCCACCATTCTCTTTAAACTTATCCAAATAAATGAATAAACAAATAAATGAATAAATAAATATGCAAAACCCTAATTATCATAATAACCATGGTTTAATTTTATTCACTTAACCATATGATCAAGTATCATCAAACATGATACAAAAAAGTGCACAAAAGTATATCACATATACAATGTGCAATCCAAGTGAGAAAAATCCGTTTAAAGTGAACCAATACTAGTTAATGCAAAGTAATATATCAAATATATAATTATACATTAAATCATTAAATCAACATTTGATTCAATGATCCGGTCATATCGCACATAACCGACTAGTATTCAATGTATCGATTTATCGAATCAATGATTCGATAATTAGGTCATATCGAATATAACCAATCGAAACATTTATCGCGAGAATGAAATGCGGTATCACATACACGCATTATTCTCGCTCCCGCACATATCTCATATGCACTCCTATTTCGTTTCGCTTGAGCCAGGAAACCTCTGTGTAGGACTCTAAAGACTCGTCAATACGCCGGTAGCAGATGATGATCATATCAAGCACCCACAAGCCGCAAGCGGTCTGCTAAACGTAACGGCCATCCGGGCATTGAGCGATCAGAAGATCGACGAGATAGCCCGCTCACACTCCTGTGAATCCAACCAGTAACACTTACCGTACAGTCCGGTCTCTTCGTCTGATATGTCGCATATCAAGTCTAGGGGTGGTAAACGTCAGACACCAATAACCCGATAAGTCGTGCCGATGTGAGGCTTGTAACGGGTCGAGAAACTACTGGTAACACTTACCAGCAAATCTCTGATCAGCCCTGGCCAGGGACTTCCCTGTTACGGCCAATCGAGCACAGCGCAATATCAACCCCCAATACCGGGAGAGACGAAACCCCTCCTATCGCTCATTGCCTCCATGTGACTCGGGACTGTGCCCAAAGACCACCGTTTTGCACGCCCTCATGGACGTGGTAAGGTGGAGATCAAAGCACAGTGGGAATCACACAAGACTCTATGACGATCTCGGGTCTACAGACTAACCTGTACAAGTGTCACCTGAGAACTGCCATCTGACGTGAGGTATAATACCATCTGGGAGTTCTCGGCGAGTCCGTCCAGTGTACTCAGTCTCCACTGAGCACCCGTATACCATCTCTGATGTCAAACACCAATGGATATGGGATCATCCATCGCCCATCACATGGGTCAAGAAGCGTATACGCTAGTCTACACTGGTATATCGATGCCCCGTCTCGATACACCCATGACTAGGGACCTTGAAGGATGTACTTATGGACTACCATGTCCCCACTAGTATGATCTGCATCATAGTCCAGGTAGTCAAGTACAAATCCTAAGGGCTTTACCAACATGTAACTATAAGACAGTATAAAGAGACTAGTGTACATGTTAAGATAAAGAGTAACCAGATAGCATACTATCATATCGAGCAAGAAAGTCATCTCTATATATATGTCCAAGCATCCAATATAATATACATCATCTGTACAATACTGGCCTCTAGGGCATACATACAACTAACAGACGTCAGTCTTTCCCATGTTTCGGCGGGGAACAATGGTATTATACCGAGCATCAGATCGCAATTCTTTGGTAACATGATTGCAGATAGTCTGTCGACCTGAGGTCGTCATTTGTCCCATGTGAGTTCCCACCTGCTTTGATTACTACCCTACCACGGCTCTACTGAGTCGTGCAAACAGGTTTTAGTTAGGTACAGTCCCGAGCCACATGGAGGCAGTGACCGACTGTTGGGGATTCGTCTCTCCTGGATTAGAGAGTCGATGTCGCGCTATGATCGGTCGGTCAATACCATAAGTCCCTGGCCAGGGCAGATTGAGAATTACTGGTAGTTGGACCAGTAGATTCTCAGATGGTCTTGAGCCACACCGCCACGACTTGTCTGGTTATTAGGTGTTGATGTTTTCCACCCCTCTAGACCTTGCATGCGATACTTTCAGACGAACAGACCGGACTGCACGGAGATTGTCACGGACATGCTCAGTAGGGGTTCGGATGAGTTCGCTCATCAACCTTCTTTTCGACATGTACCTGGGTAGCCGTTACGTACAGCTAGTGCCGCTAACGGACTTGTGGTTAAATCCACTAACAGCGTACTGTCGAGTCTTTAGAGTCCCACACAGAGAGTTTCCCTGGTTCAGGCGAAACGATGTAGATGCCGTATCGTTTTTCGGCAGGGTTCCGATCATATACGTGTAATGGCTACACGGATGATGTTCGAACGGATAATACTAGTGGGCATTGGTTTAAGTCGGATTATAGTATTATATTATTGGATTATTATTATCTAATTGTATTCGTATTTTTTGGAATACGAATACGGGTATGTATATACGATGAGGGCATTCTTGTAATTTTACAAGACATGCTTCTAGAAGGAGACACCTTATTATTTAGATTTATCTATTTGTGGAAATGGATTAATGAGGTGGAAATTGGAGATATTTGTGGCATGGATGAAAGCATGGCTAAGTCATTTGTTTATTCATTTGGCTTTACTATTCAAGCATGGTTGCTTATTTTCTATGGAAAATAATCCATGATTGATTATTATTTTGACTTAGCCATTCTTTTTTGGCCTCCACACCTTAGCTCATTTGCACTTGCTCATTCTCTCTCCAATTTTTCTCTCCTCCTTCTTCCTCAAACCCTAACCCTCATATGAGTTGTGAATCCTAGAGTTCATGAGATAAAATACTCCATTCATCTCTCTCTACATTTTCTATGTTGTCTAGACTAGCAAACTATATATCTTAGTTACCTCACACTTGAGATTGAAGCTTGAACCATAGGCTCTCGGATGGATCATCTTCGACAAAGAGAAGACCGACGATTGAGTTCCATTCAAGCTATCTAGGAGCCAAGAAGTGGAGAAGAAGGTTCAAACCACCAAGGAGCTAAGAAAAAAAGAAGAAGATCCGAAGGACTTGATCAAGAAGGTATAACTTTTACATAGTAGTTAGAAACCTTATAACTCTTACATAGTAGTTAGAAACCTTCTTGTAGTTATTCATAGCTAGTTATAGTTTAATAAAGATCTTGGGTTGTCTTGGTCGATATTGTGAAGCCTCTTTGAAATAGAAAAAAATGTTTTTGTGTATTCCGTCTCCCCGTGGACTCACGGGGTCCGCGACATCGACTTACAAGTCACGACCACGATTTGAAATTGGTTAAACACTTGTTTTGTTAAGGGCTTGACATGAATAGCGATCAATGAAAGGACAAGGGTTGAGAGTGGGAAACCCTAATTCCCTCCAAGAACCCTAATTTACATTCATCACTATCGCTCAAGTTTTAAACTATTAAAAGATTAAAAGAGCCATTTTTAAATATTCATCCATTAACTACTAAGTTCTATGAACCCTGCAAGCCTTTTTATTATAAATTTTATATCCGTTTTAAAATAGAACGACAACAAACCGTCCAATCTTTTATCAACTCATCTAAAGCAAGACAACAGTTCACGTTTCCTTGCGGAAGATCCATACTCATCACAGCTAGCTATTAGTCACACCGTTTTGATTGCGGTTATTTACAAAACACTTTTTTTTCCGAACAATCAATCAAATGGCGACGTTGCCGAGGAAATGGTCATAATTTTTTTTCTTGTTATTCGGGTTGATTTCTTATAAAAATCTAGCAAACATAAAATAAATGAGAACCAAAACCATATCTTGCATTTTTAATGATTATTGTGCGAGTTTTGCAAGGGAATCTAGAGTAATTGGAGCAAGCAAACAGAGATTCGGAGATTTAAACTTTGACCAGAGGAGCATCGGGGTGCTCTGAAGAAATTTCAGCAGAAGACCTTTCAAACAAGCGGCGGAACCGTGGCTATTACTTGACTTTGGCGGCATAAGTGTGGCCAACTTGGGGTTTTAGGACCCTAATATCCTTTGGTTTTTTTCTATTATCTTTCTCTCTCCTCTAAAACTCCAATAATCTGATTTTACCTACAGAATTCTTTGCAAACAGCGCCGCTAAAAAATCATTTTGCGTGTTTTGATTTTGGTTTGTTTTGCATACTTAAATCGGACATTAAGGGGCAATCAACCCAAATTCAGATTAAAGCAGGTATAGCAGAGATGGATTATCTGTTTTGATGAGATGGCCGAAGTGTTTGATTTCATCAAAATGATAGATGAACCTAGTATTTGTAAGAATTGGGTAGGGAGTATTATCATATTCCTTATATGGTATGTGGATGACATACTCCTGATAGGAAGGATGTTCCTATGCTATAATCGGTTAAACTAAGATTGTCACAGATGTTTCTCCTTATAGGATTTGGATTATATATCATTGATCTGGGGACTATGTCTATAGAGATAGATCTAGTAAGTTTTGGGATTGTCCCAATTCAGGAACTCTGATACCATTCTAAAAGGGTTTAGAATAGATGAATCATTGTGTAGTAGTGTATCCGCATGTGGTGGAGTCACCCTCTCTAAAGAGATGTCTTAAGGACTGATGAGGAGAGAGACTCGCATGAATGACATTCCACTTGCTTCGGCAGTTAGGTCAATCATGCAATGTCAAGTACTAGACCAGATGTTGCTTTTTTCACTCGTTGTAGTAAGCAGATATTAGTCCAATTCTGGAGAAACAAATGGAAACGGTGTAGAACATATGAGGATGTTCTTGGTGTATGGTAATGGCATCCTCCATCAGGAGGCGGTTACCGATTCTGACTTCTAAGATGACATAGATGACAGAATATCTGTCGCGGGTTGTAAGTTTTCTCTTTTCTGAGGAGCAGTATGTTGAAAAGAGTTCTAAACGGAATACTGAGGTAGACATGGCGCTAGGTGCTGATTATGACTCAGCACAGGATACAGCCTAAGAACTTGTTGGATAAAATTGTTCATTTATGAACTCGGTCTCATCGTCTATCTAGACAAATTCTAAAGCAGGTATCGCTCATTTCGGGAGATAGTTAATCTCCGCGAAATTGAGATATAGAGAGATAAAGTTAGAAACATCATAGCGGATCTACTCACTGAGGCTGTTTCTCGAATACAGTTTTAGAAACTGTTAGTAGAGAAGTAGGGTATGCATAGCACATGAGATGTGGGTATGCGATACCGTAATAATTGGCCTTAAGTGCAAGTGGGAGATTGTTGAATATAGGTACCCTCAAGGTAATTATTGTAACTGCAAGAAGGCAATTACTAATTGAAGGAGGACCTATACAGAGAACAGTCTTGCTCGAGATGATAATATACTATCTGGTTTGTCTTTATTTTAATGTGTTTATGTTTTACTTGTTATCATGTATCACTCATAAATGAGATAAATCCCATAGTATCTTTGCTTGACTACTATGATTATAATAAGAATCATACTAGTGGGACCTGGCAGTCCATAAGCACATCCTTAAATATCCCTAGTCGTAGGAGTATCGAGACTAGGCATCGGTACTCCAGTTTAGACCGGTGTATACGTTTTTTGATCCTGACCGGGGCGATGGTTGATCCCATAGCCATTAGTGTTTGACACCGAAAATTATATACAGGTGCTCATTGGGAATAAGTTTTACTGGACGAACTCACCGAGAACTCTTAGTTGGTATTATACTAATTGTCAGATAGAAGTTCTCTGGTAACATGAGTACAAGGTAGTCCCTAGACCTGAGATCGACATTTTCCTTGTGTGTGTTCCCACTATATTTTGATTACTACACTACCACGGCTTTACTGAATCGTGCAAACAGGTTTTTGTTAGGTATAGTCCCGAAGCACATGGGGCAGTGAGCGACCGAAAGGATTCGTCTCTCCCGGTATAGGGAGTCGATGTTGCACTGTGCAGGACTTGACTATAACCAGAAGTCCATGGCCATGACGGGTGAGATAAACTAATAGGTGTTATTAGTTATATCTCTAGTGGTTATGAGTCCTTTTTCAGCATAACTTATCGAGTTATTGGGGGTCTGATAGGTTCCACCCCCCTTCCCCCCGGACCCGGTTTGCAACACTCTCAAACGAAGAGACCGGACTGTATGGTGACTGTCATTGATAGGCTCTGATTGCGTTCGTATGGGTTTGCTTGTCGGCCTTTCTTTTGATCAATGCCTAGGTAGTCGTTACGTGCAGCTAGTACCGCTGACGTGCTTGTTGGTTGACGGATATAATCATAACCTGCTGCCAGCGTATTGATTGAGTTTTTAGAGTCCCACGCAGAGGTTTTTCCCACTCAGGGGAAACGATGTAGTGCACGTATGGGGATACGTGCGGGAATTCGATTATATGTGATAATCGGACGTTTGATAATACCAGCCGATTTAGCCTTAAACCGGATTATTAAATCATGTGATGATTTAATAATATTATATATATATATATATATATATATATATTCTAGTATTATGTACTCTTCAAATTTTTTTTCTCTCATTTGTTATTCATATTTTTATACGAATACGGGTATATATATATGATACATATACAAGGTGATGTTTATATATTGTATATATATTTAGATATATATACATTGTTTTTGAACATCTAGAAGGGGCACCTTATTAAGTTTTTATTTTAAAGAAATGAAAAATGAAATGAGGTGCAAAGAGGAATGTAGAGAGGCATGGGCATTGATTATTTAATTTGGAGAATAGGATTTATATGATATAGTTGATATTTTCCAAATAAATTAATCAAGGATGCCTTCTCTTTAATCTTTTCTTCTCTTCTCGTTCTTCCTCCTTGCTCACTAGAGTTTGGACATGGTGATAGATGAGAGTGGAAATAATTAGAGTGCTAACTATATCCCTAATCTAGTAGCTTAGCAACCTATTAGATTAGGTTTCCTCACTTGATGACTTCATTAGTGGAGATGGAGCTTGCTTTGGGGTTTCCTCAACAAGGATCATCTTCGGCTTGGAGAACGGCTTGCAAACTCGATCGGGATAGCGACGGAGTCTAGCATGAGTCTTCCACAATTGGATGGATACGCTACAAAGGTTGTAACTGCTCTTGCTCCCTTGTTGTCTCTTGTTTTTGCTTTTAGTTGTAAATGAAATGATCTTATGATGGCTAATTGATGCTAAGTATTATAAAATTTTGATTATTCATTCCGCCGTGGTCCGCAAGTGTTGCAACCCTGGCATCATTAGCTAATAGATTTGGTAGAATCTTAAGATTCGATAGTTTCAGACGAACCCCAGCTACTCCGCAGATCTAGTAGGCATTCTCATCCACACGAGAGATACTACGATTTTCTCATAGACGGGGATCGAGAGAATTGCATCATGGAAGATGATGAGCCTACTGCTTTTCAGTAGGCCATTTCCAGTAGGGACTCTGTGAAATGGCTGGATGTTATACGATCCGAAATGGAGTCCATGTACACCAACAAAGTATGGACTTTGGACGTTGCTCCTCCAGGGGTAAAACCTGTTAGAGGCAAGTGGATCTTCAAAAAGAAGATTGGTGTAGATGGACAGGTGGAAACCTATAAGACAAGACTTGTTGCAAAAGATTTTCGTCAAAGACCTGGTATGGAGTATGGTAAAACCTTTTCTTCAGTGGCTATGCTGAAATCCATACGGATCCTACTTTCCATTAGTGTCGTCCATGAATATGACATCTGGCAGATGGACGTAAAAATAGCTTTTTTAAATGGCGGTTTAGAAGAGTGTGTTTATATGGATCAACCAGAGGGCTTCATAGACAATGGAACCAGCGGGAAGGTGTGCAAGTTCCTTAAATCTATTTATGGATTAAAACAGGCATCGTAGAGTTGGAACATCTTCTTTGATGAAACGGTCAAAGAGTTTGACTTCATCAAGAATGTAGATGAACCATGTATATATAAGAAGATTGTAGGAGGAACTGTTGTATTCCTCATATTGTACGTTGATGACATTCTCCTGATAGGAATGATATTCTTATACTACAATCAGTCAAACTTTTATTGTCACAAAGTTCTCCATGAAAGATCTGGGTGATGCCTCCTATATTCTGGGGATTAAGATCTATAGGAATTGATCTAAGAGATTGTTGGGACTGTCACAGTCCAGGTATATAAACATCATACTAAAAATGTTTAGTATGGAAGATTCCAAGAGCGGTAATTACCCGCTTGACACGGAATCACCCTCTCTAAAGAGATGTCTTTCAAGACTGATGAGGAGAGGGCTCGCATGAGTATTATACCTTATGCTTTGGCAGTAAGGTCTATAATGTATGCAATGTTATGTACCAGACCAGATGTACCTTATGCACTTAGCTTGGTAAGCAGGTATTAATAAAACGCAGGAAGAAGTATTGGACAATGAAGAACATTCTTAAATACCTGAAAAGGATTAAAGAGATGTTCTTGGTGTACGGTAATGGAGACCTCCAAATGGAGTCCTTTACCGATTCAAGCTTCCAAAGTGACAAGGATGACGGTAAGTCTGTCTCGGGTTATGTGTTTACCCTCAATAGAGGGGCGGTCTGTTGGAAACAAGACACCGTAACAGACTCGACGATGGAGGATGAATATATTGCTGCCAACGATACCGCCAAAGAAACGGTCTGGATGAGAAAATTCATTTCTGAACTTGATGTGGTTTCGTCCATTGTTGATCTAATACCTTTGTATTATGATAATAATGGGGCTATAGCGTTAGCAAAGGAACCACGGTCCCATCAGCAATCCAAACATATCTTGAGATGGTATCACCTGATCAGGGAGATCGTAGATCACCAGAAAGTAGATACAAAAGGCAACACGACGGATCCATTCACCAAGGTCATTCCTCAAGCGTAGTTCAAGCGGCTATTTGAGATGTTGGGTATGCGATACGCCAATAACCGGCCTTAGTGCAAGTGGGAGATTGTTGGATATGTATGCCCTGGAAGCTATTATTGCATTAGATGCTGTGGATATATATATATACAAGACAGTCTTGCTCGATATGATAATATGCTACTTGGTTATTTTTATTTTAACATTGTTGGGGTCAAAATTTGCACCCCTGGTTGACCGAGTCAAAGTCAAGGTCAACCCTAAGCCAGGTGGGTCCAAGCCCAGGTCAAGCGGGCCCATGCCCAAGTCGAGCTCGTGGCCAGCCTCCTCCATGCCAAAATATAGATCATGTAATAAATAATTTTTATGTAATTTTTTATGCATGAATGTATGCAAAATGGGCATAAAAGCCGAATTTTTGTAATGCTCATGGCTTATGTGCAAAAAGAAATGGCATATGAGCCATGAGATGGGCAAAATGCCATTTTGTAAAGCCCAATGGGCTATATGTAAATGTGTAAGCCTATATAAGGCAACATGATGATGAATAAAAAGATAGACTTTTCATTCTCTCAAAAACCTAGGGTTTGTGCCTCTTTCCCCTTTCTGAAGGTTCCAAACCTTCTCCTTTTTTTTGGAATTAAATCAAGAGTTTTACTCTTCCTTTTCCAAAACTAAATAGTTTTTCACCACAAAACCCACAAAGAGGAACTTGGATCTGTCATTAGATCTCAAAAAGAAGAGATTTTTAAAATCTCACATCCCTTGATCTTCAAGATTCCACCAAACGACAGTAAGAAGGAGACCCATCTCCAGAAACCCTACTTTGGGGAAGAACTAGGGCTCAAGGGGAGAAGCCCCTTCATCAGCTTCAAACATCCTTGGAGTTTAACTCCTCATATATATATATATATATATAGAGAGAGAGAGAGAGAGACACACACACACACACAAAAAAAATAATAAGTGCTCCTTTCTGCGAGTACAACTCCTATTGCAGGGACCAAGTCCCTTTTGCTACTCGAGCGCCCACGTGGTGATACGTGGTGCGCTAGCGCTCAGAGCGCTAGCGCTCTGGCGCCCAGAGCTCTAGCGCCCGAGCGCCCACGTGTTGACACGTGGCGCGCTAGCGCGCTTGCGCTCAGAGCGCTAGCGCCCAAAGCGCTAGCGCTCGAGCGCCCACGTGTTGACATGTGGCGCGCTTGCGCTCAGAGCGCTAGCGCCCAAAGCGCTAGCACGTGGCGCGCTAGCGCCCACGTGCTGACACGTGGCGCGCTAGCGCTCAGTGCGCTAGCGCTCTTGCACTCAGAGCGCTAGTGCCCAAAGCGCTAGCGCCCGAGCGCCCACTTGCTGACACGTGGCGCGCTAGCGCTCAGTGCGCTAGCGCCCGAGCGACCACGTGCTGACACGTGGCGCGCTAGCGCTCTTGCGCTCAGAGCGCTAGCGCCCGAGCGCCCACGTGTTGACACGTGGCGCGCTAGCGCTCAAAGCACTAGCGCTCTTGTGCTCAGAGCGCTGGCGCTGGCCCCACGCATCTTTTGGATGTCTTTTCCCTTTTTTTTAATATATTTACATATATATATATATATATACATATGTATACATATGTACACACACACATACTCCACGACACTGTCCCTGTTAGAAAAAATTTTCTAACGGGACGCTGCCCCGCACCCCGCAAGGGGGCTGCTAGCCCCCTTAACCCCCAACCCGCTATCCAGGTAGCGGGACCCCCGTAAAAACTCTGCGGGGCCCCCGATATATCCAAAACCCCTTCAAAACACAACACTGCACATTGAGTTTGCATGACCAGTTTAACCCGTCAATCGGAGGTTCTCTCACTCCAAGTGCGAGGGGTAATTAACGGCAGCTTAGTCCGCGGCTGCCGGAGATTCAGATCCCCACAATCAATAAACCCCTGCCTACCCTAGGCAGGGGGAATCTGTAGTACGCCTGACAAGCGCGCACGTATTCCCATCTCAATGGGGTGACGAAAAACACCCTACAGATTCTGGCACGTCCGGTGGGACCCTATCTCTCCTCCCATATTTCGGGTTAAACGTTCATGCGAACTCAATCAATATACATATCTATATTTATACTAAAATAATGCTCTTTCATGCAGGTTTTCAAGCAATCACCTTTCAACAATGTCTCCAAAGATAAACTCAGCTCTCAGCACGGCTCCCGTCTCCTACACGATGAAGATAGACTCCAGGACGGTCCTTCCGGCCAGCCTCGGGCGACAATGGGAAGAGCCGCCGCTACCATTCGGCTCTATCCTGTTCGTGTCAGCTAACGCCATCCCAGCTCCTCAAGCCCCGGTGACAGACAAACCGGTCTCGAAAGGCAAGAGGCCAAATGTAGTGGTCTCGAAGGCGCCCCAACTCAAACGCAAGTCGGTGTTTGAACGACTCTCCTTGGCCCCAGCTGGGGGCAAGGCCATCAACACCAACAAAGCAACAAGGCGTCTCGAGCAAGCTCCGGCGGTGCCCCTAACAACTGCTCGATCGGGTGTCTTCTCTAAGCTCCCCGCTAATCGACTCACGGTGGTTCCCCAGGAAACAAATTCCAGCCAAGCCCTTAAAATTGAGAAGCTAAGGCAGAAAAGGCTTAGATATAGAGCCAACAAAAGGGTTAGGGCTCCTGCTGGGCTGAACCTCATGAGGTTCGAGGAACAGGGTTACCCCGCCAAAGATGAGGGGATGGCTGAATATGTTATCCATACCGTCTACATGGTGGGCACGCGCCCCAGCGACAACCTTCGCAGCAAAAGCAAGGATGGGGCCACCACATCTCAAATCCAACCTGGTGTGAATATAGTTGTCACTTCTCAAGACCAGTATCCTCTGGAGGGTGATGAAAATCCTCCCAATGAGGCTGATAGGCAGAGAGAGCCCTCAGTTCATGAGGAGTCGGGCTCGAAAGCGAAGATGAGCCAACTTTCCATCCTAAGACCGCAGAGCAGCAACTTCTTTAAGAGCTCCGAAAACAGCTCAGAAGCAAAGACAAGGAGATGGCCAAGCTCTACTCAAAGATCGACGACTTGACAAATGTCGTCCTACGGCTTACGGCCCAAATTGCCTCTCATCCGCCCAATCAAGCGCAGGGCTCTGCTCATGAACCGGGAAACGGTGTCCCGAGACAGCCGACGCATATTCCCCCAAATCCAAAGGTGGGCGGACCGCACGAAAGCCAGTCGTATCCTATCTCAAGAAATGTCTTGGCTACCGATGACAGTAGCCCGCTAACTCAAGATCAAATCATGGATTTGGTTGCCAACAAAGTCAAATCATTGGTAGCTGAAGCCGAAGTGCAAAAAGATATCAGCAGTAGTGGGAGACCATATCCTGCTCAGTATGATCTGGTAGAATTTCCTAGCGGCTATGTCATCCCCAAATTCGGAAGATTCGATGGGACGGGAAATGCGAATCAGCACATCGCCCACTTTAAAACCTCATGCAGGAATACTGGGGGCAATGCTGCGCTTCTCCTCCGCCAGTTCGTTAATAGCTTAGCCGATGTTGCTTTCGACTGGTACGCGAGCATACCGGATGGATCTGTCATAACTTTCGTCCAAATGGAGTCTCTGTTTCGGCAGAGGTTCATGAGCGTTAGCGATAAGATCACCATCGCCGACCTCGTAAGGACCAAGCCAAAGAACAACGAAAGCAGCACATATTTTATAACCCGATGGAGCAATCTCTCCGTCAAATGCGAACCGCCGATAGAGCAGGACCAATCTGTCAGTCTCCTCGTCGGAAATCTCAACAATTGGATGGCCCCGTTTCTATGAACCGCGGGTCTCAAAACATTCCAAGAGCTGACCAGGAAAGTTCAGATGCTGGAGCGCTCAAAACAGGAGTCCTCCTCGGATTCCCAAAATAACAATAGGTCCTGGAGAAACCGAAATGACGATAATCGCAAAGGCGGGAACTCCGATGATTCTGAATCTTTCAACATTTCGGCTAACCGAAATAAGCAAGGAATGAGCGGGCCTAGCGCCAACCAGCCTCGGAAGCCGGTGTTCATAGAGGGAGGAGAATCTCCACTTAAAGAGAAGCTAGATAAGGTCTATTCCTTCAGAAGGGACAAAATCCGTAAAATATTCAAAGACGCCCTGAAGAATGGTCTACAACTGCCAGAGTCAAAAAGACCGCAGGAAGCGAATATGACCGACGACCCCAAATACTGCCGCTATCACAGAGTGATAGGTCATGCCATTGAGGGTTGCTTCGTCTTCAAAGATTGGGTCGAAAAGAAATACAAGGCAGGAGAGATATAACTGTCTAAAGGCGTGTTAACAAACAGTCCACCTGCGACCGCCAATTTCATACAAACGGAGACCGAAGTTCTTCGTGAAACTTATTCTCTCAGACATCTGCCTTTCTCTGAAAACAATCGACCACCACGTCATTAAACTGGGAACAATCGACCACCACGACATTAAACTGGGAACAATTGACCACCATGTCACTAAACTGGGAATAATCGACCTCTAAGTCGTTAAACTGGGAATGCAAAAAAAATATATATGTGTAAATAAAAAAATGTGTAAATAAAAGAAAAATAAAGAAAAGCCGAAATGATGGGGCAACCACGAATAAAAGCCGAAATGATAGGGCAATCGCGATCTTCGCGACAAGAAAAGATGAAATGATAGAGCAATCGCGGTAAAAAAACAAAAAAAAACGGCGAATGATGAGTTGCTCCTGGTACCATATTCCAGTGCAGCGATGCAGACGCCAACCAAAATCCAGTTTCCCAAAATTCTTCCAGCCCTACGGTTAGTCCCCAAATTGACTACCGTATACAATCCACAGGCTCAAATAATTCTCTCCATACCCATGCCCCACCGCAATCACCAGTTACGCGGCTGGTCTCCGCCTTTGGAATTATGCTCCATTGAGAAGACCCACTCATGTGTCCTCACGATACATGAGGAGAATAAACCTTTGTGGGATCCTTACGACTCATAAAGAAAAAACACACTTAGGAGTCCTCACGACTCCTAAGGAGAAACACCTGCGGGATCCTTACGACTCGTAGGGAGAAAATGCTTTTATGGGACCCTCACGGCCCATAAAATTGAAAAGCCTTAGGTGATAGGGACCTAAAACCTGTCTCCTAAGCCATCGCTCCCCAATCCCTGAATGGCGAATGATGAGTCGCTCCTGGTACCATATTCCAGTGCAGCGATGCAGACGCCAACCAAATTCCAAATCCCATACCCCAATGGCGAATGATGAGTCGCTCCTGGTACCATATTCCAGTGCAGCGATGCAGATGCCAACAAAATCTCGAAATTTTTCTGGCCCTATGGTCTGGATCATACATCCTGCAAAACCGTATACAATCCACGGGCGTAAAATGATCCCAATCTCTCCCAAGTCCTACCGGTGGGACCACGTACAAAGTCCCTCCAGCGATGAAGATTCAAAAAGAAGAAGAAGGTATGTCCACAAGCAAAATGGGCACGGATGAAAACCCGAAAGGGCTCCGTGAGTAAAAACAGCAGGACTGACGGCGAGTTTGTGAAAACCCGAAAGGGCTCAGACTCGAAAAAAAAAGAGATGAAATGCACTCGCAAAGTCCCCTCGACTTTGTGACGAGAAAATTCCCGCGTGAGATCCTTACGACTCATAAAGGAGCAACACACTTAGGAGTCCCCACGACTCCTAAGGAGAAAATACACCTACGGGATCCTTACGACCTGTAGGGAGAAAATGCTTTGTGAGACCCTTACGGCTCACAAAATTGAAAAGTCTTAGGTGATAGGGACCTAAAACCCATCTCCTAAGCCATCGCTTCCTGATAAGCAAGCGCAAATGATGATTCGCTCCTGGTACCATATTCCAGTGTAGCGATACTGATGCCAAGCAAAAATCAATTTCCAAGCCCTCCCGGGGCAAATGATGAGTTACTCCTGGCATTATTCCAGTGCAGCAATGCAGATGCCAAACCAAAACCGAAATCCTCAAATCCACTCATGGCAAATGATGATTCGCTCCTGGTACCATATTCCAGAGTAGCGATGCTGATGTCAACCCAAATCAAATCAAACCAACAAGCTCTGCGTCGGAATCATGCTTCGTCTCAGAATGTGCACCCCGTATCAAAATCATGCTTCGCCCCGGTGTATTTGCCTTCCCTGTCGAAATTATGTTTCATCTCGGAATCAAGACGGCCAACAAGCTCTACGTTGGAATCATGCTTCGTCTCAGAATGTGCACCCCGTGTCGAAATCATGTTTCGCCTCGGTGTACCTGCCTTCCCTGTCGAAATTATGCTTCGTCTCGGAATTCAGTCAGCCAACAAGCTCTGTGCCGGAATCATGCTCCGTCTCCGAATGTACCCCGTGTCGAGATCATGCTTCGCCTCGGAGTACCTGCCTTCCCTGTCGGAATTATGATTCACCTGGGAATCAACCTCTGCATCGAAAATATACTTCGGTCAGGATGTCTGCCGCTCATCGGAATGATGATCCGATCCTCTGGAATCATGCTCCGCTCATCGGAATGATGATCCGATCCCCTGGAATCATGCTCCGCTCTTCGGAATGATGCTCCGATCCATAGAATTATGCTCCACCCTTCGGAATGATGCTCCGATCCATGGAATTATGCTCCACCCTTCGGAATGATGCTCCGGTCCTTGGAATTATGCTCCGCGCTTCGGAATGATGCTCCGTTCCCTGGAATCATGCTCCGCCCTTCGGAATGATGCTCCGATCTCTGGAATCATGCTCCGCCCTTCGGAATGATACTCCGATCTCCCCGATCCCTGGAATCATGCTCCGCGTTTCGGAATGATGTCTGATCCTTAGAATCATGCTCCGCAAATCGGAATGATGCTCCGATCCTCAGGAATCATGCTCCCCGAAGGATACTCCGACCCTGGAATTATGCTCCGCAAATCAGAATGATGCTCTGATCCCCAGGAATCATGCTCCCCGGGATGATGCTCCGCCCCCGGAATGATGTTCCACCTCGAAGTTCAGCTTCAAGATCCATCAATTTCATGCACACAACTCAAATGGGCGGTGTGCATTTATTGATGGGGGCACTTTGTTGGGGTCAAAATTTGCACCCCTGGTTGACCGAGTCAAAATCAAGGTCAACCCCAAGCCAGGTGGGTCCAAGCCCAGGTCAAGTGGGCCCATGCCCAAGTCGAGCTCGTGGCCAGCCTCCTCCATGCCAAAATATAGATCATGTAATAAATAATTTTTATGTAATTTTTTATGCATGAATGTATGCAAAATGGGCATAAAAGCCGAATTTTTGTAATGCTCATGGCTTATGTGCAAAAAGAAATGGCACATGAGCCATGGGATGGGCAAAATGCCATTTTGTAAAGCCCAAGGGGCTGTATGTAAATGTGTAAGCCTATATAAGGCAACATGATGATGAATAGAAAGATAGACTTTTCAATTCTCTCAAAAACCTAGGGTTTATGCCTCTTTCCCCTTTCTGAAGGTTCCAAACCTTCTCCTTTCTTTTGAATTAAATCAAGAGTTTTACTCTTCCTTTTCCAAAACTAAATAGTTTTTCACCACAAAACCCACAAAGGGGAACTTGGATCTGTCATTAGATCTCAAAAAGAAGAGATTTTTAAAATCTCGCATCCCTTGATCTTCAAGATCCGACCAAACGACAGCAAGAAGGAGACCCATCTCCAGAAACCCCACTTTGGGGAAGAACTAGGGCTTAAGGGGAGAAGCCCCTTCATCAGCTTCAAACATCCTTGGAGTTTAACTCCTCATATATATATATATATATATATATATATATATATATATATATATATATATATATATATATATAGACACACACACACACAAAATAATAAGTGCTCCTTTCTGCGAGTACAACTCCCATTGCAGGGACCAAGTCCCTTTTGCTGCTCGAGCGCCCACGTGCTGACACGTGGTGCGCTAGCGCTCTGGCGTCCAGAGCGCTCTGGCGCCCGAGCGCCCACGTGCTGACACGTGGCGCGCTCAAGCGTCCACATGTTGACATGTGGAGCGCTTGCGCTCAGAGCGCTAGCGCTCTTGCGCTCAGAGCGCTAGCGCCCACGTGCTGACACGTGGCGCGCTAGCGCTCTTGCGCTCAGAGCGTTAGCGTCCGAGCGCCCACGTGCTGACACGTGGCGCGCTAGCGCTCAGTGCGCTAGCGCCCGAGCGACCACGTGCTGACACATGGCGCGCTAGCGCTCTTGTGCTCAGAGCGCTAGCGCCCGAGCGCCCACGTGCTGACACGTGGCGCGCTAGCGCTCAAAGCGCTGGCGCTGGCCCCACGCATCCTTTGGATGCCTTTTCCCTTTTTTTATATATATACATACATATATATATACATATGTACACACACACAAACTCCACGACACTGTCCCTGTTAGAAAAAAATTTCTAACAGGGCGCTGCCCCGCACCCCGTAAGGGGGCTGCTAGCCCCCTTGACCCCCAGCCCACTATCCGGGTAGCGGGACCCCCGTAAAAACTCTGCGGGGCCCCCGATATATTCAAAACCCCTCCAAAACACAACACTGCACATTGAGTTCGCATGACCAGTTTAACCCGTCAATCGGAGGTTCTCTCGCTCCAAGTGCGAGGGGTAATTAACGGCAACTTAGTCCGCGGCTGCCGGAGATTTGGATCCCCACAATCAATAAACCCCTATCTACCCTAGGCAGGGGGAATCTGTAGTACGCCTGACAAGCGCGCACGTATTCCCATCTCAATGGGGTGACGAAAAACACCCTACAAACATATATATATATTTTACCTGTTATTACATATCGCTAATATATGTTGATAAAGCCCGTAGGATCCTTGCTTGACTACCAGCACTATGATGTTGATCATATTTATGGGGGCTGGGTAGTCAATAAGCGCATCCTTAAAATGTCCCTAGTTTTAGGAGTATCGAGACTGCGTATTGGTACTCCAGAGTAGACTGGTATATACGTTTCTTGACCCCGACGAGGGGAAATGGATGGTCCCACAGCCATTGGTGTATGACACCAAAGATTGTATACAGGTGCTCATTAGGTTATAAGTAACACTGGACGGACTCGCTGAGAACTCCTAGATGGTATTATACCTATCGTCAGATAGTAGTTCTCTGGTGACATGAGTACATGGTAGTCTGTAGACCTGACATCGTCATTTGTCTCATGTGTGTTCCTACTGTACTTAGATTACTACCCTACCACGGTTTTAAAGAGCCATGTAAACATGTTTTAGTTGGGTACAGTCCCGAAGCACATGGAGGCTGTGGGCGATAGAAGGGATTCATTTTTTCCGGTATATAGAGTTAATGTCGCGCAGTGCACGGTTGTCCATCACTATAAGACCTTGACCAAGGAAGATGAGATTTACGGATAGGGTGATCAGTAGTTTCTCGGTTTGGTCATGAGCCTGAAACCGGCCTGACTTATCGGGTTATTAGGGATCTGACATCATCCATCCCTAGACCCGATATGTGACACTCTCAGACGAAAAGACCATACTGTACGGTGAATGTCACTTATACGCTCAAATAGGGATACGGACAGCTTTCTTTTCGACCTTCCTTTCGACAGATACCTGGGTGGCCGTTATATACAGTTAGTGCCTATGTCCTGCTTATAGTTATGGATTTTATCCAGTAACTCACTGCCGGCGTATTGTCGAATTTTTAGAGTCCCATATAGAAGGTTTTCTGGCTCAGACGAAACGATATAGTGTGTGTATGGCGATACGCATGGCAGTTCGATTAAACACGTGTATTTGATACACGTACTTTAAACGGACGTTTTAATAATACTAGCCGGTTTGAAAGAGTCGGATTATTAAATCAAATGTTGATTTAATATCACTAGTATTATAATCTCTTTTGGTATTCGTATTTTAATATGAATACGTGTATGTGTATTTGATGCATATACGGATGGGGGTGTGTATGTGTATTCTCATCCTTTTAAAGCTATGTAACGAGGATGCAGGCAAGTTTATCTCCTTTAGGTGAGCGCCAATTACCTCCTCATTTTAGAAGAAACTAGAATGAAAAAGAGAAGAGAATATATGTTCATTCTCTACTCTTTTTCTCTCTCTAGATTTTTCACTTGAGTTCTAAAAGGAAAAGAAAAGGCGAAGTAAAAGAGAGAAAGAGAAAGAGCAAGAGATCTTGACTACATCTTCTTCCTCATCACTTCTAGCAAAAGTAAGAGCAAGTTGCATCACTTTAGTGTTCACTTGAGTGAAGCTTTAGCTTGGACTAGGGTTCCTTCGCGTAGATCATCTTCGGCAAGGAGGATCGATTTCCAAGCTAGTTCCCGGTGGACTTGGAGCTAAGCTAAGGGTATCTACGTACTCGTAGACACGCTACAAAGGTAGCTATCCCCTTTTAAACTCTAGTTTAGCTCTTGTTGTTTGCTAGTTAAGTGTTTGGTTCGATTTCTAGGGTTTTTTAGTTGCTAGCGCTTGTTTAAAAATTGTTGTTTTCAATTCCGCCTTGACCGCAAGTCAAGCGGCACGAGCACTAGGAACTTACAGATGATGATCGGCCCGAAGATGACGATGTCGAGAGAGAACGTTGCTGTTGATGGGGGTTCTCGTTATTTGAGTAGAGGAATGAGAAGAGTAGGCAGAGATGGGTTTTCTCGAGTTGGTTTCTCAGGTGCTCGGGGAATCTCGGTGGAGAACAAGATGATGGAGGTGGACACGAGGAAGAGAAGAGAATAGGCAGCTAGGGTTTTTAGAAAAGGCAGCTAGGGTTTTTAGCATGAGGGCTTGGTGTTTATATAGGGATTTGTCAGTTATTTGAGAGAAAATATAACGCGAGATCTCCGGAACGCGATTAATTAAATTTGAGCCGGCTTAAATTTATGATGAGCTGTCTCAAAACAACAGAAGGGAAATAGGATTTTCCATGTGCATATTGAGTCGTCTCAAGGTAGACTTGAGCCGTCTCACGAGTAGTTAGAGCTAGCTCAATTTCATCATGAGCCTCCTCGAAGAAATAGAGAAGAAGTAGTTATTCTAAAGGACTTAGGAGCCGTCTCTGGCACGTTTGAGCCGGCTCAAGCAAACAGAAAAGAAATAGATATTAAGAATGACTCCTGAACCGTCTCAAACATTTATGAGCCGGCTCAGGCCGAGTTTTAAACTGATATTTGAGCTGATATGTCACTTGATTCATTACATGAACATGGAATCAAATAATATTCAAAAGATCATTTTTTTTGGATTTCAAGATACTAGGGTGTTACACAAGGCTACTAGAATTTTTCATGCAGGGAACAAAGGAACACTATTCAAGCAAGAAACCAATTCCACGACAAGAAACAAAGAGAGCATAATTCCTTTCTCAAGAAACCCAATATGAGATTCTAAGGTACACTTTCATATAAGTAGACGGTATATATGTAAAATATATGACTCTTCATGACTATATCCATCATCTAAACTTTTGGAATAAAATCAAGAAGTGGTTCTCTGATAAATGGAGGGTTTAATGCAGCCTGGATCTTCTTCTTCTTCGGCACAACGCTCGTACATGGATTTTGAACCAAGTTCGCAATGGATGCATGGAAATGAAAGCGATACTCTAATTCTTCATGCTGCAGGCATGATTTTTATATTTTTGTATATAAATAGAAGGTTAATTCAATATCCTCAATATCATCGTATCAAGACAATTTTCCGTGATTTTTCATTCTCATTTTCATTAGTATTCTCTGATCTCGGTTCTTCAAAAAATAAGGGAATGATAGTCAAATAGAACATTTCATTATTAAAAAATAATTGAAACAAAATAGTTATAGAATAGAAATATATGTGTTGAATAAGCTCATTATATCAATTACAGAAATACTTGTTCTCTTAAAAGAAATAATCCAAAGTTTTGATAGATATTAATTTTATTAAAGAACACTCAAAGAGTGTTTTGAGCATCAAATATTTTGATATTTTTCCACACATGGACAGAACGTCAAAACAAACATAACGTAAATATCTTTAATTATTTCATATAGATTTCAAACAAAAAGTCGTTGATTGCTTACTGCACAGCTTCATTGTTTTTGGCAACATCCGAGAAAAGGATCGAATCTATATGAATTTTAAATTTTAAAAATTAATAATAGAATGCTTAATCCCATTGCTGATAGGAATTAATATGAAGACATGCCAAAATACAATTGTCATATATATTTTCCTCAACCATTAGTATTCGCTAATTATATAATGCAGGATTCAGCAAGGAACAAATGAAGGTCCTAATCAGCACATCAGGAAGCCTCAAAATTAGCGGTGAGCGCCCTTTAGACGGTAACCAATGGCTTCGCTTCGTGAAAAACTACGAGGTTTCGAAAAATTGCAATCCTCATGGAATTGAAGCAAAGTTCGACAAAGAGGAGGGGCTCTTATACGTCGTTCTACCAAAGAAACAAGCCCGTGCACAAACGCAAGAGCCGTTGTTGATTCCCAGCACTAAAGTTACTACAAGTAACGATAACTCAAATAACGCAGAGAAAATTACGACGAAGCTGGGGAGTGCTCTGCTGACTATTGCAATAGCAATTGTTCTTCTGGTCATTGGGAGCTATTTGGCATTTAGATTTAGATTTCTTGGTAGGCTATGAAACTTATTAATTGTTTCCACTGTAAATGTAATGAGATTGTTGGTTTGAAATAAGTGTGCATGCAGCATAAATTGCTACAAATATTGCCCTCATATAATAGTTGAGGTGTAATCTTGTGAAATTAATGTCATTCTTTCCCAATTGTATATGTTAGCTCAGTAAATATCATAAATGATTCATAATAGTATGAAAGGAAATGCTTTCTTGTCAAGCAAAGTTTCAAAAAGGTTATTCATCCTTTTTCAACTTTTAAATGGAAACAAACAACTCATATGAAAAACATATGAAAAAATTCATCTTATGTAAAATCATACATAAATATTATCTTAGAAATAATAAAAGAACATGAAATAATTCTTCGATCGGCCTCATCAGTACCTTAAGAACCTGTTAAAAGAAAAGGTATGGTGTACTAAAAATAAACGATCTTTAGGAAGGACCTTGAAATTTTGAAATAAGTGGTTTGTTATATTTGTATGTTTTTCTTTTTTGTTAAAGAGAATTTCGAAGGGGGAAAACATGCATGGCATAAAAATGATATTGAAAAGACAAATCATGGTAGTAGGTTTGATAGGGTGCTAGAAATACCAGGACTGTCTCCGACTCTGAAGGTTCTAGCTTTGGCCCAAGCAGTATAGTTGAATTTAAGGTTCCAACCCTATTCGTCTCCGATAATATGTTGTGTGGTTCGGCCATTTGATCAAAAAAGGTGATGGTGCTGGAGCTTCCCACATCGGGGTTATGAAAGGAGCCAAGGAAGCAAGACCTTCGAAGACATTGATAACTAGCCTATTTATAAAACTTAACCGTCCAAATAAATACAAATAGAAACCCAAACAATTGTGGAAGAGACATTGACAGGTCCGGTAATTTTCAATTTAATAAGATGATATGAAATCTTTTCGATGGATTCTCATGACTGCGATCAAATTTGAGAGCTGTCTGGTACTCTGTTGTCTCAAAATAAAAATAGAGAAACGTGTTAGCATGTTTCCTTTATAATTGGTATCAAAACATGTCTTTTGACTTCTGGTGCAAATCCAACATGATGTGATAAAACCAACGCAGCATAGTCTAGAAGTAAAATTTGCAAGCTACAGGTGAATTTTTCTATTTTTTTCTTTTTGCTGCATAGTTGGGTCCTAGGTCACATTAATGAGCTTCTTTGATATAATTCCAGACAATTCAGATACAAGCAGCAGTCCTTAGAATATATGCAAAATTACAAGTACCCCGTCAGTTGGATATAAGTATGGAACAGCATATATAAAATTGTCACTTGTGACTTTCGGTAATTTTCGTGTGCCGCAAAGCTCCTTGCAATTGTTAAGGCAATAAAACTTCTTGCTACATATCTTCATGGCTTCAGAAATTGAAGCTAACGGCAATCCATTTGTCATCGCTGAAGGGAAGCTGAGAAGCACCTTGAGGCAAAACAAAGCCCGGTTTGTTCGGGAAAACCCTAACTCTGTTGCATTCCAATAAGCAAGCGTCCCCTCCCATTTGAGATTCAGAATCCATGTCCACAATTCCAGCATCAGCACTATCAGATTCAGAGTCCTCATCTTCAGACGAAGTGACCTCAATGCCCGGCTTAGATGGCTCTATTTTGTCGACGTGGCCGTTACCATTTACCATGATTTCCTTTGAGACCAGATCCTCTTCACGCACATCTACATAAAATGACGAAAAGAAAAGAAGGGTTAAGAAGCTGCGTATGTAAAGTTCATCTGCCACAACGATCATCTAATTACATAAAGCGTGGTCACGATACTGTGCACTTCACTAGTCAGAATACTAGCAGCATATCATAGCACCATTTTGTATGATTAAGAGCCTCCACGGACCATATTACATTACACCAAATTTACTCCCAAAACTATTTTTCAATCATACGTGGGAGTAATTAAACAACTCTTATTAAATAAGCAGCATTTTGAGTGAATATCTGATATTAAATCTTATAAGAGGCCAAAGCTTTTGGCAGCTTCCAGCCTTTCCCCAACACCCACTCCCTTAAATTATCTTGTTTCCTCTTGCCAGTGAATCTCTGTCTTATTAAAATAATTATAGTTTATACAAGTAAAAAAATAATATGAGGTATTTTAAGGATGATGGACAATTTTTTTTCTCACGGTATCAAGATGTATTGGGGTGATCGAAATGAAGGAACAAACTTTATATCAATATAAAGGTTTCTTTTGCACCTGCTGCGACAATCACTGCATGAAAAGTATACATACACAGTATATCAAGTAAGCAACTGATACATAAGAACTTATTGACGGGTATCTAAAAAATGAATTTTAAAAAACTTATCAGGTACTACAGTGGGATGGTGAAATGTCAAGAATGGTTCACAAGAGTTTTCCTAAAAAGTGAAGCTCATAGCCAGAGTAGACTCCTGCAATGAACAAGCAACAATGGGCTAGGATATCTCCCAATACACTGCTGTACCCCAAGCCACAAATGTGAAGGGTAAAGTATAAATCAAAAAGAGTATGATTAAATCTAGCTATATGGAAATGTGCGCAGAGAGGTTATAAGAATGCTAATAAAAATTTTGTGCAACAAACTAAATGAAAATATAGGAGAATCTGAATTAAGGGGAAGAAAAAAGAGGGGGCGGGGGGGGGGGGGGGGCGGGGGGGGGGAGAAAAAAGAGGGGCAGGGGGACATTACACATCGTTGAAGCTTGTAGTTGGAAAAGACGTGTTATGTTACTTATGTATCACCACAGCTTGTAAACCTAAAATAGAGTTACATGGAAGGAGTTTTGGAAACATATGGAGTACTGATTCAAAATACCAGAAGGATAACAGAAGAACTAGGATACTGAAGGGGTGCTTAAAAAGATTGGGAAGGGTATAAGAAATAGTAGATATATTGAAATAAATATAGCCAACAAAGGAATGCAGGAAAGGCAGACACTGAGCCAACTCCAAAGCCAGTTCTTACAGGAAACTAAATCAGCCAAGATCAGTTGATCTGAGCAGCCAACTGATTGTAGCAGCGTTGCCTGTATCAATAAACAGCCACAGCTCTCTGTTTGTGTGTTGATTGACTCAAGTCAAAGGTTATTCAACCACATTGGAAAAACTTGAATTCTTATAGGCTGATGACAAGACGGGGACGATAAGCTATTCCTCAAAAACAATCATACTGCAGAATTCAAGGTAGAATCAACGGTAGAAAATTACAATCATAAGAAAGATACTCCTGGATCACCGTCGAAGAGGCTAGCCAGTCTGTCGATAACACAGATTTGGCCCTTCCCTTTTTCCTTGGGTTGTTTTTTTTTTTTGGGTTGGGGGGTGGTTTCTTTTCCTTCAAAAACCAAGTTTATTGTCTGAGGGAGGTCTTCTATAGGAGCCAACCACCAATTAGGATGAAATTTTGATATTTGACAGAGAGGCGTGAAGAAAAAAATGAATTCAACATGAATTTTAAATAAGGACTAAACTTGCCTCCCTAGGGTGATTTCACAATTTTTTGATGCAAAGATCAAACACAAACAACACCAACATTAGAGATTAAGTAAAATAAGTTCATAAACAAGCTCGAAACAACAAATGAACTCATCATCAAGGCTGTGAGGAAGATCATTAGTACTAACCTTCATTCTTTGGGAGATCCAAGCTGACAGCAACCCACATGTCATCACTGCATGGAAGTAAGGTGGCACCTTGAGGCAACCCAATGTTAGGTTTGCATGGATATACCATCACTCTACCCATGGGGGATTCAGAAATCAGATTGACAGTGGAATGGTCAGAGCGATCAGATGCAGAATAAGGCGCCAAGGTCGCGTCCCCAGAGATGGTAGTTTCAACAGTGCCTTCTAGAGTACTTGGAACTGCAGCATCCAGCTTACTAAGAGATGCAGACATCGTTTCAATGTGTTCACGACCATCGCCCATAGTTTCCTTAGAGAAAGGAGCATGTGAATAATCATGGTAGTTTGTAGCTGTACTAGCAATGCTTGAACCATCCTTGACAATAATTTCATGGTCATGCTTTTCACCTACAGCAAAGTGGCAGAGACAAATATGAAAAACTATGCTTGTATAACTTGGTTGAGTAAAGATCAGCAGACATAAAACATCTTCGTCTCGCCTACACAGGAAGTCCAATCCAGTGAGAGTGCATGTGAGTGGTAGCACATATAAGATGACGACAACGCCAAGAACCAATACCTGTGTTCATGCCAAGGTTAAAAATCTTGGAATCGGTATCGGGTACTTTTGGATCAGAATCGGCCATCTCGGTTGTATCGGCCATCGTCGATCGGAAATATCGAATTCTATATCTTTATATTTTTAAAAAATTTTTATGTGTTATATTTACATGAAAATATTAATGGTTGTATAATCCTAATAAACCGAATAAACCGGATATTCTATATTCACCGGCCAACCGAACAAACTCCGAATCGGTTCTTTACAACATTGATTCATATAAATAATGTTAAGATTCGGTAAAATTTATAAATGTCGGCTGCAACAATGGCAAAAATCCTAGTAAAATAAAGCAGGAAATTATATGAATAGATATAAACGAACATAGTGGAAGATGGTCAAAAAGATATATTGGTTGTGAATTACTAAAGAAAGCAACAATTTTATCAAACTAGAATGGACGAAAAGGATTCATTCGGGAAATATTGTAAGTTTATGCATAATACTTAAATATCATGCCAATTAAATATGAAAAAGGGCTAATAGCACAAATAAACTTTTAGTTTTCTCCGAATAATAACAAATCCTCTCAGTTTTAAGGACATGCACTTTACTCCTTCGACCTTTAACATCAATATTAATACCGTTAAGCATTTCTAGAGCGTCTTTGAATTTTCGTCATCTTCTATCATTTGTTTCATTAACCGGTCAAAATTAATAGTTTAGGTGAGGATATTTTAGAAATAAAAATTAATAGAAACGAAGAAGTTAATTTTGCTTAAACAAGACGGCAAAGTGTAGGTTTTTAACTAAGGATGTTTCCTGCTAATTAGACAAAAGCGAAGAATGTCTCCTACAATTTAACCAAAGAAATTGCAAGAGGATACGAAAAGGTTATACTACTCCCGATTGCAATTGTGCAATTAGATGCAAAAAGCTAAGAATACAAGTTTGCACAAGCAGTCCACCTTTTATGTCTCACAATTATATGGTATATGAATTACATAAATACGATGCAGAAACAGAGGAGCCAGTGGGAGATCATCTCAAATGCGTAATATGTCCACAAGAACCATAGTTCAAGCAAACAGTCAAGCACATAAACAGTAAGGGTGATGATCATAATTGCAGATCCACTCTATTGATTTATTATTTACACCACATTGAAGAAAGAAATATAAAGCAGTATTTTGTAAAGCACGACTGAGAGAAAAACAACTAATTAGAGAATAGTCTATCGACAATGATGTACAACTACATTTGAAATACATCATACTCTTCTCATATACAGATGCTTTCAAGAACATGTATAACAATAAGATTGTTTATCATCGATTTTCAAGCTTGCATGCTACTTGTAGGTCAAGACGCTCCACAGTAGGATTTAATAGAGAATTTTATAGCTAGCAATCAAAATATTAATGTTGTTTGTCAGTCCCAGTTATTCGTTCACGTATCATGGGGAAAAAGGCTTAACAAAATGCTTCATATTTAAGCCTATGCAATCAGGGAGAATACCTAGGCTAGAATAGAGATTAAATATACAAATTATGAAGTGTATAAAATTGTAATTGTGGACTAAGACAGACTATCTTGATTTTTATCTAATTATTTTTTGTTAGGATTTGATTAGATTTGGCTTCGTCTAAAATTATTTTAGTTAGAGATTTTTTTTATTCATATAAGATTTGGTCGAAGATTAAGGAATACTCAAATTTTATATGATCTTCTAAGGCATTATTGTAACTGTAAAGAACCTTATTTGTAACTTTAAATAATCAAGACTGCTATGAGTAGAATTTCAGAGTTCAACTTAATTTCTTATTTAAAAGTCAATTTTAAGCATGTGGATTAATGTCATCGCGACCTGACTTCATCTCTTCCTCCTCTGCCATTTGAACAATCTAAAAACTCTTATCAAGAAAGTTTTCTCGTATTGAAAGACCCAATTAGGCTTCTGATACAAGTAAAAGCATTACGTGCTCTCTATATCTGGGAATAGGAGCCCAAGATGCTCTCAAATTTTTAGATAAATGGTAAAAATAACTATGCAACTAGCATTAATGATCTTTAAAGTATTTTTTAAATGTGCAACAAAAATTACCATTAAATATTTTAAGTAACTAATGACTATAAAATGTGTAAGAAATTCATATAAACAAAAAAAACTAATAAGAATTATTTTCAATATTTTCTAATTTAAAAATTATCATGTAGAAAAATAGTTTACAAAGTAAATTTTTCATCATTTATCAACATGATTTTGCAGCATTTTTTTCTAAAAATATATGGTAAAGTAAATAAACTAATTATATTTTACTTATACTAAATTTTACTTGATATAATAATTATAGAGTTTGATCAATTTACAAATCCATCTCAAAACGATCTCGCTATCTCAGTATAGAATATCATACAATCATTTAAGGATCATAATAATCGGCCATATAAGATTGAGATCGAACGAGATTTAAAATTCTTGTTCAAATGTTTCCACATCAAAATTTAATATGATCAATACGATTCAACTGAAGAAGGGAAGAAAGAATTTATTGCAAAATATATATATATGTCGATTTGATAACATGTAACTATTACTTAATGCTACATTGATAGTCATAGTAACCATTACTAAAGAAAAATCATACAATGAAACCTAATGGATAGTGCTTTATGGATTATGCATCTTGAGAGCAATCTTCTACAAGGATTACATAAAAGAGAAAACACACCAGTATTTGTTACATACAACAATAATCATTCATATCACTGATTTAAGTTACTACGCCTACTTAAATAAGGTTATAGGATGACGACTTTGATAATGAGTCTTGAAACTGACGGTCTGCCGCATGGTATCATAAGAGTCTAAATTCATGGCAATTCCTCATAACAAATTCATCATATTTCTCTTTTTCAATAGAACTGTCTTTGTGGTTAAAAATTGCACCCCACTACCAAAATCAAAAGGTCAAAGTCAAAATCAAAGTCAAAGTCAAGACCCAAAAAGTGGACTCGAGCCCATGCACAATCCCAAGTCGAGTGTGCCCAAGCCCGGATCAAGCCGAGACCGAGCTCAAGCATAAGGCCCGCCCCATGCCAAAAAATAGAAAGAAAAAATGTTATAAGTGTAATATGTAATAAGTAGGAAAAGATGAAAGAAAAATGGCCATAAAACCAATTTTGTAAAGTCCAAAGGCATAAATGCAAACATATAAGATATTTAAACCCCACCAAATGAATAAATGACAACTTTGATTATCTCAATCTCCAGGGTTTTGAGCCTCCATTAAGAAAGAGACGGGTCTCTTTCTTCTTCATTTTCTTTCTCAATGAGATATCCCCAAGAGGAAAGAGAATTCATTTTGAGTCTCTTTCTCCTTTATCTCTTTCTTCCTCAATACAATCCATCAAAAGAGAACCCATCTCTTTTGGAAAACTCTATCACAAGAACTCAAGATCCAAGACCAAAACTAAAGGATCAACCTTTCTCTATCAAACTTGAAGAACAAGGACACGGGTTCATCCTAAGCAAGCATATTTCAAACAAATGATCTCGATGAAAGCCCTCATATTGCCACCTCACTGGTTGAGATCCTCAAAAAGAATTTTAGCCATAAAAAAAATCCTAAAAGGGGAAAGTCCATCTCGGAATTCCCCGCAAAAGTGGATTTTCATGGCTTCGGGACCCCCTCTGGGCACCCCTTTTCGGAACCCCAAAGGGCCTCCTCACTTTCAGGACCCCAAAAAAAGTGTGGGACCCACCAAAAGAGGTCTACCACTCTCAGGATCCCCCTAAAGGGCTCAACCACCTTTGGGACCCCAAAAGTCCCTCGCTTCTTATTCTTTATCTCTTTCCTTCTCTTTTTTCCCTTCTCAGAATTCTCCGATATACTCAAAACTCTCCCTTGGAAATAAATTTCCTTTACGGGACACTGTCCCGAACCCTGTAAAGGGGCTGCCAGCCCCCTTAACCCTTAGCCCCCAGACCTGGCAACGAAAACCCCGTGTGATGGCCCCCCCATATGTTCAAAAAGGCTTAAAAATCATTTTCAAACACAACTCCACACAAAACGCATACTTCACAGTGAGTTCGCATGACCCACACAACCCATTAATTGGAGGTTCTCTCGCATCAAGACGCGGGGTATTTAACAGCAGTTTTGTCCGCGGCTACTAGAAATTAGAATTCACACGATTAATAAACCACAACCTACCACAAACAGGGGATCTGTACACGCCTGACACACAAGCGCATCCAACTCCACGGGATGAAGAAAAACACTCCAAGCTTTAATGTAGGAAAAAGAGGATACAAAGCCAAGTAGCCTGTTGGATTTTAACAGCCTCTCGCTTTAGTAAATAGCTTTTTTAGTGAAGGATATGGACGTGTTCAATATTATGGAAAGCGTAAAAAGAAGCGGGAGGACGTAGCTTAAGCTTTAGCAGGTTTTATATGGGCTTATGCTAGAAAAAAAAGGCAGACGTTTTTTAAATAGAAAATAAAAAATATGATGAAAAAATAGAAAAACATTTGGATACACTGTCTCGAACCCCGCAACAGGGTTGCTAGCCTCCTTGACCCCTAACCCCCTAACCGGGCAACGGGACCCTTGCCCGCTGACCAGGCAACGAGATGATGGCTCCTGATATGTTCAAAAAGGCCTAAAAATCATTTTCAAACACAATTCCACATAAAAACACATATTTCATAGTAAGTTCGCATGATCCGCACGACCCGTCAATTGAAAGTTCTCTCGCGTTAAGACGGTGGATAATTAACAGCAGCTTTGTCTGCTGCTACTGGAAATTAGAATTCCCACGATCAATAAAACCTACCTACCATAGGCAGGAATCTGTACATGCCTTAACACAAGTGCATCCATCTCCATGGGGTGACGGAAAACAATCTACATGCTTTAATGTACGAAACTGAGGATATAAAGCCAAGTGGCCTATTAGATTTTAAAACCCTCTTGCTTTAGTAAATAGCTTTTTCGGTGAAGAATATGGACGTGTTCAATATTATGGAAAGCGTAAAGCGAAGCAGGAGGACATCGCTTAGGCTTTAGCATGTTTTATTTGGGCTTAAGCAAGAAAAAAACGACAGGCGTTTTTAAATAGAAAATAATAAATATGATGAAAAAATTAAAGACACTTGGGTACGCTGCCCCGAACCCCGGATGGGGCTACTAGCCCTTTTGACCCCAGCCGGGCAGCAGAACCCCCTTGTGATGACCCCTGATATGTTCATAGAGACATAAAAATCGTTTTCAAACACAAACGCATATTTCATAGTGAGGCGCGATCCGCACGACCCGTTAATCGGAGGTTATATCGCGTCAAGACGAGAGGTAATTAACAGCAACTTTACCCGCGATCACTGGAAATTAGAATCCTCACGATCAATAAGCCCCAACCTATCACATGCAAAGGGAATCTGTACACGCCTGACACGCGAGCATATCCATTTACGTGGAGTGACAAAAACACTTTACAGTCTTTAATGTAGGAAACGGAGGATATAAAGCCAAGTAGCTTTTAGATTTTAAAAGAAACCCGTCGCTTTAGTAAATAGCTTTTTCGGTGAAGAATATGGACATGTTCGATATGATGGAAAGCGTAAAGCGAAATGAGAGGACGTGGCTTAGGCTTTAGCAGGTTTTATTTGGGCTTAAGCAAGAAAAATGTAGCAGATTTTTTCAAATAGAGAATAAAAAATATGATGAAAAAATTTAAGACATTGGGATAAAAAATTTAAAATAGGATAGATGTTTTTTTTCTTAGTGCTTTATGAAAATATTGAATAATACAAATATGCAAAATACTTTTAAGACAACTTTAGTATATGTCATAATATAAGGTCTAAAAACATAATGTTGTAGATTAGTGAGAACAATGAGATTCAATTGTTCTATAATTTAATACGATAATTTGTTATTAAGGGCTTTATCTTATTATAACCGGCTAAAAGACGGGTTTAAGCACAAGTAAAACAAAAGCGAGCCAAAACGAGGTTCCAAGACACTAAAGCAGCAAGGCTTTATACTACTGTTTTATGCAAAAACGAAGCACTTCGTGACTACTTTCAGTTTTAGCAGGGATTTATGAGATTGTTTACAGCAGTGGTCGTGTTGATGGTAAGAAAGGCAACTTACCAAGATGAGACAGACTAGAATACAAAGTTACAACCTTTATGAATGAACTCTCACTAGGCTCTTTGGCATAGTTTATTGCAATCCGCTATAGAAAATGACTGCTGAGGTTAGATATCTGCTCTTCCAGCAAATGATAGCAATAGCACTCCTTTTTTATACTATAATTTTAATGTAAAACTTCATAGATGTACTTTTTTGCTTGCATGAGCATAAACTGTTTGGATATTATGGTCAGGGGTGGACCCACATAATAGCATAAGTCATGTGCCCCATTTGGAAGGTTACAGTATAAACCATAAAGCCCTATTTTTATACACCCAGTCCGGTTCACATGTGCTCCACTAATCCAATTATATAATCACTCAAGGAAATGCCACGATAACCCAATTTGCAAACTCCTTTATGACTTCAACTCTTTACCACTTCAACCATCCATAATATCTTAAGATTCGCTCACATAGGAAATTAATCAACGAAATCTTGCTCGGCTTTTATCGAGCAATTTTTAATCTTCTCAATATTTCGTATTATTACATAAATCGAAACGGTTTTAAAAATTGTGTTTGCATTGCAACTTGCAATCATATTTCTATCAAAATTCTATTGGAATTGTAGTGAATTATGGTTTTTTCCCAACTATTGAGACTTCAGAAGTTTTTAGTTAGAATTTCACATTATGGGTAATTTAGGGTAACATGTAAATTTTATGTGGTCGAAGCTTGGAGGAACAAATTTGTTGTTTTTATTAAAAGTACACAAGGGTTTAATGTTTTCATGAAATTAGTTTCAGATTTAATATGCACCTCTCTAAAATTCATCTGAAATGAATTGAGTTTCGGTGTTGATGTCCGTGGAATTTTGAGTAAATTATACTAGAATACCACAAACTTCCACAGTTTTTGAGATAATACCATGAACTTTGTTAATTGCATTAAAACGTCATGAACTTATCTAGCTGCAAAATAATTAAGTTTGTGATTTTTTTTTTAATTTAGGCTTAATTTAAAAAAAAAAACTACCAAATACTTTGGTCTAATTATGAGAAACTACCAAATTCTTGTTAAATATACAAGAAACTACAACAAAACTTTCAAAACCTACGAAAAACTACCATAAATGGCGTGCCATGTTAGCAATAATTGCATAAAACTACCAAATGTATTCAAAGCATGGTAGTTTCTAATAATTTAGAATGAATTTGGTAGTTTCTCGTAACCGAGACAAAGAATTTGGTGGTTTTTTTGGAACTAGGCCTTAAATTTATATTCTGATAAAAAATTAAATTTTATTATGTTGTTTCAAAATCTATATGATGATTTTTATAAATTATTTTGTTGGAGTTTTTAGTGGAACTTACAAGATTGTTATTACCCCTTTGACCAACATTCCTGGGTCCGCCCTCAACTCACAACAAGAAACTAAACAACTTAACTGGCGTTTGTGTGATCGATAGACAGCCATAAATATTTGTTAAATTTTTCCACATGAAGGCAAAAAATACATGGCATATCGATGGGAATCGGTAGACTGTCTGTGATGACTATGTCAATGAATATACACCATCTAAAACCAATCAGTAATGCAGAATCCATAGAACCATAAATGCACACGATTTAGATTCGAGTGAAAATATAGTTAAAGATCGTGAAGTTAGTAGGTGGATGTAAAATAATGAAAGTTAGTAGGTGGATGTAAAATATTGAAAAATGGATTGTCATATGGCCGGTGTTACATCCATCAGCAGGCACAGCAACATCACTAATTGATTGTTCGATTGCAAAGAGATGTCCAAGATAACAAAGGGTAGCATAACTTGGTAAATGTTCCCACTGTTATAAATAACTTTAAATAAAAGAACTGAGTTCCTACCTAAACTGTCCCCACCATACTTAATTTTGGAATCTGACAGGGGAACCAAGAGAGATTTTGGCAGCTCCACATTCCTGCTAGTGCTTGATTGTGTCCCTGAAGTAGATTTCTGATGTTCCATCACCGAAGTACTCAAGGAAAGGCTAGGGATTCCAGAGTTAACATTGTATCCTACCAAAATAGTATGATTCACACTCCAAATCAAAGCATTCAAGCATGGCATAGTCATTAGAAGAGCATCATGCATAGAGAGAGAGATACATTATTAAACCACCCAACATGTACTACTTCTAGCAAAATTACACAAATAATATACAAGATACATACATATACTGACTTTCACTAATATCTATGTAATCACTGATATCTCCGCTAACATTAGAAGATTGACCAGCATGAAGCTCATTGGAATTCAAGGGGGAGGATGTCTTAGGTCCTAATTAGCCTTTAAGTTGCATTATTAAACGTACATAAAGAATTTTGACTTAGAAGATAGTTCACTTAAACGGAAGATTTGGTAGCGTCATCAAAATCACAATACCATGTTAACAACATATGCGAACATTCAAATATGTTCACTTTATATTATTGAAAGCATAGGAAAGATCTAAATCAAATTATTTTAGAATGGAGAGGTTCTCATATAAGTTTTGAAAGAGAAGGCCACATAATTATTGCAAAAAAAAAAATAATCACAAAAAAAGAGGGAATGGAGAGATGAAGAAAAAACATCTCCGGGTTGGTTGTAAAATAAAAAAAGTCAATAAACACCAGGCCAGACAAGCTAACATGCATGCATCTTTGATAGGCCAACACTGGAAGATTTAGCCTATATTCAGAATGTAAGTTTTACGCTAGACCCAAAAGGGAACCAGTATGGAGATGGGCACAGAATGCTAAGAATACAATATAGCATAGGATTCCCTAATTAGCTACACAATAAACTGAAGAAAAAATTCCTATATGATAAATGATATACATAAAACAAATGCCAAGACAGAAACAACTGCATGGCTAATCGTCTGAAACCATTAACAAGAGAGCCAAAACTCAAGAGAGACGCAAAAACATTGAAGGGTAATGACAGTGACTTACGTTCTTTAAGTTTAAACCAGGCAACCTTCGCAGCTTTCATCTCTGCTTGCTTTTTAGATTTTGCGCCCTCTCCCATAAAACGCTCACCTCCAATTTCTACAGTAGAAGAGAAAGAAGGCATGTGTTCACCAGTATCGACTTCCTTGTAGATAGGCAAGGAAATGCCTTCTTTCTGAGCAAACTCTTGTAAGAGATCCTTGTAGAAATTTGATTCATCCTGCGGATTCAATGAATAAGCAAATATAATTTCTTGTTGAAACATTCACATTGTTCAAATAATATAGGAATGCATTTCAAACTTACTTTCCTCTTTTCATTGGGAGGAAAAGAAAGCAGGGCCACTTTAGCAGCATCATTCTCTGCTTCTTTCAATGTACCATAAAATTGTTGACTGTAAAAGGTTTTCCCATCAACCCTAACACTAGCCTTAAAGAGAGGGGCGTGATCATAACCTTCACGAACAACATCATATTTCGGCATATCAATACTGTTCTTTTGTGTATAAATCTGTAGCAGACCCTTGTATGAAATTTGATTTCCTACAAATAAAAAATACATGTTTCGGAGAAACAATGTGAACAAAATTATTCCCAATAGCTGTTAATGTCAGTTCTTTGCAATAGATAGTCATTCTCTGTAGTTTGTACTTGCATTTCTTACGATGGAACATTTTATATAAACTTCAGATATATAATAACAAGAATTTCATGCAAAAAATGCAAACAAGGAAACCCATAACAACAGATGATCTTTATCCAAATTTATGCAAAAAAAAAGTACAGTTACCAATGGTTGAGTGGAATGTTCTAAAACAAGTTTTAAAGGGCAATTAATATCTAGTAACAGCATCTAATAGGATTAAATGGCAAATCACCGCATAGTTGATCCTATGTGAAATATGCAATCGAGCAACTTAATTAGGCCATGGTTTTAAAAAGAAATCTGGCGGCTGCCTAGGCAGCCGCTTCAGCAAAAGAGGCCTTATATTGCTCCGCTTTGGAGCTGGGCACTAGAATTACGCAGCTAAAGTGCCTAGCCCAATTTTAGCGGACTGGCCCACCGAGGTTGGAATTAAAAAGTATTTGGGTATAATATATCATCTCTCATATTGGTAAATGTAAATTCACGATACTTTTATAACAAATTTCACAATATTAATATTATTATTAGAAGATTAACGAATTCATGTATTTCTCTGTTACTTTTTGTGTATACATTTATTTACTAATAGGAAAGATAAACCGCCTAGTCGACGCTAGGCACCCAGGCACCAGGTGGTACCCTTACTGCCTAGAACCTCCAGTATCACAACGTTGGAGGCGGATATATGATTCTCATAACCTACACAATATGAGAACATTACACATAACTGCCAAACTAAAATCAACTTAACAACAGTTCAAATCTTCCATTTTTCTTCCAGTCGACATATATGGCTCGCATTTTACACATCGACATATTTTCTTCCTTTACTTCTTTTAGTGATTTTCCTATACATATGCTAAAAGAAAAACATCAACGCTGCATAATTCTGCATAATCCAACTACGAATTATCAAACAAACAAAAAAATGAAACAATATAGCATCAACAAGAAACAGCATCAATTGCATAAAACACCCTTATAACCTCCTCAATCCTGCTAATTAACCAGCCTACACCCATGGAACTAGTCCTGGGATAAAACCCCAATCATAATGGGTGCCACATGCAGCTACCCAATTTTATCCTAATTCAGCCTCAGGATTTTAAAATTTCACCTTTTTAAATCAAAGTCAGCACAAGAACTTCAATCAACAAGTAACATTCACAAGGGAAATAAAGAGAAGAAGAAAATTTTACCAGCAGGCTGAGGCAAGGGTTTTGGCGGGAGATCGCCGGCGAAGTGGTCAACGGCGACCTGCGCGGCCTTGTTCTGAGCCTCTTTCGCCGACGTCGACAGATCGGCGGCGTGAAAGCTGAGGCCGTTAACGGCGACGGAGCCGCGAAAGCGGGGATCGTCGTCGGGGCCGTCACGGCTGACGGCGTAGTCCGGCGCCGGCCACGTTCTCTGCTGGCAGAGCTCCTGAAGCTGAGTCTTGTACATGGCGAAGAGAATTAGGGTTAGGGGTTCTGAGATTTTCTTTTATTTCTTTCTTTTTTTCCAGAGTAAAGTGATGGCTCTGGTGGTTTAGAGAGCAGGGGCTTGATAAATGGCAACAGGGTCACTGCTTTAATTGTTCGTTACTTCGTTTAGTTAGCATTGGTGGGTATAATTGTAATTTCACTTTTAAGGAATCATGTTGTACGAAAATCATAGAAGTGTGTCGGTTCATTTTTTTCTTTTCATATTTGAAAATGATCCTTATTGGACAACATGAGCATCATAATATCCATATTTGTATTCTGATGATAAGACTGTGATACAGATATAAATATAATTCGGTAATAAAAAAAAATTCATGTTTGTATTCGAAAAAATCAATCAACTATGAATAAAAAACATAAATTAAAGAGACAGGCGATGCTGATCGGATATGGGCATATAACACTGCAAAAGATTCAATATAAACCAAATATGGATGCGGAGCTATAATTTGTATGTAATTGATGCATTTCAAAAATGAATTCGAATATTTATTTAATATGAAATTATTTGCTGAAGAAATGTATGCATGCCGATGAATGTATTATATTGATAAATAAATGGGTTAACAAATATGCTTTGCATGTTGCTGGCCAATCTTGAATATTTTTTGAAGCAAAGAAGATGAAATAATACGTCAAAATATTCTTTTAAATGCATAACATTTGAAATATATAACATGTCCGCTAGTGTCAAAGACAGTGCAATCCAAGCGATGATCCACTCCTCCTACCTTGTTTTTATACATGAAATAATATATGTGTACGAAAAAGTTGGTTGGTTTGAACTCTTTCATATGTTGATTATGTGTTCATGATTTAAAAAGTCTTTACAGTGTTTAAAACACATCCATATATTGAAAACACTTGACCATTTCTGTGTAAAACATGATAATTGGAGCGAATCATCGGTTCAATGATCAACTTGGACCAACTCTAGACTCCAGGTAGCGGTTTAATATTAGCTACCTGTTACTATCGCTAATTCCTAAAATCAAACTTATCCAAACCCCAGTCGTTAATCTGAGAAAAATGAAATCTAGAAATCTACACAATATGGACCACAAAGTTACATGCACTGATTTTTGGCACATGCTAGGCAGCCATGCAAGTGGACTATTAAAGAATGATTATTAATCTAGCCTCTTTTTATGGCTAATTTTAAAGTGAAATTTTCATCAGGAATGCTTGAGATTTTACCCAGAAAATTCTCTGTCGTGTTTATTGTCTAAAACATAAGAGATTTTTCTTTCGGATTAAAATTGCAAGCGTCAGAATCCCATATTGTGTTCTGATTATAGTAATAGAGATTGACCAATTAGATAATTAGCATTTTCTCTCCAAAGTTAGATGTTTAGATTAAAATTGCAAGCGTCAGAAACCCACTTTGTGTTCTAGTCATAGTATAAGAGATGGACCAATTAGACATTAAGCATTTCCTCCCAAAAATGAGATGTGATTGTTCTGCTTCAACCAAAGAAAATTTAATAATTAAGATGTTGATTAAGTTCTTTTTGGGAGGTACATAGTAAAGATATGGATTTCTTTTTGAAATATAGACGGAACATATTTGGCTGGCAGCGAAAAAGAATTGTAACATTTGTTGCCAAAAATGGTTAGCAACAAAAAAAAATTTGTAACATTTGTTCAAAAAAAAAGGGTCTGGTTATGGTTATCTTCAATTTTTGTAATTGGATTCTGAGATCCACATCATTTTTTGTGTTAAGTAAAGGAAATGTAACATTTGCCTAGATGGCATCTACAAAGCTTATATGGCATCTATAATTATTAATATTATCATCATTCCTAAAGTTACAACTCTTGATACAACAAGATGAGGGGCTGTTTGATTGGTGTATTTGGAGCCACAAGCAACATTTGCTACAAAAGATCCCTATTTTTAATGTTTGGTTAGTAACACTTTGACAAAGAATTAGAAATCGAGTTGCAAAAAGCATCCAGAATCTAGAAACAAATGCCGCAGCCAAATTGGCTACAGCAAAAGCTGCAACTAGTTAAAATAATCAAAAAATTCATCTTAGCATCAGAATCTTAATTAAAAAATAACACTTGCGGCTCCAATATCTGAGACTTGGAATTGAAGCTGCAACGTTTGGGTGCAATCACTGCTACTGGAGCCTTTTAACCTTCCCTTATACTACTCTTTTTCACTACCATTGGAAATTGCAAAATATGCATGTGGTAACCTCTCCACTACAAAAGGAGATGTTGGGACACCAGTTTTTGCTCCAAATCCATAAAGAACATATCAAACACTTGCACACATCTTGTAGCTTTTAAACCAATTGTTTTCAACCAACAATGAATTTGCTTTGGAAATGCAAATCCTTTTGTGAAACCAATCAAAGAATTTGTAGCTTATTTTTTTAACTAATGTTGGATACAAAAAATACAAATGTTGTAAACCAAAAGTCCACCCACCCGGTGCAAAATATGCTGCAAGAATTTGATAATTTTTGCAACTTCATTTCCATTTCCATTCTCATTTCCAACTCAAGTTTGTTACTACCCAAACAAGGTAAATGGAGATTTTTTACAACAAATGATACATACATCTTCATTCCCTACCAAATGCCCTATTCACCCAAAAGTTGTTAAAGCTCAAGTTTTTTGACATTCTCTAATCTATACCAAACTTCTCAATTTTCTCAAGTATCATAACTACAAAAGTAGGGAACATATGGGTAACACTGCAAGACCAAATTAAAATAAACTAGTATTTTGAACTTGCAGTGCATATTAATATTTCATTGCCTTAACTAAAAAAAACTCTAAAAATATTATCTTAACTAAAATTCATTTAGGGTTTTTCCATATCTCTTCTTTGTGATGCTAAAATATGTACATGTTGTGATGATCCGAAAGCGGCACGTGACCGACACTTAGATCACGTGACGTCTAAACATGTCAATATAATCCAAATAAGCCAAAACCCCGGAATCTAAACTTTTTAATAAAAATAATGGAGGTGAGTGTCACGCCCCGCTTCCCAGAGTGCGCAAACTACGACACGTGACAGAGCCAACTATGCAACCCGTGGTTAGGAATCATTTCTCCGCAGTCACATTATGGCTGTTTATAGGATATCATAAACAGTAAAAAATATAAAATCTATCTAATACATGTCCATTTGCCACAATAAATAGAGTCAAGAAAGGTATAAGCGGAAACGAATAAATATCTAATAAACAACATCTGAAAATACGTTCCAATATGGGCTCATATCAAGAAAATTAAACCACGGAAAATAACCAAACTAAACATCTCTAAATAACACATGTTCAATTCCTCACTGCTCGTCTTGACGGCTAAAGTATTCCTGTTCAAACTGCGATAGAGATAAAGATAGAGAATCTGGGTCATACAAAACCCAGACGTCAGTGCGTCATAATATCAAAACAATAATAATAAGCAGGATATAACGAGAGAGGTAAACATGAATATAAATAAATAATATAGATACAATAGTGAGGTATGTGTATATAAGTGATGTGTACTGTGTAACCTAAAACTGTGCTTCTAGATTATCTATTATAAAAGTCTTTAAAATCAATTAATGTAATCCTCATCGCAACCCAACAGTCTATGCCCCGTTCATTCCCCACGGGACCACGTTAACGGGATTTATTCTGTAACATCCGGAAAAACGGCAAACAGGATTATTCCGTAATGCTTGGAAAAACATGTAGGTTTCGGTTAGCATCTAGACTAGGTTTTGGCAAGTATCAAACATGCTATTTTAAAAATTTAAGGTGCTGATCTAAACCAACCTAGGAATCGAACTAGAGAATTAGGATTAAGCTAGCATGTAATCAACATTACACCTAAGTGAACAAGGAATACAACCTTTGTAGACCGGTCCTTCACTTCAATAACTCCGTGTAGTAGTCCCTTCGCTCCAAGTAGTGATCTTCCGGATTCTAGAATAGCTCTACAAGATGAAAGGAACAAGCTTGCATGAAGTCTTCGAGGCCGAAGATGATCTACGTCGAGGAGACACCAACTCAAGCTAGCTTTTCACTAATTATGAATTAGTGAAGCAAACACCCTAAACTAAATGGCCAGTCTAGTAGAGAATGATGAAGTAGGAATTTTGCTCACTTTAGAATTTACGTTCTCACTAATTTTCTTTACCTCCTCAAAACCTAGAGAGCGTGAAGGAGATGAAGAAGAAGATGAAGTGAATAATGAAAAGTGAGGTTCGAAATGCAACCATGGGTGAATTCATATCATATACTAACCCATGTAGAGACTAAACCGTGGATAAGTATAATGGTTAGGTTAATAAATATCTAAGGTAAACAAAATTAGTGGACTAAGTCAACGGTTCTACAAGCTTCCACCAAGCTCAACCATGACTAATTTTCCAAATAATTTTGAAATCTTTTATAAATATAAACCCACATATTATATTTAGTATGGTGTAAGTCTCATACACCCATGTTGCAAGTATAACCATGCATGACGGTTCACCACAGAAAACTGCATTTTTATACCGCCCATTCATTATCTATTTTGTTATATATCGGTATTTTTAACAGTGTCTGCTCAGTAATTACAGTTTACAGGTATCCGTGATAAATACTGGAAAACATACTCAAAATCACGGATATAACGTTTGGGAGCCGACACTGCAAACAGACTAGAAAACTGACTGATATCCCATGAGCTCTTTTGGAAATAATGCATGTGTACACATTTTTTGTCTAAAAATGGTCCAACACACAAGTGTGCACATAGCTTGGACCAAGTGGGGGCAGCCATGGCATGATGGTTTGAGTAAGTGGGCACAATGGGTGTGATGTGCATTCATGAGCATTTATTGCTAAATGTGTTGATGTGAGTTAAAGTACCAAGTTTCCCTCCAAACCTCTGAAGACAAACCAGGTTACTTTAAACCAAGCAAACAACACCAGAGTGATATTGGAGAGCACACAAGACCACACTACAAATACGAGCCTCTCTCCTCGGATTTCACCCGGCCACACTTGATGAAAAACCGGCGAGTTCGGCCCCCCATGCTCCAATGGGCCCCATATTTTCTTTGCCCCTCCCTTGCTGCCACGTAGTCTTATTTTTATTGTCTTTTTATTCCTCTTTGAGGCCTATAAATAGAAGACCAGTCGCAAGGGAGGGCTCCTCTCTGTCATACTCTCTCATATTCTACCATACATTGTACATTTTGTTATTTTCTTTCTTTTTGGTTTAGCTTGAGGGTGAGTGGGCTTCATGTTGGTTTCTTCTTCTTCTTCCTTCTTGAAGCTCTCTTTGGAGAGCTTCATTAAGGAGGTTGAATAAGTTATCATAAAACTTGTATCTCTTTCTCAAGTGTTTATATAATTGTTGTTTCTTTAATTACTTGCTTTCTTTTATTTACTTGCTTTTATTTTCATCATGTTTAACCAATCTTTTATTTGGTTATGGTGTGGGTGAGGAAGTGAGATGAAAGGCTTTGCCTCCTCCACCTCTTGTTTATGTTTATTGTGCTAAACTTATGATTCTAACTTAAATATTGTTTATGTATTGATATGATACGGTATTTTGACACATGGTTACTTGTAACCTCCTCATATACTATATTCATTCACTTTCCCCATTTTCAATGTTTAAGTTAAAATCCATTTGGTGTTAAGTTTGCTAAGTTTGGATATCGTATCTTGTGATCAATTGCTTGATAATCTTTTGTTTTCATATACGATATACTATCACAAATACTTAGCAAACTCAACACTAAAATCATTTGCTCTCACTAACCACTTTGTGTTTTTGTTGTTGCGGTATACTTGCTAACCCTTGTGTTTAGTGTTGATACCCCAGGCGCGGACATACAAATGGTAAGTGATCAAAAGGACCTGTTTCGTGCTTTGCGGCGAATGTCGGAATTTAACGGTTTGTGCTCCGCAACCGCGTTGACAAGTTGTGCTTCATGCCGGGATCGAGATAAGGTCGGACAACTCATGAACAAAGGAGTGTAGAGGTAAACGTCGCGATTCGACCTTCCGAAGCAGAAGCCACAACCATTCTTCTCAACTTGTTTTCTTGCTTTCTTCTTTTTATTCTTTTATATTTTTTTGTGACAAGCAAACAATTCCATAATTTGTTGAACCTTAAATAACGACACCTAATACACAACTCCCTGTGGATCGACCCGTACTTGCTGGCTAGCTACAACGCGCCATGCACTTGCGATTATAAATTTTAAAACGAGAACGATCTCGCATGCGCATTCCGTTTCTTAAAACCATATCTCCATTTTCAAAACATACGCGTTTGCGCACGCGGGTGGTTTCCCAACAAGTTTTTGACGCCGTTGCCGGGGAGTTGTAGTCATTAGGTATTGTTATTTTTGGTTCTTACTAACAAAACTAACTTTTAACTCAATTTTTTCAAAAACTAACAATACGATTTTTTGCTAACTTGTTCTCTGTCTTTCAGACCTGCAATCACCCTGAGCTTAATTTAAAAAATCAAGTTATACCAGAAGAGTATTTAGCTAGCCTAGAGAATTCACACAAAATTTCATTCCATCTCCTTGGAATTTGGCCGACGACATCAAGGAGGAATCCGGCGAGCTCGGCCAAGTTTGGGGGGTTTTGATTTTTTTTCTTTTTATGTAATCTCCAGTGTCTTGTCAGTACTCTGTTGGTATTATTTGATTTTTATAATTTTGAGTGTGCAAGAATTGGGGCATGTATATCGCTTTTTGACACTAATATCGTATTTTCCGACATTTTAGGTTTTTCATGGAATTACGACCAGCGATCATGCGGAGCGAGGCTAAAACTCAATTTCAAGACATTAGCGAAGTATAGTGCCAAAGATCCGGATAGTTTGACCCGCACAAGCGAACTTTCAACGACTCGGATCACTTTCTGTTTCCCCCGATCAGAGCAAAGCTCTGTTTAAAATTCAAATTTTGAAGTAAAGCAAATGCTTCTTAACAGCGCCAAGTGCGCTGCGCCCAAAGTGGCGCACAACGTGCAAAGTACATAAGCCTTCTGTATTTTTGGTGAATTTATTCTGTATTAAAAATCACCAAAAATACAGAATAAATTCTGTATGGAAAGATTTCCCAATCTTGTTAAAAACAAGAAGATTGCCTTTTGTAAATCAGAAGCCTTTGGATCAAAGATCCAACGATGGGAAACTCTCCAAATCATTTGGAGAAAAGATCTCCTTAACCGATTGAACAAATCAGCTCGCCCTATATAAAGGCCCCAAGACTTCAACTCTTAGAGAGAGAGAGAGAAACAAATAGAGGACCCCCCCCATAAGTTTTAAGAGATCTCAGAAAGAAGAGCCAAGCTCACAGAAAAAGAAAAGTTTCTTCAAGGTAAAAAATGATGAACAGAGAGATGAAATCATCTCATAATTAAAAAGAAGAATTCACTTCTTTAAAGATCATAGATCTATAAGATTAAGGTCTTTTATATAAAGAGATAATAATATCTTATCATAAAAGGAGAGGGGAGAATTATTCAATTCTCTTAAGGATCACAGATTCATGAAGGCAAAGCCTTTCATCAACATAAGAGATTTAAACATCTCCTACAAAATAAGAACTTTTGTTCTTAGAATCTTGAGACAAAGTCTTTTATAAACGAGAATTTATTTCTTAGATCATAAAATTTATCGGATGCGGTTCTGCGCTCTTGGACTGGCGTTCAGCGCCAAGTGCACCACGTGTCCCTCATGTGTGCGCCACTTAACAGTTAACGCTTTGCGCTCATGGATTGGCGCTCAGTACCAGGCGCACCACGTGCTCTGCAGTGTGCGCCACTGAACTAATAGCGCTTTGCACTCACAAATTAGCGCAATGCGCTCATAGACTGGCGCAAAACGCCAAACGCACAACATGCTGCTCCTCACGTGTGCGCTACCCAGCAGAAGCGCAATGCGCTCGTAAACTAGCGCTTCGCGCTCTTCATCTGGCGCTTAGTGCCAAGCGCACCACGTGGGCGCTACTCAGCAGAAGCGCAATGCGCTCATAAACTAGTGCTCTGCGCTTTTTGACTGACGCAAAGCGCCACGTGCGCCACGTGCTCCCCACGTGCGCGCTAAAAGAACATAAATTGTTCTACAAATAAAGCCCAGAGTTATGATGAATACTCAACATTCAATAAAAGACAAAAAAAGATTGTTAGAATTCAAATCAATGCTCAGTATTGTTAAATGTTTAACATTTCAACTGAGTGGGCCGAGCCCAAATTGGCTATAAACCCCTCATTCAGATTAAATGAGCCCATATGATCATACATCATTTAACAGATCTTAGTCCCAAATTAGGCTACATATCTCTCAACCAAAATTGGTTCAAGGGTACATCTCTTCACTCCTTTGATATTTGTCGTTGTAATCCTTCAACGTCCTCAGATAGGCGACAGGTCCCGACAACCATACATTTCATAGACTATGACGTCTTTAAACTGGACTGTGGGGTCCTTAATCCCATGGACTATGATGTCCTTAACCTTGGACTGTGGGGTCTGTTCCCCTCCGAAAGACGGCCGACGACGCGAGGACGTCAAGCCTGGGATTCGGGGCAAGCCTGGGATTCGGGGCAGATGCTATATGGTTTTATCCGTCTACCTCTCCGAAAATGCCAAGTTGATTTATGGCACCGTGTATCGGAGGTTTAGACGGATGCGGCCGATGTAGCAGACTTCGTCAGATTCCCCCTCGCTAGAGGGGTTTTTGATTGTGGGGACGCTTTTCCCTGCAAGCGCAAGCCCCTGCAGTTAATTACGCTACCGCATCGCGGTAGCCGCTTTCTCCTTCTCCAGAATTTCACTTCGTGTCGTGTGTGTTTGTTTTGTTCGTGGTTGCCCGTGGATTGTATACGGAGACTGAGTAATGCCGTCGCCCGTAGGACGTGGATTAGTCCAAATCCGTATTTACTTAGATTTGGGTTTGGTGTTTTTAGTTTAAGGATACGTTAGCCGTATTGAGGCTAAGATCAACTTAAACGTTCGTTAAGGATGCGTTAGTCTGATCTGAGACTAAGATCAACTTAACGTGGTGATCCATTTAATATATGGCCGTCGGGACTCATCACCTCTCTGACGTCATTGAAGGATTACAACGATAGGTGTTAGAGGAGTTCAGAGATGTACCCTTGAACCAAGGTTGATTTAGAATTTTATAGTCCATTTGAATGTTTAAGGATACGTTAGCCGTGTTTGGAGCTAAGATCAACTTAAACGGGACCGTTTAGATCCGGCAAGAGAGCATTTGGAGGCTCTATTGTTCTAGTTTAGGGACGTAGTGGTCCGTGTTTCAGTTTAGGGACGTGGTGGTCCGTGTTCCAGTTTAGGGACGTGGTGGTCCATCATTAGTTTAAGGACGTCTCGGTCCAATATTAGTTTAAGGACGTTTCGGTCCAATATTAGTTTAAGGACGTTTCGGTCCACGAGTTTAAGGACCCCGCAGTCCATATTCATGTGTGGTCGTTGGGACCCGTCGCCTCTCTGATGTCGTTGAAGGATTACAACGAGAAGTGTCAGAGGAGTTCGGAGATGTACCCTCAAACCAGATGTAAATTGATTTTGGGAGCAGCCGTGCTCAGTCAATTTAATTTGAGGACTTATGGCCACGACTGGGCTAAGTCCAGTTTCAATATTCTTTTGTCTTTGGCCTATTGGACCTGTGCTAGGGCCTTGCCCCCTCAGTGTATTATTTTTCTTTGTTTTGGTTGGGCTTTGCCCCTTTTTTAAAATGCATAGCATTTTTGATTAGGCCTGTTAGGCCTTTTAATTGGGCTCTGTCCCTTTTCTTAATAATGCAGAGTATTAAATACTCTGACAATGCTCCACATGACTTGTCAGGCGCTTTGCGCAAATTAAAGAGAGCAAGCGCATGTGGAAGTGACACGTGTCACGCTCTGATGAGTGCAAGCGCAACAGCGCAGTGCGCTGCGTCAGTGCGCTGCGCTGTTGCACTGCTGACACGTGGCGCTTCCTGGCGGCTTGCGCAATAGTGCAGTTTTGGCAAGTGCTGGGCACTGTTCTTATTCTTTTGGATCAATTTTAGATAAAAAAAAACAAGTTTTTTTTTCTTGTTTTCAAAGAACCAGTGGTTCATAAAAAGTGCAAGGCACTGTTATTGTTTATTTTTCTTTTTTCTTGAAGATCATTGATCTTGTTCTTAGATCAATGATCTGTTTTTAAGAGAATTTTCTCTTTTTCTAAAGGTTTTTACCTTTTTCTCTTATTCTTGAGAAATTCTCTCTAATTCTTCAAAGTTCTTTCTGTTTGAAATTCTTGATTTCTCTAAAAAATGTTCATGCCTTTGAATTGAGGCCTAGGGTCCTTTTTATAGTGCCCATAAATTAGTTAGATTTGTTAAAAAGATTTTTCTCTGAGTGATTTGGGGAATTTTCCCCACCGTTGGATCTTTGATCCAAAGGCCTCTGTTTTACAGAAGAAAATCTTCTTGTTTTAACAAGAACAGAAAAGATTTCTTTAAAATCTCAATTCTGTTTTGCGCAGACGCCCCAGCGTATGACACGTGTCGCGCAGCGCTGCGCTTGCGCAGCTGTGCTTGCGCTTGCGCAGCTGTGCTTGCGCAACTGCGCAGACACGTGTCGCGCAGCGCAGCGCTTGTGCAGCTCAAGCGTCGCTTCTTTTACTTTTTATTTAAAAGAGCCTTGCTCTGATTGAACGCACTGCCTCGGGCGTTGTGCTGACGCATCAACTTCTGACGCGTGGCGTGTTGCGTGCAGCGCACGGGATTTTAAAGCGTTGCTTCAGAAAATTTGAATTTTTGAAATTCAAACAGAGCCTTGCTCTGATTGGGGGAAACAAATGCCCCCCACCGTTGCGCTCACGTGGCGCGCACGTGAGTGCAGCGGTGGCAAGATCCTGGCCGTTGGATCAGAAGGGGTAAGTTGAAGAGGCGCAGGCGCCTATAAATAGGACCCTTGGTCCTTAGAAAATTCTTTACAACTTTCAAGAATTTTAATTTTCAGAGCCTTGCTCTTGTTTAAGAACTCTCAGAGCCTTGCTCTTGTTTCTTCCCAAGAACTTTAAAGTTCAGAACTTAGAATCATTTTAGGTAAAAATCTCAAATTAAATTAAATTAAATTCAATTAATAGAGCCTTGCTCTCAAGAACTTACAGATCTACAGAGATCTTGTTCATGGGTTTTAACCCATGAATAGAGCTTTGCTCATGGATCAAATGTAGATCTTTTCTGATCTAAAAATGAAGAACTCCTAAAAGTTTTCATGGATCTTCAAGATCCCAAATTTTTAATCTTTTAGGAGTTAAAGTTTTCTTTCTGATGGATTTTTCCATCATTATTATAGAGCTAGGTTCTTTAAAGAAATTTTATCCCTTTGAGACCAGAGTTTGACAAATGTCACTCTGTGACAGAGCTTTGCTCTAAAAGAGGAGATTTTCTCCTTGTCTCTAGGGATTTCCCATCAATGAGGATATTCTCTTGGGGATCTTTTCATTAATTGACAGTTTCATCTAATGATGGGATTGTCTTATTAAATGATGCACCGTTATCCAGATTTTGTGGGTCCCTCTTTTGTCCCCCACCCACTGCATTGCAGTGTAGTGTAAAATTACAACATTGATGGCTAATTAAAAAATTTTGTCCCTCCGCAGGAAACATGTCTGGTAATTTGTCTTTTCCGTTTGTTCGCTCGGAGGGAGGGTTTCCCCAAGCACCGGTGGACCGAGTGGTGTTCGCTCTCATTAAGGATCATGACCCCAAGTACAAAAACCTTCACTTGTGGGGTAGGTGGTACAATGAAATCATCCAAGGCCGTCGCAGTTTCAGTTCCGCCTCGCCGTCTGAGCCCATAGTTACGATCCCTTATGCGGACGAACCCCCGGTGAAGTATGCCGTGGAGGTTAAAAATTGGAATTCTGATGACCTCCTCCAGCCTGCAATCGGTGCCATCCCCGTGCAGCCGCCGCCGGCAATAGACATTCTGAGGAGGCGAATCTGTCAGGGTGAAGCACGCCCTTGGGGACAGCCTTACAATATTGGACTGATCCTGCGACCGCCCACCGGATATTTGCAGTGGGCCCGGTACATCTTATCGGCGAAAAAGGACTCATCTAACGAAGATTGGTTTATATTCGGCCATCTACGTCTCGCTTTTTGAGTATCCCTCTCCTCCAACGTGGTGGATCAAGGCCTTTATTGAACAATGGAATATCCCCACCTACACCTTCCTGATGACGGACAGGGAGGTCTCCATCTCCTTGGAGGAGTTTGCTGAAGTCTCGGGTCTACCAATGAGGGGGGAGCACTACGAGGAGCTGCTTCCTCCTGATGAATACGTCTTTGCCACCAAGCCGCTGGTGTTTGACCTGACTCCGGAGAACGCCATTCAGCATCAGTATCCGGGCTTGGTGAAGGTGTTGGAGATCTATGAAGGACTCCATCTGGAATCGAGCGACCGGGGCGTCAGTTTCGCAGATTTTATTTCCCGCTTCATTCGCCCGGAGTTCCTGTCAGAGTGGAGTGAGAAGTTCGCCCAGCTCGATGACCCTTTTGGTTTCGGCTTGGACCGCCGACCCGTATCGGAGAATGATCAAAGGGATTTTTATCTCCCCAGCGCTGCCATCGTCCCTTTCTCAGAAATCGCCGTCCCGGGCATGGATGAGGAGACCTTTTTTATTGGGTTCTTGGTCTTGTGGCTATGCAGCTTTCGCTCCCCATGCACCCGCGCCAGATGCGGCCCTCCGTCTTTTACCCAGTGCATCGGATGGTGCCTGGTTTGCAGTTATCGGTAGGAATCGCCGGGCTGGCTTACCTTTATAATGGACTTAGCGTAGCGGCGGACGCTAGTGAGCCTGGGGTGCAGCCTGCTAACTTCCCGATGCACTATTTCACCTCCTGGATGGAGATGCATGTGCAAAGGGTGTTTGGTGCCCATAAGATTCCTCCGTTCTTTGAGAAATGCAGACTCCCGAGAGTCATGCGGTTGGTCGGCGCTTCAATTGTGGTTGCATCCCCGCGGGAGTCTAGGGGGCTGCTCCTTCGTCCACATCTGGTCGGAGCGAAGGTTTCCTTTGTAGATAAGGTCATAACCATAGGCTCAGAGACCACTAAGTCAGTGGTGCCACTGCACGATGATTTTAAGGACGGGGCTTCCATATTGAAGGCTCGGGAAATCCTCCACCTCTACTCCATTCGGCCGGGCTACCTAGTGTTTATGCAGAATGAGACAGCACTCTTTATGAGGTATAACCCGCACCGGTTTGCTCAGCAATCGAGCTACAACCAAGGGATCCCGATGGAAGCTTTCCTGGAAAAGCCCGTGGTCAGCCGAGAGGGGATAAAGAATGCAATGCACCATTTCACATGGCTTAACACGGGTTCCTATTTCTTTATCAGCGAACCCAGCTGTGCCCCCAAGATGCTCAATACGTACGTGGCTTGGTATGCGCATGCGATGGGCCTAGTTATCTTAACGGAGAAGCGCATGCTGGTTGACCGTAGGGGTGCGCCTCCTGGCAGTGATCGCAAGGCTCCCTTGAAGCTAAGGATTCCGGTCATTCCTTCGCTAAAAGATGCCGGAGTCGATCGACCACGCGTGTTGAGCCCCCCGCGTGGCTTGCCGTTGCCTGCTATGGTGAATGCACCACCGGTGCCCCATGCTCCCACGAAGACGGTTAATGTAATATTGCCAGAGTCCGGCGCAGGAGCGGATATCGGGACCCGCCGCCCCAAGGTGCCTGCCAAGCGCAAATCAATTCCAGGTGCATCTAGAGCTGGCGGGCAAAAGAAGAAGAAGTCTATCCTTTCCCTCGACCCGATCCTCGGCTTAGAGCCTGAGGCTCCTCTCATCGAAGGAATAAGTGAATATGGCAGCAACAAGGGCTTCTTGGTAGACCCCGCAGACACCAATTTGGCGGCCGCCATTGCAGCTTCGGAGCGATCGGCGAGGCTCGAAGCGATGTTAAGTAAACTCGCTGAGTCAGGTAACCATTAGCCGCTTTCTTCGTCACTTTATTGCACTTTTTATCATTATTTTTAACTAATACTTTCCCCATTTTCAATAGGTGTCTCTACCGAAGAAGCTATTGCTGCCTCTTTGAAAACCTTCCAAGAGGAGGAGGAGAAACGCGCTCTAGCGGGCGCCGGTATGTCCCACCCTCCTTTTTTTTTTTAAAAAAAAAATTCGTTATCTTTTTCGATGGTCAACCTAACTTTCTTCATTTGTTTCTTTGCAGGGGTTATACCAGTCGATGAGGAGATCCTCCCTGAACCTGTTACTGGAATTCCGGTCTCGTCGGGGTTGCCGCAAGAGCCTCGACTCGACAAGTCAACGAGGGGTGCCTTGAAGAATTTGGAGGCATCCCTGTATACGGACGAGGACGCTTCAATGAAAGAGGCTCTGGTGAGGTCCGTCTCATCGTCCTAGGAGGAGAGGAAGCGGCTGAGGCGCGAGGCGAAGGAGCGCAGGGCTGCTTTGGCCACAGGAGCGGGCCCAAGCACCATCCCTCGCGCTGATACTCCCTCAGAAGAGGCTCCCGTCGCCCTATCCACCGCTCGCAGACAGGTGGCGCGTGCTGTTCGGAGTGCTAATGACAAGTCTAGCTCTGGTAATGTATTTTGCAAGACTTTACTGTAAGAATTGTAAACTTGTCGGTTCTTATTCATCTTGTTCTACAGGGCCAAGTCCAACCGAAGGGGAGGCGGAGACTGTCGAACCTGAGGGGCCAGAGGAAGAGGCATTGGTCGAGCCTGAGCCGACGATGGGCAGCGTCGCCGGGGTTGTTGAACCTGAGGCAGGGGCCGAGGGGGCTACGCCAGAGAAAGTCGTTGATGCCCAGCCTGAGGAAGCGGCAAATGAGACGACCCTTATAACTGTGCCCGAGGTAGCGGCGGGTGAGGCGCTTGAGGCGGGCGATCTCACAGTGACGGCTAATGAGGCGATGGAGACCGCCGAGCTCGAAGTAGCGGGTGAGATGGGCACGACATTTGGGGAAGAGTCAGCCGCTCTTTCTCAAGAGTCCGGCAATGCTCCGGTTATTACTCTCCCTGTCTACGATCTTCCACCGTTTCCTGGCCGCGCAAGCACGGCGACGGTCCCCATCGAGTCGGGGGATGAGGCCACGGGCGGTGGCCTCATGTCGATGGAGGAGGGGGTCGCCTCCATTTCAGCCGGGAGCTCATCAGGTAAACCTCAAGTTACTGTCATCCCTTTATTATATCTTGCGATCTTCCCTTAACAAGTTTGTCTTTGTTTTCAACGCAGGTGCGGCCAGCGCCGATGCTCCATTGCTCGAAGGAGTACCATCAACTACTGCCTTGGCGGTGGTTACCTCCCAGCCTTCCCTTAAGCCATCGCAGATGTTGGAAGGTACGGATCTGCGGTTGATTAGTTTATCTTTTAGCCGCATGATTTCTGTACTAACGTCGTACCACTGTGTCTTTTCAGGAGTGCTTTTTGATCATATCCATCAGGTGTTGCTTCCGCACTTCTCCTTCCCGTCTGAGCTCGCTTCTCCCTCTAGTGGTGCCGGTGAGTATATTTTCGCTTCGATGTCTTTCTTTCTCCTTTTTTTAGCAATGGGATTATTTCTGACTTTTCCTCTTCCTTATTGTAGTGCCACAAATCGAAGGAGGGGACGCAAGACCCGCCACGCCACCGGCCCTTCTGGCTTTGCCGTCCGTTGCAGCTGGTATAGTAAATTTCCTTTTTGATGACTCTTCAACATCTCTTGAACCATCGTTTAACTATGTTTTGTTTTGCAGCTATCGTTCTGGCTCCGGTCCCTCTTGAGTCTCGTGTCCTTTCATTGGCAGGCCCCTTCTTGAAACGTCCATCTTCAAAGGGTGCCGTGATGAGTTTGGGCATGCTGAGCGGGTATATCGAAGAGCTTAACGCGGATGCTCTCCCCTCTGCCGTAGATTTCGCTATGGAGGTTAACCCAATGTTGGCGGCGCTCGTAAACTTTCACAACGAAGGCGTCGTCGAATCTTGGATTAACCATTGCAGGGAGATCGATGCCTGCCTACATCGGTTGGAGTCGACCCGTCCTTCCCCTAAAGTTTTGGCCATAAGCACCCAACGGACAGCTTGGCTCGAGCAAAGCACTTCTTGTTTCCGCCATTTGGAGCAAGAAGCAGCTTTACGGTTGAAGGAACGTCAGGAATCTTCAAGCGCAACTGCTCGCCTGCGCGCTGAAGTTAGGACGAATGCGGCCGAGGTGAAAGCTGTCTTTGAAGGCCTCCTGGAGCGTATCTCTAATGGGCTAGCACTGTAGCGGAAGCTTGATGCCGCCTAGCATGATGCCCGAGGCCGTGAAGCAGCTCAGCAGGTCGTTGGGGAACAACTTGCATCCTTCATGCAGCAGCGGGCTCAAGTAGAGGCCGAACTGGCGGTGGCGGCTGATCAAGAGAAGGCGTGGAAGGAAGTACGCGAGCAATTAATAGAGCTATTCAAGAGGCTTCCTTCTCCTTGAACATTTTGTATCATTTACACACTTGTAATTTTTGCATAGTATATATACATTCTTTGTTCTTTATATGATTCGCCTTGTATTTGATTGAATTTATGAATAAAGATACACATTCCTTTTTGCAATGTCTTGTACTATTTCTTTGCTTTCTCCCTTCTCAGCATGATGTCTCGATAAACCTAATTGGCAGATAACTTAATTACTCCAAGAGATAGCGATGGCTTAAGCCGCAGGTTCAGATCTTCCGCCTAAGACTTTTCAACTCTATGAGCCGTGAGGGTCTCATAGAGACTTTTCTCCCTACGGATCGAGAGGATCTCGTAGGTGGGCTTTTTCTCCTTAGGAATCGTGAGGATTCCTAAGTGTGATTTTCTCTTATAAGTCGTAAGGATCCTATAAAATAATTTTTCCCTCTTACGAGTCGAGAGGATCCGTAAGCGGTTGTTTCCCTCCTTGTCGAAACTCGACTTTGGAGAGTGAGACCCGTGAATAGTATGCAAGAGACCGTTTTAGATCGACTTGCAGGGTCCCATTGTTCAGGAAGCAAGTTTTTTAATCCTTGCTGCCTGAGGCTTCATTTTGCAAGTTGAGACGAATCGGGAATTTTCTCGCGGAGATACTGGTTTCTCTGCGAGCCGACGCGAATCAGGAGGCTCTCGTCAAGGATTATTTGTTTCCTTGAGTTGAGGTATTTGCTAAGAATTATTTGTTTCCCTAGCGCCAAGGATTATTTGTTTCCTTGGGGTTGAAACGAGTCGAGAATTTCCCATGGAGGCACTGGTTGCTCTGCAAGTCGACGCGGATCAGGAGGCTCTCATCAAGGATTGTTTGTTTCCCTGAGTTGAAGGATTTGCTAGGGATTATTTGTTTCCCTAGCGCCAAGGATTATTTGTTTCCTTGGGGTTGAAACGAGTCGAGAATTTCCCACGGAGGCACTGGTTGCTCTGCGAGTCGACGCGGATCAGGAGGCTCTCGTCAAGGATTGTTTGTTTCCCTGAGTTGAAGGATTTGCTAGGGATTATTTGTTTCCCTAGCGCCAAGGATTATTTGTTTCCTTGGGGTTGAAACGAGTCGAGAATTTCCCACGGAGGCACTGGTTGTTCTGCGAGTCGACGCGGATCAGGAGGCTCTCGTCAAGGATTGTTTGTTTCCCTGAGTTGAAGGATTTGCTAGGGATTATTTGTTTCTCTAGCGCCAAGGATTATTTGTTTCCTTGGTGTTAACGCGGATCGAGAATTTCCCACGGAGACACTGGTTGCTCTGCGAGTCGATGCGAATCAGGAGGCTCTCGTCAAGAATTGTTTGTTTTCTTGAGTTGAGGTATTTGCCGAAGACACTGGTTTCTTCGGAGTTGGGATGAACCGTCAAGATTTGGCTTCGTTTTCTGGCGAAGCCTGTTGGGAAAGTATGGTTCCCTCTTCGTTTGCGCCCTTGGATTGTATACAGGGATCGATGTGATCTTAACTGTAGGGCCAGAGTTTTATCATCATTTTTCTTGTTTTACTTCCGCGATGCTCTAGCATTTCAGCTTTTAAATCGCGAAAGTCGCGATTGCCCAATCATTTCGGCTATTTTTCGCGATGCCCAATCATTTCGGCTGTTCATTTTATTTTTACTCGCTGTTTTTTTATTGCGAGTTGCCCAATCATTTCGGCTATTTTGCATGCATACATTTTACTTGCTGCTTTTTATTGCAAGTTGGCCCATCATTTCGGCTATTTCGTATGCATGTGCGGCCTATCGGCTTTTCGCCGTAAACCTAAAATTAGACACCGATTTCGGCATCAGCACCGCTACAACTGGGATATTGCCAGGAGCGAATCATCATTTGCCTTTGTCGATGTCGAACAAAGATGGCTTAGTGACCAGGGTTAAGGTCCTGTCGACTAAGGCTTTTGACTTCATGAGCCGTAAGGGTCTCACAAAGGTATTTCTCCCTACGAGTCGTGAGGATCTTGTAGGTGTATCTTCTCCTTAGGAATCGTGAGGATTCCTAAGTGTATGTTCCTCTGTAAGTCGTAAGGATCCTACAGGAGGGTTTTCTCCTCATAAATCGAGGGGATTTACAAGGGTTGTTCACCATGCGAACATATCCCCAGTCACGGATGGGACTTGGTTGGGGAAATGTTTATTCGCGCCCGTGGATTGTATACAAGGGCCAGTATTGGACCACTTGTAGGAAAATATCTAAAGTTGTGGGGGTTGCTTAAGCACAGGTTTAGGTCTCTGTGACTTAAGACCTTCAAATCTTATGAGCCGTGAGGGTCCCATAAGAGAGTTCTCCTTACGAGTCGTGAGGATCTCGTAAGTGTATTTTCTCCTTAGGAATCATGAGGATCCCTAAGTGTGTTACTCCCTTGTGAGTCGTAAGGATCTCACGCGGGTGGTTTCTCCTTACAAGGTCGAGAGGACCCTATAAGTGTCTTTTAACGAGGTTGCGCCCTTTCGGGTTTTCACAAACACCCACCGGTAGTCCTGCTGTTTTTACTCACGAGGCCCTTTCGGGTTTTCATCCGTGCCCTTTTTGCTTATGGACATTGTCACGCCCCGCTTTCCAGAGTACGCTAAAATGGGCACGTGACATAGCCAACCATGCTACCTGTGGGTAGGAAGCATCTATCCACAGTCACATTACGGCTGTAGAGATATCAAGAACACAATAAAACTATCTAAACATGTCCATAATCCAATATAACATGAGTCAAGAATAATAAAATGCGGAAGCAAAAGATCCAATACAAAATAACTGGAATGTATGTCCCATAATGCGGGCTCACATCAGGAAATAAATGTAGGAAATAAAACTAACTACTGCTGACACTCACAGCTCAGCCTGCTGGCTGAAGTACTCCTGCTCGGACTGCAACAGCGGTACGGAATCTGGGCCATGCAAAACCCAGACGTCAGCGCGTCATGTCATCAAGTAATATAATATGAACAGTGTAGCAGGCAATGCAATATAAACATGAATAAAACAAGAGTAACAATAATATAAATCAGAGCAGTGCAGGGTAGTGTGCAGTGGGTAAACTAAACTGTTCTATCAAGGTTTCGATTCTAAATTCTTTGAAATCAATTTGATGAATCGTCGATGTAACTCAATAGTATCCCGTACATACCCGGGATCACGGCCTCAATATTCTCGGCTGCAGCCGAGACATGCCGCTAGGCACAAACAGGAATGTGTACACTCGATAGTATCCCGTGCATACCCGGGACCACGGCCACAATATTCTCGGCCGAAACCGAGACATGCCGCTAGGCACAAAACAAGAATGTGTACACCCAGAACAGGTAGTGAACTGTCGAGTTACAAGTCACGTTTCACCTTTGATTTTCCCATACCCCCAAGTTATATGTGTGTGTCAAGTCAGGTATTCCGAAATCAAGAAACTAATGCCAACACAGGATCAGGTAAACAGGTTTTTCTGGATAGACAACAGGAACGGTCCATGACGACTACAAGTCAGGTTTGTTGGCATTAGACACAAGATCAGGTAACGGGTCAGGGCATGGTACATTATGTCAAGTCAGCAGTGTACGGTACCATGCATGCAGCAAGTCAGGTCAAGATGTAAACGATACACAGGTGTGCTCACAATCAGTTATATAATCAAGCAGGATTATCAACAACATGGTATAAGCAATAAATTAAGCAATAGGCAGATTTACTCAATTTGCAGTACAGTAATCAGTCGTGTCACAGAGACAATAAAATGTTATGCGAATGCAGTATGACTATTATGGCCTTTTAATCATGTTAACGAGTTTAAGCATTGTAGAGGTGCAATGATTTAAATAAAGGTTTAATACAGCTATTTCAGGTTAAAATGCATACGAGTGTCCGAATGGAACAAAGTATAGAGATAAATTCCATAAGCTATGTGAATATTAAAAATGTGTTTAAACAGGTAAATGTGGTTATTAGGTTCGATTGCAAGCTGTAAGTTCCAAATTTAAAGATAAAATGATATATAACAATATTGTACATGAAAATAAGAAATGATTGTACCAAAGCTAAATTTACCAGTTTAGGGTGTCATAATATATATGTAAATATTGTATAGCATGTAGAAAGGGGTACTTGTCTCGACGGGTCGCGGATCGGAAAAACGACGCGATAAACGTCGGCGGGGAAACTCGCGACGGGCGCACGGTTCACGGAATGAACCCAAACAACGAACAATGGAACCACACGGGTCGGGGTACCTCGCTGGAACGTCGGGTCGCGTCGTCGGCATCGTCGGATTCCCGCCGATGAAAGAATAGTGAATGTCAATACAATGCAACAAGAAGATAAAGAAAAACCAGCGAAGAAGGGAAGTAGGAACTGAGAAAGGGTGCTCACGATGATCCGTGGGACGGGTGGTGACGGTCGACCTCGTCGACGGAGCTCCGGCGGTGGCCTACGGCGAGATCCTGCAGTTCAGAAACTTTACAGAAAAGGAAAAGAGAGGAAAGGAAAGAGGAAGGAGATGGATAGGTAAGGCTTACAGGGGTCGTACGAAGGCCGGGGCACGGAGGCGAGGCCGTCGGCGGCGACAGATCTGGCGGTTGAACGCGTGCAGGGGGTGTGCAGGTGGTCGCGGTGAGGGTGCATGGCGCGCGAGGGTGGATGAAAGAGGGTGTGGGTGAGACGAGACAGAGGAGGCGAGGGTGTTGGTGACGGCATCGTCGGCGCTTGGGCTGCGGTGGCGAGGATGGAGGTGGCGGTGGCTAGGGTTGCTGGGGGGTGATGGGTTCGCGTTCTGTGTTTTTAAAAAAAAGAAAGGAGGGGGAAAGAGATTTTAAATATATATATAGAGAGAGATACGGGGGATAGAGAGAGAGAGAGGGGAGAGAGAGGCGGGGGAATAGAGAGAGAGGAGAGAGAGAGGGGGCCCACTGAAAAACTACGGTTTGATTGGCTCATGAAGAAAGATTTAGACGTTAGGAAAATTTTTAATTAAAGATTTAGAAGAATTTAAGGAACAGTAGAATCTATAAGTTAAACAATAATATACGTTGGTTTTTTAAAAAATATTAAAATTTGGGATTTTGGCGCAAAGTAAAACATTTCCAAATCGCGCCCGGGTCGGGTCCAAAAATTTGAAATTGAAATAATAAAATTTTAGACGGGATCCAAAATTTAAAATGAAGTGTTTTATGGTCAAAAAGCATACCCCCAAAACGGACACACGTACGCGCGCGTAGCCGTCCAAACTCGCCCGTTTCACTGAACGGGACGAGAACACGATGCACGGACGCTACCACAAGGTTAGGGGTGTCGAGTAAGCCATGATGGATGTTTTTAATTTTATTTTAGATGCCATAAATTGTTATATGCAGAAATGAATTTGCCGGGTAAAATTTTACAGTAAGTAACAAAAAAGTAAGATAAATGAAATAAGGGTCACACTCCATTCATAAAGTAACAGAAATTAGTAGCATGGGCTCGGGTGTTACATTATACCCAACTACAAAAAGAATTTCGTCCTCGAAATTCCAAGAATACAAACATAGAAAACTACAGGAAAAGGTGAGGAAACTTCTGCCGGATTTCATCTTCTCGTTCCCAGGTGGACTCTCCATGCGAGCGATTACCCCAAGAAACAAGCACAAGAGGGATAACCTTGTTCTTAAGAACCTTTTCCCTTCGATCCATAATTTCAATCGGTCGCTCCTCAGAAGTCAAGTCTTCCCGTACCGTTAGCTCCGAATGATCCAATACATGTGTTTCATCTCTAACATACTTACGGAGTTGAGATACGTGAAACACATCGTGCACGTTTGCCAAGGACTGCGGTAACGCCAAACGATACGCTACCTCACCAACACGTTCCAAGATCTCAAAGGGTCCAACGAATCAAGGACTAAGCTTTCCTCGACTTCCAAAACGAATCACCCCTCTAGTCGGTGATATCTTCAAGAATACCAAATCACCCACGGCGAACTCTAGAGGTCTTCTTGACGTGTCTGCCCAACTCTTCTGTCGGTCTTGTGCTGCCTTCATATGATTTCTGGTAGTGTTAACCTTCTCAACTGTCTGCACAACCAAATCTGGTCCCAACAATCTTCGTTCACCGACATCATCCCAACAAACAGGTGAACGGCATTTCGACCATACAAAGCTTCAAATGGAGCCATCTAGATAGTTGCCTGAAAACTGTTGTTGTAAGAAAACTCCACCAAATGTAGATGATCCTCCCACGAACCCTTAAAGTCCAACATGCATGCTCTCAACATATCTTCAAGAGTTTGGATCGTTCTCTCCGACTGACCATCAGTTTGAGAATGATAAGCTGTGCTAAACTTCAATCGAGTCCCCAAACTTTCCTATAAGCTCCGCCAAAAGTGTGATAAGAACCGAGTGTCCCGATCGGACACGATGCTCACCGGTACTCCATGCAATCTTACAATCTCCTGCATATACCGCTCCGCCAAGGTCTCTGTTGATTGACCAACCCGAAAAGGAATAAAGTGAGCTGCCTTGGTCAACCGATCAACAATCACCCATACAGCATTGTTGCCTTTTGGACTCCGCGGTAAAGCCGTCACGAAATCCATGGTTATATGTTCCCACTTCCACTGAGGAATCGGAAGTGGTTGCAATAAACCAGCAACCCTTTGATGTTCAGCCTTAACTTGCTGACACACCAAGCACTTTGCCACAAAGCGAGCGATCTCCCGCTTCATGCCTTCCCACCAGAAATGCTGTCGAAAATCTCGGTACATCTTTGTGCCTCCTGGATGTACAGAATAAGCTGAACCGTGTGCCTCCTTCATAAGCTCTTCACGAATGTCTCCCTTTGGCACACACAAACGGCTACCATACCTCAACGAACCATCTTCGTGGATCAATAAATCTGTTCGTAGTCCGGCTTCAACCTGTCCTCGAAACTTTTGCAGTCTAGGATCCTGCGATTGTACTGCTTTAATATTCTCGATCAATGACGAATGTACTTGCAGCTGCAACCACTGTCCCGTATAATGCGGTAGCACAACCTCCAAGTCAAATCTTCGAAAGTCTGCAACGATCTCCTCCTGCGTAGTTAACACCTGAATTGCTGGTAACCGACTAAGCGCATCCGGCACGACATTAACCTTCCCCGGATGGTACTTAAGATCAAGATCGTAGTGAGCCATCAGCTCCAACCATCTATGTTGCCTCATATTAAGCTCCTTCTGTGTGAACACATACTTCAAGCTCTTATGATCAGTAAAAACTTCAACTCTTTCGCCCAAAAGGTAGTGTCTCCAAATCTTCAAAGCGAAAATCACCGCCGCAAGCTCCAAGTCATGAGTTGGGTAATTCTTCTCATGGGTTTTCAACTGTCTCGATGCGTACGCTACAACCTTCCCATGCTGCATCAAAACACATCCTAATCCTTTCCCAGATGCGTCGCTGTGAATCACCAATCCTCCGGAATTGTCTGGCACGGTCAGAATAGGGGCGGTTATCAACTTTTGCTTCAACGTCTCAAAAGCTAACGCACATTCATCCGTCCATACAAAAGGTACCTCCTTGCGCGTAAGCTTGGTCAATGGCTCCGCCAGACAAGCAAAGTTCTCCACAAATCTTCTGTAGTATCCGGCCAATCCAAGGAAACTTCTTATCTCAGCAACATTCTTTGGAATTGGCCAATCACGAACTGCTGCAATCTTTTCAGGATCGACGGCAATTCCATCGCCCGACACAACATGTCCCAAAAACTTCACTTCCTCCAACCAAAACTCGCACTTACTCATCTTTGCATAAAGCTTCTCCTGTCTCAACGTCTGCAGTGCGATCTTCAAATGCTCAGCATGCTGTTTAAAACTCTTCGAGTAAACCAGAATATCATCAATGAACACCACAATAAACTGGTCCAAGAAAGGTGAAAAGATTCGGTTCATCAAGTCCATGAATACTGCCGGCGCATTCGTTACTCCGAAGGGCATCACTAAGTACTCGTAATGTCCATACCGAGTTTGGAACGCCGTCTTGCAAATATCTTCTGCTTTCACTTGGACCTAATGATATCCGGATCGCAAATCCAGCTTCGAGAATACCCTCGCGCCACTAAGCTGCTCAAAAAGTTCTCCAATACGAGGGATATGGTACTTGTTCTTAATAGTCACCCGGTTTAATTCTCGATAGTCGATGCACATCCTTCTTGTGCCATCCTTCTTCTTTACTAGGAGAATTGGAGATGCACATCGATAGTCGATGCACATCCTTCTTGTGCCATCCTTCTTGTGCCATCCCCCAGGCGAGTTACTGCTTCGAATCCAACCCTTTTCAAGCAATTCAGCAACCTGTTTCTTGACTTCTTCCAACTCTACTGGTGCCATTGGATAATACGCTTTGGATACTAGCGCTGCACCAGGAATAAGATCAATTGCGAACTCCACGTCTCGCTTCGGCGGTAATCCCGATATATCTTCAAATACGTCCATAAAACAACCGGCTCTTCACTATTATTAACTTCCATTGCTGCAAGAGTATCATTTGTCGGCCTAGCCCGAAACTCGACTGGCCCGACAGAACTGCTTCCTCCAGTGAAGGTAAACTCGGGATGTCCGGGAATCTGGAAAATTACTTTCTTTGCCCTACAATCAATATGAGCGTGGAAAGTGCCAAGAAAATCCATTCCCAAAATGACTTCGTAGCTGCCCGTATCAATCACCAAGAAATCTGCAAAAAGCTCCCGTCCGCAAACAACAACTGTACAATCTTTACATTCCCTACTAGCTATGATTTTCCCATTCCCAGTGTGTATGTCCCAGAAACTAGACAGGGTCGTGTAGGTAATCGAGTGTGTAGTTATAAACTTAGATGACATAAAACAATGGGATGCACCAGAATCAAATAACGCTAATGCGGGAAAACCATGAACGAGTAGAGTACCTGAAACAACTTCTCCTGACGCCTTAGCTTCTTCAGCTGTCAAGGTAAAAGCTCGAGCCTGATTAGGTCCTTGAGTCAGCTGTTTCTGTCCCTGAAACGGTTTCTGCGGAGGCTTCTGAAAATCGTCTCTCGTACGAAGCTTCGACGGACAAGCACCAACGGCGTGATCTGCCGCTCCACAAACCAAACAGAGTCCCAGCCTCCTTCTACAATCCTTTTGCATGTGGCCAGGTAAATTGCAATAGTTACAGGTCACGCTCTTTCTTCGATCGACGATCACTGGCTTCTTCATGGGTGCTACACCTCGACGGTCCACTGGAATACCTCTGCGACCATGAGCTCGGTTAGGTACAAATGCTGGCTTCCTTACCGCAACTGCTGTCTGCTGCAAACTCCTTTTCATCCCAGATAAACTCTGCTGTTCCCGAGCTACCGTAAGAACCTGTGAGAAAGTGGTCAAACCCAGGGAGACAATCTGCCTCTGGATGTCCACATCCAAGCTGCGCATGAACCTCTGTGCCCTGTTTGCATCGTTGGCAACTAAAGGTCCAGCAAATCTGCTGAGTCTCGTCCATTCTGCTGCATGCACATCCACGGATGCTCCATTCTGCTTTAGCCCGATGAACTTCTCTTCCATTTCCTCCCGTGCAGTCTGCGGGAAGAACTTCTCCAGGAAACTCTTAGAAAAATCCGCCCACTTGATCGGCTTGGGCAAGCGGGTCTCCTCCACAAGCCACCATTCTCGGGCATAGTCCACTAACTAAATGCATACCACATCAACTCTTTTGTCATCTGAAATCTGTGCTGCAATAAGCAAGTTTTCTGTGTCAACTAGCCACTGCTCTGCTGGCAACGGCTCCTCCAAACCAGTAAATGTAGACGGACCCAAACGCCTGAAATCTGCTATGGTCCCTACTCGGTCGACTGGTTTAGCTTCAACCTTGTCTACGGACCGCTGAACGGTCCGCAAACCTTCCTGGAACGATTCTGCTTGTTGCTGGATCAGCTCGGTCTGTCTCTTTTGATTCTCCAGCATTCCTCTTATCACTCCAAGCATGGCGGCTTCATCCACACGCCTCTGGTACGTCTTCAAATTCTTACCTGCCATATTCCTGAAATCAAAACACCCAACATTAGCATGATGATAGATTTAAAATATAGATCAAGACTAGAACTCCAAGTTACTTAAATAGAGTACCGCATTGTGACTATGCCGCGGTATCATAGCCACAATTACATAACTCCACCCAAGTCGCCTAAGTCCTAGAGATAACAAGGAATCAGGTTTTCGAGTCGATATGCAAAGGAAGTTTGCACATCGTAAAAGATATAATCAGGAAGAATGTGATTCAAGAATGGTAAACGGCAAGGTGGCAGGACATGTTTCCTAAACACGGGTATTCTGATTCGTGTATTGGGTACAATACCCAACTACAAAAGAATCAACCTGACTAACCTATCGCTCTGATACCAAAAGAACCATGTCACGCCCTGCTTCCCAGAGTACGCTAAAATGGGCACGTGACATAGCCAACCATGCTACATGTGGGTAGGAAGCATCCATCCACAGTCACATTACGGCTGTAGAGATATCAAGAACACAATAAAACTATCTAAACATGTCCATAATCCAATATAACATGAGTCAAGAATAATAAAATGCGGAAGCAAAAGATCCAATACAAAATAACTGGAATGTATGTCCCATAATGCGGGCTCACATCAGGAAATAAATGTAGGAAATAAAACTAACTACTGCTGACACTCACAGCTCAGCCTGCTGGCTGAAGTACTCCTGCTCGGACTGCAACAGCGGTACGGAATCTGGGCCATGCAAAACCCAGACGTCAGCGCGTCATGTCATCAAGTAATATAATATGAACAGTGTAGCAGGCAATGCAATATAAACATGAATAAAACAAGGGTAACAATAATATAAATCAGAGCAGTGCAGGGTAGTGTGCAGTGGGTAAACTAAACTGTTCTATCAGGTTTTCTATTCTAAATTCTTTGAAATCAATTTGATGAATCGTCGATATAACTCAATAGTATCCCGTACATACCCAGGATCACGGCCTCAATATTTTCGGCTGCAGCCGAGACATGCCGCTAGGCACAAAACAGGAATGTGTACACTCGATAGTATCCCGTGCATACCCGGGACCACGGCCACAATATTCTCGGCCGAAACCGAGACATGCCGCTAGGCACAAAATAAGAATGTGTACACCCAGAACAGGTAGTGAACTGTCGAGTTACAAGTCACGTTTCACCTTTGATTTCCCCATACCCCCAAGTTATATGTGTGTGTCAAGTCAGGTATTCCGAAATCAAGAAACTAATGCCAACACAGGATCAGGTAAACAGGTTTTTCTGGATAGACAATAGGAACGGTCCATGAGGACTACAAGTCAGGTTTGTTGGCATTAGACACAAGATCAGGTAACGGGTCAGGGCATGGTACATCAGATCAAGTCAGCAGTGTACGGTACCATGCATGTAGCAAGTCAGGTCAAGATGTAAACGATACACAGGTGTGCTCACAATCAGTTATATAATCAAGCAGGATTATCAACAACATGGTATAAGCAATAAATTAAGCAATAGGCAGATTTACTCAATTTGCAGTACAGTAATCAGTCGTGTCACAGAGACAATTTCAATGTTATGCGAATGCAGTATGCCTATTATGGCCTTTTAATCATGTTAACGAGTTTAAGCATTGTAGAGGTGCAATGATTTAAATAAAGGTTCAATACAGCTATTTCAGGTTAAAATGCATACGATTGTCCGAATGGAACAAACTATAGAGATAAATTCCATAAGCTATGTGAATATTAAAAATGTGTTTAAACAGGTAAATGTGGTTATTAGGTTCGATTGTAAGCTGTAAGTTCCAAGTTTAAAGATAAAATGATATAAAACAATATTGTACATGAAAATGAGAAATGATTGTACCAAAGCTAAATTTACCAGTTTAGGGTGTCATAATATATATGTAAATATTGTATAGCATGTAGCAAGGGGTACTTGTCTCGACGGGTCGCGGATCGGAAAAACGACGCGATAAACGTCGGCGGGGAAACTCGCGACGGGCGCACGGTTCACGGAATGAACCCAAACAACGAACAATGGAACCACACGGGTCGGGGTACCTCGCTGGAACGTCGGGTCGCGTCGTCGGCATCGTCGGATTCCGGCCGATGAAAGAACAGTGAATGTCAATACAATGCAACAAGAAGATAAAGAAAAACCAGCGAAGAAGGGAAGTAGGAACTGAGAAACGGTGCTCACGATGATCCGTGGGACGGGTGGTGACGGTCGACCTCGTCGACGGAGCTCCGGCGGCGGCCTACGGCGAGATCCTGCAGTTCAGAAACTTTACAGAAAAGGAAAAGAGAGGAAAGGAAAGAGGAAGGAGACGGATAGGTAAGGCTTACAGGGGTCGTACGAAGGCCAGGGCACGGAGGCGAGGCTGTCGGCGGCGATAGATCTGGCGGTCGAACGCGTGCAGGGGGTGTGCAGGTGGTCGCGGTGAGGGTGCAGGGCGCGCAAGGGTGGATGAAAGAGGGTGTGGGGGAGACGAGGCAGAGGAGGCGAGGGTGTTGGTGACGGCGTCGTCGGCGCTTGGGCTGCGGCGGCGAGGATGGAGGTGGCGGTGGCTAGGGTTGCTGGAGGGTGATGGGTTCGCGTTCTGTGTTTTTAAAAAAAAAGAAAGGAGGGGGAAAGGGATTTTAAATATATATATATATAGAGAGAGAGAGAGATACGGGGGATAGAGAGAGAGAGAGAGGAGAGAGAGAGAGGCGGGGAAGAGAGAGAGAGGAGAGAGAGAGGGGGCCCACTGAAAAACTACGGTTTGATTGGCTGATGAAGAAAGATTTAGACGTTAGGAAAATTTTTAATTAAAGATTTAGAAGATTTTAAGGAACAGTAGAATCTATAAGTTAAACAATAATATACGTTGGTTTTATAAAAAATATTAAAATTTGGGGTTTTGGCGCAAAGTAAAACATTTCCAAATCGCGCCCGGGTCGGGTCCAAAAATTTGAAATTGAAATAATAAAATTTTAGGCGGGATCCAAAATTTAAAATGAAGTGTTTTATGATAAAAAAAGCATACCCCCAAAACAGACACACGTACGCGCGCGTAGCTATCCAAACTCGCCCGTTTCACTGAACGGGACGAGAACACGATGCACGGACGCTACCACAAGGCTAGGGGTGTCAAGTAGGCCATGATGGATGTTTTTAATTTTATTTTAGATGCCATAAATTGTTATATGCAGAAATGAATTTGCCGGGTAAAATTTTACAGTAAGTAACAAACAAGCAAGATAAATGAAATAAGGGTCATACTCCATTCATAAAGTAACAGAAATTAGTAGCATGGGCTCGGGTGTTACAGACATACCCCCTTTTTTTATTCTTTTTATTTTTATTTACCTTCTTTTTTACGAGGTCGCGCCCTTTCGGGTTTTCACGAACACTCGCCGGTAGCCCTGCTGTTTTTACTCACGGAGCCCTTTCGGGTTTTCATCCGTGCCCTTTTTGCTTATGGACATACCGTTTTTTATTTTTATCATTCATTTTTTTAATTATTTTCTTTTTCTTTTTTTTAATCTCGTCAACCTAAGGATGCTGCGGTAGTAGTTTAAAGACGTTTCGGTCCGCTATTAGTTTAAGGACGTTTCGGTCCGTCATTAGTTTACGGACGTTTTGGTCCGTTGGCCAGCTACTACTTATAGAGTTTTGGGCTTTGGAAGACAGAGAGTGGACATAGTCGTCGTCATCTATCATTGACCTAGGCCGTAACTCATTAGGTGTAGTATTTCTTCAGGAAGCGACCGTTTATCAGCCTGAAAGGCCTTTCACCGTGCATGTCCATGAGTAGATAGGCTCCACCTTGGTAGACTTTGTCTATGATGTACGGGCCTTCATAGTTTGGCTCGAACTTTCCCCGCTTGGCGCGATTGGGGATCATAGGCCTTTTGACCACTAGCACAAGTTCGCCTTGGCGGAATGTCCTTGGTCGGGTCAATTTTTCATATGAGCGCGTCATCTTTGCTTTATAAGCTTCCAGATTTTGTTGCGCTATAAGCCGTGTTTCTTCAAGGGCATCAAGCTCCTCAAGCCGAAGGTGAGAATTTTCTTCGTCCGTCAGCTCGTAGTGGATTGCCACTCGTAGAGAGGGTAACTCTATCTCGAGGGGACGTACTGCTTCCGTCCCGAATACCAACGCATATGGCGTTGTGTTAGTGGCTGCCTTGAACGTGGTTCGATACGCCCAGAGAGCCTCTTGCAGTCTTTCGTGCCAGTCTTTCTTATTTCGGGACACCGTTTTCTTCATGATCTTCGTCAGGGTCTTGTTGAAGGCTTCAGCTAGACCATTAGCTCGCGGATTATAAACTGAAGAATATCTCCAATCTATATTATGCTGCTGTTCGAAGCGACTGATCTTGTGGCTTCTGTAGGCTGGCCCGTTGTCGGAGATGATCCGTCTCGGCGTCGCAAACCGATATATGACGTGCGTCTTGACGAAATGGAGGATATTCTCCGTTTTCACTTCTCTTAATGGTATTGCTTCTGCCCATTTGGAGAAGTAGTCAGTCGTTGCCAGGATGAAACGATGTCCCCTGGATGATGCTGGTTCGATAGGGCCGACTATGCCAGTTCCCCACATTTCGAACGGCCAGCTAGTCACCGTCGGGTGTAGCGGATTTGGATGCTGATGGATGAAATACCCGTGAATTTGACATGAGTGGCACTGCTTCGCATACTCAAAGCAGTCTTGAATCATCGTGGGCCAGTAGTAGCCCATTCGCTTAATTTTCAACTTCATCTTTGGGCCTGCTTGGTGAGAACCACAGATTCCGTCATGAACTTCCTGAACGACTCTTTCTGCTTCGTCAGGTCCTAAGCATCTTAGCCACAGAGAATCAAATGACCTCTTATACAGCGTGTTGTTGACGAAGGCGAAAGACAGAGCTCGTTTCATGAGCTGATGTCTTGTGGACGCTTCTTCGGGCATTCGGTGGGACTTAAAGTAGTCTATGAAGACTTCCCTCCAGTCCTCAGCCTTTCCTCGTTCTTTTATTTGTAAGGTCGTCTGTTCAGTCGCTCCCTTTTCCTCGGATGATTACGAAGGTATTTCTACTGGGGCAAGCACCCGACGGCTTTGCACCACGATTCTAACGTCATCGAGGTTCTCGTCAGCTAGTTCTTTAGCCAGCTTGGCCAACGCGTCTGCTTTGTTGTTTTCCGCGCACGGTATGCTTTCCAAAGTATAGGAGGGAATTTGGGTCAACAGCTGTTGCACCTTTTCACCATACTTCACCAATTCTGGCTTGCATGTCTGGTAGTCGCCGTTTACTTGACTGACGACCAGCTGGGAGTCTCCATATATGAGGAGGTTTTCAATTCCCATGTCGATGGCGATCTCGAGGCCTGCTATCAAAGCTTCGTATTCGGCTTCATTGTTTGTCCTCGGCTCTGTTAAGAAGAAAGCAAAGCGCATTATCCCTCCTTGTGGAGTCACGAAGATGAGGCCTACCCCCGATTTGATTATAGGGGTACTTTGTTTACGCTTTTTCATGGAAGATGCTCCATCAAAATAGAGCTCCCATCGGGTATCGCTACCATCGATCGCATCAAACGCACGTTAGTCAGGAAGATCGCAATTCAAAGGAGAATCGGCGGGTATCGGATGCTCAGCGAGGAAGTCGGCAATGGCCTGGCCTTTCACTGCCTTGAGAGGTTGATAGGTTATCGAGAACTCCATCAAGAGCAGGGCCTATTTAGCGAGCCGTCTCGTCAGTATGGCCTTTGACATTAAATACTTAAGAGGGTCCACCTTCAAAATGAGACGGACTTCATATGCTAATGCGTAATGTCTGAGCTTTGTTATTGCAAAGATCAACGCCAGGCAGTGCTTCTCAATGGGAGAGTAATTGCTTTCTGCCCCCAGCAGAACTCGACTTAAGTAGGAGAGTGCTTTTTCCTTCCCTTGGTCGTTCTCTTGGGCCCATAATGCGCCTAAAGAACCTTCGAGGGCGGTTGTAAAAAGAATGAGAGGTTTTCCCTTAACCGGAGCAGCCAATACTGGCGAGTTCTGCAGGTACTGCTTAATCTCGTCCAGCGCGCCCTGGCATTTTTGATCCCAGACGAATGGAGTTCCCTTCTTCATCAGGTGGCTGTAAGGACGGCACTTGCCTGAAAGGTTGGCTATAAATCGCCGTATATATACGAGCTTCCCTTGGAGAGACCGCAGCTGTTTGAGGGTCCTTGGCAGAGGCATTTCCATGATCTCCTTGATCTTTGACGGATCTATCTCAATACCTCGGTGTCGGATGATGAATCCTAGGAATTTGCCTGAGGAAACCCCGAATGCACACTTGAGAGGGTTCATCTTCAAGTTGTATTGTCGAAGGCGTTGAAATACGGTCTTCAGATGCTCGAGATGTTCCTCGTACGATTTGCTTTTAACCACGAGATCGTCGATATAGCATTCGACGATTTCGTGTATGAGGTCATCGAAGATCTTCGTCATGGCCCTCTGGTAGGTGGCACCGGCGTTCTTTAAACCAAAAGGCATAACTTTGTAGCAGAATATACCCAGAGGAGTCCTGAAGGCGGTGTGCTTCTGGTCTTCTGGATGCATTTTTATCTGATTATATCCTAACGAGCCATCCATGAAGGAGAAAACCTCGTGAGTGGACGTATTGTCTATCATCAGTTCGGTGACTGGCACTGGGAAATCGTCCTTCGGGCAAGCTTTATTAAGGTCCCGAAAGTCTACGCATATGCGCACTGTCCCATTTTTCTTCATCACTGGGACGATGTTGGCGATCCATTCAGGGTATTGAACTTCCTGGATGAAGCCAGAGTCGATCAGCTTCTTGACCTCGGCGTTAATACTCATTTCAAGCTCGAGCCGCATTCTTCTCGGTGCTTGTTTGACCGGCTTGACGTCCGGGGATATCGCCAATCTATGCACAGCAATTTCTGGATCCAGTCCCGGCATTTCAGAATAGTTCCACGCAAAGCAATCTTTATGCTGTACAAGAACGTCTTTTAACGCAGTCACCCTTTCTTCAGATAGTAGCTCACTGACAAACGTCGGCCGTGGGTCATTAGCCGTCCCCAACTCGATTTTCTTGAGGTTATCTGCGGTGGTATGTATTCCATCCTCCAGTTCTTTCGGAGCTGGCGGAAATTCTGAGATCACCTCATCATTGCTGTTTTCGAAGCACCAGGGAAGGCTGTCCATGTTCTCGGGCTTTTCTTTTAATATTGTTATCATGTGACAAGTGCGAATCCGCTTCCAATCCTAATGTGGAGTTGGTTCTGTTTTTGTAGCTTTGGGTTCGTGCTTCTGCGGCGGTGCTACCCTTCAATTGTCAGACAGAGCGATCTTGCCAAGCTGATACTGATCTTCGACCCAATTCTTGAAGGTGAAGCAGTCTTCGAGAGGATGCCCTGTTACACGATGGTATGAGCAATAATTTAGGTCAGAGGCTTCGCCTTCTTGTTCGGGGTTCTTGGACTCCGGCAGTGTAAGCATTTGATGTTTTAGAGCAAGATCAAGTATCTTCTTCGTCTTGTCCCGAGGAAATGAGTACGCTCGACCCATTTTCTTCATGAGGGATAGATCAATAACGCCCGACTCTCGTTTGCGTGGCTTCTTAGTCCCGCTTTGTTGCTGTTTAGTGCCCTTTTGGCCTTTCGACTTGTTTCTGCCTCTACGTCGAGCCTTTTTATAACAGGTTGACAGGGGGTGGCATTTTCGCCTTTCACGGCCTGTTGAAGGAGGCGTTGCGTTTTGACTTTCTCGTAGATGACCATTTCGCGGTTATGGTCGTCTCGGACTTTTTGACTAGCTTCCCTTATAAATTTGTCCATTTGTTCTTCGAACGACGGATTGAGCACTTTTGCTCTAGAACTTTCACTGGTTCAGGATTAGCGCCCTCCCATTGAGCATCCGCTTCTTCATCAAAGTCATACATGACGTAGCAGCCGTGCAGTAATTCCCGCTTCTTTGACCGGATGTATCCAAGCCCTTTTGTTTCCATTCTTCCATTAGGCAGTTTGCGTTGAGTCCTGGGAACGTTCCAGACTTTGTCATAGAACTTGGCCTCTCGAACGGTCTGCTTGAAGGATATCCCCTGACGCTTCAGCAGCCTCTTCTGGCCTTCTGTATAATATCTGGGGAGACGGATGGGCTGAAGCCTATCAAGCGCAGGATCCATGCCATGCCAGATTTCTTTCTCCACTTTGGTTTCTTCAGAGCGGTAGAATAGAATTGATTTTTTGCTTTCTCGCCTGGGAGGGATATAGAACGTTTGCAGCTCTTCTACCTTGTAAATATCAAGTGCATCCAGTTCTTTACGGTGTTTAAGCGGCACCATGGCGACTTGTAGACTTTGCTCTTCGTCAGCGGGAGTTCGTATTGAAGGTCGAGCGGGGAATACAGCATGGACCTCATCTTCCGAATCACTACCAAAGATCAACGTGGGAGTGGATAGCCCTGGCTTGGTGTATTGGGACGGACCTGAATAAACTATCTCCTCTTCCTCCTCAGTATCACTGCCGAAGACAGGGATGGTAGCGTTAGTTTTGTTCTCCGGCTTGTGACACCTTTCCGTGTCTTCGAAACTCGGCAAGAAGTATTTGGCATCTTCGTATTTTCGGACCTCGTTCACGGAGAATGGGTTCAGTTCTCCCGCCTACGGTATACTCGAGATCGTCCTTAGAATACTTCATACATTGATGCTGTGTAGAAGGGATGATATTGTACTCGTGTAACCATGGTCGGCCGAGCAGAGCGTTGTAGCATGTCTTGGCATCTATGACGTGGAACTTAATGTCCATGACGAGTAGTCCGAAGCGTAGCGTCAGTATCACAGACCCAAGAGTTCTTGATGACTGGGAGTCGAACCCGGAGATGGTGATCTTGTCACGAGCAAGGTGCTGGACGCTCATGCAGATTTCTTTCAACACCCGCACGTTAAGGAGATTAACAGACGATCCGTTATCGATCAGGATTTTGCCTATCTTTATATCATGGCAGTATCCTGAGACATAAAGGGGACGATTGTGTTCGCACGTCCCAAGGAGAAGGTCTTCATCACCAAAAGTGACATCTGCCGTGTGCACTTCCTCCAATTCATCCTTCATCTTTTCTTCGGCCAGAAAAGCCTGGAACTGCTCCGGGTCCTGTAGTGCTTTAATCAACGAATCTCTTGCCTCCTTTGATAGTAAAAGGGCATCAAGAATGCTGAGTTGCGAGGGTAGCTTCCTTAGATGCGCTAATACGTTGTAATCCACCTTATTTTTCTTCGGCGGGTCTTTGGCAGCTAGCTCTTCCACCACTTGGTCATTTAAGACGATATCTTCAGAGACCTTTTCTTTCCCTTTATCTTTTCTGTTTGAGGGTCCGAGGTTCTTTTCGGGCAGCGTGCGATTACGTAGCCGGATATTTTCGCAGACCTTCGGCTCTTCTTCTTTTCCCGAAGTGGACTCTTTAAAGAGAGGGGCAAGTTCCAGTTCCTCATCAGAATTGCTCCCGAATGTAGGCACCTGTGATCCCCCGGCGTTAACCATGCGACAATCACCAGTAATGCTGTTAAAACCTTCGGTCGTATTTCTTCGTTCCCGACGAGTCTTGCGCTTTTCCCGCTTAAAATGTTGCCGATGAGCAACATATCCCTGCCACCATCTGTCGAAAGCTTTGCACTCTTGAGTGGGGTGCGACACCTTCTGATGATACAAGCAATAGGAGGGGTGCATTTCTATTTTACCAGTAATTTTTCCTTCGGAGGATGGTAGCTTCATGCCCATTGATATGGCCTTAGTAAACCTTTTCCTCATATTGAGTCGGCTTTTGTCGGTAGTGGAGGTATTTTGCTCCAGCGGGATCATCTCAGCTCTTTCATCAAGTCGCTGACGTTTGGTCCTTTCAAATATGGCCGTCTCGCGTTCTTGATCAGCTTTACATTTCAACCGAGCTTCATTAAGGAATGCGTCAATTACTTCATCTGATGGCCCCAGAATTTTTGATTCAGGATCTGCCCTCAGCGTTTCAGTACAAGAAGTCTCCTCATCATTTATGAGCGAATGGGAAATCACATGACAGCTCGCCACGTATTCTTCAGATTCATCAGATAAACTTTCTCCCTCATCTTTCTCTTGAAAGACATGATTGAGGAACTCTTGGAGTGTAATGGGAGTCCATGCTTTCTGGTTGTATTCTTTCAGCGCGTCAATTTGTTTTTGCAAGTCCGTGTGCTTGTCGCCAGGCTTCACGGGCTTCTTAGATTTCTTCTTCTTCTTTTTCAAAGATTTTGATGGCTGGTTGCGAGTGCTTGAGCCACCACTGCCGGTCTTTGGAGTTAGACGTGGCTTCAGCATCCCTTCAATGACCTGCGGTTCCAACGAGCTCTTCCACCTAATCGCTGGACATGTCTGAAGATCGTTTAGCATCCTCTTTGTCTTGGTTGATAATACAACCTCCCAAGGAGCTTCTTCAACGACGGAGCATGTTGCCTCCGGCGTATTCGTCCCCTTAGAGGTGTGGGGCTGCGGGGGATTCACCTTCCATTTGTCAGATAACGCGAATTTGCCCTGTCGGTACTGGTTTTCAAGCCAATTTTTGAAAACGTAGCAATCCTCGATCGGATGACCCAGTACTCGATGATAAGGACAGTAGTTGGGCTCGTTGACATCACTTGGTTGCAACGGACGTTTCGGATCTGGCAGATTTATGAGTCGGTTGCGTAACGCCAGCTCGAATAACCTTCTCGTTTTATCGCGGGGAAAAGAGTAAGAACGTCCTAGCCTCTCCTCAAGGGATACGTACGGACGCATATTATTTTGACGAGCAACCGGTTTCGAGTTGCTCGGTTGTTGTTGAGCATTAGCGACAACGATCGCTTTTCCCTTCCCTTTGTCATTTCGGGAGTCCGGCTTTGGAAGAGGGGGTTTATGGCCCATCTGATCCATTTGCGCTAGCTTGTCAATCAAGGCCTGGAAGGTAGTCGGCTTGAAAAACATCATAAATTGCGAGATGGTTGCTTACGGATCAAGGGTTCCCACAAACATACCCACCGCGGGAGCTTCTTCAATGCGCTGCTTGCACTTCGACCATAAGTTCCGCTACCGTATAGCATATTGAACCCACGTCTCGCCTGGTTTTACCCTGGCGTTAATCAGTGCCGTCATTGGGGTACGTTCACTGGCGCTTGCAAAACGCTGAGTAAACAGTAGCTCCATCTCTGCGAAGGTCTTGATAGAGTCGTTCAGGAGTTCAGAGTACCACTCGAATGCCGTATCTGATAAACTTCCAACACATTGGCGAAGCAACAGCTTGTCGTCAACGCCGGTGTTGCCACAGAGTGCCCTGAACTGGGTAACATGCTGGTGAGGATTGCCCGTCCCCTTGTAGACATGGAACTTGGGAATTGTGTAACCGGGCGGGTACTTGATTTGGTCGTACCAACTTGGATATGGTCGCCCCGTTCTTATAACCTGGCCGGCTGCTTCGGTCGCATGATGAACCCTTATTTGTTGGGCTATGTACTCGTCCAAATCAGCTTTGGAGATTGTATCCTCCTTAGCTGTTGATAGGGCTGGCGGAGGATTTGATGTCTCTCCCCTATCGTCACCAAGGACGATTGGGGGATCTTCAGCCGGAGGATTTTATTGTATCATCATCCCTATCATGTCTTGGAAGAGGAGGCCCATACGCTGTATGTTGGCTGCTTGTTCAGCAGCCTCTTTGTCCTTCTTCTCCAATATCCGACGAAGGAATTCGGCGTCGGTTTCTTCCTCTTGGCGTTCATCCGAGGATGTTTCAGGGTTTTCTTTTGGCCCAGTAAGTGCGGCCATAGTGTTCATCATCTCTTGGAGCTTTTGTTGCTGTTCCTGCGCTTTGGTCACTGACCGCGTGTGCGGTCTATGTCCCGTAGATATGCGACTGTCCTCTTTACCAGACGCCACATAGACGGTATGAACTACAATGCCCCCTGACTTAGGGCGTTTGAGTTCACCACCTCTGATAGTTGTTGCCGGCGCGGGGGTTTTCTCCGGCCTCCTTCTTTTGTGGGCCGTTGAAGTTGAAGGGGCCGTTGCAGTGGGCACCCTAGCGATCGTTGTCCCCTGCTGTTTAATAGGACGGTCTTTTTCTTTTTGCACCTTTGTCTTCTTTTGTTGACGAGAGTGATCTGGGTCGATCACGGAGTCTTGAATCCTTCGCCAAACCTTGTATATTTTTGAGGACAGCCGTTGAGGGGGCTGTTCTTGCTTTGTTTCCGGAACTCTCTCCGTGGGCGGAGGAGATCTTTTCAGTGTAGCGGTTGGAGAGTTCTTACGTACCCTCCTCAGCAGTTCAAAGCTGTTCCCAGTTGGAACTGCAGCGTTGACTTCCACCACTGGAGCCGGTGGAGTTTGCCCTGAGGGGGAGTTGCCCCCTGCCCTCCTCACTCATCGCCAATGGCGACGTCGAGCATGACGAGCCGTTGGGACTGGCTCGAAGATTGAAACCGCTTCTTTTTGCCCCCTGTCTGAATGAGGCGTTGCCGGTGTTAACCTCTTAAAGACTGAGGTTGTCTTTTGAGGGATGATATTCAACCTGTCGAAGACAGATCCTCGAGCAGGGGCAGGAGCAGGAATCGTCGGCCTTGAAAAGACTGACTCTTTGACGGGGGAAGCCATCTTGATGACTTCTGGAGCAGCAGTTATTGCCTTCCTTGGGACAGCCAATTTAGAGTTCTGATCCAGCCTGGCGAAAACAGAGGCTGTTGGTTTGGTAGTTGGCGACCCGTTGACAGGGGCCGTCGTAACAGTGAGCCGGTCGAAGGCCGACTTCTTGTTCACCTCCGGTGCAGGCATTGGCATAGAGAAACTTGTAGGAGGGATCATGGTCCCAAAAAACAGGCCCGTGGTAGCTTGAGTAATCTGCTCCACGGGCATGGTGAACAAAGAGGCCGCTTGGGGCCCGTAGGTTATGCCCCCAGTTGAGGCCGGACGCGAGCTGCAGCTGCAGTTGGAGCATTTCGAACAAGTTGAGGCCATCGATGCTTGATTTCTGCGACAGGAAAAAGACCAAATCTTAGTAAACTTGAAATCCAAAGGCAACCATTAACAAACCGCGATTCGTTCGCGAAGACGACACACGAAGTGTGGAGTGGGAAGAGGAAAAGGTCCCACCGGGCATGCCAGAATCTGTTCCCCTCAGAAAGACGGCCGACGACGCGAGGACGTCAAGCCTGAGATTCGGGGCAGATGCTATATGGTTTTATCCGTCTACCTCTCCGAAGATGCCAAGTTGATTTATGGCACCGTGTATCGGAGCTTTAGACGGATGCGGCCGATGTAGCAAACTTCGTCAGATTCCCCCTCGCTAGAGGGGGTTTTGATTGTGGGGACGCCTTTCCCTGCAAGCGCAAGCCCCTGCAGTTAATTACGCTACCGCATCGCGGTAGCCACTTTCTCCTTCTCCAGAATTTCACTTCGTGTCGTGTGTGTTTGTTTTGTTCGTGGTTGTCCGTGGATTGTATACGGAGACTGAATAATGCCGTCGCCCGTAGGACGTGGATTAGTCCGAATCCGTATTTACTTAGATTTGGGTTTGGTGTTTTTAGTTTAAGGATACGTTAGCCGTATTGAGGCTAAGATCAACTTAAACGTTCGTTAAGGATGCGTTAGTCTGATCTGAGACTAAGATCAACTTAACGTGGTGATCCATTTAATATATGGCCGTCGAGACTCATCACCTCTCTGACGTCGTTGAAGGATTACAATGATAGGTGTCAGAGGAGTTCAGAGATGTACCCTTGAACCAAGGTTGATTTGGAATTTTATAGTCCATTTGAATGTTTAAGGATACGTTAGCCGTGTTTGGGGCTAAGATCAACTTAAACGGGACCGTTTAGATCCGGCAAGAGAGCATTTGGAGGCTCTATTGTTCTAGTTTAGGGACGTAGTGGTCCGTGTTCCAGTTTGGGGACGTGGTGGTCCATATTCCAGTTTAGGGACGTGGTGGTCCATCATTAGTTTAAGGACGTCTCGGTCCAATATTAGTTTAAGGACGTTTCGGTCCAATATTAGTTTAAGGACGTTTCGGTCCACGAGTTTAAGGACCCCGCAGTCCATATTCATGTGTGGTCGTTGGGACCCGTCGCCTTTCTGACGTCGTTGAAGGATTACAACGAGAAGTGTCAGACGAGTTCGGAGATGTACCCTCAAACCGGATGTAAATTGATTTTGGGAGCAGCCGTGCTCAGTCAATTTAATTTGAGGACTTATGGCCACGACTGGGCTAAGTCCAGTTTCAATATTCTTTTGTCTTTGGCCTATTGGACCTGTGCTAGGGCCTTTCCCCCTCAGTGTATTATTTTTCTTTGTTTTGGTTGGGCTTTGCCCCTTTTTAAAAATGCATAGCATTTTTGATTAGGCCTGTTAGGCCTTTTAATTGGGCTCTGTCCCTTTTCTTAATAATGCAGAGTATTAAATACTCTGACAATGCTCCACGTGGCTTGTCAGGCGCTTTGTGCAAATTAAAGAGCGCAAGCGCATGTGGAAGTGACACGTGTCACGCTCTGATGAGCGCAAGCGCAACAGCGCAGTGCGCTGCGCTGTTGCACTGCTGACACGTGGCGCTTCCTGGCGGCTTGCGCAATAGTGCAGTTTTGGCAAGTGCTGAGCACTGTTCTTATTCTTTTGGATCAATTTTAGATCAAAGAAAACAATTTTTTTTCTTGTTTTCAAAGAACCAGTGGTTCATAAAAAGTGCAAGGCACTGTTATTGTTTATTTTTCTTTTTTCTTGAAGATCATTGATCTTGTTCTTAGATCAATGATCTGTTTTTAAGAGAATTTTCTCTTTTTCTAAAGGTTTTTACCTTTTCTCTTGTTCTTGAGAAATTCTCTCTAATTCTTTAAAGTTCTTTCTGTTTGAAGTTCTTGATTTCTCTCAAAAATGTTCATGCCTTTGAATTGAGGCCTAGGGACCTTTTTATAGTGCTCATAAATTAGTTAGATTTGTTAAAAAGATCTTTCTCTGAGTGATTTTGGGAATTTTCCCCACCGTTGGATCTTTGATCCAAAGGCCTTTGTTTTACAGAAGAAAATCTTCTTGTTTTAACAAGAACAGAAAAGATTTCTTTAAAATCTCAATTCTGTTTTGCGCAGACGTCCCAGCGCATGACACGTGTCACGCAGCGCAGCGCTTGCGCAGCTGTGCTTGCGCAGCTGTGCAGACACTGTAAGTGCACGGCGGCGCCCCGGCCGTCAATCCGACGGCCAAATGCGGAAGCGGTGATAAACTTTAATTTTTCTTGAACTGGCAAACCGCCGCGTACTAATACCCGGATCGAACCATTAATTAGTCCTAGCTAACTACAAGATGGGGAAGAGAGATATACCGACTGATCCAAGTCCTCCGGTCTTCTCGTCGTCGTCCCGATCTCCTGCGGAATGTCCCGTCTCCTCTTCGTCGCCGGAAGTGCACCACATCGCCTACTTCTTTTACGGGCTCCCACCTCAATGCCGAGGCAACTCGGGCACGAAGCTGGCTAGTCGACGTGCCCAAGAATTGCTGTAGAATGTAGTGTACAAGTCTCATTTGGGGTTGTGGAGATTGCCATTTTTGGTGGAGGAATGATACAAGTTTTTGGAGATGGAGTTGTAGGATTTTTCTAAAGCCAAATGAGTGCAATTCCCTCATGGAAAAAATGGGACAGCCCCTCTAGGAGCAAGGCCGGCCACTACAAGTGGTGAGGAGGGAAAAAAGAAAGAGAGCAAGTGTCTCAAAAATGAGAGCCATACTCATATGTTCCCAAAAGAGAGAGAGAGGAAAGGTTATCATGAAAAAGCAATGATCACAAGAAAATCCACACTCCATCAACAACATCAACAACAACCATGATGATATCCAAAGTCAAGCTATCATGAAAAAGGAAAGTCAAGGGATGGTGCTCATCATGATACAAATATATGCAAAGACCCCCCTCCACAAAAACTTATTTGCAACAATGCAAATAAGCCTTCCTCCACCAATCTTCGGCCAGTGAACGATACAAAGGAAATTGGCCGAAACGGAAAGCAAACTGGCAACTGCATAAAACTGGTCCCGTAATAAATTACAGGAAAACCCCGATACTGTGCATACACACCCGCATTTGTATTCCGACCGAAATACAAATGCAATGAGACAAAATCTACACTGTACTATACTAGGATCCGGCTTATACCAAAGCCGGCTAGTAATATCCGTTCGATCCTGATCCGTGCAATACCGCACGTATCTGATCGAACCCTGCCATATATCCATACGGCCTATAGTACAAACCGTCCGATCCTGATCCGTGCAATACCGCACGTATCTGATCGGACCTTGCCATATCTCCATACGGCCTCTACAACCTTTCGCCCGAAAGCTGAGTAACTGAATGTGGGGGACTCTAAAGACTCGTCAACACCTTGGTTGTGGATTTAACCACTAGCACGTTAGAGGTATAAGCCAATACATAACGGGCTACCAGGTATTGACCAAAAGGGACGTCTGTGAGCGAACTCATCCTGACTCCCTACTGAGCCTGTCAGTGACAATATCCGTACAGTCCGGTCCGTTCATCTATGAGCATCGCATGGCGGGCCTAGGGGGTTGGTAAAAGTCAGACCCCCAAAAGCGGTACAAGTCGTGTCAGAGTGTAGCCCAGAACACCCTGAGATACTACTGGAATACCTACCAGTAAATCTCCTTGCCTCGGCCGAGGGCTTCATGTAATGGCTCTCCTAGACACAGCACGACCTCACCCCCAATACCGGGAGAGATGAACCCCTGAAGATACGCTCACTGCCTCCATGTGGCTCGGGACTGTACCCAACTAAAACCTGCTTGCACGACTCCTTTGAGCCGTGGTAGGGTAGTAATCAAAGTACAGTGGGAACTCACACGAGACAAATGACGATCCCCAGGTCGATGAACTAACCTGTACACATGTCACCAGGGAACTGCCATCTGACGTCTGGTATATGACCAACTAGCATGTTCCCGGCGAGTCCTGTCCGGTGTACTCATAACCCAATAAGCACCTGTATACATCTTAGGTGATCCAACTGACACCAGTGGCTTGTGAGACCGGCCACCGCCCCTCGTCGGGGTCTCGACTGTATACACTAGTCTACTCTGGAGTATCGATGCCCTGTCTCGAAACTCACACGACTAGGGACCATTTAAGGATGTGCTTATAGACCCCAGCTCCTACTTATATGATCGCCCTCATACTGCTGGTGGTCAAGCAAGAATCCTAGGGGCTCTACCAACGTGTAATAGCGACTTGTCAGGTCACCTAAAGCAGTACACGATGATAAAGGTAAACCAGATAGCATACTATCATCTCGAGTAAGACTGTCCTACCGGGATAGGTCCTCCATCAATCATTGCAATCACGTACCTGTGACCTAATAATTGACTCTGACGGCACAATCTCCAACAATCTCCCACTTGCACTCAAGGCTAATTATTGCGATGTCGCATACTCACAGTCCGTGTGATACCGAACACCCAACTCCTCTACTAGTCAGTCTCACAAAGCTCGTTTGCGAAACTATTGCGTTCGAGGAATAGCCTTAGTGAATGGATCCGCTTTGTTGTCTCTTTCCATGTCTCTCTATATCTCAAGTTCGTGGAGAACCCCATCTCCCGAAATGAGCAATACCTGTCTTAGAATGTGTCTGGATGTCTGATGGGACTTAGCTCATAAATGAACTCCAAATCCAAAACTTCTTAGACTGTATCGTCAACTGAACTTAATCAGTATCCAGCGCTATGCCTCCCTCAGTATTGCCTTGGACTACCTGTCCAAAATACTGCCCCTCGTCAGAAGGAAAACTATAACTCTGACAACCTCCTTGTCGTCCATGTCACCTTGGAAGCCTGGAATGATAACTGTCTCCCAAATGAGGCTGTCGTTATCATATCCCTAGAACATCCACTTATGTTCTAAAACTGCTTCCTACTGTTTCTCCAGGACTGGATCAATGTCAACTTATTGCATCTAGTGCAAGAACAACATCTGGTGTGGTACTTGACATCTCATGATTGACTCAATTGCCTGAGCAAGTGATCTGCCAATCATGCACATCCCTCTCCCCTTTAGTCTGTAAGACACCTTTAGAGAGGGTGACTCCATTACCTGCAGGTACACTACCGTGCCAGGAGTCGTCCATTCTAAATACCCTTAGAATGCTGTCTAAGTACCCAAATTGGGAAACTACCCAAATCTAGATCTAAAACCATAGATCCAGTAACCAGAATGTCTGATATAATGTCCAAGTCCCATGTGGAGAAACCACTGTGTGACGACCAAAGTATAACCGATTGTAGTATAGGAGTTTCTTTTCCTACTCTGTGTATGTCATCTAAATACCAGGATATCACACCCTACTACCTTCTCAACAGATCCATCCCCTATTCTGATGAAGTCAAACCCATGACTGTCACGACAGAAATAGATGATCTATCTCCGCTATATCTGCTTTAGTCTATAAATAGACATAAGCCACCTGTCCACCAATGCTTCCGCTGCTCCCACTGACTACGACAACCCTCTGGCAGAGTCATATACACGTACACTTCTAAAGCGAGTTCAGAACGACGCTATACTCATCCTCCTGCCGGGTCTCATAGTCTGGAACAACAGCAATGGCAAGTGTGGGTAAACAAGAACCTCCCTGTCACCGTCCTTGAGCCTACCGGAGTACCTCTCGGGTGCCTGAAGTTACCCACCTTATCTGCGGAGTGGCCAATGGAATGTCAATCCAGATTGAATCTTTAGGTTCCTTATCAAATCTTCAGTAATCGTTTGTGGTTCTGGAATCACTTCCAGTTCTACCATACTCCCACTACTGTTTTCTGAAAAAATCCATTTTTAATAAAACTGTGGCGAGTCTAGAACAATATTGCTATTGTTCATCCAGATGGTAGAAAATCAACCCTCGTCATAGCCTGGGTCAACCCACAAACAGCCATTACAGAAACGTGCCTTGAGTTGTCCAGTGTCTGGTTTTAATCATAAGCCGGACAACTCCCCGTACCTTAACAACGTTAAGATACGAACTGTTCTATATCCCATATAGGACCAGAGGCACTGATTTAACTGAACCAGATCCAAATCATGCAACTATCTCCAGTGCATGTCAACTAAATGGAAGGAGGCGGATCAGCGTTACTCAACTTAGGAATGCTTCCAATTATGAGTAACCTGAAAGAGAAGCAAGATCTCTTAATCATTACTGTCAACTGAATACCATACACAAGTACCTACATCTTCGATCACTTTGAAGAATCCCGATACTTGCAATACCTGGTTCTCTACTTTATTCAAATACCTATAACTTCTCAACATTCAGACCCTGTGTTTCCGCGAAACACCTGTCTAAAAACTAGAGAAGTCATAAGTAAACCGAATATAGTACGAGGACCAACCCCTCTGTCCTGATGGACCCTGGACAACATACAATACTCTGTATAAGTCCCTTGAGTCTGATAACTCATTCACTGTGTGTTGTAGGTTGAAAACTGTACTTATGGTCAAGAAGAATTACACCGCTGCTTAATGCTCCTTACCTAACCATCCACTGATATAGGTAAATGTGGTAGACATAATTTCAGAAAGGTATATCTCACTCTATGAAAATAGACGTACAGATATATCAATTTGAAATTGGTGCATAACAGCGGATATTCAAAACCAAATATTTGCCGACCGGCAAACTACCCAGGTGATTTCCTCAAATATCACCGATTGTAACGAATCCCGATATAATGAGGATGATCACCCAATTCCCAATAACCTACTCCCACTCATCATCTGTAAAACCATACAGATGTGAGAATCATACCTGGTAAATACATACCCTGGAGCAAGTGTCTAATCGGGAAATCAGTTTTCCTTTAACAGTACACAGTGAGACTAAAACATCGAAACGTTTCGATGGGGTATCCTGGTATTCCTAGTAATGCCTCTTCCAGATTCATGACTGTAACCGTATAATTCTTTGCCACCTCTCCAAATCCCTTCATATGTCTTTAGTCTTTACCTTCTGCACACCCCTTTAGGCCAAATGGTTTTCTTCCTTCCTTACCGTTCGGCACCAGCCTATGGTTTGGAAGAAGACTATCCAATAAGCATAATGGGTGTACTGTCCCAATCCTAGGAACACTCGCAATGAGAGAGGGTGAAGATAAAAGACAACCGAATAAACCTTATTCCTATTTCTCCTGGACCAGAATCCATCCCCGAACTGGAACAAGTTCCTTTCGAGTTCGTATATAACCATTCGATGGAGTATCCAATAAACTGTGGATCTTCGTAGTGATACGGAGTGTCCTGGAGAAATACAAAGGTGATTTTAGGATTGGCGAAGGAATACTTGGTTTGGTCGTGAATATCTGTTGCAATTTACTTTGCCCTCTTACTAATCCCTTGCTTTGTCTGAACTTAATACCTTCTGTACACCATCGTTTAGGCTAATTGGTTTTCCTCATTCCCTACCGGTCGGCACCTGCCTATGGTTTGGAAGAAGACTATCCAATTTGCATAATAGGTGTACTACCCCTAAACCAAGGAGTACTCGTAACCTGAGAGAGGGTAAAAGGAAAAGACAACTGAATAATCCTATCCGTTTCCTCCAGAACCTGAAACCATCCTCGAATAAATTCCTTCGAGTTCGTATCTAACCATACGATGGTTTTGTCCAATGGAAGTGGACGTTCGTAGTAATACGGGGTGTCCTGGAGAAAAGGGTAAAAGTAGGAGTGGCAATGAGGTTCGCAACTCTGACAATCCAAAAGCCAGTGTTTAAGAAGGTTCGGTCAACTTGGTCACTGAATCATAGTCTTAGGGTCGGGTCAATGGTTGCTGCCGAAGAGAGAGAGAAAAGAAACACTCAGCGTGCACTCTAACCTAGATCAGAATGGTTATCAATTTATCTAATCTGGAATCCTCCTACTGTACCGTCAAATTCTTCTCCAAACCTGAAAGAAGAATTAGTCGGGGTCACCCGAGGAGTAAACTAACTCATCAGTGGGAATCGGGATCCAACTATCATCGCATGATAACGTGACGGAATCCGCTCACGTCATCACACTCCAGAAGGTATGCGCATATCTGGCAAGTTTCAGTTCTTTTGAAACTCCCGATGTGATTTCTGCCCCATGCTCTTATGACCTTGGCGAAGGTCAACAAATCATAAGTCACATGTCAAGTTCTACCCGTCATTATCCAGGTTAATTTGAATCCACCCGTACAAGCCCTTGACGAAGGTCAACAAGGCTATACGACTGTCCCAAACCAACGCATCTATCTATGCAGCAGAAAGGTAACAAGCAGCTACCATACACTATGCCTTGACGAAGGTCAACAAACATAGCATGAATACTACGTGCTACTCTTCTGAAACGACGGAGGGCTACGAATGGTTTCTGGCGAAAACCTTTAACGTAAAGAACTTGATATCGTTGAAGGAACTGATAGCTTTTAAAAATATAGTGACGAAAACCTTTGCTAAAGAGGTCACTCCCGGTGAAGGGATCTCGGCTCTTTCCTCGTAGAATGAGGTGCAGGATATTCCAACTGAATACCACGGTGCAAAGCAAAAGTAATCGGCTATAGTGAAGTTAATGCCCTGACGCAAACTTTTGTCCAAGGGGTCACTCCCGGTGAAGGGATCTCGGCCCTTGCCTCGTCGACTGAGGAGCAGGATATTCCAACTGAATACCACGATGCTAAACAAAAGTGAACGTCCTTGCAATAACAGCTTTTTGAAAAGTGTTCCAACAACATCAGATTAGGTTTGTTTTTAACTTGCATTGATCCGAATCAACGCAGTCCCATCAATTGATCACACCAAAAAGAACGAAAATATACTGATGTACGTATATGCCATCCGCATTCGCCACTGGGTCCCGTCATTACTCGTTAGGTTAGCTAACTAACGACAGAGCGGGGACTGGACTAGCGCGGATGTAAAACATATACAACATCTACTAATATATATACCAATATATTATATTCGCTCAAGGCGTGATAAAAAATGCAACATCACAGAGAATGAACAGCATCACAGAAACAATACAGATATCTGGGATCCCCGGGTTTCACAGAGCCACTACTGAAACCCGACGTTCCCCTGGTCGTGTGGATAGCCTGTGCAATGAAATCCTAGACCCCTACGGGCGCGGCAAGTTACCCGCCAAAACCTGAAGCGAGGCAGCCCCCTTCAGCAACGTGAATGGACCACCCAGCACTTCACGGAATCCGGTAACTTGGGCACCCCTCCTGGGTCAACCTGTACCCCCTACGAGTGCGGCGAATAGCCCGCCAATTCTAGAGTGAAGCCCCCTCCGTCTCAATGCCATGAGATGCGGGCTTGTTGCCCTCTAGAACCCGGCTATCTGTGCACCTCTCCGCGGGGCAATCCTAGTACAGAAAGTAAAATATACATACAACGGGTACATCGACCGCAACCAGGTCGTGCCCCAAAATAATAATACAATCAGGCAGTAACGGCAGTCCACATGTCGGACGCTCGCCCCGCAATATCAAATGTACATAATACAACAACAACTGTACTAGCATTGCATCCAGGCTATCCCCACGACCGATCCGCAACATCACAGCAAAAACAGAATATCAACGTGAAAGTCACGTTCGCAAATCCGTCTAACCGGGCTATAGCAGTTAGACCGGATTTACCGATCGAGTGACATTCACGGTCGCAGATATAATGTAAATACTGTGGAAATAATGTGTTTAAAATATCCGATCGATCAAACTTTAACAAGTGGGCCCCCAAGTACTACTGTAGCAGATCAAGAAATTCTGGGCCCAAAATTAATATTCCAAAACTCCAATTTTAACCCCAGAAAGCCTCTGTAAAAAATTGGTGCAGCGAACCCAAAATAGTGCGGCGGAACCGCGGCCCAAAGGGGTGTTTGGCCGCGGTTCCGCGCTCCTACAGTGGATTTACTTCATCGAATTTTCACAGAACTCTTAGATTTTCCAGTACATCACTTTTCTGTAACCTGAAAAATTTTTCGACACCAAAAAATCTCAACAGAAAACTGATGCAAGTAAAAATGCGGATTTTGGAATTTTGGTCGATCGGAAATGCAAAACACATTAAGGCAAGCTAGACTAAGTTAATGGCGAGTCTCTGATACCACTGTAAGTGCACGGCGGCGTCCCGGCCGTCAATCCGACGGCCAAATGCGGAAGCGGTGATAAACTTTAATTTTTCTTGAACTGGCAAACCGCCGCGCATTAATACCCGGATCGAACCATTAATTAGTCCTAGCTAACTACAAGATGGGGAAGAGAGATATACCGACTGATCCAAGTCCTCCGGTCTTCTCGTCGTCGTCCCGATCTCCTGCGGAATGTCCCGTCTCCTCCTCGTCGCCGGAAGTGCACCACATCGCCTACTTCTTTTACGGGCTCCCACCTCAATACCGAGGCAACTCGGGCACGAAGCTGGCTAGTCGACGTGCCCAAGAATTGCTGTAGAATGTAGTGTACAAGTCTCATTTGGGGTTGTGGAGATTGCCATTTTTGGTGGAGGAATGATACAAGTTTTTGGAGATGGAGTTGTAGGATTTTTCTAAAGCCAAATGAGTGCAATTCCCTCATGGAAAAAATGGGACAGCCCCTTTAGGAGCAAGGCCGGCCACTACAAGTGGTGAGGAGGGAAAAAAGAAAGAGAGCAAGTGTCTCAAAAATGAGAGCCATACTCATATGTTCCCAAAAGAGAGAGAGAGGAAAGGTTATCATGAAAAAGCAATGATCACAAGAAAATCCACACTCCATCAACAACATCAACAACAACCATGATGACATCCAAAGTCAAGCTATCATGAAAAAGGAAAGTCAAGGGATGGTGCTCATCATGATACAAATATATGCAAAGACCCCCCTCCACAAAAACTTATTTGCAATAATGCAAATAAGCCCTCCTCCACCAATCTTCGGCCAGTGAACGATACAAAGGAAATTGGCCGAAACGGAAAGCAAACTGGCAACTCCATAAAACTGGTCCCGTAATAAATTACAGGAAAACCCCGATACTGTGCATACACACCCGCATTTGTATTCCGACCGAAATACAAATGCAATGAGATAAAATCTACACTGTACTATACTAGGATCCGGCTTATACCAAAGCCAGCTAGTAATATCCGTTCGATCCTGATCCGTGCAATACCGCACGTATCTGATCGAACCCTGCCATATATCCATACGGCCTATAGTACAAACCGTCCGATCCTGATCCGTGCAATACCGCACGTATCTGATCGGACCTTGCCATATCTCCATACGGCCTCTACAACCTTTCGCCCGAAAGCTGAGTAACTGAATGTGGGGGACTCTAAAGACTCGTCAACACCTTGGTTGTGGATTTAACCACTAGCACGTTAGAGGTATAAGCCAATACATAACGGGCTACCAGGTATTGACCAAAAGGGACGTCTGTGAGCGAACTCAGCCTGACTCCCTACTGAGCCTGTCAGTGACAATATCCGTACAGTCCGGTCCGTTCGTCTATGAGCATCGCATGGCGGGCCTAGGGGGTTGGTAAAAGTCAGACCCCCAAAAACGGTACAAGTCGTGTCAGAGTGTAGCCCAGAACACCCTGAGATACTACTGGAATACCTACCAGTAAATCTCCTTGCCTCGGCCGAGGGCTTCGTGTAATGGCTCTCCTAGACACAGCACGACCTCACCCCCAATACCGGGAGAGACGAACCCCTGAAGATACGCTCACTGCCTCCATGTGGCTCGGGACTGTACCCAACTAAAACCTGTTTGCACGACTCCTTTGAGCCGTGGTAGGGTAGTAATCAAAGTACAGTGGGAACTCACACGAGACAAATGACGATCCCCAGGTCGATGAACTAACCTGTACACATGTCACCAGGGAACTGCCATCTGACGTCTGGTATATGACCAACTAGCATGTTCCCGACGAGTCCTGTCCGGTGTACTCATAACCCAATGAGCACCTGTATACATCTTAGGTGATCCAACTGACACCAGTGGCTTGTGAGACCGGCCACCACCCCTCGTCGGGGTCTCGACTGTATACACTAGTCTACTCTGGAGTATCGATGCCCTGTCTCGAAACTCACACGACTAGGGACCATTTAAGGATGTGCTTATAGACCCCAGCTCCCACTTATATGATCGCCCTCATACTGCTGGTGGTCAAGCAAGAATCCTAGGGGCTCTACCAACGTGTAATAGCGACTTGTCAGGTCACCTAAAGCAGTACACGATGATAAAGGTAAACCAGATAGCATACTATCATCTCGAGTAAGACTGTCCTACCGGGATAGGTCCTCCATCAATCATTGCAATCACGTACCTGTGACCTAATAATTGACTCTGAGGGCACTATCTCCAACAGACACGTGTCGCGCAGCTGCGCAGACACGTGTCGCGCAGCGCAGCGCTTGCACAGCTGCGCAGACACGTGTCGCGCAGCGCAGCGCTTGCGCAGCTGAAGCGTCGCTTCTTTTTACTTTTTATTTAAAAGAGCCTTGCTCTGATTGGATGCACTGCCTCGGGGTTGTGCTAACGCATCAACTTCTGACGCGTGGCGTGTTGCGCGCAGCGCATGGGATTTTGAAGCGTTGCTTCAGAAAATTTGAATTTTTGAAATTCAAACAGAGCCTTGCTCTGATTGGGGGAAACAGGGTCCTTAAACCCATGGACTATGATGTCCTTAACCTTGGACCGTAATGTCCTTAAACTAATTATGGACCGCAATATCCCTAAACTAAATAATAGAGTCCAAATGCTCTTTTGTTGGATCTAAACGATCCTGTTAAATTGATCTTTGTCTAAAATTAGACTAACGTATCCTTAGCAAAATGTTTAAGTTGATCTTAGTCTCAAATGAGACTAACGTATCCTTAAACCCAACCCCAAACCCAAATTTAAGAAGATACGGATTTGGACTAATCCACGCCCTACGGGCGACAACATAAATTAGTCTCCGTATACAATCCACGGGCAACCAAGAACAAAACAAATACACACGACACGAAGTGACCATCTGGAGAAGGAGAAAGTGGTTACCGCGATGCGGTAGTGCAATTAACTGCAGAGGCTTGCGCCTGTAGGGAAGAGCGTCCTCATAATCAAAAACCCCTCGAATGAGGGGGAATCTGATGAAGTTTGCTACATCGGCCGCATCCGTTTAAACCTTCGATACATGGTGTCATAAATCAATTTGGCATCTTAGGAGAGGTGGATGGATAGAACCAAATAGCATTTGCCCCGAAATTCTGGCAAGACGGACCTACGCGGTCCCGTCTCAGTGTTTTCGGCGGGGAACAGATTCTGGCACGCCCGGTGGGACCTTTTCCTCTTTCTATTCCACACTTCGTGTGTCTTGTTCGCGAATGAATCGCGGTTTGATATAGTTGCCCTTGGGTTCGAGGTACTAAAATTTGGTTTTGCTCCCGTGCAGAAAACAGAACATCAATGGCCTCTAACTGCTCCAGCTGCAACTGCAACTGCAACTCCCGTTCCGCCTCATCTGAAGGAGTAACCTACAGGCCCCAAGCGGCCTCCCTGTTCAAGATGCCAGTGGAGCAGGTAACTCAGGCCACCACTGGGCTATTCTTCGGGACCATGCTCCCACCGATGAGCTTCAACGCCCCTGTACCATTGCAAGAAGCTCAGAAGAAGTCGGTCTTTGATTGGCTTACCACTACTGCGGCCCCTCTTAACGGGTCGCCCAAACCAACCGCCTCAGTTTTCAGCAGACTGAGCCGAAGCTCAGATGGGCTCGCGAAGAAGCCTGCAATACCAGAAGGCGTTATCACGAAGCGGATAGCCATCCCTACTCCTGAAGTTACCAAGGAGGCTTCTCCGGCTAAGGGGTCGGTCTTCACAAGACTGGCCATTTCAGCTTCCACTCCGGGTGAAGTAACCAAAGCCGTTTCCCCTGCACAAAAATCAGCCTTTTCAAGATTAGCCATTCCCTCCCAGCGAGCATCTGTCTTTGACAGGCTGGCGCCAACAGCAGACTCTCATCAGAACAGGGGGTATGGAAAAGGTGATCCGACAGCGGAGGTAATCCCGACCGTACGACATGCTTGACATCGCCACTGGCATCGAGTGAGGAAAGCTGGGGGAAATTCCCCTTCTGGACTAACTCCGCCAGCTCCAATGGTGGAAATTGATGCTGCTGTTCCAACTGGGAACAATTTTGAATTACTTAACAGGGTACGCAGGAATTTGCCAACTGCTGTGCTGAAAAGATCTCCTCCGCCAATGGAGAACGCTACAAAGACGAAGCTGGAGCGGCCCCCTCAGCGGCTGTCCTCTAAAATTTATAAAGTTTGGCGACAGGTCCAGGCCTCCGTGGTAGATCAAAACTATCCCTGCCGACAGAAAAAGATGAAGGTTCGGCAAGAAGAGGATCACCCTGTCAAACCACAGAAAGCGACAGCTACTTGGGTGCCCACTGCAACGACCCCCTCAACCTCGACTGCACAAGAAGAGAAAGCTGGAGAAAACCCGGTGTCTGCGATGAATCGCAAGAACACTGAGTCTAAATGCCCCAAGTCTGGGGGCATGGTGGTGCACACCATGTATATGGCATCCGGAAAAGAGGATAGCCGTATCTCCACAGGTCATCGACCGCTTACGCGATCAGTGACTAAGGCTCAGGAGCAACAACAACAAAAGCTCCAAGAGATGTTAGCAGCTATGGCCGCACTCACAGGACCGAAAGCAAGCCCGGAGACATCCTCGGAGCAGCGCCGTGAGCAGGAAACTAATGTCGAATTCCTTCGGAGAATGCTTGAGAAGAAGGACAAAGAGGCCGCGGAACAAGCGGCCAATATAAAACAAATGACCCTTCTATTCCAAGATATGGTGAGCATGATGATCCAGCCGGACCCTCCAGCCGAAGATCCTCTAGTAATAATTGAAGATGATAGAGGAGAGACATCAAATCCTCTGCCGGATCTGTCAGCAGCTTAGGAGGAGACCGTCTTTAAATCCATGCTCGATGATTATATAGCTCAACAAATACGAGCTCATCAAGCAAATGAAGCGGCTGGCCAAGTCGTCAGAACCGGATGGCCTTATCCGGATTGGTACGATCAAATAAAGTACCCGCCAGGATATACGATTCCCAAATTCCATGTATACAAGGGGACAGGCAATCCCCATCAATATGTCGCTCAGTTCAGGGCTCTCTGCGGCAACACTGGAGGGGATGATAAGCCACTGCTTCGCTAATTCGTCGGCAGCTTGGCGGAGACGGCATTCGAATGGTATTCAGTGCTTCCCAACGATTCCGTCAAAACTTTTATGGAGATGGAGTTGCTATTCACCCAGCGTTTCGCAAGCGCTAGCGAACGCACCCCAATCACGGCATTGATCAATGCCAGGGTGAAGCCTGAAAAGACATGGGTGCAGTATGCGATACGGTGGCGGAATTTGTGGTCGAAGTGCGAGACAAGCATCGAAGAGGCTCCCGCGGTAGGCATGTTCGTGGGTACTCTAGACCCTCAGGCGACCATATCTCAATTCATGATGTTCTTCAAGCTAACTACTTTTCAGGCCTTGATTGACAAGCTAGCCTGAATAGATCAGGTGGGTCATAGACCATCTCCTTCGAAGCTGGAATCTCGGAATGAAAAAGGGAAAGCGACCTTCGTCTCCAATGCTCAACAGCAGCCCAGTAGCCCAAAACTAACTGATCGCCTAGACGAGTGACGGCGATTCTTTAATGAGAAAATGAAGCGTCCTTATTCGTTTCCCCGGGATAAAATGAGGAGATTGTTTGAACTAGCGGTGCGCAACAGGCTCATCAATTTGCTGAATCCAAAATGCCCATTGCAACCCGGTGAGGCTAATAATCCCAATTATTGCCCCTATCACCAAGCGACAGGCCATCCAATTGAAGATTGCTTTGTCTTTAAAGGCTGGATTGAAAATCAATACCAACAGGGCAAATTCGCCATGTCCGAGAATTGGAAAGTAAGCCCGCCTCAACCGCACGCTCTTAAAAGGGGCGACACACTGGGGGCATCGTGCTCTTTTATCGAAGAAGTTCCATGGGAGGTCATTCTTTCAGCCAAAATGAAAATAATGCTAAAAGATCTCTAAACATGCTCGGCGATCAAATGGAAAAGTCCGCTGGAACCCAAGGTCATCGAGGGAATGCTGAAGCCGCGCTCGACGCCAAAAATTGGTAGCGATAATCAAAACGCTCAGGCCCAGCCGTCAAAGTATTCGAAGAAAAAGAAGAAAACCAAAAAGCCCGTGAAGCCTGCTGACAAGCGCACAGACCTGCAAAAACACATCGACGCGCTGGAAGAATATAACCAGAAGGCGCGAACCCCGGTCACACTTCAAAAGTTTCTCAGCCACGTCCTTGAGGATGGAGATGATGACAATGGAGAAGACTCGTCAGATGAACTTGAGGATTATGTGGCAAGCTTTCATGTGATCTCTCACTCGTCGATAGATGGTGAAGAAGCTCCTGACACAGAGAAATTAGGGGCAGATCCCGAATCAGAGCTCCTAGGACTGTCAGCCGAGATGATTGATGCATTCCTGAACGAAGCTCTTCTGAAAAGCAAGGCTGATCGAGAGCGCGAAATGGCCATAATTGGAAAAGCCAAACGTCAGCGACTGGATGAAAGGGTTGAAGCGCCCCAACTAGACCGAGGCATGCCCGCGGCAGACAAGAGCAGGCTTAAAACGAAGAAAAGGTTCGCCAAGGCCATCTCAATAGGAATGAAGCTGCCACCCTCCGAAGGAAACACTTCTGATGAAGTACACGTTAATGAAGAGGATGTGCATCTTAATTACTGTTTATATCATCGAAGGATTGCGCACCTTACTGAAGAATGCGATGCCTTTAAAAATTAATGGCAAGGGTATGTCGCTCACAGGCAACACTTCAAGAGGATGAAGCGTGAAGCTCGTCGACAGCGAAAAAATATGACAGACGAACGTGGAAGAGCTACCGGCAACTGTCACATGGTTGATAGCAGGGGATCGCAAGTTCTCACCTTCGGGAGTGATTCTGAAGAAGAAATGGCTCTTGGCCCTCTCTTCAAAGAATCCACCTCAGGAAAAGAAGAAGAACCAAAGAGCTGCGAAAACATTCAGCTGCGCAATCGCACGCTACCGGAAAAGAATCTCGGACCTGCAAATAAGGGATCGAATAAAAAGGATAAGGGGAAAGAAAAAGGTCCTTGAGGATATCGCCCTCGATGATCGAGTCATCGAAGAGCTGACAGCCAAGGACCCGCCAAAGAAAAGTAAGGTAGACTATAACGTTCTGGAACACTTGGGGAAGCTACCTTCGCAGCTAAGCATTCTCGATGCCCTCTTATTATCAAAAGAAGCAAGAGATTCTCTTATCAAGGCGTTACAAGAGCCCGAACAGTTCCAACCTTTCCTCGCCGAAGAAAAGATGAAGGACGAGCTGGAAGAAGTACACACAGGCGATATCACTTTCGGCGATGAAGATCTCCTCCTCGGGACGTGTGAGCATAACCGTTCCCTTTATATCTCCGGATACTGTCCTGATATCAAGATAGGAAAAATCCTGGTTGACAATGGGTCCTCCGTTAACCTCCTCAATGTAAGAGTTTTGAAGGAAATATGCATAAGCGTTCAACACCTCGCTCAGGATAAGATCACTATCTCCGGGTTTGACTCCCAGTCATCACGGACGCTCGGGTCTGTGATACTGACGCTGCACTTTGGGCTGCTAGTCACTGACATCAAGTTTCACGTCATTGATGCTAAGACCTGCTATAACGCTTTGCTCGGCCAGCCTTGGTTACACGAGTACAACATCATCCCCTCTACACAACATCAGTGTATGAAATATTTCAAGGATGGTCTGAGTACACCGTGACAGGGGAACTGAACCCGTTCTCCATAAACGAAGTTCGCAAATATGAGGATGCAAAGTACTTCCTGCCAGATTTCGAAGACACAGAAAGATGTCGCAAACCGGAGGACAAGAACAAAGCTATCACTACTATTCCGGTCTTCGGGAGTGATACCGAGGAGGAAGAAGAAATAGTTTATTCAGAGCCGCCCCAACGCAACAAGCCGGGACCGTCCACCCCTATTCTGGTCTTCGGCAGCGACTCGGAAGATGAGGTCAATGCCGTATTCTCTGCTCGGCCATCGATACAAGCCTTCGCTGATGAAGATCAAAGTTTGCAAGTTGCCATGGTTCCGCAAGAGCATTACAAAGAGCTCGATGCACTTGAAACTTATAGTGTGCAAGAACTGCAGACATTCTATGTCCCCCCCAGGCGAAAGGGTGAAAAGGCGATCCTATTCTACCGATCTGGGGAAACCAAAGTGCAGATAGAAATCTGGCATGGCGCGGATTCTACACTTGACAGGCTCCAGCCCATCCGTTTGCCCAGATACTACACAGACGGATTAAAAAGAATATTGAGGCGCCAAGACGTACCCTTCAAACAGACTGCTCGACAAGCCCAGTTCTATAACAGGATCTGGAACGTCCCCGGAACACAATGAAAGTTGCCCAACGGGAAAATGGAAACGATCAGGCTTGGATATGTTCAATCCAAGAAACGAGAGCGATTCTGCGGCTGCTACGTCATACATGACTTTGATGAAGAAGGAGATGCTTTGTGGGAAGATGTTAACCCTGAACCGAGCTCCCGTCGTGAAAATGCCAAGCCCGTCGTTCGAAGAACAAATGGACAAGCTTATAAGGGAAGCGGGTCAAAAGGTTCGAGACGACCATAATCGCGAAATGGACATCTATGAGCAAGCCAGAATGCAGCGCTTCCTTCAGCAGGCTGCAAAAAGTGACGATGCCCTCCGTTGCCAGCCCATCATACAAAAGACCCGACGCAGAGGCAGAAATAAACCCAAGAACGAAAAAAGCGTTCGACAGCGGTAATGCTGGCCCAAGAAGCCTCGCAATCGAGAATTGGGCAACCTGGATTCGTCTCTTATAAAGAAGATGGGTCGAGCGTATTCTTTTTCCCAAGACAAGACAAGGAAGATACTTGATCTTGTCATAAAACATCAGATGATTACCCACCAGGAGTCCACGCACCCCGAGCAAGTAGGCGAGGTCTCGCACCTGGATTATTGCTCCTATCACCGAGCGATAGGACATTCTCTCGAAAACTGCTTCACATTCAAAGACTGGGTAGAAGACCAGTATCAGTAAGGCAAGTTCGCTCTATCCAGCAGTTGGAGGGTAACCCCGCCGCAGAAGCATGAACATAAAGCCACGAGAGTAGATCCGGATCAACGTCAGTCTTGGAAGCGATCTCGTACCTGTCATGTGATAACGCTGTCAGAAGAAGAATCCGAGAATATGGATGACCTCCCCTGGTGCTTCGAAAACGATGATGACGAGGCGATCTCAGAGTTTCCACCGGCGCCAAAAGAGCTAGAAGATGGGATACATACTACTGCAGATAACCTCAAGAAAATTGACTTAGGGACGGCAAGTGACCCACGGCCGATGTTCGTCAGTGAGCTTTTGTCTGAAGAAAGGGTGGCTACGCTAAAAGATGTGCTCATGCAATATAAAGACTGCTTTGCATGGAACTATTCCGAGATGCCCGGATTGGATCCAGAAATAGCCGTCCAAAAATTGGCGATATCTCCGGACGCCAAGCCGATCAAATAAGCACCAAGAAGAATGCGGTTCGAGCTTGAAATGAGCATCAATGCCGAGGTTAAGAAGCTGATCGACTCCGGCTTCATCCAAGAGGTTCATTATCCTGACTGGATCGCCAACATCATCCCAGTGATGAAGAAAAATGGGATGGTGCGTATATGTATGGACTTTCGGGATCTTAATAAAGCTTACCCGAATGATGACTTTCCAGTACCGGTTACCGAGCTGATGATAGATATTACGTCCACTCATGAAGTTTTCTTCTTCATGGACGGCTCATTAGGATACAATCAGATAAAGATGCATCCCGAGGACCAGAAGCAAACCGCTTTCCGGACCCCTTTGGGCATATTTTGCTACAAGGTGATGCCTTTCGGTTTAAAGAACGCCGGAGCCACCTATCAGAGGACCATGATGAAGATCTTTGATGACCTCATACATGAAATCGTCGAATGCTATATTGACGACCTCGTAGTTAAAAGCAAATCATACGAGAAACATTTAGAGCATAGATCGTGTTTCGGCGCCTTTGAAAATACAACCTGAAGATGAATCCTCTAAAATGCGCATTCGGAGTGTCCTCAGGCAAGTTCCTGGGATTCATCGTCCGACACCGAGGCATCGAAATAGATCTGTCGAAGATCAAGGAGATTATGGAAATGCCTCTGCCAAGAACACTCAAGCAGCCGCGGTCTCTCCAAAGAAAGTTTGCATATATCCGGCGATTCATAACCAATCTTTCCGGCAAGTGTCGTCCTTACAGTCACCTAATGAAGAAGGGAACCCCGTTTGTTTGGGATCACAAATGCCAAAGCGCACAGGACGAAATCAAGCAATACTTGCAGAATCCGCCGGTGCTAACCGCTCCGGTCAAGGGAAAGCCTCTCATTCTGTATACAACCGCTCTTGAGGGTTCTCTAGGCGCATTATGGGCATAAGAAAATGACCAATGGAAAGAAAGAGCTCTCTACTATCTGAGTCGAGTTCTCCTGGAGGCAGAAAGCAACTACTCCCCCATCGAAAAACACTGCATGGCGTTGATCTACGCGATAACGAAGCTCAGACACTACGCGTTGGTACATGAGGTCCATCTCATATCAAAGATGGATCCTCTCAAATATTTGATGTCAAAGGCTATATTAACAGGACGGCTCGCTAAATGGGCCCTGCTCTTGATGGAATTCTCGATAACTTATCGTCCCCTTAAGGCGGTGAAAGGCCAGGCCATCGCCGATTTTCTCGCTGAGTACCCGATACCTGCCGATTCTCCTTTGAACTGCGAATTGCCAGACGAACACGCGTTTGACACGATCGACGGGGAGAGAAGAGAGAATGATACCCGGTGGGAACTCTACTTCGATGGAGTATCTTCCGTGAAGAAGCGAAAGCAAAGCACACCCATAATCAAATCAGGGGTAGGCCTCATTTTCGTGACTCCACAAGGAGGGATAATGCACTTTGCCTTTTCCTTAACAGAGCCGAGGACAAACAACGAAGCCGAATACGAAGCTTTGATAGCAGGTCTTGAGATCGCTGTCAACATGGGAATTAAAAACCTTCTTATATACGGAGACTCCCAGCTGATCGTTCGTCAAGTAAATGGCGACTATCAAACGTGCAAACCAGAATTGGTGAAGTATAGCGAAAGAGTGCAGCAACTGTTGACTCAAATTTCTTCTTACACTTTGGAAAGCATACCACGCGGGGAAAATAGTAAGGCGGATGCAATAGCCAAACTTACTAAAGAACTGGCCGATGAGAATCTCGATAACGTAAGGATCTTTGTGCAAAGCCATCGGGTTCTTGCACCGGCAGAACTATCTCCGGAGTCGTTCGAAGAAAAAGGAGCGACCGAGTAAGCGACCCTACAAGTAAAGGACCAGGAAAAGGCTATGGATTGGAAAGAAGTCTTTACAGACTACTTCAAATCCCATCAGACTCCTGAAGATGCGTCCTCAAGACATCAGCTCATGAAACGAGCTCTTTCTTTTGCATTCGTCAATGAAACTCTGTATAAGAGATCGTTCGATTCTCTGTGGCTAAGATGCCTGGGACCTGAAGAAGCAAAGAGAGCCATCCAAGAAACTCACGACGGACTCTACGGTTCTCACCAAGCCGGGCCGAAGATGAAACTAAAGATCAAAAGGATGGGCTATTATTGGCCCACGATGATCCAGGACTGCCTCGAATACGCGAAGCAGTACCACTCGTACCAAATTCATGGAGACTTCATCCATCAGCATCCAAATCCGCTACACCCAACGATGGCTAGCTGGCCGTTCGAAATGTGGGGAACTGACATAATCGGCCCCATCGAACCAGCATCGTCTAGAGGACACCGGTTCATATTGGCGATGACCGATTACTTTTCTAAGTGGGCAGAAGCTATACCGCTAAGAGAAGTTAAGAAGGAGAATATCCTCCATTTCTTTAAGACACACGTCATTTACCGGTTCGGCACTCTGCGACGGATTATCTCCGATAACGGGCCGGCCTACAGAAGCCACAAAATCAGCCGCTTCGCACAACAGCATAATATAGACTGGAGATACTCTTCGGTCTATAATCCCCGAGCTAACGGTCTAGCTGAGGCTTTTAACAAGACCTTGACGAAGATCGTGAAAAAGAAGGTGTCTCGAAATAAGAGGGACTGGCACGAAAGACTACATGAAGCCCTCTGGGCGTATCGAACTACGTTCAAAACAGCCACGAACACACCGCCGTATGCATTGGTATTCGGCACAGAAGCGGTACTCCCTTTGGATATAGAGTTACCCTCTCTATGAGTGGTGGTTCACTACGGGCTAACGGACGAAGAGAATGCTCATCATCGCCTTGAGGAGCTCGACGCCCTTGACGAAACTCGGCTCATAGCGCAACAAAACTTGGAGGCTTATAAACCGAAGATGACACGCTCATATGAAAGACTGACTAGGCCGAGAACATTCCGCCAAGGCGAACTCATGTCAGTGGTCAAAAGACCTACGATCCCCAATCGTGCCAACCGGGGGAAATTCGAGCCGAACTATGAAGGCCCGTATATCATAGATAAAGTTTACCAGGGTGGAGCCTATCTACTCATGGACATGCATGGCGAAAGACCTTTCAGGCCAATAAACGGTCGATTCTTGAAAAGGTACTATGCCTGACGAGTCACGACCTAGGTCAACGATAGATGACGACGCCTATGTCCGCTCGCTATCTTGCTAAGCCCAAACTCTATAAGTAGTAGCTAGCCCGGACAGAAACATCGTTAAACTAACAATAGACCACTATGTCCTAAAACTGGATGTTGACCGAGACGTCGATAAACTACTACGGACCGCAGCATCCTAAGGCTGACGCAAAAAAAAGGTACGTCCATAAGCGAGATGGGCATAGATGAAAACTCGAAAGGGCACCGTGAGTAAAAACAGTAGGACTACCGGCGAGTTTTTTGAAAACCCGAAAGGGCGCAATCTTGTCAAAAGACACTTGTAAGGTCCTCTCGACCCTGTAAGAAGAAAATACCTGCATGAGATCCTTACGACTCACAAGGGAGCAACACACTTAGGAATCCCTACGATGAGTAAGGAGAAATTACACTTACGAGATCCTCACGACTCGTAAGGAGAACCCTCTTATGAGACCCTCACGGCTCATAAGATTCGAAAGCCTTAAGCTACAGGGATCTGAACCTGTTCTTAAGCAGTCATACCCCCCGATTTTGCCCTACAAGCGTCTCAATATCGGCCCTTATATACAATCCACGGGCGTGAATAACCATTTCCCTAACAAAGTCCCACCCGTGACTAGGGATATGTTCACACAATGGACAGCCCTTGTAAGTCCTCTCGACTTATAAGGAGAAAACACTCTTGTAAGATCCTTACGACTTATAAGAGAACACACACTTAGGAATCCTCACGATTCCTAAGGAGAAAACGCACTTATGAGATCCTTACGACTCGTAGGGAGAAATACCTTTATGAGACCCTTACGGCTCATGAAGTCAAAAGCCTTAGTCAACAGGATCTTAACCCTGTCTGCTAAGCCATCTTTGTTCGATATCGACATAGGCAAATGATGATTCGGTCCTAGCAATATCCCAGTTGTAGCGATGCTGATTCCGAAATTGGTGTCCGATCCCAAACTCCCAGCGAAAAGCCAGCGAGCCACAAATGCATACGAAATAGCCGAAATGATGGGGCAACTTGCAACAAAATCAGCAAGTAAAAATGTATTCATACAAAATAGCCGAAATGGTTGGGCAACTCGCAATAAAAAGCAGCGAGTAAATAAATCAAATAGCCGAAGTGATTGGGCACCGCGAAAAATAGCCGAAATGATTGGGCAATTGCGACTTTCGCGATATAAAAGCTGAAATGATAGAGCATCGCGGAAAGAAAAAATATATAAAATGAAACTTTTTGCCCTACATGTGAGATCACATCGATCCATGTATACAATCTAGGGGTACAAACAAAGAGGGAGTCATACCTTCCCCCCAGGCTCCATCTGAAAGGGAGCCAAGTCTCGACGGTTCACAGACAGCCTAGAGATCATATCAGCATTCGTCTCATTACAACAGACGCAACATCAGCAAAGCGGAACCGCGACAATTCCTAGTTCTATGACTCGGCGGTGCATAGGCAACCGAGAGTCAACCCCCGACTCCGTGAAATGCGGATAAAGTCAACCCTTCCCGGTCCTGTAGAACACGACTAATGTCAATCTTGACCCCGTGGGAAGCGTCCAGAGCAAATCCTGGTTTAGTGGAACACGGCTAATGTCAATCCTGACCCCGTGGGAAGCGTCTAGAGCGGATCCTGGTCCTTGTGGAACACGGCTAATGTCAATCCTGACCCTATGGGAAGCATCCAGAGCAAATCCTGGTCTAGTGGAACACAGCTAATGTCAATCCTGACCCCGTGGGAAGTGTCCAAAGCGGATCCTGGTCCTTGCGGAACACGACTAATGTCAATCCTGACCCCGTGGGAAGCGCCCAGAGCAAATCCTGGTCCTGTGGAACACGGATAATATCAATCCTGATCCCGTGGGAAGCGTCCAGAGCGAATCCTAGTCCTTACGGAACACGGCTAATGTCAATCCTGACCCCGTGGGAAGCGTCCAGAGCGGATCCTGGTCCTTGTAGAACACGGCTAATGTCAATCCTGATCTCGTGGGAAGCGCCCTGAGCAAATCCTGGTCTAGTGGAACACGGCTAATGTCAATCCTGACCCCGTGGGAAGCGTCCAAAGCGGATCCCGATCCTTGCGGAACACGGATAATGTCAATCCTGACCCCGTGGGAAGCGTCCAGAGCAAATCCTGGTCTAGTGGAACATAGCTAATGTCAATCTTGACCCCGTGGGAAGCGTCCAGAACGGATTCTGGTCCTTGTGGAACACGGTTAATGTCAATCCTGACCCCGTGGGAAGCATCCAGAGCAAATTCTGGTCTAGTGGAACACAGCTAATTTCAATCCTGACCCGTGGGAAGCGTCCAGAGCGGATCCTGGTCCTTGCGGAACACGGCTAATGTCAATCCTGACCCCGTGGGAAGCATCCAGAGCAAATCCTCGTCTCATGGAACACGGCTAATGTCAATCTTGACCCGTGGGAAGCGTCCAGAGCGGATCCTAATCCTGTGGAACATGGATAATGTCAATCCTGACCCCGTGGGAAGCGTCTAGAGTGGATCCTGGTCCTTGTGGAACACGGCTAATGTCAATCCTGACCCCGTGGGAAGCATCCAGAGCAAATCCTGGTCTAGTGGAACACTGCTAATGTCAATCCTGACCCCGTGGGAAGCGTCCAGAGCAGATCCTGGTCCTTGTGGAACATGGCTAATGTCAATCTTGACCCTGTAGGAAGCATCCGGAGCAAATCCTGGTCTAGTGGAACACGGCTAATGTCAATCTTGACCCTGTGGGAAGCGTCCAGAGCGGATCCTGGTCCTGTAGAACACGGCTAATGTCAATCCTGACCCCGTGGGAAGCGTCCAGAGCGGATCCTGGTCCTAAAGAACACGGCTAATGTCAATCTTGACCCTGTGGGAAGCGTCCAGAGTGGATCCTGGTCCTTATGGAATACGGCTAATGTCAATCCTGATCCCGTGGGAAGCATCCAGAGAAAATCCTGCTCTAGTAGAACACGGCTAATGTCAATCCTGACCCCATGGGAAGCGTCCAGAGCGGATCCTAGTCCTTGTGGAACACGGCTAATGTCAATCCTGACCCCGTGGGAAGCATCCAGAGCAAATCCCGGTCTAGTGGAACATGGCTAATATCAATCCTGACCCCGTGGGAAGCATTCAGAGTGGATCCTGGTCCTTGTGGAACATGGCTAATGTCAATCCTGACCCCGTAGGAAGCGTCCAGAGAAAATCCTAGTCATGTTGAAGACGGCTAATGTCAATCCTGACCCCGTAGGAAGCGTTCAGAGCGGATCATGGTCCTTGCGGAACACAGCTAATGTCAATCCTGACCCCGTGGGAAGCGTCCAGAGCAAATCCTGGTCTAGTGAAACACGGCTAATGTCAATCCTAATCCCGTGGGAAGCGTCCAGAGCGGATACTGGTCTTTGTGGAACACGGCTAATGTCAATCCTGACCCCGTGGGAAGCATCCAGAGCAATTACTGGTCTAGTGGAACACGGCTAATGTCAATCCTGACCCCGTGGGAAGCGTCCAGAGCGGATCCTGGTCCTTACGGAGCACGACTAATGTCAATCCTGACCCCGTGGGAAGCGTCCAGAGCAAATCCTGGTCCCGCGGAACACGGCTAATGTCAATCTTGACCCCGTGGAAAACGTCCAGAGCAACTTCTGACTCTGTGAAATGCGGATAATATCAATCTCATCAATCACTTACGGGTCCTCACGACCCGTAAGGAAGAAAACTCTCTTGTGAGATCCTTACGACTCCCAAGAGAAAACACACTTAGGAATCCTCACGATTCCTAAGGAGAAAATACACCTACGGGATCCTTTCAACCCGTAGGGAGAAAAGTCTTTATGAGACCCTCACGGCTCATAAAGTTGAAAAGCCTTAGGCAGCAGATCTGAACCTGCTTCCTAAGCCATCACTACCTCTCGAAGAGTTCAAGATGGAATGTTCTCTATCATTTATAGACCACATTTGCCAAAATTACACGCCAGAGAAATGGAGAAGCTATTCAAGAGTGCGTAAGCTGCTTTGCACCAAATCAAAACGAAAAGGGTGTAACCTACCGACGACAACCACATACCATGCAAAACAGTAAAAGAACGATGGATTCGCATTCATTTTAAGCGTTCAAAGCATACCCACTCATGCATATGCAAAAGATTTAGTGCATAAAATAAATACACGGAGATGAGGAATTTGCTATCATACTTCAGAAAATTCTTACATTGATGAAACGATAAACAAAAACATTATTAAAATGATTACAATGGCAAGACATCAAATCCAGGACATGGATTGAGAAATTCAAAAGTGAGGCTATCCAAAATTTTGCGGGCCTCTCGGACCATCTTCGTGTGCATCCTTTCACGATCACAAGTGTTAGGATCCTCACTGATGTCCTCCACCCTTCGATAGGCAGCGAGTATCGCCGCCTGCTGAAAAGCTTGATGCAGGATATCAAAAAAGTTGTCTCGCCTTTTCTTTGAGATTAAGCTCATCAGATACACCGAGTGCACCTTATCTTCAGCGTCATCCAATGCCTTAAGCGGCATGCCGGCATAAAATAGAGGAAGTGCTCCCCAGATCGCTCCCACAATGAGCTTTAAGAGAGAGGAACGACGAGGAAGCAGTCGACCATTGTATGCATCAAAGCGACCCATAATTTTAGCACACTGGGCGTTTGTGAATTCTCGGTTTTGGGAACGGCCGAGTGCGCGAATGTCTCCATAAGAAATAATCTCATCGAGATCATACATATGAGCGTCCATAACGTCTGAAAAGGAAAATCAGTGGGAGTTAGTGGACAGACTGATTAAGAAAAAGCTTACTGAAACAGACACGGGATTTAAACAACTCTTGATATCCCTAAGGAGGAAATAAGTGCTAATTAAATCACCCAATGAATTTAATTCTGTGCAATTAAGAAAGGAAACCTAAAAAGGATTTCGCATTTAATAAAAAGGTTTCTCTGGCCAAGGAGTTAAACTCCTCGAGAGCAATGCTTGGCAGACGGGAATGACACCTGTCAAAGTCAATTATGAGGGGAATTGAAAAATATGGGAATTCTAAGAGCCTTACTCTGTAAAAATGATGGAATAACCATCAGAAAACTTAAAATAAATTTTTTAATGAATTAAAATTCTGAGATCTTCAAGATCTATGAACAAACTCTAAGAGTTCTTCATGAGCAAAGCTCTTTTAATGGGCTAAGGGACCCTAAAAAAGATCTCTTTAGATCTATGAGTTCAAGAGAGCAAAGCGCTGTCAACAAAACCCTAAAAAGGGTTTTCTTTAGATCGAAGATCTATGAAGAGGAAAGCTCTGTTAATGGGTGAAACTCTAGATTATTAAATGAACTACTCAAAAATTTAATCTTTACCTAAGATTTTGACAGAGTTCTGTCCTTAAGAAAGTTCTTAAGCCAAAGAGCTATGCTCTGCAAGAGAATAAAAATTCTCAGAAGGAAGAAGATGAACAGAAATCATCTCAAGGGCCAAGGGTCCTATTTATAGGCACTGAGATGCCATTTCAACTTCTGAGTTGATCCAAGGGCGCAGATGTTTCCACCGCTGCACTCATATATGGGCCACGTGAGCGCAACAGGGGGGGCATTTGTTTCCCCCGATCAGAGAAAAGCTCTGTTTAAAATTCAAAATTTGAAATAAAGCAAATGCTTCTTAACAGCGCTAAGTGCGCTGCGCCCTAAGCGGCGCACCACGTGCAAAGCACGTGTGCGCTAGCGCTAAGTGCGCCGCGCTCTAAGAAGCACACCACGTGCAAAGCACGGGTGCGCTAGCGCTGGAATTAAAAGCTCCCCACCGTCAGATCAAAGATCCAATAATAATGATAAATTATTAATCGACCAGAATAAAATTCTGTTAAGAAAAGATTCCTCAAAATCTTTCCAAACAAAAAGATTGTGCTCTGTAAATCAGAGCACCGTTGGATCAATGATCCAATGGTGATTAAAAATCACCAAAAATACAGAATAAATTCTGTATGGAAAGATTTCCCAATCTTGTTAAAAACAAGAAGATTGCTTTCTGTAAATCTGAAGCCCTTGGATTAAAGATCCAACGATGGGAAACTCCCCAAATCAATTGGAGAAAAGATCTCCTTAACCGATTGAACAAATCAGCTCGCCCTATATAAAGGCCCAAAGACTTTAAGTCTCAGAGAGAGAGAGAGAGAAACAAATAGAGAAACCCCCCACAAGCTTTGAGAGATCTCAGAAAGAAGAGCCAAGCTCACAGAAAAAGAAAAGTTTCTTCAAGATAAAAAAATGATGAACAGAGAGATGAAATCATCTCATAATTAAAAAGAAGAATTCACTTCTTTAAATATCATAGATCTATAAGACTAAGATCTTTTATACAAAGAGATCATAATATCTCATCATAAAAGGAGAGGGGAGAATTATTCAATTCTCTTAAGGATCACAGATCTATGAAGGCAAAGCCTTTCATCAACATAAGAGATTAAAACATCTCCTACAAAATAAGAACTTTTGTTCTTAGAATCTTGAGACAAAGTCTCTTATAAATGAGAATTTATTTCTTAGATCATAAAATTGATCAGATGCGCGTCTGCGCTCTTAGACTGGTGCTCAGCGCCAAGCGCACCACGTGTCCCTCATGTGTGCGCCACTTAACAGTTAGCGCTTTGCGCTCATGGATTGGCGCTCAGCGCCAGGCGCACCACGTGCTCTGCACGTGTGCGTTACTGAACTAATAGCGCTTTGCACTCACAAATTAGCGCAACGCGCTCATGGACTGGCGCAAAGCGCCAAGCGCACCACATACTCCTCACGTGTGCGCTACCAAGCAGAAGCGCAATGCGCTCGTAAACTAGCGCTCCGCGCTCTTCATCTGGCGCTTAGCGCCAAGCGCACCACATGCTCCTTACGTAGGCGCTATTCAGCAGAAGTGCAATGCGCTCATAAACCAGCGCTCTGCATTTTTTGACTGACGCAAAGTGCCAAGTGCGATATGTGCTCCCCACGTGCGTGCTAAAAGAACATAAATTGTTCTACAAATAAAGCCCAGAGCTATGATGAATGCTCAACATTCAATAAAAGACAAAAAACATTGTCAGAATTCAAATCAATGCTCAGTATTGTTAAATGTTTAACATTTCAACTGAGTGGGCCGAGCCCAAATTGGTTATAAACCCCTCATTCAGATTAAATGAGCCCATATGCTCATAAATTTTTTAACAGAACTTAGTCCCAAATTAGACTACAGATCTCTCAACCAAAATTAGTTCAAGGGTACATCTCTTCACTCCTTTGATATTTATCGTTGTAATCCTTCAACGTCTTCAGAGAGGTGACGGGTCCTGACAACCACACATTTCATAGACTATGACGTCTTTAAACTGGACTATGGGGTCTTTAAACCCATGGACTATGATGTCCTTAACCTTGGACTGTGGGGTCCTTAAACCCATGGACTATGATGTCCTTAACCTTGGACCGTAATGTCCTTTAACTAATTATGGACCGCAATGTCCCTAAACTAAACAATAGAGTCCAAATGCTCTTTTGTTGGATCTAAACGATCCCGTTAAGTTGATCTTAATCTAAAATTAGACTAACGTATCCTTAGCAAAACGTTTAAGTTGATCTTAGTCTCAAATGAGACTAACGTATCCTTGAACCCAACCCCAAACCCAAATCTAAGAAGATACGGATTTGGACTAATCCACGCTCTACGGACGACAACATAAATTAGTCTCCGTATACAATCCACGGGTAACCAAAAACAAAACAAACACACACGACACGATGTGCCATCTAGAGAAGGAGAAAGTGGTTTCCGTGATGCGGTAGCGTAATTAAATGCAGGGGCTTGCGCCTGCAGGGAAGAGCGTCCCATAATAAAAAACCCCTCGAAAGAGGGGGAATCTGACTAAGTCTGCTACATCGGCCGCATCCGTTTAAACCTTCGATACATGGTGTCATAAATCTACTTGGCATTTTCAGAGAGGTGGACGAATAGCACCAAATAGTATCTACCCCGAAATTCAGGCAAGACGGACCTACGTGGTCCCATCTCAGTGTTTTCGGCGGGGAACACTTTCAAAGGGTTTTCTTAACCCAAATCACATCGGTACGTATTCCTAAGACATTCTTCTTGAAGCCGACGCACTCCAATATTTTTATCTTCTGCAGGATTCTTCGCACAATTTTGCCGCCAATTAAAAAGAGAACTAACAGTATTTTTTGCAGCGCTACACTTAAACGAAAAAGAATTGTTTATATTACTTGATTTCTAAATTCTTTTATTGATTGCGCACTGCATCTTAATACGGATTTTAAGGGCATAAATGACCAAACAAGATACGGTAAAAGATTTCATCAGCTTTTCTCTGTAGCCCACAAATCACAAAACTGCATTCTTACATACCCCCAGTAATTTAAAATCAATTAGAACTCTGTCTCTAAGGACTTCATGCTCATTAGGAGAAATTAACTGTGTTTTGAACTTTGCTTAACGGTATATCGTTCACGTGGTGTTTAGGCAAGTGTTCACGGTGCAGCCGCCAATAGAGAAATGGTTATCGAATTAAGAAACTTCGCGAAAGCGTTGGAAAACCTCCTCTTATCTCTTGCACTTACCTGGCTTTGTGATCAGTATATCTTGAGACTATTTCTCGACACAGTTTTACTTCGTCAATCAGGTTCTTGAGCAGGTCTAGTTGACTTAGAATAACATAGACTGCTAGGGGTGTGATATTCTTTATTTTTCTGACATTGTGAATTCTTGTTAATATGGGTGATACACGATACAATTCGATTTCTTATGATTCTTATTCTTTTATTTATACTCAGTCCCAATTAATTTGTACAAATTGCTAGTAATCTTCACACATTCATAAAAACTGTCCTTTTCTAGAGGGTGACCAACCGTCCCAGAGTTTTGATAATGGTCACCCACCTAACACTCTTGAACCCAGTTCCACTTCAACCATAGACTAAATAATTGAAAATTTAGAGAAAGAGGTCGACAGATTGACTGATTTAGCATCACCATCATCACAACTCCTCTAACTCGAAACAATTGAACCATCATTAGGGAGTGATAGTGAGATAGATGCTAAGTTGACCACTTTAGAGAGGGGTATTGAAATAATGACTGCGGTCGAGAATTAATCAGCTTCTGCGCTAGCCCTGTTCATACAGCAGTCTGAGCAACTATTTCTTGCTCAAGCTCAATCTTTGGCTAGCATAGAGGAACAAGTGAAATATTTAGCTGTGAAGATTCTAGGGAGTGAACACAGTCAATCGGAACCCAATAGTGTTAATATCTGTCATTTAGGAAGTCAACCAAGTGAGATAAAAGATCAAACAAATTTTGATGATTTCTTAGATGATGATACGATTGAATTGACTGAGTGTTACCAGGACACACAAGAAAACCCTCTGAGTCAGTCCACCACTAGCCTTCAGGTATCCACTGAACCTCTTGTCACTTGTGAATTAATGATTGATTTAACTGAAATAATACTTGATGAGGAAATTCTTGAACTGACTGATTTTTGCTTTCCAAATTTAGATGAGAGACCTTGTGAATTTGTCGGGTATGGTTGGGATAGATTAGAAGAGATCAATGATCAGGAACCCACAATTTTTGTATCACCTGTTGATATTGTTTCGGAAGAAACGTTAGTATGGGAACCTACTTTTTTAGATGATATGAACCTACCTATTTGTGAATGTGATGAGGAAGAAATCATTTTGGGAGAGTTTGTAAATAATAAGGGTGAGATTGTGGAAGATCATAGGGAGGAAGACAGTATTGAAAAATATTCTTTTATACGGAGTTTTAAGGAAATTTTTGCGGATGAACTTGATATTCTTGGTGAGTTTGAGTCAGGACCAATTTGGGAACATCCTAAAAACCTTTCTTTTGCTGAACTTTTTGAGGATGAACTCCAGTTTTTACATGAACTTGACTTCGGAACTCAACATACGCTTGTTGAACATTCAATTCATTAAGAAAACAATTCTTTGACCTCCTCGAAATTTCATCTTCATTTTCAGCATCTTTTGATCCCCACTTTTCTTCGCCCATGCCCTTCACTAACATCTAACATATACATATTCTTTTTCTTTTTCTTCTTTTTATACAGATTCTTTTACCAGCCATTGCACTATATAGACAAATTTTTTATGTGCTTGGTATTAATTTCTGGACTAACCCGGTCTTTTAACATGTAAATGTTGTAATTAGTCTTAGGTTTTTTCTTTTTCTTGAATAAAATTCTCACCCTGACATCTAGGTCTAGCTACCAGAGACGGGGGCAACGATGAGGACATCGTAAAACTCAGGTTTGGGGGTGAGCACTGCATCATGTGTATATTTTGCATTGCATACATATTAAAAAACCCCTCAAAATTGAAAAATTTTCTTCAAAAAAATATAAAAACTTTGTCGTTAAGTTATCTAATAAGGTAACATAGATTTTTATTCTAAAAGTTTAGTTGATACATTAGAAATAACTAAATCCTAGGCTTAGGAATTGAAAACCCTAAAAATAACCCTCATTTTGTTTAAACTTGGTAAGTATACGTCCTTACAGTTTTTTTTTTGAGAAATAGGTAATCTTGAGTTCAGTTCTTTATTTAAGTCGAGATGAAGGGAAATTATTGAAGTTTTATTGAAAGATAAGTCTGAAAAATAGTTTCTATTCTTAAGTCCAAATTTAGAAAGTATATACCCTACAAACTGCACTTACACGCACCTTAAAACTTGGAATAGTAGGGGATACCTAGAAATACTCTTGCCTGAAATTCTAGTATGAAAGAAAAAAGCGGTATTTAAAACTAACCACAATAAGAGTATCATTGAAAAATTATCCGGTCTTGAAAAGAAAAAATAAATAAATAAATAATGTAAAGACCTGAAGACTGCTATTTACGCTTTATTCTTATACATTCAGTAATCGGCTGTTAGTGCCTCAAGAAGGATTAATAGTCGTATGAAAGGTGTGTGAGTAACACCGTCCATCCATTAATGAAAAGAAATAGTATTAGGTATTAAGGCAAGGGTACTATAGCTTGGATTGAATTCTTAAGTGTATGGGTGAAAATTTACACACACATGGGGGTATACAATCGATATTTGGAAGAAAGATAAAAATGAAGAATAAGACTTATGTTTTCCGTAAAGTCGATAAAAATTCTTAATTTGAGACCGCGTTTTTAGAAGGAAAACTCAGGAGATACCGAGATCTTTCTAAACTGTAAAACGTATAGGATTTGAGGTTAAATAAATAGGAGGCGTGAAACAAAAGGGTTGAATATTTCTAATTTAGGATGATAGAATTTCTAACTTAGATACTTAAACTGTAGGAGTAGAATCAACGTTAACTTATGAAACTATCTTGACAGGATTTTGTGGGTGTAATCCGCTGAAAACCCTCAGGAGACAACACTCCTCCTATTAGGGACACCTAGAGATTTAACGGCTTGTTGCACGTGCTTAGTGCAATCGCGTTCCCTGCGAAAGTGAGGCTAGGGTTTTTTGTTTTGCTCGGGACGAGCAAAAGATAAGTTTGGGGGTATTTGTTCACCACAGAAAACTGCATTTATATACCACCCATTCATTATCTATTTTGTTATATATCGGTACTTTTAACAGTGTCTGCTCAGTAATTACAGTTTACAGGTATCCGTGACAAATACTGGAAAACATACTCAAAATCACGGATATAACGTTTGGGAGCCGACACTGCAAGCAGACCAGAAAACCGACCGATATCCCATGAGTTCTTTTGGAAATAATGCATGTGTACATATTTTTTGTCTAAAAATGGTCCAACACACAAGGTGCACATAGCTTGGACCAAGTGGGGGCAGCCATGGCATGCTGGTATGAGTAAGTGGGCACAATGGGTGTGATGTGCATTAATGAGCATTTATTGCTAAATGTGTTATGTAAGTTAAAGCACCAAGTTTCTCTCCAAAACTCTGAAGACAAACCAGGTTACTTTAGACCAAGCAAACAGCACCAGAGTGATATTGGAGAGCACATAAGACCACACTACAAATACGAGCCCCTCTCCTCGGATTTCACCCGGCCACACTTGATGAAAAACCGGCAAGCTCGGCCCCCATGCTCCAATGGGCCCCATATTATCTCTTCCCCTCCCTTACTGCCACACAAGCTTATTTTTATTGTTTGTTTATTCCACTTTAAGGCCTATAAATAGCTGATCAGTGGCAAGGGGAAGGCTCCTCTCTCTCACACTCTCTCATATTCTACCATACATTGTACATTTTGTTATTTTTTTTTGGTTTAGCTTGAGGGTGAGTGGGCTTCATGTTGGTTTCTTCTTCTTCTTCTTTCCTCTTGAAGCTCTCTTTGGATAGCTTCATTAAGGAGCTTGAATAAGTTACCATAAAACTTGTATCTCTTTCTCAAGTGTTTATATAATTGTTGTTTCTTTAATTACTTGCTTTCTTTTATTTACTTGCTTTTATTTTCATCATGCTTAACTAATTTTTAATTTGGTTGTGGTGTGGGTGAGGAAGTGAGATGAAAAACTTTGCCTCCTCTACCTCTTGTTTATGTTATTGTGCTAAACTTATGATTCTAACATAAATATTGTTTATGTATTGATATGATACGGTATTTTGACACATGGTTACTTGTAACCTCCTCATGTACCGTATTCATTCTCTTTTACCATTTTCAATGTTTAAGTTAAAATCCATTTGGTGTTAAGTTTGCTAAGTTTGGATATCGTATCTTGTGATCAATTGCTTGACAATCTTTTGCTTTCATATACGATATACCATCATAAATACTTAGCAAACTCAACACCAAAATCATTTGCTCTCACTAACCACTTTGTGTTTTTGTTGTTGCGGTATGCTTTCTAACCCTTGTGTTTAGTGTTGATACCCCAAGCACGGACATACAAACGGTAAGTGATCAAAAGGACTCGTTTCGTACATTGCGGTGTATATCGGAATTTGAGGGTTTGTGCTCCGCAACCGCGTTGACAAGTCGTGCTTCATGCCGAGATTGAGGTAAGGCCGGACATCTCATGAACAAGGGAGTGTAGAGGTAAACGTCGCGATTCGACCTTCCGAAGATGAAGCCACAACCATTCTTATCAACTTGTTTTCTTGCTTTTCTTCTTTTCATTCTTTTATATTTTTTTGTGATAACCAAACAATTCCTTAATTTGTTGAACCTTAAATAACGACACCTAATACAAAACTCCCTGCGGATCGACCCATGCTTGCCGGCTCGCTATAACGCGCCGTGCACTTGCGGTTATAAATTTTAAAACGAGGACGATCTTGCGTGCGCATTCCGTTTCTTAAAACCATATCTCCATTTTCAAAATATACGCATTTGCACACGCGGGTGGTTTCCCAACAAGTTTTTGGCGCCGTTGCCTGGGAGTTGTAGTCATTAGGTATTGTTATTTTTGGTTCTTACTAACAAAACTAACTTTCAACTCAATTTTTTCAAAAACTAACAATACGATTTTTTTCTAACTTGTTCTCTGTCTTTCTGACCTGCAATCATCCTGAGCTTAATTTAAAAAATCAAGTTATACCAGAAGAGTACTTAGCTAGTCTAGATAATTCACACAAAATTTCATCCCATCTCCTCGGAATTTGGCCGGCGACATCAAGGAGGAATCCGGCGAGCTCGGCCATGTTTGGGGGTTTTTGATTTTATCTTTTTGTGTAATCTCCAGTGTCTTGTCAGTACTCTGTTGGTATTGTTTGATTTTTATAATTTTGAGTGTGCAGGAATTGGGGCATGTATATCGCTTTTTGACACTAATATTGTATTTTCCGACATTTTAGGTTTTTCACGGAATTACGACCAGCGATCGTGCGGAGCTAGGCTAAAACTCAATTTCAAGACGTTAGCGAAGTATAGTGCCAAAGATCCGGATAGTTTGACCCGCGCAAGCGAACATTCAACGACTCGGATCACTTTCAAAGGGGTTTTCTTAAACCAAATCACATCTGTACGTATTCCTAACACATTCCTCTTGAATCCAACGCACTCCAATATTTCTATCTTCTGCAGGATTCTTCGCACAATTTTGCCGCCAATTGAAAAGAGAACTAACCGTATTTTTTGCAGCGCTACACTTAAACGAAAAAGAATTGTTTATATTACTTGATTCCTTAAATTCTTTTATTGATTGCGCATTACATCTTAATACGGATTTTAAGGGCATAAATGACCAAACAAGATATGGTAAAGGATTTCATCACCTTTTCTCCGTAGCCTACAAATCACAAAACTGCATTCTTGCATACCCCCAGTAATTTAAAATCAATTAGAACTCTGACTGTAAGGACTTCGCGCTCATTAGGAGAAGTTAACTGTGTTTATAACTTTGCTTAACGGTATATCGTTCACGGGGTGTCTAGGCAAGTGTCTAAGGCTTAGCCGCCAAAAGAGAAAGGGTTATCTAATTAAGGAACTTCGCGAAAGCGTTGGAAAACCTTCCCTTATCTTTTGCACTTACATGGCTTCGTGATTAGTATATCTTGAGCCTATTTCTCGACACAGTTTTACTTCGTCAACCAGATTCTTGAGCAGGTCTAGTTGACTTAGAATAACATAGACTGTTAGGGGTGTGATATTCTTTATTTTTGTGACATTGTGAATTCTTGTTAATATGGGTGATACACGATACAATTCGATTTCTCATGATTCTTATTCTTTTATTTATACTCAGTCCCAATTAATTTGTACAAATTGCCAAAATTCTTCCCATATTCATGAAAACTGTCCTTTTCTAGAGGGTGACCAACTGTTCCAGAGTTTTGATAATGGTTACCCACCTAACACTCTAGAATCCAGTCCCACTTCAACCATAGACCAAATGATTGAAAATTTAGAGAAAGAACTCGAAAGATTGACTGCTTTTGCATCACCACCATCACAACCTGTAACATTTCAGAAAAATAAAATATTATTTTTGGGAATTTTTATAATTAAATAATAAATATATTGAATATTTTAATATTGCGGTATAATTAAATACCGATAAATTAGGAAATTTTTTTGGAAAATTATGGAAATTACTGAAAAGAGGGTGCTTTATGTGATTTATGCAAATTATGAATTTTTATGATTAATTATTCCATTTTATGGCATATCGCGATTAAATATCGCTAATTATACATTAAGCGAGTTTTGTGCACATGACATCCACCATGTCACATTTTGGCTCTTGTTACATTTTATAATGGCTTTCCCAACATTTTCATTTCATGGTTGTGGTTTTTAAAGTGAGAGAAAAAGAAAAGAAAATATTAAAGTAAGAGGTATGGGCATGAGAGAGAGAGGGTGAGGGGTCAACCTAGCATGGCTCTCATTTTGTTTTCATTCATCCTTCATCCCCTTCATCTTTTCCTCTCCTCTCTCACTCCCATGGCAGCACTTCATCTCCCCCTCCTCTTCAACCCACAAAACACCATCAAATATACACCAAAACACTTCATTCATTTCACAAAAAATGTGCACAAGCCCACTAGCAACACTTTGGACAAAGAAAAATCCAATTTTGAAGACTTGGGGTAACTCAAGAAAATTCTTGAGTTGCCAAATGAGGTAATTTCTGCACCATCATAATAGTATTTCGATTCCTTAAGTATCCATACAAGTTTAGAATCGATATTGTGTAATTTAGCTAACTTTGAAAATTCTAAGATAGGGATTAGGGTTGAATTGGTTCCAAAAGTGCAATTGAGGTGTAATTAGGGACTACGACCCCTGTAGGGATGGTATAATGGGCTAAACCATAGAGTAAACCGCCAATTCCCAAACTTAGAAACTCTGATATCTTATTTTGATAACTGCTGTGATGAAGTTTTGTGATCTGCTATAATCCGGGTGACCTGAAAATTATTTAGCGAAGACTGAGAGATGTGTAGGCAACCTAGAACCTATACCCAAAACCTGAGACCCCCTGCACTTTTCCTGGCCGCAAATTTACTCTTTTTGGCCACAATTTATGGCCTTGGTGCGAGCAAATTGGGTCGTGCTTGTTCTGTGGCTACTATGTCAGTAAACTAGACCCTTCCCTTATGCTAAATTGGCTAATTTCACCTAGGGTAAAATCTGGAGCATGTTTTCCAAGTTTCTGATTTCGTTTTGTGGCTTTTAATGAATTGGGATTTGGTATTTGTTATTATGTTCCGTCGTGTGGCGTTTGAACGCCAACGACTAGGGTTTTGGTTGTGTTTTGCATATGAGACTATAGGTTTTAACCTATCGGTGTTTCGTGCGACCTTTTGGTTTTCGTGCGTGATTTCATTTATGATACTATATGTGATATGTAGGTACCTCATGAGGACTTCAAGACGACAAGCAAGCGCATGGCGACATCGGCATCGGCAAGCGAAGATAAGATGAGTAGATTTATATCTACGGGGGAAGTCGGGTGGATGGCATATAGCACCCCCACAATTTCATAAGATTTTGATGTGAAGTGGTATAGATAAACATATATGGGTTATTGTGAGATATGAACCTTAGCAAGAAAAGCATTAGGAGATCATGGGATAGTGTTAGCGAGATTTGAAGAAAGGGATTTAGTTGGGTTCTTAGTCGTGAACCCTAGAGTAAGGTTGACAAACGCACACGTGCATACACGGGATATGGTTTTGGTGCATATGTTTATATGTATGTATATATATGGACGCGTTGGTGTATCTATATGTATATACATACACTTATATTCGGTTGATGAGGATAGTATATGGTATTTGGAGATGAGTCGATAAGGATTGGGCATGGTGCCATGAGATCGGTGGTGTAATTTGGTTCGTACTAGGAGATACAACATAATAGTATAGCGGATCTTTAGGCGATGTGTTTCAGACACACGCACATATATTGTTGATGGTATCAGCTTGTACTAGACTTAGATCTGTACCCCAGTTCATGACATATGATGATAAGGATACCAGATGAGTAATGAGATAAAATGATATTTTACCCGTACCCAGATTTTGGATGCCGTACGATAGATTTACCGTACGAGATATAGTTATGATGTTAGATTCACACTCTTAACTCTAGGATGCCATATTATTTATTGTATCGTACGTGATACTATTGAGGCGAGATCACCGACTACTAGATATATATATAGATCGACTCAGACTTAGGTGGATTCCCTCACCCTTTTGACTGGGCTCGAGTTATACTCATTTCCAAAAGTGGAGAATTGTGAGTAATTTAAATAACAAACTGTATGACTCATATATTGGGTAGGTATATTTTCAGTGTTGCTGTTACTACATCACTTTCTGTATATTCATGATATTTCATCGCATTGCATGCTTGTACATATGTTATCTGTTATTATTATGAAACCCTGCTGTCAGGACACCAGCACCATTACCGATGAAGCGTATGTTCCACGTACACCTGCTTGTCGGCTCACACACATCATCATCGGTAATTTCCATGTCACGTACACTTTAGAGAATACTATTTCATTGACATAGCTTGCTAGCTGATAGTTGCAATATGTTATAGCATTCATATGCTAGTTTAACTATTGCATTCATTGCATGATATCAGATGCATTTATATATTCATTGGTTATACAGTATTATGGAGATTTATGCCGGTTTTCACTGTTTATTGACATGGTGATTTGATAATGAGCCCGGCAGGGGCAAACTGCCTACCGGTGATTGTTTGGCGCGGCGGATATCCGGAGGATACCGTTCGTGGTCATGTGATTGATGATATGGGACGATCAGGACCTACGGAGCCCGAGGTATTGAGATATTGAGATATTGAGATTTGAGACCCTGAGATATTGAGATTTGATGATACAGGCCAGTCTGGATAGCCGGAGCCTGATATATTGAGATATTGAGATTTATGTTTTGTGTCGATGCTTGACACCGATTTCTCTGTTGATTTCATTGATGATACTCAATTTATATACATACAGAAATCTCATTAAATAAAGAAAACAGTTGTCTCATTCATGATGTATTCTGTTTCCATTAGTAATGCATTCATACATCATATATCTGATATGTTGCTATCTGAGGCACTGACACGAGCACGTGGTATTGCACTTATGTGTAGATAGATCAGGATATTTATTTGGGGATATTACTTGATATGACCTAGGATAGAGTCATACATTCGATTTCTGCTTTGTGATATTTTCTACTCACGAGTTGGCAACTCACCCCCGTTGTGCTACAGCTTCTTGCAGGTTTTGCCGTACAGGTTTCTTGACGGCTTTGCTGGCTCACTGCTTTCATTATGGGTGATTGCTTTGGTAGGTGGGTTCCCATGCATTGTGACCGCTTTTGTACATTTATTATTTCAGCTGTATCTAGTAAACTCCATCAACCAGACTTGTATATTTGATAGACATAGAAGACTAGTGTTTATTCTTTCGCCTTAGAGTCGCGCCTGTATTATTATGGTTTTATGGTGGATACGGGCTTTATTTCGAGTTTTGATCCTCGCCTTTCGGCGTTGTATATTATATTGCTTGCGTGGTTGTGTCCGCCTTTTGGCGAAGAGCTAGCTCCCGCTTGGGGATGCCTTTGTTCATTATATATGTTTTATCAGGTTTTGTACCCGTTGGGGTCAGTATTTACAAATGAAACTCTGCCGAAATTTTTAGAAAAGACTTGAGATTTTAAAAATGCAAACTTCGGCTTATGTTGTTAAACTTCTTGCTTTAAAATTGGTTTTTTTCCTTTACTCTACTGCTTTAATTGGTTTTGATTTCAGGGTTTTGGCTTACTTAGATTACGTACGCCACGAGACGTTTCGTAATTTAAATGCCGGTCATGTTCCATATTTTTCGGTTCGTGACAAAGTTGGTATCAGAGCATTAGGTTTTACCTTCTGAGTGTAGGATGATCCTTGGTTGATGGAGTAGGTGACTCAAGTAGAGTGACGTACCGTGTGTATGTTCCGCGGCATACTTACGATACGCTACTCCGCTTAAGAAGCCTTAGGATGTATATTTCCTTACACAATATTATATTCATTTCTATGATCTATCCTCATTGGTACCAGTTATGGTTTTGTTACCACGATTACACGGGAAGAGAGAGCTATGGCTAGAGTTGCGTCAGCACGAGCTCGTCACGGACGAGGACTGACCAGGGCGTGATTCCAGGGACATACTATTTGCATAGATGCGTCGTTTAGTTGTGTTTTCGCGCCATGAGCGTTTGACGGATCTCTTCTACGAGATTTCTCGGACATGCAGATCAGCACCAGAGGATTTGGGCTACCGCTAGAGGCCAGCCAGGATGTGATGACTGTCAATGCACCGATTATCTTGATGATTGAGGCACTGTTCAGCGTGCGGACGAATGAGCCAGTTGTTGCTGCGAATGATGAGATATCTCCCCAGATGTTTGAAGCTAATGCCACACGAGTTATACTTCGAGATATGATAGAAGATTTCTAGTCACCAAAGATGGAAGACTATGACATGTGATTCATTGCTTACCCTGATGCGAGGATATCAGATTGATTGATTCCAGCTAGAGACGACTTCACGCAGGTACGTTGAGAGTCGATAGAGACGATCGAATGTCAGGAAACCATTTTCCAAGTTTAAAGTACTCGGAAAGCAATGCAAGTAATTTTACGGACCCTCTAGAAGAATGAAACCCTAACTCGATATAATGACCATGAGAATGCTTTAAAACCTTAGGGTTTACAGCAGTTCAGCGGTACCATTAATGAGGCTTGGGTTTGCCCTTCTACGGTTGGTCCATAGGTGCTGTGGCATATATTCGATACTACTAAACTGTACTCAAGATGTTGAGCTCTTGGGGGATTATGGAACCTTGACGAATCAATCGAAAAGTTCAACATCATTCGGATATCATGTGATGGGATACATTGCTTGGGAGACTCCAGATACGAGTATAGCCATTGGAGCATAGTCCATGCAGCCACGAAGAGACGAGTTCGAAGCAGTCGACATTAGAGAAAAGTGGAGTAAGAGGTTCGTACGAGATCAGGACGAGACGACGTTCCACTCCACCGACATCAGAGATGTGATACGCATGCAGAGGCGTTGGATATGGATATATCTTCCAGAAGGAGTCGCGATGAGTATGCAGCCGTTCCGGAACAAGGAACAAATTTAGTAAAGGACGATGACTTCCGGGCAGTTCGGCAGAAGCAAGATTTGGGAGAAACCTCGACAGGATCTTTCTGGAATACTATACGAGAAGACTTGGACTCAGGAGAGGTCATATTGTGCACACCCAGCAGGCCAGAGTTCGGCATCGTCGACGAGATAGTTGGCCAGAGATCTTTAGAGGATGTGCCAGAGCGGGACTGTTTCCGTCGTCATTCCATAATTGGCCGTTAAGCCGAGGAGCTATGCACTTAGCAATCTGCACTGAGAGACAAGAGTCTAAGGGCACCAGACGACACGGCACGAACAGTAGGCAAGTAGATATCTTGCTCTGCTAGCATTGGATGCACCGACACCTTCTTGACTTTGAAGGAGGAAATATCGACGACAGTATTTATGATTTGTGATTTGGGATTCGATTTTCATGTATCCGTCACCTTGGATTTCAGTATTTTGGGCGATCTATTCGTATGATTTAGTCTTGATGACTGAGTTTCATGATATTTGTTTTCATGCACCATGATTGCACCTACTGGGTATTCATATTTTGTGCATAGTTATTACACTTGAGATATGCTTTATACACCGTTGTGTTGATTTATGATTTGTGCACAGTATCGCACTTGATATCGTTTTGTACCTTGGCTGCACACGTTTATGATTTCATGGATTTCCCACAGTTGGGCTGATTTTGTGTATATGGTACGCATTCGATTTGGTTTTTGCACTCGGTATAGTTCACATATACTTGCAGTGCATTGATACGTATTTTGTGCACCACAGTTACACCTGACTTCGTTTTGATGTCATTTGAGATATTGATTGTGATTTCATGCCTAAGGCATGCATATGATTTGACTTATGCTTTCGGCATAGTTTTCATGCACTTTTAGTATTTTAATTTGCTTTTGTGCATGGTTGGGAGATTATATACCACGGTATACCTAATTTGGATTTGGATTGAAATGTGTTGTATACCATCGATTTCGATAGTGATACTCGATATTTGTTTTGTGCACCATGTACACCTGATTGGATTCTTACGCATATTTGACGCGCTCGGATTTGATTTTGCGCATGTTCGACGCTTGATATTGGATTTCGTGATTTCGTGCATGTTGAATGCACATGATTTAGACTTTATTCGTGCATGATGGATGCACCTGATTGAATTTTTGCGCATATTGGGCGCATGTTATGAGATGCAATTTTGGTGCACACCAGATGCACTAAATCGGGATTCTTCGTGCATATCAGATGCACCTATATTGCTGTCAGGCACACCCGTTGCCCTTGACAGATGTTTCGTGCACACCCGATGCACTTAGATGTTGTTTCTTTGCACATGTATGGCACATTCATGGGTTTCAATTTCCGTGCGCACCAGACGCACGTAGCATTCATATGCACATTTTGGGGTTGATTTCTTATAGAGCAGTACGTTTTTATGATATTTGCTATTTGTTTTCGTACTGAGCAGGACTTGTCAGAGGACAGTACCTGCATATATTTTGCATGCATTGATAGTTATCGAAGGGATTTCCAAAAAGGGAGCTATAGTCTCAGTATTTACCTACGTGTCTGATATGACACGAAACGTTTAAAATAAGAAAACCCTTCTCAATTATTTTCAAAAACGGTGGGACGTACATATTAAATAAAGGATGAGTCTATATATAGTTATTTTCTTACAATAGACGTTCGCCACTGTGCTGTGATATGCGCATCGCACAGCAACATGAAGGGTTAGGCATGCATTTCCTTTAGATGGTTACATGTATAGTTTTGATGTATATCATATTGGTTTTCGTATTGGATTTGACATTTGTGTCTTCATCATGACTCCGATGACTTGACGAAGTTTTGATTTGGTGTTATCTGCTCATTGTTCATGCGTATGCATTGCGCTGTGACGCGTCTTATGTATTGATGATTTCGGAGCCCCGACGACTTGGACTTTTTACTTAAATGTTTTAGTATTTGAGGGGCTTAAATTTAAATTCGGAGACCGAATTTTTTTAAGGGGGAAAGATTGTAACATTTCAGAAAAATAAAATATTATTTTTGGGAATTTTTATAATTAAATAATAAATATATTGAATATTTTAATATTGCGGTATAATTAAATACCGGTAAATTGGGAAAAAATTGGAAAATTATGGAAATTATTGAAAAGAGGGTTCTTTATGTGATTTATGCAAATTATGAATTTTTATGATTAATTATTCCATTTTATGGCTTATCGCGATTAAATATCGCTAATTGTACATTAAGCGAGTTTTGTGCACACCATGTCACATTTTGGCTCTTGTTACATTTTATAATGGCTTTCTCTTCATTTTCATTTCATGGTTATGGGTTTTAAAGTGAGAGAAAAAGAAAAGAAAATATTAAAGTAAGAGGTATGGGCATGAGAGAGAGAGAGGGGGTGAGGGGTCAACCTAGCATGGCTCTCATTTTGTTTTCATTCATCCTTCATCCCCTTCATATTTTCCTCTCCTCCCTCACTCCCATGGCAGCACTTCATCTCCCCCTCCTCTTCAACCCACAAAACACCATCAAATATACACCAAAACACTTCATTCATTTCACAAAAAATGTGCACAAGCCCACTAGCAACACTTTGGACAAAGAAAAATCCAATTTCGAAGACTTGGGGCAACTCAAGAAAATTCTTGAGTTGCCAAATGAGGTAATTTCTGCACCATCATAATAGTATTTCGATTCCTTAAGTATCCATACAAGTTTAGAATCGATATTGTGTAGTTTAGCTAACTTTGAAAATTCCAAGATAGGGATTAGAGTTGAATTGGTTCCAAAAGTGCAATTGAGGTGTAATAAGGGACTTCAACCCCTGTAGGGATGGTATAGTGGGCTAAACCATAGAGTAAACCCCTAATTCCCAAACTAAGAAACTCCGATATCGTATTTTGATAACTGCTGTGATGAAGTTTTGTGATCTTCTATAACCCGGGTGACCTGAAAAATATTTAGCGAAGACTGAGAGATGTGCAGGCAACCTAGAACCTATACCCAAAACCTGATGTTAGTGTATATGCCCTAGGGGCCATTATTGTATCATACTAGTTTGTATATTACTTAATGGAAGCTTGGGATATTCATATGTATATAACAGTCTTGCTAAATATGGTAGTATGCTACTTGGTTTTTCTATCTTAATATGTGAGTATACGTATTGATAGAGCTCTTAGGATCTTGCTTGACTACCAGCGTTGTGATGGTAGTCACACTAGTGGGGGCTGGGTAGTCTACAAGCACATCCTTATTCAGGTCCCTAGTCGTAGGATTATCGAGACATGACATCGATACTCCGGAGTAGACTAGTGTGTACGCTTCTCATCCCAGTTGAGGAGATGGTCTGTCCCACAGCCGTCAGTACGTCGTACTGGAGATAGTATGCAGGTGCTCGTTAGGTTACGGGTACACTGGATAGGACTCACAGGGAACTGTTGGTTGGTTTTATACCAGTCGTCAGTTAACAGTTCCCAGGTGACATGAGTACAGCATAGTCCGCAGACTTGACACTGCTACTTCGCCTCGAGTGTGTCCCACTGTTCTTAGATTGCTACCCTACCACGGCTCAAAGGAGTCGTGCAAACAGGTAGCAGTTGGGTGCAGTCCCAAGCACTTGGAGGCAGTGGCGGTTAGACAGGATTCGTCTCTCCCGATATTGGGAGTTGATATCACGCTGTGTCAGAGAGCCATTACGCAAAGTCCCTGGCCAGGGCAAGCGAGATTTGCTGGTAGGTTCCAGTAGTTTCTTAGGGTGTAATGGGATTCACTCCGACACGACTTATATCGCTATTAGGGGACTGACGCTTGCCGCCCCCTAGGCCCGATATGCGATAATCTTAGACGAACAGACCGGACTGTACGGAGATTGTCATATCAGACTCGGTAGGAGTTCGGATGGGTTTCCTCATCGGCCTTCTTATCGACATCTACCTGGGGACCGTTACGTACAGCTAGTGCCGCTTGCGGTCTGTGGTTAAACCCACTGCCAGCGTAGTAGTCGAGTCTCTAGAGTCCCACACAGGGAGTTTCCCTACTCCAGGCGAAATGATATAGAGGTCGTATGGTTTTACGACAAGGGTTTGGACGCATACGTGTATTTACGCACGTACGACATCCGGACAGTTTTTACTAGCCGGCTTTGGTTTAAGCCAGTTTCTAGTATCCGGTTATTGGATTTATACAGTCTAAAGTTTTTCTGTGTTTTCACGGATAGGAGGGGCGTTCTCGTAATTACACGAGAAGCTTCTAGAAGATGGTGACTTGGGGGTTAAGGTGGCATATGCATTAAATAAGATTAGTGAGTCATTTGAGTGATTCTTCTATGTCATTAATTCATCATAAATGCTTAATGACTCATGGAGATGAATCACCCTCTTGTATTTATGAAGCATGATTATTAATCCTTTATTGGATAAATGATAATGCTTGATATATATTATGATAGATCATTATCTCATCTCATTCTCTTGCTCACTTTCTCTCTCCTCAAGCTCTCTCTCTTCAAACCCTAATCCTCCCCTCTCATGTGTTGAGACCAAGGATTAGATTAGACTACTTAATCCTTAACCATTCTCTATATCACCTAGGTTACTTAGATTAGCGATTTAAGAAACCTAGTTACCTCAAGTTAGAGGTGAAGCTTGTAGTAAAGCTCTCGGGTGGATCTTCTACTACATAAAGAAGGCCGGAGAGGACGTGCAGAACGGAAAGACGAAGGACACGGTTCATTAGGTATAATTACTTATCATAGTAGTTAACTCTTCTATGGTTTCTTGTTAATTATAGTTTAGCAAAGATTCTCGGTTAGTCGATGTTTACGCCTAAAACAAGATTGTTTTTCATTATTCCGCCTCCCCGCAAGTCGTGGGGTATTGTACACCGACTTACACCTGAGACCCCCTAAACTTTTCCTGGCCACAAATTTACTCTTTTTGGCCGCAATTTGCGGCCTTGGTGCGAGAAAATTGGTCGTGCTTGTTCTGTGGCTCCTATGTCAGTAAACAAGACCCATCCCTTATGCAAAATTGGCTAATTTGGCCTAGGGTAAAATCTGGAGCATGTTTTCCAAGTTTCTGGTTTCTTTTTACGGCTTTTAATTAATTGGGATTTGGTATTTGTTATTGTGTTCCGTCGTGTGGCGTTTAAACGCCAACGACTAGGGTTATTGGTTGTGTTTTGCATGCGAGACTATAGGTTTTAACCTATCGGTGTTTCGTGCGACCTTTTTGTTTTCATGCGTGATTTCGTTTACGATGCTATATATGATATGTAGGTACCTCATGAGGACTTTGAGACGAAAAGAAAGCGCGTGGCGACATCGGCATCGGCAAGCGAAGATAAGGTGAGTAGATTTATATCTATGGGGGAAGTCGGGTGGATGGCGTATAGCATCCCCGCAATTTCATAAGATTTTGATGTGAAGTGTTATAGATATACATATATGGGTTATTGTGAGATATGAACCTTCGCAAGAAAAGCATTAGGAGATCATGGGATAGTGTTAGGGAGATTTGAAGAAAGGGATTTAGTTGGGTTCTTAGTCGTGAACCCTAGAGTAAGGTTGACAAACGCACACGTGCATACACGGGATATGGTTTGGGTGTATATGTTTATATGTATGTATATATATGGATGCGTTGGTGTATATATATGTATATACATACACTTATATTCGGTTGATGAGGATAGTATATGGTATTTGGAGATGAGTCGATGAGGATTGGGCATGGTGCCATAAGATCGGTGGTGTGATTTGGTTCGTACTAGGAGATACGACATGATAGTATAGCGGATCTTTAGGTGACGTGTTTCAAACACACGCACATATATTGTTGATGGTATCAGCTTGTACTAGACTTAGATCTGTACCCCAGTTCATGACATATGATGATAAGGATACCGGATGAGTAATGAGATAAATATGATATTTGACCCGTACCCAGATTTGGGATGCCGTACGATAGATTTACCGTACGAGATATAGTTATGATGTTAGATCCGCACTCTTGACTCGAGAATGTCATATTATTTATTGTATCGTACGTGATACTATTGAGGCGAGATCACCGACTACTGTATATATATATATATATATATATATATATATAGATCGACTTAGACTTTGGTGGATTCTTTCACCCTTTTGACTGGGCTCGAGTCATACTCATTTTCAAAAGTGGAGAATTGTGAGTAATTTAAATACCAAACTGTATGACTCGTATATTGGGTAGGTATATTTTCAGTGTTGCTCTTACTACATCACTTTCTGTATATTCATGATGTTTCATCGCATTGCATGCTTGTACATATGTTATCTGTAATTATTATGAAACTCTGCTGTCAGGACACCAACACCATTACCGATGATGCGTATGTTTCACGTACACCTGCTTGTCGGCTCACACACATCATCATCGGTAATTGCCATGTCACGTACACTTTAGAGAATACTATTTCATTGACATAGCTTGCTAGCTGATAGTTGCAATATGTTATAGCTTTCATATGCTAGTTTAACTATTGCATTCATTGCATGATATCAGATGCATTCATATATTCATTGGTTATGCAGTATAATGGAGATTTATGCCGGTTTTCACTGTTTATTGACATGGTGATTTGATAATTTCGTATCCTTTTTTGAGATTTTCTGGATTTGGAAACCGCATGTGAAAGTTTATTAAACTGATGAATTGTTGTAAAGAGAAAGATGCAGTTTTCCTTGATATGATGAGTGTTGTCCACCATGATATTTTCTTGGTTCTGAGATGGTTTTTGAGACCCGTTTCGAGGAGTTGGATGAACCGTCTGCGGGTACATGGTGGACCCGGTATGGTACCCCAGGGCAAGAAGCTCGAGTTGTAGACGATGAGCCCGGCAGGGGCAGACTTCCTACTGGTGATTGTTTGGCGCGGCGGATATCCGGAGAATACCGTTCGTGGTTGTGTGATTGACGATATGGGCCGATCCGGACCGACGGAGCCCGAGGTATTGATATATTGAGATATTGAGATTTGAGACACTGAGATATTGAGATTTGATGATACAGGCCAGTCTAGATAGCCTGAGCCTGATAAATTGAGATATTAAGATTTATGTTTTGTGTCGATACTTGACACTGATTTCTCTGTTGATTTCATTGATGATACTCGATTTATATACATACAGAAATCTCATTAAATAAAGAAAACAGTTGTCTCATTCATGATGTATTCTGTTTCCATTAGTAATGCATTCATACATCATATATCTGAAATGTTGCTATCTGAGGCACTGACACGAGCACGTTGTATTGCACTTATGTGTAGATGGATCAGATATTTATTTGAGGATATTACTTAATATGACCTAGGATAGCGTCATACGTTCGATTTCTGCTCTGTGATACTTTCTACTCACGAGTTGGCAACTCAACCCCGTTGTGCCACAGCTTCTTGCAGGTTTTGCCTTACAGGTTTCTTGAAGGCTTTGCTGGCTCACTGCTTTCATTACGGGTGATTGCTTTGGTAGGTGGGTTCACTTGCATCATGACCGCCATTGTCCATTTATTATTTAAGTTGTATCTAGTAAACTCCATCAACCAGACTTGTATATTTGATAGACATAGAAGACCAGTGTTCATTCTTTCGCCTTAGAGTCGCGCCTGTATTATTATGGTTTTCTGCTGGATATGGGGTTTCTTTCGAGTTTTGATTCTCGCCTTTCGGCGTTGTATATTATATTGCTTGCGTGGTTGTGTCCGCCTTTTGGCGAAGAGCTAGCTCCCGCTTGGGGATGCCTTTGTTCATTATATATGCTTTATCAGGTTTTGTACCCATTGGGGTCAGTATTTACAAAGGAAACTCTGCCGAAATTTTTAGAAAAGACTTGAGATTTTAAAAATGCATACTTCGGCTTATGTTGTTAAACTTCTTGCTTTAAAATTGGTTTTTTTCCTTCACTCTACTGCTTTAATTGGTTTTGATTTCTGGGTTTTGGCTAACTTAGATTACATATGCCTCGGGACGTTTCGTAATTTAAGTGCCGATCATATCCCGTATTCTTCGGGTCGTGACAAAGTTGGTATCAGAGCGTTAAGTTTTACTTTCTGAGTGTAGGATGACCCTTGGTTGATGGAGTAGGTGACTCAAGTAGAGTGACGTACCGTGTGTATGTTCCGCGGCATACTTACGATACACTATTCCGCTTAAGAAGCCTTAGGATGTACATTTCCTTGCACAGCATTATATTCATTCCTATGATCTATCCTCATCGGTACCAGTTATGGTTTTGTTACCACGATTACACGGGAAGAGAGAGCTATGGCTAGAGTTGCGTCAGCACGAGCTCGTCACGGACGAGGACTGACCAGGGCGTGATTCCAGGGACATACAATTTGCATAGATGCGTCGTTTAGTTGTGTTTTCGCGTCATGAGCGTTTGACGGATCGCTTCTACGAGATTTCTCGGACGTGCAGATCAGCACCAGAGGATTTGGGCTACCGCTAGAGGCCAGCCAGGATGTGATGACTGTCAATGCACCGATTATCTTGAAGATTGAGGCACTGTTCATCGTGCGGACGAATGAGCCAGTTGCTGCTGCAAATGATGAGATATCACCCCAGATGTTTGAAGCTAATGCCACACGAGTTATATTTCGAGATATGATAGAAGATCTCTAGTCCCCAAAGATAGAAGACTATGACATGTGATTCATTGCCTACTCCGATGCGAGGTCATCAGATTGATTGATTCCAGATAGAGACGACTTCACGCAGGTACGTTGAGAGTCGATAGAGACGATCGAATGTCAGGAAACTATTTTCCAAGTTTAAAGTTTTCGGAAAGCAATGAAAGTAATTTTACGGACCTTCTAGAAGAATGAAACCCTAACTCGATATAATGACCATGAGAACGCTTCAAAACCTTAGGGTTTACAGCAGTTCAGCGGCACCATTAATGAGGTTTGGGTTTGCCCTTCTACGGTTGGTCCATAGGTGTTGTGGCATATATTCGATACTACTAAACTGTACTCAAGATGTTGAGCTCTTGGGGGATTAGGAACCTTGACGAATCAATCGAAAAGTTCGACATCATTCGGATATCATGTGACGGGATACATTGCTTGGGAGACTCCAGATACGAGTATAGCCGTTGGAGCGTAGTCCATGCAGCCATGAAGTGACGAGTTCGAAGCAATCGACATTAGAGAAAAGTGGAGTAGGAGGTTCGTACGAGATCAGGACGAGACGACGTTCCACACCACTGACACCAGAGATGTGATACGCATGCAGAGGCGTTGGATATGGATATATCTTCCATAAGGAGTCGTGATGAGTATGCAGCCGTTTCGGAACAAGGAACATATTTAGTAAAGGACGATGACTTCCGGGCAGTTCGGCAGAAGCAAGATTTGGGAGAGACCTCGACAGGATCTTTCTGGAATACTATACAAGAAGACTTGGACCCAGGAGATGTCATATTGTGCACACCCAGCAGGCCAGAGTTCGGCATCGTCGACGAGATAGTTGGCCAGAGATCTTTAGAGGATGTGCCAGAGCGGGACTGTTTCCGTCGTCATTCCATAATTGGCCGTTAAGCCGAGGAGCTATGCACTTAGCAATCTACACTGAGAGACGAGAGCCTAAAGGCACCAGACGACACGCCACAAACAGTAGGCAAGTAGATATCTTGCTCTGCTAGCATTGGATGCACCGACAGCTTCTCGAGTTTGAAGGAGGACATATTGACGATGGTATTTATGATTTGTGATTTGGGATTCGATTATCACGTATTTGTCACTTTGGATTTCGGTATTTTGGGCGATCTATTCGCATGATTTAGTCTTGATGACTAAGTTTCATGATATTTGTTTTCATGCACCATGATTGCACCTACTGGGTATTCATATTTTGTGCATAGTTATTACACTTGAGATATGCTTTATACACCGTTGTGTTGATATATGATTTGTGCACAGTATCGCACTTGATATCGTTTTGTGCCTTGGCTGCACATGTTTATAATTTCAAGGATTTCCCACAGTTGGGCTGATTTTGTGCATATGGTACGCATTCGATTTGGTTTTTGCACTCGGTATAGTTCACATATGCTTGCAGTGCATTGATACGTATTTTGTGCACCACAGTTGCACCTGACTTCGTTTTGATGTCATTTGAGATATTGATTGTGATTTCATGCTTAGGGCATGCATATGATTTGACTTATGCTTTCGGCATAGTTTTCATGCACTTTTAGTATTTTAATTTGCTTTTGTGCACGCTGATGCACATGGTTGGGAGATTATATACCACGGTATTCCTGATTTGGATTTGGATTGAAATGTGTTGTATACCGTCGATTTCGATAGTGATACTCGATATTTGTTTTGTGCACCCTGTGCACCTGATTGGATTCTTGCGCATATTTGACTCACTCGGATTTGATTTTGCGCATGTTCGGCGCTTGATATTGGATTTCGTGATTTCGTGCATGTTGAATGCACATGATTTAGACTTTATTTGTGCATGATGGATGCACCTGATTTGATTTTCGCGTATGTTGGGTGCATGTTATGAGATGCGATTTTGGTGCACACCAGATGCACTAAATCGGGATTCTTCGTGCATATCAGATGCACCTGATATTGCTGTCAGGCATACCCGTTGCCCTTGACAGATGTTTCGTGCACACCCGATGCACTTAGATGTTGTTTCTGTGCACATGTATGGCACATTCATGGGTTTCAATTTCCGTGCGCACCAGACGCACGTAGCATTCATATGCACATTTTGGGGTTGATTTCTTATAGAGCAGTACGTTTTTATGATATTTAATATTTGTTTTCATACTGAGCAGGACTAGTCAGAAGACAGTACCTGGATATATTTTGCATGTATTGATAGTTATCGAAGGGATTTCCAAAAAGGGAGCTATAGTCTCAGTATTTACCTACGTGTATGATATGACACGAAACGTTTAAAACATGAAAACTCTTCTATATTATTTTCAAAAACGGTGGGATGTACATTTTAAACAAAGGATAAGTCTATACATAGTTATTTTCTTACAATAGACGTCCGCCACTATGCCGCGATACGCGCATCGCACAACAACATAAAGGGTTTGGCTTGCATTTCCTTCAGATGGTTACATGTGTAGTTTTTATGTATATCATATTGGTTTTCGTATTGGATTTGACATTGTGTCTTCATCATGACTCCGAGATTGCGGGATGCTTGACGGAGTTTTGATTTGGAGTTATCTGCTCATTGTTCATGCGCATGCATTGCGCTATGATGCGTCTTTTGTATCAATGATTTCGGAGCTCCGACGACTTGGACTTTTTACTGAAATGTTTTAGTATTTGAGGGGTTTAAATTTTAATTCGGGGACCGAATTTCTTTAAGGGGGGAAGATTGTAACATTTCAGAAAAATAAAATATTATTTTTGGGAATTTTTATAATTAAATAATAAATATATTGAATATTTTAATATTGCGGTATAATTAAATACCGATAAATTGGGAAAAAAATTGGAAAATTATGGAAATTATTGAAAAGAGGATGCTTTATGTGATTTATGCAAATTATGAATTTTTATGATTAATTATTCCATTTTATGGCTTATCGCGATTAAATATCGCTAATTGTACATTAAGCGAGTTTTGTGCACATGACATCCACCATGTCACATTTTGGCTCTTGTTACATTTTATAATGGCTTTCTCTTCATTTTCATTTCATGGTTGTGGTTTTTAAAGTGAGAGAAAAAGAAAAGAAAATATTAAAGTAAGAGGTATGGGCATGAGAGAGAGAGAGGGTGAGGGGTCAACCTAGCATGGCTCTCATTTTGTTTTCATTCATCCTTCATCCCCATCATCTTTTCCTCTCCTCCCTCACTCCCATGGCAGCACTTCATCTCCCCCTCCTCTTCAACCCACAAAACACCATCAAATATACACCAAAACACTTCATTCATTTCACAAAAAATATGCACAAGCCCACTAGCAACACTTTGGACAAAGAAAAATCCAATTTTGAAGACTTGGAGCAACTCAAGAAAATACTTGAGTTGCCAAATGAGGTAATTTCTGCACCATCACAATAGCATTTCGATTCCTTAAGTATTCATACAAGTTTAGAATCGATATTGTGTAGTTTAGCTAACTTTGAAAATTCCAAGATAGGGATTAGGTTTGAATTGATTCCAAAAGTGCAATTGAGGTGTAATTAGGGACTACGACCCATGTAGGGATGGTATAGTGGGCTAAACCATAGAGTAAACCCCCAATTCCTAAACTTAGAAACTCCGATATCGTATTTTGATAACTGCTGTGATGAAGTTTTGTGATCTTCTATAACCCGGGTGACCTTAAAAATATTTAGCGAAGACTGAGAGATGTGCAAGCAACCTAGAACCTATACCCAAAACCTGAGACCCCCTGGACTTTTCCTGGCCGCAAATTTACTCTTTTTGGCCGCAATTTGCGGCCTTGGTGCGAGCAAATTGGCCCGTGCTTGTTCTGTGGCTCCTGTGTGTAACGTTTTAAAAATAAATAAATAAACAAACAAATAAATAAATCCTTTAGGAGAATTTTTCGGGCAATCGGTAAAATAAACCGTATTTTCCGTAAAACTTAGCTATAATTATTTTTCGATATAAATTTAAATACGCCTATTTTAACCATGCAATTTCTAGTAATTAATATTATTTGGTCACTTATAAATTTCTAGTCTACCTAAATATTTTTCCTTAATTAATTATTTTAAATATTATATTAAGCTTTTAAATATATATTAAATTAGTGTAAGTTACAAATTGGAATGGGTTAATTGTACAAATGTAAACCTTGACAGCACAAATAATTAGTAGTAGCAAGCTCTTTCTTTCTTATTTTGTCTCAACAATTCTAGAGAATTCTAGGGTAATTTGAAAATAAATTTTTTCTAAGATATTAATTAATATATGAAATAATGGAACTTTCTATACATAACCACACACCCCCAAACCCTTTTCAAGTGGCCGAACCCTTTTGGCAGCAGGCCAAATTCCCAAAATTTCCTACTCATTTTCCCCACACTTCAAAGTTCAGAGAAGAGAAAATTAAAAAAAGATATATTAATGAAATGAAGCATGGTCATGTGACTTATGAAGGGGGGGGGGGACACAACTCCACACACACCTTTCTCTCTCTCTCCCCCCTTCCTAAAAAAAAATCTGGTCCGAAACCTCATGCTGCCAATTCCCTCATTTCCCCACTTGATTTCCTTCTCAAAATCCATCAAAAATCCAATTAATTTCCCACAAATTCATAGTTACTTCTCCATTCAACTTCCTTGGCCAAATATTTCTTGAATCTTGGAGCAAAGGAAGTATCTTTGGAGGTCAAGTTACAAGTGTGATCTCAAATTTTAGAGGTATAAATCCTAACCCCATGTTTAATGAGTTGCTAATTACTTCAATTTATTTAATTTTGATGTTTAATTTGGGTTCTAATTTCAAACTTGAAATTCAAGAAAATGGTTTGTGATCAAGTGAGAGTTTCATCATTAGATTATGGTCTTAAAGGGGTAATTTAACAAGTTATGTAATGCAAAACCCAAACTAGTAGCTAATTTGTTAATTCTTACATTTAATTTTTCCCAAATTGTGATTTTTTCAAACTAGGTATTTATAATTAATATAAATAAAAGAGATAAAATTTTAGAAATGGTTTGTGTGACTTAATTGAGTTATTTAGAGATTTTTGTGGCCACTAGATTTACTAAAACAACTAGAATTGAATTAAAAGGGAAAATGAATGCTTACTAGGTTTTTTGAAATTAACCGATTTGAATTAAATTGAAATTTTAGTGACCCACAACCTAATTCCTATAATATTTAATGGGTTATGAATGTGCAATTGATGCGATTTGGGTTTTAAGCTTGGTGTTTTTCACGTAGAGTGACCCTAGTTGTGGCGTTGGCGTTGTCGCGAGCGCGTTAGTGCGTCGGGTGCGTGCGTGTTTAATTAGCGCGCGTTGTTTGACTTGTGTCAATTGTGTCCGAAAATATTCTTATTTTATCCTCATATTGCCTGTGTGTGATCCTAGGGTCGGGTGCAGAGGTGTAGGGCGTGGCGCGGAAAGACAGACGGAGATCGGATCGGTTTAGCCGAGGTGTCCCGGTGAGTAGATGTATACATCTATGTGGGGATCGTCTGGATGGCGCGAGGCGCCCGACGGTTTAGTATTATTTAAAATATTTACTTTATATGCGAAGTTCCTAGTTAGCCATATCACTGCATCACATCGTTATATGTATAATATATATACATGTGATACCCTCTTATAGGACACTTGCACCATTACCATTGGTTCCTGCCGCACGTGCACTTTTTATGCGAACACTCACGCCATTGGTAATTGCTATGTCACGAACACTATAAAACCTGCTTAGACCAGTATCGAAAATATTCGCATCATACATGATATTTAAACTGGTAGTTGTATTTTCTATCTCATCAAAATTAACACTAAGGATTGCTAGTCGTATATATACCGCATTTCATCAGCATTCATACATATTTTTTTTAGTTATAATTGCATTTCATGACATGGATATCATAGACATAATCATGTTCCTATATAATCATGTATTGTGATTCTTTCTGAGAATTTCAGTATTGATGAGATTTCTGGATTTTGGAGAAAACCGCGAAAATTTTCCAAACTCATTATGCTTTAAAATATCAGTTGCGGTTTTCTCGTGATGTATGTGTCGTCCACCAAGAGTTTTCATGTTTTTTGTTGGACTTCGAGACCCGATTCGAAGAGTGGAGGAACCGTCTCGGATACATGGTAGGCCCGATATGGTACCCCGGGGCAAGAAGCTCGAGTTTTAGACGATGAGCCAGGCAGGGGAAGACTACCTACCGGTGATGTCTTGCGCGGCGGCTATCCGGAGGATACCGACCGTTGTCGTGAGATTTGATGATATGGGCCGATCCGGACTGACGGAGCCCGAGGTATTTAGATATTGACATAGTGAGACATTGAGACAGATATATTTCCATATTTGGTGTCGATGCTTGACACGGTTTTCGGATGATTTTATTGATGGTACCTTAGCTATTGTACAGATATTTTTCTAAGTTAAGAATGCAGAGATCATCGTATTTAAACACTTAAAGATTTCGTATTGATTTTGCATTCATGTGCATACATACTAGTGGCATCACATCATATCTAGACATACAAGTTGTGACGCATTTGCGCGCATTCTTACGATAGCCTTATTAGATATTATTTTCTACTCACAAGCTGGCAACTCACCCCCGTTGTGCCACAGTGTTTTGCAGGTCGACCCGTCAGCCTTGCAGCGGCGGACGTATCTTTTCATTTGCTTCTTTTGTTCGGACTCGCGACATTACTCGTAGGTGGGTTGAGAGGACACTTTGTCTCTTTTTGTACTATCACTGTATCTAATATTCTCCATCTACCACTTCTTATTTTGTATATGCGACCTAGTGATGAGACTGAGAGATTTGTGTATATGTGATTCCTATGGGGTTGAGCTAACTTGAGCCGATGTTGTGTTTTTTTGGGGTTTCTTTATGCTTATTTGCTTGATATTATATATATATTGCGTGTGGTTGTGATCCGCCTTGGGCGAAGAGCTAGCTCCCGCTTGGGGATGCCATTATATCTTTACAGGTTTATATATCTTGTTGTACTCGTTTTGGGGCCAGTATTTACAAAGGAGACTCTGCCAAAATTTTCGGAAAATTTTGATGATTTTAAAAAGGGATTAATACAACTAAATTGGTTTTAAAAATCGCTTTCATAAAAGGTTTTCCTTCACTCTTGTTGGTTTTGGTTTAGATTTTCTGGGCTTTGGCTGACTTAGGTTACGTTACGCTTTTAGACGTCTCGTAATCTAAGTGCCAGTCACGTTCCGTACCTTCGGGTCGTGATAAAGTTAGTATCAGAGCCAGGTTTTACCCTTCTGAGTGTACGACGACCCTTGGTAGATGGAGTAGGTGACTTAAGCAGAGTGGCGTAGCGTGTGTATGTTCCGTGGCATACTTACGATACGGTACTTCGCCTAAGTGACCTTAGGATATATATTTGTTTGTATTTCCCTCATTGATTCCGAAAATCCTTTGACTCGATCACAATGTTCCTATCAATCCTGTTCTTGCTCCAGCCACTATGCCGCCGGAGACTACAAGGGCTAGAAGGCTGCTGCCGGGGATGATGTTATAGTGGGCTCATTTGAGATGTGGACCGATCAGGGTGGTACGCCTACCCCTCAGGGATAGAGTGGTCCGCCTTTTCCAGGACGGATGGTTAGGCTGGAGTCGAGTATTCAGGACGTGCGACAGATGTCTGGATTGTTACTGATGGTTAGCCGAGCTCCGAGAGCCGATGATGTCCCTTGTTTTTCAGGAACTGTGTTTGTACCTGCTGCTCACGCACCTGTTTCTATTGTTATCGAGATTTTCTGTATCCTCACGAGATTTTTGAGGCAGAAGAATCCTGTTTTTACCGGCATAGATGCAGAGGAAGATCCGTAGATAACCCTCGACAAGATGGCTAAGATTCGTCGTTCACAAAGATGTTCTGGCGAGATACGGGTTGAGGTTACGAGTTTTCATCTAGAGAGGTCTTGCTCAGACATGGTGCAAGTCAGTTGAGAGAAGCTGAGCTGCAGATCTACTTCCTATGATTTGGGATGAGTTCATAGCTATAATTCTTGCTCGTTTCCTCTCGGTGAGCGTTCGCTATGTCCGAGCTCGTAGTTTCGAGCCTTTGTATAAGATTTCAGGGATGACAGTGTCCAAGTATGACATTTAGTTTATTCAGCGGTCCGATTTGCTCCTTACCTGGTGGACACTGAAGAGGAACGGATAAAGAGGTTCGTATGGAAATTGGACATACACTCATTGCTTGCTATAGGCACTCAGCATTTTGACACTTATGCTGCCGCGATGGATGCACCCTTACTGTTGGAGGAGCACTTTTCTGAGACTTCAGTCGTTTCTGGACCAAAGCGGATTTGTACCAGTATGCCAGCTCAGAGGCGGTTAGATAGACGCCGTTGTGATAGGCTAATCTTTTGGTCGCTCGATATGTTGTTCGTTCGTGATTCGTTCGCATCGGAGATAAGGATTCTTTTGTCGATTTGATTCTCCCCGATATGTTTGACTTCAAAGTTCTTCTGAGCATGGAGGGTTAGCCACGTGTTATTCATCCGTGGACTGCCGTGAGAAGGTAGTCGGATTTAGTTTCCTGGGAAAGCCAGCTCTTGTTTTCGGGGAGACCGTAGCGTCGCCTCCCAGTTTGAGTTCTTTTTGGCATTAGTCAGCTCTTGAGGAAAGGATGTCAGGAATTCTGGACGTATGTCTGTGATGTTGGAGCCGTAGGTCCCAATTGTGAGAAAGTTTCCAGATGTCTTTCCAGACAAGTTGCTTGGTTTGTTGCCAGAGCGCGATATTGAGTGCTGCTTTGACTTGATTCCTGGCGCAGCGTAAAAAACTGAAGGAACGTTTGCGAGATTATTGGATAAAGGGCTTGTTAGTCCGAGTGCGTCACCTTGGAGAGCTCCTGTCCTGTTCGTCAGAAGGGAAGACGAAAGTTGTGTCGATACATTGATTATGGTCAGCTGAATTGGGTTGCTGTGCGGGACATTTCTCGAAAATTGACTTGCGGTCAGGCTATTACTAGTTGTGGGTTCGAGAAGATGATATTTCGAAGATTACTTTCCACATAAGTTGCGGGCATTATGAGTTTTGGTGATGTCGTTGAGCTTACCAGTGCCTAGTAGCATTTATGGACTTGATGAACCGAATATCCAGGCCGTTCTTGATCAGTTTATCATCGTGTTCATTGAGGACGTCTTAGTGTAATTTTGGAGCCGAGTGGAGCCTGGGCAGTAATTGAGGATTTCGTTGTAGACTTTGAGGGAGCGCCAGCTATTCGCTAAATTATCCATGTGTTTTCTGAATGGATGGTGTTGACATCTTGGGTCACGTTGTTACGAGAAATAGTAAGTATGGAACCGAAGAAAATCGAAGCCGTTCAGCACTGACCCAGACCTGTATCAGTGACGGAGGTTCGCAGCATTTTTGGGGCTTTACCCAGTAGGGAGTTTCTTTCCTTTGAACCGAGGCTTGCAAGTAGAGCTTTCAATAGTTAAGATTCGTTTGACTACGGCGCTAATATTGTCTTTGCCTTCAGGATCAGGCGGTGTTGTTGGGTATGGCGACGCTTCGCGACAGTGGAAGAAGCGCGAATAGAAATATTCCACTCATGACAAAGAGATGGTTGCAGTGATTTTACATTTAAGATTTGGAGACGAGTCGTACCGGATATTTACGGATCACAAGAAGCTTACTGTACGCTTTTCAGCAACAAGATCAAATTTGAGATAGCGCTGATGGATGGAGTTGGTGAAAGACTATGACTGCGAGATTTTATCATCCAGGCCAGGGGAATGTTATGGCAGATGTTTTGAGTCGGAATCCGGAGGTAGCTTTTGTTATTTGAGTACAGTACAGGGACAGCCGACAGCAGAATGACAGATTCTATGTCACAGCCGGGTACAGTTCGAGTCTACTTCGACCAGGGAACAACTTGTCCGTGTCCATGCACATCCACCGTTAATTGATCGTTTCAGTGAGGCACAGTCTGATGACGTTGGTTGGTCAGAAATCATGGAGCAAGTTCGACAGGGCAGAACTTCAGAGTTTGTGATTGATGATCAAGGAGTACTAAGAATTGGGATTCGACCGTGCGTGCTAGATTCCGAGGGACTGTGAGGCGAAAGTTTAGAGGAGGCATACCAATCGACATATAGTGTTTATCCGGTTTGCACCAAGATGTATCATGACTTAAAAGGTGTCTACTAATGTGAAAGGATGAATAGAGATGTCGTAGATTTGTTTTGGGATGCTGAGCAAGTCAGGGCTGAGCATCAGGAGTCAGCAGGAGAATTACAACCTTTGCCCATTCTGGAGTGGAAATGGGAGAAATTCTTATGGATTTTATCATGGGTCTATCTAGGATCAGTTGAGAGTATGATACTATTTGAGTAATCGTAGATCGATTAACGAAAGCAACTCACTTCAGCCAGTCAAGGCCATTTTCGGATTCGTTCAGTATGCTCAGATATATGTTGATAATATGGTGGGATTGCATGGAGTTCCGACTTGTATTGTGTCCGGTAGAGACACTCAGTTCACCAGCCGGCTATGGCAGGAACTTCAGGAGACTTTGGACACCAATTGAGTTTCAGCACAGATTTCTATCCGCAGACCGACGGTCAATCAGAGCGGACCATTCATATTATTGAGGACATGCTCCCAGCTTGCGTTCAAGATGTTGGTGGCAGTTGGGATCATTATTTACCCTAGGAAGAGTTCTTCTACAATAACAGTTTCCGGGAGAAGATTCAGATGGCACACTTTGAGGCGTTTTATGGGAAGAGATGCCGATAGCCTTAAGTTGGACAGAGCTCGGTGAGAGTAGCATTTTGGGGCCACAGTTTGTGCAGGAGGTGACCGAAGGGATTCGGTTGATTTAGAATAGTATGAGAGCGGTCCAGAGCAGGCAGAAATCTATTGCTGATATACGCCTTCGCAGACTTGAATTTGTTTAAGGTGATCATGTTTTCGTGAGGGCTTCTCCAATAGAGGGCGTGTTGAGATTTAGAAAGGAAGGAAAGCTTAGTTCCAGATATGTGGGCCCTTTAGAGATTCTTAAGTGTGTCGGTGCAGTGCTTATCGTTTGGCTTTTCCATCCAGCTTTCTAGATGTTCACCCGTGTTTCAGGTAACGATGCTCCGTAAGTACCTTCATGACCCCTCTCACGCGATACAACATCATACGATCCAGTTGGAGCGCAATCTTTCTTTCGCAAGAGTAGCTGTCATTCCAGATTGACAGGTGATGAAACTGAGGTCCGAGGGCATATCGACCATAAATGTTCCTTGGCAAGGCCCGAGCAGTGAAGGGATTACGTACGAAGCCGAGGTCGAGATGCGGGAGAAATATCCCCATCACTTCGAGGGTACGTGTAGTTAGATTTTAAATTCGGGGACCAAATTTCTTTAAGAGGGGAAGATTGTAACGTTTTAAAAATAAATAAACAAACAAACAAATAAATCCTTTAGGAGAATTTTCCTTGTAATCGGTAAAATAAACCGTATTTTCCGTAAAACTTAGCTATAATTATTTTTCGCTATAAATTTAAATACGCCTATTTTAACTATGTAATTGTTAGTAATTAATATTATTTGGTCACTTATAAATTTCCAGTCTACCTAAATATTTTTCCTTAATTAATTATTTTAAATATTATATTAAGCTTTTAAATATATATTAAATTAGTGTAAGTTACAAATTGGAATGGGTTAATTGTACAAATGTAAACCTTGACAGCACAAACAATTAGTAGTAGCAAGCTCTTTCTTTCTTATTTTGTCTCAACAATTCTAGAGAATTCTAGGGTAATTTGAAAATAAAATTTTTCTAAGATATTAATTAATATATCAAATAATGGAACTTTCTATACATAACCACACACACCCAAACCCTTTTTAAGTGTCCGAACCCCTTTGGCAGCAGCCCAAATTCCCAAAATTTCCTACTCATTTTTCCCCACACTTCAAAGTTCAGAGAAGAGAAAATTAAAAAAAGATATATTAATGAAATGAAGCATGGTCATGTGACTTATGAAATGGCGGGGGGGGGGGGGGGGACACAACTCCACACACACCTTTCTCTCTCTCTCTCCTTCCTAAAAAAAATCTGGTCCGAAACCACATGCTGCCAATTCCCTCATTTCCCTACTTGATTTCCTTCTCAAAATCCAACAAAAATCCATCAAATTTCCCACAAATTCATAGTTACTTCTCCATTCAACTTCCTTGGCCAAATATTTCTTGAATCTTGGAGCAAAGGAAGTATCTTTGGAGGTCAAGTTGCAAGTGTGATCTCAAATTTTAGAGGTTTGAATCCTAACCCCATGTTTAATGAGTTGCTAATTACTTCAATTTATTTAATTTTGATGTTTAATTTGGGTTCTAATTTCAAACTTGAAATTCAAGAAAATGGTTTGTGATCAAGTGAGAGTTTCATCATTATATTATGGTCTTAAAGGGGTAATTTAACAAGTTATGTAATGCAAAACCCAAACTAGTAGCTAATTTGTTAATTCTTACATTTAATTTTTCCCAAATTATGATTTTTGCAAACTAGGTATTTATAATTAATATAAATAAAAGAGATAAAATTTTAGAAATGGTTTGTGTGACTTAATTGAGTTATTTAGAGATTTTTGTGGCCACTAGATTTACTAAAACATCTAGAATTGAACTAAAAGGGAAAATGAATGCTTACTAGGGTTTTGGAAATTAACCGATTTGAATTAAATTGAAATTTTAGTGACCCACAACCTAATTCCTATAATATTTAATGGGTTATGAATGTGCAATTAATGCGATTTGGGTTTTAGGCTTGGTGTTTTTCATGTAGAGTGACCCTAGTTGTGGCGTTGGTGTTGTCGCGAGCGCGTTAGTGCGTCGGGTGCGTGCGTGTTTAATTAGCGCGCGTTGTTTGACTTGTGTCAATTGTGTCCGAAACTATTTTTATTTTATCCTCATATTGCCTGTGTGTGATCCTAGGTTCGGGTGCAGAGGTGTAGGACGTGGCGCGGAAAGACAGACGGAGATCGGATCGGTTTAGCCGAGGCGTCCCGGTGAGTAGATGTATACATCTATGGGGGGATTGTCTGGATGGCGCGAGGCGCCCGACGGTTTAGTATTATTTAAAATATTTACTTTATATGCGAAGTTCCTAGTTAGCCATATCACTGCATCGCATCATTATATGTATAATAGATATACATGTGATACCCTCTTATAGGACACTTACACCATTACCATTGGTTCCTGCCGCACGTGCAGTTTTTATGCGAACACTCATGCCATTGGTAATTGCTATGTCACGAATACTATAAAACCTGCTTAGACCAGTATTGAAAATATTCGCATCATACATGATATTTAAACTGGTAGTTGTATTTTCTATCTCATCAAGATTAACACTAAGGATTGCTAGTCGTATATATACCGCATTTCATCAGCATTCATACATATTTTTTTTTAGTTATAACTGCATTTAATGACATGGATATCATAGACATTATCATGTTCCAACATAATCATGTATTGTGATTCTTTCTGAGAATTTCAGTATTGATGAGATTTCTGGATTTTGGGGAAAACCGTGAAAATTTTCCAAACTCATTATGCTTTAAAATATCAGTTGCGGTTTTCTCGTGATGTATGTGTCGTCCACCATGAGTTTTTATGTTTTCTGTTGGATTTCGAGACCCGGATCGAGGAGTGGAGGAACCGTCTCGGGTACATGGTGGGCCCGGTATGGTACCCCTGGGCAAGAAGCTCGAGTTGTAGACAATGAGCCTGGCAGGGGAAGACTACCTACCGGTGATGTCTGGCGCGGCGGCTATTCGGAGGATACCGACCGTTGTCGCGAGATTTGATGATATGGGCCGATCCGGACTGACGGAGCCCGAGGTATTGAGATATTGACATAGTGAGACATTGAGACAGATATATTTCCCTATTTGGTGTCGATGCTTGACACGGTTTTCGGATGATTTCATTGATGGTACCTTAGCTATTGTACAGATATTTTTCTAAGTTAAGAATGCAGAGATCATCGTATTTAAACACTTAAAGATTTCATATTGATTTTGCATTCATGTGCATACATACTAGTGGCATCACATCATATCTAGACATACAAGTTGTGACGCATTTGCGCGCATTCTTACGATAGCCTTATTAGATATTATTTTCTACTCACAAGCTGGCAACTCACCCCCGTTGTGCCACAGTGTTTTGCAGGTCGACCCGTCAGCCTTGCAGCGGCGGACGTATCTTTTCATTTGCTTCTTTTGTTCGGACTCGCGACATTACTCGTAGGTGGGTTGAGAGGACACTTTGTCTCTCTTTGTACTATCACTGTATCTAATATTCTCCATCTACCACTTCTTATTTTGTATATGCGACCTAGTGATGAGACTGAGAGATTTGTGTATATGTGATTCCTATGGGGTTGAGCTAACTTGAGCCGATGTTGTGTTTTTTTGGGGTTTCTTTATGCTTATTTGCTTGATATTATATATATATTGCGTGTGGTTGTGATCCGCCTTGGGCGAAGAGCTAGCTCCCGCTTGGGGATGCCATTATATCTTTACAGGTTTATATATCTTGTTGTACTCGTTTTGGGGCCAGTATTTACAAAGGAGACTCTGCCAAAATTTTCGGAAAATTTTGATGATTTTAAAAAGGGATTAATACAACTAAATTGGTTTTAAAAATCGCTTTCATAAAAGGTTTTCCTTCACTCTTGTTGGTTTTGGTTTAGATTTTCTGGGCTTTGGCTGACTTAGGTTACGTTACGCTTTTAGACGTTTCGTAATCTAAGTGTCAGTCACGTTCCGTACCTTCGGGTCGTGACAAAGTTAGTATCAGAGTCAGGTTTTACCTTTCTGAGTGTACGACGACCCTTGGTAGATGGAGTAGGTGACTTAAGCAGAGTGGCGTAGCGTGTGTATGTTCTGTGGCATACTTACGATACGGTACTTCGCCTAAGTGACCTTAGGATATATATTTGTTTGTATTTCCCTCATTGATTCCGAAAATCCTTTGACTCGATCACAATGTTCCTATCAATCCTGTTCTTGCTCCAGCCACTATGCCGCCGGAGACTACAAGGGCTAGAAGGCTGCTGCCGGGGATGATGTTATAGTGGGCTCATTTGAGATGTGGACCGATCAGGGTGGTACGCCTACCCCTCAGGGATAGAGTGGTCCGCCTTTTCCAGGACGGATGGTTAGGCTGGAGTCGAGTATTCAGGACGTGCGACAGATGTCTGGATTGTTACTGATGGTTAGCCGAGCTCCGAGAGCCGATGATGTCCCTCGTTTTTCAGGAACTGTGTTTGTACCTGCTGCTCACGCACCTGTTTCTATTGTTATCGAGATTTTCCGTATCCTCACGAGATTTTTGAGGCAGAAGAATCCTGTTTTTACCGGCATAGATGCAGAGGAAGATCCGTAGATAACCCTCGACAAGATGGCTAAGATTCGTCGTTCACAAAGACGTTCTGGCGAGATACGGGTTGAGGTTGCGAGTTTTCGTCTAGAGAGGTCTTGCTCAGACATGGTGCAAGTCAGTTGAGAGAAGCTGAGCTGCAGATCTACTTCCTATGATTTGGGATGAGTTCATAGCTATAATTCTTGCTCGTTTCCTCTCGGTGAGCGTTCGCTATGTCCGAGCTCGTAGTTTCGAGCCTTTGTATAAGATTTCAGGGATGACAGTGTCCAAGTATGACATTTAGTTTATTCAGCGGTCCGATTTGCTCCTTACCTGGTGGACACTGAAGAGGAACGGATAAAGAGGTTCGTATGGAAATTGGACATACACTCATTGCTTGCTATAGGCACTCAGCATTTTGACACTTATGCTGCCGCGATGGATGCACCCTTACTGTTGGAGGAGCACTTTTCTGAGACTTCAGTCGTTTCTGGACCAAAGCGGATTTGTACCAGTATGCCAACTCAGAGGCGGTTAGATAGACGCCGTTGTGATAGGCTAATCTTTTGGTCGCTCGATATGTTGTTCGTTCGTGATTCGTTCGCATCGGAGATAAGGATTCTTTTGTCGATTTGATTCTCCCCGATATGTTTGACTTCAAAGTTCTTCTGAGCATGGAGGGTTAGCCACGTGTTATTCATCCGTGGACTGCCGTGAGAAGGTAGTCGGATTTAGTTTCCTGGGAAAGCCAGCTCTTGTTTTCAGGGAGACCGTAGCGTCGCCTCCCAGTTTGAGTTCTTTTTGGCATTAGTCAGCTCTTGAGGAAAGGATGTCAGGAATTCTGGACGTATGTCTGTGATGTTGGAGCCGTAGGTCCCAATTGTGAGAAAGTTTCCAGATGTCTTTCCAGGCAAGTTGCTTGGTTTGTTGCCAGAGCGCGATATTGAGTGCTGCTTTGACTTGATTCCTGGCGCAGCGTAAAAAACTGAAGGAACGTTTGCGAGATTATTGGATAAAGGGCTTGTTAGTCCGAGTGCATCACCTTGGAGAGCTCCTGTCCTGTTCGTCAGAAGGGAAGACGAAAGTTGTGTCGATACATTGATTATGGTCAGCTGAATTGGGTTGCTGTGCGGGACATTTCTCGAAAATTGACTTGCGGTCAGGCTATTACTAGTTGTGGGTTCGAGAAGATGATATTCCGAAGATTACTTTCCACATAAGTTGCGGCATTATGAGTTTTGGTGATGTCGTTGAGCTCACCAGTGCCTAGTAGCATTTATGGACTTGATGAACCGAATATCCAGGCCGTTCTTGATCAGTTTATCATCGTATTCATTGAGGACGTCTTAGTGTAATTTTGGAGCCGAGTGGAGCCTGGGCAGTAATTGAGGATTTCGTTGTAGACTTTGAGGGAGCGCCAGCTATTCGCTAAATTATCCATGTGTTTTCTGAATGGATGGTGTTGACATCTTGGGTCACGTTGTTACGAGAAATAGTAAGTATGGAACCGAAGAAAATCGAAGCCGTTCAGCACTGACCCAGACCTGTATCAGTGACGGAGGTTCGCAGCATTTTTGGGGTTTTACCCGGTAGGGAGTTTCTTTCCTTTGAACCGAGGCTTGCAAGTAGAGCTTTCAATAGTTAAGATTCGTTTGACTACGGCGCTAGTATTGTCTTTGCCTTCAGGATCAGGCGGTGTTGTTGGGTATGGCGACGCTTCGCGACAGTTGAAGAAGCGCGAATAGAAATATTCCACTCATGACAAAGAGATGGTTGCAGTGATTTTACATTTAAGATTTGGAGACGAGTCGTACCGGATATTTACGGATCACAAGAAGCTTACTGTACGCTTTTCAGCAACAAGATCAAATTTGAGATAGCGCTGATGGATGGAGTTGGTGAAAGACTATGACTGCGAGATTTTATCATCCAGGCCAGGGGAATGTTATGGCAGATGTTTTGAGTCGGAATCCGGAGGTAGCTTTTGTTATTTGAGTACAGTACAGGGACAGCCGACAGCAGAATGACAGATTCTATGTCACAGCCGGGTACAGTTCGAGTCTACTTCGACCAGGGAACAACTTGTCCGTGTCCATGCACATCCACCGTTAATTGATCGTTTCAGTGAGGCACAGTCTGATGACGTTGGTTGGTCAGAAATCATGGAGCAAGTTCGACAGGGCAGAACTTCAGAGTTTGTGATTGATGATCAAGGAGTACTAAGAATTGGGATTCGACCGTGCGTGCTAGATTCCGAGGGACTGTGAGGCGAAAGTTTAGAGGAGGCATACCAATCGACATATAGTGTTTATCCGGTTTGCACCAAGATGTATCATGACTTAAAAGGTGTCTACTAATGTGAAAGGATGAATAGAGATGTCGTAGATTTGTTTTGGGATGCTGAGCAAGTCAGGGCTGAGCATCAGGAGTCAGCAGGAGAATTACAACCTTTGCCCATTCTGGAGTGGAAATGGGAGAAATTCTTATGGATTTTATCATGGGTCTATCTAGGATCAGTTGAGAGTATGATACTATTTGAGTAATCGTAGATCGATTAACGAAAGCAACTCTCTTCAGCCAGTCAAGGCCATTTTCGGATTCGTTCAGTATGCTCAGATATATGTTGATAATATGGTGGGATTGCATGGAGTTCCGACTTGTATTGTGTCCGGTAGAGACACTCAGTTCACCAGCCGGCTATGGCAGGAACTTCAGGAGACTTTGGACACCAATTGAGTTTCAGCACAGATTTCTATCCGCAGACCGACGGTCAATCAGAGCGGACCATTCATATTATTGAGGACATGCTCCCAGCTTGCATTCAAGATGTTGGTGGCAGTTGGGATCATTATTTACCCTAGGAAGAGTTCTTCTACAATAACAGTTTCCGGGAGAAGATTCAGATGGCACACTTTGAGGCGTTTTATGGGAAGAGATGCCGATAGCCTTAAGTTGGACAGAGCTCGGTGAGAGTAGCATTTTGGGGCCACAGTTTGTGCAGGAGGTGACCGAAGGGATTCGGTTGATTTAGAATAGTATGAGAGCGGTCCAGAGCAGGCAGAAATCTATTGCTGATATACGCCTTCGCAGACTTGAATTTGTTTAAGGTGATCATGTTTTCGTGAGGGCTTCTCCAATAGAGGGCGTGTTGAGATTTAGAAAGGAAGGAAAGCTTAGTTCCAGATATGTGGGCCCTTTAGAGATTCTTAAGTGTGTCGGCGCAGTGCTTATCGTTTGGCTTTTCCATCCAGCTTTCTAGATGTTCACCCGTGTTTCAGGTAACGATGCTCCGTAAGTACCTTCATGACCCCTCTCACGCGATACAACATCATACGATCCAGTTGGAGCGCAATCTTTCTTTCGCAAGAGTAGCTGTCATTCCAGATTGACAGGTGATGAAACTGAGGTCCGAGGGCATATCGACCATAAATGTTCCTTGGCAAGGTCCGAGCAGTGAAGGGATTACGTACGAAGCCGAGGTCGAGATGCGGGAGAAATATCCCCATCTCTTCGAGGGTACGTGTAGTTAGATTTTAAATTCGGGGACCAAATTTCTTTAAGAGGGGAAGATTGTAACGTTTTAAAAATAAATAAACAAACAAACAAATAAATCCTTTAGGAGAATTTTCCTTGTAATCGGTAAAATAAACCGTATTTTCCGTAAAACTTAGCTATAATTATTTTTCGCTATAAATTTAAATACGCCTATTTTAACTATGTAATTGTTAGTAATTAATATTATTTGGTCACTTATAAATTTCCAGTCTACCTAAATATTTTTCTTTAATTAATTATTTTAAATATTATATTAAGCTTTTAAATATATAATAAATTAGTGTAAGTTACAAATTGGAATGGGTTAATTGTACAAATGTAAACCTTGACAGCACAAACAATTAGTAGTAGCAAGCTCTTTCTTTCTTATTTTGTCTCAACAATTCTAGAGAATTCTAGGGTAATTTGAAAATAAATTTTTTCTAAGATATTAATTAATATATCAAATAATGGAACTTTCTATACATAACCACACACACCCAAACCCTTTTTAAGTGTCCGAACCCCTTTGGCAGCAGCCCAAATTCCCAAAATTTCCTACTCATTTTTCCCCACACTTCAAAGTTCAGAGAAGAGAAAATTAAAAAAAGATATATTAATGAAATGAAGCATGGTCATGTGACTTATGAAATGGCGGGGGGGGGGGGGGGAGGACACAACTCCACACACACCTTTCTCTCTCTCTCTCCTTCCTAAAAAAAATCTGGTCTGAAACCACATGCTGCCAATTCCCTCATTTCCCTACTTGATTTCCTTCTCAAAATCCAACAAAAATCCATCAAATTTCCCACAAATTCATAGTTACTTCTCCATTCAACTTCCTTGGCCAAATATTTCTTGAATCTTGGAGCAAAGGAAGTATCTTTGGAGGTCAAGTTGCAAGTGTGATCTCAAATTTTAGAGGTATGAATCCTAACCCCATGTTTAATAAGTTGCTAATTACTTTAATTTATTTAATTTTGATGTTTAATTTGGGTTCTAATTTTAAACTTGAAATTCAAGAAAATGGTTTGTGATCAAGTGAGAGTTTCATCATTATATTATGGTCTTAAAGGGGTAATTTAACAAGTTATGTAATGCAAAACCCAAACTAGTAGGTAATTTGTTAATTCTTACATTTAATTTTTCCCAAATTATGATTTTTGCAAACTAGGTATTTATAATTAATATAAATAAAAGAGATAAAATTTTAGAAATGGTTTGTGTGACTTAATTGAGTTATTTAAAGATTTTTGTGGCCACTAGATTTACTAAAACATCTAGAATTGAACTAAAAGGGAAAATGAATGCTTACTAGGGTTTTGGAAATTAACCGATTTGAATTAAATTGAAATTTTAGTGACCCACAACCTAATTCCTATAATATTTAATGGGTTATGAATGTGCAATTAATGCGATTTGGGTTTTAGGCTTGGTGTTTTTCATGTAGAATGACCCTAGTTGTGGCGTTGGTGTTGTCGCGAGCGTGTTAGTGCGTCGGGTGCGTGCGTGTTTAATTAGCGCGCGTTGTTTGACTTGTGTCAATTGTGTCCGAAACTATTTTTATTTTATCCTCATATTGCCTGTGTGTGATCCTAGGGTCGGGTGCAGAGGTGTAGGACGTGGCGTGGAAAGACAGACGGAGATCGGATCGGTTTAGCCGAGGCGTCCCGGTGAGTAGATGTATACATCTATGGGGGGATCGTCTGGATGGCGCGAGGCGCCCGACGGTTTAGTATTATTTAAAATATTTTCTTTATATGCGAAGTTCCTAGTTAGCCATATCACTGCATCGCATCATTATATGTATAATAGATATACATATGATACCCTCTTATAGGACACTTACAATATTACCATTGGTTCCTGCCGCACGTGCAGTTTTTATGCGAACACTCATGCCATTGGTATTTGCTATGTCACGAATACTATAAAACCTGCTTAGACCAGTATTGAAAATATTCGCATCATACATGATATTTAAACTGGTAGTTGTATTTTCTATCTCATCAAGATTAACACTAAGGATTGCTAGTCGTATATATACCGCATTTCATCAGCATTCATACATATTTTTTTTTAGTTATAACTGCATTTAATGACATGGATATCATAGACATTATCATGTTCCAACATAATCATGTATTGTGATTCTTTCTGAGAATTTCAGTATTGATGAGATTTCTGGATTTTGGGGAAAACCGTGAAAATTTTCCAAACTCATTATGCTTTAAAATATCAGTTGCGGTTTTCTCGTGATGTATGTGTCGTCCACCATGAGTTTTTATGTTTTCTGTTGGATTTCGAGACCCGGTTCGAGGAGTGGAGGAACCGTCTCGGGTACATGGTGGGCCCGGTATGGTACCCCGGGGCAAGAAGCTCGAGTTGTAGACAATGAGCCTGGCAGGGGAAGACTACCTACCGGTGATGTCTGGCGCGGCGGCTATTCGGAGGATACCGACCGTTGTCGTGAGATTTGATGATATGGGCCGATCCGGACTGACGGAGCCCGAGGTATTGAGATATTGACATAGTGAGACATTGAGACATATATATTTCCATATTTGGTGTCGATGCTTGACACGGTTTTCGGATGATTTCATTGATGGTACCTTAGCTATTGTACAGATATTTTTCTAAGTTAAGAATGCAGAGATCATCGTATTTAAACACTTAAAGATTTCATATTGATTTTGCATTCATGTGCATACATACTAGTGGCATCACATCATATCTAGACATACAAGTTGTGACGCATTTGCGCGCATTCTTATGATAGCTTTATTAGATGTTATTTTCTACTCACGAGCTGGCAACTCACCCCCGTTATGCCACAGTGTCTTGCAGGTCGACCTGTCAGCCTTGCAGCGGCGGATGTATCTTTTCATTTACTTCTTTTGTTCGGAATCACGACATTGCTCGTAGGTGGGTTGAGAGGACACTTTATCTCTTTTTGTACTATCATTGTATCTAGTATTCTCCATCTACCACTTCTTATTTTGTATATGCGACCTAGTGATGAGACTGAGAGATTTGTGTATATGTGGTTCCTATGGGGTTGAGCTCACTTGAGCCGACGTTGTGTTTTTTTTTGTATTTCTTTATGCTTATTTGCTTGATATTACATATATATATTGCGTGTGGTTGTGATCCGCCTTGGGCGAAGAGCTAGCTCCCGCTTAGGGATGCCATTATATCATTACAGGTTTATATATCTTGTTGTACCCATTTTGGGGTCAGTATTTATAACGGATACTCTGCCGAAATTTTCGGAAAATTTAGATGTTTTTAAAAAGGGATTAATACAACTAAATTGGTTTTAAAAATCGCTTTCATAAAAGGTTCCTTCACTCTTGTTGATTTTGGTTTAGATTTTCTGGGCTTTGGCTGACTTAGGTTACGTTACGCCTTTAGACGTCTTGTAATCTAAGTGCCAGTCACGTTCCGTACCTTCGGGTCGTGACACTATGTCAGTAAACTAGACCCCCCCATATGCAAAATTGGCTAATTTCACTTAGGGTAAAATCTGGAGCATGTTTTCCAAGTTTCTGGTTTCGTTTTGCGGCTTTTAATGAATTGGGATTTGGTATTTTTTATTGTGTTTTGTCATGTGGCGTTTGAACGCCAACGACTAGGGTTATTGGTTGTGTTTTGCATGCGAGACTATAGGTTTTAACCTATCGCTGTTTCGTGCGACCTTTTGGTTTTCATGCGTGATTTCGTTTACGATGCTATATGTAATATGTAGGTACCTCACGAGGACTTTGAGACGACAAGCAAGCGTGTGGCGACATCGGCGTCGGCAAGCGAAGATAAGGTGAGTAGATTTATATCTACAGGGGAAGTCGGGTGGATGGCGTATAGCACCCCCGCAATTTCATAAGATTTTGATGTGAAGTGGTATAGATATACATATATGGGTTATTGTGAGATATGAACCTTAGCAAAAAAAGCATTAGGAGATCATGGGATAGTGTTAGCGAGATTTGAAGAAAGTGATTTAGTTGGGTTCTTAGTCGTGAACCCTAGAGTAAGGTTGACAAACGCACACGTGCATGCACGGGATATGGTTTGGGTGCATATATTTATATGTATGTATATATATGGATGCGTTGGTGTATATATATGTATATACATACACTTGTATTCAGTTGATGAGGATAGTATATGGTATTTGGAGATGAGTCGATGAGGATTGGGCATGGTGCCATAAGATCGGTGGTGTGATTTGGTTCGTACTAGGAGATACGACATGATTGTATAGCGGATCTTTAGGCGATGTGTTTCAGACACACGCACATATATTGTTGATGGTATCAGCTTGTACTAGACTTAGATCTGTACCCCAGTTCATGACATATGATGATAAGGATACCAGATGAGTAATGAGATAAATATGATATTTGACCCGTACCCAGATTTGGAATGCCGTACGATAGATTTACCTTACGAGATATAGTTATGATGTTAGATCCGCACTCTTGACTCAAGGATGTCATATTATTTATTGTATCGTACGTGATACTATTAAGGCGAGATCACCGACTACTAGATATATATAGATCGACTCAGACTTAGGTGGATTCTCTCACCCTTTTGACTGGGCTCGAGTTATACTCATTTTCAAAAGTGGAGAATTGTGAGTAATTTAAATACCAAACTGTATGACTCGTATATTGGGTAGGTATATTTTCAGTGTTGCTGTTACTACATCACTTTCTGTATATTCATGATGTTTCATCGCATTGCATGCTTGTACATATGTTATCTGTAATTATTATGAAACCCTGCTGTCAGGACACCAGCACCATTATCGATGATGCGTATGTTCCACGTACACCTGCTTGTCGGCTCACACATCATCATCATCGGTAATTGCCATGTCACGTACACTTTAGAGAATACTATTTCATTGACATAGCTTGCTAGTTGATAGTTGCAATATGTTATAACTTTCATATGCTAGTTTAACTATTGCATTCATTGCATGATATCAGATGCATTCATATATTCGTTGGTTATGCAGTATTATGGAGATTTATGCCGGTTTTCACTGTTTATTGACATGGTGATTTGATGATTTCGGATCCTTCTTGAGATTTTCTGGATTTGAAAACTGTATGTGAAAGTTTATTAAACCGATGAATTGTTTTAAAGAGAAAGATGCGGTTTTTCTTGATATGATGAGTATTGTCCACCATGATGTTTTCTCGGTTCTGAGATGGTTTTCGGAACCCGATTCGAGGAGTTGGATGAACCGTCTGCGGGTACATGGTGGACCTGGTATGGTACCCGGGGCAAGAAGCTCGAGTTGTAGACGATGAGCCCGGTATGGGCAGACTGCCTACCGGTGATTGTTTGGCGCAGCGGATATCTGGAGGATACCGTTCGTGGTCGTGTGATTGATGATATGGGCCGATCCGGACCGACGGAGCCCGAGGTACTGAGATATTGAGATTTGAGACACTGAGATATTGAGATTTGATGATACCGGCCAGTCTGGATAGCCGGAGCCTTATTTATTGAGATATTGAGATTTATGTTTTGTGTCGATACTTGACACTGATTTCTCTATTGATTTCATTGATGAAACTCGATTTATATACATACAGAAATCTTATTAAATAAAGAAAACAGTTGTCTCATTCATGATGTATTCTGTTTCCATTAGTAAGGTATTCATACGTCATATTTCTGATATGTTGCTACTTGAGGCACTGACATGAGCACGTGGTATTGCACTTATGTGTAGATGGATCAGAATATTTATTTGAGGATATTACTTGATATGACCTAGGATAGCGTCATACGTTCGATTTCTACTCTGTGATATTTTCTACTCACGAATTGGCAACTCAACCCCGTTGTGCCACACCTTCTTGCAGGTTTTGCCGTACAGGTTTCTTGACGGCTTTGCTGGCTCACTGCTTTCATTACGGGTGATTGCTTTGGTAGGTGGGTTCACTTGCATCGTGACCGCCATTTTACATTTATTATTTCAGTTGTATCTAGTAAACTCCATCAACCAGACTTGTATATTTGATAGACATAGAAGACCAGTGTTTATTCTTTCGACCTTAGAGTCGCGCTTGTATTATTATGGTTTTCTGGTGGATATGGGCTTTCTTTCGAGTTTTGATCCTTGCCTTTCGGCGTTGTATATTATATTACTTGCGTGGTTGTGTCCGCCTTTTGGCGAAGAGCTAGCTCTCGCTTAGGGACGCCTTTGTTTATTATATATGCTTTATCAGGTTTTGTACCCGTTGGGGTTAGTATTTACAAAGAAAACTCTGCTGAAATTTTCAGAAAAGACTTGAGATTTTAAAAATGCATACTTCGACTTATGTTGTTAAACTTCTTGCTTTAAAATTGGTTTTTTTCCTTCACTCTACTGCTTTAATTGGTTTTGATTTCTGGATTTTGGCTTACTTAGATTACGTACGCCTCGAGACGTTTCATAATTTAAGTGCCGGTCATGTTCCGTATTTTTCGGGTCGTAACATAACCCCTCCAACTCGAAACAATTGAACCATCATTAGGGAGTGATTGTGAGATTGGTGTTAAGTTGACCACTTTAGAGAGGGGTATTGAAGTAATGACTGCGGTCGAGAATCAATCAACTTCTACGCTAGCCATGTTCATACATCAGTCTGAGCAACTATTTCTTGCTCAAGCTCAATCTTTGGCTAGCATAGAGGAACAAGTGAATTATTTAGCTGTGAAGATTCTAGGGAGTGAACACAGTCAATCGGAACCCAATAGTGTTAATGTCTGTCATCTAGAAAGTCAACCAAGTGAGATAAAAGATCAAACAAATTTTGATGATTTCTTAGATGATGATACGATTGAATTGACTGAGTGTTACCAGGACACACAAGAAAACCCTCTAAGTCAGTCCACTACTAGCCTTCAGGTATCCACTGAACCTCCTGTCACATGTGATTTAGAGACTGATTTAACTAAAATAATACTTGATGAGGAAATTCTTGAACCGGCTGAATTTTGCTTTCCAATTTTAGATGAGGGACCTTGTGAATTTGTCGGGTATGGTTAGGATAGATTAGAAGAGATCAATGATCAGGAACCCACAATTTTTTTATCACCTATTGATATTGTTTCGGAAGAAACGTTCGTATGGGAACTTACTTTTTTAGATGATATGAACCTACCCATTTGTGAATGTGATGAGGAAGAAATCATTTTGGGAGAGTTTGTAAATAATAAGGGTGAGATTGTGGAAGATCATAGGGAGGAAGACAGTATTGAAAAATATTCTTTTATACGGTGTTTTGAGGAAATTTTTGCGGATGAACTTGATATTCTTGGTGAGTTTGAGTCAGGACCAATTTGGGAACATCCTAAAATCCTTTCTTTTGCTGAACTTTTTGAGGATGAACTCCAGTTTTTACACGAATTTGACTTCGGAACTCAACATACGCTTGTTGAACATTCAATTCATTAAGAAAATAATTCTTTGACCTCCTCAAAATTTCATTTTCATCTTCAGCGTCTTCTGATCCCACTTTTCCTCGCCCATGCCCTTCACTAACATCTAACATATACATATTCTTTTTCTTTTTCTTCTTTTTATACAGATTCTTTTTCCAGTCATTGCACTATATAAACAAAATTTTTATGTGGCTGGTATTAATTTCTGGACTAACCCAGTCTTTTAACATGTAAATGTTGTAATTAGTCTTAGGTTTTTCTTTTTCTTGAATAAAATTCTCACCCTGATATCTAAATCAAGCTACCGGAGACGGGGGCAACGATGAGGACATCGTAAAACTTAGGTTTGGGGGTGAGCACTGAATCATGTGTATATTCTGCATTGCATACATATTAAAAAATCCCTAAAAATTGAAAAAATTTCTTCAAAAAAATATAAAAACTTTGTCGTCAAGTTAGCTAATAGGGTAACTTAGATTTTTATTCTGAAAGTTTAGTTGATACGTTAGAAATAACTAAATCCTTGGCTTAGGAATTGAAAACCCTAAAAATAACCCTCATTCTGTTTAAACTTGGTAAGTATACGTCCTTACAGTTTTTTTTGAGAAATAGGTAATCTTGAGTTCAGTCTTTTAGTTAAGTCAAGATGAAGGGAAAGTATTGAAGTTTTACTGAAAGATAAGTCTGAAAAATTGTTTCTATTCTTAAGTCCAAATTTAGAAAGTATATACCCTACAAACTGCACTTACACGCACCTTGAAACTTGGGATATTATAGGATACTTAGAAATACTCTTGCTTGAAAGCCCAGTATGAAAGAAAAAAACGGTATTTAAAGCTAACCACCATAAGAGCATCATTGAATAATATATCCGGTCTTGAAAAGAAAAAGAAAAAGAAAATAAAATCAAGACCTGGAGACTGCTATTTTCGCTTTATGCTCATACATTCAGTAATCGGCTGTTAGTGCCTCAAGAAGCATTAATAGTCGCATAAAAGGTGTGTGAGCAACACCGTCCACCCATTAATGAAAAGAAGTAGTATTAGGTATTAAGGCAAGGGTATTATAGCTTGAATTGAATTCTTAAGTATAGGGGTGAAAATTTACACACACGTGGGGGTATACGATCGATGTTTGGAGAAAAGATAAAAATGAAGAATAAGACTTATGTTTTCCGTAAAGTCGATAAAAATTCCTGATTTGAGACCGCGCTTTTAGAAGGAAAACTCAGGAGATACTGAGATCTTTCTAAACTGTAAAACGTATAGGATTTGAGGTTAAATAAATATAAGGCATGAAACATAAGGGTTGAATATTTCTAACTTAGGATGATAGAATTTATAACTTAGATACTATACTGTAGGAGTAGAATCAACGTTAACTTATGAAACTATCTTGACAGGATTTTGTGGGTATAATCCGCTGAAAACCCTCAGGAGACAACACTTCTCCTACTAGGGACACCTAGAGGTTTAACGGCTTTTTGCATGTGCTCAGTGCAATTGCGTTCCCTACGAAAGTGAGGCTAGGATTTTTTGTTTTGCTCGGGACGAGCAAAATATAAGTTTAGGGGTACTTGTTCACCACAGAAAACTGCATTTTTATACCGCCCATTCATTATCTATTTTGTTATATATCGGTACTTTTAACAGTGTTTGCTCAGTAATTACAGTTTATAGGTTTCCATGACAAATACTGGAAAACATACTCAAAATCACGGATATAACGTTTGGGAGCCGACACTGCAAGCAGACCAGAAAATCGACCGATATCCCATGAGCTCTTTTAGAAATAATGCATGTGTACACATTTTTTGTCTAAAAATGGTCCAACATACAAGTGTGCATATAGCTTGGACCAAGTGAGGGCAGCCATGGCATGATGGTTTGAGCAAGTGGGCACAATGGGTGTGATGTGAATTAATGAGCATTTATTGCTAAATGTGTTGATGTGAGTTAAAGCACCAAGTTTCCCTCCAAAACTCTGAAGACAAACCAGGTTACTTTAGACTAAGCTAACAGCACCGGAGTGATATTGGAGAGCACACAAGACCACACTACAAATACGAGCCCCTCTCCTCGGATTTCACCCGGCCACAATTGATGAAAAATCGGCAAGCTCGGCCCTCCATGCTCCAATGGGCCCCATATTTTCTCTGCCCCTCTCTTGCTGCCATGTAGGCTTATTTTTATTGTTTGTTTATTCCTCTTTGAGGCCTATAAATATGAGATCAGTGGCAAGGGGAGGGTTCCTTTCTGTCATACTCTCTCATATTCTACCATACATTGTACATTTTTTTATTTTCTTTCTTTTTGATTTAGCTTGAGGGTGAGTGGGCTTCATGTTGGTTTTTTCTTCTTCATCCCTCTTGAAGCTCTCTTTAGAGAGCTTCGTTAAGGAGGTTGAATAAGTTACCATAAAACTTGTATCTCTTTCTCAAGTGTTTATATAATTGTTGTTTCTTTAATTACTTGCTTTCTTTTATTTACTTGCTTTTATTTTCATCTTGCTTAACTAATCTTTTATTTGGTTGTAGTGTGGGTGAGGAAGTGAGATGAAAGGCTTTGCCTCCTCCACCTCTTGTTTATATTTATTATGCTAAACTTATGATTCTAACCTAAATATTGTTTATGTATTGATATGATACAGTATTTTGACACATGGTTACTTGTAACCTCCTCATATACCGTATTCATTCTCTTTTCCCATTTTCAATGTTTAAGTTAAAATCCATTTGGTGTTAAGTTTGCTAAGTTTGGATATCGTATCTTGTGATCAATTGCTTGGCAATCTTTTGTTTTCATGTACGATATACCATCACAAATACTTAGCAAACTCAACACCAAAATCATTTGCTCTCATTAACCACTTTGTGTTTTTGTTGTTGCGGTATACTTGCTAACCCTTGTGTTTAGTGTTGATACCCCAAGCGCGGACATACAAACGGTATGTAATCAAAAGGACTCGTTTCGTACTTTGCGGCGAATATCGGAATTTGACAGTTTGTGCTCCACAACCGCGTTGACAAGTCATGCTTCATACCGGGATCGAGATAAGGCCGGACAACTCATGATCAAGGGAGTGTAGGGGAAAACGTCGCGATTCGACCTTCTGATGTCGAAGCCGCAACCATTCTTCTCAACTTGTTTTCTTGCTTTTCTTCTTTTATATTTTTTTGTGACAACTAAACAATTTCTTAATTTGTTGAATCTTAAATAACGACACCTAATACAAAACTCCCTGCGGATCGACCCGTGCTTGCCGACTCGCTACAACGCGCCTTGCACTTGCGGTTATAAATTTTAAAACGAGAACGATCTGGCGTGCGCATTCCGTTTCTTAAAACCATATCTCCATTTTCAAAACATACGCGTTTGCGCACGCGGGTGGTTTCCCAACAAGTTTTTGGCGCCGTTGCCGGGGAGTTGTAGTCATTAGGTATTGTTATTTTTTATTCTTACTAACAAAACTAACTTTTAACTCAATTTTTTCAAAAACTAACAATACGATTTTTTGCTAACTTGTTCTCTGTCTTTCAGACCTGCAATCACCCTGAGCTTAATTTAAAAAATCAAGTTATACCAGAAGAGTACTTAGCTAGCCTAGAGAATTTACACAAAATTTCATCCCATCTCTTCGGAATTTGGCAGGCGACATCAAGGAGGAATCCGGTGAGCTGGGCCAAGTTTGGGTTTTTTTTTTATTTTTTTCTTTCCGCCGCTCCCACTTGTCCACGAAGCCCTCTGGCTGTCATGCACACGCTCTCTTCTAAATCACATATGGAAAAGCGGTCATGACGTGCAACTGCCAGATATCGTAGTCATGGTATGTAGCGATTGCAAGTGGGTTCCGGATGGTCTTAAACATAGTCACTGGAGAAAATGTTTCATCATAATCCACACCTGGTTGTATGACAAAAACCTTTTACTACTAGTCCAGCTTTGAAAGTCTCAACTTTTACATCTACACCAAGTATCTATCTCATAGACCCACTTGCTCCCGTTGGGTTTTACCCCTTCAGGAGCAACATGCAAAGTCTATACTTTGTTGGTGTATATGGATTCCATCTCAGATCTCATTGCATCCAGCCGTTTCACAGAGTCCCCACTCGTGAAAGCCTGCTGAATCTAGTTGTATCATCATCAACCATGATGCAATTCTCGCTCCCACTGTCACTGAGAATAATCGTATTATCTCTCAGGTGGATGAGGAACCCTACTAAATTCGCGGAGAGGCTGAAGTTCGTTGGAGACTATTGAATTCTCCGGTTCCACTAAATCATCAATCGTAGTTTGTGCAGTTGGAACTCCTTCCAGTTCTACCTCATGAGCACTAAACTGTTTTTCAAGAAATTCCTTTTTCTAAAAGGTGGTATGTTGAGAAACAAAACACTTTTGTTCCTCGGTTTGGTAGAAGATATTCCCTCACAAATATTTGGGATATCCAACAAACTTGCAGAACTGACCTTATCTCGAGTTTGTCCAGATTTTGCTTTTCAACATAGACCGGACAACCCCATATCTTAACTTGCTTAAGACATGGTCTCTTCTCATACCATATCACATATAGAGTGGTAGGCACTGATTTGGTGTGAACCTTATTCAATAGGTATGCAGCTTCTCAATTGCATAACTCCAAAAGGAAACATGTAACTCAGCAGTACTCATCATCGAGCGCATCATATCTCATAGGGTGTGATTGCCCCGTCCCGACACACCTTTGTGCTGTGGTGTATACGGAGGAGTAATGCAGAGAGAGAATCTCATTCTCTTTTAGATAAACCAGGAATTCCATGCCCAAGTATTCTTCTCCTCGATCAAATTGAAGGACTTAATATTTTTACCTTTCCGGTTCTCAACTTCACGTTTATATTTTTTGAATTTCTTAAAAGCTTCAAACTTGTGTTCCAACAAGAACACATGTTCTAATCTTGAGAGATAGTCATTAAATATAATAAAGTATGAGGAACCAATCCTTGGCCTGTGTAGACATGGTTCATATACATCAACATGTATCGATCCCAAGAGTTCAGCAACTCTTCCTCCGTTTCCAGTAAACAGAGTTTTGGACATTTTACCTTTGAGACATGACTGGAAAGTATCATAAGATGAAAATTCGAACGGATTCAAATATTCATCCTTATGTGCCTTAGCTAGTCGTGTCGCATTGATATGACCTAGTCTACAATGCCACAAAAAGAATTCGTTCATTTCTGAACTTGTCCTCTTGTGTGTGTTCCGTATACTTAGAAGGAGACTCAAACTCAAGCTCCATCTTCACTAGGTCAAGATGGAGCTTGAGTTTGAGTCTCCTCGACGTAGATCATCTTCGGCCTCGAAGTCAACGACCTAGCCCGCTCATTTCTCCGAAGAAACCATCGCTAGAGTCCGGGATCCCGATGATCGCAGCGAAGGACGTCAACACGGAGCTTTAGAAGTGAAGGACCGGATCTACAAAGGTTGTAATCTCTTTCACTTGTAGTTAAAGAGTTTAACTTGCTAGTTTTCGCATAATCTCTAGTATACGATCTTGGTTAGGGTTGTTCGGCACGGCTGTTTTTTTTAATCGGGCATGGTTGATGCCTTGTAGAACTTTATTAGAGTGCCTAGGAACCCTACAATATGGTGTAAGTCATACACACACCCAAGTTTGCATGTATCATCAAACATGATACAATCTAGTGCACAAACATATATCACATATACAACATGTGCACAAAAAGTGAGAAAATCAATATTAAGTGAACCAATACTAGTTAATGTAAAGTAATATATCAAATATATAATTATACATTAAATCATTAAATCAACACTTGATTTAATGATCCGGTCATATCGCATATAACCGACTAATATCTAGTGTATCAATGTATCGAATCAACACTTGATTCGGTAACCCGGCGATATCTCATATAACCGTCCGATGATACAAATCGCGAGAATAGAATACAGTATCACATACTGGTATTATTCTCGGTCCCGCACATATCTCATATGCACTCCTATTTCGTTTCGCTTGAGCCAGGAAACCTCTGTGTAGGACTCTAAAGACTCGTCAATACGCCGGCAGTAGGTGGTAATCATATCAATCACCCACAAGCCGCAAGCGGTCTGCTAAACGTAACGGCCACCCGGGTATTGAGCGATCAGAAGATCAACGAGCAAGCCTGCTCACACTCCTGCGAATCCAATCAGTAACACTTACCGCACAGTCCGGTCTGTTCGTCTGATATGTCGCATATCTCGCCTAGGGGTGGTAAACGTCAGACCCCAGCAGCTTGATAAGTCATGCCGATGTAAGGTCCATAACAAGCGTGAAACTACTGATAACTCTTACCAGTAAATCACTGCAACCCTGGCCAGGGATTTCCAGTTATGGCCAGTCGAGTATAGCGCAATATCAACCCTCAATACCGGGAGAGACGAATCCCCTCCTATCGCTCATTGCCTCCATGTGAATCGGGACTGTACCCAAAAACCACCTGTTTGCACGACTCAGTAGAGCCGTGGTACAGTGTAAATCAAAGCACAGCGGGAGACACACAAGACTCTATGACGATCTCGGGTCAACAGACTAAGCTGTACCAGTGTCACCAGAGAATTGCCATCTGACGTGAGGTATAATACCATCTGGGAGTCTCGGCGAGTCCGTCTAGTGTACCCAGTCTCCACTGAACACCCGCATACCGTCTCTGATGTCAAACACCAATGGATATGGGATCATCCATCGCCCATCACATGGGTCGAGAAGATATACGCTAGTCTACTCTGGAATATCGATGCCCCGTTTCGATATTCCTACAACTAGGAATATTGAAGGATGTACTCATGGACTACCCAGGCCCCACTAGTATGATCTACATCATAGTCCTGGAAGTCGAGTACATATCCTAAGGGCTTTATCAACATGTAACAGAGAGACAATAAGTATACATGTTAAGATAAAGAGCAACCAGATAGTGTACTATCATATCGAGCAAGAAAGTCCTCCCTATATATGTCTCAGCATCCACTACATTATACATCTTATGTACAGTAATGGCCTCTAGGGTATACATATAACTAACAAGAACTGTGGTTTGATTTAGAACATATATGCTATTTCATAATGTGCCTGATCGAATCAACTCTTGATTCAGGACAATGTTCACAAATTATCCCGCAATACAAAATTATATCCTTCTTTATCTGATAAAGAGACTGATGTAATTTTGTATATCAGGTTCGATATGTAATAACATTCATTCAGAATCAATGTATATGATAATACAAGGTGATATTTGCCAACTAACTTGGCTGCAACAATTGCACTATCACCCAATCCCAGTTCTCTACCTATCCAAGCCCATGTAACAGATTACATATGTGGGATCCTGATCCGGTATCACATACCCAGGACGTAGAGTATACTGAGAAACAGTTCTCGGTAACGAACACACCTGAAGAAGATGGATCAATATGCTTTTTCTTAGATCGGGTGGCATGGGAATTCTGGTATTCCCCTATTTCCTGTTCAGACTTATAACAATTATAAGAAAGAAAGGAACCAACGTTCCCCAGCTCAGTATAATAAGTAGGTTCGGTCAATATATGCATATTATTATCTTGATTAAGGCATGCTACGATCGCTACCAGGAGAGAGAGAGAAGAAAACACTCTGCGTGCGCTCTTACAAGATTAGATTGGTTATTATTTTATCTAATCAGGATGGCTCCCACTGTTTTTATCAAGTCTTTCTTCAAACCCTAAAAGGAAAGACTAGCCGGGATTAATTACACCCTACAAGTTCGCTAACCGTTCAGCCAGGCCAATGTCGGTACTTTAAGGGAGGTTCCTTATGCATTCGCACGGACCTAATTAAAGTAAACCTCGTTTTCCCATAGGCATAACCTCGTTGACACTTTTCTAAACACCTAATGGGTTAGCTAATTGTAAAGTGTAAAATTCTCCCAGGAGTAACGCTTATTCGCAGTGGGATCGGGATCCAACTATCTTATAGAAGGTATGCAATCTCATTGCAAATTTCAACACTTGAAACTCCCGATATATTTTTCCCCAAGCAATCTATGACCTTGACAAGGTCAACAAACCATAGATTGCAAGTCAAGTTCAACCCGTACATTTCATGATTGAATTAAATCTACCCGCACGACCCTTGACAAGGTCAATAAGGCCGCACGACTACTCTAATCCAATCGCATCTCATGCTTAAGCAGATAAGCACTAATCAGCTACCGTACACTACGCCTTGACAAGGTCAACAAACGCAGCACGAATACTAAATATTCTTTATCTGAAATGACAGAGGGCTACAACAGGTTTTTAAGAAAACCTTTTGCGTAATGAACTTGATATCGTTGCGGAATCGAGTGATTTTGAAAAGGAGTGTTTTTGAGGCTTTTACTAGTTTTGCTAAATAGGTCACTCCCGGTGAAGGGATCTCGGCTATTTTCTCATCGAATGAGGTGCTGGATATTCTACAAGGAATACCGCTATGCAAAGCAAAAACTAAAAAGGCAATCAAAAACAAAACCGAGTGGGTTTTAGCATCTGCTAGTTTCGCTAAAGAGGTCACTCCCGATGAAGGGATTTCGGCTCTTTCCTTATCGAATAAGATGCTGGATATTCTACAAGGAATACCGCTATGCAAAGCAAGAACTAGAGCTACCCTTTTTCCTTTTTGAAAATTTGATTCCATAACATCTTTAGGTTTCTTTCTTTTCATTAATCTCATTAATGAAGTCCCATCATTTATGCTTCCTAAGCATCACAGAAAATGAAACGAAAATAGACCGTACGCTTATGCCATCCGCATTCACCATAGTGTCCTGTTATGTACCGTTAGGTTACTTAACTAACGACATAGCAGGGTGGGACTAGCGCGGATGCAAAACATAAGCAACGTTTATTATATATCATATATATAATAGTCAATTCGTCTCAGAATATGCAGTGATCACATCACAGATATCAGCAGCAGAAGATAACATATGAAATATTAGATATACTAGGATTTCCGTGTTTTATATCAAGCCAGTAAAAATACGGATTCCACGGTCGCGATGAATAGCCAAACCTACATCTCTAGACCCCTACGAGAGCGGCAAGCAACCCTACCAATTCTAGGGTTAGGAGACCCAGTCTCGACTCCTCGAGATGGCCTCCCACTGGACCCTAGAACCCGGTTACTTATGCTCCCCTCCTTGGGTCTATCCTAATGCGGAAAAGTAAATAATATACATCAATGGTGACATCATCCTCAACCCGGAAGTGGCCCAATAAAAGAATATTACATACATTGAATCTTACATGAATGAGAATGAAAAACTCTCATCTCACATAAAACCCCCGGCTATTCGAGCATGACGATCCAATATAACATATCCCAGCAACACATAACATCACATGCCATCAACGTAAGTAAATATGCGTATCCCAATTGTCGTTGATGTATAGCAATGAAACCGGCAATACCCCACATATTACACTTACGGTCACAGAAAAAAGTGAAAAACTACAATAATTGGAATTCGGAAATCCTTAAACATCATAAACCCGAAATATCACATACTTCGGATTTTATACCTAACCAAATGAATTCCTTAGACATCATAAATCCGGATTATCTCATATTCCGAATTTCATGCCTAACAATTATAAACCCCGTATTTTAGTCTCGTTATTGAAAACAATTTCCAATAACTAGTCGGGCAATTCAACAAGATTCCTGACATCTTGATCGAATGCTTGTCGGAAACTTTAGTAGACGGCCGCACCCCCAATGCCGTCGACAAAGTGTACTTAAGTGGAACACTGTAACCGCGAGCACCCGCACAGATGCTTTTGGCAGCGGGGTTCTCCTACAGTCACTTGTTCGGGTCTATGGGGCATGGCTATCTAGTATGGTTACCCGGTGAGTATCCGCGTACACTACATGATTGCGACGGACTTTTGATCCACATCAAAATCCCATTGCAACCGATCAAATGAGACTAAATTGCTAAGTTTATAAAATTCAAATTAGTTATCACATAACTAATAATTGTGGATTCCAAATATTGCATCACATTCATAGATAGCTAGGCAAAGTTAGACAATTCAATCGATTCAACGAATTCCCAAAATTTCCCAGAGAGCTCAACACTTGAGCAGTGTTAAAAATACCCAGTATCATACCACAGTACCCACGGACCTGCAGCTGAAGGACCGTCCCTTGCCTCCTTAGTGGCGTCGCGGAACCACCGCCAAAACCATGTTTTGGCAGCGGTTCCACGGTCACTAAAGCGAGTTAGGGACTCGTTCTTCAGGTGGGTCCATGGAATTCCCTGCATCATTTTTTGAATATTTTTAACACGAAAAATTCCAACTTTTTGAAAAATTTCCAGAGAGGGGGTCGTATCGGGTTTTCGGGGTTCGATCGGATCTCTAACTTCGTCTAGACAACGCCTAATGCTCTAGCACGGCTTTAATACCACTGTAGGTTTCGGTTAGCACCTAGACTAGGTTTTGGCAAACATCAAACATACTATTTTAAAAATTTAAGGTGCTAATCTAAACCAACCTAGGAATCGAACTAGAGAATTAGGGTTAAGCTAGCATGTAATCAATATTACACGTAAGTGAACAAGGAATACAACTTTTGTAGACCGGTCATTCACTTCAATAGCTCCGTGTAGTAGTCCTTTCGCTCCAAGTAGTGATCTTCCGGACTCTAGAATGGCTCCACAAGATGAAAGGAACAAGCTTACTTGAAGTCTTCGAGGCCGAAGATGATCTACGTCGAGGAGACACTAACTCAAGCTACCTCTTCACTAATTAGGAATTAGTGAAGCAAACACCCTAAGCTAAATGGCTAGTTTAGTGGAGGATGATGAAGTAGGAATTTTGCTCACTTTAGAATTTATTTTCTCACTAATTTTCTTCACCTCTTCAAAACCTAGAGAGCTTGAAGGAGATGAAGAAGAAGATGAAGTGAATAATGAAAAGTGAGGTTAGAAATGCAACCATGGGTGAGTTCATATCATATACTAACCCATGTAGAGACTAAACCATGGCTAAGTATAATGGTTAGGTTAATGAATATCTTAGGTAAAACAAAATTAGTGGACTAAGTCAATGGTTCTACAAGCTTCCACCAAGCTCAACCATGACTAATTTTCCAAATAACTTTGAATTACTTTTATAAATATAAACCCATACATTATATTTAGTATGGTGTGAGTCTCATAAACCCATGTTGCAAGTATAACCATGCATGACACAATAATATATATCACATATATATTATTTGTGCACAAAAAGAAAAATAATACAATTAACATATATCACATATATATTAAATGTATCATAAGTGAGAAAAAGAAAAGCTTAAGTGAGCAAATATTAGTTAATGTAATTTAATATATCAAATATATAATTATACATTAAATTATTAAATCAACACTTGATTTAATAATCCGTCTATATCTCATATAACCGACTAATATTATATGTATCATTTTATCGAATCAACACTTGATTCGATAACCCGGCTATATCACATATACCCGGCTGATATCACAGATCGCGAGAATAGAATACGGTATCACATACACGTATTAATCTCGGTTCTGCACATATCACATATGTGCTCCTGCTTCATTTCGCCTGAGCCAGGAAACCTCTGTGTAGGACTCTAAAGACTCGTCAATATGCCGGCAGTAGGCGGTGATCATATCAGTCACCCACAAGCCGTCAGCGGTCTGCTAAACGTAACGGCCACCCGGGTATTGAGCGATCAAAAGATCATCAAGCATGCCTGCTCATTCTCCTGTGAATCCAATAAGCAACACTACCGTACAGTCCGGTCTTTTCGTCTGATATGTCGCATATCCAGCCTAGGGGTGGTCAACGTCAGACCCCAATAGCCCGATAAGTCATGCCGATATGAGGCTCATAACGGGTCGAGAAACTACTAATAACACTTACCAGTAAATCTCATAACAGCCCTGGCCAGGGACTTCCTGTTATAGCCAAACGAACAAAGCGCAACATCAACCCCCAATACCGGGAGAGACGAAATCCCCTCCTATCGCTCATTGCCTCCATGTGACTCGGGACTGTACCCAAAAACCACCATTTTGCACGTTCTCTTGAACATGGTAAGGTGGAAATCAAAGCACAGTGCGAATCACACAAGACTCTATGACGATCTCGGGTCGGCAGACTAACCTGTACCAGTGTCACCAGAAAACTGCTATCTGACGCGAGGTATAATACCATCTAGGAGTTCTCGGCAAGTCCTGTTCAGTGCACCCAGTCTCCACTGAGAACCCGTATACTATCTTTGATTTCAAACACCAATGGATATGGGATCATCCATCGCCCATCATATGGGTCAAGATATGTATACGTTAGTCTACTCCGGAATATCGATGCCCCGTCTCGATACTCCCACGACTAGGAACAATTAAGGATGTACTTACGGACTATCCTGGCCCCACTAGTATGATCTGAATCATAATTCTGGTAGTCAAGTACACATCCTAAGGGCTTTACCAACATGTCACAGAGAGACAATATAAGTGTACACGTTAAGATAAACAGCAACCAGATAGCATACTATCATGTCGGGTAAGAAAGTCCTCCCTATATATGTCCCAGCATCCACTATAATAAACATTAAATGTACAATAATGGCCACTAGGGCATACATACAACTAACAAAATGACAAACATGTAATTATTCCATAACGTCCGGAAAAACGGTAAACAGGATTATTCCTTAACGCCCGGAAAAACGGCAAACATGATTATTCCGTAACGCCCGGAAAAACGATAAATATGTAATAATAGCCTTTTGAGTTACGTTTCGGTTACATTCTTGATTTTCCTTTTATCCCCAGGTTTGTGTTCAAATCAGGTATTGCCAATATAGATTTAATGCCAACACAAGATCAAGCAGGTACAGGTTTTCCTCTATGCAGAAACAAGTAACGTTCGTTGTGTGTCATGAACATGTCATGTGTTATGAACATATCATGTGATGCATATGTATCAAATATATACCCAAAGTGAAACAGTAATTAATATTGGAACACGGTAAACACGACGGATGCCAGGATGCATATGTGTCTATCTGTAATAACCATTATACATCCTGTAACAACTTCAATTTCTGTGTACATAATTTTTTTTTAAATTTAATGTACACTTGGGGTATTTACAATTCCTGTGAAGGATATAAGTATTTGTTTCAATTTTGAATAGCAAGAAAGTGCTTGTAGCTCACTGGTAAAGCCTTGCACTGCTATTACAAAGCACCAGAGTTCAAATCCCATCAGCCACATTATTTTTTTATTTTAAATTCTTTTAATCTTTTTAGAAGTCCAAGGGTTTGCACATGCACTACATGTAAACTGAAAAGATACTGAATAATCAAACATATAAACTGAAGTATACCAATCGACCCCGACACGTGGCCCAAACCCCAACACCCCCCGTCGGGAATGACCCGGCAAGATGAAGGATTTGGCAAGGCGCTGTCGGTCCAATCCGTCGGGAATGTCCCTAACTCTTCAACACCTTTGGCCTACCCAACTCCCCTACACTGTTTGTATTCTCTGCACATTTACAGAGCACAATAAAATTCATATTTAATCCTATTTTTATTACAAATTTTAATACACCATTCACTTTAATAAACCCTAGCTTTTCCTATATATACCACCCCTAAAATCACCTCTCCTCACTGACAATTCCCTACCAAAAACTCTCAAGAATTCCCAAGTCTTTTGTATGCAACTGGAGTTAACGACGGGCGAAACTCCGACGAACTTCCGGCGACAATCCGAGAAGTTTCCGGCGACGAAACGATGCACCGACGCTTCCCCACTCTTCCTCTCTCTCTCTTCTTGACCCTAAGCCAGTAAGTCCCTTCTCTCCCTTCTCTTTTCTATTCTAAAAACTTGAAATTCTAAAACCTAACGGAAGCGGAGTTAATCCGACTTCCGATTCGATTTTTCCTTAAAAGTTATATTTTTCTTAAACAAAATAATACCAAACTCTTACATCATGACCATTAAATATTAATAAAACATATTGAATAAGTTTCATATAAAAAGAATTCATAATGCAATTTTTATCGTACTTTTACAGAAAAATACCATATACTTTAGTTTTGATATAATAGCTTATTTCTTTGCTATACCTTTATATAGTTCACGAGATAATGACCTATCTCATCACAACACACATCCCCATCATAGCACGATGAATTTTGGGAACATAGAATACGGAAAATACGACTTTGCAAATAAATACCTTTAATGTATAAAACCGTTTTCTTTAAAAAGTGCATTTAACTTTCCATGAAATTGTACCTCTACAACCCATTTTTGGGGAGCCCTGTTTCGGGATGGTGCGGATTATCACAAGTCCTTGAGTCTAGTAGAGCGGGATTCAGACCTCCGCAAGGAGCATTCGGATTCCGATAGAATTTTAATACCATTTTTAAGAAAATGAGATTTTCTAGAAAATAATAAATAAAAATTATATATATATATATATATATATATATATATATATATATATTATCAAAAGATCTATCTTAGACATATTATTCAAGATTCTAAATTTTCTAAATCAAAAGAAACACCTTTACATAAAAATACCATGCAATACAAGCAAGTTTAATATACATCAACAAAATACCATATACTTTGAAAACTAGGTTATTCTCACTAGAAATGTCACAATTATAAAATATACATCTATGAAAACTCTATAGACGATAACTAAATGCTTGAGGTGTATTTTGAAAATTATATAAAATTATTTTTACATAAAACTCCCTCAAGTTCTATAAATTACAATAAGGACCTTAATACATATAGGTTTAAGCGGGACCGGTCTCTTGAGCCTCAGGGTGCCAAAGATATAGGTGCTTGCCTATCTAAGGTAGACAACCTAACAAACGGTGTTATCAATACGGTAATTGTCTTTGAAAAAGACACAAATCCTGCCGTCCATATGCAGCAGTTACCGATAACATCAAAACCTAATTCAGGATTCAATTTCTTTTCTAATTGTCTGACTCAGACTGAGTCTCAATATAATAAATCTGACTTGAATGATATTCAAGTATAAAACTACAATATAATATGAATCCATCAATCCATATAATCAATATGTTCAATATATCAATCTATATTGACCGAACCGAACCATGGATATACATCCGTCTAGATGATTCTCCAGTTACATCCATTTACTGATATCATGGTTTCGGCAAGTCATCCATCTATACAATCTATAATACAAGACAATACAATTTACAATACAATACAATCAATATAATCAAGATATTGCGGGGTTGTTAAGGGGTAGATTGGTACGGAATGTGTTAAAAGTGGCACGAAACTATAACCATAATACACCTAACTTGAATATCCATTGCCGTTGTACCGTGGCTGAATGGTTCTTTGTGCTCCGTATACCTTAGTCCACGGGGAAAGTTGGACTCCTCTCGTATACACTGGCATTTTCTGTACCAAGCTACAAGCAAAAGCGTTAACAATATAATCAACATCAATAACTATACACTCTCTGTGTGTCTATTCTACTTCTCCCCTATCTTTAGGACTTACCGAGCGATTGTTCGCTGATGACATTCCTTTTCTTCTTCTTTGGAATGTTGTTAGGTGGATTGGACCTTCAGGAAATCGAGCCCACCAGCGAGGACTTGGATTAACTAACTTTCGACCCGGAGCTCTAGTTACTTGTACATTTCATTTCTGTATTTTCATTTCTGTTATGCCACCGTTTAGGCATCGCTTTCATTCCATGTATTTACTTTTCCATTGTACTGTAAAAAGAATGTTTAATAAATAAAGTTGTTGTTCATTTACATTTTTCTCTTGTGTATATTTCTCTTATATTGCTTAGATACGCTTAGCGTATTTACTTCGGAGTAAATACGTAGCGGGCCTCGTCGCGCTTTCTGCCCATATACCGGGAAGCGGGGCGTGACAGGCTTTGTTGGTGGCCCATGCAGGTCAGTTCTGCGTGGGACATACTAAGCAATATAATACAAGAAATAGCAACTAAAAACATTCTTTACATTACATATTCCTTGAATCTTACTATTTCAAAATTCTTTGAATCTATACTAACCCTAATTTTTCATTCAAGATTATGGATTCCCCAAACAACACCAGCACCAATGTCAACAACACTTCTCCACCGCTGCCACTTACTCCTGACGTCACTGCTCCGATCAATGAGCAGACGGTACTGCTTGAGGCGATCCGCAGCCTCCTGGAAGGACAACAGCAGCAAACTGCTATTCTTATGAACCGACCAGAAGCGGAAGCCCCTAGGGTAAAGCAATTCAGAGCTTTACACCCTAAGAAATTCTCAGGAAAAAAGAGCCCGCTGGAAGCTAAGAAATGGGCTCAAAGCGTTGAGGATGACCTGGCAGCAGCATAAGTGCCAGAGATAGCTTGGGTTCGTGTTGCAAAGCTGCAGCTCACTAACAATGCATGGGTCTGGTGGAAGGTGGAAGAAAGCCGTCTTGACCAATCTATCGAATGGAAGACTTTCCGCGACATGTTCGACGCAAAGTAATTCCCAGAGACTACTAGATTTGATATGGAACAGCAGTTCATCCACTTACAACAAGGTTCTATGTGGACCAAATCAGTGGATGAGTACGATGCTGAGTTCACCATGCTCAGTCGGTAAGATATGTCTCAATAATTCGATTTTTAATAAATCACATACTACATAGCTAACACAATACCTTAACAGGTTCGCGGCATACCTGATACCGGCTAACGAGATCAAAGCCCGACGATTCCAACAAGGGTTAAATCCGGAGATCCAGGCTGCGTTAGCCACAGGAGATTTCCCGGCTCATGAATTGGCTCTGAAAGCTGCCCGTTGATATGAGAAGTGGTAAAGATGAGGGACAGACATCAATCTGTCGAAATTAAGCGCCCTGCCAACCAGATGGCAGGAGGAGCCTCGTCAAGGCCACCATTTGTGCCCCGGAGACCGGGAGTACCGAACAACCGGCCCAGCCCAGCCATTTGCACGTATTACTGGAGGGATGAACATCTGGAGAAAGACTGCAGGTGTGCAAATCGCCTTTGCTTAGTCTGCGGCTCAGATACTTATAATATTAGGTCTTGTCCTCGTCGATATAACCCAAATGCTGCACCCATACTAGCAACCACTTATCCGCAGCGGCCAGCCATTCAGGCACCTGCTCCACGACTTGTACTACCTGCTCCACCTCCTCGTGGACCGACTGCACCTCCTCCTCGTCAGTTCCATCAATCTTAAAGGAACCCACCTCAAGGATCGAGGAACGGACAGAGGAATGCTCCTCCAGCAAGGAGGAATGTGCCAAGGCGACAAGCTTTGACGATAACTGTGAAAGAGGCTGAAACCACCGGCTAAGTCGTTACTGGTAACCTTTCCCTTTCAAAACTCTTTTTCAGTCTACATACATACCTAGATACCTGAATATCTTTTCCTATACCTAAAACATATCCCACATACCTTAGGTACAATCTTAGTAGCCTCAATCCCTGCACTCGCACTATTCGATACTGGAGCATCTCATTGCTTTATGTCGCAACGGTTCGTCCGAACTCATGTGCTTCCAGTAACACCGCTTGTATCCAGCTGGAATGTCAGTTCCGGGAACGACATTTTAAAGGCAACAATGGGATACAGCCTGTATCCAGTGGTCGTATGTAGCAGAGAATTCTATGCTGACTTCAAAGTGCTGGACATACCGAACTTCGATGTAATTCTTGTAAGTGCACGGCGGCGCCCCGGCCGTCAATCCGACGGCCAAATGCGGAAGCGGTGATAAACTTAAATTTTTCTTGAACTGGCAAACCGCCGCGCACTAATACCCGGATCGAACCACTAACTAGTCCTAGCTATCAACAAGAAAGGGAATAGAGATATACCGACGATCCAAGTCCTCCGGTCTTCTCGTCATGGTCCCGATCTCCTGCGGAAAATTCCCGTCTCCTCCTCGTCGCCGGAAGTGCACCACATTGCCTACTTTGTTTACGGGCTCCCACCTCAATGCCGAGGCAACTCGGGCACGAAGCCGGCTACTCGACGTGCCCAAGGTTCGCTGTAGAATATGTAGTGAAGAAGTCTCATTTGGGGTTCATGGAGATGCCATTTTGGTGGAGGGATGAAACAAGTAATTTTTGTGGAGCAATAGGATTTTTACAATGCCAAAAGAGATAAAAATCCCTCTTGCAAAAATTTGGACAGCCCTCTTTCCTCAAGTGGCCGGCCATGACAATGGAGAGGAGAGAATGAGAGAGTGGTGTATCTTCAAAGATAATGGGAGCCATTCTCATCTCTCATGCAAGAGAGAGAGTCAAGACAAAGAGGTGGTTGAAAAGCAAGTGATGATGAGAAACAATGATCACTCCCAAAACCAATACTCAACCAACAATCATCAACAACCATGATTGTCTACAAAGTCAAGCCATCATGATAAAGCTAGAAGTCAAGGTCAAGGAAAAGCTATCATGATAAAACAAAATGCAAAGACCCCCCTCCACAAATGCCTATTTGCAACAATGCAAATAAACCCTCCTCCACCAATCTTCGGCCAATGAACGATACAAAGGAAATTGGCCGAAACGGAAAGCAAACTGGCAACTCCAGAAAACTGGTCCCGTAATAAATTACAGGAAAACCCCGATACTGTGCATACACACCCGCATCTGTATTTCGACCGAAATACAAATGCAATGAGACAAAATCTACACTGTACTATACTAGGATCCGGCTTATACCAAAACCGGCTAGTAATATCTGTTCGATCCTGATCCGTGCAATACCGCACGTATCTGATCGAACCCTGCCATATAACCATACGGCCTATAGTACAGACTGTCCGATCCTGATCCGTGCAATACCGCACGTATCTGATCGGACCTTGCCATATCTCCATACGGCCTCTACAACCTTTCGCCCGAAAGCTGAGTAACTGAATGTGGGGGACTCTAAAGACTCGTCAACACCTTGGTTATGGATTTAACCACTAGCACGTCAGAGGTATAAGCCAATACGTAACGGGCTACCAGGTACTGACTAAAAGGGATGTCTGTGAGCGAACTCAGCCTGACAACCCTACTGAGCCTGTCAGTGACAATATCCGTACAGTCCGGTCCGTTCGTCTATGAGCATCGCATGGCGGGCCTAGGGGGTTGGTAAAAGTCAGACCCCCAAAAGCGGTACAAGTCGTGTCGGAGTGTAGCCCAGAACACCCTGAGATACTACTGGAATACCTACCAGTAAATCTCCTTGCCTCGGCCGAGGGCTTCGTGTAATGGCTCTCCTAGACACAGCACGACCTCACCCCCAATACCGGGAGAGACGAACCCCTGAAGATACGCTCACTGCCTCCATGTGGCTCGGGACTGTACCCAACTAAAACCTGTTTGCACGACTCCTTTGAGCCGTGGTAGGGTAGTAATCAAAGTACAGTGGGAACTCACACGAGACAAATGACGATCCCCAGGTCGATGAACTAACCTGCACACATGTCACCAGGGAACTGCCATCTGACGTCTGGTATATGACCAACTAGCATGTTCCTGGCGAGTCCTGTCCGGTGTACTCATAACCCAATGAGCACCTGTATACATCTTAGGTGATCCAACTGACACCAGTGGCTTGTGAGACCGGCCACCGCCCCTCGTCGGGGTCTCGACTGTATACACTAGTCTACTATGGAGAATCGATGCCCTGTCTCGAAACTCTCACGACTAGGGACCTTTTAAGGATATGTTTATAGACCCCCAGCTCCCACTTATATGATCGCCCTAATACTGCTGGTGGTCAAGCAAGAATCCTAGGGGCTCTATCAACGTGTAATAGCGACGTGTCAGGTCACTTAAAACAGTACACGATGATAAAGGTAAACCAGATAGCATACTATCATCTCGAGTAAGACTGTCCTACCGGGATAGGTCCTCCCTCAATCATTGCAATCACGTACCTGTGATCCAATAATTGACTCTGAGGGCACTATCTCCAACAATCTCCCACTTGCACTCAAGGCTAATTATTGCGATGTCGCATACTCACAGCCCGTGTGATACCGAACACCCAACTCCTCTACTAGTCAGTCTCACAAAGCTCGTTTGCGAAACTATTGCGTTCGAGGAATAGCCTCAGTGAGTGGATCCGCCTTGATGTTTCTTTCTATGTCTCTCTATATCTCATGTTCGCGGAGAAAGCCATCTCCCGAAAAGAGTAATACCTGTCTTAGAATGTCTGGATGTCTGATGGGACCTAGCTCATAAATGAACTCCAAATCCAAACTTCTTAGACTGTATCGTCAACTGAACTTAATCAGTATCCTGCGCCATGCCTCCCTAAGTATTGCCTTGGACTACCTGTCCAAAATACTGCCCCTCGTCAGAAGGGAAAAACTATAACTCTGACAACCTCCTTGTCGTCCATGTCACCTTGGAAGCCTGGAATGATAACTGTCTCCCGAATGAGGCTGTCGTTATCATATCCCTAGAACATCCACTTATGTTCTAAAACTGCTTCCGACTGTTTCTCCAGGATTGGATTAATGTCAACTTATTGCATCTAGTGCAAGAACAACATCTGGTGTGGTACTTGACATCTCACGATTGACTCAATTGCCTGAGCAAGTGATCTGCCAATCATGCCCGTCCCTCTCCCCTTTAGTCTGTAAGACACCTTTGGAGAGGGTGACTCCATCACCTGCAGGTACACTACCGTGCCAGGAGTCGTCCATCCCAAATACTCTTAGAATGCTGTCAAGTACCCTGATTGGGAAACCACCCAAATCTAGATCTAAAACCATAGATCTAGTAACCAGTATGTCTGATGTAAAATCCAAGTCCCATGTGGAGAAACCACTGTGTGACGACCAAAGTATAACCGATTGTAGTATAGGAGTTTCTTTTCCTATTCTGTGTATGTCATCCATATACCAGGATATCACACCCTACTACCTTCTCAACAGATCCATCCCCTATTCTGATGAAGTCAAACCTATGACTGTCACGTCAGAAATAGATGATCTATCTCCGCTACATCTGCTTTAGTCTATAAATAGACATAAGCTACCTGTCCACCAATGCTTCCGCTGCTCCCACTGACTACGACAACCCTCTGGCAGAGTCATATACACGTACACTTCTAAAACTAGTTTAGAACGACGCTATACTCATCCTCCCGCCGGGTCTCGCACCCTGTAACAACAGCAATGGTAATTGTGGGTAAACAAGAACTTCCCTGTCACCGTCCTTGAGGCTACCGTAGTACCTCTCGGGTGCCTGAAGTTACCCACCTTATCTGCGGAGTGGCCAATGGAATGTCAATCCAGATTGAATCTTTAGGTTCCTTATCAAATCTTCAGTAATCGTTTGTGGTTCTGGAATCACTTCCAGTTCTATCATACTCCCACTACTGTTTTCTGAAAAAAAATCCATTTTTAATAAAACTGTGGCGAGTCTAGAACAATATCGCTATTGTTCATCCAGATGGTAGAAAGTCAACCCTCGTCATAGCCTGGGTCAACCCACAAACAGCCATTACAGAAACGTGCCTTGAGTTGTCCAGTGTCTGGTTTTAATCATAAACCGGACAACTCCCCGTACCTTAAACATCGTTAAGATATGAACTGTTCTATATCCAATATAGAACCAGAGGCACTGATTTAATTGAACCAGATTCAAATCATGCAGCTGTCTCCAGTGCATGTCAACTAAATGGAAGGAGTCCGATCAGCGTTACTCAACTTAGGAATGCTTCCAATTATGAGTAACCTGAAAGAGAAGCAATTTCTCTTAATCACTACTATCAACTGAATACCACATACAAGTATCTACATCTTCGATCACTTTGAAGAATCCCGATACTTGCTACACCTGGTTCTCTACTCTATTCAAATACCTATAACTTCTCCAAATTCGGACCCTGTGTTTCCACGAAACACTTGTCTAAAAACTAGAGAAGTCATAAGTAAACCGAATATAGTACGAGAACCAACCCCTCTGTCCTGATGGACCCTGGACAACATACAATACTCTGTATAAGTCCCTTGAGTCTGATAACTTATTCACTGTGTGTCGTAGGTTGAAAACTGTACTTATGGTTAAGAAGAATTACACCGCTGTTTAATGCTCCTTACCTAACCATCCACTGATATAGGTAAATGTCGTAGACATAATTTCAGAAAGGTATATCTCACTCTATGAAAATAGACGTACAGATATATCAATTTGAAATTGGTGCATAACAGCGGATATTCAAAACCAAATATTTGCCGACCGGCAAACAGCCCAGGTGATTTCCTCAAATATCACTGATTACAACGAATCCCGATATAATGAGGATAATCACCCAATTCCCAATAACTTACTCCCACTCATCATCTGTAAAACCATACAGATGTGAGAATCGTACCTGGTAAATACATACCCTGGAGTAAGTATCTAATCGGGAAATCAGTTTTCCTTTAACATTACACAGTGAAACTGAAACATTGAAATGTTCCGATGGGGTATTCTGGTATTCCTAGTAATGCCTCTTCCAGATTCACAACTGTAACCGTATAGTTCTTTGCCACCTCTCCAAATCCCTTCATATGTCTTTAGTCTTTACCTTCTGCACACCCCTTTAGGCCAAATGGTTTTCTTCCTTCCCTACCGTTCGGCACCAGCCTATGGTTTGGAAGAAGACTATCCAATAAGCATAATGGGTGTACTGTCCCAATCCTAGGAACACTCGCAATGCGAGAGAAGGTGAAGATAAAAGACAACCGAATAAACCTTATTCCTATTTCTCCTGAACCAGAATCCATCCCCGAACTGGAACCAGTTCCATTCGAGTTCGTATATAACCATACGATGGAGTATCCAAATAAACTGTGGATCTTCGTAGTGATACGGAGTGTCCTGGAGAAATACAAAGGTGATGTGGGAGTGGTAACGAAATATTTGGTTTGGTCGTGAATATCTGTTGCAATTTACTTTGCCCTCTTACTAATCCCTTGCTTTGTCCGAACTTAATACCTTCTGCACACCATCGTTATGCTAATTGGTTTTCTTCATTCCCTACCGGTCGGCACCAGCCTAAGGTTTGGAAGAAGACAATCCAATTTGCGTAATAGGTGTACTACCCCTAAACCAAGGAGTACTCGTAACCTGAGAGAGGGTAAAAGGAAAAGACAACTGAATAATCCTATCCGTTTTCTCCAGAACCGGAAACCATCCTCGAATAAATTCTTTCGAGTTCGTATCTAACCATACGATGGTTTTGTCCAATGGAAGTGGACGTTCGTAGTAAAACGGGGTGTCCTAGAGAAAAGGGTAAAAGTAGGAGTGGCAATGAGGTTTGCAACTCTGACAATCCAAAAGCCGGTGTTTAAGAAGGTTCGGTCAACTTGGTCACCGAGTCATAGTCTTAGGGTCGGGTCAATGGTCGCTGCCAAAGAGAGAGAGAAAAGAAACACTCAGCGTGCACTCTAACCTAGATCAGAATGGTTACCAATTTATCTAATCTGGAATCCTCCCACTGTACCTCAAATTCTCCTCCAAACCTGAAAGAAGAATTAGTCGGGAACACCCGAGGAGTAAACTAACTCATCAGTGGGAATCGGGATCCAACTATCATCGCATGATAACGTGACGGAATCCGCTCACGTCAACACACTCAAGAAGGTATGCGCATATCTGGCAAGTTTCAGTTCTTTTGAAACTCCCGATGTGATTTCTGCCCCATGCTCTTATGACCTTGACTAAGGCCAACAAATCATAAGTCACATGTCAAGTTCTACCCGTCATTATCCAGGTTGATTTGAACCCACCCGTACAAGCCCTTGACTAGGGCCAACAAGGCTATACGACTGTCCCAAACCAACGCATCTATCTATGCAGCATATGAACACCCAACAGCTACCAAACACTGTGCCTTGACTATGGCCAACAAACACAGCTTGAATACTATTGACTACCCATATGAAACGACGGAGGGCTACGAATGGTTTCTGGCGAAAACCTTTAACGTAGTGAACTTGATATTGTTGAAGGAACTGATAGCTTTTAAAAATATAGTGACGAAAACCGTTGCTAAAGAGGTCACTCCCGATGAAGGGATCTCGGCTCTTTCCCCATAGAATGAGGTGCAGGATATTCCAACTGAATACCACGGTGCAAAGCAAAAGTAATCGGCTATAATGAAGTCATTGCACTGACGCAAACCTTTTGTCCAAGGGGTCACTCCCGGTGAAGGGATCTCGGCCCTTGCCTCGTCGACTGAGGAGCAGGATATTCCAACTGAATACCACGATGCAAAACAAAAGTGAACGTCCTTGCAATAACAGCTTTTTGAAAAGTGTTCCAACAACATCAGATTAGGTTTGTTTTTAACTTGCATTGATCCGAATCAATGCAGTCCCATCAATTGATCACACCAAAAAGAACGAAAATATACTGATGTACGTATATGCCATCCGCATTCGCCACTGGGTCCCGTCATTACCCGTTAGGTTAGCTAACTAACGACAGAGCGGGGACTGGACTAGCGCGGATGTAAAACATATACAACATCTACTAATATATATACCAATATATTATATTCGCTCAAGGCGTGAATAAAATGCAACATCACAGAGAATGAACAGCATCACAGAAACAATACAGATATCTGGGATCCCCGGGTTTCACAGAGCCGCTGAAACCCGACGTTCCCCTGGTCGTGTGGATAGCCTGTGCAATGAAATCCTAGACCCCTACGGGCGCGGCAAGTTACCCGCCAAAACCTGAAGCGAGGCAGCCCCCTTCAGCACCGTGAATGGACCACCCAGCACTTCACGGAATCCGGTAACTTGGGCACCCCTCCTGGGTCAACCTGTACCCCCTACGAGTGCAGCGAATAGCCCGCCAATCCTAGAGTGAAGCCCCCTCCGTCTCAATGCCATGAGATGCGGGCCCGTTGCCCTCTAGAACCCGGCTATCCGTGCACCCCTCCGCGGGGTAATCCTAGTACAGAAAGTAAAATATACATACACCGGGTACATCGACCGCAACCAGGTCGTGCCCCAAAATAATAATACAAACAGGCAGTGACGGCAGTCCACATGTCGGACGCTCGTCCCGCAATATCAAATGTACATAATACAACAAAACTGTACTAGCATTGCATCCAGGCTATCCCCCACGACCGATCCGCAATATCACAGCAAAAACAGAACATCAACGTGAAAGTCACGTTCGCAAATCCGTCTAACCGGGCTATAGCAGTTAGACCGGATTTACCGATCGAGTGACATTCACGGTCGCAGATATAATGTAAATACTGTGAAATAATGTGTTTAAAATATCCGATCGATCAAATTTTAACAAGTGGGCCCCCAAACAATACTGTAGCAGATCAAGAAATTCTGGGCCTAATATTAATGTTCCAAAACCCCAATTTTAAGCCCACAAAGACACTGTAGAAATTTGGTGCAGTGATCTCCACAGTGCGCGGCGGAACAGCGGCGAAAAGGGGGTTCGTGCGGCGGTTCCGCGCTCCCACAGTGGAATCACTTCATCGAATTTTTACAGAGCTCTTAGATTTTCCAGTACATCAATATTTTACAACCTGAAAAATTTTTCGAGACCAAAAATTTTCAACAGAAAACTGTCGATAGGAAAAACACGGTTTTGGAACTTTTTGATCGATTGGAAATGCAAACACATTAAACCAAGCTAGAATAAGTTAATGGCGAGGCTCTGATACCACTGTAAGTGCACGGCGGCGCCCCGGCCGTCAATCCGACGGCCAAATGCGGAAGCGGTGATAAACTTAAATTTTTCTTGAACTGGCAAACCGCCGCGCACTAATACCCGGATCGAACCACTAACTAGTCCTAGCTATCAACAAGAAAGGGAATAGAGATATACCGACGATCCAAGTCCTCCGGTCTTCTCGTCATGGTCCCGATCTCCTGCGGAAAAGTCCCGTCTCCTCCTCGTCGCCGGAAGTGCACCACATCGCCTACTTTGTTTACGGGCTCCCACCTCAATGCCGAGGCAACTCGGACACGAAGCCGGCTACTCGACGTGCCCAAGGTTCGCTGTAGAATATGTAGTGAAGAAGTCTCATTTGGGGTTCATGGAGATGCCATTTTGGTGGAGGGATGAAACAAGTAATTTTTGTGGAGCAATAGGATTTTTACAATGCCAAAAGAGATAAAAATCCCTCTTGCAAAAATTTGGACAGCCCTCTTTCCTCAAGTGGCCGGCCATGACAATGGAGAGGAGAAAATGAGAGAGTGGTGTATCTTCAAAGATAATGGGAGCCATTCTCATCTCTCATGCAAGAGAGAGAGTCAAGACAAAGAGGTGGTTGAAAAGCAAGTGATGATGAGAAACAATGATCACTCCCAAAACCAATACTCAACCAACAATCATCAACAACCATGATTGTCTACAAAGTCAAGCCATCATGATAAAGCTAGAAGTCAAGGTCAAGGAAAAGCTATCATGATAAAACAAAATGCAAAGACCCCCCTCCACAAATGCCTATTTGCAACAATGCAAATAAACCCTCCTCCACCAATCTTCGGCCAATGAACGATACAAAGGAAATTGGCCGAAACGGAAAGCAAACTGGCAACTCCAGAAAACTGGTCCCGTAATAAATTACAGGAAAACCCCGATACTGTGCATACACACCCGCATCTGTATTTCGACCGAAATACAAATGCAATGAGACAAAATCTACACTGTACTATACTAGGATCCGGCTTATACCAAAACCGGCTAGTAATATCTGTTCGATCCTGATCCGTGCAATACCGCACGTATCTGATCGAACCCTGCCATATAACCATACGGCATATAGTACAGACTGTCCGATCCTGATCCGTGCAATACCGCACGTATCTGATCGGACCTTGCCATATCTCCATACGGCCTCTACAACCTTTCGCCCGAAAGCTGAGTAACTGAATGTGGGGGACTCTAAAGACTCGTCAACACCTTGGTTGTGGATTTAACCACTAGCACGTCAGAGGTATAAGCCAATACGTAACGGGCTACCAGGTACTGACTAAAAGGGATGTCTGTGAGCGAACTCAGCCTGACAACCCTACTGAGCCTGTCAGTGACAATATCCGTACAGTCCGGTCCGTTCGTCTATGAGCATCGCATGGCGGGCCTAGGGGGTTGGTAAAAGTCAGACCCCCAAAAGCGGTACAAGTCGTGTCGGAGTGTAGCCCAGAACACCCTGAGATACTACTGGAATACTTACCAGTAAATCTCCTTGCCTCGGCCGAGGGCTTCGTGTAATGGCTCTCCTAGACACAGCACGACCTCACCCCCAATACCGGGAGAGACGAACCCCTGAAGATACGCTCACTGCCTCCATGTGGCTCGGGACTGTACCCAACTAAAACCTGTTTGCACGACTCCTTTGAGCCGTGGTAGGGTAGTAATCAAAGTACAGTGGGAACTCACACGAGACAAATGACGATCCCCAGGTCGATGAACTAACCTGCACACATGTCACCAGGGAACTGCCATCTGACGTCTGGTATATGACCAACTAGCATGTTCCCGGCGAGTCCTGTCCGGTGTACTCATAACCCAATGAGCACCTGTATACATCTTAGGTGATCCAACTGACACCAGTGGCTTGTGAGACCGGCCACCGCCCCTCGTCGGGGTCTCGACTGTATACACTAGTCTATTATGGAGAATCGATGCCCTGTCTCGAAACTCTCACGACTAGGGACCTTTTAAGGATATGCTTATAGACCCCCAGCTCCCACTTATATGATCGCCCTAATACTGCTGGTGGTCAAGCAAGAATCCTAGGGGCTCTATCAACGTGTAATAGCGACGTGTCAGGTCACTTAAAACAGTACACGATGATAAAGGTAAACCAGATAGCATACTATCATCTCGAGTAAGACTGTCCTACCGGGATAGGTCCTCCCTCAATCATTGCAATCACGTACCTGTGATCCAATAATTGACTCTGAGGGCACTATCTCCAACAATTCTGGGTATAGATTGGCTAGGAACCTTCTACGCTACCATCGACTGTCGTCAAAGGAGGATATTGTTCAAGATTTCAGACCATCCGGTCTTTTATTTCAAAAGTGGAGACCGTACTCTGGAGCCAGGCACTTACAAGACGAAACCGAAGAAAGCAGTAATTGCAGCAACTCAAACGGAGGAAGAATCAAAGTCAGAAGTAGTTCGAGAGTTCGACGATGTATTTTCTGAAGATATATCAGGTTTGCTTCCCGATCGAGCTCTTGAATTTAGCATTGATTTAGTACCTGGAGTACAACCGGTGATCAAAGTACCTTATCACCTAAGACCGAAATGTTTGAAGGAGATCTGAACTCGGTTGGATGAATTATTAAAGAAATGATGGATTCGTCCCAGCATTTCAAGTTGGGGATCTCCAGTTTTGCTAGTGAAGAAGAAGGAAGGTTCATATCGAATGTGCATTGATTATAGAGCCTTGAACGAAGTAACAATAAAGAATAAGTATCCGCTACCGTGCATCGATAATTTATTCGATCAGCTAAGTGGATCTTGTGTTTTCTCTAAGTTAGGTCTTCGTTCGGGTTATCATCAGGTGAAGGTCAAGGAGTCTGGTATCCATAAAACGGCATTCAGAACTCACTATGGTCATTACGAATTTCTTGTGATTCCATTTGGAGTGACCAACGCACTAGCAATATTCATGAACCTGATGAATCAAGTTTTCTGAGAGTACTTAGATAGGTTTGTTGTCATCTTCATCGACGACATTCTGGTGTATTCAAAGAGTCGGAAAGAACACGTCGAACACTTGAGAATTATCCTGGAAACTCTACGACAGCATCAACTCTACGCCAAATACAGTAAGTGTGAGTTTTGGCTAGATCAAGTCGGTTTTCTCGGACATATTGTATCAGGCGATGGAATCTCTGTGGATCCAGCAAAAGTATCAGCAGTAAGAGAATGGCCGACACCAAAGTCAGTGAAGGACATTCGAAGTTTCTTGGGTCTAGTTGGATATTACAGAAGGTTCATTGAAGAATTCTCGAAGATCGCAACACCCCTGACCAAGCTTACACATAAAGATGAAGAATTCGTGTGGTCAGAAGCATGCGAACAAGCTTTCGTAGAACTTAAGTCAAAGTTGACGTCAGCACCTATTCTCGTGATACCGGATCATACTGGAGGTTTCGAAGTATACTGCGATGCATCCGGTAAGGGATTAGGATGTGTTCTACATCAGCCCGAAAGAGTTGTGGCTTATGCTTCAAGACAACTGAAGATTCATGAGCGCAATTACCCTATGCATGATTGGAGTTGGCAGCCGTAATCTTTGCTCTCAAGATTTGGCGCCATTATCTACTTGGTGAATGAGTGGACATATATACAGACCACAAAAGTCTGAAATATGTGTTTACTCAGAAGGAGTTGAATATGCAGCAGTGACGATGGTTAGAACTCATGGAGGACTTTGACATCAACCTGCAATATCACCCAGGGAAGGTGAATGTAGTTCCAGATGCCCTTAGTCGCCAACCATTAGCAATGCATCTCACCGCTCAGTGGAAGCTTCAACAAGACTTGCATCAAAAGGAGATTGAAGTAGTCATGCCAGGTAATGCTTCAAATTTGATGAATTTACAAGTTCAATCTACCATTGTCAATCAGATCAAAGCAGCTCAAGCATGTGATGCTAAGTTGCAAAAGATCAGAGAACAAGTAGAGAATGGACTTAGAAATGACTTCATCATCCATGAAGACGGATCTTTGAGGCACGGCAGTAGATTGTGTATACCAAAAGGTTCTGTATGGAACGAGTTGATGAAAGAAGCTCATAGCTTTCCCTACTTAGTACATCCTGGAGGTATAAAGATGTATAAAGATCTACGTCAAAATTACTGGTGGCGTGGAATGAAGCGTGAGGTAGCCAGAAGTATCGCTAAATGCTTGGTGTGTCAATAAGTAAAGGCTGGATATCACAGGACTGCTGGATTACTTCAACCATTACCAATCCCAGAATGGAAGTGGCAACACATCATAATGGATTTCGTGACTGCTCTTCCTCGCAGCACGAAAGGTAACGATGCAGTATGGGTTATTGTGGATCGACTCACAAAGTCGGCTCACTTCATCCCATTTCGAGTTGGCCAATCAACTGAGGCATTAGCAAAGAAGTACATGTAGGTAAGAATCTACTTAAGATTTAAACTCTTCATAATGTACTATCTCTGATACCCATGAACTCATATAGGAAATTGTGAGACTTCATGGAGTACCGGTCTGTATTGTCTCCGATCGTGACACCAAGTTCCGATCGCAATTTTGGCAGAGTCTGCAGCAAGCTTGGGAACAAGTTTGAACTTCAGCACGGCTTATCATCCACAAACAGATGGTCAGTCTGAGTGAACTATTCAGATTTTGGAAGATATGCTTAGAGTGTGTATGCTATACTTCGGAGGATCGTGGGAAGATCACCTACATCTTGTGGACTTTTTATACAACAACAGCTACCAAGTAAGCAATGGAATATCACCTTTTGCAGCACTCTTTGGAAGGAAGTATCGATCGCCATTAAGTTGGGACGACATCGGAGATAGAGAACTCCTTGGACCTAAAATGATACTAGCAACCGTAGATGTGGTACGCACTATCAAGGAAAGAATGCGCATAGCCCAAGATCAATAGAAGCACTGGGCTGATGCAAAGCGATGCCACTTGGAGTTCTGGCCGGGAGATCACGTATTCTTGAAGATATCTCCCAACCGCAAAGTGATCTGATTTGAAAGACGGGGTAAGCTTCGTCCAAGGTATAGTGGACTGTTCGACATACCCGAACGAGTCGGTGAAGTGGCTTATCACTTAGCACTTCCACCTTCATTGGAAGGAGTGCATAGCGTATTCCATATATCCCAACTCAGAAGGTATGTGAGTGACCCCAGCCACATTCTCGATCATTCCGAACTCACTGTACAGCCCGACTTGTCTTGTGAGCAACAACCTGTCGAGATCCTGGATAGAAAAGTGAAGTCACTTCGGAAAAGGAAGTCAACTTGGTTCGAGTGATGTGGAGAAAAGACACTCCAGGAGAATCGATATGGGAAAGAGAAGACGAGATGTGTGCAAGATATCCTCACTTATTTGTAAACTAGTCCTTAAAATAAAATTGTAAATTTCGAGGACGAAATTTTTGTAAGGAGGGTAGACTGTAACAACTCCAATTTCTGTGTACATAAAATTGTTTAAAAGTTAATGTACACTTGGGGTATTTTACAATTCATGTGAAGGCTATAAGTATTTGTTTCAATTTTGAACAGCAAGAAAGAGCTTGTAGCTCACTGGTAAAGCCTTGCATTGCCGTTACAAAGCACCAGAGTTCAAATCCCATCAGCCACATTATACTTTTATTTTAAATTCTTTTAATCTTTTTAGAAGCTTAAGGGTTTGCATGTGCACTACACGTAAACTGAAAAGACACTGAATAATCAAACATATAAACTGAAGTATACCAATCGACCCCGACACGTGGCCCAAACCCCAACACCCCCTGTCAGAAATGACCCAGCGAGATGAAGGATTTGGGCCGGCGATGTCGGTCCAATCCGTCGGGAATGCCCCCAACTCTTCAACTCTGCACCCCTTGTCCTACCCCACTCCTCCTACACTGTTTGTATTCTCTGCATATTTACAGAGCATAATAAAATTCACATTTAATCCTATTTTTATTACAAATTTTAATACACCATTCACTACAATAAACCCTATCTTTTCCTATAAATACCACCCCTCAAATCACCCCTCCTCACTCACAATTCCCTACCAAAAACTCTGAAGAAATTCCCAAATCTTTTGTGTCCAAGTGGAGTTAACGAAGGGCGAAGCTCCGACGAACTTCCGGCGACGATCCGCGGAGTTTCCGGCGACGAAACGATGCACCGGTGCTTCCCTACTCTTCCTCTCTCTCTCTTTCCTCTTGACCCTAAGCCAGCAAGTCCCTTCTCCCCTTCTCTTTTCTATTCTAAAAACTTGAAATTCTAAAACCTGACGGAAGCGGAGTTAATCCGACTTCCGATTCGGTTTTTCCTTAAAAGTTATATTTTTCTTAAACACAATAATACCAAACTCTCACATCATGACCATTAAACATTAATAAAACATATTAAACAAGTTTAATATCAAAAGAATTCATATTGCAATTTTTATCGCACTTTTACAGAAAAATACCATATACTTTTGTTTTGATATAATAGCTTATTTCCTTACTATACCTTTAGATAGTTCACGAGGTAATGACCTACCTCATCACAACACACATCCCTATCATAGCACGAATGAATTTTGGGAACATAGAATATGGGAAATACGACTATGCAAATAAATACCTTTAATGCATAAAACCGTTTTCTTTAAAAAGTGTATTTAACTTTCCATGAAATTGTACCTCTACAACCTATTTTTGGGGAGCCCTGTTTTGGGATGGTACGGATCATCGCAAGTCCTTAGGTCTAGTAGACCGGGATTCAGACCTCCGCAAGGAGCATTCAGATTCCGATGGAATTTTAATACCATTTTTAAGAAAATGAGATTTTCTAGAAAATAATAAATAAAAATTATTTTTATATCAATATAAATATATAAATATATATATATTATCAAAAGATCTATTTTATACATATTATTCAAGATTCTAAATTTTCTAAATCCAAAGAAACACCTTTACATAAAAATACCATGCGATATAAACAAGTTCAATATACATCAACAAAATACCATATACTTTGAAAACTAGGTTATTCTCACTAGAAATGTAACAATTATAAAATATACATCCATAAAAACTCTAAAGACGATAATTAAATACTTGAGGTGTATTTTGAAAATTATATAAAATTATTTTTACATAAAAACCACTCAAGTTCTATAAATTACAATAAGAACCCTAGTAAATATAGGTTTAAGCGGGACCGGTCTCTTGAGCCTCAGAGAGCCGGAAATATGGGTGCTTGCCTATCTAAGGTAGACAACCTAACAAATAATGTTATCCATACGGTAATTGTTTTTTAAAAAGTCACAAATGCTGCCGTCCATGTGTAGCAGTTACCGATAACACCAAAATCTAATTCAGGATTCAATTTCTTTTCTAATTGTCTGACTCAGACTGAGTCTCAATATAATCAATCTGACTTGAATGAGATTCAAGTATAAAACTACAATATAATATGAATCCATATAATCAATCTGTTCAATATATTCAATTTATATTGACCAAACCGAACCATGAATATACATCCGTCTACATGATTCTCCAGTTACATCCATTTAATGATATCATGGTTTCAGCAAGTCATCCATCTATACAATCTATAATACAAGACAATACAATTTACAATACAATATAATCAGTACAATCAAGACATCGCGGGGGTTTTTAAGGGGTAAATTGGTACTGAAGGTGTTAAAAGTGGCACGAGAATATAACCATAATACACTTAACCTGAATATCCATTGCCGTTGTACCGTGGCTGAACGGTTCCTTGTGCTCCGTATACCTTAGTCTATAGGAAAAGTTGGACTCCTCTCGTATACACTGGCATTTTCTGTACCAAGCTACAAACAAGAGCGTTAACAATATAATCAACATTAATTACTATACACTCTCTCTGTGTCTATTCTACTTCTTCCCTATCTTTGGGACTTACCAAGCGATTATTCACTGACGACATTCCTTTTCTTCTTCTTTGGAATGTTGTTAGGTGGATCGGACCTTCAGGAGATCGAGCCCACAAGCGAGGACTTGGATCGGCTAGCTTTCGACCCGGAGCTCTAGTTACTTATACATTTCATTTCTGTAATTTCATTTGTGTTATGCCACTATTTAGACATCGCTTTCATTCCATGTATTTACTTTTTTATTGTACTGTAAAAAGAATGTTTAGTAAATAAAGTTGCTGTTCATTTATATTTGTCTCTTGTGTATATTTCTCTTATATTGCTTAGATACGCTTAGCGTATTTACTTCGGAGTAAATACGTAGCGGGCCACGTCGCGCCTGTTCAGTTAATAAAACTGCACATTTAATATGACAATTTTCCTACTATTTCTATATAATAAAGGGTGTTTATTATAATATATAACACATATAAGGGTTTATCTGTAAAAATACTATTTTCATGTGTTTATATATTATAATTAAACATTTGGTAGGAAAAAGTAAGCATATAATATCCATGTAACATTTGGCCCACTTGAATATGCTTACCATATTATACCTTTGACCAATACTTAATGGTTAAGTTAATATCTCAATAAAACAAACGCTACTAAATATTATTTGTTGAGCTATTGTGCAGAATTTGCAGGGTTGAAATCAAGGAAATCAAAGTTGGTAAAACAAACCTGCATAATTAAGAAATTAAACTAAAGAAATCAAGGCCGACAGTGACGAAGAGAAGATTTTCAGTTTCCAAATATGCTAAAAGATCGCCACGTGTCAGATAAACAAAGCCCCAGAGAAACAAAGCAATGATCCTCCTATAAGGCCGCGAATCCGCAGCCAAACCTACCTATTGGCCGCGAATCCGCCGCGATTTAGAAGATTGGGAAGTTGAGATTTCTTTGTTAGGATCGTAACCTCTGGTTTCCAAATTAGGAAGTTAGGGTTCTGGCTCTGGGACTATAAATAAGGACCGAGAGCCTCTAGGAGAAATCATCAAGCTGAAGAGATCACGAAGACCAAGACAGGCTCACGCATCCAGGCTGATCATCAACTGTTCGTCTACCTCCTTAGAAGAGATCAAGAAGTAAACTGGCATTTGTAATCATTTTCTAAGGGAATAAAGTGTAAATGAATTTTGTTGATTAATAACGGTAGTTCTTTTTCTTATTCTATTTCTTGTAGTTTTCATTATGATTTCCCTCTCCATCTCTTCTTCTCCTATCATGCGCGAGTAATTCACCGATTATTAAGGTTCGTAGGATTAGGGTAGATTAATGGATGATGAAGATCCTTAAACTCTTTTTACGTCTTATAAAGTTTATAAACTTTATCAAAAGAATCATTAACATCCTAATCGAGCGCGCTACCAATTTATTGCTAGTCTCGACTGCGATTAGAGATTAGATTAATGATTGTTTTGGTAAAGTCTAGACATGAACAGAGTTCCATGTCGAGATAGGGGTTAAGAGTGGGAACCCTTTTCCCTCCAGAAACCCTAATCTACATTCATCACTGTCGTTCTAGTTTTAAATCTATTAAAGGATAAAAAGAATAATCTTTAATTAATCATCCATAACTACTAAATCCTAATGAACCCTACAAGCCCCCTTTTATATTAAACTTACATCCATAATTAATCTAGATCTATATTTTGCATCCGTGTTTAACATATATCTAGAACCTACAACCATTCTTTATTCTTCCTCCTTTCTTTCTCAATACGCCTAAAGTATGATTAAAAGATTCAACGTTTCCCTGAGGACGACTCGTACTCATCTCGGTCTAGCTACACGCGACACCGTTATTGATTGCATTTAACTACTACACATAAAAAAAAGATCAATCAAATGGCGCCGTTGCCGGGGATACGTGCGTAATTTTTTTATTCTTACTATTTGTGTTGAATTCTTATTCGATCTATATCATAATTAAAATAAAACTGCAAATCGTATATTTAACGAAGTGTGTGAATTTTTGCAAGGAGATCTGGAGTCACAGACTTGAGGAAACAGAAAGACAGAGACATTCATCGAGATCCAGAGGAGTACAGGAGGCCACGTAGCAAACATCATCAATTGATCCTTCCTTCTCGCGGCGGATCCGCGGCAAATAAGACATATTCGCGGCGGAAGCGTGGTGGGATTGAGGATCTAGGATTCCAAACTTCTCTGGTAAGATTCTCAACTCTTTCTCTCTCCTCTAAAATCCAATAAAATATCTTTTATGCAGGATTCTTTGCAAAATATCGCCGCTCAAAAATCTGTTTGCAAAGTTTTTTGATTGGTTTGTTTTGCATATTTTAATACGGACTTTAAGGGGCAAAGACCAAATCCAGATTAGGTGGGGATTTTATCACCCTTCCTAAGCCCCACAAATCAAAAACCGAGCATCAGCATCAACCCTACATTAATTTAAAAAATATCTAGACAAGACTCTAAGGACTGTCGCGCTGAATAAGGACAGAGGAAGGTCGTGGGTAATCTATCGCTTATCCGTATTACTTTTGTGGTGTCTAGACAAGTGTGTCTAAGGCAAGTGGTTATTTAATTAGGCCCACTACTTACGTAGTGGATACCTCCCACTTACCTGGCACTTACCTGGCCACAAGAGTAGTAAAGAGGTGGTAGAGGATTGATCCTACTGCTTGTCCTTTGGAAGTCTAGGAGCGGTCTAGAGATTTGACCTAGGTGACCTTAGTTCTAGGGTTGTTTGTGCATTTTTGTGTGATTTGTCTAAGTCCGACACACTTTTCAAAATAGACCAATTTTAAATCACACACACGCTGCCACTTGCGCTAAACCCGCTTAGTGCATGCTTGGCTGGACACGGGATTCTAGTGCCCGTCTTGTCCGCGTTCCTCCTATCGACTCCAAGGTCGGTACTTCTTCATCTTATTTTTCCCCACCACCCACCACATCGACCGAGATGGACGGTACTCCATCAAATTATAACACCACGCTGCCACTGCCCATAGGTGAGCAGAATCCACCGTGCATCTCTCTCCAAGAGAGATGCTATCCTATCCGTGGTCCACTTCCCACTTGTCTATCTATTCCACCAGTTAACGAGGATAATTTTGAAATTAAACCCCACTACATCAATCTGTTGCCCAAATTTCACGGGCTTGAATCTGAAGACGCGTACGTTTTCATCACTAAATTCGAAAATGTATGCGCAATGATGGGTACTTCACAACTGACTGTGGATGCTATGCGCTTGCGTCTTCTCCCATTCACTCTGTGCGACTTGGCAGAAAAATGGCTTTATAATACTGCCGCACACTCTATCACCAATTGGGATGAATTCGTAATAGTATTTCTTAAGAAGTTTTACCCAAACCATAAGACCGCCCATATTAGGAGCGAGATCAACCAGTTCACCCAACTTGCCAATGAACCATTTTGGATGTGCTTTGAACGTTTCAAGGATCTGCTTGTCCAATGTCCTCATCATGGAATACAAAGATGGGATTTGTGCCAAATTATATATGACGGCATTAATCCAGCGACAAAGAAGATACTTGAAACAATGTGTCAATGCAATTTCATGTCCAAAGACGACAGTGAAACTTGGAAATATCTGGAAGACCTCGCTGAAAACACTTTGCAGTAGGAAAGCGTAAGACCACCTTCATCTAGGGGAGGTATTCATCAGCTCGATGTTTCCATCGCAGTAAAAGCCGAAATGGCAGCGATGCAGAAGAAACTCGATGCTATTGAGAACAAATTCTCATCAGTCTCTCTAAATCAGGTAACGCTTCCCAAGACCGTGTGTGGTTGCTGTTCAGATCCTTCACACTTGATGGAAGAATGTCCTATGAATGCATCGTTTCAAGTTCATGAGCAAACTAATGCTTCTTTTCAGCAGCGGCCTAGAAACGATCCTTATTCTTCCACGTATAATCAAGGATGGAGGAATCATCCTAACTTTGCTTGGAACCAAAACCAACCCCAAAATCAAAACCAGTTCCAAAGCAATTATCAAAGACCTCCTCCACAGCAACCACAACCACAAAGTCAGCACCCCTTTCAGTCACAAAATTTTCAAAATCCGGCCAACACTTTTGCACCGCAACTGGCCGGTACTGATAACTCTTCACTCGCACAAACTTTGGATTTGTTTATGAAACATTCCATTCAAATGTCGGCTGATATGAAGTCTTCTATTGATACCATAAAGAAAGACTTCGCCTCCCACGGTGAGAGTATTAAATCAATAGAAAACTAAATTGCACGGTTGAACGCCGCAATGAGTGCGAGAGAGAAAGGGAAACTCCTATCTCAACCCCTACCGAATCCTGGCCACTCACAAAATCATAATGTGAGTGCCGTTACTACATTGAGATCGGGAAAAGTGCTGAATAACCGAGTGGGTGAGCAATTTAATGATGTTAGTGATACCATTGATTTAATACTCTCCCACGGTGAGAGTATTAAATCAATAGAAAACCAAATTGCACGGTTGAACGCCGCAATGAGTGCGAGAGAGAAAGGGAAACTCCCATCTCAACCCCTACCGAATCCTGGCCACTCACAAAATCATAATGTGAGTGCCGTTACTACGTTGAGATCGGGAAAAGTGCTGAATAACCGAGTGGGTGAGCAATTTAATGATGTTAGTGATACCATTGATACCCCAGCTTCTACTTCTTCCCCTAATTCGTTTAGTCTCCCACCTTCATCCGAGCCTATTCTCCGTTTTCCCCAAGGCTCGAACACTTCGCCCAATCTATCTAAGACGATTCCCACTCTAATTTTGGGATTGAATCCGTCCCCACAATCTTCTCCACAAATAATGGACCAAAAACTTATTGATCGAGCTCCATTTCCAAACAGATTAAGGGCCAACAAACCTAATCCACAAATGGAGAAGATTGTGGAAATGTTTAAGCAAGTGAACGTCAATATTCCTCTCCTAGATGCTATTCAACAAGTCCCATCTTATGCAAGAATCCTTAAAGACTTGTGCACTAGGAAGAGAAAAACTCAAGTGCCTAAAAAAGTTTTCATGACGAGTAATGTTAGCACAGCTTTTACCCGGCAAATACCAAAGAAACGTAAGGACCCTGGCTGTCCTACCATCTCTATTTCTATTGGGGGTAAAAATATCAATCGTACTTTACTCGACCTTGGCGCTAGCGTTAACTTGCTTCCTTATTCAGTATACGAACAGTTAGGGATTCGAGAGTTGAAACCCGCCCATTGTACTCTCCAGATGGCATACCGATCAATCACCAAACCTCAGGGTGAACTAGAGGATGTGTTAATTAAAGTCAGGGAATTCATATTCCCTGTGGACTTTATTATTTTAGACACACAGCTTGTGGCAAACCCACGCAATCAAATCCCGGTAATACTTGGTCGACCCTTCCTAGCAACTTCTAACGCTGTAATTAATTGTCGTAACGGTTCTATGAATTTATCCTTCGGAAAAATGACAATTGAGCTTAATATTTACAAGCTAGGAAGTTAACCATCGGAACCTTTTGCTCATTTGCTTGATGTTTGCTCCATCCACGAGATAGCTCCCGAAAGCTGCATGGATGAGGAACTTTGCTTTGATGATCTCGACAACACTAATGAGACATTGTTTGATCTTGCACAACTTCATAGTGAGGATATGTTCAATGAGTCCGTCCCTGAGTTTGAATCAGTTGACTCGTCACAAAAGTCAGTAGCACTTTCCGAGTCAATATCCTATGCAAGTTTTGAACCTCTTAGGGAGTCCGAATATCATTCCCTTACCCCACCTTCTATTGTCTCTCCGCCAATACTTGATCTCAAACCGCTACCTTCTCATCTTAAATATGCATATTTAAGGGAGAATGAGACTTTTCCAGTGATTATATCCGCTTCTCGAGCCTTAGAGCAAGAGAACGCACTTTTGGCAGTGTTGAGATCGAATCGGCAAGCATTTGGTTGGACAATGGTTGACATCAAAGGGATTAGTCCCTTAATTGTTGAACATTATATATATCTGATGGATGAAGCCAAACCAACCCGAGACCCACAAAGACGGTTAAATCCCGTTATGAAGGAGGCGGTAAAGAAAGAAATCGTCAAGTGCCTTGATAGTGGTATAATTTACCCTATATCTGATAGCCAATGGGTACGTCCTATTCACGTAGTCCCTAAAAAGTTTGGCATCACGGTCATAACTAATGAAGCTAATGAGTTGATCCAAACACACACCCAAACTGGGTGGCGCGTATGTATTGATTACAGAAAACTCAATGCCGCGACGAGGAAAGATCACTTCCCTCTACCTTTCATTATCCAGATGTTAGAACGATTAGCTGGACACGAATGCTATTGTTTCTTGGACGGATACTCTGGCTATAACCAGGTCCCCATCGCCGAAAAGGATCAAGATAAAACCACATTTACTTTTCCTTTCGGTACTTTTGCTTATAGACGCATGCCCTTTGGGTTATGCAACGCTCCCGCTACATTTCAGCGGTGTATGATGGGGATATTCTCAGATATGGTGGAGAATTTTCTGGAAATTTTTAAGGAAGATTTCTCCATTTTTGGGGACTCCTTTGAGTACTGCCTTCATAATCTTGACGCGGTTCTTACCCGCTGTAAGGATAAGAACTTAATTTTGAATTGGGAAAAATACCATTTTATGGTCCAAGAAGGTATTGTCCTTGGACATATAATTTCACGAAAAGGCATTGAGGTTGACAGAGCTAAAATTGATGTCATCCATAACCTCCCTCATCCCAAATGCGTCAAACATATACGATCCTTCCTTGGTCATGCAGGATTTTATAGGAGATTCATTAAGGACTTTAGCAAAATTGCTAGACCCTTAACCCTTCTATTGGCCAAGGATACTACATTTCACTTCGATTCGGATTGTGAGGCTGCTTTTGAATCGCTTAAAGGATCGCTCACTACAGCCCCGTTCTATCATCTCCGGATTGGAACCACCCGTTTGAGCTTATGTGTGATACATCAGATTTTGCTATTGGTGCGGTTTTAGGACAGCACATTGACAAGATGCCACATGTAATTTACTATGCAAGTAGAACCTTGAATGATGCACAAATAAATTACACAACTACCGAGAAAGAACTCTTGGCAGTTGTATTTGCATTAGAGAAATTCAGGCCCTACTTGATTGGCTCGCCAATTGTGGTTTACACTGATCACTCCACCCTACGACATCTTTTATCGAAGAAGGATGCTAAGGCCAGGCTAATACGTTGGATCCTATTGTTACAAGAATTTGATCATGTCATCCGAGACAAGAGTGGATGTGAAAACGTTGTAGCCGACCATCTTTCACGCATCACTTCTTCACCAACTTTGACCGTGCCGATAAATGACTCATTTCCTGACGAACAACTCTTGACTGTATCCTACGAACCTTGGTTCGTGGATATTATGAATTATCTAGTGACGGGACTTATTCCTAGCGATTGGTCGAAACAAGACAAACTTCGATTTCTATCTCAAGTAAAATACTTTTACTGGGTTGAACCTTATCTGTTTAAGTATTGTCCTGATCAAATTATTCGCAGGTGTGTCCCTAACGATGAATTCAAGAGTGTGTTATCATTTTGTCATGATCAGGCATGCGGCGGTCATTTTGGTCCTCGAAAAACGGCGGAGAAAGTTTTGCAATGCGGCTTTTATTGGACAACATTATTTAAAGATGCATATGAACATTGCAAAACTTGTTCGCGATGTCAGCATTTGGGCCGGATTTCACGAAGAAACGAGATGCCGCTCCAACCTATATTGGTTGTGGAAATATTCGATATTTGGGGTATTGATTTTATGGGCCCTTTTCCCTACTCCTTTGGAAATTTATATATCTTGTTAGCGGTTGATTATGTCTCGAAATGGGTGGAAGCAATACCGTGGCGCACTAATGACAACAAAGTTGTCATTAAGTTCCTTAAAGAAAATATCTTTTCGCGATTCAGACACCCTCGCGCTATAATTAGCGACAACGGAACACATTTCTGTAATCGGTCTTTCGAGGCCTTGATGCGGAAATATTTAATCACTCACAAAATTTCTACGCCCTATCATCCCCAAACAAGAGGGCAGGCTGAGATCTCAAATAGGCAGATCAAATAAATTTTGGAGAAGATGATTTCTAAAAACCGTAAAGATTGGTCAACCAAATTAACGGATGCTCTTTGGGCATTTCGCACCGCTTATAAAACTGATCTTGGTATGTCTCCATACCGTCTTGTGTTTGGGAAGGCATGCCACCTTCCTGTCGAGATCGAACATAAAGCAATGTGGGCCATTAAATGGCTTAACTTCGATTTTGATCAAGTGTGCAGCTATCAGAAGCTGTAATTGAATGAGCTAAGCGAACTCCGCGATGAAGCTTACGATAATGCGAGGATAGTAAAGAACAGGACTAAAGTGTTCCACGATAAAAATCTTTTTAGAAAAACCTTCACATTGGGGCAACAAGTCATTCTTTACGATTCCCGTCTCCATCTTCATCCGGGTAAGCTTAAATCTCGTTGGAAAGGACCTTTTGTGCTGCGGTATGTACACCCGCACGGGGCAGTAGAAGTTGAAAATTTGAAAAACGGTTCAATTTTTAAAGTAAATGGGCATAGATTAAAACCATATTTTTCTGCTGACCCAGCGGAGGAGCTCCTGTTATTACAGGAGCCGCTTTATCTGAACTGAATTTCCTCCGTCTCACCTCCATGTTTTGGTAACATTTGCTCATTTTAAAGAATGGAGGTGAGTGAAAATGGACTTAGCTGAATATCTGTGCGTGCCAAAGAACAAGTTTGGGGGTAGTTTTCATTTAACTAATATTTTACCCCTTTTTGTCTCTCCCTAAGTATACAGGTCCATGCTCTCAAAAGACAACATTAGTGAGGACACTGCTGAAAACAGCTTTGGGGGTGGGGTTTGTATTCACTGAATTATCTTTGACACTGGGCATTCAAAATTTTTTTTATAGAAAAAGAGTAGAAAGTGAAAAATTATATTTAAAAAGATATGAATAGTTTAAGAAAACCAAGAAAATTAGATGTTTTCTTAAACGAACTAGTAATAAGTAGTTATGAGCTGTTGTCTCAAGGGTTAGTAAGATGAATGATCACTAATCTGAGGATAAAAATAAGTCTGAAAAATAGTTCTTATTCTGGAAGTCAAACATTTGAATGTTGATACCCTACTATACGCACTTACACACGTCTTGAAACTCGGGATAGTAGAGGATACCTTGAAATGCTCTTGTCTAAAAGCCAAAGTATGAAAGAAATTATAAATGAATAAAATATAAAATGGTGAAGAAAAATGAACACTGGTTTTGTTATCACCGAGGAAGCAATAAAACTTCAATAAAACAAACGCTACTAAATATTATTTGTTGAGCTATTGTGCAGAATTTGCAGGGCTGAAATCAAGGAAATCAAAGTTGGTAAAACAAACCTGCCTAATTAAGAAATTAAACTAAAGAAATCAAGGCCGGCAGTGATGAAGAGAAGATTTTCAGTTTCCAAAGATGCTAAAAGATCGCCACGTGTCAGATAAACAAAGCCCCAGAGAAACAAAGCAATGATCCTCCTATAAGGCCGCGGATCCGCGACCAAACCTACCTATTGGCTGCGGATCCGCCGCGGTTTAGAAGATTGGGAAGTTGAGATTTCTTTGTTAGGATCATAACCTCTGGTTTCCAAATTAGGAAGCTAGAGTTCTGGCTCTGGGACTATAAATAAGGACCGAGAGCCTCTTGGAAAAATCATCAAGCTGAAGAGATCACGAAGACCAAGACAGGCTCACGCATCTAGGCTGATCATCAACTGTTCGTCTACCTCCTTAGAAGAGATCGAGAAGCAAATTAGCATTTGTAATCATTTTCTAAGGGAATAAAGTGTAAATGAATTTTGTTGATTAATAAAGCTAGTTCTTTTTCTTATTCTATTTCTTGTAGTTTTCATTATGATTTCCCTCTCCATCTCTTCTTCTCCCATCATGCGCGAGTAATTCTCCGCTTGTTAGGGTTCATAGGATTAGGGTAGATTAATCGATGATAAAGATCCTTAAACTCTTTTTACGTCCTATAAAGTTTATAAACTTTATTAAAAGAATCATTAACATCCTAATCGGGCGCGCTACCAATTTATTGCTAGTCTCGACCGCGATTAGAGATTAGATTAATGATTGTTTTGGTAAAGGCTAGACATGAACAGAGTTCCATGTCGAGATAGGGGTTAAGAGTGGGAACCCTTTTCCCTCCGGAAACCCTAATCTACATGCATCACTGTCGTTCTAGTTTTAAATCTATTAAAGAATAAAAAGAATAATCTTTAATTAATCATCCATAACTACTAAATTCTAATGAACCCTACAAGCCCTCTTTTATATTAAACTTACATCCATAATTATTCTAGATCTATATTTTGCATCCGTGTTTAACATAGATCTAGAACCTACAACCATTCTTTATTCTTCCTCCTTTCTTTCTCAACACGCCTAAAGTAAGATTAAAAGATTCAACGTTTCCCTGAGCACGACCCTTACTCATCTCAGTCTAGCTACACGCGACACCGTTATTGATTGCGGTTAACTACTACACATAAAAAAAAAGATCAATCAGCGCCCTCTGCCCGTATACCGGGTAGCAGGGCGTGACACATCCATTATTAAGTATGATGCAAACTAAATAGCGTATTGTACTAATATGATATCATGATGTTCCGGTATGCAATTAGATATGCGATTATTAGTACGGATACGAACGGATATCATAAAACTATAAATCTGTAACATTTGCTGTATAATGAAACACATGTATTATTTTATTAAATAGATATTGATATAATAATATTAACAGAGATAATATATGCAATCCTATTAAAAACTATAAAAGTGGTATTGATTAACCATGCATAAGAAAGTTTCGTTCAGAAATTCAGCGTCACCCTGATTTGTAAAATAGCTTAAAATAACAAACGTTATCCAAAAGGGACGTATCATATACCAAAACAAAGCTAATTCAATAAGGTTTTTATTTTTATAACTTAAAATATCTTAGGTTGTTTCTACAAAAAGTTATGAACGTTCGAAATTGAAAGTTTGCTGCTAGAATTTCCCTGGACAGCAGTTCAGAGGTATTTTCATTTACAGTTTACGTTATTTAAACAATTTATTTTGCAAGTAAATATTTCATGGGGTTATATTATTCTGAGTTAGCTTCATAAAAAACTAAAGAACGTATGCTAATAATTTTTTTTATGATTTATAATGAATTTTATAAGGTGAGGTGTATAGTAAATTTGTCGTATTCGCTTTGCGACGACGTTTCATGTGTAAACTATAATATTTTCAAACTATATTTTGTATAACGTTATAAAATTCAGAATATAAACTAATTAATGATAATAATAATAATAATAAATATTACGATGATATATATATTTATAGATATAATTATAGTATGTCGCAAGGTGTAAACTTGCATACATTGTATATTATAAAACTGATTAACGTTAAATAACTACGGTGTATAAATTATATAGATATAACTGTATCATGATGATGATGATGATGATGATGATGATGATGATGATAATAATAATAGTACGACAACATATAAGTAAATTACATAAAGTATGGCATGTAGCAAGTTGTAAACTTGCCTCGAAACAAACGCGATGAACGGAAGTTACATGACGCTATACAAATCAATACCATGTTTTGATGGCTCGGTTAAGGTTCTAGGATGCGGCTGGAGTTGCATCGGCGAGAATGGGTGTGGGTTTGAAGAACAAAAAAGGAGAATATATAAATTGATGAGTGAGAAATATGTTATGTGGAGAGAGAGAGGTTTTGTTTTTAATATAAATATATATAAAATTGTTTAAATTGGGTTATAAATATATATTAGTTTTAATGTATATAGATAATATCAAATTACAACTAATCTTCACCAAAATCTCATCAAAAATATATTTTGGAAAATAATTCATATATGTAAACTTCTCAACCATAATACAAGAATATATTTTAAATAACTCATACCCCTAATTTAAGATTTAAAAGGATTCTAAAAATATATATAGATTTAGTAAATATTTGATATTAGATACGTAAAAGATAAAAGCAAAATATGATATGAGATGGCAACCATATGATGACAGTTAACAAAATATAACTTATTCTTAACTTATGGCTGTTAAAAGATATATGATGATCTAGATAAATGATATATAAAAATCTAAAAATATAATATAGGTATTATACTAGATTTATATAGATACACTTTACTGGTAAATCTCAAATACAATTTTACACCATATTGGGTTCTAAACTTGCGGGTCGGGTCGGATAACGACTACTACTATTAGAATTATTCGCGACCCAATAGATAGAATAGAAGAAATATAAAAAAAGTGTTAAAATACCAATTAATGTCGTATAACCGTACTAGGGTGTTACATTATACCCAACCACAAAAGAATTTCGTCCTCGAAATTCACAAAACAGGAAAAGATAAGAAGATACGGATCTAAGAAAAGAGACGAGGAAACTTTTGTCGAATCTCGTCTTCACGTTTCTAAGTAGATTCTCCATGCGAATGATTTCTCCATAAAACAAGCACTAGAGGGATCACCCTATTCTTGAGAACCTTTTCTCGTCGAACCACAATCGTCATCGATTGCTCTTTATAAGTCAAATATTCTCTCACTATCAATTCCCAGTGATTTAGGACGTGCGTCTCATCTTAAACATACTTACAGAGTTGAGATACATGAAACACGTCATGAACAGCCGCTAAGAATGATGGTAAAACCAATCGATAAGCTACCTCTCTAACACGCTTGATAATATCGAAAGGCCCCACGAATCGAGGACTAAGCTTGTCTCGACTACCAAATCGGATTACTCCTCCAGTCGGTGATATCTTCAAGAACACAAGATCACGAACATCGAACTTCAAAGGTCTTCTTTCAGTATCAGCATAACTTTTCTGTCGGTCCTGTGCCACCTTCATATGATTACTGATCAAGTTAATTTTCTCCACAGTTTGCACAATGAGTTCCAGTCCCAACAATCTTCTTTCTCTAACATAGTCCCAACAAACAGGCGAGCAACTCTTACGACCGTACAAGGCTTTGAATGGAGCCATCTGTATAGTTGCCCGAAAACTGTTATTATATGAAAATTCCATTAAATATAAATGATCTTCCAATAAACCCTTGAAGTGTAACATGAATGACCTCAACATATTTTCAAGAGTTTGAATCGTTCTTTCAGACTGGCCATCTGTCTGAGGATGACAGGCAGTGTTAAATTTCAAGCGAGTCCCCTAATTTACCTATAGACTCCTTCAAAAGTGCGATAGAAATCGAGTATCACGATCCGAAACGATGCTCATGGGTACTCTATGCAATCTCACAATCTCCTGCATGTACCGCTCTGCAAAAACCTCCGTCGACTGACCAACTTGAAACGGTATAAAATGAGCCGCCTTGGTCAATCGATCAACAATCACCCAAACTGCATTATTGCCCTTTGGACTCCATGGTAATGCTGTCATGAAATCCATGGTTATATATTCCCACTTCTACTGAGGAATTGGAAGAGGTTGTAACAAACTAGCTACCCTTTGATGTTCAGCCTTGATTTGCTAGCACACCAAGCACTTCGATACATAACGAGCAATCTCCCTTTTCATGCCTTCCTGCCAGAAATGTTGTCCCAAATCTCTATAAATCTTTGTGCCTCCAGAGTGTACTGAATACGCGGAACCATAAGCCTCCTTCATGAACATCTCCTTTAGGCATACATAAACGATTTCCATATCGTAACGAACCCTCTTCATGAATCAACAAATCTGTTCGAAATCCCACTTCTACTTGTTCTCGAAACCTTTACAATCTTGGATCTGTTGGATATAATGCCCTTAGAGTCAATTATTGGATCATAGGCACGTGATTGCAATGATTGAGGGAGGACCTATACCGGTAGGACAGTCTTACTCAAGATGATAGTATGCTATCTGGTTTATCTTTATCATCGCGTACAGCTTTAGGTGACCTTACAGGTCACTATTGCGCGTTGATAGAGCCCTTAGGATTCTTTCTTGACGGCCAGCAGTATGATGGATATCATATATATGGGAGCTGGGGTCTATAAGCACATCCTTAAAAGGTCCCTAGTCGTGGGAGTTTTCGAGACAGGGCATCGATACTCCGGAGTAGACTAGTATATACAGTCGAGACCCCGACAAGGGGCGATGGCCGGTCTCACAAGCCATTGGTGTCAGTTGGTTCACTTAAGATATATACAGGTACTCATTGGGTTATGAGTACACCGGACAGGACTCGCCGGGAACATGCTAGTTGGTATCATATCTGACGTCAGATAGCAGTTCCCTGGTGACATGTGTACAGGTTAGTCCATCGACCTGAGATCGTCATTTGTCTCGTGTGAGTTCCCACTGTGCTTTGATTACTACCCTACCACGGCTCAAAGGAGTCTTGCAAATATATTTTAGTTGGGTACAGTCCCGAGCCATATAGAGGCAGTGAGCGGATCGGCAGGGGTTTCTTCTCTCCCGGTATTGGGGGTGAGATCGTGTTGTGTCTAGGAGAGCTATTACACGAAGTCCTTGGTCAAGGCAGGAGATTTACTGGTATGTATTCCAGTAGTATCTTAGGGTGTTCTGGGCTACACTCCGACACGACTTGTACCGCTTTTGGGGGTCTGACTTTTACCAACCCCCTAGGCCCGACATGTGATGCTCATAGACGAACGGACCGGACTATACGGATATTGTCACTGACAGGCTCAGTAGGGTGTCGGGATGAGTTCGCTCATCGACCTCCCTTTTGGTCAATACCTGGTAGCCCGTTACGTACATCTAGTACCTATGATGTGCTAGTGGTTAAATCCACAGCCAAAGTATTGACGAGTCTTTAGAGTCCCCCACAGACAGTTTTCAAGTTTCAGGCGAAACGTTGTAGAGGCCGTATGATATATGGCAGGGTCCGATCATAGACGTGCAGTAGTGCACAGATCATGATCGGACAGATCATACTAGTGGGCTTTGGTTTAAGCTGGATCCTAGTATTAGATTTGTTGGATTACTTTCGTCTCATCACATTTGCATTCGGTTGGAATGCGGATGCAGTATGTATATACAGGTGAGTGGTATCCTTGTGATCTGTCACGAGTTTACTTTAGATGTTGCCGTATCTTTTTGTTGTTGTAAACATTTGGGTTATGTTTAAAAATGGAAATTATGAGCTAGAAATCATCATGAGGTGCATTTATTGTGACACATGCAACCTAGTGACTCATGGTCTCTTTTATTGTGCATATGTCACATTTTGTGATGGATTTGTAAGTTGAAATGAGAGGAAGAGAGAGAAAGGGCAGCCACAAGCTCATGGTTAGCTTTTGTATTTCCTTCTAACTCTCTCACTCTCTCATTTTGATCATACAACACAAGAAAAGAAAATGCCTCCTCTACTTATTCTTCCTCTAGCTCACAATCTCCATTGATGACTTCATCTTCAACCTCCATCCATGCAATGGATGCAAGAGACAAAGTTGTCACACACATTCTCTACTTTACCTTGGACACGTCGGCTAGCGAACTTCGTGCCCGAGTTGCTTCGGATGAAGCGGGAGCCCGTAAAAAGACTCGAAGACGTGGTGCCTTTTCCGATGAGGAGATCGAGACTGGAGATGCCGCGAGGAGCTTAGGATGGTGGCCAAAGACCGAACGACACGGATCGATCGGTATAGCTTTCCAACCCTTTCTCTAGTTGCTAGTTGTAGGTTAATGGTTCGATCCGGGATTTAAAGTATATGATAGCGCCGATTTCTAGTTTGAAAAAGTTTTCGTTTCCGCATTTTGGTCTCGGACAGACGGCCGGGGCTCTACCATACACTTACATGGTATCAGAGCCACGCCATTTACCTTTACTAGCTTGCTCTAACGTGTTTAGAACTTCGATCGGACGAAATTTCCAAAGACTGCATTTCCAATTCTGACTTTCTGTCGAATTTTTTTTGTCGTCGAAAAATTATTTTGAGTATTGCAGAAAATCAGGCAAGCTTTTCTATGAACACTGCAAAAATTTCTAAGCATGATTGCACTGTAGCGCCGCGGAACCACGGCCGTACCCACGTTTTGGCCGCGGTTCCGCCGCCGCACTGTAGCAACACTGCATAAAATTTTCTACAGTGGTCTCTGTATTGGAATTGGGGTTTCTGGTATTTTTTGTTTGGGCCCAGATTTGTCTGAGTACTGGGTATTGTGCTTGGGGCCCACTTCGGGAAATTTTGTCGATCGAAAGTTTTAAACATGTTAGTTCACATTATTTACATTATATCTGCGACCGTGAATGTCATTTGATCGGTAAATCTTGTCTAATTACTATAGTTCTTTTAGACGGATTTGCGAACGTGACATTCACGTTGATGTTCTGTGTCGTGCTGTGATGTTGCGGATTTGTCGTGGTGGATAGCCTGGATGCAATGTTAGTACAGTTTGGTTGTATTTGTACATTTGATATTGCGGGGCGAGCGTCCGACATGTGGACTGCCGTCACTGCCTGTTTGTATATTATTCTTTTGGGGCACGACCGGGCTGAGGTCGATGTACCCGTTGTATGTATATTTTACTTTCTATGCTAGGATTACCCCGTGGCGGGGTGCACGGATAGCCGGGTTCTAAAGGGAAACGGGCCCGCATCTCATGGCTTTGAGACGGAGGGGCTTCACTCTAGAATTGGCGGTCTATTCGCCGCACTCATAGGGGGTACAGGTTGACCCAAGGAGGGGTGCTCAAGTTACCGGATTCCGTGAAGTGCTGGGTGGTCCATTCACTTTGTTGAAGGGGGCTGCATCGGTTCAGGTTTTGGCGGGTAACTTGCCGTGCCCATAGGGGTCTAGGATTTCATTGTACAAGCTATCCATACGACCAGAGGAACGTCGGGTTTCAGTAGCGGCTCTATGAAACCCGGGGATCCCAGATTATCTGTATTGTTCTGTGATGCTTATTACATTTCTGTGCTGTTGCATTTTATCACGCTATGAGCGAATATTATATATTGATATATATACTAGTAGATGTTGTATATGTTTTACATCCGCGCTAGTCCAGTCCCCGCTCTGTCGTTAGTTAAGTAACCTAACGGGTGATGACGGGACCCAGTGGCGAATGCGGATGGCATATACGTACATCATATTTTCGTTCTTTTGTGGTGTGATTAATTGATAGGACTGCATTGATTCGGATCAATGAAAGCTACACAAACCTGTTTGATGTTGTTGGAACATTTTTCAAAAAGCTGTTATTGAAAGGACGTTCTCTTTTGGTTTGCACAGTGGTATTCGGTTATGAATATCCAGCACCTTAGTCGACGAGGCAAGGGCCGAGATCCCTTCACCGGGAGTGACCCCTTGGACAGAAGTTTGCGTCAGGGTAATAACTTCACTATAGCCGATTACCTTTTTGCTTTGCAACGTGGTATTCAGCTGGAATATCCTGCATCTCATTCTACGGGGAAAGAGCCGAGATCCCTTCACCGGGAGTGACCTCTTTAGCAAAGGTTTTCGCCACTATATTTTTATAAAAAGCTATGCAGTTCCTTCAATGATATCAAGTTCATTACGCTAAAGGTTTTTCGCCAAAAACCAGCCATAGCCCTCCGTCATTTCTTACAAGTATTACTTAGTATTCGTGCTGCGTTTGTTGACTGTGTCAAGACGTAGTGTGCGGTAGCTAAGTAGTGTTTGTTTGTGGCATATTAATGCAATTGGTTAGGACAGTCGTGCGGCCTTATTGACTGTGTCAAGGGCTCGTACGGGTGGGTTTAATGCAATCCAGGATAATGACGGGTTGAACTCGACTAGGACTCTTTGATTTGTTAACTGTGTCAAGGTCACTTGGGTCCTAGGGGTAAAAATCACATCGGGAGTTTCTAAAGAAACTGAAACTTACCAGGCATGCGCATACCTTTTGGAGTGTGATAATATGAGTGGATTCCATCACATTATCATGCGATGGTAGTTGGATCCCGATTCCCACAGATGAGTTGGTTTACTCCTCGGGTGATCCCGACTAATTCTTCTTTCAGGTTTGGAGGAGAATTTGAGGATACAGTGGGAGGTTTCCTGATTAGATAAATTGACAACCATTCTGATCTAGGTTAGAGTGCACGCAGAGTGTTTCTTTTCTCTCTCTCTTGGCAGCGACCATGACCCGACCCTTGACTATGACTCAGTGACCAAGTTAACCGAACCTTCTTAAGACACTGGCTTTTGGATTGTCAGAGTTGCATACCTCACTGCCACTCCTACTTTTACCCTTTTCTCCAGAACACCCCGTATTACTACGAACATCCACTTCCATTGGATAAAACAATCGTATGGTTATATACGAACTCGAAGGAACTTGTTCCTGATTCGAGGATGGTTTCCGGTTCTGGAGGAAATGAATAGGACTATTCAGTTGTCTTTTCCTTTTACCTTCTCTCAGGTTGTGAGTGCTCCTTGGATTAGGACAGTACACCTATTACGCTTATTGGATAGTCTTCTTCCAAAGCATAGGCAGGTGCCGAACGGTGGGGAATGAAGAAAACCAATTAGTCTAACGATGGTGTACAGAAGGTAATAAGTTAAGACAAATAAAGGGATTAGTAAGAGGGAAAAGTAAATTGCGACTGCTATTCACGACCAAACCAAGTATTTCTTCGCCAATCCTACTTCACCTTTGTATTTCTCCAGGACACTCTGTATCACTACGAAGATCCACAGTTTATTGGATACTCCATCTTATGGTTATATACGAACTCGAAGGAACTTGTTCCAGTTCGGGGATGGATTCTGGTTCAGGAGAAATAGGAATAAGGTTTTATTCAGTTGTCTTTTATCTTCACCTTCTCTCAGGTTACGAGTACTCTTAGGATTAGGATAGTACACCCATTATGCTTATTGGATAGTCTTCTTCCAAACCATAGGCTGGTGTCGAACGGTAGGGAAGGAAGAAAACCATTTGGCCTAAAGGAGGTGTACAGAAGGTAATGACTAAAGACATATAAATGGATTTATAGAGATGGCAAAGAAATATATGGTTACAGTTGTGAATCTTATAATGGAAGAGGCATTACTAGGAATACCCGGATACGCCTTCGAAACATTTACATGTTTCAGTTTCACTGTGTATTGTTAAAAGAAAACTGATTTCCCAATTAGTCCCTTCTCCAGGGTATGTATTTACCAGGTCTGATTCTCACAACTGTATGGTTTTACAGATGATGAGTGGGAGTAAGTTATTGGGAATTGGGTGATCATCCTCATTATATCGGGATTCGTTGTAATTAGTGATATTTGAGGAAATCGCCTGGGTTGTTTGCCGGACGGCAAATATTTGGTTTTGAATATCCGTTGTTATGCACCAATTTCAAATTGATATATCTGTACGTTTATTTTTATAAAGTGAGATATAACTTTTTGAAATTATGTCTATGACATTTACCTATATCAGTGGATGGTTAGGTAAGGAGCATTAAACAGCGGTGTAATTCTTCTTAACCATAAGTACAGTTTTCAACCTACGACATACAGGGAATGAGTCATTAGACTCAGAGGACTTATACAGAGTATTGTATATTGTCCAGTGTCCATGAGGACAGAGGGGTTGGTACTCGTACTATATTCTGTTTACTTGTGACTTCTCTAGTTCTTAGACATGTGTTTCGTAGAAATGCTAGGTCTAAGTTTTGAGAAGTTATAGGTATAAGAATAAAGTAGAGAACCAGGCGTTGCAAGTATCAGGATTCTTCTAGGTGATCGAAGATGTAGATACTTGTGTATGGTATTAAGTTAATAGTAATGATTAAGAGAACTTGCTTCTCTTTCAGATTACTCATAATTGGAAGCATTCCTAAGTTGAGTAATGCTGATCGGCCTCTCTCTATTTAGTTGACATGCACTGGAGACAGCTACATGATTTGAATCTGGTTCCAATTAAATCAGTGTCTCTATTTCTATATTGGATATAGAATAGCTCATATCTTAACAATATTAAGGTACGGGGAGTTGTCCGGCTTATGCTTAAAACCAGACTCTGGATAACTCAAGGCACGTTTCTGTAATGGCTGTTTGTGGGTTGACCCGGGATATGACGAGGGTTGATTTTCTACTATCTGGAAGATCAATAGTGATATTTGTTAGTGTATATGCCCTAGGGGCCATTATTGTATCATACTAGCTTGTATATTACTTAATGGAAGCTTGGGATATTCACAGTTATATAACAGTCTTGCTAAACAAGGTATTATGCTACTTGGTTTTCTCTATCATAATATGTGTGTGCGTATTGATAGAGCCCTTAGGATCTTGCTTGACTACCAGCGTTGTGATGGCAGTCACACTAGTGGGGGCTGGGTAGTCTACAGCACATCCTTTTTCAGGTCCCTAGTCGTAGGATTATTGAGACAGGGCATCGATACTCCGGAGTAGACTAGTGTGTACGCTTCTCATCCCAGTTGGGGAGATGGTCTATCCCACAGCCGTCAGTACGTCGTACTGAAGATAGTATACAGGTGCTCGTTGGGTTACGGGTACACCGGACAGGACTCGCAGGGAACTGTTGGTTGGTATTATACCCGTCGTCAGTTAACAGTTCCCAGGTGATATGAGTACAGCATAGTCCGCAGACTTGACACTGCTGCTTCACCTCGAGTGTGTTCCCACTGTTCTTAGATAGCTACCCTACCATGGCTTAAAAGAGTCGTGCAAACAGGTAGCAGTTGGGTGCAGTCCCGAAGCACTTGGAGGCAGTGGCGGTTAGACAGGATTCGTCTCTCCCGGTATTGGGAGTTGATATCGCGCTGTGTCAGAGAGCCATTACGCAAAGTCCCTGGCCAGGACAAGCGAGATTTACTGGTAGGTTTTCCAGTAGTTTCTCAAGGTGTAATGGGCAACGCTCCGACACGACTTATACCGCTATTAGGGGACTGACGCTTGCCGCCCCCTAGGCCCGATATGCGATAGTCATAGACGAACAGATCCAACTGTACGGAGATTGTCACATCAGGCTCAGTAGGAGTTCGGATGGGTTTCCTCATCGGCCTTCTTATCGACATCTACCTGGGGACCGTTACGTACAGCTAGTGCCACTTGCGGTCTATGGTTAAACCCACTGCCAGCGTAGTAGTCGAGTCTTTAGAGTCCGTTTCCCTGCTCCAGGAGAAACGATATAGAGGTCGTATGGTTTTACGACAAAGGTTCGGACACATACATGTGTTTACGCACGTACGACGTTCAGATAATTTTTACTAGCCGGCTTTGGTTTAAGCCGGATTCTAGTATCGGATTATTGGATTTATACAGTCTAAAGTTTTTCCGTGTTTTCACGGATAGGAGGGGCATTCTCGTAATTTGGCGGGAAGCTTCTAGAAGTATGGTGACTTGAGAGTTACATTAAATGCATTTGTGACTCATTAGATGAATCATTCAAGTGAGTTAATGAAGCATTTATTGCTTAATGACTCACTTGATGATTCATTGCATATATTAAATGAAGCATGATGATAAATCATTTAGATTTATTTATTTGATTTTCTTTATGCTTCATGATATATTAGAAGTGAGAAACATTTTCATATCATGATCTTGCTCACCTTCTCTCTCCTCAAGCTCTCTCTCTTCAAACCCTAATCCTACCCTCTCATGTGTTCAGATCAAGGATTAGCTAGACTATTTAATCTATAACCATACTCTATATCATCTAGGTGACTTTGATTAGCAACTAAAGAAACCTAGTTACCTCAAGATTAGAGGCAAAGCTTGGAGTAGAAGCTCTCGGGTGGATCGTCTATTACATAGAGGAGGCCGACGAGGAGGTGGATAACGAGAAGACGAAGGACTAGGTTCTTTAGGTATAATCTCTTTTCATAGTAGTTAACAACTCCTATGTTAGTGTTAGTTATAGTTTAGCAAAGATCCTTTCGGTTGGTCGATATTAGTTTAAAGAAAAAGATTGTTTTTCATATTTCCGCCTCCCCGCAACTCGTGGGGTGTCAAACATCGATTTACAGTGGTATCAAAGCCTCGCTAAACAATAACTAACTTATTATCAAAGTCGTTACAATTTCGAACGCAAAACGAACCGGAAAAAACATCGAAATCACCAAGTTTCTGTCGAATTTAAAATGAGGTCTAAAAATTTTTCAGGGACCTCTAAAAATACATGTAGGGAAATATAAGAATACTGGAGAAAATTGGGTGAATGAATCGGCCAAACAGCCGCGGAACCGCCGCCGATCCAAGCGATCCGCCGCGGATCCGCAGCCGAGTTGAAGCCGATTCACCCCAATCTTCCCCAGTAACTCTTCTGTGATGTTTTTGTTTTTTCTGGAATGTTTATTTTCTGCTCAAGTCTCAGGTGCACAGAGAAGTTTTGGAGTAGAATCTATTGTGTTTGTTCGATCGAAATTCTACGATGTTTGGCTAATTAGATTATATCTATGAACTGTATAATGTGTTCGTAAACTTCCCCTAACTGCTAGTATGTCGGTTGGCAGGGGGTTGCACATTTCTGTAATGATTTAACTGTTTGTGATTATGAACTTGATTGGATTGTTGTGATGATTAGCCGGGGTTTGAGATGGGTTTCTATATTCATTCATTCAATGTAATTGTAATATGTTGTAATATTATTTTGCGGGGCACATTCAGGTTGCGGTTGTAGCCACCGTTGTATTATTTTATTTTTCTGTTTTTGCTCCTAGGATAGACCCAAGATGGGGTGCACAAACTACCGGGTACTTTGAATTGTTTAGTGGCCTACTCACGTTGTTGAGGGAGACCACTTCACTTCGGCTACTTGGTGGGTAGTTTTCCGTACCCGTAGGGGTCTAGGGTGGGGTAATGGCTATTCATCACAACTGCGTAATGCGTCTTTCGTTGCAGGCTCAAAAGAAACGCGGATTGCTTGCATATCCAATAATGTTCATCTGTGATCTGGAATGCCTATTATTGCGTCTGACGAATGTACAATATCTATATATGATAGCTATTTAGACATCACTTATGTTTTACACCCGCGCTAGCCCAGTCCCCGCTCTGTCGTTAGTTAAGTAACCTAACGGATGATGACGGGACCCCGTGGCGAATGCGGATGGCATAAGAGGACGTTGTATTTTCGTTGTTTTCTGTAATGATAGGTTAATGATGGGATACATTATTATTAATGCAAAGAAAATAAACCAAAGTTGAATCGTTGGAACAGTTTAAAATAAACCATTCGGTTATTTTTAAAACAGAAGATATTTTTAATTGCGGAGCTTTAACCACTCCTTTTAAAAGCTATCAGGTTCCTTCGTTTATATCAAGTTCACTACGTTCACGGTTTCGCCAAAACTATTCGTAGCCTCCGTCATTTCATTTGGGTATTCAGTAGTATTCAAGCTATGTATTTTGGCCAAAGTCAAGGCATAATGGTTGGTAGCTGCTGGGTATTCATTTGTTGCATAGATAGATGAGTTAGTTTGGGACAGTCGTATTATCATTTGACCAAAGTCAGGGGTATGTACGGATGGGTTCAAATTAACAAGATAATGATTGGTAGAACTTGACATGTGACTTATGACATTTTGACCAAAGCCAAGGTCATAAGAGCATGGGGCAGAAATTTATATCGGGAATTTCTAAAGAAACTGAAATTTGCAAAGAGATGCATACCATTTGGAGTTTAATGAATGTTGGTAGAATTCCTTCAACATTATCACACGATGATATTTGGATCCCGATCCTACTGTGAGTATATGCTACTCATCAGGAGATTCGTCACTTAACGATCAATGCTATAAACCAAGTAGGTGTCGAGAAAGGTGTCAGCGGGGCTACGCTCCCAGAGAAAAGAGGTTATTTAATTAAGGAACTTCGCGAAAGCGTTGGAAAACCTCCTTCGATGTACTGACACTGGGCTGGCTGAACGATTAAGCAAGTATTATACAGTGAGAATAGTCCTGGCTAGTTCTTCCTTTTTGGTTTGAGGATGGATTCGAGAAACAGTGGGAGCCATCCAGCTTAGATAAACTAAAAACCACTCTAAACTTGCAAGAGCATCACGCTAAAGTGTTCTTTATCTCTCTCCTAATTGCAGCGACCTTGAAAATGACTGGACTTAAGTTACTATTAGAAAAAAAATACACTGACATGGCCATACTATAAAGATTGGCTGCGGAATGTCAAAATGGCTTTGACCTATGACAAATTGGGGTATGTCCTCACCGCTAAGGCACCTGCTGTCCTTGGTCCCAAATCCAGTAATGCGGATAAGGAAATCCGCAAAACTTGGGAGTTAGATTGCGCGAAGGCCAAGTGCATCGTGCTTGCCTCGATGAATAATGAACATCAGAGGAGGCACGAGGATATGGATTTAGATGCCATATTTCTCCATACAAAAGAACTTTATGGAGAGCAATCTCGTATAACAAGATACAAGATCTCAAAGAACTTGTTTCGGGCAAGGTTGGCCATTGGATCATCGGTAGGAGAACATGTCCTAAAGATGATTGGCTATATTGAAGAGCTCGCAGACCTTGGGAAGACTTTGGATAATGAGCTCTATACAGACTTGATTCTACAGTCCCTTCCTTCCACCTACGCCCAGTTTATTCTGAATTTCAACATTCAAAGAAAAGAAGTTGAACTTCCAGATTTCCTTAACATGTTGAGGAGTGCAGAGGGCACCTTGCAGAAAGTAAGGGAAACACCCGCTATGTTTGTTCGCGGTGCTTCTTCTTCCGGGTCCAAGGCTCCGGCCAAAAGAAGGAAGAATAAGGCCGCCACCAAACCTAGAGGAGGTGTTAGTAAGGTGGGAGTTAAGGGAAAGAAAAAGATTGCGGTGCCAGTAGTGGCCAATGATGAGTGCTTCTATTGTCATAGGAAAGGGCACTGGAAGAAAGATTGCAAGGCCTGGATTGTCAAGAACCAGGAACCGAAGCAAGCTGTGGCTTCGACTTCAGATGTGTTTGTAATTGAGAATTGTCTGTCAATCAACTCTACTTCCTGGGTATTGGATACCGGATCAGGATCTCATATATGCAATTCATTGCAGGCACTGAGAAACCGTAGAGTGCTGAAGGATGGTGATATGACCCTAAAGGTTGCTAACGGAGCTAGCATGGGAGCTGTGTCCGTCGGGGATTATCACCTGGGATTGACGAGTGGACACATTTTGGTTTTACATAACTGTTTTTGTGTACCGAGTTTAACGTGTAATATCATATCTGTTTCCTTGTTATCAAATAAAGGTTATGATTTCACGTTTGTAAGCGATGTTGTTAACGTCCACCTTAATCATAGTTTGATTGGGTCCGGTACACAGGATAACGGTATATATGTCTTAAACCGATTACAAATTTTCAATGTCCAGAACACACTAAAAAGAAAGTCTCCAGATTTGAATAAGGCTTTCTTATGGCATTGTAGACTAGGTCACATCAATGAGACAAGGTTAACTAAGTTACATAAAGAAGGATATTTTGATTCGTTCGAATATCAATCTTATGCCACTTGTTAATCATGTCTCAAAGGAAAGATGATAAAGACTCCATTCACTGGACATGGAGTAAGAGCGAGCGAGCTCTTAGGACTCATACACAGCGATGTATGTGGTCCAATGTCTACACATGCAAGAGGTGGTTTTTCCTATTTCATTACTTTTACGGATGATTACTCTAGGTACGGATTCATTTTCTTGATGAAACATAAATCCGAGGCTTTTGAGAAATTCCAAGAGTATAAGAATGAAGTAGAAAACCAAACCGGCAAAAGTATCAAGATACTAAGATCTGATCGGGATGGTGAATACTTAAGTGCCGAGTTCCTAGGTTACCTAAAAGAGAAAGGAATTCTCTCTCAGCTTACTCCTCCATACACTCCACAGCATAACGGTGTATCGGAGAGACGGAATCGAACCCTATTGGATATGGTACGTTCCATGATGAGTAATGATGAGTTACCGCGATCTTTCTAGGGTTATGCGCTAGAATCAGCGGCATATCTTCTGAACAGGGTTCCTACCAAGACTGTGCCTACCACGCCATATCGGATGTGGAGTGGGAAGAAACCCCATATTCAGCATCTGAAGATATGGAGATGTCCAGCTTTTGTTAAAAAGCAGCATGCGGACAAGCTTGAGGCACGATCAGTACAGTGTAAGTTTGTGGGATATCCAAAGAACTCCAAGGGATATTATTTCTATTACGCATAGGAACAAAAGGTTTTTGTTTCTCGTAATGCCTATTTTCTAGAACAACAGTTTTTAGAAAAGGAAACAAGTGGGAGCGAAATAGAACCGGAAGAAATTCCAGAACCACAAACTACTACTGAAAGTTTGGTAGAACCAGTAGTTCAAGAAAAACAGGACATTCCCTCACCCCTCCGCAGGAGTAGTAAGCCGTCTCATCCGCCTGAGAGATACTACGGTTTTCTCATAGATGGGGATAGAGAGGATTGCGTCATTGATGATGATGAACCTACTAGCTTCCAGCAGGCCATCCAGAGCGGGGACTCGGTACGATGGCTAGATGCAATGCGGACCGAAATGGAGTCCATGTACACCAACAAAGTATGGACTTTCGACTTTGCTCCAGGTGGGGTAAAACCCATAGGATGCAAATGGATCTTCAAGAAAAAGATTGGTGTAGATGGACAGGTGGAAACCTATAAGGCTAGACTTGTTGCAAAGGGTTTTCGTCAAAGACCTGGTTTGGACTATGACGAGACTTTTTCTCCAGTGGCTATGTTCAAATCCATTCGGGTCCTTCTTGCTATTGCCACCTTCCATGATTATGAGATCTGGCAGATGGAGGTAAAGACGGCTTTTCTAAATGGTAATTTAGAAGAGTGCGTCTATATGGATCAGCCAGAAGGCTTCAATCAGAGTGGGAGCAGCGGGAAAGTATGCAAGTTGCTTAAGTCCATTTATAGACTAAAGCAGGCATCGTGGAGTTGGAACATCTGTTTTGATGAAACGGTCAAAGAATAGGACTTTATCAAAAATCCAGATGAACCATGTATATATAGTAAAATTGTAGCACGAACTGTCGTATTCCTCGTCTTGTACGTGGATGACATTCTATTAATAGGAAATGACATTCCTATGCTGCAATCTATCAAAGGATTCTTGTCACACAGGTTCTCCATGAAAGACCTGGGTGATGCCTCTTACATTCTGGGGATCTGGATCTATCGTGATAGATCCAAGAGGATGTTGGGACTTTCACAGTCAATGTATATCAACACTATACTAAAAGATTCAGTATGGAAGATTCAAAGCGCGGTAATCTACCGGCTAGTCAGGGAATCACCCTCTCCAAAGAGATGTCTCCCAAGACTGATTTGGAAAGGGAACGCATGTCTATTATACCCTACGCTTCTGCGGTAGGCTCTATAATGTATGCGATGTTGTGCACCAGACCAGATGTAGCTTACGCACTGAGCGTGGTAACCCGGTATCAGTCAGACCCAGGGGAGAAGCACTGGATAGCAGTAAAGAACATTCTCAAGTACCTAAGAATGACTAAGGAGATGTTCTTGGTTTACGGCGGAAAAGACCTCAAGATCGAGGCCTTTGCTGATTCTGGCTTCCAGAGTGATAAGGATGACTCCAAGTCCATGTCAGGTTATGTCTTTACCCTTAATGGAGGGGCGGTGTGCTGGAAGAGCTCCAAGCAGGACACCGTTGCAGACTCGATGATGGAAGCGGAGTATATTGCTGCTTGCGATGCCGCAAAAGAAACGGTCTGGATGAAGAAGTTCCTAACAGAACTTCAGGTGGTTCCTACCATTATTGATCCAATACCTCTGTATTGCAACAACAATGGAGCTATAGCTTTAGTGAAGGAACCCAGGTCCCATCAGAAGTCCAGACACATCTTAAGGCGGTATCACCTGATCAGGGAGATCATAGATCGCCGGGAGATCGAGGTCCGAAGTCTTGCTACAGAGGAGAACATTGCTGATCCATTCACAAAGGCCCTACCTTAGATTCATTTCGAGAGGCTACTTGAGATCATCGGTCTACAATATGCCAGTACATGGCCCTAGTGCAAGTGGGAGATTGTTAGTGTATATGCCCTAGGGGCCATTATTGTATCATACTAGCTTGTATATTACTTAATGGAAGCTTGGGGTATTCACAGTTATATAACAGTCTTGCTAAACATGGTATTATGCTACTTGGTTTTCTCTATCTTAATATGTATGTACGTATTGATAGAGCCCTTAAGATCTTGCTTGACTACCAGCGTTGTGATGGCAGTCACACTAGTGGGGGCTGGGTAGTCTACAAGCACATCCTTTTTCAGGTCCCTAGTCGTAGGATTATCGAGACAGGGCATCGATACTCCGGAGTAGACTAGTGTGTACGCTTCTCATCCCAGTTGGGGAGATGGTCTGTCCCACAGCCGTCAGTACGTCGTACTGGAGATAGTATACAGATGCTCGTTGGGTTACGGGTACACCGAACATGACTCACAGGGAACTGTTGGTTGGTATTATACCCGTCGTCAGTTAACAGTTCCAGGTGACATGAGTACAGCATAGTCCGCAGACTTGACACTGCTGCTTCGCCTCGAGTGTGTTCCCACTGTTCTTAGATTGCTACCCTACCACGGCTTAAAGGAGTCGTGCAAACAGGTAGCAGTTGGGTGTAGTCCCGAAGCACTTGGAGGCAGTGGCGGTTAGACAGGATTCGTCTCTCCTGGTATTGGGAGTTGATATCGTGCTGTGTCAGAGAGCCATTACGCAAAGTCCCTGGCCAGGGCAAGCGAGATTTACTGGTAGGTTTTCCAGTAGTTTCTCAAGGTGTAATGGGCTATGCTCCGACACGACTTATACCGCTATTAGGGGACTGACGCTTGCCGCCTTCCTAGGCCCGATATGCGATAGTCCTAGACGAACAGACCCAACTGTACGGAGATTGTCACATCAGGCTCAATAGGAGTTCGGATGGGTTTCCTCATCGGCCTTCTTATCGACATCTACCTGGGGACCATTACGTACAGCTAGTGTCGCTTGCGGTCTGTGGTTAAACCCACTGCCAGCGTAGTGGTCAAGTCTTTAGAGTCCCACACAGAGAGTTTCCCTGCTCCAGGCGAAATGATATAGAGGTCGTATGGTTTTACGACAAGTTCGGACGCATACGCGTGTTTACGCACGTACGACGTTCGGACAGTTTTTACTAGCCGGCTTTGGTTTAAGCCAGATTCTAGTATCGTATTATTGGATTTATACAGTCTAAAGTTTTTCCGTGTTTTCACGGATAGGAGGGGCATTCTCGTAATTTGGAGGGAAGCTTCTAGAAGTATGGTGACTTGAGGGTTTAGGTGGCATTTACATTAAATGCATTTGTGACTCATTAGATGAATCATTCAAGTGAGTTAATGAAGCATTTATTGCTTAATGACTCACTTGATGATTCATTGCATATATTAAATGAAGCATGATGATAAATCATTTAGATTTATTTATTTGATTTTCTTTATGCTTCATGATATATTAGAAGTGAGAAACATTTTCATATCATGATCTTGCTCACCTTCTCTCTCCTCAAGCTCTCTCTCTTCAAACCTTAATCCTACCCTCTCATGTGTTGAGATCAAGGATTAGCTAGACTATTTAATCCATAACCATACTCTATATCATCTAGGTGACTTTGATTAGCAACTAAAGAAACCTAGTTACCTCAAGATTAGAGGCAAAGCTTGGAGTAGAAGCTCTCGGGTGGATCGTCTATTACATAGAGGAGGCCGATGAGGAGGTGGATAACGAGAAGACGAAGGACTAGGTTCTTTAGGTATAATCTCTTTTCATAGTAGTTAACAACTCCTATGTTAGTGTTAGTTATAGTTTAGCAAAGATCCTTTCGGTTGGTCGATGTTAGTTTAAAGAAAAAGATTGTTTTTCATATTTCCGCCTCCCCGCAACTCGTGGGGTGCTAAACATCGACTTACAATATTGTTCTTGACTCGCTACAGTTTTGATAAAAATGGATTTTTTCAGAAAACAGTAGTGGGAGTATGGTTGAACTGGAAGTGATTCCAGAACCGCAAACGATTACTGAAAATTTGATAAGAACCTAAAGATTCAATCTTGTTTGACATTCCATTAGCCACTCCGCAGATATGGTGGGTAACCTTAGGCACCCGAGAGGTACTCTGGTAGCCTCAAGGACGGTGACAGGGAGGTTCTTGTTTACCCAGACTTGCCATTGCTGTTGTTCCAGACTGTGAGACCCGGCAGGAGGATGAGTATAGCGTCGTTCTAAACTTGCTTTAGAAGTGTACGTGTATATGACTCTGCCTGAGGGTTGTCGTAGTTAGTAGGAGCAGCGGAAGCATAGTGGACAAGTAGCTTATGTCTATTTATGGACTAAAGCAGATATAGCGGACATAGATCATCTATTTCTGATGTGACAGTCATAGGTCTGACTTCATCAGAATAGGGGATGGATCTGTTAAGAAGGTAGTAGGGTTTGATGTCCTGGTATTTGGATGACATACACAGAGTAGGAAGTGATATTCCTATACTACGATCGGTTATACTTTGGTTGTCACACAGTGGTTTCTCCACATGGGAAGTGGATATTATATCAGATATTCTGGTTACTACATCTATGGCTTTAGATCTTGATTTGGGTAATTTCCCAATATGGGTACTTAGACAACATTCTAAAGGTGTTTTAGAATGGATGACTCCTGGCACGGTAGTGTAGCTGCAGGTAATGGATTCACCCTCTCTAAAGGTGTCTTGCAGACTAAAGGGGAGAGGGATGTGCATGATTGGCAGATCACTTGCTTAGGCAATTGAGTCAATCATGAGATGTCAAGTACCACACCAGATGTTGTTTTTGCACTAGATGCAATAAGTTGATATTAATCCTATCTTGGAGAAACGTTCGGAAGCAGTTTTAGAACACAAGTGGATGTTCTAGGGGAATGATAACGGCAGCCTCCTTTAGGAGACAGTTATCATTCCAGGCTTCCAAGAAAACCTGGATGACAGAGTGGCAGTCAGAGTTATAGTTTTCCCTCTGACGAGGGGCAGTATTTTGGACAGGTGGTCTAAGTGGATACTGAGGCGAGGGGCAGTATTTTGGACAGGTGGTCCAAGTGGATACTGAGGGAAGTGTGGCTCAGAATACTGATTAAGTTCAGTTTACGATACAGTCTAAGAAGTTTGGATTTGGAGTTCATTTATGAACTAGGTCCCATCAGATATCCAGACATATTCTAAGACAGGTATTGCTCTTTTCGGGAGATGGCTTTCTCCGTGAGCTTGAGATAAAGAGAGACATAGAAAGAAACATCAGGACGGATCTACTCACTGAGGCTATTCCTCGAACGCAATAGTTTCGCAAACGGACTTTGTGAGACTGATTAGTAGAGGAGTTGGGTGTCCGGTATCACACGGGCTGTGAGTATGCGACATCGCAATAATTAGCCTTGAGTGCAAGTGGGAGATTGTTTGATATAGTGCCCTCAGAGTCAATTATTGGATCACAGGCACGTGATTGCAATGATTGAGGGAGGACCTATACCGGTAGGACAGTCTTACTCAAGATGATAGTATGCTATCTGGTTTATCATTATCATCGTGTACAGCTTTAGGTAACCTTACAGGTCACTATTGCGCATTGATAGTGCCCTTAGGATTCTTGCTTGACGGCCAGCAGTATGATGGCGATCATATATGTGGGAGCTGGGGTCTATAAGCACATCCTTAAAAGGTCCCTAGTCATGGGAGTTTTCGAGACAGGGCATCGATACTCCGGAGTACACTAGTGTATACAGTCGAGACCCCGACGAGGGGCGGTGTCCGGTCTCACAATCCATTGGTGTCAGTTGGTTCACCTAAGATGTATACAGGTGCTCATTGGGTTATGAGTACACCGGACAGGACTCGCCGGGAACATGCTAGTTGGTATTATACCTGATGTCAGATAGCAGTTCCCTGGTGACATGTGTACAGGTTAGTTCATCGACCTGAGATCGTCATTTGTCTCGTGTGAGTTCCCACTGTGCTTTGATTACTACCCTACCACGGCTCAAAGGAGTCGTGCAAACAGGTTTTAGTTGGGTATAGTCCCGAGCCACATGGAGGCAGTGAGCGGATCGGCAGGGGTTTCGTCTCTCGCGGTATTGGGGGTGAGATCGCACTGTGTCTAGGAGAGCCATTACACGCCAAGGCAGGAGATTTACTGGTAGGTATTCCAGTAGTATCTCAGGGTGTTCTGGGCTACACTCCGACACGACTTGTACCGCTTTTGGGGGTCTGACTTTTACTAACCCCTAGGCCCGCCATGCGATGCTCATAGACGAACGGACCGGACTGTTTGGATATTGTCACTGACAGGTTCAGTAGGGTGTCAGGATGAGTTCGCTCATTGACCTCCCTTTTGGTCAATACCTGGTGGCCCGTTACGTACGGCTAGTACCTCTGACGAGCTAGTGGTTAAATCCACAGCCAAAGTATTAACGAGTCTTTAGAGTCCCCCACAGACAGTTTTCAAGTTTTGGGCGAAACGTTGTAGAGGTCGTATGGTATTATGGCAGGGTTCGATCATATACGTGCAGTGGTGCACGGATCATGATCGGACGGATCATACTAGTGGGCTTTGGTTTAAGCCGGATCCTAGTATTAGATTTGTTGGATTACTTTAGTCTCATCGCATTCGCATTTGGTCGGAATGCGGATGCAGGTATGTATATACAGGTGAGGGGTATCCTTGTGATCCGCCACGAGTTTACTTTAGATGTTGCCGTATCTTTTTATTGTTGTAAACATTTGGATTAATATTTGCATATGGAAATTGTGAGCTAGAAATCATCATGAGGTGCATTTAATGTGACACATGCAACCTAGTGACTCATGGTCTCTTTGATTGTGCATATGTCACATTGCGTGATGGATGTGTGGGTTGAAATGAGAGGAGGAGAGAGAAGGGCAGCCATGTATGAGGGTTAGCTCTTATATTTTTCATTCTAACACAACTCTCTCTCTCTCATTTTATCACACATACAACAAAAGAAAAAGAAAGCTTCTTCTTCTTCTTCCTCTAGCTCACAACCTCCATTGATGGCTTCATCTTCAACCTCCATCCATGCAATGGATGCAAGAGACAAAGTTGTCACAACATTCTCTACTTCACCTTGGACACGTCAGCTAGCGAACTTCGTGCCCGAGTTACTTCGGATAAAGCGAGAGCCCGTAAAAAGACTCGAAGATGTGGTGCTCTTTTCGACGAGGAGATCGAGACCGGAGATGCCGCGAGGAGCTTGGGATGGTGGCCAAAGACCGAAGGACACGGATCAATCGGTATAGCTTTCCAACCCTTTCTCTAGTTTCTAGTTGTAGGTTAATGGTTCGATCCGGGATTTAAAATATGCGATAGCGCCGGTTTCTAGTTTGAAAAAGTTTTCATTTCCGCATTTTGGCCTCGGACAGACGGCCGGGGCGCTACCGTGCACTTACAGGATCATGCGGCTGCGCTGCTTTAATGTTATCGATCAAGGATGACTGTACATGCAATTGCATCAGTTGTCTCGAAGAATATGGTAGTACGATCTCCAACTCGAACCTCTGAAGATCAGCTATAATCTCCTTCTATGCTGTCAACATCCGTATTGCTGGCAACCGACTTAGAGCATCCGACACTATATTAACCTTCCCCCGATGGTATTTTAGATCATGATCATAGTTAGCCATCAGCTCCAACCATCTACGCTGCCTCATGTTGAGCTCTTTCTGTGTGAACACATATTTTAAGCTTTTGTGATCGGTAAATACTTCTACCCTTTCGTCCAATAAGTAGTGTCTCCAAATTTTCAAAGCAAAAATCACTGTTGCTAGCCCCAAATCATGAGTTGGGCAGTTCTTCTCATGAGTCTTCAATTGTCTCGATGCATAAGCTATAACCTTCCCATGCTGCATTAGAACACATCCTAAGCCTTTCCCAGATACATCGCTGTGAATAACCAACCCTCCGGAATTGTTTGACACGGTCAGAATAGGAGCGGTGGTAAATCTTTACTTCACCGCTTCAAAAGCTGACGCACACTTCTCGGCCATGTGAATGGTACCTCCTTTCGTGTTAGCTTGGTCAATAGTTCTGCTATTCGAGCGAAGTTCTCCATGAACCTTCTATAGTATCCGGCAAGACCAAGAAAACTTTTGAACTCCCCTACCTTCTTTGGAATTGGCCAATCATGAACAGCTGCAATCTTTTCAGGGTCAACGACAATTCCATCTTCAGATACAACATGACCCAAGAACTTTACTTCTTCGAGCCAAAACTCGCACTTGCTCATCTTAGCATATAACTTTTCTTGTCTTAACGTCTTCAATGCGATTCTCAAGTATTCTGCATACTCTTCCTTGCTCCTCAAATAGACCAGAATATCATCAATAAACACCACCACGAACTGGTCCAAGTATGGCTAAAAGATTCGGTTCATTAAGTCCATAAATATTGCTGGTGCGTTAGTAACTCCAAATGGCATCACCAAGTACTCGTAATACCCATATCGAGTTCGGAACAATGTCTTGCAAATATCTTCTGATTTCACTCGAACTTGATGATATCCGGATCTCAAATCCAATTTCGAGAATACCCTCACGCCATTGAGTTGATTAAATAATTCGCCGATGGGAGGGATGGGTACTTGTTCTTAATAGTCACCTGATTTAACTCGTGATAGTCGATGCACATCCTCCGCGTGCCTCTTTCTTTTTGACTAGAAGAACTGGAGCTTCCCACAGTGAACTATTGCTGTAAATCCAACCCTTCTTTAGTAATTCAGAAACTTTCCTTTTTACCTCTTCCAGTTCCACCGGTGCCATCGGATAATAAGCTTTCGAAATTAGCGCTGCTACAGGAATAAGATCAATTGCAAACTCCATATCTCGTTTAGACGGTAAACTCGAGATGTCCTTAAACACATCCATGAAATCCCGAACTGCTATCAACGCTTCATCTGCAACTTGTTTACGAACTTCACCCTTCAGTAAACGGTTCCCTTCATCATGAATTTTCAAGTTTGTTCTAAGACTTATGGGTTATTAGCCCACCACTCTTCCGCTACACTACTCTGATAATTGGAGGCGGGTCTGTCAAAACTTCTTCAATCAAATATCTTATATCTGATCGTCCTTGAAGCGGTCTATACCAGCTCCCGTTGGGGTTAATCTCGAACTACTGTAATCTTCAAAAACTTCTCATGTATTTCTCCTTATTCTTCGAAACGCAAACGAATTGGTTCTTACTAGACGAGAGGAAAGATATGTCATGGTTGCTGGATTCAAGCTCGCAATAAAACATAAACTTATAAGTGTAACGACCCTGAATTTTCTGTACAAAATTTTTTATTTTTAAAGTACAGAAAGGAGTTTGCAAGCCTGACTACAACTTAAAAGTTATTTTTGTTTAACAACAGCAAGAAAGCACTTGTAGTTCATTGGTAAAGCCTTGCACTGCTGTGACGCAGCCCTGTGTTCAATACCCTCAGCCACATATTATTTTTTAATGATTTTTCTTTTAAACTTTTTGGAAGCCCAAAAGTTAACACGTGCAATACAGGTAAAAATGAAAAGTCAGGGAAATCTAACATGTGCAAAATATTGTATGAACTGAGAGGGACACGTGTACACAATCCTATGGCCCAACTGCATAGAATGGTCGGCGGGATCGGGAATTCCACCGGCGCCGACGGGTTAACCATGGGTAAAAGCCCCTATGCTTTGCCCACATGACCCTTTGGCCTACCCCCATTACCTCCATACTGTTTGTTTTCTCTGCAAATTAATAGAGACTTCAATTTCATCCTTAATTCCAATTTTAAATGCTTTTTAATTCTTTCTTCAATTCTGAAACCCTAATTTCACACTAAAAATAAACCCCATACCCTAGCCCTTCTTCATTCTGAAAATTCTAGGAAAAAATATCAAATTTTCTTAAGTACAAGTGGATTAGAAGTGAAGTTAGCCTAAGGTCAACTTTCGGCGAGGAAACGAAGCATTTCCGGCGGTCCCGCGACATCACGACAATCTCAACCTCTCTCTATTTTTAAACCATGTCACTTGATAGTCCCTGTTTCCCCAATATTTAACCTAATAAAGAGCAAAGCTCTGTCGGAACTTAATGAGGCAGCGTCTCATGTGCTCTCCACGAGGGTGCCAATGCCAGAGCCAATCTGATAGGATTAAATCCTATGGTAGCGCCTCATGTGTTCCCCACGCGGGCGCCAATGTGCAAAGAAAAAGAGTACCCCATTTAAGAACTAAATTCTTAAGTGGCATCCACGCACGTAGCACGTGAGCGCCGGTGCACAGGTAGAATTAAATTCTACAATATTCTCTGTTAAACAGAGCCGTTGGATCAAAAATCCAACGGAGATGATAAAACATCAAAATACAGAATTAAATTCTGGTGGGAGAAAAAACATCCCCTAAATCTTTCTAAAATAAGAAAGCTATTTTCGGTTGGATAAAAGATCCATTTAAATTCTATTCTTGACTATATTCCCTCAATCTTTCTAAAAAAAATCGCACTCTGTAAAACAGAGAACCGATGGATTAAAAATCCAATGGTGGTTAAAAATCACCCTTTTACAGAATGAATTCTTTACCTAGAAAATATGTCTCTAATCTTGTTAAAAACAAGAACAATATCTTCTGTAAAACAGAGACGCTCGGATCAAAAATCCAACGGTGGGTAAAATTCCTCAAATCAATTTTGAGGCCAATTAAACCTATTGGGATCTCTCAATGAGAGATTTTCTCACAACTAATTAACTATTTACCTCTACTATATAAAGGACCCGAGACTTCAAGTCTCAGAGAGACAGAACCCCCCACAAGCTTCTGCAAAAAAAAGGGACAGTGAGCTCTGGAGAGAAAAGAGAATTTAATTCTCAAAAAAGAAGACTTGCTTCATTGAAAAATTAGGTAAAAAGGAAACAAAGAGATGATATTGTCTCTCTTTTACCTATTTGAGGGTTTAACCCTTCGCATAAGAACCGAGTTCTTTCCCTGAATCTGAGATCCACAAGACGAATCTCGCATAAGTTGCGAATTTAATTCTCATCGGGAAGATCTTGTTCTTGAGAATCAAATATTCAGAGAAGAATAAAGAAGAACATAAAAAGAACGGAGTTCATAATACTCCAGGAATTCAGAGTTTAGCTCCTTAAAGAATCCGATTCAAAATCCTCAAAACAGTGATTTTTGGTGGTCAAAACACCATTAAAGGAGGTTTAACCTCCCCGCACAAGATAAAAAATAGCGCCTCACGTGCTCCCCACGTGGACTCCCTCTTTAAATAGCGCCTGCAGGGGCTTGCGCCTGCAGAGAAGAGCATCCCCACAATCAAAAAACCCCTCATAAAAATGAGGGGAAATCTGATGAAGTCTGCTATAACGGCCGCATCTGTCCAAACCTTCGATATACGGTGCCGTAAATCAACTTGGTATCTTCGGAGAGGTGGACGGATAAAACAAAATAGCATCTGCCCCTAAAATTCAGGCCAGACGTCGCAACGTCCCGGTCCGTCTTTCGGTGGTAAACAGATTTTGGCACGCTCGGTGGGACATTTTCCTCTTTCCACTCCATACTCCGTGTGTAATGTCCGTGAACAAAATCGGTTGCTCTTGGATTCAAGGTACTAAGATTTGGTGTCTTTCTCCTGTTTAGAAGAGAATATCAATGGCTTTCAGCTGCACAACTTGCAACAGCAACTCCCGCTCCGCCGCAGCTGGAGTAATGACTTACGGGCCCAACGCGGCCTCCATCTTTTCAATGCCGGTGGGGTAAGTAACTCAAGCCACGACTGGATTGCTCTTCAGGACCATGCTCCTGCCAATGAGTTTCAGTGTCCCGGCGTCGCAAGAGGAAGCTCCCAAGAATTTGACCTTCGATCGACTTGCAACCACAATAGCCCCTCTCAATGGGTCGTCCAAATCTAATGTCTCAGTCTTCATCAGGCTGAGCCGAAGCTCAAACGGGCCCGTAAAGAGGCTCGTGATACCTGAAGGGGCTATACCAAAACAGATAGCCCTCTCAACTCCTTTTGTAGGTGAAGTCGTCAAAAGTTCTTCCCCTACCAGAAGATCGGTCTTTGAAAGATTGACCGTTCCTTCCCAAACTCTGCTAAGGACATCAGTCTTCAATAGGTTGACGCCAATAAAAGCCTCTCACCAAAGCCAGGGGCACGAAGAAGCTGCTTCCAAATATGAGGCGGTCCCATTTGCAAGACACGCTCGACGTCGCCACTGGCACGGAGTGAGAAAATCTGGAGGCAATTCCTCCTCTGGACTTACTCCACCAGCTCCAATGGTGGAAGTTGACGCTGCTGTTCCAACCGGGAACAGCTTTGATCTACTCAGGAGGGTGCGAAAGAACTCTCCAACCACAGTGCTGAAGAAATCTCCCTTGCCTGCAGAAGCCATAATCCAGGAAAAGCCGGAACGTCCCCATCAACGGCTCTCCTCCCAAATTCACAGAATCTGGCGAAAAGTCCAAGACTCTGTGATCGAAAAAAACTACTCTCATCGACCGAAGAAATTGAATGTTTGATAGGAGAAAGACCATACCTCCATTATACAACAAGGGACGTCTTCTACACAGGTGCCTGTTACAACAGCTCTTTCAACTTCAATCTCCCACAAAAGGATGAGGCTGGAGAAAATCCCACCGCCTGCGGCAAATTCCACAGGCAATGGACCTAAACTCCCCAAGTCTGGGGCATGATCGTGGATACGGTCTACATGGATTCCGGGGAAGAGGAAAGTTATGCTTTCGTAGGTCATCGACCGCAAACTTGGTCGTTGACAAAAGCTCAGAAGCAACAACAAAAGCTCCAGGAAATGCTGATCAAAATTTTAGCACTTACCGGGCAGAAAGAAAGTTCGGAATCAGTATCCAAACAGCGCTAAGAGCAGGTGACCGATACAGAGTCTCTGCGAAGGGTGCTTGAAAGAAAAGACAAGTAGGCCACGGAACAAGCTGCTAACATAAAGCAGATGGCGTTTTTGTTCCAGGACATGGTTAGAATGATGATCCAACCAGAACCCCCAGCCGAAAATCCGGCGATAATCATCGATGATGACAGAGGGGAAACATCAAACCCCCTTCCGGCTTTATCAGCGGCCAAAGTGGAAACAATCTCTAAAGCTGCTATGGATGATTATATAGCTCAACAAATACGAGCTCATCAAGCCAATGAAGCGGCTGGCGAAATTGTCAGAATTGGGCGACCGTATCCAGGCTGGTATGACCAAATCAAATACCCATCGGGATATACGATCCCCAAGTTCCATGTGTACAAGGGGATAGGCAACGCACTGTAAGTCGATGTGCAACACCCCACAAGTTGCGGGGAGGCGGAAATATAAAAAACGATCTTGTTCTTGAAGCATATATCGACTAACCGAAGATCTTTGCTAAACGATAATTAACAACTACCATAGAAGTTCTTAGCTACTATGTAAAGAGATTATACCTAGTGATACGTGTCCTTCATCTTTACGATCTCTTCATCCTCCTCAGCCTCCTCCAAGTGATAGATGATCCATCCGAGAACCCCAATCCAAGCTTCACCTCAAAACTTGAGATAACTAAGTTTCTCTAGTTGCTAATCAAAGGAACTTAGATCATATAGAGTTAGGTTATGGGATGTTTAGTCTTTTCTAATCCTTGTTCTCAACTCATGAGTGGTAGGATTAGAGCTTGAAGAAAGAGTGAGCTTGAGGAGAGAGAAGGTGAACTAGAATTATGAAAATGAAATTGTTTCTCACTTGATATATGAAGCATAATGAATAAATCAATAAATGAATAATAAGAGATTATTCATCATGCTACATAAATGTATTATGAGTGATTCACTATATGAGTCATTAAGCATTTAATAATGCATTAATGACATAGTGAATCACACATTATAAGTCACAATATCATTAATGACAATGCCACCTAAACCCCTCAAGTCACCATGCTTCTAGAAGCTTCCCGGAAATTACGAGAACGCCCCTCCCATCCGTAAAAACACGAAAAAACTTTAGACTGTATAAATCCAATAACCTGATACTAGAATCTGGCTTAAAACAAAGCTGTCTAGTAAAAACTGTCCGAATGTCGTACGTGCGTTTAAACACGAACTCTTGTCGTAAAACCATACGACCTCTATATGGTTTCGCCTGGAGTTGGGAAAACTCTGTGTGGGACTCTAAAGACTCGACTACTACGCTGGCAGTGGGTTTAACCACAGACCGCAAGCGGCACTAGCTGTACGTAACGGTCCCCAGGTAGATGTTGATAAGAAGGCTAATGAGGAAACCCATCTGAACTCCTACTGAGCCTGTCCGTGACAATATCCGTGCAGTCCGGTCTGTTCGTCTAAGAGTATCGCATGTATGGTCTAGGGAGGTGGTAAACGTCAGACCCCTAATAACCGTACAAGTCATGTCGGCATGGCTCAATCACCATCCGAGAATCTACTGATCAATCTATCGGTAATTCTCAATCAGCCCTGGCCAGGGACTTATGGTAATGACCAACCGATCACCGTGCGATATCAACTCCCTATACCGGGAGAGACGAATCCCTAACAGTCACTCACTGCCTCCAAGTGGCTCGGGACTGTGCCCAACTAAAACCTGTTTGCACGAATCCTTTGAACCGTGGTAGGGTAGTAATCAAAGCACAGTGGGAACTCACACGAGACAAATGACGACTTTAAGTCAACGGACTATCTACACACATGTCACCTGAGAACTGCTATCTGACGTTAGGTATAAATACCATCCAGTCAGTTCTCGGCGAGTCCTGTCCGGTGTACTCATACCCAGTGAGCATCTGTATACAATCTTAGGTCCACTCCACCAATGGCTGCGGGACCAATCCATCGCCCCTCCTCAGGGTCTAGATATGTATACACCAGTCTATTCCAGAGTATCGATGCCCAGTCTCTATACTCCTGCGACCAGGGACATCTAAGGATGTGCCTATTGACTATCCAGCTCCCACTAGTATGACTGCCATCACAACGCTGGTAGTCAGGCAAACACCCTATGGGCTTTATCAACATGTATATATATGAATACTACGCAAAATATATTATATGTTAAGATAAAGACAAACCAAATAGCGTACTATCATATTAAACAAGACTTTCATGTACATACATATCCCTAGCATCCTATACAATGAAGGCCTCTAGGGCATATATATCCAACAATCTCCCACTTGCACTAAGGCCTATAATTGGCGCAATGAGTACCCAATGTCTGCACTAGATCCAGTTGTTGGCGTACCGCATGCCCAACATCTTAAACAGCCTCTCGAACTGGACTTGAGGGATGGCCTTGGTGAATGGATCTGCCGTATTGTCTTTTGTGTCCACTCTCCTTACCTTGATTTCCCGACGATCAACGATCCCCTGATCAGGTGAAAACGCCTTAAGATATGCCTGGATTTCTGATGGGACCTCGGTTCCTTCGCTAATGCTACTGCCCCATTGTTATCACAATACAAAGGTATTGGATTGGCAATGGACGGAACCACCTAAAGTTCAGAGATGAACTTCCTCATCCAGACAGCCTCTTTTGCGGCTTCACTAGCAGCTATATACTCAGCCTCCATAGTTGAGTCTGCGACGGTATCCTGTTTGGAACTCTTCCAACATACCGTCCCTCCATTGAGGGTAAACACAAAACCCGAAATGGATTTAGAATCATCTTTGTCACTTTGGAAGCCGGAGTCGGTAAAAGCCTCTACCTGGAGGTCCCTATTACTGTAAATCAAGAACATCTCCTTAGTCCTTCTCAGGTACTTGAGAATGTTCTTTACCGCTATCCAATGCTTCTCACCTGGGTCAGACTGATACCTACTTACTACACCAAGTGCGTAAGCTACATCTGGTCTTGTACATAACATCACATACATTATAGATCCTACTGCCGAAGCATAGGGTATAATGCCCATGCGAGCCCTCTCTTCATCAGTCTTTGGAGACATCTCTTTTGAGAGGGTGATCCCGTGACAAGCGGGCATATTACCGCGCTTGGAATCTTCCATACTAAATCTCTTTAGTATAGTGTCAATATACCTGGACTGTGAAAGTCCCAACATTCTATTAGATCTATCACGATAGATCTTAATGCCCAAAATGTAGGTTGCATCACCCAAGTCTTTCATGGAGAATTTCTATGACAAGAAGAGCTTTACTGATTGTAGCATAGGGACATCATTCCCTATCAGTAGTATGTCGTCGACGTACAAAATGAGGAAGACTACTGTTCCTTCTACACTTTTTCTATAAATACATGGTTCATCTATATTTTTGATAAAGTCAAATTATTTGACTGTCTCATCAAAGCAGATGTTCCAACTTCGATGGATTTAAGCAACCTGCACACTCTTCCGCTGCTCCCACTATCTAAGAAACCTTCTGGTTGATCCATGTAAACACTCTCTTCTAAATGTCCATTTAGAAAAGCTATTTTTACATCTATTTGCCAGATTTCACAGTCATGGAAGGCAGCAATGGCAAGCAGGATCCGAATGGATTTAAGCATAGCTACAGGTGAAAAGGTTTCATTATAGTCCAATCCTGGTCTTTGACGAAAAACCTTTTGCAATGAGTCTAGCTTTGTAGGTTTCCACTTGTCCAAGTGCACCAATCTTCTTTTTGAAGATCCATTTGCATCCAACTGGTTTCACCCCAGGAGGAGCAACTTCTAAAGTCCATACTTTATTGGTGTACATGGATTCCATTTCGGATCTCATAGCATCTAGCCACTTCACCGAGTCAATACTAGTGATAGCCTGCTGAAAACTAGTAGGCTCATCATTATCGATGATGCAATCCTCTCGATCCCCATCTAGAAGAAAACCATAGTATCTCTCAGGAGGATGAGAAAGCCTATTAGATTTGCGGAGTGGCATTGATTTGTCATGTTCTATTGAAATATGAGGTTCTACTAAGTTCTCGGTAGCAGTTTGAGGTTCTAGAATTTCTTCCAGCTCTACCTCGCTCCCACTAATTTCTTTTGCAAGAAATTCGCTTTCTAAGAAGACAATGTGGCGAGCGACAAACACCTTTTGTTCTTCAGTGTGGTAGACCATGTACCCCCTTGAATGTTTGGGGTATCCTATAAACTTGCACAAAACCGATCGTGTCTCGAGCTTGTCCGGACTATGCTTTTTAACATATGCCGGACACCCTCATATCTTGATATACTTGAGATATGGTCTCTTCTCGCTCCATATTTCATATGGAGTGGTAGGCACAGACTTAGTTGGAACTCTATTCAATAAGTATGCTGCTGATTCTAGAGCAAATCCCCAGAAGAAAAGTGGCAACTCAGCACTACTCATCATTGAACGCACCATATCTAATAGCGTGCGATTCCTCCTTTCTGATACACCATTATGCTGAGGTGTATAAGGCGGAGTAAGCTGAGAGAGAATTCTATTCTCTTTTAAGCATTCAAGGAAACTGGTACTTAAGTATTCTCCACCTCGATCAGATCGAAGTGTCTTGATGCTTTTACCAGTTTGTTTCTCTACTTCATTTTTATACTCCTTAAACTTCTCAAAGGTCTCGGATTTATGTTTCATTAAGAACACATGTCCATACCTAGAGAAGTCATCAGTAAAAGTGATGAAGTAGGAGTGACCGCTTCTCGCATATGTAGACATTGGACCACATACATCACTGTGTCCAAGTCCCAAGAGTTCTGTGGCTCTTGCTCCGTGTCCGGTGAACGGAGATTTAGTCATTTTTCCTTTGATACATGATTGAAAAGTTGCATATGATGAATATTCAAACGGATCTAGATATCCATCTTTATGTAACTTAGTCAACCTTGTTTCGTTTATATGACCAAGTCTACAATGCCATAGGAAGGCTTGATTTGAATCTGGAGCCTTTCTTTTAAGTGTGTTTTGAATATTGAAAATTCGAGGTTGATTAAGTATGTATATGCCGTTTTCTAGTGTGCCATACCCAATCAGTTCTTGATTTAGGAGAAATTTCATGACATTTCTTTCAAGCGCAAAATTATATCCTTCATTAGATAACAAAGATACTGATATAATATTACATAATATACTGGGAATACAAAAACAGCTGTACAACACAAAAATGTGCCCACTAGTCAACCCTAGGTGATATTCCCCTATTGCAATAGCATCTACATGCATTCCATTGCCCATCTGGAGAGTCGTATCACCTGTCCCCAGTACTCTACTATTTCTCAGATCCCGCAATGAATTACAGATATGAGAACCAGAACCGCTATCAAGTACCCATGATGTAGAGTTTACTGAAAGACAATTTTCGATTACGAATACACCTGAAGCAGAAGCAACAACTTGCTTCTTGTCCTTGGCTGTGAAGACTATACAGTCCTTCTTCCAGTGCCTTTGCTTGTGACAATAAAAGCATTCGTTTATATCTGCTTTCACCCTTCCTGCCTTGTTCGTTCCCTGCACCTTCTTGACCCCACCCTTCGGTTTGGTGGCTTTCATCTTCTTCTTCCCTTTATCTTTCGCTTTAGATTTAGAAGAGGATGATTGGCCAACATACAGTACGGGGGTCTTCTCCTTTTTCAACGAGGTCTCTGCTACCCTCAACATGTTGAGGAGTTTTGGAAGATCAGCTTCCATTTCGTGCATGTTGAAGCTAAGCACGAACTGAGAGAAGGTGTGGGGAAGGGACTGCAAAATCAAGTCGATATACAAATCATTCTCTAGCACGCATCCCAGGTTTGCGAGTTCCTCAATGAGGCTGATCATTTTGAGGACGTACTCTCCTACAGGCGATCCTGGACCTAACCTCATATGGAAGAGTTTCCTTGAGGTCTCGTACCTCGCGATACGGGAGTGCTCTCCATATAATTCCTTAACATGGAGAAAGATGGATATAATATCCATACTCTCGTGCTGTTTCTGGAGTTCATTGTTCATGGACGCCAGCACGATACATTTAGCTCGCTCACAGTCTAGATCCCAGGTTTTGCGAACTTCCTTGTCCACAAATGAGGAATCTGGTCCAGGGATAAGGGGAGGAACAGTGGTGGTAACATATGCTACTTTGTCATAAGTCAGTGCAATGTTGACGTTCCTTAGCCAATCTTTATAGTTCTGCCCGGTGAGTATATTTTTTTCAAGTAATAGTTTTAGTCCTGTTATGGTAGCTGCTAGAGAGAGAGAAAAGAAAAACACTCAGCATATGCTTCTTGCAAGTTTAGATTGGTTATCATTTTATCTAAACAGGATGGCTCCCACTGTTTCCTCAAATCCTTCTTTAAAACCTAAAAGAAGAACTAGTCAGGATTTAATCACACGTCACAATACTTGCTTAACCTTTCAGCCAGGCCAGTGTTGGTACTTCGAGGGAGGTTTTCCAACGCTTTCGCGAAGTTCCTTAATTAAATAACCTCTTTTCCCTGGAGGCATAGCCCCTCTAACACCTTTCTGGAGACCTACTTGGTTTATAGCATTGATTGTTAAGTGAGAATGTTTCCCGAGAGTAATCCTACTCATCCGTGGGATCGGGATCCAACTATCATTGCATGATGTACTATATGGAAGCCACTCTAGTCACCACACTCCAGAAGGTATGCTAAATCTGCAAGTTTCCTTTATGTTTGAAACTCCCGATGTGAGTTTTTACCCCAAGCTCTTATGACCTTGACGTAGGCCAACAAATCATAAGACGCAAGTCAAGTTCTACCCGTCGTTGTCCTGATTAATTTAGGTACATTGTATATGCCCTTGACGTAGGCCAACAAGGTTGTACGTCTGTCCTATACTAATGCATCTATTTTTGCAACAAATAAGCAAACACACTGCTACCATCCACTATGCCTTGACGTAGGCCAACAAGCATAGCATGAATACGATGTGTTGTCTATTTGAAACGACGGAGGGTTACAGCTGGTTTTTGACAAAAAACCATTAACGTAATGAACTTGATTTAATCGAAGGAACCATGATAGCTTTTATTAAAAGGAGCGGTTTAAGCTCGGCATTTAAAATTTGCTTTTTGAAGAAAACCTAGTGGTTTTGAAATTGTTCCAACGATTCAGTTTAGGTTTTATTTTTCTTTGCATTAAAAATAATGCGTCCCATCTTTAACCTATCATTACAGATAACAACGAAAATACAACGTCCTCTCATGCCATCCGCATTCGCCACGGGGTCCCGTCATCACCCGTTAGGTTACTTAACTAACGGCAGAGCGGGGGCTGGGCTAGTGCGGGTGTAAAACATAAGTGACGTCTAAATAGTTATCATATATAGATATTGTACATTCGTCAGACGCAATAATAGGCATTCCAGATCACAGATAAACTTTATTGGATATGCAAGCAATCCGCGTTTCTTTTGAGCCTGTAAGAAAAGACGGATTACACAGTTGTGATGAATAGCCATTACCCCACCCCAGACCCCTACGGGTACGGCAAACTACCCGCCAAGTACCCGAAGTGAAGCGGTCTCCCTCAACAACGTGAGTAGGCCACTAAGCACTTCGAAATACCCGGTAGTTTGTGTACCCCACCTTGGGTCTATCCTAGGATCTAAAACAGTAAAAAGAAATAATACAACGGTGGCTACAACCGCAACCTGGATGTGCCCCGCAAAATAATATTACATCTTATTACAATTACATCGAATGAATTAATACAATAACCCATCACAAAACCCCGGCTAATCATCACAACAATCCAATACAGTTCATAATCACAAACAGTTAAAACATTACAGATATGTGCAACCTCCTTCCAACCGACATACTAGCAGTTAGGGGAGGTTTACGAACACATAATACAGTTCACAGATATAATCAAATAAGCAAACATCGTATAATTTCGATCGATCAAACTCATTAGATTCTGCTTTAATACTTCTCTGTAAATCTGAGACCTGAGCAAAAAATAAACATTCCAGAAGAGACAAAACATTCACAGAAGAGTTACTGGGGAAATTTGGGGTGAATCGGGCTCAACTCGACCGCGGATCCGCGGCGGATCGGTGGGTTCGGCCGGGGTTCCGCGGTGTGTTGGCTGATGCATGCACCCAAATTTCTCCAGTGTTCTTAGGTTTCCATGTAGGTTATACTGGAGGTCCCTGAAAAAATTTTTGGCCTCATTTTAAAATCGACAGAAACTTTGTGAATACGATATCTTTTCCGGTTCGTTTTGCGTTCGAAATTCATACGAATTTGCAAGTGAGTTAATTATTGTTTAGTGAGGCTCTGATACCACTGTAAGTCGATGTGCAACACCCCACGAGTTGCGGAAAGGCGGAAATATGAAAATCGATCTTGTTCTTGAAGCATATATCGACTAAACGAAGATCTTTGCTAAACGATAATTAACAACTACCATAGAAGTTCTTAGGTACTATGTAAAGAGATTATACCTAGTGATACGTGTCCTTCATCTTTACGATCTCTTCGTCCTCCTCGGCCTCCTCCAAGTGATAGATGATCCACCCGAGAACCCTAATCCAAGCTTCACCTCAAAACTTGAGGTAACTAAGTTTCTCTAGTTGCTAATCAAAGGAACTTAGATCATATAGAGTTAGGTTATGGGATGTTTAGTTTTTTTTAATCATTGTTCTCAACTCATGAGTTGTAGAATTAGAGCTTGAAGAAAGAGTGAGCTTGAGGAGAGAGAAGGTGAACTAGAATTATGAAAATAAAATTGTTTCCCACTTGATATATGAAGCATAATGAAGAAATCAATAAATGAATAATAAGAGATTATTCATCATGCTACATAAATGTATTATGAGTGATTCACTATATGAGTCATTAAGCATTTAATAATGCATTAATGACATAGTGAATCACACATTATGAGTCACAATATCATTAATGACAATGCCACCTAAACCCCTCAAGTCACCATGCTTCTAGAAGCTTCCCGGAAATTATGAGAACGCCCCTCCCATCCGTGAAAACACGGAAAAACTTTAGACTATATAAATCCAATAACCTGATACTAGAATCTGGCTTAAAACAAAGCTATCTAGTAAAAACTGTCCGAATGTCGTACGTGTGTTTAAACACGTATTCGTCCGAACCCTTGTCGTAAAACCGTACGACCTCTATATGGTTTCGCCTGGAGTTGGGAAAACTCTGTATGGGACTCTAAATACTCGACTACTACGCTGGCAGTGGGTTTAACCACAGACCGCAAGCGACACTAGCTGTACGTAATGGTCCCCAGGTAGATGTCGATAAGAAGGCCGATGATGAAACCTATCTGATCTCCTACTGAGCCTGTCCGTGACAATATCCGTGCAGTCCAGTCTGTTCGTCTAAGAGTATCACATGTATGGTCTAGGGAGGTGGTAAACGTCAGACCCCTAATAATCGTACAAGTCATGTCGGTATGGCTCAATCACCATCCGAAAATCTACTGATCAATCTATCAGTAATTCTCAATCAGCCCTGGCCAGGGACTTATGGTAATGACCAACCGATCACCGTGCGATATCAACTCCCTATACCGGGAGAGACGAATCCCTAACAGTCACTCATTGCCTCCACGTGGCTCGGGACTGTGCCCAACTAAAACCTGTTTGCACGACTCCTTTGAACTATGGTAGGGTAGTAATCAAAGCACAGTGGGAACTCACACGAGACAAATAACGACTTTAAGTCAACGGACTATCTGCACACATGTCACCTGAGAACTGCTATCTGACGTTAGGTATAAATACCATCCAGTTAGTTCTCGGTGAGTCTTGTCCGGTGTACTCACACCCAGCGAGTATCTGTATACAATCTTAGGTGCACTCCACCAATGGCTGCGGGACCAATCCATCGCCCCTCCTCAGGGTCTAGATATGTATACACCAGTCTACTCCGGAGTATCGATGCCCAGTCTCGATACTCCTGCGACCAGGGACATCTAAGGATGTGCCTATTGACTATCCAGCTCCCACTAGTATGACTGCCATCACAACGCCGGTAGTCAGGCAAACACCCTATGGGCTTTATCAACATGTATATATATATGAATACTACGCAAAATATATCATATGTTAAGATAAAGACAAACCAAATAGCGTACTATCATATTAAGAAAGACTGCCATGTACATACATATCCCTAGCATCCTATACAATGAAGGCCTCTAGGGCATATATATCCAACACCCACATCAGCAGGTCACACAATTCAGGGCTTTATGCGGCAATACTGGAGGCGACGACAAAGTGTTGCTTTGCCAGTTCATTGGCAGCCTGTCAGAGACGACATTTTAATGGTACTCAGAGATCCTAAATGACTCCGTGAAAACATTTACAGAAATGGAACTACTGTTCACACCGCGGTTCGCAAGCGCAAGCGAGTGCACCCTGATCACGACATTAATCAATGCGAGGGTAAAGTTAGGAGAAACCTGGGTCCAATACGCGATCCGGTGGTGGAACCTATGGTCAAAATGCGAACAACGCATTGAAGAATCCCCTGCCATGGGCATGTTCATCGGGACTCTTGATCCTTAAACGACTGTGTCCCAGTTCATGACGTTCTTCAAGCCGACCTCCTTCCAGGCTCTGATCGACAAACTGGCCCAAACGGACCAGATAGGCCACGGGCCTTCCTCCTCAAAAAATGACCCTCGAAATGCCAAGGGTAAATGGAAAGTAGCCTTCGTTGCTAATACTCAACAACCCGGTGACCCAAAACCTGCCGCTCGCCAAAACAACGCGCAACTGAGCATGTCCCTGAAAGAAAGGCTGGGATGTGCTTACTCGTTTCCCCATGACAAGACGAGGAGACTGTTCGAGCTGACAGTGTGTAATAAACTCATCACATTGCCAGACCCATGACGTCCACCGCAACCTGGCGACGTCAACAACTCCAACTACTGGTCCTATCACAGAATGGTGAGCCACCCAATTGAGGATTGCTACATCTTCAAAAACTAGGTCGAGGACCAGTATCAACAGGGAAAGTTTGCGCTGTATGAGAATTGGAGGGTAACCCCACCATAAAAGCATGAGCCAAAGAGGACCTATACCGCGAGGAGAGGACCAACTCAATACTAAGAAGGGAAGAGATTTGTACTTGCCATATGATAACACTCTCAAAGGAGGGAGGGCACGAGACTATGGATGATTTCTTCAGGTGCTTCGCAAATGAAAATGAGGACGAGGTGATCTCAGAGCTTCCACCAGCGCCAAAAGAGATGGAAGACAGGATACACACTACGGTGGACAACCTAAGGAAAATTGACTTAGGGACGGAAAACGATCCGAGGCCAACGTTCGTCAGTGAGCTACTATCTAAAAAGCAGGTAGCCACTTTAAAGGATGAACTCATGCAATATAAAGACTACTTCGCATGGAACTATTCCGAGATGCCAGGTCTAGATCCAAAAGTAGCGATACATAAACTGGCCATATCGCGGACATCAAGCCAGTCAAACAAGTACCGAGAAGGATGCGACTCAAACTCGAGATGAGCATCAACGCTGAAGTCAAGAAACTGATCAACTCTGGCTTCATCCAGGAAGTTTAATACCCAGACTGGATCGCTAACATCGTTCTGGTGATGAAGAAAAATGGGACAGTGTGCATCTGCGTGGACTTTTGGGACCTCAATAAAGCTTGTCCGAAGGATAACTTCCCAATACCTGTTACCGAGTTGATGATCGACAACACGTCTACTCATGAAGTCTTCTCTTTCATGAATGGATCTTCAGGATATGACCAAATAAAAATGAATCCTGAAGACCAAAAACATACCGCTTTCCGGACTCCGCTGGGCATATTCTGCTATAGAGTGATGCCCTTCGGTTTGAAAAATGCTGGTGCTACGTACCAGAGGGCCATGACAAAGATCTTTGACCTCTCCATGAGACTGTCAAATGCTATATCAACGATCTTATGGTGAAAACAAAATCGTATGGGAAACATTGGGAACATCTGAAAACAGTATTCCAACATCTTCGGAAGTATAATCTAAAGATGAATCCTCTAAAATGCGCGTTTGGAGTCTCCTCAGGAAAATTCTTAGGATTCATCGTATGACACCGGGGTATCGAAATCGATCGCTCAAAGATTAAGGCGATTATGGAAATGCCCACGCCAAGAACTCTCAAGAAATTGTGATCTCTTCAAGGAAAGCTCGCGTATATCCGGCGGTTCATAGCCAACCTCTCCGGAAAATGCCATCCCTACAATTATCAAATGAAAAAAGGGACCCTGTTCATCTGTGATCAAAAGTGCCAAAAAGCACTGGACGAAATCAAGCAATACCTACAAAACCCGCCAGTTTTGACTGCTCCGGTAATGGAAAAACGCCTTATCCTATACAAAACGTCCCTTGAAGGTTCTTTAGACGCGTTATGGGCACAGGAGAATGACCAGGGAAAGGAGAGAGCTCTATACTATTTAATTCGAGTTCTACTGGGGGCAGAAAATAACTACTCCCCCATCGAAAAGCATTGTTTGGCACTAATCTTTGCGATAACGAAGCTCAGACACTACGCCTTGGCACATGAGGTCTATCTCATATCAAAGGTGGACCTTCTCAAATATTTGATGTCAAGGGCAATACTAACGGGAAGGGTTGCCAAATGGGCCCTCCTCCTGATGGAGTTTTTGTAGGGTTACTAGGCACTCTCACAAGGGTCTATAAGGCATCAAGCATGCCCGATTTAAATTTAGGCGTGCCGAACAATCCTAACCAAGTCCTTTAAACTAGAGATTAGGCGAAACAAAGTATGTTAAACACTTTAAAACTAAGAGTTTGGGATTACAACCTTTGTAGTCCGGTCCTTCATTTCTAAAGCTCCGTGTTGAGGTCCCTTCGCTGCGATCATCATGTTTCCGGACTATAGATAGGCTCCACGAAGAGAATGATGCAAACTTGCTTCCGATCTTCGATAACTAAGATGATCTACCTTGAAGTTTCTTTAACACAAGCTCTCACTCACTAAATGAAGTGAACATCCTAATCTAAATGGCTAGGATAGATTAGGAAGATGAAGTAGGATTTATGCTCTCATTTATTTTCTATTTCTCACACTAAATCATCACATAAAGAAAACCTAGAAAGCTTTCTCAATGCTCAAGCAAGAAGAACAAGAAGGAAAATCCTTTTGTGATAAATAATGAAAATTCAAGTGATAATTACAAATGCAACCATGGTTGATAATGAGAAGCTAACCATTGTAGAGAGTTAACTAGGGTTAAGGGTTTGGGTTGGGTTAAATAATGAGTCAGTAAAATATCAATCATAATATCTTAGCTCAGAACAAAAGAAAACCTTCTAGAAGGTTCAAGAAAGAACTAACCCAAATCAAACCCTAACCATGTTTAATCTCCACTAATCTTGTTGCATTAGTAATTATAACATGTTACAATATTATATATCACATATATAATATATTTTGTAAAAAAAGAAAATAATACAATTAACATATATCGCATATATATCAATGTATTACCCGAGTGAGAAAAAGAATCTTTTAGTGAGCTTATATTAGTTAATGTAATTTAATATATCAAATATATAATTATAAATTAAATTATCGAATCAACACTTGATCCGATAATCCGGCTATTTCACAAATAACCGACTAATATAATCTGTATCAATTCATCGAATCAACACTTGATCCGATGACCCGGCTATATCACATATACCCGGCTGATATCTCATATCGCGAGAATCTAATACGGTATCACATACATGTATTGTTCTCTATCCCGCACATATCACATATGTGCCCCTACTCCGTTTTGCCTGAGTCAAGAAACCTCTGTGTAAGACTCTAAAGAATCGTCAATACGCCGGCAGTAGGTGATGATCATATCAAACACCCACAAGCTGCAAGCGGTCAGCTAAACTGTAAGTCTACGGTAGCGCCCCGGCCATCAAACTGACGCCAAATGCGGAACAAAAACTTTTTAACTGGCGCTATCGTATACTATAATCCGGATCTGCCATTATTGCTAAACTAACAAACTGTAAAGAGAGTAGAAAGGTTATACCGAACGATCCGAGTCCTTCGTTCTTTAACCATCATCCCATGCTTCGTTGCGGCTGCTCCGATCTCTTCGATCTCCGATCTGCTCGTCCAGGTGGCACCACGTCAACGATTCTTTAAATGGGCTCCCGCCTCTGACCCGAGACAACTCGGTCGTCAAGTTTGCTAAAAGAGACGATCAAGATTGATATAGAGAATGAGTAGAATACTTTGTCTCGCTTCGTCCAAAACCATGGACGAACGGTTGATGAAGTTTCCAATTAATTCGGGTGATGGAATGAAATAAGCTATGAAATTTCCATACACCCCAAAACTATCATAATCTTTTCACCAAAATGAATCAATCAAGTGTATGAGAGAGAGGAGGGGGCCGGCCACATATAAGGAGGTGGGGGGTGAGTGTAGGAGAGGGGGAGGTGACAATAAGAGAAATATCTAGTGTGAACACAAAGTATGAACACAATAAATGCACCATTAATGAACAAGTGAGTCACAAGCCTAATCACCTCTTCTAGAACCTTCTAGAAGCATCCACACTTATCCAAAGAAAAGATAAATCCGTCTTTAACCGAATGTTAAAAGACGGCTGATAAAAAACTGGAAACTGGCAACTTCCAAAAGTGATCCTGAAACAAATTTCAGGATAACCCCGTAACTGTATAAAAATACCCGCATTTGTATTACGACCGAATACAAATGCATCTGAGACAAAGATATTATATCTATTCAATATAATACTCGGATCCGGCTTAATCAAAGCCCACCAGTATTATCTGCCCGAAAAATGACACGTGCGTAAACACACGTGCATTTTCCGAACCCTGCCATAAAACCATACGGCCTCTACAACGTTTCGCCCGAACTTGGGAAACTGTCTGTGGGGGACTCTAATGACTCGTCAGTACCCTGGCAGCGGGTTTAACCACAAGCCGTCAGCGGCACTAGCTGTGCGTAACGGCTCCCCATGGATTGGCCTCAAGGGAGGCCGATGAGCGAACTCATCCGGAAACCCTACTGAGCCTAACAGTGACAATGTATATACAGTCCGGTCCGTTCGTCTATGAGTATCGCATATCTGCCTAGGGAGCTGGTAACGTCAGACTCCCAATAGCAGTATAAGTCGTGTCGGAGTGAAGCCCAATAACACCCTGAGATACTATTGGAGTACCTACCAATAAATCTCCTGCCACGGCCGTGGGCTTTGTGTAATGGCTCTCCTAGACACAGCACGATCTCACCCTCAATATCGGGAGAGACGAATCCTCTGCCGATCCGCTCACGTGCCTCCATGTGGCTCGGGACTGTACCCAACAACTACCTGTTTGCACGACTTCTTTGAGCCGTGGTAGGGTAGAAATCAAAGCACAGTGGGAACTCACACGAGACAAATGACGACCTCAGGTCAATGAACTAACCTGCACACATGTCACCAGGGAACTGCTATCTGACGATATGTATAATACCAACTAGCAGGTTCCCGGCGAGTCCTGTCCGGTGTACTCATAACCCAATGAGCACCTGAATACATCTTAGGTGATCCAACTGACACCAGTGGCTTGTGAGTCCGGCCACCGCCCCTCGTCAGGATCTCGACTGTATACACTAGTCTACTCCGGAGTATCGATGCCCTGTCTCGAAACTCCCACGACTAGAGACCACAATTAAGGATATGCTTATAAACCACCCAACTCTCACGTATATGATCGCCATCATATTGTTGGTAGTAAAGCAAGATCCTAAGGGCTCTATCAAAGCGTGACAGTGATCAGTCACCTGAACCTGTACACGACTGAAAAGGCAAACCAGATAGCATACTATCATCTCGAGTAAGACTGTCCTACCGGTATAGGTCCTCCGTAATCATTGCAATCACGTACCTGCGATCTAATAATTGATTCTGAGGGCACTATCTCCAACAATCTCCCACTTGCATTTAAGGCTAATTATTGCGATGTCGACTACTCACAGCCCGTGTGAAACCGAACATCCAACTCCTCTACTAATCAGTTTCACAAAGCCCGTTTGTAAAACTATTGTGTTCGAGAAATAGCCTCAGTGAGTGGATCTGCCTAGATGTTTCTTTCTATGTCTCTCTTAATTTCAAGTTCGTGGAAAAAGCCATCTCCCGAATCGAGTAATACCTGTCTTAGAATATGTCTGGATATCTGATGGGACCTAGTACATAAATAAACTCCAAATCCAAACTTCTTAGACTGTATCGATCACTGAACCTAATCAGTATCTAGCACCATGCCACCCACAGTATCCTCTTGGACCACCTGTCCATAATACTGCCCCCTTCGTCAGAGGGAAAACTATAACTCTGAAAATCACTTTGTTATCTATGTCACCTTTGAAGCCTGGAATGATAACCGTCTCCCGAAGGAGGCTGCCGTCATCAAATCCGTAGAACATGCACTTATGTTCTAAAACTGCTTCCTTATGTTTCTCCAGGATTGGATTAATACAAACTTATTGCATCTAGTGCAAAAACAACATCTGGTGTGGTACTTGACATCTCATGATTGACTCAATTGCCTAAGCAAGTGATCTGCCAATCATGCACATCCCTCTCCCCTTTGGTCCGTAAGACACTTTTAGAGAGGGTGACTCCATCACCTGCAGGTACACCACCATACCAGGAGTCATCTATTCTAAAAACCATTAGAATACTGTCAAAGTACCGACATTGGGAAACTACCCAAATCCAGATCTAAAACCATAGATCTAGAAACCAGAATGTCTGATATTATATCCATATCCTGTCTGGAGAAACAACTGTGTGACGACCACAGTACAACCGATCGTAGTATAGGAATTTTACTTCCTACTCTGTGTATGTCATCCAAATACCATGACATCACACCCTACTCCCTTCTTAACAGATCCATCCCCTATTCTGATGAAGTCAAACCTATGACTGTCACATCAAAATTAGATGATCTTTGTCTGCTATAACTGCTCAAGTCTATAAATAGACATAAGCATCTTGCCCACTATGCTTCTGCTGCTCCCACTGATCACAACAACCCTCTGGCAGAATAATATATACGTGCACTTCTAAAGCGAGTTTAGAACGACGCTATACTTAACCTCCTGCCGGGTTTCATAGTCTGGAACAGCAGTAGTGTCAAGTCTGGGTAAGCATGAACCTCCCTGTCACCGTCCTTGAGGCTACCGGAGTACCTCTCGGGCGTCTGAGGTTATCCATCGTATCTGCGAAGTGGCTAATGGAATGTCTAACCTGATTGAATATATAGGTCCTATTAAATTTTCCGTAATCGTTTGCGGTTCTGGAATCACTTCCAGTTCTACCATACTCCCACTACTGTTTTCTGAAAAATTCCATTTTACTAAAACTGTGGCGAGTCAAGAACAATATCTCTATTGATCTTCCAGATGGTAGAATATCAACCCTCGTTATAGCCAGGGTCAACCCACAAACAGCCATTACAGAAACGTGCCCTGAGTTATTCAGAGTCTGGTTTTAAGCATAAGCTGGACAACTCCCTGTACCTTAACATCGTTAAGGTATGAACCATTCTATATCCAATATAGAAACTTTGGCACGGATTTAATTGGAACCAGATTCTAATCATGCAGCTGTCTCTAGTGCATATCAACTTAATGGAAAGAGGCTAATCAGCATTACTCAACTTAGGAATCCATCCAATTATGAGTAACCTGAAAGAGAAATACGTTTCTCAAAACTATTACTATCATCTGAATACCAATCACAAGAATCTACATCTTCGATCTCTTTGAAGAATCCCGATACTTGTGACTCCTGGTTCTCTACTTTATTCTTATACCCACAACTTCTCAAAACTTAGACCTTGTATTTCTATGAAACACTTGTCTAAAAACTAGAGAAGTCATAAGTAAATAGAACATAGTACGAGGACCTATCCCTTTGTCCTGATGGACACTTGGACAACATACAATACTCTGTATAAGTCCTCTGAGTTGAATAACTCAAAAACTTGTGCGTCGTAGGTAGAAAACTGTACCCAGGTGATTTCCTCAAATATCACCAATTACAACGAATTCCGATATAATGAGGATAATTACCTAATTCCCAATAATCTACTCCCACTCATCATCTGTAAAACCATACAGATATGAGAATGAAACCTGGTAAATACATACCCTTGGAGTAAGTATCTAATCGGGAAAACAGTTTTCTTTTAACAATGCACTGAAACATGAAAATGTTTCGTAGGGGTATCCTGGTATTCCTAGTAATGCCTCTTCCATAAACCAATTCATGTCTATAACCGTATATTTCTTTGCCATCTCTCCAAATCCCTTTATTTGTCTTTAGTCGTTACCTTCTGTACACCATCGTTATGCTAAATGGTTTTCTTCCTTCCCTACAGTTCGGCACCAGCCTATGGTTTGGAAGAAGACTATCCAGTAAGCATAATAGGTGTACCCTCCTAAACCAAGGAGTACTCACATCTTGAGAGAAGGTGATGATAAAAGACAACTGAATAATACCTTATTCTTTTAAAGGTGAAATAGGAGTGGCGATGAAATACGCGGTTTGGTCGTGAATGATATCAGTCGCAATTTACTTTGCCCTCTTTCTAATCCCTTTATTTTGTCCTTACATATTACCTTCTGCACACCCTACTTAGGCTAATTGGTTTTCTTCATTCCCTACCTTTCGGCACCTGCCTATGGTTTGGAACAAGACTATCCAATAAGCGTAATAGGTGTACTCTCCTAAACTAAGGAGCCCACGCAACCTGAGAGAAGGTGATAATAAAAGACAACTGAATAAACCAATTCTATTTCTCTTGAACCTGGATCCACCCTCGAAGAAGTCCTTTCGAGTTCGTATATAACCATACGATGGATCTATCCAATGGAAGTGGATGTCCGTAGTAATACGGGGTGTTTTGAGAAAATGCAAAGGGTAAAAGAAAGAGTGGCAATGACTTATGCAACTCGGACAATCCAAAAACCAGTATTTTAAGAAGGTTCGATCAACTTGGTCACTGAGTCATAGTCTAGGGTCGGTCAAAGGTTGCTGCCAAAGAGAGAGAGAAAAGAAACACTCTGCGTGCACTCTAACCTAGATCAGAATGGTTAATACTTTATCTAATCCGGAAACCTCCCACTGTACTGTCAAATTCTCCTCCAAACCTGAAAGAAGAATCAATCGGGATCACCCGAAGAGTAAACCAACTCATCAGTGGGAATCAGGATCCAACTCTCATCGCATGATAACGTGACAGAATCCACTCACGTTATCACACTCCAGAAGGTATGCGCATACTTGGCAAGTTTCAGTTTCTTTAGAAACTCCCGATATGATTTTTGCCCCATGCTCTTATGACCTTGGCTTTGGTCAAAATGTCATAAGTCACATGTCAAGTTCTACCCGTCACTATCTTGTCAATTTGAACCCACCAGCACATGCCCCTGACTTTGGCCAATCGGCAGAACGACTGTCCCAAACTAACTCATCTATCTATGCAACAAATGAATACCCAGCAGCTACCAAACACTATGCCTTAACTTTAGCTAAAATGCATAGCTTGAATACTACTGAATACCCAAAAGAAATGACGGAGGGCTACGGCTGGTTTTTGGCGAAAAACCTTTAACGTAGTGAACTTGATATCGCTGAAGGAACCTGATAGCTTTTTATAAAAATATAGTGGCGAAAACCTTTTGCTAAAGAGGTCACTCCCGGTGAAGAGATCTCGGCTCTTTCCTCATAGAATGAGGTGCAGGATATTCCAATGAATACCGCGATGCAAAGCAACTTGTAATCGACTATAGTGAAGTTATTACCCTGACGCAAACTTCTGCCCAAGGGGTTAGTCCCGGTGAAGGGATATCGGCCCTTGCCTCGTCGAATGAGGTGCAGGATATTCCAACCGAATACCGCTATGCATAACAAAAGGAAACGTCTTTATAATAACACTTTTTAAATTTGTTCCAACAACTGCCAAATAGGTTTTCTTTCCTTTGCATTGATCAAAATCAACGCAGTCCCATCAATCACACCAGAAAAGAACGAAAATAAAATGTACGTATATGCCATCCGCATTCGTCACTGGGTCCCGTCATCACCCGTTAGGTTACTTAACTAACGACAGAGCGGGGAATGGACTAGCGCGGGTGTAAAACATATACAACATCTAATAGTATATATACCAATATACAATAATCGCTCCAGGCGTGATAATATGCAACATTACAGAACAGTAATAAGCATCATAGAACAATACAGCTAATCTAGGATCCCCGAGTTTCACAGAGCCGCTGCCGAAACCCGACATTCCCCTGGTCATGTGGATAGCCTGTGCAATGAAACCTAGACCCCTACGGGTGCGGCAAGTTACCCGCCAAAACCTGAAGCGAGGCAGCCCCCTACAGCAAAGTGAATGGACCACCCTGCTCTTCACGGAATCCGGTAGCTTGAGCACTCCTCCTTGGGTCAACCTGTACCCCGTACGAGTGCGGCGAATAGTCTGCCAATTCCAGAGTGAGGCCCCTCTGTCTCTTAAAGCCATGAGATGCGGACCCATTGCCCTCCAGAACCCGGCTATCCGTGCACCCCGTCGCGGGGTAAAACCTAGTACAGAAATGAAAAATATGTACAACAGGTACATCGACCTCAACCCGGTCGTGCCCCAAAGGAATATTATACAACAGGCAGTGACGGCAGTCCACATGTTGGACGCTCGCCCCGCAATATTAAATGTACAAATAAATCCAAGCTGTACTACCATTGCACACTGCTATCCACCACGACAAATCCGCAACATCACAGCACAACACAGAATATCAACGCGAATGTCATGTTCGCAAACCCGTCTAAAAGAACTATAGAAATCAGATGCGGTTTACCGATCAAATGACATTCACGGTCGGAGATATAATGTAAGCACTGTAAACTAACATGTTTAAATTTCGATCGACTAAATATCACGAAGTGGGCCCTACGTACATCTGCTGTACAGTAACAAAATCTGGGCCCAAAAGATATATACCAAAAATCACAATTTCCACTCAAGAAGTCACTGTGCAAATTTGGAGCACAGATCCCACAGACTGGCCGCGGATGCGCGGTCAAACCCTAGGTTTGACCGCGATTCCGCGGCGGTCTAGTAAGGTCACATGACCAAATTTGTACGGTGTGCTTAGAAAACCCTGCTGAATTTTCTGTGATCATCAAAATAATTTTTAGACCAAGTTTAAAATCGACATAAATATTTGTGCATAAAAATGTAGTTTTTGATATTCGGTCCGATCGATATTTTAAACGCGTTAGCACAAGTTAGTAAAGCAAAATGGTGAGGCTCTGATACCACTGTAAGTCTACGGTAGCGCCCCGGCCGTCAAACTGACGCCAAATGCGGAACAAAAACTTTTTAACTGGCGCTATCGTATACTATAACCCGGATCTGCCATTATTGCTAAACTAACAAACTGTAAAGAGAGTAGAAAGGTTATACCGAACGATCCGAGTCCTTCGTTCTTTAACCATCATCCCACGCTCCGTTGCGGCTACTCCGATCTCTTCGATCTCCGATCTGCTCGTCCAGGTGGCACCACGTCAACGATTCTTTAAACGGGCTCCCATCTCTGACCCGAGGCAACTCGGTCATCAAGTCTGCTAAAAGAGACGACCAAGATTGATGTAGAGAATGAGTAGAATACTTTGTCTCGCTTCGTCCAAAGCCATCGACGAACGGTTGATGAAGTTGCCAATTAATTCGGGTGATGGAATGAAATAAGCTATGAAATTTCCATACACCCCAAAACTATCATAATCTTTTCACCAAAATGAATCAATCAAGTGTATGAGAGAGAGGAGGGGGCCGGCCACATATAAGGAGGTGGGGGGGTGAGTGTAGGAGAGGGGGAGGTGACAATAAGAGAAATATCTAGTGTGAACACAAAGTATGAACACAATAAATGCACCATTAATGAACAAGTGAGTCACAAGCCTAATCACCTCTTCTAGAACCTTCTAGAAGCATCCACACTTATCCAAAGAAAAGATAAATCCGTCTTTAACCGAATGTTAAAAGACGGCTGATAGAAAACTGGAAACTGGCAACTTCCAAAAGTGATCCTGAAACAAATTTCAGGATAACCCCGTAACTGTATAAAAATACCCGCATTTGTATTACGACCGAATATAAATGCAACTGAGACAAAGATATTATATCTATTTAATATAATACTCGAATCCAGCTTAATCAAAGCCCACCAGTATTATCTGCCCGAAAAATGACACGTGCGGGTTATTCTTTTAAATGAGTGGCGATGAAGTACGCGGTTATTCTTTTAAAGGAGTTCTTCCCCCAGTAGAACTCGAATCAAATAGTATAGAGCTCTCTTCTTTCCCTGGTCATTCCCCTGTGCCCATAACGCGGTGTATCGATGCCCTGTCTCGATACACACTCGACTAGGAACAGTTATAGGATGTACTCGTCGACTACCGTGGCCCCACTAGTATGATCTCATCATAGTCCCAGTAGTCGAGTACATATCCTAAGGGCTTTATCAACATGTAACATAGAGACAATCAGAGTACATGTTAAGATAACGTACAACCAGATAACATACCATCATGTCGAGCAAGAAAGTCCTCCCTATATATGTCCAAGCATCCACTACAATATACATCATATGTACAGTAATGGCCTCTAGGACATACATATAACTAACAGTCTCCCACTTGCACTAGGGCTATCTGTTGTGGTATCGCATACCCAACAATTAGCTGTGGTTGAAGTATCTCATACTCAACCATCCCATAATAGTCTCTACTGGGAAAAAGGCCTTTGTGAGTGGATCCGCGCTGTTGTCCTCTGTGTCTACTCTCCTAAACCTCGATCTCCATGGAGATCAACCATCTCCATGATTAGGTGATACTGCCTAAGAATTATATCTGGATTTCAGATGGGACGGGGGTTCCTTGGCATAAGCCACAACTCCATTGCCACACAATGGCAGGAACGAAGTTCATCTCATGAAATAAAAAAATATATCTAGACTTCCTCTTTGGTAGCATCCTTGGTAACGATGTATCTTGCCTTTAATCGTCTAGTAAGTCACGGTATATTGCTTGGAACTCTTCCAACATACTGTCCCTCCACTGAGGATAAAGACAATGCCTGCGACTGACATTCAGTCGTCCTTATCACCCTGGAACCTTTCCAGTGATTCTCCCCAGGATCGATTGGTACCATCTCACTACAACTAGTGAGTATCCTAACATCCAATTAGATCTATCTCATAAATCCAAAACCCAGGATTTAGGAGGTATCGCTTTGATCCTATATGGAGAATCCTTGTGATAAGCGGAGATTGACCGAGCGTAGCATAGGAAACTCCTTCCCTATCAAGAGTATATCATCCACGTACTCTACGAGGATCACCACCATACTCTCTACTACCTTTTTGTATATACAAGGTTCATCTACCATTTTGATGAAGTTAAACTCTTTGACTACCACATCAAAACAGACATTCCAACTCCGCGATGCCTGATTTATCACATAAAACATTATGGTCGCGTTTCCGCTGATCCCACTGTCTACGAAGCCCTCTGGCTGTGTACTTATAGACGCTCTCTTCTAAATCATCATTTAGAAAAGCAGTCATGACACCCAACCGCCAGATATCGTAGTCATGGTATGTAGCCGTGGCAAATAGGATCTGGATGGACTTAAGCATAGCTTTGAAATTCTCAACTTTTTCATGTACAACAAGTAATCTTCTCAAGATATACTTGCTCCTGATGGGGATTTAACCCTTCAGATAAAGCAACCAAAGTCCATACTTTGTTGGTGTATAAGGATTCCATCTCAGATCGCTAAGCATCCAGCCATTCTTACAGAGTCCCACTCCTGATGGCCTGCTCGAAACTAGTCGAGTCATCATCTCATGATGCAATCCTCGCTCCCACTGTCATAGAGAAACCGAAGTATCTCTCAGGTGGGTGAGGAACCCTACTGGATCGGCGGAGAGGCTGAGGTTCGTTAGAAACTATTAAATCCTTCGGTTCTACCAAATCATCAGCTGCAGTTTGTATAGCTGGAACTGTTTCCAGTTCTACCTCATGACCACTAATTTCTTCACAAGAAATTCCCTTTCACAAAGGCGGCATGTTGAGAAACAAAACATCTTTTGTTCCTTGGTTAGGTAGAAGATATTCCCTTGTGTATGCTTGGGATATCCAACAAACTTTTACAGAACTGACTTTGCCTCGAGCTTGTCCGGATTATGCTTTTAGACATAGGCTGGACAACCCCAAATCTTAACTTACTTAAGGTATAGGCTCTTCCTATTCCATATCACATATGAAGTGGTAGGCAACTGATTTATTTGGAACCCTATTCAATAGGTATGCAGCTTCACAAGTGCATAACTCCCAAAAGGAAATAGGAAACTCAGTAGTACTCATTATAGAGCGCACCATATCTAATAGGGTATGATTGCTCCGCCCCGATACACCATCGTGCTATGGTGTATACGGAGGAGTAATACTGAGAGAGAATCTCATTCTCCTTTAGAATAGTTCAGGAATTCCGTGCTTAAGTATTCTCCTCCTTGATCTCATCAAAGGTCATAATACTTATACTCGTTTTTGGTTCTCTACTTCTAACTTATATTCTGTGATTATCTCAAAAGTTTCGGACTTGTGTTTCAACAGGAACACATGTCTGAATCTTGAGAGATCATCAGTGAATGTAATGAAGTACAAAGAACCGGTCCTGGCATGTGTAGACAGGGGACCTTCATACATTAGCATGTATCAATCCCAAGAGTTCACTGACTCTTTCTCTGTTTCCAATAAACAGAGTTGTGGTCATCTTATCTCTGTGACATAACCGGCAAGTTTCATAAGATGTAAATTCATACTAATTTAAATATGCATCTATATGTAACTTCAGCTAGTCGGGTCGCATTGATATGACCTAGTCTACAATGCCTCAAGAAGGATTCGTTCATTTCTGAATTCTTCCTCTTGTATGTGTTCTGTACACTAAGAACTGTGGTTTGATTTAGAACGTCAATGCTTTTAGATAACGTGCCTGATCCGAACAACTCTTGATATAGGAAATGTTCAAAACATTATCCAACAATACAAAATTATATCCTTCTTTACTAATAAAGAGACTGATATGATGTTGTATATCAGGTTCGGTATCTAATAACATTTGTTCAGAATCAATGTATTCTGGTAATACAGGGTGATAACTACCAATAGACTTGGCTGCAACACTTGTACTGTTTCTATCTCATGAAATTTATCACCCGTTCTCAGTTCTCTACCTATCTGTAGCCCATGTAACAAATTACATATGTGTGATCCTGATCCGGTATCAAATACCCAGGATGTAAAGGATTTTGAGAAACAGTTCTGTGTAATGAACACACCCGAAGAAGATGCATCAACATGCACTTTCTTTGTTTGGGCGGCACGGGAATTCTGGTAATCTCCTATTTCCTGCTCTGTCTTATAACAATTATAAGTTGGAGCGGGACCAACGTTCCCCAGCTCAGTATAACAAGCGGGTTCGGTCAATACATCCGTAATATTATCTTGATTAAGGTGTGACATGGTCGCTACCTGGAGAGAGAGAGAGAGAGAGAGAGAGAAGAAAACACTCAGCGTTCGCTTTTACAAGATTAGATTGGTTATCAATTTATCTAATCAGGATGGCTCCCACTGTTTTAGTCAAATCTTCCTTCAAACCCTAAAAGGAAAGACAAGCTGGGATTAATTACACTATACAAGTTCGCCAATCTTTCAGGAAGGCCAGTGCCGGTACTTTGAGAGAGGTTCCCTGTGCTTTCGCACGGACCTAATTAAATTAAACCTCGTTTTCCCAGGGCATAACCCCGTTAACACCTTTCTAGACACCTACTTGAACGGCTAATTGTAATGTGTAAAACTCTCCCAGGAGTAACTCTTACTCGCAGCGGGTATCGGGATCCAACTATCTCATAGAAGGTATGCAATCTCATTGCAAATTTCAACACTTGAAATTCCTAATAATGTTTTACCCCTAGCAGCTATATGACCTTAACATAGTCAACAAATCATAAGTGCTAGTCAAGTTCAACCCGTCATTTTCCGATTGAATTAAACCCACCCGCACGACCCTTAACACAGTCAACAAAGTCGCACGACTACCCTAATCCAATCGCATCATATGGTTATACATATAAGCACTAATCAGCTACCGCACACTACGCCTTAACATAGTCAACAAACGTAGCACGAATACTAACTATCACTTATCTGAAATGACGGAGGGCTACGACAGGTTTTTAAGAAAACCCTTTGCGTAATGAACTTGATATTGTTGTAGAATCGAGTGATTTTTTATGGAATGTTTTTTAGGCCTTTTCTAGTTTTGCTAAAGAGGTCACTCCCGGTGAAGGGATCGTCGGCTCTTTCCTCATCGAATAAGGTGCAGGATATTTCACAAATATCACTATGCAAAGCAAAAACTATAGAAACAATCAAAAGACAAACCGAGTTTTTAGCATCTGCTAGTTTCGCTAAAGAGGTCACTCCCGGTGAAGGGATCTCGGCTCTTTCCTTATCGAATAAGGTGCTGGATGTTCTACAAGGAACACCGCTATGCAAAGCAAGAACTAGAGCTACCAGTTTTTAAACAAGTTTCTACAACATCTTTAGGTTTCTTTGAGTTTCATTAATCTCATTAATGAAGTCCCATTTTATTATGCTTCGCAAGCATCACATTTGAAACGAAATCTGCAATATAACATATATCTCATATATATAATATAAACATTCGTCTCAGGCAGTAATATGATCTCATCACAGAACATTGCAGCAGAAGAACATATATGAAATATTGGATATACTAGGCGGTCCGTGTTTTAATACGAGCCTGTATAAAACACGGATTCTACGGTCGCGATGAATAGCCAAACCCACATCCCTAGACCGCTACGAGAGCGGCAAGAAACTCTGCCAATTCTAGGGTTAGGAGACCCGGTCTCGACTCCTCGAGATGGTCTCCCACTGGACCCTAGAACCCGGTTACTTGTGCTCCCCGCCTTGGGTCTACCTAATGCGGAAAAGTAAATAATATACAATGGTGACATCATCCTTATCCCGGAAGTGCCCCAATAAAAGAATATTACATACAATGAATTTTACATGAATGAAAATAAAAACCCCCATCTCACATAAAACCCCCGGCTATTCAGAACATGACGATCCAATATAACATATCACAACAACACACAATATCTCATATCATCAACGTAAGCAAATATGTGTATCCCAATTGTCGTTGATGTATAGCAACGAAGCCGGCGATACACCACATACTACGCTTACGGTCACAGAAAAGAAAGTGTAAAACTACAACAGTTGGAATCCGCAACCTCCTTAGAAATCGCATGCCTAACCAAATGAATTGCTTAGACATCGCATGCCTAACAATTATAAACCCCGGATTTTAGTCTCATTATCGAAAACTATTTTCAATATCAAGTCGGGCAATTCAACAAGATTCCCGACATATTGATCAAATGCTCATCGCAAACTTTAGTAGACGGCCGCACCCCCAGATGCCATCGACGAAGTGCACTAAGGCGGAACACCGCTGCCGCGAGCACCCAAACGGATGCTTTTGGTGACGGGGTTCTCCTACAGTCACTTGGTTCGGGCTATGAGGCGTGGCTATCTATTAAGTTTACCCGGCGAGTATTCGCGTACTCTACGTGATTGCGACGGACTTTTGATCGCATCAAAATCCCGTGGCAACCGATTATCTGAGACTAAACTGCTAGATTTATAACATTCAAATTAGTTATCTCATAACTACATGTGGATTCCAAATATTGTATCACATTCCAGATAAATAGACAATGTTAAACTTTCCGATCGAATAAACAAACACCCAAGTTTTCCCAAATAGCTCAACACTTGAGCGGAGTTCAAAAAGTATCCATCACATGCCACAGTACCAATGGTCCAGCCGTAGAAGGGTAACCCAACGCCTCACATGTGGCAACGCCGTACTGCCCCAAACCCTAAGGTTTAGAGGCGGTTCAGACGTTCACAAAATCGAGTTAAGGTTTGTGTTCTTCTAGAGAGTCCACCGCGTTACTTGCATGATTTTCCGGAAATTTCAAACTCGAGAAAAAATCCAACTTTTGAAAAAATTTCCGACAGGGGAAAAAGTGAGTTATTGACATCCGTTCGAACTTTTTAACACGTTCTAAAATTACCCGGAAAAAATTAAACGAAGTTAAACTTTCAAATCGAATCAACGAGCTCCCAATACAACCCAGAAAACTCAATGCTTGAGTAAATTAAAAATTTCCCAGAAGAATCAGGAATTACATACGGACATTACTGTGCAAAACGCAAGCCATGATTTTGCTGTTTGGCCGCGGAACCACCGCGCAAGCCATGGTACGATCGCGGTTCCGCGGCACTTTAATGGTATTGGTGGCACGTGTTTCACAGTAATGCTTGTATTTCCCTGCTGATTTTTCTGAGTATTTTTAATATGAAAAAATCAACATTTTTTTAAAAATTCCAGAGAAGGGGTTCGTGTCGGGGTTTCGGGGTTCGATCGGACTTTAAATTTCGTCTAGACTTCGCCTAAAGCTCTAACCTTGCTCTGATACCACTGTAGGGTTACTAGGCACTCTCACAAGGGTCTATAAGGTATCAACCATGCCCGATTTAAAATTTAGACGTACCGAACAATCCTAACCAAGATCTTTAAACTAGAGATTAGGCGAAACAAAGCATGTTAAACACTTTAACACTAAGAGTTTGGGATTACAACCTTTGTAGTCCGGTACTTCACTTCTAAAGCTCCGTGTTGAGGTCCCTTCGCTGCGATCATCATGTTCCCGGACTCTAGAGAGGCTCCACGAAGAGAATGATGCAAACTTGCTTCCGATCTTCGATAACTAAGATGATCTACCTTGAAGTTTCTTTAACACAAGCTCTCACTCACTAAATGAAGTGAACACCCTAATCTAAATAGCTAGGATAGATTAGGATGATGAAGTAGGATTTATGCTCTCATTTATTTTCTATTTCTCACACTAAATCATCATATAAAGAAAACCTAGAAAGATTTCTCAAAGCTCAAGCAAGAATAAGAAGAAGGAAAATCCTTTTGTGATGAATAATGAAAATTCAAGTGATAATTACAAATGCAACCATGGTTGATAATGAGAAGGCTAACCATTGTAGAGAGTTAACTAGGGTTAAGGGTTTGGGTTGGGTTAAAGAATGAGTCACTAAAATATCAACCATAATATCTTAGCTCAAAACAAAAGAAAACCTTCTAGAAGTTTCATGAAAGAACTAACCCAAATCAAACCCTAACCATGTTTAATCTCCACCAATCTTGTTTCATTAGTAATTATAACATGTTACAATATTATATATCACATATATAATATATTTTGTAACAAAAGAAAATAATACAATTAACATATATCGCATATATATCAATGTATTACCCGAGTGAGAAAAAGAATCTTTTAGTGAGCTTATATTAGTTAATGTAATTTAATATATCAAATATATAATTATACATTAAATTATCGAATCAACACTTGATCTGATAATCCGGCTATTTCACAAATAACCGACCAATATAATCTGTATCGGTTCATCGAATCAACACTTGATCCGATGACCCGGCTATATCACATATACCCGGCCGATATCTCATATCGCAAGAATCTAATACGGTATCACATACACGTATTGTTCTCGGTCCCGCACATATCACATATATGCCCCTACTCTATTTTTCCTGGGTCAAGAAACCTCTGCGTAGGACTCTAAAGAATCGTCAATACGCCGGCAGTAGGTGATGGTCATATCAAACACCCACAAGCTGCAAGCGGTCAGCTAAACATAACAGCCACCCAGGTATTGAGCAATCGGAAGATCAACAAGCAAGCCTGTACATTCTCCCATGAATCCAACCAGTAACACTCACGTACAGTCCGGTCTCTTCGTCTGATATGTCGCATATCTCGCCTAAGGGTGGTAAACGTCAGACCCCAGTAGCTTGATAAGTCGTGTCGATATGAGGTCTATAACAGTTTGAGAAACTACTGATAACATTACCAGTAAATCTCAGCAACCCTGGCCACGGATTTCGAGTTATAGCCAATCGAACACAGCGCAACATCAACTCCCTATACCGGGAGAGACGAATCCCCTCCTATCGCTCATTGCCTCCATGTGATTCGGGACTGTACCCAAAAGCCACCTTTTTGCACGCCCTCTTGGACGTGGTATGATGGAAATCAAAGCACAGTGGGAATCACACAAGACTCTATGACGATCTTGGGTCTACAGACTAATCTGTACCAGTGTCACCGGAGAACTGCCATCTGACTTGAGGTATAATACCATCTGGGAGCTCTCGGCGAGTCCGTCCAGTATACCCAGTCTCTACTGAGCACCCGTACACTATCCTTGATGTCAAACACCGATGGATATGGGATCATCCATCGCCCATCATATGGGTCAAGATGCGTATACGCTAGTCTACTCTGGTGTATCGATGCCCTGTCTCGATACACCCTCGACTAGGAACAGTTATAGGATGTACTCGTCGACTACCGTGGCCCCACTAGTATGATCTTATCATAGTCCCAGTAGTCGAGTACATATCCTAAGGGCTTTATCAACATGTAACATAGAGACAATCAGAGTACATGTTAAGATAACGTACAACCAGATGGCATACTATCATGTCGAGCAAGAAAGTCCTCCCTATATATGTCCAAGCATCCATTACAATATACATCATATGTACAGTAATGGCCTCTAGGGCATACATATAACTAACAGTTTTCGATAACGTATCAACCCCTCAAAGTAGTGAAAGGACAGGCCATCGCCGACTTTCTCGCCGAGCATCCGATACCAGCCGACTCCCTTTTAAATTGTGAGTTGCCGGATGAACTTATGTTCGACACAAAGAAAGAAGAAAGTGATTCCTAATGGTAACTCTACTTCGACAGAGCATCTTCTATGAAAAGGCGGAAGCAAAATACCCCCATAATCAAAACTGGGGTGGGCCTTATTTTCATGACTCCGCAAGGAGGGATACTGCGTTACGCCTCCTTCCTAACGGGGTCAAGGACTAATAACGAACATGAATATAAAACTTTGATAGCAGATCTCGAGATCGCCGTCGACATGGGAATCAAAGACCTCCTCATATATGAAGATTCCCAACTGATCGTTAACTAAGTAAATAATGGCTATCAAACGTGCAAGCCAGAGCCGATAAAGTACGGCGAAAGAGTGCAGCAACTACTGACACAAATCCCATTTTATATCCTGAAGAGTATACCACGTGCAGAAAATAGCAAGGCGGATGTATTGTCCAAACTGGCTAAGGAATTGGCCGATGAAGACCTCGATGACGTAAGGATCATCATGCAAAGCTGTAGGGTTCTCTCGCCAATAGGAATATCTTCGGAGGACTTAACAGAGCCATCCGAAGGAAAAGAAACGACCAAACAAGCAGCCCTCCGAATAGAGGACGAAGAAAAGGTCAAGGATTGGAGGGAAGTCTTTGTAGACTACTTCAAATCCCAACGAACGTCCATAAATGCGTCGTTTAGACATCAGCTTATGAAACGAGCTCTGTATTTTGCCTTCGTCAATGATACTCTATACAAGAGATCATTCGACTGCCTGTGTCTAAGATGCCAGGGACCAGAGGAAGCAAAAAGATTCGTCCAAGAAACTCACGATGGACTTTGCGGTTCTCATCAAGCCGGGCCAAAGATGAAGCTGAAGATAAAAAGAATGGGTTATTATTGGCCTACAATGATTCAGGACTGCCCTGAATACATGAAGCAGTGTCACTTATGCCAAATTCATGGGGACTTCATCCAACAATATCCAAACCCGCTACACCCAACAGTAGCTAGCTGGCCATTCGAAATGTGAGGAACCGATATAATTGACCCCATTAAACTAGCATCATCCAAAGGACATCGGTTCATACGACCGACTACTTTTCTAAGTGAGTAGAAATAGTACCACTAAGGGAGGCGAAAACGGAGAATATCCTCCATTTCTTTAAGACACATGTCATCTACCTGTTCGACACTCCGCGACGGATAATCTCGGATAATGGGCCAACCTACAGGAGCAATAAAATCAGCCGCTTCGCAGAACAACATAAAATAGATTGGAGATACTCTTTAGTCTATAATCCCTGAGCCAACGATCTAGCTGAAGCTTTCAACAAAACCTTGACAATGATTATAAAAAAAAGTGTCCAGGAACAAAAAAGACTGGCACGAAAGGCTACACGAAGCTCTCTCGGCGTACTGAACGATGTTCAAAACGGCCACGAATATGACATCATACACGTTGGTATTCAGCACGGAAGCAGTGCTTCCCCTGAAAATAGAACTCCCTTCTCTTCGAATAGCGGTTCGATACGAGCTGATAGATGAAGAAAACGCCCATCTTTGGCGTAAGGAGTTTGATGCACTTGACGAAACTTGCCTTATAGCACTGCAAAACCTGAAAGTTTATAAGGCAAGGATGACATGGTCATATGAAAACTAACCAGGCCGAGAATATTCCGCTAAGGCGAACTCGTGCTAGTCGTCAAAAGACTCATGATCCCCAATTGCGTAAAACAGGGAAAGTTCAAGCCGAACTATGAAGGCCCGTACATCATAGACAAAGTCTACCAAGGTGGAGCCTACTTGCTCATAGATATGCATGGCGAAAGACCCTTCCGGCCAATAAACGGCCGCTTCCTCAAAAAATACTATGCTTGATGAGTCACGACTTGGGTCAATGATAGATGACGCCGCCTGTGTCTGCTCGCTATCTTCCTGGGTCGGAACACTCTGAGAGTAGTATCCAAAAAGCCTTTTCATCACAAACATAGCGACAACGGACCGAGATGTCCTTAAACTAAAACTTCGCCTCAATCGGTGACAACGGACCGAGATGTCTTTAAACTAAAACTTTACCTCAAACAGCGACAACGGACTGGGATATCCTTAAACTAAAATTCCGCCTCAAACATGGCGACAACGGATCGAGATGTCTCTAAACTAACAACGGACCGAGATGTCCTTAAACTAAAATTCTGCCTCAAACATGGCGATAACGGACCGAGATGTCTTTAAAGTAAAACTTCGCCACAAACGGCGACAACAGACCGAGAAATCCTTAAACTAACTTCGCCTCAAACATGGCACATCGTCCCAAATACGACGATACCCACCCTTGAGATCGAAGCCTCAACAGTGAAGGTTGCAACTCAAGTCCTATCGCCTACACAGGTACTCCAGCGGTGAAGTCACCCACAAGTCCCACCGGCAAACAGATGGGTAAAAAAATGGTATGTCCACAAGCAAAATGAGCACGGATGAAAACCCGAAAGGGCGCCGTGAGTAAAAACAGTAGGACTGCCGGCGAGCTTGTGAAAATCCGGAAGGGCGCAATCTCGTTAAAATAAACATTCTTCCGAGATCCTCACGATTCGGAAGGAGAATTGCCTCCCATGAGACCCTTACGACTCATAGGATTCAAAGGTTTTAAGCTACAGGGGCCTAAACCTGTTCTTAAGCCATCACCATCCCCTAAGTTGCCCTACAAGCGGTCGAATATTGATCCTTGTATACAATTCATGAGCACAAATAAATATAGCTCTCACCTAGTTCTACCAATGGCGAGAAATGTTCCTATATAGTGAACGACACTTGTATGTCCTCTCGACTTATAAGGAGAAAACACTCTTGTAAGATCCTTATAACTTACAAAAGAAAACACAGTTAGGAGTCCTCATGATTCTTAAGGAGAAAGTACACCTATGAGATCCTCTCGACTCATAGGGAGAAATACCTTCATGAGACCCTTACGGCTCATAAGGTCAAAAAGCCTTAGTTGGCAAGATCCTAACCCTGTTTGCTAAGCCACCTTTGTTCAAAGGCAAATGATGATTCGCTCCTGGCAATATTCCAGTCGCAGTGATGCTTATGCTAAAATTGGTATCCGGCCCTAAGTCCCCAACTCGCAATAAAGATCAGCGAGCAAACAAAAAAATGCATATGAAATAGCCGAAATGATGGGGTAACTTGCAATAAAAATCAACAAGCAACAAATATATGCATATGAAATAGTTGAAATGTTTGGGCAACTTGCAATAAAAAAATAGCGAGTAAAAATAAAAATACATAGCCGAAATGATTGGGCACCACAAAAAAATAACCGAAATGATTGGGCAATCGCGACTCTCGCGATATAAAAAACTGAAAAGAGTATCGTGGAAAGAAATAAAAAATGAAAATGAAACTTTTTTTCCCTACAGGTGAGTCCACACCGACCCTTGTATACAATCCATGGGCACAAGTGAAAATGGAACCATATTTTCCCACCAGGCTCCGTCAAAGGGAGAGCCAATCTTGACGGTTCATATACAACCTAAAGATTACCTCGGTGTACCTTCTCATTCTATCAAGGTGCAGACGTGACGTCAACAAAGCTCCAACAAGCTAATTCAAAAAGAAGTAATGGCAAATCCTAGCTCCAAGTCTTGACGGTTCATATACAACCTAAAGACTACCTCGGCGTACCTTCTCATTCTATCAGGGTGCAGACGTGACATCAACAAAGCTCCAACGAGCCAAGTCAAAAAGGAGTAATGGAAAAATCCTAACTCCATGTCTTAACGGTTCATATACAACCTAAAAACTATCCCGGCGTACCTTCTTATTCCATCAGGGTGCAGATGTGACATCATCAAAGCTCTAACGAGCTAAGTCAAAAAAGACTAATGGCAAAATCCTAGCTCCAAGTCTTGACGGTACATATACAACCTAAAGACTATCCCGGTGTACATTCTCATTCAATCAGGGTGCAGACGTGACGTCAACAAAGCTCCAATGAGCCAAGTCAAAAAGGAGTAATGGAAAAATCCTAGCTCCCAGTCTTGACGGTTCATATACAACTTAAAGACTATCCCGACGTTCCTTCTCAGTGCAGACGTGGCGTCAACAAAGGCTCCAAGAAGCCAGATAAAAAAAAGGAGTAATGGAAAAATCCCAGCTCCAGCTCGAAGTTCTTTTCATTCTGGAAGGATGCAGATGCAACGTCAACAAAAGATCCAAGGGTCGAAACAAAACGGAGCCATGAAAAAATCCTAGCTCCCAGTCTTGATGGTTCATATACAATCTAAAAACTACCCCGTCTTACCTTCTCATTCCATCAGGGTGCAGACGTGATGTCAACAAAACTCCAACGAGCTAAGTCACAAAAGAGTAATGGAAAAATCCTAGCTCCAAGTCTTGACGGTTCATATACAACTTAAAGACTACCCCGATGTTCTTTTTTAGTGCAGACGTGGCGTTAATAAAGGCTCCAAGAAGCCAAATAAAAAAAGGAGTAATGGTAAAATCCCATCTCCAGCTCGACGTTCTTTTCATTTTGGCAGGATGCAGACGCAACGTCAACAAAAGATCCAAGGGTCGAAACAAAACGGAGCCATGGCAAAATCCTAGCTCTCAATCTTGACGGTTCATATACAACCTAAAAACTACCCCGGCGTACTTTCTCATTCTATCAAGGTCCAGATGTGAGGTCAACAAAGCTCTAACGAGCCAAGTCAAAAAAGAGTAATAGCAAAATCCTATCTCCAAGTCTTGACGGTTCATATACAACTTAAAAACTACCCGGCATACCTTCTCATTCCTTCACGGTGCAGACGTGACGTCAACAAAGCTCCAACGAGCCAAATCAAATTGGAGTAAAGGTATATTCCTAATTCCGGATTTCAATTGCATTACATACAGTATAGAGGTCCTACAGATGTCTACCCTACATCATCAAAGAAACGGCATGGCATCGTCAAACAAAAATGAAGCAACGGCATATTCTCAACTTCAGGTCTCGACGGCAACTCATATAAAGCCTAAAACACTATCGGAGATCATCCCACGCCAGCGGAGTGATTATGACTCATTGGGGCTCCAAATTCAGCCTAACCTCAAGTAAATTGCGACATGGCAAATTTCTAACGCTTGCTCTTTCGATGGTAATATAGCCTGAGGAGATTACTTGATGAGTTCTTATCCAGCCCCCGAAGGGATCAGAGACACGACAGTTGTAGGGTGACTCAAACAACAGCTTAAAGACTGTATATCGAGGAATACATCAACCAACGCGATGGTACCACGAACTAAAACCCTAGTACCACAAAATCTAACGGACCTCTGTCGTAAAGAATGGATGTTATCTCTATATAACGTTAGGACAAGTTTGCCTGTAAACCCAAGAGAGGTAAACTAAATAAACTCCGAAATGAGAGCATAAACTAGAGACTCCGAAACGAGTGAATAAATTGCAAAATCTGAAATGAGTACATAAAGTGAATAAACTACAGACTCCGAAACGAGTGAATAAACTACAGACTCCGAAATGAGTACATAAACTAGAAACTCCGAAACGAGTGAATAAACTACAAACTCCGAAATGAGTAAATAAATTAATTGGCGCTAAATTAAGACATTGGACACAGAGGAGCGCATGCAAAAAAAATGAATTGTTTATTCATAAATCGAAATGTTCAAAAGATACAATTTATATTTATGTAAAGAAAAATGGGAAGTACAATTCTAGCCGTTAAGAAGGCGAGGCTTTCAATAAACTGGTTGTAGGGTTCGGTTAGCACCTTAACTAGGTTTTGGCAAGCATGAAACATGCTATATTAAAAAATTTAGGGTGCTAATCAAAACCAACATAGGAATCGAACTAGAGAATTAGGGTTAAGCAAGTATGTAATCAACATTACACTAAGTGAACAAGGAATACAACCTTTGTAGACCCGTTCTTCACTTCAAAAGATCCTTGTAGTAGTCCCTTCGCTCCAAGTAGTGACCTTGCGGACTCTAGTAAGGCTCCACAAGGTGAAAGGAACAAGCTTGCTTAAAGTCTTCGAAGCCGAAGATGATCTACGTCGAGGAGACACCAACTCAAGCTATCTCTTCACTAATTGGGAATTAGTGAAGCAAACACCCTAAACTAAATGACTAGTCTAGTATAGGATGATGAAATAGGAATTTTGCTCACTTTAGAATTTATTTTCTCAATAATTTTCTTCACCACCTCAAATCCTAGAGAGCTTGAAGGAGATGAAGAAGAAGATGAAGTGATGAATAAATGAAACTCATGAGGTAAGAACAGCAACCATGGGTGAGCTAGTATCATATACTAACTCATGTAGAGACTAAAGCATGGCTAATGAGAATGGTTGGGTTAGTAAATATCTCAAGTAAAATAAAATTAGCGGACTAAGTGAATGGTTCCACAAGCTTCCACTAAGCATCAACCATGAATAATTTCCAACTAATTTTTTATTTACTTCAAATAAATAAAACCTCCCATTATCATATGCATGGTGTGAGTCTCATACACCCATATTGCATATATAAACAAGCATGACACATTAATATATATCACTTATATATTATGTGTGCACAAGTGAGAAAAAAAGAATGCTTAAGTGAGATAATATTAGTTAATTTAATTTAATATATCAAATGTATAATTTTACATTAAATTATTAAATCAACACTTGATTTAATAATCTGGCTATATCACATATAACAGACTAATATCATATGTATCAACTTATCGAATCAACACTTGATCCGATAATCCGGCTATATCACATATAACCGACCGATATCACATATCGCGAGATTGGAATACGGTATCACATACACGTATTAATCTCGGTCCCGCACATATCTCATATGTGCTCCTACTTCATTTCGCCTAAGCCAGGAAACCTCTGTGTAGGACTTTAAAGACTCATCAACACGCCGGCAGTAGGTAATGATCATATCAGTCACCCACAAGTCATCAGCAGTACTAGCTGGGCGTAACGACTACCCGGGTATTGAGCAATCAGAAGATCATCAAGCATGCCTGCTTATACTCCTGTGCATCTAATAAGTAACACTACCGTACAGTCCGGTCTCTTCGTCTGATATGTCGCATATCCGGCCTGGGGGTGGTAAACGTCAGACCCCAATAGCCCGATAAATCGTACCGATGTGAGGCTCATAACGGGTCGAGAAACTACTGATAACACAAACCAGTAAATCTCATAACAGCCCTGGCCAGGGACTTCCTGTTATAGCCAATCGAGCACAGCGCAACATCAACCACCAATACCGGGAGAGACAAAATCCCTTCCTATCGCTCATTGCCTCCATGTGACTCGGGAATGTACCCAAAAACCACCATTTTGCACATTCTTTTGAACGTAGTAAGGTGGAAATCAAAGCACAGTGGGAATCACACAAGACTCTATGACGATCTCGGGTCGACAGATTAACCTGTACCAGTGTCACCAGAGAACTACTATATGACGTGAGGTATAATACCATCTAGGAGTTCCCGGCGAGTCCTGTTCAGTGTACCCTGTCTCCACTGAGCACCTATGCACATTCTCTGATGTCAAACACCAATGGTTGTAGGATCAACCATCGCCCCATACATGGTCAAGAATCGTACATACTAGTCTACTCTGAAATATCGATGCCCCATCTCGATACTCCCACGACTAAGAACAATTAAGCATATACTTACGGACTACCCTGGCCCCACTAGTATGATCTGCATCATAATTCTGGTAGTCAAGTACACATCCTAAGGGCTTTACCAACATGTCACAGAGAGACCATACAAGTGTACATGTTAAGATAAAGAGTAACCAGCTAGCATACTATTATGTCGAGCAAGAATGTCCTCCCTATATATGTCCCAGCATCCACTATAATATACATCAATGTACAATAATGGCCTCCAGGGCATACATACAACTAATAATCTCCCACTTGCACTAAGGCCAGTTGTTGTAGTATCTCATACCCAACGTCCCATAAAGTCTCTCGTGGGAAAGGCCTCGGTGAGTGGGTCCGCTGTGTTATCCTTCACGTCAACTCTCTTGATCTCGATCCCTTAGAGATCAACTATCTCCCTGATCAGGTGATACTGACTCAGAATATGTCTGGATTGCTGATGGGACCTGGGTTCCTAAGCCAAAGCCACAACTCCATTGTCACCACAATGGTAGGAACCATGTTCATCTCATGAACAAGAAATACCCAGACAGCCTCTTTGGTAGCATCGTTGGTAGCGATGTATTCATCCTTTATTGTCTAGATTGCCACGGTATATTGCTTGGATCTCTTCCAACATACCGTCCCTCCACTGAGGGTAAAGACAAAGCCTGATACTGACTATCAGTCGACCTTATCACTCTGGAAGCTCGAACTAAGAACATTCTTTTAGTACTTCTCAAGTACTTAAGAACATCCTTCATAGCTTTCCAGTGATTTTCCCAAGATCTGATTGATTCCTGATCACTATACCTAGTGAGTTAACTACATCTGGTCTGGTACATAACATTGTATACATGATAGAGCATATTGCCAAAGCATAGGATATCCCTTGCACGCAAACTCTCTTCAAATCAGTCTTGGGAGATATCTTTTTGGAGAGAGTGATTCTTGAGTAGGTGGGTGAACCACCACGCTTAGAATCTTCCATAATAAACCCTTTTAGTATGGTGTTAATGTACTTGGATTTGGGATGCTCCCAACATCCGCTTAGATCTATCTCTATAGATCTCAATCCCCAAGATGTAGTAGGTATCACTCAAATCTTACGTGGAGAATCCTCGTGATAAGAGGAGCTTGACCGAGTGTAGCATAGGAAACCCATTTCCTATCAAGAGAAAGATAGTCTCACTCTCTACTACCTTCTTGTATATACAAGGTTCATCTATCTTTTTGATTAAGTCAAACTCTTTGACTGCCACATCAAAACAGATGTTCCAACTCCGCGATGCCTGCTTCAACTAAGCAGCTTGCACACCTTTCTGCTGCTCCCACCTGTCCATGAAGCCCTTTGGCTGTCATGCACATTCTCTCTTCTAAATCACATTTAGAAAAGCGGTCATGACGTGCAACTGCAAGATATCGTAGTCATGGTATGCAGCGATGGCAAGTAGGATCCGGATGGTCTTAAGCATAACCACTGGAGAAAAGGTTTCATCATAATCCACACCTGGTTGTATGACGAAAACCTTTTACTACAAGTCTATCTTTGAAAGTCTCAACTTTTCCATCTACACCAAGTATCTATCTCATAGATCCACTTGCTCCCGTTGGGTTTTACCCCTTCAGGAGCAATATGCAAAGTCCATACTTTGTTGGTGTACATGGATTCCATCTCAGATCGTATTGCATCTAGTCATTTCACAGAGTCCCCACTCGCGAAGGCCTGCTGAACCTATTTAGGTCATCATCAACCATGATGCAATTCTCGCTCCTACTGTCATTGAGAATAATTGCATTATTTCTCAGGTGGGTGAGGAACCCTACTAAATTCGCGGAGAGGCTGCAATCCTCGCTCCTACTGTCACTGAGAATAATCGCATTATTTCTCAGGTGGGTGAGGAACCCTACCAAATTCGCGGAGAGGCTGAGGTTTGTTGGAGACTATTGAATCCTCCGGTTCCACTAAATTATCAGTCGTAGTTTGTACAGCTGGAACTCCTTCCAGTTCTACCTCATGACCACTTAACTGTTTTTCAAGAAATTCCTTGTTCTAAATGTTGAGAAACAAAATACTTTCTCGGTTTGGTAGAAGATATTTCCTCATAAATATTTGGGATATCCAACAAACTTCCAGAGCTGACCTTGCCTCGAGTTTGTCCGGATTTTGCTTTTCAACAAAGGCCGGACAACCCCATATCTTAACTTGCTTAAGACACGGTCTCTTCCCATACCATATCTCATATGGAGTGGTAGGCTCTGTTTTGGTGGAAACCCTATTCAATAGGTATGCATCTTCTCAAGTGCATAGCTCCAAAAGGAAATAGGCAACTCAACAATACTCATCATAGAGCACACCATATCTCATAGGGTGCGATTGCCCCGCCCCGACACACCGTTGTGCTGTAGTGTATACGGAGGAGTAATGCTGAGAGAGAATCTCATTATCTTTTGGATATTCCAGGAATTCCATGCCCAAGTATTCTTCTCCTCGATCACATCGAATGATTTAATACTTTTACCCGTCTGGTTCTGAACTTTATGCTTATATTCTAAGAATTTCTCAAAAATCATCAGACATGTGTTTTAAAAGGAACACAGGTCCGAATCTTGAGAGATAGTCAGTGAATATAATAAAGTACGAGGAACCAACCTTGGCATGTGTAGACATGGGACCTGCATACATCACCATGTATCAGTCCCGAGAGTTCAACAACTCTTTCTCCATTTCCAGTAAACGGAGTTTTGGTCGTTTTACCTTTGAGACATGACTCGCAGGTTTCATAAGATGAAAAGTTTGAACGGATTCAAATATTCATCCTTATGTGACTTAGCTAATCATGTCACATTGATATGACCTAGTCTACAATGCCACAATAAGTATTCGTTCATTTCTGAACTTGTCCTCTTGTGTGTGTTCCGTATACTTACAACTGTGGTTTGATTCAGAACGTATATGCTATTTCATAACGTGCCTGATCTAATCAACTCATGATTCAGGAAAATGTTCACAACATTATCCTCCAATACAAAATTATATCCTTCTTTATCTAATAAAGAGACTGATACAATGTTGTATATCAGGTTCGGTATGTAATAACATTCGTTCAGAATCAATGTATTCTGTAATACAGGATGATATCTGCCAACAGACTTGGCTGCTACAATTGCACTATCACCTAATCCTAGTTCTCTACCTTTCTATAGCCCATGTAACCAATTACATATGTGGGATCCTGATCCGGTATCACATACCCAGGACGTGGAGTATACTGAGAAACAGTTCTTAGTAACGAACACAGCTAAAGAAGATGCAGCAATATGCTCTTTCTTCAATCGGGTGGCATTGGAATTCTGGCATTCCCCTATTTCCTGCTCATTCTTATAAAAATTATAAGAAAGAACGGAACCAACGTTCCCCAGCTCAGTATAATAAGCAGGTTCGGTCAAAACATCCATATTATTATCTTGATTAAGGCATGTCACGGTCGTTACCAGGAGAGAGGAGAAGAAAATACTCTGCATGCGCTCTTGCAAGATTAGATTAGTTATTATTATCTAATCAGGATGGCTCCAACTGTTTTTATCAAGTCTTCCTTCAAACCCTAAAAGGTAAGGCTAGCCGGGATTAATTACACCCTACAAATTCGCTAATCGTTCAGCCAGGCCAGTGTCGGTACTTTGAGGGAGGTTCCCCATGCTTTCGCACGGACCTAATTAAAGTAAAGCTCGTTTTTCCAGAGGCATAACCCCGTTGACACCATTCTAGACACCTAATGGGTTAGCTAATTGTAAGGTGCAATAATGGGTTAGCTAATTGTAAGGTGCAAAACTCTTCCAGGAGTAACTCTTACTCGCAGCGGGTATCGGGATCCAACTATCTCATAGAAGGTATGCAATCTCATTGCAAATTTCAACACTTGAAATTCCCGATAATATTTTGCCCCTAGCATCCTATGACCTTGACGGAGGTCAACAAATCATAGGCCGCTAGTCAAGTTCAACCCGTTATTTCTTGATTGAATTAAACCCACCCGCACGACCCTTGACGAAGGTCATTAAGGCCGTACGACTACCTTAATCCAATCGCATCACATGCTATAGCAGATAAGCACTAATCAGCTACCGTACACTACGCCTTGACGTAGGTCAACAAACATAGCACGGATACTAAGTAGTCCTTATCTGAAATGACGGAGGGCTATGACAGGATTTTAAGAAAACCTTTTGCGTAATGAACTTGATATCGTTGCGGAATCGAGTGATTTTGAAAAGGAGTGTTTTTGAGGCTTTTACTAGTTTTGCTAAAGAGGTCACTCCCGGTGAAAGGATCTCGGCTCTTTCCTCATCAAATGAGGTGCTGGATATTGTACAAAGAATACCGCTATGCAAAGCAATAACTAAAAAGGCAATAAAAAACTAACCCGAGTTGGTTGTAATATCTGCTAGTTTCTCTAAAGAGGTCACTCCCGGTGAAGGGATCTCGGCTCTTTCCTTATCGAATAAGGTGCTGGATATTCTACAAGGAATACCACTATGCAAAGTAAGAACTAAAGCTACCCTTTTTGAAAATTTGATTCCATAACATCATTAGGTTTCTTTCTTTTCATTAATCTCATTAATGAATTCCCATCATTTATGCTTCCTAAGTATCCCAGATAAAGAAACGAAAATAGAACGTACATTTTTGCCATCCGCATTCGCTACAGTGTCCTGTTATGCACCGTTAGCTTACTTAACTAACGGCATAGCAGGGCGGGACTAGCGTGGGTGCAAAACATAAGCAACGTTTATTATATATCATATATATAATAAGCCATTCGTCTTAGAATAAGCAGTAATCACATCACAGATATCAACAGCAGAAGATAACATATGAAATATTGGATATACTAGGATTTCCGTGTTTTATATCAAACCAGTACAAAACACGGATTCCACGATCGCGATGAATAGCCAAACCCACATCCCTAGACCCCTACGAGAGCGGCAAGCAACCCTCCCAATTCTAGGGTTAGGAGACCCGGTCTCGACTCCTCGACATGGCCTCCCACTGGACCCTAGAACCCGGTTACTTGTGCTCCTCACCTTGGGTCTATCCTAATGCGGAAAAGTAAATAATATACATCAATGGCGACATCATCCTTAATCTGGAAGTGCCCCAATAAAAGAATATTACATACATAGAATTTTACATGAATGAAAAAGATAAACTCTTATCTCAAATAAAACCCCCGGCTATTCAAACATGACGATCCAATATAACATATCACAGCAACACATAACATCACATGTCATCAACGTAAGCAAATATGCGTATCCCAATTGTCGTTGACATATAACAACGAAACCGGCGATACCCCACATATTACACTTACGGTCGCAGAAAAGAAAGTGAAAAAATACAACAATTAGAATCCGCAAATCCTTAGACATCATAAATATGAAATATCACATACTTCGGATTTCATGCCTAACCAAATGAATTCCTTAGACATCATAAACCCGGAATATCTCATATTCTGAATTTCATGCCTAACAATTATAAACCCCGCATTATAAACCCCGCATTTTAGTCTCGCTATTGAAAATACTTTCCAATAACAAGTCGGGCAATTCAACAAGATTTCCGACATCCTGATCGAATGCTCGTCGAAAACTTTAGTAGACGGCCGCATCCCCGATGCCGTCGACAAAGTGCACTTAGGCGGAACATCGTAGCCGCGAGCACCCGTACGGATGTTTTTGGCAGCGGGGTTCTCCTACAGTCACTTGGTCGGGGCTATGGGGTATGGCTATCTAGTAAGGTTATCCGGCGAGTATCCGCGTACATTACTTGATTATGACGGACTTTCGATCCACATCAAAATCCTGTGGCAACCGATCAAATGAGACTAAATTGCTAGATTTATAAAATTCATATTAGTTTTCACAAAACTAATAATTTTAGATTCTAAATATTGTATCACATTCACAGACAGCTAAGCGATGTTAAACAATTCGATCGAATCAACGAATTCCCAAAATTTCTCAGAAAGCTCAACACTTGAGCAGTGTTAAAAATACCGAGTATCATACAGCAGTATCCACGGACCTGCAGCTGAAGGGCTGTCCCTTGCCTCTTTAGTGGCGTCGCGGAACCGCTGCCAAAAGAATGTTTTGGCCGCGGTTCCGCGGGCACTAAAGCGAATTAGGGACTCGTTCTTCAGGTGGGTCCATGGATTTCCCTGCATGATTTTTTGAATATTTTTAACATGAAAAATTCCAACTTTTTGAAAAATTTTCAGAGAGGGATCCGATTTAGGGTTTTCAGTGTTCGATCGGATTTCTAAGTTCATCTAGACAACGCCTAATGCTCAAGTTTGGCCCTGATACCACTGTAGGGTTCGGTTAGCACCTTAACTAGGTTTTGGCATGCATGTAACATGCTATATTAAAAAATTTAGGTTGCTAATCAAAACCAACCTAGAAATCGAACTAGTGAATTGGGGTTAAGCAAGTATGTAATCAACATTACACTTAGTGAACAAGAAGTACAATCTTTGTAGACCGGTCCTTCACTTCAAAAGCTCCTTGTAGTAGTCCCTTCGCTCCAAGTAGTGATCTTGCGGACTCTAGTAAGGTTCCACAAGGTGAAAGAAACAAGCTTGCTTAAAGTTTTCGAAGCCGAAGATGATCTACGTCAAGGAGACAACAACTCAAGCTATCTTTTCACTAATTGGGAATTAGTGAAGCAAACACCCTAGACTAAATGGCTAGTCTAGTAGAGGATGATGAAGTAGAAATTTTGCTTACTTTAGAATTTATTTTCTCACTAATTTTCTTCACCTCCTCAAAACCTAGAGAGCTTGAAGGAGATGAAGAAGAAGATGAAGTGATGAATGAATGAAACTCATGAGGTAAGTATAGCAACCATGGGAGAGCTAATATCATATGCTAACTCGTGTAGAGACTAAACCATAGCTAATGAGAGTGGTTGGGTTAATAAATATCTTAAGTAAAACAAAATTAGTGGACTAAGTGAATGGTTCCACAAGCTTACACTAAGTATCAACCATGACTAATTTCCAACTAATTTTTTATTTACTTCAAATAAATAAAACCACCCATTATCATATCCATGGTGTGAGTCTCATACACCCATGTTGCATATATAAACAAGCATGACACATTAATATATATCACATATATATTATGTGTGCACAAGTGAGAAAAAAAGAATGCTTAAGTGAGCTAATATTAGTTAATGTAATTTAATATATCAAATATATAATTATACATTAAATTATTAAATCAACACTTGATTTAATAATCCGGCTATATCATATATAACCGACTAATATCATATGTATCAACTTATCGAATCAACACTTGATCCGATAACCCGGCTATATCACATATAACTGACCGATTTCACATACCACGAGATTGGAATACGGTATCACATACACGTATTAATCTCGGTCCCGCATATATCTCATATGTGCTCCTACTTCGTTTCGCGTGAGCCAGGAATCCTCTGTGTAGGACTCTAAAGACTCGTCAATACGCAGGCAGTAGGTGATGATCATATCAGTCACCCATAAGCCGTCAAGGGTACTAGCTGGACGTAACAGCTACCCGGGTATTAAGCGATCAGAAAATCATCAAGCATGCCTTCTCATACTCCTGTGAATCCAATAAGTAATACTACCGTACAGTCCGGTCTCTTCGTCTGATATGTCGAATATCCAGCCTAGGGTGGTAAACGTCAGACCCTAATAGCCCGATAAATCGTGCCGATGTGAGGCTCAAAATGGGTGGAGAAACTACTGATAACACTTACCGGTAAATCTCATAACATCCGTGGCCAGGGACTTCCTGTTATAGCCAATCGAGCACAGCGCAACATCAACCCCCAATACAGGGAGAGACGAAATCCCCTCCTATCGCTCATTGCCTCCATGTGACTCGGGACTGTACTTAAAAACCACCATTTTACACGTTCTCTTGAACGTGGTAAGGTGGAAATCAAAGCACAGTGGGAATCACACAAGTCTCTATGACGATTTCGGGTCGACAGACTAACCTGTACCAGTGTCACCAGAGAACTGCTATCTGACGTGAGGTATAATACCAACTAGGAGTTCTCGGCGAGTCCTGTTCAGTGTACCCAGTCTCCACTGAGCACCTGTGCACATTCTCTGATGTCAAACACCAATGTTTGTGGGATCAACCATCGCCCCATATAGGGTCAAGAATCGTACACACTAGTCTACTCTGGAATATCGATGCCCCATCTAGATACTCCCACAAATAGGAACAATTAAGGATGTACTTACGGACTACCCTGGCCCCAATAGTATAATCTGCATCATAATTCTGGTAGTCAAGTACACATCCTAAAGGCTTTACCAACATGTCACAGAGAGACCATACAAGTGTACATGTTAAGATAAAAAGTAACCAGATAGCATACTATCATGTCAAGAAAGAATGTCCTCCCTATATATGTCCCAGTATCCACTATAATATGTTGGAGATAGTGCCCTCAGAGTCAATTATTGGATCACAGGCACGTGATTGCATTGATTGAGGGAGGACCTATACCGGTAGGACAGTCTTACTCAAAATAATAGTATGCTATCTGGTTTATCTTTATCATCGTATAATGTTTTAGGTGACCTTACAAGTCGCTATTACACGTTGATAGAGCCCCAAGGATTCTTGCTTGACTGCCAGCAATATGAGGGCGATCATATACGTAGGAGCTGGGGTCTATAAGCACATCCTTAAAAGGTCCCTAGTCGTGGGAGTTTCGAGACAGGGCATCGATACTCCAAAGTAGACTAGTGTATACAGTCGAGACCCCGACGAGGGGCGGTGGCCGGTCTCACAAGCCACTGGTGTCAGTTGGTTCACCTAAGATGTATACAGGTGCTCATTGGTTTATGAGTACACCGGACAGGACTCGCCGGGAACATGCTAGTTGGTCTTATACCTGACGTCAGATAGCAGTTCCCTGGTGACATGTGTACAGGTTAGTTCATCGACCTGAGATCGTCATTTGTCTCGTGTGAGTTCCCACTGTACTTTGATTACTACCCTACCACGCTCAAAGGAGATGTTCAAACAGGTTTTAGTTGGGTACAGTCCCGAGCCACATGGAGGCAGTGAGCGGATCTGCAGGGGTTCGTCTCTCCCGGTATTGGGGTGAGGTCGCGCTGTGTCTAGGAGAGCCAGTATATGGAAGTCCTTGGCCAAGGCATGAGATTTACTGGTAAGTATTCCAATAGTATCTCAAGGTGTTCTGGGCTACACTCCGACACGACTTGTACCGCTTTTGGGGGTCTGACTTTTACCAACCCTCTAGGCCCGCCATGCGATGCTCATAGACGAACGGACCAGACTGTACGGATATTGTCACTGACAGGCTCAGTAGGGTGTCAGGATGAGTTCGCTCATCGACGTCTCTTTTGGTCAATACCTGGTAGCCCGTTATGTATAGGCTAATACCTCCGACGTGCTAGTGGTTAAATCCACAATCAAAGTATTGACGAGTCTTTAGAGTCCCCCACAGACCGTTTTCTCAAGTTTTGGGCGAAACGCTGTAGAGGCCGTATGGAGATATGGCAAGGTTCGATCAGATACGTGCGGTATTGCACGGATCATGATCGGACGGATAATACTAGCGGGCTTTGGTTTAAGCCGGATCCTAGTATTGTCCAGTGTAGATTTTGTCTCTTTGCATTTGTATTCAGTGGGAATACAAATGCGGGTATGTATATACAGTCGCAGGGTTTTCCTGTAATTTATTACGGGATCAATTTTCTGAAGTTGCCAGTTTGTATTCCGTTCCGGCCAGTTTTCCCTTGTTCCTTCACGGCTGGATTTTTTTGATGGAGGGGTTATTTGCAAGTTTGCAAATTAGCTTTTGTGGAGGGGTTATTTGTGAAATGGTGGCATCATGATGGTTCTTGCATGATGAGATTCTTTTTCTATCCACTCACTTGCATTTATTGGACGGTTATTAATTTGGATTTGGTTGAGAAATGGTGTGACATGATTTCCTTTTTATCATACCATTTTTCTTCTTTTGCTTTAATTATTCATTTTTTCTCCACCATGGAAAAAGGCCCGGCCACACTTGTGAGGAGAGAGGGGTTCATTTTATGGTGAATGAATTTGCTTCATCTCATTTTCTTACACCAAAAATCCCATAGCTCATTTTTCCATTGCTCACTCCTCCATATACATACAAGGCAACTTCACAACCCCAATTGAGACATACGATTCTACACTTGCCTGCAGCATTCCTTGGGCACGTCGGCTCGCCAACTTCGTGTTCGAGTTGCCTCGGTCCAGAGGTGGGAGCCCGTAAAAGAACCCGGTGATGTGGTGCCCGTTTCGACGAGGAGGCGACGACCGGAGATTCCGCGAGGAGATCGGAGTGGAGGCGAAGACCGAAGGACACAGATCGCTTGGTATAGCTTCTCTACTCTTATTCTAGTTTGCTAGTGTTAGGTTAATGGCCCGATCCGGGTATTAAGTGCGCGGTGGTGCCAGTTTAAAAGTAAAATAAAAGTTTCGTTTCCGCATTCCGGCCTCAGACAGACGGCCGGGGCGCCGCCGTGCACTTACACTGGTATCAGAGCCATGCCATTAACTTTGTCTAGCTTGCTCTAATGTGTTTACATGTTCGATCGAACGAATTTTCAAAAACCGCGTTTTTATTGCATTAGTTTCTGTCGAAATTTTTTTGGGCTCGAAAAATTTTTCAGGTTGTTGCAGAAATACATGCAGAGAATTCTAAGAGTTCTGAAAAATTTGGTCACCTGGTTTTACTGTGCCGCCGCGGAACCGCGGCCAAACCCATGCTTGGGCCGCGGTTCCGCCGCCAGTTAGACTCCTTGCTGCACCAATTTTTTTCAGAGGCTCTTAGACTGTGAAATGGGGGTTTTGGAATATTCTTTTTGGGCCCAGATTTTCTTTGAGTGCTACAGTTGTGCTTGGGGCCCACTTAGGTAAATTTGATCGATCAAAAAGTTTAAACATGTTAGTTCACAGCATTTACATTATATCTGCGACCGTGAATGTCATTTGATCGGTAAATTCTGTCTATCTGCTATAGCCCTTTTAGACGGATTTGCGAACGTGACATTCACGTTGATGTTCTGTGTTGTGCTGTGATGTTGCGGATTGTCGTGGGGATAGCCTGGGAGCAATGTTACTACAGTTTGGTTGTTTATGTACATTTAATATTGCGGGGCAAGCGTCCGACATGTGGACTGCCGTCACAGCCTGTTTGTATATTATTCTTTTGGGGCACGACCGGGCTGAGGTCGATATACCCGTTGTATGTATATTTTACTTTCTGTACTAGGATTGCCCCACGGAGGGGTGCACGGATAGCCGGGTTCTAGAGGGCAACAAGCCCGCATCTCATGGCTTTGAGACAGAGGGGGCTTTACTCTAGAATTGGCGGGCTATTCACCGCATTCGTAGGGGGTATAGGTTGACCCATGGAGGGGTGCCTAAGTTACCGGATTCCGTGAAGTGTTGGGTGGTCCATTCACGTCGCTGAAGGGGGCTGCCTCGTTTCAAGTTTTGGCGGGTAACTTGCCGCGCCCGTAGGGGTCTAGGATTTCATTGCACAGGCTATCCACATGACCAGGGGAACGTCGGGTTTTAGTAGCGGCTCTATGAAACCCGGGGATCCCAGATATCTGTATTGTTCTGTGATGCTTATTACATTTCTGTGATGTTGCATTTTATCACGCCTTGAACTAATATTATATATTGATATATATACTAGTAGATGTTGTATATGTTTTGCATCCGCGCTAGTCCAGTCCCCGCTCTGTCGTTAGTTAAGTAACCTAACGGGTGATGACGGGACCCAGTGGCGAATGCAGATGGCATATACGCACATCATTATTTTCGTTCTTTATTGGTATGATCAATTGATGGGACTGCGTTGATTTGGATCAATGCAAGCTAAACAAACCTATTCTGATGTTGTTGGAACATTTTTCAAAAAGCTGTTATTACAAGGGCGTTCTCTTTTGTTTTGCATAGTGGTATTCGGTTATGAATATCCAGCTCCTTAGTCGACGAGGCAAGGGCCGAGATCCCTTCACCGGGAGTGACCCCTTTGACAGAAGTTTGCGTCAGGGCAATAACTTCACTATAGTCGTTTATTTTTGTTTTGCATCGTGGTATTCAGTTGGAATATCCTTCACCTCATTCTATGGGGAAAGAACCGAGATCCCTTCACCGGGAGTGACCTCTTTAGCAAAGGTTTTCGCCACTATATTTTTATAAAACTATCCAGTTCTTTCAACGATATCAAGTTCATTACGTTAAAGGTTTTCGCCAGAAACCATTCGTAGCCCTCCATCATTTCAGTTAAATATTCGGTAGTATTCAAGCTATGTATTTTGACCTCACGCCAAGGCATGGTGATTGGTAGCTGCCGGATATTTATCTGTTGCATAGATAGAATGCGTTGGTTTGGGACAGTCGTACTACTATTTTGGCCTACGTCAAGGGTATGTACGGGTAGGTTCAAATTAACCTGGACAATGATGGGTAGAACTTGACATGTGACTTATGACATTTTGACCTCACGCCAAGGTCATAAGAGCATGGGGTAAAAATCACATCGGGAGTTTCTGAAGAAACTGAAACTTGCCAGGTATGCGCATACCTTCTGGAGTATGATAGCATGAGTGGATTCCATCATGTTATCATGCGATGATAGTTGGATCCCAATTCCCACTGATGAGTTGGTTTACTCCTCGGGTGATCCCGACTAATTCTTCTTTCAGGTTTGGAGGAGAATTTGACGGTACAGTGGGAGGTTTCCTGATTAGATAAAGTGATAACCATTCTGATCTAGGTTAGAGTGCATGCTGAGTGTTTCTTTTCTCTCTCTCTTTGGCAGCGACCATGACCCGACCCTAGACCATGACTCAGTGACCAAAATTAACCGAACCTTCTTAAACATTGGCTTTTGGATTGTCAGAGTTGCAAACCTCATTGCCACTCCTACTTTTACCGTTTTCTCCAGGACACCCCGTATTACTACGAACGTCCACTTCCATTGGACAAAACCATCGTATGGTTATATACGAACTCGAAGGGATTTATTCGAGGATGGTTTCCGGTTCTGGAGAAAACGAATAGGACTATTCAGTTGTCTTTTCCTTTTACCTTCTCTAAGGTTGCGAGTACTCCTTGGTTTAGGAGATAGTACACCTATTACGCAAATTGGATAGTCTTCTTCCAAACCTTAGGCTGGTGCCGAACGGTGGGGAATGAAGAAAACCAATTAGCATAATGATGGTGTACAGAAGGTATTAAGTAAAGACATATCAAGGGATTAGTAAGAGGGAAAAGTAAATTGCGACTGCTATTCACGACCAAACCAAGTATTTCTTCGCCAATCCTAAATCACCTTTGTATTTCTCCAGGACACTCCGTATCACTACGAAGATCCACAGTTTATTGGATACTCCATCGTATGGTTATATACGAACTTGAAAGGAACTTGTTCCGGTTCGGGGATGGATTCTGGTTCAGGAGAAATAGGAATAAGGTTTATTCAGTTGTCTTTTATCTTCACATTCTCTCGCATTGCGAGTGCTCCTGGGATTAGGACAGTACACCCATTATGCTTATTGGATAGTCTTCTTCCAAACCATAGGCTAGTGCCGAACGGTAGGGAAGGAAGAAAACCATTTAGCCTAAGAGGGTGTACAGAAGGTAATGACTAAAGACATATGAAGGGATGCGGAGAGATAGCATAGAAATATACGGTTACAGTTGTGAATCTGGATAATGGAAGAGGCATTACTAGGAATACCGGGATACCCCCATCGAAACATTTCAATGTTTCAGTTTCACTGTGTACTGTTAAAAGAAAACTGATTTCCCAATTTGACACTTGCTATAGGGTATGTATTTACCAGGTTTAATTCTCACATCTGTATGGTTTTACAGATGATGAGTGGGAGTAAGTTATTGGGAATTAGGTGATCATCCTCATTATATCGGGATTCGTTGTAATTGGTGATATTTGAGGAAGTCACCTGGGTTGTTTGCCGGACGGCAAATATTTGGTTTTGAATATCCGCTGTTATGCACCAATTTCAAATTGATATATCTGTACGTCTATTTTTATAGAGTGAGATATACCTTTTTTTTTGAAATTATGTCCATGGCATTTACCTATATCAGTGGATGGTTAGGTAAGGAGCATTAAACAGTGGTGTAATTCTTCTTAACCATAATTACAGTTTTCAACCTACGACACACAGGGAATGAGTTATTAGACTCAGGGGACTTATACAGACTATTGTATATTGTCCAGTGTCCATTAAGACAGAGGGGTTGGTCCTCGTACTATATTCTGTTTACCTGTGACTTCTCTGGTTCTTAGACATGTGTTTCGTAGAAACACAGGGTCCAAGTTTTGAGAAGTTATAGGTATGTGGATAAAGTAGAGAACTAGGTATTGCAAGTATCGTGATTCTTCAAGGTGATCGAAGATGTAGATACTTGTGAATGGTATTCAGTTGATAGTAATGTTTAAGAGAACATGCTTCTCTTTCAGGTTACTCATAATTGGCAGCACTCCTAAATTGAGTAACGCTGATCGACCTCCTTCCATTTAGTTGACATGCACCGGAGACAACTGCATGATTTGAATCTGGTTCAATTAAATCAGTGCCTCTGTTTCTGTATTGGATATAGAACAGTTTATATCTTAACAATGTTAAGGTACGGGGAGTTGTCCGGCTTATTCTTAAAACCAGACTCTGGATAACTCATGGCACGTTTCTATAATGGCTGTTTGTGGGTTGACCCAGGCTATGACGAGGGTTGACTTTCTACCATCTGGAAGATCAATAGTGATATTGTTCTTGACTCGCCACAGTTTTAATAAAAATGGATTTTTTCAGAAAACAGTAGTGGGAGTATGGTAGAACTGGATGTGATTCCAGAACCGCAAACGATTACTGAAGATTTGATAAGAACCTCAAGATTCAATCTGGTTTGACATTCCATTGGCTACTCCACAGATAAAGTGGGTAACCTCAGGCACCCGAGAGGTACTTCGGTATGCTCAAGGACGGTGGCAGGGAGGTTCTTGTTTACCCAGACTTGCCATTACTGTTGTTCCAGACTGTGAGACCCGGCAGGAGGATGAGTATAGCGTCGTTCTAAACCGGCTTTAGAAGCGTACGTGTATATGACTCTGCCAGAGGGTTGTCGTAGTCAGTGGGAGCAGCGGAAGCATGGTGGACAAGTGGCTTATGTCTATTTATAGACTAAAGCAGATATAGCGGAGATAGATCATCTATTTCTGATGTGACAGTCATAGGTTTGACTTCATCAGAATAGGGGATGGATCTATTAAGAAGGTAGTAGGGTGTGATGTCCTGGTATTTGGATGACATACACAGAAGGAAGTGAAATTCCTATACTACGGTCGGTTAAACTTTGGTTGTCACACAGTGGTTTCCCAACATAGGAATTGGATATTATATCAGACATTCTGGTTACTAGATCTATGGTTTTAGATCTAGATTTGGGAAGTGTCCCAATCTGGGTACTTAGACGGCATTCTAAAGGTGTTTTAGAATGGACGACTCCTGGCACGGTAGTATACCTGCAGGTAATGGAGTCACCCTCTCTAAAGGTGTCTTACAGACTAAAGGGGAGAGGGATGTGCATGATTGGCAGATCACTTGCTTAGGCAATTGAGTCAATCATGAGATGTCAAGTACCACACCAGATATTGTTTTTGCTGTAGATGCAGTAAGTTGATATTAATCCAATCCTGGAGAAACGATCGGAAGCAGTTTTAGAACATAAGTTGATGTTCTAGGGAAATGATAACGGCAGCCTCCTTTGGGAGACAGTTATCATTCCAGGCTTCCAAGGTGACCTGGATGATAGAGTGACTGTCAGAGTTATAGTTCTCCCTCTGAAGAGGGGCAGTATTTTGGACAGGTGGTCCAGGCGGATACTGAGGGAGGCATGGCGCAGGATACTGATTAAGTTCAGTTGACGATACAGTCTAAGAAGTTTGGATTTGGAGTTCACTTGTGAACTAGGTCCTATCAGATATCCAAACATATTCTAAGACAGGTATTACTCATTTCGGGAGATGGGTTTCTCCGCGAACTTGAGATAAAGAGAGACATAGAAAGAAACATTACAGCGGATCCACTCACTGAGGCTATTCCTCGAACACAATAGTTTCGCAAACAAGCTTTGTGAGACTGACTAGTAGAGGAGTTCGGTGTTCGGTATCACACGGGCTGTGAGTATGCGACATCACAATAATTAGCCTTGAGTGCAAGTAGGAGATTGTTAGAGATAGTGCCCTCAGAGTCAATTATTGGATCACAGGCACGCGATTGCAATGATTGAGGGAGGACCTATACCGGTAGGACATTCTTACTCAAGATGATAGTATGCTATCTGGTTTATCTTTATCATCGTGTACTGTTTTAGGTAACCTTACAAGTCGCTATTACACGTTGATAGAGCCCCAAGGATTCTTGCTTGACTGCCAGCAGTATGAGGGCGATCATATACGTGGGAGCTGGGGTCTATAAGCACATCCTTAAAAGGTCCCTAGTCGTGGGAGTTTCGAGACAGGGCATCGATACTCCAAAGTAGACTAGTGTATACAGTCGAGACCCCGACGAGGGGCGGTGGCCGGTCTCACAAGCCACTGGTGTCAGTTGGTTCACCTAAGATGTATACAGGTGCTTATTGAGTTATGAGTACACCGGACAGGACTCGCCGGGAACATGCTAGTTGGTCGTATACCTGACGTCAGATAGCAGTTCCCTGGTGACATGTGTACAGGTTAGTTCATTGACCTGAGATCGTCATTTGTCTCGTGTGAGTTCCCACTGTACTTTGATTACTATCCTACCACGCTCAAAGGAGACGTGCAAACAGATTTTAGTTGGGTACAGTCCCGAGCCATATGGAGGCAGTGAGCGGATCTGCAGTGGTTCGTCTCTCCCGGTATTGGGGGTGAGGTCGCTCTGTGTCTAGGAGAGCCAGTACATGGAAGTCCTTTTCCAAGGCAGGAGATTTACTGGTAGGTATTCCAGTAGTATCTCAGGGTGTTCTGGGCTACACACCGACACGACTTGTACCGCTTTTGGGGGTCTGACTTTTACCAACCCCTTAGGCCCGCCATGCGATGCTCATAGACGAACGGACCGGACTGTATGGATATTGTCACTGACAGGCTCAGTAGGGTGTCAGGATGAGTTCGCTCATCGACGTCCCTTTTGGTCAATACCTGGTAGCCCGTTATGTATAGGCTAATACCTCTGACGTGCTAGTGGTTAAATCCACAACCAAAATATTGACGAGTCTTTAGAGTCCCCCACAGACCGTTTTCTCAAGTTTCGGGCGAAACGCTGTAGAGGCCGTATGGAGATATGGCAAGGTTCGATCAGATACGTGCGGTATTGCACGGATCATGATCGGATGGATAATACTAGCGGGCTTTGGTTTAAACCGGATCCTAGTATTGTACAGTGTAGATTTTGTCTCTTTACATTTGTATTCAGTGGGAATACAAATACGGGTATGTATATACAGTCGCGGGGTTTTCCTGTAATTTATTACGGGATCAGTTTTCTGAAGTTGCCAGTTTGTATTCCGTTCCGGCCAGTTTTCCCTTGTTCCTTCACGGCCGGATTTTTTTGATGAAGGGGTTATTTGCAAGTTTGCAAATTAGTTTTTGTGGAGGGGTTATTTGTGAAATGGTGGCATCATGATGGTTCTTGCATGATGAGATTCTTTTTCCATCCACTCACTTGCATTTATTGGATGGTTATTGATTTGGATTTGGTTGAGAAATGGTGTGACATGATTTCCTTTTTATCATACCATTTTTCTTCTCTTGCTTTAATTATTCATTTTTTCTCCACCATGGAAAAAGGGGCCGGCCACACTTGTGAGGAGAGATGGGTTCATTTTTGGTGAATGGATTTGCTTCATCTCATTTTCTTACACCAAAAATCCCATAGCTCATTTTTCCATTGCTCACTCCTCCACATACATACAAGGCAACTTCACAAACCTAATTGAGACATACGATTCTACACTTGCCTACAGCATTCCTTGGGCACGTCGGCTCGCCAACTTCGTGTTCGAGTTGCCTCGGTCCAGAGGTGGGAGCCCGTAAAAGAACCCGGCGATGTGGTGCCCGTTTCGACGAGGAGGCGACGACCGGAGATTCCGCGAGGAGATCGGAGTGGAGGCGAAGACCGAAGGACACGGATCGCTTGGTATAGCTTCTCTACTCTTATTCTATTTTTCTAGTGTTAGGTTAATGGCCCGATCCGGGTATTAAGTGCGCGGTGGTGCCAGTTTAAAAGTAAAATAAAAGTTTCGTTTCCGCATTCCGGCCTTGGACAGACGGCCGGGGCGCCGCCGTGCACTTACATAATATACATCAAATGTACGATAATAGCCTCTAGGGCATACATACAACTAACATTGGAGACCCGCTCATTTTCTTTCCATAGCACCTCATCGCATGCCACTATTGCAACTAGCATCGCTTCAACTTGAGCCCATTGTCGCAAGCATGATGCAAGCTTCTCAGTGATCTCTTGCTTAGCCGCTTCACAATCTCGTATGCCCCGCTCGGTGAAATTAAGGTTCTGCCTCAGTGCCATCCCTTCAGACAAGTAGTGTTGAAGACTCTTAAGATAACTTGCAGCTGCGCGGCATTCACTTCAACTTGAACGCGCAATTAGCCGGATTCGCCAGATGCCGTCTCATACTCTTTTCGCTTAGGGCCAACTTTTGCTCAAAGTATTTAATGGAGGCGGCACACTGTTCGATCCATGCGATCAGCTGAGCCTTCAAAGTTGATGCTTCAGGTGCAATTTGCTTACGCTCAATCTCATGAAGACAAGCCTCAATCCGCTTACAATAGTCAACCCAAATGCCGACGAAGTCCTCATTGTGGAAATTCACCAGCGTCGCCAACATAAGGTTAATCTCATTAGCAAAGTCTGCAGCAGAGGTGAGGGTTTCAACGTTAAGATCTTCAATGAACTCACTTAGCATTCGCATGCTATTCACCGCGCCCCTGGAAGATTGGCGTTTACTAAAAGGCCCTGTGGGCTTGGAAATGTGAGACTTAAAGGGAGCCAAAGTCGGTGTAGCTGCTGCAGAATAAAGCACGCGCAGAGAAGGGTCATATTTTGACCTAATAATTAAAAAAAAGGGGAGATGATGATGAATAGGATCTAACATACTGATAGTCGAAAGTGGTAGAACAGGAAACTTAGAAGGCTCTGTTATTCCTTCGTTCTCTCTTTCGAGCCGTAAGACTGTCACTAATGCGAGAAAGCTTAGCGGTATAAAGATTAGTCGTGAAAAGAGGGAATAAGAGAAGAAGAGTAAACTAACCGACGCTTGAAGCAGGAACGAATTCTGGCTGGAGGGCTAAATGCGAGCTAAGCATTTGGCACAGGCGGTCAAAAAGCACTCCTGCAATATTGCGACAAGATAAGGTAAAGAAATTATTTCGAGAAAATAATATCTGCGCCAAAATAAAGAAATGCGAAACCTTTACCTTCCGTCATTAAACCCGAGAGAGCTCGGAGGGACACAAGAGAGGGGTGGAACTATGATAATCATGACAGCGGCTGGCAGTAATTCTTTGGTCAGCACAGCGACGGGGTTTACCAGGCCTATATTTCAAAATAAAAGGTGTATCAATATAGATGCCTGGCGGATATAAGTTCGAGGAATACCTGGTCGAAACCATGATAGTGTCCGGAGCATTACCAGCTATGACGTCTTCTTCGGTTTCCATCGGGAAGGTGGACTCAGCCTCCACACCTTCGTCCCTGAATCGAAAAGGGCCGTCGTGATTCTTGCATCACCCGCCAGTATTGGGGATCCACAGAGAGAAGAAACGGCAATCGGGACAGTCTTAGATTCTAAAGGAAGGCTTTCCACTTCAGGCTTTTTAACCGTCGGTATTTCGCCCGTCATGTCGCCACCTAAACTTGGCCCTGTTAAAAAAACGTGTCATGATTAAAAAAAAGTTGTTACTAAGTTTTAACAAGGGACTATAACGACTCTGTTTATAATATACAAAAAAATTGTTTAAAGTTAAAGTATTAAATGGAGTATTTGCAACCTTGTGTATGCTATAAGTATTTAATTTTCTTTTGAACAGCAAGAAAACACTTGTTGCTCATTGGTAAAACCTTGCACTGCTGTAACATAGCCCATGTGTTCAAATTCGTTCAGCCACACATTATTTTTGCTGATTTTTCTTTAAACATTTTGGAAGCCTAAAATTTTACACGTGCAACACACGTAAAATTGAAAAGTCTTAGAAATCAAACATGTGGAAAATGCTATTTGAATAGACCATGACACGTGACACCAATCCCACACCCCGACCCCTTTGATGGACCGGCGAGATTGCCTAAAGGGCCGGCGGCGCTGGCCCCCCCGTAGGTAATGCCTTCAAATTTTGCCCTAACACCTCTTGGCCTCCCCCCACTACTCCTATTCTGTTTGATTTTCCTACACATTACAGAGAATTAAAATGAGCTTTAAAAACCAAATTTTAATGCATTTTAATTCTCATTTTAATATCCTAAATCCTAATTCTATCCTATAAATAGCACCCTACACCCTAGCTCTCTCTATTCTAAAATCTATCATCAAAATTCTCAAATTTTCCATGTTAAAGAAGTTGTACAAGTGGAGTTAGCCTAAGGTCAAGTTCCAGCGACGACTCGGGACAAATCCGGCGACACAGCGACTCCACGACACTTTCAAAACCTTCCCCCACCTCTTCTCTCTACTCTATTACCATAAGTCCCTTCTTTTCTTCTCTCTTCTCTATTAAACAAGTCTCTTTTCAAATGACGTCGGTAAGTGGAGTTAACCGACTTTTAAATTCTATTCTCTTTAGAATAACAATTTTTTAGGAAACTCATATCCAAATTATTAAACCTATCTTATTAAACATTAACTAAAATTTAGAAACCAATTTCACTATAAAACTCCATGTAAAACCATGTTTATTGCATTTTTACGGTTTAATACCACATATTTTACATTCGACATATTTTATCATGTTTACTTGTATTACCTTTAGAAAACCTCAAGTGGTAATGGCCTACCTTATCACAACACTCATCTTGACATAGCATGATTTGCTTTTGAACAATATTTGTGGGACAATTACAATTTTACAATAAAATACCATAAACTATCAAAACCGTATTTCTTTAAATTGTTTTAATCATTCCTTACGATTATATCCTTATAATCCACTTTTGGAGAACCCGATCGGGATTGTGCGGGTTATCACACATCCTCGGGACTAGTAGAATGAGATGCAGACCTCTTCACGGAGCATCCAATCTCGATGAAATTTTTATTACAATTTTTAAGAAAAACGTGATTTCTATTAATAAATAAATTATATTTTTAATAAATACATATGTAAATATTATCAAAATATCTATTTTAAATATATAATATATTCCATGTTTTCTAAATCAAAAGAAAACACACACAAAAGTTCATGAAAATACCATCAAGAATCAATCCAAGTCAAATTTACATGAAAATACCATATACTATTCAATTTAGGTTTATATCCACTAGAATATCTCATCTTATAAAAATTACATCAATGAAAACCTTAAAGACGATAAATAAATATTTGAGGTTATTTTGAAAATATATCAAAACTATTTTTCATAAATCCCCTTAAGTTATACTAATTTACAATAAAGACCCTAGTAATTATAGGTTTAAGCGGGACCAATTCTATTGAGTCTCAGGAAGCCGGAGAAAGTGGGTGCTTGCCTATTTAAGGTCGACAACTAAACTTGTGTTATGAAATGGTAATTGTTTTGGAAAAAACACAAATCCTGCCGTCCATGTGTAGCAGTTACCGATAACTCCAAAACTAATTCAGGAATCAAATTCTATTAAGGTGTCTGACTCAATCCGAGTCTCTGTCAAATCTAAATACAATCTAAAAACAATCCATCCTTGAATACAATATAACTTCAATAAAATATGAATCCATTTATACCAGAATACTATCTATATCCACATGAACTGATTTGACTGAACCATGGATATACATTGACTTGATTACATGACTATCTGTTACATCCTTATCCGTTTACATGAACAACTGATATCATGGTTTCGGCAAGTCTTACAACTACAAGTTACCACAAAAAATACAATAAATATTACGGGGTTTTAAAGGGGTAGACTGGTACGGAATGTGTGATAAGTGGCACAAGACGGTCACTTTAATATAGCTAACCTGAATATCTGTTACTGTTGTTCTGTGGCTTAACAGTTCCTTATGCTCCGTATACCTTAGTCTATGAAATAGTTGGACTCTTCTCGTATACACCGGCATATTCTGTACCAAACTACAAACAACTACATTAGTATAATAAACATACAATTATATCCTCTCTTATCTGTCTATTTTATTTCTCTCTCTCTCTCTTTGGGACTTACCGAGCGATTGTTCGCTGACGACATTCTTTTTCTCTTCTTTCTTCGGAATGTTGTCAGGAGGATCTGATTCTCTGGAGATCGAGCCCAGCTCAGAAAAATTGGAGCAGTTCTTCGACGACCCAGAGCTCAAGACACTTGTATATACTTTTATTTTCAGTTCATGCCATTGATTAAGCATTACTTTCAAGTCTTGTATTTACTTTCCAGTATTGTATTGTAAACAATGTTTAATAAATAAAAAGTTGTTGTTCATTTACATCTCATATCCTTCTTGTGTATATTTACATTATATTGCTTACTTACGCTTAGCGTGTTTACTTCTGAATAAATACGTCGCGGACCCATTCACGTTTCCTTACCAGTACTCTCGGAAGCGGGGCGTGGCAGGGACCATGCGTTGTTCTACCTTGAAGTAACCGTTCGGCCTCATCCCGAGTCGCACGTGCAGCCTGCCTATGAGCGATGGATAGGGCAGAAGGAGCATCCGCCATAGGAACGCTAGAAGGTTGAGCATCGCTCGAACCCTCTCCCGCAACCAAAGATAGCCTGACGCTCTCTTGCAGCGTGCTTTTGGCGCTTCCTCTCAGCCTGAGCTGTATGAACAGTTCTCTTCAAAACCTCCGACAAGAGGACATCATCGTCTAAATTAGTCTCGGCCTCCGGATCAGCTACAACATCCATCATCGGCTACTTTAGAGACGCCTCTCGTGGTGCCCCTGACATGGCCTCAACTGTGACCGGTGGCCTTGAAGGCTCCTCCGCACCACCACCTAAATATGGCATGGTACTTGGAACAACATGAATGGCGATGATTCCTATTATAAAAGAGGGAGAGAGTCAGGGTATGAATGAAATGAATTAGATATGTCGCGAATCATACCAAGGCTCATGGAAGCGCGAAGCCTCTCCTCCTCCTCAAACGTCTTGAGGGACGCCAAGAGAGCCTCTTCAGTGGAGATTTCTGTTAAAAGAAAAGCGTCAATAAGGCGTAATAAAAATGGATATACAAGAAAATGTAAATGAAATATACCGGACGCTGCGAGAGAAGCTGATGTTGCTTGCATATGAGCCAGTCTTTCCGAAGCTTTGATGGCAGCCTGAAGATTAGTAGCAGTGAAAACTTCGAACAAGCCCTCGTTGGTGCCATACTTGGACAAGCCTTCACTATAATGAGTGTTTCCCCAATATTTAACCTGATAAAGAGCAAAGCTTTGTTGGAACTTAATGAGGCAGCGCCTCACGTGCTCTCTAAGGACGCTAGCGCCAAAACCAATCTTATAGGATTAAAATTTTATGGGGGAGCCTCACGTGCACCTCACGCGGGCGCCAATGTGCAAAGTACAGAAGCACTTTCTGAGTAAAGAGTCGAACTTTTAGAAGGCGCCGCACGTGTTACTCACCCGGGCGCCAATGTGCAAAGTACAGAAATGCTCATCTTAAGAATTAAATTCTTATGCGGCGCCCACGTGCACAACATGTGAACGCCAGCGCCCAAGTTAATATCTGTAGAATTAAATTCTACATTTCCTCAACAAAGATTGGGATATTCTCTGTTAAACAGAGTCGTTGGATCAATGATCCAATGGAGAAAACATCTCCCAAATCTTTTTAAATAAGAAGGATACTCTCGGTTGGATCAATGATCCAACAATAAAATAAAATTCTATTTTTCAGGAATATATGCCCATAATCTTTCCAAACGAAAATATTGTCCTCTGTAAAACAGAGGACCTTTGGATTGAAAATCTAATGGTGATTAAAAAACCACCGTTTTACAGAATAAATTCTATATAAGGGAAAAATATTTCCCCAATCTTGTTAAAAACAAGAGCGACCTCTTCTGTGAAACAGAAGCTCTTAGATCAAAGATCCAACGGTGGGTAAAATTCCCCAAATCAATTCTGAGACCAATTAAATCAATTAGGATCTCTCAATGAGGGATTTTCTCAGAATTAAACAAATTTCTCTCTACTATATAAAGGACCCGAGACTTCAATTCTCATATACACAGAACCCCCCATAAGCTTTTACAAAAAAGAGCATAGGGGTTCTAAAAAGAAAAAGAGAGGAGAATTTAATTTTCAAAGAAGAAGCCGCTGCTTCATTGAAATTTGAGGTAAGAAGAAAACAAAGAGACCATATTGTCTCTCTTCTACCATATTCAAGAACTTAGTTCTTTCTCTGGATCTGAGATCCACAAGACAAGTCTTCCACAAGTTGAGAATAAAATTCTTATCGGGAAGATCTTGTTCTTGAGAATTAAAGATTTAGAGAAGGAGGAAAAACATAAAGAGAGTGGAGTTCATAATACTCCAGGAACTTAGTTCCTCCAAAATCGAGAGTTTAACTCCTTCAAAGAACCCGATAAAAATATATAGCGTCTCACGTGCTCCCTACGTGGGCGCCCACTTTGGACACCCCCTAGCGCCTCATGTGAAAAGCACACGGGCGCCCAAAACAGAAGGACATCGCCTCACGTGAACACACGCGGATGCTGAGGGAAAAGTGCTTAGCACTCCTTACACAGCCAAATGACTGAGTGCTCAGCACTAATTGGGCAGCACCACACGTGTACCTCATGTGGACGCCATAAAAAGTGCACAAAACTTCATATTTAGTCAATATGACCTAAGTCTTCAATACCTCTGGGGAAGCACCCATGACTGAATGCTTCGCATGTCATATATGTGAGTATCAGAGCCCAAATAAGTGCCTAGCACTTTTGAAAAGAAGAAAAGACTAAGCCCAAATTGGCTAAGTTTCCGAAGTCTTCTTTCAACAGAGCCCAAATGCTCTTTTGTTGGATCTGAAATAAAAAACGATGATCCTAAAAATTGTTAAGTGGATCTTAGTCTCAAATCGGACTAACGTATTCTTAACAAAAAAACCAACTGAGCCCCAAATGCTCACATACATTTAAGTCGATCATAATCTCAAACCAGATTAACGATCCTTAAATAAAAAAACCAAGTCTAAAATATACGAATTTGGACTAATCCATGTCCTACGGGTGACGACATAAGTTAGTCTCCGTATACAATCCACGGGCAACCTAAATAATCAAAAATACACATGACACGAAGTGAACTTCCGGAGCAGGAAAAAGTGGTTATTGCGATGCAATAACGTAATTAACTGCAGGGGCTTGCGCCTGCAGGGAAGAGCGTTCCCACAATTAAAAAAAAACCCTCGTGAAAATTGGGGGGGATCTGACGAAATCTGCTACAATGGCCGCAACCGTCCAAACCTCCGATATACGGTGCCATAAATCAACTTGGCATCTTCGGAGAGGTGGACGGATAAAACCAAATAGTATCTGCCCCCAAATTCAGGCAAGACAATCTACACCAGTTTGTCTTTGTTTTCGGCGGCGAACAGATTCTGGAACACCCGGTGGGACCTTTTCCTCTTTCCACTCCACACTTCGTATGTCGTGTTTCGCGAACAAAATCACGGTTTGCTATGGTTGCCCTTGGATTTGAGGTACTAAGATTTGGTGTCTTGCTCATGTGCAGAAGAGAACATTAATGGCTTCCAACTGCTCTCGTAACAGCAACTCCCATTTCGCCCCAACTGGAGGAGTGACTTACGGGCCCTATACGGCCTCCATTTTTTCAGTGCGGGTGGGGCAGATAACTCAATCCACTACTTGATTGTTCTTCGGGACCATGCTCCCACCAACGAGTTTTAGTGCCCCAATGCCGCAAGACGGAGCTCCAAAGAAGTCGGTTTTCGATCGACTTACAACCGCCAAGGCCCTTCTCAACGGGTCATCCAAATCTGATGCATCAGTCTTCAACAGGCTGGGTAGAAGCTCAGACATCTCAGTCTTCAACAGGCTGAGCCAAAGCTCAAACGGGCCCACAAAGAAGCTCGTGATATCTGAAGGGACTGTCCTAAAATGGATAGCCCTCTCAACTCCTCTGGCAGGTAAAGTCATCAAAGGTGCTTCTCCTACCAAAAGATCGGACTTCGAAAGATTGATCATTCCACCTCAAGCTCTGCCACGGACGTCAGTCTTCAACAGGCTGACACCAGCAACAGCCCCTTACCAAAGCCAGGGGCATGAAGAAGTCGCTTCCAAAACTGAGACGGTCTCATCTGCATGACACGCTCGACGTCGCCACTTGTGCCGAGTGAGAAAAGCTGGGGGCAACTCCAGCTCTGGACTTACTTCGCCAGCCCCAATAATGGAAGTTGATGCTACTATTCGAACTGGGAACAATTTTGATCTGCTTAGGAGGGTGTGAAAGAATTCTCTAACCGCAGTGCTAAAGAAATCTCCCCCTCCTGCAGAGGCTAATGTGCAGACAAAACCGGAGAAGCCCCATCAACGGCTCTCTTCCCAAATTCACAGGGTCTGGCGGAAAGTCCAAGACTCCATAATGGATCAGAACTACTCTCGCCAACCAAAGAAAATGAAGGCTCAGCAAGAGAAAGACCTTCCCTCCGTCATACAGCGAGGGGTATCCTCTACACAGGTGCCTATTACAACGACTTCTTCAACTTCAACCTCCCACAAAAGGGCAAGGCTGGAGAAAATTCCACCGCTTGCGGCAAATTCCAAAGGCAATAGACCCAATCGCCCTAAGTCTGGGGGAATGATCATGCATACGTTCCACATGGCTTCCAGGAAAGAGGAAAGTCGTTCTTCCGTAGGTCATTGACCACAAACTCGGTCGTTGACAAAAGCTCAGGAGCAACAACAAAAGCTCCAGGAAATGCTGATCAGCACTTACCGGGCAGAAAGAAAGCCTGGAATCAGCATCTGAACAGCGTCAGGAGCAGGAGACCGATATAGAGTTTCTGCGAAGGGTGCTTGAAAGAAAGGACAAGGAGGCCATGGAACAAGCTGCTAATATAAAGCAGATGACGCTTTTGTACTAAGACATGGTTGGAATGATGATCCATCCAGAACCTCCAGCCGAAGATCTACCGATAATTGTTGAGGACGACAGAGGGGAAACATCAAACCCCCTTCCGGCGCTATCAATAGCCAAGGAAGAAACAATTTCCAAGGCTGCTCTTGATGATTATATTGCTCAACAAATATGAGCACATCAAGCTAACGAAGTGTCTAGTCAGATCGTCAGAACTGGACGACCGTATTCAGGCTGGTATGATCAAATTGAGTAGTCGCCGGGATATACGATCCTTAAGTTCCATGTATACAAAGGGACAGGCAACCCACATCAGCACGTCGCTCAGTTCAGAGCTTTGTAAGGAAACACTGGAGGCGATGACAAACTGTTGCTTCGCCGGTTCATTGGCAACCTGTCAGAGACGGCATTCGAATGGTACTCGGAGCTCCCAAATGTCTCCGTCAAAACATTCACAGAGATGGAACTGTTGTTCACACAGCGGTTCGGAAGCGCAAGCGAGCGCATCCCGATCACAGCGTTAATCTATGCCAGGGTAAAGACAGGAGAAACCTGGGTCCAATACGCGATCTGATAGCGGAACCTATAGTCAAAATATGAACAGCGCATCGAAGAATCTCCTGCCGTGGGCATGTTCATCGAGACTCTTGATCCTCAAACGACTGTGTCCAAGTCATGACGTTCTTCAAGCCGACCTCCTTCCAGGCTCTGATCAACAAACTGGCCCAAATGGACCAGATAGGCCACGGGCCTTCCTCCTAAAAAATGGACCCTTAAAATGTTAAGGGTAAAGGGAAAGCGGCTTTCGTTGCCAACACTCAACAACTACCGAGTGACCCAAAATCAGTTGCTCGCCAAAACAACATGTGTCCGCGTCTATCCCTGAAAGAAAGACTAGGATGCACCTACTCATTTCCTCATGACAAGACGAAGAGACTATTCGAGCTGGCAGTGCGTAACAAACACATCACATTGCCAGACCCATGACATCCACCGCAACTTGGTGACGTCAACAACCCTAACTACTGCTCCTATCACAGAATGGTAAGCTACCCAATTGAGAATTTCTACGTCTTCAAAAACTGGGTCGAGGACCAGTATCAACAGGGGAAGTTCGTGCTGTATGAAAACTGGAGGGTGAACCCACCACAGAAGTGTGCTCCTAAAAAGGTGGATACGCCGAGGTCATCATGCTCGCTTGTGGAAGAAGCTCCATGGGAAGTTCTCCTTTTAGCTAAAACTAAAAGAATGCTGAAGGATCTCCAGGCATGTCTGGCAATCAGGTGGAAGAGCCCACTTGAACCAGAAATCATCAAAAGGTTGCTGAAACCGCATCCTGTACCGAAATTTGTTGACAAGGGGAAAAACCCCAAGTCAAGCTTTCAAAGTCTTCAAAGAAAAAGAAGAAGACCAAGAAGCCTGTGCAGCCTGCCGAGTATGACGACAAGCGTACAGACCTACAGAGATACATCGATGCGCTGGATGAGTACAACTAGAAGGCGCGGACACCGGTCACTCTCGATGAGTTCCTCAAGCATATCCTTGAGAACAAAGATGGTGATAGCGATGAGGGAAATGACTCATCAGAAGAAACCGAAGACTATGTAGCAAGTTGCCACATGGTCTCCCATTCGTCGTTAAATGACGAAGAAGCTCTCTCGACATTAGAAAGCAACGCAGAGGAACTGGAGGCAGGATCGGCGCTAAAATCCCTGTAACTGCCAGAAGACCCAATCGATAGGCTGTTAAATGAAGCCTTTCAAAAAAGCAAAGCTGACTGAGAACGTGAAACAATCATATAAGAAAAGGCTAAGCGTCGGCGTCAGGATGAAGAAGCTGCGGCAAAGAGGAGTCGTAAAGCACGCCGACCAGACCAAAGCACACCTGCGGCAAACAAGAGTGGGATCAAAACAGAGAAGCAGTTCACTAAAGCCCTGTCAATGGGAAAGAAGCTGCCACCTTTCAAGGGAAACACTTCCGGGGTCATATACCTTGACGGAGAAGATTTACATCCGAACTACTACTTATATCATAGGAAGGTTACCCACCCTACCGAAGAATGCAGTGCCTTCAAGAAATGGTGGCAAGGATACGTTGCCTACCGACAACACTTCAAGAGGATGAAGTACGAATCTCGTCGGTGGCAAAAAAGTGTGACAGATGTGCGTGAAAGAATGACTGGCAACTGTTATATGGTTGATATCAGTTCGGAAAAGGGAAAACTCCAAGCTCTTACCTTCGGGAGCGATTCTGAGGAAGAAATAACCCTCGGCCCTCTCTTTAAGGACTCCACCTCCGAAAAAGAAGAGGAGGAGAAGAACTACAAGAACATTCTGTTGCCTAACCGCACGCTACGCGAAAAGAACCTCGGATCTACAAACAAATGTTCGAGCAAAAGAGATAAAGGGAAAGAGAAAATCCCTGAGGTGTCATAGGCCGGAGGATAAACAGAAGTCCCTAGCCACCATCCCGATCTTTGGGAGCGACACCGAGGAAGATGAAGAAATAGTTTACTCGGGGCAACCCCAAGACAACAGGCCGGGATCATCTACTCCTATTTTGGTCTTTGGCAGTGACTCTGAGGATGAAACCAATGCAGTGTTCTCCGTCTTCCTGTCAATGCAAGCCTTCGCCGGAGCCAATCAGAGTTTACAAATCACGATGGTTTCGCCTTGGCGTTATAAGGAACTTGATGCGCTCGATACTTATAGCATACAGGAACTACAAACTTTCTACGTGCCTCCCAGGCGAAAAGGGGGAAAGATGATCCTCGTCTATCAATCTACGGAGACCAGAGTGGAGAAAGAAGTCTGGCATGATACCGATTTTGCACTTGATAGGATTCAACCAATCCGTCTTCCAAGATACTACGTCGATGGAATGAAAATGCTATTAAGATGCCAAGGTGTACCATTCAAACAAACTGTTCGACAAGCCCAATTCTACAAAAGGATTTGGGATGTTCCCGGGACTCAGCGAAAGATGCCCAACGGTAAGATGGAGAAAATCGGGGTTGGATACGTCCGGTCAAATAAACAGGAGCGACTGCCGCGTCATAAATAGTTCCGGTGAAGAAGGGAATGTTTTCCAGATAGTCATAACATTGAATCGGAGCAAGATCCCGCTATAAGGACGTCAAGTCCGTCGTTTGAAGAACAAGTCGACAAGCTAATATAAGAAGCTTGTCAAAAGATTCGGGAGGACCACAGCCGTGAAATTGCCATTTACGAAAAATCTATGACGCAACATCTCAATCAGCAATCTGCGGAGAAAGAAGACTACAATGCCCTTCATCCTCAGCCCGCTGTACGTTCTTGCGACAAGAAGAAAGCCAGAAATAAAGGCAAAAACAAGATGAAGAACGAGAATAACGCTCGAAAACAGCGAAGTGAATCCAAGAAGCCGTATAGTCGAGGAAAAGTCAGCTGGAATCCATCTTTCATGAAGAAGATGGGTCGGGAATACTCTTTCCCTCAAGACAAGACAAGGAAAATATTCAACCTTATCATGAAGTATCAAATGATGACGCTCCCAGAATCTCAGCACCCCGAACAAATAAACGAGGTCCAGCACCCGGATTATTGCTCCTATCACCGAGCAATAGGACATCCTCTTGAAGATTGCCTCACTTTCAAAGACTGGGTGGAAGATCAGTATCAACAAGGCAGGTTCGATTTATCCAACAACTGAAGGGTAATCCCACTAAAAAGCATGAGCTAAAGAGGACCTATACTACGAGGACATAGCCAGCTCAACACTAAGAATGGAAGCGAACTCATACCTGCCATGCGATAACATTCTAAAAAGTGGGAGGACACGAGAATATGGATGACCTCTTCAGGTGCTTTGCAAATGAAGACAAGGATGAGGTGATCTCAGAGCTTCCACCAGCCCCAAAAGAGCTGGAAGACGGGATACACACCTCGGCGGACGACCTAAGGAAAATTGACTTAGGGACGGAAAACGATCTGAGGCCAATGTTCGTCAGTGAACTGCTATCCAAAACGCAGGTGGCCACGTTAAAAGGAGTGCTCATGCGATATAGAGACTGCTTCGCATAGAACTATTCTAAGATGCTGGGTCTAGATCCATAAGTAGCAGTATATAGACTGGCCATATCACCGGACATTAAACCAGTCAAACAAGCGCCAAGAAGATTGCGACTCAAACTCGAGATGAGCATCAACGCTGAAGTTAAGAAACTAATTGACTCCAGCTTCATCCAAGAAGTTCAATATCCTGACTGGATCGCTAACATCATTCCGGTGATGAAAAAAATGGAACGGTGCGTATCTGCGTGGACTTCCGGGACCTTAACAAAGCTTGTCCAAAGGATGACTTCCCAGTACCTGTCACCGAGCTGATGATCGACGATATGTCTACTCATGAAGTCTTCTCTTTCATGGATAGATCTTTAGATACAACCAAATAAAAATGCATCCTGAAGACCAAAAGCATACCGCCTTCCGGACTCCTTTGGGTATATTCTGCTACAAGGTGATGCCTTTCGGTTTAAAGAACGCTGGCGCTACCTATCAGAGGGCCATGACAAAGATCTTCGATGACCTCATTCATGAGATTGTCAAATTCTATATCGATGACCTTGTGGTGAAGAGCAAATCTCATAAGAAACATTGGGAACATCTAGACATAGTGTTCCAATGTCTCCAGAAGTATAATCTGAAGATGAATTCTCTAAAATGCGCGTTTGGAGTCTCCTTAAGAAAATTCATAGGATTCATCATATGGCACCGGGGTATCGAGATCGACCCTTCAAAGATCAAGGCAATTAAGGGGATGCCCATGCCAAGGACTCTCAAGTAGTTGCGATCTTTTCAAGGAAAACTCGTATATATCCGGCGGTTCATAGCCAACCTCTCCGGAAAATGTCGTCCCTACAGTCATCTCATGAAGAAGGGGACCTCGTTCGTCTGGGATAAAAAGTTCCAAAATACATTAGACGAGATCAAGCAGTACCTGCAAAATCTGCCAGTACTGACCACTCCGGTTAAAGGAAGGCCCCTCATCCTGTACACAACGGCCCTTGAAGGTTCTCTAGGCGCGTTATAGGCACAGGAGAATGATCAGGGAAAGGAGAGAGCTCTGTACTATTTAAGCCGAGTTCTCCTGGGGACAGAGAACAACTACTACCCCATCGAAAAGCATTGTCTGGCACTGATCTTCATGATAACAAAGCTCAGACACTACGTCTTGGCGCATGAGGTCCATCTCATATCGAAGGTGGATCCTCTCAAATATTTGATGTCAAGGGCCATACTAACAGGAAGGCTTTCCAAATGGGCCCTCCTCCTAATGGAGTTCTCGATAACGTATCGACCCCTCAAAGCAGTGAAGGGCCAGGCCATCGCCGACTTTCTTACCGAGCATCCGATACCCGTCGACTCTCCCTTAAATTGTGAGCTACCGGATGAACATGCGTTTGACGCAAAGGAAGAATAGAATGGTTCCCGATAGGAACTCTACTTCGATGGAGCATCTTCCATGAAAAAGCGGAAGCAATACACTCCCATAATCAATATTGGGATGGACTTTTTCTTTGTGACTCCGCAAAGAGGGATACTACGCTATGCTTTCTCCCTAACGGAGCCAAGGACTAATAACAAAGCTGAATATGAAATTTTGATAGCAGGTCTTGAGATCGCTGTTGACATGGGAATCAAAGACATCCTCATATATGGAGACTCACAACTCATTGTCTGGCGACCATCAGACATGCAAGCCAGAACTGATAAGGTACGGCGAAAGAGTGTTGCAACTGTTGACATAAATCCCCTTTTACATCTTAGAGAGTATACCGCGTTCGGAAAACAGCAAAGCGGATGCATTGGCCAGATTGGCTAAAGAATTGGCCGACGAAGACCTCGATGACGTAAAGATCGTCGTGCAAAGCCGCCGGGTTCTTGCGCTAGCAGAGATATCTTCGGAGGATTTAACAGAGTCATCTGAAGGAAAGAAAACAACCAAACAAGCAGTCCTCCAAATAGAGGATGAAGAAAAGGTCAAGGATTGGAGGGAAGTCTCCATAGACTACTTCAAATCCCATCGAACGCCTAAAAATGCGTCGTCTAGACATCAGCTCATGAAACGAGCTCTGTCTTTCGCCTTCATTAATGATACTCTATACAAGAGATCACTGTCTATGGCTGAGATGCCTGGGACCAAAAGAAGGGAAGAGAGTCATCCAAGAAACTCACGACGGACTCTACGGTTCTTATTAAGCCGGGCCAAAGATGAAGCTGAAGATCAAAAGAATGGGTTACTATTGGCCCACAATGATTCAGGACTGCCTCGAATATGCGAAGCAGTGTCACTCGTACCAGATTCACAGGGACTTCATCCACCAACATCCAAATCCGCTACATCCAACTGTAGCTAGCTGGCCGTTCGAAATGTGGGGAACCGACATAATTGGCCCCATCGATCCAGCGTCATCCAAAGGATATCGGTTCATACTGGCAACGACCGACTACTTTTCTAAATGGGCAGAAGCAGTACCACTAAAGGAGGTGAAGACGGAGAATATCTTCCATTTCTTCAGGACACATGTCATCTACCAGTTCGGTACTCCGCGACGAATTATCTCAGATAATGGACCAGCCTATAAGTGCCATAAAATCAGCCGCTTCACAGAACATCATAAAATAGACTGGAGATACTTTTCTGTCTATAATCATCGAGCTAACGGTCTAGCTGAAGCTTTCAACAAGACCTTGATAAAGATTGTAAATAAAACGGTGTCTAGAAACAAAAAAGACTGACACGAAACTTTCTGGGCGTACCGAACAACGTTCAAAACAGCCACGAATACAACACCATATGCGTTAGTATTCGGCACGGAAGTAGTGCTCTCCCTGGAAATAGAACTCCTTTCTCTCTGAGTAGTGGTTCGATATGAGCTAACAGATGATGAAAACGCTCATTTCCAGCTTGTGGAGCTCGACGCCCTCGACGAAACCCACCTTATAGCGCAGCAAAACTTGAAAGCTTATAAGGCAAGGATGATGCGTTCATACGAATAACTGACCAGGCCGAGAACATTCCGCCAAGGTGAACTCATGCTAGTCATCAAAAGACTCATGATCCCCAATCGCACAAAATGGGGGAAATTCGATCTGAACTATGAAGGCCTGTATATCATAGACAAGGTCTACCAAGGTGGAGCCTACCTGCTCATGGATATGCATGGCGAAAGACAAGTCCGGCCAATAAACAGCCTATTCCTCAAAAAATACTACGCCTAACAGGTTACGACTTAGGTCAATGATAGATGACGACGCCTGTGTCAGCTTGCTATCTTCCTGAGTTAGAACCCTGACAGTAGTATCCAGAAGATCCGTTGCCTCGAAAATGGTAACCATGGACTGATATGTCCCTAAACTAACAATGGACTGAGATGTCCTTAAACTAAAACTTCTCCTCGAACGGCGACAATGGACCTAGATGTCCCTAAACTAACAATGGACCGAGATGTCCCTAAACTAACAATGGACCGAGACGTCCCTAAGCTAAAACTTCGTCTCGAACGGCGACAATGGACCGAGATGTCCCTAAACTAACAATGGACCGAAAGATCCTTAAACTAACAATAGATCGAGACGTCCTTAAACTAAAACTTCGCCTCAAATGGCGACAATAGACCAAGATATCCCTAAACCAACAATGAATCGAGATGTCCCTAAACTAATAATGGACCGAGACGTCCTTAAACTAAAACTTCACCTCAAACGTTGACAATGGACCGAGATGTCCCTAAACTAATAATGGACCGAGACATCCTTAAAATAAAACTTCGCCTCCAACGGCGACAATGGACCGAGATGTCCTTAAGCTAATAATGGACCGAAAGGTTCCTAAACTAACAATGGATTGAGATGTACCTAAACTAAAACTTCACCTCGAACGGCGATAATGGATCGAGATGTCCCTAAACTAACAATGGACCGAGACGTCCTTAAACTAAAACTTCACCTCAAACGGCGACACTAGACCGAGATGTCCCTAAACTAACAATGGACCGAGATGTCCCTAAACTAATATCCGTTCCCAAAATAGGAATGATGGACCGAAAAGTCTTTAAACTAGAAATTCGCCTCAAACACGACGACAACGGACCGAGATGTCCTTAAACTAAAACCTCGCCTCAAACATGGCGCATCGCCCCAAATACGGTGATATCTACCTTTGAGATCTATATTGCAATCGAAGCCTCAACGGCAAAGGTTGCAATTCAAGTCCTACCGGTTACACAGATACTGCAGCGATGAAGCCACTTCCTAAGTCGCCACCGGCAAAGGTTGCAACTCAAGTTCTACCGGTTACACAGATACTACACCGATGAAGCCACTTCCTAAGTCCCCACCGGCAAACAGATGGGTCACCTGCAACGAAACTACTTTCAAGAGTTCATGTAACATTTCAAAATAATAAAATATTATTTTTGGGAATTTATAATTTCATATTATTTTAATGAATATTTTAATATTTCGGTATAATTAAATACAAATAAATGGGGAAAATTTTGGAAAAATTATGGAAAATTCCAAAATAGGGTATTTTATGGGATTAAGCCATTTTAAAGTTTTTATGATTAATTATATGCTAATTTAGTGCTAATCGCGATTAAAAATCGCTAATCGGATTTTGGGGGTGTTTTGTGCAAAACATGCACATATCATTTTTCTACACTTGTGTTTTATTTTCTACCATGTTGTTTGGGTTTAATATTTGAGTGAGAAAGGATTTAGAGGAAAAAGAAAAGAAAAGAAAAAGAAAAGGGAATATGGTAGTAGGTATGGGTGAGAGAGAAAAGAGAAGGGTTAGTGTTGACTTAGCCATTTCCTTCACCATTTCCTCTCCCTCCTCCTCTTCTCCTTCAGCTGCTGCCTCTCCCTCTTCTCCCTCCCCTCTTCAAGTCCCAAATCACCTCAAAAACAAACTCAAAACCCCACTCCCTTTTCACAAAAAATGTGCACAAGCTCAAGATCAACACATCGGACCAAGAAAGCGAGGATTTTGGCCACTAGAGGCAACTCAAGAAAATTCTTGAGTTGCCAAATGAGGTATTTTTCTGGACCCTTAGCTTAGTTTTTGCATTAATTATACCCCCATGCTAGATTAGAATCGATATCATGTGATTTTGTGGATTTAAGAAAAACCTAGTTAGGGTTATGAGAATTGAGAGTTGTAATGTGAAACTGAGCTCATTAGAGGCTGAACAAACACCCTAGTGCTTAAATTAAGACCCAAACCTGAGACTTGAAACCGCAAAACACGGATTTAGAAACCCCGACATCGGATAAATGTGTGATTTGTGAGGGTATTTTGGAATCTGGAGCAACCCGGGGCCACTAGAATTGATTTTGGGATTACTAGGAGTCGTGCAAGCACCTAGGAACCTACCACAGAGACCCGAGCCCCTAACTCCAACCCCAGGCCACAGATATATTCATTCTGGCCGTAATTTGCGGCCAGATCAGGGAAATTGGGTCCCAGATTTGGTTCATGGCTCCTTTTGCACTAAAATAGACCCCTCCTATATACAACTTTTGCTAATTGTCACCTGGGAAAAATCTGGGAGCATTTTGGTGTGTTTTAAGCTATGTTTTCCGTATTTTAAAATGCACTTTCTTGATATTTGGATTTGTATTTGGTTGTCGGGTGTTCGTACATCGACAACAGGGATTGTTTGATTGATTTGCACATTTAGGCCATAGGTTCCAACCTATGAGCACACTGTGCGCTGTATTGGTTTTCTGCCTCGATTCTAATACGTATTGCGACTGTTTATAATTATAGGTACCCTTGCAAGGATTCCGAGGCGAAGAAGCGCGGCGTCATCGATTTCGGCGAGGGAAGACCAAGTGAGTAGATTATATCTACGGGGGAAATCGGGTGGATGGCGTATAGCACCCCCGCATTTCGATGTCTAGTATACTATATATACTATATATGATAGCTTATTGAGTGACATGGAGATCATAGATGTGTTAGGTGTACTATGGATATTTAGGGTTAGAAGTGAACTAGTGTATTTTCCTTGTCGCGAACCGTAGCATAGGTTTACACCCACACGCATACACATGCTTATTGCTACACTTATATCATGATGATGAGGATAGTGTATGATACTAAAGATGAGTCGATGAGTTTTGGGCATGGTGCCGTGAGATCGGCGATATGATGCGATTCGTATTTGGGATACGATACGAGATTTTAGCGGGCCTTTAGACGTGTGTTTTACACACGCGCTTATATTTGTTTAGATGGTATCGATTGTACTAGACTTAGATCAGTACCCCAGATCACGTGATATGATGATAAGGATACCAGATATTGATGAGATGAATGTGAGATTGACCCGTACCCAGCTATTGGGATGCTGTACGACGATTTACCGTACGAGCTTTATATTGATGATAAATCCGCACTCATGACTCGAGGATATTATACGATGTAGATTGTATCGTATGTGATACTATTGAGACGGGATCACCGACTATTATATTTATATACATATATCGACTCAGATGTAGGTGGTTTCCATACCCCTCCCGATTGACTTGATAGTTGGATGTAGATTACTTAGTAGACATGAGACTAGAACCGAGTCATACCTATTTCAAAACTAACGAATCGGGGATATTTTAAAGATAGGAAAAAGGGATTCTACGGATATTTCCCGAACGACGCATCTTTTCTTAAAACATCGTAGCCCTTATTTTACCAAAAACCCCGATTTGTCTTATTTCAAATGGCAAAGCTGCATGATATATTTATTGAGGTAGATTTCTTCACTGTTGCGTTGATTATTCGATTCCGCATATTCATGCTATTTGCATTGCATTGCTTGTGTTTATTGATATATTACTATCATGCTGCTAGGACACCAACACCATTATCGATGATGCATATGTTCCACGTACACTGCTCGCCGGCTCACACACTTCATCATCGATAATTGCCATGTCACTACACTGTAGTACTGTTGCATTCAGGATATGACTCTTGCATGGCATACTTGTGTACCTATACACTGTGCACCCATACGTGCATACATACGTATTTGCACTTACATTGATGGTTCAGGCTTGATGAGACATTTGGGAACCGCAAAATACCTTTAAAAGCTGATTCATTTTAAAGAAGCGGTCTTCCCTACATATGTGCATATTACTATTCCATGTTGCATGAGATACTGATATGTTTACAGTTCTTTTACATGTCCCATACATCATGCTTTCTGATTATACGCATTGAGATATGTTGTTTCCATGATAATTCTGGATTTGGGAACCATGGGTATTTCAAAAGAGAATATGTAATTGTTTTAAAAACCCGGTTTCCCTTGATATGTTATTTCAGTGCGTCCACCATGTGTTTTCTCGGTGCTAGAGTGATATATGAGAGAGAGGGGGCTGACCCAGACTGACGGATTCCCGATATATGAGACAGGGGGGGCTGACCTGGACTGACGGATGCCCGATATATGAGAGAGAGGGGGCTGATCCGGACTGACGGATGCCCGGTATATGAGGATTTACGTGTCGATACTGGGCACAGCTTTCATGATGTTTTCGAGTGTCGATGCTGGACACTCCGATTCCATGATTTTGACGTGTCGCGAGGGACACAAATGGGTTATATCCTCATATTTCCATGCATATGCTTCATGATATTTACATGCATGATGGTTATTGTCATTGGGTGACGAGTGGACGGGATCCACATATTTACAGATTTGATTACATTGATCATACCTCATATTTATGATGTGTTATTACCTGAGGCACTGGCACGAGCACTTGGCACTACACTCATATATAGAGGTTATACTGCCACTTTAGCATGCTTCAGACTTATTCATATTGAGGTTATATATATCTGATCGTATTGACCTAGGATTAGTCATACATACGATTTTTGCTTTTAGATATTTTCTATTAACGAGTTGGCAACTCACCCCCGTTGTGCCACAATTCTTGCAGGTTTTGCCGTACAGGTTTCATTGCGACTTTTCTGGCACATTGCTTCCATTACAGGTGACTTGCTTTGGTAGGTGGGTTCTTTTGCATCAGAACCACCATTGTACATGTATTATTCATTGTATCTAGAAATTCCATCAACCAAACCTGTATATTGTTTCAGACTTAGAAATCAGTTATGTTTTATTTCGACCTTAGAGTTGGGCGTAGCAGTATTATAGTTTTCATGTTGATTTTGAGTTTCTTTCTGAGTTTTGATCCTCGCCTTTCGGTGTTGTATATTATATTGCTTGCGTGGTTATGACCGTCAAATGACGAAGAGCTAGCTCCCGCTTGGGGATGCCTTTTATCATTGCTTATATATTATCCTTGTTGTACCCTGTTCGGGGCCAGTTTTTACAAAGGAAACTCTGCCGAAATTTTTAGAAAAGACTATACATTTTAAAAATGCATATTCGGCTTAGTTATTTAAAAACCATGATTTAAAACATGTTTTCTTCATTCCTTTAAACTAGTTTTCTTTATTTACTCCCTAAAATGGTTTTTGATTTCTGGGCTTTTGGCTTACTTGGATTAGATGGGGTCCTATAAACTTCATATGATTCAAGTGCCAGTCATGGGCTATTTTGGGTCATGACAAAGTTGGTATCATAGCGTTAGGTTAACCTTGGTTCGAGTCTAAGTTTGACTATGTGGAGCCTAGGGCGTTTATATATATACGGAACTTAGGCTTGACCTTACAGAACTTAGACTTAGTCGAGGGGGTATTATACCCGAATTTTCGTTGTGTAGGATGACCCTTGATTGATGGAGTAGATAGCTTGAGTAGAGGGACGTACCGTATGTTTGTTCCGCGGCATATTTACGACACGCTACTCCGCTTAAGAAACCCTAGGATTTACATTTCCTTGTACAGTATTATATTCATTCCTATGATCTATCATCATCGATTCTGGTTATGATTTTGCTGCCACGATTGCACGGGCAGAGTGAGCTACGGCTCGAGTTGCGTCAGCATGAGCTCGTCATGGATGAGGACTGACCAGGGCATGATTTGTAAGTCTACGCTAGCGCCCCGGCCGTCTACAGACGCCAAATGCGGAATAAAACTTTTTAATTGGCGCTATCGTATACTTTAACCCGGATCTGCCATTATTGCTAAACTAACAAACTGTAAAGAGTGTAGAAAGGTTATACCGAACGATCCGAGTCCTTCATTCTTTAACCATCATCCCACGCTCCGTTGCGGCTGCTCCGATCTCGTCGATCTCCGATCTCCTCGTCCAGGTGGCACCACATCACTGATTCTTTAAACGGGCTCCCGCCTCTGACTCGAGGCAACTCGGTCGTCAAGTTTGCTAGAAGAGACGATCAAGATTGATGTAGAGAATGAGTAGATGACTTTGTCTCGTTCCGTCCAAAGCTATGGACGGACGGTTAATGAAGTTGCCGAGGGAATCGGGTGATGGAATGAAATGAACTGTAAAATTCCATGCACCCCAAATACTATCATATCTTTTTACAACCATATGAAAACCTCAAGTGAGAGAGTGAGTGAGGAGAGAGAGGGGGCCGGCCTCTTATAGCAAAGAGGGAGGTGACCGTAGGAGAGGGGGGGGTAACCATAAGGAAAATATCATGTGTGAACACATGGAAAAATCAAGCATAAAGATCTTAAGCAAAACAAGAAATGGTTGATATCAAAGCATGAGTCACACGACACCTCACCTAATCTAGAACCTTCTAGAACCTTCTAGAAGCATGACTCACCCTCATCCAAGAAAAGATAAATCCGTCTTTAACAGAATGTTAAAAGACGGCTGATAGAAAACTGGAAACTGGCAACTTCCAAAAGTGATCCTGAAATGACTTTCAGGATAACCCCGTAACTGTATAAATATACCCGCATTTGTATTACAACCGAATACAAATGCAACTGAGACAAAGATATTATACCTACTCAATATAATACTCGGATCCGGCTTAAACCAAAGCCGACCAGTATCATCTGCCCGAAAACTGACACGTGCGTAAACGCACGTGCATTTTCCGAACCCTGCCATAAAACCATACGGCCTCTACAACGTTTCGCCCGAACTTGGGAAACTGTCTGTGGGGGACTCTAATGACTCGTCAGTACCCTGGCAGTGGGTTTAACCACAAACCGTCAGCGGCACTAGTTATGCATAACGGCTGCCCATGGACTGACCTCAAGGGTGGCTGATAAGCAAACTCAAGGGTGGCCGATGAGCGAACTCATCCAGAAACCCTACTGAGCCTAACAGTGACAATGTATATACAGTCCGGTCTGTTCGTCAATGAGTATCGCATATCCGCCTAGGGGGCTAGTAACGTCAGACCCCCAATAGCAGTATAAGTCGTGTCGGAGTGTAGCCCAATAACACCCTGAGATACTACTGGAGTACCTACCAGTAAATCTCCTGCCATGGCCATGGACTTTGTGTAATGGCTCTCCTAGACACATCACGACCTCGCCCCCAATACCGAGAAAGACGAATCCCCTGCCGATCCGCTCACGTGCCTCCATATGGCTCGGGACTGTACCCAAAAGCTACCTGTTTGTACGACTCCTTTGAGCCGTGGTAGGGTAGAAATCAAAGCACAGTGGGAACTCACACGAGACAAATGACGACCTCAGGTCGATGAACTAACCTGTACACATGTCACCAGGGAACTGCTATCTGACGATAGGTATAGTACTAACTAGCAGATTCCCGGCGAGTCCTGTCCGGTGTACTCATAACCCAATGAGCACCTGTATACATCTTAGGTGATCCAACTGACACCAGTGGCTTGTGAGACCGGCCACCGCCCCTCGTCGGGGTCTCGACTGTATACACTAGTCTACTCCGGAGTATCGATGCCCTGTCTCGAAACTCCTACGACTAGGGACCACAATTAAGGATATGCATATAAACTACCCAACTCTCACGTATATGATCGCCATCATACAGTTGGTAGTAAAGCAAGATCCTAAGGGCTCTATCAAAGTGTAACATGCAATCAGTCACCTGAACATGTACACGACTGATAAAGGCAAACCAGATAGCATACTATCATTTCGAGTAAGACTGTCCTACCGAGATAGGTCCTCCGCAATCATTGCAATCACGTACCTGCGATCCAATAATTGACTATGAGGGCACTATCTCCAACATGATTCCAGAGACATACGATTGCATATAGAGGCTTCGTTTTATTGTGTTTTCGCGCCTTGAGCGTTTGACAAATCGCTTTTACGAGATTTCTCGGACGTGCCAATCGGTACCAGAGGATTGAGCCACTGATAGAGGCCAGCCAGGATGTGATGACCATTGATATATCGCTTACTCATAATGATTGAGGCGTTGTTCAGCGTACGGACGAATGAGCCAGTTGTTGCTGCAAATGACGAGATATCACCCAGATGATTGGAGCTACCGCAGCTTGAGCATATACTTAGAGATATGATGGTGAGTCGCTAGTCACCCGAGGATGAATGACTAGGACATGTGGTTCGTTCGTTTACCCGATGCGAGGTCATCAGATAGATTGATTCCAGCTAGAGACGACTTCACGCAGATTCGTTGAGAGTCGATAGCGACGATCGAATGTCAGAAACCCATATTCCAAGTTTAAAGTATTCGGAAAGACATGCAAGCGATTCTATGGACCCTATAGAAGAATGAAACCCTAACTCGACATAATGACCGTGTGAAAGCCTTCGAACCTTAGGGTTTGCGGCGGTTCCGCGGCGCCATTAGTGAGGCTTGGGTTTGCCCTTCTACGGTTGGACCACCGATGCTGTGGCATGTACTCGATACTATTAAACTGCACCCAAGATGTTGAGCTCTTAGGGGATTTTGAGGTTTTGACAAATCGATCGGATGGTTCGGCACCTTTCGGATATTATGTGATGGGACACATTTCTTGGGAGACTCCATATACGAGTATAGCCATTGGAGCGTAGTCCATGCAGTCACGAGTAGACGAGTCCGGATCAGGCGACATTGGAACAAAGTGGAGTAAAGCGTTCGCACGAAATTTCGACGAGATGACGTTCCACTCCGCTGACATCAGAGATACGATGTGTCTACAGAGGCATTGGGATGCGACCAGCTTTCGAGGAATGTTGTACTGAGAATGCAGATTGTCCAGAGAGCGAGAAGAGATTGTGTATGAGTACCAGCCTCCATACAGTTTGGCTTAGGCGAGATTGGAAGAGATCTTAAGCAGGATTCCTTACAAGACACTGCTGCAATAAGATTTGCACCAGGAGCAGATGTGAGACGTGTATTCGGAGGACTAGAGGACGGCGCCAGTGACGTGCTGCTTTACGAGTAGTCGTGAGGATTGATCGAGAGATGACTAGAAAAGTGCCAGGACGGAATCGTTTCCGTTAGCACACCTGATAGGGCCGATGAACCGATGGATTGCTAGATTGGTAATCCACAGAGAAGATGAGGACGCCAGACCGTGAGCAAGAGGCAAGTAGATATCTTGCTCCGCTAGCATTGGATGTACCGGCACCTTCTTGACTTATACCGACGAAGGTATTTTTGGTTTGTGATTTTGTGATTTGACTATCACGTATCCGTCACTTGGATTTTGGTATTTTGGGCGATCTATTCGCATGATTTAGTCTTGATGACTGAGTTTCATGGATTTCATACGGTTGATTTGATGTCATCCGATATGTCGATTTTGGATTTCGTGATTTCGTGCATGATGGATGCACCGATTTGGGTTTTCGCGTATGTTGGGCGCATGTTTTGAGATACGATTTTGGTGCACACCAGGTGCACTAAATCGGGATTCTTCGTGCATGTCAGATGCACCTGATTTTGCTGTTAGGCACACACGTTGCCTATGACAGATGCTTCGTGCACACCCGTTGCACCTAGATGTTTTTTCTGTGCACATGTATGGCACATATATGGATTTTGATTCCGTGCACACCAGACGCATAGGGTATTCTTATATATATTTTAGGATTGATTTTTATAGAGCAGTACGTTTTATTATATTTGCTATGTGTTTTCGTACTGAGCAGGACTAGTCAGAGGACAGTACCTGGATATACTTTGCATGCATTGATAATTATCGAAGGGATTTCCAAAAAGCGAGATATAGTCTCAGTATTTGCCTACGTGTCCGATATGACACGAAATGTTTAAATAAGGGAACCCTTCTAAATTGTTTTCAAAACGGCGGAACGTACATGTTAAACAAAAGATATATATACGTATATAATTAATTTCTTATGAAAGACGTCCGCCACTGTGCAGTGTTATACTCATCGCACAGCGACTTAAAAAGATTTGGTATGTATTTATTTCAGCTATTTACATGTATAGATTTGATGTCTACATGTATGGTTTCGATATATATTGGTTTTGTATTGGACTTGGCATTTGTGACTTTACCGTAACTCCGATGATTGCAGATGCTTGACGGAGTTTTGCTTTTGAGTTATCTTCTCATTATCCATGCGCATGCATTGCGCTATGATGCGTTTTGTGTATTGATGATTCGGAGCCCCGACGACTTGGATTTTGTATCGAAATATTTCAGTATTTGGGGGTTTAAATTTAAATTCGAGAACCGAATTTCTTTAACGGGGGAAGATTGTAACATTTTCAAAATAATAAAATATTATTTTTGGGAATTTTTATAATTTAATATTATTTTAATGAATATTTTAATATTTCGGTATAATTAAATACAAATAAATAGGGAAAATTTTGGAAAATTCCAAAATAGGGTATTTTATAGGATTAAGCCATTTTTAAGTTTTTATGATTAATTATATGCTAATTTAGTGCTAATCGCGATTAAAAATCGCTAATCGGATTTTGGGGGTTTTTTGTGCAAAACATGCACATATCATTTTTCTACACTTGTGTTTTATTTCCTACCATGTTGTTTGGGTTTACTATTTGAGTAAGAAAGGATTTAGAGGGAAAAGAAAAGAAAAGAAAAAGAAAAGGGAATATGGTAGTAGGTATGGGTGAGAGAGAAAAGAGAAGGGTTAGTGTTGACTTAGCCATTTCCTTCACCATTTCCTCTCCCTCCTCCTCTTCTCCTTCAGCTGCTGCCTCTCCCTCTTCTCCCTTCCCTCTTCAAGTCCCAAATCACCTCAAAAACAAACTCAAAACCCCACTCCCTTTTCACAAAAAATGTGCACAAGCTCAAGATCAACACATCGGACCAAGAAAGCGAGGATTTTGGCCACTAGGGGCAACTCAAGAAAATTATTGAATTGCCAAATAAGGTATTTTCTTGACCCTTAGCTTAGTTTCTGCATTAATTATACCCCCATGCTAGATTAGAATCGATATCGTGTGATTTTGTGGATTTAAGAAAAACCTAGTTAGGGGTATGAGAATTTGAGAGTTGTTTTGTGAAATTGAGCTCATTAGAGGCTGAACAAACACCCTAGTGCTTAAATTAAGACCCAAACCTGAGACTTGAAACCCCAAAACACGGATTTAGAAACCCCGACATCGGATAAATGTGTGATTTGTGAGGGTATTTTGGAATCTGGAGCAACCCGGGGCCACTAGAATTGATTTTGGGATTACTGGGAGTCGTGCAGGCACCTTGGAAGCTACCACAGAGACCCGAGCCCCTAACTCCAACCCCAGGCCGCAGATATATTCATTCTGGCCGTAATTTGCGGCCAGATCAGGGAAATTGGGTCCCAGATTTTGTTCATGGCTCCTTTTGCACTAAAATAGACCCCTCCTATATGCAGTTTTTGCTAATTGTCACCTGGAAAAAATCTGGGAGCATTTTGGTGTGTTTTAAGCTATGTTTTCTGTATTTTAAAATGCACTTTCTTGATATTTGGATTTGTATTTGGTTGTCGGGTGTTCGTACATCGACAACAGGGATTGTTTGATTGATTTGCAGATTTAGGCCATAGGTTCCAACCTATGAGCACACTGTGCGCTGTATTGGTTTTCTGCCTCGGTTCTAATAAGTATTGCGACTATTTATTATTATAGGTACCCTCGCAAGGATTCCGAGGCGAAGAAGCGCAGCGTCATCGATTTCGGCGAGCGAAGACCAAGTGAGTAGATTATATCTACGGGGGAAATCGGGTTGATGGCGTATAGCACCCCCGCAATTCGATATCTAGTATACTATATATACTATATATGATAGCTTATTGAGTGACATGGAGATCATAGATGTGTTAGGTGTACTATGGATATTTAGGGTTAGAAGTGAACTAGTGTATTTTCCTAGTCGCGAACCCTAGCATAGGTTTACACCCACACGCACACACATGCTTATTGCTACACTTATATCATGATGATGAGGATAGTATATGATACTAAAGATGGGTCGATGAGTTTTGGGCATGGTGCCGTGAGATCGGCGATATGATGTGATTCGTATTTGGGATACGATACGAGATTTTAGCGGGCCTTTGGACGTGTGTTTTACACACGCGCTTATATTTGTTTAGATTGTATCGATTGTACTAGACTTAGATCAGTACCCCAGATCACGTGATATGATGATAAGGATACCAGATATTGATGAGATGAATGTGAGATTGACCCGTACCCAGCTATTGGGATGTCGTACGACGATTTACCGTACGAGCTTTATATTGATGATAGATCCGCACTCATGACTCGAGGATATTATACGATGTAGATTGTATCGTATGTGATACTATTGAGGCGGGATCACCGACTATTATATTTATTGTTAGGTCCACGTTACCTCTCCCGGTACTTACGGGGTTGCGGAAACGGTAAATCAAAATTTTTTCTAAACTTTGTAACATGGACCGTAAAAGCCGGATCTTTGCTAAACTAAAACTAGTATTCTAGCTAAAGAGAGTTAGCTACTATGTTGATGGTTATACCTAAACTTGAACTCCTTCTCTTCTTGTTGTTGTTCTTCTTTCTTGTTCTTTGTAGAAGCTGGAATGGTCCTCTTCTCGTCGCCTTCTTCTTGCCGAAGATAGATCCACCTCGAAGGTTCGACTTTGGGCTCTTCCTCGATCTTTGAGTGAACTAGGGTTTCCGGCTTGCTAAACCTTCATCCTAGAATGAGTAGAGAGTGATTAGGGTTTGCTTTTCTATCTAAAGAGAATGATTCTCAACACATGAGAAGGTTTCTCTTTTCAAGAGGAGGAAGAAGATGAAATGAGGAGAGAGAGAGGTTATGATAGAATGAGCTCTCATTTTTCTTTCTTGCAACCATATTGCAAAAGAAAAATATTATCTAAATGATAATAATTGAAAATGAGAATAGTTGATGGTAGTATTTTGAATGACCACAACCATGCTTCATTTAATAAAAAATAAGCATGAATCAAGGAAGACTTTCAAGGCATGAAAGTGGTCAATGGTCAACAAGTCAACCAAGGTCAACAAGTCAACAAAAAACAACCATAACATAATTCTCATTTAATTATTATTATTAATAGATAATATATAAATCCATTAGGGTTTGGAAAAAGAAGACTGTCAACTGTGCATACGCACCCGATCCGAAACCCTAATGAAAAACCTCATTCTCCGCCTCAAGCAACTGTGCATACACACCTGCATTCTCGTTCCGAGGAATAAGAATACCAAGATATAAAAGCAACCCCAAAAACATATACCAGTATCTGGCTCAAACCAGAGCCTGCCAGTATAATCCGTCCGGACTCCAAACGTGCACAAGTGCGCGGATGAGAACGAACCCTGTCGCAAAACCATGCGACCTCTACTCTGTTTTGCCCAGAGGCGAATACCCTCTGTGTGGGACTCTAAAGACTCGACACTACGCTGGCAGTGGGTTTAACCACAGACCGCAAGCGGCACTAGCTGTGCGTAATGGTCCCCAGGTAGATGTCGACAAGAAGGCTGACGAGGTGAAACCCCATCTGAACTCCTACTGAGTCTGAATGTGACATTCTCCGTACAGTCCAGTCTGTTCGTCTGATACATCGCATGGCGGGCCTAGGGGGGCGGTAAACGTCAGTCCCCTAATAGCGGTACAAGTCGTGTCGGAGTGAAGTCCAATACACCCTGAGATAACACTGGAACCTACCAGTACATCTCGCTTGCCCTGGCCAGGGACTACTTGTGTAATGGCTCTCCTAGACACAGCGCGATGTCAACCCCCAATACCGGGAGAGACGAATCCTGTCTAACCGTCACTGCCTCCAAGTGCTTCGGGACTGCTCCCAACTACTACCTGTTTGCACGACTCAGTAGAGCCGTGGTAGGGTAGTAATCAAAGAACAGTGGGAACACACTCGAGGCGAAGTGACAGTGTCAAGTCAGCGGACTATGCTGTACTCATGTCACCTGGGAACTGATAACTGACGATAGGTATAATACCAACCATCAGTTCCCGACGAGTCCTGTCCAGTGTACTCGTAACCCAACGAGCACCCGCATACTATCTCAAGTACGACGTACTGACGGCTGTGGGACAGACCGTCTCTCGTGCTGGGATGAGAAGCGCATACGCTAGTCTACTCCGGAGTATCGATGCCCTATCTCGGTACTCCCACGACTAGGGACGTGTATAAGGATGTGCTTGTAGATTACCCAGTCCCCACGAGTGTGATCGCCATCACAACGCCGGTAATCAAGCAAAGATCCTAAGGGCTCTACTAATGCGTATAGGTGATATAATAAATAAACACACATGTACACATTAAAGCAGAGGCAAACCAAGTAGCATACTACTATATTGAGCAAGATTGTCTGTACAACTGTGAATATCCCAAGCTTCCATCAAGTAATATACATACTAGTATGATACAGTAATGGCCTCTAGGGCATATACACTAACAATCTCCCACTTGCACTAAGGCCATGTACTGGTGTATCGAAGACCTATCATCTCGATCAGCCGCTCGAACTGAGTCTGGGGTAAAGCCTTTGTGAATGGGTCCGCAGTGTTGTCCTTTGTGTCCACTCTCCGCACCTCGATCTCCTGTCGATCAATGATCTCCCTGATCAGGTGATACCGCCTTAAGATGTGCCTGGATTTCTGATGGGACCTTGGTTCCTTCGCTAAAGCTATAGCCCCATTGTTATCGCAATACAAAGGTATTGGATCAACAATGGACGGAACCACCTGAAGTTCACTAATGAACTTCTTAATCCAGACCGCCTCTTTTGCGGCATCGCTTGCAGCAATGTATTCAGCCTCCATCGTCGAGTCTGCGACGGTATCCTGCTTGGAACTCTTCCAACATACCGCCCCTCCGTTGAGGGTAAACACAAAACCCGAGACAGACTTGCTGTCATCTTTGTCGCTCTGGAAGCTTGAATCGGTAAAGGACTCGACCCTGAGGTCTCCATTACCGTAAACCAGGAACATCTCCTTAGTCCTTCTCAGGTACTTGAGAATGTTCTTCACTGCTATCCAGTGGTCCTCCCCTGGGTCTGACTGATACCGGCTTACCGTGCTCAACGCGTAAGCTACATCTGGTCTTGTACATAGCATCGCATACATTATAGATCCTACCGCCGAAGCGTAGGGTATAGTGCTCATGCGAACCCTCTCCTCGTCAGTCTTAGGAGACATCTTCTTGGAGAGGGTAATTCCGTGCAATGCGGGTATGTTACCGCGCTTGGAATCCTCCATACTAAATCTCTTTAGTACGGTCTCTATGTACCTGGACTGCGAAAGTCCCAATAGTCTCTTGGATCTATCTCTATAGATCTTGATCCCCAGAATGTACGAGGCATCACCCAGATCCTTCATGGAGAACCTTTGTGACAAAAACAGCTTGACCGATTGTAGCATAGGAACATCATTTCCTATCAAAAGAATGTCGTCCACGTACAAGACTAGGAACACGACAGTTCGTCCTACAATCTTCTTATACACACAGGGTTCATCTTCGTTCTTGATGAAATCAAATTCCTTGATTGCCTCATCAAAACAGATGTTCCAGCTCCGCGATGCCTGCTTTAATCCATAAATGGATTTAAGCAACTTGCACACCTTTCCGCTGCTCCCACTGTCTACGAAACCTTCTGGTTGATCCATGTAAACGCACTCTTCCAAACAACCGTTTAGGAAAGCCGTCTTAACATCCATCTGCCAGATTTCATAGTCATGGAAGGCAGCAATGGCAAGTAAGATCCGAATGGATTTGAGCATAGCCACCGGAGAAAAAGTCTCATCATAGTCCAAACCAGGTCTTTGACGAAAACCTTTTGCAACGAGTCTAGCTTTATAGGTTTCCACCTGCCCATCTACACCAAGTTTCCTTTTGTAGATCCATTTGCATCCAACGGGTTTTACCCCAGGTGGAGCAATATCCATGGTCCACACTTTATTGGCGTACATGGACTCCATTTCGGATTGCATTGCTTCCTGCCACTTATCAGAGTCCCTACTGATAATGGCCTGCCTGAAACTGGTAGGGTCATCTTCTTCCAAGATGCAATCCTCTCGATCCCCGTCTATGAGAAAACCGTAGTATCTCTCGGGCGGATGAGAAATCCTACCAGATCTGCGGAGTGGCTGAGGTTCGTTTGGGGTCACTGAACTTTCTGGTTCTGCTAAATCCTCAGTTTGATTTTGTGGATCAGATATTTCATCCAGTTCTACCGTGCTCCCACTTATTTCTTTTGCAAGAAATTGCCACTCTAAAAAGGTGGCGCGGCGAGCAACGAACACCTTCTGTTCCTCAGTGTGGTAGAACAGATATCCCAGAGAATTTCTAGGATATCCCACAAACTTACATAAAACTGACCGTGCCTCAAGCTTGTCTGGTTTTTGTACTTTTACATAGGCCGGACAGCCCCATATCTTAATTCGTTCTAGATATGGTTTCTTACCACTCCATATTTCATATGGAGTCTTAGGCACGGATTTAGACGGAACCTGATTCAGCAAGTATGCCGCTGTCTCTAGCGCAAGTCCCCAGAATGAAAGAGGTAACTCAGCATCACTCATCATGGATCGAACCATATCCAATAGGGTACGATTCCTTCTCTCCGACACACCGTTGTGCTGTGGTGTATAAGGAGGAGTGAGCTGAGAGAGAATACCATTCTCTTTTAAGTAATCTCGGAATTCCGTGCTTAAGTACTCCCCTCCTCTATCAGACCGGAGGATCTTGATACTTTTGCCTGTCTGGTTCTCTACTTCGTTTCTGAATTCCTTGAATTTCTCAAAAGTTTCAGATTTGTGTTTCATCAGATACACATATCCGAACCTAGAGAGATCGTCAGTGAATGTGATGAAGTACGAGAACCCACCCCTTGCATGTATAGACATCGGACCACACACATCACTGTGTATGAGTCCCAAGAGCTCTCTTGCTCTTTCTCCATGTCCGGTGAACGGAGATTTGGTCATCTTCCCTTTGAGACAAGACTGACAAGTTTCATAAGATGAAAACTCGAACGCATTCAAGAGTCCATCTCTATGCAACTTACTCAGTCTTTTCTCTCCGATATGACCGAGTCTACAATGCCACAAGTAGGATTCATTCGTATCTGAATTCTTCCTCTTGCGTGTGTTTTGTATATTGAGAACTGTATTCTGATTTAGAACGTAAATACCATTAAACAGTGTACCCTCTGCAACCAGTACCTTATCAAGGTAAATGTTCATGATATTCTTTTCAAGAACAAACTTATATCTATCTTTATCGAGTAAAGAAACTGATATGATGTTGCAAACCATAGAGGGTACATAGTAACAATCGTTCAAAATCATAGTCTTGCCATTTGGCAATACTAGGTGATATTCACCGACGGCTGCCGCATAAACTTGTGCTCCGTTCGCTACTCTGAGCGACATATCACCCGGTGCAACTTTCCTACTTTTTCTCAGTCCTTGCAATAAATTACAAATATGAGATCCTGATCCGGTATCAAGTACCCAGGAGGTAGGGCTGACCGTAAAACAGTTCTCAATTACAAGAACACCTGAAGTAGATGCAAAACCATGCTTCTTCTTCAATTGGGTATCCTGGAAATCCATACTTTCCTCTTTCCCATTCTCATACTCATGACGGTTGTCACAAGTTAGAGCTGAACCAACTTTCCCCAGTTCCGAATAAGAATTCGGTTCGGTCAAGCGATACATTTTATTATCTTGATTAGGGCGTGAAAAGGTTGCTGCCTGGAGAGAGAGAAAAGAAACACTCAGCGTATGCTCGTGCAAGATTAGATTGGTTTATTAATTTATCTAACCAGGGTGTCTCCCACTGTTTCCTCAAATCCTTCTTAAAACCTTTTTAAAAGAAGAACTAGCCGGGTTTTAATTCACGTTACAATACTTGCTTAACCTTTCAGCCAGGCTAGTGTCGGTACTTCGAGGGAGGTTTTCCAACGCTTTCGCGAAGTTCCTTAATTAAAGAACCTCTTTTCCCTGTGGGCGTAACCCCGCTAACACCTTTCTAGACACCTACTAGGTTTATAGCATTGATCGTTAAGTGAAATAATCTCCCGAGAGTAAACCAACTCATCAGTGGGATCGGGATCCAACTGTCATTGTGTGATAACCTAGATGGAATCCACTCTAGTCATCACACTCCAGAAGGTATGCTAAATCTGCAAGTTTCAGTTCTTTTGAAACTCCCGATGTGGTTTTTGCCCCTAACGATTCATGACCTTGACAATGCCAACATATCATGAACTGTTAGTCAAGTTCGGCCCGTCATTATCTTGATTAACTTAGACCCACCCGCATAACTCTTGACAATGCCAACATAGTTATGCGACTGTCCTAAATAATCCGAAAAAATAAGGCTGCAAACAAGCAATACTTAGCTACCGATCACTACGCCTTGACAATGCCAAAATACGTAGCTCGAATACTGAGTAGTACTTGTAGGAAATGACGGAGGGCTACGGCTGGGTTTTTGGCGAAAAACCCGTTAACGTAATGAACTTGATATCGTTGAAGGAACCTGATAGCACCTTTTTGAAAATCATAGTGGCGAAAACTTTTGCTAAAGAGGTCACTCCCTGCGAAGGGATCTCGGCTCTTTCCTCGTCGAGTGAGGTGCTGGGTATTCATAAGATGAATACCTCGATGCAAAGCAAGAATAATCGACTATGGTGAAGTTATTACCCTGACGCAAACTTTTGTCCAAGGGGTCACTCCCGGTGAAGGGATCTCGGCCCTTGCCTCGTCGACTGAGGTGCTGGGTATTCATAACCGAATACCGTGATGCAAAACAAAAATGAACGTCCTTGTAATAACAGCTTTTTGAAAAACTTGTTCCAACAACGTCTTTTAGGTTTATTTTCTTGCATTAGTTCTTTTAATGCGTGATATTCTTGCATTAGTTCTTTTAATGCGTCCCATCATTTAATCCTACCATTGCAGAAAACAACCAAAATATGACGTACGCTTATGCCATTCGCATTCGCCACGGGGTCCCGTCATCACTCGTTAGGTTACTTAACTAACGACAGAGCGGGGGCTGGGCTAGCGCGGCTGTAAAACATAAGCAACGCCTAAATAGTAAAGCAATGATAGACATTACAGATCACAGATGAATACATTGGATATACTAGCAATCCGCAATCCTTTCGAGCCTGAAACGAAAAGCGGATAACACGGTCGCGGTGAATAGCCAAATACCCCACCCAAGACCCCTACGGGTGCGGCAAACTACCCGCCAAGTACCCGAAGCGAAGCAACCTCCCTCAATGCCATGAGTAGGCCACTCGGCACTTCGAGCTACCCGGTAGTTTGTGCACCCCTCCATGGGTCTATCCTAGGAGCAAAAACAGTAAAAAGAATTATACAATGACGGCTACAACCCCGACCCGGTTGTGCGGCCAAACAAATAATATAATTACATCAATTTACATTTACAATGAATGAAAGAAAAACAAAAGCTCATCTCACATCCACCCCGGCTATTCACCCGCGACAGTCCAACACATTCATATACACATTCCAGCACATTACAGATCATGTATAACCCCGACTAATCGACTTATAGCGATTAGCCGACGTTCAATACATGCAAACATCACAGATATAACCAACATAGTCAAAGTGCAGTGATGTTCGGAAAAAAAATACGGAATTATAGGACCCCAAAAGCAAATTTCAGTTCTGGAAAATCTGGGTACATATAATACATCTTAAAAATCACAAAATCCAACCAGAAGAACACTGCACGAAAAACGATGCAGCAAGGAAACCAATCTGCGGCGCTTCCGCGGCACATGCCTACCTCGTGCCGCGGAAGCGCGGCGACTTAAATGAATGACGTCATCGTTTTTCTTCTGTGTTCAAACAAAACCCTGAGACGATTTTACAAGTATAAAGTTTTTCATTTTGAGCCAAAAAAATTTCAACAGAAACTCAGGTTTTTAGTTTTTCCGGTTTTGCGATTTTTCGGTTCCGAACTTCGTTACACTTCACTACCAAGCTAGTTTAAGTTTAGTTAGGCTCTGATACCACTGTTAGGTCCACGTTACCTCTCCCGGTACTTACGGGGTTGCGGAAACGGTAAATCAAAATTTTTTCTAAACTTTGTAACATGGACCGTAAAAGCCGGATCTTTGCTAAACTAAAACTAGTATTCTAGCTAAAGAGAGTTAGCTACTATGTTGATGGTTATACCTAAACTTGAACTCCTTCTCTTCTTGTTGTTGTTCTTCTTTCTTGTTCTTTGTAGAAGCTGGAATGGTCCTCTTCTCGTCGCCTTCTTCTTGCCGAAGATAGATCCACCTCGAAGGTTCGACTTTGGGCTCTTCCTCGATCTTTGAGTGAACTAGGGTTTCCGGCTTGCTAAACCTTCATCCTAGAATGAGTAGAGAGTAATTAGGGTTTGCTTTTCTATCTAAAGAGAATGATTCTCAACACATGAGAAGGTTTCTCTTTTCAAGAGGAGGAAGAAGATGAAATGAGGAGAGAGAGAGGTTATGATAGAATGAGCTCTTATTTTTCTTTCTTGCAACCATATTGCAAAAGAAAAATATTATCTAAATGATAATAATTGAAAATGAGAATAGTTGATGGTAGTATTTTGAATGACCACAACCATGCTTCATTTAATAAAAAATAAGCATGAATCAAGGAAGACTTTCAAGGCATGAAAGTGGTCAATGGTCAACAAGTCAACCAAGGTCAACAAGTCAACAAAAAACAACCATAACATAATTCTCATTTAATTATTATTATTAATAGATAATATATAAATCCATTAGGGTTTGGAAAAAGAAGACTGTCAACTGTGCATACGCACCCGATCCGAAACCCTAATGAAAAACCTCATTCTCCGCCTCAAGCAACTGTGCATACACACCTGCATTCTCGTTCCGAGGAACAAGAATACCAAGATATAAAAGCAACCCCAAAAACATATACCAGTATCTGGCTCAAACCAGAGCCTGCCAGTATAATCCGTCCGGACTCCAAACGTGCACAAGTGCGCGGATGAGAACGAACCCTGTCGCAAAACCATGCGACCTCTACTCTGTTTTGCCCAGAGGCGAATACCTTCTGTGTGGGACTCTAAAGACTCGACACTACGCTGGCAGTGGGTTTAACCACAGACCGCAAGCGGCACTAGCTGTGCGTAACGGTCCCCAGGTAGATGTCGACAAGAAGGCTGACGAGGTGAAACCCCATCTGAACTCCTACTGAGTCTGAATGTGACATTCTCCGTACAGTCCGGTCTGTTCGTCTGATACATCGCATGGCGGGCCTAGGGGGGCGGTAAACGTCAGTCCCCTAATAGCGGTACAAGTCGTGTCGGAGTGAAGCCCAATACACCCTGAGATAACACTGGAACCTACCAGTACATCTCGCTTGCCCTGGCCAGGGACTACTTATGTAATGGCTCTCCTAGACACAGCGCGATGTCAACCCCCAATACCGGGAGAGACGAATCCTGTCTAACCGTCACTGCCTCCAAGTGCTTCGGGACTGCTCCCAACTACTACCTGTTTGCACGACTCAGTAGAGCCGTGGTAGGGTAGTAATCAAAGAACAGTGGGAACACACTCGAGGCGAAGTGACAGTGTCAAGTCAGCGGACTATGCTGTACTCATGTCACCTGGGAACTGATAACTGACGATAGGTATAATACCAACCATCAGTTCCCGACGAGTCCTGTCCAGTGTACTCGTAACCCAACGAGCACCCGCATACTATCTCAAGTACGACGTACTGACGGCTGTGGGACAGACCGTCTCTCGTGCTGGGATGAGAAGCGCATACGCTAGTCTACTCCGGAGTATCGATGCCCTATCTCGGTACTCCCACGACTAGGGACGTGTATAAGGATGTGCTTGTAGATTACCCAGTCCCCACGAGTATGATCGCCATCACAACGCCGGTAATCAAGCAAAGATCCTAAGGGCTCTACTAATGCGTATAGGTGATATAATAAATAAACACACATGTACACATTAAAGCAGAGGCAAACCAAGTAGCATACTACTATATTGAGCAAGATTGTCTGTACAACTGTGAATATCCCAAGCTTCCATCAAGTAATATACATACTAGTATGATACAGTAATGGCCTCTAGGGCATATACACTAACATTTATATATATATATCGACTCAGATGTAGGTGGTTTCCATAACCCCTCCCGATTGACTTGATAGTTGGATGTAGATTACTTAGTAGACATGAGACTAGAACCGAGTCATACCTATTTCAAAACTAACGAATCGGGGATATTTTAAAGATAGGCAAAAGGGATTCTACGGATATTTCCAGAACGACGCATCTTTTCTTAAAACGCCGTAGCCCTTATTTTACCAAAAACCCGATTTGTCTTATTTCAAATGGCAAAGCTGCAAGATATATTTATTGAGGTAGATTTCTTCACTGTTGCGTTGATTATTCGATTCCGCATATTCATGCTATTTGCATTGCATTGCTTGTGTTTATTGATATATTACTATCATGCTGCTAGGACACCAGCACCATTATCGATGATGCATATGTTCCACGTACACTGCTCGCCGGCTCACACACTTCATCATCGATAATTGCCATGTCACTACACTGTAGTACTGTTGCATTCAGGATATGACTCTTGCATGGCATACTTGTGTTACCTATACACTGTGCACCCATACGTGCATACATACGTATTTGCACTTACATTGATGGTTCAGGCTTGATGAGACATTTGGGAACCGCAAAATACCTTTAAAAGCTGATTCATTTTAAAGAAGCGGTCTTCCCTACATATGTGCATATTACTATTCCATGTTGCATGATATACTGATATGTTTACAGTTCTTTTACATGTCGCATACATCATGCTTTCTGATTATACGTATTGAGATATGTTGTTTCCATGATAATTCTGGATTTGGGAACCGTGGGTATTTCAAAAGAGAATCTGTAATTGTTTTAAAAAGCCGGTTGTAGAGTTCCTAGGCACTCTTGTGAGGGTTCATAAGGCATCAAACTTGCCCGAATAAAATTTTAGACGTTCCGAACAACCCAAAGCCGGGATCTTTGCTAGATTATTAGGGTTTAACATGCAAGTAAACATCTTTACTACTAAGTGTCAGGGATTACAACCTTTGTAGTCCGCTCCTTCGCTTCATAAGCTCCGAGTAGAAGTCCCTTCGCCGCGATCCACGATCTCCCGGACTCAAGAGAGGCTCCACGACTCGAACGATCCATGCTAGCTTGTAGTGTTCCGCTTCTCCGATGATCTACGTCGAAGTTGCTATGACTCAAGCTCTCTCACTCTAATGAGGTGAACACTCTAATCTAATGGGCTAGATTAGATGAGGATGATGGAGTAGTATTTATACTATCTTTTTATATCATTTTCTCACAAGAAATCATCACAAAAGAAATAACTAGTGTGCTCTTTCAAAAACTCAAGAGAGATGAAGATGAAGAATAATGAGATGAATCCTTTTGTGATGAATCGTAGATAAGAATATATGATTGATTATGGAACCATGGTCAAGGATGAGAAGCTTAACCTTTCTAGAGAATAAACTAGAGCTAGGGTTTGGTTAGGTTAAGGAATGTGTCATGGATAAATATCAACCATAATATCTTAACCAAGACAAAAGGAAATCCTTCTAGAATGAGCAAGAAAGAGCTAACCCTAATCAAACCCTAATCTCTTTTTATCATCACTAAACATGTTTCATAATAAATAATATCATGTTACTATAATATATATCACATATATATATTATATTTGTAACAAAAGAAAATAATACAATTAATATATATCGCATATATATCAATGTATTATCCGGTGAGAAAATGAAATAATAAAGCGAGCCAATATTAGATAATGTAATACAATATATCATATATATTATAATACATTAAATCATCGAATCAACACTTGATTCGACAACACGGCTATATCGAATATAACCGACTAATATATCATGTACCGATTCATCGAATCAACACCTGATCCGATGTCCCGGTTCATATCTAAATATCGCGGGGATATAATAAGGTATCTCATATCGAATTATCCTCAGTCCTGCACATATCACATATGTGCCTCTACTCCGTTTTGCCTGAGCCAAGAAACCTCTGTGTAGGACTCTAAAGAATCGTCAATACGCCGGGTAGCAGGTGATGATCATATCAAACACCCATAAGCTGCAAGCGGTCAGCTAAACGTAACAGCCATCCAGGTATTGAGCGATCAGAAGATCAACAAGCTAGCCTGTCCGTTCTCCTGTGAATCCAATCAGTAACACTCCCGTACAGTTTGGTTTGTTCGTCTGATATGTCGCATATCAAGTCTAGGGGTGGTATACGTCAGACCCTAGTAACCGATAAGTCGTGTCGATGTGAGGCTCATAACAGGTCGAGAAACTACTGGTAAAACTTACCAGTATATCTCTATATCAGCCCTGGCCAGGGACTTCCAGTTATAGCCAATCGAACACAGAACAACAACAACTCCCTATACCGGGAGAGGCGAATCCCCTCCTATCGCTCATTGCCTCCATGTGATTCGGGACTGTACCCAAAAGCCACCATTTTGCACGCCCTCTTGGATGTGGTAAGGTGGAAATCAAAGCACAGTGGGAATCACACAAGACCCTATGACGATCTTGGGTCTACAGACTACCTAGTACCAGTGTCAACGGAGAACTGCCATCTGACGTGTGGTATATCACCATCTGGGAGTTCTCGGCGAGTCCGTCCAGTGTACCCAGTCTCCTCTGAGCACCCGTACACCATCCTTGATGTCAAACACCGATGGATATGGGATCATCCATCGCCCATCATATAGGTCAAGATACGTATACGCTATTCTACTCTGGTGTATCGATGCCCTGTCTCGATATACCCTCGACTAGGAACATTTATAGGATGTACTCATCGACTACCGTGGCCCTACTAGTATGATCTCATCATAATCCTAGTAGTCGAGTACAGATCCTAAGGGCTTTATCAACATGTGAGAGAAAGACAGTAAACCAGTACAAGTCAACATATTAAGATAAAGTGAAACCAAATAGAATACTATCATTACGAGCAAGAAAGTCCTCTCTGTATATATCCAAGCATCCATCATAATATACATCATATGTACAACAATGGCCTCTAGGGCATATACATAACTAATAATCTCCCACTTGCACTAAGGCCAGCTGCTGTAGTATCTCATACCTAGCATCCCGAATAATCTCTCAAACTGTATTTGGGGAATGGCCTTCGTGAGTGGATCCGCAGTGTTGTCCTTCGTATCTACTCTCCTGACCTCGATCTCCCGGCGATCAACTATCTCCCTGATCAGATGATACCGCTTCAGAATATGTCTGGACTTCTGATGGGACCTGGGTTCCTTGGCCAAAGCCACAACTCCATTGTTATCGCAATACAGAGGTATTGGATGCTCAATGGATGGAACCACACCAAGTTCACTAATGAACTTCTTAATCCAGACAGCCTCTTTGGCAGCATCGTTGGCAGCAATGTATTCAGCCTCCATCGTCGAGTCTGCAACGGTATCCTGTTTGGAACTCTTCCAACATACCGCCCCTCCATTGAGGGTAAAGACAAATCCCGAGTGCGACTTAGAGTCGTCCTTATCACTTTAGAAGCTGGAATCAGTAAAGGACTCCACCCGGAGTTCTCCGTTACCATACACCAAGAACATGTCTCTAGTCCTTCGCAAGTACTTGAGAATGTTCTTCACAGCTGTCCAGTGACTCTCTCCAGGATCTGCTTGATACCGACTCACTACACTTAGTGAGTATGCTACATCGGGTCTGGTACATAGCATCGCATACATGATAGAGCCTACTGCCGAAGCATAGGGTATCCCTTGCATGCGAGCTCTCTCCAAATTAGTCTTGGGAGACATCTCTTTGGAAAGAGTGAGTCCAGAGATCTTGGGTTGGTTCCCACTCTTGGATTCTTCCATACTAAACCTCTTTAGTATGGTGTCAATGTACCTGGATTGGGACAATCCCAGTATCCTTTTAGATCTATCTCTATAGATCATGATTCCCAATATGCAGGAGGCATCACCTAGATCTTTCATTGAGAATCTTTATGATAAGAAGAGCTTGACTGATTGCAGTATAGGAATATCATTTCCTATCAAGAGTATGTCATCCACATACAATACGAGGAAGACAACCTTATTCTCTGCTACCTTCTTATAGATACAAGGTTCATCTATATTTTTGATGAAGTCAAACTCTTTGACTACAACATCAAAACAAATGTTCTAACTCCGCGATACTTGCTTTAACCCATAAATGGATTTAAGCAATTTGCACACCTTTCCGCTGCTCCCACTATCTACGAAGCCCTCTGGCTGAGTCATGTACACGCACTCTTCTAAATCACCGTTTAGAAAGGCGGTCTTAACATCCATTTGCCAGATTTCGTAGTCATGGTATGCAGCAATGGCAAGTAAGATCTGGATGGACTTAAGCATAGCCACTAGAGAAAAGGTTTCGTCATAATCCACACCTGGTCGTTGACGAAAATCCTTTGCTACAAGTCTAGCTTTGAAAGTCTCAACTTTTCCATCTACACCAAATTTCTTTTTAAAAATCCACTTGCTCCCAATGGGTTTTACCCCTTCAGGAGAATTTTCCAAAGTCCATACTTATTGGTGTACATGGATTCCATCTTAGATCGCATTGCATCCAGCCATTTCAAAGAGTCACCACTCGTGATGGCCTGCTCGAAACTAGTCGGGTCATCATCTTCCATAATGCAATCCTCGCTTCTACCATCAATGAGAAAACCGTAGTATCTCTCATGTGGATGAGAAACCCTGCTAAATCGGCGGAGAGGCTGGGGTTCGTCGGGTACTACTGAATCCTCTGGTTCTACCAAGTCTTCTGTTATAGTTTGTGTTGCTGGAACCTATTCCAGTTCTACCTCAATGTCACTATTCTGTTTCATAAGAAAACATTTTTCTAAGAAAGTGGCATGTCGAGAAACAAACACCCTTTGTTCCTCGGGGTGGTAGAAGATATACCCTTGTGAATTTTTAGGATATCCTACAAACTTACATAAGACAGATCTTGCCTCGAGTTTGTCCGGATTTTGCCTTTTGATATAGGCCGGACAACCCCATATCTTAATATAATTAAGATGTGGTCTCTTCCCTTTCCATATCTCATATGGAGTGGTAGGCACATATTTGGTGGGAACTCTATTCAATAGGTCTATGGCTGTCTCAAGCGTATACCCCCAAAAGGAAATAGGTAACTCAGCTGTACTCATCATCGAGCGCACCATATCTAATAGGGTGTGATTCCTCCGTTCCGATACACCGTTGTGCTGTGGTGTGTAAGGAGGAGTAAGCTGAGAGCGAATCCTATTCTCTTTTAGATAATCTAGGAACTCATTGCTTAAGTATTCTCCTCCTCGATCAGATCGAAGAATCTTAATACTTTTTCCCGTTTGGTTCTCTACTTCGTGGTTATATTCTCTGAATTTCTCAAAAGCTTCAGACTTGTGTTTCAACAGGAACACATGCCCGTATCTAGAGAGATCGTCAGTGAATGTAATGAAGTAGGAAGACGTTCCTGGCGTGTGTAGACATGGGACCACATACATCACTATGTACCAGTCCTAAGAGTTTCCGTAACTCTTTCTCCGTGTCCACTAAAACGGAGCTTTGGTCATTTTTCCTTTGAGACATGAATGGCAAGTATCATAAGATGATAATTCGAACGGATTCAAATATCCATCTTTATGTAACTTAGCCAGTCGTGTTGCATTGATATGACCAAGTCTACAATACCACAAGAAGGATTCGTTTATTTCTGAACTTTTTCCTCTTGTGTGTGTTTTGTATATTGAGAACTGTATTTTGATTTAGAATTAATATGCCATTATGTAACGAGCCTGATCCAATCAACTTTTGATCTAGGAATATGTTCATAACATTATCCTGTACTACAAAAATTATATCCTTCTTTACTTAATAAAGAAACTGATATAATGTTGCACATCATGTTCGGTATATAATAGCACTCATTTAGAATCAGTGTATTACAACTTGGCAATACTAGGTGATATTCGCCAACTGCTTTGGCTGCAATATTTGCCCCATTCCCTACTTGAACGGAATGATCTCCTTTTCCCAGTTCTCTACCTTTTCGTAGCCCATGTAACAATTTACATATATGGGATCCTAATCCGGTATCTAATACCCAGGACGTAGGGTGAACTGAGAAACAGTTCTCAATAACTAACACACCCGAAGAAGATGCATCAACATGCATGTTCTTTTAGGCGGCTTGAGAATCCAGATATTCTCCTATTCCCTGTTCAGTCTTATAACTCTTATAAGAAAAAATGGGTCCAACGTTCCCCTGCTTAGTATAATAAGCGGGTTCAGTCAATACATCCATATTATTATCTTGATTATGGCCTGAGAGAGAGAGAAGAAAACACTTTAGCGTATGCTCTTGCAAGATTAGATTGGTTATTATCTTATCTAATCAGGATGTCTCCCACTGTTTTTTTCAAATCTTTCTTCAAACCCTAAAAGGTAAGATTAGCCGGGATTAATTACACCCTACAATTTCGTCAATCTTTCAGCCAGATCAGTGTCGGTACTTGAAGGAGGTTCCCCGTGCTTTCGCACGGACCTAATTAAAGTAAACCTCGTTTTCCCAGAGGCGTAACCCCGTTAACACTTTTCTAGACACCTACTTGATCGGCTAATTGTCCTGTGTAAAACTCTCCCAGGAGTAACTCTTACTCGCAATGGGTATCAGGATCCAACTATCTCATAGGAGGTATGCAATCTCATTGCAAATTTCAACACTTGAAATTCCCGATAATATTTTTACCCTAGCGTGCTATGACCTTGACGCATGCCAAACAACCCATAGTCTGCTAGTCAAGTTCAACCCGTACAATTCGTGATTGAATTAAACCCACCCGTACGACCCTTGACGCATGCCAAACAACGCCGTACGAATACCCTAATCCAATCGCATCTCATGCTACAGATAAGTAATAATCAGCTACCGTACACTACGCCTTGACGCATGCCAAACTACCGCAGCACGAATACTAAATATTACTTATCTGAATTGACGGAGGGCTACACAGGTTTTTTAGAAAACCATGAGCATAATAAACTTGATATCGTCGTATAATCATGTGAAATTTTGAAATGGAGTGTTTTTTAGGCTTACATTAGTTTTGCTAAAGAGGTCACTCCCGGTGAAGGGATCTCGGCTCTTTCCTCATCGAATAAGGTGCAGGGTATATCATATATACCGCTATGCAAAGCAAAACTCTAAAAAGCAATCAAAAGACAAACCGAGTTTTGTAGCATCTGCCAGTTTCGCTAAAGAGGTCACTCCCGGTGAAGAGATCTCGGCTCTTTCCTTATCGAATAAGGTGCAGGGTATATCATATATACCGCTATACAAAGCAAAACTGTAGCTACCCTTTTTATAAAGTTTTGATTCTACAACATCTTTTAGGTTTCTTTTCTTTTTATTAATCTCATTAATAAAATCCCATCAGCTTATAATTCCTAAGCATCACAGAAGAAACGAAAGCAGTAATATTTATATATCAGCATATATATATAGTATATGCATTCGTCTCAGGCAGTAATATGATCTCATCACAGAAAATTGCAGCAGAAGAACATATATGAAATATTGGATATACTAGGACGTCCGGGTTTTCAATACGAGCCTGTATAAAAACATGCGATTCCACGGTCGCGATGAATAGTCAAACTCACATCCCAAGACCCCTACGAGAGCGGCAAGTAACACTGCTAATTCTAGGGTTAGGAGACCCGGTCTCGACTCCTCGAGATGGCCTCCCACTGGACCCTAGATACCGGTTACTTGTGCTCCCCTCCTTGGGTCTACCTAATGCGGAAAAGTAAATAATATACAATGGTGACATCAACCTTATCCCGGAAGTGCCCCAATAAAAGAATATTACATACAAATGAATTTTACATGAATGAAAATAAAAACCCTCATCTCACATAAAACCCCCGGCTATTCAGATCACGACGATCCAATATAACATATCACATCAACACATAATATCATATATCATCAACGTAAGTAAGTATGCATACACCGATCGTCGTTGTCTTATAGCAACGAAAATCGGCAATACAACTACATACTACACTTACGGTCACAAAAAAGAAATTGTAAAACTACAATATTTGGAATCCACCATCACTTTAGACATCGTAAATCCGAAATATCACATACTTCGCATTTCATGCCTAACTCTATGAATTCCATATATTGTATTACATTCCAGATAAATAGGCAGTATTAAACTTTCCGAAAAGATAATCAAATACCCAAAATTTCCTAAATAGCTCAACACTTGAGCGGAGTTCAAATAATCCCAGAATATGTTACAGTACCAGTGATCCAGCAGTAGAAAGGTCAAGCCAACGCCTCACATGTGGCACGCCGTACTGCCCCAAACCCTAAGGTTTAGAGGCAGTTCAAGACGGGCACATAATCGAGTTAAGGTTTGTTGTCTTCTAGAGGGTCCACCGTGTTACTTGTACATTATTCCGAAAGATTTATACCCGATAAAAATTCAACACTTGAAAGATTTTTCATGCCGGGAAAAAATGAGTTAATGATATCTGTTCGAACATTTTAACATTTTCTAAATATCCGGAAATAATAACGAATTTAAATTTTTCGATCGAATCAACGATTACAAAATAAACCCCATAACACTCAACACTTGAGTCAAAATGAAAAATACCCAGAAAGTATATAAGCAGCATAGGGAATTACTGTGAAAACGGAAGGGTCAAATCAAACATTACTGCCGCAGATCTACGGCCCAAGCAAGGTACGGCCGCGGTTCCGCGGCTGTATGTAAGGATGACGTCATCGTTTTTCACCGTTATTCTTAAAATTGCCAGCTGATTTTTTTAGGTATTTTTAATTCAGAAAAAATCGCATTTTTGAAAAATATCCAGAGAGGGGTTCATTTTCGTCCTATCGGGTTCGATCGGAGTTTTAACTTCGTATATACGTCGCCTAATGCTCTAGCTAGGCTCCGATAGCACTGTAGGGTTCCTAGGCACTCTTGTGAGGGTTTATAAGGCATCAAACATGCCCGAATAAAATTTTAGACGTGCCGAATAACCCAAAGCCGGGATCTTTGCTAGATTATTAGGGTTTAACATGCAAGTAAACATCTTTACTACTAAGTGTCAGGGATTACAACCTTTGTAGTCCGCTCCTTCGCTTCACAAGCTCCGAGTATAAGTCTCTTCGCCGCGATCTACGATCTTCCGGACTCAAGAGAGGCTCCACGACTCGAACGATCCATGCTAGCTTGTAGTGTTCCGCTTCTTCGATGATCTACGTCGAAGTTGCTATGACTCAAGCTCTCTCACTCTAATGAGGTGAACACCCTAATCTAATGGGCTAGATTAGATGAGGATGATGGAGTAGTATTTATGCTATCTTTTTATATCATTTTCTCACAAGAAATCATCACAAAAGAAATAACTAGTGAGCTCTTTCAAAAACTCAAGAGAAAAGAAGATGAAGAATAATGAGATGAATCCTTTTGTGATGAATCGTAGATAAGAATATATGATTGATTATGGAACCATGGTCAAGGATGAGAAGCTTAACCTTTGTACAGAATAAACTAGAGTTAGGGTTTGGTTAGGTTAAGGAATGTGTCATGGATAAATATCAACCATAATATCTTAACCAAGACAAAAGGAAATCCTTCTAGAATGAGCAAGAAGGAGCTAACCCTAATCAAACCCTAATCTCTTTTTATCATCACTAAACATGTTTCATAATAAATAATATCATGTTACTATAATATATATCACATATATATATTATATTTGTAACAAAAGAAAATAATACAATTAATATATATCAATGTATTATCCGGTGAGAAAATGAAATAATAAAGCGAGCCAATATTAGATAATGTAATACAATATATCATATATATTATTATACATTAAATCATCGAATCAACACTTGATTCGACAATCCGGCTATATCGAATATAACCGACTAATATATCATGTACCGATTCATCGAATCAACACTTGATCCGATGTCCCGGTTCATATCTAAATATCGCGAGAATATAATACGGTATCTTATATCGCATTATCCTCGGTCCTGCACATATCACATATGTGCCTCTACTCCGTTTTTCCTGAGCCAAGAAACCTCTGTGTAGGACTCTAAGGAATCATCAATACGCCGATAGCAGGTGATGATCATATCAAACACCCACAAGCTGCAAGCGGTCAGCTAAACGTAACAGCCACCCAGGTATTCAGCGATCAGAAGATCAACAAGCTAGCACGTCCGTTCTCCTGTGAATCCAATCAGTAACACTCCCGTACAGTCCGGTCTGTTCGTCTGATATGTCGCATATCAAGTCTAGGGGTGGTATACGTCAGACCCTAGTAACCGATAAGTCGTGTCGATGTGAGGCTCATAACAGGTCGAGAAACTACTGGTAACACTTACCAGTATATCTCTATATCAGCCCTGGCCAGGGACTTCCAGTTATAGCCAATCGAACATAGCACAACATCAACTCCCTATACCGGGAGAGACGAATCCCCTCCTATCGCTCATTGCCTCCATGCGATTCGGGACTGTACCCAAAAGCCACCGTTTTGCACGCCCTCTTGGACGTGGTAAGGTGGAAATCAAAGCACAGTGGGAATCACACAAGACTCTATGACAATCTCGGGTCTACAGACTACCATGTACCAGTGCCACCGGAGAACTGCCATCTGACGTGTGGTATATCACCATCTGGGAGTTCTCGGTGAGTCCGTCTAGTGTACCCCGTCTCTATTGAGCACCCGTACACCATCCTTGATGTCAAACACCGATGGATATGGGATCATCCATCGCCCATCATATGGGTCAAGATGCGTATACGCTAGTCTACTCTGGTGTATCGATGCCCTGTCTCGATATACCCTTGACTAGGAACATTTATAGGATGTACTCATCGACTACCGTGGCCCCACTAGTATGATCTCATCATAATCCCAGTAGTCAAGTGTAGATCCTAAGGGCTTTATCAACATGTGAGAGAAAGACAGTAAACCAGTACAAGTCAACATGTTAAGATAAAGTGAAACCAAATAGCATACTATCATGACGAGCAAGAAAGTCCTCTCTGTATATATCCAAGCATCCATCATAATATACATCATATGTACAACAATGGCCTCTAGGGCATATACATAACTAACACCGGTTGCCCTTGATATGATATTTCAATGCGTCCACCATATGTTTTCTCGGTGCTAGAGTGATATATGAGAGAGGGGGGGCTGACCCGGACTGACGGATGCCCGATATATGAGAGAGAGTGGGCTGACCCGGACTGACGGATGCCCGATATATGAGAGAGAGGGGGCTGACCCGGACTGACGGATGCCTGATATATGAGAGAGAGGGGGCTGACCCGGACTGACGGATGCCCGATATATGAGGATTTACGTGCCGATGCTGGGCACAGCTTTCATGATGTTTTCGAGTGTCGATGCTGGACACTCCGGTTCCATGATTTTGAATTGTCGCGAGGGACACAGATGGGTTATATCCTCATATTTCCATGCATATGCTTCATGATATTTACATGCATGATGGTTATTGTCATTGGGTGACGAGTGGACGGGATCAACATATTTACAGATTTGATTACATTGATCATACCTCATATTTATGATGTGTTGTTACCTGAGGCACTGGCACGAGCACTTGGCACTACACTCATATATAGAGGTTATACTGCCACTTTAGCATGCTTCAGACTTATTCATATTGAGGTTATATATATCTGATCGTATTGACCTAGGATGAGTCATACATACGATTTCTGCTTGTAGATATTTTCTATTCACGAGTTGGCAACTCACCCCCGTTGTGCCACAGTTCTTGCAGGTTTTGCCGTACAGGTTTCATTGCGGCTTTTCTGGCACATTGTTTCCATTACGGGTGACTTGCTTTGGTAGGTGGGTTCTTTTGCATCAGAACCACCATTGTACATGTATTATTCATTGTATCTAGAAATTCCATCAACCAAAACTTGTATATTGTTTCAGATTTAAAAATCAGTTATGTATTATTTCGACCTTAGAGTCGCGCGTAGCAGTATTATGGTTTTCATGTTGATTTTGAGTTTCTTTCTGAGTTTTGATCCTCGCCTTTCGGCGTTGTATATTATATTGCTTGCTTGGTTGTGATCGTCAATTGACGAAGAGCTAGCTCCCGCTTGGGGATGCCTTTTATCATTGCTTATATATTATCCTTGTTGTACCCTGTTCGAGGCCAGTTTTTACAAAGGAAACTCTGCCGAAATTTTCAGAAAAGACTATACATTTTAAAAATGCATATTCGGCTTAGTTATTTAAAAACCATGATTTAAAACATGTTTTCTTCATTCCTTTAAACTAGTTTTCTTTATTTACTCCCTAAAATGGTTTTAGATTTTTGGGCTTTTGGCTTACTTGGATTAGATGGGGTCCTATAGACTTCATATGATTCAAGTGCCAGTCATGGGCTATTTCGGGTCATGACAGTTCAATCGTTTCTAAAAAAAGGGGTAAGTCCACAAGCAAAATGGGCACGGATGAAAACCCGAAAGGGCGCCGTGAGTAAAAACCGCAGGACTGCCAGCGAGCTTATGGAAACTCAAAATGGCGCAACCTCGTTAAAAAAAATTTATGTCCACAAATAAATGGGCACGGATGAAAACCCGAAAGGGTGCCGTGAGTAAAAACAGCAGGACCGCCGTCAAGCTTATGAAAACCTGAAATGGCACAATCTCGTTAAAAAAATGGTATGTCCACAAGCAAATGGGCATGGATGAAAATGAGAAAGGGCGCCGTGCGTAAAAACAGTAGGACTACCGGCGAGCTTGTGAAAATCCGAAAGGGTGTAATCTCGTTAAAATAAATACACTTACGAGTTCCTCATGACTCGTAAGGAGAATTTTCCCATGAGACCCTCACGGCTCACGGGATTCAAAAGCCTTAAGCTATAGAGACCTGAACTTGTTCTTAAGCCATCGCATTTCCCAAGTTGCCCTACAAGCGGTTGAATATTAACCCTTGTATATAATCCACGGGCATAAATAAACGTTCTTTCACCAAGTTCTACCAATGGCAGGAAATGTCCCCATATGGTGAATGACACTTGTAGGTCTTCTTGACTTATAAAGAGAAAATACTCTTGTAAAATCCTTACGACTTACAAGAAGAAACACACTTAAGAGTCCTCACGATTCTTAAGGAGAAAATACACCTATGAGATCCTCTTGACTCATGGGGAGAAACAACTTTATGAGACCCTTACGGCTTAAAAGGTCAAAAAGCCTTAGTCGACAGGATCCTGACTTTGTTTGCTAAGCCACCTTTATTCAAAGGAAGATGATGATTCGCTCTTGGCAATATTCCAGTTGCAGCGATGCTGATGCCAAGATTGGAATCATAGTTCAAGTTCCTGACTCGTAACAAAATCAGCAAGCCCAAACAAAAAATGCATATGGAACAGCCAAAATGATAGGGCAACTCACAATAAAAATCAACGAGCAAAAAAATATATGCATATGAAATAGCCAAAATGTTTGGGCAATTCGCAATAAAAAAAAGTGAGTAAAAATATAAAAACAGCCGAAATGATTGGGCACCGCAAAAAATAGCCGAAATGATTAGGCAATCGCGACTTTCGCGATATAAAAGCTGAAAAGATAGAGTACCGTGGAATGAAATAAAAAAATGAAAATGAAACTTTTTTTTGTCCTGCAGGTGAGTCCACACTGACCCCTGTATACAATCCATGGGCACAACTGAAAAGGGAACCATATTTTCCCACCAGGCTCCGTCAAAAGGAGAGCTAGATCTTGACGGTAACATTCACGACCTAGAGATCAGCTCGGCGTTCTTCTCAGTCCAACAGGGTGCTGATGCGACGTCAACAAAGGCTTTAAGAAACCAAATTAAAAAAAGGAGTGACGACAAAATCCCAGCTCCAGTTCGGCGTTCCTTCTCATTCCAGCAGGATGCAGACGCAACGTCAACAAAAGACCCAAGGTTCAAAACAAAATGGAGCCATGGCAAATTCCTAGCTCCAAGTCTTGAGGGTTCATATACTACCTAAAGACTATCTCGGCGTACCTTCTCATTCTAGTAGAATGCAGATGCAACGTCAACAAAAGACCCAAGGGTCAAAACAAAACGGAGCTATGGCAAATTCCTAGCTCCAAGTCTTGACGGTTCATATACAACCTAAGGACTACCCCGGCGTACCTTCTCATTCCGATAGGATGCGAACGTGCCGTCAACAAAGCTCCAACGAGCCAAATCAAATTGGAGCAAAGGCATATTCCTAGCTACGGACTTCAACTCCGTTATAGACAGCATAAAGGTCCTACAGTGTCTACCCTATTTCAGCAAAGAAACGACATGGCATTGTCAAAACAAAAATCAGGTCTCGACGGCAACTCATTTAAAGCCTAAAAGACTATCAGAGATCATCCCACACCAGCGCGGAGTGGTTATGACTCATCGGGGCTCCAAACCGAGACTAACCTCAAGTAAAGAGGGACATGGCAAACTCTTAACGCTTGCTTTTCCGACGGTTATATAGCCTAAGAAGATTACTTGAAGACGTCTTTTCCAACCCCCGAAGGGATTAGAGACACGACAGTCGTGGGGCTACTCGAACAACAGCTTAAAGACTGCATATCAAGGAATACATCAGCCAACGTGACGGTACCACGGACTAAAACCCCAGTACAACAAAACCTAATGGACCTCTGTCGCAAAGAAAAGGGGTTATCTATATATAACGTTAGGATAAGTTTTCCTGTAAACCCAAGAGAGGTAAACTAAATAAACTCCGAAATGAGTTCATAAACTAGACACTCCAAAATAAGTGAATAAACTACAAGCTCCAAAATGAGTTCATAAACTAGAAACTCCGAAATGAGTGAATAAACTACAAACTCCGAAATGAGTCCATAAATTAGAGACTTCGAAACGAGTGAATAAACTGCAAACTCCGAAATGAGTTCATAAACTAGAGACTCCGAAATGAGTGAATAAACTACATCCGAAATGAGTACATAAACTAGAGACTCCGAGATGAGTACATAAACTACTTTACTCCATATCATGATATTAAGAAAATATAAAGGTGCATCCCACGGGCACCAACCATATGCTATGCCACCCCGAAACCAACCGTATGCTATGCAAGGCAGTTGGGAGAGTATTTGATTCACACCAGTTTAAGTGTTCATTTACAACCACATATGTACATGAATGGAAATAATGTTCAAAGCATATTGACTTATGTATGCATGAGAAGGATTAGTGCATGACACGGGCACAACAGTGTTGTTTGCACTTAGCAAAAATTCCTGATGATAAAGTATAAAGCTCATGCGCATATGCAAGATGCACACATGAATATATGATGAAGATGAAACATTGAACAGTCAATGATAAGAGAAATACATTTAAATAAATATCCTATTCTACAGGGAAGAGATCACCAAATATGGGATCAGAGATACAGGGGTTAACAAAACAATAAACAAATTTCTTCAATTCCCTCTCTGCCCTCTCCACCATGTCGAAGCGGCGATCTTCATGAGGAGTTGCTCCCCATCGGTCAGTGTCGTGCTTAACAACAAAGGCAGACATGATGGCCTGCTGAGCCCGTGTTTGGCTTAGCAACTGAACCGAACAGTCCCTCGGAGGCTGGGTAATCAAATGTGCCTCATTGAAGCACTTGATCTTGTCCTCCACCGCATCGAGAATCGTCGGAGTCATCTCTGTCGATGAGGGAGGATGTCAGCAAGCATGGATAGGAAAATCATCCAGAGCCAAATGGAGCCCATAGGAAGAGGAGAGCCCCTACGAGTCAGGAGCTCATACATCACCATGTCACATTGGTCATCAGTGAGAAGGGGACCCGCTAGCCGCGCAACAAAATGAGGAATAATCTCCTCAATAGGTACCTGCCATGGTTGCCGGGGAGAGTGAGGACGATTGCAAGCCATAACTCTTGGTTTGTTCCTTTAGAAAATGGTCACCTTAAGGTCTGAATGGTTCTTTCTTTGTGAAGAAGGAGGAAGACATAGCTTCAGGTTATAAAGAGAAGCATTCAAGTCTATGCACAGAAAATTATATGCTTGGTGGAACTATGTCCAAGGCCTGGAAAAAAGGACATGAGAAAAGAAAGAGTTGACTCATAGGAATCAGAGCAAGAAGGTGGAACGATTCCAACGCTTCACATGCGTAATACGAGAGCGTCGGCACCAATCCTTTATAGGATTAAAACCAGTAATAGTGCCTCCCGTGTATACCATGCGGGCGCCGGTGCCAATCATTCGAGCCCATGGCAGCGCCTCACGTGTATAACACGTGGGCGCTAGCACTATATATATGAGTAACTACCACCTCACGCGAGGCACATATGAGCAGTGGCATAAGAAGGGGAAGTTTTGTCATTCACACTTGAGAAAATTTATACATTGGTGATAACTACAAAACAAAAAAACATCATCAAAATATTTACAACGGCAAAACGCTGAATTCCGGACATGGATTTAGGAATTTAGAAGCAAGTCCGAGTAAAATGTTTCAGGCTTCTCTGACCATTTTCTTATGCATTTTCTCACGAATGCAAGCGTCGGGATCCCCACAGATATCGTCCATCCTCTGGTAGGCGGATATTATCTCCGTCTGTTGGAAGACATGATGCAAAACATCGACAAGGTCATCTTTCCGTTTCTTTGAGATCAGGCCTATCAGATATACTGAATTCACCTTGTCTTCAGCATCGTCAAGTGCCTCGAGCGGCATAACCTCGTCAAGTTCTAGCAGTGCTTCCCAAATCGACCTCACGATAATTTTCAAAAGAGCATACGGCGGGGGAGTAATCGACCGTCGTAATCGTCAAAGCGGCGCATTACCTCAGCATATTGGTCGTCAGTAAACTCCTGGTCTTGGAAGTAACCTTGGACGCGAATGTTCTCGTAAGAGATAATTTCGTCAAGAACATACAGATAAGAAGCCATAGTATTTGAAAAGAAAAAACAGTTAAAAATTAACCATCAAAATATCAAGATTCTCATAATCTAAAAGAAAAAAAACAATGGTTCTAATTCCCCATCAACGATGATGGAAGCACTCATTATAAGAATCCGTAAGGATTCTCATTTAATGAAAAATCTCATTAAACTATGGAGTTAAACTCTCTAGAGAAACGAACTCTACAACAGATTCAAATCTGCATAAAGAAAAAAGGGAATAAAATTCCCAAAAGAAGAAATCTTCTTAGAGTTAAGCTATGTAGAACAAGCCAGAATTAAATAATGGGATTAACTCTCCAAAAAAATCTCCATGAGAAATACACTGGAACTAAATTCCAAAGAACTCTTAAAAATCAGAGTAATAGGGTAAACCCTAGGATCTTGAGATTAATGGTCTATCAAAATTATCTCAAGAAAAGAGCAAAGCTCTGTTAATATGTTGAAAGAAATCCAAGACAAAAGAGTCATCTTTCAAGGGAAAAATGGTCAGAATCCTTACCAAGATTCTTGAAACAGAGTAAAACTCTAAGAATTTCTTAAAAAATAGAGATCTAAGCTTTGAATAGAGAATTAAATTCTTAGGGAAGAAGAAAGAGAATGACAAAGCGACAGTCATCTTAAGGGCCAAATGCCCTATTTATAAAACTTGAGGGGACGGTTCCACTCCCCATAAGATCGAACGGTGGAAAAAGGTGACACCGTTGCACTCACGTGCGAGCCACATGAGCGCAACGGTGGGGGGCATTTGTTTCCCCAATATTTAACCTGATAAAGAGCAAAGCTCTGTTGGAACTCAACGAGGCAGCGCCTCACATGCTCTCCACGAAGGCGCTAGCGCCAGAGCCAATCTTATAGGATTAAAATCCTATGGTGGCGCCTCATGTGCACTTCACGCGGTCGCCAATATGCAAAGCATAGAAGCACTTTCTGAGTAAAGAGTCAAACTCTTAGAAGGCGTCATACATGTTACTCTCGCGGGCGCCAATGTGCAAAGCATGGAAGTGCTCATCTTAAGAATTAAATTCTTAAGCGGTGTCCACGTGCACAACACATGAGCGCCAACGCCCAAGTTAGTATCTGTAGAATTAAATTCTACATTTCCCCAACAAAGATTGTGAAATTCTCTGTTAAACAGAGTCGTTGGATCAAAGATCCAATGGAGAAAATATCTCCCAAATCTTTCTAAATAAGAAGGATGCTCTCAGTTGCATCAATGATCCAACAATAAAATAAAATTCTATTTTTCGGGAATATATGCCCTCAATCTTTCTAAGCGAAAATATTGTCCTCTGTAAAATAGAGGACCTTTGGATTGAAAATCTAATGGTGATTAAAAAACCACCATTTTACATAATAAATTCTGTATAAGAGGAAAATATTTCCCTAATTTTATTAAAAACAAGAGCGACCTTTTCCGTAAAACAGAAGTCCTTGGATCAAAAATCCAATGGTGGGTAAAATTCCCCAAATCAATTCTGAAACCAATTAAACCAATTAGGATCTCTCAATGAGAGTTTTTCTCAGAATTAAAAAAATTTCCCTCTATCATATAAAGGACCCGAGACTTCAAGTCTCATATACACAGAACCCCTCATAAGCTTTTACAAAAAAAAAAACACAGGAGTTCTAAAAAGAAAAAGAGAGGAGAATTTAATTCTCAGAGAAGAAGCCTCTGCTTCATTGAAATTTGAGGTAAGAAGAAAACACAGAGGCCATATTGTCTCTTTTCTACCATATTCAAGAACTTATTTCTTTCTCTGGATCTGAGATCCATAAGACAAGTCTCCAACAAGTTGAGAATATAATTCTTATCGGGAAGATCTTGTTCTTGAGAATTAAAGATTCAGATAAGAATGAAGAAAAACATAAAGAGAGTGGAGTTCATAATACTCCACAAACTTAGTTCCTCCAAAATCGAGAGTTTAACTCTTTTAAAGAACCAGATAAAAATATATAGCGCCTCACGTGCTCCCCATGTGGGCGCCCTTTTTGGACAGCCCCTAGTGCTTTACGTGAAAAGCACACAGGCGCCCAAAACAGAAGGACACCGCCTCACGTGAAACACATGCAGGCGCTGAGGGAAAAGTTCTTAGCACTCCTTACATAGCCAAATGACTGAGTGCTCAACACTAATTGGGCAGCGTCCAGCACCGCACGTGTACCTCACGTGGATGCCATAAAAAGTGCACAACACTTCATATTTAGTCAATATGACTAAAGTCTTCAACACCTCTAAGGCAGCAACTATGACCGAATGCTTCACATGTCATATATGTGAGTATCAGAGCCGAAACAAGTACCTAGCACTTTTGAAAAGAAGAAAAAACTGAGCAGACTGAGCCCAAATTGGCTAAGTTTCTAAAGACTTCTTTCAACAGAGCCCAAATGCTCTTTTGTTGGATCTGAAATAAAAAATGATAATCCTAAAAATTGTTAAGTGGATCTTAGTCTCAAATCAGACTATCGTATCCTTAACAAAAAAACCAACCGAGCTCCAAATGCTTACGTACATTTAAGTTGATCTTAATCTCAAACCAGATTAACAATCCTTAAATAAAAAAAAACCAAGTATAAAATATACGGATTTGGACTAATCCACGCCTTACGGGCAACGACATAAATTAGTCTCCGTATATAATCCAAGGGCAACCTAAACAAACAAAAATACACACACGACACGAAGTGAACTTCCGGAGTAGGAAAAAGTGGTTATCACGATGTGGTAATTAACTGCAGTGGCTTGCGCCTGTAGGGAAGAGTGTCCCCACAATCAAAAACCCCTCGTGAAAATGAGGAGGAATCTGACGAAATCTGCTACAACGGCCGCATCTGTCAAAACCTATGATATACGGTACCATAAATCAACTTGGCATCTTCGAAGGGATGGACGGATAAAACCAAATAGCATATGCCCCTAAATTCAGGCAAGACGATCTACACTAGTTCGTCTCTGTTTTTGGCGGCGAACAAGGAGCATGAGGCTCCTGATCGAATACGACATCAGCCGAGAATAAAGATTTCTTCTTCTTCTGCGAGCTGACACAAACACCTGATGATAAGAGCTTTCATTTAACGGGCTTCTTCGGACGATGGGTCCCAATCTCCAAACCAATGCCCGACTCCGGGGATACCACAGCTACCGCAGTCGCAGGAGCATTCGGTCGAACCTTATCTGGAAAAGCTCACGGGATTACAGTCGTAGCGATCTCTCTTAAAGAAGGACGAACGATTGTCCATCGTTTCAGTGGGACCGCTGGATTATTGGCTGGGACAGCATCCTTTTGGTCAAGCAACAGCCGCCTCTCCTCCCTAATGACAGCACCCGTTGCATGTTGGTACCAAGCAACGTAAGCATTTGATGTCCTTGGGACATAACTCGGCTCACTGACAAGGAAGTGGGACCCCGTATTCAGACGCATGAAATAATGTGTCGTGTTAGGAACACCTTCCTCAGTAGTAATGGGGTCCACGATGAACGCCTCGAAAGGAACGTCTTGGTTGTAACCCAATTGCTGGGCGAAACAGTGTGGGTTATATCTCATAAATAAAACCAAGGCGTTCTGTTTGAATACTAGGAAACCTAGCCTGATAGAATACAGATGAACGATCTCGCGGGCCCTCAATACAGAAGCTCCATCCTTTAAAACATCATATAGCGGCTGGACCGCTTTTGAAGATTCTTTGCTGATGGTTAGGACTTTATCGACAAAGGTCATGCTATCCCCAACCATGCGCAGGCGAAGAAGCAATCGCCGTGTCTCCCGTTCTATTGGGTCTAGAGAAAAAGCGTCGACCAAGTGCATGACCCAAGGAAAATTGTATCCTTCATAAAATCTGGGTCGTTTATGCATACCAAAGGCACCCAACACATGCATCTCGATCCAGGAGGTGAAGTAATGCAGTGGGAGAGTAACGGGCTTCAGACCCGGTTGAGTAGTGTCATCCACTAGACTCAGGCCATGGTATAAGTAAGCCAGACCTGAAACCCCAATGGCCAAGTGTGTCCCCATCACAATACAGTGAGCCGGATAAAAGATAGACGATCTCATATAACGAGGATGCATCGGAAGTGCGAACCATCTCAACCACATGCTAATGAACCCTAGGAAGAATGTCTTCTCATCAATGTCAGGAGCAGCAACCTCTGCGAAAGAAACGATCGGAGTATCCCGAATAAAAAAACTGCTTTAAATCTGCATCTGTGATCGGTAATTTGTCCAAGCCAAATCCGAACGGATCATCAAGCTTGGCAAACTTTGCAGCTTCCTTTGGTAAAGCCTACAGATGAAGGAAGCAGGCGATGAAATCTGTAAAGCTAACTCCGTGCCGCCGGACTCCAGGAATAAACTCTCGTATATGTTCAACACCTTAATCAAGCTTGGAAACTTGTGTTGAATGGAATTCTCTGGGGTAAGACCCTTTACCACTGATTTGGTAGCAAAGATGTACTTGTCAGGGGGAAGTATTTTCTCATAATGTTCCCTTCTGACGGGCAATCCGGATATCTCCGCAAATTCTTCCAACAAGATTGAGACCTCCTGATCCGATAAGAGAAATGTGTTGGTCGGGGTATTCCATTGCTCTAGAAAAGATTTGACCCACCACACATGAGAAGTGTGGTAGTAAAAGAGAGACACATAGATCCCTGAATATAGCCCGGTCTTCAGTAGCAGCGACTTCTTGGCCGACAGAATGTATCGGACCCATTACAGATAGCCAGCCGGATGGCAGGGAGTCATTCCTATCATGTGAACCTGCCCCCAAGGACGCAATTCTCCTTGGCATATGCGATGCCCTAAAATATCTAGGGGCATTGGGGGCTGCATTGGTATTGATGCCATGGAAGGTTGGAGACGGCCTTCCGAGTTCCAGTTGATCTCTTCTACTGCGTAAGCAACCTGTGAAGGGTCGGCGTAATGAATTGGCAGGATGGGTTTTAACGGCGCTGCGCAAGTAAAGCTGTGTCGACCTTAGAAAATGTGACTGTACCATGACCCCCACAGATGGAGAAACTTTTTCTCTGGGTCATAATCCCGAATAAGTGCTAAGACTTCCTGATCTGTGAGCACGTCAGCGAAAATACTTTCTGAGCGAACATAAGGGAAAGAAGAATCGGGGGCCATAGTACCTGAAAAGGAAAACCCATGGAGGGTTAGTTATTGACGCAATAAAACCAACTATAATAAAAAGCCTTAGCATTTTCAGTACATCCAAATGTGTACTACATTCTGACAAAACTACCACAGTTAAAAAAAGGGACAATGGGCCTCACAAAATCAAGGTAACGCCCCCATCAATGATGAGGAAAGCACTCATTGTAAGAATCTATAAGCATTCTCATTTAATGAAAAATCTTATTAAACTATGGAGTTAAATGCCCTCGAGAAACGAGCTCTAGAGCAGATTCAAATCTGCAGAGAAAAGAAAAGGGGAATAAAATTCTCATAAGAATTTCTTATAAAATAAATTTTCTCAGAGCTAAGCTCTGTAGAACAACCCAGAATTAAATAATGGGATTAAATCCTCAGAAATTCCTATAGGAAATACACTGGAATTAAATTCCAAAAAACTCTTGAAGATCAGAGTAATAGGATAAAACCTTAAGATCATTGAGATCAACGGTCTACCTAAATCATCTCAATGAAAAAGCCGGGTTAAAAGAAATCCAAGATAAGAGAATCTCTTTTAAGGAAAAAAATGGTCAGAATCCTTACCAAGATTCTTGAACAGAGTAAAACTCTAAGAGTTTCTTTAAAACAGAGATCTAAACTCTGAAAAGAGAATTAAATTCTCAAAGAAGAAGAAAGAAAATGACGAAATGGCAGTCATCTCAAGCGGCCAAAGGCCCTATTTATAAGACTTGAGGAGACGGTTCAACTCCCCATAAGATCGAATGGTGGAAAATGTGACACCGTTGCACTCACGTGCGAGCCACGTAAGTGCAACGGTAGGGGGCATTTGTTTCCCCAATATTTAACCTAATAAAAAGCAAAGCTCTCTTTGAACTTAATGAGGCAGTGCCTCACATGCTCTCCACGAGGGCGCCAGCACCAGAGCCAATATGATAGGATTAAATTCTATGGTGGCGTCTCACGTGTTCCTCACATGGACGCCAATGTACAAGTACCCCTCTTAAGAACTAAATTCTTAAGTGGCGTCCACGCACGCAACACCTGAGCGCCAGCGCTCAGGTAAAATTAAATTCTACAATACTCTCTGTTAAACAAAACAGTTGGATCAAAGATCCAACGGAGATGATAAAACATCAAAATACAGAATTAAATTCTGGTGGGAGAAAAAACATCCCCTAAATCTTTCTAAAATAAGAAAAATATTTCGGTTGGATCAAAGATCCAATTAAATTCTATTATGGAATATATTCTCTCGATCATTCTAAAAAGAAAGATTGCTTTCTGTAAAACAGAGAACCGATAGATTAAAAATCCAATAGTGATTAAAAATCACCCTTTTACAGAATGAATTCTGTACATGGAAAATATGTCTCTAATCTTGTTAGAAACAAGAATAATATCTTCTGTAAAATAGAGACGCTCAGATCAAAGATCCAATGATAGGTAAAATTTCTCAAATCAATTTTGAGACCAATTAAATCAATCGGGATCTCTCAATGAGAGATTTTCTCATAACTAATTAACTATTTGCCTTTACTATATAAAGGACCCAAGACTTCAAGTCTCAGAGAGACGGAACCCCCTACAAGCTTCTGCAAAAAAAAGGGGACAGTGAGCTCTGGAGAGAAAAAAGAATTTAATTCTCGAAAAAGAAGACTTGCTTCATTGAAACTTTAGGTAAAAAGGAAACATAGAGATCATATTGTCTCTCTCTTGCCTATTTGATGGTTTAACTCTTCGTGTAAGAACTGAGTTCTTTCCCTGGATCTGAGATCCACAAGTCGAATCTTCAATAAGTTGAGAATTTAATTCTCATCAGGAAGATCTTATTCTTGAGAATCAAAGATTCATGAAAGAACATAAAAAGAACGGAGTTCATGATACTCCAGGAATTCAGAACTTAGCTCCTTAAAGAATCCGATCCAAAATCCTCAAAACAGTGATTTTTGGTGGTCAAAACACCATTAAAGGAGTTTTAATCTCTCTGCACAAGATAAAAAATAGCGCCTTACATGCTCCCTATATGGGCGCTCTCTTTAAACGGCGCCTAGCTCCTTACGTGGAAAGCACGCGGTCGCCCGAAACAAAAAACCGGCGCCTCACGTGAAACGCACGTGGGCATTGAAGAAAAAGTGCTTAGCCCTCCATATACATCCAAAATGACTGAGTGCCCAGCACTAATTGAGCAGTGTCCAGCACCGCACGTGCATCTCACGCAAACGCCATAAAAAGGGCATAGCACTTCATATTTAGTCAAAATGACTAAAGTTTTCAACACCTGTTGGGCAGCACCCATGACTAAATACTTCATATGTCATATATGTGAGCATTAGAGCCCAAATAAATGCTTAGCATTTTTGAAAAAAATAAAAGACTGGGCAGACTAAGCCCAAATTGGAGAAGTTTCTAAGGTCTTCTTTCAACAGAGCCCAAATGCTCTTTTGTTAGATCTGAAATAAAAATGATCCTAAAAAAAATTGTTGTTAAGTGGATTTTAGTCTCAAATTGGACTAACGTATTATTAACAAAAACCAATCGAGCCCAAAATGCTCACATACCTTTAAGTCGATCTTGATCTCAAACTAGATTAACGATCCTTAAATAAAAACCCAAATCTAAAATATACGGATTTGGACTAATCCACACCCTACGGATGAAAACATAAATTAGTCACCGTATATAATCCATGGGCAATCCAAACAAACAAAAACACACACGACACGAAGTGAACTTCCGGAATAGGAGAAAGTGGTTATTGCGATGCGGTAACGTAATTAACTACAGGGGGTTGCACCTGCAGTGAAGAGCGTCCCCACAATCAAAAAACCCCTTATAAAAATGAGGGGGGATATGATGAAGTCTGCTACAACGGCCGCATCCTCCAAACCTTCGATATACGGTGCCATAATTCAACTTGGTATTTTCGGAGAGGTGGACGGATAAAACCAAATAGCATCTGCCCCCAAAATTCAGGCCAGACGTCCCAACGTCCAGGTCCATCTTTCGGCAGTAAACAGTCCCACTCCTTTCTTCTCTTTCTAAATAAAAAGTCTCTTTTCATAAAACATGTCGGAAATGTAGTTAACTCCGACATCTTCTTTAAAACATTTTAAAATCCATCTTTTTCTTATATGTTCTTCATGAATATTCCTACACCATACTTGTTAATCATGAAACTAATAATTAGAACAACTTTCACCTTAAATCATCATGTTAAATAACTTTAATTTGAGTTTTTCTTTTAAATACCTCAACTTTATATACGTCATCTTTTAATTGTTTTTGCTTAGCATACGTCTCGAATATCTTCACGGGGTAATGACCTACTCCTCACATACACACATATCTACATAGCACGATTCTTTTTGCAATATAATTTTGTGGTGATTACAAGTTTTTCTTTAAAATAACATGAACTATAAAACCCGATTTTCTTTTAAATAGTATTATTTAAACTCTTTGCAATTATACCACTACAACCCATTTCGGTGAACCCGCTATTAGATGGTGCGGATTATCGTACATCTTCGGGCTAGTAGAGCGAGATGCAGACCTCTTCATGGAGCACTCGGTCTCGAAAGATTTTAATACAATTTTTTAGAAAAACGAGATTTTCTATTTAATAATAAAATTTAATTCTTTAATAATTATATAAATATTATCAAACCACATACTTTTAATATATAATAAAATTCCATGTTTTCTAGAAATAAAAGAATGACAAGTTTCATCAAAATACTATCAAGTATCAATACAAGACAAGTCTTACACTAACATATCTTGAACTGTTCAAGCTATGTATATATTCACTAATATACCTCACTCTTTAAAATTCACATCCATAAAAAACTAAATAATATAAATAAATACTCGAGATTTATTTTGAAAGTATATGAAATATTTTTCATAAACCCCCCTTGAATTATATAAAGCTACAATAAGGATCTTAGTAAATATGGGTTTAAGCAGGATCAATTCTCTTGAGCCTCAGGAAGCCGGAGAAAGTGAGTGCTTGCCTATTTAAGGTAGAAAAACTTAACGAAGTTATCAATGTTAATTATATTGGGAAAAGACACAAATTTTGCCGTCCATGTACAGCAGTTACCGATAACTCCAAAATCTAATTCAGGATAAAAATGTTGTTTTCTCATGATATAATGATTTGACTTCCATCATTAGTTTTGGTATTCATGGATGGTTATCCGATTTTGAGGTAGGGGAAGTATTACACCGATTTCGAATACATGGTGGACCCGGTGCGGTACCGAGGGGCAAGAAGCCCATGTAGAAAAGCGAGGTGAGCCTAGCAAGGATAAATACTGACCGATGATAACATTGGGCACAGCGGATATCCAGAGGATTCCAACCCGTGCAAGATCATGGAAACGGTGGATTTAGCCGGGGATTCCATTGATAGAGAGGACAGATCCAAAGGATAGTGCCTAAGGAAACACCTGAGATTTACTTGTCGATGACTGACACGGTTTTCTGATGATTTTATTGGTGATGTGTTTCCATTTGCACGTTCTGATTATGATGCGCTTTATTTGATATGTTATGAGATATGTGAGGGATTGATATGGATGCCATGCACAGATTGAGATGGTTTAAGCTATATTGTAGCCGAATAGGACTGATCCTAGAGATAGTACCTGAAATACTATTTTCATTTATTGATGTATATTAAGGAGGTTTTCAAAGGTGTTATAGCCTCTCTATTTTCCACGTGTCTATGATGACATAAGAAACCTACAAAAGAAAACCTTATTTAAATCATTTTCAAAAGGTGTGATGTATACTTTAAACAAATTGTATTTACTGCTTATTAAATCAACGTCCGCTACTTATGCCTGATATACATATCATACGGCTATTTTGAAACAATTTATATACATACATCTTCAACTACTTTATAGGCTTACTTAGATGCATGCTGTATATGAAATGATTACATGGTCTATTGAGATGCGCTTATAGTATTTGACAAGTATAAATATATATATGTGCAACATATGATGGTACTATATCTTATGGTTTAGGTAGATCGTTATATATTCAATTTCTACCTTATGATATCTTTTTACTCATGAGTGGGCAACTCATCCCCGTTGGGTCTTAGTTTCTTGTAGGATGGACCTCTCGGATCGTAGCGGCTTGCTGGCACATCTTCTTTCTTCGGTGATTGCTTTTGGTGGGTTGGTTGCACGGTTGTATCGTAACCACCTCTTGTACCTGTATTATTATTCTTGGATTTTGTTAAAAACTCTATCAACCACTTGTATATTTGTATTATCCACGACTTAGAGATGAGACTTGAATATGTAGTGTTTTTGGGGTCAGGCTCGTTTGGAGTCGACTTGAGTTGTTATTTACATATCTTTTGTTTTCTGCTGTGATTCTTCATCTTGGGCGTCATATATATATTTTCATGGATTGTGCCTCCACCATTATGCATGAACTATCTCCCGTTGAGGATGCTTTATATATATATATATATATATATATATATATATATATATATATTATTGTGCTTGTTTTACTCAAAATTTACAAAGGAGGTGTTTCCCGATTTTTAAACGGCGAAATTGTTTTAAATTAAATATTATTTATAAACAAACTTGATTTCGTGTTAGAAACCCTTTTTCAAAACTACACCTCCATTATTTTCTTATAAAATATTTTAGATCTTGGTTTTGTCTTACTTGGGTTGCGGTGATGTTTGAATGATGTCACGTGATTCAAGTGCCGGTCATTTGCCTTTTCCGGGTCGTGACATCTGGGTAGCCGTTACATACAGCTAGTGCCACTGGCGCTCTTGTGGTTATGAATTTTATCCAGTAACTCACTCCCGGCGTATTGTCGAGTCTTTAAAGTCTCATATAGAAGGTTTCCTAGCTCAGGCGAAACGATATGGTGTGTGTATGGCGATACGTACGGCAGTTCGATTAAACACGTGTATTTGATACACATACTTTAATCGGAACGTTTTAATAATATTGATTTGAAAGATAGCTGGATTATTAAATCAAGTGTTGATTTAATATCACTAGTATTATATCTCTCATTTGTCTTCTTTAGGTGAGTGCTTATCCACCTCCTCATTTTAGAAGAAACTATAATGAAAAAGAGAGGAGGATATATGTTCATTCTCTACTCTTTTTCTCTCTTTAGTTTTTTCACTTGAGTTCTAAAAAGAAACGAAAATGAGAAGTAAAAGAGAGAGAGAGAGAGAGAGCAAGAGATATTCACTACATCTTCTTCCTCATTGCTTTAAGCAAAAGTGAGAGCAAGTTACTTCACTTTAGTGTTTACTTGAGTGAAGCTTTAGCTTTGGTTAGGATTCTTTCATGTGGATCATCTTCGACAAGAAGGATAGATTTTCAAGCTTATTACCGATGGACTTGAAGCTAAGTGAAGGGCATCTACGAACTCGTAGACATGCTACAAAGATAGCTAACTCCTTTTAAACTTTAGTTTAGCTCTTGTTGTTTACTAGTTAAGTGTTTAGTTCCATTTCTAGGGGTTTTTAGTTCCTAGTGCTTGTTTAAAAATCATTGTTTTCAATTCCGTCTTGGCCGCAAGTCTAGCGGCGCGAGCACTTGGAACTTACAGATGATGATCGGCCCGATGATGAAGATGGTAAGAGAGAACGTTGCTGTTGATATGTGTTCTCGGTATTGGAGTAGAGGAAGGAGAAGAGCAAGTGGAGATGGGTTTTCTCGAGTTGGATTCTCAAGTGCTCGGGGAATCTCGGTAAAGAAGAAGATGATGGAGGTGGACGTGAGGAAGAGAAGAGTAGGCGTATAGGGTTTTTAGAAGAGAGATATAGGGTTTTTAGCATGAGGGCTTGGTGTTTATATAGGGGATCTGTCGGTTACGTGAGAAAAAATATCGTGCGAGATCTCAGGAAGGTGATTAATTTAAGTTAAGCCGGCTCAAATTTATGATGAGGCATCTCAAAGCAACAGAGGGGAAATATGATTTTCCAGGCACATATTGAGCCATCTCAAGATAGACTTAAGCCATCTGACGAGTAGTTAGAGCCGGCTCAATTTCATCATGAGCTGTCAGAATAGAGAAGTAGTTATTCTAGAAGACTTATGAGTCGTCTTTGGCATGTTTGAGCCGGCTTAAGCAAATAGAGAAGAAATAGATATTGTGAATGACTTCTGAGCCATCTCAAATATTTATGAGCTGGCTCAGGCTAAGTTTTAAACCCTCTGGTAGAGTCATATACACGTGCACTTCTAAATTCAATTTAGAATGACGTTATAGTCATCCACCTACCAAATCTCATAGTATAAGACAATAGTAGTGATAAACTTGGGTCATTAAAATCTCTCTGTCACCGTCTTTGAGGAGACAAAATTACTTCCCGGGTAGTCGAGGTTACCTACTAAATCTGTATAGCGGCTAATGGATTTTCGAATCCAATTGAATCCTTAGGTTCTACTAAATATTCAGTAATCGTTTATGGTTTTGGAATCACTTCCAGTTCTATCATACTCCCACTAATATTTTCTGAAAAGAATTCATTTTACTAAAATGTGGCGAGTCAAGAACAATATAACTATTGATCCTGCAAATGATAGAATGTTAACCCTCTTCTAAGCTCGGGATAACCCACAAACTGCCATTACTGAAAACGTGTCTTGAATTTATCCAGATTCTAATTATAAGCATAAACCGAACAACTCCATATACCTTAACATCGTTAAGATATGAATCCATTCTATATCCAATATAGGAAAAAAAGCACTAAATTAATTGGAATCAGATTCAAAAATATGTAACTGTTTTCGGTGCATATCGACTAAATGGAAAGAAGTCATGCAGTATTACTCATCAAGGAGCGTACTTACGGATGAGTAATCTGAGAGAGAAGCAAGTTCTCAAATATATTACTTACGATAGAATACCTAGTATAAGTATCTATATCTTCGATCACTTCGAAGAATCCAGATACTTCCAATGTATGGTTCTCTACTTTATTCATATACCTATAACTTTTCAATTTTTGGGCTTTGTATTTCAACGAAATGCGTGTCTAAAACCAGAGAAGTCATAAGTAAATAGAATATAGTACAAGTACCAACCCCTTGTTTTAATGGACATCGGATAACATACAATAATTTGTATAAGTCCTCTGAGTTTAATAACTCAAACTCTGTGTGTCGTAGATTAAAAACTGTATTATGGTTAAGAAGAATTACACCGTTATTGAATGCATCTTACCTAATCATCAACTGATAAAGGTAAATGTTATAAACATAATTTCAAAAAGTTATATCTCACTTTATAAAATAAATCTACAGATATATCGGTTTGAAATTGGTGCATAACAATGGGTATTTAAAACCAAATATTATAGGCAAACCCCAGGCGACTTCCTCAAAAATTATCAATTACAAAGAATTCTAATATTGAGTATCTAATCACCCAATTCCTAATATTCTACTCCTACTCAGCATCTGTAATACCCTACAGATGTGAGAGTCAAGTCCGGTAAATACATACCCTAGAGTCAGAATCTTATTGGGAAAGCAGTTTTCAATTAACACCGTATAGTAAAACTGAAACATGAAAATGTTTCAAGGGGCTGGTCGAGTATTTCTAGTAATGTCTCTTTCAATACCAGACTCATGACATTAGTTACAATTTCCATTGCACTTACCCTAATCCCTTTGTATGTCTTTACTTCTTACCTTCTGTACACCATACTTAGGCTAATTGGTTTCCTTCTTTCCCTATCTTTCAACACTTGCCTAAGCTTTGGAAAAAGACTATCCAATAAGCGTAATAGTTGTACTCTCCTAGATCCCTCGCAACCTGAGAGAAGATAAATAGAAAATATAACCGAATAATTATATTCTATTTCTTCAGAATCGAAATCCATCCTCGAACTGAAATAAATTTCTGCGAGTTCGTATGTAACTATACGATGGTTTTATCCATTCTATACGGATCTTTGTAATTATACAGAATGTTCTGGAGAAAACAAAGTTTAAAGCAAGAGTGGCATGGATATATGTGACTCTATCGTGAATCGTGACAATCCAAAACCAGGTTTGTAAAAAGGTTCTGTCAACTTGGTTTACGAGTTATAGTTTAAAGCGGGTCATGGTCGCTGCCAAAGATAGAAAGAAAAGAAACACTCAGGGTGCACTCTAACAAGTTTAGATTGGTTAATCACTTTATCTAATCAGGATGGCTCCCACTGTTTTCTCGAATTCTTCTTCAAATCCTAAAAGGAGAACTAGTTGGGATCATTTACACCTTACAAGTTTGCTAATCGTTCAGCCAAGACAGTGTTGGTACTCTGAGGGAGGTCCCCCGTGCTTTTGCACGCACCTAATTAAATAACCCTATTCCCGCATAGGCATAATCTCGTTAACACTTTCTAGATACCTAATGGGTTAGCTAATTGTGAAGTGAAAATCACCCGATGAGTAATACCTACTAACAGTGAGAATCGGGACTCGACTATTATCGCATGATAACCTGACGGAAGCCACTCAAGTCATCACACTCCAGAAGATATGCGCATACCTGGCAAGTTTCCTTGATGTTTGAAACTCCTGATTAAGTTTTTACCCCAAGCATCTTATGGCCATGACAGAGGTAAATATACCAAAAGTCACAAGTCAAGTTCTACCCGTTATTATCCAGGATTAATTAGACTCATCCGTATGAGCCCTTGACAGAGATCAAAATGACTGTATGCCTGTCCTAACCAATCGCATCACCATGCAACTGAAAAGCATTATAGAGCTACCGAACACTACGTCTTGACAGAGGTCAACATATGCAGCACGAATACTAAGCACTACTAATCTGAAATGACGGAGGGCTACGGCTGGTTTTTGGTGAAAAACCTTTAACATAATGAACTTGACATCGTTGAAGAAACTGAGTGGTTTTGCAAAGGAGTGGTTTAGGCTCTGCTTTTAAAATGAGTGGTTTTGTTAAAAACCGAATAGTTTAAAAAATTGTTCCGACAACATCGATTAAATTTGTTTTCCTTGCATTAAACCTATAATGCGATCCCATCAATTAAATTTCTATACATCATAGAAACAACCAAAATATAATGTGTAAGTCGATGTCGCACACCCCATGCACTTGTGGGGAGACGAAATTTACAAAAAATAATTTTATATGCTTCACAACATCGACCAAGCTCAGCGATCTTTACGGAAAACTTAACTAGCATATCTACTTGGAGGTTTAGCTGCTCGGTAAGAGTGTTATACCTCCGTATACAAGCCCTTCAGTTCTTATTCTCCTCCTCCTTGAGCTCCTCGAAGATTGGATCAAGCTTGCAACATCGGTATCTTCGCGTCAAAGACGATCCCCCCGAGAGTATGTATTTTGAGCTCCAACCTCTAAACTGAGGTAACTAAGGTACCTAGTTCGCTAATCTAAGTAGCCTAGATGATGTAGAGAGTGATTATGGATTGATTTGCCTTAAGAACCCTAAGTTTCTCAGCACATGAGAGCTTTTAGGGTTGAGGAAGAAGAAGAGAAGCCTGGAGGAGAGAGAGTGTCGATGATGATAATGATATGAAGATAGCTAATGTTGATGACTATGAAGCAAATAATAATTCAACAATAATATCAAAATGCCACCATGCCTTAATAGTCATCCCATAAGTCACCAAGTAGCCATGCTTCATTTATTGCCAAGTAACACCTCACACCTCCACCTCATTAACCATTTAACAAAATAGAGTAATCCACAAATGAGGTGTCTTCTTCTAGAAGCACTCTTGCACAATTACAAGAATACCCCTCACAGTATATACATACCCGTATTCGTATTCCGAAAAATATGAATACAAAGAGACGAAAATAATCCAATAATCTAATATTAGGATCAGGCTTAAAACAAAGCCCGCTAGTATTATCCATCCGAACATGATCCGTGTAGCCAGTATACGTATATGATCGAACCCTGCCGTAAAACCATACGGCCTCCACATCGTTTCGCCCGAAGCAGGGAAACCCTCTATGTGGGACTCTAAAGACTCGACAGTATACTGGCAGTATCTTTAACCATAAGCACATCAGCGGTACTAGCTGTACGTAACAGATACCCAGGTATCTGTCGATAAGAAGGCTGATGAGCAAACTCATCCGAACTCTTACTGAGCCTCTCTATGACAATTTCCATACAGGCCGGTCTGTTCATTTAAGAATATCGCTTATCGGGCCTAGGGGCGGTAACCGTCACACCCCTAATAGCGCAATAAGTCATGTCAGAGTAGAGCCCAACACACCCTGAGAAACTACTAGAGTACCTACCAGTAATTCTTGCTTGCCCTGGCCAGGGACTTTGTGTAATGGCTTTCCGAACACAGCGCGATATCAACCCACAATACCAGGAGAGACGAATCCTATCTAACCACTACCGCCTCTAAGTGTTTCGGGACTGCACCCAACTACTACCAGTTTGCACGACTCCGTTGAGTCGTGGTAGGGTAGTAATCTAAGAACAATAGGAACACACTCGAGACGAAGTAGCGATGTCAAGTCAACGGACTAACCAGTACTCATGTCACTGTCATGACCCAAATGTGGCATGTGACCGGCACTTAAATCACGTGACATCTAAAGACATCGACGCGGTTCAAGTAAGCCGAAACCCGGAATCTAAACCCTTTTTGAAAATATTGGAGGTGAAGTTTAAAATAGTCATCAAATGGAATCAGTTTAAAATAGCATTTACGTTTAACTAAGTATGTTTGAAAAACATGTATGACGTTTTGAAATTAGACAGCACCTCCTTTGCATTTTTGTATAACACGATACAACTACAACAATAAAATAGCATCCCAACGGGAGCTAGCTTCCACGCCCAAATAGTGGAGCAACCAAGCAAACAATATACGACGCACAATGGCGAAGAAAAGAAAAGCGAAACCAAATTTACAATCTAAAATAGTCGACTCCAATGAGTACGACATCACAACAAACAAACTCTAAGTCTCGCTTTTAAGTCCATAATATACCCTTTCTAAGTTGATGGAGTTTTCACTAGATACAAGAATATATGAATAATCAAGTGTGAGTACGATACAATAATAACCCACTTACTAATCAATCACCGAAAGGAATGTGTGTCCAAGTCGCTGATAAACTAAGCGGTAAAACCTGCAAGAAACTGTGGAACAACGGGGATGAGTTGCCAACTCAATGAATAAAAATACATCTAAAGGTAGAAATCGAAATGCATGACGATACCTAGGTCATAAATAAAGTACTATCATTATCTGTACTAATATAATATGATATACATATGTATCATAATGCAACACTAACTATCATGCAATCCCAAGTAGAAAATATCAATGCTATTGACTTGTATCTAGGTATAAGTCCAAAGTGGCCGAAAATATATGTATATAAACCTCTTCTTTAAAATAGCCGCGGAACAGATATGTCACGGCATAAAGCAGACGTGATAGTATGAAATGTAATAAGTATCTTTACTTAGAATATACGTCCTACTATTTTGATGGAAAATGTTAAGAGGTTTACGATTTAAAGATCTTAGTGTCATATCAGACATTTCAAAATAATGAGTTTATAGCTCGTGTTTGAATTCCTTTTTATGTATATGAATGCCCATACAAATATATACAGGTACTGTCTCCCGGATCAGTCATGGTCGGCTACAATAACTGTAATCTAACTGTGTAACTCCTGATAGCAATCATATCAATACGTATGAGTGTCCAGCATCGACACCGAAATTAGAAATCTCTCGTGTCCAGCACCGACACGTAAATACAGATATCGTCGACACCATCTCAACAGATGATCGCCACCTGATATCCCTGGCCCCGATCGATATCCCCGGGATATCCGCCGTGCCCAATCGAACCCCGGTCGGTATCCCCTGGATATCTGCCGTGCTCATCTCTATCTCCGATATCGAGTATCCTCGCTAGGGACCTCGTCTCTATGCGGCTTTCCTGCCCCTCGGTCTCGACCGGGTCCACCATGTATCCGACTGTATAGCCCCTCCACTCAATCTGGATTAGTAGCAAGTCCGAAACCGTATAGCCCCCCCACTCGGTGCGGAATAAAACAATCAGAAAACATCAAGCTCATGGTGGACGTCAACTCATCATATCCAGAATATCAAGTAAAGAATAATAATATTTACATAAATCATTCTGATGATATATTATATATATACATATATAACAGTGTCCCATACCACTAATATATATCATCAGGAGTAAAATATCCAGAAAACCCATAAGAATCAATACAAAATCTATAGTACGGGTATTCGTAATGTGCAACATGAAATAAAGTAAGGCTGCGTAAATAAATCATACAAGCAAATAAACGTATCGATTCTACTGTATCATGACAATACTAACGATGTGTAGTGTGGCATACGCGTCTGTGCTCGTGCAGCATGGCAATCATTAGTATTTGTGCAAGTGTTATAAACGTGTAATAGCCTACTCATATCGACATCTACATATGCAATATATCATAACGGTTCTACAGTGACAAAGCAGTACCAATGAGGTGTAGTGTAACATATGTATACGTGCTTGTGCAGCATAGTACTCATTGGTAGTTGTGCAGTGTTCTATCAGAGTGTTCGTATTACGGAAACGTATAAGATCATTAACTATAACGCGAACTAATAAAGTAATTCTAAGCATAACTAATAAATGTAATTCGGCCGTTATTCGGTATACGAAACTCTTCATCACCAATGCGGTATAATTCCTCATATAATGTCTCACATTATCACTATATCTCAAATCCTCTCTAATACGGCATGATCCTTCATACCAATTTACCAAACCATCCATAAACTATATATAAATGAGTATGCAATTTAATTCAAATATCCATATCTTAATTAATTTCTAAACTACTATATATCATAATACTATTTATAAGGTTACGGGGGTGCTATACGCCATCCACCCGACTTCCCCCATAGATGTAAATCTATTCACCAACTTCATAAGCTTGCTGAAATCCACGCTACTATATCCGCCGACTCTGTCTCGGAAATCTTCGCGATCACAACTATAATCATATTCAAAATCACATCGATGTAAATATCATATTGAAAACCAAAACAACGAGCTAAGTACCCGTAGATTAGAACTTACAGCATACTTACCTCAAAGATGATCAAATGCCCCTGAACTTAACGTACGAACGTCAACGTTTCAGTTGCAGTACAGAAATACGGAAAATCATGTCGAAGTGTCAGAAATATTAATAAAACCCAACTAAGTATTCCCAGATTTCTCTGTATGAATATTGGGACAAATCAAACAATACTATAAATCATAAATTTCCTATACAAAGCCACAGAAGAAAAACCAACACCAAAAACCCAAGAGGGCCGGCGAGCTCGGAAAAAGTCTAGATGTCGCTGGGTCAAACAATGACTTAGGGGCTTGGACTTTAAGTTAAGTCTTCTAGTGGTCCTATGATACTTATGGTGTTGCTAGTTTTTCTATTGGTTACACCTATTGGTTCTAGATTCAATATCAGTATGATAAATATCACAATTATCCTAGTTTATGATACTGCACATACTAAACATGCTACGTGAGGATATCGTGAGTTAACTGAACTTAGGTTAATCTGAGCTAATCCTCTTCTGGTCGTAAATAGGAAAAAACAAAAATCGTGACACGATATATCCATATCGTATTTAGAATTTTTACTCCAAAACAGATATTTACTTCCAGATTTTATATACTGATAATATAACCTAAACTAGCAATACCAAACATCCTAATATAACCACAGAGAGCTACCCTACAAAAACCAACACACAACTCCCTAAGAAGACCGGCGAGCTCGGATTTTAGCTAAATGTCGCCGGCCAAAATCCAAGGAGATGGGTTCATTTTCCTAGTGGTTATTCTAGGTCCAAATTACAATATGAAAGCACTGTTTGGTTAGGTTAATTTTCATCTAAACTATAGCAGATTCCATACAGAACCTAAACTTGTAAAAATACGATATTACCAATATCCGATTTCTAAAATAAAACAGTACTTTACTTAAGTTTCAGGGTTGAAATTATACCTACAGATGATCACTGAAAAGGTTTCCTCCAAGATGGAAAAGCTCAAAAATCCTAGCTAGATGGTGGTGGTGAAAATCTTTAGCACATAGCTCTTTTTTTCTCTTCTCTATTCTTATCTTTTTCTTTGTTGTTCTTGGATTTCTTTTTCTCTTTAAGCTAATAACTTGTTTCAAAAAGAGATATGAACTGAACAATTTTAAAAGATAAGGAGAATGAGTAAGGGGTTGTAGGAGGAGGTGTCATCTAGAAAGGATGTGGTAGTTCCATGGAAGTAAGAAGCGTAGCATGGAAGATGGTGCGGTTTTCATGCAAGGAGGAGGTGTATGCATGAAGTGTCACCTAGATTATGTTATACCATGAGTGTGATTTAAGCTTAACCATGACCTTTACCCTTTTACACATAAACACTCACAAAATTCCAATTTCCATAATTAACTAAACTTTTCACAAACCCCCTCATGACACTTCTTATTATAAAAACAAACTATTTCTTTACTGAACTATTCTACCACATATTAAAAGACCTTTTTATTACAAACAAAATTAAAAGAAAATTTTTAATTAAATTAATATATTATTTAATTATCTAAAATATTTCAAAATGTTACAATATTCCCCCCTTAAGAAAATTCGGTCCCCGAATTTGAATTAAATCCCCTTCTTAAAACATTTTTCTTAATCCAATCAACTCAAATCAAAACAATTTTCCGGGGTCCAAATTTAAAACATAAAATCCGTTCGATATAACGGAACTCCAAACTCCCATACGAGCAAAAACGCATCATAACGCAACCGTGTGCGTGAAACATCAAAACATATAAAACTCACATAACGGTAACTCTAACAGGTGCTATGAGAATTACTCCAGTTACGATGCAATTTGTCAAATACGAAACCCGTTGTGTATCCTAAGTACACGATCAATGCCATAATCATAATGCAATATCGGTGCACACGACTAAGCGAAAATATATAAATCAAATCTATAACATATCCTATTAAGTGCAAAGCACGAAAATAAAATCAACACTAACGGGTTTGCATGTAAACCTCAAACCACACATCACGGTGTGCATGAAAACCAAAAACAACGTCAAGTGCAACAAGTGTGCACAAAAACAATTTCCACTGTATCAAATGTGCAGGGAGCAATTTCCGAGTGCATCAAAATTGCACAAGATAAATCTCTAGTGCATCGGAGTGCACAAAACAAATCTCAAGTGCATCGGGGTACACAAAACATCAAAATCAAGTGCATCAAAGTGCATAAAAATCAAAATATGCAACTGGTGTGCACTAAATCATATCAAGTATACCTAGGGTATATATATATAATCTCTTAACCATGTGCATCTGATGTGCACGGAAATATCAGTGTAGTGCATCCGGTGTACATAACACTCCAATCGAGTGCAGTCACCTCGCATGAAAATCTCAACAAGTGCACCGGGTGCGCACAAAACATAAGTCAAAATGAAATTATTGTACATAGAAATCTCATCAAGTGCACCTGGTGTGCACAAAACATAATATGACCCTCAAATCCTCAAAAATACATATATCAAAATAACGGACGTTGAGTTTTCATTTCTCCAACGTTGAAAAATGAAATGTTTTAGATCATAAAAACGCAAATCGAACTCAAAGGACATCGAAGCCTATCTTCTTCAATGTCGGAAGGTGTTTATACCACCGGAATTGGCATAGAAAGGATTACTACTTACCGTCTGCCACGTTCTAATGTTCTCTGTCTCTAAATTCTGGTTCTTCTTGCGGATCTTTAATACCAGGGCTTCTTTATGCGATCGTCCGGTGAGGAGTAACGACACCATTCGTCTTATTGCTGATACTTCCCACTACATCTCCTTGACCAGTAGTCCAGTCTCTCACAACACAACATGCTGATGACGGAAATCTCTATCCTCTACTTGTGTGCTAACAGCTGATACTGGATCCAATCTTACTTATTATCAAGTTCTAAAAAGAACCCCTTCAAGTCTCCTGCTGATCTCAGCTATCCCGTCTGCCCGGAACTAGCACTCATTTCTGAATCCATTTTCTCTTTAATAACGACTGTCATTTCCTTAAGATTTTCCCTGAAAGTGTGGTCGTACTCGCTTCTGCATTTGCTTTGAATCTTCAACATCGGCGGTGAAGAAAAACTGTCCACTGAAAATTTGCACCAATCTCTTGTCCCATTACTTTCCAATATCAATCAATTAAGGAGCGTATCGCGAAAATCATGCGAATTGCAAGTCATACCTGGTTATGACCATGCCCGGAGTCTTACAAAACTCAGAAACACGAATCCGACATCTCTGGTATTTTGTAGATGAATCGGCTAAGCTTCACCTCCGAGAACTCGTCTAAATCCGTCGGAGGAAAACTTACTGCATGATCCCATTTCTCGAGCGACTTGCATCTGGTCTGAGCAAGATCCATCGGAAGAATCTAACTAACTTCCTCGACTTCACATCAGAGTGCCACAATGGATTAAAAGTCCTAACCATCCCACCTCTGAATGGCTAAGACTCCTTCTGATCCATCTACACTTGTAAACATCATCAACTTTTACCTTCATGAACTCTGGAAGCAACATCTCGAAATTCTCAGCAAAAATTTGGTACCGCCGTCTGAACAGTACGCAACACCATAAACTTCAGAGAGGGGAAAACATCATGCCTCAACTCCGGCTGATCTCTAGCAATGACACTACCATCTGATGCGGATCCCGATGAAACTCGCTTCAATATTAGAACTCGATCAATATCAATAAACGACGTGTCTCTATATCATCGGAATGTCATCCTGGTCAGTCCTTGTCCCAGACAAATCTACTCTGACCTTATTCTAGCTGCAGCTCTCTTGGCACCCATAAATATGGTGACCGAAACAATCATCACGCACTGACGAGGATAGATCAACGGAATAAATAGAAGGAAGATCTCAAGATATAAATCCTAAGGTAACTTAGGCGGAGTATCATATCGTAAATATGCCGCGGAACATATGTACGGTATGTCACTTTACTTAGTACATACTCCATCAACAAAGGTCATCCTATATAACGAAATTTTGGGTATAAAACCCCCAATGTCAAGTCTAAGTCCTATAAGGTAAAGTCTAGGTAACAAAAGTGTATGCCCAGACTCCATATAGTCAAACCTAGACTCGAACAAAGGTTAAACCAAACGCTCTGATACCAACTTTGTCACGACCCAAATGTGGCACGTGACCGGCACTTAAATCATGTGACATCTAAAGACATCGACGCGGTTCAAGTAAGCCGAAACTCGAAATCTAAACCCTTTTTGAAAATATTAGAGGTGAAGTTTAAAATAGTCATCAGATGGAATCAGTTTAAAATAGCATTTAAGTTTAACTAAGTATGTTTGAAAAACATGTATGACGTTTTGAAATTAGACAGCACCTCCTTTGCATTTTTGTATAACCCGATACAACTACAACAATAAAATAGCATCCCAACGGGAGCTAGCTTCGACGCCCAAACAGTGGAGCAACCAAGCAAACAATATACGATGCACAATGGCGAAGAAAAGAAAAGTGAAACCAAATTTACAATCTAAAATAGTCGACTCCAATGAGTACGACATAACAACACACAAATTCTAAGTCTCGCTTCTAAGTCCACAATATACCCTTTCTAAGTTGATGGAGTTTTCACTAGATACAAGAATATATGAATAATCAAGTATGAGTACGATACAATAGTAACCCACTTACCAATCAATCACCGAAAGGAATGTATGCCCAAGTCGCTGATAATCCAAGCGGTAAAACCTGCAAGAAACTGTGGCACAATAGGGATGAGTTGCCAACTCAGTGAATAAAAGTACATCTAAAGGTAGAAATCGAAATGCACGACGATACCTAGGTCATAAATAAAGTACTATCATTATCTGTACTAATATAATATGATATACATATGTATCATAATGCAACACTAACTATCATGCAATCCTAAGTAGAAAATATCAATGCCAATGACCTGTATCTAGGTATAAGTCCAAAGTGGCCGAAAATTTACGTATATAAACCTCTTCTTTAAAATAGCCGTGGAATAGATATGTCACGGCATAAAGCAGATGTGATAGTATGAAATGTAATAAGTATCTTTACTTAGAATATATGTCCTACTATTTTGATGGAAAATGTTAAGAGGTTTACGATTTAAAGATCTTAGTGTCATATCAGACATTTAAAAATAATGAGTCTATAGCTCGTTTTTGAATTCCTTTTTATGTGAGTGGAGACAGAGGATTCATGTGCTCGACCCGGTGTGATTCTCATGTTGGTTCATGTAGCCTACCCCATATGCTTGGGATAAAAGGCTCAGTTATTGTTGTTGTTGTTGTTTTTATGTATATGAATGCCCGTACAAATATATACACATACTGTCCCCCGGATCAGTCCTGGTCGGCTACAATAACTGTGTAACTCATGATAGCAATCATATCAATACGTATGGATGTCCAGCATCGACACCCGAAATCAGAAATCTCTCATGTTCAGCACCGACACGTAAATGCAGATATCGTCGACACCATCTCAACAGATGATTGCCACCCGATATCCCTGGCCCCGATCGGTATCCTCGGGATATCCGCCGTGCCCAATCGAACCCCGGTCAGTATCCCCTGGATAACTGTCGTGCTCATCTCTATCTCCGGTATTGAGTATCCTCGCTAGGCTCCCCGTCTCTATGCGGTTTTCCTGCCCCTCGGTCTCGACCGGGTCCACCATGTATCCGACTGTATAGCCCCCCACTCAGTCTGGATAAGTAGCAAGTCCGAAACCGTATAGCCCCCCCACTCGGTTCGGAATAAAACAATTAAAAAACATCAAGCTCGTGGTGGACGTCAACTCATCATATCCAGAATATCAAGTAAAGAATGATATATTTACATAAATCATTCTGATGATATATTATATATTTACATATATAAAAATGTCCCATACCACTGATATATATCATCAGGAGTAAAATATCCAGAAAACCTATAAGAATCAATACAAAATCTATAGTACTGGTATTCGCAATGTGCAACAGGAAATAAAGTAAGACTGCGTAAATAAATCATACAAGCAAATAAACGTATCAATTCTACTGTGTCATTACAATACTAACGATGTGTAGTGTGGAATACGCGTCTGTGCTCGTGCAGGATGGCAATCATTAGTATTTGTGCAAGTTTTCTAAAAGTGTAATAGCCTACTCATATCGACATCTACATATGTATCATATCATAACGGTCCTACAGTGACATGGCAGTACCAATGAGGTATAGTGTAACATATGTATACGTCCTTCTGCAGCATAATACTCATTGGTAGTTGTGCAGTGTTCTATCAGAGTGTTCGAGTTACGGAAACGTGTAATATCATTAACTATAACGCGAACTAATAAAGTAATTCTAAGCATAACTAATAAATGTAATTCGGCCGTTATTCGGCGTACGAAACTCTTCATCACCAATGCGGTATAATTCCTCATATAATGTCTCACATTATCACTATATCTCAAATCCTCTTTAGTACGGCATGATCTTTCGTACCAATTTACCAAACCATCCATAAACTATATGCAAATGAGTATCATACTAGATGCAATTTAATTCAAATATCCATATCTTAATTAATTTCTAAACTACTATATATCATAATACTATTTATAAGGTTGCGGGGGTGCTATACGCCATCCACCCGACTTCCTCCGTAGATGTAAATCTACTCACCAACTTCATAAGCTTGCTGAAATCCACGCTGCTATATTCGCCAACTGTGTCTTGGAAATTTTTGCGATCGCACCTATAATCGTATTCAAAATCACATCGATGTAAATATCATATTGAAAATCAAAATAACGAGCTAAGCACCCGTAGGTTAGAACCTACAGCATACTTACCTCAAAGATGATCAAATGCCCCTGAACTTAACGTATGAACGTCAACGTTTCAGTTGCAGTACAGAAATACGGATAATCATGCCGAAGTGTCGGAAACTTTAATAAAACCCAACTAAATATTCCCAGATTTCTCTGTATGAATATTGGGATAAATCAAACAATACTATATGTAACACCCGAGCCCAATACAACTATTTTCTGTTACTGGTTGAGCATTAGATAGTACTCATTTCATTTAGCTTGCCTGTTTGTCACTTACTGCAAAACTTTATCTGGAAAAGTCATTTCTGCATATAACAAATTTTACCGTCTAAAATGAAATTAAAAATATCCATCTTGGTCTACTCGACACCCCGAGCCGCGTGGTAGCGTCCGTGCATCGAGTTCTCGTCCCGTTCGGTGAAACGGGCGAGTTTGGACGGCTACGCACGCGTACGGGTGTCCGACTTGGGGGTATGCTTTTTAATCATAAAACACCTCATTTTAAAATTTGCAACCCGCTTAAAATCCTATTATTTAAATTTCGAATTTTTGGACCCAATCCGGGCGCGATTTGAAAATGTTGTATTTAGCGCCAAAATCCCAAATTTAATATAATATCCAAACCATATAATATTTCGTTTATATATATATATTACTGTTAATTTAACTTTCAAAAATCTTTTAAATATTCCTTTTAATCTTTCCCCTGGCCAATCAGGGAAAGTTTAATCCCGTGGGCCCCTCCACTTACTCCCTCTCTCTCTATATCTCACATCTCCTTCTCTCTCTCCCTCTATCTTTCTCTGGCTCTCTCTCTCTCTAACTCTCTCTCTCTCTCTCTCCCCTATATATAACTTTCCTCTCACCTTTATTTTTTCACGAGAACAGTAACCATCGCGAGAAACCCAGCGCACCTTAAACCCTAGCCGCCTTCATCGTCGCCGCCGCAGCCCCGACGCCGGCGTCCACGTCACCGTCGCCCTCCCCTCCACCTCCTCTTCCTAACCTCAACATCTTCTTCCTTCTCCCCCGTGCGCCCTGTGCAGCCGCAACCCCTGCAGAGTTCGCTGCAGCCGCCTGCTCGCCGGCGGCCCTGGTCGTCGCCATCCGCGCCATCACCGGCGCCCTCCTCATCACCTGCGCACTCCAGCACCCCAACCACCTCCTCTCCCTCTCCGTTTTCCTTTCCTGCACCGAAGTTCCATACTCGAGCCATAACCCTAACGGCTGCAACCTCCTCGCCGGTGCCTCACCGCCGTCGACCTCATCGCCGTCACACCCTCTGCAACCCCAGTAAGCCTTCTCTCCTCTTCCTCCTTCCTTTCCCCCCTCCGGTTTATCCTTGGCTGTGCATTGAATCTCTAGTTTTTGTAGTCGCTGTTCGCCGGAATCCGGCCGTGCCGGTGGCGTGTCCCGACGATCCAGCGAAGTACCCTGACCCGTGAGGTCCCTAGGTTCGTTTTTTTGGGTTCAATCTATGAACCGTGCGTCCGTCGCGTGTTTCCCCGCCGACGTTACGTTCCGTTTTTCCCGGTTCGCGACCCATCGAGGCAAGTATCACTTGCTACATGCTATACTATATATTTATATATGTTTGACACATTAAACCTGTAAAACTTAACTTGGTATAGTCGTTTCTCATTTGGTTGCAATATGACATATATCATTTTACAGTTAACATAAAATCTACAGTTTGCTAGTTTAAACCTAATAACCAAGTTTATTCGTTAATCATATTTTACTGTTTAATAGATAGTAGCACTTACCCATGTAGTTCTATTACATTCGGACATTCGTATTCGAAGGCTTGATATAACTGTATTGCATCATAATTTAAACTATTGCACCCCTAAGGGTGCTCAAAACCTGTTAATATAATAAAACGGCTGCACTGTATTAATGCACTCTTGTGATTGAATGAAACTGCTTATTGTTGTTTAACTTATTGCTTATTTCCTGCTGTTAATCCCCTGTTCGATTATATATCTGTTTGTGAGCACACCCACGATATTGTTACATCTTGACTTGACTTTGTTACACATGGTATATATTGATACACCTGACATGGTACCGTTTACTGTTGACTTGAGCTGATGTACCATGACCTGACCTGTTACCTGATCTCGTGCCTAATGCCAACAAACCTGACATGTAGTCCTCATGGACCGTTCCTGTTGTCTATCCAGACAAACCTGCTTTTACCTGATCCTGTGTTGGCATTAGTTCTTGATTACTGAATACCTGACCTGATATATATAACTTGGGGGTATGGGGAAATCAAAGGTGAAACCTGACTTGTAACTCGACAGTTCACTACCTGTTCTGGGTGTACACATTCTTGTTTTGTGCCTAGCGGCATGTCTCGGTTTCGGCCGAGAATATTGTGGCCGTGGTCCCGGGTATGTACGGGATACTATCGAGTGTACACATTCCTGTTTTGTGCCTAGCGGCATGTCTCGGCTGCAGCCGAGAATATTGTGGCCGTGGTCCCGGGTATGTACGGGATACTATTGAGTTACATCGACGATTCATCAATTGATTTCAAAGACTTTAGACTAGAAAACCTGATAGAACAGTTTAGTTACGCACTGCACACTACCCTGCACTGCTTGTTTCACATTATTGCTTTATCCATGTTTATTTTGCATTGCCTGTTACATTGTTCATATTATATTACTGGTTGACATGACGCGCTGACGTCTGGGTTTTGTATGGCCCAGATTCTGTACCACTGTTGCAGTCCGAGCAGGAGTACTTCAGCCAGCAGGCTGAGTTGTGAGTCCAATAGTGGTTAGTTTTATTTCCTGGATTTATTTCCAGATGTGAGCCCGCATTATGGGACATACTTTTCAGTATTGTATTGGATCATTTGCTTCCGCATTTATTTATCATTGGCTCTTTTTATTCTGGATTATGGATATATTTTTAGATAGTTTTATCTTGTTCTTGATATCTCTACAGCCGTAATGTGACTGTGGATGGATACTTCCTACCCACAGGTAGCATGGTTGGCTATGTCACGTGCCCAATCTAGCGTACTCTGAGAAGCGGGGCGTGACATGGTTCTTTTGGTATCAGAGCCATAGGTTAGTTGGGTTGATTCTTTGTTGTTGGGTATTGTACCCAATACATGAATCAGAATACCCGTGTTAGGAAACATGTCCTGCCACTTTGCCGTTTACCATTCTTGAATCACATCCTTCCTGATTATATCTTTTACGACGTGCAAACTTACTTTGCAAGTCGACTCGAAAAACCTGATTTCTTGTTATCTCTAGGACTTAGGCGACTTGGGTGGAGTTAAGTAATTGTGGCTATGATACCGCAGCATAGTTACAATACGGTACTCTATTTAAGTATCTTGGAGTTCTAGCCTTGATCTATATTAAATCTATCATCATGCTAATGTTGGGTGTTTTGATTTCAGGAAGATGGCAGATAAGAATTTCAAGACATACCAGAGACGTGTGGACGAAGCCGCCTGTTGCGCCACGGGAGCGCCCCGGCCGTCTTACTCGAGGCCAAATTGCGGAATCAAAAATTTTCCTTGCTCGGAAACCGGCGCTACCGCGGACAAAGAAAACCCGGATCGTTTACCATTAACCTAACTAGCATACAAGAGACGGGGTGAGAAGTATACCAAGAGATCCGAGTCCTCCGGTCTTCTCATCATCGCCCCGATCTCCCGCGGAAAGTGTTTGCTCCACATCGTCGCCTCCTCGCCGGAAAGGGCACCACATCGCCTTCGTCTTTTACGGGCTCCCGCCTCAATACCGAGGCAACTCGAGCATGAAGCCGGCAACTCGACATGCCCAAGAAGTGCTGTAGAATGTAGTGTAGATGATGCTAGTCTCATTTGGGGTTTGTAGTTGCCATGATGGAGGATTGGGGTTAAGAAAAATGGTGCTTTCATTTTTCTAAAACAAGAAGAAGAAGGAGATGAAGAATTCCTCACATAATCAAGATGAACTCTCTCATTCTTTTTCTTTTTCTCTTTCTTTTTCTTCTTCTCTCTTTTCTTATAACCATGAAAGACTTATCATCTAGTGAGTATGAGAATGGTGGAGGAATGATCATATGATAGCAAGAGGGAGGTGAGTGTAGGAGCAAGAGAGGGGTGACCACATCCAAGGTCAACAAAACATCAACCATGCTTAAAAACACTATGCCACCATAACCTTTCACTTCACTTTAAAACAAGTCAATGGATGAAAGAAATGATATCTATCATAATCAAACTTTATGCAAGAAACCCCTCCACAAAGTGTTATTTGCAAAACTGCAAATAACCCCCTCCATCGGAAAAGTTCGGCCGGGAAAGAACAAAGGAAAACCGGCCGGAACGGAATGCAAACTGGCAACTCCAGAAAACTGGTCCCGTAATAAATTACAGGAAAACCCCGACACTGTGCATACACACCTGCATCTGTATTCCGACCGGATACAAATGCAATGAGACAAAATCTACACTGTACTAAACTAGTACCGGCTTAAACCAAAGCCGGCTAGTAAAATCCGTTCGATCCTGATCCGTGCAATACCGCACGTATCTGATCGAACCCTGCCATATAACTATACGGCCACTAGTACAAAACTGTCCGATCCTGATCCGTGCAATACCGCACGTATCTGATCGGATCCTGCCATATCTCCATACGGCCTCTACAGCGTTTCGCCCGAAAGCTGAGTAACTGAAAGTGTGGTGGACTCTAAAGACTCGTCAATACAATGGCTGTGGATTTAACCACTGGCACGTCAGAGGTATAAGCCAATACGTGACGGGCCACCAGCTATTGAACAAAAGGGACGTCGATGAGGAAGCTCACCCCGACACCCTACTGAGCCTGTCAGTGACAATATCCGTACAGTCCGGTCCGTTCGTCTATGAGTATCGCATGGCGGGCCTAGGGGGTTGGTGAAAGTCAGACCCCCAAAAGCGGTACAAGTCGTGTCGGAGCGTAGCCCAGAACGCCCTGAGATACTACTGGAATACCTACCAGTAAATCTCCTGCCTCGGCCGAGGGCTTTGCGTAATGGCTCTCCAAGACACAGCGCGACCTCACCCCCAATACCGGGAGAGACGAACCCCTGCAGATCCGCTCACTGCCTCCATGTGGCTCGGGACTGTACCCAACTAAAACCTGTTTGCACGACTCCTTTGAGCCGTGGTAGGGTAGTAATCAAAGCACAGTGGGAACTCACACGAGACAAATGACGATCTCAGGTCGATGAACTAACCTGTACACATGTCACCTGGGAACTGCTATCTGACATCTGGTATAAGACCAACTAGCAGGTTCCCGGCGAGTCCTGTCCGGTGTACTCATAACCCAATGAGCACCTGTATACATCTTAGGTGAACCAACTGACACCAGTGGCTTGTGAGACCGGCCACCGCCCCTCGTCGGGGTCTCGACTGTATACACTAGTCTACTAATGGAGTATCGATACCCTGTCTCGAAACTCCTACGACTAGGGACCTTTTAAGGATGTGCTTATAGACTACCAGCTCCCACGTATATGATCGCCATCATACTGCTGGTCGTCAAGCAAGAATCCTAGGGGCTCTATCAACGTGTAATAGCGACATATCAGGTCACCTAAAGCAGTACACGATGATAAAGATAAACCAGATAGCATACTATCATCTCGAGTAAGACTGTCCTACCGGGATAAGTCCTCCCTCAATCATTGCAATCACGTGCCTGTGATCCAATAATTGACTCTGAGGGCACTATCTCCAACAATCTCCCACTTGCACTCAAGGCTAATTATTGCGATGTCGCATACTCACAGCCCGTGTGATACCGAACACCCAACTCCTCTACTAGTAAGTCTCACAAAACCTGTTTGCGAAAATATTGCGTTCGAGGAATAGCCTCAGTGAGTGGATCCGCTGTGATGTTTCTTTCTATGTCTCTCTATATCTCAAGTTCGCGGAGAAAGCCATCTCCCGAAATGAGCAATACCTGTCTTAGAATGTCTGGATGTCTGATGGGACCTAGCTCATAAATGAACTTCAAATCCAAACTCCTTAGACTGTATCGTTAACTGAACTTAATCAGTATCCTGCGCCATGCCTCCCTCAATATTGCCTTGGACCACCTGTCCAAAATACTGCCCCTCGTCAGAGGGAGAACTATAACTCTGACAACCTCCTTGTCGTCCATGTCACCTTGGAAGCCTGGAGTGATAACCGTCTCCTAAAGGAGACAGCCGTTATCATATCCCTAGAACATTCACTTATGTTCTAAAACTGCTTCCCACTGTTCCTCCAGGATTGGATCAATATCAACTTATTGCACCTACTGCAAGAACAACATCTGGTGTGGTACTTGATATCTCATGATTGACTCAATTGCTTAAGCAAGTGATCTGTCAATCATGCGTATCCCTCTCCCCTTTAGTCCGTAAGACACCTTTAGAGAGGGTGACTCCATTACCTGCAGGTACACTACCATGCCAGGAGTCGTCCATTCTAAATACTCATAGAATGCTGTCAAGGTACCCTGATTGGGAAACCACCCAAATCTAGATCTAAAACCATAGATCTAGTAACCAGTATGTCTGATATAATGTCCAAGTCCCATGTGGAGAAAACACTGTGTGACGACCAAAGTATAACCGATCGTAGTATAGGAATATCATTTCCTACTACCTTCTCAACAGATCCATCCCCTATTCTGATGACGTCAAACCTATGACTGTCACATCAGAAACAGATGATCTTACTCCGCTATATCTGCTTTAGTCTATAAATAGACATAAGCACAAAGTCCACCAATGCTTCCGCTGCTCCCACTGACTACGACAACCTTCTGCCAGAGTCATATAGACGTGCACTTCTAAAGCTAGTTTAGAACGACGCTATACTCATCCTCCTGCCGGGTCTCGCAGCCTGGAACAACAACAATGGCAAGTGTGGGTAAACAAGAACTTCCCTGTCACCGTCATTGAGGCTACCGGAGTACCTCTCGGGTGCCTGAAGTTACCCACCTTATATGCGGAGTGGCCAATGGAATGTCAAATCAGATTGAATCTTTAGGTTCCTTATTAAATCTTCAGTAATCGTTTGCGGTTCTGGAATCACTTCCAGTTCTACCATACTCCCACTGCTGTTTTTGAAAAAATCTATTTTTAATAAAACTGTGGCGAGTCTAGAACAATATTTCTATTGATCTGCCAGATGGTAGAAAGTCAACCCTCGTCATAGCCTGGGTCAACCCACAAACAGCCATTACAGAAACGTGCCTTGAGTTATCCGGAGTCTGGTTTTAAGCATAAGCCGGACAACTCCCCGTACCTTAACATCGTTAAGATATGAACTGTTCTATATCCAATATAGAACCAGAGGCACTGATTTAATTGAACCAGATTCAAATCATGCAGCTGTCTCCAGTGCATGTCAACTAAATGGAGAGAGGCCGATCAGCGTTACTCAACTTAGGAATGCTTCCAATTATGAGTATACTGAAAGAGAAGCAATCTGTCTTCATCATTACTATCAACTGAATACCATACACAAGTATCTACATCTTCGATCTCTTTGAAGAATCCCGATACTTGCTACACCTGGTTCTCTACTCTATTCAAATACCTATAACTCCTCAAAACTTAGACCCTGTGTTTCCACGAAACAGCTGTCTAAAATCTAGAGAAGTCATAAGTAAACCGAATATAGTACGAGGACCAACCCCTCTGTCCTGATGGACACTGGACAACATACAATACTCTGTATAAGTCCGCTGAGTCTAACAACTCTTTCACTGTGTGTCGTAGGTCGAAAACTGTACTTATGGTTAAGAAGAATTACACCGCTGTTTAATGCTCCTTACCTAACCATCCACTGATATAGGTAAATGTCATCGACATAATATCAAAAAAGGCATATCTCACTCTATGAAAATAGACGTACAGATATATCAATTTGAAATTGGTGCATAACCGCGGATATTCAAAACCAAATAATTGCCGACCGGCAAACAACCCAGGTGACTTCCTCAAATATCACCGATTACAACGAATCCCGATATAATGAGGATGATCACCCAATTCCCAATAACTTACTCCCACTCATCATCTGTAAAACCATACAGATGTGAGAATCATACCTGGTAAATACATACCCTGGAATAAGTGTCTAATCGGGAAATCAGTTTTCTTTTAACAGTACACAGTGAAACTGAAACATTGTAATGTTTCTGTGGGGTATTCTGGTATTCCTAGTAATGCCTCTACCATTAACCAGATTCACAACTATAACCGTATAATTCTTTGCCACCTGTCCAAATCCCTTTATATGTCTTTAGTCATTACCGTCTGCACACCCCTTTAGGCCAATTGGTTTTCTTCCTTCCCTACCGTTCGGCACCAGCCTATGGTTTGGAAGAAGACTATCCAATAAGCATAAAGGGTGTACTGTCCTAATCCTAGGAGCACTCGCAATGCGAGAGAAGGTGAAGATAAAAGACACCTGAATGTACTTTATTCCTATTTCTCCTGAACCAGAATCCATCCCCGAACTGGAACAAGTTCCTTTCGAGTTCGTATATAACCATACGATGGAGTATCCAAATAAACTGTGGATCTTCGTAGTGATACGGAGTGTCCTGGAGAAATACAAAGGTGATTTAGGATTGGCGAAGAAATACTTGGTTCGGTCGTGAATAGCAGTCGCAATTTACTTTGCCCTCTTACTAATCCCTTTCTTTGTCTTAACTCAATACCTTCTGCACACCATCGTTATGCTAATTGGTTTTCTTCATTCCCCACTGTTCGGCACCAGCCTAAGGTTTGGAAGAAGACTATCCAATTTGCGTAATAGGTGTACTACTCCTAAACCAAGGAGTACTCGCAACCTGAGAGAAGGTGAAAAGAAAAGACAACTGAATAGTCCTATCCGTTTTCTCCAGAACCAGAAACCATCCTCGAAGTCCTTCGAGTTCGTATCTAACCATACGATGGTTTTGTCCAATGGAAGTGGACGTTCGCGGTAATACGGGGTGCCCTGGAGAAAAGGGTAAAAGTAGGAGTAGCAATGAGGTCTGCAACTCTGACAATCCAAAAGCCAGTGTTAAGAAGGTTCGGTCAACTTGGTCACTGAGTCATAGTCCAGGGTCGGGTCAATGGTCGCTGCCAGAGAGAGAGAGAAGAAACACTCAGCGTGCACTCTAACCTAGATCAGAATGGTTACCACTTTGTCTAATCTGGAAACCTCCCACTGTACCTCAAATTCTCCTCCAAACCTGAAAGAAGAACTAGTCGGGGCCACCCGAGGAGTAAACTAACTCATCAGTGGGAATCGGGATCCAACTATCATCGCATGATAACTTGACGGAATCCACTCAAGTCACCACACTCCAGAAGGTATGCGCATGCTTGGCAAGTTTCAGTTCTTTTGAAACTCCCGATATTTGTTTTTACCCCTAGGACCCAAGTGACCTTGACAATGCCAACATATCAAAGAGTCCTAGTCAAGTTCAGCCCGTCATTATCTTGATTGCATTAAACCCACCCGTACGAGTCCTTGACAATGCCAACATAACTGTACGACTGTCCTAACCAATCCACTTATCCAAGCGACAGAAAAATATTACACAGCTACCGAACACTACGCCTCGGCAATGCACGACATACGTAGCACGAATACTAAGTAATACTAATCTGAAATGACGGAGGGCTACGGATGGTTTTTGGCGAAAAACCTTTTACCGTAATGAACTTGATATCGTTGAAGGAACTGGATAACCTTTTTAGAAAATATAGTGACGAAAACCTTTACTAAAGAGGTCACTCCCGGTGAAGGGATCTCGGCTCTTTCCCCGTAGAATGAGGTGCAGGATATTCCAACTGAATACCACGACGCAAAGCAAAAGTAATCGGCTATAGTGAAGTTAATGCCCTGACGCAAACTTCTGTCCAAGGGGTCACTCCCGGTGAAGGGATCTCGGCCCTTGCCTCGTCGACTGAGGAGCAGGATATTCCAAATGAATACCACGATGCAAAACAAAAGTGAACGTCCTTGCAATAACAGCTTTTTTTGAAAAATGTTCCAACAACATCAGATTAGGTTTGTTTATCTTGCATTGATCCGAATCAATGCAGTCCCATCAATTGATCACACCACAAAGAACGAAAATATACTGACGTACGTATATGCCATCCGCATTCGCCACTGGGTCCCGTCATCACCCGTTAGGTTAGCTAACTAACGGCAGAGCGGGGACTGGACTAGCGCGGGTGTAAAACATATACAACATCTACTAATATATATACCAATATATAGTATTTCGCTCAAGGCGTGAATAAAATGCAACATCACAGAAATGTACAGCATCACAGAACAATACAGATATCTGGAAGCCCCGGGTTTCACAGAGCCGCTGCTGAAACCCGACGTTCCCCTGGTCGTGTGGATAGCCTGTGCAATGAAATCCTAGACCCCTACGGGCGCGGCAAGTCACCCGCCAAAACCTGAAGCGAGGCAGCCCCTTTCAGTACCGTGAATGGACCACCCAGCACTTCACGGAATCCGGTAACTTGGGCACCCCTCCTGGGTCAACCTGAACCCCCTACGAGTGCGGCGAATAGCCCTCCAATCCTGGACTGAAGCCCCCTCAGTCTCAATGCCCTGAGATGCGGGCCCGTTGCCCTCCAGAACCCGGCTATCCGTGCACCCCACCGCGGGGTAACCCTAGTACAGAAAGTAAAATATACATACACCGGGTACATCGACCGCAACCAGGTCGTGCCCCAAAAGAATAATACAAACAGGCAGTGACGGCAGTCCACATGTCGGACGCTCGCCCCGCAATATCAAATGTACATAATACAACACTGTACTAACATTGCAACCAGGCTATCCCCCACGACCGATCCGCAACATCACAGCATAAACATAGAACATCAACGTGAAAGTCACGTTCGCAAATCCGTCTAACCGGGCTATAGCAGTCAGACCGGATTTACCGATCGAGTGACATTCACGGTCGCAGATATAATGTAAATACTGTGAAATAATGTGTTTAAAATTTTCCGATTGACCAAAAAATTAACAAGTGGGCCCCCAATCAAAACTGTAGCACTCACAGAAAACCTGGGCCCAATTTTAATATTCCAAATACCCCATTTTCATGTACAAGACAATCTGGCAGAATTTGGTAGAGTGCAAAAGTTAAAGCGCGGCGGAAGAGCGGCCAAAGCAAGGCTTTGGCCGCGCTTCCGCGGTGAAAACAGGGAATTAGGCTACCAATTTTTACCAGATATCTTATATTTCCCTGCAAATCATTCTGCAACCACCTGAAAAATTTTTGGACTTCAAAAAATTTCGACAGAAACTGATATGCCTTAAAAATACGGTTTTTGGAAATTTCGGTCGATCGGAAACGCAAACACATCAAACGAAGCTAGGTAAGGTTAATGGCGTGTCTCTGATACCATGTTGAGCCACGGGAGCGCCCCGGCCGTCTTACTCGAGGCCAAATTGCGGAATCAAAAATTTTCCTTGCTCGGAAACCGGCGCTACCGCGGACAAAGAAAACCCGGATCGTTTACCATTAACCTAACTAGCATACAAGAGACGGGGTGAGAAGTATACCAAGAGATCCGAGTCCTCCGGTCTTCTCATCATCGCCCCGATCTCCCGCGGAAAGTGTTTGCTCCACATCGTCGCCTCCTCGCCGGAAAGGGCACCACATCGCCTTCGTCTTTTACAGGCTCCCGCCTCAATACCGAGGCAACTCGAGCATGAAGCCGGCAACTCGACATGCCCAAGAAGTGCTGTAGAATGTAGTGTAGATGATGCTAGTCTCATTTGGGGTTTGTAGTTGCCATGATGGAGGATTGGGGTTAAGAAAAATGGTGCTTTCATTTTTCTAAAACAAGAAGAAGAAGGAGATGAAGAATTCCTCACATAATCAAGATGAACTCTCTCATTCTTTTTCTTTTTCTCTTTCTTTTTCTTCTTCTCTCTTTTCTTATAACCATGAAAGACTTATCATCTAGTGAGTATGAGAATGGTGGAGGAATGATCATATGATAGCAAGAGGGAGGTGAGTGTAGGAGCAAGAGAGGGGTGACCACATCCAAGGTCAACAAAACATCAACCATGCTTAAAAACACTATGCCACCATAACCTTTCACTTCACTTTAAAACAAGTCAATGGATGAAAGAAATGATATCTATCATAATCAAACTTTATGCAAGAAACCCCTCCACAAAGTGTTATTTGCAAAACTGCAAATAACCCCCTCCATCGGAAAAGTCCGGCCGGGAAAGAACAAAGGAAAACCGGCCGGAACGGAATGCAAACTGGCAACTCCAGAAAACTGGTCCCGTAATAAATTACAGGAAAACCCCGACACTGTGCATACACACCTGCATCTGTATTCCGACCGGATACAAATGCAATGAGACAAAATCTACACTGTACTAAACTGGTACCGGCTTAAACCAAAGCCGGCTAGTAAAATCCGTTCGATCCTGATCCGTGCAATACCGCACGTATCTGATCGAACCCTACCATATAACTATATGGCCACTAGTACAAAACTGTCCGATCCTGATCCGTGCAATACCGCACGTATCTGATCGGATCCTGCCATATCTCCATACGGCCTCTACAGCGTTTCGCCCGAAAGCTGAGTAACTGAAAGTGTGGTGGACTCTAAAGACTCGTCAATACAATGGCTGTGGATTTAACCACTGGCACGTCAGAGGTATAAGCCAATACGTGACGGGCCACCAGCTATTGAACAAAAGGGACGTCGATGAGGAAGCTCACCCCGACACCCTACTGAGCCTGTCAGTGACAATATCCGTACAGTCCGGTCCGTTCGTCTATGAGTATCGCATGGCGGGCCTAGGGGGTTGGTGAAAGTCAGACCCCCAAAAGCGGTACAAGTCGTGTCGGAGCGTAGCCCAGAACGCCCTGAGATACTACTGGAATACCTACCAGTAAATCTCCTGCCTCGGCCGAGGGCTTTGCGTAATGGCTCTCCAAGACACAGCGCGACCTCACCCCCAATACCGGGAGAGACGAACCCCTGCAGATCCGCTCACTGCCTCCATGTGGCTCGGGACTGTACCCAACTAAAACCTGTTTGCACGACTCCTTTGAGCCGTGGTAGGGTAGTAATCAAAGCACAGTGGGAACTCACACGAGACAAATGACGATCTCAGGTCGATGAACTAACCTGTACACATGTCACCTGGGAACTGCTATCTGACATCTGGTATAAGACCAACTAGCAGGTTCCCGGCGAGTCCTGTCCGGTGTACTCATAACCCAATGAGCACCTGTATACATCTTAGGTGAACCAACTGACACCAGTGGCTTGTGAGACCGGCCACCGCCCCTCGTCGGGGTCTCGACTGTATACACTAGTCTACTAATGGAGTATCGATACCCTGTCTCGAAACTCCTACGACTAGGGACCTTTTAAGGATGTGCTTATAGACTACCAGCTCCCACGTATATGATCGCCATCATACTGCTGGTCGTCAAGCAAGAATCCTAGGGGCTCTATCAACGTGTAATAGCGACATATCAGGTCACCTAAAGCAGTACACGATGATAAAGATAAACCAGATAGCATACTATCATCTCGAGTAAGACTGTCCTACCGGGATAAGTCCTCCCTCAATCATTGCAATCACGTGCCTGTGATCCAATAATTGACTCTGAGGGCACTATCTCCAACACCGCCATGCTGGGAGTAATAAGAGGAATGCTGGAGAATCAAAAGAGACAGACCGAGCTGATCCAGCAGCAAGTAAATTCGTTTCAGGAAGGTTTGCAAATCGTTCAGCAGTCTGTAAACAACGTTGGAGCTAAACCAGTTGACAGAGTAGGGACCGTGGCAGATTTTAGACTTTTGGGTCCGTCTACATTCACTGGTTTGGAGGAGCCGTTGCCAGCCGAGCAGTGGCTAGTTGACACGGAGAACTTGCTGATTGCGGCACAAATTCCAGATGACAAAAGAGTTGACGTGGTACGCATTCAGTTAGTGGACTACGCCCGAGAGTGGTGGCTTGTGGAAGAGACCCGCTTGCCCAAGCCGATCAAGTGGGCGGATTTTTCTAAGAGTTTCCTGGAGAAGTTCTTCCTGCGGACTGCACGGGAGGAAATGGAAGAGAAGTTTATTGGGCTAAGGCGGAATGGAGCACCCGTGGACGTGCATGCAGCAGAGTGGATGAGACTCGGCAGATTCGCTGGACCTTTAGTCGCCAACGAGGCAGACAGGGCACGAAGGTTCATGCGCAGTTTAGATGTGGACATCCAGAGGCAGATTGTCTCCCTGGGTTTGACCACTTTCTCACAGGTTCTTACGGCAGCTCGGGAACAACAGAGTTTATCTGGGATAAAAGGGAGCTTGCAGCAGACAGCAGCTGCGGCCAGGAAGCCCGCATTTGTACCTAACCGAGCTCATGGGCGCAAGGGTATTCCAGTGGACCGTCGAGGTGTAGCACCCATGAAGAAGCCTGTGGTCGTCGATCGAAGAAAGAGCATGAATTGTAACTACTGCAATTTACCTGGCCACATGCAAAAGGATTGTCGAAGGAGGCTGGGACTTTGTTTGGTTTGTGGAGCGGCTGATCACGCAGTTGGTGCCTGTCCGTTAAAGCTTCGCACGAGAGATGATATACAGAAGCCTCCGCAGAGACCGTTCCAAGGGCAGAAACAGCTGACTCAAGGACCTAATCAGACTCGAGCTTTTACCTTGACAGCTGAGGAGGCTAAGGCATCGGGAGAAGTTGTTTCTGGTACTTTACTCGTTCATGGTTTTCCCGCATTGGCATTATTTGATTCTGGTGCATCCCACTGTTTTATGTCATCCAAATTTATAACTACACACTCGATTACCTGCACGACCCTGTCTAGTTTCTGGGACATACACACCGGGAATGGAAAAATCATATCTAGTAGGGAGTGTAGAAATTGTACAGTTGTTGTGTGCGTACGGGAACTCTTTGCAGATTTCTTGGTGATAGATACGGGCAGCTATGAAGTTGTCTTGGGAATAGATTTTCTTGGCACTTTCCACGCCCACATTGACTGTAGGGCAAGGAAAGTAATTTTCCAGATTCCCGGACATCCTGAGTTTACCTTCAATGGAGGAAGCAGTTCTGTCGGGTCAGTCGAGTTTAGGGCTAGGCCGACAAACAATGTTCTTGCAGCAATGGAAATTGAAGGTAGTGAAGAGCCGGTGGTGGTCCGCGATTTTATGGACGTATTTGAAGATATATCGGATTTACCGCCGAAGCAAGACGTGGAGTTCGTGATTGACCTTATTCCTGGTGCAGCGCCAGTATCTAAAGCGTATTATCCAATGGCGCCAGTGGAATTGGAAGAAGTTAAGAAACAAGTTGCTGAATTGCTTGAGAAGGGTTGGATTCGAAGCAGTAACTCACCTTGGGGAGCTCCAATTCTTCTAGTAAAGAAGAAGGATGGCACGAGAAGAATGTGCATCGACTATCGAGAATTAAACCGGGTGACTATTAAGAACAAGTACCCGATCCCTCGCATTGGAGAACTTTTTGAGCAGCTTAGTGGCACGAGGGTATTCTCGAAGCTGGATTTGCGATCCGGATATCACCAGGTCCGAGTGAAAGCAGAAGATATTTGCAAGACGGTGTTTCGAACTCGGTATGGACATTACGAGTACCTAGTGATGCCCTTCGGAGTAACGAATGCGCCGGCAATATTCATAGACTTGATGAACCGAATCTTTTCACCTTTCTTGGACCAGTTTATCGTGGTGTTCATTGACGATATTCTGGTTTACTCGAAGAGCTATGAGGAGCATACGGAGCACTTGAAGATCGCACTGCAGACGTTGAAGCAAGAGAAATTGTTTGCGAAGATGAGTAAGTGCAAATTTTGGCTGGAGGAAGTGAAGTTTCTGGGGCATGTTGTGTCTGGCGATGGAATCGCCGTCGACCCCGAAAAGATTGCAGCAGTTCGAGATTGGCCGATTCCAAAGAATGTTGCTGAGATAAGAAGTTTCCTTGGATTAGCCGGATACTACAGGAGATTTGTGGAGAACTTCGCTCGTTTGGCAGAGCCGTTGACCAAGCTTACGCGCAAGGAGGTACCTTTTGTATGGACGGATAAATGTGCGTTAGCTTTTGAGACGTTGAAGCAGAAGTTGATAACCGCCCCTATTCTGACCGTGCCAGACAACTCCGGAGGATTGGTGATTCACAGCGACGCATCTGGGAAAGGATTGGGATGTGTTTTGATGCAGCATGGGAAGGTGGTAGCATTCGCATCAAGACAACTGAAGACCCATGAGAAGAATTATCCAACTCATGACTTGGAGCTTGCGGCTATGATCTTCGCTTTGAAGATTTGAAGACACTACCTTTTGGGTGAAAGAGTCGAAGTTTTTACAGATCACAAGAGTTTGAAGTATGTGTTCACTCAGAAGGAGTTGAATATGAGGCAGCGTAGATGGTTGGAGCTGATGGCCGACTACGATCTTGATCTTAAGTACCATCCGGGGAAGGTTAACGTCGTGCCGGATGCGCTTAGCCGGTTACCAGCAATTCAGGTGTTAACTACGCAGAGGGAGATCATTGCAGATTTTCGAAGATTTGACTTGGAGGTTGTGCTACCGCGTTCTACGGGACAATTGATGCAGTTGCAAGTACAGTCGTCTTTAATTGAGAAAATTAAAGCAGCACAATTGCAGGATCCTAGACTGCAAAAGTTTCGGGAGCAAGTTGAAGCCGGACTACGAACAGATTTATTGATCCACGAAGATGGTTCGTTGAGGTATGGTAGCCGTTTGTGTGTGCCAAAGGGAGATGTTCGTGAAGAGCTTATGAAGGAGGCACACAGTTCAGCTTACTCTGTACATCCAGGAGGCACAAAGATGTAATGAGATATTCGACAACATTTCTGGTGGGAAGGCATGAAACGGGAGATTGCTCGCTTTGTGGCTAAGTGCTTGGTGTGTCAGCAAGTTGAGGCTGAACATCAAAGGGTTGCTGGCTTATTGCAACCACTTTCGATTCCTCAGTGGAAGTAGGAACATATAACCATGGATTTCGTGACGGCTTTACCGCGGAGTCCAAAAGGCAACAATGCAGTATGGGTGATTGTTGATCGGTTGACCAAGGCAGCTCACTTTATCCCTTTCCGGGTTGGTCAATCAACGGAGACTTTGGCAGAACGGTACATGCAGGAGATTGTAAGATTGCATGGAGTACCGGTGAGCATCGTGTCCGATTGGGACACTCGGTTCTTATCACACTTCTGGAGGAGTTTACAGGAAAGTTTGGGGACTCGATTGAAGTTTAGCACAGCTTATCATCCTCAAACTGATGGTCAGTCGGAGAGAACGATCCAAACTCTTGAAGACATGTTGAGAGCATGCATGTTGGACTTCAAGGGTTCGTGGGAGGATCATCTACACTTGGTAGAGTTTTCGTACAACAACAGTTTTCAGGCAACTATCCAGATGGCTCCGTTTGAAGCGTTGTATGGTCGTAAGTGCCGTTCACCTGTTTGTTGGGATGATGTCGGTGAACGAAGATTATTGGGACCGGATTTGGTTGTACAGACAGTTGAGAAGGTTAACACTATCAGAAATCATATGAAGGCAGCACAAGACCGACAGAAGAGTTGGGCTGACACGTCAAGAAGACCTCTAGAGTTCGCCGTGGGTGATATGGTATTCTTGAAGATATCGCCGACTAGAGGGGTGATTCGTTTTGGGAGTCGAGAAAAGCTTAGTCCTCGATTCGTTGGACCCTTTGAGATCTTGGAGCGTGTTGGAGAGGTAGCGTACCGCTTGGCATTACCGCAGTCCTTGGCAGGTGTGCACGATATGTTTCACGTATCTCAACTACGAAGGTATGTTCGAGATGAAACACACGTTTTGGATCATATAGAGTTAACAGTACGGGAAGACCTGACTTTTGAAGAGCGACCGGTTGAAATCGTGGATCGAAGGGAAAAGGTTCTCAAGAACAGGGTTATCCCCCTTGTGCTTGTTTCTTGGGGTAATCGATCGCATGGAGAGTCCACTTGGGAACGAGAAGATGAGCTCCGGTAGAAGTTTCCTCACCTTTTTCTGTAGTTTTCTATCTTGTATTCTTGGAATTTCGAGGACGAAATTCTTTTGTAGTTGGGCATAATGTAACACCCGAGCCCAATACTACTATTTTCTGTTACTGGTTGAGCATTAGATAGTACTCATTTCATTTAGCTTGCCTGTTTGTCACTTACTGCAAAATTTTATCTGGAAAAGTCATTTCTGCATATAACAAATTTTAGCGTCTAAAATGAAATTAAAAATATCTATCTTGGCCTAGTCGACACCCCTAGCCGCGTGGTAGCGTCCGTGCATCGAGTTCTCGTCCCGTTAGGTGAAACGGGCGAGTTTGGACGGCTACGCGCGCGTACGGGTGTCCGACTTGGAGGTATGCTTTTTAATCATAAAACACCTCATTTTAAAATTTGGAACCCGCTTAAAATCCTATTATTTAAATTTCGAATTTTTGGACCCAATCCGGGCGCGATTTGAAAATGTTGTATTTAGCGCCAAAATCCCAAATTTAATATAATATCCAAACCATATAATATTTCGTTTATATATATATATATTATGTTAATTTAACTTTCAAAAATCTTTTAAATATTCCTTTTAATCTTTCCCCTGGCTAATCAGGGAAAGTTTAGTCCCGTGGGCCCCTCCACTTACGCCATCTCTCTCTATATCTCACATCTCCTTCTCTCTTTCCCTCTATCTTTCTCTGGCTCTCTCTCTCTAACTCTCTCTCTCTCTCTCTCTCCCCCCTATATATAAGTTTCCCCTCACCTTTATTTTTTCACGAGAACAGTAACCATCGCGAGAAACCCAGCGCACCTTAAACCCTAGCCGTCTTCACCGTCGCCGCCGCAGCCCCGACGCTGGCGTCCACGTCACCGTCGCCCTCGCCTCCGCCTCCTCTTCCCAACCTCAACATCTTCTTCCTTCTCCCCCGTGCGCCCTGTGCAGCCGCAACCCCTATAGAGTTCGCTGCAGCCGCCTGCTCGCCGGCGGCCCTCGTCGTCGCCATCCGCGCCATCACCTGCGCCCTCCTCATCACCTGCGCACTCGAGCACCCCAACCACCTCCTCTCCCTCTCCGTTTTCCTTTCTTGCACCGAAGTTCCATACCCGAGCCATAACCCTAACGGCTGCAACCTCCTCGCCGGCGCCTCACCGCCGTCGACCTCATCGCCGTCACACCCTCTGCAACCCCAGTAAGCCTTCTGTCCTCTTCCTCCTTCCTTTTCCCCCTCCGGTTTATCCTTGGCTGTGCATTGAATCTCTGGTTTTTGTAGTCGCTGTTCGCCGGAATCCGGCCGTGCCGGTGGCGTGTCCCGATGATCTATCGAAGTACCCTGACCCATGAGGTCCCTTGGTTCGTTGTTTGGGTTCAATCCGTGAACCGTGCGTCCGTCGCGTGTTTCCCCGCCGACGTTACGTTCCGTTTTTCCCGGTTCGTGACCTGTCGAGGCAAGTATCACTTGCTACATGCTATACTATATATTTATATATGTTTGACACATTAAACCTGTAAAACTTAACTTGGTATAGTCGTTTCTCATTTGGTTGCAATATGACATATATCATTTTACAGTTAACATAAAATCTACAGTTTGCTAGTTTAAACCTAATAACCAAGTTTATTCGTTAATCATATTTTACTGTTTAATAGATAGTAGCACTTACCCATGTAGTTCTATTACATTCGGACATTCGTATTCGAAGGCTTGATATAACTGTATTGCATCATCATTTAAACTATTGCACCGCTAAGGGTGCTCAAAACCTGTTAATATAATAAAACGGCTGCACTGTATTAATGCACTCTTGTGATTGAATGAAACTGCTTATTATTGTTTAACTTATTGCTTATTTCCTGCTGTTAATCCCCTGTTCGATTATATATCTGTTTGTGAGCACACCCACGATATTGTTACATCTTAACTTGACTTTGTTACACATGGTATATATTGATACACCTGACATGGTACCGTTTACTGTTGACTTGACCTGATGTACCATGACCTGACCTGTTACCTGATCTCGTGCCTAATGCCAACAAACCTGACATGTAGTCCTCATGGACCGTTCCTGTTGTCTATCCAGACAAACCTGCTTTTATCTGATCCTGTGTTGGCATTAGTTCTTGATTACTGAATACCTGACCTGATATATATAACTTGGGGGTATGGGGAAATCAAAGGTGAAACCTGACTTGTAACTCGACAGTTCACTACCTGTTCTGGGTGTACACATTCTTGTTTTGTGCCTAGTGGCATGTCTCGGTTTCGGCCGAGAATATTATGGCCGTGGTCCCGGGTATGTACGGGATACTATCGAGTGTACACATTCCTGTTTTGTGCCTAGCGGCATGTCTCGGCTGCAGCCGAGAATATTGTGGCCGTGGTCCCGGGTATGTACGGGATACTATTGAGTTAAATCGACGATTCATCAATTGATTTCAAAGACTTTAGACTAGAAAACCTGATAGAACAGTTTAGTTACCCACTGCACACTACCCTGCACTGCTTGTTTCACATTATTGCTTTATCCATGTTTATTTTGCATTGCCTGTTATATTGTTCATATTATATTACTGGTTGACATGACGCGCTGACGTCTGGGTTTTGCATGGCCCAGATTCTGTACCACTGTCACAGTCCGAGCAGGAGTACTTCAGCCAGTAGGCTGAGTTGTGAGTCCAATAGTGGTTAGTTTTATTTCCTGCATTTATTTCCAGATGTGAGCCCGCATTATGGGACATACTTTTCAGTATTGTATTGAATCATTTGCTTCCGCATTTATTTATCATTGACTCTTGTTATTCTGGATTATGGACATATTTTTCGATAGTTTTATCTTGTTCTTGATATCTCTACAGCCGTAATGTGACTGTGGATGGATACTTCCTATCCACAGGTAGCATGGTTGGCTATGTCACGTGCCCAATCTAGCGTACTCTGGGAAGCGGGGCGTGACACTATAAATCATAAATTTCCCATACAAAGCCACAACAGAAAAACCAACACCGAAAACCCAAAGGAGCCGGCGAGCTTGGAAAAATTCTAGATGTCGCCGGGTCAAACAATGACTTAGGGGCTTGGACTTTAAGTTAAGTCTTCTAGTGGTCCTATGATACTTATGGTGTTGCTAGTTTTTCTATTGGTTACACCTATTGGTTCCAGATTCAATATCAGTATGATAAATATCACAATTATCCTAGTTTATGATACTGCACATACTAAACATGCTATGTGAGGATATCGTGAGTTAACTGAACTTAGGTTAATCTGAACTAATCCTCTTCTGGTCGTAAATAAGCAAAAACAGAAATCGTGACACGATATATCCGTATCGTATTTAGAATTTTTACTCCAAAACAGATATTTACTTCCAGATTTTATATACTGATAATATAACCTAAACTAGCAATACCAAACATCCTAATATAACCACAGAGAGCTACCCTACAAAAACCAACACACAACTCCCAAAGAAGACCGACGAGCTCGGATTTTGGCTAAATGTCGCCGGCCAAAATCCGAGGAGATAGGTTCGTTTTCCTAGTGGTTATTCTAGGTCCAAATTACAATATGAAGGCACTGTTTGGTTAGGTTAATTTTCATCTAAACTATAGCAGATTCCAGACAGAACATAAACTTGTAAAAATATGATATTACCGATAACCGATTTCTAAAATAAAATAGTACTTACTTAAGTTTCAGGGTTGAAATTATACCTACAGATGATCACTGAAAAGGTTTCCTCCAAGATGCACATGCTCAAAGATCCTAGCAAGATGGTGGTGGTGAAAACCTTTAGCACATAGCTCTTTTTTTCTCTTCTCTTTTCTTATCTTTTTCTTTGTTGTTCTAGGATTTCTTTTTCTCTTTAAGCCAATAACTTGTTTCAAAAAGAGATATGAACTGAACAATTTTAAAAGATAAGGAGAATGAGTGAGGGGTTGTAGGAGGAGGTGCCATCTAGAAAGGATGTGGTTGTTCCATGCAAGTAGGAGGTGTAGCATGGAAGATGGTGGGGTTTTCATACAAGGAGGAGGTGTATGCATGAAGTGTCATCTAGGTTTTGTTATACCATGAGTGTGATTTAAGCTTAACCATGACTTTTACCCTTTTACACATAAGCCCTTACAAAATTCCAATTTCCACATTAACTAAACTTTTCATAAAACCCCCTCATGACACTTCTTATTGTAAAAACAAACTATTTCTTTACTAAACTATTCTACCACATATTAAAAGAACTTTTTATTACAAACAAAATTAAAAGAATTTTTTTAATTAAATTAATTAATTAATTATCTAAAATATTTCAAAATGTTACAGTCACCTAGGAATTGCTACCTGACGATATGTATATTACCAACCAGCAGTTCCCATCGAGTCCTATCCAGTGTAACTCATAACCTAATGAGCACCTGCATACTCTCTCCGGTACGACATACCAATGGCTGTGGGACAGACCATCTCCTCTGCTGGGATGAGAAGCGTATACACTAGTATACCATGGAGTATTGGTGCCCCGTCTCGATCATCCTACGACTAGGGACCTGTATAAGGATGTGCTTATAAACCACCCAGCCCCTACTAATGTGACTACCATCACAATGCTGGTAGTCAAGCAAAGATCCTAAGGGCTTTACCAATATGTATAAGCGATATGCTAAAAGAAACACATGCACATATTGAGGTAGAAAAAAACCAAGTAGCATACTTCCATATTGAGCAAGACTGTTATTATATCTGTGTATATCCCAAGCTTCCAAAATGTAATATACAAACCAGTACTATACAATAATGGCCTCTAGGGCATATATCACAAACAATCTCCCACTTCCACTAAAGCCATGTATTAGTATAATGCAGGCCTATCATCTCGAATAGCCTCGAACTGCATCTGAGGGACGACCTTCGTAAGTGGATCTGCAGTGTTGTTCTCCATGTCAACTCTCCGCATCTCGATCTCCCGGCGATCCACGATCTCCTTGATCAAGTGATACCGCCTCAAGATATGTATGGACTTCTGATGGGACCTGGGTTCCTTCGCTAAAACTATAGCTCCGTTGTTGTCACAATACAGAAGTATTAGATCAACAATGGACGGAACCACCTGAATTTTTGTTATGAACTTCCTCATCCAGACTGCTTCTTTTGTGGCGTCACATGCAGCGATATACTCCACTTCCATCATCGAGTCAGCAACGGTGTCCTTCTTGGAGCTCTTCCAACAGACCGCCCCTCCATTGAAGGTAAAGACATAACCCAACGTGGACTTGGAGTCATCCTTGTCACTCTGGAAGCTGGAGTCAGCAAAGGCCTCGATCTGGAGGTCTTTTCCACCGTACACCAAGAACATCTCCTTAGTCCTTCTTAGGTACTTGAGAATATTCTTAACTGCTATCCAGCGCTTCTCCCCCGGGGTTTGACTGATACCTGCTTACCATGCTCAGTGCATAAGCAACATCTTGTCTGGTACACAATATCGCATACATTATAGAGCCTACCGCAGAAACGTAGGGTATAATACTCATGCGATCTCTTTCCAAATCAGTCTTGGGAGACATCTCTTTGGAGAGGGTGATTCCATGACAAGTCGGTAGATTACCGCGCTTTGAATCTTCCATACTAAATCTTTTCAGTATGGTGTTGGTGTATCTGGACTGTGAAAGTACCAATATCCTCTTAGATCTATCATGATAGATCTGGAACCCCAGAATATAAGAGGCATCACCCAGGTCTTTCATGGAAAACCTTTGTGATAAGAATCCTTTGACTAATTGTTGCATAAGAATTTCATTTCCTATAAAGAGAATGTCATCCATGTACAAGACAAGGAATACCATAGTTCTCGCTACAATCTTACTATAAATGCATGGTTCATCTGGATTTTTGATAAAGTCGAATTTCTTGACCGTCTCATCATAAAAGATGTTCCAACTCCGATGTCTGCTTTAATCCATAAATGGATTTAAGCAACGTGCACACTCTTCCGCTACTCCCACTCTGTATGAAACACTCCGGCTGATCCATATAAACACACTCTTCCAAATTTCCATTCAGAAAAGCGGTCTTTACGTCCATCTGCCAAATTTCATAAATCGTGGAAGGCAGCAATGGTAAGAAGGATCCGAATGGATTTGAGTATAGCCACTGAAGAAAAAGTTTCATCATAGTCCAAACCAGGTCTTTGACGAAAACCTTTTGCAACAAGTCTAGCCTTATAGATTTCAACATGTCCATCTACACCAATCTTCTTGCTAAAGATCCATTTGCAGCCTACGGGTTTTAGCCCTTCTGGAGCAATGTCCAAAATCCATACTTTGTTGGTGTATATGGACTCTATTTCGGTCCGCATTGCATCTAGCAATTTTACCGTGTCTCTGCTCTGAATGGCTTACTGGAAACTAGTTTGCTCATTATCGTCGATAATGCAATTCTCTCTATCCCCGTCTATGAGAAAACCGTAGTGTCTCTCGAGCAGATGAGACTGCCTACTAGTCCTGCGGAATGGCGCGGGGATGCCCGGTTCTTTTGAAACTTCTGGTTCCACCATGCTTTCAGTAATAGCTTGTGGTTCTGGAATTTCTTCCAGTTCTATTGCAATCCCACTTATCTCTTTTTCAAGAAATTGATTTTCTAAAAAGTAGGCATGCCGAGAAACAAAAACCTTTTGTTCCTCCGTGTAATAGAAAAGATACACCCTAGAGTTCTTTGGATATCTCACAAACTTACACAGTACTGAGCGTACCTCGAGATTATCCGCATGCTACTTTTTTACAAAAGCTGGACATCCCTATATCTTCAGATACTTAAGATAGGGTTTCTTCTCATGCCATATCTGATATGGTGTGGTAGGCACAGTCTTGGTGGGAACCTTGTTCAAAAGATATGCAGCTAATTCTAGTGCATAACCCCAGAAGGATCGTGGTAACTTAGTGTTACTCATCATGGAACTTACCATATCTAATAAGGTTCGGTTCCGCCTTTCCGATACACGGTTGTGTTAAGGTGTGTATGGAGGAGTAAGCTGAGAGAAAATTCCATTCTCATTTAAGTAATTCAGGAACTCGGCACTTAAGTATTCACCACCTCGATCGGATCTAAGTGTCTTGATACTTTTGCCGGTTTGTTTTTCTACTTCATTCTTGTATTCCTGGAATTTCTCAAAGGCCTCGGATTTATGTTTCATCAAGAATACATGTCTATACCTTGAGAAATCATCCGTAAAAGTAATGAAGTAGGAATAACCAATTCTTGCATGTGTAGTCATTGGACCACACACGTCGCTGTGTATGAGACCCAAGAGCTCGCTCGCTCTTACCCCGTGTCTAGTGAACGGAGTCTTTGTCATCTTTCCTTTGAGACATAATTGACAAGTTGCATAAGACAGATATTCAAACGGGTCCAAATATCTCTCTCTATGTAACTTCGTCAACCCTGTTTCATTGATGTAACCCAGTCTACAATTCCATAAGAAAACCTGATTTAATTCTAGAGACTTTCTTTTAAGTGTGTTCTGGACGTTGAAAACCTGAGTTTGATTTAATACCTATATACCGTTATCTAGTGTACCTGACCTAATCAAAGCTTGATTTACGTGGATGTTTTCTATATCGCTTATAAATGTAAAATCATAACCCTCTTTAGAAAGTAAAGATACAGATATGATATTATAAGTCAAACTAGGTACACACAAAGATACAGATATGATATTATAAGTCAAACTAGGTACACACAAACAGTTACGCAAAATCAAAATCTTTCTGCTTGTCAATCCTAAGTGATATTCCCCCACGGATACAGCATCCATGCTCATTCCGTTAGCAACCCTGAGAGTCATATCACCTGCCTTGATAACTCTATGGTTTCTCAAAATCTGTAATGAATGACAGATATGAGATCATGATCCGGTATCTAGTACCCAGGAAGTAGAGTTAATTGACAGACAGTTTTCAATCATAAACACACCTGAAGCCAAAGCCATAACGTGCTTCAAATCCTGGATTTTGGCTTTTCAAGCCCTGCAATCCTTATTCTAATGCTGTTTCCCGTGACAATAGAAACATTCCTCCTTCCCTACTGTTACCCCCGAAACTTTTGCCATGTCCTTTCCCTCTACTTTGCTGACACTGCCTTTCGTCTTGGTGGAGGCCTTCTTCTTCTTTCCCTTGTCTTTCGCTTTGGATCTAAAATAGGAAGATTCCCCAATAAGTAGAGTGGGTGTCTTCCTGGCTTTCTGCAGGGTGCCCTCTGCACACATCAACATGTTAAGGAGTTCTGGAAGTGAAACTTCCTTGCCCTGAATATTAAAATTCAAGATAAACTGGACGTAAGTAGGTGGGAGTGACTGTAGAATCAAGTCAGTATTTAACTCGTTCTCCAATGTGGTCCCAAGATCCGCAAGCTTTTCAATATAGTTGATCATCTTAAGGACATGGTCCCTTCGAGATGACCCGAAAACCAACCTCGCCTGATACAATATTTTCAAGGTCTCATATCTTGCGATACTAGATTGCTCTCTATATAAATCCTTGGTATGGAGGAATATGGAAGCTAAGTCCATCTTCTCGTGCTATGATTGAAAAAATTTTAGTTACCGCAATCAAGACGGTGTCGCTTTGCAGCTAGCCGGTTGAGCACAGGTCGATCCACAGGGAAATGGTTGTATGTCCGTTCGAGTTTTAAACGAGTCAATAAAGAATGTGTATATGTATGTTCAAGTTATCCTAAGTATTCGTATTTATGTTCAAGTAAGCTTGTGAAAGTTAAGGTCGATTAGTAGAGTTAGGATTAGTCTTGTACTTGTCTTTTGCCATTTTTAAGACGATGTTGGGATAATCGAAAATAGCGGGGATTAGGAGGACATAAGAATGGGATTTGCGAGTTTAAGCAAGCTTTCCAACGCTAAATCCATTCCTAGTGCCCCTTGTCCGTCCGCTAAATACGCTTATTTCCAACCCTCGGCCAAACACCCGCAACCATGTATCCAATTAAGTCACAACTACATGTCACGTTGTAGTGCGCTTAAAGGACTTCTCAACTTAGGTCGTGGCTACATGTCACGTATAGCGCGCCTAAGCGAGGGGGTTGCGGTTGTTTGGTCGGGGTTCGTTTCAAGATGTTTGGCGAAGAGAAGCACAAGGGATTTCTCCGTCCCTCATACCACCTTGCTTAGCCTTAACAAGATGGAAATTATTCACACATCATAAAAAAAACCAAAACAAAACAAGAAGGAAGAAAGGAAAGGAATATACGGTTTTACAAGTGAAGCAAGCTAACTCTTGGGTCCTCACCTTAGCAAGGAACTCCGTCGAGTATCATCGCTTGAAAATACGGATAAAAGAAGAAAAGAAAAGAGAACAAGAAAAGAAATAACAACAACTAGTTAACAACAAATACTAAAGTTACACTAGAAATGAAATTACAATGCAATGAAATAAAAATACAAGATAAGAAAAACAACCCTCATCTTCATTTCATCATCCACTCAATGCTCTCACTACATTTTAATGGAGGAAGACATGAAGAAGAAGAAGAAGAAGCTAAACTAAACTACACTAAAAGAGATGGGAGAAGAAGACATGAAGAAGACCCTTGGCTTGGCACAAAACTGGGCTATTTATAGGCTGCGTGCTGAAACCCTAAGGCAACATTCTAGCCCCAAATGAAATGACAAAGCTACCACCAAAATTTGGTCAGATGATGACACGAAACCGCGGCGGTGTTAGTTATATGTATGCCCTAGAGGCCATTACTGTACATAGGATGTATATTGTAGTGGATGCTGGGACATATATAAGGAGGACTTTCTTGCTCGACATGATAGTATGCTATCTGGTTACCCTTTACCTTAACGTGTATGCTGATTGTCTCTCTGTTACATGTTGGTAAAGCCCTTAGGATCTGTACTTGACTACCTGGACTATGATGCGGATCATACTAGTGGGGACATGGTAGTCCATAAGTACATCCTTCAAAGTCCCTAGTCGTGGGTGTATCGAGACGGGGCATCGATATACCAGAGTAGACTAGCGTGTACCTTCTCGACCCATATAGATGGGCGATGGATGATCCCATATCCATCGGTGTTTGACATCAGAGATGATATACGGGTGCTCAGTAGAGACTGGGTACACTGGACGGACTCGCCGAGAACTCCCAGATGGTATTATACCTCACGTCAGATGGCAGTTCTCTGGTGACACTGGTACAGAGTAGTCTGTTGACCCGAGATCGTCATAGAGTCTTGTGTGGTTCCCACTGTGCTTTGATTTCCATCTTACCACGTCCAAGAGGGCGTGCAAAACGGTGGTTTTTTGGGTACAGTCCCGAGTCACATGGAGGCAATGAGCGATAGGAGGGGATTCGTCTCTCCCGGTATATGGGGGTTGATGTTGCGCTGTGTTCGATTGGCTATAACAGGAAATCCCTGGCCAGGGTTGCTGAGATTTACTGGTAAGTGTTACCAGTAGTTTCTCGAACAGTTATAGACCTCATATCGACACGACTTATCGAGCTATTGGGGTCTGACGTTTACCACCCCTAGGCGAGATATGCGACATATCAGACGATCAGACCGGACTGTACGGTAGTGTTACTGGTCGGATTCACTGGAGTGTGAGCGGGCTTGCTCGTCGATCTTCAGATCGCTCAATACCCGGGTGGCCGTTACGTTTAGCAGACCGCTTGCGGCTTGTGGATGTTTGATATGATCATCATCCGCTGCCGGAGTATTGACGAGTCTTTAGAGTCCTACACAGAGGTTTCCTGGTTCAAGCGAAACGAAATAGGAGCGCATATGAGATATGTGCGGGACCGAGAATAATGCGTGTATGTGATACCGTATTCTATTCTCGCGATAAATATATCGAATGGTTGTATACGATATAACCTAGTTATCGATTCAAGCGTTGATTCGATAAGCCGATATATTAGATACCAGTCGGTTATGTGCGCATGACCGGATCATTGAATCAAGTGTTGATTTAATGATTTAATGCATATTTATATATTTGATATATTACTTTGCATCAACTAGTATCGGTTTACTTAAGATGGATTTTCTCACTCGGATGTGCGCATTGCATATGCGATATGATTTTGTGCACTTGCTTGTATCATGTTTGATGATGCATGCCTAACTTGGTTAAGTGTAAAGAATGAACCATGGTAATGAATGGGTTAGGGTTTTGATTTTTATTTATTCATTTATCTTTCTTATTTATTCTTTTTTGGAATAAGGAAAAGAAAGATAAATGGTGGCTTATTTTGGATTTAGTTGAAGTTTCATGAAACTTTGACTAAGTCTTCATTCTTATCTCATGCTTAACCTAACCATTCTTTAACCATGATTTACTCTCTACATCTAACCATGGTTCAAGTTATGATAAGATTATTATTCTTTTCATTTTGAGAATAAGATAATCATAATTTCCTTCTTCATATTCTTCTTCTTCTTCATTGAACTAAAGAAGAAAAACCTTGACCTCATTAATGGTGATTGATGAATTAGAGTGAGAAATCCAATTCTAAAGTCTACCCACTTCCTATTTCTTCATCCTCTACCTCTTGCCAAGTAGTAGAGTGTGTTTCCTTCACAACTTTTCAAGGTTTGGTGAAGGTGGAGCTTGATTCATCGATGCCTCGACGTAGATCATCTTCGGCATGGACATCGACGACCTAGCTTGCCCATTCTCCGACGAAGCCGACTCTAGAGCCCGGATTTGATTTGGACAGCGGAGACGACATCGTTGCGGAGCCGTGGAGGTGGAGCACCGGATCTACAAAGGTTGTATTTCCGTATTCTCTTTAGCTAAGTTGTTAGCTAGCTTTCTTTTCGCCTAGACATCTAGTTATCGATCCGTACACTAGGGTTTGTAGGCACCATTTTTTTTGAAATTGCCATGGTTGATGGCTTGGGAGACCTCACTTGTGTGCCTAGGAACCCTGCAGGCGGATCCGCCGCGAAAACCCATATTTGGCGGCAGTTCCGCCGCGGTTTTGTGGAATTGTGGTCTCTAATTTTCTGGGTTTCCTTGTGTTTCCATCCTATGTTGTTCTACATGTTCCAAATTGCAAATTGCTTCCACAATTTCTTCAGATCTGCAACAGTCCAAAATGGCATCAAAAATAATACTTTTGACCTTTTCTCCCTCGAGCTCCGTGCACCCATTGATTCTTATGCTGCCCTTCTTGTGCTTTGTGCTTGTCCCACACACGAATGACCACGGTCACATGTTGTCTCTGGAACTGGTACGCGGCACTGGACGGATACGGATGATCAAAACCCGGCTTTTATCTGTTGTCAACAGATGTTCTGTATTTTGGCGTAACAGTGGAGATTTTGTATCATTCGTGCTATTTTGGACTAGAAACCTATAGCCTGTAAATATGTAGCAAACACGGATTAAAAGCACCTACCTATAAACAAACGAGCATAAAAGTTGACGGTAATAAATGCAATATTCTGGTATGAACAAATACCCCCAAACTTAACTTTTGCTCATCCCGAGCAAAACCAATTTATTCACAAAAAGTCCTAACCTCACTTTCACAGGGAAGGCGATTGCACTGAGCTCGTGCAACAAGCCGTTAAACCTCTAGGTGTCCCTAGTAGGAGGAGTGTTGTCTCCTGAGGGTTTTCAGCGGATTTCACCCATAAAATCCCGTCAAGCTAGTGTCATAAGTTAACATCGATTCTACTCCTACAGTTCAGTATTTACGTTAGAAATTCTATCATCCTAAGTTAGAAACATCCAACCCTTATGTTTTACGCCTCCTATCTATTTAACCTCAGATCCTATACGTTCCAAAAATTTTTAGAAAGATGTTGGTATCTCCTGAGTTTTCCTTCTAAAGTGCGGTCTTAAATCAGGGATTTTTATCAACTTTACAGAAAACATAAGTTTTATCTTCATTTTTATCTTTTATCCAAACATCGATTGTATACCCCTACGTGTGTGTAAATTTGCACCCCTACACTCAAGAATTCAATTCAAGTTATAGTACCCTTGCCCTAATACCTAATACTACTTCTTTTCATTAAATGATGGACGGTGTTGCTCACACACCTTTCATCCGACTATTAATGCTTCTTGAGGCACTAACGGCCAATTACTTGATGTGTGAACTTAAAGCGTAAATAGCAGTTTCCAGGTCTTGACTTTATTCTATTTTTCTTTTTCTTTTTTCTTTTTCTTTTTCAAGACCAGATATATTTTTCAATAATGCTCTTTTGGTGTTTAGCTTTAAATACCATTTTTTCTTTCATACTAGGTTTTCAGGCAAGAGTATTTCTAGGTATCCTCTACTATCCCATGTTTCAAGGTGCGTGTAAGTGCAGTTTGTAGGGTATATACTTTCTAAATTTCAACTCAAGAATAGAAACTATTTTTCAGACTTATCCTTCAGTAAAGCTTCAATACTTCCCTTCATCTTGACTTAACTGAAGAACTGAACTCAAGATTACCTATTTCTCAAAAAAACTGTAAAGACGTATACTTACCAAGGTTAAGCAGAATAAGGGTTATATTTAGGGTTTTCAATTCCTAAGTCTAGAATTTAGTTATTTCTAACGTATCAACTAAACTTTCAGAATAAAAATCTAAGTTACCCTATTAGCTAACTTGACGATAAAGTTTTTATATTTTTGTAAAAAAATTCGATTTTTGTGGGTTTTTAATAAGGTATGAATATTCAGAATATACAAATGAATGCGAAGGAAGAAAACTTACCGAGCACACCCCCAAACTTAAACTTGATAGTGCCCTCACTGTCAGACTACACCAAGAGGGTCAAAATTGCCGGCGCTCCCCAAAAGAAAATTATATACAGAACAAAAAGAAAACCAAAAATATATACACAAAAAAGAGTCCCCCCCAAGCTTAATTAAAACAGTGTTTCCACTATTAAGCGTTGAAGTTCAGGATTAGGGGGGAAAGAGAATAGTATCAATCTATACAAGGCCTTACACAGGCCAGAAGTTAGCACCAACCATTCAAAAATTTTATCGGGATAAGGCCCGGGATGGTGAAAGAATACGGTGAGGAAAGAATTGGAGAATACGCGAGACCGTATGGGGATAGAAGTGGTATACGGTCCCGGTATATGAGGAGAAGAATGGCGGAAGGGGAAAAGAAGTTGTGTACGAACTTGAGGGTGAAAACAGATAGAATAAATTAGTACAATCTGTGATGATCGATGTGAAAAAATGGATTGTACTAACCTATCAATATGGCGAGAAATTGGGTCAAATCCCTCAAGATTCGTGAGAAACCATGGGTAAGCCAAACATGGTATACCAGACATATGAAATGAAAGTGATGCGGTTTCTTACAAGGTCGGAACGATGGAAAGGGTGGAGGGAAGTGATCGAGGAGGGGTATCAGTTAAGGGTTCGGGAGGGTGTCCACAGTCAATGAAAGGAACAGGATGAATTGGAAAATCCGACTCATCAAATAAGACTGGTTCATCCTCCAAAATATCCTCAAAAATTTTCTCAAAAATTAGCTCATCCATGCCTTTATCATCAAATTCAAGACGCATATGGGGTTCGGGAAAAACAGTTAATAACTTGGGATGATGAATTGGAGAGAAAAACTCTGCCAAATCTACAGGTTCATCATCCAAAATATTCCCGGCATCAATATCCTCAATCAAGTGAAAATCAATATTCTCAGACACCTCATCAAAAGCATGGATTTCAATCGATTCTGGTTCTAAGATGGAAGTGTAGAGGTCAAAATGATTGGGTGTGGTTTCACTCAAAAGGGACCCTTCATATTCAGGTAAATCAAACACTACAAAGTCGCACAACTCATTAACCCTTCTATCTTCAATCGGTGAATCTTTTGGAATATTAGATAGACATTCAAAACCGGAGTTGTGGGATTCAATTTCTGGTGGGTAAGTTTGACTTGGAAGGGAGTATAGCTCACTCTCACCACTCAAATTCTCAACCTGTCCTACCGCCTCATCATACATTGGAAAATTAGGAGCTAGTTGGAAACTAGCTATCGGGTCACTAGGTTGTATGAGAGCGACCATGGACGCATTCAAATCCATCATCTGTTGGTACGACGCTACCCTAAAGTCTTCCAACGACTGTTCAAGACTAGACATGGATTGTGAAGGGGTTTCAGTAAAAGATTCAAACTTGTTTGGATACTGAAAATTCCCAAAAGGCTGTGTAGAAGCAATGTCTAGGGAAGGTGCAAAAGTTGGGTAGGATGGATAGGAATTGAATGGTTGAACAGGAGTAGGATCAACATTTGGATACGAAGGTGAATGGAATTGTTGATCAAAAGAATTCGCAGTGGTGAAAGGAGTGAAAGATCGGCTACGGGATTGTTCGATATATTCAGCAATAGACATGGCTCTTGGAGTTGCAACAGAACTCGAAAAAGGGGTATCAACGTAAGAAGGTGGTGAAGGTTGAAAAGGTTGATACAAAGTGGATTGCGGAGTCCAATTGGTAGTCCTAGATGCGTCTATCTGATCTTTCAAAGAAATTTTGGGCATGGAGGGGTCGTTCGAAATTCGACCAAAACAAGAACCGTAAGAAGTAATATCCGGTTGTGGGTACCAAAATTCGGCAAGAGTTTTTCTAGGTGGAGTACCCATGATATGAAGAGAAGAAGAAGAAAAGGAGGGGAAAAAGGATGTTGAGTTTTTTTTTTTTATATATTTTTATAATTTTTATTTTAAAAAAAAATTGTTTTTGGAGTTTTGAAATTGCTTGTTTTAAAGAATACGGAATTATGGGGCTAAAATTTATAAGAACAATCACAATCACAATATGCACAAACACACCTAGAGCTAGGGTCTTTAAAGTCCAACTAGACCGCTCTTAGACTTCCAAGCGACAAGTTGCAGGATAACCCTTGAATCGCCTCTTCACTGCCAATTGTGGCCAGGTAAGCACAAGTGAGGTAAGGAGGGTTCCGCTCACGAATCACCGTGAGACGAGCCTTTTAAAATTACATTCTCATTTGTCTAGCCTAGGCACCACAAAGTCAAGTTTAGATAAACGACCGATTCCCCGCAACCTTCGCGTGTCCTAATTGAGCGCGACAGTCCTTATAGGTTTGGTCTAGATATTTTTTATTAGCTCAAGGTAATACGTATGCAATTAGTGATTTGCGGGGTCTTAGGAAGGGTGATGAAATCCCCACCCAATCTGAATTGGTGTTATAGCCCCTTAAAGTCCGTATTAATATATGCAAAGCGCGTAAACAAACAAAAATCTAAAACAACAAAAATTTATTTTGCGGCGGAGCAATTCTGTGCAAAGATACCTGCAGAAAATACAGTATAGTGGAATTCAGAGAGGGAACTAGAGGAAAGAGAAAGGGCAGAAAAAATTTGGGGCTCAGAAGCCTCAATATGACCGCGGAACCGCCGCCGAATCCCCTCTTTAACCGTGGTTCCGCGGTCAAATTGATGAGCTGGGGCCTGAACCTTAGGTCAATGCACGTGCCCTTTTCTGTACACCCTAATAAAAACCTCTGTTTCTTGATTTGATTATTGTACTTGCTCCAGATTAGCCTGCACACTTGCACACAAAAATTATCAAAAATAACAAAAAGAATTTATTATATATATATATATACAAAAAGAATATTAACCCGAATAACAAGAAAGAAAATACGTTACCGTCTTCCCGGCAACGGCGCCATTTGATTGAAAGAATTTTAGTTACCGCAATCAAGACTGTGTCGCATTGCAGCTAGCCGGTTGAGCACGGGTCGATCCACAGGGAGATGGTTGTATGTCCATTCGAGTTTTAGACGAGTCAATAAAGAATGTGTATATGTATGTTCAAGTTTATCCTAAGTATTCGTATTTATGTTCAAGTAAGTTTGTTAAGTTTAAGGTCGGTTAGTAGAGTTAGGATTAGTCTTGTGCTTGTCTTTTTCCATTCTTAAGACGATGTTGGGATAATCGAAAGTAGCGGAGATTAGGAGGACATAAGAATGGGATTTGCGAGTTTAAGCAATCTTTCCAACGCTAAATCCATTCCTAGTGCCCCTTGTCCGTCCGCTAAATACGCTTATTTCCAACCCTCGGCCAAACACCCGCAACCATGTATCCAATTAAATCACAACTACATGTCATGTTGTAGTGCGCTTAAAGGACTTCTCAACTTAGGTCGTAGCTACATGTCACGTATAGCGCGCCTAACCGAGGGGGTTGCGGTTGTTTGGTCGGGGTTCGTTTCAAGATGTTTGGCGAAGAAAAGCACAAGGGATTTCTCCGTCCCTCATACCACATTCCTTAGCCTTAACAAGAGGGAAATTATTCACACATCATAAAAAAAAACAAGAAGGAAGAAAGGTAAGGAAAATACTGTTTTACAAGTGAAGCAAGCTAACTCTTGGATCCTCACCTTAGCAAGGAACTCCGTCGAGTATCATTGCTTGAAAATACAGATAAAAGAAGAAAAGAAAAGAGAACAAGAAAAGAAATAACAGCAACTAGTTAACAACAAATAATAAAGTTACACTAGAAATGAAATTACAATGTAATGAAATAAAAATACAAGATAAGAAAAACAACCCTCATCTTCATTTCATCATCCACTCAATACTCTCACTACATTTTAATGGAGGAAGACATGAAGAAGAAGAAGAAGCTAAGCTAAACTACACTAAAAGAGATGGGAGAAGAAGACATGAAGAAGACCCTTGGCTTGGCACAAAACTGGGCTATTTATAGGCTGCGTGCTGAAACCCTAAGGCAACATTCTGGCCCCAAATGAAATGACAAAGCTACCCCCAAAATTTGGTCAGATGATGACACGAAACCGCGGCGGATCCACCGCGAAAACCCATATTTGGCGGCGGTTCCGCCGCGGTTTTGTGGAATTGTGGTCTCTAATTTTCTGGGTTTACTTTTGTTGCCATCCTATATTGTTCTACATGTTCCAAATTGCAAATTGCTTCCATAATTTCTTCAGATCTGCAACAGTCCAAAATGGCATCAAAAATAATACTTTTGACCTTTTCTCCCTCGAGCTCCGTGCACCCATTGATTCTTGTGCTGCCCCTCTTGTGCTTTGTGCTTGTCCCAGACACGAATGACCACAGTCACATGTCTTGTCTCTGGAATTGGTACGCGGCACTGGACGGATACGGATGATCGAACCCGGCTTTTATCTGTTGTCAACAAATGTTCTGTATTTTTGTGTAACTGTGGAGATTTTGTATCATTTGTGCTATTTTGGACTAGGAACCTGTAGCCTGTAAATATGTAGCAAACACGGATTAAAAGCAGCTACCTATAAACAAACGAGCATAAGAGTGGGCGGTAATAAATGCAATATTCTGGTATGAACATGCTGCCTTTGGTGTTCATAATCCATTGAGGCTAACACGAGGCATTTGGATCTCGCAGTGTCTTTTTCCTATGTCTTATGGATTTCAACATCCGCGACGGTGAAATCTGGACCTGGGACGGCAGGGGCTTTGGTAGTAAGGAGGTGTTAGTTGCATGTATGCCCTAGAGGCCATTATTGTACATGATTGTATACTATAATGGATGCTTGTACATATATAGGGAGGACTTTCTTGCTCGATATGATAGTATACTATCTGGTTGATCTTTCTGGTAACATGTATACGTGTGTTGTCTCTCTGTTAAATGTTGATAAATCCCTTAGGATGTGTACTTGACTTCCAGGATTATGATTGAGATCATACTAGTGGGGCCTGGGTAGTCCGTAAGTACATCATTTAATTGTTCCTGATCTAGGGAGTGTCGAGATGAGGCATCGATATTCCAGAGTAGACTAGCGTATACGTTTCTTGACCCATGTGATGGGCAATGGATGATCCCGCATCCATTGGTTTTTGACATCAAAGATTGTATACAGGTGCTCAGTGGAAACTGGGTACACTGAACAGGACTCGCCGAGAACTCCTAGATGGTATTATACCTAACGTCAGATAGCAGTTCTCTGGTGACACTGGTACAGGTTAGTCTGTCGACCCGAGATAGTCATAGAGTCTTATGTGTCTCCCGCTGTGCTTTGATTTCTACCCTACCACGGCTCTATTGAGTCATGAAAATAGGTGGATTTTGGGTACAGTCCCGAGTCATATGGAGGCAATGAGCGATAGGAGGGGATTTCATCTCTCCCGGTATTCTAGGTTGATGTTGCGCTGTGCTCAATTGGCCATAACAGGAAATCCCTGGCTAGAGTTGCTGAGATTTACTGGTAAATGTTATTAGTAGTTTCTCAAACCGTTATGGGTCTCACATCGGCACGACTTATCAGGCTATTGGGGTCTAGCGTTTACCACCCCCAGGCTGGATATGCGACATATCAGACGAAGAAACCGGACTGTAGGGTAGTGTTACTTATTGGATTCACGGGAGTATGAGCTAGCTTTCTTGTTCATCTTCTGATCGCCCAAAACCTGGGAGCCGTTACGTACAGCTAGTGCCGCTGACGGTTTATGGGTATGTGATATGATCACTGCCTACTGCTAGTGTATTGACGAGTCTTTAGAGTCCTACACAGAGGTTTCCTGGCTCAGGCGAAACGAAGTAGGAGCACATATTGATATGTGTGGGACCAAGATTAATGCGTGTATATAATACAGTATTCTAATCAAGTGTTGGTTCGATAAGTTGATACAAATGATATTAGTCGGTTATATCTGATATAGCCGAATTATTAAATCAATATCGAATCAAGTGTTGGTTCGATAAGTTGATACAAATGATATTAGTCGGTTATATCTGATATAACCGAATTATTAAATCAAGTGTTGATTTAATAATTTAATGTATAATTATATTTTTGATATATTAACATACATTAACTAATATTAGCTCACTTAAGCATTTCTTTTTCTCACTATTATATTTAACATATATGTGATATATGTTAATTGCATTTGTTTTATTGTGTCATGCTTGATGATACATACTACATGGGTTGTCACGACCCGAAAGAGCACGTGACTGGCCCTTGAACCATATGAAGTCTATAGGACTCCATCTGATTCAAGTAAGCCAAAAGCCCAGAAATCTAAAACCATTTTAAGGATAAATAAACATACAAGCAATATACTATACAACGCTGAATGGCGAGGATCAAAATTCAAAAGAAACTCAAATAAGCATGAAAACCGTAACACTACTAAGCGCGACTCTAAGGTCAAAATAAAACATCACTAGTGTCTGAGTCTGAAACAATATACAAGTTTCGGTTGATGGAATTTCTAGATACAAAAGAATAATACATCAACAAGGATGGTCCTGATATAAAAGAACCCACCTACCCAAGCAAGTCCCCCATATGGAAGCAGTGTGCCAGAAATGCCGCTACGGAACCTGTACGGCAAAACCCTGCAAGAACTGTGGCACAACGGGGGTGAGTTGCCAACTCGTGAATAGAAAATATCTACAAACAGAAATCGAATGTAAGACATAATCCTAGGTCAATACGATCAGTATATAATATAACCCTTAAGAGTAAGTCTGAAGCATGAAAATGTGGCAATGTAACATCTAATCATGTAGGTAGTGCCAAGTACTCATGCCAGTGCCTCAGATAATAACATGTCATAAATGTAAGATATGTCTGCATGAAGTAAACATGATGAAGTATCAAATGGATATCAATACACATATATTAGCGTCCCATTCCACAAATATTGGTGTAAGGGTATATATAACAGCGCCCTCATACCCTGTTATATATACGAATGAAGTATGATCAATGTAGTCAAAGTCTGTATGTAATCAATGTCTGTATATATGTGGATCCCGTCGACCTGTCACCCAATGTCAATAAGCATCATGCATGAAAATATGAGGATATAATCAAAATCATGGAGATCATCATGAAACATGTGCCTAGCATCGATACGTAAATCCTCATCTATCGGGCTCCGTCAGTCCGGATCAGCCCACGGGCTCTGTCTGCGGAATCGGCCCCGGCAGTACGCCCATATCCATCTATCGACTCTGGTCAGTATCCTCCGGATAACCGCCAGGTCCAACCAATCACCGGTAGGTAGTGGTCCCACTGCCAGGCTCACCGTCTACTACACAGCGAAACCGTTCTCTCCCCGGGGTACCATACCGGGTCTACCATGTACCTGTAATCGGCCTCGTCCCCTCCTCGACTCGGGTTCATATGTCACTCTCAGCACCGAGAAAACACATGGTGGACGCACTGAAATATCATAGAAAGAGAACCGGGTTTTTAAAACAATTACATATTCTCCTTGAAATATCCACGGTCCCCAAATCCAGAAATATCATGAAAACGAATATCTCAATGCGCATAATCATAAAGTATGATGTATGTGACATATAAATGAAATGCAAGTATAACAGTATATCACGCGACATGGAAATAATAGTATGCACATACAAGGTCATATCCTGATGTAATAATACTATTGTGTAGTGACATGGAAATTATCGATGATGAAGTGTGTGAGCCGGCAAGCAAGTGTACGTGGAACATACGCATCATCGAAAATGGTGCTGGTGCCCTAGCAACATGATAGTAATATAGCAATAAACATATGCAAAGCAATGTGAATAGCATGAATATGCGGAAATCGAATAATCAACGCAACAGTAAAGAATCTACACCCATATGTATATGTCATGCAGTTATGCCATTTGAAATAAGACGAATCAGGATTTTTACTAAAAGTAAGGGCTACGGTGTTTTTAAGAAAGATACATCTTTTGGAAATACCCATAGAATCCCTTTACTTGTCCTTAAGATATTCCTGATTCGTAGTTTTGAAATAGGTATGACTCGGGTCTAGTCTAACATCTACTATGCAAACTACAGATCTAAGTATCAAGTCAATCGGGAGGGGTATGGAAACCACCTAAATCTGAGTCGATATATATAGATATAATAGTCGGTGATCCCGCCTCAATAGTATCGCGTACGATACAGTATATCATATGACATCCTCAAGTCATGAGTGCGGATCTATCATCAATATAAAGCTCGTACGGTAAATCGTCGTACGGCATCCCAATAGCTGGGTACGGGTCAGTATCACATTCCTCTCATCAAATATCAGGTATCATTATCATCATATCACATAATCTGAGGTACAGATCTAAGTCTAGTACAAATCAATACCATCTATATAAGTATGGAAGCGGGGGTAAAACACATGCCCAACGGCCCGCTAAGATCACATGTCGTATTGCAAGTACAAATCACATCACATCACCGATCTCACGGCACAATACCCAAAATCATCGACTCATCTCCAATGTCATCCAATATCATCATCAACACAGTGTAAGTATAGTGAATATGCAAGGGTGAGCGTGTGGGTGTAAACCTATTCTAGGGTTCGTGACTATGAACTATACTAGTTTACTTATAACCCTAAGCTATCCATAATACACCTAACACCATATCCATGACACACTATAACTATCAAATATAATATATAGTATATCAACAACGGATTGCGGGGGTGCTATATGCCATCCACCCGACTTCCCCCCTTTAGATATAATCTACTCACATTGCGTCTTCATTTGTCGATGTCACCACGCACATTGCTTGTCGTCCTGAAGTTTTCATGGGGTACCTACACGTCAAAATATCGTAATGCATATTAAAACCAAATCAAAGCTAAAACGGCACACGAAACCCAAAACGATACGATAAGGGGCCTATAGGTTAGAACCTATGGGCACGCCTTCAAAACCATCAATCAATCCTCGATATCGTCGTATAAACGCCAAATAGTCGAGGTAAAACACAATACACAATTTCAGAACTAAAAATACGGAATACGGAAATACGAATCCAAAACAGCAACTAAGGAAATAGGCTCCATATTTCACCTTAGGTCAAACTAGACAAATCTACACATGCCAGGGGCCTAATCTACAGATAAGGGGACACCAAAACCAAAACGAGCCAAAATGGGGCAGGTCTGGCCGCAAATTGTGGCCAAACGGGATAAATCTACGGTCGGAAAAATGAGTTAGGGGCTGGGGTCTTGGTGATAGCTTTCTGGGTGCCTGCACATGTCACTGTCCAACCAAATAAATTTTCAGAGTCTCGGGTTGATAGCAGATCCCATAAAACCTTTATAGATTTCACAAATTTTCCGATATCGGTTTCTAAATCCGTATTCCGGGTCTTAAGTCTCAGGTTTGGGTCTCCATACTAGCACTAAGGTGTTTGCATAACCTCTACTGAGCTCAATTTCACATCGTAACTCAAATTTCCCTCAAACCCTAACTAGGTTTTCCTTAAGTCCACAAAGCACACAATATCGGTTCCATCACAACATGGGGGTATAAGTAACGCTAAAACTAAGCAAATGGTTCAGTAATTACCTCATTTGGAAACTTAAGAATTTTCTTGAGTTGCCCCTAATGGCCTAAATCCTTGCTTCCTTGGTCCAATGTGTAGATCTTGAGCTTATGCACACTTTTAATGAAATGGGGGTAGGGTTTTGGTGATATTTGTGAGATGATTTGGGGCTTAAAGAGGGGAGGATGAAGAGGGGCAGCAGCTGCAGCAGGAGATGGAGGAAGAGGGAGAGAGAAAATGAGAGGAAGAATGAAGAGAATGGCTAAGTCTTTGGTCAAAGAAGCTCATACCTCTCTCTCTCACACCATACCTCATATAATAATCCTTTTCCATTTCTCTTTCTTTTCCTTTTCTTTCCTCTCTAAACCCTTCTCACTAGAATAGTAACCCCAAAAGAAACATGGTGGAAAATGCACAAGTGTAAGAAAAATGATATGTGCATGTTTTGCACAAAAATGCTAAAAAAACCGATTAGCGATTTTTAATCGCGATTAGCACTAAATTAGCATATAACTAACCATAAAAACTTAAAAATGGCATAATTCCATAAAATAACCTATTTTAGAATTTTCCATAATTTTCCAAAATTTCCCCCCATTTAATTGTATTTAATTATACCGAATTATTAAAATATTCAATAAAATAATATTAAATTATAAATTTCCCAAAAATAATATTTTATTATTTTGAAATGTTACATGGGTGTATGAGACTCACACCATGACATGGATAATGAAGGGTTTATTTTATTTAAGGTAAATACAAAATTGGGTGGAAAATTGTCATGGCTATGAAGCTTGTAGAAGCTTGTAGTAACCATTGACTTAGTCCACTAATTTTATTTTACTTGAGATATTTATTAACCCAACCATTGTATTTACCATGGTTAAGTCTCTACAAGAGTTATATGAGATATTTTCTCACCCATGGTTGCTATTCTCAATCATTTTTCATTCTACACTTCATCTTCTTCTTCATTTCAAGGAAAGCTCTCTAGGTTTTCTTGAGGTGAAGAAATCAAGTGAGAAAAATTAATCTAAAGTGAGCAAAATTCCTACTTCATCAATCTACACTAGACTAGCCATTTAGTATAGGTTTTTTGCTTCACTAATTCCTAATTAGTGAAGAGGTAGCTTGAGCTAGAGTCTCCTCGCGTAGATCATCTTCGGCCTCGAAGATTTCAAGTAAACTTGTTCATTTCGCCTTGTGGAGCCTAACTTGAGTCCGGGAGACTACTACTTGGAGCGAAGGGACTACCACACGGAGCTATTGAAGTGATGGACCAGTCTACAAAGGTTGCATTCCTCATCCACTTAGTGTAATGTTTGATTACATGCTACTTTGCTCCTAATCCTCTAGTTAGATCCTAGGTTACGGTTATTTAGCACACTAGAAAATTTTAAAACGACATAGTTGATGTCTTCCGAAACCTAGTAGTAGTGCTAAAGAACCCTACAGGAGGTAGCCCAGCTTGTCATAGGTAATGGACATCTGGATATTTCTTAGCCAACCATTATAGTTTGGCCTAGTAAATTTATTATCTAGCAGTAACCTAAGCCCGGTCATCTTGGTCGCTGCAATTATGAGAGAGAGAAGAAATACTCGGCATGATACTCTTGCAAGTTTAGATTGGTTATTAGTTTATCTAAACAGGATGGCTTCCACTGTTTCTCGAATCCTCCTTCAAACCATAAAAGAAGAATTACCAGGATTAATCTCACCCTACAGTTCTTGCTTAACCTTTCGGCCAGGCTAGTGTCTGTACTTCAAGAGAGGTTTTACAATGCTTTCGCCAAGTTCTTTAATTAAATAACCTCTTTTCCCTGGAGGCATAGCCCCGCTAACACCGTTCTAGACACCTACTTGGTTTATAATATTGATTGTTTAGTGAAAAATTCTCCAGAAGAGTAGCGGATACTCACAGTAGGATCGGGATCCAAATATCATCGTGTGACAACTTTGAAGGAATCCTACCAAAATCATCATACTCCAAATGGTATGCCACTAGCAAGTTTCAATTTCCTTAGAAACTCCCGATGTGGATTTTTGCCCCAAGCTCTTATGACCTTGACGAAGGCCAACATATCATAAGTCGCAAGTCAAGTTCTATCCATCATTGTCCAGGTTAATTTGAATCCACCTATACATACCCTTGACGAAGGCCACAATAGTAGTACGATTGTCCCAAACCAACGCATCTATCTATGCTACAGATGAATATCCAACAGCTACCAATCACTATGCCTTGGCGAAGGCCAAAATACATAGCTTGAATACTACTGAATACCCATTTGAAATGACGGAAGGATCCGAATGGTTTTGGCGGAACCGTGAACGCAATGAACTTGATATAGTCGAAGGAACCATGATAGCTTTTAAAAGCAGTGGTTTAGGCTCTGCATTTAAAAGTTGTTTTTCAAGAAAACCGAGTGGTTTTGAAACCGTTCCAACGATTTAGGTTTGGTTTGTTTTTCTTTGAATTAATCATTTAATTTTGTCCCATCATTTAATCCTATCATTGCAGAAAGAAATAAAAATACAACGTACGCTTATGCCATCTACATTCGCCACGGGGCCCCGTCATGCACCGTTAGGTTACTTAACTAACGACAGAGCGGGGGCGATACTAGTGCGGGTGCAAAACATAAGCAATGTTTATTATATATCATATATATATATATATATATATATATATATCCATTCGTTTCACGTAATAATAGGCATTCCAGATCACAGATGAACATATTGGATATACTAGGAATTCCGTGTTTCGTTTAAGCCTATAACGAAAGATGGATTCCACGGTCGTGATGAATAGCCAAACCCCATCCTAGACCCCTACGGGTGCAGCAAACTACCCGCTAAATTCCCGAAGTGAAGCAACCTCCCTCAATGAGATAGGTAGGCCACTCGGTACTTCAAGAACCCGGTAGTTTGTGCACCCCATCTTGGGGCTACCCGAGGTGCAAGAAACAGTAAATAAAATAATACAACTGTGGCTACAACCTCAACCCAGATGTGCCCCACAAAATAATATTACATCACTTTACAAATTACATGAATGAAAGAAATGAAAACGCTCTTCTCACATCCTCCGGCTATTCATCCACGACGATCCAATAATCCATATCCACAAATCATCAACACAGTATCACAGATATATGCAATCCCCACTAATCGACGTACAGCGATTAGCAGACGTTTAGCATCATATATACAATCACAGAATCTCACTTAGCCAAGAACTTTAGAATTTCGATCGATTAACAAATCTGTGTCTACCCCATGCATACTCGAGTACACAAACAAATCTGGGCAGAAACCACATATGCCAAAAATCACAATTCTATCATAAAGACCCACTGAATAAAATCGGAGCAACTCGGCCTCGACTCGGACGCGGAACCGCGGCAAAACACACTGTTCTGCCGTGCTTTCACGGTGGTCTTGGGGAGTTACTTCCTCGTTTTTCTTCTGTGTTCTTAAAAAACCTTGCTTGTATTTTTAAAGCCACTGAAATAATTTTTTTTGATCAGTTTTAAAAAACGACAGCAAGCAAGGTCTCGAATTGTGATTTCGTGCAAAGTTTTGTCGATCAAAGTTCTAACTACTTGCTAACGAGCTAGTTAAGGTTTAGTAGGCTCTGATACCACTGTAAGTCGATGTCGCGCACCCCACGCACTTGTAGGGAGGCCGAATTTACAAAAAAAACGATTTTATATGCTTTGGAACACCGACTAAACTCCAGGATCATTACGGAAACCTTAACTAGCATATCTACTTAGAGGTTTAGCAACTCATTAAGAGTGTTATACCTCTATGTATAAGTCCTTCGGTTCTTATTCTCCTACTCCTTGAGCTCCTCGAAAATTGGATCAAGCTTGCAACGTCGGTCTCCTCGCGTCAAAGACGATCCACCCGAGAGTATGTACTTTGAGCTTCAACCTCTAAATTGAGGTAACTAGGGTACCTAGTTCGCTAATCTAAGTAGCCTAGACGATGTAGAGAGTGATTATGGATTGATTTGTCTCAAGAACCATAGGTTTCCCAACATATGAGAGCTTTTAGGGTTGAGGAAGAAGAAGAGAAGCTTGGAGGAGAGAGAGTGTCGATGATGATAATGATATGAAGATAGCTAATGTTGATGACTTTGAAGCAAATAATAAATCAACAATTATATCAAAATGCCACCATGCCTCAACAGTCTTCTCATGAATCACCAAGTAACCATGCTTCGTTTATTGCCAAGTAACACCTCACACCTCCACCTCATTAACCATTTAACGAAATGGATTAATCCACAAATGAGGTGTTTTCTTCTAGAAGCACTCTTGCACAATTACAAGAATACCCCTCACCGTATATACATACCCGTATTCGTATTCCGAAAAATACGAATACAAAGAGACGAAAACACTCTAATAATCTAATATTAGGATCTGGCTTAAACCAAAACCCACTAGTATTATCCGTCCGAACATGATCCATGTAGCCAGTACACGTATATGATCGAACCCTGCCGTAGTACTATATAGCCTCTACATAGTTTAGCCCGAAGCAGGGAAACCCTCTGTGTGGGACTCTAAAGACTCGACAGTATACTGGCAGTGGGTTTAACCACAAGCACGTCAGCTGTACTAGCTGCACGTAACGGCTATCCAGGTATCTGTCAATAAGAAGGCCAATGAGCAAACTCATCAGAACTCATACTGAGCCTCTCTGTGACAATCTCAGTACAGTCTGGTCTGTTCGTCTAAGAGTATTGCATATCGGTTTTAGGAGGGCGGTAACCGTTAGACCCCTAATAGCGAAATAAGTCATGTCAAAGTAGAGCCCAATACACCCTGAGAAACTACTGGAGTACCTACCAGTAATTCTCGCTTGCCCTGGCCAGGGACTTTGTGTAATGGCTTTCCAAACACAGCGCGATATCAACCCCAAATACCGGGAGAGACGATCCTATCTAACCATTACTGCCTCTAAGTGGTTCGGGACTGCACCCAACTACTACCTGTTTGCACGATTCTACTAAGCCGTGGTAGGATAGTAATCTAAGAACAGTGGGAACACACTCAAGACGAAGTAGTGATATCAAGTCAACGGACTAATCTGTACTCATGTCACCTAGGAACTACCACCTAACGATATGTATAATACCAACCAGCAGTTCTCATCGATTCCTGTCCAGTGTAACTCATAACTTAATGAGCACCTACATACTATCTCCTCTACGGTGTGCCAATGGCTGTAGGACATACCATCTCCCTTGCTGGGATGATAAGCGTATACACTAGTCTACTCTGGAGTATTGATGCCCCGTCTCGATAATCCTATGACTAGAGACCTATGTAAGGATGTGCTTATAAACCACCCAGCCCCCACTAGTGTGACTACCATCACAACGCTGGTAGTCAAGCAAAGATCCTAAGGGCTCTACCAATATGTATAAGAGATATGCTAAAAGAAACACATGCATGTATTAAGGTAGAAACAAACCAAATAGTATACTACCATATTGAGCAAGACTGTTATTATATCTGTGTATATTCCAAGCTTCCAAAATATAATATACAAACCAGAACTATAGAATAATAGCTTCTAGGGCATATATCACTAACGGAATGTACGTATATGCCAACAACATTGCCATGGGGTTCGGGGACTTCATTGTAAGGTTGCTTTACTTACGACAGTGCATAGGCAAGACTAGCACGAGTGCAAAACATATACAACATTTATATATATCATCACATGCAGGTAATAAGCATCACAGAGAAGCGATAAATAAGATGGAATAGCGGATAAATAAGGAGCCCCGTGTTTCATTTGAGCCACAAATGAAAACTAATGTTTCTCGGTCGTGTGGATAGCTCGAACATCACCTAAAATAAAAAAAACCTACGAGCACAGCAAGCTACCCGTCAATTCTAGAAGTGAGGCGACCATCACTCAATGACATGAGTGGGTCACCCGCCACTTCAAGGAATCTGGTAACTTGTGCACTCCACCATGGGTCTATCCTAAACCCTTACAAGTGCGGCGAATAACCAGCCTATTCTAGAGCGAGGCGGCTCAAACTTGCCACTGCGAGACGACCACCTAGTCATACTCTAGAACCCGGCTATTCGAGCACTTCTCCATGGGTTATCCTAATACAAGAATGAATATACAATGATAATATCGACCTCAATCCAGTCGTGTTCTAATAAAAGAATATACATCAAACGGTAACGATGGCTACAATCCAGCCGCTTGTCCTGAATAAGCGAATATAAAAATATTCTACGAAGAAGGGCTATCCACAACGACTATCCGATAAGCCATTGCAAGATATACATCATCACGGCGGAAGCAAGTATTTGAAACCTCGTCTAATCGACCTATAGCAATTAGAGGACGTATACAAACACATATACAAAACACAAAAATATAAACGATGCAAAAGTTTCGATTTAAAACTTTCTGTGTTGCCCAAATACAAAGATAACATTAAATGAAATCTGGGCCAAATAAAATATTACCAAAAACCAAGTTTTCATGAAAGAAAGCAACTCGAAACAACTGGGGACCAGAAGCTATAGAAAAACCGACCAAGTCGGTATTTTGGACAATTCTTGCGATTTTGTCTTTGAATTAGGTCCTCGTGTTTCTCTTCAAGTTCTTATATCTCATGACAAGATCTCTGCACTTGTTTAAAAAAAAATCAGAGATCATAAAAAAATCCACAGAAACTTTGGTTTTGAGTTTATCAAAAAATGAAAATTTTTAGTTTCAAAATGTAAATATCATCTAAACGAGTTCTAGTGTTTGGGTGGCTCTGATACCATATTGGTAGACGATCATGCTCATGCCGCAAACTTGAGGCCAAGGTGGAATACAAAATAAAAATTTTAAAGACAAGAGCACGAACTACTACGACCTAGAATCGAATCCAAACACTATTGTTGGGAAACCACCCGCGCGCGCAAACGCGTATGTTTGGAAATTGAGATTGTTTTTAAGAAAAAAGGATTGCGCACGGGAGATCGTTCTCGTTTTAAAATTTATAACCGTAAGTGCACGGCGCGTTGTAGCGAGCCGGCAAGTACGGGTCGATCCGCAGGGAATTGTGTATTAAGTATTGTTGTTTAAGGTTCAACAAATTAACAAATAGTTTGGTTGTCACAAAATTATAAAAGAATACGAAAACAAAGAAAAGCAAGAAAACAAGTTAAGAGAAATGGTTGTGGCTTTGGTTTGGATGGTTGAATCGCGACGTTTCCTTCTACACTCTCTTGATCATGAATTGTCCATTCCTTACTTGTCGAAGCGGTTGCGAGGCACAAGTCGTCAAATTCCGATATTCACCGCAAAGAACGAAATAAGTCCGTTTTGATCACTTACCGTTTGTATGTCCGAGCTTGGGGGTATTAACACTAAACACAAGGGTTAGCAAGTATACCACAACAACAAAAACACAAAGTGATTAGTGAGAGCAAATGATTTTAATATTAAGTGTGCTAAGTGTTTGTGATGGTATATGATATATGAAACTAAAAGATTTGTCAAGTCTCTTAATCACAAAATATCATATCCAAACTTAGCAAACTTAACACCAAATTGATTCTAAGCTTAGGCTTGCAAGATGGAGTTTGTGGGGAGAATATGGTATGTGATGAGGTTACAAGGTAACCATGGAATCAACATACCATATCAACCCATTCCAAGTTGCAATACTAAGTTTATAATCTCATAAAGCACATAAAACAATCACAAGAAGTGGAGGAGGCAAAGCCTTTCATCTCACTTCCTCACCAATACCACAACCAAAGAAATTAGTTAAGCATGGTAAAATAAAAGCAGGTAAAGAAAAGAAAGCAAGAATAAAACAATAACAAAAGCAATATATTAACACTTGAAGAAATAAGATACAAGATTTTGGTAGCTTGTTCAACCTCCTTAATGAAGCTCTCCAAAGAGAGCTTCAAGTGGGAAGAAGAAGAAGAAACCAAGTGAAGTTCACTCACCCTCAAGCCAAACCAAAAATACAAAACAAACTATGAAATATACATGAATGAGAGAATATACATCAGAGAGCTATTCCCTTGCCCACTGATATGCTTTTATAGGCACAAAAGAGGAATAAAAAAACAATAAAAATAAGCTGACTTGGCAGCAAGGGATAGACAGAGAAAAGATAGGGTCCATTGGGGCTTCTACGGCCGGCGAGCTCGGATCTCATAAGGGTCTCGCCGGGTCAAATCCGAGGAGTAGGGCTCGTGTTTGTTGTGAAGTCTTGTGTGCTCTCCACAATCACTCTGGTGTTGCTTGCTTTATCTGTTATGACCTGGTTTGCCTTTAGAGTTTTGGAGGGAAATTTGATGTTAATATCACATCACAACTTTAAGCATTCAATGCTCATGTCCCCCCCCACTTGCTCAAGCCATCAATTGTGTGTGCCATGGGCAGCCCCACCATGGTCCATGTGTCAAATAGTTGTGTGCAACTTGCATTATGTTGGACCAAAAATAGTGTGCACACATTTATTTACAAAAAGAACTCTTTGGATATCGATCGGTTGTTTGTTCTGTTTGCAGTATCTGCTCCCAAATGCTATATCCGTGATATTGAGTGTGTTTTTAGTGTTGTATCATGAATACCTGTAAACTGTAATTTCTGAGCAGACACTGATTAATAGCACCGATATATAACAAAATAGATAATGAATGAGCGGTATTAAAATGCAGTTTTCTGTGGTGAACAAATACCCCTAAACTTATCTTTTGCTCGTCCTGAGCAAAACAAAAAATCCTAACCTCACTTTCGCAGGGAACGCAATTGCACTGAGCACGTGCAACAAGCCGTTAAACCTCTAGGTGTCCCTAGTAGGAGGAGTGCTGTCTCCTGAGGGTTTTCAGCGGATTACACCTACAAAATCCCGTCAAGCTAGTTTCATAAGTTAACGTCGATTCTACTCCTACAGTTTAGTATCTAAGTTAGAAATTCTATCATCCTAAATTAGAAATATTCAACCCTTATGTTTCACACCTCCTGTCTATTTACGCTCAGATCCTATACGTTTTTACAGTTTAGAAAGATATTGGTATTTCTTGAGTTTTCCTTCTAAAGTCCGGTCTCCAATCCGGAATTTTTATCAATCTTTACGGAAAATATAAGTCTTATTTTTCATCCTTATCTTTCCTCCAAATATCGATTGTATATCCCCACGTGTGTGTAAATTTTCACCCCTACACTTAAAAATTCAATTCAAGCAATAGTACCCTTACCTTAATACCTAATACTACTTCTTTTCATTAATGGATGGACGGTTTTGCTCACACATCTTTCATGCGATTATTAATGTTTCTTGAGGCACTAACAGCAGATTACTGAATGGATGAGCATAAAGCGTAAATAGCAGTTTCCGGGTCTTGACTTTATTTTTTTCTTTTATTTTTCTTTTTCTTTTCAAGACCGGATATATTTTTCAATGATACTCTTATGGTGGTTAGCTTTAAATACTGTTTTTTCTTTCATACTAGGCTTTCAGGCAAGAGTATTTCTAGGTATCCTCTATTATCCCTGTTAGTTATATGTATGCCCTAGAGGCCATTACTATACATAGGATGTAAATTGTAGTGGATGCTGGGACATATATAGGGAGGACTTTCTTGCTCGACATGATAGTATGCTATCTGGTTGCTCTTTACCTTAACGTGTATACTGATTGTCTCTCTGTTACATGTTGGTAAAGCCCTTAGGATGTGTACTTGACTACCTGGACTATGATGCGGATCATACTAGTGGGGACAGGTAGTCCATAAGTACATCCTTCAAAGTCCCTAGTCGAGGGTGTATCGAGACGGGGCATCGATATACCAGAGTAGACTAGCGTGTACCTTCTCGACCCATACAGATGGGCGATGGATGATCCCATATCCATTGGTGTTTGACATTAGAGATGATATACGGGTGCTCAGTAGAGACTGGGTACACTGGACGGACTCGCCGAGAACTCCCAGATGGTATTATACCTCACGTCAGATGGCAGTTCTCTGGTGACACTGGTACAGAGTAGTCTGTTGACCCGAGATCGTCATAGAATCTTGTGTGGTTCCCACTGTGCTTTGATTTCCATCTTACCACTTCCAAGAGGGCGTGCAAAACGGTGGTTTTTGGGTACAGTCCCGAGTCACATGGAGGCAATGAGCGATAGGAGGGGATTCGTCTCTCCCGGTATAGGGAGTTGATGTTGCGCTGTGTTCGATTGGCTATAACAGGAAATCCCTGGCCAGGGTTGCTGAGATTTACTGGTAAGTGTTACCAGTAGTTTCTCGAAGTGTTATAGACCTCATATCGACATGACATATCGAGCTATTGGGGTCTGACGTTTACCACCCCTAGGCGAGATATGCGACATATCAAACGATCAGACCGGACTGTACGGTAGTGTTACTGGTTGGATTCACAGGAGTGTGAGCGGGCTAGCTCGTCGATCTTCTGATCGCTCAATACCCGGGTGGCCGTTACGTTTAGCAGACCGCTTGCGGCTTGTGGGTGTTTGATATGATCATCACCTGCTGCCGGCGTATTGACGAGTCTTTAGAGTCCTACACAGAGGTTTCCTGGCTCAAGCGAAACGAAATAGGAGCGCATATGAGATATGTGCGGGACCGAGAATAATACGAGTATGTGATACTGTATTCGATTCTCACGATGTGACATTGATCGGTTATATGCGATATAGCCGGGTTATCGGATCAAGTGTTGATTCGATAAGATGTTACTAATGATACCAGTCGGTTATGTGCGTCATGACCGGATCGTTAAATCAAGTGTTGATTTAATAATTTAATGCATAATTATATATATTTGATATATTACTTTGCATTAACTAGTATCGGTTCACTTTAAATGGATTTTCTCGCTCGGTTGTGCGCATTGCATATGCGATATGATTTTGTGCACTTGTTTGTATCATATTTGATGATACATGCAAATTAAGGTTTGTGTAAAGAATTAAACCTTGGTTAAAGAAATGGTTAGGGTTTTTATTTGATTATTCATTTATTCATTTGTTTTTATTTTTGGAAAATAAATTGCATAAAATAGAATGGTGGCTTTCTTTTGTTTTCTTTCATGAAGCTTCATGAACTTTTGACTTAGTCACCATTTTGTCTCATGCTTAACCCTAACCAATTCAATTAACTCAAGTTAATTCTCTACACCTAACCATGGTGAGAATTATGATAAGAATGGATTTTTATTTATTCTTTAAAGCTTATCATAAACTTATCATAGCTTTATCTTCTTCTTCTTCTTCATCTTCAATGAAGAAACCTCCACTTCATCAATGGTGATTGATGAAGATGAGTGAGAAATCCAATTCTAAAGTCTACCCACTTCCTATTTCTTCATCCTCTACCTCTTGCCAAGTAGTAGAGTGTGTTTCCTTCACAAGTTTTCAAGGCTCGGTGAAGGTGGAGCTTGATCTAGTGATGCTTCGACGTAGATCATCTTCGGCACGTTGTCGATGACCTAGCCCGTCCATTCTCCGATGAAGTCGACGCTAGAGCCCGGGATCCGTCTTGGACAGCGAGGAGACTTCATTGCGGAGCCGTGGAGGTGGAGCACCGGATCTACAAAGGTTGTATATCCGTATTCTCATAGTTAAGTGTTAACTAGTTAGCTTTTTCGCCTAGTTTTCTAGCAAACGATCCGTAGTCGGGTTTCTCGGCACCTAGAATTTTTGAAATTGGCATGGTTGATGTCTTGTGAGACCTCTTGAGAGTGCCTAGGAACCCTACAGTGGTATCAGAGCCTAGCTAGAGCCTTAGGCGAAGTCCAGACGGAATTTGAAGTCCGAACGAACCCGAAACCCCAAACCAAACTTGCTCTCTGTCCTTTTTTCAAAAACTGGGATTTTTCCAAATTAAAAATTACTAAAAAATTCAGCAGAGAAAAATAAGAATTACGATGCAAAAATATTTCGGTAAACAGTAATTAGTGCGGCGGAACCGCGGCAGAAGCCTAGCTTCTGCGGCGGTTCCGCGGCTCTCTGGTGACGTCAGCCCTATATTTTTGCACAGTAATTCCTGATAAATTCTTCTGAGTTTTCTGGGAATTTTTAAAATTTATTCAAGAGTTGAATAATCTGGGATTGTTTTGGGGATTCGGTGTTTCGATCGGAGTATCAAATTTTGTCTGTGTGGCTTTCCGGATAAATTTTAGAATATGTTAAAAAGTTCGACCGGATATAAATACCCAATTTTTCCCCTGTCGGGAAATTTCCAAGTGTTGGATTTTTCCGTAGTTTAACGACGTTCTAAGTAGTGCAAGTAACGCGATGGACCCTCTAGAAGACAACAAACCTTAACTCGATTATGTGACCGTCTTGAACTGCCCTTTGAACCATCGGGTTTGGGGCAGTACGGCGTGCCACATGTGAGGCGTTGGCTTGACCCTTCTACGGCTGGACCGTTGGTACTGAGGCACGAACTGAATGTTGTTAGACTTATTTCATGTGTTGATCTGTATCGGGAAAACTTGGGTGTTCGAATATTCAATCGGAAAGTTTAACATTTTCTGTTTATCTGGAATGGGATACAATAATTGGAATCCACAAATAGTTATGAGATAACTGAATGAATGTTATAAACATAGCACTTTAGTCTCACTTGATCGGTTGCCACGGAATTTTGATGCGATCAAAACTCCGTCGCAATCACGTAGCGTACGCGGATACTCGCCGGGTAAACTTAATAGACAGCCTCACCCCATAGCCCCGACCAAGTGACTGTAGGAGAACCCCGTCGCCGAAAGCATCTGTCCGGGTGCTCGCGGTAGCGGTGTTCCGCCTTGGTGCACTTCGTCGACGGTATCGGGGGTGCGGCCGCCTACTGAAGTTTGCGACGAGTATTCGATTAGGATGTCGGGAATCTTGTTGAATTGCCCGACTTGATATTGAAAAGAGTTTTCGATAATGAGACTAAAATGCGGGGTTTATAATTATTAGGCATGCGATGTCTAAGGAATTCATTCGGTCAGGCATGTGATGTCTGAGGTGGTTGCGGATTCCAACTGTTGTAGTTTTACACTTTCTTTTCTGTGACCGTAAGTGTAATATGTGATATCGCCGGTTTCGTTGCTATATGCCAACGACAATTGGGATGCGCATATTTACTTACGTTGATGACATGTGATGTTATGTGTTGCTGGATATGTTATATTGGATCGTCGTGTTTGAATAGCCGGGGGTTTTTATGTGAGATGAGTGTTTTTCATTTTCATTCATGTAAAAACTTGTATGTAATATTCTTTTATTGGGGCACTTCCAGGTTGCGGATGTTGTCACCCTTTGTATATTATTTACTTGTCCGCACTAGGATAGACCCAAGGTGGAGGGCACAAGTAACCGGGTTCTGGAGTCCAGTGGGAGACCAACTCGAGGAGTCGAGTCCGGGTCTCCTAACTCTAGAATTGGTAGGGTTGCTTGCCGCTCTCGTAGGGGTCTAGGGGTGTGGGTTTGGCTATTCATCACGACCGTGGAATCCGTATTTTATACTGGCTCGTATTGAAAACACGGACGTCCTAGTATATCCAATATTTCATATGATTCTTCTGCTGCGATATCTGTGATGTGATCATGTGATGTTCTGTGATAGATACAGTATATAGTATATATGATATATTATATAGGCGTTACTTATGTTTTACACCCGCGCTAGCCCTGCCCCGCTCTGCCGTTAGTTACCTAACCTAACGGTGCACGAGGGGACATCGAGGCAAATGCGGATGGCATAAGTGTACGTCGTATTTATCTGTGATGTTTAGGTACTTAATTGATGGGACTTCATTAATGTGATTAATGAAATAAAAGAAACCTAAGATGTTGTAGAATCGAATTTCAAAATAAAACAGGTAGCTACAGTTCTTGCTTTGCACAGCGGTATATGTGATATATCCCGCACCTCATTCGACGAGGAAAGGACCGAGATCCCTTCACCGGGAGTGACTCCTTTAGCAATAACTGGCAGATGCTACACACTCGGTTTGTCTTTTGATTGCTTTTAAGTGTTTTTGCTTTGCACAGTGATATATATGATATATCCCGCACCTCATTCGACGAGGAAAGGACCGACGATCCCTTCACCGGGAGTGACTCCTTTAGCAAAACTAGAAAAGCCTCAAAAGCATTCCATTTTTTAAATCATTCGATCCTACAAACGATATCAAGTTCATTACGCAATAGGTTTTCAGAAAAACCTGTCGTAGCCCTCCGTCATTTCAGATAAGTACTAGTTAGTATTCGTGCTACGTTTGTTGACTATGTTAAGGCGTAGTGTGCGGTAGCTAATTAGTGCTTATCTGCATAAGCATATGATGTGATTGGATTAGGGTAGTCGTGCGACTTTGTTGACTATGTTAAGGGTCGTGCGGGTGGGTTTAATTCAATCGGGAAATGACGGGTTGAACTTGACTAGCACTTATGATTTGTTGACTATGTTAAGGTCATATAGCTGCTAGGGGAAAAATATTATCGGGAATTTCAAGTGTTAAAATTTGCAATGAGATTGCATACCTTCTATGAGATAGTTGAATCCCGATACCTGCTGCGAGTAAGAGTTACTCCTGAGAGAGTTTTATACATTACAATTAACCGATCAAGTAGGTGTCTAGAAAGGTGTTAACGAGGTTACGCCTCTGGGAAAACGAGGTTTACATTAATTAGGTCGTGCGAAAGCACGGGGGACCTCCCTCAAAGTACCGACACTGGCCTGGCTGAAAGATTGGCGAACTTGTAGTATGAAATTAATCCCGGCTAGTCTTTCCTTTTAGGGTTTGAAGGAAGATTTGATAAAAAGCAGTGGGAGCCATCCTGATTAGATAAAATAATAACCAATCTATTCTTGCAAGAGCGCACGCTGAGTGTTTTCTTCTCTCTCTCTCCTGGTAGCGACCATATCACGCCTTAATCAAGATAATAATACGGATTATTGACCGAACCCGCTTGTTATACTGAGCTGGGGAACGTTGGTCCCGCTCCAACTTATAATTGTTATAAGACAGAGCAGGAAATTGGGGAATACCAGATTTCCCGTGCAGCCCAAACGAAGAGAGTGCATGCTGATGCATCATCTTCGGGTGTGTTCATTACAAAGAACTGTTTCTCAGTATCCTTTACGTCCTGGGTATGTGATACCAGATCAGGATCCCAGATATGTAATCTGTTACATAGGGCTATAAAAGGTAGAGAACTGAGAACGGGTGATAAGTTTCATAAGGCAGAAAACGGGGCAAGTGTTGCAGCCAAGTCTGTTGGTCACTGTCACCCTGTATTACGAATACATTGATTCTGAACGAATGTCATTAGATACCGAACCTGATATACAAAATCATATCTGTCTCTTTATTAGTAAAGAAACGATAAAATTTTGTATTGTTGGATAATGTTTTGAACATTTCCTATATCAAAAGTTGATCGGTTCAGGCACGTTATCTAAAAGCGTTGATGTTCTAAATCAAACTACAGTTCTTAGTATACGGAACACAGACAAGAGGAAGAGTTCAGAAATGAACGAATCCTTCTTGAGGTATTGTAGACTAGGTCATATCAATGCGACCCGACTGGCTGAGTTACATTTAGATGCATATTTAAATCAGTTTGAATTTACATCTTGTGAAACTCGCCAGTCATGTCACAAAGATATCATGACCATAGCCCTGTTTATTGGAAACAGAGAAAGGGTTAGTGAACTCTTGGGATGATACATGTTGATGTATGTGGGTCCCCTGTCTACACATGCCAGGACTGGTTCTTTATACTTCATTACGTTCTCTGATGATCTCTTTAGATTCAGACATATGTTCTTGTTGAAACACAAGTCCGAACCTTTTGAGATATTCACAGAATATAAGTTAGAAGTAGAGAACCAAAATGAGGGTATAAGTATTATGTCCTATGATAAGATCAAGGAGGAGAATACTTGAGCACGGAATTCCTGGATTATTCCAAAGGAGAATGAGATTCTCTCTCAGCATTACTCCTCCGTATACACCATAGCACGATGGTATATCGGGGCGGAGCAATCACACCTATGTGATAAGGTGTGCTCTATGATGAGTACTACGGAGTTACCTGTTTCCTTTTTGGGAGTTATGCACTTGAGAAGCTGCATACCTATTGAATAGGGTTCAAATCAAATCAGTTGCCTACCATTTCATATGTGATATGGAAAGGGAAGAGCCCATGTCTTAAGCTAGTTAAGATTTAGGGTTGCCCGGCCTATGTCTAAAAGCAAAATCCGGACAAGCTCGAGGCAAGGTCTATTATGTACAACTGGAAAGGTTCCAGCTATACAAATTACAGCAGATGATTTGGTAGAACTAAAGGATTCAATAGTAACCAACGAACCTCAACCTCTCCGCCGATCTAGTAGGGTTCCTCACCCACCGAAGAGATACTTCGGTTTCTCGATAACAGTGGGAGTGAGGATTGCATCATGAGATGATGACCCAACTAGTTTCGAGCTGGCCATCAGGAGTGAGACTCTGTAAGAATGGCTGGATGTTTATCGATCTGAGATGGAATCCTTATACACCAACAAAGTATGGACTTTGGTTGCTATATCTGAAGGGTTAAATCCCCATCAGGAGCAAGTATATCTTGAGAAGATTACTTGGTGTAGATGGAAAGGTTGAGACTTTCAAAGCTAGACTTGTTAAAGTTTTCGTCATCGACCAGGCGTGGATAATGATGAAACCTTTTCAAGTAGCTATGCTTAAGTCCATCCAGATCCTACTTGCCACGGCTACATACCATGACTACGATATCTAGCGGTTGGGTGTCATGACTCCTTTTCTAAATGATGTTTTAGAAGAGAACGTCTATAAGTACACAGCCAGAGGGCTTCGTAGACAGTGGGAGCAGCGGAAACGTGTGCAAGATGTTTTATAGGATAAAGCAGGCATTGCGGAGTTAGAACATCTGTTTTGATGAATTAGTCAAAGAGTTTGACATCATCAAAATGGTAGATGAATCTTGTATAAACAAAAAGGTAGTAGAGAGTATGGTGACGATCCTCGTAGAGTACGTGGATGACATACTCTTGATGGGGAAGGAGTTTCCTATGCTACGCTCGATCAATCTCCGCTTATCACGATGATTCTCCATATAGGATCAAAGTGATACCTCCTAAATCCTGGGTTTTTAGATCTATGAGATAGATCTAATTGGATGTTAGGACTCTCACTAGTTGTAGTGAGACGGTATCAACCGATCCTGGGGAGAATCACTGGAAGGGTTCCAGGGTGATAATGACGACTGAGTGTCAGTCGCAGGCATTGTCTTTACCCTCAGTAAAGGGACGGTATGTTGGAAGAGTTCCAAGCTAGATACCGTGGCATACTAGAAGATAAAGGCAGGATACATCGCTACTTAAGATGCTACCAAAGAGGCAGTCTGGGTGTATATTGGTTCATGAGATGAACTACGTTCCAACCATTGTGAGACAATGGAGTTGTGGCTTATGTTAGTGTATATGCCCTAGAGGCCATTACTGTATCATACTAGTTTGTATATTACTTAATGGATGCTTGGGATATTCACCTTGTATATACAATCTTGCTCAAAATAGTAGTATGCTACTTGGTTTGTTTCTACTTCAATGTGTACATGTGTTTATTTTTGTATATCGCCTATACACATTAGTAGAGCCCTTAGGATCTTTGCTTGATTACCAGCAATGTGATGGCCGTCACACTAGTGGGGCTGGGTAATCTATAAGCACATCCTTATGCAGGTCCCTGGTCGCAGGACTATCGAGACAGGGCATCGATACTCCGGAGTAGACCAGCGCATGCGCTTCTCATCCCAGTGTGGGAGACGGTCTGTCCCACAGCCGTCAGTACGTCGTACTTGAGATAGTATGCGGGTGCTCGTTAGGTTACGGGTACACTGGACAGGACTCGTCGGGAACTGACTAGTTGGTATTATACCTATCGTCAGTTATCAGTTCCCAGGTGACATGAGTACAGCTTAGTCCGCTGACTTGACACTGTCACTTCGCCTCGGGTGTGTTCCCACTGTACTTTGATCACTACCCTACCACGGCTCAAAGGAGTCGTGCAAACAGGTGGTGGTTGGGTGCAGTCCCGAAGCACTTGGAGGCAGTGACGGTTAGACAGGATTCGTCTCTCCCGGTATTGGGAGTTGACATCGCGCTGTGTCTTGGAGAGCCATTACACGAGTAGTCCCTGGCCAGGGCAAACGAGATATACTGGTAGGTTTCCAGTGTTATCTCAGGGTGTTTGGGGCTTCGCTCCGGCACGACTTGTACCGCTATTGGGGGACTGACGTTTACCGCCCCCTAGGCCCGCCATGCGATGTATCAGACGAATAGACCGGACTGTACGGAGAATGTCACGCTCAGGCTCAGTAGGAGTTCAGATGGGTTTCGCCTCGTCGGTCTTCTTGTCGGCATTACCTGGGGACCGTTACGCACAGCTAGTGCCGCTTGCGGTCTGTGGTTAAACCCACTGCCAGCGTAGTGTCGAGTCTTTAGAGTCCCACACAGAAAGCTTTTCGCCTTTAGGCAAAAGAGTAGAGGTCGCATGGTATTGCGACAGGTCGCATGGTTTTGCGACAGGGTTCGGTCACATCCGTGCACTTGTGCACGTACAGTGTCCGGACAGTTTACACTAGCGGGCTTTGGTTTAAGCCAGATCCTAGTGTACCTTATGGGATTGGATTTATCCAGTTTGCATTCGTGTTCCTCGAAACGCGGATGCGGGTGTGTATGCACAGTTGACAGGGAGGCAGAGGCTACGGATTCTCATTAGGGTTGTTGACAGTTGACCGTTGACTATTTGACTTTATGCTCAACCCTAATGAGAATATGATATGTGATTAACTATTATATTAATTAAGTATTATGGTGATATGGTTGTTGACTTGTTGACTTTTGTTGACTTGTTGACTTTGTTAACTTGTTGACTTTTGTTGACTTGTTGACCGGTTGACTAGGCTTGACTAGTTGACCATCATGATAACCATGGTTATCATTTCATGCCAAAGACTTTTACTTGCTTGTTCATTTGAGTAAAATGAGTGCATGACATGATAAGCTTATGGTTGCTTCAAACCATCACATAAGACTTTTTTGATATGATGAGTTATGATCACTTTGGATTATGAGAGGGTGAAAGACAAAAGAGTTGCTCATTCTTTCTTGCTCATTCTCTCTCTTGTTCTTGAGCTCTCCTCTTGCTCTCACCCTCAACCTCTTGCTCCCTCTCTTGATCTATGGTTCTCTTGTCTCATGAGTTGAGAATCAAGAACCATAGATAAAATCCCATTCTAAATCATCTCTACTCATTCTAGTTCACTAGGTTTAGCAAACCAAGTGAACTAGTTTCTTCAAAGAACGAAGAAGGAGCTAAAGGTTGGAGCTTTCAGGTGGATCTATCTTCGGCGTACGGAGACAACGAGAAGGAGCCATCGAACCACCATCGGAGCTTGAAGAGAAGGAGTTCAAGTTTAGGTATAACCATCTTCATCCGAGTAGCTAAATATCTTTAGCTTAGTATGCTAGTTTTAGTTTAGGTAAAGATCCCGACCTAGCTTAGTCCATGTTGCCTCTTGCGTTAAAATTTTGATTTTATACCGTTTCCGTCTCCCCGTAAGAACCGGGGGTCGCAGCGTGGACTTACACTGGTATCAGAGCCTAACTAAACTTAAACTAGCTTGGTAGTGAAGTGTAATGAAGTTCGGAACCGGAAAAATCCAAAAACCAAACTTTTAAATATAAAACTGAAAACTGAGTTTCTGTTGAAATTTTTTCTCGTCAAATTGAAAAACTTTATACTCCTAAATTCGGCTCAGGGTTTTGTGTGAACACCCAAGAAAAACGTTGCCCTAATTCGTTCAAACCGCCGCGCTTCCGCCGCACGAGGTAGGCATTTGCCGCGGAAGCGCCGCGTTTTGTCGTCTTCTCTGCATCGTTTTTCGTGCAGTGTGTGTCTGTGTTGGTTTTGGGATTTTTGGAATGTATTATATGTGCCCAGATTTTCCAGAAAAGAAATTTCCTTTTGGGGTCCTATAATTCCGTATTTTTTTCCGAACTTCGCTGCACTTTGACTATGATGGTTATATCTGTAATGTTTGCATGTATTGAACGTCGGCCAATCGCTATAAGTCGATTGGTCGGGGTTATACATGATCTGTAATGTGCTGGAATGTGTATATAAATATATTGGATTGTCGCGGGTGAATAGCCGGGGTTGTGAGACGAGAGTTTTCTTTTCTTGCAATTCATGTAAATTTGTAAATTGATGTAATAATTATTTGTATGGCCGCACAACCGGGTCGGGGTTGTAGCCGTCATTGTATAATTTCTTTTTACTGTTTTTGCTCCTAGGATAGACCCATGGAGGGGTGCACAAACTACCGGGTATGCCGAAGTGTCGAGTGGCCTACTCATGGAGATGAGGGAGGTTGCTACGCTTCGGGTACTTGGCGGGTAGTTTGCCGCACCCGTAGGGGTCTTGGGTGGGATTTTGGCTATTCACCGCGACCGTGTAATCTGTTTTTGTTACAGGCTCGTACAAATTACAGATTCCTAGTATATCCAATGTATTTATCTGTGATCTGAAATGTTTATCATTGCAGTATATCTATATATGATATTATTTAGGCGTTGCTTATGTTTTACAGACGCGCTAGCCCAGCCCCCGCTCTGTCGTTAGTTAAGTAACCTAACGGGTAATGACGGGGCCCCGTGGCGAATGCGAATGGCATAAGCGTACGTCATATTTTGGTTGTTTTCTGCAATGGTAGGATTAAATGATGGGACGCATTAAAAGAACTAATGCAAGAATATCACGCATTAAAAGAACTAATGCAAGATAATAAACCAAGCTAAAGTCGTTGGAACACTTTCGAAAAACCACTCGGTTCTTTTCAAAAACAACTTTTAAATGCGGAGCTTGAGCCACTCCTTTTAAAAGCTATCTCGTTCCATCGACCAAATCAAGTTCACTACGTTCACGGTTTTGCCAAAACCATCCGTAGCCCTCCGTCGTTTCACATGAATAGTCAATAGTATTCAAGCTGTGTTTGTTGGCCAAAGTCAAGGCACAGTGATTGGTAGCTATTGGGTATTCATGTGCAGCATAGATAGATGCGTTGGTTTGGAACAGCCGTACTGCCTTGTTGGCCAAAGTCAAGGGTAGGTGCGGGTGGATTCAAATTAACCTGGAGAACGACGGGCAGAACTTGACATATGACTTATGATTTGTTGGCCAAAGTCAAGGTCATAAGAGCATGGGGAAAAAATCCACATCGGGAGTTTCATAAGTACTGAAACTTGCTAGATTTGCATACCATTTGGAGTATGATGATTCTGGTAGGATTCCTTCAGTTTCATCACGCAATGATATTTGGATCCCGATCCTACTGTGAGTATATGCTACTCCTCGGGAAATTTCTCACTTAACGATCAATGCTATAAACCTAGTAGGTGCCTAGAAAGGTGTTAGCGGGGCTACGCCCCCAGGGAAAAGAGGTTCTTTAATTAAGGAACTTCGCGAAAGCGTTGGAAAACCTCCCTCGAAGTACCGACACCGGCCTGGCTGAACGGTTAAGCAAGTATTGTACGGTGGGATTGATCCTGACTGATTCTTCCTTTATGGTTTGAGGAGGGATTCGAGAAACAGTGGGAGCCATCCTGTTTAGACAAACTAAAAACCACTCTAAACTTGCAAGAGCATCATGCTGAGTGTTTCTTCTTCTCTCTCCTAATTGCAGCGACCAATCAACATGACTGGACTTAAGTTACTCCTAGATAAAAACAAACTGACAGGGCCAAACTACAAAGATTGGCTCAGGAATGTCAAGATAGCAATCACTTATGACAAGCTGGGGTATCTTCTTACCACCAAAGCTCCCCCTGTCCCTGGTCCAACTTCCAGCGTCGCGGATAAGGAAATCCGTAAGACTTGGGAGATTGATAGCGCGAAGGCCAAATGCCTCCTGCTTGCCTCGATGGACAACGAACATCAGAGGAGGCATGAGAATATGGACATGGAGTCCATATTGCTCCATACAAAAGAACTGTATGGAGAGCAATCACGTATCGCAAGATACGAAGCGTCGAAAAAGTTATTTTCGACAAGAATGGCCGTCGGATCATCAGTAGCCGAGCACGTGCTAAAGATGATCGGCTTCATTGAGGAGCTCGCTGACCTAGGGATCACATTGGAGAGTGAGCTATATACGGATATAGTTCTCCAGTCCCTTCCTTCCACTTACGCCCAGTTTATACTGAACTTCAACCTACAAGAAAAAGAGGTTGAACTATCAGAGCTCCTCAACATGCTGAGGAGCGCAGAGGGCACCCTACAGAAAGGTAGGGAAACATCCACTTTGTTTGTAGGAGGATCATCTTCTTCTAGGTCCAAGGCGAAAGCCAAGGGAAAGAAGAAGAAGGCCCCCGCCAAACCAAGGGGCGGTGTTGGTAAAGTGGATACGAAGGGAAAAGGCAAAGCAACAAAGTTAGCGGGAAAGCTTGTGGATAAGGAAGAATGCTTCTATTGTCATAAGAAAGGACACTGGAAGAATGATTGCAGGGCCTGGAAGGCCAGAACACAGGAATTGAAGCAGGTTGCAGCTTCAGCTTCAGATGTGTATGTTATTGAAAACTGTCTTTCAATAAACTCTACTTCCTGGGTATTGGATACCGGATCAGGATCTCATATCTGTAATTCTTTGCAGGCGTTGAGAAACCGTAGGGTTTTGAAGGCAGGTGACATGACCCTCAGAGTTGCAAACGGAGCTAGCATGGATGCTAAAGCCGTGGGGGACTATCACCTGGGAATGTCAGATGGACATGTTTTGGTTTTGCGTAATTGCTTTTTTGTACCCAACGCAACTTGTAATATCATTTCTGTATCTTTAGTTTCTAAAGAAGGTTATGAATTTGCGTTTGTAAGTAATGTTGTAAACATTCACCTTAATCAAGTTTTGATTGGGTCAGGTACATTGAGTAATGGTATATACGTGTTAAACCAACCACAGATTTTCAACGTCCAGAATACACACAAAAGAAAGTCTCCGGAAATGAATCAGACTTTCTTGTGGCATTGTAGATTGGGTCACATCAATGAGAGAAGATTGACTAAGTTACATACAGAAGGATATTTGAATGCGTTCGAATATCAATCGTATGCCACTTGTCAATCTTGTCTCAAAGGAAAGATGACAAAGACTCCGTTTACTGGACAAGGAGTAAGAGCGAGCGAGCTCTTGGGACTCGTACACAGTGACGTGTGCGGTCCAATGTCTACACATGCCCGAAGCGGACATTCTTACTTCATTACTTTTACGGATGACTTCTCAAGGTACGGTTATGTCTTCTTAATGAAACATAAGTCCGAGGCCTTTGGAAAATTCCAGGAGTATAAGAATGAAGTAGAGAAACAGACCGGCAAAAGTATTAAGATTCTAAGATCGGATCGAGGTGGAGAATACTTAAGTGCCGAGTTCCTGGACTATTTAAAAGAGAACGGAATTCTCTCTCAGCTTACTCCTCCATACACCCCGCAACATAATGGTGTATCGGAGAGACGGAACCGAACCCTATTGGATATGGTTCGGTCCATGATGGGTAATGCTGAGTTACCGCGATCATTCTGGGGGTATGCGCTAGAATCAGCAGCGTACCTTTTGAACCGAGTTCCGACTAAGACTGTGCCTTCCACACCATATGAAATGTGGTGTGGGAAGAGACCCTATCTTAAGCACATTAAGACATGGGGATGTCCGGCTTTTGTCAAAAAGCAGCATGCGGACAAGCTCGAGGCACGCTCAGTACAGTGCAAGTTTGTGGGGTATCCAAAGAACTCAAAAGGATATTTCTTCTACTGTGAAGAGGAACAAAAAGTTCTTGTTTCTCGTCATGCCTACTTCCTGGAAACTGAGTTTTTGGAAAACCAGATAAGTGGGAGCACAGTAGAACTGGAAGAAATTCCAGAACCACGGACTGTTACTGAAAGTTTAGTGGAACCAGAAGGTTCGGAAGAACAGGACATTCCTACGCCGCTCCGCAGAAGTAGTAGGCAGTCTCATCCGCCCGAGAGATACTACGGTTTTCTCATAGACGGGGATAGAGAGGATTGCATCATAGATTATGATGAGCCTACTAGCTTCCAGCAGGCCGTTCAGAGCGTTGACTCAGTGAAATGGCTGGATGCAATGCGGACCGAAATGGAGTCCATGTACACCAACAAGGTATGGACGTTGGACATTGCTCCAGACGGGGTAAAACCCGTAGGATGCAAGTGGATCTTCAAAAGGAAGATTGGTGTAGATGGACAGGTTGAGACCTATAAAGCTAGGCTGGTAGCAAAGGGTTTTCGTCAACGACCTGGCTTGGACTACGACGAAACCTTTTCTCCAGTAGCCATGCTGAAATCCATTCGGATCCTTCTTGCCATTGCTGCCTTCCACGATTATGAGATCTGGCAAATGGACGTAAAGACAGCTTTTCTAAATGGAAATTTAGAGGAGTGTGTCTATATGGACCAGCCAGAGGGTTTCATTCAGTGTGGGAGCAGCGGAAAGGTGTGCAAGTTGCTTAAGTCCATCTATGGACTAAAGCAGGCATCGCGGAGTTGGAACATCTGTTTTGATGAGACGGTCAAAGGATTTGGCTTTATCAAAAATCCAGATGAACCATGCATCTATAGTAGATTTGTAGCGAGAACTGTAGTATTCCTCGTTTTATACGTGGATGACATTCTCTTAATAGGAAATGACATTCCTATGCTACAATCTGTCAAGGGGTTCTTGTCACACAGGTTCTCCATGAAAGACCTGGGTGATGCCTCATACATTCTGGGTATACGGATCTATCGTGACAGATCCAAGAGGATATTAGGACTTTCGCAGTCCAGGTACATCGACACCATACTGAAGAGGTTCAGTATGGAAGATTCCAAGCGCGGTAACCTACCGGCTTGTCACGGGATCACCCTCTCTAAAGAGATGTCTCCCAAGACTGATTTAGAGAGGGATCGCATGTCTATTATACCCTACGCTTCTGCGGTAGGCTCTATAATGTATGCGATGTTATGTACCAGACCGGATGTAGCTTATGCACTGAGTGTGGTAAGCCGGTATCAGTCTAACCCTGGGGAGAAACACTGGATAGCGGTAAAGAACATTCTCAAGTACCTGAGAAGGACTAAGGAGATGTTCTTGGTGTATGGCGGAAAAGACCTCCAGATCGAGGCCTTTGCTGACTCCAGCTTCCAGAGTGACAAGGATGATTCCAAGTCCATGTCGGGTTTTGTCTTTACCCTCAATGGAGGGGCGGTGTGTTGGAAGAGTTCCAAACAAGAAACCGTTGCAGACTCGACGATGGAAGCGGAATACATCGCTGCATCTGATGCCGCAAAAGAAGCTGTCTGGATGAGGAAGTTCTTGAAAGAACTTCAGGTGGTTCCGTCCATTGTTGATCCAATACCTCTGTATTGCGACAACAATGGGGCTATAGCTTTAGCGAAGGAACCCAGGTCCCATCAGAGATCCAGGCACATCTTGAGGCGGTATCACCTGATCAGGGAGATCGTAGATCGCCAGGAGATCGAGGTTCGGAGAGTCGCTTCAGAAGACAACACTGCTGATCCATTCACCAAGGCCTTGCCTCAGACTCAGTTCGAGCAGCTGATCGAGATGATAGGTCTTCGATACGCCAGTACATGGCCTTAGTGCAAGTGGGAGATTGTTAGTGTATATGCCCTAGAGGCCATTACTGTATCATACTAGTTTGTATATTACTTAATGGATGCTTGGGATATTCACCTTGTATATACAATCTTGCTCAAAATAGTAGTATGCTACTTGGTTTGTTTCTACTTCAATGTGTACATGTGTTTATTTTTGTATATCGCCTATACACATTAGTAGAGCCCTTAGGATCTTTGCTTGATTACCAGCGATGTGATGGCCGTCACACTAGTGGGGCTGGGTAATCTATAAGCACATCCTTATGCAGGTCCCTGGTCGCAGGACTATCGAGACAGGGCATCGATACTCCGGAGTAGACCAGCGCATACGCTTCTCATCCCAGTGTGGGAGACGGTCTGTCCCACAGCCGTCAGTACGTCGTACTTGAGATAGTATGCGGGTGCTCGTTAGGTTACGGGTACACTGGACAGGACTCGTCGGGAACTGACTAGTTGGTATTATACCTATCGTCAGTTATCAGTTCCCAGGTGACATGAGTACAGCTTAGTCCGCTGACTTGACACTGTCACTTCGCCTCGGGTGTGTTCCCACTGTACTTTGATCACTACCCTACCACGGCTCAAAGGAGTCGTGCAAACAGGTGGTGGTTGGGTGCAGTCCCGAAGCACTTGGAGGCAGTGACGGTTAGACAGGATTCGTCTCTCCCGGTATTGGGAGTTGATATCGCGCTGTGTCTTGGAGAGCCATTACACGAGTAGTCCCTGGCCAGGGCAAACGAGATATACTGGTAGGTTTCCAGTGTTATCTCAGGGTGTTTTGGGCTTCGCTCCGGCACGACTTGTACCGCTATTGGGGGACTGACGTTTACCGCCCCCTAGGCCCGCCATGCGATGTATCAGACGAACAGACCGGACTGTACGGAGAATGTCACGCTCAGGCTCAGTAGGAGTTCAGATGGGTTTCGCCTCGTCGGTCTTCTTGTCGGCATTACCTGGGGACCGTTACGCACAGCTAGTGCCGCTTGCGGTCTGTGGTTAAACCCACTGCCAGCGTAGTGTCGAGTCTTTAGAGTCCCACACAGAAAGCTTTTCGCCTTTAGGCAAAAGAGTAGAGGTCGCATGGTATTGCGACAGGTCGCATGGTTTTGCGACAGGGTTCGGTCACATCCGTGCACTTGTGCACGTACAGTGTCCGGACAGTTTACACTAGCGGGCTTTGGTTTAAGCCAGATCCTAGTGTACCTTATGGGATTGGATTTATCCAGTTTGCATTCGTGTTCCTCGGAACGCGGATGCGGGTGTGTATGCACAGTTGACAGGGAGGCAGAGGCTGCGGATTCTCATTAGGGTTGTTGACAGTTGACCGTTGACTATTTGACTTTATGCTCAACCCTAATGAGAATATGATATGTGATTAACTATTATATTAATTAAGTATTATGGTGATATGGTTGTTGACTTGTTGACTTTTGTTGACTTGTTGACTTTGTTAACTTGTTGACTTTTGTTGACTTGTTGACCGGTTGACTAGGCTTGACTAGTTGACCATCATGATAACCATGGTTATCATTTCATGCCAAAGACTTTTACTTGCTTGTTCATTTGAGTAAAATGAGTGCATGACATGATAAGCTTATGGTTGCTTCAAACCATCACATAAGACTTTTTTGATATGATGAGTTATGATCACTTTGGATTATGAGAGGGTGAAAGACAAAAGAGTTGCTCATTCTCTCTCTTGTTCTTGAGCTCTCCTCTTGCTCTCACCCTCAACCTCTTGCTCCCTCTCTTGATCTATGGTTCTCTTGTCTCATGAGTTGAGAATCAAGAACCATAGATAAAATCCCATTCTAAATCATCTCTACTCATTCTAGTTCACTAGGTTTAGCAAACCAAGTGAACTAGTTTCTTCAAAGAACGAAGAAGGAGCTAAAGGTTGGAGCTTTCAGGTGGATCTATCTTCGGCGTACGGAGACAACGAGAAGGAGCCATCGAACCACCATCGGAGCTTGAAGAGAAGGAGTTCAAGTTTAGGTATAACCATCTTCATCCGAGTAGCTAAATATCTTTAGCTTAGTATGCTAGTTTTAGTTTAGGTAAAGATCCCGACCTAGCTTAGTCCATGTTGCCTCTTGCGTTAAAATTTTGATTTTATACCGTTTCCGCCTCCCCGTAAGAACCGGGGGTCGCAACGTGGACTTACAGCTTATGCCAAGGAACGTCCGTCCCATCAGTGATCCAGAAATATTCTAAGGCAGTATCACCTGATCATGGAGATGAATGATCTCCAAGGAGATCGAGGTTAGGAGAGTAGACTCAGAGGACAGCACAGCGGATCCACTTACAAAGGCCTGTTCCCAGAGAGAGATTTTTATGGGATGGTTGAGTATGAGATACTACAACCACTGCTACAGATGGCCCTAGTGCAAGTGGGAGATTGTTAGTTATATGTATGCCCTAGAGGCCATTACTATACATAGGATGTATATTGTAGTGGATGCTGGGACATATATAGGGAGGACTTTCTTGCTCGACATGATAGTATGCTATCTGGTTGCTCTTTACCTTAACGTGTATACTGATTGTCTCTCTGTTACATGTTGGTAAAGCCCTTAGGATGTGTACTTGACTACCTGGACTATGATGCGGATCATACTAGTGGGGACAGGTAGTCCATAAGTACATCCTTCAAAGTCCCTAGTCGAGGGTGTATAGAGACGGGGCATCGATATACCAGAGTAGACTAGCGTGTACCTTCTCGACCCATACAGATGGGCGATGGATGATCCCATATCCATTGGTGTTTGACATCAGAGATGATATACGGGTGCTCAGTAGAGACTGGGTACACTGGACGGACTCGCCGAGAACTCCCAGATGGTATTATACCTCACGTCAGATGGCAGTTCTCTGGTGACACTGGTACAGAGTAGTCTGTTGACCCGAGATCGCCATAGAATCTTGTGTGGTTCCCACTGTGCTTTGATTTCCATCTTACCACGTCCAAGAGGGCGTGCAAAACGGTGGTTTTTGGCTACAGTCCCGAGTCACATGGAGGCAATGAGCGATAGGAGGGGATTCGTCTCTCCCGGTATAGGGAGTTGATGTTGCGCTGTGTTCGATTGGCTATAACAGGAAATCCCTGGCCAGGGTTGCTGAGATTTACTGGTAAGTGTTACCAGAAGTTTCTCGAAGTGTTATAGACCTCATATCGACACGACTTATCGAGCTATTGGGGTCTGATGTTTACCACCCCTAGGCGAGATATGCGACATATCAGACGATCAGACCGGACTGTACGGTAGTGTTACTGGTTGGATTCACAGGAGTGTGAGCGGGCTAGCTCGTCGATCTTCTGATCGCTCAATACCCGGGTGGCCGTTACGTTTAGCAGACCGCTTGCGGCTTGTGGGTGTTTGATATGATCATCACCTGCTGCCGGCGTATTGACGAGTCTTTAGAGTCCTACACAGAGGTTTCCTGGCTCAAGCGAAACGAAATAGGAGCGCATATGAGATATGTGCGGGACCGAGAATAATACGAGTATGTGATACTGTATTCGATTCTCACGATGTGACATTGATCGGTTATATGCGATATAGCCGGGTTATCGGATCAAGTGTTGATTCGATAAGATGTTACTAATGATACCAGTCGGTTATGTGCGTCATGACCGGATCGTTAAATCAAGTGTTGATTTAATAATTTAATGCATAATTATATATATTTGATATATTACTTTGCATTAACTAGTATCGGTTCACTTTAAATGGATTTTCTCGCTCGGTTGTGCGCATTGCATATGCGATATGATTTTGTGCACTTGTTTGTATCATATTTGATGATACATGCAAATTAAGGTTTGTGTAAAGAATTAAACCTTGGTTAAAGAAATGGTTAGGGTTTTTATTTGATTATTCATTTATTCATTTTTTTTTATTTTTGGAAAATAAATTGCATAAAATAGAATGGTGGCTTTCTTTTGTTTTCTTTCATGAAGCTTCATGAACTTTTGACTTAGTCACCATTTTGTCTCATGCTTAACCCTAACCAATTCAATTAACTCAAGTTAATTCTCTACACCTAACCATGGTGAGAATTATGATAAGAATGGATTTTTATTTATTCTTTAAAGCTTATCATAAACTTATCATAGCTTTATCTTCTTCTTCTTCTTCATCTTCAATGAAGAAACCTCCACTTCATCAATGGTGATTGATGAAGATGAGTGAGAAATCCAATTCTAAAGTCTACCCACTTCCTATTTCTTCATCCTCTACCTCTTGCCAAGTAGTAGAGTGTGTTTCCTTCACAAGTTTTCAAGGCTCGGTGAAGGTGGAGCTTGATCTAGTGATGCTTCGACGTAGATCATCTTCGGCACGTTGTCGATGACCTAGCCCGTCCATTCTCCGATGAAGCCGACGCAAGAGCCCGGGATCCGTCTTGGACAGCGAGGAGACTTCATTGCGGAGCCGTGGAGGTGGAGCACCGGATCTACAAAGGTTGTATATCCGTATTCTCATAGTTAAGTGTTAACTAGTTAGCTTTTTCGCCTAATTTTCTAGCAAACGATCCGTAGTCGGGTTTCTCGGCACCTAGAATTTTTGAAATTGGTCTGGTTGATGTCTTGTAAGACCTCTTGAGAGTGCCTAGGAACCCTACAATCCCAAGTTTCAAGGTGCGTGTATGTGCAATTTGTAGGGTATATACTTTCTAAATTTGGACTCAAGAATAGAAACTATTTTTCAGACTTATCTTTCAGTAAAGCTTCAATACTTTCCCTTCATCTCGACTTAACTCAAGAACTGAACTCAAGATTACCTATTTCCCAAAAAAAACTGTAAGGATGTATACTTACCAAGGTTAAATAGAAAGAGGGTTATTTTTAGGGTTTTCAATTGCTAAGACTAGGATTTAGTTATTTTTATAGTATCAACTAAACTTTCGGAATAAAAATCTAAGTTATCTTATTAGCTAACTTGACGACAAAGTTTTTATATTTTTGTAGAAATTTTTCAATTTTTATGGGTTTTTTAATATTCATGCAATGCAGAATATACACATGATGTAGTGCTCATCCCCAAACCTGAGTTTTACGATGTCCTCATCATTGCCCCCGTCTCCGGTAGCTAGACTTAAACATCAGGGTGAGAGTTTTATTAAAAGAAAAAAGAAAAAACCTAAGACTAATTACAACATATACAAGTTAAAAGACTGGGTCAGTCCAGAAATTAATACCAGCCACATAAAAAATTTGTCAATATAATGCAGTGGCTGGTAAAAGAATATGTATAAAAAGAAGAAAAAGAATGTGTTAGTTGTTAGTGAAGGGCATGGGCGTGTAAAGGTAGAGATCAGAAGACGTTGAAGATGAAGATGAAATTTTGAGGAGGTCAAAGAATTACTTTCTGAATGAATTGAATGCTCAATAAGCACATGTTGAGTTCCGAAGTCAGGTTCGTTTAAAAACTGGAGTTCATCCGTAAAAAGTTCGGCAAAAGAAAGGTTTCTAGGATGTTCCCAAATTGATTCTGGCTCAAACTCACCAAGAATATCAAGTTCATCCGCAAAAATTTCCTCAAAACTCGACATGAAAGAATATTTTTCAATACTGTCTTCCTCCCTAAGATTTTCCACAATCTTACTCTCATTATTCACAAACTTTCCCAAAATGATTTCTTTCTCATCACATTCACAAACGGGTAGGTAAATGTCATCTAAAAAAGTAGGTTCCCACACTAACGTTTCTTTCGAAACAATATCAACAGGTGATACAAAAATCGTAGGTTCCTGATCTTTGATTTCTTCTAACCTATCCCAACCATACCCGACAAATTCACAATCTCTCTCATCTAAAATTGGAAAGCAAAAATCAGTCAGTTCAAGAATTTCCTCATCAAGTATTATTTCAGTTAAAACAATCTCTAAATCACAAGTGACAATAGGCTCAGTGGATACCTGAAGGCTAGTGGTGGACTGACTTAGAGAGTTTTCTTGTGTGTCCCGGTAACACTCAGTCAATTCAATCGTATCATCATCTATGAAATCATCAAAATTTAGTTGATCGTTTAACTCTCGCGGGTGACTTCCTAGATGACAGACATTAACATTATTCGGTTCCGATTGACTGTGTTCACTCCCTAGAATCCTTTCAGCTAAATGTTTCACGTGTTCCTCAATGCTAGCCAATGATTGGGCTTGAGCAAGAAATAATTGCTCAGACTGCTGTATGAACAGGTTTAGCGTTGCAGCTGATTGATTCTCGACCACAGTCATTACTTCAATACCCTTTTCTAGAGCGGTCAACCTAGCATCCATCTCAGTATCATTCCCTAATGATGGTTCAATTGTTTCGGGTTGGAGGGGTTGTGATGGTGGTGATGCTAAAGCAGTCAATCTGTTGACCTCTTTCTCTAAATCCTTAATCATTAGGTCTATGGTTGAAGTAGGACCGGGTTCAGTAGTGTTAGGTGGGTAACCATTATCAAAACTCTAGGACGGTTAGCCACCCCCTAGAAAAGGATAATTTTCATGAATGTGGGAAGAATTTTGGTAATTTATACAAATTAATTAGGATTGAGTATAAACAAAAGAATAAGAATCATGAAAAATTGAATTAAATTGTGTGTCACCCATATTAACAAGAATTCACAAATGTAATTAAAACAAAGAATATCACACCCCTAGCAGTCTATGTTATGCTAAGTCAACTAGACCTGCTCAAGAACCTGATTGACGAAGTAAAACTGTGTCGAGAAACAGGCTCAAGATATACGGATCACGAAGCCAGATAAGTGCAACAGATAATGGGAGGTTTTCCAACGCTTTCGTGAAGTTCCTTAATTAGATTACCCTTTCTCTTTTTGCGGTTGCGTCGTGAACACTTGCCTAGACACCCAGTAAAGGATATACCGTTAAGCACAGTTCAAAACACAGTTAACTTCTCCTAATAAGTGCGAAGTCCTTAAATTTAGAGTTCTAATTGATTTTAAATTACTAGGGGTATGCAAGAATGTAGTTTTGTGATTTGTGGGTTACGGAGATAGGTGATGAAATCCTTTACCGTATCTTGTTTGGTCTTTTTGCCCCTAATTCCGTATTAAGATGCAATGCACAAGAATTAAAAGAATATAAGAAAATCAATTCTTTTTCATTTTAAGTTTAAGCGCTGCAAAAAATACGGTTGGTTCTCTGTTGAATTGGCGGCAAGCTTGTGCGAAGAATCCTGCAAAAGATAGAATATTGGAATGCGTCGGATTTGAGCGAAGATGTTAGAAAATACGTACCGATGTGATTTGGTTTAAGAAAACCCCGTTGAAGTGATCCGAGTCCTTGATTGTTCGCTTGCGCGGGTCAAACTACCCGGATCTTTGGCACTATTCTCCACTAACATTTTGAAATTGAATTTGAACCTCGCTCCGCACGATCGCTGGTCGTAATTCCTAAAAACCTGAAATGTCGGAAAATATGATATTTGGTGTCAAAAAGCGATATATCTGCCCCAATTCCTGCACACTCAAAATTACAAAAATCAAACAATGCCAATAGATTACCAACACTGCACTGGAGATCACCAAAAAAGAAAAAACCTAAAATCACATAAACAAGCCGGCGAGCTCGGGAATTACACGGATGTTGCCGGATTTTTCTGAAAGTTAGGTGTAAGAATTTTTGGTGGGATCTCTAGGTTATATTAGTATTCTTATAGAATAACTTGATTTTTAAAATGAATTTCGGGGTGATTGCAGGTTTCAACAACAGAGAGCAAGTTAGAAAAAATGTGTTTTTTTAGTTTTGAAAAAATTAAGTTAGAAATTAGTGAGTTAGTAAGAACCAGAAATAACAATACCTAATGACTACCAAGTCCCCAGCAACGACGCCAAAAACATGTTGGGAAACCACCCGCGCACGCAAACGCGTATGTTTGAAAATTGAAACTGTTTTTAAGAAAAACGGATTGCGCACGCGAGATCGTTCTCGTTTTAAAATTTATAACCGCAAGTGCACGGCACGTTGTAGCGAGCCGGCAAGTACGGGTCGATCCACAGGGAATTTTTTATTAAGTATTGTTGTTTAAGGTTCAACAAATTAACAAATGGTTTGGTTGTCACAAAATTATAAAAGAATACGAAAACAAAGAAAAGCAAGAAAACAAGTTAAGAGAAATGGTTGTGGCTTTGGCTTGGAAGGTTGAATCACGACGTTTTCCTCTACACTCTCTTGATCATGAGTTGTCCATTCCTTACGTCGATCCCGGCATGAAGCACGACTTGTCGAAACGGTTGCGAGGCACAAGTCGTCAAATTCCGATATTCGCCGTAAAGCACGAAACGAGTCTGTTTTGATCACTTACCATTTGTATGTCCAAGCTTGGGGTATCAACACTAAACACAAAGGTTAGCAAGTATACCACAACAACAAAAACACAAGTGGTTAGTGAGAGCAAATGATTTTAATTTTAAGTATGCTAAGTGTTTGTGATGGTATATGATATATGAAACTAAGAGATTTATCAAGTCTCTTAATCATAAAATATCATATCCAAACTTAGCAAACTTAACACCAAATTGATTCTAACCTTAGGCTTGCAGGATGGGGTATGTGGGGAGAATATGGTATGTGATGAGGTTACAAGGTAACCATGGAATCAACATACCATATCAACCCATTCCAAATTACAATACTAAGTTTATAATCTCATTAAGCACATAAAACAATCATAAGAGATGGAGGAGGCAAAGCCTTTCATCTCACTTCCTCACCAATACCACAACCAAAGAAATTAGTTAAGCATGGTAAAAGAAAAGAAAGTAAAGAAAAGAAAGCAAGAATAAAACAATAACAAAAGCAATATATTAACACTTGAAGAAATGAGATACAAGATTTTGGTAGCTTGCTCAACATCCTTAATGAAGCTCTCCAAAGAGAGCTTCAAGAGGGAAGAAGAAGAAGAAACCAAGTGAAGTTCACTCACCCTCAAGCTAAACCAAAAATACAAAACAAACTATGAAATATACATGAATGAGAGAATATACATGAGAGAGCTATTCCCTTGCCCACTGATCTACTTTTATAGGCATAAAATAGGAATAAACAAGCAATAAAAATAAGCTGACTTGGCAGCAAGGGATAGACAGAGAAAAGATGGGGTCCATTAGGGCTAGTACGGCCAGCGAGCTCGGATCTCGTGAGGGTCTCGCCGGGTCAAATCCGAGGAGTGGGGCTCGTGTTTGTTGTGAGGTCTTGTGTGCTCTCCACAATCACTCTGGTGATGTTTGCTTTATCTATTATGACCTGGTTTTCCTTTAGAGTTTTGGAGGGAAACTTGATGTTAATATCACATCACAACTTTAAGCATTCAATGCTCATGTCTCCCCCCCACTTGCTCAAGCCATCAATTATGTGTGCCATGGGTAGCCCCACCATGGTCCATATGCCAAAAAGTTGTGTGCAACTTGCATTGTGTTGGACCAAAAATAGTGTGCACACATTTATTTACAAAAGGAACTCTTTGGATATCGGTCGGTTGTCTGTTCTGTTTGCAGTATCTGCTCCCAAATGCTATATTCGTGATATTGAGTGTGTTTTCAGTGTTGTATCACGGATACCTGTAAACTGTAATTACTGAACGGACACTGATTAATAGCACTGATATATAACAAAATAGATTATGAATGAGCGGTATTAAAATGCAGTTTTCTATGGTGAACAACTAAACAAGTAAACACTAGAAAGAGTTTTAACTACAGGTTAGTAAATACAACTTTTATAGTCGTTTCCTTCATCTTCTATGCCACTTCTTACGCTCCTAGGTCATCGTGAATGGGTTTGGGAGTTGGTCTTTCTCGTCGAAGATGATTCACCTAAAGGAACCCAAACCTAGGCTATGGCTTCACACTAGAAATCATAGTGAAGCAACTAGTGATCAAAACTTGCTAAGAATTGATCACTGGGATGTAGTGGTGGCTAATATCTAAATGTTCTTTCTTTTCCTTTTCCTTTCTCTACTTATAAAAATCAAAAAAGGAGTAAGAAGAAGATCGAGGGTGAAGAGAAAGTAATGAAGCATGGCTAGAATAATCTTTTGTCATTAAATAAAACCCTCACTATTTTCTTTTTCCATCTTTTCTTTAAATGTGAGAATGGGTGGATTTATGACTCACCATGGAGAGTCACAAGCCGACACCATTCTCACCATCACCAGAAGAGATGAGAAGAAAAGAGAAGCCACCTCATTATACACAGTCTTACACACACACACAACAACAACAACTACTGAGCCTTTTATCCCAAGCATGTGGGGTAAGCTACATGAACCAACATGAGAATCATGCTGGATCCAGCATATGAATCCTCTGCCTCCACTCACTCCTATCGAACAATATACTTTCATTGAGGCCTTTGGCAACCATATCTTTTCGTATCACCTCCATCCATGTTTTCTTCGGTCTCCTTTTCGCCCTTTTGGCATTGCCTATATCGAGAGTATCCATTCGTTGAATTGGTGCTTCCTTAGGTTTGCGTCGCACATGACCAAACCATCTTAGTCGGTTTTCCCCCATCTTCTTCTCTACAGGTGCTACACCAACTTTTGCACGAATAGCCTCATTTCACACCTTATCTTTTATGGTGTTACCACACATCCAACGAAGCATACACATCTCCGCTACGTGCATCTTCTGTGTGTGATGCTTCTTAGGAGCCCAACATTCTCTACCATATAATAAGGCAGGCCGAATAGCGCTCTGATAAAACTTTCCATTCAACTTTAACGGAAAGTTATGATAACACAAAATCTCTGTTGTACTCCTCCATTTCAACCAACTTCCTTGGATCCTTTGATTAACATCGCTATCGATCTCCCCTTCCTTTTGGATGATGGAACCTAGATATCTAAACTGATCACTCGGTGATATCTCTTGACCTTCCAATGTTATACCAATATGATTTTGACTTCTCTGTTTGCTAAATTTGCAATGCATATATGCTGTTTTGGACCTGCTCAATCTAAACCCCCGAGATTCCAACGTTGCCTCCATAACCCCAATTTGGCATTAACCCCAGCTTTCGTCTCATTTACTAGAACAATATCATCAGCGAATAGCATACACCAAGGTACCCCATCTTGGATAGTTCTAGTAAGCTCATCCATCACGATGATAAATAAGAATGGACTTAATGTAGATCCTTGATGTAAACCAATTGTAATCGAAAAATCACTCGTTAGGTCGCCGCAAGTTCTGACATTTGCCACTACTCCATCGTACATGTCCTTGATTATGTCAATGTACTTGACGGGGACCCCCTTCTTCATCATTGTCCCCCATAATACCTCTCTAGGTACCTTGTTGTACGCCTTCTCTAAATCAATAAACATCATATGCAAATCTCTTCTCCTCTCTCGAAAACGCTCGACAACTTGACGAAGCAAATGAATAGCCTCTGTCGTCAATCGTCCAGGCATGAACCCAAACTGATCCTCTGTTATCTTAATATCCTTCCTTAGCCTGTGTTCAATTACTCTCTCCTAAAGTTTCATGGTGTGACACATAAGTTTTATTCCACGGTAGTTTGAACAACTTTGAATGTCACCCTTGTTCTTGTAGATAGGTACAAGGGTACTTTTCCTCCATTCATTTGGCATCATTTTGGTCTGCCAAATCTTATTAAATAGATCTATCAGCCATTTAACACCTATTTCTCCTAAGCATCTCCAAACCTCAATAGGAATCCTGTCAGGACCAACCGCTTTTCTTGATCTCATTCTCTTCAAAGCTTCTTTAATCTCATGTAGTCTTATCTTATGCATGAAATCACGATTTATATCTTGAGATTGAATGACAAGTCCATCTAAATTCTTAGTAAAGCACTCATTAAACAATTTGTCAAAATAATCTCTCCACATTTCCTTGATATCCTCATCTCGAACTAAAACCTTCTGATTTTCATCTTTAACACACTTCACCGCACATAAGTCTCTGGTCTTCCTTTCCCGCATCCGAGCAATCTAGTATATCATTTTCAGCCTCTTTAGCGTCTAATTTCTCGTACACCTCCTTATAGACCTTAGCTACACACACATATATATAGACACACGCATATAAATTGTTGGATATGTATGCCCTAGAGGCCTTCATTGTATAGGATGCTAGGGATATGTATGTACATGACAATCTTGCTCGATATGATAGTATACTATCTGGTTTGTCTTTATCTTAACATGTGATGCGTTTTACTTCGTATTTCATATCTTGTATACATGTTGATAAAGCCCGTAGGATCCTTGCTTGACTACCAGCATTGTAATGGCAATCATATTTGTGGGAGCTGGGCAGTCGATAAGCACATCCTTAAAGTGTCCCTAGTCATAGGAGTATCGAGACTTGGCATCGATACTCCAGAGAAGACTAGTGTATACATATCTAGACCTTGACGAGGGGCGATGGATTGGTCCCACAGCCATTGGTGAGGTACACCTAAGATTGTATACAAGTGCTCACTGGGTATGAGTACAGCGGACGGACTCGCCGAAGACTAGCTAGATGGTATTATACTTAGCGTCAGACAGCAATTATCTGGTGACATGAGTGAAGATATTATGTCGACCTGAGGTCGTCATGTGTCTCGTGTGAGTTCCCACTGTGCTTTGATTACTACCCTACCATGGCTCTACTGAGTCGTGCAAACAGGTTTTAGTTGGATACAGTCCCAAGCCATATGGAGGCAGTGAACGACTGTTGGGGATTCGTCTCTCCCATTATAGGGAGTCGATGTCGCACAATGATCGTTTGGTTAACACCATAAGTCTCTGGGCAGGGCGGATTAAGAATTACTGGTGGTTGGACCAGAAGATTCTCGGATGGTCTTAAGCCACACCGACACGACTTGTCTGGTTATTAGGGGTCTAACGTTTTCCACCCCCTAGACCGTGCATGCGATACTCTCAGACGAACAGACCGGACTGCATGGAGATTGTCATGGACAGGCTCAGTAGGGGTTTAGATGAGTTCGCTCGTCGGCCTTCTTTTTCGACAGATACATAGGTAGCCGTTACGTACAGCTGGTGGCACTGACGGACTTGTGGTTAAACCCACTGCCAGCGTACTGTCGAGTCTTTAGAGTCCCACACAGAGGGTTTTCTTGGTTCAGACGAAACGATGTAGAGGCCATATGGTTTTACGGCAGGATTCCGATCACATACGTATACTGGCTACATGGATGTTATTCAGACAGATAATACTAGTGGGCATTGGTTTAAGCCGGATTCTAGTATTATATTATTGGATTATTATTATCTCATTGAATACGAATACGGGTATGTATATACGGTGAGGGCATTCTTGTAATTTCACAAGACATGCTTCTAAAAGGAGACACCTCATTATTAGATTTATCTATTTATGCAAATGGATTAATGAGGTGAAAAATTGGAGATATTTGTGGCATGGTTGAAGCATGGTCAGGTTATTTGTTTATTGCATTTGACTTCACTATTCAAGCATATTTGATTATTTTCTATTGAAAATAATCCATACTCGAATTATTTGACTTAGCCATCCTTCATTTGCCTCCACACCCTAGCTCATTTGCACTTGTTCATTCTTTCTCCATTTTTCCTCTCCTCCTTCTTCCTCAAGCCCTAAACCTCACATGAGTTGTAAATCCTAGGGGTCTTGAGATAAAATACTCCATTCATCTTTCTATACATCTTCTAAATTGTCTAGTCTAGTAAACTAGACATCTTAGTTACCTCATACTTGAGGTTGAAGTTTGAACCATAGGCTCTCGGGTGGATCATATTCGACAAAGAGAAGACCGGCGATCGAGTTCCATTCAAGCTTTTTAGGAGCCAAGAAGAGGAGAAGAAGAAGACCCGAAGGACTAGAACACAAAGGTATAAATCACTTCATAGTAGATTAGAACCTTTGTTTGTTTTTCTAGCTAGGGCTTGTGGTCGATCTTGGAAGTTTAGTCGATATTGCTTGTTTTAAAATAGTTTTTTGTAAATTCTTCATCTCTACAAACCCTGTGGAGTGTGTGATATCGACTTACATGGTATCAGAGCCACTCCATAAGCCTTAGACAGCTTGTAGCGACGTTTAAAATACGCCATTTTTGTCGCACACGAACTGCTGACAAGAACAGTCCAGAAAATATTGTTTTAAGATGTTTGCACACCCCGCGGGCTCACGATTTGAATCGAGAAGCCGCGGGGTGGAGCATGGGCACCCCAGGGGATATCATGGGGGGACCCGAGTCCGGGCCTACCCCCCAAGACCACCACAAGGTGGCCTTGGGGGGTAGTGACCCGAGAGCACCCTAAAAGGGTACTCTCGGGTCTGCCTCCCCTTGGGGGCCACCTCGTAGTGGCCCCGGGGGTGGGGTACCCCCTGAGCCCCCGGATCAACAGTTAATTTTTGCCCCTCACCTCTGTTCCCCTAATATTTAATCTAATAAAAGAGCAAGGCTCTGTTGGAATTTAATAAAGAAGTGCCTCACATACTCTCTACAAGGGCGCCAGCGCCAGAGCCAATCTTATAGGATTAAATCCTATGATGACACCTCATGTGTTCCTCAAACGGGCGTCAATGTGCAAAACACAAAAGAATTTATTACATAAAAGTTAAACTCTTAGATGGCACCGCACGTGCTCCTCACGCAGGTGCCAATATGCAAAGCACATAAGTACCTATCATAAGAATTAAATTTTTAAGTGGTGCCCACGAATATAACAAATAAGCGCTAGCGTCCAAATTCATATCAGTAGAATTAAATTCTATCCCTAATAAAAGTTGAGATATTCTCAGATAAACAGAGCCGTTGGATCAAAAATCCAACGGAGATGATAAATCATCAAAATATAGAATCAAATTCTATTAGGAGAAAACATCTCCCAAATCTTTCTAAATAAGAAAGATACTCTCAGTTGGATCAATGATCCAATAATAAATAAAAAAATCTATTTTTGGGAATATATTCCCTCAATCTTTCTAAACAAAAAGATTGCTCTGTGCAAAGAAGAGAACCCTTAGATTAAAAATCCAATGGTGATAAAATATCATCGTTTAATAGAATAAAATTCTATATATGGGAAAATATTCCCTCCAATCTTGTTAAAAATAAGAAAACATGTTTTGAAAAACAGAAGTCCTTGGATCAAAGATCCAACGGTAAGTAAAGTTCCCCATTTCAATTTTGAGACCAATTAAATCAATTGGAATCTCTCAATGAAAGATTTTCTCGAAACTGATTAACAATCTTCCTCCACTATATAAATGACCAGAGACTTCAAGTCTCAAGAGGACGGAAAAAAAAAGAAGACATAGGGAGAACAGATAGTGGGGAGAAAAATAGACAAACGGAACCTTCTGAGAAAAATACAGTGAGCTCTGGAGAGAACAGAGAATTCAATTCTCAAAGAAGAAAACCTTCTTTCTCGAAACCCTAAGTAAAGAAAGAGATCAAAACATCCTATTTGTCTATCATATCACATCTAAAGGTTTAACCCTTTTAAAAGAACTTAGTTCTTTTTCTGGATCTGAGATCCTCAAGACAAGTCCCCCATAAGTTGAGAATTTAATTCTCATCAGGAATATCTTGTTCTTAAGAATCAAATATTCAAGGAAGAATAAATTTGAAGAGAAAGAAGATAAAGTCCATAATACTCCAGGAACTCAGTTCCTTCAAATCAAGAGCTTAGTTTCTCTAAAAACACAACCCGAAATCCTCAAAATAGTGATGGTCAAAATACCATTGACAGAGGTTTAACCTCTCTAAAAACAGCAACAGAGATTAAATCTCCATATAAAAAAAAACGACGCCTCACGTGCTTCCCACATGGGTGCCCCCTTTTAACAGCGCCTAGCGCCTCACGTGAAAAACACGCGGGAGCCCAAAACAGAAAGCCAGCGACTCACGTAAAACACACGTGGGCGCTGAATAAAAGTGCTTAGCACTCCACATACCGCCAAAATGGCTGAGTGCTTAGCACTAATTGGGCAGCGCCCAGCGCCTCAAGTGCACCTCATGTGGGTGCCATAAAAGTGCTTAGCACTTCATGATTAATCAAAACGACTAAGGTGCTCAACACTCATTAGACAGCGTCCATGACTGAATGCTTCACATGATATACATGTGAACGTCAGAGCTCAATTAAGTGATTAGCACTTTCACATAAAAAGGGGCTGAACAAACAGAGCCCAAATAAGTGCTTAGCACTTTTGAATGAACCAAAAGAAAAGACTAAGTAGACTACGCCCAAATTGGCTAGGTCTCCGAACTTTTCTTGCAGCTGAGCCCAAATACTCTTTTCCTGGATCTTAAGTAAAATAATTATCCTAAAATGTCGCTAAGTGGATCTTAGTCTCAAATTAGACTAACGTATCCTTAACGAAAACAAATCGAGCCTAAAATGCTCATATATATATTTAAGTTGATCTAAATCTCAAACCAGATTAACGGTCCTTAAATAAACAAACCCAAATCTCAAATATATGTATTTGGACTAATCCGCACCCTAGGACGACGACATAAATTAGTCTCCGTATACAATCCATGGGCAACCCAAAATAAAACAAACAACATCCGACATGAAGTGAACTGCTGGAGCAGGAGAAAGTGGTTATCACAATGCGGTAACGTAATTAACTGCAAGGGCTTGCGCCTGCAGAGAGAAGCGTCCCCACAATCAAAAACCCTCATAAAATGAGAGGGAATCTGATAAAGTCTGCTACAACGGTCGCATCTTTCCAAACCTCCGATATATGATGCCATAAATCAACTTAGTATTTTCGGAGAGGTGGATGGATAAATCTAAATAGCATCTGCCCCAATATTCAGGCCAAACGTCCCAACATCCCGGACCGGTCTTTCGGCGGTGAACAGATTTTGGCAAGTCCGGTGGGACCTTTTTTTCTTTCCACTCCACTCTTCATGTGTCGTGTTTCGCGAACAAAATCGTGGTTCGCTATGGTTGCCCTTGGATTCAAGGTACTAAAATTTGCTCTCTTGCTCCTGTGCAAAAAAAATTTAAGGCTTCCAACTGCAGAACATGTAACAGCAACACTCGCTCCACCCTAGCTGGAAGAGTGACCTACGGGCCCAACGCGGCCTCTATCTTTTCAATGCCGGTGGGGCAAGTAACAAAAGCCATTACTGGACTATTCTTCAAGACCATATTCCCACCAGTGAGTTTCAGTGCTTCGGTGCCGCAAGAAGAAGCTCCTAAGAGGTCAGTCTTCGATCGACTGGCGACGACAACGGCCCTCTTCAACGGGTCGTCCAAATCTGGTGTCTTGGTCTTCAACAGGTTGAGCCAAAACCGAAACGGGCCCGCAAAAAGACTCGTAATACTTGAAGGGGCTGCCCCAAAACCGATAACCGTCCCAACTCCTTCTACGGGAGAAGTTGTCAAAGGTGCTTCCCACATCAGAATATCGGTCTTTGAAAGATTGGTCGTTCCTCCTCAAACTCTGCCAAGGACGTCGATCATTAACAGGTTGACACCAACAACTGTCCCTCAGCAAAGCTGGTGTAACGACCGTGTTTTCTAATACTCAATAAAAGGTCTTGTTTTTAGTATCGAGTATTTAACAGTGTTTTTGTCGATGGAATATATATATATATATATATATATATATATATATATATATTAAGTGATGCGAGTATATATATATATATTAAGTGATGCGAGTATTGGTTAAAGCATTTACAAATTTATTTATATGTTTCCGGGCTTAAAATATTTTTATAATGCCCTAATGATTTACATATTTTATTATAAATTAAAATAGTTATTTTCATAATTAAAATATTTTTGAGAATAAAATAGATTTTTAATAGCTATGATAACTAGTAAATATCATAGATATGGAAATATTACATAATTTTAGCCCAAAATCATTTTTAAACTGTAGATAACAATAAAATATATTTTTTTGAATTTTCTCGTATTTTTCACGTATTTTTACAATTTTTTTAAAACAATTTGATTTTTAAATAACAATTAGAATTTTTTATATAAAAAAATAAATAGAAAAACCGCCTTTGATCATGGACCATTGGATAGGAGATCTAACGGCCCAGAATCATCGGCGGCACCCACGTGGAGGGGACCACGCGAAACCGCGTGATCCCTCACGCGGCCACGTGGCGCGTGCAGACGGCGGCCTTTGAGTCGTTGGATCAAGATCCAAAGGCTGTAGCAGGCTGGCGGCGGCGGCTAAATCATCAGCAATCATTTAGGCATGAATTTTTAGAGAACTTTAACAATTTTTTTGGATTTTATGATTGGGGAAAAGACCCTATAAATAGATACCTTCAAACACCAATTTCTCACACCACGAAACTCCGAAAATTTTGAAAAAAATTACCCAAGCCTTCGTTTCGAAAACGCCGATGCTGTGGTTCCATCCAAGCATCGAGGAAAAATCTAAGTGCGGAGCTATTGAGGATTTAGTACGAGTCTGCGTTTCGACCCATCGACATCCAACTCAAACCAAAGGTAGGATCTGCCTCCTCCACTTGTCTGTCACTTTTCTTATAATGATCTTAGTTTCAAGTCCTAATCCCTAACCTTATATTAAAATGATGTTAAAAATATTTCTGCATGCCTATTGTAGTACCTCTAAATAATAAAAATTTGACCCGTACTTAAAATAGTTTAATTAATTACCTCTATATGCGTGAATATTGCATCCTCATCCTATATGGAATATGATATGCTTGATGTTATATCAATCCACCCCTTATATACACACACTTACCCATGCTGCCAATAAGATCTCGAAATAGGTTACTTCCATAAAATACCATCATTTTATTAAAATGTTGTTTATATTTAAAATACCCATATGAGATAAGATGTTTTGAATAGATACTTTAGACACACTAAAACGAAATGTTTTTGCTTGCACTTTTATCCACCAACTACCTCAGCTTTGTTAAAATCCCTTTACCTTTTGAAAGAGGATAATAGTAAATCTAAAAAAATAGTGCTATGTTTTTTCAACTTAACCCTTTCACTTAGAAAGAATATTTTTAGTATATTTTTCTTAGTTTAATAACTAAGGTTTAATAAGATACCCTAATAGGGAAATATTTTACATGAATCACCCCGTGGTTACTAGAAAATCGTCTCTGAAAAGGACGCAAATCCTACCGCCCATGTGCAGCGGTTGTCAACGCGGAGTTGTTCTTGTAGAATGTTACCCTTAATAAAATACCCTAATTAAATAGGGTAATGTTTTACGTAAATACCTCGTGGTTGATAGACAATTGTCCCTGAAAAGGACACAAATCATGCCGTCCATGTGCAGCAGTTGCCAACATGGACGTATTTCTAAAATGTTACCTCCAAATAAACACCATAATTTTATAAAATTATTAATTACAATAAAATACCTTAATCCATCCTAAAAGGATATAATTTCATTTAAATACCTTGATCTTTACTAAAAGGTTATTTTCAAATAAAACCATAACCTTTTTAAATAATATTTTCCCAAAAAGAATGCCTAAAACTTTATTAAAAGAAAATTTCAAATAAATACCATAATCTTTCATTAAAAAGACATTTTCATTAAAATACCATGGTTTTTCCCAAAATGATAATTACTCTAAATATGATGGTTTTCTTATAAAAAAATAACTATCATTGAACGCTATAATCTTTTTAACCAAGCATTCTAAAAAAATGATATGATTCACCTTACAAACTTTAGAAGGTAACAAGATAAAATGAGTGGTTGTGGAAGACCATGTTAAATGAGATCAACTGTTTAAAATACAGGTTATAACATACATGACACATGATACGGTTAGAGTTAGAATGCGTAGACCTAAGTATAGAATACTTATATATGAGGATCCCTGCAGACGGAGTGAACAGTCCAATGTATGAACAACTACTAACCCGATTTTCGGGCAAATACTAACCCTAGTTTGGGGATGAATGGTCCAACATGTGTAAAAATACTAACCCGATATTCGGGCGAATACTAACCCTACTTGAGGGTGAATAATCCAATATGTGGATGACATACAATGTGGAAATTCCATGCCTGGATGTATACACACTAACTCTAATTCGTCAAAACCTTTATATACTGAATAACGAGGATGGGTAATTTGTTTAGGCAAGGAGATGCAGAACTCGGATTCCCCTGCTACTCGATCATGATCCTAAAAAGTGAAACAGTACATTTCACTTCCCCAGTTGTTGTTCCGTGGCCACAACGGAATAATCTCAAGTATCTGGACCCTTGTTTAACAAACTAATACGACCTTTTACCTGATATACACTTCATACAACATACTCATATTCGCATATACCTCTATCAACATGTCTTGATTTTATACACCTCATACCTTTATACCCTTTTACTTCATTTCTGCACATATATACCCTACTTTTATATACACCTGTTTGTTTCTATACTTTTACATCCTTATGAGGCAATCCTACCCGAGGATAACTCGCTGACAGACTTTCCTTTTCCCTCTCATTGGAATGTCCGTTAGATGAGAATGAGTTTTATGATGAGGATCAAGGTGTGGAGCCAACTAATCAAGATTACGCAGACTTGACGACGGAAGATTAGCTAGTTTCTCTTTTTTGTGTTACCCACTTGTTTAGGACTTTTGCTGTTCATCGCTGTATTTAAACAATTTAGTTTATTTTACTCCTTTTGGGATGTAATAAAGTTTGGTTGATGGAAATAAATGCCTTTCGATTTTATTATTTTGTTTCGGTACACATTATGCATGTTATGGATATTTATACGCTTAACATAACTGTATTGAATAGAGCACCTTCAATACAGTTAGGTTGCGGATCATGCCACGTCACCCGTGTTCCCGCCAAAATTTTCGCCCAAGAGCTATTTTTTCTCTTATAACCCTTAGCATATAGGCATTGAAAACACATAACTAAGGGCCAAATAGGCCTCACGTGTAAAACACGTGAGCGCTCATATGCAAAACATATGAACGCTGAACATAAATAAATCTAAATAGCCAAACAGGTCTCATGTGTTAAACACGTGAGCACTCAAATGAAAAGCATATGAGCGCTGAACATAAACAGGCTAAAAACCACACCAAGGGTCACGTGTTAAACACGTGAGTTCTCTTACCTCTCACATGCAAAGCATGTGAGCGCCCTAATTTAAAATCTTTCTAATATGGAAAGATCTTTCTCTAACAGAGAATTTTAGATTTAAAATCCGATGGTGATAAAATATCACCAATTAAATCATCTAATAGAATTAAATTCTATTTGGGAAATATTTTCCTGATCTTCCTCAAACTAGAAAGATCTTCTCTGTTAAACAGAGAACCTTTGGATCAAAAATCCAACGATGATTATCTGCTAGAATAAAATTCTATCATAGAAAAATATTTTCCTAATCTTGTTAAACCAACAAGATATTCACTTAACAGGATTAAATTCAATATTTATAATCTTGTTAAACTAACAAGATATTCATATGATAAGAATAAAATTCAATGTTAGAATAAAATTCTAATCTTTTTAAACTAACGAGACATCCTTATGATAGAATTAAATTCTATATTAAGAAAATATATTTCTGATCTTGTTAAATTAAAAAGATATGATAGAATAAAATTCTAATCTTATTAAAACTAACAAGATATTCATAATCTTGTTAAACAAATAAGAATCTTCTCTGCTAAACAGAGCCTTTGGATTAAAAATCCAACGGTGAATAATATTCACCGATTGATCTAAAAGATCATGGAATCAATCATGATCTCTCAATAAGTGATTCTCTTAACAAATTGATTCTTGTTCTTCTCGTATAAATAGGAGTGAGGAGAGGAGGAGAAAGACACACATAGAGAGGGAAAGAAAAATACAGAGAGAATTTAATTCTTTAAAAGGAGGAGACCACCTCAGAAGCATTCCAAAAAGCTCCAACAAAAACAAAAGAGAATTTAATTCTTAAACAAAGGGTTTAACCCTTCAAGAAAAAGAACTTAGTTCTTCCTCTAGTTGAGGACTGCAGAAGCAGATCTCCCCATAAGTTAAGAATTTAATTCTCATCGGGGAGATTCTGTTATGCAGATTCAAAACTTAGGGGAAAGAGCTAAGTTCAAAGAATTTAATTCTTACAAAAGTAGATAGGAATTGAATTCCTTTGATAAAACTAGGGTTTAACCCTGTAAAAAGAATTTAATTCTTATAAAATAAGAGACTTGATATTCTCTAAACTCAGATCCCAGCATCGCTAAATATGAAATCAAAATCACCATGGACATAGAAGGAAAGATTGGTGATGCATTAGTGTTCAACACTATAACGAAACCTCACGTGTTTCCCCACGTGAGCACCTCTGATGAACAAAAAAGAATGGCTGAGACCGAGTCACGTGTTTCACACGCGGGCATTTAAAATAAGAACAAGAAGTGTCTTCTAGGGCAGTCACGTGTTTTCCACGCGACCCCCAATCAAGTACTCAGCACTTATAGACCCAAAAACAGCGCTCACATTTTGAGGGCACCTCACGTGTTCACACGTGAGCAACACAGGAACCAAGTGCTTAGCACTTAAAAAAGAAAGAGGGAAGTAAAACCCAAAGAGGTAGTGCCTAACTTTGGGTCACCTCACGTGCTCATACGTGAGAGCCACAGGAATTAAGTGTTTAACACTTATATATAAACGGGGACTTGAACCCAAATGTGCAGCGCCAACTTTGAGATGCCTCGCGTGCCACATGTGAGCGCCCCTAAAATTCAATGTTTAGCACTGGTTTAAAGCCTCGCGTGGGAACACATGAGTGCTGAACGTATACTAGTGCTTAGCACTATAAGAAGTCAACTTCAGCCTCAAGTTGGCTAAGTCTTCCTGAGATTAAAACATCTTGGATCTCCCAATAGACCGAGCCTCTATTCTTATGACTTCTCAAACTAATGACTCCTCAATTGATAATGACCAGAACGATGTTCATCCCATATCTCCTAAGTTAATCTTAATCTCCTAAAAATGACTAATGATTCTTAGATGGTCCACCATGATCTTTTCCCTCAGGCACGGGAATCGGTTCAAGGGTACATCTCTCCACACCTCTGATATATGTCGTTGTAATTCCTCAACATCTTTAGAGAGGTGGCGGGTCCCGATGACCAACAACTTCTTTCACTGATGCACTTCCAAACTGACGTGCACGCCTCAAATCGGACCGTGCCCCAAATTGAGCACACCCCATATCACCACCGTTCACTCCGTCATATAACAAATACACATGCACATGAGATGAACAGTAGACCGTAACGTACTTAAACTAAACCCTCACCTCAAAAATAGTGATCTACGGACCGAAACATCCTTAAACTAACAACAGACCGTAACGTCCTTAAACCAAACCCTCACCTCAAAAATGGTGATCTACGGACCGAAACGTCCTTAAACTAACAACAGACCGTAACGTCCTTAAACTAAACCCTCACCTAAAAAATGGTGATCTACGGACCGAAACGTCCTTAAACTAACTACGGACCGAAACGTCCTTAAACTAAACCCTCACCTCAAAAAATGGTGATCTGCGGACCGAAACGTCCTTAAACAAACTACGGACCGTAACGTCCTTAAACTAAATCCTCACCTCAAAAATGGTGATTTATGGACCGAAACGTTCTTAAACTAACAATGGACCGAAACGTCCCTAAACTAATACAATAGAGCCCAAATGCTCTCTTGTTGGATCTGAAACAAAAATGATCCTAAAACCCTGTTAAGTAGATCTTAGTCTCAAATTGGACTAACATATCCTTAACAAATATTTAAGTTGATCTTAATCTCAAACGAGATTAACGATCCTTAAATCAAACCCAACCCAAATCTAAGAATATACGGATTTGGACTAATCCACGCCCTACGGACGACAATATAAATTAGTCTCCGTATACAATCCACGGACAACCAAAAATAAAACAAACACACACAACACGAAGTGAACATCTGGAGCAGGAGAAAGTGGTTATCGCTATGCGGTAACGTAATTAACTGTAGGGGCTTGTGCCTACAGAGAAGAGCCTCCCCATAATCAAAAACCCCTCACAAAGGAGGGGGAATCTGACGAAGTCTGCTAAAACGGCCGCATCCATCCAAACCTCCGATATACGGTGCCATAAATCAACTTGGCATCTTCGGAGAGGTGGACGGATAAAACCAAATAGCATCTGCCTCCAAATTCAACTTTAGATAATTCGGCGGTAAACAGATTCTGGCACGCATGGTGGGACCTTTTCCTCTTTCCACTCCACACTTCGTGTGTCGTGTTTTTCCGCGATCAAATAATCTTGGTATATATGTTTGTGGTTGCCTTTGGATGATGGGATACTGAAGCCGGTGTTTCGTCTCTATGAAGAATGGTGTTTGCTTCCACCCTAGCAACTCAGACTCTGTCATATCTGGTGGAGTCACGTATGGGCCACTTGCAGTCTCAAATCTTTGCAATCCGGCCCTTTAAGAAATCAACGGGCTTCTCTTTGGGTCGATACTCCCACCTCCCACTCTCGGTGCCTCAACACCGATGGAGAAAGCCCAGGGGAAGTCTGTCTTCCACAGGCCGGTTCCCCAAGCTGCAGCATTGCCGACGGAATCAGTCCTCAAACAAATGGCACCTGCCAAGAACCAAGGTCGACGTAGGGGCAGAATATTCAAGTTCTCAAAGGAAACAGGGGGCAGGCTCGGCCATATCCCAATGCTAATCAAATCTCGGCTGTAGGAAACGGTCGACGTCGATATCGGCATCATACAAAATGAGCTGGGGCAGTTCTCCGTATGGTCCTGTTTCAACCCCAATGGTGAATGTTGTTGTTCCAACCGGGAACAACTTCAAACTGTTGCGAAGGGTCAGACAAAATTCTCCCACTGCAATATTTAAGAAATATCCGCAATCCATGGAGATCCCACGAGAGCAGAAATCAGTTCGCTCCCTAAAACAACTTTCCTCATCTATATATAAGGTGTGGAAGCAGGTGAAGGATTCTGTCGTCAACCGCGGCTTTTTCCCTAGACGTCAGCCAAATTCTAACAAATCCCCTTTCAAATAAAAGGGGACTCATCCCAAGATGGATCCTGATACAGCGGTTCTTCCGAAAACCTAAAGCGGGTTCTCACAAAAAAAAAGAGGCCTAATAAAGCTTAAGTGTCCGGAGTAAACTCCAAAGGCTAAAACTCCAAACACCCCAAGCCTGGGGGCATGGCAGTTTATATAATCCATATGGTGAAATCCAAAGACAAAGTTCGAGCTTCTACGAGTCACCGACCTCAAACTCGGTCCCTGGAAAAGGTTCAACTGCAATGTGAAAAGCTGCAAGAGATGCTCGCTCAGACGGCGGCAAAAGCTGATCCATCGCCTAAGGAAAATCCCGAGGACGCACCCGAAGAAAGAGTAGAGAAGGAGTCGGATATTGATTTCCTAAAGCGCGCTCTGAAAAAGAGAGATGAAGAAGCGGCAGAAATGTCCACTAAAATGAACCGGATGGACCTTCTGATTCAGAATATGGCTAGAATGATGGTTCAATCGAAATCACTGGCAAATGAACCGCCGATAAGGATGACATTTCAAATCCTCTGCAAACCTCATCAACAGCTGAGGAAGAAATGATTCCTAAAAGAAAAGCTGGTAACATATATCGTTCAGCAAGTCAAAACTCACTATGCCAGTGAAGCATCAAATATGCCAATCAAGACTGATCGACCGTATCCGGCGTGCTACGATCAAATACAGCACCCGGTATAGGGAGTTGATGTTGTGCTGTGTTCGATTGGCTATAACCGGAAATCCCTAGCCAAGGTTGCTGAGATTTATTGGTAAGTATTATCAGTAGTTTCTCGAACTGTTATAGACCTCAAATCGACACGACTTATCAAGCTATTGGGGTCTGACGTTTACCACCCCTAGGCGAGATATGCAACATATCAGACGACGAGACCGGACTGTACGGGAGTGTTACTGATTGGATTCACAGGAGAATGTACAGGCTTGCTTGTTGATCTTCTGAGCGCTCAATACCTGGGTAGCTGTTACGTTTAGCTGACCGCTTGCAGCTTGTGGGTGTTTGATATGATCATCACCTACTGCCGGCGTATTGACGATTCTTTAGAGTCCTACACAGAGGTTTCTTGGCTCAGGCAAAACAAAGTAGGAGCACATATGTGATATGTGCGGGACCGAGGATAATGCGGTATGTGATACCGTATTGGATTCTCACGATATGAGATATCGGCCGGGTATATGTGATATAGCCAGGTCATCGTATTAGTCGGTTATATGAGATATAGCCGGATTATCGGATCAAGTGTTGATTCGATAATTTAATGTATAATAATATATATGATATATTAAATTACATTAACTAATATTAGCTCACTAAAAGATTCTTTTTCTCACTCGGGTAATACATTGATATATATGCGATATATGTTAATTGTATTATTTTATTTTGTTACGATAAATATTATATATGTGATATATAATATTGTAACATGATATGGTTATTAATGCAACATGTTTTGTGGAGTTTAAACATCATTAGGGTTTGGATTAGGGTTAAGACTTCCAGTAGATTCTAGAAGCTTTTCTTTTGTCTTGGAAAAGATATTATGCTTGATATTTTCAAGTGACTCACTTTTAACCCAACCCAAACCCTAGCCCTAGTTAATTCTCTATATGGGTTTAGTTGACCATGGTTGCATTATTCATCATATTTATCTTTTCATTATTCATCACAAAAGACTTCTAATGATTATTCATCTTCTTCTTCCTTCTTTCTTTTCATGGAAAAAGCTTACTAGCTTTTTTCCAAGTGGTGATTATGTGTGAGAAAAAGATTATAAATAAGAGCTAAAATCCTACTTCATCATTCTCATCTACCCTTGCCCTTTAGATGAGAGTGTTCACTTCATTTAGTGAGTGTTAGCTTGTGTTAATGAAACTTCAAGGTAGATCATCTATGTTATCGAAGATCGGAAGCAAGATTGCACCTTTCTCTTCGTGGAGCCTCTCGAGAGTCCGGAACACGATGATCGCAGCGAAGAGACCACAACACGGAGCTTATGAAGTGAAGGACCGGATATACAAAGGTTGTAATCCCTCTCACTTAGTGTTAAAGTGTTTAACATGCTTGTTTTCGCATAAACCCTAGTTTAAAGATCCGGCTTTGGGTTGTTCGGCACGGATAAAAATTTAATCGGGCATGGTTGATGCCTCATAGACCCTTGTGCCCATGCCCAGCAACCCTACAGTGGTATCAGAGCCAAGCTAGAGCTTTAGGCGAAGTCTGAGAGAAGTTTAAAGTCCGATCGAACCCCGAAACCCTAATTTGAACCCTTCTCTGGATAATTTTAAAAATGTTGATTTTTTCTGTATTAAAAATTCTCAGAAAATTAAGCATGAAAAACTAAGAATTACTGTGAAGTACGGACCTGTAATGTGCTGATTTGACCGCGGAACCGCGGCCAAACCAAGGGTTTGGCGGCAGTTCTGCGGCCAAAATTTTGAATTAGTCCCTGGAACTTCATCTATTTATTCTTAGGTCCTTTTTTGTCATTTTTTCTGATAATTTTTTAATTCCACTCAAATGTTGAGTTTTCTAAGGTTGTATTGGGGACTCGTTGATTCGATCGGATAATTTACTTTTGTTTAGTTTGTCCGGGTAATTTTTAGAACGTGTTAAAAAGTTTGGCCGGATATCAATAACTCACTTTTTCCCCTGCCAGAAAATTTCCATGTGTTGGATTTTTCCGCTGTTTAAGAACGTTCTAAGTCGTGCAAATAACGCGGTGGACCCTCTAGAAGACAACAAAGCTTAACTCGATTATGTGACCGTCTTGAACTGCCTCTAAACCTTAGGGTTTGGGCCAGTACGGCGTGCCACATGTGAGGCGTTGGCTTGACCCTTCTTCGGCTGGACCATTGGTACTGTGGCATGTGATGGATGTTTTTAAACTAATTTCAAGTGTTGAGAACTATTTGGGAAAACTTGGGTGTTTGATTATTCGATCGGAAAGTTTAACATTGTCTATTTATCTGGAATGTGATACAATAATTGGAATCCACATGTAGTTATGAGATAACTAATTTGAATGTTATAAATCTACCACTTCAGTCTCAGGTGATCGGTTGCCACGGAATTTTGATGTGATCAAAAGTCCGTCGCAATCACGTAGCGTACGCGGATACTCGCCGGGTAAACTAAATAGACAGCTACGCCTCATAGCCCCGACCAAGTGACTATAGGAGAACCCCGTCGCCAAAAGCATCCGTTTGGGTGCTCGCAGCAGCAGTGTTCCGCCTTAGTACACTTCGTCGACGGCATCCGGGGGTGCGGCCGTCTGCTAAAATTTGCGACGAGCATTCGATCAGCATGTCGGGAATCTTGTTGAATTGCCCGACTTGATATTGAAAAGAGTTTTCGATAATGAGACTAAAATGCGTGGTTTATAATTGTTAGGCATGCGATATCTAAGGAATTCATTTGGTTAGGCATGCGATGTCTAAGGAGGTTGCGGATTCCAACTGTTGTAGTTTTACACTTTCTTTTCTGTGACCGTAAGCGTAGTATGTGGTGTATCGCCGGCTTCGTTGCTATACATCAACGACAATCGGAATACGCATACTTGCTTACATTGATGATATGAGATATTATGTGTTGCTGTGATATGTTATATTGGATCATCACGTTCTGAATAGCCGGGGGTTTTATATGAGATGAGGTTTTTTTTTTAATTTTCATTCATGTAAAATTCATATGTATGTAATATTCTTTCATTGGGGCACTTCTGGGCTGAGGATGATGTCACCATTGTATATTATTTACTTTTCCGCATTAGATAGACCCAAGGCGGGGAGCACAAGTAACCGGGTTATAGGGTCCAATACGAGACCATCTCGAGGAGTCGAGACCGGGTCTCCTAACCCTAGAATTGGCAGTGTTGCTTGCCACTCTCGTAGGGGTCTAGGGATGTGGGTTTGGCTATTCATTGCGACCGTGGAATCCATGTTTTATACAGGCTCATATTGAAAACACGGACGTCCTAGTATATCCAATATTTCATATATGTTTCTTCTGCTGCAATGTTTTGTGATGAGATCATATTACTGCCTGAGACGAATGTTCATATTATATATATGAGATATATGTTATATTGCAGATTTCGTTTCAAATCTGATGCTTGTGAAGTATAATAAAATGGGACTTCATTAATGAGATTAATGAAATAAAAGAAATCTAAAGATGTTGTAGAAACTTGTTTAAAAACTGATAGCTCTAGTTCTTGCTTTGCATAGCGGTGTTCCTTGTAGAACATCCAGCACCTTATTCGATAAGGAAAGAGCCGAGATCCCTTCACTGGGAGTGACCTCTTTAGTGAAACTAGCAGATGCTACAAACTCGGTTTGTCTTTTGATTGCTTCTATAGTTCTTGCTTTGCATAGTGGTATATGTGATATACCCTGCACCTTATTCGATGAGGAAAGAGCCGACGATCCCTTCACCGGGAGTGACCTCTTTAGCAAAACTAGAAAAGCCTCAAAAACACTCCATTTAAAATCACTCGATTCTACAATGATATCAAGTTCATTACGCAAAGGGTTTTCTTAAAAACCCGTCGTAGCCCTCCGTCATTTCAGATAAGTACTTGATAGTATTCGTGCTGCGTTTGTTGACCTTGTCAAGGCGTAGTGTGCGGTAGCTATTTATGCTTATCTGCATAAGCATATGATGCGATTGGATTAGGGTAGTCGTGCGACTTTGTTGACCTTGTCAAGGGTCGTGCGGGTGGGTTTAATTCAATCAGGAAATGACGGGTTGAACTTGACTTGCGGTCTATGGTTTGTTGACCTTGTCAAGGTCATAGATCGCTTGGGGCAAAATATTATTGGGAATTTCAAGTGTTGAAATTTGCAATGAGATTGCATACCTTCTATGAGATAGTTGGATCCCGATACCCGCTGCGAGTAAGAGTTACTCCTGGGAGAGTTTTACACATTACAATTAGCCGATCAAGTAGGTGTCTAGAAAGGTGTCAACAGGGTTACACCCCTGGGAAAACGAGGTTTACTTAATTAGGTTCGTTGGAAAGCACGGGGGACCTCCCTCAAAGTACCGGCACTGCCCTGGCTGAAAGATTGGCGAACTTGTAGCGTGTAATTAATCCCGGCTAGTCTTTCCTTTTAGGGTTTGAAAGAAGATTTGATTAAAACAGTGCGAGACATCCTGATTAGATATATTAGATAACCAATCTAATCTTGCAAGAGCATACGCTGAGTGTTTTCTTCTCTCTCTCTCCAGGTAGCGACCATATCACGCCTTAATCAAGGTAATAAAACGGATATATTGACCGAACCCGTTTGTTATACTGAGCTGGGGAACGTTGGTCCCGCTCCAACTTATAATTATTATAAGACAAGCAGGAAATTGGGGAATACCAGATTTCCCGTGCCGCCCAAACGAAGAAAGTGCATATTTATGCATCATCTTCGGGTGTGTTCATTACATAGAACTGTTTCTCAGTATCCTTTACGTCCTGGGTATGAGATACCGGATCAGGATCCCACATATGTAATCTGTTACATGGGCTACAAATAGGTAGAGAACTGAGAGCAGGTGATAAGTTTCATGAGATAGAAATGGTGCAAGTGTTGCAGCCAAGTCTGTTGGTCACTATCACCCTGTATTACCAGAATACATTGATTCTGAACGAATGTTATTAGATACCGAACCTGATATACAACAGCATATCAGTCTCTTTATTAGTAAAGAAGGATATAATTTTGTATTGTTGGATAATGTTTTGAACATTTCCTATATCAAGAGTTGATCGGTTCAGGTACGTTATCTAAAAGCATAGACGTTCTAAATCAAACTACAGTTCTTAATGTACAAAACACACACAAGAGGAATAGTTCAGAAATGAACGAATCCTTCTTGAAGTATTGTAGACTAGGTCATATCAATGCGACCCGACTAGCCAAGTTACATTTAGATGCATATTTAAATTAGTTTAAATTTACATCTTATGAAACTTGTCGGTCGTGTCACAGAGATAAGATGACCACAACTCCGTTTATTGGAAACAAAGAAAGAGTTAGTGAACTCTTGGGATTGATACATGATGATGTATATAGGGTCCCCTGTCTACACATGCCAAGACAGGTTCTTTTTACTTCATTACATTCTCTGATGATCTCTCAAGATTCAGACATATGTTCCTGTTGAAACACAAGTCCGAAACTTTTGAGATATTCACGGAATATAAGTTAGAAGTAGAGAACCAAAAACGGGTATAAGTATTATGTCCTTTGATGAGATCAAGGAGGAGAATACTTGAGCACGGAATTTCTGGACTATTCTAAAGGAGAATAAGATTCTCTCTCAACATTACTCCTCCGTATACACCACAGCACGTCGGTGTATCGGGGCGGAGCAATCACACCCTATTTGATATGGTGCGCTCTATGATGAGTACTACTGAGTTTCCTATTTCCTTTTAGGAGTTATGCACTTGAGAAGGTGCATACCTATTGAATAGGGTTCCAATCAAATCAGTTGCCTACTATTTCATATGTGATATGGAAAGGAAGAGCCCATATCTTAAGTCTGTTAAGATTTGGGGTTGTCCGGCCTATGTCTAAAAGGCAAAATCCGGACAAACTCGAGACAAAGTCAGATCTGTGAAAGTTTGTTGGATATCCTAAGCATAAGCAAGGGAATATCTTCTACCTAATCGAGGAACAAAAATGTTTTGTTTCTCAACATGCCACCTTTGTGAAAGGGAATTTCTTGTGAAGAAATTAGTGGTCATGAGGTAGAACTGGAAGGAGTTCCAGCTATACAAACTACAGCAGATGATTTGATAGAACCAAAGGATTCAATAGTAACCAACGAACCTCAGCCTCTCCACCGATCTAGTAGGGTTCCTCACCCACCTGAGAGATACTTCGGTTTCTCTATGACAGTGGGAGTGAGGATTGCATCATGAGATGATGACCCAACTAGTTTCGAGCTGGCCATCAGGAGTGAGACTTTGTAAGAATGACTGGATGCTTATCGATCTGAGATGGAATCCTTATACACCAACAAAGTATGGACTTTGGTTGCTTTATCTGAAGGGTTAAATTCCCATCATGAGCAAGTATATCTTGAGAAGATTGCTTGGTGTACATGGAAAAGTTGAGACTTTCAAAGCTATGCTTAAGTCCATCCAGATCCTACTTACCACGGCTACATACCATGACTACGATATCTGGCGGTTGGGTGTCATGACAGATTTTCTAAATGATGATTTGGAAGAGAGCGTCTATAAGTACACAGCCAGAGGGCTTCGTAGACAGTGGGAGCAGCAGAAACGTGTGCAAGATGTTTTATATGATAAAGCAGGCATCGCGGAGTTGGAACGTCTGTTTTGATGTGGTAGTCAAAGAGTTTGACTTCATCAAAATGGTAGATGAACCTTGTATATACAAAAAGGTAGTAGAGAGTATGGTGGTGATCCTCGTAGAGTACGTGGATAATATACTCTTGATAGGGAAGGAGTTTCCTATGCTACGCTCGGTCAATCTCCGCTTATCACAAGGATTCTACATATAGGATCAAAGTGATACCTCTTAAATCCTGGGTTTTGGATCTATGAGATAGATCTAATTGGATGTTAGGATTCTCACTAGTTGTAGTGAGATGGTATCAATCGATTCTGGGGAGAATCACTGGAAAGGTTCCAGGGTGATAAGGACGACTGAATGTCAGTCGCAGGCATTGTCTTTACCCTCAGTAGAGGGACGGTATGTTGGAAGAGTTCCAAGCTAGATATCGTGACTTACTAGACGATTAAAGGCAAGATACATCGTTACCAAGGATGCTACTAAAGAGGCAGTCTGGATATATATATAAGTTCATGAGATGAACTTAGTTCCAACCATTGTGTGACAATGGAGTTATGGTTTTGGCCAAGGAACCCCCTGTCCCATCAGAAATCCAGATATAATTCTTAGACAGTATCACCTGATCATGGAGATGGTTAATCTCCAGGGAGATCGAGGTTAGGAGAGTAGACACAGAGGACAACAGTGTGGATCTACTCACAATGGCATTTTTCCCAGTAGAGACTTTTATGGGATGGTTGAGTATGAGATACTTCAACCACAGCTAATTGTTGGATATGTGATACCACAACAGATGGTCCTAGTGCAAGTGGGAGATTGTTAGTTATATGTATGCCCTAGAGGCCATTACTGTACATACGATGTATATTGTAATGGATGCTTGGACATATATAGGAAGGACTTTCTTGCTCGACATGATAGTATGCTATCTGGTTGTACTTTATCTTAACATGTACTCTGATTGTCTCTATGTTAATGTTGATAAAGCCCTTAGGATATGTACTCGACTACTGGGACTATGATGAGATCATACTGGTGGGGCCACAGTAGTCAACGAGTACATCCTATAACTGTTCCTAGTCGAGGGTGTATCGAGACAAGGCATCGATGCACCAGAGTAGACTAGCGTATACGTATCTTGACCCATATGATGGGCGATGGATGATCCCATATCCATCGGTGTTTGGCATCAAGGATGGTGTACGGGTGCTCAGTGGAGACTGGGTACACTGGACGGACTCGCCGAGAACTCCCAGATGGTATTATACCTCACGTCAGATGGCAGTTCTCCGGTGACACTGGTACAGAGTAGTCTGTTGACCCGAGATCGTCATAGAGTCTTGTGTGATTCCTACTGTTCTTTGATTTCCATCATACCACGTCCAAGAGGGCGTGCAAAAAGGTGGCTTTTGGGTACAGTCCCGAATCACATGGAGGTAATGAGCGATAAGAGGGGATTCGTCTCTCCCGGTATAGGTAGTTGATGTTGTGCTGTGTTCGATTGGCTATAACCGGAAATCCCAGGCCAGGATTGCTGAGATTTACTGGTAAGTATTATCAGTAGTTTCTCGAACTGTTATAGACCTCAAATCGACACGACTTATCAAGCTATTGGGGTCTGACGTTTACCACCCCTAGGCGAGATATGCAACATATCAGACGACGAGACCGAACTGTACAGGAGTGTTACTGATTGGATTCACAGGTGAATGTACATACTTGCTTGTTGATCTTCTGAGCGCTCAATACCTGGGTAGCTGTTACGTTTAGCTGACCGCTTGCAGCTTGTGGGTGTTTGATATGATCATCACCTACTGCCGGCGTATTGACGATTCTTTAGAGTCCTACACGGAGGTTTCTTGGCTCAGGCAAAACAAAGTAGGAGAGTCTGTAACCCTAGTTTTCATGTTTTCCTATAAATTGTAATCACAGATCTGTAAAACTTATGCCTCTTTTCAATCAATAAAATTCAGAAGTGTTGGGAGTTCATTAAGATCTGTTCTGTATTGCTTGGAGGGAGCCATCAAACTAGTAAGTTAATTTTATTTCTTTGTTTTAATTCTTTTAATTAGTATGTCTTTTCATCCCCTAATGAGCGAGTAATCTCCTCGCTTGTTAGGGTTAGCCTTAGGGAAAGGTTTGAGAGATGAGATCTCTCACCCCTTTCATGCCATCCACACCTAAGAGTTAGAATTCCATGCATGCACGCACAGCCGCTCCCTACGGCACCCTACCCCTCGAGGTAACGGTGACACCATAGTATAAAGGCCCGGTTGCGCGTGTTTTCCATGGGGGTTAGGGTAATTATCGATAATGGAAGGATAAGAATCTAGAGGAAGAAACATCTTCCCAAAAGATTCTAATCCACTTTATTGATAATTACACCAACATCTAATAGATCAAAAATAGGGCAATGAAAGCGGTGAGGAAACCTTTAATCTCCAAACTTCCCCTAAACCTAACCCTGGCAAGACTTTAATTTAGATTAATTTAGTTTAGTGATAGATCTAGTTTTTAGATTTAATCAATCCAAACTACATTTGGAATCAACTCGTAAAAACACAAATCAGAAAATTACCCATCTCTGTGGATCGACCCGTACTCACCGGCTAGCTGCAAAGCGATGCCGTTTCTGATTACGGTAAACAAGTATTTTTGGACTAATCAAATGGCGCCGTTGCCGGGGATGGCGTAAAAATTCTTTTGTGTAATTTCGGGTTGATATAAATCTTAAAAATCATAAAAATCTGAAAATATAAAAAGTACAAAAATTCTTTCATTATTTTTATCTGTTTGAAGGGTTCCTCGTTTGAATCTTGCAGAAACAGCGAAGACTCTCGGATCTGAAATTTTACAGAGGGCAACATAGAAAAGTGAACATCAGAACAGAGGAGAATTGGTGAACAGGAGCTACACAAATTTTTTCAGAGGCTGAACCCACTTCCCGACCACGCTTCCGCGGCAAAAGACCCCCCTAGACCGCGGTTCCGCGGCCATTTGGCCACGTTAGCAGCTAAAATTTTGTGGGTTTGTTCCTCCTTCTCCCCTCTGTCAACCACCATATATCTCTCTGTAAAAACTTTCTGCAGGAATTCTTTGCGCTAAAAATTCTTTCTCCCCCTTCTAAATAACAGATTTTCTGCAGGTTTCTTTGCGCCGCGCTAAAAATTTGATTGCAAGTGAATTTTATTGTTTTGCATAATTAATCGGACTTTAAGGGGCTAATTGACCAAACTTAGATTGGGTGAGGATTTCATCACCCTTCCCAGGATCCCAGAAAACACCTAAAGCATTTGCATTGACCACAATAAATTAAAAAATACTAGACTCAGCCCTAAGGACATCGAGCTCAATAGGAAAAGGACTAGTATAGGCATCGACCGTTTATCCTAACTGACTTTGCTGTGTCTAGGCTAGTGGTTTTTAATTAGGCCCACTACTGTGGGTCCTTCCCACTTACCTGGCCGTACTTGTCGGTGAAGAGGCGGTTTGAGGTCCTATTTCTAGCCCTAGTTAGGAGCTGTCTAGCAGACCTAGGTGACCCTAGATCTAGGCCTGATTGTGCATGTGTGGTTGATACATTTGGGTCACAAGTCTCTTTTCAAAGCTTCTTTGCAAAACTCTCACATAAAAAAAGGAAAAAAATCTTTTCAAAACTTGCAACTTGTCGCTAAGAAAACTTGCAACTCACTTCCACCACTTCCCTCCATTGACGTTATCTTACCCCCACATTCTGTTTTTCTATTTTTCTGACTACACTACTCCTTTAGTGTATGTCACTTTGGACTAGGGATACTAACGCCCGATTAGTCCGTGTTTCGTTGGTACCGACCGACGAACCCTTCGTCGACATTCCGTCCATTTCCTTACCTCCACCTTCAAATTCTTCTTTCGAAGGTATGTCGGGACACGACCCCAACAATACCTTACCGACGGAAATGATTCCACCTCCGTTGGCTGCGAATAACCCGAATCTTCCGCCTGTTGTAGCGCCCGCACGAGTTGCGCTCCAGGATCTCTTCTACCCCGTCCGCACTTCTTTACCTACATGTCTTTCACCTCCACCGGTAAATGGGGACAATTTTGAAATAAAACCACATTTCATCAATATGCTGCCAAAATTTCATGGTTTGGAATCTGAAGATGCATATATTTTTATTAATAAATTCCAAAATGTGTGCGCTATGATGAAAACAACCCAATTAAGTGATGACGCTATAAGGCTAAGGGTCAATCCTTTTACCTTATGTGACCTAGCCGAGAAGTGGCTATACAGCACCGCATCACATTCCATTAGAAATTGGGACGAGTTTGTGAGAGCTTTTCTGAAAAAGTTCTATCCTCATCACAAAACTGCTAGAATCCGTAACGAGATTATACAATTTTCACAGCTTCCTTCCGAACCATTTTGGAAGTGCTTCGAGAGATTTAAAGACCTACTTGTTCAATGCCCTCATCATGGGATCGAAAGTTGGCAACTTTGCCAAACATTATACGGGGGATTGAACTCGGCAACGAAGCAATTGCTAGAAACCATATGTCAAGGTCATTTTCTCTCCAAGTCTAGCGACGAAGCGTGGCAGTTTCTTGAGGATCTTAGTGAGCAAACAATTCAGTGGGAGAGTACCAAGACCACATCATCTTCTTCTGTTGGTCAATCTAGGGCAGGCATACATCAAGTAGATATGTCGATTGCTATGAAGGCCGAGATGGCCACACTTATGAAAAAGATAGAAGCCATTGAGACCAAAATCTCATCGTCTTCTCCTGCCCCTGTTATGCCCACACGAACTGTTTGTGCTTGTTCGAATCCATCGCATCTAACCGAAGAGTGTCCTTATAATGCACCTATTCAAGGACAAGATCAAGTCAATGCTGCATTTCAGCAACGACAAAGAAATGATCCATACTCTTCGACATACAATCCGGGGTGGAGGAGTCACCCAAATTTCGCTTGGAACCAAAATCAACAAGTCCAAGGAAATAACAATTTTCAAAGACCTCCTCCTCCACAACAACAACAAGCACCTCCACAAACTCAAAACCAGCAACCTTTCCAACAACAGCCTTATACAAATCAAACGAACAATTTGGTTCAACCAAATGATGATAAGGTTATCTCGCTCGAAAAAAGTCTAGATGCATTTCTCAAGCAATCTACAGAATCCGCAGCAAGATTTGAAAATTATGTTCAGTCTTTGATGCATAACAATACCTCACATGATCAAAGTATCAAATCTATTGAGGCACAAATTGCACAATTAACTGCTGCGTTGAGCGAGAGAGAAAAGGGAAAGCTTCCATCTCAACCATTACCAAATCCCGGTCACACACAAAACGCATATCCCAATCACAATGTAAATGCGGTGACCACGTTGAGATCCGGAAGAGTGTTGCAAAATAATGTGGGAACTAGTGATGACATCCCCATCGGTGGTTCTTCTTCTTCTTCTTCTTTTTCTCCATCGTCATCTTCCCCTTCTTCATTTTCTTCACTTTCTTCTTCACCTTTTTCTTTAGAGCCTATTCTCCACCCTTCACACGGCTCTACTTCTTCTAGCTCGAACGGACCCATTTCTCACAACATGAACACATCTACACTGGGATCCGTTCTTACTCCACATTCTACTCCACAGACATTTGACTCAACGAATTTTCAAAATGCTCCATTCCCAAACAGGTTGAGTCCTAATAAACCAACTGCACAAGTGGAGAAGATTTGGGAGAAGTTTAAGCAGGTTAGCATAAATATACCTCTCTTGGATGCAATCCAACAAGTCCTTTCATACGCGAAAATCTTAAAGGGCTTATGCACCTCGAAGAGAAAGGCATCTCAAGTACCCAAGAAAGTGCCAGTGGATAGTGCAGTGAGCAATGCTATTAACCACAATCAAACCATACCCCAAAAACGAAAGGACCCCGGCTGTCCTACGTTTTCAATCACAATTGGGGATAAGAAAATTAATCGAGCACTTTTAGATCTTGGGTCTAGTGTTAACCTGATTCCCTACTCCGTGTACGAACAATTAGGGGTTGGAGAGTTGAAACCCACTCGTTGTACTCTCCAAATGGCTGATCGATCAATCACCCATCCAAGGGGTCAGCTAGAGGATGTGTTGATCAAAGTTGGGGAGTTCATATTCCCCGTTGATTTTATTGTTATGGATACACAACCTGTTGCTAACCCAAGAAATCAAATTCCGGTGATTCTCGGTCGACCATTTTTGGCCACTTCCAATGCCGTAATAAATTGTCGCAATGGCTCCATGACTCTATCCTTTGGGAAGATGTCTAGTGAGTTCAATATTTATAAGATAGGAAGTCTGCCCCCCGTGCCTAAAACTAGTACACGAGAAGTTTGCTCTATTCACGAAATCACGCAGGAGGACTGCGAGCTTGAAAGATTTCTATTTGATGAAAACGGTCTTGACGCCACTAGTGCGTCTCTCCTTGAGCCTACCACCGTTGACACAACCGATATGGATTATGAATGTTTCACTTTTTCGGATGATGACGACTCACAGCCCGAATATGAGTCTTTTGAATTTTTGGATGAGTTAGTTGAACCATCCGAATCGGTTGTTTGCAGTGATTTCGAACCTGTGTTGGAGTCCTTTGAGTTCGAGGTAGATTCCGCAATGATGCTTTCGCCTCCGAAACTCGAACTCATGTCCTTACCGCCTCACCTTAAATATGCTTACATAGGTGAGAATGAGACTTTTCCCATTATAATATCAGCCTCTCTAGCCTTCGAGCAAGAGGACGCTATTTTAAAGGTCTTACAAGATAGGCGGCAAGTTTTCGGTTGGACTATGGCGGACATCGAGGAGATCAGTTCCCTTATAATTGAATATCATATGCAATTGATGGATGATGCCAAGGCAATAGAGGACCCACAGGAACATCTTGGGGGTATTGTGGTGAGTCAACCTCCTCCTTTAGAAGTTGAACCACCCCCATTTCTTTTAAGCTACGAGAATGCCAATATTCCACTGATTGCTGATCATTCACATTCTCGTTTAGATGCATCACCACCTCCTGTATATTCACCTCCACACCTTCCATACCACCACTTCTATCTTCCCCAATTCTTTGTGAATCGCTACAACTTCTTCTTCCACCAACTGATACTCTTTACTGATAAATTTTTCAACTGGTTAGTGTTAACGTTTGGTCTATGCAAGGTTTGGCAGTAATGTCTAACATAGTTTAAATGAAGTTTGGGGGAGGGCCTTTCTGTAAATATTTTTGTTTTCCTTAACAATAAAAAAAGGTATAAATAAATAAACAGGGAAGTGCCGGTATTTTGATCCTCTTGGTTTAGCATGACAGTGAGGACACTGTCATGTTCAAGTTTGGGGGTATGCTCGGTACGTTTTCTTCCTTCGCATTCATTTGTACATATTTTTGCATTTGCATATTTATTTGAAAACCTATAAAAATTTCAAAAATTTCAAAAATTATAAAAATTATTGTATTCAATTTTGGCTTATTTGACTTGAGTTCGACAAATAGGTTCTGGTTAGGAACAACTAGATCTTAGACTTAGTGAATTAAAAACCCTAAAAATAACATTCCTTAAAGTTAACGGTAGAAAGTATATGCCTTGCAGTTTATTTAGAAATAGGCAAATTTTGGGTTCACTTCTTGGGATAAGTCAAAATGAGGGAAGAGTATTGATGTTCTTATTAGAGTTTAAGTTTGAAAAATAGTTCCTAGCTTAAGTCTAGATTCTGAAAATGTATACCCTACAATTTGCACAATCACGCACCTTGAAACTTGGAATAGTAGAAAAGACCTTGAAATACTCTTGTCTAAAGTCCTTAGTACGAAGAAAATAAAAGAAAAAAAAAGAAAGAAAATGTGAATAAAGAATATAAAAAATGGACACTGGTTTTTGTGATTACTTAAGGCTGTAAAAATAGAAAAATATTTAGCGAGGGTGCCTTATCACCTAGTGCCTTAGACCAACTGGTTTGGGAGTCACTGCTAAAGCCTTGGGTGTTGCAAGACTAGGAAGTACGCTTTAAAGTGCTAACACGTCTTGTAATCGGTTGTTGGTACCTCAAGAAATATTAACGGTCGCATGAAGGATGTGTAAGCAAATTTCATTTAAAAATTCACTAATTAATAAGTGCTTTGGACAAAGGACGAGAGTACGATTGCTTGAATTGAATTTCCAAGTGTAGGGGTGATCTATACATACACGTAGGGGTATGTGATTGGAATTTAGATAAGAGAGAGGAATGAAAGATAGAACTTGTATCTTTAAATAGAGTTGATAGAAATTCCTAAGTGGAGATGAAACCCTAGAAGGAAGACTTAAGAGATGCCGAAAGCTAAGTAATTCCACAAGATGTATATAATCTTAAGTTAAATGATAAGGATGCGTGAAGAATATGGGTGGATAATTTACAAGTAAAAGATAATAGAATTCCTTGTTAGAAAACATAATTGGAGAACAAAAGTCGAAAGGCCGAATTGATAGGATTTTGTGGGTGTAATCCGCTGGAAACCCTCAGGAGACAACACTCCTCCTACTAGGGACACCTAGAGGTTTAACGGCTTGTTGCACGTGCTCAGTGCAATCGCGTTTCCCTGCGAAAGTGCGGTTAGGTTAGGATTTTAGTGAATAAAAAATAAGTTTGCTCGAGGACGAGCAAAAGATAAGTTTGGGGGTATTTGTTCATATCATAATATTGCAGTTTGTATTCCCCGATTCTTATTCAATTTATAAATAAACAGGTGCTTTTAACGCATTTCTGCTGCATATTACAGGATACAGGCTCTTGGAGCAAATACAGTGAAAAAAACGAAAGTTGATACAGAAAAGGGACTTTTGACCAACAAGTAGAAGGACCCTAGTCAAGCCTAGACAGAGAACAATTCATAAGAGTACAAGGCAACGCATGGTCCGAAATGTCAAAGGAAACAGTCAAAAGATCATTACAAGTTTTCACTGAAGATCTGGAGAAGACCCAGAAATCAAATGGAGAAAAGAAATGGAAAAATAGAAAGCTCAAGTAGCCAAGAACAAAACCCTAAAAATTCAGCATGTGATCTGACCAAAGGGCCGCGGAACCGCGGCCCAAGGCCTACATTTGCCGCGGTTCCGCGGCCATTCAGAGCCCGTGTCGGTGGAATTTTTCTGTGTCGGTGAGTCGGTGCGGGTGTTGGGATTTTCCGTGGGCAAATCTGTAATTGCACATGTGCAAGAGTCTGTAACCCTAGTTTTCATGTTTTCCTATAAATTGTAATCACAGATCTGTAAAACTTATGCCTCTTTTCAATCAATAAAATTCAGAAGTGTTGGGAGTTCATTGAGATCTGTTCTGTATTGCTTGGAGGGAGCCATCAAACTAGTAAGTTAATTTTATTTCTTTGTTTTAATTCTTTTAATTAGTATGTCTTTTCATCCCCTAATGAGCGAGTAATCTCCTCGCTTGTTAGGGTTAGCGTTAGGGAAAGGTTTGAGAGATAAGATCTCTCACCCCTTTCATGCCATCCACACCTAAGAGTTAGAACTCCATGCATGCACGCACAACCGCTCCTTACGGCACCCTACCCCTCGAGGCAACGGTGACACCGTAGTATAAAGGCCCGGTTGCGCGTGTTTTCCATGGGGGTTAGGATAATTATCGATAATGGAAGGATAAGAATCTAGAGGAAGAAACATCTTCCCAAAAGATTCTAATCCACTTTATTGATAATTACACCAACATCTAATAGATCAAAAATAGGGCAATGAAAGCGGTGAGGAAACCTTTAATCTCCAAACTTCCCCTAAACCTAACCCTGGCAAGACTTTAATTTAGATTAATTTAGTTTAGTGATAGATCTAGTTTTTAGATTTAATCAATCCTAACTACATTTGGAATCAACTCGTAAAAACACAAATCAGAAAATTACCCATCTCTGTGGATCGACCCGTACTTACCGGCTAGCTGTAAAGCGACGCCGTTTCTGATTACGGTAAACAAGTATTTTTGGACTAATCAGTTAATTGTATTATTTTATTTTGTTACGATAAATATTATATATGTGATATATAATATTGTAACATGATATGGTTATTAATGCAACATGTTTTGTGGAGTTTAAACATCATTAGGGTTTGGATTACGGTTAAGACTTCCAGTAGATTCTAGAAGCTTTTCTTTTGTCTTGGAAAAGATATTATGCTTGATATTTTCAAGTGACTCACTTTTAACCCAACCCAAACCCTAGCCCTAGTTAATTCTCTACATGGGTTTAGTTGACCATGGTTGCATTATTCATCATATTTATCTTTTCATTATTCATCACAAAAGACTTCTAATGATTATTCATCTTCTTCTTCCTTCTTTCTTTTCATGGAAAAAGCTTACTAGCTTTTTTCCAAGTGATGATTATGTGTGAGAAAAAGATTATAAATAAGAGCTAAAATCCTACTTCATCATTCTCATCTACCCTTGCCCTTTAGATGAGAGTGTTCACTTCATTTAGTGAGTGTTAGCTTGTGTTAATGAAACTTCAAGGTAGATCATCTATATTATCGAAGATCGGAAGCAAGACTGCACCTTTCTCTTCGTGGAGCCTCTCGAGAGTCCGGAACACGATGATCGCAGCGAAGGAACCACAACACGGAGCTTATGAAGTGAAGGACCGGATATACAAAGGTTGTAATCCCTCTCACTTAGTGTTAAAGTGTTTAACAGGCTTATTTTCGCATAAACCCTAGTTTAAAGATCCGGCTTTGGGTTGTTCGGCATGGATAAAAATTTAATCGGGCATGGTTGATGCCTCGTAGACCCTTGTGCGCGTGCCCAGCAACCCTACACGACGGTTCACAAACAACCCAATGACCACCTTGACACTCATCTCAGTCCAGCAGACGCGGCATCGACAAACGACCCTAGAGTCAAAACAAACGGAGCCATGGCAAAGTCCCTAGTTCCAGGTCCCGACGGTTCACCAACAACCTAGAGACCACCTCGACGTTGGTCTCAATACAGCAGACACAATATCAACCCGGCGTTCCTTCTCACTCCAGCAGGATGCAGATGCAACGTCAACAACCGACCCTAAGATCAAAACAACGGAGCCATGGTAAAGCCCTTAGTTCTAGGCCTCAACGGTTCATTAACAACCTAGAGGCCACCTCGACATCCGTCTCATTACAGAAGACGCAATGTCAACAAAGGAAGCGAAGGCCAAAGTCCTAGCTTCAAGATCTTGACGGCAACTCAAATAAAACCTGAAAGACTATCAGAGATCATCCCACACTAGCGCGAAGTGGTTATGACTCATCGGGGCTCCCAAACTGAGCCTAACCTCAAGTAAAAAGCGACATGGCAAAATTCCTAACGCTTGCTCTTCCGACAGCCAAACTACCTAAGAAGATTACTTGAAGACGTCTTGTCCAGCCTCCAAAGGGATCAGAGACACGACAGTCGTGGGGCTACTCGAACAGGAGCATAAAGTCTGCATATCGGGGAATGCATCAGCCAACATGACGGTACGACGTACAAAAACTCTAGTAACACAGACCTTAACGGACCTATGTCGTAAAGAGCAGGGGTTAACTGTGACGTTAGGACCAGTTTGCTTACAAACCCAAGTGAGGTAAACTACAAGCTCCGAAATGAGTTTATAAACTAGAGACTCCGGAATGAGTGAATAAACTACAAGCTCCGAAATGAGTTCATAAACTAGAGACTCCGGGATGAGTGAATTAACTACAAACTCCGAAATGAGTATATAAACTATTTCGCACAAGATTAAGACATAAGGAAACAGAAGGGTACAAGCTCATGGGGCTCAGGGTTTGGAACTATATACCTTAGGAGTTGAGATTTGAGTCAATGATGGATGACGAAGCCTGTGTCCACTCGCTATCTTCTGAGATCGAGATTCTGAAAGTTATATACCAAGCCGAAACCGGTCATACGCTATGCACAACTCTGCACGACTTCACCCACATACATACTAACGTGGGCAAAGTAGTGGGGGGATTTGTCCCCACCAAAATTTTCGGCCAAGAGCTATTTATTCCGTTATAACCCTTAGCATATAGGCGTTGAAAACACATAACTAAGAGCCAAATGAGCCTCACGTGTAAAACATGTGAGCGCTCATATGCAAAGCATATGAACGCTGAATATAAATAAATCTAAATAGCCAAACAGGTCTCACGTGTTAAACACGTGAGCACTCATATGAAAAGCATATGAGCACTGAACATAAATAGGCTAAAATCAACACCATGGGTCACGGGTTAAACACGTGAGTTCTCTTGCCTCTCACATGCAAAGCATGTGAGCGGCCCAATTTAAAATGCTCCCATTAAATTCTATAAGATAAAATTAAATCCTATTTGGGAAATATTTTCCCTGATCTTTCTAATATGGAAAGATTTTTCTCTAACAGAGAATTTTGGATTTAAAATCCGATGGTGATAAAATATCACAAATTAAATCATCTGATAGAATTAAATTCTATTTGGGAAATATTTTCCTGATCTTCCTCAAACTAGAAAGATCTTCTCTGTTAAACAGAGAACCTTTGGATCAAAAATCCAACAGTGATTATCTGATAGAATAAAATTCTATCATAGGAAAATATTTTCCTAATCTTGTTAAACCAACAAGATATTCACTTAACAGGATTAAATTCAATATTCTTAATCTTGTTAAACTAACAAGATATTCATATGATAAGAATAAAATTCTATGTTAGAATAAAATCTAATCTTGTTAAACTAACGAGATATCCATATGATAGAATTAAATTCTATATTAAGAAAATATATTTCTGATCTTGTTAAACTAAAAAGATATGGTAGAATAAAATTCTAATCTTGTTAAAACTAACAAGTTATTCATAATCTTGTTAAACAAACAAGAAATCTTCTCTGTTAAACAGAGAGCCTTTGGATTAAAAATCCAACGGTGAATAAAATTTACCGATTGATCTAAAAGATTATGGAATTAATCATGATCTCCCAATGAGGGATTCTCTTAACAAATTGATTCTTGTTCTTCTCGTATAAATAAGAGCGAGGAGAGAAGGAGAAATACACACACACAGAGAGGGGAGGAAAGATACAGAAAGAATTTAATTCTTTAAAACGAGGAGACCACCCCAGAAGCTTTCCAAAAAGCTCCCACAAAAACAAAAGAGAATTTAATTCTCAAACAAAGGGTTTAACCCTTAAAAAAGGAACTTAGTTCTTTCTCTGGTTGAGGTCTGCAGAAGCAGATCTCCCCACAAGTTGAGAATTTAATTTTCATCGGGGAGATTCTGTTATGCAGATTCAAAACTTAGGGAAAAGAACTAAGTTCAAAGAATTTAATTCTTATAAAAGTAGATAGGAATTTAATTCCTCTGATAAAACTAGGGTTTAACCCTATAAAATAAATTTAATTCTTATAAAACAAAAGACTTGAAATTCTCTAAACTCAAATCCCAGCATCGCTAATATGAAATCAAAATCTCCATGCACATAGAGGGAAAGATTGGTGATGCATTAGTGTTCAACGCTATAACGAAACCTCACGTGTTTCCCCACATAAGCACCTCTGATGAACAAAAAAGAATGGCTGAGACCGAGTCACGTGTTTCACACACGAACATTTAAAATAAGAATAAGAAGTGTCTTCTACGGCAGTCGCGTGTTTTCCACGCGACCCTCAATCAAGTACTCAACACTTATAGACCCAAAGACAGCGCTCACATTTTGAGGGCACCTCGCGTGTTCACACGTGAGCACCACAGGAACCAAGTGCTTAGCACTTATAAAAGAAAAAGGGAAGTCAAACCCAAAGAGGCAATGCCCAACTTTAGGACGCCTCACATGCTCACACGTGAGGGCCATAGGAATTAAGTGTTTAACGCTTAAGGGGACTTGAACCCAAATGTGCAGCGCCAACTTTGAGGTGCCTTGCGTGCCACACGTGAGCATCCCTAAAATTCAGTGTTTAACACTGCTTTAGAGCCTCACGTGGGAATACGTGAGTGCTGAACGTATACTAGTGCTTAGCACTATAAGAAGTCAACTTCAGCCTCAAGTTGGCTAAGTCTTCTTGAGATTAAAACATCTTGGATCTCCAAATAGACCGAGCCTCTATGCTCATGACTTCCTAAACTAATAACTCCTCAATTGATAATAACCAGAATGATGTTCATCCCACATCTCCTAAGTTAATCGTAGTCTCCCAAAAATGACTAATGATTCTTAGATGGCCCACCATGATATTTTCCCTCAGGCACGGGAATCGGTTCAAGGGTACATCTCTCCACACCTCTGATATATGTCGTTGTAATTCCTCAATGTCTTCAGAGAGGTGGCGGGTCCCGATGACCAACAACTTCTTTCACTGATGCACTTCCAAATTGACGTGCACGCTTCAAATCGGACCGTGCCCAAAATTGAGCACACCCCATATCACCACCGTTCACTCCGTCACGTAACAAATACACGTGCACGTAAGATGAACAGTGGACCGAAACGTCCTTAAACTAACAACGGACTATAACGTCCTTAAACTAAACCCTCACCTTAAAAATGGTGATCTACGGACCGAAACATTCTTAAACTAACAACAAACCGTAACGTCCTTAACTGAACCCTGAAAGGTTCCTAGGCACCCTAAGGAGGTCTCACAAGGCATCAAACATGCCAATTTCAAAAATATGGTGCCGAGAAACCCTAGACTACGGATCGTTAGCTAGATGTCTAGGCGAAAAAGAACTAGTTTACAATTAAACTAAAAGAATACGGAAATACAACCTTTGTAGATCCGTTTGTCCACCTCCATAGCTCCATGAAGAAGTCATCTCCGCTGTACAAATCCGATCTTGGACTCTCGCGTTCGCTTCATCGGAGAATAGGCGGGCTAGGTCATCGACGACGTGCCGAAGATGATCTACGTCGAAGCATCGCTAGATCAAGCTCCACCTTCACCAAGCCATGAAAAATTGTGAAGGAAACACACTCTACTACTTGGCAAGAGGTAAAGGATGAAGAAATAGGAAGTGGGTAGACTTTAGTTTTGGATTTCTCACTCATTTCCATCAATCACCATTGATGGAGCTTGCTTTCTTCAAGTGAAGAAAAGAAGAAGAAGATAGAAATTGTTATGATAAGTTAATTTAGAAAATAGAAAATAAAATAATACTTATCATAATCAACCATGGTTAAGTGTAGAGACTAAACTCAAGTTAAGTGAATGGTTAGGTTAGGTATGAAGACAAAAATGGTGACTAAGTCAAAGCTTCATGAAGCTTCAACATAAATCCAAATTAGCCACCATTTTCCTTTTACCAAAAATGAATAAATAAACAAATAAATGAATAAGTAAAAACCCTAATCATCCACTTAACCATAGTTTAACACTTTACACTTAACCAAAAAGCATGTATCATCAAACATGATACAATCATGTGCACAAAATCATATCGCATATGCAATGCGCACACCCGAGTGAGAATATCCATTTAAAGTGAACCATTACTAGTTAATGCAAAGTAATATATCAAATATATAATTATACATTAAATCATTAAATCAACACTTGATTCAATGATCCGGTCATGTCGCACACAACCGACTAGTATACAATGTATCGGCTTATCGAATCAACGCTTGAATCGATAACTAGGTTATATCGCATACAACCATTCGATACATTCATCGCGAGAATGGAATACGGTATCACATACACGCATTATTCTCGGTCCCGCACATATCTCATATGCGCTTCTATTTCGTTTCGCTTGAGCCAGGAAACCTCTGTGTAGGACTCTAAAGACTCGTCAATTCGCCGGCAGCAGATGATGATCATATCAAACACCCACAAGCCGCAAGCGGTCTGCTAAACGTAACAGCCACCTGGGTATTGAGCGATCAGAAGATCGACGAGCAAGCCCGCTCACACTCCAGTGAATCCAACCAGTAACACTACCGTACAGTCCGGTCTGATCGTCTGATATGTCGCATATCTCGCCTAGGGGTGGTAAATGTCAGACCCCAATAGCTCGATAAGTCATGTCGATATGAGGTCTATAACAATTCGAGAAACTACTGGTAACACTTACCAGTAAATCTCAGCAACCCTGGCCAGGGATTTCCTGTTATACCCAATCGAACACAGCGCAACATCAACTCCCTATACCGGGAGAGACGAATCCCCTCCTATCGCTCATTGCCTCCATGTGACTCGGGACTGTACCCAAAAACCACCGTTTTGCATGCCCTCTTGGACGTGGTAAGATGGAAATCAAAGCACAGTGGGAACCACACAAGACTCTATGACGATCTCGGGTCAACAGACTACTCTGTACCAGTGTCACCAGAGAACTGCCATCTGACGTGAGGTATAATACCATCTGGGAGTTCTCGGCGAGTCCGTCCAGTGTACCCAGTCTCTACTGAGCACCCGTATATCATCTCCGATGTCAAACACCAATGGATATGGGATCATCCATCGCCCATCTGTATGGGTCGAGAAGGTATACGGTAGTCTACTCTGGTATATCGATGCCCCGTCTCGATACACCCACGACTAGGGACTTTGAAGGATGTACTTATGGACTACCATGTCCCCACTAGTATGATCCGCATCATAGTCCAGGTAGTCAAGTACACATCCTAAGGGCTTTACCAACATGTAACAGAGAGACAATCGGTATACAGTTAAGGTAAAGAGCAACCAGATAGCATACTATCATGTCGAGCAAGAAAGTCCTTCCTATATATGTCCCAGCATCCACTACAATATACATCCAATGTACAGTAATGGCCTCTAGGGCATACATATAACTAACAATCTCCCACTTGCACTAGGGCCATCTGTAGCAGTGGTTGTAGTATCTCATACTGAACCATCCCATAAAAGTCTCTCTCTGGGAACAGGCCTTCGTGAGTGGATCCGCCGTGTTGTCCTCTGAGTCTACTCTCCTAACCTCGATCACCCTGGAGAACAACCATCTCCATGATCAAGTGATACTGCCTTAGAATATGTCTGGATCACTGATGGGACCCGCGTTCCTTGGCATAAGCCACAACTCCATTGTCACACAATGGGAGGAACATAGTTCATCTCATGAACCAATATACACCCAAACAGCCTCTTTGGTAGCATCTTAAGTAGCGATGTATCCAGCCTTTATCGTATAGTATGTCACGGTATCTAGCTTGGAACTCTTCCAACATACCGTCCCTCCACTGAGGATAAAGACAATGCCTGTGACTGACATTCAGTCGTCTTTATCACCCTGGAACCCTTCCAGTGATTCTCCCCAGGATCGGTTGATACCGTCTCACTACAACTAGTGAGAGTCCTAACATCCAATTAGATCTATCTCATAGATCTAAAAACCCAGGATTTAGGAGGTATCACTTTGATCCTATATGGAGAATCATTGTGATGAGCGGAGATTGATCGAGCGTAGCATAGGAAACTCCTTCCCTATCAAGAGTATGTCATCCACGTACTCTACGAGGATCGTCACCATACTCCCTACTACCCTTTTTGTTTATACAAGGTTCATCTACCATTTTGATGATGTCAACTTCTTTGACTAATCCATCAAAACAGATGTTCCAACTCCGCGATACCTGCTTTATCCTATAAAGCATCTTGCACACGTTTCCGCTGCTCCCACTGTTTACGAAGCCCTCTGGCTGTGTACATATAGACTCACTCTTCTAAAACATCATTTAGAAAAGCAGTCATGACACCCAACCACCAGATATCGTAGTCGTGGTATGTAGCCGTGACAAGTAGGATCTGGATGGACTTAAGCATAGATCCTTAGAAAAGGTTTCAACATAATCCACATCTGGTCAATGATGCAAACCTTTAACAAGTCTAGCTTTGAAAGTCTCAACCTTTCCAAGTACACCAAGTAATCTTCTCAAGATATACTTGCTCCTGATGGGGATTTAACCCTTCAGATATAGCAACCAAAGTCCATACTTTGTTGGTGTATATGGATTCCATCTCAGATCACTAAGCATCCAGCCATTCTTACAGAGTCCCACTCTTGATGGCCAGCTCGAAGCTAGTTAGGTCATCATCTCATGATGCAATCCTCGCTCCCACTGTCATAGAGAAACCGAAGTATCTCTCAGGTGGGTGAGGAACCCTACTAGATCCGCGGAGAGGCTGAGGTTCGTTGGTATCTACTGAATTCTTTGGTTCTATCAAATCATCAGCTATTGTTTGTATAGCTGGAACCTTTCCAGTTCTACATAACAGACCTTGCCTCGAGCTTGTCCGGATTTTGCTTTTAGACATAGGCCGGACAATCCCCAAATCTTAACTAACTTAAGATATGGGCTCTTCCCTTTCCATATCACATATGAAATGGTAGGCAACTGATTTGATTGGAACCCTATTCAATAGGTATGCAGCTTCTCAAGTGCATAACTCCCTAAAAGAAAATAGGCAACTCAGTAGTACTCATCATAGAGCGCACCTTATCATATAGGGTGTGATTGCTCCGCCCCGATATACCATCGTGCTATGGTGTATACGGAGGAGTAATGCCGGGAGAGAATCTCATTCTCCTTTAGAATAGTCCAGGAATTCCGTGCTCAAGTATTCTCCTCCTTGATCTCATCATAGGACATAATACTTATACCCGTATTGGTTCTCTACTTCTAACTTATATTCTGTGAATATCTCAAAAGGTTCGGACTTGTGTTTCAACAGGAACATAGGTCAGAAACTCGAAAGATCATCAGAGAACGTAATGAAGTATAAAGAACCAGTCTTGGTATGTGTAGACAGGGGACCTACATACATCAACATGTATCATCCCAAGAGTTCAGTAACTCTTTCTCTGTTTCCAGTAAACGGAGCTACGGTCATCTTATCTTTGTGACATGACTGGCAAGTTTCACAAGATGTAAATTCAAACTGATTTAAATATGCATCTTTATGTAACTCTAGCCAGTCGGGTCGCAGCGATCTGACCTAGTCTACAATACCTCAAGAAGGATTCATTCATTTCTGAACTCTTCCTCTTGTGTGTGTTCTGTATACTAAGAACTGTAGTTTGATTTAGAACATTAATGCTTTTAGATAACGTGCCTGAACCGATCAACTTTTGATATAGGAAATGTTCAAAACATTATCCAGCAATACAAAATTATATCATTTCTTTTCTAACAAAGAGAGTGATATGATTTGGTATATCAGGTTCGGTATCTAATAACATTCGTTCAGAATCAATGTATTACAATACAGGGTGACAGTGACCGACAGACTTGGCTGCAACTCTTGCCCCGTTTTCTGTCTCATGAAACTTATCACCCGTTCTCAGTTTTTCTACCCTTTTGTAGCCCTATGTAACAGATTACATATCTGGGATCCTAATCCGGTATCATATACCCAGGATGCCGAGGATACTGAGAAACAGTTCTTTGTAACGAACACACCCGAAGATGATGCATCAGCATGCACTCTCTTCGTTTGGGCGGCACGGGAATTCTAGCAATCCCCAATTTCCTGCTCGGTCTTATAACAATTATAAGTTGGAGCGGGACCAACGTTCCCCAGCTTAGTATAACAAGCGGGTTCGGTCAATAATCCGTATTATTATCTTGATTAAGGCGTGATATGGTCGCTACCTGGAGAGAGAGAGAAGAAAACACTCAGCGTGCGCTCTTGCAAGAATAAATTGGTTATTATTTTATCTAATCAGGATGGCTCCCACTGCTTTTTATCAAATCTTCCTTCAAACCCTAAAAGGAAAGACTAGCCGGGATTAATTACACACTACAAGTTCGCCAATCTTTCAGCCAGGCCAGTGTCGGTACTTTGAGGGAGGTCCCCCGTGCTTTCGCACGAACCTAATTAATGTAAATCTCGTTTTCCCAGAGACGTAACCTCGTTAACACCTTTCTAGACACCTACTTGATCGGCTAATTGTAATGTGTAAAACTCTCCCAGGAGTAACTCTTACTCACAGCGGGTATCGGGATCCAACTATCTCATAGAAGGTATGCAATCTCATTGCAAATTTCAACACTTGAAATTCCCGATAATATTTTACCCCTAGCGTCCTATGACCTTGACAGAGGCCAAACAACCCATAGTCCGCTAGTCAAGTTCAACCCGTCATTTCCTGATTGAATTAAACCCACCCGCACGACCCTTGACGGAGGCCAAACAACGCCGTACGAATACCCTAATCCAATCACATCATATGCTAGCAGATAAGCACTAGTTAGCTACCGTACACTACGCCTTGACGGAGGCCAAACAACCGCAGCACGAATACTAACTAGTACGTATCTGAAATGACGGAGGGCTACGACAGGTTTTTCTGAAAACCTATTGCGTAATGAACTTGATATCGTTGTAGGATCGAATGAATTTTGAAATGGAGTGTTTTTGAGGCTTTTCTAGTTTTGCTAAAGGAGTCACTCCCGGTGAAGGGATCATCGGTCCTTTCCTCGTCGAATGAGGTGCGGGATATATCATATATATCACTGTGCAAAGCAAAAACACTTAAAAGCAATCAAAAGACAAACCGAGTGTGTAGCATCTGCCAGTTATTGCTAAAGGAGTCACTCCCGGTGAAGGGATCTCGGTCCTTTCCTCATCGAATAAGGTGCAGGATATATCACATATACCTCTGTGCAAAGCAAGAACTGTAGCTACCTGTTTTATTTTGAAATTCAATTCTACAACATCTTAGGTTTCTTTTATTTCATTAATCACATTAATGAAGTCCCGTCATTTAAATACCTAAACATCACAGATAAATACGACGTACACTTATGCCATCCGCATTCGCCTCGATGTCCCCTCCCGCACCGTTAGGTTAGGTAACTAACGGCAGAGCGGGGCAGGGCTAGCGCAGGTGTAAAACATAAGTAACGTCTATATAATATATCATATATACTATATATAGTATCTATCACAGAACATCACATGATCACATCACAGATATCGCAGCAGAAGAAACATATGAAATATTGGATGTACTAGGACGTCCGTGTTTTCAATACGAGCCAGTATAAAACACGGATTCCACGGTCGCGATGAATAGCCAAACCCACACCCCTAGACCCCTACGAGAGCGGCAAGCAACCCTATCAATTCTGGAGTTAGGAAACCCGGCCTCGACTCCTCGAGTTGGTCTCCCACTGGACTCCAGAACCCGGTTACTTGTGCTCCCCTCCTTGGGTCTATCCTAGTGCGGAAAAGTAAATAATATACAAACGGTGACAACTTCCGCAACCTGGAAGTGCCCCAAATAAAAGAATATTACATACAAGTTTTTACATGAATGAAAATGAAAAACACTCATCTCACATAAAAAAAACCCCGGCTATTCAAACACGACGATCCAATATAACATATCCAGCAACACATAACATCACATGTCATCAACGTAAGTAAATATGCGCATCCCAATTGTCGTTGACATATAGCAACGAAACCGACGATATCACATATTACACTTACGGTCACAGAAAAGAAAGTGTAAAACTACAACAGTTGGAATCCGCAACCACCTCAGACATCGCATGCCTGACCAAATGAATTACTTAGACATCGCATGCCTAACAATTATAAACCCCGCATTTTAGTCTCATTATCGAAAACACTTTTCAATATCAAGTCGGGCAATTAAACAAGATTCCCGACATCCTGATCGAATGCTCGTCGCAAACTTCAGTAGGCGGCTGCACCCCCGACGCCATCGACGAAGTGCTCCAAGGCGGAACACCGCCACCGCGAGCACCCAAACGGATGCTTTCGGCGACGGGGTTCTCCTACAGTCACTTGGTCGGGGCTATAGGGTGAGGCTGTCTATTAAGTTTACCCGGCGAGTATCCGCGTACGCTACGTGATTGCGACGGACTTTTGATCACATCAAAATTCCGTGGCAACCGATCAATTGAGACTAAACTGCTACGTTTATAACATTCATTTAGTTATCACATAACTATTGTGAATTCCAATTATTGTATCCCATTCCGGATAAATAGAAAATGTCAAACTTTCCGATCGAACAATCGAACACCCAAGTTTTCCCGATACAGATCAACACATGAAACAAGTCTAACAACATTCCGTTCGTGCCTCAGTACCAACGGTCCAGCCGTAGAAGGGTCAAGCCAACGCCTCACATGTGGCACGCCGTACTGCCCCAAACCCGAAGGTTCAAAGGGCAGTTCAAGACGGTCACATAATCGAGTTAAGGTTTGTTGTCTTCTAGAGGGTCCATCGAGTTACTTGCACTACTTAGAACGTCATCAAACTACGGAAAAATCCAACACTTGGAAATTTCCCGGCAGGGGAAAAAGTGGGTATTTATATCCGGTCGAACTTTTTAACATATTCTAAAATTTATCCGGAAAGTCACATAGACAAAATTTGACAATCCGATCGAAACACCGAGTCCCCAAAACAACCCCAGAAAATTCAACTGTTGAATAAAATTTAAAAATTCCCATAAAATCCAGCATCAGAAAAGAGGAGTTACTGTGCAAAGATAACAGTGAGATAGGACCGTACGGCCGCGGAACCGCCGCATGAGCCTTGCTCATGCCGCGGAACCGCGGTGGAATAGTGGAATTGGGCCTACGAATTTCACAGTAACTCTTAGATATTCCTGCTGAATTTTTTAGCAATTTTTAATTTAGGAAAATCCCAGAATTTGGAAAAAGTCCAGAGAGCTATTTTGGGAATTGGTTTTCGGTTCGTCCGGCTTTCAAACTCCGTCTAAACTTCGCCTAAGGCTCTAGCTAGGCTCTGATACCAGTGAAAGGTTCCTAGGCACCCTAAGGAGGTCTCACAAGGCATCAAATATACCAATTTCAAAAATATGGTGCCGAGAAACCCTAGACTACGGATCATTAGCTAGATGTCTAGGCGAAAAAGAACTAGTTTACAATTAAACTAAAAGAATACGGAAATACAACCTTTGTAGATCCGTTTTTCCACCTCCATAGCTCCATGAAGAAGTCATCTCTGCTGTACAAATCCGATCTTGGACTCTCGCGTTCGCTTCATCGGAGAATAGGCGGGCTAGGTCATCGACGACGTGCCGAAGATGATCTGCGTCGAAGCATCGCTAGATCAAGCTCCACCTTGACCAAGTCATGAAAACTTGTGAAGGAAACACACTCTACTACTTGGCAAGAGGTAGAGGATGAAGAAATAGGAAGTGGGTAGACTTTAGTTTTGGATTTCTCACTCATTTCCATCAATCACCATTGATGGAGCTTGCTTTCTTCAAGTGAAGAAAAGAAGAAGAAGATAGAAATTGTTATGATAAGTTAATTTAGAAAATAGAAAATAAAATAATACTTATCATAATCAACCATGGTTAAGTGTAGAGACTAAACTCAAGTTAAGTGAATGGTTAGGTTAGGTATGAAGACAAAAATGGTGACTAAGTCAAAGCTTCATGAAGCTTCAACATAAATCCAAATTAGCCACCATTTTCCTTTTACCAAAAATGAATAAACAAACAAATAAATGAATAAGTAAAAACCCTAATCATCCACTTAACCATAGTTTAACACTTTACACTTAACCAAAAAGCATGTATCATCAAACATGATACAATCATGTGCACAAAATCATATCGCATATGCAATGCGCACACCCGAGTGAGAATATCCATTTAAAGTGAACCATTACTAGTTAATGCAAAGTAATATATCAAATATATAATTATACATTAAATCATTAAATCAACACTTGATTCAATGATCCGGTCATGTCGCACACAACCGACTAGTATACAATGTATCGGCTTATCGAATCAACGCTTGAATCGATAACTAGGTTATATCGCATACAACCATTCGATACATTCATCGCGAGAATGGAATACGGTATCACATACACGCATTATTCTCGGTCCCGCACATATCTCATATGCGCTCCTATTTCGTTTCGCTTGAGCCAGGAAACCTCTGTGTAGGACTCTAAAGACTCGTCAATACGCCGGCAGCAGATGATGATCATATCAAACACCCACAAGCCGCAAGCGGTCTGCTAAACGTAACGGCCACCCGGGTATTGAGCGATCAGAAGATCGACGAGCAAGCCCGCTCACACTCCAGTGAATCCAACCAGTAACACTACCGTACAGTCCGGTCTGATCGTCTGATATGTCGCATATCTCGCCTAGGGGTGGTAAACGTCAGACCCCAATAGCTCGATAAGTCGTGTCGATATGAGGTCTATAACAATTCGAGAAACTACTGGTAACACTTACCAGTAAATCTCAGCAACCTGTTGGAGATAGTGCCCTCAGAGTCAATTATTAGGTCACAGGTACGTGATTGTAATGATTGAGGGAGGACCTATCCCGGTAGGACAGTCTTACTCGAGATGATAGTATGCTATCTGGTTTACCTTTATCATCGTGTACTGTTTTAGGTGACCTGACACGTCGCTATTACACGTTGATAGAGCCCCTAGGATTCTTGCTTGACCACCAGCAGTATGAGGGCGATCATATAAGTGGGAGCTGGGGTTCTACAAGCATATCCTTAAAAGGTCCCTAGTCGTGGGAGTTTCGAGACCGGGCATCGATACTCCGTTAGTAGACTAGTGTATACAGTCGAGACCCCGACGAGGGGCGGTGGCCGGTCTCACAAGCCACTGGTGTTAGTTGGATCACCTAAGATGTATACAGGTGCTCATTGGGTTATGAGTACACCGGACAGGACTCGCCGGGAACATGCTAGTTGGTCATATACCAGACGTCAGATGGCAGTTCCCTGGTGACATGTGTGCAGGTTAGTTCATCGACCTGGGGATCGTCATTTGTCTCGTGTGAGTTCCCACTGTACTTTGATTACTACCCTACCACGGCTCAAAGGAGTCGTGCAAACAGGTTTTAGTTGGGTACAGTCCCGAGCCACATGGAGGCAGTGAGCGTATCTTCAGGGGTTCGTCTCTCCCGGTATTGGGGGTGAGGTCGTGCTGTGTCTAGGAGAGCCATTACACAAAGTCCTTGGCCAAGGCAAGGAGATTTACTGGTAGGTATTCCAGTAGTATCTTAGGGTGTTCTGGGCTACACTCCGACACGACTTGTACCGCTTTTGGGGGTCTGACTTTTACCAACCCCCTAGGCCCGCCATGCGATACTCATAGACGAACGGACCGGACTGCACGGATATTGTCACTGACAGGCTCAGTAGGGTGTCAGGATGAGTTCGCTCATCGACGTCCCTTTTAGTCAATAGCCGGTGGCCCGTTACGTATTGGCTTATACCTCTGACGGGCTAGTGGTTAAATCCACAACCATTGTATTGACGAGTCTTTAGAGTCCGCCACACTTTCAGTTACTCAAGTTTCGGGCGAAACGCTGTAGAGGCCGTATGGAGATATGGCAGGGTCCGATCAGATACGTGCGGTATTGCACGGATCAGGATCGGACGGTTTGTACTAGTAGCCGTATAGGTATATGGCAGGGTTCGATCAGATACGTGCGGTATTGCACGGATCAGGATCGAACGGATAATACTAGCCGGCTTTGGTTTAAGCCGGTCCTAGTTTAGTACAGTGTAGATTTTGTCTCTTTGCATTTGTATCCGGACGGAATACAGATGCGGGTGTGTATGCACAGTATCGGGGTTTTCCTGTAATTTATTACGGGACCAGTTTTCTGGAGTTGCCAGTTTGCATTCCGTTCCGGCCGGTTTTCCTTTGTTCTTTCCCGGCCGGACTTTTCCGATGGAGGGGGTTATTTGCAATTGTGCAAATAACTTTTGTGGAGGGGGTTTCTTGTAAAAGATTGATTATGATAGCTATCATTATCTTTTCCACCATGCTTTTGTTTTTATTGTGACATGAAAGGGTATGGTTTGAAAAAAGGTGAAGCATGGTGTATGTTTCTTTGTCTCTTGATGTGGTCACCCTTTCTACATCTCCTACACTCACCTCCCTTCTTGCTTCATATTGATTTTCCTCCACCATTATTCTCACTAGATGAAAAGAAGTTTTTCCATGGTTGAGTGAGAAGAAGAAAAGAGAAGGAGAGAGCTTCATCTTTGAGAGTGTTTTTCATTCTTGATCTCTTTTCATGCTAAGAAAAATGCAAGCACCATTTTTCTTATCTTGTTTCCTCCATCATCTACAAATGGCAACAAACCCCAAAGTGAGACATCCACTCTACACTACACTTCCTACAGCATATCTTGAGCATGTCGAGTTGCCGGCTTCATGCGCGAGTTGCCTCGGTATTGAGGTGGGAGCCCGTAAAAGTACCCGGCTTCGTGGTGCCCTTTCCGACGAGGAGGATATGGACGGAGATCCCGCGAGGAGATCGGAGTGGAGATGAAGACCGGAGGACTCGGATCACTCGGTACATCTCTTCCCCTCTTGTTAGTTAGCTAGACTAGTTTAATGGTTACGATCCGGAGTTTAGTGCGCGGTGGTGCCGGTTTGCAAAGTCCGCAAAATTAAAGTTTATCACCGCTTCCGCATTCCGGCGTCGGATTGACGGCCGGGGCGCCGCCGTGCACTTACAGTGGTATCAGAGCCTCGCCATTAACTTCGTCTAGCTTTGTTTAATGTGTTTTACGTTTCCGATCGAACAAAATCCCGAAAACGCGTATTTCAAGCACATCAGTTTCTGTCGAATTTTTTTTGAGTCCAAAAATTTTTCAGGTTGTCTCAGAGTGATGTTCAGGGAATTAGAAACATACTGTAAAAATTTGGTACCATGAACTCACTGTTCCACCGCGAAAGCGCGGCCAAACCCCTGCTTGGGCCGCGCTTCCGCCGCAGTAACAACTGTTCATGTCCCCAAAACTTTGCAGAATGTTCCTGAGTTGAAAATGTGTTTTCTGGAATATTAAAATTGGGCCCAGGTTTTCTGTGAGTGCTACAGTTTTGTTTGGGGGCCCACTTGTTAAGGTTTGATCAATCGGAAAATTTTAAACACATTTTTCACAGTATTTACATTATATCTGCGACCGTGAATGTTACTCGATCGGTAAATCCGGTCTAACTGCTATAGCCCGGTTAGACGGATTTGCGAACGTGACTTTCACGTTGATGTTCTATGTATTTGCTGTGATGTTGCGGATCGGTCGTGGGGATAGCCTGGATGCAATGCTAGTACAGTTTTGTTGTATTATGTACATTTGATATTGCGGGGCGAGCGTCCGACATGTGGACTGCCATCACTGCCAGTTTGTATTATTATTTTGGGGCACGACCTGGTTGCGGTCGATGTACCCGTTGTATGTATATTTTACTTTCTGTACTAGGATTGCCCCGCGGAGGGGTGCACGGATAGCCGGGTTCTAGAAGGCAACAAGCCCGCATCTCATGGCATTGGGACGGAAGGGGGCTTCACTCCAGGATTGACGGGCTATTCGCCGCACTCGTAGGGGGTACAGGTTGACCCAGGAGGGGTGCCCAAGTTGCTGGATTCCGTGAAGTGCTGGGTGGTCCATTCACGGCGCTGAAGGGGGCTGCCTCGCTTCAGGTTTTGGCGGGTAACTTGCCGCGCCCGTAGGGGTCTAGGATTTCATTGCACAGGCTATCCACACGACCAGGGGAACGTCGGGTTTCAGTAGTGGCTCTGTGAAACCCGGGGATCCCAGATATCTGTATTGTTCTGTGATGCTGTACATTTCTGTGATGTTGCATTTTATTCACGCCTTGAGCGAAATACTATATATTGGTATATATATTAGTAGATGTTGTATATGTTTTTCATCCGCGCTAGTCCAGTCCCCGCTCTGCCGTTAGTTAGCTAACCTAACGGGTGATGACGGGACCCAGTGGCGAATGCAGATGGCATATACGTACGTCAGTATATTTTCGTTCTTTGTGGTGTGATCAATTGATGGGACTGCGTTGATTCGGATCAATGCAAGTTAAAAACAAACCTAATCTGATGTTGTTGGAACACTTTTCAAAAAGCTGTTATTGCAAGGACGTTTACTTTTGTTTTGCATCGTGGTATTCATTGGAATATCCTGCTCCTCAGTCGACGAGGCAAGGGCCGAGATCCCTTCACCGGGAGTGACCCGTTGGACAGAAGTTTGCGTCAGGGCATTAACTTCACTATAGCCGATTACTTTTGCTTTGCATCGTGGTATTCAGTTGGAATATCCTGCACCTCATTCTACGGGGAAAGAGCCGAGATCCCTTCACCGGGAGTGACCTCTTTAGTAAAGGTTTTCGTCACTATATTTTCTAAAAAGCTATCCGTTCCTTCAACGATATCAAGTTCATTACGTTAAAGGTTTTCGCCAGAAACCATTCGTAGCCCTCCGTCGTTTCATATGGGTAGTCAATAGTATTCAAGCTGTGTATGTTGGCCAAAGTCAAGGCACAATGTTTGGTAGCTGTTGGTTATTCATATGCAGCATAGATAGATGCGTTGGTTTGGGACAGCCGTACTGCCATTTTGGCCAAAGTCAAGGGTATGTACGGGTGGACTCAAATTAACCTGAAGAATGACGGGTTGAACTTGACATGTGACTTATGATATGTTGGCCAAAGTCAAGGTCATAAGAGCATGGGGTAAAAATCACATCGGGAGTTTCAAAAGAACTGAAACTTGCCAGATATGCGCATACTTTCTGGAGTGTGATAGCGTGAGCGGATTCCGTCACGTTATCATGCGATGATAGTTGGATCCCGATTCCCACTGATGAGTTAGTTTACTCCTCGGGTGACCCCGACTAATTCTTCTTTCAGGTTTGGAGAAGAATTTGAGGTACAGTGGGAGGTTTCCTGATTAGAAAAAGTGATAACCATTCTGATCTAGGATAGAGTGCACGCTGAGTGTTTCTTCTCTCTCTCTCTCTGGCAGCGACCATTGACCCGACCCTAAGACTTTGACTCAGTGACCAAGTTGACCGAACCTTCTTAACACTGGCTTTTGGATTGTCAGAGTTGCAGACCTCATTGCCACTCCTACTTTTACCCTTTTCTCCAGGACACCCCGTATTACTACGAACGTCCACTTCCATTGGACAAAACCATCGTATGGTTAGATACGAACTCGAAGGAATTCGAGGATGGTTTCCGGTTCTGGAGAAAACGAATAGGTTTATTCAGTTGTCTTTTCTTTTCACCTTCTCTCAGGTTGCGAGTACTCCTTGGTTTAGGAGTAGTACACCTATTACGCAAATTGGATAGTCTTCTTCCAAACCATAGGCTGGTGCCGACCGGTAGGGAATGAAGAAAACCAGTTAGCCTAAACGGTGTACAGAAGGTATTAAGTTCAGACAAAACAAGGGATTAGTAAGAGGGCAAAGTAAATTGCGACTGCTATTCACGACCGAACCAAGTATTTCTTCGCCAATCCTAAATCACCTTTGTATTTCTCCAGGACACTCCGTATCACTACGAAGATCCCATTTTATTGGATAATCCATCGTATGGTTATATACGAACTCGAAAGGAACTTGTTCCAGTTCGGGGATGGATCCTGGTTCAGGAGAAATAGGAATAAAGTACATTCAGGTGTCTTTTATCTTCACCTTCTCTCGCATTGCGAGTGCTCCTAGGACTAGGACAGTACACCCATTATGCTTATTGGATAGTCTTCTTCCAAACCATAGGCTGGTGCCGAACGGTAGGGAAGGAAGAAAACCATTTGGCCCAAAGGGGTGTACAGAAGGTAATGACTAAAGACATATGAAGGGATTTGGAGAGGTGGCAAAGAATTATACGGTTATAGTTGTGAATCTGGATAATGGTAGAGGCATTACTAGGACTACCAGGATACCCCATCGAAACATTTCAATGTTTCAGGTTCAACTGTGTACTGTTAAAAGAAAACTGATTTCCCCATTGGACACTTGCTCCAGGGTATGTATTTACCAAGTTTGATTCTCACATCTGTATAGTTTTACAGATGATGAGTGGGAGTAAATTATTGGGAATTGGGTGATCATCCTCATTATATCGGGATTCGTTGTAATCGGTGATATTTGAGGAGATCATCTGGGCTGTTTGCCGGTCGGCAAATATTTGGTTTTGAATATCCGCTGTTATGCACCAATTTCAAATTGATATATCTGTACGTCTATTTTCATAGAGTGAGATATACCTTTCTGAAATTATGTCTACGACATTTACCTATATCAGTGGATGGTTAGGTAAGGAGCATTAAACAGCGGTGTAATTCTTCTTAACCATAAGTACAGTTTTCAACCTACGACACACAGTGAAAGAGTTGTTAGACTCAGCGGACTTATACAGAGTATTGTATGTTGTCCAGTGTCCATTAGGACAGAGGGGTTGGTCCTCATACTATATTCTGTTTACTTTTAACTTCTCTAGTTCTTAGACATGTGTTTCGTAGAAACACAGGGTCTAAGTTTTGAGGAGTTATAGGTATTTGAATAGAGTAGAGAACCAGGTGTAGCAAGTATCGGGATTCTTCAAGGTGATCGAAGATGTAGATACTTGTGTATGGTATTCAGTTGATAGTAATGATAAAGAGAAATTGCTTCTCTTTCAGGTTACTCATAATTGGAAATGCTTCCTAAGTTGAGTAACGCTGATCGGCCTCCTTCCATTTAGTTGACATGCGCTGGGGACAGCTGCATGATTTGAATCTGGTTCAATTATATCAGTGCCTCTGTTTCTATATTGGATATAGAACAGTTCATATCTTAACGATGTTAAGGTACGGGGAGTTGTCCGGTTCATGATTAAAACCAGACACTGGACAACTCAAGGCACGTTTCTGTAATGGCTGTTTGTGGGTTGACCCAGGCTATGACGAGGGTTGACTTTCTACCATCTGGATGAACAATAGCGATATTGTTCTAGACTCGCCACAATTTTATTAAAAATGGATTTTTTCAGAAAACAGTAGTGGGAGTATGGTAGAACTGGAAGTGATTCCAGAACCACAAACGATTACTGAAGATTTGATAAGGAACCTAAAGATTCAATCTGGATTGACATTCCATTGGCCACTCCGCAGATAAGGTGGGTAACTTCAGGCACCCGAGAGGTACTACAGTAGCCTCAAGGACGGTTACAGGGAAGTTCTTGTTTACCCACAATTACCATTGCTGTTGTTCCAGGCTGCGAGACCCGGCAGGAGGATGAGTATAGCGTCGTTCTAAACTTGCTTTAGAAGTGTACATCTATATGACTCTGCCAGAGGGTTGTCGTAGTCAGTGGGAGCAGCGGAAGCATTGGTGGACAGGTAGCTTATGTCTATTTATAGACTGAAGCACCAGTAGCGGAGATAGATCATCTATTTCTGACGTGACAGTCATGGGTTTGACTTCATCAGAATAGGGGATGGATCTGTTGAGAAGGTAGTAGGGTGTGATGTCATGGTATTTGGATAACATACACATAGTAGGAAAGGAAACTCCTATACTACAGTCGGTTATACTTTGGTCGTCACACAGTTGTTTCTCCACAAAGGAAATGGATTTTATATCCGAGATACTGGTTACTGGATCTATGGTTTTAGATCTAGATTTGGGTGGTTTCCCAATCAGGGTACTTGACAGCATTCTAAGAGTATTTAGGATGGACGACTCCTGGCACGGTAGTGTACCTGCAGGTAATGGAGTCACCCTCTCTAAAGGTGTCTTATAGACTAAAGTAGAGAGGGATGTGCATGATTGGCAGATCACTTGCTAAGGCAATTGAGTCAATCATGAGATGTCAAGTACCACACCAGATGTTGTTCTTGCACTAGATGCAATAAGTTGATATTGATCCAATCCTGGAGAAACAGTCGGAAGCAGTTTTAGAACATAAGTGGATGTTCTAGGGATATGATAACGACAGCCTCATTTCGGAGACAGTTGTCATTCCAGGCTTCCAAGGTGACATGGACGACAAGGAGGTTGTCAGAGTTATAGTTTTCCCTCTGACGAGGGGCAGTATTTTGGACAGGTGATCCAAGGCAATACTGAGGGAGGCATGGCGCGCAGGATACTGATTAAGTTCAGTTGACGATACAGTCTAAGAAGTTTGGATTTGGAGTTCATTTATGAGCTATGTCCCATCAGACATCCAGACACATTCTAAGACAGGTATTGCTCATTTCGGGATATGGGTTTCTCCGCGAACATGAGATATAGAGAGACATGGAAAGAAACAACAAAGCGGATCCACTCACTGAGGCTATTCCTCGAACGCAATAGTTTCGCAAACGAGCTTTGTGAGACTGACTAGTAGAGGAGTTGGGTGTTCGGTATCACACGGGCTGTGAGTATGCGACATCGCAATAATTAGCCTTGAGTGCAAGTGGGAGATTGTTGGAGATAGTGCCCTCAGAGTCAATTATTAGGTCACAGGTACGTGATTGTAATGATTGAGGGAGGACCTATCCCGGTAGGACAGTCTTACTCGAGATGATAGTATGCTATCTGGTTTACCTTTATCATCGTGTACTGTTTTAGGTGACCTGACACGTCGCTATTACACGTTGATAGAGCCCCTAGGATTCTTGCTTGACCACCAGCAGTATGAGGGCGATCATATAAGTGGGAGCTGGGGGTCTACAAGCATATCCTTAAAAGGTCCCTAGTCGTGGGAGTTTCGAGACCGGGCATCGATACTCCGTTAGTAGACTAGTGTATACAGTCGAGACCCCGACGAGGGGCGGTGGCCGGTCTCACAAGCCACTGGTGTTAGTTGGATCACCTAAGATGTATACAGGTGCTCATTGGGTTATGAGTACACCGGACAGGACTCGCCGGGAACATGCTAGTTGGTCATATACCAGACGTCAGATGGCAGTTCCCTGGTGACATGTGTGCAGGTTAGTTCATCGACCTGGGGATCGTCATTTGTCTCGTGTGAGTTCCCACTGTACTTTGATTACTACCCTACCACGGCTCAAAGGAGTCGTGCAAACAGGTTTTAGTTGGGTACAGTCCCGAGCCACATGGAGGCAGTGAGCGTATCTTCAGGGGTTCGTCTCTCCCGGTATTGGGGGTGAGGTCGTGCTGTGTCTAGGAGAGCCATTACACAAAGTCCTTGGCCAAGGCAAGGAGATTTACTGGTAGGTATTCCAGTAGTATCTCAGGGTGTTCTGGGCTACACTCCGACACGACTTGTACCGCTTTTGGGGGTCTGACTTTTACCAACCCCCTAGGCCCGCCATGCGATACTCATAGACGAACGGACCGGACTGCACGGATATTGTCACTGACAGGCTCAGTAGGGTGTCAGGATGAGTTCGCTCATCGACGTCCCTTTTAGTCAATAGCTGGTGGCCCGTTACGTATTGGCTTATACCTCTGACGGGCTAGTGGTTAAATCCACAACCATTGTATTGACGAGTCTTTAGAGTCTGCCACACTTTCAGTTACTCAAGTTTCGGGCGAAACGCTGTAGAGGCCGTATGGAGATATGGCAGGGTCCGATCAGATACGTGCGGTATTGCACGGATCAGGATCGGACGGTTTGTACTAGTAGCCGTATAGGTATATGGCAGGGTTCGATCAGATACGTGCGGTATTGCACGGATCAGGATCGAACGGATAATACTAGCCGGCTTTGGTTTAAGCCGGTCCTAGTTTAGTACAGTGTAGATTTTGTCTCTTTGCATTTGTATCCGGACGGAATACAGATGCGGGTGTGTATGCACAGTATCGGGGTTTTCCTGTAATTTATTACGGGACCAGTTTTCTGGAGTTGCCAGTTTGCATTCCGTTCCGGCCGGTTTTCCTTTGTTCTTTCCCGGCCGGACTTTTCCGATGGAGGGGGTTATTTGCAATTGTGCAAATAACTTTTGTGGAGGGGGTTTCTTGTAAAAGATTGATTATGATAGCTATCATTATCTTTTCCACCATGCTTTTGTTTTTATTGTGACATGAAAGGGTATGGTTTGAAAAAAGGTGAAGCATGGTGTATGTTTCTTTGTCTCTTGATGTGGTCACCCTTTCTACATCTCCTACACTCACCTCCCTTCTTGCTTCATATTGATTTTCCTCCACCATTATTCTCACTAGATGAAAAGAAGTTTTTCCATGGTTGAGTGAGAAGAAGAAAAGAGAACGAGAGAGCTTCATCTTTGAGAGTGTTTTTCATTCTTGATCTCTTTTCATGCTAAGAAAAATGCAAGCACCATTTTTCTTATCTTGATTCCTCCATCATCTACAAATAGCAACAAACCCCAAAGTGAGACATCCACTCTACACTACACTTCCTACAGCATATCTTGAGCATGTCGAGTTGCCGGCTTCATGCGCGAGTTGCCTCGGTATTGAGGTGGGAGCCCGTAAAAGTACCCGGCTTCGTGGTGCCCTTTCCGACGAGGAGGATATGGACAGAGATCCCGCGAGGAGATCGGAGTGGAGATGAAGACCGGAGGACTCGGATCACTCGGTACATCTCTTCCCCTCTTGTTAGTTAGCTAGACTAGTTTAATGGTTACGATCCGGAGTTTAGTGCGCGGTGGTGCCGGTTTGCAAAGTCCGCAAAATTAAAGTTTATCACCGCTTCCGCATTCCGGCATCGGATTGACGGCCGGGGCGCCGCCGTGCACTTACAGAACCCTGGCCAGGGATTTCCTGTTATAGCCAATCGAACACAGCGTAACATCAACTCCCTATACCGGGAGAGACGAATCCCCTCCTATCGCTCATTGCCTCCATGTGACTCGGGACTGTACCCAAAAACCACCGTTTTGCACGCCCTCTTGGACGTGGTAAGATGGAAATCAAAGCACAGTGGGAACCACACAAGACTCTATGACGATCTCGGGTCAACAGACTACTCTGTACCAGTGTCACCAGAGAACTGCCATCTGACGTGAGGTATAATACCATCTGGGAGTTCTCGGCGAGTCCGTCCAGTGTACCCAGTCTCTACTGAGTACCCGTATATCATCTCCGATGTCAAACACCAATGGATATGGGATCATCCATCGCCCATCTGTATGGGTCGAGAAGGTATACGCTAGTCTACTCTGGTATATCGATGCCCCGTCTCGATATACCCACGACTAGGGACTTTGAAGGATGTACTTATGGACTACCATGTCCCCACTAGTATGATCCGCATCATAGTCCAGGTAGTCAAGTACACATCCTAATGGCTTTACCAACATGTAACAGAGAGACAATCGGTATACACGTTAAGGTAAAGAGCAACCAGATGGCATACTATCATGTCGAGCAAGAAAGTCCTCCCTATATACGTCCCAGCATCCACTACAATATACATCCAATGTATAGTAATGGCCTCTAGGGCATACATATAACTAACAAACCCTCACCTCAAAAATGGTGCTCTACGAACTGAAACGTCCTTAAACTAAACCCCCATCTCAAAAAATGGTGATCTGCGGACCGAAACGTCATTAAACTAACTACGGACCATAACGTCCTTAAACTAAATCCTCACCTCAAAAATAGTGATTTACGGACCGAAACGTCCTTAAACTAACAATAGACCGAAATGTCCCTAAACTAATACAATAAATCCCAAATGCTCTCTTGTTCGATCTGAAACAAAAATGATCCAAAAACCCTGTTAAGTAGATCTTAGTCTCAAATTAGACTAATGTATCCTTAACAAACATTTAAGTTGATCTTAATCTCAAACGAGATTAACGATCCTTAAATCAAACCAAACCCAAATCTAAGAATATACGGATTTGGACTAATCCACGCCCTACGGACGACAACATAAATTAGTCTCCATATACAATCCACGGGCAACCAAAAATAAAACAAACGCACACGACACGAAGTGAACATCTGGAGCAGGAGAAAGTGGTTATCGCTACGCGGTAACGTAATTAACTGTAGGGGCTTGTGCCTGCAGGGAAGAGCATCCCCATAATTAAAAACCCCTCACAAACGAGAGGGAATCTAACGAAGTCTACTACAACTTCCGCATCCATCCAAACCTCCGATATACGGTGCCATAAATCAACTTGGCATCTTCGGAGAGGTGGACGGATAACACCAAATAGCATCTGCCCCCAAATTTGACTTTGGAGAATTTGACGGTAAACAACCATTTACCTTCTTTTGGAAAGCGGGGCGTGATAGCCGAGGGCATGAAGAAGCCTTTTCCAAAACTGAGGCGATCCCTGCTGCGAGGCACGCTCGACATCGCCACTGGCGTCGGGTGAGAAAAGATTAGGGCAACTCCCTCTGGATTTACCCCACCTGCTCCAATGGTGGAAGTTAACGTTGCTGTCCCAACCGGGAACAGCTTTGAGCAACTTAGGCGGGTGTGAAAGAACTCTCCAACGGCGGTGCTGAAGAAATCTCCCCCACCTGCAAGGTTACTGTGCAGGCAAAGACGGAGCAGCCCCATCAGCGGCTCTCCTCGTAAATTCACAGAGTCTGCCGGAAAGTCCAGGACTCTATGATCAACAAAGATTACTCTCCTCGGCCGAAGAAATCTAATGCTCGGCAAGAGGAAGACCATCCTTCCGTCATACAGCGAGGGACGCCTTCTACACAGGTGCTTGTCATAACGGCTCCTTAAAATTTGACCTCCTACAAAAGAATGAGGCCGGAGAAAATTCCACCGCCAGCGGCCAATTCCAAAGGCGACGGACCAAAACACCCCCAGGTCAGAGGCATGATCGTTCATACGATCTACATGGCTTCCGGTAAAGAGGAAAGCCGTACTTCCGTAAGTCATCGACCGCAAACTCGGTCGCTGACAAAACTCAGGAGTAACAACAAAAGCTCCAGGATATGCTGACCAAAATAGCAGCACTTACCGGATAGAAAGAAAGATTGGATCCAGCAGCCGAACAGCGCCAAAAGTAGGAGACCAATACAGAGTTCCTACGAAGGGTACTTGAAAGGAAAGATATAGAAGCCGCGGATCAAGCTGCTAACATAAAGCAGATGACGCTCTTGTTTCAGGACATGATTGGAATGATGATCCAGCCAGAACCCCCAGCCGAAGATCCGCCGATAATCGTCAACGATGACAGAAGGGAAACATCAAACCCTCTTCCGGCCTTATCAGTAGCCAAGGAGGAAATGATCTCCAAGGCTGCTCTTGATGATTATATTACTCAATAAATACAAGCTCATCAAGCTAGTGAAGCTGCTGACCAAATCGTTAGAACCGAGCGGCCGTATCCAGGCTGGTATGACCAAATAAAAAATCCACCAAGATATACGATCCCCAAGTTCCCTGTATACAAAGGGATAGGCAACCCACATCAGCACATCACGCGGTTCAAGGCTCTGTGCGGCAACACTGGAGGCGACGACAAATTTTTGCTTTGCTAGTTCATGGGCAGCCTGTCAGAAATTGCATTCGAATGGTACTCGGAGCTCCTAAATGACTCCGTAAAAACATTCACAGAAATAGAACTGCTGTTCACACAGCGGTTCTCCAGCATGAGCGAACGTACTCCAATCACAGCATTAATCAATGCCAGAGTAAAGCCGGGAGAAACCTGGGTCCAATAAGCAATCCGATGGTGGAACCTATGGTAAAAGTGCGAACAACGCATCGAAGAATCTTTCGCCGTGAACATGTTCATCGGGACCCTAGATTCTCAGACGACTGTGTCCCAGTTCATGACATTCTTCAAGCCTACAACCTTTCAGGCTTTGATCGATAAACTGGCCCAAGTGGACCAGATAGGCCACAGGGATTCTTCTTCAAATAAGGACCTTCGAAATAACAAGGGTAAAGGGAAAGAGGCCTTCGTTGCTAATACTCAACAACAGCTGAGTGACCCAAAACTGGTTGCTCGCCAAAACAACGCGCGCCTGCACCTATTCTTGGAGGAAAGGCTAGGACGCGGTTAATCGTTTCCCCATGATAAAATAAAGAGACTGTTCGAGTTGGCAGTGCGCAACAAACTCATCACATTGCCAGATCCACAGTGTCCACCGCAACACGGCGACATCAACAACCCCAGCTATTGCTCCTATCACAGAGTGGTGAGCCACCCAATTGAAGATTGCTATGTCTTCAAGAACTAGGTCGAAGACCAGTATCAACATGGAAAATTCATGCTGTCTGATAACTGGAGGGTAAATCCGCCCCAAAAACACACTCCCAAAAAGATGGATGTGCCGGGGGAATCATGCTCGCTCGTGGAAGAAACTCCATGGGAATTCGTTTTTTCAGCAAAGACCAAAAGAATGCTGAAAGATCTACAGGCATGTCCAGCAGTCAGGTAAAAAAGCCCACTTGAACCCGAAATCATTGAAGGGATGTTGAAACCACGTTCCGTTCCGAAAGTGTTAGTTATATGTATACCCTAGAGGCCATTACTATACATAGGATGTATATTGTAGTGGATGCTTGGACATATATAGGGATGACTTTCTTGCTCGATATGATAGTATGCTATCTGGTTACTCTTTACCTTAACGTGTACACTGATTGTCTCTCTGTTACATGTTGGTAAAGCCCTTAGGATGTGTACTTAACTACCTGGACTATGATGCGGATCATACTAGTGGGGACATGGTATTCCATAAGTATATCCTTCAAAGTCCCTAGTCGTGGGTGTATTGAGACCGGGCATCGATATACCAGAGTAGACTAGCGTGTAGCTTCTCAACCCATATAGATGGGCGATGGATGATCCCATATCCATTGGTGTTTGACATCAGAGATGATATACGGGTGCTCAGTGGAGACTGGGTACACTGGACGGATTCGCCGAGAACTCCCAGATGGTATTATACCTTACGTCAGATGGCAGTTCTCTGGTGACACTGGTACAGGTTAGTCTGTATACCCGAGATCGTCATAGAGTCTTGTGTGATTCCCACTGTGCTTTGATTTCCACCTTACCACGTCCAAGAGGGCGTGCAAAACGGTGGTTTTTGGGTACAGTCCCGAGTCACATGGAGGCAATGAGCAATAGGAGGGGTTTCGTCTCTCCCGGTATAGGAAGTTGATGTTGCGCTGTGCTCGATTGGCTATAACAGGAAGTCCTTGGCCAAGGCTTCTTTAGGGATTTACTGGTAAGTGTTACTAGTAGTTCTCGACCCGTTATGAGCCTCATATCGGCACGACTTATCGTGTTATTGGGGTCGGACGTTTACCACCCCTAGACGAGATATGCGACATATCAGACGAACAGACCAGACTGTACGGTAAGTGTTACTGGTTGGATTCACAGGAGTGTGAGCAGGCTTGCTCGTTGATCTTCTGATCACTCAATACCCGGGTGGCCGTTACGTTTAGCAGACCGCTTGCGGCTTGTGGGTGTTTGATATGATCATCACCTGCTGCCGGTGTATTGACGAGTCTTTAGAGTCCTACACAGGGGTTTCCTGACTCAAGCGAAACGAAATAGGAGCGCATATGAGATATGTGCGGGACCGAGAATAATACCAGTATGTGATACTATATTCTATTCTCATGATTCGTATCATCGGTCGGTTATATGTGATATAGCCGGGTTACCGAATCAAGTGTTGATTCGATACATTGATACACTTGATATTAGTTGGTTATATGCGATATGACCGGATCATTAAATCAAGTGTTGATTTAATGATTTAATGTATAATTATATATTTGATATATTACTTTACATTAACTAGTATTTGTTCACTTAAGATTAACTTTATCACTTGAATGTGCACATTGTTTATATGTGATATATGCAAGTGTACAAGTTTGTATCATGCTTGATGATACATACAAGTTGTGTGTATGAGACCTATACCAAATCAAGTTTAAATTAGGGTTTACTAATTTCCTAACAAATAACAAAAGTAGTGAGACTTTGGTCGAAGTTATCAAGCTTCATGAAGCTTGATAAATATTGACAAAGTCAACCCTTTTGTCATTTGTATAGGATATTAGTTAACCCAACTCTTAACTTAATGTTTTGGTTAATTCTCTACATGAGTTAAGCATGAGAGCTTAACTCAACCATGGTGCCATAAGTAAAAGGATAAGTTTCATTTTGGATTCATTATATTTTTATTCTTTCTTCTTCTTCATCTTCATCAAGCTTCAAGAAAGCTTGCTACCTCTAATGGTGCCATGAGATTTAGAGTGAGAAATCCAAATCCAAAGTGAACCCACTTCCTATTTCTTCATCCTCTACCGCTTGCCATGTTGTATAGGGTGTTCTCTTCACAAATTTTTTGACCAAGTGAAGGAATAGCTTGAGCTTGAGTCTCCCCGACGTAGATCATTTTCGGCCTCGAAGTCAACGACCTAGCCCGCTCATTTCTCCGACGAAACCAACGCTAGAGTCCGGAATCCCGATGATCGCAGCGGAGGGACGTCAACACGGAGCTAAAGAAGTGGAGGACCGGATCTACAAAGGTTGTATTCACATTCACTTAGTAGCAAAGTTGTTTGCTAGCTTTTATTTTCGCCTATCCTCTAGTTAACGATCTTCATTAGGGTTTCTCGGCACATAAAATTTTGAATTTGGCATGGTTGATGCCTTGTGGAACCTCATGAGTGTGTCTAGTAACCCTACAGTGGTATCAGAGCCTAGCTAGAGCTTTAGACGAAGTTAGAAATCCGATCGAACCCGAAACCCTAATCGTACACCCTTCTCTGTAAATTTTTTCAAAACTGTGATTTTTGTGGATTAAAAATACTTAGAAAAATCAGCAGGGTTTTCTAAGAGTTACTGTGTAACACGTGTCCCTAACACCTCTAAAGCGCAGCGGAACCGCGGCCTTACCATGCTATTGGCAGCGGTTCCGCGACCGTATGTTGAGAATAGGTACTCAGTTTTGCACAGTAACCTCCGTTTGTGATTTCTGATTCTTCTGGAAATTTTTAATTATACTCAAGAGTTGAGTTATTTGGGGTGTATTGGGGACTCGTTGATTTAATCCGATATTTTAACTTTGTTTATGTGGTTTTCGAATATTTTTAGAACATGTTAAAAAATTAGACCGGATATAAATACCCACTTTTTCCCCTGCCGGGAAATTTCCAATTGTTGGATTTTTCCGTAGTTTAATAACGTTCTAAGTAGTGCAAGTAACGCGATGGTCCCTCTAGAAGACAACAAACCTTAACTCAATTATGTGACCGTCTTGAACTGCCCTTTGAACCTTAGGATTTGGGGCAGTACGGCGTGCCACATGTGAGGCGTTGGCTTGACCATTCTACTGCTGGACCGTTGGTACTGTGGCATGAAATGGATGTTTTTAAACTTATTTCATGTGTTGAGCTGTTTCGGGAAAACTTGGGTGTTTGATTGTTCGATCGGAAAGTTTAACATTTTCTATTTATCTGGAATGTGATACAGTATTTGGAATCCACAAAAAGTTATGAGATAACTGATTTGAATGTTATAAAAATAGCACATTAGTCTCATTTAATCGGTTGCCACGGAATTTTGATGCGATCAAAAGTCCGTCGCAATCACGTAGCGTACGCGGATACTCGCCGGGTAAACTTAATAGACAGCCATGCCCCATAGCCCCGACTAAGTGACTGTAGAAGAACCCCGTCGCCAAAAGCATCCGTTCGGGTGCTCGCGGCAACGATGTTCCGCCTTAGTGCACTTCGTCGACGGCATCCGGGGGTGAAGCCGTCTACTAAAGTTTGCGACGAGCATTCGATCAGAATATCGGGAATCTTGTTGAATTGCCCGACTTGATATTGAAAAGAGTTTTCGATATAGAGACTAAAATGCGGAGTTTATAATTGTTAGGCATGCGATGTCTAAGAAGGTTGCGGATTCCAACTGTTATGGTTTTACACTTTCTTTTCTGTGACCGTAAGTGTAATATATGATATCGCCGGTTTCGTTACTATATGTCAACGACAATTGGGATGCGCACATTTACTTACGTTGATGACATGTGATGTTATGTGTTGCTGGATATGTTATATTGGATCGTCGCGGTTTGAATAGCTGGGGGGTTTTATGTGAGATGAGTGTTTTTCTTTTTCATTCATGTAAATAACTTGTATGTAATATTCTTTTATTGGGACACTTCCGGGTTGAGGTTGATGTCACCATTTGTATATTATTTACTTTTCCGCACTAGGATAGACCCAAGGAGGAGAGCACAAGTAACCGGGTTCTAGAGTCCAGTAGGAGACCAACTCGAGGAGTCAAGTTCGGGTCTCCTAACTCTAGAATTGGTAGGGTTGCTTGCCACTCTCGTAGGGGTCTAGGAGTGTGGGTTTGGCTATTCATCGCGACCGTGGAATCCGTGTTTTATACAGGCTCGTATTGAAAACACGGACTTCCTAGTATATCTAATGGTTCATATGTTTCTTCTGCTGCGATATCTGTGATGTGATCATTTGATATGTTGTGATAGATACTGTATATAGTATATATGATATATTATATAGACGTTACTTATGTTTTACACCCGCGCTAGCCCTGCCCCGCTCTGCCGTTAGTTACCTAACCTAACGGTGCACGAGGGGACATCGAGGCGAATGCGGATGGCATAAGTGTACGTCGTATTTATCTGTGATGTTTAGGTGATTTAAATGATGGGACTTCATTAATATGATTAATGAAATAAAAGAAACCTAAAAGATGTTGTGGAATCGAATTTTCAAAAATAGGTAGCTACAGTTCTTGCTTTGCATCGCGGTGTTCCTTGTAGAACATCCTGCACCTTATTCGATAAGAAAAGGGCCGAGATCCCTTCACCGGGAGTGACCCCTTTAGCAATGACTGGCAGATGCTACAACCCTCGGTTTGTCTTTTGATTGCTCCTATAGTTCTTGCTTTGCACAGCAGTATATATGATATATCCTGCACCTTATTCGATGAGGAAAGGGCCGACAATCCCTTCACCAGGAGTGACCCCTTTAGCAAAACTAGAAAAGCCTCAAAAACACTCCATTTTAAAATCATTTGATTCTACAACGATATCAAGTTCATTACGCAATAGGTTTTCAGAAAAACCTGTCGTAGCCCTCCGTCATTTCAGATAAGTCCTGTTTAGTATTCGTGCTGTGTTTGTTAACCTTGTCAAGGCGCAGTGTGCGGTAGCTGACCAGTATTTATCTGCTTATGCATATGATGCAGATTGTTTTAGGATAGTCGTACGGCCTTGTTGACCTTGTCAAGGGTCGTGCGGGTGGGTTTGATTCAATCAAGAAATGACGGGTTGAACTTGACTTGCGGTCTATGGTTTGTTGACCTTGTCAAGGTCATAGATCGTTCAGGGCAAAATTATCGGGAATTTTAAGTGTTGAAATTTGCAATGAGATTGTATACCTTCTATGAGATAGTTGGATCCCGATACCCACTGCGAGTAATTGTTACTCCTGGGAGAGTTTTACACATTACAATTAGCCGATCAAGTAGGTGTCTAGAAAGGTGTCAACGGGGTTACGCCTCTGGGAGAACGAGTTTTACTTTAATTAGGTCCGTGCGAAAGCACGGGGAACCTCCCTCAAAGTACCGACACTGGCATGGCTGAAAGATTGGCGAACTTGTAGCGTGTAATTAATCCCGGCTAGTCCTTCCTTTTAGGGTTTGAAGGAAGATTTGATAAAAACAGTGGGAGCCATCCTGATTAGATAAAATAATAACCAATCTGATCTTGCAAGAGCGCACGCAGAGTGTTTTCTTCTCTCTCTCCAGGTAGCGACCATGTCACGCCTTAATCAAGATAATAAAACGGATATATTGACCGAACCCGCTTGTTATACTGAGCTGGGGAACGTTGGTCCCGCTCCAACTTATAATTGTTATAAGACAGAGCAGGAAATTGAGGATTACCAGAATTCCCGTGCCGCCCAAACGAAGAAAGTGCATACCGATGCATCATCTTCGGGTGTGTTCATTACAGAGAACTGTTTCTCAATGTCCTTTACGTCCTGGATATATGATACCGGATCAGGATCCCACATATGTAATATATTACATGGGCTACAGAAAGGTAAAGAACTGAGAACGGGTGATAAGTTTCATGAGGCAGAAAACGGTGCAAGTGTTGCAGCCAAGTCTGTTGGTCACTGTCATCCTGTATTACCAGAATACATTGATTCTGAACAAATGTTATTAGATACCAAACCTGATATACAACATCATATCAGTCTCTTTATTAGTAAAGAAAAGATATAATTTTGCATTGTTGGATAATGTTTTGAACATTTCCTATATCAAGAGTTGATCAGTTCAGGCACGTTATCTAAAAGCATTAATGTTCTAAATCAAACAACAGTTCTTAGTATACAGAACACACACAAGAGGAAGAGTTCAGAAATGAACGAATCCTTCTTGAGGTATTGTAGACTAGGTCATATCAATGCGTCCCGACTAACTGAAATTACATATAGATGCATATTTAAATTATTTTGAATTTACATCTTGTAAAACTTACCAGTCATGTCACAGATATAAGATGACCATAACTCTGTTTATTGGAAGCAGAGAAAGAGTAAATGAACTCTTGGGATGATACATATTGATGTATGAAGGTCCCCTGTCTACACATGCCAAGACCGGTTCTTTGTACTTCATTACCTTCTCTGATGATCTCTCAAGATTCGGACATATGTTCCTGTTGAAACACAAGTCCGAACCTTTTGAGATATTCACAGAATATAAGTTAGAAGTAGAGAACCAAAAACGGGTATAAGTATTATGTCCTTTGATGTGATCAAGAAGTAGAATACTTGAGCACGGGATTCCAGGAATATTCTAAGAATGAGATTCTCTCTCAGCATTACTCCTCCGTATATACCTCAGCACGTCGGTGTATCGGGGCGGAGCAATCACACCCTATTAGATATGGTGTGCTCTATGATGAGTACTACTGAGTTTCCTATTTCCTTTTAGGGAGTTATGCACTTATGAAGTTGCATACCTATTGAATAGGGTTCCGATCAAATCAGTTGCCTACCACTTCATATGTGATATGGAAAGGGAAGAGCCCATATCTTAAGTTTGTTAAGATTTGGGTTTGTCCGGCCTATGTATGAAAAGCAAAATCCGGACAAGCTCGAGGCAAAGTCAGATCTGTGGAAGTTTGTTGGATATCCCAAGCATACGCAGGGGAATATCTTTTAACTAACCGAGGAACAAAAATGTTTTGTTTCTCAGCATGCCACCTTTGTGAAAGGGAATTTCTTGTGAAGAAATTATTGGTCATGAGGTAGAACTGGAAACAGTTCCAGCTATACAAACTGCAGCTGATGATTTGGTAGAACTAAAGGATTCAATAGCAACCAACGAACCTCAGCCTCTCCGCCGATCTAGTAGGTTTCCTCACCCACCTGAGAGATACTCCAGTTTCTCTATGACAGTGGGAGCAAGGAATGCATCATGAGATGATGACCCAACTAGTTTCGAGCAGGCCATCGAGAGTAGGGACTCTGTAAGAATGGCTGGATGCTTATCGATCTGAGATGGAATCCTTTTACACCAACAAAGTATGGACTTTGGTTGCTTTATCTGAAGGGTTAAATCCCCATCAGGAGCAAGTATATCTTGAGAAGATTACTTGGTGTACATGGAAAAGTTGAGACTTTCAAAGCTAGACTTGTTAAAGGTTTGCATCATTGACCAGCTATGGATTATGATGAAACCTTTTCTAAGTACCTATGCTTAAGTCCATCCAGATCATACTTGGCACGGCTACATACCATGACTACGATATCTGGCGGTTGGGTGTCATGACTGCTTTTCTAAATAAAGATTTAGAAGAGAGAGTCTATAAGTACACAGTCAGAGGGCTTCGTAGACAGTGGGAGCAGCGGAAACGTGTGCAAGATGTTTTATATGATAAAGCAGGCATCGCGGAGTTGGAACATCTGTTTTGATGTGGTAGTCAAAGAGTTTGACATCATCAAAATGGTAGATGAACCTTGTATATACAAAAAGGTAGTAGGGAGTATGGTGGTGATCCTCGTAGAGTACGTGGATGACATACTCTTGATAGGGAAGAAGTTTCCTATGCTACGCTCGGTCAATCTCCGCTTATCACAAGGATTCTCCATATAGGATCAAAGTGATACCTCCTAAATCCTTCGTTTGGATCTATGAGATAGATCTAAGTGGACCCTAGGATCCTCACTAGCTGTAGTGAGAAGGTATCAATTGATCTTGGGGAGAATCACAGGAAAGGTTCCAGAGTGATAAGGATGACTGAATGTCAGTCACAGGCATTATCTTTACCCTCAGTAAAGGGACGGTATCTTGGAAGAGTTCCAAGCTAGATACCGTGGCATACTAGACGATAAAGGCTGGATACATCGCTACCAAAGATGCTACCAAAGAGGAAGTCTGGGTATATATTAGTTCATGAGATGAACTTTGTTCCTTCCATTGTGTGACAAAGGAGTTGTGGCTTATGCCAAGGAACGCCCGTCCCATCAGTGATCCAGACATATTCTTAGGCAGTATCACCTGATCGTGGAGATGGTTGATCTCCAGGTGATCGAGGTTAGGAGAGTAGACTCAGAGGACAACACGGCGGATCCACTCACAAAGGCCTTTTCCCAGGGAGAGACTTTTATGGGATGGTTGAGTATGAGATACTACAACCACTGCTATGGCCTTGGTGCAAGTGGGAGATTGTTAGTTATATGTATGCCCTAGAGGCTATTACTATACATAGGATGTATATTGTAGTGAATGCTTGGACATATATAGGGATGACTTTCTTGCTCGATATGATAGTATGCTATCTGGTTACTCTTTACCTTAACGTGTACACTGATTGTCTCTCTGTTACATGTTGGTAAAGCCCTTAGGATGTGTACTTGACTACCTGTACTATGATGCGGATCATACTAGTAGGGACGTGGTAGTCCATAAGTACATCCTTCAAAGTCCCTAGTCGTGGGTGTATCGAGACGGGGCATCGATATACCAGAGTAGACTAGCGTGTAGCTTCTCGACCCATATAGATGGGCGATGGATGATCCCATATCCATTGGTGTTTGACATCAGAGATGATATACGAGTGCTCAGTGGAGACTGGGTACACTGGACAGACTCACCGAGAACTCCCAGATGGTATTATACCTTACGTCAGATGGCAGTTCTCTGGTGACACTGGTACAGGTTAGTCTGTATACCCGAGATCGTCATAGAGTCTTGTGTGATTCCCACTGTGCTTTGATTTCCACCTTACCACGTCCAAGAGGGCGTGCAAAACGGTGGTTTTTTGGTACAGTCCCGAGTCACATGGAGGCAATGAGCGATAGGAGGGGTTTCGTCTCTCCCGGTATAGGGAGTTGATATTGCGCTGTGCTCGATTGGCTATAACAGGAAGTCCTTGGCCAAGGCTGCTTTAGGGATTTACTGGTAAGTGTTACCAGTAGTTTCTCGACCCGTTATGAGCCTCATATCGGCATGACTTATCAAGTTATTGGGGTCTGACGTTTACCACCCCTAGACGAGATATGCGACATATCAGACGAACAGACCGGACTGTACGGTAAGTGTTACTGGTTGGATTCACAGGAGTGTGAGCGGGCTTGCTCGTTGATCTTCTGATCGTTCAATACCCGGGTGGCCGTTACGTTTAGCAGACCGCTTGCAGCTTGTGGGTATTTGATATGATCATCACCTGCTGCCGGCCTATTGACGAGTCTTTAGAGTCCTACACAGGGGTTTCCTGGCTCAAGCGAAACGAAATAGAAGCGCATATGAGATATGTGCGGGACCGAAAATAATACCAGTATGTGATACTGTATTCTATTCTCGTGATTCGTATCATCGGTCGGTTATATGTGATATAGACGGGTTACCGAATCAAGTGTTGATTCGATACATTGATACACTTGATATTAGTCGGTTATATGCGATATGACCGGATCATTAAATCAAGTGTTGATTTAATGATTTAATGTATAATTATATATTTGATATATTACTTTACATTAACTAGTATTTGTTCACTTAAGATTAACTTTCTCACTTGAATGTGCACATTGTTTATATGTGATATATGCAAGTGTACAAGTTTGTATCATGCTTGATGATACATACAAGTTGTGTGTATGAGACCTATACCAAATCAAGTTTAAATTAGGGTTTACTAATTTCCTAACAAATAACAAAAGTAGTGAGACTTTGGTCGAAGTTATCAAGCTTCATGAAGCTTGATAAACATTGACAAAGTCAACTCTTTTTTATTTGTATAGGATATTAGTTAACCCAACCCTTAACCTAATGCTTTGGTTAATTCTCTACTTGAATTAGGCATGATAGCTTAACTCAACCATGGTGCCATAAGTAAAAGGATAAGTTTCATTTTGGATTCATTATATTTTTATTCTTTCTTCTTCTTCATCTTCATCAAGCTTCAAGAAAGCTTGCTACCACTAATGGTGCCATGAGATTTAGAGTGAGAAATCCAAATCCGAAGTGAACCCACTTCCTATTTCTTCATCCTCTACCGCTTGCCATGTTGTATAGGGTGTTCTCTTCACAAAGATTTTGACCAAGTGAAGGAATAGCTTGAGCTTGAGTCTCCCCGACGTAGATCATCTTCGGCCTCGAAGTCAACGACCTAGCCCGCTCATTTCTCCGACGAAACCAACGCTAGAGTCCGGGATCCCGATGATCGCAGCGGAGGGACGTCAACACGGAGCTAAAGAAGTGGAGGACCGGATCTACAAAGGTTGTATTCCCATTCACTTAGTAGCAAAGTTGTTTGCTAGCTTTTATTTTCGCCTATCCTCTAGTTAACGATCTTCATTAGGGTTTCTCGGCACATAAAATTTTGAATTTGGTATGGTTGATGCCTTGTGGAACTTCATGAGTGTGCCTAGTAACCCTACAGAAAGTTGTTGACAAAGGGCAAAATCCCCAAGTCAAGCCTTCAAAGTCTTCGAAGAAAAAAAAGAAGACTAAGAAACCTGTGCAACCTGCCGAGTATGACGACAAGCGTACAGACCTACAAAGATAAATCAACGTGCTGGAGGAGTACAACCAGAAGGCGCAGACACCGGTCACTCTCAAAGAATTTCTCAAGCGTATTCTTGAGAATGAAGATAGTAACAACGATGAGGGAAATGACTCATCAGAAGAAACCGTAGACTATGTAGCAAGTTTCCACATGGTCTTCCATTCGTCATTAAATGATGAAGGAACTCCCTCGGCGTCAGAAAGAAACGCAGAGGAACTGGGGGAAGAATCGGAGCTAAAATTTTCGGAACTGCCAGAAGACCCGATTGATAGGATGTTAAACGAAACCTTTCAAAAAAGCAAAGTTGACCAAGAATGCGAAACAGCCATATACGAAAAGGCTAAGCGTCAGCATCAAGATGAAGAAGCTGCAGCAAAGAGGAGTCGTAAAGTACTCGAACTAAACCAAAGCATACCTGCGACGAATAAGAGCGGGATCAAGAAAGAGAAGCGGTTCGCCAAAGCCCTGTCAATAGGAATGAAGCTGCTACCTCTCATAAGGAACACTCCCGGGGTCATATGCCCCAATGGAGAAGAAGCACATCCAAACTACTGCCTGTATCATCGGAGGGTTACACACCCCACCGAAGAATGCAGTACCTTCAAGAAGTGGTGGCAAGGATACGTTGCCCACCAAAAACACTTCAAGAGGATGAAGCGTGAAGCTCGTCGATAGCAAAATGGTGCGACGAATGCGCATGAAGAAATAGCTGGCAACTTTCATATGGTTGATACCAGTTCTGAAGGGAAAAAAACCCCACGTTCTTACCTTCGGAAGCAATTCTGAGGACGAAATACTCCTCAGCCCTCTTTTCAAAGACTCCTCCTTCGAAAAAGAAAAGGAGGAGAAGAACTGCGAGAATATTCAGCTGCGTAACTGCACGCTACAGGAAAAGAACCTCAGACCCACAAATAAAGGTTCGAGCAAAAACGACATAGGGAAAGAGAAGATCTTTGAGGAAATTGTCCTCAATGATGGAGTTGTCAAATAGCTCACAGCGAAAGACCCGCCTAAGAAAAATAAGGTTGATTACAATATCCTGGCACATCTGAGGAAAATACCCTCACAACTGAGCATATTGGAGCTCTCCTCCTGTCCAAAGAGGTACAAGATTCTATGATCAAAGCATTACAAGAGCCCGATCAGTTCTAAACTTTTCTCGTAGAAAAGAAGATGAAAGATGAACTGGCAGAGATCCACACGACTAACATTACATTCAGCGATGAAGATATCCTCCTCGATACGTACGAGCATAATCGCCTATTATACGTCACCGGGTACTGCCATGACATCAAGATAAGGAAAAGCCTTGTCGACAACAGATCTTCCGTCAACCTTCTTAATGTGAGAGTGCTGAATGAGATTTGCATGAGCGTCCAGCACTTGGCCCGAGACAAAATTACCATCTCCAGGTTCAACACACAGTAGTCACGGACGCTTAGGTCCGTAATACTGACGTTACGCTTCGGACTGCTCGTCACTGACATCAAATTTCATGTCATTAATGCCAAGACTTGCTATAATGTTTTGCTCGGCAGGCCTTGGCTACACGAGTACAACGTCGTCTCTTCTACACAATATCAGTGTATGAAGTATTTCAAATACGGATCGGAGTACACCGTCACAGGGGAGCTAAATCCGTTCTCCGTAAACGAGGTCCGAAAATATGAAGACACAAGGTACTTCCTACCAGACTTCGAGGATACGGAAAGGTGTCATAAACTCGAAGATAAACAGAAGTCCATCGCCACCATCCCGATCTTTAAGAGCGATACTGAGGATGATGAAGAAATAATCTACTCGGGACATACCTAGAAAGAAAATAACAAGCCCGGACCACCTACTCATGTTCCGGTCTTTGGCAGCGACTATGAGAATGAGGCCAACATAGTATTCTCCATCCGCCCGTCAATACAAACCTTCGCCGAAGCATATCAGAGTCACAAATCACTATGGCTCCGCTTCGGCATTACAAGGAACTTGATACGCTCGATAGTGTACATGAACTACAAACTTTCTACGTACCTCCCAGGTGAAGAGGTGAAAAGGCGATCCTCTTTTACCAATCTACGGAGACCAGAATAGAAAAAGAAGTCTGGCATGGTGTCGACTTTGTACTCGATAGGCTTCAACCAATCTGTCTTCCAAGATATTACGCGGTGGGATTGAAAAGGCTGTTAAGATGTCAAGGTGTACCCCTCAAACAAACTATTCGACAAGCCCAATTCTACAAAAAGATTTGGGATGTTCCCGGGACTCAGCGAAAGATGTCCAACGGGAAGATGGAGGCAACTGGGCTTGGATACGTTCGGTCTAAGAGATAGGAGCAGTTCCACAGTTTCCACGTCGTAAACGGCTCCAGTGAAGCAGAGAACGCTTTTCCAAATAGCCGTGACGTCGAAACAGAGCGAGATCCCGCTCTGAGGACATTAAGTTCATCACTCGAAAAACAAATCGACGAGCTAACAAAAGAAGCCTGTCAAAAGAGCCGAGATAATCACAGCCGCGAAATGGCCATTTATGAAAAGGCCAGGGCACAACGTCTCAGTCAGCAGTCTACGGAAAAAGAAGACAACAATGCCTTTCATCCCCAGCCCACTATACGTTCTCACGATAAGGGAAAGTCCCGAAATAGAGACAAAAACATGGAGAAGAACGCAAACAATGTTCTAAAACAACAAAGCGGATCTAAGACGCCATGCAATTAAGAAAAACTTGATAGAAATCCGTCCTTTATAAAGAAAATGGGTCGGGAATACTCTTTTCCCCAAGACAGAACGAGGAAAATATTCAACCTTGTCATAAAACACTGAATGATGACACTCCCGGAGTCTCAGCACCCCGAACAAATAAATAAGGTCCATCACCCGGATTATTGCTCCTACCACCGAGCAATAGGTCATCCCCTTGAAGACTGCTTCACCATCAAAGACCGGGTAGAAGACCAGTATCAACAAGGCAGGTTCGCTTTATCCGACAGCTGGAGGGTAACCCCACCGCAAAAGCATGAGCCAAAGAGGACCTGTACCCCGAAGATAGGACCAACTCAATATCAAGAATGGAAGCGAACTCGTACCTGCCATATGATAACACTCTCAAAAAATGGAGGGCGCGAGACTATGTATGACCCCTGCATGTGCATCGAAAATGAAGACGAAGACGAGCTAATCTTCGAGTTTCCACCAGCAACAAAGGAGCTGGAAGATGGGATACACACCACGACGGACAACCTCAGAAAAATTGACTTAGGGACAGAAAATGATCCAAGGCCAACGTTCGTCAGTGAGCTGCTGTCTGAAAAACAGGTGACCACGTTAAAAGATGTGCTCATGCAATACAAGGACTACTTCGCATGGAACTATTCCGAGATGCCAGGTCTAGATCCAAAAGTAGCGGTACATAAACTGGCTATATCGCCGGACATCAAGCCAGTCAAACAGGCGCCGAGAAGGATGCGACTTGAACTTGAGATGAGTATCAATGCTGAAGTCAAGAAACTAATCGACTCCGGCTTCATCTAAGAAGTTCAATATCCTGACTGGATCGCTAACATCATTCCGGTGATGAAGAAAAATGGGATAGTCCGCATCTGCATAGACTTTCAGAACCTCAACAAAACATGCCCGAAGGATGACTTTCCAGTACCCGTTACCGAGCTAATGATCGATAACACATTATACCCATGAGATCTTCTCCTTCATGGATGGATCTTTAGGATACAATCAAATAAGAATGCATCCTGAAGACCAAAAGCATACCACCATCCGGACTCCACTAGGAATATTCTGCTACAAAGTGATGCCTTTCGGTTTAAAAAACGCTGGTGCTACCTACCAGAGGGCCATGACAAAGATCTTCGATGACCTTATCCATAAGATTGTCGAATGCTACATCGACGACCTTATGGTTAAAACAAATCTTACGAGGAACATTGGGAACATCTAAAAATAGTGTTCCGACGTCTTCGAAAGTATAATCTGAAGGTGAATCCTCTAAAATGTGTGTTTGGAGTCTCCTCAGACATATTCCTAAGATTCATCATACGGCACCGGGGCATCAAAATCGACCCATCAAAGATCAAGGCAATTATGGAAATACCCACGCCAAGAACTCTCAAACAACGGTGGTCTCTCTAAGAAAAGCTCGCGTATATTCAGCGGTTCATAACCAACCTCTCCGGAAAATGCCGTCCCTGCAGTCATCTAATGAAAAAAGGGATCTCGTTCGTCTGGGATCATAAGTGCCAAAATGCACTAGATGAAATAAAGCAATACCTGCAAAATCCGCCGGTATTGACCGCTCCGGTTAAAGGGAAAACCCCTTATCCTATATACAACAGCCCTTGAGGGTTCTCCAGGCGTGCTATGAGCGCAAGAGAACGATCAGGGAAAGGAGAGAACTCTATACTATTTGAGTCGAGTTCAAGGGGCAGAAAACAATTACTCCCCCCATCGAGAAGTATTGCCTGGCACTATTCTTTGCAATAACAAAACTCAGACATTACGCCTTGGCACATGAGGTCCATCTCATATCAAAAGTGCATCCTCTCAAATATCTGATGTCAAGGGCCATACTAATAGGAAAGCTTGCCAAATGGGCCCTCCTCCTGATGGAGTTCTCGATAACGTATCGACCCCTCAAAGCAGTGAAAGGCCAGGCCATTGCCGACTTTCTCGCGGAGCATCCAATACTAGTCAACTCCCTCTTGAATTGCAAGTTGCCGGATGAACATGCGTTCGACACAATCGAAGAAGAAAATGATTCCCAATGGAAACTCTACTTCGATAGGGAATCTTCTATGAAATGGCATAAGCAGAACACCCCTATAATCAAAGCTCAAGTGGGCCTTATTTTTATGACCCCGCAAGGAGGGATATTGCGCTACACCCTCTTTTTAACGGAGCCAAAGACTAATAACGAAGCTGAATATGAATCTTTGATAACAGGTCTCGAGATCGCTGTCGATATAGGAATCAAAGACCTCCTCATATATGGAGACTCCCAGCTGATCGTTAGCCAAGTAAATGGTGACTATCAGACATGCAAACCAGAGCTGATAAAATATGGCGAAAGAGTGCAGCAACTGCTGACACAAATGCCCTCCTACATCCTAGAAAGTATACCACATGCAGAAAATAGTACTGCAGATGCATTGGCCAAATTAGCTATGGAATTGGCCAATGAAGACCTTGACGACGTAAAGATCTTTGTGCAAAGCCGTAAGGTTCTCACACCAACAGAAATATCTTCAAGAGACTTAACAGTGCCATCCGAAGGAAAAGAGACGACCAAACAAGTAGCCCTTCAAATAAGGGACGGAGAAATGGTCATCGACTACAGGGAAGTCTTCATAGACTATTTCAAATCCCAACGAACACCTGAAAATACGTCGTCTAGACATCAGCTCATGAAACGAGCATTACCTTTCGCCTTCGTCAACGATACTCTATATAAGAGATTGTTCGACTGTCTATGGCTAAGATGCCTGGGACCAGAAGAAGAGAAGAGAGTCGCCCAAGAAACTCATGATGGACTCTGTGGCTCTCATCAAGCCGGGCCAAAGATGAAGCTGAAGATAAAAAGAATGGGTTGCTACTGGCCCACGATGATTGAGGACTACCTCGAATATGTGAAGCAGTGTCACTCGTGCCAAATTCATGAGGACTTCATCCATCAACATCCAAATCTACTATACTCAACAATAGCTAGCAGGCCATTCGAAATGTGGGGAACCGGTATAATTGGCCCCATTGAACCGGCATCGTCCAAAGGACATCGGTTCATACTAGAAATGACTGATTACTTTTCTAAGTGGGCAAAAGCAGTACCACTAAGAGAGGTGAAGACGGAAAATATCCTCCATTTCTTCAATACACATGTCATCTATCGGTTCGGCACTCCGCGATGAATTATCTCGGATAATAGGCCAGCTTATAGAAGCCATAAAATCAGCCACTTTGCACAGCAGCATAAAATAGACTGGAGATACTCTTCCGTCTATAACCCTCATGCCAATGGTCTAGCTGAAGCCTTCAACAAGACCTTGACAAAGATCATAAAGAAAACAGTGTCCAGAAACAAAAGAGACTGGCACGAAAGGCTGCACGAAGCCCTCTGGGCATACTGAACAACGTTCAAAACGGCCACGAATACAACACTATATGCATTGGTGTTCGGCACGGAATCAGTGCTTCCTCTGGAAATAGAACTCCCCTCTCTTAGAGTAGCGGTCCGATACGAGCTCACAGATGAAGAAAATACTCATCTTCGGCTTGAGGAGCTTGATAACCTAGACGAAACTCGCCTTATAGTACAGCAAAATCTGAAAGCTTATAAGGTAAGGATGACATGGTCATATGAAAAACTGACCGGGATGAGAACATTCCGCCAAGGCAAACTTGTGCTAGTCATCAAAAGACTAATGATTCTCAATTGTGCAAAACGGGGGAAGTTCGAGCCTAACTACGAAGGCCCGTACATCATAGAAAAAGTATACTAAGGTGGAGCCTACCTGCTCATGGATATGCATGGCGAAAGACCTTTCCGATCAATAAACAACCGATTCCTCAAAAAATACTATGTTTGATGACTCACAACTTAGGTCAATGATAGATGAAGACGCTCGTGTCCGCTCGCTGTCTTCCTGAGTCAGAACTCTGAAAATAGTATGCAAAAAGCTCCGTCTCCTCAAAAACGGAGACGACGGACCGAGATGTCCTTAAACCAAGACTTCGCTTCAAACATGGTGATGAAAGAACGAAAAATCTTTAAACTAATTACTCACCTCAAACATGGCAGTATCAAAACGAGATGTCCTTAAACTAAGACTTCGCCTCAAATGTGGCGATGAAAGACCGAAAAGTCTTTAAACTAATTACTCGCCTCAAACATAGCGGTATTGGACCGAAAAGTCCTTACACTAAAAATTCACCTCAAATATGGCGATAATGGACCGGAACGTCCCCAAACTAGCGAATCGTCCCAAATACGGCGATATGCTCCCTTGAGATCTATATTGCAATCGAAATCCTAGCGGCAAAGGTTGCAACTCAAGGCCCACTGGCTTCATAGCTACTCCAGTAATGAAGCCAACCCTAAGTCCCACCGGCAAACAGATAGGTCACCTGTGACGAAACTATTCTCGAAAGTTTCGCCATTAAAAAAGGGTACGTCCACAAGCAAAGTGGGCACGGATGAAAATTCTAAAGGGCGCCGTGAGTAAAAACAGCAGGACTGCCAGCGAGTTGTGAAAACCCGAAAAGGGCGGAAACTCGTAAAATAAAAAAACTCATGTGCACTTGCAAGGTTCTCTCGACCTTGTGAGGAGAAAACACCTGCGTGAGATCCTTACAATTCACAAAGGAGTAACACACTTAGGAATCCCTATGATTCCTAAGGAGAAATTACACTTGCGAGATCCTCATGACTCGTAAGGAGAATTTCCCCCCTATGAGACCCTCACGACTCATAGGATTCAAAAGCCTTAAACTACAGAGATCTAAACATGCTCCTAAGCCGTCATATTCCCCTAATATGGCCCTACAGGCATTCCAATATTGACCCTTGTATACAATCCAAGGGCATAAATAAACATTCCCTCACCAAGTTTCACTAATGGCAAGAAATGTCCCCATATGATGAACGACACTTGTAAATCGTCTCGACTTACAAAGAGAAAACAGTCTTGTAAGATCCTTACAAATTATGAGGGAGAGCACATTTAGGAATCCTCATAACTCCTAAGGAGAAAATACACCTACGAGATCCTCTCGACTTGTAGGGAGAAAAACCTTTATGAGATCCTTATGGCTTTTAGTGTCAAAAAGCCTTAGTTGACAGAATCCTAACCCTGTTTGCTAAGCCATCTTTGTTCAAATCGACAAAGGCAAATGATGATTCGTTCCTGGCAACATTCCAGTCGTAGCGGTGTCGATGCCTAAGTAAGTGTAAAACTCCATATCCTCTCAAAAGCAAATGATGATTCTCTCCTGACAATATTCCAGTCGCAACGATGCTGATGCTAAAATTGGTATCATGACCCAAATCCCCGACTCGCAACAAAATCAATGAGTAAAAAAATGCAAATGAAATAGCTGAAATGATAGGGCAACTCGCAATAAAAATCAGCGGGCCGAAAATATATGCATATGAAACAGCCGAAAGAATTGGGCAACTCGCAGTAAAAAACAGCAAGTAAAAATAAAAAAAATACATAGCCGAAATGATTGGGCACCGCAAAAATAGCCGAAATGATTGGGCAATCGTGACTTTCACGACATGAAAAGCTGAAAAGATAAAGCATCACGGAAATAAAAAATAAAATAAAATTTCCTCTGCCCTGCAGGTGAGTCCGCATCGACCCCTGTATACAATCCATGGGCATAAATGAAAAGGGAACCATATTTTCCCACCAGGCTTCATCAAAGGCAGAGCCAGATCTCAACAGCAACATCTACAGCCTAGAGATCAGCTCGACGTTCTTCTCAGTCCAACAGGATGCATATGTGATGTCAACAAAGCTCCAATGAGCCAAATCAAAAAGGAGTGACGGCAAAATCCCATCTCCAGCTCGACCATCCTTCTCAGTGCAGACACAGCATCAACAAAGACCCAAGGGTCGAACAAAAATAGAGTAATGGTAAAATCCTAGCTCCAAGTCTTGACGGTTCATACACAACCTAGAGACTATCCCAGCGTTCCTTCTCATTTCGACAGGATGCAGATGCGACGTCAACAAAGGCTCCAAAGAGCCAAATCAAAAAGGAGTGACGGCAAAATCCCAGCTCCAGTTCGACGTTCCTTCTAAGTGTAGATGCAGCGTCAACAAAGACCCAAGGATCGAACAAAAATGGGGTAATGGCAAAATCCTAGCTCCAAGTCTTGACGGTTCATACACAACCTAGAGACTATCCCAGCGTTCCTTCTCATTCTGACAGGATGCAGATACGACGTCAACAAAAGACCCAAGAGTCAAACAAAAATGGAATAATGACAAAATCCTAGCTCCAAGTTTTAACGGTTCATATATAACCTAGAGACAATCCCGGCGTTCCCCCCATTTCAGCAGGAAACGGGCGCAACTATCAAATGAAATTGAAGCAACAGCATATTCCTAGCTCCGGACTTCAATTACAGTACATATAGCATAGAGGTCCTCCAGATATCTACCCTATTTCAAAAAAAAATTGGCACGACATCGTCAAAGAAAAAGTGACGACATAAGCCAAACTTTGGGTCTCGATGGAAACTTATATAAAACATAAAAAACTATCGGAGATCATCCCACACCAGAGCGGAATGGTTATGACTCATCGGGGCTCCAAATTGAGCCTAACCTCAAGTAAAACGTGTCATGGAAAATTCCTAACGTTTTCTCTTCCGACTGTAATATGACCTAAGGAGATTACTTGAAGACGTCTTGTCCAGCCCCCGAAAGGATCAGAGACATGACGGTCGCGGAGCTACTCGAACAATATCTTAAAAACTGCATATCAGGAATACATCAGCCAACGCGACGGTACCACGGACTAAAATCCTAATACCGCAAACCTAACGGACCTCTGTCATAAAGAATGGGGGTTATCTATATACAACGTTAGGGTAAGTTTGCGTATAAACCCAAGTGAGGCAAACCAAATAAACTCCGAAATAAGTACATAAACTAGAAACTCCGAGATGAGTGAATAAACTACAAACTCCGAAATTAGTACATAAACTAGAAACTCCGAGATGAGTGAATAAACTATAAACTCCGAAATGAGTACATAAACTAGAAACTCTGAAATTAGTACATAAACTAGAGACTCTGAAACGAGTGAATAAACTACAAACTCCGAAATGAGTATATAAACTAGAAACTCCAAAACGAGTGAATAAACTACAGACGCCGAAATGAGTATATAAACTACTTCGCGCCAGGTCAAGACATCAAGAAACGGAAAGGCGCAACTCATGGGCCTTAGGGTTTAGAACTGCATTTCTTGAGGATCGAGATCTGAGATGATGCTTGTGTTCGCTTGCTATCTTCTCATATCAAAGTTCTAATAAAAATTGTGTATGCCATCTCGAAACCGGCCATATGCTATGCATTACTTCATTCACGACCGTGAGCAACGTGGTAGGGGGAAGCATTTGCTCACATCATCTAGTGTTCACCTATAGCTAGATGCATTCATCATAAACTTCTAAGATTAAAATGCAAAGTGTATATGCAAAGGCAAGATGCCCACAAGGATATGTACTGGAGAAAAACATTCAACATTCAACAATAAAGAAGCATATTTAAATAAGTACTTTATTCTGCAGAAAACAGATCACCGAACACGGGATCAAAAGTACAAGGGTGTACAAAACTAAGAATAAAATTTTCTAAATCCCTCTCTGCCTTCTCCACCATGTCGAAGCGGCGATTTTCATGAGGAGTTGCTCCCAATCGGTCAGCGCCGTGCCCATCAGTGAAGGCAGACATGATGGCCCGCTGAGCCCGTATCTGGCTCAGCAACTGAACAGAACGATCTCTCGGGGGCTGAGTAATCAAATGTGCCTCATGAAAGCACTCGATCTTGTCCTCCGCCGTGTGGAGCATTGCCGGAGTCATCTCCGTTGGATGAAGAGGGATGTCAGCAAGTACAGACGAGAAAATCATCCGGAACCAAATGGAGTCGATAGGAAGAGGAAAGCCCCTACAAGCAAAAAAGCTCATGCATCACTTTGTCACAATGATCATCTGTAAGAGCGGGATCCACTAATCACGCAGCAAAACGAGGAACAATTCCCTCGATGGGTACCTCCCATGGTTGCCGACGAGCATGCGAACGATTGTATACCATAACTCTTGGTCTGTTAGAAATAGTTCTCTTGTTGTGAAGGAGGAGAAAAATATTGCTTCAGATTATAAAGAGAAGCATTTAAATTTAGTCATAGAAAACGTTGTGCATGGTGGAACAATTTCTAAGGCCTGACAAAAAGGCATGGGAAAAAATGAGTTGACTCATGAAAATCAGAGCCGGAAGGTGAAGTGATTCTTTCAGCAGCGCCTCACGTGCATGGCGCGTGAGTGCCAACGCTGACTCTTTTTAGGATTAAATCAATCAGCAGCGCCCCACGCGCATAACACTTGAGCGCCGGCGCTAATTCTTTTTAGGATTAAATCCATCGGCAGCACCTCACGTGCATGATATATGAGCACCGGCGTTAGTTTTATATATATATATATATATATATATATATATATATATATATGACAACACCTCACGGATGCACATATGAACATTGGCGTAAAGAAAAGGGAAATCTGTGTCATTCATACTTCGGAGAAATTTATACATTAAAAAAAGGAAGGAAACAAATATCATCAAAATATTTACAATAGCAAGACGTTGAATTCCGAACACGAATTCATGAACTTAGAGGCAAGTTTGAGTAAAGTGCTTCTACCTTCGTTGACCATCTTCTTATGCATTTTCTTACGAATGCAAGCGTCGAGATCCCCACTGATGTCGTCCACCCTCTGGTACACGGATATTATTGTCTTCTGTTGCAAGATACGATGCAAAACAGCGACAAGATCATCTCTCCGCTTCTTTGAGATCAGGCCTATCAGATATACTGAATGCACCTTGTCTTCAGCATCATCAAGTGCCTCGAGCGGCATAGCCTCATTAAGCTCAGGAAGTGCTTCCATAATCGACCCAACGACAATCTTCAAAAGAGCAAAACGGCGGGGGAGCAATTGACCGTTGTAATCGTCAAAATGATGCATCACCTCATCGCATTGGGCATCAATAAACTCCTAGTCTTGGCAGCGGCCTTAGATGCAAATCTCCTCATAAGAAATAATCTCTTCAAGATCGTACAGATGACCAGCCATGATACCTAAAAAAAAGATTAAAATCCTAAAGATAAAAATAATAATAATAATAAAGCATGCAAGAACGAAAATGGGAATAAAATTCCCAAAGTTCTTAAGATCCAAATTAGAGCCAAGAAATGGAATTAAATTCCTCTAAAATAGTAGAATCAAATTCCAAAACAAGTGTCAAGATTGACCGTAGGGAAAAACCCTAGGTAAGAGAATTAAAAATTCTCAAGTCTTGGATGTGAACGTCAAGATCCAGGATCTGTAGGAAGAAAGATTTTCTTTTAGATCTCTAAGAGATCGAAAGAAAGAAAAGAGCCAAACTCTATTAATGGGTTAAAAGACCCAAAATGAATTGGTCATAATCCTTACCAATTTTCTTAAACAGAGTTAAATTTTAAAAGTTTCTTTAGGCAAAGATCTAAGCTCTGAGAGGAAAATTAAATTCTCAAGGAGGAAGAAAACTCAAGGGAGATGAAACAGCAGTCATCTCAAGGGCCAAAGGCCCTATTTATAAGATGTGAAGGGATGGTTCAACTCCTTAGGAGATCAAACGGTGGAAAAGGTGACACCGTTGCACTCACGTGTGAGCCATGTGAGTACAACGGTCCGGGGCATTTATTTACCCAATATTTAATCTAATAAAAGAGCAAAACTCTGTTGGAATTTAATGAGGCAGCACCTCACGTGCTCTCCACGAGGGTGTCAACGTCAGAGCCAATTTTATAGGATTAAATTCTATGGTGGTACCTTACATGTTCCTCACGCGGGAGCCAATGTTCAAAGCACAAAAGAATTTATTATATAAGAGTTAAACTCTTAGATGGCGCCGCATGTGCTCTTCATGCAGGAGCCGTATGTGCTCTTCACGCAGGCGCCAATATGTAAAGCACATAAGTACCTATTATAAGAATTAAATTCTTAAGTGGCGCCCACGTACATAACACGTGAGTGCCGGCAGCCAAATTCATATCAGTAGAATAAAATTCTACATTTCTCTAACAAAAGTTAAGATATTCTCGGATAAACAAAGCCGTTGGATCAAAGATCCAATGAAGATGATAAATCATCAAAATATAGAATCAAATTCTATTAGGAGAAAACATCTCCCAAATCTTTCTAAATAAGAAAGATACTCTCAGTTGGATCAATAATCCAATAATAGAATAAAATTCTATTTTGGGGAATATATTCGCTCAATCTTTCTAAACAAAAAGATTGCTCTCTGCAAAGCAGAGAACCCTTGGATCAAAAATCCAATGGTGATAAAATATCATCGTTTAATACAATAAAATTCTATATATGGGAAAATATTCCCTCCAATCTTATTAAAAACAAGAAAACATGTTCTGAAAAACAGAAGTTCTTGGATCAAAGATCCAACGGTGGGTAATGTTCCCCAAATCAATTTTGAGACCAATTAAATCAATTGAAATATCTCAATGAAAGATTTTCTCAAAGATGATTAACAATATGCCTCCACTATATAAATGACCAGAGACTTCAAGTCTCAGGAGGACGAAAAAAAGAAGACATAAGGAGAACAGATAGAGGGGAGAAAAATAGACAAACAGAAGCTTTTGCAAGAAAAAATACAGTGAGCTCTGGAGAGAACAGAGAATTCAATTCTCAAAGAAGAAAACCTTCCTTCACGAAACCCTAGGTAAAGAAAGAGATCAAAACATTATCTTTGCCTATCATATCACATCTAAGGGTTTGACCCTTTTAAAAGAACTTTGTTCTTTCTCTGGATCTGAGATCCACAAGACAAGTCTTCCATAAGTTGAGAATTTAATTCTCATCGAGAAGTTCTTGTTCTTGAGAATCAAATATTCGGGGAAGAACAAATTTGAAGAGATAGAAGATGAAGTCCATAATACTCCAGGAATTCAGTTTCTTCAAATTAAGAGCTTAGTTTCTCTGAAAACTCAACCCAAAATCCGCAAAATAGTGATTGTAAAAATTCCATTGACAGAGGTTTAACCTCTCTGAAAACAGCAACAGAGATTAAATCTCCATATAAAAAAATACTGGTGCCGCACGTGCTTCCTACGTGGGCGCCCCCTTTTAACAGCGCCTAGCACCTCACGTGAAAAACACGCGGGCGCCCAAAACAGAAGGCCAGCGCCTTACGTGAAACACACGTGGGCGCTGAATAAAAGTGCTTAGCACTCTACATACCGCTAAAATGGCTGAGTGCTTAGCACTAATTCGGCAGCGTCCAGCGCCTCACGTGCACCTCATATAGGCGCCATAAAAGTGCTTAGCACTTCATGATTAGTCAAAACGACCAAGGTGTTCAACACTTATTGGGCAGCGCCCATGACTGAATGCTTCACATGATATACATGTGAACGTCAGGGCTCAATTAAGTGCTTAGCACTTTCACATTAAAAAAAAGGGCTGAACAAACAGAGCCCAAATAAGTGCTTAGCACTTTTGAATGAACCAAAAGAAAAGACTAAGTAGGCTACACCCAAATTGGCTAGGTCTCTGAAGTTTTCTTGCAGCTGAGCTCAAATGTTTTTTTGCTGGATCTTAAGTAAAAATGATTCTAAAATGTCGCTAAGTGGATCTTAGTCTCAAATTAGACTAACGTATCCTTAACGAAAACAAATTGAGCCTAAAATGCTCAGATATATATTTAAGTTGATCTTAATCTCAAACCAAATTAACGGTCTTTAAATAAAGCAAACCTAAATCTCAAATATACGGATTTGGACTAATCCACGCCCTACGGGAGACGATATAAATTAGTGTCCGTATACAAACCATGGGCAACCCAAAATAAAACAAACAACACCTGACATGAAGTGAACTGCTGGAGCAGGAGAAAGTGGTTATCGCAATGCGGTAACGTAATTAACTACAGGGGCTTACGCCTGCAGGGAGAAGCGTCCCCACAATCAAAAACCACTCATAAAATGAGGGAGAATCTGATAAAGACTGCTATAACGGTCGCATCTATCCAAACCTCCGATATATGGTGCCATAAATCAACTTGGTATCTTCGAAGAGGTGGATGGATAAATCCAAATAGCATCGCCCCCAAAATTCAGGCCAAATGTCCCAACGTCTCAGACCGTGTCTTTCGGCGGTGAACAGTCTCCGCGAAGGTTCGGACGGGTTTCGAGTTCGTTTTGACTCCCAGATTGGCTTAAAACGAAATTTTTGGTGACTTTAGTGGACAATTTTTCAAGTCTTAGAAAATTAGTTTCATTCGCTAATTGTGCGTGGATTTTACAACATCGTAGATTTCTTTACTTCCTTTATGATGTGTATATGTGTTCTTAGACGTCTTCTAATCGCTATACGTCGATTAGAAGGGGTTGTACATATCTTGTAAAGTTTGGATGCGGATGGTTTTATGGATCATCGTGTGAATGGCTCAGTGTGAATCTAGATGTGAGTGGATTTTTTGTAATTCATGTAATAATTCTTGTATATTCTTTTATTGGGGCACATCCGGGTTGAGAATTTAGTCACCGGCTGTATATTACTTTTCTTTTCCGCATCTAAGATTGGCCCATGGAGGAGTACACAAGCTATCGAGTTCTAGAATTTGGTGGGTGGCTATCTCGAGGAGTCGAGACCCGGGTCACCCAATTCTAGGATTAGTGGGTAGCTTACCACACTCGTAGGGGTCTAGGATGATTCACACTCATAGGGGTCTAGGATGATCCACACTCGGCTATTCATACGACCGTGGAGGACTGTATTTCATAGGTGACTCGTTGAAATGCAAATGTTCCTAGTTGATCCATTTTTACATTCTCTGTGATGATTACATCTGCTTGTGTTGCTTATCATGCTTGTGATGTGTGTGTGTGTGTGTGTGTGTAAATAAATATATGTATGTATAAATAAATGTTGTATATGTTTTGCATCTGCGCTAGTCTAGCCGCCACTCCGCGGTTAGTTAAGTAACCTAACGGTGCATGACGAGATCCTGTGGCGAATACGGGTGGCATATACGTACATTCTATTTTCGTTCTTTTTATGGTGTGATATGGTTAATTGATGGGGCCGCATTAACATCACTTAATGCAAAGTAATAAACCTAAAATCTGACTTCATTAGAACAAGCGCAAAACCACTTTTCTTCAAAAACAACTTTTAAAAGCGGAGCTTAAACCACTCCTTTTCAAAAGCTATTCGGTTCCTTTGACTATATCAAGTTCATTACGTTAACGGTTTTCACCAAAACCAGCCGTAGCCCTCCGTCATTTCAGATAGGTATCTACTAGTATTCATGCTATGTGTTTTGACCTTCGCCAAGGCATAGTGTTTGGTAGCTAATGGGTGCTTATCTGTAGCATAAATAGATACATTAATTTAGGACAGGCGTACAGCTGTTTTGGCCTTCGTCAAGGGCTTGTACGAATGGGTCTAGATTAATCTGGATAATGACGGGTTGAACTTGATCTGCGACTTATGATGATTTGACCTTCGTCAAGGTTATAAGCGCTCGGGGAAAAAATCACATCGGGAGTTTCAAACATAAAGAAAACTTGCTAGTGTTGCATACCTTCTGGAGTGTGGTGTTTTTGGTAGGCTTCCTTCAAATTTATCACATAATGATAGTTGGGTCCTGATCCTATTGTGAGTATTCTCTACTCTTCGGAAGATTTTTCACTTAACAATCAATACTATAAACCAAGTAGGTGCCTAGAACAGTGTTAGTGTGGCTATGCCTCCACAGAAAAGAGGTTATGTAATTAATAAACTTCACAAACGCGTTGGAAAACCTCTCTCGAAGTACCGACACTAGCCTGACCGAAAGATTAAGCAAGTATTGTGACATGCAATTAATCCTGACTAATTCTTCTTTTAGGGTTTGAAGAAGAATTCGAGGAAACAGTGGGAGCCATCCTGTTTAAATAAACTAATAACCAATCTAAACTTGCAAGGGCATATGCTGAGTGTTTCTTTTCTCTCTTTCCTGATTGCTGCGACCATGACGGGACTTAAGTTAATACTAGATAAAAATAAACTCGCTGGACTAAACTATAAAGAATGGCAGAGGAATGTCCATATGGCCCTTACATATGATAAGGTCGCATACGTCCTCACGGCGAAAGCTCCCCTATTCCCGGTCTAGAATCCTCAGTCACAGACATTGAGGTCCGTAAGACCTGGGATCTTGATTGCACGAAAGCCAAGTGCCTCGTGCTGGCCTCCATGGATAATGAACATCAGAGGTGGCATGAGAAGATGGACCTTGCTTCCATCTTCTTCCATACCAAAGACTTATATGGAGAGCAATCTCGTATCGTAAGATATGAGACCTCGAAAAAACTGTTTCAAGAGTGGTTGGCTATCGGATCATCTGTTAGGGACCACATCCCAAAGATGATTTCTTTCATTGAAGAGCTTGCGGACCTCTGAACTACATTGGAGAACAAGTTGTACATTGACTTGATTCTACAGTCCCTTCTCTCCACCTATGCCCAGTTCATATTGAATTTCAATATGCAGAATATGGAAGTTTCACTTCCTGAGCTCCTCAACATATTGAGGATGGCAGAGGGCACCTTGAAGAAATCCAAGGAAACACCCGCACTATTTGTTAGGGAATCTTCTTCTACTAAATCCAAGGCTAAGGCCAAGGGAAAGAAGAAGAAGGTCCTTACTAAACCGATGGGAGGTATGCAGTGCAGGGTTACCTAGGACGGCAGCAAGGTTTCAAGAGGTATCGTCCATGCCAAATTAAAATTTTGTCGTTCTAGCTAACCCTAAACATTGAATCGTTTACTAGAAATCGACAGAATATTATGAAAACAACTTCGCATATGAAAAGTGAGCAAGGAATACAACCTTTGTAGACTGGTCCTTCACTTAAATAGCTCCGTGTAGTAGTCCCTTCGCTGTGATCGTGAACTCCGGACTCTAGAGAGGCTCCCATGAAGAAACGAACATGTTTTCTTCGAAGTCTTCGAGGCCGAAGATGATCTACATCGAGAAGACACTAACCCAGGCTATCTCTTCCATAATTACGGAATTAGTGAAGCAAACACCCTATACTAAATGGCAAGTAGTAGAGGATGGTGAAGTAGGAAGTGGGCTCACTTTAGATTTGATTTTTTCACATTTTTCCTCATACCTCGATTGAAGCTAGAAAGCTTTTAGGAAGAAGAAGAAGAAGAATGAACTCATCATATGAATTAATCTAAATGAATTATTGCAACCATGGGTGAGTTAAGCCCTCATGCCTAACTCATGTAGAAAATAAACCAAAGGCTAAGATTAAGGGTTGGGTTAACAAATATCCTAAGGAATGACAAAAGAGTGGACTTTGTCAATATTCTACAAGGTTCTTCCAAGCTTGAAAATATTGACTAAGTCTTTTCTCTTTTGTGATAACTTAAGCAATAAATAAAACCCAAACTTAACCCTAGCATGGTATAAGTCTCATACACCCATCTTGCTTGTATCATCAAGCATGACACAATACATGTACACAAATATGCATATCACATATATACAATGTGCACATCTAGTGAGAAAAGAAATCTTAAGTGAATTAATATTAGTTAATATAATTTAATATATAAAATATATAATTATACATTAAATTATCAAATCAACTCTTGATTTAATAGTCCGGCTATATTACATATAACCGACTAATATCATATGTAACAACTTATCGAATCAACACTTGATCCGATAACCCGGCTATATCGCATATAACAGACCAATGTCACAAATCGCGAGAATAGAATACGGTATCTCATATCGTATCAATCTCCATCCCGCACATATCATATATGTGCTCCTACTCCGTTTCGCTTGAGCCAGGAAACCCCTGTGTAGGACTCTAAAGACTCGTCAATACGCCGGCAGTAGGTGATGATCATATCAAACACCCACAAGCCGCAAGCGGTCTGCTAAACGTAATGGCCACCCGGGTATTGAGCGATCAGAAGATCAACAAGCAAAGTTGCTCACACTCCTGCGAATCCAATCAGTAACACTACCGTACAGTCCGGTCTCTTCGTCTGATATGTCGCATATCTCGTCTAGGGGTGATAAACGTCAGACCCCAGTAACTCGATAAGTCATGTCGATATGAGGCTCATAACGGGTCGAGAAACTACTGATAACACTTATCAGTATATCTCTGAAGTAGCCCTGACCAGGGACTTCCTGTTATAGCCAATCAAGCACAGCGCAACATCAGCCGCTAAAGTAGCTAAAGTAGTGATAAATCCTGTCAGTAAAATAGGTCCTATGGAAAGTCCATCGATTCCAACCCCCAATACCGGGAAAGACGAAACCCCTCCTATCGCTTATTGCCACCATGTGACTCGGGATTGTACCCAAAAGCCACCGTTTTGCACATTCTCTTGAACGTGGTAAGGTGGAAATCAAAGCACAGTGAGAATCACACAAGACTCTATGACGATCTCGGGTCTACAGACTAACATGTACCGGTGTCACCAAAGAACTGCCATCTGACGTTAGGTATAATACCATCTGGGAGTTCTCGGCGAGTTCATTCAGTGTACCCAGTCTCCACTGAGAACCCGTATACTGTCTCTGATGTCAAACACCAATGGATATGGGATCATCCATCGCCAATCTACATGGGTCGAGAAGCTATACGCTAGTCTACTCTGGTATATCGATGCCCTGTCTCGATACACCCACGACTAGGAACATTTAAAAGATGTACTTAGCGACTACTCTGTCCCCACTAATATGATCTGCATCATAATCCTGATAGTCAAGTACTCATTCTAAGGGCTTTATCAACATGTAACATAGAGACAATCAACGTACATGTTAAGATAAAGAGCAACCAGATAGCATACTATCATGTCGAGCAAGAAAGTCCTCTATATATATGTCCAAGCATCCACTACAATATACATCGTATGTACAGTAATGGCCTGTAGGGCACACATATAACTAACAATCTTCCACTTGCACTAGGGCCATCTGTTATAGTATCCCATACCCAACAATCAGCAGTAGTTGAAGTATCTCATACTCAACCATCCCATAAAAGTCTCTCCTGGGAATAGGCCTTTGTGAGTGGATCCGCCATGTTCTCCTCTGTGTCTACTCTCCTAACCTCGATCTCCCTGGAGATCAACCATCTCCATGATCAGGAGATACTGCCTAAGAATATGTCTGGATCTCCGATGGGACGGGGGCTCCTCGTCCAAAGCCACAACTCCATTGTCACACAATGGTAGGAACGAAGTTCATCTCATGAACTTTTATACATCCAGACTACCTCTATGGTAGTATCCTTGGTAGCAATGTATCCTGCCTTTATCGTCTAGTATGTCACGGTATCTAGCTTGGAACTCTTCCAACATATCTACCCTCCACTGAGGGTAAAGACAATGCATGTGACTGACATTCAGTCGAGCTTACCACCCTGGAAGTTATCCAGTGATCCTTCCCAGGATTGATTGATACCATCTCACTACACCTAGTGCGAATCCTAACATCCATTTAGATCTATCTCATAGATCCAAAACCTAGGATTTAGGAGGTATCCCCTTGATCCTATATGGAGAATCAATGTGATAAGAGGAGATTGACCAAGTGTAGCATAGGAAACACCTTTCCTATCAAGAGTATGGTATCCATGTACAATACGAGGATCACCACCATACTCCCTACTACCTTTTTGTATATACAAGGTTCATCCACCATTTTAATGAAGTCAAACGCTTTGACTACCACATCAAAAAAGATGTTCCAACTCCGCGATACCTGCTTTAACTCATAAAGCAACTTGCACACATTTCCGCTGCTCCCACTGTCTACGAAGCCCTCTGGCTGTGTACTTATAGACGCTTTCTTCTAAATCATCATTTAGAAAAGCAGTCATGACACCCAACCGCCAGATATCATAGTCATGGTATGTAGCAATGGCAAGTGGATCCGGATGGACTTAAGCATAGGAACTAGAAAAGGTTTCATCATTATCTGCACCTGGTCAATGACGAGAACCTTTTGCATCAAGTCTTAGCTTTAAAAGTCTCAACCTTTCCATGTACACCAAGTAATCTTCTCAAGATATACTTGCTTCTGATGGGGATTTAACCCTTCAGATAAAGCAACCAAAGTCCATACTTTGTTAGTGTATATGGATTCCATCTCAGATCGCTTAGCATCTAGCCATTCGCACAGAGTCACCACTCTGATGGCCTGATCGAAACTAGTTGGGTCATCATCTCATGATGCAATCCTCGCTCCTACTGTCATAGAGAAAACCGAAGTATCTCTCAGGTGGGTGAGGAACCCTATCAGATCGGCGGAGAGGCTGAGTTTCGTCGGGAACTATTGAATCCTTTGGTTCTACCAAATCATCAGCTGCAGTTTGTATAGCTGGAACTCCTTCCAGTTCTACCTCATGACCACTAATTTCTTCACAATAAATTCCCTTTCCCAAAAGGTGGCATGCTGAGATACAAAACACCTTTTGCTCCTCAGTGTGGCAGAAGATATTCCCTTGCGAATGTTTGGGATATCCAATAAATTTCCATAGAACTGACCTTTCCTCGAGCTTGTCCGTATTTTGCTTTTAGACATAGGCTGGACAGCCCCAAATCTTAACTTACTTAAGAGATGGGCTCTTTCCATACCATATCACATATGGAGTGGTAGGCATCTAATTTGGTTAAAACCCTATTCAATAAGTATGCAGCTTCTCAAGTGCATAGCCCCCAAAAGGAAATAGAAAACTCAGTAGTACTCATCATAGAGCACACATTATCACATAGGGTGCGATTGCTCCGCCCCGATACACCGACGTGCTGTGGTGTATACGAAGGAGTAATGCTAAGAGAGAATCTCATTCTCCTTTAGAATAGTCCAGGAATTCCGTGCTCAAGTATTCTCCTCCCTGATCACATCAAAGGACATAATACTTATACCCATTGTGATTCTCTACTTCTGAATTATATTCTTTGAATTTCTCAAAAGGTTCAGACTTGTGTTTCAACAGGAACACATGTGCGAATCTTGAGAGATCATCAGTGAATGTAATGATGTACAAAGAACCGGTCCTGGCATATGTAGACAGGGGACTTACATACATCATCATGTATCAATCCCAAGAGTTCATCTAACTCTTTCTCCGTTTCCAATAAACGGAGCTATGGTCATCTTATCTTTGTGACATGACTGGTAAGTTTCACAAGATGTAAATTCAAAAAAATTTAAATATGCATCTTTATGTAACTTAGCTAGTCGGGTCACATTGATATGACCTAGTCTACAATGCCTCAAGAAGGATTCGTTCATTTCTGAACTCTTCCTCTTGTGTGTGTTCTGTACGTTAAGAACTGTAGTTTGATTTAGAACGTATATGTCATTAGATAACGTGCCTGAACCGATCAACACTTGATATAGGAAATGTTCAAAACATTATCCAACAATACAAAATTATATCCTTCTTTATTAAATAAAGAGTCTGATATGACGTTGTATATCAGGTTCGGTATCTAATAACATTCTTTCAGAATCAATGTATTTGGTAATACAGGGTGATAACTGCCAACAAACTTGGCTGCAACACTTGCATCGTTTCTAACTCTTAAAACTTATCACCTATTCCCAGTTCTCTACCTTTCTGTAGCCCATGTAACATATTACATATGCGGGATCCTGATCTGGTATCTCATACCCAGGACATAAAGGATAGTGAGAAACAGTTCTCGGTAATGAACACACCCGAAGAAGATACATCATCATGCACTTTCTTCGTTTGGGCAGCACGGGAATCCTGGTAATCTCTTATTTCCTGCTCGGTCTTATAACAGTTATAAGTTGGAACAGGACCAACGTTCCCCAGCTCAGTATAACAAGCGGGTTTGGTCAATACATCAATATTATTATCTTGATTAAGGTGTGACATAGTCACTACCTGGAGAGAGAGAGAGAAGAAAACACTCAGTGTATACTCTTGCAAGATTAGATTGGTTATTAATTTATCTAATCAGGATGGCTCCCACTATTTTAGTCAAATCTTCCTTCAAACCATAAAAGGAAAGACTAGCCGGGATTAATTACACCTTAAAAGTTTGCCAATCTTTCGGCCAGGCCAGTGCCGGTACATTGAGAGAGGTTCTCCGTGCTTGCACACGGACCTAATTAAAATAAACCTCGTTTTCCCAGGGGTGTAACCCATTTGACACCTTTCCAGACACCTACTTGATCGGCTAATTGTGATGTGTAAAACTCTCCCAGGAGTAACTCTTACTCACAGTGTGTATCGAGATCCAACTAGCCCATAGGAATTATGCAATCTCATTGCAAATTTCAACACTTGAAATTACCGATAATGTTTTGCCCCGAACGAACTATGACCTTGACAAGGTCAACAAACCATAGACTGCAAGTCAAGTTCAACCCGTCATTTCCCGATTGAATTAAACCCACCCGCATGACCCTTGATAAGGTAAACAAGGTCGCATGACTACCCTAATCCAATCGCATCATATGCTTATGCAGATAAGCATTAATCAGCTACTGCACACTACGTCTTGACAAGGTCAACAAACGCAGCACGAATACTAACTATTACTTATCTGAAATGACGGAGGGCTACGACAGGTTTTTAAGAAAACCCTTTGCGTAATGAACTTGATATCGTTGTAGAATCGAGTAATTTAAAATGGATTGTTTTTTAGGCTTTTACTAGTTTTGCTAAAGAGGTCACTCCCGGTGAAGGGATCTCGACTCTTTCCTTATCGAATAAGGTGCAGAATATTTCACAAATACCGCTATGCAAAGCAAAAACCATAAAAGCAATCAAAAGACAAACCGAGTTTGTAGCATCTGCTAGTTTCGCTAAAGAGGTCACTCCCGGTGAAGAGATCTCGGCTCTTTCCTTATCGAATAAGGTGTTGGATATTCTTCAAGGAATACCGCTATGCAAAGTAAGACCTAGAGCTACCTGTTTTTGAAAATTCGATTCCACAACATCTTTAGGTTTCTTTTATTTCATTAATCTCATTAATGAAGTCCCATCATTTTAAGTTACCTAAACATCACAGATAAATACAACGTACGCTTATTCCATCTGCATTCTCCTCGATGTCCCCTCGTGCACCGTTAGGTTAGGTAACTAACGGCAGAGCGGGGCAGGGCTAGCACGGGTATAAAACATAAACAACGTCTATATAATATATCACATATACTATATCATGTATTCATCTCATCAATATATCAAATGATTATATCACAAATATCGCAGCAGAAAACAACATATGAAATATTGGATATACTAGGATTTCCGTGTTTTAAATTAAGCCTGTATAAAACACGGATTCCACGGTCGTGATGAATAGCCAAACCCACATCCCTAGACCTCTACGAGAGCGGCAAGGAACCCTACCAATTCTAGAGTTAGGAAACCCGGTCTCGACTCTTCGAGATGGTCTCCCACTGGACCCTAGAACCCGGTTACTTGTGCTCCCCGCCTTGGGTCTATCCTAATGCGGAAAAGTAAATAATATACAATAGTGACATCATCCTTAACCCGGAAGTGGCCCAATAAAACAATATTACATACAATGAATTTTACTTGAATGAAAATGAAAAACTATCATCTCACATAAAAACCCCGGCTATTCAAAACACGACGATCCAATATAACATATCACAGCAACACATAACATCACATGTCATCAACGTAAGTAAATATGCGTATCCCAATTGTCATTGACGTATAGCAATGAAACCGGCGATACACCACATATTACACTTACAGTCGCAGAAAAGAAAGTGAAAAACTACAACAGTTGGAATGCGCAATCACCTTAGACATCACATGCCTAACCAAATGAATTCCTTAGACGTCGCATGCCTAACAATTATAAACCCCGCATTTTAGTCTCGATCTCGAAAACACTTTTCAATATAAAGTTAGGCAATTCAACAAGATTCCCAACATCCTGATCAAATGCTCGTCGGAAACTTTAATAGACAGCCGCACCCCCCGATACTGTCGACGAAGTGCACTAAGGCGGAACACTGCTGCCGCGAACACCCAAACAGATGCTTTTGGTGATGGGGTTCTCCTACAGTCACTTGGTCGGGGCTATGGGGCGTGGCTATCTAATAATGTTACCCAGCGAGTATCCATGTACGCTACGTGATTGCGACGGAATTTTGATCACATCAAAATCCCATGGCAATCGATTAAATGAGACTAAATTGCTAGATTTATAACATTCAAATAAGTTATCTCATAACTACTTGTGGATTCCAAATATTGTATCCCATCACATAATATTCGAACGATGTTAAACTTTTCGATCGATTCATCAAAGTCCCACAATTTCCCGACAGCTCAACACTTGAGCACAGTTTTAGTAATACCCAGAATATGCCACAGTGCCTATGCACCAGCCGTAGAAGGACAGACCCAAGCCTCACTCATGTCGCCACGGAACTACGGCAAACCCTAGGGTATGACCGCGGTTCTGCGATCCAAAAAAGTCGAGTTAGGGTTACATTCTTCTAGAGAGTTCATAGGATTACTTGCATGTTTTTCCGAATATGTTAAACTTAGAAAAATGGGTTTTTGACATTCGATCGAACTTTTTAACTTCGTCTAGACTACATGCGAATAACCCGAAATAATGTTAAAACTACGAATATGAAACACTCCGAATTTCTTATAGTGTAAGTTCACATCATATGCAAAATTAGCAAAAACAAACAACACCTGAAACACCAAAACCCAGTCACTGGAACACACAAAAATTTCAGGCATAACCAACTGAATATGGCCGGCCCCAAGCACCATGATCTCGGCCCAAAATCGAGCAAACGCCCTGAAATTTTGACTGTGTTCATGATATATCCCATATAACACTCTGTACTTGTTTAAAAAAATTTGACAACTTTTTGAAATCGACAGAAACTATATTTTCGCGTTTCAAGTTTTGGAGTATTTCGGTTTCGTAATCTTAACAAAATCCATATAAATTTCTAGTATGGCTCTGATACCGCTGCAGGGTTACCTAGGACGGAAGCAAGGTTTCGGGAGGCATCATCCATACCAAATTAAAATTTTGCCGTTCTAGCTAATCCTAAACATTGAATCGTTTACTAGAAATCGACGGAATATTATGCAAGCAACTTCGCATATGAAAAGTGAGCAAGGAATACAACCTTTGTAGACTGGTCCTTCACTTAAATAGCTCCGTGTAGTAGTCCCTTCGCTTTGATCGTGAACTCCGGACTCTAGAGAGGCTCCCATGAAGAAACGAACATGCTTTCTTCGAAGTCTTCGAGGCCGAAGATGATCTACGTCGAGAAGACACTAACCCAGGCTATCTCTTCACTAATTACGGAATTAATGAAGCAAACACCCTATACTAAATGGCAAGTAGTAGAGGATGGTGAAGTAGGAAGTGGGCTCATTTTAGATTTGATTTTCTCATATTTTTCCTCATACCTCCATTGAAGCTAGAAAGCTTTTAGGAAGAAGAAGAAGAAGAATGAACTCATAATATGAATTAATCCAAATGAATTATTGCAACCATGGGTGAGTTAAGCCCTCATGTCTAACTCATGTAGAGAATAAACCAAAGGCTAAGATTAAGGGTTGGGTTAACAAATATCCTAAGGAATCACAAAAAAGTCGACTTTGTCAATGTTCTACAAGCTTCTTCCAAGCTTGAAAATATAGACTAAGTCTTTTCTCTTTTGTGATAATTTAAGCAATAAATAAAACGCTAACCTAACCCTAGCATGGTATAAGTCTCATACACCCATCTTGCTTGTATTATCAAGCATGACACAATACATGTACACAAATATGCATATCACATATATACAATGTGCACATCTAGTGAGAAAAGAAATCTTAAGTGAATTAATATTGGTTAATGTAATTTAATATATCAAATATATAATTATACACTAAATTATCAAATCAACTCTTGATTTAATAATCCGGCTATATTACATATAACCGACTAATATCATATGTAACAACTTATCGAATCAACACTTGATCCGATAACCCGGCTATATCGCATATAACCGACCAATATCATAAATCGTGAGAATAGAATACGGTATCTCATATCGTATCAATCTCCATTCCGCACATATCACATATGTGCTCCTACTCCGTTTCGCTTGAGCCAGAAAACCCCTGTGCAGGACTTTAAAGACTTGTCAATACGCCGGCAGTCGGTGATGATCATATCAAACACCCACAAGCCGCAAGCGGTCTGCTATACGTAACGGCCACCCGGGTATTGAGCGATCAGAAGATCAACAAGCAAAGTTGCTCACACTCCTGCGAATCCAATCAGTAACACTACCGTACAGTCCGGTCTCTTCGTCTGATATGTCGCATATCTCGTCTAGGGGTGGTAAACGTCAGACCCCAGTAACTCGATAAGTCATGTTAATATGAAGCTCATAACGGGTCGAGAAACCACTGATAACACTTACCAGTATATCTCTGAAGCAGCCATAGCCAGGAACTTCCTGTTATAGCCAATCGAGCACAGCGCAACATCGACCCCCAATACCGAGAGAGACGAAACCCCTCCTATCGCTCATTGCCTCCATGTGACTCGGGACTGTACCCAAAAACCACCGTTTTGCACGCCCTCTTGGACGTGGTAAGGTGGAAATCAAAGCACAGTGGGAATCACACAAGACTCTATGACGATCTCGGGTCTACAGACTAACATGTACCAGTGTCACCAGAGAACTGCCATCTGACGTTAGGTATAATACCATATGGGAGTTCTCGGCGAGTCCGTTCAGTGTACCCAGTCTCCACTGAGCACCCGTATACTGTCTCTGATGTCAAACACCAATAGATATTGGATCATCCATCGCCCATCTACATGGGTCGAGAAGCTATACGCTAGTCTACTCTGGTATATCGATGCCCTGTCTCGATACACCCACGACTAGGAACATTTGAAGGATGTACTTAGCGACTACTCTGTCCCTACTAATATGTTCTGCATCATAATCCTGGTAGTCAAATACTCATCCTAAGGGCTTTATCAACATGTAACATAGAGACAATCAGCTTACATGTTAAGATAAAGAGCAACCAGATAGCATACTATCATGTCGAGCAAGAAAGTCCTCCATATATATGTCCAAGCATCCACTACAATATGCATCATATGTACAGAAATGGCCTCTAGGGCACACATATAACTAACATGCAGAAGGTGCAGAGAAAGGGAAATAAAAAGATAGGGGGCATCCACAAAAGAAGAATGCTTCTATTGTCGGAAAAGGGGACATTGGAAGAAGGACTGCAGGACCCTAAAAGCCAAGAATCAGGACACGAAGAAAGTTGTGACTTCGGCTTCAGGTGTATTCGTGATTGAAAACTGCTTCTCTATAAACTCTACTTCCTGGGTATTGGATACCAGATCAGGATCTCACGTATGTAATTCTTTGCAGGCACTAAGAAGCCGTAGAGTTTTGAGGAAAGATGATATGACCCTCAGGGTTGACAACGGAGCCAGTGTGGATGCTGTTGCAGTAGGAAAATATCACCTAGGATTGGCGAGTGGACATATTTTGTTATTGCATAACTGCTTTTGTGTACCCAGTATGGTGTGTAATATTATATCAGTATCTTTATTATCAAATGTAGGATATAATTTTTCACTTGTAAGCGATATTATCAACATTCACCTAAACCATGAAATGGTTGGGTTGGGTACACTTAGTAACGGAATATATATTCTCAATCAACATCAAGTTTTCAACGTCCAAAACACACTTTAAAAAATGCTTCAAAATCAAACCAAGCTTTCTTATGGCATTGTAGACTCGGTCATATCAATGAAACACGACTAACTAAGTTACATAAAGAAGGATATTTATATCCATTTGAGTATCATTCATATGCAACTTTTCAATTATGTATCAGAGAAAAGATGACAAAAACTCCATTCATTGGATACGGAGAAAGAGCTACTGAGCTCCTGGGACTGATACACAGCGACGTGTGTGGGCCAATGTCTACACATGCAAGAAGTAGCTATTCCTACTTCATTACTTTCACAAATGATTTCTCAAGGTATGGACATATATTCTTAATGAAACATAAATCCGAGGCCTTTGAGAAATTCCAAGAGTATAAGAATGAAGCGGAAAAGCAAATCGGCAAAAATATCAAGATGCTCCGATCCGATCGGGGCGGTGAATACTTAAGTGCCGAGTTCCTAGAATATCTAAAAGAGAATGGAATTCTCTCTTAACTTACTCCTCCATACACACCACAACACAATGGTATATCAGAAAGATAGAATCTCACCTTACTAGATATGGTATGTTCCATGATGAGTAATGCTGAGTTGCCGCCCTCCTTCTGGGGTTATGCACTAGAAACTGCTGCAAACCTATTGAATAAGATTCCAACTAAGTCTATGCCTACCACTCCATATAAAATATGGAGTGGGAAGAAACCATGTCTTAAGTATCTGAAGATATGGGGTTGTCCTGCCTTTGTCAAAAAGGTTCATCTAGACAAACTCGAGGCACGTTCAGTATTGTGTAAGTTTGTGGGATACCCCAGAAATTCTAGAGGGTATTATTTCTATCACGCTGAGGAAAAAGGTCTTTGTTTCTCATCATGCTCACTTCATGAAAACTCAATTTCTCGAAAAAGATATAACTAGAAGCGCAATAGAGCTGGAAGAAATTCCAGAACCACAAACTATTACTGAAAACTTAGTAGAACTTAAGATTTCAATAGAACAGGACATACCCACGCCACCCCACAGATCTAGTAGGCAGTCTCATCTGTCTGAGAGATACTGCGGTTTTCTCATAGACAGGGATCGAGAGGATTGCATCATCGATGATGATAAGCCAACTAGTTTTCAGAAAGCCATCACGAGTAAAGGCTCGGTGAAGTGGCTGGATGTTATTCAATCCGAGATGGAATCCATGTACTCAAACCTAGTTTGGACTTTGGATTTTTCTCCTACTGGGGTAAAACCCGTAGGATGCAAATGGATCTTCAAAAAGAAGATTGGTGTAGATGTTCAGGTAGAAACCTACAAAGCTAGACTTGTTGCTAAAGGTTTTCATCAAAGACATGGATTAGACTATGATGAAACTTTTTCACCAATGGCTATGCTTAAATCCATTCGGATCCTACTTTCTATTGCTGTCTTCCATGACTATGACATCAAGCAGATGGATGTTAAAACTGCTTTTCTAAGTGGAAGTTTAGAAGAGTATGTTTATATGGATCAACCAAAGGGTTTCGTAGACAGTGGGAGCAGCGGAACGGTGTGCAAGTTGCTTAAATCCATTTATGGATTAAATCAGGCATCGCGGAGTTGGAACATCTTCTTTGATGGGACGGTCAAGGAATTTGACTTTATCAAAAGTATAGATGAACCTTGTATTTATAAAAAGATTGTAGGGAGACATTCCTCATTTTATACGTTGATGACATTCTCCTGATAGAAAATGATATTCCTATGCTACAATCGGCCAAGCTGTTCTTGTCATAGAAGTTCTATATGAAAGACCTGGGTGATGCCTCATACATTCTGGGGATTAAGATATATCGTGACAGATCTAAAAGAATGTTGGAACTTTCACAGTCGAGATACATTGACACCGTACTAAAGAGATTTAGTATAGAAGATTCTAAGCGCGGTAATTTACCCGCTTGTCACGGAATCACCCTCTTCAAAGAGATATTTCCCAAGACTGATGAGGAGAGAGCTCGCATAAGCATAGTACCCTATGCTTCGGTGGTAGGGTCGATAATGTATGCGATGTTATGTACAATACCAGATATAGCTTATGCACTTAGCGTTGTAAGTAGGTATCAGTCTAACCCAGATGAGAAACATTAGATAGCAGTAAAGAACATTCTTAAGTACCTAAGAAGGACTAAGGAGATGTTCCTAGTGTATGGTAATGGGGCCTCCAAATCGAGGTTTTTACCGACTCTGGCTTCCAAAGTAACAAAGATGACTCTAAATCTGTCTTGGGTTATGTGTTTACCCTCAACGGAGGGACGGTCTATTGGAAGAGTTCCAAATAGGATACCGTATCAAACTCGATGATGGAGGCTGAGTACATCGTTGATTGTGATGCCGCAAAAGAGGCAGTCTGGATAAGGAAGTTCGTTTCTGAACTTCAGGTTGTTCCATCCATTGCTAATCCAATAACTTTGTATTGCATTAACAATAGAGCCATGGATTTGGCAAAGGAACCACGGTCCCATCAAAAATCCAGACATATCTTGGAGCGGTATCACCTGATCAGGAAGATCAAGGATCGCCAGGAGATCGAGGTGCAGAGAATAGATACAAAAGACAACATGGCAGATCCGTTCACCAAGGCCATCCCTCAAGTCCAGTTCGAAAGACTGTTCGAGATGTTGGGCATGCGGTACGCCAGCAACTGGCTCTAGTGCGGACAGTAGGTACTTATTGCACCAATTACAGGCCTTAGTGCAAGTGGAAGATTGTTGGATATGTATGCCCTTCATTGTATAGGATACTAGGGATATGTATGTACAAGACAATCTTGCTCGATATGATAGTATGCTATCTGGTTTGTCTTTATCTTAACATGTGATTTGTTTTACTTTGTATTTCATATCTTGTATACATGTTGATAAAGCTCGTAGGATCCTTGCTTGACTACCAGCGTTGTGATGGCAATCATACTTGTAAGAGCTGGGTAGTCGATAAGCGCATCCTTAAAGTGTCCCTAGTCATAGGAGTATCGAGACCGGACATCGATACTCCAGAGTATACTAGTGTATACATATCTAGACCCTGACGAGGGACGATGGATTGGTCTCGCGGCCATTGGTGAGGTGCACCTAAGATTGTATACAGGTGCTCACTGGGTGTGAGTACTGTTGGGATTCCTTAGCACCTAGACTAGGTTTGCAAGCATCACACATGCTACAACAAAAATTCAAGGGGGTGCTAAGCAATCATCCAAGGATACATGCTAAAAAACTAGGGTAACATAAACATGTAATCTAACATTACAAAGAGAAGTGAACAAGAATACAACCTTTGTAGATCCTGTCCTTCACTTCTAAAGCTCCGTGTTGAAGTCCCTTCGCTGCGATCATCGAGCTCCCGGACTCAAGTGATGGTTTCCTCGGAGAAAAGAACAGATTTGCTCGTAGTCTTCGAGGCCGAATATGATCTACATCGAGGAGACTCAAACCCAAGCTACCTCTTCACTAGGTCAAGAACTTCATGAAGAGAACACCCTAAACTAAATGGCAAGTAGTAAAGGATGATGAAATAGGAAGTGGGTTTACTTTAGATTTTGGTTTCTCACTATATTTCTTCACTTAGAAAAATCTATCAAGGTTTTTCTTTTGGATGAAGAAGAAGAAATAGAAACTCAAGTGAAGTGAATCATGAACAATGCAACCATGGGTGACTTAGCATCATCAACTAATTATTGTAGAGACATAACCATGGCTAATTATAAAGGTTTGGTTAATAAATATCTTAATTGAGACAAAATAAGTGGACTTTATCAAAGATGCTTTAAGCTTCATGAAGCTTCAAGTCATGACAAAAGATGCCACCATTTTGAATAATTAAGATAAATAAAAACCTAAATTATAATTAGCATGGTGCATGTCACACACACACCCATATTTGCATGTATCATCAATCATGATACAAACATGTACACAATTATATATCACATATACACTATGTGCACATCAAGTGAGAAAATAATCTTAAGTGAACCAATACTAGTTAATGTATATCAAATATATAATTATACATTAAATCATTTAATCAACACTTAATTTAATGATTCAGTCATATCACATATAACCGACTAATATCATATGTATCAATATATCGAATCAACACTTGATTCGATAACCCGGCTATATCGCATAAAACCGACCGATGATACAAATCGCAAGAATAGAATACGGTATCATATACTCGTATTATTCTCGGTCCCGCACATATCTCATATGTGCTCCTATTTCATTTCGCTTGAGCCAGGAAAACTCTATGTAGGACTCTAAAGACTCGTTAATACGCCGGCAGTAGGTGGTGATCATATCAGTCACCCACAAGCCGCAAGCGATCTGCTAAACGTAACGGCCACCCGGGTATTGAGCGATCAGAAGATCAACGAGCAAGCCTGCTCACACTCCTGCGAATCCAATCAGTAACACTTACCGCACAGTCCGGTCTGTTCGTTTGATATGTCGCATATCTCGCCTAGGGGTGGTAAACGTCAGACCCTAGTAGCTTGATAAGTCATGCCGATGTAAGGTCCATAACGAACGTGAAACTACTGATAAAACTTACCAGTAAATCACATCAACCCTGACCAGGGATTTCTAGTTATAGCCAGTCGAGCATAGCGCAACATCAACCCCCAATACCGGGAGAGACGAATCCCCTCCTATCGCTCATTGCCTCTATGTGACTCGGGACTGTACCCAAAAACCACCTGTTTGCACGCCTCAGTAGAGCCGTGGTAGGGTGAAAATCAAAGCACAGTGGGAGACACACAAGACTCTGTGATGATCTTGGGTCGACAGACTAAGTTGTACCAGTGTCACCAGAGAACTGCCATCTGACGTGAGGTATAATACCATCTGAGAGTTCTCGGCAAGTCCGTTCAGTATACCCAGTCTTTACTGAGCACCCGCATACCATCTCTGATGTCAAACACCAATGGATATGGGATCATCCATCGCCCATCACATGGGTCGAGAAGATATACGCTAGTCTACTCTGGAATATCGATGCCCTGTCTCAATATTCCCACGACTAGGAACATTGAAGAATGTACTCATGGACTACCCAGTATAATCTGCATCATAATCCTGGAAGTCGAGTACACATCCTAAGGACTTTATCAACATGTAACAGAGAGACAATAAGTGTACATGTTAAGATAAAGAGCATCCAGATAGCATACTATCATGTCGAGCAAGAAAGTCCTCCCTATATATGTCCCAGCATCCACTATGATATACATCTCATGTATAATAATGGCCTCTAGGGCATACATACAACTAACAATCTCCCACTTGCACTAGGGCTATCATATAGCAGTGGTTGTAGTATTTCATACTTAACTATCCCATAAAAGTCTCTCCCTGGAAAAAGGCCTTCGTGAGTGGATCCGCCGTGTTGTCCTCTGAGTCTACTCTCCTAACCTCGATCTCTCTGGAGATCATCCATCTCCATGATCAGGTGATACTGCCTTAGAATATGTCTGGGTCACTGATGGGACCGGGGTTCCTAGGCCAAAGCCATACCTCCATTGTCACACAATGATGGGAACCTTGTTCATCTCATGAATAAATATACATCCAAACTGCCTCTTTGGTAGTATCGTTGATAGCGATGTATCCAGCCTTTATCGTATAGTCTGCCACGGTATCTAGCTTGGAACTCTTCCAACATACCGTCCCACCACTGAGGGTAAAGACATTGCCTGTGACTGACATTCAGTCGTCCTTACCATCCTGGAAGCTATCCAGTGATTCTCCCCAGGATCGATTGATACCATCTCACTGCACCTAGTGAGAATCCTAACATCCATTTAGATCTATCTCATAGATCCAAAACCCAGTATTTAGGAGGTATCACCTTGATCCTATATGGAGAATCCTTATGATAAGAGGAGATTGATCGTGCGTCGCATAGGAAACTCTTTTCCTATCAAGAGTATGTCGTCCACGTACAATACAAGGATGACCACCTTACTCTCTACTACCTTTTTGTATATACAAGGTTCATCTACCATTTTGATGAAGTCAAACACTTTGACTACAACATCAAAACAGATGTTCCAACTCCGCGATGCCTGCTTTACCCCGTAAAGCAACTTTCACATATTTCCGCTGCTTCCACTGTCTACGAAGCCCTCTGGCTGTGTACTTATAGACGCTCTCTTCTAAATCATTATTTAGAAAAAGCAGTCATGACACCCAACTACCAGATATCGTAGTCATGGTATGTAGCAATGGCAAGTATGATCCGGATGGACTTAAGCACAGCCACTGGAAAAAGTTTCATCATTATCCACGCCTGGTCGATGACGAGAACCTTTAACAAGTCTAGGTTTGAAAGTCTCAACTTTTCCATCTACACCAAGTAATCTTCTCAAGATATACTTGCTCCTGATGGGGATTTAACCCTTCAGATATAGCAACTAAAGTCCATACTTTATTGGTGTATATAGATTCCATCTCAGATCGCTTAGCATCCAGCCATTCTTACAGAGTCTCCACTCTTGATGGCCTGCTCGATACTATTTGGGTCATCATCTCATGATGCAATCCTCGCTCCCACTGTCATCGAGAACCCTAAGTATCTCTCAGGCGGATGAGGAACCCAACCAGATCGGCGGAGAGGCTGAGGTTCGTCGGGAACTATTGAATCCACTGGTTCTACCAAATCATCAGCTATAGTTTGTATAGCTGGAACTCCTTCCAGTTCTACCGTACTGATTTTGCCTCAAGCTTGTCCGGATTTTGCTTTTAGACATAGGCCGGACAACCCAAATCTTATCTTGCTTAAGAGATGGGCTCTTCCCATACCATATCTCATATGGAGTGGTAAGCACTGATTTGATTGGAACCTAATTCAATAGGTATGCAGCTTCTCAAGTGCATAACTCCCAAAAAGAAACAGGTAATTCAGTAGTACTCATCATAGAGCGCACCATATCAAATAGGGTGTGATTGATCTGCCCCGATACACCTACATTCTGTGGTGTATACGGAGGAGTAATGCTGAGAAAGAATCTCATTCTCCTTTAGAATAGTCTAGGAATTCCATACACAAGTATTCTCCTCCCTGATCGCATCATAGGACATAATACTTATACCCGGTTTTGGTTCTCTACTTCTGACTTATATTCTATGAATTTCTCAAAAGCTTCAGACTTGTGTTTCAACAGGAACACATGTGCGAATCTTGAAAGATCATCAGTGAATGTAATGAAGTACAAAGAACCAGTCCCGGCATGTGTAGACAGGGGACCTACATACATCATCATGTATCAATCCTAAGAGTTCACTAACTCTTTCTCTGTTTCCAATAAACGGAGCTATGGTCATCTTATCTTTGTGACATGACTGGCAAGTTTCACAAGATGTAAATTCAAACTGATTTAAATATGCATCTAAATGTAACTTAGCTAGTCGGGTCGCATTGATATGACCTAGTCTACAATGCCTCAAGAAGGATTCGTTCATTTCTGAACTCTCCCTCTTCTGTGTGTTCTGTACGTAAAGAACTGTGGTTTGATTTAGAACGTATATGCTTTTAGATAACGTGCCTGAACCGATCAACTCTTGATATAGAAAATGTTCAAAACATTATCTAACAATACAAAATTATATCCTTTCTTTAGTAAATAAAAAGACTGATATAATGTTGCATATCAGGTTCGGTATCTAATAACATTCATTCAGAATCAATATATTTGGTAATACAGGGTGATAACTGCCAACACCTTGGCTGCAATAATTGCACCATTTTCAACTCTTGAAACTTAGCACCCGTTCTCAGTTCTTTATCTATCCGTAGCCCATGTAACAGATTATATATCCGGGATCCTGATCTAGTATCAAATACCCAAGACGTAGAGGATACTGAGAAACAGTTCTATGTAATGAACACACCCGAAGAAGATGCATCTATCATGCACTTTCTTCGTTTGGGCAGCATGGGAATTCTGGTTATTCCCCTAATTCCTGCTCGATCTTATAACAATTATAAGTTAGAGCGGGACCAACGTTCCCCAGCTCAGTATAACAAGCGGGTTCGGTCAATACATCCATATTATTATCTTGATTAAGGCGTGACATGGTCGCTATCTGGAGAGAGAGAGAAGAAAACACTCTGCGTGCGCTCTTGCAAGATTAGATTGGTTATATATTTTATCTGATCAGGATGGCTCCCACTGTTTTTTTTATCAAATCTTCCTTCAAACCTTAAAAGGAAAAACTAGCCGGGATTAATTACGCCTTACAAGTTCGCCAATCTTTCAGCCAGGCCAGTGCCGGTACTTTGAGGGAGGTTCCCTGTGCTTTCACACGGACCTAATTAAAATAAACCTCATTTTTCCAGGGGCGTAACCCCGTTGACACCTTTCTTGACACCTACTTGATCAGCTAATTGTAAAGTGCAAAACTCTCCTAAGAGTAACAATTACTCGCAATGGGTATCAGGATCCAACTATCATATAGAAGGTATGCAATTTCATTGCAAATTTCAACACTTGAAACTCCCGATAATGGTTTTTACCCCTAGCACTTATGACCTTAACTATGGTCAACAAATCATAAGTACTAGTCAAGTTCTACCCGTCATTTCATGATTAATTAGACCTACCCACATGACGCTTAACTAAAGTCAACAAAGTCGCAAGACTGTCCTAACTAATCGCATCATATGCTGTGTAGGAAGACATCACTTAGCTACCGTACACTGTGCCTTAACTAAGGTCAACAAACACAGCACGAATACTAAGTACTCTACTTCCTAAAATAACGGAGGGTTGCGGATGGTTTTTAAGAAAACCTTTAACGCTTTGAACTTGATCTCGTTGTAGAATCAAATGATTTAAAATGGAGTGTTTTTTAGGCTTTTGCTAGTTTCGCTAAAGAGGTCACTCCCGGCGAGGGGATCTCGGCTCTTTCCTCGTGGAATGAGGTGCAGGATATTCACAATACCACTGTGCAAAGCAAAAACTAGAAAAACAGTCAAAAGACAAAACCGAGGGTTGTAGCATCTGCTAGTTATTGCTAAAGAGGTCACTCCCGATGAAGGGATCTCGGCTCTTTCCTCGTCGAATGAGGTGCTGGATATTCTACAAGGAATACCGCTATGCAAAGCAACAACTAGAGCTACCTAATTTTTGAAATTCGATTCCACAACATCTTTTAGGTTTATTTTCTTTCATTAATCTCATTAATGAATATCCCATCATTTTAAGTTACCTAAACATCACAGATAAATACAACGTACGTTTATGCCATCCGCATTCGCCTCGATGTCCCGTTATGCACCGTTAGGTTAGGTAACTAACGGCATAGCGGGGCAGGACTAGCGCGGGTGTAAAACATAAGCAACGTCTATGTAATATATCATATATACTATATACAGTATCTATCTGAACATATCACATGATCACATCACAGATAGCGCAGCAGAAAACAACATATGAAATATTGGATATACTAGGATGTCCGTGTTTTATTTTGAGCCTATATAAAACACGGATTCTACAGTCGTGATGAATAGCCAAACCCACATCCCTAGACCCCTACGAGAGTGGCAAGCAACCCTACCAATTCTAGAGTTAGGAGATCCGGTCTCGACGCCTCGAGATGGTCTCCCACTGGACTCTAGAACCCGGTTACTTGTGCTCCCCTCCTTGGGTCCAACCTAATGCGGAAAAGTAAATAATATACATTGTTAGTGTATATGCCCTAGGGGCCATTATTGTATCATACTAGTTTGTATATTACTTAATGGAAGCTTGGGATATTCACATGTATATAACAGTCTTGCTAAACATGGTAGTATGTTACTTGGTTTTTCTATCTTAATATGTGAGTATACATATTGATAGAGCTCTTAGGATCCTGCTTGACTACCAGCGTTGTGATGCCAGTCACACTAGTGGGGGCTGGGTAGTCTACAAGCACATCCTTATTCAGATCCCTAGTCGTAGGATTATCGAGACAGGGCATCGATACTCCGGAGTAGACTAGTGTGTACGCTTCTCATCCCAGTTGGGGAGATTGTCTGTCCCACAGCCGTCAGTACGTCGTACTGGAGATAGTATGCAGGTGCTCGTTAGGTTACGGGTACACCGGACAGGACTCACAGGGAACTGTTGGTTGGTTTTATACCAGTCGTCAGTTAACAGTTCCCAGGTGACATGAGTACAGCATAGTCCGCAGACTTGACACTGCTACTTCGCCTCGAGTGTGTCCCACTGTTCTTAGATTGCTACCCTACCACGGCTCAAAAGAGTCGTGCAAACAGGTAGCAGTTGGGTGCAGTCCCGAGCACTTGGAGGCAGTGGCGGTTAGAAAGGATTCGTCTCTCCCGGTATTGGGAGTTGATATCGCGCTGTGTCAGAGAGCCATTACGCAAAGTCCCTGGCCAGGGCAAGCGAGATTTGCTGGTAGGTTCCAGTAGTTTCTCAGGGTGTAATGGGCTTCACTCCGACATGACTTATACCGCTGTTAGGGGACTGACGCTTGCCTCTCCCTAGGCCTGATATGCGATAGTCTTAGACGAACAGACCGGACTGTACGGAGATTGTCACATCAGACTCAGTAGGAGTTCGGATGGGTTTCCTCATCGGCCTTCTTATCGACATCTACCTGGGGACCGTTACGTACAGCTAGTGCCGCTTGCGGTCTGTGGTTAAACCCACTGCCAGCGTAGAAGTCGAGTCTCTAGAGTCCCACACATAGAGTTTCCCTACTCCAGGCGAAACGATATAGAGGTCGTATGGTTTTACGACAAGGGTTCGGACGCATACGTGTGTTTACGCACGTACGACATCCGGACAGTTTTTACTAGCCGGCTTTGGTTTAAGCCAGTTTCTAGTATCCGGTTATTGGATTTATACAGTCTAAAATTTTTCCGTGTTTTCACGGATAGGAGGGGCGTTCTCGTAATTACGCGAGAAGCTTCTAGAAGATGGTGACTTGGGGGTTAAGGTGGCATATGCATTAAATGAGATTAGTGATTCATCCATGTCATTAATGCATCAGAAATGCTTAATGACTCATGGAGATGAATCATCCTCTTGTATTTATGAAGCATGATTATTAATCCTTTAATTTCTTTTATTAGATAAATGATAATGCTTGATATATATTATGATAGATCATTATCTCATCTCAAATTCTCTTTCTCACTTTCTCTCTCCTCAAGCTCTCTCTCTCTCTCTCTCTCTCTCTCTCTCTTCAAACCCTAATCCTCCCCTCTCATGTGTTGAGACCAAGGATTAGATTAGACTACTTAATCCTTAACCATTCTCTATATCACCTAGGTTACTTAGATTAGCAATTTAAGAAACCTAGTTACCTCAAGTTAGAGGTGAAGCTTGAAGTAAAGCTCTCGGGTGGATCATCTACTACATAGAGAAGGCCGGAGAGGACGTGGAGAACGGAAAAACGAAGGACACGGTTCATTAGGTATAATCACTTATCATAGTAGTTAACTCTTCTATGGTTTCTTGTTAGTTATAGTTTAGCAAAGATTCTCGGTTAGTCGATGTTTACGCCTAAAACAAGATCGTTTTTCATTATTCCGCCTCCCCGCAAGTCATGGGGTATTGTACATAGACTTACAGTGGTATCAGAGCCTCGCTAAACAATAATTAACTCATTAGCAAAGTCGTAAGAATTTCGAACGCAAAAAGAACCGGAAACATCATCGAATTATCACAGTTTCTGTCGAATTTAAAACTGGCTCTATAAATTTTTCAGGGAGCTTCAGAATAACAAGCAGAGAATAATAGGGTTACTGAAGAAATTTAGACTCCTAACTCGGCCAACTCACCGCGGAACCGCGGTGGATCCATGCGATCCTCCGCGGATCCGCGGCTGAGTTGGGGCCGAGTTAGCCCAAATTCCTTCAGTAACTCCCCTGTGTTAATAGTGATGTTTCTGGGATATTTTATTTTCTGCTCAAGTCTCAGGTGCACAGAGAAGTTTTGGGAGTAGAATCTGATATGTTTGCTCGATCGAAATTATACGATGTTTGCTAATTTGATTATATCTGTGATTGTATAATGTGTTCGTAAACCTCCCTTAACTGCTAGTATGTCTGTTGGCAGGGGGTTGCACATTTATGTAATGGTTTTTATTGTTTGTGGTTGTGAACTGTATTGGATTGTTGTGATGATTAGCCGGGGTTTGAGATGGGTTGTTATATTCATTCATTCGATGTAATTGTAATATGTTGTAATATTATTTTGCGGGGTGCATCCAGGTTGCGGTTGTAGCCACCGTTGTATTATTTCATTTTACTGTTTTTGCTCCTAGGATAGACCCAAGGTGAGGTGCACAAACTACCGGGTACTTTGAAGTGTTTAGTGGCCTACTCACTTTGTTGAGGGAGACTGCTTCACTTCGGGTACTTGGCGGGTAGTTTGCCGTACCCGTAGGGGTCTAGGGTGGGGTAATGGCTATTCATCACAACTGTGTAATCCGTCTTTTGTTGCAGGCTCTAAACAAACGCGGATTGCTTGCAAATCCAATAAAGTTCATATGAGATCTGGAATGCCTATTATTGTGTCAGACGAATGTACAATATCTATATATGATAGCTATTTAGACATCACTTATGTTTTACACCCGCGCTAGCCCAGCCCCCGCTCTGCCGTTAGTTAAGTAACCTAACGGGTGATGACGGGACCCAGTGGCGAATGCGGATGGCATAAGAGGACGTTGTATTTTCGTTGTTTTCTGCAATGATAGGTTAATGATGGGACGCATTATTTATAATGCAAAGAAAATAAACCAAAAAGTTGAATCGTTAGAACAATTTAAAAGAAACCACTCGGTTATTTTAAAACAGATGATATTTTTAATTGCGGAGTTTTAACCACTCCTTTTAAAAGCTATCAGGTTCCTTCGGTCATATCAAGTTCACTACGTTCACGGTTTCGCCAAAACCATTCATAGCCCTCCATCATTTCATTTGGATATTCAGTAGTATTCAAGCTATGCATTTTGGCCAAAGTCAAGGCATAGTGTTTGGTAGCTGCTGGGTTTTCATATGTTGCATAAGATAGATGAGTTAGTTTGGGACAGTCGTATTATCATTTGACCAAAGTCAGGGGTATGTACGGATGGGTTCAAATTGACAAGATAATGATGGGTAGAACTTGACATGTGGCTTATGACATTTTGACCAAAGCCAAGGTCATAAGAGCATGGGGCAAAAATATATATCGGGAATTTCTAAAGAAACTGAAATTTGCAAAGAAATGCATACCATTTGGAGTTTGATGAATGTTGGTAGGATTCCTTCAACATTATCATACGATGATATTTGGATCCCGATCCTACTGTGAGTATATGTTACTCATCAGGATATTTGTCACTTAACAATCAATGCTATAAACCAAGTAGGTGTCAAGAAAGGTGTCAGCGGGGTTACGCCCCCAGAGAAAAGAGCTTATTTAATTAAGGAACTTCGCGAAAGCGTTGGAAAACCTCCCTCGAAGTACCGACACCAGCCTGGCTGAACGGTTAAACAAGTATTGTACAGTGAGAATAGTCCTGGCTAATTCTTCTTTTATGGTTTGAGGAAGAATTCGAGAAACAGTGGGAGCCATCCAGTTTAGATAAATTAAAAACCACTCTAAACTTGCAAGAGCATCATGCTAAAGAGTTTTCTTCTCTCTCTCCTAATTGCAGCGACCCTGAAAATGACTGGACTTAAGTTACTTTTAGAGAAAAATATACTGACATGGCCAAACTATAAAGATTGGCTGCGGAATGTCAAAATGGCTTTGACCTATGACAAATTGGGGTACGTCCTCACCGCTAAGGCACCTGTTGTCCCTGGTCCCAAATCCAGTAATGCGGATAAGGAAATCCGCAAAACCTGGGATTTCGATTGCGCGAAAGCCAAGTGCATCGTGCTTGCCTCGATGAACAATGAACATCAGAGGAGGCACGAGGATATGAAACTAGATGCCATATTTCTCCATACAAAGGAACTTTATAGAGAGCAATCTCGCATAGCAAGATACGAGACCTCTAAGAACTTGTTTCGAGCGAGGTTGGCTGTCGGATCATCGGTAGGAGAACATGCCCTAAAGATGATTGGCTGCATAGAAGAGCTCGCAGACCTTGGGACGACTTTGGATAATGGGCTCTATACAGACCTTATTCTCCAGTCCCTTCCTTCCACCTACGCCCAGTTTATTCTGAACTTCAACATTCAAAGAAAAGAAGTTGAACTTCCGGAACTCCTTAACATGTTGAGGAGTGCAGAGGGCACCTTGCAGAAGGCAAGGGAAACACCCGCTATGTTTGTTAGTGGTGCTTCTTCTTCCGAGTCCAAGGCTAGGGCCAAAGGAAGGAAAAAGAAGTCCGCCACCAAACCTAGAGGAGGTGTAAGTAAGGTGGGAGGGAAGGGAAAGAAAAAGTTTGCGGTACCAGTAGTGGCCCAGGATGAATGCTTCCATTGTCACAGGAAAGTGCACTGGAAGAAGGATTGCAAGGCGTGGAACGCCAAGAACCAGGAACCGAAGCAAGCTGTGGCTTCGACTTCAGGTGTGTTTGTAATTGAGAATTTTCTATCAATCAACTCTACTTCCTGATTATTGGATACCGAATCAGGATCTCATATTTGCAATTCATTGCAGGCACTGAGAAACCGTAGAGTGCTGAAGGATGGTGATATAACCCTGATGGTTGCTAATGGAGCTAGCGTGGGAGCTGTGTCCGTAGGGGATTATCACCTGGGATTGACGAGTGGACACATTTTGGTTTTACATAACTATTTTTGTGTATCCAGCTTAACGTGTAATATCATATCTGTTTCCTTGTTATCAAATAAAGGTTATGATTTCACGTTTGTAAGTGATGTTGTTAACATCCACCTTAATCATAGTTTGATTGGGTCCGGTACACTGGATAACGGTATATATGTTTTAAACCAACTCCAAATTTTCAATGTCCAGAGCACACTAAAAAGAAAGTCTCCAGATTTAAATAAAGCTTTCTTATGGCATTGTAGACTGGGTCACATCAATGAGAGAAGGTTGACTAAGTTACATAGAGAAGAATATTTGGACTCATTCGAATATCAAACTTATGTCACTTGTCAATCTTGTCTCAAAGGAAAGATGACAAAGACTCCATTTACTGGACATGGAGTAAGAGCGAGCGAGCTCTTAGGACTCATACACAGCGATGTATGTAGTCCAATGTCTACACATGCAAGAGGTGGTTTTTCCTATTTCATTACTTTCACGGATGATTACTCAAGGTACGGATTCATTTATCTGATAAAACATAAATCCGAGGCTTTTGAGAAATTCCAAGAGTATAAGAATGAAGTAGAAAACCAAACCGGCAAAGGTATCAAAACACTAAGATCTGATCGAGGTGGTGAATACTTGAGTGCCGAATTCCTCGGTTACCTAAAAGAGAAAGGAATTCTCTCTCAGCTTACTCCTCCATACACTCCACAGCATAACGGTGTATCGGAGAGACGGAATCGAACCCTATTGGATATGGTACGTTCCATGATGAGTAATGCTAAGTTACCGCGATCTTTCTGGGGTTATGCGCTAGATTCAGCGGCATATCTTCTGAACAGGGCTCCTACCAAGACTGTGCCTACCACCCCATATCAGATGTGGAGTGGGAAGAAACCCCATCTTCAGCATATGAAGATATGGGGATGTCCAGCTTTTGTTAAAAAGCAGCATGCGGACAAGCTCGAGGCACGATCAGTAAAGTGTATGTTTGTGGGATATCCAAAGAACTCCAAGGGATATTATTTCTATTACGCAGAGGAACAAAAGGTTTTTGTTTCTCGTAATGCCCATTTTCTAGAACAGCAGTTTTTATAAAAGGAAACAAGTGGGAGCGAAATAGACTGGAAGAAATTCCAGAACCACAAACTAATACTGAAAGTTTGGTAGAACAAGTAGTTCAAGAAGAACAGGACATTCCCGCACCCCTCCGTAGGAGTAGTAGGCCGTCTCATCCGCCTGAAAGATACTACGGTTTTCTCATAGATGGGGATAGAGAGGATTGCATCATAGATGATGATGAACCTAATAGTTTCCAGCAGGCCATCCAGAGCGGCGACTCGGTAAGATGGCTAGATGCAATGCGGACCGAAATGGAGTCCATGTACACCAACAAAGTATGGACTTTAGACTTTGCTCCAGATGGGGTAAAACCCAGAGGATGCAAATGGATCTTCAAGAAAAAGATTGGTGTAGATGGGCAGGTGGAAACCTATAAGGCTAGACTTGTTGCAAACGGTTTTCGTCAAAGACCTGGTTTGGACTATGATGAAACTTTTTCTCCAGTGGCTATGCTCAAATCCATTCGGGTCCTTCTTGCTATTACTGCCTTCCATGATTATGAAATCTGGCAGATGGACGTAAAGACGGCTTTTCTGAATGGAAATTTAGAAGAGTGCGTCTATATGGATCAGCCAGAGGGTTTCAATCAGAGTGGGAGCAGCGGGAAAGTATGCAAGTTGCTTAAGTCCATTTATGGACTAAAGCAGGCATCGCGGAGTTGGAACATCTGTTTTGATGAAACAGTCAAAGAATATGACTTTATCAAAAATCCAGATGAACCATGCATATATAGTAATGTTGTAGCACGAACTGTCGTATTCCTCGTCTTGTACATGGATGACATTCTACTGATAGGAAATGACATTCCTATGCTACAATCTGTCAAAGCATTCTTGTCACACAGGTTCTCCATGAAAGACCTGGGTGATGCCTCTTACATTCTGGGGATCCGGATCTATCGTGATAGATCCAAGAGGATGTTGGGACTTTCACAGTCCAGGTATATCGACACTGTACTAAAAAGATTCAGTATGGAAGATTCTAAGCGCGGTAATCTACCGGCTTGTCACGGAATCACCCTATCCAAAGAGATGTCTCCCAAGACTAATTTGGAAAGGGAACGCATGTCTATTATACCCTACGCTTCTGCGGTAGGCTCTATAATGTATGCGATGTTGTGCACCAGACCAGATGTAGCTTACGCACTGAGCGTGGTAAGCCGGTATCAGTCAGACCCAGGGGAGAAGCACTGGATAGCAGTAAAGAACATTCTCAAGTACCTGAGGAGGACTAAGGAGATGTTCTTGGTTTACTTTTAAAAGACCTCAGGATGGATGCCTATGCTGATTCCGGCTTCCAGAGTGATAAGGACGATTCCAAGTCCATGTCAGGTTATGTCTTTACCCTCAATGGAGGAGCGGTGTGCTGGAAGAGTTCCAAGCAGGACACCGTTGCTGACTCGACGATAGAAGCGGAGTATATTGCTGCTTGCGATACCGCAAAAGAAGCGGTCTGGATGAAGAAGTTCCTAACAGAACTTCAGGTGGTTCCTACCATTGTTGATCCAATTCCTCTGTATTGCGACAACAACGGAGCTATAGCTTTAGCGAAGGAACCAAGGTCCCATGAGAAGTCCAGACACATCTTAAGGCGGTATCACCTGATCAGGGAGATCATTGATCGTCGGGAGATCGAGGTTCGGAGAGTTGCTACTGAAGAGAACATAGCTGATCTATTCACGAAGGCCCTACCTCAGATTCAGTTCGAGAGGCTACTCGAGATCATCGGTCTTCGATATGCCAGTACATGGCCCTAGTGCAAGTGGGAGATTGTTAGTGTACATGCCCTAGGGGCCATTATTGTATCATACTAGTTTGTATATTACTTAATGGAAGCTTGGGATATTCACATGTATTTAACAGTCTTGCTAAAGATGGTAGTATGCTACTTGGTTTTTCTATCTTAATATATGAGTATACGTATTGATAGAGCTCTTAGGATCTTGCTTGACTACCAGCGTTGTGATGGCAGCCACACTAGTGGGGGCTGGGTAGTCTATAAGTACATCCTTATTCAGGTCCCTAGTCGTAGGATTATCAAGATAGGGCATCGATACTCCGGAATAGACTAGTGTGTACGCTTCTCATCCCAGGTTGGAAGATGGTCTGTCCCACAGCCGTCAGTACGTCGTACTGGAGATAGTATGCAGGTGCTCGTTAGGTTACGGGTACACCGGACAGGACTCACAGGGAACTGTTGGTTGGTTTTATACCAGTCATCAGTTAACAGTTTCCAGGTGACATGAGTACAGCATAGTCCGCAGACTTGACACTGATACTTCGCCTTGAGTGTGTCCCACTGTTCTTAGATTGCTATCCTACCACGGCTCAAAGGAGTCGTACAAACAGGTAGCAGTTGGGTTCAGTCCCGAGCACTTGGAGGCAGTGGCGGTTAGAAAGGATTCGTCTCTCCCGGTATTGGGAGTTGATATCGCGCTGTGTCAGAGAGCCATTACGCAAAGTCCCTGGCCAGGGCAAGCGAGATTTGCTGGTAGGTTCCAGTAGTTTCTCAGGGTGTAATGGGCTTCACTCCGATACGACTTATACCGCTATTAGGGGACTGATGCTTGCCGTCCCCCTAGGCCCGATATGCGATAGTCTTAGACGAACAGACCGGACTGTACGGAGATTGTCACATCAGACTCAGTAGAAGTTCGGATGGGTTTCCTCATCGGCCTTCTTATCGACATCTACCTGGGGATCGTTACGTACAGCTAGTACCGCTTGCGGTCTGTGGTTAAACCCACTACCAGCGTAGTAGTCGAGTCTCTAGAGTCCCAGACAGAGAGTTTCCCTACTCCAGGAGAAACGATATAGAGGTCGTATGGTTTTACGACAAGGGTTCGGACGCATACGTGTGTTTACGCACGTACGACATCCGGACAGTTTTTACTAGCCGGCTTTGGTTTAAGCCAGTTTCTAGTATCCAGTTATTGGATTTATACAGTCTAAAGTTTTTCCGTGTTTTCACGGATAGGAGGGGCGTTCTCGTAATTACGCGAGAAGCTTCTAGAAGATGGTGACTTGGGGGTTGATTGGTAGAGTTTTTGCGTATTCAAGTTTAGTTAATTACCGCAATCAAAACGGTTTCGCTTGTAGCTAGCCGGTTGAGTACGGGTCGTCCGCAGGGAGATGGAAATCTTTTTCTATGTACTTTAAAGAGTTAAGTCCAAAAGTCCAGATTTGTTTGTGATTAACTAAGTGTTAAAATGATATGTAAAGAGAGATTGTTAGGGTTAGGATTAGGTTAGTTTGAGTTAGGAGTCGCTCACATCTTTCGTTGCCACTCTTAATATCGGTGTTACGGTAATCGGCAACAACGGGGATTAGCATGACTAGGAAGGAACTTGCGAGTATAAGGTAGGCTGTCCAACGCATAAGTTCTTCCTTTTGGTGCTTGTCCGTCCGTTCTTGGCTCTTAGCCTTAACCTCCGGTTAATTCAACCACAACCGGTCTCACTACGGAATCATCGCTATCATGTAGGATAGGGTGCCGTAGGGAGCGGATTGTGGTTCAATTAATGGGAGTTCGATTTAAGATGTTGGGCAAGGAAAGAGTGAGAGAGATTTCCTTCTCTCAAACTTCCCTTATCCTACCCTAAAAAGTATGGAAACTACTCACCCATTACAAGAAGAACGAAAAATAAAACAAAAGAGGAAGATAGAAAGAAGGAGATTAGAAGATAACAACTAGCTATTTGTGACCTCACCTTGGCAAGGATCAAACGTAAGCATCATGGTTGTTTAAGGATAAAGGAAAAGAGAATAAGAAAGAAACAACAATAAATAACAAAAACTAAATTATCAGTTGAAGATTACAAGCAATTAACATAACAAGAGCAAGACAAGTATAATAACAAAAAGAACTTCTCTATTCATCATTCTTCACTCACAAAAGCTCACTACAAGTTTTTAATGGAGAAGAGATGAGAAGAGGAAGAAGAACAACAAGTATTCTAAAACCTAAAATACAAGATTAAGCACCCTTGGCTTCACAAGGTTCTGGGCTATTTATAGGCTGGAAAATGAAAATCTAGGGCAACAATCAGAACTAAAATGGAATGACCAATCTGCCCCCAAAAACACTCCCTCTGAGGAGCCAATACGGCCGCGGAACCGCGGCCTAGACCCCCTATTGGCCGCGGTTCCGCGGCCCTATAGGGGAGTTATGCTGTCATCTTTTGTGTGCTGCCCTGGTCTTCTGTTCCCTTTAGTCTGGTACATGTTTTTTTTCTGATAATCTTTTCACATTGCTTCCAGAACTTTAGTAGATCAAAAGGTGATTGGATGTGTATCTTTTATCATGATTTTCTTGAGCTTCGCGTAGATTTCTTGGATCTTGTGTTTCCATTGAGCCTTGTGCATGAAAATGACATTGATTTGGCATTTTGTCTCTTAAACTGGTGTGTGGCAACATACGGATAGAGAGCGGAGACCCGTGTTTTATCTGTGGTTGGTAGGAACCCGGATTTTGTCGTGCTTTTCCATGAATTTCATCGTTTAGAGCCGAGAACCTGTATCCTGCAATTGACTAGCAAACACGGCTCAAGAGTACCTACCGATAAGCAATATGATAAAAATTGGGCGGTATAAAAATGCAAAAATCTGATATGAACAAATACCCCCAAACTTATCATTTGCTCGTCCCAAGCAAAGCCAATTTATTCACAAAAAATTTCCTAACCTCACTTTCGCAGGGAACGCGATTGCACTGAGCATGTGCAACAAGCCGTTAAACCTCTAGGTGTCCCTAGTAGGAGTGTTGTCTCCTAAGGGTTTTCAGCGGATACTACCCACAAAATCCGGTCAAGCTAGTTTTGTAAAATTACTATGATTCAAACCCCTAAAGTTTTGTTTCAGAAAATAACAATTCTATGATCCTATGTCTAGACTATCGAACCTTTATTTTTCACATCTCGCTTCTTATTTAACTTAAGATTTTATATGTCTTTACGTGCAGTGTAAATAGTATCGTTAAGTTCCAGAAGGATCGATTAAAGTCATCATGTCACACAATAAAGCCCAGATAACAATTTTAAAAGGATCACATAAGTTTTATAAAGAGTTGAGTATTTTTCAAGTTTCGTTTTCCAGTAAGGTTTCAACTTCAGAATTTCTGTCTTCCTTAACAGGAAACTAGGTCTTATTTTTCACGCCACCTTTTTCTTGTTTTCATTTCATACACACCTCTGTGAACGTGCAATAGTCTTTATCATAGAATAAAACCTTCATATCTCCGCTAGAAATATTTTTGATAAAAGCCTGTCTTTTGTCAAGATTATTCTCACACAAAGAACCGTTAGGAATTTTAACTCGGAGAGAACACTTGCTTGACTTTGTTTTAATCTGGACTTTCTAGGCTTCTTAGCGAGCTTTGGGCCAATGCAACCAAACCAGTTGGTTTTAGGGCATTAGGTGTAGAAACACCCCAGTGGACTTAATTACTCAAGTTACCTAGGTCCAAAAACAAAAGACAATTTGGCGTGAAAATCATGATGATTTAATACGAACGGAGATATAACCGGCAGTTCAATTATTTTTTTGGATAAAAGACATGTTTAGTGGGTTCGGTGTGTAATCATTCCAATCAAATTCCAGATGGGTTATTTTTCAGACTTAGTTCCAATTAAGGCATCAATAACATTCCTTCATATTCACTTCACTTCATAAACTATTCTTGGTATTTCTTATTTCAGAACAAACCTCTTTGATCCTCAGAAAATCATTTATCTATTTTAAAAGTTTTCAGACATAAAAGACTTGTCATCTAATTTCCAAAACTCACGACACGTGTAGTGTGATGTAAAGACGTATATCAGCTATAGTTAATTTCAAAGGAGAGTTATCTTTTAGGCTTTCAAAATCTAAACATAAGATTTAGTTATTCTTATTTTATCAAACAAAACCGTCGAAATGTTGAATCAGAGTCCTCCCACTAGCTAACTTGACAGAAAAGTTTTTATGTTTTTAGAAAACTTTCTGATTTTTATGGATTTTATGGATTTTAATATGCAGATGCAAAATATACATATGAATGTGAAGGTTAGAATTGCGTACCGAGCATACCCCCAAACTTAAACTGGACAGTGTCCTCACTGCCATCGCATGAAGAGATCAATTGAAGGGTCAAAATTGTCGGTTAGATATACACAAATTTTTTTTTCTTTTTTCTTATGTTTTTAAAGAGTAAAGAAAAAGAATATCCAAAAATAAATACAAAAAGGTATATACATACCCCCAAACTTATTTGGAACAGTGTCCACTGTTCTTGGCTGGATAACCGAAGTTTGGTGGTAGGCAGAAGAAGATTATGCAGGGTAAACCGGCTCCTGTAAGACCAGGAGCTCCTCTGTTGGTTCAGCGCTAAGGTACGATTTTAGTCGGTGTCCGTTCACTTTAAAAAATGAACCGTCCTTTGGATTCTCCAAATCCACAGCGCCCTGCGGATATACATTCCGCACAAAATACGGCCCTTTCCAGCGAGATCTGAGCTTTCCTGGATGGAAGTGTAGTCGGGTGTCGTAAAGCAGTACCTGTTGACCATGTACGAAAGTTTTACGTAAAAGGTGTTTATCGTGAAACACCTTCGTTCGGTTCTTAACGACAACCGCGTTATCGTAAGCCTCATCCCTAAGCTCGCTTAATTCGTTCAGTTGCAGCTTCCGATGGCTGCCCGCATCTTCGAGAGACAGATTCAGTTCTTTTATCGCCCAAAATGCGCGATGCTCTGTTTCGACAGGTAGGTAGCAAGCATTTCCGTATACAAGTCGATAGGGAGACATGCCAAGATCGGTCTTATAAGCGGTTCGAAATGCCCAAAGGGCATCAGTGAGTTTCAGCGACCAATCCTTACGGTTCTTGGAAACCGTCTTCTCCAGTATCTGCTTGATTTGCCGATTTGAAACTTCGGCCTGCCCACAAGTTTGGGGGTGGTAGGGAGTAGATAGCTTATGATTAATGGAATATTTCCGCATCAAGACCTCGAAAGTCTTATTGCAGAAATGAGTTCCATTGTCGCTAATGATAGCTCGGGGGTGCCCAAAATGGGAGAAAGTGTTTTCTTTAAGAAACCTAACAACAACCTTGTTGTCGTTAGTCCGGCTGGGCACAGCCTCGACCCACTTAGAGACGTAATCAACAGCGAGAAGGATGTACAAGTTCCCGAAAGAGATGGGAAACGGCCCCATGAAATCTATCCCCCAATCGTCGAAAATCTCCACAACCAAGATTGGTTGGAGCGGCATCTCGTTCCTCCGGGATATCCGGCCCAAGTGTTGGCACCGGGAGCAAGTCTTGCAATAGTCATGAGCATCTTTGAAGAGTTATGGCCAGTAGAAACCACATTGCAAGATCTTCTCAGCTGTCTTTCTGGGGCCAAAATGCCCGCCACATGCTTGATCATGGAAAAATGACAGCACACTCTTGAATTCCTCGTCAGGGACACACCGACGAATAATCTGATCGGGACAGTACTTGAACAGATAGGGTTCGTCCCAGTAAAAGTGTTTTACTTGGGATAAGAATCGAAGTCTGTCCTGACTTGACCATTCAGTCGATAGTAGTCCTGTGGCCAAATAGTTCACAATATCTGCGAACCAGGGTTCGCGAGATACTGTCAAGAGCTGTTCATCCGGGAAAACGTCGTTGATCGGAATTTGAAGCGAAGGCGAAGAACGAAGTCGTGAGAGATGGTCGGCAACTACGTTTTCACATCCTCTTTTGTCCTTAATGACAAGGTCAAACTCTTGAAGCAAGAGAATCCAACGTATTAGCTGAGATTTTGCATCTTTCTTCGCAAAAAATGGCGCAGAGCAGAATGGTCTATGTAGACAATGACTGGAGAGCCGATGAGGTAGGGCCTGAACTTTTCTAAAGCAAATACAACAGCTAAGAATTCCTTCTCAGTTGTTGTATAATTAAGTTTGGCGTCGTTCAGGGTTCGGCTAGTATAATAGATTACGTGCGGCATCTTGTTGATGTGTTGTCCAAGGACAGCACCAATGGCAAAGTCGGATGCGTCGCACATAATCTCACATGGGTGCGTCCAGTCAGGTGAAGAAAGAACGGGAGCAGAAGTGAGTGAGCTTTTCAATGACTCGAACGCAATCACACAGCTCGAGTTGAAGTCGAATGGCGTTTCCTTGGCCAGCAAAAGAGTCAAGGGCCTAGCAATCTTGCTAAAGTCCTTGATGAACCGTCTACAGAAACCGGCATGGCCAAGGAAGGCTCGGATGTCTCTGACGCATCTGGGAGGAAGGAGATTGGAAATGACCTCAATCTTCGCTTTGTCAACCTCTATGCCATTTTGCTAGATGATATGTCCTAAGGCAATACCTTCGCGTACCATGAAGTGGCATTTCTCCCGATTCAAAGTGAGGTTCTTGTCCTTACATCGGGTAAGGACAGCGTCAAGATGCAGCAAACACTCGTTGAAGGAATCGCCGAAGATGGAGAAATCGTCCATGAAGATCTCCAGAAATTTTTCCACCATGTCTGAAAAGATTCCCATCATACATCGCTGGAAGGTAGCGGGCACATTGCATAACCCAAAGGGCATGCGACGATATGCAAACGTGCCGAAAGGACAAGTGAATGTGGTCTTGTCCTGGTCTTTTTCGGCGATGGGAATCTGATTATAGCCGGAGTAGCCATCAAGAAACCAGTAGTACTCATGTCCGGCCAATCGTTCAAGCATTTGGTCAATGAAAGGTAGCGGAAAGTGGTCCTTTCGCGTTGCGGCGTTGAGTTTTCTATAATCGATGCATACCCGCCACCCAGTTTGGGTGCGAGTAGGGATTAACTCGTTCGCCTCGTTAGTAATGACCGTTATGCCTGACTTCTTGGGGACAACGTGAATGGGGCTAACCCACTGGCTATCAGAGATAGGGTAAATGATACCACCATCCAGACATTTTACGATCTCCTTCTTCACAACCTCCTTCATAACTGGGTTGAGTCGCCTTTGAGAATCTCTGGCTGGTTTGGCATCATCCATCAGATGAATATGATGTTCAACGATCAGGGGACTAATCCCCTTGATGTCCGCCATGGACCAGCCAAAAGCTTGCCTATTGCTGTGCAAGACCGCAAGAAGGGCTTTCTCTTGCTCTGAAGCTAGAGAAGCCGAGATGATGACAGTGTAATGCCCCAGGTAGAGTTGGGGCTGAATACCACCTACCCCGTGAAGAAGTGAGGTGTTATCCGGTATCGAGGTGGGGATGTAACCGATACGGATACACACGGGGAACCACTATAGAACAATGGGGAGTATCGAATTTCATTCCGAAAGAGGGCACGATCTGAACTATACTCTCTGTATTGGGGGCGGGTCGTGACAGACAGGGAGGGTCTCGTTCTCACCCAAGTAAGCATACTTAAGGTGAGACGGAAAAGGCTTGAGTTCGAGCGTTGGAGGTGAAACGATTGAAGGCAAGACTGGTGAAAAGGTCTCGAACTCAAAAGATTCCAGCAAAGGTTCAAAACGAGTGTAAGCGACCGAGTTGGATGGTTCAGGTAACTCGTCCGGAAATTCGAAGGATTCAAACTCGGGTTGTGAGCGACTAAGATCGTTCGAGAACGTGAAACACTCGTAGTCGTTGTCGGGTGCAGAAACAGCAGCAGGTTCGAAGAGGAACGCACTAGTGGCGTTAAGGTTATCGTGATCGAACAAGAACTCCTCGAATTCACACTCTTCAGGAGTGATCTCCTGGATTGAGCAAACGTCCAGTATATGAGCATTAGGTTCGGAGGGCTGATTCCCCAACCTAAAAATGTTGAGTTCAGTTGTCATGTTTCCAAAAGAGAGGTTCATCGAACCATTGCGACAATTGATCACAGCATTTGAGGTTGCAAGGAATGGGCGACCGAGTATCACCGGAATTTGATTTCGGGGGTTAGCTACAGGCTGTGTGTCTAATACAATGAAGTCAACGGGGAATATGAAGTCCCTGACTTTGATTAACACATCCTCTAGCTCACCCCTAGGATGGGTGATCGATCGGTCGGCCATTTGGAGAGTACAGTGTGTGGGTTTCAGCTCTCCTACGCCTAATTGCTCGTATACTGAGTACGGAAGCAGGTTAACACTGGCACCAAGATCTAATAGTGCGCGGTTGATGTTCTTATCCCCAATGGTAATAGAAATCGTAGGATAGCCAGGGTCCTTCTGTTTTTGTGGTAAAGATTAGGTAAGAGCATCACTCACAGCACTAGCCAAGAAAACTTTCTTGGGTACCTGAGACTTCCTCTTTTTCATGCACAAGTCCTTTAAGATTTTCGCGTAGGACGGGACTTGTTGGACAGCATCTAAAAGAGGAATGTTAATGTTAACCTGCTTAAATAACTCCAGAATCTTCTCCATTTGTGGATTTTGTTTATTGGACCTCAATCGGTTTGGAAATGGAACGTTTTTAAAAGTGGTTGAGTCCAATGCTTGTGGAGGAGATTGTGGAGTTGGAACGGATCCCAGAGCTGGTGTTTTCGCGGAGTGAGAAGTGGGTCCGTTCAAAGTAGAAGAAGAGGAAGAGCCTTTTGAAGAATGGAGAATAGGCTCAGAAGACGAAGAAGAAGAAGAAGAAGAAGAAGAAGTGGCCGGGGTGTCATCGTTGATCCGTGTGCCAATGTTATTTTGCAGCATCCTTCTCGATCTCAATGTGGTCACGGCACTCACATTATGGTTCTGTTGTTCAAGAGCAACATGTACATTATGTGGGTGACCGGGATTAGGGAGTGGCTGGTACAGGAGCTTCCCCTTCTCTCGCTCGCTTAAGGCCGCATTCAGTTGTGCTATCTGGGCTTCGATGGTTTTGATGCTTTGCCCGTGAGCGGCAGTGTGTTGCACCAAGGACTGAATGGAAGACTGGATGTTGGCGGTGGATTGTGTCGATTGTTTAACGAACGCCTCCAGACTTCGTTCTAGCGAGAAAACCTTATCGTTGTTTGACGGAACAAAGTTGTTTGGTGGAAAAGAATTGTTGGGTGCAAAGTTGTTCGTATGATTTTGAAAAGGTTGGGGTTGGAAGGGCTGCTGAAACTGTTGTTGAGTTTGTTGTTGCGGTTGTTGTTGCGGAGGAGGAGGCCTCTGGAAATTGTTGCCTTGGAATTGATTCCGATTCTGATTCCAGGCGAAATTGGGGTGGTTCCTCCAACCGGGATTGTAGGTGGAAGAGTATGGATCATTCCTCGGTCTTTGCTGAAATGCAGTATTAACCTGATCCTGTCCTTGAGATGGTGGATTGTAAAGACACTTTTCGGTTAAGTGAGAAGGATCGGAACAACAAGCGCAAATGGTACGAAGGGGAAGAATAGGGGAAGGAGCAGGAGAAGAAAATTTGCTCCCTATCGCTTCAATTTTTCTCGTTATTGCAGCCATTTCAGCTTTCATCGCAATAGAGACATCAAGTTGGTGAATTCCTACCCTAGACTGACCGGTAGAAGTGGAGGTAGAAGAAGAAGAAGTCGGTCTGGTGCTCTCCCATTGTAGCGTTTGCTCCGCAAGGTCGTCGAAGAATTGCCACGCTTCCTCGTCAGATTTCGATAGGAAGTGGCCCTGACAAATGGTTTCCAACAACTGCTTGGTTGCTGGGTTTAGGCCCTCGTATAAGGTTTGGCAAAGTTGCCATCTCTCGATACCATGGTGAGGACACTGAACAAGAAGGTCTTTATACCGGTCAAAGCACTTCCAGAAGGGTTCAGAAGGAAGCTGAGAGAATTGGTTGATTTCGTTACGGATCCTTGCGGTTTTATGATTTGGATAAAATTTCTTGAGAAACGCTTTTACAAACTTGTCCCAACTGGTTATGGAGTGGGAAGCGGTGCTATACAGCCATTTTTCAGCAAGATCGCATAAAGTGAACGGAATGACCCGTAGCCGTATAGTATCGTCCGACAGCTGGGTGGTTTTCATCATGGCACAAACATTTTGGAACTTATTGATGAAGATATAGGCATCTTCAGATTCAAGCCCATGAAATCGTGGAAGCATGTTGATGAAGTAGGGCTTAATTTCAAAGTTATCCCCATTGGCCGGTGGAAGAGAAAGACAGGTGGGAAGTGCAGAACGGGTGGGATAGAAACGATCCTGGAGCGCGATTCGCTGCGGCGCTACAACAGGCGGTGGTGGTAGGGTAGTTGTCTCCATAGGAGGTGGAGTCAATGAGATGTTTGCGTTAAATCCTGACATCGCGGAAGAAAAGGTTGGTGAAGGTGAAGGTGAAGATGTATGAACAGAATTCCGGTCAACGTCGGAGTTGGCCGGCAAAGGTAAGGGTGAAAGAGGCGTGGACGGAGTTTCGACATCTGAGTCGATCGCGTAGTCGGTAGCGACTAATGTAACACGGACTAGGCGGGCGCTAGTGTCCCGAGTCCAAGCGGACATACACTAAACGAGTTTAGTATAGTCAAAGCGGAGAAGGTGAGGGTAAGAAAACGTCAATGGAGAAATATGATGGGTGGTGGGTGAAAAATGGATTCTGGCGACAAAGGGCAAGTTTTTATAAAAGTTTTTGATTTTTTCCTTTTTTTTTTAGAAAGAGCTTTACGGAAATATGTACGGACTTACGACTTCAAGCAATCACAAACAAGATATGCACAATCACACCTAGATCTAGGGTCACCTAGGTCAGCTAGACAGCTCCTAACAGTTCCAAAGGGCTAGAAATAGGACCTCAAACCGCCTCTTCTCCAACAATCGCGGCCAGGTAAGTGCCAGGTAAGTGGGAGTCTCCCCACTACGTAAGTAGTGGTCCGAATTAAGTAACTACTTGCCTTGGACACACATGTCTAGACACCGCAAAAGTCAGGATAGGATAAACGGCCGATGCCTGTAACTAGTCATCTGTCCTATTGAGCGCGAAGTCCTTAGGGCTGAGTCTAGTATTTTTTAATTAACAATGGTCAATGCATATGCTTTTGTGATTTCTGGGGTCTTGGGAAGGGTGATGAAATCCCCACCCAATCTGAATTGGTTTCAAGCCCCTTAAAGTCCGTATTAATAAATGCAAAGCAGTAACAAATCAACTGCAAACAATTTTTATTTTAGCGCGGCACAAAGAATCCTGCACAAAAACAGTTTATTGGAAGGGGGAAGAGAGCTTGCGCAAAGAATGCTGCAGAAAACACAGTTTAGTGGAGTCCAGAGGAGTGGGGGAAAGAAGAAAGACACTTACAGGGAGTTTGGCACGCAGAACGCACCAAGTGGCCGCGGTTCCGCGGCCTAAGCTTGTTTATGCCACGGTTCCGCGGCAGTAAGGAGGAGTTGGTTCTTCATTTTTCTGGTGTGTGCTCTGTTGTCTGTCCTCTTCTTTTCTGGAGCTTTTGAATATTTATTTGCTTACTGGATCTGCTCCAGAATCTTCAATAGACCGTCTTTTCCGTCTTGTTCACCCGCTGTGTAGCCGCGAAATATGGGTCTTGAAAGGTTCCTAGGCACCCTAGTAAGGTCTCACAAGGCATCGAACATGCCAATTTTAAAAAAAATGGTGCCGAGAAACCCTAGACTACGGATCTTAGACTAGATGTTTAGGCGAAATGAAAACTAGTTAACACTTAACTACTTGGATATGGAAATTACAACCTTTGTAGATCCGGATATCCACCTCCACGGCTCCGCAACTTCGTCTCCTCGCTGTCCATGTCGAACCCCGGGCTCAAGTGTCGGCTTCGTCGGAGAAACGGGTGAGCTAGGTCGCCAGCTTCGTGTCAAAGACGATCTACGTCGAGGCATCACAAGTTCAAGCTCCGACTTCACAAAGTGATGAAACTTGTGAAGAAAACACACTCTACAACTTGGCTAGAGGTAGAGGGTGAAGAAATAGGAGGTGGGTTCTCTTTAGATTTGGATTTCTCACTCTCAAGCTCAAGTTGCCATTAATGGCCTCAAGGTTTCAAGCTTGAAGATGAAGAAGAAGAAGAGCTAGAAGAATGATAAGTCTTTTTAAAATAAAAAGAAAAAGGAATACTTATCATAATTCTTACTAGGGTTAAGTGTAGAGAATATACCATGGTTAATGAATGGGTTAGGGTTAAGCATGAGTCAAAGCTTCAAGAAGCTTCAACTAAAAGACAAAGAAAGCCACCATTCCTTTTTAAATCATTTCCAAATAAATAAATAAAGAAATGAATAAATAAATGATTAAGCAAAACCCTAATTATCACTTAACCATGGTTTAATCCTTCACACTTAACTAAATGCTCAAGCATCATCAAACATGATACAAAAATGTGCACAAAAGTATATCACATATACAATGTGCATCAAGTGAGAAAAATCCGTTTAAAGTGAACCAATACTAGTTAATGCAATGCAATATATCAAATATATAATTATGCATTAAATCATTAAATCAACATTTGATTCAATGATCCGGTCATGTCGCACATAACCGACTAGAATCCAATGTATCGATTTATCGAATCAATGATTCGATAACTAGGTCATATCGAATATAACCAATCGAAACATATATCGCGAGAATGAAATGCAGTATCACATACACGCGTTATTCTCGGTCCCGCACATATCTCATATGCACTCCTATTTCGTTTCGCTTGAACCAGAAAACCTCTGTGTAGGACTCTAAAGACTCGTCAATACGCCGGGAGCAGATGATGATCATATCATGCACCCACAAGCCGCAAGCGGTCTGCTAAACGTAACGGCCACCCGGGTATTGAGCGATCAGAAGATCGACGAGCTAGCCCGCTCACACTCCTGCGAATCCGACCAGTAACACTTACCATACAGTCCGGTCTCTTCGTCTGATATGTCGCATATCAAGTCTAGGGGTGGTAAACGTCAGACCCCAATAACCCGATAAGTCGTGCCGATGTGAGGCTCGTAACGGGTCGAGAAACTACTGGTAACACTTACCAGCAAATCTCTGATCAGCCCTGGCCAGGGACTTCCCTGCTACGGCCAATCGAGCACTGCGCATCATCAACCCCCAATACCGGGAGAGACGAAACCCCTCTTATCGCTCATTGCCTCCATGTGACTCGGGACTGTACCCAAAGACCACCGTTTTGCACACCCTCATGGACGTGGTAAGGTGGAGATCAAAGCACAGTGGGAATCACACAAGACTCTATGACGATCTCGGGTCTACAGACTAACCTGTACAAGTGTCACCTGAGAACTGCCATCTGACGTGAGGTATAATACCATCTGGGAGTTCTCGGCGAGTCCGTCCAGTGTACTCAGTCTCCACTGAGCACCCGTATACCATCTCTGATGTCAAACACCAATGGATATGGGATCATCCATCGCCCATCACATGGGTCGAGAAGCGTATACGCTAGTCTACTCTGGTATATCGATGCCCCGTCTCGATACACCCACGACTAGGGACCTTGAAGGATGTACTTATGGACTACCATGTCCCCACTAGTATGATCTGCATCATAGTCCAGGTAGTCAAGTACAAATCCTAAGGGCTTTACCAACATGTAACTATAAGACAGTATAAAGAGACTAGTGTACATGTTAAGATAAAGAGTTACCAGATAGCATACTATCATACCGAGCAAGAAAGTCATCTCTATATATGTCCAAGCATCCAATATAATATACATAATCTGTACAATACTGGCCTCTAGGGCATACATACAACTAACAATCTCCCACTTGCACTAGGGCCAGCTGCTGTAGTATCTCATACCGAGCATCCCGAAGAGTCTCTCAAACTGTATCTGGGGAATGGCCTTCGTGAGTGGATCCGCCGTGTTGTTCTTCGTGTCTACCCTCCTGACCTCGATCTCCCGGCGATCAACTATCTCCCGGATCAGGTGATACCGCCTCAGAATATGCCTGGATCGCTGATGGGACCTGGGTTCCTTGGCCAAAGCCACCGCTCCATTGTTATCGCAATACAAAGGTATTGGACGCTCAATGGATGGAACCACTCCAAGTTCTGTAATGAACTTCTTGATCCAGACAGCCTCTTTGGCAGCATCGTTGGCAGCGATGTATTCAGCCTCCATCGTCGAGTCTGCCACGGTTTCCTGCTTGGAACTCTTCCAGCTAACCGCCCCTCCGTAAAGGGTAAAGACAAAGCCCGACTGCGACTTAGAGTCGTCCTTATCACTCTGGAAGCTCGAATCGGTAAAGGACTCTACTTGGAGTTCTCCGTTACCATACACCAAGAACATATCTCTAGTCCTTCGCAAGTACTTGAGAATGCTCTTCACAGCTGTCCAGTGACTCTCTCCAGGATCAGCTTGATACCTGCTCACTACACTTAGTGAGTATGCTACATCGGGTCTGGTACATAGCATCGCATACATGATAGAGCCTACTGCCGAAGCATAGGGTATCCCTTGCATGCGAGCTCTCTCCAAATCAGTCTTAGGAGACATCTCTTTGGAGAGAGTGACTCCAGAGATCGTGGGCATGTTCCCACGCTTGGACTCTTCCATACTAAACCTCTTTAGTATGGTGTCAATGTACCTGGATTGGGACAATCCCAAAATCCGTTTGGATCTATCTCTATAGATGCTGATCCCCAATATGCAGGAGGCATCACCAAGATCTTTCATTGAGAATCTTTGTGATAAGAAGAGCTTGACCGATTGCAGCATAGGAATATCATTTCCTATCAAGAGTATGTCGTCCACGTACAATACGAGGAAGACAACCTTACTCTCTGCCACCTTCTTGTAGATACATGGTTCATCTGGATTTTTGACGAAATCAAACTCTTTGATAACGACATCAAAGCAGATGTTCCAACTCCGCGATGCTTGCTTTAATCCATAAATGGATTTAAGCAGCTTGCACACCTTCCCGCTGCTCCCACTGTCTACGAAGCCCTCTGGCTGAGTCATGTACACGCACTCTTCTAAATCACCATTTAGAAAGGCGGTCTTAACATCCATTTGCCAGATTTCGTAGTCATGAAAGGCAGCAATGGCAAGCATGATTCGGATGGATTTAAGCATAGCCACTGGAGAAAAGGTTTCGTCATAGTCCACACCTGGTCTTTGACGAAAACCCTTTGCTACAAGTCTAGCTTTGAAAGTCTCCACTTTCCCATCTACACCGAATTTCTTCTTGAAGATCCATTTGCTCTCAATGGGTTTTACCCCTTCAGGAGCAACTTCCAAAGTCCATACTTTGTTGGTGTACATGGAATCCATCTCGGACCGCATAGCATCCAGCCATTTCACTGAGTCCCCACTCGTGATGGCCTGCTCGAAGCTAGTTGGGTCATCATCCTCCATGATGCAATCCTCACTACCACCATCAATGAGAAAACCATAGTATCTCTCAGGTTGGCGAAGAACCCTACTAGATCGGCGGAGAGGCTGAGGTTCGTCGGGAGCTACTGAATCTTCTGGTTCCACTAAATCTTCAGTTTGAGTTTGTGTAGCCGGAATTTCTTCCAGTTCTACCTCATCGCCACTAATTTCTTTTGCAAGAAATTCCTTTTCCAAAAAGGTGGCATGTTGAGCAACAAACACCTTTTGTTGTTCACTATGGTAGAATAGATATCCATACGAATTGCTTGGATATCCTACAAACTTACAAAGAACTGATCGTGCCTCAAGTTTGTCCGGGTTTTGCTTTTTAACATAAGCCGGACAACCCCATATCTTAACTCTTTTAAGAGATGGTCTCTTTCCATTCCATATCTTATATGGAGTGGTAGGCACAGATTTAGTTGGAACTCTATTCAATAGGTATATGGCTGTCTCCAGCGCATATCCCCAGAAGGAAATAGGTAACTCAGCTGTGCTCATCATAGAGCGCACCATATCTAATAGGGTGCGGTTCCTCCGCTCCGATACACCGTTGTGCTGTGGTGTATATGGAGGAGTTAGCTGAGAGAGAATCCCATTCTCTTTTAGGAAGTCCAGGAATTCATTGCTCAAGTATTCACCTCCCCGATCTGATCGAAGGATTTTAATACTTTTTCCGGTTTGGTTCTCGACTTCTTGTTTATATTCCCTAAATTTCTCAAAAGCTTCTGATTTGTGTTTCATCAGGAACACATACCCGAACCTAGAGAGATCGTCAGTGAATGTAATGAAGTATGAAGAACCATCCCTGGCATGTGTAGACATGGGACCGCATACATCACTATGTATCAGTCCTAAGAGTTCGGTAACTCTTTCTCCGTGTCCCGTAAACGGAGTCTTGGTCATCTTGCCTTTGAGACATGACTGGCAAGTGTCATAGGATGAAAATTCAAACGGATTTAAATATCCATCTTTATGCAACTTAGCTAGTCGTGTCGTATTGATGTGATCCAGTCTACAATGCCACAAGAAGGATTCATTGAGTTCAGAACTCTTCCTCTTGTGTGTGTTTGTTATACTGAGGACTGTTGATTGGTTTAGAACATAAATGCCATTGCACAACGTGCCTGATCCAACCAACTTTTGGTTATGGAAAATGTTCATAACATTGTCCTGTAATACAAAATTATATCCCTCTTTACTTAATAAAGAAACCGATATAATGTTGCATATCAGGTTCGGCATGTAATAGCATTCGTTCAGAACCAATGTATTACCAGTTGGTAATATAAGGTGATATTCCCCGACAGTCTTAGCTGCAACAATTGCACCATTTCCGACTCTAATGTCTTTATCACCTTCTCCAAGTTCTCTACCTTTCCTAATCCCATGTAACTGATTACATATATGGGATCCTGACCCGGTATCCAATAGCCAGGACGTAGAGCAAATGGAGAAACAGTTCTCAGTAACGAACACACCCGAAGAAAATGCATCATGTACTTTCTTCATTCGGGTGGCATGGGAATCCTGGTATTCCCCTATATCATGTTCAGTCCTATAACTCTTATAGGAAAGAACGGAACCAACGTTCCCCAGCACAGTATAACATGCGGGTTCGGTCAATACATCCATATTATTATCTTTATTAGGGCATGAAATGGTCGCTACCTGGAGAGAGAGAGAAGAAAACACTTTAGCGTATGCTCGTGCAAGATCAGATTGGTTATTATCTTATCTAATCAGGATGGCTCCCACTGCTTTTTATCAAATCTTCCTTCAAACCTTAAAAGGAAAGACTAGCCGGGATTAATTACACACTACAAGTTCGCCAATCTTTCAGCCAGGCCAGTGTCGGTACTTTGAGGGAGGTCCCCCGTGCTTTTGCACGAACCTAATTAATGTAAACCTTGTTTTCCCAGAGGCGTAACCTCGTTAACACCTTTCTAGACACCTACTTGATCAGCTAATTGCAATGTGTAAAACTCTCCCAGGAGTAACTCTTACTCGCAGTGGGTATCGGGATCCAACTATCTCATAGAAGGTATGCAATCTCATTGCAAATTTCAACACTTGAAATTCCCGATAATATTTTGCCCCTAGCAACTTATGACCTTGGCTAAGGTCAACAAATCATAAGCGCTAGTCAAGTTCAACCCGTCATTTCCTGATTGAATTAAACCCACCCGTACGACCCTTGGCTAAGGTCAACAAAGTCGCACGACTACCCTAACTCAATCACATCTCATGTTTTAGCAGATAAATACTAATTAGCTACCGTACACCACGCCTTGGCTAAGGTCAACAAACGCAGCACGAATACTAACTAGTCTTTATCTGAAATGACGGAGGGCTACGCAGGTTTTTCTGAAAACCATGAGCGTAATGAACTTGATATCGTTGTAGAATCAAAATGAAGTTTTGAAATGGAGTGATTTTGAGGCTTTTCTAGTTTTGCTAAAGGAGTCACTCCCGGCGAAGGGATCTCGGTCCTTTCCTCGTCGAATGAGGTGCGGGATATATCATATATATCACTGTGCAAAGCAAAAACCCAAAAGCAGTCAAAAGCAAACCGAGTCTGTAGCATCTGCCAGTTATTGCTAAAGGAGTCACTCCCGGTGAAGGGATCTCGGTCCTTTCCTCATCGAATAAGGTGCAGGGTATATCATATATACCGCTATGCAAAGCAAGAACTGTAGCTACCTGTTTTATTTTAAAATTCGATTCTACAACATCTTAGGTTTCTTATCTTTCATTAATCACATTAATGAAGTCCCATCATTTAAATACCTAAACATCACAGATAGATATAACGTACACTTATGCCATCCGCATTCGCCTCGATGTCCCCTCGTGCACCGTTAGGTTAGGTAACTAACGACAGAGCAGGGCAGGGCTAGCGCGGGTGTAAAACATAAGTAACGTCTATATAATATATCATATATACTATATACTATATCCATCACAGAATCACATCACAGATATCGCAGCAGAATAAACATATGAAATATTGGATATACTAGGACGTCCGTGTTTTCAATACGAGCCAGTATAAAACACGGATTCCACGGTCGTGATGAATAGCCAATCCCACACCCCTAGACCCCTACGAGAGCGGCAAGCAACCCTGCCAATTCTAGGGTTAGGAGACCCGGACTCGACTCCTCGAGTTGGTCTCCCACTGGACCCCAGAACCCGGTTACTTGTGCTCCCCTTCTTGGGTCTATCCTAATGCGGAAAAGTAAATAATATACAAAGGGTGACAACTTCCGCTACCTGGAAGCGCCCCAAATGAAAGAATATTACATACAAGTTTTTATACATGAATGAAAATGAAAAACACTCATCTCACATAAAAACCCCCGGCTATTCAAACACGACGATCCAATATAACATATCCAGCAACACATAACATCACATGTCATCAACGTAAGTAAGTATGCATACCCCAATTGTCGTTGACGTATAGCAACGAAACCGGCGATATGAACATACTACACTTACGGTCACAGAAAAGAAAGTGTAAAACTACAACAATTGGAATCCGCAACGGTTTTAGACATCACATGCCTAATCAGATATAAATCCCGCATTTTAGTCTCATTATCGAAAACTCTTTTCAATATCATATGGGACTAAATTGCTAGATTTATAACAATCATTCAGTTATCACATAACTGTTTGTGAATTCCAATTATTGTATCCCATTCCGGATAAACAGAAAATGTTAAACTTTTCGATCGAACAATCTAACACCCAAGTTTTCCCGATACAGCTCAACACATGAAATAAGTCTAACAACATTCCGTTCGTACCTCAATACCAACGGTCCAGCCGTAGAAGGGTCAAGCCAACGCCTCACATGTGGCACGCCGTACTGCCCCAAACCCGAAGGTTCAAAGGGCAGTTCAAGACGGTCACATAATCGAGTTAAGGTTTGTTGTCTTCTAGAGGGACCATCGCGTTACTTGCACTACTTAGAATGTCGTTAAACTACGGAAAAATCCAACACTTGGAAATTTCCCGACAGGGGAAAAATTGGGTATTTATATCCGGTCGAACTTTTTAACATATTCTAAGATTTATCCGGAAATACACAAAGACGAAATTTGATACCCCGATCGAAACACCGAATCCCCAAAACCAATGCAGAAAATTCAACTCTTGAATAACTTTTAAAAATATCCAGAAAAAACACAACTGAAAACTAACAATTACTGTACAAAATTATATAAAAATTGTGGCCGTACGGCCGCTGAACCGCCGCCTGAGCTATTGCTCAGGCCGCGGATCCGCGCTAAGAAAAAGGAATTGGGCCTCCAAATTTTTACAGTAACTCTTATATGTTTGTGATGTGTTCTCTGCATATTTTTAATGTGGAAAAATCCCCGATTTTAGAATTCGTCCAGAGAGCAATTTTGGGTTTCGGTTTTGGGTCGTTCGGACTTCAAATTCCGTCTACGCTTCGCCTAAGGCTCTAGCTAGGCTCTGATGCTAATGAAAGGTTCCTAGGCACCCTAGTAAGGTCTCACAAGGCATCGAACATGCCAATTTAAAAAAAATGGTGCCGAGAAACCCTAGACTACGGATCTTAGACTAGATGTTTAGGCGAAATGAAAACTAGTTAACACTTAACTACTTGGATATGGAAATTACAACCTTTGTAGATCCGGATATCCACCTCCACGGCTCCGCAACTTCGTCTCCTCGCTGTCCATGTCGAACCCCGGGCTCAAGTGTCGGCTTCGTCGGAGAAACGGGTGAGCTAGGTCGCCGGCTTCGTGTCAAAGACGATCTACGTCGAGGCATCGCAAGTTCAAGCTCCGACTTCACAAAGTGATGAAACTTGTGAAGAAAACACACTCTACAACTTGGCTAGAGGTAGAGGGTGAAGAAATAGGAGGTGGGTTCTCTTTAGATTTGGATTTCTCACTCTCAAGCTCAAGTTGCCATTAATGGCCTCAAGGTTTCAAGCTTGAAGATGAAGAAAAAGAAGAGCTAGAAGAATGATAAGTCTTTTTAAAATAAAAAGAAAAAGGAATACTTATCATAATTCTTACTAGGGTTAAGTGTAGAGAATATACCATGGTTAATGAATGGGTTAGGGTTAAGCATGAGTCAAAGCTTCAAGAAGCTTCAACTAAAAGACAAAGAAAGCCACCATTCCTTTTTAAATCATTTCCAAATAAATAAATAAAGAAATGAATAAATAAATGATTAAGCAAAACCCTAATTATCACTTAACCATGGTTTAATCCTTCACACTTAACTAAATGCTCAAGCATCATCAAACATGATACAAAAATGTGCACAAAAGTATATCACATATACAATGTGCATCAAGTGAGAAAAATCCGTTTAAAGTGAACCAATACTAGTTAATGCAATGCAATATATCAAATATATAATTATGCATTAAATCATTAAATCAACATTTGATTCAATGATCCGGTCATGTCGCACATAACCGACTAGAATCCAATGTATCGATTTATCGAATCAATGATTCGATAACTAGGTCATATCGAATATAACCAATCGAAACATATATCGCGAGAATGAAATGCAGTATCACATACACGCGTTATTCTCGGTCCCGCACATATCTCATATGCACTCCTATTTCGTTTCGCTTGAACCAGGAAACCTCTGTGTAGGACTCTAAAGACTCGTCAATACGCCGGTAGCAGATGATGATCATATCATGCACCCACAAGCCGCAAGCGGTCTGCTAAACGTAACGGCCACCCGGGTATTGAGCGATCAGAAGATCGACGAGCTAGCCCGCTCACACTCCTGCGAATCCGACCAGTAACACTTACCGTACAGTCCGGTCTCTTCGTCTGATATGTCGCATATCAAGTCTAGGGGTGGTAAACGTCAGACCCCAATAACCCGATAAGTCGTGCCGATGTGAGGCTCGTAACGGGTCAAGAAACTACTGGTAACACTTACCAGCAAATCTCTGATCAGCCCTGGCCAGGGACTTCCCTGCTACGGCCAATCGAGCACTGCGCATCATCAACCCCCAATACCGGGAGAGACGAAACCCCTCCTATCGCTCATTGCCTCTATATGACTCGGGACTGTACCCAAAGACCACCGTTTTGCATGCCCTCATGGACGTGGTAAGGTGGAGATCAAAGCACAGTGGGAATCACACAAGACTCTATGACGATCTCGGGTCTACAGACTAACCTGTACAAGTGTCACCTGAGAACTGCCATCTGACGTGAGGTATAATACCATCTGGGAGTTCTCGGCGAGTCCGTCCAGTGTACTCAGTCTCCACTGAGCACCCGTATACCATCTCTGATGTCAAACACCAATGGATATGGGATCATCCATCGCCCATCACATGGGTCGAGAAGCGTATACGCTAGTCTACTCTGGTATATCGATGCCCCGTCTCGATACACCCACGACTAGGGACCTTGAAGGATGTACTTACGGACTACCATGTCCCCACTAGTATGATCTGCATCATAGTCCAGGTAGTCAAGTACAAATCCTAAGGGCTTTACCAACATGTAACTATAAGACAGTATAAAGAGACTAGTGTACATGTTAAGATAAAGAGTAACCAGATAGCATACTATCATACCGAGCAAGAAAGTCATCTCTATATATGTCCAAGCATCCAATATAATATACATAATCTATACAATACTGGCCTCTAGGGCATACATACAACTAACAGGTCTAACTTCCCATGTCTTTGGCACTGAACTTGAACTTCGTTTTATCCTACACACATGCACAAAAACTAATCAAAAATAACAAGATGATTTTTTTTACAATGTATTTTTTTTCGATTAGCTTTATATTCACAAATTAACCCGAAATTACATAAAGAAATAAACTGCCATCTCCCCGGCAACGGCACCATTTGATTGGTAGAGTTTTTGCGGGTTCAAGTTTAGTTAATTACCGCAATCAAAACGGTTTTGCTTGTAGCTAGCCGGTTGAGTACGGATCGTCCGCAGGGAGATGGGAATCTTTTTCTATGTGCTTTAACGAGTTAAGTCCAAAAGTCCAGATTTGTTTGTGATTAACTAAGTGTTAAAATGATATGTAAAGAGAGCTTGTTAGGGTTAGGATTAGGTTAGTTTGAGTTAGGAGTCGCTCACCTCTTTCGTTGCCACTCTTAATATCGGTGTTACGGTAATCGGCAACAACGGGGATTAGCACGACTAGGAAGGAACTTGCGAGTATAAGCTAGGCTTTCCAACGCATAAGTTCTTCCTTTTGGTGCTTGTCCGTCCATTCTTGGCTCTTAGCCTTAACCTCTGGTTAATTCAACCACAACCGGTCTCACTACGGAATCTCCGCTATCATGTAGGATAGGGTGCCGTAGGGAGCGGATTGTGGTTCAATTAACGGGAGTTCGATTTAAGATGTTGGGCAAGGAAAGAGTGAGAGAGATTTCCTTCTTTCAAACTTCCGTTATCCTACCCTAACAAGTATGGAAACTACTCACCCATTACAAGAAGAACGAAAAATAAAACAAAGGAGGAAAATAGAAAGAAGAAGATTAGAAGATAACAACTAGCTATTTGTGACCTCACCTTGGCAAGGATCAAACGTAAGCATCATGGTTATTTAAGGATAAAGGAAAAGAGAATGACAAAGAAACAACAATAAATAACAACAACTAAATTATCACTTGAAGATTACAAGCAATTAACATAACAAGAGCAAGACAAGTATAATAACAAAAAGAACTTCTTTATTCATCATTCTTCACTCACAAAAGCTCACTACAAGTTTTTAATGGAGAAGAGATGAGAAGAGGAAGAAGAACAACAAGTATTCTAAAACCTAAAATATAAGATTAAGCACTCTTGGCTTCACAAGGTTCTGGGCTATTTATAGGCTGGAAAATGAAAACCTAGGGTAACAATCAGAACTAAAATGGAATGACCAATCTGCCCCCAAAAACACTCCCTCTGAGGAGCCAGTACGACCGCGGAACCGCGGCCTAGACCCCCTATTGGTCGCGGTTCCGCGGCCCTATAGGGGAGTTATGCTGTCGTCTTTTGTGTGCTGCCCTGGTCTTCTGTTCCCTTTAGTCTGGTACATATTTTTTTCTGATAATCTTTTCACATTGCTTCCAAAACTTTAGTAGATCAAAAGGTGATTGGATGTGTATCTTTTATCATGATTTTCTTGAGCTCCGCGTAGATTTCTTGGATCTTGTGTTGCCATTGAGCCTTGTGCATGAAAATGACATTGATTTGGCATTTTGTCTCTTAAAATGGTGTGTGGCAACCTACGGATAGAGAACGGAGACCCGTGTTTTATCTGTGGTTGGCAGGAACCCGGATTTTGTCGTGCTTTTCCATGAATTTCATCGTTTAGAGCCGAGAACCTGTATCCTGCAATTGACTAGCAAACACGGCTCAAGAGTACCTACCGATAAGCAATATGATAAAAATTGGGCGGTATAAAAATGCAAAAATCTGATATGAATAGGGGTTAAGGTGGCATATGCATTAAATGAGATTAGTGAGTCATTTGAGTGATTCATCCATGTCATTAATGCATCATAAATGCTTAATGACTCATGGAGATGAATCACCATCTTGTATTTATGAAGCATGATTATTAATCCTTTATTTTCTTTTATTGGATAAATGATAATGCTTGATATATATTATGACAGATCATTATCTCATCTCAAATTCTCTTGCTCACTTTCTCTCTCTTCAAGCTCTCTCTCTCTTCAAACCCTAATCCTCCCCTCTCATGTGTTAAGACCAAGGATTAGATTAGACTACTTAATCCTTAACCATTCTCTATATCACCTAGGTTACTTAGATTAGCGATTTAAGAAACCTAGTTACCTCAAGTTAGAGGTGAAGCTTGAAGTAAAGCTCTCGGGTGGATCATCTACTACATAGAGAAGGCCGGAGAGGACGTGGAGAACGGAAAGACGAAGGACACGGTTCATTAGGTATAATCACTTATCATAGTAGTTAACTCTTCTATGGTTTCTTGTAAGTTATAGTTAGGAAAGATTCTCGGTCAGTCGATGTTTACGCCTAAAACAAGATCGTTTTTCATTATTCTGCCTCCCCGCAAGTCGTGGGGTGTTGTACATCGACTTACATACATCAACGGTGACATCTTCCTCAACCCGGAAGTGCCCCAATAAAAGAATATTACATACAAGTTTTTACATGAATGAAAAAGAAAAACTCTCATCTCACATAAAAACCTCCCAGCTATTCAAACACGACGATCTAATATAACATATCTCTGCAACACATAACTACTCATGTCATCAACGTAAGTAAATATGTGTATCCCAATTGTCATTGATGTATAGCAACGAAATCGGCGATACACCACATATTACACTTACGGTCGCAGAAAAGAAAATGAAAACTACAACAGTTGGAATCCGCAACCACCTTAGACATCACATGCCTAACATTATGAATTCCTTAGACATCGCATGCCTAACAATTATAAACCCCGCATTTTAGTCTCGATATTAAAAACGCTTTCTAATAACTAGTCGGGCAATTCAACAAGATTCTCGACATCCTGATCGAATGCTCGTCGGAAATTTTAGTAGACGGCCGCACCCCCCGATGCCGACGACGAAGTGCACTTAGGCGAAACACTGCGGCCGCAAGCACCCGGACGGATGCTTTTTGGCAACGGAGTTTGTTGGATATAGCGCCCTCAGAGTCAATTATTGGGTCACAGGCACGTGATTGCAATGATTGAGGGAGGACCTATACCGGTAGGACAGTCTTACTCAAGATGATAGTATGCTATCTGGATTATCTTTATCATCGTGTACTGCTTTAGGTGATCTTATAGGTCGCTATTACATATTGATAGAGCCATTAGGATTCTTGCTTGACTACCAGCAGTATGATGGCGATCATATACATGGGAGCTGGGGTCTATAAGCATATCCTTAAAAGGTCCCTAGTCGTGGGAGTTTCGAGACTGGGCATCGATACTCCATTAGTAGACTAGTGTATACAGTCGAGACCCCGACGAGGGGCAGTGGCCGGTCTCACAAGACATTGGTATCAGTTGGATCACCTAAGATGTATACAGGTGCTCATTGGGTTATGAGTACACCGGACAGGACTCGCCGGGAACATGCTAGTTGGTATTATACCTGACGTCAGATAGCAGTTCCCTGGTGACATGTGTACAGGTTAGTTCATCGACCTGAGATCGTCATTTGTCTCGTGTGAGTTCCCACTGTGCTTTGATTACTACCCTACCACGGATCAAAGGAGTCATGCAAACAGGTTTTAGTTGGGTATAGTCCCGAGCCACATGGAGGCAGTGAGCGGATCGGCAGGGGTTCGTCTCTCCCGGTATTGGGGGTGAGATCGCGCTGTGTCTAGGAGAGCCATTACACGAAGTCCTTGGCCAAGGCAGGAGATTTACTGGTAGGTATTCCAGTAGTATCTCAGGGTGTTCTGGGCTACACTCCGACATGACTTGTACCGCTTTTGGGGGTCTGACTTTTACCAACCCCCTAGGCCCGCCATGTGATGCTCATAAACGAACGGACCGGACTGTACGGATATTGTCACTGACAGGCTCAGTAGGGTGTCAGGATGAGTTCGCTCATCGACCTCCCTTTTGGTCAATACCTGGTAGCCCGTTACGTACGGCTAATACCTCTGACGTGCTAGTGGTTAAATCCACAGCCAAAATATTGACGAGTCTTTAGAGTCCCCCACAGACAGTTTCTCAAGTTTCGGGCGAAACGTTGTAGAGGCCGTATGATATATGGCAGGGTCCGATCATATACGTGCAGTAGTGCACGAATCATGATCGGACGGATCATACTAGTGGGCTTTGGTTTAATCCGGATCCTAGTATTAGATTTGTTGGATTACTTTAGTCTCATCGCATTCGCATTCAGTCGGAATGCGGATGCAGGTATGTATATACAGGTGAGGGGTATCCTTGTGATCCGTCACGAGTTTACTTTAGATGTTGCCGTATCTTTTTATTGTTGCTAACATTTGGATTAATGTTTGCATATGGAAATTATGAGCTAGAAATCATCATTTTGTGCATTTAATGTGGCATGTGCAAGGTTAGTGACTCATGGTCTCTTTTGTTGTGCACATGTCACATTATATGATGAATTTGAGTGATGAAATGAGGAGGGGAGAGAGAGGGGCTGCCATATGATGGTGTTAGCTCTTGTAATTTTCATGCTAACTCTCTCACTCTCATTTTTATTATCACAAAGCAAAAAGAAAAGAAGAGAAAGCTTCTCCTCCTTCTTCTTCTCTAGCTCATAATCTCCATCAATGGCAACACCTTTAACCTCCATCCATCTCATGGATGCAAGAGACATAATGATCACAAACATTCTCTACATCATCTTAGACACGTCGGCTAGCACACTTCGTACCCGAGTTACTTCGGATGAAGCGGAAGCCCGTAAAAGGAATCGATGATGTGGTGCCCTTTCCGACGAGGAGATCGAGACCGGAGATGCCGCGAGGAGTTTGGGATAGTGGCCAAAGACCGAAGGACACGGATCGATCGGTATAGCCTTTCTATCCCTTCTCAAGATAGCTAGTTGTAGGTTAATGGTTCGATCCGGGAAAAAGTATACGATGGCACCAGTTTCAAGTTAAGAAAAAGTTTTTGTTTTCGCATTTTCGCCTCGGACAGACGTCCGGGGCGCTACCATAGACTTACAGAGTTCTCCTACAGTCACTTTTTTGGGGCTATGGGGTGTGGCTATCTAGTAATGTTACCCTGCGTGTATCCGAATACACAAAGTGATTGCGACAGACTTTTGATCGCATCAAAATCTCGTGGCAACCGATCAAATGAAACTAAATTGCTAGACTTATAAAATTCAAATGTTGTTGATTCCAAGTATTGTATCACAATATATACTAGACTATGTTAAATGTTTCGAATGAATCAAGCAACACCCACATCTCCCAATAAGCTCAACACTTGAGCGAAGTTAAAATACCCAAAACGTGCCACAGTACCTATGATCCAGCCGTAGAAGGGTCAAACCAACGTCTCACTTATGACACCGCGGAACTACGGCGAACCCTAGGGTTCAAGTAGCGGTTCCGAGGGCATAGAATCGAGTTAAGGTTTTGGTTCTTCTAGAGGATCCATAGAGTTACTTGCACGACCATTGAACACACTTAACTTATGAAAATTCCAACTCTTGGAAAACTTCAGAGGGGGTCACGGGGTGATGTTTGAAGTTCGTTCGAACTGTTAAACATAGCCTAGGTTACCATTACAATGTTAAATTATACGACGACGAAACACTCCATTTTAGTCCTGTTAGGTTAGTCTAGCACCCTATGATGAGTTTTGAAGCATCACATGTCCTAAAGTTTAAATTTTTATGGTGCTAAACGAATATATAATGGAATCGATCCTAGAAAATTAGGGTTTCGAATGAAAAAGCGAATCAAACTAGGGTTTCGAGACTACAACCTTTGTAGCTCCCTTTCGCTGGACTCCTTGGTGTCTTGGGTGTTGGAAGAAGGTCATCTTGAAGTCCTCTTACGTCCACGACGATCCACCACGGAGTTCTCCGTCCAAGCTTGCAACTTCGTAAAACCGAAGAGAACACTCTAAGCAAGTTGGCTAAACTTGCATAGAATGATGTTGTGGTTTGGAATCTCACTTCAAAAACCTTTCTTTGAGTGTGTTTAACTCACTAGAAAAACCTAGAGAGCAAATGGTGAAGGAGGATGAAGATGGTGGCTTTTCTTTTTAGCAAGTGTAGAATGATAAAAAGATGACCATCAAAAAAGAAATAAAATATAACCTTTAATATTTTATTCCTTCTTACCTCTAACCATGATTAAGTGATGGAGGGTTTATTTAACTTGATTTTTAAATGATAAAGAGAAGGATAACCCAAGGTTAGAGGTAGGTGAGCAAGGTTAGGTTAGAAGAAGAATGTAGAAGCTAACAAAGATTATCCTTTTCTTTTCAATTTGTTTTAAATCCAAAATTAAATAAAAAACCATCACTTAATCTATGGTGTGAGTCTTATATTGCCACCATTTCCATGTGCTAACAACCATGATAGATGGGTGTATGTGTGTATGCATGTATGCACATCCACATGTGCATGAAACTAGATAGAAAGAAAGAAACATATACACACATGCATACATCCATCATGTCCATGAAAGGTTTTAAGTGAGAAAACTAATGGTTAAATGATAAATCAACACTTGATTTATCAATCCGGTCATATCTCATATGACCCCACCAAAAGAAGGCCGCCCGATCAATGTCCGATATCATATACGCACATTTTAATCGGGTGCATGCGCATATCGCATACGCGCACCACAACGTTTCGCCTGGACTGGGTAACTCCTTTGTGGGACTCTAAGACTCGTCAATACGCCGGCAGAGGGTAATGATCATATCAAGTCCCCCAAGCCGCAAGCGGTCAGCTAAACGTAACGGCTACCCGGGTATTGAGCGATCAGAAGAAAACAAGCGAACCTGTTACAACTCCCGTCGAGCCAACCGACAACACTACCGTAGAGTCCGGTCTCTTCGTCAGATATGCTGCATATCGAGCCTAGGGATGGTCACGTCGACCCTAATAACTCAATAAGTCATGCCGGTGAATGGTCTATAACAGATCGAGAAACTACCGATAACACTTATCAGCAAATCTCAGCAGCCCTGGCCAGGGACTTACTGATATAACCAGTCGGGCACAGCACAGCATCAACTCCTAATACCGGGAGAGACGAAAACCCCTCCTATCGCTCATTGCCTTCGTGTGTCTCGGGACTGTACCCAACGGCCACCTGTTTGCACGACTCAGTAGAGCCGTGGTAGGGTGACAATCAAAGTACAGTGGGAGAACACACAAGACTCTATGACGATCTCGGGTCTACAGACTAACCTGTACCAGTGTCACCTGAGAACTGCTATTCGACGATAGATATAATTCCATATAGGAGTTCTCGGTGAGTCCGTCCAGTGTACCCAGTCAACACTGAGCACCCGTATATGATCTTGATGTCAAACATCGATGAATGTGGGAACATCCATCGCCCATCGCATGGGTCTAGTATCATATACGCTAGTCTACTCTGGTATATCAATGCCCCGTCTCGATATACCTTCGACTAGGGACTTTCCAGGATATGCTTATAGACTACAGATGTCCCACTAGTATGATCTCCATCATAATCAGAGCAATCAAGCCAATATCCTCAGGGCTTTATCAGCATGTATGATTGAATAATAAGCATGATCAAGTCAACATGTCAGATAAAGAAGAACCAGATAGCATACTATCATGTCGAGCAAGAATGCATACTGAATATATATACATGTATAGATACATCCACTATCATATAATGGCCTCTAGGGCATACATATATCCAACAATCTCCCACTTGCACTAAGGCCAGTTATTGGCGTATCTCATACCCAACATTTCAAAAAGTCGCTCATGCTGCGGCTGAGGGAGGGCCTTGGTGAATGGATCCGCGGCGTTATTCTTTGTGTCTACCCTTCTAATCTCGATCTCGCGGCGATCAACAATCTCCCGGATCAAATGAAAATGCCTCAGGATGTGTCTGGACCGCTGATGGGATCTGGGCTCCTTGGCTAACGCCATAGCCCCATTATTGTCACAATACAAAGGTATTGGATCAATAATGGTTGGAACTACTCCTAGCTCCGAGACGAACTTCTTCATCCAGACGGCTTCCTTGGCGGCATCATTTGCAGCAATGTACTCAGCTTCCATCGTAGAGTCTGCAACGGTATCTTGTTTGGAACTCTTCCAACTCACCGCCCCTCCATTGAGGGTAAATACAAACCCAGAGATAGATTTGCTGTCGTCCTTATCGCTCTGGAAGCTCGAATCGGTAAAGGCCTCCATTTGGAGATCTCCATTACCATACACCAAGAACAATTCTTTAGTCCTTCGCAAGTACTTAAGAATGTTCTTCACTGCTGTCCAGTGATTCTCCCCTAGGTTGGATTGATACCTGCTTACAACACTAAGTGCGTAAGCTACATCTGGGCGTGTACATAACATCGCATACATTATAGATCCTACTGCCGAAGCATAGGGTATAATACTCATGCGAGCTCTCTCTTCATCGGTCTTTGGACAAGAATCCTTGGAGAGAGTGACCCCATGGCAAGCGGGTAAGGCACCCCGCTTGGAGTCTTCCATACTAAACCTTTTTAGGATGGTGTCAATGTACCTGGTTTGGGACAATCCCAATAACCTTTTGGATCTATCCCTATAGATCCTTATGCCCAGAATGTACGTGGCATCACCCAGGTCCTTCATGGAGAACCTCAGTGATAAGAAAGATTTGACCGACTGTAGCATAGGAATATCATTTCCTATCAGAAGAATGTCGTCCACGTACGATACGAGGAATGTGACAGCTCTCCCTACAGCCTTCTTATAAACACAAGGTTCATCTGGATTTTTGATGAAATCAAACTCTTTGATGACATCATCGAAACAGATGTTCCAACTCCGTGATGCCTGCTTTAACCCATATATGGATTTAAGCAATTTACATGCTTTCCCGCTGCTCCCACTATCAATGAAGCCCTCTGGCTGATCCATATAAACGCATTCTTCCATATTTCCATTTAGAAATGCGGTTTTAACGTCCATCTGCCAGATTTCATAGTCGTAGTGAGCAGCAATAGCAAGTAGGATCCGAATGGATTTAAGCATGGCTACGGGAGAAAAAGTCTCATCATAGTCCAAACCTGGTCTTTGACGAAAACCCTTCGCCACAAGTCTTGCCTTATAGGTCTCCACCTGCCCATCTACACCAATCTTTCTTTTAAAGATCCATTTGCACCCTACAGGTTTTACCCCAGGGGGTACAACGTCCAAAGTCCATACTTTGTTGGTGTACATAGACTCCATTTCGGATCTCATGGCATCCAGCCACTTCACAGAGTCTTTACTCGTGATAGCTTGCTGAAAAATGGTAGGATCATCATCATCCATGATGCAATCTTCTCCGTTACCATCAATGAGGAAAACGTAGTACCTCTCCGGTGGACGAGAAGTCCTACCAGACCTACGGAGTGGCCGAGGTTCTTCAGTTTCTGCTGCAACAGCCGGTTCAACCAAATCGTCATTTGTAGTTTGTGTCTCTAGAACCTCTTCTAGATCCACCACCTTGCCATCATCTTTGTCTGTGAAAAACTCTTTTTCCAAGAATGTGGCATGTTGAGAAACGAACACTTTTTGTTCCTCTTTGTGATAGAATAGATATCCATAAGACTTCTTTGGATATCCCACAAAGTTACACATGACCGACCGTGTCTCGAGTTTGTCCGGATTCTGCTTTTTAACATAGGCCGGGCAACCCCAAATCTTAATTCTCTTAAGAGATGGTCTCTTCCCATGCCATATCTCATATGGCGTGGTAGACACGGTTTTGGTTGGAACCCTGTTTAGCAGAAATGCTGCAGTCTCCAATGCATGCCCCCAAAACGAGACTGGTAACTCAGCGTCACTCATCATGGACCGGACCATATCTAATAGGGTCCTATTCCGTCGTTCTGACACACCGTTGTGCTGTGGTGTGTAAGGAGGAGTGAGCTGAGAGAGAATCCCATTCTCTTTTAGGAAGTGTGCAAATTCTGTACTGAGATACTCACCACCTCGATCTGATCGAAGCATCTTGATACTCAAGCCGGTTTATTTTTCTACTTCTTGTTTATATTCAATGAATTTCTCAAAAGCTTCGGACTTGTGTTTTAATAAAAATACATGACCGAATCTTGAGAAATCGTCAGTGAACGTAATGAAATATGAAAAACCGCCTCTAGCCTGTGTAGACATTGGCCCACATACATCACTATGTATGAGGCCCAGGAGCTGAGTAGCTCTTTCTCCGTGTCCGGTAAACGGAGTTTTGGTCATTTTACCCTTGATACAAGACTGGCAAATCGCATAAGATTTATATTCAAAAGAGTTTAAATATCCATCTTTGTGTAACTTGTTTAGTCTTGTTTCGTTAATATGACCAAGTCTACAGTGCCAAAGAAAAACTTCATTTAATTCTGAAAATTTTCTTTTATTAGTGTGTTGTATACTGAAAACTGTGTGTTGATTTAGGACATATATTCCTTTGTTAAGCGTACCATACCCAACCAACATTTGATTCAGATTAATGTTCATAACATTGTTCTGCAATACAAAATTATACCCTTCATTGTCCAACAAAAAAACGGATATTATATTACATAGCATACTTGGTACAAAATAACATGGATTTAAAACCAAAATACATCCAGATGGCAACCCCAAGTGATACTCTCCCACTGCGACTGTATGTACATTGGAACCATTTCCAACGCGGAGAGTATGGTCACCTGTCCTCAAAACCTTGCTATTTCTCAGCCCCTGCATAGAATTGCAAATGTGAGAACCTGAACCGGTATCCAATACCCAGGAAGCAGAGTTTATAGAAAAACAGTTTTCAGTCACAAACGCACCTGAAGCAGAAGCATCACCATGCTTCTTCTTGAGACTTAAGTACTCCGTGCAATTGCGCTTCCAATGTCCTGTCTTGTGGCAGTGAAAACATTCGCCCTTCCCCGAGTCTCCAGCCTTGGACTTTCCCTTTCCCTTCACCTTTTTAACTCCGCCCTTAGGATTAGTGGGTTTCTTCTTTTTCTTTCCCTTGGCCTTGGCTTTCGGGCGAGAAGAGGAAGACTGTCCAATAGTCATAACGGGAGTTTTTGCTAACTTCATAGTGCTCTCTGCACTCCTTAACATATTAAGGAGTTCAGGGAGGTCCTTCTCCATGCCATGCATGTTGAAGTTCACTATAAACTGAGCAAAGGTGGAGGGGAGGGACTGCAGAATAATATCTATATATTGTTCATTGTCCATCGTCCATCCAAGGTCCTCAAGCTCTTCTATAAGAGCTATCATCTTCAGAACATGGTCTCCTACTGGTATGCCAGGGGCCATTCGCATCTGAAACAATTTCTTTGATGCTTCGTATCGTAATACGCGGGATTGCTCCCCATACAACTCCTTTGTATGGAGCAATATACCGTGAATGTCCATGTCCTCGTGTTGCTTTTGATGTGTGTTATCCATCGATGCAAGCGCGAGGCATGTGGCCGTGGCACAGTCAGCGTCCCATGTCTTGCAGACTTCAATGTCCGCAACTGAGGATTTTGGACCAAGGACGGGCGGGGCTGAAGCCGTGAGGACATATGATACTTTATCATAAGTCAAGGCGATTTTCAGATTCCTCAGCCAGTCTTTATAGTTGGTCCAATTCAGTTTGTTTTTATCTAGTAAAAGCTTGAGTCCAGTCATGGGTATCTGCCATTAAGAGAGAGAAAAGAATACACTCAGCGAAAGCTCTTGCATAGATCAGATTGGTTATTATCTTGTCTAATCGATGTTTCCCACTGCTTTTATCGAGTTTTTCTTTCAAACCTTAAAAAGAAAAACTAGCCAGGATTAATTACAGTCTACAACTTCGCTAACCGTTCAGCCAGGCCAGTGTCGGTACTTGAGGGAGGTTCCCCGTGCTTTCGCACGGACCTAATTAGAGTAAACCTCGTTTTCCCAGAGGCGGAGCCCCGTTAACACCTTTCTAGACACCTAATGAGTTAGCTAATTGTAAATTGTAAAACTCTCCTAGGAGCAACTATTGCCCACAATGGGATCGGGATCCAACCATCACATGGAAGGTATGCAATCTCATTGCAAATTTCAACTATTGAAATTCCCGATGTGGTTTTTACCCCTAATACTCGTGACCTTGGCTAAGGTCAACAAATCACGAGCACTAGTCAAGCTCAACCCTTCATTTCTTGATTGATTAGACCCGTTCACATGATCCTTGGCTAAGGTCAACAAAGTCATATGCCCGTCCTAATTAATCTGCATCATATGCGTTTGTAGGAAGAAATCACTTAGCTACCGTACACTACGCCTTGGCTAAGGTCAACAAACGTAGCACGAATACTAAGTACTCTACTTCCTAAAATGATGGAGGGTTGCGGATAATTTTTAAGAAAATCTTTAACGCTTTGAGCTTGATATCGTTATAGAATCAAGTGGTTTTAAAAAGGAGTGGCTTAAGCTCCGCAGTTTTTGAAATATAGCTTTTTCATAAAAAGCCAGTGGTTTTTCAAATTCGATTCTACAACATCTTTTAGGTTTATTTTCTTTACATTAATCACATTAATGTAATCCCATCATTTAAGTCCTTAAGCCAATCACAGAAAAGAAACGAAAATAACACGTACGCTTATGCCATCCGCATTCGCCGCAATGTTCCGTTATGCACCGTTAGGTTACTTAACTAACAGCATACCGGGACGGGACTAGCGTGGGTGTAAAACATAAGCAACGTCTACTATATATCATATATATAATATGTCATTCGTCTCAGATATCACAGAACACAGGCAGCAGAAATATAGATATAACGTGGGATATACTAGGACGTCCGTATTTAGTATTTAGCCAGAATAGAAAATACGGATTCCACAGTCGCGATGAATAGCCAAGCCCACACCCTGGACCCCTACGAGAGCGGCAAGTGACCCTGCCAATTCTGGAGTTTAGGAGACCCGGTCTCGACTCCTCGAGATGGCCTCCCACTGAACCCCAGAACCCGGTCACCTGTGCTCCCCTCCTTGGGTCCATCCTAATGCGGAAAAGTAAATAATATACAACACTGGTGACACAACCTCAACCCGGAAGTGTCCCAAATAAAAGAATATTACATTACATTTGAATTTACATGAATGAAAATATAAAACTCTCATCTCACAAAAAAAAACCCGGCTATTCAATCGCGACAATCCTGCACATCATATCTCAGCAACACATAATATCTCATATCATCAACGTAAGTAAGTATGCATACCCCAATTGTCGTTGATTTATAGCAACGAAACCGGCGATATCGTACATACTACACTTACGGTCACATAAAAGAAAGTGTAAAACTGCAATATCTGGAATCCACATTCGCTTTAGACATCGCAAATGCGAGATATCACATATTCCGTATTTCATGTCTCGTAATATGAATTCCATACATTGCATCACATTCCGGATAAACAGACAGTATTGAAGTTTCCGAACGAACGATCAAACACCCAGGATTCACTAAAGCCCAACACTTGAGCAGAGTTCAAACACCTGGAGTGTGTCACAGTAGTAGCGATCCAGCCGTAGAAGGGTCAAGCCAACGCCTCACATGTGGCACGCCGTACTGCCCCAAACCCTAAGGTTCAAAGGGCAGTTCAAGACGGTCACATAATCGAGTTAAGGTTTGTTGTCTTCTAGAGGGACCACCACAAAAAGACTTGCACGTATCTCCAAAGCATTTAAACCCCGTGAATAGTGAGCAAATGATACTCGTTCAAACACTTCAACACTTTCTAATTTACCCGGAAAAGCTACGAAATGAAAATACCGATCAAAACTACGCGTCCAAAACTATCTCCAGAAAATGCAGTACTATATTCAGATTAAACATACCTAAAACAGTATACTAGCAGATCCAGGAATTATGGTGCAATTTTTATAGCAAGATGCCACTGTACGGCCGCGGAGCCGCGGCCTAAGCAAGGAATTGCCGCGGTTCCGCGGCCATATGAACAGTTCACTTGATCGTATTTCACCATTATTCTTAGTTTTCCCTGCTGTATTTTTTAAGTATTTTTAATCCTGAAAAATGTCAGATTTTAAAATTTGTCCAGAGAGGGTCCAAAAGTTCGTATTTTTTTTTCGATCGGGATTTTTACTTCGTAAAAGCGTCGCCTAATGTTCTAGGTCGGCTCTGATACCAATGTTAGGTTAGTCTAGCACCCTATGATGAGTTTTGAAGCATCACATGTCCCAAAGTTTAAATTTTTATGGTGCTAAACGAACATATAATGGAATAGATCCTAGAAAATTAGGGTTTCGAATGAAAAAGCGAATCAAACTAGGGTTTCGAGACTACAACCTTTGTAGCTCCCTTTCGCTGGACTCCTTGGTGTCTTGGGTGTTGGAAGAAGGTCCTCTTGAAGTCCTCTTACGTCCACGACGATCCACCACGGAGTTCTCCGTCGAAGCTTGCAACTTCGTAAAACCGAAGAGAACACTCTAAGCAAGTTGGCTAAACTTGTATAGAATGATGTTGTGGTTTGGAATCTCACTTCAAAAACCTTTCTTTGAGTGTGTTTAACTCACTAGAAAAACCTAGAGAGCAAATGGTGAAGGAGGATGAAGATGGTGGCTTTTCTTTTTAGCAAGTGTAGAATGATAAAAAGATGACCATCAAAAAAGAAATAAAATATAACCTTTTATATTTTATTCCTTCTTACCTCTAACCATGATTAAGTGATGGAGGGTTTATTTAACTTGAGTTTTAAATGATAAAGAGAAGGATAACCCAAGGTTAGAGGTAGGTGAGCAAGGTTAGGTTAGAAGAAGAATGTAGAAGCTAACAAAGATTATCCTTTTCTTTTCAATTTGTTTTAAATCCAAAATTAAATAAAAAACCATCACTTAATCTATGGTGTGAGTCTTATATTGCCACCATTTCCATGTGCTAACAACCATGATAGATGGGTGTATGTGTGTATGCATGTATGCACATCCACATGTGCATGAAACTAGATAGAAAGAAAGAAACATATACACACATGCATACATCCATCATGTCCATGAAAGGTTTTAAGTGAGAAAACTAATGGTTAAATGATAAATCAACACTTGATTTATCAATCCGGTCATATCTCATATGACCCCACCAAAAGAAGGCCGCCCGATCAATGTCCGATATCATATACGCACATTTTAATCGGGTGCATGCGCATATCGTATACGCGCACCACAACGTTTTGCCTGGACTGGATAACTCCTTTGTGGGACTCTAAGACTCGTCAATACGCCGGCAGAGGGTAATGATCATATCAAGTCCCCCAAGCCGCAAGCGGTCAGCTAAACGTAACGGCTACCCGGATATTGAGCGATCAGAAGAAAACAAGCGAACCTGCTACAACTCCCGTCGAGCCAACCGACAACACTACCGTAGAGTCCGGTCTCTTCGTTTGATATGCTGCATATCGAGCCTAGGGATGGTCACGTCGACCCTAATAACTCAATAAGTCATGCCGGTGAATAGTCTATAACAGATCGAGAAACTACCGATAACACTTATCAGCAAATCTCAGCAGCCCTGGCCAGGGACTTACTGATATAACTAGTCGGGCACAGCACAGCATCAACTCCTAATACCGGGAGAGACGAAAACCCCTCCTATCGCTCATTGCCTTCGTGTGTCTCGGGACTGTACCCAACGGCCACCTGTTTGCACGACTCAGTAGAGCCGTGGTAGGGTGACAATCAAAGTACAGTGGGAGAACACACAAGACTCTATGACGATCTCGGGTCTACAGACTAACCTGTACCAGTGTCACCTGAGAACTGCTATTCGACGATAGATATAATTCCATATAGGAGTTCTCGGTGAGTCCGTCCAGTGTACCCAGTCAGCACTGAGCACCCGTATATGATCTTGATGTCAAACATCGATGAATGTGGGAACATCCATCGCTCATCGCATGGGTCTAGTATCATATACGCTAGTCTACTCTGGTATATCAATGCCCCGTCTCGATATACCTTCGACTAGGGACTTTCCAGGATATGCTTATAAACTACAGATGTCCCACTAGTATGATCTCCATCATAATCAGAGCAGTCAAGCCAATATCCTCAGGGCTTTGTCAGCATGTATGAGTGAATAATAAGCATGATCAAGTCAACATGTCAGATAAAGAAGAACCAGATAGCATACTATCATGTCGAGCAAGAATGCATACTGAATATATATACATGTATAGATACATCCACTATCATATAATGGCCTCTAGGGCATACATATATCCAACAAGTCCTATAGCAAAATTTACATCACATGAAAATTCGGACCAAGCAAACAATACCTGAAACCCCAAAATGAGCACACCAGAGCACAAAACAAAAACGACACCAATTGGAGCAATTAGGGACGGCCTCCCCGGTTTTTAGGTGAATGTGCTCGGTTGAAATCCGAGCTTCTGGTCTCGTTTTTGTTCTGTGCACTTTAGGTATCACATACATGACTTTGCACTTGTTTGCAAAATTTTTACAATCCTTTTCAAAATCAACAGAGAGCATTATGTGCAGGGTTCCAGAAATTGTGTGTTTACGGATTTGTTTCATTTCCGTATTAATCTAACATCGTCTAAATTTCTATTGTAACGTTTCTGAAATCGTTTTGCGAATTTTCCCGTTTTAGGGCAAAATTGTCGGTTTTTCCCGTTTTAACCCGATTTCGATCAAACGTCCGTATAACCTTACCGGCACTTTTTTTAGCTAAAATAAAGCTTGTGCATGAACTTTAGGGGTATTTGGGAGGTTTTGGTTCAGATAGATTTTTTCCCAAATAAAATATTATTTTAGCCGGTAAAATATGCACGTAAATCGGGAAATTTCTTCTAAATGAAAATTCTTGGGAATTATCACCACAATTACTTTAGAACCTTCTTTTTAAATATCTAGATTTTTATGGTGAAAGGATTTATTTTTTTTAAAAAAATAAAGAAAAAGAAAAGTAGTGTGAACATAAGCTTTGTTTTATTATCCAATTATTCCATTTTTCTTCTAGAAAATTCTACCCTTCACCAAAAACACCCCCACACCTTGCTTTGGCTGGCCACATCATCTCCTTGCTGCCCTCTCTTTTTCTAAACTCATTTCTTCACTTTTAAAGCTTCAAAAATCATGAAAAATCCAAATAAATTCATAGAAATTCAAATAAAATCCAAAACCTTCTTTATTCTTCACAAAAGTTGCTTGGATCTTCATTCTAGTGAGGATTTTGGAGGCTAAAGTTTGGTTTTATCCTTGATTCAAGTGGTGTTCTTGAAGGTATAAAACCCTAACCCTAATCTCTAATTGTTAAGTTTAAATCTTTATGCTAGCTTAATTAGATGTTAGTTTAAGCTTTAAATTTCATGTTTCAAAATTCTAAAAATGGTTTTAGAAATTCAAGTTAAGGTTAAAGCTTAATTTAAGTGTTTAATATTTAATTGAAGTGTTAATTTGTGAATTGGAAAAGCTTAACCTAGTAGAAAATGCTAATTTTTGCTAATTACTACTTTGTCTAATTAAGGGTTTTGCTTACTAGGTTTTTGCTAAAACTTAATTAAGCAAGTTTAAAAATATAGAAATGGTTTAAATGGTTTAACCTTGCTATTTGAAGATGTTTGTAGACTATAGTTTTGGTAAAACTCGTAGTTTTGTGCTATAAAGTTAAATACTGCCTACTAGATTTTGGTAACTTTTAGGCGTGGGTTTCTTTTAACATTGCGACGTTATTTATATTGAGACCATGTTTATTATTTTGTTTTGAATGCACGATCGGGACGATCAGAATCTAGACTAGGTGTTTCGTAGTTTGGCGACCCTAGTTAGGATTTTTGGTCGATGTCGTGCGCGTTAGATACGCTAAGCGCGCAGTGTAATTTTCAGGGCATTATTCTTGCGTTTCGATGTCTTTTCGTCGATGTAGAATATATGCTTATGTGATGTGTTTGTGAAATTTTAGGTTCGCAAGCGGGGACTTCGGACGCTACGACAAGGGGAAACAGGTGGTAGGATTCACCTAGTTTGGAGCGTTGGTGAGTAGATTTAACATCTACAGGGAAATCGCCCGCATGGCGTTATGCGTCAGGGCTAGAGAATTTATTACTTGTCGCATATTCTACGTTATTGTTAGAATTGTGCCTTTACCCTATTACTTAGATGTAGTTGTGCCTGGACTGGTAGTAGTAGGACACTACACATATTATTGACGATTCATGTTGCACGAGCACTGATTGTATGCTACACACACCGTCAATAATTGCCATGTCACGCATAACCCACTTATAGATATAATATTGCTTGGTTAGGGACATTGAGACTTTAATTCATATTTCTTTACGCATTGACTTATAGCATACATGTATACCTACATGCTTACACATATGTTCTGACATACTTACATGCTAGTTACCTGTATACCTATAGAGTATTGTACCATTAGTGATAGGTACATGCACACTTTACGTCATAGCTACAGGTACCTTGCACATACTATTCTTATACCCAGGGGGTATACTATATCATTACTTATAGGTAGATACATATATCTTGCTATACCTTTATGTTGCACATATATCTGGCTATAGCTACATGTTTACCTTTACTTGATATTATTTTAGAATTGGAGAGATTAGGAACCGCATGATATTATATTAACTTGTTACAGTTAATTGCTGCTTTTCCTCTATATGCTCGCATTTCAAATTTATGATGCGTATACTTTATTCATGGATTTTCGCATTGAGATATGGATTTTTCATTATGTTTTCTGGATTCGGGAACCGTGGTAGTTCATGAAATTATGCATTATTTGAAAAACTCGATTTCCCTTGATATAATATTTCAGCAGCCACCATGAGATTTGTCGTTTACGATGTGTATACCCCACGCGAGAAAAGGAGAGATCCGTGTGCGGGTACATGGTGGGGCCCGGAGGTACCACGAAGCAAGAACGATGTCGTGGTGTCAGGCGATGAGGCTTAGGGGAACCATACTATCCGGTGACAGGACCAATGACTCAGCGGCTATCATGTGGATACCGACGGGAGTCATGTACGTATGGATACGTCGAGAGGCGAGGGTCAGAGCTAGGCACTCGAGCTTTCGGGATAGCGTATGATACGTACCTATCAGGGGGCCAGTCATGGAGACAGCACCTGATAGATCAGTATTTCTGTGTCGATGCTTGGCACATTGGTTTCATGATATTTCTAATTACTCCTTTGTATATATAACAGGGGATTGAGCCGCTGTTATACATACTCTTACACCAATATTAGTGGAATGGGACGCTAATATATGTGTATTGACCTCATCATATTTATTTACGCCATTATATTTAGGATGTTAGAATTTTGCTGGAGATTTGATTCGGGATATAAGAGATTCATTTGAGATTGGATACTGGATAGATATGTAAGATCTACTTACTGTTGTACATTCGAGTTATGTGAGATATAGTTGATATGGTACATACGAGATATGTAAGATCTACTTTCTGTTGTACATTCGAGATATGTGAGATATACTTGATATTGTACATACGAGATATGTGAGATCCATTTGATTTTGTACATTCGATATATGTGAGATATACTTAAGGTTGTACATTCGGGATATATGAGATATACTTGATATTGTGCAATTGAGGAGATGTGATACTTAGATAATATGATAGCCAATTTGGGGGCTGATTTGAGGAATTGGGATTTAAATTGTCTTGCTGGATTGTGATCCTACCACGATGTAAGGATTCCGTGGAAATGACACACTTCACTCCATACCTCACCTTTATCTGTTTGTGCACTGCTTCATGTATTAGTAGTACCTGTTAGTGTACCTTTCATGATTGTTGCACATTTACTTTCTCATATCCCTATTGCATGATTATTGCATACTGTTGTCATATCATCATTGCTTTATATATTGGTTGTACCTGCTAGTGTATTTTCCATTATTCTGCATTCATATGACATGTTATTTCTGTTAATTGCATATCTTAGATTCACGCTTTAGGTGCATACTTGCGATTACCAGCATATGTTATTTACTATCTGTAGGGTTCCTAGGCACACTATAGAGGTCTCATAAGGCATCGAACATGCCAATTTCAAATTTTATGGGTGCCGAGAAACCCTAATACGGATCGTTGGCTAGAAATCTAGGCGAATATATAAACTAGTTAACACTTAACTAAAGTTTAAACGAAAATACAACCTTTGTAGATCCGGTGCTCCACCTCCATAGCTCCGCAACGAAGTCCCCTCGCTGTCCAAATGAATTCCCGGGCTCTAGCGTCGGCTTCGTCGGAGAAATGGCGAGCTAGGTCGTCGATGTCCATGCCGAAGATGATCTACGTCGAGGCATCGCTAGATCAAGCTCCACCTTCACCAAGCCATGATAACTTATGAAGGAAACACACTCTACTACTTGGAAAGAGGTAGAGGATGAAGAAATAGGAAGTGGGTAGACTTTAGAATTGGATTTCTCACTTGTTTTCATCAATCACCATTGATGAAGTAAGCTTCTTCATGTGAAGAAGATGAAGAAGAAGAAGATAATTGTTATGATAAGTTATTAGAAAATATAAAATAAAAGAATACTTATCATAATCTTAACCTTAGTTAAGGGTAGAGAATTGACTAAGGTTGGGTTGAATGGTTAGGGTTAAGGATGAGAACAAAAAAGTCATCAAGTCAAAGCTTCATGAAGCTTCAACTAAAAACAAATGAAGCCATCATTCATTTATCTTTCAATTTATTCATAATGAATAAATAAATAAGATAAGTGAATAAGTAAAACCCTAATCAACAACTTAATCTTGGTTTAATTCCATACACTTAACCAAAAAGCATGTATCATCAAACATGATACAATCAAGTGCACAAAAGTATATCACATATACAACTTGTGAACTTCAAGTGAGAAAATCCATTTAAAGTGAACCAATACTAGTTAATGCAAAGTAATATATCAAATATATAATTATGCATTAAATCATTAAATCAACACTTGATTCAATGATCCGGTCATGTCTCACACAACCGACTAGTATTCAATGTATCGGCTTATCGAATCAATACTTGATTCGATACCTAGGTTATATCGCATACAACCATTCGATACATTCATCGCGAGAATAGAATACGGTATCACATACACGCATTATTCTCGGTCCCGCACATATCTCATATGCGCTCCTATTTCGTTTCGCTTGAGCCAGGAAACCTCTGTATAGGACTCTAAAGACTCGTCAATACGCCGGCAGCAGATGATGATCATATCAAACACCCACAAGCCGCAAGCGGTCTGCTAAACGTAACGGCCACCCGGGTATTGAGCGATCAGATGATCGACGAGCAAGCCCGCTCACACTCCAGTGAATCCAACCAGTAACACTACCGTACAGTCCGGTCTGATCGTCTGATATGTCGCATATCTCGCCTAGGGGTGGTAAACGTCAGACCCCAATAGCTCGATAAGTCGTGTCGATATGAGGTCTATAACACTTCGAGAAACTACTGGTAACACTTACCAGTAAATCTCAGCAACCCTGGCCAGGGATTTCCTGTTATAGCCAATCGAACACAGCGCAACATCAACCCCCTATACCGGGAGAGACGAATCCCCTCCTATCGCTCATTGCCTCCATGTGACTCGGGACTGTACCCAAAAACCACCGTTTTGCACGCCCTCTTGGACGTGGTAAGATGGAAATCAAAGCACAGTGGGAACCACACAAGACTCTATGACGATCTCGGGTCAACAGACTACTCTGTACCAGTGTCACCAGAGAACTGCCATCTGACGTGAGGTATAATACCATCTGGGAGTTCTCGGCGAGTCCGTCCAGTGTACCCAATCTCTACTGAGCACCCGTATACCATCTCTGATGTCAAACACTGATGGATATGGGATCATCCATCGCCCATCTGTATGGGTCGAGAAGGTACACGCTAGTCTACTCTGGTATATCGATTCCCCGTCTCGATACACCCACGACTAGGGACTTTGAAGGATGTACTTATGGACTACCATGTCCCGACTAGTATGATCCGCATCATAGTCCAGGTAGTCAAGTACACATCCTAAGGGCTTTACCAACATGTAACAGAGAGACAATCAGTATACACGTTAAGGTAAAGATCAACCAGATAGCATACTATCATGTCGAGCAAGAAAGTCCTCCCTATATATGTCCCAGCATCCACTACAATATACATCCAATGTACAGTAATGGCCTCTAGGGCATACATATAACTAACAATCTCCCACTTGCACTAGGGCCATCTGTAGCAGTGGTTGTAGTATCTCATACTCAACCATCCCATAAAAGTCTCTCTCTGGGAACAGGCCTTTGTGAGTGGATCCGCTGTGTTGTCCTCTGAGTCTACTCTCCTAACCTCGATCTCCCTGGAGATCAACCATCTCCATGATCAAGTGATACTGTCTTAGAATATGTCTGGATCACTGATGGGACCGGCGTTCCTTGGCATAAGCCACAACTCCATTGTCACACAATGGGAGGAACATAGTTCATCTCATGAACCAATATACACCCAAACAGCCTCTTTGGTAGCATCTTAAGTAGCGATGTATCCAGCCTTTATCATCTAGTATGTCACGGTATCTAGCTTGGAACTCTTCCAACATACCGTCCCTTTACTGATGGTAAAGACAATGCCTGTGACTGACATTCAGTCGTCTTTATCACCCTGGAACCCTTCCAGTGATTCTCCCCAGGACCAATTGATACCATCTCACTACAACTAGTGAGAATTCTAACATCCAATTAGATCTATCTCATAGATCCAAAACCCAGGATTTAGGAAGCATCACTTTGATCCTATATGGAGAATCATTGCGATAAGCGGAGATTGACCGAGCGTAGCATAGGAAACTCCTTTGTTATCAAGAGTATGTCATCCACGTACTCTATGAGGATCAACACCATACTCCCTACTACCTTTTTGTTTATACAAGGTTCATCTACCATTTTGATGATGTCAAACTCTTTGACTATTCCATCAAAACAGATGTTCCAACTCCGCGATGCCTGCTTTATCCTATAAAGCATCTTGCACACGTTTCCGCTGCTCCCACTGTCTACGAGGCCCTCTGGTTGTGTACTTATAGACGCATTCTTCTAAAACATCATTTAGAAAAGCAGTCATGACACCCAACCACCAGATATCGTAGTCATGGTATGTAGCCGTGGCAAGTAGGATCTGGATGGACTTAAGCATAGATACTTGAAAAGGTTTCATCATAATCCACGCTTGGTCGATGACGAAAAGCTTTAACAAGTCTAGCTTTGAAAGTCTCAACTTTTCCATTTACACCAAGTAATCTTCTCAAGATATACTTGCTCCTGATGGGGATTTAACCCTTCAGATATAGCAACCAAAGTCCATACTTTGTTGGTGTACATGGATTCCATCTCAGATCACTAAGATCCAGCCATTCTTACAGAGTCTCACTCCTGATGGCCAGCTCGAAACTAGTTGGGTCATCATCTCATGATGCAATCCTCGCTCCCACTGTCATAGAGAAACCGAAGTATCTCTCAGGTGGGTGAGGAACCCTACTAGATCGGCGGAGAGGCTGAGGTTCGTTGGTTTCTACTGAATCCTCTGGTTGTACCAAATCATCTGTTGTAGTTTGTATAGCTGGAACACTTCCAGTTCTACATAACAGATCTTGCCTCGAGCTTGTCCGGATTTTGCTTTTAGACATAGGCCGGACAACCCCAAATCTTAACTAGCTTAAGACATTGGCTCTACCCTTTCCATATCTCATATGGAGTGGTAGGCAACTGATTTGATTCGAACCTATTCAATAGGTATGCAGCTTCTCAAGTGCATAACCCCTAAAAGGAAATAGGTAACTCAGTAATACTCATCATAGAGCACACCATATCATATAGGGTGTGATTGCTCCGCCCCGATATACCATCGTGCTATGGTGTATTCGGAGGAGTAATGCCGAGAGAGAATCTCATTCTCCTTTAGAATAGTCCAGGATTTCCGTGCTCAAGTATTCTCCTCCTTGATCACATCAAAGGACATAATACTTATACCCGTATTTTGGTTCTCTACTTCTAACTTATATTCTGTGAATATCTCAAAAGGTTCAGACTTGTGTTTCAACAGGAACATATGTCTGAATCTAAAGAGATCATCAGAGAACGTAATGAAGTATAAAGAACCGATCTTGGCATGTGTAGACTGGGGACCGTACATACATCAACATGTATCAATCCCAAGAGTTTACTAACTCTTTCTCTGTTTCCAGTAAACGGAGCTATGGTCATCTTATCTCTGTGACATGACTGGCAAGTTTCACCAGATGTAAATTCAAACTGATTTAAATATGCATCTATATGTAACTTCAGCTAGTCGGGTCGCATTGATATGACCTAGTCTACAATGCCTCAAGAAGGATTCGTTCATTTCTGAACTCTTCCTCTTATGTGTGATCCATATACTAAGAACTGTAGTTTGATTTAGAACATCAACGCTTTTAGATAACGTGCCTGAACCGATCAACTTTTGATATAGGAAATGTTCAAAACATTATCCAACAATACAAAATTTTATCATTTCTTTACTATTAAAGAGACTGATATGATTTTGTATATCAGGTTCGGTATCTAATAACATTCGTTCAGAATCAATGTATTTGGAATACAGGGTGACAGTGACCAACAGACTTGGCTGCAACACTTGCCCCGTTTTCTGCCTCATGAAACTTATCACCCGTTCTCAATTCTCTACCTTTCTGTAGCCCTATGTAACAAATTACATATCTGGGATCCTGATCTGGTATCACATACCCAGGACGTAAAGGATACTGAGAGACAGTTCTCTGTAACGAACACACCCGAAGATGATGCATCAACATGCAATTTCTTCGTTTGGGCGGCACGGGAAATCTGGTATTCCCCAATTTCCTGCTCTGTCTTATAACAATTATAAGTTGGAGCGGGACCAACGTTCCCCAGCTCAGTATAACAAGCGGGTTCGGTCAATAATCCGTATTATTATCTTGATTAAGGCGTGACATGGTCGCTACCTGGAGAGAGAGAGAAGAAAACACTCAGCGTGCGCTCTTGCAAGAATAGATTGGTTTTTATTTTATCTAATCAGGATGGCTCCCACTGCTTTTTATCAAATCTTCCTTCAAACCCTAAAAGGAAAGACTAGCCGGGATGAATTACACACTACAAGTTCGCCAATCTTTCAGCCAGGCCAGTGTCGGTACTTTGAGGGAGGTCCCCCGTGCTTTCGCACGAACCTAATTAATGTAAACCTTGTTTTCCCAGAGGCGTAACCCCGTTGACACCTTTCTAGACACCTACTTGATCGGCTAATTGTAATGTATAAAACTCTTCCAGGAGTAACTCTTTCTCGCAGCGGGTATCGGGATCCAACTATCTCATAGAAGGTATGCAATCTCATTGCAAATTTCAACACTTGAAATTCCCGATAATATTTTGCCCCATGCGATCTATGACCTTGACTGAGTCAACAAACCATAGACCGCAAGTAAAGTTCAACCCGTCATTTCTCGATTGAATTAAACCCACCCGCACGACCCTTGACTGAGTCAACAAGGCCGCACGACTACCCTAATCCAATCGCATCATATGCTTTGCAGGTAAGCAATAATCAGCTACCGCACACTACGCCTTGACTGAGTCAACAAACGCAGCACGAATACTAACTATTACCTATCTGAAATGACGGAGGGCTACGACAGGTTTTTAAGAAAACCTTTTGCGTAATGAACTTTATATCGTTGTAGAATCAACTGATTTTGAAATGGAGTGCTTTTGAGGCTTTTCTAGTTTTGCTAAAGGAGTCACTCCCGGTGAAGGGATCGTCGGTCCTTTCCTCGTCGAATGAGGTGCGGGATATATCATATATATCACTGTGCAAAGCAAAAACACTTAAAAGCAATCAAAAGACAAACCGAGTGTGTAGCATCTGCCAGTTATTGCTAAAGGAGTCACTCCCGGTGAAGGGATCTCGGTCCTTTCCTCATCGAATAAGGTGCAGGATATATCACATATACCGCTGTGCAAAGCAAGAACTGTAGCTACCTGTTTTATTTTGAAATTCGATTCTACAACATCTTAGGTTTCTTTTATTTCATTAATCACATTAATGAAGTCCCATCATTTAAGTACCTAAACATCACAGATAAATACGACGTACACTTATGCCATCCGCATTCGCCTCGATGTCCCCTCGTGCACCGTTAGGTTAGGTAACTAACGGCAGAGCGGGGCAGGGCTAGCGCGGGTGTAAAACATAAGTAACGTCTATATAATATATCATATATACTATATACTGTATCTATCAAAGAACATCACATGATCACATCACAGATATCGCAGCAGAAGAAACATATGAAATATTGGATATACTAGGACATCCGTGTTTTCAATACGAGCCAGTATAAAACACGGATTCCACGGTCGTGATGAATAGCCAAACCCACACCCCTAGACCCCTACGAGAGCGGCAAGCAACCCTGCCAATTCTAGAGTTAGGAGACCCGGACTCGACTCCTCGAGTTGGTCTCCCACTGGACTCCAGAACCCGGTTACTCGTGCTCCCCTCCTTGGGTCTATCCTAGTGCGGAAAAGTAAATAATATACAACGGGTGACATCTTCCGCAACCTGGAAGTGCCCCAATAAAAGAATATTACATACAAGTTTTTACATGAATGAAAATGAAAAACACTCATCTCACATAAAAACCCCCGGCTATTCAAACACGACGATCCAATATAACATATCCAGCAACACATAACATCATATGTCATCATCGTAAGTAAATATGTCCATCCCAATTGTCGTTGACATATAGCAACGAAACCGGCGACATCACATATTATACTTACGGTCACAGAAAAGAAAGTGTAAAACTACAACAGTTGGAATCCACAACCTCCTCAGACATCGCATGCCTGACCAAATGAATTACTTAGACATCGCATGCCTAACAATTATAAACCCCGCATTTTAGTCTCAAAATCGAAAATACTTTTCAATATCAAGTCGGGCAATTCAACAGGATTCCCGACATTTTGATCGAATGCTCGTCGCAAACTTTAGTAGGCGGCCGCACCCCCGATACCGTCGACGAAGTGCACCAAGGCGGAACACCGCTACCGCGAGCACCCGGACGGATGCTTTCGGCGACGGGGTTCTCCTACAGTCACTTGGTCGGGGCTATGGCGTGAGGCTGTCTATTAAGTTTACCCGGCGAGTATCCGCGTACGCTACGTGATTGCGACGGAATTTTGATCACATCAAAATTCCGTGGCAACCGATCAAGTGAGACTAAACTGCTATGTTTATAACATTCATTCAGTTATCTTATAACTTTTGTGAATTCCAATTATTGTATCACATTCCGGATAAATAGAAAATGTTAAACTTTCCGATCGAACATTCGAACACCCAAGTTTTCCCGATACAGATCAACACATGAAACAAGTCTAACAACATTCAGTTCGCGCCTCAGTACCAACGGTCCAGCCGTAGAAGGGTCAAGCCAACGCCTCACATGTGGCACGCCGTACTGCCCCAAACCCGAAGGTTCAAAGGGCAGTTCAAGATGGTCACATAATCGAGTTAAGGTTTGTTGTCTTCTAGAGGGTCCATCGAGTTACTTGCACTACTTAGAACGTCGTTAAACTACGGAAAAATCCAACACTTGGAAATTTCCCGACAGGGGAAAAATTGGGTATTTATATCCGGTCGAACATTTTAACATATTCAAAAATTTATCCGGAAAGCCACACAGACAAAATTTGATAATCCGATCGAACATTCGAATCCCCAAAACAACTCAGAAAATAAAACTCTGGAAAAAAAATTAAAAAATTACCAGGAAAACCAGAATTAAAAACTAAGAATTAAGGTGCAAATTTCGAAGCACAAAAAGACAAAGTTGCCGCGGAACCGCCGCATGAGCAGACTCATGCCGCGGATCCGCGGCGAGATTATGGAATTACGCGCTCGAATTTTTCAGTAATCCTTATATCTTCCTGCTGATTTTTCTGAATATTTTTAATCTGGAAAAAATCACGATTTTGAAAATTGTCCAGAGAGCTATTTTTGAGTTGGGTTTCGGGTTCATTCGGGTTTCAAATTCCGTCTAGACTTCGCCTAAGGCTCTAGCTAGGCTCTGATACCACTGTAGGGTTCCTAGGCACACTATAGAGGTCTCACAAAGCATCGAACATGCCAATTTCAAATTTTATGGGTGCCGAGAAACCCTAATACAGATCGTTGGCTAGAAATCTAGGCGAATATATAAACTAGTTAACACTTAACTAAAGTTTAAACAAAAATACAACCTTTGTAGATCCGGTGCTCCACCTCCATAGCTCCGCAACGAAGTCCCCTCGCTGTCCAAATGAATTCCCGGGCTCTAGCGTCGGCTTCGTCGGAGAAATGGCGAGCTAGGTCGTCGATGTCCATGCCGAAGATGATCTACGTCGAGGCATCGCTAGATCAAGCTCCACCTTCACCAAGCCATGATAACTTGTGAAGGAAACACACTCTACTACTTGGAAAGAGGTAGAGGATGAAGAAATAGGAAGTGGGTAGACTTTAGAATTGGATTTCTCACTTGTTTTCATCAATCACCATTGATGAAGTAAGCTTCTTCATATGAAGAAGATGAAGAAGAAGAAGATAATTGTTATGATAAGTTATTAGAAAATATAAAATAAAAGAATACTTATCATAATCTTAACCTTAGTTAAGGGTAGAGAATTGACTAAGGTTGGGTTGAATGGTTAGGGTTAAGGATGAGAACAAAAAAGTCATCAAGTCAAAGCTTCATGAAGCTTCAACTAAAAACAAATGAAGCCACCATTCATTTATCTTTCTATTTATTCATAATGAATAAATAAATAAGATAAGTGAATAAGTAAAACCCTAATCAACAACTTAATCTTGGTTTAATTCCATACACTTAACCAAAAAGCATGTATCATCAAACATGATACAATCAAGTGCACAAAAGTATATCACATATACAACTTGTGAACTTCAAGTGAGAAAATCCATTTAAAGTGAACCAATACTAGTTAATGCAAAGTAATATATCAAATATATAATTATGCATTAAATCATTAAATCAACACTTGATTCAATGATCCGGTCATGTCTCACACAACCGACTAGTATTCAATGTATCGGCTTATCGAATCAATACTTGATTCGATACCTAGGTTATATCGCATACAACCATTCGATACATTCATCGTGAGAATAGAATACGGTATCACATACACGCATTATTCCCGGTCCCGCACATATCTCATATGCGCTCCTATTTCGTTTCGCTTGAGCCAGGAAACCTCTGTGTAGGACTCTAAAGACTCGTCAATACGCCGGCAGCAGATGATGATCATATCAAACACCCACAAGCCGCAAGCGGTCTGCTAAACGTAACGGCCACCCGGGTATTGAGCGATCAGAAGATCGACGAGCAAGCCCGCTCACACTCCAGTGAATCCAACCAGTAACACTACCGTACAGTCCGGTCTGATCGTCTGATATGTCGCATATCTCGCCTAGGGGTGGTAAACGTCAGACCCCAATAGCTCGATAAGTCGTGTCGATATGAGATCTATAACACTTCGAGAAACTACTGGTAACACTTACCAGTAAATCTCAGCAACCCTGGCCAGGGATTTCCTGTTATAGCCAATCGAACACAGCGCAACATCAACCCCCTATACCGGGAGAGACGAATCCCCTCCTATCGCTCATTGCCTCCATGTGACTCGGGACTGTACCCAAAAACCACCGTTTTGCATGCCCTCTTGGACGTGGTAAGATGGAAATCAAAGCACAGTGGGAACCACACAAGACTCTATGACGATCTCGGGTCAACAGACTACTCTGTACCAGTGTCACCAGAGAACTGCCATCTGACGTGAGGTATAATACCATCTGGGAGTTCTCGGCGAGTCCGTCCAGTGTACCCAGTCTCTACTGAGTACCCGTATATCATCTCTGATGTCAAACACCGATGGATATGGGATCATCCATCGCCCATCTGTATGGGTCGAGAAGGTACACGCTAGTCTACTCTGGTATATCGATGCCCCGTCTCGATACACCCACGACTAGGGACTTTGAAGGATGTACTTATGGACTACCATGTCCCCACTAGTATGATCCGCATCATAGTCCAGGTAGTCAAGTACACATCCTAAGGGCTTTACCAATATGTAACAGAGAGACAATCAGTATACACGTTAAGGTAAAGATCAACCAGATAGCATACTATCATGTCGAGCAAGAAAGTCCTCCCTATATATGTCCCAGCATCCACTACAATGTACATCCAATGTACAGTAATGGCCTCTAGGGCATACATATAACTAACACTATTCACGAGTTGGCAACTCACCCCCATTGTGCCACAGTGTTTGCAGGTGTTCCTCAGGATAGTCAGAGGCAGGCTATTATCACACATCTTATCATCTTTTGCTACGGATACCGGATCAGCTCACAATGTGCAGTTTGCTTAGGTGGGTTTTGTGGTTATTCGTGGTATTGTATATTCGTTGTATCCATGTACTCTCCATCTACTATTTTTCATATTGACTTAGAGACTTGGTGAGGACGATGTTTTATATTATGTTGGATTTGTTGGATTTTATACAGTTTCCTTTTTATCGTCTTCTATTTCTTCGCTACGGCATCGTATATTTGTTGTGGTGGTTGTTTTCCGCCTTTGGGCGTGGATTTGCTCCCGTTGGAGATGCTTTACTTTTATTTATGTTGTACCCACTTTTGGGGTTGGCTTTTACAAAGGAGGTGCTGCCAAATTTTTAAAGGAAATAAAGTTGGACTTTTAAAGAATTTGGGTTGTGATTTCAAAGACTTTTAAACATTGTTTCTTATCTTTTCTGGTATTTTAATGGTTTAGATTTCTGGGTTTTGGCTTTCTTTTACTACGTTACGCCTGTAGACGTTGCGTAGTATTAGGGCTGTCACGTGCCAATTTCGGGTCGTGACAAAGTTGGTATCAGAGCGCTAGGTTTTTACCTTACGGAGTGTAGGATGACCTTGATATGATGGAGTAAGTAGCTTAAGTAGAGTAACGTACTGTGTGTATGTCTGCAGCATACTCACGATGCAGTACTCCGCCTAAAGTGACCTAAGTACAATTACTTGAAATTCCTTCCTTGATGATTCATATCCTTGTGATTCGATTTCCGTGTTCATATCAAATCATATTCCTATTTATAGCCTTTGCCGACGACGACTATGGGGACTCAGTGAGGTGCAGCGAGGGCCGAGGTCAGAGTTGGCTCAGGTGAGATGAGCACTGACCAGGATGGCATGCTAGTTCCACAAGTGCAGACGGATCCGCCTTCGACAGATAGTATCGCTAGGCATGTGGCAGAGATGCAGGACTTGCGCTAGACGATGAGTTCCTTGGTTGAGGCCATTCGAGCGCAGCAACAGGAGATTGTCACCCTGCTACCCAGCTGTTCCTTGCGATCAGCACACAGTATTCTGTCACTTACATAGCACCAGTGGATGCAGCCCTAGTTGACGAGACATGTATTCCAGAGACTTCGGGAGTTCCTGAACCGTAGAGGACTCGTACCGGGGTATCATCTCAGAGACAGAGGCTTAGTCATCGAGACAGCTTTCATGACCGTTGCGGGAGTAGCAGAGGTTGGGACGAGGGGATTCGTGTTGGCTAAATCAGCCGTTTGTTGTGTTAACTTCTGTCAGCGATTCTTTTGTTGCGCGACACGTATTTCAGTCGTATGCCAATCGGTTAGGAGATTCATCCGTCACTTGATCCTTCTAGAGATGTTAGATTTGACGTTCTCCTGGGCACGGACTGGTTAGTTACGTGCTAGGCGTCTATGGACTACCGCGAGGAAAACAGACAGGGTTTGTTTTCCCGGCGAGTCAGTTCTTGTTGTGCATAGGAGGGCAGTGGTGCCGCCTCACACAGCTTGAATTCAGCCTTTTTCGCTAGTCGGCTTTTGAGGAGAGGATGTCGAGGATTCTTTGCGTTCATTCGTGATACCGGAGCTATAGTGGGTTTGTTGAACCGGGTTCTTATCGTGTGAGAGTTTTCCGACGTTGTTCCAGATGAGCCGGCGGAGCTTAGGGAGCTTAAGGATCAGCTGCAGAGTTGTTTGTTGTGGGGTTTGTGCGTCTGAGTGTTTCGCCTTGAGGAGCTCCTATTTCTATTCGTCAAGGAGAAGGACGGCAGTTGAGGTTGTGTATTGATAGATCGTCAATTGAACCGGCTTACGGTGCGGATAGGTATCATTTACCTCGCATTGACGATTTCTTCGATCGGCTCCTAAGTGCGAGACATTTTCTAAGTTGTTGGGATCAGGTCATCATTGTTGCGGGTTCGGAGTGATGGCATTCCGTTGGCTGCCATGTGCATGCTACGGCTCTGTGTGTTTTGGTGGTGTCTTTGGACTCGCCAATGCCCTAGCAGCATTCGTAGACATGATACACCAGATTTCTTCAGGCCGTTCCTCGACCATTTATTGTTGTGTTATTGACGACATTCTGGTCTATTCTATGTATCTTGAGGAACAGGAGCAACACTTGAGGATTTGTTATGCAGATACTGGGAGAGCACCAGCAGTTGCTAGATTCTTGGAGTGTTTCTTCAGGCTTGTTTGTGTTGACTCCTAGGTCTCGTAGTCACGGGAGACGGTTTTGTATGGTTCCGAGGGAGATCGTGGCCATACAGCTTAGGCCCAGACTTGTGTGCAGGAAGGAGGTCCGCAGATTTTAGGCTTAGCAAGTTTCTACCGCCGTTTCATGCAGGATTGTTAGTGTAGTGCTGCACCATCGACTGAATTGACCGGACTGGACGTTTCTTTCTTTGGACTGAGGCATGTGTGCGGAGTTTTCGGCAGTCGAAGATTCGGTTAACAATTGCATCAGTTCTTTCTTTGTTTTTAGTTCGGACGACTTTGTGGTTTAACTGTAATGTTTCTTGAGTGGGCTCGATGGTTTACTGAGGTAGCACTATAGAGTTATCACTTTTGCTTCCCTACATTTGGAGGAAGTACTAGCAGGATATTCCACTCACGATCTGGAGATGGCCGCGGTGGTCTTGCGTTGGAGATTTGGAGACACTACTTCTTCGAGAGTCGTGTCAGATTTTCACGGACTACCAGAGCTTAATGTACATCTTCCTGTAGTGGATTTTGATTGTTGTGATAGTCTTCTGCAGATTTACAGTTCTTGTGTGATCGTTGAGTACAGCTTAGGTTCGTCTCTACGGAGGGGAAAGCTTGCTCATGTCCGCGCCCGACCACTTGTCCTTAATCGCTTTCGCGAGACACTGCCCGCCGATGCTCGTTCGTCAGAAATACTTGAGCATACTCGGATGGGTAATGATTCGGAGTCCTTGATTGTAACAAGGGTGTGCTAAGTTAAGAATGCGTTTGTGAACCTGATATTATCGTGTAGAGACATGAAATCCTAAAGCAAGCATATCAGTCAACTCTCTGTGTTCATTCAGGTTCCGCCAACATTGACGTGACTTGTGAGATAGTTACGGGTGGACAGGAATGTAAAGAGAAATTTCAGGTTTCGTTTCAAAGTGGTTGTCTTGTGTGCGTTTTTGTTAATTTGTTGTTTGCAGTTGGGATCGTCACTCGCCATTGTTGGGATACTTCTTTGATAGCTGTTATCAGGAGACATTCCAATTGGCAACCTTTAAGTTTAGACAGGTCGTGTCGATCACCAGTCTGTTTTTCTGACTCTTCGTAGTAGGATTTTTGGATCTCAGCTAGTCTAGAGACTTCGGAGATGATCCAATTGGTAAAGGTCAGGATGAGAGTAGCCCAGTGCAAACAGAGGTTTTATGCCGACCATGTTGGTCGCAGACTTGAGTTCGCAGTGGGAGATCATGTATTCCTACGGATTTTCCGATGAATGACATGTTGATTTTTGGGAAGCTTATTCCAGGATTTTAGGTTCTTTTGAGATCCTTTTAGCGAGTTAGTTCGTTGCCTTTAATTTGGCACTTCCACCCAGATTATTAAGTTTTCACCCCGCATTCTTTGTGTTGATACTTTGCAATTACCTTCATGACCTTCTCACATGATTCAGAACAGACCATTAGTTAGGACGCGATCTTTCGTTCACCAGCAGCCAATTGTGTTAATGGCCCGACAGGTGGAGAAACTTCGGTCAAGGGTCATGCTATCTGTGGAGAGTTGTCTTGGACGTAGCCGTATAGTGAGATGATCACTTGGTGGGCTGCGAGCGAGAATTGGGAGTTTTATACTCTTCTCTTTGAAGGTACGCTTAGTGAAAATTTTAAATTCGGGGACGAATTTTTATAAGGGGGGAGATTGTAACGTTTCTGAAATCGTTTTGCGAATTTTCCCGTTTTAGGGCAAAATTGTCGGTTTTTCCCATTTTAACCCGATTTTGATCAAACGTCCGTATAAACTTACCGGCACTTTTTTTAGCTAAAATAAGCTTGTGCGCGAACTTTAGGGGTATTTGGGAGGTTTTGGTTCAGATAGATTTTTTCCCAAATAAAATATTATTTTAGCCGGTAAAATATGCACGTAAATCGGGAAATTTCTTCTAAATGAAAATTCTTGGGAATTATCACCACAATTATTTTAGAACCTTTTTTTTAAATATCTAGATTTTTATGGTGAAAGGATTTATTTATTTTTTTTAAAATAAAGAAAAAGAAAAGTAGTGTGAACATAAGCTTTGTTTTATTATCCAGTTATTCCATTTTTCTTCTAGAAAATTCTACCCTTCACCAAAAACACCCCCCACCTTGCTTTGGCCGGCCACATCATCTCCTTGCTGCCCTCTCTTTTTCTAAACTCATTTCTTCACTTTTAAAGCTTCAAAAATCATGAAAAATCCAAATAAATTCATAGAAATTCAAATAAAATCCCAAACTTTCTTTCTTCTTCACAAAAGTTGCTTGGATCTTCATTCTAGTGAGGATTTTGGAGGCTAAACTTTGGTTTTATCCTTGATTCAAATGGTGTTCTTGAAGGTATAAAACCCTAACCCTAATCTCTAATTGTTAAGTTTAAATCTTTATGCTAGCTTAATTAGATATTAGTTTAACCTTTAAATTTCATGTTTCAAAATTCTAGAAATGGTTTTAGAAATTCAAGTTAAGGTTAAAGCTTAATTTAAGTGTTTAATATTTAATTGAAGTGTTAATTTGTGAATTGGAAAAGCTTAACCTAGTAGAAAATGCTAATTTTTGCTAATTACTACTTTGTCTAATTAAGGGTTTTGCTTACTAGGTTTTTGCTAAAACTTAATTAAGCAAGTTTAAAAATATAGAAATGGTTTAAATGGTTTAACCTTGCTATTTGAAGATGTTTGTAAATTATAGTTTTGGTAAAACTCGTAGTTTTGTGCTATAAAGATAAATACTGCCTACTAGATTTTGGTAACTTTTAGGCGTGGGTTTCTTTTGATGTTGCGACGTTATTTATATTGAGACCACGTTTATTATTTTGTTTTGAATGCGCGATCGGGACGATCAGAATCTAGACTAGGTGTTTCGTAGTTTGGCGACCCTAGTTAGGATTTTTGGCCGATGTCGTGCGCGTTAGATGCGCTAAGCGCGCGGTGTAATTTTCAGGACATTATTCTTGCGTTTCGATATCTTTTCGTCGATGTAGAATATATGCTTATGTGATGTGTTTGTGAAATTTTATGTTCGCAAGCGGGGACTTCGGACGCTACGACAAGGGGAAACGGGTGGTAGGATTCACCTAGCTTGGAGCGTTGGTGAGTAGATTTAACATCTACAGGGGAATCGCCCGCATGGCGTTATGCGTCAGGGCTAGAGATTTTATTACTTGTAGTATATTCTACGTTATTGTTAGAATTGTGCCTTTACCCTATTACTTAGATGTAGTTGTGCCTGGACTGGTAGTAGTAGGACACTGCACATATTATTGACGATTCATGTTGCACGAGCACTGATTGTATGCTACACACACCGTCAATAATTGCCATGTTACGCATAACCCACTTATAGATATAATATTGCTTGGTTAGGGACATTGAGACTTTGATTCATATTTCTTACGCATTGACTTATAGCATACATGTATACCTACATGCTTACACATATGTTATGACATACTTACATGCTAATTACCTGTATACCTATAGAGTATTGTACCATTAGTGATAGGTACATGCACACTTTACGTCATAGCTACAGGTATACCTTGCACATACTATTCTTATACCCAGGGGGTATACTACATCATTACTTATAGGTAGATACATATATCTTGCTATACCTTTATGGTGCACATATATCTGGTTATAGCTACATGTTTACCTTTACGTGATGTTATTTTAGAATTGGAGAGATTAGAAACCGCATGATATTATATTAACTTGTTACAGTTAATTGCTGCTTTTCCTCTATATGCTCGCATTTCAAATTTATGATGCGTATATTTTATTCATGGATTTTCGCATTGAGATATGGATTTTTCATGATGTTTTCTGGATTCGGGAACCGTGGTAGTTCATGAAATTATGCATTATTTGAAAAACCCGGTTTCCCTTGATATGATATTTCAGCAGCCACCATGAGATTTGTCGTTTACGATGTGTATACCCCACGCGAGAAAAGGAGGGATCCGTGTGCGGGTACATGGTGGGGCCCGGAGGTACCACGAAGTAAGAACGATGTCGTGGTGTCAGGCGATGAGGCTTAGGGGAACCATACTATCCGGTGACAGGACCAATGACTCAGCGGCTATCATGTGGATACCGACGGGAGTCATGTACGTATGGATACGTCGAGAAGCGAGGGTCAGAGCTAGGCACTCGAGCTTTCGGGATAGCGTATGATACGTACCTATCAGGGGGCCAGTCATGGAGACAGCACCTGATGGATCAGCATTTCTGTGTCGATGCTTGGCACATTGGTTCCATGATATTTCTAATTACTCCTTTGTATATATAACAGGGGATTGAGCCGTTGTTATACATACCCTTACACCAATATTAGTGGAATGGGACGCTAATATATGTGTATTGATCTCATCATATTTATTTAGGCCATTATATTTAGGATGTTAGAATTTTGCTGGAGATTTGATTCGGGATATAAGAGATTCATTTGAGATTAGATACTGGATAGATATGTGAGATCTACTTACTGTTGTACATTCGAGTTATGTGAGATATACTTGATATGGTACATACGAGATATGTGAGATCTACTTGCTGTTGTACATTCGAGATATGTGAGATATACTTGATATTGTACATACGAGATATGTGAGATCCACTTGATTTTGTACATTCGATATATGTGAGATATTCTTGAGGTTGTATATTCGGGATATATGAGATATACTTGATATTGTGCAATTGAGGAGATGTGATACTTAGATAATATGATAGCCAATTTGGGGGCTGATTTGAGGAATTGGGATTTAAATTGTCTTGCTGGATTGTGATCCTACCACGATATCAGGATTCCGTGGAAATGACATACTTCACTCCATACCTCACCTTTATCTGTTTGTGCACTGCTTCATGTATTACTAGTACCTGTTAGTGTACCTTTCATGATTGTTGCACATTTACTTTCTCACATTCCTATTGCATGATTATTGCATACTGTTGTCATATCATCATTGCTTTATATATTGGTTGTACCTGCTAGTGTATTTTCCATTAATCTGCATTCATATGACATGTTATTACTGTTAATTGCATATCTTAGATTCACGCTTTACGTGCATACTTGCGATTACCTGCATATGTTATTTACTATTCACGAGTTGGCAACTCATCCCCGTTGTGCCACAGTGTTTGCAGGTGTTCCTCAGGATAGTCAGAGGCAGGCTATTATCACACATCTTATCATCTTTTGCTACGGATACCGCATCAGCTCACGGTGTGCAGTTTGCTTAGGTGGGTTTTGTGGTTATTTGTGGTATTGTATATTCATTGTATCCATGTACTCTCCATCTACTATTTTTCATATTGACTTAGAGACTTGGTGAGGACGATATTGTATATTATGTTGGATTTGTTGTCTTTTATATAGTTTTCTTTTTATCGTCTTCTATTTCTTCGCTACGGCGTCGTATATTTGTTGTGGTGGTTGTTTTCCGCCTTTGGGCGTGGATTTGCTCCCGTTGGGGATGCTTTACTTTTATTTATGTTGTACCCACTTTTGGGGTTGGCTTTTACAAAGGAGGTGCTGCCAAATTTTTAAAGGAAATAAAGTTGGACTTTTAAAGAATTTGGGTTGTGATTTCAAAGACTTTTAAACATTGTTTCTTATCTTTTCTGGTATTTTAATGGTTTAGATTTCTGGGTTTTGGCTTTCTTTTACTACGTTACGCCTGTAGACGTTGCGTAGTATTAGGGCCATCACGTGCCAATTTCGGGTCGTGACATCTAGTTAGGCTCTAATACTATGTTAGGATTCCTTAGCACCTAGCCTAGGGTTTGCAAGTATCACACATGCCACAACAAAAATTCAAGGGGGTGCTAAGCAATCATCCAAGGATACATGCTAGAAAACTAGGGTAACATAAACATGTAATCTAACATTACGAAGAGAAGTGAACAAGAATACAACCTTTGTAGATCCGGTCCTTCACTTCTAAAGCTTCGTGTTGACGTTCCTTCACTGCGATCATCAAGCTCCCGGACTCAAGTGATGGTTTCCTCGGAGAAATGAACGGGTTTGCTCGTAGTCTTCGAGGCCGAAGATGATCTACGTCGAGGAGACTCAAACCCAAACTACCTCTTCACTAGGTCAAGAACTTTGTGAAGAGAACACCCTAAACTAAATGGCAAGTAGTAGAGGATGATAAAATAGGAAGTGGGTTCACTTTAGATTTTGGTTTCTCACTATATTTCTTCACTTAGAAAAATCTAGCAAGGTTTTTCTTTTGGATGAAGAAGAAGAAATAGAAACTCAAGTGAAGTGAATCATGAACAATGCAACCATGGGTGAGTTAGTATCATCCACTAACTATTGTAGAGACATAACCATGGATAATTATAATGGTTTGGTTAATAAATATCTTAATTGAGACAAAATAAGTGGACTTTGTCAAAGATGCTTCAAGCTTCATGAAGCTTCAAGTCATGACAAAAGATGCCACCATTTTGAATAATTAAGATAAATAAAAACCTAAATTATAATTAGCATGGTGTATGTCACACACACACACCCATATTTGCATATATCATCAATCATGATATAAACATGTACACAATTATATATCACATATACACTTTGTGCACATCAAGTGAGAAAATAATCTTAAGTGAACCAATACTAGTTAATGTATATCAAATATATAATTATACATTAAATCATCATATCACATATAACCAACTAATATCATATGTATCAATATATCGAATCAACACTTGATTCGATAACCCGGCTATATCGCATATAACCAACCGATGATACAAATCGTGAGAATAGAATAAGGTATCACATACTCGTATTATTCTCGGTCCTGCACATATCTCATATGTGCTCCTATTTCGTTTCGCTTGAACCAGGAAACCTCTGTGTAGGACTCTAAAGACTCGTCAATACGCCGGCAGTAGGTGGTGATCATATCAGTCACCCACAAGCCGCAAGCGGTCTGCTAAACGTAACGGCCACCCGGCTATTGAGGGATCAGAAGATCAACAAGCAAGCCTGCTCACACTCCTGCGAATCCAATCAGTAACACTTACCATACAGTCCGGTCTGTTCTTCTGATATATTGCATATCTCGCCTAGGGGTGGTAACGTCAGACCCCAGTAGCTTGATAAGTCATGCCGATGTATGGTCCATAACGAGCATGAAACTACTGATAAAACTTACCAGTAAATCACATCAACCCTGGCCAGGGATTTCCAGTTATGGCCAGTCGAGCATAGCGCAACATTAACCCCCAATACCAGGAAAGACGAATCCCCTCCTATCGCTCATTGCCTCCATGTGACTCGGGACTGTACCCAAAAACCATCTGTTTGCACAACTCAGTAGAACCGTGTTAGGGTGGAAATCAAAGCACGGTGGGAGACACACAAGACTCTATGACGATCTCGGGTCGACAGACTAAGCTGTACCAGTGTCACCAGAGAACTGCCATCTGACGTAAGGTATAATACCATCTAGGAGTTCTCGGCGAGTCCGTTCAGTGTACCCAGTCTCCACTGAGCACCTGCATACCATCTCTAATGTCAAACACTAATGGATATGGGATCATCCATCGCCCATCACATGGGTCGAGAAGATATACACTAGTCTACTCTGGAATATCGATGCCCCGTCTCGATATTCCCACGACTAGGAACATTGAAGATGTACTCATGGACTACCCAGGCCCTACTAGTATGATCTGCATCATAATCCTGGAAGTCGAGTATACATCCTAAGGGCTTTATCAACATGTAACAGAGAGACAATAAGTGTACATGTTAAGATAAAGAGCAACCAGATAGCGTACTATCATGTCGAGCAAGAAAGTCCTCCCTATATATGTCCCAGCATCTACTATGATATATATCTCATGTATAATAATAGCCTCTAGGGCATACATACAACTAACAAGTACACTGGACGGACTCGCCAAGGACTGGCTAGATGGAATTATACCTAGCGTCAGATAGTAGTTCTCTGGTGACATGAGTGCAGATAGTATTTCGACCTGAGGTCGTCATTTATCTCGTGTGAGTTCCCACTATACTTTGATTACTACCCTACCACGGTTCTACTGAGTCGTGCAAGCAGGTTTTAGTTGGGTACAGTCCCGAGCCACATGGAGACAGTGAGCAACTGTTGGGGATTCGTCTCTCCTGGTATAGGGAGTCGATTGCGTACAGTGATTGGTCGGTTAACACCATAAGTGTTAGTTATATGTATGCCCTAGAGTCCATTATTGTACACATGATGTATATTATAGTGTATGCATGGATATATATAGAGATGACTTTCTTGCTCGACATAATAGTATGCTACCTGGTTACCTTTATCTTAACATGTAGACTTATATATTGTTATACTGTCTTGCTCTCACATGTTGATAAAGCCCTTAGGATATGTACTTGACTAACAGGACTATGATGGAGATCATACTAGTGGGCCCAGGGTAGTTCACAAGTACATCCTTTAATTGTTCCTAGTCGAGGGAATATTGAGACAGGGCATCGATATTCCAGAGTAGACTAGCGTATACGCTTCTTGACCCATATGATGGGCGATGGTGTAAGGTTAGCATAGCACCCTATGAAGTGTTTTGAAGCATCACATGACCCAAAGTTATAATTTTTAAGGTGCTAAACTAAACATGCAACGGGATCGATCCTAGAAAATTAGGGTTATTAAACATTAAGCTAGAAAAGATTAGGGTTTGAAGGCTACAACCTTTGTAGCTCCCCTTTTTGCTTCACTCCTTAGGCTCTTGGGTGTTGGAAGAAGGTCCTCTTGTTGTCCTCTTACGTCCATGACGATCCACCCGGAGTTTCCCGTCCAAGCTAGCAAATTTGGAAAAACCAAGAGAACACTCTAATCAAGTCGGCTAAACTTGATTAGAATGATGTTGTGGCTATGGATCTCACTTCAAAATCCTATTTTTATGAGTATTTTACTCTCTTATAAGAACTAGAGAGCAAAGCATAGAGGTTGATGAAGATGGTGGTCTTTTTTGAAGAAGAGAATGAAAATCCTTGAAAGAGAAAAGAAAAAATAACTATATATATTTTTCTTTCTCATAACCAACCATGGTTAGATTTAAAGATATCATTTGATTTAAGTTAAAAGCATAATAAGAAAATAAACCATGGGTTAAAAGTTATGTGAGCATGGTAGAGTTTAGAAGAGTGTAGAAACTCTTAAATGATTTAACCCATTTTTCATTTCCTTTTGCTTTAATTTAAATCCAATAATAATCCAAAAATAACCATGGTGTAATTCTTATATATCCACCATTCTCATTGTATAAACAACCATGATAATGATGTATGTATGCATGTGTGCTTGCACATCCATATGTGCATGAACAAGAATGAATGCATACATGCATGCATACATCCAAAATAAACAAGATAGGATTTGTAGTGAGAAACTAATGATGAATCAACACTTGATTCACTAATCCGGTCATATCACATATGACCCGACCATTAGCAAGCCGCCCTATTAATATACGGTATCCTATACACGCATTTTAATCGGGTCCAAGCGCATATCGCATACGCGCACCACAACGTTTCGCCTGGACTAGGTAACTCCTATGTGGGACTCTAAGACTCGTCAATACGCCGGCAGTGGGTGATGATCATATCAAGCACCCCCAAGCCGTAAGCGGTCAGCTAAACGTAACGGCCACCCGGGTATTGAGCGATTAGAAGAAAACAAGCGAACCTGTTACAACTCCCGTCGAGCCATCCGGCAACACTACCGTACAGTCCGGTCTCTTCATCAGATATGCTGCATATCGAGCCTAGGGATGGTCACGTCGACCCCAATAACTCAATAAGTCGTGTCGGTGAATGGTCTATAACAGATCGAGAAACTACTGATAACACTTATCAGCAAATCTCAGCAGCCCTGGCCAGGGACTTGCTGTTATAACCAATCGGGCACAGCACAGCATCAACTCCCAATACCGGGAGAGACGAAACCCCTCCTATCGCTCATCGTCTTCGTGTGTCTCGGTACTCTACCCAACGGCCACCTGTTTGCACGACTCAGTAGAGCCGTGGTAGGGTGGCAATCAAAGTACAGTGGGAGAACACACAAGACTCCATGACGATCTCGGGTCTACAGACTAACCTGTACCAGTGTCACCTGAGAACTGCTATCCGACGATAGATATAATTCCATATAGGAGTTCTCGGTGAGTCCGTCCAGTGTACCCAGTCACCACTGAGCACCCGTATATGATCTTGATGTCAAACATCGATGAATGTGGGAACATCCATCGCCCATCGTATGGGTCTAGTATCATATACGCTAGTCTACTCTGGTATATCAATGCCCCGTCTCGATATACCTACGACTAGGGACGTTCCAGGATATGCTTATAGACTACAGATGTCCCACTAGTATGATCTCCATCATAATCAGAGTAGTCAAGCCGATATCCTCAGGGCTTTATCAGCATGTATAAATGAATAAAAGCATGATCAAATCAACATGTCAGATAAAGAAGAACCAGATAGCATACTATCATGTCGAGCAAGAATGCAAACTGAATATATATACATGTATAGATACATCCACTATCACATAATGGCCTCTAGGGCATACATATATCCAACAATCTCCCACTTGCACTAAGGCCAGTTATTGGCGTATCTCATACCCAACATCTCAAAAAGTCGCTCATGCTGTGGCTGAGGGAGGGCCTTGGTGAGTGGATCCACGGCGTTGTTCTTTGTGTCTACTCTCTTAATCTCGATCTCGCGGCGATCTACAATCTCCCGGATCAAATGAAAGCGCCTCAGGATATGTCTGGACCGCTGATGGGATCTGGGCTCCTTGGCTAACGCCATCGCCCCATTATTGTCACAATACAAAGGTATTGGATCAATAATGGTTGGAACTACTCCTAGCTCCGAGACGAACTTCTTCATCCAAACGGCTTCCTTGGCGGCATCATTTGCAGCAATGTACTCAGCTTCCATCATAGAGTCTGCAACGGTATCTTGTTTGGAACTCTTCCAACTTACCGCCCCTCCATTGAGGGTAAATACAAACCCTGAGATAGATTTGCTGTCATCCTTATCGCTCTGGAAGCTCGAATCGGTAAAGGCCTCCATTTGGAGATCTGTATTACCATACACCAAGAACAATTCTTTAGTCCTTCACAAGTACTTAAGAATGTTCTTCACAGCTGTCCAGTGGTTCTCCCCTGGGTTGGATTGATACCTGCTTACAACACTAAGTGCATAAGCTACATCTGGGCGTGTACATAATATCGCATACATTATAGATCCTACTGCCGAAGCATAAGGTATAATGCTCATGCGAGCTCTCTCTTCATCGGTCTTTGGACAAGAATCCTTGGAGAGAGTGACTCCATGGCAAGCGGGTAAGGCACCCCGCTTGGAGTCTTCCATACAAAACCTCTTTAGGATGGTGTTGATGTACCTGGTTTGGGACAATCCCAATAACTTTTTGGATCTATCCCTATAGATCCTTATGCCCAGGATGTATATGGCATCACCCAGGTCCTTCATGGAGAACCTTAGTGATAAGAATGATTTGACCGACTGTAGCATAGGAATATCGTTTCCTATCAGAAGAATATCATCCACGTACAATACGAGGAATGTGACAGCTCTTCCTACAGCCTTCTTATAAACACAAGGTTCATCTGGATTTTTGATGAAATCAAACTCTTTGATAACATCATCGAAACAGATGTTCCAACTCCGAGATGCCTGCTTTAACCCATATATGGATTTAAGCAGTCTACATGCTTTTTCGCTGCTCCCACTGTCAATGAAGCCCTCTGGCTGATCCATATAAACGCATTCTTCTAAATCTCCATTTAGAAATGCTGTTTTAACGTCCATCTGCCAGATTTCATAGTCGTAGTGAGCAGCAATAGCAAGTAGGATCCGAATAGATTTAAGCATGGCTACGGGCGAAAAAGTTTCGTCATAGTCCAAACCTGGTCTTTGACGAAAACCTTTCGCCACAAGTCTTGCCTTATAGGTCTCTACCAGCCCATCCACACCAATCTTTCTTTTAAAGATCCATTTGCACCCTACAGGTTTTACCCCAGGGGTACAACGTCTAAAGTCCATACTTTGTTGGTGTACATAGACTCCATTTCGGATCTCATGGCATCCAGCCACTTCACAGAGTCACCACTCGTGATAGCTTGCTGAAAACTGGTAGGATCATCATCATCCATGATGCAATCTTCTCCGTTACCATCAATGAGGAAACCGTAGTACCTCTCCAGTGGGCGAGAAGTCCTACCAGATCTACAGAGTGGCCGAGGTTCTTCAGTTTCTGTTGCAACAGCCGGTTCAACCAAATCGTCATTTGTAGTTTGTGTCTCCAGAACCTCTTCTAGATCTACTACCTTGCCATCATCTTTATCTGTGAAAAACTCTTTTTCCAAGAATGTGGCATATTGAGAAACAAACACCTTTTGTTCCTCTTTGTGGTAGAACAGATATCCATAAGAATTCTTTGGATATCCCACAAAGTTACACATGACTGACCGTGTCTCGAGTTTGTCCGGATTCTGCTTTTTAACATAGGCCGGGCAACCCCAAATCTTAATTCTTTTAAGAGATGGTCTCTTCCCATTCCATATCTCATATGGCGTGGTAGACACGGCTTTGGTTGGAACCCTGTTTAGCAGAAACGCTGCAGTCTCCAATGCATGTCCCCAAAACGAGACTGGTAACTCAGCATCACTCATCATGGACCGGACCATATCTAATAGGGTCCTATTCCGTCTTTCTGACACACCGTTGTGATGTGGTGTGTAAGGAGGAGTGAGCTGAGAGAGAATCCCATTCTCTTTTAGGAAGTTTGCAAATTCTGTACTGAGATACTCTCCACCTCGATCTGATCGAAGCATCTTAATACTCAAGCCGGTTTGTTTTTCTACTTCTTGTTTATATTCAATGAATTTCTCGAAAGCGTCGGACTTGTGCTTTAATAAAAACACATGACCGAATCTTGAGAAATCGTCAGTGAATGTAATGAAGTATGAAAAACCGCCTCTAGCCTGTGTAGACATTGGCCCACATACATCACTATGTATGAGGCCCAGGAGCTGAGTAGCTCTTTCTCCGTGTCCGGTAAACGGAGTTTTGGTCATTTTACCCTTGATACAAGACTGGCAAGTCGCATAAGATTTATATTCAAAAGAGTTTAAATATCCATCTTTATGTAACTTGTTTAGTCTTGTTTCGTTAATATGACCAAGTCTACAATGCCAAAGAAAAGCTTCATTTAATTCTGAAAGTTTTCTTTCATTAGTGTGTTGTATACTGAAAACTGTGTGTTGATTTAGGACATATATTCCATTATTAAGCGTACCATACCCAACCAACATTTGATTCAGGTGAATATTCATAACATTGTTTTGCAACACAAAATTATATCCTTCATTGTCCAACAAAGAAACGGATATTATATTACATGGCATACTTGGTACAAAATAACATGGATTCAAAATCAAAATACATCCAGATGGCAACCCCAAGTGATACTCTCCCACTGCGACTGTATGTACATTGGAACCATTTCCAACGCGGAGAGTATGGTCACCTGTCTTCAAAACCTTGCTATTTCTCAGCCCCTGCATAGAATTGCAAATGTGAGAACCTGAACCGGTATCCAATACCCAGGAAGCAGAGTTTATAGAAAAACAGTTTTCAGTCACAAACGCACCTGAAGCAGAAGCATCACCATGCTTCTTCTTGAGACTTAAGTACTCCGTGCAATTGCGCTTCCAATGTCCTGTCTTGTGGCAATGAAAACATTCGCCTTTCCCCGAGTCTCCAGCCTTGGACTTTCCCTTTCCCTTCACCTTTTTAACTCCGCCCTTAGGATTAGTGGGTTTCTTCTTTTTCTTTCCCTTGGCCTTGGCTTTCGGGCGAGAAGAGGAAGACTGTCCAATAGTCATAACGGGAGTTTTTGCTAACTTCATAGTGCTCTCTGCACTCCTTAACATATTAAGGAGTTCAGGGAGGTCCTTCTCCATGCCATGCATGTTGAAGTTCACTATGAACTGAGCAAAGGTGGAGGGGAGGGACTGCAGAATAATATCTATATATTGTTCATTTTCCATTGTCCATCCAAGGTCCTCAAGCTCTTCTATAAGAGCTATCATCTTCAGAACATGGTCTCCTACTGGTGTGCCAGGGGCCATTCGCATCTGAAACAATTTCTTTGATGCTTCGTATCGTAATACGCGGGATTGCTCCCCATACAACTCCTTTGTATGGAGCAATATACCGTGAATGTCCATGTCCTCGTGCTGCTTTTGATGTGTGTTATCCATCGATGCAAGCGCGAGGCATGTGGCCGTGGCACAGTCAGCGCCCCATGTCTTGCGGACTTCAATGTCCGCAACTGAGGATTTTGGACCAGGGACGGGCGGGGCTGAAGCCGTGAGGACATATGATACTTTATCATAAGTCAAGGCGATTTTCAGATTCCTTAGCCAGTCTTTATAGTTGGTCCCATTCAGTTTGTTTTTATCTAGTAGAAGCTTAAGTCCAGTCATTGGTATCTGCCATTAAGAGAGAGAAAAGAATACACTCAGCGAAAGCTCTTGCACAGATTAGATTGGTTTATTATCTTGTCTAATCGATGTTTGCCACTGCTTTTTATCAAGTTTTTCTTTCAAACCTTAAAAAGAAAAACTAGCCAGGATTAATTACAGTCTACAACTTCGCTAACCGTTCAGCCAGGCCAGTGTCGGTACTTTGAGGGAGGTTCCCCGTGCTTTCGCACGGACCTAATTAGAGTAAACCTCGTTTTCCCAGAGGCGGAGCCCCATTAACACCTTTCTAGACACCTAATGAGTTAGCTAATTGTAAACTGTAAAACTCTCCTAAGAGCAACTATTGCCCACAGTGGGATCGGGATCCAACCATCACATGGAAGGTATGCAATCTCATTGCAAATTTCAACACTTGAAATTCCCGATGTAATTTTTACCCCTAGCACTTATGACCTTAACTATGGTCAACAAATCATAAGTACCAGTCAAGTTCTACCCGTCATTTCTTGATTAATTAGACCCACCCATATGACCCTTAACTATGGTCAACAAAGTCGCATGAATGTCCTAATTAATCTGCATCATATGCAGTGTAGGAAGACATCACTTAGCTACCGTACACTACGTCTTAACTAAAGTCAACAAACGTAGCACGAATACTAAGTACTCTACTTCCTAAAATGACGGAGGGTTGCGAATGATTTTTAAGAAAATCTTTAACGCTTTGAACTTGATATCGTTGTAGAATCAAACAGTTTTCAAAAGGAGTGGCTTAAGCTCCGCAGTTTTGAAATGTAGCTTTTTCATAAATAGCCGAGTGGTTTTTAAATCTGATTCTACAACATCTTTTTAGGTTTATTTTCTTTACATTAATCACATTAATGTAATCCCATCATTTAAGTCCTTAAGCCAATCACAGAAAAGAAACGAAAATAACACGTACGCTTATGCCATCCGCATTCGCCGCAATGTTCCGTTATGCACCGTTAGGTTACTTAACTAACGGCATACCGGGACGGGACTAGCGCGGGTGTAAAACATAAGCAACGTCTACTATATATCATATATATAATATGTCATTCGTCTCAGATATCACAGAACACAGGCAGCAGAAATATAGATATAACGTGGGATATCCTAGGACGTCCGTATTTAGTAGTTAGCCAGAATAGAAAATACGGATTCCACAGTCGCGATGAATAGCCAAGCCCACACCCTGGACCCCTACGAGAGCGGCAAGTGACCCTACCAATTCTGGAGTTTAGGAGACCCGGTCTCGACTCCTTGAGATGGCCTCCCACTGAACCCCAGAACCCGGTCACCTGTGCTCCCCTCCTTGGGTCCATCCTAATGCGGAAAAGTAAATAATATACAACACTGGTGACACAACGCAACCTGGAAGTGCCCAAATAAAAGAATATTACATTACATTTGAATTTACATGAATGAAAATATAAAACTCTCATCTCACAAAACCCCCCGGCTATTCGATCGCAACAATCCTGCACATCATATCTCAGCAACACATAATATCACATATCATCAACGTAAGTAAGTATGCGTACCCCGATTGTCGTTGATGTATAGCAACGAAACTGGCGATATCTAACATACTACACTTACGGTCACAGAAAAGAAAGTGTAAAACTACAATATTTGGAATCCAGATTCTCTTTAGACATCATAAATGCGAAATATCACATATTTCGTATTTCATGCCTACACTATATGAATTCCACATATTGTATCACATTCCAGATAAACAGACAGTATTAAAGTTTTCGAACGAACGATCAAGCACCCAAGATTCACTAAAGCTCAACACTTGAGCAGGGTTCAAAAATCCGGAGTGTGACACAGTAGTAGCGGTCCAGCCGTAGAAGGGTCAAGCCAACGCCTCACATGTGGCACACCGTACTGCCCCAAACCCTAAGGTTCAAAGGGCAGTTCGAGACGGTCACATAATCGAGTTAAGGTTTGTTGTCTTCTAGAGGGACCACCGCAAAAAGACTTGCACGTATCTCCAAAGTATTTAAACCCCGTGAATAGTGAGTAAATGATACTCATTAAAACACTTCAATACTTTCTAATTTACCCGGAAAAGCTACGAAATAAAAATCCCGATCGAAATGACGAGTTCAAAACCATCTCCAGAATTTTTCAAAACCAAATACAGATTAAAAATATCCAAAAATTTATACAAGCAGATTCATGAATTACTGTACAAAAAGTATTCATCAATACATATATACGGCCGCGGAACCGCGGCCTAAGCAAGCTTAGGCCGCGTTTCCGCGGCTAGAATCACTGTTCACTGAAAACATTTTGTACCGTAACTCTTATTTTTTCCTGCTGTATTTTTTAAATATTTTTAATTCTGCAAATTATCAAATTTTAGAAAATTTCCAGAGAGCACCCAAAAATACCGTATTTTTGTCCGATCGGGGTTTTCACTTCGTAAAAACGTCGCCTAATGTTCTAGGTCGGCTCTGATACCAATGTAAGGTTAGCATAGCACCCTATGAAGTGTTTTGAAGCATCACATGACCCAAAGTTATAATTTTTAAGGTGCTAAACTAACATGCAACGGGATCGATCCTAGAAAATTAGGGTTATTAAACATTAAGCTAGAAAAGATTAGGGTTTGAAGGCTACAACCTTTGTAGCTCCCCTTTTTGCTTCACTCCTTAGGCTCTTGGGTGTTGGAAGAAGGTCCTCTTGTTGTCCTCTTACGTCCACGACGATCCACCCGGAGTTTCCCGTCCAAGCTAGCAAATTTGGAAAAACCAAGAGAACACTCTAATCAAGTCGGCTAAACTTGATTAGAATGATGTTGTGGCTATGGATCTCACTTCAAAATCCTATTTTTATGAGTATTTTACTCTCTTATAAGAACTAGAGAGCAAAGCATAGAGGTTGATGAAGATGGTGGTCTTTTTTGAAGAAGAGAATGAAAATCCTTGAAAGAGAAAAGAAAAAGTAACTATATATATTTTTCTTTCTCATAACCAACCATGGTTAGATTTAAAGATATCATTTGATTTAAGTTAAAAGCATAATAAGAAAATAAACCATGGGTTAAAAGTTATGTGAGCATGGTAGAGTTTAGAAGAGTGTAGAAACTCTTAAATGATTTAACCCATTTTTCATTTCCTTTTGCTTTAATTTAAATCCAATAATAATCCAAAAATAACCATGGTGTAATTCTTATATATCCACCATTCTCATTGTATAAACAACCATGATAATGATGTATGTATGCATGTGTGCTTGCACATCCATATGTGCATGAACAAGAATGAATGCATACATGCATGCATACATCCAAAATAAACAAGATAGGATTTGTAGTGAGAAACTAATGATGAATCAACACTTGATTCACTAATCCGGTCATATCACATATGACCCGACCATTAGCAAGCCGCCCGATTAATATACGGTATCCTATGCACGCATTTTAATCGGGTCCAAGCGCATATCGCATACGCGCACCACAACGTTTCGCCTGGACTAGGTAACTCCTATGTGGGACTCTAAGACTCGTCAATACGCCGGCAGTGGGTGATGATCATATCAAGCACCCCCAAGCCGTAAGCGGTCAGCTAAACGTAACGGCCACCCGGGTATTGAGCGATTAGAAGAAAACAAGCGAACCTGTTACAACTCCCGTCGAGCCATCCGGCAACACTACCGTACAGTCCGGTCTCTTCATCAGATATGCTGCATATCGAGCCTAGGGATGGTCACGTCGACCCCAATAACTCAATAAGTCGTGTCGGTGAATGGTCTATAACAGATCGAGAAACTACTGATAACACTTATCAGCAAATCTCAGCAGCCCTGGCCAGGGACTTGCTGTTATAACCAATCGGGCACAGCACAGCATCAACTCCCAATACCGGGAGAGACGAAACCCCTCCTATCGCTCATCGTCTTCGTGTGTCTCGGGACTCTACCCAACGGCCACCTGTTTGCACGACTCAGTAGAGCCGTGGTAGGGTGGCAATCAAAGTACAGTGGGAGAACACACAAGACTCCATGACGATCTCGGGTCTACAGACTAACCTGTACCAGTGTCACCTGAGAACTGCTATCCGACGATAGATATAATTCCATATAGGAGTTCTCGGTGAGTCCGTCCAGTGTACCTAGTCACCACTGAGCACCCGTATATGATCTTGATGTCAAACATCGATGAATGTGGGAACATCCATCGCCCATCGTATGAGTCTAGTATCATATACGCTAGTCTACTCTGGTATATCAATGCCCCGTCTCGATATACCTACGACTAGGGACGTTCCAGGATATGCTTATAGACTACAGATGTCCCACTAGTATGATCTCCATGTTGGAGATAGTGCCCTCAGAGTCAATTATTAGGTCACAGGTACGTGATTGCAATGATTGATGGAGGACCTATCCCGGTAGGACAGTCTTACTCGAGATGATAGTATGCTATCTGTTTTACCTTTATCATCGTGTACTGTTTTAGGTGACCTGACAAGTCGCTATTACACGTTGATAGAGCCCCTAGGATTCTTGCTTGACCACCAGCAGTATGAGGGCGATCATATAAGTGGGAGCTGGGGTCTATAAGCATATCCTTAAATGGTCCCTAGTCGTGTGAGTTTCGAGACAGGGCATCGATACTCCAGAGTAGACTAGTGTATACAGTCGAGACCCCGACGAGGGGCGGTGGCCGGTCTCACAAGCCACTGGTGTCAGTTGGATCACCTAAGATGTATACAGGTGCTCATTGGGTTATGAGTACACCGGACAGGACTCGCCGGGAACATGCTAGTTGGTCATATACCAGACGTCAGATGGCAGTTCCCTGGTGACATGTGTACAGGTTAGTTCATCGACCTGGGGATCGTCATTTGTCTTGTGTGAGTTCCCACTGTACTTTGATTACTACCCTACCACGGCTCAAAGGAGTCGTGCAAACAGGTTTTAGTTGGGTACAGTCCCGAGCCACATGGAGGCAGTGAGCGTATCTTCAGGGGTTCGTCTCTCCCGGTATTGGGGGTGAGGTCGTGCTGTGTCTAGGAGAGCCATTACACGAAGCCCTCGGCCGAGGCAAGGAGATTTACTGGTAGGTATTCCAGTAGTATCTCAGGGTGTTCTGGGCTACACTCCGACACGACTTGTACCGCTTTTGGGGGTCTGACTTTTACCAACCCCCCAGGCCCGCCATGCGATGCTCATAGACGAACGGACCGGACTGTACGGATATTGTCACTGACAGGCTCAGTAGGGAGTCGGGCTGAGTTCGCTCACAGACGTCCCTTTTGGTCAATACCTGGTAGCCCGTTATGTATTGGCTTATACCTCTAACGTGCTAGTGGTTAAATCCACAACCAAGGTGTTGACGAGTCTTTAGAGTCCCCCACATTCAGTTACTCAGCTTTCGGGCGAAAAGTTGTAGAGGCCGTATGGAGATATGGCAAGGTCCGATCAGATACGTGCGGTATTGCACGGATCAGGATCGGACAGTTTGTACTATAGGCCGTATGGTTATATGGCAGGGTTCGATCAGATACGTGCGGTATTGCACGAATCAGGATCGAACGGATATTACTAGCCGGCTTTGGTTTAAGCCGGATCCTAGTATAGTACAGTGTAGATTTTGTCTCATTGCATTTGTATTTCGGTCGGAATACAAATGCGGGTGTGTATGCACAGTATCGGGGTTTTCCTGTAATTTATTACAGGACCAGTTTTCTGGAGTTGCCAGTTTGCTTTCCGTTTCGGCCAATTTCCTTTGTATCGTTCATTGGCCGAAGATTGGTGGAGGAGGGCTTATTTGCATTGTTGCAAATAAGCATTTGTGGAGGGGGTCTTTGCATACTTGTATCATGATGGTGCACCATTCTTTTGACCTTGACTTCTTCTTTCATGATTGCTTGACTTTGTGAGCAATCATGGTTGTGGTGGGTGGGTTTTTGGAGTATGGGTTTGATTTTGTGATCATTGCTTTTCATGATAACCATTCCTCTCTCTCTCTCTTGGATGATATGAGAATGGCTCCCATTATTTTTGAGACTCTCCCTCATTCTCACTCTCCCTCTCCTCTAGTGATGGCCGGCCACCATGAGGGTGTGTTGCCCATTTTTGTAGTGGGGATTTTTGCTCTCTTGATGCTAGAAAAATCCCCAAGTTCCTCCACAAAAGTTCATACCTCATTTCCTCCACCAAAATGGCACCTCCATAAACCCCAAATGAGACACTAGTTCTACTATTTTCTACAGCAAATCTTGGGCATGTCGACTAGCCAGCTTCGTGCCCGAGTTGCCTCGGCATTGAGGTGGGAGCCCGTAAAAGAAGTAGGCGATGTGGTGCACTTCCGGCGACGAGGTGGAGACCGGAGCTTCCGCAGGAGATCGGGACGATGACGAGAAGACCGGAGGACTTGGATCGTCGGTATATCTCTATTCCCTTTCTTGTAGTTAGCTAGGACTAATTAATGGTTCGATCCGGGTATTAGTGCGCGGCGGTTTGCCAGTTCAAGAAAATTTAAGTTTATCACCGCTTCCGCATTTGGCCGTCGGATTGACGGCCGGGGCGCCGCCGTGCACTTACAGTGGTATCAGAGCCTCGCCATTAACTTAGTCTAGCTTGGTTTAATGTGTTTTGCATTTCCGATCGACCAAAATTCCAAAATCTACATTTTTGTTCAGATCAGTTTTCTGTTGAAATTTTTTGGTGTCGAAAAATTTTTCAGGTTACAGAAAAGTGATGTACTGGAAAATCTAAGAGTTCTGTGAAAATTCGATGACGTAACTCCTCTGTAGGAGCACGGAACCGCGGCCAAACACCCCCTTGGGCCGCGGTTCCGCCGCACTACTTTGGGTTTGCTGCACCAATTTTTTACAGAAGCTTTATGGGGTTAAAATTAGGGTTTTGAAATATTAATATTGGGCCCAGACTTTCTTGATGTGCTACAGTAGTGCTTGGGGCCCACTTGTTATAATTTGATCGATCGGATATATTTTAAACACATTATTTCACAGTATTTACATTATATCTGCGACCGTGAATGTCACTCGATCGGTAAATCCGGTCTAACTGCTATAGCCCGGTTAAACGGATTTGTGAACGTGACTTTCACGTTACGTGACTTTCACGTTGATGTTCTGTTTTTGCTGTGATGTTGCGGATCGGTCGTGGGGGATAGCCTGGATACAATGCTAGTACAGTTGTGGTTGTATTATGTACATTTGATATTGCGGGGCGAGCGTCCGACGTGTGGACTGCCGTCACTGCCTGTTTGTATTATTATTTTGGGGCACGGCTAGGTTGCGGTCGATGTACCCGTTGTATGTATATTTTACTTTCTGTACTAGGCTTACCCCGCGGAGGGGTGCACGGATAGCCGGGTTCTAGAGGGCAACAAGCCCGCATCTCATGGCATTGAGACGGAGGGGGCTTCACTCTAGGATTGACAGGCTATTCGCCGCACTCGTAGGGGGTACAGGTTGACCCAGGAGGGGTGCCCAAGTTACCGGATTCCGTGAAGTGCTGGGTGGTCCATTCACGGTGCTGAAGGGGGCTGCCTCGCTTCAGGTTTTGGCGGGTGACTTGCCGCGCCCGTAGGGGTCTAGGTTTTCATTGCACAGGCTATCCACACGACCAGGGGAACGTCGGGTTTCAGCGGCTCTGTGAAACCCGGGGATCCCAGATATCTGTATTGTTTCTGTGATGCTGTACATTTTCTGTGATGTTGCATTTTATCACGCCTTGAGCGAATATAATATATTGGTATATATATTAGTAGATGTTGTATATGTTTTACATCCGCGCTAGTCCAGTCCCCGCTCTGTCGTTAGTTAGCTAACCTAACGAGTAATGACGGGACCCAGTGGCGAATGCGGATGGCGTATACGTACATCAGTATATTTTCGTTCTTTTTGGTGTGATCAATTGATGGGACTGCGTTGATTCGGATCAATGCAAGTTAAAAACAAACCTAATCTGATGTTGTTGGAACACTTTTCAAAAAGCTGTTATTGCAAGGACATTCACTTTTGTTTTGCATCGTGGTATTCAGTTGGAATATCCTGCTCCTCAGTCGACGAGGCAAGGGCCGAGATCCCTTCACCGGGAGTGACCCCTTGGACAGAAGTTTGTGTCAGGGCATTAACTTCACTATAGCCGATTACTTTTGCTTTGCATCGCGGTATTCAGTTGGAATATCCTGCACCTCATTCTACGGGGAAAGAGCCGAGATCCCTTCACCGGGAGTGACCTCTTTAGCGAAGGTTTTCGTCACTATATTTTCAAAAAGCTATCAGTTCCTTCAACGATATCAAGTTCACTACGTTAAAGGTTTTCGCCAGAAACCATTCGTAGCCCTCCGTCGTTTCAGACGGGTAGCACGTAGTATTCATGCTATGTTTGTTGGCCTTCGTCAAGGCATAGTGTATGGTAGCTGCTTGTTGCCTTTCTGCAGCATAGATAGATGCGTTGGTTTGGGACAGTCGTATAGCCTTGTTGGCCTTCGTCAAGGGCTTGTGCGGGTGGGTTCAAATCAACTTGGAGAATGACGGGTAGAACTTGACATGTGACTTATGATTTGTTGGCCTTCGTCAAGGTCATAAGAGCATGGGGCAGAAATCACATCGGGAGTTTCAAAAGAACTGAAACTTGCCAGATATGCACATACCTTCTGGAGTGTGATGACGTGAGCGGATTCCGTCACGTTATCGTGCGATGATAGTTGGATCCCGATTCCCACTGATGAGTTGGTATACTCCTCGGCTAATCCCGACTAATTCTTCTTTCAGGTTTGGAGGAGAATTTGAGGTACAGTGGGAGGTTTCCAAATTAGATAAATTGGTAACCATTCTGATCTAGGTTAGAGTGCACGCTGAGTGTTTCTTTTCTCTCTCTCTGGCAGCGACCATTTGACCCGACCCTAAGACTATGACTCAGTGACCAAGTTGACCGAACCTTCTTAACACTGGCTTTTGGATTGTCAGAGTTGCAAACCTCATTGCCACTCCTACTTTTACCCTTTTCTCCAGGACACCCCGTGTTGCTACGAACGTCCACTTCCATTGGACAAAACCATCGTATGGTTAGATACGAACTCGAAGGAATTTATTCGAGGATGGTTTCAGGTTCTGGAGAAAACGGATAGGATTATTCAGTTGTCTTTTCCTTTTACCTTCTCTCAGGTTGCGAGTACTCCTTGGTTTAGGAGATAGTACACCTATTACGCAAATTGGATAGTCTTCTTCCAAACCTTAGGCTGGTGCCGACCGGTAGGGAATGAAGAAAACCAATTAGCCTAACGATGGTGTACAGAAGGTATTAAGTTCAGACAAAGCAAGGAATTAGTAAGAGGGCAAAGTAAATTGCAACAGATATTCACGACCAAACCAAATATTTCGTTACCACTCCCACATCACCTTTGTATTTCTCCAGGACACTCCGTATCACTACGAAGATCCACAGTTTATTTGGATACTCCATCATATGGTTATATACGAACTCGAATGGAACTTGTTCCAGTTCGGGGATGGATTCTGGTCCAGGAGAAATAGGAATAAGGTTTATTCGGTTGTCTTTTATCTTCACCCTCTCTCATTGCGAGTGTTCCTAGGATTGGGACAGTACACCCATTATGCTTATTGGATAGTCTTCTTCCAAACCATAGGCTGGTGCCGAACGGTAGGGAAGGAAGAAAACCATTTGGCCTAAAGGGGTGTACAGAAGGTAAAGACTAAAGACATATGAAGGGATTTGGAGAGGTGGCAAAGAACTATACGGTTACAGTCGTGAATCTGGAAGAGGCATTACTAGGAATACCAGAATACCCCATCGGAACATTTCAATGTTTCAGTTTCACTGTGTAATGTTAAAGGAAAACTGATTTCCCGATTAGATACTTGCTCCAGGGTATGTATTTACCAGGTATGATTCTCACATCTGTATGGTTTTACAGATGATGAGTGGGAGTAAGTTATTGGGAATTGGGTGATTATCCTCATTATATCGGGATTCGTTGTAATCGGTGATATTTGAGGAAATCACCTGGGCTGTTTGCCGGTTGGCAAATATTTGGTTTTGAATATCCGCAGTTATGCACCAATTTCAAATTGATATATCTGTACGTCTATTTTCATAGAGTGAGATATACCTTTCTGAAATTATGTCTACGACATTTACCTATATCAGTGGATGGTTAGGTAAGGAGCATTAAACAGCGGTGTAATTCTTCTTAACCATAAGTACAGTTTTCAACCTACGACACACGGTGAATGAGTTTTCAGACTCAAGGGACTTATACAGAGTATTGTATGTTGTCCAGAGTCCATCAGGACAGAGGGGTTGGTCCTCGTACTATATTCGATTTACTTATGACTTCTCTAGTTTTTAGACAAGTGTTTCGCGGAAACACAGGATCCGAATTTTGAGAAGTTATAGGTATTTGAATAGAGTAGAGAACCAGGTGTAGTAAGTATCGGGATTCTTCAAAGAGATCGAAGATGTAGATACTTGTGTATGGTATTAAGTTGATAGTAATGACTAAGAGAACTTGCTTCTTTTTCAGGTTACTCATAATTGGAAGCATTCCTAAGTTGAGTAACGCTGATCGGCCTCCTTCCATTTAGTTGACATGCACTGGAGACAGTTGCATGATTTGAATCTGGTTCAATTAAATCAGTGCCTCTGGTCCTATATGGGATATAGAACAGTTCATATCTTAACGATGTTAAGGTACGGGGAGTTGTCCGGCTTATGCTTAAAACCAGACACTGGACAACTCAAGGCACGTTTCTGTAATGGCTGTTTGTGGGTTGACCCAGGCTATGACGCGGGTTGACTTTCTACCATCTGGATGAACAATAGCAATATTGTTCTAGACTCGCCACAGTTTTAATAAAAATGGATTTTTTCAGAAAACAGTAGTGGGAGTATGGTAGAACTGGAAGTGATTCCAGAACCACAAAAGATTACTGAAGATTTGATAAGGAACCTAAAGATTCAATCTGGATTGACATTCCATTGGCCACTCCGCAGATAAGGTGGGTAACTTCAGGCACCCGAGAGGTACTACGGTAGCCTCAAGGACGGTGACAGGGAAGTTCTTGTTTACCCACAATTACCATTGCTGTTGTTCCAGGCTGCGAGACCCGGTGGGAGGATGAGTATAGCGTCGTTCTAAACTAGTTTTAGAAGTGTACGTCTATATGACTCTGCCAGAGGGTTGTCGTAGTCAGTGGGAGCAGCGGAAGCATTGGTGGACAGGTAGCTTATGTCTATTTATAGACTAAAGCAGATGTAGCGGAGATAGATCATCTACTTCTGACGTGACAGTCATGGGTTTGACTTCATCAGAATAGGGGATGGATCTGTTGAGAAGGTAGTAGGGTGTGATGTCCTGGTATTTGGATGACATACACAGAGTAGGAAAAGAAACTCCTATACTACAATCGGTTATACTTTGGTCGTCACACAGTAGTTTCTCCATATGGGACTTGGACATTATATCAGACAAACTGGTTAATAGATCTATGGTTTTAGATCTAGATTTGGGTAGTCTCCCAATCTGGGTACTTAGACAGCATTCTAAGGGTATTTAGAATGGACGACTCCATGCACGGTAGTGTACCTGCAGAAGATGGAGTCACCCTCTCTAAAGGTGTCTTATAGACTAAAGGGGAGAGGGATGTGCATGATTGACAGATCACTTGCTTAGGCAATTGAGTCAATCATGAGATGTCAAGTACCACACCAGATGTTGTTCTTGCACTAGATGCAATAAGTTGAAATTAATCCAATCCTGGAGAAACAGTCGGAAGTAGTTCTAGAACACAAGTGGATGTTCTAGGGATATGATAACGACAGCCTCATTCGGGAGACAGTTATCATTCCAGACTTCCAAGGTGACATGGACGACAAGGAGGTTGTCAGAGTTATAGTTATCCTTCTGACGAAGGGCAGTATTTTGGACAGGTGGTCCAATGCAATACTGAGGGTGGCATGGCGCAGGATACTGATTGAGTTCAGTTGACGATACAGTCTAAGAAGTTTGGATTTGGAGTTCATTTATGATTTGGAGTTCATTTATGAGCTATGTCCCATCAGACATCCAGACACATTCTAAGACAGGTATTGCTCTTTTCGGGAGATGGCTTTCTCCGCGAACTTGAGATATAGAGAGACATGGAAAGAGACAACAAAGCGGATCCACTCACTAAGGCTATTCCTCGAACGCAATAGTTTCGCAAACGAGCTTTGTGAGACTGACTAGTAGAGGAGTTGGGTGTTCGGTATCACACGGGCTGTGAGTATGCGACATCGCAATAATTAGCCTTGAGTGCAAGTGGGAGATTGTTGGAGATAGTGCCCTCAGAGTCAATTATTAGGTCACAGGTACGTGATTGCAATGATTGATGGAGGACCTATCCCGGTAGGACAGTCTTACTCGAGATGATAGTATGCTATCTGGTTTACCTTTATCATCATGTACTGTTTTAGGTGACCTGACAAGTCGCTATTACACGTTGATAGAGCCCCTAGGATTCTTGCTTGACCACCAGCAGTATGAGGGCGATCATATAAGTGGGAGCTGGGGTCTATAAGCATATCCTTAAATGGTCCCTAGTCGTGTGAGTTTCGAGACAGGGCATCGATACTCCAGAGTAGACTAGTGTATACAGTCGAGACCCCGACGAGGGGCGGTGGCCGGTCTCACAAGCCACTGGTGTCAGTTGGATCACCTAAGATGTATACAGGTGCTCATTGGGTTATGAGTACACCGGACAGGACTCGCCGGGAACATGCTAGTTGGTCATATACCAGACGTCTGATGGCAGTTCCCTGGTGACATGTGTACAGGTTAGTTCATCGACCTGGGGATCGTCATTTGTCTTGTGTGAGTTCCCACTGTACTTTGATTACTATCCTACCACGGCTCAAAGGAGTCGTGCAAACAGGTTTTAGTTGGGTACAGTCCCGAGCCACATGGAGGCAGTGAGCGTATCTTCAGGGGTTCGTCTCTCCCGGTATTGGGGGTGAGGTCGTGCTGTGTCTAGGAGAGCCATTACACGAAGCCCTCGGCCGAGGCAAGGAGATTTACTGGTAGGTATTCCAGTAGTATCTCAGGGTGTTCTGGGCTACACTCCGACACGACTTGTACCGCTTTTGGGGGTCTGACTTTTACCAACCCCCCAGGCCCGCCATGCGATGCTCATAGACGAACGGACCGGACTGTACGGATATTGTCACTGACAGGCTCAGTAGGGAGTCGGGCTGAGTTCGCTCACAGACGTCCCTTTTGGTCAATACCTGGTAGCCCGTTATGTATTGGCTTATACCTCTAACGTGCTAGTGGTTAAATCCACAACCAAGGTGTTGACGAGTCTTTAGAGTCCCCCACATTCAGTTACTCAGCTTTCGGGCGAAAAGTTGTAGAGGCCGTATGGAGATATGGCAAGGTCCGATCAGATACGTGCGGTATTGCACGGATCAGGATCGGACAGTTTGTACTATAGGCCGTATGGTTATATGGCAGGGTTCGATCAGATACGTGCGGTATTGCACGAATCAGGATCGAACGGATATTACTAGCCGGCTTTGGTTTAAGCCGGATCCTAGTATAGTACAGTGTAGATTTTGTCTCATTGCATTTGTATTTCGGTCGGAATACAAATGCGGGTGTGTATGCACAGTATCGGGGTTTTCCTGTAATTTATTACAGGACCAGTTTTCTGGAGTTGCCAGTTTGCTTTCCGTTTCGGCCAATTTCCTTTGTATCGTTCATTGGCCGAAGATTGGTGGAGGAGGGCTTATTTGCATTGTTGCAAATAAGCATTTGTGGAGGGGGTCTTTGCATACTTGTATCATGATGGTGCACCATTCTTTTGACCTTGACTTCTTCTTTCATGATTGCTTGACTTTGTGAGCAATCATGGTTGTGGTGGGTGGGTTTTTGGAGTATGGGTTTGATTTTGTGATCATTGCTTTTCATGATAACCATTCCTCTCTCTCTCTCTTGGATGATATGAGAATGGCTCCCATTATTTTTGAGACTCTCCCTCATTCTCACTCTCCCTCTCCTCTAGTGATGGCCGGCCACCATGAGGGTGTGTTGCCCATTTTTGTAGTGGGGATTTTTGCTCTCTTGATGCTAGAAAAATCCCTAAGTTCCTCCACAAAAGTTCATACCTCATTTCCTCCACCAAAATGGCACCTCCATAAACCCCAAATGAGACACTAGTTCTACTATTTTCTACAGCAAATCTTGGGCACGTCGACTAGCCAGCTTCGTGCCCGAGTTGCCTCGGCATTGAGGTGGGAGCCCGTAAAAGAAGTAGGCGATGTGGTGCACTTCCGGCGACGAGGTGGAGACCGGAGCTTCCGCAGGAGATCGAGACGATGACGAGAAGACCGGAGGACTTGGATCGTCGGTATATCTCTATTCCCTTTCTTGTAGTTAGCTAGGACTAATTAATGGTTCGATCCGGGTATTAGTGCGCGGCGGTTTGCCAGTTCAAGAAAATTTAAGTTTATCACCGCTTCCGCATTTGGCCGTCGGATTGACGGCCGGGGCGCCGCCGTGCACTTACACTCCATCATAATCAGAGTAGTCAAGCCGATATCCTCAGGGCTTTATCAGCATGTATAAATGAATAAAAGCATGATTAAATCAACATGTCAGATAAAGAAGAACCAGATAGCATACTATCATGTCGAGCAAGAATGCAAACTGAATATATATACATGTATAGATACATCCACTATCACATAATGGCCTCTAGGGCATACATATATCCAACAGATGGATAATCACACATCCATTGGTGTTTGACAGTATGGTATACGGGTGCTCAGTGGAGACTGGGTACACTGAACAGGACTCGCCGAGGACTCTTATGTGGTAATATACCTATCGTCAGATAGCAGTCCTCTGGTGACACCGGTACAGGTTAGTTTGTAGACCCGAGATCGTCATAGAGTCTTGTGCGGCTCCCACTGTGCTTTGATTTCCTCCCTACCACACTCAAGAGGAGTCGTGCAAACAGGTGGATTTTGGGTACAGTCCCGAGTCGTATGGAGGTGATGAGCAATAGAAGGGGTTTCGTCTCTCCCGGTATTGGGGGTTGATGTTGCGTTATGTTCGATTGGCTATAACTGGAAGTCCCTAGCCAGGGCTGCTGCCGAGATATACTGATAAGTGTTATCAGTAGTTTCTCGAACCGTTATAGGCCAGATATCGACATGACTTATCACGTTACTGGGGTCTGACGATTTCCACCCCTAGACATGATATGCGACATATCGAACGAAGAGACACGACTGTACGGTAGTGTTACTGATAGGCTTCATGGAGACTGTGGACAGGCTTGCTTGTTGATCTTCATATCACTCAATACCCGGGTAGCCGTTACGTTCGGCTAGTACCGCTGACGGCATGTAGGTGACTAATATGATCATCACCTACTGCCGGCGTATTGACGAGTCTTTAGAGTCCCACACAGAAGTTCCCTGGTTCAAATGAAATGAAGTAGGACACATATATGATATGTGTGTGGGCCTGATTAAATACGAGTATGTGATACCGTATTATAATCTGGCAGTCATCTGTTATCGGTGCGGTTATATGTGATATAACCAGATTATCGAATCAAGTGTTGATTCGATAATGTGATATACAGACAAATGATATTAGTCGGTCGTATATGATATAACCGGATTATTAGATCAAATGTTGATTTAATAATATGATATAAATTATATGTGATATAAATACATATTAACTAATATCATTAGCTCACTAATTAATCTTCATTAAATATATATTAATATATATGATATATATATATATATATATTAATGAAGCATGGCATTTTCATTTCTATTTTGTGAAAATAGAAATGAGGTGTAAAGTTGAAGCATGGTTGCAAGCATGGTGTTTTATATTGTTTATTCATTCTTGACTCACTATTCAAGCATGGTTGCAATTTAATATTGCATAATTCCATGCTTGAATGAGTGAGGGGTCAAGAATTATCATTCATTCTTGTTCATTCCAAAAGACTTAGCCATTTTTCTCTCATGCTTGCTCTTGCTTCTTCTTCCTCCTCTTGCTTTTCCTCAAGCTTCAACCCTCACATGTGATGTAAATCATGAAGCTTGAGCACAAATTAGTGAGCTCTTAACATCCCCTACTTCATCATCTCACACCATTTTAGCAAATTAGTGTGATGTGTTTCATGCACTAAAGGGTTTAGTATAGTAGTAGCTTGAACTAGTAGGAGCTTCGAGGTGGATCATCTTTGGCGCGAAGGAAGCTTGTTCAAAGTCTCATGGAAAGCCTTGTGGAGTCACGGGACTACTACACGGAGCTAATTGAAGAGAAGGAGCGTATACAAAGGTTGTATTCTTGATCCTTTTAGATGTAAAATGTTTGCATTATATTCCGTCTAAATCTCTAGTTAACGATTCTAGTGTAGGGTTCTTTGTAACGAAAAAAATTTTAAAACGGCATGCACAATGCCCTCCGAAACCTTGCTGTCGTTGCTAGGAACCCTTCAATAAGTCCCTGGCCAGGGCGGATTGAGAATTACTGGTGGTTGGACCAGTAGATTCTCGGATAGTCTTGAGCCATACCGACACAACTTGTCTGGTTATTAAAGGTCTGACGTTTTCCACCGTCCTAGACCTTGCATGCGATACTCTCAGACGAACAGACTGGACTGCATGGAGATTGTCACGGCCAGGCTCGATAGGGGTTCAGATGAGTTCGCACATCGGTCTTCTTTTTCGACAGATACCTGGGTAACCGTTAAGTACAGCTAGTGCCACTGACGGACTTGTGGTTAAACCCACTGCCATCGTACTGTCGAGTTTTTAGAGTCCCATACAGAGGGTTTTCCTGGTTCAGGCGAAACGATGTAGAGGCCGTATGGTTTTTCGGCAGGGTTCCGATCACATACGTGTACTGGCTACACGAATGTTATTCGAACAGATAATACTAGTAGGCTTTGGTTTAAACTGGATTCTAGTATTATATTATTGAATTATTATCTCATTATATTCGTATTTTTCGGAATACGAATACGGGTATGTATATACGGTGAGGGCATTCTTATAATTTCACAAGACATGCTTCTAGAAGGAGATACCTCATTATTAGATTTATCTATTTATGCAAATGGATTAATGAGGTGGAAAATTGGAGATATTTGTGGCTTGGTTGAAGCATGGCTAGCTTATTTGTTTATTGCATTTGACTTCACTATTCAAACATGGTTAATTATTTTCTGTTGAAAATAATCCATGCTTGAATTATTTGACTTGGCCATCCTTCATTTGCCTCCACACCTTAGCTCATTTGCACTTGTTCATTCTCTCTCCATTTTTCCTCTCCTCCTTCTTTCTCAAGCCCTAACCCTCACATGAGTTGTGAATCGTAGGGTGCTTGAGATAAAATATTCCATTCATCTTTCTCTACATCTTCTAAGTTGTCTAGTCTAGCAAACTAGACATCTTAGTTACCTCATACTTGAGATTGAAGCTTGAACCATAGGCTCTCGGGTGGATCATCTTCGACAAAGAGGAGACCGACGATTAAGTTCCATTCAAGCTTTCTAGGAACCAAGAAGAAGAGAAGAAGAAGACCCGAAGGATTAGAACACAAAGGTATAAATCACTTCATAGTAGATTAGAACCTTTGTTTGTTTTTCTAGCTCGGGCTTATGGTCGATCTTCGAAATTTAGTCGATGTTGCTTGTTTTAAAATTGTTTTTTGTAAATTCCGCCTCTCTACAAACCCTGTGGAGTGTGCGATATCGACTTACAATATACATACACTAATACAAGTATATGCTACAGATACATACACCCGTATTCGTATCAAAATACGAATACCGTATTCATATAAGATATGAATACCCGTATTCATATCAAGACACAAATACATGTATTTATATAAATACCGTATTCGTATAAATACCGTATTCTATCAAAATATGTATACCGAAAAAGAGAGATACTAAAAAAGATATATAATACTTGTTTAATTTTATCCAAATGTGATAATCTGGCTATCTTTCAAACTGGCTAGTATTAACAAAATATCCAATTAAAAGTGTGTACAAAAACACATGTTTTAATCGAACATAAGCACGTATCAAAATACGTACACTACATCGTTTCGCCTGAGCTGGAAAACCCTCTATGTGGGACTCTAAAGACTCGACAATACGTTGGCTATGGGTTTAACCACAAGCACATCAACGGCACTAGCTGTACGTAACAGCTACCCAGGTATTGAACGAAAGAAAAATCGACAAGCAAACTCATCTGTATCCCTACTGAGCCTGAAATTGACAGTTTCTGTACAGTCCAGTCTGTTCGTCTAAGAGTATCACATATCGGGTCTAGAAGGTGGATAAAGTCAGACCCCTAATAACACGATAAGTCATGTCAGTGTGAAGCTCATCACTCGCTGAAAAAGTATTGATCCAAATCAGTAAATCTCGTCCACCTTGGCCAAGGATTTCTTGTGATGTCTACCCGTGCACTGCATAACATCTACCCCCAATACCAGGAGAGAAGAATCCCTGACGATCTGCTCACTACCTCCAAATGGCTCGGGACTGTACCCAACCAAAACCTGTTTGCACGACTCAGTAGAGTCGTAGTAGGGTAGTAATCAAAGCACGGTAGGAACTCACAAGAGACAAATGATGATCTCAGGTAGACAGAATAACATGTACTCATATCACCGGAGAACTGCTATCTAACTATAGGTATAATACCATCTAGCATGTTCCCGGCTAGTCCATCCAGTATAACTCATAACCTAATGAGCACCCGTATACAATCGTTGATGACTAATTGACACCAATGGCTGTGAGACCATCCATCGCCCCTTGTCGTGGTCAAGAAACGTATACACTAGTCTACTCTGGAATATTAATGCACGGTCTCAATATTCCCACGACTATGGACACTTAAGAATTTGCTTATAGACTACCCAGTTCTCACAAGTGTGGTCGCCACAATGACCTTGCTAGTCAAGCATGAATCCTAATGAATCTATCAACATATAATAGTGATCCGTAATACCATATAATACATGTACATGATGATAGAGATGAACCAGATAGTATATTATCATATCGAGTAAAACCGTTCTATCTGTATAAGTCCTCCTTCAATCATCATAATCACCTGCCTGCGATTACAATAATTGCCTTGAGGGCACTATTTCATTCGACGTTCCAGGGAACCCAATTCGATCGACGAATTCGGCGAGCGGATCTGCTCAACAATAGGAAGTGGTGAATTTCGACCGATGGCGGGATGCTAAATATCCAAATTGAATTACACGCACTTCAGCAAATTATAGAATTTGTTGGATACTCCTGAAGAGGTAAAACCTATCAGGAGAATGTAGAACTTTCGAGATCAGTGCAGATGGAAATGTAGTAACTTAATAAAGCAAGACTTGTAATGAAAGGTTTTCATCAAATATCCGGTGTGGATTATGATGAAACTTTTATTTCAGTGTCTGTGTTGAAGTCCATATTGCTTGCTACTACAGTTTTTCATAACTATGATATCTGGCAGGTGGATATCTATAACGTCTTTCTAAGTGGAGATTTAGAAGTGTAGGTGTATATGACTCTGTCAGAGGGTTATCATAGTCAGTGGGAGCAGCGGATAGTGTGCAAGATGCTTAAATCTTTTTATAGACTAAAGCAGGCATAGCGGAGATGGATCATCTGTTTTGATGAGATGGTCAAAATGTTTGACTTCATCAAAATGATAGATGAACCCAGTATTTATAAGGAGGTAAGGAGATATTCCTCATATGATATGTTGATGACATACTCCTCATAGAAAAGATGTTCCTATGCTATAATCGGTTAAACTAAGATTGTTACAGATGTTTCTCCTTATAGGATTTGGATTATATATCATTGATCTGCGGACTATGTCTATAGAGATAGATCTAGTAAGTTTTGGGATTGTCCCAATTCAGGAACTCTGACACCATTCTAAAGGGGTTTAGAATGGATGAATCATTGTGTAGTAGTGTATCCGCATATGGTGAAGTCGCCCTCTCTAAATAGATGTCTTCATGACTGATGAGGAGAGAGACTCGCATGAATGACATTTTACTTGTTTCGACAGTTAGGTCAATCATGCGATGTCAAGTACTAGACCAGATGTTGCTTTTTCAATCATTGTAGTAAGCAGATATTAGTCCAATTCTGGAGAAACAAATGGAAGCAGTGTAGAACATATGAGGATGTTCTTGGTGTATGGTAATAACAGCCTCCATCAGGACACGGTTACCTATTCTAACTTCTAAGATGACATAGATGACAGAATATATGTCGTGGGTTATAAGTTTACTCTCTTCTGAGGAGCAGTATGTTGAAAAGAGTTCTAAACAGAATACTGAGGTAGACATGGCGCTAGGTGCTGATTATAACTCAGTACAGGATACAGCCTAAGAACTTGTTGGATAAAATTGTTCATTTATGAACTCGGTCTCATTGTCTATCTAGACATCTAAAGCAGGTATCGCTCATTTTGGGAGATAGTTAATCTCCGCGAAATTGAGATATAAAGAGATAAAGTTAGAAATATTGTAGCGGATCCACTCACTAAGGCTGTTTCTCGAATACAGTTTGAGAAACTGTTAGTAGAGAAGTTGGGTATGCATAGCACATGAGATGTGGGTATGCGATACCGTAATAATTGGTCTTAAGTGCAAGTGGGAGATTGTTGGATATAGATACCCTCAAGGTAATTATTGTAATTGCAAGAAGGCAATTACTAATTGAAAGGGGACCTATACAGAGAACAGTCTTGCTCGAGATGATGGTATGTTATCTGGTTTGTCTTTATCTTAATATGTATATGTTTTTGTTAGTGTATATGCCCTAGAGGCCATTACTGTATCATACTAGTTTGTATATTACTTAATGGAAGCTTGGGATATTCACCTTGTATAGACAATCTTGCTCAAAATAGTAGTATGCTACTTGGTTTGTTTCTACTTTAATCTGTACATGTGTTTCTTTTAAGTATATCACCTATACACATTAGTGGAGCCCTTAGGATCTTTGCTTGATTACCAGCGTTGTGATGGCAGTCACACTCGTGGGGGCTGGGTAATCCATAAGCACACCCTTATGCAGGTCCCTAGTCGTAGGACTATCGAGACAGGGCATCGATACTCCGGAGTAGACTAGCGTATGCGCTTCTCATCCCAGCAAGGTCTGTCCCACAGCCGTCAGTACGTCGTACTTGAGATAGTATGCGGGTGCTCGTTAGGTTACAAGTACACTGGACAGGACTCGTCGGGAACTGTTGGTTGGTACTATACCTATCTTCAGTTATCAGTTCCCAGGTGACATGAGTACAGCTTAGTCCGCTGACTTAACACTGTCACTTCGCCTCGAGTGTGTTCCCGTTGTACTTAGATTACTACCCTACCACGGCTCAAAGAAGTCGTGCAAACAGGTAGTAGTTAGGTGCAGTCCCGAAGCACTTAGAGGCAGTGACGGTTAGACAGGATTCGTCTCTCCCGGTATTGGGGGTTGATATCGCGTTGTGTCTGGGAGAGCCATTACACAAAGTCTCTGGCCAGGGCAAGCGAGATATACTGGTAGGTTTCTAGTGTTATCTCAGGGTGTTCTGGGCTACATGATTGTTAGGATACGAGCGTGTTCAAGTTCTAGTTTAAATACCGCAATCAAGACGGTTTCGCACGTAGCTAGCCGGTTGAGTACGGGTCGTCCGCAGGGAGATGGGAATCTTTTTCTATGTGTTTTTCGACGAGTTAAGTCCGGTTGTTCAGATTTTGTTTGTAGTTATCTAAGTGTTGAGTTGATATTTAAAGAGAGCTTGTTAGGGTTAGGATTAGGTTAGTTTGAGTTAGGAGTCTCCACATCTTTCGTTGCCCCACTTAATATCGGTGTTACGGTAATCGGCAACAACGGGGATTAGCACGACTAGGAAGGAACTTGCGAGTATAAGCTAGGCTTTCCAACGCATAGTCCTTCCTTTTGGTGCTTGTCCGTCCGTTCTTGGCTCTTATCCATAACCTCCGGTTAATTCAACCACAACCGGTCTCACTACGGAATCACCGCTATCATGTAGGATAGGGTGCCGTAAGGAGCGGATTGTGGTTGGGTTAACGGGAGTTGATTTAAGTTGTTGGGCAAGGAAAGAGTGAGAGAGATTTCCTTCTCTCAAACTTCCCTTATCCTACCCTAACAAGTATAGAACTACTCACACTTCATAATACGGAAAAATAAAACAACACAAAAGAGGAAGATAGAAAGAAAGAGATTAGAAGAATACGACTAACTGTTTGCGACCTCACCTTGGCGAGGATCAAGCGTAAGTATCATTGTCGTATGAAAGGATAAAGAAAAAGAGAGAAGAAACAAACAACAAGGAAATAACAACAACTACTTAACAATTAAAATTACAACAATTATAACAAGTAAAGAAAGAGACAAGCATGATAATAAAAATAGCCTTCTTTATTCATCACTCTTCACTCAAAAGCTCACTTACAAGTTTAATGGAGAAGAGGTGAGAAGAGGAAGAAGAACATGTACTAAAACCTAGCAAAGAAAAATACAAGATTATGGACCCTTTCCTTCACAAACTTCTGGGCTATTTATAGGCCAAAACATGAAACCCTAGGGCAACCAACAGAACATACAGGAAAAGACCCAACTACCCCCAAAAGCCCTGCGCACTTGGCGCCAGAATGGCCGCGGAAGGGCGGCCAAAACCCCCATTTGGCCGCGCTTCCGCGACCGTTTAGAGGAGTTGGGCCCATATCTTTTTGGTGCTGGCCTGGTTTGGTGTGTACTGCATTCTGGTATATGTATTTTCTCATAATTTCTTCACGAATTTTCCAGAATTTCTGTTGAGGGAAAGGTGGACATTTTGTTAAGATTTTGTCATGATTGTCTCGAGCTCCGCGTAGATCTCTTGGATCTTGTGCCACCATTGAGCCTTGTGCCTGAAAACGACATTGATTTGACATTTTGTCTTCCTAAACCGGTATCTGGCAGCATACGGATGAAGAGCGGAGACCGTGTTTTATCTGTGGTTGGCAGGAACCGGATTTTTGTCGTGTTTTCCATGAATTTCTCCGTTTGAGAACCGGGAACCTGTATCCTGCAATTGACTAGCAAACACGGCTCAAGAGTATCTACCGACATGCAATGTGATAAAAATTGGGCGGTATAAAAATGCAAAAATCTGATATGAACAAATACCCCCAAACTTATCATTTGCTCGTCCCGAGCAAAGTCCATTTATTCACAAAAATTTCCTAACCTCACTTTCGCAGGGAACGCGATTGCACTGAGCATGTGCAACAAGCCGTTAAACCTCTAGGTGTCCCTAGTAGGAGGAGTGTTGTCTCCTGAGGGTTTTCAGCGGATACTACCCACAAAATCCGGTCAAGTTGGTTTGTAAAAATGACTAAATTTCAAACCCTAAAGTTTTGTTTTAGAAAATAACAATTCTATAATCCTTAGTCTAGACTATCGAACCTTTATTTTTCACACCTCACATCTTATTTAACTACAGATTTTATATGTCTTTACGTGCAGTGCGGATAGTGTCGTTAAGTTCCAGAAGGATCGATTAGAGTCATCATGTCGCACAATAAAGCCCAGATAACAATTTTAAAAGGATCACATAAGTTTTATAATGAGTTAAGCATTTTTCAAGTTTCGTTTTGCAGTAAGGTTTCAACTTTAGAATTTCTATCTTCCTTAACAGGAAACTAAGTCGTATTTTTCACTCCACCTTTTTCTTGTTTTCATTTCATACACACCACTGTGAACGTGCAATAGTCTTTATCAAAGAGTAAAACCTTCATATCTCCGTTAAAATTTTTTTTAAAAGCCTGTCTTTTATCAAGATTATTCTCACACAAAGAACCGTTAGGAATTTTAACTCGGAGAGAACACTTGCTTGACTTTGTTTTAAACTGGACTTTCTAGGCTTCTTAGCGAGCTTTGGGCCAATGCACCCAAACCAGTTGGTTTTAGGGCATTAGGTGTAGAAACACCCCAGCGGACTTAATTACTCAAGTTACCTAGGTCCAAAAACAAAAGACAGTTTGGCGTGAAAATCAGATGATTTAATACGAACGGAGATATAACCGGCAGTTCAAATATTTTTTTGGATAAAAGACGTGTCTAGTGGGTTTGGTGTGTAATCATTCCAATCAAGTTTTAGATGGGTTATTTTTCAGACTTAGCTCCTATTACGGCATCAATAACATTCCTTCATATTCGCTTTACTTCATAAACTATTCTTGTCATTACTTATTTCAGAACAAACCTATTTGATTCTCAGAAAATCATTTATCTGTTTAAAAGTTTGAACATGAAAGACTTGTCATCTAATTCCCAAAACTCACGACACGTGTAGTGTGATGTAAAGACGTATATCAGCTATAGTTAACTTCAAAGGAGAGTTATCTTTCAGGTTTTCAAAATCCAAACATAAGATCTAGTTATTCCTATTTTATCAAACAAAAACCGTCGAATGTTGAATCAGAGTTCTTCCACAAGCTAACTTGACAAAAAAGTTTTTATATTTTTTGGAAAATTTTCAAATTTTTATGGATTTTATGGATTTTAATATGCAGATGCAAAATATACATATGAATGCGAAGGTAAGAAATGCGTACCGAGTGTACCCCCAAACTTAAACTGGACAGTGTCCTCACTGTCATTGCATGAAGAGAGTAGTTTGAAGGTTCAAAATTGTTGGTTAGCGATACACAATTTTTATTTGTTTTTGTTTTGAAAGAAAAGAAAAAGAATATACAAGAATATAAACAAAATGGTTTGTACATACCCCCAAACTTATTTGGAACAGTGTCCACTGTTCTTGGCTGGATAACCGAAGTTTGGAGGTAGGCAGAGGAAGATCAAGCAAGGTAAACCGGCTCCTGTAAGAACAGGAGCTCCTCTGTTGGTTCGGCGCTAAGGTACGGTTTGCATCGGTGTCCGTTCACTTTGAAGAGTGAACCGTCCTTTGGATTTTCCAAATCCACAGCGCCCTGCGGATACACAGTCCGCACAAAATACGGCCCTTTCCAGCGAGATCGGAGCTTTCCAGGATGGAAGTGAAGTCGGGTGTCGTAAAGAAGTACCTGCTGACCAGATACGAAGGTTTTGCGCACAAGGTGTTTATCATGAAACACCTTCGTTCGATTCTTAACGACAACCGCATTATCGTAAGCCTCATCCCTAAGCTCGCTCAGTTCGTTCAGCTGCAGCTTCCGATGGCTGCCCGCGTCCTCCAGAGACAGATTCAGCTCCTTTATCGCCCAAAACGCGCGATGCTCGATTTCGACAGGAAGGTGGCAGGCTTTTCCGTACACAAGCCGATAGGGAGACATGCCAAGGTCGGTCTTATAAGCGGTTCTAAATGCCCAAAGGGCATCAGTGAGTTTCAAAGACCAATCCTTACGGTTCTTGGAAACCGTTTTCTCCAGTATCTGCTTGATCTGCCGATTTGAAACTTCGGCCTGCCCGCAGGTTTGGGGGTGGTAGGGCGTAGAAAGCTTATGATTAATGGAGTATTTCCGCATCAAGGCCTCGAAAGTCCTATTGCAGAAATGACTTCCATTGTCGCTAATGATCGCTCGGGGGTGCCCAAACCGTGAGAAAATGTTTTCTTTAAGGAACCTAACGACAACCTTGTTGTCGTTAGTTCGGCTGGGCACAGCCTCGACCCATTTAGAGACGTAATCAACAGCTAGAAGAATGTACAAGTTCCCAAAAGAGCTGGGAAACGGCCCCATGAAGTCTATCCCCCAAACATCGAAAATCTCCACAACCAAGATCGGTTGGAGCGGCATCTCATTCCTCCGGGATATCCGGCCCATGTGTTGGCACCGGGAGCAAGTCTTGCAATAGTCGTGAGCGTCTTTGAAAAGTTGTGGCCAGTAGAAACCACATTGCAAGATCTTCTCAGCTGTCTTTCTCGGCCCAAAATGCCCGCCACATGCTTGGTCGTGGCAAAATGACAGCACACTCTTGAATTCCTCATCAGGGACACACCGACGAATAATCTGGTCGGGACAGTACTTGAACAAGTAGGGTTCGTCCCAGTAAAAATGTTTTACTTGGGATAAGAAGCGAAGTCTGTCCTGACTCGACCATTCAGTCGGTAGTAATCCCGTGGCCAAATAGTTCACAATATCTGCGAACCAGGGTTCGCGAGATACTGTCAAGAGTTGTTCATCCGGAAAGACGTCATTGATTGGAATAGGAAGCGACGGCGAAGAAGGAAGTCGTGAAAGATGGTCGGCAACAACGTTTTCACATCCTCTTTTGTCCTTAATGACAAGGTCAAATTCTTGAAGCAAGAGGATCCAACGTATAAGCCGAGATTTGGCATCTTTCTTCGCAAAAAGATGGCGCAGAGCAGAATGATCAGTGTAAACGATGACTGGAGAGCCGATGAGGTACGGCCTGAACTTCTCTAAAGCAAATACAACAGCTAAGAATTCCTTCTCAGTTGTTGTATAATTGAGTTGTGCGTCGTTCAGGGTTCGGCTTGCGTAATAGATCACGTGCGGCATCTTGTTGATGTGCTGTCCAAGGACAGCACCGATGGCAAAGTCGGATGCATCGCACATAATCTCGAATGGGTGCGTCCAGTCAGGGGAAGAGAGAACGGGAGCAGAAGTGAGTGAGTGTTTCAATGATTCAAAAGCAGCCGCACAGCTTGAGCTGAAGTCGAATGGCGTGTCCTTGGCCAGGAGAAGAGTCAAGGGCCTAGCAATCTTGCTAAAGTCCTTGATAAACCGTCTATAAAAACCGGCGTGGCCGAGGAAGGCTCGGATATCTCTGACGCATCGGGGAGGAGGCAGATTGGAAATGACCTCAATCTTTGCTTTGTCAACCTCTATGCCATTTTGCGAGATGATATGTCCTAAGACAATACCTTCGCGCACCATGAAGTGGCATTTCTCCCAGTTCAAAGTGAGATTCTTGTCCTTACATCGTGTAAGGACAGCGTCAAGATGCAGCAAACACTCGTCAAAGGAGTCGCCGAAAATGGAGAAGTCATCCATGAAAATCTCCAGAAATTTCTCCACCATGTCTGAGAAAATCCCCATCATACACCGCTGGAAGGTAGCGGGCGCATTGCATAACCCAAAGGGCATGCGTCGATATGCAAACGTGCCGAAAGGACAAGTGAAAGTGGTCTTGTCCTGGTCTTTTTCGGCGATGGGAATTTGATTATAGCCAGAGTAGCCATCTAGAAAGCAATAGTACTCATGTCCGGCCAATCGTTCGAGCATCTGGTCAATAAAAGGTAGCGGAAAGTGGTCTTTCCGCGTTGCAGCGTTGAGTTTTCTGTAATCAATGCAAACTCGCCATCCGGTTTGGGTGCGAGTAGGGATTAACTCATTCGCTTCGTTGGTTATGACCGTGATGCCCGACTTCTTGGGGACAACGTGAATGGGGCTAACCCACTGGCTATCAGAGATAGTGTAAATGATACCACTATCTAGACATTTGACGATCTCCTTCTTCACAGCCTCCTTCATGACTGGATTAAGACGTCTTTGTGGATCCCGGGCTGGTTTGGCATCATCCATCAGATGAATGTGATGCTCAACGATGAGGGGACTAATCCCCTTGATGTCCGCCATGGACCAGCCAAAAGCTTGCCTGTTGCTGTGCAAGACCGCGAGAAGGGCTTTCTCTTGCTCGGGAGCTAGAGAAGCCGAGATGATGACAGGAAGGGTCTCGTTCTCACCTAAGTAAGCATACTTAAGGTGAGACGGCAACGGCTTGAGTTCGAGCGTTGGAGGTGAAATGATGGAAGGCAAGACTGGTGCAAAGGTCTCGAACTCAAAGGACTCCAGCAAAGGTTCAAAACGAGTGTAGGCAACCGAGTCGGATGGTTCAGGTAACTCATCCGAAAAGTCGAAAGATTCAAACTCGGGTTGTGCGCGGCTAAGATCGTTCGTGAACGTGAAACACTCGTAGTCGTTATCGGGCGCAGAAACAGCAGCAGGTTCGAAGAGACACGCACTAGTGGCGTCAAGATTATCGTATTCAAACAAAAACTCCTCGAATTCACACTCTTCGGGGGTGATCTCCTGGATCGAGCAAACATCCAGTATATGAGCATTAGGTTCGGCGGGCTGATTCCCCAACCTAAAAATGTTGAGTTCAATTGTCATATTTCCAAAAGAGAGGTTCATTGAACCATTGCGACAATTGATCACAGCATTTGAGGTTGCGAGAAATGGGCGACCGAGTATCACCGGAATTTGATTCCGGGGGTTAGCTACAGGCTGTGTATCTAAGACAATGAAGTCGACGGGGAATATGAAATCCCCGACTTTGATTAACACATCCTCTAGCTCACCCCTAGGATGGGTGATCGATCGGTCGGCCATCTGGAGAGTGCAGTGTGTGGGTTTCAGCTCTCCGACGCCTAATTGCTCGTATACTGAATACGGAAGCAAGTTAACACTGGCACCAAGATCTAATAGTGCGCGGTTGATGTTCTTATCCCCAATAGTAATTGAAATAGTAGGACAGCCAGGGTCCTTCCGTTTTTGTGGTAAAGATTGGGTAAGGGCATCACTCACAGCACTAGCCAAGAAAACTTTCTTGGGTACCTGAGACTTCCTCTTTTTCGTGCACAAGTCCTTTAAGATTTTCGCGTAAGAAGGGACTTGTTGGACAGCATCTAAAAGAGGAATGTTAATGTTAACTTGCTTGAATAACTCCAAAATCTTCTCCATTTGTGGATTTTGTTTGTTAGATCTCAACCGGTTTGGAAATGGAACATTTTGAAAATTGGTTGAGTCTAATGCTGGAGGAGGAGATTTTGGAGTTGGAACGGATCCCAGAATAGGTGTTTTCATGGAGTGAGAAGCGGGTCCGTTTAGAGAAGAAGAGGAAGGAGAGCCTTGTGAAGAAAGGAGAATAGGCTCGGAAGACGAAGAAGAAGAAGCAGGAGAAGAAGAAGAAGAAGCGACCGGGGTGTCATCGTTGATTTGCTTGCCAATGTTGTTTTGCAGCACCCTCCCTGATCTCAGTGTGGTCACGGCACTCACATTATGGTTTTGTTGTTCAAGAGCAACATGTGCATTATGTGGGTGGCCGGGATTTGGAAGTGGCTGGGATGGGAGCTTCCCCTTCTCTCGCTCGCTCAAGGCCGCGTTCAGCTGTGCAATCTGGGCCTCGATGGTCTTGATGCTCTGCCCGTGTGCGGCGGTGTGTTGCACTAAAGATTGGATTGAAGACTGGATGTTGGCGGTGGATTGAGTCGATTGTTTAACAAACGCATCCAGACTTCGCTCGAGCGAGGAAACCTTATCATTGTTCGACGGAACAAAGTTGTTTGGTGGAAAGGAATTGTTCGGTGCAAAGTTGTTCGTCTGGTTTTGGTAAGGCTGGGGTTGGAAGGGCTGCTGATACTGAGTTTGTTGTTGCGCTTGTTGTTGCGGTGGAAGGGCCCTTTGGAAATGGTTGCCCTGGAATTGATTCTGATTCTGATTCCAGGCGAAATTGGGGTGGTTCCTCCAACCGGGATTGTAGGTCGAAGAGTATGGATCATTCCTTGGTCTTTGCTGGAATGCATTAACCTGATCCTGTCCTTGCGAGGGTGGATTGTAAGGACACTCTTCAGTCAAGTGGGACGGATCGGAACAACAAGCGCAGATGGTACGAAGGGGGAGAACAGGGGCAGGAGTAGGAGAAGAAAATTTGCTCTCTATTGCTTCAAGCTTTTTTGTGATAGCAGCCATTTCAGCTCTCATCGCAATAGAGACATCAAGCTGGTGAATTCCTACCCTAGACTGACCGGTAGAAGTGGAGGGAGAAGAAGAAGAAGGAGTCGGTCTGATGCTCTCCCACTGTAGCGTTTGCTCCGCAAGATCGTCAAAGAACTGCCACGCTTCCTCGTCAGATTTGGATAGGAAGTGGCCCTGACAGATGGTTTCCAGCAACTGCTTCGTTGCTGGGTTCAGTCCCTCGTATAAGGTTTGGCAGAGTTGCCATTTCTCTATACCGTGGTGAGGACACTGAACAAGAAGGTCTTTGTATCGGTCAAAGCACTTCCAAAAGGGTTCAGAAGGAAGCTGGGAGAATTGGTTGATCTCATTTCGAATTCTTGCGGTCTTATGATTTGGGTAGAATTTTTTCAGAAACGCTTTAACAAACTCGTCCCAGCTGGTGATTGAGTGGGAAGCGGTGCTATACAGCCATTTTTCTGCGAGATCGCATAAAGTGAACGGAATGACCCGTAGACGTATAGCATCGTCCGACAGCTGGGTTGTTTTCATCATGGCACAGACGTTTTGAAATTTGTTAATGAAGATATAGGCATCTTCAGATTCAAGCCCATGAAAACGTGGAAGCATGTTGATGAAATGGGGCTTAATTTCAAAGTTGTCCCCATTGGCCGGAGGAAGAGAAAGGCAGGTTGGAAGTGCAGAACGGGTAGGGTAGAAACGATCCTGGAGCGCAATTCGCTGCGGCGCTACAACAGGCGGAGGTGGTGGGAGATTGGTCTCCATAGGAGGTGGAGCCAATCCAGGGGTGGCCAATGAGATGTTTGGAATAAATCCCGACATCGCGGAAGAAGAGGTTGGTGAAGGTGAAGGTGAAGGTGAAGATGTATGAACAGAATTCCGGTCAACGTCGGAGTTGGCCGGCAAAGGAAGGGGTGAAAGAGGAGTGGAGAGAGTATCGACTTCGGAGTCGATCGCGTAGTCGGTCGCGACTAACGTAACGCGGACTAGACGGGCGCTAGTGTCCCGAGTCCAAGCGGACATACACTAAACGAATTTAGTATAGTCAAAGCGGAGAAGGTGAGGGTAAGAAAACGTCAATGAAGAAAGGCGATGGGTGTTGGGTAAAAATGGATTTGGCGTAAAAAGGGCAAGTTTTTATAAAAGTTTTTGATTTTTTCTTTTTTTTATTTTGTTTTTAGAAAGAGATTTACAGAAGTATGTACGGAAATACGGCTTAAGCAATCACAAACAAGATATGCACAATCACACCTAGATCTAGGGTAACCTAGGTCTACTAGACCTGCTCCTGAACTTGATTGTCGAAGTTAAACAGTGTCGAGAAACAGGCTTAAAAATACACTGATCACGAGGCCAGGTAAGTGCAGAGATAAGGGGAGGTTATCCAACGCTTTCGCGAAGTTCCTTAATTAAATAACCCTTTCTCTTTCGGCGGTTGCGCCTTAACACTTTCCTAGACACCCCGTAAACAATATACGGTTAAGCAAGGTTCTAAACAAGGTTTATCTTCTCCTAATGAGCGCGAAGTCCTTAGGGCTGAAGTCTAGTATTTTTTTAATTACAATGGACAATGCATATGCTTTAGTGATTTCCGGGGTCCTGGGAAGGGTGATGAAATCCCCACCCAATCTGGATTGGTTTCAAGCCCCTTAAGTCCGTATTAAAGAATGCAAAACAGTAACAATATCAACAGCAAACAATTTTTATTTGCGGCGCAAAGAATCCTGCACAAGAACAGTTTATTGGAAAGGGGAGAAGAATTTGCGCAAAGAAAGCTGCAGAAAACACAATTCAGTGGAATTCAGAGGAGTGGAGAGAGGCAGAGAGACTCACCAGAGAAAAATGGGGCCCTGAAGCCAAAAGATGGCCGCGCTTCCGCGGCCAAATGCATATAATTGCCGCGCTTGCGCGGCAGTCCTGGGGCTTTGGCGCTCTGGAAAAATTTGGTGTTCTCTGTTGGGTGTCCTCTGCTTGTCTGGATGTACTGAATCTTGATTTGCTCACTGTATTTGCTCCAGATTTGTACAGTAAACCGGATGCTTCGTTTTGTCCGTCGCGGTGTAGCCGCGAAAATGTGGGTCTATCTTCCCACGTCTTTGGCACTGTACTTGAACTCCGTATTTCCAACGTCTTTGGCGTCGATCTTGAGCTTCGTATTTCCTGCACACTTACACAAAAACTAATCAAAAATAACAAGATGGTTTCTTTTACAAAGTATATATTTTTTTTGGTTTTTGGTTGTTTTTATATTCACAAATTAACCCGAAATTTCACTTAGAAATAGACTACCGTCTCCCCGGCAACGGCGCCATTTGATTGTTAGGATACGAGCGTGTTCAAGTTCTAGTTTAAATACCGCAATCAAGACGGTTTCGCACGTAGCTAGCCGGTTGAGTACGGGTCGTCCGCAGGGAGATGGGAATCTTTTTCTATGTGTTTTTCGACGAGTTAAGTCCGGTTGTTCAGATTTTGTTTGTAGTTATCTAAGTGTTGAGTTGATATTTAAAGAGAGCTTGTTAGGGTTAGGATTAGGTTAGTTTGAGTTAGGAGTCTCCACATCTTTCGTTGCCCCACTTAATATCGGTGTTACGGTAATCGGCAACAACGGGGATTAGCACGACTAGGAAGGAACTTGCGAGTATAAGCTAGGCTTTCCAACGCATAGTCCTTCCTTTTGGTGCTTGTCCGTCCGTTCTTGGCTCTTATCCATAACCTCCGGTTAATTCAACCACAACCGGTCTCACTACGGAATCACCGCTATCATGTAGGATAGGGTGCCGTAAGGAGCGGATTGTGGTTGGGTTAACGGGAGTTGATTTAAGTTGTTGGGCAAGGAAAGAGTGAGAGAGATTTCCTTCTCTCAAACTTCCCTTATCCTACCCTAACAAGTATAGAACTACTCACACTTCATAATACGGAAAAATAAAACAACACAAAAGAGGAAGATAGAAAGAAAGAGATTAGAAGAATACGACTAACTGTTTGCGACCTCACCTTGGCGAGGATCAAGCGTAAGTATCATTGTCGTATGAAAGGATAAAGAAAAAGAGAGAAGAAACAAACAACAAGGAAATAACAACAACTACTTAACAATTAAAATTACAACAATTATAACAAGTAAAGAAAGAGACAAGCATGATAATAAAAATGGCCTTCTTTATTCATCACTCTTCACTCAAAAGCTCACTTACAAGTTTAATGGAGAAGAGGTGAGAAGAGGAAGAAGAACATGTACTAAAACCTAGCAAAGAAAAATACAAGATTATGGACCCTTTCCTTCACAAACTTCTGGGCTATTTATAGGCCAAAACATGAAACCCTAGGGCAACCAACAGAACATACAGGAAAAGACCCAACTACCCCCAAAAGCCCTGCGCACTTGGCGCCAGAATGGCCGCGGAAGGGCGGCCAAAACCCCCATTTGGCCGCGCTTCCGCGGCCGTTTAGAGGAGTTGGGCCCATATCTTTTTGGTGCTGGCCTGGTTTGGTGTGTACTGCATTCTGGTATATGTATTTTCTCATAATTTCTTCACGAATTTTCCAGAATTTCTGTTGAGGGAAAGGTGGACTTTTTGTTAAGATTTTGTCATGATTGTCTCGAGCTCCGTGTAGATCTCTTGGATCTTGTGCCACCATTGAGCCTTGTGCCTGAAAACGACATTGATTTGACATTTTGTCTTCCTAAACCGGTATCTGGCAGCATACGGATGAAGAGCGGAGACCGTGTTTTATCTGTGGTTGGCAGGAACCGGATTTTTGTCGTGTTTTCCATGAATTTCTCCGTTTGAGAACCGGGAACCTGTATCCTGCAATTGACTAGCAAACACGGCTCAAGAGTATCTACCGACATGCAATGTGATAAAAATTGGGCGGTATAAAAATGCAAAAATCTGATATGAACACTACACTCCGACACGACTTGTACCGCTATTAGGGGACTGACATTTACCGTCCCCCTAGGCCCGCCATGCGATATTCTCAGACGAACAGACTGGACTGTACGCAGATTGTCGCATTCAGGCTCAGTAGGAGTTCAGATGGGTTTCATCTCGTCCGTCTTCTTATCGGCATCTACCTGGGGGCCATTACGCACAGCTAGTGCCGCTTGCGGTCTGTAGTTAAACCCACTACCAGCGTAGTGTCGAGTCTTTAGAGTCCCACACAGAGAGTTATTCGCCTTTTGGCAAATGAGTAGAGGTCGCATGGTTTTGCGACAGGGTTCGGTCACATCCGTGCACTTGTGCACGTTTAGTGTCCGGGCAGTTATCACTAGCAGGCTTTGGTTTAAGCCAGATCCTAGTGTACGTTTTGGGATTGGTTTTATCTCGTTTGTATTCGTGTTCCTCGGAACGCGGATGCGGGTGTGTATGCACGGTTGACAGAGAGACAGAGGCAGAGGATTCTCATTATGGTTGTTGACTGTTGACTTTTGCTAAACCCTAATGAGAATAAGAAATATGATTAATGATAATATTAATTAAGTATTATTGTGCCATGGTTGGGTTGAAAGGTTGACTTTGTTAACTTGTTGACTTTGTTGACCGGTTGACTAGGTTAGACTTGTTAACCATCATCATTACAATGGCTATCATTTCATGGCAAAGACTTTTTCTTGCTTGTTATACTTTACAAAATGAGTGCATGAAATGATATTGCCATTTGATATGATATGAACCATCACATAATACTCAATTATTATTATTGGTTATGATTATTTTGGATTATGAGAGCAAGGGTGAGAAAAGTCTTGCTCATTCTATCATTCTCATTCTCTCTCATCCTCAAGCTCTCCCTCTTCCTCTTGCTCTCTCTCTAGTTCATGGTTCCATTGTCTCATGTGTTGAGAAGAAAGAACCATAGAGATAAAACCCAAAACACTTCTCTACCCATCCTAGTATACAAGGTCTAGCAAACCAAGTGTTCTAGTTTCCTCAAGATTGAGGTTGAAGCCAAAGGTAGAAGCTTTCGGGTGGATCCATCTTCGGCATAAAGAGACGACGAGGAGAGAACCATCCGACCACCACAAGGATGTTAGTTATATGTATGCCCTAGAGGCCATTACTGTACATTGGATGTATATTGTAGTGGATGCTGGGACATATATAGGGAGGACTTTCTTGCTCGACATGATAGTATGCTATCTGGTTGCTCTTTACCTTAACGTGTATACTGATTGTCTCTCTGTTACATGTTGGTAAAGCCCTTGGGATGTGTACTTGACTACCTGGACTATGATGCAGATCATACTAGTGGGGACATGGTAGTCCATAAGTACATCCTTGAAAGTCCCTAGTCGTGGGTATATCAAGATGGGGCATCGATATACCAGAGTAGACTAGCGTGTACCTTCTCGACCCATACAGATGGGCGATGGATGATCCCATATCCATTGGTGTTTGACATCAGAGATGATATACGGGTGCTCAGTAGAGACTGGGTACACTGGACGGACTCGCCGAGAACTCCCAGATGGTATTATACCTTACGTCAGATGGCAGTTCTCTGGTGACACTGGTACAGAGTAGTCTGTTGACCCGAGATCGTCATAGAGTCTTGTGTGGTTCCCACTGTGCTTTGATTTCCATCTTACCACGTCCAAGAGGGCGTGCAAAACGGTGGTTTTTTGGTACAGTCCCGAGTCACATGGAGGCAATGAGCGATAGGAGGGGATTCGTCTCTCCCGGTATAGGGGGTTGATGTTGCGCTGTGTTCGATTGGCTATAACAGGAAATCCCTGGCCAGGGTTGCTGAGATTTACTGGTAAGTGTTACCAGTAGTTTCTCGAAGTGTTATAGACCTCATATCGACACGACTTATCGAGCTATTGGGGTCTGACGTTTACCACCCCTAGGCGAGATATGCGACATATCAGACGATCAGACCGGACTGTACGGTAGTGTTACTGGTTGGATTCACTGGAGTGTGAGCGGGCTTGCTCGTCGATCTTCTGATCGCTTAATACCCGGGTGGCCGTTACGTTTAGCAGACCGCTTGCGGCTTGTGGGTGTTTGATATGATCATCACCTGCTGCCGGCGTATTGACGAGTCTTTAGAGTCCTACACAGAGGTTTCCTGGCTCAAGCGAAACGAAATAGGAGCGCATATGAGATATGTGCGGGACCGAGAATAATGCGTGTATGTGATACCGTATTTCATTCTCACGATGAATGTGTCGAATGGTTATATGCGATATAACCTAGTTATCGAATCGAGGGTTGATTCGATAAGCCGATACATTGGATACTAGTCGGTTATATGCGATATGACCAGATCGTTAAATCAAGTGTTGATTTAATGATTTAATGCATAATTATATATTTGATATATTACTTTGCGTTAACTAGTATTGGTTCACTTTAATTGGATTTTCTCACTCGGATATGCACATTGTATATGTGATATACTTTTGTGCACTTGATTGTATCATGTTTGATGATACATGTTTGCTAGGGTTTTTGTGTAAAGATCAAACCATGGTTACATGATAATGGTTAGGGTTTTGTTTTATTCACTTATTTATTTATTTATTTATTTTGGATAAGAAAAAGGGAAAATGGTTGCTAGTTTTGTTTTATCTTTGAAGCTTCATGAAGCTTTGACTAAAGTAACCATTTTGTCTCATGCTTAACCCTAACCATTCACTTGAACCTTAGTTAGTTCTCTACACTTGACCATGGTTCATGATTATGATAAGAATGATTTTATTATTCTTATTATAATACTTATCATAATATTCATCTTCTTCTTCTTCTTCATCACTTGAAGAAAACCTTTCTTCATCAATGGTGATTGATGAAAATGAGTGAGAAATCCAATTCTAAAGTCTACCCACTTCCTATTTCTTCATCCTCTACCTCTTGCCAAGTAGTATAGGGTGTTTCCTTCACAAGTTTTCATGGCTTGGTGAAGGTGGAGCTTGATCTAGTGATGCCTCGACGTAGATCATCTTCGGCACGTCGTCGATGACCTAGCCCGCTCTTTCTCCGATGAAGCCGATGCTAGAGCCCGGGATTTGATATGGACAGCGAGGAGACTTCATTGCGGAGCTATGGAGGTGGAGAACCGGATCTACAAAGGTTGTATTTCCGTATTCTTGTAGTTAAGTGTTAACTAGTTTGCTTTGTCGCCTAAATTTCTAGCCAACGATCTTGTTAGGGTTTCTCGGCACCTTTAATTTTTGAAATTGGCATGGTTGATGCCTTGTGAGACCATCTTGGGGTGCTTAGGAACCTTTCACTGGTATCAGAGCCTAGTTAGAGCCTTAGGTGAAGTCTAGACGGAGTTTGAAGTCCGATCGAACCGAAAACTAGAACCCAAAATAGCTCTCTGGACTTTTTCCAAATTCTGGGATTTTCCTGAATTAAAAATATGCAGAAAACTCAGCAGGGAATTAGAAGAATTACTGTGAAGCTCGTACTCATGATTCTCCCAAAGTGCGGCGGAACCGCGGCAGAAGCATGCCTTCTGCGGCGGTTCCGCGGCCAACTGATGACGTCACCTTCACATTTTTGCACAGTAATTCCTCTTTCACAGTGCTGGATTTTCTGGGAATTTTTAATAATTTTTCAATAGTTGAATTTTCTGGGTTGTTTTGGGGATTCAAAGTTCGATCGGATTATCAAATTTTGTCTGTGTGGCTTTCCGGATAATTTTTGAATATGTTAAAAAGTTCGACCGGATATAAATACCCAATTTTTCCCCTGTCGGGAAATTTCCAAGTGTTGGATTTTTCCGTAGTTTAAAGACGTTCTAAGTAGTGCAAGTAACGTGATGGACCATCTAGAAGACAACAAACCTTAACTCGATTATGTGACCGTCTTGAACTGCCCTTTGAACCTTCGGGTTTGGGGCAGTACGGCGTGCCACATGTGAGGCGTTGGCTTGACCCTTCTACGGCTGGACCGTTGGTACTGAGGCACGAACTGAATGTTTTTAGACTTGTTTCATGTGTTGATCTGTATTGGGAAAACTTGGGTGTTCGAATGTTCAATCGGAAAGTTTAACATTTTCTGTTTATCCGGAATCTGATACAACAATTGGAATTCACAAAAGTTATGTGATAACTGAATGAATGTTATAAACATAGCAGTTTAGTCTCACTTGATCGGTTGCCACGGAATTTTGATGTGATCAAAAGTCCGTCGCAATCACGTAGCGTACGCGGATACTCACCGGGTAAACTTAATAGACAGCCTCACTCCATAGCCCCGACCAAGTGACTGTAGGAGAACCCCGTCGCCGAAAGCATCTGTTCGGGTGCTCCCGGTAGCGGTGTTCCGCCTTGGTTCACTTCGTCGACGGTATCGGGGGTGCGACCGTCTACTAAAGTTTGCGACGAGCATTCGATCAATATTTCGGGAATCTTGTTGAATTGCCCGACTTGATATTGAAAAGAGTTTTCGATATAGAGACTAAAATGCGGGGTTTATAATTGTTAGGCATGCGATGTCTAAGTAATTCATTTGGTCAGGCATGCGATGTCTGAGGTGGTTGCGGATTCCAACTGTTGTAGTTTTACACTTTCTTTTCTGTGATCGTAAGTGTAATATGTGATATCGCCGGTTTCGTTGCTATATGTCAACGACAATTGGGATGCGCATATTTACTTACGTTGATGACATGTGATGTTATGTGTTGCTGGATATGTTATATTGGATCGTCGTGTTTGAATAGCCGGGGGGTTTTTATGTGAGATGAGTGTTTTTCATTTTCATTCATGTAAAAACTTGTATGTAATATTCTTTTATTGGGGCGCTTCCAGGTTGCGGAAGTTGTCACCGTTTGTATATTATTTACTTTTCCGTACTAGGATAGACCCAAGGAGGAGGGCACAAGTAACCGGATTCTGGAGTCCAGTGGGAGACCAACTCGAGGAGTCGAGTCCGGGGTCTCCTAACTCTAGAATTGGCAGGGTTGCTTGCCGCCCTCGTAGGGGTCTAGGGGTGTGGGTTTGGCTATTCATCGTGACCGTGGAATCCGTGTTTTATACTGGCTCGTATTGAAAACACGGACGTCCTAGTATATCCAATATTTCATATGATTCTTCTGCTGCGATATCTGTGATATGATCATGTGATGTTCTGTGATAGATACAGTATATAGTATATATGATATATTATATAGACGTTACTTATGTTTTACACCCGCGCTAGCCCTGCCCCGCTCAGTCGTTAGTTACCTAACCTAACGGTGCACGAGGGGACATCGAGGCGAATGCGGATGGCATAAGTGTACGTCGTATTTATCTGTGATGTTTAGGTACTAAAATGATGGGACTTCATTAATATGATTAATGAAATAAAAGAAACCTAAGATGTTGTAGAATCGAATTTCAAAATAAAACAGGTAGCTACAGTTCTTGCTTTGCATAGAGGTATATATGATATATCCTGCACCTTATTCGATAAGGAAAGGACCGAGATCCCTTCACCGGGAGTGACTCCTTTAGCAATAACTGGCAGATGCTACACACTCGGTTTGGTTTTTGAGTGCTTTTAAGTGTTTTTGCTTTGCACAGTGATATATATGATATATCCCGCACCTCATTCGACGAGGAAAGGACCGACGATCCCTTCACCGGGAGTGACTCCTTTAGCAAAACTAGAAAAGCCTCAAAACCACTCCATTTTTAAAATCATTTGATTCTACAACGATATCAAGTTCATTACGCAATAGGTTTTCAGAAAAACCTGTCGTAGCCCTCCGTCATTTAAGATAAGTGGTAGTTAGTATTCGTGCTACGTTTGTTGGCCTGCGTCAAGGCGTAGTGTGCGGTAGCTAACTAGTATTTATCTGCTTATGCATATGATGCAGATTGGATTAGGGTAGTCGTGCGACTTTGTTGGCCTGCGTCAAGGGTCGCGCGGGTGGGTTTAATTCAATCAAGAAATGACGGGTAGAACTTGACTAGCGGACTATGGTTTGTTGGCCTGCGTCAAGGTCATAGGACGCTAGGGGCAAAATTATCGAGAATTTCAAGTGTTGAAATTTGCAATGAGATTGCATACCTTCTATGAGATAGTTGGATCCCGATACCCGCTGCGAGTAAGAGTTACTCCTGGGAGAGTTTTATACATTACAATTAGCCGATCAAGTAGGTGTCTAGAAAGGTGTTAACGAGGTTACGCCTCTGGGAAAATGAGGTTTACATTAATTAGGTTCGTGCGAAAGCACGGGGGACCTCTCTCAAAGTACCGACACTGGCCTGGCTGAAAGATTGGCGAACTTGTAGTGTGTAATTAATCCCGGCTAGTCTTTCCTTTTAGGGTTTGAAGGAAGATTTGAAAAAAAGCAGTGGCAGCCATCCTGATTAGATAAAATAATAACTAATCTATTCTTGCAAGAGCGCACGCTGAGTGTTTTCTTCTTTCTCTCTCCAGGTAGCAACCATGTTACGCCTTAATCAAGATAATAAAACGGAATATTGACCGAACCCGCTTGTTATACTGAGCTGGGGAACGTTGGTCCCGCTCCAACTTATAATTGTTATAAGACAGAGCAGGAAATTGGGGAATACCAGATTTCCCGTGCCACCCAAATGAAGAAAGTGCATATGATGCATCATCTTCGGGTGTGTTCATTATACAGAACTGTTTCTCAGTATCCTCTACGTCTTGGGTATGTGATACCAGATCAGGATCCCTGATATATAATCTGTTACATAGGGCTATAGAAAGGTAGAAAACTGAGAACGGGTGATAAGTTTCATGAGGCAGAAAACGGGGCAAGAGTTGCAGCCAAGTCTGTCGGTCACTGTCACCCTGTATTACTTATACATTGATTCTGAACGAATGTTATTAGATACCGAACCTGATATACAAAATCATATCACTCTCTTTAATAGTAAAGAAATGATAAAATTTTGTATTGTTGGATAATGTTTTGAACATTTCCTATATCAAAAGTTGATCGGTTCAGGCACGTTATCTAAAAGCATTGATGTTCTAAATCAAACTACAGTTCTTAGTATACGGATCACACATAAGAGGAAGAGTTCAGAAATGAACGAATCCTTCTTGAGGTATTGTAGACTAGGTCATATCAATGCGACCCGACTAGATGAAGTTACATATAGATGCATATTTAAATCAGTTTGAATTTACATCTTATGAAACTTGCCAGTCATGTCACAAAGATTAGATGACCTTAGCCCTGTTTATTGGAAACAGAGAAAGAGTTAATGAACTCTTGGGACTGATACATGATGATGTATGTAGGTCCCCTGTCTACACATGCCAAGACTGGTTCTTTATACTTCGTTACATTCTCTGATAATCTCTCAAGATTCAGACATATGTTCCTGTTGAAACATGAGTCCGAACCTTTTGAGATATTCACAGAATATAAGTTAGAAGTAGAGAACCAAGATACCGGTATAAGTATTATGTCCTTTGATGAGATCAAGGAGGAGAATACTTGAGCACGGAATTCCTGGATGATTCTAAAGGAGAATGAGATTCTCTCTCAGCATTACTCCTCCGTATACACCATTGCACGATGGTATATCGGGGTGGAGCAGATACACCCTATTTGATATGGTGTGCTCTATGATGAGTACTACTGAGTTACCTGTTTCCTTTTAGGGGGTTATGCACTTGAGAAGCTGCATACATATTGAATAGGTTCGAATCAAATCAGTTGCCTACCACTTCATATATGATATGGAAAGGCAAGAGCCCATTTCTTAAGTTACTTAAGATCTGGGATTGTCCGTACTATGTCTAAAAGCAAAATCCGGACAAGCTCGAGGCAAAGTCTGTAATGTAGAACTGGAAAGGTTCCAGCTATACAAAATACAGCAGATGATTTGGTAGAACCAAAGGATTCAGTAGATTCCAACGAACCTCAGCCTCTCCGCCGATCTAGTAGGGTTCCTCACCCACCTGAGAGATACTTCGGTTGCTCTATGACAGTGGGAGCGAGGATTGCGTCATGAGATGATGACCCAACTAGTTTCGAGCTGGCCATCAAGAGTAAGACTCTGTAATAATGGCTGGATGTTTAGTGATCTGAGATGGAATCCTTATACACCAATAAAGTATGGACTTTGGTTGCTATATCTGAAGGGTTAAATCCCCATCAGGAGCAAATATATCTTGAGAAGATTACTTGGTGTAGATAAAAAGGTTGAGACTTTCAAAGCTAGACTTGTTAAATTTTTGCATCATTGACCAGGTGTGGATAATGATGAAACCTTTTCAAGTAGCTATGCTTAAGTATATCCAGATCCTACTTGCCACGGCTACATACCATGACTACGAAATCTGGCGGTTGGGTGTCATGACTGTTTTTCTAAATGATGTTTTAGAAGAGAACGTCTGTAAGTACACAGCCAGAGGGCCTCGTAGACAGTGGGAGCAGCGGAAACGTGTACAAGATGCTTTATAGGATTAAAGCAGGCATCGCGGAGTTGGAACATCTGTTTTGATGGATTAGTCAAAGAGTTTGACATCATCAAAATGGTAGATGAACCTTGTATAAACAAAAAGGTAGTAGGGAGTATGGTGGTGATCCTCGTAGAGTACGTGGATGACATACTCCTGATAAGAAAGGAGTTTCTTATGCTACGCTCGGTCAATCTCCGCTTATCACAATGATTCTCCATATAGGATCAAAGTGATACCTACTAAATCCTGGATTTTGGATCAATGAGATAGATCTAATTGGATGTTAGGATACTCACTAGTTGTAGTGAGATGGTATCAGTTGATCCTGGGGAGAATCACTGGAAGGGTTCCAGGGTGATAAAGACGACTGAGTGTCAGTCACAGGCATTGTCTTTACCCTAAGTAAAGGGACGGTATGTTGGAAGAGTTCCAAGCTAGATACCGTGACATACTAGACGATAAAGGCAGGATACATCGCTACTTAAGATGCTACCAAAGAGGCTGTTTGGGTGTATATTGGTTCATGAGATGAACTATGTTCCTCCCATTGTGTGAAAATGGAGTTGTGGCTTATGCCAAGGAACGCAGGTCCCATCAGTGATCCAGACATATTCTAAGGCAGTATCACTTGATCATGGAGATGGTTGATCTCCAAGAAGATCAAGGTTACGAGAGTAGACTCAGAGGACAACACGGCGGATCCACTCACAAAGGCCTATTCCCAGAGAGAGACTTTTATGGGATGGTTGAGTATGAGATACTACAACCACTGCTACAGATGGCCCTAGTGCAAGTGGGAGATTGTAAGTTATATGTATGCCCTAGAGGCCATTACTGTACATTGGATGTATATTGTAGTAGATGCTGGGACATATTTAGGGAGGACTTTCTTGCTCGACATGATAGTATGCTATCTGGTTGCTCTTTACCTTAACGTGTATACTGATTATCTCTCTGTTACATGTTGGTAAAGCCCTTGGGATGTGTACTTGACTACCTAGACTATGATGCGGATCATACTAGTGGGGACATGGTAGTCCATAAGTACATCCTTGAAAGTCCCTAGTCGTGGGTATATCGAGATGGGGCATCGATATACCAGAGTAGACTAGCGTGTACCTTCTCGACCCATACAAATGGGCGATGGATGATCCCATATCCATTGGTGTTTGACATCAGAGATGATATACGGGTGCTCAGTAGAGACTGGGTACACTGGACGGACTCGCCGAGAACTCCCAGATGGTATTATACCTTACGTCGGATGGCAGTTCTCTGGTGACACTGGTACAGAGTAGTCTGTTGACCCGAGATCGTCATAGAGTCTTGTGTGGTTCCCACTGTGCTTTGATTTCCATCTTACCACGTCCAAGAGGGCGTGCAAAACGGTGGTTTTTGGGTACAGTCCCGAGTCACATGGAGGCAATGAGCGATAGGAGGGGATTCGTCTCTCCCGGTATAGGGGGTTGATGTTGCGCTGTGTTCGATTGGCTATAACAGGAAATCCCTGGCCAGGGTTGCTGAGATTTACTGGTAAGTGTTACCAGTAGTTTCTCGAAGTGTTATAGACCTCATATCGACACGACTTATCGAGCTATTGGGGTCTGACGTTTACCACCCCTAGGCGAGATATGCGACATATCAGACGATCAGACCAGACTGTACGGTAGTGTTACTGGTTGGATTCACTGGAGTGTGAGCGGGCTTGCTCGTCGATCTTCTGATCGCTCAATACCCGGGTGGCCGTTACGTTTAGCAGACCGCTTGCGGCTTGTGGGTGTTTGATATGATCATCACCTGCTGCCGGCGTATTGACGAGTCTTTAGAGTCCTACACAGAGGTTTCCTGGCTCAAGCGAAACGAAATAGGAGCGCATATGAGATATGTGCGGGACCGAGAATAATGCGTGTATGTGATACCGTATTTCATTCTCACGATGAATGTGTCGAATGGTTATATGCGATATAACCTAGTTATCGAATCGAGGGTTGATTCGATAAGCCGATACATTGGATACTAGTCGGTTATATGCGATATGACCGGATCGTTAAATCAAGTGTTGATTTAATGATTTAATGCATAATTATATATTTGATATATTACTTTGCGTTAACTAGTATTGGTTCACTTTAAATGGATTTTCTCACTCGGATATGCACATTGTATATGTGATATACTTTTGTGCACTTGATTGTATCATGTTTGATGATACATGTTTGCTAGGGTTTTTGTGTAAAAATCAAACCATGGTTACATGATAATGGTTAGGGTTTTGTTTTATTCACTTATTTATTTATTTATTTATTTTGGATAAGAAAAAGGGGAAATGGTTGCTAGTTTTGTTTTATCTTTGAAGCTTCATGAAGCTTTGACTAAAGTAACCATTTTGTCTCATGCTTAACCCTAACCATTCACTTGAACCTTAGTTAGTTCTCTACACTTGACCATGGTTCATGATTATGATAAGAATGATTTTATTATTCTTATTATAATACTTATCATAATATTCATCTTCTTCTTCTTCTTCTTCATCACTTGAAGAAAACCTTTCTTCATCAATGGTGATTGATGAAAATGAGTGAGAAATCCAATTCTAAAGTCTACCCACTTCCTATTTCTTCATCCTCTACCTCTTGCCAAGTAGTATAGGGTGTTTCCTTCACAAGTTTTCATGGTTTGGTGAAGGTGGAGCTTGATCTAGTGATGCCTCGACGTAGATCATCTTCGGCACGTCGTCGATGACCTAGCCCGCTCTTTCTCCGATGAAGCCGATGCTAGAGCCCGGGATTTGATATGGACAGCGAGGAGACTTCATTGCGGAGCTATGGAGGTGGAGAACCGGATCTACAAAGGTTGTATTTCCGTATTCTTGTAGTTAAGTGTTAACTAGTTTGCTTTGTCGCCTAAATTTCTAGCCAACGATCTTGTTAGGGTTTCTCGGCACCTTTAATTTTTGAAATTGGCATGGTTGATGCCTTGTGAGACCACCTTGGGATGCCTAGGAACCTTTCAAAGGAGTCCAAGAGAAGGAGTTCAAGTTAAGGTATAACCCCCTAACCGAGTAGGTAAAACTTCTAGTTAGGTTGTTAGATAGTTGTTTAACAAAGATCCGTTTTTGAGTCCTTGTTACCACCCAAAAAAAAATCGTTTTTCATCATTTTTGCAACCCCAAAGAACCGGGGACGGGTAACGTGGACTTACAGTGGTATCAGAGCCTAGTTAAACACTATTTAACATGTTAGCAAAGTAACTAGAAGTTCGATCGGAGAAAAAGTCACGAAACATGCCCGGAATTCAATCTTTCTGTCGATTTTTAAACTGCTGTAAAAATTATTTGACATGTACCAAAAATTGGCTCAGGGTTTTTAGTGAACAGTGCATAAAAGGATCGACTGAACCGACCAACTCACTGTGGAAACGCGGCAAGAAGAGCTTCTTGCCGCGAATCCACGGCCGAGTTGACTCGGCCGTGGATCGGTTTTGCTGCAGTGTATTTATGGGGGTGTTTTAGGATTTTTGGAATATGATTTTTCTGCCCAGATTTTCCAGAAAGCAAAATTTGTTTTTGGGGTTTAAAAATCCGTATTTTGATCGAACTTCTAAACACTTAAGCTAACGGGTTATATCTGTGATGTGATATATGTATTGAACGTCTGCTAATCGCTATACGTTAATTAGTGGGAGTTATACATATCTGTGATCTGTAATGTTGATGGTATGTGTATATGAATTCATTGGATTGTCGCGGATGAATAGCCGGGGGGTTGTGAGATGAGAGTTTTCTTTTTCTTTCAATTCATGTAATTTGTAATTGATGTAATATTATTTATATGGCCGCACAACCGGGATGGGGTTGTAACCGTCATTGTATAATTTCTTTTACGGTTTTTGCTCCTAGGATAGACCCAAGGTAGGATGCACAAACTACCGGGTATCTCGAAGTGCCGAGTGGCCTACTCACGGTGTTGAGGGAGGTTGCTTCGCTTCGGATACATGGCGGGTAGTTTGCCTCACCCGTAGGGGTCTAGGATGAGGTCTTGGCTATTCATCGCGACCGTGTAATCCGCTCTTCGTTACAGGCTCGTACGGAATGCGGATTCCTAGTATATCCAATGTGTTCATCTGTGATCTGGAATGGCTATCATTGCATGTGACGAATGTGTATATCTATATATGATATCTATTTAGGCGTTGCTTATGTTTTGCATCCGCGCTAATCCAGCCCCCGCTCTGTCGTTAGTTAAGTAACCTAACGGGTAATGACGGGGCCCCGTGGCGAATGCGGATGGTATAAGCGTACGTCATATTTTCGTTGTTTTCTGCAATGGTAGGATTAAATGATGGGACGCATTAAATTAATGCAAGAAAATAAACCAAAGTTGAGTCGTTGGAACACTTTCAAAACCACTCGGTTTCTTTTCAAAAACAACTTTTAAACGCGGAGCTTAAGCCACTCCTTTTAAAAGCTATCTCGTTCCATCGATTATATCAAGTTCACTACGTTCACGGTTTCGCCAAAACCATTCGTAGCCCTCCGTCGTTTCACATGGATAGTCAATAGTATTCAAGCTATGTTTGTTGGCCAAAGTCAAGGCATAGTGATTGGTAGCTATTGGGTATTCATGTGCAGCATAGATAGATGTGTTGGTTTGGGACAGTCGTACTGCCTTGTTGGCCAAAGTCAAGGGTAGGTACGGGTGGGTTCAAATTAACCTGGAGAATGACGGGTAGAAATTGACATGTGACTTATGATTTGTTGGCCAAAGTCAAGGTCATAAGAGGATGGGGCAAAAATCCACATCGGGGGTTTCAAAAGAAACTGAAACTTGCTAGCGCTGCATACCATTTGGAGTGTGATGATTCTGGTAGGATTCCTTCAGTTTTGTCATGCGATGTATTTGGATCCCGATCCTACTGTGAGTATATGCTACTCCTCGGGAAATTTTTCACTTAACGATCAATGCTATAAACCAAGTAGGTGTCTAGAAAGGTGTTAGCGGGGCTACGCCCACAGGGAAAAGAGGTTATTTAATTAAGAAACTTCACAAAAGCGTTGGAAAACCTCCCTCGAAGTACCAACACTGGCCTGGCTGAACGGTTAAGCAAGTATTGTACGGTGAGATTGATCCCGACTAATTCTTCCTTTTTTGATTTGAGGAGGGATTCGAGAGACAGTGGGAGCCATCCTGTTTAGACAAATTAAAAACCACTCTAAACTTGCAAGAGCATCATGCTAAAGTGTTTCTTCTCTCTCTCCTAATTGCAGCGACCAAACATCATGACTGGACTTAAGTTACTACTAGATAAAAACATACTGACAGGGCCAAACTACAAAGATTGGCTCAGGAATGTCAAAATGGCAATCACTTATGACAAGTTGGGGTATTTCCTTACCACCAAAGCTCCCCCTGTCCCAGGTCCCAAAACCAGCGTCGCGGATAAGGAAATCCGTAAGACCTGGGAAATCGACTGCGCGAAGGCCAAGTGCCTCGTGCTTGCCTCTATGGACAATGAACATCAGAGGAGGCACGAGAATATGGACCATGAATCCATATTTCTCCATACAAAAGAACTGTATGGAGAGCAATCCTGTATCGCCAGATACGAAGTCTCGAAAAAGCTGTTTTCGGCGAGATTGGCCGTCGGATCATCGGTAGCGGAACACGTGCTTAAGATGATTGGCTTCATTGAGGAGCTCACGGACCTTGGGACCACGTTAGAGAACGAGCTCTACAAGGACTTGATTCTCCAGTCCCTTCCTTCCACTTACGCCCAGTTTATCCTGAACTTCAACTTGCAAGAAAAAGAAGTTGAACTTTCAGAACTTCTCAACATGCTGAGGAATACAGAGGGCACCCTATAAAAAGGTAGGGAAACATCCCCTTTGTTTGTAGGAGGATCTTCCTCTTCTAGATCCAAGGCGAAAGCCAAAGGAAAGAAGAAGAAAGCCCCCGCCAAACCAAGGGGCGGTGTTAGTAAAGTGGATACGAAGGGAAAGACAAAGGCAACAAAGGTAGCGGGAAAGCTTGTGGGAAAGGAAGAATGCTTTTACTGTCACAAGAGTGGGCACTGGAAAAAGGATTGCAGAGCTTGGAAGGCCAGAAACCAGGATCTGAAGCAAGTTGCGGCTTCAGCATCAGGTGTGTATGTTATTGAAAACTGTCTATCAATAAACTCTACATCCTGGGTATTGAATACCGGATCAGGATCTCATATCTGTAATTCTTTACAGGCACTGAGAAGGCGTAGGGTTTTGAAGGCAGGTGATATGACCCTCAGAGTTGCAAACGGAGCTGGCATGGATGCTGAGTCCGTGGGGGACTATCACCTGGGAATGTCAGATGGACATGTTTTGGTTTTGCGTGATTGTTATTTTGTACCCAATGCAACCTGTAATATCATATCTGTATCTTTATTATCTAAAGAAGGTTATGAATTTGCATTTGTAAACAATGTTGTAAACATTCACCTTAATCAAGTTTTGATTGGGTCAGGTACATTAAGCAATGGTATATGCGTATTAAACCAACCACAGATTTTCAATGTCCAGAATACACATAAAAGAAAGTCTCCGGAAACAAATCAGGCTTTCTTATAGCATTGTAGACTGGGTCACATCAATGAGAGAAGGTTGACGAAGTTACATACAAAGGATATTTGGATCCGTTCGAATATCAATCATATGCAACTTGTCAATCCTGTCTCAAAGGAAGGATGACAAAGACTCCGTTCACTGGACACGGAGTAAGAGCGAGCGAGCTCTTGGGACTCGTACAGAGCGACATGTGCGGTCCAATGTCTACACATGCGCAAAGCGGTTATTCTTACTTCATTACTTTTACGGATGACTTTTCAAGGTACGGATATGTCTTCTTAATGAAACATAAATCCGAAGCCTTTGGAAAATTCCAGGAATATAAGAATGAAGTAGAAAAACAAACCGGCAAAAGTATCAAGACACTGAGATCTGATCGAAGTGGTGAATACTTGAGTGCCGAGTTCCTGGTTTACCTAAAAGAGAATGGAATTCTCTCACAGCTTACTCCTCCGTACACTCCGCAACATAACGGCGTATCGGAGAGACGGAACCGGACCCTATTGGACATGGTACGTTCCATGATGAGTAACGCTGAGTTACCACGATCATTCTGGGGATATGCACTAGAATCAGCTGCATACCTTTTGAACCGAGTTCCAACTAAGACTGTGCCTACCACACCATATCAGATGTGGTGTGGGAAGAAACCCTATCTTAAGCACATTAAGACATGGGGATGTCCAGCTTTTGTCAAAAAGCAGCATGCGGACAAACTCGAGGCACGCTAAGTACAGTGCAAGTTTGTGGGATATCCAAAGAACTCCAAGGGATATTTCTTCTATTGCGAAGAGGAACAAAAGGTTTTTGTTTCTCGTCATGCCCACTTCTTGGAAACTGAGTTTTTGGAAAATCAGATAAGTGGGAGCGCAATAGAACTGGAAGAAATTCCAGAACCACGAGCTATTACTGAAAGATTTGTAGAACCTGAGGGTTCGAAAGATCAGGACATTCCTGCGCCGCTCCGTAGGAGGAGTAGGCAGTCCCATCCGCCCGAGAGATACTACGGTTTTCTCATAGACGGGGATAGAGAGGATTGCATCATTGATAGTGATGAGCCGACTAGCTTCCAGCAGGCCATTCAGAGCGTTGACTCGGTAAAATGGCTGGATGCAATGCGGACCGAAATGGAGTCCATGTACACCAACAAAGTATGGACGTTGGACGTTGCTCCAGATGGGGTAAAACCCGTAGGATACAAGTGGATCTTCAAAAGGAAGATTGGTGTAGATGGACAGGTTGAGACCTATAAGGCTAGACTTGTTGCAAAGGGTTTTCGTCAAAGACCTGGTTTGGACTATGACGAAACCTTTTCTCCAGTGGCTATGCTGAAATCCATTCGGATCCTTCTTGCCATTGCTGCCTTCCACGATTATGAGATTTGGCAGATGGACGTAAAGACCGCTTTTCTAAATGGAAATTTAGAGGAGTGTGTCTATATGGACCAGCCAGAGGGTTTCATTCAGAGTGGGAGCAGCGGAAAGGTGTGCAAGTTTCTTAAGTCCATCTATGGACTAAAGCAGGCATCGCGGAGTTGGAACATATGTTTTGATGAGACGGTCAAAGAATTTGGCTTTATCAAAAATCCAGATGAACCGTGCATCTATAGTAGATTTGTAGCAAGAACTGTCGTATTCCTCGTTTTATACGTGGATGACATTCTCTTAATAAGAAATGACATTCCTATGCTACAATCTGTCAAAGGGTTCTTGTCACACAGGTTCTCCATGAAAGACCTGGGTGATGCCTCTTACATTCTGGGGATCCGAATCTTTCGTGACAGATCCAAAAGGATATTAGGACTTTCACAGTCCAAGTACATCGACACCATACTGAAAAGATTCAGTATGGAAGATTCCAAGCGCGGTAATCTACCGGCTTGTCACGGGATCACCCTCTCCAAAGAGATGTCTCCCAAGACTGATTTGGAAAGGGATCGCATGTCTATTATACCCTACGCTTCTGCGGTAGGCTCTATAATGTATGCGATGTTGTGTACCGGATCAGATGTAGCTTATGCACTGAGTGTGGTAAGCCGGTATCAGTCAAACCCTGGGAAGAAGCACTAGATAGCGGTAAAGAACATTCTCAAGCACCTGAGAAGGACTAAGGAGATGTTCTTGGTGTATGGCGGAAAAGACCTCCAGATCGAGGCCTTTGCTGACTCCAGCTTCCAAAGTGACAAGGATGATTCCAAGTCCATGTCGGGTTATGTCTTTACCCTCAATGGAGGGGCGGTGTGTTGGAAGAGTTCCAAACAGGAAACCGTTGCTGACTCGACGATGGAAGCGGGATATATCGCTGCTGCAGATGCCGCAAAAGAAGCTGTCTGGATAAGGAAGTTCTTGACAGAACTTCAGGTGGTTCCGTCCATTGTTGATCCAATACCTTTGTATTGCGACAACAACGGGGCTATAGCTTTAGCGAAGGAACCCAGGTCCCATCAGAAGTCCAGACACATCTTGAGGCGGTATCACCTGATCAGGGAGATCATGGGTCGCCAGGAGATCGAGGTTCGGAGAGTTGCTATGGAAGATAACACTGCTGATCCATTCACGAAGGCCTTATCCCAGACTCAGTTCGAGCGGCTGATCGAGATGATAGGTCTTCGATACGCCAGTACATGGCCTTAGTGCAAGTGGGAGATTGTTAGTGTATATGCCCTAGAGACCATTACTGTATCATACTAGTTTGTATATTACTTAATGGAAGCTTGGGATATTCACCTTGTATAGACAATCTTGCTCAAAATAGTAGTATGCTACTTGGTTTGTTTCTACTTTAATATGTACATGTGTTTCTTTTCAGTATATCACCTATACACATTAGTGGAGCCCTTAGGATCTTTGCTTGATTACCAGCATTGTGATAGCAGTCACACTCGTGGGGGCTGGGTAATCCACAAGCACATCCTTATGCAGGTCCCTAGTCATAGGACTATCGAGACAGGGCATCGATACTCCGGAGTAGACTAGCGTATGCGCTTCTCATCCCAGCAGGGGAGACGATCTGTCGCACAGCCGTCAGTACGTCGTACTTGAGATTGTATGCGGGTGCTCGTTAGGTTACAAGTACACTGGACAGGACTCGTCGGGAACTGTTGGTTGGTACTATACCTATCGTCAGTTATCAGTTCCCAGGTGACATGAGTACAGCTTAGTCCACTGACTTGACACTGTCACTTCGCCTCGAGTGTGTTCCCACTATACTTAGATTACTACCCTACCACGTCTCAAAGGAGTCGTGCAAACAGGTAGTAGTTGGGTGCAGTCCCGAAGCACTTGGAGGTAGTGACGGTTAGACAGTATTCGTCTCTCCCGGTATTGGGGGTTGATATCACGTTGTGTCTAGGAGAGCCATTACACAAAGTCCCTGGCCAGGGCAAGCGAGATATACTGGTAGGTTTCCAGTGTTATCTCAGGGTGTTCTGGGCTACACTCCGACACGACTTGTACCGCTATTAGGGGATTGACGTTTACCGCCCCCTAGTCCCGCCATGCAATATTCTCAGACGAACAGACCGGACTATACGCAGATTGTCACATTCAGGCTCAGTAGGAGTTCTGATGGGTTTCACCTCGTCCGTCTTCTTATCGGCATCTACCTGGGGGCCGTTACGCACAGCTAGTGCCGCTTGCGGTCTGTAGTTAAACCCACTGCCAGTATAGTGTCGAGTCTTTAGAGTCCCACACAGAGAGTTATTCGCCTTTTGGCAAAAGAGTAGAGGTCGCATGGTTTTGCGACAGGGTTCGGTCACATCCGTGCACTTGTGCACGTTTAGTGTCCGGGCAGTTATCACTAGCGGGCTTTAGTTTAAGCCAGATCCTAGTGTACGTTTTGGGATTGGTTTTATCTCGTTTGTATTCGTGTTCCTCGGAACGCGGATGCGGGTGTGTATGCACGGTTGATAAAGAGACAGAGGCAGAAGATTCTCATTAGGGTTGTTGACTGTTGACTTTTGCTAAACTCTAATGAGAATAAGAAATATGATTAATGATAATATTAATTAAGTATTATTGTGCCATGGTTGGGTTGAAAGGTTGACTTTGTTGACTTGTTGACTTTGTTGACCGGTTGACTAGGTTGGACTTGTTGACCATCATCATTACAATGGCTATCATTTCATGGCAAAGACTTTTTCTTGCTTGTTATACTTTACAAAATGAGTGCATGAAATGATATTGCCATTTGATATGATATGAACCATCACATAATACTCAATTATTATTATTGGTTATGATTATTTTGGATTATGAGAGCAAGAGTGAGAAAAGTCTTGCTCATTCTATCATTCTCATTCTCTCTCATCCTCAAGCTCTCCCTCTTCCCCTTGCTCTCTCTCTAGTTCATGGTTCCATTGTCTCATGTGTTGAGAAGAAAGAACCATAGAGATAAAACCCAAAACACTTCTCTACCCATCCTAGTATACGAGGTCTAGCAAACCAAGTGTTCTAGTTTCCTCAAGATTAAGGTTGAAGCCAAAGGTAGAAGCTTTCGGGTGGATCCATCTTCGGCACAAAGAGACAAAGAGGAGAGAACCATCCGACCACCACAAGGAGTCCAAGAGAAGGAGTTCAAGTTAAGGTATAACCCCCTAACCGAGTAGGTAAAACTCCTAGTTAGGTTGTTAGATAGTTGTTTAACAAAGATCCGTTTTTGAGTCCATGTTACCACCCAAAGAAAAATCGTTGTTATCATTTCCGCAACCCCAAAGAACCGGGGACGGGTAACGTGGACTTACAGTTTTACTTGTTATCATGTATCACTAATAAATGAGATAAATCCCATACGATCTTTGCATGACTACTAAAATTATGATAAGGATCATACTAGTGGGGTCTGGCATTCCATAAGCACATCCTTAAATATCCCTAGTCGTAGTCTTATCGAGACTAGGCATCGGTACTCCAGTTTAGATCGGCGTATACGTTTCTTGACCCCGACCGGGACGATGGTTGATCCCATGGCCATTGGTGTTTGACACCGAAGATTGTATACAGGTGCTCATTGGGAATGAGTTTCACTGGACGAACTCATCGAGAACTCCTAGTTGGTATTATACCGATTGTCAGATAGAAGTTCTCTGGTGATATGAGTACAGGGTAGTCCTTAGACCTGAGATCGTCATTTTCCTTGTGTGTGTGTGTGTAGGGTTCCTAGGCACACTAGTGAAGGTTCATATAGCATCAAACATGCCCGGATAAAAATTTAGACGTGCCGAACAACCCAAAGACAGGATCTTTGCTAGATAATTAGGGTTAAGCATGCAAGATAACAACTTTTTATCTAAGTGTGAGGGATTACAACCTTTGTAGTCCGCTCCTTCGCTTCACTAGCTCCGAGTAGAAGTCCCTTTGCCGCGATCCACGATCTCCCGGACTCAAGAGAGGCTCCACGTCTCGAACGATCCATGCTAGCTTGAAGTGTTCCAAATCTCCGATGATCTACGTCGAAGTTTCAAAAACTCAAGTTTTCTCACTCTAAAGAGATGAACACACTAATCTCATGGGCTAGATGAGATGAGGATGAGAGAGTAGTATTTATTCTTTCTTTTTAAATTATTTTCTCATAATTTATCATCACAAAATGAATTTTTAGTGAGCTCAAAATCAAGAGAGAAGAAGATGATAATGGAAATGATAATTCCTTTTGTGATGAATAGAAAAGAAATCTATATGATTGATATATCAACCATGGTCAAGGATGAGTGGCTAATAGTTTGTAGAGAATAAACTAGAGTTAGGGTTTGGTTAGGTTTAGAAATGAGTCGCCAAGAAATATCAACCATAATATCTTAAACTTGACAAAAGGAAAAGCTTCTAGAATGTGCAAGAAGAAGCTAACCCTAATCAAACCCTAATCCCATTTAATCATCCTTAAACATGTTTAATAACAAATCATATCATGTCACAATAATATATATCACATATATATTATATGTTTGCAACAAAAGAAAATAATACAATTAACATATATCGCATATATATCAATGTATTAATCCGGTGAGAAAATGAAATAATAAAGCGAGCCAATATTAGATAATGTAATAATATATCATATATATATTATTATACATTAAATCATCGAATCAACACTTGATCCGACGATCCGGCTATATCGAATATAACCGACTAATATACCATGTACCGATTCATCGAATCAACACTTGATTTGATGTCCCGGTTCATATCTAAATATCGCAAGAATATAATACGGTATCTCATATCGCATTATCCTCGGTCCTGCACATATCACATATGTGCCTCTACTCCGTTTCGCCTGAGCCAAGAAACCTCTGTGTAGGACTCTAAAGAATCGTCAATACGCCGGTAGCAGGTGATGATCATATCAAACACCCACAAGCTGCAAGCGGTCAGCTAAACGTAACAGCCACCCAGGTATTGAGCGATCAGAAGATCAACAAGCTAGCCTGTGCGTTCTCCTGTGAATCCAATCAGTAACACTCCCGTACAGTCCGGTCTGTTCGTCTGATATGTCGCATATCAAGTCTAGGGGTGGTAAACGTCAGACCCCAGTAACCGATAAGTCGTGTCAATGTGTGGCTCATAACGGGTCGAGAAACTACTATTAACACTTACCAGTAAATCTCTATATCATCCCTGGCCAGAGACTTCCAGTTATAGCCAATCGAACACAGCACAACATCAACTCCCTATACCGGGAGAGACGAATCCCCTCCTATCGCTCATTGCCTCCATGTGATTCGGGACTGTACCCAAAAGCCACCGTTTTGCACGCCCTCTTGGACGTGGTAAGGTGGAAATCAAAGCACGGTGGGAATCACACAAGACTCTATGACGATCTCAGGTCTACAGACTACCCTGTACCAGTGTCACCGGAGAACTGCCATCTGACGTGTGGTATATCACCATCTGGGAGTTCTCGGCGAGTCCGTCCAGTGTACCCAGTCTCCACTGAGCACCCGTACACCATCTCTGATGTCAAACACCGATGGATATGGGATCATCCATCGCCCATCATATGGGTCAAGATGCGTATACGCTAGTCTACTCTGGTGTATCGATGCCCTGTCTCGATATACCCTCGACTAGGAACAGTTATAGGATGTACTCATCGACTACCATGGCCCCACTAGTATGATCTCATCATAGTCCCAGTAGTCGAGTACAGATCCTAAGGGCTTTATCAACATGTGAGAGAAAAACAGTAAACCAATACAAGTCAACATGTTAAGATAAAGTGAAACCAAATAGCATACTATCATGACGAGCAAGAAAGTCATCTCTATATATATCCAAGCATCCATTATAATATACATCATATGTACAACAATGGCCTCTAGGGCATATACATAACTAACAGTGTGTTCCTACTATACTTTGATTACTACACTACCACGGCTTTACTGAGTCATGCAAACAGGTTTTTGTTGGGTATAGTCCCGAAACACATGGATGCAGTGAGCGGCCGAAGGGATTCGACTCTCCCGGTATAGAGAGTTGATGTTGCACTGTACAGGACATGACTATAACCAAAATTCCATGGCCATGACGGGTGAGATAAGCTAATTGGTGTTATCAGTTATATCTCTGGTGGTTATGAGTCCTTTGTCAGTATGACTTATCGGGTTATTAGGGGTCTGACAAGTTCCACCCCCCGGACCCGGTATGCAACACTCTCAGACAAAGAGACTAGACTGTATGGTAACTGTTACTGATAGGCTCTGATTGTGTTCGGACAGGTTTGCTTGTCGGCCTTTCTTTTGATCAATACCTAGGTAGTTGTTACGTACAGTTAGTACCGCTGACGTACTTGTGAGTTGACAGATATGATTCTAACTTACTGCCAGCGTATTGATTGAGTCTTTAGAGTCACATGCAGAGGTTTTTCCCACTTAGGAGAAACGATGTAGTTTGCGTATGGGGATACATGCGGGAGTTCGATTATATGTGATAATCGAACGTTTTAAACCGAATTATTAAATCATGTGATGATTTAATAATATTATATATATTTGATATATATATATATATATATATATATATATATATATATATATATATATATATATTCTAGTATTATGTACACTTTAAATTTTTTTCTTTCATTTGCTATTCGTATTTTTATACAAATATGGGTATATGTATATGATATATATACAAGGTGATATATTGTATATATATATAGATATATATAAATATTTTTTTTTGTGAACATATAGAAGGAAGCACCTTATTTAGTTTTTATTTTTAAAAAAATGAAAAATGAAATTAGGTGTAAAGAGGAATGTAGAGAGGCATGGCATTGATTATTTAATTTGAAGAATAGGATTTATATGATATTGTTGATATTTTCCAAATAAATTAATTCAAGCATGCCTTCTCTTTAATCTCTTCTTCTCTTCTTCTTCTTCCTCCTTGCTCACTAGAGTTTGGACATGGTGATAGAAGAGAGTGGAAATAATTAGAGTGCTAACTACATTCCTAATCTAATTTCTTAGCAACCTATTAGATTAGGTTTCCTCACTTGATGACTTCATTAGTGGAGATGGAGCTTGCTTTAGGTTTCCTCAACGTGGATCATCTTCAGCATGGAGACCAGCTTGCAAACTCGATTGGAATGGCGACGAAGTCTAGCATGAATCTTCCATAATTGGATGGATATACTACAAAGATTGTAGCTCCTCTTGCTCCCTTGTTGTTTCTTGGTTTTTCTTTTAGTTGTAAATGAAATGATCTTGTGATGGCTAATTGATGCTAAGTATTATAAAATTTTGATTATTCATTCTGCCGCGGTCCATAAATGTTGCAATCCTGGCATCATTAGCTAACAGATTTGGTAGAATCTTAAGATTCGATAGTTCCGGACGAACCTCAGCCACTCCACAGATCTAGTAGGCATTCTTATCCACACGAGAGATACAACGATTTTCTCATAGACGAGAATCGAGAGAATTGCATCATGGAAGATAATGGGCCTACTAGTTTTCAGCAGGCCATTTCCAGTAGGGACTCTATGAAATGGCCGGATGTTATGCGATCCGAAATAAAGTCCATGTACACCAACAAAGTATGGACTTTGGACATTGCTCCTCAAGGGGTAAAACCTGTTAGATACAAGTGGATCTTCAAAAAGAAGATAGATGTAGATGGACAGGTGGAAACCTATAAGGCTAGACTTGTTGAAAAAGATTTTCGTCAAAGACCTGGTGTGGAGTATGACGAAATATTTTCTCCAGTAGCTATGCTAAAATCCATACAGATCCTACTTGCCATTAGTGTCGTCCATGAATATGACATCTGGCAGATGGACGTAAAAACGACTTTTCTAAATGGCAGTTTAGAAGAGTGTGTTTATATGGATTAGCCAGAGGGCTTCGTAAACAGTGGGACTAGCGGGAAGGTATGCAAGTTACTTAAATCCATTTATGGATTAAAACAGGTATCGCGGAGTTGGAACATCTGCTTTGATGAGACGGTCAAAGAGTTTGACTACATCAAGAATGTAGATAAACTATGTATATATAAGAAGATTGTAGGAGGAGCTGTCATATTCCTCATATTGTACGTTGATGACATTCTCCTGATAGGAAATGATATTCCTATGCTACAATCAGTCAAACTTTTATTGTCACAAAGTTCTCCATGAAAGACCTGGGTGATACCTCCTATATTCTGGGGATTAAGATCTATAGGAATTGATCTAAGAGATTCTTGGGATTGTCACAGTCCAGATACATAGACATCATACTAAAAAGGTTTAGTATGGAAGATTCCAAGCATGGCAATTTATCTGTTTGTCATGGAATTACCCTCTCCAAAGAGATGTCTTTCAAGACTGATGAGGAGAGGGCTCGTATGAGCATTATACTCTATGCTTCGGCAGTAAGGTCTATAATGTATGCAATGTTATGTACTAGACCAGATGTATTATGCACTTAGCTTGGTAAGAAGGTATCAATCAAACCCAGAGAAGAAGTATTTGACAATTATGAAGAACATTCTTAAATACCTGAGAAGGACTAAGGAGATGTTCTGGGTGTACGGTAATGGAGATCTCCAGATGAAGTCTTTTACCGATTCAGGCTTCCAAAGTGACAAGGATGACAGCAAGCATGTCTAGGGTTATGTGTTTACCTTCAATAGAGGGGCGGTCTGTTGGAAGAATTCAAACAAGACACCGCAGCAGACTCGACGATGGGGGATGAATACATTACTGCCAACGATACCGCTAAAGAAGCGGTCTGCATGAGAAAGTTCATTTCTGAACTTGAAGTGGTTCCGTCTATTGTTGATCTAATACCTTTGTATTATGATAATAATGGGGCTATAGCGTTGGTAAAGGAACCACAGTCCCATCAGCAATCCAGACACATCTTGAGGCGGTATCACCTGATTAGGGAGATCATAGATCATCAGGAGATCGAGATTTAGAAAGTAGATAGAAAAGACAACATGACGAATCCATTCACCAAGCTCATTCCTCAAGCGCGGTTTGAGTGGGTATTTGAGATGTTGGGTATGCGATACACCAATAACCGGCCTTAGTGCAAGTGGGAGATTGTTGGATATGTATGCCCTGGAGGCCATTATTGTATTGGATGTTGTGGATATATATATATATATATATGACAGTATTACTTGATATGATAGTATGCTACTTGGTTTGACTTTATTTTAACATGTATATATATTTTACTTGTTATTACATATCGCTAATATATGTTGATAAAGCCCGTAGGATCCTTGCTTAACTACCAGTACTATGATGGCGATCATACTTATAGGGGCTGTGTAGTCAATAAGTACATCCTTAAAATATCCCTAGTCATAAGAGTATCGAGACTGGGTATCGGTACTCGAGAGTAGCCTGTTGTATACATTTTTTGACACCGACGAGGGGTAATGGATAGTCCCACAGCCATTGATATACGACACCAAAGATTGTATGCAGGTGCTCATTAGGTTATGAGTAACACTGGACGGACTCATCGAGAACACCTAGATGGTATTATACCTATCGTCGGATAGTAGTCCTCTGGTAACATGAGTACATGGTAGTCTGTAGACCTGACATCGTCATTTGTCTCATGTGTGTTTCCACTGTACTTAGATTACTACCCTACCATGTCTATAAAGAGCCATGTAAACATGTTTTAATTGGGTACAGTCCCGAAGCACATGGAAGCTGTGAGCGATAGAAGAGATTCGTTTTTTTCGGTATAGGGAGTTGATGTCGCGCGGTGCACAGTTGTCTACACCATAAGACCTTGACCAAGGAAGATAAGATTTACTGATAAAGTGATCAATAGTTTCTCGGTTTGGTCATGAGCCTGAAACCGGCATGACTTATTCGGTTATTGGGATCTGACATCATCCACCCCCTAGAACCAGTATGCGACATTCTCAGACGAAGAGACCGGACTATACGGTAAATGTTACTTATAGGCTCAGATAAGGATACAGACAAGCTTTCTTTTCGACCTTCCTTTCGACAGATAGCTGGGTGGCCGTTACATACAGCTAGTGCCACTGTCATGCTTGTGGTTATGGATTTTATACAGTAACTCACTGCCAGCGTATTGTCGAATTTTTAGAGTCTCACATAGAAAGTTTTCTAGCTCAGGCGAAACGATATAGTGTGCATATGGCGATACACATGGCGGTTCGATTAAACACGTGTATTTGATACATATACTTTAATCAAACGTTTTAATAATACTAGCCGGTTTGAAAGAGTCAAATTATTAAATCAAGTATTGATTTAATATCACTAGTATTATAATCTCTTTTGGTATTCGTATTTTAATACGAATACGGGTATGTGTATTTGATGCATATACGGGTGGGAGTGTGTATGTGTATTCTTATCCTTTTAGAGCTATGTAACAAGGATGCAGGCAAGTTTGTCTCCTTTAGGTGAGTGCCTATTCACCTCCTCATTTTAGAAGAAACTAGAATGAAAAAGAGAAGAGGATATATGTTCATTCTCTACTCTTTTTCTCTCTCTAGTTTTTTCACTTGAGTTCTAAAAAGAAAAGGAGAAGCAAAAGAGAAAGAGATAGCAAGAGATCTTCACTGCATCTTCTTCCTCATCAATTCTAGCAAAAGTGAGAGTAGGTTTCTTCACTTTAGTGTTCACTAGAGTGAAGCTTTGACTTGGGCTAGGATTCCTTCGCGTAGATCATCTTCGACAAGGAGGATCGATTTCCAAGCTAGTTCCTGATGGACTTAGAGTTAAGCTAGGGGTATCTACGTACTCGCAGACACGCTACAAAGGTAGCCAGCCCCTTTTAAACTCTAGTTTAGCTCTTGTTGTTTGCTAGTTTAGTGTTTGGTTCTATTTCTAGGGTTTTTTAGTTGCTGGTGCTTGTTTAAAAATCATTGTTTTCAATTCCGCCTTGACCGCAAGCCTAGCGGCACGAGCACTAGGAACTTACAGATGATGATCGGTCCGAAGATGACGATGTCGAGAGAGAACGTTGCTATTGATGGGGGTTCTCATTATTTGAGTAAAGGAAGGAGAAGAGTAGGAGGAGATGGGTTTTCTCGAGTTGGGTTCTCAGGTGCGCGGGAAATCTCGGTGGAGAACAAGATGATGGAAGTGGACATGAGGAAGAGAAGAGAATAGGCGGCTAGGGTTTTTAGCATGAGAGCTTGGTGTTTATATAGGGATCTGTCAGTTATTTGAGAGAAAATATCACGCGAGATCTCAGGAATGAGATTAATTTAAGTTAAACTGGCTCAAATTTATGATGAGCCGTCTCAAAATAACAGAGAGGAAATATGATTTTCCAGGTGCATATTGAATCGTCTCAAGGTAGACTTGAACCGTCTCACGAGTAGTTAGAGCCGGCTCAATTTAATCATGAGCCGTCGCTAAGGAATAGAGAAGAAGTAGTTTTCTAGAGGACTTAGGAGCCGTCTCTGGCACGTTTGAGCCAGCTCAAGCAAACAGAGAAGAAATAGATATTGAGAATGACTCCTGGACCATCTCAAACATTTATGAGCCGGCTCAGGCCGAGTTTTAAACTGATATTTGAGCTGATATGTCACTTGATACATTACATGAACATGGAATCAAACAATACATTCAAAAGATCATTTTATAGGGATTTCAAGATACTTGGTGTTACACAAGGCTACTTAGATATGTTGATAAAGCCCGTAGGATCTTGCTTGACTACCAGCATTATGATGGTGATCATACTTGTGGGAGCTGGGTAGTCCATAAGCACATCCTTAAAAGGTCCCTAGTCGTGTGAGTATCGAGATTGGGCATCGATATTCTGGAGTAGAATAGTGTATATGTTTCTATACCCCGATGAGGGGCGATGGTGGTCCCGCAGCCATTGGCCTGATACACCTAAGATCGTATACAGGTGTTCACTGGATGTGAGTACACTAGACGGACTCGCCAAGAACTTCTAGATGGTACTATACCTATCGTCATATGGAAGTTCTCAGGTGATATGAGTATAGATTAGTATTTGGACCTGAGATCATCATTTGTTTCGTGTGAGTTCCCACTGTACTTTGATCACTACCCTACCACGGCTCTACTGAGTCGTGCAAACAGCTTTTGGTTGGGTACAGTCCCGAGCCACATGGAGGCAGTGAGTGATTGTTGGGGATTCATCTCTCTCGGTATAGAGAGTCTATATCGCACTATATTCGATTGGTCAGGACCATAAGATCTTGGACAAGGCAATTGAGATTTACTGATAGGTTGATCAGTAGTTTCCCGGATTGATCCTGAGCCGCATCGGTACGAATTATCGGGTTATTAGGGTCTGACACTTACCACCCCCTAGACCCGATATGCAATACTCTTAGACGAAGAGGCCGGACGGTACGGAGATTGTCACGGATAGGCTCAGTAGGCATTCAGACGAGTTTGCTCGTCAGCCTTCCTTTTCGACAAGTACCTGGGTAGCTGTTACGTGCAGCTAGTACCACTGACGTGCTTGTGGTTAAACCCACTACCAGCGTACTGTCGAGTATTTAGAGTCCCACACATAGGGTTTCCCTGCTTCGAGCGAAACGATATAGAGGCCGTATAGTTTTACGGCAGGATTCGATCATATACATGTACTTGTACACGGATCATGATTCAGACGGATAATACTAGTGGGCTTTGGTTTAAGCCAAATCCTAGTATTATATTATTGGATTATCTTCGTCTCTTTGTATTCATATTTTTCGGAATACGGATACGGGTATGTATATACGGTGAGGGGTATTCTTGTAATTTGTGCAAGGATGCTTCTAGAAGGAGACACCTCATTTGTGTTTTAACCATTTTTGTTAAATGGTTAATGAGGTGGAGGATGAGGTGTTGATTGGTATTAAATGAAGCATGGCCACTTGGTGACTCACTTAGTGACTCATGGATGGCTATTATAGCATGGTGGCTAAAAGATATTTTGGTTGAATTATTGGATGCTTGATATTTTCATCACACTTAGCCATTTTTCATACAATACTACTCACTACACTCTCATCTCTTCAAGCTTCCTTCTTCTTCCTCAACCCTAAATGTCTCATGTATTGGGAAACCTATAGTATTTTGAGACAAATCAATTCATCATCACTCTCTACATCATCGAAGCTACTTAAATTAGCATATTAAGTACCCTAGTTACCTCGGTTTAGAGGTAGGAGCTCAAAATACACACTCTCGGGTGGATCATCTTTAACGCCAGGAGGCCGACGATCAAGCGTGATCCGTACGCTCTTCGAGGAGCTAAAAGAGAGGAGTGAAGACCCAAAGGACTTGAGCCTTTAGGTATAAACTTCTATCATGGTAGATAGAACTCCTTTACTTGCTAGTTAGGTTTATGGTAGATCCGGTGTATGTGTTCTTCTAGCGCCAGTTTAAATCGTAGAAAAAAAATTGTTCTGCAAACGGCCACGGATGATGGTCAGGGCGTTAGTGTAACCCAACAAAAAGAACCATAGTTTCATCAGCAATCCAGACACATCTTGAGGCGGTATGATCAGAAGATCGTAGATCACCAGGGAATCAAGATTCGGAAAGTAAATACAAAAGACAACGCGGCGGATCCATTCACCAAGGCCATTCCTCAAGCGCAGTTCAAGCGGTTATTTGAGATGTTGGGTATGCGATATGCCAATAACCGGCCTTAGTGCAAGTGGGAGATTGTTGGATATGTATGCCCTGGAGGCCATTATTGTATTGAATGTTGTAGATATGTATATACAGGACAGTCTTGCTCGATATGATAGTATGATACTTGGTTTGACTTTATTTTAACATGTATATATGTTTTATTTGTTATTACATATCGCTAATATATGTTGATAAAGCCCGTAGGATTCTTACTTGACTACCAGCACTATGATGGCGATCATACTTGTGGGGGCTGGGTAGTCAATAAGCAAATCATTAAAATGTCTCTAGTCGTAGGAGTATCGATACTGGGCATCGGTACTCCAGAGTAGACTAGTATATACGTTTTTTGACCCCGACGAGGGGCAATGGATGGTCCCATAGCCATTGGTGTACGGCACCAAAAATTGTATATAGGTTCTCATTAGGTTATGAGTAAAACTGGATGAACTCGCCGAGAACTGCTAGATGGTATTATACCTATCGTCAGATAGGAGTTCTCTGGTGACATGAGTACAGGGTAGTCTGTAGACCTGACATCGTCATTTGTCTCATGTGTGTTCTCACTGTACTTAGATTACTACCCTACCACGGCTTTAAAGAGTCATGCAAATATGTTTTAGTTGGGTACAGTCCCGAGCACATGAAGGCTGTGAGCGATAGAAAGGATTTGTTTTTCCCGGTATAGGGAGTTGATGTCGCGCGGTGCGTAGTTGTCTATCGCCATAAGACCTTGACCAAGAAAGATGAGATTTACTGATAGGGTGATCAGTAGTTTCTCGGTTTGGTCATGAGCCCGAAACCGACATGACTTATCAGATTATTAGGGACCTGACATCATCCATCCCAAGACCCGGTATGCAACACTCTTAGATGAAGAGACCGGACTGTACGGTGAATGTCACTTATAGGCTCAAATAGGGATATGGACAAGCTATCTTTTCGACCTTCCTTTCGACAAATACCTGGGTGGCCGTTACATACAGCTAGTGCCACTGACATACTTATGGTTATAGATTTTATCTAGTAACTCACTGCCAGCGTATTGTCGAATTTTTAAAGTCCCACATAGAAGGTTTTCTGGCTCAGGCGAAACGATGTAGTGTGCGTATGGCGATACGCACGGCAGTTTGATTAAACATGTGTATTTGATACACGTACTTTAATCGGACATTTTAATAATACTAGCCGGTTTGAAAGATAGCCGGATTATTAAATCAAGTGTTGATTTAATATCACTAGTATTATAATCTCTTTTGGTATTCGTATTTTAATACGAATACGGGTATGTGCATTTGATGCATATACTGGTGGGTGGGGGTGTGTGTATTCTTATCCTTTTAAAGCTATGTAATGAGGATGCAGGCAAGTTTGTCTCTTTTAGGTGAGTGCCTATTCACCTCCTCGTTTTAGAAGAAGCTAGAATGAAAAAGAGAAGAGGATATATGTTCATTCTCTACTCTTTTTCTCTCTCTAGTTTTTTCACTTGAGTTCTAAAAAGAAAAGAAAAGAAGAAGAGAGGGAGAAAGAAAGCAATAGATCTTCACTACATCTTCTTCCTCATCACTTCAAGCAAAAGTGAGAGAAATTTGCTTCACTTTAGTGTTCGCTTGAGTGAAGCTTTAGCTTAGGCTGGGGTTCCTTCGCATGGATCATTTTCGGCAAGGATGATTGATTTCTAAGCTAGCTTTCGGTGGACTTGGAGTCAAGCTAAGGGTATCTACATACTCGTAGACACACTACAAAGGTAGATAGCTCCTTTTAAACTCTAGTTTAGCTCTTATTGTTTGCTGGTTAAGTGTTTAGATCGATTTGTAGGGTTTTTTAGTTGCTACTACTTGTTTAAAAATCGTTGTTTTCAATTCAGCCTTGACCGCAGGTCTAACGGCGCGAGCACTAGGAACTTACAGATGATGATCAGCCCGAAGATGACGATGTCGAGAGAGAACGTTATTGTTGTTGGGGGTTCTCATTATTTCAGTAGAGGAAGGAGAAGAGCAGGCGGAGATGGGTTTTCTCGAGTTGGGTTCTCAAGTGCTCGGGGAATCTCGGTGGAGAACAAGATGATGGAGGTAGACATGAGGAAGAGAAGAGAATAGGCGGCTAGGGTTTTTAGAAGAGGGATCTAGGGTTTTTAGCATGAAGGCTTGGTGTTTATATAGGGATCTGTCGCTTATTTGAGAGAAAATATCAGACGAGATTTCCGGAATGCGATTAATTTAATTTGAGCCTGCTCAAATTTATGATGAGCCGTCTCAAAACAACAGAGGGGAAATATGATTTTCCAGGTGCATATTGAGTCATCTCAAGGTAGACTTGAATTGTCTCACGAGTTGTTTGAGCCGGCTCAATTTCATCATGAGCCTTCTCTAAGGAATAGAGAAGAAGTAGTTATTCTAGAGGATTTAGAAGCCGTCTCTGACATGTTTGAGCCAGCTCAAGCAAACAGAGAAGAAATAGATATTGAGAATGACTCCTGAACCGTTTCAAACATTTATGAGCCAGCTAAGGCTGAGTTTTAAACTGATATTTGAGCTGATATGTCACTTGATACATTACATGAACATGGAATCAAATAATACATTCAAAAGATCATTTTATTGGGATTTCAAGATACTTGGTGTTACACAAGGCTACCTAGAATTTTCATGCAGGGAACAAAGGAACACTATTCAAGCAAGAAACCCATTCCAGGACAAGAAACAAAGAAAGCATAATTCCTTCCTCAGGAAAACCCAATATTAGATTCTAAGGTACACTTTCATATAAGTAGACCATATATATGTAAAATATATGACTCTTCATGACTATATCCATTATCTAAACGTTTTGGAATAAAATCACGAAGTGCTTCTCTGATAAATAGAGGGTTTAATGCAGCCTGGATCTTCTTCTTCTTTGGCGCAACTCGTACATGGATTTTGAACCAAGTTCGCAATGGATGCATAATGAAAGCGATACTCTAATTCTTGAGGCCATAGGCATGATTTTATATTTTTGTATATAAATAGAAGGTTAATTTAATATCCTCAATATCATCATTTGAAGATAATTTTCCGTGATTTTTCATTTTCATTTTTAGAATACAAGCGAATGATGGTCAAATAGAACATTTCATTATTAAATAATAATTGAAACAAAATAGTTATATAATAGAAATATATGCGTTGAATAAGCTCATTATATCGATTACAGAAATTCTTGTTCTCTTAACAGAAATAATCCAAAGTTTTGATAGATATTAATTTTATTAAAGAACACTCAGAGTTTGTTTTGAGCATCAAATATTTTGATCTTTGTCCACACATGAACAGAACGTCAAAACAAACATAACGTAAATATCTTTAATTATTTCATATAGATTTCAAACAAAAAGTCGTTGATTTCTTACTGCACAGCTTCATTGTTTTTGGCAACATCCGAGAAAAGGATCGAATCTATATGAATTTTAAATTTTAAAAATTAATAATAGAATGCTTAATCCCATTGCTGATAGGAACTAATATGAAGACATGCCAAAATACAATTGCCATATATATTTTCCTCAAGCATTAGTATTCACTAATTATATATTGTTAGTTATATGTATACCCTAGAGGCCATTACTGTACATTGGATGTATATTGTAGTTGATTCTGGTACATATATATAGATAGGACTTTCTTGCTCGACATGATAGTACGCTATCTGGTTGCTGTTTATCTTAACGTGTATACTTTCTGTATCTCTGTTACATGTTGATAAAGCCCATAGGATGTGTACTCGACTTCCAGGACTATGATGTAGATCATACTAGTGGGGCCTGGGTAGTCCATGAGTACATCCTTGAAATGTTCCTAGTCGAGAGAATATCGAGACGGGGCATCGATATTCCAGAGTAGACTAGCGCATATCTTCTCGACCCATGCGATGGGCGATGGATGATCCCATATCCATTGGTGTTTGACATCGAAGATGGTATGCGGGTGCTCAGTGGAGACTGGGTAGACTGAACGGACTCGCCGAGAACTCCCAGATGGTATTATACCTCACGTCAGATGGCAGTTCTCTGGTGACACTGGTACAGCTTAGTCTGTTGACCCGAGATCGTCATAGAGTCTTGTGTGTCTCCCACTGTGCTTTGATTTCCACCCTACCACGGCTCTACTGAGTTGTGCAAACAGGTGGTTTTTGGGTACAGTCCCGATTCACATGGAGGCAATGAGCGATAGGAGGGGATTCGTCTCTCCCGGTATTGGGGGTTGATGTTGCGCTATGCTCGACTGGCCATAACAGGAAATCCCTGGCCAGAGTTGCAGTGATATACTGGTAAGAGTTATCAGTAGTTTCACGAATGTTATGGACCCTACGTCGGCATGACTTATCAAGCTATTGGGGTTTGACGTTTACCACCCCTAGGCGAGATATGCGGCATATCAGACGAACAGACCGGACTGTACGGTAAGTGTTACTGGTTGGATTCGCAGGAGTGTGAGCGGGCTTGCTCGTCGATCTTCTGATCGCTCAATACCCGGGTGGCCGTTACGTTTAGCAGACCGCTTGCGGCTTGTGGATGCTTGATATGATCATCATCTGCTGCCGGCGTATTGACGAGTCTTTAGAGTCCTACACAGAGGTTTCCTGGCTCAAGCGAAACGAAATAGGAGCGCATATGAGATATGTGCGGGACCGAGAATAATTCGAGTATGTGATACCGTATTCCATTCTCGCGATCAATGTATCGATTGGTTATATGCGATATAACCTAGTTATCGAATCAAGGATTGATTCGATAAGCCGATACATATGATACTAGTCGGTTATATCCGATATGACCGGATCGTTAAATCAAGTGTTGATTTAATGATTTAGTGCATATTTATATATTTGATATATTACTTTGCGTTAACTAGTATTGGTTCACTTTAAATGGATTTTCTGACTTGAATTGTGCAAGTTGTATATGTGATATACATTTGTGCACATGATTGTATCATGTTTGATGATACATGTTTACTTGGTTAAGTGTAAAGAATTGACCATGGTTATAAGTTTATGATTAGGGTTTTCTTTATTCTTATTTATTTATTTATTTATTTTGGAAAAAGATGAGAAAAGAATGGTTGCTATTTTTGTTTGCCAGTTGAAGATTCTTGAAGCTTTGAATTAGTCCACCATCCTTGTCTTATACTTAACCCTAACCATTCTAGTTAACCATGGTCCATTCTCTACAATTAACCAAGGGTTAATTCATGATAAGTATTTGTTTTATTTATCTAATAATTCAAGACTTATCATATCTTCTTCATCTTCTTCATCTTCTTCCTTCATGAAGAAAGCTTGCTACTCCAATGGCAAGTGATGAAAACTAGTGAGAAATCCAAAACTAAAGTCTACCCACTTCCTATTTCTTCATCCTCTACCTCTTGCCAAGTAGTATAGGGTGTTTCCTTCACAAGTTTTCTTGACTTGGTGAAGTTGGAGCTTGATCTAGCGATGCTTCGACGTAGATCATCTTCGGCATGGACATCGACGACCTAGCTCGCCTATTCTCCGATGAAGCCGACGCTAGAGCCCGGAATTTGTTTTGGACAGCGAGAGGACTTCATTGCGGAGCTATGGAGGTGGAGCACCGGATCTACAAAGGTTGTATTTCCGTATTCTCTTAGTAAAGTAGTTTACTAGTTGCTTTTTCGCCTATATATCTAGTTAACGATCCGTATTAGGGTTTGTAGGCACTTGTAAAATTTCAATTGGCCATGTTTGATCACTTGTGAGACTCCATTAGAGTGCCTAGGGACCCTACAGTGGTATCAGAGCCTAGCTAGAGCCTTAGGCGAAGTCCCGACGGAGTTAGAAGTCCGATCGACCCAAAACCCCGACTTTGAAATGCTCTCTGGACTTTTTTGTAAAATGTGGATTTTTGAGAATTAAAAATATGCAGAAAAATCAGCAGGAAATTCTAAGAATTACAGTGCAAAAAGTAACTAATGATCCCTCAAAAGTGCAGCGGAACCGCGGCATTAGCATGCTAATGCGGCGGTTCCGCGGCCGTTTTGTCTTATTAGGCATTCAATTTTGCACAGTAATTCCTATTTTGCAGTGCTGGTTTTCCTGAGAATTTTTTTTCTGAAATCAAGAGTTGAGTTTTTTTGGGTTGTATTAGGAGTTCGTACATTCGATCGGATTGTCTAATTTTGTCTATGTGTTTTTCGGATATTTTAGAATATGTTAAAAATTTCGACCGGACATAAATACCCACTTTTTCCCCTGCCGGAAAATTTCCAAGTGTTGGATTTTTCCGTGGTTTAAGGACGTTCTGAGTAGTGCAGGTAACGCGATGGTCCCTCTAGAAGACAACAAACCTTAACTCGATTATGTGACCGTCTTGAACTGCCCTTTGAACCTTAGGGTTTGGGGCAATACGGCGTGCCACATGTGAGGCGTTGGCTTGACCCTTCTACGGCTGGACCGTTGGTACTGAGGCATGAAGTGAATATCTTTGAACTTATTTCATTCGGTTGATCGGGAAAACTTGGGTGTTCGATTGTTCTATCGAAAAGTTTAACATTTTCTATCTTATCCGGAATGTGATACAATAATTGGAATTCACAATAACTTATGAGATAACTGAATGAATGTTATAAACATAGCACTTTAGTCTCACTGGATCGGTTGCCACGGAATTTTGATGTGATCAAAAGTCCGTTGCAATCACGTTGTGAACGCGGATACTCGCCGGTAAACTTAATAGACAGCCTCACTCCATAGCCCCGACCAAGTGACTGCAGGAGAACCCCGTCGCCGAAAGCATCCGTTCGGGTGCTCGCGGCAGCGGTGTTCCGCCTTGGTGCACTTCGTCGACTGCATCGGGGGTGCGGCCGCCTACTAAAGTTTGCGACGAGCATTCGATCAGTTTTTCGGGAATCTTGTTGAATTGTCCGACTTGATATTGAAAAGTGTTTTCGATAATGAGACCAAAATGCGGGGTTTATAATTGTTAGGCATGCGATGTCTAAAGAATTCATTTGGTCAGGCATGCGATGTCTGAGGTGGTTGTGGATTCCAACTGTTGTAGTTTTACACTTTCTTTTCTGTGACCGTAAGTGTAATATGTGATATCGCCGGTTTCGTTGCTATATGTCAACGACAATTGGGATGCGCATATTTACTTACGTTGATGACATGTGATGTTATGTGTTGCTGGATATGTTATATTGGATCGTCGTGTTTGAATAGCCGGGGTTTTTTATGTGAGATGAGTGTTTTTCATTTTCATTCATGTAAAAAACTTGTATGTAATATTCTTTTATTGGGGCACTTCCAGGTTGCGGATGTTGTCACCACATGTATATTATTTACTTTTCTGCACTAGGATAGACCCAAGGAGGGGAGCACAAGTAACCGGGTTCTGGGGTCCAGTGGGAGACCAACTCGAGGAGTCGAGTCCGGGTCTCCTAACCCTAGAATTGGTAGGGTTACTTGCCGCTCTCGTAGGGGTCTATGGGTGTGGGATAGGCTATTCATCACGACCGTGGAATCCGTGTTTTATACTGGCTCGTATTGAAAACACGGACGTCCTAGTATATCCAATATTTCATATGTTTCTTCTGCTGTGATTTATCTGTGTTGTGATCATGTGATGTTCTGTGACAGATATTTTATATAGTATATATGATATATTATATAGACGTTGCTTATGTTTTACACCCGCGCTAGCCCTGCCTCGCTCTGGCGTTAGTTACCTAACCTAACGGTGCAGACGGGACATCGAGGCGAATGCGGATGGCATAAGCGTACGTTATATTTATCTGTGATGTTTAGGTGGAATTAAATGATGGGATATTCATTAATGAGATTAATGAAAGAAAATAAACCTAATTGATGTTGTGGAATCGAATTTCAAAATAAAACAGGTAGCTACAGTTCTTGCTTTGCATCGCGGTGTTCATTGTAGAACATCCTGCACCTTATTCGATGAGGAAAGGACCGAGATCCCTTCACTGGGAGTGACTCCTTTAGCAATAACTGGCAGATGCTACAACCCTCGGTTTGTCTTTGATCGCTTCTATAGTTTCCGCTTTGCACAGTGATATATATGATATATCCCGCACCTCATTCGACGAGGAAAGGTCCGACGATCCCTTCACCGGGAGTGACCCCTTTAGCAAAACTAGAAAAGCCTCGAAAACATTCCATTTAAAAACCATTTGATTCCGCAACGAGATCAAGTTCAAAGCGTTAAAGGTTTTCACAAAAACCATTCGCAACCCTCCGTCATTTTAGGAAGTAGAGTACTTAGTATTCGTGCTGTGTTTGTTGACCATAGTCAAGGCACAGTGTACGGTAGCTAAGTGATGTCTTCCTACACCGCATATGATGCGATTAGTTAGGACAGTCGCGTGACTTTGTTGACCTTAGTTAAGGGTCATGTGGGTGGGTCTAATTAATTACGAAATGACGGGTAGAACTTGACTAGTACTTATGATTTGTTGACCATAGTTAAGGTCATAGGTGCTAGGGGTATAAACCTTTATCGGGAGTTTCAAGTGTTGAAATTTGCAATGAGATTGCATACCTTCTATATGATAGTTGGATCCCGATACCCACTGCGAGTAATTGTTACTCCTGGGAGAGTTTTGCACTTTGCAATTAGCCGATCAAGTAGGTGTCTAGAAAGGTGTCAACGGGGTTACGCCTCTGGGAAAACGAGGTTAACTGTAATTAGGTCCGTGCGAAAGCACGGGGAACCTCCCTCAAAGTACCGACACTGGCCTGGCTGAAAGATTGGCAAACTTGTAGAGTGTAATTAATCCCGGCTAGTCTTTCCTTTTAAGGTTTGAAGGAAGATTTGATAAAAACAGTGGGAGCCATCCTGATTAGATAAAATATATAACCAATCTGATCTTGCAAGAGCGCACGCAGAGTGTTTTCTTCTCTCTCTCTCCTGGTAGCGACCATATCACGCCTTAATCAAGATAATAAAATGGATGTATTGACCGAACCCGCTTGTTATACTGAGCTGGGGAACGTTGGTCCCGCTCCAACTTATAATTGTTATAAGACAGAGCAGGAAATTGGGGAATTCCAGAATTCCTATGCCGCCCAAACGAAGAAAGTGCATATGATGCATCTCCTTCAGGTGTGTTCATTACAAAGAACTGTTTCTCAGTATCCTCTGCATCCTGGGTATATGATACCGGATCAGGATCCCAGATATGTAATCTGTTACATAGGGCTACAAAAAGGTAGAAAAACTGAGAACGGGTGATAAGTTTCATGAGACAGAAACTGGGGCAAGTGTTGCAGCCAAGTCTGTTGGTCACTGTCACCCTGTATTACGAATACATTGATTCTGAACAAATGCTATTAGATACCGAACCTGATATACAAAATCATATCAGTCTCTTTATTAGTAAAGAAATGATAAAAATTTGTATTGATGGATAATGTTTTGAACATTTCCTATATCAAAAGTTGATCGGTTCAGGCACGTTATCTAAAAGCATTGACGTTCTAAATCAAATTACAGTTCCTAGTATACAGAACACACGCAAGAGGAAGAGTTCAGAAATGAACAAATTCTTCTTGAGGTATTGTAGACTAGGTCACATCAATGCGACCCGACTAGCTGAAGTTACATTTTAGATGCAAATTTAAATTAGTTTGAATTTATATCTTGTGAAACTTGTCAGTCATGTCGCAAAGATCAGATGACCATAGCTCCGTTTGCTGAAAACTGAGAAAGAGTTAGTAAACTCTTGGGACTGATGCATGATGATGTATGTAAGGTCTCCTGTCTACACATGCCAGGACTGGTTCTTTATACTTCATTGTATTCTCTGAGAATCTCTCAAGATTCAGTCGTATGTTCCTGTTGAAACATAAGTCCGAATCTTTTGAGGTATTCACAGAATATAAGATGGAAGTAGAGAACCAAAATACGGGTATAAGTATTATGTCCTATGATGAGATCAGGGAGGAGAATACTTGTGCATGGCATTCCTGGACTATTCTAAAGGAGAATGAGATTCTCTCTCAGCATTACTCCTCCAAATAACCATAGCACATTGGTGTATCGGGGCAGAGCAATCACACCCTATATGATAAGGTGTGCTCTATGATGAGTACTACTGAGTTACCTGTTTCCTTTTTGGGAGTTATGCGCTTGAGAAGCTGCATACCTATTGAATAGGGTTCGAATCAAATCACTGCCTACCACTCCATATGAGATATGGTGTGGGAAGATCCTATCTCTTAAGTAAGTTAAGATTTGGGATTGTCCGGCCTATGTCAAAAGCAAAATCCGGACAAGATCGAAGCAAGGTCTGTAATGTAGAACTGGAAAGGTTCCAGCTATACAAACTACAGCAGATGATTTGACAGAACCAAAGGATTCTATAGTCCCCGACGAACCTCAGCCTCTCCGCCGATCTGGTAGGGTTCCTCGCCTGCCTGAGAGATACCTCGGTTTCTCGATGACGGTGGGAGCAAGGATTGCATCATGAGATGATGACCCAACTAGATTCGAGCAGGCCATCAAGAGTAGGGACTCTGTAAGAATGGCTGGATGCTTAGCAATCTGAGATGGAATCCATATACACCAACAAAGTATGGACTTTGGTTGCGATATCTGAAGGGTTAAATCCCCATCAGGAGCAAGTATATCTTGAGAAGATTACTTGGTGTAGATGGACAAGTTGAGACTTTCAAAACTAGACTTGTTAAAGGTTTTCGTCATCGACCAGGCACGGATAATGATGAAACCTTTTCCAGGGACTATGCTTGAGTCCATCCAGATCCTACTTGCCACGGCTACATATCATGAATACGATATCTGGTGGTTGGGTGCCATGACTACTTTTCTAAATATTGATTTAGAAGAGAACGTCTATAAGAACACAGCCAGAGGGCCTCGTAGACAGTGGGAGCAGCGGAAACGTGTGCAAGATGCTTTATAGGATAAAGCAGGCATCGCGGAGTTGGAACATCTGTTTTGATGGATTAGTCAAAGAAATTGACATCATCAAAATGGTAGATGAACCTTGTATAAACAAAAAGGTAGTAGGGAGTATAATGACGATCCTCATAGAGTACGTGGATGACATACTCTTGTTAGGAAAGGAGTTTCCTATGCTACGCTCGATCAATCTCCGCTTATCACAATGATTTTCCATATAGGATCAAAGTGATACATACTAAATCCTAAGCTTTGGATCTATGAGATAGATTTAATTGGATGTTAGAATACTCACTAGTTGTAGTGAGATGGTATCAATCGATCCTGGGGAGAATCACTGGAAGGGTTCCAGAGTGATAAAGACGACTGAATGTCAGTCACAGGCATTGTCTTTACCCTCGGTAAAGGGACGGTATGTTGGAAGAGTTCCAAGCTAGGTACCGTGACAAACTAGACGATAAAGGCTGGTAACATCGCTATTAAAGATACTACCAAAGAGGCAGTTTGGGTGTATATTGGTTCATAGGATGAACTAGGTTCCTACCATTGTGTGACAATGGAAGTGTGGCTTCGACCCAGGAACCATGGTCCCATCAGTGACCCAGACAAAATCTGAGGCAGCATCACCTGATCATGGAGATAGTTGATCTCCAGGTTGATCGAGGTTAGGAGAGTAGATTCAGAGGACAACACGGCGGATCCACTCACGAAGGCCTTTTCCCAAAGAGAGACTTTTAGGGGATGGTTGAGTATGTGATACTGCAACCACTGCTACAGATGGCCCTAGTGCAAGTGGGAGATTGTTAGTTATATGTATGCCCTAGAGGCCATTACTGTACATTGGATATATATTGTAGTGGATGCTGGGACATATATATAGATAAGACTTTCTTGCTCGACATGATAGTACGCTATCTGGTTGCTGTTTATCTTAACGTGTATACTTTCTGTCTCTCTGTTACATGTTGATAAAGCCCATAGGATGTGTACTCGACTTCCAGGACTATGATGTAGATCATACTAGTGGGGCCTGGGTAGTCCATGAGTACATCCTTGAAATGTTCCTAGTCGAGGGAATATCGAGACGGGGCATCGATATTCCAGAGTAGACTAGCGCATATCTTCTCGACCCATGCGATGGGCGATGGATGATCCCATATCCATTGGTGTTTGACATCGAAGATGGTATGCGGGTGCTCAGTGGAGACTGGGTAGACTGAACGGACTCGCCGAGAACTCCCAGATGGTATTATACCTCACGTCAGATGGCAGTTCTCTGGTGACACTGGTACAGCTTAGTCTGTTGACCCGAGATCGTCATAGAGTCTTGTGTGTCTCCCACTGTGCTTTGATTTCCACCCTACCACGGCTCTACTGAGTTGTGCAAACAGGTGGTTTTTGGGTACAGTCCCGATTCACATGGAGGCAATGAGCGATAGGAGGGGATTCGTCTCTCCCGGTATTGGGGGTTGATGTTGCGCTATGCTCGACTGGCCATAACAGGAAATCCCTGGCCAGGGTTGCAGTGATATACTGGTAAGAGTTATCAGTAGTTTCACGAATGTTATGGACCCTACGTCGGCATGACTTATCAAGCTATTGGGGTCTGACGTTTACCACCCCTAGACGAGATATGCGGCATATCAGACGAACAGACCGGACTGTACGGTAAGTGTTACTGGTTGGATTCGCAGGAGTGTGAGCGGGCTTGCTCGTCGATCTTCTGATCGCTCAATACCCGGGTGGCCGTTACGTTTAGCAGACCGCTTGCGGCTTGTGGATGCTTGATATGATCATCATCTGCTGCCGGCGTATTGATGAGTCTTTAGAGTCCTACACAGAGGTTTCCTGGCTCAAGCGAAACGAAATAGGAGCGCATATGAGATATGTGCGGGACCGAGAATAATTCGAGTATGTGATACCGTATTCCATTCTCGCGATCAATGTATCGATTGGTTATATGCGATATAACCTAGTTATCGAATCAAGGATTGATTCGATAAGCCGATACATATGATACTAGTCGGTTATATCCGATATGACCGGATCGTTAAATCAAGTGTTGATTTAATGATTTAGTGCATATTTATATATTTGATATATTACTTTGCGTTAACTAGTATTGGTTCACTTTAAATGGATTTTCTCACTTGAATTGTGCAAGTTGTATATGTGATATACATTTGTGCACATGATTGTATCATGTTTGATGATACATGTTTACTTGGTTAAGTGTAAAGAATTGACCATGGTTATAAGTTTATGATTAGGGTTTTCTTTATTCTTATTTATTTATTTATTTATTTTGGAAAAAGATGAGAAAAGAATGGTTGCTATTTTTGTTTGCCAGTTGAAGATTCTTGAAGCTTTGAATTAGTCCACCATCCTTGTCTTATACTTAACCCTAACCATTCTAGTTAACCATGGTCCATTCTCTACAATTAACCAAGGGTTAATTCATGATAAGTATTTGTTTTATTTATCTAATAATTCAAGACTTATCATATCTTCTTCATCTTCTTCATCTTCTTCCTTCATGAAGAAAGCTTGCTACTCCAATGGCAAGTGATGAAAACTAGTGAGAAATCCAAAACTAAAGTCTACCCACTTCCCATTTCTTCATCCTCTACCTCTTGCCAAGTAGTATAGGGTGTTTCCTTCACAAGTTTTCTTGACTTGGTGAAGTTGGAGCTTGATCTAGCGATGCTTCGACGTAGATCATCTTCGGCATGGACATCGACGACCTAGCTCGCCTATTCTCCGATGAAGCCGACGCTAGAGCCCGGAATTTGTTTTGGACAGCGAGAGGACTTCATTGCGGAGCTATGGAGGTGGAGCACTGGATCTACAAAGGTTGTATTTCCGTATTCTCTTAGTAAAGTAGTTTACTAGTTGCTTTTTCGCCTATATATCTAGTTAACGATCCGTATTAGGGTTTGTAGGCACTTGTAAAATTTCAATTGGCCATGTTTGATCACTTGTGAGACTCCATTAGAGTGCCTAGGGACCCTACAGTGGTATCAGAGCCTAGCTAGAGCCTTAGGCGAAGTCCCGACGGAGTTAGAAGTCCGATCGACCCAAAACCCCGACTTTGAAATGCTCTCTGGACTTTTTTGTAAAATGTGGATTTTTGAGAATTAAAAATATGCAGAAAAATCAGCAGGAAATTCTAAGAATTACAGTGCAAAAAGTAACTAATGATCCCTCAAAAGTGCAGCGGAACCGCGGCATTAGCATGCTAATGCGGCGGTTCCGCGGCCGTTTTGTCTTATTAGGCATTCAATTTTGCACAGTAATTCCTATTTTGCAGTGCTGGTTTTCCTGAGAATTTTTTTTCTGAAATCAAGAGTTGAGTTTTTTTGGGTTGTATTAGGAGTTCGTACATTCGATCGGATTGTCTAATTTTGTCTATGTGTTTTTCGGATATTTTAGAATATGTTAAAAATTTCGACCGGACATAAATACCCACTTTTTCCCCTGCCGGAAAATTTCCAAGTGTTGGATTTTTCCGTGGTTTAAGGACGTTCTGAGTAGTGCAGGTAACGCGATGGTCCCTCTAGAAGACAACAAACCTTAACTCGATTATGTGACCGTCTTGAACTGCCCTTTGAACCTTAGGGTTTGGGGCAATACGGCGTGCCACATGTGAGGCGTTGGCTTGACCCTTCTACGGCTGGACCGTTGGTACTGAGGCATGAAGTGAATATCTTTGAACTTATTTCATTCGGTTGATCGGGAAAACTTGGGTGTTCGATTGTTCTATCGAAAAGTTTAACATTTTCTATCTTATCCGGAATGTGATACAATAATTGGAATTCACAATAACTTATGAGATAACTGAATGAATGTTATAAACATAGCACTTTAGTCTCACTGGATCGGTTGCCATGGAATTTTGATGTGATCAAAAGTCCGTTGCAATCACGTTGTGAACGCGGATACTCGCTGGTAAACTTAATAGACAGCCTCACTCCATAGCCCCGACCAAGTGACTGCAGGAGAACCCCATCGCCGAAAGCATCCGTTCGGGTGCTCGCGGCAGCGGTGTTCCGCCTTGGTGCACTTCGTCGACTGCATCGGGGGTGCGGCCGCCTACTAAACTTTGCGACGAGCATTCGATCAGTTTTTCGGGAATCTTGTTGAATTGTCCGACTTGATATTGAAAAGTGTTTTCGATAATGAGACCAAAATGCGGGGTTTATAATTGTTAGGCATGCGATGTCTAAAGAATTCATTTGGTCAGGCATGCGATGTCTGAGGTGGTTGTGGATTCCAACTGTTGTAGTTTTACACTTTCTTTTCTGTGACCGTAAGTGTAATATGTGATATCGCCGGTTTCGTTGCTATATGTCAACGACAATTGGGATGCGCATATTTACTTACGTTGATGACATGTGATGTTATGTGTTGCTGGATATGTTATATTGGATCGTCGTGTTTGAATAGCCGGGGTTTTTTATGTGAGATGAGTGTTTTTCATTTTCATTCATGTAAAAAACTTGTATGTAATATTCTTTTATTGGGGCACTTCCAGGTTGCGGATGTTGTCACCACATGTATATTATTTACTTTTCTGCACTAGGATAGACCCAAGGAGGGGAGCACAAGTAACCGGGTTCTGGGGTCCAGTGGGAGACCAACTCGAGGAGTCGAGTCCGGGTCTCCTAACCCTAGAATTGGTAGGGTTACTTGCCGCTCTCGTAGGGGTCTATGGGTGTGGGATAGGCTATTCATCACGACCGTGGAATCCGTGTTTTATACTGGCTCGTATTGAAAACACGGACGTCCTAGTATATCCAATATTTCATATGTTTCTTCTGCTGTGATTTATCTGTGTTGTGATCATGTGATGTTCTGTGACAGATATTTTATATAGTATATATGATATATTATATAGACGTTGCTTATGTTTTACACCCGCGCTAGCCCTGCCTCGCTCTGGCGTTAGTTACCTAACCTAACGGTGCAGACGGGACATCGAGGCGAATGCGGATGGCATAAGCGTACGTTATATTTATCTGTGATGTTTAGGTGGAATTAAATGATGGGATATTCATTAATGAGATTAATGAAAGAAAATAAACCTAATTGATGTTGTGGAATCGAATTTCAAAATAAAACAGGTAGCTACAGTTCTTGCTTTGCATCGCGGTGTTCATTGTAGAACATCCTGCACCTTATTCGATGAGGAAAGGACCGAGATCCCTTCACTGGGAGTGACTCCTTTAGCAATAACTGGCAGATGCTACAACCCTCGGTTTGTCTTTGATCGCTTCTATAGTTTCCGCTTTGCACAGTGATATATATGATATATCCCGCACCTCATTCGACGAGGAAAGGTCCGACGATCCCTTCACCGGGAGTGACCCCTTTAGCAAAACTAGAAAAGCCTCGAAAACATTCCATTTAAAAACCATTTGATTCCGCAACGAGATCAAGTTCAAAGCGTTAAAGGTTTTCACAAAAACCATTCGCAACCCTCCGTCATTTTAGGAAGTAGAGTACTTAGTATTCGTGCTGTGTTTGTTGACCATAGTCAAGGCACAGTGTACGGTAGCTAAGTGATGTCTTCCTACACCGCATATGATGCGATTAGTTAGGACAGTCGCGTGACTTTGTTGACCTTAGTTAAGGGTCATGTGGGTGGGTCTAATTAATTACGAAATGACGGGTAGAACTTGACTAGTACTTATGATTTGTTGACCATAGTTAAGGTCATAGGTGCTAGGGGTATAAACCTTTATCGGGAGTTTCAAGTGTTGAAATTTGCAATGAGATTGCATACCTTCTATATGATAGTTGGATCCCGATACCCACTGCGAGTAATTGTTACTCCTGGGAGAGTTTTGCACTTTGCAATTAGCCGATCAAGTAGGTGTCTAGAAAGGTGTCAACGGGGTTACGCCTATGGGAAAACGAGGTTAACTGTAATTAGGTCCGTGCGAAAGCACGGGGAACCTCCCTCAAAGTACCGACACTGGCCTGGCTGAAAGATTGGCAAACTTGTAGAGTGTAATTAATCCCGGCTAGTCTTTCCTTTTAAGGTTTGAAGGAAGATTTGATAAAAACAGTGGGAGCCATCCTGATTAGATAAAATATATAACCAATCTGATCTTGCAAGAGCGCACGCAGAGTGTTTTCTTCTCTCTCTCTCCTGGTAGCGACCATATCACGCCTTAATCAAGATAATAAAATGGATGTATTGACCGAACCCGCTTGTTATACTGAGCTGGGGAACGTTGGTCCCGCTCCAACTTATAATTGTTATAAGACAGAGCAGGAAATTGGGGAATTCCAGAATTCCTATGCCGCCCAAACGAAGAAAGTGCATATGATGCATCTCCTTCAGGTGTGTTCATTACAAAGAACTGTTTCTCAGTATCCTCTGCATCCTGGGTATATGATACCGGATCAGGATCCCAGATATGTAATCTGTTACATAGGGCTACAAAAAGGTAGAAAAACTGAGAACGGGTGATAAGTTTCATGAGACAGAAACTGGGGCAAGTGTTGCAGCCAAGTCTGTTGGTCACTGTCACCCTGTATTACGAATACATTGATTCTGAACAAATGCTATTAGATACCGAACCTGATATACAAAATCATATCAGTCTCTTTATTAGTAAAGAAATGATAAAAATTTGTATTGATGGATAATGTTTTGAACATTTCCTATATCAAAAGTTGATCGGTTCAGGCACGTTATCTAAAAGCATTGACGTTCTAAATCAAATTACAGTTCCTAGTATACAGAACACACGCAAGAGGAAGAGTTCAGAAATGAACAAATTCTTCTTGAGGTATTGTAGACTAGGTCACATCAATGCGACCCGACTAGCTGAAGTTACATTTTAGATGCAAATTTAAATTAGTTTGAATTTATATCTTGTGAAACTTGTCAGTCATGTCGCAAAGATCAGATGACCATAGCTCCGTTTGCTGAAAACTGAGAAAGAGTTAGTAAACTCTTGGGACTGATGCATGATGATGTATGTAAGGTCTCCTGTCTACACATGCCAGGACTGGTTCTTTATACTTCATTGTATTCTCTGAGAATCTCTCAAGATTCAGTCGTATGTTCCTGTTGAAACATAAGTCCGAATCTTTTGAGGTATTCACAGAATATAAGATGGAAGTAGAGAACCAAAATACGGGTATAAGTATTATGTCCTATGATGAGATCAGGGAGGAGAATACTTGTGCATGGCATTCCTAGACTATTCTAAAGGAGAATGAGATTCTCTCTCAGCATTACTCCTCCAAATAACCATAGCACATTGGTGTATCGGGGCGGAGCAATCACACCCTATATGATAAGGTGTGCTCTATGATGAGTACTACTGAGTTACCTGTTTCCTTTTTGGGAGTTATGCGTTTGAGAAGCTGCATACCTATTGAATAGGGTTCGAATCAAATCACTGCCTACCACTCCATATGAGATATGGTGTGGGAAGATCCTATCTCTTAAGTAAGTTAAGATTTGGGATTGTCCGGCCTATGTCAAAAGCAAAATCCGGACAAGATCGAAGCAAGGTCTGTAATGTAGAACTGGAAAGGTTCCAGCTATACAAACTACAGCAGATGATTTGACAGAACCAAAGGATTCTATAGTCCCCGACGAACCTCAGCCTCTCCGCCGATCTGGTAGGGTTCCTCGCCTGCCTGAGAGATACCTCGGTTTCTCGATGACGGTGGGAGCAAGGATTGCATCATGAGATGATGACCCAACTAGATTCGAGCAGGCCATCAAGAGTAGGGACTCTGTAAGAATGGCTGGATGCTTAGCAATCTGAGATGGAATCCATATACACCAACAAAGTATGGACTTTGGTTGCGATATCTGAAGGGTTAAATCCCCATCAGGAGCAAGTATATCTTGAGAAGATTACTTGGTGTAGATGGACAAGTTGAGACTTTCAAAACTAGACTTGTTAAAGGTTTTCGTCATCGACCAGGCACGGATAATGATGAAACCTTTTCCAGGGACTATGCTTGAGTCCATCCAGATCCTACTTGCCACGGCTACATATCATGAATACGATATCTGGTGGTTGGGTGCCATGACTACCTTTCTAAATATTGATTTAGAAGAGAACGTCTATAAGAACACAGCCAGAGGGCCTCGTAGACAGTGGGAGCAGCGGAAACGTGTGCAAGATGCTTTATAGGATAAAGCAGGCATCGCGGAGTTGGAACATCTGTTTTGATGGATTAGTCAAAGAAATTGACATCATCAAAATGGTAGATGAACCTTGTATAAACAAAAAGGTAGTAGGGAGTATAATGACGATCCTCATAGAGTACGTGGATGACATACTCTTGTTAGGAAAGGAGTTTCCTATGCTACGCTCGATCAATCTCCGCTTATCACAATGATTTTCCATATAGGATCAAAGTGATACATACTAAATCCTAAGCTTTGGATCTATGAGATAGATTTAATTGGATGTTAGAATACTCACTAGTTGTAGTGAGATGGTATCAATCGATCCTGGGGAGAATCACTGGAAGGGTTCCAGAGTGATAAAGACGACTGAATGTCAGTCACAGGCATTGTCTTTACCCTCGGTAAAGGGACGGTATGTTGGAAGAGTTCCAAGCTAGGTACCGTGACAAACTAGACGATAAAGGCTGGTAACATCGCTATTAAAGATACTACCAAAGAGGCAGTTTGGGTGTATATTGGTTCATAGGATGAACTAGGTTCCTACCATTGTGTGACAATGGAAGTGTGGCTTCGACCCAGGAACCATGGTCCCATCAGTGACCCAGACAAAATCTGAGGCAGCATCACCTGATCATGGAGATAGTTGATCTCCAGGTTGATCGAGGTTAGGAGAGTAGATTCAGAGGACAACACGGCGGATCCACTCACGAAGGCCTTTTCCCAAAGAGAGACTTTTAGGGGATGGTTGAGTATGTGATACTGCAACCACTGCTACAGATGGCCCTAGTGCAAGTGGGAGATTGTTAGTTATATGTATGCCCTAGAGGCCATTACTGTACATTGGATATATATTGTAGTGGATGCTGGGACATATATATAGATAAGACTTTCTTGCTCGACATGATAGTACGCTATCTGGTTGCTGTTTATCTTAACGTGTATACTTTCTGTCTCTCTGTTACATGTTGATAAAGCCCATAGGATGTGTACTCGACTTCCAGGACTATGATGTAGATCATACTAGTGGGGCCTGGGTAGTCCATGAGTACATCCTTGAAATGTTCCTAGTCGAGGGAATATCGAGACGGGGCATCGATATTCCAGAGTAGACTAGCGCATATCTTCTCGACCCATGCGATGGGCGATGGATGATCCCATATCCATTGGTGTTTGACATCGAAGATGGTATGCGGGTGCTCAGTGGAGACTGGGTAGACTGAACGGACTCGCCGAGAACTCCCAGATGGTATTATACCTCACGTCAGATGGCAGTTCTCTGGTGACACTGGTACAGCTTAGTCTGTTGACCCGAGATCGTCATAGAGTCTTGTGTGTCTCCCACTGTGCTTTGATTTCCACCCTACCACGGCTCTACTGAGTTGTGCAAACAGGTGGTTTTTGGGTACAGTCCCGATTCACATGGAGGCAATGAGCGATAGGAGGGGATTCGTCTCTCCCGGTATTGGGGGTTGATGTTGCGCTATGCTCGACTGGCCATAACAGGAAATCCCTGGCCAGGGTTGCAGTGATATACTGGTAAGAGTTATCAGTAGTTTCACGAATGTTATGGACCCTACGTCGGCATGACTTATCAAGCTATTGGGGTCTGACGTTTACCACCCCTAGACGAGATATGCGGCATATCAGACGAACAGACCGGACTGTACGGTAAGTGTTACTGGTTGGATTCGCAGGAGTGTGAGCGGGCTTGCTCGTCGATCTTCTGATCGCTCAATACCCGGGTGGCCGTTACGTTTAGCAGACCGCTTGCGGCTTGTGGATGCTTGATATGATCATCATCTGCTGCCGGCGTATTGACGAGTCTTTAGAGTCCTACACAGAGGTTTCCTGGCTCAAGCGAAACGAAATAGGAGCGCATATGAGATATGTGCGGGACCGAGAATAATTCGAGTATGTGATACCGTATTCCATTCTCGCGATCAATGTATCGATTGGTTATATGCGATATAACCTAGTTATCGAATCAAGGATTGATTCGATAAGCCGATACATATGATACTAGTCGGTTATATCCGATATGACCGGATCGTTAAATCAAGTGTTGATTTAATGATTTAGTGCATATTTATATATTTGATATATTACTTTGCGTTAACTAGTATTGGTTCACTTTAAATGGATTTTCTCACTTGAATTGTGCAAGTTGTATATGTGATATACATTTGTGCACATGATTGTATCATGTTTGATGATACATGTTTACTTGGTTAAGTGTAAAGAATTGACCATGGTTATAAGTTTATGATTAGGGTTTTCTTTATTCTTATTTATTTATTTATTTATTTTGGAAAAAGATGAGAAAAGAATGGTTGCTATTTTTGTTTGCCAGTTGAAGATTCTTGAAGCTTTGAATTAGTCCACCATCCTTGTCTTATACTTAACCCTAACCATTCTAGTTAACCATGGTCCATTCTCTACAATTAACCAAGGGTTAATTCATGATAAGTATTTGTTTTATTTATCTAATAATTCAAGACTTATCATATCTTCTTCATCTTCTTCATCTTCTTCCTTCATGAAGAAAGCTTGCTACTCCAATGGCAAGTGATGAAAACTAGTGAGAAATCCAAAACTAAAGTCTACCCACTTCCTATTTCTTCATCCTCTACCTCTTGCCAAGTAGTATAGGGTGTTTCCTTCACAAGTTTTCTTGACTTGGTGAAGTTGGAGCTTGATCTAGCGATGCTTCGACGTAGATCATCTTCGGCATGGACATCGACGACCTAGCTCGCCTATTCTCCGATGAAGCCGACGCTAGAGCCCGGAATTTGTTTTGGACAGCGAGAGGACTTCATTGCGGAGCTATGGAGGTGGAGCACCGGATCTACAAAGGTTGTATTTCCGTATTCTCTTAGTAAAGTAGTTTACTAGTTGCTTTTTCGCCTATATATCTAGTTAACGATCCGTATTAGGGTTTGTAGGCACTTGTAAAATTTCAATTGGCCATGTTTGATCACTTGTGAGACTCCATTAGAGTGCCTAGGGACCCTACAGTGGTATCAGAGCCTAGCTAGAGCCTTAGGCGAAGTCCCGACGGAGTTAGAAGTCCGATCGACCCAAAACCCCGACTTTGAAATGCTCTCTGGACTTTTTTGTAAAATGTGGATTTTTGAGAATTAAAAATATGCAGAAAAATCAGCAGGAAATTCTAAGAATTACAGTGCAAAAAGTAACTAATGATCCCTCAAAAGTGCAGCGGAACCGCGGCATTAGCATGCTAATGCGGCGGTTCCGCGGCCGTTTTGTCTTATTAGGCATTCAATTTTGCACAGTAATTCCTATTTTGCAGTGCTGGTTTTCCTGAGAATTTTTTTTCTGAAATCAAGAGTTGAGTTTTTTTGGGTTGTATTAGGAGTTCGTACATTCGATCGGATTGTCTAATTTTGTCTATGTGTTTTTCGGATATTTTAGAATATGTTAAAAATTTCGACCGGACATAAATACCCACTTTTTCCCCTGCCGGAAAATTTCCAAGTGTTGGATTTTTCCGTGGTTTAAGGACGTTCTGAGTAGTGCAGGTAACGCGATGGTCCCTCTAGAAGACAACAAACCTTAACTCGATTATGTGACCGTCTTGAACTGCCCTTTGAACCTTAGGGTTTGGGGCAATACGGCGTGCCACATGTGAGGCGTTGGCTTGACCCTTCTACGGCTGGACCGTTGGTACTGAGGCATGAAGTGAATATCTTTGAACTTATTTCATTCGGTTGATCGGGAAAACTTGGGTGTTCGATTGTTCTATCGAAAAGTTTAACATTTTCTATCTTATCCGGAATGTGATACAATAATTGGAATTCACAATAACTTATGAGATAACTGAATGAATGTTATAAACATAGCACTTTAGTCTCACTGGATCGGTTGCCACGGAATTTTGATGTGATCAAAAGTCCGTTGCAATCACGTTGTGAACGCGGATACTCGCCGGTAAACTTAATAGACAGCCTCACTCCATAGCCCCGACCAAGTGACTGCAGGAGAACCCCGTCGCCGAAAGCATCCGTTCGGGTGCTCGCGGCAGCGGTGTTCCGCCTTGGTGCACTTCGTCGACTGCATCGGGGGTGCGGCCGCCTACTAAAGTTTGCGACGAGCATTCGATCAGTTTTTCGGGAATCTTGTTGAATTGTCCGACTTGATATTGAAAAGTGTTTTCGATAATGAGACCAAAATGCGGGGTTTATAATTGTTAGGCATGCGATGTCTAAAGAATTCATTTGGTCAGGCATGCGATGTCTGAGGTGGTTGTGGATTCCAACTGTTGTAGTTTTACACTTTCTTTTCTGTGACCGTAAGTGTAATATGTGATATCGCCGGTTTCGTTGCTATATGTCAACGACAATTGGGATGCGCATATTTACTTACGTTGATGACATGTGATGTTATGTGTTGCTGGATATGTTATATTGGATCGTCGTGTTTGAATAGCCGGGGTTTTTTATGTGAGATGAGTGTTTTTCATTTTCATTCATGTAAAAAAATTGTATGTAATATTCTTTTATTGGGGCACTTCCAGGTTGCGGATGTTGTCACCACATGTATATTATTTACTTTTCTGCACTAGGATAGACCCAAGGAGGGGAGCACAAGTAACCGGGTTCTGGGGTCCAGTGGGAGACCAACTCGAGGAGTCGAGTCCGGGTCTCCTAACCCTAGAATTGGTAGGGTTACTTGCCGCTCTCGTAGGGGTCTATGGGTGTGGGATAGGCTATTCATCACGACCGTGGAATCCGTGTTTTATACTGGCTCGTATTGAAAACACGGACGTCCTAGTATATCCAATATTTCATATGTTTCTTCTGCTGTGATTTATCTGTGTTGTGATCATGTGATGTTCTGTGACAGATATTTTATATAGTATATATGATATATTATATAGACGTTGCTTATGTTTTACACCCGCGCTAGCCCTGCCTCGCTCTGGCGTTAGTTACCTAACCTAACGGTGCAGACGGGACATCGAGGCGAATGCGGATGGCATAAGCGTACGTTATATTTATCTGTGATGTTTAGGTGGAATTAAATGATGGGATATTCATTAATGAGATTAATGAAAGAAAATAAACCTAATTGATGTTGTGGAATCGAATTTCAAAATAAAACAGGTAGCTACAGTTCTTGCTTTGCATCGCGGTGTTCATTGTAGAACATCCTGCACCTTATTCGATGAGGAAAGGACCGAGATCCCTTCACTGGGAGTGACTCCTTTAGCAATAACTGGCAGATGCTACAACCCTCGGTTTGTCTTTGATCGCTTCTATAGTTTCCGCTTTGCACAGTGATATATATGATATATCCCGCACCTCATTCGACGAGGAAAGGTCCGACGATCCCTTCACCGGGAGTGACCCCTTTAGCAAAACTAGAAAAGCCTCGAAAACATTCCATTTAAAAACCATTTGATTCCGCAACGAGATCAAGTTCAAAGCGTTAAAGGTTTTCACAAAAACCATTCGCAACCCTCCGTCATTTTAGGAAGTAGAGTACTTAGTATTCGTGCTGTGTTTGTTGACCATAGTCAAGGCACAGTGTACGGTAGCTAAGTGATGTCTTCCTACACCGCATATGATGCGATTAGTTAGGACAGTCGCGTGACTTTGTTGACCTTAGTTAAGGGTCATGTGGGTGGGTCTAATTAATTACGAAATGACGGGTAGAACTTGACTAGTACTTATGATTTGTTGACCATAGTTAAGGTCATAGGTGCTAGGGGTATAAACCTTTATCGGGAGTTTCAAGTGTTGAAATTTGCAATGAGATTGCATACCTTCTATATGATAGTTGGATCCCGATACCCACTGCGAGTAATTGTTACTCCTGGGAGAGTTTTGCACTTTGCAATTAGCCGATCAAGTAGGTGTCTAGAAAGGTGTCAACGGGGTTACGCCTCTGGGAAAACGAGGTTAACTGTAATTAGGTCCGTGCGAAAGCACGGGGAACCTCCCTCAAAGTACCGACACTGGCCTGGCTGAAAGATTGGCAAACTTGTAGAGTGTAATTAATCCCGGCTAGTCTTTCCTTTTAAGGTTTGAAGGAAGATTTGATAAAAACAGTGGGAGCCATCCTGATTAGATAAAATATATAACCAATCTGATCTTGCAAGAGCGCACGCAGAGTGTTTTCTTCTCTCTCTCTCCTGGTAGCGACCATATCACGCCTTAATCAAGATAATAAAATGGATGTATTGACCGAACCCGCTTGTTATACTGAGCTGGGGAACGTTGGTCCCGCTCCAACTTATAATTGTTATAAGACAGAGCAGGAAATTGGGGAATTCCAGAATTCCTATGCCGCCCAAACGAAGAAAGTGCATATGATGCATCTCCTTCAGGTGTGTTCATTACAAAGAACTGTTTCTCAGTATCCTCTGCATCCTGGGTATATGATACCGGATCAGGATCCCAGATATGTAATCTGTTACATAGGGCTACAAAAAGGTAGAAAAACTGAGAACGGGTGATAAGTTTCATGAGACAGAAACTGGGGCAAGTGTTGCAGCCAAGTCTGTTGGTCACTGTCACCCTGTATTACGAATACATTGATTCTGAACAAATGCTATTAGATACCGAACCTGATATACAAAATCATATCAGTCTCTTTATTAGTAAAGAAATGATAAAAATTTGTATTGATGGATAATGTTTTGAACATTTCCTATATCAAAAGTTGATCGGTTCAGGCACGTTATCTAAAAGCATTGACGTTCTAAATCAAATTACAGTTCCTAGTATACAGAACACACGCAAGAGGAAGAGTTCAGAAATGAACAAATTCTTCTTGAGGTATTGTAGACTAGGTCACATCAATGCGACCCGACTAGCTGAAGTTACATTTTAGATGCAAATTTAAATTAGTTTGAATTTATATCTTGTGAAACTTGTCAGTCATGTCGCAAAGATCAGATGACCATAGCTCCGTTTGCTGAAAACTGAGAAAGAGTTAGTAAACTCTTGGGACTGATGCATGATGATGTATGTAAGGTCTCCTGTCTACACATGCCAGGACTGGTTCTTTATACTTCATTGTATTCTCTGAGAATCTCTCAAGATTCAGTCGTATGTTCCTGTTGAAACATAAGTCCGAATCTTTTGAGGTATTCACAGAATATAAGATGGAAGTAGAGAACCAAAATACGGGTATAAGTATTATGTCCTATGATGAGATCAGGGAGGAGAATACTTGTGCATGGCATTCCTGGACTATTCTAAAGGAGAATGAGATTCTCTCTCAGCATTACTCCTCCAAATAACCATAGCACATTGGTGTATCGGGGCGGAGCAATCACACCCTATATGATAAGGTGTGCTCTATGATGAGTACTACTGAGTTACCTGTTTCCTTTTTGGGAGTTATGCGCTTGAGAAGCTGCATACCTATTGAATAGGGTTCGAATCAAATCACTGCCTACCACTCCATATGAGATATGGTGTGGGAAGATCCTATCTCTTAAGTAAGTTAAGATTTGGGATTGTCCGGCCTATGTCAAAAGCAAAATCCGGACAAGATCGAAGCAAGGTCTGTAATGTAGAACTGGAAAGGTTCCAGCTATACAAACTACAGCAGATGATTTGACAGAACCAAAGGATTCTATAGTCCCCGACGAACCTCAGCCTCTCCGCCGATCTGGTAGGGTTCCTCGCCTGCCTGAGAGATACCTCGGTTTCTCGATGACGGTGGGAGCAAGGATTGCATCATGAGATGATGACCCAACTAGATTCGAGCAGGCCATCAAGAGTAGGGACTCTGTAAGAATGGCTGGATGCTTAGCAATCTGAGATGGAATCCATATACACCAACAAAGTATGGACTTTGGTTGCGATATCTGAAGGGTTAAATCCCCATCAGGAGCAAGTATATCTTGAGAAGATTACTTGGTGTAGATGGACAAGTTGAGACTTTCAAAACTAGACTTGTTAAAGGTTTTCGTCATCGACCAGGCACGGATAATGATGAAACCTTTTCCAGGGACTATGCTTGAGTCCATCCAGATCCTACTTGCCACGGCTACATATCATGAATACGATATCTGGTGGTTGGGTGCCATGACTACTTTTCTAAATATTGATTTAGAAGAGAACGTCTATAAGAACACAGCCAGAGGGCCTCGTAGACAGTGGGAGCAGCGGAAACGTGTGCAAGATGCTTTATAGGATAAAGCAAGCATCGCGAAGTTGGAACATCTGTTTTGATGGATTAGTCAAAGAAATTGACATCATCAAAATGGTAGATGAACCTTGTATAAACAAAAAGGTAGTAGGGAGTATAATGACGATCCTCATAGAGTACGTGGATGACATACTCTTGTTAGGAAAGGAGTTTCCTATGCTACGCTCGATCAATCTCCGCTTATCACAATGATTTTCCATATAGGATCAAAGTGATACATACTAAATCCTAAGCTTTGGATCTATGAGATAGATTTAATTGGATGTTAGAATACTCACTAGTTGTAGTGAGATGGTATCAATCGATCCTGGGGAGAATCACTGGAAGGGTTCCAGAGTGATAAAGACGACTGAATGTCAGTCACAGGCATTGTCTTTACCCTCGGTAAAGGGACGGTATGTTGGAAGAGTTCCAAGCTAGGTACCGTGACAAACTAGACGATAAAGGCTGGTAACATCGCTATTAAAGATACTACCAAAGAGGCAGTTTGGGTGTATATTGGTTCATAGGATGAACTAGGTTCCTACCATTGTGTGACAATGGAAGTGTGGCTTCGACCCAGGAACCATGGTCCCATCAGTGACCCAGACAAAATCTGAGGCAGCATCACCTGATCATGGAGATAGTTGATCTCCAGGTTGATCGAGGTTAGGAGAGTAGATTCAGAGGACAACACGGCGGATCCACTCACGAAGGCCTTTTCCCAAAGAGAGACTTTTAGGGGATGGTTGAGTATGTGATACTGCAACCACTGCTACAGATGGCCCTAGTGCAAGTGGGAGATTGTTAGTTATATGTATGCTCTAGAGGCCATTACTGTACATTGGATGTATATTGTAGTGGATGCTGGGACATATATATAGATAAGACTTTCTTGCTCGACATGATAGTACGCTATCTGGTTGCTGTTTATCTTAACGTGTATACTTTCTGTCTCTCTGTTACATGTTGATAAAGCCCATAGGATGTGTACTCGACTTCCAGGACTATGATGTAGATCATACTAGTGGGGCCTGGGTAGTCCATGAGTACATCCTTGAAATGTTCCTAGTCGAGGGAATATCGAGACGGGGCATCGATATTCCAGAGTAGACTAGCGCATATCTTCTCGACCCATGCGATGGGCGATGGATGATCCCATATCCATTGGTGTTTGACATCGAAGATGGTATGCGGGTGCTCAGTGGAGACTGGGTAGACTGAACGGACTCGCCGAGAACTCCCAGATGGTATTATACCTCACGTCAGATGGCAGTTCTCTGGTGACACTGGTACAGCTTAGTCTGTTGACCCGAGATCGTCATAGAGTCTTGTGTGTCTCCCACTGTGCTTTGATTTCCACCCTACCACGGCTCTACTGAGTTGTGCAAACAGGTGGTTTTTGGGTACAGTCCCGATTCACATGGAGGCAATGAGCGATAGGAGGGGATTCGTCTCTCCCGGTATTGGGGGTTGATGTTGCGCTATGCTCGACTGGCCATAACAGGAAATCCCTGGCCAGGGTTGCAGTGATATACTGGTAAGAGTTATCAGTAGTTTCACGAATGTTATGGACCCTACGTCGGCATGACTTATCAAGCTATTGGGGTCTGACGTTTACCATCCCTAGACGAGATATGCGGCATATCAGACGAACAGACCGGACTGTACGGTAAGTGTTACTGGTTGGATTCGCAGGAGTGTGAGCGGGCTTGCTCGTCGATCTTCTGATCGCTCAATACCCGGGTGGCCGTTACGTTTAGCAGACCGCTTGCGGCTTGTGGATGCTTGATATGATCATCATCTGCTGCCGGCGTATTGACGAGTCTTTAGAGTCCTACACAGAGGTTTCCTGGCTCAAGCGAAACGAAATAGGAGCGCATATGAGATATGTGCGGGACCGAGAATAATTCGAGTATGTGATACCGTATTCCATTCTCGCGATCAATGTATCGATTGGTTATATGCGATATAACCTAGTTATCGAATCAAGGATTGATTCGATAAGCCGATACATATGATACTAGTCGGTTATATCCGATATGACCGGATCGTTAAATCAAGTGTTGATTTAATGATTTAGTGCATATTTATATATTTGATATATTACTTTGCGTTAACTAGTATTGGTTCACTTTAAATGGATTTTCTCACTTGAATTGTGCAAGTTGTATATGTGATATACATTTGTGCACATGATTGTATCATGTTTGATGATACATGTTTACTTGGTTAAGTGTAAAGAATTGACCATGGTTATAAGTTTATGATTAGGGTTTTCTTTATTCTTATTTATTTATTTATTTATTTTGGAAAAAGATGAGAAAAGAATGGTTGCTATTTTTGTTTGCCAGTTGAAGATTCTTGAAGCTTTGAATTAGTCCACCATCCTTGTCTTATACTTAACCCTAACCATTCTAGTTAACCATGGTCCATTCTCTACAATTAACCAAGGGTTAATTCATGATAAGTATTTGTTTTATTTATCTAATAATTCAAGACTTATCATATCTTCTTCATCTTCTTCATCTTCTTCCTTCATGAAGAAAGCTTGCTACTCCAATGGCAAGTGATGAAAACTAGTGAGAAATCCAAAACTAAAGTCTACCCACTTCCTATTTCTTCATCCTCTACCTCTTGCCAAGTAGTATAGGGTGTTTCCTTCACAAGTTTTCTTGACTTGGTGAAGTTGGAGCTTGATCTAGCGATGCTTCGACGTAGATCATCTTCGGCATGGACATCGACGACCTAGCTCGCCTATTCTCCGATGAAGCCGACGCTAGAGCCCGGAATTTGTTTTGGACAGCGAGAGGACTTCATTGCGGAGCTATGGAGGTGGAGCACCGGATCTACAAAGGTTGTATTTCCGTATTCTCTTAGTAAAGTAGTTTACTAGTTGCTTTTTCGCCTATATATCTAGTTAACGATCCGTATTAGGGTTTGTAGGCACTTGTAAAATTTCAATTGGCCATGTTTGATCACTTGTGAGACTCCATTAGAGTGCCTAGGGACCCTACATATAATGCAGGATTCAGCAAGGAACAAATGAAGGTCCTGATCAGCACATCAGGAAGCCTCAAAATCAGCGGTGAGCGCCCTTTAGACGGTAACCAATGGCTTCGCTTCATGAAAAACTACGAGGTTTCGAAAAATTGCAATCCTGAAGGAATTGAAGCAAAATTCAACAAAGAGGAGGGGCTCTTATACGTGGTTCTACCAAAGAAACAAGCCCGTGCACAAACGCAAGAGCCGTCGTTGATTCCCAGCACTAAAGTTACTACAAGTAACAATAACTCAAATAACGCAGAGAAAATTACGACGAAGCTGGGGAGTGCTCTGCTGACTATTGCGATAGCAATTGTTGTTCTTCTGGTCATTGGGTCATTGGGAGCTATTTCGCATTTAGATTTAGATTTCTTGGTAGGCTATGAAACTTATTAATTGTTTCCACTGTAAATGTAATGAGATTGTTGATTTGAAATAAGTGTGCATGCAGCATAAATTGCTACAAATATTGTCCTCATATAATAGTTGAGGTGTAATCTTGTGAAATTAATGTCATTCTTTCCCAATTGTATATGTTAACCCAATAAATATCATAAATGATACGTAATAGTATGAAAGGAAATGCTTTCTTGTCGAGCAAAGTTTCAAAAAGGTTATTCATCCTTTTCAATTTTTAAATGGAAACAAACAACTGATGCGTATAACCGACTATAAAAACATATGAGAAAAATCATCATATGTAAAATCATACATAAATCTTATCTTAGAAATATTAAAAGAACATGAAATAATTCTTTGATCGGCCTCATCAGAACCTTAAGAACCTGTTAAAGAAAAGGTATGGTGTGCTACTCTGAGTCGCCCCATACGAAGGAGATGGAGCAGGAGCTTCTGTCTCCGAAGGAGACTTGTCAGGACCATCCCATGACATTGCAGGTGCTGGAGATTGAGAATACGATGTGTATGTTTCTGAAGGGGATGGAGCGGGAGATTGCCATTCTGCGGGTAGGACCATAATGACCAATTTTTGCCTTGCTCGGCAATGTGTTCCGTCGCCAGCTCCGCAGAGGTACCACTTTTGTCCAGGAGTTGCAAGGGTGATCATGTGGTTTCCGGTTGTCATTGCCTCGTTTAGTGGCGGCACTTTACATGCTTGGAAATCAGGGCCGCTAACCTTGAAGACGTTGTGCATCCCCACAGGAAACTTGAAAACTAAAAGTTTGAAACGTGATAATGACAACGTAGTTGTTAATATTGCAAAATTAAAAATTTTAAAAAAAGGCCATTGATTGAACTAAAAATGAAAGATCTTAGGAAGGACCTTGAAATTTTGAAATAAGTGGTTTGTTATATTTGTATGTTTTTCTTTTTTGTTAAAGAGAATTTCGAGCACGAGATGCATGCATCCAGAAGGGAAAAAACATGCATGCATGCAGAAGGGAAAAAACATGCATGGCATAAAAATGATATTGAAAAGATAAATTATGGTAGTAGGTTTGATAGAAATGATATTGAAAAGAAATGATATTGAAAAGACAAATTTTGGTAAGTAGGTTTGATAGGGTGCTTGAAATACCAAGACAGTCTCCGACTTTGAAGGTTCTAGCTTTGGCCTAAGCAGTATAGTTGTAAGGGTCCAACCCTGTACATCTCCTATAATATGTTGCGGCCATTTGAGAGGTGTCTGGTACTCTGTTGCCTCAGAATAAAAAAATAGAAAAACGTGTTAGCTTGTTTCCTTTATAATCGGTAACAAAACATGGCTTTTAACTTTTGGTGCAAATCCAACAATGATATGATAAAACCAACGCAGCATAGCCTAGAAGTAATATTTGCAAGCTACAAGTGAATTTTCCTAATTTTTTTCTTTCTGCTGCATATTTGGGTCCTAGGTCACATTAATGAGCTTCTTTGATATAATAACAGACAACTCAGATACAAGCAGCAGTCCTTAGAATATTTGCAAAATTACAAGTACCCCATCAGTTGGATAGAAGTATGGAACAGCAAATATAAAATTGTCTCTTGCGACTTTTGGTAATTTTCGTGTGCTGCAAAGCCCCTTGCAATTGTTAAGGCAATAAAACTTCTTGCTACATATCTTCATGGCTTCAGAAATTGAAGCTAACGGCGATCCATTTGTCATCGCTGAAGGGAAGCTGAGAAGCACCTTGAGGCAAAACAAAGCCCGGTATGTTCGGGATAACCCTAACTCTGTTGCATTCCAATGAGCATGCGACCCTTCCCATTTGAGATTCAGAATCCATGTCCACAATTCCAGCATCAGCAGTATCAGATTCAGAATCCTCATCTTCAGACGAAGTGACCTCAATAACCTCAATGCCCGGCTTAGATGGCTCTATTTTGTCGACGTGGCTGTTACCATTTACCATGATTTCCTTCGAGACCAGATCCTCTTCACGCATATCTACATAAAATGATGAAAAGAAAATAAGGGTTAAGAAGCTGCGTATGTAAAGTTCATCAGCCACAACGATCATCTAATTACATAATGCGTGGTCCATTTACGATATTGTGCACTTCACTAGTCAGAATACTAGCAGCATATCATAGCACCATTTTGTATGATTAAGAGCCTCCATGGACCATATTACATTACACCAAATTTACTCCCAAAACTATTTTTCAATCATTCGTGGGAGTAATTGGACAACTCTTATTAAATAAGAAGCATTTTGAGTGAATATCTGATATTAAATCTTATAAGAGGCCAGAGTTTTTGGCAGCTTCCAGCCTTTCCCCAACACCCACTCCCTTAAATCCTCTTGCCAGTGAATCTATGTCTTATTAAAATAATTATAGTTTATACAAGTAAAAAATGATATAAGGTATTTTAAGGATGACGGACAATTTTTTTTCTCACAGTACCAAGATGTATTGGGGTCATCGATATGAAGGAACAAACTTTATATCAATATAAAGGTTTCTTTTGCACCTGCTGAGACGATCACTGCATGAAAAGTATGCATACACAGTATATCAAGTAAACAACTGATACATAAGAACTTATTGACGGGTATCTAAAAATGAATTTTAAAAAACTTATCAGGTACTACAGTGGGATGGTGAAATGTCAAGAATGGTTCACAAGAGTTTTACTAAAAAGTGAAGCTCATAGCCAGAGTAGACGACTCCTGCAATGAACAAGCAACAACGGGCTAGGATATCTCCCAATACACAGCTGTACCCCAAGCCACAAATGTGAAGAAGGGTAAAGAGTAAATCAAAAAGAGTATGATTAAATCTAGCTATATGGAAATGTGCGCACAGAGGTTATAAGAATACTAATAAAAATTTTGGGCAACAAACTAAATGAAAATATAAGAGAATCTGTATTGGGGGGGGGGGGGGGGCGGGGGGGGGAAGAGAAAAAAGAAGGGCAGGGGGACATTACACGTCGTTGTGAAGCTTGTAGTTGGAAAAGACATGTAATGTTACTTATGTACCACCACAGCTTGTAAACCTCAAATACAGTTACATGAAAGGAGTTTTGGAAACATATGGAGTACTGATTCAAAATACCAGAAGAATAACAGAAGAACTAGGATACTGAAGGGATGCTTAAAAAGATTGGGAAGGGTGTAAGAAATAGTAGATATATTGAAATAAATATAGCCAACAAAGGAATGCAAGAAAGGCAGACACCGAGCCAACTCCAAAGCCAGTTCTTACAGGAAACTAAATCAGCCAAAATCAGTCGATCTGAGCAGCCAACTGACTGTAGCGGCGTTGCCTGTATCAATAAACAGCCGCAGCTCTCTGTTTGTGTTGATTGACTCAAGTCAAAGGTTATTCAACCACATTGGAAAAACTTGAATTCTTATAGGCTGATGACAAGACAGGGACGATAAGCTATTCCTCAAAAACAATCATACTGTAGAATTCAAGGAAGAATCAACGGTAGAAAATTACAATCATAAGAAAGATACTCCTGGATCACTGTTGATGAGGCTAGCCAGTCAGTCAATAACACAGATTTGGCCCTTCCCTTTTTCCTTGGGTGGTTTTTTCTTTTTTTTTTTTTTTTTTTTTTTTGGGGGGGGGGGGGGAGGGGGGGTGTTTGTTGAGGTGAGGGTGGTTTCTTTTCCTCCAAAAACCAAGTTTATTGTCTGAGGGAGGTCTTCTATAGGAACCAACCACCAATTAGGATGAAATTGTGATATTTGACAGAGAGGCGTAAAGTAAAAAATGAATTCAACATGAATTTTAAATAAGGACTAAAGTTGCCTCCCTAGGGTGATTTCACAATTTTTCGATGCAAAGACCAAACACAAATAACACCTACATTAGAGATTAAGTAAAATAAGTTCATAAACAAGCTCGAAACAACAAATGAACTCATCATCAAGGCTGTGAGGAAGTTCATTAGTACTAACCTTCATTCTTTGGGAGATCCAAGCTGGCAGTAACCCACATGTCATCACTGCATGGAAGTAAGGTGGCACCTTGAGGCAACCCAATGTTAGGTTTGCATGGATATACCATCACTCTACCCATGGGGGATTCAGAAATCAGATTGACAATGGAATGGTCAGAGCAATCAGATGCTGAATAAGGCGCCAAGGTCGCGTCCCGAGAGATGGTAGTTTCAACAGTGCCTTCTAGAGTACTTGGAACCGCAGCATCCAGCTTACTAAGAGATGCAGACATCATTTTAATGTGTTCACGACCATCGCCCATAGTTTCCTTAGAGAAAGGTGCATGCGAATAATCATGGTAGTTTGTAGCTGTACTAGCAATGCTTGAACCACCCTTGACAATAATTTCATGGTCACGCTTTTCACCTACAGCAAAGTGGCAGAGACAAATATGAAAAACTATGCTTGCATAACTTGGTTGAGTAAAGATCAGCAGACATAAAACATCTTCGTCTCGCCTACACAAGTCCAATCCAGTGGGAGTGCATGTGAGTGGCAGCACAAATAAGATGACGACAACGCCAAAGAACCAATACCTGTGTTCATGCCAAGGTTTAAAATCTTGGAATCGGTATCGAGTACTTTTGGATCAGAATCGGCCATCTCGGTTGTATCGGCCATCGTCGATCGGAAATATCGAATTTTATATCATTTGACATAACAAAAATTTTTAATTAGGAAATTCTTTTAAGTAAATAGTAAAAGCAACTATAAGCAATTTGGCAAATGCTTTACCAATTAATGATGTCTATAATGGTTGTTATAAAATTATGTAAAAATACTATAATACTCTATATATACTTTTTAGTGATTTTAAATGTAAAATAACTATAATACTCTATATATACTTTTTAGTGATTTTAAATGTAAAGTAACTATAATGCCATAACCTACTATTTATCCCACTAACCCAAATAAACTTAATATTAGAACCCTATTTATTAAATAGTAATCCCAATATAACTCAGACAGTATCGGTATTGGAACTCGAATGCTCATTTTTGGGATCGGCATCGGACATCTCAAATTAGGATCGGCCGAGATTTCAAATCATGGTTCATGCAGCTGTTCATAAATTATAAGATATCTGATACTAGCATGGATAAAGGGGGAAATCTATTTAAAGATACAGTATATCTTGTAAAATCAAAGTCTTGTTCCACCAAACCATCCATTAGATCTCATGATGGCGAAGTAACTTACAGCTTGATCTGATGGCATATTGGCATGCACATTTCATGCTCTCAATTGACAATCCGGAGTTTAAATTGTTCAGGGGCATGGATGGGTGAATAAGTGAATTATGAAGCAAAATTGGTGCCGCATGTATGTTATTAGGTCCATGATAGCCCACAATACTAACAATTGAGTAAATAAGAAAGGAGCATCACTTTATTTATGGAAGTACTCCAATAGCATTAATAATGACCAAATATGATCAACTCACCTGCATATACACTGATGGGTTTCATCTTCAAATGAGAAGGTAGAACTGAGATTGATTTTGGTAACTCCAAGTTCCTGTTGGCCTTTGATTGTGATCCCAAAGAAGCAAGTTCAAGATGTTCCTTCGCTGAACTGGGTGAAAGGCTAGCACTCCCAGAATTGGCATTTAATTCTGACAAAAAGTGACATAATTTGACTTCATCCGGATAAAAGCAACCAGCATTATGTGGTCGCTTAATGAGAATTATATATAAAGGAATTAACAAACGGTCCCGGAAAAATTTTTTTAGCAAAACTAAAAAAATTATCAAATACATGGTTTTAAGTCTTGGTTATACAACTCGCATCGTCTGTCTGGATTTAACACCTTATCCAGAACTAGTTTTGCTTTAGGATCTGACAACCTTCTACTATTCTCCACTTACATCAAAAGGGTTTGACAGCACAATTCCATTAATTCGACTAATATACAAGGGAAAGGATAGATATGTCAAGTCATACTTGTACCTAATAGCTGCATATTTAATCTAGGCTTAATTCCAAAAACTACCAAATTATTTGCCTCGGTTACAACGAACTACCAAATTGTCTCAAAATTATGAGAAATTACCATGATTGAAAGGTGTGGTAGTTTCTGCCAATTATTGCTGACATGTGCCTTATTTATGGTAGTTTCATGTAGTTTTCAAAAGTTTTGTGGTAGTTTCTTGTGTATTTAACAAGAATTTGATAGTTTCTGATAATTAGACCAAAGTATTTAGTAGTTTCTCGTAATTAGGCAAAAATATTTGGTAGTTCTTTGGAATTAAGCCTTTAATCTATGTAGAAAGTTTCAATTGAAAATTATATGTTAAATATAAAGTCCACTTAAGCTAAGAAGTGGGTACATTAAGAAGCGGTGTAAAACGTAGGAAGTGTTCATAATTATAAAAAGGTTCAAGAAAAGATTTTTCAAAAAACGAACCAATAAAAAGGCAGCAGATTTAAATCTCCATTATAAAAAAGAAATATAAATCTTATAGACAAGCACCTGCCCGCCCGCACACACAAAACAAAGAAATGCATGGAGTGCTGAAGAAAATTCACCAGGCTATTATTTTTCTTTTCAGGTATGAGAAATTTCCCATCCACCAAAGCTGTTCATATCGGTGTTGAAAAAAACGGAATATTCGGTCCGGCCGAAGATTCGGATTCGGTACCAAAACGAACAGAAACCACATATTCGGTCAAATATGCGGTCAAATAGACTATTCGCCACACAAATCATAACGCGAGATTCGGCCGAATTGATCCATTAGAGCCAAAACAAAATACCCACAACAAACAAAAAGTACGGGAACCATAACTTAATTACAAAACAAGTGGGACCCCACTTATAATTTCACAATCACTCTCCTTATTTCTCTATCCTCGCTCTTCTTTTTCAACTGAGACTCTCTAGTGGGACTCGCTTATTAGTTCGGATGCTTTACCATTAGACCACAGTAAATTAGTTTTCTATATCTTTATATTTTTAAATTTTGTATATGTTATATTTACATGAAAATATTGATGGCTGTATAATCCGAATAAACCAAATATTCACCGAATAAACCGGATATTCTATATGCGCCAGCCAACCGAACAAACTCCGAATCGGTTCTTTACAACATTGATTCATATAAATAATGTTAAGATTCAGTAAAATTTATAAATATGTCGGCTGCAACAATGACAAAAGTCGTAGTAAAATAACGTAGGAAATTATATGAATAGATATAAACGAACATGGTTGAAGATGGTCAAAAAGATATATTAGTTGTGAATTACTAAAGAAAGCAACAACTTTATCAAACTAGAATGGACGAAAAGGATTCATTCGGGAAATATTGTAAGTTTATGCATAATACTTAAATATCATGCCAACTAAATATGCAAAATGGGCCTAATAGCACAAATAAACTTTTAGTTTTCTCCGAATAATAACAAATCCTCTCAGTTTTAAGGACATGCACTTTACTCCTTCGACCTTTAACATCAATATTAATACTGTTGGGCATTTCTAGAGCGTCTTTGAATTTTCGTCCTCTTCTACCATTGTTTCATTAACCGGTCAAAATTAATAGTTTAGGTGAGAATATTTTAGAAATAAAAATTAATAGAAACGAAGAAGTTAACTTTGCTTAAACAAGATGGTAAAGTGTAGGTTTTTAACTATGGATGTTTTCTGCTAATTAGACAAAAGCGAAGAATGTCTCCTACAATTTAACCAAAGAAATTGCAAGAGGATAGACCGAAAAAGTAATACTACTCCGGATTGCAATTGTGCAATTAGATGCAAAAAGCTAAGAATACAAGTTTGCACAAGCAGTCCACCTTTATGTCTCACAATTATATGGTATATGAATTACGTAAATACGATGCAGAATCAGAAGAGCCAGTGGGAGATCTCAAATGCGTAATATGTCCATGAGAACCACAGTTCAAGCAAACAGTCAAGCACATAAACATTAAGGGTGATAATCATAATTGCAGTTCCATTCTATTGATTTATTATTTACACCACATTGAAGAAAGAAGTAAATATAAAGCAATATTTTGTAAAGTACAACTGAAATTAAAGCAATTAATTAGAGAATAGTCTATCGACAATGATGTAACTACATTTAAAATACATCATACTCTTCCCATATACATATGCTTTCAAGAACATCTATAATAATAAGATTGTCTATCATCGATTTTCAAGCTTGCATGCTACTTGTAGGTTAAGACGCTCCACGGTAGGATTTAATAGAGAATTTAATAACTAGCAATCAAAATATTAATGTTGTTAGTCAGTCCCAGTTATTCGTTCACGTATCATGGGGAAAAAGGCTTAACAAAATGCTTCATATTTAAGTCTATGCAATCAGGGAGAATACCTAGACTAGAATAGAGATTAAATATAATAAAACTGTAATTGTGGACTAAGACAGATTATCTTATATTTTTATCTAATTATTTTTTGTTAGGATCTGATTAGATTTGGCTTCGTCTTAAATTATTTTAGTTAGAGATTTTTTTTATTCATATAAGATTTGGTCGAAGATTAAGGAATAATCAAATTTTATATGATCTTCTAAGGCATTATTGTAACTGTAAAGAACCTTATTTGTAACTTTATATAATCAAAGACTACTACGAGTAGAATTTCAGGGTTCAACTTAATTTCTTATTTAAAAGTCAATTTTAAGCATGTGGATTAATGTCAAAGCGGCCTGACTTCATCACTTCCTCCTCTGCCCTCTGAACAATCTAAGAACTCTTATCAAAAAAGTTTTCTCGTATTGAAAGACCCAATTAGGGTTCTGATACAAGTAGAAGCATTACGTGCTCGCCAGATCTTGGAATAGGAGCCCAAGATGCTCTCAAATTTTTAGATAAATGGTAAAAATAACTGCAACTAGCATTAATGATCTTTAAAGTATATTTTAAATGTGCAACAAAAATTACCATTAAATATTTTAAGTAACTAATGACTATAAAATGTGTAAGAAATTCATGTAAACAATAAAAACTAATAAGAATTATTTTCAATATTTTCTAATTAAAAAATTATCATGTAGAAAAATAGTTTACAAAGTAAATTTTTCATCATTTATCAATATGATTTTGCAGCATTTTTTTCTAAAAATATATGGTAAAGTAAATAAACTAATTATATTTTACTCATACTATGAGATCAATTAAAAAATAGATAAATTTTACTTGATATAATAATCATAAAGTTTGATCAATTTACAAATCTATCTCAAAACGATCTCGCTATCTCGGTACAGAATATCATACAATCATTTAAGGATCATAATCGGCCATATAAGATTGAGATCAAACGAGATTTAAAATTCTTGTTCAAGTGTTTCCACATCAAAATTTAATATGATCGATACGAATCAACTGAAAAAGGGAAGAAAGAATTTATTGCAAAACATATAAATGTCAATTTGATAACTATTAATGCTACATTGATAGTCAAAGTAACCATTACTAAAGGAAAATCATGCAATGAAACCTAATGGGTAGTGCTTTATGGATTATCCATCTTGAGAGCAATCTTCTACAAGGATTACATAAAAGGGAAAATACACCATTATTTGTTACATACAACAATAATCATTCATATCACTAATTTAAGTTACTAAGCCTACTTAAATAAGGTTATAGGTTGACAACTTTGATAATGAGTCTTCGAACTGGCGATCTGTCGCATGGTATCATAAGAGTCTAAATTCATGGCAATTCCTCATAACAAATTCATAATCATTTCTCTTTTTTAATAGAACCGTCTTTGTGGTTAAAAATTACACCCCACTACCAAAATCAAAAGGTCAAAGTCAAAAAGTCAAGGTCAAAGTCAAGACCTAAAGAGTGGGCCCGAGCCCAAGCACAATCCCAAGTCAAGTGTGTGCCCAAACCCGGACCAAGACGAGACCGAGCTCAAGCATAGGACTGGCCCCATGCCAAAAAAAAATAGAAAGAAAAATGTAATAAGTAGGTGTAATATGTAATAAGTAGGAAAAGATGAAAGAAAAATGGACATAAAGCCAATTTTGTGAAATCCAAAGGCACAAGTGCAAACATATAAGATTTTTAAACCCCACCAAATGAATAAATGACAACTTTGATTCTCTCAATCTCTAGGGTTTTGAGCCTCCATTAAGAAAGAGGCAAGTCTCTTTCTTCTTCATTTTCTTCCTCAATGAGAGATCCCTCTTTCTCCTTCATTTTCTTCCTCAATGAGAGATCCCAAGAGGAAAGAGAATTCATTTTGGGTCTCTTTCGTCTACTTTATCTCTTTCTTCCTTAATACAACCCATCAAAAGAGAACCCATCTCTTTGGAAAACTCTATCACAAGAACTCAAGATCAAAACCAAAGAAAGGATCAACCTTTCTCTATCAAACTTGAAGAACAAGAACAAGGACACAGGTTCATCCCGAGCAAGCATATTTCGAACAAATGATCTCGATGAAAGCCCTCATATTGCCTCCGCTCGTTGGTTAAGATCCCCAAAAAGAATTTTAGCCATGAGAAAACCCCGAAAGGGAAAAGTCCATCTCGGAATTACTTGCAAAGGGATTTTCCATTTCAAAAATCCCCGCAAAGGTGGATTTTCATGGCTTCGAGACCCCCTCCGGGCACCCCTCTTCGTAACCCCCAAAGGGCCTCCCCGCCTTTGGGACCCCCATAACAGCGTGGGACCCACCAAAAGAGGTCTACCGCTCTCGGGATCGCCCTGAAAGGGTCAACCACCTTTGGGACCCCAAAGGTCCCTCCCTTCTTACTCTTCATCTCTTTCCTTCTCTTTTTTCCCTTCTCGTAACTCTCCGACATAATCAAAACTCTCCCTTGGAAAAAATTTACTTTACGAGACACTGTCCCGGACCCTGTAAAGGGGCTGCCGGGTGCCTTAACCCCTAGCCCCCAGACCTGGCAATGGAAACCCCGTGTGATGGCCTTCGATATGTTCAAAAAGGCTTAAAAATCGTTTTCAAACACAACTCCACACAAAAACGCATACTTCGCAGTGAGTTCACATGACCCGCACAACCCATTAATCGGAGGTTCTCTCGCATCAAGACGAGGGGTATTAACAGCAATTTTGTCCGCGGCTACTGGAGATTATAATTCCCACGATTAATAAACCACAACCTACCACAGGCAGGGGATCTGTACACGCCTGACACACGAATGCATCCAACTCTACAGGGTGAAGAAAAACACTATACAGGCTTTAATGTATGAAAAGGAGGATACAAAGCCAAGTAACCTATTGGATTTTAAAAGAAGCCTCTCGCTTTAGTAAATAGCTTTTTCAGTGAAGGATATGGACGTGTTCAATATTATGGAAAGCGTAAAGCGAAACGGAAGGACATGGCTTAGGCTTTAGCAAGTTTTATATGGGCTTATGCTAGAAAAAAATGGCAGACGTTTTTAAATAGAAAATAAAAAATATGATGAAAAAATAGAGAAACGTTAGGATACGCTTCCCCGAACCCCGCAGCAGGGCTGCTAGCCCCCTTAACCCCTAGCCCCCTGACCGAGCAACGGGACCCTCGCGCGCTAACCAGGCAACTAGATGATGGCCCCCGATATGTTCAAAGAGACCTAAAAATCGTTTTAGAACACAATTCTACATAAAAACGCATATTTCTTAGTGAGTTCGCATGATCCGCATAACCCGTCAATCGAAAGTTCTCTCGCGTTAAAACGAGAGGTAATTAATAACAACTTTGTCTGCTACTGCTGAAAATTAGAATTTCCACGATCAATAAAACCCACCTACCATAGGCAGTGATCAATACATGCATGACACGCAAGTGCATTCATCTCCACGAGGTAACGGAAAACAATCCGCATACTTTAATGTACGAAACGGAGGATATAAAGCCAGCCTATTAGATTTTAAAACCCTCTCGCTTTAGTAAATAGCTTTTTCGGTGAAGAATATGAACGTGTTCAATATTATGGAAAGCGTCAAGCGAAACGGGAGGACGTCGCTTAGGCTTTACCGGGTTTTATTTGGGCTTGAGCAAGAAAAAAGCAGCAGGCGTTTTTTAAATAGAAAATAATAAATATAATGAAAAAATTAGAGACATTTGGATACACTTCCCCGAACCCCGCATGGGCTGCTAGCCCCTTTGACCCCAGCCGGGCAGCAAGACCCCCTTGTGATGGCCCCTGATATGTTCAAAAAGACCTAAAAATCGTTTTCAAACACAAACGCATATTTCATGGTGAGTCGTGTGATCCGCACGACCCGTTAATCGGAGGTTATATCGCATCAGGACGAGGGGTAATTAACAGCAACTTTACCCGCGGCTGCTGGAGATTAGAATTCCCACGATCAATAAGCCCCAGCCTATCACATGCAGAGGGAATCTGTACACGCCAGACACAAGAGCATATCCATCTCCATGGAATGATGAAAAACACTCTACAGTCTTTAATGTAGGAAACGGAGGATACAAAGCCAAATAGCCTTTAGATTTTAAAATAACCCCATCGGTTTAGTAAATAGCTTTTTCGATGAAGAATATGGACATGTTCAATATTATGGAAAGCGTAAAGCGAAACAAAAGGACGTGTCTTAGGCTTTAGCAGGTTTTATTTAGGCTTAAGAAGGAAAAAAGTGGCAGACTTTTTTAAATAGAGAATAAAAAATATGATGAAAAAATTTGAGAGGCATTGGGATAAAAAAAATTAAAAATAGGATATGTTTTTTTCTTAGTGCTTTATGAAAATATTGAATAATACAGATATGCAAAATACTTTTAAGACAACATTAGTATATGTCATAATATAAGATCTAAAAACATAATGTTGTAGATTAGTGAGAACTTTTTTATACTATAGTTTTAATGTAAAACTTCAGAGATCTACTTTTTTATACTATAGTTTTAATGTAAAACTTCATAGATCTACTTTTTTGCTTGCATGAGCATAAACTGTTTGGATATTATGGGCAGGGGCAGACATAATAGCATAAGTCATGTGCCCCATTTGAAATGTTTCAGTATATACTATAAAGCCATACTTTTATACACCCAGTCTGGTTCACATGTGCTCCACTAATCCACTTATATAATCACTTAAGGAAATGCCACGATAACCTAATTCGCAAACTCCATTAAGGATTCAACTCTTCACCACTTCAACCATCCATAATATATAAAGATTCGATCCATGGGAAATTAACCAACGAAATCTTGCTCGGATTTTATCGGACAATTTTTAATCTTCTCAATATTTCGTATTATTACATAAATCGAAACGGTTTTAAAAAATTTGTGTTTGCATTGCAACTTGCAATCATATTTCTATCAAAATTCTATTGGAATAGTAATGAATTATGGTTTTTGCCAAACTGTTGAGACTTTGAAGTTTTTATTTAGAATTTCACATTATGGGTAATTTTGGGTAACATGTAAATTTTATGTGGTCAAAGCTTGGAGGAACAAATTTGTTGTTTTTATTAAAAGTACATGAGGGTTTAATGTTTCCATGAAATTAGTTTCAGATTTAATATGCAACTCTCTAAAATTCATATGAAATGAACTGAGTTTCGATTTTGATGTCCGTGGAATTTTGAGTAAATTATACTAGAATACCACAAACTTCCATTGTTTTTTAGATAATACCATGAACTTTGTTAATTGCATTAAAACGTCATGAACTTAACTAACCGCAAAATAATTAAGTTTGTGATTGTTTTTTTTTTAATTTAGGCTTAATTTTAAAAAAAAACTACCAAATACTTTGGTCTAATTACGAGAAACTACCAAATTCCTTATTAAATATACAAGAAACTACAACAAAACTTTCAAAACCTACGAAAAACTACCATAAATGACGTGCCATGTTAGCAATAATTGCAAAAAAACTACCAAATGTTTTCAAAGCATGGTAGTTTCTCATAATTTAGAAAGAATTTGATGGTTTCTCGTAACCGAGACAAAGAATTTGATGGTTTTTTGGAACTAAGCCTTAAATTTATATTCTGATAAAAAATTAAATTTGATTATGTTGTTTCAAAATCTATATGATGATTTTTATAAATTATTTAGTTGGAGTTTTTAGTGGAACTTACAAGATTGTTATTACCCCTTTTGACCAACATTCCTGGGTCAGCCCTCAACTCAAAACAAGAAACTAAACAACTTAACTGGCGTATGTGTGATCAATAGACAGCCATAAATATTTGTTAAATTTTTCCACATGAAGGCAAAAAGAATACATGGCATATCAATGGGAAACGGTAAACTGTCTATGATGACTATGTCAATGAATATACACCATCTAAAACCAATCGGTAATGCAGAATCCATAGAACCATAAATGCACACGAATTTAGATTCAAGTGAAAATATAGTTAAAGAACGTGAAGTTAGTAGGCGGATGTAGAATAATGAAAAATGGATTGTCATATGGCTGGTGTTACATCCATCAGCAGGCACAGCAACATCACTATTTGACTGTTTGATTGCAAGGAGATGTCCAAGATAACACAGGGTAGTATAACTCGGTAAATGCTCCCACTGTTACAGTATAATAAATAACTTTAAATAAAAGAACTGAGTTCCTTACCTAAACTGCCCCCACTGTACTTAATTTTGGCATCTGATAGGGGAACCAAGAGAGATTTTGGCAGCTCCACATTCCTGCTAGTGCTTGATTGTGTCCCTGAAGAAGTAGATTTCTGATGTTCCATCACAAAAGTACTCAAGGAAAGGCTAGGGCTTCCAGAGTTAACATTGTATCCTACCAAAATAGTATGATTCACATTCTCCAAATCAAAGCATTCGAGCATGGCATGGTCATTAGAAGAGCATCATGTATAGAGAGAGAGAGATACATTATTAAACCACCCAACATGTACCACTAGCAAAATTACGCAAATAATATACAAGATATATACATATACTGACTTTCACTAATATCTATGTAATCACTGATATCTCCGCTAACATTAGAAGATTGACCAGCATGAAGCTCGTTGGAATTCAAGGGGGAGGATGTCCTAGGCCCTAATTAGCCTTTCAGTTGCATTATTAAATGTACATAAAGAATTTTGACTTGAAAATAATAGCTAGAGATAGTTCACTTAAACAGAAGATTTGGTACCATCGTCAAAAATCACAATACCATGTTAACAACATATGTGAACATTCAATTATGTTCGCTTTATATTATTGAAAGCATAGGAAAGATCTAAATCAAATTATTTTAGAATGGAGAGGTTCTCATATAAGTTTTGAAAGAGAAGGCCACATAATTATTGCAAAAAAAATAATCACAAAAAAAGAGGGAATGGAGAGATGAAGAAAAAACATCTCCTGGTTGGTTGTAAAATAAAAAAAAGTCAATAAACACCAGGCCAGACAAGCTAACATGCATGCATCTTTGATAGGCCAATACTGGAAGATTTAGCCTATATTCAGAATGTAAGTGTTATGCTAGACCCAAAAGGGAACCAGTATGGAGAGATGGGCACAGAATGCTAAGAATACAATATAGCATAGGATTTACTAATTACGCTACACAATAAACTGAAGAAAAAAATTCCTATATGATAAATGATATACATAAAACAAATGCCAATACAGAAACAACTGCATGGCTAATCGTCTGAAACCATTAACAAGAGAGCCAAAAGTCATGAGAGACGCAAAAGCATTGAAGGGTGACAGTGACTTACGTTCTTTAAGTTTAAACCAGGCAACCTTTGCAGCATTCATCTCTGCTTGCTTTTTAGATTTTGCAACCTCTCCCATAAAACGTTCACCTCCAATTTCTACAGTAGAAGAGAAAAAAGCCATGTGTTCGCCAGTATCGACTACCTTGTAGATAGGCAAGGAAATGCCTTCTTTCTGAGCGAACTCTTGTAAGAGATTCTTGTAGAAATTTGATTCATCCTGCGGATTCAATGAATAATCATATATAATTTCTTGTTGAAACATTCACATTGTTCAAATAATATAGGAATGCATTTCAAACTTACTTTCCTCTTTTCATTGGGAGGAAAAGAAAGCAGGGCCACTTTAGCAGCATCATTCTCTGCTTCTTTCAATGTACTATAAAATTGTTGACTGTAAAAGGTTTTCCCATCAACCCTAACACTAGCCTTAAAGCGAGGGGCGTGAACATAACCTTCACGAACACCATCATATTTCGGCATATCAATACTGTTCTTCTGTGTATAAATCTGTAGCTGACCCTTGTATGAAATTTGATTTCCTACAAATAAAAAATACATGTTTCAGAGAAACAATGTGAACAAAATTATTCCCAATAACTGTTAATGTCAGTTCTTTGCAATAGATAGTCATTCTCTGTAGTTTGTACTAGCATTTCCTACGATGGAACATTTTATATAAACTTCAGATGTATAATAACAAGAATTTCATGCAAAAAATGCAAACAAGGAAACCAATAACAACAGATAATCTTTATCCAAATTTATGCAAAAAAAAGTACAGTTACCAATGGTTGAGTGGAATGTTCTAAAACAAGTTTTAAAGGGCAATTAATATCTAGTAACAGCGTCTAATAGGATTAAATGGCAAATCGCCGCATAGTTGATCCTATGTGAAATATGCAATCGAGCAATTTAATTAGGCCATGGTTTTAAAAAGCAATCTGGCGGCTGCCTAGGCAGCCGCTTCAGCAAAAGAGGCCTTATATTGCTCCGCTTTGGAGCTGGGCACTAGAATTACGCAGCTAAAGTGCCTAGCCTAATTTTAGCGGACTGGCCCACCGAGGTTGGAATTAAACAGTATTTGGGTATAATAAATCATCTCTCATATTGATAAATGTAAATTCATGATACTTTTATAACAAATTTCACATTATTAATATTATTATTAGAAGATTAACGAATTCATGTATTTCTTTGTTACTTTTTGCGTATACATTTATTTACTAATAGGAAAGATAAACCGCCTAGTCGACGCTAGGCACCAGGTGGTACCCTTACTGCCTAGCACCACCTAGTATCACAACGTTGGAGGCGCATATATGATTCTCATAACCTACACAATATGCGAACATTACACATAACAGCCAAACTAAAATCAACTTAACAACGGTTCAAATCTTCCATTTTTCTTCCAGTCGACATATATGGCTCGCATTTTACACATCGACATATTTTCTGCCTTTACTTCTTTTAGTGATTTTCCTATACGTATGCTAAAAAAACATCAACCCTGTATAATTCTGCATAATCCAACTACGAATTATCGAAAAAAATGAAACGATATAGCATCAACAAGAAACAGCATCAATTGCATAAAACACCCTTATAACCTCCTCAATCCTGCTAATTAACCAGCCTACATCCATGGAACTAGTCCTGGGATAAAACCCCGATCATAATGGGTGCCACATGCGGCTCCCCAATTTTATCCTAATTCACCCTCAATGTTTTAAAATTTCACTTTTTTTAATCAAAATCAGCACAAGAACTTCAATCAACAAGTAACATTCACGCGGGAAATAAAGAAAAGAAGAAAAATTTACCAGCAGGCTGAGGCAAGGGTTTTGGCGGGAGATTGACGGCGAAGTGGTCGACGGCGACCTGCGCGACCTTGTTCTGAGCCTCTTTCGCCGACCTCGACAGATCGGCGGCGTGAAAGCTGACGCCGTTAACGGCGACGGAGCCGCGAAAGCGGGGATCGTGGTCGGGACCGTCACGGCTGACGGCGTAGTCCGGCGCCGGCCACGTTCTCTGCTGGCAGAGCTCCTGAAGCCGAGTCTTGTACATGGCGAAGAGAATTAGGGTTAGGGTTTCTGAGATTTTTTTTTTTAATTCTTTTCTTTTTTCGCTAGTAAAGTGATGGATCTGGAGGTTGAGAGAGCAGGGACTTGATAAATGGCAACAGAGTCACCGCTTTAATTGTACGTTACTTCGTTTAGTAGCATTGGTGGGTATAATTGTAATTTCACTTTTAAGGAATCATATTGTACGAAAATTAGAGAATTGTTTCGGTTCATTTGTTCTTTTCATATTTGAAAATGATACATACTTGGATAGAGATATAAATATAGTTCGGTAAGAAAAGAAGATCATGTTTTTATACGAAAAAAATCAATCACCTATGAATAAAAGACAGAAATTAAAGAGGTAGGCGATGGTAATCGAATATGGGCATATAATGCTGCAAAAGATTCAATATAAAACAGATATGGATTCGAAGCTGTAATTTGTGTGTAACTGATGCATTTCAAAAATGAATTCGAATATTTATTTAATATGAAAATATTTGCTAAAGACAAGTATGTATGCGAATGAATGTATTATATTGATAAATAAATGTGTTAACAAATATACTTTGCATATTACTGGCTAATCTTGAATATTTTTTGAAGCAAAGAAAATGAAATAATACGTCAAAATATTCTTTTAAATACATAACATTTGAAATATATAACCCGTCAGCTAGTGTCTAAGATAGTGCAATCCAAGCAATGATCCACTCCTCCTACCTTGTTTTTATACATGAAATAATACATGTGTATGAAAAAGTTAGTTGAATTGAACTCTTTCACTTGTTGATTATGTGTTCATGATTTAAAAAGTCTTTATGGTATTTAAAACACATCCATATATTGAAAACACTGGACCGTTTCCGTGCAAAACAGGATAGTTGAAACGAATTATCGGTTCAATGATCAACTTGGACCAACTCTAGGCTTCATGTAGCGGTTTTATGTTAGCTACTTGTTAATATCACACTAATTCCTAAAATCAAGCCTATCGTAACCCAATTGTTAATCTGAGAAAAATGAAATTTAGAAATCTACACAACATGGACCACAAAGCTACATGCGCTGTTTTTTGGCACATGCTGGGCAATTGATTAGTCTAAATATTGCACATTGGAATGAACACTTTCCCTACCATTATTAAGCGCTAAAAAGTGTTAATTATAAATATAGAACATACGTGGGTTTATTTGTAAAATTTTTATTATTATATGTTTCTATATTTTTAATTAATATAATTAGGGAAAATATATGCATATAATATTTAAATGAAATATTAGTAATTAAAATATGCGTATCATATCAATTATTTCTAATCAATATTTTTAAGATATTAAATTATATAAATGGTCAGAATAATATCTAAAAAATATCAAATGCCACTAACAATTAGATTTGAGATATGGTGCAGCTATTAGCTCAGATCTGAAATCCAAATAAGAGATCCGAGTCAAATCGGAATATCAAACCGAATCCGCCAAATTTTAGAAACAAATCGAGAAATCCAGCAACGGCAGAGATTCAGAGCATTATTTTCAGAATCCAAATATCAAGAGGATCTCCAAATATCAATACAAAATACCAGATAAAATCCCAAAAGCTTATTTCACTATGTTGCGACGGATCCGCGGCCAAACATGGTTATATGCGACGGAATCGCGGCGCAATCTGGGCTATAGGATATGAGATTTTAGAATCATGATCTTAACTGCATATATTCACATGGACTATGTAAAGGACCGAGAACTGTACATTCAAGATCATCATTGAAGAGATCAAGAGATCAAAGTATCCAAGTGATCACATAATCATCTATTCATCTATCTCCATAAAAAAGAGATCTAGAGCAAAACTAGGATTCTTATAATCTACTTTCTAAGAAGAAAAGTTATAAATGAAATAGTTGATTAATAAAGATAGTTTGTATTTTAATTCTTTTTTCATTTATTTTCCCCATTTAATTTTTGCACTTACTTTTACGCATTACTTTTCTATATCTTAATTATAATTTCATTCTTATTCAACATTTTTTCTAAATCACTAACCATGAGCGAGTAATTCCTAACTTGCTAGGATTTGTAGGATAGGGTAGGATAATAGATGAAAAATCTTTTTAACTTCTTTTTGACATTTTAAAGTTTATAAATTTTAGCAAAATAAATATTAATCTTCTAATCGGGCGCACTATCAATTTATTGATAATCACGACCGCGATTTGAGATTGGTTAAACACTTATTTTGTTAAAGGCTTAACATGAATAAAGATCAATGAAAGGACAAGAGTTAGCAGTGGGAAACCCTAATTCTCTCCAAGAACCCTAACTTACATTCATCACTATCGCTCTAGTTTTAAACTATTAAAAGATAAAAGAGTCATTTTTAAATATTCATCCATTAACTACTAAGTCCTGTGAACCCTACAAGCTTTTTTATTATAAATTTTATATCTGTTTTAAAATAAAACGACAACAATCACCCATCTCTTTTATCAACTCGTCTAAAACAAGAAAAGAGTTCATGTTTCCCTGCGGACGACTCGTACTCATCGCGGCTAGCTACTAGCGACACCGTCTTGATTGCGGTTATTTACAAAACACGTTTTCGTACGAACAATCAAATGGCGTCGTTTCCACCACCCGTAGGTGCACAAAATCTTCCATGCATCACTCTACAAGACAGATGCTACCCCGTATGCGGGCCCCTTCCTACGTGTCTATCTCTTCCATCAGCCAATGGGGATAATTTCGAAATTAAACCCCGCTTCATCAACTTGTTGCCCAAATATCACGGGCTTGAATCTGAAGATGTATACGTTTTTATAACCAAATTCGAAAACGTATGTGTTATGATGAGTACTACTCAACTTTCAGGGGATACTCTGCGATTATGTCTTCTCTCTTTTACCTTGTGCGATCTAGCAGAAAAATGGCTTTATAGCACAGCCGTACATTCTATCGCTAAATGGGATGAATTCGTTATTGCATTCCTTAAGAAATTTTATCCTCATCACAAAACCGCTTGTATTCGGAGCGAGATTAACTAGTTTACCCAACTTCCCAACGAACCCTTTTGGAAATGCTTTGAACGGTTTAAAAATCTTCTTGTCCAATACCCTCATCATGGATCGATAGATGGCAACTTTGCCCCATTGTATATGAGGGTGTTAATCCAGCGACAAAACAAATGCTAAAAACTATTTGTCAATGTCATTTCATGTTAAAAGACGATGGCGAAGCATGTCAATTTCTGAAAGATCTCGCTGAACAAACATTACAGTGGGAGAGCACTAGACCAACATCGTCTTCATCTAGGGCAGGTATCTATCAGCTTGACGTTTCCATCGCAGTGAAAGCCAAAATGGCCGCGATGCAAAAGAAACTTGAAGCTATGAAAAGCAAATTCTCTTCAGCTTCCCTAAACCAAGTTACACTCCCCAAAACCGTGTGTGATTGCTATTTTGACCCATCATATTTAACGGAAGAATGTCCTTTGAATTCTCCGTCTCAAGGTCATGAACAAACCAATACTGTTTTCAGTAACAACCTAAAAATGACCCTTATTCATCCACTTATAATCAGGGATGGAGGAATCGTCCTAATTTTGCTTGGAACCAAAACCAGTCTCAAAATAAAAATCAGTTTCCAAGCCAAAATCACTATCAAAGGCTTTCCCCACAGCAACAACAGCCAACACAACACATTCAGCAGCCCTTTCAACCGCAATCTTTTCAAAATCCGGCCAACAACCTTGACCCTTATAATAATTCTTTCCAATCACAGACTAATATTCTAACGGCCGGTACCGATAAAATCTCTGCATTCGAACGAAACTTAGAAACGTTTATTAAACAATTCACATAAACGACGGCTAATTTAATGTTTTCTATCCAAACGTTAGTGCAACACACTGCTTCCCATGGTGAAAGCATAAAATCAATCGAAGCACAAATTGCACAGTTAAATGCCACAATGAGTGAGAGAGGGAAAGGGAAACTTCTATCTCAACCTATACCAAATTCTGGCCACTCACAAAGCGCAAATTTCATCCTTCACCAACCAAATCATAATGTGAGTGCCGTAACCACGTTGAGATCGAAAAGAGTGATGAATAACCAGGTTGGTGAACAAGTTGATGATGATGATTCAGATGATACCCCGGCTACTACTTCAACTCCTACTTCGTCTGATCCAATATCTTCTTCCAATCCTATTCTCCGTTCTTCACTAGGCTTGAACCCTCAGCCCACATCCTTGAATGAATTACCATCTACGACCATGCTAAATCCAACTTTAGGATCCATTCCATCCTCACAAACTTCTCTACGAGAATTGGACCCAACCTTTGTTAATAAAGCTCCTTTTCCAAACCGGTTGAGGCCAAACATACCAAGTCCACACATTGAGAAGATTATGGAAATTTTAAGTAAGTTAACATAAATATTCCTCTTTTAGATACTATCCAACAAGTTCCGTCCTCTGCGAAAATCCTTAAGGACTTGTGCACTATGTAAAGGAAAATTCAAGTGCTTAAAAAAAATTCTTAACAAGTAATGTGAGCACTGCTTTTACCCAACAAATACCCAAGAAACGAAAAAACTCCGGGAGTCCTACAATATCTATTGCTATTGGAGGTAAAAACATCAATCGTGCTCTACTAGATTTAGGTGCTAGTGTTAACTTGCTCCCGTATTCTGTCTACGAGCAATTAGGAATAAGTGAGTTGAAACCTGCACGCTGCACTCTCCAGATGGTCGATCGATCTATCACCCACCCTAGGGGGCTAGATGACATATTGATCAAAATCGGGGAATTTATATTTCCTGTGGACTTTATAGTTATAGATACACAGCCTGCGGCAAACCCACGGAACCAAATTCCGGTGATTTTAGGTCGACCTTTTTTAGCGACTATCAACGCGATAATCAATTGTCGTAACGGTTCCATGAACCTATCCTTTGGGAAGATGACAATCGAGCTTAACATTTACAGGTTAGAAAGTGAACCCTCCGAATCTTATGCTCATATAATTGACGTATGTTATGTCGATAGGATAGCTTCCGACAGTTATGAATTTGAGGAGCTTCACGATACTGACTTGTCGAATGAGTTAGTCAAGATGGAGTCCAAGTATCATACTTTTCTTTCTATGAGATTATAATTCGGAATATTGATAAAACTTTTGAAGACATCTTCGCCAAATAACTCGCATTCCTTAAAGAGATGGATGTTGTGATGAATCAACCTCCACCCAAAGAAATTGAACCGCCACTTCTTCTTTTTATCAAGTACGAGAATGCGAATATTCCACCTATTCTTTATCTTTCACATTCTCGTTTTCATTCACCATCACTGTTTTGTCTCTACCAACCGAGACGTAAACCCATTCGATTACGCCTCTTATCTCCTCCCCACTTCTTCACTTTTATGATCTTCTACCAACCATGCTGTTACATCGATAAAATATTCGAATAGTTAGTGTTGACTTATGATCTTTATAAAGCTTTGCATAAGCCAATAATTTTACCCCCTTATGATTTTCAATGCTTAAAACTATTGTTTTACTCAAGTTTGGGGGGGGGGGGAGAAAAATATTTTGACTCCAGAAAGAAAAGAAATTTTTTGCACGATTATGAGCCAAAAATAAGTTTGGGGAAGGATTTCACTGTCATTGACTTTTGTCCCCTTTTACTAATCATTAAGAACTTTTCCTCTCAAGTCTACAGGTTTTGAGCTTCAAAGATGACATCAGTGAGGACACTGCTGCAAATAGGTTTGGGGGGAGGTTTGTGCTTATTCACGCATCATATTGCATTATATTAAATAAAAGCACTAAATTTTTTTTAAAGTTAGAAAGTGAAAAATACATATGAAAGATTGGAAGAGATCTAAGAAAATTAGATGTTTTAAAACGAAGCTAGTAATAGGTAGTCATGAGCTGTTGTCCCAAGGGTTAGTAAGATGAAGGAAATTACTAATCTGAGGATAAAAATAAGTCTGAAAAATAGTCCCTATTCTTGAGTCTAAACATCTGAACGTTGATACCCTACTATACGCACTTGCACACATCTTGAAACTTGGGATGGTAAAGAATACCTTGAAATGCTCTTGTCTAAAAGCTTTAGTATGAAGGAAAAAAATATATAAACAAAAATATAAATGACATAAAAAAATAAATGGTGAAGAAAAATGAACACTGGTTTTGTAATTACTTAAGGAAGCATAAAAAAAATATAGCGAGGGTGACTTATTGATTGAATGGATTCTTTGTTCGTGTAGGTAGAAAATGTATAGAAATCACAATCAAAGAAATTTTTGACCGCAATCAATAATAGTGTCGATGTAGCGCGTTAGTGAGTGTGGATCGTCCACAGAGATGTGTGTTTTGCTTGCTATTGTTTTAGATGGGTCGAAATGAAAAGAAGAAAAGAAAATGATTCATGAATATTGAAATTTAGTTTCAAGAATTTTAAAGAAATACTAAAGATCAAGAATCGAGAATCAAGAATTATCCAAATTGAATTAGTAATCAAGATTTGTAATGAGGCTCGTAGGAATCGATCGAATCGATAGTAGTGATGGAAACTTGTGATTACGTTTTCTTATCCATTGATGATTTGATGCTAGATCGATGATGATCAACGAGAATTAGGGATTTCTTGCGAAAACTAGGGTTTCATCATCCATCCCTTGTCCTTTCGTTGATTTCATTCACATTCTAACCTCTAGTAAATTCAAGTATCGATCGTGAATCGCTAATTAAGAGCGAAAACATTCAAGAAAGCATCGCTCGAAACTAGGTCGTCGATGCTTCAATTTACTAGAGTTTACAAAACTCATAGGACTTAAGAATCGTAGAAGAATCTAATCATCATCAACTTATCAATTTTCTCGATTCCTCCACCAGCGGAGTTTTTACTCAAGCATCATAACAAGAAACACAATCAAGAATTGAGATCTCATCACAAATGCAAGAATGTAAAAGTAAGCAAGAGAAAGAAATTTCACATTTTATTTATCAACAATTTTGTTACAATTCTCTCAAGATCTACAAGATTCGAAGAAAGAAATAGATCGTCGATTTCGCTCCGCACCGTCTCCGTGAGTCGCGGATCGTCTTGGGTCACTTGCTCGGTTGAAGATCGGCTTCGCTTCTAAAAGGTTGATGGCTTCTTACTTGAATTGTACTCGGAGATCTTGAATTTTGGCTTTGGATTTTAAATTAGGGTTAGGGTTTGAAAGCATAAGTTGTGTCACTCAACTTGTGGGTGTTTGGCTCAATTTTCAACAACCCATGAACAATTAATGAACTAACTAATGAACTAATTAACAACTCAAAACCCTAGATCTAGATTTCCTTTTATAATCATCTCAATCCTAGATCTAGAATTCAAATTTCAAATTTCCCTCCAAAAAGTTTGTTAGAGAGAGGCTTCTAAAAGAAGTTTGTTGGAGGGAATATTCTAGAATAAGGTATATTCTAGGGCTAGGCTGTTAGGCCGAGCCTTCTGGATGAAGCCACGTATGATTCTGGAATCTTCTGGAAGCTGAGGCCGTTACATAAGTCACGTGGAGGAAATCTGAGGAGATGACGTCATCATAGTGCCGCGGATCCGTGGCGGGAATGGGCCTTTGGCCGCGGATCCGCGGCGCTTTAGTGGCTTTGCTGCTTGAAACTTCTGTGCTTATTTTGGGCTGACATTTTGGCACTTTTCTGATGTGTTGAATCTCATTTTTCTTTCTTGATTTCTGCCGGATCTCAAGTCTTGGACTTGGCGTATTTATCTCAGCACTTTTCACAGTTTCGGCTTTTCTCCTGGAATTTCCTGCACAGATTCTCGAGACAAGTGTTGCGCTATGCGATGCAATGATAAACACTCAATTTCCCTCAGAAATGTCGGTTTTAATATATAACACAAGTTATTTGGTATTTTACAGTCAATTTGCTAATATGTGTTATATTAATACCGAACACTTATAGATGAGTGCAAATGGTAGGGAAATTGATGTGTTAAAAATGCAATATATTCGACTGATCAAATTCCCCCAAACTTATTTTCGGTCGTCTCGAGCGAACTGTTTTATTAAAAAGAGAAGGAGAAAATAAAGAAAGAGAAAAACTAACTAGCACACTTTCGTAGGCAATACGATTGCATTGAGCACGAGCAACAAGCCTTTAAACCTCTAGGTGTCCCTAGTAGGAGGAGTGTTGTCTCCTGAGGGTTTTCAGCGGATTGCACCCACAAAATACAATAATAAAAGAAAGACCGTGAAGATTATATATAAAGATAAGAATTATAAAAGAAAGACTTTGAAAATTAGAGTTTTCAACTATGCTAGTTTTTTGGTTGTCATGAGCCCTATCTTAATAGTCATGAAAAGATGTCAGAAATCACATCATCCCTCAATAAAACATCGTCTTTATTTTTCATTCCTATCTTTCTTCCAAATATCGATCATATAACCCTACGTGTGTGTAATAGACATCCCTACACCCGGAGAATTCAATTCAAGCTATCATACTCTTGTCCATCTGCCTCAGTACTTTTTAATTTGATGAATATTTAAATGAATTTGCTCACACATTTTCATGCGACCGTTAATACTTCTTGAGGTACTAACCGACCGATTACTCATGTGCTTGCTTATTAGGTGTTTTGGTATTTTTCTCGTCTTGCACCACCTATGGCTTAGCAGTGACTCCCAGACCAGTTGGTCTAAGACACTAGGTGATGAAGCACCCTCGCTATATTTTTTTATTGCTGCCTTGGCGATAACAAAACCAGTGTTCATTTTTCTCTTTTCACCATTTTATATTTTATTCATGTTTTTATTTCCTTCATACTTTGGCTTTTAGAAAAGAGCATTTCAAGATATCCTCTACTATCCCGAGTTTCAAGACGTGTGTAATTGCGTATAGTAGGGTATCAACGTTCAAATGTTTGGCTTCCAGAATAGGAACTATTTTTCAGAGTTATTTTTATCCTCAAATTAGTGACTTCCTTCATCTTACTAACCCTTGGGACAACGGCTCATGACTACTTATTACTAGTTCGTTTAAGAAAACTTCTAATTTTCTTGGTTTTCTTAAATTTTTCCAATCTTTTGGATGTAATTTTTCACTATCTAATCTTTTATTATCTTATTTATGTTCAAAAATTTTATTATTATTTTTTTTTTTGAAATTTTTGAAATTTTTATAGGTGTAACGACTCTAAAATTCCTATATTTTCGTATTAATAAAATACTGTATTTGTATATTTGGTATATTTTTATTTCCATGTTATTAGTTATATTTAATCCCTTCATCTACTTTTCGCATCTAAGTATTTTCTAAAACTCATTTCTTTTCCCAAACTTATTCTTTAAGCCCAATTCCTTTCTTTTCATTACCATTCTCTACAGCCCAAGCCCAGCTTCCATTTTCTAAAAAAATTCCTTTTCTTTTTATCCAAATTCATTTACTCAATTTCTCTTTAAATAACACCAAAATCCAATCTCATTTCATTTATAAATCTATGAGCCCAAAAGCTCATTTTCTTTTCAAGCAACCGCATATATTTAATTCTAATTAAATATATGCATGAACAATTTTGTAGCTCATTGGTTAAGTCCTTGCAGTGTTATTCTATAAGTCACATGTTCAAATCTCCATTCTTGCAATTATTTTTTTTATCAATTTTTTATTCTTCTCATAACCTACAAATGAGACCTTTCAGTTCTCTTTTAATTCTCATGTTAAATGCATATATTATTATACATAATTCACCATTACACCATCTTTATTTGTCCCCCTCTATCTTTTCCTTCCTCACATTTTTCTATCTCCCACTTCTCCCTCTTCACCTAGAGTCCAAGAAGAAGAACATGAAGAAGTCTTCAAGAAGGTCTGGCTAGTAATGCGAGGCTATCGGCGGATAGACAAGCCCGGTGACAATACCGGCTTGTGTATGTAAGTCCTTTCTCTTTTTCCCTCCCTCGATCTCTTTCTTTTTCTTTTTATATTTCTCTTGTTTTATATTGTCATGATAAAACTTCCTTTGACATATCATAGTTCCTAAATAATTAATTAAATGGATACATATATAAATAATGAACACACAAACATACACACATATATAGTTTGTAAAGTCTTTTTCATTACTCTCAATTCACATGTTAAGATTTTATAGTGACCAATTAGAACTGCATGTTTGTTGTTTTATTTTAAATCACTTTATTTAAAGTTTGTAAAAAAAAAAAATGAAGTTACGAATAAATACCATGGTTTTCTCATTTCTCACATATGACATATCAATACCTTTAGTTTTAAAATAATTTTTATAAATTAATTTTTAATTCTGAAAATTTCAGGAAATTTAAATATGATAGAATATATTATTTTGTACACGCTGTAAAAGTTTTAGATCGAACCGCATAACGGTTTAGGAATTACATCATTTTTATTCACTGATCGTAAAATAGAAAACTGCAGTTATTGGTCAACTTCTAGAACACATAACTTGGTATACCGATATCCAAATTGAGCAAACTCAGGTGTTTTAGATATCTACATCGAATAATATATATTTTATTAGTTTTAAGTTTTTACTGAAAACCAACGTAAGATAAAGAAAACTGCGTTACAATATTAAGTGACGGATCTGGACATAATCTGTCCTGATTCGCACACTGTTTTTAAATTAGACATAACTCAAACTCCCGAAGTCCGTTCGTGACAAAATTTAGATGTGTAGATGTTAAATTTATAGAACTATAATTTTATGTATACTTTATTACTTAGAAATTCATAAAAGACCCCGATATAGGCTTTGCAATACAATATATAGTTGCTGTCCAGAAATCTGAATTTCTGTTTTAAACGCTGATATTAAAATGATCATAATTAGAGCTTCAGAAATCCAAATCGTATGAATCTTGGTGTTTTGGATAATTACTTCAAAATACCTACAATTTTCTAATAATCTTTGTAACCTGAAACCTGATGGAAATTAACTCAAACCGTATTTTAAAAATATGTGACGGTGCTGAACAGATTCTGATCTGTTTTGTGCAATGATACGAAAACAGATATATCTCTCAAACCAGTAGTCGTATTTAGGTGAATATAGAACTCACGCATGAAAAACACGTAGAGCCACATTTCTGTTTATATTCCGCATTCGTTCAACTTGATTAATTAGTCGTACATAATATTTCTTTATAGCATTGTTTTTGGTAGTTACTCGTATAATATACTTGACTCATTTCATGCTATTCGAACATGTATACATATTTATCTTGATTATTAAATTGTTGTATGTACATAAATACGTTAATTAAATATTTGAGTTGTATTTTGAAAACCATACAAAATTATTTTTACATAAAACCCCTCAAGTTATATAAATTACAATAAGGACCTTGGTAAATATAGGTTTAAGCGGAACCAGTCTCTTGAGCCTCAGAGAGCCGGAGATATGGGTGCTTGCCTATCTAAGGTAGACAATCTAACAAACGGTGTTATCAGCACGGTAATCGTCTTTGAAAAAGATATAAGTCCTGCCGCCCATGTGCAGCGGTTACCGATAACACCAAAACCTAATTCAGGATTTCAATTTCTTTTCTAATTGTTCCGACTCAGACTGAGTCTCATTTTAAATAATCCGACTTGAATATGATTCAAGTACAATCTACAATCTTCAATATTATAATTCAACATGAATCTATGAATCCAATTATCAATCTATACAACTTGACTAACCGAACCATGGATATACATTTCATTTACATGGTTCTCCAGTTATTCCATTTACATGATTCTACGGTTACATCCGTTTACTGATATCATGGTTTCGGTCAGTCATCTAATTATACAATCAATACAATTTACAAGACAAACAATACAATCAAAACACTACGGGGTTTAAGGGGTAGATTGGTACGGAAGGTGTTAAAGGTGGAACGAGGTGGTCAGATGTAATACACCTAACATGAATCCAGTTGCTGTTATACCGTGGCATAAACGGTTCCTTGTACTATACGTGCCTCTAGTCTCTGGCATATAGAGACTCCCCTTGTATACACTGGCATCCTTCTGTACCAAGCTACAAACAACAGCGTTAACACAACATTACAACAATAGTATACAATTTTAAAAGATATCTTCTTATTCTGTCTATTCTACTTTCCTCTCACCTTTGGGACTTACCGAGCGACCTGTTCGCTGACGACATTCTGTTTCTTTCTTCTTTGAATGTCGTCAGTTGATTTGGACCCGGCAGAGATCGACCCATCACAACAAGACTTGGAGCAGTTTGCCGAAGACCCTGCACTTTAGTTTCGTTGTACACTTTTCCTTTCTGTACTTTTCATTTCATGTTATGCCACTGTTTAGGCATCTTTTTATTTCAGTTGTATTTCCTTTCATGCATTGTACAAAGAATGTTAATAAATAAAAGTTGTTGTTCTTTTTATTTCTTGTCTCTTGTGTTATTATTTTATATTGCCTAGATACGTTTAGCGTATGTACTTCTGAGTATATACGTAGCGGATCTCGTCGCGTCCCCTTTGCCGTACACTGGAAAGCGGGGCGTGACAATAGGTTTTATATGTTTTAAATGATATGTTTTGTGCTTATGCGAAGTATGCGAAGTGATGCGAAAATAAGCACAAACCTCCCTCAAACTTGTTTTCAACAGTGTCCTCGCTGTTGCTATCTGCTAAACCTCAAAAAACCTGTAAACTTGGGAGGACATTTATTAATGGGGCAAAATATTTAAGTGAAGATCCTCCTCCAAACTTATTTTTGGCTCTCAATATTGAGGATAACAGTTATTTTCAAGAGCCAAAAATACACCCCCCCTCAAACATGAGTTAGACAATTCGAAGAATTTTAAGAAGGGGTGAGTCATTTGGTCAAAGTAAGACCTTACAAAGACCAAAAGTTAATACCAACCATTCCAAAGATTTTATTAGTAAAGCGTATATGTTGGTGGAAGAATGCGTTGTATCGTGTCAAGAAAAAGTGGGGAAGGGATAAGAGATGGTCTGGAAAGGTTTTGAATTTTAAATTAGAGAAAAGAAAGAATGAGGATGAATGTGAATGATTATGAAGAAGGAGTGGTGGCGGTTCATCTTCTATAAGTTGAGGTTGATTAATCACAAAATCCGTGTTGTTTAAAAACTCAAGTTCGTCAGCAAAAAGTTCTTTAAAACTTTCATCAATGATGTGATCGAACATTTTGTTGTTAAAAAGTTTTGTGCCAGAATTTATCCTACTTGATTGTCAAAATATGTGGAGGTGAAGAACCCATCTACCTCATTTTCAAAAATATCCAAATAAAATTGGCTTTCTGGGCTTGTCGAACTTGTACTAACGGATTGTGATTCATCAACACTCACTATCAATTCAGGGACGGAAGAAGAACCAGAGATAGTGGAAGATGAAATGGGTGAACCTATTGATGTGTCGAGTGTCGGTAAACCAGATGTGGGAGATGAAGGCTAGATTTCGGTCTGCTCTTCGGGTATACGAATATCAACAATTTCAAGACGTATTTGGGGTTCGGGAAGAATTAAAGGCTCAAGATGATGACCACAAGGAAGTGAAAGGATCTGATGAATTGGTGGGACAAAATCATCCAAAATTTCGGGTTCATCAATCAATATATCCCCAATGTCAATCATCTCATTCAAGTGAAGGTTAAAATTCTCAAACACCTCATCAAAAGCACGGTTTTCAATCAGTTTTGGTTCAAGAGTGGAGGTGTAGAGATCACAAGGTTTTGGCATGGTTTCACTTGGAATGGACCCTTCGCAGTCGGGTAAATCAAACATCACATTATTACACAACTTGTCATACATTCTATCGTCAATTGGTGTATCCTTTGGTGCACTCGATGAATCTGTGACACTGGAGTTGTGGATTTCAGTTTGGAAAGGGAATGTTTGATTGGGAAAGGTGTACATCTCTCTCTCACTACCCAAATTCTCGTTTTGTCCCATGCCCGAATTATATACTGGAAAATTTTGGGCTGGTTCGAGATTATTTGCTTGCATCCATGCTGTTACCCTCCTAAATTAGTTCATCAATTCCACATATTGCTCTAATGTCTGCTCAAGACTAGACTTCGGTCGATAAGGAGTTTCAGGATACGATTGAAATTCTTGCGGACAGTTAAAACTTCCGAATGACTGATTAGAAAGACCGTTTAGAGAAGGTGGAAAAGTCGGATTTGATTGATAGGAACAGAATGGTTGTGAAAATTGGGTAGGAGTAGGGTCAAAGTTATGATAAGAAGAATTTTGATATTGGTTCGTCGGTTGGTTATTGGACATCATACATTCTACAAACCGCCTATCAAACTCTTCTTTGGAAAGTGGAGGTGATAATTGATATTGGTCCGGGTTGAAACTTTGGCCTCTATCCCTAGCTATATGCTCAGCAATGGAAATTCGCCTAGGGGCTTCCTCACTCGGGGTATCAACAGGAACGGGTGTGGAATTGGGATACGGTTGATAGGAGTTCGGATTTAAACTTTGGCCTCTAGCCCTAGCTATATGCTCAGCAATAGACATTCGTCTCGGGGCTTCCCCACTCGGGGTATCAACAGGAACATGTGTGGAATTGGGATACAGTTGATAGGACCTAGACTGAGGTGGCCAACTGTTTCTTCCTGCTTGTTCTATATGATCTCTTATGGACATGGAAGAGCCGGACGGTATTCCGAAGGGATTACGAAAACATTTAATATCTGGTTGTGGACACTAAATCTTGGCAAGAGATTTTCTGTTCGGGTCACCCATTATAAGAAGAGAGGAGGGGGAAAAGGGTAAAATGGTAAAAAAAGGGGGGAGAAATTAATTGGTTTGTTTGAAAAAGAGACGGAGTTTTGAAAATTCACACAAACATGCACAATCAACCCTATTATCTAATGGTCACCCAGGTCAAGTCTCTAGACCGCTCCTAGACTTCCAGAAGACAAATCGCAGGATAAATCCTCTACTGCCTCTTTGCCCCTCCTGTGGCCAGGTAAGTGGGAGGTTCTCCACTACGTAAGTATTGGGCCTAATTAAGTAACCACTTGCCTAGACACCACAAAAGAAACGCGGATAAGCAATAGATTACCCACGACTTCCTTCTGTCTTAATTGAACGCGACAGTCCTTAGAGTCTTGTCTAGATATTTTTTAATTAATGAGGGTGATGCGGATGCAAGTTTGTGATTTCCGGGGCTTAGGAAGGGTAATGAACTCCCCACCTAATCTGAATTTGGTCTTTGCTCCTTAATTTCCGTATTAAAAATATGCACACAACCAATTTCAAGAATCGCAACAAATTTATTTTTTTTAGCGGCGCTGAATTTTGCAAAGAATCCTGCAAGAATTTGATTATTGGACAAGATCAGAGAGAAGAGGGGAACACAGAGAGCAAACCTGAGAATTTTGAAACTGCGAAGCACCTAAACGGCGGCGGTTTCGCTGCAAAAATCCTCTAATGGCCGCGGATCCGCGGTGATGAAGAGGAATTAGGGCTTGGAAATTTTCCTGTAGGTCCCTGTACTTCTATGTATTCTGTAAAACTCCTCTGAATCTTGATTTCTTCAGTACAATGATTCCAGATTCCCTCGCAAAATTCAAACGCTAAAGTTAAGCACACGATGCGAATCTTGAATAAAAATTTGATGGAATAATAATTTTTCAACTCAAATAACAAAAATAAACAAAATAGCACACATCCCCGGCAACGGCGCCATTTGATTGAATGAATTCTTTGTTCGTGTAGGTAGAAAATGTATAGAAATCACAACCAAAGAAATTTTTGACCGCAATCAATAACGGTGTTGATGTAGAGCGTTAGTGAGTGCGGATCGTTCACAGAGATGTGTGTTTTGCTTGCTATTGTTTTAGATGAGTCGAAATGAAAAGAAGAAAAGAAAATGATTCATGAATTTTGAAATTTAGTTTCAAGAATTTTAAAGAAATACTAAAGATCAAGAATCGAGAATCAAGAATTATCCAAATTGAATTAGTAATCAAGATTTGTAATGAGGCTCGTAGGAATCGATCGAATCGATAGTAGTGATGAAAACTTGTGATTACGTTTTCTTATCCATTGATGATTTGTCGATGATGATCAACGAGAATTAGGGATTTCTTGCGAAAACTAGGGTTTCATCATCTATCCCTTGTCCTTTCGTTGATTTCATTCACATTCTAGTCTCTAGTAAATTCAAGCATTGATCGTGGATCGCTAATTAAGAGCGAAAACATTCAAGAAAGCATCGCTCGAAACTAGGTCGTCGATACTTCAATTTATTAGAGTTTACAAAACTCATAGGACTTAAGAATCGTACAAGAATCTAATCATCATCAACTTATCAATTTTCTCAATTCCTCCACGAGCGGAGTTTTTACTCAAGCATCATAACAAGAAACACAATCAAGAATTGAGATTTCATCACAAATGCAAGAATGTAAAAGTAAGCAAGAGAAAGAAATTTCACCTTTTATTTATCAACAATTTTGTTACAATTCTCTCAAGATCTACAAGATTCAAGGAAAGAACTAGATCGTCGATTTCGCTCCGCACCGTCTCCGTGAGTCGCGGATCGTCTTGGATCACTTGCTCGGTTGAAGATCGGCTTCGCTTCTAAATGGTTGATGGCTTCTTGCTTGAATTGTACTTAGAGATCTTGAATTTTGGCTTTGGATTTTGGATTAGGGTTAGGGTTTGATTGCACAAGTTGTGTCACTCAACTTGTGGGTGTTTGGCTCAATTTTCAACAACCCATGAACAATTAATGAACTAACTAATGAACTAATTAATAACTCAAAACCCTAGATCTAGGTTTCCTTTTATAACCATCTCAACCCTAGATCTAGAATTCAAAATTCAAAATTCCTTCCAAAAAGTTTGTTAGAGAGAGGCTTCTAAAAGAAGTTTGTTGGAGGGAATATTCTAGAATAAGGTATATTCTAGGGCTAGGTTGTTAGGCCGAGCCTTCTGGATGAAGCCACGTGTGATTTTGGAATCTTCTGGAAGCTGAGGCTTTTACATAAGCCACATGGAGGAAATCTGAGGAGATGACGTCATCATAGTGCCGCGGATCCGCGGCGGGAATGGGCCTTTGGCCGCGGATTCGCGGCGCTTTAGTAGCCTTGCTGCTTGAAACTTCTGTGCTTATTTTGGGCTGACATTTTAGCACTTTTCTGATGTGTTGGATCTCGTTTTGCTTTCTTTATTTCTGTCGGATCTCAAGTCTTAGACTTGGCGTATTTATCTCAGCACTTTTCACAATTTCGGCTTTTCTCCTGGAATTTCCTGCACAGATTCTCGAGACAAGTGTTGCGCTATGCGATGCAATGATAAACACTCAATTTCCCTCAGAAATGTCGGTTTTAATATATAACACAAGTTATTTGGTATTTTACAGTCAATTTGCTAATATGTGTTATATTAATACCGAACACCTATAGATGAGTGCAAATGGTAGGGAAATTGATGTGTTAAAAATGCAATATTTTCGACTGATCACTTATCACCTAGTGTTTTAGACCAACTAGTTTGGGAGTCACTGGTAATCCTTAGGTGTTGCAAAACTAGGATATTGCTAATTACGCCTAAAAGAGTGAGAACATTTGGTAATCAGTTGGTTAGTATTTCAAGAAGTATTAACAGTCGCATGAAAAATGTGTGAGCAAATCTATCTAAAATATTCATCGACTAAAAAGTACTAAGGAAGACGGACAAGAGTATGATAGCTTGAATTGAATTCTCTAACTGTAAAGATGTCTTTTACACACACGTAGGGGTATATGATCGATATTTGGAAGAAAAGTAGAGAGAAAGACTAAAGACGATGTTTTATTGAGGGATGATGTGATTTCTGACATCTTTTTAAGACCATTAAGATAGGGCTCATGGCAACTAAAAATCTAGTATAGTTTGAAACACTTATTTTCAAGATCTTTCTTTTATATATTCCTTATCGTTGTATGTAACTTTCATCTTCTGTCTTTTATTATGAGATTTTGTGGGTGTAATCCGCTGAAAACCCTTAGTAGACAACATTCCTCCTACTAGGGACACCTAGAAGTTTAAAGGCTTGTTACACGTGCTAAGTGCAATCGTGTTGCCTATGAAAGTGTGCTAGGTTTTTAGTTTCTTTTTTCTTTTTTTCCTTTTAATAACTAGTTTGCTATGGACGATCAAACATAAGTTTGGGGGTATTTGATTAGTCAAATATATTGCACATTTGAATGATCATTTTCCCTACTATTGTTAAGTGCTAAAATGTATTAATTGTAAATAAAGAATGTATGTGAGTTTATTTGTAAAAAGATTATTATCATATGTTTCTTCATTTTAATTAATATAATTAAGGAAAATATATGCATATAATATTTAAATGAAATATTAGTAATTAAACTATGCATATCAAATCAAATATTCTTAATCAATATTCTTAAGATATTATATTATATAAATGGTTGGAATGATATCTCAAAAAATAACAAATGCTACTAACACTTTGATTTGAAATATTGTGCAGATATTAGCTCAGGTCTGTAATCCAAGTAAGAGATCCAAGTCAAATCGGAATATCGGAACCGAATCTGATAAATTTTAGAAGCAAATCGAGAAATCTTGCAACGGCAGAGGCTCGGAGCAATATTTTTAGAATCTATACATTAAAAGGATCTCCAAATATCAACACAAAAAACCAGAAGATATCTCAAAATCCAATTCCACCAAAGCGCGGTGAAACCGCGGCTAAACATGGAATTATGCAGCGGTTCCGCGGTCCAATCAGAGCCGTTCGATGTGGAATTTTGTGGATACGATCTTAACCGTATCTCCTCACATATAGAATCTAGGGTTTCTGGTTTCAAATACTATATAAAAGACTGAGAGCTGTACATTCAAAATCATCATCGAAAAGATCAAGAGATCTAAAAGATCCAACTATCCAAGTGATCATCATCTATTCATCTACCTCCTAAAAGAGATAGATCTAGAGCAAACTAGAGTTCTTGTAATTTACTTTTTCTAAGGAGCAAAATTGTAAATGCAATAGTTTATTGATAAAGGTAGTTTTTATTTTAATTCTTTTTACATTTATTTTCCGCATGTAATTTATGCACTTATTTTTACGCATTACTTTTCTGCATCTTAATTATGGTTTCATTCTTATTCAACCTTTCTTTTAAATCTCTAACGATGAGCGAGTAATTCCTTACTTGCTAGGGTTTGTAGGATAGGGTAGGATAAAGGATGAAAAACCTTTTAACTTCTTTTTGACATTTTAAAGTTTATAAAGCTTAGACAAATAAATGTTAACCATCCAATCTGGCGCGCTATCAATTTATTGATAGTCACGACCATGATTTGGAATTGGTTAAACACTTGTTTTGTTAAGGGCTTGACATGAATTGAGATCAATGAAAAGACAAGGATTAGAGTGGGAAACCCTAATTTCCTCCATGAACCCTAATCTACATTCATTACTATCGCTCAAGTTTTAAATTATTAAAAGTTAAAAGAATCATTTTTAAATATTTATCCATCAACTACTAATTCCTATGAACCCTATGTAGGGTGTTTTTTGTTACCTCATTGAGATGGGAATACGCATCGCTTGTCAGGTGTACTACAGATTCCCCCTGCCTAGGGTAGGCCGGGGTTTATTGATTGTGGAGATCCGAATCTCCGGCAGCTGCAGACTAAGCTGCCGTTAATTACCCCTCGCTTTTGGGGTAAGAGAACCTCCGATTGACGGGTCAAACTGGTCATGCGAACTCAAAATGCAGTGTTGTATTTTGAAGGGGTTTTGGATATATCGGGGACCAAGCAGAGTTTACGGGGGTCTCGCTATCCGGATAGCAGGCTGGGGGTTAAGGGGGCTAGCAGGCCCCTTGCGGGATGCGGGACAGCGCCCGTTAGAAATTTTTTCCTAACGGGGGTGTATTTTGAGTGTGGGATAGTATGGGAAAAAGTTGGGTGAGGAGCTTCTTAAAGACGCTAGGGAGCTGGGCGCTGGGCGCTTGAGCGCTAACGCCCTACGTGCCCGGCACGTGGGCGCTGGGGCCCCACGTGCCTAGCATGTTGGCGCTTGGGCGCCGGCAGAAAGAAAGAGGCTTTTAGCCCCTGAAATAGGAGTTAAACTCCGAAAAAGGGTTTGATTTATGGAGTTAAACTCCAACAGATCTTGAATGGAGTTAAACTCTTAGAAATCTTTGGAGATGATCGAAGGGGACCCATTTCTTCTCCCATTTAGCTCTGGATCTTTTTTTGAGCCTTGGATCTTCCTAAAGTGGGAATTTTTGGAGATGAGTCTCCTTCTTACTCCTCATCTGTTGGCTGGATCTTGGAGGAAAGGGGGTGAGATTAAAAAATCTCCCCTTTTAAAGATCTGATGGTAGATATGAACTTCCCTTCAAGGGTTTTATGGTGAAAAACTGTTTATTTTTGGAAAAGAAAGAGTTAAACTCGTGATTTAATTCTAACAAAAGAAAAATATTTAGAACCTTGAGGAAGGAGAAGGAGGGACAGAAACCCTAGATTTTTAAGGGAATCAATTCTTTTTTTTCCTTTCATCATCATGTTGGCTTTTATAGGTTTACAAATTTATACATAGCCCTTTGGGTTTTACAAAATGGTATCTTGCCTATTCCATGTCTCATGTGTTCATTTCTTTTGCACATGAGCCATGAGCTTTACAAAAATTTGGCTTTATGCCCATTTTTAATACGTTATTCATGAAAATTACATCAAAATTATTTATTACATAATTTTCATCTTGGCATTGGGAGGCCAGCCATGGGGCACGACTTGGGCATGGGGCTCGACTTGGGAATGGGCCCAATTGATCTGGGCTTGGGTCCACTTACTTGAGGTTGACTTTGATTTTGACTTGGTCAACCGGGACGTAATTTTTGACCCCAACAAAATGCCCCCCATCAATAAATGCCCCCCGCATATATGAGTTGTGTGCACGAAATTGATAGATCTTCTTTCGTGTGGAGGTTGACTTGATTTGGTTCCTGTTTTGACGACGTGGAGGTCAGTGCTGCCCTTTCAGCGACGTGGACAGTCGGTGCTGCCCTTTTTGCGACGTAGACGGTTGGTGCTAACATTTTTAAGACGTGGACGGTCGGTTCTACCCTTTTAGCGACGTGGACGGCGGTGCTACCATTTTAACGATTTGGACGGTCGGTGCTGCCATTTTTGCGATGTGGACGGTCGGTGCTGCCATTTTAGCGACATGGACGGTCGGTGCTGCCCTTTTTGCGACGTGGACTGTCGGTGCTTCTATTTTAGCGATGTGGACGGTCGGTGCCGCCCTTTTTGTGACGTGGACGGTCGGTGCTTCTATTTTAGCGACGTGGACGGTCGGTGCTGTCCTTTTTGCGACGTGGACGGTCGGTGCTTCTATTTTAGCGATGTGGACGGTCGGTGCTGCCCTTTTTTCGACATGGACGGTCGGTGCTTCTATTTTAGCAATGTGGACGATCAGTGCTGCCCTTTTTGTGAAGTGGACGGTCGGTGCTACCATTTTAGCGACGTGGACGGTTGGTGCTGCCATTTTAGCGACTTGGACGGTCGGTGCTGCCCTTTTAGCGATTTGGACGGTCGGTGCTGCCTTTTTAACAACTTGGACGGCCGGTGCTGCCTTTTTTGCGATTTGGACGGTCGGTGCTGCCCTTTTAGTGACTTGGACGGTCGGTGCTGCCCTTTTTGCGAATTGGACGGTCGGTGCTGCCCTTTTAGCGATTTGGACGGTCGGTGCTGCCCTTTTTGCAACTTGAACGGTCGGATCTGTCTTTTTTGCGACTTGGACGGTCGATACTGCCCTTTTTGCGATTTGGACGGTCGTTTATGCCCTTTTTGCGACTTGGACGGTCAATGACTTGCTCCGCTTCTGACGTGATTTGACTTGCTCCGCTTTCTGCGGTGTCGGGGTTGAACTTGACTTGCTTTGTTTTGGAAGTTCCCTACCTATCCAGCGGGAATTTCGAGCTTAAAAGTGCTGCCTGGTGGGACTTTGATTTGATATGTTTGATTTCTGCCTTATTTGGCGGGACTTTTGAATATGAAAGGAACTTGGAATTTAGATTTTGTTTGGCATCAGTATTGCTGCACTGGAATAATACCAGGAGCAACTCATCATTTGCCCCGGAAGGACTTGGGATTTGGTTTTTGGGTCGGCATCTGTATTGCTGCACTGGAATAATGCCAGAAGCACCTCATCATTTACCCCGGGAGGACTTAGGAATTAATTTTTGGGTCGGCATTAGCATTGCTGCACTGGAATAATGCCAGGAGCAAGTCATCATTTGCCCCGGGAAGACTTAGGAATTGGTTTTTGGGTCGGCATCAGCATTGCTGTGCTGGAATAATGCCAGGAGCAACTCATCATTTGCCCTGGGAGGACTTAGCAATTGTTTTTAGGTCGGCATCAGCACCGCTAACACTGAAGCATAGTGCCAGAAGTGACTCATCATTTGCCTTTGCCTGTTGAGGAACGGTGGCTTAGGAGACAGGTTTAGATTTCTATCACCTAAGGCTTTTCAATTTTACGAGCCGTAAGGGTCTCATAAAATCATTTTCTCCCTACGAGTCGAGAGGATCTCGCAGGTGAATTTCTTCCTAGGCATCGTGAGGATTCCTAAGCGTGTTGCTCTTTTGTGAGTCGTAAGGATCTCACGTAGGGATTTTCTTCTCACAAAGTCGAGAGGACTTTGCGAGTGTATTTTATCTCTTTTTCACGAGTTTGCACCCTTTCGGGATTTCATAAACTCGCCGGCAGTCCTGCTGTTTTTACTCACGGAGCCCTTTCGGGTTTTCATCCATGCCCATTTTGCTTATGGACATACCCTTTTTTTTACTTTGGCGGATCTTCATCGCTGGTGGGACTTTAAATGTAGTTTCGCCAGTAGGAATTGGGAGAGATTAGGATCGTTTTACGTCCGTGAATTGTATACGGTTTTGCAGGATGTATGGAGAATTTTGGGACTTTGTTGGCGTCTGCATCGCTGTACTGGAATATGGCACCAGGAGCGACTCATCATTTGCCGTTGGGATATAGGATTTGGAATTTGGTTGGCGTCTGCATCGCTGCATTGGAATATGGTATCAGGAGCGACTCATCATTCACCATTTGGAGGTTTTTTTTACCGTGATTGCTCTATCATTTCAGCTTTTCTCATCACGAAGGTCGTGATTGCCCTATCATTTCAGCTATTTATTCATGGTTGCCCCATCATTTCGGCTGTTTATTTTCATTTTCATTTTACTCGCTGATTTTTATTGCGAGTTGCCCCATCATTTCGTCTTTTTTTTACATCCCCAGTTTAATAACTTAGGGGTCGATAGTTCTCAGTTTAATGACGTAGTAGTCGACTGTTTCCAGTTTAATGACTTAGAGGTCAGCTGTTTCTAGTTTAAAGACTTAGGGGTCTACTGTTTCCAGTTTAAAGACTTAGAGGTCATCTATTTCCAGTTTAACGACGTGGTGGTCATCTGTTTTGTATGAAATTGGCGGCCGCAGCTTGACTGTTTGTTAACGCGCCCTTAGACACTTCTATCTCTCTTGCCTTATATTGCTTTTCGACCCAATTTTTGAAGACGAAGCAGTCCTCAATGGTATGACCTATCACTCTGTGATAGGGACACTATTTGGGATCGTCAGTCATATTCGCTTCTTGTAGTCTCATTAATTCTGGCAGTTGTAGACCGTTTCTTAGGGCGTCCTTGAATATCTTGTGGACTTTGTCTCTTCTGAAAGAATAGACTTTATCTAGTTTCTCTTTCAGAGGCGATTCCCTTCCCCCTCCTAATACCGGTTTTCAAGGTTGGTCGGAATTAGGTTTGCCTGCTGTCCGCTTACGACGTTCGGTGTAACAACCCTGAAATTTCTGTACAGAATTTTTTCAAAATACATAAAGGAATATCTAAGCCTGAGCATAAGTTATAAATTTAATTTGCTTTTGAACAGCAAGAAAGCACTTGTAGATCATTGGTAAAGCCTTGCACTGCTGAGACATAGCCCATGTGTTCAAATCCCCCCAGTCACATATTATTTTTGTTGATTTTTCTTTTAAACTTTTAGAAGCCCAAAAGTTTGCATGTGTACTGCACGTAAAATGAAAAGTCACAAAGTAAACAAACATGTGCAAAATAATATTTATACAGCCTAGGACACGTGTCAAAGATCCAGACCCAAACCACACTACTTGGACCGGCGAGATTCTCTTGGTGGCCGGCGCCGCCGGTCCAACCCATAGCAAATGCTACAAAATTTTAACGCTAGCACCCCTTATCCTACCCCACTACCCCCATACTGTTTGATTTCTCTGCATTTATCTAGAGAATGATAAATTCTCTCTTTAATCCATTTTAATGCATATTTTTAATTCATTCTTCATTATCCTAAACCTTAATTTCTCCTATAAATACCACACTACATTTTACCCCTCTCATTCAGAAATCTAGTGCCAAAACTCTCTAAAAATTCTAAGTCCAAAAAGTTGTACAAGTGGAGTTAGCTTAAGGCCAATTTCTGGCGACATTTCGGGACAAATCCGGCGATGAAACGACTCCCCGATGATTCCAATAGTTTCTTCTATCTCTCATCTTTTATTCCAATCTGTAAGTCCCACTTTCTCTCTTCTCCTTCTATTAAAACAAATTCTATTTTCAAAACTAATCGGAAGCGGAGTTAATCCGACTTCCGTTTCTAATTTAACTAAAAACACCATTTATCTTAATAAAAAAATTACAATCTTTTCTTATATTTTTTAACAAACATAAAATAACATGTACAACAAGTTTCAATTCAAAATAATATGTATTGCGACTTCTATGTTATTTTTACGGTAAAATATCATTATATTTACATATGACGTTACCTTATTCATTTTGCTCATATTACAATTAAGAAACTCACGAGGTAATGACATACCTCATCACAACACTCATTCTTGACATATCACGATTTTCTTTTGGACAATATTTATGGGAAAATTGCAAGTTTACATTTAAATACCATAAACAATCAAAAACCGTTTTCTTTAAAAGTGTATTATTTTAATCCATACGATTTTGTCCTTACAACCCATTTTTGGGGAACCCGATCGGGATGGTGTGAGTTATCACACATTCTCGAGATTAGTAGGGCGGGATTCAGACCTCCTCACGGAGCATTTGAATCTCGATGGAATTTTTAACACAATTTAAAGAAAAATGAGATTTCTAGTAATAAATAAATTCTATTTTTAATAAATAATTATATATGTAAATATTATCAAAATATCTATTTTAATATATAATATATTCCATGTTTTCCAAATCAAAGAAAAGAATCACAAGAGATCATGAAAATACCATCACATTCAATACAAGTTAAAATTACATGAAAATACCATAAAATGCAATTCATGTTCTATTCACTAGAAAATGTTATATTCTAAAATATATATCTATGAAAACTCTAAAGATGATAAATAAATACTTGATATTTATTTTGAAAATATACCAAAACTATTTTACATAAGCTCTCTCAAGTTATACCAATTTACAATAAGGACCCTAGTAAATATAGGTTTAAGCGGGACCAATTCTCTTGAGTCTCAGAGAGCCGGAGTGTAACAACCCTAAACTTTCTGTACAAATTTTATCAAAAATACAGAAAGGGGTACTTGAGCCTAAACACAAGTTATAAATTTGATTTGCTTATGAACAGCAAGAAAGAGCTTGTAGCTCACTGGTAAGACCTTGCACTGCTGTTACAAAGCATCAGAGTTCAAATCCCATTAGCCATATTATCTTTTTATTTTGATTTTTTAAAATCTTTTTAGAAGCCTAAGAGTCTACACGTGCACAACACGTAAAACCAAAAGTCAAAGAGAAAATAAACATAAACACGAGGGAAATTGAACCGACCCCAACACTTTGCACCAAACCCAACCCACCCCCGTCGGAATTGACCCGGCAAGATTAAGGAATCTCCCGGCGCCGTCGGTCTCGATCGTCCCAAATGCCATCATCTTCTGCCCCCTGAAACGTTTGGCCTACCCCACTAATCCCTTATTGCTTGTTTACTCTGAATTAATCCAGAGAGCAATAAAACGCCCATTTAAACTCATTTTAATGCTTATTTTAATGCATTATTCATCACCCTAAACCCTAATTTGTCCTATAAATACCCACTCCATCTTACGCCCCTCTCACTCAGAATTCTCCTACAAAAACTATACCAAATTCCCAAGTCTTTTAGAATACAAGTGGAGTTAGCAAAGGGCGAAACTCCGACCAACTTCCGGCGACGATCTAAGGAGTTTCCGGCTACGAAACGACGCACCGGTGCTTCCTCACTCTTTATTTTTCTCCCCTCTATCTTATAAGCCAGTAAGTCCCATTTCCCCCTCTCATCTTCATTTTTAAAAAGTTCTATTTCTAAAACCCGACGGAAGCGGAGTTAGTCCGACTTCCGATTCGGTTTTCCTTAAAAACTATATTTTTCTTGATCAAGATAACTTCATATTCTCACATATTACTTAACAAACATTAAAAAAACCATTAAATCAAGTTTCGCCTCAAAATAATTATTTTTGTGACATTTATCGCATTTTTACATAAAATACCATATAGTTTAGTATCATCATATTTCCTTGTTATACCTTTAGATAGTTCACGAGGTAATGACCTACCTCATCACAACACATATCTCTATCATAGCACGATGAAATTTGGGACAATAGAATACGGGAAATACGACTTTACAAATAAATACCATCAAGTTATAAAAACCGTTTTCTTTAAAAAGTGTATTTAACTTTCCATGCAATTGCACCTCTACAACCCATTTTTAGGGAACCCTGTTTCGGGATGGTGAGGATTATCGCACGTCCTTGGGTCTAGTAGAGCGGAATTCAGACCTCCGCAAGGAGCATTGGGATTCCGATGAAATTTTAATACCATTTTTTTAGAAAATGAGAATTTCTACAAAATAATAAATTAAAATTATATATATATATATATATATATATATATATATATATGTATCATCAAAAGATCCACTTTAGATATATTATACAAGATTCCAAATTTTCCAAATCAAAAGAATCACCATTACATAAAAATACCATGCAATACAAACAAGTTCAATATATATCAACAAAATACCATGTACTTTGAAAACTAGGTTATTCTTACTAGAAATTTCACAATTATAAAATATACACCCATGAAAACTCTAAAGACGATAATTAAATGCTTGAGGTGTATTTTGAAAATTATACAAAATTATTTTTACATAAAACCCCCTCAAGTTATATAAATTACCCTAAGGACCCTAGTAAATATAGGTTTAAGCGGAACTAGTCTCTTGAGCCTCAGGGAGCCGGAAATATGGGTGCTTGTTATCTAAGGTATACAACCTAATAAACGGTGTTATCAATACGGTAATTGTCTTTGAAAAAGACACAAATCCTGCCGTCCATGTGCAGCAGTTACCGATAACACTAAAACTAATTCAGGATTTCAATTTCTTTTCTAATTGTCTGACTCAGACTGAGTCTTAATAAACAATCTGACTTGAATGAGATTCAAGTATAAAACTAAAATACAACATGAATTCATGAATCTATATATTCAATCTGTTCAATCTATTCAATCTATACAACTTGACTGAATCGAACCATGGATATATTCCATCTTCCTGTTCATCCATTATATCCGTTACATTACTGATATCATGGTTTCGGCAAGTCATCCATTTATACAATCTATCTATACAAGACAATACAACTCAATCTGTGAAATCAATACAGTCAATACAATAAACACTACGGGGTTATAAAAGGGCAGACTAGTACGGAATATGTTAAAGGTAGCAAGAGGTGCTTAAGACGTAATTACATCCATGCCGTTGTTCCGTGGTATTATCGACGGAACCTTGTACTATGGGTTACTAAAGTCTCCGGTGTAAGTGGAACTCCTTTCGTATACACTGTCATTTTCTGTACCAAGCTACAAACAAGAACGTTAACAATATAATCAAACATTAATAAATATACTCTCTCTCTGTCTATTCTACTTCTCCCTCATCTTTGGGACTTACCGAGCGATTGTTCGCTGACGACATTCCTATTTCTCTTCTTCTTGGGAATGTTGTCAGGAGGACCCGACGCTGAAGAGTACGAGACCCGCTAAGAACATTTAGAGCAAGCCCCTGAGCAGTACACCGAAAACCCAGAGCTATGGCTACTTGTATTATTCCATTTTCATTTCAGTTATGCCATTGTTTAGGCATTGCTTTTCATCCTTGTATTTACTTTCCAGTTGTATTGTAAAAAGAATGTTGAATAAATAAAGTTGTTGTTCTTTATATCTTGTCCCTTGTGTATTTTCTTTTATATTACTTAGATACGCTTAGCGTGTTTACTTCTGAGTAAATACGTAGCGGGCCAGTCGCGTCTCTTTCTGTATACTGGGAAGCGGAGCGTGACATGAAGAAAGAGGGTGCTTGCCTATTTAAGATAGACAAACTAAAAACGCTGTTATCAACACGGTAATTGTCTTGGAAAAATACACAAATCCTGCCGTCCATGTGCAGCAGTTACCGATAACATCAATAACTTATGAGGACTTCAATCTGTTTAAAGATATGACTCAGTTAGTTAGAGTCACGGTATAATTTGCAATCAATCTAACTTGAATACAATTCAATTTACAACATGAATCCATTTATACCAGAATTTCCGTCTATATCAATATAACATGACTCGACCGAACCGAACCATGGATATACTCTGATTATATGACTATCCATTTATATCCATTCCGTTTACTGATATCATGGTTTCAGCAAGACTTCTATTTACAAAATAAAGCAATACAAATCAATACAAACAATACAATAAACTTACGGGGTTATAAAGGGGTAGACTGGTACGGAATGCGTTAAAAGTGGCACGGGATGACCACTAAAAGACATAACTATATATCCATTGCCGTTGTTCCATGGTTTTATTGACGGAGACTTGTACTACGGGTTACCATAGTCCGCGGTGTAAGCTGGACTAATCTCGTATACACTGGCATATTCTGTACCAAGCTACAAACAACTACGTTAGTATAACAAATATAACATTATCTACTTTTCTATTCTCTGTCTATTCTTCTCTTTCACTTTTTGGGACTTACCGAGCGATTGTTCGCTGACGACATTCCTATTTCTCTTCTGTTTTTGGAATGTTGTCAGGAGGACCCGACACTGAAAAGTTCGAGATCAGCCAGGAGCACTTGGAGCAATTCACAGAAGACCCCGGGCTTTAGGCTATACTTGTACTCACTTTACTTTCAGTTCATGTCATTGTTTAGGCATTACTTTCCATCCTTATATTTACATTTTCAGTTGTATTGTAAAGAAATGTTGAATAAATAAAAGATTTTGTTCTTTTGCATCTCTTCTTGTGTACTTTATTATATTGTTTAGTTACACATAGTGTGTTTACTTCTGAGTAAATACATAGCGGGCCTTGCCGCGTCTCCCTCCCGTATATTGGGAAGCGGGGCATGACATTCGGTGTACGTATCGGAGGGACTGGAGGCTGATCGCGGCCGTTTTTTGCGAAGGCGCTCCGCTTTTGGGCTGAAGGGGGTATCAGTTGGCTGCCTCCGGGTATCAATCCCTGGCTCATGAACCAAAATTTGATTTTGATGTAATTGTTGTTAGTGTGATATGCCTTAGAGGCCATTATTGTATAGTACTAGTTTGTATATTACATTTTGGAAGCTTGGGATATATACACGGATTTATGACAGTCTTGCTTGATATAGTAGTATGCTGCTTGGTTTATATTTATCTTAATATGTGTATATGTTTATTTTAACGTATCGCTAATACATATTGATAGAGCTCTTAGGATCTTTGCTTGACTACTATTGTTGTGATGGCAGTCACACTAGTGGGGGCTGGGTAGTCTACAAGCACATCCTTACACAGGTCCCTAGTCGCAGGATTATCGAGACAGGGTATCGATACTCCAGAGTAGACTAATGTATACACTTCTCTTCCCAGCAGGGGAGATGGTCTGTCCTACAGCCATCAGTACGTTGTACTGGAGATAGTATGCAGGTGCTCATTGGGTTATGAGTTACACTGGACGAACTCGTGGGGAACTGCTGGTTGGTAATATACCTATCGTCAGGTAGCAGTTCCCAGGTGACATGAGTACAGCTTAATCCGTCGATTTGATACTGCTACTTCACCTCAAGTGTGTTCCCACTGTTCTTAGATTACTATCCTACCACGGCTCTTCTGAGTCGTGCAAACATGTAGTTGTTGGGTGCAGTCCCGAAGCACTTGGAGGCAGTGGCGATTAGATAGGATTCGTCTCTCCCGGTATTGGGGGTTGATGTCGCGCTGTGTTCGGAAAGCCATTACACATAGTCCCTAGTCAGGGCAAGCGAGATTTGCTGGTAGGGATTCCAGTAGTTTCTCAGGGTGTTTTTGGCCACACTCCGACACGACTTATTGCACTATTAGGGGTCTGATGCTTGCCGCCCCCTAGGACCGATATGTGACACTCTTAGACAAACAGACCGGACTGTACGGAGATTGCCACAGACAGGCTCAGTAGGGGTACGGATGAGTTTGCTCGTCGGCCTTCTTATCGACATATACCTGGGTAGCCGTTACGTACAGCTAGTGCCACTGACATGCTTGTGGTTAAACCCACTGCCAGAGTACTGTCGAGTCTTTAGAGTCCCACACAGAGGGTTTCCCGGTTTTGGGCGAAATGTGTAGAAGTCGTATGGTTTTACGACAGGGTTCGATCACATACGTGTACTCGTGTGCATATGATGTTCGGGCGGACATTACTAGTGGACTTTGGTTTAAGCCGGATCCTAGTATATAATTATAGGATTAGTTTCGTCTCATTGTATTCGTGTTTCTCGGAATACGAATACGGGTATGTATATACGGATGAGAGGGGTATTCTTGTAATTTGGACAAGATTACAATATGGAGAATGACACCTCAAATTAAGGTTTTTCTTTATTAGTAAAATATTTTTGAGGTGGAGAAAATGAGAGAGAAAACTTTGTTGTATTTTAGTGAAATAAGATTAGGGTTTTGCTTTGACTTTCTTGGACTCTTTTGTGAGTTGTTGACTTAGATATTTTGTGAGATATTTTCACTAGATTTAAAATCCAAAACCCTAGCCATTTTTCACTAATCATTTCACAAAGAAAAAAACAATAGATACTTTTTCCTCCTCGTTTTCTCAAGATTTCTCCTTCTCTTTTTCAAACCCTAACTATCTCATGAGTTGAGAATCCTAGGGTTTGTGAGACTACTGGACTCCTCATCACTCTCTACACATCTTAGGCTACTAAGTTTAGCACACCAAGTGACCTAGTTGCCTCAAGATAGAGGTTAAGCTCAAAGTCGGATCTCTCGGATGGATCTTCTACGATTTGGAGAAGACGACGAGGAGGTGCAATCCGTTCTCAGTTCAAGGAGCTCACGACTTGGAGAAGGACAACAAGGTGGTGAAGGACAGTGATAACTTGAGGTATAACACTCACACATAGTAGTTAAACCTCTTTGCTTCATTGTTAGTTAAGGTTTAGTATCGATCCTGGAGTTTAGTCGATATTATGAAGCTAATAAAAATCGTTTTTTGCAAACTCCGCCTTCCCGCGAACACGTGGGGTGCGTGGTATCGACTTACAGTGGTATCAGAGCTGACTAAACCATAACTAATGGATTAAATGACAACTAAAACTACGAAACCAAAATGACCCGTAAACATCAAAACGTAGATCCTAGTTTCTGTTTATTTTTCCCAAGGCTCTAAAAGTTATTTTAGCAACTGCAGAGTACTCTTTCGACTGTAAAATGAACACTCACCAAAAACAAGACAATCCCCTCGGATTTCGGCCGGCCACAATGAGGTAAAATCCGAGCTCACTGGTTAAACAGAAGGGGATTGCTTCATGTTTTAGTCCGTAGCTTTGTGACTTGGATCTAGTGTTTCAGGAGTTGTTTATTTTTGCCAATTTTGAATATACTGTCAATTCTTCATTATGTCTATACGGGGTGTTTTGAAGTCGCAGTTTAACGTCGTTTAATGTTTCAAGTTGTGATAAATGTGTTCGTAAACTTCCGCTAATTGCTATATGTCGGTTAGTTGGGGGTTGCACAATTTTGTGATGTTTGTTTGTGTATATGGACTTATTGGATCGTCGTGAATGAATAGCCGGGGATGTGAGATGAGAGTTTCTTTCATTCAAATGTAAATTGTAATTTGTTGCAATATTTTTTTGCGGGGCATGATTGAAAGAATTTGAGTTAACCGCAATCAAGACGGTGTCACTATGCAGCTAGCCGGTTGAGCACGGGTCGATCCACAGGGAGATGGTTGTATGTCCTTTCTTGTCTTAGACGAGTCAATAAAGAATGAGTATGAGTTTGTTCGAGACTATCCTATGTGTATTATTTGCAAGTATAAAGTTGTTAAGAAAAAGATACGAAATTGTAAGCTAAAGAAATCCGTACTCAAAACCTTTGAGCCGAGTCTTGACCAATTGAAGCTAGAGCAATCGGCAACAACGTGGATTAGGGGATTTAAGCGCGGTATTCGTGGAATACGGCTTATTTACCCTTGTCCTTCCGTTCTTGTCTCTTGCTTTCGCCTCCGGCCGAACCGAATGCAACCGGTCGCGGTTAGGAATCACCGTTACCTTGTTAGGGTAGGGTGCCTAACGGAGCGCTTGCGTATGGTTTGGGCGGAGTTCAATGGAAAATAACGGGAAAAGGAAATGAGAAAGAAGATATTAACTTACAATACCGTATTTCATCTTAACAACAATAATTACAACCATTCACAAAATGAACAAAAGAGAGCAAAAGAAAAGAACAAAGAAAAGAAAAGATTACAAGTAATTAAGTGCATGAATTAAATTGCAAGAAAGTAAAGCAAGATAATAATAAGCAAGTAATAAAAAGCGATAAAAAGAACAAGAAACTAGAACTCAAGACAAGCATGTGATCAATAGCCAACCCTTAAACTTGCAAGCTCAATCAAGAGGTTGCAAGATCAAGAGAAGGGTAGAGAACGCATGTGAAATGAAGCGCTAATTCCATAAGAAAATACGACCCTTGAGATCAATAACTAACCCTTAACCATTCAAGCTCAATGAAGAGATTGAATGATCAAGAGAAAGCAAGAATCTCAAGGGGAAGAAGAAACAAAAGAGAATGATACAAAAAGCCCTCATCTTCATTGATCTTCCACTCAAAAAGCTCCCACTACAATTTTCATGGAAAAAGAATGAAGAAGAAGAAGAAAAAGACTAAATCCTAAAAAGAAAGAAGAACAAAGAATGAACTTCGAATTGGACCCTTGGCTTAGCTCAATTCTGGAGTATTTATAGGCAGAGGGTTGAAGACCTAGGGCAAGAATCTTCCACTATATGAAGTCTCCAAACTACCCCCAAAAAACGACACATCAAGGAGTCAGTAAGGCCGCGGATCCGCGGCCAATACCCCCTATTGGCCGCGGATCCGCGGCCATGTGGAGGAATTAGAGGGTCGGGTTTCTTTGGTGGTCCTGTGTTGCTGTTTTCTTCTTTTAAACATGTACAGATTTTCAATATTCTTCTATGATTGCTTCAGGTTCCAATAGTCAACAATGATGGCTTCATTTTTCAACACATTTGACTTTATCTCCCTCGAGCTCCGCGCACCCATTGATTCTTGTGTAGCCTCCCTCGTGCTCTGTGCTTGTCCCAGACATGAATGACCACTGTCATATGTCTTGTCTCAGGAACTGGTACTCGGCACTGGACGGATATGGATGATCGGAACCCGGCTTTTATCTGCTGTCAACAGATGTTCTGTATTTGGTGTAACTGTGAAGATTTTGTCTTGATTTGCAATATTTGGACTGGAAACCTGTACTCTGTAAATATGTAACAAACACGGATTAAAAGCACCTACCTATAAACACACGAGTATAAGAATGGGCGGTATAAAATGCAGTATTCTGTTATGAACAAATACCTCCAAACTTATCTTTTGCTCGTCCCGAGCAAAACCAATTATTCACAAAAAAAGTCCTAACCGCGCTTTCGCAGGGAACGCGATTGCACTGAGCACGTGCAACAAGCCGTTAAACCTCTAGGTGTCCCTAGTAGGAGGAGTGTTGTCTCCTGAGGGTTTTCAGCGGATTACACCCACAAAATCCCGTCAAGCTAGTGTCATAAGTTAACGTCGATTCTACTCCTACAGTTTAGTATTTATGTTAAAAATTCTATCATCCTAAGTTAGAAATATCCAACCCTTATGTTTCACACCTCCTATCTGTTTTAACTTTAGATTATATACGTTCCAAAAAAAGTTTAGAAAGATGTTGGTTCTCCTGAGTTTTCCTTCTAAAGTGTGGTCTTAAATCAGGGATTTTTATCACTTTTACAGAAAACATAAGTCTTATTCTTTATTTCTATCTTTTATTCAAACATCGATTGTATACCCCTACGTATGTGTATATTTGCACCCCTACACTCAAGAATTCAATTCAAGCTATAATACCCTTGCCCTAATACCTAATACTACTTCTTTTCATTAAGGATGGACGGATTTGCTCACACACCTTTCATGCGACTATTAATGCTTCTTGAGGCACTAACGGCCGATTACTGAATATGTGAACTTAAAGCGTAAATAGCAGTTTCCAGGTCTTGACTTTATTCTATTTTTCTTTTTTTTTTCTTTTTCTTTTTCTTTTTCAAGACCGGATATATTTTTCAATATGCTCTTTTGGTGTTTAGTTTTAAATACCGTTTTTTCTTTCATACTAGGCTTTCAGGCAAGAGTATTTCTAGGTATCCTCTACTATCCCAAGTTTCAAGGTGCGTGTAAGTGCAGTTGTAGGGTATATACTTTCTAAATTTGAACTCAAGAAAAGAAACTATTTTTCAGACTTATCTTTCAGTAAAGCTTCAATACTTTCCCTTCATCTTGACTTAACTCAAGAACTGAACTCAAGATTACCTATTTCTTAAAAAAACTGTAAGGACGTATACTTACCAAAGTTAGACAGAATGAGGGTTATTTTTAGGGTTTTCAATCCCTAAGCCTAGAATTTAGTTATTTCTATCATATCAACCAAACTTTCGGAATAAAGATCTAAGTTACCCTATTATCTAACTTGACGACAAAGTTTTTATATTTTTTTGGAAAATTTTCAATTTTTTTGGGTTTTTAATAAGGTATGCAAATGCAAAATATACAAATGAATGCGAAGGAAGAAAGCTTACCGAGCACACCCCCAAACTTAAACTTGACAGTGCCCTCACTGTCAGGCTATACTAAGAGGGTCAAAAATGTCGGCGCTCCCTAGAAACAAATTATATACAAAACAAAAAGGAAAACAAAAAATATATACAAAAAAGGAGTCCCCCCCAAACTTAAGTAAAACAGTGTTTCCACTGTTAAGCGTTGAAGTTCAGGATTAGGGGGGGAAAGAACAGTATCAAGCTATACAAGGCCTTACACAGGCCAAAAGTTAACACCAACCATTCAAAGATTTTATCATGGTGAAGCAGTGGTTGGGGAAAGAAGGTGAAGAGGTAAGAAATGGAGAATACGCGAGACCGTATGGAGATAGAAATGGTATACGGTCTCAGTATATGAGAAGAAGAAGAATGGCGGAAGGGAAAAAGAAGTGGACTACGAACTTGAGGGTGCAAATGGAGTAAATAGATTAGCACAATTTGTGATGACCGATGTGTGAAAAGTGATTGTGCTAATATATTTACCCGTCGAGAAATGGGGTCAAATCCTTCAAGATTCGTGAGAAACCATGGGTACCCCGAACTCGGTAAACCAGACATATAAAATGTGAGTGAGACGGGTTCTTGCAAGGTCGGAACGATGGAAAGGATGGAGGAAAGTGATCGAGGAGGGGTATCGGTTACGGTTTCGGGAGGGTGCACACAGTCAATGAAAGGAACATGATGAATTAGAAAATCCGACTCATCAATTAAAACTGGTTCATCCTCAAAGCTATCCTCAAAATTCTCCTCAAAATTTAGCACATCCATGCATATTTCATCAAAATTCAGACGCATATGGGGTTCGGGAAAAACAGTTAATGACTCGGGATGATGAATTGGAGAGAAAAACTCTGTCAGATCTATAGGTTCATCATCCAAAATATTCCCGGCGTCAATATCCTTAATCAAGTGAAAATCAATATTCTCAGACACCTCATCAAAAGCATGGATATTAATCGATTCTGGTTCTAAGATGGAGGTGTAGAGGTCAAAAGGATTGGGATTGGTTTCACTTGGAAGTGACCCTTCACAATCGGGTAAATCAAACACTACAAAGTCGCACAACTCATTAATCATTCTATCTTCAATTGATAAATCATGTGGGATACTCGATAGACTTTCAAAACAGGAGTTGTGGGATTCAATTTGGGATGGGTAGGTTTGATTTGGAAGGGGGTACATCTCACTCTCTCTACTCAAATTCTCAGCCTGTCCTGCCACCTCATCATACATTGGAAAATTAGGAGCTAGTTGGAAACTAGCTACCGGGTCAGTAGGTTGTATGAGAGCGGCCATGGACGCATTCAAATCCATCATCTGTTGGTACGACGCTACCCTAAAGTATGCCAAAGACTGTTCCAGACTAGACATGGGTTGTGAAGGGGTTTCAGTAAAAGATACGAAGTTGTTTGGATACTGGAAACTCCCAAATGGCGGTTCTGAAGCAATGTCTAGGGAAGGTGAAAAAGTAGGGTAGGATTGGTAGGAATTGAATGGCTGGACAGGAGCAGGATCAACATTTGGATAGGAAGGTGAATGGAATTGTTGATCCCAAGAATTTGAAGGAGTGAAAGATCGGCTACGGGATTGTTCAATACGTTCAGCGATGGACAAAGGACGACTTGCAAAAGGGGTATCAACATAAGCGGGTGGGGGAGGTTGAAAAGGTTGATACAAAGTGGATTGCGAAGGGCACGTGTTTGTCCTAGATGCGTCTATCCGATCTTTCAAAGAGATTTTGGGCATGGAGGGATCGTTTGATGTTCGGCCAAAGCAAGAACTGTAAGAAGTAATGTCTGGTTGTGGGTACCAAAGTTCGGCAAGAGTTTTGCGAGGTGGGGTACCCATGATATGAAGAGAGAAAGAAAGAAGGGCAGAGAAAAGGAGGGGAAAAAGAATGTGATATTTTTTTATTTTTTTATTTTTTAGTTTATATATTAACAGAAGAATGAAATATACACAAAAAAAAATATGGACAAAAACAATCACGACACAAAAATACCACACACCTAATCGTTCTAGGGTTCACCTAGGTCAACTAGACCTGCTCCAGAACTTGATTGTCGAAGTAAAATTGTGTCGAGAAACGGGCTCAAGATACACTGATCACGAGGCCAGGTAAGTGCAGAGATAAGGGGAGGTTTTCCAACGCTTTCGCGAAGTTCCTTAATTAAATAACCCTTTCTCTTTTGGCGGTTGCGCCGTTAACACTTTCCTAGACACCCCGTAAACAATATACCGTTAAGCGAGGTTCTAAACACAGTTAACTTCTCCTAGTGAGCGCGAAGTCCTTAAGGCTTAAAGTCTAATTTCTTTTAAAATTTGTGCGGGTAAACGTTATGCTCAAGTTCGTGATTTGTGGGCCACGGAAAAGGTGATGAAATCCTTTACCGTATATTGTGGGGTTCGCTTGCCCTTAAGTCCGTATTAATGTATGCAATGCGCAATTCAATAAAAATTCTATAAAGAATCAAAAAATCGTTTTTTTTAGTTTAAGCGCGGCACTGCAACAAATACGGGTTAGTCAATTTTTAGCGTTTGCTAGCGAACTTGCAAAGAATCCTGCAAAGAATAGTATATTGGATGCGTCGGATTTGAGAAGAAGGTGTTAGTAAAGTACGTACCGTTAAGTTTTGGGTTAGGAAACCCCCGTTGAATCAAATCCGGTAAGCTTGAAAAGGTTCGCTTACACGGGTCAAACTTCCCGGATCTTTGGCACTGTTCTTTGCAATCACCTTAGCCTTGAATGTACACTTTGCTCCCCACAATCGCAGTTTGCAAATCTGCAAAAATCTGCACTCTTGCCCACAAAAATGATCAAAAACAACAAAAATGATATTTTATTTATTTATTTATTTTTTTTAAATATATACAAAAAGAATATTAACCCGAATAACAAGAAAGAAAACACGCTACCGTCTCCCCGGCAACGGCGCCATTTGATTGAAAGAATTTGAGTTAACCGCAATCAAGACGGTGTCGCTATGCAGCTAGCCGGTTGAGCACGGGTCGATCCACAGGGAGATGGTTGTATGTCCTTTCTTGTCTTAGACGAGTCAATAAAGAATGAGTATGAGTTTGTTCGAGACTATCCTATGTGTATTATTTGCAAGTATAAAGTTGTTAAGAAAAAGATACGAAATTGTAAGCTAAAGAAATCCGTACTCAAAACCTTTGAGCCGAGTCTTGACCAATTGAAGCTAGAGCAATCGGCAACAACGTGGATTAGGGGATTTAAGTGCGGTATTCGTGGAATACGGCTTATTTACCCTTGTCCTTCCGTTCTTGTCTCTTGCTTTCGCCTCCGGCCGAACCGAACGCAACCGGTCGCGGTTAGGAATCACCGTTACCTTGTTAGGGTAGGGTGCCTAACGGAGCGCTTGCGTATGGTTTGGGCGGAGTTCAATGGAAAATAACGGGAAAAGGAAATGAGAAAGAAGATATTAACTTACAATACCGTATTTCATCTTAACAACAATAATTACAACCATTCACAAAATGAACAAAAGAGAGCAAAAGAAAAGAACAAAGAAAAGAAAAGATTACAAGTAATTAAGTGCATGAATTAAATTGCAAGAAAGTAAAGCAAGATAATAATAAGCAAGTAATAAAAAGCGATAAAAAGAACAAGAAACTAGAACTCAAGACAAGCATGTGATCAATAGCCAACCCTTAAACTTGCAAGCTCAATCAAGAGGTTGCAAGATCAAGAGAAGGGTAGAGAACGCATGTGAAATGAAGCGCTAATTCCATAAGAAAATATGACCCTTGAGATCAATAACTAACCCTTAACCATTCAAGCTCAATGAAGAGGTTGAATGATCAAGAGAAAGCAAGAATCTCAAGGGGAAGAAGAAACAAAAGAGAATGATACAAAAAGCCCTCATCTTCATTGATCTCCCACTCAAAAAGCTCCCACTACAATTTTCATGGAAAAGGAATGAAGAAGAAGAAGAAAAAGACTAAATCCTAAAAAGAAAGAAGAACAAAGAATGAACTTCGAATTGGACCCTTGGCTTAGCTCAATTCTGGAGTATTTATAGGCAGAGGGTTGAAGACCTAGGGCAAGAATCTGCCACTATATGAAGTCTCCAAACTACCCCCAAAAAACGACACATCAAGGAGTCAGTAAGGCCGCGGATCCGCGGCCAATACCCCCTATTGGCCGCGGATCCGCGGCCATGTGGAGGAATTAGGGGGTCGGGTTTCTTTGGTGGTCCTGTGTTGCTGTTTTCTTCTTTTAAACATGTACAGATTTTCAATATTCTTCTATGATTGCTTCAGGTTCCAATAGTCAACAATGATGGCTTCATTTTTCAACACATTTGACTTTATCTCTCTCGAGCTCCGCGCACCCATTGATTCTTGTGTAGCCTCCCTCGTGCTCTGTGTTTGTCCCAGACACGAATGACCACTGTCATATGTCTTGTCTCAGGAACTGGTACTCGGCACTGGACGGATATGGATGATCGGAACCCGGCTTTTATTTGCTGTCAACAGATGTTCTGTATTTGGTGTAACTGTGGAGATTTTGTCTTGATTTGCAATATTTGGACTGAAAACCTGTACTCTGTAAATATGTAACAAACACGGATTAAAATCACCTACCTATAAACACACGAGTATAAGAATGGGCAGTATAAAATGCAGTATTCTGTTATGAACAGGGCACATCCGGGTTGAGCTTGTAGCCACCGTTGTATTATTTCATTTACTGTTTATTGCTCCTAGGATAGACCCAAGATGGGGTGCACAAACTATCAGGTACTTTGAAGTGCCGAGTGACCTACTCACGTTGTTGAGGGAGGTTGCTTCACTTCAGGTATTTGGCGGGTAGTTTGCCGCACCCGTAGGGGTCTGGGGTGGGGTTTGGCTATTCATCACGACCGTGGAATCCATCTTTCGTTACAGGCTTAAACGAAATGCGGAATTCCTAGTATATCCAATATGTTCATCTGTGATCTGGAATGCCTATTATTGCGTCTGACGAATGGATATATCTATATATGATATTTAGTAGACGTTGCTTATGTTTTGCATCCGCGCTAGTCCAGCCCTCGCTCTGTCGTTAGTTAAGTAACCTAACGGGTGATGACGGGGCCCCGTGACGAATGCGGATGGCATAAGCGTACGTTGTATTTTCGTTGTTTTCAGCAATGGTAGGTTAATGATGGGACTGTATTACATTAATGCAAAGCAAACAAACCGAAGCTGAATCGTTGGAACAATTTAAAAACCGCTTGGTTTTTTCAAAACAGAAAAACTTTTAAAATGCGGAGCTTAAACCACTCCTTTTAAAAGCTATCAGGTTCCTTCGATTATATCAAGTTCACTACGTTCACGGTTTCGCCAAAACCATCCGTAGCCCTCCGTCATTTCATATGAATATTCAATAGTATTCAAGCTATGTTTGTTGGCCTTAGTCAAGGCATAGTGATTGGTAGCTGCTTGGTATTCATATGTTGCATAAATAGATGCGTTGGTTTGGGACAGTCATACTACTTTGTTGGCCTTAGTCAAGGGTATGTATGGGTGGGTTCAAATTAACCTGGATAATGACGGGTAGAACTTGACATGTGACTTATGATTTGTTGGCCTTAGTCAAGGTCATAAGAGCATGGGGCAAAAATCCACATCGGGAGTTTCTAAAGAAACTGAAACTTACTAGTGTTGCATACCATTTGGAGTGTAATAATTTTGGTAGGATTCCTTCGAATTTATCACACAATGATATTTGGATCCAGATCCTACTGTGAGTGTATGCTACTCCTCGGGTGGTTTTTTCGCTTAATGATCAATGCTATAAACCAAACAGGTGTCTAGAACAGTGTTAGCGAGGCTACGCCTCCAGGGAAAAGAGGTTATTTAATTAAGGAACTTCGCAAAAGCGTCGTAAAACCTTTCTCGAAGTACTGACACTAGCTTGACTGAAAGGTTAAGCAAGTATTGTACGTGAGATTAATCCTGACTAATTCTTCTTTTCTAGTTTGAGGAAGGATTCGAGAAACAGTGAGAGCCATCCTGTTTAGATAAAATAAAAACCAATCTAAACTTGCAAGAGCATCATCCTAAAGTGTTTCTTCTCTCTCTCCTAATTACGGCAACCAAAGATGACGAGCCTTAAATTACTATTAGATAAAAATATATTGACAGGACCAAACTACAAAGATTGGTTCAGGAATGTCAAGATGGCAATAACTTATGACAAGTTGGGCTATATCCTCACTACTAAAACCCCCACTGTCCCAGGTCCAGAATCCAGTGTCGCGGATAAGGAAATCCGTAAGACCTGGGAGATTGACTGCGTGAAAGCCAAGTGCCTCGTGCTGGCCTCTATGGACAACGAACATCAGAGGCGGCACGAGAATATGGATCTTGAATCCATATTCCTCCATACCAAAGAATTATATGGAGAGCAATCTCGTATCGCAAGATACGAGACCTCGAAGAAGCTTTTTCAGGTGAGGTTGGCTATCGGATCATTTGTAGAGGAACACGTCCTTAAGATGATCGGCTATATTGAAGAGCTTGCGGACCTTGGAACCACGTTAAAGAATGAGCTGTATACAAACTTAATTCTGCAGTCCCTCCCTCCCACCTACGCCCAGTTTATCTTGAATTTTAATATTCAAGGTAAAGAAGTTGAACTTCATGAACTCCTCAACATGTTGAAGAGTGCTGAGGGCACCCTGCAGAAAGTTAGGGAAACACCCGCTCTACTTGTCGGTGGAGCTTCCTCTTCTAGATCCAAGGAGAAAGCCAAAGGAAAGAAGAAGAAAGCCCCCACCAAGCTGAGAGGCAGTGTTAGTAGGCAAGAGCAGCGGGGCTGACAGTAGGAAAGGAAGAATGCTTTTACTGTCATAAGAAGGGCTACTGGAAGAAAGATTGCAGGGCTTGGAAGGCCAAGAATCAGGACCCGAAGCAAGTTGTGGCTTCAGCTTCAGGTGTGTTTGTAATTGAAAACTGTCTGTCAATCAACTCTACTTCCTAGGTATTGGATACCAGATTAGGATCGCATATCTATAATTCTTTGCAGGCACTGAGAAGCCGTAGGGTTCTGAAGACTGGTGATATAACCCTGAGCGAGCGTGTATGCTGTGTCCGTAGGGGAATATCACCTTGGATTGACGAGTGGACATATTTTGGTTTTGCGCAACTGTTTTTGTGTACCTAGTTTGACTTGTAATATCATTTCTGTATCTTTGTTATCTAAAGAAGGTTATGATTTTACATTTGTAAGTGATGTCGTAAACATCCACCTTAATCATGGTCTGATTGGGTCAGGTACTCTAAACAACGGTATATACGTATTAAACCAACTACAAATTTTCAATGTCCAGCACACACATAAAAGAAAGACTCCAGAAATAAATCATGCTTTCTTATGACATTGTAGACTCGGTCACATCAATGAAACACGGTTGACTAAATTACATAGAGAGGGATATTTGGATCCGTTCGAATATTAGTCTTATGCAACTTGTCAATCTTGTCTCATGGGAAAGATGACAAAGACTCCATTCACTGGACACGGAGCAAAAGCGAGCGAGCTCTTGGGACTCATACACAGCGATGTGTGTGGTCCAATGTCTACATATGCGCGAAGTGGTTATTCTTATTTCATTGCTTTTACGGATGATTTCTCAAGGTATGGACATGTCTTCTTGATGAAGCATAAATCCGAAGCTTTTGAGAAATTCCGAAAATATAAGAATGAAGTGGAAAAATAAACAGGCAAAAGTATCAAGACACTAAGATCTGATCGAGGTGGTGAATACTTGAGTGCCGAGTTCCTGGATTACCTAAAAGAGAATGAAATTCTCTTTCAGCTTACTCCTCCATACACGCCATAACACAATGGTGTATCGGAAAGGCGGAACAGAACCCTATTAGATATGGTTCGTTCAATGATGAGTAAATCTGAGTTGCCGCGATCCTTCTGGGGATATGCACTAGAATCAGCTGCATATCTTTTGAACCAGGTTCCTACTAAGTCAGTGCCTACCACACCATATCAGATATGGAGTGGGAAGAAACCCCGTCTTAAACACTTTAAGACATGGGGATGTCCAGCTTTTGTTAAAAAGCAGTATGCGGACAAGCTCGAGGCATGATCAGTACAGTGTAAGTTTGTGGGATACCCAAAGAACTCCAAGGGGTATTTTTTCTATTACGCAGAGGAGCAAAAGGTCTTTGTTTCTCGTCATGCCCGCTTCTTGGAAACTGAATTTTTAGAAAATCAGATAAGTGGGAGCGCAATAGAACTAGAAGAAATTCCAGAACCACAAGCTATTATTGAAAGCTTGGTGGAACCAGAAGTTTCAAAAGAACAGGACATTCCCGCGCCACTCCGTAGGAGTAGTAGGCTATCTCATCCGCCTGAGAAATACTACGGTTTTTTCATAGACGGGGATAGAGAGGATTGCATCATTGATAATGATGAGCCGACTAACTTCCAGTAAGCCATTCAGAGCACTGACTCGGTAAAATGGCTGGATGCAATGCGGACCGAGATGGAGTCTATGTACACCAACAAAGTATGGACTTTGGACATTGCTCCAGAAGGGGTAAAACCCATAGGCTGCAAATGGATCTTCAGAAAGAAAATTGGTGTAGATGGATAGGTTGAAACCTATATGGCTAGACTTGTTGCAAAAGGATTTTGTTAGAGACCTGGTTTGGACTATAATGAAACCTTTTCTCCAGTGGCTATGCTCAAATCCATTCGGATCCTTCTTGCCATTGCTGCCTTCCACGATTATGAGATTTGGCAGATGGACATAAAAACCGCTTTTCTAAATGGAAATTTGGAAGAGTGCGTCTATATGGACCAGCTAGAGGGTTTCATTCAGAGTGGGAGCAGTGGGAAAGTGTGCAAGTTTCTTAAGTCCATCTAGGACTAAAGCAGGCATCGCAGAGTTGGAACATCTGTTTTGATGGGACGGTTAAGGAATTTGACTTTATCAAAAATCCAGATGAACCATGCATTTATAGTAAGATTGTAGCACGAACTATTGTATTCCTCGTCTTGTACGTGGATGACATTCTCTTGATAGAAAATAACATTCCTATGCTACAATCTGTCAAAGGGTTCTTGTCACAAAGGTTCTCCATAAAAGACCTGGGTGATGCCTCTTACATTCTGGGGATCCAGATCTATCATGATAGATATAAGAGGATGTTGGGACTTTCACAGTCCAGGTATATCGACACCATACTGAAAAGATTCAGTATGGAAGATTCAAAGCGCGGTAATTTACCGGCTTGTCACGGAATCATCCTGTCCAAAGAGATGTCTCCCAAGACTGATTTGGAAAGAGATCGCATGTCTATTATACCCTACGCTTCTGTGGTAGGCTCTATAATATATGCGATATTGTGTACCAGAATAGATGTAGCTTATGCACTAAGCGTAGTAAGCCGGTATCAGTCGAACCCTGGGTAAAAGCACTGGATAGCAGTAAAGAACATTCTCAAGTACCTGAGAAGGACTAAGGAAATGTTCTTGGTGTACGGCAGAAAAGACCTCCAGATCGAGGCCTTTGCTGACTCCAGCTTCCAGAGTGACAAGGATGACTCCAAGTCCATGTCGGGTTATGTCTTTACCCTCAATGGTGGGGCGGTCTGTTGGAAGAGTTCCAAACAGGACACCGTTGCTGACTCGACAATGGAAGCGGAGTATATCGCAGCTTCTGATGCTTCTGATGCTGTAAAAGAAGCAATCTGGATGAGGAAGTTCTTAACAGAACTTCAGGTGGTTCCGTCCATCGTTGATCCAACACTTCTGTATTGTGACAACAACGGGGCTATAGCTTTAGCAAAGGAACCCAGGTCCCATCAGAAGTCCAGACACATCTTGAGGCGGTATCACCTGATCAGGGAGATCGTGGATCGCCGGGAGATCGAGGTTCGGAGAGTTGCTACTGAGGACAACACCGCAGATCCATTCACAAAGGCCACCCCTCAGACGCAGTTCGAGAGGCTATTCGAGATGATAGGTCTGCGATATGCCAGCACATGGCCTTAGTAGTGGGAGATTGTTAGTGTGATATGCCCTAGAGGCCATTATTGTATAGTACTAGTTTGTATATTACATTTTGGAAACTTAGGATATATACACGGATTTATGACAGTTTTGCTCAATATAATAGTATGCTACTTGGTTTGTATCTATCTTAATATGTGTATGTGTTTCTTTTAACGTATCACTAATACATATTGATAGAGCCCTTAGGATATTTGCTTGACTAGCAGCGTTGTGATGGCAGTCACACTAGTGGGGGATGGGTAGTCTACAAGCACATCTTTACACAGGTCCTTAGTCGCATGATTATCGAGACAGGGCATCGATACTCCAGAGTAGACTAGTGTATACGCTTCTCTTCCCAGCATGGGAGATGGTCTGTCCCACAGCCATCAGTACGTCATACTGGAGATAGTATGCATGTGCTAATTGGGTTATGAATTACACTGGACGGACTCGTGGGGAACTGCTGGTTGGTAATATACCTATTGTCAGGTAGCAGTTCCCAGGTGACATGAGTATAGCTTAGTCCGTCGACTTGACACTGCTACTTCGCCTCAAGTGTGTTCCCACTGTTCTTAGATTACTACCATACCACGGCTCTTCTAAGTCATGCAAACAGGTAGTAGTTGTGTGCAGTCCCGAAGCACTTGGAGGCAGTGGCGGTTAGATAGGATTCATCTCTCCCGGTATTGGGGGTTGATGTCGCGCTGTGTTCGGAAAGCCATTACACAGAGTCCCACGCCAGGGCAAGCGAGATTTGCTGGTAGGGATTCCAGTAGTTTCTCAGGGTGTTTTTGGTCGCACTCCGACATGACTTATTGCACTATTAGGGGTCTGACGCTTGCCGCCCCCCTAGGACCGATATGTGACACTCTTAGATGAACAGATCGGACTGTACAGAGATTGCTACAGACAGGCTCAGTAGGGGTACGGATGAGTTTGCTTGTCGGCCTTCTTATCGACAGATACCTGGGTAGCCGTTACGTACAGCTAGTGCCAATGACGTGCTTGTGGTTAAACCCACTGTCAGAGTACTGTCGAGTCTTTAGAGTCCTACACAGAGGGTTTCTCGGCTTCAGGCGAAACGTGTAGAAGTCGTATGGTTTTACGACAGGTTTCGATCACATACGTGTACTCGTGCGCATATGATGTTCGGGCGGACATTACTAGTGGACTTTGGTTTAAGCCGGATCCTAGTAAATGATTATTGGATTAGTTTCGTCTCATTGTATTCGTGTTTCTCGGAATACGGATACGGGTATGTATATACGGATGAGAGGGGTATTCTTGTAATTTGGACAAGATTTCAACATAGAGAATGACACCTCAAATTAGGATTTTTCTTTATTAGTAAAATCTTTTTGAGGTGGAGAAAATGAGAGAGAAAACTTTATGGTATTTTAGTGAAATAAGATTAGGGTTTTGCTTTGACTTTCTTGGACTCTTTTATGAGTTGTTGGCTTAGATATTTTGTGAGATATTTTCACTAGATTTAAAAGCCAAAACCCTAGCCATTTTTCACTAATCTTTTCACAAAGAGAAAAACAACAGATACTTTCTCCTCCTTATTTTCTCAAGCTTTCTCCTTCTCTTTTTCAAACCCTAACCATCTCATGAGTTGAGAATTCTAGGGTTTGTGAGACTACTAGACTGCTCATCACTCTCTACACATCCTAGGCTACTAAGTTTAGCACACCGAGTGACCTAGTTGCCTCAAGATAGAGTTTAAGCTCAAATTCGGATCTCTCGGGTGGATCTTCTACGATTTGGAGAAGACGAGGAGGAGGTGCAATCCGTTCTCAGTTCAAGGAGCTCACAACTTGGAGAAGGACAGCAAGGAGGTGAAGGACAGTGAGAACTTGAGGTATAACACTCACACATAGTAGTTAAACTTCTTTGCTTCATTGTTAGTTAAGGTTTAGTATCAATCCTGGAGTTTAGTCGATGTTACGAAGCTAATAAAAATCGTTTTTTGCAAACTCCGCCTCCCCGCGAACACGTAGGGTGTGTGGCATCGACTTACAATTGCAATCGGACGACTTGAGTCGTGAGGTCTGCCGTGACATTTGCCAGTTTGTCGACCTTAGACTGGACCCTGGCTAACTTCTCGTCCCTGTCCTGATGCTGCCTTTGAAGCTATCAAATAATGCTTGTTCTATAGTTCCGGATATGACAACCGGGTCATCCTTACTACCTAAGCTTAATTCCGCAGGAACCACGGGCTCCTTTGGCTTATCGGCCTGAGGGGGCTCTTCATCATTTAGACCGAGCCTATGCTGGGTAGTGTCAACCATATCATCACCATGGCTGTGAAGCATAGGAGGGCTCGTTTCTTCATGTCCGATGATTGAATGAAATCTCGGTGTGTAGGTAGAAAATATATAGAAATCACAACCAAAGAAATTTGTAAACCGCAATCAATAACGGTGTCGATTGTAGCGCGTTAGCGAGTGCGGATCGTCCACAGGGAAAGTAAGATCCGTTCAAATTTGAATTAGATGAGTCGAAAATTAAAGAAGAAAAGAAAAGGCAATTCGATTCAAGATTTTAAAAGTGAATTTCAAGAATTATCTAGATCGAAATCTAATATCAAGAAAACATTAAAATCAAGAATTAAGAATTGATGATATCCAATCAAATTAGGTTTCAAGAATTGAAGTGAGGCTCGTACGAATCGATTGAATCTATAGAAGTGATGAAAACTAGTAATTACGTTTTCTTATCCATTAATGATTTGATACTAGATCAATGACGATCAATCGAGGTTTAAGGATCTTTTGAAGGAACTAGGGTTTCTTCATCTCATCCTTTGTCCTTTCAATGAATCTCATTCAAAAACTAGCCTCTAGTAAATTGAATTACCGATCGTTGATCTCTAGTTACGAGCGAAAACATTCAAGAAAGCATCTCGCTCGAAACTAGGTTGTCGATGATTCAATTTTCAAGAGTTTACAAAACTTATAGGAATTAAGAATCGTTTCAAGATTTGTAACATCATCATCTATTGATTCTCTCGACTCCTCCACGAGCGGAGTTTTTACTCAACCATCATATCAAAGAACACAATCAAGAATTGAGATCTAATCATAATGCTCAAATATAGAAGTAAGCAAGATAAAGAAATTTCACCTTTTATTTATCAACAATTTTGTTACAATTCGCTAAAAAACTACAAGAGGAAAGAACTCGATCGTCGATTTAGCTCCGCATCGTCTCCGTGAGTCGCAGATCGTCTTGGATCACTTGCTCGGTTGAAGATCGGCGTCGCTTCTAAAATGTTGAAGGCTTCTTGCTTGATTTGTACTCAAAGATCTTGAATTTTGGCTTTGGTGATTGGATTAGGGTTAGGGTGCATAAGTTGTGTCACTCAACTTGTTGGTGAATTGGAGAACAACCCCTGAGATGAAGCCTTTGGTATCCTTTTATAGCCCTCTCCTTTAGCTTCCTCTAGAAGCTTGATTATGATTAGATTCCTTCATAAGCTAGGTTTAGTTTAGCTTCCCTTATAAGCTTGGTAGTTAGGTAGAAGGCTCTAGAGTTAGTTAGTTAGGGTTAGCTTCCTTAAGAAGCTTAGAGGTTAGGGAGAAGCTTCTAGGCTTAGGTAGTTATGTAGCTTGCTTGAGAAGCTTGGACATGTTTAGCTTGAACAAAGAGCTTTGCTGTTCGGACAGAAGCTTCTGGAGTTTTCTGGAAATTGCAGTGGCTTAAATGAGTCTGGCCCTTGAAAGAAGAAATCTAACGATGAGCGACGCTGATGTCATCATCACGTGGCCGCGGATCCGCCGCGCAATGCCTGCTCCGGCCGCGGATCCGGGCCCTTTTGAAGTTTCAGTGCATGTAATTTCCTCTGATGACTGGTGCTGACTTTTTGGCACTTTTCTGATATGTGGAATCCTATTTTGCTTTCTTGATTTCTGCCAGATCTCAAATCTTGGACTTGGCGTATTTTTCTCAGCACTTTTGACAATTTCAGCTCTATTCCTGAAATTTCCTGCACAGATTCTCGAGACAAGTGTTGCGCTATACAAAGATTATGCGATGCAATGATAAACACTCAATTTCCCTAAAAAATGTTGGTTATAGAGTATAACACAAGTTATTTGGTATTTTACGGATGTTTTGCTAATATGTGCTATATTTATACCGAACACCTTTAGATGAGTGCAAATGGTAGAGAAATTGATGTGTTAAAAATGTAATATTTTTGACCGATCAAATTCCCCCAAACTTATTTTTGGTCGTCTCGAGCAAACTGTTTTATTAGAAAGAGAAGGAGAAAATAAAGAAAGAGAAAAACTAACTAGCACACTTTCGTAGGCAACACGATTGCACTGAGCATGTGCAACAAGCCTTTAAACCTTTAGGTGTCCCTAGTAGGAGGAGTGTTGTCTCCTGAGGGTTTTCAGCGGATTGCACCCACAAAATCCAATAATAAAAGGAAGACCGTGAAAGTTACATATAAAGATAAGAATTATAAAAGAAAGACTTTGAAAATTAGAGTTTCCAACTATACTAGCTTTTCGGTTGTCATGAGCCCTATCTTAATAGTTATGAAAAAATGTTAGAAATCACATCATCCCTTAATAAAACATCGTCTTTATTCTTCATTCCTATCTTTCTTCCTAACATCGATCATATAACCCTACGTGTGTGTAAAGAACATCCCTACACCTGGAGAATTCAATTCAAGCTGTCATACTCTTGTCCATCTGCCTCAGTACTTTTTAATTTGATGAATATGTGGATTTGCTCACACATTTTCATGCGACCGTTAATACTTCTTGAGGTACTAACCGACCGATTACTCATGTGCTTGCTTATTAGGTGTATTTTCCTCGTCTTGCACCACCTAAGGCTTAGCAGTGACTCCCAGACCAGTTGGTCTAAGGCACTAGGTGATAAAGCACCCTCGCTATATTTTTTATTGCTGCCTTGGTGATAACAAAACCAGTGTTCATTTTTCTCACCATTTTATATTTTATTCATTTTTTTTATTTCTTTCATACTTTGGCTTTTAGACAAGAGCATTTCAAGGTATCCTCGACTATCCCGAGCTTCAAGACGTGTGTAAGTGCGTATAGTAGGGTATCAACGTTCAAATGTTTAGCTTCCAGAATAGGAACTATTTTTCAGACTTATTTTTATCCTCAGATTAGTGACTTCCTTCATCTTACTAACCCTTGGGACAACGGCTCATAACTACTTATTACTAGTCCGTTTAAGAAAACTTCTAATTTTCTTGGTTTTCTTAAATTTTTCCAATCTTTTGGATGTAATTTTTCACTATCTAATCTTTTATTATCTTATTTATGTACAAAAAATATTTTTATATATTTTTTTTGAAATTTTTTAAATTTTTATAGGTTTTAAATGTTTTGTGCTTATGCAAAGTGATATGCAAATGATGCGAAAATAAGCACAAACCTCCCCCAAACTTGTTTTCAACGGTGTCCTCGCTGTTGCCTGCTGCTATATCACAAAAAAACTGTAAGTTTGGGAGGAAATTTATTAATGGGGGCAATAAATATGATCGTGAAAATCCTCCCCCAAACTTATTCTTTTGGCTCACCATTTTGTGTGAAAATTTTCTTTTCAAGAGCCAGAAAATATACCCCATAAACTTGAGTTAAACAATGTTAAGCTTTGAAAATCATAAGAGGGGGTCAAAATTATCGGTCGATGCCAAGCTTTGCAAAGACCGAAGGTCAACACCAACCATTCGAAGATTTTATCTGTGTAGTGCACCGGTTGGTGGAATAAGAAGTAGGGAAAGGGTAAGTGGTGAAATAGAATGTGTTTGCGTCTCATTTTGGAGAGACGACTCAGTGATTGTGATGGATTACTCGCATTCTCTTTACAGTCCAGAAGAAGGGGTGGAAGTTCAATTTCATTGTTTGGGAGATGATTCTTCTCAACACCCGTGTCATTCAAAAATGCGAGTTCTTCAGCGAAGATTTCCGCAAAAGTCTCATCAATACCCCGAAGAATAATGTCATCACAAAGTGCGGGGTGATCTTCAGACTCCAAAAACAGTTCATAATCAGTGTTGGTTGTTGACCCGGACAGCTCGAAAGAAGGGTCCGTATGTGTATGATACATAGTTGAGTCAAACAACAACATATGAAAAGAGTCAAGATCAGTATCATGAGGATCATCAATTTCGCTGCTGTCGACATCCATTAATTCGACAGAACAGACCTGAGCAGTAGGTTCGGAGGGTACACTTCCCAACTTGTAAATGTTCAGCTCAATTGGCCTATTCCCGAAGGATAGGGTCATAGAGCCATTACGACAGTTGATGATAGCGTTGGAAGTGGCCAAAAAGGGGCGACCTAGGATCACCGGAATTTGATTCCGTGGGTTCTCTACAGGCTGTGTATCAATTACAATAAAGTCCACAGGGAATACAAATTCCCCGATTTTTATCAACACATCCTCCAGTTCACCCGTAGCTTTAATGATTGATCGGTCAGCCATCTGGAGAGTGCAGTGAGCTGGTTTCAACTCTTCGATCCCTAACTGCTCATAAACCGAGAAAGAAAGCAAGTTAATACTTGCGCCAAGGTCTAGTAGAGCACGGTTGATGTGTTTTTCCTCGATAGAAATGGAAATAGTAGGATAGCCAGGATCCTTTCGTTTCCTCGGTAATTGTTGGGGGAAACCTGTGTCTACAGTCTTTGACATTAATATCTTCTTAGGCACTTGAGTCTTCCTCTTTCTAGTGCACAAGTCCTTAAGAGTTTTCGCATAAGCGGGGACTTGTTGGATTGCATCTAGAAGAGAGATGTTGATGTTAACCTGTTTCAAGATTTCAGTGATCTTCTCCATTTGTGGACTTGGTCTGTTTCCCCTTAACCGATTCGGGTAAGGAGCTTGAGCAATAAGGTCGGGGTCCAACATTGGAGAAGATCGTGTGGGTGGAAACGATCTAAGATTAGGAGTGGGGATCGTTTTCGGTGGACTAGAAGAGCTGTGCTGAGGTGTCGAGTCTTGGTGAAAACGGAGAATAGGCTCGGAAGAAAATGGTGGGGTAGACGAACTGGGGTCAGAATTAGAAGAAGAAGTGGAGGGAAAAGTCTCAGCTGGGGTATCATCGATTGATTTTTCATTGTTATCAATTTCCTCACCAACATGATTGTCAAGCACTCTTCCAGATCTCAACGTGGTGATTGCATTCACATGATGTGAATAGCTAGGATTGGGTAAAAGTTGAGCTGGAAGTTTTCCTTTCTCTTTTGCACTCATTTCGGCTTTTAATTGTGCAATTTGTTCTTCCATCGATTTAATATTCTCATTTTGAGTGCGAATGATCTTCATCATATTATCGATGGAAGATTGAAAACTTGCCGTCCCTTAGATGGATTGTTTCATTAAAGTATCCAAGGTTTGTGCTAGTGCAGAGGAATTATCAGTACCGGTTAACTGCAAAAGATTATTTGGTGCAGGTGTGTTGATCGGATTTTGAAAGTTTTGTGATTGGAAGGGGTGCTGACTCAATTGAAGTGGTTGCTGTTGTGGTGGAAGAGCCCTTTGGAAATTGTTTTGGGTTGGAACCGTGTTTTGAGTTTGTGATTGGTTCCAAGCAAAATTAGGGTGATTCCTCTAACCCTGATTATAAGTGGAAGAAAATGGATCATTTCTCGGTCTTTGTTGGAAAGCAGAGTTGATATGCTCATGACCTTGAAACGGAGAATTTAGTGGACATTCTTCCGTCAAATGAGAAGGATCAGAACATCATCCACATACAGTTTTAGAGAGTGGCATTTGATTTAGGGCGGCGGCTAAAAATTTGTTTTCTATAGTCTCGAGTTTCTTTTGCATTGCTAACATTTCAGCTCTAACTCTTATGGAAACATCCGATTGGTTATTGCCACCCCTAGACGATTGACTTACACCCACCTACTGTAAAGATCTTTCAGCGAAATCTTCTAAAAATTTCCAAGCTTCACCATCATCTTTGGTCATGAAAGTGCCTTGACACATGGATTCAAGGGTCTGTTTTATGGTAGGATTAATGCCCTCATATATGATTCTGCACAGATCCCATCTAGGAATTCCGTGATGTGGACATTTGACTAACAGATCCTTAAAGCGTTCAAAACACTTTGAAAATGGTTCATTTGGAAGTTGGGTGAATTGATTTATTTCGCTACGGACTCGAGCTGTTTTATAATTGGGGTAGAATTTCTTTAGTAACGCTTTTACGAATTCTTCCTAGTTTGAAATGGAATGTGCGGTAGTGTTATACAGCCACTTCTCGGCTATATCGCACAAAGTGAATGGGAGAAGACGAAGACGCATAGCATCCACAGAAAGCTGTGAGGTACCCATCATAGCGCATACATTTTCAAATTTGGTGATAAAGACATATGCGTCTTCAGACTCGAGACCGTGATATTTGGGTAGAAAATTGATGTATTGGGGTTTTATTTCAAAATTTTCCCCGTTGGTTGGTGGAATGGTGAGACAGGTCGAAAGAGGACCTCGCATAGGATAACATCTCTCCTGGAGAGAGATGCGGGGTGGATTCTGCGCACCTGCGGACGGCGGCAGAGTAGTGGTAAAGAAGTTCGATGGAGAACCGTCCATCGAAGTGGGTGTGGTGGTGGGTAAAGAAGAAGTAGACGTAGAATTACCGACTTTGGGGTCGATAGGGGGAACGCGGATAAGACGGGCACTAGAATCCCGTGTCCAGCCTATCTTGCACTAAAGGGTTTAGTACAAGTGGCAGCGTTGTGATAATTAAGGAAAATGTGGATTGGTGTTTGTTTTGAAAAAGATACAGATTTTTGAAAAAATGATGCAAATCACAACAAATGCACACACAACCCTAAGTCTAATGGTCACCTAGATCAAGTCTCTAGACCGCTCCTAACTGCCAGAAGACAAATCGTAGGATCAATCCTCTATTACCTCTTTGTCCCTCCTGTGGCCAGGTAAGTGCCAGGTAAGTGGGAGGTTCTCCACTACGTAAGTAGTAGGCCTAATTAAGTAACCACTTGCCTTAGACAAACTTGCCTTAGACACCACAAAAGAAACGCGGATAAGCAATAGATTACCCACGACCTTCTCCTGTCCTAAGTGAGCGCGACGGTCCTTAGAGTCATGTCTAGATTTCTTTTAGTTAATGAGGGTAATGCGGATGCAGTTTTATGATTTTCGGGGCATAGAAAGGGTAATGAACTCCCCACCTAATCTTAATTTGGTTTTTGCCCCTTAATTTCCGTATTAAAAATGCAAACAATCAAGATCAAACATGCACAATTTTTTTATTTTTGCGGCGCTGCGAATTTTTGCAAAGAAACCTGCAGAAATTGGTTAATGGAGCAGATTAAGGAGGAGATAAGAAAGTAAGAGAGGGCCTGAGAAATTTTTGTGCACTGTAGCCTTCAATGCGCCGCGCTTCCGCCGCGTTAAGCCTTTACTGCCGCGGATCCGCCGCAGTTCAAAGAGGTCCCTGCACAAAATTTTTACCGAATACTTCTGTTGCCTCACTGAGCTCTCTGGACTATTCAGAAAATTTTTCCTCGCGCTCCACAGATTCTAGATTTCCTCGCAACAAATCACAACAAATAGTTTAGTGTTTGTGCGAATTTAGATCTAAAAATTCTGATGGAATAAATTTTTCAACTCAAATTTCAAAAACGAACAAATTAGCACACGATCCCCGGCAACGGCGCCATTTGATTGAATGAAATCTCGGTGTGTAGGTAGAAAATGTATAGAAATCACAACCCAAGAAATTTGTAAACCGCAATCAATAACGGTGTCGATTGTAGCGCGTTAGCGAGTGCGGATCGTCCACAGGGAAAGTGAGATCCGTTCGAATTTGAATTAGATGGGTCGAAAGTTAAAGAAGAAAAGAAAAGACAATTCGATTCAAGATTTTAAAAGTGAATTTCAAGAATTATCTAGATCGAAATCTAATATCAAGAAAACATTAAAATCAAGAATTAAGAATTGATGATATCCAATCAAATTAGGTTTCAAGAATTGAAGTGAGGCTCGTAGAAATCGATTGAATCTATAGAAGTGATGAAAACTAGTAATTACGTTTTCTTATCCATTAATGATTTGATACTAGATCAATGACGATCAATCGAGGTTTAAGGATCTTTTGAAGGAACTAGGGTTTCTTCATCTCATCCTTTGTTCTTTCGATGAATCTCATTCAAAAACTAGCCTCTAGTAAATTGAATTACCGATCGTTGATCTCTAGTTACGAGCGAAAACATTCAAGAAAGCATCTCGCTCGAAACTAGGTTGTCGATGATTCAATTTTCAAGAGTTTACAAAACTTATAGGAATTAAGAATCGTTTCAAGATTTGTAACATCATCATCTATTGATTCTCTCGACTCCTCCACGAGCGGAGTTTTTACTCAACCATCATATCAAAGAACACAATCAAGAATTGAGATCTAATCATAATGCTCAAATATAGAAGTAAGCAAGATAAAGAAATTTCACCTTTTATTTATCAACAATTTTGTTACAATTCGCTAAAAAACTACAAGAGAAAAGAACTCGATCGTCGATTTAGCTCCGCATCGTCTCCGTGAGTCGCGGATCGTCTTGGATCACTTGTTTGGTTGAAGATCGGCGTCGCTTCTAAAAGGTTGAAGGCTTCTTGCTTGATTTGTACTCAAAGATCTTGAATTTTGGCTTTGGTGATTGGATTAGGGTTAGGGTGCACAAGTTGTGTCACTCAACTTGTTGGTGAATTGGAGAACAACCCCTGAGATGAAGCCTTTGGTATCCTTTTATAGCCCTCTCCTTTAGCTTCCACTAGAAGCTTGATTATGATTAGATTCTTTCATAAGCTAGGTTTAGTTTAGCTTCCCTTATAAGCTTGGTAGTTAGGTAGAAGGTTCTAGAGTTAGTTAGTTAGGGTTAGCTTCCTTAAGAAGCTTGGAGGTTAGGGAGAAGCTTCTAGGCTTAGATAGTTATGTAGCTTGCTTGAGAAGGTTGTATATGTTTAGCTTGAACAAAGAGCTTTGCTGTTCGGACAAAAGCTTCTGGAGTTTTCTGGAAATTGCAGTGTCTTAAATGAGTCTGGCCCTTGAAAGAAGAAATCTAACGAAGAGCGACGCTGACGTCATCATCACGTGGCCGCGGATCCGCCGCGCAATGCCTGCTCCGGCCGCGGATCCGCGGCCCTTTTGAAGTTTCAGTGCATGTAATTTCCTCTGATGACTGGTGCTGACTTTTTGGCACTTTTCTGATATGTGGAATCCTATTTTGCTTTCTTGATTTCTGCCAGATCTCAAATCTTGGACTTGGCGTATTTTTCTCAGCACTTTTGACAATTTCAGCTCTATTCCTGGAATTTCCTGCACAGATTCTCGAGACAAGTGTTGCGCTATACAAAGATTATGCGATGCAATGATAAACACTCAATTTCCCTAAAAAATGTCGGTTATAAAGTATAACACAAGTTATTTGGTATTTTACGGATGTTTTGCTAATATGTGCTATATTTATACCGAACACCTTTAGATGAGTGCAAATGGTAGGAAAATTGATGTGTTAAAAATGCAATATTTTTGACTGATCAAATTCCCCCAAACTTATTTTTGGTCGTCTCGAGCAAACTGTTTTATTAGAAAGAGAAGAAGAAAATAAAGAAAGAGAAAAACTAACTAGCATACTTTCGTAGGCAACACGATTGCACTGAGCATATGCAACAAGCCTTTAAACCTCTAAGTGTCCCTAGTAGGAGGAGTGTTGTCTCCTGAGGGTTTTCAGCGGATTGCACTCACAAAATCCAATAATAAAAGGAAGACCGTGAAAGTTACATATAAAGATAAGAATTATAAAAGAAAGACTTTGAAAATTAAAGTTTCCAACTATACTAGATTTTCGGTTGTCATGAGCCCTATCTTAATAGTCATGAAAAAATGTTAGAAATCACATCATCCCTTAATAAAACATCGTCTTTATTCTTCATTCCAATCTTTCTTCCTAACATCGATCATATAACCCTACGTGTGTGTAAAGAACATCCCTACACCCGGAGAATTCAATTCAAGCTGTCATACTCTTGTCCATCTGCCTCAGTACTTTTTAATTTGATGAATATGTGGATTTGCTCACACATTTTCATGCGACCGTTAATACTTCTTGAGGCACTAACCGACCGATTACTCATGTGCTTGCTTATTAGGTGTATTTTCCTCGTCTTGCACCATCTGAGGCTTAGCAGTGACTCCCAGACCAGTTGGTCTAAGGCACTAGGTGATGAAGCACCCTCGCTATATTTTTTTATTGCTGCCTTGGTGATAACAAAACCAGTGTTCATTTTTCTCACCATTTTATATTTTATTCATTTTTTTTTATTTCTTTCATACTTTGGCTTTTAGACAAGAGCATTTCAAGGTATCCTCTACTATCCCGAGCTTCAAGACGTGTGTAAGTGCGTATAGTAGGGTATCAACGTTCAAATGTTTAGCTTCCAGAATAGGAACTATTTTTCAGACTTATTTTTATCCTCAGATTAGTGACTTCCTTCATCTTACTAACCCTTGGGACAACGGCTCATAACTACTTATTACTAGTCCGTTTAAGAAAACTTCTAATTTTCTTGGTTTTCTTAAATTTTTCCAATCTTTTAGATGTAATTTTTCACTATCTAATCTTTTATTATCTTATTTATGTACAAAAACTATTTTTATATATTTTTTTTGAAATTTTTTAAATTTTTATAGGTTTTAAATGTTTTGTGCTTATGCAAAGTGATATGCAAATGATGCGAAAATAAGCACAAACCTCCCCCAAACTTGTTTTCAACGGTATCCTCGCTGTTGCCTGCTGCTATATCACAAAAAAACTGTAAGTTTGGGAGGAAATTTATTAATGGGGGCAATAAATATGATCGTGAAAATCCTCCCCCAAACTTATTCTTTTGGCTCACCATTTTGTGTGAAAATTTTCTTTTCAAGAGCCAGAAAATATACCCCATAAACTTGAGTTAAACAATGTTAAGCTTTGAAAATCATAAGAGGGGGTCAAAATTATCGGTCGATGCCAAGCTTTGCAAAGACCGAAGGTCAACACCAACCATTCGAAGATTTTATCTGTGTAGTGCACCGGTTGGTGGAATAAGAAGTATGGAAAGGGTAAGTGGTGAAATAGAATGTGTTTGCGTCTCATTTTGGAGAGACGACTCAGTGATTGTGATGGATTACTCACATTCTCTTTACAGTCCAGAAGAAGGGGTGGAGGTTCAATTTCATTGTTTGGGAGATGATTCTTCTCAACACCCGTGTCATTCAAAAATGCGAGTTCTTCAGCGAAGATTTCCGCAAAAGTCTCATCAATACCCCGAAGAATAATGTCATCACAAAGTGCGGGGTGATCTTCATACTCCAAAAACAGTTCATAATCAGTGTTGGTTGTTGACCCGGACAGCTCGAAAGAAGGGTCCGTATGTGTATGATACATAGTTGAGTCAAACAACAACATATGAAAAGAGTCAAGCTCAGTATCATGAGGATCATCAATTTCGCTGCTGTCGACATCCATTAATTCGACAGAACAGATCTGAGCAGTAGGTTCGGAGGGTACACTTCCCAACTTGTAAATGTTCAGCTCAATTGACCTATTCCCGAAGGATAGGATCATAGAGCCATTACGACAGTTGATGATAGCGTTGGAAGTGGCCAAAAAGGGGCGACCTAGGATCACCGGAATTTGATTCCGTGGGTTCGCTGCAGGCTGTGTATCAATTACACTAAAGTCCATAGGGAATACAAATTCCCCGATTTTTATCAACACATCCTCCAGTTCACCCCTAGCTTTAATGATTGATCGGTCAGCCATCTAGAGAGTGCAGTGAGCTGGTTTCAACTCTTCGATCCCTAACTGCTCGTAAACCGAGAAAGGAAGGAAGTTAACACTTGCGCCAAGATCTAGTAGAGCACGGTTGATGTGTTTTCCCCCGATAGAAATGGAAATAGTAGGATAGCCAGGATCCTTACGTTTTCTCGGTAATTGTTAGGGGAAAGCTGTGTCTACAGTCTTTGACATGAATATCTTCTTGGGCACTTGAGTCTTCCTCTTTCTAGTGCACAAGTCCTTAAGATTTTTCGCATAAGCGGGGACTTGTTGGATTGCATCTAGAAGAGGGATGTTGATGTTAACCTGTTTCAAGATTTCAGTGATCTTCTCCATTTGTGGACTTAGTCTGTTTCCCTTTAACCGATTCGGGTAAGGAGCTTGAGCAATAAGGTCGGGGTCCAACATTGGAGAAGATCGTGTGGGTGGAAACGATCTAAGAATAGGAGTGGGGATCGTTTTCGGTGGACTAGAAGAGCTGTGCTGAGGTGTCGAGCCTTGGTGAAAATGGAGAATAAGCTCGGAAGAAAATGGTGGGGTAGACGAACTGGGGTCAGAATTAGAAGAAGAAGTGGAAGGAAAAGTCTCAGCCGGGGTATCATCGATTGATTTTTCATTGTTATCAATTTCCTCACCAACATGATTGTCAAGCATTCTTCCAGATCTCAACGTGGTGATTGCATTCACATGATGTGAATAGCTAGGATTGGGCAAAGGTTGAGCTGGAAGTTTTCCTTTCTCTCTTGCACTCATTTCGGCTTTTAATTGTGCAATTTGTTCTTCCATCGATTTAATATTCTCATTTTAAGTGCGAATGATCTTCATCATATTATCGATGGAAGATTGAAAACTTGCCGTCCCTTGGATGGATTGTTTCATGAAAGTATCCAAGGTTTGTGCATCGTCTCCGTGAGTCGATTTAGCTCCGCATCGTCTCCGTGAATCGCGGATCATCTTGGATCACTTGCTAGGTTGAAGATCGGCGTCGCTTCTAAAAGGTTGAAGGCTTCTTGCTTGATTTGTACTCAAAGATCTTGAATTTTGACTTTGGTGATTGGATTAGGGTCAGGGTGCACAAGTTGTGTCACTCAACTTGTGGGTGAATTGGAGAACAACCCCTGAGATGAAGCCTTTGGTATCCTTTTATAGCCCTCTCCTTTTGCTTCCCCTAGAAGCTTGATTAGGATTAGCTTCCTTCATAAGCTAGGTTTAGTTTAGCTTCCCTTGTAAGCTTGGTAGTTAGATAGAAGGTTCTAAAGTTAGTTAGTTAGGGTTAGCTTCCTTAAGAAGCTTGGAGGTTAGGGAGAAACTTCTAGACTTAGGTAGTTATGTAGCTTGCTTGAGAAGCTTGGACATGTTTAGCTTGAACAAAGAGCTTTGCTGTTCGGACAGAAGCTTCTGGAGTTTTCTGGAAATTGCAGTGTCTTAAATGAGTCTGGCCCTTGAAAGAAGAAATTTGACGAAGAGCGACGCTGACGTCATCATCATGTGGCCGCGGATCCGCCGCGCAATGCCTGCTCCGGCCGCAGATTCGCGGCCCTTTTGAAGCTTCAGTGCATGTAATTTCCTCTGATGACTGGTGCTGACTTTTTGGCACTTTTCTGATATGTGGAATCCTAATTTGGTTTCTTGATTTCTGCTAGATCTCAAGTCTTGGACTTGGCGTATTTTTCTCAGCACTTTTGACAATTTTAGCTCTATTCCTGGAATTTCCTGCACAGATTCTCGAGACAAGTGTTGCGCTATACAAAGATTATGCGATGCAATGATAAACACTCAATTTCCCTAAAAAATATCGGTTATAAAGTATAACACAAGTTATTTGGTATTTTACGGATGTTTTGCTAATATATGCTATATTTATACCGAACACCTTTAGATGAGTGCAAATGGTAGGGAAATTGATGTGTTAAAAATGCAATATTTTCGACTGATCATCCGACCATGTAGAAAGTGTGGACCACATATCCAGCCATCTCTTTATCTTTGGCGGCTGATTTTTTGGACCATCATCGCGGCCCTTCGTCTTCTGGAAAGGACAGGCGATTGAAGACAGTTGGCCCAACTGGGTCCTTGGGCGACGCTGTCCGGATTGCAGCTTTCTTGACCCTCGCGGTCATGGAATTCTTCTAACCAATTTTAGCGGTTCAAAAGAGTTAGCAAGATTTACAGCCGTTTCGGCTGTCGTTGCTGGGTAACCTCGTTCTTGGAACCTTACGATGTTCAAATCAGCAGTAGCCCTAGCCTTTTTGTTGGCTCTGTATCTGAGCCTTTTTTGCCTTAGTTTCTCGATTTTGAGGGCTTGATGGGCGTCCGTCGTCCAGAAAGCCATCGTGAGTCGATTAACCGGGAGCTTAGAAAAGATACCCGATTGAGCAATTGTCAGTGGCACTGCTGGAGCTTGCCCGAGATGCCTTGTTGCTTTGTTGGTGTTGATGGTCTTGCCCCTAGCTGGGGCCAAGGAAGGTCATTCAAAAACTGACTTGCGTTTAGGTAGTGGCGCCTTCGAGATCACCACATTTGGCCTCCTGCATTTCGAGGCTGGTCTATCTGTTACTAGAGCTTGAGAAGCTGGAATGGCGCTATCTGGCATGAACAGAATAGAGCCAAATGATAGTAGCGGCTCCTCCCACTGTCGCTCGAAACTGGCTGGGTGGACCATTCTGGCGTCCATCTTCATCGTCAACCACTTTTTCGACAACTCGAACCTTCATTGCGCCCTTAAGCGGCGGGGCCTATGTGCCATGTAGGAGATGGGAGCTGTGTCGAGAGTTGAGCTTGTTCTTGGAGACATTTTTGCTGTGTCCGAAGATTGCAATTGGAAACTGTTAACCTGCACAAAGAAGCATGATTTTAGGCAATCGATATGTACATTGATTGAGTTCGCATGAACGTTTAACCCGAAATATGGGAGGAGAGAAAAGGTCCCACCGGGCGTGCCAGAATCTATCGGGTGTTTTCGTCACCCATTGAGATGGGAATACGCATTTCTTGTCAGGTGTACTACAGATTCCCCCTGCCTAGGGTAGGACGGAGTTTATTGATTATGGGGATTCGAATCTCCGGCAGCCGCGGACTAAATTGCCGTTAATTACCTCTCTCCTTTGGGGTGAGGGAACCTCCGATTGACGGGTCAAACTGGTCATGCGAACTCAAAATGCAGTGTTGTGTTTTGAAAGGGTTTTGGATATATCGGAGGCTAAGCAGAGTTACGGGGATCCCGCTACCCGGATAGCGGGCTGGGGGTCAAGAGAGCTAGCAACCCCCTTGCGGGGTACGGGGCAGCGCTCTGTTAGAAAATTTTTCCTAACGGGGGTGTATTTTGAGTGTGGAATAGTGTAGGAAAAAGTAGGGTGGGGAACGTCTTAAAGACGTTAGGGAGCTGGGCACTGGACGCTTGGGTGCTAGCGCCTCACGTGCCCGGCATGTGGGCGCTGGGCGCTAGCGCCCCACGTGCTCAGCACGTGGACGTTAGGCGCTGGGGCGTTAGCGCCCCACGTGCCCGGCACGTGGGCGCTAGGCGCCGGCGGAAAGAAGGAGGCTTTTAGCCCCTGAAATAGGAGTTAAACTCCGAAAAAGGGTTTGATTTATGGAGTTAAACTCCAACAGATCTTGAATGAGTTAAACTCCTAGAAATCTTTGGAGATGATTAAAGAGGACACCTTTCTTCTCCTCTTTAGCCATGGATTTTCTTCCGAGTCTTGGATCTTCCCAAAGTGGGAATTTTTGGAGATGGGTCTCCTTCTTCTTCCTCTTCTGTTGGCCGGATCTTGGAGGAAAGGGGGTGAGATTCAAAAATCTCTCCTTTTAGAGATCTGATGGTAGATATGAACTTCCTTTCAAGGGTTTTATGGTGAAAATTGTTTATTTTTGGGAAAGAAAGAGTTAAACTCTTGATTTAACTCAAACAAAAGAAAAAGGTTTAGAACCTTGAAGAAGGAAAAGGAGACACATAAACCCTAAATTTTTAAGGGAATAAATTCTTTTTTTTCCTTTCATCATCATGTTTCCTTTTATAGGTTTACAAATTTATACATAGCCCTTTGGGCTTTACAAAACGGCATCTTGCCTATTCTATGTCTCATGTGTTTATTTCTTTTGCACATGAGCCATGGGCTTTACAAAAATTTGGGTTTATGCCCATTTTTAATACATTATTCATGAAAATTACATCAAAATTATTTATTACATAATTTTCATCTTGGTATTGGGAGGCCAGCCGTGGGGCTCAACTTGGGCATGGGCCCAATTGATCTGGGCTTGGGCCCGCTTACTTGGGGTTCACTTTGATTTTGACTTGGTCAACCAGGGTGTATATTTTGACCCCAACACCCTACAAAACTTTTTATTATAAACTTTATATCCGTTTTAAAATATAATGACAAACAATCATCCATCTTTTCTCGTTTGAAACAAGAAAAGGGTTCACGTTTCCCTGCGGACGACTCGTACTCATCGCGGCTAACTACTAGCGACACCGTATTGATTGCGGTTATTTATAAAACACTTACTTTTTCACGATCCATGAACAGTCATGCAAGTGGACATTATTAAAGAATGATTATTAATCTAGCCTCTTTTTATGGCTAATTTTAAAGTGAAATTTTCATCAGGAATGCTTGAAATTTTCACCAGAAAATTCTTTGTCGTGTTTATTGTCTAAAACATATGAGATTTTTTCTTTCGGATTAAAACTGCAAGTGTCAAAAACCCACATTGTGTTCTGGTTACAGTAATAGAGATTGACCAATTAGACATTCAACATTTTCTCTCCAAAGTCAGATGTTTGAATCAAAATTGCAAGCGTCAGAAACCCACTTTGTGTTCTAGTCATAGTGATGATGCTCATGAGTGGGAACTCCTCAGATTGTGACACGTGGCAGATGACGTATCCTAAGACTTGCGGAAGATACGCTAGCATCATGCATCGGAGGTGCTCTCCCAGGCCCATGAGTCGGGGTACATCCCGACCTTCTATGGATGCATGGGCACTCCTATACCCGCCTTGCAACCAGCCGCCGGACTTCCTCCGTTCCCTCCTACACGCTGAGCCTTCTCAGTCCTCCCTCCTCGTCTCCGAGCTATTGCATGAACCAGTCTGCCTCGGCCCCCCGCTCGTCTCTGAGCCTCCCGCCGAGCTAAGCCTCCCCGGGCTTCTCGAAGAACACCGAGCCCAGGCTTCTTCGACACGGCTCTGTGTATCTCTCCCAAAACGAGATACGCGCCGCCCGCCATCCCCCGTTCCACGCCAGCATATCCTTCCATTAACGAACGTATCTCGTTATTAATAGGGGTTCCCGTCATTCACACTGGCGTAACGTCCGGGACGCAACTGATGGCGAAGATCTCGCGCCAGCTCGCTCTAAGCGAATGCTATAAAACCCCTCTCCCAGATGACTCAGGTAAGGAAATTCTAATCAAATAGGCCGCTACTCTGCCCAAATACTTCGACTAACTTGATCGTCGGAGGGTCCTCGGTGGTACAACCACCCTGGGGCTTCTTTGTAGGTAGCTCGGCTTCATCCAAACACAAGCCCATTGAGACCCATACGTTCGAGGAGGCAACCCTCGAAGCCAATCTCAACCGTTCACCAACACTCGCTACAGATCGACGGAGGACAACATCTGAAGGAGATCCAGAGCTCCATCAGTTGGCGCCGTCTGTGGGAAACTCTAGTTCCACTCATCCAAAGTTGATCTTCCGATCTAGAACTTATGGCGAGTGAACACCATAGCGATCGAAGCCCGAGCCGCCTCCTTCCCCACAATAGAGGCGCGAATGAGTCCATTCCTCCCCCTAACACCATCCATGCCCTCTCTGTAAGTCTATGGTAGCGCCCTGGCCGTCAATCTGACGCCAAATGCGGAACAAAAACTTTTATAACTGGCGCTATCGCATACTATAACCCGGATCTGCCATTAACGCTAAACTAACAAACTACAAAGTGGGTAGAAAGGTTATACCGAACGATCCGAGTCCTTCGGTCTTTAACCATCATCCCACGCTCCGTTGCGGCTGCTCTGATCTCATGGCTCCTCGTCGAGGTGGCACCATATATATGGATCTTTAAACGGGCTCCCGCCTCTGAACTGAGGCAACTCGGTCATCAAGTCTGCTAAAAGAGATGACCAAGATTGATGTAGAGAATGAGTAGAACACTTTGTCTCGTTGCATCCAAAACCATGGATGAACGGTTAATGAAGTTGCCTTTTTAATCGGGTAAAGAGAAAATGATCACATCAAATTTCCATTAACCAAAACTATCATCTATATTTTTCCAACCCTTTATTTTTCTCTCTCTCCAAAGGGGGGAAGGGGCCGGCCACATATATGAGGAGGTGAGGTGAGTGTAGGAGAAAGGGGAAGGTGACCATAACATTAATTGAATGAATGAGTCATTTAAACACCTTGCATAAAACAATTAAAGCATACAATGGATCATTAACCCTAGTCATCATCCATCATTTAATGCAATAATGAGTCACTAACCTAGTCACCAACTAGAAGCTTCCACATTCATGACTCACCCAAATGACTCACCCAAATGAAGAAAAGATAAATCCGCATTAAACCGAATGTTTAAGACGGGTGATAGAAAATTGGCAACTTCCAAAAGCGATCCCGAAATGAATTTCAGGATAACCCCGTAACAGCATAAATATACCCGCATTTGTATTACGACCGAATACAAATGCAACTGAGACAAAGATATTATATCTACACAGTATAATACTCGGATCCGGCTTAAACTAAAGCCCATCAGTATTATCTGCCCGAAATATGACACGTGCGTAAACGCACGTGCATTTTCCGAACCTTGCCATAAAACCATACGGTCTCTACAACGTTTCGCCCGAACTTGGGAAACTATCAGTGGGGGACTCTAATGACTCATCAGTACCCTGGCAGTGGGTTTAACCACAAGCCGTCAGCGGCACTAGCTGTGCTTAATGGCTGCCCATGTACTGACCTCAAGGGAAGCCGATGAGTGAACTCATCCTTGAACCCTACTGAGCCTAACAGTGACAATATACATACAGTCCGGTCCGTCCGTCTATGGGTATCGCATATCGGGCCTAGGGGCTGGTAACGTTAGACCCCCAATAGCGGTATAAGTCGTGTCGGAGTGTAGCCCAGAACACCCTGAGATACTACTGGAGTACCTACCAGTAAATCTCCTACCTCGGCCGAGGGTTTTGTGTAATGGCTCTCCTAGACACAGCGCGATCTCACCCCCAATACCGGGAGAGACGAATCCCCTGCCGATCCACTCACTTGCCTCCATGTGGCTCGGGACTGTACCCAAAAAAGACCTGTTTGCACGACTCCTTTGAGCCGTGGTAGGGTAGAAATCAAAGCACAGTGGGAACTCACACGAGACAAATGACAACCTCAGGTCGATGAACTAACCTGTACACATGTCACCAGGGAACTGCTATCTGACGCTAGGTATAATACCAACTAGCAAGTTCCCGGCGAGTCCTGTCCGGTGTACTCATAACCCAATGAGCACCTGTATACATCTTAGGTGATCCAACTGACACCAGTGGCTTGTGAGATCGACCACCGCCCCTCGTCGGGGTCTCGACTATATACACTAGTCTACTCCGGAGTATCGATGCCCTGTCTCGAAACTCCCACGACTAGGGACCACTACTAAGGATGTGCTTATAGACTACCCAACTCTTACGTATATGATCGCCATCATACAGTTGGTAGTCAAGCAAGATCCTAAGGGCTCTATCAACGTGTAATAGTGATCAGTCACCTGAACCTATACACGACTGATAAAGGCAAACCAGATAGCATACTATCATCTCGAGTAAGACTGTCCTACCGGTATAGGTCCTCCTTAATCATTGCAATCACGTGCCTGCGATCCAATAATTGACTTTGAGGGCACTATATCCAACACTCTCGTCACGGATCAATAGGCTTACATCCTTGGTGGAATCCCTAGCTCGCGTCCAAGCAATGGGACAGGCCCCTCCCATGGCCACTGTTCCCCACCTTTAGGATCTCGACCCCCACGGAGGGGGAAGGAACGATGCCCGTGCCGGCACCGCAGAACTGCATCCTGCTATCTCCGGCGACCACAGATCCCTTGCGGCGACCAACTCGATGACACGATGGGCGCCTCACAACTCTACACCGAGGTCCCGCGACAAAGCTCCTCGTCCTAAGGCTCATCGCGCACCCGTCCCTCCCGAAGAGGTGTCGGTTAGCTCGCCTATTCCCAGGTATGACCGGCACCCTCTCCCTCGACGGGGCCGCACAGACGACACTCATAGCGATGACTCGAGGACGACCTCGCCAGGGGACCTGAGGAACCTACTAGAGTGAAACCGGAGTCACAGTCAGGTGAAGGCCGCGAGCGGAAGGGACCATTATTCCTACTACGCCGAGTCATCGGGATACCACGGCTATCTCGACGCCCTCGAAAAGAAGATCGAGGGCATACATCGGGAAGGTCGTCCCTCAAGCGAACCGGCCAGGTATGCCGTCGACTCGCTCACGAAACCCTTCACTGAAGATTTACTCGCCGTCCAAGTCTCGTCTAGAAACAAGCCTCCAAAAGTGGCACTGTTTGATGGAAAATTCGACCGAAAGGTCAATCTGGACGTGTTCACGGCATGCATGAGCTTCCAGGACAACTTCGACGTTGTCCAATGCCGAGCGTTCCCCGCCACTCTCATCCGAGCCGGTCAAGACTGGTTCTGAGGACTCATACAACGCTCCATCTCCACCTTGATGAGCTGGCCGCACAGTTCCTCGGGCATTTCGTCGGAAACAGACGACAGAAGCGAACTGTCGACTATCTCTTTACTATAAAGAGCAGGGATAAGGAGTCCTTTAAAGGATACGTCACCCGTTTTTAAAACGCTCTCCTGGAAGTCCCCGAGCACCAGGACGAGTCGGTTATCACGGCTCTAAGGTCGGGTCTTAGGCACAAGGAGTGGCTCCGCTCCTTTGCATTAGTGCAACCTAAGACCAGGGCCAAGGTAAAGGCCTGGACCGAACGGGAAATCCAGCTTGAATCCGAGGTAAATGCGAACTTACCCCGGATTGACCAGGCCGACAAACAGAAGAGGGGTAGAGAAGAAAATAAAGCCGACCGACCAAAGCCATACTCCCCAAAGTTCCAAGAGTATACTCCACTCAACATCTTCCAAACTGAGCTGTTAGAGGAGGCAAAAGGCGAGCGATTCTTCAAGCTCCCCCCGGTCACTAATAGAACGTCCAAGCAGACCTGAGGCCCATACTGCGCTTTCCACAGGTCGCAAGGGCACCCCATCGAGAACTGCAAACAGCTCCGCAATTACATCGAGGAGTTAATACGCTCGGGGCACCTGGAGAAATACTTGCGGAAAAGCGACAAGCAGACTAGGATCAAGAGAATCATCCCCCTCCCGGCGAACTGACGATCGGCCAAATCATGGTCGTATCAGTGGGGGCGCATCAGGAGCCGGCGATATTCGCCGTCCCCTGCCGGTCGAACAAGTTATCGACCACACCCAGAAGAAGTATAAGGTATCTCAGCCCATCATCTTCACCGACGAAGACCTCCACGGGATATCCTTACCTCACAGCGACCCCCTCGTGATTACGGCATGGGTCAACCGCTACGAGGTTCAAAGGATACTGGTCGACTCAGGAAGCTCGGCGGACATTCTTTTCTACGACTGCTTCCTGCGTATGGGGCTCGGCTTGTCTGACCTGAGGCCTACTGCTCACCTTCTGTTGGGATTCACTAACCACTCCATCCCAGTAGAAGGAGTCGTTACACTCCCCATCAATATCGGGGAAATAGGCCGTACGAGTACAATACCCATAGAGTTCATCGTCGCTAGGGTTCCCTCGTCCTATAATATCCTACCGGGATGCCCGACGCTCAACTCCCTCCGGGCCTAAATTTCCACTTACCACCTTGCGATCAAGTTCCTATTAGATCAAGGAGGGGTAGGCCGGACCTACGGAAACCAGCGGGTCATGAAGATTTGCTTCACAACTACGCCCATTCCCGAGGATGGAAATGACGACCTTGTAAGCACTGACGACTTTCAGGGGTCTTTGGATACCCATGATGAGCAAAAAAAATCCGAGGAGCCCCGGTGGAGGTGCTCGTAGAGATCCCCCTCACCGAAGAGAATAATGAGCGCACCGTAAAGATCGGGTCACTTTTAACGGGGGCCAGGCGTGAAGGATTGGTCGGGTTTCTTCAGGGGAACGCGGACATTTTCGCCTGGGCACCGGCCGACATGCCCGGGATCGACCCCCAGATAATCCCGCATAAGCTTAGGGTCGACCCGACGGCCCGACCCGTCAGACAAAAGAAGCGAAGCTTCGCCCTTCTCAAGCAAAAGGCGATTGAGGATGAGGTCGACAGATTGCTAATAGCCAACTTCATACTCCCTGTGGCGTACTCAGAATGGCTAGCCAATATGGTTATGGTTAAAAAGACAAGCGGAAAATGGCAAATGTGCGTCGACTTCGCGGACCTCAACAAAGCCTGCCGAAAAGACAAATATCCCATCCCTCGGATAGATCAGCTCGTCGACAGCTCGGTGGGCCATGAATTGCTCAGTTTCCTGGACACCTTCTCCGGCTACAACCAGATCTGTATGAACCCAGCTGACGAGGAGCTTACCATGTTCACAACAGACCGGGGGGTGTACTGCTACAAGGTAATGCCCTTCGACCTCAAAAACGCCGGGGCTACATACCAACTCCTGGTCAACAGGATGTTCAAAGAACAGATCGGGAGGAACATGGGGGTTTACGTCGACGACATGCTAGTCAAGTCGACTTCATCAAACGAGCATATCAAAGATCTCGGCGAGACATTTGACGTCCTCCACAAGTACAAGATGAAGCTGAATCCGGCCAAGTGCGCGTTTGGGGTCACTAGTGGAAAATTCCTCGGATTCATGGTTACCCACCGAAGGATTGAAGCCAACCCAGAAAAGATCAGCGCCATCCTCAACATGGCCGCTCCGAAGAGCAACGTCGAGATCATGCGACTCACGGGGAGAGTGGCTGCCTATTAGTCGCTTCATGTCGAGGTCCGGAGAAAAGTGCTTCCCTCTCTTCAAAGCCTTGAGAAAAATCCCAAATGGTCGGAAGAGTGTCAGGTCACGTTCGAACAATTGAAAGTGCGCCTGGAAACTCCCCCACTATTCACCTGGCCAATCGAAGGGGACGAGCTATCACTGTACATTGCGGTTTCCGATCAGGCTGCCAGCTCGGTGCTCATCCGTGAAATCGAAGGAGTCCAAAAGCCGGTCTACTATGTAAGCCACATCTTCAAGGACGCAGAAACAAGATACCCGGCTATAGAAAAGATCTCCCTGGTGCTCATCATTGTAAGTACACGGTAGCGCCCCGGCAGTCTAACAGACGCCAAATGCGGAACAAAAACTTTTTGACTGGCGCTATCGTATACTATAACCCGGATCTGCCATTAAAACTAAACTAACAAACTACAAAGTGGGTAGAAATGTTATACCGAATGATCCGAGTCCTTCGGTCTTCAACCATCATCCCACGCTTTGTTGCGGCTGCTCCGATCTCCTGAATCTCCAGTCTTCTCGTCCAGGTGGCACCACGTCGACGGATCTTTAAACGGGCTCCCGCCTCTGAACCGAGGCAACTCGATCATCAAGTTTGCTAAAAGAGATGACCAAGATTGATGTAGAGAATGAGTAGAACACTTTGTCTCACTTCGTCCAAAGCCATGGACGAACGGTTAATGAAGTTGCCTTTTGGATCGGGTAAATGGGAAATGAGTAGATTAATTTCCATGAACCATAATCTTTTTTTATCAAATGAACAACCATCATCCTTACAAGAGAATGGCCGGCCACTATAAGGAGGTGGGGGGAGGGGGTGAGTGTAGGAAGCAAGGAGGGTAACCATAACATTAAATGAATGGGCGAGTCAAATAAACACCTTGCATTAACATTAATGCATGAATGATTCATCTCACCTAGTCACCCTTTCATTAAATGCAACCATTAAAGAACTAATGACTCACTAGCCACCTCATCATCCTAGTCATCATTTAGAAGCTTCCACACTCATCAAGAAAAGATAAATCCGTATTTAACCGAATGTTAAATACGGGTGATAGAAAACTGGAAACTGGCAACTTCCAAAAGCGATCCCGAAATGAATTTCAGGATAACCTCGTAACAGTATAAACATACCCGCATTTGTATTACGACCGAATACAAATGCAACTGAGACAAAGATATTATATCTATACAGTATAATACTCGGATCCGGCTTAAACCAAAGTCCACCAGTATTATCTGCCCGAAATATGACACGTGCGTAAACGCACGTGCATTTTCCGAACCCTGCCATAAAACCATACGGCCTCTACAACGTTTCGCCCGAACTTAGGAAACTGTCTGTGGGGGACTCTAATGACTCATCAACACACTGGCACTGGGTATAACCACTAGCACTTCAGAGGTACAAACTGTACGTAACGGTTGCCTATGTATTGATTGGAAGGGAAGCTAACGAGCGAACTCATCCAGAAACCCTACTGAGCCTGACAGTGACAATATCCGTACAGTCCGGTCCGTTCGTCTAAGAGTATCGCATATCGAGTTTAGGGGGTGGATAAAATCAGACCCCTAATAACGCGATAATTCGTGTCGGTATGAAGCCCATCACCACCTGAGAAACTACTGATCCAAATCTGTAATTCTCCACTACCTCGGCCGAGGATTTCTAGTGATGGCCACTCGTGCACTGTGCGACATCAACCCCCAATACCGGGAGAGATGAATCCTCGACGATCCGCTCACTGCCTCCATGTGGCTCGGGGCTGTACCAAAAAAATACCTGTTTGCACGTCTCCTTTGAGCGTGGTAGGGTAGAAATCAAAGCACAGTGGGAATTCACACGAGACAAATGACGATCTCAGGTCGACAAACTAACCTGTACACATGTCACCAGGGAACTGCTATATGACGATATATATAATACCAACTAGCATGTTCCCGGCGAGTCCTGTCCGGTGTACTCAATGAGCACCTATATACATCTTAGGTGAACCAACTGACACCAATGGCTTGTGAGACCGGCCACCAGCCCTCGTCGGGGTCTCGACTGTATACACTAGTCTACTCTGGAGTATCGATGCCCTGTCTCGAAACTCCCACGACTAGGGACACTTTAAGGATGTGCTTACAGACCCCAGCTCCCACGTATATGATCGCCATCATACTGCTGGCAGTCAAGCAAGAATCCTATGGGCTCTATCAACATGCAATAGTGAACTAAAGCATGTATACGATGATAAAGACAAACCAGATAGCATACTATCATCTCGAGTAAGACAGTCATGTCGGTATAGGTCCTCCCTCAATCATTGCAATCACGTACCTGCGATCCAATAATTGACGTAGAGGGCACTATATCCAACAATCTCCCACTTGCACTTAAGGCTATTATTGCGATGACGCATACTCATAGCCTCAGTGAGTGGATCCGCCATGATGTTTCTTTCTATGTCTCTCTTAATCTCAAGTTCGCGGAGAAATCCATCTCCCGAATCGAGTAATACCTGTCTTAGAATATGTCTGGATATCTGATGGGACCTAGTTCATAAATGAACTCTAAATCCAAACTTCTTAGACTGTAGTGATCACTGAACCTAATCAGTATCCAGCACCATGCCTTGCACAGTATCCTCTTGGACTACCTGTCCATAATACTGTCCCTCGTCAGAAGGAAAACTATAACTCTGACAATCACTCTGTCATCCAGGTCACCTTGGAAGCCTGGAATGATAACCGTCTCCTCAAGGAGGCTGCCATTATCAAATCCATAGAACATCCATTCATGTTCTAAAACTGCTTCCTAATGTTTCTCCAGGATTGGATTAATATAAACTTATCGCATCTAGTGCAAAAACAACATCTGGTGTGGTACTTGACATCTCACGATTGACTCAATTGCCTAAGCAAGTGATCTGCTAATCATGCGCATCCCTCTCTCCTTTAGTCTATAAGACACCTTTAGAGAGGGTGACTCCATCAACTGCAGGTACACCACCATGCCAGGAGTCATCTATTCTAAATACCTTTAGAATACTGTCAAAGTACCCTAATTGGGAAACTACCCAAATCTAGATCTAAAACCATAAATTTAGAAACCAGAATGTCTGATATTATATCCATATCCTTTGTGGAGAAACAACTGTGTGACGACCACAATATAACCGATCGCAGTATAGGAATTTTACTTCCTACTCTGTGTATGTCATCCAAATACCAGGACATCACACCCTACTACCTTCTCCACAGATCCATCCCCTATTCTGATGAAGTCAAACCCATGACTGTCACATCAAAAATAGATGATCTATCTCCGCTATATCTGCTCAAGTCTATAAATAGACATAAGCTCCTTGCCCACTTTGCTTCCGCTGCTCCCACTGACCACAACAACCCTCTGGCAGAATAATATATACGTCCACTTCTAAAGCTAGTTTAGAATGACGCTATACTTAATCTCCTGCCGGGTCTCATAGCCTGGAACAACAGTAGTGTCAAGTCTGGGTAAACAAGAACCCCCCTGTCACCGTCCTTGAGGCTACCGGAGTACCTCTCGGGTGTCTGAGCTTACACTCCATATCTGCGGAGTGGCTAATGGAATGTCAAACCTGATTGAATATATAGGTCCTATTAAATTTTCCGTAATCGTTTGCGATTCTGGAATCACTTCCAGTTCTACCATACTCCCACTACTGTTTTCTGAAAAAATCCATTTTACTAAAACTGTGGCGAGTCAAGAACAATATCACTATTGATCTTTCAGATGGTAGAAAATCAACCCTCGTCAAAGCCAGGGTCAACCCACAAACTGCCATTACAGAAACGTGCCTTGAGTTATCCAAAGTCTGGTTTTAAGCATAAGCTGGACAACTCCCCATACCTTAACATCGTTAAGATATGAACCATTCTATATTCAATATAGAAATTTTGGCACTTATTTAATTGGAACCAGATTCTAAACCTGCAACTGTTTCCAGTGCATATCAACTCAATGGAGAAAGGCTAATCAGCATTACTCAACTTAGGAATCTATCCAATTATGAGTAACCAGAAAGAGAAATAAGTTTCTCAAAACCATTACTATCATCTGAATACCAATCACAAGTATCTACATCTTCGATTTCTTTAAAGAATCCCGATACTTGTGACATCTGGTTCTCTACTTTATTCTTATACCCACAACTTCTCAAAACTTAGACATTGTATTTCTACGAAACACTTGTCTAAAAACTAGAGAAGTTACAAGTAAACAAAACAGAGTATGAGGACCAATCCCTTTGTCTTGATGGACACTGGACAACATATAATACTCTGTATAAGTTCGCTGAGGTTGAATAACTCAAAACCTGTGCATCGTAGGTTGAAAAGTGTACTTATGGTTTAAGAAATACTCCATTGTTTAATGCTCCTTACCCAATCGTCAACTGATATAGGTAAATGTCACGGACATTATTTCAAAAAGTTATATCTCACTTTTAAAAATAAACGTACAGATATATCATTTTGAAATTGGTGCACAACAACGGATACTCAAAACCAAATACATGCCGTCCGGCAAAAACTCAGGCGACTTCCTCAAATATCACCAATTACAACGAATTCCGATATAATGAGGATGATCACCTTATTCCCAATAACCTACTCCCACTCATCATCTGTAAAACCATACAGATGTGAGAATCTTACCTGGTAAATACATACCTTGGAGTAAGTATCTAATCGGGAAATCGGTTTTCCTTTAACAATGCACTGAAACATGAAAATGTTTCATAGGGGTATTCTGGTATTCCTAGTAATGCCTCTTCCATAATCCAATTCATGACTTTAACTGTATATTTTATTGCCATCTCTCCAAATCCCTTTATTTGTCTTTATTCATTACCTTCTGTACACCATCGTTAAGCTAAATGGTTTTCTTCCTTCCCTACCGTTCGGCACCAGCCTATGGTTTGGAAGAAGACTATCCAGTAAGCATAATAGGCGTACTCTCCTAAACCAAGGAGTACTCGTATCTTGAGAGAATGTGATGATAAAAGACAACTGAATAATACCTTATTCTATTTCTCCCGAACTGGGAAAAAACCAAAGGTGAAAATAGGAGTGGCGATGAAGTATGCGGTTTGGTCATGAATGATAACAGTCGCAATTTACTTTGCCCTCTTTCTAATCATTTTATTTTGTCTTTAGTTATTACCTTCTGTATACCCTACTTAGGCTAATTGGTGTTCTTCATTCCCTACCTTTCGGCACCTGCCTATGGTTTGGAATAAGACTATCCAATAAGCGTAATAGGTGTACTCTCCTAAACTAAGGAGCCCTCGCAACCTGAGAGAAGGTGATAATAAAAGACAACTGAATAAACCAATTCTTTTTCTCCTGAACCTGGATCCATCCTCAAAGAAGTCCCTTCTAGTTCGTATATAACCATACGATGGATCTATCCAATGGAAGTGGATGTCCGTAGTAATACTGGGTGTTCTGAGAAATGCAAAGGGTAAAAGAAGGAGCGGCAATGACTTATGCAACTAAGACAATCCAAAGGCCGGTATTTTAAGAAGGTTCGGTCAACTTGGTCACTGATCATATTCTAGGGTCGGTCAAAGGTCGCTGCCAAAGAGAGAGAGAAAAGAAAAACTCTGTGTGCACTCTAACCTAGATCAGAATGGTTATCACTTTATCTAATCAGGAAACCTCCCTCTGTAATCTCAAATTCTCCTCCAAACCCGAAAGAAGAATTAGTCGGGATCATCCGAAGAGTAAACCAACTCATCAGTGAGAATCGGGATCCAATTATCATCGCATGATAACTTGATGGAAGCCACTCAAGTTATCACATTCCAGAAGGTATGCGCATGCCTGACAAGTTTCCTGTATGTTTGAAACTCCCGATGTGATTTTTGTCTCATGCTCTTATGACCTTGACTTTAGTCAACAAATCATAAGTCACATGTCAAGTTCTACCCGTCATTATCCAGGTTGATTTGAACCCACCCGTACATACCCTTGACTTTAGTCAACAAGGTAATACGACTGTCCCAAACCAACGCATCTATCTATGCAACAGATGAATACCTAGCAACTACCAAACACTATGCCTTGACTTTAGTTAACAAACATAGCTTGAATACTACTGACTATCCATAAGAAATGACGGAGGGCTACGGCTGGTTTTTGGCGAAAAACCTTTAACGTAATGAACTTGATCTCGTTGAAGGAACTTGATAGCTTTTTATAAAAATATAGTGACGAAAACGTTTGCTAAAGAGGTCACTCCCGGTGAAGGGATCTCGGCTCTTTCTTCGTGGAATGAGGTGCGGGATATTCTAACTGAATACCGCTATGCATAGCAACTTGTAATCGACTATAGTGAAGTTATTACCCTGACGTAAACTTCTGCCCAAGGGGTCACTCCCGGTGAAGGGATATCTGCCCTTGCCTCGTCGAATGAGGTGCAGGATATTCTAACCGAATATCACTATGCATAACAAAAAGAAACGTCTTTGTAATAACACTTTTAAAACTGTTCCAACAACATCAAATATAGGTTTGTTTTTCTTGCATTGATTAGAATCAATGCAGTCCCATCAAATCATCACACCAGAAAAAAACGAAAAATAAAATGTACGTATATGCCATCCGCATTCGCCACTGGGTCCTGTCATCACCCGTTAGGTTACTTAACTAACGACAGAGCAGGGACTGGACTAGCACGGGTGTAAAACATATACAACATCTAATAGTATATAAACCAATATACAGTAATCGCTCTAGGCATGATAATATGCAACATTACAGAAAAGTAATAAGCATCACAGAACAATACAGATAATCTGAGATCCCTGGATTTCACAGAGCCGCTACTGAAACCCGACGTTCCCCTGGTCGTGTGGATAGCCCGTGCAATGAAACCTAGACCCCTACGGGTGCGGCAAGTTACCCTCCAAAACCTGAAGAGAGGCAGCCTCCTACAGCATTGTGAATGGACCACCCGGCACTTCACGGAATCCGGTAACTTGAGCTCCCCTCCTTGGGTCAACCTGTACCCCCTACGAGTGCGGCGAATAGTCTGCCAATTCTAGAGTGAGGCACCTCTGCCTCTCAAAACCATGAGATACGGACCCGTTGCCCTCCAGAACCCGGCTATCGGTGCACTCCATCGCGAGGTAAACCTAGTACAGAAATAAAAATATGTACAACGGGTACATCGACCTCAGCCCGGTTATGCCCCAAAAGAATATTATACAAACAGGCAGTGACGGCAGTCCACATGTTGGACGCTCGCCCCGCAATGTCAAATGTACAAATAAATTCAAACAGCACTACCATTGCACACTGCTATCTACCACGACATATCCGCAACAATACAGCACAACACAGAACATCAACGCGAATGTCACGTTCGCAAATCCGTCTAAAAGAACCATAGCAATTAGACGCAATTTACCGCTCGAATGACATTCCCGGTCGGAGATATAATGTAATTAATGCATACTAACAAGTTTAAAATTTCGATCGACAAAATTTCCCGAAATGGGCCCCACGTACATCTGGTGTACAGTAATAAAATCTGGGCCCAAAAGAACAGTACCAAAAACCACAATTCACTGTGTAAAGCTCACTGGAAAAATTTAGTGCACTGTTACCACATACTGGCCGCGGTTCCGCGGTCAAACCCTAGCTTTGACCGCGGATCCGCGGCGGTACTGTGGGATCACGTGCCCAAATTTTCCCAGAATGCTTAAAAAAGCCTGCTCCGTTTTCTGTGATATGTAAAATAATTTTTATACCCTTTAAATAATCGACAGAAACTTTTGTGTAGAAAATTGCGATTTTTGAAAATCCGTTCGATCGATATTTTAAATGCGTTAGCACAAATTAGTAAAGCTTAATGGTGAGGCTCTGATACCACTGTAAGTACACGGTAGCGCCCCGGCAGTCTAACAGACGCCAAATGCGGAACAAAAACTTTTTGACTGGCGCTATCGTATACTATAACCCGGATCTGCCATTAAAGCTAAACTAACAAACTACAAAGTGGGTAGAAATGTTATACCGAACGATCCGAGTCCTTCGGTCTTCAACCATCATCCCACGCTTTGTTGCGGCTGCTCCGATCTCCTGAATCTCCAGTCTTCTCGTCCAGGTGGCACCATGTTGACGGATCTTTAAACGGGCTCCCGCCTCTGAAACGAGGCAACTCGGTCATCAAGTTTGCTAAAAGAGATGACCAAGATTGATGTAGAGAATGAGTAGAACACTTTGTCTCACTTCGTCCAAAACTATGGACGAACGGTTAATGAAGTTGCCTTTTGGATCGGGTAAATGGGAAATGAGTAGATTAATTTCCATGAACCATAATCTTTTTTTTATCAAATGAACAACCATCATCCTCACAAGAGAATGGCCGGCCACTATAAGGAGGTAGGGAGGGGGGTGAGTGTAGGAAGCAACGAGGGTAACCATAACATTAAATGAATGGGTGAGTCAAATAAACACCTTGCATTAACATTAATGCAAGAATGATTCATCTAACCTAGTCACCCTTTCATTAAATGCAACTATTAAAGAACTAATGACTCACTAGCCACCTCATTATCCTAGTCATCATCTAGAAGCTTCCACACTCATCAAGAAAAGATAAATCCGTATTTAACCGAATGTTAAATACGGGTGATAGAAAACTGGAAACTGGCAACTTTCAAAAGCGATCCCGAAACGAATTTCAGGATAACCCCGTAACAGTATAAACATACCCGTATTTGTATTACGACCGAATACAAATGCAACTGAGACAAAGATATTATATCTACACAGTATAATACTCGGATCCGACTTAAACCAAAGCCCACCAGTATTATCTGCCCAAAATATGACACGTGCGTAAACGCACGTGCATTTTCCGAACCCTGCCATAAAACCATACGGCCTCTACAACGTTTCGTCCGAACTTGAGAAACTGTCTATGGGGGACTCTAATGACTCATCAACACACTGGCACTGGGTATAACCACTAGCACGTCAGAGGTACAAGCTATACGTAACGGTTGCCTATGTATTGATTGGAAGGGAAGCTAACGAACGAACTCATCCAGAAACCCTACTGAGCCTGACAGTGACAATATCCGTACAGTCCGGTCCGTTCGTCTAAGAGTATCGCATATCGAGTCTAGGGGGGTGGATAAAGTCAGACCCCTAATAACGCGATAATTCGTGTCGGTATGAAGCCCATCACCACCTGAGAAACTACTGATCCAAATCAGTAATTCTCCACCACCTCAGCCGAGGATTTCTAGTGATGGCCACCCGTGCACTGTGCGACATCAACCCCCAATACCGGGAGAGACGAATCCCCGACGATCCGTTCACTGCCTCCATGTGGCTCGGGACTGTACCCAAAAAATACATGTTTGCACGTCTCCTTTGAGCATGGTAGGGTAGAAATCAAAGCACAGTGGGAACTCATATGAGACAAATGACGATCTCAGGTCGACAAACTAACCTGTACACATGTCACCAGGGAACTGCTATCTGACGATATATATAATACCAACTAGCATGTTCCTGGCGAGTCCTGTCCGGTGTACTCAATGAGCACCTATATACATCTTAGGTGAGCCAACTGACACCAATGGCTTGTGAGACCGGCCACCGCCCCTCGTCGGGGTCTCGACTGTATACACCAGTCTACTCTGGAGTATCGATGCCCTGTCTCGAAACTCCCACGACTAGGGACACTTTAAGGATGTGCTTACAGACCCCAGCTCCCACGTATATGATCGCCATCATACTGCTGGCAGTCAAGCAAGAATCCTATGGGCTCTATCAACATGCAATAGTGAACTAAAGCATGTATACGATGATAAAGATAAACCAGATAGCATACTATCATCTCGAGTAAGACAGTCATGTCGGTATAGGTCCTCCCTCAATCATTGCAATCACGTACCTGCGATCCAATAATTGACTTAGAGGGCACTATATCCAACAATCATGGCCTCACGGAAGCTGCGGCACTACTTCCAGGCGCACACTATCCTAGTCCTCATCGAGCGTCCCTTAGGGGCTATTCTCGCCTCCCCCGAGTCATCCGGTCGCTTGGAGAAATAGAGGTGGGAGCTGTCCTAATTCGACATCAAGTATCGCCCGAGGCAAGCTATCAAAGCACAAGTCCTAGCAGAATTCATCGTCGAATGTACTATCCCCAACAAGGAGGCGGCGCCACAGCCCCCGATCGTAGAGGGATCCGACTCCGTCCCCGACTGGGTCCTCTACGTCGATGGATCCTCTACCGAGGAGGGGAGCGGGGCCGGCCTAGTCATCCGAGGCCCGAGTGAGGCGGAGATGGAGTACTCTTTGAAGCTCGGGTTCAAGGCCTCAAACAACGTTGCGGATTACGAAGCTTTGCTAGCTGGACTACGAATCGCCTTTGGAGTGGGGCTGAAGACAATCCGCATCCGCAATGACTCCGGCCTTGTCGTGGGCCAGTGACCAGCCGATTCGAAGCCCGGGAACCTCTAATGATAAAATATCTGGCCGAGGTAAAAAGACTACGAAAAGACTTCGACGAAATTCAAGTGGAACAGATTCCTCGGCACCTAAACGCTTAGACCGACCCCCTGAGCAAGCTAGCTTCCTCCCACACGGCTAATAATAAGAGGAATATCCTCTTCGAGGTCCTACAACGGCCCAGCGTGGAAGACAGGGAGACGACACTTCAAGTTTACGCCGCCCAGAAAGAAGCCTGGGACTGGAGGAAGCCCCTCGTAGATTTCTTGAAGGAGGGTGCGCTCCAGGAAGATCGAGGGGAGGCACGCCGCCTTCGAGTCAAAGCCCATCATTTCGTCTGGAGCAATGGGAACCTCTACAATAAGTCCTTCATGCAACCTCTGCTTCGGTGCGTCGACCCACGCGAAGCCGACCACGTCTTGCGTGAAATTCACGAGGGGGTCGGTGGAGCCCACCAAGAGCCTACACCTTAGTCCAGAAGGCACTGCTCCAGGGGTATTACTGGCCAACCATTCTTCAGGATGCTCAGAAGCTCGTCAGAAAATGCACGAGCTGCCAGCTCCACTGCAGCATATCCCGCCTTCCTGCTACCGAGCTTACATCCCTCACATCCCTCTGGCCGTTTGGCCAGTGGGGGATGGACATGGTGGGCCAACTTCCCACCGGCACGGGCGGGCACAAGTACATCTTTGTCGCGGTGGACTATTTCATGAAGTGGATCGAGGCCGCCCTTATCAGGAAACTAGACGCCGCTACGACCATCAAGTTCCTACAAAACAACATCATATCCCGGTTCGGGATCCCGAGGTGTATCGTCATGGACCACGGGACGAATTTCGAAAATGACAAGGTCAGAGGATTCTGCGACGAGTACCACGTAACAATGAAGTTCGCCGCGGTAGCCCACTCCCAATGCAATGGACAGTCAGAGGTGGCTAACCGAGACGTCATTCGAGGTATTCGAACTCGTCTCGAAGGAAGACATGGCAACTGGGTCGAAGAGCTTCTCCGGGTATTGTAGGCCCTGCGCACTTCGAGGAAAACCCCTATCGGGGAGACCCCTTTCAGCTTCTGCTACGGCATCGAGGCAATGGTGCCAACGAAGATCGGACTGTCCAGCAATACAGTCGAGCACTTCGACGATGAGGCCAACACCTTGGCGCTCCGGACTAACTTGGACATCTTGCTAGAAAAGCGTGACCGGGCACAGATCAAAGCCGCCGTTTACCAACAGCAGACCGTCCACTACTACAATGCGCGAGTCAAGCATTGCGCCTTCAAGATCGGAGATTTGGTACTAAGGAGGAACGAGTTTGCGGACTAAGACAAACTACACAAGTTTTCGCCAAAGTGGAATGGCCCCTTCCTCGTCTTCGTGGCACTGCCCGGTAGTGCCTACCGCTTACAAGACGCGGCGGGTTGTAAGTTTCCCAGGCCTTACAATGCCGAGAAGCTTAAATTGTACAATTGACTTTCAAACTATACCTATGAATACATGTTTCATCTTTGCTAAAGTGATGTAGATTTTTCTAAAGTCTCCTGAATAGAAGAAATCTCTCTTATTTGTTCACCCCTTTCTCAGTTCTAAAACTTCTGAGTTCGTTTATGTGAAAGCGCGAAAAACACAAAGAGAACAAAAAAAAGACAATAGTACGTCACAAAAAGATAACTTTATTCATCAGGGTATTGTGGGCTCCCCAGCCTTACAAAAAAAAAGAGGGAAAAATTACAACAGCGGGGGAAGGGGGTGCAGGAAGCATTGCTGGTGGTACTCCGAGGAGATCACCGCCAACCGAGCCCTTGCCGCCTCTGATACTGCCCGCGGACTCTCGACGCAACGGACGGGCCAAGGGAATCCCCGGCTGAGCATCCATCAGCGAGATGCCTCAGTTGATAGCACTCGAGGACGAGTGCCACCGAGCGATCCCGCCGACTCTCCGAGATCAGGCCGAAATGGCAAAGCAAGCGCAGCTTGTCAACCGCCTCGTCCTTAAGCTGCTCGGACAAGGGGTTATGCAGCCTCGGTGATGCCCTCCAAATCGAGTACATCAGCAGCTGGAGGAGGGGTGACCGTCGGGGAAGCAGGCGGCCGAAGTGGTCCTCCACCCGCCGGACCACCGCTTGACGCATCTCCTCGGAGCACATCTGGTCATACAGATATACGTCTTCGAAGGAAATGATCTCTTGGATGGTGAAAATGAATCTTGTCATTTTTACGTTTCGGGGTGTAATGTTAGGGATGATCAACGCACCCTCGCTATTTATAGCCCCCAACGGAATCCGAAGGGACCAAAGTTTGTGCGTAAGGCGGAGCGATTCGCGGGGTCTTTTCAAATTTTCTAATGCAAGAGCACCACATGGCAACCATGCCGTGCCCCACGGACCTATGCGAGGCGGCGAAAGTTGGAACGACACAGATCGTGGGACATCGCGCCTCGCCTATGCATTTCTGCCACGTGTCGCCCACGACCGTCCCTCTCCCGGATACTGCGAGTCCAACAAGCCCTCACCTAGAGGCCACCAAGCAGCTTCCCTGCTCGGTCAATCCTTAGCAGGTAGATTCTACCCTTCTACGCTAAGGGTGGAAGCCCTCATCAGGAGGCCACCGAGCAGCTTCCCTGCACGGTCCGTCCATGGCTGGTAGTTTTCTACCCACCGACGCCAAGGATCGAAGCCCTCATCAAGAGGCCACCGAGCAGCTTCCCTGCTCGGTCAATCCTTAGCCGGTAGATCCTACCCATCTATGGATCGAAGCCCTTATCAAGAGGCCACCGAGCAGCTTCCCTGCTCGGTCAATCCTTAGCGGGTAGATCCTATCCATATACGCTAAGGATGGAAGCCTTCATCAAGAGGCTACCGAGCAGCTTCCCTGCTCGGTCCATCCATGGCTGGTAGTTTTCTACCCAATGACGTCAAGGATCGAAGCCCTCATCAATATGCCACCGAGCAGCTTCCCTTCTCAGTCAATCCTTAGCGAGTAGACCCTACTCATCTACGCTAAGGATCGAAGCTCTCACCAAGAGGCCACCGAGCAGATACCCTGCTCGGTTCGTCCATGGCCGGTAGTTTTCTACCCACCGACGTTGAGGATTGAATCCTCATTAAGAGGCCACCGAGCAGTTTCCCTGCTCGGTCAATCCCTGGCGGGTAGCTCCTACCCGTCTGAGCCAAGGATCAGAGACCTCACTAAGAGGCCACCGAGCAGCTTCCCTGCTCGGTCACCCTCAGCAGATAATACTTACCCATCCACGCTCAGGATCCAAAGCACTCATCAAAAGTCACCGAGCGACATTCCTTCCCGGCAAACCTTTACGTCCCGACCACCCTCGACCTATTCAAGCGTGGCTGCTATCTAAACTCACTCTAAGAGAAGCAGTCGATCATCGCCTCGACTTCAGGGGCATTGGGACACCTGCCTTCGTTCACTTGGCAAAATACCTGGATTTCACTCGACGCGCGATCGCCAACATAGGGACCGGTCACCGACCTACGGTCCGACTCAAGAAAGCGCTGACATGCCTACATCATAGGATATTGCGCAAAACATTGCCACACAAAAGTTCACAAAATTTGGATACACAAAATTTGGCAAAATTTGGCTTTATTTACCAAAAGGAGAGTCTTTACAAAGGTATTATAGGCTCCTCAGCCTTACAAAAGTTGCCCGAGGGCCTACAAAAATTTTCAAAATTCGGAGGCGTGAAGGCTCAGGCTCCAGGACCGGGCAGGATCTCGATTAGCTCTTCGCCGACGTCGGGAGCCGGGGCGACAGATTCCGGGGTGGCGCTCTGCTCAGGTGCTTCAGCGCTTCCGCCGGCCTCTTCCCGTGGGGCACTTCCGGAGGCCTCCCCCTGCTGCTCGTCATCGAGGGGGTTTTGGAGCCAGAGCACCCGATCGTCGAACTCTGGCATCAGCGTCTTGACAGCGTCTAGAGCCTGATGCCACACGAAGGCCGAGGCATCGGCGAGGTCGGTGTAGAATTGATCCGACACCTAGTACCTTTCCACCGCCTTTATAGCTTGGAGGTTGGTGAGCTTTACATCGTCTTTCGCCGTCTCGACCTCCCTTCTGAGGGTGTCCCGGGTTTTCTTCATGGTAGCGTTGAGCACCCGAGCCTCCTCCAGTTTGGCCTCGGCTGACCTGGCGGCCTTTTTTAGGAGTTGGATGGACTCCCGGCTTTTGGAGTTCACCTGCTCCTCAGCGACCAACCGCGCCTCGAGGCCGGCTGACTTCTTCTTCTCCAGCCGCAGCTGCTGGAGCAGATCATCCTCTGGCGAGGATGACTCGCCTGCCTTCTGCATCGCCCGGGCTATTTGCTCGTGCTCTATGTTGGCGATGAGGGCGCAATGCTGGAGGATCTAAGGAAAGTGGAAAGGGGTTAAAAACGTTCGATCCAACGAAAAATGCTGAAGGAAAACGAATACCGACCTGCATGGCCTCCTGGGCGATGGCGGCCACCTGGGCCTTGAGAGTCCTCCCGGGAATCATCCTCCCGGCCGATCTCTCCATCTCCGAGAGCAGACTGTCGGCGATGGAAAGCCCCGAGGGCACCTCGAAGCATACGTCCCCCTCCTGCACCAAGATCGGAGAGCCCAACGACCGAGAAGTCGTCTTCTTACACCTTTTGAGTGGGGCTTCGGAGAGTGTTCATATCATAATTTTGCATTATTATATTCCCCATTCTTATTCATTTTACAAATAAACAGGTGCTTTTGATCCATGTCTGATATATAGTTGCAGGTTACAGGTTCTCGGAACAAAAACAGTGAAAATGATGAAAAGACGATACAAAAGTGAGACTACGACCGATAAATGGAAGAATCTTGATCATGCCTATAGTTTGAAGGACAATGAAGATCAATGAACAAGTTCACAAAGTATAAAGGCAGTGCAAGGTTCAAGACTTCGACACGAAGCAAACGGTAAAGTCCACGACATTATTCACTATGGAAATCTGTAAGAAATCTAGAAGACAATTTGAGAAACCAAGTGAAGAAACAAGAAGCAAAATGCAACCAGAATCAGCCCTAAAAAGTGCAGTCCATGAAACTACTACATGGCCGAGGATCCGCGGCCAAACATTGATTTTGGCCGCGGTTCCGCGGCCATAAGGAGCCCGTGTCGGTGCAAATTTTGTGACGGTGTGGCGGTGCGTTGACTAGTCTTCTTAGGGTATATTTGTAAATGCAGATATGAATCGATTGTAACCCTAGGGTTTCTATGCTCTATAAATAGAAATCCTAAACCTCTCTTTGAGCTATGCCTCTTTTTATCAAATAAAATTCAGAATTCTTTGTCATGTGTTGAGAGAGCATCGAATAAAGTAAGTAGATTTTTTATTGCCCTAGTTCTTAAATTCTTTTCTGCCCTAGTATAAATTTATTATCTGCCCTAGTTAATTAGCTTAGAACTTTTTATTAATTTGCCGTAGTTTAGATAGTTAATCTTTTAAAAACAAAACAAATAAAAAACATGTCTTTTATCAATCCCCTAATGAGTGAGTAGTTTCTCACTTGTCAGGGTTAGGAATAGGAAAGGTTTGACAGATGAAAATCTCTCACCCCTTTCTTGCCCATCACATATTAATTAATAGGACTCTATGCATACATGCACACACCGCTCCCTACGGCACCCTACCCCATGAGGTAACGGTGATACCGTAATTTAAAAGACCGGTTGTGCATGTTTTCCATGGAGGTTAGGGTAAGAATTAAGAAAGGATGGACAATGACCTAGAGGAAGAAACATCGTTTCTTCCCGATTGTCCTAATCCCCTTTATTAATTATTACCATAACACCTAAATAGATCTAAATTAGGGCATTGAAAGCGGCGGGAAATCTTAAATTTCCAAACTTAACCTAAACCTAACCCTAGCAATATTCTAATCCTAGTCTAAATCAACTTTAGTTTTTAGTGATAATCAACCAACACCGTTTGGAATTAACTCGTTAGAACAAATTGAGAATACACAAAATCCCTGTGGACCGATCCGTACTCACCGGCTAGCTACCAAGCGACGCCGTTCTTGATTGCGGTAATTAATTCTTTGATCGTAAAACTTAGCACAAATCAAATGGCGCTGTTGCCGGGGATGGCGTAGTATTTTCTTTTTGCAATTTCGGGTTAATATAAAATCATAAAACTCATAAAAACTGAAAAAAATTAAAAAATATAAAAATTTTATCATCTTGTTATTGTTTGAAGGGTGTTTCGTGTGAATTTTGCAGGAACGATGAACGAGTTCGGATGTGGAAAAATCCAGAGAGCAAAACAGAAAACCCTAGATATGAAAAATAGAGAAAAATCATACCAGAGGAGCAGAAGAAGTCTCGGGATCTGAACCAATCAATAGACCGTGGAACCGCGGCGAGGAGGCACTTTTGGCGGCGGAACCGCGGTATTGTGCTGACATCAGCTGACCAGAAACCCTCTGTGAGCTTCCTTTCTCCTTCTCTGAACCCCCTGATATCTCCTCTGTAAAAATTTCCTGCAGGATTCTTTGCGCAAAAACTTCTACCCTTCTCAATAACTTGATCTTGTGCAGGATTTTTTGCGCCGCGCAAAAAAAAAAAATTTGTTTGCAAATGATTATATTTACTGCTTTGCATATTTAAATTGACTTTAAGGGGCTTGAACACCAATCCAGATTGGGTGGGGATTTCATCATCCTTCCCAGGACCCCAAAAATCACATAAAGCATATTGCATTGACCATCAAGTTAATTAAAAAAGATTAGACTCAGCCCTAAGGACTTCGCGCTCAATAGGACAAAGGAATAGTTGTAGGCATCGAACGTTGATCCTAACTTGACTTTGTGGTGCCTAGGCTAGACAGGTAGGGAAAGGTAACTTTAAAAAGCTCGTCTCACGGTGATTCGTGAGTGGATCCCTCATTTCTCTACTTGTGCTTACCTGGCTATAATTGGCGGTGAAGAGGCGGTTTGAGATCCTACTATTTGCCCTTTGGAACAGTTAGGAGCTGTCTAGCTGACCTAGGTGATCCTAGATCTAGGCTTGATTGTGCATTTGTGATTGATTGAACGTGTGTCTAGGCCTTTTATCGAAAATATTTTTTGCAAAAAAAGCTCCACATAAAAAAAAACACAAAAAGAAAAAAGGAAAAAATTTTACAAAAACTTGCAACTTGTCGCTAAGAAATATGTGCACCGCAGTTACACCCACTTTCTTTCCATTGACGATTTCTTACCCCCACCTTCTGTTTTTCACCTTTTTGACTACACTACCTCTGTAGTGTATGTCCGGTTGGGATAGGGACATTAGTACCCAATTAGTCCGTGTCTCGTTGTTACCGACTGACGACTTCGAAGTCGAAATTCCTTCCACTTCCTTACCTTCCGACTTCGAAGTCGAAATTCCTTCCACTTCCTTACCTTCACCTTCGCATTCTTCGTCTTCTAAGGAGATGTCGGGATTTAATCCTAACAACACCTTACACGCGGGATTGATTCCACCTCTGCTAGGTGCGAATAACCCACAACACCCACCTGTTGAAGCACCCCAACGAATCGCGCTCCAGGATCTTTTCTACCCTATCCGCACTGCCTTACCTACTTGTCTTTCACTCCCACCGGCAAATGGGGACAACTTTGAGATAAAACCCCACTTCATCAACATGTTGCCAAAATTTCACGGACTGGAATCTGAAGATGCCTATATCTTCATAAACAAATTCCAAAACGTTTGCGCAATGATGAAGACAACAAAACTTTCTAATGATGCTATTAGGCTACGTGTCATTCCTTTCACCTTATGTGACCTAGCCAAGAAATGGTTGTATAGCACAACATCACACTCAATTAAAAATTGGGAAGAGTTTGTTAAAGCTTTTCTTAAAAAGTTTTATCCATATCACAAGACCACGAGAATTCGCAATGAGATTATTCAATTTTCCCAGCTTCCTTCCGAACCCTTTTAGAAGTATTTTGAAAGATTTAAAGACCTACTTGTTCAATGCCCTCACCACGATATCGAGAATTGGCAACTTTGCCAAATTTTATACGAAGGATTGAACCCAGCAACGAAGTAGTTGCTGGAAACCATTTGTCAAGGTCACTTTCTAACAAAATCAAGCGAGGAAGCGTGGCAGTTTCTCGACGATCTTGCTGAACAAACATTTCAGTGGGAGAGCACTAAGACCACCTCATCTTCTATTGGTCAGTCTAGGGCAGGCATACATCAATTAGATATGTCGATTGCAATGAAGGCCGAAATGGCCGCACTTACGAAAAAGCTAGAAGCAATTGAGACCAAAATCTCATCACCTTCTCCTGCCCCTGCTTTACCCCCATGAACTGTTTGTGCTTGTTGTTCGGATCCATCACATCTTACCGAAGAGTGTCCTTATAATCCACCTATTCAAGGACAAGATCAAGTCAATACTGCCTTTCAGCAAAGACAAAGAAATGATCCATACTCTTCGACTTATAATCCGGGTTGGAGAAGTCATCCAAATTTTGCTTGGAATCAAAATCAACAATTCCAAGGAAACAACAACTTTTAAAGGCCTCCTCCTCCACAACAACAAGCACCCCAACAAACTCAATACCAGCACCCCAACAAACTCAATACCAGCAACCTTTCCAACCACAACCTTACCCAAACCAAATGAACAATTTTGTGCCCAACAACTCTTACCCTCAAAACAATTTTGTTCAACCAAATAATGATAAGGTTATCTCGCTAGAAAGAAGTCTAGATGCGTTTCTAAAACAATCTACACAATCCGCAGCAAGGTTGGAGAATTCCATTCAATCTTTGGTGCAAAACAGTGCCTCACACGATCAAAACATCAAATCAATTGATGCACAAATTTCATAACTAAATGCTGCGTTACGCGAGCGAGAAAAGGGAAAGCTTCCATCTCAACCATTGCCAAATCCTGGTCACGCACAAAATGCACATGTTGCACATGAACAGCAAAATCATAATGTAAATGTTGTGACCACGTTGAGATCTGGAAAAGTGTTGCACAATAACGTGGGTATTAATAATGACACCCCTGCTGGTGGTTCCTCTTCATCATCATCATCATCTTCTTCTTCTTCTTCTTCTTCTTCTTCTTCATCTTCATCTTCCTCGTTAGAGCCTATTCTTCATTCTTCACAAGGCTCTACTTCTTCTACTTCGAACGGACCCACTGTTAGTTATATGTATGCCTTAGAGGCCATTACTATACATACGATGTACATTATAGTGGATGCTTGGACATATATAGGGAGGACTTTCTTGCTCGACATGATAGTACACTATCTGGTTGCTCTTTATCTTAACATGTACTCTGATTGTCTCTATGTTACATGTTGATAAAGCCCTTAAGATGAGTACTTGACTACCAGGACTATGATGCGGATCATACTAGTGAGGACAGTGTAGTTGCCAAGTACATCCTTCAAATGTTCCTAGTCGTGGGAGTACCGAGACAGGGCATCGATACTCCATAGTAGACTAGCGTATGCGCTTCTTGACCCATATGATGGGCGATGGATGATCTCATATCCATTGGTGTTTGACATCAGAGAAGGTATATGGGTGCTCAGTGGAGACTGGGTACACTAGACGGACTCGCCAAGAACTCCCAGATGGTATTATACTTCACGTCAGATGGCAGTTCTCTGGTGACACTGGTACAGAGTAGTCTATAGACCCGAGATCGTCATAGAGTCTTGTATGATTCCCACTGTGCTTTGATTTCCATCATACCACGTCCAAGAGGGCGTGCAAAAAGGTGGCTTTTGGGTACAGTCCCGAATCATATGGAGGCAATGAGCGATAGGAGGGGATTCGTCTCTCCCGGTATAGGGAGTTGATGTTGCGCTGTGTTCGATTGGTTATAACTGGAAATCCCTGGCCAGGGTTGCTGAGATTTACTGGTAAGTGTTATCAGTAGTTTCTCGAACTGTTATGGACCTCATATCGACACGACTTATCAAGCTACTGGGGTCTGACGTTTACCACCCCTAGGCGAGATATGCGACATATCAGACGAAGAGACCGGACTGTACGGGAGTGTTACTGACTGGATTCGTAGGAGAAAGTACAGGCTTGCTTGTTGATCTTCTGATCGCTCAATACCTGGGTGGCTGTTACGTTTAGCTGACCGCTTGCAGCTTGTGGGTGTTTGATATGATCATCACCTACTGCCGGCGTATCGACGATTCTTTAGAGTCTTACACAGAGGTTTCTTAACCCATGGTTGCATTTCTAACCTCACAACACTTTCATTATTCATCACAAAAGGAAAAGATCTTTTTCTTCCTTCTTCTTCTTTTCATGAAAAGCTTTCTACCTTTTTATGAAGTGATGAAAATGAGTGAGTTAATGAAAACAAATGAGAGCTAAAATCCTACTTCATCATCCTAATCTATCCTAGCCATTTAGATTAGGGTGTTCACTTCATTTAGTGAGTGAGAGCTTGTGTTATAGAAAGTTCAAGGTAGATCATCTTAGTTATCGAAGATCGGAAGCAAGCTTGCATCTTTCTCTTCGTGGAGCCTCTCTAGAGTCCGGAAACTTGATGATCGCAGCGAAGGGACCACAACACGGAGCTTATGAAGTGAAGGACCGGACTACAAAGGTTGTAATCCCAAACTCTTAGATGTTAAAGTGTTTAACATGCTTTGTTTCGTCTAATCTCTAGTTTAAAGATCTTGGTTAGGGTTGTTCGGCACGTCTAAATTTTAAATTGGGCATGGTTGATGCCTTGTAGACCCTTGTGAGAGTGCCTAGTAACCCTACAGTGGTATTAGAGCCAAGCTAGAGCTTTAGGCGAAGTCTAGGCGAAGTTTAAAGTCTGATCGAACTCCGAATACCCGTAAAACCCAAGTTTCTGGAAATTTTTCAAAAATGTTGATTTTTTCATATTAAAAATACTCAAAAAAATCAGCAGGGTATTTTAGGAATTATTGTGAAAAATGAGACTCCAATACAATTAAAGCGCCGCGGAACCGCGGCCGTACCATAGCTTGCGCGACGGTTCCGCGGCCAAACAGTAGCATTATGGTTTGAGTTTTGTACAGTAACATCCGTAGGTACTTCCTGATGCTTCTGGGTATTTTTAATCTTACTCAAGTGTTGAGTTTTCTGGGATATATTGGGAACTCGTTGATTCGATCGGAAAGTTTAACTTCGTTTAAGTTTTTTCCGGATAATTTAGAATGTGTTAAAAAGTTCGAACGGATATCAATAACTCACTTTTTCCTCTGCCGGAAAATTTCCAAGTGTTGGATTTTTCCGTAGTTTAAGAACGTTCTTAGTCGTGCAAGTAACGCGGTGGACCCTCTAGAAGAACACAAACCTTAACTCGATTATGTGACCGTCAGAACCGTCTTTAAACCTTAGGGTTTGGGGCAGTACGACATTGCTACATGTGAGGCGTTGGTTTGACCCTTCTACGGCTGGACCATCGGTACCGTGGCATGTGATGGATACTTTTTAAACTCCGCTCAAGTGTTGAGCCATTTGGGAAATCTTGGGTGTTTGTTTATTCGATCGGAAAGTTTAACATTGTCTATTTATCTGGAATGTGATACAATATTTGGAATCCACAAGTAGTTATGAGATAACTAATTTGAATGTTGTAAATTTAGCAGTTCAGTCTCAGATGATCGGTTGCCACGGGATTTTGATGCGATCAAAAGTCCGTCGCGATCATGTAGCGTACGCGGATACTCACCGGGTAAACTTAATAGACAGCCACGCCCCATAGCCCCGACCAAGTGACTGTAGGAGAACCCCGTCGCTAAAAGCATCCGTTCGGGTGCTCACGGCAGCGGTGTTCCGCCTTAGTGCACTTCGTCGACGGCATCCGGGGGTGCGGCCGTCTACTAAAGTTTGCGACGAGAATTCGATCAGGATGTCGGGAATCTTGTTGAATTGCCCGACTAGATATTGAAAAGTGCTTTCGAGATCGAGACTAAAATGCGGGGTTAATAATTGTTAGGCATGCGATGTCTAAGAAATTCATTTGGTTAGGCATGAGATGTCTAAGGAGGTTGTGGATTCCAACTGTTGTAGTTTTACACTTTCTTTTCTGTGACCGTAAACGTAGTATGTAGTGTATCGCCGGTTTCGTTGCTATACATCAACGACAATCGGGATACGCATACTTGCTTACGTTGATGATATGAGATATTATGTGTTGCTGTGATATGTTATATTGGATCGTCGTGTTCTGAATAGCCAGGGGTTTTATGTGAGATGAGGGTTTTTATTTTCATTCATGTAAAATTCATTTGTATGTAATATTCTATTGGGGCACTTTCGGGCTGAGGATGATGTCACCATTGTATATTATTTACTTTTCCGTATTAGGTAGACCCGAGGAGAGGAGCACAAGTAACCGGGTTCTGGGGTCCAGTGGGAGACCATCTCGAGGAGTCGAGACCGGGTCTCCTAACCGTAGAATTGGCAGTATTGCTTGCCGCTCTTGTAGGGGTCTAGGGATGTGGGTTTGGCTATTCATCGCGATCGTGGAATCTGCGTTTTATACAGGCTCGCATAAAACACGGAAATCCTAGTATATCCAATATTTCATATGTGTTCTTTTGCTGTAATGTTCTGTGATGAGATCATATTACTGTCTGAGACGAATGTTTATATTATATATATGAGATATATGTTATATTGCAGATTTCGTTTCAAATGTGATTCTTGTGAAGCATAATAAAATGGGACTTCATTAATGAGATTAATGAAACTAAAATAAACCTAAAGATGTTGTAGAAACTTGTTTAAAAACAGGTAGCTCTAGTTCTTGCTTTGCATAGCGGTATTCCTTGTAGAACATCCAGCACCTTATTCGATAAGAAAAGAGTCGAGATCTCTTCACCGGGAGTGACCTCTTTAGCGAAACTAGCAGATGCTATAAACACGTTTTGTCTTTTGATTGCTTCTATAGTTTTTGCTTTGCATAGTGGTATTTGCGAAATATCCTGCACCTTATTCGATGAGGAAAGAGCCGAGATCCCTTCACCGGGAGTGACCTCTTTAGCGAAACTAGAAAAGCCTAAAAAACATTCCATTTAAAATCACTCGATTCTACAACGATATCAAGTTCATTACGCAAAGGGTTTTCTTAAAAACCTGTCATAGCCCTCCGTCATTTCAGATAAGTAATAGTTAGTATTCGTGCTGCGTTTGTTGACTTTGTCAAGGCGTAGTGTGCGGTAGCTGATTACTGCTTATCTGCATAAGCATATGACGCGATTGGATTAGGGTAGTCGTGCGACTTTATTGACCTTGTCAAGGGTCGTGCGGGTGGGTTTAATTCATATCGGGAAATGACGGGTTGAACTTGACTTGCGGTCTATGGTTTGTTGACCTTGTCAAGGTCATAGATCGCTCGGGGCAAAATATTATTGGGAATTTCAAGTGTTGAAGTTTGCAATGAGATTGCATACCTTCTATGAGATAGTTGGATCCCGATACCCGCTGCGAGTAAGAGTTACTCCTGGGAGAGTTTTACACATTACAATTAGTCGATCAAGTAGGTGTCTAGAAAGGTCTTAACGGGGTTACACCCCTGGGAAAACGAGGTTTATTTTAATTAGGTCCGTACGAAAGCACGGGGAACCTCCCTCAAAGTACCAGCACTGGCCTGGCTAAAAGATTGGCGAACTTGTAGAGTGTAATTAATCCCGGCTAGTCTTTCCTTTTAGGGTTTGAAGGAAGATTTGACTAAAACAGTGGGAGCCATCCTGATTAGATAAATTGATAACCAATCTAATCTTGTAAAAGCGCACGCTGATTGTTTTCTTCTCTCTCTCTCCTGGTTGCGACTATATCAAGCCTTAATCAAGATAATAATACGGATGTATTGACCGAACCCGCTTGTTATACTGTGCTAAGGAACGTTGGTCCCGCTCCAACTTATAATTGTTACAAGACAGAGCAGGAAATAGGGGATTACCAGAATTCCCGTGCCGCCCAAACGAAGAAAGTACATGTTGATACATCTTCTTCGGATGTGTTCATTACACAGAACTGTTTCTCAATATCCTTTACGTCCTGGGTATGAGATACCGGATCAGGATCCCGCAAATGTAATATATTACATGGGCTACAGATAGGTAGAGAACTGAGAACGGGTGATAAATTTCATGAGATAGAAACGGTGCAAGTTTTGCAGCCAAGTCTGTTGGTAGTTATCACCCTGTATTACCAGAATACATTGATTTTGAACGAATGTTATAGATACCGAACCTGATATACAACATCATATCAGTCTCTTTATTAGTAAAGAAGAATATAATTTTGTATTGTTGGATAATGTTTTGAACATTTCCTATATCAAGAGTTGATCGGTTCAGGCACGTTATCTAAAAGCATATACGTTCTAAATCTAACCACAGTTCTTAACGTACAGAACACACACAAGAGGAAGAGTTCAGAAATGAACGAATCCTTCTTGAGGCATTATAGACTAGGTCATATCAATGCGACCCGACTAGCTGAAGTTACATAAAGATGCATATTTAAATTAGTTTGGATTTACATCTTGTAAAACTTGCCAGTCATGTCACAGAGATAAGATGACCACAGCTCCGTTTATTGGAAACAGAGAACGAGTTAGTGAACTCTTGGGATTGATACATGCTGATGTATGAAAGTCCCCTGTCTACACATGCCAGGACCAGTTCTTTGTACTTTATTACATTCACTGATGATCTCTCAAGATTCAGACATATGTTCCTGTTGAAACACAAGTCCGAAACTTTTAAGATAATCACAGAATATAAGTTAGAAGTAGAGAACCAAAAACCGGGTATAAGTATTATGTCCTTTGATGAGATCAAGGAGGAGAATACTTGAGCACGGGATTCCTGGACTATTCTAAAGGAGAATGAGATTCTCTCTCAGCATTACTCCTCCGTATACACCACAGCACGTCGGTGTATCGGGGCGGAGCAATTACACCCTATTTGATATGGTGCGCTCTATGATGAGTACTACTGAGTTTCCTATTTCCTTTTGGGAGTTATGCACTTGTGAAGCTGCATACCTATTGAATAGGGTTCCAATCAAATCAGTTGCCTACCACTTCATATGTGATATGGAATGGGAAGAGCCCATTTCTTAAGTAAGTTTATATTTGGGGTTGTCCGGCCTATGTTTAAAAGCAAAATCTGGACAAGCTCGAGGCAATGTCAGTTCTGTGGAAGTTTGTTGGATATCCCAAGCATTCGCAAGGGAATATCTTCTACCAAACCGAGGAATAAAAGATGTTTTGTTTCTCAGCATGCTACCTTTGTGAAAGGGAATTTCTTGTGAAGAAATTATTGGTCATGAGGTAGAACTGGAAAGAGTTCCAGCTATACAAACTGCAGCTGATGATTTGGTAGAACCAAAGGATTCAATAATAACCAATGAACCTCAGCCTCTCCGCCGATCTAGTAGGGTTCCTCACCCACCTGAGAGATACTTCGGTTTCTCTATGACAGTGGAAGCAAGGATAGCATCATGAGATGATGACCCAACTAGTTTCGAGCTATCCATCAGGAGTGGGACTCTGTAAGAATGGCTGGATGCTTAGCGATCTGAGATGGAATCCTTATACACCAACAAAGTATGGACTTTGGTTGCTTTATCTGAAGGGTTAAATCCCCATCAGGAGCAAGTATATCTTGAGAAGATTACTTGGTGTACATGGAAAAGTTGAGACTTTCAAAGCTATGCTTAAGTCCATCCAAATCCTACTTGCCACGGCTACATACCATGACTACGATATCTGGCGGTTGGGTGTCATGACTGCTTTTCTAAATGATGATTTGGAAGAGAGCGTCTATAAGTACACAGCCAGAGGGCATCGTAGACAGTGGGAGCAGCGGAAACGTGAGCAAGATGTTTTATGTGATAAATCAGGCATCACGGAGTTGGAACGTCTGTTTTGATATGGTAGTCAAAGAGTTTGACTTCATCAAAATGGTAGATGAACCTTGTATATACAAAAAGGTAGTAGAGAGTATGGTGGTGATCCTCGTAGAGTACGTGGATGGCATACTCTTGATAGGGAAGGAGTTTCCTATGCTACGCTCGGTCAATCTCCGCTTATCACAAGAATTCTCCATATAGGATCAAAGCGGTACCTCCTAAATCCTGGGTTTTGGATCTATGAGATAGATCTAATTGGATGTTAGGATTCTCACTAGTTGTAGTGAGAAGGTATCAATCGATCCTGGGGAGAATCACTGGAAAAGGTTCCAGGGTGATAAGGACGACTGAATGTCAGTCGCATGCATTATCTTTACCCTCAGTGGAGGGACGGTATGTTGGAAGAGTTCCAAGCTAGATACCGTGACTTACTAGACGATTAAAGGCAAGATACGTCGTTACCAAGGATGCTACCAAAGAGGTAGTCTGGATATATATAAGTTCATGAGATGAACTTCGTTCCAACCATTGTGTGACAATGGAGTTATGGGTTTGGCTTAGGAACCCCCGTCCCATCAGAAATCCAGATATAAATCTTAGGCAGTATCACCTGATCATGGAGATGGTTGATCTCCAGGGAGATCGAGGTTAGGAGAGTAGACACAGAGGACAACAGCGCGGATACACTCACAAAGGCTTTTTTTCCAGTAGAGACTTTTATGGGATGGTTGAGTATGAGATACTTCAACCACAGCTAATTGTTGGGTATACGATACCACAACAGATGGCCCTAGTGCAAGTGGGAGATTGTTAGTTATATGTATGCCCTAGAGGCCATTATTGTACATACGATGTATATTGTAGTGGATGCTTGGACATATATAGGGAGGACTTTCTTGCTCGACATGATAGTGCGCTATCTGGTTTCTCTTTATCTTAACATGTACTCTGATTGTCTCTATGTTACATGTTGATAAAGCCCTTAAGATGAGTACTTGACTACCAGGACTATGATGCGGATCATATTAGTGAGGACAGTGTAGTTGCCAAGTACATCCTTAAATGTTCCTAGTCGTGGGAGTACCGAGACAGGGCATCGATACTCCAGAGTAAACTAGCGTATGCGCTTCTTGACTCATATGATGGGCGATGGATGATCTCATATCCATTGGCGTTTGACATCAGAGAAGGTAAATGGGTGCTCAGTGGAGACTGGATACACTGGACGGACACGCCGAGAACTCCCAGATGGTATTATACCTCACGTCAGATGGCAGTTCTCTGGTGACACTGGTACAGAGTAGTCTGTAGACCCGAGATCGTCATAGAGTCTTGTGTGATTCTCACCGTGCTTTGATTTCCATCATACTACGTCCAAGAGGGCGTGCAAAAAGATGGCTTTTGGGTACAGTCCTGAATCACATGGAGGCAATGAGCGATAGGAGGGGATTCGTCTCTCCCGGTATAGGGAGTTGATGTTGCGCTGTGTTCGATTGGCTATAACTGGAAATCCCTGGCCAGGGTTGCTGAGATTTACTGGTAAGTGTTATCAGTAGTTTCTCGAACTGTTATGGTCCTCATATCGACACGACTTATCAAATTACTGGGGTCTGACGTTTACCACCCCTAGGCGAGATATGCGACATATCAGATGAAGAGACCGGACTGTACGGGAGTGTTACTGACTGGATTCGCAGGAGAAAGTACAGGCTTGCTTGTTGATCTTCTGATCGCTCAATACCTGGGTGGCTGTTACGTTTAGCTGACCGCTTGCAGCTTGTGGGTGTTTGATATGATCATCACCTACTGCCGGCGTATCGACGATTCTTTAGAGTCCTACACAGAGGTTTCTTAACCCATGGTTGCATTTCTAACCTCATAAAACTTTCATTATTCATCACAAAAGGAAAAGATCTTCTTCTTCCTTCTTCTTCTTTGCATGAAAAGCTTTCTAGCTTTTTATGAAGTGATGAAATGAGTGAGTTAATGAAAACAAATGAGAGCTAAAATCCTACTTCATCATCTTAATCTATCCTAGCCATTTAGATTAGGGTGTTCACTTCATTTAGTGAGTGAGAGCTTGTGTTATAGAAACTTCAAGTTAGATCATCTTAGTTATCGAAGATCGGAAGCAAGCTTGCATCTTTCTCTTCATGGAGCCTCTCTAGAGTCCGGAAACTTGATGATCGCAGCGAAGGGATCACAACACGGAGCTTATGAAGTGATGGACCGGACTACAAAGGTTGTAATCCCAAACTCTTAGATGTTAAAGTGTTTAACATGCTTTGTTTCGCCTAATCTCTAGTTTAAAGATCTTGGTTAGGGTTGTTCGGCACATCTAAATTTTAAATCGGGCATGGTTGATGCCTTGTAGACCCTTGTGAGAGTGTCTAGTAACCCTACACCCACTTCTCACTTCACGAACACACCAACACTGGGATCCGTTCCAACTCCACAATCTACTCCACACACATTGAACTCAACAAATTTTCAAAATGTTCCTTTTCCAAACAGGTTAAGATCCAATAAACCAACGCCACAAATGGAGAAGATTGTAGAGTTGTTCAAACAAGTTAGCATAAACATACCTCTCTTGGATGCAATCCAACAAGTTCCTTCTTACGCGAAAATCTTAAAGGACTTATGCACCAAGAAGAGGAAGTCACAAGTACCAAAGAAAGTTTTCGTGGCTAGTGCTGTTAGTGATGCCCTTGTCCAATCTTTACCCCAAAAACATAAGGACCCCGGCTGTCCTACAATCTAGTGATACTTGGTCGAATTCCGGTGATACTTGGTCGACCATTCCTTGCGACTTCTAATGCGGTAATCAATTATCGTAATGGTTCAATGAACCTATCTTTTGAAAATATGCCAATTGAACTCAATATTTTTAAGTTGGGGAATCATCCCTCCGAGCCTAATGCTAGTATACTTGATGTTTGCTCGATCCATGAGATCACACAGGAGGACTGTGAGCTCGAAAAATTTCTGTTCGATCACAGCAGTGCTGACGCCTCTAGTGCGTTCCTCCTAGAATCTGACACAGCTTTCACGCCGGAAAACGATTACGAGTGTTTAACTTTTTTGGACGATTTTGAAGACTCACCACCCGAGTTTGAGTCTTTTGATTTTTCGGATGAGTTAGTTGAACCATCCGACTCGGTTGCTTACACTCGATTTGAACCATTGATGGAATCCTTCGAGTTTGAAACAGTTTCACCAATGCTACCTTCAATTGTTTCACCTCCAAAACTCGAACTAAAGTTTTTGCCGTCTCACCTTAAATATGCTTACCTAGGTGAGAATGAGACCCTTCCCATTATCATATCGGCCTCTCTAGCTCTCGAGCAAGAGAAAGCCCTTTTAATGGTCTTACAAAATAACCGGCAAGCTTTTGGCTGGACTATGGCAGACATCAAGGGAATTAGTCCCCTCATAGTTGAACATCATATACAAATATGATGGATGATGCCAAGCCAGTAAGGGATCCACAAAGACGCCTCAACCCCATAATGAAGGAGGTTGTCAAGAAGGAGATTGTAAAATGTCTTGATAGTGGTATCATTTACCCTATCTCGGATAGCCAGTGGGTTAGCCCCATTCACGTTGTCCTAAAGAAATCGGGGATTACGGTCATAACCAATGAGGCAAATGAGTTAATACCTACTCGCACCCAAACTGGGTGGCGAGTTTGCATCGAGTATAGAAAATTCAATGCCGCGACAAGGAAAGACCACTTTCCTTTACCTTTCATTGACCAAATGCTAGAATGATTGGCTAGGCACGAATTCTACTGCTTTTTGGATGGTTATTCCGGCTATAATCAAGTCCCTATCGCCGAAAAGGATCAGGACAAGACCACATTTACTTGTCCTTTCGGTACTTTCGCTTACAATCGCATGCCCTTTGGGTTATGCAATGCATCCGCTACATTTCAGCGGTGTATGATGGGATCTTTTCAGACATGGTTGAAACATTTTTGGAGATCTTTATGGATTATTTCTCCATTTCGGTGACTCCTTCGACGAGTGTTTGCTACACCTTGACGCAGTTCTTACCCGCTGTAGGGATAAGAACCTCACTTTAAATTGGGAGAAGTGCCACTTTATGGTACGAGAGGGTATAGTCTTAGGACATGTCATCTCGCAAAATGGCATAGAAGTTGATAAAACCAAGATTGAAGTCATTTCCAATCTTCCTCCTTCTAAATGCGTCAAAGACATCCGAGCCTTCCTTGGCCATGCCGGCTTTTATAGACGGTTCATCAATGATTTTAACAAGATAGCTAGTAGACCCTTGACTCTTTTTTTGGCCAAGGACACCACTTTTGATTTTGACTCAACATGCATGAAAGCGTTAGAGTCATTATAGCACTCACTCATTTTTGCGCCCATTCTTTCATCTCCCGACTGGACGCATCCATTCGAAATTATGTGCGATGCATCTGATTTCGCCATTGGTGCTGTTCTTGGACAGCACATTAATAAGATGCCGCACGTAATTTATTACGCTAGCCGAACTTTAAATGAGGCCCAACTGAACTACACAACAACAGAAAAAGAATTTTTAGCCGTTGTGTTTGCACTTGAAAAATTCCGGCCTTATTTAATCGGCTCTCTAGTGATTTTGTACACGGACCATTCAGCTCTTCGCCACCTTTTTGCGAAGAAGGATGCTAAATCACGGCTAATACGTTGGATCCTCTTACTACAAGAGTTTGACCTTGTCATAAGGGACAAAAGTGGATGTGAAAATATAGTGGCCGATCACCTTTCACGACTTCCTTCTTCGCCTACACTTGAAATTCCAATTAAAGATGTTTTTCCCGATGAGCAACTCTTAACCGTGTCATGCGAACCATGGTTCGCTGATATAGTAAACTATTTAGCCACCGGACTGATACCTAAGATTGGTCGAAACAAGACAAACTCCGATTCTTGTCCCAAGTAAAACATTTTTACTGGGATGAGCCGTATCTCTTTAAATACTGTTCCGACCAAATCATTCGTCGGTGTATACCTGAAAATGAGTTTAAGAGTGTGCTGTCTTTTTGCCACGATCAAGCGTGTGGCGGGCATTTTGGCCCAAAGAAGACAGCAGAGAAAATCTTGCAGTGTGGTTTCTACTGGCCATGACTCTTTAAAGATGCATATGAATACTGCAAGACATGTGTAGGGTGTTTTTCGTCACCCTATTGAGATGAGAATACGCACGCACTTGTCAGGTATACTACAGATTCCCCCTGCCTAGGGTAGGCCGGAGTTTATTGATTGTGGGGATCCGAATCTCCGGCAGCCGCGGACTAAGCTGCCGTTAATTACCCCTCGCCTTTGGAGCGAGGGAACCTCCGATTGACGGGTTAAACTGGTCATGCGAACTCAATGTGCAGTGTACGTGTGTTTTGTTTTGGAGGGGGGCTTGGATATATAGGGGCCTCGCAGAGTTTTTACGGGGGTCCTTCTACCCGGATAGCGGGCTGGGGTCAAGGAGGCTAGCAGCCTCCTTGCGGAGTGCGGGGTAGTGTCCCAACCCAAATTTTTTTTGAGGGGGATAGTGTTGTAGAGTATGTGTGTGTGTATATATGTATACATATGTGTGTGTATATATATATATATATAAAGGGGAAAAAGCATCCAAAGGATGCATGGGGCCAGCGCCAGCGCTTTGAGCGCAAGAGCGCTAGCGCACAACGTGTCAGCACGTGGGCGCTCGGGGGCGCTAGCGCGCCACGTGTCAGCACGTGGGCGCTAGCGCTCTGAGCACAAGAGCGCTAGCGCTTTGAGCGCTAGTGCACCACGTGTCAGCACGTGGGCGCTCGGGCGCTACGCTTTAGGCGCTAGCGCTCTGAACGTAAGAGCGCTAGCGCACCACGTGTCAGCACGTGGGCGCTCGAGCGCTAGCACTTTGGGCGCTAGCGCTCTGAGCGCAAGAGCGCTAGCGCACCATGTGTCAACACGTGGGCGCTAGAACTCCGAGCTCAAGAGCGCCATGTGTCAGCACGTGGGCGCTCGAGCAGCAAAAGGGACTTGGTCACTGCAATGGGACTTGTACTCCCAGAAAGGAGCATTTATTATTCTCTCTGTGTGTGTGTGTGTGTGTGTGTGAGGAGTTAAACTCCTAGGATGTTTTGAAGCTGATGAAGGGCTTCTCCCCTTGAGCCCTAGTTCTTCCCCAAAGTGGGGTTTCTGGAGATGGGTCTGCTTCTTCCTTTGTTGGCCGGATCTTGAAGATCAAGAAGTAGGAGATTTTAAAAATCTCTCCTTTTTAAGATCTGATGGGAGATCTGAGTTCCCCTTTGTGGGTTTTGTGGTGGAAAACTACTTAGTTTTGGAAAAGAAAGAGTAAAACTCTTGATTTAATTCAAAATAAATGAGAAGGTTTAGAACCTTGGAGAAGGAGCAGGAGGCACAAAGAACCCTAGTTTTTTAGGGGAATGAAAAAGTATATTAGATATTTTCATCATGTTGCCTCTTATAGGATTACATATTTACATATAGCCCCTTGGGCTTTACAAAATGGCATGTTGCCCATCCCATGGCTCATGTGCCACTTCTTTTTGCACATAAGCCATGGGCTTACAAAAAATTGGCTTTATGCCCATTTTGCATACATTCATGCACAAAAATTACATAAAAATTATTTGTTACAGGATTCTTTTATTTTGGTATGGCGGAAGGCCGGACGCTTCGTGTTCGGGCTCGACCTGGAAATTAGCCCACTTGCTTGGGCTTGGGCCCACCTGGCTTGGGGTTGACCTTGACCTTGACCTGGTCAACCGAGGTGCAAATTTTGACTTCAACAACATGCTCCCGGTGCCAACACTTAGGCCAGATATCACGCAGAAATGAAATGCCGCTCCAACCAATTTTGGTTGTGGATATATTTGATGTTTGGGGAATAGACTTCATGGGACCATTTCCCAATTCCTTTGGGAATATGTATATTCTTTTGGCTGTTGACTATGGTCAAAATGGGTCAATGCTGTGCCTAGCCGAACGAATGATAACAAGGTTGTCGTTCGATTTCTTAAAGAAAATATCTTTTCTCGGTTTGGGCACCCTCGAGCAATTATAAGTGATAATGGATCTCACTTCTGCAATAGGACTTTTGAGTCCTTAATGCGCAAATATTCCATTACTCATAAATTGTCAACACTATATCATCCCCAAACTTGTGGGTAAGCCGAGGTTTCGAATCGGCAAATTAAACAAATTTTGGAGAAAACGGTTTCTAAAAACCGTAAAGATTGGTCACACAAACTGATTGATGCACTATGGGCATTTCGTACTGCATACAAGACCGATCTTGGTATGTCTCCATACCGGCTTATTTATGGGAAGGCTTGCCACCTCCCAGTTGAAATTGAGCACAAGGTATTTTGGGCGATTAAGGAGTTGAATTTATCAATGGGAGATGCGGGCAGCAATAGAAAGCTGCAATTGAATGAACTAGATGAGCTGCGGGATGAGGCTTATGATAATGCTGTAACTGTTAAAAACCGAACTAAGGTGTTCCATGACAAACACCTTATGCGCAAAACGTTTAAACCTGGTCAACAGGTTTTGCTTTATGACACTCGGTTACACTTTCACCCAGGCAAGCTCAAATCTAAATGGAAAGGGCCGTTTTTGGTACACACTGTATATCCGCACGGTGCGGTAGACCTAGAAAACCCAGAGGACGGTACTTTGTTTAAAGTGAATGGACATCGACTCAAACCATTCCTCACTGCGGACCGGCCGGAGGAGCTCCTGTTTTTGCAGGAGCTGATTTACACTGATTGATCTTCCTCCATTTTACCCCCAAATTTTCGATCATCTAGCCAAGATTTTGTTTCAAACAAGTTTGGGTGTGTGTATCATTTGTAAATATATAAATATAAAATAACATAAAAAAATATAAAATTTTGAAAATAAAATTTTTTTTGGGCATTTTTGTAAATTTACAGATTAAATAAATAAAATAAAATTTTTATTTACAAATATTTTCCTTTTTTTAAAGGGGTTTATTTGCAAATATCCATCATTTCTCCCTATTTAAAGGACCCGACCCCTCTCTCTGATCTTAACCCTAATTTTTACATCTCTAAAAAAGCCCTAGCCACCGCCTCGAATTTCTGCAGCGAGTTCCCTCCATCGCGCCGCCGATCCGCCGCCGAAGCCCACTTCCTACCGCTGATCCGCCGCGCTACAGTCTCTTCGCCCCCTGAATTTTTCAGGGGAGGTACTATCTTTCAAAACCTCTTTGTTTTTAAAAATTCCTAAATCTGTAGATCACCAATGGTACACAGCATGCTGCTTGAACGCGATTTTTCGCAAGTTTTTTCACACGAGGTGTACGGTAGTTATTTTGCAAACGAAATAGCGCGTAGGGGTTGGAACTTTCTGATTTATAATCACCCTAACGCGTATGCATTGCCGGAATTAGTCACTCGTTTTTATGAGTGTATGGAGGATGGGTGTCTCAACCAATTTGGGTTTATTAAATTGCAATGGGGTGATCGAGAAATTATCATTGATAGGGATATTATACACGAAGTCACACTAATCCCTCGCATACCCGCACATGACCAACCTTTGCAATTGTAGGTCCACGACAGCGCCCCGGCCGTCTGTCCGAGGCCAAAATGCGGAAAACAAAAACTTTTCTATAACTAGAAACCGGTGCTACCGCGGACTATAAACCCGGATCGGGCCATTAACCTACTACTAGCTAACTAGAGAAAGGGTAGAGAGCTATACCGAGCGATCCGTGTCCTTCGGTCTTCGGCCACCATCCCGATCTCCTCGCGGAATCTCCGGTCTCGATCTCCTCGTTGGAAAGGGCACCACATCACCGAATCTTTTTACGGGCTCCCACCTCTGGACCGAGACAACTCGAACACGAAGTTGGCAAGCCGACGTGTCCAAGATTGCTGTAGAATAGTTTAGAACTCTTTTGTCCCAAGGGGTTGACGAAGTTGCCATTTGGAAGTGGAGAAGGAGATGCAAGCTTTTTGGATGAACTAAGGGATTTTGTGCAAAGCAAAAGAGATCAAAATCCCACTCCCAAGAATTTGGACAGCCCCCAACCTTCTTGTGGCCGGCCATACATCATGGAGGAGGGAAAAAAGTCAAGGGGGGTGAGCATAAGAGAAAAGTGGGTGATCATGAGAACTAATGATCACAACCAAGTCAAATCCAAAACCCATCACCTAAAGCAAGTAATGATGAACCCAAAAGGCAATCATAAGAGGCTATAACCATGATGAACCCAACATCACAAAGAACACCCTCAATATTGCTAATTTGCACATTTGCAAATAACCCCCTCCACACCAATTTTCAGCCAAAGAAAGATAGAAAGGAAAATGGCCGAAACGAAATACAAACTGTCACGCCCCGCTTCCCAGTGTACGGCGAAGGGGACGCGCGATGCCCGCTACGTATATACTCAGAAGTATATACGCTAAGCGTATCTAAGCAATATAAAAGTAAATCACAAGAGACAAGAGATATATAAATAACAGCAACTTTATTAATAACATTCTTTTGTACAATCCATGAAAAGTAAATATAACTGGAATGAAAAGCGATGCCTAAACAATGGCATAACAGGAAGTGAAAATACTAAATAGAACAAGGTACAATGTCTAGAGCTCGGGGTCTTTATGAAACTGCTTCAAGTCTTCACCGGTGGGCTCGATCTCTGCTGTGTCCAAAGCACCTGACGACATTCAAAGAAGAAAGAAATAGAATGTCGTCAGCGAACAGGTCGCTCGGTAAGTCCCAAAGATAAGGGAGAAATAGACAAAGAGTAGGAGAGAGAGAGTAGCTTTTAATGTTGTATTGTATTGTTGTAATGTTGTATTAACGCTGTGTTTGTAGCTTAGTACAGAAGAATGCCAGTGTATACGAGAGGGGTCTCTATATGCTAGAGACCAGGGCAAACGGAATATAGAGTACAAGGCTCCATTAGAAGGCCCGGAACAACGGCAATTGGATTCATGTTAGGTATCTTAAGTCTGACCGTCTCGTGCCACTTTTAACATCTTCCATACCAATCTACCCCTTAAACCCCGTAGTGTTTTGATAGTATTGTTGTATTGTATTATGTAAGTTGGATGACTGACAAAAACCATGATATCAGTAAACATATTGTAACTGCATAATCAGGTAAATGGAATAACGGAATAATGGATGTATATCCATGGTTTGGTTCAGTCAAGTTGTATAAATTGTTAACTGGATTCTAGGATTCATGTGTTCATATTGAGTTGGAATATTAAAGAATGTAGATTGACTTGAATCATATTTAAGTCAGAAATAATCAGACTCAAACCCAAGTCAGACCAAAAGAAATGTAAGTCAAAGTTCTAAAATTGTTAGGGTCCTTATTGTAATTTATAAAACTTGAGGGGGTTTTATGTAAAAATACTTTTGTATAGTTTTCAAGATACACCTCAAGTATTTATTATTCTTCTTTATAGTTATAATTAGTGTGATTTATTTTGTGATATTTCTAGTGAAAATATCTTAATTTCATAAATAAAGGTATTAATTTGTAATATTGATTTATTTGAAATTCATGGTATTTTAATGTAACTTTTAATCTTGTAATTTTTTAGGAAAAGGTGGAAACTTTATCTTATAATAAAATAGGTGTTTAAATGATAAATATACATATGTTTATACAAGAATAATTTTTAATAAATATTGTATTTTCCAAAAATTTCATTTTTCTTAAATGTCGTATTTTAAACCTTTCGAGACCGAATACTCCTTGCGGAGGTCTGAATCTCGCACTACTAAGCCCGAGATTGCACGATAAACCGTACTATCCCTAACGAGTTTCCCAAAGGTGGGTTGTAGTGGCGCTTTGCAAACATTTAATAAATATTGGTCATTTAGAAAAACGGTTTTATAAAGATAAGGTATTTATTTGTAAAAGGTGTAAATTTCCGTATTTTAGATTCTAGGGTTTCCTAAGCCAACTAGCCTATTTCTAAATGGTCTAAACGATAAGTCATTAGAAGCCTCAAATCGCCTCTTCACCGCCAATTGTGGCCATGTAAGTGCCAGGTGAGTGGGAGGCTCTCCACTACAAGTGGTGGTCCTAATTAAGTAACCACTCGCCTTAGACACACTTGCCTAGACACCACAAAGTCAGGTTTAGATAAACGATCGATGTCCACAACTTATCGTATTTTTCCTATTAAAGATATTGGTTTAAGAATGTATTAACCTAAAACTTTTAGAAAAGGTTTTATAAAGAAAATGGTATTTTAATGTAAAATCTTGTTTTGTCGTATTCTAAATTTTCAAGATAGCGTATTATGATTACATATGAGTGTATGAGGAGGTAGGTCATTACCTCGTGAACTACTTTAAGGTTTAGCAAGGTTAAGAAGTTAAATGTGATAAACTAAATATGGTGGTATTTAAGTGAAAGAATACGAGATATTGCAAAAGTTATCATTTCATGTGAGAAACTTTATCCAAATTAGTTGTTATGTGATTAGTAGTCAATATGAATATGTTTAAGCATTATGGAATTGGTGATAAGTGAGATTTGATAGAAAACCGAATCAGAAATCGGTTTGTTCCGATTTCCGTCGGGTTTTAAGTTCGTATTTTAATGAAAGAAAAGAAGGATAGAAAAGGGGGACTTACGGTTTTGGACAACGCTAGAGAGTGAAAGGAAGGTAGAGGGTTTTCCGGCGCGTCGAAACGTCGTCGAGAGCTCCTAGCACGATCACCGGAAAGTCGCCGTCGATTTTGTCAGCGCTTCGCCTTTCGCTCGTTTTCTGACGTAGCAAGTTCTTTAAGGATTTTGGGAGAGTGGACTTAGGAATTTAGGATGAGAGGGTAGAGGGTAGGGGTGTTTTTATAGGGTTAGGCCAGGGTTAGGGTTTTAAATAAAAAAATATAAAAATTATATAAAAATCATTAAAAATCATTAAACCTAGGATTAAAAGGGATTTATTGGCCAAATGATAACCGATCCAAGCATAATAAGTGTGCAGGAGGGTTGACCACTTCAAGACCCAACTTTTCTCAGTTGGTGACTCGGTCGTCCGGCCAAGTCCGGCCGGCGGCGCCGAGTCAGGCCGAGTCACACCACCAGAGGCCGGGGATTCTTCGGGTGTATTTATTGGTATATTTACTTTTTCATGTCCAGTACAAATTTTGTGAGTTATGGCCTTTTGACTGTTGACTTCCAAAAGAAATTAAAACAAAATAAATACAAAAATATGTGGGGTATGGGGTTTGAACTCTGGTGGCTTGGTTCAGCAGTGCAAGGTATTACCAATGAGCTACAAGCTCCTTCTTGTAATTATTGTGGGAAAATAACTACTTAAAGTGGTAACAGCAACATTAAATACCCCAAGTACACTTTAATTCTAAAACAATTTTATGTACACTAAAAATGGAATTATTTAAAAACAAAATAATTACTTATATATATTGTGCTCAGGTTAAACTACTCCTTTATGGGTTTTAAAAATTTTAAAAAAATTTGTATAGAAAAGTGTATAGTAGGGTTGTTACACAAACTGGAAACTCCAAAAAAGCGATTCCGTAATAAATTACAGGAAAACCCCGCGACTGTATATACATACCCGCATTTGTATTCCGACCGAATACAAATGCAAAGAGACAAAATCCACACTGTATAATACTAGGATCCGGCTTAAACCAAAGCCCGCTAGTATTACCCGTCCGATCATGATCCGTGCAATACCGCACGTATATGATTGAACCCTGCCATATATCCATACGGCCTCTACAGCGTTTCGCCCGAAACTTGAGAAACTGTCTGTGGGGGACTCTAAAGACTCGTCAATACATTGGCTGTGGATTTAACCACTAGCACGTCAGAGGTATTAGCCGTACGTAACGGGCTACCAAGTATTGACCAAAAGGGACGTCGATGAGCGAACTCATCCTGACACCCTACTGAGCCTGTCAGTAACAATATCCGTACAGTCTAGTCCGTTCGTCTATGAGCATCGCATGGCGGGCCTAGGGGGTTGGTAAAAGTTAGACCCCCAAAAACGGTACAAGTCATGTCGGAGTGTAGCCCAGAACACCCTGAGATCCTACTGGAATACCTACCAGTAAATCTCCTGCCTTGGCCAAGGACTTCATGTAATGGCTCTTCTAGACACAGCCCGACCTCACCCCCAATACCGGGAGAGACGAACCCCTGCAGATCCACTCACTGCCTCCATGTGGCTCGGGACTGTACCCAAGTAAAACCTGTTTGCACGACTCCTTTGAGCCGTGGTAGGGTAGTAATCAAAGTACAGTGGGAACTCACATGAGACAAATGACGATCTCAGGTCGATGAACTAACCTGTACACATGTCACCAGGGAACTGCTATCTGACGTCAGGTATAAAACCAACTAGCATGTTCCCGGCGAGTCCTGTCCGGTGTACTCATAACCCAATAAGCACCTGCATACATCTTAGGTGAACCAACTGACACCAGTGGCTTGTGAGACCGGCCACCGCCCCTCTTCGGGGTCTCGACTGTATACACCAGTCTACTCTGGAGTATCGATGCCCTGTCTCGAAAACTCCCACGACTAGGGACCTTTAAAAGATGCGCTTATAGACCCCAACTCCCACGTATATGATCGCCATCATACTGCTGGCCGTCAAGCAAGAATCCTAAGGGCTCTATCAACGCGCAATAGTGACCTGTAAGGTCACCTAAAGCAGTACATGATAATAAAGATAAACCAGATAGCATACTATCATCTTGAGCAAGACTGTCCTACCGGCATAGGTTCTCCCTCAATCATTGCAATCACGTGCCTGCGATCCAATAATTGACTCTGAGGGCACTATATCCAACAATCTCCCACTTGCACTCAAGGCTAATTATTGCGATGTCGCATACTCACAGCCCGTGTGATACCGAACACCCAACTGCTCTACTAATCAGTCTCACAAAACCCGTTTGCGAAACTATTGCGTTCGAGGAATAGCCTCAGTGAGTGGATCCGCCCTGATGTTTCTTTCTATGTCAATCTTTATCTCAAGTTCGCGGAGAAAGCCATCTCCTGAAATGAGCAATACCTGTCTTAGAATATGTCTGGATATCTGATGGGACCTAGTTCATAAATGAACTCCAAATCCAAACTGATTAGACTGTATCGTCAACTGAAACCAATCAGTATCCTGCGCCATGCCTTCCTCAGTATCCCCTTGGACCACCTGTCCAAAATACAGCCCCTCGTCAGAGGGAAAAACTATAACTCTGACAGTCACTCTGTCATCCAGGTCACCTTGGAAGCCTGGAATGATAACTGTCTCCTGAAGGAGGATGCCGTTATCATATCCCCAGAACATAAACTTATGTTCTAAAACTGCTTCCGAATGCTTCTCCAGGATTGGATCAATATCAACTTATTGCATCAAAAAACAACATCTGGTGTGGTACTTAACATCTCATGATTGACTCAATTGCCTAAGCAAGTGATCTGCCAATCATGCGCATCCCTCTCCCCTTTAGTCTGTAAGACGCCTTTAGAGAGGGTGACTCCATCACCTGCAAGTACACTACCATGCCAGGAGTCGTCCATTCTAAAACACCTTTAGAATACTGTCTAAGTACCCAGATTGGGATACTACCCAAATCTAGATCTAAAACCATAAATCCAGTAACCAGAATGTCTGATATAATATCCATATCCTTTGTGGAGAAACCACTGTGTGACAACCAAAGTATAACCGATCGTAGTATAGGAATATCACTTCCTACTCTGTGTATGTTATCCAAATACCAGGACATCACACCTTGCTACCTTCTTAACAGACCCATCCCCTATTCTGATGAAGTCAAACTTATGACTGTCACATCAGAAATAGATGATCTATCTTCGCTATAAATGCTTTAGTCTATAAATAGACACAAGCCACTTGTCCACCAATGCTTCCGCTGCTCCCACTGACTACGACAACCTTCTGGCAGAATCATATACACGCGCACTTCTAAACCCAGTTCAGAACGACGCTATATTCATCTTCCCGCCGGGTCTCATAGTCTGGAACAACAGTAGTGTCAAGTCTGGGTAAACAAGAACTTCCCTGTCACCGTCCTTGAGGCTACCGGAGTACCTCTCGGGTGCCTGAGGTTACCCACCATAGCTGCGGAGTGGCCAATGGAATATCAAACCAGATTGAATCTTTAGGTTCTTTATCAAATTTTCAGTAATCGTTTGCGGTTCTGGAATCACTTCCAGTTCTACCATACTCCCACTTCTGTTTTCTGAAAAAATCTATTTTACTTAAAACTGTGGCGAGTCAAGAACAATATCACTATTGATCTTCCAGATGGTAGAAAGTCAACCCTCGTCATAACCTGGGTCGACTCACAAACAACCATTACAGAAACGTGCCTTGAGTTATCCAGAGTCTGGTTTTAAGCATAAGCCGGACAACTCCCCGTACCTTAACATCGTTAAGATATGAACCGTTCTATATCCAATATAGAAACAGAGGCACTGATTTAATTGGAACCAGATTCAAATCATGCAGCTGTCTCCAGTGCATGTCAACTAAATGGAAGGAGGCCTATCAGCGTTACTCAACTTAGGAATGCATCCAGATATGAGTAACCTGAAAGAGAAACAAGTTTCTCAAAACCATTACTATCAACTGAATACCATACACAAGTATCTACATCTTCAATCACCTTGAAGAATCCTGATACTTGCAACATCTGGTTCTCTACTTTATTCATATACCTATAACTTCTCAAAACTTGGACCTTGTGTTTCTACGAAACACATGTCTAAGAACTAGAGAAGTCACAAGTAAACAGAATATAGCACGAGTACCAACCCCTTTGTCCTAATGGACACTGGACAACATACAATACTCTGTATAAGTCCCCTGAGTCTAATAACTCAAACCCTGTGTGTCGTAGGTTGAAAACTGTACTTATGGTTAAGAAGAATTACACCGCTGTTTAATGCTCCTTACCTAACCATCCACTGATATAGGTAAATGTCATAGACATAATTTCAAAAAGTTATATCTCACTTTATAAAAATAAACGTACAGATATATCAATTTGAAATTGGTGCATAACAGCGGATATTCAAAACCAAATATTTGCCGTCGGGCAAACTACCCAGGTGATTTCTTCAAATATCACTAATTACAACGAATTCCGATATAATGAGGATAATCACCTAATTCCCAATAACTTACTCCCACTCATCATCTGTAAAACCATACGGATGTGAGAATCATACTTGATAAATACATACCCTGGAGCAAGTGTCTAGTCAGGAAATCAGTTTTCTATTAACAATGCACAATGAAACTGAAACATGTAAATATTTCGTAGGGGTATCCGGGTATTCCTAGTAGTGCTTCTTCCATTATCCATATTCACAACTGTAACCATTTATTTCTTTTCTATCTCTCCAAATCCCTTCATATGTCTCTAGTCATTACCTTCTACACACCCTCTTAGGCTATATGGTTTTCTTCCTTCCCTACCTTTCGGGACCAGCCTATGGATTGGAAGAAGACTATCCAATAAGCGTAATGGGTATACTGTCCTAATCCTAGGAGCACTCATAACCCGAGAGAAGGTTGTTCCCCTCCGAAAGGCGGCGCACAGGACCGCTGTGTCCTGACGCTGAGATTCGGGGCAGATGCTATATGGTTTTATCCGTCTACCTCTCCGAAGATGCCAAGTTGATTTATGGCACCGTGTATCAGAGGTTTAGACGGATGCGGCCGATGTAGCAGACTTCTTCAGATTCCCCCTTGCTAGAGAGGTTTTTGATTGTGGGGACGCTCTTCCCTGCAGGCGCAAGCCCCTGCAGTTAATTACGCTACCGCGTGCGGTAGCCACTTTCTCCTTCTCCAGAATTTCACTTCGTGTCATGTGTGTTTGTTTTGTTTGTGGTTGCCCGTGGATTGTATACGGAGACTGAGTAATGCCGTCGCCCGTAGGACGTGGATTAGTCCAAATCCGTATTTAATTAGATTTGGGTTTGGTGTTTTTAGTTTAAGGATGCATTAGTCGTGTTGCGGCTAAGATCAACTTAAACGTTCGTTAAGGATACGTTAGTCCTGTTTGGGACTAAGATCAACTTAACGGGGTGATCCATTTAATATAGGGTCGTCGGGACTCGCCGCCTCTCTGACGTCGTTGAAGGATTACAACGATAGGTGTCAGAGGATTTCGGAGATGTACCCTCGAGCCAAAGCTGATTTAGGGTTTTATAGTCCATTTGAATGTTTAAGGATACGTTAGCCGTGTTTGGGGCTAAGATCAACTTAAACGGGACCGTTTAGATCCTGCAAAAGAGCATTTGGAGGCTCTATTGTTCCAGTTTAGGGACGTGGTGGTCCATGTTCCAGTTTAGGGACGTGGTGGTCCATCGCCAGTTTAGGGACGTTTCGGTCCGATATTAGTTTAGGGACGTTTCGGTCCGATATTAGTTTAGGGACGTTTCGGTCCGATATTAGTTTAGGGACGTTTCGGTCCACGAGTTTAAGGACCCCGCAGTCCGTATTGATGTGTGGTTGTTGGGACCTGTCACCTCTTTGACGTCGTTGAGAAATTACAACGATGGATGTCAAAGGAGTTCGGAGATGTACCCTCGAACCGGATATAAATTGATTTGAGAGAGCATTTGTGCTCAGTTCAATTTAATTTTAGGACTTACGGCCAGAATTGGGCTAAGTCCAGTTGAAAATGTTCAACATTTTATTTATTTTTAGTCCATTAGACCTGTGCTAGGGCTTTGCCCACACTTAAATAATGCATTGCATTACTTCTATTTTCTTGTTTGGGCTCTGCCCATAAAAGATGCAGAGCATCAATTTATTTTGGGCTCTGCAAGGCATCTGCATAGCATTTTATTATTTTTGTTTGGGCTTTGCCCATTTATAAATGATGCAGAGCATCAATTTAATTAGGCCTGTTTGGTCTTTTAATTGGGCTTGGCCCTGCATTGCATTTGTTAGGCGCTTTGCGCCATTCACTGAGCGCAAGCGCTTGTGGTGAAGACACGTGTCATGCTCTGGTGAGCGCAAGCGCAACAGTGCAGTGCGCTGCGTTAGTGCGCTGCGCTGTTGCGCTGCTGACACGTGGCGCGCTCTGGTGAGCGCAAGCGCAACAGTGCAGTGCGCTGCGCTAGTACGCTGCGCTGTTGCGCTGCTGACACATGGCGCGCTCTGGTGAGTTGCGCCAACTCCAGAGAGCAAAGCTCTTATTTCAAGAGCGCATAGCGCACGCGGCGCTCTCCCAAGAGTGCAACAGCGTAGTTTGCAAGTGCAAAGCACCAAGAATCTTTTAGATTCAAGAACAGAAGTGCAAAGCACTATTTGATTTCTTGATCTAATTTAGATCAAAGAAAAATAAGTTTTTTCTTGGTTTTCTTATCTCAGAGAACCAAAGGTTCATGAAAAGTGCAAAGCACTATTTTTGTTTTATTTTATTTTTTTTAAAGATCATTGATCTTGTTTTTAGATCTATGATCTGTTCATAAGAGAACTTTCTCTTTTTTCTAAAGGTTTTTTACCTTTTTTATTCTTGAGGAGTTTCTCAGAGTTCTCTTCTCTCCCCTTTTTTTTAGAAAGATGTTGATGCCTTTTAATTGAGGCCTAGGGTCCTTTTTATAGTGCCCATAAATTAGTTAAATTTGTTAAAAAGATCTTTCTCTGAGTGATTTGGGGAATTTTCCCCACCGTTGGATCTTTGATCCAAGGGCTTCTGCTTTGCAGAAGAAAATCTTTTTGTTTTAACAAGAACAGAAAAGATTTCTTAAAATTTTAATTCTGTTTGGCGCAGATGCCCCAGCGCGTGACACGTGTCGCACAGCGCACAGCGCAGCGCAACTGCGCTAGCGCATCTGCGCTGACACGTGTCGCACAGCGCAGTGCCTGCGCAACCGAAGCATTGCTTCCTTTAATTGAGCTTTGCTCTGATTGGGTGCGCCTTCTTGGGCGCTGCGCTGACGTATGAGCGCCTGACATGTGGCGCGTTGCGCCCGAGACTTGAAGCGTTGCTTCAGAATTTTTGAATTTTGAATTTCAACAGAGCTTTGCTCTGATTGGGCGAAACAAATGCCCCCCCACCGTTGCGCTCACGTGGCGCACACGTGAGTGCAGCGGTGGCAAACTCCTGATCGTTGGATCAAGGGGTGAGCTCAAGGGGCGCAAGCGCCTTATAAATAGGACCTCTGGCCCTTAGAAAAATCTCACCATTTTCTAGATTTTGATTTCCAGAGCTTTGCTCTTGCTTAGAACTCCAGAGCTTTGCTCTCGTTTCCAGAACTTTAGAGGTTTGCTCTCATTTTCCAAGTTAGAAAATTTTAGGTAAAATTAATCTTAAGTTAAATATTTTAATTAACTAATAGAGCTTTTCTCTTAGAGATCTTTTGATCTAAAGAGATCCCCATTGGGATTTTATAAACAGAGCTTCGCTCTCAAAAACTTGCAGATCTACAGGGATCTTGTTCATAGGTTTTAACCCATGAACAGAGCTTTGCTCATTGATCATCTGTGGATCTTTTAGATCTGATAAAATGAAAAATTTTCACAAGTTTTTCGTGGATTTTCCAAGATTTCAAAAATTTTAATTCTTTTAGGTGTAGATATTTTTTGATAGACCTTTCCATTATTACCATAGAGCTGTGCTCTTTTTAAGGAATCTTATTTCCCTGGGGCCAGAGTTTGACAAGTGTCACTCTGTGACAGAGCTTTGCTCTGAAAGGGGAGATTTTCTCCTTGTCTCTAGGGATTCTTCCCTCCCCTTTTTTTTTATAAATGGGAATGTTTTCCTGGGGACCAACTGACAATCTCATCCAATGATGAGGTTGTCTTATTAACCGACATATTGTCATCCAGATTTTGTGGGTCCCCGTTTGGTCTCCTACTCACTGCACTGCTGTGTGGTGTAATTAATTAATTTTAATTTAATGCATTTTTTTTTGGATGCCAAACGTTGGAATTACAACACTAATGGCTAAATTGTTCCTTTGCAGCGATCATGTCTCCAGACACTTCATTCCCTTTCGTCCGCTCGGAGGAGGGATTTCCCGAGGCACCCTCGGACCGTGAGGTCCTGACCATGATTAAGGAGTACGACCCGGAATACAAGAGTCTCCACCTTTGGGGATCGTGGTATAATCAGATCATCATGGGCCGCCGGAGCTTCACAAGCGCGGTGCCGTCGGAACCCATCACGGCGATTCACTATGCTACCCCACCCTCGGTGCAGTATGCCGTGGAGTTGGTGGATTGGACATCGAAGGGCTTTCTACATCCCGCTATAGATGCGATACCGGTTCAGCGTCCTATAGTTTTAGACATCCTAGGGCGCTGTATCTGTCAGGGTGAAGCACGACCTTGGGGGCAATCGTATAACCTTGGTCTGATCCTCCGCCACCCGATTGGCTATCTGCCGTGGGCCTGGTACATCCTGTCGACGAAGAAGTTGCAGTTGATAAGATTAGGACAGTACACCGCGGTCTACGTCTCTCTTTTCCAGTATCCCACGCTCCCCACCTGGTGGTTCAAAGCTTTCTTGGAGCAATGGAATATTCCTACCCACACTTTCCTTGCCATGGATCGGGAAGTGTCAATCTCCTTGGAGGAGTTTGCGGAGGTATCCGGTTTACCAGTGATGGGGGAACATTATGAGGAGCTGCTCCCGACAGATGTGTACGTCTTTGGTGCTAGGCCGATGGTAAGGGGGGTCACACCAGAGAATGCCGTTCAACATCAATTCCCAAGCTTGATTAAAGTGTTGAACATATATGAGTCCCTCTTCGTCGAACATGGGGGTCGGGGAGTTAACTTTGAGGACTTCATTGCTCGTTTCCTTCGTCCAAGCGTCATCTCATCGGAAGCTGCCAAGTTCGCCACCCTGGATGACCCTTTCGGTCTAGGTGTGGACAGCCTACCGGAGAAGGATATAGATCAAAAGGGTTTTTTTCTTCCGGACTTCCCTACTATGTCATTTGCAGAAATTGCGGCCCCTGGAATGGATGAGGAGGCCTTTTTCTCAGGATTTCTTGGATTGTGGCTGAGCTGGTTTGCGATCCCAATGCACTCTCGTCGGATGCGACCCTCTGTCTTTTACCCAGCCCACCGGATGGTCATCGGGGTAAAGGTAGCTGTTGGGATTGCTGGTTTGGCACACTTATACCATGGCCTCAGTCGAGCAACGGATGCTAATGAGCCCGGGGTACTGCATGTGGTCTTCCCGATGCATTACTTTGCATCGTGGCTCGAGCTACACACAGCGGGTGTCTTCGGCATGCATAAAAGGCCCTCGTTCTTTGACAAGTGCGGTTTTCTCCGCATTATACAGCTGATCGGCACATCAATTGTAACCCCATCACCGCGGAACGCCAGGGGCTTACTCCTTCTCCCTCACACCGTTGGAGCCGGTATGTCCTTTGTCGATAAGGTATTGACCATTGGAAAGGTGTCTACCACTGTGACGCGGCCATTACAAGATGTCTTTAAAGATGGAGCCTCAGTTTTGACGGCTTGGGAGACCCTTCACTTATATTCCATTAGACCGGGTTTCTTAGTCTTTAGGCAGAATGGTGTACGTGGCAATTTTTATGAGGTATAACCCGCATCATTTTGCTCAACAACTGGGCTACGATCAAGGGGTCCCCTTGGAAGCCTTCTTGCTGGAACCTACTGCCACTGAAGAAGGGATGGAGAACGCACTGCACCATTTCATGCGCCTGAATACGAGCTCTCATTTTTTTATCAATGCGCCGGCTTATGCTCCGAGACTCCTCAATGTGTACAAAGACTGGTACAATCATGCAACAGGAGCAGTTATAAAGGAGGAAAGGCGACTGTTGGTCAATCGTAAGGGTGTGCCTCCAGGTACCGATCGCAACGCTCCTTTGGTCCCGAGGACCCCAGTAGTTGCCCCTTTAAAAGAGGTCAGAACCGGACCATCGCGTGCGCGAAGCCTTCCACGTGGCTCGTCGCTCCCTGATGTCGCAGATGCACCTGCAGCGCCCCGTGCTCCGGCGGAGACAGTGGTTGTATCCTCGCCGGAGTCTGGCGTGGGTGCGGACATCGGGACCCGTCGTCCCAAGGTGGCTGCTAAACGGAAGTCGATCTCACGTGAGCCTAGGGGCGGAGGGCAGAAGAAAAAGAAATCGCTCTTCGCTGCAGATGTCGTGTTCGGCCAGGAACCCCATGCTCCCTACGCCGAGGGCCTAATCAAATATGGGACTAACGAGGGATTAATCATGCCGTCGCCGGACGACACAGACTTGGAAGCCGCTCTCGAAACCTCAGCATGGTTGGCGAAGCGTGACGCGTGGCTGGCTAAGCTTGTGCAATCAGGTAACTACTAGTCACATTTTCTTTATTGTAACATATCTTCCTTATTGCTTTTGAGTAACACTTTTCCTTCCTTCCTTCCAACAGGCATCACTGATGAAGAAGCCATCGCCGCTTCTTTGAAGACTTTCCAGGAGGAGGAACGTCTTAGAGCGTCTATGGGCCTTAGTAAGTTTTAATCCATCAAGTCTCCATCTTCCTCGTGTTATGGTCGATCTAACCTCTCTCTTTTTATTGCAGAAACCTCAATGCCGTTCCCACCAAGCGACGCAGATGTTTTACCAGCTGCCGATGTTCCCGCTTCCTCTGGGCCACCGCAGGAGGTTCGTCTTAAAGAGCCGATGAAGGATGCCTTAAAGGCTCTGGAGGCATCCCTGAACGAGGATGACGACGCCTTGAAGGAGGCGTCACTAAGGTCCATCGCGACAGCCCGGGAGGAAAGGAAGCGGCTGAGGCGTGAGGCGAAGGCGCGCATGGCTGCCTTGGCTATGGGAGCGGGTCCCAGCACCGCCCCTCATGCTGATACTCCATCTGAAGAGGCCCCTGTCGCCCTATCCACTGCCCGCAGAGAGGTGGCGCGCGCAATTCGGAGCGCAAACGGTAGATCCGCTTCAGGTAATATTTCTCTTAGAGTTTTTTGTTATAAGGATTTTTAATGTCATTGGTCCTTATATCCCTTATCTTGCAGGGCCGAGTCCGATCGAGGGGGAGGCGGAAATCGTTGATCCTAAAGAAACAGAGGAGGCGGTACCTGCCGAACTCGAGCCGACGGTGGGCAACGTCGTTGTGGCTTTGGAGCCTGAGGTGGAGGTCGAGGGGCCTGCAGCCGAGAAGGTCATTGATGCCGAACCTGAAGCGGTGGCAGACGATATGATCATTATAACTGAACCGAGGGTGGTGGTGGACGAGGCGCTTGAGGCCGGCGACCTCGTGGTGACAGTGGATGAGCCGATGGAGACGGCGGAGCTCGAAGTAGTTGCGGGTGAGATGGATACGACTCTCGGGGAAGAGTCAGCCGCTTCCTTCCAAGAATCCGGCAACGCTCCAATCATTGCCCTCCCTGCTTACGATCTCCTGCCGTCTCCTGGTCGCGGTAGCACGACGACGGTCCCTATCGAGTCGGGTGATGAGGCTACGGGCGGTGGCCTCATGTCGATAGAGGAGGGAGTCGCTTCTGTTTCGGCCGGGAGCTCCTCAGGTAAACCTTAGGTTACTGTCTTTCTTATTTTACAATCCTTTCTGACAAGTTCACCTTTCTTGTAACGCAGGTGCAGCTAGCGCCGATGCCCCACTACTTGAAGGAGCGCCTTCGACGACTGCCTTGGCAGTAGTCACCTCTCAACCCTCTCTTAAACCATCTACGATGTTGGAAGGTATGGGTCCGCAACTTATTAGTCTTATCTTTCAGATGTATAATGTATGTACTGAAGTCGTGCTGTTGTGTCTTTTCAGGAGTACTTTTTGACCACCTTTACCAGATGTTGCTCCCACACTTCTCCTTCCCATCCGAGCTTGCTTCTTCCTCTGGTGGCGTTGGTGAGTATGATTTCCAATGACATCCTTCTTTCTTCATTGATGGGATTATTTCTAAACCCTTATTTTTTTTATCTCGACTGCAGTGTTACAAATCGAAGGAGGGGATGAAAGACGGGCTGCGTTGCCGACTCTTCCGGCTCTGCCCCCTGCCTCAGCTGGTACAGCGACTATCACATTGATAAAGTATTCCTTCTTTATTTTCAGAACTGTTATCTGATCACATCTTGTTTCTTTTCAGCTGTCGTTCCGGTCTCGGCGCCCTTCGAATCTCGCATCATAATGCCGGCGGGTCCTTATCTGAGGAGTCTGTCTTCAAAAGGCGCCGCAAATAGTCTGCGCATATTGAGTGACTACATCGAGGAACTCGACGTTGAAACTCCTACATCTGCCGCAGACTTTGCTATGATGGTTAACCCGATGCTAGAAATACTCGTGAACTTTCATGATGAGGGCATCGTCGCATCCTGGGTTAACCATTGTAGGGAGATCGAGGGTCGCCTATATCAGTTGGAGTCGCTGCGTCCCGCTCCCGAGGCCTTGGCTGCCAGTAATCAAAGAACAGCGTGGATTGAGCAGAGCGCTCCTTACTTCCGCTACCTCGAACAAGAAGTCATTTCAAGGCGTAAGGAGCGTGGTGAGACTTCAAGCAAGTCTGCCCAACTGCATGTTCGGGTGGAGGCCAACGCCGCACGGCTGAAGGTTGTCTTTGAGGGCCTCCTGCAATGTCTTTCTGAAGGGTTATCATTGAGGCAACACCTTGATGTTGTCGAGCGAGATGCACCTAACCAGGAAGCAGCCCAGAAGGCGGCGGAGGAGCAACTTTCATCTTTCTTGCAGCAGCGAGCCCGGGTGGAAGCGGAGGTGGCCGCGGCAGCCATCAGGAGGAGGCGCTGAAGGAAGTGCGAGAGCAGCTTGTGGATTTACTAAAGACACTTCCTCCTCAGTAGCTATCCATCTTTGTATCGTTTGTACTTGTAGATAAAAGAATGTATATATATATATATTTTTTTCTTTGACATAATGTATCCTGTTCCCGATCAAGTTTATGAATAAAAGATACACCTTTTTTTGTCATGTGTCATTTTCTCCGTCTTCTCTTTCTTTAACTATCAGCATATCACTTTAGCAAACATGGTTAACGGATGATTAGAACATGTATCCCGATTTCCTTAAGAAATAGCGATGGCTTAGGCCGCAGTTTCGGATCTGCTGCCTAAGACTTTTCAACTCCATGAGCCGTAAGGGTCTCATAGAGATTCTTCTTCCTACGGATCGAGAGGATCTCATAGGTGGGCTTTCTCCGTAGGAATCATGAGGATTCCTAAGTGTTGTTTTTTCTTACAAGTCGTAAGGATCCTATAAGAGAATTTTTCCCTCTTACGAGTCGAGAGGACCCACAAGCGGTTGTTTCCCTCCTCGTCGAAATTCGACTTTAGAGAGTGAGACCCGTGAATAGTATGCAAGAGACCATTTTGGATTGACTTGCAGGGTCCCATTGTTCAGGAAGCAAGTTTTTTAGTCCCTGCTACCTGAGGCTTCATTTGCATGTTGAGACGAATCGGGAATTTCCCGTGGAGACACAGTTTCTCTGCGAGCCGACGCGAATCAGGAGGCTCTCATCAAGGAGTGTTTGTATCCGTGAGTCGAGGAGTTTGCCAGGGATTATTTGTTTCCCAAGCGCCAAGGATTATTTGTTTCCTTGGGGTCTGAAACGAGTCGAGAATTTCCCACGGAGGCACTGGTGGCTCTGCGAGTTGACGCGGATCAGGAGGCTCTCGTCAAGGAGTGTTTGTATCCGTGGGTCGAGGAATTTGCTAGGGATTATTTGTTTCCCAAGCGCCAAGGATTATTTGTTTCCTTGGGGTTTGAAACGAGTCGAGGATTTCCCACGGAGGCACTGGTGGCTCTGCGAGTCGACGTGGATCAGGAGGCTCTCGTCAAGGAGTGTTTGTATCCGTGAGTCGAGGAATTTGCTGAGGATTATTTGTTTCCCAAGCGCCAAGGATTATTTGTTTCCTTGGGGTTTGAAACGAGTCGAGGATTTCCCACGGAGGCACTGGTGGCTCTGCGAGTCGACGCGGATCAGGAGGCTCTCGTCAAGGAGTGTTTGTATCCGTGAGTCGAGGAATTTGCTGAGGATTATTTGTTTCCCAAGCGCCAAGGATTATTTGTTTCCTTGGGGTTTGAAACGAGTCGAGGATTTCCCACGGAGGCACTGGGGGATTATTTGTTTCCCAAGCGCCAAGGATTATTTGTTTCCTTGGGGTTTGAAACGAGTCGAGGATTTCCCACGGAGGCACTGGTGGCTCTGCGAGTCGACGCGGATCAGGAGGCTCTCGTCAAGGAGTGTTTGTATCCGTGAATCGAGGAATTTGCCAGGGATTATTTGTTTCCCAAGCGCCAAGGATTATTTGTTTTCTTGGGGTTTGAAACGAGTCGAGGATTTCCCACGGAGGCACTGGTGGCTCTGCGAGTCGACGCGGATCAGGAGGCTCTCGTCAAGGAGTGTTTGTATCCGTGAGTCGAGGAATTTGCTCGGGATTATTTGTTTCCCAAGCGCTAAGGATTATTTGTTTCCTTGGGGTTTGAAACGAGTCGAGGATTTCCCACGGAGGCACTGGTGGCTCTGCGAGTCGACGCGGATCAGGAGGCTCTCGTCAAGGAGTGTTTGTATCTGTGAGTCGAGGAATTTGCTGGGGATTATTTGTTTCCCAAGCGCCAAGGATTATTTGTTTCCTTAGGGTTTGAAACGAGTCGAGGATTTCCCACGGAGGCACTGGTGGCTCTGCGAGTCGACGCGGATCAGGAGGCTCTCGTCAAGGAGTGTTTGTATCCGTGAGTCGAGGAATTTGCTAGGGATTATTTGTTTCCCAAGCGCCAAGGATTATTTGTTTCCTTGGGGTTTGAAACGAGTCGAGGATTTCCCACGGAGGCACTGGTGGCTCTGCGAGTCGATGCGGATCAGGAGGCTCTCGTCAAGGAGTTTTTGTATCCGTGAGTCGAGGAATTTGCTGGGGATTATTTGTTTCCCAAGCGCCAAGGATTATTTGTTTCCTTGGGGTTTGAAACGAGTCGAGGATTTCCCACGGAGGCACTGGTGGCTCTGCGAGTCGACGCGGATCAGGAGGCTCTCGTCAAGGAGTGTGTATATCCGTGAGTCGAGGAATTTGCCAGGGATTATTTGTTTCCCAAGCGCCAAGGATTATTTGTTTCCTTGGGGTTTGAAACGAGTCGAGGATTTCCCACGGAGGCACTGGTGGCTCTGCGAGTCGACACGGATCAGGAGGCTCTCGTCAAGGAGTGTTTGTATCCGTGAGTCGAGGAATTTGCTAGGGATTATTTGTTTCCCAAGCGCCAAGGATTATTTGTTTTCTTGGGGTTTGAAACGAGTCGAGGATTTCCCACGGAGGCACTGGTGGCTCTGCGAGTCGACGCGGATCAGGAGGCTCTCGTCAAGGAGTGTTTGTATCCGTGAGTCGAGGAATTTGCTGGGGATTATTTGTTTCCCAAGCGCCAAGGATTATTTGTTTCCTTGGGGTTTGAAACGAGTCGAGGATTTCCCACGGAGGCACTGGTGGCTCTGCGAGTCGACGCGAATCAGGAGGCTCTCGTCAAGGAGTGTTTGTATCCGTGAGTCGAGGAATTTGCTGAAGACACTGGTTTCTTCGGAGTTGGACTGAACCGTCTAGATTTGGCTTCGTCTTCTGGCGGAGCCTGTTGGGAAAGTATGGTTCCCTCTTTATTTACGCCCTTGGATTGTATACAGGGATCGATGTGATCTTAACTGTAGGGCCAAAGTTATTTTATTTTTTTTTGTTTTATCTCCGCGATGCTCTATCATTTCAGCTTTTCTATCGCGAAGGTCGCGATTGCCCAATCATTTCGGCTATTTTTCGCGATGCCCAATCATTTCGGCTATTTATTTTATTTTTACTCGCTGCTTTTTATTGCGAGTTGCCCAATCATTTCGGCTATTTTGCATGCATACCTTTTTACTTGCTACTTTTTATTGCAAGTTGCCCAACCATTTCGGCTATTTTGCATGCATACATTTTTACTTGCTGCTTTTTATTGCAAGTTGCCCAATCATTTCGGCTATTTTGTATGCATGTGCGGCCTACTGGCTTTCCGCCGTAAACCTGGAATTAGACACCGATTTCAGCATCAGCACCGCTACCGGCATCAGCACCGCTACAACTGGGATATTGCTAGGAGCGAATCATCATCTGCCTCTGTCGATGTTGAACAAAGGTGGCTTAGCGACCAGGGTTAGGGTCTTGTCGTCTAAGGCTTTTAACTTCATGAGCCGTAAGGGTCTCACAAAGGTATTTCTCCCTACAAGTCGTGAAGATCTTGTAGGTGTATTTTCTCCTTAGGAATCGTGAGGATTCCTAAGTGTATGTTCCTCTGTAAGTCGTAAGGATCCTACAAGAGGGTTTTCTCCTTGTAAGTCGAGAGGACTTATAAGGGTTGTTCATCATGTGAACATATCCTCAGTCTCGGATGAGACATGATTAGGGAAATGTTTATTCGCGCCCGTGGATTGTATACACGAGCCCGTGTTGGACCACTTGTAGGGCAATATTTAAAGTTGTGGGGGTTGCTTAAGCACAGGTTTAGGTTTCTGTAACTTAAGACTTCCAACTCTTATGAGCCGTGAGGGTCCCATAAGAGAGTTCTCCTTACGAGTCGTGAGGATCTCGCAAGTGTATTTTCTCCTTAGGAATCGTGGGGATCCCTAAGTGTGTTGCTCCCTTGTGAGTCGTAAGGATCTCACGCGGGTGGTTTTTCCTTACAAGGTCGAGAGGATCTTGTAAGTTTTCTTTAACGAGGTTGCGCCTTTTCGGGTTTTCACAAACACTCGCCGGTAGCCCTGCTGTTTTTACTCACGGAGCCCTTTCGGGTTTTCATCTGTGCCCATTTTGCTTATGGACGTACCGTTTTTTTTATTCTTTTTATTTTTATATTATTTTTTTACGAGGTCGTGCCCTTTCGGGTTTTCACGAACACTCGCCGGCAGCCCTGCTGTTTTTACTCACGGAGCCCTTTCGGGTTTTCATCCGTGCCCTTTTTGCTTATGGACATACCGTTTTTTTATTTTATTTTTATATGTTTTTTTATCTTATCAGTCTAAAGATGCTGCGGTAGTAGTTTAAAGACGTTTCGGTCTGCTATTAGTTTAGGGACATTTCGGTCCGACTTTGAGAAGGTTGGTTACTGCTGATAGAGTTTGAGCTTAGGAGGATAGCGAGCGAACATGGTCATCGTCATCTATCATTGACCTAGGCTGTGGCTCATTAAGCGTAGTATCTCTTTAGGAAGCGACCGTTTATTGGCCTGAAAGGCCTTTCACCGTGCATATCTATGAGTAGATAGGCCCCGCCCTGGTAGACCTTATCTATGACGTACGGGCCTTCATAGTTTGGCTCGAATTTTCCCCGCTTGGCGCGATTGGGGATCATAGGCCTTTTGACCACTAGCACAAGCTCGCCTTGGCGGAATGTCCTCGGTCGGGTCAGTCTTTCATATGAGCGCGTCATCTTTGCTTTATAGGCCTCCAGATTTTGTTGCGCCATGAGTCGTGTTTCTTCAAGGGCGTCAAGCTCCTCAAGCCGAAGGCGAGCATTTTCTTCGTCCGTCAGCTCGTAATGGACTGCCACTCGTAGAGAGGGTAACTCTATCTCGAGGGGGAGTACTGCTTCTGTCCCGAATACTAACGCATATGGTGGTGCGTTCGTGGCCGTTTTAAACGTAGTTCGATATGCCCAGAGAGCCTCTTGCAGTCTTTCGTGCCAGTCTTTCTTATTTCGCGACACTGTTTTCTTCATGATCTTCGTCAAGGTCTTGTTGAAGGCCTCAGCTAGACCGTTAGCTCGTGGATTATAAACCAAGGAATATCTCCAATCTATATTGTGTTGTTGCGCGAAGCGACTGATCTTGTGGCTTCTGTAGGCTGGCCTGTTATCGGAGATGATCCGTCTTGGCGTTCCAAACCGGTATATGATGTGCGTCTTGAAGAAGTGGAGGATATTTTCCGTCTTCACTTCTCTTAACGGTACTGCTTCTGCCCATTTGGAGAAGTTGTCAGTCGTCACCAGGATGAAACGATGTCCTCTAGACGATGCTGGTTCGATGGGGCCGACTATGTCAGTTCCCCACATTTCGAACGGCCAGCTAGTCACCGTTGGATGTAATGGGTTTGGATGCTGATGGATGAAGTCCCCATGAATTTGGCATGAGTGGCACTGCTTCGCATATTCGAGGCAATCCTGAATCATCGTGGGCCAGTAGTAGCCCATCCGTTTTATCTTCATCTTCATCTTCAGGCCTGCTTGGTGAGAACCGCAGAGTCCATCGTGAATTTCCTGGACGACCCTTTTCGCTTCGTCAGGTCCTAAGCATCTCAGCCATAGAGAATCAAACGACCTCTTGTATAGAGTATCATTGACGAAGGCGAAAGACAGAGCTCGTTTCATGAGCTGATGTCTTGCGGACGCATCTTCGGGCATTTGGTGGGATTTAAAGTAGTCTATGAAGACTTCTCTCCAATCCTCGGTCTTTTCCCGGCCTTTTACTTGCAGGGTCGTTTGCTCGCTCGCTCCTTTTTCCTCGGGCAATTCCGGAGATATTTCTGCGGGGGCAAGCACCCGACGGCTTTGTACTACGATTCTAACGTCATCGAGATTCTCGTCAGCCAATTCTTTAGCAAGTTTGGCTAATGCGTCTGCTTTGCTGTTTTCCGCGCGCGGTATGTTCTCCAAAGTATAGGAGGGAATTTGGGTCAACAGTTGTTGCACTTTTTCGCCGTACTTCACCAGTTCTGGCTTGCACGTTTGATAGTCGCTATTTACTTGACTAACGACCAGTTGAGAATCCCCGTATATAAGGAGGTCTTCAATTCCCATGTCAATGGCGATCTCAAGACCTGCTATCAAGGCTTCATATTCGGCTTCGTTATTCGTCCTCGGCTCTGTTAAGGAGAAAGCGAAACGCATTATCCCTCCTTGTGGAGTTACAAAGATGAGCCCTACGCCCGATTTAATTATAGGGGTGCTTTGTTTGCGCTTCTTCATGGAAGATGCGCCATCGAAATAAAGCTCCCATCGAGTATCATCACCGTTGACCGCATCAAACGCATGTTCGTCTGGAAGATCGCAGTTTAAAGGAGAATCGGCCGGTATCGGATGCTCAGCGAGGAAGTCGGCGATGGCCTGGCCTTTTATTGCCTTGAGAGGTTGATATATTATCGAGAACTCCATCAAGAGCAGGGTCCATTTAGCGAGTCGTCCCGTCAATATGGCCTTTGACATTAGATATTTGAGAGGGTCCACCTTCGAAATGAGACGGACTTCATATGCTAACGCGTAATGTCTAAGCTTTGTTATTGCGAAGATCAACGCCAGGCAGTGTTTTTCAATGGGGGAGTAGTTGTTTTCTGCCCCCAGTAGAACTCGACTTAGATAGTAGAGCGCTCTTTCTTTTCCCTGGTCATTTTCCTGCGCCCATAATGCGCCTAAAGAACCTTCGAGGGCAGTTGTATAAAGGATGAGAGGTTTCCCCTTAACCGGAGCAGCCAACACTGGGGGGTTCTGCAGGTATTGCTTGATCTCATCCAGTGCGCTTTGGCATTTTTGATCCCAGATGAATGGAGTTCCTTTCTTCATCAGGTGACTGTAAGGGCGACACTTGCCTGAGAGATTGGCTATAAATCGCCGTATGTATGCGAGCTTCCCTTGGAGAGACCGCAACTGTTTAAGAGTCCTCGGCGGAGGCATTTCCATGATCGCCTTGATCTTGGACGGATCTATTTTGATACCCCGGTGTCGGACGATGAATCCTAAAAATTTGCCCGAGGAAACTCCGAATGCACACTTAAGAGGGTTCATCTTCAAGTTGTATTGCCGAAGGCGTTGAAATACGGTCTTCAAATGCTCGAGATGTTCTTCGTATGATTTACTTTTAACCATGAGATCGTCGATATAGCATTCGACGATTTCGTGTATAAGGTCATCAAATATCTGCGTCATGGCTCTCTGGTAAGTAGCACCGGCGTTCTTTAAACCGAAGGGCATCACCTTGTAGCAGAATATACCCAAAGGAGTCCTGAAGGCGGTGTGCTTCTGGTCTTCAGTGTAAGTGCACGGCGGCGCCCCGGCCGTCAAACCGACGGCCAAATGCGGAAGCGGTGATAAACTTTAATTTTGCGAACTTAGCAAACCGGCACCACCGCGCACTAAACCCCGGATCGGGCCATTAAACTTGTCCTAGCTAACTAACAAGATAGGGAAGAGATATACCGAGTGATCCGAGTCCTCCGGTCTTCTCGTCATCGTCCCGATCTCTCGCGGAAACTCCGGTCGTCGCCTCCTCGCCGGAAGAGCACCACATCGCCTGTATCTTTTACGGGCTCCCGCCTCAATACCGAGGCAACTCGGGCACGAAGCTGGCAAGTCGACGTGCCCAAGACTTGCTGTAGGTTGTAGTGTAGAATCACTTTGTCTCATGGGGTTTGTGAAGTTGCCTTGATGGAGGAATCAACAAGATATGAACTTGGGAATTTTGGTGGCAAGCTAAAATGAGATGGATGCTTAATTTTTGCCACACCAAAATGAAAAATCAACCAAAATCATTTCCATGAAGTGGCCGGCCATATACATGTGAGAATGGTGGAGGAAAACACAAACATAAGAGGGAGGTGAGTGTAGGAGATAAGAAGAGGTGACCACACCCAAACATCATCATAACAAATGCACATCAAACCCATACCCTTTCTTTTCTCAATTAATGCAAGTAATGGTGCATCAAAAGAAAAGATGGAAAAGGAATCTAAAGATGCTATCATAATCTCTCATCTCACAAATAAACCCTCCACAAAATGTTATTTGCAAAATTGCAAATAACCCCCTCCATCGAAAAAGTCCGGCCGGAAAAGAACAAAGGAAAACCGGCCGGAACGGAATGCAAACTGGCAACTCCAGAAAACTGGTCCCGTAATAAATTACAGGAAAACCCCGATACTGTGCATACACACCCGCATCTGTATTCCGACCGGATACAAATGCAATGAGACAAAATCTACACTGTACTATACTAGGATTCGGCTTAAACCAAAGCCGGCTAGTAATATTCGTCCGATCCTGATCCGTGCAATACCGCACGTATCTGATCGAACCCTGCCATATATCTATACAGCCTCTAGTACAAACCGTCCGATCCTGATCCGTGCAATACCGCACGTATCTGATCGGACCCTGCCATAACTCCATACGGCCTCTACAGCGTTTCGCCCGAAAGCTGAGTAACTGAATGTGTGGTGGACTCTAAAGACTCGTCAATACTATGGCTGTGGATTTAACCACTAGCACGTCAGAGGTATAAGCCAATACGTGACGGGCCACCAGCTATTGACCAAAAGGGACGTCGATGAGCGAACTCATCCTGACACCCTACTGAGCCTGTCAGTGATAATATCCGTACAGTCCGGTCCGTTCGTCTATGAGCATCGCATGTCGGGCCTAGGGGGTGGGTAAAAGTCAGACCCCTAAAAGCGGTACAAGTCGTGTCGGAGTGTAGCCCAGAACACCCTGAGATACTACTGGAATACCTACCAGTAAATCTCCTGCCTTGGCCAAGGACTTCGTGTAATGGCTCTCCTAGACACAGCGCGACCTCACCCCCAATACCGGGAGAGACGAACCCCCGAAGATCCGCTCACTGCCTCCATGTGGCTCGGGACTGTACCCAACTAAAACCTGTTTGCACGACTCCTTTGAGCCGTGGTAGGGTAGTAATCAAAGTACAGTGGGAACTCACACGAGACAAATGACGATCCCCAGGTCGATGAACTAACCTGTACACATGTCACCAGGGAACTGCTATCTGACGTCAGGTATAAGACCAACTAGCATGTTCCCGGCGAGTCCTGTCCGGTGTACTCATAACCCAATGAGCACCTGTATACATCTTTGGTGAACCAACTGACACCAGTGGCTTGTGAGACCGGCCACCGCCCCTCGTCGGGGTCTCGACTGTATACACTAGTCTACTCTGGAGAATCGATGCCCTGTCTCGAAACTCCCACGACTAGGGACCTTTTAAGGATGTGCTTATAGACTCCAGCTCTCACTTATATGATCGCCCTCATACTGCTGGCAGTCAAGCAAGAATCCTAGGGGCTCTATCAATGTGCAATAGCGACCTGTAAGGTCACCTGAAGCAGTACACAATGATAAAGGTTAACCAGATAGCATATTATCATCTCGAGTAAGACTGTCCTACCGGGATAGGTCCTCCCTCAATCATTGCAATCACGTGCCTGTGATCCAATAATTGACTCTGAGGGCACTATCTCCAACAATCTCCCACTTGCACTCAAGGCTAATTATTGCGATGTCGCATACTCACAGCCCGTGTGATACCGAACACCCAACTCCTCTACTAGTCAGTCTCACAAATCTCGTTTGTGAAACTATTGTGGTCGAGGAATAGCCTCAGTGAGTGGATCCGCCTAGATGTTTCTTTCTATGTCTCTCTATATCTCAAGTTCGCGGAGAAAGCTATCTCCCGAAATGAGCAATACCTGTCTTAGAATGTCTGGATGTCTGATGGGACCGAGCTCATAAATGAACTCCAAATCCAAAAACTTCTTAGACTGTATCGTCAACTGAACTTAATCAGTATCCTGCGCCATGCCACCCTCAGTATTGCCTTGGACCACCTGTCCAAAATACTGCCCTTCGTCAGAAGGAAAAATATAACTCTTTCAACCTCCTTGTCGTCCATGTCACCTTAGAAGCCTGGAATGATAACTGTCTCCCGAATGAGGCTGTCGTTATCATATCCCTAGAACATCCACTTATGTTCTAAAGCTGCTTCCGACTGTTTCTCCAGGATTGGATCAATGTCAACTTATTGCATCTAGTGCAAGAACAACATCTGGTGTGGTACTTGACATCTCATGATTGACTCAATTGCCTAAGCAAGTGATCTGCCAATCATGCACATCCCTCTCTACTTTAGTCTATAAGACACCTTTAGAGAGGGTGACTCCATTACCTGCAGGTACACTACCATGCCAGGAGTCGTCCATTCTAAATACTCTTAGAATGTTGTCTAAGTACCCAGATTGGGAAACCACCCAAATCTAGATCTAAAACTATAGATCTAGTAACCAGTATGTCTTATATAATGTCCAATTCCTTTGTGGAGAAACTACTGTGTGACGACCAAAGTACAACCGCTCGTAGTATAGGAATGTCACTTCCTACTTTGTGTATATATCATCCAAATACCAGGATATCACACCCTACTACCTTCTCAGCAGATCCATCCCCTATTCTGATGACGTCAAACCTATGACTGTCACATCAGAAATAGATGATCTATCTCCGCTATATCTGCTTTAGTCTATAAATAGACATAAGCCTGATGTCCACCAATGCTTCCGCTGCTCCCACTGACCACGACAACCCTCTGGCAGAGTCATATAGACGTGCACTTCTAAAGCTAGTTTAGAACGACGCTATACTCATCCTCCTGCCGGGTCTCGCAGCCTGGAACAACAACAATGGCAAGTGTGGGTAAACAAGAACTTCCCTGTCACCGTCCTTGAGGCTACCGGAGTACCTCTCGGGTGCCTGAAGTTACCCACCTTATCTGCGGAATGGCCAATGGAATGTCAAATCAGATTGAATCTTTAGGTTCCTTATCAAATCTTCAGTAATCGTTTGCGGTTCTGGAATCACTTCCAGTTCTACCATACTCCCACTACTGTTTTTGAAAAAATCCATTTTTAATAAAACTGTGGCGAGTCTAGAACAATATTACTATTGATCTCCCAGATGGTAGAAAATCAACCCTCGTCATAGCCTGGGTCAACCCACAAACAGCCATTACAGAAACGTGCCTTGAGTTATCCAGAGTCTGGTTTTAATCATAAGCCGGACAACTCCCCGTACCTTAACAATGTTAAGATATGAACTGTACTATATCCAATATAGAACCAGAGGCACTGATTTAATTGAACCAGATTCAAATCATGCAGCTATCTCCAGTGCATGTCAACTAAATGGAGAGAGGCCGATCAGCGTTATTCAACTCAGGAATGCTTCCAATTATGAGTAATCTGAAAGAGAAGCAAGTTCCCTTTATCATTACTATCAACTGAATACCATACACAAGTATCTACATCTTCGATCACTTTGAAGAATCCCGATACTTGCTACACCTGGTTCTCTACTCTATTCAAATACCTATAACTCCTCAAAACTTAGACTCTGTGTTTCTACGAAACACATGTCTAAGACCTAGAGAAGTTAAAAGTAAACAGAATATAGTATGAGGACCAACCCCACTGTCCTAATGGACACTGGACAACATACAATACTCTGTATAAGTCCGCCGAGTCTAACAACTCTTTCACTGTGTGTCGTAGGTTGAAAACTGTACTTATGGTTAAGAAGAATTACACCGCTATTTAATGCTCCTTACCTAACCATCCACTGATATAGGTAAATGTCATCGACATAATATCAAAAGGTATATCTCACTCTATGAAAATAGACGTACAGATATATCAATTTGAAATTGGTGCACAACAGCGGATATTCAAAACCAAATATTTGCCGACCGGCAAATAGCCCAGATGATCTCCTCAAATATCACCGATTACAACGAATCCTGATATAATGAGGATGATCACCCTATTCCCAATAACTTACTCCCACTCATCATCTGTAAAGCCATACAGATGTGAGAATCAAACCTGGTAAATACATACCCTGGAGCAAGTGTCTAATCAGGAAATCAGTTTTCTTTTAACAGTACACAGTGAAACTGAAACATTGAAATGTTTCGATGGGGTATCCTGGTATTCCTAGTAATGCCTCTTCCATTATCCAGATTCATAACTATAACCGTATAATTCTTTGCCACCTCTCCAAATCCCTTTATATGTCTTTAGTCATTACCTTCTGCACACCCCTTTAGGCCAATTGGTTTTCTTCCTTCCCTACCGTTCGGCACCAGCCTATGGTTTGGAAGAAGACTATCCAATAAGCATAATGGGTGTACTGTCCTAGTCCTAGGAGCACTCGCAATGCGAGAGAAGGTGAAGATAAAAGACAACCGAATAAACCTTATTCCTATTTCTCCTGGACCAGAATCCATCCCCGAACTGGAACAAGTTCCTTTCGAGTTCGTATATAACCATACGATGGATTATCCAATAAACTGTGGATCTTCGTAGTGATACGGAGTGTCCTGGAGAAATACAAAGGTGATTTAGGATTGGCGAAGAAATACTTGGTTTGGTCGTGAATATCAGTCGCAATTTACTTTGCCCTCTTACTAATCCCTTGCTTTGTCTTAATCTTAATACCTTCTGCACACCGTTTAGGCTAATTGGTCTTCTTCATTCCACACTGTTCGGCACCAGCCTAAAATTTGGAAGAAGACTATCCAATTTGCGTAATAGGTGTACTATCTCCTAAACTAAGGAGTACTCACAACCTGAGAGAAGGTAAAAAGGAAAAGACAACTGAATAATACTATCCGTTTTCTCCAGAACCGGAAAGCATCCTCGAATTCCTTCGAGTTCGTATATAACCATACGATGGTTTTGTCCAATGGAAGTGGACGTTTGCAGTAATACGGGGTGTCCTGGAGAAAAGGGTAAAAGTAGGAGTGGCAATGAGGTCTGTAACTCTGACAATCCAAAAGCCAGTGTTTTAAGAAGGTTCGGTCAACTTGGTCACTGAGTCATAGTCTAGGGTCGGGTCAATGGTCGCTGCCAGAGAGAGAGAAAAGAAACACTCAGCGTGCACTCAAACCTAGATCAGAATGGTTACCAATTTATCTAATCTGGAAACCTCCCACTGTACCTCAAACTCTCCTCCAAACCTGAAAGAAGAATTAGTCGGGGTCACCCGAGGAGTAAACCAACTCATCAGTGGGAATCGGGATCCAACTATCATCGCATGATAACGTGACGGCATCCGCTCACGGTATCACACTCCAGAAGGTATGCGCATATCTGGCAAGTTTCAGTTCTTTTGAAACTCCCGATGTGATTTCTACTCCATGCTCTTATGACCTTGGCGTGAGGTCAAAATATCATAAGTCACATGTCAAGTTCTACCCATCATTGTCCAGGTTAATTTGAACCCACCCGTACATACCCTTGACGTAGGCCAAAATAGTAGTACGACTGTCCCAAACCAACGCATCTATCTATGCAACAGATAAATACCCGGCAACTACCAAACACTATGCCTTGGCGTGAGGTCAAAATACATAGCTTGAATACTACCGAATATTTAACTGAAATGATGGAGGGCGACGAATGGTTTCTGGCGAAAACCTTTAACGTAATGAACTTGATATCGTTGAAGGAACGGATAGTTTTTTAGAAAATATAGTGACGAAAACCTTTACTAAAGAGGTCACTCCCGGTGAAGGGATCTCGGCTCTTTCCCCGTAGAATGGGGTGCAGGATATTCCAAATGAATACCACGATGCAAAGCAAAAGTAATCGGCTATAGTGAAGTTAATGCCCTGACGCAAACTTCTGTCCAAGGGGTCACTCCCGGTGAAGGGATCTCGGCCCTTGCCTCGTCGACTGAGGAGCAGGATATTCCAAATGAATACCACGATGCAAAACAAAAGTGAACGTCCTTGCAATAACAGCTTTTTGAAAAGTGTTCCAACAACATCAGAATAGGTTTGTTTTAACTTGCATTGATCCGAATCAATGCAGTCCCATCAATTGATCACACCACAAAGAACGAAAATATACTGACGTACGTATATGCCATCCGCATTCGCCACTGGGTCCCGTCATCACCCGTTAGGTTAGCTAACTAACGGCAGAGCGGGGACTGGACTAGCGCGGATGAAAAACATATACAACAGCTACTAATATATATACCAATATATTATATTCGCTCAGGGCGTGATAAAAATGCAACATCACAGAAATGTACAGCATCACAGAACAATACAGATATCTGGGATCCCCGGGTTTCACAGAGCCACTACTGAAACCCGACGTTCCCCTGGTCGTGTGGATAGCCTGTGCAATGAAATCCTAGACCCCTACGGGCGCGGCAAGTTACCCGCCAAAACCTGAAGCGAGGCAGCCCCTTTCAGCACCGTGAATGGACTACTCAACACTTCACGGAATCCGGCAACTTAGGCACCCCTCCTGGGTCAACCTGTACCCCCTACGAGTGCGGCGAATAGCCGCCAATCCTAGAGTGAAGCCCCCTCCGTCTCAATGCCATGAGATGCGGGCTTGTTGCCCTCTAGAACCCGGCTATCCGTGCACCCCTCCGCGGGGTAATCCTAGTACAGAAAGTAAAATATACATGCAACGGGTACATCGACCGCAACCAGGTCGTGCCCCAAAAGAATAATACAAACAGGCAGTGACGGCAGTCCACATGTCGGACGCTCGCCCCGCAATATCAAATGTACATAATACAACAAAACTGTACTAGCATTGCATCCAGGCTATCCCCCACGACCGATCCGCAACATCACAGCAAAACACAGAACATCAACGTGAAAGTCACGTTCGCAAATCCTTCTAACCGGGCTATAGCAGTTAGATCGGATTTACCGATCGAGTGAAATTCACGATCGCAGATATAATGTAAATACTGTGAAATAATGTGTTTAAAATATCCGATCGATCAAAAATTAACAAGTGGGCCCCCAAGCAATACTGTAGCACTCACAGAAATTCTGGGCCCAATTTTAATATTCCAAAACCCCTAAAATTAGCCCAGAAGCCCACTGGAAAAAAATGATGCAGTGACGACACCAATGTGCGGCGGAACCGCGGCCCAAGAGGGGGTTTGGCCGCGGTTCCGCGCGTTAGTGGTCAACTGACTGTGTCGAATTTTTCCAGTAGTCTTAGAATTTCCAGTACATTAGTTTTTCACAACCTGAAAAATTTTTGGAGTTCAAAAAATTTCGACAGAAAACTGATGTGAGGAAAAACGCGAGTTTTTGGAATTTTGGTCGATCGGAAATGCAAACACATCAAACAAAGCTAGACGAATTTAATGGCGAGGCTCTGATACCACTGTAAGTGCACGGCGGCGCCCCGGCCGTCAAACCGACGGCCAAATGCGGAAGCGGTGATAAACTTTAATTTTGCGAACTTAGCAAATCGGCACCACCGCGCACTAAACCCCGGATAGGGCCATTAAACTTGTCCTAGCTAACTAACAAGATAGGGAAGAGATATACCGAGTGATCCGAGTCCTCCGGTCTTCTCGTCATCGTCCCGATCTCTCGCGGAAACTCCGGTCGTCGCCTCCTCGCCGGAAGGGCACCACATCGCCTGTATCTTTTACGGGCTCCCGCCTCAATACCGAGGCAACTCGGGCACGAAGCTGGCAAGTCGACGTGCCCAAGACTTGCTGTTGGTTGTAGTGTAGAATCACTTTGTCTTATGGGGTTTGTGAAGTTGCCTTGATGGAGGAATCAACAAGATATGAACTTGGGAATTTTGGTGGCAAGCTAAAATGAGATGGATGCTTAATTTTTGCCACACCAAAATGAAAAATCAACCAAAATCATTTCCATGAAGTGGCCGGCCATATACATGTGAGAATGGTGGAGGAAAACACAAACATAAGAGGGAGGTGAGTGTAGGAGATAAGAAGAGGTGACCACACCCAAACATCATCATAACAAATGCACATCAAACCCATACCCTTTCTTTTCTCAATTAATGCAAGTAATGGTGCATCAAAAGAAAAGATGGAAAAGGAATCTAAAGATGCTATCATAATCTCTCATCTCACAAATAAACCCTCCACAAAATGTTATTTGCAAAATTGCAAATAACCCCCTCCATCGGAAAAGTCCGGCCGGGAAAGAACAAAGGAAAACCGGCCGGAACGGAATGCAAACTGGCAACTCCAGAAAACTGGCCCCGTAATAAATTACAGGAAAACCCCGATACTGTGCATACACCCGCATCTGTATTCCGACCGGATACAAATGCAATGAGACAAAATCTACACTGTACTATACTAGGATTCGGCTTAAACCAAAGCCGGCTAGTAATATCCGTCCGATCCTGATCCGTGCAATACCGCACGTTTCTGATCGAACCCTGCCATATATCTATATGGCCTCTAGTACAAACCGTCCGATCCTGATCCGTGCAATACCGCACGTATCTGATCGGACCCTGCCATAACTCCATACGGCCTCTACAGCGTTTCGCCGAAAGCTGAGTAACTGAATGTGTGGTGGACTCTAAAGACTCGTCAATACTATGGCTGTGGATTTAACCACTAGCACGTCAGAGGTATAAGCCAATACGTGACGGGCCACCAGTTATTGACCAAAAGGGACGTCGATGAGCGAACTCATCCTGACACCCTACTGAGCCTGTCAGTGACAATATCCGTACAGTCCGGTCCGTTCGTCTATGAGCATCGCATGTCGGGCCTAGGGGGTGGGTAAAAGTCAGACCCCCAAAAGCGATACAAGTCGTGTCGGAGTGTAGCCCAGAACACCCTGAGATACTACTGGAATACCTACCAGTAAATCTCCTGCCTTGGCCAAGGACTTCGTGTAATGGCTCTCCTAGACACAGCGCGACCTCACTCCCAATACCGGGAGAGACGAACCCCCGAAGATCCGCTCACTGCCTCCATGTGGCTCGGGACTGTACCCAACTAAAACCTGTTTGCATGACTCCTTTGAGCCGTGGTAGGGTAGTAATCAAAGTACAGTGGGAACTCACACGAGACAAATGACGATCCCCAGGTCGATGAACTAACCTGTACACATGTCACCAGGGAACTGCTATCTGACGTCAGGTATAAGACCAACTAGCATGTTCCCGGCGAGTCCTGTCCGGTGTACTCATAACCCAATGAGCACCTGTATACATCTTAGGTGAACCAACTGACACCAGTGGCTTGTGAGACCGGCCACCGCCCCTCGTCGGGGTCTCGACTGTATACACTAGTCTACTCTGGAGAATCGATGCCCTATCTCGAAACTCCCACGACTAGGGACCTTTTAAGGATGTGCTTATAGACTCCAGCTCTCACTTATATGATCGCCCTCATACTGCTGGCAGTCAAGCAAGAATCCTAGGGGCTCTATCAACGTGCAATAGCGACCTGTAAGGTCACCTGAAGCAGTACACGATGATAAAGGTAAACCAGATAGCATACTATCATCTCGAGTAAGACTGTCCTACCGGGATAGATCCTCCCTCAATCATTGCAATCACGTGCCTGTGATCCAATAATTGACTCCGAGGGCACTATCTCCAACATTCGGGATGCATCTTTATTTGATTATACCATGATGAGCCGTCCATAAAGGAGAAAACTTCATGAGTGGACGTGTTGTCTATCATCAGTTCGGTGACTGGCACCGGGAAATCATGCTTCGGGCAGGCTTTGTTGAGATCCCGGAAGTCCACACATATGCGCACCGTCCCATTTTTCTTCATCACCGGGACGATGTTAGCGATCCATTCAGGATATTGAACTTCCTGGATGAAGCCAGAGTCGATCAGCTTCTTGACCTCAGCATTGATGCTCATCTCAAGCTCAAGCCGCATTCTTCTCGGCGCCTGTTTGACTGGCTTGACGTCCGAGGATATTGCCAATTTGTGCACAACAATTTCTGGATCTAGTCCCGGCATTTCGGAATAGTTCCACGCAAAGCAATCTCTATGCTGTAGAAGCACGTCTTTTAACGCAGCCACCCTTTCTTCAGATAGCAGCTCGCTGATGAATGTCGGTCGTGGATCGTCTGCCGATCCCAACTCAATTTTCTTAAGGTTATCTGCAGTGGTATGGATTCCATCTTCCAGCTCTTTTGGCGCTGGTGGGAATCTGAGATTATCTCGTCGCTGCTGTTTTCGAAGCACCAAGGGAGCTCATCTATGTCCTCGGGCTCTTCTTTTAATATTGTAATCATGTGACATGTGCGAATTCGCTTCCAATCCCAATGTGGAACCGGTTCTTCTTTCGTGACCTTGGGCTCGTGCTTCTGTGGCGGCTCTATCCTCCAGTTGTCGGACAGAGCGAATTGGCCGAGCTGATACTGATCTTCGACCCAATTCTTGAAGGTGAAGCAATCTTCAAGAGGATGCCCTATAACTCGGTGATAAGGGCAATAGTCCGGGTGAGAGACTTCGCCTGCCTGTTCGGGGTTTTTGGACTCTGGCAGTGTAAGTATTTGATGTTTTAGAGAAAGATCAAGTATCTTCTTCGTCTTGTCCCGAGGAAAAGAGTAAGCTCGACCCATTTTCTTCATGAGGGATAGATCAATAATGCTCGCCTTCCGTTTGCGTGGTTTCTTAGCCCCGTCTTGTTGTTGTTGACGTCTTTTTGGCCTTTCGACTTATTTCTGTTTTTGCGCCGAGCTTTCTTTATAACAGGTTGACAAGGAGCCGTATTTTCATCCTTTACGGCCTGTTGGAGAAGGCGTTGCGTCTTGGCTTTCTCATAAATGGCCGTTTCACGGTTGTGATCATCTCGGACTTTTTGACCAGCTTTCTTTATAAGTTTGTCCATTTGTTCCTTGAACGACGGACTGGGTTCCTTTGCATCTGGAGCTTTCACTGGCTTAGGATTAGCGTCCTCCCATTGAGCATCCGCTTCTTCGTCATGGTCATACACGACGTAGCAGCTGGGCAGTAACTCTCGTTTCTTTGACCAGATGTATCCAAGCCCTTTTGTTTCCATTCTCCCATTAGGCAGTTTGCGTTGAGTCCCGGGAACGTTCCAGACCCTGTCGTAGAATTTGGCCTCTCTAATGGTCTGTTTGAAGGATATCCCCTGGCGTTTCAGCAGCTTCTTCAAACCCTCTGTATAATATCTGGGAAGACGGATAGGCTGAAGCCTGTCGAGCGCAGGATCCGCGCCATGCCAGATTTCTTTTTTCACCTTGGTTTCTTCAGAGCGGTAAAATAGAATTGCTTTTTCGCTTTCTCGTTTGGGAGGGATATAGAATGTCCGCAGCTCTTCTACACTGTAGATATTAAGTGCATCCAGTTCTTTATGATGTTCAGGCGGCACCATGGCGACTTGTAGACTTTGCTCTTCGTCAGCGGACATTTGTATTAAAGGTCGAGCAGAGAATACGGCATGGACTTCATCTTCCGAGTCGCTGCCAAAGATCAATGTAGGAGCCGATGGTCCCGGCTTGTTGTGTTGGGGCGGATCCGAATAAACCATCTCCTCTTCTTCCTCAGTATCACTGCCGAAGACAGGGATGGTAGCGTTGGTTTTATTCTCCGGCTTGTGACACTTCTCTGTGTCTTCGAAACCCAGGAAGAAGTATTTGGCATCTTCATATTTGCGGACCTCGTTCACAGAGAACGGGTTCAGTTCTCCCGTCACGGTATACTCAAAACCATCCTTAAAATACTTCATACACTGATGTTGTGTAGAAGGGATGATGTTGTACTCGTGTAACCATGGTCGACCGAGCAAAGCGTTGTAACATGTCTTGGCGTCTATGATGTGGAACTTAATGTCCGTGACGAGTAGCTCGAAGCGTAGCGTCAGTATCACAGATCCAAGAGTTTTTGACGATTGGTAGTCGACCCCGGAGATGGTGATCTTGTCCCGAGCAAGGTGCTGGACGCTCATGCAGATTTCCTTCAACACCCGCACGTTGAGTAGGTTAACAGACGACCCGTTATCGATCAGGATTTTGCCTATCTTTATATTATGGCAGTATCCCGAGACATAGAGAGGGCGATTGTGTTCGCACGTCCCAAGTAGAAGGTCTTCATTGCCAAAAGTGACATAGGCCGTGTGCACTTCCTCCAATTCATCCTTCATCTTTTCCTCGGCCAAGCATGCTTGGAATTGTTCCGGGTCTTGGAGCGCCTTAATCAATGAATCTCTCGCCTCTTTTGATAGCAAAAGGGCGTCAAGAATGCTGAGCTGTGAGGGCAGCTTCCTCAGATGTGCTAAGACGTTGTAATCCACCTTATTCTTCTTTGGTGGGTCTTTGGCAGCTAGCTCTTCCACCACTTGGTCATCTAAGACGATATCTTCATAGGCCTTTTCTTTCCCTTTATCTTTCCGGTTCGAGGGTCCGAGGTTCTTTTCGGGCAGCGTGCGATTACGTAGCCGGATATTTTCGCAAACCTTCGGTTCTTCTTCTTTTCTCGAATCGGACTATTTAAAGAGGGGGCAAGTTCTAGCTCTTCATCAGAATCACTCCCAAATGTAGGCACTTGTGGTTTACCGGTGTTAATCATGCAACAATCGCCAGCAGTTCTTTTAAGCCCTTCGGTCGTATTTCTTTGCTCCCGACGAGTTTTACGCTTTTCCCGCTTAAAGCGTTGTCGATGAGCAACGTATCCTTGCCACCATCTATCGAAAGCTTTGCACTCCTGAGTGGGGTGCGAAACCTTCTGATAATATAAGCAATAAGACGGGTGCATTTTCGCCTCACCAGTAATTTCTTCTTCGGAGGATGGTAGCTTCATGCCCATTGATATGGCCTTAGCAAACCTTTTCTTTATCTTGAATTGACTTTTGTCGGTAGCGAAAGTGTTTAGCTCCAGCGGGATCGTCTCAGCTCTTTCATCAAGTTGCTGGCACTTGGCCCTTTCCAATATAGCCGTCTCGCGTTCTCGATCAGTTTTACTTTTCAATCGAGCTTCATTGAGGAATGCGTCAATTTCCTCATCTGATGGCCCCAGGACTTTTGGTTCAGGATCTGCCCCCGGCTTTTCAGTGCAAGGAGTCTCCTCCTCATTTGTGACCGAATGGGAAATCATATGACAACTCGCCACATATCCCTTGGATTCATTCGATGAACTTCCTTCCTCATCTTCTTCTTGAAAAACGTGATTGAGGAATTCTTGGAGCGTAATGGGAGTCCGTGCCTTTTGATTATATTCCTCCAACGCATCAATTTGCCTTTGTAAGTCCGTGCGCTTATCGTCAGGGTTCACGGGCTTCTTAGATCTCTTTTTCTTCTTTTTTGAAGATCTTGACGGTTGGCTGCAAGTGTTTGAGCCACCACCATCGGTCTTTGGAGTTGGACGTGGCTTCAACATCCCTTCAATGACCTATGGTTCCAACGGGTTCTTCCACTTGATCGCTGGACATGTCTGAAGATCGTTTAGCATTCTCTTTGTCTTGGCTGATAATACAACCTCCCATGGAGCTTCTTCAATGACGGAGCATGTTGCCCCCGGCGTATTCGTCCCCTTAAAGGTGTGGGGCTGCGGGGGATTCACCTTCCATTTGTCAGATAACGCGAACTTGCCCTGTCGGTACTGGTTTTCAAGCCAATTCTTGAAAACGTAGCAATCTTCAATCGGATGGCCTAGTACTCGATGATAAGGACAGTAGTTGGGCTCGTTGACGTCACTTGGTTGCAACGGACGTTTTGGATCTGGCAGATTTATGAGTCTGTTGCGCAACGCCAGCTCGAATAACCTCCTCGTTTTATCGCGGGGAAAGGAATAAGGATGTCCCATCCTATCCTCAAGGGGCACGTACGGTCGCATATTATTTTGACGAGCAACCGGCTTCGAGTCGCTTGGTTGTTGTTGAGCATTAGCGACGACGATCGCTTTTCCCTTCCCTTTGTCATTTCGGGAATCTGGCCTTGGAAGAGGGGTTTATGGCCCATTTGATCCATTTGCGCTAGTTTGTCAATCAAGACCTGGAAGGTAGTCGGCTTGAAAAACATCATAAACTGTGAGATGGTTGCTTGTGGATCGAGGGTTCCCACAAACATACCCACCGTGGGAGCTTCTTCAATGCGCTGCTCACACTTCGACCATAAGTTCCGCCATCGTATAGCGTACTGAACCCACGTCTCGCCGGGTTTTACCCTGGCGTTAATCAGTGCTGTCATCGGGGTACGTTCACTGGCTCTTGCAAAACGCTGAGTAAACAACAGCTCCATCTCCGCGAAGGTTTTAATAGAGTCGTTCGGGAGCTCAGAGTACCATTCGAACGCCGTATCCGATAAGCTCCCAACAAACTGGCGAAGCAACAGCTTTTCGTCACCGCCGGTGTTTCCGCAGAGTGCCCTGAACTGGGCAACATGCTGATGAGGATTGCCCGTCCCCTTATAGATATGGAACTTGGGAATCGTATAACCTGGCGGGTACTTGATTTGATCGAACCAACTTGGATATGGCCGCCCCGTTTTTACGACCTGACCGGCCGCTTCGGTCGCATGATGAACCCGTATTTGTTGGGCGATGTACTCATCCAAATCAGCTTTAGAGATTGTATCTTCTTTAGCCGTGGACAGAGCTGGTGGAGGATTCGATGTCTCTCCCCTATCGTCTTCAAGGATGATCGGGGAATCTTCAGCAGGTGGATCTTGTTGAATCATCATACCCACCATATCCTGGAACAGGAGGGCCATTTTCTTTATGTTGGCTGCCTGCTCCGCAGCTTCTTTATCCTTCTTCTCCAGTACGCGACGAAGGAATTCAGCGTCCGTTTCTTGTTCTTGACGCTCGTCCGAGGACGTTTCAGGGGTTTCTTTTGGCCCTGTAAGTGCGGCCATAGCGTTCATCATCTCTTGGAGCTTCTGCTGCTGCTCCTGAGCCTTGGTCACTGACCTCGTGTGCGGTCTATGACCTGTTGATATGCGGCTATCCTCCTTTCCCGATGCCACATAAACTGTATGAACTATCATGCCCCCTGACTTAGGACGTTTGGGTTCACTATTTTTAACTTTTGCCGCTGACGCGGGAGTTTTCTCCGGCCTCCTTCTTTTGTGGGCCGTTGATGTTGAAGGAACCATTGAAGTGGGCATCCTAGCAGCTGCTGTCCCCTGCTGTTCAATGGGACGGCCATTGTCTTTTTCCACCCTCGCCCTTTTCTGGTGACGTGAGTGACCTGGGTCGATTACGGAGTCTTGAACCCTCCGCCAAACTTTATAAATTCTTGAGGACAATCGTTGATGGGGCTGTTCTTGCTTTGTTTCTGGGACTTTCTTCGCAGGCGGAGGAGATCTTTTCAGTGTAGCGGTTGGAGAATTCTTCCGTACCCTCCTCAGCAGTTCAAAGCTGTTCCCAGTTGGAACAGCAGCATTGACTTCCACCACTGGAGCCGGTGGAGTTAGCCCTGAGGGAGAGTTGCCCCCTGCCTTCCTCACTCGTTGCCAATGGCGACGTCGAGCACGGCGAGCCGTTGGGATTGGCTCAGAGATTGAGATAGTTTCTTTTTTCCCCTGTCTGAATGAGGCGCCGCCGGTGTTAACCTCTTAAAGACTGAGGTTGTCTTTCGAGGGGTGATATTCAACCTGCCGAAGACGGATCCTTGAGCAGGGGCAGGAGCAGGAATCGTCAGTCTTGAAAAGACTGACTCTTTGACAGGGGAAGCCGCCTTGACGACTTCTGGAGCAGCAGTTATTGCTTTCCTTGGGACAGCCAATTTAGAGTTCTGACTTAGCCTGGTAAAAATAGAGGCTGTCGGTTTGGTAGTGGGCGACCCGTTGACAGGGGTCGTCGTAGCAGTGAGCCGGTTGAAGACCGACTTCTTGTTCACTTCCGGTGCAGGCATGGGTGCAGAGAAGCTTGTAGGTAGGATCATGGTCCCGAAGAACAGACCAGTGGTGGCTTGGGTCAGCTGGTCTACCGGTAGAGCGAGGAAGGAAGCCGCTTGGGGCCCATATACTACACCTCCTGGTGAGGTGGAGCGTCCGTTGCAGTGGCACTTCGAGCAGTTGGTGCAATTAGAGGCCATTGAATCTTGAGTTCTGCGCCAGGCAAAATACCAAATCTTAGTAACTTGAAATCCAAAGGCAACCGTTAACAAACCGCGATTGGTTCGCGAAGATGACACACGAAGTGTGGAGTGGAAAGAGGAAAAGGTCCCACCGGGCGTGCCAGAATCTGTTCCCCTCCGAAAGGCGGCGCACAGGACCGCTGTGTCCTGACGCTGAGATTCGGGGCAGATGCTATATGGTTTTATCCGTCTACCTCTCTGAAGATACCAAGTTGATTTATGGCACCGTGTATCGGAGGTTTAGACGGATGCGGCCGATGTAGCAGACTTCGTCAGATTCCCCCTCGCTAGAGGGGTTTTTGATTGTGGGGACGCTCTTCCCTGCAGGCGCAAGCCCCTGCAGTTAATTACGCTACCGCGCGCGGTAGCCACTTTCTCCTTCTCCAGAATTTCACTTCGTGTCATGTGTGTTTGTTTTGTTTGTGGTTGCCCGTGGATTGTATACGGAGACTGAGTAATGCCGTCGCCCGTAGGATGTGGATTAGTCCAAATCCGTATTTAATTAGATTTGGGTTTGGTGTTTTTAGTTTAAGGATGCATTAGTCGCGTTGCGGCTAAGATCAACTTAAACGTTCGTTAAGGATACGTTAGTCCTGTTTGGGACTAAGATCAACTTAACGGGGTGATCCATTTAATATAGGGTCGTCGGGACTCGTCGCCTCTCTGACGTCGTTGAAGGATTACAACGATAGGTGTCAGAGGATTTCGGAGATGTACCCTCGAGCCAAAGCTGATTTAGGGTTTTATAGTCCATTTGAATGTTTAAGGATACGTTAGCCGTGTTTGGGGCTAAGATCAACTTAAACGGGACCGTTTAGATCCTGCAAAAGAGCATTTGGAGGCTCTATTGTTCCAGTTTAGGGACGTGGTGGTCCATGTTCCAGTTTAGGGACGTGGTGGTCCATCGCCAGTTTAGGGACGTCTCGGTCCGATATTAGTTTAAGGACGTTTCGGTCCGATATTAGTTTAGGGACGTTTCGGTCCGATATTAGTTTAGGGACGTTTCGGTCCAACATTAGTTTAGGGACGTTTCGGTCTACGAGTTTAAGGACCCCGCAGTCCGTATTGATGTGTGGTCGTTGGGACCTGTCACCTCTTTGACGTCGTTGAGAAATTACAACGATGGATGTCAAAAGAGTTCGGAGATGTACCCTCGAACCGGATATAAATTGATTTGAGAGAGCATTTGTGCTCAGTTCAATTTAATTTAAGGACTTACGGCCAGAATTGGGCTAAGTCCAGTTGAAAATGTTCAACATTTTATTTATTTTTAGTCCATTAGACCTGTGCCAGGGCTTTGCCCACACTTAAATAATACATTGCATTACTTCTATTTTCTTGTTTGGGCTCTGCCCATAAAAGATGCAGAGCATCAATTTATTTTGGGCTCTGCAAGGCATCTGCATAGAATTTTATTATTTTTGTTTGGGCTTTGCCCATTTATAAATGATGCAGAGCATCAATTTAATTAGGCATGTTTGGTCTTTTAATTGGGCTTGGCCCTGCATTGCATTTGTTAGGCGCTTTGCGCAACTCACTGAGCGCAAGCACTTGTGGTGAAGACACGTGTCATGCTCTGGTGAGCGCAAGCGCAACAGTGCAGTGCGCTGCGCTGTTGCGCTGCTGACACGTGGCGCGCTCTGGTGAGCGCAAGCGCAACAGTGCAGTGCGCTGCGCTAGTACGCTGCGCTAGTACGCTGCGCTGTTGCGCTGCTGACACATGGCGCGCTCTGGTGAGTTGCGCCAACTCCAGAGAGCAAAGCTCTTATTTCAAGAGCGCATAGCGCACGTGGCGCTCTCCCAAGAGCGCAACAGCACAGTTTGCAAGTGCAAAGCACCAAGAATCTTTTAGATTCAAGAACAGAAGTGCAAAGCACTATTTGATTTCTTGATCTAATTTAGATCAAAGAAAAATAAGTTTTTTCTTGTTTTTCTTATCTCAGAGAACCAAAGGTTCATGAAAAGTGCAAAGCACTATTTTTGTTTTATTTTATTTTTTTTAAAGATCATTGATCTTGTTTTTAGATCTATGATCTGTTCATAAGAGAACTTTCTCTTTTTTCTAAAGGTTTTTTACCTTTTTTATTCTTGAGGAGTTTCTCAGAGTTCTCTTCTCTCCCCCTTTTTTTAGAAAGATGTTGATGCCTTTTAATTGAGGCCTAGGGTCCTTTTTATAGTGCCCATAAATTAGTTAAATTTGTTAAAGAGATCTTTCTCTGAGTGATTTGGGGAATTTTCCCCACCGTTGGATCTTTGATCGAAGGGCTTCTGCTTTGCAGAAGAAAATCTTTTTGTTTTAACAAGAACAGAAAAGATTTCTTAAAATTTTAATTCTGTTTGGCGCATATGCCCCAGCGCGTGACACGTGTCGCGCAGCGCAAAGCGCAGCGCAACTGTGCTAGCGCATCTGCGCCGACACGTGTCGCGCAGCGCACAGCGCAGCGCAACCGAAGCGTTGCTTCCTTTAATAGAGCTTTGCTCTGATTGGGTGCGCCTTCTTGGGCGCTGCGCTGACGTATCAGCACCTGACATGTGGCGCGTTGCGTCCGAGACTTGAAGCGTTGCTTCAGAATTTTTGAATTTTGAATTTCAACAGAGCTTTGCTCTGATTGGGCGAAACAAAGGTAAAGATAAAAGACACCCGAATAAACCTTATTCCTATTTCTCCTGAACCAGAATCCATCCCCGAACTGGAACAAGTTCCTTTCGAGTTCGTATATAACCATACGATGGAGTATCCAATAAACTGTGGATCTTCGTAGTGATACAGAGCGTTCTGGAGAAATACAAAGGTGAAGTAGGATTGGCGAAGAAATACTTGGTTTGGTCGTGAATAGCAGTCGCAGTTTACTTTTCCCTCTTACTAATCCCTTTATATGTCTTAACTTATTACTTTATGTACACCTTTTAGGCTAAATGGTTTTCTTCATTCCCTACCGTTCGGCACCTGCCTATGGTTTGGAAGAAGACTATCCAATAAGCGTAATAGGTGTACTGTCCTAATCCAAGGAGCACTCGCAACCTGAGAGAAGGTAAAAGGAAAAGACAACCGAATAGTCCTATTCGTTCTCTCCAAAACCGGAAACCATCCTCGAATAAATTCCTTCGAGTTCGTATATAACCATACGATGGTTTTATCCAATGGAAGTGGACGTTTGTACTAATATGGGGTGTCCTGGAGAAAAGGGTAAAAGTAGGAGTGGCAATGAGGTTTGCAACTCTGACAATCCAAAAGCCAGTGTTTTAAGAAGGTTCGGTTAATCTTGGTCACTGAGTCATAGTCAAGGGTCGGGCCATGGTCACTGCCAAAGAGAGAGAGAAAAGAAACATTCAGCGTGCACTCTAACCTAGATCTGAATGGTTATCACTTTATCCAATCAGGAAACCTCACACTGTATCGTCAAATTCTCCTCCAAACCTGAAAGAAGAATTAGTCGGGATCACCCGAGGAGTAAACCAACTCATCAGTGGGAATCGGGATCCAACTATCATCGCATGATAACGTGACGGAATCCACTCACATTATCACACTCCAGAAGGTATGCGCGTACCTGGCAAGTTTTAGTTTCTTTAGAAACTCCCGATATGATTTTTACCCCAAGCGGCTTATGACCTTGACTAGGTCAACAAACCATAAACCTCTAGTCAAGTTCAACCCGTCATTATTCTGGACTGCATTAAACCCACCCGTACGTGCCCTTGACTAGATCAATAAGGCCGCACGACTGTCTTAACCAATCCTATTTATGCAACAAACAAGCACCACTTAGCTACCGAACACTACGTCTTGACTAGGTCAACAAACGCAGCACAAATACTAAATAATACCCGTAAGAAATGACGGAGGGCTACGGCTGGTTTTTGGCGAAAAACCTTTGACGTAATGAACTTGATATCGTTGAAGGAACTGCATAACTTTTTATAAATATATAGTGGCGAAAACCTTTGCTAAAGAGGTCACTCCCGGTGAAGGGATCTCGGCTCTTTCCCCGTAGAATGAGGTGCAGGATATTCCAACTGAATACCACGATGCAAAGCAAAAGTAATCGGCTATAGTGAAATTATTACCCTGACGCAAACTTCTGTCCAAGGGGTCACTCCCGGTGAAGGGATCTCGGCCCTTGCCTCGTCGACTGAGGTGCTGGATATTCATAACTGAATACCACTGTGCAAAACAAAAGAGAACGTCCTTGCAATAACAGCTTTTTGAAAAATGTTCCAACAACATCAGAATAGGTTTGTTTAGCTTGCATTGATCCAAATCAATGCAGTCCCATCAATTAATCACACCAATAAAGAACGAAAATAATGATGTACGTATATGCCATCCGCATTAGCCACTGGGTCCCGTCATTACCCGTTAGGTTACTTAACTAACCACAGAGCGGGGACTGGACTAGCGCGGGTGCAAAACATATACAACATCTACTAGTATATATATTAATATATAATAATCGCTCAAGGCGTGATAAAATGCAACATCACAGAAATGTAATAAGCATCACAGAACAATACAGATATCTGGGATCCCCGGGTTTCATAGAGCCTCTACTGAAACCCGACGTTCCCCTGGTCGTGTGGATAGCTTGTGCAATGAAATCCTAGACCCCTACGGGCGCGACAAGTTACCCGCCAAAACCTGAAGCGAGGCAGCCCCCTTCAGCAACGTGAATGGACCACCCAGCACTTCACGGAATCCGGTAACTTGGGCACCCCTCCTTGGGTCAACCTGTACCCCCTACGAGTGCGGCGAATAGCCTGCCAATTCTAGAGTGAAGCCCCCTCCGTCTCAAAGCCATGAGATGCGGGCCCGTTGCCCTCCAGAACTCGGCTATCCGTGCACCCCACCGCGGGGTAATCCTAGTACAGAAAGTAAAATATACAACGGGTACATCGACCTCAGCCCGGTCGTGCCCCAAAAGAATAATATACAAACAGGCAGTAACGGCAGTCCACATGTCGGACGCTCGCCCCGCAATATCAAATGTACATATACAACCAAACTGTACTACCATTGCATCCAGGCTATCCACCACGACAAATCCGCAACATCACAACACAACACAGAACATCAACGTGAATGTCACGTTCGCAAATTCGTCTAAAAGGGCTATAGCAATTAGACAGGATTTACCGATCAAATGACATTCACGGTCGCAGATATAATGTAAATACCGCGAACTAACATGTTTAAAATTTTCGATCGACTAAATTTTCCGAAATGGGCTCCAAGCACAACTGTAGCAGTCAAAATAAATCTGGGCCCAAACAGAATATACCAAAACCCCCAATTCCAAGTATAAAGAGCACTGTAGAAAATTGGTACAGCGCAGCTACTGTTCGGCGGCGGAACCGAGGCCAAAGTGGGGTTACGGCCGCGGTTCTGCGGCGCTACAGTGCTTTCATGCCACCATTTTTCTGCAGTCTTCTTAAAAAACCCTGCATGTAATTTTCCAATATACCAAATAATTTTTCGAGCACAGGAAAAAATCGATAGAAACTGTGACATGGAAACGCGGTTTTTGGAAAATCCGTTCGATCGAACTTGTAAACACGTTAGAGCAAGCTAGACTAGGTTAATGGCGTGGCTCTGATACCATGTAGGTCCACGGCAGCGCCCCGGCCGTCTGTCCGAGGCCAAAATGCGGAAAACAAAAACTTTTCTATAACTAGAAACCGGCGCTACCGCGGACTATAAACCCGGATCGGGCCATTAACCTACTACTAGCTAACTAGAGAAAGGGTAGAGAGCTATACCGAGCGATCCATGTCCTTCGGTCTTCGGCCACCATCTCGATCTCCTCGAGGAATCTCCGGTCTCGATGTCCTCGTCGAAAAGGGCACCACATCACTGAGTCTTTTTACGGGCTCCCACCTCTGGACCGAGGCAACTTGGACACGAAGTTGGCAAGCCGACGTATCCAAGATTGCTGTAGAATAGTGTAGAACTCTTTTGTCCCAAGGGGTTGACGAAGTTGCCATTTGGAAGTGGAGAAGGAGATGCAAGCTTTTTGGATGAACTAAGGGATTTTGTGCAAAGCAAAAGAGATCAAAATCCCACTCCCAAATATTTGGACAGCCCCCAACCTTCTTGTGGCCAGCCATACATCATGGAGGAGGGAAAAAAGTCAAGGGGGTGAGCATAAGAGAAAAGTGGGTGATCATGAGAACCAATGATCACAATCAAGTCAAATCCAAAACCCATCACCTAAAGCAAGTAATAATGAACCCAAAAGGCAATCATAAGAGGCTATAACCATGATGAACCCTCCATAACAAAGAACACCCTTCATATTTCTAATTTGCACATTTGCATATAACCCCCTCCACACCAATTTTCAGCTAAAGAAAGATAGAAAGGAAAATGGACGAAACGAAATACAAACTGGCAACTCCAAAAAAGCGATCCCGTAATAAATTACAGGAAAACCCCGCGACTGTATATATATACCCGCATTTGTATTCCGACCGAATACAAATGCAAAGAGACAAAATCTACACTGTATAATACTAGGATCCGGCTTAAACCAAAGCCAGCTAGTATTACCCGTCCGATCATGATCCGTGCAATACCGCACGTATATGATCGAACCCTGCCATATATCCATACGGCCTCTACAGCGTTTCGCCCGAAACTTGAGAAACTGTCTGTGGGGGACTCTAAAGACTCGTCAATACATTGGCTGTGGATTTAACCACTAGCATGTCAGAGGTATTAGCCGTACGTAACGGGCTACCAAGTATTGACCAAAAGGGACGTCGATAAGCGAACTCATCCTGACACCCTATTGAGCCTGTCAGTGACAATATCCGTACAGTCCTGTCCGTTCGTCTATGAGCATCGCATGGCGGGCCTAGGGGGTTGGTAAAAATCAGACCCCCAAAAGCGGTACAAGTCGTGTCGGAGTGTAGCCCAGAACACCGTGAGATCTTACTGGAATACCTACCAGTAAATCTCCTGCCTTGGCCAAAGACGTCGTATATTGGCTCTTCTAGACACAGCGCGACCTCACCCCCAATACCGGGAGAGACGAACCCCTGCAGATCCGCTCACTGCCTCTATGTGGCTCGGGACTGTACCCAACTAAAACCTGTTTGCACGACTCCTTTGAGCCGTGGTAGGGTAGTAATCAAAGTACAGTGGAAACTCACATGAGACAAATGACGATCTCAGGTCGATAAACTAACCTGTACACATGTCACCAGGGAACTGCTATCTGACGTCAGGTATAAAACCAACTAGCATGTTCCCGGCGAGTCCTGTCCGGTGTACTCATAACCCAATGAGCACCTGTATACATCTTAGGTGAACCAACTGACACCAGTGGCTTGTGAGACCGGCCATCGCCCCTCGTCGGGGTCTCGACTGTATACACTAGTCTACTCTGGAGTATTGATGCCCTGTCTCGAAAACTCCCACGACTAGGGACCTTTAAAGGATGTGCTTATAGACCCCAGCTCCCACGTATATGATCGCCATCATACTGCTGGCCGTCAAGCAAGAATCCTAAGGGCTCTATCAACACGCAATAGTGACCTGTAAGGTCACCTAAAGCAGTACACGATGATAAAGATAAACCAGATAGTATACTATCATCTTGAGTAAGACTGTCCTACCGGCATAGGTCCTCCCTCAATCATTGCAATCATGTGCCTACGATCCTATAATTGACTCTGAAGGTAGTATATCCAACAACAATTTGAGGATTACATGCCCTTGATGGGCAACGATTGCTCAAGGGAGCCGCGTAAGGGTATCCAAGCGAGAACCCTTTTCGCGAATATTTTGACTGTGCGCCGGTGGGCACAAAATAATATTTTCGGTAGCTCCCACAACACAACATTTTTTACACCCTCCTTGCATATTGTGCATACCCTTATGAAAATGAACCCCCGTTTCGACATGTGCACAGTATTGCTAAACTCTATAGGTGCGGGTAAACGAGCCGCAAATTACCCTTGTCCCATGCTGGTTACACAATTATATCGATATTTCCTCCCCGTGGAGGAGTTCTAATTCTACATGCATAGAGGCATACCTGTCAGGCCTCTTATTAAGGGCGTTTCTACGTCCTATTCTCGATTGACAGATGTATGGTCGAGAATCGAACCGGCGGAGCACGTGCCTGCCCGCACACCTAGCTCTAGCTCGGCTGTGAGCGAAGGAGAAATGACCCCTCTAGAACATGCACAGTTGATGCGGAGAGCTGTGAGGGGCATCGAGGAGTTGAGGGAGCAATTTAGGGTGACATCGAGGGAGCACGACCGTCGGTTGACGGAGGTAGAGCAGGGGATTCGAACCATGCTGGCTAGGGAGGAGCGTTCACGTTCACGCTCGAGAGCGCGGCGTGGGGCCGAGCAGTGAGGGCACTGCTTTGGATAAGTTTGGGGGAGTTGGTGGTTGTATATAGTTATCTTTTGCATTGCATACTTTTTTTAAATTTTTTGTATATATTTTTTCTTTTTCTTTTGTATGTTTAAATTCTGCATTGCATCCTTATATAAAAATCATAAAAATTGAAAATTTTGAAAATAAAAAAAATTAGAAAAATAAAAATAAAATAAAAACTGAAAAATTTGAAAAATTATAAAAATTAAAACATTCAATTTTGGCCCTAATTGACTTGAGTTTGACAAAAAGATTAACTAGTTAGGAACAACTAGATCTTAGACTTAGGAAATTAAAAACCCTAAAAATAACCTTTCTTAAAATTTAACGTAGAAAGTATATGTCTTTGTAGTTTATTTAGAAATAGGCAAATTTCGAGTTGACTTCTTGGGCTAAGTTAAAACAAGGGAAAAGTATTGATATTTTTATTAAAGTATGAGTGTGAAAAATAATTCTTAAGCTTAAATCTAAATTCTAAAAATATATACCCTATAAATTGCACAAACACGAACCTTGAAACTTGGAATAGTAGAAGAGACCTTGAAATGCTCTTGTCTAAAGTCCTCGGTATGAAGGAAAAAAAAATATACAAGTGTGAATAAAGAGATAAAAAAAATGAACACTGGTTTTTGTAATTACTTAAGGCTGCATAAATAAAAAAATATTTAGTGAGGGTGCTTTATCACCTAGTGCCTTAGACCAACTGGTTTGGGAGTCACTGCTATACGCCTTAGGTATTACAAGACTAGGAATTATGCCTTAATGTGCAAACACATTTTGTAATCGGTCGTTGGTACCTCAAGAAGTATTAACGGTCGCATGAAGAATGTGTGAGCAATTTCATCTAAAAATTCACCAATTGAAAAGTACTTTGGACAATGGACAAGAGTATAATAGCTTGATTTGAATTTTCAAGTGTAGGGGTGATATATACACACACGTAGGGGTATGTGATTGGGGTTTAGATAAGAGACAGGAATGAAAAATAGGACTTGTATTTTTAGTAGAGATGATAAAAATTTCTCAGTTGAGATGAAACCCTAGAAGGAAAACTCAAAAGATGCTAAAAGCTAAGTAAATCTACAAAATCATATATAATCTTAAGTTAAATGATAAGGAAGCGTGAAAAATACGGGTTGATAATTTCTGAGTCGAAAATAATAGAGTTTCTTGTTAGAAAACCTAATTGGAGAATAAAAGTCAATAGGCCGAATTGATAGGATTTTGTGGGTAGTATCCGCTAAAAACCCTCAGGAGACAATACTCCTCCTATTAGGGACACCTAGAGGTTTAACGGCTTGTTGCACGAGCTCAATGCAATCGCGTTTCCCTGCGAAAGTGAGGTTAGGTCTTTTTCAAGAATAAACCAGGTTTGCTCGAGGACGAGCAAAAGATAAGTTTGGGGGTATTTATTCATGTCATAATTTTGCATTATTATATTTCCCATTCTTAGTCATTTTACAAATAAATAGGTGCTTTTGATCCATGTCTGCTACATACTTGCAGGTTACAGGTTCTCGGAACAAAAACAGTGAAAATGATGAAAATACGATACAAAAGTGAGACTACGACCGACAAATGGAAGAATCTTGATCATGCCTACAGTTTGAAGGACAATGAAGATCAATGAACAAGTTCACAAAGTACAAAGGCAGTGCAAGGTTCAAGACTTCGACACGAAGCAAACGGTAAAGTCCACGACATTATTCACTGTGGAAATCTGAAAGAAATCTAGAAGACAATCTGAGAAACCAAGTGAAGAAACAAGAAGCAAAATGCAACCAGAATCAGCCCTAAAAAGTGCAGTCCATGAAACTACTACATGGCCGCGGATCCGCGGCCAAACATGGGTTTTGGCCGCGGTTCCGCGACCATAAGGAGCCTGTGTCGGTGCAAATTTTGTGACGGTGTGGCGGTGCGTTGACTAGTTTTCTTAGGGTATATTTGTAAATGCAGATGTGAATCGATTGTAACCCTAGGGTTTCTATGCTCTATAAATAGAAATCCTAAACCTCTCTTTGAGCTATGCCTCTTTTTATCAAATAAAATTCAGAATTCTTTGTCATGTGTTGAGAGAGCATCGAATAAAGTAAGTAGGTTTTTTTATTGCCGTAGTTCTTAAATTCTTTTCTGCCCTAATATAAATTTATTATCTGCCCTAGTTAATTAGCTTAGAACTTTTTATTAATTTGCCGTAGTTTAGATAGTTAATCTTTTAAAAACAAAACAAATAAAAAACATGTCTTTTATCAATCCCCTAATGAGTGAGTAGTTCTTCACTTGTTAGGGTTAGAAATAGGAAATGTTTGAGAGATGAAAATCTCTCACCCCTTTCTTGCCCATCATATATTAATTAATAGGACTCCATGCATACATCCACACACTGCTCCCTATGGCACCCTACCCCACGAGGTAATGGTGATACCATAGTTTAAAAGACCGGTTTTGCATGTTTTCCATGGAGGTTAGGGTAAGAATTAAGAAAGGACGGACAAGGACCTAGAGGAAGAAACATCGTTTCTTCCCGATCGTCCTAATCCCCTTTATTAATTTTTACCATAACACCTAAATAGATCTAAATTAGGGCATTGAAAGCGGTGGGAAATCTTAAATTTCTAAACTTAACCTAAACCTAATCCTAGCAAGATTCTAATCCTAGCAAGATTCTAATCCTAGTCTAAATCAATTTTAGTTTTTAGTGATAATCAACCAACACCGTTTGGAATTAACTCGTTAGAACAAATTGAGAATACACAAAATCCCTGTGGACCGACCCGTACTCACCGGCTAGCTACCAAGCGACGCCGTTCTTGATTGCGGTAATTAATTCTTTGATCGTAAAACTTAGCACAAATCAGGGAGATCAGCCTCTTCTTCTTCCTCCCTCACCCTGGGCTCCGATTCCCGAGCACGAACATGGCTCTCTCCCCGACTGGGCTCCGGGGCTCAGGGCGCAGGTGAAGGCCTAGTAGGTGTAGCTGGCCTCAGGGCTGAGCTCGAGCCGGGGCGTGACGAGCCGCCGCCCTCGGCCTTTTTTCCCTTCTTCGCGGCCATGGCAGCGAGAAATTTCGAGCGGTCCACCGGTTCTGCAAAAGGGAAAGTGCACACAGGGAATTAGCGATGCCAGAAATACCAGAGGAATAATATGTAAATCTATACAGGTCGGCTAGGCTCCTAACTTACCCATAAATTGGGCTGGGCTGAGCCCGGCCCGGCTGAAGACCTGCTCGGACAGCAAGACACCGGCCTGTTTGATCGGCTCCCATATCGACATCGCCCTCACCTCTTGGAAGGATGGCCGCCTCACCCGCGGGCATGTAACATTTCAAAAAAATAAAATATTATTTTTGGGAATTTTTATAATTTAATATTAATTTTTAACGAATATTTTAATATTTCGGTATAATTAAATACCGATAAATAGGGAAAATTTTGGAAAAATTATGGAAAATCCTAAAATAGGGTATTTTGGGGAATTATGACATTTTTAAGTTTTTATGGTTAATTATATGCTAATTTAGTGCTAATCGCGATTAAAAAATCGCTAATCGGATTTTTGGCGTTTTTTTGCAAAACATGCACATATCATATTTTTCCACACTTGTTGCATTTTCTTACATGTTGTGGGTGTATGGTTGCTTAGGGTTGACCATTGAGTGAGAAGGAAAAAGAAAAGAAAAGAAAAAGTAAGCATGATTATGTGAGAGAGAGGGTAGGTATAGGTCAACTTTCTTTTTGAACCCATCCCCATCATTTTCCCCTTCTCATTCTCTCTCCTCTCCTTCCCCTTGCTGCTGCTGCAGCTTCTGTAAGTGCACGGCGGCGCCCCGGCCGTCAAGCCGACGGCCAAATGCGGAAACGGTGATATACTTAAATTTTTGCGGACTTTACAAACCGGCACCACCGCGCACTAAACACCCGGATCGTGCCATTAAACTAGATCTAGCTACAAACAAGAAAGGGAAGAGAGGTACCGACTGATCCGAGTCCTCCGGTCTTCTCGTCGTCGTCCCGATCTCCTGCGGAAAGTCCGGTCGTCGCCTCCTTGCCGGAAGGGCACCACGTCGCCTGCATCTTTTACGGGCTCCCGCCTCTATACCGAGGCAACTCGGGCACGAAGTTGGCGAGCCGACGTGCCCAAGGTTTGCGGTAGAATATGGTGTAGAAGCTATGTCTCATATGGGGTTATGGTTGCCATGGATGTGGAGGAATTTGTGCAAGGAATTTTTTTTCATGAAGGCTTGAAAGAAAAATGGAGCAAGACCTCAAAGGAGCTCGGCCACAAGAAGGAAAAAACTCTCTGGAAAAATCATTGATTGAAGAGCTCGGCCACAAGAAGGAAAAAACTCTCTGGAAAAATCATTGATTGAAGAGCTCGGCCAGCAGACACAAAAATGCCCTCTGCACCCCATTATCAATCTAAAATGCCACCATCATTATTAAATTAATCCATATGATTCACTCCAGCACACATGCAATATTCCCTCACCTCCTTTTTTAAACCAATCAGCCCACCATCTCCTATTAAGCACTAAGGAATAAATAAATTAATCCCTCAAAACAATACACCCTCCATACCCCACAGTGGCCGGCCATGATCCAACTTCCAACACCAAAACAAATCAAAAAAAACCCATACCCATCCATACATTAATTAATGCATGAAAAGCCAAAAAGATTCCATAATCAATCCTTTTGCAATAAAGCCCCTCCACAAAACTTATTTGCAAACTGCAAATAATCCCCTCCATCGGAAAAGTCCGGCCGGGAAAGAACAAAGGAAAACCGGCCGGAACGGAATGCAAACTGGCAACTCCAGAAAACTGGTCCCATAATAAATTACAGGAAAACCCCGATACTGTGCATACACACCCGCATCTGTATTCCGTCCGGATACAAATGCAAAAAGACAAAACTACATTATCAAATACTAAGATCCGGCTTAAGCCAAAGCCGGCTAGTAAAAACCGTCCGATCACGATCCGTGCAATACCGCACGTATCTGATCGAACCCTGCCATATCTTCATACGGCCTCTACAGCGTTTCGCCCGAAAGCTTGAGTAACTGAAAGTGTGGTAGACTCTAAAGACTCGTCAATACTATGGCTGTGGATTTAACCACTAGCCCGTCAGAGGTATAAGCCAATACGTAACGGGCCACCAGCTATTGACTAAAAGGGACGTCGATGAGCGAACTCATCCTGACACCCTACTGAGCCTGTCAGTGACAATATCCGTACAGTCCGGTCCGTTCGTCTATGAGCATCGCATGGCGGGCCTAGGGGGTTGGTAAAAGTCAGACCCCCAAAAGCGGTACAAGTCGTGTCGGAGTGTAGCCCAGAACACCCTGAGATACTACTGGAATACCTACCAGTAAATCTCCTGCCTTGGCCAAGGACTTCGTGTAATGGCTCTCCTAGACACAGCGCGACCTCACCCCCAATACCGGGAGAGACGAAACCCCCGAAGATCCGCTCACTGCCTCCATGTGGCTCGGGACTGTACCCAACTAAAACCTGTTTGCACGACTCCTTTGAGCCGTGGTAGGGTAGTAATCAAAGTACAGTGGGAACTCACACGAGACAAATGACGATCCCCAGGTCGATGAACTAACCTGTACACATGTCACCTGGGAACTGCTATCTGACATCAGGTATAAGACCAACTAGCATGTTCCCGGCGAGTCCTGTCCGGTGTACTCATAACCCAATGAGCACCTGTATACATCTTAGGTGAACCAACTGACACCAGTGGCTTGTGAGACCGGCCACCGCCCCTCGTCGGGGTCTCGACTGTATACACTAGTCTACTCTGGAGTATCGATGCCCTATCTCGAAACTCCCACGACTAGGGACCTTTTAAGGATGTGCTTATAGACTACCAGCTCCCACGTATATGATCGCCCTCATACTGCCGGTAGTCAAGCAAGAATCCTAGGGGCTCTATCAACGTGCAATAGCGACATGTCATGTCACCTAAAGCAGTACACGATGATAAAGGTAAACCAGATAGCGTACTATCATCTCGAGTAAGACTGTCCTATCGGGATAGGTCCTCCCTCAATCATTGCAATCACGTGCCTGTGATCCAATAATTGACTCTGAGGGCACTACCTCCAACAATCTCCCACTTGCACTCAAGGCTAATTATTGCGATGTCGCATACTCACAGCCCGTGTGATACCGAACACCCAACTCCTCTACTGGTCAGTCTCACAAAGTTCGTTTGTGAAACTATTGCGTTCAAGGAATAGCCTCAGTGAGTGGATCCGCTCTGATGTTTCTTTCTATGTCTCTCTATATCTCAAGTTCGCGGAGAAAGCCATCTCCCGAAATGAGCAATACCTGTCTTAGAATGTCTGGATGTCTGATGGGACCGAGCTCATAAATGAACTCCAAATCCAAACTTCTTAGACTGTATCGTCAACTGAACTTAATCAGTATCCTGCGCCATGCCACCCTCAGTATTGCCTTGGACCACCTGTCCAAAATACTGCCCCTCGTCAGAAGGAAAACTATAACTCTGACAACCTCCTTGTCATCCATGTCACCTTAGAAGCCTGGAGTGATAACCGTCTCCTAAAGGAGGCAGCCGTTATCATATCCCTAGAACATTCACTTATGTTCTACAACTGCTTCCGACTGTTCCTCCAGGATTGGATCAATATCAACTTATTGCACCTACTGCAAGAACAACATCTGGTATGGTACTTGACATCTCATGATTGACTCAATTGCCTGAGCAAGTGATCTGCCAATCATGCGTATCCCTCTCTACTTTAGTCTATAAGACACCTTTAGAGAGGGTGACTCCATCACCTGCAGGTATACTACCGTGCCAGGAGTCGACCATTCTAAATACTCTTAGAATGCTGTCAAGGTACCCTGATTGGGAAACCACCCAAATCTAGATCTAAAACCATAGATCTAGTAACCAGTATGTCTGATATAACGTCTAAGTCCCTTGTGGAGAAATCACTGTGTGACGACCAAAATATAACCGATCGTAGTATAGGAATATCACTTCCTACTATGTGTATGTCATCCAAATACCAGGATATCACACCCTACTACCTTCTCAACAGATCCATCCCCTATTCTGATGACGTCAAACCTATGACTGTCACATCAGAAACAGATGATCTATCTCCGCTATATCTGCTTTAGTCTATAAATAGATATAAGCCTGATGTCCACCAATGCTTCCGCTGCTCCCACTGACTACGACAACCCTCTGCCAGAGTCATATAGACGTGCACTTCTAAAACTAATTCAGAACGACGTTATACTCATCCTCCTGCCGGGTCTCGCAGCCTGGAACAACAACAATGGCAAGTGTGGGTAAACAAGAACTTCCCTGTCACCGTCCTTGAGGCTACCTGAGTACCTCTCGGGTGTCTGAAGTCACCCACCTTATCTGCGGAGTGGCCAATGGAATGTCAAATCAGATTGAATCTTTAGGTTCCTTATCAAATCTTCAGTAATCGTTTGCGGTTCTGGAATCACTTCCAGTTCTACCATACTCCCACTACTGTTTTTGAAAAAATCCATTTTTATTAAAACTGTGGCGAGTCAAGAACAATATCACTATTGATCTTTCTTATGGTAGAAAGTCAACCCTCGTCATAGCCTGGGTCAACCCACAAACAGCCATTACAGAAACGTGCCTTGAGTTATCCAGAGTCTGGTTTTAATCATAAGCCGGACAACTCCCCGTACCTTAACAATGTTAAGATATGAACTGTACTATATCCAATATAGAAGCAGAGGCACTGATTTAATTGAACCAGATTCAAATCATGCAGCTGTCTCCAGTGCATGTTAACTAAATGGAGAGAGGCCGATCAGCGTTACTCAACTTAGGAATGCTTCCAATTATGAGTAACCTGAAAGAGAAGCAATTTCTCTTTATCATTACTATCAACTGAATACCATACACAAGTATCTTCATCTTCGATCACTTTGAAGAATCCCGATACTTGCTACACCTGGTTCTCTACTCTATTCAAATACCTATAACTCCTTAAAAACTTAGACCCTGTGTTTCTACGAAACACATGTCTAAGAACTAGAGAAGTTAAAAGTAAACAGAATATAGTATGAGGACCAACCCCTCTGTCCAAATGGACACTGGACAACATACAATACTTTGTATAAGTCCGCTGAGTCTGACAACTCTTTCACTGTGTGTCGTAGGTTGAAAACTGTTCTTATGGTTAAGAAGAATTACACCGCTGTTTAATGCTCCTTACCTAACCATCCACTGATATAGGTAAATGTCATCGACATAATATCAAAAGGTATATCTCACTCTATGAAAATAGACGTACAGATATATCAATTTGAAATTGGTGCATAAAACCGGATATTCAAAACCAAATATTTGCCGACCGACAAACAGCCCAGGTGATCTCCTCAAATATCACCGATTACAACGAATCCCGATATAATGAGGATGATCACCCAATTCCCAATAACTTACTCCCACTCATCATCTGTAAAACTATACAGATGTGAGAATCATACCTGGTAAATACATACCCTGGAGTAAGTATCTAATCGGGAAATCAGTTTTCTTTTAACAGTACACAGTGAAACTGAAACATTGAAATGTTTCGATGGGGTATCCTGGTATTTCTAGTAATGCCTCTACCATTATCCAGATTCACAACTATAACCGTATAATTCTTTGCCACCTCTCCAAATCCCTTTATATGTCTTTAGTCATTACCTTCTGCACACCCCTTAGGCCAAATGGTTTTCTTCCTTCCCTACCGTTCGGCACCAGCCTATGGTTTGGAAGAAGACTATCCAATAAGCATAATGGGTGTACTGTCCTAGTCCTAGGAGCACTCGCAATGCGAGAGAAGGTGAAGATAAAAGACAACTGAATAAACCTTATTCCTATTTCTCCTGGACCAGAATCCATCCCCGAACTGGAACAAGTTCCTTTCGAGTTCGTATATAACCATACGATGGAATATCCAAATGACTGTGGATCTTCGTAGTGATACGGAGTGTCCTGGAGAAATACAAAGGTGATGTGGGAGTGGTAATGAAATACTTGGTTTGGTCGTGAATATCAGTCGCAATTTACTTTGCCCTCTTACTAATCCCTTTCTTTGTCTTAACTCAATACCTTCTGTACACCGTTTAGGCTAATTAGTTTTCTTCATTCCCTACCGGTCGGCACCAGCCTATGGTTTGGAAGAAGACTATCCAATAAGCATAATAGGTGTACTACTCCTAAACCAAGGAGTACTCGCAACCTGAGAGAAGGTGAAAAGAAAAGACAACTGAATAATCCTATTCGTTTTCTCCAGAACCGGAAACCATCCTCGAATTCCTTCGAGTTCGTATCTAACCATACGATGGTTTTGTCCAATGGAAGTGGACGTTCGTAGCAATACGGGGTGTCCCGGAGAAAAGGGTAAAAGTAGGAGTGGCAATGAGGTCTGCAACTCTGACAATCCAAAAGCCAGTGTTAAGTAAGGTTCGGTCAACTTGGTCACTGAGTCATAGTCTTAGGGTCGGGTCAATGGTCGCTGCCAAAGAGAGAGAGAAAAGAAACACTCAGCGTGCACTCTAACCTAGATCAGAATGGTCACCAATATATCTAATCTGGAAACCTCCCACTGTACCTCAAATTCTCCTCCAAACCTGAAAGAAGAATTAGTCGGGAACACCCGAGGAGTAAACTAACTCATCAGTGGGAATCGGGATCCAACTATCATCGCATGATAACGTGACGGAATCCGCTCACGGTATTACACTCCAGAAGGTATGCGCATATCTGGCAAGTTTCAGTTCTTTTGAAACTCCCGATGTGATTTTTACCCCATGCTCTTATGACCTTGACTTTGGCCAACAAATCATAAGTCACATGTCAAGTTCTGCCCGTCATTCTCCAGGTTAATTTGAGCCCACCCGTACAAGCCCTTGACTTTGGCCAACAAGGCTATACGACTGCCCCAAACCAACGCATCTATCTATGCTGCATATGAATAACCAATAGCTACCAAACACTGTGCCTTGACTTTGGCCAACAAACACAGCTTGAATACTATTGACTACCCATATGAAACGACGGAGGGTTACGAATGGTTTCTGGCGAAAACCTTTAACGTAATGAACTTGATATCGTTGAAGGAACGGATAGCTTTTTAGAAAATATAGTGACGAAAACCTTTACTAAAGAGGTCACTCCCGGTGAAGGGATCTCGGCTCTTTCCCCGTAGAATGGGGTGCTGGATATTCATAACCGAATATCACTGTGCAAAGCAAAAGTAATCGGCTATAGTGAAGTTAATGCCCTGACGCAAACTTCTGTCCAAGGGGTCACTCCCGGTGAAGGGATCTCGGCCCTTGCCTCGTCGACTGAGGAGCAGGATATTCCAAATGAATACCACGATGCAAAACAAAAGTGAACGTCCTTGCAATAACAGCTTTTTGAAAAGTGTTCCAACAACATCAGATTAGGTTTGTTTAACATGCATTGATCCGAATCAACGCAGTCCCATCAATTGATCACACCACAAAGAACGAAAATATACTGACGTACGTATATGCCATCTGCATTCGCCACTGGGTCCCGTCATCACCCGTTAGGTTAGCTAACTAACGGCAGAGCGGGGACTGGACTAGCGCGGATGAAAAACATATACAACATCTACTAATATATATACCAATATATAGTATTTCGCTCAAGGCGTGAATAAAATGCAACAACACAGAAATGTACAGCATCACAGAACAATACAGATATCTGGGATCCCCGGGTTTCACAGAGCCACTACTGAAACCCGACGTTCCCCTGGTCGTGTGGATAGCCTGTGCAATGTAATCCTAGACCCCTACGGGCGCGGCAAGTCATCCGCCAAAACCTGAAGCGAGGCAGCCCCCTTCAGCACCGTGAATGGACCACCCAGCACTTCACGGAATCCGGCAACTTGGGCACCCCTCCTGGGTCAACCTGTACCCCCTACGAGTGCGGCGAATAGCCCGCCAATCCTAGAGTGAAGCCCCCTCCGTCTCAATGCCATGAGATGCGGGCTTGTTGCCCTCCAGAACCCGGCTATCCGTGCACCCCACCTGGGATAATCCTAGTACAGAAAATAAAATATACATACACCGGGTACAACGACCGCAACCTGGCCGTGCCCCAAAAATAATAATACAAACTGGCAGTGACGGCAGTCCACATGTCGGACGCTCGCCCCGCAATATCAAATGTACATAATACCACCACAACTGTACTAGTATTGCATCCAGGCTATCCCCCACGACCGATCCGCAACATCACAGCAAAAACAGAACATCAACGTGAAAGTCACGTTCGCAAATCCGTCTAACCGGGCTATAGCAGTTAGACCGGATTTACCGATCAAGTGACATTCACGGTCGCAGATATAATGTAAATACTGTGAAAAATGTGTTTAAAATTTTCCGATTGACCAAAAATTAACAAGTGGGCCCCCTTCAAAACTGTAACACTCACAGAAAACCTGAGCCCAATTTTAATATTCCAGAAACCACATTTCTCACTGAGGAACATACTATAAAATTTTGGGGGGGTGAACTGTTCACATTGCCGCGGAAGCGCGGCTCCAGCAAGGGTTTGGCCGCCCTTACGCGGTGGTATGAACAGTTCATGTTACCAAATTTTTTTTCAGTATGCTTATATTTGCCTGCACATCATTTTGAGACAACCTGAAAAATTTTTCGAGACCAAAAATTTTCAACAGAAAACTGATGCGAACTAAAATGTAGATTTTGGAATTTTGGTCGATCGGAAATGCAAAACACATTACACCAAGCTAGACTATGTTAATGGCGAGGCTCTGATACCACTGTAAGTGCACGGCGGCGCCCCGGCCGTCAAGCCGACGGCCAAATGCGGAAACGGTGATATACTTAAATTTTTGCGGACTTTGCAAACCGGCACCACCGCGCACTAAACACCCGGATCGTGCCATTAAACTAGATCTAGCTACAAACAAGAAAGGGAAGAGAGGTACCGACTGATCCGAGTCCTCCGGTCTTCTCGTCGTCGTCCCGATCTCCTGCGGAAAGTCCGGTCGTCGCCTCCTTGCCGGAAGGGCACCACGTCGCCTGCATCTTTTACGGGCTCCCGCCTCTATACCGAGGCAACTCGGGCACGAAGTTGGCGAGCCGACGTGCCCAAGGTTTGCGGTAGAATATGGTGTAGAAGCTATGTCTCATATGGGGTTATGGTTGCCATGGATGTGGAGGAATTTGTGCAAGGAATTTTTTTTTCATGAAGGCTTGAAAGAAAAATGGAGCAAGACCTCAAAGGAGCTCGGCCACAAGAAGGAAAAAACTCTCTGGAAAAATCATTGATTGAAGAGCTCGGCCACAAGAAGGAAAAAACTCTCTGGAAAAATCATTGATTGAAGAGCTCGGCCAGCAGACACAAAAATGCCCTCTGCACCCCATTATCAATCTAAAATGCCACCATCATTATTAAATTAATCCATATGATTCACTCCAGCACACATGCAATATTCCCTCACCTCCTTTTTTAAACCAATCAGCCCACCATCTCCTATTAAGCACTAAGGAATAAATAAATTAATCCCTCAAAACAATACACCCTCCATACCCCACAGTGGCCGGCCATGATCCAACTTCCAACACCAAAACAAATCAAAAAAAACCCATACCCATCCATACATTAATTAATGCATGAAAAGCCAAAAAGATTCCATAATCAATCCTTTTGCAATAAAGCCCCTCCACAAAACTTATTTGCAAACTGCAAATAATCCCCTCCATCGGAAAAGTCCGGCCGGGAAAGAACAAAGGAAAACCGGCCGGAACGGAATGCAAACTGGCAACTCCAGAAAACTGGTCCCATAATAAATTACAGGAAAACCCCGATACTGTGCATACACACCCGCATCTGTATTCCGTCCGGATACAAATGCAAAAAGACAAAACTACATTATCAAATACTAAGATCCGGCTTAAGCCAAAGCCGGCTAGTAAAAACCGTCCGATCACGATCCGTGCAATACCGCACGTATCTGATCGAACCCTGCCATATCTTCATACGGCCTCTACAGCGTTTCGCCCGAAAGCTTGAGTAACTGAAAGTGTGGTAGACTCTAAAGACTCGTCAATACTATGGCTGTGGATTTAACCACTAGCCCGTCAGAGGTATAAGCCAATACGTAACGGGCCACCAGCTATTGACTAAAAGGGACGTCGATGAGCGAACTCATCCTGACACCCTACTGAGCCTGTCAGTGACAATATCCGTACAGTCCGGTCCGTTCGTCTATGAGCATCGCATGGCGGGCCTAGGGGGTTGGTAAAAGTCAGACCCCCAAAAGCGGTACAAGTCGTGTCGGAGTGTAGCCCAGAACACCCTGAGATACTACTGGAATACCTACCAGTAAATCTCCTGCCTTGGCCAAGGACTTCGTGTAATGGCTCTCCTAGACACAGCGCGACCTCACCCCCAATACCGGGAGAGACGAAACCCCCGAAGATCCGCTCACTGCCTCCATGTGGCTCGGGACTGTACCCAACTAAAACCTGTTTGCACGACTCCTTTGAGCCGTGGTAGGGTAGTAATCAAAGTACAGTGGGAACTCACACGAGACAAATGACGATCCCCAGGTCGATGAACTAACCTGTACACATGTCACCTGGGAACTGCTATCTGACATCAGGTATAAGACCAACTAGCATGTTCCCGGCGAGTCCTGTCCGGTGTACTCATAACCCAATGAGCACCTGTATACATCTTAGGTGAACCAACTGACACCAGTGGCTTGTGAGACCGGCCACCGCCCCTCGTCGGGGTCTCGACTGTATACACTAGTCTACTCTGGAGTATCGATGCCCTATCTCGAAACTCCCACGACTAGGGACCTTTTAAGGATGTGCTTATAGACTACCAGCTCCCACGTATATGATCGCCCTCATACTGTCGGTAGTCAAGCAAGAATCCTAGGGGCTCTATCAACGTGCAATAGCGACATGTCATGTCACCTAAAGCAGTACACGATGATAAAGGTAAACCAGATAGCGTACTATCATCTCGAGTAAGACTGTCCTATCGGGATAGGTCCTCCCTCAATCATTGCAATCACGTGCCTGTGATCCAATAATTGACTCTGAGGGCACTACCTCCAACAGCTTCTCCCTCTTCTTCCTCCTCCCTCTTCAATCTAGATCCACCATGAATACAACCCTAAAACCCTATTCCCATTTCACAAAAAATGTTCCCAAGCTCACTAGCTACACATTGGACCCAGCAAGAATGGATTTGGAGGACTTAGAGCAACTCAAGAATTTTCTTGAGTTGCCAAAGGAGCTAATTTCTGCACCCCTAGTATAGTATTTCAATCCTTTATGCATCTACACTAGTTTCATGTCGATATAGCGTGTTTTGATGGACTTTGGAAAATTCAAGTTAGGGTTTAGGGTTTGATCTGAAATCAAAGGTGACTTGAGACTTGTAGTAACCTTAGAAACCCTGGTGTGATATTATTTTGGATCCAAACCTGAACTAGAAACCAGAATACGGATTTATGAGACGATATCGGGGAAAAACTGTGATCTGTGATCGTATTTTGAAATATGCTTTTAACCCGAGACCCCTAAAATAAAATTGAGTTGACAGAAAGATGTGCAGGCAAATAGGAACCACCACACCAAACCCTAGCCCCCACCTCCTTGTTCAGGCCGCAGATAAATCCCATTTGGCCGCAAATTGCGGCCAGAGCAGGGGGGTTTGGCCTCGTTTTTGTACTGTAGCCCTATCTCCAGTACATTTGACCTATGGTATATGTAATTTTGACTGATTCCACCTAGGGTAGAATCTGGGATGATTTTCATGAGTTGGTGCATGGTTTACGACTTGTTTTAGCATGGATTTTAGTATTTGATGATTCGTATCTGTCGGGTGGCGTTTGAACGCCAACGACAAGTGATTATTGGCCGTGTTTGCATGCGAGACTATAGGTTTTTACCTATGGGCGTAGCGTGTACCGTTTTGGTTTCCGACATGGTTTTCATGTGCTTTAGCATTTGTGATATCCTTGTAGGTACCCCATGTGACGTCAAGGCGTTGGAGATGCAAATGGCGACGTCGGCATCGGCACGCATAAAGCAAGGTGAGTAGATTTATATCTACGGGGAGAAGTCGGGTGGATGGCGTATAGCACTCCCGCAGTTCGTGGTGATGTATACGGATACGTATACACACATACCTTTATTATATGTTGTTTGGAAATTATTGATGTAAAGATGGATATTTGGTGTGTTGGGATTGATTTAGTGTCGCGAAACCCTAGAGTAGTGGTCGCACCACACATGCACACACACACCCATACTTGCAATCATTCTTCTTTCATATGTGCTTATATGGGATTCTATATAGTTATGTGTTCACATGGGTATGGGACTATATGTTCACATACGGATTGAGGATGATGGGATTGAGATGAGTCGATGATATTTGATATGAGATTATGATATCGGTGATATGGCAGGATTCGTACTTGAGATACGTCTTGACGTTATAGCGGATCTTGGGACGACGATACATGTGAATAGTGTTATACATTGAATGGTTGACATGTGATCGCGATATGAGATAGGATATGATATGTTAAGATATCCATAATAGGTCGCATTGGGCGATGTATACCCCTTTATGATGATATGTGATGATGCTATCAGTTTGTATGAGGCTGTAGATTAGTGATCAGATCATGATTATATTGATGATATTAGTATTGTACCAGACGTAGGTCAGTACCCGGATTATGATCTTTGATAAAGAGGATACTAGATGAATGTTATGATGAATGTGATATTGACCCGTACCCAGATTTGGGGATGCCATACGACGGATTTACGTACGAGCTATATATTGATGATTGATCCGCACTCTTGACTTGGGATGTCTGATTTTAGATATGGTATCGGATATGATATTATTGAGGCAGGATCACCGACTAATATATATATACAGGTAAGTATATGTATCGACTCAGGTGTTAGGCGGTTTCCTTACCTGTAGTTCAGCTTGTTAGTTCAGCCGTATAGTTTAGTGTAGTTGTTAGACTAGATTAGACTCCTACCTATTTCAAAACTAACGGATCGTGGGTATTTTAAAGGACAGGTCAAGGGATTCTACGGATATTTCAAAAGTCGTATCTTTTCTTATAAAAAAACACCGTAGCCCTTATTTTCAAACACCGCGATTCGTGTTATTTCAAAAGGCACTATTGTAGGAATTATATTAGGGTAATGCAGATTAGTTATCGTTATGTCTAGTATTCAGCTCCCGCACATTATTGCTGTTGCTCCGCATCGCATACTTATTGTGATTCATATTCCATTATTGATATCATGCTGTTAGGACACCAGCACCATTACCGATGATGCGTATATACCACGTACACTTACTTGCCGGCTCACACACATCTTCATCGGTAATTGCCATGTCACGTACACTTTAGAAATACTGTTGTATTGACATAGGTTGTTAGCTAATAATTTAGACATGATATTAGTGTACTTGCTTTATATGCTAGATTAGACATTGTAGCTATTACTTGTTACTTCATGCATGTTATTATTCATTGTTATGCCGCATTCATGGATTTTTATGCCTATATTCACTGTTTACATGCTATTGAGGATTTGGATTCCGATTTCCATGAGATTTTCTGGATTTGGGGGAAAACCGCAAACTTATATAAACTTCTTTTCTCTCTTTAAAATAAAAAGTGCGGTTTTCCCATGATGTATGAGTCGTCCACCATGAGTTTGCTGATGGATTTCGAGACCCGAGTTCGAGAAGTGGAGGAACCGTTTCGGGTACATGGTGGACCCGGTGCGGTACCCCGGGGCAAGAGGATCGCAGATGATGGCGTTGAGCCTGGCAGGGGAGCACTACCGACCGGTGATATTACCCGATGCGTCGGATATCCGGAGGATACCGTCGTGGTCTTGAGATGGATGGTAGGGGCCGGTCTGGACTGACGGCGCCCTAGATATTGAGATTGAGACATTGAGATTTCGAGATATTGAGGTACTAAGATTTGATGATACAGGCCAGTCCGGATAGCCGGAGACTGAGATTTTGAGACATTGAGATTTATGTTTTGTGTCGATGCTAGACACTGTTTATGCTGATTTCATTATGATACCTTATTTTAAAAATACAAAGGAAATCTCACTAGATTACGAAAGCAGTTTCTTTAGTACATGTATTTTGTTTCACGCATTCATACATCATCTATCTATCTATATATATATATATATATATATATATATATATATATATATATATATATATATATTGCTCCCTGAGGCACTGACACGGGCACATGAGGTCACACTTGGGTTAGATATTTACCCTAACTATTGTTATAGGCTGCCGGTTATATTTGAGGATATATTATGATCGTATGACCTAGGATTGCGTCATACATGCGATTTCTGTTCGTAGATGTTTTTCTACTCACGAGTTGGAAACTCACCCCCGTTGTACCCCAGTTTCTTACAGGTTTTTTCCGTACAGGTTTCATTACGGCTTTGCTGGTATTGCTTCTTTCGGGTGACTTGCTAGTAGGTGGGTTTATTTGTATCGTATCCATCATTATACATTGTATATTATATTTCAGTTGTATCTAGAAGTTCCATAAACCAAACATGTATTTATTTGAGATAGAGACCGGTTATGTTTATTCTTTCGACCTTAGAGTCGCGCGTTATATTTCTATGGATTTCATACTGTTTGAGTTTCCTTTTCTGTTGTGATTCTCGCCTTTAGGCGTTGTATATTATATTGCTTGCGTGGTTGTGACCGTCGATTGACGAAGAGCTAGCTCCCGCTTGGGGATGCATTTTTCATTATATTTATACTTTATCAGGTTTTGTACCCGATTGGGGTCAGTTTTACAAAGGAAACCCTGTCGAAATTTTTAGAAAAGATTTGTGATTTTAAAATGCGCATCTCGGCATATGTTGCAAACTATTTGATTTAAAATGGTTTTCCTACACTCTACTACTTTTCTTGGTTTGGATTTCTGGGTTTTCGGCTTACTTAGATTACGTACGCCTTGAGACGTTTCGTAATTTAAGTGCCAGTCATGTTCCGTACTTTCGGGTCGTGACAGGGCAGTCGACCCTATGCCACTGTACAGGCACGGGCTAATCCTCGCCCTCGGGCGGCCCGACGAAAATAAACTTCTCCTTCCATTCGTGAATGAAGGAGGGCACAGCTACTACACCCGTCCCCGTCGCCCCACCCTTGTGTTTTCTAAAGGAGATATACACCCAGCTCGATTCGTCCTTACGAGAGCTGAGGTGATTCTTATAGCAAAGGGAAGAAAGGAGAAGGGTCAAGTCGAAGGGGATCTTTTCAAGTTTAAGCCGGACCAGGAACTCGAGGAGAATCCTCCAGGAGTTCGGTGCTAGCTGGCCCGGGGCTAACTGGAAACAACGCAGTGCTCCGCATACCTCGGGGGAAAAAGCGATACGCATCCCGGCCCAGAATGCGTCCAGGTACAAGGCAATCTTATTGCCCCGCACCTGATCCGCCCTCTCGTCCGCCCTAGCCAGACGAAGCGAATAGCTAGGGAGAACGTGGAAACGAGCCCGGATTGTAGCAAGGTCGTTCACATTCCTCAGGAGGGAGGGCACATCACGGACGCTCCTAATACGCACCTTAGGGGCCCTTGCCGTCGTCCGACCACGGTCGGCACGGGTAGCCTTAGCTCTATGATGGGAACCCGACTCAGAGGGAGCAGAAGACGAAGCGGGGGAATACTCTCTAGACTCTACCCTAACTACCTCGACAGACTCCCCAGAGGAAGGCATCTAACCTGATTCAAGGGAAAAAAGAGATCCTCCGATGAATGAGCGCGCAAGACCCGACCTAAAAGAAGGAGTGTCGAGCTATCTATCACTCCAACAGGGAAATACTATTAAAAGTGTGGACCCAAGCGGACCCACCCCTATTTATAGTACCATGGCACTGCATCCAACGGCTCGCGACATTTCCCGCCAAGAATCGAAGCTTCGCAGAGACGACTATCGTCGCTCCACGTGTCGTATGACCATTCAAGATGCCCCTTCGATCGCAGGCGACGGCGACGGCTCGTCAGTTCCACCAATCAGCATCGGACGCGTGGCCTGCACTTCAACAAACATACGAGCGAAACGGTGCTCCTTTTTTAATGCGCGATCTCATCTTTGATCCACTGACGTCCTTAAGACAAGCCTAACAGCCTCGGAAGACAGCAATGACAAGCTCCTAGCTATGAACCGAGACACGAAATCAATCAGGCCATTCTCAACCCGACCCATAAATAGGTCGGGACGAGAATGGGGGGCTAATGATGATGCTCACGAGTGGGAACTCCCCAGATCATGACACGTGGCAGATGACGTGTCCCAAGACTTGCGGAAGATACGCTAGCATCATGCATCGGAGGTGCTCCCCCGAGCTCATGAGCCGGGGTACATCCCGACCTTCTATGGATGCATGGGCACTCCTATGCACGCCTTGCAACCAACCGTCGGACTTCCACTGTTCCATCCTACATGCCGAGCCTTCTCAGCCTTCCCTGCTCGTCTCCGAGTTATCGCATGAACCAGGCTGCCTCGTCCCCCTGCTTTTCTCCGAGCCTCCCGCCGAGCTAAGCTTCCCCGGGCTTCTCGAAGAACACCGAGCCTGGGCTTCTCCGACACGGCTCCACGTATCTCGCCCGAAACGAGATACGCGCCGCCCGCCATCCCCCGTTCCACGCCAGCGTATTCTTCCATTAACGAACGTATCTTTTCATTAATGGGGGATCCCGTCATTCACGCCGGCATAACGTCCGGGACGCAACTGACGGCGAAAATCTCGCGCCAGCTCGCTCCAAGCGACTGCTATAAAACCCCTCTCCCAGACGACTCAGATAAGGCAATTCTAATCAAATAGGCCGCTACTCTGTCCAAATATCTCGACTAACTTGATCGTCGGAGGGTTCTTGATGGTACAACCATCCCGGGACTTCTTTGAAGGTAGCTCGGCTTCATCCAAACCCAAGCCCATTGAGACCCACACGTTCGAGGAGGCAAGCCTCGAAGTCAATCTCAACCGTTCACCAACACTCGCTACAGATCGACGGAGGACAACATCTGAAGGAGATCCAGAGCTCCATCACATAGTCTAAGAGAGAGACATATTAGACATTAAGCATTTCCTCCCAAAAGTGAGATGTGATTGTTCGGGTTCAATCAAAGAAAATTTTATGATTAAGATGTAGATTAAGTTCTTTTTGGAATGTACAGAGTAAAGATATGGATTTCTTTTTGGAAGATAGACCGAACATGTTTGGTTCGCAACAAAAAAGAATTGTAACATTTGTTGCCAAAAATGGTTAGCAACAAAAAAGAATTGTAACATTTGTTGCCAAAAATGGTTAGCAACAAAAAAGAATTGTAACATTTGTTGCAAAAAAGGGTCAAAATCCATTGTTTGGTTATCTTTAATTTTTGTAATTGGATTGTCAAATCCACATCATTTTTTGTGTTAAGTAAAGGAAATGCAACATTTGTTGCAAATTTGCCTAGGTGGCATTTACAATGCTTATATGGCATCTATAATTATTAATATGTTCACCGTTCGCAAAATTGCAACTCTTGATACAACAAGATGAGGAGCTGTTTGGTTGGTGGATTTGGAGCTACAAGCAACATTTGCTGCAAAAGGTCTCTATTTTTAATGTTTGGTTAGTAACGTTTTGACAAAGAATTAGAAATCGAGTTGCAAAATGTATCCCGAATCTAGAAGTAAATGCCGTAGCCAAATTGGCTGCAGCAAAAGCTGCAACTTTTTAAAATAATCAAAAAATTCAACTTTGCATCAGAATCTTAATAAAAAAATAACACTTGCAGCTCCAATTTCCAAAACTTGGAATTGAAGCTGCATCGCTTGGGTGCTATCACTGCCACTAGAGCCATTTAACCTTCCCTTATACTACTCTTTTTCACTACCATTGGAAATTGCAAAATATGCATATGGTAACCTCCCCACTACATAAGGAGATGTTGGGACACCAACTTTTGCTCCAAATCCATAAAGACCACATCAAACACTTGCACAAATCTTGTAGCTTTTAAACCAATTGTTTTCAACCAACAATGAATTTGCTTTGGAAATGCAAATCCTTTTATGAAACCAAACAAAGAATTTGTCGCTTATTTTTTTGAACTAATGTTGGATGCAACAAATACAAATGTTGCATCCCAAACACCCATCCACCGAATGAAACAAATGCTGCAAGAATTTGATGATTTTTGAAACTTTATTTCCATTTCCATTCTCATTTCCAACTCAAATGCTGCAACAAATACATTTGTTGCTAACCAAACAAGGTAAATGGAGATTTTTTGCAACAAATGATGCATGCATCTCCATTCTCTAGCTACCAAATGGCCCATTCACCCAAAAGTAGTTAAAGCTCAAGTTTTTTGACACTCTCTGATCTATACCGAACTTCTCAATTTTCTCAACTATCATAACTACAAAAGTAAGGAACATATGGATGACAGGACAAGCCCAAATCAAAATAAACTAGCATTTTGAACTTGCAGTGCATATTAATATTTTCATTATATTAACTAAAAAAATCTCTAAAAATATTATCTTAACTGAAATTCATTAAGAGTTTTTTCATCTCTCTTCTTTATGATGCTAAAATATATACATGTTGTGACGGCCCGAAAGCGGCTTGTGACCGGCATTTAGATCACGTGACGTCTAAAGATGTCAATGCATTCCAAATAAGCCAAAACCCCGGAATTTAAACATTTTTATGAAAATAGTGGAGGTAAGTGTCACGCCCTGCCTCCCAGAGTGCCCAAACTACGGCACGTGACAGGGCCAGCCATGCTACCTGTGGTTAGGAATTATCTCTCCACAGTCACATCACGGCTGTTTATAGGATATCAAGAACAATAAAAAATATAAAATCCATCTAATACATGTCCATTTGCCATAATAAATAGAGTCAAGAAAGGTATAAGCGGAAACAAATCAATATCTAAAAAACAACATCTGAAAATACGTCCCAATATGGGCTCACATCAAGAAAATAACTAAACTAAACATCTCTAAATAACACATGTTCAATTCCTCACTGCTCAGCTTGACGGCTAAAGTACTCCTGTTCAGCCTGCGATAGAGATTGAGGAACTGCGCCATGCAAAACTCGGACGTTAGTGCGTTGTGATATCAAAACAATAGTAATAGACATGATGTAACGAGATAGGTAAATATGAATATAAATAAATAACATAGATACAATAGTAAGGTATGTGTATGTAAATGATGTGTGCTGTGTGCTGTGTAACCTAAAACTGTGCTTCTAGATTATCTATTCTAAAAGTCTTTACAATCAATTAATATAATCATCATCGCAACTCAACAGTCTATGCCCCGTTCATTCCCCACGGGACCATGGTAACAGAATTTATTTCGTAACGTCCGGAAAAACGGCAAACATGATTATTCCGTAACACCCGAAAAAACAGCAAACATGTAATTATTCCGTAACGCCAGGAAAAACGGCAAACAGGATTATTCTGTAACGCCCGGAAAAACAGCAAACATGTAATAATAGCCTTTTGAGTTACGTTTCAGTTACATTCTTGATTTTCCCTTTACCCCCAGGTTTGTGTTCAAGTCAGGTATTGCCATTATAGATCTAATGCCGACACAGGATCAAGCAGGTACAAGTTTTCATTAATGCAGACAACAAGTAACGTCCATCAGGACAACAAGTCAGGATTGTTGGAATTAGTAATTAGATTCAAGTAATGAGTCAAGTAGTGTGTAATGAACATGTCATGTGATGCATATGTATCAAATATATACCCAAAGTGAAACGGTAATCAATATCGGAACACGGTAAACACGATGGATGCCAGGATGCATACGTGTCTTTCTGTAATAACCATTATACATCCATTACTAAGTATGATGCAAATTAGATAGCATGTTGTACTAATATGATATCATGATATTCCGGCATGCAATTAAATATGCGATTATCGGTACAGATACGAACGGATATCGTAAAACTGTAAATCTGTAACATTTGCTGTATATTGAAACACATGTATTATTTTTATTAAATAGATATTGATATAATAACATTAACATGGATAATATATTCAATCTGATTAATAACTATAAAAGTGGTATTGATTAACCATGCACAAGAAAGTTCCGTTCAGAAATTCAGCGTCACCATGATTTGTAAAATAATTTAAAAATAACACATGTTCTCCAAAAGGAACGTGTCATATACCAAAACAAAGCTAATTCAATAAGGTTTTTATTTTTATAAGTTAAAATATCTCAGGTCGTCCCTATAAAAAGTTATGAATGTTCAAAATTGAAAGTTTGCTGGTGGAATTTCTCTGGACAGCGGTTTAGAGATAGTTTCATTTACATTTTACGTTATTTAAACAATTTATTTTGCAAGTAAATATTTCACATTATAGCATTCCGAGTTAGCTTTGTAACGAACTAAAGAACACATGATAATGATTTTTTTATGATTTATAATGAATTTTATAAGGTGAGGTGTACATTAAATTTCAGATTTTTCATAACCGCTTTGCGACGACGTTTCATATGTAAACTATAATATTTTCAAACTATATTTTGTATAACGTTATAAAATGCAGATTATAAACTAATTAATGATAATAATAAGAAATATTACGACGATATATATATTTATAGATATAATTATAGTATGTCGCAAGTTGTAAACTTGCATATATTGTATATTATAAAACTGATTAACGTTAAATAACTACGGGTTATAAATTATATAGATATAGCTATATGATGATGATAATAATAATAGTACGACAACATATAAGTAAATTATATAAAGCATAGCATATAGTAAGTTTTAAACTTGTCTCGAAACAAACGCGATGAACGGAAGTAACATGACGCTATACAAATCAACACCAAGTTTTGATGGCTCGGTTAAGATTCTAGGATATGGTTGGAGTTGCGTCGGCGAGAATGGATGTGGGCTTGAAGAACGAAGAAGGAGAATATATAAATTGATGAGGGAGAGATATGTTATGTGGAGAGAGAGAGGTTTTGTTTTTAATATAAATATATATAGTATAGTTTAAATTAGGTTATAAATATATATTAGTTTTAATGTATATAGATAATATCAAACCACAACCAATCACTACCAAAATCTTATCAAAAATATATTTTGGAAAATAATTCATATATGTAAACTTCTCAACCTTAATACAGGAATATATTTTAAATAACTCATACCCCTAATTTAAGATTTAAAAGAATTCTAATAATATATTTAGATTTAGTAAATATTTGATATTAGATACGTAAAAGATAAAAGCAAAATAAGATATGGGATGACAACTATATGATGACAGTTAACAAAATATAACTTATTCTTAACTTGTGGCTATTAAAAGATATATGATGATCTAGATATATGATATATAAAGATCTAAAAATATAATAGGTATAATACTAGATTCACATAAATACACTTTACTAGTAAATCTCATATACAATCTTGTACCATATTAGGTTCTAAACATGGGGGTCGGGTCGGATAACGACTAGTACTATTCAAATTATTCACGACCTAATAGATAGAATAGAAGAAATATAAAGTAAGTGTTAAAATAACAATTAATATCGTATAACCGTATTAGGATGTTATAGCGAGGTTTAAAAAGAATCATTTGATGGAATCAAGTTTCCTTTTAAAGAAAAAAATAAGTTTGTTTGAAAAACATCTATGATGTTTGAAAATCGGGCAACACATCCTTTGTAAATTTTGAACAAAATCCAATACAAGCATAATATACATAAAGCATCCCCAACGGGAGCTAGCTTCCACACCCAAACGGCGGAGCAACCATGCAGATAATATACGACGCCCAAGACGAAGAAAAGAAAGCGAAACATAATCAACCACAATATAAAGTTGACTCCAAACGAGTGCGACACCCAAAGACACATAAACATTTAAGTCTCGCTTCTAAGTCCACAATTATACCAGTTTTGGTCGATAGAGTTTCACATCCAATGTGTAGTTACGATATGTAACCCACTTACCAAAACAATCACCGTAGAAAGAAGTGTGCCGGCAAGCCGCTACTGATCCGAGCGGTAAATCATGAAAGAAACCGGGACACAACGGGGTGAATTGCCAACTCAGTGACTAAAAGTATATCGCAAGGTAAAAATCGAAATGCATAACGATCTACCTAGGTCATAAAGTATAGTACTATTATATCCTAAACTAATATATGTATAGCGCACAAGTACTATAAATGCATCAATATCGATTGCGTACACAGAAATATATCATCATCTCATATGTATATAACACGCAACCAAGTATAAGCCATTAAAGCAGCTGAAAGATACATATAAAACTCTTTCAAAATAGTCGTATGATACGTATGTCACTACACAAGTAGCAGACGTAGTTTTATGAGATATTATATGCGTTTTATTTAAAACATACGTATCGCTTTTAAGAAATGAGTTTTAAGAAGATTTCCGTTTAAAATATTCCTGTGTCGTCTTAGACACGTTAAAATAGTGAGACTATAGCTCATTTGGAAACCTCATTATGTGTATCAACATGTGAAAATAGTATTCAAATACTGTCCCTATGGATTAGTCCTGCTCGGCTACTATATAGTATAATTTATAACAACACATCTGTAACGACTCTGAAATCACTGTATAGAAATTTCTTATTATTGTACAAAAAAGGGTATTACAGCTTGTGTTAGAGTTAAAAGTTGTTTTTGTTAAATAAAAGTAAGAAATAACTTGTAGCTCACTAGTAAAACCTCTGCACTGCTGTGATATAACCTGTGTGTTCGAATCCCATCAGACCCAATTATTTTTAGATTTTTCTTTTTAATTTTTCGGAAGCCCAAGAGTTGTGTAAGTGCACGGCGGCGCCCCGGCCGTCAATCCGACGCCGGAATGCGGAAGCGGTGATAAACTTTAATTTTTGCGGACTTTGCAAACCGGCACCACCGCGCCTAAACTCCGGATCGTAACCATTAACAAGTCTAAGCTACTAACAAGAAAGGGAAGAGATGTACCGACTGATCCGAGTCTTCCGGTCTTCATCTCCACTCCGATCTCCTCGCGGGATCTCCGTCCGTCTCCTCCTCGTCGGAAAGGGCACCACATCGCCTGTAGCTTTTACGGGCTCCCACCTCAATACCGAGGCAACTCGGGCGCGAAGCTGGCGAATCGACACGTCCAAGATTTGCTGTAGGAAGTGTAGTGTAGAGTGCATGTCTCACTTTGGGGTTTGTTGCCTTTTGAAAGATGATGGAGGAATCAAGAAGAAAAATGGTTCTTGCATTCTTCTAGCATCGAAAATGAGATCAAGAATGCTACTCTCTCAAAGATGAAGCTCTCATGTATATGATCGTCCTCATACTGCTGGTCGTCAAGCAAGAATCCTAGGGGCTCTATCAACGTGCAATAGCGACCTGTCAGGTCACCTAAAGCAGTATACGATGATAAAGGTAAACCAGATAGCAAACTATCATCTCGAGTAAGACTGTCGTCCCGGGATAGGTCCTCCCTCAATCATTGCAATCACGTGCCTGTGATCCAATAATTGACTCTGAGGGCACTATCTCCAACAATCTCCCACTTGCACTCAAGGCTAATTATTGCGATGTCGCATACTCACAGCCCGTATGATACCGAACACCCAACTCCTCTACTAGTCAGTCGCACAAAGCCTGTTTGCGAAACTATTGCGTTCGAGGAATAGCCTCAGCGAGTGGATCCGCTCTGACGTTTCTTTCTATGTCTCTCTATATCTCAAGTTCGCGGAGAAAGCCATCTCCCGAAATGAGCAATACCTGTCTTAGAGTGTCTGGATGTCTGATGGGACCGAGCTCATAAATGAACTCCAAATCCAAACTTCTTAGACTGTATCGTCAACTGAACTTAATCAGTATCCTGCGCCATGCCTCCCTCAGTATTGCCTTGGAGCACCTGTCCAAAATACTGCCCCTCGTCAGAGGGAAAACTATAACTCTGACAACCTCCTTGTCGTCCAGGTCACCTTGGAAGCCTGGAATGATAACTGTCTCCCAAATGAGGCTGTCGTAGAACATCCTTTTATGTTCTAAAACTGCTTCCGACTGTTTCTCCAGGATTGGAACAATATCAACTTATTGCATCTAGTGCAAGAACAACATCTGGTGTGGTACTTGACATCTCATGATTGACTCAATTGTCTAAGCAAGTGATCTGCCAATCATGCACATCCCTCTCTACTTTAGTCTATAAGACACCTTTAGAGAGGGTGACTCCATTACCTGCAGGTACATTACCATGCCAGGAGTCGTCCATTCTAAATACTCTTAGAATGCTGTCAAAGTACCCTGATTGGGAAACCACCCAAATCCAGATCTAAAACTATAGATCTAGTAACCAGTATGTCTGATATTATATCCAAGTCCTATGTGGAGAAACCACTGTGTGACGACCAAAGAATAACCGATCGTAGTATAGGAGTTTCCTTTCCTACTTTGTGTATGTCATCCAAAACCCGGATATCACACCCTACTGCCTTCTTAACAGATCCATCCCCTATTCTGATGACGTCAAACCCATGACTGTCACATCAGAAATAGATGATCTATCTCCGCTATATCTGCTTTAGTCTATAAATAGACATAAGCCAGATCTCCACCAATGCTTCCGCTGCTCCCACTGACTACGACAACCCTCTGGCAGAGTCATATAGACGTGCAGTTCTAAAGCTAGTTTAGAACGACGCTATACTCATCCTCCTACCGGGTCTCGCAGCCTAGAACAACAGCAATGGCAAGTGTGGGTAAACAAGAACTTCCCTGTCACCGTCCTTGAGGCTACCGGAGTACCTCTCGGGTGCCTGAAGTTACCCACCTTATCTGCGGAGTGGCCAATGGAATGTCAAATCAGATTGAATCTTTAGGTTCCTTATCAAATCTTCAGTAATCGTTTGCGGTTCTGGAATCACTTCCAGTTCTACCATACTCCCACTACTGTTTTCTGAAAAATCCATTTTTATTAAAACTGTGGCGAGTCAAGAACAATATTACTATTGATCTCCCAGATGGTAGAAAATCAACCCTCGTCATAGCCTGGGTCAACCCACAAACAGCCATTACAGAAACGTGCCTTGAGTTATCCAGAGTCTGGTTTTAATCATAAGCCGGACAACTCCCCGTACCTTAACAATGTTAAGATATGAACTGTACAATATCCAATATAGAACTAGAGGCACTGATTTAATTGAACCAGATTCAAATCATGCAACTGTCTCCAGTGCATGTCAACTAAATGAGAGAGGCCGATCAGCGTTACTCAACTTAGGAATGCTTCCAATTATGAGTAACCTGAAAGAGAAGCAATTTCTCTTTATTATTACTATCAACTGAATACCATATACGAGTATCTACATCTTCGATCACCTTGAAGAATCCCGATACTTGCTACACCTGGTTCTCTACTCTATTCAAATACCTATAACTCCTCAAAACTTAGACCCTGTGTTTCTACGAAACACATGTCTAAGAACTAGAGAAGTTAAAAGTAAACAGAATATAGTATGAGGACCAACCCCTCTGTCCCAATGGACACTGGACAACATACAATACTCTGTATAAGTCCGCTGAGTCTAACAACTCTTTCACTGTGTGTCGTAGGTTGAAAACTGTACTTATGGTTAAGAAGAATTACACCGCTGTTTAAAGCTCCTTACCTAACCATCCACTGATATAGGTAAATGTCATCGACATAATATCAAAAGGTATATCTCACTCTATGAAAATAGACGTACAGATATATCAATTTGAAATTGGTGCACAACAGCGGATATTCAAAACCAAATATTTGCCGACCGGCAAACAGCCCAGGTGATCTCCTCAAATATCACCGATTACAACGAATCCCGATAAAATGAGGATAATCACCTAATTCCCAATAACTTACTCCCACTCATCATCTGTAAAACCATACAGATGTGAGAATCATACCTGGTAAATACATACCCTGGAGCAAGTGTCTAATCGGGAAATCAGTTTTCTTTTAATAGTACACAGTTGAACTGAAACATTGAAATGTTTCGATGGGGTATCCTGGTATTCCTAGTAATGCCTCTACCATTATCCAGATTCACAACTACAACCGTATAATTCTTTGCCACCTCTCCAAATCCCTTTATATGTCTTTAGTCATTACCTTCTGCACACCCCTTAGGCCAAATGGTTTTCTTCCTTCCCTACCGTTCGGCACTAGCCTATGGTTTGGAAGAAGACTATCCAATAAGCATAATGGGTGTACTGTCCTAACCCTAGGAGCACTCGCAATGCGAGAGAAGGTGAAGATTAAAGACAACCGAATAAACCTTATTCCTATTTCTCCTGGACCAGAATCCATCCCCGAACTGGAACAAGTTCCTTTCGAGTTCGTATATAACCATACGATGGATTATCCAATAAACTGTGGATCTTCGTAGTGATACGGAGTGTCCTGGAGAGATACAAAGGTGATTTAGGATTGGCGAAGAAATACTTGGTTTGGTCGTGAATATCAGTCGCAATTTACTTTGCCTTCTTACTAATCCCTTGCTTTGTCTTAATCTTAATGCCTTCTGCACACCTTTAGGCTAATTGGTTTTCTTCATTCCCTACCGGTCGGCACCAGCCTAAGGTATGGAAGAAGACTATCCAATTTGCGTACTAGGTGTACTATCTCCTAAACCAAGGAGTACTCGCAATGAGAGAAGGTGAAAAGAAAAGACAACTGAATAATCCTATTCGTTTTCTCCAGAACCAGAAACCATCCTCGAAGTCCTTCGAGTTCGTATATAACCATACGATGGTTTTGTCCAATTGAAGTGAACGTTCGCAGTAATACGGGGTGTCCTGGAGAAAAGGGTAAAAGTAGGAGTGGCAATGAGGTCTGCAACTCTGACAATCCAAAAATCGGTGTAAAGAAGGTTCGGTCAACTTGGTCACTGAGTCATAGTCTTAGGGTCGGGTCAATGGTCGCTGCCAGAGAGAGAGAGAATAGAAACACTCAGCGTGCACTCTAACCAAGATCAGAATGGTTACCAATTTATCTAATCTGGAAACCTCCCACTGTACCTCAAATTCTCCTCCAAACCTGAAAGAAGAATTAGTCGGGGTCATCCGAGGAGTAAACCAACTCATCAGTGGGAATCGGGATCCAACTATCATCGCATGATAACGTGACGGAATCCGCTCACGGTATTATACTCCAGAAGGTATGCGCATAACTGGCAAGTTTCAGTTCTTTTGAAACTCCCGATGTGATTTCTGCCCCATGCTCTTATGACCTTGACTTTGGCCAACATATTATAAGTTACATGTCAAGTTCAACCCGTCATTCTCCAGGTTAATTTGAGTCCACCCGTACATACCCTTGACTTTGGCCAAAATGGCAGTACGGCTGTCCCAAACCAACGCATCTATCTATGCTGCATATGAATACCCAACAGCTATCAAACACTGTGCCTTGACTTTGGCCAACATGCACAGCTTGAATACTATTGACTACCCATATGAAACGACGGAGGGCTACGAATGGTTTCTGGCGAAAACCTTTAACGTAATGAACTTGATATCGTTGAAGGAACGGATAGCTTTCTAGAAAATATAGTGACGAAAACCTTTACTAAAGAGGTCACTCCCGGTGAAGGGATCTCGGCTCTTTCCCCGTAGAATGAGGTGCAGGATATTCCAACTGAATACCACGATGCAAAGCAAAAGTAATCGGCTATAGTGAAGTTAATGCCCTGACGCAAACTTCTGTCCAAGGGGTCACTCCCGGTGAAGGGATCTCGGCCCTTGCCTCGTCGACTGAGGAGCAGGATATTCCAAATGAATACCACGATGCAAAACAAAAATGAACGTCCTTGCAATAACAGCTTTTTGAAAAGTGTTCCAACAACATCAGATTAGGTTTGTTTAACTTGCATTGATCCGAATCAACGCAGTCCCATCAATTAATCACACCACAAAGAACGAAAATATACTGACGTACGTATATGCCATCCGCATTCGCCACTGGGTCCCGTCATCACTTGTTAGGTTAGCTTACTAACGACAGAGTGGGGACTGGACTAGCGCGGATGAAAAACATATACAACATCTACTAATATATATACCAATATATAGTATTTCGCTCAAGGCGTGAATAAAATGCAACATCACAGAAATGTACAGCATCACAGAACAAATATAGATATCTGGGATCCCCGGGTTTCACAGAGCCACTACTGAAACCCGACGTTCCCCTGGTCGTGTGGATAGCCTGTGCAATGAAAACCTAGACCCCTACGGGCGCGGCAAGTCACCCGCCAAAACCTGAAGCGAGGCAGCCCCTTCCAGCACCGTGAATGGACCACCCAGCACTTCACGGAATCCGGCAACTTGGGCACCCCTCCTGGGTCAACCTGTACCCCCTACGAGTGCGGCGAATAGCCCGCCAATTCCAGACTGAAGCCCCTCCGTCTCAATGCCTTGAGATGCGGGCCCGTTGCCCTCTAGAACCCGGCTATCCGTGCACCCCTCCGCGGGGTAACCCTAGTACAGAAAGTAAAATATACATACACCGGGTACATCGACCGCAACCAGGTCGTGCCCCAAAAGAATAATACAAACAGGCAGTGACGGCAGTCCACATGTCGGACGCTCGCCCCGCAATATCAAATGTACATAATACAACAACACAGTACTAGCATTGCATCCAGGCTATCCCCCACGACCGATCCGCAACATCACAGCAAATACATAGAATATCAACGTGAAAGTCACGTTCGCAAATCCGTCTAACCGGGCTATAGCAGTTAGACCGGATTTACCGATCAAGTGACATTCACGGTCGCAGATATAATGTAAATACTGTGAAATAATGTGTTTAAAATTTTCCGATTGACCAAAAATTAACAAGTGGGCCCCCAATCAAAACTGTAGCACTCACAGAAAACCTGGGCCCAATTTTAACATTCCAAAACCCCTAATTTCAGGCCATAAGCCCACTGCAAAAAAATAATCACACGATCCCACAATACTGCGGCGGAAGCGCGGCCAAAATGGGGTTTTGGCCGCCCTTCCGCGGTCGTACGGATGAGTCATGTCACAAAATTTTTGCAGTGTTCTTAGAACTCCCTGCACATCATTCTGAGACCACCTGAAAAATTTTTGGACTTCAAAAAATTTCGACAGAAACTGATGTGCTTGAAAAATGCGGTTTCGGGATTTTGTTCGATCGGAAACGTAAAACACATTAAACCAAGCTAGACGAAGTTAATGGCGAGGCTCTGATACCACTGTAAGTGCACGGCGGCGCCCCGGCCGTCAATCCGACGCCGGAATGCGGAAGCGGTGATAAACTTTAATTTTTGCGGACTTTGCAAACCGGCACCACCGTGCACTAAACTCCGGATCGTAACCATTAACAAGTTTAAGCTACTAACAAGAAAGGGAAGAGATGTACCGACTGATCCGAGTCCTCCGGTCTTCATCTCCACTCCGATCTCCTCGCGGGATCTCCGTCCGTCTCCTCCTCGTCGGAAAGGGCACCATATCGCCTGTAGCTTTTACGGGCTCCCACCTCAATACCGAGGCAACTCGGGCGCGAAGCTGGCGAATCGACACGTCCAAGATTTGCTGTAGGAAGTGTAGTGTAGAGTGCATGTCTCACTTTGGGGTTTGTTGCCTTTTGAAAGATGATGGAGGAATCAAGAAGAAAAATGGTGCTTGCATTTTTCTAGCATCGAAAATGAGATCAAGAATGCTACTCTCTCAAAGATGAAGCTCTCATGTATATGATCGCCCTCATACTGCTGGTCGTCAAGCAAGAATCCTAGGGGCTCTATCAACGTGCAATAGCGACCTGTCAGGTCACCTAAAGCAGTACACGATGATAAAGGTAAACCAGATAGCAAACTATCATCTCGAGTAAGACTGTCGTCCCGGGATAGGTCCTCCCTCAATCATTGCAATCACGTGCCTGTGATCCAATAATTGACTCTGAGGGCACTATCTCCAACAAGTTGCATGTGCAATACACGGAGAAATGAAAAGTTTCAGAAAAATCAAACATGCGCAAAAAAGAGTAAACACATATATGCGCATGTGGAACGAATCTCGAGGCAGATCATCACATCTCAACCGTTCATTCCTTCAATCTGGCCGGCGCCGATGGTTCAAAGTGCTCCAAATCATCCCGTGCTTTGTACACTTGTCCTTTCGACTCCCCTTAACCCCCTGCACTGTTTGATTTTCCTGCAATCAAACAGAAACTCTTTAATTCACCATTTAACCTCTTTTTAATGCATTTTAATCCAAAATTTTAATTTCCAAACCCTAATTCTTCACTATAAATACCACCTCATGCCATATCTCTCCCCCATTCTAAAAAAATTTTAGCAAAAATTCTCTCAAAACTCTCTAAGTGCTAAGTGGAGTTAAGCCCCTTAAGTGGAGTAGCGAGCAAAACTCGACGACCGAAGCATCTCCGATGAAACTACGACCCCAAGAGCTTCTTCAATCTCTTCTTAATCATCTAAAAACCATAAGTCTCTCTTCTCTCCATTTCTTTCATCTCAATTCGTATTTTAAAACAAACCAACAAAAGAGGAGTTATCTCCGATATAGTTTTCTTTTTACATTTGTAAGGCATGCGATAAGCAAATTAAAGCAAAATAACATGCTACATTAATCTTAACATAATTTCACATCATTTAGTTTTTAATTTAACAAAAATTTCATAGGAAACAAATATATAACAAACTTTTTCATTAAAATACCATGAACTTTAGTATAACACTTCTCGATAATTAATTTAAATACCTTTAGAAAAACTTTAAGGGGTAACGACCTATCCCACACGCACACTATGGTTTCATAGCACGGTATTCTAGAGCAATAGTTAATTTAAAGAAGAACTTTTTCATTAAAATACCACACCGTTTCAAAACGAGTTTCTTTAAATCAGTATTTCAAAATCCTTAGTAATTACGCCTCTACAACCCTCATTAGGGGATACGCTAATGGATGGTGTGGATTATCGCACATTCTTGGGACAGTAGAGCGAGATACAGAACTTCTCACAGAGTATTCGGTCTCGAAAGGAAATAAAAATACGGTTTTAAGAAACACGACTTTTCTAATAAAAAAACTAATTTTTGGAAAAATTATATAAAAAATATGAATCTATATTTTCAATAAAAAAAAAATTAAGAAAACTATATTTTTAAAATGAAAGATTAGAATTTTAAAATAAAATACCACCAAGTTTCCAAAAATAGTAATTTTCACAAAAATATCATAAACTTTCAAAAAGGCTAGGTTTTACTACCAAAACAGCACAAAAATTAAAATACATGTTCATGAAAACCCTAAATATTACAAATCACCCTCGATGTTATTTTATTACAATATTATTATATATTTTTCATAAAACCCCCTCAAGATATGCAAACAATATTTTAAGGACTCTAGAATTAATATTGACTTAAGCGGTACCATTTCTCTTGAGTCTCAGGAAGCCGGAGAAAGTGAGTGCTTGCCTATTCAGGTTAAACAACTTAATGGAGTTATCAAATGGCAATTGCCTTGAAAAAAGACACAAATCCTATCGTTCATGTGCAACAGTTGCCGATTTCTCCCGGATATAAGACTTTTAACAATTTACACTAATTCGTATGAAAAGACATGAACTTGAATCCAAATTCGAATCTAAACTTGAACTCAACTCGAACTCTAGCTTAACTCGAATCTGAACTCAAATATGAACTCGAACCCAAGCTACTCGAACCAACTTAACTCGAACCAAGATTGCAACTGTCATGACTCGAATATTACTCAACTCACTGAATGCATTCTACACCATTTGCAATCTATGGTTTCGATCAAGACATGCTAATTAATCAATCAAATCAATTAAGTATATTAATCAGTTATAATATATTATACTCGGGGTGTTTGGGATAGTTTCTTGTGTGAATCCAATGGAGCTTCAGGAGTCCCGTATTACGCTCTTTATTAGTTTACTCGAATATCAGTCGGGTTAACTCATCCACAGCCTAGAGCCCCGATACTAACACATGAAACGGGCCCGTGTTTCGTTGCTCTCGAGGCTCCACTCTTGAGCTCGTGAATACTTCTATGGTTGCGTTGACATTCACACCTGGAACTTAACGTTAACATAATGACCATATAGAGACCTATAGTATATTCTTATCCATGAACATATACTCTTACTCGTCATATATATTTTACACTTGTCATTTTCTTTACTCTTATTTATCTTTGGGACTTACCAAGCGCTAGTTTGTTGACAGGTATTCCATCCATTTTTCTTCTCTTGGAATGTTCGTTAGATACGGTCGAGACGGAGGAAGTGGAAGCCATAGAAGAGGACTACAACCAGATCGCTATTCAGGGCCAACCAGCTTCATTTTCATTCAGTTTATGTATGTCACTTATTTAGGTATTTTCTTTATTGTATTTACTTTCTTGCATAAGCTCATGTATGTGTAAATATTGGAAGTTGAATGTAAATAAAGATATTTGTTGAAAACTTTTATAGTCTTCATTTATTCTTGTATTGTGTATTATTGTTTCAATACGCTTAGTATATTTATTTAGGGAATGGCCTTCTCTGGATAAATATGCCACGGGTTTGCCATATCACCGTTTCCTTCTACTAGGAAGTGGGACGTGACACCATCTCGATAGATCGCGCAACATCACATATGAGTGTCCAGTATCGACACTTCAAATCTCACGAGTGTCCATCATTGGCACTCAAACTCAACATCTATCGAGTGTCCATTACCGACACTCAAAATCATAAATCTCGTGTCTATCACCGAAACGTAACTCCAGATAATGCAGGCACCGTCTCGTCAGACCAGTCCTCTCTCGATATCAATAGCCCTGGTCGGTATCTCCCGAATATCCGCTGTGCTCTAAACTATCTCCGGTATCAAGTGTTCTCGTTAGGCTCCCCGCCTCAATGTAGCTTTCCTGCCCCTCGGCCTCGACCGGGTCCACCATGTATCCAAATATATACTCCCCTACTCAGTCCGGATAACGTAGTATGTCCGCAACCGTTTAGCTCCCTAACTCGGTTTGGAATAAAAATCAAATCAGAAAATATCTACCTCGTGATAGACGCCAACTCATCGTATCAAAAGAAAACCGCATTTTTAACCATACTCAAGTTTTTATAAATCACATCGCAGTTTTCAAATACATGGAAAACATCAAGTTAAGAAAAATAATATTTGATATTATATATATATATAGCAGTGTCCTATACCACTGAGATATATCATCGCAGATAAAAATATCATAAAACCGATAACAATCATATACGAATACCCATAGTAATGATATTCGCAACTCAATCAACAAGTGACATATTATGTCATACATAAATATAATCAACACGCAAATAGATGTGGCAGTTCAAATGTGTCATGGCAATACTCATGATGTGTAGTGTAGCATACGCGTCTGTGCTCGTATAGTATGTCAATCATTAGTATTTGTGCAAGTGTTCTATAAATGTGTTCATAAAAGAATGGATTTCAATCTCTATCCACTGCATATATATATATATATATATATATATATATATATATATATATATAAAATTACGAATCAAAACCCCTAGATATAGGGAAGTTATACTGAACCTATCAACATCTACGTGAATATAACGTATTATAGCAATCTTACAGTGTTATGGCAGTACCAACGAGCTATAGTGTAACATGTGCGGCTGTGATTTGTGTAACATAATACTCATTGGTAGGGGTGCAGTGTCCTATCGGTGTGTTCGTATGAGAATAATAACATAACAACATATATGGCGTAACTAACGTATATAACGCAACTAACGTATATAACAGGCAATCGAATCATAACGTGTATAATAATTAAACGTAACTAATTATTATGAGCTATATCGTTACCATTAAAAATGAAACAAAACATAATTTTGCAAATAAAGAAGTTGCAGTATATTTAAATAGATATCCATTTTAGAAATAGCAGCGCATCCTTATCATTTATTATTTAAAAGTAGAAACGAATCATTGGTTTTAATCGAGTATAGTTCAAGAATTCTTAATGTCCCATGTCGGGATAAACGCATGACTCCGCGAGTCTAAATGAGTCTTTGCCATATTCAGCACACTATCCTCATCATCACAAGTACGGCATGACTCCTTGTATAATATCCATCCAATGTCACATTCATATCATACGGATTTATAGTCGCGTACATATATCACCATAATCATAGATCAAGATGTATCCATATATGTAACCTACTAGATACAAAAAATACACCAATATAGTTAAGTTAAGTTATCTCCATAATACTAAAATCTAAGTAGATAGCATAACTATCCTAATTAATTGGTTGCGGGGGTGCTATACGGTATCCACCCAACTTTCCCCGTAGATATAAATCTACTCACCGACGTGTCGAATTAGTCGAAATCCACAATCGCTTTGCCTGTCCTTATCGTCTCCAAAATCTCCGCGATCGTACCTACAATCGTAATTATGATACAACAATATAAATATCCAATCAAAAACGATATAACGAGTTAAGCGCACATGATTAGAACCTATATCTCACTTACCCTAAACACGACCAAATACCCCCGACGTCAACGTACGAACGTCGAACAATCAGGTCGAGGTATAGAAATATGAAAAACCAAGTTTTAAATATCGAAAATATTGTCAAAACCATATTAAAACACTCCGAGATTTTTTTATATATAATCCGGGACAAAATAAACAATACAGTAGCCTAATTACTACCAAATGAAACTACAGAACAAAAATCAACACTCAACTCAACAGGAAAACCACTGGTATCGGGGTTTTAGGATTTTCTGGCGGTTGTATCATGGAGTTAAGGGATAGGGCTTCTAGGATAGCCTTTTACTGGTTTCATCATCTCATTGTAATGTTAGTTTATCTTGCAGACAATCGTACTAATTACATATTCAATTTGATCATCACAATCTTAACAAGAATCCTATTTTCTAATATTTGAACTAAGAAAACTGATATTTGACACCAGAAAACTTGAAAAAGAATGATTTTTACCTATAAGGATTGGGCATAAGGAATTTCTAGCTCATGAAGTGGTTTCTTGAGGCTTTCTTAAGGTGGTAGTGGCTTTAGCTTTAAAGATTTCAGTAATTTGGATGAAGAACTCATCACATACATTGTGCTATTGTGAGGGGGTTCCAAAATTTGAGATGAAGGTGTAAAGGAGTTAATATGATCAGTTGAGAGTGATAAGTTCATGAGAATAATGATTTTGAGGGAAGAAGAAGGTGTAGAGAATGGGGTAGAGCAAGTAGGAGGTGGAGAGAGGTGAGGGTGCATGTGAGATGTGGTGAGTATGAAGGTTTATTTCTAACTTAACATATAACACAACCCTCAAAACAAATAAAAAACCTTCTATAAATACTTATCATTACACTAAAATACCACAACCATCACCAAAATATCATATCATGTTAAAAACAAAATACTTATTAGTTTTAGGATATCACATATTTTCCCAAAATAGCTACATTTTTCTGGATACCAATCCGAAACCAAAAATACAGACACAATATTACTTTCGTAAATTCATAATATCCCTATTTAAATTTATTAGTTATATGTATGCCCTAGAGGCCATTACTATACACAGGATGTATATTGTAGTGGATGCTTGGACATATATAGGGAGGACTTTCTTGCTCGACATGATAGTATGCTATCTGGTTGCTCTTTACCTTAACGTGTACACTGATTGTCTCTCTGTTACATGTTGGTAAAGCCCTTAGGATGTGTAATTGACTACATGGACTATGATGCAGATCATACTAGTGGGGACATGGTAGTCCATAAGTACATCCTTCAAGGTCCCTAGTCGTGGGTGTATCGAGACGGGGCATCGATATACCAGAGTAGACTAGCGTATACCTTCTCGACCCATACAGATAGGCGATGGATGATCCCATATCCATTGGTGTTTAACATCAGAGATGATATACGGGTGTTCAGTGGAGACTGGGTACACTGGACGGACTCGCCGAGAACTCCCAGATGGTATTATACCTTACGTCAGATGGCAGTTCTCTGGTGACACTGGTACAGGTTAGTCTGTAGACCCGAGATCGTCATAGAGTCTTGTGTGATTCCCATTGTTCTTTGATTTCCATCTTACCACGTCCAAGAGGGCGTGCAAAATGGTGGTTTTTGGGTACAGTCCCGAATCACATGGAGGCAATGAGCGATAGGAGGGGATTCGTCTCTCCCGGTATAGGGAGTTGATGTTGCGCTGTGTTCGATTGGCTGTAACCGGAAATCCCTGGCCAGGGTTGCTGAGATTTACTGGTAAGTGTTACCAGTAGTTTCTCGAACTGTTATAGACCTCATATCGACACGACTTATCGAGCTATTGGGGTCTGACGTTTACCACCCTTAGGCGAGATATGCGACATATCAGACGAACAGACCGGACTGTACGGTAAGTGTTACTGGTTGGATTCACAGGAGTGTGAGCGGGCTTGCTCGTTGATTTTCTGATCGCTCAATACCCGGGTGGCCGTTACGTTTAGCAGACCGCTTGCGGCTTGTGGGTGTTTGATATGATCATCACCTGCTGTCGGCGTATTGACGAGTCTTTAGAGTCCTACACAGAGGTTTCCTGGCTCAAGCGAAACGAAATAGGAGTGCATATGAGATATGTGCGGGACCGAGAATAATAACAGTATGTGATACTGTATTCTATTCTCGCGATTTGTATCATTGGACTGTTATATATGATATAGCCGGGTTACCGAATCAAGTGTTGATTCGATATATTGATACACTTGATATTAGTCGGTTATATGCAATATGACCGGATCATTAAGTCGAGTGTTGATTTAATGATTTAATGTATAATTATATATTTGATATATTACTTTATATTAACTAATATTGGTTCACTTAAGATGTTTTTCTCACTTGATTGTGCACATTGTATATGTGATATATTTTTGTGCACAAGATTGTATCATGTTTGATGATACATGCAAACTTGGGTATGTGTTTGTTTTAAACCATGTTTAGTTAATGGTTAGGGTTTAGGGTTTTATTTTCTTTATTTATTTTGGTAAAAACTAAATGGTGGATTTTATTGTTTTGGCTTCATGCTTCATGAAGTTTCTATACATCTTTGAAAAAGTCTACCATTTTGTTTTTTTTCCTAAACTTAACCATTACCTAAACCCTAGTTTAATCTCTACATGAGTTTACTAACCCATGGTTGCTATATGATAAGCATCACTTGAATTTTCTTTTTGAAAGATAGTTCATTCTTTTTCTTTCTTCGTCTTCTTCTTCATGAAGAGAAGAAAACCTAGCTAGAAAATTATCAAGTGATGAATCAAGTGAGAAATCCAAATCCAAAATGAACCCACTTCCTATTTCTTCATCCTCTACCACTTGCCATGTAGTATAGGGTGTTTTCTTCACAAGTTTCATGAGCTAGTGAAGATGGAGCTTGAGTTAGAGTTGCCTCGACGTAGATCATCTTCGGCATCGAAGTCAACGACCTAGCCCGCTCATTTCTCTGACGAAACCATCGCTAGAGTCCGGGATCCCGGTGATTGCAGCGAAGGGACGTCATCACGGAGATATAGAAGTGGAGGACCGTCTCTACAAAGGTTGTATTTCCATTCACTTAGCAATAAAGTTGTTTACTTGCTTGCTTTTCCCCTTTACCTTTAGTTAACGATCTAGCATTAGGGTTTCTCGGCATATAATTTTTGAATTTGGCATGGTTGATACCTTGTGGAACCTCTTGAGTATGCCTAGGAACCCTACAGTGGTATCAGAGCCTAGCTAGAGCCTTAGACGATGAGTAGACGAAGTTAGAAACCCGATCGAACCCGAAACCCTAATTCAAAATCCTTCTCTGTACAATTTTTCAAAACTGGTCTTTTTGTGAATTAAAAATATGCAAAAAAATAAGCAGGCTTTTGTATGAGTTACAGTAAAGCACGTGCCCTTGATTCGACAGAAGCGCCGCGGAACCGCGGCCCCACCCTGGCTTGTGCGGCGGTTCCGCGGCCAAAGTGATGAATCAATGCACGTGGTTTGCACAGTAATTTGTTTCTGTTAGTGCTGTATTTTCTGGGAATTTTTTAATATTTACTCAAGAGTTGAGTTTTCTGGGTTGTATTGGGGACTCGGTGTTTCGATCGGGAAGTTTAACTTCGTCTGTGTTTTTCCGGATAATTTTAGAAAATCTTGAAAAGTTCGACCGGATATAAATACCCAATTTTTCCCCTGTCGGGAAATTTCCAAGTGTTGGATCTTTCCATAGTTTAAGAACGTTCGAAGTAGTGCAAGTAACACGATGGACCCTCTAAAAGACAACAAATCTTAACTCGATTATGTGAGGTGTTGGCTTGACCCTTCTATGGCTGGACCGTTGGTACTGAGGCATGAAGTGAATGTTTTTAAACTTATTTTATGTGTTGAGCTGTTCCGGGAAAACTTGGGTGTTTGATTGTTCGATCGAAAAGTTTAACATTTTCTATTTATCTGGAATATGATACAATATTTGGAATCCACATGTAGTTATGAGATAACTGAATGAATGTTATAAACATAGCAGTTTAGTCTCACTTGATCGGTTGCCACAGAATTTTGATGTGATCAAAAGTCCGTCGCAATCACGTAGCGTACGCGGATACTCGCCGGGTAAACTTAATAGACAGCTACACCCCTTAGCCCCGACCAAGTGACTGTAGGAGAACCCCGTCGCCGAAAGCATCCGTTCGGGTGATCGCGGCAGCGGTGTTCCGCCTTGGTGCACTTCGTCGACGACATCGGGGGTGCGGCCGTCTACTAAAGTTTGCGACGAGCATTCGATCAAAATGTCGGGAATCTTGTTGAATTGCCCGACTTGATATTGAAAAGTGTTTTCGATAATGAGACTAAAATGCGGGGTTTATAATTGTTAGGCATGCGATGTCTAAGGAATTCATTTGATTAGGCATGCGATGTCTAAAGAGTTTGCGGATTCCAACTGTTGTAGTTTTACACTTTCTTTTCTGTGACCGTAAGTGTAATATGTGATATCGCCGGTTTCGTTGTTATATGTCAACGACAATTGGGATACGCTTGTTTACTTACGTTGATGATATGTGATGTTATGTGTTGCTGGATATGTTATATTGGATCGTCGTGTTTGAATAGCCGGGGTTTTTTATGTGATATGAGTGTTTTTCATTTTCATCTATGTAAAAACTTGTATGTAATATCCTTTTATTGGGGCACTTCCAGGTTGCGGAAGATGTCACCTTTTGTATATTATTTACTTTTCCGCACTAGGATAGACCTAAGGAGGAGAGCACAAGTAACTAGGTTCTAGGGTCCAGTGGGAGACCAACTCGAGGAGTCGAGTCCGGGTCTCCTAACTCTAGAATTGGTAGGGTTGCTTGCCGCTCTCGTAGGGGTCTAGGGGAGTGGGTTTGGCTATTCATTGCGACCGTAGAATCCGTGTTTTATACAGGCTCGTACTGAAAACACGGACGTCCTAATATATCCAATGTTTCATATGTTTATTTTCTGCTGCGTTATCTGTGATGTGATCATGTGATATGTTCAGATAGATATTGCATATAGTATATATGATATATTATATAGACGTTGCTTATGTTTTACACCCGCGCTAGCTCTGCCTCGCTCTGGCGTTAGTTACCTAACCTAACGGTGCAGACGGGACATCGAGGCGAATGCGGATGGCATAAGTGTACGTCGTATTTATCTTTGATGTTTAGGTGCTTAAATGATGGGACTTCATTAATATGATTAATGAAAGAAAAGAAACTAAAAGATGTTGTGGAATCGAATTTCAAAAATAAAACAGGTAGCTACAGTTCGTGCTTTGCACAGCGGTATATATGATATATCCTGCACCTTATTCGATGAGGAAAGGGCCGACGATCCCTTCACCGGGAGTGACCCCTTTTGCAATAACTGGCAGATGCTACACACTCGGTTTGTTTTTTGATAGCTTCTATAGTTTCTGCTTTGCACAGTGATATATATGATATATCCCGCACCTCATTCGACGAGGAAAGGGCCGACGATCCCTTCACCGGGAGTGACCCCTTTAGCAAAACTAGAAAAGCCTAAAAAAACACTCCATTTTAAAATCATTTGATTCTACAACGATATCAAGTTCATTACGCAAAAGGTTTTCAGAAAAACCTGTCGTAGCCCTCTGTCATTTCAGATAAGTCCTACTTAGTATTCGTGCTACGTTTGTTGACCTCCGTCAAGGCGTAGTGTGCGGTAGCTAACTAGTATTTATCTGCTTATGCATATAATGCAGATTGGGTTAGGGTAGTCGTACGGCCTTGTTGACCTCCGTCAAGGGTCGTGCTGGTGGGTTTGATTCAATCAAGAAATGACGGGTTGAACTTGACTAGTAGCCTATGGTTTGTTGACATCCGTCAAGGTCATAGGGTGCTAGGGGTAAAATTATCGGGAATTTCAAGTGTTGAAATTTGCAATGAGAGTGCATACCTTCTATGAGATAGTTGGATCCCGATACCCGCTGCGAGTAAGAGTTACTCCTGGGAGAGTTTTACACATTACAATTAGCCGATCAAGTAGGTGTCTAGAAAGGTGTTAACGAGGTTACGCCTCTGGGAAAACGAGGATTACATTAATTAGGTTCGTGCGAAAGCACGGGGGACCTCCCTCAAAGTACCGACACTGGCCTGGTTGAAAGATTGGCGAACTTGTAGCGTGTAATTAATCCCGGCTAGTCTTTCCTTTTAGGGTTTGAAGGAAGATTTGATAAAAACAGTGGGAGCCATCCTGATTAGATAAAATAATAACTAATTTGATCTTGCAAGAGCGCACGCAGAGTGTTTTCTTCTCTCTCTCTCCAGGTAGCGACCATGTCACGCCTTAATCAAGATAATAATACGGATGTATTGACCGAACCCGCTTGTTATACTGAGCTGGGGAACGTTGGTCCCGCTCTAACTTATAATTGTTATAAGACAGAGCAGGAAATTGGGGAATACCAGGATTCCCCTGCCGCCCAAACGAAGAAAGTGCATATGATGCATCTCCTTCGGGTGTGTTCATTACAAAGAACTATTTCTCTATCCTCTACGTCCTGGGTATTTAATACCGGATCAGGATCCCAGATATGTAATCTGTTACATAGGGCTACAGAAAGGTAGAGAACTGAGAACGGGTGATAAGTTTCATGAGACAGAAAACGGTGCAAGTGTTGCAGCTAAGTCTGTTGGTCACTGTCACCCTGTATTCCAAATAAATTGATTCTGAACGAATGTTATTAGATACCGAACCTGATATACAAAATCATATCAGTCTCTTTATTAGTAAATAAATGATAAAATTTTGTATTGTTGGATAATATTTTGAACATTTCCTATATCAAAAGTTGATCGGTTCAGGCACGTTATCTAAAAGTATTGATGTTCTAAATCAAACTACAGTTCTTAGTATACGGAACACACACAAGAGGAAGAGTTCAGACATGAACAAATCCTTCTTAAGGTATTGTAGACTAGGTCATATCAATACGACCCGACTGGCTAAAGTTACATTTAGATGCATATTTAAATCAGTTTGAATTTACATCTTGTGAAACTTCCCAGTCATGTCACAAAGATAAGATGACCATAGCTCCGTTTACTGGAAACAGAGAAAGAGTTAGTAAACTCTAGGGACTGATACATGATGATGTATGTAAGGTCCCCTGTCTACACATGCCAAGACCGGTTCTTTGTATTTCATTACATTCTCTGATAATCTCTCAAGATTCAGACATATGTTCCTGTTGAAACATAAGTCCGAAACTTTTGAGATAATCACAGAATATAAGTTAGAAGTAGAGAACCAAAATACGGGTATAAGTATTATGTCCTTTGATATGATCAGGGAGGAGAATACTTGAGCACGTAAATCTTGGTCTATTCTAAAGGAGAATGAGATTCTCTCTCAGCATTACTCCTCCATATACACCATAGCACGATGGTATATCGGGGCGGAGCCATTGCACCCTATTCGATATGGTGCGCTCTATGATGAGTACTACTGAGTTACCTGTTTCTTTTTGGGGGTTATGCACTTGAGAAGCTGCATACCTATTGAATTAGGTTCGAATCAGATCACAGCCAACCACTCCATATGAGATATGGTATGGGAAGAGCCCATGTCTTAAGCTAGTTAAGATTTGGGGTTGACCGGCCTATGTCTAAAAGCAAAATCCGGACAAGCTCGAAGCGAGGTCTGTAATGTAGAACTGGAAAGGTTCCAGCTATACAAACTACAGCAGATGATTTGATAGAACCAAAGGATTCAATAGTTACCAACGAACCTCAGCCTCTCCGCCGATCTAGTAGGGTTCCTTACCCACCTGAGAGATACTTCGGTTTCTCTATGACAGTGGGAGCGAGGATTGCATCATGAGATGATGACCTAACTAGTTTCGAGCTGGCCATCAGGAGTAAGACTCTATAAGAATGGCTGGATGCTTAGTGATCTGAGATGGAATCCTTATACACCAACAAAATATGGACTTTGGTTGCTTTATCTGAAGGGTTAAATCCCCATCAGGAGCAAGTATATCTTGAGAAGATTACTTGGTGTACATGGAAAAGTTGAGACTTTCAAAGCTAGACATGTTAAAGGTTTTCATCATCGACCAGGCATGGATAATGATGAAACCTTTTTTAGTGGCTATGCTTAAGTCCATCCAGATCCTACCTGCCACGGCTACATACCATGACTGCGATATCTGGCGGTTGGGTATCATGACTGCTTTTCTAAAATGATGTTTTAGAAGAGAGCGTCTGTAAGTACACAGCCAGAGGGCTTCGTAGATAGTGGGAGCAACGGAAACGTGTACAAGATGCTTTATAGGATAAAGCAGGCATCGCGGAGTTGGAACGTCTGTTTTGATGTAGTAGTCAAAGAGTTTGACATCATCAAAATGGTAGATGAACCTTGTATAAACAAAAAGGTAGTAGGGAGTATGGTGACGATCCTCGTAGAGTACGTGGATGACATACTCTTGATAGGGAAGGAGTTTCCTATGCTACGCTCGATCAATCTCCGATTATCACAATGATTCTCTACATAGGATCAAAGTGATACCTACTAAATTCTGGGTTTTGGATCTATGAGATAGATCTAAATGGATGTTAGGATTCTCACTAGATGTAGTGAGATGGTATCAATCGATCCTGGGGAGAATCACTGGAAGTGTTCCAGGGTGATAAGGATGACTGAATGTCAGTCACAGGCATTGTCTTTACCCTCTATGGAGGGACGGTATGTTGGAAGAGTTCCAAGCTAGATACCGTGACATACTAGACGATTAAAGGCAAGATACATCGCTACTTAAGATGCTACCAAAGAGGCTGTCTAGGTGTATATTAGTTCATGAGATGAACTTAGTTCCTCCCATTGTGTGACAATGGAGTTATGGCTTATGCCAAGGAACGTCCATCCCATCAGTGACCCAGACGTATTCTGAGGCAGCATCACCTGATTATGGAGATAGTTGATCTCCACGGTGATCGAGGTTAGGAGAGTAGACTCAGAGGACAACACGGCGGATCCACTCACAAAGGCCTTTTCCCAGAGAAAGACTTTTATGGGATGGTTGAGTATGAGATACTACAACCACTGCTATCAGATTGCCCTAGTGCAAGTGGGAGATTGTTAGTTATATGTATGCCCTATAGGCCATTACTATACATAGGATGTATATTGTAGTGGATGCTTGGACATATATAGAGAGGACTTTCTTGCTCGACATGATAGTATGCTATCTGGTTGCTCTTTACCTTAACGTGTACACTGATTGTCTCTCTGTTACATGTTGGTAAAGCCCTTAGGATGTGTACTTGACTACCTGGACTATGATGCGGATCATACTAGTGGGGACATGGTAGTCCATAAGTACATCGTTCAAGGTCCCTAGTCGTGGGTGTATCGAGACGGGGCATCGATATACCAGAGTAGACTAGCGTATACCTTCTCGACCCATACAGATGGGCGATGGATCATCCCATATCCATTGGTGTTTGACATCAGAGATGATATACGGGTGCTTAGTGGAGACTGGGTACACTGTACGGACTCGCCGAGAACTCCCAGATTGTATTATACCTTACGTCAGATGGCAGTTCTCTGGTGACACTGGTACAGGTTAGTCTGTAAACCCGAGATCGTCATAGAGTCTTGTGTGATTCCTACTGTGCTTTGATTTCCACCTTACCACGTCCAAGAGGGCATGCAAAACGGTGGTTTTTGGGTATAGTCCCGAATCACATGGAGGCAATGAGCGATAGGAGGGGATTCGTCTCTCCCGGTATAGGGAGTTGATGTTGCGCTTGTTAGTTATATGTATGCCCTAGAGGCCATTACTATACATAGGATGTATATTGTAGTGGATGCTGGGACATATATAGGGAGGACTTTCTTGCTCGACATGATAGTATGCTATCTGGTTACTCTTTACCTTAACGTGTATACTGATTGTCTCTCTGTTACATGTTGGTAAAGCCCTTAGGATGTGTACTTGACTACCTGGACTATGATGCGGATCATACTAGTAGGGACATGGTAGTCCATAAGTACATCCTTCAAAGTCCCTAGTCGTGGGTATATCGAGACGGGGCATCGATATACCAGAGTAGACTAGCGTATACCTTCTCGACCCATACAGATGGGCGATGGATGATCCCATATCCATTGGTGTTTGACATCAGAGATCATATACGGGTGCTCAGTGGAGACTGGGTACACTGGACGGACTCGCCGAGAACTCCCAGATGGTATTATACCTTACGTCAGATGGCAGTTCTCTTGTGACACTGGTACAGAGTAGTCTGTTGACCCGAGATCGTCATAGAGTCTTGTGCGGTTCCCACTGTGCTTTGATTTCCATCTTACCACGTCCAAGAGGGCGTGCAAAACGGTGGTTTTTGGGTACAGTCCCGAGTCACATGGAGGCAATGAGCGATAGGAGGGGATTCGTCTCTCCCGGTATAGGGGGTTGATGTTGCGCTGTGTTCGATTGGCTATAACCGGAAATCCCTGGCCAGGGTTGCTGAGATTTACTGGTAAGTGTTACCAGTAGTTTCTCGAACTGTTATAGACCTCATATCGACACGACTTATCGAGCTATTGGGGTCTGACGTTTACCACCCCTAGGCGAGATATGCGACATATCAGACGATCAGACAGGACTGTACGGTAGTGTTACTGGTTGGATTCACTGGAGTGTGAGTGGGCTTGCTCGTTGATCTTCTGATCACTCAATACCCGGGTGGCCGTTACGTTTAGCAGACCACTTGCGGCTTGTGGGTGTTTGATATGATCATCACCTGCTGCCGGCGTATTGACGAGTCTTTAGAGTCCTACACAGAGGTTTCCTGGCTCAAGCGAAACGAAATAGGAGCGCATATGAGATATGTGCGGGACCGAGAATAATGCGTGTATGTGATACCGTATTTCATTCTCGCGATGAATGTATCGATTGGTTGTATGCGATGTAACCTAGTTATCGAATCAAGTATTGATTCGATAAGCCGATACATAAGATACTGGTCGGTTATATGCGATATGACCGGATCGTTAAATCAAGTGTTGATTTAATGATTTAATGTATAATTATATATTTGATATATTACTTTGCATTAACTAGTATCGGTTCACTTTAAATGGATATTCTCACTCGGATGTGCACATTGTATATGTGATATACTTTTGTGCACTTGATTGTATCATGTTTGATGATACATGTATGCTGGGGTTTTTGTGTAAAGATCAAACCATGGTTACATGATAATGGTTAGGGTTTTGTTTTTCATTTTCTTATTCATTTATTTACTTGTTTATTCATTTTGGAAATGATAAGAAAAGAATGGTGGCTTTATTTGTAGTTTAGTTGAAGCTTCATGAAACTTTGACCAAGTCCACCATTCTTGTCTCTTGCTTAACCCTAACCATCATATCTAACCATGGTCTATTCTCTACACTAAACTAGGGTTAGTATTATGATAAGTATTGTTTTTCCTTTTCATTTTAAAAAACTCATCATAATATTAGCTTCTTCTTCTTCATCTTCTTCAATGAAGAAAGCTTCACTTCATCAATGGTGATTGATGAAAATGAGTGAGAAATCCAATTCAAAAGTGAACCCACTTCCTATTTCTTCATCCTCTACCTCTTGCCAAGTAGTATAGGGTGTTCTCTTCACAAGTTTCATGACTTGGTGAAGTGGGAGCTTGATCTTGTGATGCCTCGACGTAGATCATCTTCGGCACGAAGCCGACGACCTTGCCCGCCCATTTCTCCGATGAAGCCGACGCTAGAGCCCGGGATTCCATTTGGACAGCGAGGAGACTTCATTGCGGAGCTATGGAGGTGGAGGACCGGATCTACAAAGGTTGTATTTCCGTTCTTTTAGTTTAGTTGTAAACTAGTTTCTTTTGTCGCCTAAACTTCTAGCCAACGATCCGTATTAGGGTTTCTCGGCACCTCTAATTTTTGAAATTGGCATGGTTGATGCCTTGTGAGACCTCTTGGGAGTGCCTAGGAACCCTACAGTGGTATCAGAGCCTAGCTAGAGCCTTAGGCGAAGTCTAGACGACGTTTGAAACCCGATCGAACCGAAAACCTAACCCGGAAAATGCTCTATGGACTTTTTCTAAAAACTGGGATTTTTCCAAATTAAAAATGCTTAAAAAATTCAGCAGGGAATTATAAGAATTACGACGCAAAATTTTTCTCCTGAACCCTCTATTGCGTGGCGGAACCGCGGCCTAAGCCTGCTTAGGCGGCGGTTTCGCGGCCTAATGATGACGTCAGCACTCCAACTTTGCACAGTAATTCCTATTTAATTATGCTGGTTTTTCTGGGAATTTTTAATTTTAATTCAAGAGTTGAATTTTCTAGGGTTGTTTTGGGGATTCGGTGTTTCTATTGGAGTATCAAATTTTGTCTGTGTGGCTTTCCGGATAATTTTTGGATATGTTGAAAAGTTCGACCGGATATAAATACCCAACTTTTCCCCTGCTGGAAAATTTCCAAGTGTTGGATTTTTCTGTGGTTTAAGGACATTCTAAGTAGTGCAAGTAACGCGATGGTCCCTCTAGAAGACAACAAACCTTAACTCGATTATGTGACCGTCTTGAACTGCCCTTTGAACCTTAGGGTTTGGGGCAGTACGGCGTGTCACATGTGAGGCGTTGGCTTGACCCTTCTACGGCTGGACCGTTGGTACTGAGGCACGAAGTGAATGTCTTTGAACTTATTTCATGAGTTGAGCTGTATCGGGAAAACTTGGGTGTTCGATTGTTCGATCGGAAAGTTTAACATTTTCTATTTATCTGGAATGGGATACAATAATTGGAATTCACAAGTAGTTATGAGATAACTGAATGAATGTTATAAATCTAGCAATTTAGTCTCACTTGATCGGTTGCTACGGAATTTTGATGCGATCAAAAGTCCGTTGCAATCACGTAGCGTATGCGGATACTCGCCGGATAAACTTATTAGACAGCTACATCCCTTAACCCCGACCAAGTGACTGTAGGAGAACCCCGTCGCCGAAAGCATCCGTTCGGGTGCTCGCGGCAGCGGTGTTCCGCCTTGGTGCACTTTGTCGACGGCGTTGGGGGTGCGGCCGTCGACTAAAGTTTGCGACGAGCATTCGATCAGGATGTCGGGAATCTTGTTGAATTGCCCGACTTGATATTGAAAAGAGTTTTCGATTTTGAGACTAAAATGCGGGGTTTATAATTGTTAGGCATGCGATATCTAAAGAATTCATTTGGTCAGGCATGCGATGTCTGAGGTGATTGCGGATTCCAACTGTTGTAGTTTTACACTTTCTTTTCTGTGACCGTAAGTGTAATATGTGATATCGCCGGTTTCGTTGCTATATGTCAACGACAATTGGATCGTCGTGTTTGAATAGCCGGGGGTTTTTATGTGAGATGAGTGTTTTCATTTTCATTCATGTAAAAACTTGTATGTAATATTCTTTTATTGGGGCACTTCCAGGTTGCGGAAGATGTCACCGTTTGTATATTATTTACTTTACTGCACTAGGATAGACCCAAGGAGGGGAGCACAAGTAACCGGGTTCTGGAGTCTAGTGGGAGACCAACTCGAGGAGTCGAGTCCAGGTCTCCTAACTCTAGAATTGGTAGGGTTGCTTGCCGCTCTCGTAGGGGTCTAGGGGTGTGGGTTTGGCTATTCATCGCGACCGTGGAATCCGTGTTTTATACTAGCTCGTATTGAAAACACGGACGTCCTAGTATATCCAATATTTCATATGTTTCTTCTGCTGCGATATCTGTGATGTGATCATGTGATGTTCTGTGATAGATACTGTATATAGTATATATGATATATTATATAGGCGTTACTTATGTTTTACACCCGCGCTAGCCCTGCCCCGCTCTGCCGTTAGTTACCTAACCTAACGGTGCACGAGGGGACATCGAGGCGAATGCGGATGGCATAAGTGTACGTCGTATTTATCTGTGATGTTTAGGTACTTAAATGATGGGACTTCATTAATGTGATTAATGAAAGTAAAAGAAACCTAAAGATGTTGTAGAATTGAATTTCATAAAATAAAACAGCTAGCTACAGTTCTTGCTTTGCATAGCGGTATATGAGATATATCCTGCACCTTATTCGATGAGGAAAGGACCGAGATCCCTTCACCGGGAGTGACTCCTTTAGCAATAACTGGCAGATGCTACATACTCGGTTTGTCCTTTGATTGCTTTTAAGAGTTTTTGCTTTGCACAGTGATATATATGATATATCCCGCACCTCATTCGACGAGGAAAGGACCGACGATCCCTTCACCGGGAGTGACTCCTTTAGCAAAACTGGAAAAGCCTCAAAAACACTCCATTTTAAAATCATTCGATCCTACAACGATATCAAGTTCATTACGCAATAGGTTTTCAGAAAAACCTGTCGTAGCCCTCCGTCATTTCAGATAAGTGGTAGTTAGTATTCGTGCTACGTTTGTTGGCCTGCATCAAGGCGTAGTGTGCGCTAGCTAACTAGTATTTATCTGCTTATGCATATGATGCAGATTGGATTAGGGTAGTCGTGCGACTTTGTTGGCCTGCGTCAAGGGTCGTGCGGGTGGGTTTAATTCAATCAGGAAATGACGGGTTGAACCTGACTAGCGCACTATAGTTTGTTGGCCTGCGTCAAGGTCATAGGACGCTAAGGGCAAAAAAATTATCGGGAATTTCAAGTGTTGAAATTTTCAATGAGATTGCATACCTTCTATGAGATAGTTGGATCCCGATACCCGCTGCGAGTAAGTGTTACTCCTGGGAGAGTTTTATACATTACAATTAGCCGATCAAGTAGGTGTCTAGAAAGGTGTTAACGAGGTTACGCCTCTGGGAAAACGAGGTTTACATTAATTAGGTTCGTGCGAAAGCATGGGGGACCTCCCTCAAAGTACCGACACTGGCCTGGCTGAAAGATTGGCGAACTTGTAGTGTGTAATTAATCCCGGCTAGTCTTTCCTTTTAGGGTTTGAAGGAAGATTTGATAAAAAGCAGTGGGAGCCATCCTGATTAGATAAAATAATAACCAATCTATTCTTGCAAGAGCGCACGCTGAGTGTTTTCTTCTCTCTCTCTCCAGGTAGCGACCACATCACGCCTTAATCAAGATAATAATACGGATATTTGATCGAACCCGCTTGTTATACTGAGCTGGGGAACGTTGGTCCCGCTCCAACTTATAATTGTTATAAGACAGAGTAGGAAATAGGAGATTACCAGAATTCCCGTGCCACCCAAACGAAGAGAGTGCATGCTGATGCATCATCTTCGGGTGTGTTCATTACAGAGAACTGTTTCTCAGTATCCTTTACGTCCTGGGTATGTGATACCAGATCAGGATCCCAGATATGTAATCTGTTACATAGGGCTACAGAAAGGTAAAGAACTGAGAATGGGTGATAAGTTTCATAAGACAGAAAACGGGGCAAGTGTTGCAGCCAAGTCTGTTGGTCACTGTCACCCTGCATTCCAAATACATTGATTCTGAACGAATGTTATTAGATACCGAATCTGATATACAAAATCATATCTCTCTCTTTATTAGTGAAGAAAGGATATAATTTTGTATTGTTGGATAATGTTTTGAACATTTCCTATATCAAAAGTTGATCGGTTCAGGCACGTTATCTAAAAGCATTGATGTTCTAAATCAAACTACAGTTCTTAGTATACGGAACACACACAAGAGGAAGAGTTCAGAAATGAACGAATCATTCTTGAGGCATTGTAGACTAGGTCATATCAATGCGACCCGACTAGCTGAAGTTACATGTAGTTGCATATTTAAATCAGTTTGAATCTACATCTTGTGAAACTTGCCAGTCATGTCACAAAGATATAATGACACCAGCTCCGTTTACTGGAAACAGAGAAAGAGTTAGTGAACTCTTGGGATGATACATGCTGATGTATGTAAGGTCCCCTGTCTACACATGCCAAGACCAGTTCTTTATACTTCATTAAATTCTCTGATGATCTCTTTTGATTCAGACATATGTTCCTATTGAAACACAAGTCAGAACCTTTTGAGATATTCACAGAATATAAGTTAGAAGTAGAGAACCAATACGGGTATAAGTATTATGTCCTTAGATGAGATCAAGGAGGAGAATACTTGAGCACGGAATTCCTGGACTATTCTAAAGGAGAATGAGATTCTCACTCAGCATTACTCTTCCGTGTACACCAAAGTACGATGGTATATCGGGGCGGAGCAATAGCACCCTATGTGATATGGTGTGCTCTATGATGAGTACTACTGAGTTTCCTATTTCCTTTTTTGGAAGTTATGCACTTAAGAAGCTGCATACCTATTGAATTGGGTTCAAATCAAATCAGTGCCTACCACTTCATATGTGATATGGAAAGGGAAGAGCCCATGTTTTAAGCTAGTTAAGATTTGGGGTTGTCCGGCCTATGTCTAAAAGCAAAATTCGGACAAGCTCGAGGCAAGGTCTGTACTGTAGAACTGGAAAGGTTCCAGCTATACAAACTACAGCAGATGATTTGAAAGAACCAAAGGATTCAATAGTTACCAATGAACCTCAGCCTCTCCGCCGATCTAGTAGGGTTCCTCACCCACCTGAGAGATACTTTGGTTTCTCTATGACAGTGGGAGCAAGGATTGCATCATGAGATGATGACCCAACTAGTTTCGAGCTGGCCATCAGGAGTGGGACTCTGTAAGAATGGCTGGATGCTTAGCGATCTGAGATGGAATCCTTGTATACCAACAAAGTATGGACTTTGGTTGCTATATCTGAAGGGTTAAATCCCCATTAGGAGCAAGTATATCTTGAGAAGATTACTTGGTGTACATGGAAAAGTTGAGACTTTCAAAGCTAGACTTGTTAAAGGTTTGCATCATTAACCAGGTATGGATCATGATGAAACCTTTTCTAAGGAGCTATGCTTAAGTCCATTCAGATCCTACTTGCCACGGCTACATACCATGACTACGATATCTGGCGGTTGGGTGCCATGACTACTTTTCTAAATAATGATTTAGAAGAGAAAGTCTATAAGTACACAGCCATAGGGCTTCGTAAACAGTGGGAGCAGCGGAAACGTGCACAAGATGCTTTATAAGATAAAGCAGGTATCGCGGAGTTGGAACATTTGTTTTGATGTGTTAGTCAAAGAGTTTGACATCATCAAAATGGTAGATGAACCTTGTATATACAAAAAGGTAGTAGGGAGTATGGTGATGATCCTCGTAGAGTACGTGGATGACATACTCTTGATAGGGAAGGAGTTTCCTATGCTACGCTCGGTCAATCTCCGCTTATCACAATGATTCTCCACATAGGATTAAAGTGATACCTCCTAAATCCTGGGTTTTGGATCTATGAGATAGATCTAATTGGATATTAGGATTCTCACTAGTTGTAGTGAGATGGTATCAACCGATCCTGGGGAGAATCACTGGAAGGGTTCCTGGGTGATAAGGACGACTGAAAGTCAGTCACAGGCATTGTCTTTACCCTCAGTAAAGGGACGGTATGTTGGAAGAGTTCCAAGCTAGATACCGTGGCATACTAGACGATAAAGGCTCGATACATCGCTACTTAAGATGCTACCAAAGAGGCAGTCTGGATGTATATTTGTTCATGAGATGAACTTAGTTCCTCCCATTGTGTGACAATGGAGTTGTGGCTTATGCCGAGGAACGTCCGTCCTATCAGTGATCCAGACATATTCTAAGGCAGTATCACCTGATCATGGAGATGGTTGATCTCCAAGGAGATCGAGGTTTGGAGAGAAGACTCAGAGGACAACACAGCGGATCCACTCACAAAGGCATGTTCCCAGAGAGAGATTTTTATGGGATGGTTGAGTATGAGATACTACAACCACTGCTATCAGATGGCCCTAGTGCAAGTGGGAGATTGTTAGTTATATGTATGCCCTAGAGGCCATTACTATACATAGGATGTATATTGTAGTGGATGCTGGGACATATATAGGAAGGACTTTCTTGCTCGACATGATAGTATACTATCTGGTTACTCTTTACCTTAACGTGTATACTGATTGTCTCTCTGTTACATGTTGGTAAAGCCCTTAGGATGTGTACTTGACTACCTGGACTATGATGCGGATCATACTAGTGGGGACATGGTAGTCCATAAGTACATCCTTCAAAGTCCCTAGTCGTGGGTATATCGAGACGGGGCATCGATATACCAGAGTAGACTAGCGTATACCTTCTCAACCCATACAGATGGGCGATGGATGATCCCATATCCATTGGTGTTTGACATCAGAGATCATATACGGGTGCTCAGTGGAGACTGGGTACACTGGACGGACTCGCCGAGAACTCCCAAATGGTATTATACCTTACGTCAGATGGCAGTTCTCTGGTGACACTGGTACAGAGTAGTCTGTTGACCCGAGATCGTCAAAGAGTCTTGTGTGGTTCCCACTGTGCTTTGATTTCCATCTTACCACGTCCAAGAGGGCGTGCAAAACGGTGGTTTTTGGGTACAGTCCCGAGTCACATGGAGGCAATGAGCGATAGGAGGGGATTCATCTCTCCCGGTATAGGGGGTTGATGTTGCGCTGTGTACGATTGGCTATAACCGGAAATCCCTGGCCAGGGTTGCTGAGATTTACTGGTAAGTGTTACCAGTAGTTTCTCGAACTGTTATAGACCTCATATCAACACGACTTATCGAGCTATTGGGGTCTGACGTTTACCACCCCTAGGCGAGATATGCGACATATCAGACGATCAGACAGGACTGTACGGTAGTGTTACTGGTTGGATTCACTGGAGTGTGAGTGGGCTTGCTCGTCGATCTTCTGATCGCTCAATACCCGGGTGGCCGTTACGTTTAGCAGACCGCTTGCGGCTTGTGGGTGTTTGATATGATCATCACCTGCTGCCGGCGTATTGACGAGTCTTTAGAGTCCTACACAGAGGTTTCCTGGCTCAAGCGAAACGAAATAGGAGCGCATATGAGATATGTGCGGGACCGAGAATAATGCGTGTATGTGATACCGTATTTCATTCTCGCGATGAATGTATCGATTGGTTGTATGCGATGTAACCTAGTTATCGAATCAAGTATTGATTCGATAAGCCGATACATAAGATACTGGTCGGTTATATGCGATATGACCGGATCGTTAAATCAAGTGTTGATTTAATGATTTAATGTATAATTATATATTTGATATATTACTTTGCATTAACTAGTATCGGTTCACTTTAAATGGATATTCTCACTCGGATGTGCACATTGTATATGTGATATACTTTTGTGCACTTGATTGTATCATGTTTGATTATACATGTATGTTAGGGTTTTTGTGTAAAGATCAAACCATGGTTACATGATAATGGTTAGGGTTTTGTTTTTCATTTTCTTATTTATTTATTTACTTGTTTATTCATTTTGGAAATGATAAGAAAAGAATGGTGGCTTTATTTGTAGTTTAGTTGAAGCTTCATGAAACTACATTGTATTTTACTGAAAAAAGAGCGGTAAAAGTTACAAAATGAAATAGATTATCATGAAACTTGTTCAACATGTTTTTTAATGTTTAATAGTCAACATGTAATGGTTTGGTATGATTGTATTTAAGAAAATGTTGAATTTTTAGAAAGAACTGAATCGGAAATCGGGTTAATTCCGATTCCGTCGGGTTTTGGAATTTCGTATTTTTAGAAAAGAAAAGAGAAGAGGGAGGTGGGACTTACTGGCTTTTGGTTTAGAGGAGAGGAAGAGGGAGTGGACGTAGGTTCTGGTGCATCGTTTCGTTGCCGGGAGCTCCTAGGGTCGTTGTCGGAAAATCGCCGGAGCTTCGTCCTTCGCTAACTCCAAAAGTACACTAAACTTCTAGGGATTTCTTGAGAGTTTTGATCATAATTTTGGAGTGAGGGGTTTGTGTTTAGGGGTTGTATTTATAGGGTAAGGCTAGGGTTTAGGGTAGGTGAAAGGTTGAATTGAAAAAAATATATTAAAATGTATTAAAATAGAGTAATTAGGATTTTAAAAATTCTCTGGTACTGGTCTGTATATTTAAAGTATACAAGAGTACAGGGGAGTCCAAGAGGCCCAACTTAAATGTTGGGGACTCGGCAGTCCGGCCGAGTCCGGCAGGCGGCGGCGGCCCGAGTCGGCCGAGTCGCCGGCCGATTCGGCCGAGTCCGGCAGCCGTTGGCTTCCTCGACGCTCTATTTACCCCCTGGGACTGTTTGTTTATTTAGTGTAGTGGGATTTTTACGAGTTGTGCATGTGTAAACCCTTGGACTTCTAAAAGTTTAAAAAGAAAATAATATTAAAATAAAATGGGGTATGGGATTTGAACTCTGGTAGCTTGGTTCAGCAGCAAGGTATTTCCAATGAGCTACAAGCTCCTTCTTGCTATTAAAAAGCAAATTAATTATTTATAGCAATCACAGTAAATGCAAATACCCCAAGTATACATTAATTTTTAAACAAATTTTTGTACACCAAAATTGGAGTTGTTACAGTCTACTCTCCTTACAAAAATTTCGTCCTCGAAATTTACAACTTTTATTTTAAGGACTAGTTTACAAAGAGGTAAGAATATCTTTCACGCATCTCATCTTCCCTTTCCCAAGTTGATTCTCCTAGAGTGTCTTTTCTCCACATCACTCGAACCAAGTTGACTTCCTTGTTCCGAAGTAACTTCACTTTTCTATCCAGGATCTCCACAGGTTGTTGCTAACAGGATAAGTCAGGCTGTATAGTGAGCTCGGAATGATCAAGAACATGGCTAGGGTCACTCACATACCTTCTGAGTTGGGATATGTGGAACACATTATGCACTCCTTCCAATGAAGGTGGGAGTGCTAAGCCGTATGCCACTTCACCGACTCGTTCGAGTATGTCGAACGGTCCAATCTATCACAGACTTAGCTTACCCCATCTTCCAAATCGGATCACTCTGCGGTTCAGAGATATCTTTAAGAATACATGATCTCCTGGCTGGAACTCTAAGTGACGTCGCTTTGCATCAGCCCAGTGCTTCTGTCGATCTTGGGCTATGCGCATTCTTTCTCTGATAGTACGAACCACATCAACAGTCGTGTTCCCGCCAAAAAAATTTCTGCGCAAAAGAGCCCAAGGTATCAAATGGCAGCGATACGTTTAAAAAAATGTGAACCAGTATTTTCCAGGCTGTATTTTGACAAACTCCCTAATGTGAAACAGCTAAATTCTGATGGCATCGAAAGCGTCTCGAAAAATCCTTCGATTTGATATATTATGGACCACCATGTTCTTAAACTGGCAATCGACCGCAATGTCCCTAAACTAAACAATAGAGTCCAAATGCTCTTTTGTTGGATCTAAACGATCCCGTTAAGTTGATCTTAGTCTAAAAAATTAGACTAACGTATCCTTAACAAACGTTTAAGTTGATTTTAGTCTCAAATGAGACTAACGTATCCTTAAACCTAATCCCCAAACCCAAATCTAAAAATACGGATTTGGACTAATCCACGCCCTACGGGCAACAACATAAATTAGTCTCCGTATACAATCCACGGGCAACTAAAAATAAAACAAACATACACAATACGAAGTGACCATCTGGAGAAGGAGAAAGTTGTTACCACGATGCGGTAGAGTAATTAACTGCAGGGGCTTATGCCTGCAGGAAAGAGCGTCCCCACAATCAAAAACCCCTTAAACGAGGGGGAATCTGACGAAGTCTGCTACAACGGCCGCATTCGTCTAAACCTCCGATATACGGTGCCATAAATCAACTTGGAATCTTCGGAGAGATGGACGGATAAAACCAAAATAGCATCTTACCCAAAATTCAGGCAAGACGAACCTACGCGGTCGAGTCTATGTGTTCGGAGGAGAACAAATTCTGGCACGCCCGGTGGGACTGTGGGGTCACGAAAGAGGAATGGATTCTGGCACGCATAGGTGTCTTTTCTCCGTAGGAGTCGTGAGGACTCCTAAGTGCGTTTTCTCTTGAGAATCGTAAGGATCATACAAGAGAATTTTCTTTATGCGTAGGGACACTAATTTCCCTGCAAGTTGAGATGAATCGAGAGATTCTCGCAAAGACACTGATTTCCTTGCGGGTCGAAACGAATTGAGAGGTTCTCGCCAAGGACGCCGATTTCCCTAAATCGAGATAAGAAGCGATGGCTTAAGAAACAGGTTCAAATCTGCTGCCTAATACTTTTCAACTTTATGAGCCGTGAGGGTCTCATAAAGATTTTTTCTCCCCACGAGTCGAGAGGATCTCGTAGGTGTATTTTCTCTTTAGGAATCGTGAGGATTCCTAAGTGTATTTTCTCTTGAAAGTCGTAAGGATCTCACAAGAGAATTTTCTTCCTTACAAGTCGAAAGGACTCGTAAGTGATTGACGAGTTGACCTACTCCCGAGTCAAAGCATTGCTTCAACAGGGAGGTCGAGGGTTGACTTTGGGTTGTCTGTACACCGCCAAGTCATAGAACCGGGAATTTTGCCGCGACTCTGCTTTGCTGACATTGTATATTCCTGCAGAGACACTGATTTCTCTGCGGGTCGGTGCGAATCGAGATGTTCTCGTCAAGGACGCTGATTTCCCTGAATCGAGGTATTTTCCAAGGACACTGATTTCTTCGGAGTTGAGACGAATCGAGGTATTCCCGCAGAGACACTGATTTCTCTGCGGGTCGGCATGAATCGAGATGTTCTCGCCAAGGACGCTGATTTCCCTGAATCGAGGTTTTGCCAAGGACACTGATTTCCCTGGAGTCGAAATGAATCGAGGTATTCCTGCAAAGACACTGATTTCTCTGCGGGGCGATGCGAATCGAGGTGCTCTCGTCAAGAACGCTGATTTCTTTGAATCGAGGTTTTTGCCAAGGACATTGATTTCCTCGGAGTTGAAACGAATCGAGGTATTCCTACAAAGACACAGATTTCTCTGCGGGTCGACGCGAATCGAGATGCTCTCGTCAAGGACGCTGATTTCCCTGAAACGAGGTATTTTGCCAAGGACACCGATTTCCTCGGTGTTGAGACGAATCGAGGTATTCCTGCAAAGACACTGATTTCCTTGTGGGTCGATGCGAATCGAGATGCTCTCGTCAAGGACGCTGATTTCCCTGAATCGAGGTATTTTTCCAAGGACACTGATTTCTTTGGAGCTGAGACGAATCAAGGTATTCCTGCAAAGACACTGATTTCTCTGCGGGTCGACGCGAATCGAGATGCTCTCGTCAAGGACGCTGATTTCCCTGAATCGAGGTATTTTGCCAAGGACATTGATTTCCTTGGAGTTGAGACGAATCGAGATATTCCTGCAAAGACACTAATTTCTCTGAGGGTTGACGCGAATCGAGATGCTCTCGTCAAGGACGCTGATTTCCCTGAATCGAGGTATTTGCCAAGGACACTGATTTTCTCGGAGTTGAGACAAATTGAGGTATTCCTGCAAAGACATTGATTTCCTTGCGGGTCGACGTGAATCGAGATGCTCTCGTCAAGGACGCTGATTTTCCTGAATCGAGGTATTTACCAAGGACACTGATTTTCTCGGAGTTGAGACGAATCGAGGTATTTCTGCAGAGACACTGATTTCCTTGCGGGTCGACGTGAATCGAGATGCTATCGTCAAGGACGCTGATTTCCCTGAATCGAGGTATTTGCCAAGGACGCTGATTTTCCTGGGGTTCGTTTACTTGTTTCCGGGACGGAACGTTGATCCGGCGGGGAGGTCAATGGTTGACTCTATGTTGTCTGTGGACCGTAGAGTCTTGGAACTAGGGACTCTGCCGTGGCTCCGTTTGGTGATGTTGCGTCCGAATCCTGTTGGAATGAGGAGGATCACCGTTGCTGATTTTTAGGCTGTAGATGTTGCCGTTGAAATCTGGAACCAGGGACTTTGCCATGGCTCTGTTTGGTGGATGTCGCGTCCGTATCCTGCTGGAATGAGGAGGAACGCCGTTGATGATCTCTAGGCTGTAGATGTCGCCGTTGAAATATGGAACTAGGGACTTTGCCATGGCTCCGTTTGGTGGATGTCGTGTCCGTATCCTGTTGGAATGAGGAGGAACGCCATTGATGATCTCTAGGCTGTAGATGTCGCCATTGAAATATGGAACTAGGGACTTTGTCATGGCTCCGTTTGATGGATGTCGCATCCGTATCCTGCAGGAATGAGGAGGAACACCGTTGATGATCTCTAGGCTGTAGATGTCGCCGTTGAAATCTGGAACTAGGGACTTTGCCATGTCTCCGTTTGGTGGATGTCGCGGCCGTATCCTACTGGAATGAGGAGGCAAACCATTGTTAGTCTCTAGGCTGTAAATGTGGCCATCGAGATTTGGAACCAGGGACTCTGCCATGGCCCCGCTTCGTTGCGACTCTGAAGTCGGTTGTTGACGTCACGTCTGCATCTGGTTGGAGTGAGAAGATACGCCGTTGTTGATATCTTGAGATGCAGATGTTGCCATCGAGACTTGGCTCGCTTTCTGATGGAGCCTGGTGGGATGATATGGTTCTCTTTTTGTTTGTGCCCCTGGGTTGTATACAGGGATCGATGTGATCTCACCTGCAGGGCAAAAAGTTTCATTTCATTTTTTTATTTCCTTCAGCGATGCTCTATCATTTCAGCATTTTATATCGTGAAAGTCACGATTGCCCAATCATTTCGGCTATTTTTCGCAGTGCCCAATCATTTTGGCTATTTTTTCTTTTTTACTCGCTACTTTTTATTGCGAGTTGCCCAATCATTTCAGCTGTTTTTATATGCATATATTTTCACTTGCTGATTTTGTTGCAAGTTGCCCCATCATTTTGTCTATTTCATATGCATTTCTTTTACTTGCTGACTTTGTTGCAAGTATGGAACTTGGAACCTGATGCCAATCTTAGCATCAGTATCGCTGCGACTGGAATATTGCCAGGAGCGAATCATCATTTGCCGTGAAAGGACTTGGGATTTGATATCGATTTAGGCATCAGCATCGCTACCACTGGGACATTGCCAGGAGCGAATCATCATTTGCCTCTGTCGATGTCGAACAAAGGTGGCTTAGCAAACAGGGTTAAGATCCTGTCGACTAAGGCTTTTAACTTCATGAGCTGTAAGGGTCTCATATAGGTGTTTCTCCCTACGAGTCGTGAGGATCTCGTAGGTATGTTTTCTCCTTAGGGGCCGTGAGGACTCCTAAGTGTGTGTTCTCTTATAAGTCGTAAGGATCTTACAAGAGTGTTTTCTCCTTATAAGTCGAGGGGACTTACAAGGGTTGTTCATCATGTGAGCATATCCCTAGTCGCTGGTGGGACTTTGTTAGGGAACTGTTTATCCGTGCCCGTGGATTGTATACAATGGTCAGCATTGAACCGCTTGTAGGGCAATCTGGAAAAGGTGATGGCTTAAGAACAGGTTCAGATCCCTATAGCTTAAGGCATTTGAATCCTATGAGCCGTGAGGGTCTTAAAGGGGAATTCTCCTTACGAGTCGTGAGGATCTCGTAAGTGTGTTTTCTCCTTAGGAATCGTGGGGATTCCTAAGTGTTGCTCTTTTATGAGTCGTAAGGATCTCACGCAGGTATTTTCTCCTTGCAAGGTCGTGAGGACCTTGTAAGTGTCTTTTAACGAGATTGCGCCCTTTCAGGTTTTCACAAACTCGCCGGTAGTCCTGCTGTTTTTACTCACGGAGCCCTTTCGGGTTTTCATCCGTACCCATCTCGCTTATGGACGTACCGTTTTTTTACGCGTCAGTCCAAGAATGCTGCGTATTTGTAGTAGTTTAAAGAAATTTCGACCAGTAGTTAGTTTTAGGACATTTCGGTCCATCGTTAGTTTAGGGACGTTTCGGTCCATCATTAGCTTTGAGGCGAAGTTTCGCCGGATGCTCTATGAACAAGTAGATTTCCCCTTGATAGACCTTGTCACGTAATCCAAGGATTTTGGAACTGCTCTTGCCCCTAGCTCCTCTATGTTATCTTCTAACGCCGAGTGAGCTTCTGTGTTACTTAGCGACGAATGAGAGATCATGTGGCAACTTGCCACATAATCTTCAGGTTCCTCTGACGATTCGTCTCCCACATCATTGTCGTTATCTTCACTTTTGAGAATGTGATTGAGAAACTCTTGAAGCGTGACCGAGGTTCGCGCCTTCTGATTGTATTCCTCCAGCGCGTCAATATGCTTTTGCAGATTCATGCGCTTGTCATCAGACTGCGCGGGCTTTTTTGTCTTCTTCTTCTTCTTCTTTGAAGACTTTGACGGCTGGGCCTGGGTGTTTTGCCCATTGCTACTAACTCCCGATGTTGGGCGTAGTTTCAACATCCCATCGATAATCTCCGGCTCTTGCGGGCTTTTCCACCTGATCGCCGGACATGTTTGAAGATCTTTCAGCATTCTTTTATTTTTTGCCGAAAGAACAACTTCCTATGAAGCTTCCTCTATGAATGGGCACGATGCCCCCGGCATGTCCATCTTTTCGGAGCATGTGGTTGTGGTGGGTTAACCTTTTAGTTTTCAGACAACGCGAATTTGCCTTGCTGGTACCGGTCTTCAAACCAGTTTTTGAAGACGTAGCAATTTTCGATTGGATGACCCATTACTCGATAGTAAAGATAATAGTTAGGATGGTTGGCGTCACCAGGTTGCGACGAGTGTCTCGGCTCCGGCAAGGTGATGAGCCCATTGTGTATTGCCAGTTCGAACAGTCTTCTTGTTTTATCTTGGGAAAATGAGTAAGGACGTCCCAGTTTTTCCTCGAGGGATTGGCGTGGGTGCACGTTGTTTTGGCGAACAACCGGTTTTATGTTACTCGGTTGTTGTTGAGTGTTGGCGACAAAGGTCGCTTTTCCTTTCCCCTTTTCATTTTGGAGCTCCATTTTTGAAGAGGACGGCCTGTGGCCTATCTGGTCCATTTGAGCCAGCTTGTCTATCAGGGCCTGGAAGGTGGTCGGCTTGAAGAACATCATGAACTGGGATATGGTCGCCTGCGGATCGAGGGTTCCCACAAACATGCCCACTACAGGAGCCTCTTTTATGCGCTGTTCGCACTGACCATAGGTTCCTCCACCGAATTGCATACTGAACCCATGTCTCTCCCGGCTTCACCCTGGCGTTAATTAGTGCCATGATTGGGGTGCGTTCGCTGGTGCTTGCGAACCTTTGTGTAAACAGTAACTCCATTTCTGAAAATGTTTTAACGGAGTCGTTTGGGAGCTCGAAGTACCATTTAAACGCTGTCTCCGACAAACTACCAACAAACTGGCGAAGCAGCAGTTTGTCGTCACCCCCAGTATTACCGCACAAGGCTCTGAATTGAGCAACGTGCTGGTGTAGATTCCCCGTCCCCTTATATACATGGAATTTAGGGATCGTATATCCCGGCGGGTATTTTATTTGGTCATACTAATCCGGATAGGGTCGTCCAGTCTTAACAATTTGGTCGGCCGCTTCGTTCGCCTGATGAGCTCGTATCTGTTGAGCGATATAGTCATCCAGGGCGGCTTTAGAAATGGTCTCCTCTTTGGCTGCTGAACAAGCAGGAAGTGGGTTCGATGTCTCTCCCCTATCGTCTTCAAGGATAATCGGAGGGTCTTCAGCTGGAGGATCCGGCTGTAACATCATCCCGACCATGTCTTGGAATAAAGCGCTATTCGTTTTATGTTGGCAGCTTGTTCCGTTGCCTCTTTTTCCTTTTTTTCGAGGATTCTGCGGAGGAACTTAGCATCAGTTTCTTGTTTATGACGTTGTTCCGACGATGTCTCTGGACTATCTTTTGGCCCAGTAAGTGCAGCCATCTGTGTTAACATTTCCTGGAGCTTCTGTTGTTGCTCTTGGGCCTTTGTTACGGATCTGGTGAGTGGTCGGTGACCCGTAGAAGCACGGCTTTACTCTTTTCCGGAATCCATATAAACGGTATGCACCTCCATGCCCCCAGACTTAGGGCGTTTAGGCTCACAGCCCTTGACCTTTGTCGCAGACACGGGGATCTTCTCCGGCCTTCTCTTTTTGTGGACTGGTGAAGTTGAGGGAGCCGTTGCAGCAGGCACCCAAACAGATGACACCTTCTGTGGCTTGACAGGGTGATCCCCTTCTTGCCGAACTTTCATCTTTTTCTGTAGGTGAGGGTAGTCTTGATCAATCACCGAGTCTTGGACTTGACGCCAGACCTTGTAAATTTTAGAGGACAGCCGCTGAGGGGGCTGCTCTGGTTTCGCCCTTGTGATCTTTTCAACAGGCGGAGGAGACTTTTTTAGCACGGCAGTTGGCGAATTCCCGTGCACCTTGTTAAGTAGTTCAAAGCTTTTCCCAGTTGGAACAGCAGCATCAACTTCTACCGTTGGAGCTGGCGGAGTCAGTCCAGAAGGAGAGCTGCCCCCAGCCTTCCTTACTCGGCGCCAGTGACGACGGCGAGCATGGCGAGCGGCCAGGATCACCTTCGCTGTTGGATCGGCTTTTCCATGCCCCCTGTTTTGAGGAGAGCCTATTATTGGCGCTAGCCTGTCAAGGACAGACGTCGGCTGAGAGGGAATGGTCAACCTGTCGAAAGCCGACCTTCGGGTAGGGAGAGTAGCCTGGATGACCTCAACTTTAGCAGGAGTTGGAGTGTTCTTCTCTGGTATTGCAAGCCTCTTTGTGAGCCTACTTGAGCTTTTACCCAGCCTGTCGAAGGCTGAGGCATTGGAGTTGGACGACCCGCTGAAAGGGGCCGTGGTGGTTGTAAGCCGATCAAAGACCGACTTTTTCGGAGCTTCTTGCGATGGTACAGGAGCGCTAAAGCTTGTTGGCCGGATCATGGTCCTGAAGAATAGCCTAGTGGTGGCTTGGGTCACTTGTTCCACCGACATTGTGAGAAGGGAGGCCGCTTGGGGCTCGTAAGTCACTCCTCCGGACAAAACGGAGTGAGAGTTACAGTTGCAGTTAGTGCAGTTTGAAACCATTGATCTTCTGTTTTTTCTGCACGGAGCAAGATACCAAATCTTAGTACTTCACATCCAAAGGCAACCATAGCAAACCGCGATTCATTCGCGAAACACGACACACGAAGTGTGGAGTGGAAAGAGGAAAAGGTCCCACCGGGTGTGCCAAAATCTGTTCTCCTCCGAACACAGAGATGCGACGCGTAGGTTCGTCTTGCCTGAATTTAGGGGCAGATGCTATTTTGGTTTTATCCGTCCACCTCTCCGAAAATGCCAAGTTGATTTATGGCACCGTATATCGAATGTTTAGACGGATGCGGCCGTTGTAGCAGAGTTCGTCATATTCCCCCTTGTCTGAGGGGTTTTTGATTGTGGGGACCCTCTTCCGTGCAGGCGCAAACCCCTGCAGTTAATTACGCTACCGCATCGCGGTAACAACTTTCTCCTTCTCCAGATGGTCACTTCGTGTCATGTATGTTTGTTTTATTTTTGGTTGCCTGTGGATTGTATACGGAGACTAATTTATGTTGTTGCCCGTAGGGCGTGGATTAGTCCAAATCCATATTTTCATAGATTTGGCTTTAGGGGTTGGGTTTAAGGATACGTTAGTCTCATTTGAGACTAAGATCAACTTAAACGTTTGTTAAGGATACGTTAGTCTAATTTTTTAGACTAAGATCAACTTAACGGGATCGTTTAGATCCAACAAAAGAGCATTTGGACTCTATTGTTTAGTTTAGGGACATTGCGGTCGATTACCAGTTTAAGGACATGGTGGTCCATAATATATCAAATCAAAGGATTTTTCGAGACGCTTTTGATGCCATCAGAATTTAGCTGTTTCACATTCGGGAGTTTGTCAAAATACAGCCCGAAAAATACTGGTTCATATTTTTTTTTAAACGTATCGCTGCAATTTGATACTTTGGGCTCTTTTGCGCAGAAATTTTTTTGGCGGGAACAAGTCGCTACTATCATCTCATGTCCAAGAAGTTCCCTATCTCCGATGTCGTCCCAACTTAATGGCGTTCGACACTTCCATCCATATAGTGCTGCAAAAGGTGACATTCCTATGCTTGCTTGGTAGCTGTTGTTGTATGAAAACTCCACAAGATATAGGTGATCTTCCCACGATCCTCCGAAGTCTAACATACACGCTCTGAGCATATCCTCCAAGATCTGAATAGTTCACTCAGACTGACCATCTGTTTGTGGATGATAAGCCGTGCTGAAATTCTGACTTGTTCCCAAGCTTGCTTGCAGACTCCGCCAAAATTGCGATCAGAACCTGGTGTCACGATCGGAGACAATGCAGACCGGTACTCCATGAAGTAAACACGCTAAGCGTATCTAAGCAATATAAAAGAAATATACACAAGAGACAAATGTAATGAAACGGCAACTTTATTTATTAACATTCTTTTGTACAATGCATGGAAAAGTAAATACAACTGAATGAAAGCAATGCCTAAACAGTGGCATAACAGAAATGAAAAGTACTGAAAATAAAAATGTGTACAATGAAGCTAGAACTCTGGGTTGTAGGCAAGTTGATCCAAGTCCTCACTAGTAGGCTCGATCTCCTGAGTGTCCAGATCACCTGACAATATTTCAAAGAAGAAAGAGAAGGAATGTCGTCAGCGAACAAATTGCTCGGTAAGTCCTAAAGATAAGGGAGAAATAGAATAGACAGAGAGTAAGAGAGAGAGTGTAGCTTTTACAGTTGTATTATATTGTTATATTATTGTATTTAGTGTTAACGCTGTTGTTTGTAGCTTGGTACAGAAGAATGCTAGTGTATACGAGAGGAGTCTCACTTGCCTCGGAGACTAAGGTATCAGGAACTCAAGAAACCGTTCATGCCACGGTACAACAGCAATAGAATACAGGTTAGGTGTCTTATGGTTGCAGTCTCGTGCCACTTCTAAAACCTTCCGTACAAATCTACCCCTTAAACCCCGCGATATCTTGATTGTATTGTTTGTATTGTATTGCAACTTGTATTGTCTTGTAATATAGATTGTATAATTGGATGACTTGCCGAAACCATGATATCAGTACATGGATGTAACTGGAGAATCATGTAAATGGAAGTATATCCATGGTTCGGTTCAGTCAATACAGATTGAAGAGATGGAATATATGTATTTATGGATTCATGTTGGATTGTTGATTGTAGATTGTAGATTGTACTTGAATCATATTCAAGTCAGATTATTAATAATAAGACTCAGTCTGAGTCAGAACAATTAGAAAAGAAATTGAAATTCTGATTGTTTTGATGTTATCGGTAACCGCTGCACATGGGCAGCTGGATTTGTGTCTTTTTCAAATACGATTACCGTATTGATAACACCGTTGTTAAGTTGTCTACCTTAGATAGACAAGCACCCATATCTCCGGCTCCCTGAGGCTCAAGAGACTGGTCCCGCTTAAACCTATATTTACTAGGGTCCTTAGGGTAATTTATAGAACTTGATGGGGTTTTATGTAAAAATACTTTTGTATAAATTTCAAAATACACCCCAAGTATTTAATTATCGTCTTTACAGTTGTCATAGATTTAGATTTAGATTTTATATTTGTGATATTTCTAGTGAAAACAACCTGATTTTCATAATATATGGTATTTAATTGTAATATTGGACTTGTATGGAATTTCATGGTATTTTCATGAAATGTGATTCTTTTGATTTGTAAAAGTTGGAATATTTATAATATATCAAAAATAGATATTTTAATGATACATATATATATATATATATATATATTTATTTATAAAATAATTTTAATTTATTATTTTCTAAAAATCTCATTTCCTAAGATATTTGTATTTTAAATCTCTCGAGACCGAATGCTCCTTGTGGAGGTCTGCATCTCGCACAACTAAGCCCGAGGATGTGCGATAATCCACACCATCCCGAACGGATTTCCCAAATGGGTTGTAGCGGCGCTTTGCAAAAATTTGTAAAAGTACTTAATCTTATAGAAAACGGTTTTAATAATATATGGTATTTATATATAAAGTTTCATTTTTCCGTATTCTATGTTCCCGAAAGTTATTGTGCTATGTTGTATATGAGTGTTGTGAGAAGGTAGGTCATTACCTCGTGATCTACTTAAAGGTATAGCAAGATTGTGACGTTTTAAATGTCGAAATTAAACTACATGGTATTATAGTGAAAAAGTACGATAAAAATTAAAATAGAAATCCTTTTGATATGGAACTTTTTCAGTATGACTTTTAATGTTTAATAGTCAACATGTAAGGGTTTAGTATGTTTGTATTTAAGAAAAAGTGAGGATTTTAGAAAGAACCGAATCGGAAATCGGTTTAATTCCGATTCCGTCGGGTTTTATTAATACGAGTTTTTAGAAAAGAATAGCAAAGAGGGAGGTGGACTTACGGGTTTATAGATTAGAAAAGAGGGAGAGAAAGTGGTAGGAGGCGCCGGTGCGTCGTTTCGTCGCCGGGAGTTCCTAGGGTTGTCGTCGGAATTTCGCCTTTCGCTAACTCCAAATGTACACTAAAATTCTAGGGATTTCTTGAGAGTTTTGATCAGAATTTTGGAGTGAGGAGTGTGTGTTTAGGGGTTGTATTTATAGGGTAAGGCTAGGGTTTAGGGTTGGTGAAAGGGTGAATTGAAAAATGTATTAAAAAGTATTAAAAATGTAATAAAATAGAGTAAATAGGGTTTTAAAGGGGCTCTGTTACAGGGTAGTATATTTAATGTATACAGGGTTATAGAGGAGGTGAAGAGGCCCAACTTTCATGTTGGGGACTCGGCTGTCCGGCCGAGTCCGGCCGGCGGCGGCGACCCAAGTCGCCAGCCGATTCGGCCGAGTCCGGCACTCGTTGGGTTCCTTGTCTCTTCATTTACCCCCTGAGCCAATTTGTTTATTAGTGTAGTGGGGTTTTTATGAGTTATGCACGTGCAAACGCTTGGACTTCTAAAAGTTCAAAATAAAACAATATTAAAAATAATGTGGGGTATGGGATTTGAACTCTGGTGGCTTGGTTCAGCAGTGCAAGGTTTTACCAATGAACTATAACCTCTTGCTTGCTATTAAAAAGCAAAACAAACTTATAACCTGTGCTCAGGCAAAAATACCCCTTTCTGTATTTTTTTGAAAAATTTGTACAGAAAGTTGTACATGAAATTTAGGGTTGTTACATTCTACCCTCCTTATAATAATTTCGTCCTCGAAATTTGTAAAAGGAAAGTGTAACAGATTCAAGAAAGGTTTAGTGACTGAAGTACTGACAGTGTATGAAAAATAACAAGGTGGTGCAAGGGTTTTAAAAATATGAAAGAGACTTACTAGTGTTACCTTGGTCAACTATCTCAGCTTCTACCTGTCATGCCCCGCTTCCCAGTATACGGGCAGAGGGCGCGACGAGGCCGCTACGTATTTACTCTGAAGTAAATACGCTAAGCGTATCTAACAATATAATTAAAATGCACAAGAAACAAAAGATATAATTGAACATCAACTTTATTTATTAACATTCTTTTGTACAATGCATGGAAAAGGAAATACATCTGAATGAAGGCAATGCCTAAACAGTGGCATAACAGAAATGAAAAGTACTGAAATAAAAATGTGTACAATGAAGCTAGAGCTCTGGGTTGTAGGAAAAATGGTCCAAGTCCTCACTAGTAGGCTCGATCTCCTGAGTGTCCAGATCACCTGACAACATTCCAAAGAAGAAAGAGAAGGAATGTCGTCAGCCAACAATCGCTCGGTAATTCCCAAAGGTAAGGGGGAAATAGAATAGACAGAGAAAGGAAGTAGCTTTTAAAGTTGTATTATATTGTTATAGTGTTAATGCTGTTGTTATCGTAAGTTCAATGGTGAATATCAACCAATCTCAAGAGTGTTCTCGAACCCAACAGGCTGTAATCCATGGGTAGGGAACCACGGGCCCGAATCAAGTGTTAGTAGCGGGACTTCGACCATCGTCGAAGTATTCCAAACTCAACTGGTTGTAATCCAGGAGCATGGAAACACGTGCCCTCATGATAGCTTGCTTGTGTTAGTAGATATGGATTCATGATCTAAGGGGACTCTTGAGATTCTGTTGGGTTCACGAATGAACTACCCCAATACCCCACGTATTTATTGTATTGATAGTATTGTAATGTCTTGAAAATTGAATTGTATATATGACTTGCCGAAACCATGATATCAGTATATGGATGTAACTGGAGAATCATGGATGTAACTGAGAATCATGTAAATGGAAGTATATCCATGGTTCGGTTCAGTCAATATAGCTTGAATAGATTGAATATATTGAATATAGGGATTCATGAATTCATGTTGAATTGTAGTATTGTAAATTGTACTTGAATTATATTCAAGTCAGATTATTATAATGAGACTCAGTCTGAGTCAGAACAATTAGAAAAGAAATTGAAGTTCCTATTGTTTTGATATTATCGATAACCGCTGCACATGGCGGTAGGATTTGTGTCTTTTTCAAAGACAATTACCGTGTTGATAACACCTTTTGTTAATTTGTCTACCTTAAATAGGCAAGCACCCATATCTCCGGCTCCCCGAGGCTCAAGAGACTGGTCCCGCTTAAACCTATATTTACTAGGGTCCTTAGGGTAATTTATAGAATTTGAGGGGGTTTTATGTAAAAATACTTTTGTGTAATTTTTAAAATACACCCCAAGTATTTAATTACCGTCTTTAGAGTTTTCATAGATGTAGATTTTATATTTGTGATAGTTCTAGTGAAAATAACCTATTTTTCATCATACATGGTATTTAATTGTAACATTGAACTTGTATGGAATTCATGGTATTTTAATGTAAAGTGATTCTTGTGATTTTAAGAAAAAGTTGGAATATTTATATTATCACAAAAATAGATATTTTAATGATACATATATATATATATATATATTTATATAAAATTAATTTTAATATATATTATATTTCTAGAAATTTCATTTTCTTACGATATTTGTATTTTAAATCTTTCGAGACCGAATGCTCCTTGCGGAGGTATGCATCTCGTACTACTAAGTCCGAGGATGTGCGATAATTCTCACCATCCCGAACGGGTTCCCCAAATGGGTTATAGCGGCGCTTTGCAAAGACTTGTAAAAAATACTTAATTTTATAGAAAACGGTTTTAATAGTAAATGGTATTTATTTGAAAGGTTTTGTTTTCCCGTATTCTATGTTTCCGAAAAGTATTGTGCTATATTGCATATGAGTGTGTGAGGAGGTAGATCATTACCTCGTGATCTACTTAAAGGTATATCAAGTTTGTGATGTTTTAATGTCGAAATGAAACTACATGGTATTTTAGTGAAAAAGAGCGGTAAAAGTTACAAAATGAAATAGATTGTCATGAAACTTGTTCAACATATTTGTTAATGATTAATAGTCAACATGTAATGGTTTGGTATAATTGTATTTAAGAAAATGTTGAATTTTTAGGAAGAACCGAATCGGAAATCGGATTAACTCCGATTCCGTCGGGTTTTGGAATTTCGTATTTTTAGAAAAGAAAAGAGAAGAGGGAGGTGGGACTTACGGGTTTAGATATTAGAAGAGAGGAAGAGGGAACGGGCATAGCTTCCAGTGCGTCGTTTCGTCGCCGGGAGCTCCTAGGGTTGTCGTCGGAATTTCGCCGAAACTTTCGCCTTTCGCTACTCCAAAAGTACACTAAAATTCTAGGGATTTCTTGAGAGTTTTGATCAAAATTTTGGAGTTAGGGGTGTGTGTTTTGGGGTTGTATTTATAGGTTAAGGCTAGGGTTTAAGGTAGGTGAAAGATTTAATTGAAAAAATGTAATAAAATGTATTAAAATAGAGTAATTAGGGTTTTAAAGGAGTTCTGGTACTGGTCTGCACATTTAAAGTGTACAGGGGTGCAGGGGAGTCCAAGAGGCCCAACTTTTATGTTGGTGACTCGGCGGTCCGGCCAAGTCCGGCCGGCGGAGGCGGCCCGAGTCGGCCGAGTCACCGGCCGATTCGGCCGAGTCTGACCGAGTCAGGTGGCCGGAGTTATCCTCGTCGCTTCAATAACCTCCTGGGACAATTTGTTTATTTAGTGTAGTGGGGTTTTTACGAGTTATGCACGTGTAAACCCTTGGACTTCTAAAAGTTTAAAACGAAAATAATATTAAAAATAATGTGGGGTATGGGATTTGAACTCTGGTGGCTTTAGTTTAGCAGTGCAAGGTCTTACCAATGAGCTACAAGCTCCTTCTTGCTATTAAAAGGAAAAATAAACTTATATCTTGTGCTCAGGCAAAAATACCCGTTTTTGTATTTTTTTGAAAAATTTATACAGAAAGTTGTACAGGAAATTTAGGGTTGTTACACTACGGCTGCTAAGGTTTAAGCCTGTCACCGTGGCACGTTCCTCCTAGCTGGAGGCAAATTCCTCTGTCCTCGAGGCATGCTCCTCAGTGTCTGATGGAATTGGCGATTTGGCTGTGCAGGGAATCCACATGGAGGTGGTGCTGGGAGTTGATTGATACGAATTCTCGGTGTGTAGTTAGAAAATGTATAGAAATCACAACCAAAAATATTTTGACCGCAATCAATAACGGTGTCGATTGTAGCGCGTTAGCGAGTGCGGATCGTCCACAGGGAAAGTGTAATCCGTTCGTAATTTGAATTGGATGAATTGAAAATTAAAGAAGAGAGAAAAGACAATTCAATTCAAGATTTATAAAATGAAGTGCAAGAATTATCTAGATCTAAATCTAAAATCTAGAAAAACATTAAAAATCAAGAATCAAGAAGTGATGATATCCAATCCAATAATCAAGAATCGAAGTGAGGCTCATAGGAATCGATCGAATCTATAGACGTGATGAAATCTATTGATTACGTATTCTTATCCATTGATGAATTGATACTAGATCGATGATGATCAACGAGAATTAGGGATTTCTTGCGGAAACTAAAGTTTCATCATCTATCCCTTGTCCTTTCGTTGATTTCATTCACATTCTAGCCTCTAGTAAATTCAAGAATCGATCGTAGATCCCTAATTTTGAGAGAACACAATCAAGAAAACATCGCATCGAAACTAGGTCGTCGATTCTTCAATTTGCTAGGGTTTACAAACTCATAGGACTTAAGAATCGTTTCAAGATTTGTAACATCATCATCTATTGATTCTCTCGACTCCTTCACGAGCGGAGTTTTACTCAAACATCATAATAAGAAACACAATCAAGAATTGAGATCGAATCATGATGCAAGAATGTTGTTCCCGCCAAAAATTTCTGCGCAAAAGAGTCCAAGGTATCAAATGGCAGCGATACGCTTAAGGAAATACGAACCAGTATCTTCCGGGCTGTTTTTTGACAAACTTCCGAAAGAGAAACGGATAAATTCTGATTGTATTGAAAGCGTCTCGAAAAACCCTTCGATTTGATATATTATGGGCCTCATAATTCATCCGGGATCAAAAGTTATGAGCAAATGTCTATGCACATGTGATTTAAGGAAGAAGATGCGAACCAGTATTTTCCGAGCTGTATTTTGACAAACTCCGGAACGAAAAACAGCTAAATTCTGATGATATTGAAAGAATCTCGAAAAGACCTTCGATTTGATATATTATGGGCCTCATAATTGATCCGAGATCAAAAGTTATGAGTAAATGTGTTATACACGTGTAATCTAAAGTAATGCTCTACTACATGGGGAATGCATTTTTTAGTCCCACATCGGGAAAAGGAGAGGTGGCTTCTCTACCACTCCAATATAAATAAGAGGGGATACCTCTTAGAAAGGTAGAGTTAAATCCTCAAAGGATTCAATACTCAAAGGAGCTTAGTTCTCCAAAGGAGCTTAGTTCTCTAAGATAGGAGCATGCTCCTCCATAATGCGCATATGCGCAAGCGCCATGTGCGCTACGTGCAACGCACGTGTGCCCGCCATGCGGCACTACGTGCAACGCACGTGCGCACCACATGAGAATATTTAATAATATTAAAAGGAGCTTGTTCTCCATATATAGAAGCTTTGCTTCTCCTCATAATGCGCATGTGCGCCACGTGCAACGCATGTATGCCCGCCATGCGGCACCACGTGCAACGCACGTGCGCACAACAAATAGTGCCTTGCACTTGCTATGAACCTCTGGTTCTCAGATAAATAAATAAATAAAAATAGTGCCTTGCACTTGCTATGAACCTCTGGTTCTCAGATAAATAAATAAATAAAAATAGTGCCTTGCACTTGCTATGAACCTCTGGTTCTCTGAGACAGAAAGAAAGAAAAGATTTTCTTTTCTTTTCTTTGATCTAAATTTAGATCATTAAAAAATGCCCTGCACTCATTTTCTTGAATCCAAAAGATTCTTGGTGCTTTGCACTATTTGAAGGGCCAGGCCCAAATCAAAATGACCTGACAGGCCAAAATAAATTGCAAGGCAATAAATGGGCAGAGCCCAAATAAATTGATGCTTTGCATCCTTTATATAAGGGCAGAGCCCAAATAAAATTAATACCTTGCATCATTCCTAAAAGGGTAAAGCCCAAAACAAATTGATACTCTGCATCCTTTCTGGGCAAGGCCCAAATAAAAATAAAAAAAAAGAAATGCAATGCAAAAGCAAATAAAACGTTGAACATTTCAACTGGACTTAGCCCAATTTTGGCCATAAGTCCTTAAATTAAATTGACTGAGCAAAATTGCTCTTCTAAATCAATTTACATCCGGTTCGAGGGTACATCTCCGAACTCCTTTGACATCCGTCGTTGTAATTCCTCAACGACGTTAAAGAGGTGACGGGTCCCAACGACCACACATCGATATGGACTGCGGGGTCCTTAAACTCGTGGACCGAGATGTCCCTAAACTAATATTGGACCGAGACGTCCTTAAACTAATATCGGACCGAAACGTCCCTAAACTAATATCGGACCGAGACGTCCTTAAACTAATGTTGGACCGAAACGTCCTTAAACTAATAATGGACCACCACGTCTTTAAACTGGAACATAGACCACCACGTCCTTAAACTGGAATTGATACAGACCACCACGTCTCTAAACTGGAACATAGACCACCACGTCCCTAAACTGGCGACGGACCACTACGTCCTTAAACTGGCGACGGACCGAAACGTCCCTAAACTAATATCGGACCGAAACGTCCCTAAACTAACGATGGACCACCACGTCTCTAAACTGGAACACGGACCACCACGTCTCTAAACTGGAACATAGACCACCACGTCCCTAAACTGGCGACGGACCACTACGTCCTTAAACTGGCGACGGACTGAAACGTCCCTAAACTAATATCGGACCGAAACGTCCCTAAACTAATGATGGACCACCACGTCCCTAAACTGGAATGTGGACCACCACGTCCCTAAACTGGCGACGGACCGAAACGTCCCTAAACTAATGATGGACCGAAATGTCCTTAAACTAATATCGGACCTAAACGTCCCTAAACTAACATCGGACCGAGATGTCCCTAAACTAATGATGGACCACCACGTCCCTAAACTGGCGATGGACCGAAACGTCCCTAAACTAATACTGGACCGAAACGTCCTTAAACTAATGATGGACCACTACGTCCTTAAACTGGCGACGGACCGAAACGTCCCTAAACTAATAATGGACCACCACGTCCCTAAACTGGCGATGGATCACCACGTCCTTAAACTGGCGCAATAGAGCCCAAATGCTCTTTTGCCGGATCTAAACGGTCCCGTTTAAGTTGATCTTAGCCCCAAACACGGCTGACGTATCCTTAAACAGTCAAATGGATTATAAAACTCCCAATGAACTCTGGTTCGAGGGTACATCTCCGAGCTCCTCTGATACATGTCGTTGTAATCCTTCAACGACGTCAGAGAGGTGACGAGTCCCGACGGCCAGATAATTAAATCAATCACTACGTCAAGTCGATATTAGTCCAAAACAGGACTAACGTATCCTTGACGAACGTTTAAGTTGATCTTAGCCGCAACGCGACTAATGTATCCTTAAACCAAAAAAAAACACCAAACCCAAATCTAAGTAAATACGGATTTGGACTAATCCACGTCCTACGGGCGACGGCATTACTCAGTCTCCGTATACAATCCACGGGCAACCACAAACAAAACAAACACACACGACACGAAGTGAAATTCTGGAGAAGGAGAAAGTTGTTACCGCGATGCGGTAGCGTAATTAACTGCAGGGGCTTGCGCCTGCAGGGAAGAGCGTCCCCACAATCAAAAACCCCTCAAGCGAGGGGGAATCTGACAAAGTCTGCTACATCGGCCGCATCCGTCTAAACCTCCGATACACGGTGCCATAAATCAACTTGGCATCTTCGGAGAGATAGACGGGTAAAACCAAATAGCATCTGCCCCGAACCTCAGGCACGTGACGTCCCGACGTCGCCGGCCGCCGTTCGGAGGGGAACAGATTCTGGCACGCCCGGTGGGACCTTTTCCTCTTTCCACTCCACACTTCGTGTGTCGTGTTCGCGAACGAATCGCGTTTTGCTGTGGTTGCTGTGGATTCAAGGTACTAAGATTTGGTGTCTTGCTCCGTGCAGAAAACAAAAGATCGATGGCTTCGAACTGCACCGCCTGCAGCAACAACTCTCGCTCCGTCATTGCTGGAGGAGTGACTTATAGGCCCCAAGCGGCCTCCCTTTTCAAAATGCCGGTGGAGCAGGTGACTCAAGCCACCACTGGACTATTTTTTTGGGACCATGCTCCCACCAATGAGCTTCAACGCCCCAATGACATTGCAAGAAGCCCCAAAGAAGTCGGTTTTTGATCGACTTACCTCTGCCGCGGCCCCTCTCGATGGGTCGCCCAACTTCAATACCTCAGTTTTTAACAGACTGGGCCAGAACGTCTACAAGCCCGCAATACCCGAAACTGCCATCCCAAAGCGGATAACCATCCCGGCTCAAGCGGACGAAGTTATTAGAAAGGCTTCTTCTTCCAAGAAGTCAGTTTTTACAAGGCTGGCCATTCCGGTTTCCGCTCCAGGCGAGGTCCTCAAAGCTGCTTTCCCTGCCCAGAGGTCCGTCGTTGACAGGGGGCAAGATGAAGTTACCCTTATAGCTGAAACAACTCCATCCGCAAGACACGCTCGACGTCGCCATTGGCGCCGAGTGAGGAAGGCTGGGGGCAACTCCCCATCCGGGATAACTCCGCCAGCTTCAATGGCGGGGATTGATTCTGCTGTTCCAACCAAGAACAACTTTGAACTGCTCAACAAGGTGCGCAGAAACTCTCCTACTGCAATGTTGAAACGAACTCCTTCACCTGTGGAGAATACTTCAGAGAAGAAGCTAGAGCAGCCCCCTCAGCGGCTGTCCTCTAAAATTTACAAAGTCTGGCGACAGGTCCAAGAGTCGGTGATCGATCAAGACTGCCTCCGACGACAGAAAAAGATGAAGGTTCGGCAGGGGAAGGATTACTCTGTCAAACCACAAAAAGCAAAAGCTACTTGGGTGCCCACTACAACGGCTCCCTTAACTCCAATCACTCAAAAAAGGAGGCCATAAAAAGCCCCTATGAACATGGCGAAGCATAAAAGCGCTGAACACAAACGCCCCAAATCTGGGGGCATGGTGGTGCACACTGTTTATATGGCTTCTGGAAAGGAGGAAAGCCGCACTTCTACGGGCCACCGACCGGTCATCCGATCCGTGACGAAAGCCCAAGAGCAGCAACAGAAGCTTCAGGAAATGATGACTGTGATGGCTGCACTTACTGAACCGAAAGAAAGTTCGGCAGTATCATCAGAACAGCGTCACGAACAGGAAACTGACGCCAACTTTTTACGCAGAGTCCTCGAAAAGAGGGACAAAGAAGCTGCAGAGCAAGCGGCTAATATAAAACAGATGGCGCTCCTCTTCCAAGATATGGTAGGGATGATGTTACAGCCGGACCCTTCTGCTGAAGATCCTCCGATCGTCCTTGAAGACGACAGGGGAGAAACGTCAAATCCTCCGCCGGCTCTATCAACAGCCAAGGAGGAGGCAATCTCCAAAGTCGACCTAGACGAATATATAGCTCAGCAGATCCGGGTTCATCAGGCGAATGAAGCGGCTTGGCAAATTGTTAGAACCGGACGACCGTATCCGAGCTGGTATGACCAAATCAATTACCCGCCAGGATATACGATCCCTAAATTCCACGTATATAAAGGGACAGGGAGTCCGCATCAGCATGTCGCTCAATTCAGAACCTTATGCGGCAATACTGGAGGCGATGAAAAATTGTTGCTACGTCAATTCGTCGGCAGCTTAGCAGAAACAGCCTTTGAATGGTATTCGGAGCTGCCTAACGACTCTGTCAAAACATTTAAAGAGATGGAACTGCTGTTTACGCAAAGATTCGCGAGTGCTAGTGAACGCACCCCGATAACAGCACTAATAAATGCCAGGATAAGGCCAAGCGAAACGTGGGTTCAATACGCAACACGATGGCGGAACCTATGGTCGAAATGCGAACAACGCATAGAAGAGGCACCTGCGGTAGGCATGTTTGTGGGCACTCTCGACCCGCAAACGACCATCTCACAATTCATGATGTTCTTCAGGCCGACCACCTTCCAGGCCTTGATTGACAAATTAGCCCAAATGGACCAGTTGGGCCATAGGCCATCTCCTCCAAAATCAGATTCCCGAGATGAGAAAGGAAAAGGGAAAGCGATCGTCGTCGCCAATGCTCAACAACAGTCAAGCAACTCAAAGCCGGTCGTTCGCCAAAACAACGCGCGTCCACGCCCATCCCTCGAAGAGAGGCTAGGACGTTCTTACTCGTTTCCTCAGAATAAAACGAGAAGACTGTTTGAGCTGGCAGTGCGTAACAGGCTCATAAATCTGCCAGATCCAAAACGTCCGTCGCAACCAAGTGACGTTAACGATCCTAATTACTGCCCTTATCATAGAGTGTTGGGACATCCAATCGAAGACTGTTACGTCTTCAAAAATTGGCTGGAGAATCAGTACCGTCAGGGCAAATTTGCGCTATCTGACAAATGGAAGGTGAACCCTCCGCAGCCTCACACCTATAAGGGAACGAATGCGCCGGGGGCAACATGCTCCGTCATTGAAGAGGCTCCCTGGGAGGTTGTATTATCGGCCAAAACGAGGAGAATGCTAAATGATCTTCAAACCTGCCCAGCGGTCAAGTGGAAGAACCCCTTGGAACCGCAGGTTATTGAGGGGATGTTGAAGCCACGACCGACTCCGAAGACCGCTGGTGGTAGTTCAAGCGTTCATAGCCAGCCGTCAAAATCTTCGAAAAAGAAGAAGAAGAAATCTAAGAAGCCCGTGAAGCCTGGCGACAAGCGCACGGACTTACAAAAGCAAATCGATGCGCTGGATGAATATAACCAAAAGGCGCGAACTCCCATCACGCTCCAAGATTTCCTTGATCACGTCTTCCAAAAAGAAGATGAAGGAGAAAGTTCATCGGATGAATCTGACGAATATATGGCAAGCTGTCATATGATCTCCCATTCGACCACGAACGATGAAGGAACTTCTGGCACTGAAATGCTGGGGGCAAATGCCGAATCAAAAACCCCAGGGTTACCGGTTGAAATGATTAGCGCGTTTCTTAATGAAGCTCGGTTGAAAAGCAAGGCTGATCGAGAGCGCGAGACGGCTATATTCGAAAGGGCCAAGCGTCAGCGACTTGAGGAAGGAGCCGAAATGATCCCGTTAGAGCAAAATGCCTCCACCACTGACAAAAGCCAATTCAAGATAAGAAAGAAATTTGCTAAGGCCATATCGATGGGCATGAAGCTACCACCCTCTGAAGAAAAAGTTACTAGCGCGGTAGAAATGCATCCCTCTTATTGCTTATACCATCAGAAGGTCTCACATTCCACCCAAGATTGCAAAGCTTTCAATGGATGGTGGCAAGGATACGTCGCTAATCGACAACGATTTAAACGGGAAAAACGTAAAATTCGCCGAGAGCAAAGAAATACGACTAAAGAACTTGAAAGAGCTGCCGGCAATTGTCACATGGTTAACACTACCGGGTCACAAGTGCCTACATTTGGGAGCGACTCCGATGAAGAGCTAGAGCTTGGCCCCCTCTTCGAAGAATCCACTTCGGGAAAAGAAAAAGAACCGAAGGCCTGCGAGAATATACAGCTGCGCAATCGAACATTACTCGAAAAGAACCTCGGACCCTTGAATAAGAAAAACAAAGGGAAAGAGAAGGTCTCTGAAGACATCGCTTTGGATGACCAAGTTGCGGAAGAGTTAACCGCCAAGAATCCCCCAAAAAGGAATAAAGTAGATTACAATGTCTTGGCGCACCTGAGAAAGCTACCCTCACAACTCAGCATTCTCGATGCCCTATTGCTATCGAAAGAAGCGAGGGATTCCTTGATTAAGGCCCTACAAGATCCGGACCAGTTCCAGGCCTTCCTAGCCGAACAAAAGATGAAGGATGAATTGGAAGAGGCGCACACAGCCGACGTTGCTTTTGGTGATGAAGACCTTCTCCTCGGAACGTGTGAGCACAATCGCCCACTTTATGTTTCAGGATACTGCCATGACATAAAGATAGGAAAAATCTTGGTCGATAACGGATCGTCTGTCAATTTACTCAATGTGCGAGTGTTAAAGGAGATTTGCATGAGTGTCCAACACCTCGCCCGGGACAAAATCACCATCTCCGGTTTCGACTCTCAATCCTCAAAGACTCTTGGATCTGTGATATTGACGCTACGCTTCGGGGTGCTCGTCACAGACATCAAGTTCCATGTTATAGACGTCAAGACGTGCTACAATGCTCTGCTCGGCCGACCATGGCTACACGAATACAATATCATCCCTTCTACACAGCATCAGTGCATGAAGTATTCTAGGGACGGCCTCGAGTACACAGTGGCAGGAGAGTTGAATCCATTTTCCGTGAACGAAGTTCGCAAGTATGAAGATGCCAAATACTTCCTACCGAGTTTCGAAGACACGGAAAGGTGTCACAAAACGGAGAACAAAACTAACGCAACCATCCCTGTCTTCGGCAGTGACACCGAGGAGGAGGAGGAGGATATAATTTATTCAGGTCCGTCCCGGTCCACCAGGCCAGGACCATCTGTTCCTTCATTGATCTTCGGTAGTGACTCAGAGGATGAAGTTCATGCTGTATTCCCTGCTCGGCCTTCGATACGGGCTTCTGCCGATGAAGAGCGAAGTCTACAGATAACCATGGTGCCGCTTGAACATTACAAAGAACTGGATGCACTTGACACCAACAGCGTAGAAGAATTGCAGACATTCTATATCCCTCCCGGACGAAAAGGCGAGAAAGCAATCCTATTCTACCGTTCTGAAGAAAACAAGGTGGAAAAAGAAATTTGGCACGGCGCGGATCCCACGCTCGACAGGCTCCAACCTATCCGTCTTCCCAGATATTACACCCAAGGTTTAAAGAAACTGCTAAAACGCCAAGGGATGTCTTTCACACAGACCGCTAGAAAAGCCAAATTCTATGACAAGGTCTGGAACGTTCCCAGGACTCAGTGCAAACTGCCTAACGGGAAAACAGAGACGAAAGGACTCGGGTATATTCGCTCAAAGAAACGTGAGCTAATAAACAGCTGTTATGTCATGTATGACTTTGATGAAGAAGCGGACGCTCACTGGAAAGACGCTAATCCTGAATCAGTAAAAGTTCCCGATGCAAGACCTCCTAACCCATCGTCTGAAGGCCAAATGAGCAAACCTACAAGGGATGCCAGTCGAGAAGCCCGAGATGATCATGATCGTGAAATGGCAATCTATGAGAAGGCCAAGACACGGCGCCTCCTTCAGCGGGCGATGAAAGACGAAAACGCCGCCCCTTGTCAACCTGCTATGAAGAAGGTTCGACTCGAAGGCAGAAATAAGTTGAAAGGCAAGAGAAGCGCTCGACAACCACAAAGCAAAGCTAAGAAGCCACGCATCCGAGAGTCGAGCGTTGTTGACCAAGCCATCATGAAGAAAATGGGTCGAGCATACTCATTTCCTCAGAACAAAACAAGGAAAATACTTGAGCTTGCTCTGAAACATCGAATGCTTACTCTGCCAGAGTCTAAACACCCTGAGCAAGCAGGCGAAGTCTCCAACCCAAAGTATTGCTTTTACCATCGAGTAATAGGGCATCCGCTCGAAGATTGCTTCACCTTCAAGAATTGGGTCGAAGATCAATATCAGCTTGGCAAGTTCGCGTTGTCTGATAACTGGAGGGTAGCACCACCACAGAAGCACGAGCCCGAAACCGCAAAAGAAAAACCAGTTCCACATCGGAGTGGGCAGAAAAGTCACACCTGTCATGTGATAACAATATTAAAAGAAGGGTCCGATGATATGAACAACCTCCCTTGGTGCTTTGAAAGCGGCAGCGATGAGGTGATCTCAGAATTTCCCCCAGCTCCGAAAGAACTGGAGGACGGAATCCATACCACCGCAGATAACCTCAGGAAAATCGAGTTGGGGACAGTAGACGATCCGCGACCGACATTCGTCAGCGAGCTGCTGTCTGAAGAGAGGGTGGCTGCGTTAAAAGACGTCCTTGTGCAGCATAAAGATTGCTTCGCATGGAACTATTCCGAGATGCCGGGACTAGATCCAGAAGTTGCTGTACATAGACTAGCAATATCCCCAGACGTCAAGCCGATCAAACAGGCGCCGAGAAGAATGCGACTCGAGCTTGAGATGAGCATAAACACCGAAGTCAAAAAGTTAATCGACTCTGGCTTCATTCAGGAAGTTCAGTACCCTGAATGGATTGCCAACATCGTCCCAGTAATGAAGAAAAATGGGACAGTGCGCATATGCGTAGACTTTCGGGATCTTAATAAAGCCTGCCCAAAAGATGATTTCCCAGTACCAGTCACCGAGCTGATGATAGACAACACGTCTACTCATGAAGTTTTCTCCTTCATGGACGGCTCATCGAGGTATAATCAAATAAAAATGCATCCCGAAGACCAGAAGCACACAGCCTTCAGGACTCCTCTTGGTATATTTTGTTACAAAGTGATGCCCTTCGGTTTGAAGAACGCCGGTGCTACTTATCAGAGGGCCATGACAAAGATCTTCGACGACCTCATACATGAAATCGTTGAATGCTATATCGACGATCTCGTGGTTAAAAGCAAATCATACGAGGAACATCTCGAGCATTTGAAGATCGTGTTTCAACGCCTTCGGCAATACAACTTGAAGATGAATCCTCTTAAATGTGCGTTCGGGGTTTCCTCGGGCAAATTCCTAGGATTCGTCGTTCGACACCGGGGTATTGAAATAGATCCGTCGAAGATTAAAGCGATCATGGAAATGCCTCCGCCGAGGACTCTCAAACAGTTGCGGTCTCTCCAAGGGAAACTCGCATACATACGGCGATTTATAGCCAATCTTTCAGGAAAGTGCCGCCCTTATAGTCACCTGATGAAGAAGGGAACCCCATTCGTTTGGGATCAAAAATGCCAAGGCGCACTGGATGAGATCAAGCAATACCTGCAGAACCCGCCGGTGTTGGCTGCTCCGGTTAAGGGGAAGCCTCTTATTCTTTATACAACCGCCCTCGAAGGTTCCTTAGGCGCATTATGGGCACAAGAAAACGATCAAGGGAAAGAAAGGGCGCTCTACTACTTAAGTCGAGTGCTGCTGGGGGCAGAAAGCAACTATTCTCCCATTGAAAAACACTGCTTGGCATTGATCTTCGCAATAACAAAGCTTAGGCACTATGCGTTGGCGCACGAGGTCCGTCTGATTTCAAAAGTGGACCCTCTCAAATATTTAATGTCAAAAGCCATATTGACAGGACGACTCGCTAAATGGGCCCTGCTCTTGATGGAATTTTCGATAACATATCAACCTCTCAAGGCGGTAAAAGGCCAGGCCATCGCCGACTTCCTCGCTGAGCATCCCATACCTGCCGACTCTCCTTTAAATTGCGATTTGCCAGACAGACACGCGTTTGACACAATCGACAGTGGTGATAGCCGTTGGGAGCTTTATTTTGATGGAGCATCTTCTATGAAAAAGCACAAACAAAGTACGCCAATGATCAAATCGGGAGTGGGACTCATCTTCGTGACTCCACAAGGAGGGATAATGCGCTTCGCCTTCTCCTTGACGGAGCCGAGAACGAATAATGAGGCTGAATATGAGGCTTTGATAGCAGGCCTCGAGATCGCCATCGATATGGGGATTGAAAGCATCCTCATATATGGGGACTCCCAACTAGTCGTCAGTCAAGTGAACGGCGATTACCAAACGTGCAAACCGGAATTGGTAAAATACGGTGAAAAAGTGCAGCAACTGCTAACCCAAATTTCCTCCTACACTTTGGAGAGCATACCGCGAGCGGAAAACAGCAAAGCGGACGCACTAGCCAAACTTGCTAAAGAACTGGCTGACGAGAACCTCGACGACGTTAGAATCGTGGTACAAAGCCGACGAGTGCTTGCCCCAGCAGAAGTATCTCCAGAATCGTCTGAAGAAAAAGGAGCGAACGAGGAGACGACCCTACAAATAAAAGACCATGGGAAGACCGAAGACCGGAGAGAAGTTTTCATAGATTACTTCAAGTTCCACCGAATACCTGAAGAAGCATCCACAAGACATCAGCTCACGAAACGAGCTCTGTCTTTCGCCTTCGTCAATGATACTTTGTACAAGAGGTCATTCGATTCTCTGTGGTTGAGATGCTTAGGACCTGATGAAGCGAGAAGGGTCATCCAAGAAGTTCACGACGGACTCTGCGGTTCCCACCAAGCAGGCCCTAAGATGAAGTTAAAGATAAAGCGGATGGGCTACTACTGGCCCACGATGATGCAGGATTGCCTAGAATATGCGAGGCAATGTCATTCATGCCAAATTCATGGAGACTTCATCCATCAGCATCCCAATCCACTGCATCCAACAGTGGCTAGTTGGCCATTTGAAATGTGGGGAACTGACATAGTCGGTCCCATTGAACCAGCATCGTCAAAGGGACATCGTTTCATCTTGGCGACGACTGATTACTTCTCCAAATGGGCAGAAGCGGTACCGTTGAGGGAAGTGAAAACGGAAAACATCCTCCATTTCTTCAAAACGCATGTCATATACCGGTTTGGAACCCCAAGAAGGATCATCTCTGACAATGGGCCAGCCTACCGAAGTCATAAGATTAGCCGCTTCGCACAGCAGCACAATATAGACTGGAGATATTCCTCAGTTTATAACCCCCGAGCTAACGGTCTAGCTGAGGCCTTCAACAAGACCTTGACGAAGATCATGAAGAAAACGGTGTCACGAAATAAGAGAGATTGGCACGAAAGATTGCAAGAGGCGCTTTGGGCGTATCGAACTACATTTAAAACGGCCACAAATACAACGCCGTACGCGTTGGTATTTGGGACGGAAGCAGTACTCCCTCTCGAAATAGAATTACCCTCTTTGCGAGTGGCAGTTCACTACGAGCTGACGGATGAAGAAAATGCTCACCTCCGACTTGAGGAGCTTGACGCCCTTGAAGGAACACGGCTCATAGCGCAACAAAATCTAGAGGCTTATAAAGCAAAGATGACGCGCTCATACGAAAGATTGACCCGACCGAGGACGTTCCATCAAGGCGAACTCGTGCTAGTGGTCAAAAGGCCCATGATCCCCAATCGCGCCAAGCGGGGAAAGTTTGAGCCAAACTATGAAGGACCGTACATCATTGATAAGGTCTACCAAGGCGGGGCCTATCTACTCATGGACAAGCACGGTGAAAGGCCTTTCAGGCCAATAAACGGTCGCTTCCTAAAGAAATACTACGCTTAATGAGCCACAGCCTAGGTCAATGGTAGATGACGACGGCTATGTCCGCTCGCTATCTTCCTAAGCTCAAACTTTATAAGCAGTAGCCAGCCCTCTCAACGCTGGACCGAAATGTCCTTAAACTAATATCAGACCGAAACGTCTTTAAACTACTACCGCTGCATCTTTAGACTAACGAGATGATAAAAAAAAAAAAAAAACGGTATGTCCATAAGCAAGAAGGGCACGGATGAAAACCCGAAAGGGCTCCGTGAGTAAAAACAGCAGGACGACCGGCGAGTGTTCGTGAAAACCCGAAAGGGCGCGACCTCGTAAAAAAAAAAAATAAATAAAAAAAATAAAAATAAAAAGAATTAAAAAAAAAAACGGTATGTCCATAAGCAAGATGGGCACGGATGAAAACCCGAAAGGGCTCCGTGAGTAAAAAAAAAAAAAGAAGCAGGACTACCGGCGAATGTTTGTGAAAACCCGAAAGGGCGCAACTTCGTTAAAGAACCCTTACAGAGTCCTCTCGACCCTGTAAGGAGAAACTACCCGCGTGAGATCCTTACGACTCACAAGGGAACAACACACTTAGGAATCCCCACGATTCCTAAGGAGAAAATACGCTTGCGAGATCCTCACGACTCGTAAGGAGAACTCTCTTATGGGACCCTCACGGCTCATAGGATTTGAAAGTCTTAAGTCACAGAGACCTAAACCTGTGCTTAAGCAAACCCCCACAAACTTCCAATGTTGCCCTACAAGTGGTTCAATATTGACCCTTGTATACAATCCACGGGCGCGAATAAAATTTCCTTAACCAAGGTCCATCCGTGACCGGAGATATGTTCGCATAACCCTTGTAAGTCCTCTTGATTTACAAGAAGAAAACCCCCTGTAGGATCCCTACGACTTACAGAGGAACAAAACGCTTAGGAACCCTTACGATTCCTAAGGAAAAAATACACCTACAAAATCCTCACGACTTGTAGGGAAAAATACCTTTATGAGGCCCTTACGGCTCATGAAGTTAAAAGCCTTAGCCGACAGGACCCTAACCCTGGTCGCTAAGCCTCCTTTGTTCGACAACGACGGAGGCAAATGATGATTCGCTCCTGGCAATATCCCAGTTGCAGCGGTGCTGATGCCAAAATCGGTGTCTAATTTCAGGCTTACGGTAAAAAGCCAGTAGGCCGCTCATGCATACAAAATAGCCGAAATGATAGGGCAACTTGCAATAAAAAGCAGCAAGTAAAATGTATGCATGCAAAATAGCCGAAATGATTGGGCCACTCGCAATAAAAAGCAGCGAGTAAAAATAAAAAATAGCCGAAATGATTGGGCACCGCGAAAAATAGCCGAAATGATTGGGCAATCGCGACCTTCGCGATATAAAAGCTGAAATGATAGAGCATCGCGGAAATAAAATAAAACAAAAAATAAGAAATGATGAAACTTCGGCCCTACAGTTAAGATCACATCGATCCCTGTATACAATCCAAGGGCGCAAACAAAGAAGAAACCATACTTCCCCAGCGGATTCCGTCGAACAACGAAGCCAAACCTCAACGGTTCATTTCAACCGAAGAAGCCAGCAAATTTCTCGACTCACGGATACAAACACTCCTTGACGAGAGCTTCCTGATCCGCGTCGACCCGCAGAGCCACCAGTGTCTCTGTAGGAACCCTCGACTCGTTTCAAACCCCAAGGACACAAATAGTCCTTGGCGTTTGGGAAACAAATAATCCCTCGCAAAACTTCTCAACTCACGGATACAAACACTCCTTGACGAGAGCCTTCTGATCCGCGTCGACTCGCAGAGCCGCCAGCGCCTCCGTGGGAACCATCGACTCGTTTCAAACCCCAAGGACACAAATAATCCTTGGCGCTTGGGAAACAAATAATCCCTCGCAAAACTTCTCAACTCACGGATACAAACACTCCTTGACGAGAGACTTCTGATCCGCGTCGACTCGCAGAGCCACCAGCGCCTCCGTGGGAACCATCGACTCGTTTCAAACCCCAAGGACACAAATAATCCTTGGCGCTTGGGAAACAAATAATCCCTCGCAAAACTTCTCAACTCACGGATACAAACACTCCTTGACGAGAGCCTTCTGATCCGCGTCGACTCGCAGAGCCACCAGCGCCTCCGTGGGAACCATCGACTCGTTTCAAACCCCAAGGACACAAATAATCCTTGGCGCTTGGGAAATAAATAATCCCTCGCAAAACTTCTCAACTCACGGATACAAACACTCCTTGACGAGAGCCTTCTGATCCGCGTCGACTCGCAGAGCCGCCAGCGCCTCCGTGGGAACCATCGACTCGTTTCAAACCCCAAGGACACAAATAATCCTTGGCGCTTGGGAAACAAATAATCCCTCGCAAAACTTCTCAACTCACGGATACAAACACTCCTTGACGAGAGCCTTCTGATCCGCGTCGATTCGCAGAGCCACCAGCGCCTCCGTGGGAACCATCGACTCGTTTCAAACCCCAAGGACACAAATAATCCTTGGCGCTTGGGAAACAAATAATCCCTCGCAAAACTTCTCAACTCACGGATACAAACACTCCGTGACGAGAGCTTCTTTGACTCACATCTCGGGCAGTAAGGATTCAAAAACTCACTTCCTGAACAATGGGACCCTGCAAGTCAATCCTAAATGGTCTCTTGCATACTATTCACGGGTCTCACTCTCTGAAGTCGATTGTCGACAAAGAGGGAAACAACCGCTTACGGGTCTTCTCGACTCGTAAGAGGGAAAACTCTCTTATAGGATCCTTACGACTTATAAGAGAAAACACACTTAGGAATCCTCACGATTCCCAAGGAGAAAATACACCTACGAGATCCTCACGACTCGTAGGGAGAAAAGTCTTTATGAGACCCTCACGGCTCGTAAAGTTGAAAAGCCTTAGGTGGCAGATCCTACCCCTGTCTCCTAAGCCATCACTGCCCTGCAAAGAAGTCAAGATGGGTCGACCATCTATGGGCCACACTTGCCAAAGCTACATGCCACTGAAATGGAGAACTTACTCATAAGCGTATGAACTACTCCACGCCAGAGTGAGACAAAAAAAAAAGAAATAGAAGGATGCGGCTCATGGAGTTAAGGGTTGGAACTATATCCCTTAAGAGTTGAGATTTGAGTCAATGATAAATGACGACGCTTGTGTCCGCTCGTTATCTTCTCAGATCAAGATTCTGAAAGTGATACATCAACCCAAAACTGGTCATACGCCATGCATAACTCTGTATAACTCTGCACTACTTCACCCACGTACATACTTACGTGGGCAAAATAGTGGGGGGCATTTGTTCCCGCCAAAAATTTCTGCGCAAAAGAGTCCAAGGTATCAAATGGCAGCGATACGCTTAAGGAAATACGAACCAGTATCTTCCGGGCTGTTTTTTGACAAACTCCCGAAAGAGAAACGGATAAATTCTGATTGTATTGAAAGCGTCTCGAAAAACCCTTCGATTTGATATATTATGGGCCTCATAATTCATCCGGGATCAAAAGTTATGAGCAAATGTCTATGCACATGTGATTTAAGGAAGAAGATGCGAACCAGTATTTTCCGAGCTGTATTTTGACAAACTCCGGAACGAAAAACAGCTAAATTCTGATGATATTGAAAGAATCTCGAAAAGACCTTCGATTTGATATATTATGGGCCTCATAATTCATCCGAGATCAAAAGTTATGAGTAAATGTGTTATACACGTGTAATCTAAAGTAATGCTCTACTACATGGGGAATGCATTTTTTAGTCCCACATCGGGAAAAGGAGAGGTGGCTTCTCTACCACTCCAATATAAATAAGAGGGGATACCTCTTAGAAAGGTAGAGTTAAATCCTCAAAGGATTTAATACTCAAAGGAGCTTAGTTCTCCAAAGGAGCTTAGTTCTCTAAGATAGGAGCATGCTCCTCCATAATGCGCATATGCGCAAGCGCCATGTGCGCTACGTGCAACGCACGTGTGCCCGCCATGCGGCACTACGTGCAACGCACGTGCGCACCACATGAGAATATTTAATAATATTAAAAGGAGCTTGTTCTCCATATATAGAAGCTTTGCTTCTCCTCATAATGCGCATGTGCGCCACGTGCAACGCACGTATGCCCGCCATGCGGCACCACGTGCAACGCACGTGCGCACAACAAATAGTGCCTTGCACTTGCTATGAACCTCTGGTTCTCAGATAAATAAATAAATAAAAATAGTGCCTTGCACTTGCTATGAACCTCTGGTTCTCAGATAAATAAATAAATAAAAATAGTGCCTTGCACTTGCTATGAACCTCTGGTTCTCTGAGACAGAAAGAAAGAAAAGATTTTCTTTTCTTTTCTTTGATCTAAATTTAGATCATTAAAAAATGCCCTGCACTCATTTTCTTGAATCCAAAAGATTCTTGGTGCTTTGCACTATTTGAAGGGCCAGGCCCAAATCAAAATGACCTGACAGGCCAAAATAAATTGCAAGGCAATAAATGGGCAGAGCCCAAATAAATTGATACTTTGCATCCTTTATATAAGGGCAGAGCCCAAATAAAATTAATACCTTGCATCATTCCTAAAAGGGTAAAGCCCAAAACAAATTGATACTCTGCATCCTTTCTGGGCAAGGCCCAAATAAAAATAAAAAAAAAGAAATGCAATGCAAAAGCAAATAAAACGTTGAACATTTCAACTGGACTTAGCCCAATTTTGGCCATAAGTCCTTAAATTAAATTGACTGAGCAAAATTGCTCTTCTAAATCAATTTACATCCGGTTCGAGGGTACATCTCCGAACTCCTTTGACATCCGTCGTTGTAATTCCTCAACGACGTTAAAGAGGTGACGGGTCCCAACGACCACACATCGATATGGACTGCGGGGTCCTTAAACTCGTGGACCGAGATGTCCCTAAACTAATATCGGACCGAAACGTCCTTAAACTAATATCGGACCGAAACGTCCTTAAACTAATATCGGACCGAAACGTCCCTAAACTAATATCGGACCGAGACGTCCTTAAACTAATGTTGGACCGAAACGTCCTTAAACTAATAATGGACCACCACGTCTTTAAACTGGAACATAGACCACCACGTCCTTAAACTGGAATTGATACAGACCACCACGTCTCTAAACTGGAACATAGACCACCACGTCCCTAAACTGGCGACGGACCACTACGTCCTTAAACTGGCGACGGACCGAAACGTCCCTAAACTAATATCGGACCGAAACGTCCCTAAACTAACGATGGACCACCACGTCTCTAAACTGGAACACGGACCACCACGTCTCTAAACTGGAACATAGACCACCACGTCCCTAAACTGGCGACGGACCACTACGTCCTTAAACTGGCGACGGACTGAAACGTCCCTAAACTAATATCGGACCGAAACGTCCCTAAACTAATGATGGACCACCACGTCCCTAAACTGGAATGTGGACCACCACGTCCCTAAACTGGCGACGGACCGAAACGTCCCTAAACTAATGATGGACCGAAATGTCCTTAAACTAATATCGGACCTAAACGTCCCTAAACTAACATCGGACCGAGATGTCCCTAAACTAATGATGGACCACCACGTCCCTAAACTGGCGATGGACCGAAACGTCCCTAAACTAATACTGGACCGAAACGTCCTTAAACTAATGATGGACCACTACGTCCTTAAACTGGCGACGGACCGAAACGTCCCTAAACTAATAATGGACCACCACGTCCCTAAACTGGCGATGGATCACCACGTCCTTAAACTGGCGCAATAGAGCCCAAATGCTCTTTTGCCGGATCTAAACGGTCCCGTTTAAGTTGATCTTAGCCCCAAACACGGCTGACGTATCCTTAAACAGTCAAATGGATTATAAAACTCCCAATGAACTCTGGTTCGAGGGTACATCTCCGAGCTCCTCTGATACATGTCGTTGTAATCCTTCAACGACGTCAGAGAGGTGACGAGTCCCGACGGCCAGATAATTAAATCAATCACTACGTCAAGTCGATATTAGTCCAAAACAGGACTAACGTATCCTTGACGAATGTTTAAGTTGATCTTAGCCGCAACGCGACTAATGTATCCTTAAACCAAAAAAAAACACCAAACCCAAATCTAAGTAAATACGGATTTGGACTAATCCACGTCCTACGGGCGACGGCATTACTCAGTCTCCGTATACAATCCACGGGCAACCACAAACAAAACAAACACACACGACACGAAGTGAAATTCTGGAGAAGGAGAAAGTTGTTACCGCGATGCGGTAGCGTAATTAACTGCAGGGGCTTGCGCCTGCAGGGAAGAGCGTCCCCACAATCAAAAACCCCTCAAGCGAGGGGGAATCTGACAAAGTCTGCTACATCGGCCGCATCCGTCTAAACCTCCGATACACGGTGCCATAAATCAACTTGGCATCTTCGGAGAGATAGACGGGTAAAACCAAATAGCATGTGCCCCGAACCTCAGGCACGTGACGTCCCGACGTCGCCGGCCGCCGTTCGGAGCGAGACGTAGACGGCGGAGTATAAACCAATCTTCGTCAGGTGAGCTCTTTTCGCCGCTAAAATATACCGGGCCAATGGCAGGTATCCAGCAAGCGGTCGCGGATTCAATCCAATATTGTAGGCCTGTCCCCAAGGGCGTGCTTCACCCTGACAGATTCGCCTTCCTAAGATATCTATGGCCGGCGGCGGCTGTACCGGAATAGCGCCGATTGCAGGCTGGAGAAGGTCGTCCGAATTCCAATTTTTAACCTCCACGGCATACTCCACCGGGGGTTTATCCGCATAGGGGATCGTAACTATAGGTTCGGAGGGCGAGGCGGAACTAAAACTGCGACGACCCTGGATGATTTGGCTATACCACCTTCCCCATAGGTGGAGATGTTTGCACTCAGGATCACGATCTTTAATCAAAGCAAACACTACCCGGTCCACTGGTGCATGTGGGAACCCTCCTTCTGAGCGAACGAAGGGGAAAGACAAGTCGTCAGACATCTTTCCTGCATAAAATATATATATATCATTAGTGGCCTGACGCTTAAACCTTAAAAAAAAAAAAATAATAAATAATAATAAAATAATAAATAATAATAATAATAATAAAAAATAATAATAAATAAAAATCTTGTTCCACACTGTGATGCAGCGGGTAGGGGACCAAAGGGGGACCCACAAAATCAAGATGACGACGCATCATTTGATGAGATAATCCCACCATTGGATGAGACTATCAGTCAATAAAAAAGACCCCCAAGAGAATATCCTCATTGGGGAGGACCCCTAGAGACAAGGAGAAGATCTCCTCTTTTCAGAGCAAAGCTCTGTCACAGAGTGACATTTGTCAAACTCCTGTTTCAAAAGAATAAAACTTCTTAAAAAAAAAAAAAAAGAGCCTAGCTCTGTAACAATAATAAAAATTCATAACTCCTAAGAATTAAAATTTTAGGGATCTTAAAGATCCATGGAAACTTTTAAAAGGTTTTCTAGTTGATCTGTGAGCAGAGCTCTGTTCATGGGTTAAAACCTAAGAACAGAGTCTCTGCAAATTTTTGAGAGCAAGGCTCTGTGAATAGAAACCCCAAAGGGGTTTCCTTTAGATCAAAGATCTATAAGAGCAAGGCTCTGTTGAAGAAACCCCAAAGGGGTTTCCTTTAAATCAAAGATCTATAAGAGCAAGGCTCTGTTAATTAAGTTTGATTTGAATTAAATTAATTTAATTTACCTAGAATGGTTCTAAGGAGAGAACTTGGAAGTTCTTAAGGAATCGCAAGAGCAAGGCTCTGGAAGTTCTCAAGTAAGAGCAAGGCTCTGAAATTTAATTTCTTGAGAATGGTAAAAAAATTACCAAGGACCAAGGGTCTTATTTATAGGCGCCTGCGCCTGTTCACTTGACCCGTCAATCCGACGGTTAGGATCTTGCCACCGTTGCACTCACGCGCGCGCCACGTGAGCGTAACGGTGGGGGGGCATCTGTTTCCCCCAATCAGAGCAAGGCTCTACTGAATTTTGAAAATTCAAAATTTGAAGCAACGCTTCGGTTTCCGTGCGCAGCGCGCAATTTGCCACGTGGCAGAAGGTGATTCGGCGGCGTAACGCCCGAGACAGTGCGTCCCATCAGAGCAAGGCTCTTCAGAAAACAAAATTAAGACTTAAACTGCGCAAATGCATGGCAGCGCGACACGTGTCTGCGCAAGCGCACAGATGCGTGACACGTGTCTGCGCAGTTGCGCAATCGCAACTGCGCAAGCGCACAGATGCGTGACACGTGTCTGCGCAAGCGCACAGATGCGTGACACGTGTCTGCGCAGTTGCGCAATCGCAACTGCGCAAGCGCACAGATGCGTGACACGTGTCTGCGCAAGCGCACAGATGCGGGACACGTGTCTGCGCAGTTGCGCAATCGCAACTGCGCAAGCGTACCGATGCGTGACACGTGTCTGCGCAGTTGCGCAATCTCAACTGCGCAATCGCACCGATGCGCGACACGTGTCTGCGCAGTTGCGCAACCGCAACTGCGCAAGCGCACAGATGCGTGACACGTGTCACGCGCTGGTGAGTTGCGCAGCAACTGAATGAAAATTTAAGTGGATCTTTTCTGTTCTCCTGTAAAACAGGGACCCTTGGATCTCTGATCCAATGGTGGGAAAATTCCCAAAATAATTCAGGAAAGATTTTGTTAACAAATCCAACAACTTTGTGGACACTATAAATAAGACCCCTGACCTCATTAAAAAGGCATCAACTTCTGAGAAAAAAGAGAGCTGGTGAAGATTAAGAACAGAGAAGAAGAAACAAAGAAAAGAGGTAGAATTTCTGAAAAGAGAAAAGAAATAAGAAAAATAAAAAGAACAATAAATAGTGCCTTGCACTTGATATGAACCCCTGGTTCTAAAAAAAAAAAATAATAAAATAATAAGAGAATAAAAAAAATAGTGCCTTGCACTTGATATGAACCCTTGGTTCTGTATGATCAGAAAAAAACAAGAACTTGTTTTTCTTAGATCCAAATTCAAATCAAAAGTGCCATGCACTTGTGTTCTTAAACCTAAAGGTTTCTAGGGTTTCTGCAACCCCTTGTTTTGGGCCTGGCCCAAATTAAATTGCAGAATAAATAAAAGGGCAAGGCCCTGTTGGGAAAATTCCTGAGTTTCTGCAAACTCATTAAAAGGGCCTGGCCCAAACTAAATTACAGAACATCTCTTAAGTTCCTGCAACTCATCATTTAAAAGGGCCTGGCCCAACTCAAGAAAATTATTGAGTTTCTGAAACTCATTATTTAAAAGGGCCTAGCCCAATTGCAGAATAAATAAAAGGGCAAGGCCCTGTGTGGAGAATTCCTGAGTTTTTTTTTTTTGTAACTCATTATTTAAAAGGGCCTGGCCCAAAATCAGACTTGCAAAATAATAAAAGGGGGCAGAGCCTTGTTCAGATTGATTCTTCTAATCGGGCAGAGCCTAAAATAAAAATTGGACTTAACCCAATCCTGGCTGTAAGTCCTTAAATTAAATGCCTCTCATAAGCCAGGTCACGACCGGTTCGAGGGTACATCTCCGAACTCCTTTGACATCTGTCGTTGTAATTTCTCAACGACGTCAAAGAGGCGACGAGTCCCAACGACCACTCATCTAAAATCGGACCTGAGACGTCCTTAAACTAATAATGGACCACTACGTCCCTAAACTGGCGACGGACCGAAACGTCCCTAAACTAAAATCGGACCGAAACGTCCCTAAACTAATAATGGACCACCACGTCCCTAAATTGGAATATGGACCGCTACGTCCCTAAGCTAACATAATAGGGCCCAAACGCTCTTTTGTCGGATCTAAACGGTCCCGCCTAAGTTGATCTTAACCCCAAATACGGTTAACGTGTCCTTAGACATCTAAATAAACAATAAAATCCCAAACCAACTTTGGTTCAAGGGTACATCTCGGAACTCCTCAGACGTATGTCGTTGTAATCCCTCAATGACGTCAGAGAGGTGACGAGTCCCGACGGCCGGATAATTAAATCAATCACTACGTCAGGTCGATCTTAGTCCAAAACAGGACTAGCGTATCCTTGATGAACGTTTAAGTTGATCTTAGTCGCAACGCGACTAATGCATCCTTAAACTAAAAACACCAAACTCAAATCTAAGCAAACACGGATTTGGACTAATCCACGTCCTACGGGCGACGACATCACTAAGTCTCCGTATACAATCCACGGGCAACAACAAATAAAATAAACATACACGACACGAAGTGAAATTCTGGAGAAGGAGAAAGTTGTTATCGCAACGCGATAGCGTAATTAACTGCAGGGGCTTGCGCCTGCAGGGAAGAGCGTCCCCACAATCAAAAACCCCTCACCCTGAGGGGGAATCTGACAAAGTCTGCTACATCGGCCGCATCCGTCTAAACCTCCGATACTCGGTGCCATAAATCAACTTGGCATCTTCGGAGAGATAGACGGATAAAACCAAATAGCATCTGCCCCGAACCCCAGGCTACGTGACATCCTAACGTCGCAGGCCGCCGTTCGGAGGGGAACAAATGTAAAGAAAGCAAGATATAGAAATTTCACCTTTATTTATCAACAATTTTGTTACAACTCTCTCAAGATCTACAAGAAGAAAGAACTTGATCGTTGATTTCGGTTTCGCTCGTCTCCTTGAGTCGCGGATCTTCTTGGATCACTTGCTCCGATGAAGTCCGGCGTCGCTTTCTAAAGGATCGAAGGCTTCATGCTTGATTTGGTACTCAGAGTTCTTGATTTTTGGCTTGGATTTTGAATTTGGGGATTAGAGTTTACAAGTTGTGTCACTCAACTTGTATTGGGGAATTGGAGAACCAATTATTGAACAACCCTCGAAGTGAAGCCTTAGGGTCCCTTTTATAACCTTCATTAGCTTTGGCTTCCTTTAGAAGCTAGGTTTAGTTTGGCTTCCCTTGTAAACAAGGTAGTTAGGTAGAAGCTTCTAGAGGTAGTTAGTTAGGCTTAGCTTCCTTCATAAGCTTGGAGGTTAGGGAGAAGCTTCTAGGCTTAGGTTGTTAAGTAGCTTGTTTTGGAAGCTTGAACATGATTAGCTTAACAAAGGGCCTTGCTGTTCTGGCAGAAGATTCTGGAGAATTCTGGACTTTGAGTGGCTGAAATGAGTGTACACCTTGAGATCAGAAGCCTGCAACTGAGCTGCGCTGACATCACATCCATGTGGCCGCAGATCCGCCGCGCAAGCTCTGCTCCGGCCGCGGATCCGCGGCCGTTTGGTTGCCTCTCTGTGTGCAAATTCCTGTACTGCTGGATGTTGGCTTTAGTGATGTTTACTGATATTTGGAATCTTTTAATTATTTCTTGATCACTTCCAGATTTCAAGTCTTGGACTTGGCGTATTTTTCTCAGCACTTTTAAACTGTTTTGGATCTTCTCCTGAACTTTCCTGCACAGATTCTCGAAACAAGTGTTGCGCTATACAAAGATGATGCGATGCCATGATAAACACTCAATTTCCCTCAAATTGCCGGTTTTAGTATACAACACAGGTAATTGGTATTTTATGGCTGTTTTGCTAATATGTGCTATATTAACACCGAACACCTCCAGATAAGTGTAAATGGTAGAAAAATTGTCGTGTTAAAAATGCAATATTTTTGACTGATCAAATTCCCCCAAACTTATTTTCGGTCGTCTCGAGCGAACTGTTTTATTAAAAAGAGAAGGAGAAAATAAAGAAAGAAAAACTAACTAGCACACTTTCGTAGGCAACACGATTGCACTGAGCACGTGCAACAAGCCTTTAAACCTCTAGATGTCCCTAGTAGGAGGAGTGTTGTCTCCTGAGGGTTTTTAGCGGATTGCACCCACAAAATCCAATAATAAAAGGAAGACCGTGAATGTTACATTTAAAGATAAGAATTGTAAAAGAAAGACTTTGAAAATTAGGGTTTCCAACTATGCTAGCTTTTCGGTTGTCATGAGCCCTATCTTAATAGTCATGAAAAAAAATCAGAAATCACATCATTTCTTAATAAAACATTGTATTTATTCTTCATTCCTATCTTTCTTCCAAACATCGATCATATAACCCTACGTGTGTGTGAAGAGCATCCCTACACCCGGAGAATTCAATTCAAGCTATCATACTCTTGTCCATCTGCCTCAGTACTTTTTAATTTGATGAATATTCAGATTTGCTCACACATTTTCATGCGAACGTTAATACTTCTTGAGGTACTAACCGACCGATTACTCATGTGCTTGCTTATACGGTGTTTTTCCTCGTCTTGCACCACTTAAGGCTTAGCAGTGACTCCCAGACCAGTTGGTCTAAGGCACTAGGTGAAGAGGCACCCTCGCTATATTTTTTTATTGCTGCCTTGGCGATAACAAAACCAGTGTCCATTTTCCTCACCACTTTATATTTTATTCATTTTTTATTATTTTTTTTATTTCCTTCATACTTCGGTTTTTAGACAAGAGCATTTCAAGATATCCTCTACTATCCCGAGCTTCAAGACTGCGTAAGTGTAGGGTTCCTTGGAACACTCATGAGGTTCTACAACTGATCAACCGTGCCAAAATCAAATTTTTCCATATGCCAAGGAACCCTAATGCAAGATCGTTAACTAGAGATAAGGCGAAACTAAGCAAGTTAACAACTTTAACTACAAGTGAAAGGGATTACAACCTTTGTAGATCCGGTTCTCCACTTCTTTAGCTCCGTATTGACGTCCCTCCGCTGCGATCATCGGGATCCCGGACTCTAGCGTTGGTTTCATCGGAGAAATGAGCGGGCTAGGTCGTTGACTTCGATGCCGAAGATGATCTACGTCGAGGCGATTCAAACTCAAGCTCCATCTTCACTAGGTCATGAAACTTGTGAAGATAACACACTCTACTACATGGCAAGTTGTAGAGGATGAAGAAATAGAAAGTGGGTTCACTTTGGATTTGGATTTCTTACTTGATTTCATCACTTGAAATTTTCTAGAAAAGGTTTTCTTCTTCATGAAGAAGAAGAAGAAGGAAATGAAAAATAAATTAATTAAAAAAGAAAATTCAAATGAAGTTTATCATATTGCAACCATGGGTGAGTTAACACATGTAGAGAATAAACTAGAGTTTAGGTTGATGGTTAGGTTAAAGCATAAAACAAAATGGTTAGACTTTTCAAAGATGCTTAAAAAGCTTTATGAAGCTTCAAGCATAAAACAAAGAAAACCACCATTTTATTTTTGCCAAAAATAAATAAATAAATAAGTTAAAACCCTAACCATTAATCTAAACATGGTTTAAAGCATACATACACCCAAGTTTGCATGTATCATCAAACATGATACAAACTAGTGCACAAACATATATCATATATACAATGTGCACAATCTAGTGAGAAAAATAATCTTAAGTGAACCAATACTAGTTAATGTAAAGTAATATATCAAATATATAATTATACATTAAATCATTAAATCAACACTTGATTTAATGATCCGGTCATACTGCATATAACTGACTAATATCAAGTGTATCAAGATATCGAATCAACATTTAATTCGGTAACCCGGCTATATCTTATATAACCGTCCGATGATACAAATCGCGAGAATAGAATTCAGTATCATATACTGGTATTATTCTCGGTCCCACACATATCTCATATGCGCTCCTATTTCGTTTCGCTTGAACCAGGAAACCTCTGTGTAGGACTCTAAAGACTCGTCAATACGCCGGCAGTAGGTGATGATCATATCAAACACCCACAAGCCGCAAGCGGTCTGCTAAACGTAACAGCCACCCGGGTATTGAGCGATCAGAAGATCAACGAGCAAGCCCGCTCACACTCCTGTGAATCCAACCAGTAACACTTACCGTACAGTCCGGTCTGTTCGTCTGATATGTCGCATATCTCGCCTAGGGGTGGTAAACGTCAGACCCCAGTAGCTTGATAAGTCATGCCGATGTAAGGTCCATAACAAGCATGAAACTACTGATAACACTTACCAGTAAATCAGTGCAACCCTGGCCAGAGATTTCCAGTTATGGCCAGTCGAGCATAGCGCAACATCAACCCCCAATACCGGGAGAGACGAATCCCCTCCTATCGCTCATTGCCTCCATGTGAATCGGGACTGTACCCAAAAACCACCTGTTTGCATGACTCAGTAGAGCCGTGGTAGGGTGGAAATCAAATTACAGTGGGAGACACACAAGACTCTATGACGATCTCGGGTCAACAGACTAAGCTGTACCAGTGTCACCAGAGAACTGCCATCTGACGTGAGGTATAATACAATCTGGGAGTTCTCGGCGAGTTCGTTCAGTATACCCAGTCTCCACTGAGCACCCGCATACCATCTCTGATGTCAAACACCAATGGATATGGGATCATCCATCGCCCATCATATGGGTCGAGAAGATATACGCTAGTCTACTCTGGAATATCGATGCCCCGTCTCGATATTCCCACGACTAGAAATATTGAAGGATGTACTCATGGACTACGCAGGCCCCACTAGTATGATCTACATCATAGTCCTACAAGTCGAGTACACATCCTAAGGGCTTTATCAACATGTAACAGAGAGACAGAAAGTATACATGTTAAGATAAAGAGCAACCAGATAGCGTACTATCATGTCGAGCAAGAAAGTCCTACCTATATATGTCCCAACATTCACTACAATATACATCCTATGTACAGTAATTGTTGGATATAGTGCCCTCAGAGTCAATTATTGGATCACAGGCACGTGATTGCAATGATTGAGGGAGAACCTATGCCGGTAGGACAGTCTTACTCGAGATGATAGTATGCTATCTGGTTTATCTTTATCATCGTGTACTGCTTTAGGTGACCTTACAGGTCACTATTGCACGTTGATAGAGCCCCTAGGATTCTTGCTTGACTACCAGTAGTATGAGGGCAATCATATACGTGGGAGCTGGAGTCTATAAGCACATCCTTAAAAGGTCCCTAGTCGTGGGAGTTTCGAGACAGAGCATCGATTCTTCAGAGTAGACCAGTGTATACAGTCGAGACCCCGACGAGGGGCGGTGGCCGGTCTCACAAGCCACTGGTGTCAGTTGGTTCACCTAAGATGTATACAGGTGCTCATTGGGTTATGAATACACCGGACAGGACTCGCCGGGAACCTGCTAGTTGGGATTATACCAGACGTCAGATAGCAGTTCCCTGGTGACATGTGTACAGGTTAGTTCATCGACCTGAGATCGTCATTTGTCTCGTGTGAGTTCCCACTGGGCTTTCATTACTACCCTACCACGTTCAAAGGAGACGTGCAAACAGGTTTTAGTTGGGTACAGTCCCGAGCTACATGGAGGCAGTGAGCGGATCTGTAGGGGTTCGTCTCTCCCGGTATTGGGGGTGAGGTCGCGCTGTGTCTAGGAGAGCCATTACACAAAGCCCTCGGCCGAGGCAGGAGATTTACTGGTAGGTATTCCAGTAGTATCTCAGGGTGTTCTGGGCTACACTCCGACACGACTTGTACCGCTATTGGGGGTTTGACTTTTACCAACCCCCTAGGCCCGCCATGCGATACTCATAGACGAACGGACCGGGCTGTACGGATATTGTCACTGACAGGCTCAGTAGGGTGTCAGGATGAGTTCGCTTATCGACGTCTCTTTTGGTCAATTGCTGGTAGCTCGTTACGTATGGCTAATACCTCTGACGTGCTAGTGGTTAAATCCACAGCCATAGTATTGACGAGTCTTTAGAGTCCCCCACACACAGTTACTCAAGTTTCGGGCGAAACACTGTAGAGGCCGTATGGAGATATGGCAGGGTTCGATCGGATACGTGCGGTATTGCACGAATCGTGATCGGACGGATTTTACTAGCGGGCTTTGGTTTAAGCCGGATCTTAGTATTAGACAGTGTAGATTTTGTCTCTTTGCATTTGTATTCAGTGGGAATACAAATGCGGGCATGTATATGCAGTCGTGGGGTTTTCCTGTAATTTATTACGGGATCTGTTTTCTGAAGTTGCCAGTTTGCATTCCGTTCCGGCCGATTTTCCTTTGCTTCTTCACGGCCGGACTTTTTGATGGAAGGGGGTTATTTGCAAGTTTGCAAATAACTTATTGTGGAGGGGGTCCTTTGTAAAATGGTTGTATCATGATGAGATTCCATTTTAATCTCATCCTTTGCATTTATGAGATTAGAAATGGTTTTGACCTTGGTGTGACTATTTTCTCTTGTATTATACATTCTCCTCTTGCTTTATTCTTGAGATATTATTCCCTCCACCATTTTGAAGATGAGGCCGGCCACTTTTGAGAGAGGAGGAGAGAGGATTCTTTTTGAGTGGGTGAAATTTTGTATCTTACATTTTTGATTCATGCAAAAAGGCTAGCACCATTTCATTTGCTCATTTCTACACCTCCATCCATGGCAACATAAACCCCAAAGAGACAATAAGTTCTACACTACACCTACAGTACCCTTGGACGCGTCGGCTTGCCAACTTCGCGCCCAAGTTGCCTCGGTCCAGAGGTGGGAGCCCGTAAAAGAATCCGGCTACGTGGTGCCCTTTCTGACGAGTAGGTAACGGACGGAGATTCCGCGGGAGATCGGAGTGGAGACGAAGACCGAAGGACACAGATCGCTTGGTATAACTCTCTACCCGTATTTTAGTTTGCTAGTAGCTAGGTTAATGGCCCGATCCGGGTTGATAGTGCGTGGTGGTGCCGGTTTGCAAGTTTCGCAAAGTTTTTCGTTTTCGCGTTTCCGGCGTCGGATCGACGGCCGGGGCGCCGCCGTGCACTTACAGTAATGGCCTCTAGGGCATACGTATAACTAACAGTAAGTGCAAATAGTAGGGTATCAACGTTCAAATGTTTGGCTTCCAGAATAGGAACCATTTTTCAGACTTATTTTTATCCTCAGATTAGTGACTTCCTTCATCTTACTAACCCTTGGGACAACGGCTCATAACTACTTATTACTAGTTCGTTTAAGAAAACTTCTAATTTTCTTAGTTTTCTTAAATTTTTCTAATCTTTTGGATGTAATTTTTCACTATCTAATCTTTTATTATCTTATTTATATACAAAATATTTTTATTTTATTTTATTTTTTTTTTTTGAAAATTTTTAAATTTTTATAGGTTTTAAAAAAATGTTTTGTGCTTATGCAAAGTGATATGCAAATGATGCGAAAATAAGCATAAACCTCCCCCAAACTTGTTTTCAACGGTGTCCTCACTGTTGCCAACCGCTATATCTCAAAAAACCTGTAAGCTTGGGAGGAAATTTATTAATGGGGGCAAAATATTTAAGTGAAGATCCTCCTCCAAACTTATTCTTTTTCACTCACCTCCATTCAAAAGATGATGCAGTAATTTACAGGACATGGAGGTGAGACGGAGGAATTTTAATCAAGATAAAATGGCTCCTGTAAGAACAGGAGCTCCTCCGTGGGGTCAGTGGAAAAATACGGTTTTAATCTATGTCCATTAACTTTGAAAAATGTTCCATTTTTAACATTTTCTACTTTAACTGCCCCATGCGGGTATACAGACCGCACAATAAAAGGTCCCTTCCACCGAGATCGTAGCTTACCCGCGTGAAGGTGTAGTCGTGAATCATAAAGAAGGACTTGTTTACCAGGTGTAAACGTTTTTCTCAAAATGTTTTTATCGTGAAATACCTTAGTTCGATTCTTTACGATTACAGCGTTATCATAAGCTTCATCACGGAGTTCGCTTAGCTCGTTTAATTGCAGCTTCCGAAAGTTGCAGGCTTGATCTAAGTCAAAGTTAATTTCTTTAATAGCCCACATTGCTTTGTGCTCAATCTCGACTGGCAAGTGACAAGCCTTCCCAAACACTAACCTATAAGGAGACATCCCTAGATTGGTTTTATATGCAGTTCGGAATGCCCAAAGAGCATCCGTCAATTTGGTTGACCAATCTTTTCTATTCTTCGCAACAGTTTTCTCCAGGATTTGTTTGATCTGTCTATTCGAAATCTCAGCCTGCCAGCTCGTTTGGGGATGATAGGGTGTGGAAAGTTTGTGGTTGATTGCATATTTCCGTATCAAAGTCTCGAAAGATTTGTTGCAGAAATGTGTCCCGTTATCGCTAATGATAGCGCGTGGGTGTCCAAATCGCGAAAAATTGTTTTCTTTTAAGAACTTATTGACAACCTTCTTGTCATTAGTGCGACTAGGAATAGCTTCAACCCATTTTGAGACGTAATCAACCACAAGCAGTATGTACAAATTCGCAAAGGAGTTGGAAAAGGGACCCATAAAGTCAATGCCCCAAACATCGAAAATTTCAACCACTAAGATGGGTTGCTATGGCATCTCATTTCTCCGGGAAATCCTACCCGTGTGTTGACACTGTGTATAGGTTTTGCAATGTTCAAATGCATCTTTGAACAAGGTCGGCCAATAAAAACCGCATTGCAAAACCTTCTCCGCCGTCTTTTTGGGACCGAAGTGACCCCCACATGCCTGATCATGACTAAAAGATAGAACACTCTTGAATTCCTCATTCGGGACACACTGGCGAATGATCTGGTCAGGACAATACCTAAACAGATATGGTTCATCCCAGTAAAAGTGTTTTACTTAGGATAGAAAACGATATTTGTCCTGTTTTGACCAATCGCTAGGTATAAGTCCCATGACAAGATAGTTCACAATATCCCTGAACCAAGGTTCATCGGATACGTTCAAGAGTTGTTCATCCGGAAAAAAATCATTGATCGGCAGGGTCATAGGTGAAGAAGAGATGCGTGAAAGATGGTCGGCTACAACGTTTTTACATCCTTTCTTATCTTTAATAACAAGATCAAATTCTTGTAATAGAAAGATCCAACGTATTAGCCTACCTTTAGCATCCTTCTATGCCAAAAGATGTTTCAAGGCGGAGTGGTCAGTGTACACAACTATTGGTGAGCCAATCAAGTAAGGCCTGAATTTTTCTAATGCAAATACAACCGCCAAAAGTTCTTTTTCGGTAGTTGTATAGTTAATTTGAGCATCGTTCAGGGTCTTACTTGCATAATAGATCACGTGAGGCATCTTTTCAATGTGCTGTCCTAAGACTGCACCAACTGCAAAATCTGATGCATCACACATAAGCTCAAAAGGGTGGTTCCGGTCTGGAGATGATAGAACGGAGGCTGTAGTGAGGGAGTGTTTGAGTGAGTCGAATGCCGCCTCACAATCTGAGTCAAAGTGGAAGGTCGTATCCTTGGCCAAGAGAAGAGTTAAGGGTCTAGCAATTTTGCTAAAATCCTTAATGAATCTCCTGTAAAAGCCTGCATGGCCAAGAAATGATCGGATATCCTTGACGCTTTTGGGATGAGGAAGGTTTTGAATAACATCTATCTTAGCTCTGTCAACCTCAATGCCTTTTCGTCAAATAACATGTCTAAGCACAATTCGCTCTTGGACCATGAAATGGCATTTTTCCCAATTCAAGGTTAAGTTCTTCTCTTTGCAACGAGTAAGAACTGCGTCAAGATTCGATAGGCAGTCAGAAAGAGTCTCCGAAAATCGAGAAATCGTCCATGAAAATCTCCAAAAAATTCTCGACCATGTCCGAGAATATCCCCATCATACACCGCTGAAATGTAGCGAGAGCATTGCATAACCCAAAGGGCATGCGTCTATAAGCAAAGGTACCAAAAGGACAAGTAAATGTGGTTTTATCTTGATCCTTTTTGGCAATGGGGACTTGATTATAACCAGAGTATCCATCCATAAACCAATAATACTCACGTCCAGCTAAGCGTTCCAACATCTAATCAATGAAAGGTAGAGGAAAGTGGTCTTTCCTCGTAGCGGCATTGAGTTTTCTGTAATCAATACATACACGCCACCCAGTTTGGGCGCGTGTCTGTATTAACTCATTTGCCTCATTGGTAATAACTGTGATGCCAGATTTCTTAGGGACGACATGAATTGGACTCACCCATTGGCTATCGGAGATTGGGTAAATAATACCATTGTCAAGGCATTTGACGATCTCTTTCTTCACCGCATCCTTCATGACGGGGTTCAACCATCTCTGTAGTTCTCGGGTTGGTTTGGCATCATCCATCAAGTGTATATGATGTTCTATAATCAAGGGACTAATCCCTTTGATGTCCGCCATGGTCCAACCAAACGCCTGCCTATTAGATCTCAATACCGTCAAAAGTGCATTCTCTTGCCCTGATGCTAGAGAAGCGGATATGATAACCGGTAAAGACTCATTCTCACCTAAATATGCATATTTAAGATGAGAAGGTAAAAGTTTGAGATCTAATGCTGGCGGAGAAATAATAGAAGGTGGGATCATCGACTGATTTTTGGAGTTACAAAGAAGCTCATAGCCTGTGAAAGATATATACTCGGATGGTGATGAGTCAGGAGTGTCGGACTCAAGCGAGGAAAATGTGTCCTCACTAAGATGTGCAAGATCAAACATTGATGCGGTAGTGTCGTCGAGATCTTTAAAGCAAAGTTCATCAACTCCGCAACTTTCGGGAGCAATCTCGTGGACAGAGCACACATCAAGCATATGAGCAGAGGGTTCAGATGGCTGACTTCCAATTTTGTAGATGTTTAGTTCAGTTGTCATATTTCCAAAAGATAAGTTCATTGAACCGTTTCTACAGTTAATGACAGCATTGGAAGTGGCAAGGAATGGTCGACCCAAAATCACCGGAATTTGACTCCGTGGGTTTGCTACAGGTTGTGTATCGAGAACAATGAAGTTCACAGGGAATACAAATTCCCCGACTTTTATCAACACATCCTCTAGTTCACCCCTAGGTTTGGTGATTGAACGGTCTTCCATTTGGAGAGTGCAGTGAGCTGGTTTCAACTCTCCAATCCTTAGCTGCTCATAAACAGAGTATGGAAGTAGGTTAACACTTGCGCCTAGGTCAAGAAGAGCACGGTTGATGTTTTTACCCCCATTGGAAATCGATATCTTAGGACATCCTGGGTCCTTACGTTTCTTTGGTAGCTGTGGGATAAAAGCAGTGCTAACATTATTAGACATGAAGACCTTCTTTGGCACTTGAGTCTTCCTCTTCTTAGTGCACAAGTCTTTAAGAATTTTCGCATAAGCGGGGACTTGTTGAATAGCATCTAGGAGAGGGATGTTGATGTTAACCTGTTTGAATATTTCCATAATTTTCTCTATATGTGGACTCGATTTGTTACCCCTTAACCGATTAGGATAAGGAGATTTAGCAATAAGCGCTGGGTCCATCATAGGAGAAGGTGGTGTGTGTAGACGTGATCCCAGAATAGGAGTGGGGATCGTCTGTGGAGGAATAGAAGAGGTGGGCTTAGGTGTCGAGCCTAGAGGGAAGAGGAGAATAGGCTCGTGAGAAGGCGGTGGGGTAGAAGAACAAGGATCAGAAGTAGAAGTGTGTGTGTGAGGAAAGGTCTCAGCCGGGGTGTTATTGATAGATTTCTCAGTATCATCAAACTCTTCCCCAACATGATTATTCAGCACTCTTCCTGATCTCAACGTTGTGATGGCATTTACATTGTAATGCCCAGGATTCGGTAGGGGTTGAGACGAAAGTTTCCTTTTTTCTCTCGCACTCATTTCGGCTTTTAGTCGTGCAATTTCTGCTTCCATCGATCTTATACTCTCAGCTTGGGACGCTGAGTTTTTCTTTATCTCACTGACGGAAGACCTAACCTCAGCCGACACTTCCATGAAATTTGACAAGAGTGACTTCATGGTTTGTGTGAATGCAGAGAACTCGTCAGAACAGGTCAACTGCAAAGGATTAGAGGGTGCAGGAGTGTTGATCTGGTTTTGAAAATTTTGTGACTGGTAGGGGTGCTGAGTGAGTTGAAGTGGTTGCTGTTGTGGTGGAAGAGCCCTTTGAAAATTATTTTGGTTTGGAACCGTGTTTTGATTTTGTTGTTGGTTCCAAGCAAAGTTAGGGTGATTCTTCCAACCCTGATTATATGTGGAAGAAAATGGATCGTTTCTAGGTCTTTGAAAAGCGGCATTGGTATGCTCTTGACCTTGAAACGGAGAATTCAATGGACATTCTTCTATCAAATGAGAAGGATCAGAACAACATCCACATACAGTTTTGGGGAGCGACATCGGATTTAGGGAGGCTGCTAAAAATTTATGTTCCAGAGCCTCGAGCTTCTTTTGCATTGCTGCCATTTCAGCTCGAACACCTATGGACACATCAATTTGGTGTACGCCACCCCTAGACGATGACTGGTTTCCACTCTCCCACTGTAAGGATTTTTCAGCGAACTCTTCTAAAAATTTCCAAGCTTCCCCATCATCCTTGGTCATAAAATTGCCTTGACACATGGCTTCAAGGTTCTGTTTAGTGGTAAGGTTAATGCCCTCATATATGATTCGGCATAGATCCCATCTCGGGATTCCTGGACATTGAACCAACAAATTCTTGAAGCGTTCAAAGCACTTCGAGAATGGTTCATTCGGAAGCTGGGTGAATTGATTTAGTTCGCTACGGACTCGAGCTGTCTTGTAATTAGGGTAGAATTTCTTAAGGAATGCTGCAACGAATTCTTCCCAATTCGAAATGGAATGTGTGGTAGTGTTGTACAGCCACTTCTCGGCTATATCGCACAAGGTAAATGGAAGAAGACGTAGACGCATACCATCCACAGAAATTTGTGACGTACCCATCATTGTGCATACATTTTCAAATTTGGTAATAAAGACATATGCGTCTTCAGACTCGAGACCGTGGTATTTGGGTAGATGGTTGATGTATTGGGGTTTAATCTCAAAATTGTCCCCGTTGGCTGGTGGAATGGAGAGACAGGTTGAAAGAGGACCTCACATAGGATAGCACCTCTCTTGGAGAGAGATGCGGGGTGGATTCTGCGCACCTGCGGATGGAGGCAGATTAGTGGTAAAGAAGTTCGATGGAGAAGGATCCATCGATGTGGGTGTGGTGGTGGGTAAGGAAGAAGTAAATGTAGAAATACCGACTTCGGAGTCGATCGGGGGAACGCGGACTAAACGGCCACTAGAATCCCGTGTCCAGCCTATCTTGCACTAAAAGGGTTTAGTACAAGTGGCAGCGTTAATATAATTAGGGGAAATGAATGAATGTGGTGTTTGTTTTGAAAAATATACGGATTTTTGAAAAATGATGCAAATCACAACAAATGCACGAACAAAACCCTAAGTCTAGTGGTCACCTAGGTCAAGGCTCTAGACCGCTCCTAACTGCCAAAAGACAAGTCGCGGGATCAATCCTCCACTGCCTCTTTGTCTCTCCTGTGGCCGGGTAAGTGCCAGGTAAGTAGGAGGTTCTCCACTACGTAAGTAGTGGGCCTAATTAAGTAACCACTTACCTTAGACACACTTGCCTTAGACACTACAAAAGAAACGCGGATAAGCAATGAATTACCCACGGCCTTCTTCTGTCCTAAGTGAGTGCGACGGTCCTTAGAGTCATGTCTAGATTTCTTTTAGTTAATGAGGGTAATGCGGATGCAACTTTGTGATTTTCGGGGCTTAGGAAGGGTAATGAACTCCCCACCTAATCTGAATTTGGCCGTGCCCCTTAAATTCCGTATTAATATGCAAACAACCAAAAATCAAAACACACACAATTTTTATTGCTTTTTGCGGCTCTGCGAATTATTTGCAAAGAAACCTACAGCAAATTTGTTATTGGAGCAGACAGAGGAGGAAATAAGAAAGTTAGGATTTTACAGAAAAATTTCCGTGCAGCGAATGAACAGTGCCGCCGCGGTTCCGCCGCGAGAAGCTCCTTAGGCCGCGGTTCCGCGGTTTGGTAGAGGAAAACATGCACAAAAATTCTTGGTGCTGCTTCTTTTCAGTCCCTGAGTCCTCTGGAATATTCCAAATATTTTTCCAATTGCACAGCAGACTTCAGATTTCCTTGCAACAAATCACAACGAATCGTTTAGTGTTTGTGCGAATTTTGATCTCAAAATTATGATGGAATAAACTTTTCAACTCAAATTTCAAAAACAAACGAATTAGCGCACTATCCCCGGCAACGGCGCCATTTGATTGATACGAATTCTCGGTGTGTAGTTAGAAAATGTATAGAAATCACAACCAAAAATATTTTGACCGCAATCAATAACGGAGTCGATTGTAACGCGTTAGCGAGTGCGGATCGTCCACAGGGAAAGTGTAATTCGTTCGTAATTCGAATTAGATGAATTGAAAATTAAAGAAGAGAGAAAAGACAATTCAATTCAAGATTTATAAAATGAAGTGCAAGAATTATCTAGATCTAAATCTAAAATCAAGAAAAACATTAAAAATCAAGAATCAATAAGTGATGATATCCAGTCCAATAATCAAGAATCCAAGTGAGGCTCGTCGGAATCGATCGAATCTATAGACGTGATGAAATCTATTGATTACGTATTCTTATCCATCGATGAATTGATACCAGATCGATGATGATCAACGAGAATTAGGGATTTCTTGGGGAAACTAATGTTTCATCATCTATCTCTTGTCCTTTCGTTGATTTCATTCACATTCTAGCCTCTAGTAAATTCAAGAATCGATCGTGGATCCCTAATTTCGAGCGAACACAATCAAGAAAGCATCGCATCGAAACTAGGTCATCGATTCTTCAATTTGCTAGGGTTTACAAACTCATAGGACTTAAGAATCGTTTCAAGATTTGTAACATCATCATCTATTGATTCTCTCGACTCCTTCACGAGCGGAGTTTTACTCAAACATCATAATAAGAAACACAATCAAGAATTGAGATCGAATCATGATGCAAGAATGTAAAGAAAGCAAGATATAGAAATTTCACCTTTATTTATCAACAATTTTGTTACAACTCTCTCAAGATCTACAAGAGGAAAGAACTTGATCGTTGATTTCGGTTTCGCTCGTCTCCTTGAGTCGCGGATCTCCTTGGATCACTTGCTCCGATGAAGTCCGGCGTCGCTTTCTAAAGGATCGAAGGCTTCATGCTTGATTTGGTACTCAGAGTTCTTGATTTTTGGCTTGGATTTTGAATTTGGGGATTAGAGTTTACAAGTTGTGTCACTCAACTTGTATTGGGGAATTGGAGAACCAATTATTGAACAACCCTCGAAGTGAAGCCTTAGGGTCCCTTTTATAACCTTCATTAGCTTTGGCTTCCTTTAGAAGCTAGGTTTAGTTTGGCTTCCCTTGTAAACAAGGTAGTTAGGTAGAAGCTTCTAGAGGTAGTTAGTTAGGCTTAGCTTCCTTCATAAGCTTGGAGGTTAGGGAGAAGCTTCTAGGCTTAGGTTGTTAAGTAGCTTGCTTTGGAAGCTTGAACATGATTAGCTTAACAAAGGGCCTTGCTGTTCTGGCAGAAGATTCTGGAGAATTCTGGACTTTGAGTGGCTGAAATGAGTGTACACCTTGAGATCAGAAGCCTGCAACTGAGCTGCGCTGACATCACATCCACGTGGCCGCGGATCCGCCGCGCAAGCCCTGCTCCGGCCGCGGATCCGCGGCCGTTTGGTTGCCTCTCTGTGTGCAAATTCCTGTACTGCTGGATGTTGGCTTTAATGATGTTTACTGATATTTGGAATCTTTTAATTATTTCTTGATCACTGCCAGATTTTAAGTCTTGGACTTGGCGTATTTTTCTCAGCACTTTTAAACTGTTTTGGCTCTTCTCCTGGACTTTCCTGCACATATTCTCGAAACAAGTGTTGCGCTATACAAAGATGATGTGATGCCATGATAAACACTCAATTTCCCTCAAAATGCCGGTTTTAGTATACAACACAGGTAATTTGGTATTTTACGGCTGCTTTGCTAATATGTGCTATATTAACACCGAACACCTCTAGATGAGTGCAAATGGTAGGGAAATTGTCGTGTTAAAAATGCAATATTTTCGACTGATCAGAAGTGCAGGACGAGTTGCAGGAGCCTGGATAGCGGGCCGCTGCGGGTAGTTGGTGGGTGTGTGAGCTGAGTTGTATCTATATAGACAGGTCTCAATTCTATGATTGGACGCGCCACAAACTAGGCACAAGCCTTTTGCGCGCCTACAGTCCTTTATCAAATGTCCATCTCTCTTGCAATGAAAACAGAAATCTGGTCTTGACTGGTCATTGGCTTCCTCCAGTCTTCTGAGTTCAACAGCTGGCCTTAAAGAGGCTCCTCCTGCCATCTGATTGGCAGGGCGCTTCACTCCGGTAGATTGAGGTCTGCCCTTCTTCTTCACCACTGCCTCATATCTTCGGGCAGCTTTCAGAGCCAAATCATGGGTTGGGAAATCCCCTGTAGCTAAGGTAGCTTGAATTTCCGGGTCCAACCCTTGCTGAAATCTTCTTTCCCTGATCTCAACAGTCGGTATGAGATGGGCCGCAAACCTGTTACGGTCTTGTGTTAGCTGTGTAGTATGTGTTTTTAGAAAAACGAATACTGAGACGTATCTTACCTGCTGAGCATGGTAAACTCAGCATCATACTCATCTACAGATTTGGTTCACATTGAACCTTTTTGCAGATAGATGAACTGTTGCTCCATATCAAAGCGGGCAATCTCAGGGAAGTACTTAGCATCGAACATGTCGTGGAAAGTCTTCCATTCGATAGGCTGAGTGAGACGGCTTTCTTCCTCCTTCCATCGAACCCGTGTATTGTCCGTGAGCTGCAGCTTCGCAACACGGACCCAAGCTCCCTCTGGCACATGTGCTGCCGCCAGATCATCTTCGATGCTTTGAGCCCATTCCTCAGCTTCCAGTGGGCTCTCCTTTCCTGAGAACTGTTTGGGGTGCAAAGCCCTGAATTTCTTTACTCCTGGTGCTTCTGCCTCTGTTCGGTTCATCAGGATAGCAGTCTGCTGCTGCTGTCCATTCAGGAGGCTTCGGATTTCCTCAAGCAGAACTGTCTGCTCGTTGATTGGAGCAGGGACGGCAGGTGTGATTGGTAGTGGTGGGGGAGTGTTTTTGAAGTTGGTGCTGGTATTGTTTGGGGAATCCATAACCTTGAAAAAAATTTAGGTTATGACAGATTCAAAGTATATGAAATGATAAGATTCAAGGAACATGAATTGTAAAGAATGTTTTAGTTGCTGGTTCTTGTGTTATATTGCTTAGGTTGTTCACGTAGAGCAGAACTGCATGGTAGGGTTTCATACAGCTCTGACCTGCATGGGCCACCAGCAAAACCTGTCACGCCCCGCTTCCCGGCATACGGGCAGAGGGCGCGACGGGTCCGCTACGTATTTACTCTAAGTAAACACGCTAAGCGTATCTAAGCAATATAAAAGAAATATACAAAAGAGACAAATGTAATGAAACAACAACTTTATTTATTAACATTCTTTTGTACAATGCATGGAAAAGTAAATACAACTGAATGAAAGCAATACCTAAACAGTGGCATAACAGAAATGCAAAGCACTGAAAATAAAAATGTGTACAATGAAGCTAGAGCTCTGGGTCGTAGGCAAGATGATCCAAGTCCTCACTAGTAGGCTCGATCTCCTGAGTGTCCAGATCACCTGACAACATTCCAAAGAAGAAAGAGAAGGAATGTCGTCAGCGAACAAATCGCTCGGTAAGTCCTAAAGATAAGGGAGAAATAGAATAGACAGAGAGTAAGAGAAAGAGTGTAGCTTTTACAGTTGTATTATATTGTTATATTGTTATATTTAGTGTTAACGCTGTTGTTTGTAGCTTGGTACAGAAGAATGCTAGTGTATACGAGAGGAGTCTCACTTGCCCCGGAGACTAAAGTATCAAGAACTCAAGGAACCGTTCATACCACGGTACAACAGCAATGGAATACATGTTAGGTGTCTTATGGTTGCAGTCTCGTGCCACTTCTAACACCTTCCGTACCAATCTACCCCTTAAACCCCGCGATGTCTTGATTGTATTGTTTGTATTGTATTGCAACTTGTATTGTCTTGTAATATAGATTGTATAATTGGATGACTTGCCGAAACCATGTTATCAGTACATGGATGTAACTGGAGAATCATGGATGTAACTAGAGAATCATGTAAATGGAAGTATATCAATGGTTCGGTTCAGTCAATACAGATTGAATAGATGGAATATATGTATTCATGGATTCATGTTGGATTATAGATTGTAGATTGTACTTGAATCATATTCAAGTCAGATTATTAATAATAAGACTCAGTCTGAGTCAGAACAATTAGAAAAGAAATTGAAGTTCTGATTGTTTTTATGTTATCGGTAACCGCTGCACATGGGCGGCAGGATTTGTGTCCTTTTCAAAGACAATTACCTTATTGATAACACCGTTGTTAAGTTTTCTACCTTAGATAGCCAAGCACCCATATCTCCGGCTCCCTGAGGCTCAAGAGACCGGTCCCGCTTAAACCTATATTTACTAAGGTCCTTCGGGTAATTTATAGAACTTGAGGGGGTTTTATGTAAAAATACTTTTGTATAAATTTCAAAATACACCCCAAGTATTTAATTATCGTATTTAGAGTTGTCATAGATTTAGATTTTATATTTATGATATTTCTAGTGAAAATAACCTGATTTTCATAATACATGGTATTTAATTGTAATATTAGACTTGTATGGAATTTCATGGTATTTCATGAAATGTGATTCTTTTGATTTTTAAAAGTTGGAATATTTATAATATATCAAAAATAGATATTTTAATGATACATATATATATATATTTATTTATTTATAAAATAATTTTAATTTATTATTTTCTAAAAATCTCATTTTCCTAAGATATTTGTATTTTAAATCTCTCGAGACCGAATGCTCATTGCGGAGGTCTGTATCTCGCACTACTAAGACCGAGGATGTGCGATAAGCCGCACCATCCTAAACGGGTTCCCCAAATAGGTTGTAGCGGCGCTTTGCAAAGATTTGTAAAAAATACCTAATCTTATAGAAAACGGTTTTAATAGTAAATGGTATTTATATGCAAAGTTTCGTTTTTCCGTATTCTATATTCTCGAAAGGTATTGTGCTATTTTTCATATGAGTGCTGTGAGGAGGTAGGTCATTATCTCGTGATCTACTTAAAGGTATAGCATGATTGTGATGTTATAAATGTCGAAATTAAACTACATGGTATTAAAGTGAAAAAGTACGATAAAAATTGAAATAGAAATCCTTTTGATATGGAACTTGTTCATTATGACTTGTTAATGTTTATTAGTCAACATGTAAGGGTTTAGTATGTTTGTATTTAAGAAAAAGTGAGGTTTTTAGAAAGAACCGAATCGGAAATCGGTTTAACTCCGATTCCGTCGGGTTTTATTAATACGAGTTTTTAGAAAAGAACAGCGAAGAGGGAGGTGGTACTTACGGGTTTAGAGATTAGAAAAGAGGGAAAGGAAGCGGTAGGAGGTGCTTGTACGTCGTTTCGTCATCGGGAGCTCCTAGGGTTGTCGTCCGAATTTCGTCATTCGCTAACTCCAAATGTACACTAAACTTCTAGGGATTTCTTGAGAGTTTTGATCAAAATTTTTGAGTGAGGGGGTGTGTTTAGGGGTTGTATTTATAGGGTAAGACTAGGGTTTAGGGTAGGTGAAAGGGTGAATTGAAAAATGTAATAAAATGGAGTAAATAGGGTTTTAAAGGCGCTTTGTTACTGGGTAGTATATTTAAAGTATACAGTGGTACAAGGGAGGTGAAGAGGCCCAACTTTCATGTTAGGGACTTGGCGGTCTAGCCGAGTCCGGCCGGCGGTGGCCCGAGTCGGCCGAGTCCGGCGCTCGTTGGGTTCCTCGTCTCTTCATTTACCCCCTGGGCTAGTTTGTTTTATTAGTGTAGTGTGGTTTTAACGAGTTATGCATGTGCAAACCCTTGGACTTCTAAAAGTTCAAAATAAAACAATATTAAAAATAATGTGGGGTATGAGATTTGAACACTGGTGGCTTGGTTCAGCAGTGCAAGGTATTACCAATGAGCTACAAGCTCTTGCTTGCTATTAAAAAGCAAAACAAACTTATAACCTGTGCTCAGGCAAAAATACCCCTTTCTGTATTTTTTTTGAAAAATTTGTACAGAAAGTTGGATTTTAAAAATATGATCATTACCAGTGATAACTTAGCCAGTGGCCTTAGCTTATTCTACGGTCATCGTGAAAGCCTGGCGCCGTGGTACATTCCTCCTAGCCTGAGGAGCATTCCTCGGAACGTTCCTTTGAGCTTGATGGAACTGACGAGGAGGAGGTGCAGCTTGTGGTCCTCTAGGTGGTGGAGCAGGTAGTGCAAGTCTTGGAGCAGGTGCTTGAAGGGCTGGTCGCTGCGGATAGGTGATTGCTTGCCTGGGTGCAGCAACTGGGTTTTGTCTTTGGGGATAAGACCCAATATCATGAGCTACTGAGCCCCAGACTAAGTAAAGATGGTTGGCTCGCCGGCAGTCTTTCATCATATGTCCAACCCTCTTACAGTAGGTACAAAAGGCTAGGCTGGGACGGTTTTTCGGTACTCCCGGTCGCCTTGGCACAAAAGGTGGCCTTGACGAGACTCCTCCTGTCATCTGGTTGACAGGACGCTTAACTCCTGCTGTCTGAGGTCTTCCCCTCACCTTTACCACTGCCTCATAATGGCAGGCAACTTTCAGAGCCGATTCATGAGTCGGAAAATCTCCTGTGGCCAGTGTAGCCTGGATATCCGAATCCAAACCTTGTTGAAATCGACAAGCTCTGATCTCATCCGTCGGTATCAGGTGTGCCGCAAATCTGTTAAGGATTGTGTTAGCTGTGTAGTATGTGATATTTTAAAAATTCAAATTATTGAGACATATCTTACCGACTAAGTATGGTGAACTCAGCGTCATATTCATATACAGACTTGGTCCACAATGAACCTTGTTGCAGATGGATGAACTGTTGTTCCATGTCGAACCTGGCAGTCTCAGGGAAGTACTTAGTGTCGAACATGCCGCGGAAAGTCTACCATTCGATGGGTTGTTCAAGATAGCTTTCTTCTGCTTTCCACCAGTTTCGTGCATTGTCCATGAGCTGTAATTTTGCAACACGAACCCAAGCTATTTTTGGCACTTGTGCCGCTGCCAGATCATCTTCGATACTCTGAGCCCATTCCTCAGCTTCCAGTGGGCTCTCCTTTCCTGCAAACTGTTTGGGGTGCAAAGTCTTGAATTGCTTCACCCCAGGTGCATCTGCCTCGGGACGGTTCATTAAAAGACCAGTCTGCTGCTGTTGTCCCTCGAGGAGGCTGCGGATTGCCTCAAACAGAACCGTTTGCTCGTTGAGCGGAGCAGGGATGGCAGGTGTGAGTGGTAGTGGTGGAGGTGTGTTGTTGACATTGGTGCTGGTGTTGTTCGGAGAATCCATAACCTTAAAAGAAAAATTTAGGTTAGGACAGATTCAAAGTATATAGAATGATAAGATTCGAGGAACATGAATTGTAAAGAATGTTTTAGTTGCTGGTTCTTGTGTTATATTGCTTAGGTTGTTCATGCAGAACAGAACTGCATGGTAGTGTTCCATACAGCTCTGACCTGCATGGGCCACCAACAAAACCTGTCACGCTCCGCTTCCCGGTGTACGGTGAAGGGGACGCGACGAGGCCGCTACGTATTTACTCTGAAGTAAATACGCTAAGCGTATCTAAGCAATATAAATATAAATGCACAAGAGACAAGATATAATAAAACAACAACTTTATTTATTCACATTCTTTTTACAATACATGGAAAAGTAAATACAACTGAATGAAAGAAATGCCTAAACAGTGGCATAACAGAAATGAAAAGTACTGAAATAAAATGTGTACAATGAAGCTAGAGCTCTGGGTCGTAGGAAAGCTGGTCCAAGTCCTCATTAGTAGGCTTGATCTCCGGAAGGTCCGAATCACCTGACAACGTTCCAAAGAAGAAAGAGAATGAATGTCGTCAGCGATCAATCGCTCAGTAAGTCCCAAAGACAAGGAAGAAATAAAGTAGACAGAAAGAGAATGTAGCTTTTAAAGTTGTATTATTTGGTTAACACTGTTGTTTGTAGTTTGGTATAGAAGGATGCCAGTGTATACGAGAGAAGTCTCTATATTCCAGAGACTAGAGCAAACAGAAGTACAAGGAACCATTATACCACGGTTCAACAGCAACGGAATATAGACTAGGTGTCTTAATCTTGCAGTCTCGTGCCATTTCTAACACCTTCCGTACCAATCTACCCCTTAAACCCCGCGAAGTATTGATTGTATTATTTGTGTTGTATTGTAAATTGTATTGTCTTGTATATATGGATTGTATAATTGGGTGACTTGGCGAAACCATGATATCAGTAAATGGATGTAACTGGAGAATCATGGATGTAACTGGCGAATCATGTAAATGGAAGTATATCCATAGTTCGGTTCAGTCAATACAGATTGAATAGATTGAATATATGTATTCCAGGATACATGTTGAATTATAGATTGTAGATTGTACTTGAATCATATTCAAGTCAGATTATTAATGATGAGACTTAGTCTGAGTCAGAACAATTAGAAAAGAAATTGAAGTCCTGATTGTTTTGATATTATTGGTAACCGCTGCACATGGGCGGCAAGATTTGTGTTTTTTTTAAAAGACGATTACCGTATTGATAACACTGTTATTAAGTTATCTACCTTAGATAGGAAAGCACCTATATCTCCGGCTCCCTGAGACTCAAGTGACTGATCCCGCTTAAACCTATATTTACTAGGGTGCTTATGGTAATTTATAGAACTTGAGCGGGTTTTATGTAAAAATAAATTTGTACAATTTTCAAAATACACTCCAAGTATTTATTTATCATCTTTAGAGTTTTCATAGTTGTAAATTTTATATTTGTGACATTTCTAGTGAATAAACTTATTTTCCATAATACATGGTATTTAATTGTAATATTGAACTTGTATGGAATTCATGGTATTTTAATTTAAAGTGATTCTTATGATTTTAGAAAAAGTTGGAATATTTATATTATCACAAAATAGATATTTTAATGACACACACACACACATATATTTATATAAAAATAATTTTTAATGTATATTATATTTCTAGAAATCTCATTTTCTTAAGATATTCGTATTTTAAATTCTCAAGACCGAATGCACCTTGCGGAAGTCTGAATCTCGCACTACTAAAACCGAGGATGTGCGATAATCCTCACCATCCCGAACGGGTTCCCCAAAATGGGTTGTAGCGACGCTTTGCAAAGATTTGTAAAATACATAAACTTTTAGAAACAGTTTTAATAGTAATTGGTATTTATTTGAAAGGTTTCGTTTCCCGTATTCTATATTTCTGAAAGGTATTGTGCTATGCTGCATATGAGTGTTGTGAGGAGGTATGTCATTACCTCATGATCTACTTAAAGGTATATCAAGATTGTGATATTTTAATGTCGAAATGATACTACATGGTATTTTACTGAAAAAGAGCAGTAAAAGTTACAAAACGAAATATATTGTCATGAAACTTGTTCAACATGTTTGTTAATGTTTAATAATCAACATGTAATGGTTTGGTATGACTGTATTTAAGAAAAGGTTGAATTTTAGAAAGAACCGAATCGGAAATCGGGTTAATTTCGATTCCGTCGGATTTTGGAATTTCGTATTTTTAGAAAAGAAAAGAGAAGAGGGAGGTGTGACTTACTGGCTTTCGGTTTAGAGGAGAGGAAGAAGGAGTGGGCGTGGGTTCCGGTGCGTCATTTCGTCGCCGGGAGCTCCTAGGGTCGTCGTCGGAAAATCGCCGGAGCTTCGCCCTTCGCTAACTCCAAAAGTACACTAAAATTCTATGGATTTCTTGAGAGTTTTGATCAGAATTTTGGAGTGAGGGTGTGTGTTTAGGGGTTGTATTTATGGGTAAGGCTAGGGTTTAGGGTAGGTGAAATGGTGTAAAGAAAAAATGTATTAAATTATAATAAAATGTATTAAAATAGAGTAATTAGGGTTTTAAAGAGTCTCTGGTACTGGTCTAAGGAAATAAAGTATGTAGGAGTTGTTAGTGTATATGCCCTAGAGGCCATTACTGTATCATACTAGTTTGTATATTACTTGATGGAAGCTTGGGATATTCACCTTGTATAAACAATCTTGCTCAATATAGTAGTATGCTACTTGGTTTGTTTCTACTTCAATGTGTACTTGTGTTTATTTCAGTATATCACTTATACGCATTAGTGGAGCCCTTAGGATCTTTGCTTGATTACCAGCGTTGTGATGGCAGTCACACTAGTGGGGGCTGGGTAATCTATAGGCACATCCTTATATAGGTCCCTAGTCGTAGGACTATCGAGACAGGGCATCGATACTCCGGAGTAGACTAGCGTATGCGCTTCTCATCCCAGTGTGGGAGATGGTCTGTCCCACAGCCATCAGTACGTCGTACTGGAGATAGTATACGGGTGCTCGTTGGGTTACGAGTACACTGGACAGGACTCGTCGGGAACTGACAGGTTGGTATTATACCTATCGTCAGTTATCAGTTCCCAGGTGACATGAGTACAGCTTAGTCCGCTGACTTGACACTGGCACTTCGCCTCGAGTGTGTTCCCACTGCACTTTGATCACTACCCTACCACGGCTCAAAGGAGTCGTGCAAACAGGTGATGGTTGGGTGCAGTCCCGAAGCACTTGGAGGCAGTGACGGTTAGACAGGATTCGTCTCTCCCGGTATTGGGGGTTGACATCGCGCTGTGTCTAGGAGAGCCATTACACGAGTAGTCCCTGGCCAGGGCAAGCGAGATATACTGGTAGGCTTCCAGTGTTATCTCAGGGTGTTTTGGGCTTCACTCCGACACGACTTGTACCGCTATTGGGGGACTGACGTTTTACCGCCCCCTAGGCCCGACATGCGATGTATCAGACGAACAGACCGGACTGTACGGAGAATGTCACATTCAGACTCAGTAGGAGTTCAGATGGGGTTTCACCTCGTCAGCCTTCTTGTCGGCATCTACCTGGGGACCGTTACGCACAGCTAGTGCCGCTTGCGGTCTGTGGTTAAACCCACTGCCAGCGTAGTGTCGAGTCTTTAGAGTCCCACACAGAGGGTATTCGCCTCTGGGCAAAACAGAGTAGAGGTCGCATGGTTTTGCGACAGGGTTCGTTCTCATCCGCGCACTTGTGCACGTTTGGAGTCCGGACGGATTATACTGGCAGGCTCTGGTTTGAGCCAGATACTGGTATATATATATTTAGGGTTGCTTTTATATCTTGGTATTCTTGTTCCTCGGAACGAGAATGCAAGTGTGTTTGCACAGTTGCTTGAGGCGGAGGATGAGGTATTTCATTAGGGTTTCGGAACGGGTGCGTATGCACAGTTGACAGTTATCATTTTCCAAACCCTAATGGATTTATGAATTATCTATTAATAATAGTAATTAAATGAGAATTATGTTATGGTTGATTTTGTTGACTTGTTGACCATGGTTGACTTGTTGACCATGGTTGAATGTTGACCACCATCATGCTTTAAAAAGTCCTCCTTGATTCATGCTTACATTTCATTAAATGAAGCATGGTAGTGGTCATTCCAAATTGCCATCAACTATTCTCATTTTGAATTATTATTATTTAGATAATTGTTTTTCTTTTGGCATTATGGTTGCAAGAAAGAAAAACATAGCTCATTATCTCATTTTAGCTTCTCTCTCCTCTCTTCATCTTCTTCTTCCTCTAGCAAAGAGAAACCTTCTCATGTGTTGAGAATCCTTCTCTTTAAAAAGAAAAGCAAACCCTAGTCACTCTCTACTCATTCTAGGTTCAAGGTTTAGCAAGCCGGAAACCCGTTCACTCAAAGATCGAGGAAGAGCCCAAAGGTCGAACCTTCGATGTGGATCCATCTTCGACGGAAGAAGGCGACGAAAAGAGAACCATCAACCTCTACAAGATTTCAAGAAGAAGGAGTTCAAGTTTAGGTATAACCTTCATCCGAGTAGCTAACTCCCTTTAGCGTATTTGCTAGTTTAGTTTAGACACGATCCCGACCTTGTTTAGTCCATGTTGCCTCTTGCGATAAAAATTTGTTTTTTATACCGTTTCCGCCTCCCCGTAAGCACCGGGGGTCGCAATATGGACTTACAGTGGTATCAGAGCCTAACTAAACTTAAACTAGCTTGGTAGCGAAGTGTATGGAAGTTCGAAACCGAAAAATCGCAAAACCGGAAAAACCAAAACCCTAAGTTTCTGTTGAAATTTTTTCTGCTCTAAATGAAAAACTTTATACTTGTAAATTCGGCTCAGGGTTTTGTTTGAACAGACAAGAAAAACGATGCACTAATTCACTTAAACCGCCGCGCTTCCGCGGCACGAGGTAGGCATGTGCCGCGGAAGCGCCGCAGTTTAGTTTCCTCTCTGCATCGTTTTGCGTGCAGTGTTCTTCTGGTGGGATTTTGGGATTTTTCAGATGTATTATATGTACCCAGATTTTCCAGAACAGAAATTCACTTTTGGGGTCCTATAATTCCGTATTTTTTTTCGAACTTCACTGCACTTTGGCTATGTTGGTTATATCTGTGATGTTTGCATGTATTGAACGTCGGCTAATCGCTATAAGTCGATTAGTCGGGGTTATACATGATCTGTGTTTGATGTTGGATTGTGTATATGAATGTGTTGGACTGTCGCGGGTGAATAGCCGAGGTGGATGTGAGATGAGCTTTTGTTTTTCTTTCATTCATTGTAAATGTAAATTGATGTAATATTATTATTTGTTTGGCCGCACAACCGGGTCGGGGTTGTAGCCGTCATTGTATAATTCTTTTTACTGTTTTTGCTCCTAGGATAGACCCATGGTGGGGTGCACAAACTACCGGGAACTTGGCGGGTAGTTTGCCGCACCCGTAGGGGTCTTGGGTGGGGTATTTGGCTATTCACCGCGACCGTGTAATTCGCTTTTCATTGCAGGCTCGAAAGGATTGCGGATTGCTAGTATATCCAATATATTCATCTGTGATCTGTAATGTCTATCATTGCTTTCTATTTAGGCGTTGCTTATGTTTTACAGTCGCGCTAGCCCAGCCCCCGCTCTGTCGTTAGTTAAGTAACCTAACGAGTGATGACGGGACCCCGTGGCGAATGCGAATGGCATAAGCGTACGTCATATTTTGGTTGTTTTCTGCAATGGTAGGAATTAAATGATGGGACGCATTAAAAGTACTAATGCAAGAATATCACGTATTAAAAGAACTAATGCAAGATAATAAACCAAGTTAAAGTCGTTGGAACACTTTCGAAAAACCACTCGGTTCTTTTCAAAACTAACTTTTAAATGCGGAGCTTGAGCCACTCCTTCTAAAAGCTATCTCGTTCCATCGATTATATCAAGTTCACTACGTTCACGGTTTCGCCAAAACCATTCGTAGCCCTCCATCATTTCAGTTAAATATACGGTAGTATTCAAGCTATGTATTTTGACCTCACGCCAAGGCATAGTGATTGGTAGCTGCCGGATATTTATCTGTTGCATAGATAGAATGCGTTGTTTTGAGACAGTCGTACCACCATTTTGGCCTACGTCAAGGGTAGGTACGGGTGGATTCAAATCAACCGGGATAATGATGGGAAGAACTTGACATGTGACTTATGACATTTTGACCTCACGCCAAGGTCATAAGAGCATGGGGCAAAAATCCACATCGGGAGTTTCATAAGTACTGAAACTTGCTAGATTTGCATACCATTTGGAGTGTGATGATTATGGTAGGATTCCTTCATTTTCGTCACGCGATGATATTTGGATCCCGATCCTACTGTGAGTATATGCTACTCCTCGGGAAATTTCTCACTAAACGATCAATGCTATAAACCTAGTAGGTGCCTAGAAAGGTGTTAGCGGGGCTACGCCCCCAGGGAAAAGAGGTTATTTAATTAAGGAACTTCGCGAAAGCGTTGGAAAACCTCCCTCGAAGTACCGACACTGGCCTGGCTGAACGGTTAAGCAAGTATTGTACGGTGGGATTGATCCCGGCTAATTCTTCCTTTGTGGTTTGAGGAGGGATTCGAGAGACAGTGGGAGCCATCCTGTTTAGACAAATTAAAAACCATTCTAAACTTGCAAGAGCATCGTGCTAAGTGTTTCTTCTCTCCCCCTGCAGCGACCAAATCGAAATGACTGGACTTAAGTTACTTCTAGATAAAAACATACTGACAGGGCCAAACTACAAAGATTGGCTCAGGAATGTCAAATTGGCAATCACTTACGACAAGCTGGGGTATCTTCTTACCACCAAAGCTCCCCCCGTCCCAAGTCCCACCTCCAGCGTCGCGGATAAGGAAATCCGTAAGACTTGGGAGATTGATTGCGCGAAGGTCAGGTGCCTCGTGCTTGCCTCTATGGACAACGAACATCAGAGGAGGCATGAGAATATGGACCTCGAGTCCATATTTCTCCATACAAAAGAACTGTATGGAGAGCAGTCTCGTATCGCAAGATACGAAGTGTCGAAGAAGTTGTTTTCGACAAAGTTGGCCGTCGGATCATCGGTAGCGGACCACGTGCTTAAGATGATTGGCTACACTGAGGAGCTCGCAGAACTTGGGACCACGTTGGATAGTGAACTCTATACAGATTTAATTCTCCAGTCCCTTCCATCCACTTACGCCCAGTTCATACTGAATTTCAACTTGCAAGAAAAGGAAGTTGAACTTTCAGAACTCCTCAACCTGCTGAGGAGCGCAGAGGGCACCCTACAGAAGGGTAGGGATACACCCGCTTTGTTTGTAGGAGGATCTTCTTCCTCTAGGTCCAAGGCGAAAGCCAAGGGAAAGAGAAAGAAAGCCCCCGCCAAACCAAGAGGCGGTGTTAGTAAAGTGGGTACGAAGGGAAAGGAAAAGGCAACAAAGATAGAGGGGAAGCTTGTGGGTAAAGAGGAATGCTTCTATTGTCACAAGAGTGGACACTGGAAGAAAGATTGCAGGGCTTGGAAAGCCAGGACACAGGAACTGAAGCAGGTTGCGGCTTCAGCTTCAGGTGTGTATGTTATTGAAAACTGTCTTTCTATAAACTCTACTTCCTGGGTATTGGATACCGGATCAGGATCTCATATCTGTAATTCTTTGCAGGCGTTGAGAAACCGTAGGTTTTTGAAGGAAGGTGATATGACCCTCAGAGTTGCGAACGGAGCTAGCATGGATGCTAAAGCCGTGGGGGACTATCACCTAGGAATGTCAGATGGGCATGTTTTGGTTTTGCGTAATTGCTTTTTTGTACCCAACGCAACTTGTAATATCATTTCTGTATCTTTGGTTTCTAAAGAAGGTTATGAATTTGCGTTTGTAAGTAATGTTGTAAACATTCACCTTAATCAAGTTCTGATTGGGTCAGGTACACTGAGCAATGGTATATACGTATTGAACCAACCACAGATTTTCAATGTCCAGAATACACACAAAAGAAAGTCTCCAGATATCAATCAGACTTTCTTATGGCATTGTAGACTGGGTCACATCAATGAGAGAAGGTTGACTAAGTTACATACAGAAAGATATTTGGATCCATTCGAATATCAATCATATGCCACTTGTCAATCATGTCTCAAAGGAAAGATGACAAAGACTCCGTTCACTGGACACGGAGTAAGAGCGAGCGAGCTCTTGGGACTCGTACACAGCGACGTGTGCGGTCCAATGTCTACACATGCGCGAAGCGGTTATTCTTACTTCATTACTTTTACGGATGATTTTTCAAGATACGGTTATGTCTTCTTAATGAAACATAAGTCCGAAGCTTTTGAAAAATTCCAGGAATTTAAGAATGAAGTAGAAAAACAAACCGGCAAAAGTATCAAGATTCTAAGATCGGATCGAGGTGGAGAATACTTAAGTGCCGAGTTCCTGAATTATTTAAAAAGGAATGGGATTCTCTCTCAGCTTACTCCTCCATACACCCCGCAACATAACGGTGTATCGGAGAGACGGAACCGGACCCTATTGGATATGGTACGGTCCATGATGAGTAACGCTGAGTTACCGCGATCATTCTGGGGGTATGCGCTAGAAACAGCTGCATACCTATTGAACCGAGTTCCTACTAAGACTGTGCCTACCACACCATATGAATTATGGAGTGGGAAGAAACCCTATCTTCAGTACCTAAAGATTTGGGGATGTCCAGCTTATGTCAAAAAGCAGCATACGGACAAGCTCGAGGCGCGCTCAGTACTGTGCAAGTTTGTGGGATACCCAAAGAACTCCAGGGGGTATCTTTTCTATTACGCAGAGGAACAAAAAGTCCTTGTTTCTCGTAATGTCCATTTTCTGGAACATCAGTTCTTAGAAAAAGAAGTAAGTGGGAGCGCAATAGAACTGGAAGAAATTCCAGAACCACAGACTATTACTGAAAGCTTAATGGAACCAGAGGGTTCAAATGAACAGGACATTCCTATGCCGCTCCGCAGAAGTAGTAGGCAGTCTCATCCGCCCGAGAGATACTACGGTTTTCTCATAGACGGGGATAGAGAGGATTGCATCATAAACTATGATGAGCCTACTAGCTTCCAACAGGCCGTTCAGAGCGTTGACTCGGTAAAATGGCTGGATGCAATGCGGACCGAAATGGAGTCCATGTACACCAACAAAGTATGGACGTTGGACATTGCTCCAGACGGGGTAAAACCCGTAGGATGCAAGTGGATCTTCAAAAGGAAGATTGGTGTAGATGGACAGGTTGAGACCTATAAAGCTAGACTTGTAGCAAAGGGTTTCCGTCAAAGACCTGGCTTGGACTATGACGAAACCTTTTCTCCAGTGGCTATGCTGAAATCCATTCGGATCCTTCTTGCCATTGCTGCCTTCCACGATTATGAGATTTGGCAGATGGACGTAAAAACCGCTTTTCTAAATGGAAATTTAGAGGAGTGTGTCTATATGGATCAGCCAGAGGGTTTCATTCAGAGTGGGAGCAGCGGAAAGGTGTGCAAGTTGCTTAAGTCCATCTATGGACTAAAGCAGGCATCGCGGAGTTGGAACATCTGTTTTGATGAGACGGTCAAGGAATTTGACTTTATCAAAAATCCAGATGAACCATGCATCTATAGTAGATTTGTAGCGAGAACTGTAGTATTCCTTGTTTTATACGTGGATGACATTCTCTTAATAGGAAATGACATTCCTATGCTACAATCTGTCAAAGGTTTCTTGTCACACAGGTTCTCCATGAAAGACCTGGGTGATGCCTCTTACATCCTGGGGATCCGGATCCATCGTGATAGATCCAAGAGGATATTAGGACTTTCACAGTCCAGGTACATCGACACCGTACTGAAAAGATTCAGTATGGAAGATTCCAAGCGCGGTAACCTACCGGCTTGTCACGGGATCACCCTCTCTAAAGAGATGTCTCCCAAGACTGATTTGGAGAGGGATCGCATGTCTATTATACCCTACGCTTCTGCGGTAGGCTCTATAATGTATGCGATGTTGTGTACCAGACCGGATGTAGCTTATGCACTGAGTGTAGTAAGCCGGTATCAGTCAAACCCTGGGGAGAAACATTGGATAGCAGTAAAGAACATTCTCAAGTACCTAAGAAGGACTAAGGAGATGTTCTTGGTGTATGGCGGAAAAGACCTCCAGATTGAGGCCTTTGCTGACTCCAGCTTCCAGAGTGACAAGGATGATTCCAAGTCCATGTCGGGTTTTGTCTTTACCCTCAATGGAGGGGCGGTGTGTTGGAAGAGTTCCAAACAGGAAACCGTTGCAGACTCGACTATGGAAGCGGAATACATCGCTGCATCTGATGCCGCAAAAGAAGCTGTCTGGATAAGGAAGTTCTTAAAAGAACTTCAGGTGGTTCCGTCCATTGTTGACCCAGTACCTCTGTATTGCGACAACAACGGGGCTATAGCTTTAGCAAAGGAACCCAGGTCCCATCAGAGATCCAGGCACATCTTGAGGCGGTATCACCTGATTAGGGAGATCGTGGATCGCAAGGAGATCGAGGTTCGGAGGGTTGCTTCAGAAGAGAACACTGCAGATCCATTCACCAAGGCCTTACCCCAGACTCAGTTCGAGCGGCTGATCGAGATGATAGGTCTTCGGTACGCCAGTTCATGGCCTTAGTGCAAGTGGGAGATTGTTAGTGTATATGCCCTAGAGGCCATTACTGTATCATACTAGTTTGTATATTACTTGATGGAAGCTTGGGATATTCACCTTGTATAAACAATCTTGCTCAATATAGTAGTATGCTACTTGGTTTGTTTCTACTTCAATGTGTACTTGTGTTTATTTCAGTATATCACTTATACGCATTAGTGGAGCCCTTAGGATCTTTGCTTTATTACCAGCGTTGTGATGGCAGTCACACTAGTGGGGGCTGGGTAATCTATAGGCACATCCTTATATAGGTCCCTAGTCGTAGGACTATCGAGACAGGGCATCGATACTCCGGAGTAGACTAGCGTATGTGCTTCTCATCCCAGTGTGGGAGATGGTCTGTCCCACAGCCATCAGTACGTCGTACTGGAGATAGTATACGGGTGCTCGTTGGGTTACGAGTACACTGGACAGGACTCGTCGGGAACTGACAGGTTGGTATTATACCTATCGTCAGTTATCAGTTCCCAGGTGACATGAGTACAGCTTAGTCCGCTGACTTGACACTGGCACTTCGCCTCGAGTGTGTTCCCACTGCACTTTGATCACTACCCTACCACGGCTCAAAGGAGTCGTGCAAACAGGTGATGGTTGGGTGCAGTCCCGAAGCACTTGGAGGCAGTGACGGTTAGACAGGATTCGTCTCTCCCGGTATTGGGGGTTGACATCGCGCTGTGTCTAGGAGAGCCATTACACGAGTAGTCCCTGGCCAGGGCAAGCGAGATATACTGGTAGGCTTCCAGTGTTATCTCAGGGTGTTTTGGGCTTCACTCCGACACGACTTGTACCGCTATTGGGGGACTGACGTTTTACCGCCCCCTAGGCCCGACATGCGATGTATCAGACGAACAGACCGGACTGTACGGAGAATGTCACATTCAGACTCAGTAGGAGTTCAGATGGGGTTTCACCTCGTCAGCCTTCTTGTCGGCATCTACCTGGGGACCGTTACGCACAGCTAGTGCCGCTTGCGGTCTGTGGTTAAACCCACTGCCAGCGTAGTGTCGAGTCTTTAGAGTCCCACACAGAGGGTATTCGTCTCTGGGCAAAACAGAGTAGAGGTCGCATGGTTTTGCGACAGGGTTCGTTCTCATCCGCGCACTTGTGCACGTTTGGAGTCCGGACGGATTATACTGGCAGGCTCTGGTTTGAGCCAGATACTGGTATATATATATTTGGGGTTGCTTTTATATCTTGGTATTCTTGTTCCTCGGAACGAGAATGCAAGTGTGTTTGCACAGTTGCTTGAGGCGGAGGATGAGGTATTTCATTAGGGTTTCGGAACGGGTGCGTATGCACAGTTGACAGTTATCATTTTCCAAACCCTAATGGATTTATGAATTATCTATTAATAATAGTAATTAAATGAGAATTATGTTATGGTTGATTTTGTTGACTTGTTGACCATGGTTGACTTGTTGACCATGGTTGAATGTTGACCACCATCATGCTTTAAAAAGTCCTCCTTGATTCATGCTTACATTTCATTAAATGAAGCATGGTAGTGGTCATTCCAAATTGCCATCAACTATTCTCATTTTGAATTATTATTATTTAGATAATTGTTTTTCTTTTGGCATTATGGTTGCAAGAAAGAAAAACATAGCTCATTATCTCATTTTAGCTTCTCTCTCCTCTCTTCATCTTCTTCTTCCTCTAGCAAAGAGAAACCTTCTCATGTGTTGAGAATCCTTCTCTTTAAAAAGAAAAGCAAACCCTAGTCACTCTCTACTCATTCTAGGTTCAAGGTTTAGCAAGCCGGAAACCCTAGTTCACTCAAAGATCGAGGAAGAGCCCAAAGGTCGAACCTTCGAGGTGGATCCATCTTCGACGGAAGAAGGCGACGAAAAGAGAACCATCAACCTCTACAAGATTTCAAGAAGAAGGAGTTCAAGTTTAGGTATAACCTTCATCCGAGTAGCTAACTCCCTTTAGCGTATTTGCTAGTTTAGTTTAGACACGATCCCGACCTTGTTTAGTCCATGTTGCCTCTTGCGATAAAAATTTGTTTTTTATACCGTTTCCGCCTCCCCGTAAGCACCGGGGGTCGCAATATGGACTTACAGGAGTACAGGGGAGGTGAAGAGGCCTAACTTTCATGTTGGGAACTCGGCGGTCCGGCCGAGTCCGGCCGGCGGAGGCGGCCCGAGTCGGCCGAGTCCGGCCGAATCTGGCGGCCGTTGGCTTCCTTGACGCTCCATTTACCCCCTGGGACAGTTTGTTTATTTAGTGTAGTGGGGGTTTTTTGAGTTATGCACGTGTAAACCCTTGAACTTCTAAAAGTTTAAAAAGTAAATAATATTAAAAAATAAAATGGGGTATGCGATTTGAACTCTGGTGGCTTGGTTCAGTAGTGTAAGGTATTTCCAATTAGCTACAAGCTCCTTCTTGCTATTAAAATACAAATTAATTACTTATAGCAATCACAGTAAATGCAAATACCCCAAGTATACATTAACTTTTAAACAAATTTTTGTACACTAGAAATGGAGTTGTTATTGTCTACCCTCCTTACAAAAATTTCGTTCTCGAAATTTACAACTTTTATTTTAAGGACTAGTTTACAAAGAGGTGAGGATATCTTGCACGCATCTCATCTTTCCTTTCCCAAGTTGATTCTCCTGGAGTGTTTTTTCTCCACATCACTCGAACCAAGTTAACTTCCTTGTTCCGAAGTGACTTCACTTTCCTATCCAGGATCTTAACTGGTTGTTGCTCACAAGATAAGTCGGGCTGTACAGTGAGCTCGGAATGATCGAGAATATGACTAGGGTCACTCATATACCATCTGAGTTGGGATAGCTGGAACACATTATGCACTCCTTCCAATGAAGGGGGAAGTGCCAAGCGGTATGCCACTTCACCGACTCGTTCGAGTATATCGAACGGTCCAATGTATCTCGGACTTAGCTTTTCCCGTCTTCCAAATCGGATCACTCCGCGGTTCGGAGATATCTTTAAGAATATGTGATCTCCTGGCTGGAACTCCAAGTGACGTCGTTTTGCATCAGCCCAGTGCTTCTGTCAATCTTGGGCTATACGCATCCTTTCTCTGATAGTACGAACCACATCAACAGTCGCTATTATCATTTCAGGTCCAATAAGTTCCCTATCTTCGATATCGTCTGATTGGTAGAGTTTCTGCGTGTTCAAGTTTAGTTAATTACCGCAATCAAAACGGTTTCACTTGTAGCTAACCGGTTGAGTACGGGTCGTCCGCAGGGAGATGGGAATCTTTTTCTATGTGCTTTAACGAGTTAAGTCCAAAAGTCCAGATTTGTTTGTGATTAACTATGTGCTAAAATGATATGTAAAGAGAGCTTGTTAGGGTTAGGATTAGGTTAGTTTGAGTTAGGAGTCGCTCACTTCTTTCATTGCCACTCTTAATGTCGGTGTTACGGTAATCGGCAACAACGGGGATTAGCACGACTAGGAAAGAACTTGCGAGTATAAGCTAGGCTTTCCAACGCATAAGTTCTTCCTTTTGGTGCTTGTCCGTCCGTTCTTGGCTCTTATCCTTAACCTCCGGTTACTTCAACCACAACCGGTTTCACTACGGAATCACCGCTATCATGTAGGATAGGGTGCCGTAGGGAGCGGATTGTGGTTCAATCAACGGGAGTTCGATTTAAGATGTTGGGCAAGGAAAGAGTGAGAGAGATTTCCTTCTCTCAAACTTCCCTTATCCTACCCTAACAAGTATGGAAACTACTCACCCATTACAAGAAGAACGAAAAATAAAACAAAGGAGGAAGATAGAAAGAAAGAGATTAGAAGATAACAACTAGCTATTTGCGACCTCACATTGGCAAGGATCAAACGTAAGCATCATGGTTGTTTAAGGATAAAGGAAAAGAGAAAAAGAAAGAAACAAACACAAATAACAACAACTAATTTAGCAAATGAAAAATTACAAGCAATAATAGTTAACAAAATAAAAAGACAAGCATGGTAAGAACAAGAACTCCTTAATTCATTCTTCACTCACAAAAGCTCACTACAAGTTTTTAATGGAGAAGAGATGAGAGGAGGAAGAAGAACAATACATGTATTCTAAAATTCTAAATACAAGATTATGGATCCTTGGCTTCACAAGGTTCTGGGCTATTTATAGGCTGGAAAATGAAAACCTAGGGCAACAATCAGAACTAAAATGGAATGACCAATCTGCCCCCAAAAAATCTTCAAATGTGGCGCCTGTACGGCCGCGGAACCGCGGCCTAGACCCCCTATTGGCCGCGGAACCGCGACCGTATAGGGGAGTTGGGCCCTCCGGTTTTTTGTGCTTCCTTGATCCTCTTTTGTCTGTAGTTTGGCACATGTTTTTTCTGATAATCTTTTCACATCTCTTCCAGAATTCTAGTGGATCAAAAGGTGATTGGACATGGATCTTTTGTCATGATTTTCTTGAGCTCCGCGTAGATTTCTTGGACTTGGTGTTGCCATTGTGCTTTGTGCATGAAGATGACAATCGATTTGCCATTTTGTCTCTTAAACTGGTGTGTGACAACATACGAATAGAGAGCGGAGACCCGTGTTTTATCTGTGGTTGGCAGGAACCCGGATTTTGTCGTGCTTTTCCATGAATTTCATCGTTTAGAGCCGAGAACCTGTATCCTGCAATTGACTAGCAAACACGGCTCAAGAGTACCTACCGATAAGCAATATGATAAAAATTGGGTGGTATAAAAATGCAAAAATCTGATATGAACAAATACCCCCAAACTTATCATTTGCTCGTCCCGAGCAAAGCCAATTTATTCACAAAAAATTCCTAACCTCACTTTCGCAGGGAACGCGATTGCACTGAGCATGTGCAACAAGCCGTTAAACCTCTAGGTGTCCCTAGTAGGAGGAGTGTTGTCTCCTAAGGGTTTTCAGCGGATACTACCCACAAAATCCGGTCAAGCTAGTTTTGCAAAATAACTATGATTCAAACCCTAAAGTTTTGTTTTAGAAAATAACAATTCTATTATCCTAAGTCTAGATTATCGAACCTTTATTTTTCACACCTCTCTTCTTATTTAACTACAGATTTTATATGTCTTTACGTGCAGTGCAAATAGTGTCGTTAAGTTCCAGAAGGATTGAATAAAGTCATCATGTCATACAATAAAGCCCAGATAAAACTTTTAAAAGGATCACATAAGTTTTATAAAGAGTTAAGTATTTTTCAAGTTTCGTTTTCCAGTAAGGTTTCAATTTCAAAATTTCTATCTTCCTTAACAGGAAACTAGGTCTTATTTTTCACTCCACCTTTTTCTTATTTTCATTTCATACATACCTCTGTGAACGTGCAATAGTCTTTATCATAGAATAAAACCTTCATATCTCCGCTAAATTTTTTTTTATATAAGCCTGTCTTTTATCAAGATTATTCTCACACAAAGAACCGTTAGGAATTTTAACTTGGAGAGAACACTTGGTTGACTTCGTTTTCATCTGGACTTTCTAGGCTTCTTAGCGAGCTTTGGGCCAATGCATCCAAACCAGTTGGCTTTAGGGTATTAGGTGTAGAAACACCCCAGCGGACTTAATTACTCAAGTTACCTAGGTCCAAAAACAAAAGACAATTTGGCGTGAAAATCATGATGATTCAATACGAACGGAGATATAACCGGCAGTTCAATTATTTTTTGGATAAAAGACGTGTTTAGTGGGTTCGGTGTGTAATCATTCCAATCAAGTTTCAGATGTGTTATTTTTCAGACTTAGTTCCAATTAAGGCATCAATAACATTCCTTCATATTCACTTCACTTCATAAACTATTCTTGATATTACTTATTTCAGAACAAACCTATTTGATCCTCAGAAAATCATTTATCCATTTAAAAGTTTTTAGACATAAAAGACTTGTCATCTAATTTCCAAAACTCACGACACGTGTAGTGTGATGTAAAGACGTATATCAGCTATAGTTAACTTCAAAGGAGAGTTATCTTTCAGGTTTTTAAAATCTAAAAATAAGATTTATTTATTCTTATTTTATCAAATAAAACCGTCGAAATGTTGAATCAGAGTCCTCCCACTAGCTAACTTGACAAAAAAGTTTTTATGTTTTTAGAAAATTTTCTGATTTTTATGGATTTTATGGATTTTAATATGCAGATGCAAAATATACATATGAATGCGAAGGTAAGAAATGCGTACTGAGCGTACCCCCAAACTTAAACTGGACAATGTACTCACTGTCATTGCATGAAGAGATCATTTGAAGGGTCAAAATTGTCGGTTAGATATACACATTTTTTTTGTTTTTAAAGAAAAGAAAAATAGCAAAAATGGAAAAGAATATCCACAAATAAATACAAAATGGTATATACATACCCCCAAACTTATTTGGAACAGTGTCCACTGTTCTTGGCTGGATAACCGAAGTTTGGTGGTAGGCAGAGGAAGATTATGCAGGGTAAACCGGCTCCTGTAAGACCAGGAGCTCCTCTGTTGGTTCGGCGCTAAGGTACGGTTTTAGTCATTGTCCGTTCACTTTGAAAAATGAACCGTCCTTTGGATTCTCCAAATCCACAGCGCCATGCGGATACACATTCCGCACAAAATACGGCCCTTTCCAGCGAGATCTGAGCTTTCCTGGATGGAAGTGTAGTCGGGTGTCGTAAAGCAGTACCTGCTGACCAGGTACGAAGGTTTTGCGCAAAAGGTGTTTATCGTGAAACACCTTCGTTCGGTTTTTAATGTCAACCGCATTATCGTAAGCCTCATCCCTAAGCTCGCTTAATTCGTTCAACTGCAGCTTCCGATGGCTGCCCGCATCTTCGAGAGACAGATTTAGCTCCTTTATCGCCCAAAATGCGCGATGCTCTATTTCGACAGGTAGGTGGCAAGCCTTTCCATATACAAGCCGATAGGGAGACATGCCAAGATCAGTCTTATAAGCGGTTCGAAATGCCCAAAGGGCATCAGTGAGTTTCAACGACCAATCCTTACGGTTCTTGGAAACCGTCTTCTCCAGTATCTGCTTGATTTGCCAATTTGAAACTTCGGCTTGCCCACAGGTTTGGGGGTGGTAGGGCGTAGATAGCTTATGATTAATGGAATACTTCCGCATCAAGGCCTCGAAAGTCTTATTGCAGAAATGAGTTTCATTGTCGCTAATGATCGCTCGGGGGTGCCCAAAACGGGAGAAAATGTTTTCTTTAAGAAACTTAACGACAACCTTGTTGTCGTTAGTCCAGCTGGGCACAGCCTCGACCCACTTAGAGACGTAATCAACAGCGAGAAGGATGTACAAGTTTCCAAAAGAGCTGGGAAACGGCCCCATGAAATCTATCCCCCAAACGTCAAAAATCTCTACAACCAAGATTGGTTGGAGCGGCATCTCGTTCCTCCGGGATATCCGGCCCAAGTGTTGGCACCGGGAGCAAGTCTTGCAATAGTCATGAGCGTCTTTGAAGAGTTGTGGCCAGTAGAAACCACATTGCAAGATCTTCTCAGCTGTCTTCCTGGGGCCAAAATGCCCGCCACATGTTGATCGTGGCAAAATGACAGCACACTCTTGAATTCATCGTCAGGGACACACCGACGAATAATCTGGTCGGGACAGTACTTGAACAGATAGGGTTCGTCCCAGTAAAAGTGTTTTACTTGGGATAAGAATCGAAGTCTGTCCTGACTTGACCATTCAGTCGGTAGTAATCCTGTGGCCAAATAGTTCACTATATCTGCAAACTAGGGTTCGCAAGACACTGTCAAGAGCTGTTCATTCGGGAAAACATCGTTGATCGGAATATGAAGCGAAAGCGAAGAAGGAAGTCGTGAGAGATGGTCGGCGACTACGTTTTCACATCCTCTTTTGTCCTTGATGACAAGGTCAAACTCTTGAAGCAAGAGGATCCAACGTATTAGCCGGGATTTTGCATCTTTCTTCGCAAAAAGATGGCGCAGAGCAGAATGGTCTGTGTAGACAATGACTGGAGAGCCGATGAGGTAGGGCCTGAACTTTTCTAGAGCAAATACAACAGCCAAGAATTCCTTCTCAGTTGTTTTATAATTGAGTTGGGCGTCGTTCAGGGTTCGGCTAGCATAATAGATTACGTGCGGCATCTTGTTGATGTGTTGTCCAAGGACAGCACCAATGGCAAAGTCGGATGCATCGCACATAATCTCAAATGGGTGCGTCCAGTCAGGTGAAGAAAGAACGGGAGCAGAAGTGAGTGAGCTTTTCAATGACTCGAACGCAGTCACACAGCTCGAGTTGAAGTCGAATGGCGTGTCCTTGGCCAGTAGAAGAGTCAAGGGCCTAGCAATCTAGCTAAAGTCCTTGATGAACCGTCTATAGAAACCGGCATGGCCAAGGAAGGCTCGGATATCTCGGACGCATCTGGGAGGAAGGAGATTGGAAATGACCTCAATCTTCGCTTTGTCAACCTCTATGCCATTTTGCGAAATGATATGTCCTAAGACAATACCTTCGCGCACCATGAAGTGGCACTTCTCCCAATTCAAAGTGAGATTCTTGTCCTTACATCGGGTAAGGACAGCGTCAAGATGCAGCAAACACTCATTGAAGGAATCGCCGAAGATGGAGAAATCGTCCCTGAAGATCTCCAGGAATTTCTCCACCATGTCTGAGAAGATTCCCATCATAGACCGCTGGAAGGTAGCGGGCGCATTGCATAACCCAAAGGGCATGCGACGATATGCAAACGTGCTGAAAGGACAAGTGAATGTGGTCTTGTCCTGGTCTTTTTCGGCGATGGGAATTTGATTATAGCCGGAGTAGCCATCAAGAAAGCAGTAGTACTCGTGTCCGGCCAATCGTTCAAGCATTTGGTCAATGAAAGGTAGCGGAAAGTGGTCTTTCCGCGTTGCGGCGTTGAGTTTTCTATAATCGATGCATACTCGCCACCCAGTTTGGGTGCGAGTAGGGATTAACTCGTTCGCCTCGTTAGTGATGACCGTTATGCCTGATTTCTTGGGGACAACGTGAATGGGGCTAACCCACTGGCTATCAGAGATAGGGTAAATGATACCACTATCCAGACATTTTACGATCTCCTTCTTCACAGCCTCCTTCATGACTGGGTTGAGTCGTCTTTGTGGATCCCTGGCTGGTTTGGCATCATCCATCAGATGAATGTGATGTTCAACGATCAGGGGACTAATCCCCTTGATGTCCGCCATGGACCAGCCAAAGCTTGCCTATTGCTGTGCAAGACCGCAAGAAGGGCTTTCTCTTGCTCGGGAGCTAGAGAAGCCGAGATGATAACCGGGAGGGTCTCGTTCTCACCTAAGTAAGCGTACTTAAGGTGAGATGGCAAAGGCTTAAGTTCGAGCGTTGGAGGTGAAACGATGGAAGGCAAGATTGGTGAAGAGGTCTCGAACTCAAAGGACTCCAGCAAAGGTTCAAAACGAGTGTAACCGACCGAGTTGGATAGTTCAGGTAACTCATCCGAAAATTCGAAGGATTCAAACTCGGGTGGTGAGTGGCTAAGATCGTTCAAGAAAGTGAAACACTCGTAGTCATTGTCGGGCGCAGAAACAGCAGCAGGTTCGAAGAGGAACGCACTAGTGGCGTTAAGGTTATCGTGATCAAACAGAAACTCCTCGAATTCACACTCTTCTGGGGTGATCTCCTGGATTGAGCAAACGTCGAGTATATTAGCATTAGGTTCGGAGGGCTGATTCCCCAACCTAAAAATGTTGAGTTCAATTGTCATATTTCCAAAAGATAGGTTCATCGAACCATTTCGACAATTGATCACAGTATTTGAGGTTGCAAGGAATGGGCGACCGAGTATCACCGGAATTTGGTTCCGGGGGTTAGCTACAGGCTGTGTGTCTAATACAATGAAGTCAACGGGGAATATGAACTCCCCGACTTTGATTAACACATCCTCTAGCTCACCCCTAGGATGGGTGATCGATCGGTCGGCCATTTGGAGAGTACAGTGTGTGGGTTTCAGCTCTCCTACGCCTAATTGCTCGTATACTGAGTACGGAAGCAGGTTAACACTGGCACCAAGATCTAATAGTGCGCGGTTGATGTTCTTATCCCCAATGGTAATAGAAATCGTAGGACAGCCAGGGTCCTTCCGTTTTTGTGGTAAAGATTAGGTAAGAGCATCACTCACAGCATTAGCCAAGAAAACTTTCTTGGGTACCTGAGACTTCCTCTTTTTTGTGCACAAGTCCTTTAAGATTTTCGCATAGGACGGGACTTGTTGGACAGCATCTAAAAGAGGAATGTTAATGTTAACCTGCTTAAATAACTCCAGAATCTTCTCCATTTGTGGATTTTGTTTAGTGGACTTCAACCGGTTTGGAAATGGAACGTTTTTAAAATTGGTTGAGTCCAATGCTGGTGGAGGAGATTGTAGAGCTGGAACGGATCCCAGAACTGGTGTTTTCGTGGAGTGAGAAGTGGGTCCGTTCAGAGCAGAAGAAGAAGAAGGAGAGCCTTTTGAAGAATGGAGAATAGGCTCAGAAGACGAAGAAGCAGAAGATGAAGAAGAAGAAGCGGCCGGGGTGTCATCGTCGATTCGTGTGCCAATGTTGTTTTGCAGCATCCTTCCCGATCTCAATGTGGTCACGGCACTCACATTATGGTTCTGTTTTTCAAGAGCAACATGTACATTATGTGGGTGACCGGGATTAGGGAGTGGCTGGGACGGGAGCTTCCTCTTCTCTCGCTCGCTTAAGGACGCATTCAGTTGTGCTATCTGGGCTTCGATGGTTTTGATGCTTTGCCCGTGAGCGGCAGTGTGTTGCACCAAGGACTGAATGGAAGACTGGATGTTGGCGGAGGATTGAGTTGATTTTTTAACGAATGCCTCCAGACTTCGTTCGAGCGAGGAAACCTTATCGTTGTTTGACGGAACAAAGTTGTTTTGGGGAAAAGAATTGTTGGGTGCAAAGTTGTTCGTCTGATTTTGAAAAGGTTGGGGTTGGAAGGGCTGCTGAAATTGATGTTGAGTTTGGTGTTGTGCTTGTTGTTGCGGCGGAGGGGGCCGTTGGAAATTGATGCCTTGGAATTGATGCTGATTCTGATTCTAGGCGAAATTGGGGTGGTTCCTCCAACCGGGATTGTAGGTGGAAGAGTATGGATCATTCCTCGGTCTTTGCTGAAATGCAGCATTAACCTGATCCTGTCCTTGCGATGGTGGATTGTAAGGACACTCTTCGGTCAAGTGAGAAGGATCGGAACAACAAGCACAAATGGTACGAAGGGGAAGAACAGGGGCAGGAGATGAGAATTTGCTTTCTATCGCTTCAAGTTTTCTCGTTATTGCAGCCATTTCAGCTTTCATCGCAATAGAGACATCGAGTTGGTGAATTCCTACCCTAGACTGACCGGTAGAAGTGGAGGTAGAAGAAGAAGAAGTCGGTCTGGTGCTCTCCCATTGTAGCGTTTGTTCCGCAAGGTCGTCAAAGAATTGCCACGCTTCCTCGTCAGATTTCGATAGGAAGTGGCCCTGACAAATGGTTTCCAACAACTGCTTGGTTGCTGGGTTCAGGCCCTCGTATAAGGTTTGGCAAAGTTGCCATTTCTCAATATCGTGGTGAGGACACTGAACAAGAAGGTCTTTATACCGGTCAAAGCACTTCCAGAAGGGTTCAGAAGGAAGCTGAGAGAATTGGTTGATTTCGTTACGGATCCTTACGGTTTTATGATTCGGATAGAATTTTTTGAGAAACGCTTTAACAAACTCGTCCCAACTGGTTATTGAGTGGGAAGCGATGCTATACAGCCATTTTTCAGCAAGAACGCATAAAGTGAACGGAATGACCCGTAGCCGTATAGTATCGTCCGACAGCTGGGTGGTTTTCATCATGGCACACACGTTTTGAAATTTGTTGATGAAGATATAGGCATCTTCAGATTCAAGCCCATGAAATCGCGGAAGCATGTTAATGAAATGGGGCTTAATTTCAAAATTATCCCCAATTGCCAGTGGAAGAGAAAGACAGGTGGAAAGTGCAGAACGGGTGGGATAGAAACGATCCTGGAGCGCGATTCGCTGCGGCGCTACAACAGGCGGTGGTGGTGGGTTATTTGCCTCCATAGGAGGTGGAGTCAAACCTGGGGTATTCAAAGAGATGTTTGGATTAAATCCTGACATCGCGGAAGAAGAGGTTGGTGATGGTGAAGGTGAAGATGTATGAACAAAATTCCGGTCAACGTTGGAGTTGGCGGGCAAAGGTAAAGGTGAAAGAGGAGTGGACGGAGTTTCGACGTCTGAGTCGATCGCGTAGTCGGTAGCGACTAACGAAACACGGACTAGGCGGGCGCTAGTCTCCCGAGTCCAAGTGGACATACACTAAACGAGTTTAGTATAGTCAAAGCGGAGAAGGTGAGGGTAAGAAAACGTCAATGGAGAAATACGATGGGTGGAGGGTGAAAAATGGGATTTTGGCGACAAAGGGCAAGTTTTTATAAAAGTTTTTTATTTTTTTCCTTTTTTTTTTAAAGAGCTTTACAGAAATATGTACGGATTTACGGCTTTAAGCAATCACAAACAAGATATGCAAAATCACACCTAGATCTAGGGTCACCTAGGTCAGCTAGACAGCTCCTAACTGTTCCAAAGAACTAGAAATAGGACCTCAAACCGCCTCTTCTCCGCCAATTACGGCCAGGTAAGTGCCAGGTAAGTGGGAGGCTCCCCACTACGTAAGTAGTGGTCCTAATTAAATAACCACTTGCCTTCAACATACTTGCCTAGACACCGCAAAGTCAGGATAGGATAAACGGCCGATGCCTGTAACTAGTCCTCTGTCCTATTGAGCGCGAAGTCCTTAGGGCTGAGTCTAGTATTTTTTAATTAACAATGGTCAATACATATGCTTTTTGTGATTTCTGGGGTCCTGGGAAGGGTGATGAAATCCCCACCCAATCTGAATTGGTTTCAAACCCCTTAAGTCCGTATTAATGAATGCAAAGCGGTAACAAATCAACTGCAAACAATTTTTTATTTTTTTAGCGCGGCGCAAAGAATCCTGCACAAGAACAGTTTATTGGAAGGGGGAGAGAATTTGGCAAAGAATGCTGCAGAAAACACAGTTTAGTGGAGTCTAGAGGAGTGGGGAAAAGGAGAGAGAGAGTTACCAAAAATTTGGGCCACTGAAGCCAACAAATGGCCGCGGTTCCGCGGCCAAACACGTGCTAAGGCCGCGGTTCCGCGGCTGTAAGGAGGGATTGGGCTTCCAAAAATTTTGGGTGTGCTGCTGTGGTTGTCCTCTGCTTGTCTGGATTTGCTGAATCTTGATTTGCTCACTGTATCTGCTCCAGATTTTTACAGTAGATCGTTTGCTTCGTTTTGATCCGTCGTGGTGTAGCCGCGAGATGCGGGTCTAACTTCCCACGTCTTTGGCACTGAACTCGACCTTCTTTTGTTCCTGCACACTTGCATAAAAACTAATCAAAAATAACAAGATGGTTTTTTACAATGTATATTTTTTTTGTTTTGTTTTTCGGTTAGATTTATATTCACAAGTTAACCCGAAATTACACAAAGAAATAAACTACCGTCTCCCCGGCAACGGCGCCATTTGATTGGTAGAGTTTCTGCGTGTTCAAGTTTAGTTAATTACCGCAATCAAAACGGTTTCGCTTGTAGCTAGCCGGTTGAGTACGGGTCGTCCGCAGGGAGATGGGAATCTTTTTCTATGTGCTTTAACGAGTTAAGTCCAAAAGTCCAGATTTGTTTGTGATTAACTATGTGCTAAAATGATATGTAAAGAGAGCTTGTTAGGGTTAGGATTAGGTTAGTTTGAGTTAGGAGTCGCTCACTTCTTTCGTTGCCACTCTTAATGTCGGTGTTACGGTAATCGGCAACAACAGGGATTAGCACGACTAGGAAGGAACTTGCGAGTATAAGCTATGCTTTCCAACGCATAAGTTCTTCCTTTTGGTGCTTGTCCGTCCGTTCTTGGTTCTTATCCTTAACCCCCGGTTACTTCAACCACAACCGGTCTCACTACGGAATCACCGCTATCATGTAGGATAGGGTGCCGTAGGGAGCGGATTGTGGTTCAATCAACGGGAGTTCGATTTAAGATGTTGGGCAAGGAAAGAGTGAGAGAGATTTCCTTCTCTCAAACTTCCCTTATCCTACCCTAACAAGTATGGAAACTACTCACCCATTACAAGAAGAACGAAAAATAAAACAAAGGAGGAAGATAGAAAGAAAGAGATTAGAAGATAACAACTAGCTATTTACGACCTGACCTTGGCAAGGATCAAACGTAAGCATCATGGTTGTTTAAGGATAAAGGAAAAGAGAAAAAGAAAGAAATAAACACAAATAACAACAACTAATTTAGCAAATGAAAAATTACAAGCAATAATAGTTAACAAAATAAAAAGACAAGCATGGTAAGAACAAGAACTCCTTTATTCATTCTTCACTCACAAAAGCTCACTACAAGTTTTTAATGGAGAAGAGATGAGAGGAGGAAGAAAAACAATACATGTATTCGAAAATTCTAAATACAAGATTATGGATCCTTGGCTTCATAAGGTTCTGGGCTATTTATAGGCTGGAAAATGAAAACCTAGGGTAACAATCAGAACTAAAATGGAATGACCAATCTGCCCCCAAAAAATCTTCAAATGCGGCGCCTGTACGACCACGGAACCGCGGCCTAGACCCCCTATTGGCCGCGGAACCGCGGCCGTATAGGGGAGTTGGGCCCTCCGGTTTTTTGTGCTTCCTTGATCCTCTTTTGTCTGTAGTTTGGCACATGTTTTTTCTGATAATCTTTTCACATCTCTTCCAGAATTCTAGTGGATCAAAAGGTGATTGGACATGGATCTTTTGTCATGATTTTCTTGAGCTCCGCGTAGATTTCTTGGACTTGGTGTTGCCATTGTTCTTTGTGCATGAAGATGACAATCGATTTGCCATTTTGTCTCTTAAACTGGTGTGTGGAAACATACGGATAGAGAGCGGAGACCTGTGTTTTATCTGTGGTTGGCAGGAACCCGGATTTTGTCGTGCTTTTCTATGAATTTCATCGTTTAGAGCCGAGAACCTGTATCCTGCAATTGACTAGCAAACACGGCTCAAGAGTACCTACCGATAAGCAATATGATAAAAATTGGGCGGTATAAAAATGCAAAAATCTGATATGAACATCGTCCCAACTTAATAGCGATCGACACTTCCTTCCATATAGTGTTGCAAAAGGTGTCATTCCCATACTTTCTTGGTAGCTATTGTTGTATGAAAACTCCACAAGATGTAGGTGATCTTCCTACGATCCTCCGAAGTCTAACATACACGCTCTGAGCATATCCTACAAGATCTGAATAGTTCGCTTAGATTGACCATTTGTTTGTGGATGATAAGCCGTGCTGAAGTTCAGACTTGTTCCCAAGCTTGCTTGCAGACTCTGCGATCGGAACCTAGTGTCACGATCGGAGACAATGCAGACCGGTACTCCATGAAGTCTCACAATTTCCTGTATGAGTTCATGGGTATTAGAGATAGTATATATTTAAAGAGTTTAAATCTTATGTAGATTCTTACCTCCATGTACTTCTTTGCTAATGCCTCAGTTGATTGGCCATGTCACGCCCCGCTTCCCGGTATACGGTGAAGGGGACGCGACTAGGCCGCTACGTATTTACTCTGAAGTAAATACGCTAAGCGTATCTAAGCAATATAAATATAAATGCACAAGAGACAAGATATAATAAAACAACAATTTTATTTATTCGCATTCTTTTGTACAATGCATGGGAAAGTAAATACATCTGATGAAAGCAATGCCTAAACAGTAACATAACAGAAAAGAAAGTACTGAAAGTAAAAGTGTACAATATAGCTAGAGCTCTGGATCGTAGGTAAGCTGGTCCAATTCCTCGCATAAATATGACTACCGGTTTGATAGATATACATGTTTTCGTAACGTCGCGCAAAACAGATCAGAATCTGTGCAGCACCGTCATATATTTTTAAAACGCAGTTTGAGTTAATTTCTATTGGGTTTCAGGTTACAAAAATTATTAGAAAATTGTAGGTATTTTGATTTACTTATCCAAAACACTAAGATATGCGCGATTTGGATTTCTGAAGCTCTAGTTATAATCGTTTTAATATCAGCGTTTAAAACAAAAATTCATATTTCTGGACAGCAACTATATATTCTATTGCAAAGCCTATATCGGATTGTTTCATGCATTTCCAAGTAATATAGTATAAAAAAATTATAGTTCTATCAATTTTGCATCTACACATCTAAAGTTTGTTACAAACGGACATCGGGTGTTCGAGTTATGTCTAATTTAAAAACAGTGTGCGAATCATGACAGATTCTGTCCAGATTCGTCGCTTAATATTTTAACGCAGTTTTCTATATTTTACGTCGGTTTTCAGTAAAAACTTAAAACTAATAAAATATAGATTATTCGATTTAGATATCCAAAATACCTGATTTTTCTCAATTTGGATATCTGTATACTAAGTTATGTGTCCTAGAAGTTGACTGATAACTGCAGTTTTTTGTTTTACGAACAGTGAATAAAAATGATATAATTCCTAAACCGTTAAGTGATTCGATCTAAAATTTTTACAGCGTGTACACAAAAATATATTCTATACAAGATAAATTTCTTGAAATTTTCAGAAGTAAAAATTAATTTCCAAAATTATTTTAAAAGTAAAGGTATTGATATGTCATATGTGAGAATGAGGAAACCATGGTATTTATTTGTAACTTCATTTTTTTTATACAAAATTTAAATAAAGTAATTTAAAATAAAAAAACAAACGATCCAATCCTAATTGGTCACTATGAAATCTTAACATATGGATTGAGAGTAATGAAAAAAACTTTACAAACTATATATGTGTGTATCTTTGTGTGTGTTCATTATTTATATATGTATTAATTATTTAGGGACTATGATATGATAAGGGAAATTTTTCATAGCAATATGAAAAGAGAAAGATAGAGAGAAGGAGATGGAAGGAGGGAAAGAGAGAAGGAGATGGAAGGAGGGAAAGAGAGAAGGGATTTACATACACAAGCCGGTATTGTCACCGGACTTATCTATCCGTCGATATACTCGCGTTTCTAGCGAGACTTTCTTGAAACTTCTTGGTATTCTTCTTCTAGGACTTTAGGTGAAGAGGGAGAAGGGAGAGATAGAAAAATGTGAGGAAGAAAAAGAAAGAGGAGGACAAATAAAGATGGTGTAATGGTGAATTATCTATAATAATATATGCATTCAATATGGAAATTAAAAGAGAAATGAAAGGCCACCATTCATTTTGGAAATGAAAGGTCTCATTTGTAAGTTACGAGAAGAATAAAAAATTGATAAAAAAATAATTGCAAGAATAAGGATTTGAACATGTGATCTATGGAATAACAATGCAAGAACTTAACCAATATGCTACAAGGTTGTTCATACACATATTTAATAAGAATTAAATATATGATGTTGCTTAAAAAGAATGTGGGTTTTTGGGCTCATAGTTTTATAAAAGAAAATGAGATTGGATTTGGGTTATGGGCTAGGTCAGGTCTTGCGTTTAATTTGAAATAAGTTAAGATTTAGTTTAAAGAAATGAGTTTAAGAAAATTAGATGGAATAATAAAATAATATATTTAATAGAAAACAAAATATAAGGAAAAATACTAAGAATAAATAAATACAATATTTTTCTAAAAAATGAAAACACGAAGGTATAGTAATACTAGGGTCGTTACATTCTTCCCTCCTTAAAATAATTTCGTCCTCAAAATTGCTCAAGAAGGATGTTGCAACAGAGTAAGGAAACAGGATTAGGATGATATCGTCTTCGAACTCCGTCGATCGATACTCTAACCAATTAAGCTAATAGGCCAACTAGATACAAATAGAAAGGATGAACAAGAGTTAAGAATTCAAAAGTCGAGAGATGGACTTCAAGGAAGCTGAAGGTGGAGTTCAAGATGGATTCAAGGAATGGGGTAGGATTCAAAAGAAAAATCGAATGTAATAATTGGACATCATAATTCTTGTATTATATTGCTTACGATGTTTATACAGTGATTGCAGCAACTCAAGCGGAGGAAGAATCAAGGCCAGAAGTGGTTCGAGAGTTCGACGATGTGTTTCCTGACGATATATCAGATTTGCCTCCCAATCGAGCTCTTGAATTCAGCATTGATTTAGTACCAGGAGCACAACCGGTGATCAAAGCACCTTATTGATTAAGTCCGGAAGGTTTGAAGGATGTCCGAACTCAGTTGGACGAATTATTTGAGAAAGGATGGATTCGTCCCAGCACTTCAAGTTGGGGATCACCAGTACTACTTGTGAAGAAGAAGGAAGGTTCATACAGAATGTGCATCGATTATAGAGCCTTGAACGAAGTCACTATAAAGAACAAGTATCCACTCCCACGCATCGACGATTACTTCGATCAGCTAAGTGGATCTTTTGTTTTCTCTAAATTTGATCTTCGTTCAGGTTATCATCAGGTGAAGGTCAAGAAAGCTGATATTCATAAAACGGCTTTCAGAACTCGCTATGGTCATTACGAATTTCTAGTGATGCCATTTGGAGTTACCAAATCACCAGCAATATTCATGAACCTGATGAATCGAGTTTTCCGGGAGTACTTAGACAGTTTTGTTGTCATCTTCATCGATGATATCCTGGTGTATTCTAAGAGTCGGAAAGATCATGCCGAGCACCTACGAATTGTCCTGGAAACTCTACGACAACATCAATTATATGCCAAGTACAGCAAATGCGAGTTTTGGCTAAATCAAGTTGGTTTGCTTGGACATATCGTATCAGGAGAAGGAATCTCTGTGGATCCAGCAAAAGTTTCAGCAGTAAGCGAATGACCGACACCAAAGTCAGTGAAGAACATTCGAAATTTCTTGGGTTTAGCTGGATATTACAGAAGGTTCATTGAAGGCTTTTCTAAGATAGCAACACCCCTGACCAAGCTCACACGTAAGATGAAGAATTTGTGTGGTCAGAAGCATGCGAACAAGCTTTCGTAGAACTCAAGTTAAGGTTGACATCAACGCCTATTCTCGTTATACCGGACCAGTCTGGAGGTTTCGAAGTGCACTGTGATGCATCCGGTAAGGGATTAGGATGTGTTCTACATCAGCACAGTAAGGTTGTGGCTTATGCTTCAAGACAGCTGAAGATTCATGAGCGCAATTATCCGACGCATGATTTGGAGTTGGCAGCCGTAATCTTTGCTCTCAAGATTTGGCGCCATTATCTACTTGGCGAACGAGTGAACATATACACAGATCATAAGAGCCTGAAATATGTGTTTACTCAGAAGAAACTTAATATGAAGCAGAGATGATGGTTAGAACTCATGGCGGACTTTGACATCAACCTGCAATATCACCCAGGGAAGCTGAATATGGTTCCAGATGCTCTTAGTCGCCAATCATTAGCAATGCATCTCACCGCTCAGTGGAAGCTTCAACAAGACTTGTATCAGATGGAGATTGAAGTAGTCATGCTAGGTAACACTTCAAGTTTGATGAATTTACAATTTCAATCTACCATTGTCAATCAGATCAAAGCAGCTTAAGAAAGTGATGCTAAGTTGCAAAAGATCAGAGAACAAGTGGAGAATGGACTCAGAACAGACTTCATCATCCATGAAGACGGATCTTTGAGATACAGCAGCAGGTTATGTGTACCAAAAGGTTCTGTTCGGAAAGAGTTAATGAAAAAAGCTCACAGCTCTCCCTACTCAGTATACCTTGGAGGTACAAAGATGTACAAAGATCTACGTCAGAATTACTGGTGGCATGGAATGAAGCGTGAAGTAGCCAGAAGCGTCGCAAAATGCTTGGTGTGTCAACAAGTAAAGGCTAAACATTACAGGACAGCTGGATTACTTCAACCGTTACCAATCCCAGAATGGAAGTGGCAACACGTCACGATGGATTTTGTGACTGCTCTTCCTCGCAGCACAAAGGGTAACGATGCGGTATAAGTCATTGTGGATCGACTCACAAAAACGGTTCACTTCATCCCATTTCGAGTTGGTCAATCAACTGAGACATTAGCAAAGAAGTACATGGAGATAATAATCTACTTAAGATTTAAACTCTTCAAATATGTACTATCTCTGATACCCATGAACTCATACAGGAAATTGTGCGACTTCATGGAGTACCAGTCCGCATTATCTTTGATCGTGACACCAGGTTCCGATTGCAATTTTTGCAGAATCTGCAAGTAAGCTTGGGAACAAGTCTGAACTTCAGCATGGCTTATCATCCACAAACAGATGGTCAGTCTGAGCGAACTATTCAGATCTTGGAGGATATGCTCAGAGCTTGTATGTTAGACTTCGGAGGATCGTGGGAAGATCACCTATATCTTGTGGAGTTTTCATACAACAATAGCTACCAAGCAAGCATAGGAATGCCACCTTTTGCAGCACTATATGAAAGAAAGTGTCGAACACCATTAAGTTGGGACGATATCGGAGATAGGGAACTTCTTGGACCTGAGATGATAGTAGTGACTGTTGATGTGGTTCGTACTATCAGAGAAAGAATGCGCATAGCCCAAGATTGACAGAAGTAGTGGGCTGATGCAAAGCGATGTCACTTGGAGTTCCAGCTAGGAGATCACGTATTCTTAAAGATATCTCCGAACCGCGGAGTGATCCGATTTGGAAGACGGGCTAAGCTAACTCCGAGATACATTGGACCGTTCGACATAGTCGAATGAGTCGGTCAAGTGGCACACCGCTTAGCACTCCCACATTCATTGGAAGGAGTGCATAATGTGTTCCACATATTCCAACTTAGAAGGTGTGTGAGTGACCCCAGCCATGTTCTTGATCATTCCGAGCTCACTATACAGCCCGACTTATCCTGTGAGTAACAACCTGTGGAGATCCTGGATAGAAAAGTGAAGTCACTTCGGAACAAGGAAGTCAACTTGGTTCAAGTGATGTGCAGAAAAGACACTCCATGAGAATCAACTTGGGAAAAAGAAGATGAGATGCGTGCAAGATATCCTCACCTCTTTGTAAACTAGTCCTTAAAATAAAAGTTGTAAATTTCGAGGACGAAATTTTTGTAAGGAGGGTAGACTGTAACAACTCCAATTTTGGTGTACAAAAATTTGTTTAAAAATTAATGTATACTTGGGGTATTTGCATTTACTGTGATTGCTATAAGTAATTAATTTTCTTTTTAATAGTAAGAAGGAGCTTGTAGCTCATTGGAAATACCTTGCGCTGCTGAACCAAGCCATCAGAGTTCAAATCCCATACACCACATTATTTTTAATATTATTTTCTTTTTAAACTTTTAGAAGTCCAAGGGTTTACACGTGCATAACTCGTAAAAACCCCACTACACTAAATAAACAAACTGTCTCAGAGGGTAAATGGAGCAACGAGGAAGCCAACGGCCGCCGGACTCAGCTGAATCGGCCGGCGACTCGGCCTACTCGGGCCGCCGCCGCCGGCCGGACCGCCGAGTCCCCAACATAAAAGTTGGGCCTCTTCGACTCCCATGTACTGCTGTATACTTTAAATGTACAGGCCAGTACCAGAGACTTTTTAAAACCCTAATTACTCTATTTTAATACATTTTATTACTTTTTTTCAATTCAACCTTTCACCTACCCTATACCCTAGCCTTACTCTATAAATACAACCCTTAAACACAACCCCCTCACTCCAAAATTCTGATCAAAACTCTCAAGAAATCCCTAGAAGTTTAGTGTACTTTTGGAGTTAGCGAAGGGTGAAGCTCCGGCGATTTTCCGACGATGACCCTAGGAGCTCCCGGCGACGAAACGATACTCCGGAACCTATGTCCACTCCCTCTTCCTCTCCTGTAAACCAAAAGCCAGTAAGTCCTACCTCCCTCTTCTCTTTTCTTTTCTAAAAATATGAAATTCCAAAACCCGACGGAATCGGAATTAACCCGATTTCCGATTCGTACTTTCTAAAAAATCAACATTTTCTTACATACAATCATACCAAACCATTACTTGTTGACTATTAAATATTAACAAATATGTTGAACAAGTTTCATGACAATCTATTTCATTCTGTAACTTTTACCGCTCTTTTTCAGTAAAATACCATGTAGTTTCATTTCGACATTAAAACATCACAATCTTGCTATACCTTTAAGTAGATCACGAGGTAATGACCTACCTCCTCACAACACTCATATGCAATATAGCACAATACATTTCGGGAACATAGAAATACGGGAACACGAAACTTTACATATAAATATCATTTACTATTAAAACCGTTTTCTACAAGATTATGTATTTTATAAATCTTTGCAAAGCGCCGCTACAACCCATATTGGGGAACCCGATCGGGATGGTGCGGATTATCGCATATCCTCGGGCTTAGTAGTGCGAGATTCATACATCCGCAAGGAGCATTCAGTCTCGAAAATTTAAAATACGAATATCTTAAGAAAATGAGATTTCTAGAAATATAATATATATTAAAAATTATATATATATATATATATATGTATCATTAAAATATCTATTTTGTGATAATATAAATATTCCAATTTTTTCTAAAATCATAAGAATCACTTTACAATAAAATACCATGAATTCAATACAAGTTCAATATTACAATTAAATACCATGTATTATGAAAAATAGGTTTATTCACTAGAAATGTCACAAATATAAAATCTACAACTATGAAAACTCTAAAGACGTTAAATAAATACTTGGGGTGTATTTTGAAAAGTATACAAATTATTTTTACATAAAACCCCCTCAAGTTCTATAAATTACCCTAAGGACCCTAGTAAATATAAGTTTAAGCGGGACCAGTCTCTTGAGCCTCAGGGAGCCGGAGATATGGGTGCTTGCCTATATAAGGTAGATAACTTAACAACTGTGTTATCAACACGATAATCTTCTTTGAAAAAGACACAAATCCTGCCACCCATGTGCAGCGGTTACCGATGACATCAAAAACAATCAGGACTTCAATTTCTTTTCTAATTGTTCTGACTCAGACTGAGTCTTATTGTAATAATCTGACTTGAATATGATTCAAGTACAATCTACAATTCAACATGAATCCATGAATACATATATTCAATCTATTCAATCTGTATTGACTGAACCGAACCATATATACTTCCATTTACATGATTCTCCAGTTACATCCATTTACTGATATCATGGTTTCGGCAAGTCATCCATTTATACAATCTATATTACAAGACATTATAAGTTGCAATACAATACAAACAATACAATCAAGACATCGCGGGGTTTAAGGGGTAGATTGGTACGGAAGGTGTTAGAAGTGGGCACGAGACTGCTGGATTAAGACACCTAACCTATATTCCGTTGCTGTTGTACCGTGGCATAACGGTTCCTTTTACTTCCATTTGCCCTAGTCTCTAACATATAGAGACACCTCTCGTATACACTGACATCCTTCTGTACCAAGCTACAAACAACAGCGTTAACCAAATAATACAACTTTAAAATTTACATTTCTCTCTCTGTCTATTCTATTTCTCCCTTATCTTTGGGACTTACCGAGCGATTGTTCGCTGACGACATTCCTTCTCTTTCTTCTTTGGAATGCTGTCAGGTGATCTGGACACTCAGGAGATCGAGCCTACTAGTGAGGACTTGGATCAGCTTGCCTACGACCCAGAGCTCTAGCTTCATTGTATATATTTTATTTTCAGTACTTTTCATTTCTGTTATGCCACTGTTTAGGCATTGCTTTCATTCAGTTGTATTTACTTTTCCATGTATTATAAAAAGAATGTTAATAAATAAAGTTGCTGTTTTATTATATCTTGTCTCTTGTGCATTTACATTTATATTGCTTAGATACGCTTAGCGTATTTACTTCAGAGTAAATACGTAGCGGCCTATTCGCGTCCCCTTCACCGTACTCTGGGACGCGAGGCGTGACAGTAGAACTACACTGTAACATTTCAGAAAATATACAATATTATTTTTGGAATTTAATATTAAAATAATATTTTTCCCGAAAACTGCCCGATTTGCGAAATTGGGGTTTTCGAAAAAAGGTATGAATATATACTGATAATTGTGAAATAAATAGAAATTAAAATGATTTATTCATTTAAAAATATATTTTAAGGATTTGTCATTTTAAAAATTTATTATATGCAGTTTCGATAAAAACCCGATTAGTGCACTGCTAATCGCGATTAAGCCAAATCCGTGTTTCTACAGTTTTCATGGTTAGTGCACCATGACATGTTACATATTATTTCATTTGTGTTGTTTTTATTTGGGTGTATGTGTTTTGGTTAGAAAATAGAAAGAAAAGGTGTCATGATGAGTTAGGAGAGAGAAAGGAGACATAATGATGACTTGGATAGAGAGAGTGTGAGAATAATTGAGAAAGAGAGGGGGGCTGCCTCATTCTCTTCCCCCATCTCTTCTTTTTTTTCTTCATCTCCTTCTTCATCTTCCTCACCCTCATCTCCCTCCACCTTCAAACCCTAAATCCATCTCCAAATCTCCACCAAAATCCTATACCTCTTTCACAAAAAAGGATCACCCCTTCAACCTTTACCCAATGGACCAAGAAAAGTGGGATTTTGACAACATTGAAGAACTAGGGGTTTGCTTGGGTGTAACCATGAGGTATAATCACTTCCACTTAGTTGTTTTTTAGTTTCTTGTGTTTTAGATCAATTAGAAGTTGAATTGGTTGGGTGGTTGTGGAGATAGAAATCCTTAGAGAAGGTTTGGGTTTAAAGATAGTTTTACTTAACTCTTGTGGCGATGCAAGACCTGAGACTTTGTATGGGAAACCAAAATACGGATTTGGGATTTGAGTTCATGTCGATTCGTGAGAATAGTGATGGTATTTTAGGATCTGGAGTGACCCGGGTGACCTGAAAATTTTTCTGAGATCACAGAGGGATGTGTAGGTGATATGGAGCATACCCTAGAGACCCGAGACCAAACCCTAACACCTGGGCCACAAATTTAATCGCCTGGGACGCAATTTGCGGCTTGGACACTTCATTTTGGGTTCTTGCTTCGTCTGTAGCTCCTATGTCAGTAAAATAGACCCTCTATATATGCAACTTTGACAAATTTGGCCTAGGATAAAATCTGGAAACGTTTTGGTGTGTTTTTTGATATGTTTTCCGCATTTTGAATGATGAGTTTTGATATTTGGATTTGTTTTTGGTTGTTGGATGTTTGAACATCAACAACAAGGGTCGTTTGATTGTCTTTGCATGCGTAGGCTATAGGTTTTAACCTATGAGCGAAACGTGTGCCGTTTTGGGTTTTCCGCCTTGATTTTAATACGTATTGCGATTGTTTATTATTGTAGGTACCTTCACATGGATTCCGAAGTGACGGAGCATGGCGTCAACGACTTCGGCAAGAAAGAAGCAAGGTGAGTGGATCTATATCCACGGGGGAAGTCGGGTGGATGGCGTATAGCACCCCCGCAAAGTTTTAGTGGAAACCGATTTGTAGCTTATGGTTAAGAAAAGCTAGATTTAAAAACTAGGGTTAGAGTTAAATGATAGTTAGTGAAACCATATTAGAAACTAAGGATAGTTAGAAGAGTTATAATACGGCTAATATGTGATGACGGTATTTGAGGATGATGTCTGACGATATTGCCGTTTAGGATACTATAGGACTAGATTGTCGACGTAGATGTGTCATCCGAACCATACATATTTCTAAACTGAAGAATCATATGCATCTTTTAAACAGATACCTTGAGGGACGTTAAGGAATTTCAAATGATATCTTTTCCTTAAAAACACCATAACCCATATTTTCAAAACTACGATTCGCTTCTTTAAAAATCGGATTGTATGGTTCGGGTGTGTATGTTAGATTAGATACTTATACTTTTAGTAGAGATAGAATGTTATGTAAACTTGACTTGATGTGAGATACAAATGCGATGAAGGAATATAAGACGGATATGATGACACGACGATGCTTTGGTATACGGATGCGAGTCGACTGAGATGGTTGATACCTTGTCAGTTCCCCTGATACGAGGTCGTTATGGAGGTGACCAGGGACATAGGTATATAGATGCATATATATACAGAATGTTGTTAATCATGGATGATAGACCGTACGTGATATTAGGCCGTACCCTCATTTGTCTTATAGGATGATAGGATCCCTATTGGTTTAATGCCGCCGTATGATAATTTTCCGTGCGTGATGAGTTAACTTGATGATTGATCCTTACCCTTGACTAGAGGTTGCCGTACGATGGATCTTACCGTACGCGATGTTGTTAGGATGGATGCCGATTGATAGATTCCCCGAATCGGCCATGCCAGATATGTCTACCCGTCAGCATTTGCATATGATTTATCTTATGCTGCATTCATATTATTCTCATTGCTTCGCTTATACCTGTGCTAGTACACCTGCACCATTATCGATGATGCGTATGTTACACGCACACAGATTTATAGGCTCATACACTTTATCATCGATAATTGCCATGTCACTACACAGTAGGATTGCTGCATCATACTATTACTCTTCGCATAACATACTTGCGCATATACACATTGTATATCCATATTGGTGCACATATACATTGATACATCCATCCTTGCGGATATACACATTGTATATCCATATTGGTGCACATATACATTGATACATCCATACTTGCGGATGTACACATTTTATATCCATATTGGTGCACATATACCTTGATACACCCATACTTGTGCACATACGCATTGTATATCCATATTTGTGTACACATACATGGGTACATCTATACTTGCGCATATACATAATGTACCTACATAGATAACTGGTTTTACTGGGAAATTGGGAACCGCATGTTGTATTTTAAAAACTGGAATCATTTAAAAGAGCGGTTTTCCCTTAATATGTCATATCACTGTTCCATGTGCATGTTACACGGATATGCTCGCATTTCTCTTATATGTCGCATACATCATGCTCTATTATTTTACGCATTGAGATATACTGTTTTCATGAGATTTCTGGATTTGAGAACCGTGGACATTTCAAAAGAGATTATGTGTTATTTTAAAAACCCGGTTTCTCTTGATATGATATTTCAGTGCGTCCACCATCTGTTTTCTCGGTTCTGAGAGCGACATGTGAAATCCGATTCGAGGAGGCGTATGAGGCCGATTGCGGGTACATGGTGGACCCGGTATGGTAACCCGGGGCGAGAGAAAGATTTCGTGTGGATGACGATGAGCCTGGCAGAGGGACTACTACCTACCGGTGATGGTATTTTGGCTCGGCGGATATCCGGAGGATACCGACCGAAGTCGAGAGATGATATGGGCCGATCCGGACTGACGGAGCCCATAGGCCGATCCGGACTGATGGAGCCCAATATATGAGGATTTACGTGCCGATGCTGGGCACGGTTTTCATGATGTTTTCGAGTGTCGATGCTAGGTACTCTGGTTCCATGATTTTGATGTGTCGTGAGGGACACCGTTGATATATATCCTCATACTTTCATGTACACTCTTTTAGGATATTTGCGTGCATACAGACATTGATTATATGGGTGGACGAGATCCACATGCATACATACATTGATTATATGGGTGGACGAGATCCACATGCATACATGCATTGATTATTACTGTTGGATGTTATCCGTATGCATATAGGTATTGACTATCTTGTTGGCACATATACAAACCCGGTTACCCTAGATATCATAGTATTACCTTTATGATATAGTTGACCTAGGAGTCGTTGTTTATTTGATTTCTATTTTTTGATATTTTTCTATTCACGAGTTGGCAACTAACCCCCGTTGTGCCACAGTTCTTGCAGGTTCACCGTTCGGATCAGTAGCGGCTTCGCTGGCACACAGTTGCATTCGGGTGTTTTGCATTGGTAGGTGGGACATTTGTATCATACCCACTCTTGTATTTTTATTTCACATTGTATCTAGTAGACTCCATCAATCAAAACTAGTAAATTGTATAAGTAATGAGACTTAGTGAGATTGTGGTTACGAGATTTGAGCGATGGTGTTATATTCGCTTTTTGGGTTATGTCTTGCTTATTTCTTTGTCTTTTTGTGGTGAACTTCGCCGTTGGGCGTCATATACTTATTTATACTGTATTGCGTGGTTGTGATCCGCTGTTTGGCGAAGAGCTAGCTCCCGCTTGGGGATGCCTTTATCATTATTATGTATTTGTGATTTTGGATCAAAATATACAAAGGAGGTGCTGCCAAAATTTTTAAAAGACGAAACATGTTTTCAGACTAGAAAATTTCACTTGCATCATTCATGTTTCTTTTCTATGCATTTAAGCACACTTGATTTCATTATACCTTTATTTCAAAAACTGCACCTCCTTTATTTTCTTAAAAAGGTTTAAATTTCTGGGTTTCAGGTTACTTGGATTCCGTTACGCCTTTAGACGTTGCGTGAATCAAGTGCTGGTCACGAGCTAATATTTTGGGTCATGGCAAAGTTGGTATCAGAGCGTTAGGTTTAACCTTGGTTCGAGTCTATATTTGACTATGCGGAGTCAAGGGTGGGTATGTATTTCGGAACCTAGGCTTGAGCTTACGGAACTTAGACTTGAATGGGGGGTATTAGACCCGGACTTTAGTTTCATAGGCTGACCCTGATTGATGGAGTAGGTAGCTTGAGTAGAGTGACGTACCGTACGTATGTTCCGCGGCATATTTACGATACGATACTCCACTTAAGAAATCTTAGGGTGTACATATTTTGAGACCAGTGATTCTCTTCGTATCCATGATTATACATCCATTTGAGATCCTTGATTCTATTTATTTCCATGATCATACTCCCATTGACGCTGTTCCTTCTTATGATCATGTATCCATTCTGGATCTGTCGTTTCCTCTCATGCCGTTGATCTGCTTTCTTTGATACTCGATTGAGGTTCCTGTCACCATAGTTGAGCGCAGTTTGAGTTGTTGCTAGTGTTGCGGTCAGGACGAGCTCGTCTGGTACGAGGACTGACCATTGTGTTTTCTGGTGATATGGGAACGTCTCGATGTAGTGTTATGTTGTGGCCTCTTGTGGAGGCGGGTGCTTGGTTTTACACCGGATGATCGGGCCATTGTTAGAGCTTCCAGTTGCGAGAGGACTGTTGATGTATAGCATACCTCCGAGATTTTGATGTCGCCTACCGTGCAGACAGATGACCTAGATGTTGCTGAGATTGATGGGATGTCGCTTCCAGAGCTTATGAGCTAAGATCGCCGGAGCTTCCAGGCAGATATGCGACAGATGATAGTTAGCCTACCCCGAGTTGGGAGACGAAGGTGATTCATCAGATTGATGCGCCGACGCAGGCCCAGTTGAGTTGAAAATTTCTTGTGTGGAGAGTCTTACTCAGATTTAGAGCAGACCGATCCAGAGATGACCGCCGATGTATCGCCTTTTCTGGAGGATCGAGGCATTGTTTAGCGTGCGGACGGAGGGTATTCGCATGTCGGCTAGGTGAAGTTAAAAAGTTCGAGCGAGTGTCAGAAACCCATTTTCCCCAAGTTTAAAGTTTTCGGAGGAATATGCAGGTGATTCTGTGGACCCTCTAGAAGAATGAAACCCTAACTCGACTTGATGACCATGGAACCACTTTGGACCTTAGGGTTTGTGGCAGTTTAGCGGTGCCATCAGTGAGGCTTGGGTTTGCCCTTCTACGGCTGGTCCAGAGGTGTTGTGGTATGTACCAGATATTTTTAGACTGTGCTCAGGTGTTGAGCCTTCGGGAAATTTTGGGATCTCGATGACTCGATCGAAAAATTTGACGTCGTCCAGATATCATGTGATAAGAGATCCAAGCTGACCAGCTTTGGATAGAGGACCTCACCCAGATGCGTTGTGAGCTAATCGAGGATGGATGAGTATTGAGTATTCCTCCGATGGTTGGGACGAGTCCCCGAGGACATGTTCGGCTAGATATCTTCTACAGAATGATGAAGATACTGAGTTTGTGACTTCGAGTCCGTGTGAGAGACTCCGGATTTACTGAAGCTGAGGACCATTGCAGTACGCAGACAGCGAGGCGTGACGTCAAAGTGGACGATGATAAAGACGAGTGGGACCAGAGGTTCATGCGAGATGTTAACGAGCTGTTTTACTCCTCGTCGAGATTAGAGATCTGATGTGAATACAGAGGCGTTGGGATACGGCCAGTTTCTGAGAAAATGTGTGCTGAGAACGCAGATGTCCAGAAAACGCGAAAGGATTATGTAAGAGTACCAGCCTCCGTACAGTTTGGCATAGGCGAGATCGGAAGAGACCTTGAGCAGGATTCCTTCCGGGACACTGCTGCAATGAGATTTGCATCCCGGATCAGATGTGTCATGTGTATTCAGAGAGCCAGAGGCCGACACCAGTGACGTGCTGCCTTACGAGAGGTCGTGATGAATGACCGGGAGATGACCAGAGAAGTGCCAGAACGGAATCGTCCCCGTTAGCACACCTGACTCGGCCGATGAGCCGATAAATTGCAAGATTGGTAAATCCACAGAGAAATGAAGACCCAGAGACAGAAGACGCCAGACCGTGAGTAGGAGGCGAGCGGATATTCTTGTTCTGCCGGTTTTAGGCGCTCCGATTCATGTTTCGATATTGGAGGAGGTGTACCTCAATGTCCTTTGTTGTGATTTGCGTTTGTGATCTAGATATCACGCTTATATCGCTTGGATTTGAGTTTTGATGATGAGTTTCCTGATATTGATTTCGTGCACCATGGCTGCACCCACTGAGTATTTACATTTTGCGCATAGTTATCGCACCTGATATATATTTTATACACCGTTGTGTTGATTTGCGATTTGTGCATGCCTATTGCGTTTGATGTCGATTTTGTACCTTCATAGCATGTATTTATGATGTCATGGATTTCATGCAGATGATGTGATTTTTGCACTCGGTATAGCTCACATGTGCTTGCAGTGCATTGATACGGATATTGTGCATATAGTTGCACACATTTTTTATTTTTACACCTTGGTACACTCGGTGTCGTTCTTATACGCATTTGAGTTATTAATGTGATTTTCATGCATTGGTTGCACCGTACTTGTATTTCGCGCATTTAACGCACCAGATTTGAGATTTCGTGCACAATAGATGCACCAGATATTGTTGTCGTGCACACCCGTTGTAGTGGACAGATGCTTTTGTGCACACCCTTGCACTTAGTTTTACTTGTGTGTGTTGTGGCACCTGTATTTGGATTTGATTTCCATGCGCACCAGACGCATGTGATTATTAGATACGCCTTTTTAGGCTGATTTTTCTTTTGAGCACTTTGTTTTCATGTTGAGCTCTATAGTGTGTAGTAGCCAAACAGGACTGATCTGAGGATAGTACCTGAGTACTTTGCATGCATTAAAAGCTTACCAAGAGGTTTTCAAAGGAACTATAGTCTCGCTATTTCCTACGTGTCCGTGAGCGACGCGAACGTTTATAAAGGAAAACCCTTTTGGGATATTTTGAAAACGACGGAACGTATATTTAGCAAAACATATATGGACATATATTATTATTTTAAAATGAGCGTCCGTCAGCTATGCCGTGAGTTACGCATTCACGCAGCGATTTAGAAAAGATTTTGCATGTATTTTATTCAGATTTTGGAGTTTTCAAAGATGCATACTATACATGTATTATAGTATTTGACTAGTGTATATTGGATTTTAGTAGTGGATTTTAAGATCTGTATATCTATTGTTACTCCGAGGATATGCGTGCGAATCCGATGATTTGCATGACGCTTGACGGAGTTCGATTTTGAGTTTTGTACTCGTTTTCGTGCGCACTTGACGCGCTGCGTTATTTCAGTATTTTCCGTGATTTCGGAGCCCCGTGATTTGGGTTGATTATTGAAATGTTTTAGATTTTGGGGGTTCAAATTTAAATTCGGGGATCGAATTTATTTAATGGGGGAAGACTGTAACATTTCAGAAAATATAAAATATAATTTTTGGAATTTAATAGTAAAATAATATTTTTCCCGAAAACTGCCCGATTTGCGAAATTGGGGTTTTCGAAAAAAAGGTATAAATATATACCGATAATTGTGAAATAAATAGAAATTAAAATGATTTATAAATTTAAAAATATATTTTAAGGATTTGGCATTTTAAAAATTTATTATATGCAGTTTCGATAAAAACCCGATTAGTGCACTGCTAATCGCGATTAAGCTAAATCCGTGTTTCTATAGTTTTCATGGTTAGTGCACCATGACATATTACATGTTATTTTATTTATATTGTTTTTATTTGGGTGTATGTGTTTTGGTGAAAAAAGAGAAAGAAAAGGTGTCATGATGAGTGAGGAGAGAGAAAGGAGATATAATGCTGACTTGGAGAGAGAGAGAGAGTGAGAATAATTGAGAGAGAGGGGGGGCTGCCTCATTCTCTTCCCCCATCTCTTCTTTTTTTTCTTTATCTCCTTCTTCATATTCCTCACCCTCATCTCCCTCCACATTCAAACCCTAAATCCATCTCTAAATCACCACCAAAATCCTATACCCCTTTCACAAAAAAGGATCACCCCTTCAACTCTACCCAATGGACCAAGAAAAGTGAGATTTTGAGAACATTGAAGAACTAGGGTTTTGCTTGGGTGTAACCATGAGGTATAATCACTTCCACTTAGTTGGTTTTTAGTTTCTTGTGTTTTAGATCAATTAGAAGTTGAATTGGTTGGGTGGTTGTGGAGATAGAAATCCTTAGAGAAGGTTTGGGTTTAAAGATAGTTTTAGTGAACTCTTGTGGCTGTGCAAGACCTGAGACTTTGTATGGGAAACCAAAATACGGATTTGGAATTTGAGTTCATGTCGATTTGTGAGAATAGTGATGGTATTTTAGGATCTGGAGTGACCCGGGTGACCTGAAATTTTTTCTGAGATCACAGAGGGATGTGCAGGTGATATGGAGCATACCCTAGAGACGCAAGACCAAACCCTAACACCTGGGCCGCAAATTTAATCCCCTGGGCCACAATTTGCGGCCTGGACCCTTCATTTTGGGTTCTTTCTTCGTCTGTAGCTCCTATGTCAGTAAAATAGACCTTCTACGTATGAAACTTTGACCAATTTGGCCTAGGGTAAAATCTGGGAGCGTTTTGGTGTGTTTTTGGATATGTTTTCCGCATTTTGAATGATGAGTTTTGATATTTGGATTTGTTTTTGGTTGTTGGATGTTTGAACATCAACAACAAGGGTCATTTGATTGTCTTTGCACGCGTAAGCTATAGGTTTTAACCTATGAGCGAAACGTGTGCCGTTTTGGGTTTTCCTCCTTGATTTTAATACGCATTGCGACTGTTTATTATTGTAGGTACCTTCACATGGATTCCGAAGTGACGGAGCGTGGCGTCAACGACTTCGGCATGCAAGAAGCAAGGTGAGTGGATCTATATCCACGGAGGAAGTCGGGTGGATGGCGTATAGCACTCCCGCAAAGTTTTGGTGGAAACCGATTTGTAGCTTATGGTTAAGAAAACCTATATTTAGAAACTAGGGTTAGAGTTAAACGATAGTTAGTGAAACCATATTAGAAACTAAGGATAGTTAGAAGTGTTATAATACGGCTAATATGTGATGACGGTATTTGAGAATGATGTCTGATGATATTGTCGTTTAGGATACTATAGGACTAAATAGTCGACGTAGATGTGTCATCCGAACCATACATATTTCTAAACTAAAGAATCGTATGCATCTTTTAAACAGATACCTTGAAGGACGTTACGGAATTTTAAATGATATCTTTTCCTTAAAACACCGTAACCCCTATTTTCAAAACTACAATTCCCTTCTTTAAAAATCGGATTGTATGGTTCGGGTGTGTATGTTAGATTAGATACTTATACTTTTAGTAGAGATAGAATGTTATGTAAACTTGACTTGATGTGAGATACAAATGCGATGAAGGAATATAAGACGGATATGATGACACGACGATGTTTTGGTATACGGATGCGAATCGACTGAGATGGTTGATACCGTGCCAGTTCCTCTGATACGAGGTCGTTATGGAAGTGACCAGGGACATAGGTATATAGATGCATATATATACAGAATGTTGTTAATCATGGATGATAGGCCGTACGTGATATTAGGCTGTACCCTCATTTTTCTTATAGGATGATAGGATCCCTATTGGTTTAATGCCGCCGTACGATGATTTTCCGTGCTTGACGAGTTGACTTGATGATTGATCCATACCCTTGACTAGAGATTTCCGTACGATAGATCTTACCGTACGTGATGTTGTTAGGCTGGATGCCGATTGATAGATTCTCCGACTCGGCCATGCTAGATACGTATATCCGTCAGCATTTGCATATGTTTTACCTTATGCTGCATTCATATTATTCTCATTGCATCGCTTATACCTGTGCTATTACACCTGCACCATTATCGATGATGCGTATGTTACACGCACACAGATTTGTAGGCTCACACACTTCATCATCGATAATTGACATGTCACTACATAGTAGGATTGCTGCATTATGCTATTACTCTTCGCATAACATACTTGCGCATATACACATTGTATATCCATATTGGTGCACATTTACATTGATACATCCATACTTGCGGATATACACATTGTATATCCATATTGGTGCACATATACATTGATACATCCATACTTGCGGATGTACACATTGTATATCCATATTGGTGCACATATACCTTGATACACCCATACTTGTGCACATACGCATTGTATATCCATATTTGTGTACACATACATTGGTACATCTATACTTGCGCATATACATATTGTACCTACATAGATAACTGGTTTTACTGGGAAATTGGGAACCGCATGTTGTATTTTAAAAACTGGAATCATTTAAAAGAGCGGTTTTCCCTTAATATGTCATATCACTGTTCCATGTGCATGTTACACGGATATGCTCGCATTTCTCTTATATGTCGCATACATCATGCTCTATTATTTTACGCATTGAGATATACTGTTTTCATGAGATTTCTGGATTTGAGAACCGTGGACATTTCAAAAGAGATTATGTGTTATTTTAAAAACCCGGTTTCTCTTGATATGATATTTCAGTGCGTCCACCATCTGTTTTCTCGGTTCTGAGAGCGACATGTGAAATCCGATTCGAGGAGGCGTATGAGGCCGATTGCGGGTACATGGTGGACCCGGTATGGTAACCCGGGGCGAGAGAAAGATTTCGTGTGGATGACGATGAGCCTGGCAGAGGGACTACTACCTACCGGTGATGGTATTTTGGCTCGGCGGATATCCGGAGGATACCGACCGGAGTCGAGAGATGATATGGGCCGATCCGGACTAACGGAGCCCATGGGCCGATCCGGACTGACGGAGCCCGATATATGAGGATTTACGTGCCAATGCTAGGCACCGTTTTCATGATGTTTTCGAGTGTCGATACTAGGCACTTAGGTTCCATGATTTTGATGTGTCGTGAGGGACACCATTGATATATATCCTCATACTTTCATGCACACTCTTTTAGGATATTTGCGTGCATACAGACATTGATTATATGGGTGGACGAGATCCACATGCATACATACATTGATTATATGGGTGGACGAGATCCACATGCATACATGCATTGATTATTACTGTTGGATGTTATCCGCATGCATATAGGTATTGACTACCTTGTTGGCACATATACAGACCCGATCACCCTAGATATCATAGTATTACCTTTATGATATAGTTGACCTATGAGTCGTTGTTTATTCGATTTCTATCTGTTGATATTTTTCTATTCACGAGTTGGCAATTCACCCCCGTTGTGCCACAGTTCTTGCTGGTTCACCGCTCGGATCAGTAGCGGCTTTGCTGGCACACAATTGCATTCGGGTGTTTTGCATTGGTAGGTGGGACATTTGTATCGTACCCACTCTTTTATTTTTATTTCACATTTTATCTATTAGACTCCATCAATCAAAACTAGTAAATTGTATAAGTAATGAGACTTAGTGAGATTGTGGTTGCGAGATTTGAGCGATGGTGTTATATTCGCTTTTGGGATTATGTCTTGCTTATTTCTTTGTCTTTTTGTGGTGAACTTCGCAATTGGGCGTCGTATACTTATTTATACTGTATTGCGTGGTTGTGATCCGCCATTTGGCGAAGAGCTAGCTCCCGCTTGGGGATGCCTTTATCATTATTATGTATTTATGGTTTTGGATCGAAATATACAAAGGAGGTGTTACCAAAATTTTTAAAAGACGAAACATGTTTTCAGACTAGAAAATTTCACTTGCATCATTCATTTTTTTTTTTATGCATTTAAGCACATTTGATTTCATTATACCTTTATTTCAAAAACTGCACCTCCTTTATTTTCTTAAAAAGGTTTAGATTTCTGGGTTTCAGCTTACTTGGATTCCGTTACGCCTTTAGACGTTGCGTGACTCAAGTGCTGGTCACGAGCTAATATTTCGGGTCGTGACATACACGAAGGTTGTTAAATATCGGATGGTATCATTCGGTTCTAACAACCGTCGTATAGTCTATATAAAGAGAAGATTCAATCGTATGATAACCGATAGATGTAACATTTCAGAAAAATAAAATATTAGTTTTGAAATTTAAAGAATTAAAATAATAAATTTTATGAATATTATAAAAAAAAGTATGGAAATTAGTTTTAATGAAATGGCATGATTATATATATAGTTTGGAAAATATTTGGAAATTAATATGAATTATTGATTATGAAAGCATTTATTTGATTTGGATATTTTATAAATTATTATACAATTATTTGTACACAAGTTTAATACTAAACTTGATTAATATTATACTAATTATGTATTAACCATGTTTATGTATTATGACATGCAACATATCATATTGCAACACCTTTTCATATTTGTAGACATGGATTTATTTTCATTTGCTTTTAATGGTTTTGTTTTGTTTCTAGAAAAGAAAAAGAATAAAGATAAATAAAATGGTGGGGACATGAGTGCATGGGGGTGAGAGAGAGAGAGAGAGAGAGAGAGAGAGAGAGAGAGAAGGTTCTAGCACCTTGAGCCACCATGTTATTATTTTCTTCACCTCCTCATCCTCTTCTTCATTTCTTCTTCTCCTCCTCCTTCACCCTCCATCACCTCCTCTACCACTGCAAACCATCCCCAAAACCAATAACCATCTTCACAAAAATCCTTCCTTACTTCACTACAAACACCATGGTGAAGTCATGTTAAGACTTTGAACACTTTGGATCATCTAAGGTTTTCCTTTAGTTGCTCCATGAGATAGAACCTTCACATTTCTTCAATGTTTTTAAGTATCGTAAGCTCAAGTGTAGTTTATAGTTAAAAAGGTTTAGGTTTAAGATATTGGAAAATTCTAGAATGAGATTTAGGGGATGTTTTGAGTTATGGAGGTGTATTTGAGATCCAGTTAGTGACCACAACCCTTCTAGTGTTAGAATTCTGGACCAAACCGAGTTTAGAAATCCCAAACATGAACTTGAAATTTTTCGATATCGGGTTTTTGTGGGAATGTGATGATAAATTAGGATCTGCTATGACCCGGAGATCTTGAAAAATATTTAGCAAATACAAAGAGATGTGCATGCAAATAGGAGCATACCCTAAAGACCCGAGCCCCAAAATCCCTTCTTTGGCCGCCAAAAATCGCCTTCTGGCCGCAAATTGCTGCCTGGCCATGTAAATTAAGTTCCAGGTTTGGTCCATAACTCTTTTATCTGGTATTTAGATCTACCACATATGCAAAATATCCTAATTCAATCTAGGGTAAAATCTAGAAGTGTTCTTCCAGGTTGATGTTTTCGTTTTGCGACTTTTATTAACTTGAGTATTGGTATTTGCGTTTTTTCTCGGTCGTTTGACGTTTATACGTCAACGTCGAGAGTTGTTTGGTTATTCTTGCATGTGTAGACCATAGGTTCTAACCTATGTGCGTTTCGCTCGCCATATCGGTTTTCGGACTTGATTTTGACGTTGATACGATGTACGTTGAACTGTAGGTACCTTTGCGTGGACTTCGGGACGACAAGGGAGAGCAAGGCATTCATCGACTTTGGCTAAAGCGAACATAGTAAGTGAGTAGATATATATCTATGGGGGAAGTCGAGTGGATGGCGTATAGCACCCCCGCAACCATAGTGATAGGATACTTATATATATATATATATATATATATATATATATATATATATATATATATGTTTCATGTTGTATAGGTATACTTAGCTAATAGAGTTCTAGGAGGCTATAGGTTAGAATAAGCGTACTCGTAGAAAGGTATACCCTTAGTCCTCTTTCTTTTAGTCTGGAACCTTTAGGATTTATGATGTTACACACACACACACACTTGGTATGATATGTGTGTATACACACACACATATACGCGTAAGATGAGGATATGGTATGATAGAAAGATATGAGTCGATATGATCGGGCATTAGGTCGTGAGGTTATGACTGATGATCTGAGAATGAAATACCATGTTATGATATGAGATTTTACATGATCATTAGGCGATATACACATAACATGTGATGATATGTGACTGGATGAGATGATAGAATGTATGTGACCATAGATCCGCACCCTTGAATTATGATACTGTACGAGATATGAAGTATATGATAATTGACCCGTATTCTCGATTCGATGATACCGTATGAGATATGATATATATGATGATTGGCCCGTACTCTTGTTTCGAGGATATCGTAGGACGGATTATACCATACGAGATATGATATATATGATGATTGATCCACGCTCTTGACTCGAGGATGCCGTATGAGGGACTATATCGTACGTGATATTACGTGATATTATGAGACTGAATCGCCGACTGATAGATGTATCGACTTGGAAATATTATAGATTTCTAATCACTTTCGACTCAGGATTTGTGTAGTCTTTTAATCACTTAAGTAGATATTAGAATATAATTAGAGCCATATCTACTTTCAAAACTAGCGGATCATTATTCATTTTCAAAAGACAACCCCAGAAGGATGTTACGGATTTTCAAAAGGTATCTTTTTCTCAAAAAAACACTATAACCCCTATTTTTCTAAAAACATAAAAACAACGATTCGTGCTGTTTTAAATACTATAGCTGTATGTCTCGTATGTAGTTATATATTTTATACTATTGCGTTATTGTTTACTTTTCTGTTATGCTCATATTATTCTCTTTTGCATTCGAAATACATGTTCTTTTCATTATGACCTCATCTGTTAGGATATATGCACCATTACTAATGATGTGCATATTGCACGTATACTTACTTGCCGGCTTACATATATTATTATCGATAATTGCCATACCACGCACACATTAGAATTCGATACTTCATTCGTACAACTGGATAACTTATAGCTAAATAGTATTGCTTAGCACTCATTATATGACCTGCTAGTTTAGATATTGCATTTCTTATTTAGTTAGATGCCACTTTCATATATACATTCTGGTTATGCACTATAGATTGGCTCTGTGCCGGTATTCGTTTTTTCATTATTGGCTCATATTTATGAGATTTTGGTTTTCATAAGATTTCTGGATTGGGAAACCGCATGCGAAATTGAAAACTTGTGATCATTTTAAAGAAAGATGCGGTTTTTCTTGATATAATGTATGGCGTCCACCATGAGTTTTCTCAATTCTCGAGCTATATGTATACCCGATTCGAGGAGAGAGGAGGCACCGTCTGCGGGTACATGGTAGGCCTGGTACGGTATCCTGGGACAAGAAGATCTATAGAGAGACGTTGAGTCTGGCAGGGGAGCACTACTGACCGGTGATAGTTTGGCTCGGTGGATATCCAGAGGATACCGACCGGAGTCGTGAGATCAGATGGATATGAGGGCTAATCCGATAAGACGACGCTCGAGATATAAGGATTACGTGTCGCTGCTGGACATGGTTTTCATGATGTTTTTGAGTGTCGATACTGGGCACTCAGGTTTTATTATGATTTGGTGTGTCGTTGCTGGACACACGTTGGATGATGCATTTATACATGATACACATGACATGTTTCCACTTTATGACACGGACACGAGTACATTGGTATTATACTTATTCTTATATTGTTACCCTTGTACCACTCGACACATTATATTATTATTATATTACTGTATTACCTAGGAGATCGTCATACATTTGATTTCTATCCGGTGATATTTTCTACTCACGAGTTGGCAACTCACCCCCATTAGCCAAAGTTTTCTTGCAGGTTTGACCACACAGGTCCCGTGGTGGTTTTGCTGGCATACCGCTTTCTTCTGGGTGATTGCTTTGGTAGGTTGGGTACACTTGCATTGTGACCACCAGTTGTACTTGTATACTTATTCAGTTGTATCTAGTTAAAAACTCCATCAACCAGACTATATATATTTGGTAGACTTAGAAACCATAGTTTGTATATTCTTTTGGACTTAGAGTCACGCTCATGTATTTATTCTTTATTTTTGGTTTCTTTACTTTCTTTTCTGTGTTTTGATCTTCTCTTTTGGCATCGTATATCTTTATTGCGTGGTTGTGTTTCCGCTTAATGGCGAAGAGCTAACTCCCGCTTGGGGATGCCTTTTATTATTGCTTGTATTGCTTTCGGGTTAAAGTTTACAAAAGAGGTGCTGCCCAAATTTCAAATGACGAAAATGTTTTAACTACGGTATATAATTCACTTATGTTTCATATTATATTACTTATGTATTTAAAGAAAGAACCTGATTTCATTAAACCTTTATTTCAAAACTTCACCTCCATTATTTTCCCTAAAAGGTTTAGATTTCTGGGCTTTTGGCTTACTTAGATTAGGTGGAGTCCTATAGACTTCACGTGATTCAAGTGCCAGTCACGTGTCTTTTCCGGTTCGTGATAAAGTTGGTATCAGAGTGTTAGGTTTAACCTTGATTCGAGTCTAGGTTTGACTATGCGGAGTCTGGGGCATATATATATTTCGGAACCTAGGCTTGACCTTTTGCGGAACTTAGACTTGGCTAAGGGGATATTAGACTCGAACTTTTGTCGTGTAGGTTGACCTTAGTTGATGGAGTAGGTAACTTAAGTAGAGTGACGCACTGTGTATATGTTCCATGACAAACTTACGATACACTGCTCCGCTTAAGTAGCCTTAGGATGTATATTTCTTAGGCACCGTATTTCTATTCTTTCCTATGATCTATCCTCATCGATATCGGATTGTGGTTTATGTTACATTGGCTACATGAGCAGAGAGAGCTGCGGCTAGAGATACGGTCAGAGCAAGTTCGTCAGGGATGAGGACTGACCAGGATGTATTCCGGTGACGTATGAACGCATTGATTTATTGTTTCACTAGAATTTCTCGTTGACACGAACGTTCGGGATCTGCACCATATGATCGGGCCATTGGTAGAGGCCAGTCAGATTGTGAAGACTATTGACATACATCTACTTCATAAGATTAATGTGTTGTTTACTGTGCGGACAGATGATCCAGCTGTTGCTGAGTTTGATAAGATATCGCCTCCAGATTTTTGAAGCTAATGCAGCATGAGTTACACGTAGGGATGTGATAGAAGATTACTAGTCACCCTTGGGTAAGTGACAAGGACATTTTGTTGGTTTAGAAGCACCGATGCAAGATCATTAATTGACTAGCTTCAGTTAGAAAGGGACCTCACTCAGACGTGTCGTGAGTCGATCGAGAAGGACAAGTAAAGGCATATTCCTCTGATGACTTGGATGAGTTCCCGAGGATATAATTGGTCCATATTGAAGGGAAGCGGAATAAGAGGTTCGTGCAAAATATTAATGAGTTGTGGTTCCACTCCGTTGATGTCAGAGGTTAGCTACGTATACAGATGCGTTAATGCAGCTGTTTCGGACGAGAAATGGATTAGGTAAAGAGTGCCAACTTCCGGACAGTCTAGAAGAGATGAGATTGGGAGAGACCTTGACAGGATCTTTCTGGAATGTTACACGATAAAGACATGGACCCAGGATTGGTCGAATCACACATACTCGGTAGGGCAGAGAATGCCATCATTGTGTGCTACTTTACAAGTGGCCATGTAAATTGGCCAGGAGATGTTCAAAGAAGTGTCTGAATGGGACTGTTCTGTCGCTACTCCTAATCGGGTTGACGAGCCGATGAGTCATGCAAATAGTGATCCATAGAGATAAACGAGGATCTAAGATCAGAGGATGCTAGACCGTGGGCAGGAGGTAAGTAGATGTTCTTGTTCTGGCAGCCTGTGGTGCACCGGCACTTTTCGACATTAAAGGAGGTGTACATATACGTCAGTTAGTTATGAACCACGTCTTAGTGATTCGGATATCATGTTTCCATTGTTTTGATTTTGGCATTTTAAGCATTTAGTTTCATGATTAATATTTCCTATGTGCACTACGTTTGCGCTTAGTTCGTATCTTTATATATCAGTAGTACTAATTTTCATTTTCGTGCATACTCATTTGCACTCAATTATGATTTTTATGCACTCTGAGATAATTGAGTTTGATTTTGTGCATATAGTATGCACATGTTTACGAGTTTATATACCGCGGTATACTAGATTTTGATTTGGTGTATGTTGTGTACCGTTGATTTCGATTTTGATACTCGATATTCGTTTTGTGCACTATGTACACTCGATATTCGTTTTCGTGCACCCTAGTGCACTAGATTTATGTTTTCATGCTCCCTGTGCACTCGATTTAGATTCTTGCGCGCATTTGGCACACTTGATGTGATTTTGTGCACAACAGATGCATTTAATCAAGATTCTTCATGCATATTAGATGCACTTGATATTGTTGTCGTGCACACCCGTTGCACTTGACAGATACTTTCATGCACACCCGTTGCACTTAGTTTTGTTTCTGTGCACATTCGTGACACCTGTATTTGATTTCGATTTTCGTGCATAACAGATGCACGTGGAATTTTTATATATATACCATCTGAGGTCGATTTCTTTCGAGCATTGTGTTTTTATGACATATATTATATTATATAGTAACTGATCAGGACTAGTCTGAGGACAGTACCTAAGTATTTTTGCATGCATTGATATTTGTGAGGGGATTTCAAAAGAGCTATAGTCTCAATATTTTCCTACGTGTTCATGAGTGATATGAAAATTTACAAGAAAACCCTTCCCAGAGTCATTTTCAAAAGGCGAACGTCTACGTTAAATAAAGGATATACAGATATATATAGTTATTTCTTTACAAATGAACGTGCGCTACTTGTGCCACGATATGCACATCACACGATGATTTGAAAAGGATTTTTCATGCACTTTTATTCAGTTGTTTTGACGATTTCACAACGATTCGTACTATATATATGTTATAGTCCTAATTATATTATAATTGATTTTAATAGTATATTTTGAAACTGGTATTTTCGCATTAACTCCCATGATGGCGTGACGCTTGACGAAGTTCCGATTTTGAGTTTTGTACTCGTTTTCATGCGCATGCATTGCTCTACGATATATCTTATATATTCATAATTTCGGAACCCCGTTGATTTGATTGTTTTACTGAAATATTTTAGTATTTAGGGGGGTTTAAATTTAAATTCGGGAACCGAATTTATTTAAGGGGAGAAATTGCAACATTTCAGAAAAATAAAATATTATTTTTGGAATTTAAATAATTAAAACAATAAATTTTATGAATATTATAAAAAAAAAGTATGGAAATTAGTTTTAATGAAATGGCATGATTATATATATAGTTTGGAAAATATTTTGAAATTAATATGAATTATTGATTATGAAAGCATTTATTTGATTTGGACATTTTATAAATCATTATACAATTATTTGTATACAAGTTTAATACTAAACTTGATTAATATTTTACTAATTATGTATTAACCATGTTTATGTATTATGACATGCAACATATCATGTTGTAACACTTGTACATATTTGGAGCCATGGATTTATTTTCATTTGCTTTTAATGGTTTTGTTTTGTTTTTAGAAAAGAAAATGTCACGACCCGAATTTGGTGCGTGACCGGCACTTAGATTGTATGACATCTCAAAATGTCGACACAATCTGAGTAAGTTAGAAAACCAAGATCAAAAACCTTATATGCGGAATAATAAATTTACTATTTTAAAGTGAGAAGAATGAGGTAGCATGTCGAATGATTTTTAAGAGATGAAATTTAAACAACTCATTTTTTTTAGCATTTAAAATTTCGACAACACCTCCATTTTTAATTATAATTAAAAGCAGTTATATAAATGTTAAATAAGTGGCCTCCCGAATTGGGAGCAAAACAACGCTAAAAGGCGGAAACCATCACACAATAACAATACGATGCTCAAAGCGAAGAACATATGCATAAGTAAAGAAAGCATCAACTAACACAACTAGCTGATTTCACTCAATCGAATCAAACATATACAAGCATACTTCGTTCTAAGTCAATATAAAGAGTCTGATGGAGTAATACTAGATCCAAAATATATATACCAAAATAGAAAGTTACAACATAGGCAACCCACCTAGCAAGACAAGCTAGAAAATCTGATACGTGTGTCCGCAACACTGCTATGCGTCCACGCGTCTCCTGCAAGGAACTAAGGCACAACGGGGGTAAGTTGCCAACTCAGTGAATAAAACTAACATCTAACAGTTGATACTGTAAGTATGACGAAATAGAGTTAACAGCAAATAAAGGTAAGCATGATGTATGATAGCATATGGAAGCATGAATATGTATTAACTGAATGTATAAAACAATACTGAAATCTCATCAAATATTTCCAAATATTATTAATTTCCAAATAAGATTCATTTTTCCGTGTCCAATATCGACACAAATCTTCTGTTTTTAGCAGGTATCATTCCTCGAACGATTCTGTCAATCAGCAATATCGGTCGGTATCCTCCAGATATCCGTCGTGTTTTACAACTATCTCCGGTATCGAGTATCATCGCTAGGCTCCCCGCCTCACATGCGGCTTTCCTGCCTCTCGGTCTCGACCGAGTCCACCATGTATCTGACTGTATATTCCCCTACTCAGTCTAGATTACGTATAAACCCGCAAACTATAGCCCCCCACTCGATTCGGAGTAAATCCAAATCATAAAAACAACATCTCATGGTGGACTTATCACATCAATCATGAAAACCCGCCTAATGTAACTTAATAATACATAAAACTCAAAACCAGAAATCCTCATAATCCAACACATCTTATGCTACAATTAATAACAATTGAAAGTAAGACATGATAGGTGTCAAATAATAAAAATGATGCAAAACAACCACTATTAATGATGCTAATGGTATGAAGTGAATCATATATGACATAGCAAGTTCTAAGTGGGTACGTGACATGTCAATTACCGATGACGTGTAGTGTAACATGTAGGTATGTGCGCGTGCAACATAACTCATCGATAAATAGTGCAGTGTCCTAGAAAATGTAAGACAATGGCAATTTATAGATATGAATGCATACGATGAAGTTTTTTGTTTTAATTATATACACAATACGAATGGAAAACAATTATAACCAAACTTCTAATTATGGGCATATTACGCCATCCATACAAAATCCCCCGGTAGATATTTAGTCTACTCACCGGAAAAAGTCGACTCTACTTGGATGTCATCAATCCCTTCCCTTTTCTTGCAGCCTCCGAAGTCCCCGCAGTCGAACCTAATATCGAAATTAACTTTCGTATAAAAGCGGCTAAAATCCGATACGGTGAAAACGTGGAAACTAAAATACTTACCTACTAAACGTGTTACGTGATAATATCGTGAACTATCTAAAACCTATACTTAACCTGAGCTAACCCTATTCTGTTCGTAACTGGAAAAACAGAAATCGTGATATGAAATATCCGTATCGTATTTAGAACTATAACCAAAATAAGTGATTTACTTCCAGATCTTATATACAGATTATATAACAAAACTCAAACTGTATCAAATACCCTAAAATATATACAGAGAGCTACTTTAAAAATATCAACACCCAAATCAACTAAAAATACGGCGACGCCGGGGATTTTCTGAATCTCGCCGGTTGAGTTGCAAAGGAATGGGTCCAGGTTTCTATTGTATACTCTAGGTCCAATCTAAAAGTCTACTGTATTATTTGATTTTGTTAAAGATTAACTAAATTATAGCAGATTCAAAACAGAGCTAAAGTCTAACAAATACGACATTACCGATATCAAACATGTTAAACTAAACAGTACAGAAATTTAAAATCTACAAGGTTGGAATTATACCTAATTGAATGATCAATTGAGTGGCTCTTCAATAGATGAACAAGAACACAAGATCCTAGCTTGAGGGTTTGAGTTAAGGAACACAAGTACTTAGCTTTTCTTTTCTTCTCTCATTCTAATTGAGGTGGAGGATATTTACTAAGTATTGTTTCTAAACCTATTATCCAACTGAACAAATATGGAAAATATTAAGACAAGAAGTGATGAGATTAGGAGGAGGTGTCACCATGAAGGATGATGTGTATTCATGCAAGGAGGAGGTGGGGGCATTAGGTTTAACTTGAGTTGTGGTGTGTATGAGGTTCATTATAATCTCAACCATGATTTAGCACATTAACATATTAGCCCTCATACAATTCTAATTCTCACAAGAACTAACACTTTTCACAAAACCCCTCACACTAAATCATATAACACAATGAAGCTAACAATTTTACTAAAACCCTTCTTAAAAACTAATGTTACAAACTAAATATTCAAATTACTTAATTTCATACACTACAGATAAAAGGTCCCCTTTTTTGTTTCAATAATTTTTTTTTAACTTAACATTTTTAATTAAATAAATAAAATAATTAATTATCTAAAATATTTCAAAATATTACAGAAAAAGAATAAAGATAAATAAAAATGGTGGGGACATGAGTGCATGGGTGAGAGAGAGAGAGGGAGATAGAGAATGAGAAGGTTCTAGCATCTTGAGCCACCATCTTATTATTTTCTTCACCTCCTCATTCTCTTCTTCATTTCTTCTTCTTTTCCTCCTTCATCCTCCATCACCTCCTCTACCACCACAAACCACCCCCAAATCTCCACCAAACCAATAACCACCTTCACAAAAATACTTCCTTACTTCACTATAAACACCATGGTGAATTCAAGTTGGGACTTTGAATATTCTGGATCATCTAGGGTTTTTCTTTAGTTACTCCATGAGATAAAACCTTCACCTTTCTTCTATGTTTTTAAGTTTCCTATGCTCAAGTGTAGTTTAGAGTTAAAAAGGTTTAGTTTATGATCTTGGAAAATTCAAGAATGAGATTTAGGATGTTTGAGTTGTGGAGGTGTATTTGAGGTTTAGTTAGTGACCACAACCCTTATAGTGTTAGAATTCTGGACCAAACTGAGTTTAGAAATCCCAAATATGAACTTGGAATTTTCCGATATCGGGTTTTTGTGAAAATGTGATGATAAATTAGGTCTGCTATGATCCGGAGACACTAAAAATATTTAGCAAACACAGAGAGATGTCCAGGCAAATAGGAGCATACCCTAAAGACCCGAGCCCCCAAATCCCTTCTTTGGCCGCCAAAAATCACCTTTTGGCCACAAATTGCGTCCTGGCTATGTAAATTGGGTTCCAGGTTTGGTCCATAGCTCCTTTATCTGGTATTTAGACCTACTACATATGCAAAATATCCTAATTCAATCTAGGGTAAAATCTGGAAGTGTTTTTCTAAGTTGTTGTTTTCGTTTTGCGACTTTTATTAACTTGAGTTTTGGTATTTGCGTTTTGTCTCGGTCGTTTGACGTTTGTACGTCAACGTTGAGAGTTGTTTGGTTATTCTTGCATATGTGGACCATAGGTTCTAATTTATGTGCGTTTTGATCGCCATATCGGTTTCCAGACTTGATTTTGACGTCGATATGATGTGCGTTGAACTGTAGATACCTTCGCATGGACTTCGGGACGACAAGGAAGAGCAAGGCGTTCATCAACTTTGGCTAAAGCGAGCATAGTAGGTGAGTAGATGTATATCTATGGGGGAAGTCGGGTGGATGGCGTATAGCACCCCCGCAACCGTAGTGATAGGATACTTATATATATAATTATATATCTGTTTCACGTTGGATAGGTATACTTAGTTAATAGAGTTCTAGGAGGCTATAGGTTAGAATAAGCATACTCGTAGGAAAGTATACCCTTGGCCCTATTTCTCTTCGTCTCAAACCTTTAGGATTTATGATGTCACACACACACACACCTGGTATGATATGTGTGTATGTGTGTGTATACACACACACACACACATTCATGTAAGATGAGGATATGGTATGATAGAAAGATATGAGTCGATATGATCGGGCATTATATCGCGAGGTTATGATTGATGATTGAGAATGAAATACCATGTTATGATATGAGATTTTACATGATCATTGGGCGATATACACATAACATGTGATGACATGTGACTATATGAGATGATAGAATGTACATGACCATAGATCCGCACCCTTGAATTATGATACCGTACGAGATATAAAGTATATGATAATTGACACGTATTCTCGATTCGATAATGCCGTACGAGATATGATATATATGATGATTGACCCGTACTCTTGATTCGAGGATATCGTACGACGGATTATACCGTACGAGATATGATATATATGATGATTGATCTGCTCTCTTGACTCGAGTATGCCGTACGAGGGACTATACCGTACGTGATACTATGAGGCTGGATCGTCGACTGATAGATGTATCGACTCGGAAATGTTATAGATTTCTAATCACGTTCGACTCGAGATTAATGTAGTCTTTTAATCACTTAAGTAGATATTAGAATATAATTAGAGCCATATCTACTTTCAAAACTAACGGATCGTTATGCATTTAAACACCGTAGCCCCAATTTTTCTAAAAACATAAAAACAACGATTCGTGCTATTTTAAATACTATAACTGTATGACACGTATGTAGTTATATATTTTATACTGTTGCGTTACTGTTTACTTTTCTTCTATGCTCATTTTATTCTCTTTTGCATTCGAATTACATGTTCTTTTCATTATGACCTCGTCTGTTAGGACACATGCACCATTACCAATGATGCGCATGTTGTACGTACACTTACTTGCCGGCTCATACACATCATCATTGGTAATTGCCATACCACGCACACATTAGAATTCGATACTTCATTTGTACAACCGGATAACTTGTAGCTAAATAGTATTTCTTAGCACTCATTATATCACCTGCTAGTTTAGATATTGCACTTCTTACTTAGTTAGATGCCACTTTCATATATACATTCTGGTTATGCACTGAAAATTAGTTCTGTGCCGGTATTCGTTGTTTCATTATTGGCTCATGTTTATGAGATTTCGGTTTTCATGAGATTTCTGGATTTGGGAAACCGCATGCGAAATTGAAAACTTATGATCATTTTAAAAAGAAAGATGTGGTTTTCTTTGATATGATGTGTGGCGTCCACCATGAGTTTTCTCGATTCTTGAGCTATATGTATACCCAATTTGAGAAGAGAGGAGGCACCGTCTGCCGGTACATTGTGGGCTCGGTACGGTACCCCGGGACAAGAAGATCGTATAGAGAAACGTTGAGCCCGGTAGGAGAGCACTACCGACCGGTGATTGTTTGGCTCAGCAGATGTCCGGAGGATACCGACCGGAGACGTGAGATCAGATGGATATGAGAGCCGATCCGATGAGACGGCGCCCGAGATATGAGGATTATGTGTCGCTGCTGGACATGGTTTTCATAATGTTTTCGAGTGTCGATACTGGGCACTCAGGTTTTATTATGATCTGGTGTGTCATTGCTGGACACACGTTGGATGATGCATTTATACATGATACACATAATATGTTACCACTTTATGACACAGACACGAGTACATTGGTATTATACTTATGCTTATATTGTTACCCTTGTACCACTCGATGTCATTATATTATTATTATATTACTCTGTAAGTCGATGTCGCGCACCCCGCGGGTTCGCGGGGAGGCGGAATACGTAAAAAATGATTTGTACGGGTGTCGCAACACCGACTTGAACTTCAGGATCGATACTAAACCCTAACTAGCTAAACTGTATAAGGTTAACTACTCGGATAGGAAGTTATACCTAACGTTACCATGTCCTTCGGGTCTTCTTTGCTATCCTCCTCATCATAAGTTCCAAGGATCGTAACGAATCGATGTCTCCTCGTCGGCCTCCTCGAGTCAAAGACGATCCACCCGAGAGTCTATAGTCTGAGCTCCAACCTCAAATCTGAGGTAACTAGGGCATCTAGTTCTCTAAACTAGATGGTCTAGATGATGTAGAGAGTGTAGATGGATTGGTATGTCTCTAATTGCCCTAGGTTTCTCAACACATGAGACATGAAGGCCTAGAGATAGAAAAAGTAGAGCTTGAGAACGTGAGAGTGAAGAGAAAACATTAGAATGAGATGGCTCAATGTTGTGACCATTTGTGATGAATAATGCATACCAATAATGCAACCACAAAATATCTAGCATGCCTCAAAATATCTCATTGTGTGTCACCCTCATTAGTCGCCTCATGAGTCGCCTAAGAGCCATGCCTCATTTAATGAAATCCTCCATCTCATTTCCTCCACCTCATTAATCTTTTAATCAAAAGATAAAACCCTAATGAGGTATCTTCTTCTAGAAACAATCTTGAGTAAATTATAAGAATGCCCCTCATCCGTATATACATACCCGTACTCGTATTCCAAACAATACGAATATAATGAGACAAAAATAATCCATCAATATAATATTAGGATCTGGTTTAAACCAAAGTCCACTAGTATTATCTGTCCGAATCATCATACATGCACAAGTACACGTACGCAATCGAACCCTGTCATAAAACCATACGACCTCTACATGTTTTGCCCGATGTAGGGAAACCCTTTGTGTGGGACTCTAAAGACTTGATACTACACTGGCAGTGGGTTTAACCACAAGCCGTCAGTGGTACTAGCTGCACGTAACAGCTACCCAGGTATCTGTCGATAAGAAGATCGAAAAGAAAACTCATCCGAACTCTTACTGAGCCTATCTGTGATAATTTCCATACAGTCTGATCTGTTCGTTTAAGAGTATCGCATATTGTGCCGGGGGCGGTAATCGTCAGACCCTTAATAGCGCAATAAGTCTTGTCGGAGTGTAGCCCAAAACACCCTGAGAAACTACTGGAGTACCTACCAGTAAATCACGCTTGCATTGGCCAAGGACTTTATGTAATGGCCTTCCGAACACAGCACGATATCAACCCCCAATACCGGGAAAGAAGAATCATATTTAACCGCCACTGCTTCCAAGTGCTTCGGGACTGCACCCAACTACTACCTGTTTGCACGACTCCTTTGAGCCATGGTAGGGTAGTAAGCTAAGAACAGTGGGAACACACTCGAGGCAAAGTAGAAGTGTTAAGTCAACAGACTATGCTGTACTCATGTCACCTGGGAACTGCTACCCGACGATAGGTATAATACCTACCAGCAGTCCCTTATGAGTCCTGTCCAGTGTACTCATAACCCAATGAGCACTTGCATACTATTTCCAGTACGACGTACTAATGGTTGTAGGACAGACCATCTCCCCTGCTAGGATGAGAAGCGTATACACTAGTCTACTCTGGAGTATTGATGCCCCATCTTGATAATCCTACGACTAGGGACCTGTATAGGATGTACTTTTAGACTACCCAATCCCTACTAGTGTGACTGCTATCACAACGTTGGTAATCAAGCAATGATCCTAAGGGCTCTACCAATATTTATAAGCGATATGCTAAGAAACACATGAACATATTGAGGTAGAAACAAACCAGGTAGCATACTACCATTTTGAGCAAGACTGTTACTATATCCGTGTATATCCTAAGCTTCCAATATGTAATATACAAACCAGTATGATACAATAATGGTCTCTAAGGCATATAACAATAACAATCTCCCACTTTCACTAAGGCTATGTATTGGAATATCGCAGACCTATGATCTCGAATAGCCGCTCGAACTGTTTCTGAGGGATGGCTTTTGTGAGTGGATCTGCAGCGTTGTTCTTTATATCTATTCTTCTCATCTCAATCTCCCGGTGATCAATGATCTCCCTGATCAGGTGGTACCGCCTCAAGATTTGTCTGGACTTTTGATAAGACCTGGGTTTCTTCGCTAAAGCTATATCACCATTGTTGTCGCAATGCAGTGGTATTGGAACAACAATGGTTGGAGCCACTTGAAGTTCAGTTAAGAACTTGCTCATCCATACTACTTCTTTTGCGGCGTCACAAGCAGCGATATACTCCGCTTTCATCGTCGAGTTAGCAACGGTGTCCTTCTTGGAGCTCTTCCAACAGACCGTCCCTCCATTGAGGGTAAAAACATAACCCAACATGGACTTGGAGTCATCCTTGTCACTCTGAAAGTTGGAATCAACAAAGGTTATGATCTGGAGATCTTTTCCGCCATACACCAAGAACATCTCCTTAGTCCTTCTTGGGTACTTGAGAATGTTCTTTACTGCTATTCAGTGCTTCTCCCCTGGGTTTGACGTACCGGCTTATCACGCTTAGTGCGTAAGCAACATCTAGTCTGGTACACAACATCGCATACATTATAGAGCCTACCGCAGAAGCGCAGGATATAGATGTTATGCGAGCCCTTTCCAAATCAGTCTTTGGGGACATCTCTTTGGAGAGGGTGATTTCGTGACAAGCCGGTAGACTACCGCGCTTTGAATCTTACTTACTAAATCTCTTCAATATGGTGTCGATGTACCTGAACTGCAAAAGTCCCAACATCTTCTTAGATCTATCACGATAGATCTGGATCCCCAGAATGTAGTTGGCATCACCCAGGTTTATCATGGAGAACCTCTGTGACAAGAATCCCTTGACTGATTGTAGCATAGAAATGTCATTTTCTATCAAGAGAATGTCATCCACGTACAAGATAAGGAATTCCACAGTTCTTGTTACAAACTTACTATAAATGCATGGTTCATCTGGATTTTTGATAAAGTAGAATTCTTTGACCGTCTCATCAAAACAGATGTTCCAACTCCGCGATGCCTGCTTTAGTCCATAAATGGACTTAAGCAACTTGCACACTTTCTTGCCGCTCCCACTCTGAATGAAACCCTCTGGCTGATCCATATAAACGCACTCTTCTAAATTTCCATTCAGAAAAGTGGTCTTTACGTCCATCTGCTAGATTTCATAATCGTGGAAGGCAGCAATGGAAAGAAGGATCCGAATGGATTTGAGCATAGCCACTGGAAAAAAGGTTTCATCATAGTCCAAACCAGGTCTTTGACAAAAACCTTTTGCAACAAGTCTAGCCTTATACGTTTCAACCTATCCATCTGCACCAATCTTCTTTCTGAAGATCCATTTACAGCCTATAGGTTTTACCCCTTCTGGAGCAATGTCCATACTTTGTTGGTGTAATAGACTCCATCTCGGTCCACATTGCATCCAGCTATTTTACCGAGTCGCCGCTCTGAATGGCTTGCTGGAAGCTAATTAGCTCATCATTGTCAATGATGTAATCCTCTCTATCCCAATCTATGAGAAAACCGTAGTATCTCTCGGGCGGATGAGACTGCCTACTAGTTCTGCGGAGTGGCGCAGGGATGTCCGGTTCCTTTGAAACATCTGGTTCCACCATGCTTTCAGTAATAGTTTATGGTTCTAGAATTTCATCCAGTTCTATTGCGCTCCTACTAGTTTCTTTTTCTAAAAATTGATTTTCCAAAATGTGGGCATGACGAGAACAAAAACCTTTTGTTCCTCCGCATAATAGAAAAGATTCCCCCTGAAGTTTTTTAGATATCCTACAAAGTTACACAGTACTGAGCGTGCCTCAAACTTGTCCGTATGCTGCTTTTTGAAAAATGCTGGATATCCCCATATCTTCAGATACTGAAGATAGGGTTTCTTCCCACTCCACATCTGATATGGTGTGGTAGGCACAGTCTTAGTAGGAACCTTATTCAAAAGATATGTAGCTGATTCTAGTGCATAACCCTAGAAGGATCGCGGCAACTCAGCGTTACTCATCATGGAACGTACCATATCTAATAGGGTTCTGTTCTGCCTTTCCGATACACTATTGTCTTGTGGTGTATATAGAGGACTAAGCTGAGAGAGAATTCCATTCTTTTTTAGGTAATCCAGGAACTCGACACTTAAGTATTCACCAGCTCGATCAGATCTAAGTGTCTTGATACTTTTGCCAATTTGTTTTTCCACTTCATTCTTATATTCTCGGAATTTCTCAAAGGCCTCGGATTTATGTTTCACCAAGAAAACATGTCCATACCTAGAGAAATCATCCGTAAAAGTAATGAAATAGGAATAACTACTTCTTGCATGTGTAGACATTGCACACGTCGCTGTGTATGAGTCCCAAGAGCTTGCTCGCTCTTACTCCGTGTCCAGTGAACGGAGTCTTTGTCATCTTTCCTATGAGACATGATTGACAAGTTGTATAAGACTGATATTCGAATGGATCCAAATATCCCTCTCTATGTAACTTTGTCAACCTTATTTCATTGATGTGACCCAGTCTACAATGCCATAAGAAAGCCTTGTTTAAATCTGGAGACTTTCTTTTAAGTGTGTTCTGGATGTTGAAAACTTGAGTTTGATTTAACACGTATATACCATCCTCTAGTGTACCTGACCCAATCAAAATTTGATTTAGGTGGATGTGGACCACATCGCTTACAAATGTAAAATCATATCCTTCTTTAGAAAATAAAGATACAGATATGATATTACAAACTAGACTAAGTACACACAAACAGTTACGTAAAATCAATTTCTTCCCACTTGTCAATCTTAGGTGATATTCCCTTACGGATACAGTGTCCACGTTCATTCTGTTAGCAACCCTAAGAGTCATATCACCTGCCTTGATAACTCTACGGTTTCTCAAAGCCTATAATGAATTACAGATATGAGATCCTGATCCAGTATCTAGTACCCAGGAAGTAGAGTTAATTGACAAACAATTTTCAATCACAAACACACCCGAAGTCGAAGCCACAACGTGCTTCGGATTCTGGATTCTGGCTTTCCAAGCCCTGCATCCCTTCTGCCAATGCCCTTTCCCGTGACAATAGGAACAATCCTCTTTCCCTACTGTTAGCCCCGAAACTTTTGCTCTACCCTTTCCTTCTACCTTAATGACACCGACTATCGATTTTGTGGAGGTCTTCTTCTTCTCACTCTTGGCTTTCGTCTTGGATCTAGAAGAGAAAGATTCCCCGATAAGCAGAACGGGTGTCTCCCTGGTTTCTTTCAGGGTGTAAGTAGAAGGGAGGGACTGTAGAATCAAGTTAGTACATGACTCATTCTCCAACATGGTCTCCAGGTCCATGAGCTTATCAATATAGCTAATCATTATAGGGACGTGGTCCCCTACAGATGATCCGACAGCCAACCTCGCTTGAAGAAATTCTTTCGAGATCTCATTTCTTGCAATACGAGATTGCTCTCCATATAAAATTTTGTTATGGAGGAAGATGGAAGCTAAATCCATCTTCTCGTGCTGCCTCTGGTTTTCACCATCTACTGAGGCCAACACGAGGTACTTGGCATTCTCACTGTCTTTTTCCTTGTGGTCTTATGGATATTCATATCCGCGATGGTGGAAATTGGACCTGGGACGGCGGGGGCATTAGTAGTAAGGAGGTTGCCCATCTTGTCATAGGTAATGGACATTTGGAAAAACCTTTGCCAGTCAATATAGTCTGGCTCAGTCAATTTATTATCTAGCTGTAACCTATGCTTGGTCACCTGGTCGCTCCAATTAGGAGAGAGAGGAGAAACACTCAACATGATGCTCTTACAAGTTTAAATTGATACCGAACCTGTTATGCAAAATCATATCTGTTTCTTTATTAGTAAAGAAACGATAAAATTTTGTATTGTTGGATAATGTTTTGAACATTTCCTATATCAAAAGTTGATCAGTTCAGGCACGTTATCTAAAAGCATTAATGTTCTAAATCAAACTACAGTTCTTAGTATACGGAACACACAGAAGAGGAAGAGTTCAGAAATGAACGGATCCTTCTTCAGGCATTGTAGACTAGGTCATATCAATGCGATCCGACTGGCTGAAGTTACATATTAGATGCATATTTAAATCAATTTGAATTTACATCTTATGAAACATGCCAGTCATGTCACAGAGATAAGATGACCATAGCTCCGTTTACTGGAAACAGAGAAAAAGTTTGTAAACTCTTGGGACGATACATGTTGATGTATGTAGGTCCTCTGTCTACACATGCCAAGAGCGGTTCTTTGTACTTCATTACATTCTCTGATGATCTCTCAAGATTCAGACATATGTTCCTGTTGAAACACAATTCCGAACCTTTTGAGATATTCACAGAATATAAGCTAGAAGTAGAGAACCAATACGGGTATAAGTATTATGTCCTTTGATGTGATCAGGGAGGAGAATACTTGAGCACGGAATTCCTGGACTATTCTAAAGGAGAATGAGATTCTCTCTCAGCATTACTCCTCCGAATACACCATAGCACGATGGTATATCGGGGCGGAGCAATCACACCCTATATGATAAGATGTGCTCTATGATGAGTACTACTGAGTTACCTGTTTCATTTTGGGAGTTATGCACTTGAGAAGCTGCATGCCTATTGAAAAGGGTTCGAATCAAATCAATTGCCTACCACTTCATATGTGATATGGAAAGGGAAGAGCCCATATCTTAAGTTAGTTAAGATTTAGGGTTGTCCGGCCTATGTCTAAAAGCAAAATCCGGACAAGCTCGAGGCAAGGTCTGTTATGTAGAACTGGAAGTGTTCCAGCCATACAAACTGCAGCTGATGATTTGATAGAACCAAAGGATTCAGTAGATTCCAACGAACCTCAGCCTCTCCGCCGATCTAGTAGGGTTCCTCACCCACCTGAGAGATACTTCGGTTTCTCTATGACAGTGGGAGCGAGGATGGCATCATGAGATGATGACCCAACTAGTTTCGAGCTGGCCATCAGGAGTGAGACTCTGTAAGAATGGCTGGATGCTTAGCGATCTGAGATGGAATCCTTATACACCAACAAAGTATGGACTTTGGATGCTATATCTGAAGGGTTAAATCCCCATCAGGAGCAAGTAAATCTTGAGAAGATTACTTGGTGTACATGGAAAAGTTGAGACTTCCAAAGCTAGACTTGTTAAAGGTTTGCATTATTAACCAGCTATGGATTTTGTTGAAACCTTTTCTAAGTAGCTATGCTTAAGTCCATCCAGATCCTACTTGCCACGGCTACATACTATGACTACGATATCTGGCGGTTGGGTGCCATGACTGCTTTTCTAAATGATGTTTTAGAAAAGAACGTCTATAAGTACACAGCCAGAGGGCTTCGTAGACAGTGGGAACAGCGGAAACGCGTACAGGATGCTTTATAGGATAAAGCAGGTATCGCGGAGTTGGAACATCTATTTTGATGTGTTAGTCAAAGAGTTTGGCATCATCAAAATGGTAGATGAATCTTGTATAAACAAAAAGGTAGTAGGGAGTATAGTGACGATCCTCGTAGAGTACGTGGATGACATGCTCTTGATAGGGAAGGAGTTTCCTATGCTACGCTCGGTCAATCTCCGCTTATCACAATGATTCTCCATATAGGATCAAAGTGATACCTCCTAAATCCTGGGTTTTGGATCTATGAGATAGATCTAATTGGATGTTAGAATTCTCACTAGTTGTAGTGAGATGGTATCAACCGATCCTGGGGAGAATCACTGGAAGGGTTCCAAGGTGATAAGGACGACTGAGAGTCAGTCGCAGGCATTGTCTTTACCCTCAGTAAAGGGACGGTATGTTGGAAGAGTTCCAAGCTAGATACCGTGGCACACTAGACGATAAAGGCTGGATACATCGCTACTTAAGATGCTACCAAAAAGGCTGTCTGGGTATATATTAGTTCATGAGATGAACTTTGTTCCTCCCATTGTATGACAATGGAGTTGTGGCTTAAGCCAAGGAACGCCGGTCCCATCAGTGATCCAGACATATTCTAAGGCAGTGTCACCTGATCGTGGAGATGGTTGATCTCTAGGGTGATCAAGGTAAGGAGAGCAGACTCAGAGGACAACACGGCGGATCCACTCACAAAGGCCTTTTCCCAGAGAGAGACTTCTATGGGATGGTTGAGTATGAGATACTACAACCACTGCTATCAGATGGCCCTAGTGCAAGTGGGAGATTGTTAGTTATATGTATGCCCTAGAGGCCATTACTATACATAGGATGTATATTGTAGTGATGCTGGGACATATATAGGGAGGACTTTCTTGCTCGACATGATAGTATGCTATCTGGTTGCTCTTTACCTTAACGTGTATACTGATTGTCTCTCTGTTACATGTTGGTAAAGCCCTTAGGATGTGTACTTGACTACCTGGACTATGATGCGGATCATACTAGTGGGGACAAGGTAGTCCATAAGTACATCCTTCAAGGTCCCTAGTCGTGGATATATCGAGACGGGGCATCGATATACCAGAGTAGACTAGCGTATACCTTCTCGACCCATACAGATGGGCGATGGATGATCCCATATCCATTGGTGTTTGACATCAGAGATGATATACGGGTGCTCAGTGGAGACTGGGTACACTGGACGGACTCGCCGAGAACTCCCAGATGGTATTATACCTTACGTCAGATGGCAGTTCTCTGGTGACACTGGTACAGAGTAGTCTGTTGACCCGAGATCGTCATAGAGTCTTGTGTGGTTCCCACTGTGCTTTGATTTCCATCTTACCACGTCCAAGAGGGCATGCAAAACGGTGGTTTTTGGGTACAGTCCCGAATCACATGGAGGCAATGAGCGATAGGAGGGGATTCATCTCTCCCGGTATAGGGAGTTGATGTTGCGCTGTGTTTGATTGGCTATAATAGGAAATCCCTGGCCAGGGTTGCTGAGATTTACTGGTAAGTGTTACCAGTAGTATCTCGAATTGTTATAGACCTCATATCGACACGACTTATCGAGCTATTGGGGTCTGACGTTTACCACCCCTAGGCGAGATATGCGACATATCAGACGATCAGACCGGACTGTACGGGAAGTGTTACTGGTTGGATTCACAGGAGTGTGAGCGGGCTTGCTCGTCGATCTTCTGATCGCTCAATACCCGGGTGGCCGTTACGTTTAGCAGACCGCTTGCGGCTTGTGGGTGTTTGATATGATCATCACCTGCTGCCAGCGTATTGACGAGTCTTTAGAGTCCTACACAGAGGTTTCCTGGCTCAAGCGAAACGAAATAGGAGCGCATATGAGATATGTGCGGGACCGAGAATAATGCGTGTATGTGATACCGCATTCTATTCTCGCGATGAATGTATCGAATGGTTATATGCGATATTACCTAGTTATCAAATCGAGGGTTGATTCGATAAGCCGATACATTGGATACCAGTCGGTTATATGTGATATGACCGGATCGTTAAATCAAGTGTTGATTTAATGATTTAATGTATAATTATATATTTGATATATTACTTTGCATTAACTAGTATTGGTTCACTTTAAATGGATATTCTCACTCGGTAGTGCACATTGTATATGTGATATACTTTTGTGCACTTGATTGTATCATGTTTGATGATACATGTTTGCTAGGGTTTTTGTGTAAAGATCAAACCATGGTTACATGTTAATGGTTAGGGTTTTTATTTTCTTATTCATTTATTTTATTATTTATTCTTTTTGGAAAATTATTAGCATAATGCAAAATGGTGGCTTTCTTTGGATGGATGTTGAAGCTTCATGAAGCTTTGACCAAGTGACCATTTTGTCTCCATGCTTAATCCTAACCATTCCCACTAACCGTGATTTATTCTCTACACTTGACCATGGTTATTGTTATGATAAGTATTCATTTACTTTTTATTTTTGAATTAACTTATCATAATATATATTATCTTCTTCTTCTTCTCTTCAAGATGAAGAAGCTTGACTTCATCAATGGTGGATTGATGAAATGAGTGAGAAATCCAATTCTAAAGTCTACTCACTTCCTATTTCTTCATCCTCTACCTCTTGCCAAGTAGTAGAGTGTATTTTCTTCACAAGTTTCATGACTTGGTGAAGTGGGAGCTTGATCTTGTGATGCTTCGACGTAGATCATCTTCGGCACGAAGCAGACGACCTTGCCCGCCCATTTCTCCGATGAAGCCGACGCTAGAGCCCGGGATTGCATTTGGACAGCGAGGAGACTTCATTGCGGAGCTATGGAGGTGGAGGACCGGATCTACAAAGGTTGTATTTCCGTTCACTTAGTAAATTAGTTTACTAGTTGCATCTTTCGCCTAGATTTCTAGTTAACGATCCGTATTAGGGTTTCTCGGCACCCGTAAAATTATAAATTGGCATGGTTGATGCCTTGTGAGACCTCTTGAGAGTGCCTAGGAACCCTACAAGTGGTATCAGAGCCTAACTAGAGCCTTAGGCGATGCGTAGACGAAGTTTGAAACCCGAACGAACCCGAAACCCCAATTTTTCACCCTCTCTGGACTTTTTCTGAAAAAGTGGTTTTTTCCAAATTAAAAATTCTTAAAAAAATCATCAGGGAATATTATGAATTACTGTGAAGCACGTGACATTGATTCGACAGAAGAGCCGCGGAACCGCGGCACCACCCTGGCTTGTGCGGCGGTTCCGCGGCAAAAGTGCTGAATCAATGCACTTGCTTTTCACAGTAATTAGTTTCTGGATGTGCTGTATTTTATGGGAATTTTTAAAATTTATTCAAGAGTTGAATTTTCTGGGGTGTATTGGGAGTTCGTAGATTCGATCGGATTATCAGATTTTGTCTATGTGGCTTTCCGGATATTTTAGAATATGTTAAAAGGTTTGACCGGATATAAATACCCACTTTTTCCCCTGTCGGGAAATTTCCAAGTGTTGGATTTTTCCGTGGTTTAAAGACATTCTAAGTAGTGCAAGTAACGCGATGGACCCTCTAGAAGACAACAAACATTAACTCAATTATGTGACCGTCTTGAACTGCCCTTTGAACCTTCGGGTTTGGGGCAGTACGGCGTGCCACATGTGAGGCGTTGGCTTGACCCTTCTACGGCTGGACCGTTGGTACTGAGGCACGAACTGAATGTTTTTAGACTTGTTTCATGTGTTGATCTGTATCGGGAAAACTTGGGTGTTTGTCTGTTCGATCGAAAAGTTTAACATTTTCTATTTATTCGGAATGGGATACAATAATTGGAATTCACAATAAGTTATGAGATAACTGAATGAATGTTATAAATCTAGCGGTTTAGTCTCACTTAATCTGTTGCCACGGAATTTTGATGTGATCAAAAGTCCGTCGCAATCACGTAGCGTACGCGGATGCTCGCCGGGTAAACTTAATAGACAGCCTCACTCCATAGCCCCGACCAAGTGACTGTAGGAGAACCCCGTCGCCGAAAGCATCCGTCAGGGTGCTTGCGGTAGCGGTGTTCCGCCTTGGTGCACTTCGTCGACGGTATCGGGGGTGCGGCCGCCTACTAAAGTTTGCGACGAGCATTCGATCAGGATGTCGGGAATCTTGTTGAATTGCCCGACTTGATATTGAAAAGTGTTTTCGATTTTGAGACTAAAATGCGGGGTTTATAATTGTTAGGCATGTAATGACTAAGGTATTCATTTGATTAGGCATGAGATGTCTAAAGAGATTGCGGATTCCGACTGTTGTAGTTTTACACTTTCTTTTCTGTGACCGTAAGTGTAATATGTGATATCGCCGGTTTCGTTGCTATATGTCAACGACAATTGGGATGCGCATATTTACTTACGTTGATGACATGTGATGTTATGTGTTGCTGGATATGTTATATTGGATCGTCGTGTTTGAATAGCCAGGGTTTTTATGTGAGATGAGTGTTTTTCATTTTCATTCATGTAAAAACTTGTATATAATATTCTTTTATTGGGGCACTTCCAGGTTGCGGAAGATGTCACCCTTTGTATATTATTTTCTTTTCCGCACTAGGATAGACCCAAGGAGGGGAGCACAAGTAACCGGGTTCTAGAGTCCAGTGGGAGACCAACTCGAGGAGTCGAGTCCGGGTCTCCTAACTCTAGAATTAGTAGGGTTGCTTGCCGCTCTCATAGGGGTCTAGGGGTGTGGGTTTGGCTATTCATCGCGACCGTGGAATCCGTGTTTTATACTGGCTCGTATTGAAAACACGGACGTCCTAGTATATCCAATATTTCATATGTTTCTTCTGCTGCGATATCTGTGATGTGATCATGTGATGTTCTGTGATGGATACAGTATATAGTATATATGATATATTATATAGGCTTTACTTATGTTTTACACCCGCGCTAGCCCTGCCCCGCTCTGCCGTTAGTTACCTAACCTAACGGTGCACGAGGGGACATCGAGGCGAATGCGGATGGCATAAGTGTACGTCGTATTTATCTGTGATGTTTAGGTACTTAAATGATGGGACTTCATTAATGTGATTAATGAAATAAAAGAAACCTAAGATGTTGTAGAATCGAATTTCAAAAGTAAAATAGGTAGCTACAGTTCTTGCTTTGCACAGAGGTATATGTGATATATCCTGCACCTTATTCGATAAGGAAAGGACCGAGATCCCTTCACCGGGAGTGACTCCTTTAGCAATAACTGGCAGATGCTACACACTCGGTTTGTCTTTTGATTGCTTTTAAGAGTCTTTGCTTTGTACAGTGATATATATGATATATCCCGCACCTCATTCGACGAGGAAAGGACCGACGATCCTTTCACCGGGAGTGACTCCTTTAGCAAAACTAGAAAAGCATCAAAAACACTCCATTTTAAAATCATTTGATTCTACAACGATATCAAGTTCATTACGCAAAAGGTTTTCAGAAAAACCTGTCGTAGCCCTCCGTCATTTCAGATAAGTTGTATATAGTATTCGTGCTGCATTTGTTGGCTTTCGTCAAGGTGCAGTGTGCGGTAGCTATATGCTGCTTATCTGCTGCATACGATGCGATTGTATTAGGGTAGTCGTGCGGCTTTGTTGGCTTTTGTCAAGGGTCGTGCGGGTGGGTTTAATTCAATCAAGAAATGTACGGGTTGAACTTGACTAGCGGGCTATGGTTTGTTGGCTTTCGTCAAGGTCATAGCACGTTAGGGGCAAAATATTATCGGGAATTTCAAGTGTTGAAATTTGTAATGAGATTGCATACCTTCTATGAGATAGTTGGATCCCGATACCCGCTGCGAGTAATTGTTACTCCTGAGAGAGTTTTACACATTACAATTAGCCGATCAAGTAGGTGTCTAGAAAGGTGTCAACGGGGTTACGCCTCTGGGAAAACGAGGTTTACATTAATTAGGTTCGTGCGAAAGCACGGGGGACCTCCCTCAAAGTACCGACACTGGCCTGGCTGAAAGATTGGCGAACTTGTAGTGTGTAATTAATCCCGGCTAGTCTTTTCTTTTAGGGTTTGAAGGAAGATTTGATAAAAAGCAGTGGGAGCCATCCTGATTAGATAAAATAATAACCAATCTATTCTTGCAAGAGCGCACGCTGAGTGTTTTCTTCTCTCTCTCTCTCCAGGTAGCGACCATATCACGCCTTAATCAAGATAATAATACGGATGTATTGATCGAACCCACTTGTTATACTGAGCTGGGGAACGTTGGTCCCGCTCCAACTTATAATTGTTATAAGACAGAGCAGGAAATTGGGGATTACCAGAATTCCCGTGCCGCCCAAACGAAGAGAGTGCATGTTGATGCATCATCTTCGGGTGTGTTCATTACAGAGAACTGTTTCTCAGTATCCTTTACGTCCTGGGTATGTGATACCAGATCAGGATCCCAGATATGTAATATGTTACATAGGGCTACAGATAGGTAGACAACTGAGAACGGGTGATAAGTTTCATGAGGCAGAAAACGGGGCAAGTGTTGCAGCCAAGTCTGTTTGTCACTGTCACCCTGTATTACGAATACATTGATTCTGAACGAATGTTATTAGATACCGAACCTGTTATGCAAAATCATATCTGTTTCTTTATTAGTAAAGAAATGATAAAATTTTGTATTGTTGGATAATGTTTTGAACATTTCCTATATCAAAAGTTGATCAGTTCAGGCACGTTATCTAAAAGCATTAATGTTCTAAATCAAACTACAGTTCTTAGTATACGGAACACACAGAAGAGGAAGAGTTCAGAAATGAACGGATCCTTCTTCAGGCATTGTAGACTAGGTCATATCAATGCGATCCGACTGGCTGAAGTTACATATTAGATGCATATTTAAATCAATTTGAATTTACATCTTATGAAACTTGCCAGTCATGTCACAGAGATAAGATGACCATAGCTCCGTTTACTGGAAACAGAGAAAGAGTTTGTAAACTCTTGGGACGATACATGTTGATGTATGTAGGTCCTCTGTCTACACATGCCAAGAGCGGTTCTTTGTACTTCATTACATTCTCTGATGATCTCTCAAGATTCAGACATATGTTCCTGTTGAAACACAAGTCCGAACCTTTTGAGATATTCACAGAATATAAGCTAGAAGTAGAGAACCAATACGGGTATAAGTATTATGTCCTTAGATGTGATCAAGGAGGAGAATACTTGAGCACGGAATTCCTGGACTATTCTAAAGGAGAATGAGATTCTCTCTCAGCATTACTCCTCCGAATACACCATAGCACGATGGTATATCGGGGCGGAGCAATCACACCCTATATGATAAGATGTGCTCTATGATGAGTACTACTGAGTTACCTGTTTCCTTTTGGGAGTTATGCACTTGAGAAGCTGCATGCCTATTGAAAAGGGTTCGAATCAAATCAATTGCCTACCACTTCATATGTGATATGGAAAGGGAAGAGCCCATATCTTAAGTTAGTTAAGATTTAGGGTTGTCCGGCCTATGTCTAAAAGCAAAATCCGGACAAGCTCGAGGCAAGGTCTGTTATGTAGAATTGGAAGTGTTCCAGCCATACAAACTGCAGCCGATGATTTGATAGAACCAAAGGATTCAGTAGATTCCAACGAACCTCAGCCTCTCCGCCGATCTAGTAGGGTTCCTCACCCACCTGAGAGATACTTCGGTTTCTCTATGACAGTGGGAGCGAGGATGGCATCATGAGATGATGACCCAACTAGTTTCGAGCTGGCCATCAGGAGTGAGACTCTGTAAGAATGGCTGGATGCTTAGCGATCTGAGATGGAATCCTTATACACCAACAAAGTATGGACTTTGGATGCTATATCTGAAGGGTTAAATCCCCATCAGGAGCAAGTAAATCTTGAGAAGATTACTTGGTGTACATGGAAAAGTTGAGACTTCCAAAGCTAGACTTGTTAAAGGTTTGCATTATTAACCAGCTATGGATTTTGTTGAAACATTTTCTAAGTAGCTATGCTTAAGTCCATCCAGATCCTACTTGCCACGGCTACATACCATGACTACGATATCTGGCGGTTGGGTGCCATGACTGCTTTTCTAAATGATGTTTTAGAAAAGAACGTCTATAAGTACACAGCCAGAGGGCTTCGTAGACAGTGGGAACAGCGGAAACGCGTACAGGATGCTTTATAGGATAAAGCAGGTATCGCGGAGTTGGAACATCTGTTTTGATGTGTTAGTCAAAGAGTTTGGCATCATCAAAATGGTAGATGAACCTTGTATAAACAAAAAGGTAGTAGGGAGTATAGTGACGATCCTCGTAGAGTACGTGGATGACATGCTCTTGATAGGGAAGGAGTTTCCTATGCTACGCTCGGTCAATCTCCGCTTATCACAATGATTCTCCATATAGGATCAAAGTGATACCTCCTAAATCCTGGGTTTTGGATCTATGAGATAGATCTAATTGGATGTTAGAATTCTCACTAGTTGTAGTGAGATGGTATCAACCGATCCTGGGGAGAATCACTGGAAGGGTTCCAAGGTGATAAGGACGACTGAGAGTCAGTCGCAGGCATTGTCTTTACCCTCAGTAAAGGGACGGTATGTTGGAAGAGTTCCAAGCTAGATACCGTGGCACACTAGACGATAAAGGCTGGATACATCGCTACTTAAGATGCTACCAAAAAGGCTGTCTGGGTATATATTAGTTCATGAGATGAACTTTGTTCCTCCCATTGTGTGACAATGGAGTTGTGGCTTAAGCCAAGGAACACCGGTCCCATCAGTGATCCAGACATATTCTAAGGCAGTGTCACCTGATCGTAGAGATGGTTGATCTCTAGGGTGATCAAGGTAAGGAGAGCAGACTCAGAGGACAACACGGCGGATCCACTCACAAAGGCCTTTTCCCAGAGAGAGACTTCTATGGGATGGTTGAGTATGAGATACTACAACCACTGCTATCAGATGGCCCTAGTGCAAGTGGGAGATTGTTAGTTATATGTATGCCCTAGAGGCCATTACTATACATAGGATGTATATTGTAGTGGATGCTGGGACATATATAGGGAGGACTTTCTTGCTCGACATGATAGTATGCTATCTGGTTGCTCTTTACCTTAACGTGTATACTGATTGTCTCTCTGTTACATGTTGGTAAAGCCCTTAGGATGTGTACTTGACTACCTGGACTATGATGCGGATCATACTAGTGGGGACAAAGTAGTCCATAAGTACATCCTTCAAAGTCCCTAGTCGTGGGTATATCGAGACGGGGCATCGATATACCAGAGTAGACTAGCGTATACCTTCTCGACCCATACAGATGGGCGATGGATGATCCCATATCCATTGGTGTTTGACATCAGAGATGATATACGGGTGCTCAATGGAGACTGGGTACACTGGACGGACTCGCCGAGAACTCCCAGATGGTATTATACCTTACGTCAGATGGCAGTTCTCTGGTGACACTGGTACAGAGTAGTCTGTTGACCCGAGATCGTCATAGAGTCTTGTGTGGTTCCCACTGTGCTTTGATTTCCATCTTACCACGTCCAAGAGGGCGTGCAAAACGGTGGTTTTTGGGTACAGTCCCGAATCACATGGAGGCAATGAGCGATAGAAGGGGATTCGTCTCTCCCGGTATAGGGAGTTGATGTTACGCTGTGTTTGATTGGCTATAACAGGAAATCCCTGGCCAGGGTTGCTGAGATTTACTGGTAAGTGTTACCAGTAGTATCTCGAATTGTTATAGACCTCATATCGACACGACTTATCGAGCTATTGGGGTCTGACGTTTACCACCCCTAGGCGAGATATGCGACATATCAGACGATCAGACCGGACTGTACGGTAAGTGTTACTGGTTGGATTCACAGGAGTGTGAGCGGGCTTGCTCGTCGATCTTCTGATCGCTCAATACCCGGGTGGCCGTTACGTTTAGCAGACCGCTTGCGGCTTGTGAGTGTTTGATATGATCATCACCTGCTGCCGGCGTATTGACGAGTCTTTAGAGTCCTACACAGAGGTTTCCTGGCTCAAGCGAAACGAAATAGGAGCACATATGAGATATGTGCGGGACCGAGAATAATGCGTGTTTGTGATACCGCATTCTATTCTTGCGATGAATGTATCGAATGGTTATATGCGATATAACCTAGTTATCGAATCGAGGGTTGATTCGATAAGCCGATACATTGGATACTAGTCGGTTATATGTGATATGACCGGATCGTTAAATCAAGTGTTGATTTAATGATTTAATGTATAATTATATATTTGATATATTACTTTGCATTAACTAGTATTGGTTCACTTTAAATGGATATTCTCACTCGGTAGTGCACATTGTATATGTGATATACTTTTGTGCACTTGATTGTATCATGTTTGATGATACATGTTTGCTAGGGTTTTTGTGTAAAGATCAAACCATGGTTACATGTTAATGGTTAGGGTTTTTATTTTCTTATTCATTTATTTTATTATTTATTATTTTTGGAAAATTATTAGCATAATGCAAAATGGTGGCTTTCTTTGGATGGATGTTGAAGCTTCATGAAGCTTTGACCAAGTGACCATTTTGTCTCCATGCTTAACCCTAACCATTCCCACTAACCATGATTTATTCTCTACACTTGACCATGGTTATTGTTATGATAAGTATTCATTTACTTTTTATTTTTGAATTAACTTATCATAATATATATTATCTTCTTCTTCTTCTTCAAGATGAAGAAGCTTGACTTCATCAATGGTGGATTGATGAAATGAGTGAGAAATCCAATTCTAAAGTCTACCCACTTCCTATTTCTTCATCCTCTACCTCTTGCCAAGTAGTAGAGTGTGTTTTCTTCACAAGTTTCATGACTTGGTGAAGTGGGAGCTTGATCTTGTGATGCTTCGACGTAGATCATCTTCGGCACGAAGCCGACGACCTTGCCCGCCCATTTCTACGATGAAGCCGACGCTAGAGCCCGGGATTGCATTTGGACAGCGAGGAGACTTCATTGCGGAGCTATGGAGGTGGAGGACCGGATCTACAAAGGTTGTATTTCCGTTCACTTAGTAAATTAGTTTACTAGTTGCATCTTTCGCCTAGATTTCTAGTTAACGATCCGTATTAGGGTTTCTCGGCATTCGTAAAATTATAAATTGGAATGGTTGATGCCTTGTGAGACCTCTTGAGAATGCCTAGGAACCCTACACAAACCCTACCCAAGACCCTTACGGGTGCGGCAAACTACCCGCCAAATTCCCGAAGTGAAGCAACCTTCCTTAGTAAAATGAGTAGGCCACTCGGCACTTCAAAGAACCCGGTAGTTTGTACACCCCACCTTGGGTCAATCTTAGGAGCAGAAAACAGTAAAAGAAATAATACAATGGTGGCTACAATCTCAATCCAGATGTACCCCACAAAATAATATTACATCACTTTACAATTTACATCTAATGAAAGAAACTCTCATCTCACATCCCCGGCTATTCATCCACGACGATCTAATGAAGTTCATATACACAAACCGATAAGAACTGCAACACAGATATGTGCAACCCCCACTAAGTAATGTATAGCGATTAGCGGACGTTTCGAAACACATATAACAACTGAAACATGTTAAACTATGTTAAAACCGCGACTTCGAAATACTCCGTATTACCACAACAGAGAATTAACGGTATAATCAAAATTAGCAAAAACAAACACCACCTGAAACCCTAGATCCAAAAGACTAGAACACAGAACAAAACTCGATACAATCCTACATACAAAAACCGGTGGGGTCGGTATTTTAACCAATATGGCTGGCTAAAAACCTATGGAATTGCCTCGTTTTTTGTGTGTGTTCGTCTCACAAGTAAAGGAGCACTTTGCAATTGTTTAAAAAAAATTTAGAGCCTCCGAAAAATTTGACAGAAACTTGGATCTATGCTTCGAAATTTCCGAGTTATTTTGGTTTCATAGTTTTATACGTTGTCTAAACTGTTAGCTAAGCTTTAGTAGTCTCTGATACCACTGTATGTTGATGTCGCGCACCCCACGGGTTCGTGGGGAGGCAGAATACGTAAAAACGATTTTTACAGGTGTTGCAACACCGACTTGAACTCCAAGATCGATACTAAACCCTAACTAGCTAAACTGTATGAGGTTAACTACACGGATAGAAAGTTATACCTCAGGTTACCATGTCCTTCGGGTCTTCTTTGCTGTCTTCCTCCTCGTCATAAGCTCCAAGGATCGTAATGGATCGATACCTCCTCGAGTCAAAGACGATCCATCCGAGAGTCTATAATCCGGTCTCCAACCTCAAATCCGAGGTAAGTAGGGCACCTAGTTCGCTAAACTAAATGGCCTAGATGATGTAGAGAGTGTAGATGGATTGGTATGTCTCTAATTACCATAGGTTTCTTAACACATGAGACACGAAGGGCTAGAGGTAGAAGAAGTGGAGCTTGAGGAAGTGAGAATGAAGAGAAAACATTAGAATGAGATGGCTCAAAGTTGTGACCATTTGTGATGAATAATGCATACCAATAATGCAACCACAAAATATCTAGCATGCCTCAAAATATCTCATAGTGAGTCACCATCATGAGTCGCCCCATAAGTCACCTATGATCCATGCCTCATTTAATGAAATCCTCTACCTTATTTCCTTAACCTCATTAATCTTTTAATCAAAAGATAAAAACCCTAATGAGGTGTCTTCTTCTAGAAACAATCTTGAGTAAATTACAAGAATGCCCCTCATCCGTATATACATACCCGTATCCGTATTCCGAAAAATACGAATACAATGAGACGAAAATAATCCATCAATATAATACTAGGATCCGGCTTAAATTAAAGCCCACTAGTATTATCTATCCGAATCATCATACGTGCACAAGTACACGTACGCGATCGAACACTATCGTAAAACCATAACCTCTACATCTTTTGCCCGATGTAGGGAAACCCTCTATATGGGACTCTAAAGACCTGACACTACGCTTGCAGTAGGTTTAACCATAAGCCGTCAGCCGTACTAGCTGCACGTAACAGCTACCCAGATATCTGTTGATAAGAAGGCCGATGATCAAACTCATCCGAACTCCTACTAAGCCTATTTTTGACAATCTCCATACAGTCCGGTCTATTCGTCTAAGAGTATCGCATATTGGGCCTAGGGGGCGGTAATAGTCAGACCCCTAATAGCGCAATAAGTCATGTCGGAGTGTAGCCCAAAACACCCTGAGAAACTACTAGAGTACCTACCAGTAAATCTCTCTTGGCCTGGCCAAGGACTTTGTGTAATGGCCTTCCGAACACTGCGTGATATCAACCCCCAATACCGGGAGAGACGAATCCTATCTAACCGCCACTGCCTCCAAGTGCTTCGGGACTGCACCCAACTACTACCTGTTTGCACGTCTCCTTTGAGCCGTGGTAGAGTAGTAATCTAAGAGTAGTGGGAATACACTCGAGGCGAAGTAGCAGTGTCAAGTCAACAGACTATGCTGTACTCATGTCACCTGGGAACTGCTATCCGACGATAGGTATAATATCCACCAGCAGTCCCCTACGAGTCCTATCCAGTATACTCATAACCCAATGAGCACATGCATACTATCTCCAGTACGACGTACTAATGGCTGTGGGATAGACCGTCTCTCCTGTTGGGATGAGAAGCGTATACACTAGCCTACTCTGGAGTATCGATTCCCCGTCTCGATAAACCTACGACTAGGGACCTGTATAGGATGTGCTTATAAACTACCTATCCCCCACCAGTGTAACTGCCATCACAACGCTGGTAATCAAACAAAGATCCTAAGGGCTCTACCAATATGTATAAGCGATATGCTAAGAAACACATGCACATATTGAGGTAGAAACAAACCAGATAGCATACTACCATTTTGAACAAGACTGTTACTATATTCGTGTATATCCCAAGCTTCCAATATGTAATATACAAACCAGTATGATACAATAATGGCCTCTAGGGCATATAACACTAACATGTATGACCTAGGAGATCGTCATACATTTGATTTCTACCCGGTGATGTTTTTTACTCACGAGTTGGCAACTCACCCCATTGTGCCACAGTTTTTTTACAGGTTTGACCGCACAGGTCCCGTAGCGGCTTTGCTGGCACACCGCTTTCTTCTGGATGATTGCTTTGGTAGGTGAGGTACACTTGCATCGTGACCACCAGTTGTACTTGTATACTTATTCAGTTGTATCTAGTTAAAAACTTCATTAACCAGATTATGTATATTTGGTAGACTTAGAAACCACAGTTTGTATATTCTTTCGGACTTAGAGTCACGCTTATGTATTTATTCTTTATTTTTGGTTGCTTTACTTTCTTTTCTATGTTTTGATCTTCACCTTTGGCGTCGTATATCTTTATTGTGTGGTTGTGTTTCCGCCTAAAGGCGAAGAGCTATCTGCCGTTTAGAGATGCCTTTTATTATTGGTTGTATTGCTTTCGGGTTAAAGTTTACAAAGGAGGTGCTACCCAATTTCAAATGATAAAAATGTTTTAATTACGGTATATAATTCACTTGTGTTTCATATTATTACTTATGTATTTAAAGAAAGAACCTGATTTCATTAAAGCTTTATTTCAAAACTTCATCTCCACTATTTTCCTTAAAATGTTTAGATTTCTGGGCTTTTGGCTTACTTAGATTAGGTGGAGTCCTATATACTTCACGTGATTCAAGTGCCAGTCACGTATCTTTTCCGGGTCGTGACAATAGATTTGTCCAGTATGGACAAGTTAGGAATGCATAAAGCAAACACCTGCATTCATTTGTGTTTTCATTCGTTTCAAGATATTTTGTCGGTATCTTTCCACTGTTTATTCGTATACAACGATAAATTATATGTTCGTTTCAATATTATTTGACAACATTGAATTGATCATCTTTTCTTGTAACACCCTAGAACGATTGTATGTTATTTAATGATATTAAATAATATACGACCGGTTTTCTTTTAATTATTATTTTTTGGGTTATGATTGGTGTTTGGATAGTATGTGTGACTATCATATTGTATCCGACCCGTTTGCATAGAAAACTACTATTAATTCGCAGTTTAATATTTTAGATAGAATATTTTATGGTTATCCAATTTGTTAAGTAAATGATAATTACGTTTTATTGCTTATTTGTATGCATACGATATTTTATCTAACCTTAGTTGTAACTATATCTATATTTTATAATTATAGTTCAACAAGGGAAATATTTTGTTTGATGGTTTAAACAAGATATATGATAGTTTAAACTTTGATAAGATAATTGTGAAATCCCTTATAAGTTATTTAAACATATTTTGGTGCAAGTTAACTCGCGTGCGCATGTGTATAACGCTCATATATTTCTCTCTCCTCTAATGAAGTCTTGGCCGATCCTTGCTCTCTCTCCCCAATCAAATCTCTCTCCAACTCCAAATATATATTTATCTATCTCCTTTAACAACTTTACTCCTTATACTATTTAAACAAAGCATACAAATCATTACCTCTATCTCTCTCTTCTAAACATATTACCCTAACCTATTGCCATCATCTCTCCCCATCACCGAGCATTACCCTCTCAACCATCGACCCTCATCTCCTCTTCAACTAACACCGAAACCCTATCCATCACCGAACCAACCTCCATCTTCTTCCTTCAACTCCAGCAATCCAAACCATCAACCATCGACCCAAGAACCCAACTTCATCTCTTCAGAACACCCACACTGAGACCCATCTTCCCCGAGACCTCACCGTCGCAGCCAAACACTAGCTTTCAACCCTCGCCAACACCTTCTTCTTCTTCGATCTCATCTCCTCTGCAACCCACAACCCTCGTCCTCCGAACACCGTGCAACATCATCATCTTCACCTCCTCCTCACCATTGCCAAAACCCAAGAAATCATTGACTTGCCTCACTTGCATCCTACTGCCGAAAGCCCAAAGCAGCCATCATCTTTGTCCCTGAGCAAACCCTGCAACAGCTGAGCTTCGACCCATCACAGCAGCACCGGAGATAATTCCATCCCAAGCCGAGCCAGGTTCAAAGCCGAGCACAACACTTTAAGCGGAGGCAACCTAGCCGATTTCAAGATCTAATCTTGTTTCCGTCGTATTGTTTTCCGTGATCAATCGAGACAAGTTTTTACTTGCTACATGCTATGGTTATGGTAAATATTTATAATTCGCCGTAACACTATTATATTTTATCATTTCATGCCGTTAATGAATTTAATAAATATAAGTTTAATTTATAATATTTATGCAAGTATCTACTACTTGTTCATACATGCTAGTTACGACGATGTTCGTCATAATATTATCTATAATGATTAATTTAACATTCAATTAACCATTACTGTTTATAGCACTTGATATGCAACAATTATAATGTTACTGCAATTATTGATAATTATTGTTTCTGTTACATATACTAATATATAATTTTACTCGCATTTACTGTAAGTTTATATAAATATACACATATATACATGTCTCTGTATGATAAAATAATGCTAATGTGATAATAAAATGGCTATGCTTGATTGTTATTTATGCACATATTATACTTATTTCTATGGGTTACTAAATATATTTATACTTTATACTTCATATTTATGATGTTGCTAAGTATACTATGAACTATTCTTTTAATTACTATAATATCATCAAATCATAATGACTCACTGTATATAATTAGTATGCAAATCACATTGTATTTATGGTTAAAATCTCTTGTTTTTACTTCAACTAACACATAAATGATGTTTTCATTATATTGTGAAACAATAAAATTTATTGAGTACATAAGTTTGCATGTATACTATTTTCTTGTATCCATATTGTCGTTATCGTTTTTGTTATCATTACCATTATCAGTACACTGTTATCATTACTATTATCGTTACCGTTATCATGATCATTATTGTTATCGTTATCGTGCCAGTACCTACTCGCCATGTAATATTTACCCATGCCGACCACTACTGATATTGACTTGATTAACCGGATTATTCCGATTGACCTGGTTTGTTGTCTTGCTAGACAAGACCTATACATTATTGTTTTTGTATTGGCGTTAGGCAAATATTACTTTTATATTTGACATTAACATTAAACCTGGGAAAAAGGAGAAATCAAAAATGTAATTGAAACGTAACTTAAGAGGATATTATTGTTGTCGTGATTCCGGGGGTGAACGGAATAACCGTTGTTGATTATACCGTGGTCTCATGGAAAAAGAATGAGATATATTGTACCGTGGTCCCGTGGGGAATGAACTAGATATATACTATTGAGTTACGATGAGGATTGTATTAATTGTTTTCAAATACCTTTAGGATAGAGAATCTAGACACATAAACCCATAAGATACATGTGATATAATTGACTCCCTATATCTTTCTTGTTACATTACATATTATTGCTATTGCTTATTGTTTATACTCATGACATCTCGTTTTTGCACATGGCATACTATGTCACCTATTGTTTATATTATTATTCTGATATCTATGACGTACTGATATCTGGGTTTTGCATGGCCCAGATTCTTTGACATTAGCACAGAAGGATTGTGAGTACTTCGAGAAGCTTGCCGATTAGTGAGGAGCATTCTACTTATCTAGTTGTTAGTTATGGTTTAATTTTCTTTCTAGTTTTAAACTTGTTGGAATTATCGTTGTAAGCCTATAAGGGACAACTATCAGTTATTGTTATTTTGTTTCCTTGCATCTTTATTGCTTCCGCTACTGCTACTGTTATTGTTTATCGTGGCTATTGGACATATTTAGAGATGGATGTTTATTTTTTTGTTCTTGATTACTGATTGACAGCCGTAATGTGGCTATGGAAGGATATTATTGTTTATCGTGACATTTCTATTACAGTGTACTCGAAGAACAGCGAAGAGGTGCTGCTGAAATTTTCTCGAAACGGATGAATTAAGAATATTTCCTTATAAATATGATATAAGGATCGTTGGTCGTATATAAAACTAAGATCAACTTAGAAGATTTTGCTAAGAATCATTAGTCGTATATGGGACTAAGATCGACTTAGATGATAGTGAGCATATTCAACCAATCATTTGATCACATATAAAGTATAATCTTCCACACTTAGCATATATTGGCTAAGTACCAAGCTTTGGCTTGTCATCAAGTGCGGTTTACTATGGGTAGCCCATGGATAGTATACGGAAGTCAATATGGAAACAGTCCACAGAGCAGGATACTAGTTTAGGGACATATCGGTCCATCTTTCAACTTGCACGCACATGTATATCACATGGCAATGCGAACGATGGTGACATGGGAATACACCCAATATTGGAGTACGATCTAATTTGAAGGTATTTATATTTTCTTCAAAGATATACATATATGTATGCTTGGGGTGGTGGTTGTTGGGATGGTGCACATCTATATGGGGTGCGCATCAATATGAAATGGCCATCTATATAGGGTGTACATCAATATGAAGTGCGCGTCTATATGGGATGCAAATAAATATGAAGTGCGCATCTATATAGGATGCACCAATATGGGGTTAAGACATTCCATGTCTTGATGAAATTTCATATTTTTCATCAAGTTGGGACGAAAAAGGAGTCATTGGTTGTTGGGACCCACCCGCTCTCTGAAGACGCTAAGGAATTATAACGCCGTATATCAAAGGTGTGGAAGGATGTACCCTTGAACCAAATCTCGTATATGGAAGAAGTGAACATGTTGGAACTTCCTGGAAGGACTTCTATGCGAATTTGTTTTTATCTAAACTTCGTTAGTCTTATATGAGACTAAGATCAACTTAGATAATATGGTCGTATATGAGACTAAGGACAACTTAGAGTTTTGGCTAAGGACCGTTTCTCTTATATTAAACCAACATTAACTTAAGAATTGATGAGCATATATGCTCGAAGAAGTTTAAGCTTCACAGACTTAGATAATATGGGACTAAGATTAGTGTGCATAGTATAGACTGACACATATATATTACCGAATATCATCATGGGCACATATGTCCAATGGCGCATGCCTATTGAAGCATGGGTCTGGCACATATAATTATATTAGCGCATGGCCTTTATTGGCGCATGACCTATTTAATGCATGGGTCTCTGGCGCTTGCCATTGGTGCATGCCATGTGGCACTTTCTTATTGGTGCACAAATATCGACATATGAAGGAACGACGATGGGATATCGACGCATGTTTAGACTATCTCATGCCACATGGCGCATAGCCTCTGGCACATATCCATTGGCGCTAGTGGGTTACATCTCTATATAGTGCATGCCCATTGGCGCATATGCCTCTAGCGCATGCCTAACATCCAAAGATTAATCTCTGTATTATATTCTGAAACTTAAGTTTCAAATAAAGCTTAAGCTTCTGTTAATGGTCTTTTTACCATTAACAAATATCAAGAATCAAACTTTATGATCTTAAGTTGTATTCTTGTCCATGGTTCATGTCATATGGTCCTTGAAGTATAAACTTCATCTTTTCTTCATGATGGTCTTGAGATCTTGATGTTCTTTCATCGTTTTGATTAAGGATTCTTAAGTTTTTCCCAAACCCTAGATCTTAAGATCAAAAATCCCTCTGGGAGAGGCGATTCGATCTAAGGATCTTAAGATCTGAGAAAAAACTTAAGTTTTTATGAAGGTTAATGAAGCTTAAGCTTCTTTAATAGAGATCAATCTCATATACCTCGGTTTTATGGAGGAGGAAGATGGCAGAGAGCAGGCAAGCTTAAGCCTTTTATCTCAAGTTTATAGGGGTGTAGAGTGTTTTTCTTCACCCTATTGAGATGGGAGTACGCGTCGCTTGTCAGGCATACTACAGATTCCCCCTGCCTAGGGTAGGCCAGGGTTTAATGATTGTGGGGATCCGAATCTCTGGCAGACGCGGACTAAGCTGCCGTTAATTACCCCTCGCCTCTAGAGCGAGGGAATCTCCGATTGACGAGTTAAAATGGTCATGCGAACTCAATGTACAGTATACGTGTGTTGTGTTTTGGAGGGGGGATTGGATATATCGGGAGTCTCGCAGAGTTTACGGGGGTCCCGCTATCCAGATAGCGGACTGGGGGTCAAGGGGGTTAGCAGCCCCCTTACGAGGTGCGGGGCAGCGTCCCGTTAGAAAATTTTTTCTAAGGGGGGAAATGTTATGGAGTGTGTGTGTGTATATATACATATATATAAAAAAGGGAAAAGCGTCCAAAAGACGCATGGGAGAAGGCGCCGGCGCCTCATGTTCCTGGCATGCGGGCGCTGAGGACAAGGCGCCGGCGGAAAAAAGGGGGCTTAGCCCCCCATACTGGGAGTTGTACTCCAATTGGCTTTTGGAGTTAAACTCCTAAAAAAAGAAATGTATTATTATTGTTTATTTATTTTTATGGAGTTAAACTCTCAGGAACTTTGATTTGTAGAGTTAAACTCCAAGAAATCTTTGTAAATGCTCAAGAGGATCCTTTTCTTCTCCCCTGAGCCTTGGATCTTTCCCAAAATGGGATCTTTGGAGATTGGTCTCCTTCCTCCTCTTCTGTTGGCCGGATCTTGGAGAACAAGAGGGGTGAGATTTTAAAAATATTTCCTTTTAAAGATCTGATAGAAGATCTGAATTTCCCTTTGTGGGTTTTGTGGTGAAAAACTATTTATTTTTGGAAAAGGAAGAGTAAAACTCTTGATTTAATTTAAGAAAAAGAAGAAGGTTTAGAACCTTGAGGAGGGAGAAGGAGACACAGACCCTAATTTTTTTGGGAGAGAGAAAAATCCTCATTGATTTTTTCATCATGTTGCCTTTATAGGCTACACACTTTACATATAGCCTCTTGGGTTTTACCAAATGGCACTTGTGTCACCCCATGCCTTATGTGCTTATTTCTTTTTTTGCACATAAGTCATGGGGTTTACAAAATTTTGGCTTTCTGCCCACTTTACATATATTTATTTCTAAAAATTACATTTAGACTAATTTATTGCCTCCTTTTTGGCATGGAGCCGGCCCCTTCCCTGCCTGGTCTTGACTTGGGCTTGGGCTCGGACCCACTTGACTTGGGGTTGACCTTGATTTTGACTTGGTCAACCGGGGTGTAAATTTTGACCCCAACAAATTGCCCCATCAATAAATGCACACCGCATATGTAGGTTATGTGAATGAAATTGATAGATCTTCTTTTGCATGGAGGTTGATTTAATTTAGTTCCCGTTTTGACGACGTGGAGGTCGATACTGTCCTTTAAGCAACTTGGACGGTCGGTGCTGCCCTTTTTGCGACATGGACGGTCGGTTCTGCCTTTTTTGTGACTTGGACGGTCGGTGCTACCCTTTTTGCGACATGGACGGTCGGTGCCGCCATTTTTGCGACTTGGACGGTCGGTGCCGCCCTTTTTGCGACATGAACAATCGGTGCCGCCCTTTTTGCGACATGGACGGTCGGTGCTGCCCTTTTAGCGACTTGGACGGTCGGTGCTGCCCTTTTTGCGACATGGACGGTCGTTGCTGCCCTTTTTATGACTTGGACGGTCGGTGCTACCCTTTTAGCGACTTGGAAGGTCAGTGCTGCCGGTCGATGCTGCCCTTTTAGCGACTTGGACGGTCGGTGCCGCCCTTTTTACGACTTGGATGGTCGTTGCTGCTCTTTTTGTGACTTGGACGGTCGATACTGCCATTTTAGCGACGTGGACGGTCGGTGCTGCCATTTTAGCGACGTGGACGGTCGGTGCTGCTCTTTTTGCGATTTGGACGGTCGGTGATGCCCTTTTTGCGACGTGGACAGTCGATGCTGCCCTTTTTGCGACTTGGACGATTGGTGCCGCCCTTTTTGCGACATGGACGGTCGGTGCCACCCTTTTTGCGACATGGATGGTCGGTTCTGCCCTTTTTGCAACTTGGATGGTCGGTTCTGCCATTTTAGTGACTTGGACGGTTGGTGCTTGATTTGACTTGCTCCGCTTCTTGCGGTGTCAGGGTTGAAGTTGACTTGCGATTCGACTTGTTTCCGAGGTGGAGCTTGATTCCGCCTGAGAGATCATTGGTTGTCTTGCTGATTTGATGTGATTTGGGTTGACATCGGTATCGCTACACTGGAATATGGTACCATGAGCGAATCATCATTTGCCGTGAGGGGGTTTCCCTCGCTCCCAGTTTAACGACTCAGGGGTCATTTGTTCCCAGTTTAACGACTTAGAGGTCATCTGTTCCTAGTTTAAAGACTTAGGGGTCTATTAGATTAGAGTTTGGAATTTTGGGGGTAGGGTAGGCATCAGCGTTGCTAACACTGAAGCACATATGTCAGGAGCAATTCATCATTTGCCTTTACCTGTTGGAGAGCGATGGCTTAGGAGACAGAGGTCCCTATCACCTAAGGCTTTTCAATTTTATGAGCCATAAGGGTCCCATAAAAGCATTTTCTCCCTATGAGTCGAAAGGATCTCGTAGGTCTTCTTTCTCTTTAGGAGTCGTGGGGACTCCTAAGTGTGTCTTTCCTTTGTGAGTCGTAAGGATCCCACGAAGGTATTTTCTTACGAGTCGTGAGGATCCCATAAGTTTGTTCTCCTCATGTATTGTGAGGACACATGAGTGGGTCTTCCTAAATGGAGCATAATTCCAAGGGTGGAGACCGGCCACGTAACTGGAGATTGCGGTGGGGCATGGGTATGGTGAGAATTATTTGAGCCCGTGGATTGTATACGGTAGTAAACTTGGGGACCAACCGTAGGGCTGGGAGAATTTTGGGAAATTGGATTTTGGTTGGCATCTGCATCTCTGCATTGGAATATGGGATCAGGAGAGATTCATCATTTGCCATTTAGGGACTTGGAATTTGGATCTTGGTTTGCATCAGCATTGCTATATTGGAATAATGTCAGGAGCAACTCATCATTTACCCTGGTGATTAGTCCAAAAATATTGTGTTTACCGTAATCAGAAACGGCGTCGCTTTGCAGCTAGCCGGTGAGTACGGGTCGATCCGCAGAGATGTGTAATTTTCTGTTTTTGTGTTTTAACGAGTTGATTCAGATTGTTGTTTGGTTTTTGTCGATTGATTTAAAAAAAACTAATTTATATGATATGAAAGAACTTGTTAGGGTTAAGTCGAAGGAAGGGTTGATGAGATTGATATTGTCACCTCTTTCAATGCCATTTGATTAAAACTTTTTAGAAATCACAACAATTACTAGCAAAGGGGATTAGGATGATTGGGAAGAAACGAAGTTTCTTCCTCTAGATCCTTGTCCGTCCTTTCCTATTAATTGCTACAATCTTCATGGACGTCATGTATGTCCGGCCTTTTAGACTACGGTTCACCGTTACCTCGTAGGTAGGGTGCCGTAGGGGGCGGATCGTGCATGCGTGCATGAAGTTCTAGTTTTGAAAATGTGTTGGTATTGAAGGAGGTGAGAGATATTCATCTCTCACTCCTTACCTTGTTCCTAACCCTAACAAGCGAGGGTTTTACTCGCTCATTAGGGAATTCTCGAAAAACGACATTTTTCTGTTATGATTTAAAATGTTTTGTTCAGATCTTGAATTATTACTTACTGCAGATCAAAAGGAGCTAGACTAGTTAACTACGGTAAGTATTAAGATTACTCTACTGCAATAAGTATATTAGCTAGGGCAAGAAAAAAGAACTACACTAAGGCATGAAAATAAAGAACACTTACAAAATTGATGCTCTTGATCTCTCAACAATCTGATTTTATTGATTGAAAAGAGGCATAGGGTTTTACAATTTTTGACTACAATTTATAAGAAAATAGGGAAACTAGGGTTACAGACTCTCGCACATGTGAAAATACAGATTTGCCCACTGAAAATCCAAAACACCCGCACCAACGCACCGACAGAAGAAAAATCCACCGACACGGGCATTAGACGGCCGCGGAACCGCGGCAATGATGGGCCTTGGGCCGCGGTTCCGCGGCCCTTTGGTGGGCTTAGCTCACCAAATTTCAGGGTATGCTTTAGGGTGTCTTTTCCTCTCTGTTTCTTCAGTACTTTTCTCTATTTGGGTTCTTGGTCTTTTCCAGATCTTTCAGTGAAAACTTGTAGCGATCTTCTAACCGTTCACTTTGACATTTCGGACTGCATTTCCTTATACAATTGTAAATTGTTCTTCGTGACTAGGATCCGTCTACTTGTTGGTCAAAAGTCCCTTTTCTGTATCAACTTTCGTCTTTTTCACTGTATTTGCTCCAAGACCCTGTATCCTGTAATATGCAACAAACGTGCGTCAAGAGTACCTGTTTATTTATAAAACGGATAAGAATAGGGGGATGAAAAATGCAATATTATGGTCTGAACAAATACCCCCAAACTTATCTTTTGCTCGTCCTCGAGCAAACTTATTTTTATTCACTAAATTCCTAACCACACTTTCGCAGGGAAACGCGATTGCACTGAGCACGTGCAACAAGCCGTTAAACCTCTAGGTGTCCCTAGTAGGAGGAGTGTTGTCTCCTGAGGGTTTTCAGCGGATACTACCCACAAAATCCTATCAACTCGGCCCATTAACTTTTGTTCTCCAATTAGGTTTTCTAACTAAGAACTCTATTATCTTTTTACTCGCAAATTATCCACCCACATTCTTCACACTTCCTAATTATTTAACTTAAGATTATATATGTTATGTAGACCTACTTAGCTTTCGGCATCTCTTAAGTTTTCCTTCTAGAGTTTCATCTCTACTTAGGAATTTCTATCAACTCTACTAAAGATACAAGTTCTATCTTTCATTCCTTTCTCTCATCTAAACTCTAATCACATATCCCTACGTGTGTGTATAGATCACCCCTACACTTGGAAATTCAAATCAAGCAATCATGCTCTCGTCCATTGTCCAAAGCACTTATTAGTGAATTTTTAATTGAATTTCGCTTACACATCCTTCATGCGACCGTTAATACTTCTTGAGGTACCAACGACCGATTACAAAATGTGTTTGCACTTTTAAAGCGTACTTCCTAGTTTTTGCAACACCCAAGGCTTTAGCAGTGACTCCCAAACCAGTTGGTCTAAGGCACTAGGTGATGAAGCACCCTCGCTAAATATTTTTCTATTTTTACAGCCTTAAGTAATCACAAAAACCAGTGTCCATTTTTTTTATTCTTTATTCACACTTTTTTTCTTTTATTTTCTTCGTACTAAGGACTTAAGACAAGAGCATTTCAAGGTCTCTTCTAGTATTCCAAGTTTCAAGGTTCGTGATTGTGCAAATTGTCGGGTATACGTTTTCAGAATCTAGACTTAAGCTAGGAACTATTTTTCAAACTTATACTCTAATAAAAGCTTCAATATTTTTCCTTCGTTTCGACTTAGCCCAAGAAGTGAACTCAAAATTTGTCTATTTCTAAATAAACTACAAAAACATATACTTTCTACCGCTAAACTTTAAGGAATGTTATTTTTAGGGTTTTTAATTCACTAAGTCTAAGATCTAGTTGTTCCTAGTCAGTTAACTTATTTGTCAAACTCAAGTCAATTAGCCAAAATTGAATACAATACTTTTTATAATTTTTGAAAATTTTCAATTTTTTATGGGTTTTCAAATAAGTATGCAAATGCAAAAAATATGTACAAATGAATGCGAAGGAAGAAGACGTACCGAGCATACCCCCAAACTTGAACTTGACAGTGTCCTCACTGTCATGCTAAACCAAGAGGGTCAAAATACCGGCACTTCCCTGTTTATTTATTTATAATTTTTTATTGTTAAGAAAAACAAAGAATATATACAAAAAGGCCCTCCCCCAAACTTCATTTAAACTATGTTAGATATTACTGCCAAACTTTGCATAGACCAAAAGTCAACACCAACCAGTTGAAAAATTTATCAGTAAGGAGTATTGGTTGGTGGAAGAATAAGTTGTGGCAGTCCAAAAAGAATTGGGGAAGATAGAAGTGGTGGTATGGAAAGTATGGAGGTGAATAGACAGGAGGTGGTGATGAATCAAAACGAGAATGCGAATGATCAGCAATCAGTGGAATGTTGGCATTCTCGTAACTTCTTAAAAGAAATAGGGGTGGTTCAACTTCCAAAAGAGAAGGTTGACTAACCACAATACCCCCAAAATGTTCCTTTGGGTCCACTATTGACTTGGCATCATCCATCAATTGCATATGATATTCAATTATAAGGGAACTGATCTCCTCGATGTCCGCCATAGTCCAACCGAAAACTTGCCGCCTATCTTGTAAGACCATCAAAAGGGCGTTCTCTTGCTCAAGGGCTAGAGAAGCTGATATTATAATGGGAAAGGTCTCATTTTCACCTATGTAAGCATATTTAAGGTGAGGCGGTAAGGACATGAGTTCGAGTTTCGGAGGCGAAAGAATCATTGCCGAATCTACCTCGAACTCAAGGGACTCCAACACAGGTTCGAAATCACTGCAAACAACCGATTCGGATGGTTCAACTAACTCATCCACAAATTCAAAAGACTCATATTCGGGCTGTGAGTCGTCATCATCCGAAAAAGTGAAACATTCATAATCCATATCGGTTGTGTCAACGGTGGTAGGCTCAAGGAGGGACGCACTAGTGGCGTCAAAACTGTTTTCATCAAATAGAAATCTTTCAAGCTAGCAGTCCTCCTGCGTGATTTCGTGAATAGAGCAAACTTCTTGTGTACTAGTTTTAGGCACGGGGGGCAGACTTCCCATCTTATAAATATTGAACTCACTAGACATCTTTCCAAAGGAGAGAGTCATGGAGCCATTGCGACAATTTATTACTGCATTAGAAGTGGCCAAAAATGGTCGACCAAGAATCACCGGAATTTGGTTTCTTGGGTTAGCAACAGGTTGTGTATCCATAACAATAAAATCAACGGGGAATATGAACTCCCCAACTTTGATCAACACATCCTCTAGTTGACCCCTTGGATGGGTGATTGATTGATCAGCCATTTGGAGAGTACAACGAGTGGGTTTCAACTCTCCAACCCCTAATTGTTCGTACACGGAGTAGGGAATCAGGTTAACACTAGACCCAAGATCTAAAAGTGCTCGATTAATTTTCTTATCCCCAATTATGATTGAAATCGTAGGACAGCCGGGGTCCTTTCGTTTTTGGGATAAGGTTTGATGGTGGTTAATAGCATTGCTCACTGCACTAGCCACTAGCACTTTCTTGGGTACTTGAGATGCCTTTCTCTTCGAGGTGCATAAGCCCTTTAAGATTTTCGCGTATGAAGGGATTTGTTGGATAGCATCCAAGAGAGGTATATTTATGCTAACCTGCTTAAATATCTCCACAATCTTCTCCACTTGTGCATTTGGTTTATTAGGACTCAACCTGTTTGGAAATGGAGCATTTTGAAAATTCGTTGAGTCAAATGTCTGTGGAGTAGAATGTAGAGTAGGAACGGATCCCGGTGTAGATGTGTTCATGTTGTGAGAAATGGGTCCGTTCGAGCTAGAAGAAGTAGAGCCGTGTGAAGGGTGGAGAATAGGCTCTAAAGAAAAAGGTGAATAAGAAAGTGAAGAAATTGAAGAAGGGGAAGATGACGATGGAGAAAAAGAAGAAGAAGACGAAGAACCACCGGCGGGGATGTCATCACTAGTATCCACATTATTTTGCAACACTCTTCCGGATCTCAACGTGGTCACCGCATTTACATTGTGATTGTGATATGCGTTTTGTGTGTGACCGGGATTTGGCAATGGTTGATATGGAAGCTTTCTCTTTTCTCTCTCGCTCAACGCAGCAGTTAATTGTGCAATTTGTGCCTCAATAGATTTGATACTTTGATCGTGTGAGGCATTATTATGCATCAAAGACTGAACATAACTTTCAAATCTTGCTGCGGATTCTGTAGATTGCTTGAGAAAAGCATCTAGACTTTTTTCGAGCAAGATAACCTTATCGTCATTTGGTTGAACCAAATTGTTCGTTTGATTTGTATAAGGTTGTTGTTGGAAAGGTTGCTGGTTTTGAGTTTGTGAGGGTGCTTGTTGTTGTTGTGGAGGATGAGGTCTTTGAAAATTGTTATTCCCTTGGAATTGTTGATTTGAGTGACTCCTCCACCCCGGATTGTATGTCGAAGAGTACGGATCGTTTCGTTGTCGTTGCTGAAATGCAGCATTGACTTGATCCTGTCCTTGAGTAGATGCATTATAAAGACACTCTTCGGTTAGATGCGATGGATTCGAACAATAAGCACAAACAGTTCGTGTGGGTAAAGCAGGGGCAGGAGAAGACGATGAGATTTTGGTCTCAATGGCTTCTAGCTTTTTCATAAGTGCGGCCATCTCGGCCTTCATAGCAATCGACATATCTACTTGATGTATGCCTGCCCTAGATTGACCAACAGAAGAAGATGATGTGGTCTTGGTACTCTCCCACCGAATTGTTTGCTCACTAAGATCCTCAAGAAACTGCCACGTTTCGTCGCTAGACTTGGAAAGAAAATGACCTTGACATATAGTTTCTAGCAACTGCTTCGTTGCCGAGTTCAATCCCTCATATAATGTTTGGCAAAGTTGCCAACTTTCGATCCCATGATGAGGGCATTGAACGAGTAGGTCTTTAAATCTCTCGAAGCACTTCCAAAATGGTTCGGAAGGAAGCTGTGAAAATTGTATAATCTCGTTACGGATTCTAGCAGTTTTGTGATGAGGATAGAACTTTTTCAGAAAAGCTCTCACAAACTCGTCCCAATTTCTAATGGAATGTGATGCGGTGCTATATAGCCACTTCTCGGCTAGGTCACATAAGGTGAAAGGAATGACCCTTAGCCTTATAGCGTCATCACTTAATTGGGTAGTTTTCATCATAGCGCACACATTTTGGAATTTATTAATAAAAATATACGCATCTTTCGATTCCAAACCATGAAATTTTGGCAGCATATTGATGAAATGTGGTTTTATTTCAAAGTTGTCCCCATTTGCCGGTGGGGGTGAAAGGCATGTAGGTAAAGAAGTGCGGACGGGGTAGAAGAGATCCTGGAGCGCAACTTGTGCGGGCGCTACAACAGGCGGAAGATTCGGGTTATTCGCACCTAACGGAGGTGGAATCATTCCCGTCGGTAAGGTATCGTTGGGGTCGTGTCCCGACATACCTTCAAAAGAAGAATTTGAAGGTGGAGGTAAGGAAATGGACGGAATGTCGACGAAGGGTTCGTCGAAGGGTTCGTCGGTCGGTACCAACGAAACACGGACTAATCGGGCGTTAGTATCCCTAGTCCAAAGTGACATACACTAAGGGAGTAGTGTAGTCAGAAAAAAAAATAGAAAAACAGAATGGGGGTAAGATAACGTCAATGGAGGGAAGTGATGGAAGTGAGTTGCAAGGTTTCTTAGCGACAAGTTGCAAGTTTTGAAAAGATTTTTCTTTTTTTATGTGAGAGTTTTGCAAAGAAGTTTTGAAAAGAGCCTCGTGACACAAATGTATCAACCACACATGCACAATCAGGCCTAGATCTAGGGTCACCTAGGTCTGCTAGACAGCTCCTAACTAGGGCTAGAAATAGGACCTCAAACCGCCTCTTCACGGACAAGTACGGCCAGGTAAGTGGGAAGGAACCACCACTACAGTAGGCCTAATTAATAACCACTAGCCTAGACACCGCAATGTCGGTTAGGATAAACGGCCGATGCCTATACTAGTCCTTTCCTATTGAGCTCGATGTCCTTAGGTCTGAGTCTAATCTTTTTTAATTAATTGTGGTCAATGCACATGCTTTAGGTGTTTTCTGGGGTCCTGGGAAGGGTGATGAAATCCCCACCCAATCTGAGTTTGGTCAATTAGCCCCTTAAAGTCCGATTAAATTATGCAAAACAGTAAAATTCACTTGCAGTCAATTTTTAGCGCGGCGCAAAGAAACCTGCAGAAAATCCGTTATTTAGAAGGGGAGAAGATTTTGCGCAAAGAAGTCCTGCAGAAAGTTTTTACAGAGAGATATATGGGAGGTTGCAGAGTGGAGGATGAGAAAACAAACCAGCAAATTTTCAGGTGCTGACGTGGCCAAGGCGCGGCGGAACCGCGGTCTGGGACCCCCTTTTGCGGCGGAAACGCGGCTGAGTAGTGGGATCAGGTTCTGGAAAAAATTCTGTTGTTCTGTACTTGCAATTATTCTCTGTTCTTATGTACCAAATTCTGTTTTGCCCTCTGTAAATTTTCAGATCCGCGATTCTTCGCTATTCTGCAAGATTCAAACAATACACCCTTCAAACAGATCAAAATTGATAATTTTTTATTTCTTTTCTTTTTTTTATTTTCAGATTTTTATAATTTTGGAATTTATATCAACCCGAAATTACACAGAAAGAAATTTTACGCCATCCCCGGCAACGGCGCCATTTGATTAGTCCAAAAATATTGTGTTTACCGTAATCAGAAACGGCGTCGCTTTGCAGCTAGCCGGTGAGTACGGGTCGATCCGCAGAGATGTGTAATTTTCTGTTTTTGTGTTTTAACGAGTTGATTCAGATTGTTGTTTGGTTTTTGTCGATTGATTTAAAAAAAACTAATTTATATGATATGAAAGAACTTGTTAGGGTTAAGTCGAAAGAAGGGTTGATGAGATTGATATTGTCACCTCTTTCAATGCCATTTGATTAAAGCTTTTTAGAAATCACAACAATTACTAGCAAAGGGGATTAGGATGATTGGGAAGAAACGAAGTTTCTTCCTCTAGATCCTTGTCCGTCCTTTCCTATTAATTGCTACAATCTTCATGGACGTCATGTATGTCCGGCCTTTTAGACTACGGTTCACCGTTACCTCGTAGGTAGGGTGCCGTAGGGGGCGGATCATGCATGCGTGCATGAAGTTCTAGTTTTGAAAATGTGTTGGCATTGAAGGAGGTGAGAGATATTCATCTCTCACTCCTTACCTTGTTCCCAACCCTAACAAGCGAGGGTTTTACTCGCTCATTAGGGAATTCTCGAAAAACGACATTTTTCTGTTATGATTTAAAATGTTTTGTTCAGATCTTGAATTATTACTTACTGCAGATCAAAAGGAGCTAGACTAGTTAACTACGGTAAGTATTAAGATTACTCTACTGCAATAAGTATATTAGCTAGGACAAGAAAAAAGAACTACACTAAGGCATGAAAATAAAGAACACTTACAAAATTGATGCTCTTGATCTCTCAACAATCTGATTTTATTGATTGAAAAGAGGCATAGGGTTTTACAATTTTTGACTACAATTTATAAGAAAACAGGGAAACTAAGGTTACAGACTCTCGCACATGTGAAAATATAGATTTGCCTACTGAAAATCCAAACACCCGCACCGACGCACCGACAGAAGAAAAATCCACCGACGCGGGCATTAGACGGCCGCGGAACCACGGCAATGATGGGCCTTGGGCCGCGGTTCCGCGGCCTTTTGGTAGGCTTAGCTCACCAAACTTCAGGGTATGCTTTAGGGTGTCTTTTCCTCTCTGTTTCTTCAGTACTTTTCTCTATTTGGGTTCTTGGTCTTTTCTAGATCTTTCAGTGAAAACTTGTAGCGATCTTCTAACCGTTCACTTAGACATTTCGGACTGCATTGCCTTATACAATTGTAAATTGCTCTTCGTGACTAGGATCCGTTTACTTGTTGGTCAAAAGTCCCTTTTCTGTATCAACTTTCATCTTTTTCACTGTATTTGCTCCAAGACCCTGTATCCTGTAATATGCAACAAACGTGCGTTAAGAGTACCTGTTTATTTATAAAACGGATAAGAATAGGGGGATGAAAAATGCAATATTATGGTCTGAACACCTGGGAGGACTTGGGATTTGGCTTTTGGGTCGTCATCAACACCGTTAACACTGAAGCGTAGTGCCAGGAGCGACTCATTATTTGTCGTTGCCCGTTGGGGAATAATGGCTCGAGAGACAGGTTTAGATCCCTATCACCTAAGGCTTTTCAATTTTATAAGCCGTAAGGGTCTCATAAAAGTATTTTCTCCCTACGAGTCGAGAGGATCTCACAGGTGTATTTCTCCCTAGGAATCGTGGGGGATCCCTAAGTGTGTTGCTCCTTTATGAGTCATAAGGATCTCATGCAGGCATTTTCTCCTCACAATGTCAAGAGAACTTTGCGAGTGTATTTTGTCTCTTTTCACGAGTTTGCACCCTTTCGGGTTTTCACAAACTCACCGGCAGTCCTGCCGTTTTTACTCACAGAGCCCTTTTGGGTTTTCATCCGTGCCCGTTTTGCTTGTGGACGTACTGGTTTTTTTCTGCCGGTGGGACTTTAAATGTAGTCTCATCGGTAGGACTTTAGGAGAGATAAGGGTCGTTTACGCCTATGGATTGTATACGGTTTTACAGGATGTATGATCCCGATTGTAGGGCCGGTGCCCTCAATTCGTCTGCGACTTAGAGTATTCACGTGCAGTATTTCTTGAGATATCGGCCATTGATGGGTGGCATGGGCCTTTCTCCCTCTGTATTTATCAGCTAGTAGGATCCACCATCGAACACTTTCTCGATGACGTATGGTCCTTCCCAGTTTGGCTCGAATTTTCCCTTGGCATGTCGATTGGAGATGATCGGTCTTTTGAGGATCAACAACAATTCGCCTTTCTTTAAACCGTGGAGACGTGTCATCTTTTCATAGGCCCGTGATATTTGGCCTCGGTACAGCTCCAGATTTTGCTGCACTGCGAGCCTCCTTTCTTCGGGTCCGTTGAGCTCTTCGAGCCGAAGGAGCACGTTTTCCTCCTCCGTCAACTCGTGCTGAACGGCCATCCTTAAGCTTGGAACTTCGACTTTGAGGGGGAGGACCGCCTCCACTCCAAAGAGCAATGAGTATGGAGTAAACTGAGTTGGAGTATGGTGTATGGTACGATATGCCCACAACGCCTCGTGAAGTTTGAGATTCCAGTCTCTCTTGTTGGCTGAAGCATTTTTCCTCAGGAGCTTGTATAGGGTTTTATTGAAGGTTTCGGCTAGCCCGTTGGCCTTTGGATTATAGATGGAGGAATATCTCCAGTCTATCTTATGTTGAGTAGCGAACTTTGAGACTTTGAAGTTCTTGAAAGAAGGCCCGTTGTCAGATATGATTCTTCTCGGTATACCGAAGCGGTATAGAATGTTATGCTGGAAGAACGTCAAAATATCATCTGTCTTGACTTCTTTTAGCGGGACAGCTTCAGCCCATCTGGAGAAGTAGTCAGTTGCGGTCAATATGAACCGGTGGCCTTTGGATGATGGAGGATCAATTGGACCAACTATATCGGTGCCCCAAACTTCGAAGGGACATGACGCCACCGTAGGAGGCAGCGGATTGGGATGCTTGTGAATGAAATCATCGTGAATTTGGCAGATATGACACTTTTTTGCATGCTCTTCATAGTCCCTTATCATAGTAGGCCAGTAATATCAAAGCCGTTTGATTTGAAACCGCATTATGGGGCCGGATTGGTGAGCTCCGCAGATGCCTGAGTGAACTTCTTTCATGACTTTCTGGGCTTCGGCCGATGACAGACATCTGAGCCAAAGTTGGTCATATGATCTGCGGTATAGCGTATTATTTACAAACACGTATCGAAGAGCTCTCTTATTCAGTTGAATCCTCGCAGATTTTCCTTCGGGCAGCTTGTTATATCGGAGGTACCCTATGAAGGGCTCTCTCCAATCGGGCTCATCCTGAACGATCGAAGCTTCTTCGGCAGGACTGCTCTTATGTTCCGTGCTTTCCTCTTCTCGTAGAGAGACTGGGGGTAGAATTTGCCAGCTTCTGACTGTGATCAGAATTTTGTCCATGTCAGGATCAGCCAGCTCCTTGGCTAAGCGAGCGAGTAGTCAACTTTTCCATTCAACGCCCTTGGAACTCTCATCAGCTCAATATGGGTGAACTGTTTCATAAGATCCACCACCCGGCTTCTGTACCGAGCTATCTCAGGTTTGTATATCTTATAGTCGCCACTTACTTGGTTGACAACAAGCTAGGAATCACCGTAGACTCATAGCCGAAGGATTTCCATTTCTATAGAGAGCTCCGGACCAGCTATCAGAGCTTCATACTCAGCCTCATTGTTTGTGCGAGGCTCGATGAGAGCAAAGGAACATCGTAAGGTTCCTCCCGATGGCGTGACGAACACCAGCCCTATCCCTGCTTTTATCTCTGGGATGCTTGATTTGCTGGAGATCCTTATTGATGAGGCTCTGTCGAAGTAGAGCTCCCAACATGACTCGTTATCTTCGAGGTGCAGCACTTGTTCTTCAGGCAACTCGCAATTGAGCGGTGACCCTTCTGGTATGGGATGAGCAGCGAGAAAGTCGGAGAGGGCTTGCTCTTTTACTGCTTTCTGAGGAGTATAAATTATGTCAAATTCAAGCAGCATGATAGCCCATCTCGCCATTCTGCCAGCTAGGCTTGCTTTGGTCATTAAGTGTTTGAGTGGGTCGACCTTGGAGATTAGCAGAACCTGATGAGCAAGCAGATAGTGCCTCAGCTTCTTCACAGTGAATATTAGACACATGCATTACTTTCGATCGGGGAATAGTTTTGTTCTGCCCCGACTAATGTTCGGCTGAGGTAGTAGAGGGCATTCTCTTTTCCCTCCTCGTTGTTCTGGGCAAGGAGTGCACCGAGTGACTCATCTAACGCGGCAGTATAAAGAATCAATGGTTTATTTAGAATAGGGGCAGCAAGCACTGGAGGCTGCAACAGTTATTTTTTGATGCTTTCGAACGTTTCTTGACATTCGGTATCCCAGACAAAAGGAGCTTCTTTCTTCATGAGCTTTGAGAAAGGCCTACATGTCCCCGATAAATTTGAGATAAACCTTCGTATATAAGCAAGCTTTCCATAAAAAGATCTCAGCTGCGTCAGATTCTTCGGATGGGGCATCTCCATGGTGGCCTTTATCTTTGATGGGTCAACTTCGATCTCTCGATGTCGGACTATGAAGCCCAGGAATTTTTCCGATGACACGCTAAAAGCGCACTTTAGAGAATTCATCTTCAGATCGTATTCCCTCAATCTGGTGAAAATGGTCCTAAGATCTTGGATGTGATCGGCCTTGGCTTTAATCTTGACGACCAGATCATCAACATAACATTCGACGACTTTATAGATTAGGTCATTAAAGATATTGGTCATCGCCTTTGATATGTAGCACCTGCGTTCTTCAGTCTGAACGTCATTACTTTGTAACAGTATATGACTATCGGGGTTCGAAATGCTGTATGCTTCTCATCCTTAGGCGACAGTTTTATCTGATTGTATCCAGACGAACCATCCATGAAGGTGAACAACTCGTAATTTGAGGTGTCGTCGACCATCATTTCCATGACCGGAAGCGGGAAATCATCTTTAGGGCATGACTTGTTAAGGTCCCTGAAATCGACACAAACTCGAATCTGCCCATTTTTCTTCTTTACTGGGACAATGCATGTGATCCAGTCTGCGTATTTCTCTTCCCTGATGAAGCCAGTATCAATAAGTTTCTTAGTTTCCTTGATGGCCCTTTCTTCCAGCTCCCTTCTCATTCTTCGAGGAGCTTGTTTGACAGGCTTGGCATCAGGAGATATAGCCAGCTTATGTACGGCCACTTCAGGGGAGAGGCTAGGCATTTCCTTGTACGTCCACACGAAGAAGTCGGCGAACTCATGCAGCAGAGCGGTTATCTGCTCTTTTATTTCCTCTGACAAGAGTGAGCTTATGTAGGTCGGCCTTGGGTTGTCGGGCGTTCCTAAGTCAATCCTCGGTTAGCTCGTCAAAGGTCGCTTGTCTGCCATCCTAGAGCTCTCGAGGGGCTTCTTCTGGCTCGGCTAGCTCGTCTTCATCATTTGACTCTTCGCTGGATTCACCAATATGGATCATGTAGCATGCTTTAAAATCAGGTTGAATGAAACCTATGCCCCGTCTATCTTGGATTCTTCCATCGATGAGTGCTCGGACCAGAGGCGGATGCTATAGCCCTTCGTAAAACTTCGTCTCGGACTCTGTTTGATATAACCGGCATCCGCACCTTTTGAAATATTCCCGCATCTCGGACGCATAGTATCTGGGATTGAGGATGGCTCTTATGCCTCTCTCATAGGGAAGGCACGTGACAGACAAATCGTCTAGGTTCACAACAAGATTTGACCCATAAAACAGGATGCCCTTCTGTCCATTTTTCCTTCCGGGAACATAGAAAGTTTTCAGCTGGTCCACGGTAGAGACTGACAATGCATCGAGCTCTTTGCACATCTGCTCTGGCACCCTTGTGACGGCTAAGGACCCTTCTGTAACTTCGAAGGTCTCTCGTAGCTTTGCTTGTTGCGTGGGGGCCCAATCTGCATAGCTGTTGCAAGACGGGTCCTCTTCCTCCGACTCTTCAGTGTCGCTGCCGAAATGAGGGCGAATTTTGCTGTCGGATGGGTCTTCAGTATCAGATTCGTCCGTATCGCTACCGAAATGAGGGCAAGTTTTATGGAAGGACGGACTTCCAGCGACGGACTCATCAGTATCATTGCCGAAATGCGGACGCACTTGGGGTTTTTTGCTTTTGAAAGTGACAGCCGGCTTAGATTTGCCTTTGAGTTTCGGGACCGTCCTGTCTTTGATAAGCTGTGGCTCAGCACTTTGGAGATTCATAAAGTACCGAGATTCTTCATATCGGACTTCATGCACACCGAACGGCTGGATGTCTCTATCAATGCGTCTTTCTTCTCCGTTTTTGGTGTATTTCATGCACTGATAGAGAGTTAACGGAACGATGCCGTAATCGTAGAGCCACAGTCGTCCCAGAAGAAACTTATAAGAAGTGTCAGTGTCGATCACGTATATCTTAGCTTCGGTTTGCAGATCCCCAAATTTGATTGGCAGGGCTATAGACCCCAGAACTTGCTAGCAGTTTTGATTGAAACCTTGAACGACAATCCTTTCCCTTAACAGGTGTCGGACGTCCATTGACAAACTGTTCAGAGTCCGCAAGTTCATGATGTTCACCGAGGATCCCGGATCAATCATTATGCGATTAATCCGATCTCCGTCGCTGTACCCGGTCACGTAAAGCGGCCGATTATGCTCAGTCGTTCGCAGTAGCAATTCTTCATCCTTAAATGTGACGGCGGCGGCATGCAGAGCGTACTGGGATTCTTTCATATTAATTTCTGCAAAGCGAGCCTGATACCGCTCGGGGTTTTGTAGAGCGTGAATGAGAACATCTCTAAGCTCCTTAGAAAGAACCAAGACATCGTAGATACTCAGGAGAGACGAAAGCATCCGGAGATGAGCCAAGATATTATAGTCCACCGAGGAAGGACTCGAATTTTCTTGAGCCGGCTCTCCGCCATCTTCTTCATTAACGATTTGTTTTTCCTTCCCTTTTGGGGTGTTGCCCTGATTTGGCGGTAGAGCCCTGCCGCTTCTGAGCTGGACTTGGTTGGCCTTTGTGGCGAGTTCCTCATCCTCTTTAGGAAAACATAGCTCCTCCTTAGAATCGCTGCCAAGATGGATGGCATTGCAGGTCACTATAGGGATCTCTTCATTGTGGTTTTCTTCTAGCTCCTCCAGAATCTCAGCTGCTTCTACAGGAAAGAACCCCTTCAATCGAATTAGAGTCCTTTCCTTTTGTTCATAGTCTTTGAGGGAATCGATATATTTTTGAATGGTCGATCTCCATGCAGACTCTTTTTCACGTCGAGCTGCACTTTTCTTCTTCTTGAGCTTTTTGGATTTTGAGCCTGATGGAGCCGAATTGGCAGCTGGAATGGTGGGCTCCTTCTGCCCTTCCCATTATGTTCTGGGCTCTTTCTGAAGTAGTTTTATCTTCTTCTTCATCTTTTTAGACATGTGCATGCTCCATGGGGGCTGCGGCGAGTCGGTTTCATTCATCAGGATAGCCGGTTCAGCTGTATGCTCCCAGAAGGCTTCAGCTTGTGTCTGTATGAAATTGGTGGTTGCAGCTTGATTGTTAACCAACACACTCTTGGACAGCTCGATTTCTCCAGTCTTGTACTGCTTCTCGACCCAGTTTTTGAAGATATAGCAATTCTCAATCGCATGGCTCACTGCTCTGTGGTATGGGCAATACAGGGGATTGTTGGTCATTTTTGCTTCATGTGGTCTTTTTGACTCTGGCAATTGTAGCCCGTTATTCAAGGCATCTTTGAATATCTTGCGAGCCTTGTCCCTTCTGAAAGAGTAAACCTTGTTCTTTTTCTCCTCTAGAGAAGTCCTTTCTCCTCCTAGCATTGGCTTTCGAGATCGGTTGGTTTTGGATTCTCCTGCCTTTCGCTTGTCTTCATTGTCGGACATATTGAAGACATTGGTATTGCTGGAATTCCTGCTTCTACGGTTGTCGTTCCGCTTTCTTTTCCAAGTCTTGTCTCTCTGAGAGTCCGGGGTAGACTCTTGCTTCGAGCGTTCCAACATTTGGACTTTCTTGGTTAACTCTTGAAATATCTTGAGGCCTGATGTACACAAGAATAGGACCATCCAATTGCTGAGATTTCCAATGAGGAGGCTGACGGACTGGTCCTGCTCTAGCGGCGGTTCGCACTTGACAGTGAGGTTGTGCCATCGGGCAATAAAGTCGGTGTTGCTTTTGTTTTTCCCCGAATTGGTTCTCACGAGGTCAGCAATGGAGACTTTGTCACTAACACTCATGAATTTTTGCCGAAACAGAGACTCCATTTAGGCAAAAGTAGCGACGGACCCGTCTGGTATACTTGCGTACTAGTCGAAAGCGACACCAGTCAGGCTGTTGAAAAACTGACAAAGAAGAAGCACATCATTGTCCTATGTATTTCCGTACGACACTTTAAATTGGACGACGTGCTGATTTGCATTTCCCATCCCGTCAAATCTTTCAAACTTGGGAATAACATAGCCGCTCGGGAACTCTATCAGATCGTACTGTGCGGGATATGGCCGCCCACTACTGCCAATTTCTTTCTGAGCTTCGGCATCGGCCACCAATGTTTTAACTTTGCTGGTGACCAAATCCATTATCCGATCTTGTGTTAGCGGGATAGTGCTATCTGAGGCCAAGGCGTCCCTGGAAGCAGAATGTAGCCGGCTGTAACATTTCAAAATAATAAAATATTATTTTTGGGAATTTTTATAATTTAATATTATTTTATTGATTATTTTAATATTAAATTTATAATTAAATACCGATAAATGGGAAAAATTTTGGAAAAATTATGGAAAATTCTAAAATAGGGTATTTTATGGAATTATGGCATTTTAAGTTTTTATGAGTATTTATATACTAATTTAGTGCTAATCGCGATTAAAAATCGCTAATCGGGTTTTTAGCAATTTTGTGCAAAACATACACATATCTTTTTCCTACACTTATGTTACATTTTCTTACCATGGCTATTACTTTGGGTTTACTATTTGAGTGAGAAGGGTTTTAGGGAAAAAGAAAAGAAAAGAGAAAAGAATAAAGAAATGGGTAGTTGGTGAGAGAGAGAGGTATGGGCTTCATTGACTAGACTTGGCCATTTTCTTCCCTCCATTTCTTTCCCTCTTCTCCATCTCCTGCTGCCGCTCCTCCTTCATCACCCTCCCCTCTTCAACTCCTCAAAACACCTCTAAAACAACTCCAAAACCCCAATCTCATTTCATTAAAAGTGTGCACAAGCTCTTGATCTACACTTTGGACTAAAGAAGCAAGGATTTTGGCCACTAGGGGCAACTCAAGAATTTTCTTGAGTTGCCAAATGAGGTATTTACTGAACCCTTAGCGTAGTTTTAGCATTACTTTCACCCCCATGTTGTGATTGAACCGATATTGTGTGATTTGGTGACTTGAGGTAAAACCTAGTTAGGGTTTGAGGGAAACTTGTGTTGTATTGTGAACTTAAGCTCAGTAGAGGTTTTATAAACACCCTAGTGTATGAATTGAGACCCTAACCTGAAGCCTAAACCCAGAATACGGATTTTAGAAACCGATATCGGAAAATTTGTGAAATCTGTGAAGGTTATTTGGGATCTGCTATCACTCGAGACATCCTAAAATAAAATTGTTTGGACAGTGGCATGCGCAGGCACCCAGGAAGCTACCACCAAGACCCTAGCCCCTAACTCCCTTACCCGGCCGCCAATTAATCCCAATTGGCCGCAATTTGCGGTCCGACCAGCACCAATCTGTGTCGTTTTGGTTCTGCAACTCCTACATGTATAGATTAGACCCCTGGTATATATAGATTTGTTTAATTGGACCTAGGGTGAAATCTGGAACATATTTCCTAAGTTGCTGTTTTGGATTCGTGTTTCCGTATTCCGTATTTTTAAGTCTGAATTTGTGACTTGTGTTTTACCTCGACTATTTGGCGTTTATACGACGATATAGAGGAATTGTTAATGGTTTTAAGGGCGTGCCATAGGTTCTAACCTATAGGCCTTTTAGCGTATCGTGTTGGTTTTAGCGTGTCGTTTTAAGTTTCGATTTGGTTTTGATGTGATGCGATACGTGTGATATGCGTAGGTACTCCCACGACGATCCGAGACGATGCAGAAGATGAAGGAGACATCGATACCGACACGCAGGATACATGTGAGTAGATTTATATCTACGGGGAGAAGTCGGGTGGATGGCGTATAGCACCCCCGCAGTTCGTGGTGATGTATACGAATGCGTATACACACAGATATTGATTGTTTATGGTTTGAGATTTTTGATGATAGAGATGGATATTTGCTATATTGGATTGGTTTAGTGTTGCGAAACCCTAGAGTAGTGGTTGCATCACACATACACACATACCCATACTTGCATACATTCTTCTTTCATATGTGCGTACATGGGATTACATATTGATGTGTATATTTACACATGGGTATGGGACTATGAGTTTTTTTTTACTGGATTTGAGGATAGTAATTGGGATTTGAGATGAGTCGATGATATTGGGCCTGAGGCCAGAAGATCGGTGATGTGATTTTGGTTCGTATTGAGATACGACATGATGCTTTAGCGGGTCTTTTGACATAGCAATTCTTACACCTGTATGCATACTTAGGCGGTATCAGTATTGTACTGGACGTAGGACATTGTCCCGGATCATGATATTTGATAAAGAAGATACCAGATAAATAGTGTGATTGATGTGACTTTGACCCGTACCCAGATTTGGGATGCCGTACGACGGATTTACGTACGAGCTATATATTGATGATTGATCCGCACTCTTGACTTGGGATGTCTGATTATAGATATGGTATCAGATATGATATTATTGAGGCGGGATCACCGACTATACATATACAGGTATGTATATGTACCGACTCAGATATTAGGCGGTTTCCTTACCTGTAGTCCAGCTTGTTAGCTTAGCCCCTTAGTTTAGTTTAGTTGTTACATTAGTTTCGATTCTTACCTATTTCAAAAGCTTACGAATCATGCGTATTTTAAAAGACAGGTCAAGGGATTCTACGGATATTTCAAAAACGTATCTTTTCTTAAAAACACCGTAGCCCCTATTTTCAAAACCCCATGATTCGTGTTATTTCAAAAGGCACCATTTGTAGGACTTAAATTAAATTAGTGCAGATTAGTTATAGTTGCGTCTAGTATTCAGCTCCCGCTCATTTTTACTGTTCGCTCCGCATCGCATACTTATATTATAATTTCATATTGCATTGTTGACATTATGCTGTTAGGACACCAGCACCATTACCGATGATGCGTATGTACCACGTACACTTACTTGCCGGCTCACACACATCTTCATCGGTAATTGCCATGTCACGTACACCTTAGAAAATATTATTGCTTAACTTAGATTGATAGCTAGTAGTTTGACATAATATTAGTGTACATACCTTATATGCCAGCTTAGATATTGTAGTTATTACTTGTCGCTTCATGCATACTGTTATTCATTGTTATGCCGCATTCATGGATTTTTATGCCGATATGCACTGTTTACATGCTATTGAGGATTGGATTCGGATTTCCATGAGATTTTCTGGATTTGGGGGAAAACCGCAAAACTTATATAAACTTCTTTCTCTCTTTAAAATAAAAAGTGCGGTTTTCCCATGATGTATGAGTCGTCCACCATGAGTTTGCTGAGGGATTTTGAGACCCGATTCGAGGAGGCGGATGAACCGTTTCGGGTACATGGTGGACCCGGTAAGGTACCCCGGGGCAAGAAGCGCGTGATGATGACGATGTGAGCCTGGCAGGGGAGCACTACCTACCGGTGATTTTACCCGACGCGTCGGATATCCGGAGGATACCGTCGTAGTCATGAGATGGATGGTAGGGGCCGGTCTGGACTGACGGCGCCCTAGATATTATGATTGAGATATTGAGGTACAGAGATATCGAGACATTGAGATTTATGATTTGTGCCGATGCTAGGCACTGTTTTATGCTGCTTTCATCGTGATACCTCATTTTAAAAATACAGAAATATCACAAAGTTACAAAAGTAGTTTTCTTCAGTACATGCATTCTGTTTCATGCATTCATACACTATTCATATGATATATTGCCACCTGATGCACTGACACGTGAGATTACACTTGGGTTAGATATTTACCCTAGCCTTGTTATGGGCTGCTGGTTATATATTTTGAGGACGTATATTGATCGTATGACCTAGGATTGCGTCATACATGCGATTTCCTTTCGTAGATGTTTTCTATTCACGAGTTGGCAACTCACCCCCGTTGTGCCCAAGTTTCTTGCAGGTTTTGCCGTATAGGTTTTTTTATGGCTTGCGGGCATAGTTCCTTCGGGTGATTTGCTAGTAGGTGAGTTTATTGTATCGTACCCATCACTATACATTGTATATTATTATTCAGCTGTATCTAGAAGTTCCATCAACCAAACATGTATTTATTTCAGAGATAGAGACCAGTGTTGTTTATTCTATCGACCTTAGAGTCGCGCTTTGTATTTTTACGGATTTCATGCTGTTTTGAGTTTCCTTTTCTGTTGTGATCCTCGCCTTTCGGCGTTGTATATTTTATTGCTTGCGTGGTTGTGACCGTCGATTGACGAAGAGCTAGCTCCCGCTTGGGGATGTCCTTATTCTTTATATATATGCTTTATCAGGTTTTGTACCCGTTTGGGGTCAGTTTTACAAAGGAAACTCTGCCGAAATCTTTTTTTGAAAAGACTTATGTTTTTAAAATGCATACTTCGGCATATGTTGCAAACTGGTTGATTTAAGATGGTTTTCCTTCTCTCTACTACTCTTCTTGGTTTGGATTTCTGGGTTTTCGGCTTACTTAGAATACTTACGCCTTGAGACGTTCGTAGTTTAAGTGCCGGTCATGTTCCGTACTTTCGGGTCGTGACACCGGCTTTCGTTTAGCTCGCCCAATCTTGGACCCAAGGGGACAGGCATCGGTTGCTTCGGGTTTTCATCACCCGGCTCATGAATAGAGACTTATGCTTGATTGGGAGGTGTCCGGGCAATTTGAGCTGTGAGCTGCACCGCGACATTCATCAGGTCGTCGATTTTGGAGTAAAGCTTGGCCATCTCTTTATCTTTGCTCCTGAGCTGTTTTCGGAGTTCTTGAAGCAGCTCTTGCTCTGCGGTCCTGGGACAGAAAGTCGGATCTTCCTCACTGTCCGAGCTTGACTCTACATGGACTGAGGGGTCTTTTTGCCTATCGGACTCATCGAGAGGGTTTTCCTCATCCAGTCGAGGCGGCTGATCTTGGGAAGCGGCAATCACATTCAAGCCAGATTGGGCTTGGGATGTAGTAGCGTCATCCTTATTTTTCCTGCGCAGGTTGTCGCTGGGATGCGCGCCCACCATATAAACCGTATGGATAATATATCCAACCATCTTTTTATTATCGATAGCTGATTTTGTGGACCGCTGTCATGGCCTTCCTGTTTCGATAACGGGCAATCGACTGAAGATGATTGGCCTGACCGGGTTCTTGAATAGTGTTGGCACTTCCCTTTTGTCTTTGCCCTGCTGTTTTCGTGCGGCACAGAGCGCCTGATAGACTCTTAAAGAGATGGTGTCATGCTTTCTCTGTTAGAGCTGGGACACGTCTCTTTGTAGCATTGTTCGGACCGCTGTCTTCTTGATTCTAGCAGTCATGGCATTTTTCTGAACCCACTTCAGAGGTTCGAAGGAATTGCTGATTTTCACGGCCGACTCAGCCGTCATCATGGAGTAACCCTGCTCTTGGAACCTCATAAGATTCCACCTGGCCAAAGTCCTGGCCCTCTTATTGGCTTGATACCTGAGCCGCTTCTGCCTTAACCTTTCTGTTTTCAGCACTTGGTAGGCTTCGGCTCTTCGGGGAGATGCCGTAGACCGAGCGATGGAGAGCTTTGGATATACGCTTGATCGTGCAATTGTCAGAGGCGTCGCCTGTGCTTGTCCGCGGCGTTCGATGATGCCCCTTGTTCCGGTAGTCTTGCCCCCAGCTGGAGCATCAGAGAGTCATTCAGACACCGTTTTACGTTTGGGTTGCGGTGCCATGGCGATCACAACGTTCGGCCTCCTGCCCCTTGAGACCGATTTGGCCACCTGGTTTTCCGTGACCTCCTCCAGATGTGCGTTTCCAGCAGGGTAGATGATAACGGATCCAAATTGACAGGGTGGCTCCTCTCATTTCCGGCTGAGACTTGCAGGGAGAACCACGAGGGCATTGACCTTGACCATGTACGAGATCGGGGTTGCGTCGGAAGCTGAATTCGTCTTAGGAGACATCGTCATTGAAAGTTGATTGCTGCACGAAAAGAAAACTATTTAAGTACAAACATCGGTATATATATTAAATGAGTTCACATGAACACTTGACCAGAGATATGGGAGGAGAGAAAGGTCCCACTAGGCATGCCAGAATCTGTAGGGTGTTTTTTGTCACCCCATTGAGATGGGAGTACGCGTCGCTTGTCAGGCGTACTACAGATTCCCTCTGCCTAGGGTAGGCCGAGGTTTAATGATTGTAGGGATCCGAATCTTCGGCAGCCGCGGACTAAACCGCCGTTAATTACCCCTCGTCTCTGGAGTGAGGGAACCTCCGATTGACGGGTTAAAATGGTCATGCGAACTCAATGTGCAGAGTACGTGTGCTGTGTTTTGGAGGGGGGCTTGGATATATCGGGAGCCTCGCAGAGTTTACGGGTGTCCTGCTATCCGGATAGCGGGCTGGGGGTCAAGGGGCTTAGCAGCCTTTTTGCGGGGCAGCGCTCCGTTAGAAATTTTTTTCTAAGGGCGACAATGTTGTAGAGTGTGTGTGTGCGCGTGTATATATATACATATATATATATATATATATATATAAAGGGAAAGGCGTCCAAAGGATGCATGGAAGAAGGCGCCAGCGCCTCACGTGCCTGGCATGCGGGCGCTGGGGACAAGGCGCCTGCGGAAAAAGGGGAGGCTTAGCACCCCATACTGGGAGTTGTACTCCAATTGGCTTTTGGAGTTAAACTCCTAAAAAAAGAGATGTATTATTATTGTTTATTTTTTTTATGGAGTTAAACTCCCAGAAACTTTGATTTGTGGAGTTAAACTCCAAGAAATCTTTGTAAATGCTCAAGGGGACCCCTTTCTTCTCGCCTGAGCCTTGGATCTTTCCCAAAATGGGATATTTGGAGATGGGTCTCCATCCTCCACTTCTATTGGCCGGATCTTGGAGAATAAGAGGGGTGAGATTTTAAAAATCTCTCCTTTTTAAGATCTAATGGAAGATCTGAATTCCCCTTTGTGGGTTTTGTGGTGAAAAACTATTTATTTTTGAAAAATAAAGAGTAAAACTATTGATTTAATTTAAGAAAAAGAAGAAGGTTTAGAACCTTGAGGAGGGAGAAGGAGACACACACCCTAATTTTTTTGGGATAGAGAAAAATCCTCATTGATTTTTCATCATGTTACCTTTATAGGCTACACATTTTACATATAGACCCTAGGGCTTTGCCAAATGGCACTTGTGCCACCCCATGTCTTATATACTTATTTCTTTTTTTTTTTTGCACATAAGCCATGAGGTTTACAAAATTTTGCCTTTCTGCCCACTTTACATATATTTATTTCTAAAAATTACATTTAGACTAATTTATTGCCTCCTTTTTGGTATGGAACCGGCCCCTTCCATACTTGGTCTTGACTTGGGCTTGCGCTCCGGCCCACTTCATTTAGGGTTGACCATGATTTTGACTTGGTCAACCGGGGTGTAAATTTTGACCCCAATAAGGGGGTCGGTTGTCTTCTAATTTGATCTCTTGGGTCCCTTATATAAGATATGATGGATCATTGGTCATCAGGACCCACCACCTCTTCGAAAACGCTGAGGGATTATATCGATGTAGATCGAAGGTGTGGAAAGATGTACCCTAGACCATGCCTCTTTCATAAGAGGATGGAATATTTTTGGAGCTTAGGCTTGGAGTTTCCAATAAGGCTTATTTGCGCCCATGCACGTGCGTCGCATGTGTAGCCCATGGCGCCGACATACGTGCATCGCATATGGATGCTTTGTGTTGGCGCATGTGTGCTACACGTGGCGCGCTTGGCACCATTGGCGCACTTGTACCTTAGGGGGAATGGTTAATCATTCAATGATACTTAAGTATCGTATGAAGTTTACCCTGTATATCTCTTTTGAGAGAAGTATCCTCTCTTTTTTATAAGGGGATGGTTGAGAGTGCTCTCTCTCTCTCTCTCTCTCTCTCTCTCTCTCTCTGATTTACCGATATGGGACTAAAGTTGCATCCTTCTTGTAGTAGATCAATGATTAAACCATACGTGCATAGCACATTTGCTCATAACTTTTGATTCCGGGAGAGTTATGAGCCTCATAATATATCAAATCGAAGAACTTTTCAAGACGCTTTAGATGCAACAAGAGTTTATCCGATTATCAATTTGGAGTCTACCGAAATATAGCCCAAAAAACTGCTCTGCATTTTCTTGAGTATATTGAGGCCACTTGATGCTTTGAGCTTCTTTGTGCTCTTGCGCCCAAATTTTTTGGGCGAGAATAGAGACCCAGCATCTCGGAATAGTTCTCGTCGAAGCAATCCTTGTACTCCATGAGAATGATCTTCAGAGTATCCGCCTGTTCTTCAAATAGAAGCTCGCTGACAAACGTGGGTTGATGATCATCTTCCGTTCCTAAGTTTATTTCTTTAATTCATCTGTCGTGGTATGAATCCCATCTTCCAGCTCATTAGGTGCTGGCAGCATTTCAGAAATCTCTTTGTCTTCATTGGTGAAGCAATCAAAGAGATCGGATATATCTTCATCTCCTCTATCATTTGAAAGTCATTTGAGAGCCTTATCATATTGCAGGTATAAGATGGATTCTTCTTCTTAGACCAGACGTATCATGATCTAGTGAAATCGGCTTTCATCGGTACATGCTTCTGTGGGGGATCCACCCTCCAGCCATCACTTAACATGAACCTTCCTTGTTTATACTGTTTTTCAACCCAATTCTTAGAGACGAAACAGTCTTCAATCAGGTGGTTTATGACCTGATGGTATAGGAAATAATTGGGGTCATCGACCGCATTTTCTTGCGCTGGTCGTCGGGATTTAGGGAGCGATAACATTTGGTGCTTCATGACGAGACCAAATAACTTCCTTGTCTTGTCACGAGGAAATGAGTATTCCCGTCCCATCTTCTTTACAAGGGCTAGACTCAGATGGAACTTATTTCGGCGGTTAGGCATTTTGAGGCTACCTTGTTTTTGTTGGGTATTATCCACGAATGACGTCTTATTCTTGACACTGTTGCTTTGGAAATCCCCTCCTATAATGGAAGAAGGAGGCAACTGTTGCCGAGGAGATCTGTGACTTGTCTCCTCCGCAAACTGCTTGCTTAGGCTTAATCGTCTGCCTGTTTCATATATAGCTATCTCATTTTTTTGAATAGCTTCTCTCATCAGCTTGTCAATCGGGTCCTCTTGTGGCGGAGTTGAAGCACTCTGTGTGACTCCCGCCCCCTGTTCAGCCGCATCAGTTATAGGCAGAGCGTCTCCTTCGTCTAGGGATCTTATGGTATAGTATCCGTGAGCTCGTTCCTGCTTTTTGGATCGGAGGTATCCTAATCCGGTGGTATCGGCTTTACCATTAGGGCCGACTCTACGAGCCCTTGGCACTTCCCAGACCTTCTTGTATAACTGGGTCTTTCGAACGGTTTGTTCGAAAGGAACTCCTTGATGCATGAGAAACTCTTTTAAACTCCTTGAAAAGTATTTCGGCATGCGAATTGGCTGCAACCTGTTGAGATTTAGATTGACTCCATGCTAGATATCTTTTTCGACTTTGGTCTCTTCAGATTTATAGAAGAGAATTGCTTTCGCGCCTTTATACTTAGGAGGGACGAAGATAGTCACCAGATCCTCTACATTGTCGGTGTTGACGTTATCAAGTTCTTTATAATGACGAGATGGGGCGATGGCGACATGCAAGGCCCGATCGACTTCGTCAAGGGTTTTGTACATAGGGTGGGTGGAGAACATTGCCTTGGCTTCATCTTCTGAATCGCTCCCGAAGACTGGGATGATGGTTGGCTAGTTTTTCCCATTGCCTCCCACCTAAGATTGGCTTGGGAGTATAGTCTTCTCTTCATTCTCGGAGTCACTCCCGAATACCGGAATGGCAGCCACCTGCTTTTCGGATGTGGGTTTTCCGCATCTTTCGGTAGCTTCAATGTCGGTAAGGAAATACTTAGCAACTTTGTACTTTTGCACTTCATTCACCAAGAAGGGATTGAGCTCTCCTCTGATGATATGCTCTTTCCCATCTTTGAAATATTTCATACATTGGTGCGGCGTAGATGGGATGATATTGTACTCGTATAGCCAATGTCTACCGAGCAGAACTTTGTAGTAGGTTTTAGCATCAATGATGTGGAACTTGACGTCAGTTGCGAGTTTTCTGAACCGAAGCATCAGTACTACGGACCTACAGATTTGCGAAGATTGGGAGTCGAATCCGGATATAGCGATCTTCTCTCGGGCGAGAAATCTGGCGTCCATGGCCAACTCCTTGAGCACCCTCACATTTAATAGGTTGATCGAGGATCCATTGTCAACAAGGATCTTATTTATCCTCACGTCTTCGCAGTAGTCGGCGATATACAACGGTCGGTTATGCTCAAACGTTTCCAGCAGAAGATCTTCTTCGTTGAAAGTGATGTCTGCAGTGTGAACTTTTGCCAACTCATCTTTCATTTCTTCCTCGGCAAAGAAGACTTGAAACTGGTCGGTATCACTTAAAACCTTGATTAGAGATTCCCGTAATTCTTTCGACAGGAAGAGAGCATCATATATGCTCAAATGTGACGGCAGCTTCTTCGGTTGTGTAAGAACGTTGTGATCCACTTTGATCTTCTTAGGCAGGTTCTTGGCGGTGAGATCTCTGGCAACTTCTTCGTCAACCTCAATCTCTTTAGCCACCTTTTCTTTTCCTTTATCATGCTTCTTTAATTCCTTTTTTGCAGGCCCAAGATTTTTCTCAGGGAGGATGCGATTTTGCAGCTGGATGTTGTCACAAGCTTTCATCCCTTTTCCTAAGAAAGGACTGAAAAGGATTTCATCTTCAGAATCACTTCCGAAGAAAAGAACTTTAGAATTTCCTTCTTCTGGGGCTTGGGCCTTATTTGAACGACCGTTGATCATGTGGCAACTTTCCACTATTGGTCATGTTTTATTGCCGGCTTCAAAGTTATCATCCTCAAGCAGGTGAGCTTTGGCTTTTCTTTTCTCCTTTTTCAATCTTCTTTGATGAGAAACATAATCTCGCCACCACTTCTTGAACGCATTACATTTGTTGATGGGGTGAGAGATCATTCGGTAATAGGGGCAAATTTTGGGTGTTCTTCTCCACTGTCGAAATACGGCACCCCCGGGGTGTACATCATGAGAGGTGGGAGCTTCATCCCTGCTGATAAGGCTTTAGCAAACCACTTCTCAACCTTGGTCCTACTTTTCTTCTTCGTAGCCAGGATTCTCTTTGGTCGAGAGGGGGGGTTTCCGTAACCCGGCCTTTCCGCAACTTGTTTACATAGGCGCGGTTGTCTGGCCTCGTCATAGAGAGCTATTTCATGCTTCCTCATATCTTCTAATCTTTGGATACCTTCTTTTATAAGCGTATAAATTTCATCATCTGTTGGCAGAATCAGGGCACTTTGCATGCGTTCTGCCCCCTGCTCAGTTATGTCGCTTTCTGACGCTGACGAGACATCTTCATCATAGACAAAAGAATGGGAGACCATATGGTATCTTTCCACACACTCTTCTCCCTCTTCTTCTGTTGGGTTTTCTTCTTCAACATCGCTATTCTCGAAAAGATGCTGGAGAAATTGCTTAAGGGTGATTGGGATGCGTGCCTTCTGATTATACTCTTCAAGCGCGTCAATATATTTTTGTAGATCCATACATTTGTTGACATATTCTTTAGGCTGAACTGGCATTTTATCTTTCTTCTTCTTTTCAAAAGTGTGGACAGGGAGGCTTTTCCCCTTGTCGTTGGTTTTTGGAGTAGGACGCGACATCAACATCCCCTCTATGATTTTTGGTTTAAGTGGGCTTTTCCGCCTGATTGCCGAGCAGGCCTGTAGTTCCTTCAACATCCTCTTTGTTTTCGATAAGAGGACCATCTCCTATGGAGCTTCTGCTACCCTTGAATAAGATTCTCCTGCCGCATTAGCCTTCTTGAGGATGTGCCTTTGTGGCGGATCCACCTACCAGCTATCTGACAGCATGAATTTACTCTGCTTGTATTGATCTTCGACCCAGTTCTTGAATACGAAGCAGTCCTCGATCAGGTGACTTACAAGTCGATCGTAGGGACAGTAATTAGGGTTGTTGATCGAATCAGCTTATGCTGGTCGTTGTGTTTCGAGCAATGCCATCATGCGGTTCTTCATGGCAAGCTCGAATAATTCTTCGTCTTTGTTTAACGTAAAAAGTTCATTAAATAATAATAAGCATGCATTTAAATATTTATTTCAATCTATAGGGAAAAGATCACCAAACATGGGTTCGGGACTGTATGGGTTAATAAAACAGTATACAAAGTTCTCTAACTCCCTCTCTACCATGTCGTAATGACGGTTCTCATGAAGAGTCCTTCCCCACCTTTCGGCGCCACGCTCATCGACAAAAGAAGATATGACAGCCCGATGAGCCCGTATTTGACTCAACATGTGAATCGAGTGGTCCCTCAGAGGCTTCGTAATCAAGCATGCCTTCTGAACACAGTCGATCTTGTCCTCCGCCACGTTAAGCATCGCTAGAGTCATCTTCGCCGGATGAGAAAGAATATCTTCGAGGATGGCCAAGAAGATCATTCAAAGCCAAATAGGGCCAGCGGGAAGAGGAGATCCCCTATGGAACATGAGCTCGTGTATCATGTCGCACTGAGCATCCATAAGAACAGAATTCGCTAGACGTGCAGCAAAACGTGGAATAATCTCCCCAATGGGAACCTTCCATGGCTGTCGAGAAGCATATGAGTAATTGCAAGCCATGATTCTTTCTCTATGAAAATGGTTCTTTCTATATGAAAGTGAAGGAGAAGATAAACACTTCTTCAAATTATAAAGAGGAGCATTTAAGTCTCGGCATAAAAAAAGTTGCACATGGTGTAAATTGGAACGATTCCCAAGTTCGGACCAAAAGAAAGTGTTGGAAAAGAAGAAGATGACTCAGAAAATCATGAGAAGATGAAACAAAACCCTCCCACGTTTTTAACACGTGAGCGCTTACATGCAAAGCATGTGACCTTCGGCTTCAGGGAGGATTAAATCCTATGATATAGCTTCCATGTGTTGAACAGTGAGCGCTCGCATGCAAAGCATGTGAGCGCTAAATCCAGATAAAACTAAAACCTATACAGTCCCCACGTGTTAAACACGTAAGTGCTCATATGCAAAATACATAAGCATTGCTGCCATATATATGTGACGGCCCTCATGTGAAAGACACGCGTGCGCATCAGTTCGAAGCGCTGGCTTTAGATAGAATTAAATTCTATTTAGAACCAAATTCTATTTGAGGAAATATTTCCCTATGATTTTTCTAATATTAGGAAGATTTTCTCTATTAAAAAAAGGAACCTTTGGATTTAAAATCCAACGGTGATTATAATGTCATCGATCAAATCAGAAGATCCTATGTTAAGAAAATATTCTCCTAATCATATTAAAACCAACAGAAAATATTTTCTGTTAAACAGAAAACCACCGGATCAAACATCCAACGGTGGATAAAATTCTTCCGGAGATCTTTAAGATCAATTTAATCAATTGATATCTCTCAATGAGAGATTTTCTCAAACTAATTGATAGTTTTTCCTCTCCTATATAAAGGACCCGGGACTTCAAGTCTCATATACAGAATTGACCCCATAAGGTGATAAAAGCCACAACAGAGAATTTAATTCTCTTTTCGAAGAAAGATCGTCTTTCTCTTTCAAAAAAAAATCTAGGTAAAGAAAACAGAGAGATCAAAATGTCTTTTTTACCTATCATATATATATATATAAGGGTTTAACCCTCTAAAAAAGAACTTAGTTTTTTTTTGGATCTGAGATCCGCAAGACAAATCTTCCATAAGTTGAGAATTTAATTCTCATCGGGAAGATCTTTTTCTTTAGACTCAAAGATCTAGAGGAAAACTATCTTATTTTATCAACCCCTATATAAACACAATGGAAAGAAGGATATGAAAAGGGTGGAGTCCATACTCCAAGAACTTAGTACCTACATAATCAGGAACTTAGTTCTTAAAGAAGTCTGATACAAGATTTTCAAAACAGTAATCATTAATAGTCAAAATACCATTAGAGAAGTTTAACTTCTCTAAAAACATGAACAAAGAGTAAAACTCTAAAGACATAGTGTCTCACGTAATATCTGCGTGATACCTACATGATACCTCACGTGATACCTACGTGAGCACACAGAAGGCCCATGTGAGGACATCGCCTCACGTGCCATACACGTGAGCGCCCATAAACAAAGATTCAGTGCCTCACGTGCTATACACGTGAGCGTTTGAAAAATGCCCAAGCCTGAGCATCTCACGTTATACTCATGTGAGTGCCAAAACCTGAGTGTCCCATGTGATATCCACGTAAGTGCCAGTACATGATCTGGATATTATATCCATAGTCTAAATGACTAAGTGCTTAGCATTGATAATGAAAGTATGTGTTAGCACCTCAACTAGGGTTCTATGAATATCAAGTATGCAATTTAAAAAATCTAGAAGGCTGAGTATACTAAACAAGAATCGAACTAGAGAATTAGAGTTTCAAAGTTAAGCAAAACAAGTTCTAAACTAAGTAAAGAGAAACTACAACCTTTATAGTCTAGCCCTTAACTTCAAATACTCCGAGTAGTAGTCCTAGAACTCTTTTTTGGCTCTACTTGAAAGATAAAACGAACTTGCTCGAAGTCTTCGTCGTCGAAGATGATCCACCTTGAGACAATTCACACTCAAGCTTACACTTCACTAATCAAGGTATTAGTGAAGAGAACAACCAATACTAATTTGCTTGAGTAGTGTAGGTTGATGAAGTAGAGATTTTGCTCACTAAATCTTTCTTTTCTTTTTCTCTTTCTTTTTCTCAAACTAGAAAAAGAGAGGAGATGAAGAAGATGAATATAGACTTGAGAGAATGAACCTTGAGATAAGATGAGTTAAAAAAATGATAAAACTTGGATGAATAAAACAAAAGAAATAATGAGTAAGGTTCTTAGAATCATGGAGAATATTTTAGAAACCATGACTCATTTCTTTCTTTTGTTATTTATTCATATAAGTAAATCATTTTTTATCTTTATCTCCAATGTGATTCTCATATAGCCATGTTTCATGTATCATCAACCATAATACAAGTATGTTTGTATATATATATATGAGAATAATGGAGGAAAGAGGCCATAGGAGGGAATTTCCTCCTATGGCGTCGAAAAAATACAACCTCCACCATTTTTCCGACAATCGGCACCATCTTCATCATCGTTATCATCTAAGATGTACATACATCAAATTTCATGTGATTCCACCACTTTTTCATCGTTGAATTAGCAATGTAAAAAGTTCTATTGTCGGCAAATCATTAATTTTGCACCAACTAAATCAACGGTGAAAAAATGGTATAATCACATGAAATTTGGTGTATCCGCATCTTAGATGATAAAGATGGAAGTGATGTATGCCGATCGGCGAAAAAAATCATGGAGCATGTATTTTTCCGACGCCATAGGAGGAAATTCCCTTCTATGGCACCTTTCCTCCATTAACCTCTCTCTCTCTCTCTCTCTCTCTCTATATATATATATATATATATATATATATATACAGAGAGAGAGAGAGAAGAAAATCTTAAATGAGCTTAATATTAGTTTATATATATATATATATATATATATCAAATTATTAAATCAACATTTGATTTAATAATTCGGTTATATCATATATAACTAGCTAATATCACATATATAAATATATGTGTGTGTGTGTGTGTCATATCATTGAATCAACACTTGATTCAATAATCTGGTTATATCGTATATAACCCGGTTAATATCAAATATATATATAAATCAACATTTGATTCAATAATCCGGTTATATCATAAATAACCCGGCTAATATAAAATACGGTAGATTAGAATACGGTATCATATACTCGTATTTAATCAAGCTCCCGCACATATCTCCATACGTGCCCTACTTCGTTTCGCTTGAGTTAGGAAACTTTTATGTAGGATTTTAAAGACTCATCAATACGCTAACAGTAGGTAATGATTATATCAAAGACCTACAAGCCGTCAGCGGTATTAGCTGGACATAATGGCTATCCAGGTATTGAACGAATAGAAGATCAACAAGTAAACTTGTACAAACTCCCATAGAGCCTATAAGCAACACTTACCATACAGTCCGGTCTCTTCATCTGACATGTCTCATATCGAGTCTGGGGGTAGTGTAAGTCCACGGTAGCGCCCCGGCCGTCTAACAGACGCCAAATGTGGAACAAAAACTTTTTACAACTGGCGCTATCGCGTACTATAACCCGGATCTGCCATTAAAGCTAAACTAACAAACTACAAGGTGGGTAGAAATCCGAACGATCCGAATCCTTTGGTCTTCAACCATCATCCCACGCTTTGTTGCGGCTGCTCCGATCTCCTGAATCTCTAGTCTTCTTGTCTAGGTGGTACCACATCGACGGATCTTTAAACGAGCTCTCGCCTCTGAACCGAGGCAACTCGGTCGTCAAGTTTGCTAAAAAAGACGACCAAGATGATGTAGAGAATGAGTAGAACACTTTGTCTCGTTACGTCCAAAGTCACGAACGAACGGTTAATGAAGTTGCCATTTGAAACTGGTGAAATGAGAATTGTAGCTATCTAATTTCCATACACCAAAACACTATCATAATCTTTTCCCTCAAATGAACAACCATAACCATCACCAAGTGAATGGCCGGCCATATATAGGAGAGGAGGGAGGTGAGTGTAGGAGAGAGAGAGGGAGGTGACCATAACAACGAAGAGAGTGAGTCATATAACACCTTGTATGAACACATTAAAAGCAAACTAATGAACATAAACCTAGTCATTAACCTAGTCACCCTTGCATTAAATGAATCATTAGATGCACTAATGAGTCACTTAACACCTCACCATCCTAGTCATCATCTAGAAGCTTCCACACTCATCTCAAGAAAAGATAAATCCGCATTTAACCGAATGTTAAATACGGCTGATAGAAAACTGGAAACTGGCAACTTCCAAAAGTGATCCTAAAACGAATTTCAGGATAACCCCGTAACAGTATAAACATACCCGCATTTGTATTACGACTGAATACAAATGCAACTGAGACAAAGATATTATATCTACACAGTATAATACTCGGATCCGGCTTAAACCAAAGCCGACCAGTATTATCTGCCCGAAAAATGACACGTGCGAAAACGCACGTGCATTTTCCGAACCTTGCCATAAAACCATACGGCCTCTATAATGTTTCGCCCGAACTTGGGAAAGTGTCTGTGGAGGACTCTAATGACTCATCAACACACTGGTACTGGGTATAACCACTAGTACGTCAGAAGTACGAGCTGTACGTAACGTTTGCCTATGTATTGATTGGAAGGGAAGATGATGAGCGAACTCATCTCTAAACCCTACTGAGCCTAACGGTGACAATATACATACAGTCCGGTCCGTTCGTCTATGAGTATCGCATATCTGCTTAGGGGGCTGGTAACGTCAGACCCCCATTAGCGGTATAAGTCGTGTCAGAGAGTGGCCCAGAACACCCTGAGATACTACTGGAGTAGCTACTAGTAAATTTCCTGCCTCGGCCGAGAGCTTTGTGTAATGGCTATCCTAGACACAGCACGATCTCACCCCCAATACCGGGAGAGACGAATCCCCTGCCGATCCGCTCACTTGCCTCCATGTGGCTCGGGACTGTACCCAAAAAAGACCTGTTTCCATGACTCCTTTGAGCCGTGGTAGGGTAGAAATCAAAGCACAGTGGGAACTCACACGAGACAAATTACGACCTCGGGTCGATGAACTAACCTGTACACATGTCACCAGAGAACTGCTATCTGACGATATGTATAATACCAACTAGCATGTTCCCGGCGAGTCCTGTCCGGTGTACTCATAACCTAATGAGCACCTGTATACATCTTAGGTGATCCTACTGACACCAATGGCTTATGAGATCGGCCATCGCCCCTCGTCGGGGTCTCGACTGTATACACTAGTCTACTCTGGAGTATCGATGCCCTGTCTCGAAACTCCCATGACTAGGGACACTTTAAGGATGTGCTTACAGACCCCAGCTCCCACGTATATGATCGCCATCATACTGCTGGTAGTCAAGCAAGAATCCTATGGGCTCTATCAACATGCAATAGCGAACTAAAGCATGTATACGATGATAAAGAAAAACCAAATAGCATACTATCATCTCGAGCAAGACTATCATATCGGTATAGGTCCTGCCTCAATCATTGCAATCACGTACCTGCGATCCAATAATTGACTTTGAGGGCACTATCTCCAACAATCTCCCACTTGCACTTAAGGCTAATTATTGCGATGTCGCATACTCACAGCCCGTGTGATACCGAACATCCAACTCCTCTACTAATCAGTTTCACAAAGCTAGTTTGTAAAACACTTGTGTTCGAGAAATAGCCTCAGTGAGTGGATCCGCCCTGAAGTTTCTTTCTATATCTCTCTTAATCTCAAGTTCGCGGAGAAAGCCATCTCTCGAATCGAGTAATACTTGTCTTAGAATATGTCTGAATATCTGATGGGACCTAGTTCATAAATGAACTCCAAATCCAAACTTCTTAGACTGTATCGATCACTGAACCTAATCAGTATCCAGCACCATGCCTCCCACAGTATCCTCTTGGACCACATGTCCATAATACTGTCCCTCATCAGAGGGAAAACTATAACTCTGATAATCACTCTGTCATCCATGTCACCTTTGAAGCCTGGAATGATAACTGTCTCCCGAAGGAGGCTGCCGTCATCAAATCCGTAGAACATGCACTTATGTTCTAAAACTGCTTCCTTATGTTTCTTCAGGATTGGATTAATATTAACTTATTGCATCTAGTGCAAAAACAACATCTGGTGTGGTACTTGACATCTCACGATTGACTCAATTGCCTAAGCAAGTGATCTGCCAATCATGCACATCCCTCTCCCCTTTAGTCTGTAAGACACCTTTAGAGAGGGTGACTCCATCATCTGCAGGTACACCACCATGCCAGGAGTCATCTATTCTAAAATACCATTAAAATACTGTTAAAGTACCCAAATTGGGAAACTACCCAATTCTAGATCTATAACCATAGATCTAGTAACCAGAATGTCTGATATTATATCCATATCCTTTGTGGAGAAACAACTGTGTGACGACCACAGTACAACCGATCGTAGTATAGGAATTTTACTTCCTACTCTGTGTATGTCATCCAAATACCAGGACATCACACCCTACTACCTTCTTAACAGATCCATCCCCTATTCTGATGAAGTCAAACCCATGACTGTCACATCAAAAATAGATGATCTTATCTCCGCTATATCTGCTCAAGCCTATAAATAGACATAAGCTACTTGCCCACTATACTTCCGCTGCTCCCACTGACTACGACAACCCTCTGGCAGAATAATATATACGTGTACTTCTAAATCTAGTTTAGAACGACGCTATACTTATCCTCCTGCCGGGTCTCATAGTCTGGAACAACAGTAGTGTCAAGTCTAGGTAAACAAGAACCTCACTGTCACCGTCCTTGAGGGTACCGGAGTACCTCTCGGGTGTCTAAGGTTACCCACCATATCTGCGGAGTAGCTAATAGAATGTCAAAACTGATTGAATATATAGGTCCTATTAAATTTTCCGTAATCGTTTGCGGTTCTGGAATCACTTCCAGTTCTACCATACTCCCACTACTGTTTTCTGAAAAAATCCATTTTACTAAAACTGTGGCGAGTCAAGAACAATATCACTATTGATCTTCCAGATGGTAGAAAGTCAACCCTCGTCAAAGTCAGGGTCAACCCACAAACTGCCATTACAGGAACGTGCCTTGATTTATCCAGTGTCTGGTTTTAAGCATAAGCTGGACAACTCCCCGTATCTTAATATCGTTAAGATATGAACCATTCTATATAGAAATAGAGCCACTAATTTAACTGGAACCAGATTCTAATCATGCAACTGTCTCCAGTGCATATCAACTTAATGGAGAGAGGTTAATCAGCATTACTCAACTTAGAAATCCATCCAATTATGAGTAATCTGAAAGAGAAACTAGTTTCTCAAAACTATTACTATCATCTGAATACCAATCACAAGAATCTACATCTTCAATCTCTTTGAAGAATCCCGATACTTATGATACCTGGTTCTCTACTTTATTCTTATACCCACAACTTCTCGAAACTTAGACTTTGTATTTCTACGAAACACTTGTCTACAATTAGAGAAGCCATAAGTAAACAGAACATAGTACGAGGACCTACCCCTTTGTCCTGACGGACACTGGACAACATACAATACTCTGTATAAGTCTGCTGAGTTGAATAACTCAAAACCTGCGCATCGTAGGTTGAAAACTGTACCCAGGCGATTTCCTCAAATATCACCAATTATAACGAATTCCGATATATTGAGGATGATTACCTAATTCCCAATAACTTACTCCCACTCATCATCTGTAAAAACCATACAGATATGAGAATTAAACCTGGTAAATACATAACCTGGAGTAAGTATCTAATCGGGAAAACAGTTTTCTTTTAACAATGCGCAGTGAAACTGAAACATTAAAATATCTCGTAGGGGTATCCTGGTATTCATAGTAATGCCTCTTCTATAATCCAATTCATGACTATAACCGTATACTTCTTTGCCATCTCTCCAAATCCCTTTATTTGTCTTTAGTCGTTACCTTCTGTACACCATCGTTAGGCTAAATGGTTTTCTTCCTTCCCTACCGTTCGACACCAGCCTATGGTTTGGAAGAAGACTATCCAGTAAGCATAATAGGTGTACCCTCCTAAACCAAGGAGTACTCGCAACTTGAGAGTAGGTGATGATAAAAGACAACTGAATAATACCTTATTCTATTTCTCCCGAACTGGGGAAAAAACAAAGGTGAAATAGGAGTGGCGATGAAGTACGCGGTTTGGTCATGAATGATAATAGTCGCAATTTACTTTGCCCTCTTTCTAATCTCTTTATCTTGTCTTTAGTTATTACCTTCTGTACACCCTACTTAGGCTAATTGGTTTTCTTCATTCCCTACCTTTCGGCACCTGCCTATGGTTTGGAAGAAGACTATCCAATAAGCGTAATAGGTGTACTCTCCTAAACTAAGGAGCCCTCGCAACCTGAGAGAAGGTGATAATAAAAGACAACTGAATAAACCAATTCTATTTCTCCTGAACCTGGATCCATCCTCGAAGAAGTCCCTTCGAGTTCGTATATAACCATACGATAGATCTATCTAATGGAAGTGGATATCCATAGTAATACGGGGTGTTCTGAGAAATGCAAAGGGTAAAAGAAGGAGCGGCAATGACTTATGCAACTCGGACAATCCAAAAGCCATTATTGTAAGAAGGTTCGGTCAACTTGGTCACTGAGTCATAGTCTAGGATCGGTCAAAGGTCGCTGCCAAAGAGAGAGAGAGAAAAGAAACACTCTGTGTGCACTCTAACCTTGATCAGAATGATTATCACTTTATCTAATCAGGAAACCTCCCACTGTTATCTCAAATTCTCCTCCAAACCTGAAAGAAGAATTAGTCGCGATCACCCGAAGAGTAAACCAATTTATCAGTGAGAATCGGGATCCAACTATCATCGCATGATAACTTGATGGAAACCACTCAAGTTATCACACTCCAGAAGGTATGCGCATGCCTGGCAAGTTTCCTGTATATTTGAAACTCCCGATGTGATTTTTGCCCCATGCTCTTATGACCTTGGCTTTGGTCAAAATGTCATAAGTCACATGCCAAGTTCTACCCGTCACTATCCAGGTCAATTTGAACCCACCCGCACATGCCCTTGACTTTGGCCAAAATGGCAGAACGACTGTCCCAAACCAACTCATCTATCTATGCAACAAATGAATACCCAGCAGCTACCAAACACTATGCCTTGACTTTGGCCAAAATACATAGCTTGAATACTACTGAATTCCCAAAAGAAATGACGGAGGGCTACGGCTGGTTTTTGGCGAAAAACCTTTAACATAATGAACTTGATCTCGCTGAAGGAACCTGATAGCTTTTTATAAAAATATAGTTGCGAAAACCTTTGCTAAAGAGGTCACTCCTGGTGAAGGGATCTCGGCTCTTTTCTCGTGGAATGAGGTGCAGGATATTCCAACTGAATACCGCGATGCAAAGCAACTTGTAATCGACTATAGTAAAGTTATTACCCTGACGTAAACTTCTGCTCAAGGGGTCACTCCCGGTGAAGGGATCTCGGCCCTTGCCTCTTCGAATGAGGTGCAGGATATTCCAACCGAATACCGCTATGAAAAACAAAAGTAAACATCTTTGTAATAACACCTTTTAAAATTTATTCCAACAACATCAAATATAGGTTTATTTTATCCTTGCATTGATAAGAATCAATGCAGTCCCATCAATCAATAACACGAGAAAAGAACGAAAATAAAATGTACGTATATGCCATCCGCATTCGCCACTGGGTCCCGTCATCACCCGTTAGGTTACTTAACTAACGACAGAGCGGGGGCTGGACTAGCGCGGGTGTAAAACATATGCAACATCTAATAGTATATATACCAATATACAATAATCGCTCCAGGCGTGATAATATGCAACATTACAGAAAAGTAATAAGCATCACAGAACAATACAGATAAACTGGGATCCCTGGGTTTCACAGAGCCGCTACTGAAACCCGACGTTCCCCTGGTCATGTGGATAGCTTGTGCAATGAAACCTAGACCCCTACGGGTGTGGCAAGTTACCCGCCAAAACCTGAAGCGAGGCAGTCCCCCACAGCATAGTGAATGGAACACCCGGCACTTCACGGAATCCGGTAAATTGAGCACCCCTCCTTGGGTCAACCCGTACCCCCTACAAGTGCGGCAAATAGTCTGCCATTCTAGAGTGAGGTCCCTCTGCCTCTCAAAACCATGAGATACGGACCCGTTGCCCTCCAGAACCCGGCTATCCATGCACTCCTTCGCGGGATAAACGTAGTACAGAAATAAAAATATGTACAACGGTATATCGACCTCAACCCGGTCCAGCCCCAAAAGAATATTATACAAACAGGCAGTGACGGCAGTCCATATGTTGGACGCTCGCCCCGCAATATCAAATGTACAAATAAATCCAAACTGCACTATCATTGTACCCTGCTATCCACCACGACAAATCCGCAATATCACAGCACAGCACAGAACATCAATGTGAATGTCACGTTCGCAAACCCGTATAAAAGAACTATAGCAATTAGACGCGGTTTACCGCTCGAATGACATTCCCGGTTGGAGATATAATGTAAATACTGCATACCAACAAGTTTAAAATTTCGATCGACAAAAATTCCCGAAGTGGGCCCCACGCACATCTGCAGTACAGTAACAAAATCTGGGCCCAAATGAATATTATCAAAAACCACAATTTCCTCAGTGAAGCTCTCTGGAAAAAATTGGAGCACTGTTCCCACAAAGTCGCCGCGGTTCCGCGGTCAAACCTACGGTTTGACCGCGGATCCACGGTGGTCATGTAGGATCACGTGCCCAAATTTTCCCAGAATGCTTAGAAAACCCTGCACGCTTTTCTGTGATATGCAAACTTATTTTTAGACCCTTTAAAAAATCGACAGAAACTTGTGTGCTGAAAATTGTGATTTCGGAAATTCCATTGGATCGATCTTTTAAACGCGTTAGCACAAGTTAGTAAAACTTAATGGTGAGGCTCTGATACCACTGTAAGTCCACGGTAGCGCTCCGGCCGTCTAACAGACGCCAAATACGGAACAAAAACATTTTACAACTGGCGCTATCGCGTACTATAACCCGGATCTGCCATTAAAGCTAAACTAACAAACTACAAAGTGGGTAGAAATATTATACCGAACGATCCGAGTCCTTCGGTCTTCAACCATCATCCCACGCTTTGTTGCGGCTGCTCCGATCTCCTGAATCTCCAGTTTTCTCGTCCAGGTGGCACCACGTCGACAAATCTTTAAACGGGCTCCCACCTCTGAACCGAGGCAACTCGGTCGTCAAGTTTGCTAAAAGAGACGACCAAGATAATATAGAGAATGAGTAGAACACTTTGTCTCGTTACGTCCAAAGTCACGGACGAACGGTTAATGAAGTTGCCATTTGAAACTGGTGAAATGAGAATTGTAGCTATCTAATTTCCATACACCAAAACACTATCATAATCTTTTCCCTCAAATGAACAACCATAACCATCACCAAGTGAATGGCCGGCCATATATAGGAGAGGAGGGAGGTGAGTGTAGGAGAGAGAGGGAGGTGACCATAACAATGAAGAGAGTGAGTCATATAACACCTTGTATGAACACATTAAAAGCAAACCAATGAACATAAACCTAGTCATTAACCTAGTCACCCTTGCATTAAATGAATCATTAAATGCACTAATGAGTCACTTAACACCTCACCATCCTAGTCATCATCTAGAAGCTTCCACACTCAACTTAAGAAAAGATAAATCCGCATTTAACCGAATGTTAAATACGACTGATAGAAAACTGGAAACTGGCAACTTCCAAAATTGATCCTGAAACAAATTTCAGGATAACCCCGTAACAGTATAAAAATACCCGCATTTGTATTACGACCGAATACAAATGCAACTGAGACAAAGATATTATATCTACACAGTATAATACTCGGATCCAGCTTAAACCAAAGCCGACCAGTATTATCTGCCCGAAAAATAACACGTGCGAAAACGCACGTGCATTTTCCGAACCTTGCCATAAAACCATACGGCCTCTACAATGTTTCGTCCGAACTTGGAAAAGTGTCTGTGGGGGACTCTAATGACTCATCAACACACTGGCACTGGGTATAACCACTAGCACGTCAGAGGTACGAGCTGTACGTAACGTTTGCCTATGTATTGATTGGAAGGGAAGCTGACGAGCGAACTCATCTCTAAACCCTACTGAGCCTAACAGTGACAATATACATACAGTCCGGTCCGTTCGTCTATGAGTATCGCATATCTGCCTAGGGGGCTGGTAACGTCAGACCCCCATTAGCGGTATAAGTCATGTCAGAGAGTAGCCCAGAACACCCTGAGATACTACTGGAGTACCTACCAGTAAATCTCCTGCCTCGGCCGAGGGCTTTGTGTAATGGCTCTCCTAGACACAGCGCGATCTCAACCCTAATACCGGGAGAGACGAATCCCCTACCGATCCGCCTACTTACCTCCATGTGGCTCGGGACTGTACCCAAAAAAGACCTGTTTGCACGACTCCTTTGAGCCGTGGTAGGGTAGAAATCAAAGCACAGTGGGAACTCACACGAGACAAATTACGACCTCAGGTCGATGAACTAACCTGTACACATGTCACCAGGAAACTGCTATCTGACGATATGTATAATACCAACTAGCATGTTCCCGGCGAGTCCTGTCCGGTGTACTCAAAACCTAATGAGCACCTGTATACATCTTAGGTGATCCTACTGACACCAATGGCTTGTGAGACCGGCCATCGCCCCTCGTCGGGGTCTCGACTGTATACACTAGTCTACTCTGGAGTATCGATGCCCTGTCTCGAAACTCCCACGACTAGGGACACTTTAAGGATGTGCTTACAGACCCCAGCTCCCACGTATATGATCGCCATCATACTGCTGGTAGTCAAGAAAGAATCCTATGGGCTCTATCAACATGCAATAGCGAACTAAAGCATGTATACGATGATAAAGACAAACCAGATAGCATACTATCATCTCGAGCAAGACTGTCATATAGGTATAGGTCCTGCCTCAATCATTGCAATCACGTACCTGCGATCCAATAATTGACTTTGAGGGCACTATCTCCAACAGGTAGAATCGTCAGTCCCCAATAACTCGATAAGTCATCTTGATATTTGGCCTATAACCTTTCGAGAAACTACTGAAAACACTTTTCAGTAAATTTATCAGTCCTGACCAGGGACTTGTTATTATAGCCAATTGAGTATAGCACAACATCAATTCCCAATATCAGGAGAAACGAAACCCCTTATATCGCTCACCGCCTCTATGTGACTCGGGACTGTATCCAAAAACCACATGTTTGCACGACTCATTTAAGCCATGGTAGAGAGAAAATCAAAGCATAGTGGGAACCACACAAGATATTATGACGATTTCGGGTCTATAGACTAACCTGTACAAGTGTCACCAGAGAACTGCTATCTGACGATAGGTATGGTACCATCTAAGAATTCTCGGCGGGTCCTGTTCGGTGTACTCATTCTCCAATGAGCACCTGTGTGCAATTTTTGATGTCAACACCAATGGCTATGGGGTCAACTATCGCCCCATACAGGGTCAAGAAACGTACGCACTAGTCTACTCTGGAATATCGATACCCTGTCTCGATACTCCCTCGACTAGGAACTGTTAAGGATGTGCTTGTGGACTACTCAAGCCCTACTAATATGATCTACATCATAGTCCTGATAATCAATCCAACATCCTAAGGGCTTTATCAACATGTATCAAAAAGACAGTAAATTAAAACAAGTGCACATGTTAAGATAAAGAGCAACCAGATAGAATACTATCACGTTGAGCAAGAAAGTCCTATATATATATATATATATAGTCCAAGCATCCACTATAATATACAATAATGGCCTCTAGGGCATACATATTCCTAACAATCTCCTACTTGCACTAAGGCCAGTTGTTTTAGTATCGCATACCCAACATCCCAAAAAGTCATTCGAACGGGGTTTGAGGGAGGGCCTTCGTGAGCGGATCCGTCGTGTTGTCCTTCGTGTCTACTCTCCTGACCATGATCTCGCGGTGATCAACTATCTTCAAGATTAGGTGATACCGCCTCAGAATATGTCTGGATCGCTGATGGGAATGGGGTTCCTTGGCCAAAACCACAGCTCCATTGTTATCATAATACAAAGGTATTAGATTTTTAATGGATGGAACCACACCAAGTTCAATAATGAACTTCTTCATCCAGACAGCCTCTTTGGCAACATCGTAGGCAGCGATGTATTCGACCTCTATCGTCGAGTCTGCAACGGTATCTTGCTTGGAATTCTTCCAACATACCGCACCTCCATTGAGGGTGAAGACAAAACCCGAGACAGACTTACTGTCATCCATATCACTCTAGATGCTCGAATCGGTAAAGGACTCCACTTGGAGTTCTCCGTTACCATGAACCAAGAACATCTTTTTAGTCCTTCTCAAGTACTTAAGAATGTTCTTCACAGCTATCCAATGCTTTTCCCCTGGGTCTGATTGATACCTACTTACCACACTAAGTGCATAAGCTACATCCAGTCTAGTGTATAATATTGCGTACATGATAGACCCAACTGCACAAGTATAAGGTATCACGTTCATGCGAGTCCTTTCCAAATCAATCTTGGGAGACATCTCTTTGGAGAGAGTGATTCCTGAACAAGCGGGTAAATAAACACGCTTAGAATCTTCCATACTAAATCTTTTTAGTATGGTGTTTATGTACCTGATTGGGACAATCCCAACATCTTTTTAGATCTATCCCTATAGATCTTTATCCCTAGGATGTATGAGGTATCACCCAGACTTTCATGGAGAACTTTTGTGATAAGAAGAGTTTGACCTAGTGTAGTATAGGAATATCATTTCCTATCAAGAGTATGTCATCTACATACAATACGAGAAATATGACCTTACTCTCTACTACCTTTTTATATATGCATGGTTCATCTGCGTTTTTTATGAAGTCAAACTCTTTCACTACTACATCAAAACAAATGGTCCAACTCCGCGATGCCTATTTTAATCCGTAAATTTATTTAAGCAGCTTGTACACCTTTCCGCTGCTTCCACTGTCTACGAAGCCTTCTGGCTGTGTCATATATACGCTCTCTTCTAAATCACTATTTAAAAAAGCGGTCTTAACGTCTATCTGCCAGATTTCAGAGTCATAGTATGCAGCAATGGCAAGTATGATCCTGATGGACTTAAGCATAGCCATTGGAGAAAAGGTCTCATCATAGTCGACACCTGGTCGTTAACGAAAACCTTTTGCTACAAGTCTAGCTTTGAAGGTCTTAATTTTTCCATCTACACCAATCTTCATCTTGAAGATCCACTTACTCCCAATGGGTTTTACCCTTTCAGGAGCAACCTCCAAAGTCCATACTTTGTTGGTGTACATTAATTCCATCTCAGATCGCATAGCATCCAGCCATTTCACAGAGTCCCCACTTGTGATGGCCTGCTCGAAACTATTTGGGTCATCATCTTCCATGATGCAATCCTCGCTCCCACCGTCTATAAGGAAACCATAGTATCTCTCAGGTGGGTGAGAAATCCTACTAGATCTGCGAAGTGGCTAAGGTTCGTCGGGGACTATTGAATCCTCCGGTTCTACCAAATTATCAGTTGTAGTTTGTGTATGTGGAACTTCTTCCAACACTACCGTGCTCCCATTAATTTCTTTTGCAAAAAATTCTTTTTCCAAAAAAGTAGTGTGCTGAGCAATAAACACCATCTGTTCCTCAGTGTGGTAGAAGATATACCCTCGCGAATGTTTGGAATATCCAACAAACTTATATAAAACAGACTTTGCCTCAAGTTTGTCCCGATTTTTCTTTTTAACATAAGCCGAGCAACCCCATATCTTAATGAAATTAAGACAAGGTCTCTTCCCCCCATATCTCATATGGAGTGATAGGTGTAGACTTGATAGGAATCCTATTCAATATATAAGCAGCTGTTTCAAGCATAAATCCTTAAAAGGAAATAGGTGACTCGGCAATACTTATCATAGAGCGCACCATATTTAATAGGGTGTGATTCCTCCGCTTCGATACACCGTTGTGTTGTAGTGTATATGGATGAGTAAGCTGAGAGAGAATCCCATTCTCTTTTAGATAATCTTGGAATTTCGTGCTCAAGTATTTCCCTCCTCGATCTAATCAAAGGATTTTGATACTTTTACCCGTTTGGTTCTCTACTTCGCACTTATATTCCTTGAATTTCTCAAAAGTTTCAGATTTTTGTTTCAACGGGAACACATGTCCAAATCTTGAGAAATCATCGGTGAATGTAATGAAGTACGAGGAACCATTTCTGGCATGTTTAGACATAGGTCCGCATACATCACTATGTATTAGTCCTAAGAGTTCAGTAGCTCTTACTCCGTGTCCCGTAAACGGAGTTTTGGTTATCTTTCTTTTGATACATGACTGACAAGTTTCATAAGTTGTAAATTCAAACAGTTCCAAATATGCATGTTTATGTAACTTAGCTAGTCTGGTCGCTTTGATATGACCAAGTCTACGGTGCCACAACAAGGCTTTGTTCATTTCTGAACTTTTTCTCTTATGAATGTTTTGTATGCTTAGAACTGTATTTTGATTTAGAACATATAAACCATTACATAACATACCAAACCCAATCAACACTTAATTTAGGAAAATGTTCATAACATTTTTCTCTAATGTAAAGTTATATCCTTCTTTATCTAATAAAGAAACTGATATTATATTGCACATCATCGACAGTACGAAATAACAGTCGTTCAAAATCAATGTATTACCAGTTGGCAATACTGGGTGATATTCGCCGACAGGTTCGGTAGCAACAATTGCTCCATTCCCCACTCTGAGAGACATATCACCCTTTCCCAGTTCCCTACTTTTCTTTAACCCTTGTAACAAATTACAAATGTGGGATTCTGATCCGGTATCTAATACCCAGGATGTAGAATAGACTGAGACACAGTTCTCAATAACTAACACACCCGAAGAAGATGCATCAAAATGCTCTTTCTTCATTAGGGTTGTGTGGAAATCGTTGCATTCCCCTATCTCTTGTCCAGACTTATGACAGTTATTATAAGATAGAGCGGAACCTGTTGGATATAGTGTCCTCAGAGTCAATTATTGGATCACAGGCACGTGATTGCAATGATTGAGGGAGGACCTATACCGGTAAGACAGTTTTACTCAAGATGATAGTATGCTATCTGGTTTATCTTTATCATCGTGTACATGCTTTAGATGACATTACATGTCACTATTGCACGTTGATAGAGCCCAGAAGATTCTTGCTTGACGGCCAGCAGTATGATGGCGATCATATACGTGGGAGCTGGGGTCTATAAGCACATCCTTAAAGTGGTCCCTAGTCGTAGGAGTTTCGAGACTGAGCATCGATACTCCATTAGTAGACTAGTGTATACAGTCGAGACCCCGACGAGGGGCGGTGGCCGGTCTCACAAGCCATTGGTGTCAGTTGGTTCATCTAAGATGTATACAGGTGCTCATTGGGTTATGAGTACACCGGACAGGACTCGCCGGGAACATGCTAATTGGTATTATACCTGACGTCAAATAGCAGTTCCCTGGTAACATGTGTACAGGTTAGTTCATCGACCTGAGATCGTTATTTGTCTCGTGGAAGTTCCCACTGTGCTTTGATTACTACCCTACCACGGCTTAAAGGAGTCATGCAAACAGGTTTTAGTTGGGTACAGCCCCGAGCCACATGGAGGCAGTGAGCGGATCGGCAGGGGTTTCGTCTCTCCCGGTATTAGGGGTGAGATCGCGCTATGTCTAGGAGAGCCATTACACGAAGTCCTTGGTCAAGACAGGAGATTTACTGGTAGGTATTCCAGTAGTATCTCAGGGTGTTCTGGGCTTCACTCCGACACGACTTGTACCGCTTTTGGGGGTCTGACTTTTACCAACCCCCTAAGGTCCAACATGTAATGCTCATAGACGAATGGACCGGACTGAACGGATATTGTCACTGACAGGCTCAGTAGGGTGTCAGGATGAGTTCGCTCGTCGACCTCCCTTTTGGTCAATACCTGGTAGCCCGTTACGTACGGCTAGTACCACTGACGTGCTAGTGGTTAAATCCATAGCCAAAGTATTGACGAGTCTTTAGAGTCCCCCACAGACAGTTTCTCAAGTTTCGGGCGAAACATTGTAGAGGCCATATGATATATGGCAGGGTTCGATCATATACGTGCAGTCGTGCACGGATCATGATTGGACGGATCATACTAATGGGGTTTGGTTTAAGCTGGATCCTAGTATTAGATTTGTTGGATTACTTTAGTCTCATCGCATTCGCATTCAGTCAGAATGCGGATGCAGGTATGTATATACAGGTGAGGGGTAACCTTGTGATCCGTCACGAGTTTACTTTAGATGTTGCCGTATCTTTTTATTGTTGTAAACATTTGGGTTAATGTTTACAAATGGGAATAATGAGCTAAAAGTCATGATTAGGAGCATTAATTGTGACACATGCACAAGTGATGACTCATGGTCTCTTTCTTTGTGCATGTGTCACATTTTTGATTGATTTGTGGGTTGATATGATAAGAAGAGAGAAAGAGGGCAGCCAAGTTTTTGGAGTTTTGCTCTTGTATTTTTGATCTCTCACTCTCTCATTTTGATCATACAACATAAGAAAGAAAAGGCTCCTCCTCTAACTCACCATTTCCATTAATGGCTTCATCTTCAACCTCCATCCATACACTCTTATGCGTTGAGAATCAATGGATGCTTAAGACAAAGTGATCACATACATTCTCTACTTCACCTTGGACACGTCGGCTAGCAAACTTCGTGTCCGAGTTGCTTCGGACGAAGCGGGAGCCCGTAAAAAGACTCATTGATGTGGTGCCCTTCCGACGAGAAGACCGGATATCGGAGATGCCGCGAGGAGCTTGGGTTAGTGGCCAAAGACCGAAGGACACGGATCGATCGGTATAGCTTTTCTAACCCTTCTCTAGTTAACTAGTTATAGGTTAATGGTTCGATCCGGGATTAAAGTCTGCGATAGCGCCGGTTTCAAGTTTAGAAAAAGTTTCTGTTTCCGCATTTTGGCCTCGGATCGACGGCCGGGGTGCTACCGTAGAGTTACATGGTATCAGAGCCACGCCATTAACCTTTACTAGCTTGCTCTAACGTGTTTAGAATATCGATCGAACAAAATTTCCGAAACCGCAATTTCAAAAACGAAGTTTCTGTCGAATTTTTTTGTGGTCAAAAAATTATTTTGAGTATTGCAGAAAATCAGGCAGGCTTTTCTAAGACAGCTATGAAAATTTAGTTGCATGTTGCTACAGTTACACCGCGGAACCATGGCAATAACGCTGTTTTGGCCACAGTTCCGCCGCACTATTGTGGCTTCTCTGCACCAAACTTTCTACAGTGGTTTTTGACGTGGAATTAGGGTTTCTGGTATTTTTATTTTTGGCCCAGATTATTTTGAATACTGGATTTGTGCTTGGGGCCCACTTCGGGAAATTTTGTCGATCGAAAATTTTAAATACGTTGGTTTACAGTACTTACATTATATCTATGACCGTGAATGTTATTCGAGCGGTAAATCTTGTCTAATTGCTATAGTTCTTTTAGACGGATTTGCGAACGTGACATTCACGTTGATGTTCTATGTTGTGCTGTGATGTTGCGGATTTGTCGTGGTGGATAGCCTGGATGCAATGGTAGTACAGTTTGGTTGTATTTGTACATTTGATATTGTGGGATGGGCGTCCGACATGTGGACTACCGTCACTGCCTGTTTGTATATTATTCTTTTGGGGCACGACCGGGCTGAGGTCGATGTACCCGTTGTATATTTTACTTTCTGTACTAGGATTACCCCATGGTGGGGTGCACGGATAGCCGGGTTTTAGAGGGCAACGAGCCCGCATCTCATGGATTTGAAATGGAAGAGGCTTCACTCTAGAATTGGCGGGCTATTCGCCACACTCGTAGGGGTATAGGTTGACCCAAGGAGGGGTGCTCAAGTTACCGGATTCCGTGAAGTGCTGGGTGGTCCATTCACTTTGCTGTAGGGGGCTGCCTCGCTTCAGGTTTTGGCGGGTAACTTGCCACGCCCGTAGGGGTCTAGGATTTCATTGCACAAGCTATCCACACGACCAGGGGAACGTTGGGTTTCAGTAGCTGCTCTATGAAACCCGGAGATCCCAGATTATCTGTATTGTTCTGTGATTCTTATTACATTTCTGTGATGTTGCATTTGCCACGCCTGGAGCGATTATTATATATTGATATATATACTAGTAGATGTTGTATATGTTTTACACCCGCGCTAGTCCAGTCCCCGCTCTGTCGTTAGTTAAGTAACCTAACGGGTGACGACGAGACCCAGTGGCGAATGCGGATGGCATATACGTACATCATATTTTCGTTCTTTTGTGGTGTGATTAATTGATGGGACAGCATTGATTCGGATCAATGCAAGCTAAAAAAACCTATTCTGATGTTGTTGGAATATTTTTCAAAAAGCTGTTATTGCAAGGATGTTTTCTTTTGTTTTGCACAGTGGTATTCGGTTATGAATATCCAGCACCTCAGTCGACGAGGCAAGGGCCGAGATCCCTTCACCGGGAGTGACCCCTTGGACAGAAGTTTGCATCAGGGTAATAACTTCACTATAGCCGATTGCCTTTTTTCTTTGCATCGTGGAATTCAGCTGGAATATCCTGCACCTCATTCTACGGGGAAAGAGCCGAGATCCCTTCACCGGGAGTGACCTCTTTAGCAAAGGTTTTCGCCACTATATTTTTATAAAAAGCTTTCCGGTTCCTTCAACGATATCAAGTTCATTACGTTAAAGGTTTTTCGCCAAAAACCATTCGTAGCCCTCCGTCATTTCAGACGGGTAGCACTTAGTATTCATGCTATGTTTGTTGGCCTTCGTCATGGCATAGTGTATGGTAGCTATTTGTTACTTTTCTGCTGCATAGATAGATGCGTTGGTTTGGGACAGTCATACTACTATTTTGGCCTTCGTCAAGGGTATATACGAGTGGGTTCAAATTAACCTGGATAATGACGGGTAGAACTTGAAATGTGACTTATGATATGTTGGCCTTCGACAAGGTCATAAGAGCATGGAGTAAAAATCACATCGGGGGTTTCTAAAGAAACTGAAACTTGCCAGATATGCGCATACCTTCTGGAGTGTGATAAAGTAAGTGGATTCCATCACGTTATCATGTGATGATAGTTGGATCTCGATTCCCGCTGATGAGTTGTTTTACTCCTCGGGTGATCCCGACTAATTCTTCTTTCAGGTTTGGAGGAGAATTTGAGGCTACAGTGGGAGGTTTCCTGATTAGATAAATTGATAACCATTCTGATCTAGGTTAGAGTGCACGCTGAGTGTTTCTTTTCTCTCTCTCTCTCTCTTTGGCAGCGACCATGGCCCGACCCTAGACTATGACTCAGTGACCAAGTTAACCGAACCTTCTTAAAACACTGGTTTTTGGATTGTCAGAGTTGCATACCTCATCGCCACTCCTACTTTTACCCTTTTCTCCATAACACCCCGTATTACTACGAACGTCCACTTCCATTGGATAAAATCATCGTATGGTTATATACGAACTCGAAGGAACTTGTTCCAGATTCGATGATGGTTTCCGGTTCTGGAGAAAATGAATAGGACTATTCAGTTGTCTTTTCCTTTTACCTTCTCTCAGGTTGCGAGTGCTCCTTGGATTAGGACGGTACACCTATTATGCTAATTGGATAGTCTTCATCCAAACCATAAGCAGGTGCCGAAAGGTAGGGCATGAAGAAAACCATTTAGCCTAAAAGGTGTACAGAAGGTATTAAGTAAAGACAAATAAAGGGATTAGTAAGAGGGCAAAGTAAATTACGACTGCTATTCACGACCAAACCAAGTATTTCATCGCCACTCCTGCTTCACCTTTGTATTTTTCCGGAACACCCCGTATCACTACGAAGATCCACAGTTTATTGGATACTCCATCATATGGTTATATACGAACTCGAAGGAACTTGTTCCAGTTCGGGGATGGATTCTGGTTCAGGAGAAATAGGAAAAAAAAATTCAGTTGTCTTTTATCTTTACCTTCTCTCAGGTTGCGAGTGCTCCTAGGATTAGGACGGTACACCTATTACGCTTATTGGATAGTCTTCTTCCAAACCATAGGCTGGTACCGAACGGTAGGGAAGGAAGAAAACCATTTAGCCTAAAGGGGTGTACAGAAGGTAATGACTAAAGACATATAAAGGGATTTGGAGAGATGGTAAAGAAATATACGGTTATATTTGTGAATCTGATAATGGAAGAGGCATTACTAGGAATACCCGGATACCCCTCCGAAACATTTACATGTTTCAGTTTCACTGTGTATTGTTAAAAGAAAACTGATTTCCCAATAAGCCCTTGCTCCAGGGTATGAATTTACCAGGTTTGATTCTCACATCTGTATGGTTTTACAGATGATGAGTGGGAGTAAGTTATTGGGAATTGGGTGATCATCCTCATTATATCGGGATTCGTTGTAATTGGTGATATTTGAGGAAATCACCTGGGTTGTTTGCCGGACGACAAATATTTGGTTTTGAATATCCGTTGTTATGCACCAATTTCAAATTAATATATCTGTACGTTTATTTTTATAAAGTGAGATATAACTTTTTGAAATTATGTCTATGACATTTAGCTATATTGGTGGATGGTTAGGTAAAGAGCATTAAACAGCGGTGTAATTCTTCTTAACCATAAATACAGTTTCAACCTACGACATACAAGGAATGAGTTATTAGACTCAGGGGACTTATACAGAGTATTGTATGTTGTCCAGTGTCCATGAGGACAGAGGGGTTGGTGCTCGTACTATATTCTGTTTACTTGTGACTTCTCTAGTTCTTAGACATGTGTTTTGTAGAAATGCAATGTCTAAGTTTTGAGAAGTTATAGGTATAAGAATAAAGTAGAGAACCAGGTGTTGCAAGTATCAGGATTCTTCAAGGTGATCGAAAATGTAGATACTTGTGTATGGTATTCAGTTGATAGTAATGATTATGAGAACATGCATCTCTTTCAGGTTACTCATGATTGGATGCACTCCTAAGTTGAGTAATGCTGACCGGCCTCTCTCTATTTGGTTGACATGCACGGAAGACAGCTGCATGATTTGAATCTGGTTCCAATTAAATCAGCGCCTCTGTTTCTATATTGGATATAGAATAGTTCATATCTTAAAAATGTTAAGATACGGGGAGTTGTCCGGCTTATGCTTAAAACCAGACTCTGGATAACTCAAGGCACGTTTCTATAATGGTTGTTTGTGGGTTGACCCGGGCTATGACGAGGGTTGATTTTCTACCATCTGGAAGATCAATAGTGATATTGTTCTTAACTCGCCACAGTTTTGATAAAAATGGATTTTTTCAGAAAACAGGAGTGGGAGTATGGTAGAACTGGAAGTGATTCCAGAACCGCAAACGATACTAAAAATTTAATAGGACCTAAAGATTCAAACTGGTTTGACATTCCATTGGCCACTCCGCAGATATGGTGGGTAACCTCAGGCACTCGAGAGGTATTTCGGTATGCTCAAGAACGGTAACAAGGAGGTTCTTGTTTATCCAGACTTGCCATTGCTGTTGTTCCAGACTATGAGACCCGGCAGGAGGATGAGTATAGCGTCGTTCTAAACTAGCTTTAGAAGTGTACGTTTATATGACTCTGCCAGAGGGTTTTTGTACCCAGTGGGAGCAGCGGAAGTATAGTGGACAAGCAGCTTATGTCTATTTATAGACTAAAGCAAATATAGCGGAGATAGATCATCTATTTCTGATGTGACAGTCATAGGTTTGATTTCATTAGAATAGGGGATGGATCTGTTAAGAAGGTAGTAGGGTGTGATGTCCTGGTATTTGGATGACATACACAGATTAGGAAGTGAAATTCCTATACTACGATCGGTTATACTTTGGTTGTCACACAGTGGTTTCTCCACATAAGATATAGATATAATATCAGACATTCTGGTTACTAGATTTATGGTTTTAGATCTAGATTTGGATAGTTTCCCAATCTGGGTACTTAGAAAGCATTCTAAAAGTATTTTAGAATGGACGACTCCTGGCATGGTAGTGTACCTGCAGGTGATGGAGTCACCCTCTCTAAAGGTGTCTTATAGACTAAAGGGGAGAGGGATGTGCATGATTGGCAGATTACTTGCTTAGGCAATTGAGTTGAACATGAGATGTCAAGTACCACATCAGATGTTGTTTTTGCACGAGATGCAATAAGTTGATATTAATCCAATCCTGGAGAAACGATCGGAAGCAGTTTTAGAACATAAGTTGATGTTCTAGGGATAAGATAACGACATTCTCCTTCGGGAGACAGTTATCATTCCAGGCTTTCAAGGTGACATGGATGACAGAGTGACTGTCAAAGTTATAGTTTTCCCTCTGACGAGGGGCAGTTGTTTGGACAGGAGGTCCAAGCGGATACTGAGGGAGGCATGGCGCAGGATACTGATTAAGTTCAGTTGATGATACAGTCTAAGAAGTTTGGATTTGGAGTTCATTTATGAAATAGGTCCCATCAGATATCCAAACATATTCTAAGACAAGTATTACTCATTTCGGGAGATGGCTTTCTCCGCGAAATTGAGATGAAGAGAGACATAGAAAGAAACATTAGGGTGGATCCACTCACTGAGGCTATTCCTCGAATGCAATAGTTTCGCAAACGGGCTTTGTGAAACTGAATAGTAGAGGAGTTGGGTGTTCGGTATCACACGGGCTGTGAGTATGCGACATCGCAATAATTAGCCTTGAGTGCAAGTGGGAGATTGTTGGATATAGTGCCCTCAGAGTCAATTATTGGATCACAGGCACATGATTGCAATGATTGAGGGAGGAGCTATACCGGTAGGACAGTCTTACTCAAGATGATAGTATGCTATCTGGTTTATCTTTATCATCGTGTACATGCTTTAGGTGACATTACAGGTCACTATTGCACGTTGATAGAGCCCATAAGATTCTTGCTTGACGGCCAGCAGTATGACGGCGATCATATACGTGGGAGCTGGGGTCTATAAGCACATCCTTAAAGTGGTCCCTAGTCGTGGGAGTTTCGAGACTGGGCATCGATACTCCATTAGTAGACTAGTGTATACAGTCGAGACCCCGACGAGGGGCGGTGGCCGGTCTCACAAGCCATTGGTGTCAGTTGGTTCACCTAAGATGTATACAGGTGCTCATTGGGTTATGAGTACACCGGACAGGACTCGCCGGGAACATGCTAGTTGGTATTATACCTGACGTCAGATAGCAGTTCCCTGGTGACATGTGTACACGTTAGTTCATCGACCTGAGATCGTCATTTGTCTCGTGTGAGTTCCCACTGTGCTTTGATTACTACCCTACCACGGCTCAAAGGAGTCATGCAAACAGGTTTTAGTTGGGTACAGTCCCGAGCCACATGGAGGCAGTGAGCGGATCGGCAGGGGTTTCATCTCTCCCGGTATTGGGGGTGAGATCGCTCTGTATCTGGGAGAGCCATTACACGAAGTCCTTGGCCAAGGCAGGAGATTTAGTGGTAGGTATTCCAGTAGTATCTCAAGGTGTTCTGGGCTTCACTCCGACACGACTTGTACCGCTTTTGGGGGTCTGACTTTTACCAACCCCCTTAGGCCCGACATGCGATGCTCATAGACGAACGGACCGGACTGTATGGATATTGTCACTGACATGCTCAGTAGGGTGTCAGGATGAGTTTGCTCGTCGACCTCCCTTTTGGTCAATACCTGGTAGCCCGTTACGTACGGCTAGTACCACTGACGTACTAGTGGTTAAATCCAAAGCCAAAGTATTGACGAGTCTTCAGAGTCCCCCACAGACAGTTTCTCAAGTTTCGGGCGAAACGTTGTGGAGGCCGTATGATATATGGCAGGGTTCGATCATATACGTGCAGTCGTGCACGGATCATGATCGAACGGATCATACTAGTGGGCTTTGGTTTAAGCCGGATCCTAGTATTAGATTTGTTGGATTACTTTAGTCTCATCGCATTCGCATTCAGTCGGAATACGGATGCAGGTATGTATATACAGGTGAGGGGTATCCTTGTGATCCGTCACGAGTTTACTTTAGATGTTGCCGTATCTTTTTATTATTGTAAACATTTGGTTTAATGTTTACAAATGGGAATAATGAGCTAAAAGTCATGATTAGGACCATTAATTGTGACACATGCACAAGTGATGACTCATGGTCTCTTTCTTTGTACATGTGTCACATTTTTGATTGATTTGTGGGTTGATATGATAAGAAGAGAGAGAGAGGGAGGCCAAGTTTTTGGAGTTTTGCTCTTGTATTTTTGATCTCTCACTCTCTCATTTTGATCATACAACATAAGAAAGAAAAGGCTCCTCATCTTCTTCTTCCTCTAGCTCACCATTTCCATTAATGGCTTCATCTTCAACCTCCATCCATATACTCTCATGCGTTGAGAATCAATGGATGCTTGAGACAAAGTGATCACACACATTCTCTACTTCACCTTGGACACGTCGGCTAGCAAACTTCCTGTCCGAGTTGCTTCGGACGAAGCGGGAGCCCGTAAAAAGACTCATTGATGTGATGCCCTTCCGACGAGAAGACCGGAGATCGGAGATGCCGCGAGGAGCTTGGGTTGGTGGCCAAAGACCAAAGGACACGGATCGATCGGTATAGCTTTTCTAACCCTTCTCTAGTTAGCTAGTTATAGGTTAATGGTTCGATCCGGGATTAAAGTCTGCGATAACGTCGGTTTTAAGTTTAGAAAAAGTTTTCGTTTCCGCATTTTGGCCTCGGATCGACGGCCGGGGCGCTACCGTAAACTTACAGAACCAACGTTCACCCGCCCTATATAATAAGCCGGTTCGGCCAATACATCCATGTTATTATCTTGATTAAGGCATGACATGGTCGCTACCGAGAGAGAGAGAGAGAAGAAAACACTTTAGTGTGCGCTCTTGCAAGATTAGATTGTTTATTATGTTATCTAATCAAAATGGCTACCACTATTTTTATCAAATCTTCCTTCAAACCCTAAAAGGTAAAATTAGCTACGATTAATTACATCCTACAAGTTCGCTAATCGGTCAGCCAGGCTGGTGTTGGTACTCCGAAAGAGTTTTCCTGTACTTTCGCATGGAACTAATTAAATAACCTTGTTTCCGCAGAGGTATAACCCCGTCAGCACCTTTCTTAGACACCTACTGGATTAGCTAATTGTAAAGTGGAAAACTCTCTCAGGAGTAACGCTTACTCGCAGTGGGTATCAGGATCCAACTATCACATAGAAGGTATACAATCTCATCGCAAATTTCATCACTTGAAATTCCCGATAATGATTTTCACCCCTAACGACCTATGACTTTGACGGAGGTCAACAAACCATAGGCCGCCAGTCAAATTCAACCCGTCATTTCTTGATCGATTCGAACCCACCCACACAAACCCTTGACGGAGGTCAACAAGGCCGTGCGACTGTCCCTACCGATCGCATCATCATGCTGCAGACAATTATTACCCAACTACCGTACACTGTGCCTTGATGGAGGTCAACAAACACACCACGAATACTAAACACTACATAACTGAAATGATGGAGGGTTACGAATGGTTTTGAAGAAAACCTTTAACGTAATGAACTTGATATCGTTGTAGAAACTAGTGATTTGAAAAAGAGTGGTTTAAACTCCGCTTTAAAAATCGAGTAGTTTTCAAAAACAAACTGAGTAGATTGTAGCATTGCTAGTTTTTGCTAAAGAGGTCATTTCCGATGAAGGGGTCTAGGCTCTTTCCACATCGAATGAGGTGATGGATATTCATAATGGAATACCACTATGCAAAGCAAGAACTAGAGCTATCTTTTTGAAAAAGTGTTTCTACAATATATTTTAGGTTTCTTTTCTTTTCATTAATCTTATTAATGGAGTCATATCAAATATGTTTCCTAAATATCACAGAAGAAACGAAAATAAAACACACATACATGCCATTCGCATTCGCCATAAAGATCCGGATCTTCACCGTAAGGTTACTTAACTTATGGCAGGGCGGGGTCAGGACTAACGCGGATGCAAAAGATATATAGTATCTACTAGTATATCATATATATAAGTAGGATTCATCTCACACACAGTTATATGATCACATCACATCACAGAACAACAGAAGCAGATATATGAAATATAGGATATACTAGGAGATCTGTGTTTTAGATTAAGTCAGTAACAAATGACACGGATTCCACAGTCGTGATGAATAGCCAAGCCCACACCCCTACGAGAGCGGCAAGCAACCTTGCCAATTCTAGAGTTAGACGACCGGTCTCGACTCCTCGAGATGGCCTCCTGCTGAACTTTAGAACCCGGTTACTTGTGCTCTTCACCTTGGGTCTATCCTAATGCGGTAAAGTAAATAATATATATCGAATGGAGACAACAATCTCAACCCGGAAGTGTCCCAATAAAAGAATATTACATACAATTATTTACATAAATGAAAATTGAAAAACTCTCATCTCACATAAAACCCCCGGCTATTCAATCATGACTGTTGGGGTCAAATATTACACCCCAGTTGACCAAGTCAAAACCAAGGTCAACCCCAAGTCAAGTGGGCCCGGGCCCCGGCCCAAGTCAAGACCGAGTATGGAAGGGACCAGCCCCATGACAAAAGGAATGAAGCAATAAATTGGTTTAATGTAATTCTTTTTTTTAATAAAATGTATGTAAATTGGGCAGAAAGCTAAAATTTTGTAAACCCCATGGCTTATGTGCAAAAAGAAACAAGCACATAAAGTATGGGGTGGCACAAGCGCCATTTGGCAAAACCCAAGGGGCTATATATAAAGTGTGTAGCCTATAAAGGCAAACATGATGAAAATTTCTAGGACAACTTTTTCCATTCTCTAAAATTCTAGGGTTTATACCTCCTCCTCCTTCAAGGTTCCTTCTCCCTTTTTTTTGAATTAAACCAAGAGTTCAATCCCTCTTTTCCAAAAAAGAAACCGTTTTTCACCATAAAACCCTTAAAGGGGAACTCGGATCTTTCATCAAATCCATAAAAAGGGAGATTTTTTTTTAGTTTAACCCTTCCTTTTCTTCAAGATCCAGCCAACGGCGAAGAGGAAGAAAGAGACCATTTTCCAAAAATCCTATTTTGGGAAGATCCAGGAATAAAAAGGAGAAGAAATGGGTCCCCTCTGATCATCTTCAAAGATTTCTAGGAGTTTAACTTTATTCAAGATCTGTTGGAGTTTAACTCCATAAACAAAACCCTTTTTAAGAGTTTAACTCCAAATCTATAAATAATCTCTGTTAGGAGTTCAACTCCAGAGCCCCTTAGGAGTTCAAATCCTAACCTAGGGGCTAAGCCCCTTTTTCGCTGGTGTTTCCAGCGGCCACGTGCCGCGCATGTGACCCGCTAGCCCCCAGCGGTCGCGTGCCGCGCACGTGACCTGCTGGCACCCAGCGGTCACATGTAGGGCACATAACCCGTGGGCGTCCAGTGACCACGTGCCATGCACGTGCCCACGTGACCCACTGGCACCCAGCGGTCGCGTGTAGGGCATGTGACCCGCGGGCGCCAAGCGCCCACGCGCCAGGCACGTGACTCGTGGGTGTCCAACGCCCACGTGCCATGCACGCGTCTTTAAGACACTCCTCACCCCTCATTTTCCATGCACTCCACACCCAAAACACGTCACCGTTAGGAAAATTTTTTTAACGGGGTGCAACCCCGCACCCGACAAGGGGGCTGCTAGCCCTCTTGACCCCCAGCCCGCTATTCGGGTAGCGGGACCCCTGTAAAACTTTGTGGGGCCCCCGATACATCCAAAACCCTTTCAAAACACAACACACGCACACTGCACATTGATTTCGTATGACCAGTTTGACCCGTCAATCGGAGGTTCTCTCACTTCAAAGGCGATGTGTAATTAACGGCAGGTTAGTCCGCGGCTGCCGGAGATTCGAATCCCCACAATCAATAAACCCCCGTCTACCCCAGGCAAGGGGAATCTATAGTAAGCCGACAAGCGACGCGTATTTCCCATCTCAATGGGGTGACGAAAAACACCCTACAATGACGATCCAATATAACATATCTTGATAAAAAACAAGAAAATATATTTCGTTAAACAGAAATGCACTGGATCAAAGATCCAACGGTGGATAAATTGCCCAAATAATCTTTGAGGCCAATTGGTATCTCTCAAATGAGATATTTTCTCAAACTAATTAACAACTTGCCTCCTTTATATAAAGAACTCGAGACTTCAAGTCTCAAAAAAGAGGATTGACCCCATAAGTTTTACACAAAACCGAGAATGTAATTCTCTTTTCAAAGAAGAATATCTCATCGCTCTCTCCGACCCTAGGTAAAGAAAAGCAGATATAAACATATCTCCTTTGCCTAGCATAAAAAAAAGAAAACAACGGTTTAACCCTTCATAAAAAGAACTTAGTTCTATCTCTGATCTAAAATCTAAAAAGCAAATCTCCCTACAAGTTGAGAATTTAATTCTCATCGGAGAGGTTCTGTTCTTTAGACTCGAAATCTAGAGAAAAGAACTAGATAAAACAAGACACGTTTTATAGGAATTTGATTCCTCTGAAATCAGGGTTTGACCCTACATAAAAAACTTAGTTCTCCAATAAAAATGACCCCAGATCTTCAAAACAGAAATCTTGAGGATCATCAATGGCCAAAATATCATTAATAGAGATTAAATCTTTAAAAAGAAAAAGAACTTGGCGCCTCACGTGAAACACACGTGAGCGCCAGAGAAAAATTAGTGCTTAACACTATTATAGTGCCTCACGTGTTTCCCCACATGAGCGCCCAAAACAGAAGGCTCAACACCTCACGTGCTTCCCACGTGAGCGCCAAACAAAGTGCTTATATATCTAGTCAAAATGACTAAGTGTTTAGCACCGATGGGGCAACGCCCATGTCTGAGTGCCTCATATGCTTCCCACGTGAGCGCCAGAGCAATAAATAAGTACTTAGCACTTCTAAAAAAGCGAGAAAACCCAAGACCGAGCAGACCGAACCCAAATCGGTTAGGTCTTTCTGAAATTGCTTACAGCTGAACCCAAATGTTCTGTTGTTGGATCTTAACTAAATTTAATGGTCCTGAAAATATCTCTAAGTTGATCTTAGTCTCAAATAAGACAAACGTATCCTTAATTAAAATAAACTGAGCCCAAATGCTCATATATTTAAGTTGATCTTAATCTAAAACACAGATTAACGATCTTTAATAAAAAATAAAATATTTTTTGAACTAAAGGAACATAAAACCTAAGTTCAAACCCAAATCTAAAATATACGGATTTGGACTAATCCGCGTCCTACGAACGATGACATAAATTAGTCTCCGTATACAATTCACGGACAACCAAAATAAATAAAACACAACACGATACGAAGTGAAACAGTAGAGCAGGAGAAGTGATTATCGCAACGCGATAACGTAATTAACTGCAGGGGCTTGCGCCTGTAGGGAAGAGCGTCCACACAATTAAAAACCCCATATAAACGAGGGGGATCTGATAATGTCTGCTACATCGGTCACATCTATCCAAACCTCCGATATACGGTTGTTCAGTCCAAAATATTGCACTTTTGATATAACATTTTCCTTACTTTTCTTAAATAAGAAACATATGTGGGTTTATCTATAAAATAATTATTATCATATATTTATATATTATAATTAACATTATGAAGGAAAATATATGCATATTATATTTATATAATATTTTGGTAATTAAAATATGCATATCATATCAAATATTCTAATCAAGATTCTTAAAAGATATAATATCATACAAATGGTTAGAATAATATTTCAAAATATGTGCACAATATTTTAGTAATTAAAAGATGCATAGCATATTAAATATTCTTAATCAAGTTTCTTAAAGATTTATTACCATATATAGTGATTAAGAAACTCTCTCCAATTTAATAAATAGTACTAACATTATTCATGGAGATATTGTGCAAAATTTAGCTCAGGTCAAGAGATCAAGATATTCAAGATGTTAGGATCAAAAATCTGCCAAAATCATAAACTCAATACCGGCAAAGACTCAGTAAATATTTAAAGAATCCATACATGGAAAATCATCATATTAGGCAATCACTATATTAGGTAACTTAGTTTTCTGATTTGAGGGCTATATAAAGGACTGATAGCTAAAATTAGAGGCCATCACCTTTACCACGAAGCAAATCATCGTCAAAGAACAAGAGATCCACGACAGGTCCACGATTCGACATTAAAGTCAACGGAGTATTTACTTCCTACGGGACAGAGATCGAGAGTAATTTCTTCCTCTTGTAATCTAAATTCGTAGGATTTGTACTTGTGAAGTTAATAAAGGTAGATCATTTTGTTTAATTATTTATTTTATGTATTTTTACTTTCTGCATTATGATTTCTTTAACTATCCTTTCTTTTTCTTCTCAAAATATACATGAGTAATTCCTAGATTGCTAGGATTCGTAAGATTAGGGTAGAAAAATGGATGAGAAAATATTTTAACTTCTTTTATATCTTATGAAGTTTATTAATTTTAGCAAAAGAATTGTTAACATCATAATCGGGCGCGCTATCAATTTATTGATAGTCTTGATCGTGATTTGAGATTAGATTAACAATTGTTTTGTTAAGGGCTAGACATGAATAGAGATCAATGAAGGGACAAGGGTCAGTAGTGGAGAAACCCTAGTTTCTTTCAAGAACCCTAATCCTCATTCATCACTATCGATCTAGTTTTAAATCTATCAAAAGATAAAAGGAGCCATCTTTATTAGTCATCCATCAACTACTAAATCCTATGAACCCTACGAGCATTTTCCTTATAAAATCTATATCTGTATTTAAAATAGATCTTAAAAACTATTCTTCCCCTTTTCAATCAACTCGTCTAAAGCAAGATTAAAAGTTCCACGCAGCCCTGCGGACTACCCATACTCATCTCGGCTGGCTATAAGCGACACCGTTATTGATTACGGTTATTTTACAAACACTTTTTCAAACCAATCAAATGACGCCGTTGCCGGGGATACGCGCGTAATTTTTTTTCTTGCTATTCGGGTTGAATTCTAATCCGACAACCATAAAAAAATAATAAAACAAAACCGCATCTTGCATATTTAACGATTAGTGTGCGAATTTTTGCGAGGATATCTGGAGTCACTGTAGCGAGGAAATCAAGATTCAGATAATTTCCGCAAATCCCAGAGGAGCAAAAGAAGCTACAGGAGAAAACCCTAACCCTAACTCCACTATTGAGCGGCGGAACCACGGCCGAGTCAAGCTATTTGCATCGGAATCACGGCCGAGTTGCTGACTTGGAGCACCCAAATTCTTCAGGTATGTTCTATGTTCTTTCTCTCTTCTCTGGAAATCCAATAATTTGATTTTCTGCAGGATTCTTTGCAAATTTCGCCGCTTAAAAAATATTTTTGCTTGTTTTGTTATTAGTTTGTTTTTGCATATTCTTAAGACAGACTTTAAGGGGCAAAACCCAAATTCAGATTAGGTGTGGAGTTCATCACCCTTCTTAGGCCCCACAAATCACAAAACAAGCATCTGCATCATCCTACATTAATTAAAAAATATTTAGACCAAGACTCTAAGGACCGTCGCGCTCAATTTAGGACAGAGGAGGGTTGTGGATAATCTATCGCTTATCCGTATTTCTTTTGTGGTGTCTAGGAAAGTGTGACTAAGGCAAGTGTTTACTTAATTAGGCTTGCTATTTTCGGTGATTCGTATAGCAGATACTTCCCATTTACCTGGCTACAAGAGTGATAAAGATGTGGTAGAGGATTGATCCTGCGGCTTGTCTTTTGGAAGTCTAGGAGCGGTCTAGTGACTTAACCTAGATGACCTTAGTTCTAGGGTTGATTGTGTATTTTTTGTGTGATTTTTCTCAAGTCCAACTTTTTCAAAACAGTCCTTTTTAATAGTTCACACGCTGCCACGTGTGTTAAACCCTCTTAGTATATGCTCAGCTGGACATGGGATTCTAGTGTCCGTCTTGTCCGCGTTTCTACTATCGACTCCGAAGTCGGTACTTCTTCATCTTCTTTTTCACCCCTACCCACCACATCGGCCGAGATGGACGGTTCTCTATCAGATTATAACACCACCGTGCCACTACCCGTAGGTGTGCAGAATCCACCTCGCATCTCTCTCCAGGATAGATGCTACCCCGTGCGTGGTCCCCTTCCTACTTATCTATCTATTCCACCAGCCAATGGGGATAATTTTGAAATTAAACCCCACTTCATCAAACTGTTGCCCAAATTTTACGGGCGTGAATCTGAAGACGCTTACGTTTTTATAAAAAAATTCGAAAACGTATGCGCAATGATGGGCACGACACAACTTTCTGTAGATGCTATGAGATTACGTCTTCTCTCTTTTACCTTGTACGATCTAGCAGAAAAATGGCTTTATAACACTGTCACACATTCTATTGCCAAATGGGATGAATTCGTTGTAGCATTTCTTAAGAAATTTTATCCTAATCACAAGACCGCCTGCGTTCGAAGCGAGATTAACCAGTTTACCCAACTTTCCAATGAACCATTTTGGAAATGCTTTGAACGGTTTAAGGATCTTCTTCTACAATGCCCTCATCATGGAATCAATAGATAGGATCTGTGTCGCATTATATATGAGGGTATTGATTTAGCAACAAAACAGATGCTTGAAAACATGTGTCAATGTTATTTCTTGTCTAAAGACGATGGTGAAGCTTGGCAATTTCTAGAAGATCTCGCCGAACATACATTACAATGGGAAAGCATTAGACCTACATCTTCTAGGGAAGGTATCCGTCAACTCGAAGTTTCCATCACAGTGAAAACCGAAATGGCCGCGATACAAAGCAAACTCGATGCTATAGAAAACAAAGTCTCTTCAACCTCCCTAAACCAATTTACGCTCCCCAAAGCCATGTGTGGTTGCTATTCTGACCCATCACACTTGACTGAAGAATATCCTTTGAATCCTCCGTTTTAAGGTCGAGAACAAACTAATGCTACTTTTCAGCAAAGACCTAGAAACGATTCTTATTCTTCCACATACAATCCAGGATGGAGGAATCATCTAATTTTGCTTGGAATCAAAACCAAACTTAAAATCAAAACCATTTCACAAGCAACTATCAAATACCTCCTCCACATCAACAGCAACCGCTACAAAATCAGCACCCCTTTCAACCACAATTCTTTCAAAATCTGCCCAACAATTTTGCACCCTATAATAATTCTTTCCAAACGGCCGGTACCGAAACTCCTCTGCACTCGATCTGTTTATTAAACATTCTATGCAAATATCGGCTGATTTAAAGTTTTCTATCCAAACATTAACGCAGAACACCGCCTCCTACGGTGAGAGTATAAAATCGATAGAAGCACAAATTGCACAGTTAAATTCCGCGATGAGTGCGAGAGAAAAAGGGATACTTCAATCTCAACCCCTACCGAATCCTGGTCACTCGCAAAATTATAATGTAAGTGTCGTTACTACGTTGAGATCAGGAAGAGTGCTGAACAATCAAGTCGGTGAACAGGTTGATGATGAGGAATCAATTGATAATACCCCGGCTTCTGCTTCTACTCCTAATTCTTCTAGTCCACCATCTTCTTCCGAGTCTATTCTTCGTTTTCCCCTAGGCTCGAACCCTACGCCCACCTCCTTGAATCAATCTAAAACGATCCCAACTCCAATTCTGGGATCCGTTCCACCCCCACAATCTTCTCCAATGTTGGACCCAACCCTTATTGATAAAGCTCCTTATCCAAATAGATTAAGAGGGAACATACCATGTCCACAAATAGAGAAAATCGTGGATATTTTAAAGCAAGTTAACATTAACATTCCTCTCCTAGATGTCATACAACAAGTTCCGTCCTATGCGAAAATTCTAAAGGACTTGTGCACTAGGAAGAGGAAAACCCAAGTGCCTAAAAATGTTTTCTTAGCGAGTAATATGAGCAATTCTCTTACCCAATTGGTGCCCACGAAACGTAAGGACCCCAGTTGTCCTAGAATATCTATCACTATTGGGGGTAAAAATATAAATTGTGCTCTACTTGATTTAGGCACTAGTGTTAACTTACTTCCGTATTCTGTATATAAGCAATTAGGGATCGGAGAGTTGAAGTCGGCGCACTACACTCTTCAGATGGACGATCGATCTATCACCCAACCTAGGGGTGAGATAGAAGACGTGTTAATCAAAGTCGGGGAATTTATATTCCCTGTGGACTTCATAGTTATTGATACATAGCCTGTAGCAAACCCACGAAACCAAATTCCGGTGATTTTAGGTCGACCTTTTCTAGCGACTTCCAACGCTGTAATCAATTGTCGTAACGGCTCTATGAACCTATCCTTCGAGAAGATAACAATTGAGCTTAACATCTACAAGTTGGGAAGTGAACCCTCCGAACCCTATACTCGTGTATGTTCTGCCGAAACGATAGATTCCGACAGTTGCGAATTTGAAGAGCTTCACGATACCGATCCTACTATTTCTTATACATGTCTAGACCCTTCTAACGACAAGTCCATGCCCAAGTCCGAATACTTTGACTTGTCAAGTGAGTTAGTTAAAATGGCGTCCGAGTATCATAACTTTCTTTACGATGAGATTATCATTCGGAACTTCGATGAAAGTTTTGAAGACATTTTTGCCGACGAACTCGCATTCCTAAAAGAGATGGATGTTGTGATGAATCAACCTCCACACAAAGAAGTTGAACCGCCACTTATTCTTTTTATCCCGTACGAGAATACGGATATTCCTTCTATTCCTAATCAAGCACATTCTCGTTTTCACCCATCTTCACGGTTTCGTCTCTACAAACCGAGCCGCAACCCCGTTCGATTCCGCCTCCTGTCTCTTCATTTCTTCACATCTATAATCTTCCACCAACCAGTGCTTTATATTGATAAAATTTTTGAATGGTTGGTGTTGACTTTTGATCTTTGTAAAACCTTATATTGACCAATAACTTTACCCACCCCCTTTTTTATAATTTTAAAATGCTTAATATTATTTAAATCAAGTTTGGAGAAAGGGAGTATTTTGTCTCTTGAAAATAAAATTTTTATACAAAATTATGAGCCAAAAATAAGTTTGGGAGAGGTTTTTTATTATTGTCCCCGTTAATAATCTTTTCCTCCCAAGTCTACAGGTTTTTTTTAAGCTTAACAAGATGGCATCAGTGAAGACACTGCTGCAAACAGATTTGGGAGAGGTTTGTGTTTATCCACGCATTATTTTGCATTATACTATATAAGCACAAAAAAATTTTGATAATGAAATATTAGAAAGTGAAAAATTATATATGAAAGATAAGAATAGTTTGAGAAAAGCAAGAAAATTAGATATTTAAAATGAAACTGGTAATAAGTAGTTATGAGCCGTTGTCCCAAGGGTTAGTAAGATGAAGGAAATTGCTAATCTGAGGATAAAAATAAGCCTGAAAAATAGTCCCTATTTTGAGGCCAAATATCTGAACGTTGATACCCTACTATATGCACTTACACATATCTTAAAATATGGGATAGTAGAGAATACCTTGAAATGCTCTTGTCTAAAAGCTTTAGTATGAATATATATATATATATATGTGTGTGTGTGTGTGTGTGTGTGTGTGTGTGTGAATATATATATATATGAATATATATATATATATATATATATATATATATATTTAAGTGGTGAAGAAAAAAATGAACACTGGTTTTGTAATTACCAAGGCAACATAAAAAAATTATAGTGAGGGTGCTTTATCACCTAGTGTCTTAGACCAACTGGTTTGGGAGCCACTGCTAAGCCTTAGGTGTTGCAAGACAAGAACATTGGTAATGAGCGAGCACATTTGGTAATTGGTTGGTTAGTACCTTAAGAAATATTAACGGTCGCATGAAGAATGTGTAAGCGAGAAGCATCTAAAATATTCACCAACTAAAAAATACTGAGGTAGATGGATAAGAGTATGATAGCTTGAATTGAATTCTCTGAGTGTAGGGATGTCTTTTACACACACGTAGGGGTATATGATCGATGTTTGGAAGAAAAGTAGGGAGGAAGACTAAAGGCAATGTTTTATTGAGGGATGATGTGATTTCTAACATTTTTTTCATGACCATTAAGATAGGGCTCATGGCAACTGAAAAACTAGCGTAGTAGGAAACTCTTATTTTCGAGTTCTTTCTTTTATAATTCTTATCTTTGTATGTAACTTTCATCTTCTTTCTTTTACTATGGGATTTTGTGGGTATAATCCGCTGAAAACCCTCATGAGACAACACTCCACCTACTAGGGACACCTACAGGTTTAACGGCTATCTCGATCAAACTTAAGTTTGGGGGTATTTGTTCAGTCGAAAATATTGCACTTTTGATATAACATTTTTCTTACTTTTCTTTAATAATTAAAGGTGTTTATTATAAATATGAAACATATGTGGGTTTATCTGTAAAATAATTATTATCATATATTTATATATTATAATTAATATTATGAAGGAAAATATATGCATATTATATTTATATAATATTTTGGTAATTAAAATATGCATATCATATTAAATATTCTAATCAAAATTCTTAAAAGATATAATATCATACAAATGGTTAGAAAAATATTTTAAAATATGTGCATAATATTTTAGTAATTAAAAGATGCATAGCATATTAAATATTCTTAATCAAGTTTCTTAAAGATTTATTACCATATATAGTGATTAAGATAGTCTCTCTAATTTAATAAATAGTACTAACATTATTCATGGTGATATTGTGCAAGATTTAGCTCAGGTCAAGAGATCAAGGTATTCAAGATGTCAGGATCAAAAATCTGCCAAAATTATAAAATCAATACCGGCAAAAAACTCAGTAAATATTTAAAGAATCCAGACATGGACAATCACCATATTAGGCAATCACCATATTAGGTAACTTGGTTTTCTGATTTGAGGGCTATATAAAAGACCGATGGTTAAAATTAGAGGGCATCACTTTTATCATGAAGAAAATCATCGTCAAAAAACAAGAGATCCACCATATGTCCACGATTCGACGTGATAGGGCGGCGTGAAAGTTGACGGGGCATCTACTTCCTACGGAGCAGAGATCGAGAGCAACTTCTTTCTCTTATAATATAAATTCATAGGATTTGTACTTGTGAAATTGATTAATAAAGGTAGATCATTTTGTTTAATTATTTATTTTCTGTATTTTTACTTTCTGCATTATGATTTCTTTAACTATCCTTTCTTCTTCTTCTCAAAATATGTATGAGTAATTCCTAGCCTGCTAGGGTTCGTAAGATTAGCGTAGAAAAATGATGAGAAAATATCTTAACTTCTTTTACATCTTATGAAATTTATAAACTTTAGAAAAAGAATTGTTAACATCCTAATCGGGCGCCTTATTATTTTATTGATAGTCTTGACCGCTATTTGAGATTAGATTAACAATTGTTTTGTTAAGGGCTAAACATGAATAGAGATCAATGAAGGGACAAGGGTCAATAGTGGGGAAACCCTAGTTTCTTCCAAGAACCCTAATCCTTATTCATCACTATCGATCTAGTTTTAAATCTATCAAAAGATAAACGGAATCATCTTTATTAGTCATCCATCAACTACTAAATCCTATGAACCCTATGAGCATTTTCCTTATAAAATCTATATCTGTATTTAAAATAGATCTTAAAAACTATTCTCCCCCTTTTCAATCAACTCGTCTAAAGCAAGATTAAAAGTTCCATGCATCCCTGCGGACGACCCGTACTCATCTCGGCTAGCTACAAGTGTCATAAATCAACTTGGTATCTTCAGAGAGGTGGATGGATATGTCCAAATAGTATCTACCCCCAAATTCAGGCTAGACGTCTTCAACTTCTCAGTCCGGTTTTCGGCGGTAAACAGATTCTATTTGTTCCTGCCAAAAATTTTGGCACGGAGCTTGTAGTTCCCATATAAAAAAAGGGAGAAAAGAAAGAGAAAAAGAACTCCCACAGTTTAGAATCACGTGTTAAACACGTGAACGCTTAAATGCAAAGCATATAAGCGCTGAAGATAAATAACCAACAGGCCAAACTAGCCTCATGTGTTAAACACGTGAGCGCTCATATGCAAAGCATATGAGCGCTAAATAAAAACAGGTTAAAACCAACACTGGGGTCACGTGTTTAACATATGAGAACATACTTTTGAAACACTAGCTTTAGATAGAATTAAATTATATATAGAATTAAATTCTATTTTAGAAAAATACTTTCCCTGATCTTTCGAAAAGAGAAAGATTCTCTGTTAAATAGAGAGCTGTTGGATTAAAGATCCAATAACAGAATTAAATTCTAATATGGGAAAATGTTTTTTCTCAAACTAGAAAGATTCTCTCTGTTAAACAGAGGACCTGATTATAAAATAACCTATCGATTATCTGATAGAATTAAATTCTATCTTAGGAAAATATTTTCCTAATCTTGTTAAATAAACAAGAAATTTTCTCTGTTAAACAGGGAGCCTTTGGATTAAAAATCCAACAGTAAATAAAATTCACCGGTTGATTTAAATATCAATTTGATTGATTATGAAATCAATCATGATCTCTCAGTGAGAGATTTCCTCCAACAGATTGATTTTTCTCTTCTCCTATAAATAAGAGTAAAGAGATCAAATCTAAAAAGAGAGGAGACCACCCTATAAGCTTCTGTAAAAAAAATACAGAAGGCTCTCAAAACAACAGAGAATTTAATTCTCTCAAAAAAGAAAATCTCCCTTCTCTCAAACCCTAGGTGAAAAAAAGTAGAGATCAAAATATCTTCTTTACCTATCATACCAAATCTAAGGGTTTAACCCTTCTCAAGAACTTAGTTCTTTAAGAATCCGATCTAAGATCCTTAAAATAGTGATCTTGGTGGTCCTTAATGGTCAAAACACCATTAACAGAGGTTTAATCTCTATGAAAACATGAACAGGAGAACATGGATAAAAGAACATGGAGAATATGTAGTTCAGGAATTTAGTTCCTTCAAATCAAGAACTTAGTTTTTAAAAGAACCCGATACAAGATCTTCAAAATAGTGATCTTGGTGATCGTTAATGGTCAAAATGCAATCAACAGAGGTTTAAGTTATCTAAAAACATCAACAAGATTAAATCTCCAAAAAACCCAGCACCTCATATGAAATACACGTGAGCGCCAAAGGCTAAAAACTCAGCGCCTCACGTGAAAAGCACGTGAGCGTCCAAGGCTAAAAGCTCAGTGCCTCACATGAAAAGTACATGAGCGCCCAAGGGTAAAAGCTCGGTGTCTAATATGAAAAGCATGTGAGCGCCCAAGAACTTAGCGCCTCACATGAAACACACGTGAGCGCCAGAAAAAGTTAGTGCTTAGCACTACTGAAGTGCCTCACATGATAACATGTGAGCACCGAGTTACATAACGCCTCACGTGATATTCACGTGAGCGCTACGTAATTGAGTGATTAGCATTGCTGGGTGGTATAGAAACCCAATCTTAGCCCAAATTGGCTAAGTCTGTGAAGCTTAAGTTTCTTCTTTGATTTTAAATCAAATGAGCTTAAATGCTTATGATATCTAAGTTGATCTTAGTCCAATATATGATTGATGATCTTTATCTTAGTTTCATACAAGACTAATGATTCTCAGATCCAACATGATATTTTCCCTCAAATACGGGATTTAGTTCAAGGGTACATCTTTCCATATCTCTGATATATGTCGTTATAATTCCTCAACGTTTACAGAGAGGTGGCGGGTCTCAACAACCAACACCTATTCGTCCTTAAAATGGGAATGTTGGACCGAAATATTCTTATACTAATATTCGTCTCAAACATGGTGATAGTGGACTGAAATGTCCTTAAAACTAATATTCGCCCCAAACACGGCGACACACCTTAAACACGATGATATTAGACTGAAAAGTCCTTAAACTAACAGTCATCCCCAAAATGGGAGTGTTGGACCGAAATATCCTTAAACTAACATTCGTCCCCAAAATGGGAATGTTGGACCGAATGTCCTTAAACTAATATTCGCCCCAAACACGGTAATAATGGACCGTGGTGTTCTTAAACTAATATGTTTTTCCCTGCGGACTGTTTTCATACTGACTACCGTATACTATCCATGGGCTATTCATATATGATCTAATGATCAGTTGAGCCTCTCATATATGACTAACGATCCTTAGATCAAACCCAAGTTTCATATGAACGAATGGACCTCACAAATGTGAGAAATGCGTCCTAAGTTCATCCCTGTTGATAAATCAGGCTACTAACATGGACCCCATCAAGCAAATTCTTGACCCAAACCCCAAATCTAAAATATACGGATTTAGACTAATCCACGGCCTACGGGCACGATATAAATTAGTCTCCGTATACAATCCAAGGGCAACCAAAATAAACAAATATAATACGACACGAAGTGAACTATTGGAGCAGGAGAAAATTATTATCGTAAAGTAATTAACTGGAGAGGCTTGCGCCTACAGAGAAGAGCATCCCCACAATCAAAAACCCCTCGCAAATGAGGGGAAATCTGATGAAGTTTGCTACATCGGTCGCATCTATCCAAACCTCTGATATATGGTGCCATAAATCAACTTGGTATTTTCGGAGAGGTGGTGGATATGTCCAAATAGCATCTGCCCCCAAATTCAGGCTAGACGTTCTCAGCATCTCAGTACAGTTTTCGGCAGTAAACAATGACCTAGGTTCAAACCCAAGTCTAATATATGGATTTAGACTAATCCGCACCCTACGGGCGACGACATAGACTAGTCTCCGTATACAATCCACAGGCAACACCAAAATAAACAATATAACATGACATGAAGTGGCCTACTGGAGCAGGTGAAAGTTGTTATCGATAGTGTAATTAACTGCAGGGGTTTGTGCTTGCAGGGAAGAGCGTCCCCACAATCAAAAACCCCTCAAATAGGGGAAATCTGATAAATCAGTCGTATCTGTCCAAACTTCCGATATACGGTGCTATAAATCAACTTGGAATCTTTTAAGAGGTGGATGGATATGGTTCAAATAGCATCTGCCCCTAAATTCAGGCAAGACGTCCTATCCCAATTCATCTTTATTTTCGACAGTAAACAATCTTGTCACGAGGGAATGAGTATTCGCGTCCCAACTCCTCTTCGAGGATGGGACCCGAGCGGTTATCATTTCGATGACATGTTGCTTTGAAGTCGCCTGGTAGCATTTGAGTGTTGGCGACAAAAGCCGATTTGTTCTTTTTCTTATTACGTGATTCCCCGCTTGAGGAGGAAAGGGCTTGACCAATTTGCACCAGCTAGACTAATTTGTTATGAGCTCTTGATAAGCAACAGGTTTGGCAAAAGCTAAAAATGGGTACACTCGTGATCGTGAATAAAGGGTACCTATAAACATCCCCATGGCTGCACCTTCGACGATGCGTTACTCACATTTAGATCAGAGATTTCTCCATCAGATGGCGTATTGTACCAACGTTTCATTGGATCTTACCCTTTCATTGATTAACACAGAAATCATTGTGCATTCAATTACACTGACGAACCTCTGCATAAAAAGTAATTCTATGTCGCAAAGGTTTCAATGGAGTTGTTTGTGTTGGTGTATATGCCCTAGAGGCCATTACTGTATCATACTAGTATGTATATTACTTGATGGATGCTTGGGATATTCACAGTTGTATAGACAATCTTGCTCGATATAGTAGTATGCTACTTGGTTTGTCTCTGCTTTAATGTGTACATGTGTGTTTATTCATTATATCACCTATACGCATTAGTAGAGCCCTTAGGATCTTTGCTTGATTACCGGCATTGTGATGGCGATCACACTCGTGGGGGCTGGGTAATCTACAAACACATCCTTATACACGTCCCTAGTCGTGGGAGTATCGAGATAGGGCATCGATACTCCGGAGTAGACTAGCGTATGCACTTCTCATCCCAGCACGGGAGACGGTCTGTCCCACAGCCGTCAGTACGCCGTACTTGAGATAGTATGCGGGTGCTCGTTAGGTTACGAGTACACTGGACAGGACTCGTCGGGAACTGATGGTTGGTATTATACCTATCGTCAGTTATCAGTTCCCAGGTGACATGAGTACAGCTTAGTCCGCTGACTTGACACTGTCACTTCGCCTCGAGTGTGTTCCCACTGTTCTTTGATTACTACCCTACCACGGCTCTACTGAGTTGTGCAAACAGGTAGTAGTTGGGTGCAGTCCCGAAGCACTTGGAGGCAGTGACGGTTAGACAGGATTCGTCTCTCCCGGTATTGGGGGTTGACATCGCGCTGTGTCTAGGAGAGCCATTACACGAGTAGTCCCTGGCCAGGGCAAGCGAGATATACTGGTAGGTTTCCAGTGTTATCTCAGGGTGTTTTGGGCTTCACTCCGACACGACTTGTACCGCTATTAGGGAACTGACATTTACCGCCCCCTAGGCCCGCTATGCGATGTATCAGACGAACAGACCGGACTGTACGGAGATTGTCACATACAGACTCAGTAGGAGTTCGGATGGGTTTACCTCATCGGCCTTCTTATCGACATCTACCTGGGGACCGTTACGTACAGCTAGTGCCGCTTGCGGTCTGTGGTTAAACCCACTGCCAGCGTATTGTCGAGTCTTTAGAGTCCCACACAGAGAGTTTCCCTGCACTGAGCGAAACGTGTAGAAGCCGTATGGTTTTACGGCAGGGCTGCGATCACTTACGTACACTTGTGTGCGTGTGGTGTTCGGGCAGGCAATACTAGTGGGCTTTGGTTTAAGCCGGATCCTAGTATTGCACGGATGGATTTGTTTTGTCTTCTGTGCATCCGCATTCTACGGAATACGGATGCAGGTGTGTATGCACAGTTTTCCGGAGCGATGAAGGAGGAGGTGCCTCATTAGGGTTTTGGCAGTTGGTTCGGCCAAAACCGTTATGTGGCAGGCTCATTAGGGTTTTGACAGTTGATTCGGTCAAAACCATTTTGAGGCGGACTCATTAGGGTTTTGACAGTTCGTTTTGGTCAAAACCATTATGAGCCGGGGACATTATTTACTAATCCTTTCATTGATAATTATGTTATGGCTAATTACATTGACCATTTGACCATCTTGACTTTGTTGACCGTTTGACCAAAGTTGACTAGGATCTTCTTGAAAGATCTAAAGTATTCTTTGGTTTTCTTTTTCTTTTTGTTATGATAATGGTCATGTCATTTGTAGCCATCAACTTTATCTTGATGGGATTAGTAATGATAATGTTTTGCATTATTGCAACCATGGTTGGTTTTTCTCTTGGTTAAGTTTTTCATTTGCTCATTCTCATTCTCTCTCTTGAAATGAGAAGCTCCATGGTTGTTAGCTAGCTCCTCCTTCTTCCTCCTCTTGATTCATCTTTTGATCTCATGTGTTGAGAGATAAAGATCCCACAAAGACAAAAGCATTCATCTATCACTTCTACACAACCTAGGGCTTCTAGATTAGCAATCTCTTTGCCCTACTTATCTCGGCTCGAGGTGGAGCTCGGTGTACATCTCTCAAGTGGATCGTCTTCGACTCAAGGAGGCCACGGAGGTGACCAAAGTCCGGATCAAGCCACGGAGCAAGCAAGGAGAAGAACAACAAGAAGAGAAGGAGTTCAAGTTGAGGTATAACCCCTAACCGAGTAGACAAATCTCTAGTTAGGATGCTAGTGTATTGTTTAGCAAAGATCCGGCTTTTACGGTTCATGTTACCATGTTCAGAAAAATTTTTGTTTTACCGTTTCCGCAACCCCGAAAGTACCGGGAGCGGTAACGTGGACCTAACAGTTTGGGAGCTCCAAGTAGCATTCAAGAGCGGTGTCCTCCAGACTGCTGATGAACTGTCGTAGGAGCAGCCTGTCATCACCCCCGGTGTTACCGCACAAGGCACTAAATTGTGTGATATGCTGTTGTGGGTTCCCTGTCCCCTTGAACTCTAAATTGTGTGATATGATGTTGTGGGTTCCCTGTCCCCTTGAAGACGTTAAACTTCGGGATTATATATCCCGAAGGGTACTGCAGTTGGTCGTAGAATAAGATGTGAGGCGACCCCAATCAACAAAGTGAATGGACCACCCAGCACTCCACGGGATCCGGTAACTTGAGCGCCCCTCTGTAGGTCATCCTATACCCCCTATGAGTGTGGCGAATAGCCCACCAATTCTAGAATGAAGCCCCTCCTTCTCAACGCCATAAGATGCGGGCTTGTTGCCTTCTAGAACCCGGCTATTCATGCTCTCCACTGCAGGGTAATCTTAGTACAAAAAATAAAAATAATATGTACAATGATGACAACGACCTCAACCCGGTCGTGCCCTAAACAAATAATATACAAATGGCAGTGAGGGCAGTCCATATGTCGGACGCTCACCCCGCAATAACAAATGTATAAAAGAATCTCAACTATACCATTAACATTGCACCACAAGCTATCCACCATGACTATCCAACCACAACCACAGCACAAACACAGAACATCAACGTGAATGTCATGTTCGCAAACCCGTCCAAAAGAGCATATAGCAATTAGACTAGTTATACCGATTGAATGACATTCACGGTCGCAGATAAAAGTAAATGCACTGAAAACAATTAAACGGTGTTAAAAATAACGACTTCGAAATACTCCATATTGCCCCAAACTCAAAGACAACAAAATATCCAACCTGGGCAAAAACAAACAATACCTGAAACACTAAATCCAAGAGACAAAAACACAGACCAAAACCCAACTCGATTTCCCCTTTACAAAACCGGTAGGGCTGGCCAATTAGGCCATTTCGCTGGCCAAAGTGAGGTGAAATCGTCGTTTTTGGTTTGTGTTCATATCATAACTAAAGGAGCACTGTGCAAATATTTAAAAAAATTTAGAGCCTCTGAAAATTTCGACAGAAACTTGGATTTTCGTTTCTTGTTTCGGAGTTATTTTGGTTTCACTACTTTAACATTGCTTAAACCTGCTAGTGTAGGGTTTATGGGCTGGCTCTGATACCATGAAAGGTTACGCTAACGCCCTGGCCATCAACCGAGGCCGATTGCGAAATAAATTTTTTTCAAACGATCAAAACTTGGCGCTAGAATAACCCTAAACCAGATCTACCATAAACCTAACTAGCTACAAGAGATGCTATCTACTATGAAAGGAGTTATACCAAGAGGCTCAAGTCCTTCGGATCTTCACTCCTCTCCTTTAGTGTGCTCCTAGTGGCCTCCATGATCGAGCTTGATCGATGGCTTCCTCACGTCGAAGATAATCCACCCGAGAGTATCTACTATGAGCTCCTACCTCTAAACCGAGATAAATAGATCACTTGGTTTGCTAATCCAAGTAACCTAGGTGATGTAGAGAGAGATGATGGATTAATTGATCTCAAGAACCCCACATTTCTCAACACATGAGACTATTAGGGTTTGAGGAAGAAGAAGAGAAGCTTGGAGGAGATGGGAGTGTTGTAGAGAGCAACATAAGAAGAAAAAATGGAATGAAGAATGGCTAAGATTTGTGGCTAATAAAGCAAGCATCCCAAAAATAATAATAAAATATTATCTTCACCACAAAATATCTAGATATTTTCCACAAAATATCTAGATGCCACCTTGCCTCAATAGTAACCTATGACTCACTAAGTGAGTCACCAAGTAGCCATGCTTCATTCAATGAATGATAACACCTCACCCTCTACCTCATTAACCATTTAAATAAATGGTTAAAATAAATAATGAGGTATCTTCTTTTAGAAGCACTCTTATAAAAAATTACAAGAATACCCCTTACCGTATAAACATAACCGTATCCGTATTCTGAAAAATATGAATACAAAAGAGACAAAAATAATCCAACAATATAATACTAAGATCCAGCTTAAACCAAAGCCCGCTAGTATTATCCGCCCGAACATCATACGTGCACAAGTACACGTATGTGATCGAACCCTGCCGTAAAACCATACGGCCTCTACATCGCTTCGCCTAAAGCAGGGAAACCCTCTGTGTGGGACTCTAAATACTCGACAGTATGCCGAAAGTGCGTTACTGGATAAATCCATAACCACAAGCACGTCAGCGGCACTAGCTGTACGTAACGGCTACCCGGGTACCTGTTGAAAAGGAAAGCTGACGAGCAAACTCATCTGGATCCTAACTGAGCTTATCCGTGACAATATCCATACAGTCCGGTCTCTTTGTCTCAGAGTATCGCATACCAGGTCTAGGGGTGGTAAAACGTCAGACCCTAATAACCCGATAATTCATGCTGATGCGGCTTAGGACCAATCCGGGAAACTACTGATCAACCTATCAGTAAATCCCAACTGCCTTGGCCAAGGTCTTATGGTCCTGGTCAATCGAACACAGTGCGATATCGACTCCTAATAGCTGAAAAGACGAATCCCTGACAATCACTCATTGCCTCCATGTGGCTCAGGACTGTATCCAACCAAAACCTGTTTGCATAACTCAATAGAGCCATGGTTGGGGGTGATCAAAGTACAGTGGGAACTCACACGAGACAAATGACGATCTCATGTCCAAAGACTAACCTGTACACATGTCACAAGAGAACCTCTATCTGACGATAGGTATAATAACATCTAGAGGTTCTCGGCGAGTCCGTCCAGTGTACCCACCCCCAGTAAGCACCCGTATACAATCTTAGGTGATCACACCAATGGTTGTGGGACCAACCACCGCCCCTCGTCAGGGTCTCGAAACGTATACGCAAGTCTACTATGGAGTATTGATGCCCGATCTTAATACTCCAGTGACTTGGGACTTATAAGGATGTGCTTATAGACTACCCAGCTCCAACAAGTATGATCGTCATCATAACGCTGGTAGTCAAGCAAGATCCCACGGGCTTTATCAACATGTGGTCGACATATATAACATATGCACATGTTAAGATAAAGACAAACCATAATAGTATACTACTGTATCGAGTCTTTATCAATATGTGCAAGCAACATAAAGAATCATAAGAAAGAAATACACATATCCTGATAAAGACAACTCAAATAATATACTATATACCTGAGCAAGATTGTCCTGTACATATATATCCCTAGCATCCACATGTATACATATACAATAATGGCTTCTAAGGAATACATATCCAATAATCTTCCACTTGCACTAAAGGCCAGTTATTAGCGTACCGAATACCCAATGTCTGCTCTAAGGCCAGTTGCTGGCATACCGTATACCCAACATCTCAAAAAATCGCTCGAACTGCACTTGAAGGAGTGCCTTTGTAAATGGATCCGCCGTGTTCTCATTTGTATCCACTCTCCTGACCTCGATCTCCTGGCGATCTATGATTTCCCTGATCAGGTGATACTGCCTTAAGATGTGTCTGGATTTCTGATGGGACCGTGGTTTCTTTGCTAAAGCTATAGCCCCATTGTTATCACAATACAAAGGTATTGGATCAACAATGGACGGAACTACCTGAAGTTCAGTAATGAACTTCTTCATCCAGACCGCTTCTTTTGTGCCTTCGCTTGCAGCAATGTATTCAACCTCCATCGTTGAGTCTGCGATGGTATCCTGTTTGGAACTCCTCCAACACACCGCCCCTCCGTTAAGGGTAAACACAAAACCCGAGGTAGACTTGCTGTCATCCTTGTCACTCTAGAAGCTAGAATCGGTAAAGGACTCGAACTTTAGGTCTCCATTACCGAAAACTAAGAACATCTCCTTAGTCCTTCTCGGGTACTTGAGAATATTCTTCACCGCAGTCCAGTGGTTTTCACCTGGGTTCGACAGATACCGGTTCACTACGCTTAGAGCGTAAGCTACATCTGGTCATGTACATAGCATCGCATACATTATAGATCCTACCGCCGAAGCGTAGGGTATAGTGCTCTTGCAAACCCTCTCCTCATCAGTCTTGGGAGACGTCTCCTTAGAGAGGGTGATTCCGTGCAATGCGGGTATGTTACTGCGCTTAGAATCTTCCATACTAAATCTCTTTAGTACGGTCTCTATGTACCTGGACTATAAAAGTCCTAATAATCTTTTGGATCTTTAGATCTTGATTCCCAGAATATACGAGGCATCACCTAGGTCTTGTAGGGTTGCTAGGCACGCGCACAAGGTTCTACGAGGCATCAACCATGCCCGATTTAAAAATTAGCCGTGCCGAACAACCCGAATACGGATCTTTAAACTAGAGATTAGGCGAAAACTAACATGTTAACAACTTTAACACTAAGTGAGAGGGATTACAACCTTTGTAGATCCGGTCCTTCACTTCATATGCTCCGTGTTGTGGTCCCTTCGCTGCGATCATCGGAATCCGGACTCTCGAGAGGTTCCACGAAGAGAAAGATACAACCTTTGCTTCCGATCTTCGATACTAAGATGATCTACCTCGAAGTTTCGTTAACACAAGCTAACACTCATGAAATGATGTGAACACCCTCATCTAAATGGCAAGGGAAGATGAGGATGATGAAGTAGGATTTTTGCTCTCTTTATTTATCTTTTTCTCAGATTTATTCATCACATTGAAAAAAGCTAGCAAGCTTTTTCCATGAAGAGAATGAAGGAAGAAGATGAACAATCATGATAGAATCCTTTTGTGATGAATAGAAAAAGAGTTAATATGATCAATAATGCAACCATGGTGAACTTAACCTTTGTAGAGAATTAACTAGGGTTAGGGTTTGGGTTGGGTTAAAGCATGAGTCACTTACAAATATCTTTCACAAAACAAAACCAAAACCTTCTAGAAACATCTAGAAAGCTTAACCCTAATCTAAACCCTAATCATGTTTAAACTCCACTAAACAAGTTGCATTAGTTATCATATCATGTTACAATATTATATATCATATATATAATATTTACCGTAACAAAATAAAATAATACATTTAACATATATCGCATATATATCAATGTATTACCCGAGTGAGAAAAAGAATCTTTTAGTGAGCTAATATTAGATAATGTAATTTAATATATCATATATATTATTATACATTAAATTATCAAATCAACACTTGATCCGACAATCCGGTTATATCGCATATAACCGACTAATATTTATCCGTACCGATTCATCGAATCAACACTTGATCCGATGACCCGGCTGATATCAAATATCACGAGAATACAATACGATATCTCATATCGTATTATCCTCGGTCCCGCACATATCACATATGTGCTCCTACTCCGTTTTGCCTGAGCCAAGAAACCTCTGTGTAGGACTCTAAAGAATCGTCAATACGCCGGCAGTAGGTGATGATCATATCAAACACCCACAAGCTGCAAGCGGTCAGCTAAACGTAACAGCTACCTAGGTATTGAGCGCTCAGAAGATCAACAAGCAAGCCTGTACATTCTCCTGTGAATCCAAACAGTAACACTCCCGTACAGTCCGGTCTCGTCGTCTGATATGTTGCATATCTCGCCTAGGGGTGGTAAACGTCAGACCCTAGTAGCTCGATAAGTCGTGTCGATTTGAGGTCTATAACAGTTCGAGAAACTACTGATAACACTTACCAGTAAATCTCAGCAACCCTGGCCAGGGATTTCCGGTTATAGCCAATCGAACACAGCACAACATCAACTCCCTATACCGGGAGAGACGAATCCCCTCCTATCGCTCATTGCCTCCATGTGATTCGGGACTGTACCCAAAAGCCACCTTTTTGCACGCCCTCTTGGACGTGGTATGATGGAAATCAAAGCACAGTGGGAATCACACAAGACTCTATGACGATCTCGGGTCAACAGACTACTCTGTACCAGTGTCACCGGAGAACTGCCATCTGACGTGAGGTATAATACCATCTGGGAGTTCTCGGCGAGTCCGTCCAGTGTACCCAGTCTCCACTGAGCACCCGCACACCATCCTTGATGTCAAACACCGATGGATATGGGATCACCCATCGCCCATCATATGGGTCAAGATGCGTATACGCTAGTCTACTCTGGTGCATCGATGCCCTGTCTCGATACACCCTCGACTAGGAACAGTTATAGGATGTACTCGTCGACTACCATGGCCCCACTAGTATGATCTCATCATAGTCCCAGTAGTCGAGTACATATCCTAAGGGCTTTATCAACATGTAATATAGAGACAATCAGAGTACATGTTAAGACAAAGTACAACCAGATAGCATACTATCATGTCGAGCAAGAAAGTCCTCCCTATATATGTCCAAGCATCCATTACAATATACATCGTATGTACAGTAATGGCCTCTAGGGCATACATATAACTAACAATCTCCCACTTGCACTAGGGCCATTTGTTATGGTATCGCATACCCAACAATTAGCTGCGGTTGAAGTATCTCATACTCAACCATCCCATAAAAGTCTCTACTGGGAAAAAGGCCTTTGTGAGTGGATCCGCGCTGTCGTCCTCTGTGTCTACTCTCCTAACCTCGATCTCCCTGGAGATCAACCATCTCCATGATCAGGTGATACTGCCTAAGAATTATGTCTGGATTTCAGATGGGACGGTAGTTCCTTGGCTAAAGCCACAACTCCATTGTCACACAATGGTAGGAACGAAGTTCATCTTATGAACTTATATATATCCAGACTGCCTCTTTGGTAGCATCCTTGGTAACGATGTATCTTTCCTTTAATCGTTTAGTATGTCACGGTATCTAGCTTGGAATTCTTCCAACATACCGTCCCTCCACTGAGGGTATAGACAATGCCTGCGACTGACATTCAGTCGTCCTTATCACCCTGGAACCTTTCCAGTGATTCTCCCCAGGATCAATTGATACCATCTCACTACAACTAGTGAGTATCCTAACATCCAATTAGATCTATCTCGTAGATCCAAAATCCAGGATTTAGGAGGTATCACTTTGATCCTATATGGAGAATCCTTGTGATAAGCGGAGATTGACCGAGCGTAGCATAGGAAACTCCTTCCCTATCAAGAGTATGTCATCCACGTACTCTACGAGGATCACCACCATACTCCCTACTACCTTTTTGTATATACAAGGTTCATCTACCATTTTGATGAAGTCAAACTCTTTGACTACCACATCAAAACAGATGTTCCAACTTCGCGATGCCTGTTTTATCATATAAAACATCTTGCACACGTTTCCGCTGCTCCCACTGTCTACGAAGCCCTCTGGCTGTGTACTTATAGACGTTCTCTTCTAAAACATCATTTAGAAAAGCAGTCATGACACCCAACCACCAGATATCGTAGTCATGGTATGTAGCCGTGGCAAGTAGGATCTGGATGGACTTAAGCATAGCTTTGAAAGTCTCAACTTTTCCATGTACACCAAGTAATCTTCTCAAGATATACTGGCTCCTGATGGGGATTTAACCCTTCAGATAAAGCAACCAAAGTCCATACTTTGTTGGTGTATAAGGATTCCATCTCAGATCGATAAGCATCCAGCCATTCTTACAGAATCTCACTCCTGATGGCCAGCTCGAAACTAGTTGGGTCATCATCTCATGATGCAATCCTCGCTCCCACTGTCATAGAGAAACCGAAGTATCTCTCAGGTGGGTGAGGAACCCTACTGGATCGGCGGAGAGGCTAAGGTTCGTTGGAAACTATTGAATCCTTTGGTTCTACCAAATCATCAGTTGCAGTTTGTATAGCTGGAACATTTCCAGTTCTACATAACAGACCTTGCCTCAAGCTTGTCCGGATTTTGCTTTTAGACATAGGCCGGACAACCCCAAATCTTAACAAACTTAAAATATGGGCTCTTCCCTTTCCATATCAAATATGAAATGGTAGGCAACTGATTTGATTTGAACCCTATTCAATAGGTATGTAGCTTCTCAAGTGCATAACTCCCAAAAGGAAATAGGAAACTCAGTAGTACTCATCATAGAGCACACCATATCACATAGGGTGTTATTGCTCCGCCCCGATACACCGACGTGCTGTGGTGTATACGGAGGAGTAATGCTGAGAGAGAATCTCATTCTCCTTTAGAATAGTCCAGGAATTCCGTGCTCAAGTATTCTCCTCCTTGATCTCATCAAAGGACATAATACTTGTACCCGTTGTTGGTTCTCTACTTCTAACTTATATTCTGTGAATATCTCAAAAGGTTCGGACTTGTGTTTCAACAGAAACATATGTCTGAATCTTGAGAGATTATCAGCGAATGTAATGAAGTCGAAAGAACCGATCTTGGCATGTGTAGACAGGGGACCTTACATACATCAACATGTATCAATCCCAAGAGTTCACTAACTCTTTCTCTGTTTCCAATAAAAAGAGCTGTGGTCATCTTATCATTGTGACATGACCGGCAAGTTTCACAAGATGTAAATTCAAACTAATTTAAATATGCATCTATATGTAACTTAGCTAGTCGAGTCGCATTGATATGACCTAGTCTACAATACCTCAAGAAGGATTCGTTCATTTCTGAACTCTTCCTCTTGTGTGTGTTCCGTATACTAAGAACTGTAGTTTGATTTAGAACGACAATGCTTTTAGATGACGTGCCTGAACCGATCAACTCTTGATATAGGAAATGTTCAAAACATTATCCAACAATACAAAATTATATCCTTTCTTTACTAATAAAGAGACTGATATGATTTTGTATATCAGGTTCGGTATCTAATAACATTTGTTCAGAATCAATGTATTCTGGTAATACAGGGTGATAGTGACCAACAGACTTGGCTGCAACACTTGCACCGTTTTCTGTCTCATGAAACTTATCACCCGTTCTCAGTTCTCTACCTATCTGTAGCCCATGTAACAAATTACATATGCGGGATCCTGATGCGGTATCACATACCAGGACGTAAAGGATACTGAGAAACAGTTCTCTATAATGAACACACCCGAAGATGATGCATCAGTATGCACTTTCTTCGTTTGGGCGGCACGGGAATTCTGGTAATCCCCAATTTCCTGTTCTGTCCTATAACAATTATAAGTTGGAGCGGGACCAACGTTCCCCAGCTCAGTATAATAAGTGGGTTCGGTCAATATATCCGTATTATTATCTTGATTAAGGCGTGATATGGTCGCTACCTGGAGAGAGAGAGAAGAAAACACTCAGCGTATGCTCTTGCAAGATTAGATTGGTTATCTAATATATCTAATCAGGATGTCTCCCACTGTTTTAATCAAATCTTCCTTCAAACCCTAAAAGGAAAGACTTGGCCGGGATTAATTGCACGCTACAATTTCGCCAATCTTTCAGCCAGGCTAGTGTCGGTACTTTGAGGGAGGCCCCCCGTGCTTTCGCACGAACCTAATTAAAGTAAACCTCGTTTTTCCAGAGGCGTAACCCCGTTAACACCTTTCTAGACACCTACTTGATCGGCTAATTGTAATGTGTAAAACTCTCCCAGGAGTAACTCTTACTCGCAGCGGGTATCGGGATCCAACTATCTCATAGAAGGTATGCAATCTCATTGCAAATTTCAACACTTGAAATTCCCAATAATATTTTACCCCTAGCACTTATGACCTTAACTAAGGTCAATATATCATAAGCACTAGTCAAGTTCTACCCGTCATTTCATGATTAATCAGACCCACCCTACATGACCCTCAACTATGGTCGACATAATCACATGAATGTCCTAATTAATCGCATCATATGCAGTGTAGGAAGACATCACTTAGCTACCGTACACTACGCCTCAACTAAAGTCGACATACGCAGCACGAATACTAAATACTCTACTTCCTAAAATGACGGAGGGCTACGACGGGTTTTTCAGAAAACCCTTTCCGTAATGAACTTGATATCGTTGTAGAATCGAGTGATTTTAAATGGAGTGTTTTTGAGGCTTTTCTAGTTTTGCTAAAGGGGTCACTCCCGGTGAAGGGATCGTCGGCCCTTTCCTCATCGAATAAGGCACAGGATATTTCACAAATATCACTATGCAAAGCAAGAACTATAGAAGCAATCAAAAGACAAACCGAGTTTGTAGCATCTGCCAATTATTGCTAAAGGAGTCACTCCCGGTGAAGAGATCTCGGTCCTTTCCTTATCGAATAAGTTGCAGGATGTTCTACAAGGAACACCGCGATGCAAAGCAAGAACTGTAGCTATCTGTTTTTGAAAATTCGATTCCACAACATCTTAGGTTTCTTTTAGTTTCATTAATCTCATTAATGAAGTCCCATTTTATTATGCTTCACAAGCATCTCTTTTGAAACGAAATCTGCAATATAACATATATCTCATATATATAAAATAAACATTCGTCTCAGGTAGTAATATGATCTCATCACAGAACATTGCAGCAGAAGAAACATATATGAAATATTGGATATACTAGGACGTCCGTGTTTTCAATACGAGCCTGTATAAAACACGGATTCCACGGTCGCGATGAATAGCCAAACCCACATCCCTAGACCCCTACGAGAGCGGCAAGTAACACTGCCAATTCTAGGGTTAGGAGACCCGGTCTTGACTCCTCGAGATGGTCTCCCACTGGACCCTAGAACCCGGTTACTTGTGCTCCTCGCCTTGGGTCTACCTAATGCGGAAAAGTAAATAATATACAATGGTGACATCTTCCGCAACCCGGAAGTGCCCCAATAAAAAAATATTACATACAAATGAATTTTACATGAATGAAAAAGAAAAAACTCTCATCTCACATAAAACCTCCGGCTATTCAAACGCGACGATCCAATATAACATATCACAGCAACACATAATATCTCATATCATCAACGTAAGCAAGTATGCGTATCCCGATTGTCGTTGATGTATAGCAACGAAGCCGGCGATACACCACATACTACGCTTACGGTCACAGAAAAGAAAGTGTAAAACTACAACAGTTGGAATCCTCAACCTCCTTAGACATCGCATGCCTAACCAAATGAATTCCTTAGACATCGCATGCCTAACAATTATAAACCCCGCATTTTAGTCTCATTTATCGAAAACTCTTTTCAATATCAAGTCGGGCAATTCAACAAGATTCCCGACATTATGATCGAATGCTCGTCGCAAACTTTAGTAGACGGCCGCACCCCCGGATGCCGTCGACAAAGTGCACTAAGGCGGAACACCGCTGCTGCAAGCACCCGAACGGATGCTTTTGGCGACGGGGTTCTCCTACAGTCACTTGGTCGGGGCTATTGGGCGTAGCTGTCTATTAAGTTTACCCGGCGAGTATCCGCGTACGCTACGTGATTGCGACGGACTTTTGATCACATCAAAATTCCATGGCAACCGATCATCTGAGACTAAACTGCTACGTCTATAATATTCAAATCAGTTATCTCATAACAATTTGTGGATTCCAAATATTGTATCGCAATCCAGATAAAACAGAAAATGTTAAACTTTCCGATCGAACAATCAAACACCCAAGATTTCCCCAATATATCTCAACACTTGAAATCAGTTTAAAAACATCCATCACATGCCACAGTACCAATGGTCCAGCCGTAGAAGGGTCAAGCCAACGCCTCACATGTGGCACGCCGTACTGCCCCAAACCCTAAGGTTCAAAAGGCAGTTCAAGACGGTCACATAATCGAGTTAAGGTTTGTTGTCTTCTAGAGGGTCCACCGCGTTACTTGCATGACTTAGAACGTTCTTAAACATGAGGAAAAATCCAACTTTTGAAAAATTTTCCGACAGGGGAAAAAGTGAGTTATTGATATCCGTTCGAACTTTTTAACAGTTTCTAAAAATTATCCGGACAAACTAAACAAATTTAAATTATCCGATCGAATCAACGATTCCCCAATACAACCCTTGAAAACTCAACACTTGAGTGGAATTAAAATATTCCCAGAAAAAATTAACAAGAAAGGGCCTAAAAATAATTACATGAAATTTCAGGGACTAAGTCCAAATTTTGGCCGCGGAAGCGCCGCAAAACCCATGGTTTCGCCGCGGTTCCGCGGTCAAATTTTCGAATTAGAGGTCCGTACTTCACAGTAATTCTTAGTTTTTCCTGCTTAATTTTCTGCATATTTTTAATATAGAAAAATCACAGTTTTGAAAAAATTTCCAGAAAGTGGGTTTTATCGAGTTTTCCGGGTTCGATCGGACTTTAAACTTCGTCTAGACTTCGCCTAAAGCTCTAGCTTGGCTCTGATACCACTGAAGGGTTGCTGGGCACGCACACAAGGTTCTACGAGACATCAACCATGCCCGATTTAAAAATTAGCCGTGCCGAACAACCCGAATACGGATCTTTAAACTAGAGATTAGGCGAAAACTAACATGTTAACAACTTTAACACTAAGTGAGAGGGATTACAACCTTTGTAGATCCGGTCCTTCACTTCATATGCTCCGTGTTGTGGTCCCTTCGCTGCGATCATCGGGATCCGGACTCTCGAGAGGTTCCACGAAGAGAAAGATGCAACCTTTGCTTCCGATCTTCGATACTAAGATGATCTACCTCGAAGTTTCGTTAACACAAGCTAACACTCATGAAATGATGTGAACACCCTCATCTAAATGGCAAGGGAAGATGAGGATGATGAAGTAGGATTTTTGCTCTCTTTATTTATCTTTTTCTCAGATTTATTCATCACATTGAAAAAAGCTAGCAAGCTTTTTCCATGAAGAGAATGAAGGAAGAAGATGAACAATCATGATAGAATCCTTTTGTGATGAATAGAAAAAGAGTTAATATGATCAATAATGCAACCATGGTGAACTTAACCTTTGTAGAGAATTAACTAGGGTTAGGGTTTGGGTTGGGTTAAAGCATGAGTCACTTACAAATATCTTTCACAAAACAAAACCAAAACCTTCTAGAAACATCTAGAAAGCTTAACCCTAATCTAAACCCTAATCATGTTTAAACTCCACTAAACAAGTTGCATTAGTTATCATATCATGTTACAATATTATATATCACATATATAATATTTACCGTAACAAAATAAAATAATACATTTATCATATATCGCATATATATCAATGTATTACCCGAGTGAGAAAAAGAATCTTTTAGTGAGCTAATATTAGATAATGTAATTTAATATATCATATATATTATTATACATTAAATTATCAAATCAACACTTGATCCGACAATCCGGTTATATCGCATATAACCGACTAATATTTATCCGTACCGATTCATCGAATCAACACTTGATCCGATGACCCGGCTGATATCAAATATCGCGAGAATACAATACGATATCTCATATCGTATTATTCTCAGTCCCGCACATATCACATATGTGCTCCTACTCCGTTTTGCTTGAGCCAAGAAACCTCTGTGTAGGACTCTAAAGAATCGTCAATACGCCGGCAGTAGGTTATGATCATATCAAACACCCACAAGCTGCAAGCGGTCAGCTAAACGTAACAGCTACCTAGGTATTGAGCGCTCAGAAGATCAACAAGCAAGCCTGTACATTCTCCTGTGAATCCAAACAGTAACACTCCCGTACAGTCCGGTCTCGTCGTCTGATATGTTGCATATCTCGCCTAGGGGTGGTAAACGTCAGACCCCAGTAGCTCGATAAGTCGTGTCGATTTGAGGTCTATAACAGTTCGAGAAACTACTGATAACACTTACCAGTAAATCTCAGCAACCCTGGCCAGGGATTTCCGGTTATAGCCAATCGAACACAGCACAACATCAACTCCCTATACCGGGAGAGACGAATCCCCTCCTATCGCTCATTGCCTCCATGTGATTCGGGACTGTACCCAAAAGCCACCTTTTTGCACGCCCTCTTGGACGTGGTATGATGGAAATCAAAGCACAGTGGGAATCACACAAGACTCTATGACGATCTCGGGTCAACAGACTACTCTGTACCAGTGTCACCGGAGAACTGCCATCTGACGTGAGGTATAATACCATCTGGGAGTTCTCGGCGAGTCCGTCCAGTGTACCCAGTCTCCACTGAGCACCCGCACACCATCCTTGATGTCAAACACCGATGGATATGGGATCACCCATCGCCCATCATATGGGTCAAGATGCGTATACGCTAGTCTACTCTGGTGCATCGATGCCCTGTCTCGATACACCCTCGACTAGGAACAGTTATAGGATGTACTCGTCGACTACCATGGCCCCACTAGTATGATCTCATCATAGTCCCAGTAGTCGAGTACATATCCTAAGGGCTTTATCAACATGTAATATAGAGACAATCAGAGTACATGTTAAGACAAAGTACAACCAGATAGCATACTATCATGTCGAGCAAGAAAGTCCTCCCTATATATGTCCAAGCATCCATTACAATATACATCGTATGTACAGTAATGGCCTCTAGGGCATACATATAACTAACAGGTCTCTCATGGAGAACATTTGTGACAAGAACAGCTTGACCGATTGTAGCATAGGAATATCATTTCCTATCAAAAGAATGTCGTCCACGTACAAGACTAAGAATATGACAGTTCGTCCTACAACCTTCTTATAAATACATGGCTCATCCTCGTTCTTGATGAAGTCAAATTCCTTGACTGTTTCATCAAAACAGATGTTCCAACTCCGCGATGTCTGTTTCAATCCATAAATGGATTTGAGCAATTTGCATACCTTCCTGCTGCTCCCATTGTCTACAAAACCTTCTGGTTGATCCATATAAACACACTCTTCCAAACTTCCGTTTAGAAAAGCCGTTTTTATGTCCATCTGCCAGATTTCATAGTCATGGAAGGCAGCAATGGCAAGTAGGATCTGAATGGATTTGAGCATAGCCACTGGAGAAAAGGTTTCGTCATAGTCCACACCTAGTCTTTAACGAAAACCATTTGCAACGAGTTTAGCCTTATAGGTTTCCACCTGCCCATCCACACCAAATTTTCTTTTGTAGTTTCATTTACATCTAACGGGTTTTACCCCAGGTGGAGCAATATCCAAGGTCCACAATTTATTGGTGTACATGGACTCCATTTCGGATCGCATAGTATCCAGCCACTTATCAGAGTCGCTACTAATAATGGCCTGCCTGAAGCTAGTAGGATCATCTTCTTCCAAGATGCAATCCTATCGATCCCCGTCTATGAGAAAACCGTAGTATCTCTCGGGCGGACGAGAAATCCTACTAGATTTGCTAAGTGGCTGAGGTTCGTCTAGGACTATTGAATCCAGAGGTTCCACCAAATCTTCAGTTATAGTTTGTGTTTCTGGAACTTCATCCAGTTCTACCATGCTACCACTAATATTTTTTGCAAGAAATTCTTTTTCCAAAAAGGTGGCATTCCTAAAAACAATAATTCTTTGTTCCTCTGCGTGGTAGAATAGATACCCATTAGAATCCTTTAGGTATCCGACAAACACAAAACTGACCGTATCTTGAGTTTGTCTGGGTTCTTCCTTTTAACATAAGCAGGACAACCCCAAATCTTAACACGTTTAAGATACAAACTCTTACCACTCTATATTTCATACAGAGTCTTAGGCACGGATTTGGATGGAATTTGATTCAAAAGATATGCTGCTGTTTGAAGCGCATGTCCCTAGAATGAAAGAGGCAACTCAGCACTACTCATCATGGAGCAAACCATATCCAATAAGGTACGGTTTCTCTACTCCGATACACCATTATGCTGTGGTGTATACGGAGTAGTAAGCTGAGAAAGAATACCATTCTCTTTTAGAAAGTCCCAGAATTTCGTACTTAAGTACTCCCCTCCTCTATCAGATTAAAGGATCTTAATACTTTTGTTAGTCTGGTTCTCTACTTCGTTTCTGAATTCTTTGAATTTCTCAAAAGCTTCAAATTTGTGTTTCATAAGATACACATACCCGAATCTAGAGAGACCGTCAGTGAATGTGATGAAGTACGAGAACCCACCTTTGCATGTATAGACATCAGACCACATATATCACTGTGTATGAGTCCTAAGAGCTCTACTGCTCTTTCTCCATGTCCGGTGAACGGAGATTTGGTCATCTTTCCCTTGAGTCAAGACTGACAAATTTCATAAGATGAAAATTCGAACGTATTCAAAAGTCCATTTTTATACAACTTACTTAGTCTTTTCTCTCCGATATGACCAAATCTACAATACCACAAGTAGGATTCCTTCATATCTGAACTCTTCCTATTGCGTGTGTTTTGTATATTGAAAACTGTGTTTTGATTTAGAACATAGATACCATTACACAGTGTACCTTCTGCAACCAATACCTGATTAAGGTAAATGTTCATGATATTTCTATCAAGAACAAACTTATATCCATCTTTATCAAGTAAAGAAACTGATATGATATTGCAAACCATGGAAGGTACATAGTAGCAATTGTTTAAAATCATAGTATTGCCTTTTGGCAACACTAGGTGATATTCACCGACGGCAGCAGCATCTACTTGCGCTCCGTTCCTTACTCTGAGGGACATATCAACAGGTCCAACCATCCAACTTTTTCTCAGTTCCTACAATAAATTACAGATATGAGATCCTGATTCGGTATCTAATACCCAGGAAGTAGGACTGACCGAAAAACGGTTATTAATAACAAAAATACCTGAAGAAAACGCAATAGTATACTTCTTCTTTGTTGGGGCCATCAAGGAATTCATGCAATCCTCTTTCCCTTGCTCATACTCATGACCGCCATCATAAGTTAGAGCCAAACCGACGTTCCCCAGCCCCGAATAAGAATTCAGATCGGTCAAGCAATACATTTTATTATCTTGATTAGGGCGTGAAATGGTTGCTACCTGGAGAGAGAGAAAAGAAACACTTAGCGTGCGCTCTTGCAAGATTAGATTGGTATTAGTTTATCTAACCAGGATGGCTCCCACTATTTTCTCGAATTCTTCTTCAAACCTTAAAAGAAGAATTAGTCAGGATTAATCGCACGTCACAATACTTGCTTAACCTTTCGGCCTGGCTAGTGTTGGTACTTCGAGAGAGGTTTTTCAACGCTTTCATGAAGTTCCTTAATTATGTAATCTCTTTTCCTTGGAGGCGTAGCCCCACTAACACCGTTCTAGACACCTACTTGGTTTATAGCATTGATTGTTAAGTGAAATAATCTCCCAAGAGTAATCCTACTCATCAGTGGGATCGGGATCCAACTATCATTGTGTGATGACCTAGATGGAATCCACTCTAGTCACCACACTTCAAAAAGTATGCTAAATCTACAAGTTTCTTGTACATTCGAAACTCCCGATGTGGTTTTTGCCCCTAGGACCCAAGTGACCTTGACACGGTCAACAAATCAAAGTGTCCTAGTCAAGTTCAACCTGTCATTATCTTGATTGCATTAAACCCACCCGCATAACCTTTGAAATAGTCAACAAGGTTATACGACTGTCCTAACCAATTGCTATGGATGCTACAAATAAGCAGTACTCAGCTACCGTTCACTACGCCTTGACACAGTCAACAAACGCAGCATGAATACGAAGTATTACTTATAAGAAATGATGAAGGGCTACAGATGAGTTTTTGGCGAAAAAACCCTTTAACGTAATGAACTTGATATCGTTGAAAGAACCTGAGTAGTTTTGAAAAGGAGTGGTTTCGGCTCCGCTTTTGAAAACTGGTAGTTTTGAAAAAATGAGTAATCTACAGTATAAACTTTTTCTCAAGAGGTCACTCCCCGTGAAAGGATCTCGACTCTTGCCTCCTGGAATAAGGTGCTGGATATTCACAACCGAATATCACTATGCAAAACAAAAGAATATAACAGTAGTTTATCGAAATCTGTTCCAACAACATATTTTTAGGTTTCTTTTCTTGCACTAATCAAAATTAATGTGGTCCCATCAATTAATCCTATCACACTAGAAAAAACGAAAATACAATATATGTATATGCCATCCGCATTCGCCACTGAGCCCCGTCATCACCCGTTAAGTTACTTAACTAATGACAGATCGGGGGCAGGACTAGTGCGGGTGCAAAATATATACAACATCTATTAGTGTGTGTGTGTGTGTGTATGTGTGTGTGTAACATTCGTCCCAGGCATGATATAATCAACATCACGGAATCTCAGCAAGTAACACGGAATGGTCGATAATCTTGGAGCCTCGGGTTTCATTGGAGCCACAAATAAAACCCGACGTTCCCGGACGTGTGGATAGCCTATGCAATGAAACCCTGGACCCCTACGAGCGCGGTAAGTTACCCGCCAATCCCAGAAGTGAGGCAACCCCAATCAACAAAGTGAATGGGCTACCCAACACTCCACAGGATCCGGTAACTTGAGTGCCCCTCCGTGGATCATCCTATACCCCCTACTAGTGCGGCGAATAGCCCATCAATTCTAGAATGAAGCCCCCTCCATCTCAATGCCATGAGATGCGGGCTTGTTGCCTTTTAGAACCCGGTTATTCATGCTCTCCACCGCAAGGTAATCTTAGTACAAAAAAATGAAAATAATAAGTACAATGGTGACAACGACCTCAACCCGGTCGTGCCCCAAACAAATAATATGCAAATGGCAGTGAGGGCAGTCCATATGTCGGACGCTCATCCCGTAATAACAAATGTATAAAAGAATCTCAACTGTACTACTAACATTGCACCACAAGCTATCCACCATGACTTTCCAACCACAACCACAGCACAAACACAGAACATCAACGTGAATGTCATGTCCGCAAACCCGTTCAAAAGAATATATAGCAATTAGACAAGTTATACTGATTGAATGACATTCACGGTCGCGGATAAAAGTAAATGCACTGAAAACAATTAAACAGTGTTAAAAATAACGATTTCGAAATACTCCGTATTGCACCAAACTTAAAGACAACAGAATATCCAACCTGGGCAAAAACAAACAATACATGAAACCCAAAATCCAAGATACAAGAACACAGACCAAAACCAACTCGATTTCTCCTTTACAAAACCGGTAGGGCCGGCCAATTGGGCAATTTCGCCGGCCAAAGTGAGGTGAAATCGTCTCGTTTTTTGTTTGTGTTCATATCATAGCTAAAGGAGCACTCTGCAAATGTTTAAAAAAATTTAGAGCCTCTGAAAATTTCGACAAAAATTTGGATTTTCGCTTCTTGTTTCGGAGTTATTTCGGTTTCGTTACTTTAACATTGCTTAAACCTGCTAGTGTAGGGTTTATGGGCTGGCTCTGATACCATGAAAGGTTACGCTAATGCCCTGGCCATCAACCGAGGCCGATTGCGGAACAAAAAAATTTCAAACGATCAAAACTTGGCACTAGAATAACCCTAAACCAGATCTACCATAAACCTAACTAGCTACAAGAGATGCTATTTACTATGAAAGGAGTTATACCAAGAGGCTCAAGTCCTTTGGGTCTTCACTCCTCTCCTTTAGTGTGCTCGTGGCCTCCATGATCGAGCTTGATCGATGGCTTCCTTACGTCGAAGATGTTCCACCCGAGAGTATCTACTATGAGCTCCTACCTCTAAACAGAGGTAACTAGATCACTTAGTTTGCTAATCCAAGTAGCCTAGGTGATGTAAAGAGAGATGATGGATTAATTTTTCTCAAGAACCCTAGGTTTCTCAACACATGAGACTATTAGGGTTTGAAGAATATTAGGGTTTGAAGAAGAAGAAGAGAAGCTTGGAGGAGATGAGAGTGTTGTAGAGAGCAACATAAGAAAAAAATGGAATGAAGAAAGGCTAAGACTTATGGCTAATAAAGCAAGCATCCCAAAAATAATAATAAAATATTATTTTCACCACAAAATATTTAGATGTCACCTTGCCTCAATAGTAACCCATGACTCACTAAGTGAGTCACCAAGTAGCCATGCTTCATTCAATGAATGATAACACCTCGCCCTCCACTTCATTAACCATTTAACTAAATGGTTAAAACAAATAATGAGGTGTCTTCTTCTAGAAGCACTCTTGTAACAAATTACAAGAATACCCCTCACCGTATATACATACCCGTATCCGTATTCCGAAAAATACGAATACAAAATAGACAAAAATAATCCAACAATATAATACTAGAATCCGGCTTAAACCAAAACCCGCTAGTATTATCCGCCCGAACATCATACGTGCGCAAGTACACGTATGTGATCGAACCCTACCGTAAAACCATACGGCCTCTACATCATTTCGCCTAAAGCAGGGAAACCCTCTGTGTGGGACTCTAAATACTCGACAGTATGTCGAAAGTGCGTTACTGGATAAATCCATAACCACAAGCACCTCAGCGGCACTAGCTGTACGTAACGGCTATCCAGGTACCTGTCGAAAAAGAAAGCTGACGAGCAAACTCATCTGGATCCTAACTGAGCTTATCCGTGACAATATACGTACTGTTCGGTCTCTTTGTCTAATAGTATCGCATACCAGGTCTAGGGTTGTAAAACGTCAGACCCTAATAACCCGATAATTCGTGCTAATGCAGCCTAGGACTAATCCGGGAAACTACTGATCAACCTATCAGTAAATCCCAACTGCCTTGGCCAAGGTCTTATGGTCCTGACCAATCGAACACAGTGCGATATCGACTCCTAATACCTGGAAAGACGAATCCCTGGCAATCACTCACTGCCTCCATGTGGCTCGGGACTGTATCCAACCAAAACCTGTTTGCATAACTCAGTAGAGCCATGGTAGGGGAGTGATTAAAGTACAGTGGGAACTCACACGAGACAAATGACGATCTCAGGTCCAAAGACTAACCTATACGCATGTCATAAGAGAACCACTATCTAACGATAGGTATAATACCATCTAGAGATTCTCGGCGATTCCGTCCAGTGTACCCACCCCCAGTGAGCACCCATATACAATCTTAGATGATCACACCAATGGTTGTGAGACCAACCACCGCCCCTCGTCAGGGTCTCAAAACGTATACGCAAGTCTACTATGGAATATTGATGCCTGATCTCGATACTCCTGCGACTTGGAACTTTTAAGGATGTGCTTATAGACTACCCAGCTTCCACAAGTACGATCACCATCATAATGTTGGTAGTCAAGCAAGATCTTACGGGCTTTATCAACATGTGGTCGACATGTATAACATATACACATGTTAAGATAAAGACAAACCATAATGGTATACTATGGTATCTAGTCTTTATCCATATGTGCAAGCAACATAAAGAATCATAAGAAAGAAATACACATATCCTGATAAATACAACTCAAATAATATACTATATAACTGTGCAAGATTGTCTTGTACCTGCATATTCCTAGTATCCATATGTATACATAAACAATAATGGCCTCTAGGGCATACATATCCAACACCTTACTCGGCGTCAGTAGCGGTGTCGGGCGCCTCTTGTGATCGGAGCTTCTTTAGTTTTGAGAGCCTGATGGACTTGCCCCCTGTGTGGTTTTGAAGCTTCAACGAGTGTCAATCTTTTGAAGACCGATACCTTTGACGAAGCAAGAGCTTGAGGTGCCAGTCTGTGGAAGACAAACTGTCTTGAGGGCGAAACACCCTTTGGTGTCTCAGGAGTATTAGGAGCTACAAGTGTCAACCTCTTGATGACCGAATTTTTTTAAAGCGGACGGAATGGTTGAAATGACCGGAGTAGCGAAGGTCAGCCTTTTGAAGACTGAGTTTTTTAGTATCGCGGGCTTCTATGATAGGCCCATGGAGCTTGTATTCAGCTTCTTAAAGACCGAGCCTTCTGGATTTGCAGGCTTCTCGGAAGGGCCTGCGGAGCTTGTTGCCAGCCTATCAAAGGATGACTTCTTCGGAGCTTCCTCCCTTTGCGTTGAGACACCAATGGTCGGGAAGAAGGCATCTGCCCAAATTGAAGCCCGTTCAGTTCTTGCATAAGCTGGGCCATAAGGATGCAGAGCATTGGGGCCATGATTTTCCTGGACCTGATCAACCGGGATGGGGTAATGTTAGAACCAGTGTTGCAGTTGTAGTGGCAGTTGCAGAGTGCCATTGAGATGATCTGCATGGAAAGGAGAACACCAGCTTCAGTATCCTAAAATCTAAGGACAACCATAAACATAAGAAACTGCGATTTTGTTCGCGAAAACACGACACATAAAATATGGAGTGGAAAGGGAAAGAGAAAGAGGTCTCACCGGGCGTGCCAGAATCTGTTTACCACCGAAAACTGGTTAGACGAACTGGTGTCGAACGTCTTGCCTAAATTTAGGTGCAAATGCATAAATTTGATCCATCCACCTCTCAGAAAATGCTAAGTTGATTTATAAAGCCGTATATCAGAGGTTTGGATGAATGTGGCCTATGTAGTCGACTTTCAGATTCCCTCTCACGGATGAAAGGTTTATTGATTGTGGGGAAGGATCTTTCCCGCAGACGCAAGCCCCTGTAATTAATTACGTTATCGCAAAACGATAACAACTTTCTTCTTCTCCAAGGAATATTTCGTGTGTGTGTGTGTTTTAGGTTTTGTTTATTTTGGGTTGCTCTTGGATTGTATACGGAGACTGATTTATATCGTTGCCCGTAGGGCGTAGATTAGTCCAAATCCATTCATATATTTTTATGATTTAGGTCAAGCATTTTCTTGATGGGGTTCACGTTGGTAGCTTGGTTTGCCAACGGGATTGAACTTAAGTTGCATTTCTAACATTTGTGAGGTCCATCTATTTAAAAGAGAGCTTATGCTCTGTCTAACGATCGTTAGTCTCTATTATGAACTAAGATCAACTTAGATTATTTGGTCATATCTTGAGAATATTTTTCTCTATACGAAGTATAGGGTTTCCATACTTAACCGTTTTACTAATTTCATCAAGCATTTGCTTGGTATCAGGTGCGCGTGCGCACTTGGGATGCGCATGGTATCTGTGTACGTGTCTTTCATGTGATACGCATAGATCTTGCTTACGTGTCTTCCACATGATGCTCATGCATTAGCATGGTGCTTGGTAGTTTCACAGAGTGACTTAGGATTGGTATTTTTTCCTGGCGCTTGCGCACATGTGCACAGCACAGTTCTTGGGAGCAAACTTTCTGGCATGGGGTCACGTGTTTTACACGTAGCGCTGCGCATGATGCGCACTTATTTTGTGAAAGACGTTGCTTTTAAGGAAAGCCTCTGCTTTCAAATACTTCTGTTAGTAAATTTTCAAAGTGTGCTTGCGCACTTGGAATGCACGCACCTATATGGATGTGTCCCAGAATTAGGGCAAACCCTAGGTTTGTGAAAAACAATATTTTTCAAAAACCCTTATTTTCAATGAAGTCTATACTTCGGGTTTTTTACGAGCGCTTGCTGTGTTCTGGACGTTCATCCATATTTTTGAAGCCTATGCTTCGATTTTTGGGACACATGTTCCTGTTTGGACCTTCGTCCATGTTTGTAAAGCCTATGCTTCGGTTTTTACGTTCTTTTAACATATTTTATTGGAGCTTTCTCCCCAAGATCTTGGATCTTAGAATCAATTCCCTCATGAAAGCCTATGCTTTGTGGAGAAAGGGATAAACCCTAAGATCTTTTGATCTTGCTTATAGTGATGGGTCAAAATTATCAAGAAGCCTATGCTTCAAATAAAAGAGACTTTTCTCTTTTGTATCTTTTTACCTAGGGTTTCTTGGAGAAGACTTAAAGGCGCATGCCTTGAGAACTCCTTCTCGGTTGATGAAGATGAGCTCTCTCTCTCTCTCTCTCTCTCTACGTGTATGATGATTGAGATGATATATGTGTGGGAGATTTTCTCCTCTGGGGCTCTTATTTATAGAAGGGGAGCAGTTAGGGTTTGTTCCCAACTATCAGATTTGAATTGATCCATATTAACTCAGAGTGCGCGCGCACCGTTAGATCTTTGATCTTAGGATCTTTTTGTTAAACAAATTAACAAGGAAGATTTTCTTCCAAAAGAGCAGAGACTCTGACAGCAGCGCATGTTTTCAAAAGTGCGCTTGCGCAACGTGCTTTGCACGTAGCGCAGCGCTTGTTCATGCGCACGTGCTTTGCACATAGCGCACTGAAAAGTGCACCTCAGAAGCTTATGCTTCGATGTAGCTTGTGCTATAACGAAGAGGTGCGTCCTATTTGGGCGGGAACATGAACCTTGCTTCGTCCGAACTATTCCAATATAGAACTTTCATACCTCCATAACAAGAGTTGAATGTATGTCGATACTCTCTCGAGAGTCAAAGACTTTTTCCTTAACAATGTTTACTTTTTCACCGATTTTGCCTACACACGTCTTAGATTACCGAATGAGTTCGAAATCTATTGTTTTTCTTCTAAGTGTATGAATAAGTGATTGCTCAAGAAGCCGGAAGTTTAGTCACATATCGTGAGAGACGGTTTAGTTAGATATTACACTATATGGGAACTTCACGGAGAAAAAGAAGACGTTGTAATGTAAGATGAGGCATGAGTGCAAGAGACGAAAAATAAATTCATTGAAACGGAAACCGAAGAGTGGTAAGGGATAGTAGAAGAAGAGGAGGAAGACGAATGACAGTTTGAATAAGACGAAGCCATCAAAGACGATAATGATGTATTGGCACCTATCGATGACATGGATGAGCTTATAAATGCTGCTGGGCTTTCTTATGATACGGAAAGCACTGGACCCTCGTTATTGGAGAAGCATAAGGCTGACTCGAGAATCCAGCTATATCCAAATTGCAAATGATTTTCAAAACTATCTTTTTTCGTACGTCTCTTCCAAATCAAGTGCAAGAACAGATGGAATAACTAGTCTTCACCGATCTCTTAGTATTGCTGAAGGAAGTTTTTCCCAACAAAAATGAAGTGCCGCCGAATTAGTACGAGGCGCAAAAGATAATCACAAATATTGGTCTAAAGTGTGATAAGATCCATTCATGCGAGGATGACTACGTTTTGTTCTAGAATGAGCATGCCCGTGTGCGGTTTCAGTCAATTCAAACCTAAGAAAGACTCCCATTCGAGTGATGTGCCCGTGAAGATTCTTCGTTATTTTCCATTAATATTGAGACTGCAATGGTTATTTATGTGTGAGGACACGACGTCCGAAATGTAGTAGCACCATAAAGCGCCTCGTGAAGAGAGAAAAATGAGTCATCCTAGAGATTCGATATCGTGGAAAGTTTTAAATGAAAAACATGCATCATTTAGTGCAGACCCTCGTAACGTGAGGCTGGGAATTGCGAGCGATGATTTCGGTCTATATAGGATGGTTCGCGATGGGTGTACTTGTAAGTCGATGTCGCATACTCCACAGGGTTTGAAGAAATCCGGAATTAACAAAAAACAATTTTATAGCAAGCAACATCGACTAAACATCCAAGATCTACCATAAGCTTTAACTAGCAAAACTAACAAAGGTTCTAATCTACTATGAAGTGATTTATACCTTTGTGTTCAAGCCCTTCGGATTTTCTTATCCTCTTCTTAAGCTCCTCTTTCATCGGGATCGAGCTTGGTCGTCGGTCTCCTTATATCGAAGACGATCCACCCGAGAGTCTATGGTTCAAGCTCTAACATCAAAAGTGATGTAACTAAAATACCTAGTTTGCTAATCTAGGTAGCTTAGATGATGTAGAGAATGTTTATTGGATTAGTTTATCTCAATAACCCTATATTTCTCAACTCATGAGAGTGTTAGGGTTTGAGAAAGAAAAGGAGAGTAAAGGAGGAAAGAGAATGTGAAGTAAAGAATGAGATGAAGAATGGCCAAGTCTTGATAATATCTAGTATATCATTTACATTAAAAGTAATGTGACATTCTTCAATAGTTATCCAAATGAATGAGTAATTCAAAGTAGCCATGCTTCAACCATGCTTCAATAACACTTCATTCGTCCACCTCATTATCCATTTAAACAAATGGATTTAAACTAAATGAGGTGTCTTCTTCTAAAAGCACTCAAGTAAAATTACAAGAATACCCCCATCGTATATATATACTCGTATTCGTACTATGAATACCAAGAGATAAAAAATAATCCAATAATATAATACTAGAATGCGGCTTAATCCTAAGCCCGCTAGTATTATCCGTCCGAACAAAAAATACGTGTAGCTAGCATACGTATATGATCGAAACCCTGCATGTAAAACCACACGGCCTTTATATCGTTTCACCTGAACCAGGAAAACCCTCTGTGTGAGACTCTAAAAACTCGACAGTACGCTTGTCACGACCCACCCCCAAACACATATGGTATTGTCCGCTTTGGCCGAAACCGCACGGTTTTGTTCCTTTGAATGAACCAGACTTAAGAAAGGGGCTACTTCCCAGTAGGTCACCCATCCCAGAATTTCCCTGGCTCAAGCACGCTTAACTCTGGAGTTTTTCAAACTCCGGAGTTCTGATTCATCCAAAAGGCGCCTCTGTGTTATAGGAGTGGTATCATTCCATTTATAGTTCTGATCGTGCCCTCTTTCGGAATGGAATTCGATACTCTCCATTGTTCTACAGTGGGTCTCCGTATGTATCCGTATCGGTTACATCCCCACCTCGATACCGGATAACATCTCACTTCTCACAGGGTAGGTGGTATTCATCCTTAACTCCACCTGGGGTATTACATTCCCCCCCCCCACTTCGAACAATGGTTCGTCCTCGAACCACAAACCTACTTTTGAGGGATCGGCTTTGATACCATATTTATTACGACCCATCCCCAAACACAGATGGTATTGTCCGCTTAGGCCGAAACCGCACAGTTTTGTCCCTTGGCCGAAGCTTGGGGATGCCTTTATTCATTATTTATATGTATTTTCTTGTGTTGTACCCGTTTGGGGGCCAGTATTTACAACGGAGACTCTGTCGAAATTTTCGGGAAATTTGAGGCATTAAAATGTTTTAAGGTGACTTTATTTTACAAAAATCGTCTTTTTAAGTTAAGTTTTCCTTCACTCTATTTCTTTAAATGGTTTAGATTTCTGGGCTTTGGCTTACTTAGATTACGTTACGCTTTTAGACGTTTCGTAATTTAAGTGCCAGTCACGTTCCGTACCTTTGGGTCGTGACAACGCTGGCAGTGGGTTTAACCATGAGCACGTCAGAGGCACTAACTGTACGTAACGGCTACCCAGGTATCTGTCAAAAAGAAGGTCAACGAGCAAACTCGTCCGAACTCCTATTGAGTCTGTCCGTGACAATCTCCATACAATCCGGTCTGTTCATCTGAGAGTATCGCATACCGGGTCTAGGGGGTGGAAAACGTCAAACCCCTAATAATTTGACAGGTCATGTCGATATGGCTCAAGACAATCCGAGAATCTACTGACAATCAGTAATTCTCAATCCGCCCTGACCAGAGACTTATGGTGTTGGCCAACCGAACACAGCGCGACATTGACTCCCTATACCGGGGGAGACGAATCCCCAACAATCGCTCACTGCCTCCATGTGGCTCGGAACTGTACCCAACTAAAACCTGTTTGCACGACTCAGTGGAGCCGTGGCAGGGTAATAATCAAAGCACAGTAGGAATTCACATGAGATAAATGACGACCTCAGGTCAAAATTCTATCTATACGCATATCACCAGAGAACTGCTATTTGACGATAGATATAATACCATCTAGCTAGTTCTCGACGAGTCCTTCCAGTGTACTCACCCTTGGTGAGCACTTGTATATAATCTTAGGTGCATCACACCAATGACTGCAGGGCCAACCATCACCCCTCGTCAGGGTCTAGAAATGTATACACTAATCTACTCTGGAGTATCAATACCCGGTCTCGATACTCCCACGACTAGGGACATTTAAGAATGTGCTTATTGACTACCCATCTCCCACAAGTATGATTGCCATCACAACGCTGGTAGTCAAGCAAGGATCCTAAGGGCTTTATCAACATGTATAAGAGATATGAAATAACAAGTAAAACATATCACATGTTAACACAAAGACAAACCAAATAGATTGAACATGATTGTCTTGTACATACATACCTCTAGCATCCTATATAATGAAGGCCTCTAAGGCAAACATATCCAACAGCGTACTCATAGTACTTGATCCGTTATAGTGACTATATGCTGGGTTCCCTAGCACGGCAGCGAGGTTTCGGGTGGCATCTCCCATGCCGAATCAAAAATTTTACGTGCTAACGAACCCAAACATAAGGTTGTTTAACTAGAGAATCATACGAAAACACAAATGTAAATACTTTATATCTAAGTGAATGCGGAATACAACCTTTGTAGACCGGTCCTTCACTTCTAAAGCTCCGTGTAGTAGTCCCTTCGATGCAAGTTGTGAAGACCTGGACTCTAAAGAGGGTTTACATGAAGAAATGAACAAGCTTGCTCAATGTCTTCAAGGCCGAAGATGATCTACGTCGAGGAGACTCGAGCTCATGCTACCTCTTCACTAAATGTAGATTTAGTGAAGCAAACACCCTAAACTAAATGGCTAATAGTAGAGATTGATGAAGCGGGAATTTTGCTCACTTTAGATTTTATTTTCTCACAATATATCATTACTTCATCAAAAGCTAGAGAGCAAACTCATGAGGAAGAAGAAGATGAAGTGAAGTGATGAATGAATAATTCATTGAGTTAAAAATGCAACCATGGTGAGCATATCACATACATTAACCATTGTAGAGAATAAACCATGGTGTAAGGTTAATATTGGGTTAATAAATATCTTAAGTAAGACAAAAGAGTGGACTAAGTCAATGAAACCGACAAGCTTCTACAAGCTTTGAGCCATGACAAAATCTCCACTAATTTTGAATTTGCTTAAATATAATTATGAACACTTACATTAACCTAGCATGGTGTGAGTCTCATACATCCATATTGCATGTGTAACCTAGTATGACACACCTATATATATCACATATATATGTGTGTGTGTGCGCGCGCGCGCGTGCAAAAAGAAAACAATACATTTAACATATATCACATATATATTAATGTATCATTAATGTGAGAAAAATAAATACTTAATGTAGGGTTCCTAGGCAGTCATACAAGGGTCTATAAGGCATCAACCATGCCCGATTTAAAATTTAGACATGCCGAAACAACCCAAAGCCGGGATCTTTGCTAGATAATTAGGGTTTCACATGCAAGTAAACATCTTTACAACTAAAAGTGAGGGATTACAACTTTTGTAGTCCGCTCCTTCGCTTCATAAGCTCCGAGTAGAAGTCCCTTCACCGCGATCCATGATCTCCCGGACTCAAGAGAGGCTCCACAACTCGAACAATCCATGCTAGCTTGTAATCTTCCTTTTCTCCGATGATCTACCTCGAAGTTTCTATAATTCAAGCTCTCTCTCTCTAATGAGGTGAACACCCTAATCTAATTGGCTAGATTAGATGAGGATGATGGAGTAGTATTTGTGCTCTCTTTTCTTATCAAATTCTCACTCTTAATCATCACAAAATGAAAACCTAGTAAGCTTTTTCAAAGCTCAAAGTTGAAGAAGAAGAAGAAATAATGGATAAAAAATTCTTTTGTGATGAATAATGAAATGATATATGATTAATAAATCAACCATGGTTAACTATGACAAGGCTAACTCTTGTAGAGATTTAACTAGGGCTAAGGGTTTGGGTTGGGTTAAGAATGAGTCACTACAAAATATCAACCATAATATCTTAGCTCAAAACAAAATAAATCCTTCTAAAAGCATCAAGAAAGAACTAACCCAAATCAAACCCTAACCTTGTTTAATCTCCACTAAACATGTTGCATTAGTAATCATATCATGTTACAATAATATATATCACATATATATTATATACTTATAACAAAAGAAAATAATACAATTAATATATATCGCATATATATCAATGTATTATCCGGTGAGAAAATAAAATAATAAAGCGAGCCAATATTAGATAATGTAATGCAATATATCATATATATTATTATACATTAAATTATCGAATCAACACTTGATCCGACAATCCGGCTATATCGAATATAATCGACTAATATATCATGTACCGATTCATCGAATCAACACTTGATCCGATGATCCGGCTCATATCAAAATATCGCGAGAATATAATACGGTATCTCATATCGCATTATCCTCGGTCCTGCACATATCACATATGTGCCCCTACTCCGTTTTGCCTGAGTCAAGAAACCTCTATGTAGGACTCTAAAGAATCGTCAATACACCGGTAGCAGGTGATGATCATATCAAACACCCACAAGCTGCAAGCGGTCGGCTAAACGTAACAGCCACCCAGGTATTGAGCAATCAGAAGATCAACAAGCAAGCCTGTACATTCTCCTGTGAATCTAATCAGTAACACCCCCGTACAGTCCGGTCTCTTCGTCTGATATGTCGCATATCAAGTCTAAGAGTGGTATACGTCAGACCTCAGTAACCGATAAGTCGTGTCGATGTGAGGCTCATAACGGGTCGAGAAACTACTGATAACGCTTACCAGTAAATCTCTATATCAGCCCTGGCCAGGGACTTCCAGTTATAGCCAATCGAACACAGCACAACATCAACTCCCTATACCGAGAGAGACGAATCCCCTCATATCGCTCATTGACTCCATGTGATTCGGGACTGCACCCAAAAGCCACCGTTTTGCACGCCCTCTTGGACGTGGTAAGGTGGAAATCAAAACACAGTAGGAATCACACAAGACTCTATGACGATCTCGGGTTTACAGACTACCATGTACCAGTGTCACCGGAGAACTGCCATCTAACGTGTAGTATATCACCATCTGGGAGTTCTCGGCTAGTCCGTCCAGTGTACCCAGTCTCCACTGAGCACCCGTACACCATCTCTGATATCAAAACACCGATGGATATGGGATCATCCATCGCCCATCAAATGGGTCAGGATGCGTATACGCTAGTCTACTCTGGTGTATCGATGCCATGTCCCGACACACCCTCGACTAGGAACAGTTATAGGATGTACTCATCGACTGCTCTGGCCCTACTAGTATGATCTCATCATAGTCCTAGTAGTCGAGTACATATCCTAAGGGCTTTATCAACATGTGAGAGTAAGACAGTAAACATATACTAGTCAACATGTTAAGATAAAGTGAAACCAAATAGCATACTATCATGACGAGCAAGAAATTCCTCTCTATATATATCCAAGCATCCATTATAATATACATCATATGTACAACAATGGCCTCTAGGGCATATACATAACTAACAATCTCCCACTTATACTAAGGCCAGCTGCTGTAGTATCTCATACCTAGCATCCCAAATAATCTCTCAAACTGTATCTGGGGAATGGCCTTCGTGAGTGGATCCGCAGTGTTGTCCTTCGTATCTACTCTCCTGACCTCGATCTCCCGGCGATCAACTATCTCCTTGATCAGGTGATACCGCCTCAGAATATGTCTGGACTTTTGATGGGACCTGGTTTCCTTGGCTAAAGCCACAGCTCCATTGTTATCGCAATACAGAGGTATTGGATGCTCAATGGAAGGAACCATACCAAGTTCACTAATGAACTTCTTTATCCAGACAGCCTCTTTGGCAGCATCGTTGGCAGCGATGTATTCAGCCTCCATCGTCGAGTCTGCAACGGTATCCTGTTTGGAACTCTTCCAACATACCGCCCCTCCATTGAGGGTAAAGACAAATCCCGAGTGCGACTTAGAGTCGTCCTTATCACTTTGGAAGCTGGAATCGGTAAAGGACTCCACCTGGAGTTCTCCGTTACCATACACCAAGAACATCTCCTTAGTCTTTCGTAAGTACTTGAGAATGTTCTTCACAGATGTCCAGTGACTCTCTCCAGGATCTACTTGATACCGACTCACTACACTTAGTGAGTATGCTACATCGGGTCTGGTACATAGCATCGCATACATGATAGAGCCTACTGCCGAAGCATAGGGTATCCCTTGCATGCAAGCTCTTTCCAAATCAGTCTTGGGAGACATCTCTTTGGAGAGAGTGGATCCAGAGATCGTGGGTTGGTTCCCACGCTTGGATTCTTCCATACTAAACCTCTTTAGTATGGTGTCAATGTACCTGGATTGGGACAATCCCAGTATCCTTTTAAATCTATCTCTATATATCATAATTCTCAATATGCAGAAGGCATCACCTAGATCTTTCATTGAGAATCTTTGTGATAAGAAGAGCTTAACTGACTACAGTATAGGAACATCATTTCCTATCAAGAGTATATCATCGACGTACAATACGAGGAATACAACCTTACTCTCTGCAACCTTTTTATATATACAAGGTTCATCTACATTTTTGATGAAGTCAAACTTTTTGACTACAACATCAAAGCAGATGTTCCAACTCCGCGATGCTTGCTTTAACCCATAGATGGATTTAAGCAGTTTGCACACCTTTCCGCTGCTCCCACTATCTGTGAAGCCCTCTGGCTGAGTCATGTACACGCACTCTTCTAAATCACCATTTAGAAAGGCGGTCTTAACATCCATCTGCCAGATTTCGTAGTCATGGTATGCAGCAATGGCAAGTAAGATCCGGATGGACTTAAGCATAGCCACTGGAGAAAAGGTTTCGTCATAATCTACACCTGGTCGTTGACGAAAACCCTTTGCAACAAGTCTAGCTTTGAAAGTCTCAACTTTTCCATCTACACCAATTATCTTTTTAAAGATCCACTTGCTCCCAATGGGTTTTACCCCTTCAGGAGCAACTTCCAAAGTCCATACTTTGTTGGTGTACATGGATTCCATCTCGGATCGCATTGCATCCAGCCATTTCACAGAGTCACCACTCGTGATGGCCTGCTCGAAACTACTCGGGTCATCATCTTCCATAATGCAATCCTCACTTCCACCATCAATGAGAAAACCGTAGTATCTCTTAGGTGGATGAGAAACCCTACTAGATCGGCGGAGGGGCTGGGGTTCGTCGGGAACTACTGAATCCTCTGGTTCCATCAAAACTTCTGTTGTAGTTTGTTCTGCTGGAACTTCTTCCAGTTCTACCTCAGAGCCACTAATCTCTTTTGCAAGAAATTCCTTTTCTAAAAAGGTGGCGTGTTGAGCAACAAACACCTTTTGTTGTTCACCGTGGTAAAATAGATATCCATTTGAATGTTTAGGATATCCTATAAATTTACAAAGAACTGATCGTGCCTCGAGTTTGTCCGGATTTTGCCTTTTGACATAGGCCGGACAACCCCATATCTTAACTCGTTTAAGACATGGTCTCTTCCCACTCCATATCTCATATGGTGTGGTAGGTACAGATTTTGATGGAACCTGATTCAATAGGTATGCCGCTGCTTCAAACGCATAACCCCAAAAGGAAATAGGCAACTCAGCAGTGCTCATCATAGAGCGCACCATATCTAATAGGGTGCAATTCCTCCGCTCCGATACACCGTTGTGCTGTGGTGTATAAGGAGGAGTAAGCTGAGAGAGAATCCCATTCTCTTTTAGATAGTCCAGAAAGTCATTGCTCAAGTATTCTCCTCCTCGATCAGATCGAAGGATCTTAATACTTTTGCCCGTTTGGTTCTCTACTTCGTGCTTATATTCCCTGAATTTCTCAAAAGCTTTAGACTTGTGTTTTATCAGGAACACATGTCCGTATCTTGAGAGATCGTCAGTGAATGTAATGAAGTAGGAAGAACCGTTCCTGGCGTGTGTAGACATGGGACCACATACATCACTATGTATCAGCCCTAAGAGTTTCGTAACTCTTTCTCCGTGTCCACTAAACGGAGTTTTGGTCATTTTACCTTTGAGACATGAATGGCAAGTATCATAAGATGATAATTCGAACGAATTCAAATATCCATCCTTATGTAACTTAGCTAGCCGTGTCGCATTGATATGACTAAGTCTACAATGCCACAAGAAGGATTCGTTCATTTCTGAACTCTTCCTCTTATGTGTGTTTTGTATATTAAGGACTGTATTTTGATTGAGAATGAATATGCAATTATGTAACGAGCCTAATCCAAACAACTTTTGATTCAGGAATATGTTCATAACATTATCCTGTACTACAAAATTATATCCTTCTTTACTTAATAAAGAAACTGATATAATGTTGCACATCATGTTCGGTATATAATAGCACTCATTCAGAATCAATGTATTACTACTTGGTAATACTAGGTGATATTCGCCAACTGCTTTGACTGCAATACTTGCACAATTCCCTACTTGTACGGAATGATCACCCTTTCCCAGTTCTCTACCTTTACGTAGCCCACGTAATAATTTACATATGTGGGATCCTGATCCGGTATCTAATACCCAGGACGTAGGGTGAACTGAGAAACAGTTCTCAATAACTAATACACCCGAAGAAGATGCATCGGCATGCTTGTTCTTCGTTTGGGCGGCGTGAGAATCCAGAGTTTCTCCTGTTTCCTGCTCAGTCTTATAACTCTTATAAGAAAGAACGGGACCAACGATCCCCTGCTCAGTATAATAAGCAGGTTCAGTCAATACATCCATTTTATTATCTTGATTAAGTCCTGACATGGTCGCTACCTGGAGAGAGAGAGAAGGAAACACTTTAGCGTATGCTCTTGCAAGATTAGATTGGTTATTATCTTATCTAATCAGGATGTCTCCCACTGTTTTTATCAAATCTTCCGTCAAACCCTAAAAGGTAAGATTAGCTGGAATTAATTACACCCTACAATTTCGTCAATCTTTCAGCCAGATCAGTGTTGGTACTTGAGGGAGGTTCCCCGTGCTTTCGCACGGACCTAATTAAAATAAACCTCGTCTTCCTATAAGCATAACCCCGTTAAGACCTTTCTAGACACCTACTTGATCGGATAATTGTCCTGTGTAAAATTCTCCCAGGAGTAACTCTTACTCATAGAGGGTATCGGGATCCAACTATCTCATAGGAGGTATGCAATCTCATTGCAAATTTCAACACTTGAAATTCCCGATAATGCTTTTGCCCCTAGAGTGCTATGACCTTGACAGAGGTCAACAAACCATAGTACACTAGTTAAGTTCAACCCGTCATTTCTTGATTGAATCAAACCTACTCGCACGACCATTGACAAAGGTCAACAAGGTCGTACGACCACCCTAATCCAATCACATCACATGCTTTACAGATAATTACTAATTAGCTACCGCACAATACGCCTTGACAGAGGTCAACAAACGCAGCACGAATACTAAATAGTCTTTATCTGAAATGACGAAGGGCTACGCAGGTTTTTAAGAAAACCATGAGCGTAATGAACTTGATATCGTCGTAGAATCAAATGATTTTGAAAAGGAGTGTTTTTGAGGCTTTTCCAGTTTCGCTAAAGAGGTCACTCCCGGTGAAGGGATCTCAGCTCTTTCCCCATCGAATAAGGTGTAGGGTATATCATGTATACCGCGGTGCAAAGCAAAAAGTACTTAAGCTGTCAAAAACTAAACCGTGAGTTTGTAGCATCTGCCAGTTTTGCTAAAGAGGTCACTCCCGGTGAAGGGATCTCGGCTCTTTCCTCATCGAATAAGGTGCAGGGTATATCATATATACCGCTGTGCAAAGTAAGACTGTAGCTACCTTTTTATAAAGTTTTGATTCTACAAAATCTTTTAGGTTTCTTTTCTTTTTATTAATCTCATTAATATATCCCATCAGCTTATGCTTCCTAAGCATCACAGTAGAAACGAAAACAGTAATATTTATATATCAGCATATATATATATAGTATAAGCATTCGTCTCAGGCAGTAATATGATCTCATCACAGAACATTGCAGCAGAAGAAAACAAATGAAATATTGGATATACTAGGACGTCCGTGTTTTATTTCGAGCCTGTATAAAATACGGATTCCACGGTCGCGATGAATAGCCAAACCCACATCCCTAGACCCCTACGAGAGCGGCAAGCAACACTGCCAATTCTAGGGTTAGGAGACCCGGTCTCGACTCCTCGAGATGGTCTCCCACTGGACCCTAGAACCCGGTTACTTGTGCTCCCCTCCTTGGGTCTACCTAATGCGGAAAAGTAAATAATATACACTGGTGGCATCAACCTCATCCCGGAAGTGCCCCAATAAAAGAATATTACATACAAATGAATTTTATATGAATGAAAATAAAAACCCTCATCTCACATAAAACCCCCGGCTATTTAGAACACGACGATCCAATATAACATATCACAGCAACACATAATATCTCATATCATCTGTTAGTGTATATGCCCTAGAGGCCATTACTGTATCATACTAGTTTGTATATTACTTAATGGAAGTTTGGGATATTCACCATTGTATAGACAATCTTGCTCAAAATAGTAGTATGCTACTTGGTTTGTCTCTACTTCAATGTGTGTACATGTGTTTCTTTTAACACATCGCCTATACACATTAGTGGAGCCCTTAGGATCTTTGCTTGATTACCAGCGTTGTGATGGCAGTCACACTCGTGGGGGCTGGGTAATCCACAAGCACATCCTTATGCAGGTCCCTAGTCGTAGGACTATCGAGACAGGGCATCGATACTCCGGAGTAGACTAGCGTATGCGCTTCTCATCCCAGCAGGGGAGACGGTCTATCCCACAGCCGTCAGTACGTCATACTTGAGATAGTATGCGGGTGCTCGTTAGGTTACGAGTACACTGGACAGGACTCGTCGGGAACTGTCGGTTGGTACTATACCTATCGTCAGTTATCAGTTCCCAGGTGACATGAGTACAGCTTAGTCCGCTGACTTGACACTGTCACTTCGCCTCGAGTGTGTTCCCACTGTACTTTGAATACTACCCTACCACGGCTCAAAGGAGTCATGCAAACAGGTAGTAGTTGGGTGCAGTCCCGAAGCACTTGGAGGCAGTGACGGTTAGATAGGATTCGTCTCTCCCGGTATTGGGAGTTGATATCGCGCTGTGTCTAGGAGAGCCATTACACATAGTCGTCCCTGGCCAGGGCAAGCGAGATGCACTGGTAGGTTTCCAGTGTTGTCTCAGGGTGTTCTGGGCTACACTCCGACACGACTTGTACCGCTATTAGGGGACTGACGTTTACCACCCTCCTAGGCCCGCCATGCGATATTCTCAGACGAACAGACCGGACTGTACGCAGATTGTCACATTCAGACTCAGTAGGAGTTCAGATGGGTTTCACCTCGTCCGTCTTCTTATCGTCATCTACCTGGGGGCCGTTACGTACAACTAGTGCCGCTTGCGGTCAGTGGTTAAACCCACTACCAGTGTAGTGTCGAGTCTTTAGAGTCCCACACAGAAAGCTATTCACCTTTAGGCAAAAAGAGTAAAGGTCGCATGGTTTTGCGACAGGGTTCGGTCACATCCGTACACTTGTGCACATTTAGTGTCCGGGCAGTTATCACTAGCGGGCTTTGGTTTAAGCCAGATCCTAGTGTACGTTTTGGGATTGGTTTTATCTCGTTTGTATTCGTATTCCTCGGAACGCGGATGCGGGTGTGTATGCACGGTTGACAGAGACAGAGGCAGATGATTCTCATTAGGGTTGTTGACTGTTGACTTTTGCTAAACCCTAATGAGAATAAGAAATATGATTAATGATAATATTAATTAAGTATTATTGTGCCATGGTTGGGTTGAAAGGTTGATTTTGTTGACTTGTTGACTTAGTTGACCGGTTGACTAGGTTGGACTTGTTGACCATCATCATGACAATGGCTATCATTTCTTGGCATTTACCTTTACTTGCTTGTTTGTTCAAAAATTGCATTTAATGCATGAAATGATATTGCCATTTGATATGATAACAACCATCACATAATACTCAATTATTATTATTTGTTATGATTATTTTTGTATTATAAGAGCATGGGTGGAAAAAGGTTTACTCATTCTATCATTCTCATTCTCTCTCATCCTCAAGCTCTCCCTCTTCCTCTTGCTCTCTCTCTAGCTTAAGGAAACTCCCTCTCATGAGTTAAGAACCATTTCCTTAGAGATAAAACCCAAAACACTTCTCTACTCATCCTAGTATACAAGGTCTAGCAAACCAAGTGTTCTAGTTTCCTCTAGATTGAGGTTGGAGCCAAAGGTAGAAGCTTTCAGGTGGATCCATCTTCGGCACAAGGAGACGACGAGGAGAGAACCATCCGACCACTACAAGGAGTCGAAGAGAAGGAGTTCAAGTTAAGGTATAACCCCCTAACCGAGTAGATAAAACTCCTAGTTAGGTTGTTAAATAGTTGTTTAACAAATATCCGTATTTTGATTCCATGTTAACCCTAAAGAAAAATCGTTTTTCACCATTTCCGCAACCCCAAAGAACCGGGGACGGGTAACGTGGACTTACAATGGTATCAGAGCCTAGTTAAACACTATCTAACATGTTAGCAAAGTAACTAGAAGTTCGATCGGAGAAAAAATCACAAAACACCTGAAATGTAAGCTTTCTGCCGATTTTTTTTCCTGTTCAAAAATTAATTAATCTTACACTAAAAATCGGCTCAGTCTTTTTAAAGAACACTGGAGAAAATTGGTCCACTAACTCGGTCAACGCGCCGCGGAACCGCGGCACGAGCTTGCTCCTGCCGCGGATCCGCGGCCGAGTTAACTCGGTTGTGGGTCCATTTTCCTGCAGTGTTCTTATAGGGGTATTTTAGGATTTTTGGAATATGATTTTTCTGCCCAGATTTTCTAGAAAGCAAAATTTGTTTTTGGGGTTTAAAAATCCGTATTTTGATTGAACTTCTAAAGAATTTAGCTGACGGGTTTATATCTGTGATGTGATATATGTATCGAACGTCTGCTAATCGCTATACGTCGATTAGTGGGGGTTATACATATCTGTGATATGTAATGTTGGTGGTATGTGTATATGAATTCATTGGATTGTCGCGGATGAATAGCCAGGGGGTTGTGAGAAGAGAGTTTTCTTTATCTTTCAATTCATGTAATATGTAAATTGATGTAATATTATTTGTATAGCCGCACATCCGGGATGAGGTTGTAGCCGTCATTGTAATTTCTTTTTACTGTTTTTGCTCCTAGGATAGACCCATGGAGGGGGTGCACAAACTACCGGGTACCTCGAAATGCCGAGTGGCCTACTCACGTTGTTGAGGGAGGTTGCTTCACTTCGGGTATTTGGCGGGTAGTTTGCCGCACCCGTAGGGGTCTAGGGTGGGGTATTGGCTATTCACCACGACCGTGTAATCCGCTTTTCGTTACAGGCTCGTACGGAATGCGGATTCCTAGTATATCCAATGTATTCATCTGTGATCTGGAATGGCTATCATTGCATCTGACGAATGTATATATCTATATATGATATCTATTTAGGCGTTGCTTATGTTTTGCATCCACGTTAGTCCAGCCCCCGCTCTGTCGTTAGTTAAGTAACCTAACGGGTAATGACGGGGCCCCGTGGCGAATGCGGATGGCATAAGCGTACGTCATATTTTCGTTGTTTTCTGCAATGGTAGGATTAAATGATGGGACGCATTAAAATTAATGCAAGAAAATAAACCAAGTAAAAGTCGTTGGAACACTTTAAAAACCACTCGGTTCTTGTCAAAAAACAACTTTTAAATGCGGAGCTTGAACCACTCCTTTTAAAATCTAACTCGTTCCATCGATTATATCAAGTTCACTACGTTCACGGTTTCGCCAAAACCATTCGTAGCCCTCCATCATTTCAGTTAAATATTCGGTAGTATTCAAGCTATGTATTTTGACCTCACGCCAAGGCATAGTGATTGGTAGCTGCCGGATATTTATCTGTTGCATAGATAGAATGCGTTGGTTTGAGACAGTCGTATTGCCATTTTGGCCTACGTCAAGGGTAGGTACGGGTGGGTTCAAATTAACCTGGATAATGATGGGTAGAACTTGACATGTGACTTATGACATTTTGACCTCACGCCAAGGTCATAAGAGCATAGGGCAAAAATCCACATTGGGAGTTTCAAAAGAAACTGAAACTTGCTAGCGCTGCATACCATTTAGAGTGTGATAATTCTGGTAGGATTCCTTCAGTTTTGTCACGCGATGATATTTGGATCCCGATCCTACTGTGAGTATATGCTACTCCTCGGGAAAATTCTCACTTAACGATCAATGCTATAAACCTAGTAGGTGTCTAGAAAGGTGTTAGCGGGGCTACGCCCCCAGGGAAAAGAGGTTCTTAAATTAAGGAACTTCGCGAAAGCGTTGGAAAACCTCCCTCGAAGTACCAACACTGGCCTGGCTGAACGGTTAAGCAAGTATTGTACGGTGAGATTGATCCCGACTAATTCTTCCTTTTTGGTTTGAGGAGGGATTCGAGAAACAGTGGGAGCCATCCTGTTTAGACAAACTAAAAACCACTCTAAATTTGCAAGAGCATCATGCTGAGTGTTTCTTCTCTCTCTCCTAATTGCAGCGACCAATCGTCATGACCGGACTTAAGTTACTTCTAGATAAAAATATACTGACAGGGCCAAACTACAAAGATTGGCTCAGGAATGTCAAAATGGCAATCACTTACGACAAGTTGGGGTATCTCCTTACCACCAAAGCTCCCCCTATCCCGGGTCCCACCTCCAGCGTTGCGGATATAGAAATCCGTAAGACATGGGAGATCGACTGCACGAAGGCCAAGTGCCTCGTGCTTGCCTCTATGGACAATGAACATCAGAGGAGGCACGAGAATATGGACCTGGAATCCATATTTCTTCATACAAAAGAACTGTATGGAGAGCAATCCCGTATCGCCAGATATGAAGTCTCGAAAAAGTTGTTTTCGACGAGATTGGCCGTCGGATCATCGGTAGCGGAACACGTGCTTAAGATGATTGGCTTCATTGAAGAGCTCGCGGACCTTGGGACCACGTTAGAGAACGAGCTCTATACGGACTTGATTCTCCAGTCCCTTCCTTCCACTTACGCCCAGTTTATCCTGAACTTCAACTTGCAAGGAAAAGAGGTTGAACTTCCGGAGCTCCTCAACATGTTGAGGAGTGCAGAGGGCACCCTACAGAAATGTAGGGAAACATCCACTTTGTTTGTAGGAGGATCTTCCTCTTCTAAGTCCAAGACGAAAGCCAAGGGAAAGAAGAAGAAAGCCCCCGCCAAACCAAGGGGCGGTGTTAGTAAAGTGGATACGAAGGGAAAGACAAAGGCAACAAAGATAGTGGGAAAGCTTGTGAGAAAGGAAGAATGCTTTTACTGTCATAAGAGTGGACACTGGAAAAAGGATTGCAAGGCTTGGAAGGCCAGAAACCAGGATCTGAAGCAAGTTGCGGCTTCAGCTTCAGGTGTGTATGTTATTGAAAACTGTCTATCAATAAACTCTACATCCTGGGTATTGGAAACCGGATCAGGATCTCATATCTGTAATTCTTTACAGGCACTGAGAAGGCGTAGGGTTTTGAAGGCAGGTGATATGACCCTCAGAGTTGCAAACGGAGCTGGCATGGATGCTGAGTCCGTGGGGGACTATCACCTGGGAATGTCAGATGGACATGTTTTGGTTTTGCGTGATTGTCATTTTGTACCCAATGCAACTTGTAATATCATATCTGTATCTTTATTATCTAAAGAAGCTTATGAATTTGCATTTGTAAGTAATGTTGTGAACATTCACCTTAATCAAATTTTGATTGGGTCAGGTACATTAAACAATAGTATATACGTATTAAACCAACCACAGATTTTCAATGTCCAGAATACACACAAAAGAAAGTCTCCGGAAACAAATCAGGCTTTCTTATGGAATTGTAGACTGGGTCACATCAATGAGAGAAAGTTGACGAAATTACATACAGAAGGATATTTGGATCCGTTCGAATATCAATCATATGCAACTTGTCAATCATGTCTCAAAGGAAAGATGACAAAGACTTCATTCACTGGACACGGACAAAGAGCGAGTGAGCTCTTGGGACTCGTACACAGCGATGTGTGCGGTCCAATGTCTACGCATGCGCGAAGCGGTTATTCTTACTTCATTACTTTTACGGATGACTTTTCAAGGTATGGATATGTCTTCTTAATGAAACATAAATCCGAAGCCTTTGGAAAATTCCAGGAATATAAGAATGAAGTAGAAAAACAAACAGGCAAAAGTATCAAGACATTGAGATCTGATCGAAGTGGTGAATACTTAAGTGCCGAGTTCCTGGATTATTTAAAAGAGAATGAAATTCTCTCTCAGCTTACTCCTCCGTACACTCCGCAACATAACGGTGTATCGGAGAGACGGAACCGAACCCTATTGGATATAGTACGGTCCATGATGAGTAACGCTGAGTTGCCGCGATCATTCTGGGGATATGCACTAGAATCAGCTGCATACCTTTTGAACCGAGTTTCAACTAAGACTGTGCCCACCACACCATATGAGATATGGAGTGGGAAGAAACTCTATTTTCAATATCTGAAGATCTGGGGATGTCCAGCTTTTGTCAAAAAGCAGCATGCGGACAAACTCGAGGCACGCTCAGTACTGTGCAAGTTTGTGGGATACCCAAAGAACTCCAGGGGGTATCTTTTCTATTACGCAGAGGAACAAAAGGTCTTTGTTTCTCGTAATGCCCACTTTCTGGAACACCAGTTCTTAGAAAAGGAAATAAGTGGGAGTGCAATAGAACTGGAAGAAATTCCAGAACCACAGACTATTACTGAAAGCTTAGTAGAACCAGAGGGTTCAAAAGAACAGGACATTCCTACGCCGCTCCGCAGGAGTAGTAGGCAGTCTCATCCGCCCGAGAGATACTACGGTTTTCTCATAGACGGGGATAGAGAGGATTGCATCATTGATAGTGATGAGCCTACTAGCTTCCAGCAGGCCATTCAGAGTGCTGACTCAGTAAAATGGCTGGATGCAATGCGGACCGAAATGGAGTCCATGTACACCAACAAAGTATGGACTTTGGACATTGCTCCAGATGGGGTAAAACCCGTAGGATGCAAGTGGATCTTCAAGAAGAAGATTGGTGTAGATGGACAGATTGAGACCTATAAGGCTAGACTTGTTGCAAAGGGTTTTCGTCAAAGACCTGGTTTGGACTATGACGAGACCTTTTCTCTTGTGGCTATGCTGAAATCCATTCGGATCCTTCTTGCCATCGCTGCCTTCCACGATTATGAGATTTGGCAGATGGACGTAAAGACCGCCTTTCTAAATGGAAATTTAGAGGAGTGTGTCTATATGGACCAGCCAGAGGGTTTCATTCAGAGTGGGATAACGGAAAGGTGTGCAAGTTGCTTAAGTCCATCTATGGACTAAAGCAGGCATCGCGGAGTTGGAACATCTGCTTTGATGAGACAGTCAAAGAATTTGGCTTTATCAAAAATCCAGATGAACCATGCATCTATAGTAGATTTGTAGCACGAACTGTCGTATTTCTCATTTTATACGTGGATGACATTCTCTTGATAGGAAATGACATTTCTATGCTACGATCTGTCAAAGGGTTCTTGTCACACAGGTTCTCCATGAAAGACCTGCGTGATGCCTCCTACATTCTGGGGATCCGGATCCATCATGATAGATCCAAGAGGATATTAGGACTTTCGCAGTCCAGGTACATCGACACAATACTGAAAAGATTCAGTATGGAAGATTCCAAGCGCGGTAATCTGCCGGCTTGTCACGGGGTCACCCTCTCCAAAGAGATGTCTCCCAAGACTGATTTGGAAAGGGATCGCATGTCTATTATACCCTACGCTTCTGCGGTAGGCTCTATAATGTATGTGATGTTGTGTACCAGACCGGATGTAGCTTATGCACTGAGTGTGGTAAGCCGGTATCAGTCAAACCCTGGGGAGAAACACTGGATAGTGGTAAAGAACATTCTCAAGTACCTGAGAAGGACTAAGGAGATGTTCTTGGTGTATGGCGGAAAAGACCTCCAGATCGAGGCCTTTGCTGACTCCAGCTTCCAGAGTGACAAGGATGATTCCAAGTCCATGTCGGGTTTTGTCTTTACCCTCAATGGAGGGGCGGTGTGTTGGAAGAGTTCCAAACAGGAAACCGTTGCTGACTCAACAATGGAAGCGGAATATATCGCTGCATCTGATGCCGCAAAAGAAGTCGTCTGGATAAGGAAGTTCTTGAAAGAACTTTAGGTGGTTCCGTCCATTATTGATCCAATACCTCTGTATTGCGACAACAACGGGGCTATAGCTTTAGCGAAGGAACCCAGGTCCCATCAGAAATCCAGACACATCTTGAGGCAGTATCACCTGATCATGGAGATCGTGGATCGCCAGGAGATCGAGGTTCGGAGGGTTGCTTTAGAAGATAACACTGCAGATCCATTCATAAAGGCCTTGCCCCAGACTCAGTTCGAGCGGCTGATCGAGATGATAGGTCTTCGATACGCCAGTACATGGCCTTAGTGCAAGTGGGAGATTGTTAGTGTATATGCCCTAGAGGCCATTACTGTATCATACTAGTTTGTATATTACTTAATGGAAGCTTGGGATATTCACCATTGTATAGACAATCTTGCTCAAAATAGTAGTATGCTACTTGGTTTGTCTCTACTTCAATGTGTGTACATGTGTTTCTTTTAACAAATCGCCTATACACATTAGTGGAGCCCTTAGAATCTTTGCTTGATTACCAGCGTTGTGATGGCAGTCACACTCGTGGGGGCTGGGTAATCCACAAGAACATCCTTATGCAGGTCCCTAGTCGTAGGACTATCGAGATAGGGCATCGATACTCCGGAGTAGACTAGCGTATGCGCTTCTCATCCCAGCAGGGGAGACGGTCTGTCCCACAGCCGTCAGTACATCGTACTTGAGATAGTATGCGGGTGCTCGTTAGGTTACAAGTACACTGGACAGGACTCGTCGAGAACTGTTGGTTGGTACTATACCTATCATCAGTTATCAGTTCCCAGGTGACATGAGTACAGCTTAGTCCGCTGACTTGACACTGTCACTTCGCCTCGAGTGTGTTCCCACTGTACTTTGATTACTACCCTACCATGGCTCAAAGGAGTCGTGCAAACAGGTAGTAGTTGGGTGCAGTCCCGAAGCACTTGGAGGCAGTGACAGTTAGATAGGATTCGTCTCTCCCGGTATTGGGAGTTGATATCGCGCTGTGTCTAGGAGAGCTATAACACATAGTCGTCCCTGGCCAGGGCAAGCGAGATGCACTGGTAGGTTTCCAGTGTTGTCTCAGGGTGTTCTGGGCTACACTCCGACACGACTTGTACCGCTATTAGGGGACTGACGTTTACCACCCCCTAGGCCCGCTATGTGATATTCTCAGACGAACAGACCGGACTGTACGCAGATTGTCACATTCAGGCTCAGTAGGAGTTCAGATGGGTTTCACCTCGTCCGTCTTCTTATCGGCATCTACCTGAGGGCCGTTACGCACAGCTAGTGCCGCTTGCGGTCTGTGGTTAAACCCACTGCCAGCGTAGTGTCGAGTCTTTAGAGTCCCACACAGAAAGCTATTCGCCTTTAGGCAAAAAGAGTAGAGGTCGCATGGTTTTGCGACAGGGTTCGGTCACATCCGTACACTTGTGCACGTTTAGTGTCCGGGCAGTAATCACTAGCGGGCTTTGGTTTAAGCCAGATCCTAATGTATGTTTTGGGATTGGTTTTATCTCGTTTGTATTCGTGTTCCTCGGAACGCGGATGCGGGTGTGTATGCACGGTTGACAGAGACAGAGACAGAGGATTCTCATTAGGGTTGTTGACTGTTGACTTTTGCTAAACCCTAATGAGAATAAGAAATATGATTAATGATAATATTAATTAAGTATTATTGTGCCATGGTTGGGTTGAAAGGTTGACTTTGTTGACTTGTTGACTTAGTTGACCGGTTGACTAGGTTGGACTTGTTGACCATCATCATGACAATGGCTATCATTTCTTAGCATTGACCTTTGCTTGCTTGTTTGTTAACAAATTGCATTTAATGCATGAAATGATATTGCCATTTGATATGATAACCACCATCACATAATACTCAATTATTATTATTTGTTATGATTATTTTTGTATTATGAGAGCATGGGTGGAAAAAGGTTTACTCATTCTATCATTCTCATTCCCTCTCATCCTCAAGCTCTCCCTCTTCCTCTTCCTCTCTCTCTAGCTCAAGAAAACTCCCTCTCATGAGTTGAGAACCATTTCCTTAGAGATAAAACCCAAAACACTTCTCTACTCATCCTAGTATACAAGGTCTAGCAAACCAAGTGTTCTAGTTTCCTCTAGATTGAGGTTGGAGCCAAAGGTAGAAGCTTTCAGGTGGATCCATCTTCGACACAAGGAGACGACGAGGAGAGAACCATCCGACCACCACAAGGAGTCGAAGAGAAGGAGTTCAAGTTAAGGTATAACCTCCTAACCGAGTAGGTAAAACTCCTAGTTAGGTTGTTAGATAGTTGTTTAACAAAGACCCGTATTTTGAGTCCATGTTAACCCCAAAGAAAAATCATTTTTCACCATTTCCGCAACCCCAAAGAACCGGGGACGGGTAACGTGGACTTACATCATCAACGTAAGTAAGTATGCATACACCGATCGTCGTTGATGTATAGCAACGAAAACCGGCAATACAACTACATACTACACTTACGGGCACAGAAAAGAAAGTGTAAAACTACAACATTTGGAATCCACAATCTCTTTAGATATCGTAAATCCGAAATATCACATACTTCGCATTTCATGCCTAACTTTATGAATTCCACATATTGTATCACATTCCAGATAAATAGACAGTATTAAACTTTCCGATCGAATAATCAAATACCCAAGATTTCCTAAATAACTCAACACCTGAGCGGAGTTCAAATAATCCCAGAATATGTCACAGTACCAATGGTCCAGCCGTAGAAGGGTCAAGCCAATGCCTCACATGTGGCACGCCGTACTGCCCCAAACCCTAAGGTTTAAAGGCGGTTCAGATGGTCACATAATCGAGTTAAGGTTTGTGTTCTTCTAGAGGGTCCACCGCGTTACTTGCACGTTTTTCCGAAAGATTTAAACTCAAGAAAAATTCAACACTTGAAAGTTTTTCGTGCCGGGAAAAAATGAGTTAATGATATCCGTTCGAACATTTTAACAGTTTCTAAATTATCCGGAAAACAGAACGAAATTAAAATTTCCGATCGAATCAACGAATTCAAAATAATTCCCAGAACACTAAACACTTGAGTCAGATTAAAAATACCCAGAAATATGCAGGATTGGCTACGGATATTACTGTTTAAAAACATGTCCCCAATTCACTGTTCCTGCCGCGGAACCGCCGCGACAAGTAGGTTCTTGCCGCGGTTCCGCGGCTATATGAGAGCCTTGGGGGCTCGTATTTTATGGTAATTCTTAAAATTCCCTGCTGATTTTTTTAAGTAGTTTTAATGCAGAAAAAATCACATTTTTAAAAAATTTCCAGAGAGGGGGTCATTTTCGATGTTTCGGGGTTCGATCGGAGTTTTAACTTCGTATACGCGTCACCTAATGCTCTAGCTTGGCTCTGATACCACTGTAGGGTTCCTAAAAAGTCATACAAGGGTCTATAAGGTATCAACCATGCCCGATTTAAAATTTAGACGTGCCGAAACAACCCAAAGCCGAGATCTTTGCTAGATAATTAGGGTTTCACAAGCAAGTAAACATCTTTACAACTAAAAGTGAGGGATTACAACCTTTGTAGTCCGCTCCTTCGCTTCATAATCTCCGAGTAGAAGTCCCTTCGCCACGATCCATGATCTCCCAGACTCAAGAGAGGCTCCACAACTCGAACGATCCATGCTAGCTTGTAGTCTTCCTTTTCTCCGATAATCTACCTCGAAGTTTATATAACTCAAGCTCTCTCTCTCTAATGAGGTGAACACCCTAATTTAATTGGCTAGATTAGATGAGGATGATGGAGTAGTATTTGTGCTCTCTTTTCTTATCAAATTCTCACTCTTAATCATCACAAAATGAAAACCTAGCAAGCTTTTTCAAAGCTCAAGGTTGAAGAAGAAGAAGAAATAATGGATAAAAAATTCTTTTGTGATGAATAATGAAATGATATATGATTAATAATGCAACCATAGTTAACTATGACAAGGCTAACTCTTGTAGAGATTTAACTAGGGCTAAGGGTTTGGGTTGGGTTAAGAATGAGTCACTACAAAATATCAACCATAATATCTTAGCTCAAAACAAAATAAATCCTTCTAGAAGCATCAAGAAAGAACTAACCCAAATCAAACCCTAACCTTATTTAATCTCCACTAAACATGTTGCATTAGTAATCATATCATGTTACAATAATATATATCGCATATATATTATATATTTGTAACAAAAGAAAATAATACAATTAATATATATCGCATATATATCAATGTATTATCCGGTGAGAAAATGAAATAATAAAGCGAGCCAATATTAGATAATGTAATGCAATATATCATATATATTATTATACATTAAATTATCGAATCCACACTTGATCCGACAATCCGGCTATATCGAATATAACCGACTAATATATCATGTACCGATTCATCGAATCAACACTTGATCCGATAATCCGGCTCATATCAAAATATCGCGAGAATATAATACGGTATCTCATATCGCATTATCCTCGGTCCTGCACATATCACATATGTGCCCCTACTCCGTTTTGCCTGAGTCAAGAAAGCTCTGTGTAGGACTCTAAAGAATCGTCAATACGCCGGTAGCAGGTGATGATCATATCAAACACCCACAAGCTGCAAGCGGTCAGGTAAACGTAATAGCCACCCAGGTTTTGAGCAATCAGAAGATCAACAAGCAAGCCTGTACATTCTCCTGTGAATCCAATCAGTAACACTCCCATACAGTCCGGTCTCTTCGTCTGATATGTCGCATATCAAGTCTAGGGGTGGTATACGTCAGACCCCAGTAACCGATAAGTCGTGTCGATGTGAGGCTCATAACGGGTCGAGAAACTACTGATAATACTTACCAGTAAATCTCTATATCAGCCCTGGACAGGGACTTCCAGTTATAGCCAATCGAACACAGCACAACATCAACTCCCTATACCGGGAGAGACGAATCCCCTCCTATCGCTCATTGCCTCCATGTGATTCGGGACTGCACTCAAAAGCCACCGTTTTGCATGCCCTCTTGGACGTGGTAAGGTGGAAATCAAAACACAGTGGGAATCACACAAGACTCTATGACGATCTCGGGTCTACAGACTACCATGTACCAGTGTCACCGGAGAATTGCCATCTGACGTGTAGTATATCACCATCTGGGAGTTCTCGGCTAGTCCGTCCAGTGTACCCAGTCTCCACTGAGCACCCGTACACCATCTCTGATGTCAAAACACCGATGGATATGGGATCATCCATCGCCCATCAAATGGGTCAAGATGCGTATACGCTAGTCTACTCTGGTGTATCGATGCCCTGTCTCGACACACTCTCAACTAGGAACAGTTATAGGTTGTACTCATCAACTACTCTGGCCCTACTAGTATGATCTCATCATAGTCCCAGTAGTCGAGTACATATCCTAAGGGCTTTATCAACATATGAGAGTAAGACAGTAAACATATACTAATCAACATGTTAAGATAAAGTGAAACCAAATAGCATACTATCATGACGAGCAAGAAAGTTCTCTCTATATATATCCAAGCATCCATTATAATATACATCATATGTACAACAATGGCCTCTAGGGCATATACATAACTAACACTTAAGTGTGCTAATATTAGTTAATATAATGTAATATATCAAATATATAATTATACATTAAATTATTAAATCAACACTTGATTTAATAATCCGGCTATATCACATATAATGACTAATATCAAATATAACAACTTATCGAATCAACACTTGATCCGATAACCCGGCTATTTCACTTATAACCGACCGATGTCATAAATCGCGAGAATAGAATTCGGTATCTCATACGCGCATTAATCTCAGTCCCGCACATATCACATATGTGCTCCTACTCCGTTTCGCATGAACCATGAATCCTCTGTGTAGGACTCTAAAGACTCGTCAATACGCCGGCAGTAGGTGATGATCATATCACACACCCACAACCCGTATACTATCCTTGATTTCAAACACCAATGGATGTGGGATCATCCATAACCCATCATATGGGTCACGATACGTATACGCTGGTCTACTCTGGAATATCGATACCCCGTCTCGATACTCCCATGACTATGAACAATTAAAGGATGTACTTGCCGACTACCCTGGCCCCACTAGTATGATCTGCATCATAGTCCCGGTAGTCAAGTACACATCGTAAGGGCTTTAATAACATGTCACAGAGAGACAGTGTAAGTGTACATGTTAAGATAAAGAGCAACCAGATAGCATACTATCATGTCGAGCAAGAATGTCCTTCCTATATATGTCCCAGCATCCACTATAATATACATCATATGTACAATAATGGCCTCTAGAGCATACATACAACTAACACTATATACAACCTGCCGCCATGGAGGGTTATGACGCGGTCTTATTTTACGGTGGCGCTTTTAATCGACGGTCTCTCGTCTCCTAGGAAAAATATCGGCATATACCTTCAACTCTTGATCGATAAGTTAAAGTCGATGTGGGAACCTGGCGTGAGAACCTATGATGCACATGGTAAACAATTTTTTCAGATGTGGGCTATTTTGTTGTGGACAATTAATGATTTTCCTGCCTACGGCATGCTGTCGAGGTGAACAACTCAAGATAAGCTTGTATGCCCTTATGGCCATATTCATACGAGCTACGTGCGTTCGAAGTTTAGCGGGAAAGAGTCATATATGGGTCACCGACGTTTCTTCCTTATACCTCACAGATTCAGAAGGAATAAAGAAATGTTCAATAACAAGATGGAGACCGATATGCCTCCTAAACCATTATATGGTAACGACATACTACAACAATGGAGAGATTATTATAATATCACATTCGAAAAGGAAAAAAAGATGCAATGCGATGCCCAACCGGTTGGAAGAAGCGAAGTGGTTTATTTAAGCTTTCATACGAGTCCGATCTACCGATGCGCCATAGTTTAGATGTCATACATATCGAGAAGGGTGTCTTTGAGCACATCCTCAATGTTCTGTTATTTAAGGATAGAAAAAACGAATGACAGTCTCAACGCGCATCATGATTTGACGGATTTGGATGGTTTGTCCATTAGAGAAAAATTGTAATCTTGGCCTATGGCCGGTAAACCGGGTTATTATGAGATTCCACTAGCAATCTACAATCTGGACAAAAAGAAGAAGCGACGGTTCTTACTGATGTTGAAAGAATTGAAAGTCCACGATGGTTTCTTATCAAACATTTCCAAATAGATACAGATAGAAGACGAAAAAATCGTAGGATTTAAGAGGTACGATTACTACATACTGATGCAACATCTTCTTCCTTTACGTCTCGGAGTATCGGTAAATTCAGAAGTTGATCTGAAACTTAATGACTTTTGCTTGTATTTTCGCCAATTGTGTTCCAAAAATTTGAACATCAGTGAGATAGTACAGCTCGAAGAAGATATTCTTTTAATTCTCTGCAAACTCGAAACTATCTTTCTACCTTCTTTTTTTGATATTATTGTTCACCTGTCCGTCGACCTGGCAACTGAGGTCAAGATTGGCGCTCTGGTGCATTACCGTTGGATGTATCCTATTAAGAGGTATGAAAATGTTTATTATTCATCATTTAAATTGCAAAATATCGTCATGTTAAATTAATATCTATAATCCAATGTTGAAAATAACGATAGCCTAAAGCGTAAGGTTCCGTTTCTAAAAGTCAATTGCTCAAATAGCGTTATGCAAAGCGTAAGTTACATGGATTATTATCAATTAATTTTAATAATTATATATATTCATTTTAAATCATAAATTTAAGAAAATTAGTATTAAAATTAACAAAAATAGATTACATTCTTTACAGAGTTAAGAAAATAACGCAAAACTTACTAGAGTTAACATTACAGATTCCTAATTTTCAATTTAACAAGTTTACATTCATACTTAGGTATTTAAAGTAGTTATGTGAAATTAGTTTTAATACATAATTACTACATTTTCTTGATCTATTGAATTTCAAATCCAGTTTAATAACAAAATTTAGTATGTAAAATCTTATTTACAAATATAGACTAAGCTATTGCTATCAATTCATAGCGTAACGTAAGCTTTTTGTATAAATAACATAAAATAGCGTAAGTTACTTTGTATTTAAGTTATTTGATTGAGTTATGTAGCATATAGATTGGGTTATGTTACATAACACAAAATAACGACTTACATAACAGGTTTTTTCAACATTGCTATAATCTTTTAACAGATATCTATTGACTTTAAAAAATTATATCCACAACATGCATCGTCCTAAATGTTCGATTGCAGAAGGTTATCTCTTAAAAGAAGTCACGTCTTTCTGTGCTCGTTTCCCGAAATACGATGTTCGGATGAAACTGAATAAACCACCGCGTGTGCCTAACGGTCCAATTGGAGCAGGAAAACTAAAAAATATGTCTTATGAACTCATGAGCGGTGTACATGTGTACATCTAGCTAAACAGCGAATATTTTGCTAAATATGTAGAGAAAGTAATAATTTCATCCATTTAAACGTCCGAAATTAAATTTAATATAACTGATATAACTTATGTAAATTAACGAACAGCTCGCAGAAAACTAAACTCTGGTGATCGAATTCTAGGTGGTTAGGCAATAGAATTGACGAAGAACAGAGACACACTTTTGCCGCTTGGTGTAGACAAGAAGTCGACGGACAAATGAATCGTGGAGAGCGGATTGATAGTGAGGTTCATGAACTTTTAAGCGGTCCAACGATTGCAGTTACGTTTTACAACGGATACGGGGTTTTCGGCTACAAATTTGATATAGAAAGGACGGAACATATTAGAGCTATACAAAATAGCGGCGTCGCAACCGCTGACGACAGAGAAAATCCTTACTACAGTGTTCTCGAGGAAGTTATAGCGGTCTCATGCATGCATAAGGCTGTCCCATTTTATATATTCCAATGCAGATGGTGCGATACCAAGTCTGAACAGGGTATGAAGATCGATGAATACGATCTCACTTTGGTAAACACCAAACGGGTATCCTACGAATACGATAACTTTATCTTTCCCTTAATGGCGACATAAATATATTATTCTCAGAACTTAAAGAAGATTGACTGGAGTGTTATTTTTTGTTGGAAACCAAGAGATTATTATAATGTGCCGACATTGAATGACTCTGAAGATGACAGCGACGAGAAAGATCTCGCAATATCACGTCTCTGTCCTTCTATTGAACGTACCAACGATCTAAACTATTCTACGTCGTCCATTAATACGTTGGTAAGAAATGACATCGACCAATTGATTATCACGGATCAAGCTTTTGAGAATCCACCGAGTGAATTTTCAGCTAATGTACCGAAAAACGTACTAGGTAATGAAATTGAAATAAATGTTTTAAATTGTATAATACTTATAAGTAATAAAATAATATTTGGATATATATGTAGGGTCTGATGGAAGGCGCTCTAAACGTCATAATAGAAAAAAAAACGTCCAGATGAGATTGCCCAGAGCTCAACAGCTGCAGCAGCACCTATCCTTATCAGCGCCCCCCATACCAGCAGCTGCAGCAGCCCCGCCTATTCTTACTAGCCCCCCAATACTAGCGCTACATGACCCCCAGCAACCGCAACAGCCCCGCCTATCCCTATTAGCGTGGTAGCATATCCTCTTAGCTTAGTCACCCATCCATACGATATATAGTTATCTATTGAATTTTTAGTTATCTATTAAATTCTATTCAATCATCTAAAAGTTTATTGTTTGCATATCCCCATCATACTGGCGGGATGGCGTCTGGCGCTGGTTCTAGCGCCATACCAAAGACAACAAGTATAATCGTTATTCCTTAAAACTTTTAAATAACGATTATAATTTAAATTTGTCAAATGCTATATACATACTCTGAATATTATAATATTGTATCTGTGTATATATCTTTTTGCAGTCTCTAGCACGGGTAGGACGATGGGTCCTACTGAGCCCTCTTGCTCCAGGCTAGTCGCAGGTGCCGAATTATGGGCGCTGATGTGGAACTAGGCTAGTGTACCTATTGGTGCTCTCTCGACCAAGTGGGAGGATTACATTGGAGCAAAGATCCGTATTTACTATAAGTACCCGTCCCATCTTAGATGGGACACACGCCAGACCGCCAGTGTTCAGCAATTTTTTGAGTTGGCCATGGTATCACATATTGTTTTATATATTTAAATTTCAATCGTCGTTATATATATATATATATATATATGTATATATATATATATATGTATATATATATATATATGTATATATATATAAAATTTTGTAATTTCAAAGATCGGGACATTACAGATTCATTGGCGAGCCCGACGAGGATGTCGTGCATGTGCCGTTCGATACTCATCGTGCCCTTGTCTGGGTCATAAGGGCGTGTTAGAATGTCAAGAGAAGACGCCAAAATGAACCAAAGGAGGAACGCTAGTATCTTTGGGTCACGGCGACTGAGGAGGAGCGAAAGGCGATGATGGATATCATAGCGTCGGATGTCCCAAGAACCCGATTGGTTGCTGCTGGTCGAGTGTTATGAGCTTGAGGATGTTTGGGTATAAATTTAATTTTTAAGATTATAACAATATAACATGAAATTGTATTATGAAATATATATGTAATCTTCTTTATATTTGTAAGTCGACGTCGATTCGCAACAAGTAGAACCGGAACAACGGCATCAAAGACTGCGCTGTCCCAGTCCAAGGGAAGAGCACGCATGCCAGCTTACAGTACCTCCTTATGAGTGTTCAACGTTTAAGAATATATGTTTTCTTTGTCGCAAATTACTTATTAAAATAAATCCTAATTTTATCGCAGAAAAAAGATCGCGCCAGCTACACTATTGCCAAGGAATGATCCGCATTACATAAGGGCACCAGAGAGTACATGGTAAGTTCATATAATCAAGTCGATTATGTAATTTAAATTAATATATATCTATATATATTCTTTACAGAGCCAGTTTTGCAAGAGGACGGACGCTTTAGGACTTGGCCCCGATGACCCGATTACCGCCATTGTCCCTGTCCTCGACGAGCTATCCGGCGGGCATCACGGCGGATATGAGCACGGGGTTGGTCTTAGGGCCCACCGACTCTTTGCTAGGCGTACGGCCGTCCATGAGTCCACGGTGACCCAGACGCGGGCTGATATGGCAGCTGCGTCAGCAGAGGAGATTCGTCGGCTCCACGAGCAGATGGTGCAATAGCAGGAGCAGATCGTGCAGCAGCAGCAGGTTCATCAGCAGATGCTTGCGGCGCAGGTCCAGGAGCTAACGCAGATGACTGTGTTGTCCATTCAATAGACCATACGAGACCATAGTCACAAATTCGTCGTTCGGGTATAATTCGGCGAGGTCGAAAATTCGGATTCGGAGAACTATTCGGAAAAAATCGGCAGGTATTCGGGAAAGATTCGGTAAGTGTTCGGAAAATGTTCGGGAAGGATTTTGAGCAAGAAATTAATATATGAGACGCTAGGTTTTTATTTTGTGAATTATTTGCTGTTTTTTGAATTATTCGCTGTTTTTCACATAATTCGGAAATAATTCGCGAATTATTCGGCCCGCTGATTAATTCAGCAATTAAATCGGCTGATCAAAAATTCGCGAATTATGCGCGAATTCGGCGAATAATTCGCGAATTATGTGAATATGCACGAGAAAAGTTTAGGAGTATGTTCAGGTCACAAGACGATAGAGATGGATCGTCCCAACGACCATGGATTTATTGATTTGTTGATTTAGTAATACAAACATTTTGTTTTGTTGATTTATTGATTATATTGGTTGTATATATATATTTATATATTTTTTTTATAATAGCGTGCGATTTCGAATCATATTACTTCTTGATTATTATAATTACGTGAGATTTGATCATAATATCATCATCATCATCATCATCTACTGCTGCTTGTAAATGAAAGCAGCGCGCTCACGCGCGGAGATTATTTTTGATTTCAAAAAATATAAATAATAAATTTGGTAATGGTAGAACCATTACCAATTACCAAAATTTATTTGGTAACAGTTATAACCGTAATATAGGCTTTGGTAACGGTTACCTGATATCTGAAAGATATCATATATCAGTTAGACTTTCGTGACGGGAGTTGATATGGTAACGGTGGAAACTGTTACCATAGGATATTTATCGTAACTGTTTAAACCGTTACAATATATATGATAACGGTTTAAACCGTTACAGTATAAGTGGGCCCCACACTAATATATTTCAGTTATCTCCACCCATTTTGGTAACACCACCTATATGGTAATGGTTGGAACCGTTACAAAAACACACTATGGTAACGGTTCAAACCAAACCGTTACCAGACTTCCGGTAACGAGGTTTTTGGTAACGGTTGTAACCGTTATCTTATTGGGTTTTGGTAACGGTTCCAACCGTTACCAAATCTATACTCTGTAGTGGTGTGTTAATTCCGACAACCGATTCTTCAGTGGACGAGATTCTGGGGAAGTGGAAACCATAGAGTACTAGATTGATTCCTGCACGCTACATCGACCAGAGTTTCTAGTTCGAACCACATTCTCAATGGTGACTCCATCATTGTCCATGACAATGATGGAGTGGATGATGTTGTTGAAGGAGAGTGGAAATTTGGAAACCATCAACATATTACACTACTAATAATACTCTCCCTGGATTCCTCAAAGGAGTGTGGAAAACATCTCTATTCTTATAATGTGAACGTCGCAAGAAATTTTGCAATACGAAATACACCGAACATTCTTTTCGAACATAAAAGGCTTGAAGTTGCCTATTGGTGGAGCTTAGAGTAGTCCATTGCTCGATCCCGGATCTCTCATTTATGAAGGGATGGCTAATTTATTCCACATGACATAAGTTTTTACAATTCGAGTAAAATGTTTCTCGGCAGAAAGAAAGCCCATCTTAATACCAACAGCTTCCAAATCCTCTACTTCCTTATTGATGGCCAATTTTCAGTATCAAAACAATAAAACACCCTGCAACTTATCTTCATGGCTTCAGAAATTGATCAAGCTAAACTTTATCCATTTATAATCGCTTGAGGGAAGCCATGGAGAATCTTGAGAAAAACAAAGTCCGGTTTGTTTCGGAATACCCTAACCCCATTTCACTGCAATGAGCAAGCGACCCCTCCCATTTGAGATTTCCATGTCCACGATGCAAACATCTGCGCAATCAGATTGAGAATTCTCATCTTGAGAGATAGTGATGATACTCCTAAGTGGGAATTTCCCAGATCATGACACGTGGCAGATGACGTATCCCAAGGCTTACGGAACAAGAGCAAACGCGATACTTTGAAGACATTCTCCGGGCCTTCACCCCAAGGAATGACCCGAGCTTCAATAGCCTCCCAGAACACTCCTATGTTCGCCTTACAAATAACCATCGGCTCGCCTATTGAGCTTCCTCGGCCTCCCGCTCGTCTCCGAGCCACCTGCCGAGCTAAGCCTCCCCGGTTCTCCTAAGCAATCGAGAATGCAGAGCCCAAGAGCCTCCGACATGGCTCCGCGTATCTCACTAGAAGCGAGATCCGCCACCCAACATCCCGCGTTCCACGCTGGCGTATCCTCCCATTAACGAACGTATCTCGTCATTAATGGAGGGATCCCGTCATTAACGTATGCATAACGTCAAGGGCGTAATTGACGGCGAAAATCTCGTGCCGGCTCACTCCATGCGTCCACTATAAAAAAAACCTTTCCCAGACGACTCAAGTGATGCAAATTTAATCCACTAAGCCGCTACTCTGCTCAAATTTCTCGACTAACTTGATCGTCGGAGTGTCCTATGGTGGTCACCCACCCGAGACTTCTTTTGCAGATAGCTCGGCTTCCACCTTAAAACCAACCCATTAAGTTCCACACATGCAAGGAGACAACCTTCAACCAAATCTCAACCGTTCAACAACACTCGCGACAGATCGACGGAGGCTAATATCTGAAGGAGATCACGGTCTCCATCAGTTGGCATCGTCTGTGGGAACTCCCAAATCTTACAGTTTCTCCCACTCATCAAAAGTTGATCTTCCGCTCTCGACCTCATGCCGAGCGAGAACCGTGACGATCCAAGTACGAGCCGCCGCCTCCCCCACAACCAAGGTGCGGATAGTTCTACTCCCCCTCCAAACATCAATGCCTTATCGGTGCGGATCGACAGACTTACGTCGATGGTGGACGCGCTCGTTCACGTTCAAGCAGTGGACCCAGCGCCCCAGATCGCCATCCCCCTTCCCAGGAATTACGACGTCAACAGAAGAGCGGATGACATTGCCCCTCTCGACACCACTGAATATCGGCGTGTCGACTCCGTCCACCGTGGCTCTCACGCGGTGACCGATTCCATGACCCGCTGGGCACCACACGGCTTCATGCCGCGGTCTCGCGAAAGAGGCCATCGCCCCAAGGCCCGCCGCGTCCTCGTCCCTCCCGAGGAGGCGTCGGTTAGCTCGCCTGCTCCCAGGCACGACCAACACCCTCCCCTTCGACGAGCTCACGCAAACGGCACTCGCTAGGAGGGACCTAAGAAATTTGATAGAAAGGAATCAGAGTCGCACCACCGCGCAGACCAAGGCGTAAAGGGCAACAACTCCGACTGTGCCGAATTCTCGGAGTATCACGATTGCCTCGAAGCCTTTGAAAATAAAATCGAGGGTATACATCGGGAGGGTCATCCATCCGTTGAGGGAGCCCGGTACTTTGCTGACTCACTCAGAAAGCCCTTCACCGAGGAGCTTCTGGACGTATGCATCTCGTTTAGGAACAAACCGTCCAAGATGGCCCTCTTCGACGGGAAGTCCGACCCGAAGGATCCTGGATGCATTCACAGCGAGCATGAGCTTCCAGGATAACTCGGACACAACTCGGTGCCGAGCTTTCCCAACCACCCTCATTCGTGCAGGTCGGGACTGTATCGGGGGTTGACGCCATGCTTTATCTCGACCTTTGACAAGTTGTCCACCCAGTTCCTCGGCCACTTTGTCGGGAAGAGACGACAGAAGAGAACGGTCGACTACCTGTTCACCATCAAGAGCGGGGACAAGGAATCCTTTAAGGGATATGTTACCCGATTCTACAACGCTCTCCTAGAGGTCCCTGATAACCAGGATGAAACTGTCATCACCGCTCTACGGTCGGGTCTTAGGCATAAAGAGTGGCTCCGCTCTTTTGCATTAGCGCAATCTAAGACCATGGCTGAGGTAAAAGCTTGGACCGAGCGAGAGATCCAACTCGAGTCTGAGGTAAACGCCAACTTGCCCTAGGGAGGCCAAGCCGATCAAAAGAAAAGGGGCAAAGAAAAGAAGAAGGTCGACCAACCAAAGTCGTACTCCCCGAAGTTTCAGGAGTACACTCCTCTCAACATCTCCCAGACCGAGCTGTTGGAGGAAGTGAAGGTCGAGAGGTTCTTCAAGCACCCGTCGGTCACTCATAAAGCGGCTAAACATACCCGGGGCCGTACTGTGCCTTCCATAGGTCGCAGTGCCACCCGACCGAAAACTGTAAGCAACTCCATGACTACATCCAGGACTTGATCCGCTCTGGCCACCTGGCGAGGCACCTGAGGGACAAGCGGCAAGCCGATAGGAAGCAGGAGATCTGGCCCCCTCCCGGGGAATTGACGATCGGGGAAATCATGGTCGTTTCCTCGAGATTTATTCGTGGTGCCGGAGAAACTCACCGCCTCCTACCCGTCGAGGGAACTAGCGATCCACCCCAGAAGAAGTGCAGGATCGCCGAGCCCATCATCTTCACCGATGAGGACCTTCACGTCATATCCTTGCCTCACAACGACCCTCTCTTGATAACGGCATGGGTCCACTGATACGAGATACAAAGGATATTAGTCGATTCCAGGAGCTTGGCAGGCATCCTCTTCTATGACTGCTTCCAGCGTATGGGGCTAGGACCGTCCGACTTAGGGCCCACCTCCCACATCCTCTCGGGGTTTACAAACTACTCTATTCCGGTAGAGGGAGTAGTCACCCTCCTCCTCAATATCAGAGAAGCGGGCCGTACGAGGACCGTACCGATGAAGTTCATCATCGCTAAGATCCCTTCGTCACACAACATTCTCTTGGGCCGCCTGACATTGAACGCCCTCCGAGCTCAAATCTCGACCTACCACCTTGCGATCAAGTTTCTGTTAGATCAAGGGGATAGGTCGGGGCTATGGGAACCAGCAGATCGCCACGATTTGCTTCACCTCGACGTCCCCCGCAGGAGAGCAGGGTGACGACTTCGAAGATACAAACGATTTCCAGGGGTCCTTGGACAAGCGCGATGACCAGAAAGAAATCCGAGGAGCTCCGGTAGAAGCGCTGACAGAAATCCCCCTCGTCGAGGGGGTTGAGAGACGAACCGTCCAGATCGGATCCCTTTTGACAGGGGTCCATCGCGAGGACTTGATCCGCTTTCTCCGAGGAAACTCACACGTGTTCGTCTGGGCACCAGCAGACATGCCCGAGATTGACCCTAAAGTATCGCATAAGCTCGGGGTCGACCGGAAGGCCCGACCCGTCAGACAAAAGAAGCGAAGCTTCACGCCAATCAAGCAAATGGCGATTGAGGATGAGGTCGATAGATTGCTCGCACCCAACTTCATTCGAAATATTAACTGCTCGGATTGGCTAGCAAATGTGGTCATGGTCAAAAAGGCGAAGGGGAAATGGCGTATATGCGTCGACTTCACAGATCTGAATAAGACCTGCCCGAAAGACAACTATCCCCTCTCTTGGATAGACTAGCTAGTAGACAGCTCGGCAGGCCATGAATTTCTCAGCTTCATGGATGCTTTCTCCGGCTACAATCTGATCCGGATGAATCCAGCAGATGAAGAGCTTACCTCGTTCACCAGGGACCGGGGGGTATACTGCTACAAAGTGATGCCCTTCGGACTCAAGAATGTTGGGGCTATGTATCAGCGCCTAGTTAACAAAATGTTCAAACCGCAGATAGGGAGGAACATGGATGTCTACGTCGACGACATGCTCGTAAAATCAACCTCATCGTATGAGCACACCAAAGATCTTGGTGAGACATTTAACATCCTCCGCAAATACAAAATGAAGTGCGCGTTCGGAGTCACTAGCGGGAAATTCCTTGGGTTCATAGTTACCCACCGAGGAATCGAAGCTAACCCGGAAAAGATCAGCGCCATTCTCGACATGGCCACACCAAAGAGTGACGTTGAGATCATGTGACTCACAGGGAGAGCGGCTGCTCTGAGTCGCTTCATGTCGAGATTCGGAGAAAAGTGCCTCCCATTCTTCAAAGCCCTGAGAAAGATCCCCAAGTTCGAATGATCGGAAAAATGTCAAAACGCTTTCGAGTAGCTCAAAGCGCACCTGGCAACTCCCCCACTGATCACCTGACCAATCGAAGGATACGAACTATTATTGTACCTTACGGTCTCCGACCAAGCTGCGGGCTCGGTGCTCATCAGAGAAGTCGAAGGTGTACAAAAGCCGGTCTACTACGTGAGCCATGTCTTCAAAGACGCGAAAACCAGGTACCCGGCCATAAAAAAGATAGTCTTGGCGCTTATCGTCTCCTCAAGGATCAAAGCCCTCATCAAGAGACCACCGAGCAGCTTCCCTGCTCGGTCAATCCCTGGCGGGTAGCTTCCTACCCATCTACGCTAAGGATCAAAGACCTCATCAAGAGGCCACCGAGCAGCTTCCCTGCTCGGTCAATCCCTGGCGGGTAGCTTCCTACCCATCTACGCCAAGGATCAAAGCCCTCATCAAGAGGTTACCGAGCAGTCATCGAGCAGCTTCCCTGCTCGGTCAATCCCTGGCGGGTAGCTTCCTATCCATCTACGCCAAGGATCAAAGCCCTCATCAATAGGCCACCGAGCGACTTCCCTGCTCGGTCAATCCCTAGCAGGTAGCTTCCTACCCATCTATGCTAAGGATCAAAGCCCTCATCAAGAGGCCACCGAGCAGCTTCCCTGTTCGGTCTATCCCTAGCAGGTAGCTTCCTACCCATCTATACCAAGGATCAAAGCCCTCTTCACGAGACCACCGAACAGCTTCCCTACTCGGTCAAGTGCGCGTTCGGAGCCACTAGCGGGAAATTCCTCGGGTTCATCGTTACCCACCGAGGAATCGAAGCTAACCCGGAAAAGACCAGCGCCATTCTCAACATAGCCACACCAAAAAGCGACGTTGAGATCATGCGACTCACAGGGAGAGTGGCCGCTCTGAGTCGCTTCATGTCGAGATCCGGAGAAAAGTGCCTCTCATTCTTCAAAGCCCTGAGAAAGATCCTCAAGTTCGAATGATCGGAAGAATGTCAAAACGCTTTCGAGCAGCTCAAAGCGCATCTGGAAACTCCCCCACTGCTCACCCGACCAATCGAAGGAGACGATCTATTATTGTACCTTGCGGTCTCCAACCAAGCTGCAGGCTCGGTGCTCGTCAGAGAAGTCGAAGGTGTACAAAAGTCGGTTTACTACGTGAGTCATGTCTTCAAAGACGCGGAAACCAGGTACCCGGCCATAGAAAAGATAGTCTTGGAGCATATCGTTGCCTCAAGGATCAAAGCCCTCATCAAGAAGCCACCGAGCAGCTTCCCTGCTCGGTAAATCCCTGGCGGGTAGCTTCCTACCCATCTGCGCCAAGGATCAAAGCCCTCATCAAGAGGCCACCGAGCAGTTTCCCTGCTCGGTCAATCCCTGGCGGGTAGCTTCCTACCCATCTATGCCAAGGATCAAAGCCCTCATCAAGAGGTCACCGAGCAGTCATCGAGCAGCTTCCCTGCTCGGTCAATCCCTGGCGGATAGCTTCCTACCCATCTATGCCAAAGATCTAAAGCCCTCCTCACGAGGCCACCGAGCAGCTTCCCTGCTCGGTCAATCCCTGACGGGTAGTTTCCTACCCATCTACGCCAAGGATCAAAGCCCTCATCAAGAGGCCACCGAGCAGCTTCCCTACTCGATCTATCCCTGGAAGGTAGCTTTCTACCCATCTACGCCAAGGATCAAAGCCCTCCTTACGAGGCCACCGAACAACTTCCCTACTCGGTCAATCCCTGGCGGATAACTTCCTACCCACCAACGCCAAGGATCCAAAGCCCTCCTCACAAGGCCACCGAGCAGCTTCCCTGCTCGATCAATCCCTTGCGGGTAGCTTCCTACCCATCTGCGCCAAGGATCAAAGCCCTCATCAAGAGACCACCAAGCAGCTTTCTTGCTCGGTCAATCCCTGGAGGGTAGCTTCCTACCCATCTATGCCAAGGATCAAAGCTCTCCTCATGAGGCCACCGAGCAGCTTTCCTGCTCGGTCAATCCCTGGTGGGTAACTTCCTACCCACCAACGCCAAGGATCCAAAGCCCTCCTCATGAGACCACCACGCAGCTTTCGTACCCGGTCAATCCTCAGTGGGTAACTTTCTACCCACCAACGCTAAGCATCCAAAGCCCTCCTCACGAGGCCACCGCGAAGCTTCCCTGCTCGGTCCATCCTTAGCGGGTAACTTCCTACCTATCTACGCTAAGGATCGAATCCCTCTTAAACAAGGACACCGAGCAGTTTCCCCGTCCGGTAAATCCCTAGCAGGTAGTTCCTACCCATCAACGCTAAGGGTCTAAAGCCCTCCTAAAGAGAACACCGTGCAAATTTGTCACGCCCCACTTCCCGGTGTACGGTGTAAAGGACGCGACAAGGCCCGCTACGTATTTACTCCAAAATAAATATGTTAAGCGTATCTAAGCAATAAAAAAAATATACACAAAAGACAAATGTAAATGAACAGCAACTTTATTTATTAAACATTCTTTTTACAGTACAATGGAAAAGTAAATACATAGAACGAAAGCGATGCCTAAACAGTGGCATAACAGAAATGTAGATACATAATTGTACAAGTAAACTAGATCTCCGGGTCAAAGGCTAGCTGATCCAAGTCCTCGCTGGTGGACTCAATCTCCTGAAGGTCCAATCCACCTGACAACATTCCAAAGAAAAAAGAAAAGGAATATCGTCAGCGAACAATCTCTCGGTAAGTCCCAAAGCTAGAGGAGAAATAGAATAAGCAGAGAGAGTGTATAGTTATTAATGTTGATTATATTGTTAACGCTCTTGTTTGTAGCTTAGTACAGAAAATGCCAGTGTATACGAGAGGAGTCCCACTATTCCGGATACTAAGGTATACGGAGCACAAGGAACCGTTCAGCCACGGTACAACGGCAATGGATATTCAGGTTAGGTGTATTATGGTTACAGTCTCGTGCCACTTTTAACACCTTCCGTACCAATCTACCCCTTAAAACCCCACGATATCTTGATTGTATTGTATTGTAAATTGTATTGTCTTGTATTATAAATTGTATAGATGGATGACTTGCCAAAACCATGATATCAGTAAATGAATGTAACTGGAGAATCATGTAGATGGATGTATATCCATGGTTCAGTTTAGTCAAATTATAGATTAAATAGATTGAACAGATTGATTCATATTGAATTGTGTTTTATACTTGAATCTCATTCAAGTCAGATTGATTATATTGAGACTCAGTCTGAGTCAGACAATTAGAAAAAATTGAATCCTGAATTAGGTTTTGGTGGCATCGGTAACTGCTGCATATGGACGGTAGGATTTGTGTCTTTTTCAAAGACAATTACCGTATTGATAACACCGTTTGTTAGGTTGTCTACCTTAGATAGGCAAGCACCCATATCTCCGGCTCCCTGAGGCTCAAGAGACTGGTTCTGCTTAAACCTACATTTACTAGGGTCCTTATTGTAATTTATAGAACTTGAGAGGGTTTTATGTAAAAATAATTTTGTATAATTTTCAAAATACACCTAAAACATATAATTATCGTCTTTAGAGTTTTCATGGGTGTATATTTTATAATTGTGAAATTTCTATTGAGAATAACCAAGTTTTCAAAGTATATGGTATTTTGTTGATATATATTGAACTTGTTTGTATTGCATGGTATTTTTATGTAAAGGTGATTCTTTTGATTTAGAAAATTTGGAATCTTGTATAATATATCTAAAGTAGATCTTTTGATGATACATATATATATTTATATAAAAATAATTTTTAATTTATTATTTTCTAGAAAATCTTATTTTCTTAAAAATGGTATTAAAATTTCATCGGAATCCGAATGCTCCTTGCGGAGGTCTGAATTCCGCTCTACTAGACCCAAGGACATGTGATAATCCGTACCGTCCCGAAACAGGGTTCCCCAAAAATGGGTTGTAGAGGTGCAATTACAAGGAATTTGTTAAACACCGTTTTTAAAGAAAATGTTTTATAACTTGATGGTATTTATTTGTAAAGTCGTATTTCCCGTATTCTATTGTCCCAAATTTCATCGTGCTATGATAGAGACGTGTGTTGTGATGAGATAGGTCATTACCTTATGAACTATCTAAAAGTATAGCAAGGAATAAAGGTTATAATGTCGAAATGAATAGTTTATGGTATTTTTATGTAAAAATACGATAAATGTCACAAAAATGATAATTTTAATGTGAAACTTGTTTTATTGAGTTTCTTAATGTTTATTAATCAACATATAAGAATATGATTTTATCTTGTTAAAGAAAAGTGTAGTTTTTAAAGAAAACCGAATCGGAAGTCGGACTAACTCCGCTTCCGTCGGGTTTTAGAAATAGAACTTTTTAAAGATGAAGATGAGAGGGGAAAATGGGACTTACTGGTTGTTGGGCTAGAGGAGAGAGAGGGGGTCCTAAAGAAAGCTTCGAGGCGTCTTTTCGTCATCGGAATCTCCTCGAAAGTTCGTCGGAGTTTCGCCCTTCACTAACTCCACTTGTACACTAAAAGAATTAGGAATTTTGTATGGTTTTTGTATAGAATTTTAGTGTGAAGGGAAGTAAAAATAAAGTGGGTATTTATAGGGAAAATTAGGGTTTAGGGTGTGATAAATTTGAGAATTAAAATACATTAAAACATGGAGTAATGCAAAGTTTTAATTCTCTGGAAAATGCAGGAAAACAAACAGACTAGGATTAACAGGGATAGTCCAAGGGTTTCTAGGGTTAAAAAAATTTGGGTTTAAGCTTGGTTGAACCGGCGGCGCCGGGCCCAGGGTAATTTTCGACGGTCGGATTCTTGGGGTGGGGGCTCGGATTCTCGCCACATATCTTTGTCAGTCTGAATACTAATTTGCACATGTTTGTTTAGGATGTATCTCTTCAGTTTACGTGTAGTCTCTTGGGCTTCTAAAACATTAAAAGAATTTAAAATAAAAAGAATATGTGGCTTATGGGATTTGAACTATGGTGCTTTGGTTCAGCAGTGCAAGGTCTTACCAGTGAGCTACAAGCTTTTGCTTGCTGTTCAAAATTGAAACAAATACTTATAGCCTTCACAGGAATTGTAAATACCCCAAGTGTACATTATCTTTTAAATAATTTTATGTATATTGAAATTGGAGTTGTTACAAAATTCCTGCTCGGTTAATCTCCGAAGGGTAGATTCCTACCCCACGAAGAGACGTGGTCGTCGACCCAAATTGGAGAAATGGACTAATACCGACCTTCCAACACTCGGACATCTGTTGATTCATCCTAAATGAACGACCGCCACCTTGACTCCGGGAAACGGGAGGGCATCGACCTTCCTGCACTTGGCGATTAATCGACTTATACTCGATGCACAATCGTCATCAAAAAGGCCGGTCATCGACCTACGGCCTAACACTTGATTCGAGGAAAAGACTGACAAGCTAAAGTACTCACGCAGAAAACACATTGTCATGCAGAGGAAAATAAACCCGACTTTATTCATGTTCTAAAATTTTTTACAAGGTATTCTGGGCTCTTCAGCCTTACAAAAAGCGCCCGGAGGCTTACAAAACTTGAAAAACAAAAAGGGCACAAGGCAAAGAAGCTCAAGCTGCAGGCTCCATCCGTGTCTCGCCCAGCCCGGCATCACCCTCGAGGGCCGGGGCTTTTACCTCCATAACCTCCTCTCCCCGATGGCCACCCCAGCGCCAGCAACTTGCGGCGCGTCCGCTGAGATTAGGACCTTGGCACAGAACTCACCGTCGGCAAACTCCGGCATTAACGCCTTGACTGCGTCAAGAGCTTTGTGCCAAATAATGGCCGAGCCTTCGACGATGTCGGCGTAGAACTGATCTGACGCCTTATACATCCACCGACTTGCGAGCTCGGAGCTCGGCAATCTTCGCCGCCTCAAGAGCAGCCTCAATCTCCCTTTTGCTGACGTCCCTTGCCTTCTTCATTATTGCGTAGCGTTTGCCCAACTCCTCCAACTTAGCCTCGACGGTTTGGTGGGACTCGCTTAGAAGTCGGTGGGACTCCCGGCACTTGGAGACCGTCAACTCCCCGGAGGCTAACCGGGTTTCGAGGGCGGACGTCTTCTCCTTCTCCTACTGCGGCTGAAGGTACAGATCCTCCTCCAGCGAAGAAGATTCCCCCGCCTTCAACATGGCCGGGGCAATTTTCTTGGATTCCATGTTGAATATGAGCGGTGTTGGAGGACCTGAGGGAAGGAAGAAGCAGAAGGGGTTAGAAATATTCAAACTGAGAAAGAGTACTTAAGGAAATCCTTAACGAAAAAGAATACCGACCTGAACCACCTCCTGAGCAATGGCGGCCACTTGGGCCTTTAGGGTCCCCCGCGGAATTTTGCCCTCGACCGATCGCTCCATGTCGGAGAGCAAGCTGTCGGCGATGGGAAAGCCCCAAGGGGACCTCGAAGCAGACATCCCCTTCTTGCATGGGAATCCACGCAGGGATCTCAGTGGGCGACGGGTGGGAGATCGTCCTTTTCCTCTTGAGGGGAACCTCGGTTCCCTCCTCCTCCTCTATCGCCCAGGCTTCTGTGTCTCGTGCATGCTTCTGGCTTCCCCCACGGCGGTTATTGGGAGCTCGGGGCGATGCGGAAGGCCTCGCCGATGGTGAAGGTCTCAGGGCCGAGCTCGGGCCAGCTCGGGATATGGCCACGTCCCCGAATTTCTTCTGGAATGTAGCGGCCAGGCCAGCTAAAATCTTGGATCGATCCATTTGTCCTGCCAAAGAAAGATACATAGAAGAATTAGTGATGCTAGCAATGCAAAGGAAATTACTCAAATCTAAACAGATCGTCCAAAGACCTGACTTACCCATGAAGCGCGCAGGGCTGAGCCCGCCCCAGGTAAGGACCTGCTCGGAGAGCAAGACGTCGGCCCGCTGGATCGGATCCTATATGGACACCGCCCTCGCCTCAGGAGAGGACAACTGTTTCGCCCTCGGGCAGCCGGCCCTGTGCCACTGTACAGGCATATGCCAATCCTCGCCCTCGGGTGGCCCGACAAATACAAACTTCTTCTTCCATTCGTGAATGGAAGAAGGAACGACTACTACTCCCGACCTGGCAGTCCCTCCCTTGCGTTTTTTGAAAGAAATATACACCCAGCTCGATTCATCCTTGCGGATGCCAGGATGATTCTTATAGCAGAGAAAGGAAGTAAGAAGGGTCAGGCTGAAAGGGATGTCAAGTTTCAACCAGACCAGGAACCCGAGGAGAACTCTCCACGAGTTCGGTACTAGCTGGCCCGGGGCAAGTTGGAAGCAGCGAAATACCCCCACATACTTCGGTTGGAAAGGGTAGACGCATTCCAGCCCAGAATGCATCCAAATACAAAGCAATTTTCTTATCCTGCACCTGATCCGTCCGTTCATCCTCCCTAGCTAAACAAAGCGAATAGATATGGGGAATGTGGAATCGAGCCCGAATCTCGGTAAGCTCGTTCACGTTTCTCAAGATGGAGGGCGTATAACGAGCGTTCCCGATACGCACTTTAGAGGCCTTTTCCGTCGCCTGACGGCGAGCGGCACAGGTAGCCCTAAATCTATGGGGGAACCCGAGGCAAATGGAGCAGCCGAAAAGGCGGGAGAAGACACTCTGGACTCGGCTCTAACAACTGGAGCCTCATCGCCCGACTCGACCCTAACTATCTCTACAGACTCGTCAGATGAAGACATCTCACCTGATTCAAGAAGAATGGACTCACCGGGAAAAAGCAAGGACGTTCCGATCTAAAAGGGGAGGAGCGCCGGGCTATCCTTGGCAGCGATAGTAAATTAGGGCAAGAGTGTTGGCCCTAGGAAGGGTCCCCTCCTATTTATACACTCCAGAGAAGGGCATACAACGGCCCAGATCAATTCCCACCAAAACGAGGCGACGCGCCTTCCAGCCGTCAAATCCCCACGTGTCGAGCGATCATTAGCGACGTTCGTTCAATTGCAGACGACAACTACAGCCTGTCGCGTCCGCTAACCCGCTTCAGACACGTGGCCTGGCCCAACAGACGAACGGGCGAATCGACGCCCCCCTCTTTAATGTGCGATCATTTCTCTGATCCGCTGACATCATCGGAGATGCACGTGAAGGTCCAGGCGCTCAGGGATATGCCACGTGGGCTTGGAGATCTGAACGACGTAACTACTCTACACCACGTCACCCCGGAGAATCTGCACCATGGATTCTCGGCTGCTGACCGCGCCAAGAAAACCGAGCATACCACTCTCGACCCGACCCATAAATAGGTCGGAACGAGAGTGGGGGCTAATGATGATACTCGTAAATGGGAATTTCCCAGATCATAACACATGGCAGATGACGTGTCTCGGGGCTTACAGGACGGGAGCAAACGCGATACTTTAAAGACATTTCCCGAGCCTTCACCTCAAGGAATGACCCGACCTTCAATGGCCTCCTAGAACACTCCTATATTCTCCTTACAAATAACCATCGGCACGCCTCCGAGCCCTCCTATGCACTGAGCTTTCTCAGCCTCCCAGCTCGCCTCCTAGTTATTACAGAACCGAGCTTCTTCGGCCTCCCGCTCGTCTCCGAGCTAAGCCTTCCCGGTTTTCCCGAGCAACCGAGAACTCAGAGCCAAAGCACCTCCGCCACGGCTCCGCGTATCTCGCCAGAAGCGAGATATCCGCCACCCAACATCCCGCGTTCTACGCTGGCGTATCCCCCCATTAACGAGTGTATCTCGTCATTAATGGAGAAATCCCGTCATTCACGCAGGCGTAACGTTAGGGACGTAACTGACAGCGAATATCTCGCGCCGGCTCGCTCCATGCGACCACTATAAAAACTCCTTTCCCAGACGATTCAAGTAATGCAATTTTAATCCACTGAACCGCTACTCTACTCAAATTGCTCGGCTAACTTGATCGTCAGAGGGTCCTACGATGGTCACCCACCCCGGGATTTCTTTTGCAAATAGCTCGGCTTCCACCTCAAAACCAACCCATTGAGATCCACACGCACAAGGAGACAACCTTCAACCAAATCTCAACCGTTCAACAACGCTCGTGACAGATCGACGGAGAACAACATCTGAAGAATCACAGCCTCCATCAGAGTGTCGTCAATAATCTCACTGCCCAGCTTAGATAGCTCTAACTTGTCAAATCAGCTGTTACCACTTACCATGATTTCCTTTGAGACCACATCCTCTTCATGCATGTCTGCATAAAATGAGAAAAAAGGGTTATGGAGCTGCATTTGTAAAGTTCATCTGCCACAATGACCATCGAAAGAGTAGTCCACTTGTACAGCTAAACTCGAACAATTAATTACATCCACCCTATGCTGGAGTACCAGCAGCAAATCGTATCACCATTTTTGTATGGTTAAGAGATCCATGGACCATATTACAAAACATCAGATTTAATCCCATCAAAATTTTCAATCTAATTGGAGAAATAATTAAAACAATTTTTCATAAATAAGCTTTGCTTCGAGTAAATATTTGATAATAAATATTTTAGGAGGCCGAAGTTTTTTGGCAGCTTCCAGCCTCTTCCCAAAACCTACTCCCTTTACTTCTCTGGTTTCCTCTTACCAGTGAATTATGGGTTATTTAAATAATTAAAGTTTATACAAGTCAAAAACATGAATATAGGTTCTCAAGGATGATGGGCAATTTTTCCTCACGGTATCAAGATCTACAGGGGTCATCAATATGAACAAACTTCACTTCAATATATAGGTCTCTTTTATGCCTATTGAGACAATGATACACGTTTCAAATGACAGATCTGCTAGTTATATGCTTAATATCTTGATATCTTATTCTTTCATTACATAGCATAGCAATCAAGTACACAACTGATACATTAAAATTTATGGATAGATCTCTAGGAAATGAATCTTATAAAATTTATCGTGTGCTCCCTAGCATGCGTGTTACAACAATGGGATAGTGAAATGTTAAGGATGGTTCACTATGATTTACTACAAAGTGATGATCATAGCCCTAGAAGACTCCTACAATGAACAAGCAACAATGGGCTAGGATATCTCCCAAAGCACTGCTGTACCCCAATGTAAAGTAAGTAAAAAGTAAATACAAGAGAGTATAATCAACTCTAGCTATGAAAATGTGCGTTCGGAGATTATATGAAGATTGATAAAACTTATGTGCAACAAACTAAATGAAAAATATAGGACTATCTGTATTAGAGAGAGGGAGGGGGGCATTGAAACTAGGTAGGAATACAACATGCACCTCACTGAGGTTTGTATATCCCTTTTCATATAGGCAAGCAATTCAAAAATGAGACTTTATGTGATGAAGTACATATGGATGCTACCAAAATGCTCTAAGGATGGCCTTGACAGTTCAAGGATAAAAGTTCTATGCATAAGTGCAAAGTTAATATGTCTGTGTTCCACAAGAATAAAACTGGATCAGAGCCACCCAAAAGTTCTAGAGCAAAGAGATAATTCTTTCAAGTTAATATGTTTGATGATTCAACACCTCAGCTTGATGGACACAGAATTTACCTGTAATCAAGCGCTTAGGTCATATCACTGCCTACCCTGCAACAGCCCCGCGCTAATTTGACTGAGGGATAAACCATACAACACAGCAGAGTTGAAGCATCCAGATGCTTTGCTTGCAGAGTGCAGGCTGCTAACCAAGAATGGGCGATAAGAGAGAAGTACAAGGCTAAAGAAACTCAAAGAAGCAAGAGACGAAATCACAACACTAGAAAGCTACCGAAACAGGGTTTTGTTGCATATAACCCCTATTTTCACATTCTTCAATACTTGCAAAAAGCTAGAAAACTATTTTGAACCGCAAAGAGATCAATATTAATTATATCGCGTTAATCAAGAACAATTTACTGAGCCATAAAAAATCTACCAAAAGTCAGAGTTGAAAGTAAATATTCAATTCATTACAAATGTCAATCCTTTAAAAATGCCAAGCATTGTTGGCAACCTAAAGCTTTCCACCACCTCTTTCTGACCTATCATCATTGAGTATACGGTTTATTGCCACAAGTTAAAATTTAAAGATGCTGGAAGCATCTAAATTTAAATTCCTAGACTCCAACTTCATTCTTAATGTTTTAAGTTGTATGCTATACTTATCAAGTAATAAGAAATATGTTTATCTTCAATATTTGAGTTTATCTACATCAATCCCTAACCCGTCCCTGCAATAAGTGAATGAAATGTACATATAAACCCCATTTCCAATTTAATATTTTCAAGTTCGATGCTTAATGTCATATCTGTTACACATATTTCAAAGATAAATTATGCAAGCGCAATGCTTAATACTGCATCACATAGAAAGCATGCAACATAGAAAATTTTGTTTATCGGTATTGATGATGCTCGGTAGTGGGAACTCCCCAGATCATGACACGTGGCAAATGACGTGTCCCAAAACTTACGAGAAAGGAACAAGAATGGTACATTGGAAGCATACCCCGGGCCTTCGACCCGAGGATGTTCTCGACCTTTGGTGACCTTCCAGACCACTCCTATGCTCGTCTTACAAACAACCATTGGCTCGCCTCCGAGCCTTCCCGCACGCTGAGCTTCCTCAGCCCTCCTAGCTCGCCTCCAAGCTATCACAGAACCAAGCTTGCTCGGCCTCCCGCTCGCCTCCGGGCCTCCCGCCGAGCTCAGCTTCCTCGGTATCACCGACCGACCCACAGCACAGATCACAGGCATCTCCACCATGGCTCCGCGAATTTCGCCAGACACGAGATATCCGCCGCCTATGATCCCGCGTTCCACACCATGGCGTTCCCCCATTAACGAGCGTATCTCGTCATTAATGGGGATCCCGCCTTTCACGCAGGCGTAACGCCAAGGGCATAACGGCCGGCGTGAATCTCATGCCCGCAAGCCCATGACAACCACTATATAAATCTCTCTCTCAGACGACTCAAGTAAGCCAATTTTACCCAACAGGCCGCTACTCTGCCAAAATACCTCGATTAAGTTGATCGTTGGAGGGTCCACAGTAGTACAATCACCCCGGAACTTCCTTGCAGGTAGCTCGGCTTCATTCCAAATCAAGCCTACTGAGATCCACACGCTTCAAGAAGAAACCTTCAAACCCAATCTCAGCCATCCATCAACGCTCGCTACAGAACAACGGAAGATAATATCTGAAGGAGATCCAGACCTCCATCAGTTGGCGCTGTCTGTGGAAAAGAAAAATTCCGCTCAACGAAAGTTGATCTTCCGATCTCGAACTCATGGTGAGTGATCATCACGACGATCCATGCTCCAGCCGCCGTCCTCCCCACAATGGAGACGCGGGTGGATCCCCTCCTTCCCCGAACGCCATTCACATCCTATATGCGCGGATAGATCGGCTCGCGTCCGTCGTGAATGCGCTTGTCCGTGTCCAAACGGCGGGACAAGCTCCCCAAGTCGCCGCTCCCCCACCTCGGGAGCGACACATAAGGAGAGAAGACATTGTCCGCACCGGCGCATCCGAGCACCGCCACGCTATTTCCGGCGGCAACAGATCCCGTGGCGACCAATTCGCTGACCCGGTGGGCACCTCACAGCTTGACGCCGAGGTCTTATGAAAGAGCGCCCCGCCCTGAGGCCCATCGCGCTCCTGTCCCTTCCGAGGAGGTGTCAGTCAGCTCGCCTGCTCCCAGGCATGGCCGACGCCCTCTCCCTCGACAGGTTCGCACGGACGGGACTCTCCACGGCAGCTCAAGGATGACTTCGCCAGGGGCCCCGAGGAACCTCATAGAACGGAACCGGAACCGCGGCCAGGCGCAGGTCGCCAGCAGCAGGGGCCATAAGTCCGATATGCCGAATTCTCGGGATACCACGACCGTCTCGATACCCTCGAAAAGAAGATAGAGTGTATACATCGGGAGAGTCGCCCATCAAGCGACGGAGCTAGATATGCCGCCGACTCGCTTACGAAGCCCTTCACCTAAGAGCTGCTCGCTGTCCATGTCTCCTCTAGGAACAAGCCCCCAAAGGTCTCCCTCTTCGACGGAAAGTCCGACCCGAAAGACTATTTGGACACATTCACAGCGGGGATGAGTTTCCAGGACAATTCCGACGCCGCGCAATGCCGTGCTTTCCCCGCCACTCTTATCCACTCTGGACGAGACTGGTTCCGAGGACTCACGCCACGCTCAATCTCTACCTTCGATGAGCTGGCCACCCAGTTCCTCGACCATTTCATCGGGAACAGACGTCAAAAGCGGACCGTCGATCATCTTTTCACTATAAAGAACGGGGATAAGGAATCCTTCAAAGGATACGTCACCTACTTCTACAACGCCTTCCTTGAGGTACCAGAGCACCGGGACGAGACGGTCATCACTGCCCTTAGGTCGGGTCTTAGACATAAGGAGTGGCTCCGCTCCTTTGCATTAGCGCAACCTAAGACCATGGCAGAGGTAAAAACCTGGACCGAGCGAGAGATCCAGCTCGAGTCCGAGATGAACGTGAACCTACCTCGGACAGACCAGACCGGTCAGAAGATGGCAAGAGAGGATAAAAAGAAGGTTGAACGGCCAAAGCCCTACTCCCCAAAGTTCCAGGAATATAACCCGCTCAACATCTCCCAGACAGAGCTGTTGGAGTAGGCAAAAGGCGAGAGATTCTTCAAATTCCCCCCGGTCAACCATAAGGCGGCCAAACAGACACGAGACCTCTATTGCGCTTTCCACAGGTCGCAGGGACACCCCACCGAGAACTACAAACAGCTCCGAGACTGCATCGAGGAGTTGATCCGTTCGGGACACCTGGCAAGATACTTGCGGGACAAGCGACAAGCCGACCGAGAGCAAGAGCACCATCCCCTCCCGGCGAGTTGACGATCGGCCAAATCATGGTCGTATCAGCGGGGGTGCGCCTGGGGCCGGCCAGACACGGCGCCCTGGGCTAGTCGAAGGGGCTACCAGCCAACCCAAGAAAAGGGTCAAAGCAGCTGAGCCCATCATCTTTACCAACGAGGACCTCCACGGGATATCCCTACCTCACGACCCCCTGGTGATTACAGCATAGGTCCACCGTTACGAAGTGAAAAGGATATTGGTCGACTCGGGAAGCTCGGCAGATATCCTCTTCTACGATTGCTTCCTACATATGGGGCTTACCCCGTCGGACTTGAGGCCGACCGTCCACATCCTGTCGGGGTTCACCAACCACTCCATCCCAACAGAGGGGGTGGTCACCCTCCTGCTTAACATCGGGGAGGCAGGTCGCACATGTACCGTGTCTGTGGAGTTCATCGTCGTCAGAATTCTATCGGCCTACAATATCCTTCCGGGACGCCCAACGCTGAATTCCCTCCGGGCCCAGATATCGACCTACCACCCAGCAATCAAGTTTCCCCTCGACCAAGGCGGGATAGGTCGGGCCTACGGGAACCAGCAAACCGCGAAAATTTGCTTCACAGCGACATCTAGGCCCGAGGAGAGAGACGATGATCTTAAGAGCACGGATGATTTCAGGGGATCTTTGGATACTCGGGACGAGCATAAAGAGATCCGAGGAGCCCCGATGGAGCCGCTGACAGAGGTCCCCCTCGTCGATGGGGACAATGAACGAACCGTCCAAATCGGGTCACTATTAACGAGGGCTCGGCACGACGACCTGGTCCGCTTCCTCCAAAGAAACTTAGACGTGTTCGCTTGAGCGCCCTTCAACATGCCCAGGATCGACCCCAAAATAATATCACATAAACTCGAGGTCGACTCGACGGTCTGACCTGTCAGGGAGAAGAAATGAAAATTCATCCCGATCAAGCAAAGAGCGATCAAGGACGAGGTTGACAGGCTGCTCGCAACCCACTTCATTCGGAACATGGCTTACTCGAAGTGGTTGGCGAATGTCGTCATAGTTAAAAAGGCAAGTGGGAAGTGGCGCATGTGCATCGACTTCACTGATCTCAACAAGGCATGTCCGAAAGACAACTATCCCCTCATTCGGATAGATCGGCTCGTCGACAGTTCGGCAGGCCACGAGCTACTCAGCTTTATGGACGCCTTCTCCGGCTACAACCAGATCTTTATGAATCCGGCAGAAGAAGAGTTCACCGCATTCACAACGGACCATAGGGTATACTGCTATAAAGTGATGCCCTTCGGCCTCAAAAACACCGGGCTACGTACCAACGCTAGGTCAATAAAATGTTTAAGCCTCAGAACGGTAAGAACATGGAGGTTTACGTCGACGACATGCTCGTCAAATCGACCTCGTCAGATCAGCATGCCAAAGATCTGAGCGAGGCTTTCGACGTCCTCCGCAAATATAAGATGAAACTGAACCCCGCCAAGTGCGCTTTCGGGATCACTAGTGGAAAGTTCCTCGGGTCCATGGTCACCCACCGAGGGATCGAGGCTGACATGGAGAAGATCAGCGTCATCCTCAACATGGCAGCGTCCAAGACCAACGTCGAAATCATGCGACTCACAGGGAGGGTACCAGCTCTGAGTCGTTTCATGTCAAGATCCGGGGAAAAGTGTCTCCCGTTCTTCAAAGCTCTAAGGAAGATCCCAAGGTTCGAATGGTCGGAAGAGTGTCAGATCGCCTTCGAGCAATTAAAAGTGCACCTAGCGACTCCCCCGCTACTCACCCGGCCAGTTGAAGGAGATGAGCTATCGCTGCATCTGGCGGTGTCCGATCAATCTGCAGGTTCGGCGCTCGTCCGAGAAGTCGAGGGAGTCCAAAAGCCGGTCTACTATGTAAGCCACGTCTTCAAGGACGTGGAAACAAGGTACCCGGCCATAGAGAAGATTGTCTCGACACTCATCGTGGCCTCGAGAAAACTACGGCACTATTTCTAGGCGCACACCATCCTCGTCCTCACCGAACGCCCTTTAAGGGCTATTCTCGCCTCCCCCAAGTCTTCTGGTCGTTTAGAGAAGTGGAGGTGGGAGTTGTTCCAATTCGATATCAAATGCCGCCCGAGGCAAGCTATCAAGGGACAAGTCCTGACCGATTTTATCGTCGAATGCACTATCCCTAACAAGAAGGCAGTGCCCGTGCCGGTCCCCGGATCTCAATCCTCGATCGATGAGAGGCCCGACTCCATCCCCGATTGGATCCTTTACGTCGACGGGTCATCAACTGAGGAAGGTTGTGGTGTCGGCCTCATCATTCGAGGTCCGAACGAGGCAGAGATGGAGTATTCTTTGAAGTTCGGGTTCAAAACCTCAAACAACGCAGCGGAGTATGAGGCCCTGCTCGCTGGACTGCGGATCGCCTCCAGAGTGGGGCTGAAGACGATCCGAATCCGTAGCGACTCCGCTCTGATCGTCGGCCAAGTGACCGGCCGTTTCGAAGCACGGGAGCCCTTGATGGTGAAGTACTTAGCCGAGGTAAGAAGGCTGCCAAAGGACTTCGACGAAGTTCAAGTGGAGCAGATCCCCCGACACCTAAATGCCCAGGCCGACGCCCTAAGCAAGCTAGCTTCCTCCTACACAGCCAACAACAAGAGGAATATTCTCTTCGAGGTCTTGCCACGGCCCAGCGTGGAAGACAGAGCGACATCGCTCCAAGTTTACACAGCCCGGGAAGAGGATCAAGATTGGAGGAAGCCCATCGTGGAGTTCCTGAAGGAGGGTACGCTCCCCGGAGATCATGGAGAGGCCCGCTGCCTCCGAGCCAAATCCTGTCATTTCGTCTGGAGCAATGGGAACCTCTATAAAAAAATCTTCACTCAACCCCGGCTTCGGTGCGTCGACCCTCACGAAGCCGATTATGTCCTCCGTGAGGTCCACGAAGGAGTCGGCGGAGCACATCAAGGGGCCCGCACCTTAGTCCAAAAGACGCTGCTCCAAGGGTACTTACTGGCCGACCATTCATCAGAACGCTCAGAATCTCGTCAGAAGATGCAAGAGTTATCAACTCCATGGAAGCATACCCCGTCTTCCGGCTACCGAGCTAACTACCCTGACCTTCCAATGGCCGTTTGCCCAGTGGGGAATGGACATGATAGGCCAACTCCCTATATATACGGGCGGGCACAAATACATCATCGTCGCAGTGGACTACTTTACGATGTGGGTCGAGGCCATCCACATCAGAAAACCGGACGCTACCACGACCATCAAGTTCCTGCAGAACAACGTAATATTCCGGTTCAGGATCCCGAGGTGTATCATCACCGACCACGGGACGAATTTCGAAAATGAAAGAGTTAAAGAATTCTGCAGCGAATACCATGTACGGATGAAGTTCGCTGCAGTCGCGCACCCCCAGTGCAATGGGCAAGCCGATGTCGCTAACAGGGACGTCATTCGAGGACTTCGAGCTCGCCTGGAAAGACGACAGGGCAGTTGGGTCGATGAATTACCTCGGGTCTTCTGGGCCTTGCGCACATCAAAGAAGACCCCCACTGGAGAGACCCCCTTCAGCCTCTGCTATGGCACTGAGGCGATGGTCCCAGCAGAGTCGAGCACTTCGACGACGAAGCAAACATCTCGGCCCTCCGGACTAATTTGGACGTCTTGCTGCAGAAGCGGGACCGGGCACTGATCAAAGCTGCCGCTTACCAACGACAGACTGCCCGCTACTATAACGCTCGGGTCAAGCATCGCGCCTTCAAGACCGGAGATTTAGTCCTGAGGTAGAACGAGTTCGTTGATCAGGACAAATTGCATAAGTTTTCTCCAAAGTGGGATGGCCCCTTCCTCGTCTCCGGAATCTTGCCCGGCAGAGCCTATCGCTTACAAGACGCGGCAGGTCGTAAGTTTCCACGGCCCTACAACGCCAAGAAGCTCAAGTTGTACCTTTGAAAAGTACACCTGCGAGTACATATTTATTCTTTGACAAAGCGAAGTAAACTATTTCAAGTCTTTTGCTAAATAAAAATAAAACTTCTCCTATGTGTTTCCGTCTTCCTCGTTTCAAAGACCACGGATTTCAATTCATGAAAATACTCAAACGCACTCGGAAGGAAAAACAGGAAACATCAAAACATCGCAAAAAGGGAGCTTTATTTACTTATAAAAAGGTATTATGGGCTTCTCAGCCTTACATAAAAAAAAATTATTATAGCAGAAGGGGAGCGGGGTCAAGGAAGTACTCCTGGTGATACTCCGAGGAGATCTCCGCCAGCCGAGCCCTGGCCTCTGCAGCCCGCTCCCGCTGATGCTGCACGCGAATCCGGGACGCCACGGAAGGGCCGGACACTCCTCCAGCCGAGCCGTGGTTCACGATCTGTCTCTTCTGGAAGCACTCCAAAATGAGGGCCAAGGATCGGTCATGCCTGGTCTTCGAGATGAGACCGAGAACGAAGATCGTATGCACCTTGTCGAGCGTCTCGTCCAACAACTCCTCGGCAAGGGGGTTGTACAACCCCGGAGACCTCCAAATTGCATATATCAGCAATTGGAGGAGGGTCGACCGGCGAGGAAGGAGACGGCCGATGTGCTCCTCGATGCACTGGACCACTCCCCGGTACCTCTCCTCAGAGACAGACTGGTCGTATAGATGTCATCGGGAGTAACGATCTCTTCAATCGCATAGATACGTCCGACCATCTCGAAAAGCAATGTTGAAAAGTTGGTATCTCCTCTATTTATAGCCTCCACAGAATCCCCAAGAGTCCAAATTTGCGCGCGCATGGGCGCGAATCCAGGGATTCGCTCGATGCTTCCAATATTGTACCGCCGCGCGGCGAATATCCCGTATTTCTCGGCGAATCGAAGTCGAAACGTCGTGGGTCTTGGAACGCCTCGCCTCACCTATGCGTTCCTGCCACGTGCCGTCCGCGACGGTCGCTCTCCCCGATATTCACACATCTCGGAAGGTCAGGCAGAGCCTCGCAACACCGAGCGGCTACCCTGCTCGGTCCATCCATGGTTGATAGTTCACTACCCACCGACGCCAAATATCAAAGCCTTCACTAAGAGGAAACCGAGCAGCTGCCCTGCTCGGTCCATCCTTAGCGGGTAACTTCTTATCCATCTACGCTAAGGATCAAAGCCCCCGCCAAGAGGCAACCGAGCAGCTACCCTGCTCGGTCCATCCATGGCTGGTAGTTCACTACCCACCGATGTCAAGCATCAAAGCCCTTATCAAGAGGCAACCGAGCAGCTACCCTGCTCGGTCCATCCATGGCTGGCAGTTCACTAACCATGGCTGGTAGTTCACTACCCACCGACGCCAAAGATCAAAGCCCTTGTCAAGAGGCAACCGAGCAGCTGCCCTGCTCGGTCCATCCTTAGCAGGTAACTTCTTATCCATCTACGCTAAGAATCAAAGCCCTCGCCAAGAGGCAACCGAACAGCTATCCTGCTCGGTCCATCCATGGCTGGTAGTTCACTATCCACCGACGCCAAGGATCAAAGCCCTCGCTAAGAGACAACCGAGCAGCTGCCATGCTCGGTCCATCCTTAGCGGGTAACTTCTTACCCATCCACACTAAGGATCAAAACCCTGACCAAGAGGCAACCGAGTAGCTTTCTTGCTCGGTCCATCCTTAGCGGGTAACTTCTTACCCATCCACGCTAAGGATCAAAACTCTCGTCAAGAGGTAACCGAGCAGCTACCCTGCTCGGTCCATCCATGGCTGATAGTTACTACCCACCGACGCCAAGGATCGAAGCCCTCGTCTAGAGGCCACCGAGCAGCTCCCCTGCTCGGTCTATCCTCAGTAGGTAACTCCCTATCCATCTGTGCTAAGGGTCAGAAGTCCTCAACCTCGGCAACGCCGACCGATCTTAAGAGCGGTGGTTGCCGGTCCAACTCGACGTATCTTCAACGAGCGATCGCCACCTCGACTTCGGGGCCACAAGAACGCCGATCTTACACCGGCCTTTATACAATTCAAATAATTGGATTTAACTCGACGCGCGATCGCCAGCTAAAAGGCCTGCCGCCGACCTAGCGTTCCTCAGGCAAGCAAAATGAAGACATTACCACGAAATGAAAACACCGCGACACCGATTTCTGCAAAAGGGCTTTATTTACAACTCGGGAGTCTTTACAAAGGTATTGTGGGCTCCTCAGCCTTACAAAATCGCCCGAAGGCTTACAAAATTCCAAGACGAAAACAAAAAATATATAAAAAAAGAAGGTAGGGAGACTCAGGCCTCAGGGCCGGCAAGGACCTCGACGTGCTCCACAGCCACCTCGGGAGCCGAGGTGACTGCTTGAGGGTCGGTGCCCACCGCAGGAGCTTCGACACTGGGAGCAGGGGTGACCGCCTTCTCCCTGACGCCCCCACCAGGGGCCTTCCCCCCAACGACGCTTTCGGTGGCATCCCCTGCACCTCACCCTCGAGGGGGTACTCGAGCAGGAGCTTAGCGTCGGGAAACTCCAGCATCAACGCCTTGATGGCGTCGAGGGCATCATGCCAGACGAGGGCCGAGGCTTCGGCGAGATCAGCGTAGAATTGATCCGACGTCCTGTAGCTCTCCACAGCCTTCGTAGCCCAGAGGTCGGCGCACCTCATCGCCTCCTTCATCGTCTCGTTTTCCCTTTTGAGGGTGTCCCGCGTCTTCTTCAGAGTGGCAGCGAACACCCTGGCCTCCCATAACTTGGCCTTAATGGCCTTGTTGAACTCCATCAAAACTCCGATGGTCTCCCGGCAGCCGGCGTTCACCCGACCCTCGCCTGCCACCCGGTCTTCGAGGGCGGCGATCCTCTCCTTTGCCTCACGCAGCTCCCGGCTCAAGCCTTCCTCCTGCGAGGAAAACTCACCAGCGATCTGCATCACCGGGGAAATTTCCTCGTGCTCCATGTTGACAACGAGGACGTAGTGCTGGAGAACCTGAGGAAAACAAAATGAGGGTTTAAAAAGGAACCCGATCCTGCGAACAAAAAGTACGTAATAAAAACCCGAGCGGGAGGCGGACACTGACCTACACGGCCTCCTGGGCTATGGCTGGCATTTGGGCCTTGAGGGTCTCCCGTGGGATTTTGCCCCCAGCCGACCTTTCCATTTCCGAGAGCAAGCTGTCGGCAACAGCAAGCCCCGAGGGCACTTTGAAGCGAAGATCCCCTTCATCCAAGAAAATCGGGAAAGACGGGGAACGAGGCACCGTCCTATGGTGCCTCTTGAGGAGAGGCGCGGGAGGATCGGCCTCGCCTCCCACCTCCAAAACCCAGGATTCCTGCTCCCGAGCGTGTTTGCGGCTCTGCGCGCGGCCAGCCTCCGAGGCCCAGGACATGCTAAAGCGCGCGGCCGGCCTCCGAGGCCCGAGACGTGTTGGAGCGCCTGGCCGGAGCGGTCCACCGGCCTTCCTCCCCTTCTTCTCGGCCAAGGCAGCCCGGAATTTAGATCGGTCCACTGGCTCTGCAAAAAAAGAGAAAATACAAAGAAGAGATTAGCAATGCCAGAAAAAGTGGAAGAATACACAAATCTAAACAGGTCGTCTAAACTCCTAACTTACCCGCAAACTAAGCGGGGCTAAATCCGGCCCAACTGAAGGCCTGCTCGGATAGCAACACATCGGCCCGATGGACGAGCTCCCACTACGATACCGCCACCGTATCGGGATCGTTTGACCGCCTCACCCGCGGGCAGTTGGCTCTGTGCCCACTGGACAGGCACAGGCCAATCCTCACCCTCAGATGGCCCGACGAACAAGAACTTCTCCTTCCATTCATGAATCGAAGAAGGTACTGCTACGACCCCCGACCCGATTGCCCTCCTCTGTGTTTTCTAAAAGAAACGTATACCCAGCTAGGCTCGTCTCTACGAGTGCCGGGATGATTTTTGTAGCAGAGGGAGGAAAGGAGAAGGTTCAGGCTGAAAGGGATCTTCTGCGGTCTCAACCGGACCAGGAACCCAAGGAGAATCCTCCACTAGTTCGGCACTAACTGGCCCGGGGCTAATTGAAAGCAATGCAGCGCCGCACTCACCTCGGGGGAGAAGAGCAGACGCATTCCGGCCCAAAAGGCTTCCAAGTACAAGGCAATCTCATTGCCTAGTACCTGGTCTGCACTCTCTCCTTCCCCGACCAAGCAAAGCGAGTAGCCGGGGGAATGTGGAAGTGAGCCCGGATTGTGGTGAGCTCGTCCACATGCCTCAGGAAGGAAGGCGCGTCACGGACAGTCTTGACAAGCGCTTTGGGGACCGTCCCCGTTGCACGGCCCCAGGGAGCATAACTAACCTTAACTTCCCGGGAGGATTCCGACTCGGGTGAGGAAGAGGAAGAAGAGGAAGCTGCAGAAGACTCCCTAGACTCTACCGGAACTATTTCTATAAACTCCCTAGAGGAATACATCTAACCTGAGCAAAGGAAGGATTCCTCCGAGGAAAGAACGCAAGCAATCCGACCTAAAAGGAAGAGCGCCAAGCTAACACACGAAGGGATAAGGAAATTATAGCGAAGTGGGGACCCTTGGGGGATGCCACCTCTATTTATAGAGGGCGGCGAACACATCCTACGGCGCCAATCGTCTCCCGCCAAAACAACACTTCGCATTCAACAGCCGTCAACGTTCCACCAGTCGTACACGCATTGGGCGCGTCCCGTCGAGCGTGAAGAACACTGGCGGCCCGTCACGTCAGCCAACCAGCGCCGGACACGTGGCCTGACGCTTCGACAAATGTACGCCCGAATCGGCGCTTCCTCTTTAATGCAAGATCTCTCTTCTGATCCGCTGACGTCATTAAAAAGCATAACTAATTGCCCGGGAATCCATACCTACGATATCTTCAAATAAGAACTTGACCCGGGTGACCGATCAGACCACTCTCGACCCGACCCTTGAATAGGTTGGTCCGAGAGTGGGGGGCTAATGATGATGCTCGGTACTGGAAACTCCCTAGATCATGACACGTGGCAGATGATGTGTCCCAAAGCTTACGAGAAAGGAACAAGAACGGTACATTGGAAGCATACCCCGGGCCTTCGACCCGAGAATGTTCTCGACCTTTGATGACCTTCCAGACCACTCCTATGCTCGTCTTACAAATAACCATTGGCTCGCCTCCGAGCCTTCCCGCACGCTGAGCTTCCTCAGCCCTCCTAGCTTGCCTCCGAGCCTTCCCGCACGCTGAGCTTCCTCAGCCCTCCTAGCTCGCCTCCGAGCTATCACAGAACCAAGCTTGTTCGGCTTCCCGCTCGCCTCCGGGCCTCCCGCCGAGCTCAGCCTCCTCGGTATCACCGATCGACCCACAGCACAGATCACAGGCGTCTCCGCCACGGCTCCGCGAATCTCGCCAGACGCGAGATATCCGCCGCCCACGATCTTGCATTCCATGCCATCGCGTTCCCCCATTAACGAGCGTATCTTGTCATTAATGGGGAATCCCGCCTTTCACGCAGGCGTAACACCAGGAGCGTAACGACCGGCGTGAATCTCGCGCCCGCCAGCCATGGATGTCACTATATAAACCCCTCTTTCAGACGACTCAGGTAAGGCAATTTTACCCAACAGGCCGCTACTCTGCCAAAATACCTCGACTAAGTTGATCGTCGGAAGATCTACGGTGATACAACCATCCCGGGACTTCCTTGCAAGTAGCTCGGCTTCATTCCAAATCAAGCATACTGAGATTCACACGCTTTAAGAGGCAACCTTCAAACCCAATCTCAGCCATCCATTAACGCTCGCTACAGAACAACGGAAGATAACATCAGAAAGAGATCCAGACCTCCATCAGGTATGAAGCAGATCCTAATAAAATTTTAGGGTCGTTCCAACCTGCTAGGTTCATGGATCGCAATACACCATTAGGATAGTGCAAGATTATGTAAGAAAGATGGATCGCTAAGATACAGAAAAGTGATTTTCCTTAAAATATCCCTCTAAGGCAAGGATAAGCTAGAAAGAACTCCGATAGTGGCTGGTTAGATAGTCTCGAAGTCTAAGGTGGAGTAAAAAAAGCAAGGTGCCACGTAGTAGGAGGCACAAAATTCAACATAGCATAAGTTTAATTGTTAAATTTCGAGAAGGCGACTATATATTTTATCTGTGAGTGTACATGGGTTTTGATATAAGTGGGTTCTAACAATAAGACTCAAGATTTGTTGAGTTTTGACCTATTTTATATTTTATACACGTTGCAGCGTGGTGACGTTGCACGTGGATCGTATAGTTCGTATAGAGGTCAGACTCTGCAAGGGCATACGGGCTCGAGCGCAGATCGCGCGAGGCAGAGGTGCGGTTTGACCTAGCTTTTATACCATGTTAAATCTCAAAAGGGCGACTATATATATTTTATCCGCGAGTGTACGCAGGCTTTGATATAAGTGGGTTCCAACTATAAAACTCAAGCCTTATTAAGGTTTGACCCATTTTATATTTTATACCCATATACCTCTTATACTTTTCCCGATATGAGACTATTTTAATTCGCATATCTTAACATTAATTATTTGAAATATAAATCACTTGCAATAGTTCAGTTGGTATGACACTTCCCCTTCTAGGGAGAGTGGATTTCGATCCCCGGGTGGAGAAAGTGGCCACAATTTAACGCTTTCGGGGCAAATTCATGGTGCCCTTAGGTGTGCGTGTTGTATGCTTGTGTGTGCTGTGTGCGTGTTGTATGTATGGGTTAGATTTACGAGCCAGTTCCCCGCAAAAAAAAATTGGGTTGTTCACTGTACGGCTATCAAAAATTCCCCAACCTAAAACATGATCCAAAATTAGAGACCGAACCAGCTAAATTACTAATGGGGGGTAAACCCAACCAACCCTTTTGATTAATGGGTTGGACTCGAGTTATGTATCATGACCCACCTCGGCACAAACCCATTATCCCAAATAAACTTAAATTTGGCAAGTACCAATCTCATAAACCTATGGCCCAATTATTATCAATATATTAACTATCAATCAAATAACCCCACTACGAATCAAAATCCGAAGAATATAGAAGCCCAAAATCACCCAGTCTCTCGCTCTTTCTATTAATCTGCATTTCTCTCTCTTTAGGATTTTAGAATTTCATCTCTTTTTGACTACGTACCTGCAAATTTATTAATGTGAATCCAAGTTTTAGTAGTTATTTTTTTTATTGTATGCACATAAAACAAAAAAAATACCAGATAAACTAAAACAAAAGAAAATAATAGGATTTAAAGCACAATCATTGTTTGAGAAGGTTCATTCACGATATCAACTAAAATTCGTGACATCTCGCCTATCCAATATCAATTCAAAATAGATGGCAAACATTCAATCTCAGAACTATATGAAGAGATGGACTTGTAAAGTTGTAATAACTCTAAGATCTCAATTTGTGGACAAGGTACGGAAGGGTTAGGTATACACCCTAATGGATAACCCACAAAAATCTTGTCTACCAGACTAACTCTAATTGGAACATCTTATCTCCGGCGATACATAAACGAAAGAACAGTAGAAACATATAATTCACAATATAAACATTAAGTTTCAATGCCAAACTATAGCAATTTACAAGCTATAATTGAGGTGGCATACAATATAAAATAGAATTACTTTATCGAGAACTCCAAAATATTAAAATGGTAATAGTTATGCGGTTCAAACACAACATTACAACCTTGATAAATCAAACGATTAACGTTCTGTTTTTGCACAGAACTTTGTGTCTCTAAAGCATGCTCTATTGTATCCTTCATACCATGACTAAAACAAAATGAAAACCAAAAGCTTATAATATTGAAAAATGATAACAAATTTTCCAAACTATTTGAAGCAGATCAGATCAAATACAACCTGCATCACGAAATAACAAAGTAAAAATGAAAGAACAAGCTTAACACCAAAAAAAGTAAAAATAAAAAATCATATAAAGGACTAATAAAGTTCATTACTACGAACCTTCACAGGTTGGAGAAATCTAAGCTAACTGCAACCCACTTGTCATCACTAAATGGTAGCAAGGTGGCACCTTCAGGTAAAACCATGTCAGGCTTGCATGGATACACCCTGATCCTATTACACGACAACGAAGACTTGGCCATTCCCATTGGATATTCAGACATCGGATTGGCTGCGGAATGATCAAAGCATTCAAAGGGAAAAAGAGGTTTAATGGAACTATATAGAGAGATATCATCCAGCTTATGGTGAGCGTCATTCTTAACAACAGTTTCATCCACTTGGCTTCTATCTGAAGTTAAGTTGCAGAAACACATGTGAGAAATGTTTGAATAATATGCATCAGTAAGGAGCATAAAATTTGAAATATTTGCAGGACTCAAAGACTTACAATATATGAAAGCAATGTTTAAAATCTTAATAAAGACACCAGAATCAAATGGTCACTTTTTAGGATCGATATCGATCATCTCGACTCGATCGGCTGTCTTGATTAAAATTCATTATTTTTATCATTTGATAACGATTATAAAACCGATAAAAAATGTTAACTAAATAGTAATAATAAATGTAAGCTGGCATATTTTTATCGATTAATGATTTCTGAAGTGTTCTTTAAAATGCATTGCAGAAATAAGTCAATAACCATAAACATATTACCATATTTTAGTAATTAATTGCTCTAAAGGCTGTTTTAAATCAAAAGTCACTAAGTTTTTCATATAAAAAGTAAAACTAACTATAATTATTTTCCCTATTGAACAAAAAAATATTATGTAAAAAATCAGATAATAGGTGGAATAAATTAGCCATCCCCTCATAAATGGGAGACCCCGGGCTCGATTATGGGTCTCCCCAATGGGCTACTCCAAGCCCTACCAAAATAAATTGGTTCGTTAAACAAATCATTTATATGATTATAAAAGGATGTGAGGAGGAGGGGGGAAGTCAATATGGTTTTTAATGAATTACATTTTTTGGAACGTTAGGGGTATGGAATTACCCCACAAAATAGAACGATCTTTTGTTTAACAAACCAAGTTACCTGGACGGGGTCTTTGGGTGATCAAAAAATATTATGTAAAGAAAATAGTAATGTACAAAGAAAAACTTCATGATTCATTTGTATGACTTTGCAACAAATTTTTTTCCTAAAAATATATAATAAAGTAAATAAGCTAATTTATAATTTACTCACAAAGTATTGTTTTCCATATTTTCCCAAAAAAAATTTTATAATCATGTAAAGATAATAGTAATGTACATAAAAAATTCTTCATAATTCATCTATAAGATTATGCAACAAATCTTTTCTATAAATATTTAGTAAACTAATTAAGCTAATTTATATTTTACTTGTAATGTTAGATCAATTAGAAATTATATGGAAATAAATTTAACTTGATATGTTGGTTATAGAGCTTGATCAAACCAACTTAGAACCATCTCGATATCGGATCTCAAACGGCCGCTTCTGGGATCATTATCGGCTATGTTCGATAGGATAGAATGAGATTTAAAATCGTCATTCAAGTGTTTCGACATCAAAATTAAGGATGATGATGGATACCAATTCATCTCAAGAAAGAAATGTAGATGTAAATTTAATGGCAGGCTTCTATCATTTGGTGCCACATTGATACACCATGGGTAAGGAAAATCATGCAATGAAACCTAATGGCTGATTATAACTGCTTTATGAATTATGCATCATTAAAGCATTTCTATACAAGGAAAGAAGCTAGACAAGAGGTGCAATATATTGGTGTTTGTTACTTATAACAATAATCACCCCTAAAGCTAATTTAAGTTACCAAGTCAACTCAAATGAAGTCATCGAATAAAACTTTGGGTATGAGTTCTCAATTTGTTCACTGGCATATAGTATAAATCGAAGATCATGACAATTTCCTGTAGCATATCCGTATGTTCCCTTTCTTATAGAATTATCTTTAATCTAAGAAACTGTGGATAAAAGGCCAAGTGGCCTTCTAGGTTTTACATAAAGCCTCTCGCTTCAGTGTACAGCTTCTTTAGGGACAAGAATTAAACATCAACTTAACATGATGAGACATACTCAAATATAGTCTCAGGCTGGTTTATATCGGAGCTCTGTAACATTCATGAATCATGTGCGGATAATTGAGTTTTGAGTTTAATATGCTTCAAGTTGAGGTTGCTCTAAGTTGAGTAAATTTAAGCAGGATACCACAACCTTCCATTATTTTTAGAAAAATACCACGAACTTTGCTAGTTGCATTAAAATACTACGAACTAAACTAGTTACAAATAATTGAATTTGTGAATGTTCCTTTTTTCTTAAATTATGAACACTCAGTTCTGATAAAATTAATAATTCATGTTTAAAACCAGTATGATGATTAGGTGTTTTAAGTGGAACTTGGAATATTTTATATCCCCCCTCCCCAGATCAAATTCCTAGGTCTGCCACTGCCCCATGGCAAGAATTAGACAACCACTTCACATATTGATGACAGATCAACAGACAGCCGATTAAATTTTTCCACATATGGCATATGGCTAAAGAGGTGATCTATGATGACCAGATCAATGAATATACTGTTGAAATTATGGAGAAACTTCAGGTGCACACAAGCCATATCGGATTTTACTAAAACCACAGTTTCTTAATTAAGGAATTTCATAAGTATGGTAGTTACTTAATTAAGGAGTAACTTAATTAAGTTTCTTAATTATGGCAGTTTCATAATTAAGGTGTGTATTATGATAATTTCTTAATTATGTTAGTTTCCTAATTAAGGAATATGTTTGTGTATAAATAGAGACCTCTCATATGTATTTTGTATAGCAACAGCCAAATAGAAGAGAGATCATTGTATGAGAGGGTGAAAGCTTAGATCTAGAAAGTTTTGAGAGAAAACTCCGAGAATTGCTCGTGGTGTACTTGATTCAAGATTATAGTAGACATTTGCACATTCCGCTCTGCTGGAGACTAACCATACGGTGGGTGAACCTCGTTAACATATCCCTCGTCTCTTTTGTGATTCTTATTTAGTTATTCTCGTATCATTATTAATTTGTCTTTTCATTGTTAATTGTGTGGTTTGGTTATTGCTTGATTTGGTTTGTCATAAGTATTGTTCCGTGGATTGACAACTTTCTCCTGACAACTGGTATCAGAGCGTGGTTAAGGAACCCAGGGTTCTTCAATTCTATGATTTAGGTTAACGGTGGGTAACGACAATTACGTTCTCTTCTCCACTTTCTTAGATCGTCGTTTTGAAAGTGTTGGTTCAGATCAAAAGAGAAATTATGTTTGTTGCGACGTTAGACAAATAGACGACGGAGAATAAAATAAGGATCGAAAAGTTCAATGGTCATACTTATAGTTAGTAACGCATGCAGATGGAAGACTACCTATACCAAAAGGATCTGTATCTTCCGATGACGGGCGAAAGGCCCAAGAAGAAGTCCGGCAATATGTTGAATCTTTTGGATAGAAAAGCCCTGACGACAATCAGACTGTCGTTGACTCCATAGATAGCCTTTAATATCTCAAAGGAAAAGACAAGCATGACGCTAATGACGACGTTAGCGAAGTTGTATGAGGAGCCTTGAACATCAAATAAGATATACTTGATGAAGTTTTTCAACATAAAAATGGTTGAAAATGGCTCGGTGACGGAGTACCTGAACGAGTTCAACGGGGTGACGAGTCAGTTAGAATCCGTCTCGATCATGTTTGAAAACGAGATTCGGATCATGTTATTCCTCTGTTCGTTGCTGGAAAGTTAAGAGAACCTAGTTATGGCGGTTAGCAACTCTATCTCAGGGTCTCTCACGTTTAATGATGCGGTGGGTTGCATATTAAATTATGAGATGCGGAGAAAGACCGTTAGTGGGAGTTCGTGAACTTCTGCATTTTCGGTGGAGAATCACAATAGAACGATGGAAAGGGAAAATGGCAAAGTCTAAAAGCCGAGGGAAATATCAAGGAAAAATTCAAGATGCCGGTTGGAATTGCAGAAAGAAGGATCATAGGAAAAGTGACTGCAAACTTCCAAAGAAAAGCCCATATGAGAAGGCGGATGAAAAGGAAGCGAATGTGGTGTATGCACAAGAACAAGGCGAACAAGGTCTTTGTCTATCGACGAGTGAGAACACAAAGACGGATACTTGGTTACTAGATTCGGGGGCTTATTTTCAATGCACTTCAAGCCGGCATCACTTCAGCGCGTATGTTCAAGACGACCTTGGACATATGACAGTGGAAAACGGTCAGCCGTGCAAGATTGTTGGCAAAAAGACGATCATATTGCAACCGTCAAAAGAAGATCAAATAAAACTAAAGAACACGAAATATATTCCAAATTTGAAGAAAAGCCTAATTTCTATAAGTCGGCTAGACAACGAAAGGTATATTACGATATTTGTGAATTCTCAATGAAAATTTTCTAAAAGGCGTTGGTGATCGCAAGGGACAAGTTGAGCGGTTCGTTGTATTCTTTCAGTGGGAGCAGTGGAGATTCGGTTGCATTAGCGATGGGTTCGGAGATTGATTTGAAGACTTTGTTATGCCATATACGATTGGGGCACCTATGTGAGAAGAGCATAAAAATTCTTCAGGATAGTGGGTTTCTTTCAAGGCTGAAAAAGGTGGAGTTAGGGTTTTATGAGAGTTGCGTTTGTGGGAAGCAAAACGCGTTGAGATTTCAGATTGGAGGCGTAACGAAGAAGACCAAGAAGCTGGAATGGTGCATACGGACATATGAGGTCCAGCCTCGGTGGAGTTTTATGGAGGTAATCGGTATTTCGTGACGTTCATCGATGATGCAAGCCGGAAAATATGGGTGTATACGATGAAGAAAAATCCGATGTGTTTGGTCACTTTAAATAATGGATTGTGCAGGTTAAGAACCAAACATGAGCTAAGGTAAAATGTCTTAAGTTCGATAATGGATGGGAATATTGCACACAAGAATTCGAGAAGTTTTGCTCACAGAAAGATATTCGTTGGTTAAGACGGTATCGGGGACGCCACAACAAAATGACATCGTTGAAAAGATGAACATGACGATTCTTGAGCGAGTGCGGAGTATGACCTTGTATGCGGATGTGCCAAAATTCCAATGGGCAGCAACTGTTGATACTGATGTGTATCTAATCAATAGAAGCCCGGCGGGTGCGCTCGATGCAGGCATTCCGAAAGAAATTTAGTCAGGTATACCAATTAATTATACGCAACTCAAAGTCTTTGGTTGCATTGCGTATTCTTTGATTGATAAGACAGAAAAGAGTAACCTTGACTCAAAATCTAAGAAGTGTGCTTTCTTCGGTTATGGTGGAGAAGGGTTTGTATATCGGCTGTGGGATTATGCAAGGAAGAAGATAATACGAAACTGGAACGTTGTCTTTGATAAGCAACACTTGTACAAAGAAAAGAAGCAATCCAAAAAAGATGCAGTATCAAAGTTCGTCGAATTAGACGGAACTCAAGAAATCAATCAAGTGCCTACAAGTGGAGATCAGAATTTAGAGGAGGCTGCAGTACAGGATCAGGTTCAAGAACAGAATGATGATCATGTTCATCAACCAGATGTACCAGTTCTGAGAAGATCTATGCGAGATAGAAAGCAATCTGATAGACTTGTTACCGACTTCATTTTATACACAGATTCGAGAGAGCCCGAATCCTTTATAGAAGCAATAAGCAACGGTGCTAGCAAGCAGTGATAGTAATCTATGAACGAGACGATGGATTCTTTGAAGAAGAATCGTACGTGAGATCTAGTGAAGCTACCCAAAATTCGAAAGGCGTTGCTAAATAGATGGGTGTACAGGATTAAAAATGAGGCCAATGGTGTGAAACGTACAAGGCTCACTTGATAGTCATGGGTTATGCGCAGAAGCAAGGAATCAACAATCAAGAGATATTTTCCCCGGTCGTAAAGATGACATCTATTTAGATTATTCTTAGTATCTTGGTAGTTAAGGATTTGCACTTAAAGCAGTTTGATGTGAAGATTGCATTCCTTCATAAAGATTTGGAAGAGAAGATCAATATGATGCAGCCACCCGGATACGAGGTGAAGCAGAAAGAGAATATGGTATGTAAGTTGTGAAAGAGCTTGTATGGCCTCAAGCAAGCTCCTAGAGAGTGGTATCTTAAATTCGATCAGTTTATGTTGGAGACGGGATTTGTGCGCTGTGAATCAGAACAGTGCTTGTACGTTCAGACTTTTAAGGACAGAGACTATATTATACTATCGTTGTACGTGGATGACATGTTGGTAGCAGGTCCGAATTTCGAGAAAATTCAAAATTTGAAGAAGATGATGGCTAAAAAATTCTCTATAAAAGATTTGGGAACGGCTAAGCAAATCCTGGACACGAAGAGCATAAGAGATAAAAAGCATCGAAACTTGTGGTTATCACAAAGGGACTACGTCGAGAAGGTTTTGAAGTGGTTCAACATGGACAAGTCAAAACCAGTGAATACGCCTTTAGCGAAACACTTCAAAATCAGTAAGGAGTTGTGCTTGACAACTTAAAACCAAAAAAATGAGATGGCAAGCATGCCTTATGCATCTGCGGCGGGAAATTTGATATATGCGATGGTGAATACGAGACCTGATGTTGCACATGTAGTAGGAGTTATTAGTAGGTATATGTAAAACCCGGGAAAGAGTATTGGAATGCGGTGAAGTGGATGTTGAGTTATCTAAGGAGTACGTCAAGTCACTGTTTATGCTTCAGGGATGACTCTATAAACATACAAGGTTACGTTGATGTGGACTATTCAAATGATCGAGATAATGCGAATAGCATAACGAGTACGTATGTACGGTTTGGGGAACAGTGGTGAGCTGGGTCTCTCAACAGCAAAAGATTGTGGCATTGTCAACGACGGAGGCTGAATACGTAGGGATCACGGAATCCAGCAAGGAGAAAATATGGTTGCAAAGGCTGCTTGAAGAATTGGGCAAGAAACAAGACTTTAATATCTTGTGAAGCGACAACCAAAGTGCAATACATTTGGCGAAAAAAGCGGCTTATCATTCGAGTACGAAACACATCAAGGTGCATTATCATTTCGTTCGCATTGTGGTAGAAGAAGACGAGTTGACATTGCAAAAGATCGCGGAAGAAAAAAATCCGGCGGATAAGTTCACTAAGGTCGTAGACAGAGATAAGCTGGATCTCTATTGCAAGCTGGTGAATCTCTCCATAAAAATCTGATGAGGAAAGGGTAAAGCGGAGTCGTATAAAGTCTACTAGTATTGGGAATCAAGACTGAAGTATCTCCAAGTGGGAGATTATTGAAATTATGGAGAAACTTCAATTACACACAAGCCATATCAGATTTTAACAAAACCACAGTTTCTTAATTAAGGAGTTTCAAAAGTATGGTAGTTTCTTAATTAATGAGTATCTTAAGTAAGTTTCTTAATTATGGCAGTTTCCTAATTAAAGAGTGTCTTATGGCGGATTTTTAATTATGTTGGTTTTCTAATTAAGAAATTGGTTTGTGTATAAATTGGGACCTCTCATATGTATTTTGTATAGCCAAATAGAAAAGAGATCATTGTATAAGCGGGTGAATGCTTAGATCTAGAGAGTTTTGAGAGAAAACTCTTAGGATTGCTCGTGGTGTACTTGATTCAAGATTATAGTAGACGTTTGCAGATTCCGCTCTGCCGGAGACTAACCATACGGTAGGTGAAGCTCGTTAACAAATCTCTCATTTCTTTTGTGATTCTTATTTACTTATTCTCGCATCGTTATTAATTTGTCTTTCCGTTGTTAATTGCGTGATTTGGTTTGTCGTGAGCATTATTCCGTGGATTGGCAACTTCCTCCCAACATATACACCATGTAATACCAATCGGTGATATAGAAACAGTAGAATTGAAAACAAAACATTAGCTAGAAGACATATGTCTTCTGAATTGACTCTAATGATTATGCAGTTGTTTATATCCAGCAACGATGCACACGAATATAAATACAGGTGACAATATATTTAAAGAACATAAAGTTAGTGGGTGAATGTAGAATAAAGAAACATGGAATGTCACATGGCAGGTGTTATGCCCATCAGCAGGCACAACAAGATCAATATTTGATTACAAGGGAACGTCCAACATGTAGTAAAAGTTTGCGTTGTTTCAAATGGCATAAGTTACAAAAGAAACTTAAGTTTCTTACCTGAACTGTCCCCACCGTAGTTAATCTTCGCATCTGATCGGAGAGCCAAGAGGGATTTTGGTAGATGCACATTTCTGCTAGCCTTTGATTGTGACCCTGAAGAAGCAGGTTCCTGATGTTCCATCACCGAAGAACCCAAGGAAAGTATAGTGCTTCCAGAATTGAAATTGTATCCTGTCAAAATAGTACAATTCACATTCTCCAAATCGAAGCATTCGAGCATGACATGGTCATTAGAGGAGCATCATGTACATAGGGGCATTATTAAAGCAGTCCCAACATAGAACCCTTAACATTTAGCAAAACTACAAAAATATGAATACAAGACACAGACAAATATACTGGCTTTGACTAGATATTACTAATATCTCCAAAAACTAGATTGATGACCTTTTCCATGAGATTATATTTCGAATCTATGCAGCCACTAATATTCCACTCACATTAGAAGATTGACCGGCATGAAGTTCATTGGAATTCAAAGGGGAAGAATGTGTCAGGTCCTAATTTGGCCTTTCAATTTGCATTGGTTAATGTGTATACACTGTTTCAACTTGAAAATTATAGCTAACGATAATCCATATAAGCAAAAGATGCGGTACAATCAACAAGAATCATTATACTATGTAAACAGCTTAAGCAAACATACAACGTCATTCAGTTTATGGTATTCAAAGCATAAGAATGATCTAAATCAAATTACTATGAAGAGAAGAGGTTCTGGTTCCAGTTTGGTGAAAAAAGGTACATCTTCATTGCAAAAAGTAAATAAAAAAGGGGGATGGAGTGATGAAGAAATAATGGTTGCATGGCAAATAAAATTAGTCAATAAACATCTGGCCTAACAAGTATCACATGCATGCATCATTGATTCATTGGTAGGACTGAACAATTTAGCCTATATTCCGTATGTAAGCGTGATGCTAGACCCAAAAGAGAACCAATATGGAAATAGGCACAAGATGCTGGGTATACAATATAGAATAAGACTTCCTGATTCCTCTACACAAATAAACTCCAAAGCAATCCTATATGGTAAATGACATACAAAAAACAGATGTGGAGACAGGAAGAAAAAAGTGTGGGGCGAATTATCTTAAAATATAACCATTTTCAAGAGAGCCAGAAGTCGAGTGAGATGGAAAAACATCAAAAGGTAATGGCAGTGACTTACGTTCTTTAAATTTAAACCAGGCAACCTCAGCAGCATTCATCTCTGCTTGCTTTTTAGATTTTGCAACATCTCCCACAAAACTTTCACATCCAACTTCTACAGTAGAGGAGAAAACAGGCATGTGACATTCACCATTACTGGCTGTCTTGTACGTAGGCAGTGAAATGCTTTGTTTCTGAGCAAACTCTTGTAAGAGATTCTTGTAGAGATTTGACTCATTCTGCAAGATCAATGAATAAGTATATATAATTTCTTGTGTAATAACCACACTGTTAAAATAAACATAGGGCTGTTATAATATAAGAATGCGTTTTAAAGTTACATTTGTATTCTCATCGCGAGGAAAAGACAGCAAAGCAACTTTAGCAGCATCATTCTCTGCTTCTTTCAATGTACCAAAAAATTGTTGACTGTAAAAGGTTTCCCCATCAACTGTAACATTAGCCTTAAAGCGAGGGGCATGAACATAACCCTCATGAACAGCATCATATTTTGGCATATTGTTATTGTACTTTTGCGTATAAATCTGTAGCTGACTTTTGTATGAAACTTGATTTCCTACAAATACCAAAATCGATGTTTTAAAGGAACATTCTGAGATAATAATTCTCTTCTTTAAAATAAATAGTTAATATCTTATGTTGTAGTTGCATTTTCCACAATAAAACATTTCATATAAACATCAAATATATACTATCAAGAACTTTGTGCAAAGAATGCAAACAATAAAAACCAGAACAACATATAATCTTTATGTGAAATTATGTACCCACAAAGAACAGTTAATAATGGTCGGATGCAATGTTGTTAAACAAGTTTTAGAAGCCCAATTATATCTAGTAACAGCATCTAATACGATTCAAAGGGCAAATGGCCGCATAATTGTTCCTATGCGAAATATGCAAGGTTCGAGATTTCGGCCGAAACCACCAATACATGGTTGTTTTGTATCGGTTTTGGTGAAGACGGATACGAAACCATTTCTCGAATATTTCTCCCAAATTCTCGAATATTTCATATATGTGGTCGAGCCATATAATTAGATGGTGCAAATACAGTACATGATATCCAAAACATTAAAGTATTAAACATTACAGAGGAACTAAAATCCACTCAAAGCTTTCATTTTCTACCAATCAACATAATTGGTTCAAACCGCTTTCCTGTCGACATACATACTTATCTTCTTTATCTTTAGTAATTTTTCTACACAAATGCTAATAAACACCGTATCTGCATGTTTGCATAATTCTGTGTAACCCAATTTTCATGGGTATAATCCGGTAATGCGCTATGTGCTGGCCATCCAAATAGAAAAGCAATATGAATTGGTTGAGTGAAAATTTTTATACCAATTTTCGAGAAATTTATAAACAAAATAAAATTTTTAATACAAGACAAAACACAGACAATCAACAAGAGACAGCCACTGCTAAATGGGTCGATCGCATAAAACATCCTTACAACCCCCCAATCATGCTTATTACCAGCCTACACCCATGAAACTAGCCCAATGAAGTATAGATGAAGGGTGTCACATGCAATTACCCAATTTTATCCCTAATTTAACCCCCAAAAAAAATTCAAATTTTCAGTGCCATATAAAAATCAACACAGCAACTTCACAATGCAAAATTCCATTAAAAAGTAGCATCTACAAAGAAAAATTAAAAAGAAGAAGAAAATTGACCAGCTGCCTGAGGCGAGGGTTTTGGCGGGAGATTGGCGTCGAAGTGGTCGACGGCGACCTGAGCGGCCTTGTTCTGCGCCTCTTTCGCCGACTTCGAGAGATCTACGGCGTGAAAGCTGACGCCGTTAACGGCGACGGAGGCGCGAAAGCGGGGGTTATGGTCGGGGCCGTCACGGCCAACGGCGTAGCCCGGCGCCGGCCACATCCTCTGGTGGCAGAGATCCTGAAGCCGAGTCTTGTACATTGCAAAGAGAATTAGGGTTAGGGTTAGGTTTTCTGAGATTTTTCGAATTTCTAGTACTGAGAGAGACAGAGAGAGTGGCGGTTGAGAGAGGGAGAGGAAGGTGTTGATTTAAAGGGACATGGGGTTGTGAAAAGACAGATATAACGTTGCTTTAATTATTTAGTTGGAAGGTAATTGGTGAGTCTAACGGTAATTTCATACATGGGATTAAAGTTGTGTTAAAATGTGAAATGTATCGCCAGTTGGTGTGTGATCAGCAAATTGGGGTGTTTTGAAAATTAACCGTACCTGTTATTATTTGATAAAAAGGATGATTTATTTTTCTTCACATCTTAAATCAAATATTAAGAAAAAAAAGAATTTGTTGCGATTATCAGTTACAATTTGAGTATTTATGCATCAGAAAATTTGTTAACGAAATAGGTTGTGCATGATGATCACTTTTTTCGAAATTACATATCTATTATCTAGCTTTATGTTTGAATGTGCATCGTATATGATGATAATTGTTTAATTTTTATGGTACCTGTAAATCTATTCTCCAATAAAACCGTGCACAGATGTTTTCCTTTATAGAAGTTGCAAATCGAATTTTCAGTCATAAGTTTTGATGTGCATCCCATGTGATGAATACTTGTGTGGAATTTTAAATCTATTATTATTCAATCATACATTTGAATGTGCATTGCACGGGTTGATTGTTTCATAAAAATACCACATTTAGTTTAGCCTTACTTTACTTTTGTTGCATCGAAACGGTTTTTTTGACCTTTATGGAAATTGCATATCTAATCTTTAACCATACATTTGAATGTGCAGCTCACGTGATGCAGGATTTATCTTTTATAATAATTTTTTAATCTATTCCTCAAACCATGTGTTTGAATATACATAGCACCTAATTGATTTACCTTTTATAGAAATTTCAAATCTGTTCTTCTCATCATAGGTTTGAATATTGACGATTCATTTACCTTCTATAGAAATCTCAAATATATTCTTCAAATGATAAGTTTGAATGCATGTGATGATTGCTTTACTTTGATGGAAATTTCAAATATATTCTTCAACCGTAGGTTTGAATGTGCATCCCACGTGATGATTGTTTTACCTTTATAAAAATTTCAAATCTACCTTCAACCATATTGAATGTGCATTGCACGTGATAAATGTTTTACCTCTATACAAAATTTAAATCTATTCTTCAAATATGAATGTGAATTGGACGTGACAATTTTTTTATTTTCATAGAAATTTTTAATCAATTTCTTCACTGGTAAGTTTGAATTTGCATCCCACATGATAATTGTTTCACTTTTATAAAAAATTTCAAATTTATTTCTACACCAGTATATTTGAACGTGCAATGCAAGTGATGTTTATTTTACTTTTATGGAAATTTTAAATCTACTCTTCAACCGTATTTAAATTCGACGGTTCTTTTGAATGTGTATAGCATATAATGTTTGTTTTATTTTTTTTAGAAATTTCAAATATATTCTTCAACACCATGTGATTGAATTTGCATGGCATATAATGATTGTTTTACTTGTAAGGAAATTGCAGTTCTATTGTTTAACCCTAAGTTTGGTGCACCAAACGTGAATGTTTTATTTTTATAGGAATTACAAATCTATTTTTAAGCCTTACTTTGAATGCGAATTGTACAATGATTGTTTTTCTTTTATAAAAATTGCAAATTTTTTCTTCAAGTGTGGATCAGACGTCTACCAAAAAGATGGAAATTTACAGAGAAGAATACAGACGTCTGCCCAAGTGTGGGTCAGACGTCTGCCCTTGGGACACGAAGATTTATAGATAAGGAGACAGACGTCTGTCCAACTGTGGGTCAGACATCGAGAAAAACTAATGCGATCTAATTTTACCATGTCATGATCTGTCTCTATTTTTGGTAGGATTAGGGTTTGCTTATATAAAGTGTCCTCTCATATGTATTATTTTCTGCCTAATAGAGAGTATTTGTAATATTTTGAAAATTTTAAAGAATTATTTTAGAATTTAATTGATAATAAAATGTATTTTATAATTATGATAACATTTATTTAATTGAGTTTCCATAAACTAGTATATAATTATACTTATACATGTTAGAATGTTAAAAACTAATAATTTGTTATTCCTAACTACTTCTTAAGTGGCATGGCAAGTCAAATGAGAGATTAGCATACATCATTTGGATTTTTATTTTAAATTAGAATATGGAGAGGGGGAAGGGAAACATAGGGTATGGGCATGTGAGAGAGAGAGGGGGAGGGGGTGAGAGGCATGGGCAAGTGTGTGTGTGAGAGAGAGAGGCATAATTCAAAATTTGGGATTTAGCACTACTTCGAAACTTATTAGGGATTTAGGCCACTTTTAAAACTATTTAGGGATTTAGCATATTTGGGTTATATCGTTGATATGTAGACACCACGTAGGATACCCAGTTTCGAAAATACCATGTCAAATTCCGCACTTGCAAAGTGCGGGATTGAACTTGGCTGGCGGAGTCTTATTCCGCACTTTGCAAGTGCGGAATTCGACCTGCCACATCCAGAGAGCTTCTGAGTGTGGCCAAGACTTATTCCGTACTTGTAAAGTACGGGATTTGACTTGGCCTCTTCCAGAGTGCACCGTCTCTATTAGCCAAGTATATTCCGCACTTGCAAGATGCGGAATATACTGGCACACCCTGGCCCCACCCCCTTTCCCCTTTAATACATCATATTTCTCTCTCTCAGTCTCCCTCTCTCATATATCTCTCACTCTCACTCTCTCTCTCACTCTCACTCTCTCTCTCCTCTTGATCTCAATCTCGATCTCTCTCTTTGTCCTCTCGATCTCTCTCCCCCCTCCTCCGACGAACCCGAGCCCCATCTTTGAAGCCAAGTCTCCTTTTCAACGTCGATCTCGAGCCTCCTTCCTCCTCCTTCGAAGCCCTCAACTGTAGCTGATCCCTTCCTCGTCGAGGTCGAACCCTCATTCTTCCAAGTGAGCTTTAATTTTAAATAAATTTGTTTGAAATTATTGTTAATTTTTGGCTTTTAATTAGTGGGTTTTACGTTAGGGTATTGTATTGTTAGCGTTAGGGTAATTTATGGTATGTTAGGGTTAGGATAATTTATGGTATGTTAGGCTTACGGTAGGGTAATGTAGTGTATTTAGGGGGTTAGGGTTAGGGTAATTTAGGTTTTTTTTAGTGTTAACGTTAGGTTATTTTGAGAGATAGGGTTAGGGTAATTTAGTGTTTTTGTAAGGATTAGGGTTGGTATATTTTGGGGGTTAGGTAAAATTCATAAGCACTAAATTTAAATTAAAAAAGGGTATTGAATGTTGTTGTTGTGAATGTTGTAGAGTGTATAAGCTTTTTCTTGAGTTTTCGATAATTTCACAATTATTATTAATATTAGGTGCAATGATAAATGAAGATACTGTGTTGATTTGTCATTATAACGGCACCTTAAATATTGAAACGAGTGGAAGACCGAACTACGTTGGTAGAAGAAATAAAATGATGAGAGTTAACAAATCGTGCCCATACAATGAGTTGAAACGAAAGATTTATACAACCACGTATATAAATCCGAGAGATTATAAGATTAAATTGGTATGCAAGGTTCCGATCACAAGTCAGGACTACACAAGCGTTGAAGTAGCCGATGACGAGGATACAAGCATGATACTTAGCTTATAGCCTGAAAATCCACCAATACAGGTGTTGGTGGTGAAAGAAGCTGTACAACTTCATCAAGAAAATGTACAATCGCCTTAAGAAGCAGTACAATCACATCAAGCTTATGAACCAAAGGAGGAATTTACATAATTGCTCAATACGGCTATGTGTAGTCCCAGAAAGCCAAACGTGGATGATGGCACATTCAATTCCATGCAAGTTCTATTCCATGGCACGCAAGTTGACATGGATATGTGTAACCGTGATTAGAATTTGTATGGTCAATCAACATCAAATCCGTACAATACGGATTTCACAATAGGGATGGCTGGAGCGAATAGGTAACATACTATATTAAATATAAAACCGATGATACTCATCGTATATCAAATCATGGTTAATTGATAAATGATATTTGTATCCTTATATGTCGCATAGGTCTTCATTATTTTGCACCGGAGCATATGCGAACACAAAGTTCAATGCAAGAGGAGTTTGGTGCCGGTGCATCTTTAAGATTTGGAACACCTTACACGGGACCATCTTCCTCACATCATGTTAAAGAAATAGATGACCCCGAGAATGAGAAAGATGGTGATGATGTAGATACCGATTGTGAAGGAGATGGTGGCATGCAAGAAGACAATATGTAGTACGCAGACCAAGATGAAATAGACGATCAGTGGGTGCATCAAACATATGCTAACAATGAATATATTGAGTACGAAGAGTCACATCCTGATGAGGCGATTGATGATGCCATGGTAGAAGCTTATGCTACTGAGAATATGATCATCGATGACATATGTTGGGTGACGCGAACGAACGATAATGTCGGATTTCAAGCTGGACAGATGTTTGCGACGAAGAAAAAATTGATTGAAGAAGTCAGTGCATAGTCCATTAAAAGGTGTGTGTCATTCAAAACGGCCAGGAGTACTAAAACAAATTACACTGTGGTGTGTGATAACAATCCAGGTACAGGCCCTGGACAATGCCCTTGGACACTTCATGTAATAATATCAAAACGGTGGGCGCATTTGACACACTTCACTATAAAGAAATATAATCTGGAGTATCGGTGCCGAAACCCTGTAGGGTTTGTGGGGCATAAACAGGCCACGTCAACATTTATATGCCGGTGCATCTTGCCTTTGCTGAAGAGGCGGCTTGATATGACACCGGCTGCCATCCAAGATCAAATGGAAGGGGCGTATCAAATTAATATTTCTTATTTCAAAGCATGGGAGGCGAGAAGGAAAGCTTTATGCATGATATTTGGGGATTGGGAGAAATCATATCAAACTCTGCCGTGGTACCTCGAGACAATCACGAAGAGCAATCCCGGCACAGTCTACAAGATCACCTACGAAAACCTGACTCGAACAGCTGTCTAATTTACCGGCGTGTTCTGGGCATTTAGACCATCAATTAAGAGATTTGAATACTATCGACCAGTTCCGAGTATTGATGGCACACACTTATATGGTAAATATAAGGGGACTTTGTTTGTTGCGACCGGGGTGGATGCAGAAGGAAGGTTGTATCCTTTGGTGTTTGTAGTTGTCGGTGGTGCAAAATGGGAATGGTTGTTTGCATGTATTCGTATGTATATCCCCGGTGTAAGTCGTCGCCAAATTACATGGTTGTCTGATCGGATAAAGGGTCTTCCAAGGGCACAAGCTTAAGGCCGGTGGGCGCCCCATTATCATCGCTACTGTTTGAGGCATATCAGAGCTAATTTCTTAAAAAATCAAAGACGAATCATTACATCTTTTGTTGTATGAAGCCAACCGTGTTTCGGATTCTCTAGTTTATGTGCAAAAAAGAGCTCGTATTAGAGAATTAAATCCGAAAGCAGATGTTTGGATTAACAAAAGTATAGGAGGCGTACGAAAATCGTTGGGCATTATGTATGGACGGTTGTAACATTTTGTAAAAATTTAAAGTATTTATTTTATATTTAAATAATAATAAAATGAATTTTTATTAAAATATGAGACAACTATTATTTTTTTTATAATCTATGATTGTTATGTGTCATGGAAAAATTATGTTGTCCTCATTTAAATTGTTTAAGTCTTTTTATTTTGGAAAATGGTGAGAAAAGTTTATGTTAGGTTATGTTGTACCTCACTCCCACCACATATTAAACATACAAATATCTAGCATTATTGGTATTTATCTCTTTGTCATGGTTATCCTCTCTCATTCTTGACTTCCTCCTTCAGAAAGGCTTAGAAAATTTTAAGTTATTCTTCGCCCTCTCTCTTACCTAGCCTCCTCTATCCAAAATCATCATGGTTCTTGAGTATTTCTTCTTGTAATTTGGTCATGACACCAAGTTAGGTTCTTGGCATTGCATAAGGTTTGATTATGATATCTTTCATCCTTGATTCCTCCAACAATCTCCCACTTGCACTCAAGGCTAATTATTGCGATGTCGCATACTCACAGCCCGTGTGATACCGAACACCCAACTCCTCTACAAGTCAGTCTCACAAAGCTCGTTTGTGAAACTATTGCGTTCGAGGAATAGCCTCAGTGAGTGGATCCGCTCTGATGTTTCTTTCTATGTCTCTCTAAATCTCAAGTTCGCGGAGAATACCATCTCCCGAAATGAGCAATACCTGTCTTAGAATGTCTGGATGTCTGATGGGACCTAGCTCATAAATGAACTCCAAATCCAAACTTCTTAGACTGTATCGTCAACTGAACTTAATCAGTATCCTGCGCCATGCCTCCCTCAGTATTGCCTTGGATCACCTGTCCAAAATACTGCCCCTCGTTAGAGGGAAAACTAAAACTCTGACAACCTCCTTGTCGTCCATGTCACCTTGGAAGCCTGGAGTGATAACCGTCTCCTAAAGGAGGCAGCCGTTATCATATCCCTAGAACATTCACTTATGTTCTAAAACTGCTTCCGACTGTTTCTCCAGGATTGGATCAATATCAACTTATTGCATCTACTGCAAGAACAACATCTGGTGTGGTACTTGATATCTCATGATTGACTCAATTGCCTAAGCAAGTGATCTGCCAATCATGAGTATCCCTCTCCCCTTTAGTCTATAAGACACCTTTAGAGAGGGTGACTCCATCAACTGCAAGTACACTACCGTGTCAGGAGTCGTCCATTCTAAATACTCATAGAATGCTGTCAAGGTACCCAGATTGGGAAACCACCCAAATCTAGATCTAAAACCATAGATCTAGTAACCAGTATGTCTGATATAATATCCAAGTCCTATGTGGAGAAAACACTGTGTGACGACCAAAGTATAACCGATCGTAGTATAGGAATATCACTTCCTACTACCTTCTCAACAGATCCACCCCTTATTCTGATGACGTCAAACCTATGACTGTTACATCAGAAATGGATGATCTATCTCCGCTACATCTGCTTCAGTCTATAAATAGACATAAGCCTGATGTCCACCAATGCTTCCGCTGCTCCCACTGACTACGACAACCTTCTGGCAGAGTCATACAGACGTGCACTTCTAAAGCTAGTTTAGAACGACGCTATACTCATCCTCCTGCCGGGTCTCGCAGCCTGGAACAACAGCAATGGTAATTGTGGGTAAACAAGAACTTCCCTGTCACCGTCCTTGAGGCTACCGTAGTACCTCTCGGGTGCCTGAAGTTACCCACCTAATCTGCGGAGTGGCCAATGGAATGTCAAATCAGATTGAATCTTTAGGTTCCTTATCAAATCTTCAGTAATCGTTTGCGGTTCTGGAATCACTTCCAGTTCTACCATACTCCCACTACCTTTTTTGAAAAATTCCATTTTTAATAAAACTGTGGCGAGTTAAGAACAATATCACTATTGATCTTCCAGATGGTAGAAAATCAACCCTCGTCATAGCCTGGGTCAACCCACAAACAGCCATTACAGAAACGTGCCTTGAGTTGTCCAGTGTCTGGTTTTAATCATAAGCCGGACAACTCCCCGTACCTTAACATCGTTAAGATATGAACTGTTCTATATCCAATATAGAACCAGAGGCACTGATTTAAATGAACCAGATTCAAATCATGCAGCTATCTCCAGTGCATGTCAACTAAATGGAAGGAGGCCGATCAGCGTTACCCAACTTAGGAATGCTTCCAATTATGAGTAACCTGAAAGAGAAGCAAGTTCTCATTACTATCAACTGAATACCATACACAAATATCTACATCTTCGATCACCTTGAAGAATCCCGATACTTGCTACACCTGGTTCTCTACTCTATTCAAATACCTATAACTCCTCAAAACTTAGACTCTGTGTTTCCACGAAACACTTGTCTAAAAAACTAGAGAAGTCATAAGTAAACCGAATATAGTACGAGGACCAACCCCTCTGTCCTGATGGACCCTGGACGACATACAATACTCTGTATAAGTCCCTTGAGTCTGATAACTCATTCACTGTGTGTCGTAGGTTGAAAACTGTACTTATGGTTAAGAAGAATTACACCGCTGTTTAATGCTCCTTACCTAACCATCCACTGATATAGGTAAATGTCATCGACATAATATCAAAAGGTATATCTCACTCTATGAAAATAGACGTACAGATATATCAATTTGAAATTGGTGCATAACCGTGGATATTCAAAACCAAAAAATTGCCGTCCGGCAAACAACCCAGGTGACTTCCTCAAATATCACCGATTACAATGAATCCCGATATAGTGAGGATGATCACCCAATTCCCAATAACTTACTCCCACTCATCATCTGTAAAACCATACAGATGTGAGAATCATACCTGGTAAATACATACCCTGGAGCAAGTGTCTAACTGGGAAATCAGTTTTCCATTAACAGTACACAGTGAAACTGAAACATTGAAATGTTTCGTCGGGGTATCCTGGTATTCTTAGTAATGCCTCTACCATTATCCAGATTCACAACTATAACCGTATAATTCTTTGCCACCTCTCCAAATCCCTTCATATGTCTTTAGTCATTACCTTCTGTACACCCCTTTAGGCCAAATGGTTTTCTTCCTTCCCTACCGTTCGGCACCAGCCTATGGTTTGGAAGAAGACTATCCAAAAAGCATAAAGGGTGTACTGTCCTAATCCTAGGAGCACTCGCAAAGCGAGAGAAGGTGAAGATAAAAGACAACCGAATAAATCCTTATTCCTATTTCTCCTGAACCAGAATCCATCCCCGAACTGGAACAAGTTCCTTTCGAGTTCGTATATAACCATACGATGGAGTATCCAATAAACGGTGGATCTTCGTAGTGATACGGAGTGTCCTGGAGAAATACAAAGATGATTTAGGATTGGCGAAGAAATACTTGGTTTGGTCGTGAATATCAGTCGCAACTTACTTTGCCCTCCTACTAATCCCTTGCTTTGTCTTAACTTAATACCTTCTGTACACCGTTTTAGGCTAACTGGTTTTCTTCATTCCCTACCGGTCGGCACCAGCCTATGGTTTGGAAGAAGACTATCCAATTTGCGTAATAGGTGTACTACTCCTAAACCAAGGAGTACTCGCAACCTGAGAGAAGGTGAAAAGAAAAGACAACTGAATAATCCTATCCGTTTTCTCCAGAACCAGAAACCATCCTCGAAGTCCTTCGAGTTCGTATCTAACCATACGATGGTTTTGTCAAATGGAAGTGGACGTTCGTAGCAATACGGGGTGTCCTGGAGAAAAGGGTAAAAGTAGGAGTGGCAATGAGGTCTGCAACTCTGACAATCCAAAAGCCTGTGTTAAGAAGGTTCGGTCAACTTGGTCACTGAGTCATAGTCTTAGGGTCGGGTCAAAGGTCGCTGCCAGAGAGAGAGAAAAGAAACACTCAGCGTGCACTCTAACCTAGATCAGAATGGTTATCACTTTATCTAATCTGGAAACCTCCCACTGTACCTCAAATTCTCCTCCAAACCTGAAAGAAGAATTAGTCGGGATCACCCGAGGAGTAAACCAACTCATCAGTGGGAATCGGGATCCAACTATCATCGCATGATAACTTGACGGAATCCACTCAAGTCACCACACTCCAGAAGGTATGCGCATGCCTGGCAAGTTTCAGTTCTTTTGAAACTCCCGATGTTTGTTTTTACCCCTAGGACCCAAGTGACCTTGACAATGCCAACAAATCAAAGAGTCCTAGTCAAGTTCTACCCGTCATTATCTTGATTGCATTAAACCCACCCGTACGAGTCCTTGACAATGCCAACATGACCGCACGACTGTCCTAACCAATCCACTTATCCATGTGACAGAAAAGCATTACATAGCTACCGAACACTACGCCACGGCAATGCACGACAAACGCAGCACGAATACTAAGTAATACTAATCTGAAATGACGGAGGGCTACGACTGGTTTTTGGCGAAAAACCTTTAACGTAATGAACTTGATATCGTTGAAGGAACCGGATAACTTTTTATAAAAATATAGTGACGAAAACCTTCGCTAAAGAGGTCACTCCCGGTGAAGGGATCTCGGCTCTTTCCCCGTAGAATGAGGTGCAGGATATTCCAACTGAATACCATGATGCAAAGCAAAAGTAATCGGCTATAGTGAAGTTATTGCCCTGACGCAAACTTCTGTCCAAGGGGTCACTCCCGGTGAAGGGATCTCGGCCCTTGCCTCGTCGACTGAGGAGCAGGATATTCTAACTGAATACCACGATGCAAAACAAAAGTGAACGTCCTTGCAATAACAGCTTTTTGAAAAGCGTTCCAACAACATCAGATTAGGTTTGTTTATCTTGCATTGATCCGAATCAATGCAGTCCCATCAATTGATCACACCACAAAGAACGAAAATATACTGACGTACGTATATGCCATCCGCATTCGCCACTGGGTCCCGTCATCACCCGTTAGGTTAGCTAACTAACGGCAGAGCGGGGACTGGACTAGTGCGGATGAAAAACATATACAACATCTACTAATATATATACCAATATATAGTATTTCGCTCAAGGCGTGAATAAAATGCAACATCACAGAAATGTACAGCATCACAGAACAATACAGATATGTGGAAGCCCCGGGTTTCACAGAGCCGCTGCTGAAACCCGACGTTCCCCTGGTCGTGTGGATAGCCTGTGCAATGAAAACCTAGACCCCTACGGGCGCGGCAAGTCACCCGCCAAAACCTGAAGCGAGGCAGCCCCCTTCAGCACCGTGAATGGACCACCCAGCACTTCACGGAATCCGGTAACTTGGGCACCCCTCCTGGGTCAACCTGTACCCCCTACGAGTGCGTCGAACAGCCCGCCAATTCCAGATTGAAGCTCCCTCTGTCCCAATGCCATGAGATGCGGGCCTGTTGCCCTCCAGAACCCGGCTATCCGTGCACCCCACCGCGGGGCAAACCTAGTACAGAAAGTAAAATATACATACACCGGGTACATCGACCGCAACCAGGTCGTGCCCCAAAAGAATAATACAAACAGGCAGTGACGGCAGTCCACATGTCGGACGCTCGCCCCGCAATATCAAATGTACATAATACAACAAAACTGCACTAGCATTGCATCCAGGCTATCCCCCACGACCGATCCGCAACATCACAGCATAAACATAGAACATCAACGTGAAAGTCACGTTCGCAAATCCGTCTAACCGGGCTATAGCAGTTAGACCGGATTTACCGATCAAGTGACATTCACGGTCGCAGATATAATGTAAATACTGTGAAAAATGTGTTTAAAATTTTCCGATTGACCAAAAATTAACAAGTGGGCCCCCAATCAAAACTGTAGCACTCACAGAAAACCTGGGCCCAATTTTAATATTCCAAAACCCCTAATTTTAGCCCATAAGCCCACTGCAAAAAAATAATCATACGAACCCACAATCCTGCGGCGGAAGCGCGGCCAAAAATGGGTTTTGGCCGCCCTTCCGCGGTCGTACGGAGTGATCGTGTGACCAACTTTTTCCAGTGTTCTTAGAACTCCCTGCACATCATTCTGAGACCACCTGAAAAATTTTTAGACTCCAAAAAATTTCGACAGAAACTGATGTGCTAGAAAAATACGGTTTTTGGAAATTTCGGTCGATCGGAGACGCAAACACATCAAACGAAGCTAGGTAAGGTTAATGGCGTGGCTCTGATACCATGTTGCGCCACGGCAGCGCCCCGGCTTCGTACTCTAGGCCAAAATGCGGAATCAAAAATTTTCCTTACTCGGAAACCGGCGCTACCGCGGACAAAGAAAACCCGGATCGTTTACCATTAACCTAATGCTAGCAATCAAGAGATAGGGTGAGAAGTATACCGAGTGATCCGAGTCCTCCGGTCTTCTCTTCATCGTCCCGATCTCCCGCGGAAAGTCTTGTCTCCATATCGTCGCCTCCTCGCCGGAAAGGGCACCACATCGCCTGCGTCTTTTACAGGCTCCCGCCTCAATACCGAGGCAACTCGAGCATGAAGCCGGCAACTCGACATGCTCAAGATATGCTGTAGAATGTAGTGTAGAAGATGCTTGTCTCATTTGGGGTTTGTTGCCATGGTGATGGAGGAATCAAGAATAGAAAAATGGTGCTTGCAATTTTCTAGCAAGAAAATGAGATCATGAATGAAACTCTCAAGATGAAGCTCTCTCCTTCTTCTTCTCTCTTTCTTTTTCCTCTCATGAAAAACTTATCATCTAAATGAGAAGGGTGGAGGAGGTAATATGAAGCATGAAGGGAGGTGAGTGTAGGAGAAGAAAAGAGGGTGACCATAAACAAACATTATCATCACAAATGAACATCAAACCCATACCCTCATCTAATCACAATAAATGCATCAAGGATGAAAGATATCATAATCAAACCTTATGCAAACAAATCCTCCACAAAGTGTTATTTGCAAACTTGCAAATAACACCCTCCATCGGAAAAGTCCGGCCGCGAAAGAACAAAGGAAAACCGGCCGGGACGGAATGCAAACTGGCAACTCCAGAAAACTGGTCCCGTAATAAATTACAGGAAAACCCCGACACTGTGCATACACACCCGCATCTGTATTCCGACCGGATACAAATGCAATGAGACAAAATCTACACTGTACTAAACTAGGACCGGCTTAAGCCAAAGCCGGCTAGTAAAAATCCGTTCGATCCTGATCCGTGCAATACCGCACGTATCTGATCGAACCCTGCCATATATCCATACGGCCACTAGTACAAACCGTCCGATCCTGATCCGTGCAATACCGCACGTATCTGATCGGACCCTGCCATATCTCCATACGGCCTCTACAGCGTTTCGCCCGAAAGCTTGAGTAACTGTAAGTGTGGTGGACTCTAAAGACTCGTCAATACAATGGCTGTGGATTTAACCACTAGCACGTCAGAGGTATAAGCCAATACGTAACGGGCCACCAGCTATTGACAAAAAGGGATGTCGATGAGCGAACTCATCCTGACACCCTACTGAGCCTGTCAGTGACAATATCCGTACAGTCCGGTCCGTTCGTCTATGAGGATCGCATGTCGGGCTTAGGGGGTTGGTAAAAGTCAGACCCCCAAAGGCGGTACAAGTCGTGTCGGAGTGTAGCCCAGAACGCCCTAAGATACTACTGGAATACCTACCAGTAAATCTCCTGCCTCGGCCGAGGGCTTTGCGTAATGGCTCTCCTAGACACAGCGCGACCTCACCCCCAATACCGGGAGAGACGAACCCCTGCAGATCCGCTCACTGCCTCCATGTGGCTCGGGACTGTACCCAACTAAAACCTGTTTGCACGACTCCTTTGAGCCGTGGTAGGGTAGTAATCAAAGCACAGTGGGAACTCACACGAGACAAATGACGATCTCAGGTCGATGAACTATCATGTACACATGTCACCTGGGAACTGCTATCTGACGTCTGGTATAAGACCAACTAGCAGGTTCCCGGCGAGTCCTGTCCGGTGTACTCATAACCCAATGAGCACCTGTATACATCTTAGGTGAACCAACTGACACCAGTGGCTTGTGAGACCGGCCACCGCCCCTCGTCGGGGTCTCGACTGTATACACTAGTCTACTAATGGAGTATCGATGCCCTGTCTCGAAACTCCTACGACTAGGGACCTTTTAAGGATGTGCTTATAGACTACCAGCTCCCACGTATATGATCGCCATCATACTGCTGGTAGTCAAGCAAGAATCCTAGGGGCTCTATCAACGTGCAATAGTGACATGTCAGGTCACCTAAAGCAGTACACGATGATAAAGAGAAACCAGATAGCATACTATCATCTCGAGTAAGACTGTCCTACCGGGATAGGTCCTCTCTCAATCATTGCAATCACGTGCCTGTGATCCAATAATTGACTCTGAGGGCACTATCTCCAACAGGCATCTCAAAGATCTTCATTTCTATAACACTAAACCTTGCATCACTCTCAATATTCTTAAAGGAGATAAAAATCCTATTTTTATTTCTTTGATGTTCTTATCTTGTTTAGTTGTTGTGGTTTGAGGTATAATTGCTTCTAGTTTGGGAAAGAAAGAAGTGTTTTAGTATTGGTAAACTAAGTTTTTAAGTTTTGAACTAAGTTTTTAGTGTTTGTGGTTTTCTTTTGAGATCTGCTATAGCTAGTGAACTCTGAAAATATTTCAGAGAGTTTTCTGAGATGGTGAGCACGATTAAAGACTACACCCAAAACCTGTACCCAATTGGACCCCTCGTGGCTGCAAATTTAATCCCAATTGCCGCAATTTGCGGTTGGAATGTGGAATTAGGGTCTGGTTTTTTTTTACTGTAGCTCCTATACATCTTAAATTAGACTAGTGTATATGCAACTTTGTCCCAGGTTGTTAGTATCAAAATCTAGGACACATATCTTATTAAGGTTTAAGGTTTTACGTTTTAAAAACTTGAGTTTTGATTTTGTTGTTTCCAGGGGTAGTTCGATATGGATAACATACGTTATAATACGTTGATTTGACATTCTAGTCTATGTGCGTTATAAGTGTAGTAACGTTTGAGTTTCGATTCTTATTTTTGGCGCTAGGCTATATATATAGGTTCGGTAGCGGAGACGTCTGACGTGACGAGAAAGGGCAAGGCATGATGTAATACCTAGTTTCGTTGTACTCATTATCCGTATTTGAATGGATATGATTTTATTCCCATTTTCCAATTTCTTTCTTCTCTATTTTTCCTCTCTATTTAAATTTTCCCCCAACAAATATTTTCCTATTTTTCTATTCTTTTTATTTTTCTTTCTTCTTCTATTTCTACCAAAACCCTCCCCCAAACCCAAACCCGGCCCAGCCCACTTCCTCACCCGACCCTTTGTTCCCCTCTCTTTCCCCTTCCTTTCTTTTTCTCTCTCTTCTCCACTTCTTTTAAACCTAACGGCTCCTTCTCTCGCACTTACCCCCGATCTCGTCCTCGCCACGCCAATGACCCCCCACCGCCATCTCCGCGGCCACTTCCTCCATCCCCTCGACGTCTTCTCTCTTTCTCCTCCCTCGTTCTTCCCCCCAACATCGTTCTCCTCTCTCGCAACAGCGCCCACAAGACCCTCTCCCCCATGATCTCGTCTGCCCCCAACAAACTATGGGCTCCTCATCGTTCCTCCCTTAACTCTCTCTTCACTCTAAATCTCTATCCCTCTTTCTCCCCCTCTTCATCTCTCATTCACTCTCTCTCTCTCGTCAAACTCCATCCTTGAGCAACACAATCTCCACCAGCCGCCGTCGAGACCTCCCTCTCATCCATGTCTCATCTCAACCGCCACTTTGCACTACCAGAGCCTCCATCGCCGCCACCATCACACCCTCAACCTCCACCTCGTCTCCCTCTCCTCTTTCCTCACCATCACACCGAGCCCCACTTTCTTCTCTCGACTCTAACCCCGAGCACTCCATTGCCGACGACCCCAGAGCAACCCCGAGCCTACATCGACAACACCACATCTCTCTCCTTCTTCCTCTTCGCTTTCCCTCTAAAACCGAACCCATCACTGCAAACCCATCGCAAGCCAGCTCCGATCGCCGCTGGCGACTCCAGCCTACCTCCGACCTCCGCCATGAGCTCTCTAACCTCGTCGCAAGTGAACCCACCACAACACCATCCTAGCTTCCTCTCCTTCACCGAGCTCTGTTGCACCAAACCAGTACCCCGCACCCACGCCGCCTGAGCTGCCACCGACGACCTTCAGCTCCTCCGTGCATCATCGCCGCCTGTGCCCACTTCATCGCCAACAAACTCCATAGACGTGGACCCAAACCTGAGCTCGCTCACCTCAGCAACCACCTCACCATCTACCTCCAGCCAATGGAAGCGCCCAGAATACCGTAGCTGAGCCCAACTAAGCTCCGCGACCACCGGCGACGCTGCAGCAACCGTCTCCCGCCAGCCCCGTGCCACCGCATCACTTGCACCGTGCCATGATCGTGCCCGCTTCATGCCCAGCACCGCACCACCCTCATTCCCACTCCCGTGTCATGCTGTGCCACATCCGTACCACCCACCGAGCCAAGACCGTGCCTAGTACCGTGTCACGCCACGTCGCCACTGCGTCTAGTACCGGGTCACCACACATCGCCCACGCGCCACGCATCGTGTCCAGCATCGCACCGTCTCGTGTGTCGAGACGAAACCTGCACATTGTGTCGCTTCTATATCAGCAACCGAAGGCAAGTGAAACCTCATTTGTTTTAACATACTACGTACATAGATCTATACATTCATGTTAACATTATACTAGTTCGATTATTGCGAATCCGTACGTAGTATGCTATCACATATATTTTTGTATGCCATCATCGTATTAATTCTAAAGTGTTAGTTTTGAGCACAATCGGATCTAAAATGTCATATTAATATCGCGTGAAAGTTGTAAATATTATATACCGTTTTCACGAGTTAGGCAAAACCAAATTTAATTCGATAATTCTCAATATTGTGTGTTGTTAGTTCGATGTGGAGAACTGAACTAAAACCCTGTCGATCATGCTCAAACCTTTTACCCATTTTAATTTTGCTGCTTATGAATGTCGTGTAGAAAACTGAACTCAAAATAACGAAGTATCGCATGTGTAACGACGCCCCAAAAAGATGACGTCAATTCTGGTTTTACTGTACATGTCGAGATGTTAAATTAATATAAAATTAGATACATGTTGGAATGCAATGTTCTATGGATCATATCGAAGCCGACTCAATAATATAGAACCCTATATAGATTATCCTTCAATACTGATAGATCATAGCAACGAGAACTAACTTGGAATGCGGCTCTGGACTGCAGTCCAGAGCAGCATTCCATGTTGATACCTGAATTTTTATGAATGTGTAGCGCTTTATGAACATGGAATTATGCGTAACCCTATACCTATGTAAATATAATCATGTTATATAACTATTTGTTTTGGTTTCGTTTGATTTTACTGCCGTTTGATATTTTGATTGCAATTTAAACTGTTGAAATGCACTGCAGTCCCAAGCAGGGACAGAACGTATTCCTTGACCTTGAACAGAACGTATCTCCTAGTACACAGTGGATATTGTTGATCTGTATAGTGAGTTGAAAACCTAATTGATAGATCTAAATATTACTCAGCTGTAGCATTGCCTAATTATCATCCCAACAGGGTGAAAAATGTGTTACGAATTGGACTTTCAGTTCAGGAACTAAATTTCCAGCGATGAAAACTTAAAATGAAACGACCGCATCTCGCAAACCTAAAACCCGATTGATATGAAACCAATTTTTCTGGACCTCTGTTTAAATTTATTTACTATATCTTTTGTAACATTTTGTCTAATTACGATTGTACGAATTAATATATTTTTCTGAACTCGTAATGCACATTGTATTTCATACCATACATGACTTGCTATATTGCATCATTTCCGTATTTTTATCCGACCGTGATAGCGAACGTTCATAATGATTTATTGTGAAGTTTACATTGTCGAACGTGAGTGGTATTGGATTAGTTGTGTCAAGTACGCCAGTGATAAGTGATTGATCCGTGAAAGTAAATAGTGCAAAGAAAGTGAATAAGACCGTGATTTGGCATGTGCTTGTACACAAATAGTCCTATACGTATAGTTATTGTGACCTGGGGAAAAGGGAAAATTAAGATAGAATTGAACTCGTATTTAGCGAGGTACAGTGACTTAGAGGATGATCATTCGATATTAGTGAGATACACACACATTAGATTATGGGCCTAGCGGCACGGCTGCAGGATTATGTCCCGGGAAACAGTAGACCGTAGTCTCGGGCACGCACGAGACTCTTGTTAAACACGAGCATTCTTTTCCACCGATTGATTTCAATTGACTTAGTAACTGATAAGTAGTGACATACACATTGCCTGGTTTGCAGACATGATACATATACCGCATAATTCATTTCACTTGATATTTCTTATTCTCATGTTACCGTATTCTGCCGTGCATTTCACGTTTAATAACATAGTGCACATACTATATATTTATTGCTATATGTGTCTCCCTGATGACCTGAGTGTACATACTCAGAGGACGAAGTGGACCCAGCTTAGGAGCAGAACACGCCATTCAAAATTGTGGAGGTTTAGACCGCGACATCAGCGTTATCGCCTTTAGCGTGCTATAAGAACACTGTTATTTCTTTGGTTAGTTATTTCTTTCATGCAAATTAATGTATCCTGAACTCTATTATTTTTAATATAATAAAGTTGTGAACTATGATTTCCTTTACTCTAGTGCTGTGTTTACTGATTTCCATGTAATGCTAGAAGCTGAAGTGTGACTACGGCGGGATTATTCCTTGACCGTAAGAGTATGAATGACCCAGTCACCTCTTACATTCTGTATTTTGGGACGCGGAGCGTGACACATTCATGAGCTTTGTCTAGCCCATATTGAAAGTAGATGAGTAGGGGGACATTTACAAGTGGGAATTCGGACGGATGGCGTACAGTATCCCCGACTACCAGAAACTTTATAAAATTCCATATCGGTTTTCAAATACTATTAGCGATACGTAGTTACTTTTCTATGTCATATGCATTACATTGGCTACCATGCCATCCTTGGTGTATGCTCATACTTGCTAGAATAGATAGAACACAAGTACAATACTAATGATTTCATGTTGCACAGTTCACATACTCGCATACTACACTACACATCATTAGTACTGTCATGACACGTAGAATTGCTATGTTTAACTATATTTACCATGTTCTATTACTCGAATGCCATAGTCCATTTAATTACCTGTTATAGTTGCTAAATGTTGCATGAACGAATCATTCTCTGTTGATACTATAGATTTGATATTTCCATGGATTTGAGAAATTGCGGGTATCTTTTATAAAACGGATTATATTTTCAAAAAGTGCGGTTTTCTCGTGATATAATGATTTGGTGTCCACCATGTGTTTTGGTTTTCATACTGAGATATTCGAATCGAGAGAGGGGTTAATCGATTACGGATACATGGTGGACTCGATACGACTACGAGGGGCAGGAAGATCGTAGGGAGGTATGGAGAACCTAGCGAGAATGATCGATACTGGAGGTGATATTGGAGCATGGCGGATATCCGGAGGATTCCGACCGTGGCTGAGTTGATATCAAAAGAGGACTGATCTGTTATGCGGTGCCTATGATATCTAGATTTTAGTATCGATGATGGACACGAGTTGATGAAGATTTTGAGAATGATTGACATTCTGCTTATGTAACTTCATTTATATCGCACTTGCATTCATTTTTACGCATATCATATTATATCTTGTGATGTATATTTCTATTCACTGAGTTGGTAACTCATCCCCCGTTGTGCCTTAGCTTCTTGCAGGACAGACCACACGGACACTTAGCGGCGTCGCGGACACATATCTTGAGGTTCATCGCATCTTTTGCCTAGGTGGGTTACATGCTTAGTAACCGCCTATTTGGTATTGTTGTACCTTGTATTTAGTATTACTCCATCAGACCACCTGTATATTCTTTTGACTTAGATCAAGTTTGTGACTTTATGTATATTCTTTTAGGTTGATCTCGGATAGAGTCGACTAGTTAGCTTTACTTATACAGTTTATTATATTTGCTTATGATCCTTCGCCTTCGAGCGTCGTATATAATTGCGTGGTTGTGATTCCGCCGATTGGCATCGAGATAGCTCCCAAGTGGAGATGCTGTTATATTATATGTTATGTACTTGTTTTTATCAAAAATTACAAAGGGGATGCTGCCGAAATTTCAAATACGAAAACATTTTCGACCCTATTTATAAACGCTTGACTTATGCTTTTAAACAACCAATTCTTGTTATGAAAATTGTGTTTCACGTTAAATACCTTTGAAAACTTCACCTCCTTTATTCTTTAAAAAGGTTTAGATCTTGGTTTTTGGCTTACTTGGACCGCGTCGACATCTTGAGACATCACGTGATCTAAGTGCCGGTTATGTGCCAAAATTGGTCGTGACAATGGATGTATAAGGTATTGTATTATGATTACAAATTGCTCCGAGAGCTTTAATGGTGTTCTTAAAGGAGCCCGTGCACTACCGATATAGGCATTGATTGCTTGAACCTTCTACCGTCTTAACACGTACTTCATCACTCGTAGTGAAGTGGCGACTAAATGGGACACACTGTCCACTCCAAAAAATGAGAGTATATTGACTAAAAGAAATGTGGATGCGAGGCATTGCATACTTCGTCGATTCTCTAAGTATCGTTGGGAAATGGTAGATAAAGATGGAATTATGTATGATATCGGTATAGACGATAATGGATGTCGCTGTAGTTGTAATATACCTTTAATACAAATGCTTCCATGCAAACATGTGACTGTAGCTTGTTCACGAGCTTCAGGGGGATCAAACATATCATACGAGATCTTATGTCATGAAGAGTATTGCGCACAATACTATCGAGAGTCATATGAACCTTTATTTAGCTCAGTTCCAGATCAACGACACTGGAAGGAATATCGTGGGCCATGTATATTCCCATCCGGCAATACGAGAAAGAAAGATAGGCCTCCAAGCTGTCGTATCAAGGATGCTATGGATGAAGGACGAAAAGGAATGAAAGGACAGAACGATGCAAATCCTATGGTCATAAAAAATCGCGATGTCCTAACCTTCCACATGAACTTTAAAATAAACCGTAATGATCTAGGAGCATCGTTATGTATTGTATCACTTAATGTATCGTATCCTGTTGATAATATTGTATTGCGGTGCCTGATGTATTGTATCATTTATCACCAGTTACGTATTGTATTCGTTCAATGTATTGTATTTTATCTACAGTTACATACTGCATTCATTAATGTATAATTGGCACTGATCTTTGAATTATTGTTTTTGGCAGATATTGTATCGATGGACCCAGGACCTATAGATCTGTCTGTTTTATACCTGTCGGACCGACATCAGGCGACAACATATGTGACATTCGATCCCCCAGGAGGTGATATCAGACTTACATGGTTACGCGAGGTATTCGATCCCCTAGGAGATGATGCAGATCAAGCGGCGGTCGAGCAGTGCGTACGTGCTTATATTCTTCATCAGATCGGGACCTCCTTGTTTCCCAACACAGCGAAGAATATGGTACATCTCATGTGGCTACCATTATCAGCTGATCTTGACGTATATGGCACATTGTCATAAGGGAGTGTCGTGGTTGCTTACCTTTACGAGGAGTGGACCTTTGTCGCTCTATAGGAGCGCAATATTATAGGTGGTTGTCTCTATCTTCTTCAGGTAAAAAATTTAAAATACATAATAGATTTTGTTATCATATTAAATTTATCAGTATCTAATAAAGTATGATATCTACAGATGTGGTGCTGGACTCAACTATTCACCGGTTGTCCTACATTTATCCAGGAGGTCCAGCTAGATAGAGATCGGCCATTAGGGTGCAGGTAAAACTATAAGTGATATAATTAAAATCAACCTTTAGGAAATTTGAGGTTGTGAATCGTAGGTGTGATTCCTGAATTATAATTCTTTATTGTTGCATTACAGGTTTAACGTTGATTGGTCATGGGATAGGACACCCGCCAGGTCGCTCGAGTTTTACCGAAATGGGTTAGATATGCTCCCGGACCAAGCTGTCATCTGGATTCCATTTACTCTGGATATCTACTAGGCTCTGCCGGATTTGTGTTTATAGTTTCCAGATATCTGACATGCCCGGACACCTATTATTTATTTCAGTATCGTCGCATATCATGTCCCCGACCGTGTATTACGATAGTTCGGGCTTATACAGTACATCCCGGATCTGGTAGAACTTATTGATCCGGTAGAGCCTATTATCTATTTCGGCATCGTCGCATATTATGTTCCCGACCATGTATTACGACAGTTCGGGCTTGCACAACACATCCCAGATCAGGTAGAGCTTATTGATCGGGTCACACGGAGAGGTAGAGCTGTTGATTGGAGAGTTTTTCGACATATCTACATCATTTGATTGGAAGCACGAGCTCTGCATATCGTACACCAGAAAGATCCACCTTTACCGCTAGAAGGTTACCAGGGCTGGTATTCGAGAATTACTCAGCGGTACAATCAGACGGTGTTTCCTCCATGGGTGACGAATGGGCCGTAGGGACCCGTAGAGCGTGAGATTAAACACTTTGTTGTTGCTTTATATTTTTTATTATGTAATTCCTTAATATTATATATTTGAGATATTTACTTATCTATGTTATAGACGTAATTCTTGTTTTAGGTCCATGATGCCGCGGGCAGCGTCATAGGCGGACATACGATATCAGCTAGTGGGATCGAGGCCAATTTGGAGATCAGTCGGTCGTTTTTTTCAGCGCCGTCCGATACGACGTTTGGATCCTCCTCCTTCTCCACCCCCTAGAGCACCAATGACCGTGACTTATCAACGTCAACGTCGTCGACACAAAAGGGAAGCTGGTCCTTCTAGAGTTATGGACCAAGCTGGACCCTCACAGCCAGCCACACAACCGGGGGATATACCTGGTCCATCTCAGCGCCGCCCCAGTCGATCTAGGATTCTACGGGCTTTGTCTTACTTGATGTGATGCCCTCTTTTGTATTTGTTTTTTATCGAATTTCATGAGATATATGTATTTATTTATATATACTGTTTATTGTGTTCCGCTTGTTGTTCTTCGCTTTTAGGCGTCGTATATTTTGCATGGATTGTGTCTCCGCCATGTTTGGCGTCGAGTTAGCACCCGTATTGGGTAGAGTTTATTTTATTGATGTTGTATATGAATTTATTCAAAATGCACAATGGGGGTGCTACCCGTTTTTTTTTTAAACTTTTAAACGGTGTGTTTTTGGTTTAATGTGCAAAAATTGAAGTCTGATTCAGCTTGTTTGGTTGCAAAAATTAACAAATTAATCATTGAAACCAACAAGAAGGCGAAGAGTTTCAGGATTGGGTGCTGGAGGTGGTTCCAATCTATTCCACACTTTGCAAGTACGGAATAAGACTTGGCCCCTAAACCAAAGAGCCAAATTTGATGTCTTGGCTCTCTGGATGCTGTGGTCAGTCTATTCCGCACTTTCAAAGTGTGGAATATGACCTGGGTCCCAACCAGAGACCCAAGACTTGGCTCTCTGATTGGCAGCCAATTCTTTGGTAAGGGGTTTTATTCCGCATTTTTAAAGTGCGGAATAATCTTGAGACGCTTAGAGAGGCGCATGTATAAGCCGCACTTGTAAAGTGTGGCTTAAAACTCGCCTCATCTACCAACCGTCAATCCTACGTGGCGCCTAAGTGTCATTGATTTGACCCAAATGTACTAAATTCCTAAATAGTTTTAAAACTACCATAAATCCCTAATTAGTTTATAATTAGTGCTAAATCCCAAATTTTATCCTAATTTTTTCTCCTCATTTTCTTCTTCTTCTTCTTCTTCTTCTTCAAAAATCATAACTCCCAAACCACTCGTAAACTCCAACCATGGTAACACCGACCTCCAAAGTTAGATTTTCTTCATGCAAATAAGCTCCCCTCTCCACTTTTCTTCAGTAGAAGCCATCACCAACACCTTATTGGTCTCCTTCCAAGCTTGGGATCCCTATGTCCATCCAAAGAGGGGTAGAGATCCCACCTTTCCTTTAAGGTTTTAAACACTTGCCATGAAAAGTGTGTTTTCTAGCTAAAATCATGTTTTTATAGTGTTGATCCTTCAAAAAGGAGTTTTTGTTATGGGTATGAGGAGTAATAGGGTGTTAGAGTACCGTTTTAGTGATTTGGGAAGTTTGGGTATTTTGATGCAAGAATCTTTGATTTCAAAGTGTTACAATTTCAAAAATTGAATTAGAATTTCCAAAACTAAGTTTTTTCAAAAATTGAATTAGAATTTCCAAAACTAAGTTTTCACATGATTCAGTCTCTGTTGGAATTTCTTTGATCCCTGAAAAATATTTGATAGGTCGTTTTGAGCTAGTTAAACTATTCTAAGATCACACCTGAAGCCCGAGACCCTAACTCCCTACCCCCAGCTGACCAAACCTCCTTCAAAACCACCCAGGTTGGCCCTACTATAGAATTGGGGTCTGGGGTTTTGACGGGGTCTTGTTCTGGGGAAAACTAAGCTACTTTCATATACCATAAATCCCTAGATTTCCTATAGCATAATCTAGAAGTACTTTACGTGATTTTCCCGATGTTTACAAGCTTTTTAAACTTGAAATTTAATTCTAAATGCGTGATTCAAATCTTTTCATTTTAAACGTCGATTTTGGGGGGTAGTTCTAAGTAGTTAACACACGCCACCACATAGGTTCTAACCTATATACATTTAGCTCATTAATATCAATTGCGATTTAGAATCTTATACGGTTTCGTTATGATTTGAGTTATAGGATTGATAGCAAAGACGTCCGACATGACAAGGAAATGAAAGATAGTCGTGGGCTTCGACTAGCGCAAGCCGCATCGTGGTGAGTAGATTTATATCTACAGGGAAAATCGGATAGATGGCGTATAGCACCCCCGTAACCGATTCTATAGAATACTTAGCATTTATTATAATTTGTAGCTCATACCCTTAGTTTATAATGTCATGATAGAATACTTATATTTGTAACTTATATAACTAGCTTATAACTATAAATTAGTCTATAGTTCATAACTCGTATACTTAGTAGATAATAATGTACTTAGTCTATAATTCATATCTAGTAGGCTATATATATGTATATATATGATTTTTGTTATATGTTGTACGCGACTAGACATCCGTACTATATGAGCTATGTGTTTGCGTACACGACTAGACGTCCGTACTGATTAAGATTGGATATTTGATTAATATCGTACGAGAGAGATTCCGTACTGGATGTGATGAGGATGGATTTTCTAATGCGGCCTTTTTATTTTGACTCGTGGAAGTCTTGCTATTTACCCTGATTGGGGTATTACGATAATGCCTAGATTATACTCATTTTAAAACTAACGATTTGTTCCCTATATCAAAATCATAAAGTCAAGGATACGCTACTAATTTCATATGAATATCTATTTTTAAAATATCGTAGTCTTCTTATTTTCAAAATAACGTTTCATTCTATTTTAAACTATTACGTATTATTTGTAAGTATTTACCTATTTTCATCGCTTGTTCACGTTATGTTTCCTTCACTCGTTATATGTTCGCGCTTCGATTATTTTATTACTTACGCTACAATTTTACTATTCATTCTCATTAGCTTATCATGTTTGGTTTATGATACCATGTTTATGAAGATACATGGAAGCTTACACAAATAGTCCTAGAGGGGGTGGGTGAATAGGACTCTACAACTAATATGCCCAAATTAAAAATTTATACTACACTTGCCAAGATAACACAATTGAATAGCTTAGCAAACTATAAACCAATATGATAAGTGGCTAAGCAAACCTACAATTTGAGCAACTAAACATATAGCAAGCATAATATAGCATAAACAATCAATAAGCATATAGGCAAGGGAACACAAGCAAGCAATTCTATCTATGAAAGTAAATAAGCAAGCTATACTAAAAGATAGAAATTGCAAACGCAAACACACAAGATTTTTATAGTGGTTCGGCGCCCCAATAACGTCTCGGTCCCTAGTCCACTTTCTTTAGGCCCTTGAACCCGTTCCCTTTAACTCCAAAGACTATACATCTCCTCTGAGACTACAACACGTCACTCGACACAAAAGTGACTCTTCTCTCTACAAGTCTTGCACTCCTTTCTTATCAAGGCCCTTTTGCACTTAAGAATCCTCACACAAAGAAAGAAATACAACTTTTACGCTTCTCTCTTGTAAAGACACTCTAGCACTCTAGAGTTCTTATACAGAAAAAAAGAAGATGATACAATGAAGCACAATTACTCACAAAGGAGTTTCTCTCAAATCTCTCTCTCTAATACTTAATAAGTATGGATAATTAAATGAAAGCTCTTGATTTTGTGTGTGAGAGTGAATTTAGATAGCAAATTGAAAACTTTCACAATTGCAAGCTATACTAAGAGATAGAAATTGCAAACGCAAACACGCAAGATTTTTATAGTGGTTCGGCCCCGATAATGTCTCGATCCCTAGTCCACTTTATTTAGGCCCTTGAGCCCGTTCCCTTTAACATTATGTCTTCTCCAAAGACTATACATCTCCTCTGAGACTACAACACGTCACTCGACAAAAAAGTGACTCTTCTCTCTACAAGTCTTGCACTCCTTTCTTAGAAAGGCCCTTTTGCACTTAAGAATCCTCACACAAAGAAAGAAATACAACTTTCATGCTTCTCTCTTGTAAAGACACTCTAGCACTCTAGGGTTCTTACAAAGAAAAGAAGAAGATGATACAATGAAGCACAATTACTCCCAATGGAGTTTCTCTCAAAACTCTCTCTCTAATACTCTAGTAAGTATGGATAATCAAATGAAAACTCTTGATTTTGTGTGTGAGAGTGAATTTAGATAGCAAATTAAAAACTTTTTAAAACTCTCACAATTGATAAGATTTTTAGCTCAAGATCACTTAGATATTGGCAATTGAAAAGCTCAAGTGATTGCAATTGGTTAACCCTCATTAAACCATCTCAAAACCTATTAATAACCTCAAGGAAAAAACAACTCAAAACAAAAGAAATTCACATTTGTCAGTAAGGTCAGACGTCTGAAGCTCGGATAGGTCAGACGTATGCCTTAGTACAAAATCGAACCGTTATGGTATTAAATGCATTGTAACGGTAATATTTTTTGAAAGATTTTTAAAGTCAGACGTTTGAAGAGTAAAAAGGGCAGACGTCTAAACAAGAAATATTTTAGCCATAAAACAAGCTTCAGACGTCTGACCAATGAGCTTCAGACGTCTGGCAGAATGAGGCAAAAGGACGTCTGAAGAGTAAAAAGGGTAGACGTCTGAACAAGAAATATTTTAGCCATAAAACAAGCTTCAGACGTCTGACCAATGAGCTTCAGATGTCTGGCAGAATGAGGCAAAAGGCCAGAGCAGAGCCAGACGTCTGAAGATCAAGAAGCAGACGTCTAAAGGCTAAAAAAATTGTTTTTAAACTTTTCATCATACGTCTGCCTAGATTGAACTGCAGGCGTCTGACTATGATCAAAAACATGTAAGGACCCTGAAACATGTACGCTACAGCAGGATGACGTCTGAAGGTCTAAAAGTTAGACGTTTGACCAGGAAAAATTCAGGATACTTAGCTTTTCAAATAAAATCGTTTTGGACCAAAATATTTTGCAAGATAAAAACAAAATGTTTTATGCATGTACAAAGTTTGTGCATGCATGTGTGGGTGTTCAAGAGCTCTAAATGATATAACCATAATCTATAAAGTATTTACAATGATTCCTATATCGGTTTCCCAAATCTTCGATTTCTTGAATCCTTGCCGTTTCTAGCTCTTGAACTTTGGCGATCCGCTTCACTTGAACTTCGGAACTTGCCAATCCACTAACCAGCGTCTTGAAGTTGATGTCTTGAACTTAAAATCTTGGTCTTGACTTTGACGCTTCAACTTGGACTTCGGCTTCTAGCTTTTCGAAGCTATCGTAGCTTAAATTCTTGAACTATTGTTTCTTGACTACGTAGCTTGAACTCATAAAGCTTGATATGCAATTTGGGAAGCTTTCATCCATATTCTCCAGCCTTTATTAGATATATTCATTTAAGCTCGATTTCCTCCATCCTTATTTATAGAGCTTCGTCTCGAGATATCCGATGTCCTAAAATGCAATCTCAAAGACCAAGCTCATCATATACAGTGTTAAGAAATAAACATGATAATAAACACTATATATGAACATTCATTGTTTGAAATCGAAACTATGAATATGAATATCAATATCGATATATAAATCATAAGAAAAGTAAGAGATATTGATAAATGATATGAATATATTGTTTATATGAAAATCAAGATAAGAAACACATGTATATACATAAGTATTCATGTTTTGAATATAAAAGCAATGAACGAGAATAATATATCAATACCAACAAATATATCAAATGCAAAGCAAGATAAAGCATGTGACATTAAACACCTATTTATGTTTTGAAAACAAGATAAAGCCTGTGACATTAAACACCTATTTATGTTTTGAATCACATCATCAAAACCATAAAACCATAAGTCATCAGTTTAACATTCTTAGTCGATATAACTCATATCTCCTGTAGTTTGATTATAATGCTATGTTTGTCTATAGTTGTTAGAAATGACATGTTTTATATTCCAATTGTCATGCTTATATGAACACACTTGATAGAACACTACACAAATACTAATTATTGCCATGTTGCACAATTACATACATGTATGCTACACTACACATCATTAGAACTGCCATGACTCTGTAGAACTTCAATGCTCATTCATACTTTAGTTATCTCCATGATAGTATTAAATACGGCCTATTATGATTTCTTTATGCAAATGCCACTGTTTAATATTTGTGTATGTTATTGCCAACTGTGGCCAAGATGAATTTATACAATGTTGTTCTTATGAACTTGATATTTTCCATAGATTTGAGAAGCCGCGGGTTACGATTTATAAAACTTGTTATGTTTACAAAATTATGGTTTTATCTTGATATGATGATTTGACGTCTACCATGAGTTTTCTGTATTTATGGTTGAGATTATCCGATTTCGAGGAAGGGGAAACCGAATTCGTATACATGGTGGACCCAGTACGACTCCGAGGAGTAGGAAGTCTGTATAGGAAGACGGGGAGCCTAGCGAGGATGATCGATACCGGTGATAGTATTAGAGCACGGCGGATCTGGAGGATACCGACCGGGGCTATATTGAGATTGAAAAGAGGGCCGGTCTATGAGACGGCGCCTCAAATATTTCGATTTATGTGCAAATGATTGATACGGGATTTATGATGATTTTATTGATGATGTTGTTGACATGTGTGCATGATCCGTTATGATGCGCCGATTTTTACTTATGATGTATATATATGTTATCGCATATCATATTAGTAGTATACCTTATGACCGTAGGTATCATTATGCATTCGAGTTCTACCTTATGATATCTTTCTATTCACGAGTCCAAAAACTTGTTGGGATTTCACCCGCACGCGCTTTTATGGTTTGAAAGAAAAAGGTTTTTAGAAATGCGGTGCACGCGAGCTCGGTCTCGTTTTAAAATTTATAAACCATAAGTGCACGGCACATTGTAGCGAGCCGGTAAGTACGGGTCGATCCATAAGGAATTTGTGATTTGGAGTTGTCGTTAAAGGTTCAAGGAGAAAAAATTGAGTTTTGGCACAAAAATGAGAAAATACGAAGTTATAGAACACAGTTAAGAAAACGGACGTGGCTCTAGTTCGGATGGTTGAATCGTGGCGAATTCTTCGACACTCTCTTGATCATGAGTTGTTCCGTCCTTATGTTAATTCCGACGTGAAGGATGGATTGTCAAGGCGTTCGCGAAGCATAAGCAATCAAGATATTGAAGTTCAACATTAAGAACGAAACGAATCTGTATTGTTCTCACTTGCTGTTTATATGTCCAAGCATGAAGTATCGAAACTAAGCACAAGGTTAGCAAGCATACATCATCAACAAATACATAAATTAGCACATAAGAGCAAGTGGTTTAGCATTAAACTTGGTAAGTGAGTGGTGATAGTATTGGGTATATGAATGAATAAGGGTGTCAAGCAACTTGTTAACAAAATACCCCATCTAAACACTTGGAAACCTTAACACCAGTGTGATTCTAATCTTAACATTGCTTAAGGGAAACTTGGAGAGAATATAGTATGTGATGAGGCTACCAAGTAACCATGAAATCAAAATACCATATCAAACCAAAACCAATAGGTAATCTTAAACTTACAATCCCATTTTAAACACATTAAACATTCATAAAAGAAGGAGGAAGGCAAAACCATTCATCTCACATCCTCACCATCACCATAACCAAAGAGTTTACTCAAACATCACAAAAAGAGAAAATAAAACACAAGAGAAGAATATGTAGAAAACAAGTAAGTATAAGAAAACAAGTGCAATTCTTTATTCATATTTAGAAGGACTTGAGTACAAGATAACTTACAACTTCAACCTCCATTTTCCAAGCTCTCAAATGAGAGCTTGCAAGGGGAAGAAGAAGAAGTAGGCAAGCATTACAATCTGTTTTTCAGTTCGAGAATCTAACCAAGAACTTAATCTGAGATCTGCTATATATAGAAAACTCAAAATCAAAAGTTGCATATACAAGTGGACTAAATAGACAACAAGAGACCCACCAAACTTGGACGAGCCAATTTGGAGTCTGGGGCCCACCAAATTTGCGGCCCAGTGGAATTAATTTACGGCCTACCTTTTCACTGTAGTAATCTACTCTCAAGAGCATCTCTCTGTAGTCTCAATTTCTTGTAATTTACATATGGGTGAAATTTAGAGTAATGATCAGAGAAGGCAAGTGATCAAGTGGTGATAGTTCACACTTCAAATCAACTCTTTTTAAAACATTCCACTTGCACATCCACTTGCATGACACTATGATAGTGTTTGCCTACTTGGTGATGGTTCATGCCCACTTGGTCCATATGTATCATGATGGTGCACCCACTTGATCCGCACTTGATATTGATGTTGTATCATGTTGGACCAAAACTATAAAATATTTGTACACAACTTCTTTTGTTGCAAACTCATTTGATTTGATCTGTATTCTGTCCTATTTGCAGTTTCAGCTAAAAAACTATCATTTCTGTGTATGTTGTGTATAGTCTCTAGTGTTTTTGTCTGTGTACCTGTAATCTGTACTAATGAGCAGACACAAATTAAATAGCACTGTTTATTGACAAAATGATAAGAAATGGGCGGTATTAAAATGTAATAAAACGTGCTGAACACTAACTCACCCCCGTTGAGCCATAGTTTCTTGCATGACCGACCACTTGGATCAGTAACGGCTTGCTAGCACATTACTTTCTCCGGTGATTGCTTTTGTTAGATGGGTTACACAGTTGTATCGTAACCGTTTTTTGTATACATATTTACTCTTGTATCTAGTTATAAACTCTATCAACCACTTGTATTTTCTGGACTCAGAGACGAGACTTAGATGTTTATTGTTTTGGGCGCCGTACTCATGTGGAATCGACGTGATGTTTATATATCGAGATTATTGTTTTCTTCTTATAATTCTTCTCCTTGGACGTCGTATATTATTGTGTGGATTGTGTTTCCGCCGTTGGGCGTTAAGCTTGCTCCCCCGTGGGGAAGCTTCTTATATTTTGATGTTGTACAGGGTTTTCTTTAAAATTTACAACGGAGGTGCTGGCCGATTTTTAAATGATGTGTTTTCAATCAAACTTTACTTATATTTCAAAACAAACTTGATTTCATTTTAATAAACCTTTTTCAAAACTTCACCTCCACTGTTTCTTTTTAAAATGGTTTAGTTTCCTGGTTTTTGGCATACTTGGATTACGGTGGGGTCTACTAAACTTCAAGTGGTTCAAGTGCCGATCATGTGCCATTTTCGGGTCGTAACAAAGTTGGTATCGGAGCCATAGGTTTTACCTTTGTCGAGTCTAGGTTTGACCATGTGGACTCTAAGTTATAAGTTTGAAACTTAGGCTTAACCTTGCAGAATTTAGACATGAATTTAGGAGTCTTAAACTGGAACTTAGGTTTTTCCTTTGTTAAGTGTAGGTTTAACTATGTGGAGTCTAGGGTATGAATATTTTCAAATCTAGGCTTAACCTTACGGAACTTAGATTTAATTTTGGGGGTATTTGACCCGAACTTTCGTTACGTAGGTTGACCTTGGTATGATGGAGTAGGTAACTCAAGAAGAGTGACGTAGTGTACGTATGTTCCGCGGCATATTTACGATACGATACTCCGTTTAAGTGACCTTAGGATATATCTTGAGATTCTTCTTCGATTCTATACATTCCTTCGTTTCTGTTGTTATTTCCTCATCAACTCTTGTTTTCTTATTCCAGTCACCATGTCTACATGAGTCGAGAGGGCTGCGGCTAGAGATAAGGTCATGGAAGGCTTGTCTAAGACGAGGATTGACCAGGACAGTATTTCGGTGACACGAGAACAGGTTGATCCTCCTTCGCTCGATAGGATTCTCGTTTGAAGGAGAGCGTTCAGAATTTATACCAGATGGTCGGGTTATTAGTTGAGGTCTGCCGGACTCAGAGGCCTGATGTTGTACAGCCTACTCCGGAGGTCGTTGTGCTGCCTACCATTTAGACAGTCGTACCAGCCATTACTGGGATTATTAAGGTACCGCTTCCAGAGTTCATGAAGCTGAAACCACCAGTGTTTGCTGGCATGGATGTGGCAAAGGATTCTCAATCATTTCTTGAAAGTATGGCTCGGATATTTGTTGACCTATGAGTTTCACTCTATTTAGTTTTGATTATTTTACAAAAACAATATATCAAAGATATCATATGTTACTAACCATGCCAGATATGTTAAAGTGCTAAAATCAATAGATTTAGTCAAGTAAGAGAACAATCGAGACTGTAACCGGCACCACAATAGTAACATCAAACGATGAACGACTCTGAAGATCAAAATTCAAGTTCAAATGAAATATCAAAGAAGTTAAACAAAGGATGCATTCAAGACTTTTATTTTCTTTGAGTCTAGAGTCGATCTCATTGGTTAGAATCTCTTTTTCAATCTTAATTTTCTACACATTTTGATTAGAGTTTTCAAAAACCAAACCAAATCCTTTATAAATTTTAAAACATCATTGAGGACATCTGTGTTTTCAATATAAGACATCAGACGTCCCCTTGGGCATCCCCATGGATGTCCCCCTGATGTCCATCACAGTTGACGCCCCTTTTCAAAAATCTGTTTTTAGTTTGAATTTCAAACTACCAATGGCTATAAACTGCCAATAACGCTCATAACTCTTAGGAGCAGTTATTCTAACTGTCCTAACTTTCCATTTTCAAAATTCTATATAAAGGACCCATTTTCAAAAGAGTTTTCACCGAATCGTTGATTATCCTTTCAAGTTTTTCTCATTGAAAACTCTGTCATTCTCTCATTCTAAAAGTTTTTACTAATCTTTTAAGAGAAGAGATCTTTCAGGGTTTTAGATTTTTCTAGTTATTAGAATTAAAAGATCTCTGAAATTGTTGAAAAAGTTTCTGTTTTTAAACTTTTCTTAAAAATCTTTTAAGAACTTTAAATCGTTTTAAACGTTCTTAATCTCCAAAACACAATCCATTATCTTCTTTGAATTAAAACTTGATTTATCCTTTGAGATTAATAGAATTGTATTGTTGGTTTGGAAAGATTTGTTGAAAATCTTATTTGTACGACTTAGTGAAGAAAGGTCTAAAATCTTCACATTGTAAGGGTTTCGGACTTGAGCCTTTGGAAAAAGTATAGGTGTTCACCGCTAGCAAGTATAAAGGTTTTAAGATCTAAGCCTGGAAAATGATCTGGATTTCTCCACCCGTAAGGAATCACTGGATGGTGAGTTGAATTCTGAGTAGGAACTCTTAGGTGAGGATTAGCAACAGAGTTGGTGAACCCTAATTAACAATTCTCTGTGTCATTTATTTTTTATGCATTCTGTGTTTGTGAAATTATTTTATTTTTTTACTCTGATTTATATTCCGCTGCAAATTTCTTGAATCCGCACAATTGCACTGAGTTTACCATAAAACCTTATTCACCCCCTCTAAGGCTGCTTTTAATTGGTATCAAAGCCAGGTTACTCTGTTTTGTATGATTAACCTCTTAAGTATCCGATCCTATGGCAAACCATATGGAAGGACAATTCTCTAACCATCCTCCTTTGTTCAATGGTACCAACTATCAACTCTGGAAAACTAAGATTAGAGTTTTCCTTCAGTGTATAGATCTAGAAATTTAGACATTATAGAACAGCCCTTTGTCATCCCTACCACAAATCCATTATCTGATGCCAACAAGAGATCAATGACATTAGATGTCAAGACAATGAATGTACTTCATTACTCTTTGAATTCAGAAGAATTCAATAGAATCTTTATGTGTCAAATGACAAATGAGATTTGGACAACTTTCCAGACTGCCCATGAAGGAACTAGTCAAATTAAAGAGAATAAGATTAACCGTCTCATGCATGAGTATGTGATATTACAAATAAGTGACAATGAAATCATCGACTCTATGTATTCTAGATTCAACAATGTCATTACAGAAATTTTTAACCTAGGAAAGAAATTCGATGAGAAAAAAAAAGTGTTACAGGTTGCTAAGATCTCTAACGATCTCATGGCAAACTAAGATCACTGCCATCAAAGAAGCCAATGACATGACAACGTTGAAAGCCGACTCCCTGATAGGAAAATTAAAGACGTACGAAATGCAGCTAGGTGATCTAAAACAAAAGTAAGAGAAGGAGACTCAGAGGAAAAATATCACACTTAAGGTATCTACCAGTAAGCCTAAGCCTAAGAAAATATCTAGTGATGAAGAAAGCGACGATGAAGAAATGACCAATATTACTAGACACTTCAGAAAGTATCTGTTGTCCAGGAAATTCTCTAAGAAGAAAGGTACGCATAAATCTAATAAAAATTTTAATTCTATAAAACTCTTCGTTGTTTTGAATGCAATAAGGAAGGCCATTTGAAGTCAGAAATCCTACGCTTAACAAGGATATGTGGAAGTCTAAGAAGAATCAGAAAAGGGTTTGTTTGAGGCTATTTTAGACGATACGGATTCCAGAGACTCAGAAGTCGAAGAAGTTGCAAACTGTGCTTCATGGTATAAGAAGAGGAGGTAATTAATGATGACCTTGATTTAGAATCTTTTAGTAAACAAGATTTGATAGATTTTTGTCATTTTCTTAAGGATAATTATGATAAGGTTAATACTAAATATAAAATATTAAAGCCAAACATATCCACTAAAAATAATTTAGAAATATCCACAAAAAATAAAATAAAATAAAATAAATTAGAAAATGAAAAATTAAAATCCATAACTTTAACAAATGATAAATTAATTGAAACTAATAATACTTTAAATTTTGAAATTTTTAACTTAAAAAGAAAACTAGATTTAAAAGATAAAATGCTTTTAAATTCACTAAAAGTAAAGATAACTTAGATGTAATATTAGAACAATCAATCAAATATTGTAAGAAAGAAGGTATTGGATATGATAAATATTCTAAATTAGTTCTAAAAACTAAACCATTTAGGAGAAAATATTATTACATATATAGAAAGAAGTATAATAATTCTACGTGTAACAATTGTTGTATTGTAGGACATATATCTCAATACTGTAAAATTAAAAATAATTCATCTTACAAATATAATTTTTTCTCTAAAGACATAATTAAATGAAACAAAGATGATATGGGTTCCGAAGGTCACACTTTCTTCTTCTTGTTGTGCAGGACTTCCAAAGACGTGGCTGTCGTTGGATCTTTGATAGTGGATGCTCGAGACATATGACTGGAAACATTCAAAATTTCGAAACGCTATCAAGAGAAGAAAATGGCAATGTCACTTTTAGAGATAATAATAAGGTCAAAATCATCGATAAAGGTGATATTTCTTTTAATAATGCATCTAACACAACAGTAATTAAAGACGTACTATATATAGAAAACTTAAAACATAATTTATTTAGTGTTAGCCAATTTTATGATAAAGGTTATAACGTAATTTTTGAAAAAGATTTTTGCAAAATCCTATACGATAATAAAGTAGGTTTAACTTGTAAAAGATATCATAATATATATATTATTTACACACAAGATTTCAAAAATTCAGATATTAAATGTCTAATAGTAAACAATGATATAGATATGCTACTTTGGCATAGAAAATTGGGTCATCCCTCAATAGATATTTTATCCAAAATCTCAAAGAATAATCTGGTCAAAGATATCCCCAAGATAAAATTTATAAAAGGTAGGTTGTGTGATGCCTGTCAAAGTGGAAAACAAACCAAGACATCTCTTAAACCTGAAACTAATATATCAACTAATACTTCCTTACAATTATTTCATATGGATCTTTTTTATCATAGTCGCAATACAAGTTTAGGAGACAAATATTATGCTTATGTTATTATAGACGATTTTTCAAGATTTACTTGGGTATTTTTCTTTAAAACCAAAGATGAAACTTTTGGCATCTTTAAAATATTTTCTAAACAGATTCAAAACGAAATGAAGTTAAATATATCTAAAATAAGAAGTGATCGTGATGGAGAGTTTGGAAACCAAATATTCGAAAAATATTGTAAAAAGAAAGGTTTCAAACATGAATTCTCCTATGTCAGAACTCCACAACAAAATGAAGTTGTTGAAAGAAAAATCGTTCCTTACAAAAAATAACATATACCTTGCTCAATGAAAATAATTTACCTAAATATTTTTGGGCTGAAGCTATTAACACTTCATGCTACATTATAAATAGGGTTATGATTAGAAAATACTTAAATAAATACCCATATGAATTATTTTACGGTAAAATACCTAATATAAAATATTTTAAAGTCTTTGGTTGTAAATATTATATACTAAATACTCAAGATAACTTAGGAAAGTTCGATTCAAAATGTGATGAGGGAATATTTGTTGGTTATTCAATGACCAGTAAAGCCTATCGCGTTTATAATAAACGACGGCAAGATTTCGGGTGGCATCATCCATGCCAAATTAAAATTTTGCCATGCTTAAACAACCCTAAACAAGATCTTTATTTAGAGAATGATACGGAAACATCAAGTAAACAACTTTACTTCTAAGTGATTAGGGATTACAACTTTTGTAGTCCACTCATTCACTTCATAAGATCCAAGTTGTGGTTCCTTCGTTGCGATCATCAAGCTCCCGGACTCTTGAGAGGCTCCATGAGGTGAATGATGCATGCTTGCTTGAAGTCTTCACAATCCAAGATGATCTACGTCGAGACAACACGAACTCAAGGTTCCACTTCACTAATATGGAATTAGTGAAGCTAACACCCTAATCTAAATGGCTAGTATAGAAGAGGATGATGAAGTAGGAATTTTGCTCACTTTAGAATTTTTTTTTCTAGCTCTCTTGTCTTGAAGATAGTGATGAAAATTTTAACCATTTAAGAAAGCATGCACGTTCAATTTGATGGAACTAACTCCTTAAATCCTGAAAATATCACAGATGATGATGATTCTAACTTGTCAAAAAGTCTAGATGACTCATCATTAGACAAAGACTCATCATTAGACAAAGATGCTGAAACCAATTAATTAGAATAACAAGAGTAAGTAATTGATATTACTCTTCCAAAAGACTTTAAATTCAACAAAAATCACCCTAAGAACTTAATAATAGGAGATATAGATAAATGAGTAGTCACTAGATCATCAACGTTTAATTTATGCATCAATTCAGCTTTTATTTCAGTTATTGAACCGAAGAATTTTAAAGAAACTGAAAATGATGAGTATTGGATAATAGCAATGCACGATGAGTTAAACCAATTTGAAAAAAATAAAGTTTGGAAATTAGTTCCAAAATCCGAAGATAGACCAATAATTGGTACCAAGTGGGTTTTTAGAAAAAAAATTAGATGAGTCAGGGAATATAGCAAGACATAAAGCACGTTTAGTTGCTTAAGGTTATAAGTAAACCGAAGAAATTGATTATGATGAAACTTACGCTCTTATCACCAGACTCAAGGCTATTAAAATATATTAAGCTTTGCTTATTTTAAGAACTTTAAGGTCTTTCAAATGGACGACAAAAGCGCATTCTTGAACGGTAAAACAGAAGTAGTGTATGTAGCACAACCACCAGATTTCAAAAACCATAAACATCAAGAATACGTATATAAATTAGAAAAAGGGTTTGTACGGTCTCAAACAAGCCTCTAGAGCTTGGTATGAGAGATTAAGTATATTTTTAATAAAGATAGGATATATAAAAGGCATTGTTCACAAAACCCTGTTTACCAAAGTATATGGAAACGATATTATAGTTGTTCAGATTTATGTTGATGACATAATATTTGGTTCTACTAACGAGCAGTTCTTCCGAGAGTTCTCAAAATCTATGCAGAATGAGTTTGAAATAGTATGATGGGAAAACAAACCTCTTCCTCGGACTTCAAATTAAATAAAATCAAGAATGACTATTCATTACTCAGGCCAAGTACACTAGAGAACTTATCAAGAAGTTCGGTTCAGAGGATTCAAAGACATGTGAGACCCTAATGGCAACAACAACTAAACTTACCAAGAATGAAACTAGAAAGGCGGTAGATATAAGACTCTACCGAGGTGTCACACCCTACTTCTCGAAAGACAATAGTAGTCACGTGACGAGGCCCATGATGTATTTATTTCGAAAATGTCCTTTCTCGAAACAAATATGCTAAGCATATATAAGCAATATAAAAATGACAAGAATCAACATGAAAATGAAAATCCAACATTATATATTTACATTCCCAACTTTACAGAATTTAAATTGATACAAGCAATTTGAGCATGAAACATAAAATGGAAGTGCCTAAACAAGTGTCATACTGAAAAGGAAAAGCTAAATTAAATATGAAGATGAACAGAACTGGCCGTCCTCTTGAGATGTGAGTTGAGAGTACTCCTTTTTAACCGCTTCTAACTCCTCTGTCCCAAAATCACCTGACGAATATTCTAAAAAACAAAGATATGAGTGGAATGCCCGTCAGTGAACTTGCACTCGGTAAGTCCCAACAAGGATAAGTGTAGAAATGATGATGACAAGTGTATAAATTGAGAATTAATATCATTAAGCAGTGAACAAGTAACACTAACTATTAAGCATGACAATTCTATGTAACATAACATTTCTATTTAACATGGCAGTGTAACATGAACATGGCAAACAAATATAGCATGGTAGTGAAATGTAGGTATAGTGTCGGTCAACCTGAGCATGTATTAAGTAAAAGTGCCGAACATGAAATGATTGGCAATGTGTCCTAAGAGATCTCTACAAGGGTAAGTTAACTAACGTAACTTTAAGGGTGAAAGTCAACCAATCTCAGAGTATTCTCGAACTCAAGGGTAGAGCCTCAGGAGTAAGGAATCACGGGTCCGAACCAAAAGTGTTAGTAACGTGAATTCAACCTGTTGGTGGATGTTGCATACTATCACAACACTTATGATGAAGCGGAAGTGGCAAACGAAAATTTTCTTGCATGCAACACCCACTTTAACTCCCGGATCTTATACTAAACCATAACTAGCAACTTATCTAGAGGTGTTAACTGCTGAGATAAGGATTATACATAAGGAACCGGTCCTTCGGGTCTTCTTTCCGCTGCGAATCTGAGCTCCTTGGAAGTTTGGAACGATCTTGATATCCGATCACCTTTAGGACATAGATGATCCACTCGAGAGCTATGGATCAAGCTTCAACTGCTTCTAAAGAGGTAACTAAGAAGTCAAGTGTGCTAGAAGCGACTACTTAGATGACTTAGAGATAATCAAGAGGATTAATTGATCTTGAAACTCAATGAGTCACAATTCATGTGAAGGGTTTGGGTTTGAGGTTGAAGAAGGAGATAACTTTGGAGGGAGAAGGTGTATGTGAGAAATGAGAGCATCAAGCATGGAAAAATGATATGGCTATTGTTTTAATTATTGAAGCATACATTATTTTTCTCCAAAAATAATGCACCATACTTCAATAGTAAATCCAAATGAATATAAAATGCAATGAGCCATGCCTTCATTCATGCTTGGAAAAGTCTCCAAAATTCCACCTCATTTTTATTTTTCACAAAAACAAAATCCAATATGAGGTGTCTCCTTCTAGAATGTATTCTTGTACAATTACAAGAATACCCTTCACCGTATACCGTATAATAATACCTATATTCGTATTCTGAAAAATACGAATACAATGAGATAACAATAATCCAATAATATAATACCGGTATCCGGCTTAAACCAAAGCCTACTAGTATTATCCTTCCAATCATCATTCGTGTAGCCAGTACACGAATATGATCGAAACCCTGCCGTAACAACTTACGACCTCTACATATTTTGCCTGAGCCAGGAAACCCTCTGTGTGGGACTCTAAAGACTCGACAGTACGCTGGTAGTGGGTTTAACCACAAGCCTGTCAGCGGCACTAGCTGTGCATAACGGCTACCTAGGTACATGATGAAAAAGGTGGCCGACGAGTGAACTCATCCCAACCCCAACGAGCCTGTAAGCAACACTTATCGTACAATCCGGTTTCTTCGTCTGATACGTCGCATATGAAGTCTAGGGGTGGTAAACGTTAGACCCCAGTAACTTTATAAGTCATGCCGATATATGGCTCATAACACTTCGAGAAACTACTGATAACTCTTATCAGTAAATCTCAACAACCCTGGCTACGGATTTTCTATTATAGTCAATCGAGCATAGCGCTACATCAACTCCCTATACCGGAAGAGACGAAACCCCTCCTATCGCTCACTGCCTCCATACGACTCGAGACTGTAACCAAAATCCACATGTTTGCACGACTCAATAGAGCCATGGTAGGGAAGAAATCAAAGCACAGTGGGAACCACACAAGACACTATGACGATCTCGGGTCTACAGACTAACCTGTACAAGTGTCACCGGAGAACTGCTATCTGACGATAGGTATATATCACAACTAAGAGTTCTCGGCGAGTCCTGTTCGGTGTACCCATTTTCTAATGAGAACCTGTGTACAATTTTTGATGTCAAACACCAATGGTTTTGGGATCAACCATCACCTCCAGGGTCAAGAAACGTATACACTAGTCTACTCTGGAATATCGATGCCCTGTCTCGATACTCTCTCGACCAGGAACTGTTAAAGGATGTGCTTGAAGATTACACAAGCCCCACTAGTATGATCTACATCATAATCCTGGTAATCAAGTTAACATCCTAAGGGCTTCATCAACATGTATATAAACCAGATAGCATACTATCATTTTGAGCAAAGAATGTTTCTGTACATATACATGCCTAGCATCCTATATAATACAGGCCTTTAGGGCATACATATCCAACAATCTCCCACTTGCACTAAGGCCTATAGTGTAGGGGTTTGCTTAGCACTCTCACTAGGTTTTAACAAGCATCAAACATGCAATTTTAAAGATCTAGGGTGCTAACCAACCCGAACTTAGAATCGAACTAGAGGATTAGGGTAAAAAGCTAACAAGTATCACATACAAGTAAGTGTCTAACACTAAGAGAAAAGAAATACAACATTTGTAGACCTTTCTTCCTTGTCTTTAGCTCCGTGTAGATGTCCTTGACTCCTTGGTTCCACTCGAAGTATGCACACGTTCGCTTGAAGCCTTCGAAGTCCACAATGATCCACCACGGAGTTCCTTTACTCAAGCTCCTAGCTTCACTTGACCTAAGTGGAAGTGATGCAAACAACCTATACAAGTGGGTTAGACTAGTATAGATTGATGAAGTGGATAATAATCTCACTAAAAAAACATTTCTTTTTCTTTCTCTTCACTCACTAGAAAATGGTAGAAAGCTTAGAGGAAGAACGAGATGGAAATGGCTTAGCTTAAGCTCTTGAAAAATAAGCATAAGAATAATAATTGATATGAGAGAGAGAGAGAGAGTCACACTCACTCTTAACTTAACTCATGGAAAATATCTAGATATTTTTATGATTGAGTTAGTGGAGGATTAGAATTCAAACCATGGTTATTTAGATATTTTGGAAAGAAGTGTGTAGAAGAATAAATAAACCATGGATTAATATCTAATTTCTATTAACTCAATAATCATTAAAATATCATAATAGTTTCCATGTGAGTCTAGCATAGCCATCTCCAATGTATCATCAACCATGACACATGCACACATGTATGTGTGCATGCATATCCATATAAGCATTCATACATACATGCATACAATTAAAGAAAGGAATCAATAATGAGCTAATGGTCAATTCATATTAAATCAACACTTGATTTAATAATCCGGTCATATCACATACGACCCGACCAATAGAAAACGCCAGATTAAAATACGGTATCATATACGCGCATTTAATCAAGCTCCCGCGCATATCCCCATATGCGCCCCACATCGTTTTGCCTAAGCTCAGAAACCCCTTTGTGGGACTCTAAGACTCGTCAATAAGCTATCAGTAGGCAATGATCATATCACATACCTGCAAACCGTCAGCGGTACTAGCTGCACGTAACGGCTCCCAGGTATTGAACGAACAGAAGATCAACAAGCAAACTTGTCCAAACTCCCGTAGAGCCAACCAGCAACACTTACCGTACAGTCCAGTCTCTTCGTCTGATATGTTGCATATTGAGTCTAGGGATGGTATCATCGACCCCAATAACTCAATAAGTCATGCCGATGTATGGGCTATAACAGATCGAGAAACTACTGATAACACTTATCAGTAAATCTCATCAGCCCTGGCCATGGACTTCCTGTTATAGCTAATCGAGCACAGCGCAACATCAACCCCCAATACCGGGAGAGACAAAACCCCTCCTATCGCTCATTGCCTCCATGTGTCTCGAGACTGTACCCAAAATCCACCTGTTTGCACGACTCAGTAGAGCCATGGTAGGAAGGAAATCAAAGTACAGTGGGAGAACCCACAAGACTCTATGGCGATCTCGGGTCTATAGACTAACCTGTACAAGTGTCACCTGAAAAATGCTATCCAACGATAGATATAATACCATATATGAGTCCGTTCAGTGTACCCAGTCTCCACTGAGCACCCGTATACAATCTTTGATGTCAAACACCAATAGATATGGAATCATCCATCACCCATAAAATGGGTCAAGAAACATATACGCTAGTCTATTCTGGAATATCGATGCCCTGTCTCGATACACCTATGACTAGGAACATTTAAGGATATGCTTATAAACCACACTCGATACACCCACTAGTATGATCTGCATCATAATAATGGCAGTCAAGCAAATATCCTAAGGGCTTTATCAACATGTATCAAATGAACAGTATACACAATCAAGTGAACATGTTAAGATAAAGAGTAACCAGATAGCATACTATCATGTCGAGCAAGAAAGTCCTTTGAATATATATACATGTCCAAGAATCCAATATCAAATAATGGCCTCTAGGGTATACATATATCCAACATGTAGTTGGTGCAATAAGTTCCCACTATCTACATTAGAACCAGTTGCTGGTGTACCGCATGCCCAACATCTCGAACAGTCTCTCGAACTGGACTTGAGGGATGGCCTTTGTGAATGGATCTGCCGTGTTGTCTTTCGTGTCTACTCTCTGTACCTTGATCTCCTGGCGATCTATTATCTCCCTGATGAGGTGATACCACCTCAAGATATGTCTGGATTTCTGATGGGACCGCAGTTCCTTTGCCAAAGGTATGGCTCCATTGTTATCGCAATACAAAGGTATTGGGTTAGAAATGGATGAAACCACCTGAAGTTCAGAAATGAACTTCCTCATCCAGACTGCCTCTTTTGCGGCATCATTAGCAGCAATATACTCAGCTTCCATCGTGGAGTCAGCGACGGTATCTTTCTTGGAACTCTTCCAACATACCGTCCCTCCATTTAGGGTAAATACAAACCCCGAGATGGATTTACTGTCATCCTTATCGCTTTGGAAACTGGAATCGGTAAGGCCTCCATTTGGAGATCTCCGTTACCATACACCAAGAACATTTCTTTAGTTCTTCGTAAGTACTTAAGAATGTTCTTCACAGCAGTCCAGTGTTTCTCCCCAGGATTGGATTGATACCTGCTTACTGCACTCAGTGCATAAGCTATATCTAGACAATTACATAATATCGCATACATTATAGATCCTACCGCCGAAGCGTAGGGTATAATGCTCATGCGAGCCCTCTCCTCATCAGTCTTTGGAGACATCTCTTTGCAGAGGGTGATCCCGTGACAAGCGGGTAAATTATCTCGCTTGGAATCTTCAATACTAAATCTCTTTAGTATGGTGTCTATATACCTCGATTGGGACAATCCCAACAATCTCTTAGATCTATCTCTATAGATCCTAATTCTCAGAATACATGAGGCATCACCTAGGTCCTTCATGGAGAACCTCTGTGATAAGAACAGTTTGACCGATTGTAGCAAAGGAACGTCGTTTCCTATCAGGAGAATGTCATCCATGTACAATACGAGAAATGTGACTGTGCTCCCTAAAATCTTCTTATAAATATAAGGTTCATCTACATTTTTGATAAAACCAAACTCTTTGATTGTATCATCAAAACAGATGTTCCAACTCCGTGATGCTTGCTTCAATCCATAAATTGATTTAAGCAACCTGCATGCCTTTCCGCTGCTCCCACTTTCAATGAAGCCCTCAGGCTGATCAATAAAATCGCATTCATCTAAATCACCATTTAGAAATGCGGTTTTAACATCCATCTGCTAGATTTCTTAGTCGTAGTAAGCAGCAACAGCAAGTAGGATTCGAATGGATTTGAGCATTGCAACTGGAGAAAAGGTCTCGTCATAGTCCAATCCTGGTCTTTGACGAAATCCTTTTGCTACTAGCCTAGCTTTATAGGTCTCCACCTGTCCATCCACACCAATCTTTTTCTTAAAAATCCACTTGCACCCTATGGGTTTTACTCCAGAAGGTGCAACCTCCAAAGTCCATACTTTGTTGGTGTGCATGATTTCATTTCGGATCGCATGGCATCCAACCACTTTCCTAAGTCACTACTCATGATAGCTTGCTGAAAACTAGTAGGGTCATCATCATCTATGATGCAATCTTCTCTATCACCATCAATTAAAAAACCGTAGTATCATTCAGGTGGGTAAGAAGTACTACTAGATCTACGGAGTGGCTGAGGCTCGCTAGGTTCTATTGAAACTTCAGGTTCAACCAAATCGTCAATAGTTATTTGTGTTTCTGAAACTTCTTCCAGTTCTACCGCATTGCCAACAGTGTCATTTGAGAAAAACTCATTTTCCAAAAATGTGGCATACTGAGAAACAAACACTCTTTGTTCCTCCTTGTGGTAGAAAAGATACCCATACGAATGTTTAGGATATCCCACAAATTTACACAAAACCGATCGTGTCTCGAGTTTGTCTAGATTCTGCTTTTTAACAAAAGCAGGACAACCCCATATCCTAACTCGTTTAAGATATGTCCTCTTCCCATACCATATCTCATATGGAGTGGTAGACACGGTTTTGGTTGGAACCCTGTTCAATAGATATATCGCAGTCTCCAATGCATGCCCCCAGAACGAAAGTGGTAACTCAGCATTACTCATCATAGAACGTACCATATCTAATAGGGTACGATTTCTCTGTTCTGACACACCGTTGTGCTGTGGTGTGTAAGGAGGAGTAAGCTGAGAGAGAATCCCATTCTCTTTTAGGAAACCTAGAAACTATGTGCTTAGGTACTCACCTCCTCGATCCGATCGAAATTTCTTGATACTCAAGCCTGTTTGTTTTTCTACTTTAGATTTATACTCCTTGAATTTCTCAAAAGTTTCAGACTTATGTTTCAACAAGAACACGTGTCCAAACCTCGAGAAATCATCTGTAAATGTTATGAAGTAGGAATAACCGTTTCTAGCATGTGTAGATATTGGTCCACATATACATCACTATGTATGAGGCCTAAGAGTTCAGTAGCTCTTTCTTCGTGTCCAGTAAACGGAGTTTTGGTCATTTTACCTTTGATACAAAACTGGAAAGTCGCATAAGATTTATATTCAAAAGGATTTAAATATCCATCTTTATGTAGCTTGGTTAGTCTTGTTTCGTTAATATGACCAAGTTTACAATACCAAATGAAAGCTTCATTTATCTCTGAAATCTTTCTTTTGTTTGTGTACTGTATATTGAAAACTGTATGTTAATTTAGAACGTAGATCCCGTTATTTAATGTACCAGACCCAATCAACTATTGATTCAGGTTAATATTCATAATATTACTTTGTAACACAAAATTATATCTTTCATTGTCCAGCAACGATACTAATATAATATTACATAACATGGAAGGTACAAAATAACACGGGTTCAAAACCAATATACATCCAGATGGTAAACCAAGGTGATACTCTCCTACTGATATAGCATGTACAGAGGAACCATTTCCAACTCGGAGAGTGTGATCACCTTTCTTCAACACTTTGCTATTTCTCAGCCCTTGCACATAATTGCAGATGTGAGATCCTGACCCGGTATCTAATACCCAGGAAGCAGAGTTAATTGAAAAATAGTTTTCTGTTACAAACACACCTGAAGCGGAAGCATCAACATGTTTCTTCTTCATGGGCTCGACGAGGTACCCAATGCAGTTTCTCTTCCAGTGCTCAGTCTTGTGGCAGTAAGCATTTCCCTTTGCCCAATGCAGCAGCCCCTGTCTTGTCTTTCCCCGGTGCCTTTTTCACTGCACCTCTCGGTTTGATGGGATTCTTCTTTTTCGTTCCCTTGGCCTTAGCTTTCGGGATGGAAGAGGAAGATGGCCCAGCAACTAGAGCGGGAGTTTTCGCTGTTTTCAGCGTGCTTTCTGCACTCCTCAACATATTGAAAAGTTCAGGAAGTAACTTCTCTAGATTGTGCATATTGAAGTTCACTATAAACTGAGCAAAGGCAGGGGGAGACTGTAGAACAATATCAACATATTGCTCATTATCCATCGTCCATCCCAGGTCCTCTAGTTCTTCAATAAGACCAATTATCTTCAGCACATGGTCTCCCACAGGTGTACCGGCATCCATCCTCATCTGAAACAGCTTTCTAGAGGCCTCATAACGCAGGGTACGAGACTGCTCCCCATACAACCCCTTTGTATGAAGAAAGATGGATTGCACATCCATCTTCTCATGCTGCGTTGTCCATCGAAGCAAGCACAGGGCATTTAGACGTGGCACAGTCTATATCCCATGTCTTGCGGATTTCTTTATCCGCAACAGAAGAATCAGGGCCTGGGACGGGAGGGGCTTTAGCAGTAAGGACGTATGCAACCTTATCATAGATAAGGGCAATATTTACGTTCCTTAACCAGTCTTTGTAATTCGGTCTCGTGAGTTTATTTTTGTCTAATAGAAGCTTAAGTCTCGTCATAGGTATCTTCCATTAGGAGAGAGAAAAGAAGACACTCAGTGATTGCTCTTGCATGATTAGATTGGTTATTAATCTTGTTTAATCGATGTCTCCTACTGCTTTTTATCAATTTTTCCTTCAAACCTTAAAAAGAAAATTAGCCATGATTAATTACAATCTACAAGTTCGCTAACCGGTCAGCCTGGCCAGTGTCGGTACTCCGAAAGAGGTTTCCCGTGCTTTCACACGGACCTAATTAAAATAAACCTCGTTTTTCCAGAGTCATAACCCCGTTGACACCTTTCTAGTTACCTACTGGATTAGCTAATTGTAAAGTGTAAGACTCTCTCGGGAGTATCTTTAACTCACAGTGGGATCGGGATCCAACTATCAAATAGCAAGAATGCAATCACATTGCAAATTTTAACTCTTGAAATTCACGATATGGTTTTTACCCCTAGTGTCTTATGAGCTTAACTATGGTCAACAAATCAAAAGCACTAGTCAAGTTCTACCTGTAATTTCGTGATTGATTTAGACCCACCCACATGACCCTTAACTATGGTCAACAAAGTAATGCGAATGTCCTAATCGATCACATCACATGCTTTGTAGGAAGACAACACTTAGCTACCGTACACCACACCTTAACTATGGTCAACAAACGTGGCACGAATACTAAATACTCTGCTTCCTAAAATGGTGGAGGGTTATGAATGGTTTTTATGAAAACCTTTAACGTTTTGAACTTGATATAATTGTAGAATCGAGTGAAAGGAGTGGTTTAAGCTCCATTTAAAAATCGAAAATTTTTGTAGTATCTTTCTAGTTTTGCTAAAGATGTCACTCTCGGTGAAGCGATCTCGGCTCTTTCCTTATCGAATGAGGTGCGGATATTCATCAAGGAATACCACTATGCAGTGTAAAAATTAGATCAACTATCAAAACAATATCGAGTGCTTTGTAGCATTTGCTAGTTTCGCTAAAGGGGTCACTCCCGGTGAAGAGATCTTGGCCCTTTCCTCATTGAATGAGGTGCTGGATATTCAGCAAGGAATACCACTATGCAAAACAGAAACTAGAGATACCCTTTTTGAAAAAGTTTGATTCTACAACATCTTTAGGTTTCTTAGATTAACATTAATCTCATCAATGTTATCCCATCATTTACATTTTCTAAACATCACAGAAAAGAAACGAAAATAGAACGTACGCTTATGCCATCCGCATTCGCTACGGGGCCTCGTCTTACACCGTTAGGTTACTTAACTAACGCCAGAACGGGGGCTAGACTAGCGCGGGTGAAAAATATAAGCAACGTTTATTATATACCTCATATATAAATATCCATGCGTCACACGCAATTATAAACATTCCAGATCACAGATGAATGCATTGGATATACTAGGAATTCCGTGTTTCGTTTAAGCCATGAACGAAAGACAGATTCCACGGTCGTGATAAATAGCCAAACCCCACCCTAGACCCCTACGAGTGCGACAAACTACCCGCCAAATTCCTGAAGTGAAGCAACCTCCCTCAATGAAATGAGTAGACCACTCGGCACTTCGAAAACCCGGTAGTTTGTGCACCCCACCTTGGGTCTATCCTAAGAGCAAAAACAGTAAAAAGAAATAATATAATGGTGGCTACAACCTCAACTCGGATGTGCCCCGCAAAAAAATATTACATCGCTTTTTACAAATTACAAGAATGAAAGAAAAGAAAAACACTCTTCTCACATCCCTGGCTATTCATCCACGACAATCCAACACATTCATATACACATACCATCACATGATATGCATATGTGCAACCCCCACTAATCGTCGTATAGCAATTAGTGGACATTTCAAACACATATCAAACAAACACAGAAAACCCGATTAGCCAAATACTTAGAATTTCGATTGATGATTTAAAACCGTGTCAACACTTGCCACAATCCAGTACACAAACAACTTTGTGTAAAACCCAGATATTCCAGAAACCATATTTCCTTATTCAAAACACACTGCAGAAAAACGAGTCGACTCGGCCACGACTTGGCCATGGAACGGCAGCCAAACACCGAGTTTGGCCGCGGTTCCGCTGCGTTCCTGACGAGTTAGAACCTCGTTTTTCTACAGTATTCTTAGAAAACCTTGCATGTATTTTTAAGGCCTATGAAATGATTTTTTGAACACTTTAAAAAATCGACAACAAGCAGGGCAGAAAATGTGTTTTCTGGAGAAAAATCCATGATCGAAGTTCTAACTTTTGGCTAACTAGCTAGTTATGGTTTGGTTAGGCTCCGATACTATTTTGGTGGATGTTGCACACCATCACAACACTTCTGATAAGACGAAAGTTGCAAACGAAAATTTTCTTGCATGCAACACCCACTTTAACTCCCGGATCTTATACTAAACCGTAACTAGCAATCTATCTAGAAGTGTTAACTATTGAGATAGGGATTATACCTAAGGAACCGGTCCTTCGGGTCTTCTTTCCGCTGCTACTCTGAGCTCCTTGGAAGCTTGGAGCGATCTCGATCTCCGGTCACCTTTAGGACATAGATGATCCATCCGAGGGCTATGGATCAAGTTTCAACCTTTTCTAAAGAGGTAACTAAGAAGTCAAGTGTGCTAGAAGTGACTACTTAGAAGATGTAGAGATAATCAAGAGGATTAATTGATCACATAACCTAATGAGTCACAACTCATGTGAAGGGTTTGAGTTTGAGGTTGAAGAAGGAGATAACTTTGGGGAGAGAAGGTGTATGTGAGAAATGAGAGCATCAAGCAAGGAAAAATGATATGGCTATTGTTTTAATTATTGAAGCATGCATTATTTTTGGAGAAAAATAATGCACCATATTTCAATAGTAAACCCAAATGAATATAAAATGTAATGAGCCATGCCTTCATCCATGCTTGGAAAAGTCTCCAAAATTCCACCTCATTTTTATTTTTCACAAAAGTAAAATCCAATATGAGGTATCTCCTTCTAGAATATATTCTTGTACAACTACAAGAATACCCCTCACCGTATACCATATAAATATACCCATATTCATATTTCGAAAAATACGAATACAATGAGATACCAATAATCCAATAATATAATGCCGATATCTGGATTAAACCAAAACCTACCAGTATTATCCTTCCGATCATCATTCATGTAGCTAGTACACGAATATGATCGAAACCCTGCCATAACAACTTACGGCTTCTACATCTTTTGCCTGAGCCAGGGAACCCTCTGTGTGGGACTCTAAAGACTCGACAGTATACTGGCAGTGGGTTTAACCACAAGCCCGTCAGCGGCACTAGCTGTGCGTAACGGCTACCCAGGTACATGACGAAAAAGGTGGCCGACGAGCGAACTCATCCCAACCCCAACGAGCCTGTAAGCAACACTTACCGTACAGTCCGGTCTTTTCATATGATACGTCGCATATAAAGTCTAGGGGTGGTAAACGTTAGACCCCAGTAACTTTATAAGTCATGCCGATGGATGGCTCATAACACTTCGAGAAACTACCGATAACTCTTATCAGTAAATCTCAACAACCCTGGCCAGAGATTTGCTGTTATAGCCAATCGAGTATAGCGCGACATCAACTCCCTATACCAGGAGAGACGAAACCCCCCTATCGTTCACTGCCTCCATATGACTCAGGACTGTACCCAAAATCCTTTAACGTAATGAACTTGATCTCGTTGAAGGAATCCAAGTGGTTTTACAAATATATAATGGCGTAATTTTTCGCTAAAGATGTCACTCCCTATGAAGGGATCTCGGCTCTTTCCTCATCGAATGAGGTGCATGACATTCCAAACGAATAACACGATACAAAGCAAAAGGAAACGACTATAGTAAAGTAATTACGATGACGCAAACTTTCGCTCAAGGGGTCACTCCCTATGAAGGGATCTCGGCCCTTGCCTCGTCGAATGAGGTGCAGGATATTCCCAATCGAATACCACTGTGCAAAGCAAAAGAATCGTCTGTAATGTCTGTTTTTAAAAACTTGGGTCCAATAATATCATATAGGTTTATTTTCTTTTGCATTGATCATAATCAACGCAGCCCCATCAATTAATCCATATCACACCACAGAAAAGGAATGAAAATAAATTGTACGTAGATACCATCTGCATTCGCCACTAAGTCCCGTCATCACCCGTTAAGTTACTTAACTAACGGCAGGGCGAGGACTGGATTAGCGTGGGTGCAAAACATATACAACATCTACTAGTATATATATAAATATATATAACATTCGTTCCAGGCATGATATAAGCAACATCACAGAATCTCAGCCAAGCAAAACAGAGTGGTGGATGATCTTGGAGCGACGGGTTTCCTTTGAGCCGCAAATGAAAACCCTACGTTCCCCGATCGTGTGGATAGCCTGTGAAATTAAAACCTGGACCCCTACGAGCATGGCAAATTACCCGCCAATCCCAGAAGTGAGGCAACACCAATCAACAAAATGAATGGGTCACCCATCACTTCACGGAATCCGATAACTTGAGCACCCCACCTTGGGTCATCCTATACCCCCTACGAGCGGTGAATAGCCCGCCAATTCTAGAGTAAGGCCCCTCCTTCTCAACGCCATGAGATGCGGGACCGTTGCCCTCTAGACCCGGCTATTCGTGTACTCTACCGCGGGGTAATTCTACTATAGAAAAGAAAAGTATATATACAATGGCGACATCGACCTCAATCCGGTCGTACCCCAATAAAGGAATCTACAGACGGACAGAAACGACAGTCCACATATCGGACGCTCGCCCCGCAATACTGAATATACAAATGAATCTGAACTGTACTACTACCATTGCACTGTAGGCTATTCACCACGACAATTCAACCACAATATCAGCACAATCACAGAACATCAATATGAATGTCATGTTCGCAAACTCGTCTAAAAGAACATATAGCAGTTAGATGGGTTATATCGATCAAATGACATTCACGGTCGAAGATGCTAATTTAAGTACTGATAAACACACAGTTAAAATTTTGATCGACTAAAACTTTCCAAGCTGGCCCCAAATGCAAAACAGCACTTTAAACAAATTTAGGCCAAAACTAAATATCACAAAAATCATATTTCCAAGTCAGAGAGTGCCAGAAAAAGTTTGGAGCAATGTGTCCACAAGATGGCCGCGGAACCGCCGCAAAAAAGCACCTATTGCGGCGCTTCCGCGACCATTTAGATGGTTCACTTGCCCAAATTTCTTGTGGTCCCCTACAAATGCCTGCACGTATTTTTAAGATACACAGAAAGATTTTTTGAACATTTTTCAAAATCGACAGCAAGCATGTGAAAATGGAAAAATGATTTGGAAAATTTGGTCGATCGATATTCAAACTTTGTGCAAACTAGCTAGTATTAGTTTATGGGTGGCTCTGATACTATATTGGGTTTCGCCGGCGCCCTGGCCATCTACCGTGGCCGATGCGGAATAAAAACTGGCGTTTAAAATTTTTGGTGCAAACGAAACCACGCCCAAGATCGAAACTATAAACCTATACTGGCAATACTAAAAGAGCTAACTACTAGGTTAGAATGTTATACCGAATGAACCAAGTCCTTCGGTCTTCAACCATGTTGCCAAGCTCCTCGAGGTGTCCTGAACTGGTCGTTGGTCTTCCTCCATCGAAGACAATCCACCCGAGGGATGTAGTAATGGTTTTAGCTCCACATTAAGGATGCAAGTAAAGCGACTAAGGTTTCTAGATTGATAATCTAGAAAGCTTAGGATGTAGTGTGTGTTCAAAGTGTTTATCTATCTTATCTCACCTTCTCTCATGATTCTCAACACATGAGAGGGTTGAGAGGAGGTGAAAGATGAAGGTGGAGGCATTTCAAGAAAGCTCATGGAGAATGAAGCTAATGGTGAGGGAGATGAAGAAAAACTCATGCTAAAAAATAATGAGCCATCCATGGAGAGAGAAAATCAAAAGACTAGGTTTTGTAAAACAATATCTTTCATTTTAAAATTGTGCCCATACTTAAATAGTATGCACAAATGAATTAATAATTCATTTGTGCACACTATGCAAGCATGGTCCTCACCATACTCCCATCAAGTCTTTGTCACCTTATTTATCCATTTAAAATAAATGGTCAAACCCTAAAATGAGGTGTCCACCTTCTAGAATGTTTTCCGGAAAAAATACGGATTACATTCTACTGTATATACATACCCGTATTCGTACCGAAATACGAATACCCAAAGAGATAGAATAACACAAAGAATATAATACTAGAATATATATATCGAAATATATATACGTAAATTATTAAATCAATACCAGATTTAATAATCCGGCTCAAACCCGAGCCGGCTAGTATTATCAACTGTCCGATCGAAAGTCCGGGTACATAGTACAATCAATCGATCGGAACCCTGTATGTATCCAATACGGCTACTACATCATTTCGCCAGAACAAGGAAAACTCTCTGTGTGGGATCTAAAGACTCGTCAATACGCTGGTAGCGGGTTTAACCAAAAGCACGCCAGCGGCACTAGCTGTACGTAACGGCTACCCAGGTATTGAGCGAAAGGAAGGCCGACGAGTAAGCTCATCCAAACCCTTACTGAGGCTGTCCATGACAATCTCCATACAGTTCGGTCTGTTCGTCTAAGAGTATCGCATATCGAGTTTAAGGGGTGGATAAAGTCAGACCCCTAATAACGCGACATTTCGTGTCGGTATGAAGCCCATCACCCTTGAGAAACTACTGATCCAAATCAGTAATTCTCGTCCACCTCGGCCGAGGATTTCTGGTGATGGCCACCCGTGCACAACGCGACATCAACCCCTAATACCGGGAGAGACGAATTCCCGACGATCCGCTCACACAACGCGACATCAACCCCTAATACCGGGAGAGACGAATTCCCGACGATCCGCTCACTGCCTACATATGGCTCGGGACTGTACCCAACTAAAACTTATTTACACGGCTCCTTTGAGCATGGTAGGGTAGTAATCAAAGTACAGTAGGAACTCACATGAGAAAAATGACGATCTCAGGTCGACAGACTAACCTGTACTCATGTCACCTGGGAATTGCTATCTGACAATAGGTATAATACCAACTAGCATGTTCCCGGCGAGTCCGTCCAGTATACTCATAACCCAATAAGCTCATGTATACTATCTTAGGTGACTAACTGATACCAATAGCTTGTGAGACCGGCCACCGTCCCTCGTCGGGGTCTCGATAAGTATACACTAGTCTACTCCGGAGTATCGATGCCCAGTCTCGATACTCTCACGACTAGGGACATTTAAGGATGTGCTTATAGACCACCCAGCTCCAACGTATATGATCTGTTGGAGATAGTGCCCTCAGATTCAATTATTGGATCGCTGGTACGTGATTGCAATGATTGCGGAGGACCTATACCGGTAGGACAGTCTTACTCGAAATGATAGTATGCTATCTGGTTTACCTTTATCAGTCGTGTACATGTTCAGGTGACTGATTACATGTTACACTTTGATAGAGCCCTTAGGATCTTGCTTTACTACCAACTGTATGATGGCGATCATATACGTGAGAGTTGGGTAGTTTATACGCATATCCTTAATTGTGGTCCCTAGTCATGGGAGTTTCGAGACAGGGCATCGATACTCCGGAGTAGACTAGTGTATACAGTCGAGACCCCGACGAGGGGCGGTGTCCGGTCTCACAAGCCACTGGTGTCAGTTGGATCACCTAAGATGTATACAGGTGCTCATTGGGTTATGAGTCCACTGGACAGGACTCGCCGGGAACCTGCTAGTTGGTATTATACATATCGTCAGATAGCAGTTCCCTGGTGACATGTGTACAGGTTAGTTCATCGACCTGAGGTCGTCATTTGTCTCGTGTGAGTTCCCACTGTGCTTTGATTTCTACCCTACCACGGCTCAAAGGAGTCGTGCAAACAGGTAGTTTTTGGGTACAGTCCCGAGCCACATGGAGGCACGTGAGCGGATCGGCAGGGGATTCGTCTCTCCCGGTATTGGGGGCGAGATCGTGCTGTGTCTAGGAGAGCCATTACACAAAGCCCACGGCCGTGGCAGGAGATTTACTGGTAGGTACTCCAGTAGTATCTCAGGGTGTTATTGGGCTACACTCCGACACGACTTATACTGCTATTGGGGGTCTGACGTTACTAGCCCCTTAGGCAGATATACGATACTCATAGACGAACGGACCGGACTGTATATACATTGTCGCTGTTAGGCTCAGTAGGGTTTCCGGATGAGTTCGCTCATCGGCCTCCCTTGAGGTCAGTCCATGGGCAGCCGTTACGCATAGCTAGTGCCGCTGACGGTTTGTGGTTAAACCCACTGCCAGGGTACTGACGAGTCATTAGAGTCCCCCACAGACAGTTTCCCAAGTTCGGGCGAAACGTTGTAGAGGCCGTATGGTTTTATGGCAGGGTTCGGAAAATGCACGTGCGTTTACGCACGTGTCACTTTTCGGGCAGATGATACTGGTCGGCTTTGGTTTAAGCCGGATCCGAGTATTATACAGAGTAGATATAATATCTTTGTCTCAGTTGCATTTGTATTCGGTCGTAATACAAATGCGGGTATATTTATACAGTTACGGGGTTGTCCTGAAATTCGTTTAAGGATCACTTTTGGAAGTTGCCAGTTTCCAGTTTTCTATCAGCCGTCTTTTAACATTCGGTTAAAGACGGATTTATCTTTTCTTGGATGAGAGTGAGTCATGCTTCTAGAAAGTTCTAGAGAGGGTGACTTGGCATGGTGCCGTTAGTGCTTTAATGGAGCCATTAATGCAATGGTGACTAGGTTAATGAATCACCATTTGCATTAATGAGGTTTTGTTTGCATGAAGGATATTTGTGGTTGATCTTTTCTCTTGTGGTCACTCTCCCCTCTCCTACACTCACCTCCCTCTTTCTATATATGGCCGGCCCCTTCTCTCTCTCACTCACTTGAGGTTTTCATTTGGTAAAAAGATTATGATAGTATTTGGGGTGCATGGAAATTTCAAAGCCTTTTTCATTCCATCACCCGTTTCGAGTGGCAACTTCATTAACCGATCGTCCACGGATTTGGACGAAGTGAGACAAAGTCATCTACTCATTCTCTACATCATTCTTGGTCGTCTCTTTTAGCAAACTTGACGACCGAGTTGCCTCGAGTCAGAGGCGGGAGCCCGTTTAAAGAATCAGTGACGTGGTGCCACCTGGACGAGCAGATCAGAGATCGAAAAGATCGGAGCAGCCGCAACGGAGCGTGGGATGATGGTTAAAGAACGAAGGACTAGGATCGTTCGGTATAACCTTTCTACACTCTTTACAGTTTGTTAGTTTAGCAATAATGGCAGATCCGGGTGAAAGCATACGATAGCGCTAGTTAAAAAGTTTTTTGTTCCGCATTTGGCGTCTGTAGACGGCCGGGGCGCTACCGTAGACTTACATGATCGCCATCATAATGCTGGTAGTCAAGAAAGAATCTTATGGGCTCTATCAACATCTAATAGTGATCTGTAATGCCACCTAATGCATGTACATGATGATAAAGAAAAACCAAATAGCATACTATCATCTCGAGTAAAACTGTTCTACCCGTATAGGTCCTCCCTCAATCATCACAATCACGTACCTGCGATTCAATAATTGACTTGAGGGCACTATAGCCAACAATCTCCCACTTGCAGTTAAGGCTAATTATTGCGGTGTCGCATACTCACAGCTCGTATGATACCGAACACCCAACTTCTCTACTAATCAGTCTCACAAAGCCCGTTTGTGAAACTATCGCGTTCGAGAAATAGCCTCAGTGAGTGGATCCTCTCCAATTTTTCTTTCTTTATCTCTCTATATCTCAACTTCACGGAGAATGACTATCTCCCAAAATGAGCGATACCTGTCTTAGAATTTGTCTGGATGTCTGATGGGACCCAGTTCACTAATGAACTCCAAATCCAACAAACTTCTTAGACTGTATCTTCCACCGAATTTAATCAATATCCTGCGCCATGCCTTCCTCGGTATCCGCTTGGACCACCTGTCCAACATACCGCCCCTTAAAAAGAGGGAAAACTACAACTCTGACAGCCACTCTGTCATCCAGGTCATCTTGGAAGCCTAAAATGATAACCGCCTCCTAAAAGAGGCTGTCGTTACCATATACCAAGAACATCTACTTATGTTCATGACTGCTTCCCAACGTTTCTATAGAATTGGATTAATATATATGCTTATTACAGCTAGTGCAAAAGCAATATCTGGTGTGGTACTTGACATTTCATGATTGACTCAATTGCCTAAGCAAGTAATATGCCAATCATGCAAATCCTTCTCCTCATCAGTCGAGAAGACATCTCTTTAGAGAAGGTGACTCCATCACATGCGGTTACACCACCACGCCAGGAGTCGTCCATTCTAAAACACTTTAGAATAATGTCAAAGTATCCATATTTGGACACTTCCCAAATCTAGATCTAACACCATAGATCTAGTGACCAGAATCCCTGATATTTTATCCAGATCTTATGTGGAGAAGCACCATGTGACAACCACAGTATAACCGAACGTAGTATAGAAAGATCTCTTCCTACTAAGTGCATGTCATCCAAATACCAAGACATCACTCCCTATTACCTTCTTACCAGATCCATCCGTTATTCTGACGAAGTCAAACTCTATGACTGTCACATCAAAAATAGATGATCTATCTCCGCTATACCTGCTTTAGATTATAAATAGACACAAGCTTCCTGCCCTATATGCTTCTGCTGCTCCCACTGACTACAACAACCATCTGGTAGAGTCATATACACGTGCGCTTCTAAAGCTAATTTGGACGACGTTATACTCATCCTCCTGCCAGATCTCATAGTCTAGAACAGCAGCAGTGGCAAGTTTGGGTAAACAAAACCTCCCTATCACCGTCTTTGAGGAGACCGAAGTATCTCTCGGGTGCCTGAGATTATCCACCAAATCTGCAGAGTGGCTAATGGATTGTCGAATCCAATTAAGTCTTTAGGTCCTACTAAATTTTCAGTAATCGTTTGTGGTTCTGGAATAACTTCCAGTTCTACCATACTCCCACTAATGTTTTCTGAAAAAGAATCCATTTTAGTAAAACTGGTGGCGAGTCAAGAACAATTTAACTATTGATCTTCCAGAATGGTAAAATGTTAACCCTCGTCAAAGCACGGGATAACCTACAAACTGCCATTACTGAAACATGCCTTGAGTTTATCCAGAGTCTGGTTTTAAGTATTAGCCGGATAACTCCATATACCTTAACATCGTTAAGATATGAATCCATTCTATATTCACTATAGAAACAAAGGCACTAATTTAATTGGAATAAGATTCAAAGATCATGCAGCTGTTTCCAGTGCATATCAACTAAATGGAAGGAGGCCAAGCAGCATTACTCATATAGGAGTGCATCCACATATGAGTAACCTGAAAGAGAAGCAAGTTCTCAAAAACCATTACTTACGACGGAATACCTCGCACAAGTATCTACATCTTCGATTACCTTGAAGAATCCTGATACTTTGCAACATATGGTTCTCTACTTTATTCTTATAACTATAACTTCTCAAAACTTGGACCTTATATTTCAACAAAATACTTGTCTAAAACTAGAGAAGTTAAATGTAAACAGAATATAGTATGAGTACCAACCTCTTTGTTCTAATGGACACTGGAAAACATACAATACTCTGTATAAGTCCGCTGAGTTCAATAACTCAAACTCTGTGCGTCGTAGGTTGAAAACTGTGTTATGGTTAAGAAAAATTATACCGTTGTTGAATGCTCCTTACCTAATGTTTCCCCCAATTAGAGCAAAGTGTAATATTTCAAAAAAATAAAATATTATTTTTGGGAATTTTTATTATTAAATAATATTATATTGAATATTTTAATAAGGCGGTATAATTAAATACCGATAAATTGGGAAAAAATTTGAAAAATTATGGAAATTACTAAAAAGAGGGTGTTTGAAGTGAATTATGCAAATTATAAGTTTTTATGATTAATTATACGCTATTCAGTGCAAATCGCGATTAAAAATCGCTAATTGGGCTTTAAACGTGTTTTGTGCACATGACTTGCACATGTCATTTTAACACTTGTTATATTTTTTTCCTACATGATTTTTGGGTGTATGGTTATTTGTTTTGGGTTTACTATTGAGGAGAGAAGAAAACAAAAGAAAAGAAAAAGGAAAATGGAAATGAATATAGTATTAGGCATGGGCATGAGAGAGAGTGGGAGAGGGTAAGGGTTTAGTTGACTTGGTCATTCTCTCCTCCATCTTTTTACTTCATTTTTCCCTCCTTCTTCAGCCCAAGGCAACACCCTCTCCTCCACCATCTTCAATCCTCTCAAACACCATCAAAACAACCTCAAAACTTAATCCCCACTTCATTAAAAATGTGCATGAGCTCACTAACAACACATTGGACCAAGAAAGCTTGCATTTTGGACATTTGGGGCAACTCAAGAAAATTCTTGAGTTACCAAATGAGGTATTCTCCTAACCATTAGCCTAGTTTTTCCATTGCTTTTACATCCATGTTAAATTAGAACCGATATTGTGTGGTTTTGGGAAGTTTGAAAACTTGAGTTGAGGATTAGGGTTTTAGTTGAACCCAAAGGTGAATTTAAGGTTATTAGAGGCTATACAACCCCTGTGGTGATTGATTGGAGACCTAAACAAGAGACTAGAACCCGAATTAGCGAACTTAAAAATCCCCGACATCGTATTTTATGGATTCTGTGAGTGTAAAAGGAAATCTGCTAACACCCGGGTGATCTGAAAATTATCTTGCAAGGACAGTGATACATGCAGGCAATCTAGGACCCCCCACTGAAACCCTAGACCCTGACTCCACTCTATGGCCACAAATTTAATCCTTTTGGCCGCAAATTGCGGCCAGACCTGGTCCAAATGGGTTCGTGTTTGGTCTGTAGCTCCATCTCCTGTAAACTAGACCCTTGGCATATGCAAAATTGGCTAATTTGACATAGAGTAAAATCTGGGACCATTTTCAAGAGTTGCTGTTTTGATTCGGGGTTTCATTTTGCGTATTTTGAAAATTGTATTTTTGTGATTTGTGTCGTATTCGATCGCTTGACGTTTGTACGTCGAAATCGAGTGTTATTTGGTGGTTTTGAAAGCGTAGTCCATAGGTTCTAACCTATAGGCTTTTAGCATGTCGTTTTGATTTTCCGATAAGATTTTAATACGCATTTGGGATGCGTTATGATGTGTAGGTACCCCACGAAGACTTCGAGACGACAAGTAAGCACGTGGCGACGTCGGCAACGGAAAGCGAAGAGCAAGGTGGGTAGATTATATCTACGGAGGAAGTCGGGTGGATGGCGTATAGTACCCCCGTAGTTCGATGTTTAGTATGCTATATTATATATATATATATATATATATATATATATATGATAGCTTTATGTGTGACATGGATATTCAAGATATAATTAGGTGTTAAATGGTTAGATTAGGGTTTTTAGAAGTAAACTAGTATAGATTCTTAGTTGCGAACCCTAGAATAGGTTTACACCCACCCACCCACACACACATGCTTACTTTTTATACTTGTGCGTATATGGAGATACGTATATATATACACACATAAGTATGGGACGATGTGTATATATACACATATACCTACACTTGGATGATGAGGATAGTGGATGATATTTGGAGATGAGTCGATGAGATTGGGTATGGTGTCATGAGATCGGTGATATGATGTAGTTCGTATTATGAGATACGACATGAGTTATAGCGGGCCTTTAGGCGTGTGTTTTCATACACGCACGCGCGCGCGCACACACACACACACATATATATATGGTATCATTTCGTACAAGACTTAGATCAGTACCCTCTGTTCATGAGATATGATGATAAGGATACCAGATAATTGATGAGATAAATGTGAGATTCGACCCGTACCCAGATTTGGGAACCGCAAGATATATTTTAAAACTGGATTCATTTAAAAGAGTTGTTTTCCCCTCGATGTGTGCATATTACTGTTTTATGTTGCATGATATGCAGATATGCTTACATTTCTGTTATATGTCGCATACATCATGCTTTAGATTATACACATTGAGATATTTGTTTTCATGAGATTTCTGGATTTGGGAACCGTGGTTATTTCAAAAGAGAATATGTATTGTTTTAAAAACCCGGTTTTCCTTGATATGATATTTCAGTGTGTCCACCATGTGTTTTCTCGGTTCTGAGACGTATGACATAAGAAACCCAATTCGAGGAGTTGGATGAGCCCGATTGCGGGTACATGGTGGACCCGATATGGTTCCCCGGGGCGAGAACGGATTGCTGTGCTGCAGACGGTGAGCCTGGCAGTGGGACTACTACCTACCGGTGATAGTATTTGGGCTCGGCGGATATCCGGAGGATACCGATCGGAGTCGAGAGATGATATGGGCCGATCCGGACTGACGGAGCCCGATATATGAGGATTTACGTGCCGATGCTGAGCACGGGTTTCATGATGTTTTCGAGTGTCGATACTGGACACTTAGGTTCCATGATTTTAATGTGTTGCGAGGGACACACATTGATTTATATCCTCATACTTCTATGCATATGCTTTATTATATTGACATGCATGATGTTTTGTGTCATTGGGTGACACGTAGACGAGATCCACATGCATACAGACATTGATTACATAGTTGGATGATATCCACATACTCATAGACTTCATGATATAGTTGACACTGATTACATTGATCATACTTCATATTTATGATATGTTTCTACCTGAGGCACTGACACGAGCACTTGGTATTACACTGATGTATAGATGTTTACCCTTGCCACCTTATCATGCTTCAGACTTTACCATATTGAGGATATATATTGCTGATCGTATTGACCTAGGATGAGTCATACATACGATTTATGCTCTGTGATGTTTTCTACTCACGAGTTGGCAACTCACCCCTGTTGTGCCACAGTTCTTGCAGGTTTTGCCGTACAGGTTTCATTGCAGCTTTTCTGGCACACTGCTTTATTTCTGGGTGATTGCTTTGGTAGGTGGGTTCACTTGCATCATGACCACCATTGTACTTATTTATTTTCAATTGTATCTAGTAAAATTCAATCAACTAGACTTGTATATTTATTTCAGACTTAGAGACCAGTTGTTTATTATTTCGACCTTAGAGTCGCGCATTGTATTATTATGGATTTCATGCTGTTTGAGTTTCCTTTTCAATTTTGATCCTCGCCCTTCGGCGTTGTATATTATTATTGCTTGCGTGGTTGTGACCGTCGATTGACGAAGAGCTTGCTCCCGCTTGGGGATGCCTTTTTCATTGTGCATATATTATTCATGTTGTACCCCGTTTGGGGCCAGTTTTTACAAAGAAAACTCTGCCGAAATTTTCAGAAAAGACTTGGGATTTCAAAAATGCATAATTCGGCTTATGCTATTAAAACCACTTCTTTAAAACCAGTTTTCCTTCATTTACTATTTAAAATGGTTTTAGATTTCTAAGCTTTTGCCTTACTTGAATTAGATGGGGTCCTATAGATTCATATGATTCAAGTGCCAGTCATGTGCCATTTCGGGTCATGACAAAGTTGGTATCAGAGCGCTAGGTTAACCTTGGTTCAAGTTTAAGTTTGACTATGCGGAGCCTAGAGCGTTTGTATATATTCGGAACTTAGGCTTGACCTTACGAAACTTAGACTTAATCGAGGGGGTATTAGACCCGAACTTTCGTCGCATAGGTTGACCTTGGTTGATGGAGTAGGTGACTTCAATAGAGTGACGTACCGTGTGTATGTTCCGTGGCATACTTACGATACGCTACTCCACTTAAGGAGCCTTAGGATGTACAATTCCTTGCACAGTATTATATTCATTCCTATGATTTATCCTCATCGATTTTGGTTATGATTTTGCTGCCACGATTGCACGGGCAGAGAGACCTACGGCTAGAGTTGCGTCAGCACGAGCTCGTCATGGACGAGAACTGACCAGGGCGTGATTCCAGGGACATAAGACTTGCTTAGAGGCGTCGTTTTATTGTGTTTTCGTGCCAGGAGCGTTTGATGGATCGCTTTTATGTGATTTCTCGGACGTGCAGATCAGCACCAGAGGATCAGGCTACTGCTAGAGGCCAGCCGGAATGTGATGACCGTTGATGCACCGATTAATTGATGATTGAGGCACTGTTCAGCATGCAGACGAATGAGCCAGTTGCTGCTGCAAATGACGAGATATTGCCCAGATGTTGGAGCCACTGCAGCATGAGTATATACTTAGAGATATGATGGAAGGTCGCTAGTCACCCGAGGATGAATGACTAGGACATGTGGTTCGTTCGCTTACCCCGATGCGAGGTCATCAGATAGATTGATTCCAGTTAGAGACGACTTCACGCAGGTACGTTGAGAGTCGATGGAGACGATTGAATGTCAGGAACCCATTTCCAAGTTTAAAGTATTCAGAAGACAATGCAAGTAATGCTATGGACCCTCTAGAAGAATGAAACCCTAACTCGACGTAATGGCCCTGGAACGCCTTTGAACCTTAGGGTTTGCGGCAGTTTAGCGGTGCCATTTGTGAGGCTTTGGTCTGCCCTTGTACGGTTGGTCCACAGGTGCCGTGGCATGTACTGGAGTACTATTAAACTGTACCCAAGATGTTTAGCTCTTGGGGGAAATTATGGAGCCTTGACAAATCGATCGAAAAGTTCGACATCTTTCGGATATCATGTGATGGGATGCATTGCTTGGGAGACTCCAGATACGAGCATTGCCGTTGGAGCACAGTCCATGCAGCCATAGTTACATAATTCGCGAATTATTCACCGAATTCACGAATAATTCGCGAATTTTTGATCAGACGAATTAATCTCCGAATTAATCGCCATTGCCGAACTGGCCGAATAATTCGCGAATTATTCGCGAATAATTCACGAATTATGTGAAAAAACAACGAATAATTCAAAAAACATCAAATAATTCACAAAATCAAAGCCTAGAGTCTCATATATTAATTTATTGCTCAAAATCCTTCCCGAACACTTACCGAATCTTTCCCGAATACCTGCCAATTTTTTCCGAATAGTTCTCCGAATCCGAATTTTCGACCTCGCCGAATTATTCCCGAACGAAGAATTTGTGACTATGCATGCAGCCACGAAGAGATGAGTCCGAAGAGGTCGACATTAGAGAAAAGTGGAGTAAAGAGTTCGCACGAGATTTCGACGAGATGACGTTCCACTCCGCTGACATCAGAGATGCGATACGCATGCAGAGGCGTTGATTATTGATTTATCTTTCAGAAGGAGTCGCGATGAGAATGCAGCCGTTCCGGAACAAGAAACATATATAGCAAAGGGTGGTAACTTCCGGGCAGTTCAGCAGAAACGAGATTTAAGAGAGACCTCGACAAGACCTTTCTGGAATACTACGAGAAGACTTGGACCCAGAAGCGGTCATATTGCGCACACCGAGTAGGCCAGAGTTCAGCATCGTCGACGAGATAGTTGGCCAGAGATCTGCAGAGGATGTGCCAGAGCGGGACTGTTTCCGTCGTCATTGCATATTGAACCATTGAGCCGAGGAGCTATGCACTTAGCAATGCACAGTGAGAGACAAGAGCCTAAAAGCACCGGACGCCAGACCATGAACAGGAGGCAAGTAGATATCTTGCTCTGCTAGCATTGGATGCACCGACACTTTCTCGACTTTGAAAGAGGAAATATCGACGGCGGTATTTATGATTTGTGATTTGGTGATTCGATTATCACGTATCCGTCACCTTGGATTTCGGTATTTTGGGCGATCTATTCGCATGATTTAGTCTTGATGACTGAGTTTCATGATATTTGTTTTCGTGCACCATGGTTGCACCTACTGGGTATTTACATTTTGTGCATAGTCATTACACTTGAGATATGCTTTATACACCGTTGTGTTGATTTATGATTTGTGCACAGTTATTGCACTTGATATCGTTTTGTGCCTTGGTCCCACATGTTTATGATTTCATGGATTTCATACAGTTGGGTTAATTCTGTGCTCATGGTATGCACACGATTTGGTTTTTGCACTTGGTATAGCCTATATGTGCTTGTAGTGCATTGATATGTGTTTTGTGCACGCAGTTCCACACGTTTATGATTTTTACACCTTGGTACACTCGGTGTTGCTATTTACGCATTCGAGTTATTGTTTGGTATTTTATGCACAGGATGCACTGTATTGGTATTTGTGCACTAGATGCACTGGATTTGTATTTTGTGCACAGGATGCACTATATTTGTATTTCTTGCACATGATGCACCGGATTTTTGTTCCGTGCAGTTGTTGCATTAGATTTTCATTTCGTGCGTTTGTCGTACCAGATTTATATTTTGTGCATTTATTGCACCGGATTTATATTTTGTGCGTTTGTTGCACCGGGTCTACATTTTGTGCATCACGGTTGCACCTGACTTCGGTTTGATGTCATTCGATATGTTGATTTTGATTTCATGCATATGTTATGTATGTGATTTGCCTTATGCTTTCGGCATAGTTTTCATGCACTTTTAGTGTTTTGATTTGATTTGTGCATATCTGATGCACATGGTTGTGAGATTATATACCGCGGTATACCTGATTTGGATTGAGCTTTATTGTATACCATTGATTTCGATTCTGATATTGATGTTGGTTTCGTGCACTCCGTGCATTTGATTTGGATTCTTGCGCATATTTGGCGCGCTTGGATTGGATTTTGCGCATGTTCGGCGCTTGATATTGGATTTCGTGATTTCGTGGATGTTGGATGCACATGATTTAGATTTTATTCGTGCATGATAGATGCACCTGATTTGGATTTTCGCGCATGTTAGGCGCATGTTATGAGATGCGATTTTGGTGCACACCAGATGCACTAAATCGAGATTCTTCGTGCATATCAGATGCACCTGATTTTGCTGTCAGGCACACACGTTGTCTCTGAAAGGTGTTTCGTGCACATCCGTTGCACTTAGATATTATTTCTGTGCACATGTATGACACATATATGGATTTTGTTTTCCGTGCGCACCAGACGCACGTAGTATTCATATGCACATTTTGGGATTTATTTCTTATGGAGCAGTACGTTTTTGTGATATTTGCTACTTGTTTTCGTACTGAGCAGGACTAGTCAGAGGATAGTACCTGGATATATTTTGCATGCATTGATAGTTATCGAAGGGATTTCCAAAAAGGGAGCTATAGTCTCAGTAATTACCTACGTGTCTGATATGACATGAAACATTTAAAACAAGGAAACCTTTCTAAATTATTTTCAAAACGGCGGAACGTATATATTAAACAAAAGATATTTACATATATGGTTACTTTCTTACAATAGACGTCCGCCACTGTTCAGTGATACGCGCATCACACAACAACATGAAAAGTTTGGCATGCATTTCTTTCAGATGTTTACAAGTACAGATTTGATGGCTACATGTATAGTTTGATGTATATTATATTGGTTTCGTTTGGATTTGACATTTGTGTCTTCACCATGACTCCGATGATTGCGGGATACTTGACGGAGTTTTGATTTTGAGTTATCTGCTCATTGTTCATGCGCATGCATTGCGCTATGATGCGTTTTATGTATTGATGATTTCGAAGCCCCGATGACTTGGACTTTTTACTGAAATATTTTAGTATTGAGGGGTTTAAATTTAAATTCGGGGACCAAATTTCTTTAAGGAAGGAAGATTGTAACATTTCAAAAAAATAAAATATTATTTTTGGGAATTTTTATAATTAAATAATATTATATTGAATATTTTAATAAGGCGGTATAATTAAATACCGATAAATTGGGAGAAAATTATGGAAATTACTAAAAAGAGGGTGTTTTAAGTGAATTATACAAATTATAAGTTTTTATGATTAATTATACGCTATTTAGTGCTAATCGCGATTAAAAATCGCTAATTGGGCTTTAAACGTGTTTTGTGCACATGACTTGCACATGTCATTTTAACACTTGTTACACTCTTTTCCTTCAAGATTTTTGGGTGTATGGTTATTTGTTTTGGGTTTACTATTGAGGAGAGAAGAAAACAAAAGAAAAGAAAAAGGAAAATGGAAATGAATATAGTATTAGGCATGGGCATGAGAGAGAGTGGGAGAGGGTGAGGGTTTAGTTGACTTGGCCATTCTCTCCTCCATCTTTTTACTTCATTTTTCCCTCCTTCTTCAGCCCGAGGCAGCACCCTCTCCTCCACCATCTTCAATCCTCTCAAACACCATCAAAACAACCTCAAAACTCAATCCCCGCTTCATTAAAAATGTGCATGAGCTCACTAGCAACACATTGGACCAAGAAAGCTTGCATTTTGGACACTTGGGGCAACTCAAGAAAATTCTTGAGTTGCCAAATGAGGTATTCTCTTAACCATTAGCCTAGTTTTTCCATTGCTTTTACATCCATGTTAAGTTAGAACCGATATTGTGTGATTTTGGGAAGTTTGAAAACTTGAGTTGAGAATTAGGGTTTTAGTTGAACCCAAAGGTGAAATTAAGGTTACTAGAGGCTATACAACCCCTGTAGTGATTGATTGGAGACCTAAACTAGAGACTAGAACCCCGATTAGCGAACTTAGAAATCCCCAACATTGTATTTTGTGGATTCTGTGGGTGTAAAAGAAAATCTGCTAACACCCGGGTGACCTGAAAATTATTTTACAAGGACAGTGATACATGCAGGCAACCTAGGACCCCCCCACTGAAACCATAGCCCTTGACTCCACTCTATGGCCACAAATTTAATCCTTCTGGCCGCAAATTGCGGCCAGACCTGGTCCAAATGGGTTCGTGTTTGGTCTGTAGCTCCATCTCCTGTAAACTAGACCCTTGGCATATGCAAAATTGGCTAATTTGACTTAGGGTAAAATCTGGGACCATTTTCAAGAGTTGCTATTTTGATTCGGGGTTTCGTTTTGCATATTTTAAATTTTGGATTTTTGTGATTTGTGTCGTATTCGATCGCTTGATATTTGTACATCGAAATCGAGTGTTATTTGGTGGTTTTGAAAGCGTAGTCCATAGGTTCTAACCTATAGGCTTTTAGCGTGTCGTTTTGATTTTCCGATGAGATTTTAATACGCATTTGCGATGCGTTATAATGTGTAAGTACTCCACGAAGACTTCGAGATGACAAGCAAGCACGTGGCGACGTCGGCAACGGAAAGCGAAGAGTAAGGTGAGTAGATTATATCTACGGGGGAAGTCGGGTGGATGGCGTATAGCACCTCCGCAGTTCGATATTTAGTATGCTATATATATATATATATATATATATATATATATATATATATATGATAGCTTTATGTGTGACATGGATATTCAAGATATGATTAGGTGTTAAATGGTTAGATTAGGGTTTTTAGAAGTAAACTAGTATAGATTCTTAGTTGCGAACCCTAGAATAAGTTTACACCCACACGCACACACATGCTTACTTTTTATACTTGTGCATATATGGAGATACGTATATATATACACACATAGGTATGGGACAATATGTATATATACACATATACCTACACTTGGATGATGAGGATAGTGGATGATATTTGGAGATGAGTCGATGAGATTGGGCATGGTGCCATGAGATCGGTGATATGATGTAGTTCTTATTATGAGATACGATATGAGTTATAGCGGGCCTTTAGGCGTGTGTTTTCATACACGCACATATATATATATATATATATATATATATAGTATCAGTTCGTACTAGACTTAGATCAGTACCCCCAGTTCATGAGATATGATGATAAGGATACCAGATAATTGATGAGATAAATGTGAGATTCGACCCATACCCAGATTTGTGATGCCGTACGACGGATTTACGTACGAGCTATATATTGATGATAGATCCGCACTCTTGACTCGAGGATGTCATATTATATATTGTATCGTATGTGATACTATTGAGGCGGGATCACCGACTATTATATGTGTATATATATATATATCGACTCAGATTTAGGTGGTTTCTGTACCCTTTCGATTAGCTTGTTAGTTAGATCTGTAGTTTACTTAGTAGATGTTAGACTAGACCCGAGTCATACCTATTTCAAAACTAATGAATCGTGAGTATTTTTAAGACGGGTCAAGAGATTCTACGGATATTTTCAAAAAACGCATCTTTTCTTAAAAACACCGTAGCCCTTATTTTTCTAAACCCCACGATTCGTGTTATTTCAAATGGCAAAACTGTATGATATATATATGTATTAATGTAGATTCTTCACTGTTTTGTTTATCATTCATTTTCCGCATATTCTGCTGTTCGCATCGCATTGCATGTTTAAATGTGTTTATTGTTATATTAAAACCATGCTGTCAGGACACCAGCACCATTATCGATGATGCGTATGTTCCACGTACACCTGCTTGCCGGCCCACACACTTCATCATCGATAATTGCCATGTCACTACACAGTAGGATTGTTGCATCAGGATATGATTCCTTGCATGATATATTGGCACGCATACATATTATACACTCATACTTGCGTATATACCTACTTGTACATCCATATTGGCGCACAGGCATATTGTACACTCATACTTGCGTACACACATATTGTACACCCATACTTGCATATATACATATTTGCACATACATAGATAATTCTGGCTTTATTTTGGAGATTTGGGAACCGCAAGATATATTTTAAAACTGGATTAATTTAAAAGAGCGGTTTTCCCCTCGATGTGTGCATATTACTGTTTTATGTTGCATGATATACAGATATGCTTACATTTTTGTTATATGCCGCATACATCATGCTTTAGATTATACGCATTGAGATATTTGTTTTCATGAGATTTCTGGATTTGGGAACCGTGGTTATTTCAAAAGAGAATATGTATTGTTTTAAAGACCCGGTTTCCCTTGATATGATATTTCAGTGTGTCCACCATGTGTTTTCTCGGTTCTAAGACGTATGACATGTAAAACCCGATTCGAAGAGTTGGATGAGGCCGATTGCGGGTACATGGTGGACCCGGTATGGTACCCCGGGGTGAGAACGGATTGTTGTGCTACAGACGGTGAGCCTGGCAGTGGGACTACTACCTACCGGCGATAGTATTTTGGCTCGGCGAATATCCAGAGGATACCTACTGGAGTAGAGAGATGCTATGGGCCGATCCGGACTGACGGAGCCCGTGGGCCGATCCGGACTGACGGAGCCCGATATATGAGGATTTACGTGCCGATGCTGGGCACGAGTTTCCTGATGTTTTCGAGTGTCGATGATGGACACTCAGGTTCCATGATTTTGATGTGTCACGAGGGACACACGTTGATTTATATCCTCATACTTCCATGCATATGCTTTATGATATTTACATGCATGATGTTTTGTGTCATTGGGTGACACGTGGACGAGATCCACATGCATACAGACATTGATTACATAGTTAGATGATATCCACATACTCATAGACTTCATGATATAGTTGACACTGATTACATTGATCATACCTCATATTCATGATATGTTTCTACCTGAGGCACTGACACGAGCACTTGGTATTACACTGATGTATAGATGTTTACCCTTGCCACCTTATCATGCTTCAGACTTTACCATATTGAGGATATATATTACTGATCGTATTGACCTAGGATGAGTCATACATACGATTTCTGCTCTGTGATGTTTTCTACTCACGAGTTGGCAACTCACCCCTGTTGTGCCACAGTTCTTGCAGGTTTTGCCGTACAGGTTTCATTGCGGCTTTTCTGGCACACTGCTTCCTTTCTGGGTGATTGCTTTAGTAGGTGGGTTCACTTGCATCGTGACCACCATTGTACTTATTTATTTTCAGTTGTATCTAGTAAAATTCCATCAACCAGACTTGTATATTTATTTCAGACTTAGAGACCAGTTGTTTATTATTTCGACCTTAGAGTCGCGCGTTGTATTATTATGGATTTCATGCTGTTTTAGTTTCCTTTTCAGTTTTGATCCTCGCCCTTCTGCGTTGTATATTATTATTGCTTGCGTGGTTGTGATCGTCGATTGACAAAGAGCTAGCTCCCGCTTGGGGATGCCTTTTTCATTGTGCATATATTATTCATGTTGTACCCCGTTTCAGGCCAGTTTTTACAAAGGAAACTCTGCTGAAATTTTCAGAAAAAACTCAGGATTTCAAAAATGCATAATTCGGTTTATGCTATTAAAACCACTTCTTTAAAACCAGTTTTCCTTCATTTACTATTTAAAATGGTTTTAGATTTCTGGGCTTTTGGTTTACTTGAATTAGATGGGGTCCTATAGACTTCATATGATTCAAGTGATAGTCACGTGCCATTTCGGGTCGTGACACAAAGCTCTGTTCAAAATTTGAAATTTGAAATGAAGCAGCGCTTCATAAAAGCGCTCGCGCCAAGAGCGCCAGCGCTAAGAGTCAAAGACTCTGAGGCAGCGCTCATGTGCAAAGCACGAGAGTGCTAGCGCCAAGTGCGCCAGCGCTAAGAGTCAAAGACTCTGAGGCAACGCTCACGTGCAAAGCACGAGAGCGCTGGCGCCAAGAGTGCCAGCGCTAAGAGTCAAAGACTCTAAAGCAGCGCTCACGTGCAAGGCACGAGAGCACCAAGCGCTAGAACTAAATGTTCTCCACCGTTGGATCAAATATCCAACGAAGATGATAAATCATCAAATTACCAGAATAAAATTCTGTTAAGGAAATACTCCTCAGAATTTTTCTAAACAAGAAAGATTGTGCTCTATAAATCAAAGCACCGTTGGATCAAAAATCCATTGGTGATTAAAAAAAATCACCAAGATACAAAACAATCTCTTTATGGGAAGATATTTTCCCAATCTTGTTAAATAATAAGAAAGATGTCTTCTGTAAAACAGAAGCCCTAGGATCAAAGATCCAACGGCGGGAAACTTCCCCAAATCAATCAGAGAAAAGATCTCCTTAACTGATTCAACAAATCAGCCTCCTCTATATAAAGGATCGAAGACTTCAAGTCTGATACGGAGAACCCCCCCCCCAAAAAAAACTTTGAGAAATTTCAAAGGGAAGGGCAAGCTCTCGGAAGAAGAATTTCTTCAAGGTAAATAAAACAGAGAGATCAAAGCATCTCGTCAAAGAAGAAGAACTTAAGTCTTCTTCTAGATCATAGATACAGAAGTCTTTCATCAAAGGAGAAGAGATCAAAGCATCTCGTAAAAATAAGAAGAACCCAGTTCTCTTCAGATCACAGATCCATAAAGACAAAGTCTTTTACAAAACCAAAAAAATAAGAGATTGTAACATCTCCTATTAAAATAAGAACTTTGTTCTTAGAGCCACGAGACAAAGTCTCTTGAAAACGAGAACTTAATTCTCATAGCACAAAACTGATCAAAAGCGCTCTGCACTCATTGACTGGCGCTTAGCGCCAACCGCGCCACGTGCTCCTCACGTGTGCGCTACTTCATAAAAAGAGCTTTAGCGCTCCAGGACTGGCGCTCAGCGCCAAGCGCACTACGTGCTCCTTACGTGGGCGCTGAAGGTGTGAGTGCACGGCGGCTCCCCGGCCGTCAATCCGACGGCCAAATGCGGAAACGGTGATAAACTTTAATTTTGCGAACTTAGCAAACCGGCACCACCGCGCACTAAACCCCGGATCGGGCCATTAAACTAGTTCTAGCTAACTACAAGATGGGAAGAGATATACCGAGTGATCCGAGTCCTCTGGTCTTCTCGTCATCGTCCCGATCTCCTGCGGAAACTCCGGTCGTCGCCTCCTCGCCGGAAGGGCACCACATCGCCTGCATCTTTTACGGGCTCCCACCTCAATACCGAGGCAACTTGGGCATGAAGCTGGCAAGTCGACATGCCCAAGATATGCTGTAGAAAGTGTAGTGTAGATGATATGTCTCATTAGGGGTAATGAAGTTGCCATTGGATGGAGGGAAGTAATGAACAAAATGGAGATGAACTTTGGTGTATCAAAATGAGATGATAATTTTCCCATTTCACAAAATGAAAATCCCTCTTCCTCCTCACTCAAGTGGCCGGCCTCATATTAGAATAGTGGAAGGAATCAAATTGCAAAACCAAGAAGGGAGGTAATGGTAGTAAAAGTGAAAGGGTGACCATAACCAAAACATTATCATTACAAACTTACATCAAACCCATACCCTCTCTTTAATGCAAGTGATGGTGGAAAAGAAAAGATGCCATCATAATTAAAGCATTTGCAAGAAACCCCTCCACTATGTGTTATTTGCAAACTTGCAAATAACCCCCTCCATCGGAAAAGTCCGGCCGGGAAAGAACAAAGGAAAACCGGCCGGAACGGAATGCAAACTGGCAACTCCAGAAAACTGGTCCCGTAATAAATTACAGGAAAACCCCGATACTGTGCATACACACCCGCATCTGTATTCCGACCGGATACAAATGCAATGAGACAAAATCTACACTGTACTATACTAGGATCCGGCTTAAACCAAAGCCGGCTAGTAATATCCGTCCGATCCTGATCCGTGCAATACCGCACGTATCTGATCGAACCCTGCCATATATCTATACGGCCTCTAGTACAAACTGTCCGATCCTGATCCGTGCAATACCGCACGTATCTGATCGGACCCTGCCATATCTCCATACGGCCTCTACAGCTTTTCGCCCGAAAGCTTGAGTAACTGTAAGTGTGGTGGACTCTAAAGACTCGTCAATACTATGGCTGTGGATTTAACCACTAGCACGTCAGAGGTATAAGCCAATACGTAACGGGCCACCAGCTATTGACCAAAAGGGACGTCGATGAGCGAACTCATCCTGATACCCTACTGAGCCTGTCAGTGACAATATCCGTACAGTCCGGTCCGTTCGTCTATGAGCATCGCATGGCGGGCCTAGGGGGTTGGTAAAAGTCAGACCCCCAAAAGCGGTACAAGTCATGTCGGAGTGTAGCCCAGAACACCCTGAGATACTACTGGAATACCTACCAGTAAATCTCCTGTCTTGGCCAAGGACTTTGTGTAATGGCTCTCCTAGACACAGCGCGACCTCACCCCCAATACCGGGAGAGACGAACCCCCGAAGATCCGCTCACTGCCTCCATGTGGCTCGGGACTGTACCCAACTAAAACCTGTTTGCACGACTCCTTTGAGCCGTGGTAGGGTAGTAATCAAAGCACAGTGGGAACTCACACGAGACAAATGACAATCCCCAGGTCGATGAACTAACCTGTACACATGTCACCTGGAAACTGCTATCTGACGTTAGGTATAAGACCAACTAGCATGTTCCCGGCGAGTCCTGTCCGGTGTACTCATAACCCAATGAGCACCTGTATACATCTTAGGTGAACCAACTGACACCAGTGGCCTGTGAGACCGGCCACCGCCCCTCGTCGGGGTCTCGACTGTATACACTAGTCTACTCTGGAGAATCGATGCCCTGTCTCGAAACTCCCACGACTAGGGACCATTTAAGGATGTGCTTATAGACTACCAGCTCCTACGTATATGATCGCCCTCATACTGCTGGCAGTCAAGCAAGAATCCTAGGGGCTCTATCAACGTGTAATAGCGACCTGTAAGGTCACCTGAAATAGTACACGATGATAAAGGTAAACCAGATAGCATACTATCATCTTGAGTAAGACTGTCGTACCGGGATAGGTCCTCCCTCAATCATTGCAATCACGTGCCTGTGATCCAATAATTGACTCTGAGGGCACTATCTCCAACAATCTCCCACTTGCACTCAAGGCTAATTATTGCGATGTCGCATACTCACAGCCCGTGTGATACCGAACACCCAACTCCTCTACTAGTCAGTCTCACAAAGCTCGTTTGCGAGACTATTGCGTTCGAGGAATAGCCTCAGCGAGTGGATCCGCTCTGATGTTTCTTTCTATGTCTCTCTAAATCTCAAGTTCGCGGAGAATGCCATCTCCCGAAATGAGCAATACCTGTCTTAGAATGTCTGGATGTCTGATGGGACCTAGCTCATAAATGAACTCCAAATCCAAACTTCTTAGACTGTATCGTCAACTGAACTTAATCAGTATCCTGCGCCATGCCTCCCTCAGTATCTGCCTGGATCACCTGTCCAGAATACTGCCCCTCGTCAGAAGGAAAACTATAACTCTGACAACCTCCTTGTCGTCCATGTCACCTTGGAAGCCTGGAATGATAACTCTCTCCCAAATGAGGCTGTCGTTATCATATCCCTAGAACATCCACTTATGTTCTAAAACTGCTTCCGACTGTTTCTCCAGGATTGGATCAATGTCAACTTATTGCATCTAGTGCAAGAACAACATCTGGTGTGGTACTTGACATCTCATGATTGACTCAATTGCCTAAGCAAGTGATCTGCCAATCATGCACATCTCTCTCTACTTTAGTCTATAAGACACCTTTAGAGAGGGTGACTCCATCACCTGCAGGTACACTACCGTGCCAGGAGTCGTCCATTCTAAATACTCTTAGAATGCTGTCAAAGTACCCCTGATTAGGAAACCACCCAAATCTAGATCTAAAACCATAGATCTAGTAACCAGTATGTCTGATATAATGTCCAAGTCCCTTGTGGAGAAACCACTGTGTGACGACCAAAGTATAACCGATCGTAGTATAGGAATGTCACTTCCTACTTTGTGTATGTCATCCAAAACCCGGATATCACACCATACTACCTTCTCAACAGATCCATCCCCTATTCTGATGACGTTAAACTTATGACTGTCACATCAGAAATAGATGATCTATCTCCGCTATATCTGCTTTAGTCTATAAATAGACATAAGCCTGATGTCCACCAATGCTTCCGCTGCTCCCACTGACTACGACAACCCTCTGGCAGAGTCATATAGACGTGCACTTCTAAAGCTAGTTTAGAACGACGCTATACTCATCCTCCCACCGGGTCTCGCAGCCTGGAACAACAGCAATGGTAAGTGTGGGTAAACAAGAACTTCCCTGTCACCGTCCTTGAGGCTACCGGAGTACCTCTCGGGTGCCTGAAGTTACCCACCGTATCTGCGGAGTGGCCAATGGAATGTCAAATCAGATTGAATCTTTAGGTTCCTTATCAAATTTTCAGTAATCGTTTGCGGTTCTGGAATCACTTCCAGTTCTACCATACTCCCACTACTGTTTTTGAAAAAATCCATTTTTATTAAAACTGTGGCGAGTCTAGAACAATATTACTATTGATCTCCCAGATGGTAGAAAATCAACCCTCGTCATAGCCTGGGTCAACCCACAAACAGCCATTACAGAAACGTGCCTTGAGTTATCCAGAGTCTGGTTTTAATCATAAGCCGGACAACTCCCCGTACCTTAACAATGTTAAGATATGAACTGTACTATATCCAATATAGAACCAGAGGCACTGATTTAATTGAACCAGATTCAAATCATGCAGCTATCTCCAGTGCATGTCAACTAAATGGAAGGAGGCCGATCAGCGTTACTCAACTTAGGAATGCTTCCAATTATGAGTAACCTGAAAGAGAAGCAAGTTCTCTTTATCATTACTATCAACTGAATACCATACACAAGTATCTACATCTTCGATCACTTTGAAGAATCCCGATACTTGCTACACCTGGTTCTCTACTCTATTCAAATACCTATAACTCCTCAAAACTTAGACCCTGTGTTTCTATGAAACACATGTCTAAGAACTAGAGAAGTTAAAAGTAAACAGAATATAGTATGAGGACCAACCCCTCTGTCTTAATGGACACTGGACAACATACAATACTCTGTATAAGTCCGCTGAGTCTAACAACTCTTTCACTGTGTGTCGTAGGTTGAAAACTGTACTTATGGTTAAGAAGAATTACACCGCTGTTTAATGCTCCTTACCTAACCATCCACTGATATAGGTAAATGTCATCGACATAATATCAAAAGGTATATCTCACTCTATGAAAATAGACGTACAGATATATCAATTTGAAATTGGTGCACAACAGCGGATATTCAAAACCAAATATTTGCCGACCGGCAAACAGCCCAGATGATCTCCTCAAATATCACCGATTACAACGAATCCCGATATAATGAGGATGATCACCCTATTCCCAATAACTTACTCCCACTCATCATCTGTAAAACCATACAGATGTGAGAATCAAACCTGGTAAATACATAACCTGGAGCAAGTGTCTAATCGGGAAATCAGTTTTCTTTTAACAGTACACAGTTGAATTGAAACATTGAAATGTTTCGATGGGGTATCCTGGTATTCCTAGTAATGCCTCTACCATTATCCAGATTCACAACTATAACCGTATAATTCTTTGCCACCTCTCCAAATCCCTTTATATGTCTTTAGTCATTACCTTCTGTACACCCCTTTAGGCCAAATGGTTTTCTTCCTTCCCTACCGTTCGGCACCAGCCTATGGTTTGGAAGAAGACTATCCAATAAGCATAATGGTTGTACTGTCCTAGTCCTAGGAGCACTCGGAATGCGAGAGAAGGTGAAGATAAAAGACAACCGAATAAAACTTATTCCTATTTCTCCTGGACCAGAATCCATCCCCGAACTGGAACAAGTTCCTTTCGAGTTCGTATATAACCATACGATGAAGTATCCAATAAACTGTGGATCTTCGTAGTGATACGGAGTGTCCTGGAGAAATACAAAGGTGATTTAGGATTGGCGAAGAAATACCTGGTTTGGTCGTGAATATCAGTCGCAACTTACTTTGCCCTCTTACTAATCCCTTGCTTTGTCTTAATCTTAATACCTTCTGCACACCATCGTTATGCTAATTGGTTTTCTTCATTCCCCACTGTTCGGCACCAGCCTAAAGTTTGGAAGAAGACTATCCAATTTGCGTAATAGGTGTACTATCTCCTAAACTAAGGAGTACTCGTAACTTGAGAGAAGGTAAAAGGGAAAAGACAACTGAATAATCCTATCCGTTTTCTCCAGAACCGGAAACCATCCTCGAATTCCTTCGAGTTCGTATCTAACCATACGATGGTTTTGTCCAATGGAAGTGGACGTTCGCAGTAATACGGGGTGTCCTGGAGAAAAGGGTAAAAGTAGGAGTGGCAATGAGGTCTGCAACTCTGACAATCCAAAAGCCGGTGTAAAGAAGGTTCGGTTAACTTGGTCTCTGAGTCATAGTCTAGGGTCGGGTCAATGGTCGCTGCCAGAGAGAGAGAGAAAAGAAACACTCGGCGTGCACTCTAACCTAGATCAGAATGATTATCCCTTTATCTAATCTGGAAACCTCCCACTGTACCTCAAATTCTCCTCCAAACCTGAAAGAAGAATTAGTCGGGGCCACCCGAGGAGTAAACCAACTCATCAGTGGGAATCGGGATCCAACTATCATCGCATGATAACGTGACGGAATCCGCTCACGGTATCACACTCCAGAAGGTATGCGCATATCTGGCAAGTTTCAGTTCTTTTGAAACTCCCGATGTGATTTCTGCCCCATGCTCTTATGACCTTGACTTTGGCCAACAAATCATAAGTCACATGTCAAGTTCTGCCCGTCATTCTCCAGGTTAATTTGAGCCCACCCGTATAAGCCCTTGACTTTGGCCAACAAGGCTATAGGACTGCCCCAAACCAACGCATCTATCTATGCTGCATATGAATAACCAACAGCTACCAAACACTGTGCCTTGACTTTGGCCAACAAACACAGCTTGAATACTATTGACTACCCATATGAAACGACGGAGGGCTACGAATGATTTCTGGCGAAAACCTTTAACGTAATGAACTTGATATCGTTGAAGGAACGGATAGCTTTTTAGAAAATATAGTGACGAAAACCTTTACTAAAGAGGTCACTCCCGGTGAAGGGATCTCGGCTCTTTCCCCATAGAATGGGGTGCTGGATATTCATAACCGAATATCACTGTGCAAAGCAAAAGTAATCGGCTATAGTGAAGTTAATGCCCTGACGCAAACTTCTGTCCAAGGGGTCACTCCCGGTGAAGGGATCTCGGCCCTTGCCTCATCGACTGAGGAGCAGGATATTCCAAATGAATACCACGATGCAAAACAAAAGTGAACGTCTTTGCAATAACAGCCTTTTGAAAAGTGTTCCAACAACATCAGATTAGGTTTGTTTAAATATGCATTGATCCGAATCAACGCAGTGCCATCAATTGATCACACCACAAAGAACGAAAATATACTGACGTACGCATATGCCATCCGCATTCGCCACTAGGTCCCGTCATCACCCGTTAGGTTAGCTAACTAACGGCAGAGCGGGGACTGGACTAGCGCGGATGAAAAACATATACAACATCTACTAATATATATACCAATATATTATATTTCGCTCAAGGCGTGAATAAAATGCAACATCACATAAATGTACAGCATCACAGAACAATACAGATATCTGGGATCCCCGGGTTTCACAGAGCCACTACTGAAACCCGACGTTCCCCTGGTCGTGTGGATAGCCTGTGCAATGAAATCCTAGACCCCTACGGGCGCGGCAAGTCACCCGTCAAAACCTGAAGCGAGGCAGCCCCCTTCAGCACCGTGAATGGACCACCCAGCACTTCACGGAATCCGGTAACTCGGGCACCCCTCCTGGGTCAACCTGTACCCCCTACGAGTGCGGCGAACAGCCCACCAATCCTAGAGTAAAGCCCCCTCCATCTCAATGCCATGAGATGCGGGCTTGTTGCCCTCTTGAACCCGGCTATCCGTGCACCCCTCCGCGGGGCAATCCTAGTACAGAAAGTAAAATATACATACAACGGGTACATCGACCGCAACCAGGTCGTGCCCCAAAAGAATAATACAAACAGGCAGTGACGGCAGTCCACATGTCGGACGCTCGCCCCGCAATATCAAATGTACATAATACAACAACACTGTACTAGCATTGCATCCAGGCTATCCCCCACGATCGATCCACAACATCACAGCAAAAACACAGAACATCAACGTGAAAGTCACGTTCGCAAATCCGTCTAACCAGGCTATAGCAGTTAGACCGGATTTACCGATCAAGTGACATTCACGGTCGCAGATATAATGTAAATACTGTGAAATAATGTGTTTAAAATATCCGATCGATCAAAAATTAACAAGTGGGCCCCAAAGCAATACTGTAGCACTCACAGAAAATCTGGGCCCAATATTAATATTCCAAATCCCCTAAAATTAGCCCAGAAGCCCACTGGAGAAATTGGACACAGTGAGGACACCAATGTGCGGCGGAACCGCGGCCCAAGGGGGGTTTGGCCGTGGTTCCGCGCTTCAGTGATCGACCGACTGTGTCGAATTTTTCCAGTAGTCTTAGAATTTCCAGTACATTAGTTTTTTACAACCTGAAAAATTTTTGGACTTCAAAAAATTTCAACAGAAAACTGATGTAAGGAAAAACGTAGTTTTTTAGAATTTTGGTCGATCGGAAATGCAAACACATCAAAACGAAGCTAGACGAAGTTAATGGCGAGGCTCTGATACCACTGTGAGTGCACGGCGGCGCCCCGGCCGTCAATCCGACGGCCAAATGCGGAAACGGTGATAAATTTTAATTTTGCGAACTTAGCAAACCGGCACCACCGCGCACTAAACCCCGGATCGGGCCATTAAACTAGTTCTAGCTAACTACAAGATGGGAAGAGATATACCGAGTGATCCAAGTCCTCCGGTCTTCTCGTCATCGTCCCGATCTCCTGCGGAAACTCCGGTCGTCGCCTCCTCGCCGGAAGGGCACCACATCGCCTGCATCTTTTATGGGCTCCCACCTCAATACCGAGGCAACTCGGGCATGAAGCTGGCAAGTCAACATGCCCAAGATATGCTGTAGAAAGTGTAGTGTAGAGGATATGTCTCATTAGGGGTAATGAAGTTGCCATTGGATGGAGGGAAGTAATGAACAAAATGGAGATGAACTTTGGTGTATCAAAATGAGATGATAATTTTCCCATTTCAATAAATGAAAATCCCTCTTCCTCCTCACTCAAGTGGCCGGCCTCATATTAGAATAGTGGAGGGAATCAAATTGCAAAACCAAGAAGGGAGGTAATGGTAGTAAAAGTGAAAGGGTGACCATAACCAAAACATTATCATTACAAACTTACATCAAACCCATACCCTCTCTTTAATGCAAGTGATGGTGGAAAAGAAAAGATGCCATCATAATCAAAGCATTTGCAAGAAACCCCTCCACTATGTGTTATTTGCAAACTTGCAAATAACCCCCTCCATCGGAAAAGTCCGGCCGGGAAATAACAAAGGAAAACCGGCCGGAACGGAATGCAAACTGGCAACTCCAGAAAACTGGTCCCGTAATAAATTACAGGAAAACCCCGATACTGTGCATACACACCCGCATCTGTATTCCGACCGGATACAAATGCAATGAGACAAAATCTACACTGTACTATACTAGGATCCGGCTTAAACCAAAGCCGGCTAGTAATATCCGTCCGATCCTGATCCGTGCAATACCGCACGTATCTGATCGAACCCTGCCATATATCTATACGGCCTCTAGTACAAATCGTCCGATCCTGATTCGTGCAATACCGCACGTATCTGATCAGACCCTGCCATATCTCCATACGGCCTCTACAGCTTTTCGCCCGAAAGCTTGAGTAACTGTAAGTGTGGTGGACTCTAAAGACTCGTCAATACTATGGCTGTGGATTTAACCACTAGCACGTCAGAGGTATAAGCCAATACGTAACGGGCCACCAGCTATTGACCAAAAAGGACGTCGATGAGCGAACTCATCCTGACACCCTACTGAGCCTGTCAGTGACAATATCCGTACAGTCCGGTTCGTTCGTCTATGAGCATCGCATGGCGGGCCTAGGGGGTTGGTAAAAGTCAGACCCCCAAAAGCGGTACAAGTCGTGTCGGAGTGTAGCCCAGAACACCCTGAGATACTACTGGAATACCTACCAGTAAATCTCCTGCCTTGGCCAAGGACTTTGTGTAATGGCTCTCCTAGACACAGCGCGACCTCACCCCCAATACCGGGAGAGACGAACCCCCGAAGATCCGCTCACTGCCTCCATGTGGCTCGGGACTGTACCCAACTAAAACCTGTTTGCACAACTCCTTTGAGCCGTGGTAGGGTAGTAATCAAAGCACAGTGGGAACTCACACGAGACAAATGACGATCCCCAGGTCGATGAACTAACATGTACACATGTCACCTGGGAACTGCTATCTGACGTCAGGTATAAGACCAACTAGCATGTTCCCGGCGAGTCCTGTCCGGTGTACTCATAACCCAATGAGCACCTGTATACATCTTAGGTGAACCAACTGACACCAGTGGCCTGTGAGACCGGCCACCGCCCCTCGTCGGGGTCTCGACTGTATACACTAGTCTACTCTGGAGAATCGATGCCCTGTCTCGAAACTCCCACGACTAGGGACCATTTAAGGATGTGCTTATAGACTACCAGCTCCCACGTATATGATCGCCCTCATACTGCTGGCAGTCAAGCAAGAATCCTAGGGGCTCTATCAACGTGTAATAGCGACCTGTAAGGTCACCTGAAATAGTACACGATGATAAAGGTAAACCAGATAGCATACTATCATCTCGAGTAAGACTGTCGTACTGGGATAGGTCCTCCCTCAATCATTGCAATCACGTGCCTGTGATCCAATAATTGACTCTGAGGGCACTATCTCCAACAGAAGGAACACAAAGTGTTCTTTAAATATTAAATCCCCAGCGTTCTGAAAAAGTGTTCAATACTCAGCAAAAGACAAAAAGAAAAAGGGTGTCAGAAACCAAACCAATGCTCGGCATTGTTAAAAAGGGACTGAGCCCAAATAAATGTTTAACATTTTATTCAAAATTGAATGGGCTGAGCCCAAGTTGGCCACAAATCCCTAATTTAGATCGATTGAGCCCATGTGCTCACAATCTTTTAACCGACCTGGGTCTCAAACCTGACTACAGATCTCCTAACCAATATTGGTTTAAGGGTACATCTCTTCATACCTCTGATACATGTCGTTGTAATTCTTCAACGTCTTCAGAGAGGTGGAGGGTCTCAATAACCAATCCCTTTTGATGCGTCCCTAAATGGTTAAACCAAAATCCATAGACTATGATGTCTTTAAACTTTACAGACTATGATGTCTCTAAACTGCCATGGACCATGATGTCCTTAAACTAACAATGGACCGCAACGTTCCTAAACTAAAACGATAGAGCCCAAAATGCTTTGTCATCGGATCTAAATGATCCCACGTCCCGTTGAGTAGATCTTAGTCTAAAATTAGACTAACGTATCCTCAACAAACGTTTAAGTTGATCTTAATCTGAAACAAGATTAACGATCTTTAAACCAACCCAAACCAAAATCTAAGAAAATACGAATTTGGACTAATCCACGCTCTACAGGCGACAACATAAATTAGTCTCCGTATACAATCCACGGGCAACCAAAAATAAAACAAACACACACGACACGAAGTGACCTTCTGGAGCAGGAGAAAGTTGTTATCGCTGCGCGGTAACGTAATTAACTGCAGGGGCTTGCGCCTGCGGGGAAGAGCGTCCCCACAATCAAAAACCCCTCGCAATCGAGGGGGAATCTGACGAAGTCTGCTACAACGGCCGCATCCGTCCAAACCTCCGATATACGGTACCATAAATCAACTTGGCATTTTCGGAGAGGTGGACGGATAAACCCAAATAGCATCGTCCCCCAAATTCAGGCTAGACGTTTGTCTTCCCGATTTTCGGCAGTAAACACCTAACCATCAACTGATATAGGTAAATATCATAAACATAATTTCAAAAAGTTATATTTCATTTTATAAAATAAACGTACAGATATATCAGTTTGAAATTGGTGCATAATAACGGATATTCAAAGCCAAATATTTGCCGTCAGGCAAAACCCAAGTGATTTCCTCAAATATCACCAATTACAAGAATTACGATATGTCGAGGATCTTATTACCCAATTCCTAATATTTTACTCCCTCTCAGCATCTGTAACTCCATACAGATGTGAGAATCAAAACTGGTAAATACATACCCTGGAGTCATAATCTAATTGGGAAAGTTGTTTTCAATTAACACTGCACATCAAAATTGAAATATGAAAAATGTTTCGAAAGGGTATCCGGGTATTCCTAATAATGCCTCTTCCATTATCCAGATTCATGACTGTAACCATATATTTTGTTGCCCTCGCTCCAATCGCTTTATTTGTCTTTACTTATTATCTTCTATACACCGCACTTAGTCTAATTGGTTTTCTTCCTTCCATACCTTTCGGCACCAGCCTATGGTTTGGAAGAAGACTATCATATAAGCGTAATAGGTGAACCCTCCTAACACAAGGAGCTCTCGCAACCTGAGAGAAAGTAAAGATAAAAGACAACTGAATAATTATATTCTATTTCTCCAAAATCGGAAACCATCCTCAAACTGGAACAAGTTCTTTCGAGTTCGAATGTAACTATATGATGGCATATCCAATCAATATGGATCTTTGTAGTGATATGGAATGTTCTGGATAAAACCAAAGGGTAAAGTAGGAGTGGCGATGATATATGCGGTATCGTCATGAATGATAGCAGTCGCAATTTTCTTTGCCCTCATTCTAATCCCTTTATATGTCTTTACTTATTACCTTCTGTACACCATACTTAGGCTAAATGGTTTTCTATCTTCCCTACCTTTCGGCACCTGCCTATGGTTTGGAAGAAGGTTATTCAATAAGCGCAATAGGTGTACTCTCCTAATACCATGAGCTCTCGCAACCTAAGAGAAGGTAAAGAGAAAAGACAACTGAATAGTCCTATTCAATTTCTCCAGAACCGGAAACCATCCTCGAATCTGAAACAAGTTTCTTCGAGTTCATATATAACTATACGATGGTCATATCCAATAAATATGGATCTTCGTAATGATACGGAATGTTCCAGAGAAATGCAAAGGGTAATTGTAGGAGCGGCAATGATATATGCGACTATGACAATCCAAAAGCCAAAGTGTTTTAAGAAGGTTCGGTTAATTTGGTTCATGAGTTGTAGTCTAGGGTTGGGACATGGTCGTAGCCAAAGAGAGAGAGAGAAGAAACACTCAGCATGCACTCTAACCTATATTAGATTGGTTAATCACTTTATCTAATCAGGATATCTTCCTCGAATTCTCCTTCAAATCCTAAAAGGAGAATTAGTCGGGATCATCTGAAATCACCCGAGGAGTAACACCTAGTCATTAGTGGGAATCGGGATCCAACTATCATCGCATGATAACTTGATGGAAGCCACTCAAGTCACCACACTCCAGAAGGTGTGCACATGCCTGGCAAGTTTCCTGTATGTTTGAAACTCTCGATGTGGTTTTTACCCCTAGGACCCAAGTGACCTGTAATACCTCCTGGGAAGTGTCCCCTGATCGGGTCCGGTTCGCTCTAAAGGGAAAAACCGTGCTGTTTTGGCCAAAGCGGACAATACCATCTATACTGGGGCATGAGGCGTTACATTTATGGTGGCCCATGCAGGTCCCTCAATCCCAGGTCTGTGGTTTGAGGACGAACCATTGTTCTTAGATGGGGGGAATGTAATACCCCAGAGCAGTGCGGTCTTAAGACATCATGGTGATCTGCTTTGTCCACACTCAGTGCGGTCTGTTGCGGACATCTTGGTGATCTGAGTGAGGGAGCCATTTCAGAATAATGGAATCAGGTCCCTAAAGCACATTCCGAAAGAGGACCGAACTGCATTATAAATATATTGATACCACCCTCAATTACAGAGGCGCCTTTTAAGTGAACCGGAACTACAGGAGCTTGAGAACTCCGTAGTTAAGCGTGCTCGGGCCAGGGAAGTCTTGGGATGGGTGACCTCCTGGGAAGTAGCCCCTGGTCGGGTCCGGTTTCGGCCAAAGCGAACAATACCATCTGTACTGGGGCGTGGGGCGTTACATGATCTTGATACAGTCAACAAATCAAAGAGTCCTAGTCAAGTTCAACCCGTCATTATCCAAGATTGCATTAAACCCACCTATACAAGCCCTTGACACAGTCAACAAGGCCACACGACTGTCTTAACCAATCGCATATATAAATGCCACAAACAAGCATTACTTAGCTACCGCACACTATGCCTTGACACAGTCAACAAACGCAGCACGAATACTAAGCAATACTTGTAGGAAATGACGGAGGGCTACAGCTGGTTTTTTGGCATAAAACATTTAACGTAATGAACTTGATCTCGTTGAGGAATGCAAGTGTTTTTACAAATATATAGTGGCGTAATCTTTCGCTAAAGAGGTCACTCCCTGTGAAGGTATCTCGGCTCTTTCCTCGTCGAATGAGGTGCAGGACATTCCAAACGAATACCAAGATGCAAAGCAAAAGGAAACGACTATAGTAAAGTTATTACGATGACGCAAAATTTCGCCCAAGGGGTCACTCCCTATGAAAAGATCTCTGCCTTTGTCTCGTCGAATGAGGTGCGGGATATTCCCAATCGAATACCACTGTGCAAAGCAAAAGAATCGTCTGTAATGTCTGTTTTTAAAAATTTGGTTCCAACAACATCATATAGGTTTATTTTCCTTGGCATTGATTAGAATCAACGCAGTCCCATCAATTAATCCATATCACACCATAGAAAAGGAACGAAAATAAAATGTACGTATATGTCATCCGCATTTGCCACTGGGTCCCGTCATCACCCGTTAGATTACTTAACTAACGGCAGAACGAGGACTGGACTAGCGCGGGTGCAAAACAAATATAATATCTACTAGTATATATATAAATATATATAACATTCATCCCAGGCATGATATAAGAAACATCACAGAATCTCAGCCAAGCAATACAGAGTGGTGGATGATCTTGGAGCCCCAGGTTTCCTTTGAGCCACAAATGAAAACCCGACGTTCCCCGATCATATGGATAGCCTATGCAATGAAAACCTGGACCCTTATGAGCACGGCAAATTACCCGCCAATCCCAGAAGTGAGGCAACACCAATCAACAAAGTGAATGGGCCACCCAGCACTTCACGGAATCCGATAACTTGAGCACCCCACCTTGGGTCATCCTATACCCACTACGAGTGCGGCAAATAGCCCACCAATTCTAGAGTAAGGCCCCTCCGTCTCAAAACCATAAGATGCGGGCCCGTTGCCCTCTAGAACCCGGCTATTCGTGCACTCCACCGCGGGGTAATTCTAGTACAGAAAAAAATATATATATAGAATGGAGACAACGACCTCAACCTAGTCGTGCCCCAATAAAGGAATATACAAACGGGCAAAGATGGCAGTCCATATGTTGGACGCTTGCCCCGCAATACTGAATATACAAATGGATCTGAACTGTACTACTACCATTGCACTGTAGGCTATCCACCGCAACAATCCAACCACAATATCAGCACAATCACAGAATATCAACGTGAATGTCATGTTCGCAAACTCGTCTAAAAGAACATATAGTAGTTAGACGGGTTATACCGATCAAATGACATTGACGATCGAAGATACTAATCTAAGTACTGATAAACACACAGTTAAAATTTCGATTGACTAAAACTTCCCAAACTGGCCCCAAATGCAAGCCGGCACTTTAAACAAATCTGGGCCAAAACTAAATATCACAAAAATCATATTTCCAAGTCAGAGAGTGCCAGAAGAAGTTTGGAGCAATGTGGCCACAAGACGGCCGCAGAACCACCGCAAATAAGCACATATTGCGGCGCTTCCATGGCCATTTTGATGGTTCACTTGCCCAAATTTCTTATGGTCCCCTACAAATGCTTGCACGTATTTTTAAGATACACAGAAAGATTTTTTGAACACTTTTCAAAATCGACAGTAAGCATATGAAAATGGAAAAATGATTCAGAAAATTTGTTCGATTGATATTCTAATTTTGTGCAAACTAACTACTATTGATTTATGGGTGGCTCTGATACTATGTTAGGTTTCGCCGGCGCCCTGGCCATCTACCATGGCCAATGCGAAATAAAAACCGGCGTTTAAAATTTTTGGCACAAACGAAACCATGCCCAAGATTGAAATCATAAACCTATACTAGCAATACTAAAAGAGCTAAACTACTAGGTTAGAATATTATACCGAATGAACCAAGTCCTTCAGTCTTCAACCATGTTACCAAGCTCCTTGAGGTGTCCTGAACTGAATTTGGCCGCCGGTCTTGCTCCGTCGAAGACGATCCACCCGAGGGATGTAGTAATGGCTGTAACTCCACATTAAGGATGCAAGTGAAGCAACTAGGGTTTCTAGGTTGCTAATCTAGAAACCTTAGGATGTAGTGTGTGTTCAAAGTGTTTCTCTATCTCATCTCACTTCCTCTCATGATTCTCAACATATGAGAGGGTTGAGAGGAGGTGAAAGATGAAGGTGGAGGCATTTCAAGAAAGCTCATGGAGAGTGAAGCTAATGGTGAGGGTGATGAAGAAAAACTCATGCTCAAAAATAATGAGCCATCCATGGAGAGAGAAAATCAAAAGACTAGGTTTTATAAAACAATATCTTTCATTTTAAAATTGTGCCCATACTTGAATAGTATGCACAAATGAATCAATAATTCATTTATGCACACTATGCAAACATAGTCCTCACCATACTCCTATCAAGTCTTTGTCATCTCATTTATCCATTTAAAATAAATGGTCAAACCCTAAAATGAGGTGTCCACCTTCTAGAATATTTTCCAGAAAAATATGGATTACTTTCTACTGTATATATATACCCGTATTCGTACCAAAATACGAATACCGAAAGAGATAGAATAACACAAAGAACATAATACTAAAATATACATATCGAAATATATATACGTAAATTATTAAATCTATACTTGATTTAATAATCTGGCTCAAACCCGAACCGGCTAGTATTATCAACTGTCCGATCGAAAGTCCGGGTACATAGTACAATCAATCGATCGGAACCCTGCACGTATCCAATATGGCTACTACATCATTTCGTCAGAACCAGGGAAATCCTCTGTGTGGGACTTTAAAGACTCGTCAATACGCTGGCAGTGGGTTTAATCACAAGCACGTCAGCGACACTAGCTGTACGTAACGGCTACCCAGGTATTGAGCGAAAAGAAGGCCGACGAGCAAGCTCATCCAAATCCCTACTGAGCCTATCCGTGACAATCTCCATACAGTCCGGTCTGTTCGTCTAAGAGTATCGCATATCGAGTCTAGGGGATGGATAAATTCAGACCCCTAATAACGCGACATTTCGTATTAGTATGAAGCCCATCACCCACTGAGAAACTACTGATCCAAATCAATAATTCTCGTCCACCTCGGCCGAGGATTTCTAGTGATGGCCACCCGTGCACAACGCGACATCAACCCCCAATACCGGGAGAGACGAATCCCCGACGATCTGCTCACTGCCTCCATGTGGCTCGGGACTGTACCCAACTAAAACCTGTTTGCACGACTCTTTTGAGCCGTGGTAGGGTAGTAATCAAAGCATAGTGGGAACTCACACGAGACAAATGACGATCTCAGGTCGATAGACTAATCTGTACTCATGTTACCTGGGAACTGCTATCTGACAATAGGTATAATACCAACTAGCATATTCCCGGTAAGTCCGTCCAGTGTACTTATAACACAATGAGCACATGTATACTATCTTAGGTGACTAACTAACGCCAATGGCATATGAGACTGGCCACCGTCCCTCGTCGGGGTCTCGATAAGTATACATTAGTCTACTCCGGAGTATCAATGCCCAGTCTTGATACATCCACAACTAGGGACATTTAAGGATGTGCTTATAGACCACCCAGCTCCCATGTATATGATCGCCATCATAATACTGGTAGCCAAGCAAGAATCCTATGGGCTCTATCAATAGGTAATAGTGATCTGTAATGCCACCTAATGCATGTACATGATGATAAAGACAAACCAGATAGCATACTATCATCTCGAGTAAGACTGTTCGACCCGTATAGGTCCTCCCTCAATCATCACAATCACGTGCCTGCGATTCAATAATTGACTTGAGGGCACTATAGCCAACAGACTTCATTTTGTACATAGATTCGGGAGAGCCCGAATCCCTTGCAAAAGCAGCAAGTGACGGTGCTAGCAAGTAATGGGAGCAAGCTATGAACGAGGAGATGGATTCTTTGAAGAAGAACCGTATGTGGGATATAGTAAAGCTATCCAAGGGTCGAAAAGCGTTGCTGAATAGATAGGTGTACATGATAAAAGATGAGGCTGATGGTGTGAAACGCTATGTCACGCCCCGCTTCCCAAAATACGGAATACGAGGGGTTGACAAGGCCAGCCATGCTCCTACGGTCGAGGAAATATCCTGCCGTAGTCACACTTCGGCTTCTAGCTTTACGTGGTAATCAGTAATCAATGCACAGGTAATGAGAAATGCAGTCACTAAATCAAATCAAATACAAAAAATTAACTAGATAGAGATCAAGGAAGTATAGCTCTGGGTCGCTGATCAAGATGTCCACAGTGTCCTCAAGGTACGTCAGGTCCTGGTCCAAGCTAGATCCACTTCTCACTCTGAGCATGCATACTCAGGTCGTCAGAGCGACACAATAGCAATATATGTATATATAGATACAAATGTGAACACGTTATGAAACAGTAAGCATGGAATAATGACGTGAACATGAAGTGGCCAATACAGGTAGCTAATAGAGCAGGTAAACAGTAAAGCAGTAAATAATATGGCAGGTATATTGAATCAGTAAGCAATGCATGTCAATATCACTAACCCTATCAGTCTCTAAGTCTCACTGTACAGGTCGCTAAACTTATCGTCAGTCCAAGTGTGAGAGTCAACCACTTGTGAGTATCCCCCACCCAAGGGTAGGACCCAAGGACAAGGGAACACGGGCTCGAGTCGCTCGCTAATAATCAGTAATATCCCCATATATCTCCAGAATCGCTGTTTGTGCCGGCAGTGGGACTCCCGAGATTCTGTTGAACTCACACTCAAACTATCCCACACCCCGTGGTATACATCAAACAGCAACCATAAACTCAAATACCAGTCGGTCCATGACAAGTCTACGCGAGAACTGGAGACAGGATCTCCACCAAGCATGTCTCGACTGATACCCAAGATAAATGGACAGTATTTGGTGCCTTACCTATGACACCCATATAAGTGCTTCCATAATCGTCTCATACCAATTATAGTTACACTTATACATGTCCCGTAGATGTCGACAATGCAATAAATCAATAGGCTCCGCTGATTGTGTACAAGTACGTGTCACTTTCACTTATCCATTCATGATTAACACTAACGTACTTGCCACAATCAAACACTAATACCTAACACTGGGTAATGGACATGATCACTAGGTTACCAATGCAATGACATCTATATGATGTGATGAGAATACAATAGTTGTGATATGAACAAAATATCATCAGTCAGTATCCTACCAATTGCATAATTTATTATAAATAATACATGCAGAATTAAGCGAAACAATGTAAAGGGGGTAGGCAGTATATCTAATTATATATCCATAAAAATTGGTTTCGCGCCAATCGGGTCTCAGGTTTTCTAGATACGGCCATTTCAATTTAAGTATTCGCTGCTGAAAATCCAGTTTCAGAATTGGAAGTCCGTTTCGTAACACATTTTAATCCCAGTTGGAATCGTAATTAGGCGACGCTATAGTTGAAAAATATTTAGGTTTATCAGATTTGTTTCCAATGCAATTGGCGGATCAGTAATATCCTATATCAACAGGGAGTTATGGTCAGGTTAAGGTTGATGGGTAAAATCTGTTACAGCAAAATTCAGCAGAACATACCGATATTACAAAATGTGTTAAAAATATCATACAGTTGAGGAATCCAGTGAGACCAGTGGTATAAGGAAGCTAACTCAATTCTCTTTGTAACTATATAGGGTTCCGCACATTTCCGCATTGGTGCAAGGATATTCAGTGGATTAAAAACAGGGGTTATCTGGAATCACTGCTCTGGACTGCAGTCAATAATTGTGATTCACCGTAGTTTTCTCTATTGTAACTAGTTCAACTTTAAATATCAATTATAGGGTTCTGTATCCTATTACGTTGGCTTTGATACGAGCTATGGAACGCCAAAATCCGACTTGTAAAAGATTTAATATGAATTTAACGGTCTAGCATGTTCAGGAAGTTCAGGTTTCGTACTGACTATCAGGAGCAGCATTACATAGTTGAAACGACCGTGGTTTTCCACTAAATTTCTACAGTACCTCCATGAGTAGTAAAAGGGTTTAACTATCACTAGTTTCGCCATTTAAAGATGGGTTTTCACTTAAATTATTGCATCAAAATCTAGATTTAAGCATTCGATTCGCAGTCGAAACGTCTCTTTCTTTTAACTAAACTAGCACTATTGGATTCTACTATTTCCATACGATGTTATCACTAGATTTTAGACTGGATTGTGACCCAAATAAATATCACTAGAATTAATACGGTTTACTATTTAAAATACTGCGGTAATTTTTGGTATGAACACAAACATATATATTGATCTGTTCGTTACTGTAGCATGTAAGCAAGTGGCAAGCACTTGCCTCGATCGACGTGGAAAGGTGGCGATGACTCCGGCGCAGTGATGGACAGCAGAAGCAATGATACGACGACGTCCTTGGTTCTTCGATGATCTGGTTCGGCTCGAACGGTGATCAGCTGCGGCTAAGGCTCGAGTGCAGCGGAGAGGGGCTTAAGCTTGACGTCTTGACTGTGGTGGGTACGGAGGCAGGCAGTGGTGCTGCAGGTGGTGGTCGGTTGGGCGGGGGCTTGTTGATGGAGGCAAAAGAGAAACGAGGATGCAGTGGGGCGTTGGTGAGGGTGGCGGCCGTCGGCTGTGGGTGCAGGGCTCGGCTGCTCGAAGGAGGCTGCCATAAGAGGATGCTAGTGGTGGTCGGCTCCGGTGTGGTGAGGGCTCCGACGACGTGGGAAGCTCGGCGATGACGAGTGCAGCGATGGGCTCACGTGGTCATAGGGGAGAGGGTCTGGATGAGTGAGGAGGTCGAGGAAGAGGAGAACGAGGAAGAAGAGGACGAGGTGACGACGATGTGAGGTCGACGGAGGCGCCGGCGAGGTAGACTGCAGGTGTGGGCTGCCGGCGGGGTTTCCTGTGTTTGTAGGAGATGACGGTTCCTCGTCAGAGATGAAGGGGGAGAGGGGGTGTCGACGAGATAGGTGAGCTGAGCAGAGTCGAGGGTGGAGGCGGAGCTCGGGGTGTTGGAGGCGTCGGCGGGGATGGGAGGTTGGTGAGCTTGGCTTTGTGTGTGTGAGAGAGAAAGGGAGCGGGAAGGACAGTATGGAAGAAGGAGAGAGAGAGGTGGTTACGAGGGGGGGAGATGGAGACGCGGTCGAAGGAAGGGTCGCGGCGGTTGCGACGACGTGGGGGCGTGGGGAACGAGCGTGACGTGGGGGAGTAAAGAAAAAGGTGCGGGAAGGAGAGGGGAGTGGGGAGGAATAGAGTGAAGCGGGTCGGGTATTTTGGGAAGGTGGGCCGGGTTTGGGCCGGAAGGGAAATAAAAGGGAAATAGGGAGAGTGGGCTGGGCTGGGAAATAGGAAATGGGAAAATAAAAGGAAATAAGTAATAGGATTTGGGTTTAGGGTTTCAAGACAAATAAAATAATTATAAATATAATTAAATAAATTTTGCAAGTAACACTTTATAAAAATACGGATACGGGTGTACAAAAGAACCGGGTATTACATCATATCCCCCTTAAAAAAATTTCATCCTCGAAATTAAAATAACGATAAGCTATAAAGTATAATGCAAAAAGCCACAGAATCAAATACTACTATATAGCGATCTACGTAGAAGCAGCTAGATAAAATCAAAATCCTAAATATATATATTCATACGTATATCTAAGAAATAGCGCAGCTAAAATAATAAGCATAAGGCATAACCATTTATAAGGATAAACTATATGTACAATACCAGAGAATAAAATAGCAATAACAACCAATAGTGAAGGGTTTGTCGATAGGCCAAAGTATTTTAGAATAATTATATCGATCAAATGATTTTAAAATAACTTGAGAAAACCCATATGGCGAAACAATAGATGATAAAACAAAACAGTATGTGCGACATATAATTGCGCTATTGGAAATGTGAAGAATAGTAAGGTATTCAGAAATAGTAAAACGGAAGTAGTCAATAACACTCAAATACACACACACACACACACACACACACACACACACACACACACACATACACAATAACGAAAATTAGATTTCAAATAGCAATGTCACCGAATGTAATTATGGTAATACGAGATAGAACTAAAAAATGTATAGGGGCTAGCCAGGGTAGGGATTACAATGGAGTATGGCCCACTCAAGAGGTCGGACTGTGGTACTTCAAACTGAATGTCGAAGAGGCTGGGGTCGGGTCAACACAGGGTGCAAGGGTGAACAGTCATGAATCCTAGAAGGGAAAGAAATTTTTTGGGGAGGGAAAACGGTAAATGCATCATGCGAATCAATACTCAAAAGATTAGCGAACTCATAAACTTCATTATCATTTATTCTCCAGAAGAATTTCAAACAAGGCATACTCGAAGGATAAAAGGTGGCCCTAAACTATACATAGATTTATTTGGCCAGAGCAAACAAAAGATAAATTACGTCAGGCGTGGTTATGGAAGTTCAGCAGGTTACGGTAAGCTCGCGCGCTAAGATAGGAGCGTCCATTTTCATAGCGCCTCGCGGGGATCGCCACTAGAGGTTCTTCTGCTGCGGGGTCTTCTTCTTCTGGTCCTTCGGCCTCGGCTGGAGCTTCTTCATCGTGGTATGCTTCCCCGTGATTCGCCTCTTCTGAATCTTCTTCCATGGGATTTCCTTCCACTGGATTCTCCTCAAGGTCTTCCTCTCCTAGATTTTCTTCTATCGGGTCCTCCTCGGGATCTTCCTCCATCGGGTCCTCTTCAGGGTCCTCTTTTTCGTTGTCAGAGTCGCTGATCATGTCGACTTCTGGGGCTGTGACTCCCTCATCCTCAGAATCACTGTTTCCAAAAATAACCTGTGGGTCGTTGATCTCGTCATCTGAACTTATCAGCATGCAGTCCAAGGAAACGCATGACTGTGTGTCCTCATCTAAAGGCGGTGCTGCTCCAGGGTGGGCCATGACCTGAAAAGATAGAGTCATGATTAGACAGTGGAACACACCAAGAAAATAGTCGAGGATACGGAGTACAAGGAAAATATGCGGTAGGTAAGGACTGAAAAATCAAAATTTAGAATACTGATGCAATAAGTAGTATAAGAAAAATGAGTGGCAAGGGAATGATACATACATCACAACTCGGAATTTTATTGCATTCAACTAAAAGTTCAACGGATACAAGATTTTAAACGAAAGGAAATATTTACAAAAGAGTGACAATATTTTTATTGAAAGCAGAAAGGTGATAATTCGTCTTTGATATCTAGACTGCCGCATTCTCGTCAAGCGAGTGGAATCCTGCGCTGGGCCCGCACTATTCTCGAAGCTCGAACTACGAAATAACCAAGTCACTTAGCAGTAGTGGAGAGTGTAGACGAATCTCCTCCTTGCAGCTCCTTCCTTCTAGGGCAACCATTGACAAGATGTTCGTCGGATCCACAGATCAAGCACTGCCCTTTGGCGCTGCAACAGTCTCTCTGAAGATGTCCTGGCTTCTTACAGTATCCACAACATTGAGTCCTCCGCTGCTTATGTTGCTGGGGAACAAGTGGGCGCTTCATCTTCACCTCTTTTCCTTGTTTAACAAGGATCCCCTTACGATTGGAGGCTTTCGCTGGTGCCTGAGTCATCTGCCTTCTTAATCCTTCAGCTAACAGGTCGTTCGTTCGCTCCTGAGCTTCCTTCAGACCTTACAGTACATTCAAAATCTCAACGGTCTGATTCTGGGAAGTGGGCATAGAAGAAGAGTCATTGGAAGATATGGTCCTGAAACAACAATTTTGAGGACGATATAAGATACAAGCTATAAGAATCAAAATACAATATAGATTAGGCAAGGAAACAAGAATATCGGGTAAGGTGACATTCAAACGAATGGAAATCAAATGTAGAACTCCAAATTACTCAAACAGAGTACAGTATTGTAACTATGCTGCAGTTCATAATTACAATCACGTAACTCTACTAAGTCACCCAAAACTCTAGCGGACAGATCAGAACATATAGCAGAACCCACTATGTGAATCAAGATAAAAAATAACGAGTATAAAATCTAGACCGAAAGATGTCTTAGATTATCAAGCCCTATACGGAAACTGCAATCCCAAATGAAGCAAAACCTGTCTCTAATATCAGCAAAACTATGTCACGCCCCGCTTCCCAAAATACGGAATACGAGGGGTTGACAAGGCCAGCCATGCTCCTACGGTCGAGGAAATATCCTGCCTAGTCACACTTCGGCTTCTAGCTTTACGTGGTAATCAGTAATCAATGCACTGGTAATGAGAAATGCAGACACTAAATCAAATCAAATACAAAGAACTAACCAGATAGAGATCAAGGAAGTATAGCTCTGGGTCGCTGATCAAGATGTCCACAGTGTCCTCAAGGTACGTCAGGTCCTGGTCCAAGCTAGATCCACTTCTCACTCTGAGCATGCATACTCAGGTCGTCAGAGTGACACAATAGCAATATATGTATATATAGATACAAATGTGAACACGTACAATAATGATAAATATGAAACAGTAAGCATGGAATAATGACGTGAGCATGAAGTAGCCAATACAGGTAGCTAATAGAGCAGGTAAGCAGTAAAGCAGTAAACAATATGGCAGGTATATTGAATCAGTAAGCAATGCATGTCAATATCACTAACCCTATCAGTCTCTAAGTCTCACTGTACAGATCGCTAAACCTATCGTCAGTCCAAGTGTGAGAGTCAACCACTCGTGAGTATCCCCCACCCAAGGGTAGGACCCAAGGACAAGGGAACACGGGCCCGAGTTGCTCGCTAATAATCAGTAATATCCCCATATATCTCCAGAATCGCTGTTTGTGCCGGCAATGGGACTCTTGAGATTCTGTTGAACTCACACTCCAATTACCCCACACCCCGTGGTCTACATCAAACACCAACAATAAACTCAAATACCAGTCGGTCCATGACAAATCTATGCGAGAACTGGAGACAGGATTTCCACCAAGCATGTCTCGACTGATACCCAAGATAAATGGACAGTGTTTGGTGCCTTACCTATGACACCCATATAAGTGCTTCCATAATTGTCCCATACCAATTATAGTTACACTTATACATGTCCCGTAGATGTCGACAATGCAATAAATCAATAGGGTCCGCTGATTGTGTACAAGTACGTGTCACTTTCACTTATCCATTCATGATTAACACTAACGTACTTGCCACAATCAAATACTAATACCTAACACTGGGGAATGCACATGATCACTAGGTTACCAATGCAATGGCATGTATATGATGTGATGAGAATACAATAGTTGTGATATGAACAAAATATCATCAGTCAGTATTCTACTACTTGGATAATTTATTATAAATCATACATGCAGAATTAAGCGAAACAATGTAAAGGGGGTAGGCAGTATGTCTAATTATCTATCCATCAAAATTTGTTTCGCGCCAATCAGGTCTCAGGTTTTCTAGATACGGCCATTTCAATTTAAGTGTTCGCTGCTGGAAATCCGGTTTCAGAATTGGAAGTCCGTTTCGTAACACATTTTAATCCCAGTTGGGATCGTAATTAGGCGACGCTATAGTTGAAAAATATTTAGGTTTATCATATTTATTTGCAATGCAATTGACGGATCAGTAATATCCTATATCAACAGGGAGTTATGGTCAGGTTAAGGTTGATGGGTAAAATCTGTTACAGCAAAATTCAGCAGAACATACCGACATTACAAAATGTGTTAAAAATATCATACAGTTGAGGAATCTAGTGAGACCAGTAGGATAAGGAATCTAACTCAATTATCTTCGTAACGATATAGGGTTCCGTACATTTCCGCATTGGTGCAAGGATATTCAGTGGATTAAAAATAGGGGTTACCTGGAATCACTGCTCTGGACTGCAGTCCAGAATTGTGATTCACCGCAGTTTTCTCTATCGTAACTAGTACAACTTTAAATATAAATTATAGGGTTCTGTAGATTATTCCGTTGGATTCGATACTAGCCATGGAACTCCAAAATCCGACTTGTAAAAGATTTAATATGAATTTAACGGTCTAGCATGTTCAGGAAGTTCAGGTTTCGTACTGACTATCGGGAGCAGCATTACATAGTTGAAACGACCGTGGTTTTCCACTAAATTTCTACAGTACCTCCATGAGTAGTAAAAGGGTTTAACGATCACTAGTTTCGCCATTTAAAGATGGGTTTTCACTTAAAGTATTGCATCAAAATCTAGATTTAAGCATTCGATTCGCAGTCGAAACGTCTTTTTCTTTTAACTAAACTAGCACTATTGGATTCTACTATTTCCATACGATGTTATCGCTAGATTTTAGACTGGATTGTGACCCAAATCAATATCATTAGAATTAATACGGTTTACTATTTAAAATACTGCGGTAATTTTTGGTATGAATACAAACATATATATTGATCTGTTCGTTACTGTAGCATGTAAGCAAGTGGCGAGCACTTGCCTCGATCGACGTGGAAAGGTGGCGACGACTCCGGCGCAGTGATGGACAGCAGAAGCAATGATACGACGACGTCCTTGGTTCTTCGATGATCTGGTTCGGCTCGAACAGTGATCGGCTGCGGCTAAGGCTCGAGTTAAGCGGAGAGGGGCTTAAGCTTGACGTCTTGACTGCGGTGGATACGGAGGCAGGCAGTGGTGCTGTAGGTGGTGGTCGGCTGTGCGGGGGCTTGTTGATGGAAGTGAAAGAGAGACGAGGATGCAGTGGGGCGTTGGTGAGGGTGGCGGCCGTCGGCTGTGGGTGCAGGGCTCGGCTGCTCGAAGGAGGCGGCCAGAAGAGGATGCTAGTGGTGGTCAGCTCCGGTGTGGTGAGGGCTCCGACGACGTGGGAAGCTCAGCGATGACGAGTACGGCGATGGGCTCACACGGTCACAGGGGAGAGGGTCGGGATGAGTGAGGAGGTCGAGGAAGAGGAGAACGAGGAAGAGGAGGATGAGGTGACGACGACGTGAGGTCGACGGAGGCGCTGACGAGGTGGACTGCAGGCGTGGGCTGCCGGCGGGGTTTCCTGTGTTTGTAGGAGATGATGGTTCCTCGTCGGAGATGAAGGGGGAGAGGGGGTGTCGACGAGGTAGGTGAGGTGAGCGGAGTTGAGGGTGGAAGCGGAGCTCGGGGTGTTGGAGGCGTCGGCGGGGATGGGAGGTTGGTGAGCTTGGCTCTGTGTGTGTGAGAGAAAGGGAGCGGGAAGGACAATATGGAAGAAGGAAAGAGAGAGAGAGATGGTTACGAGGGGGGAGAGATGGAGACGCGGTCGAAGGAGGGGTCGCGGCGGTTGCGACGACGTGGGGGCGTGGGGAACGGGCGCGACGTGGGGGAGTAAAGAAAAAGGAGCGGGAAGGAGAGGGGAGTGGGGAGGAAGAGAGTGAAGCGGGTCAGGTATTTGGGGAAGGTGGGCCGGGCTTGGGCCGGAAGGGAAATAAAAGGGAAATAGGGAGAGTGGGCTGGGCTGGGAAATAGGAAATGGGAAAATAAAAGGAAATAAGTAAAAGGATTTGGGTTTAGGGTTTCAAGACAAATAAAATAATTATAAATATAATTAAATAAATTTTGCAAGTAACACTTTATAAAAATACGGATACGGGTGTACAAAAGAACCAGGTATTACACGCTACAAGGCTCGGTTGGTTGTCAAGGGATATGATCAACAACATGGGATTGACTATCAAGAGATTTTTTCATAAGTGGTGAAGACGACATCTATTTGGGTAGTTCTTAGTATCGTGGAGGTAGAGGATTTGCACTTAGAGCAGCTGGATGTGAAAACGGCATTCCTTCATGAAGATTTGGAGGAGAAGATCTATATGATGCAGCCACCGGAATACGAGGTGAAGGGAGAAGAGAGTATGGTATGTAAACTGCGAAAGAGTTTGTATAGCCTCAAGCAAGCTCCTAGGCAGTGGTATCTCCAGTTCGATCAGTTTATGTTTGGGACAGGATTTGTACGGTGTGAGTCGGATCATTGTGTCTAAGTTCAGACTTTTGAGGATGGAGACTATATCATTCTATTAATTTATGTGGATAACATGTTGCTAGAGGGTCCGAATTTCGAGAAAATTCAAAATTTGAAGAAGATGATGGCTGAAAAATTCTCCATGAAAGATTTGGGAGCAGCTAAGTAAATCTTGGGTATGAAGATCGTGAGAGATAGGAAGCAGCGAAAGCTGTGGTTATCGCAAAGGGACTACGTCGAAAAGGTTTTGAAGCGATTCAATATGGACAGATCAAAGCCAGTGAGTACGCCCTTAGTGAAACACTTCAAATTCATGAAGGAGTTGTGCCCGACAACTCAAGAGCAGTAAAATAAGATGGCAAGAGTGCCTTATGCATCTGTGGTGGGGAGTTTGATGTATGTGATGGTGGTTACGAGACCAGATATTGTACATGCAGTGGAAGTTGTTAGCAAGTATATGCAAAACCTAGGAAAGGAACATTGGAATGCGATGAAGTGAATTTTGAGGTATCTAAGGGGTATGTCAAGTCATTGCTTATGTTTTGGGTGACTCTCTAAAGGTACAAGGTTACGTTGATGCGGACTACTCGGATGATCGAGATGGTGGAAAGAGCACAACGGGGTATGTATTCACAGTTGGGGGACATCGGTGAATTGGGTCTCTTAATTGCAAAAAGTGGTGGTATTGTCAACTACAAAGGCTGAGTACATGGCAATCACAGAATCAAGAAAGGAGATGATATGGTTGTAAGGACTACTTGAAGAATTGGATAAGAAACAAAACTTCAATAATTTGTAGAGCAACAGCCAAAGTGCGATACGTTTGGCGAGAATGCGGCATATCATTCTCGTACGAAGCACATTAAGGTGTGATACTATTTTATTCGCATAGTGATAGAAGATGGCGAGTTGACACTGCAGAAAATCGCTGGAGAAAAGAATCCGGCAGATATGTTCACCAAGATCGTAGACAGAAATAAGCCGAATCTCTATTGCAGATTGGTGAACCTCTTCATGAAAATATGGTGAGGAAAGAGTAGAGCGAAGTCATGTGAAGTCTACTAGCGTTGGGAATCAAGGCTGAAATATCTCCAAGTATGAGATTGTTAAAATTTTGGAGATTACTTCAGGTTAAACGTCTGCAGAAGAGAAAGGCAGACGTCTGGATATGCACGGGAGCATGTCAAAATCATCGGAGTAGCGGAAAACGTCTGAAAGTCATCTCGACATATGTCTGTAGAAGAACGAAGCCTAATTCATAGAAGAATACAGACGTATGCTCAAGTGTGAGTCAGATGTCTGCCAAAGAGATGAAGATTTACAGAGAAGAATACAGACGTCTGCCCAAATATGGGTCATACGTTTGTCCTTATAAAACAAAGATTTACAAAGAAGGAGACAGACGTCTGCCCAAGTGTGGGTCAGACGTCTGCCGACAAGAAAAACTGCTGCGAGTCTAATTTTACCATATTATGATCCATCTCTATTTTGAATAGGATTATGGTTTGCTTATATAAAGGGACATCTCATATGTATTATTTACGGCTTAATAGAGAGACTATTGTATTGAGAGAGTGACGATTTAGATCTAGAGATTATTGAGAGAAATCTCTTAGGATTTGCTCGTGGTGTACTTGATTCAAGATTCTAGTAGATATTGTAGATTCCACTTTGCCAGGGACTGACCATACAGTGGGTGAAACTCGTTAACAAATCCCTCGTCTCTTTTGTGTTTGATTCTTATTTATTCTCGCACTTAATTATTTTGTCTTTCGTTGCTAATTGCGTGATGTGATTGTGTAATTGTTTTTGTCATGAGTATTGTTTCGTGGATCAACTTTCCTCCCAACGGTTGAGAATAAAAAGACAGATTGTTTAGATGTTATGATTAGGAAAAACAATGAGACTATTAAACAGCAAAAAATGATAAAAGGAGTAAATTTCAAGTAAAAGCAAGGAAGAAAATTGTTTCGAGAATATTTTCCTTCGGAGTAAAAATAGAAAATCTAGGTTTAAATACCATAGATGGATTAAATTTAAGCTATTGTGGTTCATTATACATTAATACAAGTATTTTTTTGCTGTTGTAAAATAAAAAAAAAAATAACATCCCTATCTATTTTTAGTCATACCATTCAAGGCGGAGCCAAAAATATTTCTTAGGAGGAGAGCAGGTAAATCATATTTCGTACCATACAAATATGCTCATCTATTGAAAAACGGTACTAAATGTTTTTTAAAGCCATAATACATTTATGTGTCTATCTTTTTAAGTTTTATAATATGAATGTAGTTGCAAGGGTTTAAATTCAGAAAATGCTGTATTTATAGATATAAATGATGCTTTAATAATAAGGATATAATCCGATCAAGATTATACGCTAACATGAACTAATAGTTTATATTTAATAGCTTGCCATATGTAATAAGCATGACTGGGTCGACGAAGGAATCTTTTGTAAAAAGGAAATCTTTTTCCGAAACACTATTTTTCCCATTCACCTTTTGTCTATTTCTTTTCATTTTATTCTTTTTCCTGCTCGTTTCCAAATGGCCTAAATAAGGTCCAAAATAATTAATATTGTGATGGTTTTTTCCTAGTTATTTGGTTTTCGATTTTTGTTTTTTGTTTTTTTGTTCTTTGCTTAATTTATCATTGGATCAATAATTTGGTATTGATTTAGAAAGAAAATTATGGTATTTTTTTTAAAGAGAACCAATAGTATTTTTCTAACTTCATACAACTTTTTTTTAAAGAAATCAAGCGTAATAAAATAAAATATGTTTACTGGATAATCCATTCTTTACATTTGCTTATCTCTACTATTATAACCACAAAACTTGAGGGTCCCCAAATTGATTTCATTTTGATGGTCCGACGTAGCCTTAAATAGCCCCACATCAACAGTAAAAGATCTAAATGTAGAATTTTCCTCAACAAATAAATACTACTACAATAATCTCTACCGATTTTAAATAACTACTAAAATCATTATGTATCATTTTAAAAACAAATTAATCATTCCCACATGCAAATTTTAATGTTCTCTAAATTTCTTGAATTCAAATTAAAAAATAAACCTAATTATTATTTGAACACAAGCATTGCAACATGCAAAATACTAGTAGAAATTGTAGAATTTTATGACGGTTAGTTTTAAAAAAATAATCATCATATGGATACTTTAAAATGAAACTAATATTAATAGTCTATATTAATGAAAATAGATATCAACTCTTTCTAGACAAAATGATTGTAATTGATTTTCTATTTGCTTTTTCAATTTTTACAAGAATATTTAGAATCATTTTGTCCTACACGTTACGCGTGGGGTTATTTACTGATACAAAGCTGGGTAATTCAAAGGAATGTTTTGCAAGTCAAAACATGATTTTTTGCCTTCCTTGTTTTGCTCTTGGCTTTCTTACAAATCCCATTGGGCCATTTTTCATTTTTAATGATAATTTTCTTTAAAATTATTTGGTTTTCAAATTTTATCCTATACCTCTTGATTTTTTCAACAATATGAAATATCTTTTTCCAAATATAATAAAAACAAGAATAATTCAAGTAACAATAGTTTGTACTTGCTTTATGTTAACTTATACAAACTATACATTCTTTAAAACGGATGTTAATATTTCACGATTCAAATAACTATTGTCATTTAAAAATTTAATAGGTAATGAATTCATAGACAAATAAATTTTTTTGCCTAAAATATCAACATAATTTGTTATTTACATTGGTTCATATCCACAATCCATAATACAAACTTTACGTTTATATTTGTGAATTTGAAATCGAAAAATACCAAAATATCGTATTTATATAGCTATCATGATAATTCTTGGTACTGTTTACAAGTCACAAAGTATATGTTATATATGTTAAAAAAAACAAAAGCTTTTGTATGAAATGTTAAAGTAAGAACTAAGTTATATAATATTTCTTATAAAAAAGATGGTTAAATATTTCTTTTTATCCTGCATTGCTTATATATTAAGTTATAACAACTTTATATAATGTAAGAATTCATCTATAAAAAATAATATTTGTATCAAACTAACAGAAAATAACTAATAACATCACATATCCTTTTTCTAAATATAATAAAAACACATCTATTTATTTTTGTTTCAAGCATAGCTAAAAATATTATTCATCTATAAATATATTCGACCATCTTTGAATTCACAGGTAACGCATGATGTTAAAATCTATTATTACTTAAAGACAAGCTGTTAAGTCTAAATAATTTGCCAATTTGAAAGAGGATGCCACCAGATGTACCAAGAAAACCTACATTAACAAGAAACTTGCATTGCTTGGAAATTGAACGTTCATATATGCAATTTCACTTGTAGAGATGTAAACACAGTAACAATCACCTTTTTTTTACTTTCAAAGAACCCAAATACATAATGGCAACAGCATACATGCCTCAACAATCTTAATCGATAACATAAAAATTGCTTCTAAAATAAAGAAATCTATTCCACTTGACCTAGGAACACTCCCATAATTATTAGTAAACACACTCTTTCTCATTCAAGGAATCAAGAACCTCACTTGGCACTTGCAAGCTGGGTTCGGAGAAGCTTGGCAGCGGCAACCATGTTGGTGAGTGCAGGCTTGACCTCACCATACTTGCGTGTCTTGAGCCCGCAGTCAGGGTTAACCCAGAGAATGTTGGTCTCGAGCACAGCGAGCATTTTGTTAATGCGGTCGGCAATTTCTTCGGCGGATGGGATCCTAGGGGAGTGAATGTCATAGACTCCTGGTCCGATACCTGCGCCATACTTAACTCCTTCACGGAACACGGACAGGAGCTTCTCATCGGAACGTGAGTTCTCAATTGTGATCACATCGGCATCCATGTCGATGATAGAGTGGATGATGTCGTTGAAGTTGGAGTAGCACATGTGTGTGTGAATCTGTAAAAATATTAGTGTTAGCAGGCAATAAACATAATACACAATTAACACTACTCTCCACCGATATTTTCATAAATGAGTGTCTGCAAGAAGTTTGCAATATTTAATTTGTCAAATATTCTTTTTGAACATGACACCCTGCTAATATAATGAAGATTATAATGTACTAATATTCAAAGGAGGAAAAGAAAATTGGTTGCTAATTCAAAGGTTGGGGAAGAAGAACCTGAGTAGTGTCCTGGACACCGCAGTTGGTAATTCTGAAGGAGTGGACAGCCCAGTCCTGGTAGAAAGCCTGCTCGGACTTGCGAAGAGGCAAGCCTTCCCTGAGAGCGGCTTCATCAATTTGGATGACCTGCATGGAACCATAACAACAACAATGCCTAATTAGATAATGAGGGTTCTAAACATGGTACTAGATAATCAACCAAGACTAAGCTTTGGGTAAGTGGTTTCTTAGAAGAAAGCCCACCTGGATGCCAGCAGCTTCCAAATCCTCGACTTCCTTTTTGATGGCAAGCGCAATCTGATAGCATGTCTCGAACCTGGAAGCAAGAAACACAGTTAGAATGAATAACTTTAACACATTATAATGTTTGCACTGATAATTGAAAAAAAGGATGTTACTGGGACCTTGGTTGGTCATTTCTGACAAAAGACCAGTTGAGGATCGTGACAGGACCGGTCAACATTCCCTTCATTGGGCGAGCAGTCATGCTCTGGGCCATTGAGGACCAGAAAACGGTCATGGCTTTGGGGCGGCTGACATCACCGTAGATGATGGGTGGCTTGACACATCGTGAACCGTAAGATTGCACCCAGCCATTGGCGGAGAATGCAAAGCCAGACAACTGCTCTCCAAAGTACTCAACCATATCATTCCTCTGTGAAAACAATTACTTGGGGAGGTTAATTGGTAAAGCCTTACAGAACCATACATCAGCTCTTCTAGTAATTTATGATACAGGCAAAATGAGGCTACAACTTGCTAAATTTCCATGAATAATTAGTTTTTTAACATAAATACATAAACTTCATAAATTGCAAACAAATACCATGAGCTTATTTTCATATAAATTCCACAAGCTTTTTGTGTTTTTCAATTTAAAACCCGACACCCTAATCAATTTACCTTACTTAATACCATACAAACAATTGTAATTGAAAACTGGACCTATATTACCAAACTGAAAATGCTGATATATCATGATTTTTTTTCTCAGCTGACTAAGTTCAAGGTATTCTTAATCAATTTATAAAGTTTATGGCATTTATCGGAAAATTGCTAATAGTTCATAGTATTGAGTGAAATTTAGCCCTTGAAACAAGAAGCTCACCTCAGGCTCTCCATGGACAAGTACATCAATGTCAAGTTCTTCTTGAAGCTTGACAACCTTGTTGATTTCATCCTTGATGGCATTAACATACTCCTCTTCAGAAATTCTGCAGCAAGGCAAAGCAATCAATGTGAATTCCTCCACAGGGTGAAACAAGAGCAAATCGAAAGCAAATACTAAAAAGCACCTACTTCTTAGCCTTATATTCACGGCGCACTCTTCGGAGCTCCACGGTCTGAGGGAATGACCCAATAGTTGTTGTAGGAAGAATTGGAAGATTCAACTTCTTCTGCTGAGCATCTAATCTGGCGCTAACATTTGTAGCCCGGCGGTGGTCAGAGCCCCTGAGAGCAGCGGCCTAAAAATCAAATGAAGCAGTTCATTTGGTTAGCAAAGCCCTTTGGGTGAAATTCAAAAGGAATTTAGAGATACTAAATTAAAACTTACGGCCTTTTGAACATCTTCATTGTTCACCCTAGGAGATGATTTTCTTGAGGCCTGGGCAGCAGCATTTGCAGAGAAGAAAGCCTGCAAGATGGCAAACACAGGCTATTAAGGGAAATTCAACTACTTGAAACTAAACACCTAGTTGGCATGCGATCTCCATGTGCATAAGTTTTCAACTGTATTAAGTTTGGAATTGTATTTTCTTTTCTCAGATTTGGACCTCACTAAAGGAAGAGATCTCTTTTGTTCTATCTTCTCTACATATTCCTTGTAGTTGCTGTGGTAGCAGGAATCATTTCACAGAAGTCTTAAGATTGTTCTTATGACACGCCTCTTGTGAAGAATGCCGTGGTATTTGAATAGATGGGTGCATGACACAAATTTAAATTTCTGTTATTGCAGTTCCCCACAAAAGTTAGCTATAATATAGTAGATTGATGCTGGTTATTGATACTGTATGAGATAAAGCGAACATTTATTAATACCTCATCCTTTGAACCAGCCAATGCCTTGGCCAAGGCATTAACCTCAACAACCTTCTGAGCAGCAAAAGCCAACCATGATTTGATCTCATCATCCAACTTTGTCTCATTTACAAGATCAACAGCAGTGTGTTGGAGTGAGCAAGAAGTAGACACTACAAGTTTGTCTGCGGTTGGAAATGAAAAAAATCCAGTAATTCTGGAAATTTTCATGAAAATATAGAAGAAAATGCATGGAACTGTGGGTACCTTTCCCTACAATAGTTTCAACACCCTCAAGAGTAGCGATGGATGACGCAAGGTCATTGGCCCAAATGTTCCTTCCATCCACAACTCCAGCAAATAGATATTTACCAGAGGGGAAGCTGCTTTTAACCAAGTCAAGAGTCTTGGTTCCACGCACAAGATCAAAACCATAACCGGAGATGCCCTTCAAGGCAGTGATAGTCCTTATATACCAAAGAGAGAGCAAGTTTAGTTTTTACTACAAAATTAACATAGAGGTTCATAAAACTACACAGAGAAGTAACAGACTTGTATGCTTCAGCAGGAACATCGGCGAAGTAGGTCTCGATAAGCACATTCAAACTAGAGAATGACGATTCTAGCTCTGAGTAGGCCTTAGTAAATGACTCCAATTGGTGAGAGTCGAGATCCAACACAAGAGTTGGCTCATCAAGTTGAATCCAGGAAGCACCAGCGGCCTTCAACTCACCAATAACCTCCCTGCACATGATTATATTGTTAGTTTTGATTAAAAGATGTGATAAAAAGTATTTAAAGGGAATGTGACCCTGTCGGCATTTTGGTATTCCTTACTTGTAGAGAGGAAGAATGTTTCCGAGAAGTGACAGAGGAGGGAAGGATTTCTCCACTCCCTTGGCAGGCTTTGAGAGCAACAGATAAGTCACAGGTCCAACAAGCACTGGAACTGTGTCAACTCCTAGCTGTAATAAAGTAATAAAGATAAATCAATAAGTGAAGGGAGCTCAGAATTTAAAGGATGGGCATCTATTAATACAGACGTGATATTTTCACAACCAAGACTGATAAGAAAGATCATAGGTATATTCCATCAGATAATTTAAGTTGTTTGGGGCTATTTCTATCATTTTGCATATTTCAGTTATACATTTGAGACAGCCTAATAAAATTGATAGAGAACAGAGGGAAAATGGTGAAAAAGATAATTTTCTTCAATAGAGAGTTCAGAACAGATAACTGAAATCAAAATTTAAGTATTGAATTCATAGATAAACATGTGAATAGTGACTGCCACTTCATCATTTGTAATTATTGATAGCATATCAGAAGCAGTGTTTTTTGTAATAATTTTTATGTTATTTTCGGAAACATATAAATAATATACTAAAAGTGGAACAAAATATCTGAAGTCTTAAATTGCTTCTGATCAATGCAACACGGGGTGCACAGAAATACCATTGGCAGCATCTAGCTCACCTTGCATTCATTTCTAGGTTTGATATCAAAATTAAAATAGTACAATTTGCATGCAGACATACGACCTAGTATGATTACAGGCAGTGGAGCAGATATGCATATCATAATTTAATACCCGGAAATGGAATGGTTCTTAATCCAAACTTTAGTGTTAATAATTTATAAACAAATATAGAAACGAAAATGGTCAAAATTCATACCGCCTTGGCTTCCTTGTATTCAGTCACTGCCTTGTGAGAAGCATAGGTGAACTTTGTGTTGGGGCCCAACTCAGGGACAATGAAGTGGCTGTATCACCATTAAGGCACAAAAGAAATTAGCACTATACATCACACAAAGCGAAAAATCATGAGGGTTTAGGATGGCTTACTAGTTGGTGTCAAACCACTTGGTCATTTCCATAGCAGGGACCGAGGCATTTCCTCTAGCCATGGAAAAGTAAGTGTCAAACCCAATCTCTCCACCATTCCAGCCATATCTCTCAGGAACTGCACCGAGCATCGCTGTCGTATCGAGCATTTGATCATAATAGGAAAAGGTATTGCTAGGAATGTACTCGATCCCAGCACTAGCCATTTGCTTCCAGATGGAAGACCTGAGATCTGCGGAAACCTTCTGCAAATCCTCGGCACTGCTCTTACCGTCCCAGAAAGACTCAAGAGCGAACTTGAGCTCTCTCTTGGGGCCCATGCGAGGATATCCAACAATGTGTGACGCCATCTTTCTATTTTACGAATAGAAATAAAACATTAGATACTGAATATGGTATAATCATCGGAACTCAATTAAAATAGACTAATTTAACACATTACTAATAATCAAAAATAAGATCTAAAAATTATCTTCAGTTTTACAGAGGTTAGCAATTAGAATTTTAAACATCCTATATCACCGGTTATATTTAGTAGAATCTAGTAAACGTCTCTATTAACATGTACTTATTCATCGCATGCACATAATATCATTTCATATTCACCACAATCCTAATCTTCTTATTGATTGATTTCTAAAGAGAACGTGATGGTATGATAGTGTATTAAATAACGAACGAATCAAAGTAGCTAGCCATGAATATTTTTCCTGAAATTGGTTTGCATGTATATAAAAAGAGGAAATCAAATTCTATTCTTATCGTTTTGTTCCCTCCTACAGAAAGAGGAAAATTATAAAATTTATTCTTTTTTGGCACTGATAAAATTTATTCTTTTGTTTATTCTAAACAATTGGATGGATTAATTCTAAGCTGTTGTAGTCCATAACAAATTAGATCACCCAGATTTAGGTTGAAGCAGATCGATTTCAGAAATTGCTCAAGTACTTGCTATAGAATTAAAAGTTACACAGATCACAGATCTGATAATTTCACCATAAAAAAGGCTTAATTTCACGAAACATAATTAGCAAATTTTATAGTAAAATGATGTAATAACTAATAAGAGAACCTCAGATCTGATAATAAAAAAATTTACAACAGAACCAGATCCAGAACTAGATCTAAACTCATAAAATTCCTTTTTGCCAAGATCTAAAAGCGAAAGGTCTAGATCTAGGGAAAAATGACACTCACCAATATGATACAAGAGATTAAACACGCAAAAAAAAACCCTAGGTCAGATGAAAGCTACTCAAAAGCAAAAGAGATGGAGATCTAGAGTTAAAAAAAGAAGTAGGAAACGAGAGATGTAAAGCACAAGCAAGCATAAATAGGAGATCGAGTGGAGACTAGAGGAGAGAGAAAGAGCTCTTACCTTAACGGGGAGAGAGGGAGAGAGAGAGAGACTCGGTCCCAACGATGAGAGAGAGCGAGTGCGAGCGAAGATGAAGGGGGCTTGAGACTCGAAAGAGGCGCGAATTGAGAGAGAGGAGGGAGATGCGTATTTATAGAGGAACTACAGATCTGACTGTGAGGAAAAAAATAAAAATGCCAACTTTTTTTCTTTTCTTTTTTTAATGGTTATTAATCGAGTAATTTGGTGAGTAATTTGACTGTGTGAATTAATAATATCAGGCGTGGATAGTATAGAGAAAGGGAGAGGGAGTTGGTGGGGTTGGTGGGTTAGTGGCGGTGGGCTACTTTCTTTGCATTTTATTTTATTTTATTTTTAATTTTACCCTTTTTCCTTGATTAAGCTAAAATATAACATGTGCTTAAAAGGCTTGAAGATTCGGAAAATATTTTTTCTACCCGGCTAGTAAACCACACGGCGGCTGTCAGACTTCTCAATAGGTAGAGAATAGAGTATCATATTCACTATCTATATAGAGAATTACAACCTCTATATCCTCATTGCATCCAACAAGAAGCCTTGTAGCTTATGTGGACCAGTGGTTAGGTAAAGTATTTCTTTGAAGGCTTTGAGATAAATCTATGAAAAAAAATGTTCTTTCTACATATGCGATAGAATCTGATGATGCCCAATACTGAGAACTTCCCAGATCACGATACGTGGCAGATGACGTGTCCCAATGCTTACGAGAAAGGAGTAAGAACGGTACGTTGAAGGCGTGCCCCGGGCCTTCCTTCCGAGGATGTTCCCGACCCTCGGTGGCCTTCCAGACCACTCCTATGCTCGTCTTCCATATAACCATTGGCTCGCCTCCGAGCCTTCCTGCACGCCGAGCTTCCTCAGCCCTCCCAGCTCGCCCCCCGAGCTATCACAGAACCAAACTTGTTCGGTCTTTCGCTCGCCTCCGAGCCTCCCGCCCGCCTCCGAGCCTCCCGCCGAGCTCAGCTTCCTCGATCTCATCGACCGATCCAGAGCGCAGATCATCAGCGTCCCGGACATGGCCCCGCTAATCTCGCCATACGCGAGATATCCGCCGTCCCACGATCCCGCATCCCACCCCATCGCGTTCCCCCGTTAACGGGTGTATCTCGCCATTAACCGCCATTCGCGCAGACGCGGCTCCAAGGGCGTAACGGCCGGCGTAAATCTCGCGCCCGTCAGCCCATGGCTGTCACTATATAAACCCCCTCTCAGACGACTCAAGTAAGGCAATTATTATCTAATAGGCCGCTACTCTGCCCAAATACCTCGACTAACTTGATCGTCGGAGGGCTACGGTGGTACAACCATCCCGGAACTTCCTTGCAGGTAGCTCGGCTTCATTCCAACTGAAATCAACACGCTTCAAGAGGCAACCCTCAAACCAAATCTCAGTCATCCATCAACGCTCGCTACAGATCAACGGAAGATAACATCTGAAGGAGATCCAGACCTCCATCAGAATCCATATAGGTTATCGGGGTTTTCATTGGATAGAATGTGAGATATTTTATTCATTACTTGGATAATTGCATAATTTATCATATCTTGTATTTAGTGTGACACCCGGTAGAATCCATATAGGTTACTGGTCTTTTAAATTAATCATTTTTTTTCTTACTAGTTAATTGCACGTGCCATGCACGTGAATAAATTTAGTCAAGAAGCTAAAATGCATATTGTCCTTTTGACGTTTAAAAAAGCAAAGTTATTTTACTTGCATTTAAGAAAAAATAATTGCCCTTCCAAGTAGATCCATATAAAAAGTTACTATTAAAATAATAATAAGGATAAATAAAAAGAAAATGTCAAAAAAATAGTTCCGCATAATCATTACTCAGCAGTTCACACATCTTAAATACCAAATAAAATTAATCGAGTAGGAAAAATTAGTACCAAACAATCACAAACCCGTACGATTCATAACTCATAAATACCATGTTACAATAAGTGAAACAAAAATCGTTGACAAAAAGAATTTACTCGTTCATCTTGAGAAGAGAGAGAACTGGAACTAAATTATTCCCATGATGCAACTGCAGATAAAACAAATAGACGTGGATAAAAGATACGCATGGTATTATTGTCTATTCATGTCCCATTTTACTTTTGAGTTTTATAAATAAAAAGAAAATCATTAATGATAAACATATGAATAAATGATACAATACCAAAAATAGTTTAGAAAATTAATTACTCATATTAAAAAAATGATAATGATTTTCTTAATGATTGAGAGCAGAAATGATATGATTTTTTTAGCAGTGATGTGACAGTAAATTAATTGCTAATATTAAGAAAGTGATAAGTCTTTTTTTAATCTGTATGTATTTCTCTAAAATGATAAGTAAAAAGGGACGGAAGGAGTATTTAATATCTTTCATGCACAAATCAAATATCAAATGTACAAAACAAATGCATGTGAAAAAAAGATATGCATTCTATTATTGCTATTATTACACGTGTGCGCGCAACACAATTAGGAAAATGAGAGAACTGAAAAGATATAATAAGACATAATATGAATTTCATCTTTGGCATAAAGAAAACATGCTAGCTAATAATACGTTACAAGAGTGCAATAGCTTTGCCTTTTAACTTTTCGTCTCCCTAGAAATTCTAATTCTAATTTTCCATCCTCCAATAAACAAAGCAAATCATTTATTAAAGAAACCAAGTGAGCCAAAAAAGAAACAATGAAAAAACCAACTGTTCTATTAGTTCTTGATGGAGATGGAAATCTTCCTCAGATGTTGTCCTTCGTCGATCTGACTGCAAGTGGTTTTGAACGGTAAAGATTAGGTATGGGAATTGTTGTGTGGAGCTCAATGGGTTGTTGTATGTTGTTGACGCCGAGCTACCTGCAAGGGCAGTCCCGGGGTGGGAAATCACCGTAGGACCCTCCGACGATCAAGTTAGTATCGTGGAATAAGAGCAGGGTAGCTGCGTATTAGAATAAGTTTGAGTTATCTGAGTCGTCTGAAAGCGGGGTTTATATAGTGGTCGCATGGAGCGAGTCGGCGCGAGATCCTCGTCGTCAGTTACGCTCCCTCGTTACGTCCGTGTTGATGGCAGGATCCGCTCATTAATAGGGGAACGCGTCCGCGTGGGACGCGGAATGGGGCGGCGGATATCTCGCTTTGGCAAGATACACGGAGCCGTTGTGGGGACGCTTGGGCTCTACGCTCTCGGTTGATCGGGGAAGCCGAGAAAGCTCGACCTGTCGGATGGCTCGGAGACGAGCCGGGAGGCCAAGGAAGCTCAGCCCTTGCAACAGCTCGGAGACGAGCAAAGGGGGCGTAAGTTCGGCTGCTGGATGGCTCGGGGGGGAGAAGCCCGGAGACGAGGCCCTGAGGAAAGCCCCCGAGGCGCCGCACTGATTCTACCTCCGCAGCCCCCAAGAGCCTAGTGGGCTTACGTGGACGACAGGTCATTTGCTACGTGTCGTAATCTGGGGAATTCCCGTTCATAAGCCTTATCACTGGCCCCTCACTATCGCCCTGACCTATTTATGGGTCAGGATCGAGAGTGGTAAGCCCAGTTTTTAATGGCTCTGCCTAGGATTCCCGGGCTGCCTGACGACGGCGGGACATTTGGCGGCTACTCCCCGCGGAAAACTAGGCCCACGTGGCAGGTCACGGAACGCCTTGATTACCGCGCGTATCTTTAGTGACATCAGCGGATCGGTGAAATGATTGCGCTTTTAAAAAGGGTGCGCCGTTTCGCTCGACCGTCGGTTAGTCTACGCGCCATGTGCCCAACATTGGTTGGCGGGGTGCGAGAGGCTGTCTCCGACTTTTGCTGCGAGGGGGTGTTTCCAATGGCCGATCGCCAAGTGGAGCCTCGACGGCCGCTAGGTGTGACGCTTCGTTTTGGCAGGAGTCGATTTGGGCCGTTGGATGTCTCCTTTGGAGTGTATAAATAGGAGGGGCCATCCCAAGGCCGACACTTTGTTTTAGATGTCTCTCGTTGTTTGAAGATTGCTCGGCGCACCTCCGCTTAGGTCGGATCTTCCGCTGAATTTTCCTCGGCAAACCCTTTTCTTGAATCGGGTTAAATGTCTTTCTCCGAGATATCTATGGATGTAGTAGGGGTTGAGTCGGGCGATGAAGCCTCAGTTTCTGGGGCCGAGCCCAGTGGGTCTTCCTCCTCCTCGGTTTCAAATAGCCGAGAGAGTTCTTCTTCTTCTTCATCTACGTCCTCTGTGTCGGGCTCACCCCCCAGGGCAAGTGTCGTCCTTGTCTCTCGCCGTCGGGCGGCGACAAGGGCTCCCAAGGTACGCATCGGGAATACCCGCGATACGCCCTCAGTCTTGAATCGTCTGGACGAGCTTTCCGACATCCGAGCTCGATTCCATATACCCTCTCGCTATTCACTTCGTCTGGCCAGAGAGGGTGAGCGGGCAGACCAGGTGCGGGGCAAGGAGATTGCTCTGTATCTGGAAGCATTTCGGGCAGGGATGCTTCTGCCCTTTTCGTCTGAGGTTTATGCTGTGCTCCATTGTTTCCGTCTTGCACCGGACCAGCTAGCACCGAACTCGTGGAGGATCCTCCTCGGGATTCTGGTCCGGTTAAAAATTGATCGAACCCTCTTCGATTTGAGCCTCCTCTTGTCTTTTCTTTGCTATAAAAACCATCCCGGTACCAGTAAGGAAGAACCGAGCTGGGTGTATCTCTCATTTAAAAAACGTAAGGGTAGGACGGCCGGGTCGGGGGTAGTGGTCGTCCCTTCTTCCATCCACGAATGGAAGTAGAAGTTCGTCTTCGTCGGGCCACCGGAGGGTGAGGATTGGCCTGTGCCCACCCAGTGGCATAGGGCCGATTGCTCAAGGGTGAGGCAGTCGAACGCCCCTGAGGCGAGGGTGGTGTCCCAGTAGGAACCGATCCAGCGGGCTGATGTCCTGCTCTCCGAGCAGGTACTGAGCTGGGCTGGACTCAATCCCGCCCGTTTTTTGGGTAAATCAAGGCTTTTGCCGGTCTGTTTAGACTTCACCAAAATTCTATTGTCGTTTCTGCGTCGCTGACCTTTTTCTTTTGTTTTTCTCGCAGAGCCCATGGATTGATAAAAAATTATGGCCGCCATGGCTGCCAAGGCTCAGGGAAGAAAGACCGATGGTGCAAGCTTGTCCTGACCAGGTCCGAGCGCGACTCCTAGGAAAACTCCTCCGGCGAGGGCTTCCGCAACGCCCCCCGTCCCGGAGGAACACCGCGGGAGAGGACAGAAGCATGTGCATGACTCGGCGCCTCGTGCTGGGGCAGAGGTGACTCCCCCCGCCGAATCCTCCCTTAAGAGACAGAAGCGGGTAGTTTCTCGGCCACCCCCGGTCGGGATTCAAGTGCAGGAGGGTGACTTCTGCACCGAGGTGCCCTCGGGGCTATCTGTGGTTGACAGCTTGCTGGCGGACATGGAGAAGGTGGCTGGGGCCAAGATTCCCAGGGGCACTATGAAGGCCCAAGTTGCTGCTATAGCTCAGGAGGCGGTTCAGGTCGGTAGCTTTTCCCAAATTTTTTTTTTAAGGGTTATTTTCTCGGTTTCAGCTTCTTAACACAGTTCATGTTTTCTTCAGGTCCTCCAGCACTGCGCTCTCCTCGCCGCTATGGAGTTCAAGGAGGTTGCCACGGCGATAAAAAAAGGCGGGCGAATCTACCTCGCGAGAAGAAGAGATTTTCCTTCAGCTGCAGCAGGCGGAAGAAAAGGCGGCCCTCCTTGACTTGCGATTGGTCGTCGAGGGCCTGACGGTTTCCAAGCTGAAGGAGTCTCATCGGCTCCTAACTGAATCCAACCAGGCTATCCAGGACCAGATGGAGGAGGCGAACGGTCTCTTCGACGCCATGAAGAGGTCGAGGGACGCCCTCAAAAAGGACGTTCCGGCAACTTGCTAGGCAGCGAAGCTCACGGAGAGCAGGGCAGAGGGGGCCGTGGAGGCGTACAAGGCGTCCTATCAGTTTTATGTCGACCTTGCTGACTTCGCGGCAGTTGGGTGGCACAATGCCCTTGACGCCGTCAAGGAAACCATGCCCGAGTTCGACGACCGCGAGCTCCGCGCATGGTATCCTGATTGTTAAAGAAATTCTTGTTTGTGTAAATCAAATCAAATAGTCCCCGGCAACGGCGCCATTTGATCGATAAGAGTTTCTCGTTGTGTCGGTATGAAAATTGAATAAAATTCACAATCAAAGAATTATATTTGACCGCAATCAACTACGGTGTCGGATGTAGATTGTAAGTGAGTGCGGATCGTCCACAGGGATTATGCGATTCGTTTCTATATTTAATTTGTTTAAATTGAAAAGTTAATCGAAAAGAAAAGAAAACATGATTCAAGATTTTATCAATTGATTCAGGTGTCACTAGTCTAATCAAGAATCAAGAAAATGATAAACAATCGAGAATCGGGTTTCGATGATATTTCCAACCAAAATGTCAAGAATCTAAATGAGGCTCGTAGGAATCGATCGGATCTATAGACGTGATATAATATCAAGATATCGTGTTCTTGTCCTTCGAAGAATTGATACTAGATCGATGATGATCGACGAGAGCTAGGGCTTTCTTGTGAAACTAGGGTTTCATCATTTAACCCTTATTCTTTCGTCGATATCATTCATATTCTAACCTCTAGCAATTTCAAGAAACGATCGTAACTCCCCAATTTCGAGCGATATCAATCAAGAAAGCATCGCAACAAAATTGGGTCGTCGGTTCTTGAACTTGCTAGGGTTTACAAAACTCGTAAGAATCAAGAATCGTTTTCAGATATATTACATCATCATTCTATTGATCGTCTTGACTCCTCGACGAGCGGAGTATTACTCAAACATCACAACAAGAACTACAACTAGAAATTGAGATCGTATCATGATGCAAGAATTTAAAGAAAACAAGATAAAAGAATATCACCTTTTATTTATATCAACAATTTGATTACAGTCGCTCAAGAACTACAAGAGGAAGAACTAAATTTTCGATCTGGCGTCGCTTTTCTCCATGAGTCGTAGATCGGCTTGGACCACTTGCTCTGTTGAAGATCGGCTTCGCTCCTAAAAGGTTGAAGGGCTTCTTGCTTGATTGGGTACTCGGGATCTTGGCTTTTGATTGGAATTAGAGTTAGGGTTTCACACAAGTCTTCTCACTAGACTTGTGGAAGAAGATGAAGAAAGAGAGTGAATAGATCTATTCAATTAATAGAATTCTCCAAGAGATCCTTTTTTTTACAAGTGAGCCTAGGGTCTTACTTAGAGATCTCCCAAACCCTAGGCCTTGAGTTTGAAATAGAAGTTCCCTCCAAAAGTTTGTTGAAAGACTTCTAGAAGTAGTTAGTTAGGCTTAGCTTAGGGTTTAAGCTAGGGTTTAAGGAGAAGTTTCTAGAATGATATGCTGGTTTAGTGTAGCTCCAAGGGTTTGCTGATCTGGCAGAAGCTTCTGGGGCTTTCTGGAAAATGTTGTGTCATTCTGAGCTGTAGGCATTGAGATAGAAGTTGTGGTGCAAAGCTGAGGTTGTGAAGTCGACAAGCCGCCGCGGTTCCGCCGCATTAGCTGGCTTAGGCCGCGGAACCGCGGCCATTTTGGCTCCTTGGGGCTTCATCTTTCTGGTGTTAGCTTCTGCTGTATTTTTATGTATTTTCTGATATGTTAAATCTCTGAATGCCTCTTAGAACAATACCAGATTCCAAATCCATGAGTTGGCGTATCTTTTAGCAGTCTTGTCCTGTAAATTTAGACCGATCTTCTGATTTTCCTGCACGGACATCGAAACATGGGTTGCGATATATAGAAATGATGCCATGCTATGAAATGCAGTCAATTTCCCTAGAACTGCCGGTTTTAAGGTCTAACACATGTAATCTGATATTTGACGACTGTTTTGCTAATATGTACTATATGAATGCCGAACACTTCTATATGAATGCAAATGACAGGGAAATTGCCGGTTAAAAGATGCAATATTTTCGACTAATCAAATTCCCCCAAACTTAATTTCGATCGTCTCGAGCGAACTTTTTATTAAAAAGAGAAGGAGAAAATAAAGAAAGAGAAAAACTAATTAGCACACTTTCGTAGGCAACACGATTGCACTGAGCACATGCAACAAGCCTTTAAACCTCTAGGTGTCCCTAGTAGGAGGAGTGTTGTCTCCTGAGGGTTTTCAGCGGATTGCACCCACAAAATCCAATAATAAAAGAAAGATCATGAATATTACATTTAAAGAAAAGAATCGTAAAAGAAAAGCCTTGAAAATTAGGGTTTTCAACTAAGCTAGCTTTTCGGTTGTCATGAGCCCTATCTTAATGGTCATGAAAAGATGTCGGAAATCACGTCCTCCCTCAATAAAACATCGTCTTATTTTTCATTCCTATCTTTCTTCCAAACATCGATCATATAACCCTGTGTGTGTGTAAAGACATCCCTACACCCGGAGAATTCAATTCAAGCTATCATACTCTTGCCCACCAGCCTCAGTACTTTTTAATTAATGAATATTTAGATGAGATTGCTCACACACTTTCATGCGACCGTTAATACTTCTTGAGGTACTAACCGACCGATTACTCATGTGCTTGCTTACTTGGCGTATTTTCCTCGTTTTGCACCACCTCAGGCATAGCAGTGACTCCCAGACCAGTTGGCCTTAGGGCACTAGGTGAAGAAGCACCCTCGCTATATATTTTTTATTGCCCTTGGTGATAACAAAACCAGTTTTCATTTTTCTCACCATTTTATATTTTCTTCATTTCATTTTTTTATTTCCTTCATACTTTTGGCTTTAAGACAAGAGCATTTCAAGGTATCCTCTACTATCCCAGGCTTTAAGACGTGTGTAAGTGCGAATAGCAGGGTATCAACGTTCAAAATGTTTGGCTTCCAGAATAGAAACTATTTTTCAGACTTATTTTTATTCTCAGATTAGTGACGTCTTTCATCTTACTAACCCTTGGGACAACGGCTCAAAACTACTTATTACTAGTTCGTATAAGAAAACTTCTAATTTTCTTGGTTTTCTTAAATTTTTCTAATCTCATGGATGTAATTTTTCATTATCTAAACTTTCATTATCTTATTTATGTAAAAAAAACTGTTAAAATATTTTTATATTTTGAAAATTTTAAATTTTTATGGATTTTGAGATTTTTGAATTTTTATAAGTTTTAAAAGAAATGTTTTGTGCTTATGCAAAAGATATGCAAATGATGCAAAAATAAGTATAAACCTCCCCCAAACTTGTTTTCAACAGTGTCCTCACTGTTGCCAACAGCAATATCTACAAAACCTGTAAGTCTGGGAGGAATTATTAGTGGGGGCAAAATATATAAGTGAAGAACTTCCTCCAAACTTACTCTTTTTACTCACTTCCATTCAAAAAATGATGCATTGATATGCAGGATATGAAGGTGAGATGGAGGAATTTTAATCCAAATAAACTGGCTCCTGTAAGAACAGGAGCTCCTCCGTGGGGTCAGTGGAAAAATACGGCTTTAGTCTATGTCCATTCACTTTAAAAAATATGCTGTTTTTAACATTTTCTACTTCTACTGCCTCGTGCGGGTATACAGACCACACAATAAAAGGTCCCTTCCATCGAGATCGGAGCTTACCCGCGTGAAGGTGTAATCGTGAATCATAAAGAAGGACTTGTTGACCAGGTGAAAATGTTTTCCTCAAAATGTTTTTATCGTGAAAAACCTTGGCCCTATTCTTTATGTTTACAGCGTTATCATAAGCTTCATCGCGGAGTTCGCTTAGCTCATTAAGTTGCAGCTTCCGAAAGTTGCAAGCTTGGTTTAAATCAAAATTTATTTCCTTAATAGCCCACAATGCTTTATGCTCTATCTCGACGGGTAAATGACATGCTTTCCCAAACACTATCCTATATGGAGACATCCCTAGGTTGGTCTTATATACAGTTCGGAATGCCCAAAGAGCATCCGTCACTTTGGTCGACCAGTCTTTTCTATTTTTAGTAACAGTTTTCTCCAGGATAAGTTTGATTTATCTGTTTGGGATTTCAGTCTGCCCGCTTGTTTGGGGATGATAGGGTGTAGAAAGTCGGTGGTTGATTGAGTATTTCCGCATCAGAGTCTCGAAAGACCTGTTGCAGAAATGTGTCCCATTATCGCTAATAATAGCGCATGGGTGTCCAAATCGCGAAAAGATATTCTCTTTCAAGAACTTAATGACAACTTCCCTGTCATTAGTGCGACATGGAATGGCTTCTATCCACTTTGAGACATAATCAACTGCCAGCAGTATGTATAAATTCCCAAAGGAGTTGGGAAAGGGACCCATAAAATCAATGCCTCAAACATCGAATATTTCAACAACCAAGATGGGTTGCTGAGGCATTTCATTCCTCTGGGAGATTCTACCCGTGTACTGACATTGTGTACAGGTTTTGCAATAGTCAAATGCGTCCTTGAATAAGGTCGGACAATAAAATCCACATTGCAAAACCTTTTCCGCCGTCTTTTTAGGACCAAAGTGACCCCCACAGGCCTGATCATGACAAAAAGAAAGAACACTCTTGAACTCTTCTTTCGGGACACACCGGTGGATGATCTGATCAGGACAATACTTAAACAAGTATGGATCGTCCCAGTAAAAGTGTTTTACTTAGGAAAGAAAACGGTATTTGTCCTGTTTTGACCAATCGCTGGGTATAAGTCCCGTGACAAGATAGTTCACAATATCCCTGAACCATGGTTCATTGGATATGCTCAAGAGTTGTTCGTCAGGAAACGAGTCATTGATCGGCAGGGTCACAGGGGAAGAAGAGATGCGTGAAAGATGGTCAGCTACTACGTTTTCACATCCTTTCTTATCTTTGATAACAAGATCGAATTTTTGTAACAGAAGGATCCAACGTATTAGTCGACCTTTTGCATCTTTCTTCGCCAGAAGATGTTTTAAGGCGGAATGGTCCGTGTACACAACTATAGGTGAGCCAATTAAGTAAGGCTTGAATTTTTCTAATGCAAATACAACCGCTAAAAGTTCCTTTTCGGTGGTTGTATAATTGATTTGAGCATCATTCAGGGTCTTACTTGCATAGTATATCACGTGTGGCATCTTTTCGATGTGCTGTCCTAAGACTGCACCTACTGCAAAGTCGGATGCGTCACACATCAGCTCAAAGGGGTAGTCCCAGTTTGGTGATGATAGCACGGGGGCTGAAGTGAGTGAGTGTTTAAGTGAGTCAAAAGCTGACTCGCAGTCCGAGTCAAAATGGAAGGTCGTATCCTTGGCCAGGAGAAGAGTTAAAGGTCTAGCAATTTTGCTAAAGTCCTTAATGAATCTCCTATAAAAGCCCGCGTGGCCAAGGAAAGATCGAATATCTTTGACGCTTTTGGGATGAGGGAGGTTTTGAATAACATCTATCTTAGCTCTGTCAACCTCAATGCCTTTCTGTGAAATAACATGTCCAAGAACAATTCCTTCTTGGACCATAAAATGGCATTTTCCCCAGTTCAAAGTTAAGTTCTTCACTTTGCAACGAGTAAGAACAGCATCAAGATTCGCTAGACAATCGGAAAAAGAGTCTCCAAAAATCGAGAAATCGTCCATAAAGATCTCCAGAAAATTCTCTACCATATCAGAGAATATCCCCATCATACACCGCTGAAAGGTAGCGGGAGCATTGCATAACCCAAAGGGCATGCGACTGTAAGCAAAAGTACCAAAAGGACAAGTAAAAGTGGTTTTATCTTGATCCTTTTTGGCGATGGGGACCTGATTATAGCCTGAGTATCCGTCCATAAAACAATAATACTCTCGTCCAGTTAAGCGTTCCGGCATTTGATCAATGAATGGTAGAGCAATGTGGTCTTTCCTCGTGGCAGCATTGAGTTTTCTATAATCGATACATACACGCCACCCAGTTTGGGTGCGTGTTTGAATCAACTCATTTGCCTCATTGGTTATAACAGTGATGCCGGATTTCTTAGGAATGACATGTATAGGACTCACCCATTGGCTATCGGAGATGGGGTATATAATACCATTATCTAAGCATTTGACGATCTCTTTCATTACTGCTTCCTTCATGACGTGATTCAACCGTCTCTGTGGTTCTCGGGTTGGTCTGGCATCATCCATCACATGTATATGATGTTCAACTATCAAGGGACTAATCCCTTTGATGTCCGCCATACTCCAACCAAACGTCTCTTTGTTAGATCTCAATACCGATAAAAGTGCATTCTCTTGCTCTAATGCTAGAGAAGCGGATATTATAACCGGTAAAGATTCCTTCTCACCTAAATAAGCATATTTCAGATGAGACGGTAAAATTTTGAGATCTAATTCGGGCGGAGAAATGATAGAAGGAGGGATCATTGAGTGATTTTTGGATTTACAAAGAAGCTCAGAGCCTGTGAAAGATACAGACTCGGGTGGAGAAAAGTCAGGAGTGCAGGACTCAAGTGTAGGTAAAGTGTCCTCACTAAGATCTTGTGTGAAATCAAACATAGATGTGGTAATGTCATCGAGATCAGTAAAGCAAAGTTCCTCAGCTCCACAACTATCGGGAGCAATCTCATGGACAGAGCACACATCTAAAATATGAGCAGAGGGTTCTGATGGCTGACTTCCAACTTTGTAGATGTTTAGTTCAATGGTCATATTTCCAAATGATAAGTTCATTAAACCGTTTCTACAGTTTATAACAGCGTTAGAAGTGGCAAGGAAATGACGACCCAGAATCACCGGAATTTGGCCCCGGGGGTTTGCTACAGGCTGTGTGTCAAGCACAATGAAGTCTACAGGGAAAACAAATTCCCCGACCTTTATCAACACATCCTCTAATTCACCTCTTGGTTTGGTGATTGAACGGTCTGCCATTTGGAGAGTGCAGTGAGCAGGTTTCAGCTCTCCAATCCCTAATTGCTCATAGACAGAATATGGAAGGAGGTTAACACTTGCGCCAAGGTCTAAAAGAGCACGATTTATGTTTTTACCCCCAATAGAAATCGATATTGTAGGATATCCTGGGTCCTTTCGTTTCTTTGGTAGCTGGGGAATAAAAGCAGTGCTAATATTATTAGACATAAAGACCTTCTTCGGCACTTGAGTCTTCCTCTTCCTAGTGCACAAGTCCTTAAGAATTTTCGCATAAGCGGGGACTTGTTGAATCGGATCTAGGAGAGGGATATTGATGTTAACATGTTTGAACATTTCCATAATTTTCTCCATATGAGGACTCGTTCTATTACCCCTTAACCGGTTAGGGTAAGGAGCTTTCGCAATAAGCGTCGGGTCCATCATAGGAGAAGGAAAAGGGGTTAGACGAGATCCCAAAAGAGGTGTGGGGACCGTCTGTGGAGAACTATAAGGGTTGGGTTGAGGTGTCGAGCCTAGTGGGAAATAGAGAATAGGCTCTCGAGAAGGTGGTGTGGTAGAAGAAGAAGGATCAGAATTAGAAGTGTGTGTGTGAGAAAAGGTCTCAGCCGGGGTGTTATTGATAGGATTTTCAATATCATCAATTCCTTCCCCGACATGATTGTTCAGCACTCTTCCCGATCTCAACGTTGTGACGACATTAACATTGTAATGCCCAGGATTCTGTAGGGGTTGAGAGGGAAGTTTCCCTTTTTCTCTCGCACTCATTTCGGCTTTAAGTCGAGCTATTTCAGCTTCCATCGATCTGATACTCTCAGCTTGGGACGCTGAGTTTTTCTTTATCTCACTGATGGAAGATCTAACCTCAGTCGAAACCTCTATGAAATTTGATAAAAGTGATTTCATGGTTTGAGTGTTGAGAGAATTCGTCAGAACAGGACAACTGCATAGGATTAGACTGTGCAGGAGTGTTGACCTGGTTTTGGAAATTTTGTGACTGGTAGGGGTGCTGAGTGATTTGAAGTGGTTGCTGTTGTGGTGGAAGAGCCCTTTGGAAATTATTTTGGCTTGGAACCGTGTTTTGAGATCGTTGTTGGTTCCAAGCAAAATTCGGGTGATTCCTCCAACCCTGATTGTACGTGGAAGAATATGGATCGTTTCGAGGTTTTTGAAATGCGGCATTAGAATGCTCGTGACCTTGAAACGCAGAGTTTAATGGACATTCTTCCGTTAAGTGAGACGGATCAGAACAGCAGCCGCATACAGTTTTGGGGAGCGACATTGGGTTTAGGGAGGCTGCAGAAAATTTGTGTTCCATAGCGTCGAGCTTCTTTTGCATTGCTGCCATCTCAGCTCGAACACCTATGGACACATCTATTTGGTGTACGCCACCTCTATTCAATGGTTGGGTTCCACTCTCCCACTGTAGTGATTTTTCAGCGAACTCTTCTAAATACTTCCACGCTTCCCCATCATCCTTGGTCATAAAAGTACCTTGACACATGTTTTCAAGGCTCTGTTTAGTGTTTGGGTTAATGCCCTCATAAATGATTCGGCACAATTCCCATCTCGGGATGCCGTGATGAGGACACTGAACCAATAGATCCTTGAAACGTTCAAAGCATTTTGAAAATGGTTCAGTAGGGAGCTGGGCAAATTGATTCAGTTCGCTACGGATTCGAGCTGTCTTTTGTATTGGGTAAAATTTCTTAAGGAATACAGCGACGAATTCTTCCCAATTCGTAATAGAGTGTGCGGTAGTGTTATATAGCCACTTCTCGGCTATATCGCACAATGTAAATGGAAGAAGTCGTAGACGCATCGCATCCACTGAAAGTTGTGACGTACCCATCATTGCGCATACGTTTTCAAATTTTGTGATGAAAACATAAGCGTCCTCAGTCTCGAGTCCGTGGAATTTGGGTAAAAGGTTGATGTATTGGGGTTTAATCTCAAAGTTATCCCCGTTGGCTGGTGGTGTAGATAAGCAGGTCGAAAGAGGACCTCGAATAGGGTAGCACCTCTCCTGGAGAGAGATGCGGGGTGGATTCTGCGCACCAACGGACGGCGGCAGATTAGGGTTAAAGAAGTTTGATGGAGGTGGATCCATCGGTGTGGGTGTGGTAGTGGGTAAAAGAAAGATAAATGGAGAAATATCGACTTCGGAGTCGATAAAGGGTACGCGGACTAAACGGGCACTAGAATCCCGTGTCCAGCCCATCTTGTACTAAAAAGGGTTAGTACAAGTGGCAGCGTTGACTTATAATTAGGGGTAATGAATGAATGCGGTGTTTGCTTTGAAAAAAGAACGGATTTTTAAAAAAAAATGATGCGACACAACAAATGCAGCACACAAACCCTAGAATCTAGTGGTCACCTAGGTCCGGCTCTAGACCGCTCCTAACTGCCAAAAGACAAGTCGCAGGATAGAATCCTCCACTGCCTCTTTGTTCCCCTGTGGCCAGGTAAGTGCTAGGTAAGTGGGAAGATACTCCACTAAGTAAGTAGTGGGCCTAATTAATAACCACCAGCCTTCGACACACTTGCCTAGACACCACAAGAAAACGCGGATAAGCAATGAATTACCCACGGCCTCCTAAGTGAGCGCGACGGTCCTTAGAGTCATTTCTAGATATTTTTTTAGTTAATGTGGGTCAATGCGGATGCAAGTTTTGTGATTTTCGGGGCCTAGGAAGGGTAATGAAATCCCCACCTAATTTGGATTTGGCCGTGCCCCTTAATATCCGTATTTAGAATGCAAACAACCAAGAAACAAAATCACGCACAAATTTACTTTTGCAATTTGCGAGCTGCGATTATTTGCAAAGAAGCCTGCAGAAAATTATTAGTTGAAGCTAAAAAGAGGAGAGAGGAGAAGGTAAGAAGTCACTTGAAGCAAAATTTTCACAGAGAACCCTCAAACTAGCCGCGGTTCCGCCGCAATTGGGTCTTATTGCCGCCCTTACGCGGTCAAAATATGGGAACACTGCACAAAACTTCAGCAACAGCTTTCTGTTGATTTCTCCAGCTCTCTGGAAATCTCTAAAAATTATTTCACTTTCACAGCAAGCTCCAGATCTCCTTACAATGAACCACAACAAATCGTTTAGGGTTTGCACGAATTTTGATTACAAAAATTACAATGGAATAAATCTTTCAATTCAAACTTTAATATGAAACGAATTAGCACGTAATCCCCGGCAACGGCGCCATTTGATTGTTAAAGAAATTCTTGTTTGTGTAAATTAAATCAAATAGTCCCCGGCAACGGCGCCATTTGATCGATAAGAGTTTCTCGTTGTGTCGGTATGAAAATTGAATAAAATTCACAATCAAAGAATTATATTTGACCGCAATCAACTACGGTGTCGGATGTAGATTGTAAGTGAGTGCGGATCGTCCACAGGGATTGTGCGATTCGTTTCTATATTTAATTTGTTTGAATTGAAAAGTTAATCGAAAAGAAAAGAAAACATGATTCAAGATTTTATCAATTGATTCAGGTGTCACTAGTCTAATCAAGAATCAAGAAAATGATAAACAATCGAGAATCGGGTTTCGATGATATTTCTAACCAAAATGTCAAGAATCTAAATGAGGCTCGTAGGAATCGATCGGATCTATAGACGTGATATAATATCAAGATATCGTGTTCTTGTCCTTCGAAGAATTGATACTAGATCGATTATGATCGACGAGAGTTAGGGCTTTCTCGTGAAACTAGGGTTTCATCATTTAACCCTTGTTCTTTCGTCGATATCATTCACATTCTAACCTCTAGCAATTTCAAGAAACGATCGTAACTCCCCAATTTCGAGCGATATCAATCAAGAAAGCATCGCAACAAAATTGGGTCGTCGGTTCTTGAACTTGCTAGGGTTTACAAAACTGTAGGAATCAAGAATCGTTTTCAGATATATTACATCATCATTCTATTGATCGTCTCGACTCCTCGACGAGCGGAGTATTACTCAAACATCACAACAAGAACTACAACTAGAAATTGAGATCGAATCATGATGCAAGAATTTAAAGAAAACAAGATAAAAGAATATCATCTTTTATTTATATCAACAATTTGATTACAGTCGCTCAAGAACTACAAGAGGAAGAACTAAATTGTCGATCTGGCGTCGCTTTTCTCCGTGAGTCGTGGATCGGGTTGTACCACTTGCTCTGTTGAAGATCGGCTTCGCTCCTAAAAGGTTGAAGGGCTTCTTGCTTGATTGGGTACTCGGGATCTTGGCTTTTGATTGAAATTAGGGTTAGGGTTTCACACAAGTCTTCTCACTAGGCTTATGGAAGAAGATGAAGAAAGAGAGTGAATGGATCTATTGAATTAATAGAATTCTCCAAGAGATCCTTTTTTTTACAAGTGAGCCTAGGGTCTTATTTATAGATCTCCTAAACCCTAGGCCTTGAGTTTGAAATAGAAGTTCCCTCCAAAAGTTTGTTGAAAGACTTCTAGAAGTAGTTAGTTAGGCTTAGCTTAGGGTTTAAGCTAGGGTTTAAGGAGAAGTTTCTAGAATGATATGCTAGTTTAGTGTAGCTCCAAGTGTTTGCTGATCTGGCAGAAGCTTCTGGGGCTTTCTGGAAAATGTTGTATCATTCTGAGCTGTAGGCATTGAGATAGAAGTTGTGGTGCAAAGCTGAGGTTGTGAAGTCGACAAGCCGCCGTGGTTCCGCCGCATTAGCTGGCTTAGGCCGCGGAACCGCGGACATTTTGGCTCCTTGGGGCTTCATCTTTCTGGTGTTGGCTTCTGCTGTATTTTTATGTATTTTCTGATATGTTAAATCTCTGAATGCCTCTTAGAACAATACCAGATTCCAAATCCATGAGTTGGCGTATCTTTTAGCAGTCTTGTCCTGTAAATTTTGACCGATCTTCTGATTTTCCTGCACGGACTTCGAAACACGGGTTGCGATATATAGAAATGATGCCATGCTATGAAATGCAGTCAATTTCCCTAGAACTGCCGGTTTTAAGGTCTAACACATGTAATCTGATATTTGACGACTGTTTTGCTAATATGTGCTATATGAATGCCGAACACTTCTATATGAATGCAAATGACAGGGAAATTGCCGGTTAAAAGATGCAATATTTTCGACTAATCATATCCCCTAGCCGAGGAAGCGCCACAGCGGGGAGCGCCGTGCAGGTCAGGGAAGGCGAGGTGGCTAGCGGAAGCGCTGAGCCTGAAGTCGCCATTGTGATCGCCGACGGAAGCGTAAAGCAAGGAGAGGTGGTGACCGAGAAGGCGGTCTGAGCTATCCTTCTCCTTTTTTTTAGAATTTTGTAAGCTTCCGGGCATTTTTGCAAGGCTGAGGAGCCCACAATACCTTGTATATAATTTTGAACGTAAATAAAAATATATATATATATATATATATATATATATATATATCTTTTGGCTCAAGTGTTTCTGTCCCGCAAGTACATTTAGCTTGCAAGCCTTTTTATCTCGCAAGTATTTTTAGCTCGCAGGCCTTTTTAACTCGCAAGTGTTAGGCGGGCATGACGTAAAAGCTAGCAAAAGACTAGGCACAGGTAGACCGGTGCGAGGGTATGAATCAAGCGATAACCAAGTGTAGGAAGACCGGAGTCCTCCCTTTCCCTGGAGTTGAGGTGACGATCGTGCGTCGAGTATGAATCGAGCGATAGCCAAGTGTAGGAAGACCAGAATCCTCCCTTTCCCCGGAGTCGAGGTGACGATCGTGCATCGAGTACGAATCGAGCGATAGGTCGGGGCCCCTCGATTCCTTCTTGGATGAACCGAGCGGGACATAACTCAGCCGCCTTTTGGCTTGTGTTTTGGACCTGTGCTTTCGTAGCGTAGGAAGCTACCTATCGCGGATGGACCGAGCAGGAACTTACTCGGCAGCCTCGCGATGAGGGCTTTGGATCCACTTCTTCGTATGGTAGGAAGCTACCTGTTGTGGATGGACCGAGCAGGAATCTGCTCGATGGCCTCGTGATGAGGGCTTTGGATCCACTTCTTCGTAGGGCAGGAAGCTACCCTCGGTGGATGGACCGAGCAGGAATCTGCTTGGTGGCCTCATGATGAGGGCTTTGGATCCACTTTTTCATAGGGAAGGAAGCTACCTTCAGCAGATGAACCGAGCATGAATCTGCTCGGTGGCCTTGCGATGAGGGTTTTGGATCCACTTCTTCGTAGGGTAGGAAGCTACCCATTATGGATGGACCGAGCAGGAATCTGCTCGGCAGCCTTATGATGAGGGCTTTGGATCCACTTCTTCGTAGGGCAGGAAGCTGCCCGTTGTGGATGGACCGAGCAGGAATCTGCTCGGTGGCCTCATGATGAGGGCTTTGGATCCACTTCTTCGTAGGGCAGGAAGCTACCCTCAGCGGATGAACCGAGCAGGAATCTGCTCGGTGGCCTTGCGATGAGGGCTTTGGATCCACTTCTTCGTAGGGCAGGAAGCTACCCTCGGTGGACCGAGAAGGAATCTGCTCGGTGGCCTCATAATGAGGGCTTTGGATTCCATAGTTTCTCCTTGGGACATCGTTCAACCTTCTGTGATCCGTAAAGGCGGGAAGGGTGATCTTCACGGACGACACGTGGCAGTACAATATCGGGAAAGTACGATATTCCGTGATTTGCGTTGTTGCGCGAGTAGATCTTGGCCATTGGAAGATATTTGTTGAGGCTATAAGTATCGAAGGTATGGTCTCACCTTCGAATTCTCATGTCAGTTTATTCCTAGTATCGTGTTTCCCGAAGATGAATGGCCGCGCATATACCATCAGGGAGATCATTTCTCGGGACGATGTATATTTTTATGATCTCGATCGTTCCGAAGAGACGTACAAGATGGTGATAGGCCGCTTGGAGGGCCACTGTGGGCGCTTACTTCCCCTGTGATCTCCTCTCCTTCAAGTGCTAATCTACGTGATATGGAGGACTTCCCCTGGTCTGTACAACACCATATCTCTGCAATTGATGGACGAGGTGTTTGATAAAATGCATACGGTCCACGAGTTTGGTCTGATCTCGAAGAGCAGGGGGACCGCTCGGTGGACCTTCTTCTTGAGAGTTTCCAGTAAAGGTTGGTCGTTGCATCTTGCTCGGCGGGTGGGGACCCCGGCGAGTCCGTGGATTCTAGGGTCCATGGGTACTGTCAGAGGGAGCGGGCGGAGGCTGCTTGGGCTCGGCTGGAGGAATTTTCTTCTGAGTATCACCGACAATGTTTTCTTAATCCTCGCCCTCCTCTGCAGTAATTGTTATAAGGATGGGGAGCCCATAATACCTCCGAATAAATAAATTTGTCTTTGGCTATGGTGTATTGTCTCTTTCCTCCTTTCTGTACTTTTTTCTCTTTTTTTTCTTTTTTCTTTTAACCCCGAAGTCTCGAGGCTGAGGAAAGTAACATAGGGTTGGGCCCCGGGGTGGTGCAGAAGTCTCCTCTGTGAGAGGACTTAGTTCGGAAAAATTAGTTAATGCTGAAAGGAACTACATTATATAAAAGAGGGTATATATTTATTTATACAACTTAAACTTTTCGGCGTTAAATGGTCGAGGAAAATTAGGCCCCCGGAGTCCTGTAGGCGGTAGGCTCCACCAGGCAATACTTCCGTTACGAGAAATGGTCTGTCCATTTCGGAGAGAACTTATGTAGTCTCCCTTGGTCTATAAACTCGTTTCTTCGTAAGACCAGATCTCTCGTCTTGAAGGCCCGATGTTTATCTCGGGTATTGTAGTCGCGAACGGTTTGCTGCTGATAGGTGGCTGCTCTGATTTGCGCTCGATCTCATTTTTCTAACAAGATGTCCAAGTTGCTTCGGAGTGCCAAGGTGTTAGCTTCATCATCAAAGTGTTCGACCCGATAACTGGGCAGTCCAATTTCTGCGGGGACCATTGCCTCGGTATCGTAGCAGAGGCTGAATGGGGTTTCTCCCGTGGGTGTCTTTTTCAATGTCTGCAACGCCCATAGCACCCGCAGCAGTTCCTCAACCCAGCTGCCTTGCCTACCCTCCAAATAGGCTCTGAGACCGCGGATGACGCCTCAGTTCGCTACTTCGTCATGCCCGTTGCATTGTGGGTATGCGACCGCGGAAAACTTCATCAATATGTGGTAGTCACTGCAAAACTCTTTGACTTTATCGTTTTCGAAGTTGGTCCCATGGTCGGTAATTATGCACCTCAGGATTCCAAATCGGGAGATTATGTTGTTCTGCAGAAATTTTATCATAGAGGCGGCGTCTGGTTTCCTGATGGGTACGAGCTCTATCCACTTCATGAAGTAGTCTACAGCGAAAAGGATGTATCTATGTCCGGCCGTGCCGGTGGGGAGTTGGCCCACCATATCCATCCCCCATTGTGCAAACGGCTAAGGGGAACTGAGTGGCGTTAGTTCGGTGGCGGGGATACGAGGTATGCTGCCGAAGAGTTGGTAGTTCTTGTATCTTCTGACCAGCTTCTCGGTACCCTGGTGTATTCTCGGCCAATAGTATCCTTGGAGCAGTGTCTTCTGGACCAGGGTATGGGCCCCTTGATGCGCTCCCTCGACCCCTTCATGTATCTCTCGTAAAACATAGTCTGCCTCGTGGGGGTCGACACACCGGAGCAGAGGCTGAGTGTATGACTTCTTGTACAAGTTTCCGTTGCTCCAGAAGAAATGTCGTGCTTTTGCCCGAAGCCGGCGAACTTCTCCCCGGTCTTCGGGAAGTACACCGCCCTTCAGGAATTCCACGAGGGGCTTTCTCCAATTTTGGCCTTCGGGAAGTACACCGCCCTTCAGGAACCCCCTCGAGTTATATAAACAGTGGCATACAAAATGAAAATAAGTACAAGGAAAGCTAAAAGTCTGGCTGGGCAGTGAACTGATCCAAGTCCTCCTGGCTGGGCTCGATCTCGTGAGAGTCCGGTCCTCCCGACGAACATTCCAAAGAGAAATAGACAGGAATGTCGTCAGCGAACTAGCGCTCGGTAAGTCCCAAATAAAGAATGGAATGGAATAGAACAAGTAATAAGAAGGAAACTGGTAAATTGTACAGATATAAGATTATTATTCTAACGTAGTTGTTTGTAGCTTGGTACAAAAGGTATTTGTGTATACGAGAGAAGTCCATCTTACCCCGTGGACTATGGTAACATGTCGTACAAGGCCCCGTCAAAACCCACGGGACAACGGCACGAGAGTTCATGTAGGTGTCTTTTAGTGACCATCTCATGCCATGTTAATACATTCCGTACCAATCTACCCCGTTAACCCCGCGTATTGTGTTGTATGGATTATATTACAAGTCTTGCCTAGACCATAGATACAAGTTGTTCAAGTAATCAGGTTCAGAATGTAATCTTGTAGTCATGAAGTCATGTCAAATTATAGACATGGTTCGGTCAGGTCAAGTCATGTCATGTATTCAGGTTTGTTATTGATGTTTGAATTCAGGTATTCAGGTTCATGTTCAAGTTTTCATGTTACACTTTGGATTCATGTTTGAATTGGATTCTGATTTAGACTTAGACTCAGACTTGAGTCAGACACTTGTAACTGATTTAGATCCTGAGTTAGGTTCGGGAGTTATCGGTAACTGTTGCACATGGACGGCAGGATTTGTGTCTTTTTCCAAGACAATTACCATTGATAACTCCGTTAAGTTTTTCTATCTTAAATAGACAAGCACTCATTTTCTCCGGCTCCTTAGGGCTCAAGAGAATTGATCCCGCTTAAACCTATATTTACTAAAGTCCTTAAATGTTGTTTTATATAACTCGATGGGGGTTTATGAAAAATATTTTTAATATAGTTTCAAAATAACCTCGAGAATTTATTTATATTATTTAGGGTTTTCATGGATGTGAATTTTAGGGATTTGAGGTATTTTAGTGATAATAGCCTGGCTTGGAAAGTTCATGGTATTTTATTATAAAACTTGTCTTTTGTTGATATCTTGATGGTATTTTAGTGAAACTTGTCATTCTTTTATCTTTAGAAAAAAATGTAATTTTATTATATTTTGAAAATATATGGATTACTAATATTTCTATAATTATTAAAAATTAATTTTTACCTAGGTAGAAAATGAGTTTTTCTTAAAAACAGTATTTTAAACTTTTCGAGACTGAATGCTCCGTGAAGAGGTCTGCATCTCGCTCTACTAGCCCAAGGATGTGAGATAATCCGCACCATCCAATAGCGGGTCCCCTAAAGAAGGTTGTAGATGTATATTTGCAAAGGAGTTAAAGATACAATTTAAAAGAAAATCGGTTTTTATAGTAAATGGTATTTTAATGTAATATTGTAATCGTAATAAAAATACGTTCAAAGAGTATCATGTTATGGAACCATGTGTGTATGTGAGAAGTATGTCGTTACCTCATGAATTTTCCTCAAAGTATGTTTAAGCAAAACAACTAAAGATGATACATACAAACTTCATGGTATTTTAATGTAAATGTTAAGTTAAAGTTATTTTGCATGATATTTTTGATTAAAAGTTGGTTCTAAACATTGGTTTTATGTTAACAAGTATGGTGTAGGAATATGAATGAAGAATATGTAAGAAAAAAATGGAATTATAAAGTTTTAGAAGAAAATGTCGGTATTAACTCCACTTCCGACATATGTTTTGAAAATGAACTTTTAAAGAAGAAGAATGGGGATTGAAAGGGACTTACAAACTAGTTAGATTAAGAGGAGTTAGAAGAAAGGAGGGTTGTCGTCGTGGCGTCGCGGGGTCGCTAGAATTTGTTTCGATCCTCGCCGGAACTTGATCGCTTGCTAACTCCTCTTCTACTCCATTTGTACTTAAGAAATTTTGAGAGTTTTGGTCATCATTTTCAGAATGATGAAGGGTTAGGGCATGGGGTATTATTTATAGTGTGGAATTAGGGTTTTGGAATTAAAATAGTGAATTAAAATGATGATAAATAGGGAATTGAAAGGTCTCTGTTTGATTGCAGAGACCTTTCAAACAGAGACCTCATTAGACTTGGGGAGTTAAGGGTAAAGGAATCAAACAGTGCAGGGGGGTTAAGGGTAAAGGAAGGGTCGTATGTGCAAAGCCCGGGCCTCATTAGGCTTGGGGGTACCGTCGGTGCCGGCCCTAGGAGTTTTTCCGCCGGTCGTTTTTGTGAGGCGGGCCAGTGGATTGGAGCCATGTGTTCATATCAGTATTAACTCCCTTGTGCACATGATTGATTTCTCCAGACTTTTCATTTTTATGTGCATTGCACGTGTAAACTTTTGGGCTTCCAAAATGTTTAAAAATAAATCAGAAAAAATTAATGTGTCTAATAGGATTCGAACACAGAGGCTACATCACAGCAGTGCAGAGGCTTTACCAATGAGCTTCAAGTTACTTCTTGCTGTTTTTAAACAAAATGTACTTATAATTTGTACTCAGGCTTGTAAACTCATTTCTGTATATTAATTAAAAAATTTCGTACAGTAAATTCAGAGTCGTTACATAACGGCTCCGTGTATCTCGCCACGACAAGATGTCCGCCGCTCCATGTCCTGCATCTCACGCTAACGTGTCTCGCCATTAATGAGCGTGTCTCTCCATTAATGGGCGTATCCTGCCATTAATGCGAACGTGACGCAAGGGTGTAACAGATGGCGAGAATCTCGCATCGGCTCGCTCCATGCGACCGCTATATAAACCCATCTTCCAGACGATCCAGGTATCTCGAACTCTTTTCAATACGCTGCTACTCTGCCCTAATATTTCTTGGTACTTACTTGATCATCGAAGGGTCTTACGGTGGTTTCCCAACCCGGGACTTCTCTTGCAGGTTGCTCGGCGTTAACAACAATCAACAGCCCGTTGGGATCCACACTCAACTCTTATTTCAAATCCCAACCGTTCAACCTGCTGACAATAAGATCGACGGAGGAAAACATCTGAGAGAGATCCAGACCTCCATCAATCAGGGATAATTTGTACTGTTAATGCTTATTCCTAAATCAAGGTTTCATAACCTTTTCCCATTTTTTCAATATTCTTTCTTAATAATTGAGAGGGCAGTTGACTTATAAGTAATGTGATCCAAGACCCTATGATCAAGAATTAAAAGAATATTTTTCTCGAAGGGATAAATTGAGGCTTTGCAAATTCTCTGCAATTAAGTGGTGATTAATTTTAGGACCTCGTTCAAAGCCCTATATACAAAAGTAAAGTTATAATTCTGAACACAAATGAAAGCAATTAAATATACTTGCTATCTCCCCTTTATTTTTTTTAATAAAATAAATTCACTTTTCTACTCACATAAGCTTTTAATAATTTTAGAGGACACAACTCAATTTTAAAGGAATGCATATATATCAAGAATACCAAAATATGACTATCATTTTCACTTAGTAAAGTATTATAGATAAGTAAATGAATCTTTTATGTACAACTCTAATGCACACATGCAGAATATTAGTATTTTTTAACTTATAAGCTATGGTAAAATATCAAGTAGTCATCCTCTTCGTCGTTGTTACTTTTTGCCAAATTATGTTGGTACAAAGAATCATTTTTCTGTTTTAAGATATTCTTACAAGTTTTTTTACAAGAGCTGTATCTTTTTAAAAGTAATATTTTTGGGAGTTCAGAACATAAATTTGTCGAGCATGTGATAGCGCGGACAGAGATGCCGACAGAGATTAAAATGAAAACTGTTACTAAACTGAGACCGCTTCTTTAGCTATGCTAAGCGCCGACATACTCTCAATTATGTACTGCAACCAAACAAAAAAAAGCACTTTTGAAAACAATAGTTTATTTACAAAAGGGCGATAAAACAAGAAAATGGATTAATTCTCAAAAACTGCTAAAACCTTAGAAGCTATCTTTGCCCTCTTAGATCGGGCGAGAGGGATGTTCCATTCTTGGGGCTATAATAAGTAACCACCATTTTTTTTTGAAAATTACAGAAAACTATAAAAGTTTACGGATATCCTTAAACCAATTTGATAGCATATTGAATATTTAGTAAATAAGTTTGACAGTTTATTGAATATTTATTAAACAAGTTTGGTAGTTTATTGAACATTTACTAAACAAGTTTGGTAGTTAATTGTTTATTAATTTTGCAAGTTTCCGTATACTTGCTAATTTTTTGTAATTTTCAAAAAAAAAATGATAGTTATTTTCCATGACCTTGAGTTTTTTTTCTTCAGTTTTTGAGAATTAAGCCATAAGAATATTTCTATTATTCATAATTAGATTTTCATGCTAATAATATTTGTTGACGTGACCTGGATCACGCCAAGATGTTACCTTCTGTTGATCTGCTGATGGCGGCGATAGGCGGCTGAGATTGGATCTGGAGGCAGGCTCCTGAAGCCTGTGGATCTCAATGGGTTTGAGGCTGGTTGGGCCGAGCTACCTGCATAGAAGTCCCGGGGTGGTTGTACCACCGAAGACCCTCCGACGGTCAAGTTAGAGAGGAAATCCGAGCAGAGTAACGGCTTAGTGGAGTAAAAAATGGCTTACTTGAACCGTCTGAAGGAGGAGTTTATATAGTGGTGGCAGCAGGCAGGGCAGGCGTGGGAATCACGCCGGTCGTTATGCTCCCGACATAACGCCCGCGTAATGGGCGGGATCTCCCATTAATGGCGAGACAGGCTCGTTAATGGGGGATCGCGATGGTGTGGAACATAGGATATGGCCGGCGGATATCTCGCGCATGGCGAGATTCGCGGGATGGCGGTTGCGCCTGTGAGCGGTGCCGTTGGTCGGTCAATGAGACTGAGGAAGATGACCTCGGCGAGAGAGCTCGCGGACGAGTGGGAGAGCCGAGGTATCTTGGTTCTGTGGTAGCTCGGAGACGAGCTGATAGGGCCGAGGGGGCCAATTGTGCAGGGGGCTCGGATGTGAGCCAATAGTTGTTTGCTTATAGGACGGGCGCAGGAGCGGCCTGGTCGGCCGCTGTAGGTCCTTCCTTGTGAGCTTCGGGACACGTCATCAGCCATGTGTCACGATCTGGGAGATCACCGATATCGAGCATCATCATTAGCCCCCAACTCTCGTCCTAACCAGATCATAGGTCGGGTCGAGTGTGGTCTGCCGGGTCACTCGAGGTGAGCTCCTTTTCGAAGATATCGTGGTGTGTTCCCATGAAATCGGTCGTATTCTCTTGGTGGCATCAGCGAATTAGGGATCAGATCTTGCATTAAAGAAGGTGCGCCTGATCGTGCGTACGGTCACCGAAGCGACTGCCCACGTGTCGGGCGTTGATTGGCTGATGCGACGGGTTGCAGGTTTCCTGTGCCCGATGGGGCGTGGCCAATGTGCGCGTGACAGGTGAAGCGTTGGTGGCCGTTGAATGCGAAGCGTCGTTTCGGCGGGAGATGATCGCCACTGTTGGATGGATACGCCGGTGGCTATGAATAGAGGTGGGGCCCACATGAGGGCCCATTCCTCTTCCTAATCTCCTCATCTTTGGTCTTGTTAGCTCGGCGTTCTCATCTTTAGGTCGGGATTTCCGCGTTCGCTTTTCCGAGGACTCCTCTTCATCAGGTTAGATGTCTTCCTCTGAGGAGTTTGTAGATGTAGTTGGTGTAGAGTCTTGGGAGCCCTCTGTAGAGTCTTCTTCCTCTTCTTCTTCTTCTTCTTCTGGATCGGAGCCCTTCCAGGGAGTTAGGGTTAGGTCTTCTTCTCAGGGTCGCACGACGGGGGCGGTTCCCCGAGTGGAAGTCGCGGATGCGCCTGGCGTGTCGTCTACGGTGATGTATGAGGAAGAGCTCGCCAACGCTCGGACTCGTTTCCATATTCCTCCCGGCTACACGTTGCGTTTGGCCGGGGAGGGGGAGAGGGTAGATCAGGTACGGGGCAAGGAGATTGCCTTGTACTTGGAAGCCTTTTGTGCCAGAATGCGCCTGCCCTTCTACCCCGAGATTGTTAGAGCGCTGAATTACTTCGGGTTAGCCCCGGGCCAGCTAGTGCCGAACTCCTGGAGGATTCTCCTCGGGTTCCTGGTCCGTTTGAAGTTGCAGCTGATCCTTTTCAGGTTGTCCACCCTTGCCTCTTCTCTCCTCTACAAACGTCACTCCGGCACTCACGCGGGCGACCCGTGGTGGGTTTACATCTCTTTTAGGAAACAACGGTGGAGTGCTCCCGGTTCAGGAGTCGTCGTCGTGCCTTCTTTCATCCATGATTGGAAGAAGAAGTTTTTCTTTGTTGGGCCGCCGGAGGGTGAGGACTGGCCCGTGCTCACCCAGTGGTCTAGGTGTAGGTGCCGGCGGGGAGGTCAGTCCAACGATCCCGACACGACAAAGGTGGCGGAGTGGGTGCCCATTCCCCGGGCCGACGTGTTGCTTTCTGAGTAGGCCCTTAGTTGGGCTGGACTCAGCCCCACCCAGTTCGCCGGTAAGTTAAGAGCTTGCAGGCGATCTGTTGGACTTGTGTTTATTTTCATTTTACTTGTGTTGCTGACTTCAGTGTACCCTGTCTTGTGCAGAACCCATGGACCTGAGCGAACTTCGAGCGGCCATGCGCAAGCCGAAGAAGGGATCGAAGGCTGGAGGTGCCAGCTCCTCCCGTCCGACGTCGGCCCCGGCTCCCCCGGTAGCCACCCCACCCCGGCGTTCGAGTGCGGGCCGGGCCCTGGAGCCCAGCCAGGCGCCGAGCCGAAAGCGGGTTCGGGAACCGGAGGCCCAGGCTTCGGAAGTAGAGATCGACTCCCCGGGGCCGTCTCTCAAGAGGTTCCCCCGAGCAGTTCCACGGACCCCGGCCTCCTCGATCTTGGTGGACGAGGGGAACCTCCGCTTTGAGGTGCCCTCGGGGCTCTCTGTTATTGACAGCTTGCTGGCGGACATGGAGAGGTCGGCCGAGGGCAAGATCCCTCAGGGAACCCTTAGGGCGCAGATGGCGGCCATCACCCAAGAGGCCGTGCAGGTTAGTGCTCGCCTCCTACTTGTCTTTTTCACTTAGCATCCTATCATTCGTGAGATTTGGTGCCTCCCTTTCTTGCTGACCCTCCTCTGATTTCTCCAGGTCCTCCAGCACGTCGCCCTCATCGTCAATATGGAGGACGAGGAGATTACCCCAGCGATACGAGCCGCGAGCGAGCTCTCCTCGCTGGAGGAGAGATCAAAGTTGGAGCTGGAGGCGGCGATGGCGAAGGTCGTCCATATGGCGGTCGGGAAGCAGGAGGTCGCCAGGTACCGCGAGGCCGCCCAGGCCAAGATTCAGGACTCCAAGGTGCTTGTCGGCACCCTTAGGAAGTTGGCGGGCACCCTCCGGAAGGAGTTGGAGGAGGCGGTAGAGGGGAAGAAGCGAGCCGAGCTCACAGCGGCGAAGGCGGTGGAGAACTACAAGAAGTTGGAACCTTTTTACACCGACCTAGCCGCGGCCACTACCGCCATCTGGCATGAGGCCCTCGACACCGTCAAGGCTCGGATGCCGGAGTTCGCCGACGAAGAGCTCCAAGCCGAATATCCTCGCGGGGATGACGAGCAGGGGGACGACCCCGGGGGCGAAACCGGGGAAGAGATTCCCGGCGAGGGCGACGCCGAGGCTGATGTGATGGGCGCTGAGCCCCCAGACGCCGTCCGAGCCGTGGTAGATGCTGAGCTTCCTGAGGTTGCGCCTGGCCCTGAGGCCTGAAGCCCCTTGTCTTCTTGTTTCTTTTCTTTTGGTGCATCGGGAATTTTGTAGGCCTCTGGGAATTTTGTAAGGCTGGGGAGCCCACAATACCCTTGTAAAAGCTTTGACTTTGGGAATAAAGACTTTTTGCAGTCATATTTGCACGCGTATTTTCCTTTTGTTGGCAACATTTGTATTTGCACAGTACTGCCTTTGTGTTATGTCGGTTTTTTGTTTAGCGATCACGCGTCGAGTTGAATCTGTTCACTTGGCAAGTGTGCAAAGACCAGCGGGAAGACGGTATCTCCATGGCCCTGAAGTCGAGGTGGAGATCGCTCAGACGTAGATAGACCGGATGGCTCTTGGTGAGGTCATGTTCCTTAGCGTGGAAGGCACGGAGAGGCAGGCTAGGGACGGGCCGAGCACAGTTGTTAGTTATATGTATGCCCTAGAGGCCATTACTGTACATAGGATGTATATTGTAGTGGATGCTGGGACGTATATAGGGAGGACTTTCTTGCTCGACATGATAGTATGCTATCTGGTCACTCTTTACCTTAACGTGTATACTGATTGTTTCTCTATTACATGTTGGTAAAGCCCTTAGGATGTGTACTTGACTACCTGGACTATGATGCGGATCATACTAGTGGGGACATGGTAGTCCATAAGTACATCCTTTAAGGTCCCTAGTCGTGGGTGTATCGAGATGGGGCATCGATATACCAGAGTAGACTAGCGTATACCTTCTCGACCCATACAGATGGGCGATGGATGATCCCATATCCATTGGTGTTTGAGATCAGAGATGATATACGGGTGCTCAGTGGAGACTGGGTACACTGGACGGACTCGCCGAGAACTCCCAGATGGTATTATACCTTACGTCAGATGGCAGTTCTCTGGTGACACTGGTACAGAGTAGTCTGTTGACCCGAGATCGTCATAGAGTCTTGTGTGGTTCCCACTGTGCTTTGATTTCCACCTTACCACGTCCAAGAGGGCGTGGAAAACGGTGGTTTTTGGGTACAGTCCCGAATCACATGGAGGCAATGAGCGATAGGAGGGGATTCGTCTCTCCCGGTATAGGGAGTTGATGTTGCGCTGTGTTCGATTGGCTATAACCGGAAATCCCTGGCCAGGGTTGCTGAGATTTACTGGTAAGTGTTACCAGTAGTTTCTCGAACTGTTATAGACCTCATATCGACACGACTTATCGAGCTATTGGGGTCTGACGTTTACCACCCCTAGGCAAGATATGCGACATATCAGACGACGAGACCGGACTGTACGGTAAGTGTTACTGGTTGGATTCACAGGAGTATGAGCGGGCTTGCTCGTCGATCTTCTGATCGCTCAATACCCGGGTGGCCGTTACGTTTAGCAGACCGCTTGCGGCTTGTGGGTGTTTGATATGATCATCACCTGCTGCCGGCGTATTGACGAGTCTTTAGAGTCCTACAAAGAGGTTTCCTGGCTCAAGCAAAACGAAATAGGAGTGCATATGAGATATGTGCGGGACCGAGAATAATGCGTGTATGTGATACCGTATTCTATTCTCGCGATGAATGTATCGATTAGTTATATGCGATATAACCTAGATATCGAATCAAGGATTGATTCGATAAGCCGATACATAGGATACTAGTCGGTTATATGCGATATGACCGGATCGTTAAATCAAGTGTTGATTTAATGATTTAATGTATAATTATATATTTGATATATTACTTTGTATTAACTAGTATTGGTTCATTTTAAATGGATTTTCTCGCTTGCTTTGCACAAGTTGCATATGTGATATACTTTTGTGCACTTGATTGTATCATGTTTGATGATACATGTTAACTTGGTTAAGTGTAAAGATTAAACCATGGTTAAGTTAATGATTAGGGTTTTGCTTTTCTTTCTTATTTATTTATTTATTTATTTTGGAAAGAATAAAGAGAAAATGGTGGCTTTCTTTGTTTGTAGTTGAATCTTCATGAAGGTTTGACTTTGTAACCATTTTGTCTTCATGCTTAACCATAACCATTTAAACAAACCATGGTCTATTCTCTAGACTTAACTAGGGTTAGGATATGATAAGTATTCATATTGTTTATCCTTTTTCAATAACACTTATCATATTCTATCTTCTTCTTCTTCATCATCTTCATGAAGAAAACCTTGCCTCCATCAATGGCAACTTGTGAAAATGAGTGAGAAATCCAAATCCAAAGTGAACCCACTTCCTATTTCTTCATCCTCTACCTCTTGCCAAGTAGTATAGGGTGTTTTCTTCACAAGTTTCATGGCTTAGTGAAGGTGGAGCTTGATCTAGTGATGCCTCGACGTAGATCATCTTCGGCATCGTAGTCGATGACCTAGCCCGTCCATTCTCCGATGAAGCCGACACTAGAGCCCGGGATTCGATTTGGACAGCGAGGAGACTTCATCATGGAGCTATGGAGGTGGAGAAACGGATCTACAAAGGTTGTATTTCCGTTCTTTTAGTTTAGTTGTAAACTAGTTTCATTTTATCGCCTAAACTTCTAGCCAACGATCTAGTCTAGGGTTTCTCGGCATCGTAATTTTTGAAATTGGCATGGTTGATGCCTTGTGAGACCTCTTGAGAGTGCCTAGGAACCCTACAGTGGTATCAGAGCCTAGCTAGAGCCTTAGGCGAAGTCCAGACGGAGTTTGAAGTCCGATCGAACCGAAACCCTAATATCAAAGTTGCTCTCTGTACATTTTTTAAAAACTGGGTTTTTTCCAAATTAAAAATATGCAGAAAATTCAGCAGGAGTTTCTAAGAATTACTGTGAAACACGATAACCCAATTCTTCCAAAGTGCGGCGGAACCGCGGCCGTATGATGACGTCACCCACCCAATTTTGCACAGTAACTTCTTTTATTCAGTGCTGAGTTCTCTGGGAATTTTTAATATTTATTCAAGAGTTGAGTATTCTGGGTTGTATTGGGGACTCGGTATTTCGATCGGATTATCAAACTTTGTCTAAGTGCTTTCCGGATAATTTTTTGAATATGTTAAAAAGTTCGACCGGATATAAATACCCAATTTTTCCCCTGTCGGGACATTTCCAAGTGTTGGATAGTTCCGTAGTTTAATGACGTTCTAAGTAGTGCAAGTAACGCGATGGTCCCTCTAGAAGACAACAAACCTTAACTCGATTATGTGACCGTCTTGAACTGCCCTTTGAACCTTAGGGTTTGGGGCAGTACGGCGTGCTACATGCGAGGCGTTGGCTTGACCCTTCTACGGCTGGACCGTTGGTACTGAGGCACGAACTGATTGTTGTTAGACTTATTTCATGTGTTGATCTGTTTCGGGAAAACTTGGGTGTTTGACTGTTCGATCGGAAAGTTTAACATTTTCTTTTTATCTGGAATGGTATACAATAATTGGAATTCACAAGTAGTTATGAGATAACTGAATGAATGTTATAAATCTAGCGGTTTAGTCTCACTTGATCGGTTGCCACGGAATTTTGATGAGATCAAAAGTCCGTCGCAATCACGTAGCGTACGCGGATACTCGCCGGGTAAACTTAATAGACTGCTACACCCCATAGCCCCGACCAAGTGACTGTAGGAGAACCCCGTTGCCGAAAGCATCCGTCCGGGTGCTCGCGACAGCGGTGTTCCGCCTTGGTGCACTTTGTCGACGGCGTCGGGGGTGCGGCCGCCTACTAAAGTTTGCGACGAGCATTCGATCAGTTTTTCGGGAATCTTGTTGAATTGCCCGACTTGATATTGAAAAGAGTTTTCGATAATGAGACTAAAATGCGGGGTTTATAATTGTTAGGCATGCGATGTCTAAGTATTTCATTTGATTAGGCATGCGATGTCTAAAGAGGTTGCGGATTCCAACTGTTGTAGTTTTACACTTTCTTTTCTGTGACCGTAAGTGTAATATGTGATATCGCCGGTTTCGTTGCTATATGTCAACGACAATTGGGATGCGCATATTTACTTACGTTGATGACATGTGATGTTATGTGTTGCTGGATATGTTATATTGGATCGTCGTGTTCGAATAGCCGGGGTTTTTTTTTATGTGAGATGAGTGTTTTTCATTTTCATTCATGTAAAAACTTGTATGTAATATTCTTTTATTGGGGCACTTCCAGGTTGCGGAAGTTGTCACCCTTTGTATATTATTTACTTTTCCGCACTAGGTTAGACCCAAGGAGGAGGGCACAAGTAACCGGGTTCTTGAGTCCAGTGGGAGACCAACTCGAGGAGTCGAGTCCGGGTATCCTAACTCTAGAATTGGTAGGGTTGCTTGCTGCTCTCGTAGGGGTCTAGGGGTGTGGGTTTGGCTATTCATCACGACCGTGGAATCCGTGTTTTATACTGGCTCGTATTGAAAACACGGACGTCCTAGTATATCCAATATTTCATATGATTCTTCTGCTGCGATATTTGTGATGTGATCATGTGATGTTCTGTGATGGATACAGTATATAGTATATATGATATATTATATAGACGTTACTTATGTTTTACACCCGCGCTAGCCCTGCCCTGCTCTGCCGTTAGTTACCTAACCTAACGGTGCACGAGGGGACATCGAGGCGAATGCGGATGGCATAAGTGTACGTCGTATTTATCTGTGATGTTTAGGTACTTAAATGATGGGACTTCATTAATGTGATTAATGAAATAAAAGAAACCTAAGATGTTGTAGAATCGAATTTCAAAAATAAACAGGTAGCTACAGTTCTTGCTTTGCACAGCGGTATATGTGATATATCCTGCACCTTATTCGATAAGGAAAGGACCGAGATCCCTTCACCGGGAGTGACTCCTTTAGCAATAACTGGCAGATGCTACACACTCGGTTTGTCTTTTGATTGCTTTTAAGAGTTTTTGCTTTGCACAGTGATATATATGATATATCCCGCACCTCATTCGACGAGGAAAGGACCGACGATCCCTTCACCGGGAGTGACTCCTTTAGCAAAACTAGAAAAGCCTCAAAAACACTCCATTTCAAAATCATTTGATTCTACAACGATATCAAGTTCATTACGCAATAGGTTTTCAGAAAAACCTGTCTTAGCCCTCCGTCATTTCAGATAAGTAGTAGTTAGTATTCGTGGTACGTTTTTTGGCCTGCGTCAAGGCGTAGTGTGCGGTAGCTAACTAGTATTTATCTGCTTATACATATGATGCAGATTGGATTAGGGTAGTCGTGCGACTTTGTTGGCCTGCGTCAAGGGTCGTGCGGGTGGGTTTAATTCAATCAGGAAATGACGGGTTGAACTTGACTTGCGCACTATGGTTTGTTGGCCTGCGTCAAGGTCATAGGACGCTAGGGGCAAAATTATCGGGAATTTCAAGTGTTGAAATTTGCAATGAGATTGCATACCTTCTATGAGATAGTTGGATCCCGATACCCGCTGCGAGTAATTATTACTCCTGGGAGAGTTTTACACATTACAATTAGCCGATCAAGTAGGTGTCTAGAAAGGTGTTAACGGGGTTACGCCTCTGGGAAAACGAGGTTTACATTAATTAGGTTCGTGCGAAAGCACGGGGGACCTCCCTCAAAGTACCGACACTGGCCTGGCTGAAAGATTGGCGAACTTGTAGTGTGTAATTAATCCCGGCTAGTCTTTCCTTTTAGGGTTTGAAGGAAGATTTGATAAAAAGCAGTGGGAGCCATCCTGATTAGATAAAATAATAACCAATTTATTCTTGCTAGAGCGCACGCTGAGTGTATTCTTCTCTCTCACTCCAGGTAGCGACCATATCACGCCTTAATCAAGATAATAATACGGATAATTGACCGAACCCGCTTGTTATACTGAGCTGGGGAACGTTGGTCCCGCTCCAACTTATAATTGTTATAAGATAGAGCAGGAAATTAGGGATTATCAGAATTCCCGTGCCGTCCAAACGAAGAAAGTGCATATGATGCATCTTCTTCGGGTGTGTTCATTACAAAGAACTGTTTCTCAGTATCCTCCGCATCCTTGGTATATGATACCGGATCAGGATCCCAGATATGTAATCTGTTACATAGGGCTACAAAAGGGTAGAAAACTGAGAACGGGTTATAAGTTTCATGAGACAGAAAACGGGGCAAGAGTTGCACCCAAGTCTGTTGGTCACTGTCACCCTGTATTACCAGAATACATTGATTCTGAACGAATGTTATTAGATACCGAACCTGATATACAAAATCATATCAGTCTCTTTATTAGTAAAGAAATGATAAAATTTTGTATTGTTGGATAGTGTTTTGAACATTTCATATATCAAAAGTTGATCGGTTCAGGCACGTTATCTAAAAGCATTGATGTTCTAAATCAAACTACAGTTCGTAGTATACAGAACACACACAAGAGGAAGAGTTCAGAAATGAACGGATCCTTCTTGAGGTATTGTAGACTAGGTCATATCAATGCGACCCGACTAGCTAAGTTACATTTAGATGCATATTTAAATCAGTTTGAATTTACATCTTGTGAAAACTTGCCAGTCATGTCACAGAGATAAGATGACCATAGCTCTGTTTATTGGAAACAGAGAAAGAGTTAGTGAACTCTTGGGATGATACATGTTGATGTATGTAGGTCCCCTGTCTACACATGCCAAGACCGGTTCTTTGTACTTCATTACATTCTCTGATAATCTCTCAAGATTCAGACATATGTTCCTGTTGAAACACAAGTCCGAACCTTTTGAGATATTCACAGAATATAAGTTAGAAGTAGAGAACCAAAATATACGGGTATAAGTATTATGTCCTTTGATGTGATCGAGGAGGAGAATATTTGAGCACGGAAATCCTGGACTATTCTAAAGGAGAATGAGATTCTCTCTCAGAATTACTCCTCCGTATACACCATAGCACGATGGTATATCGGGGCGGAGCAGAAACACCCTATTTGATATGGTGTGCTCTATGATGAGTACTACTGAGTTTCCTATTTCCTTTTGGGAGTTATGCGCTTGAGAAGCTGCATACCTATTGAATAAGGTTCGAATCAGTTGCCTACTATTTCATATATGATATGGAAAGGGAAGAGCCCATATCTTAAATTGGTTAAGATTTGGGTTGTCTGGCCTATGTCTAAAGGCAAAATCCGGACAAGCTCGAGGCAAGGTCTGTTATGTACAACTGGAAAGGTTCCAGCTATACAAAATACAACAGATGATTTGGTAAGAACCAAAGGATTCAGTAGATTCCAACGAACCTCAGCCTCTCCGCCGATCTAGTAGGGTTCCTCACCCACCTGAGAGATACTTCGGTTCCTCTATGACAGTGGGAGCGAGGATTGCATCATGAGATGATGACCCAACTAGTTTCGAGCTGGCCATCAGGAGTGGGACTCTGTAAGAATGGCTGGATGCTTAGCGATCTGAGATGGAATCCTTATACACCAACAAAGTATGGACTTTGGTTGTTATATCTGAAGGGTTAAATCCCCATCAGGAGCAAGTATATCTTGAGAAGATTACTTGGTGTACATGGAAAAGTTGAGACTTTCAAAGCTAGACTTGGTAAAGGTTTGCATCATTGACCAGGTGTGGATCATGATGAAACCTTTTCTAAGGATCTATGCTTAAGTCCATCCAGATCCTACTTGCCACGGCTACATACCATGACTACGATATCTGGTGGTTGGGTGTCATGACTGCTTTTCTAAATGATATTTTGGAAGAGAGCGTCTATAAGTACACAGCCAGAGGGCTTCGTAGACAGTGGGAGTAGCGGAAACGTGTGCAAGATGCTTTATAGGATGAAGCAGGCATCGTGGAGTTGGAACATCTGTTTTGATGTGGTAGTCAAAGAGTTTGACTTCATCAAAATGGTAGATGAACCTTGTATACACAAAAAGGTAGTAGAGAGTATGGTGGTGATCCTCGTAGAGTACGTGGATGACATACTCTTGATAGGGAAGGAGTTTCCTATGCTACGCTCGGTCAATCTCCGCTTATCATAATGATTCTCCATATAGGATCAAAGTGATACCTCCTAAATTCTGAGTTCTCATCTATGAGATAGATGTAATTGGATGTTAGGATACTCACTAGATGTAGTGAGATGGTATCAATCGATCCAGGAGAGAATCACTGGAAGGGTTCCGGGGTGATAAGGACGACTGAATGTCAGTCACAGGCATTGTCTTTACCCTCAGTAAAGGGACGGTATGTTGGAAGAGTTCCAAGCTAAATACCATGGCATACTAGACGATAAAGGCTGGATACATCGCTACTTAAGATGCTACTAAAGAGGCTGTCTGGGTGTATAATAGTTCATGAGATGAACTTAGTTCCTCCCATTGTGTGACAATGGAGTTGTGGCTTATGCCAGGAACCCCGGTCCCATCAGTGATCCAGACATATTCTAAGGCAGTGTCACCTGATCGTGGAGATGGTTGATCTCTAGGGGATCAAGGTCAGGAGAGTAGACTCAGAGGACAACACGGCGGATCCACTCACGAAAGGCCTTTTCCCAAAGAGAGACTTTTATGGGATGGTTGTGTATGAGATACTACAACCACTGCTATCAGATGGCCCTAGTGCAAGTGGGAGATTGTTAGTTATATGTATGCCCTAGAGGCCATTACTGTACATAGGATGTATATTGTAGTGGATGCTGGGACGTATATAGGGAGGACTTTCTTGCTCGACATGATAGTATGCTATCTGGTCACTCTTTACCTTAACGTGTATACTGATTGTCTCTCTATTACATGTTGGTAAAGCCCTTAGGATGTGTACTTGACTACCTGGACTATGATGCGGATCATACTAGTGGGGACATGGTAGTCCATAAGTACATCCTTCAAGGTCTCTAGTCGTGGGTGTATCGAGATGGGGCATCGATATACCAGAGTAGACTAGCGTATACCTTCTCGACCCATACAGATGGGCGATGGATGATCCCATATCCATTGGTGTTTGAGATCAGAGATGATATACGGGTGCTCAGTGGAGACTGGGTACACTGGACGGACTCGCCGAGAACTCCCAGATGGTATTATACCTTACGTCAGATGGCAGTTCTCTGGTGACACTGGTACAGAGTAGTCTGTTGACCCGAGATCGTCATAGAGTCTTGTGTGGTTCCCACTGTGCTTTGATTTCCACCTTACCACGTCCAAGAGGGCGTGGAAAACGGTGGTTTTTGGGTACAGTCCCGAATCACATGGAGGCAATGAGCGATAGGAGGGGATTCGTCTCTCCCGGTATAGGGAGTTGATGTTGCGCTGTGTTCGATTGGCTATAACCGGAAATCCCTGGCCAGGGTTGCTGAGATTTACTGGTAAGTGTTACCAGTAGTTTCTCGAACTGTTATAGACCTCATATCGACACGACTTATCGAGCTATTGGGGTCTGACGTTTACCACCCCTAGGCAAGATATGCGACATATCAGACGACGAGACCGGACTGTACGGTAAGTGTTACTGGTTGGATTCACAGGAGTATGAGCGGGCTTGCTCGTCGATCTTCTGATCGCTCAATACCCGGGTGGCCGTTACGTTTAGCAGACCGCTTGCGGCTTGTGGGTGTTTGATATGATCATCACCTGCTGCCGGCGTATTGACGAGTCTTTAGAGTCCTACAAAGAGGTTTCCTGGCTCAAGCAAAACGAAATAGGAGCGCATATGAGATATGTGCGGGACCGAGAATAATGCGTGTATGTGATACCGTATTCTATTCTCGCGATGAATGTATCGATTAGTTATATGCGATATAACCTAGATATCGAATCAAGGATTGATTCGATAAGCCGATACATAGGATACTAGTCGGTTATATGCGATATGACCGGATCGTTAAATCAAGTGTTGATTTAATGATTTAATGTATAATTATATATTTGATATATTACTTTGCATTAACTAGTATTGGTTCATTTTAAATGGATTTTCTCGCTTGCTTTGCACAAGTTGTATATGTGATATACTTTTGTGCACTTGATTGTATCATGTTTGATGATACATGTTAACTTGGTTAAGTGTAAAGATTAAACCATGGTTAAGTTAATGATTAGGGTTTTGCTTTTCTTTCTTATTTATTTATTTATTTATTTTGGAAAGAATAAAGAGAAAATGGTGGCTTTCTTTGTTTGTAGTTGAATCTTCATGAATGTTTGACTTTGTAACCATTTTGTCTTCATGCTTAACCCTAACCATTTAAACAAACCATGGTCTATTCTCTACACTTAACTAGGGTTAGGATACGATAAGTATTCATATTATTTATCATTTTTCAATAACACTTATCATATTCTATCTTCTTCTTCTTCATCATCTTCATGAAGAAAACCTTGCCTCCATCAATGGCAACTTGTGAAAATGAGTGAGAAATCCAAATCCAAAGTGAACCCACTTCCTATTTATTCATCCTCTACCTCTTGCCAAGTAGTATAGGGTGTTTTCTTCACAAGTTTCATGACTTAGTGAAGGTGGAGCTTGATCTAGTGATGCCTCGACGTAGATCATCTTCGGCATCGTAGTCGATGACCTAGCCCGTCCATTCTCCGATGAAGCCGACACTAAAGCCCGGGATTCGATTTGGACAGCGAGGAGACTTCATCATGGAGCTATGGAGGTGGAGAAACGGATCTACAAAGGTTGTATTTCCGTTCTTTTAGTTTAGTTGTAAACTAGTTTCATTTTATCGCCTAAATTCTAACCAACGATCTAGTCTAGGGTTTCTCGGCACCGTAATTTTTGAAATTGGCATGGTTGATGCCTTATGAGACCTCTTGAGAGTGCCTAGGAACCCTACAAGGGTAGCTGCACGGTTGCCTCCTGACGAGAGCTTTGATCCCTGGCGTCGTGGGGTAGGGAGCTACTGGCCAAGGATAACCGAGCAAGGGCGGGCCCGGTCGCCTCTTGGCGAGGGCTTGGATCCCTGGCGTTGCGAGGTGGGAAGCACCAGCCAGGGATAGCCGAGCAGGGTAGCCGCTATGCTGCCTCTTGGCGAGGGCTTGGGTCCCTGGCGTTGCAAGGTAGAGAGCTACCGGCCGGGGATAGCCGAGCAGGGTAGCCGCTTGGCTGCCTCTTGTTGAGGGCTTCTGATCCTTAACACGGGAGGGGCCGTAAGAGGCCTACAAAGGACTGGCCGAGCAGGTTTACTGTCTGGTGCCTCTTGGCGAGGGCTTTTATCCTTAAGGATGGCCGAGCATGGTTGCTGCCCGGTGCCTCTTGGCGAGGGATTTGATCCTTGGCGTTGTGGGGTAGGGAGCTACCAGCCAGGGATAGCCGAGCAGGGTAGCCGCTCGGCTGCCTCTTGGTGAGGGGTGTTGGGGTAAAAATTTACATCCCGGTTGACCAGGTCAAAATCAAAGTCAACCCCAAACCAGGTGGGCCCAAGCCCAGGTCAAGCGGGCCCATGCTCAAGTCGAGCCCGCGGCCAGCCTCTCCATGCCAATAACAAAATCATGTAATAAATAATTTTTATGTAATTGTTTATGCATGAATGGGCATAAAGCCAATATTTTGTAAGCCCATGGTTTATGTGCAAAAATAAAATGGCACATGAGCCATGGGATAGGCAAAAAGCCATTTTGCAAAGCCCAAGGGGCTATATGTAAATATGTAAGCCTATATAAGGCAACATGATGAATAAAAAAAAGAACTTTTTCTCTCTCTAAAAAAAAAAGTTTCCAGATCTGAGATCTATTCTTCTTCTTCAAGGTTCCAAAACCTTCTTCTTTCTCTTGAATTAAATCAAGAGTTTTACTCTTCCTTTTTCAAAACAAATTAGTTTTTCACCACAAAACCCACAAAGGGGAACTTGGATCTATCATTAGATCTGAAAAAGAAGAGATTTTGAGATTTCACATCTCTTGATCTTCAAGATCCAGCAAGCAACAGGAGGAAGAAGAACATCGTTCACTAAACCCAACAAAAAAAATAAAAAAATAAAAAAAACACTCAGGAGTCCAACTCCTCTCTGATTTCTCTTCTGAGAAATTTGTTTTAGCAGCGCGCAGCGCAAGTGCGCAAAGCGCCCGCGTGCCGACACGTGGCGCGCGCGCTTGCGCACCTGCGCGCTTGCGCGAGTGCGCAAAGCGCCCGCGTGCCGACACGTGGCGCGCGCGCTTGCGCACCTGCGTGCTTGCGCGAGGGCGCTTTGTTGGCGCCCGCGCTTGCGCACCTGCGCGCTTGCGCGAGTGCGCAAAGCGCCCACGTGTCGACACGTGGCGCGTGCGCGCTTGCGCACCTGCTCGCAGCGCTCTTGCGCAAAGCGCCCACGTGCCGACACGTGGCGCGCTTGCGCACCTGCGCGCAGCGCTCATGCGCAAAGCGCCCACGTGCCGACACGTGGCGCGCTTGCGCCTGAGCGCACAGCACCTAAGCGCATATCGCCCAAGGTGCTGTCCTACGCATCCTTTTGATGCCTTTTCCCCTTTATGTATATATATATGTATATATATACATTTGTATACAAATGTACACATACACATACTCCGCAACATTCTCCCCCTCCAAAAATATTTTCGGGCCGGGTCGCTGCCCCGAACCCCGCTAGGGGGCTGCTAGCCCCCTTGACCCCCGTAAAAACTCTGCGTGGCTCCCGATATATCCAAACCCCCCTTTCAAAACACAACACACGTACACTGCACATTGAGTTCGCATGACCAGTTTAACCCGTTAATCGGAGGTTCCCTCGTCCCAAAGGCGAGGGGTAATTAACGGCAGCTTAGTCCGCGGCTGCCGGAGATTCGGATCCCCACAATCAATAAATCCCGGCCTACCCTAGGCAGGGGGAATCTGTAGTACGCCTGACAAGCGCGCGCGTATTCCCATCTCAATGGGGTGACGAAAAACACCCTACAGATTCTGGCACGCCCGGTGGGACCAATCTCTCCTCCCATATTTCGGGTTAAATGTTCATGCGAACTCAATCAATATACAAATCGATTGCCTATACTGAAATAATGTTTCTATTTGCAGGTTAACAATTTTCAATCGCCATCTTCGAACGCGGGTCGGTATTTGAACGGCTTTCCTTGGCCCCAGCTGGGGACAAGGCCATCAACTCCGACAAAATAATAAGGCATCTCATGCAAGCTCCAGCGGTACCCCCGACAACTGCTCGATCAGGTATCTTCTCTAAGCTTCTCGTCACATGACCACCACGTCGTTAAACTGGAAACAGATGACCTCCACGTCGTTAAACTGGAAACAGATGACCACCACGTCGTTAAACTGGAAACAGATGACCACCACGTCGTTAAACTGGAAACAGATGACCTCCAAGTCGTTAAACTGGAAACAGTCGACCTCTAAGTCGTTAAACTGGGAATGTAAAAAAAAATGTGTGTATATAAAAAAAAATGTGTAAATAAAAGAAAAATAAAGAAAAGCCGAAATGATGGGGCAACTCGCAATAAAAATCAGCGAGTAAAAATAAAAAAATGAAAATAAAGCCGAAATGATGGGGCAACCGCGAATAAAAGCCGAAATGATGGGGCAATCGCCACCTTCGCGATAAGAAAAGCTGAAATGATAGAGCAATCGCGGTAAAAAAAAAAAAAAAACGGCGAATGATGAGTCGCTCCTGGTACCGTATTCCAGTGCAGCGATGCAGAAGCCAACCAAAATCCAATTTCCCAAAATTCTCCTAGCCCTACGGCCAGTCCCCAAATTGACTACCGTATACAATCCACGGGCCCAAATAATTCTCATCATACTCATATCCCACCACAATCACCAGTTACGCGGCTGGTCTCCGCCTTTGGAATTATGCTCCATTGAGAAGACCCACTCATGTGTCCTCACGATACATGAGGAGAACAAACCTTTGTGGGATCCTTACGACTCACAAAGGAAAAGAACACTTAGGAGTCCCCACGACTCCTAAGGAGAACATACACCTGCGGGATCCTTACGACTCGCAGGGAGAAAATACCTTTATGGGACCCTCGCGGCCCATAAAATTGAAAAGTCTTAGGTGATAGGGATCCAAACCTGTCTCCTAAGCCATCGCTCCCCAATCCCCAAGTGGCGAATGATGAGTCGCTCCTGGTACCATATTCCAGTGCAGCGATGCAGACGCCAACCAAATTCCAAATCCCAATCCCCAACGGCGAATGATGAGTCGCTCCTGGTACCATATTCCAGTGCAGCGATACAGACGCCAACAATTTCCCAAAATTTTTCCGGCCCTACGGTCTGGATCATACATCCTGCAAAACCGTATACAATCCACGGGCGTAAAACAATCCCGATCTCTCCAAAAAAAAAAAGAAAAAAGAAGAACGGTATGTCCACAAGCAAAACGGGCACGGATGAAAACCCGAAAGGGCTCCGTGAGTAAAAACAGCAGGATTGCCGTCGAGTTTGTGAAAACCCGAAAGGGCGCAAACTCGTAAAAAAAAAAAAATGCACTCGCAAAGTCCTTTCGACTTTGTGAGGAGAAAATTCCCGCGTGAGATCCCTACGACTCACAAAGGAGCAACACACTTAGGAGTCCCCACGACTCCTAAGGAGAAAATACACCTGTGGGATCCTTGCGACCCGTAGGGAGAAAATGCTTTTATGGGACCCTCACGGCCCATAAAATTGAAAAGCCTTAGGTGATAGGGATCTAAACCTGTCTCCTAAGCCACCAATTCCCAAATCCTCTCGGTGCAAATGATGATTCGCTCCTGGTACCATATTCCAGTGTAGCGATACTGATGCCAAACAAACCCAATCCAAATCCTCTCGGGGCACATGATGAGTTGCTCCTGGCATTATTCCAGTGCAGCAATACAGATGCCAAACAAAAACCCCAATTCCCAAATCCTCTCAAAGACAGATGATGATTCGCTCCCAGTACCATATTCCAGTACAGCGATACTGATGTCAACTCAAATCAAACAAATCAAACCAACCAATTCCAACATCGACCTCTGCGTCAACCAGCGACACTCCGTCTCGGGGATACGTCCTACCACAGGCACTCCGTCTCGGGGAAACGTCCTACCACAAGCACTCCGTCTCGGGGATACGCCCCACAAAAGGCACTCCGTATCGGGGATACGCCCCACAACAGGCACTCCGTCTCGGGGAAACGTCCTACCACAGGCACTCCGTATCGGGGATACGCCCCACAACAGGCACTCCGTCTCGGGGATACGCCCCACAACAGGCACTCCGTATCGGGGAAACGTCCCACCACAGGCACTCCGTATAGGGGATACGCCCCACAACAGGCACTCCGTCTCGGGGATACGCCCCACAACAGGCACTCCGTATCGGGGATACGCCCCACAACAGGCACTCCGTATCGGGGATACGCGTCCACAACAGGCACTCTGTCTCGGGGATACGCCCCACAACAGGCACTCCGTCTCGGGGATACGCCCCACAACAGGCACTCCGTCTCGGGGAAATGTCCTACCACAACAGCCACTCCGTATCGGGGAAACGTCCTACAACAGGCACTCCGTATCGGGGATACGCCCTACCACAGGCACTCTGTCTCGGGGATACGTCCTACCACAGGCACTCCGTATCGGGGAAACGTCTACAACAGGCACTCCGTATCGGGGATACGCCCTACAACAGGCACTCCGTATCGGGGAAACGTCCTACCACAGACACTCCGTGCCGGGGACACGTCTACAACAGGCACTCCGTATCGGGGAAACGTCTACAACAGGCACTCCGTATCGGGGATACGCCCTACCACAGGCACTCCGTATCGGGGATACGCCCTACAACAGGCACTCCGTATCGGGGAAACGTCCTACCACAGACACTCCGTGCCGGGGACACGTCTACAACAGGCACTCCGTATCGGGGAAACGTCTACAACAGGCACTCCGTATCGGGGATACGCCCTACCACAGGCACTCCGTATCGGGGATACGCCCTACAACAGGCACTCCGTATCGGGGAAACGTCCAACAGCGACACTCCGTGCCGGGGACACGTCTACCAAATCGCTCCGGATCAGAGCGTAGACCGTCCATGTCGCAAAAAAAAAAGGCAGTGCAGGCTTCCTACAAAGCAGGAACCAGATCGCTCCGGGCCAGGGAAACGTCTACCACGGACACTCCGTCTCGGAGACGCGTTAAGCGTCGACCGTCTATGTCGTTAAAAGGGCAGTGCATCCCAAAAAGTGGGAACCAAAGCAAGTCGCCTCCACGTGAAAGAAGATCCATCAATTTCATGCACACGACCCACATGTGCGGTGTGCATTTATTGATGGGGGGCAATTTGTTGGGGTAAAAATTTACACCCCGGTTGACCAGGTCAAAATCAAAGTCAACCCCAAGCCAGGTGGGCCCAAGCCCAGGTCAAGCGGGCCCATGCTCAAGTCGAGCCCGCGGCCAGCCTCTCCGTGCCAATAACAAAATCATGTAATAAATAATTTTTATGTAATTGTTTATGCATGAATGGGCATAAAGCCAATATTTTGTAAGCCCATGGCTTATGTGCAAAAATAAAATGGCACATGATCCATGGGATAGGCAAAAAGCCATTTTGCAAAGCCCAAGGGGCTATATGTAAATATGTAAGCCTATATAAGGCAACATGATGAATAAAAAAAAGAACTTTTTCTCTCTCTAAAAAAAAAAGTTTCCAGATCTGAGATCTATTCTTCTTCTTCAAGGTTCCAAAACCTTCTTCTTTCTCTTGAATTAAATCAAGAGTTTTACTCTTCCTTTTTCAAAACAAATTAGTTTTTCACCACAAAACCCACAAAGGGGAACTTGGATCTATCATTAGATCTGAAAAAGAAGAGATTTTGAGATTTCACATCTCTTGATCTTCAAGATCCAGCAAGCAACAGGAGGAAGAAGAATATCGTTCACTAAACCCAAAAAAAAAAAAAACACTCAGGAGTCCAACTCCTCTCTGATTTCTCTTCTGAGAAATTTTTTTTAGCAGCGCGCAGCGCAAGTGCGCAAAGCGCCCGCGTGCCGACACGTGGCGCGCGCTTGCTTGCGCACCTGCGCGCAGCGCTCTTGCGCAAAGCGCCCACGTGCCGACACGTGGCGCGCGCGCGCTTGCGCAAGTGCGCAAAGCGCCCACGTGCCGACACGTGGCGCGCGCGCTTGCGCACCTGCGCGCAGCGCTCTTGCGCAAAGCGCCCACGTGCCGACACATGGCGCGCTTGCGCCTGAGCGCACAGCACCTAAGCGCACAGCGCCCAAGGTGCTGCCTCACGCATCCTTTGGATGCCTTTTCCCCTTTATGTATATATATATGTATATATATTCATTTGTATACAAATATACACATACACATACTCCGCAACATTCTCCCCCTCCAAAAAAAATTTTCGGGCCGGAGCGCTGCCCCGAACCCCGCAAGGGGGCTGCTAGCCCCCTTGACCCCCAGCCCGCTATCCGGGTAGCGGGACCCCCGTAAAAACTCTGCGTGGCTCCCGATATATCCAAACCCCCCTTTCAAAACACAATACACGTACATTGCACATTGAGTTCGCATGACCAGTTTAACCCGTTAATCGGAGGTTCCCTCGTCCCAAAGGCGAGGGGTAATTAACGGCAGCTTAGTCCGCGGCTGCCGGAGATTCGGATCCCCACAATCAATAAACCCCGGCCTACCCTAGGCAGGGGGAATCTGTAGTACGCCTGACAAGCGCGCGCGTATTTCCATCTCAATGGGGTGACGAAAAACATCCTACAAGGGGTTCGATCCTTAGCATTGGAGCGGCCGTAAGAGGCCTGCTAAGGATGGACCGAGCAGTGAAGCTGCTCAGTTGCCTCTTGGCGAGGGCTTTGATCCCTGGCGTTGTGGGGTAGGGAGCTACCAGCCGGGATAGCCGAGCAGGGTAGCCGCTCGGCTGCCTCTTGATGAGGGCTTTGATCCTTAGCGCCGGAGGGGCCGTAAGAGGCCTGCTAAGGATGGACCGAGCAGTGAAGCTGCTCAGTTGCCTCTTGGCGAGCGCTTTGATCCCTGGCATTGTGGGGTAGGGAGCTACCTGTTTCCCCTAATCAGAGCAAAGCTCTGTTCAAATTTTGAAATTTGAAATGAAGCAGCGCTTCATAAAAGCGCTAGCGCCAAGAGTCAAAGATTCTGAGGCAGCGCTCACGTGCAAAGCATGAGAGCGCTAGCGCCAAGTGCGCTAGCGCTAAAAGTCAAAGACGCTGAAGCAGCGCCGCGTGCAAGGCACGAGAGCGCCAAGCGCTAGAACCAAATGTTCTCCACCGTTGGATCAAAGATCCAACGAAGATAATAAATCATCAAATTACCAGAATAAAATTCTGTTAAGGAAATACTCCTCAGAATCTTTCCAAACAAGAAAGATTATGCTCTGTAAATCATAGTACCGTTGGATCAATGATCCAATAGTGATTAAAAATCACCAAGATACAGAATAAGTTCTGTATGAGAAAATATTTTCCCAATCTTGTTAAAAACAAGAAGATTGCCTTCTGTAAAACAGAAGCCCTTGGATCAAAGATCCAACGGTGGGAAACATCCCCAAATCAATCAGAGTAAAGATTTCCTTAATCGATTCAACAAATTAGCCTCCCCTATATAAAGGACCGAAGACTTCAAGTCTTGCACAGAGGACCCTCCCACAAACTTTGAGAAATTTCAAAGAGAAGAGCAAGCTCTCGGAAGAAGAACTTCTTTAAGGTAAATAAAATAGAGAGATCAAAGCATCTCATCAAAAGAAGAAGAACTTAGTTCTTTTTCTAGATCATAGATCTATAAGACAGAGATCTTTCACAAAAAGAGATCATATCATCTCATCATAAAAAGGGAGGGAGAAGAACTTAGTTCTCTTTAGTTCACAGATCTACAAGATAAAGACAAAGTCTTTCACAAAAAAAATATAGGAGATTGTAACATCTCCTCTTAAAATAAGAACCTTGTTCTTAGAGCCACGAGACAAAGTCTCTTATAAACGAGAATTTAATTCTCAGAACACAGAACTGACCAAAACGGTCAAAGGAGCGCTTCAGCGCTCCAAGTCTGGCGCTCAGCGCCAAGCGCACCACGTGCTCCCCACGTGTGCGCTATTTCATAAGAAGCGCCTTAGCGCTCCAAATCTGGCGATCTGCGCCAAGCGCACCACGTGCTCCCCACGTGTGCGCTACTTCATAAGAAGCGTCTTAGCACTCCAAATCTGGCGATCTGCGCCAAGCGCGCCACGTACTCCTCACGTGTGCGCTACTTCATAAGAAGCGCCTTAGCGCTCCAAATCTGGCGATCTGCGCCAAGCGCACCACGTGCTCCTCACGTGTGCACTACTTCATGAGAAGCGCCTTAGCGCTCCAAATCTGGCGATCAGCACCAAGCGCGCCACGTGCTCCTCACGTGTGCACTATTTCATAAGGAGCGCCTCAGCGCTCTAAGTCTGGCGCTCAGCGCCAAGCGCTCCACGTGCTGCTCACGTGGGCGCTGAGTGAACACAAAGTGTTCTTTGAAAAATAAAGCCCAGCTCCATAAAGAGTGTTCAAGACTCAATAAAAGACAAAAAGGGTGTCAGAACCCAAACCAATGCTCAGCATTGTTAAATAAGAAAGGACTGAGCCTAATTAAATGTTCAACATTTTAACTGAGTGGGCCGAGCCCAAGTTGGCCATATATCCCTTATTCAGATTAATTGAGCCCATATGCTCATAAATATTTTTAACTGATCTTAATCTCAAACTTGACTACAGATCTCCCAACCAACATTGGTTCAAGGGTACATCTCTTCATACCTCTGATATATGTCGTTGTAATTTTTCAACGTCTTCAGAGAGATGGAGGGTCCCAATAATCAATAACTTTTGGCGCATCCCCAAACGGTTGAACCAAAACCACCTAGACTATGGCGTCTTTAAACTGGACTATGATGTCCTTAAATTTTATGGACTATGAGGTCCTTAAACTCATGGACTATGATACCCTTAAACTTTATGGACTGTGAGATCCTTAAACTCATGGACTATGATGTCCTTAAACTTTACAGACTATGATGTCTTTAAACTGTCACGGACAATGATGTGCTTCAACCCGATGGACCGCAATATCCCTAAATTAAAACAATAGAGCCCAAATGCTCTTTTGTTGGATCTAAATGATCCTGTTAAGTAGATCTTAGTCTAAAATTAGACTAATGTATCCTTAACAAACGTTTAAGTTGATCTTAGTCTCAAATGAGATTAACGATCCTTAAACCCAACCCAAACCCAAATCTAAGAAAATATGGATTTGGACTAATCCACGCCCTATGGGCGACAACATAAATTAGTCTCCGTATACAATCCACGGGCAACCAAAAACAAAACAAACACATACGATACGAAGTGACCGTCTGGAGAAGGAGAAAGTGGTTACCGCGATGCGGTAGCATAATTAACTGCCGGGGCTTGCACCTGCAGGGAAGAGCGTCCCCACAATCAAAAACCCCTCAATGAGGGGGAATCTGACGAAGTCTGCTACATCGGCCGCATCCGTTTATACCTTCGATACACGGTGTCATAAATCAACTTGGCATCTTTGGAGAGGTGGACGGATAAAACCAAATAGCATATACCCCCCAAAATTCAGGCCAGACGTCCCAACGTCCCTGTCGCGTATTTCGGCGGCGAACAGATTCTGGCACGCTTGGTGGGACATTTTCCTCTTTCCACTCCACACTTCGTGTGTCGTGTTTCGCGAACGAATCGCGGTTTGCTATGGTTGCCCCTGGATTCGAGGTACTAAGATTTGGTGTCTTTCTCCGTGCAGAAAACAGAAGATCAATGGCTTTCAACTATAACAACTCCCACTCCGTCCTTGCTGGAGGAGTGCCCTATGGGCCTCAAGCGGCCTCCGTTTTCACGATGCCAGTGGAACAGGTGATGCAAGCCACCACTGGGCTGTTCTTTGGGACCATGCTCCCACCATTGAGCTTCAACGCCCCACTGCCATCGCAAGAAACTCCGAAGAAGTCGGTCTTTGATCGGCTTACGACTACCGCGGCCCTTCTCAACGGGTCGTCCAAATCCAACGCCTCAGTCTTTAACAGACTGGGCCAAAACTCCAATGGGCCCGTGAAGAAGCCCGCGATACCTGAGGGGGTTATCCTGAAACGGATAGCCATCCCTGTTCCAACAAACGAAATCATCAGAGATGCTTCTCCTGCTAAGGGATCGATCTTCACTAGACTGTCCGCTCCAACTCCCGCTTCGGGCGAGATCACCAAGGCTGCTTTCCCTGCTCAAAAATCAGTCTTCGATAGGTTGGATGTTTCTTCTCAGCAGACATTAGCCTTCAAGAGGCTGACACCGGCAGCAACCCGCCACCAGAGTAGGGGCGTGATGAAGCCACCCCCATAGCTGAACCAATACCATCTGCAAGTCATGCTCGACGTCGTCACTGGCTCCGAGTGAGGAAAGCTGGGGGCAATTCCCCATCTGGACTTACCCCGCCGGTTCCAACGGTGGAAATCGGCGCTGCTGTTCCAACTGGGAACAACTTTGAACCACTCAGGAAGGACCGCAAGAACTCTCCGACTGCCGTGCTGAAAAGATCTCCTCTGCCTGTGGAGAATGCTACAAAGACAAAGCCAGAACAGCCCCCTCAGCGGCTGTCCTCAAAAATTCACAGGGTCTGGCGAAGGGTCCAAGACTCAGTAATCGACAAGGACTATTCCCGTCGATCCAAGAAAATAAAGATTCAGCAAGAGGGGGACCATCCCTCCGCCACGCCATGAAAGGTGTCGTCTGCACAGGTGCCTACATCAACAGCTCCCTCAACTTCAACCATCCACAAAAGGAGAAGGCCGGAGAAGATCCCTGCGTCTGTGACGAATCGCAAGGACATTGAATCCAAACACCCCAAGTCTGGGGGCATGGTAGTGCATACTGTTTATATGGCTTTATGGCTTCCGGAAAATAGGAAAGCCGTGCTTCTACGGGTCATCGACCGCTCACACGATCAGTGACAAAGGCCCAGGAGAAACAACATCAAAAACTCCAGGAGATGCTGATAACTATGGCTGCACTCACCGGGCCGAAAGCAAGCCCGGAGACATCGTCGGAGCAGCGCCAAGAACAGGAAACTGATGCCGAATTCTTTCGAAGAATGCTCGAGAGGAAAGACAAAGAGGCCGTGGAACAAGCGGCCAACATAAAACAAATGGCGCTTTTATTCCAAGATATGGTCGGGATGATGATACAGCCGGATCCTCCAGCTGAAGACCCCCCGATTATCCTTGAAGACGACAGAGGGGAGACATCGAACCCTCTTCCGGTTCTATCAGCAGCCAAAGAGGAGACCATCTCCAAAGCCGTCCTAGATGACTATATCGCTCAACAGATACGAGCTCATCAGGCGAGCGAAGCGGCCAGCCAAATTTTTAAGACTGGACGACCCTATCCGGGTTGGTACGACCAAATAAAGTACCCGCCGGGGTATACGATCCCTAAATTCCATATATATAAGGGGACGGGGAATCCACACCAGCACGTTGCTCAATTCAGGGCTCTGTGCGGCAACACCAGAGGTGATGATAAGCTACTGATTCGCCAATTCATTGGCAGCTTGTCGGAGACAGCATTCGAGTGGTATTCCGAACTCCCGAATGACCCTGTCAAGACATTTGCAGAAATAGAGCTACTGTTTACACAGAGATTCGCAAGCGCTAGCGAGCGCACCCCGATCACCGCACTAATTAACGCCAGGGTGAAGCCAGGCGAAACATGGGTTCAGTACGCGATACGGTGGCGGAATCTATGGTCGAAGTGCGAACAGCGTATAGAAGAGGCTCCTGCAGTAGGCATGTTCGTGGGTACCCTCGATCCGCAGGCGACCATATCCCAGTTCATGATGTTTTTCAAGCCGACTACCTTCCAGGCCTTGATTGATAAACTGGCCTAAATGGATCAGATGGGCCATAGACCGTCTTCCTCAAAAATGGAGCCTCGAAATGAAAAGGGGAAGGGGACGATCCCTCACTCATGATTATGTGGCAAGCTGTCACATGATCTCTCACTCATCAATAAATGGCAAAGAAGCTCCTGATGCAGAGAAACTGGGGGCAGATCCAGAACCGGAAACAAAATCCCTGGAGCCATCGGACGAATTGATTGACAGACTGCTCAATGAAGCTCTTCAGAAAAGCAAAGCTGACCGAAAGCGTGAAACGGCCATATACGAAAGGGCCAAGCGTCGGCGTCACGTTGAAGAAGCTCCGGTATTGAAAAGCCATAGAGTATCCCAACCGGATCAGAGCACTCCTGCCGCCAGCAAAAGCAGGTTCAAGACAAGAAAGCAGTTCATTAAAGCCTTGTCGATGGGAATGAAGCTGCCACTTCTCAAAGAAGACACTTCAAAAAAAACGTTCCCCGACGAACTAGATGCACATCCAAACTACTGCTTATACCATCGGAGGATCACACATCCTACCGATGAATGCATGGCCTTTAAGAATTGGTGGCAGGGATACGTTGCTCATCGGCAGCATTTCAAGCGGATGAAGCGCAAAATGCGTCGAGAGCAGAAAAGCACGACAGATGAGCGTAAAAGAACTGCCGGCAACTGTCACATGGTTGATTCCAGGGGATCACAAGTTCCTACCTTCGGGAGCGATTCCGATGAAGAAATAGCCCTCGGCCCTCTCTTCAAGAAATCCATCTCCGAAACAGAAGAGATGAAGACCTGCGAGAACATTCAGCTACGTAATTGCACGGTACCGGAGAAGAATCTCGGACCCACAAATAAGGGGTCGAGTAAAAAAGATTAAGGGAAGGAAAAAAGTCCCTGAAGATATCGCCCTCGATGATCAAGTCGTCAAAGAGCTGACAGCCAAGGACCCGCCAAAGAAAAATAAGGTGGATTACAATGTTCTGGCACACCTGACAAAGATTCCCTCACAGCTAAGCATTCTCGATACCCTTCTACAATCTAAAGAGGCGAGAGATTCGTTGATCAAGGCACTACAAGAGCCCGAGCAGTTTCAAGCTTTCCTTGCCAAAGAAAAGATGAAGGACGAGCTGGAAGAAGTGCATACTGCTGACGTCACTTTCGGAGATGAAGATCTCCTTCTCGGAACATGCGAGCACAACCGTCCCTTGTATGTCACCGGATACTGCCATGACATCAAAATAGGAAAGATCTTAGTTGACAATGGGTCCTCTGTCAACCTCCTAAATGTAAGGGTGCTAAAAGAAATCTGCATGAACGTTCAACACCTCGCTTGGGATAAAATCACTATATCCGGGTTCGACTCCCAGTCATCACGGACGCTCGGATCTGTGATACTGACGTTACGCTTTGGGCTGCTCATCACTGACATCAAGTTCCACGTCATTGACGCCAAGACTTGCTACAACGCCTTGCTCGGTAGGCCGTGGTTACACGAGTACAACATCATCCCTTCTACACAACATCAGTGTATGAAGTACTTCAAAGATGGTCTCGAGTATACCGTTACAGGAGAGCTGAACCCATTCTCCGTGAATGAAGTCCGAAAGTACGAAGATGCAAAGTATTTCTTACCAGACTTTGAAGACACAGAAAGATGCCATAAGCCGAAGAATAAGCAGAAGGCTATCACCACTATTCCAGTCTTTGGGAGCGATACCGAGGAGGAAGAAGAGATAGTTTATTCAGGGCTGCCCCAATACACCAAGCTAGGACCGTCCATCCCTATTTTGGTCTTTGGCAGTGACTTTGAAGACGAAGTCAATGCAGTATTCTCGGTCCGGCCATCAATACGAGCCTTCACTGGCGATGAACGGAGTTTGCAAATCGCCATGGTTCCACAAAAGCATTACAAAGAGCTTGACGCACTTGATACCTATAGTGTACAAGAACTGCAGACATTCTACGTCCCTTCCAGGCGAAAAGATGAAAAGGCGATCCTCTTTTATCGATCCGCGGAAACCAAAGTGGAGAAAGAAATCTGGCATGGTGCCGATTCTACGCTTGACAGACTCCAGCCCATCCGCCTTCCCAGATACTACACAGAAGGATTAAAAAGGCTGTTGAGGCACCAAGGCGTACCCTTCAAACAGACTGCTCGACAAGCTCAGTTCTACAACAGGATCTAGAACGTCCCCAGAACTCAACGAAAATTGCCCAACGGGAGAATGGAAACGATCGGGCTTGGATATGTTCAATCCAAGAAACGAGAACGATTCCATGACTGCTACGTTATACATGACTTCGATGAAGAAGGGGACTCTCTGTTAGAAGACGCTAACCCTGAACCAAAACGAGGTCCCGCCATGAAAGTGCCAAGTCCGTCGTTCGAATAATAGATGGACAAGCTAATAAGGGAAGCGGGTCAAAAGGTCCGGGATGACCATAGCTGCGAAATGACCATCTACGAGAAAGCCAGGACGCAACGCCTCCTTCAGCAGGCCACGAAGGATGACGATGTCCTTCACCGTTAGCCCGCCATGCATTCCCAAGATAAGAAAAAGGACCGACGCGAACGCAAAAACAAGCTAAAGAACGGAGAAAACGTCCGACCACTGCGAAATGGGTCCAAGAAGCCTTGCGATCGAGAAAAAACCAGCCGGAATCCATCGCTGATGAAGAAGATGGATCGGGAATATTCCTTCCCTCAAGACAAGTCAAGGAAGATATTCGACCTCGCCGTGAAACATCAGATGATTACCCTCCCGGAGTCCAACCACCCCGAACAAGCAAGTGAGGTTCATCACCCGGACTATTGCTCCTATCACCGAGCGATAGGACATCCTCTTGAGGACTGCTTCCACTTCAAAAACTGGGTCGAGAACCAGTATCAGCAAGGCAGGTTCGCTTTATCCAGCAGTTGGAGGGTAACCCCGCCACAAAAGCATGAACCGAAAGCAACGTATGCAGCGAGAGTAGAGCCGGATCAACATCGGTCTTGGAAGCAATCTCGTACCTGTCACGCGATAACGCTGTCAGGAGAAGGAGTACGCGAGGATATGGCTGACCTCCCCTGGTGCTTCAAATACGATGATGACGAGGTGATCTCAGAGTTTCCACCAGCGCGAAAAGAGCTGGAAGATGGAATACATACTACTGCAGATAACCTGAGAAAAATCGACTTGGGGACGGCAAACGACCCGCTGCCTACGTTCGTCAGTGAGCTGCTTTCTAAAGAGCAGGTGGCTACGCTAAAAGACGTGCTCATGCAGTATAAAGACTGCTTCGCATGGAACTATTCCGAGATGCCGGGATTAGATCCAGAAATAGCCGTCCACAAATTGGCGATTTCTCCGGACGTCAAGCCAGTCAAACAAGCACCGAGAAGAATGCGGCTTGAACTTGAAATGAGCATCAACGCCGAGGTTAAGAATCTAACCGATTCCGGCTTCATCCAAGAGGTTCAGTACCCTGACTGGATCGCCAACAACGTCCCAGTGATGAAGAAAAATAGGACGGTGCGTATCTGCGTAGACTTTCGGGACCTCAACAAAGCCTGCCCGAAGGATGATTTTTTCGTACCGGTTACCGAGCTGATGATAGACAATACGTCCACTCACGAAGTCTTCTCCTTCATGGACGGCTCATCAGGATACAATCAAATAAAGATGCATCTCGAAGACCAGAAGTGTTCCCTCCAATCAAAGCAAAGCTCTGTTCAACGCTTCATAGCAGCGCCAAGTGCGCTGTGCCCTAAGCAGCGCACCACGTGTGCGCTAGCGCTAAGAGCGCTGCACTATAAGCAGCGCACCACGTGCAAAGCACGGGTGCGCTGCACTCTAAGCAGCGCACCATATGCAAAGCACGAGTGCGCTAGCGCTGGAACTAAAAGCTCCCCACCGTCGGATCAAAGATCCAATAAAGATGATAAATCATCAATTAACCAGAATAAAATTCTGTTAAGGAGAGATTCCTCAAAATCTTTCCAAACAAAAAGATTGTGCTCTATAAATCAGAGCACCGTTGGATCAATGATCCAAAGGTGATTAAAAATCACCAAAATACAGAATAAATTCTGTGTGGGAAAAGATTTCCAAATTTTGTTAAAAACAAGAATATTGCCTTCTGTAAATCAGAAGCCCTTGGATCAAAGATCCAACGGTGGGGAAATCCCCAAATCAATTGGAGAAAAAATCTCCTTAACTTATTGAACAAATCAGCTCGCCCTATATAAAGGCTCTAAGACTTCAAGTCTCGGGAGACAGAGGACAAGAGAAAACGGATAGAAAAGAAAAACAGAGAGAGAGGAACTCCCCCAAAACTTTGAGAAATCTCAGAAAGAAGAGCCAAGCTCTCAGAAGAAGAACTTTTCTTCAAGGTAAAAAGAACAGAAAGACGAAATCGTCTCATATAAAAAGAAGAATTCACTTCTTTCTTTAAGATCATAGACCTATAAGACCAAGGTCTTTTACAAAGAGATCAAAAGATCTCATCATAAATAAGAAGAAGAACATAATTCTTCTCGCAGATCATAGATCTATAAGACTAAAGTCTTTTACAAAAAGAGATCATGAACATCTCATTACAAAAAAGAGGGGTAGAATAATTCAATTATCTTAGGATCACAGATCCATGAAGGCAAAACCTTTCACCAGAATAAGAGATTGAAATATCTCCTATAAAATAAGAACTTTATACTTAGAATCTTGAGACAAAGTCACTTATAAACGAGAAATTTATTTCTCAGATCATAAAGCTGATCAGATAGCGCTTTGCGCTCATAAACTGGCGCAATGCGCCCATTATCTAGCGCTCAGCGCCAAGCGCGCCACGTGCTCCTCACGTGTGCGCTACTCAGCAGAAGCGCAATGCGCTCATAAACTGGCGCAATGCGCCCATTATCTGGCGCTCAACGCCAAGCGCGCCACGTGCTCCTTACATGTGCGCTACTCAGCAGAAACGCAATGCGCTCATAAACTGGCGCAATGCGCCCATTATCTGGCGCTCAGCGCCAAGCGCGCCACGTGCTCCTCACGTGTGCGTTACCCAGCAGAAGCGCTCTACGCTCTTTGACTGGCGCCAAGCGCCAAGCACGCCACGTGCTCCTCACGTGTGCGCTAAAAGAACATAAATTGTTCTATGAATAAAGACCTAGAGCTATGATGAATGCTCAGCATTCAATAAAAGACAAAAATATTGTCAGAACTCAAATCAATGCCCAGCATTGTCAAATGTTTAACATTTTAACTAAGTGGGCCGAGCCCAAATTGGCTATAAACCCCTCATTCAGGTTAATTGAGCCCATATGCTCATAAATTTCAGATCTTAGTCCTAATTGGACTATAGATCCCCCAACCAAAATTGGTTCGAGGGTACATCTCTTCACCCCTCTTATATTTGTCGTGGTAATCCTTCAACGTCTTCAGAGAGGTGACGGATCCCGATAATCAAACATTCCACGGATTGTGGGGTCCTTAAACTCATGGACTATGATGTCCTTAAACTTTATAGACTATGACGTCTTTAAACTACAGACCGTGGGGTCCTTAAGCTCATGGACTATGATGTCCTTAATCTCGGACTGTGGGGTCCTTAAACCCATGGACTATGATGTCCTTAACCTCGGACTGTGGGGTCCTTAAGCCCATGGACCGTATTGTCCTTAAACTAACAATGGACCACAATGTCCCTAAACTAAACAATAGAGCCCAAATGCTCTTTTGTCGGATCTAAACGATCCCGTTAAGTTGATCTTAGTCTGAAATTAGACTAACGTATCCTTAACAAACGTTTAAGTTGATCTTAGTTTCTAATGAGACTAACGTATCCTTAAACCCAACCCCAAACCCAAATCTAAGAAGATATGGATTTGGACTAATCCACGCCCTACGGGCGACAACATAAATTAGTCTCCGTATACAATCCACGGGCAACCAAAAACAAAACAAACACCCACGACACGAAGTGACCATCTAGAGAAGGAGAAAGTGGTTACCGCGATGCGGTAGCGTAATTAACTGCAGGGGCTTGCGCCTGCAGGGAAGAGCGTCCCCACAATCAAAAACCCCTCAAATGAAAGGGAATCTGACGAAGTCTGCTACATCGGCCGCATCCGTTTAAACCTTAGATATATGGTGTCATAAATCAACTTGGCATCTTCGGAGAGGTGGACGGATAGCACCAAATAGCATCTGCCCTCGAAGTTCAGGTCCCGACGTCCCGGTTGCGCCTTCCGGCGGGGAACAAATTCTGGCACGCCCGTTGGGACCTCTTCCTCTTTCCACTCCACACTTCATGTGTCGTGTTCGCGAACGAATCGCAGTTTAATATGGTTGCCCTTGGGTTCGAGGTACTAAGATTTGGTTTTTACTCCCGTGCAGAAAAAAGATCATCAATGGCATCCAACAGCTCCAACTGCAACTCCTGTTCCGTCTCATCTGGAGGAGTAACCTGCGGGCCCCAAGCGGCCTCCCTTTTCGCAATGCCGGTGGAACAAGTGACCCAAACTACCACCGGGCTATTCTTCGGGACCATGCTCCTACCGATGAGCTTCAACACCCCTGTACCATTGCAAGAAGCTCAGAAGAAGTCGGTCTTTGATCGGCTTACAACTACCGCGGCCCCTCTCAACGGGTCGCCCAAATCCAGTGCCTCAGTTTTCAACAGACTGGGCCAGAGCTCAAGTGGGCCCATGAAGAAGCCTGCAATACCTGAAGGGGTTATCCCGAAGCGGATAGCCATTACTGCTCCTGAAGTCGTCAAAGTGGCTTCTTCTGCCGAGGGGTCGGTCTTCACAAGACAGGCCGTTACAACTCCCCATCCAAGCGAAATCGCTAAGGCTGCTTCCCCTGCTCGGAAGTCTGCCTTCGACAGGCTGACCATCCCTTCTCAACGAACGTCAGTCTTCGAGAGGCTGATACCGACAGCACTTGACCAGAACGGGGGGCATGATGAAGTCACCCCTACAGCTGAGCCATTCCCGGCCGCATGACATGCTCGACGTCGCCACTAGCGCCGAGTGAGGAAAGCTAGGGGCAATTCCCCTTGTGGACTGACTCCGCCAGCTCCAATGGTGGAAGTTGATGCTGCTGTTCCAACTGGGAACAACTTTGAACCACTAAGGAGGGTGCGCACGAATTCTCCGACTGCTGTGCTGAAAAAGACTCATCCACCTATGGAGAATGCCCCAAAGGTGAAGCTGGAGCAGCCCCCTCAGCGGCTATCCTCTAAAATTTAAAAAGTTTGGCGACAGGTCCAGGACTCCGTGGTAGATCAAAACTATCCCCGCCGACAGAAAAAGATGAAAGTTTGGTGAGAAGAGGACCATCCTGTCAAGCCACAAAAGGTGTCATCTGTTTGGGTGCCCGCTGTAACGGCTTCCTCAACTTCGACCGCTCACAAGAGGAGAAAGCTGGAGAAAATCCCGGTGTCTGCGACGAATCGCAAAAACACTGAATCTAAACGCCCTAAGTCCGGGGGCATGGTGGTGCACACCATCTATATGGCATCCGGAAAAGAGGATAGCCGTATCTCCATAGGTCATCGACCGCTTATGCGATCAGTGACTAAGGCTCAGGAGCAACAACAACAAAAGCTCCAAGAGATGCTAACAGCTATGGCCGCACTTACGGGACTGAAAGCAAGTCCGGAGACATCCTCAGAGCAGCGCCGTGAGCAGGAAACTGATGCCGAAATCCTTCGAAGAATGCTTGAGAAGAAGGACAAAGAAGCCGCAGAACAAGCAACCAATATAAAACAAATGGCCCTTCTATTCCAAGATATGGTGGGCATGATGATCCAGCCGGATTCTCCAGCCGAAGATCCTCCAGTAATAATTGAAGATGATAGAGGAGAGACATCAAATTCTCTGCCGGCTCTATCAGCAGCCAAGGAGGAGACCATCTCTAAAGCCACGCTCGATAATTATATAGCTCAACAAATACGAGCTCATCAAGCGAATGAAGCGGCTGGCCAAGTTGTCAGAATTGGACGACCCTATCTGGGTTGGTATGATCAAATAAGGTACCCGCCAGGATACACGATTCCTAAATTCCATGTGTACAAGGGGACGGGATATCCCCATCAACATGTCACTCAGTTCAGGGCTCTCTGCGGCAACACTGGAGGGGATGATAAGCTACTGCTTCGCCAATTTGTCGGCGGCTTGGCGGAGACGGCGTTCGAATGGTATTCAGAGCTTCCCAACGATTCCGTCAAAACTTTTACGGAGATGGAGTTGCTATTCACCCAGCGTTTCGCAAGTGCTAGCGAACGCACCCCAATTACGGCATTGATCAATGCCAGGGTGAAGCCTGGAGAAACATGGGTTCAATATGCAATACGATGGCGGAATCTATGGTCGAAGTGCGAGCGGCGCATTGAAGAAGCGCCTGCGGTAGGCATGTTCGTGGGTACTCTCGACCCTCAAGCGACCATCTCCCAATTCATGATGTTTTTCAAGCCGACCACTTTCCAGGCCTTGATTGACAAACTAGCCCAAATGGACCAGATGGGTTAGACCATCTTCTTCAAAGCCGGAATCTCGAAATGAAAAAGGAAAAGGGAAAACGACCTTCGTCGCCAATGCTCAACAACAGCCCAGTGGCCCAAAACTAACTGATCGCCTAGACGAGAGACGGCGATTCTTTAATGAGAAAATAAAGCGTCCTTATTCGTTTCCCCGAGACAAAACGAGGACATTGTTCGAGCTGGCGGTGCGCAACAGGCTCATCAACTTACCGGATCCAAAACGCCCATTGCAATCCGGTGAGGCTAATAATCCCAATTATTGCCTCTATCACCAAGCGATAGGCCATCCAATCGAAGATTGCTTCATCTTCAAAGGGTGGATTGAGAACCAATACCAACAGGGAAAATTCGCACTGTCCGAGAATTGGAAAGTAAACCCGCCCCAGCCGCACGCTCTCAAAAAGGCGGACACACCGGGGGCATCGTGCTCTTTTGTCAAAGAAGCTCCATGGGAGGTCGCTCTTTCAGCCAAAACGAAAAGAATGCTGAAGGATCTCCAAGCATGCCCAGCGATCAGGTGAAAAAATCAGCTAGAACCCGAGATCATCGAGGGAATGCTGAAGCCGCGTCCGACGCCAAAAATTGGTAGCGATAATCAAAACGCCCATATCCAGCCGTCAAAGTCTACGAAGAAGAAGAAAAAGACCAAAAAGCCCGTGAAGCCTGATGACAAGCGCACGGACCTGCAAAAACATATCGACGCATTGGAAGAATATAACCAGAAGACGCGAACCCCGGTCACACTCCAAGAATTTCTCAGCCACGTCCTTGAGGACGAAGAGGATGATAATGGAGAAGACTCGTCGAATGAACCTAAGGATTATGTGGCAAGCTGCCATATGATCTCTCACTCATCGACAGACGGTGAAAAAGCTCCTGACATAGAGAAACTGGGGGCAGATCCCGAATCAGAGCTCCTAGGACCGTCAGACGAGATGATTGACGCATTCCTGAACGAAGCTCTTCTGAAAAGCAAGGCTGATTGAGAGCGCGAAATGGCCATATTTGAAAAAACCAAACGCCGGCGACTGGAAGAAAAGGTTAAAACACCCCAACCAGACCGAGGCATGCCCGCGACAAACAAGAGCAGGCTTAAAATGAAGAAAAAGTTCGCCAAAGCTATATCGATGGGAATGAAGCTGCCACCCTCCGAAGGAAACACTTCTGATGAAATACACCTTAATGAAGAGGATGCGCGTCCTAATTACTGTTTATATCATCGAAGGATTGCACACCCTACTGAAGAATGCAAAGCCTTTAAAAATTGGTGGCAAGGGTATGTCGCTCACAAGCAGCACTTCAAGAGGATGAAGCGTGAAGCTCGTCGACAGCGGAAAAATGCGACAGACGAACGAGGAAGAGCTGCCGGCAACTGTCACATGGTTGATAGAAGGGGATCGCAAGTTCTCACCTTCGGGAGCGATTCGGAAGAAGAAATGGCTCTTGGCCCTCTCTTCAAAGAATCCACCTCAGGAAGAGAGGAAGAACCGAAGAGCTGCGAGAACATTCAGCTACGCAATCGCATATTACCTGAAAAGAATCTCGGACCCATAAATAAGGGGTTGAACAAAAAGGATAAGGGAAAAGAAAATGTCCCTGAGGATATCACCCTTGATGACCAAGCCGTCGAAGAGCTGACAGCCAAAGATCCGCCCAAGAAAAACAAGGTGGATTACAACGTTCTGGCACACCTGAGGAAGATACCCCCACAGCTAAGCATTCTCGACGCCCTTCTGCTCTCTAAGGAGGCGAGAGATTCTTTGATCAAGACACTACAAGAGCCTGAGCAGTTCCAAGCTTTCCTCGCCGAAGAAAAAACGAAGGACGAGCTGGAAGAAGTGCACACGGCTGACATCACTTTCGGCGATGAAGATCTCCTCCTCGGGACGTGCGAGCATAACCGCCCCCTATATGTCTCCGGATACTGTCATGATATCAAGATAGGCAAAATCCTAGTTGATAATGGGTCTTCCGTCAACCTCCTCAATGTAAGGATGCTAAAAGAGATATGCATGAGCGTTCAACACCTCGCTCGGGATAAAATCACTATCTCCGGATTCGACTCCCAGTCATCATGGACGCTCGGGTCTATAATTCTGACATTACGCTTTGGGCTGCTCATTACTGACATCAAGTTTCACGTCATTGACGCCAAGACATGTTACAATGCTTTGCTCGGCAGGCCTTGGTTACACGAGTACAACATTATCCCTTCTATACAACATCAGTGTATGAAGTACTTCAAAGATGGTCTCGAGTACACTGTGACGGGGGAACTAAATCCATTCTCCATGAACGAAGTCCGCAAATATGAAGATGCCAAGTACTTCCTGCCAGATTTCGAAGACACAGAAATATGTCGCAAACCGGAGAGCAAACAAAAAGCTATCACCACTATTCCGGTCTTCGGAAGTGATACCGAGGAGGAAGAAGAAATAGTTTATTCAGGGCCGCCTCAATGCAACAAGCCGGGACCCTCCATCCCTATTCTGGTCTTTGGCAGCGACTCGGAAGATGAGGTCAATGCCGTATTTTCTGTTCGGCCATCAATACAAGCCTTCGCTGGCGATGATCGGAGTCTGCAAATCGCCATAGTTCCGCAAGAGCATTACAAAGAGCTCGACGCACTTGATACCTATGGTGTGCAGGAACTGCAGACATTCTACGTCCCTCCCAGGCGAAGAGATTAAAAGGCGATCCTCTTTTATCGATCCGCGGAAACCAAGGTGGAAAAAGAAATCTGGCACGGCGTCGATTCTGCACTTGACAGGCTCTAGCACATCCGTCTGCCCAGATACTACACAGAAAGATTAAAAAGGCTGTTGAGGCGTCAAGGCGTACCCTTCAAACAGACTGCTCGACAAGCTCAGTTCTACAACAGGATCTGGGACGTCCCCGGAACTCAGCGAAAATTGCCCAACCGGAGAATGGAAACTATCGGGCTTGGATATGTTCAATCCAAGAAATGAGAGCGATTTCACGGCTGCTACGTCATACATGACTTTGACGAAAAAGGAGATGCTCTATGGAAAGACGCTAACCCCGAACCAGAACAAGGTCTCTCCATGAAAGTGCCAAGTCTGTCGTTCGAAGAACAGATGAACAAGCTTATAAGGGAAGTGGGTCAAAAGGTTTGAGATGACCATAATCGTGAAATGGCCATCTACGAGAAAGCCAGAACGCGGCGCCTTCTTCAGCAGGCTACGGAAAATGACGATGCCCTTCGTCGCCAGCCCGTCATACAAAAGACCCGACGCAGAGGCAGAAATAAACCCAAGAACGAAAAAAGCGTTCGACAGCGACAAAGCGGGTCCAAGAAGCCACGCGATCGAGAATCGCGCAACCAGGATTTGTCTCTTATAAAGAAAATAGTGTTCATATCATAATATTGCATTATTATATTCCCCATTCTTATTCATTTTACAAATAAACAGGTGCTTTTGACCCATGTCTGCTACATATTTGCAGGTTACAGGTTCTCGGAACAAAAACAGTGAAAACGATGAAAAGATGATACAAGTGAGACTACGACCAACAAACGGAAAGATCTTGATCATGCCTACAATTTGAAGACTAAACGAAGATCAACAAACAAATTCACAAAGCACAAAGGCAGCGCAGGGTTTAAAGACTTCAACACGAAGCGAACGGTAAAGTCCCCTACATTATTCACTGTGGAAATCTGGAAGAGAACTAGAAGATATTCTGAAGAAAAAGTGAAGAAAACAGATTTTAAATGCAACCAGAAAGGACCCTAGAGAAATTGAGCCCATAAGCACATTACTTGGCCGCGGAACTGCGGCCAAACAGGGCCAACGGCCACGGTTCCGCGGCCATGACACACCCGTGTCGGTGGAAAATTCTTGAGGCGGCTGCGAGCGTTGACTAGTTCTTTTTCTTAGAGAGTAAATTTATAAAAACAGATATGACGCGATTGTAACCTAGGGTTTCTATGAATCTATAAATAGAACCCTAAAAACCTGTTTTAGGTTATGCCCCTTTTTATTCATCTATTCAGATCTGAAAATTCTTGTGTAAATGTCTGGAGAGAGCCATCAATAAAGTAAGTAGTTTTGTTTAATTGCCTAGTTAATTTTTATTCTGCCTTAGTATAGATTTTTTCATTCTTTGCCCTAGTTAGATAGTTAGAGATGTTTTTCAATTCCTAATGAGCGAGTAGTCTCCTCGCTTGTTAGGGTTAGATTTAGGGAAGGCTTGAGAGATGAAATCTCTCACTCCTTTCTTGCCCCATCACATATAATTAATAGGACCCCATGCATACATACACACACTGTTCCCTACGGCACCTTACCCCTCGAGGTAACGGTGATACCGTAGTATAAACGACCGGTTGTGTATGTTTTCCATGAAGATGATAATAATCTGTTGAGGACCAAAGGTCCTATTTATAGGCAATAAGAACCCTTTCAACTTCCAAAAGTTGCCGCAACGGTTGGAATTCTGCCACCGCTGCGCTCACGTTTGGGGTCACATAAGCGCAATGGTGGGGGGGCATTTGTTTACCCCAATCAGAGCAAAGCTCTGTTCAAATTTTAAGGCGGGAAACGAAGCAACGCTTATGTTTCCCCCAATTAGAGCAAAACTCTGCTTTGAAAATTAAAGTGAAAATTAAAAGTTAAAATAAATGAAGCAACGCTTCAGATCCCCTGCGCTGCGTGCAGAGCGCCACGTGTCAAAATTAGACACGCCAGTGCAGGGAGCGCAGCGCCCAAGGCAGCGCACCCAATCAGAGCAAGGCTCTGTTTAAAATTCAAACTCAAATTAAAGAAGCAACGCTTCAGGCAGCTTGCGCTCTGCGCTGCGCGACACGTGGCTGCGCTGCTGCGCCGCGCTCTGCGCTGCGCGACACGTGTCAAGCCCAGGTGCTTTTGCGCCAAACAGAATTAAAATTCCAGTAAGATCTTTCTGTTCTTGTTAAAACAAGAAGATTGTCTTCTGTAAAACAGAAGCCCTTGGATCAAAGATCCAACGGTGGGGAAAATGCCCCAAATCACTCAGAGAATGATCTCTTTAATAAATTTAACAAATTAATGGGCACTATATAAAGGCCCCTAGACCTCAATATCAAAGGCACAACACAGAGAGACAAAAACCCAGAAACAGAGAGAGAACTCTAAAGAATTTTGAGAAGAACTCAAGAAGAGAAAAAAAAGTAAAACGCTTTATAAAAAGAAGAATTTTTTCTCAATAGATCATTGATCTAAGAACAAGATCAAGGATCTTCAATAAAAAACATAATAATAAATAAAGGCATTGCCTTTGATGAACCATTGGTTCTGGAATCTTAAAGATTCTTTTCTTGAATCCAAAATTGGATCAAGATATTAAAACATTGCCTTGCACTTGTATCTGCGCTTTTAAAATAGAGAATTGCTCTCTGAAGTTGGCGCAACTCACCAGAGCACGCCACGTGTCAGCAGCGCAACAGCGCAGCGCACTTCGCTATTACGCTTGCGCTCAGCAGAGTGTGACACGTGTCACCTCCACATGCGCTTGCGCTCAATAATTGGCCCAAAGCGCCTGACAGGCCACATTGCCACTGTCAGTTTGATTAATGCACTGCATTATTTACAGAAGGGCCAAGCCCAATTAAAAAGGGCCTAACAGGCCTAATAAAATGCCATGCATTATTTTAAAGAAGGGCAGAGCCCAAACAAAAACAGATGCTGCGCATCATTTAAAAGGGACAGAGCCCAAATCAAAAAGGCCTAGCAGGCCAAAAGAAAATGCAGTGTATTATTAAACAGGGGCAAAGCCCTAGCACAGGCCTAATAGGCAAAGATAAAAAACATTGAATATTCTCAACTAGACTTAACCCAATCATGGCCGTAAGTCCTCAAACTAAATTGACCGAGCAAGACTGCTCTCCTAAATCAATTTACATCTGGTTCAAGGGTACATCTCCGAACTCCTCTGACACCTATCGTTGTAATCCTTCAACGACGTCAAAGAGGTGACGGGTCCCGGCAACCACATATTGACATGGACCTCTATGTCCCTAAACTGGCAATGGACCCCCATGTCCCTAAACTGGAACATGGACCTCTATGTCCCTAAACTGGCAATGGACCCCCATGTCCCTAAACTGAAAAATGGACCCCCATGTCCCTAAACTGGCAGTGGACCTCTATGTCCCTAAACTGGAACATGGACCTCTATGTCCCTAAACTATCAATGGACCACCACGTCCCTAAACTGGAACAATAGAGCCCCCAAACGCTCTTTTGTCGGATCTAAACGATCCCGTTTAAGTTGATCATAGCCTCAAATATGGCTAACGTATCCTTAAACCTACAAACTTTAGTCCTAAAATCGGACTACATATTCCCTAATCAACTTTGGTCCAAGGGTACATCTCTGAACTCCTCTGACACCTGTCGTTGTAATCCTTCAACGACGTCAGAGAGGTGACGGGTCCCCGACGGCCATACATGCAATGGACCACTACGTCCCTAAACTGGAACAATAGAGCCCCCAAATGCTCTTTTGTCGGATCTAAACGATCCCGTTAAGTTGATCTTAGTTTCAAATCAGACTAACGTGTTCTTAACAAACGTTTAAGTTGATCTTAGCCTAAAAAATGGCTAACGTATCCTTAAACCAAAACCCCAAACCCAAATCTAAGAAAATACGGATTTGGACTAATCCACGTCCTATAGGCGACGACATAAATTAGTCTCCGTATACAATCCACGGGCAACCACAAACAAAACAAACACACACGACACGAAGTGAAATACTGGAGAAGGAGAAAGTTGTTACTGTGAAGCGGTAGCGTAATTAACTGCAGGGGCTTGAGCCTGCTGGGAAGAGCGTCCCCACAATCAAAAACCCCTCAAGCGAGGGGGAATCTGACGAAGTCTGCTACATCGGCCGCATCCGTCTAAATCTCCGATACATGGTGCCATAAATCAACTTGGCATCTTCGGAGAGGTGGACGGATAGCACCAAATAGCACCTGCCCCGAATCTCAGTGCCAACACTTCCCAGTCTTGTGCCCCGTCTTTCGGAGGGGAACAGATTCTGGCACGCCCGGTGGGACCTTTTCCTCTTTCCACTCCACACTTCGTGTGTCGTGTTCGCGAACGAATCGCGGTTTACTGTGGTTGCCTGTGGATTCGAGGTACTTAGATTTGGCGTCTTGCTCCGCGCAGAAAACAGAAGATCAATGGCTTCCAACTGCACTACTTGCAACTGCAACTCTCGCTCCGTCCCTGCTGGAGGAGTGACTTACGGGCCCCAAGCGGCCTCCCTTTTCAAGATGCCAGTGGAGCAGGTAAATCAAGCCACCACTGGACTATTCTTCGGGACCATGCTCCCACCGATGAGCTTCAATGCCCCAATGACGTTGCAAGAAGCCCCAAAGAAGTCGGTCTTTGATCGACTTACCACTGCCGCGGCCCTTCTCAACGGGTCGCCCAACTTCAATACCTCAGTTTTCAACAGACTAGGCCAGAACGTCTACAAGCCCGCGATACCCGAAGTTGCCATCCCAAAGCGGATAGCCATCCCGGCTCAAGCAGACGAAATCATTGGAAAGGTTTTTCCTTCCAGGAAGTCAGTTTTTACAAGGATGGCCATTCCGGTTTCTGCTCCAGGCGAGGTCCTCAAAGCTGCTTCCCCTGCCCAGAGGTCTGTCTTTCACAGATTAGACATTGCTTCTCAATGGGTGTCAGTCTTCGACAGGCTAGCACCAACAACAGTCTCTCCTCAAAGCAGGGGGCATGATGAAGTCACCTTTATAGCCGAAACAAATCCATCCGCACGACACGCTCGCCGTCGTCACTGGCACCGAGTGAGGAAGGCTGGGGGCAACACCCCCTCTGGGATAACTCCATCAGCCCCAATGGTGGAAGTTGATACTGCTGTTCCGACCGGGAATAGCTTTGAACTGCTCAACAAGGTGCGCAGAAACTCTCCTACTGCAGTGCTGAAGAGAACTCCTTCACCTGTGAAGAATGCTACAGAGAAGAAGCCGGAGCAACCTCCTTAACGGCTATCCTCTGAAATTTAAAAAGTTTGGCGACGTGTCCAAGAGTCAGTGATCGATCAAGACTATCTCCGCCGACAGAAAAAGATGAAGGTTCAGCAGGAGAAGGACTACTCAAAGTCACAAAAAGTGACAACTGGCTGGGTGCCCACTGCAACGGCTCTCTCAACGTCAATCACTCAAAAGAAAAGGAGTCTGCAAAAAGCCCCTGTGAACATGACGAACCGTAAAAGCGCTGAATCTAAACGCCCCAAGTCTGGGGGCATGGTGGTGCACACTGTTTATATGGCTTCAGGAAAGGAGGAAAGCCATGCATCTATAGGTCATAGACCGTTTACACGGTCAATGACCAAAGCTCAGGAGCAACAGCAGAAGCTCCAGGAAATGATGAATGCGATGGCCGCACTCACTGGGCCAAAAGAAAGCCCCGAAGCGTCCTCGGATCAATGCCAGGAGCAAGAAACTGACGCTGAATTCCTTCGCAGGATACTGGAAAAGAAGGATAAAGAGGACGCGGAACAAGCAGCCAACATAAAGCGAATGGCCCTTCTGTTCCAAGACATGGTGGGCATGATGATCCAACAAAATCCTCCTGTTGAAGATCCCCCGATCGTCCTTGAAGACGACAGGGGAGAAACGTCAAATCCTCCACCGGCTCTGTCAACAGCCAAGGAGGAGACAATCTCCAAGGCCGTACTGGACGACTATATAGCTCAGCAAATACGAGTTCATCAAAAGAATGAAGCGGCTGCGCAAATTGTTAGAACCGGACGACCTTATCCAAGCTAGTATGACCAAATCAGTTACCCGCCGGGATATACGATCCCTAAGTTCCACGTATATAAAAGGACAGGGAATCTATATCAGCATGTCGCTCAATTCAGGGCCTTATGCGGCAACACTGGAGGCGACGACAAACTGCTGCTTCGCCAATTCGTCGGCAGCTTAGCAGAAACAGCCTTTGAATGATATTCGGAGCTACCTAACGACTCTGTCAAAACATTTGCGGAGATGGAGCTACTGTTTACACAAAGATTCGCGAGTGCTAGTGAACGCACCCTGATAACAGCACTGATTAATGCCAGGATAAAGCCAGGAGAAACGTGGGTCCAATATGTGATATGGTGGAGGAACCTATGGTCGAAATGCGAACAACGCATAGAAGAGGCTCCTGCAGTAGGCATGTTCGTGGGAACCCTCGATCCGCAAGTGACCATCTCGCAATTCATGATGTTCTTCAGGCCGACCACCTTCCAGGCCTTGATCGACAAAATAGCCCAAATGGACCAGATGGGCCATGGACCGTCTCCTCCAAAACCGGACTCTCAAAATGAGACGGGGAAAGGGAAAGCGATCGTCGTCGCCAATACTCAACAACAGCCGAGCAACTCCAAGCCAGTTGTTCGCCAAAACGATGTGCTTCCACGCCCATCCCTCGAGGAAAGACTGGAACGTCCTTACTCGTTTCCTCAGAATAAAACGAGAAGACTGTTTGAGCTGGCAGTGCGCAATAGACTCATTAATCTGCCGAGTCCGAAACATCTGTTGCAGCCAGGCGATCTCAATAATCCCAATTATTGCCCTTACCGCCAAACGGTAAGTCACCCGATCGAGGATTGCTTCGTCTTTAAGGGATGGATCGATGATCGGTACCTATAAGGCAAGTTCGCGTTGTCCGAAAACTGGAAGGTGAACCCACCACTGCCGCACACTCCAAAGAAGACGGACGCACCGGGGGCAACTTGTCATGTGATCTCTCACTCATTAACAGATGATAAAGAGGTTCCTTGCACCGAGAAAACGAGAGCGGACCCTGAACCAGAAATTCTGCGGCCGTCAGACGAGTTGATCGATGCCTTCCTGAATGAGATTCGTCTGAAAGTTAAAGCCGATCAAGAGCGTGAGATGGCCGTACTGGAAGGAGCCAAACACCGACTACTAAACCAAAGAGTCGAGGTACTTCCGTCAAATCAAAAGTCATCCGCTGCGGATAAAAACAAATTCAAGACGAGAAAAAGGTTCGCCAAAGCCCTATCAGTGGGAATGAAGCTACGACCCTCTGAAGAAAATACTCTCGGTGGAGTAGAGATGCATCCTAACTTCTGCTTATATCATCAGAAGATCATATATCCTACCAAAGACTGCGACTCCTTTAAGTGTTGGTGGCAAGGGTATGTCGCTCAAAAGCAACACTTCAACAGGACAAAGCGTGAAGCTCGTAGACATCAGAAAAATGCGATAGATGAGCGCAAAAGTGCCGCCGCCGACTGTCACATAACCGACTCCAAGGGATCGCAAATTATAACCTTTGGAAGCGACTCTGACGAAGAAGCTACCCTCAACCCTCTCCTCAAGGAATCCATTTCAAAAATGAAACAATTGAGGAATTGCGAGAACATTTAGCCGTGCAATCGCACGCTACTCAAAAAAAATCTCGGCCCCGCAAACAAAGGATCGAGCAAAATGGATAAAGGGAAGGAAAAAACAGCCCTCGTAGCCGACACTCAACAGCAATCGAGTGGCCCTAGGCCGGTTGTTCGCCAAAACAATGTGCGACCACGCCCATCCCTCGAAGAGAGGTTGAAACGTCCTTACTCATTTCCCCAGGATGAAACAAGGAGGCTGTTCGAAGTGGCAGTGCATAACATGCTTATCACTCTACCGGAGCCAAAACACCAACTACAACTGGATGATGTCAACAGTTCTAATTATTGCCCTTACCACCAAGTATTGGGCCATCCGATTGAAAACTGTTACGTCTTCAAAAACTGGGTTGAAGACCAATACCAACAGGGCAAGTTCGCGTTGTCCGAAAACTGGAAGGTGAGCCCGCCACAACCGCATGCTCCGAGAAAGATGGATATGCCGGGGGCATCATGCTCATTCATAGGGAAAGCCCCATAGACCGAAAAGTCAGTAAACTAGAAATTCGCCTCAAATACGGCGACGACGGACCGAAACGTCCTTAAACTAACGACGGACCGAAACGTCCTTAAACTAACGATGGACCGCAATGTCCTAAAACTTGCAAATGACCGAAACGTCTTTAAACTACTACCGCAGCATCCTCAGGCGGACGGGATAAAAAAAAGAATAAAGAATAAAATAAAAAAATAAAATAAAAAAAACAAAAAAAAACGGTATGTCCATAAGCAAAATGTGCACGGATGAAAACCCAAAAGGGCTCCGTGAGTAAAAACAGCAGGGCTACCGGCGAGTGTTTGTGAAAACCTGAAAGGGTGCAGCCTCGTTAGAAAAGAGAATAAAAAAAAAGAGAATAAAAAAAACGGTATGTCCATAAGCAAAATGGGCACGGATGAAAACCCGAAAGGGCTCCGTGAGTAAAAACAGCAGGGCTACCGGCGAGTGTTTGTGAAAACCCGAAAGGGCGCAACCTCGTTAAAAGACACTTACAGGGTTCTCTCGTCCTTATAAGGAGAAACCACCCGCGTGAGATCCTTACGACTCACAAGAGAGCAACACACTTAGGGATCCTCACGATTCCTAAGGAGAAAATTACACTTGCGGGATCCTCACGACTTGTAAGGAGAACTCTCTTATGGGACCCTCACGGCTCATAAGATTTGAAAGTCTTAAGTTACAGAGACCTGAACCTGTTCTTAAGCAACTCCCACAACCTTCGATAATGCCCTACAAGCGGCTCAATACTGACCCTTGTATACAATCCACGGGTGCGAATAAATATTTCCCTAACCAAGTCCCACTCGTGACTGGGGATATGACCATACAGTGAACGACCCTTGTAAGTTCTTTCGACTTATAAGGAGAAAAGCCCTCTTGTAGGATCCTTACAACTTACAAGAGAACACGCACTTAGGAATCCTCACGATCCCTAAGGAGAAAACACACCTACGAGATCCTCACGACTTGTAGGGAGAAATACCTTTGTGAGACTCTTACGGCTCAAGAAGTCAAAAGCCTTAGTCGACAGGACCCTAACCCTGTTCTCTAAGCCACCTTTGTTTAACATCGACAGAGGAAAATGATGATTCGCTCCTGGCAATATCCCAGTTGTAGCGATGCCGATGCCTAAATCGGTATCAAATTCCAAGTCCTTTCATGGCAAATGATGATTCGCTCCTGGCAATATTCCAGTCGTAGCGATGTTGATGCTAAGATTGGCATCAAATTCCAAGTTCCACACTCGCGATAAAAAAATCAGCGAGCCAAAAATGCATATGAAATAGCCGAAATGATGTGGCAACTTGCAACGAAATCAGCAAGTAAAAATGTATGCATACAAAAACAGCTGAAATGATTGGGCAACTCGCAATAAAAAGCAGCGAGTAAAATAAAAAAAACAGCCGAAATGATTGGGCAACTCGCAATAAAAAGCAGCGAGTAAAAAGAAAAATAGCCGAAATGATTGGGCACCGCGAAAAATAGCCGAAATGATTGGGCAATCGCGACCTTCGCGATATAAAAAGCTGAAATGATAGAGCGTCGCGGAAAGAAAAAAAAATGAATGATGAAAGAATGAAACTTTTTGCCCTACAGGTGATATCACATCAATCCCTGTATACAATCCAAGGGCTCAAACAAAGAAGGAATCACGCCTTCTCTCCTCAGGCTCCATCAGAAAGAGAGCCAAGTCTCCACGGTGACATCTGCATCCCAGAAGACCAACAACAACGTTCCTCCTTATGCCAGCAAGGCACGGAAGCGACACAGCGAAACGGAGCCACGGCATAGTCCCTAGTTCCAAATCTTAACGGCAATATCTACAGCCTAAAAAATCAGCAACGGTGATCCTTCTCGTTCCAACAGGACTCGGACGCAACATCACCAAGCGAAGTGACGGCAAAATTCCAGCTCCACCTCAGCATTCGCCTCGCTACAGTAGACGCAATGTCAACAACGACATTCCTTTGCAATCCAGCAGGATGCAGATGCAACGTCAACAAAAGACCTCATGGTTGAAACAAAGTTGAGTGATGGCAAAATCCCAGCTCCACCTTAGCATTCGTCTCATCACAGCAGACGAGATGTCACCCCAGAGTTCTTCCTCCAGCAGGGATCAGACACGACAATCAAACAAACGGAGCCATGGCAAAATCCCAGCTCCACCTCAGCATTCGTCTTATCACAGCAGACGAGATGTCACCCCAGCGTTCTTCCTCCAGCAGGGATCAGACGCGACAATCAAACAAACGGAGCCATGGCAAAATCCCAGCTCCACCTTGACGTTCATCTTATCACAGCAGACGAGATGTCACCCCAGCGTTCTTCCTCCAGCAGGGATCAGACGCGACAATCAAACAAACGGAGCCATGGCAAAATCCCAGCTCCACCTCAGCATTCGTCTCATCACAGCAGATGAGATGTCACCCCCAGCGTTCTTCCTCCAGCAGGGATCAGACGCGACAATCAAACAAACGGAGCCATGGCAAAATTCCAGATCCACCTCAGCATTCGTTTCATCACAGCAGACGAGATGTCACCCCAGCGTTCTTCCTCCAGCAGGGATCAGACGCGACAATCAAAAAACGGAGCCATGGCAAAATCCCAGCTTCACCTCGGCATTCGTCTCGATACAGCAGACGAGATGTCACCTCAGCGTTCTTCCTCCAACAGGGATCAAACGCGACAATCAAACAAACGAATCCATGGCAAAATCCCAGCTCCACCTCGGCATTCGTCTCGATACAGCAGACGAGATGTCACCCCAGCGTTCTTCCTCCAGCAGGGATCAGACGCAACAATCAAACAAACGGAGCCACGGCAAAATCCTTAGTTCCAAACCTCGACGTTCGTCTCGATACAGCAGACGAGATGTCACCCTAGCGTTTTTCCTCCAGCAGGGATCAGATGCAACAATCAAACAAACGGAGCCACGGCAAAATCCCTAGTTCCAAACCTCGACGTTCGTCTCGATACAGCAGAAGAGATGTCACCCCAGCGTTCTTCCTCCAGCAGGGATAAGACGCGACAATCAAACAAACGGAGCCATGGAAAAATCCCAGCTCCACCTCAACGTTCGTCTCGATACAGCAAACGAGATGTCACCCCAGCGTTCTTCCTCCAGCAGGGATCAGACACGACAATCAAACAAACGGAGCCATGGCAAAATCCCAGCTCCACCTCGGCATTCGTCTCGATACAGCAGACGAGATGTCACCCCCGCGTTCTTCCTCCAGCAGGGATCAGACGCGACAATCAAACAAACGGAGCCATGGCAAAATCCCAGCTCCACCTCGACGTTCGTCTCAATACAGCAGACGAGATGTCACCACAGCGTTCTTCCTCCAGCAGGGTTCAAACGCAACAATCAAACTAACGGAGCCACGACAAAATCCCTAGTTCCAAACCTCGACGGTTCACTAGCAACCTAGAGACAACCGCGACATTCGTCTTGATACAGCAGACGCGATGCCAGCGAACGAAGTAAAGGACAAATTCCTAGCTTCAGGGTCTTGACGGCAACTCACATAAAACCTGAAAGACTATCGGAGACCATCCCACACCAGCGCGGAGTGGTTATGAATCATCGGGGCTCTCCAAAATGAGCCTAACCTCAAGTAAAAAGCGGCATGGCAAAATTCCTAACGCTTGCTCATCTGACGGTCAAACTGCCTAAGAAGATTGCTTGAAGACGTCTTGTCCAGCCCCCGAAGGGATCAGAGACACGGCAGTCGCAGGGCTACTCGAACAGCACGATTGCCTATCGAGGAATATATCAGCTGATGCGACGGTACGACGGACAAAATCCTAAGTACCACAGACCCTAACGGACCTCTGTCGTAAAGAGCAGAGGTTAACTGTGACGTTAAGATATTCTTGCGAGAAATGCTCGATTCGTCTCGACTCGTGAGGAAATTGATGTCTTTGCGAGAACTGCTCGATTCGTCTCGACTCGTGAGGAAAAGCCTTAGGCAGCGGGGATAAAAAAACCTGTTTCCTAAGTACTGGGGTCCTGCAAGTCGGCCCAAAACGGTTTCTTGCATACTATCCACGGGTCTCACTCTCCGAAATCGAATCTCGACAAGGAGGGAAACAACTGCTTACGGGTCCTCTCGACTCATAAGAGGGAAAATTCTCTTATAGGATCCTTACGACTTATAAGAAAAAACACACTTAGGAATCCTCACGATTCCTAAGGAGAAAATACACCTACGAGATTCTCTCGATCTGTAGGGAGAAAAGTCTTTGTGAGACCCTTACGGCTTATAAAGTTGAAAAGTCTTAGGCAGCATATCTGAACCTGCGTCCTAAGCCATCGCTACTTCTTGAAGAAACCAAGACAGGATGCTCGCTATATTATCTGTCAACCATGTTAACTAAGGAAGCATACTGATAATAAAAGAAAGAAGAAAGCGACAGAAAGAACATCCAATGTGCATTTGATCAAGCATTCAAGACACACTCATTCAAGCATGTGCAAAAGACTCAGAACGAGAAATAAGACAAGCTGAAATAAAAATTTTCCATTCATATTGCCAAAAATTCTTACAATCATGAAAGCAGTAAACGAAAAACATCATCAAATGGTTACAACGGCAAAACCTCAGATCCTGGACAGGGATTGAGGAACTCGAAAGTGACCTTGTCCAAGACTTTCCAAGCTTGGCGAACCATCCTGGTGTGTTTCCTTTCGCGAGCACGGGCGTCGGGATCCCCACTGATGTCCTCCACCCTCCGATAGGCAACAAGAATGGCAGACTGTTAAAAAGCTTGATGCAGAAGATCGATAAGGGTATCTCGCCTTCTCTGTGAGATTAGGCTCATCAGGTATACCGAGTGCACCTTATCCTCGGCAGCATCCAATGCCCCAAGTGGCACACCAGTACAGAATAAGGGAAGCGCTCCCCAGATGGCTCCCACGATAAGCTTCAGGAGAGAGGAACGTCGGGGTAGCAGTTGACCGTTATATGTGTCGAAGCGGCTCATGATTTCGACACATTCCGCGTTTGTGAATTCTCGATTTTGAGAACGGCCGAGTCGGCGGATGTCTCCGTAAGAGATGATCTCATCGAGATCGTACATGTGGGCGTCCATCACTCCTATAAAAGAAAATCGACAAAATTAGCAACTCTTAAGAGTTCTGCTATATGATTTAAAAGGAGCAAAGCTCCATTAATGAATCAAGAAATTATAAATAAGATCCTTTCAGAAGATCAGAACTCTATTAATAGAACTCTAATAGAGTTCTCTTTAGTTCTCTCCAGATCCCTTTAGAGCAAAGCTCTGCTAAGTGAAACCCTAAATTGGTTTTCTTTAGATCAGGGATCTATTGAGAGCAAGGCTCTTAAAATTAATTTAATGTGATCCAATTTAAATATTACCTAAAAATTCTCTAGAGTTCTAACTCTTAAAGGTGCTTGGACAAAGAGCAAGGCTCTGAATAAAAATTTTGAAGATGATAATCATCTGTTGAGGACCAAAGGTCCTATTTATAGGCAATAAGAACCCTTTCAACTTCCAAAAGTTGCCGCAACGGTTGGAATTCTGCCACCGCTGCGCTCACGTTTGGGGTCACGTAAGCGCAACGGTAGGGGGGGCATTTGTTTACCCCAATCAGAGCAAAGCTCTGTTCAAATTCTAAGGCGGGAAACGAAGCAACGCTTATGTTTCCCCCAATTAGAGCAAAGCTGCCTGAAGCGTTGCTTCTTTAATAAGATCTTTCTGTTCTTGTTAAAACAAGAAGATTGTCTTCTGTAAAACAGAAGCCCTTGGATCAAAGATCCAACGGTGGGGAAAATGCCCCAAATCACTCAGAGAATGATCTCTTTAATAAATTTAACAAATTAATGGGCACTATATAAAGGCCCCTAGACCTCAATATCAAAGGCACAACACAGAGAGACAAAAACCCAGAAACAGAGAGAGAACTCTAAAGAATTTTGAGAAGAACTCAAGAAGAGAAAAAAAAGTAAAACGCTTTATAAAAAGAAGAATTTTTTCTCAATAGATCATTGATCTAAGAACAAGATCAAGGATCTTCAATAAAAAACATAATAATAAATAAAGGCATTGCCTTTGATGAACCATTGGTTCTGGAATCTTAAAGATTCTTTTCTTGAATCCAAAATTGGATCAAGATATTAAAACAGTGCCTTGCACTTGTATCTGCGCTTTTAAAATAGAGCATTGCTCTCTGCAGTTGGCGCAACTCACCAGAGCACGCCACGTGTCAGCAGTGCAACAGCGCAGCGCATTGACGCAGCGCACTGTGCTGTTGCGCTTGCGCTCACCAGAGTGTGACACGTGTCACCTCCACATGCGCTTGCGCTCAATAATTGGCGCAAAGCGCCTGACAAGCCACATGGCCACTGTCAGTTTGATTAATGCACTGCATTATTTACAGAAGGGCCAAGCCCAATTAAAAAGGGCCTAACAGGCCTAATAAAATGCCATGCATTATTTTAAAGAAGGGCAGAGCCCAAACAAAAACAGATGCTGCGCATTATTTAAAAGGGACAGAGCCCGAATCAAAAAGGCCTAGCAGGCCAAAAGAAAATGCAGTGCATTATCAAACAGGGGCAAAGCCCTAGCACAGGCCTAATAGGCCAAAGATAAAAAACGTTGAATATTCTCAACTGGACTTAACCCAATCATGGCCGTAAGTCCTCAAACTAAATTGACTGAGCAAGACTGGTCTCCTAAATCAATTTACATCCGGTTCAAGGGTACATCTCCGAACTCCTCTGACACCTATCGTTGTAATCCTTCAACGACGTCAGAGAGGTGACGGGTCCCGGCAACTACACATTGACATAGACCTCTATGTCCCTAAACTGGCAATTGACCCCCATGTCCCTAAACTGGAACATGGACCTCTATGTCCCTAAACTGGCAATGGACCCCCATGTCCCTAAACTGGAACATGGACCTCTATGTCCCTAAACTGGCAATGGACCCCCATGTCCCTAAACTGGAAGATGGACCCCTATGTCCCTAAACTGGCAATGGACCACCACGTCCCTAAACTGGAACATGGACCTCTATGTCCCAAAACTGGCAATGGACCACCACGTCCCTAAACTGGAACATAGACCACCACGTCCCTAAACTGAAACAATAGAGCCCCAAAACGCTCTTTTTTCGGATCTAAACGATCCCGTTTAAGTTGATCTTAGCCTCAAATATGGCTAACGTATCCTTAAACCTACAAACAAACTTTAGTCCTAAAATCGGACTCCATATTCCCTAATCAACTTTGGTCCAAGGGTACATCTCTGAACTCCTCTGACATCTGTCGTTGTAATCCTTCAACGACGTCAGAGAGGCGACGGGTCCCCGACGGCCATACATGCAATGGACCACTACGTCCTTAAACTGGAACAATAGAGCCCCCAAATGCTCTTTTGTCGGATCTAAACGATCCCGTTAAGTTGATCTTAGTCTCAAATCAGACTAACGTGTCCTTAACAAACTTTTAAGTTGATCTTAGCCTCAAAAATGGCTAACGTATCCTTAAACTAAAACCCCAAACCCAAATCTAAGAAAATACGGATTTGGACTAATCCACGTCCTACGGGCGACGACATAAATTAGTCTCCGTATACAATCCACGGCCAACCACAAACAAAACAAACACACACGACACGAAGTGAAATTCTGGAGAAGGAGAAAGTTGTTACCGTGAAGCGGTAGTGTAATTAACTGCAGGGGCTTGCGCCTGCAGGGAAGAGCATCCCCACAATAAAAAACCCCTCAAGCGAGGGGGAATCTGACGAAGTCTGCTACATCGGCCGCATCCGTCTAAACCTCCGATACATGGTGCCATAAATCAACTTGGCATCTTCGGAGAGGTGGATGGATAGCACCAAATAGCATCTGCCCCGAATCTCAGTGCCAAGACTTCCCAGTCTTGTGCGCCGTCTTTCGGAGGGGAACAGTCCCCTCAAGGCAGTGAAAGGCCAGGCCATCGCCGACTTCCTCGCTGAGCATCCGATACCTGCCGATTATCCTTTGAACTGCGAATTGCCCAACGAGCACGCGTTTGACATGATTGACGGGGAGAGAAGAGAGAATGATACCCAGTGGGAACTCTACTTCGATGGAGCATCTTCCATGAAGAAACGCAAACAATGCACCCCCTTAATCAAATCAGGGGTAGGCCTCATCTTCGTGACTCCACAAGGAGGGATAATGCGCTTCGCCTTCTCCTTGACAGAGCCGAGGACGAATAATCAAGCCGAATATGAAGCGTTGATAGCAGGTCTTGAGATCGTTGTCGACATGGGAATTGAAAACCTCCTTATATATGGAGACTCCCAACTAATCGTTAGTCAAGTAAACGGCGACTATCAAACGTGCAAGCCAGAGTTGGTGAAGTACGGCGAGAGAGTGGAGCAACTGCTGACTCAAATTCCTTCCTACATCCTGGAAAGCATACCGTGTGCGGAAAATAGCAAGGCGGATGCATTAGCCAAACTCGCTAAAGAATTGGCCGGCGAAAACCTCGATGACGTAAGGATCGTTGTGCAAAGCCGTCGGGTTCTCGCGTCGGCAGAAATATCTACAGAGTCGCCCGAAGAAAATGGAGCTACCGAGCAAACGGCCCTACAAATAAAAGACCAGGAAAAGGCTAGGGATTGGAGAGAAGTCTTTATAGACTACTTCAAATCCCGTCGAACACCTGAAGATGCATCCTCAAGACATCAGCTCATGAAACGAGCTCTATCTTTTGCCTTCGTCAATGATACTCTGTACAAGAGATCATTCGACTCTCTATGGCTAAGATGCCTGGGGCCGGAAGAGGCAAGAAGAGTCGTCCAAGAAACTCACGACGGACTCTGCGGTTCTCACCAAGCTGGGCCGAAGATGAAACTAAAGATTAAAAGGATGGGCTACTATTGGCCCACGATGATCCAGGGCAGCCTTGAATACGCGAAGCAATGCCACTCGTGCCAAATTCACGAGGACTTTATCCATCAGCATCCAAATCCGCTACATCTAACGGTGGCTAGCTGGCCGTTCGAAATGTGGGGAACTGACATAATCGGGCCCATCGAACCAGCATCATCCAGAGGACATCGGTTCATATTGGCGACAACAGATTATTTCTCTAAGTGGGAAGAAGCAATACCGCTAAGAGAAGTGAAGACAGAGAATATCGTCCATTTCTTCAAGACACACGTCATTTACCGGTTCGGCACTCCGCGACGGATTATCTCCGATAACGAGCCGGCCTACAGAAGCCATAAAATCAGCCGATTCGCACAACAACATAATATAGACTGGAGATACTCCTCGGTCTATAATCCCCGAGCTAACGGCCTAGCTGAGGCTTTCAACAAGACGTTGACGAAGATCATGAAAAAGATGGTGTCCAAAAATAAGAAGGACTGGCACGAGAGACTGCATGAAGCTCTCTGGGCGTATCGAACTACGTTCAAAACGGCCACAAACACAACGCCGTATGCATTGGTATTCGGCACAGAAGTGGTACTCCCCTCGAGATAGTGTTACCCTCTCTACGAGTGGCGGTTCACTACGAGCTAACAGACAAAGAAATTGCTCACCTTCGGCTTGAGGAGCTCGACGCCCTTGATGAAATCCGGCTCATGGCGCAACAAAACCTGGAGGCTTATAAAGCAAAGATGACACACTCATACGAGAGATTGACTAGGCCGAGAATATTCCGCCAAGGTGAACTCGTGCTAGTGGTCAAAAGACCTATGATCCCCAATCGTGCCAAACGGCGGAAATTCGAGCCGAACTATGAAGGCCCGTATATCATAGACAAAGTTTACCAGGGTGGAGCCTATCTACTCATGGACATGCATGGTGAAAGACCTTTAAGGCCAATAAATGGTCGCTTCCTGAAAAAATACTACGCCTGACGAGTCACGGCCTAGGTCAACGATAGACGACGACTATGTCCGCTCCCTATCTTCTTAAGCCCAAACTCTATAAGTAGTAGCCGGCAAACGGACCGAAACATCCTTAAACTAACAATGGACCACTATGTCCTAAAACTGGCAACGGACCGAAACGTCCTTAAACTAATGATGGACCACTATGTCCTATAACTGGCTATTGACCGAGACGTCTATAAACTACTACGGACCGCAGCATCCCAAGGCTGACAAAAAAAAGGGTATGTCCATAAGCGAGATGGGCACGGATGAAAACCCTAAAGGGCTCCGTGAGTAAAAACAGCAGGGCTACCGGCGAGATTTGTGAAAACCCGAAAGGGCGCAATCTCGTTAAAAGACACTTGCAAGGTCACGTGGAACACGAAAGGGCGCAATCTCGTGGAACACGGATAACGTCACTCTTTGACCCCGTGGAAAACGTCCAGAGCGGATCCTGGTCCTCGCAGAGCATGGCAGTGAACCCGTGCGAAGCATCCAGAGCGGAGCCTAGTCCTCGCCTAACGCGGCAGTGAACCCGTGTGAAGCATCTAGTGCAAACTTCCTGGTCACGTGGAACGCGGATAACGTCACTCTTTGACACCGTGGAAAACGTCCAGAGCGGATCCTGGTCCTCGCAGAGCATGGCAGTGAACCCGTGCGAAGCATCCAGAGCGGAGCCTAGTCCTCGCCTAACGCGGCAGTGAACCCGTGTGAAGCATCTAGAGCAAACTTCCTGGTCACGTGGAACGCGGATAACGTCACTCTTTGACCCCGTGGAAAACGTCCAGAGCGGATCCTGGTCCTCGCAGAGCATGGCAGTGAACCCATGCAAAGCATCCAGAGCGGAGCCTAGTCCTCGCCTAACGCGGCAGTGAACCCGTGTGAAGCATCTAGTGCAAACTTCCTGGTCACGTGGAACGCGGATAACGTCACTCTTTGACCCCGTGGAAAACGTCCAGAGCGGATCCTGGTCCTCGCAGAGCATGGCAGTGAACCCGTGCGAAGCATCCAGAGCGGAGCCTAGTCCTCGCCTAATGCGGCAATGAACCCGTGTGAAGCATCTAGTGCAAACTTCCTGGTTACGTGGAACGCGGATAACGTCACTCTTTGACCCCGTGAAAAACGTCCAGAGCGGAGCCTGGTCCTCGCCAAGCACGGCAGTGAACCCGTGTGAAGCATCCAGAGCAAACACCGGACTGTGGAGTCCTTAAAATCCACGGACTATGACGTCCTTAACCTCGACCGTGATGTCTTAAAACTAACGATCAACCCCCCCGATTCCCTACGGATTTCGCCTTGGTTTAAGGGTACATCTCTTCACTCCTTTGATACCTGGCGTTGTAATTCCTCAACGTCTTCAAAGAGGTGGCGGGTCCCTGCAACCAAACCCCGGACTGTGGAGTCCCTAAATCCACGGACTATGAGGTCCTTAACCTTGACCGGGATGTCTTAAAACTAACATCGGACTGTGGAGTCCTTAAATCCATGGACTATGAGGTCCTTAACCTTGACCGCGACGTCTTTAAACTACGATACCTTGAGAGATCCCTAACCCCGTGAAACACGGAAAAAGGTGATCACACCCGGCACTTGCAGGCCCTCGCCACCTGTAAGGAAGAAAAACTCTCTTGTGAGATCCTTGCGACTCTCAAGGGAAAACCCGCTTAAGGATCCTCACGATCCTTAAGAAGAACTCACACCTATGGGATCCTCTCGACTTATAGGGAGAAAGACTCCTTATGAGACCCTCGTGGCTCATAAGATGCAAAGGCCTCAGGAAACAGATCCTAACCCTGAATCCTAAGCCACGGCTGTGCAAGAAGATTAAGATAGAATATCCGCAGAATGCATTCAATGAAAAGGGGACACATCACTGAGAGGAAAATTGTATCTTTTATTCATAAACCAAAATGGATGCAAAATACAATTCAAAGCAAAAAAGGGCAGATACTCTTATTCATGAGTATGTACAAAAAAAAAAAAAGGGGTTCTACACTAACGAAAAAGATCACCAAACACAGGATCAACGGCACAGGGGTTGATGAAGCAAAGGACCAGATTCTCCATCTCTCTCTCCGCTTTCTCCAGCACATCGAAACGACGATTCTCGCGAGGAGTCGCTCCCCATCGGTTGGTGCCGTGTTCGTCCGCGAAAGCAAACATAATGGCTCGCCGGGCCCTTATCTCGCTCAACAGACGAATTGAGCAGGCCTTCAAGGCCTGGGTAATCAGGCACGCTTCATGAAAGCCCTCGAGCTTTTCTTCCGCCGCATCAAGCATTGCCAGGGTCATCTCCGCTGGGTGAGGAGGAATGTCGGCAAGCACGATCGTGAGAATCATCCGGAGCCAGAAGGAACCCATCGGGAGGGGAGATCCCCTACGGATCGAGAGTTCATGCACGGCTGAGTCGCATTCGTCGTCAGTAAGGAGCGGATCCACTAGCCGAGCGGCAAAGCGGGGGATCATCTCCTCGATGGGCACTTCCCATGGCTGCCGACGAGCGTGTGGACGGTTGCAGGCCATAACGCTCAGATACTCCTCAAATTAAATCACGTCGATATGGGAATGAATTTTTCTGTGAGGAGAAAATAGGCGATGGCCTCAAGAATATAAAGAGGTGCATTAAGTACCATGCGCGAAAAATCTTGCAGGCGAAAGATGTTTCCAAGGCCCAAAAAGGAAAGGCATCGAAAATCAAGGAGAAATAACTATTTCCAAGGCTCTTTTTTTATGCATCTGATACTGCGCGCTAAAAATGCGGCATGGAAAATTTTGTGAACAGTCCCATCAAATGGTCCCACGTGCGGAACGTGTGAGACCCAAATTTGACGTGCACTAGAAAATAGAATGGCACCATGCATATTAAAGGCATCAGCAACAACAATAGTGAAATGATAAAATTCTAGGAAAAAGGCGTGCAAACATGGGAGAACATAATAAAACTCGCCGCTCATACTTCAAGAGATTCATACAAAATATAGAGGACACATTTACAATGGAAACACTTCAGATGCGGGGCATGGGTTGAGAAACTCAAAATTAACTTTATTCAAAACCTTCCAAACATTGCGAACCTCCCGAGTATGCTTTCGCTCACGGTCACAAGCATCGGGATCCCCGCGGATGTCCTCTATCCTCCGATAGGCGCCCAGTATGGCTGATTGTTGAAAAAGCTGATGAAGGAGATCAATGAGATCATCCCGCCTCCTCTTTGAGATCAAGCCCATAAGGTACACCGAATGCACCTTATCCTCGGCAGCGTCTAAGTCCCCGAGTGGTATGCCGGCGCAAAAGAGAGGAAGGGCCTCCCGGATCGCCAGCACGATCAGCCTCAGAAGAGAAGAGCGACGGGGAAGTAGTCGATGGTTGTACTCGTCAAAGCGGCTCATGATCTCGGCGCACTGAGCATCGGTGAACTCCTGGTTCTGACTGCGGCCCAGCGCACGAATGTTCCCATAGGAAATGATCTCGTCAAGACGATACAGATGGGCGTCCATGATACCTAAAATAAAAGTCACTAGCATCATTACAAAGCCCCCATTGCATTAATTGCAGGAAGAACAACCTTGGGCCAAGAGACTACAGGAAGCCTCTGTGTGAAGAAATCGAGTTCTTCGTTGGAATTAAATTCCTTATTAAGAAAAGAGAATTAAATTCCCAAAAACATTTTTTGATGGAATTAAATTCCATGGGTTTGAACCGCCATCATCATCTCTTCAAAGATCATCTAAACCCTAAGAGATCTACAGTTGAAAGATTAAACAGTTTCATGTTCTTATGGAAAATATGAAGAAAGAAGGGTAAAAACCCTTGTTTTGGATTTAAAATCCAGGAAAATGTGAAGGTCCATCGTTGTCCAAGAACATTACCTGAGGAAAAAGGATTCCTTTTGAGCAGAGTTAAACTCTGAAAATATTTTAAAACAGAGAACTAAGCTCTGGAAGAAGAGAATTAAATTCTCAGAAAAAGTTCTCAGAAGAAGAAGATGGGCAAAAGTGAAGGCTCCTATGAAGAGACAGCAGTATTTATAGAAAAACAATGGAAACGTTTCATCTCCCCAGATCCCTAAAGGAATCCAACGGTCGCGAGAGATGACAGCGTTGCACTCACGTGCTGACACGTGAGAACAACGCTGTGGGGGCATTTGTTTCCTGATTTAAAATCAGGAAAGCTTCTGGGAAAAGCTTCAAAAGAGGCCACGTGCTTACACGTGACAGCAGTCACGTGTTGACACGTGACCTATAAAATACAGAAAAGGCGCACTTTGATTCGCTGATCAAGTCAAGGAAAAAAAAGCTTCAGAAGAGGTCACGTGCTCCCACGTGACCAGGGTCACGTGTCGACACGTGACGTTCAAAGCAGCAAACTCGCTCTCCAATTGAACCAAAGAAAGAAGCGCCAGACAGGGGTCACGTGCTCACACGTGACCAGGCGTCACGTGGTAGCACGTGATGGCTACAACAGCAACCGGAAGATAGCGCAGAAAGGAAGAGGATTCTTCATTCCAAAGAGGGTCACGTGTCTACACGTGACCATGGGTCACGTGGTCACACGTGACCGGCTTTCAGAGCCCATTTTTGACGACAGAATTAAATTCTGAAGGAAATTCGAATCTTTCCAAAAGAAAGTAATTATTTGGGACTGATCAAATTAAAGATTCAGAGATGATTAAATATCATCTATCTATGGAAAATCTCGGGTTTGGAAAGATTTCCCCCTTAAATCTAACCAAAATAACAAAGGAGAATCTCTGGATTCAAGATCCAATGGTGAATAGAATTCACCTGATAATCCAAAGGCCCAAAATGAATAATGGACGCAAATCAAATCTCAATGAAGATTCGTCAAAAAACTGATTGATGCGGCTGCTTCTCCTATAAATAGGAGCCAAGGGACACAAAAAAGAGATATACATACGCAGAGAAGAAAAGAGAAAAGGAGAAGAGCTTTGATACTTGAAAAAGACTCAGATCTTCTGCAAAAACCCTAGGTAAGAAAGGGAAAGCCTTTTGGAAAGAAAGAGAATTTAATTCTCAACAAAGTTTAACTCTGATATGTAAAAACAGAAGAACATATTTCTTCTCTCTTTGATAGAGGATCTGCAAAGCGCACATCTCCCCTTAAGGTTGAGAATTTAATTCTCAATGGGTCGAGATCCTGCCATGCAGATCCAAAACATAGAGAAGGAATGCAAGCTCGAGAATTTAATTCTCACAGAACTATAGGAATTTAATTCCTCCAAAATAAAAGTTAGGGCTGGACCCTATATCATGGGAATTTAATTCCTTCCGAACAAAAGAAGAAACAGGGTTTAACCCTAAGTAAAAAACCAGTTCTGTTGAAACATCAGGAATTCAATCCCCTTAATCATAATTTAACAGAGGATGGAAGTTTAAACTCCTTAAGAAACTTTTATTAGGGTTTAACCCTATTCAGCCCCTCGCATATATGAGGAATTTAATTCCTACAGAAAATTCAGAGTTAAACTCTATTCGAGAAAAAACAAAATCTTCGAAAGGAAGTAGGAATTTAATTCCTCTGAAAATCTACAGCTCGAGGAATTTAATTCCTGAAAAAGATTAACAAAGACTCCAAACAAAATACATGAAGGCAGGGTCACGTGCCACCACGTGACCCCCTCAAGAGATAAACAGAAAGCCCCTTGAAACAGCACCCCACGTGACCCACGTGACCCTTGACAGAAGGCTCTGATACATAGGCATATGAATGCCCGTCACGTGATGGCACGTGATGCCCTGAAAGATGTAGCAATGTCAGCAGAACAAACGAAGGGAGGGCGCTCTCACGTGCTGCCACGTGACCCCTCTTGCCTTAGTGTTTAACACTAAATTAAAACTCTCAAACCCAGTGTTAAAACACTGTTGGGCCTTAGCATTCAACGCTGATTAAAAAGCTTTATTTGCAGTATTCAACACTGATCTGTTTTAGTGTTTAACACTAATTTGAAAAGCCTTGTCGCTGGTGTTTAACACCAACTATCTCTTAGTGTTAAACACTAACTTGTCAACCTCATTCCCAGTGTTCAACACTGATTGCTCTGTAGTGTTTAACACTAGGTTTTGGCCCAATTGGCTAAAGGGATAGAGGCAAAGCCTCTCCCTCAATGAACCAACAAGAAGTCAATATTCCAGACCTGACTGGACTTAGCCCAAGCTGGCCATAAGTCCTCAATTTGTGATTAACTGGGCTAATGGGCTCATAACATAATTAATTAGTCTTGACCCCAAATTGGGTCAGGGACTATTCAAGTCGTTCCGGTTCTAGGGTACATCTCTTCACTCCTTTGATACTTGGCATTGTAATCCCTCAATGTCTTCAAAGAGGTGACGGGTCCCGATGACCATTCATGATATGGACTGTGGGGTCCTTAAACCCATGCCTAATGCAAAATTCCTGGTTACGTGGAACACGGATAATGTCACTCTTTGACCCCGTGGGAAACGTCCAGAGCGGATCCTGGTCCTCGCAGAGCACGGCAGTGAACCCGTGTGAAGCATCCAGAGCGGAGCCTGGTCCTCGCTAAGCACGGCAGTGAACCCGTGTGAAGCATCCAGAGCACATACCGGACTGTGGAGTCCTTAAACCCACGGACCGCAATGTCCTTAAACTACCCACGGACCGCAATGTCCTTAAACTACCCACGGACCGCAATGTTCCTTAAACTACCCATGGACCGCAACGTCCCTAAACTAGAACAATAGAGCCCTTTCCTATGCTCTTTTGTTGGACCTAAACGGCCCCGTTTAAGTTGATCTTAGCCTTGAAGATGGCTAACGCGTCCTTAAACCCTCAAACATACTGGACTACGAATCCCCCAAATTAACTTCGGCTCAAGGGTACATCTCTGAACTCCTCTGACATCTGTCGTTGTAATCCTTCAACGTCGTCAGAGAGGTGATGGGTCTCGACAGCCATACAGACGATGGACCACTATGTCCCCTAAACTGGAACATTAGAGTCCAAACACTCTACTGTCGGATCTAAACGATCCCGTTAAGTTGATCTTAGTCACAAAGTTAGACTAACGTATCCTTAACAAACGTTTGAGTTGATCTTAGCCTCGAGTAGGGCTGACGTATCCTCAAACCAAAACCCCCCCCAAAACCAAATTTAAGATAATGCGGATTTGGGCTAGTCCACGCCCTACGGGCGACGATATAACTCAGTCTCCGTAAACAATCCACGGGCAATAAAACAAACACCCACGACACGAAATGACCATCTGGAGAAGGAGAAAGTTATTACCGCAATGCGGTAGCGTAATTAACTGCAGGGGCTTGCGCCTGCAGGGAAGAGCGTCCCCACAATCAAAAACCCCTCAAACGAGGGGGAATCTGACGAAGTCTGCTACATCGGTCGCATCCGTTTAAACCTTCGATATATGGTGCCATAAATCAACTTGGCATCTTCGGAGAGGTGGACGGATAGCACCAACTAGCATCTGCCCCGAACCTAACGCCTCAGACGTCCCGACGTCCCGGCCGCCGTTCGGAGGGGAACAGATTCTGGCACGCCCGGTGGGACCTTTTCCTCTTTCCACTCCACACTTCGTGTGTCGTGATTCGCGAACCAATCGCGGTTCGCTAATAGTTGCCCTTGGATTTCAAGGTACTGAGAATTGGCATCTCGCTTATTGCAGAAAGCAAAGGATCGATGGCTTCCACCCCTGCGAAATCCTCCAACTGCTCAGACGGCAATTGCAGCCGACGCTCTGCCTCGCCAGGAGGTATAGCCTATGGACCCCAAGCTGCTTCGCTATTCACAATGCCAGTGGAACAGGTCACTCGCGCCACCACAGGATTGTTCTTTGGGACTATGATCCCGCCGACAAACTTTACCGCTCCAGTGCTGACGAAGAAAACTCTCGGGAAGTCGGTCTTTGATCGTCTTACCCCTGCTGCGGCTCCTCTCAACGAGTCGCCCGACGTCGATGCCTCGGTCTTCTCTAGATTGGGCCAGGAATCCTGCGAGCTCATCACGGGGCCTACAATCTCAGAGAAGGCTGCTTTTAAGAAAGTGGCCGCTCCCGTTCCCAAAATCGCCAAGGCGACCTCTCCAGCCAAAAAGTCAGTCTTTACAAGATTGACGGCTCCGGCCTTTGCTCCCACTTCCCAGAGGATATCGGTCTTCGATAGGCTAACGCCAACAACAACCCTCCATCCACACAGGGGGCAAGAAGGAACCATTCTTACTGCTGACCCAACGCCACCCGCTCGACGCGCTCGACGTCGCCATTGGCGCCGAGTAAGGAAGGCTGGGGGCAACTCTCCCTCCGGGCTGACTCCAGCGGCCCCGGTGGCAGAGGTCAATGCTGCTGTTTCAACTGGGAACAGCTTTGAAATGCTAAATAAGGTGCGAAGGAATTCCCCCACGGCAGTACTGAAGAGGTCTCCTCCCTCATTGAAAAAGGTTGAGGAAACAAAACCCGAACAGCCCCGATCTCCTCAACGGCTGTCTTCCAAAATCTATAAGGCTTGGCGGCAGGCCCGAGACTCGATCATCGATCCAAACTTCTCCCGCCGGCACAAGAAGCTGAAAATCCAACCTGAAGCCGGTCACCAGGCTAAATCCCAAAAAGCTGGTGATCAACTGACTCACAAAAGGAGGAGGCCAGAGAGGACCTCACAGCATGTAGCGACGACTGAAAGCACTAAACCCAGACGCCCTGAGTCTGGGGGCATGGTGGTGCACACTGTTTACATGGCCTTTGGGAAAGAGGAAAGCCGCACTTCCACGGGCCACCGACCCCTAACCCGATCCGTGACGAAAGCCCAGGAGCAGCAACAAAAGCTTCAAGAAATGATGAATGCTATGGCCGCGCTCACCGGACCAAAAGAAAACCCAGAAACGTCCTCAGACGCACGCCGGGAGGAAGAAACAGACGCTGAATTCCTTCGCCGAACACTGGAGAAAAGGAACAAAGAGGCTGCTGAACAAGCGGCCAACATACAACGGATGGGCCTTCTCTTCCAAGATGTGATAGGAATGATGATCCAGCAGGACTCACCCGCCGAGGATCCCCCGATCGTTCTTGAAGACGACCGAGGAGAAACGTCAAATCCACCACCAGCCCTCTCAACGGCCAGGGAGGATGCAATCTCTAAGGCTGACTTAGCTGACTACATAGCCCAGCAAATCCGAGTTCATCATGCGACTGAGGCAGCTGGTCAAGTCGTGAAAATGGGGCGGCCGTATCCGAGCTGGTACGATCAAATCAAATACCCGCAAGGCTATACGATACCGAAATTCCATGTGTATAAGGGGACCGGCAATCCCCATCAACATGTTGCCCAGTTCCGGGCCCTCTGCGGTAACACCGGCGGTGACGATAAATTGTTGCTTCGCCAGTTCGTGGGCAGCTTATCAGAAACAGCGTTCGAATGGTATTCAGAACTCCCGAACGATTCCATCAAAACGTTCGCTGAAACGGAGTTATTGTTCACTCAGCGATTTGCAAGTGCCAGCGAACGCACTCCAATAACCGCACTTATTAACGCCAGGGTAAAACCGGGCGAAACCTGGGTCCAGTACGCTATACGCTGGCGGAACTTGTGGTCGAGATGTGAGCAACGTATCGAGGAAGCACCCGCGGTGGGCATGTTCGTGGGAACCCTAGACCCCCACGCAACTATCTCCCAGTTTATGATGTTCTTTAAGCTAACCACATTCCAGGCTTTAATCGACAAGTTGGCTCAGATGGACCAGATGGGTCATAGACCACCTACACCGAAGTCGGAACCTCGGAATGACAAGGGTAAAGGGAGGGCAACCTTTGTTGCGAATGCCCAACAGCAACCTAACGCCCCGAAACCGGCAGATCAACTGGAGGAAAGGCGTCGGTATTATAATGAGAAAATGAAGCGTCCCTACTCGTTCCCACGAGACAAGACGAAGCGGTTATTCGAGCTGGCGATACGCAACAGGCTTATAAACCTACCAAATCCAAGGCGACCGCCGCAACCCACCGAGGTGAATGACTCCAACTACTGCCCTTACCATCAAACGGTAGGCCATCCGATTGAAGATTGCTTCGTCTTCAAAGGATGGATTGAAGACCAATACCTCCAGGGGAAGTTTGTACTGTCCGAAAAGTGGAAGGTGAACCCACCACAGCCGCATGCTCCTAGGAAAGCGGATACACCGGGGGCAACACGTTCTTTTATTGAAGAAGCTCCATGGGAGGTCGTGCTATCAACTAAAACCAAAAGAATGCTGAGAGACCTTCATGCGTGCCCTGCGGTCGAATGGAAGGACCCTCTTGAACCTCAAATTATCGAAGGGATGCTAAGGCGCCGCCCGACTACAAAGGCTCACGGTAAGAGCCCAGATACTCACGCCCAATCGTCAAAATCTTCGAAGAAAAAGAAGAAGAAATCCAAGAAGTCCGTGAAGCCTGGAAAAGAGCACACGAACTTACAAAAGCAAATCGACGCGTTGGAAGAGTACAATCAGAAGGCGCGGACTCCTGTCACACTGCAAGAGTTCCTCAACCACATCTTTCAAGAGGAAGATGATGGAGAAAGCTCGTCGGATGAATCCGAAGGATATGTGGCGAGTTGTAATGTAATCTCCCACTCGTTCGCCGATGATGGGAAAACTCCTGGCATTAGGAAACTGGAGGCAGAGCCTGTACCAGAACGCGCATGGCCGACAGATGAAATGATCGACGCTTTTCTAGACGAGATTCGTCTAAAATGTAAAGCGGACCAGGAGCGTGAGATGACCACGTCGGAAGGAGCCAAATGCGGGCAACTGAATGAAAGAGTTGAACTACCCCTGACAAAGCATAAGGCATCCGAAGCAGACAAGAAGATATTCAAGACGAGAAAAAGGTTTGCCAAAGCCATGTCACTGGGGATGAAGCTACCGCCATCGGAAGGAAACACACACGATGGGGTGGAGAGGCACCCTGATTATTGCGCATATCACCGGAAAATCTCACACCCCACGGAGGAGTGCGACGCCTTTAAGATATGGTGGCAAGGATATGTCGCTCGTCGGCAATATGTTAAGCGCATGAAACGCAAGATCCGTCGGGAGCGAAGAAGTACTGTCGATGGGCAAAACAGAACGACTGGCAACTGTTGCATGGTTAACGCCAGGGGGTCACAAGTTCTCACCTTTGGGAGCGACTCTGATGAAGAAATGGCTCTGGGCCCTCTCTTTAAAGAATCTGTCTCGGGGAAAGAGGAGGAATCGGAGATCTGCGAGAACATTCAGCTGCGCAATCGCATACTCCCAGAAAAGAATCTCGTGCCCGTCGGCCGAAAAGATAAGGGAAAGGAAAAGGTCATTGAAGATATCACTTTGGATGACCAGGTCACAAAAGAGCTAACTACCAAAGACCCTCCCAAAAAGGGTAAGGTAGACTATAACATCCTCGCGCACCTAAGGAAGCTACCTTCTCAGCTTAGCATTCTTGATGCCTTCCTATTATCGAAAGAAGCGCGAGACTCACTAATTAAGGCGTTACAAGAACCCGAGCAATTCCAAGCCTTCCTCGCCACTGAAAGGATGAAGGATGAGCTGGAGGAAGTGCATACGGCCGATGTCACTTTCGGTGATGAAGACCTCCTTCTCGGGACGTGCGACCACAACCGCCCCCTATATGTCTCTGGATACTGCCATGACATCAAGATAGGCAAGATCCTGGTGGATAATGGATCCTCCGTTAACCTCCTTAATGTTCGGGTGTTGAAGGAAATCTGCATGAGTGTGCAACACCTCGCTCGTGACAAAATTACTATCTCCGGTTTCGACTCTCAATCGTCACGGACTCTCGGATCTGTAATACTGACGTTACGCTTCGGACTTCTCGTCACAGACATCAAATTCCACGTCATTGACGCCAAGACCTGCTACAACGCCTTGCTCGGTCGTCCTTGGCTACACGAGTACAACATCATCCCTTCTACGCAACATCAGTGTATGAAGTACTTCAAGGATGGTTTCGAGTACACCGTAACAGGCGAGTTGAACCCGTTTTCTGTAAACGAAGTTCGCAAATACGAAGACGCGAAATACTTTTTGCCAGATTTCGAAGATACAGAAAGGTGTCGCGACCCAGAGGACAAAGCCGCCGCCGCCACCATTCCCGTTTTTGGGAGCGATACCGAAGAGGAGGAGGAAATAGTGTATACAGGGCCATCCCAACGCAACAACCTGGGGGCGCCCACCCCCATACCGGTCTTCGGGAGTGATTCGGAGGACGAGGTTAACGCCGTATTCTCCAGTCGGCTGTCAATACAAGCACCCCCTTGCGAGGACCATAGTCTGCAAATCACCATGGTACCGCAAGAACACTATAAGGATCTCGACGCGCTTCAAGCTCACAGTGTGCAGGACCTGCAAACATTTTACGTCCCTCCCAGGCGAAGGGGTGAGAAGGTGATCCTATTCTACCAATCCTCAGAGTCGAAGGTGGAGAAAGAGATCTGGCACGGCGCGGATGTTACACTTGACAGGCTCCAACCCATCCGTCTGCCTAGATACTATACAAATGGATTGAAGAAGTTATTGAAGCGCCAAGGAGTACCCTTAAGACAGACGGTGCGGCAGGCTCGGTTCTATAACAGGATTTGGGATGTCCCCGGGACTCAACGCAAATTGTCCAACGGGAAGATGGAAACACTCGGGCTTGGATACGCAAGAGCCGGAAAACGGGAACGGGCTCACAGCAGCTACGCTATATATACCTTTGATGAAGAGGAGGACGCCCTGTCAGGAGATGCCAACCGTCCATCAAAACTAGACCCCGTGATTAAAGCGCCGAGTCCGTCGTTTGAGGAACGAATGGGCAAGCCTATCAGGAAAGTGGGTCAGAAAGCTCGGGAAGACCACAACCGCGAAATGGCCATCTACGAGAGGGCCAGGACGCAACGTCTATTCCAACAGACTGCACAGGCTGCAAAAGATAAAGATGTTCACCATTGTCAACCCGTCATACGAAAGGCCCGATGCGGGGACGGAGATAAATTAAGAAACGGGAAAAGAAGCCGACAACAACGACGCAGGATTAGAGGGTTACGGGTACTGCGCGGCTCGGATTCGTCCCTCGTGAAAAAGATGAGTCGAGCATACTCCTTCCCCCGAGACAAGACGGAGAGGTTGCTCAACCTCGCTATAAAACATCAGATGATCACGCTTCCAGATTCTAGGCATCCTGAGCAAGCTAGCAAGGTCTCTCATCCGAGTTATTGCTCTTATCACCGAGCCATAGGACATCCTACCGAAGACTGCTTCACCTTCAAGAACTGGGTCGAGGACCAGTACCGACGGGGTAGATTCGCTTTATCCGACGGTTGGAGAGTAACGCCGCCACACAAGCACGAGCCCAAAGCCACAAGAGCAGAACCGGATCCACCTCAGTCTTGGGAGCGGGTTCGCACCTGTTATATGATTACGATATTAAAAGAAGAACCCGAGAACGAAGATGACCTTCCCCGGTGTTTCGAGAACAGCGATGATGAGTTGATCTCGGAATTTCCGCCCGCTCCGAAAGAACTTGAAGACGGTATACATACTACCGCAGATAACCTCGAGAAGATCGAGCTGGGATCGGCAGACGACCCGCGACCGACATTTGTCAGCGAGCTGTTATCCGAGGAAAAGGTGGCCGCGTTAAAGAACGTGCTCCTACGGCATAAAGACTGCTTCGCGTGGAACTACTCCGAGATGCCAGGATTGGATCCGGAGATTGCGGTGCATAGATTAGCAATATCCCCAGATATCAAGCCAGTCAAGCAGGCGCCAAGGAGGATGCGACTTGAGCTGGAGATGAGCATCAACGCCGAAGTCAAGAAGTTGATCGATTCCGGATTTATCCAGGAAGTCCAATATCCCGACTGGATTGCCAACATCGTCCCGGTAATGAAGAAGAATGGAACGGTGCGCATATGCGTGGATTTCAGGGATCTCAATAAAGCATGCCCAAAGGACGATTTCCCGGTGCCGGTAACCGAGCTAATGATAGATAACACATCCACTCACGAGATCTTCTCCTTTATGGATGGTTCATCAGGATACAATCAGATAAAGATGCATCCCGAAGACCAGAAGCATACCGCTTTCCGCACCCCTTTGGGTATATTTTGCTACAAGGTTATGCCCTTTGGCCTAAAGAACGCTGGCGCCACCTATCAAAGGGCCATGACAAAAATCTTCGACGATCTCATACACGACATCGTCGAATGCTATATCGATGACCTCGTAGTGAAGAGCATGTCATACGAAGAGTATTTAAAGCATCTCGAAACCGTATTTCAACGCCTTCGGCAATACAATTTGAAAATGAATCCCCTCAAGTGCGCGTTTGGAGTCTCCTCGGGTAAATTCCTGGGATTCATCGTTCGACACCGAGGTATTGAAATAGATCCGTCAAAGATTAAAGCGATTATGGAAATGCCTCCGCCAAGAACCCTCAAGCAGTTGCGGTCTCTCCAAGGGAAGCTCGCATACATCCGGCGGTTTATCGCTAATCTTTCGGGCAAATGCCGTCCTTACAGCCACCTGATGAAAAAGGGAACCCCGTTCGTTTGGAATCACAAATGTCAAGGTGCACTAGACGAGATCAAACAATACTTGCAAAATACTCCGGTGTTGGCTGCCCCAGTGAAAGGAAAGCCTCTCATTCTTTACACGGCCGCCCTTGAAGGTTCTTTGGGCGCATTATGGGCACAGGAGGATGATCAGGGGAAAGAAAGAGCGCTTTACTACTTAAGTCGAGTGCTGCTGGGGGCTGAAAGCAATTACTCGCCCATCGAAAAACATTGCTTGGCATTAATCTTTGCAATAACGAAGCTCAGGCACTATGCGTTGGCGCATGAAGTCCGTCTCATTTCGAAGGTGGACCCCCTTAAATACCTGATGTCAAAGGCTATATTGACGGGAAGACTCGCTAAATGGGCCTTGCTCTTGATGGAGTTCTCGATAACATATCAACCCCTCAAGGCAGTGAAAGGCCAGGCCATTGCTGACTTCCTCGCTGAACACCCGATACCGGCCGACTCTCCTCTGAACTGTGATTTGCCGGACGAGCATGCATTTGACGCAATTGGCGGTGGAAGCACACGATGGGAACTCTATTTCGATGGAGCGTCCTCCATAAAGAGACAGAAACAGGGTAGCCCGATCATCAAATCGGGGATAGGCCTTATCTTTGCAACTCCACAAGGAGGGATAATGCGCTTCGCTTTTTCCTTAACAGAGTCAAGGACAAACAATGAAGCCGAATACGAAGCCCTGATAGCAGGCCTCGAAATCGCCATCAACATGGGAATTGAAGACCTCCTCATATACGGGGATTCTCAGCTGGTCGTTAGCCAAGTAAATGGTGACTACCAAACGTGCAAACCAGAATTGGTGAAGTACGGCGAAAAGGTGCAACAACTGTTGGCCCAGATCCCCTTCTATATTCTAGAGAACATACCGCGCGCGGAGAACAGCAAAGCAGACGCGTTGGCCAAACTCGCTAAAGAACTGGCCGACGAGAACCTCGATGACGTCAGAATCGTGGTACAAAGCCGTCGAGTGCTCGCCCCGGCAGAAATACCTCCGGAATTGTATAAAGAAAAGGGAGCGATTGAGCAAGCGACCCTACAAATAAAAGACCGTGAGAAGGCTGAGGACTGGAGGGAAGTCTTCATAGACTACTTTAAGTCCCGCCGAATGCCCGAAGAAGCGTCCTCAAGGCATCAGCTCATGAAACGAGCTTTATCTTTCGCTTTTGTCAACGACATTCTATACAAGAGATCATTTGATTCTCTATGGCTGAGATGCCTGGGACCTGACGAAGCAGAAAGAGTCATTCGGGAAGTTCATGGCGGACTTTGCGGTTCTCACCAAGCAGGCCCAAAGATGAAGTTAAAAATTAAACGGATGGGTTACTACTGGCCCACGATGATCCAGGACTGCCTCGAGTATGCGAAGCAATGCCACTCATGCCAGATCCATGGAGACTTCATCCACCAACATCCGAATCCACTGCACCCGACGCTGGCTAGTTGGCCATTCGAAATGTGGGGGACTGACATAGTCGGCCCCATTGAGCCAGCATCATCCCGGGGACACCGCTTTATCCTGGCGACAACTGATTACTTCTCCAAATGGGCAGAAGCAGTACCACTGAAGGAAGTGAAGACGGAGAATATCCTCCATTTCTTCAAGACGCAAGTCATCTATCGGTTCGGAACTCCACGACGGATTATATCCGATAATGGGCCGGCCTACCGAAGCCATAAGATTAGCCGCTTCGCACAGCAGCACAATATAGACTGGAGATATTCTTCAGTTTACAACCCACGAGCTAACGGTCTAGCCGAGGCTTTCAATAAGACCTTGACGAAGATCATAAAAAAGACCGTCTCCAGAAATAAGAGGGACTGGCATGAAAGGCTGCAAGAAGCCCTTTGGGCTTATCGAACTACATTCAAGACGGCCACGAACACAACGCCGTACGCGTTGGTATTTGGGACGGAAGCAGTTCTCCCCCTTGAGATAGAGTTACCCTCTCTACGAGTAGCAGTCCACCACGAGCTGACGAACGAAGAAAATGCTCACCTTCGGCTTGAGGAGCTTGACGCCCTCGATGAAACCCGGCTCATAGCGCAACAACATCTAGAAGCCTACAAAGCAAAGATGACGCGCTCGTACGAAAGATTGACCAGGCCGAGGACATTCCGCCCAGGCGAACTCGTACTAGTGGTCAAAAGACCTATGATCCCCAATCGCGCCAAGCGGGGAAAATTTGAGCCAAACTATGAAGGCCCGTACATCATAGACAAGGTCTACCAGGGTGGAGCCTACCTACTCATGGACATGCACGGTGAAAGGCCTTTCAGGCCAGTAAACGGCCGCTTCTTGAAGAAATACCATGCTTAATAAGCTGCAGCCTAGGTCAATGATGGATGATGACGACTAAGTCCGCTCGCTATCTTCCTAGGCTCAGACTTTACAAGCAGCAGCCGGCCTTCCTATAACAGCGGACCGAAACGTCCTTAAACTATCGTCGGACCGAAACGTCCTTAAACTAACAGCGGACCGAAACGTCCTTAAACTATCGACGGACCGAAACGTCCCTAAACTACCACCGTAACGTCCTTAGGTTGACGAGATGGATAAATAAAGAAAAAAGAAAAAAAAATGATAAAAAAAAAAACGGTACGTCCATAAGCAAAATGGGCACGGATGAAAACCCGAAAAGGGCTCCGTGAGTAAAAACAGCAGGGCTGCCGGCAAGTGTTCGTGAAAACCCGAAAGGGCGCGACCTTGTAAAAAAAAAGAGAAGAGTAAAAATGATATAAATAAAAAAAATGGTATGTCCATAAGCAAAATGGGCACGGATGAAAACCCGAAAGGGCTCCGTGAGTAAAAACAGCAGGACTGCCGGCGAGTGTTTGTGAAAACCCGAAAGGGCGCAACCTCGTTAAAGGACACTTACAGAGTCCTCTCGACCCTGTAAGGAGAAACCACCTGCGTGAGATCCTTACGACTCACAAAGGAGCAGTACACTTAGGGATCCTCACGATTCCTAAGGAGAAAATACACTTACGAGATCCTCACGACTCGTAAGGAGAATTCTCTTATGGGACCCTCACGGCTCATGAGATTTGAAAGTCTTAAGTTACAGAAACCTGAACCTGTTCTTAAGCAAATCCCCCACAACCTCCGATATTGCCCTACAAGAGGCTCAATACTGACCCTTGTATACAATCCACGGGCGCGAATAAACATTTCCCCAACAAAGTCCAACCCTTATAGGTCCTCTCGACCCATAATGAGAAAGTCCTCTCGTAGGATCCTTACGACTTACAGAGGAGCACACACTTAGGAATCCTCACGATCCCTAAGGAGAAAACACACCTACGAGATCCTCACGACTCGCGGGGAGAAATACCTTTGTGAGACCCTTACGGCTCATGAAGTCAAAAGCCATGGTCGACAGGACCCTTAACCCTGTTTGCTGAGCCACCTTTGTTCGTCATCGACAAAAGCAAATGATGATTCGCTCCTGGCAACGTTCCAGTTGTAGCGGTGCTGATGCCAAAATCGGTGCCTAAAACCCAGGCTTGTAACGAAAAGCTAGCAAGCCACACATGCCTACAAAATAGCCGAAATGATGGGGCAACTTGCAATAAAAAGCAGCAAGTAAAAATGAAGGCATGAAAAATAGCCGAAATGATGGGGCAACTCGCAATAAAAAGCAGCGAGCAGAAAATAAATAAGTAGCCGAAATGATTGGGCACCGCGAAAAATAGTCGAAATGATTGGGCAATCGCGATTTTCGCGATATAAAAGCTGAAGTGATAGAGCATCGCGGAAAAAGAAATAAAATAAAAATAAAATTTATGCCCTACAGGTGATATTCCATCACACCCTGTACACAATCCAAAGGCGTAAACAAAAGGGATCATACTTCTCCCCCAGGTTTCATCAGAAAAAGAAGCCAGGTCTCGACGGGCCACAAGCGACCTAGAGATCATCCAAACACTCGTCTCGTAACAACGGACATGACTTCAAACAAAGCAGAGCAGCGGCAGCTCCCAGTTCCATGGCTCGGTGGTATACATATCGCCAACAGTCAAGCCTCCATCCCGCGAAATGCGGATACAATCAGTACAAACTTCCTGGTCACGTGGAACGCGGATAACGTCACTCTTTGACCCCGTGGAAAACGTCCAGAGCGGATCCTGGTCCTCGCAGAGCATGGCAGTGAACCCGTGCGAAGCATCCAGAGCGGAGCCTAGTCCTCGCCTAACGCGGCAGTGAACCCGTGTGAAGCATCTAGTGCAAACTTCCTGGTCACGTGGAACGCGGATAACGTCACTCTTTGACCCCGTGGAAAACGTCCAGAGCGGATCCTGGTCCTCGCAGAGCATGGCAGTGAACCCGTGCGAAGCATCCAGAGCGGAGCCTAGTCCTCGCCTAACGCGGCAGTGAACCCGTGTGAAGCATCTAGTGCAAACTTCCTGGTCACGTGGAACACGGATAACGTCACTCTTTGACCCCGTGGAAAACGTCCAGAGCGGATCCTGGTCCTCGCAGAGCATGGCAGTGAACCCGTGCGAAGCATCCAGAGCGGAGCCTAGTCCTCGCCTAACGCGGCAGTGAACCCGTGTGAAGCATCTAGTGCAAACTTCCTGGTCACGTGGAACGCGGATAACGTCACTCTTTGACCCCGTGGAAAACGTCCAGAGCGGATCCTGGTCCTCGCAGAGCATGGCAGTGAACCCGTACGAAGCATCCAGAGCGGAGCCTAGTCCTCGCCTAACGCGGCAGTGAACCCGTGTGAAGCATCTAGTGCAAACTTCCTGGTCACGTGGAACGCGGATAACGTCACTCTTTGACCCAGTGGAAAACGTCCAGAGCGGATCCTGGTCCTCGCAGAGCATGGCAGTGAACCCGTGCGAAGCATCCAGAGCGGAGCCTAGTCCTCGCCTAACGCGGCAGTGAACCCGTGTGAAGCATCTAGTGCAAACTTCCTGGTCACGTGGAACACGGATAACGTCACTCTTTGACCCCGTGGAAAACGTCCAGAGCGGATCCTGGTCCTCGCAGAGCATGGCAGTGAACCCGTGCGAAGCATCCAGAGCGGAGCCTAGTCCTCGCCTAACGCGGCAGTGAACCCGTGTGAAGCATCTAGTGCAAACTTCCTGGTCACGTGGAACGCGGATAACGTCACTCTTTGACCCCGTGGAAAACGTCCAGAGCGGATCCTGGTCCTCGCAGAGCATGGCAGTGAACCCGTGCGAAGCATCCAGAGCGGAGCCTAGTCCTCGCCTAACGCGGCAGTGAACCCGTGTGAAGCATCTAGTGCAAACTTCCTGGTCACGTGGAACACGGATAACGTCACTCTTTGACCCCGTGGAAAACGTCCAGAGCGGATCCTGGTCCTCGCAGAGCATGGCAGTGAACCCGTGCGAAGCATCCAGAGCGGAGCCTAGTCCTCGCCTAACGCGGCAGTGAACCCGTGTGAAGCATCTAGTGCAAACTTCCTGGTCACGTGGAACGCGGATAACGTCACTCTTTGACCCCGTGGAAAACGTCCAGAGCGGATCCTGGTCCTCGCAGAGCATGGCAGTGAACCCGTGCGAAGCATCCAGAGCGGAGCCTAGTCCTCGCCTAACGCGGCAGTGAACCCGTGTGAAGCATCTAGTGCAAACTTCCTGGTCACGTGGAACGCGGATAACGTCACTCTTTGACCCCGTGGAAAACGTCCAGAGCGGATCCTGGTCCTCGCAGAGCATGGCAGTGAACCCGTGCAAAGCATCCAGAGCGGAGCCTAGTCTTCGCCTAACGCGGCAGTGAACCCGTGTGAAGCATCTAGTGCAAACTTCCTGGTCACGTGGAACGCGGATAACGTCACTCTTTGACCCCGTGGAAAACGTCCAGAGCGGATCCTGGTCCTCGCAGAGCATGGCAGTGAACCCGTGCGAAGCATCCAGAGCGGAGCCTAGTCCTCGCCTAATGCGGCAATGAACCCGTGTGAAGCATCTAGTGCAAACTTCCTGGTTACGTGGAACGCGGATAACGTCACTCTTTGACCCCGTGAAAAACGTCCAGAGCGGAGCCTGGTCCTCGCCAAGCACGGCAGTGAACCCGTGTGAAGCATCCAGAGCAAACACCGGACTGTGGAGTCCTTAAAATCCACGGACTATGACGTCCTTAACCTCGACCGTGATGTCTTAAAACTAACGATCAACCCCCCCGATTCCCTACGGATTTCGCCTTGGTTTAAGGGTACATCTCTTCACTCCTTTGATACCTGGCGTTGTAATTCCTCAACGTCTTCAAAGAGGTGGCGGGTCCCTGCAACCAAACCCCGGACTGTGGAGTCCCTAAATCCACGGACTATGAGGTCCTTAACCTTGACCGGGATGTCTTAAAACTAACATCGGACTGTGGAGTCCTTAAATCCATGGACTATGAGGTCCTTAACCTTGACCGCGACGTCTTTAAACTACGATACCTTGAGAGATCCCTAACCCCGTGAAACACGGAAAAAGGTGATCACACCCGGCACTTGCAGGCCCTCGCCACCTGTAAGGAAGAAAAACTCTCTTGTGAGATCCTTGCGACTCTCAAGGGAAAACCCGCTTAAGGATCCTCACGATCCTTAAGAAGAACTCACACCTATGGGATCCTCTCGACTTATAGGGAGAAAGACTCCTTATGAGACCCTCGTGGCTCATAAGATGCAAAGGCCTCAGGAAACAGATCCTAACCCTGAATCCTAAGCCACGGCTGTGCAAGAAGATTAAGATAGAATATCCGCAGAATGCATTCAATGAAAAGGGGACACATCACTGAGAGGAAAATTGTATCTTTTATTCATAAACCAAAATGGATGCAAAATACAATTCAAAGCAAAAAAGGGCAGATACTCTTATTCATGAGTATGTACAAAAAAAAAAAAGGGTTCTACACTAACGAAAAAGATCACCAAACACAGGATCAACGGCACAGGGGTTGATGAAGCAAAGGACCAGATTCTCCATCTCTCTCTCCGCTTTCTCCAGCACATCGAAACGACGATTCTCGCGAGGAGTCGCTCCCCATCGGTTGGTGCCGTGTTCGTCCGCGAAAGCAAACATAATGGCTCGCCGGGCCCTTATCTCGCTCAACAGACGAATTGAGCAGGCCTTCAAGGCCTGGGTAATCAGGCATGCTTCATGAAAGCCCTCGAGCTTTTCTTCCGCCGCATCAAGCATTGCCAGGGTCATCTCCGCTGGGTGAGGAGGAATGTCGGCAAGCACGATCGTGAGAATCATCCGGAGCCAGAAGGAACCCATCGGGAGGGGAGATCCCCTACGGATCGAGAGTTCATGCACGGCTGAGTCGCATTCGTCGTCAGTAAGGAGCGGATCCACTAGCCGAGCGGCAAAGCGGGGGATCATCTCCTCGATGGGCACTTCCCATGGCTGCCGACGAGCGTGTGGACGGTTGCAGGCCATAACGCTCAGATACTCCTCAAATTAAATCACGTCGATATGGGAATGAATTTTTCTGTGAGGAGAAAATAGGCGATGGCCTCAAGAATATAAAGAGGTGCATTAAGTACCATGCGCGAAAAATCTTGCAGGCGAAAGATGTTTCCAAGGCCCAAAAAGGAAAGGCATCGAAAATCAAGGAGAAATAACTATTTCCAAGGCTCTTTTTTTATGCATCTGATACTGCGCGCTAAAAATGCGGCATGGAAAATTTTGTGAACAGTCCCATCAAATGGTCCCACGTGCGGAACGTGTGAGACCCAAATTTGACGTGCACTAGAAAATAGAATGGCACCATGCATATTAAAGGCATCAGCAACAACAATAGTGAAATGATAAAATTCTAGGAAAAAGGCGTGCAAACATGGGAGAACATAATAAAACTCGCCGCTCATACTTCAAGAGATTCATACAAAATATAGAGGACACATTTACAATGGAAACACTTCAGATGCGGGGCATGGGTTGAGAAACTCAAAATTAACTTTATTCAAAACCTTCCAAACATTGCGAACCTCCCGAGTATGCTTTCGCTCACGGTCACAAGCATCGGGATCCCCGCGGATGTCCTCTATCCTCCGATAGGCGCCCAGTATGGCTGATTGTTGAAAAAGCTGATGAAGGAGATCAATGAGATCATCCCGCCTCCTCTTTGAGATCAAGCCCATAAGGTACACCGAATGCACCTTATCCTCGGCAGCGTCTAAGTCCCCGAGTGGTATGCCGGCGCAAAAGAGAGGAAGGGCCTCCCGGATCGCCAGCACGATCAGCCTCAGAAGAGAAGAGCGACGGGGAAGTAGTCGATGGTTGTACTCGTCAAAGCGGCTCATGATCTCGGCGCACTGAGCATCGGTGAACTCCTGGTTCTGACTGCGGCCCAGCGCACGAATGTTCCCATAGGAAATGATCTCGTCAAGACGATACAGATGGGCGTCCATGATACCTAAAATAAAAGTCACTAGCATCATTACAAAGCCCCCATTGCATTAATTGCAGGAAGAACAACCTTGGGCCAAGAGACCACAGGAAGCCTCTGTGTGAAGAAATCGAGTTCTTCGTTGGAATTAAATTCCTTATTAAGAAAAGAGAATTAAATTCCCAAAAACATTTTTTGATGGAATTAAATTCCATGGGTTTGAACCGCCATCATCATCTCTTCAAAGATCATCTAAACCCTAAGAGATCTACAGTTGAAAGATTAAACAGTTTCATGTTCTTATGGAAAATATGAAGAAAGAAGGGTAAAAACCCTTGTTTTGGATTTAAAATCCAGGAAAATGTGAAGGTCCATCGTTGTCCAAGAACATTACCTGAGGAAAAAGGATTCCTTTTGAGCAGAGTTAAACTCTGAAAATATTTTAAAACAGAGAACTAAGCTCTGGAAGAAGAGAATTAAATTCTCAGAAAAAGTTCTCAGAAGAAGAAGATGGGCAAAAGTGAAGGCTCCTATGAAGAGACAGCAGTATTTATAGAAAAACAATGGAAACGTTTCATCTCCCCAGATCCCTAAAGGAATCCAACGGTCGCGAGAGATGACAGCGTTGCACTCACGTGCTGACACGTGAGAACAACGCTGTGGGGGCATTTGTTTCCTGATTTAAAATCAGGAAAGCTTCTGGGAAAAGCTTCAAAAGAGGCCACGTGCTTACACGTGACAGCAGTCACGTGTTGACACGTGACCTATAAAATACAGAAAAGGCGCACTTTGATTCGCTGATCAAGTCAAGGAAAAAAAAGCTTCAGAAGAGGTCACATGCTCCCACGTGACCAGGGTCACGTGTCGACACGTGACGTTCAAAGCAGCAAACTCGCTCTCCAATTGAACCAAAGAAAGAAGCGCCAGACAGGGGTCACGTGCTCACACGTGACCAGGCGTCACGTGGTAGCACGTGATGGCTACAACAGCAACCGGAAGATAGCGCAGAGAGGAAGAGGATTCTTCATTCCAAAGAGGGTCACGTGTCTACACGTGACCATGGGTCACGTGGTCACACGTGACCGGCTTTCAGAGCCCATTTTTGACGACAGAATTAAATTCTGAAGGAAATTCGAATCTTTCCAAAGGAAAGTAATTATTTGGGACCGATCAAATTAAAGATTCAGAGATGATTAAATATCATCTATCTATGGAAAATCTCGGGTTTGGAAAGATTTCCCCCTTAAATCTAACCAAAATAACAAAGGAGAATCTCTGGATTCAAGATCCAATGGTGAATAGAATTCACCTGATAATCCAAAGGCCCAAAATGAATAATGGACGCAAATCAAATCTCAATGAAGATTCGTCAAAAAACTGATTGATGTGGCTGCTTCTCCTATAAATAGGAGCCAAGGGACACAAGAAAGAGATATACATACGCAGAGAAGAAAAGAGAAAAGGAGAAGAGCTTTGATACTTGAAAAAGACTAAGATCTTCTGCAAAAACCCTAGGTAAGAAAGGGAAAGCCTTTTGGAAAGAAAGAGAATTTAATTCTCAACAGAGTTTAACTCTGATATGTAAAAACAGAAGAACATATTTCTTCTCTCTTTGATAGAGGATCTGCAAAGCGCACATCTCCCCTTAAGGTTGAGAATTTAATTCTCAATGGGTCGAGATCCTGCCATGCAGATCCAAAACATAGAGAAGGAATGCAAGCTCGAGAATTTAATTCTCACAGAACTATAGGAATTTAATTCCTCCAAAATAAAAGTTAGGGCTGGACCCTATATCATGGGAATTTAATTCCTTCCGAACAAAAGAAGAAACAGGGTTTAACCCTAAGTAAAAAACCAGTTCTGTTGAAACATCAGGAATTCAATCCCCTTAATCATAATTTAACAGAGGATGGAAGTTTAAACTCCTTAAGAAACTTTTATTAGGGTTTAACCCTATTCAGCCCCTCGCATATATGAGGAATTTAATTCCTACAGAAAATTCAGAGTTAAACTCTATTCGAGAAAAAACAAAATCTTCGAAAGGAAGTAGGAATTTAATTCCTCTGAAAATCTACAGCTCGAGGAATTTAATTCCTGAAAAAGATTAACAAAGACTCCAAACAAAATACATGAAGGCAGGGTCACGTGCCACCACGTGACCCCCTCAAGAGATAAACAGAAAGCCCCTTGAAACAGCACCCCACGTGACCCACGTGACCCTTGACAGAAGGCTCTGATACATAGGCATATGAATGCCCGTCACGTGATGGCACGTGATGCCCTGAAAGATGTAGCAATGTCAGCAGAACAAACGAAGGGAGGGCGCTCTCACGTGCTGCCACGTGACCCCTCTTGCCTTAGTGTTTAACACTAAATTAAAACTCTCAAACCCAGTGTTAAAACACTGTTGGGCCTTAGCATTCAACGCTGATTAAAAAGCTTTATTTGCAGTATTCAACACTGATCTGTTTTAGTGTTTAACACTAATTTGAAAAGCCTTGTCGCTGGTGTTTAACACCAACTATCTCTTAGTGTTAAACACTAACTTGTCAACCTCATTCCCAGTGTTCAACACTGATTGCTCTGTAGTGTTTAACACTAGGTTTTGGCCCAATTGGCTAAAGGGATAGAGGCAAAGCCTCTCCCTCAATGAACCAACAAGAAGTCAATATTCCAGACCTGACTGGACTTAGCCCAAGCTGGCCATAAGTCCTCAATTTGTGATTAACTGGGCTAATGGGCTCATAACATAATTAATTAGTCTTGACCCCAAATTGGGTCAGGGACTATTCAAGCCGTTCCGGTTCTAGGGTACATCTCTTCACTCCTTTGATACTTGGCATTGTAATCCCTCAATGTCTTCAAAGAGGTGACGGGTCCCGATGACCATTCATGATATGGACTGTGGGGTCCTTAAACCCATGCCTAATGCAAAATTCCTGGTTACGTGGAACACGGATAATGTCACTCTTTGACCCCGTGGGAAACGTCCAGAGCGGATCCTGGTCCTCGCAGAGCACGGCAGTGAACCCGTGTGAAGCATCCAGAGCGGAGCCTGGTCCTCGCTAAGCACGGCAGTGAACCCGTGTGAAGCATCCAGAGCACATATCGGACTGTGGAGTCCTTAAACCCACGGACCGCAATGTCCTTAAACTACCCACGGACCGCAATGTCCTTAAACTACCCACGGACCGCAATGTTCCTTAAACTACCCATGGACCGCAACGTCCCTAAACTAGAACAATAGAGCCCTTTCCTATGCTCTTTTGTTGGACCTAAACGGCCCCGTTTAAGTTGATCTTAGCCTTGAAGATGGCTAACGCGTCCTTAAACCCTCAAACATACTGGACTACGAATCCCCCAAATTAACTTCGGCTCAAGGGTACATCTCTGAACTTCTCTGACATCTGTCGTTGTAATCCTTCAACGTCGTCAGAGAGGTGATGGGTCCCGGCAGCCATACAGACGATGGACCACTATGTCCCCTAAACTGGAACATTAGAGTCCAAACACTCTTCTGTCGGATCTAAACGATCCCGTTAAGTTGATCTTAGTCACAAAGTTAGACTAACGTATCCTTAACAAACGTTTGAGTTGATCTTAGCCTCGAGTAGGGCTGACGTATCCTCAAACCAAACCCCCCCCCAAAACCAAATTTAAGATAATGCGGATTTGGGCTAGTCCACGCCCTACGGGCGACGACATAACTCAGTCTCCGTAAACAATCCACGGGCAATAAAACAAACACCCACGACACGAAGTGACCATCTGGAGAAGGAGAAAGTTGTTACCGCAATGCGGTAGCGTAATTAACTGCAGGGGCTTGCGCCTGCAGGGAAGAGCGTCCCCACAATCAAAAACCCCTCAAACGAGGGGGAATCTGACGAAGTCTGCTACATCGGTCGCATCCGTTTAAACCTTCGATATATGGTGCCATAAATCAACTTGGCATCTTCGGAGAGGTGGACGGATAGCACCAACTAGCATCTGCCCCGAACCTAACGCCTCAGACGTCCCGACGTCCTGGCCGCCGTTCGGAGGGGAACAGATTCTGGCACGCCCGGTGGGACCTTTTCCTCTTTCCACTCCACACTTCGTGTGTCGTGATTCGCGAACCAATCGCGGTTCGCTAATAGTTGCCCTTGGATTTCAAGGTACTGAGAATTGGCATCTCGCTTATTGCAGAAAGCAAAGGATCGATGGCTTCCACCCCTGCGAAATCCTCCAACTGCTCAGACGGCAATTGCAGCCGACGCTCTGCCTCGCCAGGAGGTATAGCCTATGGACCCCAAGCTGCTTCGCTATTCACAATGCCAGTGGAACAGGTCACTCGCGCCACCACAGGATTGTTCTTTGGGACTATGATCCCGCCGACAAACTTTACCGCTCCAGTGCTGACGAAGAAAACTCTCGGGAAGTCGGTCTTTGATCGTCTTACCCCTGCTGCGGCTCCTCTCAACGAGTCGCCCGACGTCGATGCCTCGGTCTTCTCTAGATTGGGCCAGGAATCCTGCGAGCTCATCACGGGGCCTACAATCTCAGAGAAGGCTGCTTTTAAGAAAGTGGCTGCTCCCGTTCCCGAAATCGCCAAGGCGACCTCTCCAGCCAAAAAGTCAGTCTTTACAAGATTGACGGCTCCGGCCTTTGCTCCCGCTTCCCAGAGGATATCGGTCTTCGATAGGCTAACGCCAACAACAACCCTCCATCCACACAGGGGGCAAGAAGGAACCATTCTTACTGCTGACCCAACGCCACCCGCTCGACGCGCTCGACGTCGCCATTGGCGCCGAGTAAGGAAGGCTGGGGGCAACTCTCCCTCCGGGCTGACTCCAGCGGCCCCGGTGGCAGAGGTCAATGCTGCTGTTTCAACTGGGAACAGCTTTGAAATGCTAAATAAGGTGCGAAGGAATTCCCCCACGGCAGTACTGAAGAGGTCTCCTCCCTCATTGAAAAAGTTTGAGGAAACAAAACCCGAACAGCCCCGATCTCCTCAACGGCTGTCTTCCAAAATCTATAAGGCTTGGCGGCAGGCCCGAGACTCGATCATCGATCCAAACTTCTCCCGCCGGCACAAGAAGCTGAAAATCCAACCTGAAGCCGGTCACCAGGCTAAATCCCAAAAAGCTGGTGATCAACTGACTCACAAAAGGAGGAGGCCAGAGAGGACCTCACAGCATGTAGCGACGACTGAAAGCACTAAACCCAGACGCCCTGAGTCTAGGGGCATGGTGGTGCACACTGTTTACATGGCCTTTGGGAAAGAGGAAAGCCGCACTTCCACGGGCCACCGACCCCTAACCCGATCCGTGACGAAAGCCCAGGAGCAGCAACAAAAGCTTCAAGAAATGATGAATGCTATGGCCGCGCTCACCGGACCAAAAGAAAACCCAGAAACGTCCTCAGACGCACGCCGGGAGGAAGAAACAGACGCTGAATTCCTTCGCCGAACACTGGAGAAAAGGAACAAAGAGGCTGCTGAACAAGCGGCCAACATACAACGGATGGGCCTTCTCTTCCAAGATGTGATAGGAATGATGATCCAGCAGGACTCACCCGCCGAGGATCCCCCGATCGTTCTTGAAGACGACCGAGGAGAAACGTCAAATCCACCACCAGCCCTCTCAACGGCCAGGGAGGATGCAATCTCTAAGGCTGACTTAGCTGACTACATAGCCCAGCAAATCCGAGTTCATCATGCGACTGAGGCAGCTGGTCAAGTCGTGAAAACGGGGCGGCCGTATCCGAGCTGGTACGATCAAATCAAATACCCGCAAGGCTATACGATACCGAAATTCCATGTGTATAAGGGGACCGGCAATCCCCATCAACATGTTGCCCAGTTCCGGGCCCTCTGCGGTAACACCGGCGGTGACGATAAATTGTTGCTTCGCCAGTTCGTGGGCAGCTTATCAGAAACAGCGTTCGAATGGTATTCAGAACTCCCGAACGATTCCATCAAAACGTTCGCTGAAACGGAGTTATTGTTCACTCAGCGATTTGCAAGTGCCAGCGAACGCACTCCAATAACCGCACTTATTAACGCCAGGGTAAAACCGGGCGAAACCTGGGTCCAGTACGCTATACGCTGGCGGAACTTGTGGTCGAGATGTGAGCAACGTATCGAGGAAGCACCCGCGGTGGGCATGTTCGTGGGAACCCTAGACCCCCACGCAACTATCTCCCAGTTTATGATGTTCTTTAAGCCAACCACATTCCAGGCTTTAATCGACAAGTTGGCTCAGATGGACCAGATGGGTCATAGACCACCTACACCGAAGTCGGAACCTCGGAATGACAAGGGTAAAGGGAGGGCAACCTTTGTTGCGAATGCCCAACAGCAACCTAACGCCCCGAAACCGGCAGATCAACTGGAGGAAAGGCGTCGGTATTATAATGAGAAAATGAAGCGTCCCTACTCATTCCCATGAGACCCTAACGGCTCATGAAGTTAAAAGCCTTAGTCGACAGGATCCTAACCATGTTCGCTAAGCCACCTTTGTTCGACAGGACGAGGTAGTTTTCTTGCTCAAGTCAACTACCTTTCTGTGCAAGTTACCAGCGGAAGACAGAGGCAAATGATGATTCGCTCCTGGCAATATCCCAGTTGTAGCGATGCTGATGCCTAAATCGGTATCAAATCCCAAACTCGAAGCGAAAAGCTAGCGAGCCATAAATGCATATGAAATAGCCGAAATGATGGGGCAACTTGCAACAAAATCAGCAAGTAAAAATGTATGCATACAAAATAGCCGAAATGATGGGGCAACTTGCAACAAAATCAGCAAGTAAAAATGTATGCATACAAAATAGCCGAAATTGTTGGGCAACTTGCAATAAAAAAGCAGCGAGTAAGTAAAACAAACAGCCGAAATGATTGGGCACCAAGAAAAATAGCCGAAATGATTGGGCAATCGCGAATTTCGCTAGATAAAAGCTGAAATGGAAGAGCATCGCGGAAAGACAAAAATATATATATAATGAAATTTTTTGCCCTACGGGTGAGATCACATCGATCCCTGTATACAATTCTGGGGCACAAACGAAGAGGGAACCATACCTTCCCACCAGATTCCATCAGAAAGAGAGCCAAATCTCGACGGTTCACAGACAGCCTAGAGATCACCAACAGCATTCCTCCTCATTCCAGCAGGATTCAGACGCGACAATCAACCTTGGAGCCATGGCAAAGTCCCTGTTCCAAACCTCGACGGTTCACAGACAACCGAGAAATCATCTCCTGGTCCCATAGAACACGGCTAATGTCAATCCTGACCCCGTGGGAAACGCCCAGAGCAAATCCAGGTCCCATAGAACACGACTAATGCCAATCCTGACCCCGTGAGAAACGCCCAGAGTAAATCCTGGTCCCGTAGAACACGGCTAATGTCAATCCTGACCCCGTGAGAAACGCCCAGAGCAAATCCTGGTCCCGAAGAACACGACTAATATCAATCCTGACCCCGTGGGAAACGCCCAGAGCAAATCCTGGTCCCGTAGAACACGGCTAATGTCAATCCTGACCCCGTGGGAAACGCCCAAAGCAAATCCTAGTCCCGTAGAACACGGCTAATGTCAATCCTGACCCCGTGGGAAACGTCTAGAGCACCTTCTGGTCCCGTAGAACATGGCTAATGTCAATCTTGACCCCGTGGGAAACGTCCAGAGCAACCCCTGACTCCGTGAAATGCGGATAAAGTCAACTCCTCCTGGTCCCGTAGAACACGGCTAATGTCAATCCTGACCCTATGGGAAACATCCAGAGCACCTCCTGGTCCCGTAGAACACGGCTAATCTCAATCCTGACCCCGTGGGAAACGTCCAGAGCAACTCCTGGCTCCGTGAAATGCGGATAAAGTCAACCCCTGACTCCGTGAAATGCGGATAAAGTCAACCCCTCCTGGCCCAGTAGAACACGGCCAAAGTCAATCCTGACTCCGTGGGAAACAGCCAGAGTAAACCCTCGAACTCCCCGTCGAAACAATGCTTTGACTTGGGGGCAGGTCAACTCATCAATCACTTACGAGTCCTCTCGACTTGTAAAGAGAAAATTCTCTTGTGAGATCCTTATGACTCTCAAGAGAAAATGCACTTAGGAATCCTCACGATTCCCAAGGAGAAACCACACCTGCGAGATCCTCTCGACTCGTAGGGAGAAAAGTCTTTATGAGACCCTCACGGCTCATAAAGTTGAAAAGTCTTAGGTGGCAGATACTAACCCTGTCTCCCAAGCCATCATTTCCTCGCAGAGAGGTCAAGGTAGATTTTCTACAAGCCACACTCTCCTAAGTCAAACATCGACAAGAAAGGAAGCAACCACTTACGAGTCCTCTCGACTTGTATGGAGAAAATTCTCTTATGAGATCCTTACGACTCTCCAGAGAAAACGCACTTAGGAATCCTCACGATTCCTAAGGAGAAAATACACCTACGAGATCCTCTCGACTCGCAGGGAGAAAAGTCTTTATGAGACCCTCACGGCTTATAAAGTTGAAAAGTCTTAGGCAGCAGACCTAAACCTGCTTCCTAAGCCATCGCTACCCTACAAGGAGGCTAAGATGAAATGTTTTCTACTATCTGCAGGCCACACTTGCTAAAATCACATGGCAATGACACAGCGAGGAGAAGAAAGAAACAATAGAACAAAAAATGTGTATCTTTTATTCATGAATTCAATCGAGTACAAGTTGAATCATATGAAGGAATAAAAAAAATGGATACATGTTATTCAAATATTACAAGTGTTCAATCTATACAAAACAGTTACTGAGAAGGAAGCGTTTTCAATAAGTCAGCAAGTTGCTCGCGCACTCCTTCCAGTGCCTTCTCATGATCGGCCGCCGCGGCCAGCTCTGCTTCAATTCGAGCCCGTTGCTGCAATCACGATGAAACCTTCTCATCGATTTCCCGTTGGGCAGCTTCGCGACTTTGCGTAACCCGCTCAATAGAGTCGAGCTTCCGCCTTAATGCCAGCCCATCCAAAATGCATCTCTGCAAATTGTCAAAGACGGCTCTCAGTTGCGCGGCATTCGTTTCAACTTGGGCGCGCAGCCGTTCAGATTCATCCGAAGCCTCCTCGCGTTCCTTTCGCCTCAAGGTCGCTTCTTGTTCGAAATAGCAGAGGAAGGACACGCTCTGCTCAACCCACGCAGCCCGCTGGGAGTTCAAAGCCTGAATCTCAGGAGCAGGACGCCTAAGCTCAAGCTCATGCAGGTAGGCCTCAATCTTCCTGCAGTGGTTAATCCAAGACTCAACGACGCCTTCGTTATGGAAGTTCACAAGCGTCGCCAGCATTGGATTAATCTCGGCAGCAAAATCTGCAGCGAATGTAGAGGCCTCCGCGTCAAGCTCCTCGATATAATCGCTCAACATACGCAGACTAGTCACAGTGCCTTTTGAAAATGGACGTCTGAAAAAGGGCCCTGCTGGCATTGTGATTCGAGACTCGAACGGAGCTGGAGTCAGTGTCACCGCTGCAAAACAAATCATAGTCAAATGACGGCTCAAGAAATAAAGAAAAATACACGAACAATACAGTCTACTATACCGGCTGCAACAGGGGGCAGAGCTGGGAGTACCGGTGGCGCGACGATACCCTCGTCCCCTCCTTCAATTTGTAAGGCTACAAGTAATGCAAAGAAGAATTAGCAACGACATAGCTACCCGTTAAAGAAAAGAAAGGACGTCGGTTAGAAAAGATACTCACTGGCACCAGCGGGCAAACTAATCTCCGACTGGAAGGAGAAGTGCGGGTTCAGCACCTGATACAAGTGATCAAAGAGAACTCCTGCAAGATCATGATGATACATGGTCAGTACACAGAAGATGTTGTCCCTAATTTAAATTAATCACAAACCCATACCTTCCAACATTCGAGAAGATATAAGAGGAGATGAATGGGCAGCAACCGTCAGAGCGGCAGCTGGTGGTGCTTCTTCAAGTGGCACAACCTTAGCGCTCACCGCACCTACATTCAAAAGGAACAAGATGTCATCAGAAGGGGTTGCAAAACGAAAAGAATGCCGCGACCCGATACCTACCCGACAGGTCATCTGCCAAAACCGTGATGGAAGCATCACCAAGCATCATGACTTCTTCGATCTCACTCGGGAGGGTGGTTTCGCCGCCAGTGGCTTCGTCCCCTGATTCCACGAGAGCCATCGTAGCACTCACAATGCCAGGCGATGGCAGGTAACCGCAGGTGGAAAGAGCGGCAATTGGAGCAGTCCCAGACTCCTGGGAAAGAGTAGCCGCTTCGGGCTCGGTGGTTGCCGTCATCTCACTTGCCACCTCCTTACCCGGACTTGGCCCTGCAGGGTATGATATATGAGAATCCGAAGATTAAACTCTAATAAAAGAACCCAGTGTTACGTTACCTTGGTACGGCTTTTCAACTGCTTCCCGAGCCGCGCGTACCGCCTGTCTATGAGCGGTAGACAGGACGGCCGGAGCACCCGCTGAAGAAGCAGGGACGGCGAAGCAGCGCTCGAGCCTGCACCTACGGCCAAGGCGGCGTTACATTCTCTTGCGGCACGCCTCCTGCGCTTCCTTTCTGCCTGGACCGTGAGAGCTGATCTTCTTAGGACCTCCGTCAAGGAGACGTCATCGTCCGCGCCAGGAGCTACCTCTGGAGCCATTATGGCGTCCGTTATCGGTTGCTTAAGTGAAGCCTTTTTTGGCAATACTGGGGAAGCTGGCACTTCGGTAGCCGGCCTTGGAAGGATCTCCGCACCACCCTGCGAAATCGGCACGGCACTTGGGATAACTTGGGTCGAGTAGTCCCTGCGATAAGATGAAAAAAGGGGTCAGACTATCCATGAAGGAAAAGGGAATAAGGGCATAATGAGCCGAAATATACCAAGGCCCAACGAAGCGCGAAGCCTCTCTTCCTCCTCAAAAGTCTTGAGGGAAGCCGCGAGAGCCTCTTCAGTGGAAACACCTGTTGAAGAAAAAGTGTCAGTCAAAACACGATAATTAAAATGTAACGCAACGATAAAAAGATACGGCTGAAGACTACCTGACTCAGCGAGGATGATCAATCCTGCTTTGTGGCTAGCTAATCGCTCGGAAGCTGCAATAGCAGCCTCCAAATCAGTATCGTTCGGCGCCATAAATAAACCCTCGTTGGTCCCATATTCGCTTAAGCCCTCGCTATAAGGAGCATGAGGCTGCTGGCTGAGTACAACATCTGCAGAAAGAATCGACTTCTTCTTCTTCTGCGAGCAAGTGCTTGTAGCCGCCAGCACAAGCTTATGCTTAGTGGGCACCATTGGACGACGAGTCCCGATATCTGAACCCACGCCAGACTCGGGAGACGCCACAGTCACCGCTTTCACGGGAGCACGGGGTAGCGGCAGCTCAGGCATCACGTGCGGGACCACAACCGCAGCAACCTCTCTCAAAGGAGGACGAACGACGGTCCGTTGCTTCAAAGGAATAGCTGGATTACCAGCAGGGGCTGCACCCTTACGATCGAGCAACAACTTCTTTTCCTCCCTGATGATAGCACCTATCGCATGCTGGTACCACGCCACGTACACGTTCAACACCTTTGGGGCGCAGCTTGGCTCACTGATAAAAAAGTTAGAACCGGTGTTGAGCCTCATGAAATGGTGTAGCGCGCTGCGGATGCCTTCTTCTGTAGCAGGCGGCTCAGCTAGAAAGGCCTCAAGCGGAACACCCTGATTGTAGCTAGATTGTTGGGCGAAACGATGCGGTTTGTATCTCATAAACAACGTCGCATCATTCTGCCTAAACACCAGAAAGCCCAGCCTGATCGAATATAGGTGGAGAATCTCCCGAGCTTTCAAGGTAGAGGCGCCATCTTTAAAGGTGTCCCGCAGCGGCTGCACCGCCTTCGCGGATTCTTTGCCGATATTCAAGACCTTATCAACAAAGGTCATGCCATCCCCGACGGTACGCGGGCAAAGGAGTAAGCCCCGAGCCTCTCCTGGAGTCGGTTCCAAAATAGAAGCGTCAACCAACCGCAGCAGTCGAGGAAAGTTATATCTTTCATAAAAAAGGGGCCTTTTGTGAATTCCAAAGGCGCCAAGCACATGCAACTCGAGCCACGAGATGAAGTAATGCATTGAGAAGTTCATGGGCTGCACCCCCGGTTGAGCAGTATCTGCTGCTATGCTAAGGCCGTGATACAAATGGGCTAACCCAGCAACCCTGACGGGCACATTCACCCCAATAACCATTCGATGCACTGGGTAGAAGACGGACGGCCTTATACGGCGAGGGTGCATCGAAAGCGCAAACCAGCTCAGCCATAGCCCGAGAAAGCCCAAAAAGAACGTTTCTTCGTCGATCCCAGGAGTTGTGAGCTCTACAAAAGGGACGACCGGGGTGTCGGGAAGAAAGAAACTTTTCTGATCCGCCTCCGCCGTCGGCAGGTTGCCCAAACCTAAGCCAAAAGGATCGTCAAGTTTGGCGAACTTCGTAGCTTCCTTCGACAGTACCTCCGAGCGGAGAAAACGAGCGAAAAAATCCGTAAAATTAACCCCACGGCTCCCAAACTCAAGAAATAAGCCCTCGTAGATATTCAACACCCTAATCAAACTTGGTGATTGATGTTGAATGGCGTTGTCCGAGGTAAGGCCCATTATCACCGACTTGGCGGCAAAGACATACTCATCATGAGGAAGTAGTTCCTTATAATGCTCCCCTCTAAGAGGCAAGCCAGAGATCTCCGCGAACTCCTCTAAAGAGATGGAGACTTCCCGATCAAATAAAACGAAGGTGTGAGTTGGAACGTTTCATTGTTCCAAAAAGGCTTTTACCCACCATGTAGGAGGCGTGGAGTACTGAAAGAGAGAAACGTAAACCGCGGCATACAACTCGAGCCTCAGCAACTGCAACCTCTTGGCGGACAGAATGTACCGGGCCCACTGCAAATATCCGGCTGGATGACGGGGAGTCAAGCCTATGTTGTATGGCTGTCCCCAAGGGCGCGACTCACCCTGGCATATACGCCGCCCTAAGATTTCCAACGCCATTGGAGGCTGTACGGGTATCGCAGCCAAAGAAGGCTGAAGGAGACCGTCTGAAGTCCAATTAACCTCCTCCACGGCATTGTTCACCGGGGGTGAGTCGGCGTAAGAGATTGCCGAAATGGGCTCCGAGGGTACCGCGCAAGAAAAGCTCCGCCGACCCCTGATGATTTGGTTGTACCATGTTCCCCACAGAAGAAGATTCTTGTGCTTCGGGTCATGGTCTTTGATCAGTGCAAAAACTTCTCGGTCCACGGGCGCTTCGGGGAATCCGCCTTCCGAACGGACGAACGGGAAGGAAGTGTCGAAAGACATAGTACCTACGCGGAAAAGAACAAATTTCCAGCCGCCATTACTACAATTTAAGTTCTATCACTAGGTACTTTAAATCCGTACCGCACTGCAATGCAGTGAAAAGGGACCAAAGGGGACCCACATAATCTAGATGACAGTTCGTCATTAATAAAACAGTCTCATCATTTGATGAGACTGTCATTAAATGAGGAAATCCTCAAAGAGATTCTCATTCAATGAGAACCCCTCAGGCCGAGGAGTAAATCTCCCCTTGAGAGCAGTGCTCTGTGATAGAATGACATCTGTCAGATTCTAATGATGAAGGAATAAAAATTCCTCAAGAGCATTGCTCTATAAAAATGATGGAATAACCCATCAGAAAAATTGAAGTAAAGTTTTTTAAATGAATTAAAATTCCAAGATCTTCAAGATCCACGAACAAACTTTTAAAGAGTTCTTCATAAGAGATTAATAAATCTACATGATTTGAAAAGAGCAAAGCTCTGTTAATGGATTAAGAAACCCCAAGAAAGATCTCTTTAGATCTATGATTCCAAGAGAGCAAAGCTCTGTTAATGAAACCCTAAAAAAGGTTTTCTTTAGATCGAAGATCTATGAAGAGCAAAGCTCTGTTAATGGGTAAAACCCTAGGTTATTAAATAATTCTTTAAAAGATTTAATCTTTACCTAAATTTTGATAGAGTTCCGTCCTTAAGAAAATTCCTAAGATGAAGAGCTATGCTCTGAAGGACAATAAAAATTCTCAGAAAAGAAGGAAGAAGATGAACAGAAATCATCTCAAGGGCCAAGGGTCCTATTTACAGGCACTGAGATGTCGTTTCAACTTCTGAGTCGATCCTTAAGAAAATTCCTAAGATGAAGAGCCATGCTCTGCCGTTTCAACTTCGAACGATCGGGCTTGGATAAGTTCAATCCAAGAAATGGGAACGATTCCATGGCTGCTACGTTATACATGACTTCGATGAAGAAGGGGACGCTCTGTTAGAAGACGCTAACCTTGAACCAAAACGAGGTCCCGCCATTAAAGTACTAAGTCCGTCGTTCGAAGAACAGATGGACAAGCTAATAAGGAAAGCGGGTCAAAAGGTCCGGGATGACCATAGCCGCGAAATGGCCATCTACGAGAAAGCCAGGACGCAACGCCTCTTTCAGCAGGCCACGAAGGATGACCATGTCCTTCACCGTCAGCTCGCCATGCATTCCCAAGATAAGAAAAAGGCCTAACGCGAACGCAAAAACAAGTTAAAGAACGGAGAAAACGTCCGACCACAGCGAAACGGGTCCAAGAACCCTCGCGATCGAGAAAAAGCCGGCCGGAATCCATCGCTGATGAAGAAGATGGATCGGGAATATTCCTTCCCTCAAGACAAGTCAAGGAAGATATTTGACATCGCCGTGAAACATCAGATGATTACCCTCCCGGAGTCCAAGCACCCCGAACAAGCAAGTGAGGTTCATCACCCAGACTATTGCTCCTATCACCGAGCGATAGGACATCCTCTTGAAGACTGCTTCACCTTCAAAAACTGGGTCGAGGACCAGTATCAGCAAGGCAGGTTCGCTTTATCCAGCAGTTGGAGGGTAACCCCGCCACAGAAGCATGAACCGAAAGCCACGTATGCAGCGAGAGTAGAGCCGGATCAATATCGGTCTTGGAAGCGATCTCGTACCTGTCACGCGATAACGCTGTCAGGAGAAGGAGTACGCGATGACGAGGTGATCTCAGAGTTTCCACCAGTGCCAAAAGAGTTGGAAGATGGAATACATACTACTGCAGATAACCTGAGAAAAATCGGCTTGGGGACGGCAAACGACCCGCGGCCTATGTTCGTCAGTGAGCTGCTTTCTAAAGAGCATGTGGCTACGCTAAAAGACGTGCTCATGCAGTAGAAAGAATGCTTCGCGTAGAACTATTTTGAGATGCCGGGATTAGATCCAGAAATAGCCGTCCACAAATTGGCGATTTCTCCGGACGTCAAGCCAGTCAAACGAGCGCCGAGAAGAATGCGGCTTGAACTTGAAATGAGCATCAACGCCGAGGTTAAGAATCTAACCAATTCCGGCTTCATCCAAGAGGTTCAGTACCCTGACTGGATCGCCAACAACATCCCAGTGATGAAGAAAAATGGGAAGGTGCGCATCTGCGTAGACTTTCGGGACCTCAACAAAGCCTGCCCGATGGATGATTTTCCCGTACCGGTTACCGAGCTGATGATAGACAACACGTCCACTCACGAAGTCTTCTCCTTCATGGACGGCTCATCAGGGTACAATCAAATAAAGATGCATCCCGAAAACTAGAAGTGTTTCCCCCAATCAGAGCAAAGCTCTGTTCAAATTTCAAATTTTGAAATAAAGCAACGCTTCATAGCAGCGCCAAGTGCGCTGTGCCTTAAGCAGCGCACCACATGCAAAGCACGTGTGCGCTAGCGCTAAGTGCGCTGCACTTTAAGCAGCGCACCACGTGCAAAGCACGGGTGCGCTAGCGCTAAGTGCGCTGCACTCTAAGCAGCGCATCACGTGCAAAGCACGAGTGCGCTAGCGCTGGAACTAAAAGCTCCCCACCGTCGGATCAATCCAATAAAGATGATAAATCATCAATTAACCAGAATAAAATTCCGTTAAGGAGAGATTCCTCAAAATCTTTCCAAACAAAAAGATTGTGCTCTATAAATCAGAGCACCGTTGGATCAATGATCCAAAGGTGATTAAAAATCACCAAAATACAGAATAAATTCTGTGTGGGAAAAGATTTCCAAATCTTGTTAAAAACAAGAAGATTGCCTTCTGTAAATCAGAAACCCTTGGATCAAAGATCCAACGGTGGGGAAATCCCCAAATCAATTGGAGAAAAAATCTCCTTAACTTATTGAACAAATCAGCTCGCCCTATATAAAGGCTCTAAGACTTCAAGTCTCGGGAGACAGAGGACAAGAGAAAACAGATAGAAAAGAAAAACAGAGAGAGGAACTCCCCCAAAACTTTGAGAAATCTCAGAAAGAAGAGCCAAGCTCTCAGAAGAAGAACTTTTCTTCAAGGTAAAAAGAACAGAAAGACGAAATCGTCTCATATAAAAAGAAGAATTCACTTCTTTCTTTAAGATCATAGACCTATAAGACCAAGGTCTTTCACAAAGAGATCAAATAATCTCATCATAAAAAAAGAAGAAGAACATAATTCTTCTCGCAGATCATACATCTATAAGACTAAAGTCTTTTACAAAAAGAGATCATGAACATCTCATTACAAAAAGGGGTGGGGGAGAATAATTCAATTCTCTTAGGATCACAGATCCATGAAGGCAAAGCCTTTCACCAGAATAAGAGATTGAAACATCTCCTATAAAATAAGAACTTTGTTCTTAGAATTTTGAGACAAAGTCTCTTATAAACGAGAAATTTATTTCTCAGATCATAAAGCTGATCAGATAGCGCTTTGCGCTCATAAACTAGCGCTTTGTGCTAATGGACTGGCGCTCAGCGCCAAGCGCACCACGTGCTCCTCACGTGTGCGCCACTTAACAAATAGCGCTTTGCGCTCATAAACTGGCGCAATGCGCCCATTATCTGGCGCTCAACGCCAAGCGCGCCACATGCTCCTCACGTGTGCGCTACTCTGCAGAAGCGCAATGCGCTCAAAAACTGGCGCAATGCGCCCATTATCTGGCGCTTAGAGCCAAGCGCGCCACATGCTCCTCACGTGTGCGTTACCCAGCAGAAGCGCTCTGCGCTCTTTGACTGGCGCAAAGCGCCAAGCACGCCACGTGCTCCTCACGTGTGCGCTAAAAGAACATAAATTGTTTTGTGAATAAAGCCCTAGAGCTATGATGAATGCTCAGCATTCAATAAAAGACAAAAATATTGTCAGAACTCAAATCAATGCCCAGCATTGTCAAATGTTTAACATTTTAACTGAGTGGGCCGAGCCCAAATTGGCAATAAACCCCTCATTCAGGTTAATTGAGCCCATATGCTCATAAATTTTAGATCTTAGTCCCAATTGGACTACAGATCCCCCAACCAAAATTGGTTCGAGAGTACATCTCTTCACCCCTCTGATATTTGTCGTTGTAATCCTTCAACGTCTTCAGGGAGGTGACGGGTCCCTATAACCAAACATTCCACGGACTGTGGGGTCCTTAAACTCATGGACTATGACGTCCTTAAACTTTATAGACTATGACGTCTTTAAACTACGGACTGTGCGGTCCTTAAGCTCATGGACTATGATGTCCTTAACCTCGGACTGCGGGGTTCTTAAACCCATGGACTATGATGTCCTTAACCTCGGACTGCGGGGTTCTTAAACCCATGGACTATGATGTCCTTAAACTAACAATGGACCGCAATGTCCCTAAACTAAACAATAGAGCCCAAATGCTCTTTTTTCGGATCTAAACGATCCCTTTAAGTTGATCTTAGTCTGAAATTAGACTAACGTATCCTTAACAAACGTTTAAGTTGATCTTAGTTTCAAATGAGACTAACGTATCCTTAAACCCAACCCCAAACCCAAATCTAAGAAGATACGGATTTGGACTAATCCACGCCCTATGAGCGACAACATAAATTAGTCTCCGTATACAATCCACGGGCAACCAAAAACAAAACAAACACCCACGACACGAAGTGACCATCTAGAGAAGGAGAAAGTGGTTACCGCGATGCGGTAGCGTAATTAACTGCAGGGGCTTGCGCCTACAGGGAAGAGCGTCCCCACAATCAAAAACCCCTCAAATGAGGGGGAATCTGACGAAGTCTGCTTCATCGGCCGCATCCATTTAAACCTTCGATATATGGTGTCATAAATCAACTTGGTATCTTCGGAGAGGTGGACGGATAGCACCAAATAGCATCTGCCCTCGAAGTTCAGGCCCCGACGTCCCGGTCGCACCTTCCGGCAGGGAACAAGAAGCATACCGCTTTCCGGACTCCCCTGGGCATATTTTGCTACAAAGTAATACCGTTCGGTCTGAAGAACGCCGGCGCTACCTATCAGAGGGCCATGACGAAGATTTTCGATGACCTCATACACGAAATCGTCGAATGCTATATCGACGACCTCGTATTGAAAAGCAAATCGTACGAAGAGCATTGGGAGCATCTGAAGATAATGTTCCAATGTCTTCGGAAATACAATCTGAAGATGAACCCTCTTAAATACGCGTTCGGAGTTTCCTCGGGCAAATTCTTAGGATTCATCGTCCGACACCGGGGCATCGAAATAGACCCGTCAAAGATCAAGGCGATTATGGAAATGCCTCCGCCAAGAACTCTCAAGCAACCGCGGTCCCTCCAAGGAAAGCTCGCATATATCCGGCGGTTCATAGCTAATCTCTCTGGCAAATGCCACCCCTACAGCCATTTAATGAAGAAGGGGACCCCGTTCTTCTGGGATCGCAAATGCCAAAGCTCACTGGACGAAATCAAGTAATACCTGCAGAATCCGCCGGTACTGACCGCTCCGGTCAAGGGAAAGTCCCTCATCTTGTACACAACCGCCCTTGATGGTTCCTTAGGCGCGCTATGGGAACAGGAGAATGACCAAGGGAATGAGAGAGCCCTCTAATATTTGAGTCGAGTTCTCCTGGGGGTAGAAAACAACTACCCCCCATCGAAAAACACTGCTTGACATTAATCTTCGCGATAATGAAGCTTCGGCATTATGCGTTGGCGCATGAGGTCCATCTCATATCAAAAGTAGATCCTCTCAAGTATTTGATATCAAGAGCCATACTAACGGGACGAGTCGCTAAATGGGCCCTCCTCTTGATGGAGTTCTCGATAACTTATCGTCTCCTCAAGGCAGTAAAAGGCCAGGCCATCGCCGACTTCCTCGCTGAGCACTCGATACCTGCCGATTCACCCCTAAATTGCGAACTGCCAGACGAGCACGCATTTGACACGATCGACGGGGAGAGAGGAGAGAGTGATACCCGATGGGAACTCTACTTTGATGGGGCATCTTTCATGAATAAGCGAAATCACAGCTCCCCTATAATCAAATTGGGGGTAGGCCTTATCTTCGTGACTCCACAAAAAGGGATAATGCGATTTGCCTTCTTCTTAACAGAGCCGAGGATGAACAATGAAGCCGAATATGAAGCTTTGATAGCAGGTCTTAAGATCGCTGTCGACATGGGAATCGAAAACCTCCTCATATACGGAGACTCCCAACTGGTCGTTAGTCAAGTGAACGGCGACTATCAAACGTGCAAACCAGAGTTGGTAAGGTACGGTGAGAGAGTGCAACGATTGCTGACTCAAATTCCCGCCTACGCCCTGGAAACCATACCGCGTGCGGAAAATAGCAAAGCGGATGCGTTAGCCAGACTTGCTAAAGAACTGGCTGACGAAAACTTCGATGACGTAAGGATCGTGGTACAAAGCTGTCGGGTTCTTGCACCAGTGGAAATATCTCCGGAGTCGTCTGAAGAAAAAGGAAGCGACCAAGCAAATAGCCTTACAAATAAAAGATCAGGAAAAGGCTAAGGATTGGAGGGAAGTCTTTATAGACTACTTCAAATCTCGTCAAACACCTAAAGATGCATCCTCAAGACATCAGCTCATGAAACGAGCTCTGTCTTTCGCCTTCGTCAATGATACTCTGTATAAGAGATCGTTCAACTCTCTATGGCTAAGATGCCTGGGGCCGGAAGAAGCAAAGAGAGTCGTCCAAGAAACTCACGATGGACTCTGCGGTTCTCATCAAGCCGGACCAAAGATGAAACTGAAGATCAAAAGGATGGGCTACTATTGGCCCACGATGATCCAAGACTCCCTCGAATACGCGAAGCAGTGCCACTCGTGCCAAATTCACGGGGACTTCATCCACCAGCATCCGAATCCGTTACACCCAACAGTGGCTAGCTGGCCGTTCGAAATGTGGGGAACTGTCGGGCCCATCGAACCGGCATCATCCAGAGGACATCGGTTCATATTGGCAACAACCGATTACTTCTCTAAGTGGGCAGAAGCAGTACCGCTAAGAGAAGTGAAGACGGAGAATATTCTCCATTTCTTCTAGACACACGTCATCTATTGGTTCGGCACTCCGTGACGGATTATCTCCGATAACGGGCCAGCGTACAGAAGTCACAGAATCAGCCGCTTTGCGCAGCAACATAATATAGACTGGAGATACTCTTCGGTCTATAATCCCCAAGCTATCGGTCTAGCTGAGGCCTTCAACAAGACCTTGACGAAGATCATAAAGAAGACAGTGTCCAGAAATAAAAGAGATTGGCACGAGAGATTGCATGAAGCTCTCTGGGCGTATCGAACTACGTTCAAAACAGCCACAAATACAACGCCGTATGTATTGGTATTCGACGTAGAAGCGGTACTTCCCTTGGAGATAGAGCTACCCTCTCTACGAGTGGCGGTTCATTACGAGCTAACAGATGAAGAGAACGCTCATCTTCGGCTGGAGGAGCTCGACGCCCTTAACGAAACCCGGCTCATGGCGCAGCAAAACTTGGAGGCTTACAAAGCAAGGATGACGCGCTCATACGAAAGATTGACTAGGCCGAGAACATTCCGCCAAGGCAAACTTGTGCTAGTCGTAAAAAGACTTATGATCCCTAATCGTGCCAAACAGGGGAAATTCGAGCCAAACTATGAGGGCTCGTATATCATAGACAAATTCTACCAAGGTGGGGCTTACTTGCTCATGAATATGCATGGCGAAAGACCCTTTAGGCCAATAAACGGTCGGTTCTTGAAAAAATACTACGCCTGACTGAAACGTCTATAAACTACTACGAACCGCAGCATCCTAAGACTGACAAAAAAAATATGATAAAAAAAAGAAAGAAGAAGAAAAAGAAAAAAGAAGAAAAAAAAGGGTACGTCCATAAGCAAAATGAGCACGGATAAAAACCCGAAAGGGCTCCGTGAGTAAAAACAGCAGGGCTACTGGCAAGTTTGCGAAAACCCGAATGGGCGCAATCTTGTTAAAAGACACTTGTAAGGTCCTCTCGACCTTACAAGGAGAAAATACCTGCATGAGATCCTTACGACTTACAAGGGAACAACACACTTAGGGATCCCCACGATTCCTAAGGAGAAGTTACACTTACGAGATCCTCACGACTCGTAAGGAGAATTCCCCTATGAGATCCTCACGGCTCATAGGATTCAAAAGCCTTAAACTGCATGGATCTAAACCTGTTCTTAAGCCGTCATACACCCCAATATTGCCCTACAAGCGGTTTAATACTAGCCCTTGTATACGATCCACGGGCACAAATAAAAGTCTCCCTACCAAGTTCCACCAATAGCGTGAAATTCCCCTATTCGGTGAACAAACACTTATAAGTCCTCTCAACTTATAAGGAGAAAACACTCTTATAAGATCCTTACGACTTATAAGAGAAAACGCACTTGGGAGTCCTCACGACCCCTAAGGAGAAAACGCACCTACAAGATCCTCACGACCCCTAAGGAGAAAACGCACCTATAAGATCCTCACGACTCGTAGGGAGAAATACCTTTATGAGACCCTTACGGCTCATGAAGTCAAAAGCCTTAGTCGACAGGATCCTAACCCTGTTTGCTAAGCCATCTTTATTCGAATCGACAATGCCAAGTGATGATTCGCTCCTGGCCATATCCCAGTTGTAGCGATCCTGATGCCTAAATCGGTATCAAATTCTAAGTTTATACTCGCGATAAAAAATCAGCGAGCCAAAAATGCATATGAAATAGCCGAAACGATGGGGCAATTTGCAACGAAATCAGCAAGTAAAATATATGCATACAAAATAGCCGAAATGATTGGGCAACTCGCAATAAAAAACAGCGAGTAAAAAGAAAAAATAACAGAAATGATTGGACACCGCGAAAAATAGCCGAAATGATTGGGCAATCGCGACTTTCGCGATACAAAAAGCTGAAATGATAGAGCATCGCGGAAAGAAAACAAAATACGTATAAAATGAAACTTTTGCCCTACAGGTGAGTCCATACTGACCCCTGTATACAATCCATGGGCATAAACGAAAGGGAACCACATTTCCCCACCAGACTCTGTCAAAGGGAGAGTCAGATCTCGACGGCAACATCTACAGCCTAAAGATCGACAACGACATTTCCTCTCACTCCAACCAAATGCAGACGTGACTTCAACAACCGACCTCAGAGTCGCAACGAAGCGGATCCATGGCAAAGTCCCTAGTTCTAAATCTCGACGGCAACATCTACAGCCTGGAGATCAACAATGGCGTTCCTCCTCATTCCAGCAGGATACGGATGCGGCACTACCAATCGGAGCCACGGCAAAATCCCCAGTTCTAAGACTTTGCGGTTCACAAGTAACGGCGAAAGTCAACCCCGACATCGTAACGGTGAAAGTCAACCCCGACACCGTGACGATGAAAGTCAACCCCGACACCGTGACGGCAAAAGTCAACCCTCGACCTCCCCGTCGAAGCAACGCTTCGACTCGGGAACAAGTCAACTCATCAACCACTTATGAGTCCTCTCGACTTATAAGGAAGAAAATTCTCTTGTGAGATCCTTACGACCCTCAAGAGAAAACGCACTTAGGAATCCTCATGATTCCTAAGGAGAAAATACACCTACGAGATCCCCATGACTCGTAAGGAGAAAATGTCTTTATGAGACCCTCATGGCTCATAAAATTGAAAAGTCTTAGACGACAGACCTGAACCTGTTTCCTAAACCATCGCTACCCTACGAAGAGATCAAGATGGACCATCTACAGACCACATTTGCCAAAATTACATGCCAGAGAAATGAATGTGCTACTCAAGAGGGCGTAAAATGCTTTGCGCTAAGTCAAAACAAAAAGGTATAGCCTACGGACGTCAGCCGCACACTATGCAAGACAGTAAAGAGAACATTTGATTCGTATCCAGTTAAGCGTTCGAAGCGTACTCATTCATGTATGTGCGAAAAGGTTTACTGCATAAAATAAGCACACGGAAACGAAAAAGTTTGTTATTCATACTTCAGAAGATTCTTACAGCGATGAAAACAGTAAAAAAAACATCACTAAAATGTTTACAATGGCAAGACATCAAATCCAGGACATGGATTGAGAAATTCAGAAGTAAGGCCATCTAAAATGCTTCGGGCCTCTCGGACCATTCTCGTATGCATCCTCTCATGATCGCAACCGTCAGGGTCCTCACTGATGTCCTCCGCCCTCTGATAGGCATCAATTATCGTCATCTGCTGGAAAATTTGATACAGGATATCAACAAGATTGTCTCGCCGTTTCTTCGAGATCAGGCCCATCAGATATACTGAGTGCACATTATCTTCGGCATCATCCAATGCTTTAAGCGGCATGGCTTCATAAAAGCCTGGAAGTGCTCCCCAAATCGCTCTCACAATGAGCTTCAAAAGAGCGGAACGACGAGGAAGCAGTCGACCATTGTATTCATCAAAGCGACTCATAACTTCAGCGCACTAGGCGTTTGTAAACTCCTGGTTTTGGCAGCGGCCTAGTGCGCGAATGTCTCCATAAGAAATAATTTCATTAAGATCATAAAGGTGGGCGGCCATAGCACCTGAAAGGGAAAATCAGTGAGAGTTTAGTGGACAAACTGATCAAGAAAATGCTTATTGAAACAGACACGGGGATTTAAACAACTTGATATCCTCACGGAGAAAACAAGTTCTGATTAAGTCACCCAACAGATTCAAATTTGTGCAAATAAAGGAGAAATCCTAAAAAGGATTCTCATTTAATGAGAGACTCCTCGGGTCAAGAAGTTAAACTCCTCAAGAGCAGCGCTTTACAACAGATATGACATCTGTCAAAATCAATAATGAAAGGAATAAAAATTCCCCAAAAAATCTTGAAGAGCCATGCTTTGTGAAGACGATGGAATCATCCATCAAAACACTAAAAAAAATATTATATCTTGAAGATCTATGATCTAAAGACGAGCATGGCTCTGGGTAAAACCCTGAAAACTTTTAGATCTATGATCTAAAGATGATCATGGCTTTGTTAATGGGTAAAACCCTAAAAATATATTTTTAAAATCTGAGAAGAGCAAAGCTCTATTAATAAGTTTAACTCTTACCAAAGTTGGGCAGAGTTTTGACTCTTAAGAAATTTCTTAAGGAAGAGAGCATGGCTCTGAAAGAGAATTAATTCTCAAAAAAACAAGAAAGAAGATGAACAAACAGTCATCTCAAGGGCCAAAGGCCCTATTTATAGGCAGTGAGAGCCGTTTCAACTTCTAAGTTGATCTAATGGTGGAAAGGCTACCACCGCCGCACTCACGTGTGAGCTACGTGAGCGCAGCGGTGGAGGGGCATTTGTTTCCCCCAATCAGAGCAAAGCTCTGTTCAAAATTTGAAATTTGAAATGAAGCAGCGCTTCATAAAAGCGCTGGCGCCAAGGGCGCCAGCGCTAAGAGTCAAAGACTCTGAGGCAGCGCTCACGTGCAAAGCATGAGAGCGCTCGCGCCAAGTGCGCCAGCGCTAAGAGTCAAAAACTCTGAAGCAGCGCTCATGTGCAAGGCACGAGAGCGCCAAGCGCTAGAACTAAATATTCTCCACCGTTGGATCAAAGATCCAACGAAGATGATAAACCATAAAATTACCAGAATAAAATTCTGTTAAGAAAATACTCCTCAGAATCTTTCCAAACAAGAAAGATTGTGCTCTGTAAATCAGAGCACCGTTGGATCAATGATCCAATGGTGATTAAAAATCACCAAGATACAGAATAAGTTCTGTATGGGAAAATATTTTCCCAATCTTGTTAAAAACAAGAAGATTGCCTTCTGTAAAACAGAAGCCCTTGGATCAAAAATCCAACGGTGGGAAACATCCCCAAATCAATCAGAGGAAAGATTTCCTTAACTGATTCAACAAATCAGCCTCCCCTATATAAAGGACCGAAGACTTCAAGTCTTGCACAGAGGAACCCTCCCACAAACTTTGAGAAATTTCAAAGAGAAGAGCAAGCTCTCGGAAGAAGAACTTCTTTAAGGTAAATAAAATAGAGAGATCAAAGTATCTCATCAAAAGAAGAAGAACTTAGTTCTTTTTCTAGATCATAGATCTATAAGACAGAGGTCTTTCACAAAAAGTGATCATAGCATCTCATCATAAAAAGGGAGGGAGAAGAACTTAGTTCTCTTTAGATCACAGATCTACAAGATAAAGACAAAGTCTTTCACCAAAAAAATATAGGATATTGTAACATCTCCTCTTAAAATAAGAACCTTGTTCTTAGAGTCACGAGACAAAGTCTCTTATAAACGATAATTTAATTCTCAGAACACAGAACTGACCAAAACGGCCAAAGGAGCGCTTCAGCGCTCCAAGTCTGGCGCTCAGCGCCAAGCGCACCACGTGCTCCCCACGTGTGCACTACTTCATAAGAAGCGCCTTAGAGCTCCAAATCTGGCGATCTGCACCAAGCGCACCACGTGCTCCCCACGTGTGCGCTACTTCATAAGGAGCGCCTTAGCGCTCCAAATCTGGCGATCTGCGCCAAGCGCGCCACGTACTCCTCACATGTGTGCTACTTCATAAGAAGCGCCTTAGTGTTCCAAATCTGGCGATCAGCGCCAAGCGCACCACGTGCTCCTCACGTGTGCGCTACTTCATGAGAAGCGCCTTAGCGCTCCAAATCTGGCGATCAGCGCCAAGCACACCACGTGCTCCTCACGTGTGCGCTATTTCATAAGAAGCGCCTCAGCGCTCCAAGTTTGGCGCTCAGCACCAAGCGCTCCACGTGCTCCTCACATGGGCGCTGAGTGAACACAAAGTGTTCTTTGAAAAATAAAGCCCAGCGCCATAAAGTGTGTTCAACACTCAATAAAAGACAAAAAGGGTGTCAGAACCCAAACCAATGCTCAGTATTGTTAAATAAGAAAGGACCGAGCCTAATTAAATGTTCAACATTTTAACTGAGTGGGCCGAGCCCAAGTTGGCCATATATCCCTTATTCAGATTAATTGAGCCCATATGCTCATAAATCTTTTTAACTGATCTTAGTCTCAAACTTGACTACAGATCTCCCAACCAACATTGATTCAAGGGTTCATCTCTTCATACCTCTGATATACGTCGTTGTAATTCTTCAACGTCTTCAGAGAGATGGAGGGTCCCAATAATCAATAACTTTTGGCGCATCCCCAAACGGTTGAACCAAAACCACCTAGACTATGACGTCTTTAAACTGGACTATGATGTCCTTAAAATTTATGGACTGTGAGGTCCTTAAACTCATGGACTATGATGTTCTTAAACTTTACAGACTATGATGTCTTTAAACTGTCACGGACTATGATGTCCTTAAACCCAATGGACCGCAATGTCCCTAAACTAAAACAATAGAGCCCAAATGCTTTTTTGTTGGATCTAAATGATCCTGTTAAGTAGATCTTAGTCTAAAATTAGACTAACGTATCCTTAACAAACATTTAAGTTGATCTTAGTCTCAAATGAGATTAACGATCCTTAAACCCAACCCAAACCCAAACCTAAGAAAATACGGATTTGGACTAATCCACGCTCTACGGGCGACAACATAAATTACTCTCCGTATACAATCCACGGGCAACCAAAAACAAAACAAACACACACGACACGAAGTGACCATCTGGAGAAGGAGAAAGTGGTTACCGCGATGCGGTAGCGTAATTAACTGCAGGGGCTTACGCCTGCTGGGAAGAGCGTCCCCACAATCAAAAAACCCTCAATGAGGGGGAATCTGACGAAGTCTGCTACATCGGTCGCATCCGTTTATACCTTCGATACACGGTGTCATAAATCAACTTGGTATCTTCGGAGAGGTGGGCGGATAAAACCAAATAGCATCTGCCCCCCAAAATTCAAGCCAGACGTCCCAACGTCCTGGTCGCGTCTTTCGGCGGCGAACACTACCAGCCAGGGATAGCCGAGCATGGTAGCCACTCGGCTGCCTTTTGATGAGGGCTTCGATCCTTAGCGCTGGAGGGGCCGTAAGAGGCAGGCTAAGGATGGACCGAGCAGTGAAGCTGCTCAGTTGCCTCTTGACGAGGGCTTTTGGTCCCTGGCATTGTGGGGTAAGGAGATACCAGCCAGGGATAGCCGAGCAGGGTAGCCGCTCGGCTGCCTCTTGGTGAGGGCTTCGATCCTTAGCGCTGGAGGGGCCGTAAGAGGCCTGCTAAGGATAGACCGAGCAGTGAAGCTGCTCAGTTGCCTCTTGTGCGAGGTTCTGTCCGTCCTCCCTGGTGTGAGTACCGGGAAGAGGAACAGTCGCTGGCAACACGTGTCATGATCGCGTGGGGAACGCGAAGCACCGAAGTAGTGTCGTTTCGATTTCACATCGAGCGGCGCGATGTCTGCCTTGTGGCGGCACAGTTGCGGGTGAAACGGGCGACTGTTGAACTCCGGGGGCGTTGTGGGGTATAAAACGGAGGGAGTGTTGATTACTCCCTTCCTCACACCCGAAACGTAAGAATGGAGGACTTCCCTTTCACCATCCCCGATATTATAAACTTCGAGTACGTGTACCTCTATGATCAGTACTGTACTGAGGACAAGGTGCAGTTGGTGATAGGCCGCATCGAGAATCATTTTGGCTGATTACTCCCCCGGCGCTCCTCCCTACTTCAGCTGCTGATGTACTCCATCTGGAGGGCATCGCCGGGGCTCTACAACCCCTTGTCCGAACAGCTGAAAGACGAGGCCGTTGGAAAGCTAAGGTCTCTGAGGCGCTTCGGCCTGATCTCTGCGAGTCAGCTGAATCGCTCGGTGGCACTCATCCTTGAGTGCTACCAATTGAAGCACGATGCCGATGTCCGCGGGCGGCAGCGGGGGTAGATGTCCGATGCCGCAAGGGCTCGGCTGGCGGAGATATCCTCGGAGTATCACGAGCAATGTTCTCTGCACCCCATTCCCCCCGCTATTGTAATTTTTCTTTTTTTTGTTCTGATGTACGGCTGAGGAGCCCACAGTACCTTTTGAATGAATAAGATTCTTTTTATTTTTTTCCGCAATGCTTTATTGATCCCTTTTATTACATAAACAAAAAGATCTCTAGAAAGGTGTACATTGCTTTAAAAGGAAATACATGCTAGTAGATGTTCTTATTCGTGCAGCTTGAGCCTCTTAAATGTCTGTTAGCCTCTATGCCTGGCACAGGGTACTGAGCTTCGTGGATACCAGACGTATCCTTCGCAGACACGACCATGATTTGGCCGATGGTCAGCTCGGCGGGAGGGGGCGGTACTCCTGCTCGCGGTCAGCTTGCCGTTTGTCCCTCAAGTACGCTGCGAGGTGCCCCGAACGGATGAGCTCCTCGATGTAGTCTCGGAGCTGCTTACAGCTCTCCGTGGAGTGGCCTAACGACCTGTGGAAACCGCAGTAGGGGCCCCGGGTTCGCTTTGAGGCCATGCGCGAGATCGGGGAGAGCTTGAAGAACCCTTCGCCCTTGGCCTCCTCTAGTAGTACTGTCTAGGAGACGTTGAGCGGGATGTACTCCTGAAACTTCGGGAGATAGGGCTTTGGCCGCTCGGATCCCTTTCTCTCTTCTCTTGCCCTTTTCTTTTGGTCGGCTTGCTCTGCCCGGGGGGGGGGATTCGCGTTCACTTCGGATTCGAGCTGGACCTCGCGCTCGGTCTAGGCCTTTATCTCGGCCATGGTCTTAGGTTGCGCTAATGCAAAGGAGTATAACCACACCTTGTGCCTAAGACCAGACCTAAGTGCTGTGATGACCGTCTCGTCCCGGTGCTCTGGGATCTAGAGAAGGGCGTTGTAGAAGCGGGTGACATATGCTTTGAACGTCTCTTTGTCCCCGCTCTTGATCGTGAAAAGATGGTCAACCGTGCGTTTTTGCCGCCTGTTCCCGACGAAGTGGCCGAGGAATTGGGTGGCTAGCTCGTTGAAAGTTGAGATCGTGCATGGCTCGAGTCCTCGGAACCAGTCTCGTTCGGAGCAGATGAGAGTGGCCAGGAAAGCTCGGCATTGGGCGGCGTCGGAGTTATCTTGGAAGCTCATTCCCGCGGTGAATGCATCCAAATGGTCCTTCGGGCCAGATTTGCCGTCGAAGAGGGAGACCTTCGGGGGCTTGTTGCAAGAGGAGACGTGGACGGCGAGCAGCTCCTCGGTGAATGGTTTGGTGAGCGAGTCGGCGGTGTACTTAGCCCCGTCGCTCGAACGGTGGCCTTCCCGATGCATGCCTTCGATCTTCTTCTCGAGGGCGTTGAGTCGGCCGTGGTATCCCGATGATTTGGCACATTCTGATCTCCGGCCTCTGCTGTTGGAGACCTGCGTCTGGGTGCGGCCCCGGTTCCTCTCAATGAGGTTCCTTAGATCCCCCGGCGAGGTAGTCTTCGAGCCGCCGTGGCGAGTCCCGTCCGCGCGACCCCGTCGAGGGAGGGGGTGTCGGTCATGCCTGGGAAGAGGCGAGCTAACCGACATCTCCTCGGGAGGGAAAGGGTCGCGAAGAGGCTCGGGGTGAGGCGCTCTGGCGATGGACCTCGGTGTTGAACCGTGGGGCGCCCAGCGGGTCGCTGAATATATTGGCCCGAGAGATCTGCGGCTATGGGAGACAGCGAGGCAGTGGTCGGCAGTGCCGACGCGAGCAGAGTCTTCCCGAGGTGGAGGAGAAGCGACCTAGGGATCTGGCCCTGCCGTTTGGACGCGGATGAACGCCTCCACGACGGACGCGAGTCGATCTATCCGGCCAGCCAGGGCGTTGATGGCGTTCGAAGGAGGAAATTCGTCCGCGCCTCCGTTGTGGGGGAGGCGGCGACTAGTGCTTGGATCGTCGTGATGACCGCTCGCTATTTGGTTGAGATCGAAAGACGAACTTTTGGTTTTTTGGAATCAAGAGATTCCCATAGACGGCGCCAGCTGACGTGACCTGGATCATGCCAAGATGTTACCTTCCGTTGATCTGCAGATGGCAGCGTTAGGCGGCTGAGATTGGATCTGGAAGCAGGCTCCTGAAGCGTGTGGATCTCAATGGGTTTGAGGCTGGTTGGGCCGAGCTACCTGCAAGGAAGTCCCGGGGTGGTTGTACCACCGAGGACCCTCCGACGGTCAAGTTAGAGAGTAACTCCGAGCAGAGTAACGGCTTAGTGGAGTAAAAAAAATGGCTTACTTGAACCGTCTGAAGGAGGGGTTTATATAGCGGTGGCAACAGGCAGGGCAGGCGCGTGAATCACGCCGGTCGTTACGCTCCTGACGTCATGCCTGCGTAATGGGCGGGATCTCCTATTAATGGCGAGCCAGGCTTGTTAATGGGGGATCGCGATGGCGTGGAACATGGGATGTGGCCGGCGGATGTCTCGCGCATGGCGAGATTCGCGGGATAGCGGTTGCGCCTGTGAGCGGTGCCGTTGGTCGGTCGATGAGATCGAGAAAGATGACCTCGGCGGGAGAGCTCGCGGATGAGCGGGAGAGCCGAGGTATCTTGGTTCTGTGGCAGCTCGGAGACGAGCTGATAGGGCCGAGGAGGCCAATTGTGCAGGGGGCTCGGATGTGAGCCAATAGTTGTTTGCTTGTAGGACGGGCGCAGGAGCGGCCTGGTCGGCCGCTGTAGGTCCTTCCTTATGAGCTTCGGGACACGTCATCAGCCACGTGTCACGATCTGAGAGATCACCGATATCGAGCATCATCATTTGTCTTTTATGGCTTAGAAAAAATTAAGCAAGAAAAGGAAAACAAAAAACCTGACGACAACCTAATTATGCCATATGACATATGAGGTAATAAATGTATGCCTGTCAAAATCTCATGTCCAGTGGCGGAGCCTGAATCTTTTGTCAAATTTTTTGCATATAATATTGATACAACCACTTAAGAAAAAGAGCCTTTTATCGATTATATTTACCCTACTTCATCAATTAAAAAAAATTATAATCATTCAATAATATCTTAGTAATGAATTTGGAAAATTAAATGAATTGTAACTGGTATCCATGGTTATCGGAAATTGCTAATGATTAAGTAATTAAAATAATTATTACCGTCCATTGCAATTGCAATCACCAAGATTATTTTGCATCACAACACTAGATTTCTTTTCCTCTTTTGTAGCTGAATTAATGGGTTTCCATCAGCATTTTCATAAAAAAATTGATAAACAAATTGTACCAATAAGATCTAAACCGACAATTTTAAACATATAGCCACTTTCAAGTTGGTACTCAAATCATTAATTATGACATATTCTCCTTATTACCAAGTTGCAGATATAATACAATTTAGTGTCTTTTCCGACCACTCCATCTACAAACTTTTATGTTGTTCACTCGGATCCGGGCGAGATCGGTTCCTATCCTTGCCTTTTAAATGGTTAGGCCCAGATCATGACATCATAATCAGTGTTTTAAAAAGCGGCCGTTTAAGCGCTTAAACGGCCGCTTAAGAGGCCGAGCGGGTTTTACCGTTCCGTTTTATCCCGCTTAAGCGGTTGATATTGCATTACCTATTTTATTAATGTATACATCTCATAAATGTTATAAATGGTGTATAAGTATTGTTATTGGAGTAAGAATACATAAATACCAATTAATACAACATTCCATCTTTTCTTTTTCTATTTTTTCTCGTTTCTATCTTTCGTGCTCGACTCGATAAATCCCACGGTTGTCGAGCCGATTTTGAGACATTTCAAAATTTGGGTTTCAAAACTCCGAAATTTTAGGTTTATCAACTTCAAGATGTCGAGATCAAAATCAATTTCAAGTGATTCTTGATTTTTCTATTTCGATTTCGAGAAGTATTTGAATTTTGATCATGAAATTCCAATTCAATTCTGACTCTATCTGATTTTGAGCTACAATCTTTTAATTACTTTTTTAATAATTTGATAAGTATTTTTACTGATTTGAGTTATCATATTTGATGGTGGGCATTGAAAAGCTTATAAGTATTATATAAACTAATAAATTATGAGAAAATTTCAATTTTGCATTGAATTATTTGAGCATATTTTAACAAATTATATATTGTCTTAGCAAATTTGTTAAATTTTGGGTTAAATTTAAACATTTGTCAGTACAAAAGCAATATAAAAATAGTTAGAATGTAATAAGAATCATTATTTATTGACAAGAAAATGAATATTGATGAAATATCACTGTTCGGCCGTTTAAACGGCGCTTAAACGTTTTGGTTTTTTGACCGCTCCGATTTTCTTTCCGCTTTTAAAACACTGATCATAATCAACGTGAACTAAATGTAATTAAACAGTATTTTCCAAGATCTTAAGCTTGAGAGCCCCTTAAATCTAGAGACAGTCAAGATTCTAGTTTAAATTTAAATTTTCTTTTTGATAGGAAAAGTAGGGCAAAATGCCCGACTCAAAATTGCACGGTAAAAGGGCTTTAAATTTAAATTATAAAATTTCTAAAGTATGAGTTATATTTAAATCAGGATAAATGAGTTATATTTAAATCAGGATAAGGTGCTGATATTTTGATATAAATAAGAAACCCTTATTTAATCAGAAACAAGTTTTATTCTGTACTGTAAAAACTGTAAACATGAATAACTCTCATCTAAAGGTTTTTAGGAGGATGAGAAACATGAGGAGAGTTTTTCATCATCATGTGTCGAGAGATTTTGAGGAGGGCATAAGGCCCGATTCTCTAAGGTTAAAAGGTCAAAGCAATGGCTATGATATTGTTGTCAGATGGGTGTTGTATAATGATTTGAGGTTGCGCTTGGTACATGGAATAGAAGATTACTGAGAATTCTCGTATTTCTGTGAATGGAATTACCGGGTATCTAATTCTAAGGAATTTTGCATTAACGTGCTTGATATATTTTAATCATTTCCACTAATATATGTATGTGCAATCGGCGGCGAGGCCAGAGGAGGACCGGTGGATGATGGCAAGGCCGGCGACAAACGATCGGCGGTGGTCGGCGGACGATCAACTACAGCCGGACGTGGACCAAAGTCTAATCGGCGACGGGCTGACCGGTGAACAATCAGCGATGACCGGTGTTCGCCGGCAGTGAACGTCCGATCAGCGGCGGGCCGACCGGTGAACGATCGGCGAACGGCCGGCGGACGATCGACGATGAGCGGCGGGGCCGGCTGACCGGCGGGTGGCGAGGGAGGCCGGCGGCGGATGATCATGGCTCATTCATGTTAGGCGAGTATATTTCGTGGTGATTTAGGATAGAATATGTTTTGGGGAGAATATGACTATCAAGAAATGAGGCCATTTGATTACTGTTGGAGTCGAAAATTGCACCTCGGGTGACCAAGTCAAAGTCAAGGTCAACCCCAAGCCAGGTGGGCCCAAGCCCAGAGCAAGTAGGCTCATGCTCGAGTCGAGCCCGAACATGAAGCGGCCGGCCTCTCCCATGCCAAAATAAAAATCATGTAATAAATGATTTTGATGTAATTTTTTATGCATGAATGTAAACAAAATGGGCACAAAGCCAAATTTTTGTAAAGCTCATGGCTTATGTGCAAAAGGAAATAGCACATGAGACATGGGATGGGCAAAATGCCATTTTGTAAAGCCCAAGAGGCTATATGTAAATGTGTAAGCCTACATAAGACAACATGATAATGAAATAAAGGATACTTTTCATTCTCTCAAACTCTAGGGTTTTTTTGTGCCTCCTTCTCCTTCCTCAAGGTTTTAAACCTTTTTCCCCTTTCCAATTAAATTAAGAGTTTTACTTTTCCTTTTCCAAAACTAAATAGTTTTTCACCACAAAACCCACAAAGGGGAGCTCAGATCTTCCATTAGATCTCAAAAAGTGAAGATTTTTTAAATCTCACCTCCTTTCTCTAAGATCCGACCAACCGATAGGAAAAAGGAGACCCATCTCTAGAAATCCCATCTTGAGAATATCCAGGGCCAAAGGGGAGAAACAAAGTAGTAGCCCCCCTTTGATCATTTCTAAATTTTTTTAGGAGTTTAACTCCATTCAAGATCTGTTGGAGTTCAACTCCATAAATTAATCTGTTTTTAGGAGTTTAACTCCAGGGGTCAAATCGGGAGCACAGCTCCTAGTGCAGGAACAAAGTCCCATTTTCTGTTGACGCCCAGCGTCCGCGTGCCAAGCACGTGGGGCGTCTAGAGCCCAGAGTGCCGGCGCCCACGTGCCAAGCACGTGAGGCGCTGGCCCCCATGTGTCCTTTGGACGCTTTTTCCCTTTTTTATATATATGTATATATGTACACACACACACACACACACACTCCACGACACTGTCCCTGTTAGAAAAAAATTTCTAACGGGGCGCTGTCCCGCACCCCGCAAGGGGGCTGCCCCCAGCCCGCTATCCGGGTAGCGGGACCCCCGTAAAAACTCTGCGGGGCCCCCGATATATCCAAAACCCTTTCAAAACACAACACTGCATATTGAGTTCGCATGACCTGTTTGACCCGTCAATCGGAGGTTCTCTCGCTCCAAAGACGAGGGGTAATTAACGGCAGCTTAGTCCGCGGTTGCCGGAGATTCGGATCACCACAATCAATAAACCCTAGCCTACCCTAGGCAGGGGGAATCTGTAATGCGCCTGACAAGCGCGCGCGTATTCCCATCTCAATGGGGTGACGAAAAACACCATACAGATGATAGGGCAATCGCGAATAAATAGCCGAAATGATAGGGCAATCACGACCTTCGCGATAAGAAAATCTGAAATGATAGAGCAATCGCGGTAAAACAAAAAAAGCAAAAAACAAAAAAACGGTGAATGATGAGTCGCTCCCGGTACCATATTCCAGTGTAGCGATGCAGACGCCAATCAAATTCCTAGTCCCCAAACGGCGAATGATGAGTCGCTCCTGATACCATATTCCAGTGCAGCGATGCAGACGCCAACCAAAATCCAATTTCCCAAAATTCTCTCAGCCCTACAGTTGGTCCCCAAGTTGACTGCCGTATACAATCCACGGGCTCAAATAATTCTCATCATACCCATACCCCACTGCAATCACCCGTCCAGCAGCCGGTCTCTGCCCTTGGAATTATGCTCCATTTGGGAAGACCCACTCATGTGTCCTCACGATACATGAGGAGAACAAACTTATGAGATTCTCTTGACTCGTAAGAAAACACCTTCGTGGGATCCTTACGACTCACGAAGGAAAACACACTTGGGAGTCCCCATGACTCCTAAGGAGAAAGTACGCCTACGAGATCCTTTCGACTTGTAGGGAGAAAACGCTTTTATGGGACCCTCACGGCTCATAAAATTGAAAAGCCTTAGGTGATAGGGATCTAAACCTGTCTCCTAAGCCATCGCTCCCCAACAGGGAAAGGCAAATGATGAATTGCTCCTGGCACATGTGCTTCAGTGTTAGCAACGCTGATGCCTACCCTAACCCCAAAATTCCAAACTCCAATCCAATAGACCCCTAAGTTTTTAAACTGGGAACATATGACCTCTAAGTCGTTAAACTGGGCACAATAGACCCCTAAATCTTTAAACTGGGAACAGATGACCTCTAAGTCGTTAAACTGGGAACAGATGACCCCTAAGTCGTTAAACTGGAAACGAGAGAGATCCCCTCACGGCGAATGATGAGTCGCTCCTGGTACCATATTCCAGTGCAGCGATGCAGACGCCAACAAAGTCCCGAAATTCTTCCGGCCCTACGGTCTGGATCATACATTCTGCAAAACCGTATACAATTCACGGGCGTAAAACGATCCCAATCTCTCTCAGGTCCTACCGGTGAGACTACATTTAAAGTCCCACCAGCAATAAATATTCGACAATGTAAAAAAAAAAGAGGTATGTCCATAAGCAAAACGGGCATGGATGAAAACCCGAAAGGGCTCCGTGAGTAAAAACAGCAGGACTGCCGGCGAGTTTGTGAAAACGCGAAAGGGCGCAATCTCGTAAAAAAAAGATGATGAAATACACTCGCAAAGTTCTCTCGACCTTGTGAGGAGAAAATCCCCGCGTGAGATTCTTACGACTCACAAAGGAAAAACACACTTGGGGGTCTTCACGACTCCTAAGAAGAAAATGCACCTACGGGATCCTTACGACTCGTAGAGAGAAAATGCTTTTATGGGACCCTTATGGCTCATAAAATTGAAAAGCCTTAGGTGGTAGGGATCTAAACCTGTCTCCTAAGCCATCGCTTCCCAACAGGGAAAGGCAAATGATGATTCGCTCCTGGTATCATATTCCAGTGTAGCGGTGCTGATGCCGACCCAAAAACCAATTCCCAAATCCTCCCGGGGCCAATGATGAGTTGCTCCTGGTATTATTCCAGTGCAGCAATGTAGATGCCGACCAAAACCAAAATTCCCTAATCCACTCATGGCAAATGATGATTCGCTCCTGGTACCATATTCCAGTGTAGCGATGCTGATATCAACACAAATCAAACCAACCAATCCCAGCGTCAACCGTCCATGTCGTAAAAGGGCAATGCAGGCTTCCCACAAATCGGGAACCAAATCGCTCCGGGCCAGGGAAAAGTCTACCACGGACACTCCGCCTTGGAGACGCGTCAAGCGTTGACCGTCCATATCGTAAAAAGGGCAGTGCAGGCTTCCCACAAATCGGGAACCAAATCACTCCGGGCCAGGGAAACGTCTACTACGGACACTCTGTCTCAGAGACGCGTCAAGCGTCGACCATCCATGTCGTAAAAAGGGCAGTGCAGGCTACCCACAAATCGGGAACCAAATCGCTCCGGGCCAGGGAAAAGTCTACTATGGACACTCCGCCTCGGAGACGCGTAAAGCGTCGACCGTCCATGTCGTAAAAAGGGCAGTGCAGGCTTCCCACAAATCGGGAACCAAATCGCTCCGGGCAAGGAAAAAGTCTACCACGGACACTCTGCCTCGGAGACGCGTCAATCGTTGACCGTCCATGTCATAAAAAGGGCAGTGCAGGCTTCCCATAAATCGGGAACCAAATCGCTCCGGGCCAGAGAAACATCTACCACGGACACTCCGTCTCGGAGACGCGTCAAGCGTCGACCGTCCATGTCGTAAAAAGGGCAGTGCAGGCTACCCACAAATCGGGAACCAAATCGCTCCGGGCCAGGAAAAAGTCTACCACGGACACTCCGTCTCGGAGACGCGTCAAGCGTCGACCGTCCATGTCGTAAAAAAGGCAGTGCAGGCTTCCTACAAAGCGGGAACCAAATCGCTCCGGGCCAGGGAAAAGTCTACCACGGACAATCCGTCTCGGAGACGCGTCAAACGTCGACCGTCCATGTCGTAAAAAGGGCGGTGCAGGCTTCCTACAAATCGGGAACCAAACCGCTCCGGGCCAGGGAAAAGTCTACCATGGACACTCCGCCTCGGAGACGCGTCAAGCGTCGACCGTCCATGTCGTAAAAAGGGCAGTGCAGGCTTCCGACAAAGCGGTAACTAAATCACTCCGGGCCTGGAAAAAGTCTACCACGGACACTCCGTCTCGGAGACGCGTCAAGCGTCGACCGTCCATGTCGTAAAAAGGTCAGTGCATCCCAAAAAGTGGGAACCAAAGTAAGTCGCCTCCACGCGAAAGAAAATCCATTAATTTCATGCACACGACCCACATATGTGGTGTGCGTTTATTGATGGGGGCACTTTGTTGGGGTCGGAAATTGCACCCCGGTTGACCAAGTCAAAGTCAAGGTCAACCCCAAGCCAGGTGGGCCTAAACCCATAGCAAGTGGGCTCATGCCCGAGTCGAGCCCGAACATGAAGCGGCCGGCCTCCCCCATGCCAAAATAAAAATCATGTAATAAATGATTTTGATGTAATTTTTTATGTATGAATGTAAACAAAATGGGCACAAAGCCAAATTTTTGTAAAGCCCATGGCTTATGTACAAAAAGAAATAGCACATGAGAGATGGGATGGGCAAAATGCCATTTTGTAAAGCCTAAGGGGCTATATGTAAATGTATAAGCATATATAAGACAACATGATAATGAAATAAAGGATACTTTTCATTCTCTCAAACTCTAGAGTTTTTTTGTACCTCCTTCTCCTTCCTCAAGGTTCTAAACCTTCTTCCCCTTTCCAATTAAATCAAAAGTTTTACTTTTCCTTTTCCAAAACTAAATAGTTTTTCACCACAAAACCCATAATGTGGAGCTCAGATCTTCCATTAGATCTCAAAAAGGAGAGATTTTTTAAATCTCACCCCCTTTCTCCAAAATTCGGCCAACCGACAGGAAGAAGAAGGAGACCCATCTCCAGAAATCCCATCTTGGGAAGATCCAGGGCCAAAGGGGAGAAACAAAGCAGCCCCCCTTTGATCATTTCTAAATTTTTTAGGAGTTTAACTCCATTCAAGATCTGTTGGAGTTCAACTCCATAAATTAATCTCTTTTTAGGAGTTTAACTCCAGGGGTCAAATCGGAAGCACAGCTCCTAGTGCAGGGACAAAGTCTCCTTTTCTATTGACGCCCAGCGCCCACGTGCCAAGCACGTGGGGCGCCCAGCGCCCAGAGCGCTAGCGCCCACATGCCAAGTACGTGAGGCGTCAGCGCCCAGCGTGCCATGCACGTGAGGCGCTGGCCCCCACGCGTCCTTTGGACGCTTTTTCCCCTTTTTATATATATGTATATATGTGTACACACACACACTCCACGACACTGTCCCTGTTAGAAAAAAATTTCTAACGGGACGCTGCCCCGCACCCTGTAAGGGGGCTGCTAGCCCCCTTGACGCCCAGCCCGCTATCCGGGTAGCGGGACCCCCGTAAAAACTCTGCGAGGCCTCCGATATATCCAAAACCCCTTCAAAACACAACACTGCACATTGAGTTCGTATGACCTGTTTGACCCGTCAATCGGAGGTTCTCTCGCTCCAAAGGCGAGGGGTAATTAACGGCAGCTTAGTCCGCGGCTGCCGGAGATTCGAATCCCCACAATCAATAAACCCCAGCCTAACCTAGGCAGGGGGAATCTGTAATGCGCCTGACAAGCGCGCGCGTATTCCCATCTCAATGGAGTGACGAAAAACACCCTACAATTACCATGGTAATCGTATATTCCCTGGAATATTTTTTACGCCTTAACAAGTATGGTAATATTTCATGGTAATCAAGAATTACCAACTAGATTATCTCCTACCAAATGCACCGTAAAAAAGCATATGGTGGAATACTCTTATACTTTTATTATGATTACTATTATTATTATAGTGGTCTTTCTCAGGCTCTCTTCGTGAAGTAGATATATTGCATAACCATGTTAAATATTGGTGTCTCTTTTGTCAGTTTCTTTGGTTTTTGCTTGCATTTTTGATTGATTGCCAAAACATAATCGTAAGGTTTTTGCTGCACTCCCTCGACGATTGATATCAAGGTTGGTACCTCCGAAGCGATTTTTCTCAATGATTGGTATCAGATATATGTACATTTTAGAGGTGCTTTTTCTCTACAATTGGTACCAGCTAGAGCCAAAAAGGAATGACTGATCAAATATCAAGTATCGTGGTACATAGTTTAAGATAGAAAAGTTGATAGTAAGAAAACATCAGATTGTGGCAAAAGATAGGGCCAAGCATAAGGTGAGATATAACGCATGAGGTAAGCAACACTATGACTTCGTGGATGCTAAAATTGCTTCAAAACTTTCGTCAAACACATGACATGTACAATCATAAGGTTTAACTATAACTCCATAAAGGTGGTTCCAACATTTGGATCTAAAGGGGATTTGACTGTACAAGATAATCTCTAAAGGTTGGATCATAAAATAAGTGGAGGGTAAGGTTAATCTCGAGTGTTTTTGATCATAAAGGCGAGAACACAATTAAGGAGTTGACCAGTGATGGAGGTCCATTTTGGGTCTCCGTCAGATGTTGTCTTCCGTCGATTTCCCGGTGGATCTTAGAGGTGATCTCCTGTTGCGTGTGGGTCTCAATGGGTTTTGAGGAGATTGGTGGTTTTGAGGAGTTTGCGCCGAGTACCTGCAAGGAAGTCCCGGGGTAGTTTGGTACCACCGTGGACCCTCCAACGTTCAAGTCAACACAAGATCCGAGCACAGTAACGGCTAAGTGGGGTGAAAAAAGCTTACTTGACTCCTCTGTGATGGGGGTTTATATAGTGGCGGCAGCACGCAGTAGCAGGCACGAGAATCTCGCCGGCAATTACGCTCCCGACGTCACGCCCGCGTAATAAGCGGATCGCCCGTTAATGGGGATCGTGATGGCGTGGAACGTGGGATGTTGCCGGCGGAGAATCCGCGCATGGCGAGATTTGCGGAGCGGTGGTTACGCCTGTGAGTGGTGGAGTCGGTCGGTCGGAGGGACCGAGGAAGATGGCCTCGGCGGGAGAGCTCGGGAACGAGCGGGAGGGCCGAGGTAGCTTGGTCCTGTGGTAGCTCGGGGGCGAGCTGAGAGGCCGAGGAGGCCAATTTGCAGAGGGCTCTGAGGTGAGCTAGCTTGTGCTTGCAGGTCGGGTACAGGGGTGGCCTGGTCGACCCCTGTGGGCCCTTTCTTCTGAGTTCTGGGACACGTCATCTGCCACGTGTCCTGATCTGGAAGATCGCCAATATAGAGCATCATCATTAGCCCCACACTCTTGTCCCGACCAGCTGGCGGGTCGGGTCAAGAGGGGACTGCCGGGCCGCCCGGGGTGAGCTCCCTCCTAAGATTTCGTCGGGACGCGTCCTCGGGCTATCAGTTGTCTTTTCTGCCAGAGAATCAGGGCGAGATCTCTGCATTTAAGGAAGGTGCGCCGGTTCGTGCATCCTGTCACTGAAGCAACGGTCCGCATGTCAAGCGTCGGTTGGCCGACTCGACATGTGCAGACCTGCGGCGTTTGATGGGATGCGGCCCAGTGTGGGAACGACAAGTGGAGCGATCGGAGCCGTTGGACGCGAGGAGGCGCTTTGGCGGGAGATGAAGGGCGCCGTTGGATGAGGCAATTGCGGTGATAAATAGGGGTGGGGCCCACTCCAGGGCCCCTACTTCTTCATATCAACACGAAAGCAGAAGAAAGAAGACATCTTCTGCTTTCGTTTCCCGAGGATCTCTCTTCTCCAGGTTAGATGTCTTCTTTCGTAGAATCTGAAGATATCGTAGGAGTAGGTTCTAGGGACCCTCTAGTTGAGCCTGAGTCTTCCCGGGGAGCAGGGATCAGATCTTCTTCCTGGGATCGTGAGGCGGGGGCAGCCCCCAGGGAGGAGGCGGTAGACGCTGCCCCCAGCGCGTCGCGTTGGGTGAGGCATGAGGACGAGCTTGCTAATGCTTGGGCTCGCTTCCACATCCCCTCACGTTATACGCTTCGTCTGGCCAAGGAAGGAGAGAGGGCAGATCAAGTACGGGATTGGGAGATCGCCCTGTACTTGGAAGCTTTTTGGGGTGGAATGCGCATGCCCTTCTCTTCCGAGGTCGTCGAAGCGCTGAACTTCTTCGGGTTAGCCCATGGCCAGTTAGTGCCGAACTCATAGAGAATTCTCCTCGGGTTCCTGATCCGTCTGAAGCTACAGGCGGTTCCCTTTAGCCTCTCCATCCTTGAATCTTCCCTTGTTTTCAAAAATAATCCTGGGGTTCGAGCGGGCGACCCGAGGTAGGTATACCTCTCTTTTAGAAAGCGACATGGGAGCGCCGCCGGGACAAGGGTTGTAGTCCTGCCTTCTTCCATTCACGACTGGAAGAAGTTTTTCTTCGTCGCGCCGCCCGAGGGCGAGGACTGTCCCGTGCCCACCAAGTGGTCGAGGGAAAAATGCTTGCCGGGGAACCAGTCCAATGACCCCGCCGCGGTGAGAGTGGCGTCGTGGGAGCCCGTCCCCCGATTTGATGTGCCGCTGTCTGAGAGGGTCCTGAGTTGGGCCGGGCTCAGCCCCGTCGAGTTTGTCGGTAAGTTAGACTTGCTTTTTGGCTTTTATATTGCATGTGTCGCCGACTTCTTTGCATTTGGTTTTGTGCAGGACCCATGGACATAAACGAGCTCCGAGCCTCCATGCGCCAGCCGAAGAAGGTCACGAAGGCTGGAGGCGCCAGCTCTTCCCGTTCGAAGCCTGCCCTGGCTCCTTCGGCCTCCGTCCCAGTGCCTCCGGTGGACGCGTCCCTTGAGCGTTCGGGGGCGGATCCAGCCTCGGGGCCTAGCAGAGCGCCGGGACGGAAGCGGGCTCGAATTCTGGAGGACTCGGTCTCGGAGGAGGAGACTGACTCTCCATCGGAGCCACTCAAGAGGTGTCCCCAGAGGTCTCCTCGGGGCCCACCCTCGTCGATCATGGTGGGAGGGGGGCCTCCAGTTCGCCGTGCCCTCGGGGCTATCTGTCGCGGATAGCCTGCTGCATGAAATAGAAAAGTCGGCAGGCGGTAGGGTCCCCGGGGGGACCTTCAGGGCCCAGATGGCGTCCATCGCCCAGGAGGCCGTGCAGGTAAGTGCTCGGTTGTTTGTAAGATTCGGTGCTTCCTTCGTCTTCCTGACCTCTTTCTTATTTTTCAAGTCCTCCAGCACGTCGCCCTTGCCGTACGCATGGAGGTCGAGGTGATAGCCCCGGCGATGAAGGCCGCGGACCAGCTTACCTCGCTGGAAGAGAGCTCCAAGCAGGAGCTGGAGGCAGCGACGGCGAGGGTTGCCACCCTGGAGGGCGAGGTGGAGGCCGGGAAACGGGAGGTTGCCCGGCACCGCGAGGCCACCGTGGCTGCCGAGGTCAAGCTTGAGGACGCTCAAGCGCTCGCCGGCAACATGAAGAAGACGGTGAGGACCCTCCGGAAGGAGCTGGGGGCGGCGGTTGAGGCGGTGAAGCGGGTCAACATCTCGGCGGCGAAGGCGGCGGAGGGTTACAAGAAGTCGAAGGACTTTTACAATGACTTAGCCGTGGCCACCACCCGCATTTAGCACGAGGCCCTCGACGCCGTTAAGGTCCGGATGCCGGAGTTCGTTGATGAAGAGCTCCGGGCCGAATACACCCTAGCGGACACCGATGAGCAGGGGGAAGAGATTCCTGGCGAGGAGGCGGCCGAGGACCCTGCTCGACTCATGGTAGATATCGAGGACCCCAAGGTCGTGCCTGGCCCCGAGGCCTAAAGCCCCCATCTTTCTCCTCCTTTTATTTTGCCGCTTCTGGAATTTTTGTAAGCCTCCGGGCAGTCTGTAAGGCTGGGGAGCCCAAAATACCCTTTGTAAAGACTTCAAGGCTGGGGAGCCCAAAATACCCTTCGTAAAGACTTCGCTTTTGGTAGTAAAACTTTTTGTTTCATCAGCTTGCACTTTATCTTCTGTTTGTGAAGAATGCTCGTAAAATATCCTTGCTTGCACTGTTGGGCTTCCATGTCAGGTCTGCTATCTGTCTAGCGATCGTTCGTCGAGTTGATTTCGATCACTTGCCAAGTGTGCCAAGCGCTACTGAGAAGGAGGCATCTCCATGGCCCCGAAGTCGAGGGGGGATCACTCAGACTTGGATAGACCTAATGTCTCTTGTTGGGGCTTCGGATCCGCTGCATGTGATGGGCAGAGGGATGTCCACCGGGGATGACCGAGCAGGGAAGCTTCTCGGTTGATCTTGGCGAGGGCTTTGATCTCTGTCGGTTGTGGTAGGAAGCTACCAACCAGGAATAGCCGAGCAAGGGTCGGGCTCGACTGCCTCTGGGAGGACATTGATCCTTAGCGTTGGAGGGGCCGTAGGAGGCCTGCTAAGGATAACCGGACAGTGAACCTGTGCGGTTGCCTCTTGGCGAGGGCCTTGATCCCTGGCGTTGCGAGTAGGGAAGCTACCGGCCAGGGATAGCCGAGCAGGGAAGCCGCTCGGCTGCCTCTGGGAGGACTTTGATCCTTAGCGTTGGGGGGGCTGTAAGAAGCCTACTAAGGATAACCGGGCAGTGAAGCTGCGCGGTTGTCTCTTAGTGAGGGTTTTGATCTCTGGCGTCGTGGGTAGGCAACCACCAGCCGGGGATAACCAAGTGGGGTAGCCGCTCAGATGCCTCTTGCGAGGGCTTTAATCCCTGGCTTCATGGGTAGGGAGCTACCAGCCGGAGATGACCGAGCAGGGTAGCCGCTCGGCTGCCTCTGAGGAGGGCTTCGATCCTTAGCGCGGGAGGGGCTAGAAGAAGCCTATTAAGGATAACCGGGCAGTGAAGTTGCGCGGTTGCCTCTTGGCGAGGGCCTTGATCTCTGGCATCGTGGGTAGGCAACTACCATCCTGGGATGACCGAGCGGGGTAGCCGCTCAGATGCCTCTTGCGAGGGCTTTGATCCCTGGCGTCATGGGTAGAGAGCTACCAGCCGGAGATGACCGAGCAAGGGTCGGGCTCGGTTGCCTCTTGTGAGGGCTTTGATCTTTCAGGACGGGGACCGAGCAGGGTTACTTCCCAGTGCCTCTTAGCGAGGACTTTGATCCCTGTCGGTTATGGTAGGAAGCTACCAGCCGGGGATAGCCGAACAAGGGTCGGGCTCGACTGCCTCAAAGGAGGACTTTGGTCCTTAGCACGGGAGGGGCTGTAAGAAGCCTACCAAGGACCCCTGGCCGGGCAGGGTTACTGCCCGGTGCCTCTTGGCGAGGGCTTTTGTCCTGAAGGATAGCCGAGTGAGGGTCGGGCTCGACTGCCTCTGGGAGGGCTTTTGATCCCTGTCGTTTGTGGTAGGAAGCTACCAGCCGGGGATAGCCGAGTGAGGGTCAGGCTCGATTGCCTCTGGGAGGACTTTTTGATCCCTGGCGTTGTGAGTAGGGAAGCTATCGGCCAGGGATAGCCGAGCAGGGTAGCTGCTGAGCTGCCTCTAAGGAGGACTTTGATCCTTAGCGTTGGAGGGGCCGTAGGAGGCCTGCTAAGGATAACCGGGCAGTGAAGCTGCGCGGTTGCCTCTTGGCGAGGGCTTTGATCCCTGGCGTTGCGAGTATGGAAGCTACCGGCCAGGGATAGCCGAGCAGGGAAGCCGCTCGGCTGCCTCTAAGGAGGACTTTGATCCTTAGCGTTGGAGGGGCCGTAGGAGGCCTGCTAAGGATAGCCGGGCGGTGAAGCTGCGCGGTTGCCTCTTGGCGAGGGCTTTGATCCCCGGCGTTGCGTGTAGGGAAGCTACCGGCCAGGGATAGCCGAGCATGGTAGATGCTTGGCCGATTCTTTATGAGGTTTCGCCCGACCATCCCGTTGCAGGTATAGGGAACAGGGACGGTCGCGGCGAACGTGCGCGTAGCATGCGCATTGAACGTGTGGGGAGGCGAAGCGTCAGAGTCGCGTTGTTTCGATTCCGCCAGAGAAGGCTCAATGATCGCCGCGTGGCAGCGACTTTGTGAGCGAAAACGGGTGACTGTTGGGTTCCGTTGGGGCGCAGTGGGCTATATAAAGCTGAGGGAGCGCTGGTCCTTCCTTTCTTCACAAACAGATCGTTGAGAATGGAAGACTTCCCCTTTACCATCCCCGAAATCATCCACTTCGAAAACGTATACCTCTATGACCAGAACTGCGTCGAGGACACGGTGCAGTTGGTCTATGGGAGCATCGAAGACCACTTCGGCTGGCTGCTCCCCCGGCGCTCCCCTCTGCTGCAGCTGCTGACGTACTCCATCCGGAGGGCGTCGCCGGGGCTTTACAACCCCCTATCTGAGTAGCTCTATGATGAGGCCGTGGGCAAGCTGCGGTTTCTGAGGCGCTTTGGCCTGATCTTCGCGGGTCGGCTGGCTCGCTCGGTGGCACTCGTCCGTGAGTGCTACGAACTGAGGCTCGAGGTTAACGCGCGCGGGGGGAATCGAGGGCAGAGGCGGGATTTCGCGAGGCCTCGGCTGGAGGAGATCTTTACTGAGTACCATGAGCAGTGCTCTCTGCACTCCTTTCCCCCGCTGCTGTAATTTTCTTTTTCTTTTTGTATATATGGCTGAGGAGCCCATAATACCTTTTTGAATAAATAAGACATTTCCTTCTTTTTCGCAATGTTCCATTGATCTTTTATTAAATTAACAACAGACCCTGGGAAGAGTTTACATTGCCCTTAAAAAAAGTACATGCTAATAGATGACCTTATTAGCGTGGCCCGAGCTCCCCAGAAGCTTGTTGGTCTCCGTGCTCGGCACCGGGCATGGGGCTCCCTGGGCGCCGGACTGGTCATCTGCCGAAACGAGCATGATCTGGCCGATGGTCAGCTCGCCGGGAGGGGGACGCTGTTCCTGCTCGCGGTCGGCCTGCCACTTATCCCTCAAGTAGGCGGCGATGTGCCCTGATTAGATGAGCTCCTCGATGTAGTCCCGGAGTTGCTTACAATCCTCCGTGGCGTGGCCCAGCGTCCGGTGGAAGGCGCAGTAGGGGTCCCGGGTTCGCTTCGAGGCCTGACGCAGGATTGGAGGGAACTTGAAGAACCCCTCGCCCTGGGCCTCCTCTAGTAACACTGCGAGGGAGACGTTGAGCGGGGTGTACTCCTGAAACTTCTGGTGATAGGGCTGCTGACACTCCAGCCTCTCTTCTTGAGCCCTTTTCTTCTGGTCGGACTGTTCTGCTCCAGGGAGGTTCGCGTTCACATCGGACTCGAGCTGGACCTCGCGCTCGGTCCACGCCTTGACCTCGGCCATGGTCTTAGGCTGCGCCAATGCAAAGGAGCACAACCACTCCTTGTGCCTAAGACCAGATCTGAGCGCCGTGATAACGGTCTCGTCCCGGTGCTCGGGGACCTCGAGGAGGGCGTTGTAGAAGCGGGTGACGTAAGCTTTGAACGTCTCTTTGTCCCCGCTCTTAATTGTGAAGAGGTAGTCGACCGTGCGCTTCTGCCGACGGTTCCCGACGAAGTGGCCGAGGAACTGAGTAGCCAGCTCGTCAAAGGTCGAGATTGAGCGAGGTTCGAGTCCTCGGAACCAGTCCCGACCAGAGCGGATGAGGGTGGCTGGGAAGGCTCTGCACTGGGCGGCGTCGGAATGGTCCTGGAAGCTCATCCCCGCGGCGAAAGCATCCAAATGGCCTTTCGGGTCGGTTTTCCCGTCGAACAGAGAGACCTTCGGGGGCTTGTTGCACGAGGAGACGTGAACAGCGAGCAGTCCCTCGGTAAATGGCTTGGTGAGCGAGTCGGCGGCGTACTTAGCCCCGTCGCCCGGGAGGTGACCTTCTCGGCGTATGCCCTCGATCTTCTTCTCGAGGGCGTCGAGTCGGCCGTGGTACCCCGAGGATTCGGCGCCTTGTGATCCCTGGCCTCTGCTGTGGGAGATCTGCGTCTGGGCGCGGCCCCGGTTCCTCTTGATGAGGTTCCTCAGATCCCCGGATGAGGTGGCCCTCGAGCCGCCGTGGCGAGCCCCTTCTGTGCGACCCCGTCGAGGGAGGGGGTGTCGTTCATGCCTGGGGACAGGCGAGGTGACCGACATCTCCTCAGGAGGGTGAGGGTCGCAAGGAGGCTCGAGGCGAGGCGCTCTGGCGGCGGATCTTGGTGTGGAGCTGTGGAGCGCCCAGCGGGCCTCAGAGAGTATCGGCCCATGAGATCTGTGGCCATGGGACGTAGCCTGCCGGTGGTCAGCCGTGCCGACGAGGGCAGAGTCTTCTGGAGGTGGAGGAGAGGCGATCTGAGGCCCTGGCCCGTCTGTTTGGACGCGGACGAGCGCCTCCACGATGGACTGTAGTCGGTCTATTCGGCCGGCGAGGGCGTTGATGACGGTCGCCGGAGGAGGTTCATCCGCGCCTCAGGTGAGGGGGAGGCGGCGGCTGGTACCTGGATCTTCAGGGCGATCGCATGCCATGTGGATGGAGATCGGAATGCCAACTTTTGTTTTTGTTGAGTTTTATTTCCCACAGGCAGCGCCAGCTGATGGAGGTCCTTTTCGGGTCTCCGTCAGTTGTTGTCTTCCGTCGATCTCCCGGTGGATCTTGGAGGTGATCTCCTGTTGCGTGTGGGTCTCAATGGGTTTTGAGGAGATTGGTGGTTTTGAGGAGTTTGCGCCGAGTACTTGCAAGGAAGTCCCGGGATGGTTTGGTACCACCGAGGATCCTCCGACGATCAAGTCAGCACAAGATCCGAGCAGAGTAACGGCTAAGTGGGGTGAAAAAACCTTACTTGACCCCTTTGTGATGGGGGTTTATATAGTGGCGGCAGCACGCAGTAGCAGGCGCGAGAATCTCGCCGGCAGTTACACTCCTGACGTCACGCCCGCGTAATAAGCGGATCGCCTGTTAATGTGTATCGTGATGGCGTGGAACGTGGGATGTTACCGGCGGAGAATCCGCGCATGGCGAGATTTGCGGAGCGGCGGTTACGCCTGTAAGTGGTGGAGTTGGTCGGTCGGAGGGACCGAGGAAGATGGCCTTGGCGGGAGAGCTCGGGAACGAGCGGTAGGACCGAGGTATCTTGGTCCTGTGGTAGCTTGGAGGCGAGCTGAGAGGCCGAGGAGGCCAATTTGCAGGGGGCTCTCAGGTGAGCCAGCTTATGCTTGCAGGTCGGATACAGGGATGGCCTGGTCAGCCCCTGTGAACCCTTTCTTCTGAGTTCTGGGACACGTCATCTGCCGCGTGTCCTGATCTGGAAGATCGCCAATATAGAGCATCATCAACCAGATACAAGACCACATGGATTCATTTCCAAGGTATCGGGCTCGGAAATATGATTCAGTTTGGTGATTTGCAATTTTTTTTTTTTTACATAAGATTAAAGACATCGTAAGGATTTTGAAGATTTCTACGGTTGAACAAGATCAATTCTTGATGGGTGCAAATTGCTATTCGTGCTGAGGGAGGATTTGCTTAGGGCTTGATCCGCATAAAGTGCAACATTGAGCTTGCATGGGCCCTTGAAAGAGAAGGTATGAGGATGAGGATAATGAGTTATATTTAAATTTAAGGTAAGCCAGAGATTGTTAGGATTTTCATAAATAAATAGGTAATGTTTAAATAATGATATGATTCTTATATTTTGTCGAGGAATCCTTATTTGATTATGATTTATTTTATGATATAAATAAAGTTGTCTCCTTAACGAGTAGGAGAAATGTAAGAAGCAGAAGTCTCTCATCATCCTGTAGAAATAGATTTTCATAATAGAGAGACGTTAGGGCCATGATTGGCAAAATATCCCTCGAAGCCACCAAACTCTGATACTAATCGCCGGGACAATGCAGCATAAGACCTAACTGATTATCATATATATGAAGATCAATGAAAGACGGAAGTGAAAATAGAGAAGGAAACTGCAATTCAAGAAAGGTAAACAAACGACAAGAAATACACTAATATTTACTGCAGTTCGGCCATATACCAATCCACATGGAGAGCCAAAGATAATCCACTATAATACCCTACAATAGTGCTGTGCCTTATGCCTTCGTTAAATCCCTAGTTTTTTTTCGGCACTGGTCCGTAAACCCTAACCTAAAAACGCGAGCATGTGCGCACGCACACATCACACACAACACACGCATGCACCCAGAGGACCCACGAATTTGTCTTGAAAGAGTTAATTTATGGCTACTTCCCCTGCTAGGGTTACTGGGGTTCGAGTTCGAGTTCGAGTTCGAGCCCCGCAATCTACGCAACATGGAAAGTACCTATACCAAGTGAGCTATTGCTCCTTGATTCCTTATACAAAGTTTTATATAGAGACCGCCTTATACAAAGTTTTATATAGACACCATTAATACTCAGCCATCCCTAAGCCTTTAACCTTAGAGAATCGATCCTTATACCTCTCTACTCAAGATACATTCCTCATGAACTTCTTTATGACTTCTCCAAAATAACCTTATGAGAGCCATTTTTATTTATAGCAGAAGATATGATAACTCCCAAATAAACAAGGATTACTTAATCTTATCAAATATAACATCCTTATCTTTATTTAAATAAAAGTGTTCTTATCCTTCTCAATTACTAGCTTCATAATTTAAATTTAAACCAAAATCTCAACCAAAGACGGTTCAGTAAGGTTAAAGGTCAAAGTAAGAGACGAGGCAGTCCTGCCATATGGGTTTTGTATAAAAATCTAGAGAAGGTATAAGGGTGAAAAACTCCTGTACTCTTATTATTACAGTGGATTTCTCTGGCTTTCTATGCGTGTTAGGTATATTGGAGACCCACGTTAAATATCGATGTCCTTCTTTGTATGTATCAGGGATAAATGTATCTATTGGCCCATCTTCACATGTTTTGATGGTAAAAGTCTTAGCTTTTTAACTAGAGAGAAAAACGGCTGAAGTGAAGAAAATATCTTAACATGTTGTTCCTACAATAGATGTCATTCTCTTTTTTCTTTTCTTTTCTATTTCTAAAGTTGCATATTGTCCTTATGTTAATGGCTATTTGTTTTATCTATAAAATGGAGTTGATAGAGCAAAAGAATTGTGATAAGAAGTGCATAGGTTCAAGAAAACAGAGGGGATTAATACAATTCATCTACGTTATTAAAAAGAAAAGAGAAAAAATACTGCTATTTAAAAAAAAATCGTTTCTTCTTTCATTATTTTCTTTGGCCACATTTTGACTAACATTACATGATAATTAGTAAAAGATAGGTTGTATATCTAACCATTAAGTTTCCATTAATTGTTAAACTACATGTAGAATGCTAACTTGTGAAAAGAGAGAACAGTGTTTAAGGGAAAAGGTTGGTAGACTGTGAATTATCATAAGTTGGTGAAAGTCCAAGGGATATAAGGTAAGCAAGTGTGGACTTGTTGGATGCAATTTTATTTAAATTCCAATCCAATTGGATTTTTCATTTTTCTGAAGTCCACCAACCCTGATTGCTACATCCAACAACTCATAATTGCTTTGAAAATTTCCAAGACTCATAATTTGCTTATTTGTTTGAATCATGCATTCCCATTAGTTTGGATTGGGTCCCACAATTAAAATGTGTTGGCATGTTAGGCGTTCCTACCTCAGTTGGAAGGTGAATCCAACATTGTGACTTCCATGTCTCGATCAAAATTAGGTCTTGAATTTTTTTTTGAAGGATTTAAAATATCTTGCAAAGTTTGGTGGTTGGAGTAAGAGTTATTTGCACATTGTAATTTATAAATAATTAGACATGGTGTAAAATAAATGGGAGATGTGTGTAAGGCTCCTCTTGCTCAAGGGTCAGCCCATTATCTCGTTTGTGTAATGCTTCTTTTTCCATTGGGTTAATTTGCATTCCTCTATCTATGTTGATTATTTCATTTTCTTTGCATGCCATATTCTTTCTCCTTTCTCTTAAATGACTGGTAGAGGGATGTTAATTATCTGTGAAAAGTTTTTGGCTTGAAATCACCATCCTGAAGTGAAAGAGGAAAAATTATAATAATTCACTTCCGATTAGCTTGCTTAATAACCTAAGGAATTCGCAAGACGGTTACTCTCTGAAATATTTGAGCTTTGTGGCTCAAAAGTTTTATTTACGCATTATGATTTTTCTTTATGTTAATATATGAACATATATGAACATCCAGATCGATAGATGTTAAATTTCGTGCTCAACCATCCAATGGAGAGACGCGATCCGGCGAGTAACACTTGTCTTGAGGCATAATATTTGCAAAGATATATGAAAGTAAGTATTGCACTTTTTTCTAATTTACTTAAGCTAAGGGTTTTTTTTTGTTTTTTTGCTTTTTTTGTTTTTGCTGAAAGAAGGCTTTTTAAAGATTCCATGATTACAGTGGCTTTTTAAAGATTCCATGATTACAGTTGCTTTTTAAGTTTTTTGGTCTCTGTGAAGAATTTTCAGATCGAGCTCATTAGTTGAATGAGATTGATGTACCTCTGGATATAAAATTCATGAAAATAAGTATCATGGTATTTCCATTTCAATTTTTTTTCCATTTGAAATTTGGTATTTTAGTTATTAACTTTACAGTTACAATTATAAGTAGAAGTCCTTAGATAATGTCATTAATCAACAAAAAGTAAAAAATAGAAAAAGTTGAGGATTGGAGATTTCCAACTCATCCATAAGACAAAAATAAGAAAATGAAAAGTGAACAATCCTCATTCTCATTCTCATTCATTATATTTTCTCTCTCATGCTCAAAACCTTAAAAGAGATGCACCTTATAAATCTATAAATAAGACCTTATATATTTATTATTTTGTATAACTGATAAAATTTTCGATTCTAATATCTCTACTATTATCTCTATCTCTATTATTATAACCACAAAACTTGAGGGTCCCCAAATTGATTTTACTTTGACAGTCTAACACGGCCTCAAATAACACCACATCAACACTAAGTAAATTAAATGTAGATTTTTTTGACAAATATTTAATAAATACAATCATAATCAGTTATACTATACAATTATCTCTACTGATCTTAAATAACTACTAGAATCATTTAGAAAACAAATTAACCACTCCCATATAAGTTTTAATCTTCTCTATTTTTTTTGAATTGAAATTAAATAAATTAAACATAATTTTTATTTGAACACATACACTGCACGTGCAAGATCCTAGTGGAAACGATTTCTTCGAGTCTTTTCTCACTTTAATCATAAAACTTGGGCGCTTAATTTTAAATTACAATTGAACTAACAAATATGCGTTGAGTGACATGTGTCATTCTTATAATTAAAAAGAAATCAAGAAAAAAGATATATAAACAAAAATTACATAAAAGATATAAAATCAATTTAATATAATAACTATTTATCTAATAAAAAATACTTTTGGATCACGAATTAAAACTAACCTGATGTGTTGAAAGTTAAAACTACGTCCATTAAACCACCATGTAAACAAATGTTTTTGATATGTATTTTTCTTTTTCTTAGGATTAAGGAGATTTTTTCCCCATGTGATTTTCAAGATTTTACTTTTGGATGATCAATTGGCCCTCAATTCTAATTTTTATCCTTTTTTTATACTATTTGTATTTGATCATGATAACATAACAAGACAGTGAACACATATATTCTCAAAAATTGATATATATCTTCATTGACAGAGATATGTTTTGCTTAATTTTCTTATCTACAATACAAATTATATATAAACATGCATCCCACGTGCAATACACCGGTATTAAAAATTCTAGATTTTTAAGTATGATTGTATATGGTTTCAGGCCCTAGGTAAAATATTTAATTTATTTGTCAGCAAAATGTATAGCTGCAAGAAGGGGAAAAAATTAAAAAGGACAAAATGTAACTTATATTCCTAATATTGTTTAAACGGGCCACAATTTAAACGGGCCACAATATTTTGAAAGGTTTAGGGCCATAGTTTGCAAAGGCCCATCCGATCTTACCACTAACATAAACCCTAGAAAACAACGAAAATTGGAGACAAGAAACGACGACGACAAAAGGATCACAGACAGGATGTGCCAAGGGCAGCGAGTTCACGAGTCGCTCGATGCCACGCCGGTGACGGCGTCGATCGAGATGGCTAGGGCGCTGGCGGCGGCAACGGCGGCGTCGTTGGAGATCGAGGAGACCGACGCCAAGATAGCGGCGCTGAGGGCGGAAATCGCTGCCGTCGAGGTCCAAATAGCGGCGATAAGCGCCGAGCGGGCGGCGCTGGTTGCTGAGATTGAGGAGGCGCGCGCCGAGGACGCCCGGATGCGGCTCGAGATTTAGACGGTAACTGTTCAACAAATCCTAACCCTAATTCAATTGGTTTATCCATCGATTTTGCATGGAAAAAGATTAAAAAAATTTAAGATTTATAGGAAGAGCTTTTAACTGTACGTATAGATTGCACTACATTAAAAAAAAAGAGTAATCGGATGAAACATGCAAAAGATAGATTGCACGGATAGATTGCAGGGACACTTCCAATGGGTGGTTGTATCCGTGTCTGACACATATTGGACACCGACACTTACAAGACATTTGCACGACGCTAGGGGTGTAAACGAGCCGAACTCGAGCCAGCCAAGCTCGGCTCGAGTTCGGCTCGTGGTTCTTTTTGTCGGCCCAAGTCCGGCTCGTTTAGTTAATCGAGCTAGAGATGCTCGGCTCGAGTCCGGCTCGATTAAACATGCCCAGCTCGTGTTTGGTTCATTTGTGGCCCATTAAGTAAACGAGCCGAGTTCACGAGCCGAGCTCAACTGAGCTCGGCTCGTTTTCAGCTCATTTACTCATATTAATAGTATCTTCCAAGAAAAACACATAATTAACAATAATGCTTAAAACTCAGGGTTTTGAGATATGGAAAAATTAAAAAACATTAACATCTAGGGCATTGAATGGGTCTAAGTGCTGGGTTTTATATTTATCTCAGTACACTTTATATACTGTCATTTAATTGAATTAAGTGTTCTGAGAGTTGTATAGAATCTGCTATATATTACATATTACTGTTTTTTTTCAAACTGTGTAACCCAGCCGAACCCGAGTCAATACCGAACGAGCCTGGCTGAGCTCGAGTCCGGCTCGTTTAATAAACGAGCCAGGCTTTCTGGCTCATGTCCGGCTCGTTAATAAATGAACCGAATTTGAACGAGCTGATACCGAGCCGAACCTTAATCGAACCCGAGCTGGCTCGTTCAATTACCATCCCTACACGACGCACAACAGACGTGTTTTATATATGTCATATATATATATATATATATAATATGTGTTCTATGCGTGCCATATGGGTGTAAACATATTTTAATATTTCTCAACCATGCATCATGATGTTAAAATGAAGGGTAAATTGTCAAAACCCCTCAAGCATTTTTTTTCCGTTGTCAAAAACCCCGGCCTCAAAACTGTAGTCAAAACCTCCCTAAAAATGTTTTTAGTTGTCAAAAAATCTCTTACATGTGATATCCAGAAGTTTCATGCTGTATCTAGTTTCCTGCGATATCTAAGCAGTAAACAGTTATATCTAAATGGTTGCTTGTGATATCTAAATAGTTTGTATGAATTAGTTAGATATAGCAGGCTGCTATGTAGATACTGCAGGAAAAATTTCCGAAGGGTTTTGACTACCATTTCGAGGTCAGGAAGTTTTTGACAACTAAAAAAAGTGCTTGGGGTTTTTCGACAATTTACCCTAAAATGAATTATTAGCCGATAATAGAACATATAACATCACCTTATTGACAAAACTGATGTTTAAATCAACATGATTTTTTGTGCATGTAAAACATAACGAAAAGTCTAGACCATCAATTTTGATAGCATTGCATGATATTTTAGGCCAACGGGTCACCTTAGGAACATCCGCAGTCCTATATACACATACATGGTTCACAAAAATACGACAAGAGTGTGGTTGTCATAATCCTAATAATAATCTGTTGGCATCCTCCAAATTCTCTTAGACTATAATGAAGTCTAAAAGAAGATGAAAATTTGATATAGTTGTTATATGGAATTATGTTCAACTTTTATGCACAAATATAGCCAAAACCGAAATCTACATTCAACAAACAAATCGTCAAAATTTTAGAATTCAAGTCGGAAATCTGCTTAGTACATCTTCTTTTCTTCCACATCTTATAGAAAACTTTACAATGTCTGAAACAAATTATTTTTGAACTATACAACTTAAGAATGAATTACAAGTAAAGCTCGAGGCAAATCTGTATATAACAAAAGCTATAGACACCGCCTGCATACTTTCTCCATAGACACATAATCCAAAGGGAGAATATTGTGAAAACTGAACGTGAATAGAACAAGATCTCTCCAAATATATTGACATAAGAAATCGCGACTGGTTCCAAAGCTGGCAAAGTTTCGACCCCATTACTTTGTATATCTTTACTGTCAGAAGCAGCCTCTACATTCCGAAATTGAACTTGTAGATCAAGAACTTGCATGTTTTGCTAGCAAGATCACCACTTTGATAGGATAGGAACTTTCACAAGCTGCCCGTGAAAGTTCTATTATGATTGTTTCACGAGTATAAACAACCCTGGGAACCATAACGATAGCCCATATGCCCATGAGCTCAAAAGAAATTTTGAAATCATAAGCAAAAAGGCCATCAAAGGAAAAAAAATAAAATCTTATATTAGGAAAATTTAAAATTAGAAAAGAAATTTCAGAATTTAACAAATCAGATTTCATATCTTAGTTGATTGTCTTTCGTTTTGATATCCCTCTTTCTTCTTGCAGGATTATTGTCCTCCATTTGTTTCTATGTATCTAATTTGCAATAGGGCTTGTTTGATTTCATTATCGTGCAGATTCGGTTGATATGTGTTCCTTCTCGTTCCGCAGAAGCAAATGTGTAAATAGTTTGCTGTGCCGGTAAACACCTTGCAGGCCAGTGCATCAAAAACTCGTATCTATTTTAATGTTTTTGTTTTGAAGATATGGACAATTTGATATGCAAATAATTAGAAGATTTTTAGAAGTGCTGCATGCATCCATTTTGATTTGATCATAGATAGATCATTGTATACAGGGTTGCAAATTTTAACTGTTGCCTTAACCATGCCTTTTTCGTCTCCTTTTGTTTTTGTGATTCCATGAGGGTTAACCTTAAGAGCTATTTTTTTTTGGAACACGATGTAGGTAGAGCCGCATGCACACAACCAAAACACGCGTTCAATGTAACTTTAAGTAAATATATCATGGAAAATTTATGCTCGTTTCTATCGTCATAAGCAGTCATAAGCAACGGACACCACTGCTTGAGCAGAATATTCTAGCTTATTGTTCTTGGGAATCAATGTGTGGTTTTAAAACGATTATGTCAACATCTGATTCCTAATTAACATTTTATGGATTAAACAAATTACCTCATGGTTACGATAATTACAATGGGAACTTCTTGGATCTTTCCTACATTTGAGTGAAACAACCAAAAGAAATGATGTTTAGAACAAATCAAATGATCTTGTTGAGTGCATAGAGTAAATACAAATTCCTCGACTATGCATCAAAAGAGAAAAGACGAATCCTAAGAATTTGGACATGCTTATAGTTCAGATGACATAGGATTGACTAGTTCTTGATAGCCAATCCCAGGATGTTTCTATTGTAGAAAACTAGCTTTGCACCCGTATAAATTAAGGGTAATGGGATGTTGAAAACTACTTTAAAACAGTTGAAAAGATTATAAGATATATTTCTATTTTAAATAAGATTTGAGAATCTTATCTAAGTTCGAATAGAGGAGTCATGCAAAGTAGTAGTTATAACCCCTTTAGTGTGTTGGGTGCGCTTAGTAAGCGGTGATCTAAGTGGTGATCCTAAATCTTATGAAATATTATCAATCTTGTTTTGATATAAAAAAATATTTTCAAGAATGTAGGATTACCATGGTAATCTGATGTGCCCAATTATGGAAATCTTATTTCCACCCAGGTTATTGTCTATCTAAAATTATCCCCAAATATTTCCATCTAACACAAAATTTGCCACAACTATCTCCGGTCGTCCGCCGTCGGCCTTTCCCTGCTGCCCCGTGTCGACCGGCTTCCCGCTGCCGCCATCCTCCGCTGACCATCCAACGCCGCCCTCCGGTCACTTGTAGGGGCTCTACGCACTGGTTGTCTCTCACTGGCCATCCACAGCGGCGAGACTGGTTGACCACACCAATCCACCGGCGAGAAAAACGATAGCTCATCATTGTTGAGATTTTGAAGTATGGTTAGAAAACATAAGTAATGATATCTGTTACTACACAGATAAATGTACATGATAAAAATAAATAACTCACAATCTCTCCGTTAATTGACATCTTCTTAGATAGATTGTTTTGGTTGATGCAAGAATCCATGAGCATAAGGATGAAAAAGTAGGACTTGTTGTAGGAGGCCGAATAAAGTCATCCAACATCTTAAATGCAACACGACATACTAGATTTATATGTTGCATTGAAAGTCATTTCTTACATCAACAAATAGTATACTTGTTGAAATTCTATACTTGTTTCACCAAATAGTATACTTGTTGAAATTCTATACTTGCTTCACCGTATATACCAAATTCATTTGTTTGTTTGCCTGCAGTGATCCTTCACTTCACTATTAAAGACACATGGTTTGACATAAATGATTGTCCTTATAAATGAACTTGTTCTGCGTAATTTATGACTATGACTATGGTGGTTGAAACATGGCAAGAAGCGTAAATTGAATTATTGTAGACAAAATCCGTGCTTTCACATGGGTATCAAATGATCACAAACAATTTGATGGTAAAATTGGCATCTTGCAAAAAGCCGGTGGTGTCTAGCTTTTTAATATGTATTTATATAGATTGATGTTTCATTTGATGATATAATTTGTTTATTATTGTCACTGGAACAAAATAATTCATTAACTCTGTGCAATTCAGTTGTGGCTTTTCTATCTATTGACACAACTACAAGGATTATTGATTGTTGATTCCTTGGACCTTTGTGAATCTAAAGTATATATAGTTTCCAATTGTACATAGTTTATGCAGTTCCATGCAGTTCCTCTTCAAAGGAAAATGACGCCGATTTAATTTTGTATTTTTGAATAAGAAAAGCATATATAGTTTGATTGTATTTATCAAAAGAAATGGTGAGAAAAAGGACAGCCAGCTAATGATTATATAGAAACATCCTAGCTTCCAATATATTTCTTAGATGTTGTCACGCTACCGATTGATTAGGAAATGTTTGTATCGAAATAATTGAGCAAATGACAACATACCGAAACAATAAGAATAGAGGATGGATAGTACACAGTGTTTCCTACGGGTTGACAGACGCACGGCAACACACAATTTGTGCAACACAATTCGTGCATCCATGTCGATTTGCTTTTTCTCATGCTTACCAAAAAGATATTGAATTCGTAATACAAAACTATAGATGGATCAATAAATAGCGTGTTGTTTAGGAAATTCCTAAACAACAATTGATGTATACCGTTTTATCATAACAGTTTCCGGCTGAAGTTAAAATTCTTGGTATGGAAGATAAATACAACAAACATCCCGACACGCAAACACGGGTTCTTTTCAGTTTCAGTTGTTTTGTACCCTAAAATATACAGACTTTATTAATTTCTAAACCATTGTTTCCATTTAAACATAAAATCCCATATTTTCTTTCGAAACAATCAGCGAGGGAAACCTGATCCAACATAGATCAGATTCTTTTTATTCTTAATTCTTTTGAAACAAGCTACCCTTCAGCTGATCTATATATATTATATATATATATATTTAGCGGGCACCTCCTAATTCCTATTGAAGAGTTCGACATACTTTTCGATAACACGCCTGGCCTAGTAAGAGGCCACGGCCGCAGCCATCGCTTTCCTATTAAACCCGTCCAATCCTCGGTTGCCACCTCCGCCACTGCCTCCATAACTCACTCTATTCCCCTTCTTCTTCTGGCCACCTTTCTTACCATTATTCATTGCAACCGATTGTTTCTTAGTAGACGCAACCGCTGCTGCGGTTTTGATTTCACCACCAGCCGCCGCCACTCCAATATCTCTCACCCCGCCACCCTGGGATAGAATCCTCTCGATCCCAACATACCCAAGCGACCTCGCGATCTGCATAGCTGTCGCATTCTTCTTCGTCCGCGCCTGGGTCTCGGCCCTGCGCTTCACGAGCAGCTCCACCGCCTCGGCCTGCCCGGCCTCGACCGCACAATGCAATGCTGTGTACCCCTCCTCATCCCTAGCATCGATCTCCGCTCCTTTCTCCATCAGACCCTTCATCACCTCTACTCTCCCTTTGAGCCCTGCTCGCATCAGCGCGGTCCATCCGTTCTGGTCTCTTCCGTTCACTGACGCTCCCCTCTCGATCATCTTCCCGACGGTTCTCGGTTCTCCTTTTCTTGCCGCCAAAGCCAATCCGTCGGAGAACCTTAAGATGCCAAACAGTCTCCCGTGCCCGCTTTCTGCTGCCACATCATACGGTGTTCGTCCTAATAAGTTTCTCGTCTCTTTCAGCCCCGCATAGCCTTTGGTTAACAGAAGTTTCACCATGTATTCATCTCCTGATGAGGCGGCTACGTGGAGAGGCGTGTCGCCGTGGGGACCACCTCGGATGTCTGTGCATGCACCGCCGGCAAGCAGAAGGCGGGCACAGTCGCGACGGTGCTCTTCTGCTGCTAAATGCAGAGCCGTGAGCCCGTCAGTGGTTAGAGCGTTCCCGTCGGCACCTTTCAATAGTAACAGACGCATCACCTGTTTTATTTATTATTTAAATAAAACAATTATTGTTATTAAACTTTGTTAATGAGTATGACAAAAATTTTAAGAGAATAATTTAAAGCTTGAGTAAGAAATGAAATATTTGTACACTCAATGTTCTGCTTCCTCAAAAAATTTCTTTTCGGAGTCCAATCATAGGCTGCTCCGAGCCACATCAATTGGCTACTCCAAACCCACATGCGTCTGTTTCCTCAATTTTGTTATTTATTAAGATTTGCTCACCTCCAAGTGCCCACCGGCAGCAGCAAAGTGTAACGCTCCCCACGAAGAACCTGTTGGTTTCTTCGTCGATGCGCCGTGAGCTAGCAACAGCTCAACGATCAGAGCTTCTCCGACCGCGGCTGCTTCCTCGAGCGGCGAACGACCTCCCGGGCTCCGAGCTTCTAAATCGGGATTGAATTCTAGTAGCAACTGCACCAAATCAGCACGACATCCAGAGATAGCTAAATGGAGCAGCGACCTCCCCGACGGATCGGTAGAATCGGCTGGATGCCATTCCGGATCACTACGGTCCAACACTTCACGAACCCGATCCATTAAACCTTCAGCTACCAGTCTAGCCAGCACGACCGACCCCACAAAGAAAACCTTAAGACTGCTATCAATAAACACTTGTTTCTTCCTCGTCGTGAACCAATCATTAGGGATCGTATCGTAACTAGACGTCGAGTTCTTGAACGCAGCGCCCGGGACCACCACACTATCAAGTAGGAACGAGTCGGTCGAGCCGGGGAACGATTCGGGGAGCGACGAGTTGAGGGGGAGGATGTAGGTGACTTCTAGGGTTAGGGTCGCGAGCGGTGGGATGATGCCGGATTGGGGACGGACGGAGTACCGGGTCCGGTTCATAGGTTGGAGACGGAACGCGACGGGCATGGTGTACATGGCGTTGCGGAGGGTCAGGTTGCCGGAGCATCGCTGGCCAGGCTCGATTCGGATCGCGACCTCGGATGATGGCTCTAAAGTTATTAGCCTATCCATTATTATGACGAGAAATTAACTCTCTTCAGGCTGAAGACAGTTAGAAATGAAGAATGAGGTTTTGCTAGAGAGTTGGAAGTTAAGTTAACTGCCGGCTTTGTAACGAGAGGGGTTGGTGTGAACAACAAGGGTTGAGTACAAAGAGTTACAAGCCCAAAGGGTATTCTATGCTGCATAGGAATGTAAGAAAAGGTCAAATTAGTTTAGGTTATAACAAACGGTAAAGTTTTTATATCAATATCTCAAATTATATATCTATCTCTGCTCTGCTGATGCAAAGACTAGGGACGACCATGTCACACTCTCATCTTTATTTTATATTAATACTTTATTCTTAGATGGTGTACATCATCTATTTTCTTGTACATGTGACGCATATTGATACGCATTAGCATTAAACAATCGAGACTTAAAAAGATTTTTAATGAATTTTAGTTAGGATAATAGATGCTTTGAAAATTTTAGTTAAAAATAACGAAAACAGCCACATCGATCCTTGAAATAATAAATGGGTAAAAATTATTTTAAAAATTCTTATACTGTACGGTCGTATCCCAAAATTACTATAAAGCACGACCCTCTTCCTAACTTTGTTACGTGTGATTGATGTGTCTCAACCATTGCCTAGATGCCTTGTACATATAAAAGAAATAATTTGAGCATAGTATTGACAATTTCAATGTTTTAAGTCCTCTAGCTTTGTGAAAACTGATGCTGAAAAGACAATTCTCAACACTACTTAAAAGTTCTTAATTCTTTTTGTCTTCTTTGTTTCAACTCATGGTTTTGGATGCTTGGGAAAAATCTCTACTTGACATCAAGGGAATGTTTGGCAATTGAAAAGTGAAATTAAAGTAGGAAAGTGAAATACAAAAAAATGAACAAAAATTCTAATTCTAGTTTGTTTTGCTAAAAAGAAAATAGAAAAGAAGTATATGGGGCAATGAAAGGTAAGATAAGATAGTTTGGTTGGAATAATAGAAAGTAAAAAAATAAGAAAGTAGAGTAAAATAGAATATGATAATAATAAATTAATCACTTTATTTCACTTTCTTCCCACTTTTTTCATTTTGAGCAAGAAAATGAAATGGCTTAAAATGCACACGTGGCACGAAAATGAGAAAGTACTTTCTTTTTTACTTTCTTCGTTACAAACAAATAAGCTTTTAAAAAGTAAAACTCAATTTCTAACTTTCTCTTCCGCTTTCTATCTTCCAAACACTTCCTAAAGCGAGTCCTGAATTTCCCTCAATTACCACACTATAGGGCCACGTGGCTCTTGGAAGCGCCACTTGTTAGAAGTTAGTTCTAGGGTCACAACATTTGCAGACCATAGCGGAATAGCGAATAAAAATTCGAGAACATAGAATCAAAGACTAATCCCAAAATCATCCAAACACTAATAGAAGTAAAAAACTAGTAAACTAAACTATAAGTTTAGAGGCTATAACCTTTATAGCGTGTCCACCCAATCATGGAAGATCTGAGCTAGACTCCGTTGCCGTAGGAACGAGCTTGCAAATGGACTTCCTCACCGAAAATGATCCACATCGAGAAAAATCCCAACTCAAGTTTCAACTTCATCAAAAGAGCAAGTCTTGTGAAGTAATTCTGCATTCATGATTTTGTCTTCAAAAGAGCAACCCTTAGGCGTACTATCATGACATATAGTCGCGGTCTAAATTGAGAATTCCTTTAAACATACTACAACGTGACATGTAGTTATGACCTAATTGGAGACTTGTTGTGTATATTTGGCCAAGTTGGAAATAAGAGCATGGAACAGACGGACAAGGGGCACTACGAATGGATTTAGCGTTGGAAAGGTTACTTAAACTTGCAAATACCATTTCTATGTCCTCCTAATCTCCATTACTTCCGATTATTCCAATATCATTTCAATGATGACACAAGGCAAGCACAAGAATAATTCTAACTTTACTAGCCAATTCTAACCCTAACAAGTTCTCTTGAATATAGAAATACACAAATACTTAGGATAGCTCTAACACACTTGTACATTCTTATTTGACTCGTCTAAAATAAGAATGAAGCACTAACCATCTTCCAGTGGACGACCCGTACTCAACCGGCTAGATACATGCGAAACCGTCTTAATTGCGGTAAGTAGAACACACAGAACTTCATAGCTAAAACATATCAATCAAATGACGCCATTGCCGGGGAGACGACAACATATTTCTTTCTTATTATTCGGGTTATTATCTTTGTGTATATTTCCAAAACTATAAAAATTTCAAAACTTAAAAAAAACTATAAATATAATAATAAAAAAACCATCTTGTTATTTTTGATAATTTTTGTGTGAGTTTGCAGGGAAGTCTGGAGCAAATACATTGATCAAATTAAGAAACAGAGGACTGGAACCAGAATAGCAGAAGATCCAGAGCACAGTGCATAAATTTGAAGTTTCAACTCCTCAAGACCTTCGCGAATCCGCGGCCGCAAAGAAAGAAGTGACGGCGTTTCCGCGACCAATTTTGGCTTTCTTGCCCCCAATTTTTCTCAGATCGTTTCTCTTCTCAAGAAGTCCTTTTTGAACTCTACTGAGTTGCATTTTCTGCAGATTTCTTTGCACAAATAGCACCGCTAAAATAAAAATAAGATAGTATTATTTAGATTTTGTTTGTTTATCGCTTTGCATCAAATAAATATGGACATTAAGGGGCTTTAACCCAAATTCAGATTAGATGGGAATTTCATTACCCTTCCTAAGCCTCGAAAATCATAAAATGCATAAGCATCACCATTGAATTAATAAAAAGTATTTAGATCAAGCCAATTAAGGACTTGTCGCACTCAATTAGGATAAGTGAAGGTTGTGGGGATTCTGCTGTTTATCTAAACTTGACTTTGTGGTGTTTAGGCTAGGTAAGTGAGGAGGTTACTCCAAATTAGGCCTGCTATTACGGTGATTTGTATAGCGGATACCTCTCTTACCTCACTTGTACTTACCTGGTTACAATTGGCAGTGAAGAGGCACTTACAGGGCTATCCTGCAACTTGTTGCTTGGAAGTCTAAGAGCGGTCTAGTTGGACTTTAAAGACTCTAGCTCTAGGTGTTGATTGTGTATATTGTGATTGTGATTATGATTGTTTGAGTCTGTATTCCGTTTTATCCAAAAAAAAAACTTACTATTTACCACCCACCTTTCATCCCTCTTTTTTTCACCTCTCTTATCATGGATAACCTTAACCGACCGACTCTTACCGAACGTTGCTAGCTATAACCAGATATTTTATTATACCATTCTTACTTTGGTGAAACTTCCAACAGTGCATCCATACTCAAAATTTCCTTGAGGGATAGGATTGAGGCTTTGAAAATAAACAGTTGGACATCACACTCAAATTCTTATTAATCATCTCAAACTTTCACAACTTCTCCTGTTGAGGCTAATGTGAAAACTCGTAAACCAAGTCTATTTTGGACCATATTAAACACGTCCGTAGCCGATCTTTCACACCGTTCACTACTCAAACTTCTTTAGGACAACAATTCCAATTCTCTTCATATCAAAATGTTGATCCTGATCTTGTCTATAACAATTGGACACAACCATCCACTTCCTATCGACAGTACCAAATTTTCACACCTTACCTTGTTGATACTTCATGTTCTAAACCTATGTCCATTGCCTAGCATATCGAAAATGCCCATCGCCAACAGTTCAACCATTTCCAATCCCACCCAACTTTCACACCGTCCCTAGACTGAACATCAAATTGGGGGTTCCACGTTTCTAAATGAATTTGACTCTTTTGAAACTCTTTCATAGACCGTGTCTAGTTTTGAAGTAGCGTTGGAATTGAGTAGTGAACAGGGATCCCTTCTAGTCAGACCAACTTTTTTGATCTCAACACCTTCCATCCTGAAATCCAATCGAATGAATTTGATGATCAACCGCTTGATAATATAATTGATGAGGTACCCAATCATGAGTGTGAAAGAGAGTTATACATCATTTCAAATCAAACATATTCTTATCCAACTAATTTTGACATGTCAAGTCTTGAAATCCTATCAAGTGAACTTAGTGAAACGTCAATTGAGGATGACATAATTGATGACATTTTAGAGAACTATTCGTTTGATTTGATTGACGGTGCTAGTGAGATTAGTATTGAGGATATCATTGAAAATAACATAATCGATGCGTGATGTGAGCACGAAACGTTTGATTTACCCGATTGTGAAGGAACCTTTTCAAGTGAAACCGATTCCATTCCTATTGGTCTCTACATCTCAAATCTACAAAACCACCCGAGCGAGATTTGTAATCCACCGAGTGAAATCCAAGACTGTGATGAGGTGTTTGAGACAATTAAGTTTAACTTGATTGAGGATATGAATGTTGGGAAATTTTATGAAGATGGACCTATAAATATTTTTCCCAAACCTCATTTTAATCTTGATGTTATTGATGATGAATGTGTGGATGAGGTTAATCTTAATATTGTTGATAATGAATGTGTGGATGTGCTTAATCGTGAGGGTAGTTTTGAGAATATTTTTGAGGATGAACTCGTTTTATTGGATGAATCGGATTCTCCGGTTCATCATGTCCCTTCCGTTGATTGTGAACATCCTCCTGAACATTTAACCAATACCATTCCTCAGTTACTTCCCTTCATCTTTTCCATCGACCTATCTAAATTGCAAAATGACTTTTCACCTTCATCTGGTTCACCAATTTCGGTCACCCCATACTTTCTTACGAATCTTGAGAAATTTGATCCCATCTCGAAAAATATTGATAAATTAGTACAGATGGAAAATTCTAGATTTACACTTCAATCATTAGCAACTGCACTAATTTATTCAATTATTTTAAAATCTCAAGTTCGTACTCCATTTCGTTCATCCACTTCATTTCTTTCTCTTATTCATTCCCCCTCCCATTTCCGTCTACCGAGACCGTATACCACTTCTGTTCATACACAATCTTGCGTAATCTTTACTTTCTTTCTTTATGCATTGTTTCATCAACCCTAGTCTTATTTGATAAAATTTTTGAATGGTTGGTGTTAACTTTTGGTCTGTGTAAGGCTTGTATAGACTGATGATATCCCTTCCTCCTAACTTGGAATTTCAACGCTTAACAGTGGAAACACTGTTTCACTAAAGTTTGAGGGGATCTTTTTGTGTATATATATTTTGTTTTCCTTTTCTTGTATAAAAAAATAAAAAAAGAAAACCGACAATTTTGTCCCTATTTGTATGGCATGACAGTGAGAGCACTGTCCAGTTTAAGTTTGGGGGTATGCTTGATGATTTCTCTATCCTTGCATTCATTTTGCATTGCATATATATTTAAAACCCATAAAAATAAAAAAAATTCCAGAACATAAAAACTTTGTCGTCAAATTAGTTAGTAGGGTAACTTAAATTTTATTCTAAAAATTTAGCATGATAGGTTAGAAATAATTAAATTCTAGGCTTAGGAATTGAAAAAACTAAAAATAATCCTTCTTGAGTTTAACCGTAGTAAATATACGTCCTTACAGATTTTTTAGAAATAAGTAATCTTGAGTTCAGTTCTTGAGTTAAGTTAAGATGAAGGGAAAATATTGAAAATTTTATTGAAGAATAAGTCTGAAAAATAGTTTCTATTCTTGAGTCCAAATTCAGAAAATATATACCCTACAAACTTCACTTACACACCTTGAAATTTGGGATAGTAGAGGATACCTAAAAATATCCTTGCTTGAAAGCCTAGTATGAAAAAAAGGTATTTAAAACTAACCACCAAAAGAGCGTCGCTGAAAAAATATATCCGGTCTTAAAAGAATATATATATATATATATATATATATATATATATATATATATATATATATATGTATGTATGTATGTATTTAAAGACCTGTAAACTGCTATTTACGCCTTAATAAACTCACGCATTCGGTAATCGGCTGATTAGTGCCCTGGAGAGCAATAGTAGTCGCATGAAAGATGTGTGAGCGAATCCGCCTATCATTAATAAAAAGAAGTAGTATTAGGTATTAGGACAAGAGTACTATAGCTTTAATTGAATTCTTGGGTATAGGGGTGAATTTACACACACGTAGAGATGTACGATCGATATTTGGAGGAGAGATAAGAATAAAGAATAAGTCTTATGTTTTCTGTAAAGATGATAAAATTCCGTATTGGAGACTGCGCTTTAAAAGGAAAACTCAAGAGATACCGAGTGTCACGCCCCACTTCCCAATAGACAGATATTGTGACGTAGCAAGTTCGCCTCATATTTATCCAGAGAAGGTCATTCCCTAAATAAATATACTAAGCGTATTGAAACAATAATACACAATGCAAGAATAAATAGAGGCTGTAAATTTTTTTCAACAAACATCTTTATTTACATTCAAACTTGAAATATTTAAAGATACAAGAGTTCAACTGAAAAGTAAATACAATAACAGAAAGGCCTAAATAGGTGAAATACATAAACTGGAAGAAAATAATAACTAGTCTAAATCTGAGCCGCGATTTGGTCGTACTCCTCCTTTGTAGCGTCTACCTCCTCAGTCCCCACGTAATCTGATGAACATTTCAAGAAAAAAAAAGGTAGGTGGAATGCCCGTCAGTGAACTAGCACTCAGTAAGTCCCAAAAGTAGAGTAAAAGTGAAAAGTGACAAGTATAGAATAATCATGAAGTAATGTATATGTCGAGTAAAAATATATGTAAATGAACATGGGTATATGTATCATAGGTCTCTATATGGTAACTATATTAACATTAAGTTCCAAATATGAATGTCAACACAACCGTAGAAGTATTCACGAGCTCAAGAGTGGGGCCCCAGGAGTAAGGAAACACAGGTCCATTTCATGTGTTAGCATCGGGACTCCAAGCTGTGGAGGAGTCGACCTGACCGAGATTCGAGTAAATAAAATTCGAGTAGTTTAATACGAGACTCGTGAAGTTCCGTTGGATTCACATATGAAACTATCCCATACACCCTGAGTAATATATATTATAACTGTTAGATATCCTTAGTTGATTACTTGGTTTATTATAACATGTCCTGATTGAACCATAGATTGCAAAAGTGAATAATATAGTCGAGTAAGTCAAGTAAAATGACAGTCATGTCAATTACAATTTTGGGTTGAGTCAAATTAATTCGAGTAGAATGAGTTCGAGTTAACGTTCAAGTTTGGGTTCGAGTTTGGATTAGAGTTCGAGTTTAAGTTCAATTTGGGTTCGAGTTTGTATTCGAATTATAAAATATTTCATATTTACTATATTTAAACTTGAAGATCTTAAGTTTAGGAGCAATCGGCAGGATTTGTGTCTTTTTTCAAGACAATTGCCATTGATAATTCCGTTAATTTGCAGTGTTATCTAACCTGAATAGGCAAGAACTCACTTTCTCCGGGTCCCTAGGACTCAAGAGAAATGATACCGCTTAAACCTATATTAATTCAGGGTCTTTAAAGATTTATTCTTGTTGTTTATTATGTATTTGCATTTATCGAGGGGGTTTTATAAAAATGTTTTAATATTGTTTAATAATAAAGCTCGAGGGTGATTTATAATATTAAGAGTTTTTATAGAAATGTATTTTAATTTCAATGGTGTTTTAGTGATAAAATCCAGCTTTTAAAAGTTTATGGTATTTTTATGAAAACTACTAATTTTGGAAATTTGATGGTATTTTTATTAAAATTTTGATCTTTCATTTAAAATTATATTTTTCATAATTTATTTTCATTGAAAATACGGATTCATTATTTTATATAATTTTCCAAATTTTATTTTATTTTAAAAAAAAATCGTATTTTTATTTCCTTTCGAGACCGAATTCTCCGTGAGGAGTTCTATATCTCATTCTACTACTATCCCAAGAATGTGTGATAACTCACACCATCCGTAAATGGGTTTCCCTAAATGGTTGTAGAGGCGCAATTACAAAGGATTAAAAAATAGTGATAAAAAGCATTTTTAAAAGTAAGGGTATTTTAATGAAAATTGTTTCACTTCGGATAAAACTTTGTAATCTAAAATATCATGCTATGAAACTATAGTATATGTGATAGATAGGTCATTACCCCTTTATAGGTATATATTTTTAGGTTTCGATAAATATGTTACTTTTAAAGTTCATGGTATTTATATGAAAAAGTTCGTTTTATGTTTATTTCGCTTGAAATTTTAATTACATAAAAAGGCAAAAGATGTGAATAATAATTTAAGGTGATATTAGAGGATTTAGAGTGAAATATTCACATAGCAAAGGTGATAAAGATTTTTAAAAGAAATTTATTTAACCTAACTCCAATTTATCGATTTTTATTTTAAGAATCGTTTTGAGGTGAAGCGAAAGAGATAGGAAGGGACTTACGGTTTTGGAGCGTTAAGAAGAGAGTAAGAGAGTGGGAGAGAGGAGGTCTTCGTGGATCATGGTATCGTCGGGAATAGCTTCGATTTTCGATGGAATGAACTTGGACCGCTAACTCCACCTGCCCAGCCTCAACCTTTTTTGAATTTAGAAAATTTTAGAGAATTTTGATAATGATTTTCAGAAGAGGGGAGAGCTAGGGGATGAGGTGCTATTTATAGGGTAAAAATGAGAGAGTGTGTGAAATAAAAATGAATTAAAATAGGTTTAATGGTGTTAATGGGGAATTGAAGAGTCTGGTTGAATTCAGATAAAACAAACAAGAAAATGGAGTAGAGGGAAGCTGAAGGGTGCACGGGCGAAGCACGGAGGGATTTGGTGCAATCCCAACTGCCGGTGGTGGCCAAATCGGGGAAACGGGTAGTTGATCCTTGGCCACGTGTCTCGAGATTTGTGCCATGAGTGTTATTTGGTCTTAACTTCTCATTTATCCTATTTGATTTTTCTGAAACTTTTTGATTTTTCGTGTATTGCATGTGAAACTCTTAGGTTTTCGAAAAGTTAAAAAGAAAAATATTAAAAATAATTGGGACTGATTGGATTTGAACATGCAGGCTATGTCACAACTGTAAAGAGTTTTAACCAGTGAGCTACAAGCTTATTCTTTCTTTTATTGAACAAAATTAGCTTATAACTCCTAGTCAGGATGAAATAACCTTTCTATACATTTGAACAAGTTACATTTATCAGAGATTTCAGAGTCGTTACATTCTATCTTCTTTATAAAAATTTCGTACTCGAAATATACATAAAAAATAATTTTCAAAAAGGTAGGGGGTATCGTGCACGCATATCGTCTTCTCGCTCCCAGGTTGATTCTTCTAGTGAATCCTTTCTTCACATCACTCGGACCAAGTTTACCTCCTTGTTCCGTAATTTCTTCACCTTTCGATCTAGGATCTTAACTGGTTGCTGTTCGCAAGTTAGATCGGTCTGTATAGTGAGTTCTGAGTGATCAAGTATATGGTTGGGGTCGTTCACATATCGCCATAGCTGGGATATGTGGAACACATTGTTCACTCCTTCCAATGAGGGTGGTAGTGCAAAGCGGTATGCCACTTCTCCAACTCGTTCGAGTATGTCGAACGGTCCGATATACCTTGGACTAAGTTTACCCCTCTTGCCAAAACGTATCACTCCTCTGTTCGGAGGGATCTTCAGGAACACATGCTCTCCGAGTTGGAACTCCAAGTGTCGACGCTTTGCATCTGCCCAATGCTTCTGTCGGTCCTGGGCTATGCACATCTTTTTCTTGATCGTGTGAACTACATCCACATTTGCTATGATCATCTCTGGCCCAAGGAGTTCACGATCTCCAATGTTGTCCCAACTCAGCGGGGAACGACACTTACGTCCATAAAGTGCTGCGAAAGGTGACATCCCAATACTTGCCTGGTAGTTGTTATTATAGGAAAACTCCACAAGGTGTAGATATTCTTCCCACGAACCTCCGAAATCTAGCATACAGGCTCTCAGCATATCTTCAAGAATCTGAATTGTTCGCTCGGACTGTCCATCTGTTTGGGGATGATATGCCATACTGAAATTCAGACTCGTTCCCAGACTGGCTTGAAGACTCTGCCAAAATTGGGATTGAAATCTAGTATCTCGATCGGAGACGATGCAAATAGATAGCCCATGTAATCTCATGATCTCCTGCATGAGTTTATGGGTATCAAGACAAATATGGTACATCTTAAAGGTTTAGATCTTACTTTAGATTTTTTTACTCACTTCCATGTACTTTCTTGCCAACGTCTCGGTTGATTGGCCAACTCTGAATGGAATAAAGTGAGCCGACTTGGTGAGTCGATTCACAATAACCCAAACTGTGTTATTACCCTTCGTGCTGCGAGGGAGAGTAGTCACGATGTCACGACCCAAATTAGGAACGCGACTGGCACTTAAACCACTCAACGTCTAAAGGCATAACGTAATTCAAGTAAGCCGAAAACCCAGAAATCTAAACCATGAAAAGATAGAGTGATAAAACATTAGTTAAAAACATTTAAAATCTCAAGTTAAAAATCTCAAAACTTAAATTTATTTTTTTAAAAATCTCGGCAGCATCTCCTTTGTAAAAACTATCTCCAAACGGGTACAAAACATAGAATATAAAAGGCATCCCCAATCGGGAGCAACTCACGCCTAAAGGCGGAACACAACTGGAACAAGTATATATAAACGACGCCGTAGCGAAGAAATAGGCAAATAAGAGGTAAAAAAACATCGCAACATGAAATAAAAGCCGGCTCACACGAGTATGACAACCAGAAACACAAATAATATACAAATACCGAATCTCTCAGTCTCGTCTCTAAGTAAAATACATGTAAGCGGTAGATTGAGAGTACTAGATACAAATAAGATATACAAGTGGAGGCATATGGATACTCACACAAAAAAACCACCTGCAAAAGGTCTCACACTCAACAATAGCGATATCCACTGAAAATGATGCAATAAAGAGCCTGCCGCGACTATACTGAGGGCCAACCCTGCAAAACACTGTGGCACAACGGGGTGAGTTGCCAACTCATGAGTAGTAAATAATATCGTACAGGTAATCACATGCATGCACGATAAACAAACAATTCTACGTATGTGGTCATGATGGCATGTGTATAATAATATGAGATGCAGTATAATCAAAATCAAGGTACTACATCATGGTGCGACAACTATATGTACAGAGTATGCCATAAAATTCTTGAGTGTGGGATAAAACTGTAAGTCGATGTCGTGCACCCCGCGGGTTCGCGGAGAGGCTGAATACGTAAAAAACGATTTTTACGGGTATCGCAATGCCGACTTGAACTCCAGGATCGATACTAAACCCTAACTAACAAAACTGTATGAGGTTAACTACTCGGATAGGAAGTTATAACTCACGTTACCATGTCCATCGGGTCTTCTTGTCCCTGTCCTCCTCCTCATCATAAGCTCCAAGGATCGTTTGGATCGATGCCTCCTCGTCGGCCTCCTCGAGTCAAAGACGATCCACCCGAGAGTCTATAGTCCGAGCTCCAACCTCAAATCCGAGGTAACTACGGCATCTAGTTCGTTAAACTAGATGTCCTAGATGATGTAGAGAGTGTAGATGGATTAGTATGTCTCTAAGTACTCTAGGATTCTCAATACATGAGAGATTTAGGGTTAGAGGAAGAAGAAGGAGTTTGAGGAAAAGAGAGTGTAGAATGAGCATAGAAAATGAAGATGGCTCATTTGTGATGAATAATGAAGCATACAAATAATTGATAAGATAAAATATCTCATCAAAATATTTAGCATGCTTCCACAAATATTTAATGAGTGAGTCATGCCATGAGTCACCAAGAGCCATGCTTCATTTAATGTAAACCTCCACCTCATTTCCTCCACCTCATTATTCTTTTAATCAAAAGATTAAAACTTAAATGAGGTGTCTTCTTCTAGAAACAATCCCGAGTAAATTACGAGAATGCCCCTCAACCGTATATACATACCCGTATCCGTATTCCGAAAATATGAATACAAAGAGACGAAAATAATCCATCAATATAATACTAGCATCCGGCTTAAACCAAAGCCCACTAGTATTATCTGCCCGAACATCATACGTGCATAAGTACAAGTATGTGATCGAAGCCCTGCCGTAAAACCATACGGCCTTTACATCTTTTGCCCGATGCAGGGAAACCCTCTATGTGAGACTCTAAAGACTCGACACTACGCTGGCAGTGGGTTTAACCACAAACACGTCAGCGGTACTAGCTGCACGTAACGGCTCCCCCGGTATCTGTCGATAAGAAGGCCGATGAGCAAACTCATCCGAACTCCTACTGAGCCTATCAGTGACAATCTCCGTACAGTCCGGTCTGTTCGTTTAAGAATATCGCATATCGGGCCAAGGGGGCGGTAATCGTCAGACCTTTAATAGCGCAATAAGTTGTGTCGGAGTGTGGCCCAAAACATCCTGAGAAACTACTGGAGTACCTACCAGTAAATCTCGCTTGCCTAGGCCAAGGGCTTTGTGTAATGGCTTTCCGAACACAGCGCGATATCAACCCCCAATATCGGGAGAGATGAATCCTATCTAACCACCACTGCTTTCAAGTGCTTCGGGACTGCACCCAACCACTACCTGTTTGCACGACTCCTTTGAGCCGTGATAGGGAAGTAATCTAAGAATAGTGGGAACACACTCGAGGCGAAGTAGCAGTATCAAGTCGACGGACTAAGCTGTACTCATGTCACCTGGGAACTGCTACCCGACGATAGGTATAATACCCACTAGCAGCTCCCTACGAGTCCTGTCCAGTGTACTTATAACCCAATAAACACCTGCATACTATCTCCAGTATGACATACTAATGGCTGTGGGATATACCATCTTCCCTGCTAGGATGAGAAGCATATACACTAGTCTACTATTGAGTATCGATGCCCCGTCTCGATAATTCTACGACTAGGGACCTGTATACGATGTGCTTATAGACTACCCATCCCCCACTAGTGTGACTTCCATCACAACGCTGGTAATCAAGCAAAGATTCTAAGGGCTCTACCAATATGTATAAGTGATATGCTAAAAGAAACACATGCACATATTGAGGTAGAAACAAACCAGGAAGCATACTTCCATTTCGAGCAAGACTGTTACTATATCCATGTATATCCCAAGGTTCCAATATGTAATATACAAACTAGTATGATACAATAATGGCTTCTAGGGCATATAACACTAACAATTTCCCACTTGCACTAAGGCCGTATATTAGCATATCGCAGACCTATCATCTCGAATAACCTTTCGAACTGTGTCAAAGGGATGGCCTTGGTGAATGGATCTGCAGTGTTGTTCTCCATATCTACTCTCCTCACCTCGATCTCCCAGCAATCAACGATCTCCCTGATCAAATGGTACCGCCTCAAGATATGTCTGGACCTCTGAGGGGACCTGGGTTCCTTCGCTAAAGCTATAGCTCCGTTGTTGTCGCAGTACAACGGTATTGGATCAACAATAGTTGGAACCACCTGAAGTTCAGTTAAGAACTTCCTCATCCAGACTGCCTCTTTGGCGGCGTCATAAGCAGCGATATACTCCGCTTCTATCGTCGAGTCAGCAACGGTGTCCTACTTGGAGCTCTTCCAACAGACCGCCCCTCCATTGAGGGTAAAGACATAACCCGACATGGGCTTAGAGTCATCCTTATCACTCTGGAAGCTGGAGTCAGCAAAGGGCTCGATCTGGAGGTCTTTTTCTTCATACACCAAGAGCATCTCCTTAGTCCTTCTCAGGTACTTGAGAATGTTCTTTACTTCTATCCAGCGCTTCTCCCCTGGGTTTGACTGATACCGGATTACCACGCTTAGTGCGTAAGCAACATCTGGTCTGGTACACAACATCGCATACATTATAAAGCCTACCGCAGAAGCGTAAAGTATAGATATGATGTGAGCCCTTTCCAAATTAGTTTTGGGAGACATTTCTTTGGAGAGGGTGATTCCGTGAAAAGATGGTAGACTACCGCGGTTTGAATCTTCCATACTAAATCTTTTCAGTATGGTGTTGATGTACCTTGACTGTAAAAGTCCTAACATCCTCTTAGATCTATCATGATGGATCTGGATCCCCAGAATGTAGTTGGCATCACCCAGGTCTTTCTTGGAGAACCTCTGTGATAAGAATCCTTTGACTGATTGTAGCATAGGAATGTCATTTCCTATCAAGAGAATGTCATCCACGTATAAGACGAGGAATACCACAGTTCTCGCTACAATCTTACTATAGATGCATGGTTCATCTGGATTTTTGATAAAGTCGAATTCTTTGACCGTCTCATCAAAACAGATGTTCCAACTCCGCGATGCCTGCTTTAGTCTATAAATGGACTTAAGCAACTTGCACACTTTCCCGCTGCTTCCACTCTGAATGAAACCCTCTGGCTAATCCATATAGATGCACCCTTCCAAATGTCCATTCAGAAAAGCGGTCTTTACGTCCATCTGCCAAATCTCATAATCGTGGAAGGCAGCAATGGCAAGAAGGATCCGAATGGATTTGAGCATAGCGACTGGAGAAAAGGTTTCATCATAGTCCAAACCAGGTCTTTGACGAAAACCTTTTGCAACAAGTCTAGCTTTATAGGTTTCAACCTGTCCATCTACACCAATCTTCTTTCTGAAGATCCATTTGCAGCTTACGGGTTTTACCCCTTCTGGAGCAATGTTCAAAGTACATACTTTGTTGATGTACATGGACTCCATCTCGGTCCGCATTGCATCCATCCATTTTACCGAGTCACCGCTCTGAATGGCTTGCTGGAAGCTAGTTGGCTCATCATTGTCAATGATGCAATCCTCTCTATCCCCCTCTATAAGAAAATCGTAGTATCTCTCGGGCGGATGATACTGCCTAGTAGTCCTGCGGAGTGGCGCGGGGATGTTCCATTCTTTCGAAACCTCTGGTTCTACCATACTTTCAGTAATAGCTTATGCTTCTGGAATTTCTTCCAGTTCTATTGCGCTCCCACTTGTTTCTTTTTCCAAAAATTGATTTTCCAAAAAGTGGGCATGACGAGAAACAAAAACCTTTTGTTCCTTTGCGTAATAGAAAAGATACCTCCTGGAGTTCTTTGGGTATCCCACAAACTTACACAGTACTGAGCGTCCCTCGAGCTTGTTCGCATGCTGTTTTTTGACAAAAGCTGGACATCCCCATATCTTCAGTTACTAAAGATAGGATTTCTTCCCACTCCACATCTGATATGGTGTGGTAGGCACAGTCTTGGTAGAAACCTTGTTCAAAAGATATGCAGCTGATTCTAGTGCATTGTCACGACCCGAATGTGGCACGTGATCGACACTTAAATCACGTGATATCTAAAGATATCGACGCGGTCAAAGTAAGCCGAAACCCGGAATATAAACCCTTTTTTGAAAATATTGGAGGTGAGGTTTAAAATAGTCATCAGATGGAATTAGTTTAAAATAAACATTTAAGTTTAACTAAGTATGTTTGTAAAAGCATCTATGACGTTTTGAAATTCGACAGCACCTCCTTTGTAATTTTTGAATAAAATATGATACAAGCACAATTATATAAAGCATCCCAACGGGAGCTAGCTTCCACGCCCAAAATACGGAGCAACCAAGCAAACAATATACGACGCACAATGGCGAAGAACAGAAAAGCGAAAAAATCAACAATATATAAAGGTCGACTCCAATGAGTGCGACGCCCACAAACACACAACTCTAAGTCTTGCTTCTAAGTCTATAATATACAAGTTCTAAGTCGATGGAGTTTTACTAGATACAAGAATATATACATATACAAGTATGGGTACGAACAACAGTAGCCCGCCTACCAAAGCAATCACCGAGAAGAAGTGTGTGCCGCAATCCGCTGATAATCCGAGCGGTATAACCTGCAAGAAACTGTGGCACAACGGGGGTGAGTTGCCAACTCAGTGAATAAAAGTACATCACAAGGTAGAAATCGAAATGCACAACAATACCTGGGTCATAAGTATAGTACTATCTTATCCTGTACTATTATATATATGATATGCATAAGTATCATAAATGCAACATTATCCATCACCTGCACCCAAAATATATATGTAAAACCTCTTCTTTAAAATAGACGCGGAATACATATGTCACAGTATAAAAGCAGACGTGATAGTATGAAGTATAATATGTATCTTATTTAAGATATACGTCTTGCTGTTTTAGTAAAGAGTGATAAGAGTTTTACGGTTTAAAAGATCCTTGTGTCATTCTAGACATGTCAAAATAATGAGACTATAACTCGTTTTAGAAATCCTTTTTATATGCAACAACTGATAAAAAGATATTTAGGTACTGTCGCCCGGATCAATCCTGATCGGCTACAATAATGCACAACTATAACTGTATACCTCGCATGATAGCAACATATCAATATATGGATGTTCGGCATCGACACCCGAAATCAGAAATCCCCCTTTTCCATCACCGACACGCAAATCCTCAAATCTCTCGTGTCCATCACCGACATGTAAATGCATATATCGTCGACACCATCTTAACAGATGATCGCCCCTCTATATCCCTAGCCCCAGTCAGTATCCTCTGGATATCCGCCGTGCACATATTTAGCTCTGGCTAGTATCCCCTGGATATCTGCCGTGCTCATATCCATCTCTGGTATCAAGTGTCCTCGCTAGGCTCCCCGTCTCTAATGCAGCTTTCCTGCCACTCGGTCTCGACTGGGTCCACCATGTATCCGACTGTATATCCTCCCACTCAGTCTGGATAACGTAGAAATCCGTAACCGTATAGCCCCCCACTCGGTTCGGAGTAAATCAAAACATTAAAACGACTCATGGTGAACATTAACTCATCATATTCAAAGATATCAACTAAAGAATAAGAATACTTGCATAGATCATTCTGATGATATATTATATATATACATATATAACAGCGTCCCATACCACTGATATATATCATCGAAAGTAAAATATCCTGAAAACTCATAAGAATTGAATATGAATACCCATGGTACTGGTATTCGCAATATTCAACAGGTAATAAAGGTAAAGTACGTAAATAAAATCATACATGCAACAAACGTAATACTTCTACTGTGTCATGGCAATACTAATGATGTGTAGTGTAGCATACGCGTCTCGTGCAGCATGGCAATCATTAGTATTTGTGCAAGTGTTATAAAAGTGTATAAAGCATACTCGTATCGATATCTACATGCGCATCACGTAGTATAGCGGTCCTACAGTGACATGGCAGTACCAATGAGGTGTAGTGTAACATGTGCGTATGTGCTTATGCAACATAATACCCATTGGTAGTTGGGCAGTGTTCTATCATTGTGTTCGTATCACGGTAACGTATAACATCGATAAATATATCGTGAACATGTAAAGTAAATCTAAGCGTAACTATTAAATGTAACTACCTGCTATGAGCTATACATTATCTTTGAAAATGGAACGAAATGTTGGTTTTGAAATAAGAAAGCTGTCTTAGGTTAAAAGTAGATATTCGTTTTGGAAATTAGCATCGCATCCTTGTCCTTTATCATTAAAAAGGGAAACGAATCGTTAGTTTTTAAAAGAGTATAGCCCACTCAATTATTACGTTCTAAAACGAAATAAAACATGACTCTACGAGTCTAAAGGAAACTTGTACGTTATTCAGCATGCTAATCTCATCATCACAAGTACGGTATGATTTCTCGTACAATATCCACATTATCACAATATCCAAATTATCTCAAGTACGGTATGATCCCTCGTACAAATCCACCAAACTACGAATAAAACTATATGCACATGAACAACATACTAGATGTAACATAACACTAATACCATTAACTTGAATTAATACCAAGAACTAACTAGATAGTATAACTATCCTAGTTATATGGTTGCGGGGGTGCTATACGCCATCCACCCGACTCTCCCATAAATATAAATCTACTTACCAACTTGTCGAACTCATCGAAATCCACAATCGCTTTTCCTCATCTCGATGCCTTCAGCGTCTCCGCTAATACTCCTTCAAATGTAAGAACATACTCGTCAATAACATTATTTTACTGGCAAAATGTAGCGAGAAAAATACAATGCTCGGATGCATATTGTTTGAAAATGTTAGCTAAGAAAACGACAGTTTTTGGGCTCGCTTCGAAAAATCACCAGAAATCGTAAACATAATGTTTAGAGTGAAACTAAAATTATACACATTGTTAAAGGAGTTAAATTTGATACTCCAAAATATCTTTTCCAATTTCTATGTATAGGACATGAAATAAAATGCAAAATTAAAACATGTTTCTGGATAATCTGCAGAAACCAGAAAACAACCTTCACTAAAAATTTGATATATCTAGATTTTGTAAACAGAATAAGAAAAATGAAAATTTTAGAGATATCTACACAAAATTATATACAACCTACAATTTTCAGATTCTCCAAATTCTTAACAGAAAAATTAAGAAAATTGTTACAATTTGAGTGAAAAACAGCCACTGGAAATGAAATTTCCAGTTTGGAAACCATTTCTTTAAAAATTCGTGTAAAATTTATTTTAAAGTAAAACTTAACCAAATGTTTTTGGCTAAATAATAAGGAAATTATCTACAATTTTTTAGTTTTAACCATTAGCTAATTATCAATAGAGAGTCATCAAAAAAATTCAAAACCCTTAAAATGTCACTGATATTCAGCCAGCAAGTAAAACTTACTATCACTTCAAAATTTAAAAGCAAGATGATATTTACCTATATGGAATGAGAACAAAGAAATTCTAATCTCATAAAGTGTAGGCTTGAATCATCTTGAATTGGTGTTGGCCTTAGCTTGATGATATGCTCAAATTTGATGAAAGGACCATGGTTTTTCTCTTTTGGTTAGGTGAATACTTGGAATTTTTTGGTGCTGGAGTTTGAAAGAATGTGTTTGTTCAGTTTGGAAAACTCAAGAATAACCTAAGGTTGAATAAGAATAAGGTGGAGGTGTCATGGTTGAAGGAGGAGGTGGAGGGAGGAGAGCATGGGTGAGAGTATGCTAGAGGTGAGGGTTTTATCCTAGGCTAACATATACCCAATCATAAAAAAAAATACAAATGCAACTATTCTTTTTAAATAAGTGGTCTCATTTTAAAACTCAATACATTTTGTAAATAATTACCCCTTGCACATAAATATCTTTATGTTGCCACAAATCTAAACTCTTTATTTTAAATGAATAAAAATACTTATCATAATACTTTAAATATCATTATCTAAATGTAAAATATCATGTCATGTTAAAATATCATTTTTATGATATCACCCCTTTTTCTCCATTTTTACCAAAATAAATACATTTTTGCGGATATAAATCCGATACCAAAACTCATATGCGATATCATTTTTGTAAATTCATTATCTTCATATTTAAAATTATAAATTAATATTTATAATTTTCCAAAATGTTACATGCATAACCTCAGAAGGATCATGGTAACTCAGCGTTACTCATCATGGAACATACTATATCCAATAGGGTTCTGTTCCGCCTTTTCGATACACCGTTGTGTTGTGGTGTGTATGTAGGAGTAAGCTGAAAGAGAATTCCATTCTCTTTTAAGTAACTCAGGAACTCGGCACTTAAGTATTCACCACCTCGATCAGATCTCAGTGTCTTGATACTTTTGCCTGTTTGTTTTTCCACTTCATTCTTATATTCCCAGAATTTTTCAAAGGCCTCGGATTTATGTTTCATCAGGAAAACATGTCCATACCTAGAGAAATCATCCGTAAAAGTAATGAAATAGGAATAACTACTTCGTGCATGTGAAGACATTGGACCACACACGTCGCTGTGTATGAGTCCCAAGAGCTCGCTCGCTCTTACTCCGTGTCCAGTGAATGGAGTCTTTATCTTCTTTCCTATAAGACAAGATTGACAAGTTGCATAAAACTGATATTCAAACGGATCCAAATATCCCTCTCTATGTAACTTCGTCAACCGTGTTTTATTGATGTGAACCAGTCTACAATACCATAAGAAAGCCTTATTTAATTCCGAAGACTTTCTTTTAAGTGTGTTCTGGACGTTGAAAACCCGAGCTTGATTTAATACGTATATACCGTTATCTAGTGTACCTAACCCAATCAAACTCTGATTAAGGTGGATGTGGACCACATTACTTACAAATGTAAAATCATATCCTTTCTTAGAAAGTAAAGATACAGATACGATATTACAAGCTAGACTAGGTACACAAAAACAGTTACGTAAAATCAATATCTGCTCACTTGTCAATCCTAGATGATATTCCCCTACGGATACAACATCCACGCTCATTCCGTTGGCAACCCTGATAGTCATATCAGCTGCCCTGATAATTTTACGGTTTCTCAAAGTCTGTAATGAATTACAGATATGAGATCTTGATCTGGTATCTAGTACCCAGGAAGTAGAGTTAATTGACATACAGTTTTCAATCATAAACACACCCGAAGCCGAAGCCACAACGTGCCTCGGATCATGGATTTTGGCTTTCCAAGCCCTGCATTCCTTCTGCCAATGCCCTTTCATGTGACAATATGAACATTCCTCCTTCCTTACTGTTAGCCCCGAAACTTTTGCCCTTTTCTGTCCCTCTATCTTACTGACACCGCCTATCAGCTTTGTGGAGGTCTTCTTCTTCTCACCCTTGGCTTTCGCCTTGGATCCAGAAGAGGAAGATTCCCCAATAAGCAGAGCGGTGTCTCCCTGGTTTCCTTCAGGGTGCCCTCAACTGGAAGTATAACTTTATTCCCCTGGGCGTAAGTAGAAGGTAGGGACTGTAGAATCAAGTCAGAATATGACTCGTTCTCCAACGTGGTCCCCAGGTCCGTGAGCTGTTTAATACAGCTGATCATTGTAGGGACATGGTCCCCTACAGATGATCCAACAGCCAATCTCGCTTGAGGCAATTCCTTCGAGGTCTCATACCATGCGATACGAGACCGCTCTCCATATAAATCTTTGTTATGGAGGAAGATGGAAACTAAGTCCATCTTCTCGTGCTACCTCTGGTTCACACCATCTACTAAGGCTAATATGAGGCACTTGGCATTCACACTGTCTTTTTCCGATGTCTTACGGATATCATTATCCACAACGGTGGAATCTGGACTTGAGACTGCAGGGATTGAGTAGTAATGAGGTGGTCCAGCTTGTTATAGGTAATGGACATCTGGACAAACTTTTGCAGTCAATATAGTATAACTCAGTCATGTTATTATCTAGCTGTAACCTAATCTTGGTCACCTGGTCGCTGCAATTAGGAGAGAGAGAAGAAAATACTCAGCATGATCCTCTTGCAAGTTTAAATTGGTTTTTAATTTATCTAAACAGGATGGCTCCCACTGTATCTCGAATCCTTCTTTAAACCATAAAATAAGAATTAGTCAGCATTAATCTCATCGTACAATACTTGCTTAACCTTTCGGCCAGGCTGGTGTTGGTACTTCGATGGAGGTTTTCTAACGCTTTCGCGAAGTTCCTTAATTACATAACCTCTTTTCCTTGGAGGCATAGCCCCACTAACACCGTTCTAGACACCTACTTGGTTTATAACATTGATTGTTTAGTGAAAAATCTCCCGAGGAGTAGCGGATACTCACAGTAGTATCAGGATCCAAATATCATTGTGTGATAATCTTGAAGGAATCCTACCAAAATTATCACACTCCAAATGGTATGCAACACTAGTAAGTTTCAGTTTCTTTAGAAACTCCCGATGTGGATTTCCCCCCATGCTCTTATGACCTTGACGAAGGCCAACATATCATAAGTCACATGTCAAGTTCTACCCGTCATTGTCCAGGTTAATTTGAACCCACTCGTACATACCCTTGACGAAGGCCAAAATAGTAGTACGACTGTCCCAAACCAACACATCTATCTATGCTACAGATGAATATCCAGCAGCTACCAATCACTATGCCTTGGCGAAGGTCAAAATATATAGCTTGAATACTACTGAATATTCAACTAAAATGACGGAGGGCTACGGCTGGTTTTGGCAAAACTGTGAACGTAATGAACTTGATTTAATCGAAGGAACCATGATAGCTTTTAAAGGAGTGGTTTAAGCTCCGCATTTAAAAGTTTGCTATTTTGAAAAAACCGAGTGGTTTTGAAATTGTTCCAACAATTCAGCTTTGGTTTGTTTGCTTTACATTAATCTAATGCAGTCCCATCATTTACACCTGTCATCACAGAGAGAAACGAAAATACCATGTCCACTTATGCCATCCGCATTCGCTACTGTGTCCCGTCTAACACCGTTAGGTTACTTAACTAACGCCAGAGCGGGGGCTGGACTAGGGCGGGTGCAAAACATAAGCAACATCTACTATATAGCATATATATAATAACCATTCGTCTCATGCAATAATAGTCATTCCTGATCACAGATGAACATATTAGATATACTAAGAATTCCGCATTTCATTTAATCCCGTAATGAAAGACGGATTCTACGGTCGTGGTGAATAGCCAAACCCCACCCTAGACCTCTACGGGTGCGGCAAACTACCCGCCAAATTCCCGAAGTGAAGCAACCTCCCTCAGTAAAATGAGTAGGCCACACGGCACTTCAAAGAACTTGGTAGTTTGTGCACCCACCTTGAGTATATCCTAGGAGCAAAAAATAGTAAATGAAATAATACAACGGTGGCTACAACCTCAACCCGGATGTGCCCCACAAAATAATATTGCATCACTTTACAATTTTACATCAAATGAAATAAAGAAAACTCTCATCTCACATCCCCCGGCTATTCATCATCGACGATCCAATATTCCATATACACAAACCAACATAGCAGCAACACAGATATGTGCAACCCTCACTAATCGACGTATAGCGATTAGCGGACGTTTCGAAACACATATAACAACTGAAACATGTTAAACTACTTTAAAAATGCGACTTCAAAATACTCCGTATTGCCACAACAGAGAATTAACAGTATAATCAAAATTGGCAAAATCAAACACCACCTAAAACCCTAAATCCAAGCAACAAGACCACAGAACAAAACTCAAGCCAATTCCACACTAGAAAACCGGTGACGCCGGTCAAAAATCTTATGTGGCCGGCCAAAATCCGATGGAATTTTCTCGTTTTTGTTGTTTGTTCATCTCACAAGTAAAGGAGCACTCTGCAATTGTTAAAAAAATTTATAGAGCCTCCGAAAAATTGGACAGAAACTTGGATTTTGTTTTCGATGTTTCGGAGTTATTTCGGTTTCATAGTTTTACACATTGTCTAAGCTGTTAGCTAAGGTTTAGTAGGCTTTGATACCACTGTAAGTCGATGTCGCGCACCTTGCGAGTTCGCGGGGAGGCGGAATACGTAAAAAATGATTTTTACGGGGGTCGCAACACCGACTTGAACTCCAGGATCGATGCTAAACCCTAACTAACAAAACTGTATGAGGTTAACTACTCGGATAGGAAGTTATACCTCATGTTACCATGTCCTTCGGGTCTTCTTGTCGCTGTCCTCCTCCTCGTCATAAGCTCTAAGGATCATTTGGATCGATGCCTCCTCGTCGGCCTCTTCGAGTCAAAGACGATCCACCCGAGAGTCTATAATCCGAGATCCAACCTTAAATCCGAGGTAACTATGGCATCAAGTTCGCTAAACTGGATGTCCTAGATGATGTAGAGAGTGCATATGGATTAGTATGTCTCTAAGTACCCTAGGATTCTCAACACATGAGAGATTTAGGGTTAAAGGAAGAAGAAGGAGCTTGAGGAAAAGAGAGTGTAGAATGGGCATAGAAAATAAAGATGGCTCATTTGTGATGAATAATGAAGCATACAAATAATTGATAAGATAAAATATCTCATCAAAATATCTAGCATGCTTCAACAAATATCTAATGAGTGAGTCATGCCATGAGTCACCAAGAGCCATGCTTCATTTAATGTAAACCTCCACCTCATTTCCTCTAACTCATTATTCTTTTATTCAAAAGATTAAAACCTAAATGAGGTGTCTTCCTCTAGAAGCAATCCCGAGTAAATTACGAGAATGCCCCTCAACCGTATATACATACCCGTATCTGTATTCCGAAAAATACGTATACAAAGAGGCGAAAATAATCCATCAATATAATACTAGGATCCGGCTTAAACCAAAGCCCACTAGTATTATCCACCCGAACATCATACGTGCACCAGTACACGTATGTGATCGAAGCTCTGCCGTTAAACCATATGGTCTCTACATCTTTTGCCCGATGCAGAGAAATCCTCTGTGTGGGACTTTAAAGATTTGACACTACGCTGGTAGTGGGTTTAACCATAAGCACGTCAGCGGTACTAGCTACACGTAACGGCTACCCAGGTATCTGTCGATAAGAAGGCCGATGAGCAAACTCATCCGAACTCCTACCGAGCCTATCTGTGACAATCTTCATACAGTCCGGTCTGTTCGTCTAAGAGTATCGCATATCGGGCCTAGGGGGAGGTAATCGTCAGACCCCTAATAGCGCAATAAGTCGTGTCGGAGTGTAGCCCAAAACACCCTGAGAAACTACTGGATTACCTACCAGTAAATCTCTCTTGCCTTGGCCAAGGACTTTGTGTAATGGCTTTCCGAACACAGCGCGATATGAACCCCCAATATCGGGAGAGATGAATCCTATCTAACCATCACTGCCTCCAAGTGATTCGGGACTGCACCCAACTACTACCTGTTTGCATGACTCCTTTGAGCCATGGTAGGGTAGTAATCTAAGAACAGTGGAAACACATTCGAGGCGAAGTAGCAGTGTCAAGTCGACGGACTAAGCTGTACCTATGTCACCTGGGAACTGCTACCCGACTATAGGTATAATACCCACCAACATCTCCCTACGAGTCCTGTCCAGTATACTCATAACCCAATGAGCACCTGCATACTATCTCCAGTATGACGTACTAATGGCTGTGGGACAGACCATCTCCCCTGCTGGGATGAGAAGCGTATACACTAGTCTACTCTGGAGTATCGATACCCCGTCTCGATAATCCTACGACTAGGGACCTGTATAGGATGTGCTTATAGACTACCCAGCCCCTACTAGTGTGACTGCCATCACAACGCTGGTAATCAAGCAAAGATCCTAAGGGCTCTACCAATATGTATAAGCGATATGCTAAAAGAAACACATGCACATATTGAGATAGAAACAAACCAGGTAGCATACTACCATTTCGAGCAAGACCGTTAATATATCCGTGTATATCCCAAACTTCCAATATGTAATATACAAATCGGTATGATACAATAATGGCCTCTAGGGCATATAACACTAATAAAAATAGAGTCATCATCAATAAGTCCTCATCGTAGAAATCCGGTGTCCATCAACGATACCCAAAATCCCAATATCTTAGGCGCCGTCACTATGATCGACCCTTATATCTATCTCATCATATAACTCCGAACGGTATCCACCGGATATCTGTCGAGTTTCCATACAATCACCGGTAGGTAGTGCTCCCCCCTGCCAGGCTCATCGTCTACATCTCGAGCTTCTTGCCCTGGGGTACCTTACTGGGTCCACCATATACCCGCAGACGGCTCGTCCACCTCCTCGAATCGGGTACTCTCATAGCTCAGAACCGAGAAAACTCATGGTGGACACAAATATCATATCAAGAGAAAACCATACTTTTTAAATATTTTAAGTTTTCAAAATGTACTTTGCGATTTCCTAAATCCACGAAATAGAAATCTCATGAAAACATCATATGAGATAAATCACTATAGCGACGTATGCATGATTCAAATCATGATGCGTATTAGTACCAGAATCGTTATCTAACCATCAATAATGAATGCGGTACAACATATATTTATTCATGGCAGTTTCTATAGTGTGCGTAGCATGGCAATTACCAACGGTGTGTGTGGCATATAAATTAGTGCTCGTGCAAACATGAACCGTTAATAATGGTGCAGTGCCCTATTAATGATATGTCGATGTACAACATGTAATAGGGTGTAAATGGTACTCATGCACTATATATATATATATATATATATATCACACAAGGTTATATCACTTGAACCTAGCCTTTGGCGCTTAACGCCATACAGGAGATTCCCCCATGGATGTTAAATCTACTCACCGGACGATCTCGAGCTAAGTGAATCCAATCACCTCCTTCCCCTTCCTGGCTGCATTTGAAGTCCCCGCCTGTGATCCTAGTACCATACAAAACCAAAACTCGTGAAATTAGTAAACTTACGATAACACACGGACACAAACGACAACTAACGAATCGACTCCCACAAGCTACAAAGTGTTAAATGTAACATCATAGACCATACCTATGGTTGTTAAATGTATGAAACACCTAAAAAAATTCGGATAAATCCGTATCGTACATTGCCGAAACGCTTGAATTCTAGCTAAACGGTCACATATTTTTGTATATAATGAATTAGAGAAAGTTGCATATACCACGAGCTTACACTTTTTCCCAGAGACCCTATGACCAAGTCACGAATCCCAGATTCCTAATCTAGCCGCAAATTGCGGCCAGAATGGATTAATTTGTGGCAAAAAAAAAGAGGAAATGGACTCAGGTTGAAGTGGTGTGTTCTAGGCCTCTAAACTAAGTCTTTGTGATGGCAACTTCTCAATACAACACCTGATTCGATAGTAGATTCAAACAGAGCCCTAAGCTAAACAAAAATATGACTTTAACACAAAACTTAAAACATAAAGGTATTTTACTGAAACTATTGAACACAACAAACTTCCTTAGAGCCTAAACAAGGTTTAAAGATACCTCACCAAAACTTGGGAAAAACCCTAGACATCCAAGCTCCATGTTATCACAAGAGGGTTAAACATGCTTAGTTGGGGTTTTAGTGAGCTTTGATGTTGATTTGGCTCAAGATTAGTGGGAAAAATAATTTTCAAGAGAGGATCTGGTGAAAAGAAGAAGAGGAAGAGAAAATGAGAGGGTGGGTGTTGTGAGGAAAATGAGAGATGAGAGAGTGTTGAGGGTGAGGATGAGAGATAATAGCCATGCTCTTTCTCTTTTCTCATTAAATGCCTCCCATGCCTTGTCCCCCATGCTCCCATGCCTCATCATTCATTTCTTTTCTCTTTCTTTCATTTTTAAAATAAAACCCTTTTTTTTACTTAAAACAAAAATATACATATATATGTGTGTGTGTGTGTGTGTGTGTGTGTGACATAACATAATATGTTAAGGTGCCATGGCTAACAAAGCATGGCTAACACCTTTTTAAACCAAGATTAACATGCACATGTGTGTGCATGTATAAAAATAATTAAATAAAATATTAATTAATTAAAATAAAATATGTGAAAACAATTATTAGTTAAATTTATTAAAAACCCGCAAAATATCGTTTAATTAACTCTAATCGCGATCTAAGGTGTTACACACGAAGTCCATGGTAATGTGCTGCTATTTCCATTCTGGGATCGGTAACGGATGAAGTAGACCAGCAGTTCTGTGATGCTCAGCCTTCACTTGTTGAAAGATTAAGTACTTTGCTATGCTCATTGCTACTTCTCGCTTCATTCCATACCACCAGTAGTTTTGCCATAGATCCTTGTACAATTTCGTGTCGCCGGGGTGTACAGAGTAAGGAGAGCTGTGAGCTTCTTTCATCAACTCTTCTCGAGTAGGGCCAACTGGCACGCATAAACGGCTCCCATACCTTAAGGATCCATCTTCATGGATGATGAAGTCGGTTCGAAGACCACTTTCTACTTGTTGTCGGATCTTTTTTAGCCTGGCATTATTTGCTTGAGCTACTTTGATCTGGTTGACAAGAGTGGACTGGACTTGTAAGTTCATCAAAGATGATGTGTTACCTGACATAACTACTTCAATCTCCCATCCATGCAGTTCCTGCTGTAACCTCTACTGGGCGGTGAGGTTCATTGCTAAAGGCTGGCGACTAAGTGCATCGGGAACTACGTTCACCTTTCCAAGATAATATTATAGGTTGATGTCGAAATCTGCCATGAGCTCTATCCATCTTCTCTGCCGCATGTTGAGTTCCTTCTGAGTAAATACATACTTTAGATTCTTTTGGTCGGTGTATATATCTATTCGCTTTCCCAAAAGATAGCGGCGCCAAATCTTGAGTGCGAAAACTACGGTTGCCAATTCCAGATTATGTGTCGGATAGTTGCGCTCATGAACTATTAACTGTCTTGATGCAAAAGCCATAACTTTTCTATGCTGATGTAGAACACATCCTAATCTCTTATCGGACGCATCATAATGTACGTCGAATCTGCCAGATCAATACGGTATTATGAGAATAGGTGCAGAGGTTAACCTCGTCTTGAGTTCTACGAAAGCCTTCTCACTTGCTTCTGACCACACGAATACTTCGTCTTTATGTGTAAGCTTGGTTAGGGGTGCTGCGATCTTTAAGAATCCTCTGATGAAACGTCTGTAGTATCCTGCTAAGCCCAAGAAGCTTCTTATATCTTTCACCGTCTTTGATGTTGGTCACTCGCTGACAGCTGACACCTTATCTGGACCCATAGAGATTCCTTTGCCTGAAATGATGTATCCGAGAAATCCGACTTGGTCTAGCCAAAATTCACACTTGTTGTATTTAGCGTAGAGCTGATGCTTTCGTAATGTCTCCAGGACAATGCATAAGTGCTCGGTGTGCCCTTTTCGATTCTTTGAATACACCAGAATGTCCTCGATGAAGATAACAATAAACCTGTTTAAGTACTCTCGGAAAACTTGATTTATCAGATTCATAAAAATGGCTGGTGCATTGGTAACTCCAAATGGCATTACGAGATATTCATAATGGCAATAACGAGTCTTGAATGCCGTCTTCGGAACGTTGGACTCCTTGACCTTCACTTGATGATATCCTGAACGAAGATCTAACTTTGAGAAAACACAAGATCCACTTAACTGATCGAAAAGGTCATTGATGCGAGGTAGCAGATACTTATTCTTAATCATTACTTCATTCGGTGCTCGATAATCCATGCACATCCGGTAGGTACCTTCCTTCTTTTTCACCAGCAACACTGGAGATCCCCAACTTGAGGTATTAGGTCCGATTCCAACCTTTCTTCAGTAGTTCGTCCAACTGAATACGGATCTCCTTCAATCCCTCTGGACTTAATTGGTATGGAGCTTTTATTACAGGTTGTGCACCGGGTTGTAAATCAATGCCAAACTCTAGATCTTGATCGGGAGGCAAACCTGTTATGTTTTCAGGGAATACATTCTTGAACTTTCTAACAACCTCTGGTTTCGATCCTTCTTCTTGTAACGCTGCAATCTCTGCCTTCTTTGGTTTTGCTCGGTAGATGCTAGGCTCCAAAGTCCGGCCTCTTCTTTTGAAATAGAACACTATATGATCTGGTATTTCAAATACTACCCTCCTTTGTCGACAGTCGATGGTAGCGAAGAAATTTCCCAGCCAGTCCATTCCCAAGACTACGTCGAAATTCGGTATGTCCAGTACCTTGAAGTCCACATAGAATTCTCGACTGCAGATGACTACTGGACACAGATCGTATCCCAAGGTTGCTTTTAGAACGTTGTTCCCTGAACTGACATTCCAGCTGGATATGAGCAACTTAACTGGGATCGCATGAGTTCTTACGAACCGTTGCGATATGAAACAATGCGATGCCCCAGTGTCGAAGAGCGCGAGTGCAGATAAGGTGGCTACTAAGATTGTACCTAAGTCGTGTGGGATAGGTTTAGGTATAAAAATATAGATAGTTAGGAATTGAAATGACTTGAGAGGAAAGGAGAAGAGATTTACCGGTGATAACCTGACCCGTAGTTTCGGCCTTTTCGATCGACATAGTGAAAGCTTTGCGTCGCGGCACGTTCTTCTGTGCCTGGTTAAACACTCGGCATTGAGGTTGAGCGGTCTGGGTGCGGGGAGTTGGAGCTAGTAGAGCTAACTGGGAAGGAGGAGCTTGGATTGCCGGTCTAGCAGGAGGGTTATTAGTCCCTCGGTTCTGGGGGCATGCTTTGATAGTGTGAGTAGAAGACCCACAGATTAAGCATAAGTTTTTCGCACTACGGCATTTCTTCACTAGATGCCCTGTTCTTTTGCAGTAGTTGCAAAAGTCTGGCTTGTTGTTGGAGAACGATCCTCCTGGCCTCCGAGATGGTCCGTTGAAAGCTGGCTTGGAAGAGGCTCCTCAGGTGATCTGGTGCAAAAGGCATTTCACACCGGCCGCCTGTGACCTGCCCTTTTTCTACATCAGAGAGTTGGGCAGCCTTCAAACCAAGCTTATGGGTTGGGAAATCCCTTGTAGCGAGTGTAGCTTAGATTTCAGGGTCTAACCCATGCTGGAATCATCGCGCCTAAATCTCAGCAGTGGGATTGAGGTGCGCAGTGAACCCGTTACGACCTTATGTTAGCAGAGTTTAAGTGAGATAGCGAAATTTAATTTGAGACTATAGCTTACCTGCCGAGGATGGTAAACTCAGCATCATATTCATCTACAGAATTGACCCACATCGAGCTTTGCTGTAGATGGATGAATTGCCGCTCCATGTCAAAGCGGGCAGTCTCCGGAAAGTACTTTGCATCAAAGATGTCTCAGAATATTTTCCACTCTATTGGTTGTTCGAGATGGCTCTCCTCTGCTTCCCGCCATACCCTGGCATTATTCGTCAGTTGCAACTTAGCAACCGTAAGTAGATGTTACACACCCCACGGGTTCGTGGGGTGGCGGAATATGTAAAAAACGATTTTTACGGGCTTCGTAACACTGACTCGAACTCCAAAATCGATACTAAACCCTAACCAACAAACTACTATGAGGTAAATTACATCGATAGAATGTTATACCTCATGATTTCATGTCCTTCGGGTCTTCTTATCACTGTCCTTCTCCTCTTCATAGGCTTTATGGATCGTTTGGATCGGGCCACCTTGTCGGTCCTCTCATGTCAAAGACGATCTACCCGAGAGTCTGTAGATCGAGCTCCCACCTCAAATTTGAAGTAACTAGGGCACCTAGTTCGCTAGTCTAGATGACCTAAATGATATAGAGAATATAGATGGAATGATTTGTCTCACATAGCCTTATATTTCTCAACTCATGAGACTGAGACAGAAAGGCTAGAGGTAGAAGAAGAACAACTTGAGGAAAAAGCTTGTGAAGTTTTGCATAACAAAGAGAATGAGCTCCCTTGTCTAAATCTGAACCATACCCTCTCCTCTCTAGAATAACTCTAATTAGAAAATCAAATATGGTTCATTTTAAACTTAGTGAGTCATGGCTTGAAAACCCTTCATATGTCACCAAGAGCCATGCTCCAATTTATGCAAAAATCCACCTCATTTCTTCTTCCTCACAATGCAATAAACATTTAACCTAAAATGTTTAATACAAAATATGAGGTGTCTTCTTCTAGAAGTATCTTTGAACAAATTACAAAAATGCCTCTCATCCGTATATACATACATGTATCCGTATTTTGAAAAATACGAATACAAAAAAGACGAAAATAATCCATCAGTATAATACTAGGATCCGGCTTAAACCAAAGCCCATTAGTATTATCTGTCTGAATCATCATCCGTGCACAAGTACACATACGTGATCAACCCTGTCGTAAAACCATACGACCTCTACATCTTTTGCCCGATCCAGGGAAACCCTCTGTACGGGACTCTAAAACACTACGCTGGCAGTGAGTTTAACCATAAGCCGCAAGCGGTACTAGCTACACGTAACGGCTATCTAGGTATATGTCGATAAGAAGGCCGATGAGAAAAACTAAATCGAACTCCTACTGAGCCTGTCTGTGACAATCTCCGTATAGTCCGGTATGTTCGTCTAAGAGTATCGCATATCGGGCGTAGGGGGGCGGTAATCGTCAGACCACTAATAGCGCAATAAGTCGTGTCAGAGTGTAGCCCAAAACACCCTGAGAAACTACTGGAGTACCTACTAATAAATCTCGCTTTCCTTGGCCAAGGACTTTGTGTAATAGCTTTCCGAATATAGTGCGATATCAACCCCCAATACCGGGAGAGACGGATCCTATCTAACCGCCACTGCCTCCAAGTGCTTCAGGACTGCACCCAACTACTACCTGTTTGCACAATTCCTTTGAGCCGTGGTAGGGTAGTAATCAAGGAACAGCAGGAACACACTTGAGGCAAAGTAGCAGTGTCAAGTCGATGGACTATATAGTACTCATGTCACCTGGGAACTGCTACCCGACTATAGGTATAATACCCACCAGCAGTTCCCTACGAGTCTTGTCCAGTGTACTCATAACCTAATGAGCACCTGCATACTATCTCCAGTACGACGTATTAATGGCTGTGGGATAGACCATCTCCCATGCTGGGATGAGAAGCGTATACACTAGTCTACTCTGGAGTATCGATGCCCCGTCTCGATAATCCTACGACTAGGGACCTGTATAAAGATGTGCTTATAGAGTTCCCAGCCCCCTCTAGTGTGACTGCTATCACAATGCTGGTAATCAAGCAAAGATCCTAAGGGCTCTACCAATATGTATAAGCGATATGCAAAAACACATGCACATATTGAGGTAGAAACAAACCAGATAGCATACCACCATTTCGAGCAAGACTGTTACTATATCCGTGTATATCCCAAGCTTCCATTAAGTAATATACAAACCAGTATGGTACAATAATGGCTCTAGGGCATATATCACTAACAACAACCCTTACCCAAGCTATCTGGCACTTGAGCCGCTACCAGATCATCCTCAATTGCTTGAGCCCATTCCCCCGCTTCAATCAGGCTCTCTTTACCCGAGAATTTTTTTGGGTGCAGTGCCTGAAACCGCTTAACTCCTGGTGCCTTTGCCTCAGGGCGAGCAGGTCCTTGGTGCATGAGGGTTGTTTGCTCCCTCTGTCCTTCTAATAGGCTCTTGATAGCCTCAAGAAATACCGTTTGCTCATTGATAAGCGCTGCAACGGTAGGTGGTGGTGGTAGTGTAGGCGATGGAGTGTTGTCATTGACGTTGATGTTGGTATTATTCGGAGAGTCCATCATCTTGATATAAAAGACAAATTAGGATAGATTCAAGGAATTTGAAATGCAAGGAATGCAAATGTTTTTTGAATTCCTTAATTCTTATGGTATTTTTGTTTAAGACTTCATGCAGAACTGACCTGCATGGGCCATCAATAAAACCTGTCATGCCCCGCTTCCCAGTAGACGAAAACGGTGACGTGGCAAGTGTTGGCCATAGTGCCCTCAAGTCAATTATTGTAATCGTAGGCACGCGATTATGATGATTGAGGGAGGACTTATATGGGTAGAACAATCTTACTCGAGATGATAGTATGCTATCTGGTTTGCCTTTATCATCATGTACATGCATTATGTGGTATTACATATCACTATTACATGTTGATAGAGCCCATAGGATTCTTGCTTGACTACCAGTATTATGATGGCGATCATATACGTAGGAGATGGGCAGTCTATAAGCACATCCTTAAATGTCCCTAGTCGAGAGAGTATCGAGACTGGGCATCGATACTCCGGAGTAGACTAGTGTATATTTATCGAGACCCCGATGAGGGGTGGTGTCCGGTCTCACAAGTCATTGGTGTCAGTCAGTCACCTATGTATGCCCTAGAGGCCATTATTGTACATATGATGTATATTATAGTAGATGCTTGGACATATATAGAGAGGACTTTCTTGCTCGACATGATAGTATGCTATCTGGTTGTTCTTTGTCTTAACATGTAGACTTGTATTATGATACTGTCTTGCTCTCATATGTTGATAAAGTCCTTAGGATGCGTACTTGACTACCAGGACTATGATGGAGATCATATTAGTTGGGCCAGGGTAGTCCACAAGTTCATCCTTTAATTGTTCCTAGTCGAGAGTATATCGAGACAGGGCATCGATATTTAGAGAAAACTGGTGTATACGCTTCTTGACCCATATGATGGGTGATGGATGATCCCACATCCATTGGTGTTTCACATCAAAGATGGTATACGGGTGCTCAGTAGAGACTGGGTACACTGAACAGGACTCGTCGAGGACTCCTATGTGGTAGTATACCTATCGTAAGATAGCAGTCCTCTGGTGACACTGGTACATGTTAGTATGTAGACCCAAGATCGTCATAGAGTCTTGTGCGGCTCCCACTGTGCTTTGATTTCCTCCCTACCACGCTCAAAGGAGACGCACAAATAGGTGGATTTTAGGTACAGTCCCGAGTCGCATGGAGACAATGAGCGATAGGAGGGGTTTCGTCTCTCCCGGTATTGGGGGTTGATCTTGCGCTATACTCGATTGGCTATAACTAGAAGTCCCTGGCCAGGGCTGCTGCCGAGATTTACTGATAAGTGTTATCAGTAGTTTCTCGAACCGTTATAGGCCAGACATTGGCATGGCTTATCACGTTACTGGGGTCTAATGATTTCCACCCCTAGACTTGATATGCGACATATCAGACGAAGAGACTGGACTGTATGGTAGTGTTACTGATAGGCTTCATGGAGACTGTGGACTGGCTTGCTTGTTGATCTTCATATCGCTCAATACTCAGGCAGCCGTTACGTCCAGCTAGTACCGCTGACGGCTTGTAGGTGACTGATGTGATCATCACCTACTGCTGGCATATTGACAGGTCTTTAGAGCCCCACACAGAAGTTTCCTGGTTCAAGCGAAACGAAGTAGGACACATATGTGATATGTGTGTGGGCCTAATAAAATACGAGTATGTGATACCGTATTGTAATCTGGCAGTTATCTGTTATCGGTTCGGTTATATGTGATATAACCAGATTGTCGAATCAAGTGTTGATTTGATAATGTGATATAAAAATAAATGATATTAGTCGGTCATATGTGATATAACCGGATTATTAAATCAAGTATCGATTTAATGATGTGATATATATTATATGTGATATAATTATATCTTAACTAATATCATTAGCTCACTAATTATTCTTCATTATATATATATATATATATATATATCATAATGAAGCATGGCATATGAATTTCTATTTTGTGAAAATAGAAATGAGGTGGAAAATGAGAGCATGGTTGCAAGCATGGGATTTACTTTTGTTTATTCATCTTGACTCACTATTCAAGCATGGTTGCAATTTTATATTGCATAATTCCATACTTGAATGAGTGAGGGGTCAAGAGTTGCCATTGATTCTAGCTCATTCTCAACACTTAGCCATTTTTCTTGAGTTGCTCCCATGGTTGCTCTCTAGCTTCTTCTTCCTCATGTTATGATTCAAGCTTCAACTCTCACATGTGATGTGAACCATGAATCTTGAACACTAACTTGTGAGCTTTTAACATCCCCTACTTTACCATTCTACACTTGACTAGCGATCGAGTGTAGCGTGTTTCCTACGCTAAAGAGTTTAGTGTAGAGATAGCTTGAGTTGGAGGGACTTCGTGTGGATCATTTTTGGCACAAAGGTCATCGGAGGAAGCTTGTCCAATGCCTCAAGTGGAGCCTAGTGGAGTCGCGGGACTACACGGAGCATGCAAAGTGAAGGACCGGTCTACAAAGGTTGTATTCCTTGTTCACTTGATGAAAAGTTGTTTACTTTCATGTATTGTCTAATTCTCTAGTTAAGATTCTAGGGTTAGGGTTATTTAGCATGGTAAATTTTTGAAAACGGCATGGATGATGCCTTCCGAAACCTTGCTGTCGTGCTAGGCAACCCAACAATGAGTACACTGGACGGATTCGCCGGGAACATGCTAGTTTGTATTATACCTATTGTCAGATAGCAGTTTCTAGGTGACATGTGTACATGTTAGTCTGTCGACCTGAAATCGTCATTTATCTCGTGTGAGTTCCCACTGTGCTTTGATTACTATCCTACTACGGCTCAAAGGAGTCGTGCAAACAGGTTTTAGTTAGGTACAGTCCCGAGCCATATGGAGGCAGTGAGCGGATCGTCGGGGATTGTCTCTCCCGGTATTGGGGGTTGATGTTACGCGGTGCACGGGTGACCATCACCAGAAATCCTTGGCCAAGATAGACGAGAATTACTGATTTGGATCAGTAGTTTCTCAGTGGGTGGTGGGCTTCATACCGACACGAAATATCGCGTTATTAAGGGTCTGACTTTATCCACCCCGTAGATTCGATATGCGATACTCTTAGACGAACAAACCGGACTGTATGGAGATTGTTAGGGACATGCTCAGTAGAGGTTTGGATGAGTTTGCTCGTCGGCCTTCCTTTCACTCAATACCTGGGTAGCCATTACGTATAGCTAGTGCCGCCGACGTGCTTGTGGTGTAACCCAGTGCCAGCGTATTGATGAGTCTTTAGAGTCCCACACAGAGGGTTCCCTGGTTCTGGCGAAACGATGTAGTATTCGTATTGCATACGTGCAGGGTTCCGATCGATTGATTGTACTATGTACCAGGACTTTCGATCAGACAGTTGATAATGAAAGGTTACGCTAGCGCCCTGGCCAACTACTGTGGCCAAATGCGGAACAATTTTTTTTTCAAACGATCAAAACTTGGCGCTAGAATAACCGTAAACCGGATCTACCATAAACCTAACTAGCTACTTGAGAAGCTATCTATTATGAAGAGAGTTATACCAAGAGGCTCAAGTCCTTCGGGTCTTCACTCCTCTCCTTTAATGTGCTCCTAGTGGCCTACATGATTGAGCTTGATCAACAGCTCCTTGCGTCAAAGATGATCCACCCAAGAGTGTTTACTTGGAGCTCTTACCTCTAAACTGAGGTAACTAGGTTGCTTAGTTTGCTAGACTAAGTGGCCTAGATGATGTACAGAGTGATTATGGATGTATTTGTCTCAAGAACCCTAGGTTTCTCAATACATGAGACTATTAGGGCCTGAGGTAGAAGAAGAGAAGCTTGGAGGAGATGAAAGAGTTGTAGAGAGCAACATGAGAAAAACTCAAGTGAAGAATGGCTAAACTTTTGTGACCAATAAATCAAGCATCTAAAGATAATCATAACAATTATTTCCATCACAAAATATCTAGATATTTTGTGCAAAATATCTAGATGCCGCCTTGCTTCAATGGTAACACATAACTCACCAAGTGAGTTAACAAGTAGCCATGGTTCACTTAAGAAAAGTCAACACCTCATACGTCCACCTCATTAACTATTTAACTAAATGGTTAAAACAAATAATGAGGATTCTTCTTCTAAAAGCACTATTATAACAAATTACAAGAATACTCCTCACCGTATATACATACCTATATCCGTATTCCGAAAAATACGAATACAAAAGAGACAAAAATAATCCAACAATATAATACTAGGATCCGGCTTAAACCAAAGTCTGCTAGTATTATCCGCTCGAACATCATGCATGAACAAGTACACGTATAAGATCGAACCCTGCCGTAAAACCATACGGTATCTATATCGTTTCGCCTGAAGCAGGGAAACCCTCTGTGTGGGACTCTAAAGACTCGACAGTACGCTGGCAGTAGGTTTAACCACAAGCACGTCAACAACACTAGATGTACGTAACGGCTACCCAGGTACCTGTCGAAAAAGGAAAGCTGACAAGCAAACTCATCCGCATCCCAACTGAGCCTATCCGTGACAATATCTGTACTGTCCGGTCTCTTTGTCTAAGAGTATCGTATACCGGGTCTAGGGGTGGTAAATGTCAAACCCTAATAACTCAAAACTTCGTGCTGATGATGAGGCTCATAACCATTCCGGAAAACTACTGATCAATCTATCAGTAAATCCCAACTGGTTTAGCCAAGGTCTTATGGTCCTGACCAATTGAACACAGTGCGATATCGACTCCCAATACCGGGAGAGACGAATCCCCAACAATCGCTCACTGCCTTCATGTGGCTCGAGACTGTACCCAACAAAAACCTATTTGCACGTCTCAATAGAGCCGTGGTAGGGTAGTGATCAAAGCACAGTGGGAACTCACATGAGACAAATGACGATCTCAGGTCCAAAGACTAACCTGTACACATGTCACCTGAGAACTTCCATCCGACGATAGGTATAGTACCATGTGGAAGTTCTCCGCGAGTCCGTCCAGTGTACTCACACCCAGTGAGCACCTGTATACAATCTTAGGTGCATCTGACCAATGGCTGCGGGACCAACCATTACCCCTTGTCGGGGCTAGAAACATATATACTAGTCTACTCTAGAGTATCAATGCCCAGTCTCGATACTCACACGACTAGGGACCATTTAAGAATGTGCTTATGGACTACCCTGCTCCCACAAGTATGATCACCATTACAACGCAGGTACTCAAGCAAGATCCTACGGGCTTTATCAACATGTAACCACAATATGTAATAATGTGTATAACATATGCCATGTTAAGATAAAGTCAAACCATAATAGTATACTACTGTATCAAGTCTTTATCAATATGTGCAAGCTGAATAAAGCATCAATAAAAACAAATACAGATATCCTGATAACAGACATCTGAAACAATATACTATATAACTGAGCAAGAATGTCCTGTACATACATATCCCCAGCATCCACATGTATACGTATACAATAATGGCCTCTAGGGCATACATATCCAACAGATAATACTACCCGGCTCGGGTTTGAGCCGGATTATTAAATTAGGTATTGATTTAATAATTTACGTATATATATTTCAATATGTATATTCTAGTATTATGTTCTTTGTGTTATTCTATCTCTTCGGGTAATTGTATTTCGGTACGAATACAGGTATGTATATACAGTAGAATGTAATCCGTATTTTTTTACAGATAACATTCTAAAAGGTGGACACCTCATTTAGTTTTTATCCATTTATTCATAAATGGAAATGAGGTGGAAAAGGAATGAGGGGAGTATGGTGAGAGCCATGCTTGCATAGTGTTGCACAAATGAATTATTATTTCATTTGTTCAAACTATTCAAGCATGGGCTTGATTTTAAAATGAAAGAAATGTTTTTACAAAACCTTGCACCATTATTTTCTCTCTCCATGGATGGTTCATTTTTCTTTGAGTTGGCTTTCTCACCATCATGCTTCACCTCCTCTCTTGTTTTTTCTAGAGTTCCTCCTCCTTCAAGCTCAGCCTCTTCTCTACAATCTCATGAGTTGAGAATCAAGAAAGGTGGTGAGATGGATAAACACTTAGAACACTCACTACATCCTAGAAATTCTAGATTAGCAACCTAGAATCCCTAATTGCTTCACTTTCTTTTGATGTGGTGCTAGAGCCATGAGCTACATCCCTCGAGTGGATCATCTTCGACGAAGGAAGACCGGCGGCCAAGTTCAATCGAGCACGCCTCAAGGAGCTAAGGAAGATGATGGAAGACCGAAGGACTTAGTTCGTTCGGTATAACATTTCTAACCTTGTAGTTTAGCTCTTTGTAGTTAGCTAGTATATGTTTATGGTTCGATTCTAGTGGGTTTCGTTAGTGCCAAGTTTTTTTAAATGCCAGTTTTTGTTCCGCACCGGCCACGGCAGATGGTTAGGGCGCTATCGTAACCCAACATTGTATCAGAGACACCCCATAAACCATTACTAGCTAGTTTGCACAAGGTTAAAATCTCGATCGACCAATTTTTCCGAATCGTATTTCTATTTGGTCATGCTTGCTGTCGTTTTTTAAACTTTTTCAAAAAATCTTTCAGAATACATGCAGGCATTTGTCGAGCATCATAAGAAATTTGGACACTTGAACCAACATTTTGGCCGTGGAACCGCCGCAAAACATGTCAATTGGCGGCGGTTCCGCGACGCTTTTGTGGCCAATTATCTCCAAATTTCTTCTGGCACTCTAATTCATGGAAATATGATTTTCTGGATGTATGGTTTTGACCCAGATTTATTTGAGTGCTGGATTGCATTTGGGGCCAATAAGGAAAAGTTTTAGTCGATCGAAATTTTAAGTGCATGTTTATCAGTGCATGAGAATATATCTGCGACCGTGAATATCATTGAACGGTACAACCCGACTAGTTGCTATATGTTCAACTAGACGGGTTTGCGAACGTGATATTCACGTTGATGTTCTAAGTTGTGCTATATTGTCATTGGATTGTCATGGTAGATAGCCAGTGGTGCAATGGTAGTAGTACAGTTCAGATTTATTTGTATATTTGTTATTGCAGGACGAGCGTCCGACTTGTGGACAACCGTCTCTGCCAGATTGTAAATTCTTTTATTAGGGCACGACCGGGTTGAGGTCGTTGTCGCCATTGTATATATATTTTTCTTTTCTGTACTAGGATTACCTCGCGGTGGAGTGCTCGAATAGCCGGGTTCTAGAGAGCAACGGGCCAGCATCTCATGGCGTTGAGACAGAGGGGGCCTTATTCTAGAATTGACGGGCTATTTGTCGCACTCGTAGGGGGTATAGGATTCCGTGAAGTGCTGGGTGGCCCATTCACTTTGTTGATTTGGGTTGCCTCATTTCTGTGATTGGCGGGTAACTTGCCGTGCTCGTAGGGGTCCAGGTTTTCATTGCACGGGCTATCCACACGACCGGGAACGTCGGGTCTCATTTGCGGCTCGAATGAAACCCGAGGCTCCAAGATTATCCACCATTCTGTGTTGCTTGTTGATGTTCTGTGATGTTTCTTGTATCATGCCTGGGACGAATGTTATATATATTTATATATACTAGTAGATGTTGTATATGTTTTGCATCCATGTTAGTCCAGCCCCCGCTCTGCTGTTAGTTAAGTAACCTAACGGTGCATGACGGGCCCCGTGGCGAATGCGGATGGCATATACGTACATTGTATTTTCGTTCCTTTTTCTGGTTTGATATGGATTAATTGATGGGACTGCGTTAATTTTGATTAATGCAAGGAAAACAAACCTATATGATGTTGTTGGAACCAATTTTTGAAAACTGTTATTACAGACGTTTCGTTTTTCTTTGCACAGTGGTATTCGGTTATGAATATCCAACACCTCATTCGACGAGGTAAGAGCCGAGATCCCTTCATAGGGAGTGGCCTCTTGAGCAAAAGTTTGCGTCAGTGTAATAACTTCACTATAGTCGATTCTTTTGCTTTGCGTCGTGGTATTCAGTTAGGAATATCCTACACCTCATTCGATGAGGAAAGACCCGAGATCTCTTCACAGGGAGTGACCTCTTTAGCAAAAGTTTGCGCCACTATATATTTGTTAAACAGCTCAGGTTCCTTCAACGATATCAAGTTCATTACGTTAATGGTTTTTCGCCAAAAATCAGCCGTAGTCCTCCGTCATTTCCTAAGAGTAGTACTTAGTATTCGTGCTGCGTTTGTTGACCTTGTCAAGGCGTAGTGTACGGTAGCTGAGTGGTGCTTATTTGTAGCATATGATGCGATTAACTAGGACAGTCACATAACCTTGTTGACCTTGTCAAGGGCTTATGCGGGTGGGTCTAGGATAATCAAGATAATGACAGGTTGAACTTGACTAGCGACTTATGATTTGTTGACCTTGTCAAGGTCATAGGACGTTAGGGGTAAAAATCACATCGGGAGCAGGAAACTTGCCAGGCATGTGCATACCTTTTAGAGTGTGGTGACTTGAGTGTCATCCATCAAGTTATCATGCGATGATAGTTGGGTCCCGATTCCTACTGATGACTAGGTGTTACTCCTCGGCTGATTTTCAGATGATCCCGACTAATTCTCCTTTTAGGGTTTGAAGGAGATTTCGTTGAAACAGTGGAAGCCATCCTAATTAGATAAAGTGATTAACCAACCTAATCTAGGTTAGAGTGCACGCTGAGTCTTTCTTTTCTCTCTCTCTTTAGCAGTGACCATGTCCTGACCTTAAAAACTCATGAACCAAGTTAACCGAACCTTCTTAAAACACTTTGGCTATTGGATTGTCATTTAGTAGCATATATCATTGCCACTCCTATTTTCCCTTTACATTTTTCCAGAACACTCCGTATCACTACGAAGATCCATATTTCTTGGATATTCCATCGTATATACATACGAACTCGAAGGAACTTGTTCCAGTTCGAGGATGGATTCCGGTTCTGGAGAAATTGAATAGGATTATTCGGTTGTCTTTTCCTTTACCTTCTCTCAGGTTGCGAGGGCTCCTAGTATTAGGAGAGTACACCTATTGCGCTTATTGGATAGTCTTCTTCCAAACCATAGGCAGGTGCCGAAAGGTAGGGAAGGAAGAAAACCAATTAGCCTAAGTGTGGTGTATAGAAAGTAATAAGTAAAGACATATAAAGGGATTGCAGTGAAGGCAAGAAAGTATACGGTTACTGTCATAAATATGGATAGTACAAGAGGCATTATTAGGAATACTCGGCCACCCCTTCGAAATATTTTTATATTTCAGTTTTTCTGTGCAGTGTTAAGTGAAAACTATTTTCCCGATTAGATTCTAACTCCAGGGTATGTATTTACCAGATTTGATTCTCATATCTGTATGGCATTACGGATGCTGAGTGGGAGTAAGATACTAAGAATTGGGTGATTAGATCCTCTATATATCGGAATTCTTTGTAATTGGTGATATTTGAGGAAATCACATGTATTTTGAATCTGGTTCAAATTAAATTAGTGTTTTTATTTCTATATTGGATATACAGAATGGATTCATATCTTAATGATGTTAAGGTATATGGAGTTGTCCGGCTTATGCTTAAAACCAGAATCCGGATAAACTCTAGGCACGTTTCAGTAATGGCAGTTTGTGGGTTATCCCGGGCTTTGATGATGGTTAATATTCTACCATCTGGAAGATCAATAGTTATATTGTTCTTGACTTGCCAGTTTTAGTAAAATGAATTCTTTTCAGAAAACATCAGTGAGAGTATGGTAGAATTGGAAGTTATTCCAGAACCACAAACGATTACTGAAAATTTAGTAGAACCTAAGGATTCAATTGGTTTTGACGATCCATTAACGACTCCGCAGATTTGGTGGGTAACCTCAGGTACCCGAGAGGTACTTTGGTCTCCTCAAAGACGGTGACAGGGAGGTTTTTGATGAACCAAACTTGCCACTGCTGCTGTTCTAGACTATGAGATCTGGCAGGATGATGAGTATAACGTCATTCTAAGTTAGCTTTAGAAGTGCACATGTATATGACTCTGCCAGAGAGTTGTTGTAGTCAGTGGGAGCAGCGGAAGCGTAGTGGATAAGTAGCTTATATCTATTTATAGACTAAAGCAATTATAGTGGAGAAAGATCATCTAGTTTTGATGTGACAGTCATAGATTTTGACTTCATCAGAACTACATATGGACATGATAAGAAGGTGGTAGGGAGTGATGTCCAGGTTTTTGGATGACATGCTCTTGATAGGAAGTGATTTTCCTATACTACGATCGGTTATACTGTGGTTTTCACAAGGTGTTTCTCTACATAGGATATGGATAAAATATCAGGGTTTCTGGTCACTAGATCTATGGTTTTAGATCTAGATTTGGGAAGTCTCCCAATTAGGGTACTTGACACTATTCTAAAGTGTTTTAGAATGGACGACTCCTGGCGTGGCGGTGTACCCGCAGGTGATGGAGTCACCCTCTCTAAAGAGATGTCTTCTAGAATGATGAGGAGAGGGATTTGTAAGATTGGTATATCACTTGCTTAGGCAATTGAGTCAATCATGAGATGTCAAGTACCACACCAGATATTGATTTTGCACTGGATGCAATAAGTATATATATTAATCCAATCCTAGAGAGACGTTGGGAAGCAGTTATGAACATAAGTGGATTCTTGGTATATGGTAACGACAGCCTTCTTCAGGAGACGGTTATCATTTAAGGCTTTCAAGGTGACCTGGATGAGGTGACCTGGATGACAGAGTGACTGTCAGAGTTATAGTTTTTCCTCTTTTGAAGGGCAGTATGTTAGACAGGTGGTCCAAGCGGATACTATGGAAGGCATGGCGCAGGATACTGACTAAATTCAGTGGATGATACAGTCTAAGAAGTTTGTTAGATTTGGAGTTCATTTATGAACTGGGTCCCATCAGATATCTAGACAAATTCTAAGACATGTATTGCTTATTTCGGGAGACAGTCTTTCTCCGCAAAGTTGAGATACAGAGAGATAAAGATAGAAACATTGGAGCGGATCCACTCACTGAGACTATTTTTCGAACACAATATCCGAGCCTTTTGTACAGTTCTAATTATATAGGTGTACCCTATATTTTATTATAGGTGTACCCTATATTTATTATAGGTGTACCCTATATCTATTTTTATAACTCCCTTATATTTATTATAGGTGTACCCTATAAATATTTTTATAACTCCGTTATAGTTGTATTACCTTATAGGTGTACCCTATATTTTAAATATGTTTACTAATTATTTTATACTATATTACCAGGCTTTGTGAGACTGATTTGTAGAGAAGTTGGGTGTCCGGTATTACACGAGCTGTGAGTATGCGACACCGCAATAATTAGCCTTAAGTGCAAGTGGGAGATTATTGGCTATAGTGCCCTCAAGTCAATTATTGTAATCGCAGACACGCGATTATTATGATTGAGGGAGAACCTATACGGATAGAACAGTCTTACTCAAGATGATAGTATGCTATCTGGTTTGCCTTTATCATCATATACATGCATTATATGGTATTACAGATCACTATTACATGTTGATAGAGCCCATAGGATTCTTGCTTGACTACCAGCATTATGATGGCGATCATATACGTGGGAGCTGGGTGGTCTATAAGTACATCCTTAAATGTCCCTAGTCGAGAGAGTGTCGAGACTGGGCATCGATACTCCGGAGTAGACTAGTGTATACTTATCGAGACCCCGACGAGGGGCGATGGACGGTCTCACAAGCCATTGGTGTCAGTCAGTCACCTAAGATAGTATACAGGTGCTCATTGGGTTATGAGTACACTGGACGGACTCGCCGGGAATATACTAGTTGGTATTATACCTATTGTCAGATAACAGTTCCCAGGTGACATGTGTACAGGTTAGTCTGTCGACTTGAGATCGTCATTTGTCTCGTGTGAGTTCCCACTGTGCTTTGATTACTACTCTACCACGGCTCAAAGGAGTCGTGCAAACAGGTTTTAGTTGGGTACAGTCCCGGGCCACATGGAGGCAGTGAGCGGATCGTCGGGGATTCGTCTCTCCCGGTATTGGGGGTTGATGTCTCGCGGTGCACGAGGGGCCATCACCAGAAATCCTTAGCCAAACTTAACGAGAATTACTGATTTTGATTAGTAGTTTCTCAGTGGGTGATAGACTTCATACCGATACGAAATATCACGTTATTAGGGGTCTAACTTTATCCACCCCCTAAACTTAATTTGCGATACTTTTAGACGAACAGACCGGACTGTACGGAGATTTCACGGACATGCTCAGTAGGGGTTCGGATGAGTTTGCTCGTCGGCCTTCCTTTCGCTTAATACCCGGATAGCTGTTACGTACAGCTAGTGCCGCTAACGTGCTTATGGTTAAACCCACTGCCAGCGTATTGATGAGTCTTTAAAGTCCCACACAGAGGGTTTCCCTGATTCTGGCGAAACGATATAGTAGCCATATTTCATACGTGCAGGGTTCCGATCGATTGATTGTACTATGTACCAGGACTTTCGATCGGACAGTTGATAATACTAGCCGGCTCGGGTTTGAGCCGGATTATTAAATCAGGTATTGATTTAATAATTTATGTATATATATTTTGTAATGTATATTCTAGTATTATGTTCTTTGTGTTATTCTCTCTTCGGGTATTCGTATTTCGGTACGAATACAGGTATGTATATACAGTAGAATGTAATACATATTTTTGTACAGATAGCATACTAGAAGCTGGACACCTCATTTAGTTTTTATCCATTTATTCATAAATGGAAATGAGGTGGAAAAGGAATGAGGGAAGTATGGTGAGAGCCATGCTTGCATAGTGTCGCACAAATGAATTATTAATTCATTTGTGCAAACTATTCAAGCATGGGTTTGATTTTAAAATGAAAGAAATGTTTTTACAAAACCTTGCACCATCATTTTCTCTCTCCATGGATGGTTCATTTTTCTTTGAGTTGTCTTTCTCACCATCATGCTTCACCCCCTCTCTTGTGTTTTCTAGAGTTTCTCCACCTTCAAGCTCAACCTCCTCTCTACAATCTCATAAGTCGAGAATCAAGAAAGGAGGTGAGATGGATAAACACTTAGAACACTCACTATATTCTGGACATTCTAAATTAGCAACCTAGAATCCCTAATTGCTTCACTTGCTTTTGATGTGGAGCTAGAGCCATGAGCTACATCCCTCGGATGGATCATCTTCGACGAAGGAAGACCGGCGGCCAAGTTTAATCGAGCACGCCTCAAGGAGCTAAGGAAGATGATGGAAGACCGAAGGACTTGGTTCGTTCGGTATAATATTTCTAACCTTATAGTTTATCTCTTTGTAGTTAGCCAATATAGGTTTATGGTTCGATTCTAGCGGGTTTTGTTACCGCCAAGTTTTTTTAAACGCCAGTTTTTGTTCTGCACCGGCCACGGCTAATGGCTAGGGCGCTATCATAACCCAACAGAAAGCCCGCGACATATTTATCCAGAGAAGGTCATTCCTTAAATTAATATACTAAGTGTATTAAAAAATAATACATAATGCAAGAATATATGGAGACTGTAAATTTTTTTCAACAAATATCTTTATTTACATTCAAACTTAAAATATTTACAGATACAAGAATTCAATTGAAAAGTAAATACAATAACAGAAATGTCTAAACAAGTGGCATACATAAACTGGAAGAAAAGAATAACTCGTCTAAGCCTGAGCCGTAATTTGGTCGTACTCCTCTTTTGTAACTTCCACCTTCTCAGTCTCCAGAAAATCTGACGAATATTCCAAAAAAAAAACAAAGGTGGGTGGAATGCCCGTCAGCAAACTAGTGCTCGATAAGTCCCAAAGGTAGAGTAAAAGTAAAAAGTGACAAGTATAGAATAATCATGAAGTAATGTATATGTCGAGTAAAAGTATATGTAAATGAACAAGGGTATATGTACTGTAGGTCTCTATATAGTCACTATATTAACGTTAAGTTCATGTGTGAATATCAACGCAACCATAGAAGTATTCACGAGCTCAAGAGTGGGGCTTTAGGAGTAAAGAAACACAAGCCTATTTCATGTGTTAGTATCGGGACTCCAAACTGTAGAGGAGTCGAGAAGTCAACTCGACTGAGATTCGAGTAAATAGAATTTGAGTAGGTTAATAACGGACTCCTGAAGTTCCGTTGGATTCACACCTCAAACTATCCCATACACCTCGAGTAATATATATTATAACTGTTAGATATCCTTAGTTGATTGCTTGGTTTATTATAACATGTCCTGATCAAGCCATAGATTGCAAAAGTGAATAATGTAGTCAAGTAAAATGCGAGTCATGTCAATTGCAATCTTGGCTCGAGTCAAATTAGTTCGAGTAGAATGAGTTCGAGTTAATGTTCAAGTTTGGGTTCGAGTTTGGATTAGAGTTCAAGTTTAAGTTCAAGTTTGGGTTGGAGTTTGTATTCGAATTATAGACATTTCATATTTACTAGATTTAAGCTTGAAGATCTTAAGTTCAAGAGCAATCGGACAACCGCTGCACATGGACGACAGGATTTGTGTCTTTTTCCAAGAAGATTACCATTGATAACTCCGTAAATTTGCAGTGTTTTCTAACCTGAATAGGCAATCACTCACTTTCTCCGGCTCTCTGGGGCTCAATAGAAATGATACCGCTTAAACCTATAATAATTTAGGGTTCTTAAATATTTATTCTTGTTGATTATTATGTATTTGCATTTCTTGAGGGGTTTTTATAAAAACGTTTTAATATTGTTTGAAAATAAATCTCAAGGGTGATTTATAATATTAAGAGTTTTTATAGAAATGTATCTTAGTTTCAATTGTATTTTAGTGATAAAACCTAACTTTTAAAAGTTTATAATATTTTTATGAAAACTGCCATTTTTGGAAATTTGATGGTATTTTTATTATAATTTTAATCTTTTGTTTAAAAATATATTTTGCACTATTTGTTTTCATTGAAAATACGGATTCATTATTTTATATAATTTTCCAAAGTTTAATTTGTTTTAAAAAGTCGTATTTCTTTTAAAAATCTTATTTTTATTTCCTTTCGAAACCGAATTCTCCATGAGGAATTCTGTATCTCACTCTCCTATCCTAAGGACGTGCAATAATCTGCACCATTCATAAATGGGTTCCCCTAAGAGGGCTGTAAAGGCGCAATTGCAAATGATTTAAAAATAACGATAAAAGGTAATTTTAAAATCAAGGGTATTTTAATGAAATTTTTTTCATTTCGTATAAAACTTTGTAATCTAAAATATCGTGCTATAAAACCATAGTGTATGTGATGGGGTAGGTCATTATCCCGTGAGTTTCCTATAGGTATATATTTCTAGGTTTCGATAAAAAGGTTACTTTTAAGTTCATGGTATTTTTATGAAAAGGTTCGTTTTATGTTTATTTCACATGAAATTTTATTTACATAAAAAGGCAAATGATGTGAATAATAATTTGAGGTGATATTAGAGGATTTAGAGTGAAATATTCACATAGCAAAGGTGATAAAGATTTTTAAAAGAAATTTATTCAATTTAACTCCACTTTATCGATTTTTGTTTTAAGAATCGTTTTGAGGTGAAGCGAAAGAGTTGGGAAGAGATTTACGGTTTTGGAGCGTTGAGAAGAGAGAGATAGGGGGTCTTCATGGATCATGGTATCGTCAGGAATGGCTTCGATCTTCGATGGAATGAACTTGGACCGTTAACTCCACTTGCCTAGTCTTAACCCTTCTTGAACTTAGAAATTTTTAGAGAATTTGATAATGATTTTCAGAATAGGGGAGAGTTAGGAGATGGGGTGGTATTTATAGGATAAAAATGAGAGTGTGTGTGAAATTAAAATGAATTAAAATAGGTTTAATAGTGTTAATAGGGAATTAAAGATTCTCTGGTTGAATTCTGATAAAACAAACAAGAAAATGGAGTAGAGGGGAGCTGAAGGGGTGCACGGGCAAAACATGGAGGGATTTAGAGCAATCCCAACTGCCGGTGGCGGCCAAATGGGGGAAACGGGTGGTCGATCCTTGGCCACATGTCTCCAGATTTGTGCCATGTGTGTTATTTGGTTTTAACTCCTCATTTATCCCGTTTGATTTTTCTGAAACTTTTATATTTCCGTGTATTGCACGTGAAACTCTTGGGTTTCCGAAAAGTTAAAAAGAAAAATATTTAAAATAATTGAGACCGATTGGATTCGAACACGCAGGCTGTGGCATAATATTAGAGAGTCTTAACCAGTGAGCTACAAGCTTGTTCTTGCTTTTATGGAACAAAATTAACTTATAACTCTTAGTCAGGTTGAAATACCGTTTTTATACATTTGAACAAGTTATATTTATATAGGGATTTCAGAGTCGTTACACCGAGGTCTCTATAAACTAACAAAACGTATACGATCTTAAGTTAAATGAATAGGTGGTGTGAAGAATAAGGGGTGGATATTTCTAACTTAGGATGATAGTGTTTCTAACTTAGATACTAAACCGTAGGACTAGAGTTAAGGTTAACATATAAAACTAGCTTGATAGGATTTTGTGGGGTGTATCCGCTGAAAACCCTTAGGAAACAAAACTCATCCTCTAGGGCAACTTAGGGGTTTAACGGTTTGTTGCACACGCTAAGTGCAACCGTGACGCCTACGAAAGTGAGATTTGGACTTTTGTTTAAAATAAAACGGTTTGCTCGGGACGAGCAAAAGACAAGTTTGGGGGTATTTGTTCATATCAGATTATTGTATCTTTATATCACTCATTCTTGATTACATTGCATATAGATATGTGCTTTTGATATGTTTTTGCTCAATAAGCGTAGAGAAACAGGTACTGGAACAATTAACAGACTTTTGAGCTTAAAATGAAGCAATGTAGACTAGTCAAAATCAACAAGTCAATGGTCAAACCCTGGAGATTTCAACGAAGCCCAAATAAAAATATTAAGTGCCTAAAAACCCAGAAATATGTCCAAGAGAACACTGAAGAAAACTGAAGCGCCAATTCAATAAACGTACCGCGGAAACACGACCAATTGTATAAGCATGGCGGCGGAAACGTATCCATACTTGCGACGCACGAGGCGGAATTTCAGGCGCCGCTAAGTCACTTCAAGGAGGGTCTTCTCATAGCTATAGTTGCCCAATCCATCCCCTATAAATACAGCAGATCTGTTCTAAAGAAACCATGTATTATTTTCCTTAGAATAGTTGATAGGTAGGAGTAGGTAGCCTCTTTCTCTTTCATTTGCTGTCATAAAAATTTGTGTGAGAGCTTTTGATGAGTGAATATGAATGAAGAAGGAGTTTCTTATCTCGCTTTTTTACTTATTTGTCTTTTTTTTTCAATTCTTAGAATAACTTTAATACTTGTTGTTAATTAGTTGTTGGATTTTATTGTTTTTCTTTTCTTCTCTTCTAATCTCTACTTTTAAGCCATGATACTCAATGGAGTCTCTTGCTTAGGTGATGGCCTGAGTAATTAGCTTATTATTTTTTGTTCTTATCTCATTCTTCCCTTCTTTCTTCTCTTCTTCTTGTTTTATTTTATTTTCATGAGTGAGTAGTTACTCACTTGTTAGGGTTAAGGAAGAGTAATAAGAAGGATGGAAAAATCCCTTGTGCTTCTCTTTGCCAAACAACCTGAATTGAACCTAGACCAAACAAACATAACCCTCTCCCCTAGGCGCACTATCATGACATATAGTCGCGACCTAAGTTGAGAATTCTAACCCTAAAGTCAAACCTGATTGGAGACTTGTTGTGTATGTTTGGCCTATGGTTGAAAATAAGAGCATGGAACAGAGGGAAAATGGGCACTAGGAATAGATTTAGCATTGGAAAGCTTTCTTAAACTCGCAAATACCATTTTTATATCCTCCTAATCCCTGTTACTTTCAATTATTCCAACATCATTTCAATGATGGCACAAGAACAATTCCTAACTCTACTAACCAACACTAACCTTAACAAGTTCTCTTGAACATAGAAATACACAAACACTTAGGATAGCTCTAACACACTTGTACATTTTAACTTGACTCGTCTAAAATAAGAATGAAGCACTAACCATCTTTCAGTAGACGACACGTACTCAACCGGCTAGCTACATGCGAAACCGTCTTGATTGCGGTAAGTAGAACACATAGAACTTCATAGCTAAAACATATCAATCAGGTGGAAGCAATAGTTTTAAAAAAACTAGAGAGCAATAGCAATCCCAGCCCTAAAATCAAACCAATAGACTAAACTTGATACTAATCTAGTAAACTAAAAGAAAGAGTTTGACGGGTTACAACCTTTATAACGTGTTAACCATCTCTCCTTGGACTCCGACTGGTCTCCACGAAGTCTGGAACAAGCTTGCTCGGTGATCTCCTTACCGAAGATGATCCACTTTGAGATAACTCCAACACAAGCTATATAGACTCAAATGATCATATCAACATGAAGCAACTCACTAATCAAACTTGTTAGGAATGATTAGTAAGTGATGTAGAATAATTAGCTCACCCATTTTCTTCTCTTTTCTTTTATCTTTCTCATTTGCGAAAACTCAAGAGAGAGAACCATGGTCATGGAATGGCTAAGGAAAAAATATAAGAAATAAAGATATGCATACTTATCTAGCTAAATAAAACAAGAATGAGTCATAGATTTCTACACATTACCAAAGAATGACTCATTCTCATTTATTTAAAAAAATAAATAAATATGTTTGTTCTTAGCTTTAATCCTATATGATTCTAATACATACAACTTGTATATGTAAAATACACATAACAATGTTTATAAATAATATATATATCAAATATAAATATTATAAAAGAGAAGAAAAATAATAGTGAACATGATATTAGTTAATGTGTGTGTGTATCAATATAAAAATATACATTTAATTAATAAATCAACACTTGATTTATTAATCTGGTTATATCATATATATACCGGCTAATATCATTAAATATCTGATTAAAATATGTGTATCACAGACACATGTTTAATCGAACTCCTGCACGTATCCTTATACATGCCCTACATCGTTTCGCCTGTGCTGGGAAACCTCTATGCAGGACTCTAAAGACTCGACAATACGCTGGCAGTAGTTTAACATCATATCCATAGCCTACAAGCACGTAAGCGGTACTAGCTGGACGCAACAACTACCCAGGTATTGATCAAAAGAAGGTCAACGAGCAAGCTCATCTGAACTTTGCAAAATCTATCAGTGACAACCACCGTACAGTCCGGTCTCTTCGTCTTAGAGTGTCGCATACCGGGTCTGGAAGGTGGAAACCGTCAGACTCTCCCGATAAGTCATGTCGATCATAAACTAATAACCACCCAAGAAACTATTGATAACACTTATTAGTAAATCTCAATTGCCTTGGCCAAGAACTTATGGTTATAATTGATCTGGTACAGCACGACCTTAACTCCCAATATCAGGAGAGACGAAATCCCTTCGATCGCTCACTTCCTCCATGTGCTTCGGGATTGTAACCAACTAAAACCTATTTGCACGACTCTTTAAAGCCGTGGTAGGGTAGTAATCAAAGTACAGTTGGAACACACATAAGACACTATGACGATCTTAGGTCTACAAACAACCCTGTACTCATGTCACATGAGAACTGCTATCTGATGATAGGTACAATACAATCTAGGAGTTATCAGGTGAGTTCGTCTAGTGAAACTCATTTATCCAATGAGCACCTATATACAATCTTTGGCGATAAACACCAATGGCTATGGGATCAACCATCGTCCCGGTCGGGGTCAAGAAACATATACACTAGTCTAATCTGGAGTATCAATACCCAGTCTCGATACTCTCTCAACTAGGGAATTTTAAGGATGCACTTATAGACTATCACAGACACACTAGTATGATTTCTATCATAATCCTGATAGTCAAGCAAAGATCCTATGCGCTTTATCATTATGTATTAGTGATACGTGATAACGAGTAAAACATATTCACCCTAATGATAAAGACAAACTAGATAGCATACTATCATCTCGAGTAAGTTTGTTCTCTCGTATAGGTCCACTTTCAATTACAATAATTGCCTTGAGGGCACCTATATCCAACAATCTCTCACTTTCACTTAAAACCAATTATTGCGGTATCGCATACCCAACTTCTCTACTATCAGTTTCACAAACTGAATTCGAGAAACAACCTAAGTAAGTGGATTCGCTGTAATGAATCTATCTTTATCTCTCTATATCTCAATTTCGTGGAGATAAACTATCTCCTGCATTGAGCGATATTGCCCTAGAATTTGCCTAGATAGATGATGGGACAAAGTTCATAAATGAACAATTTTATCCAACAACTTCTTGGGTTGTATTCCAAAACTGATTCATAATCAGCACTCAGCGCCATGACTACTCCAGTATCCTGCTTGGAACTCTTTCCAATATACCGCTGCCATTAAAAAGAGTAAACTTACAACTTGTGATAGACACTTTGTTTTCATGTCACCTTGGAGGCCAGAATCGGTAACCGCCTCCAAATGGAGGCTGCTATTACCATATACCAAGAACATCCACATATGTTCTTAATTGGTTTTATATGTTTCTCCAGGATCAGACTAATATCTGTTTACTACATCAAGTGCAAAAGCAATATCTAGTCTGGTACATGATATCTCCCTAAAGAGAGCGACTCTTTCACATGCGGGTATACTACCGCGCTATGAGTCGTCCATTTTAAACCGCTTTAGAATGGTGTCATCTTACTTGAGTTGGGACAATCCCAAAATCTCCTATTAGATCTATTAATATAGACTTAGTTACCAGAATTTGTTGATATATTATTCAAAACCTATATGGAGAGACATTTGTGACAACCATAGTTTGACCGAATTGTAGTATATGAATTTCACTTCCTATCAGGAGTTTGTCATTCGCATACAATATAAGGAACATGACAGTACTCCCTATACCCTTATTACAAATACCAGTTTCATTTATCATTTTGATGAAATCAAACATTTTGATCGTGACAACAAAACGGATGATCCATCTCCTCTATACTCGCTTAAGTCTATAAATAGACCTAAACTACTTACACACCTTTCGCTGCTCCCATTGATTACGATAACCCTCTGGCAGAGTCATATACATGTCCACTTCTAAATCTTTATTTAGAAAGACGTTATATTCATCCACCAGCCAGATATCATAGTCAAGGAAAAACGACAATGGCAAGTTATATCTGTATGGACTTCAGCACGGACCATTAAGTAAAAGTTTCATCACAATCCATATCGGGTATTTGATGAAAATATTTTACTATAAGTCTAGCCATATTAGGTTAATACATTTCCATTTGAACTGATCTCGAAAGATCTACTTACTCCTTATGGGTTTTACCTCTTTCAGGAGCACTCAACAAAGTCCATATTTTATTGCAGTACATGGAGTCCAACTTAGATAACTCGGCATCCGGCCATCAGTCGGAAATCACCACTTTTTATGGCCTGCTGATAACTAGTAGGGTCATCATTACATGATGCAAGCCTCCCTGTCACCGTCTAAGAGGAAACCGAAGTAACTCTCGGGTGGCCTAGGTTTCCTATTAAATTTATGGAGTGACTAAGGTTTGTCAGGGTCAATTGAATCTCCAGATTCTACTAAATCTTCAGTAATCGTTTGTGGTTCTGGAATCACTTCCAGTTCTACCATATTCCCACTAATTTCTTTTGCAAGAAATTCCTTTTCTAAAAAGGTGGGGTGTCGAGAAAAAAACAACTTTTAATCCCGAAAATGGTAGAAGTTAAACCCTTGCTAAAGCTTGGGATAACCTACAAACTGCCTATTACCGAAACGTGCCTGGATTTTGTCTGGATTGTGTTTTTAAGTATAAACCGGATAACTCCATATCTTAACTACTTTAAGATATGTTCTATATCACATATAGAATCACATGCACTAATTTAGATGAAACCATATTCAATTGGTATGTAATTATTTCCAATGTACATCCCTAAATGAAAAAGGCCACTCAGCATTATTCATCAAAGAGCGAACCCTCGGATGAGCAATCTGAGAAAGAATCAAATTATCGTTTACGGAATACTTAGCATAAGTATCCATATCTTCAAACACTTCGAAGAATCTTAATACTTTCGGCGTTTGGTTCTCTACTTTATTCTTATATCCCATAAACTTCTCAAAATATTTAGACTTTACATTTCAACAAGAATGCGTGTCTAAAAATAGAGAACTCATACGAAAACGGAACTAAGTATGAGTACCAACCCCTTATCTATGTGGACACCGGACAACATACATCACTGTGTATAAGTCCTATGAGTTCACTAACTCATACTCCATGTGTTGTAATTTGAAAACTATACTTTGGTTAAGAATATATATCCCGTTATTTAATACTCTTTACCCAATCATCAAATAATATAGGTAAATGTTTAGAACATGTTTTTCAATATTTATATCCAACTTTATCAAATAAAGAGACGTATATAATAGTTTTAAAATTTGGTGCATTATAACGGTTATTCAAAACCAAAAGTTTGCTGATAGGCAAAACTAGGTGATTTCCCCAATAGCAACAATTGCTCCAATTTCCAACATTGAGAATTAAATCACCTTTCCCAATACTTTAATCCTTCTCAGCATCTGTAACAACTTACAAATGTGGATTTTAATCCGGTATCTATATACCCAGGAGTCAGAGTTAATTGGAAAACAGTTTCCGATTACAATCACATAGAATGAAATATCAAAATGTTCTGAGGGGTGACCGAGTATTCCTAGTAATGCCACTTTCACTGCCCACGGTTATAACAGTAGTTGCATTTTCCTTTCCGCTCATTTCGTCCCTTTTTGATGTCTCTCCATCTTACCTTCTGTATACTGAACTTAGTCTAGTTGATTTTCTTCCTTCCCTACCTTTCAGCACCAACGTATGGTTTGGAAGAAGACTATCTAATAAACATAATTGGTATATTCTCTTTATTTAAGGAGCTCTTGAACTTGAGATAAGGTATAATGGATAGACAAATGAATAGTTCATTTGTTCCAAAACCTTTGGCCATTCTCGAACTGAAACAATTCTTCGAGTTCATATCTAACTATACGACGACCTTCCAAGCAATATGGTACTTTGTACTGGATACAGAGGGTTCTGGAGCAACAAAGTGGAAGTAGGAGCAGCAAGGATGTATGCGAATTTGTTGTGAGTTAGGACAATCACGACATTCCAAAGCCGTTGATTGTAAAAAGGTTCGGTTAACTTGGTTTATGAGTTTTAGTTTAAGGTCAGTCATGGGTCTCTGTCAGAGAGAGAGAGAGAAAAGAAACACTCAGCAAGCATTCTATCCAACATTGGATTGGTTAATTAATTTATCTAATCTAATCTCCTATTGTTTTTTCAAATTCTCCTTCAAACCTTAAAAGGAGAACTAGCCGGGATCATTTGAAAATCTCTTGAGAGTAACTATTACTCATAGTGGGAATCGGGACCCAAACTATCATGGCGTGATAACCTTGACGGGATACCAATAAGTCACCCCACTCCATAGAAGGTATGCAATCACATTGCAAATTTCAACACTTGAAACTCCTGAAATGGTTTTTACCCCTAACGACCTATAACCTTTGACGGATGCCAACAAATCATAGGGCACTAATCAATTTCTACACGTAATTTCATGATTAACTCGAACCCACCTGTACAAGCCCTTGACGGATGCCAACAAAGCTGTACGACTATCCCGGCTAACCGCATCTTATGCAAACAGGAAGACATGCTACCGTCACTACGTCTCGGCAAAGGTCGACAAATGCAGCACGAATACTAAGTACTCTACTTTCTGAAATGACAGAGGACTACGGCTGGTTTTGAATAAAACTTTTAACATAATGAACTTAATATCATTGAAGGAACCGAGTGGTTTTTCAAATTTATAGTTATATCGACTTTTACTTAAGTGTGGATTCCCCGTGAAGGGATCCGGGCTCTTACCCCATTGAATGAGGTGCAGGATATTCCTAACCGAATACCTCGATGCAAAGTAAAAGAATACGGCATAATTTCCTTTTAGAAAAAGTCGGTTCGTACAGCGTATTTTAGGTTTGTTTTGTTTGCATTAATCCGAATTAATGCAACCCATCAATTAGATAATCTCATATTATCAGCATCTTCTCACCCATTACAGAAAAAGTATGATATGAAAAGAAAAATAAAATGCACATATATGCCATCCACATTCGCCACAGGGCACCAGGTCTTCATCGTAAGATTACTTAACTTACGGCAGGGCGGGAGCAGGGCTAGCGCGGATGCAAAACATATATAATATTTATTTATATATCATATATATCACCATATATACATATATCATCGCAGGAAGATAATCAACATCACAAGCATGCGATAAATATCATCATAGGCAGGTAATCTCATTACAAGCATGCAATAAACATCACAGAATATAGAAAAGTGGATATATTAGGAATACCATGTTTCAATTTATCCGATCATGAAACAAAAAACTCCACGGTCGTGTGAATAGCTCGTACATCGTCGATCTCCGACCCCTATGAGTGCGGCAAGCCACCCACCAATCCTAGTAGTGAGGCAACCCGTACTCAATATCATGAGTGGGCCACCCATCGCTATCTAGAACCCAATAACTTGGGTGTTCCTCTGTGGGTCAAATCTAACCTCCCACAAGCGCGGCGAATCACCCGCCAATTCTAGAATAGGGTAACCCGGATCTCAACTCCTTAAGATTGTCACCCGCTGTATTCTAGAATCCGGTGATCCGTGCGTTTCTCCGCGGGGTATCCTAGTATATGAATCGAAAAAGATAAATCAAGTGGTGACATCAACCTCAACCCGGAAGTGTCCCAATGAAAAAATATACAATAATTGGTAACGACGACCACAATCCGGCCGCTTGTCCCAAAATAATGAAATACATATATAGCATTAATACATGCATCACACACGAGGGGCTATCCATCCGATGATCCGCCAAACCATAACACAAGATCAAGTTATCACAATATCGCACATAACTTGTGTGAGACCCCGTCGAATTGATCGCATCAATTCTGCGACATTTAGCAACACAAAAATTTATCGGTGAAACAAAAACAAAGATACTGTTTCGATCACAAAACTTTTCCGAACACTAAATCGATCACATCGAAATCTGGAATAAAACAAAGTATCCCAAAAATCCTATTTCCAAGACATGAAGCCACTGGAGAAACTTGGACCCAAAATTCAACCATGTGGCTGCTGAAAAACCGCAATTAGCTGCCAAAATGTTGAGTTGTGGGCCCGGGTTTCTGCCACATCATTTTAAAGCTAAACACAATTCATTGGTATAGTTTAACAAATTTTCAGGCCGCGTTTGAAAAAACGAACAGTGGCTTAATATTCGGAAATAAAAAACGGAAAATTTTCATGATCGAAACTATAACTTCGTTTAAACAAGTTGTAATATTTTGGTATGGTTCTAATACCACTGCAGGGATGCTAGGCTCGCCTAGTAGTGTTTTAAAGTACGGCGGAAGCGATAGTTTTAAAAATCTAGAGAGCAATAGCAACCCTAACCGTAGAATCAAACCAATAGACTAAACTTGATACTAATCTAGTAAGCTAAAAGAAAGGGTTTGGCGGGCTACAACCTTTGTAGCGCGTTAGCCACCTTTCTTTGGATTTCGACTAGTCTCCACGAAGTCTGGAACAAGCTTGCTCGGTGATCTCCTACCGAAGATGATCCACCTTGAGATAACTTCAACACAAGCTATACCCTCAAATGATCATATCAACATGAAGAAACTTACTAATCAAATTTGATAGGAATGATTAGTAAGTGATGTAGAATAATTAGCTCACTCATTTTCTTCTCTTTTCTTTTATCTTTCTCACTTGAGAAAACTCAAGAGAGAGAACCATGGTCATGGAATGGCTAAGGAAAAAACATAAGAACTAAATATATGCATAATTATTTAGCTAAATAAAATAAGAATGAGTCATAGGTTTCTACACATTATCAAAGATTGACTCATTCTCATTTATTCAAAAAAATAAATAAATATTTTTGTTCTTATCTTTAATCCTATATGATTCTAATATTTATAACTTGTATGTGTAAACACACATGACAAAGTGTATAAATAATATTTATATCAAATATAAATATTATAAATAAGAAGAAAAAAAATAGTGAACATGATATTAGTTAATGTGTGTATGTACACACACACACACTTTATTTAATAATCCGGTTATATCATATATATACCGAATAATATCATTAAACATTCGATTAAAATACATGTATCACATACACGTGTTTAATCGAACTTCTGCATGTATTCTTATACATGCCCTACATCACTTCGCCTGTGCTAGAAAACCTCTGTGTAGGATTCTAAAGACTTGACAATACGCTGGCAGTAGGCTAGAATCATATCCATAGCCCATAAACACGTCAGCAATACTAGTTGCACGTAACGGATACCCAAGTATTGATCGAAAGAAAGTCAACGAGAAATCTCATCTGAACCCTGCAAAGTCTATCAGTGATAATCATCGTACAGTCTAGTCTCTTCGTCTATGCGTGTCACATACCAGGTCTGGGAGGTCCCAATAACCCGATAAGTCGTGTCGATCATAAATTCATAACCACCCAAGAAATTATTGATAAACTTATCAGTAAATCTCAATTGCCTTGGCCAAGGACTTATGCTTATAGTTGATCTGGCACAACATGAACTCTACTACCAATACGGGAGAGACGAAATCCCTTTGATCGCTCACTGCCTCTATGTGCTTCGGAACTGTACCTAACTAAAAGCCGTTTGCATGACTCTTTAAATCTATGGTAGGGTAGTAATCAAAGTATACTGGGAACACATACAAGACACAATAACGATCTTAGGTCTATAGACAACCCTGTACTCATGTCACTGAGAACTGCTATCTGATGATAGGTACAATACCATCTAGGAGTTCTCAGGTTAGTCCGTCCAGTGAAACTCATTCATTTAATGAGCGCTTGTATACAATCTTTGGTGTCAGACACCAATAGCTATGAGATCAACCATCGCCCCGGTCGGGATCAAGAAACGTAGACACTTGTCTAATTTGGAGTATTGATACTCTCTCGATTAGGGACTTTTAAGGATGTGCTTATGGACTACCCAGGCCTTACTAGTATGATCCCTATCATAATTCTGGTAGTCAAGTAAAGGTCCTTTGGGCTTTATCATTATATATTAATAATACGTGATAACGAGTAAAATTTATTCACCCTAATGATAAAGACAAACCAGATAGTATACTTGAAATTTCCTAATGCCCTCTGTTTCCCCAATAAAAGAACAAAACTCTGTTCAAAACTCAAGAGGCAGCGCCTCACGTGTTCGCCACGAGGGTGCCGGCGCCAGAGTTAAAAACTTTTAAAGGGCAAAGCTCTGTTCAAAACTCAGGAGGCAGCGCCTCACGTGTTTGCCATGAGGGCGCTAGCGCCAGAGTTAAAATCTCTTAAAAGAGCAAAGCTCTGTTCAAAACTCAGGATGCAGCGCCTCACGTGTTTGCCACGAGGGCGCCAGCGCTAGAGTTAAAAACACTTATTGGCGCCGCATGTGCACAGCACATGAGAGCCGGCGCCTGGTAGAATTAAATTCTATTCTCTGTTAAACAGAGCCGTTGGATCGAAGATCCAACGGAGATGATAAATCATCAGAATGTAGAATTAAATTATATTGAGGAAATATTCCTCAAATCTTTCTAAATAAGAAAGATTACTCTCTGTAAAACAGAGTACCGTTGGATTAAAAATCCAATGGTGATTAAAGAATCACCGTTCTAAAGAATAAATTTTGTGTGGGAAAATATTTCCCTAATCTTGTTAAAAAAAGAAAAATATCTTCTGTAAAACAGATGTCCTCGGATCAAAGATCCAACGGTGGGTAAAATCCCCAAATCAATTAGGATCTCTCAATGAGAGATTTCTTCAACTAATCAACAGATTTTCCTTTACTATATAAAGGACTTAAGACATTAAGTCTAAGAAAAGAAGAACCCCCATAAGCTTTGAGAAAAAAAGGAGAGAAATCTTCGAAAGAACAGAGAATTAAATTCTCGAGGAAGAAGAACTCTCTTCTTGGAAATTTTAGGTAAATAAAAGTAGAAAACGATCCTGTAGATCATTCAAAAAAAGAGAAAGAGAAATAAAGAGTGCTTAGCACTCAGTGACTGGTGCTCAGTGCCCAGCGCCTCACATGCCCCTTACGTGGGTGCTACAACATAAAGAGTGCTTAGCACTCAGTGGCTGACGCTCAGCGCCCAGTGCCTCACGTGGGCCCTACAACATAAGGAGTGCTTAGTACTCAGTGGCTGGCGCTCAGCGCCCAATGCCTCATGTGACTCTCATGCGGGCGCCATAGAACATAAATTGCTTGACACTTATCATTCAGCGCCTCACGTGCTTCGCACGTGGGTGCCGTAAAGAGTGCTCAGTGTTAGATATGTATGCCCTAGAGGCCATTATTGTATAGTACTATTTTGTATAATACATTTTGGAGGCTTGGGATATATATATATATATATATATATATATATACGGTTTTTACGACAGTCTTGCTCGATATAGTAGTATGCTACTTGGTTTGTTTCTATCTTAATATGTGTATATGTTTCTTTTAACATATCGCTAATACATATTGATGGAGCCCTTAGGATCTTTGCTTGACTATCGGCGTTGTGATGGCGATCACACTAGTGGGGGCTGGGTAGTCTATAAGCACATCCTTATTTTTGTCCCTGGTCGTAGGATTATCAAGACAGGGCATCGATACTCCAGAGTAGACTGGTGCATACGCTTCTCTTCCCAGCAGGAGAGATGGTCTGTCCCATAGCCATCAGTACGTCGTACTGGAGATAGTATGCAGATGCTCGTTAGGTTACGAGTACACTGGATAGGACTCGTCGGGAACTGTTGGTTGGTATTATACCTATCGTCAGTTAATAGTTCCCAGGTGACATGAGTACAGCTTAGTCCGCTGACTTGACACTGTCACTTCGCCTCGAGTGTGTTCCCACTGTTATTAGATTACTACCCTACCACGGCTCTACTGAGTCGTGCAAACAGGTAGTAGTTGGGTGCAGTTCCGAAGCACTTGGAGGCAGTGACGGTTAGACAGGATTCGTCTTTCCCGGTATTGGGAGTTGATATCGCGCTGTGTCTAGTAGAGCCATTACACATTGTCGTCCCTGGCCAGGGCAAGCGAGAATTGCCGGTAGGTTTTCCAGTAGATTCTCAGGGTGTTTTGGGCTACACTCCGACACGACTTGTACCGCTATTAGGGGACTGACGTTTACCGCCCCCTAGGCCCGCCATGCGATATTATCAGACAAACAGACCGGACTGTACGGAGATTGTCACATTCAGGCTCAGTAGGAGTTCGATGGGTTCACCTCACCAGTCTTCTTATCGGCATCTACTTGGGGACCGTTACGTACAGCTAGTACCGCTTGCGGCCTGTGGTTAAACCCACTGCCAGCGTAGTGTCGAGCCTTTAGAGTCCCATACAGAGGGTTACTCGCCTTTGGGCAAAACAGAGTAGAGGTTGCATGGTTTTGCGACGGGGTTCGTTCACATCCGCGCACTTGTGCACGTTTGGTGTCCGGACAGTAGTTACTAGCGGGCTTTGGTTTAAACCAGATCCTAGTACTTGTTTTGGGATTGGTTTTGTCTCAGTGTATTCGTGTTCCTTGGAGCACGGATGCGGGTGTGTATGCACAGTTGACAGAGGCAGAGGCAGAGGATTCTCATTAGGGTTGTTGACCATTTGGTTTTGGTTGACTTGTTGACCATTTGGCTTTGGTTGACTTGTTGACCGTTGACTTTTCTCTAAACCCTAATGAGAATAAGAAATGTGACTAATAATATTAATTAAGTATTATTGTGCCATGGTTGAGTTGAAAGTTTGACTTTTGTTGACTTTTTGACTTTGTTGACCGGTTGACCATTGTGGACTTGTTGACCATCATCATTTCATTGCTATGACTTTTGTTTACTTGTTGTTCTTTACAACATGCAATAATTGCATGAAATGATAATGGTCATTGAAACTAACCATTACCATACTTAATTATTATTATTATTATTATCATTATTCTCACTTTTGTGAGGATGGTTGCATGATGAGAGCTCATTCTATCATTTTCTTTCTCTCTCCTAGAAAGAGAGCTCTCCTTCTTCCTCTCCAAAGGTTCAAGTGTTCCATGAGTTGGAAATCATGAACCTTTGAGACAAAACAACCATTACTCTTCTCTACTCAATCTAAGGTTCTAGGTTTAGCAAACCAAGCACCTTAGTTATCTCTAGGTTGAGATAGGTGCTCAAGTTCGAGGCCCTCGGGTGGATCCATCTACGGCAAAGAGGAGACAAGGAGGAGGAGCTATTCGAACCATCACAAGGAGCAAGCAAGGAGGAGAACCATAAAAGGAGGGAAGGAGTTCAAGTCCAAGGTATAACCATTCTACATAGTAGCTAAAACTTGTAGATTATTTTGTTAGTTTTTGTTTAGCAAAGATCCTTCTTGAACGGTCCATGTTACCTAGTTAGGAATTTTTTTCGTTTTACCTATTCCGCCTCCCCGAAAGAACCGGGGTGGGTAACGTGGACCTAACAATGGTATCACAGACTAGCTAAGAAACTACTAACTGGTAGCAATGTGTTTAGAACTTCGATCCGGAAAAAAATCCCGAAAACACACCAAAAATTGTATTTTCTGTCGATTTCAAAACAGGCCTAAAAAATATTTTGTATGACATGAAAAATACTAGCAGGCTTTTTCAGGAACAGGCAAGAAATTTGAGCACGTGACTCGGTCAACTCACCGTGGATCCGCGGCCAAACCATGCGTTTGGCCGCGGATCCACGGCCGAGTTGACTCGGCCGCGACTCGGATTTTTTGCAGTATGTTCAGTGTTCAGTTTTGGGATTTTTAAAGCATTTTTTTTCTGCCCAGTTTTTCCAGAGAACAAAGTTGTGTTTGGGGTAGTTACAAATCCGTATGTTTGATCGAAGTTCTGTAGACTTTAGCTAATGGTTATATCTGTGATGTGTTATATGTATTGAACGTCTACTAATCGCTATACGTCGACTAGTGGGGGTTATACATATTTATGATCTGTAATGTTGTTGGATTGTGTATATGGACTTGTTGGATTGTCGCGGATGAATAGCCGGGGTTTTGTGAGATGGGAGTTTCTTTATCTTTCATTTGATGTAAATATGTAATTGATGTAATATTATTTGTATGGCCGCACATCCAGGATGAGGTTGTAGCCGCCATTGTATATTATTTCTTTTACTATTTTTGCTCCTAGGATAGACCCAAGGTGGGGTGCACAAACTACCGGGTACGTTGAAGTGCTGAGTGGCCTACTCACGTTGTTGAGGGAGGCTGCTTCACTTCGGGTATTTGGCGGGTAGTTTGCCGCACCCGTAGGGGTCTAGGGTGGGCTTTGGCTATTCATCACGATCGTGTAATCCGTATTTCGTTGCAGGCTCGAACGAAACACGGATTCCTAGCATATCCAATGTGTTCATCTGTGATCTGGAATGGCTATCATTGCATCTGACGAATGTATATATCTATATATGATATCTAGTAGGCGTTGCTTATGTTTTGCATTCGCGCTAGTCTAGCCCCCGCTCTGTCGTTAGTTAAGTAACTTAACGGGTAATGATGGGGTCCCGTGGCGAATGCGGATGGCATAAGCGTACGCCATATTTTCGTTGTTTTCTGCAATTGTAGGATTAATTGATGGGACACATTAAATTAATGCAAAGAAAAAACAAACCTAATAAGACGTTGTTGGAACAATTTTCAAAAAAAAAGCTGTTATTGCAAGGACGTTCTCTTTTGTTTTGCATAGAGATATTCGGTTATGAATGGCCAGCACCTCATTCGACGGGGCAAGAGTCGAGATCCCTTCATCGGGAGTGACCCCTTGGACAAAAGTTTGCGTCAGGATAATAACTTCACTATAGTCGATTATTCTTGCTTTGCATCGAGGTATTCAGCTTAGAATATCCTGCACCTTATTCGACGAGAAAAGAGCCGAGATCCCTTCACAGGGAGTGACCTCTTTAGCAAGAGTTTTCGCCACTATATTTTCAAAAAGGCAATCATGTTCCTTCAACGATATCAAGTTCATTACATTAACGGGTTTTTCGCCAAAAACCCAGCCGTAACCTGATTAGTCCAAAAATATATGTTAACCGTAATCGGAAACGGCGTCGCTTTGCAGCTAGCCGGTGAATACGGGTCGATCCACAGAGATGTGTAATTTTCTTAATGTGTTTTTACGAGTTGATTCCAAATGTTGTTTGGATTGATTTATTATGTCTAAAAAACCTAGATCTATCAATAAACTAAATTAATCTAAATTAAAGTCTTGCTAGGGTTAGGCTTAGGGGAAGTTGGGAGATTAAAGGTTCCCTCACCGCTTTCAATGCCTTATTTTAGATCTATTAGATGTTATAGTAATTATCAATAAAGTGGATTACAATCTTTTGGGAAGATGTTTCTTCCTCTAGATTCTTGTCCTTCCTTTATCGATACTTACCCTAACCTCCATGGAAAACACGCGCAACCGGTCCTTTACACTACGGTGTCACCATTACCTCAAAGGATAAGGCGCCGTAGGGAGCGGGGTGTGCGTGCATGCATGGAGTTCTAATTCTTAGGTATGAAATGGCATGAAAGGGGTGAGAGATCTCATCTCTCAAACCTTTCCCTAAGGCTAACCCTAACAAGCGAGGAGATTACTCGCTCATTAGGGGATTAAAAGACATTCTAATTAAAAGTAACTTACTAATTTTTATTGATGGCCCTCTCCAAGCAAGAATACAGAACAGATCTGAATTTGTGAAATGAAAAGAGGCATAGGGTTTTACAATTTTTGATTACAATTTGTAAGCAAACAGGAGAATTTAGGGTTACGGGATTCGCACATGTGCAATTACAGTTTTGCCCACGAAAAATCCAAATCCCCGCACCATCGCACCGACACAAGAAAACTGCACCGACGCACCGACTATACGACAGCGGAACCGCGGCTCCAGCATAGGTTTGGCCGCGGTTCCGCGGCCAAACTAGGGAGTTAGGCTGTAAAACTTTTGGGCTTCCTTTGATGCTTCTTGGGCTTTCTACTTTTATAAGTCTTTTCTCCATTTGACTTCTGGGTCTTCTCCAGATCTTCAGTGAAGACTTGTAATGATCTTTTGACCGTTCACTTTGACGTTTCGGACTGCATTGCCTTATACAATTGTGAATTGTTCTTCGTCTAGGCTTGACTAGGATCCGTCTACTTGTTGGTCAAAAGTCCCTTTCCTGTATCAACTTTCGTCTTTTTTCACTGTATTCGCTCCAAGGGCCAGTATCCTGTAATATGCAACAAACGTGCGTCAAGAGTACCTGTTTATTTATAAAATGAATAAAAATGGGGAGTACAATAATGCAATATTATAGTATGAACAAATACCCCCAAACTTATCTTTTGCTCGTCCTCGAGCAAACTTATTATTTTTATTCACTAAAATCCTAACCACACTTTCGCAGGGAAACGCGATTGCACTGAGCACGTGCAACAATCCGTTAAACCTCTAGGTATCCCTAGTAGGAGGAGTGTTGTCTCCTGAGGGTTTTCAGCGGATTACACCCACAAAATCCTATCAACTCGGCCCATTGACTTTTGTTCTCCAATAAGGTTTTCTAACAAGGAATTCTATTATCTTTTGACTAGCAAATTATCCACCCACATTCTTCACGCTTCCTCATTATTTAACTTAAGATTATATATGTTATGTAGACCTACTTAGCTTTCGGCATCTCTTAAGTCTTCCTTCTAGGGTTTCATCTCCACTTAGGAATTTCTATCAACTCTATTAAAGATATAAGTTCTATTCTTCATCCCTTTCTCTTATCTAAACTCTAATCACATATCCCCACGTGTGTGTATAGATCACCCCTACACTTGGAAATTCAAATCAAGCAATCATGCTCTTGTCCGTTGTCCAAAGTACTTATCAGTAGGTGAATTTTTAATTGAATTTCGCTTACACATCCTTCATGCGACCGTTAATACTTCTTGAGGTACCAACGACCGATTACAAGATGCGTTAGCACTTTAAAGCGTACTTCCTAGTTTTGCAACACCCAAGGCTTTAGCAGTGACTCCCAAACCAGTTGGTTTAAGGCACTAGGTGATGAAGCACCCTCGCTAAATATTTTTTTCTATTTTTGCAGCCTTAAGTAATCACAAAAACCAGTGTCCATTTTTTTTATTCTTTATTCACACTTGTATTTTTTTTCTTTTATTTTCTTCGTACTAAGGACTTTAGACAAGAGCATTTCAAGGTTTCTTCTACTATTCCAAGTTTCAAGATGCGTGAGTGTGCAAATTGTGGGGTATACATTTTCAGAATCTAGACTTAAGCTAGGAACTATTTTTCAAACTTATATTCTAATAAGAACATCAATACTCTTCTCTCATTTTGACTTAGCCCAAGAAGTGAACCCAAAGTTTGCCTATTTCTAAATAAACTACACGGCATATACTTTCTACCGTTAAACTTTAAAGAAGGTTATCTTTAGGGGTTTTAATTCATTAAGTCTAAGATCTAGTTGTTCCTAACCAGTTAACCTATTTGTCAAACACAAGCCAAATAAGCCAAAATTGAATACGATATTATTTATAATTTATGAAATTTTTTCAAATTTTTATGGTTTTTTTTAAAATAAATATGCAAATGCAAAAAATATATACAAATGAATGCGAAGGAAGAAGACGTACCGAGCATACCCCCAAACTTGAACTTGACAGTGTCCTCACTGTCATACTAAACCAAGAGGATCAAAATACCGGCACTTCCCTGTTTATTTATTTATAATTTTTTTTATTGTTAAGAAAAACAAAAATATATACAGAAAGGCCCTCCCCCAAACTTCTTTTAAACTATGTTAGACATTACTGCCAAACCTTGCATAGACCAAACGTTAACACCAACCAGTTGAAAAATTTATCAGTAAAGAGTATCAGTTGGTGGAAGAATAAGTCGTAGCGGTCTATAAAGAATTGGGGAAGATAGAAGTGGTGGTATGGAAGGGAATAGATAGGAGGTGGTGATGAATCAAAACGAGAATGCGAATGATCAGCAATCAGTGGAATGTTGGTATTCTCGTAGCTTATTAAAAGAAATGGGGGTGGTTCAACTTCTAAAGGAGGAGGTTGACTCACCACAATACCCGCAAAATGTTTCTGTGGGTCCTCTATTGACTTGGCATCATCCATCAATTGCATATGATATTCAATTATAATGGAACTGATCTCCTCGATGTCCGCTATAGTCCAACCGAAAACTTGCCGCCTATCTTGTAAGACTTTCAAAAGGGCGTTCTCTTACTCAAGGGCTAGAGAAGCCGATATGATAATAGGAAAGGTCTCATTCTCACCTATGTAAGCATATTTAAGGTGAGACGGCAAGGGCGTGAGTTCGAGTTTCGGAGGCGAAAGAATTATTGCGGAATCTACCTCGAACTCAAAGGACTCCAACACAGGTTCGAAATCACTGCAAACAACCGATTCGGATGGTTCAACTAACTCATCCAAAAATTCAAAAGACTCATATTCGGGCTGTGAGTCGTCATCATCCGAAAAAGTGAAACATTTATAATCAATATCGGTTGTGTCAATGGTGGTAGGCTCAAGGAGGGACGCACTAGTGGCGTCAAAACTGTCTTCATCAAACAAGAATCTTTCAAGCTCCCAGTCCTCCTGCGTGATTTCGTGAATAGAGCAAACTTCTCGTGTACTAGTTTTAGGCATGGGGGGGGGGCAGACTTCCCATCTTATAAATATTGAACTCACTAGACATCTTCCCAAAGGATAGAGTCATGGAGCCATTGCGACAGTTTATTACAGCATTGGAAGTGGCCAAAAATGATCGACCGAGGATCACCGGAATTTGGTTCCGTGGGTTAGCAACAGGTTGTGTATCCATAACAATAAATCAACGGGGAATATGAACTCCCCAACTTTGATCAACACATCCTCTAGCTCACCCCTTGGATGGATGATTGATCGATCAGCCATTTGGAGAGTACAACGAGTGGGTTTCAACTCTCCAACCCCTAATTGTTCGTACACGGAGTAGGGAAGCAGGTTAACACTAGACCCAAGATCTAAAAGTGCTCGATTAATTTTCTTATCCCCAATTGTGATTGAAATCGTAGGACAGCCGGGGTCCTTTCGTTTTTGGGGTAAGGTTTGAGGGTGGTTAATAGTATTGCTCACTGCACTAGCCACTAGCACTTTCTTGGGTACTTGAGATGACTTTCTCTTCGAGGTGCATAAGCCCTTTAAGATTTTCGCGTATGAAGGGACTTGTTGGATTGCATCCAAGAGAGGTATATTTATGCTAACCTGCTTAAATAACTCCACAATCTTCTCCACTTGTGCAGCTGGTTTATTGGGACTCAACCTGTTTGGAAATGGAGCATTTTGAGAATTCGTTGAGTCAAATGTCTGTGGAGTAGAATGTGGAGTAGGAACGGATCCCAGTGTGGGTCCGTTCGGATTAGAAGAAGAAGAGCCTTTTGAAGAATGGAGAATAGGCTCTAGCGGAGGAGATAAGGGTGAAAAAGAAGGAGAAGAAGGAGGAGAAGAAGGAGAAGATGACGATGGAGCAGAAGAGGAAGAAGAAGAACCACCGGCGCGGATGTCATCATTAGTACCCACATTATTCTGCAACACTCTTCCGGATCTCAACGTGGTCACCGCATTTACATTGTGATTGTGATATGCGTTTTGTGTGTGACCGGGATTTGGCAATGGTTGAGATGGAAGCTTTCCCTTTTCTCTCTCGCTCAACGCAGCAGTTAATTGTGCAATTTGTGCCTCAATTGATTTGATACTTTGATCGTGTGAGGCATTGTTATGCATCAAAGACTGAACATAATTTTCAAATCTTACTGCGGATTCTGTAGATTGCTTGAGAAATGCATCTAGACTTTTTTCGAGCGAGATAACCTTATCATCATTTGGTTGAACCAAATTGTTCGTTTGATTTGTATAAGGTTGTTGTTGGAAAGGTTGCTGGTTTTGAGTCTGTGAAGGTGCTTGTTGTTGTTGTGGAGGAGGTCTTTGAAAATTGTTATTTCCTTGAAATTATTGATTTTGGTTCCAAGCGAAATTTGGGTGACTCCTCCACCCCGGATTGTATGTCGAAGAGTACGGATCGTTTTTTGTCGTTGCTGAAATACAGCATTGACTTGATCCTGTCTTTGAATAGATGCATTATAAGGACACTCTTCGGTTAGATGCGATGGATCCGTACAACAAGCACAAACAGTTCGTGGAGGCATAACAGGGGCAGGAGAAGGCGATGAGATTTTGGTCTTAATGGCTTCTAGCTTTTTCATAAGTGTGGCCATCTCGGCCTTCATAGCAATCGACATATCTACTTGATGTATGCCTGCCCTAGATTGACCAATAGAAGAAGATGATGTAGTCTTGGTACTCTTCCACTGAATTGTTTGCTCACTAAGATCCTCAAGAAACTGCCACGCTTCATCGCTAGACTTGGAGAGAAAATGACCTTGACATATGGTTTCTAGCAACTGCTTCGTTGCCGAGTTCAATCCCTCGTATAATGTTTGGCAAAGTTGCCAACTTTCGATCCCATGATGAGGGCATTGAACGAGTAGGTCATTAAATCTCTCGAAGCACTTCCAAAATGGTTCGGAAGGAAGCTGTGAAAATTGTATAATCTTGTTACGGATTCTAGCAGTTTTGTGATGAGGATAGAACTTTTTCAGAAAAGCTTTCACAAACTCGTCCCAATTTCTAATGGAATGTGATGCGGTGTTGTATAGCCACTTCTCGGCTAGGTCACATAAGGTAAAAGGAATGACCCTTAGCCTTATAGCGTCATCACTTAATTGGGTCGTTTTCATCATAGCGCACACATTTTGGAATTTATTGATAAAGATATATGCATCTTCAGATTCCAAACCATGAAATTTTGGCAGCATATTGATGAATTGTGGTTTTATTTCAAAATTGTCCCCATTTGCCGGTGGGGGTTAAAGACATGTAGGTAAAGAAGTGCGGATGTGGTAGAAGAGATCCTGGAGCGCGATTCGTTGGGGGCGCTACAACAGGCGGAAGATTCGGGTTATTCGCATCTAACGGAGGTGGAATCATTCCCGTCGGTAAGGTATTGTTGGGGTTGAATCCCGACATACCTTCGAAAGAAGAATTTGAAGGTGGAGGTAAGGAAATGGAGGGAATTTCGACTTCGGTGTCGAAAGGTTCGTCGGTCGGTACCAACGAAACACGGACTAATCGGGCGTTAGTATCCCTAGTCCAAAGTGATATACACTAAAAGGGTAGTGTAGTCAGAAAAAAGAAAAAAACAGAATGTGGGGGTAAGATAACGTCAATGAGAAGAAGTGGTGGAAGTGAGTTGCAAGTTTTCTTAGCGACAAGTTGCAAGTTTTGAAAGGATTTTTCTTTTTTTTTTTTTATGTGAGAGTTTTGCAAAGAGGTTTTTGAAAAGGGACTTGTGACACAAATATATCAACCACACATGCACAATCAGACCTAGATCTAGGGTCTCCTAGGTCTGCTAGACAGCTCCTAACTGGGGCTAGAAATAGGACCTCAAACCGCCTCTTCACCGACAATTACGGCCAGGTAAGTGCCAGGTAAGTGGGAAGGAACCACAACAGTGGGCCTAATTAATAACCACTAGCCTAGACATACTTGCCTAGACACCGCAAGGTCAGGTTAGGATAAACGGCCGATGCCTATACTAGTCCTTTTCCTATTGAGCTCGAAGTCCTTAGGGCTGAGTCTAGTATTTTTTAATTAATTGTGGTCAATTCAAATGCTTTAGGTGTTTTCTGGGGTCCTGGGAAGGGTGATGAAATCCCCACCCAATCTGAGTTTGGTCAATTAGCCCCTTAAAGTCCGATTAAATTATGCAAAACATTAAATTCACTTGCAATCAATTTTTTTAAGCGCGGCGCAAAGAAATCTGCAGAAAATCTGTTATTTAGAAGGGGGAAGAAGAATTTTTTTAGCGCAAAGAAATCCTGCAGAAAATTTTCACAAAAGATATATGGTAGGTTTCAGAGGGGAGAATGAGGGATCAAACCATGCAAAATTTATGGGCTGACGTGGCTATATTGCGGCGGTTCCGCGGTCTGGGGCCCACTTTTGCCGTGGAAGGGCGGTGGAAAGAGGAGATCGGGCTCTGAAAAAAATTGCACTGTTCTGTAATCAAATTTCCCCTCTGTTCTGATGTGCACTTTTCTGATTTACCCTCTGTAAATTTCCAGATCAGAGATTCTTCGCTGCTCCTGCAAGATTCAAACGACAAAACCCTTCAAACAGATAAAAGTTGATAAAATGTTTTTGTGTTTTTTTTATTTTCAGATTTTTATGATTTTAAAGATTTATATCAACCCGAAATTACACAAAAGAAATTTTACGCCATCCCCGGTGACGGCGCCATTTGATTAGTCCAAAAATATATGTTAACTCGCCTGTCACGCGGGTGACCCGGGTTCGATCCCCGGCAACGACGCTATTTGATTCGAGTGATTTAGCGTGCTTGCGCTTTCTAAAAGATAGATCAAAAATATTTGTAACCGCAATCAAGAACGGCGTCGCATGAAGCTAGCCGGTGAGTACGGGTCGGTCCACAGGGATGTTGTGAATCTCCGATTCGTTCTTACGAGTTAATTCCAAAGGGTGTTCGGATTTGTTATTAAATCTAAAAACCTAATTAACCTAGGGCAATTATCTAGATCTATTCTTGCTAGGGTTAGGTTTAGGGATGGTTTGGAAATGCAAGTAAATCTCAACGCTTTCATACCCGAATGAAGATTTATGAGGAGTTATGGTAATTATCAATAAAGGGGATTAGATCCATTCGGGAAGGTGTTCCTTCCTCTAGGTTCTTGTCTTTCCTTTAGAGATCCTTACCCTAACCTCCATGGAAAACGCGCACAACCGGGCTTTTACACTACGGTGTCACCGCTACCTCGAGGGGTAGGATGCCGTAGGGCGCGGTATGTGCGTGTATGCATGGAGTCCTATTGTAAATATTTGGTGGGTAAGAAAGGGATGAGAGATCTCATCTCTCAAAATCCTTCCCCAAAGCTAAACCCTAAACAAGTTCTTAGGGCATGAAATTAAATCTACCTAGGGCAAAGAATTGAAATCTAAACTAGGGCGAGAAATTAAATCTACTTACAGATGCATCCCTCCAATCATCCATGCAGGGTTGTCAGATCTGAATTTCTGAATGGAAAGGAAACACCGATGCTCTCCAAAAAGGATTTCTGAATTTTTATTAAAAGGAGGCATAAAGAATTACAATGATTTAGAGTTCTATTTATATTTAGAGTTCTATTTATAGGAAATAGAAACCCTAGGTTACATTTGATTCGCACATCTGCTATTACAAAAATACCCCTGAGAAAAGACCTAGTCAACAATACGCGCACAGACAAAAAACTCCGTGCCGACACGGGCACTACATGGCCGCGGTTCCGCGGCCAAAGTATGGTCTTGATGCATGAAACTTTCTGTACTGCTCCTTGTGGTCTTTTTCTTCTTGTTTATATGGTTCTTTTATTCATTTGGCTTCTAGGTCTTCTCCAGATCTTCCAGTGAATATTTTTGTGGACTTCTAACCGTGTCTTTGTGTCGACGTCTTGAACCTTGCTTTGTGAACTATTTCTTATGTAGGTTTGATCAAGAGTATTCTATTTGTTGGTCAAAAGTCCATATTTTCATCGTCTTTACATCATTTTCACTGTTTTCCGTCCAAGAACCTATAACCTGTAACATGTAGCAGACATGCGTCAAAAGCACCTGTTTTTATTCTTAAATGCATAAGAATGGGGGATATAAAATGCAATATTATGTTATGAACATAACCCTCCGTCATTTCTTACAAGTAACACTTAGTATTCGTGCTGCGTTTGTTGACTCCGTCAAGGCGTAGTGTACGGTAGCTGAGTGCTGCTTGTTTGTATCAGTATATGGGATTGGTTAGGACAGTCATATAACCTTGTTGACTCCGTCAAGGGTTATGCGGGTGGGTTTAATGCAATCCAGATAATGACGGGTTGAACTTGACTAGGACTTTTTGATTTGTTGACTCCGTCAAGGTCACTTGGGTCCTAGGGGCAAAAATCCACATCGGGAGTTTCTAAACAAACTGAAACTTGCAGATTTAGCATACCTTCTGGAGTGTGGTGACTAGAGTGGATTCCATCTAGGTCATCGCACAATGATAGTTGGATCCCGATCCTACTGATGAGTTGGATTACTCTCGGGAGATTATTTCACTTAACAATCAATGCTATAAACCAAGTAGGTGTCTAGAACGGTGTTAGCGGGGCTACGCCTCCAGGGAAAAAAGGTTCTTTAATTAAGGAACTTCGCAAAAGCGTTGGAAAACCTCCCTCGAAGTACCAACACTAGCCTGGCTGAAAGGTTAAGCAAGTATTGTGACGTGCAATTAATCCTGACTAGTTCTTCTTTTAAAGGTTTGAAGAAGAATTTGAGGAAACAGTGGGAGCCATCCTGGTTAGATAAACTAATAAACCAATCTAATCTTGCAAGAGCACACGCTGAGTGTTTCTTTTCTCTCTCTCCAGGTAGCAACCATTTCATGCCCTAATCAAGATAATAAAATGTATCGCTTGACCGATCCGAATTCTTATTCGGGGCTGGGGAACATCGGTTCGGCTCTAACTTGTGACAACAGTCATAAGTATGAGCAAGAGAAAGGGGATTGTATGGATTCCAAGGATACCCAGTTGAAGAAGAAGCATAGGTTTGCATCTACTTCAGGTGTTCTTGTAATTGAGAACTGCTTTACGGTCAGCCCTAACTCCTGGGTACTTGATACCGGATCAGGATCTCATATCTGTAATCTATTGCAGGGACTGAGAAAAAGTAGGAAAGTTGTACCTGGTGATATGTCGCTCAGAGTAGCGAATGGAGCACAAGTTAATGCTGCAGCCGTCGGTGAATATCACCTAGTGTTGCCAAATGGCAATACTATGATTTTGAACGATTGCTACTATGTACCCTCCATGGTTTGCAACATCATATCAGTTTCTTTACTCGATAAAGATGGATATAACTTTGTTCTTGATAGAAATATCATGAACATTTACCTTCATAAGGTACTGGTTGCAGAAGGTACACTGTGTAATGGTATCTACGTTCTAAATCAGAACACAGTTCTCAATGTACAAAACACACGCAAGAGGAAGAATTCAGACACGAATGAATCCTACTTGTGGCATTGTAGACTTGGTCATATCGGAGAGAAAAGACTAAGTAAGTTGCATAAAGATAAAGATGGACTCTTGAATACGTTCGAGTTCTCATCTTATGAAACTTGTCAGTCTTGTCTCAAAAGGAAGATGACCAAATCTCCGTTCACCGGACATGGAGAAAGAGCAACAGAGCTCTTGAGACTCATACATAGTGATGTATGTGGTCCAATGTCTATACATGCAAGGGGTGTGTTCTCATACTTCATCACATTCACTGATGATCTCTCTAGGTTCGGATATGTGTATCTGATGAAACACAAATCTGAAGCTTTTGAGAAATTCAAGGAATTCAGAAACGAAGTAGAGAACCAGACTGGCAAAAGTATCATGATCCTCTGATCGGATAGGGGAGGGGAGTACTTAAGCACGGAATTCCTAGATTACTTAAAAGAGAATGGAATTCTCTCTCAGCTTACTCCTTCTTATACACCACAGCACAACGGTGTATCGGAGCGGAGGAATCGTACCCTATTGGATATGGTTCGCTCCATGATGAGTAGTGCCGAGTTGCCTCTTTCATTTTGGGGACATGCGCTTCAGACAGCGGCATACCTACTGAATTACGTTCCATCCAAATCTGTGCCTAAGACTCCATATGAAATATGGACTGGAAGAAATCCGTATCTTAAGCGATTCAAGATATGGGGTTGTCCGGCCTATGTGAAAACACAGAAACTAGACAAGCTAGAGGCACAGTCAGTTCTATGTAAATTTGTGGGATATCCTAAAGACTCACTAGGATATCTGTTCTACTACACTGAGGAATAGAAGGTGTTTGTATCTCGCCACGCTACCTTTTTAGAAAGGGAGTTTCTTGCAAAAGAAACTAGTGGGAGTTCGGTAGAACTGGGAGAAATCCATGAACCACAAAATGTAACTGAAAATTTGGAGGAACCACTGGATTCAATAACCCCAGACGAACTTTAGCCACTCCGCAGATCTGGTAGGATTTCTCATCCGCCCGAGAGATACTACGGTTTTCTCTTAGACAGGGATCGAGAGGATTGCATCTTGGAAGAAGATGACCCTACCAGTTTCAGGCAGGCCATTATCAGTAGGGACTCTGATAAATGGCTGGAAGCAATGAAATCCGAAATGGAGTCCATGTACGCCAATAAAGTGTGGACCTTGGATATTGCTCCACCTGGGATAAAACCCGTTGGATGCAAATGGATCTACAAAAGGAAACTTGGTGTAGATGGGAAGGTGGAAACCTATAAGGCTAGACTCGTTGCAAAAGGTTTTCGTCAAAGACCTGGTGTGGACTATGACGAAACTTTTTCTCCAGTGGCTATGCTCAAATCCATTCGGATCCTACTTGCCATTGCTGCCTTCCATGACTATGAAATCTGGCAGATGGACGTTAAAACGGCTTTTCTAAACGGCTGTTTGGAAGAGTGCGTTTACATGGATCAGCCACAAGGTTTCGTAGACAGTGGGAGCAGCGGGAAGGTGTGCAAGTTGCTTAAATCCATTTATGGATTAAAGCAGGCACCGTGGAGCTGGAACATCTGTTTTGATGAGGCAATCAAGGAATTTGATTTCATCAAGAACGAAGATGAACCTTGTGTCTATAAGAAGATTGTAGGACGAATTGTCGTGTTCCTAGTCTTGTACGTGGACGACATTCTTTTGATAGGAAATGACATTCCTATGCTACAATCGGTCAAGCTATTCTTGTCACAACGGTTCTCCATGAAGGACCTGGGTGATGCCTCGTACATTCTGGGGATCAAGATCTACAGAGATAGATCCAAGAGACTACTGGGACTTTCGCAGTCCATGTACATAGAGACCGTACTAAAGAGATTTAGTATGGAAGATTCCAACCGCGGTAATATACCCGCATTGCACGGAATCACCCTTTCCAAGAAGATGTCTCCTAAGACTGACGAGGAGAGGGTTCGCACGAGCACTATAACTTACGCTTCGGCGGTAGGATCTATAATGTATACGATGCTATGTACAAGACCAGATGTAGCTTACGCGCTGAGCGTGGTGAGAAGGTATCAGTCAGACCCAGGTGAGGGCCACTGGACGGCAGTGAAGAACATTCTCAAGTACCTGAGAAGGACTAAGGAGATGTTCCTGGTTTACGGTAATGGAGACCTCAGGGTCGAGTCCTTTACCGATTCAATCTTCCAGAGTGACAAAGATGACATCAAATCTGTCTCGGGTTTTGTGTTTACCCTCAACGGAGGGGCGGTGTGTTGGAGGAGTTCCAAACAGGATACCGTCGCAGACTCGACGATGGAGGCTGAATACATTGCTGCAAGCGATGCCACAAAAGAGGCAGTCTGGATGAAGAAGTTCATTAGTGAACTTCAGGTGGTTCCGTCCATTGTTGACCCAATACCTTTGTATCGCGATAATAATGGAACTATAGCTTTAGCGAAGGAACCAAGGTCCCATCAGAAATCCAGACACATCTTAAGGCGGTATCACCTGTTCAGGGAAATCATTGATCGCCAGGAGATCGAGGTACGGAGAGTGGACACAAAAGACAGCACGGCGGATCCATTCATAAAGGCCCTCCCTCAAACACAGTTCGAACGACTTTATGAGCTATTGGGTATGCGGTACGCCAGCAGCTGGCCTTAGTGCAGACGTTGGGTATGCGGTACACCAATTATTGGCCTTTAGTGCAAGTGGGAGATTGTTAGATATGTATGCCCTAGAGGCCATTATTGTATAGTACTAGTTTGTATAATACATTTTGGAGGCTTGGGATATATATATATATATACGGTTTTTACGACAGTCTTGCTCGATATAGTAGTATGCTACTTGGTTTGTTTCTATCTTAATATGTGTATATGTTTCTTTTAACATATCGCTAATACATATTGATGGAGCCCTTAGGATCTTTGCTTGACTACCGGCGTTGTGATGGCGATCACACTAGTGGGGGCTGGGTAGTCTATAAGGACATCCTTATTTTTGTCCCTGGTCGTAGGATTATCGAGACAGGGCATCGATACTCCAGAGTAGACTAGTGCATACGCTTCTCTTCCCAGCAGGGGAGATGGTCTGTCCCACAGCCATCAGTACGTCGTACTGGAGATAGTATGCAGGTGCTCGTTAGGTTACGAGTACATTGGACAGGACTTGTCGGGAACTGTTGGTTGGTATTATACCTATCGTCAGTTAACAGTTCCCAGGTGACATGAGTACAGCTTAGTCCATTGACTTGACACTGTCACTTCACCTCGAGTGTGTTCCCATTGTTCTTAGATTACTACCCTACCACGGCTCTACTGAGTCGTGCAAACAGGTAGTAGTTGGGTGCAGTCCCGAAGCACTTGGAGGCAGCGACGGTTAGACATGATTCGTCTCTCCCGGTATTGGGAATTGATATCGCGTTGTGTCTAGGAGAGCCATTACACATTGTCTTCCCTGGCCAGGGCAAGCGAGAATTGCTGGTAGGTTTTCCAGTAAATTCTCAGGGTATTTTGGGCTACACTCCGACACGACTTGTACCGCTATTAGGGGAATGACGTTTACCGCCCGCTAGGCCCGCCATGCGATATTATCAGACGAACAGAACGGACTGTACGGAGATTGTCACATTCAGGCTCAGTAGGAGTTTGATGGGTTCACCTCATCAGTCTTCTTATCGGCATCTACCTGGGGACCGTTACGTACAGCAAGTACCGCTTGGGGCCTGTGGTTAAACCCACTGCCAGCGTAGTGTCGAGCCTTTAGAGTCCCACACAGAGGGTTACTCGCCTTTGGGCAAAACAGAGTAGAGGTTGCATGGTTTTGCGACGGGGTTCGTTCACATCCGCGCACTTGTGCACGTTTGGTGTTCGGACAGTAGTTAGTAGCGGGCTTTGGTTTAAGCCAGATCCTAGTACTTATTTTGGGATTGGTTTTGTCTCAGTGTATTCGTGTTCCTTGGAGCACGGATGCGGGTGTGTATACACAGTTGACAGAGACAGAGACAGAGGATTCTCATTAGGGTTGTTGACCATTTGGTTTTGGTTGACTTGTTGACCATTTGGCTTTGGTTGACTTGTTGACCGTTGACTTTTCTCTAAACCCTAATGAGAATAAGAAATGTGACTAATAATATTAATTAAGTATTATTGTGCCATGGTTGAGTTGAAAGTTTGACTTTTGTTGACTTTTTGACTTTGTTGACCGGTTGACCATTGTGGACTTGTTGACCATCATCATTTCATTGTTATGACTTTTGTTTACTTGTTCTTTACAAAATGCAATAATTGCATGAAATGATAATGGTCATTGAAACTAACCATCACCATACTTAATTATTATTATTATTATCATTATTCTCACTTTTTTGAGGATGGTTGCATGATGAGAGCTCATTCTATCATTTTCTTTCTCTCTCCTAGAAAGAAAGCTCTCCCTCTTCCTCTCCAAAGGTTCAAGTGTTTCATGAGTTGGAAATCATGAACCTTTGAGACAAAACCACCATTACTCTTCTCTACTCAATCTAAGGTTCTAGGTTTAGCAAACCAAGCACCTTAGTTATCTCTAGATTGAGATAGGAGCTCAAGTTCGAGTCCCTCGGGTGGATCCATCTACGGCAAAGAGGAGACGAAGAGGAGGAGCTATTCGAACCATCACAAGGAGCAAGCAAGGAGGAGAACCATAATAGGAGGGAAGGAGTTCAAGACCAAGGTATAACCATTCTACATAGTATCTAAAACTTGTAGATTATTTTGTTAGTTTTTGTTTAGCAAAGATCCTTCTTGAACGGTCCATGTTACCTAGTTAGGAAAATTTTTCGTTTTACCTATTCCGTCTTCCCGAAAGAACCGGGGTGGGTAACGTGGATCTAACACTCAGCACTCCATATAGAGACAAAAGAAAAGAGAGAGTAAAGTGTGAGGGTCGGAACTCACATAAGTGCTCAGCACTTTTTGCAAGAAAAGGGGACCGAGCCCAAACCAGTGCTTAGCACTTCTTTCAAATAAAAGGAAATTGAGTAGGTCAAGCCTAAGTTGGCTAGGTCCCTAATTCAGGTCAGCTGAGCCCATGGGTTCATTGCTTCCCAAACATGACTCATGACCTCCAAAATGATTCATCCCACATTTCCTAAGTTAATCTTAATCCCCTAAAAATGGCTAATGATTCTTAGATGTTCCACCATGATCTCTTTTCTCAGACGCGGGAATTGGTTCAAGGGTACATCTCTCCATACCTCTGATGCATGCCGTTGTAATTCCTCAACGTTTTCAGAGAGGTGGTGGGTCCCGACAACCAACTGCATTTGGGTGCACTTCCTGAGTCAAGACTCTTTAAGTAGTATCTGGCAAAGCCTCGCCTCGAAGCTGGCCCTGGACCGTAATGTCCTTAAACTAAGTACGTCGCCTCAAACACGGCGATAGTGGAATTCAAGTCCACAAGTCCCAGTAGCGAGGAGGCAACTCAAGTCCCGCTGGCTACACAGCTACCCCGGTGGCGAAGTCCCCCTAAGAGCCATTGGCAAACAGAGGGGTAAAAAAAACAGTACGTCCATAAGCGAAATGGGCATGGATGAAAACCCGAAAGGGCGCCGTGAGTAAAAACAACAGGGCAACCGACAAGCTTGTGAAAACCAAAAAGGGCGCAATCTCGTAAAATTTTCACTTACGAGATCCTCTCGACTCGTAAGGAGAACTCCCCCTGTGAGACCCTCACGGCTCATAGGATTCAAAGTCTTAAGTTACAGAGATCTAAACCTGTCCTTAAGCCGTCATACTCCCAAAGTTGCCCTACAGACGGTACAATACTGGCCCTTGTGTCACGATCCGAAATAGCTCGTGACTGGCCCTTGAACCATATGAAGTCTATAGGACTTCATCTAATCTAAGTAAGCCAAAAAGCCCAGAAATCTAAAACCATTTTAAGGAGTAAATAAAGAAAACTGGTTTTAAGAAGTAAAGAAAACATGTTTTGAAAATCAAAGTTTTTAAATAACTAAGCCGAATATGCATTCTTAAAATATGTAATCTTTCCTGAAAATTTCGGCAGAGTTTCCTTTGTAAATACTGGCCCCTAACGGGGTACAACAAGGATAATATATATATGCAAGGAAAAGGCATCCCCAAGCGGGAGCCAGCTCTTCGTCAATCGACGGTCACAACCACGCAAGCAATATAATATACAACGCCAAAGGGCGAGTATCAAAACTCAAAAAGAAACTCAAAACAGCCAGAAAACCGTAATACTACAAGCGCGACTCTAAGGTCGAAATAATAAATCACTGTTTTTCTAAGTCTGAAACAATATACAAGTTTTGGTTGATGGAATTTCTAGATACAATGAATAATACATCAACAATGGTGGTCCTGATACAAAGAACCCACCTACCCAAGCAAGTTACCCATATGGAAGCAGTGTGCCAGAAAAGCCGCTATGGAATCTGTACGGCAAAACCTGCAAGAACTGTGGCACAACGGGGGTGAGTTGCCAACTCGTGAATAGAAAATATCTACAAGCAAAGATCGAATGTATGACCCATCCTAGGTCAATACGATCAGATATATATAAACCTCAATATGAATAAGTCTGAAGCATGCTAAACTGGCAATGTAACCTCTATACATAAGTGTAATGCCAAGTGCTCGTGCCAGTGCCTCCGGTAATAGCAGATCATAAATATGAGGTAAGATCAATGTAATCAAATCTGCATGTATGTGGATCCCGTCCACTCGTCACCCAATGACAAAAACCATCATGCATGTAAATATCATAAAGCATATGCATGGAAATATGAGGATATAAACCATCTGTGTCCCTCGCGACACGTCAAAATAATGGAACCGGAGTGTCCAGTATCGACACTCGAAAACATCATGAAAACTGTGCCCAGCATCGGCACGTAAATCCTCATATATCGAGCCCCGTCAGTCCGGATCAGCCCACGGGCTCCGTCTGTGGAATAGGCCCTCGGCCCCAGCAGTACGCCCATTTCCATCTATCGACTCTGGTCCGTATCCTCCGGATAACCGCCAGGTCCAACAAATCACCGGTAGGTAGTAGTCGCTCTGCCAGGCTCACCGTCTACTACACAGCGAATCCGTTCTCGTCCCGGGGTACCATACCGGGTCCACCATGTACCCGCAATCGGCCTCGTCCTCTCCTCGAATCGGGTTTCACATGTCGCTCTCAGCACCGAGAAAACACATGGTGGACGCACTAAAATATCATATCAAGGGTAACCGGGTTTTTAAAACAATTACATACTTTCTGTTGAAATACCCACGGTTCCCAAATCCATAAATATCATGGAAACAACATATCTCAATGCGTATAATCAAAAGCATGATGTATGCGACATGTGAAAGAAATACAAGCATATCAGTATATCATGCAACAGTAATACAGTGTAGTGACATGGCAATTATCGATGATGAAGTGTGTGAGCCGGCGAGCAGTGTACGTGGAACATATGCATCATCGATAATGGTGCTGGTGTCCTAACAGCATGGTGGTAGTATAGCAGTAATCGCATGCAATGCAATGCAAATAGTATGAAAATGTGGAAACGAATAATCGACGCAACAGTAAAGAATCTACAATAATAAATATATCATACAGTTGTGCCATTTGAAATAAGACGAATCGGGGTTTTTGGTAAAATAAGGGCTACGGTGTTTTAAGAAGAGAGGTGTCGTTTGGAAATATCCGTAGAATCCCTTTTTGTCTATCTTTAAAATATTCCCGATTCGCTGGTTTTGAAATAGGTATGACTCGGGTCTAGTCTAACGCCTACTATGCGAACTACGGATCCAACTATCAAGCTAATCGGGAGGGGTATGGAAACCGCCTAAATCTGAGTCGATATATATAAATATATACATTAGTCGGTGATCCCGCCTCAATAGTATCACATACGATACAGTTTATCATATAACATCCTCGAGTAGAGTGCGGATCTATCATCATTATAAAGCTCGTACGGTAAATCGTCGTACGGCATCCCAATAGCTGGGTATAGGTCAATATCACAGTCAGCTCGTCAATTATCTGGTATCCCTATCATCATCTCTCATGATCTGGGGTACAGATCTAAGTCTAGTACAATCGACACCATCTATATATGCATGCACGTGTATGAAACACTTCGTCAAAGGACCCGCTAAGTTATCATGTCGTATCTCAAATACGAACCCTGTCATATCGCCGATCTCACGGCCTCAAATCAAATCTCATCGACTCATCTCAATCCCACGTATCATCCTCAAATCCAGTATATGAACACATAGTTCCATACCCATGTGTAGATATACACACTTCCATATGCTCACAGGTAAAAGAAAGAATGTATGCAAGTATATGTGTGCGTGTATGTGTGGGTGCAACCACTACTCTAGGGTTTCGCACTATACTAAACCAATACATCCTTAACATCAATAATCCATTTTTTTACCATCAATAATCATAAACCATATAATAAATATAAGTATGTATACGTATCTGTATACATCACCACGGACTGCGGGGGTGCTATACGCCATCCACCCGACTTCTCCCCGTAGATATAAATCTACTCAACTTGCGTCTTCGTTTGTCCACGTCGCCACGCGCTTGCTTGTCGTCCCGAAGTCTTCATATGGTACCTACATATCAACGTATCGCAATTGCGTATTAAAACCAATTCAATACTAAAATGGCATACGAAAACCAAAACGATACGCTAAGGCCTATAGGTTAGAACCTATGAACAACGCCTTCAAAACCATCAACAACCCTCGATATCGTCGTATAAACGCCAAGTAGTCGAGGTAAAATGCAATACACAAATTCAGAATTAGAAATACGGAATACAGAATCACGAATCCAAAACAGCAACTAAGGAAATAGGCTCCAGATTTCACCCTAGGTCAAATTAGACAAATCTACATATGCCAGGGGTATAATCTACTGATAAGGGAACACCAAAACCAAAACGAGCCAAAATGGTGCAGATCTGCCCGCAAATTGCGGCCAGAGGGATTAAATTTGCGGCCGGGTTAAGGGGGTAGGGGCTAAGGTTCAGGTGGTAGCTTCCTGGGTGCCTGCACATATCACTATCCAATCAAAATAATTTTCATAGTCTTGGGGTGATAGCAGATTCAATAAAAGCTTCACAGATTTCATAATTTTTCCGATATCGGTTTCATAAATCCGTATTCTGGGTTAAAGCTTCAGGTTAAGGTCCAATAAAACATCACACCAGGATTCTAAGGTCACAACAAGTCTCAATTTCACTTTACAACTCAACTCAAAACCTAACCCTAACTAGAAATTTCCAAGATCCATCAAAACTACACATATCGACATGAAACTAGTATGGATGCATAAGAAAATTGAAATACTACTCTAGGGTGCAGAAATTACCTTCTTTGGCAACTCAAGAATTTTCTTGAGTTGCCCATAGTGGCCAAAATCCTTGCTTTCATGGTCCAATGTGTAGATCTTGAGCTTGTGCACACTTTTAATGAAATGGAGATAGGGTTTTGGTGTAGTTTTAGAGATGATTTGGGGCTTTGAAGAGGTGGGAGAATGAGGAGCAGGAGCAGTAGCAGCAATGAAGGAGAGGGAGAGAGGAAAATGAGTTGAAGAAAATGAGAGGAAATGGCTAGGTCAACACCCTCACCTCCTCTCTCTCACCTTACCTATTTTCTTTTCTTTTTCTTATTTTCTTTTCTTCACTAAATCCCTTCTCACTTGAATAGTAAACCCAAAAGAAAAGCCATGGTAATAATGCACAAGTGTAGAGAAAAATATATGTGCATGTTTTGCATAAAATTGCTAAAAACCGATTCGCGATTTTTTAATCGCGATTAGCGCTAAATTAGCATATAAATGATCACAAAAACTTAAAAATGACATAATTCCAATAAATAACCCATTTTACAATTTTCCATAATTTTTCCAAAATTTTTCCCATTTATCGGTATTTAATTATACCGAAATATTAAAATATTCAATAAAATAATATTAAATTATAAAAATTACCAAAATTAATATTTTATTATTTTGAAATGTTACAATCTCTCCCCTTTAAATAAATTCGGTCCCCGAATTTAAATTTAAACTCCCAAATACTAAAACATTTCTAATGAAAGTCCAAGTCGTCGGGGCTCCGAAATCATCAATACATAAAATGCATCATAGCGCAATGCATGCGCATGAGTAATGAGCAGATAACTCAAAAACAAAACTCCGTCAAGCATCCCGCAATCATCAGAGTTATGGTAAAGACACAAATGTCAAGTTCAAAATAAAACCAATATGATATAAATCAGAACTATACATGTAGACATCGAATCTATACATGTGAATAGCTGAAGTAAATGCATGCCAAATCTTTTTAAGTCGCTGTGCGATGCGCATAACACTGCACAGTGGCGGATGTATTTCATAAGAAAATAACTATATATGTATATATCCTTTGTTTTCTATGTACGTTCCGCCGTTTTGAAAACAATTTAGAAGGGTTTCCTTGTTTTTTAAACATTTTGTGTCATATCGGACACGTAGGTATATACTGAGACTATAGCTCGCTTTTTTGGAAATCCCTTCGATAACTATCAATGCATGCAAAATATATCCAGGTACTGTCCTCTGACTAGTCCTGCTCAGTATGAAAACACATAGCAAATATCATAAAAACGTACTGCTCCATAAGAATCAATCCCAAAAGGTATATAAGAATACCCTATGCGTCTGGTGCGCACGGAAATCAAAATCCATATATGTGCCATACATGTGCATAGAAACAACATCTAGGTGCAACGGGTGTGCACGAAGCATCTGTCATAGGCAACGTGTGTGCCTGACAGCCAAATCAGGTGCATCTGACATGCACGAAGAATCCCGATTTAGTGCATCTGGTGTGCACTAAAATCGTATCTTAAAATATGCGCCCAACATGCGCGAAAGTACAAATCGGTGCATCCATCATGCACGAATAAAAGCTAAATCCTGTGCGCTCAACATGCACGAAATCACGAAATCCAATAGCAAGCGTCGAACATGCGCAAGTCCAAATCAAATGCACGGAGTGCAAGAAATCGACGTCAATATCAGAATCCAAAATTGACATATCGGATGACATCAAATCAAAGTCAGGTGCAACCGTAGTGCACAAAATATAAATCCGGTGCAACAAAGGCATGAAATACAAATCTGGTGTGATAAACGCAAGAAACATAGAACTGGTGCATCCCATGCACAAATACCCATCAATAACTTAAATGCGAAAGCAGCAACACCAAGTGTACCCAGGTGTAAAGAAAATCATAAACGTGTGCAACTGCGTGCAAAAAACACATATCAATGCACTACAAGCATATATAATCTATACCGAGTGCAAAAATCAAATGTGTGCGTAACATATGCACCACATCCAATCAACCGTATGAAATCCATAAAACTCAGTCATCAAGACTAAATCATGCGAATAGATCGCCCAAGATACCGAAATCCAAAGTGACGGATACGTGATAGTCAAATCACAAAATCACAAATCATAAATACCGTCGTCGGTATATCCTCCTTCAAAGTCGAGAAGGTGCCGGTACATCCAAAGCTAGCGGCCCAAGATATCTACTTTCCTCTAGCTCGCGGCTGGCGTCCTCTGCCTCTGGTTCCTTATCTTCCCTGTGGATTACCAATCTCGCAATCCATCGGCTCATCAGCCCTGTCAGGTGTGCTAACGGAAACGATTCCGTTCTGGCACTGCTCTGGTCATCTTTCGGTTAATCCTCACGACCGCTCGTAAAGCAGCACGCCACTGGCGCCGACCTCTGGTCCTCTGAATGCACATCACACATCTGCTCCTGGTGCAAATCTTATTGCAGCAGTGTACTGGAAGGAATCCTGCTCAAGGTCTCTTCTGATCTTGTTTAAGCCAAACTGTACGGAGGCTGGTACTCTGGCATAATCTTTTCTCGCTCTCTGGACATCTGCGTCCTCAGCATAACATTTACTCCGAAGCTGGTCGCATCCCAACGTCTCTGTAGACATATCGCATCTCTGATGTCAGCGGAGTGGAACGTCATCATATCGAAATCTCATGCGAACTCTTTACTCCACTTTGTTCCAATGTCGACTGATTTGGACTCGTCTCATCGTGGCTGTATGGACTGTGCTCCAATGGCTATGCTCGTATCTGGAGTCTCCCAAGCAATGTTTCCCATCACAAGATATCCGAAAAATGTCGAACCATCCGATTGACTCGTCAGAACCTCATAATCCCCCAAGAGCTCAAAATCTTGGGTACAGTTCAATAGTATCGAGTACATACCACAGCATCGGTGGTCCAGCCGTAGAAGGGCAAACCCAAGCCTCACTAATGGTGCCACGGAACTGCCGCAAACCCTAAGGTTCAAAGGCTTTCATACGGTCATTATGTCGAGTTAGGGTTTCATTCTTCTAGAGGGTCCATAGAATCGCTTGCATGTCTTTCCGAATACCTTAAACTTGGAAAATGGGTTCCTGACCTTCGATCGTCTCTATCGACTCTCAACAAGCCTGCGTGAAGTCGTCTCTAGCCGGAATCAATCTACCTGATGACCTCGCATCGGGGTAAGCGAACGACCCACATGTCCTAGTCACTCATCCTCGGGTGACTAGCGACTCACCATCATATCTCTAAGTATATGCTCAAGCTGTAGTAGCTCCAATCATCTGGGTGATATTTCGTCGTTTGCAGCAACAACTGGCTCATTCGTCCGTATGCTGAACAACGCCTCAATCGTCCTGAATAAGCGACATATCAATGGTCATCACATCCTGGTTGGCCTCTATCAGTGGCTCAATCCTCTGGTACCGATCGGCACATCCGAGAAACCTCGCAACAGCGATCTGTCAAACGCTCACGGCTCAAAAACACAATAATACGAAGCCTCTATGCAATCGTATGCCTCTGGAAACACGCCCTGGTCAGTCCTCGTCCACGACGAGCTCATGCTGACGCAACTCGAGCTGTAGCTTACTCTGCCCGTGTAATCGTGGCAGTAATATCATAACTAGTATCGATGAGGATAGATCATAGGAAGGAATATAATACTGTGCAAGGAAATGTACATCCTAAGGTTTCTTAAGCGGAGTGGCGTGTCGTAAGTATGCCGCGGAACATACGTATGGTACGTCCTTCTACTCAAGCTACCTACTCCAATAACCAAGGGTCATCCTATGCGACGAAAGTTCGGGTATAATACCCCCTCGACTAAGTCTAAGTTCCGTAAGGTCAAGCCTAAGTTCCGTATATATATAAACGCCCTAGGCTCCACATAGTCAAACTTAGACTCAAACCAAGGTTAACCCAGCGCTCTGATACCAACTTTGTCACGACCCGAAATAGCTCGTGACTGGCCCTTGAACCATATGAAGTGTTAGTTATATGTATACCCTAGAGGCCATTACTATACATAGGATGTATATTGTAGTGGATGCTGGGACATATATAGGGAGGACTTTCTTGCTCGACATGATAGTATGCTATCTGGTTGAACTTTACCTTAACGTGTACACTGATTGTCTCTCTGTTACATGTTGGTAAAGCCCTTAGGATATGTATTTGACTACCTGGACTATGATGCGGATCATACTAGTGGGGACATGGTAGTCCATAAGTACATCCTTCTAAGTCCCTAGTCGTGGGTGTATCGAGACGGGGCATCGATATACCAGAGTAGACTAGCGTATACCTTCTCGACCTATACAGATGGGCGATGGATGATCCTATATCCATTGGTGTTTGACATCAGAGATGATATACGGGTGCTCAGTGGAGACTGGGTACACTGGACGGACTCGCCGAGAACTCCCAGATGGTATTATACCTTACGTCAGATGGCAATTCTCTGGTGACACTGGTACAGAGTAGTCTGTTGACCCGAGATCGTCATAGAGTCTTGTGTGGTTCCCACTGTGCTTTGATTTCCATCTTACCACGTCCAAGAGGACGTGCAAAACGGTGGTTTTTGGGTACAGTCCCGAATCACATGGAGGCAATGAGCGATAGGAGGGGATTCGTCTCTCCCGGTATAGGGAGTTGATGTTGCGCTGTGTTCGATTGGCTATAACCGGAAATCCCTGGCCAGGGTTGCTGAGATTTACTGGTAAGTGTTACCAGTAGTTTCTCAAACTGTTATAGACCTCATATCGACACGACTTATCGAGCTATTGGGGTCTGACGTTTACCACCTCTAGGCGAGATATGCGACATATCAGACGATGAGACCGGACTGTGCGGTAAGTGTTACTGGTTGGATTCACAGGAGTGTGAGCGGGCTTGCTCATCGATCTTCTGATCGCTCAATACCCGGGTGGCCGTTACGTTTAGCAGACCGCTTGCGGCTTGTGGGTGCTTGATATGATCATCATCTGCTGCCGGCGTATTGACGAGTCTTTAGAGTCCTACACAGAGGTTTCCTGGCTCAAGCGAAACGAAATAGGAGCGCATATGAGATATGTGCGGGACCGAGAATAATGCGTGTATGTGATACCGTATTACATTCTCGCGATGAATGTATCGATTGGTTATATTCGATATAACCTAGATATCGAATCAAGGATTGATTCGATAAGCCGATACATTGGATACTAGTCGGTTATGTGCGACATGACCGGATCATTGAATCAAGTGTTGATTTAATGATTTAATGTATAATTATATATTTGATATATTACTTTGCATTAACTAGTATTGGTTCACTTTATATGGATTTTCTCACTTGCATGTGCAAGTTGTATATGTGATATACTTTTGTGCACATGATTGTATCATGTTTGATGATACATGCTTATTTGGTTAAGTGTATAGAATTAAACCATGGTTAAGTTGATGATTAGGGTTTTGCTTTTTCTTTCTTATTTATTTATTTATTTATTTTGGAAAGAAAAAGGGAAAATGGTTGCTAGTTTTGTTTTATCTTTGAAACTTCATGAAGCTTTGACTAAAGTGACCATTTTGTCTCATGCTTAACCCTAACCATTCACATAAACCTTAGTTAGTTCTCTACACTTGACCATGGTCCATGATTATGATAAGAATGATTTTATTATTCTCATTATAATATTCTATCATCTTCTTCCTCTTCTTCTTCTTCATGAAGAAACCTTGCTCCATCAATGGCAACTTGAGCAAATGAGTGAGAAATCCAATTCTAAAGTGAACCTACTTCCTATTTCTTCATCCTCTACCTCTTGCCAAGTAGTATAGGGTGTTTTCTTCACAAGTTTCATGACTTGGTGAAGTGGGAGCTTGATCTAGTGATGCCTCGACGTAGATCATCTTCGGCGTCGTAGTCGATGACCTAGCCCGTCCATTCTCCGATGAAGCCGACACTAGAGCCCGGGATCTGATGATCGCAGCGAGGAGACATCATCACGGAGCTATGGAGGTGGAGCACCGGATCTACAAAGGTTGTATTTCCGTTACACTTTAGTTAAGTTGTTAACTAGCTCGTTGTTTCGCCTAATAATCTAGTTAACGATCCGTATTAGGGTTTCTCGGCACCCGTAAAATTTTGAAATTGGCATGGTTGATGCCTTGTGAGACCTCATTTGCTTGCCTAGGAACCCTACAGTGGTATCAGAGCCTAGCTAGAGCCTTAGGCGATGCGTAGACGATGTTAGAAGTCCGATCGAACCAAAACCCTAACCCGAAAACGGCTCTCTGTACATTTTTTTAAAACTGGGATTTTTCGAGATTAAAAATTCCTAAAAAATTCAGCAGGAAGACCTAAGAATCATGGTGCAAAACGAGAACCTATCTCATCTAAACCGCCGCGGAACAGCGGCATAAGCATGGCTTATGCCGCGGTTCCGCGGCCATAAGGTCACATCATCCAATAAAATTTGCACAGTAATTCTTATTTTATGATGTTGGTTTTTCTGGGATTTTTTAATATTTATTCAAGAGTTGAATTTTCTGGGTTGTATTGGGGTCTCGGTGTTTCGACCGGATTGTCTAATTTTGTCAGTGTGTGTTTTTCCGGGTAATTTTAGAATATGTTAAAAAGTTCGACCGGATATAAATACCCAAGTTTTCTACTGTTGGGAAATTTCCAATTGTTGGACTTTTCCAGGGTTTAAAGACGTTCTGAGTAGTGCAAGTAACGCGATGGTCCCTCTAGAAGACAACAAACCTTAACTCGATTATGTGACCGCCTTGAACTGCTCTTTGAACCTTAGGGTTTGGGGCAGTACGGCGTGCCACATGTGAGGCGTTGGCTTGACCCTTCTACGGCAGGACCGTTGGTACTGAGGCACGAACTGAATGTTTTTTAAACTTATTTCATGTGTTGGACTGTATCGGGAAAACTTAGGTGTTCGATTGTTCGATCGAAAAGTTTAACATTTTCTATCTTATCCGGAATGTGATACAATAATTGGAATTCACAAGCAGTTATGAGATGACTGAATGAATGCTATAAACATAGCAGTTTAGTCTCACTTGATTGGTTGCCACGGAATTTTGATGTGATCAAAAGTCCGTCGCAATCACGTAGCGTACGCGGATACTCGCCGGGTAAACTTAATAGACAGCCTCACTCCATTGCCCCGACCAAGTGACTGTAGGAGAACCCCATCGCCGAAAGCATCCGTTCGGGTGCTCGCGGCAGCGGTGTTCCGCCTTGGTGCACTTCGTCGACGGCATCGGGGGTGCGGTCGCCTACTAAAGTTTGCGACGAGCATTCGATCAGGATTTCGGGAATTTTGTTGAATTGCCCGACTTGGTATTGAAAAGTGTTTTCGATAATGAGACTGAAATGCGGGGTTTATAATTGTTAGGCATGCGATGTCTAAAGAATTCATTTGATTAGGCATGCGATGTCTAAAGAGATTGCGGATTCCAACTGTTGTAGTTTTACACTTTCTTTTCTGTGACCGTAAGTGTAATATGTGATATCGCCGGTTTCGTTGCTATATGTCAACGACAATTGGGATGCACATATTTACTTACGTTGATGACATGTGATGTTATGTGTTGCTCGATATGTTATATTGGATCGTCGTGTTTGAATAGCCGGGGGGGGGTTTATGTGAGATGAGTGTTTTTCATTTTCATTCATGTAAAAACTTGTATGTAATATTCTTTTATTGGGGCACTTCCAGGTTGCGGATGATGTCACAATTTGTATATTATTTACTTTTCCGCATTAGGATAGACCCAAGGAGGGGAGCACAAGTAACCGGGTTCTGGGGTCCAGTGGGAGACCAACTCGAGGAGTCTAGTCCGGGTCTCCTAACCCTAGAATTGGTAGGGTTGCTTGCCGCTCTCGTAGGGGTTTAGGGGTGTGGGATTGGCTATTCATCACGACCGTGGAATCCGTGTTTTATACTGGCTCGTATTAAAAACACGGACGTCCTAGTATATCCAATATTTCATATGATATTTTCTGCTGCGTTATCTGTGATGTGATCATGTGATGTTCTGTGATAGATATAGTATATAGTATATATGATATATTATATAGACGTTGCTTATGTTTTACACCGGCGCTAGCCCTGCCTCGCTCTGCCGTTAGTTACCTAACTTAACGGTGCAGATGGGACATCGAGGCGAATGCAGATGGCATAAGCGTACGTTATATTTATCTGTGATGTTTAGGTGGACTTAAATGATGGGATATTCATTAATTAGATTAATGAAAGAAAATAAACCTAATTGATGTTGTGGAATCGAATTTCAAAATAAAAACTGGTAGCTACAGTTCTTGCTTTGCATCGCGGTGTTCATTATAGAACATCCTGCACCTTATTCGATGAGGAAAGGACCGAGATCCCTTCACCGGGAGTGACTCCTTTAGCAATAACTGGCAGATGCTACACACTCGGTTTGTCTTTTGATTGCTTTTAAGAGTTTTTGCTTTGCACAGTGATATATATGATATATCCCGCACCTCATTCGACGAGGAAAGGACCGACGATCCCTTCACCGGGAGTGACTCCTTTAGCAAAACTAGAAAAGCCTCAAAAACACTCCATTTTAAAATCATTTGATTCTACAACGATATCAAGTTCATTACGCAATAGGTTTTCAGAAAAACCTGTTGTAGCCCTCCGTCATTTCAGATAAGTAGTAGTTAGTATTCGTGCTGCGTTTGTTGGCCTTTGTCAAGGCGCAGTGTGCGGTAGCTAACTGGTGCTTATCTGCTTATGCATATGATGCAGATTGGATTAGGGTAGTCGTGCGACCTTGTTGGCCTTTGTCAAGGGCCGTGCGGGTGGGTTTAATTCAATCAGGAAATGACGGGTTGAACTTGACTAGCATCCTATGGTTTGTTGGCCTTTGTCAAGGTCATAGGAGGTTAGGGGCAAAATATTATCGGGAATTTCAAGTGTTGAAATTTGCAATGAGATTGCATACCTTCTATGAGATAGTTGGATCCCGATACCCACTGCGAGTAAGAGTTACTCCTAGGAGAGTTTTGCACATTACAATTAGCCAATCAAGTAGGTGTCTAGAAAGGTGTCAACGAGGTTACGCCTCTGGGAAAACGAGATTTACATTAATTAGGTTCGTACGAAAGCACGGGGGACCTCCCTCAAAGTACCGACACTGGCCTGGCTGAAAGATTGGCGAACTTGTAGTGTGTAATTAATCCCGGCTAGTCTTTCCTTTTAGGGTTTGAAGGAAGATTTGATAAAAATCAGTGGGAGCCATCCTGATTAGATAAAATAATAACCAATCTGATCTTGCAAGAGCATACGCTGAGTGTTTTCTTCTCTCTCTCTCCAGGTAGCGACCATATCACGCCTTAATCAAGATAATAATACGGATTATTGACCGAACCGCTTGTTATACTGAGCTGGGGAACGTTGGTCCCGCTCCAACTTATAATTGTTATAAGACAGAGCAGGAAATTGGGGAATACCAGATTTCCCGTACCGCCCAAACGAAGAGAGTGCATGCTGATGCATCATCTTCGGGTGTGTACATTACAAAGAACTGTTTCTCAGTATCCTCCGCATCCTAAGGTATATGATACTGGATCAGGATCCCAGATATGTAATCTGTTACATAGGGCTACAAAAAGGTAGAAAAGCTGAGAACGGGTGATAAGTTTCATGAGACAGAAAACGGGGCAAGTGTTGCAGCCAAGTCTGTTGGTCACTGTCACCCTGTATTAAAAATACATTGATTCTGAACGAATGTTATTAGATACCGAACCTGATATACAAAATCATATCAGTCTCTTTACTAGTAAAGAAAGGATATAATTTTGTATTGATGGATAATGTTTTGAACATTTCCTATATCAAAAGTTGATCGGTTCAGGCACGTTATCTAAAAGTATTGACGTTCTAAATCAAACTGCAGTTCTTAGTATATGGAACACACACAAGAGGAAGAGTTCAGAAATGAACAAATTCTTCTTGAGGTATTGTAGACTAGGTCATATCAATGCGACCCGACTAGCTGAAGTTACATAAAGATGCATATTTAAATGAGTTTGAATTTACATCTTGTGAAACTTGCCAGTCATGTCACAGAGATAAGATGACCACAGCTCTGTTTATTGGAAACAGAGAAAGAGTTAGTGAACTCTTGGGATGATACATGTTGATGTATGTAGGTCTCCTGTCTACACATGCCAGGACTGGTTCTTTGTACTTCATTACATTCTCTGATGATCTCTTTAGATTCAGACATATGTTCCTGTTTAGTCCGAACCTTTTGAGATATTCACAGAATATAAGTTAGAAGTAGAGAATCAAAATACGGGTATAAGTATTATGTCCTTTGATGAGATCGAGGAGGAGAATACTTGAGCACGAAATTCCTGGATTATTCTAAAGGAGAATGAGATTCTCTCTCAGCATTACTCCTCCGTATACACCATTGCACGATGGTATATCGGGGCGGAGCAGATACACCCTATTTGATATGGTGTGCTCTATGATGAGTACTACTGAGTTACCTGTTTCCTTTTAGGGGGTTATGCACTTGAGAAGCTGCATACCTATTGAATAGGTTCGAATCAAATCAGTTACCTACCACTTCATATGTGATATGGAAAGGGAAGAGCCCATGTCTTAAGCTAGTTAAGATTTGGGGTTGTCCGGCTTATGTCTAAAAGCAAAATCCGGACAAACTCGAGGCAAGATCTGTTATGTACAACTGGAAAGGTTCCAGCTATGCAAACTACAGCAGATGATTTGGTAGAACCGAAGGATTCAATAGAAACCAACGAACCTCAGCCACTCCGCCGATCTAGTAGGGTTCCTCACCCACCTGAGAGATATTTCGGTTCCTCTATGACAGTGGGAGCGAGGATTGCATCATGAGATGATGACCCAACTAGTTTCGAGCTGGCCATCAAGAGTAAGACTCTGTAAGAATGGCTGGATGCTTAGTGATCTGAGATGGAATCCATGTACACCAACAAAGTATGGACTTTGATTGCTATATCTGAAGGGTTAAATCCCCATCAGGAGCAAGTATATCTTGAGAAGATTACTTGGTGTATATGGAAAGGTTGAGACTTTCAAAGCTAGACTTGTTAAAGCTTTTCGTCATCGACCAGGCGTGGATTATGATGAAACCTTTTCTAAGTAGCTATGCTTAAGTCCATCCAGATCCTACTTGCCACGGCTACATACCATGACTACGATATCTGGCGGTTGGGTGCCATGACTGCTTTTCTAAATGATGTTTTAGAAGAGAACGTCTATAAGTACACAGCCAGAGGGCTTCGTAGACAGTGGGAGCAGCGGAAACGTGTACAAGATGCTTTATAGGATAAAGCAGGCATCGCGGAGTTGGAACATCTGTTTTGATGTAGTAGTCAAAGAGTTTGATATCATCAAAATGGTAGATGAACCTTGTATAAACAAAAAGGTAGTAGGGAGTATGGTGATGATCCTCGTAGAGTACGTGGATGACATACTCTTGATAAGAAAGGAGTTTCCTATACTACGCTCGGTCAATCTCCGCTTATCACAATGATTCTCCATATAGGATCAAAGTAATACCTCCTAAATCCTGGGTTTTGGATCTATGAGATAGATCTAATTGGATGTTAGGATTCTCACTAGTTGTAGTGAGATGGTATCAATCGATCCTGGGGAGAATCACTGGAAGGGTTCCAGGGTGATAAAGACGACTGAATGTCAGTCGCAGGCATTGTCTTTACCCTCAGCAAAGGGACGGTATGTTGGAAGAGTTCCAAGCTAGATACCGTGGCATACTAGACGATAAAGGCTGGATACATCGCTACTAACGATGCTACCAAAGAGGCAGTCTGGATGTATATTTGTTCATGAGATGAACTTAGTTCCTCCCATTGTGTGACAATGGAGTTGTGGCTTATGCCAAGGAACACCCGTCCTATCAGTGATCCAGACATATTCTAAGGCAGTGTCACCTGATCATGGAGATAGTTGATCTCCAGGGTGATCGAGGTTAGGAGAGTAGACTCAGAGGACAACACGGCGGATCCACTCACAAAGGCCTTTTTCCAGAGAGAGACTTTTATGGGATGGTTGAGTATGAGATACTGCAACCACTGCTATCAGATGGCCCTAGTGCAAGTGGGAGATTGTTAGTTATATGTATGCCCTAAAGGCCATTACTATACATAGGATGTATATTGTAGTGGATGCTGGGACATATATAGGGAGGACTTTCTTGCTCGACATGATAGTATGCTATCTGGTTGAACTTTACCTTAACGTGTACACTGATTGTCTCTCTGTTACATGTTGGTAAAGCCCTTAGGATATGTATTTGACTACCTGGACTATGATGCGGATCATACTAGTGGGGACATGGTAGTCCATAAGTACATCCTTCTAAGTCCCTAGTCGTGGGTGTATCGAGACGGGGCATCGATATACCAGAGTAGACTAGCGTATACCTTCTCGACCCATACAGATGGGCGATGGATGATCCCATATCCATTGGTGTTTGACATCAGAGATGATATACGGGTGCTCAGTGGAGACTGGGTACACTGGACGGACTCGCCGAGAACTCCCAGATGGTATTATACCTTACGTCAGATGGCAATTCTCTGGTGACACTGGTACAGAGTAGTCTGTTGACCCGAGATCGTCATAGAGTCTTGTGTGGTTCCCACTGTGCTTTGATTTCCATCTTACCACGTCCAAGAGGACGTGCAAAACGGTGGTTTTTGGGTACAGTCCCGAATCACATGGAGGCAATGAGCGATAGGAGGGGATTCGTCTCTCCCGGTATAGGGAGTTGATGTTGCGCTGTGTTCGATTGGCTATAACCGGAAATCCCTGGCCAGGGTTGCTGAGATTTACTAGTAAGTGTTACCAGTAGTTTCTCAAACTGTTATAGACCTCATATTGACACGACTTATCGAGCTATTGGGGTCTGACGTTTACCACCCCTAGGCGAGATATGCGACATATCAGACGACGAGACTGGACTGTGCGGTAAGTGTTACTGGTTGGATTCACAGGAGTGTGAGCGGGCTTGCTCATCGATCTTCTAATCGCTCAATACCCAGGTGGCCGTTACGTTTAGCAGACCGCTTGCGGCTTGTGGGTGCTTGATATGATCATCATCTGCTGCCGGCGTATTGACGAGTCTTTAGAGTCCTACACAGAGGTTTCCTGGCTCAAGCGAAACGAAATAGGAGCGCATATGAGATATGTGCGGGACCGAGAATAATGCATGTATGTGATACCGTATTACATTCTCGCGATGAATGTATCGATTGGTTATATTCGATATAACCTAGATATCGAATCAAGGATTGATTCGATAAGCCGATACATTGGATACTAGTCGGTTATGTGCGACATGACCGGATCATTGAATCAAGTGTTGATTTAATGATTTAATGTATAATTATATATTTGATATATTACTTTGCATTAACTTGTATTGGTTCACTTTATATGGATTTTCTCACTTGCATGTGCAAGTTGTATATGTGATATACTTTTGTGCACATGATTGTATCATGTTTGATGATACATGCTTATTTGGTTAAGTGTATAGAATTAAACCATGGTTAAGTTGATGATTAGGGTTTTGCTTTTTCTTTCTTATTTATTTATTTATTTATTTTGGAAAGAAAAAGGGAAAATGGTTGCTAGTTTTGTTTTATCTTTGAAGCTTCATGAAGCTTTGACTAAAGTGACCATTTTGTCTCATGCTTAACCCTAACCATTCACATAAACCTTAGTTAGTTCTCTACACTTGACCATGGTCCATGATTATGATAAGAATGATTTTATTATTCTTATTATAATATTCTATCATCTTCTTCCTCTTCTTCTTCTTCATGAAGAAACCTTGCTCCATCAATGGCAACTTGAGCAAATGAGTGAGAAATCCAATTCTAAAGTGAACCCACTTCCTATTTCTTCATCCTCTACCTCTTGCCAAGTAGTATAGGGTGTTTTCTTCACAAGTTTCATGACTTGGTGAAGTGGGAGCTTGATCTAGTGATGCCTCGACGTAGATCATCTTCGGCGTCGTAGTCGATGACCTAGCCCGTCCATTCTCCGATGAAGCCGATACTAGAGCCCGGGATCCGATGATCGCAGCGAGGAGACATCATCATGGAGCTATGGAGGTGGAGCACCGGATCTACAAAGGTTGTATTTCCGTTACAGTTTAGTTAAGTTGTTAACTAGCTCGTTGTTTCGCCTAATAATCTAGTTAACGATCCGTATTAGGGTTTCTCGGCACCCGTAAAATTTTGAAATTGGCATGGTTGATACCTTGCGAGACCTCATTAGCGTGCCTAAGAACCCTACATGAAGTCTATAGGACTTCATCTAATCCAAGTAAGCCAAAAAGCCCAGAAATCTAAAACCATTTTATGGAGTAAATAAAGAAAACTGGTTTTAAGAAGTAAAGAAAACATGTTTTGAAAATCAAAGTTTTTAAATAACTAAGCCGAATATGCATTCTTAAAATGTGTAATCTTTCCTGAAAATTTCGGCAGAGTTTCCTTTGTAAATACTGGCCCCTAACGGGGTACAACAAGGATAATATATATATGCAAGGAAAATGCATCCCCAAGCGGGAGCTAGCTCTTCGTCAATCGATGGTCACAACCACGCAAGCAATATAATATACAACGCCAAAGGGCGAGAATCAAAACTCAAAAAGAAACTCAAAACAGCCAGAAAACCGTAATACTACAAGCGTGACTCTAAGGTCGAAATAATACATCACTGTTTTTCTAAGTCTGAAACAATATACAAGTTTTGGTTGATGGAATTTCTAGATACAATGAATAATACATTAATAATGGTGGTCCTGATACAAAGAACCCACATACCCAAGCAAGTCACCCATATGGAAGCAGTGCGCCAGAAAAGCCGCTATGGAATCTGTATGGAAAAACCTGCAAGAACTGTGGCACAACGGGGGTGAGTTGCCAACTCATGAATAGAAAATATCTACAAGCAGAGATCGAATGTATGACCCATCCTAGGTCAATACGATCAGATATATATAAACCTCAATATGAATAAGTCTGAAGCATGCTAAACTGGCAATGTAACCTCTATACATAAGTGTAGTGCCAAGTGCTCGTGCAAGTGCCTCCGGTAATAGCAGATCATAAATATGAGGTAAGATCAATGTAATCAAATCTGCATGTATGTGGATCCCGTCCACTCGTCACCCATTGACAAAAATCATCATGCATGTAAATATCATAAAGCATATGCATGGAAATATGAGGATATAAACCATCTGTGTCCCTCGCGACACGTCAAAATCATGGAACCGGAGTGTCCAGCATCGACACTCGAAAACATCATGAAAACTGTGCCCAGCATCGGCACGTAAATCTTCATATATCGGGCTCCGTCAGTTCGGATCAGCCCACGGGCTCCGTCTGCGGAATCGGCCCTCGGCCCCAGCAGTACGCCCATATCCATCTATCGACTCTGGTCAGTATCCTCCGGATAACCGCCAGGTCCAACAAATCACCGGTAGGTAGCAGTCGCTCTGCCAGGCTCACCGTCTACTACACAGCGAATCCGTTCTCGCCCCGGGGTACCATACCGGGTCCACCATGTACCCGCAATCGGCCTCGTCCTCTCCTCGAATCGGGTTTTACATGTCGCTCTCAGCACCGAGAAAACACATGGTGGACGCACTGAAATATCATATTAAGGGTAACCGGGTTTTTAAAACAATTACATACTTTCTGTTGAAATACCCACGGTTCCCAAATCCATAAATATCATGGAAACAACATATCTCAATGCGTATAATCAAAAGCATGATTTATGCGACATGTAAAGGAAATACAAGCATATCAGTATATCATGCAACAGTACTACAGTGTAGTGACATGGCAATTATCGATGATGAAGTGCGTGAGCCGGCGAGCAGTGTACGTGGAACATATGTATCATCGATAATGGTGCTGGTGTCCTAACAGCATGGTGGTAGTATAGCAGTAATCGCATGCAAGGCAATGCACATAGTATGAAAATGTGGAAACGAATAATCGACGCAACAGTAAAGAATCTACAACAATAAATATATCATACAGTTGTGCCATTTGAAATAAGACCAATCGGGTTTTATGGTAAAATAAGGGCTACGATGTTTTAAGAAAAGAGGTGTCGTTTGGAAATATCCGTAGAATCCCTTTTTGTCTATCTTTAAAATATCCCCGATTCGCTGGTTTTGAAATAGGTATGATTCGGGTCTAGTCTAACGCCTACTATGCGAACTACGGATCCAACTATCAAGCCAATCGGGAGGGGTATGGAAACCGCCTAAATCTGAGTCGATATATATAAATATATACATTAGTCGGTGATCCCGCCTCAATAGTATCACGTACGATACAGTAAATCATATAACATCCTCGAGTAGAGTGCGGATCTATCATCAATATAAAGCTCGTACGGTAAATTGTCGTACGGCATCCCAATAGCTGGGTACAGGTCAATATCACAGTCAGCTCGTCAATTATCTGGTATCCCTATCATCATCTCTCATGATCTGGGGTACAGATCTAAGTCTAGTACAATCGACACCATCTATGTATGCATGCACGTGTATGAAACACTTCGTCAAAGGACCCGCTAAGTCATCATGTCGTATCTCAAATACGAACCCTGTCATATCGCCGATCTCACGGCCTCAAATCAAATCTCATCGACTCATCTCAATCCTACGTATCATCCTCAAATCCAGTATATTAACACATAGTCCCATAACCATGTGTAGATATACACACTTCCATATGCGCACAGGTAAAAGAAAGAATGTATGCAAGTATATGTGTGCTTGTATGTGTGGGTGCAACCACTACTCTAGGGTTTCTCACTATACTAAACCAATACATCCTTATCATCAATAATCCATTTTTTTACCATCAATAATCTTAAACCATATAATAAATATAAGTGTGTATATGTATCGACATCACCACGGACCGCGGGGGTGCTATACGCCATCCACCCGACTTCTCCCCGTAGATATAAATCTACTCACCTTGCGTCTTCGTTTGTCGACGTCGCCACGCGTTTGCTTGTCGTCCCGAAGTCTTCATATGGTACCTACACATCAACGTATCGCAATTGCGTATTAAAACCAATTCAATACTAAAATGGCATACGAAAACCAAAACGATACGCTAAGGCCTATAGGTTAGAACCTATGGACAACGCCTTCAAAACCATTAACAACCCTCGATATCGTCGTATAAACGCCAAGTATTCGAGGTAAAACGCAATACGCAAATTCAGAATTAAAAATACGGAATACAGAAACACGAATCCAAAACAACAACTAAGGAAATAGGCTCCGGATTTCACCCTAGGTCAAATTAGACAAATCTACATATGCCAGGGGTATAATCTACTGATAAGGGAACACCAAAACCAAAACGAGCCAAAATGGTGCAGGTCTGGCCGCAAATTGCGGCCAGAGGGATTAAATTTGCGGCTGGGTTAAGTGGGTAGGGGCTAGGGTTCAGGTGGTAGCGTCCTGGATGCCTGCACATATCACTATCCAATCAAAATAATTTTCAGAGTCTCGGGGTGATAGTAGATTCAATAAAAACTTCACAGATTTCACAATTTTTCCGATATCGGTTTCATAAATCTGTATTCTGGGTTAAACCTTCAGGTTAAGGTCCAATAAAACATCACACCAGGATTCTAAGGTCACAACAAGTCTCAATTTCACTTTACAACTCAACTCAAAACCTAACCCTAACTAGAAATTTCCAAGATCCATCAAAACTACACATATCGACATGAAACTAGTATGGATGCATAAGAAAATTGAAATACTACTCTAGGGTGCAGAAATTACCTCCTTTGGCAACTCAAGAATTTTCTTGAGTTGCCCCTCGTGGCCAAAATGCTTGCTTTCATGGTCCAATGAGTAGATCTTGAGCTTGTGCACACTTTTAATGGAATGGAGATAGGGTTTTGGTGTAGTTTTAGAGGTGATTTGGGGCTTTGAAGAGGGGGGAGAATGAGGAGCAGGAGCAGCAGCAGCAATGAAGGAGAGGGAGAGAGGAAATGAGTTGAAGAAAATGAGAGGAAATGGCTAGGTCAACACCCTCACCTACCCTCTCTCTCACCATACCTATTTTCTTTTCTTTTTCTTATTTTCATTTCTTCACTAAATCCCTTCTCACTTGAATAGTAAACCCAAAAGAAAAGCCATGGTAAAAATGCACAAGTGTAGAGAAAAAGATATGTGCATGTTTTGCACAAAATTGCTAAAAATCGATTAGCGATTTTTTAATCGCGATTAGCGCTAAATTAGCATACAAATGATGACAAAAACTTAAAAATGGCATAATTCCAATAAATATCCCATTTTAGAATTTTCCATAATTTTTCCAAAATTTTTCCCATTTATCGGTATTTAATTATACCGAAATATTAAAATATTCAATAAAATAATATTAAATTATAAAAATTCCCAAAAATAATATTTTATTATTTTGAAATGTTACAACTTGTATACAATCCACGGGCATAAATAAATGATTCCTGATCAGTCGAAAATATTGCATTTTTAACACGTCAATTTCCCCTACCATTTGCACTCATCTAGAGGTGTTCGGTATTAATATAGCACATATTAGCAAAACAGCCGTAAAATACCAAATTACATGTGTTATACCTTAAAACCGACATTTTGAGGGAAATTGAGTGTTTTTCATGGCATCGCATTATCTTTGTATAGCGCAACACTTGTTTCGAGAATCTGTGCAGGAAATTCCAGGAACAGAGCTAAAAATTATCAAAAGTGCTGAGAAAATGACGCCAAGTCCAAGACTTATGATCTGGTAGTAATCTAGAAGGAATTTTGAGAATCAACATATCAGAAAATATACCTGAAGTCCGCACAAGAAAATCCAAGAATTTTTATGCACTGAGCCTTCTATTGGGCCGCGGATCCGCGGCCAGAACCCCATAGGAGCGGCGGATCCGCGGTGACGTCAGCAAATAATTCTCCAGAATTCTCAGTTAAGCTTCAGAACTCATTTAAGCCACTCAAAGCTTCAGAAATCTCCAGAATCTTCAGTACGAACAACAAAGCTCTTTGTTTAAGCTAATCATGATCAAGCTTCTCAAGGAAGCTTCTCACTTAACTACCTAAAGCCTAGAAGCTTCTCCCTAACCTCCAAGCTTATGAAGGAAGCTAAGCCTAACTAACTACCTCTAGAAACTTCTACCTAACTACCTAGCTTATAAGGGAAGCTAAACTAAACCTAGCTTCTAAAGGAAGCCAAAGCTAGTGAAGGCTATAAAAGGGACCCTAAGGCTTCACTTCTAAGGTTGTTAAATAATTGGTTCTCCAATTCCCCAACACAAGTTGAGTGACACAACTTGTAAACCCTAATCCCCAATTCAAAATCCAAGCCAAAAATCAAGAACTCCGAGTACCAAATCAAGCATGAAGCCTTTGATCCTTTAGAAAGCGACGCCGGACTTCATCAGAGCAAGTGATCCAAGGAGATCCGCGACTCAAGGAGACGAGCGAAGCCGAAATCAACGATCAAGTTCTTTCCTCATTGTAGTTCTTGAGAAAATTGTAACGAAATTGTTGATAAATAAAAGGTGAAATTCTTTTATCTTGCTTTCTTTACATTCTTGCATCATGATTCGATCTCAATTCTAGATTGTGTTTCTTGTTATGGTGTTTGAGTAAAATTCCGCTCATGAAGGAGTCGAGAGAATCAATAGATGATGATGTTACAAATCTTGAAACGATTCTTAAGTCCTATGAGTTTTGTAAACCTTAGTAAATTGAAGAATCGACAACCTAGTTTCGAGCGATGCTTTCTTGATTGTGTTCGCTCTTAATTAGGGATCCACGATCGATTCTTGAATTTACTAGAGGCTAGAATGTGAATGAAATCAACGAAAGGACAAGGGATAGATGATGAAACCCTAGTTTCCGTAAGAAATCCCTAATTCTCGTTGATCGTCATCGATCTAGTATCAAATCATCGATGGATAAGAATACGTAATCAATTGATTTCATCACGTCTATAGATTCGATCGATTCCTACGAGCCTCACTTCGATTCTTGATTATTGGATTGGATATCATCACTTCTTGATTCTTGATTTTTAATGATTTTCTTGATTTTAGATTTAGACCTAGATAATTCTTGAACTTCATTTTATAAATCTTGAATTGAATTTTCTTTTCTTTTCTTTTCTTTAATTTTCAATTCATCTAATTCGAATTCGAACGGATCACACTTTCCCTGTGGACGATCCGCACTCGCTAACGCGCTACAATCGACACCGTTATTGATTGCGGTCAAAATATTTTTGGTTGTGATTTCAATACATTTTCTAAAACTACACACCGGGAATTCACTCAATCAAATGGCGCCGTTGCCGGGGATCGTGTGCTAATTTGTTCGTTTTTGAAATTTGAGTTGAAAAATTTATTCCATCAAAATTTTTAGATCTAAATTCGCGCAAACACTAATTAATTCATTGTGATTTGTTGCGAGGAAATCTGGAATCATTAGAGCTAGAGAAAAATTATTCTGAGCATTCCAGAGAGCTTAGAAGGTGAACATGAGCTTGTGCACAAAATTCTGTGCAGTGATCCCAACAAATCACCGTGTTTCCGCGGCTACAGGCAGCTCCCGCGGCGGATCCGCGGTAGGTTAAGGGCTTCTCTGTACCAAATTCACTCAGGTCCTCTCTTACTTTCTTATCACCTCCTCAATCTGCTCCAATAACAAATTTTCTGCAGGTTTCTTTGCAAAATCCACAGCGCCGCAAAAAAAATAAAAATTGTGCGTGTTTGATCTTGGTTGTTTGCATATTAATACGGAATTTAAGGGTCACGACAAAATTCAGATTAGGTTGGGAGTTCATTACCCTTCCTAAGCCCCGAAAATCACAAACTTGCATCCGCATTACCCTCATTAACTAAAAGAAATCTAGACTTGACTCTAAGGACCGTCGCGCTCACTCAGGACAAGAGAAGGCCGTGGGTAATCCATTGTTTATCCGTGTTTCTTTTGTGGTGTCTAAGACAAGTGTGTCTAAGGCAAGTGGTTACTTAATTAGGCCCACTACTTACGTAGTGGAGAACCTCCCACTTACCTGGCACTTACCTGGCCACAGGAGAGACAAAGAGGCAGTGGAGGATTGATTCCGCGACTTGTCTTTTGGCAGTTAGGAGCGGTCTAGAGCCTTGACCTAGGTGACCACTAGACTTAGGGTTGCTTGTTGCATTTGTTGTGATTTGCATCATTTTTTTCAAAAATCCGTATATTTTTCAAAACAAACACCAACTACTTCATCTTTCCCCTAATTATATCAACGCTGCCACTTGTGCTAAACCCTTTAGTGCAAGCTCGGCTGGACACGGGATTCTAGTGCCCGTCTTGTCCGCGTTTTCCCCTATCGACCCCAAAGTCGGTATTTCTACCTTTTCTTTTTCCCACCACCACCGCGATGGACGGTTATCCATCAAACTTTTACACCACTCTGCCACCGCCCGCAGGTGCGCAGAATCCTCCACGCATTTCTCTCCAAGAGAGATGTTATCCTTCATGTGTTCCCCTTCTCACCTGTCTTTCTATACCACCTGCCAACGGGGAAAATTTTGAAATCAACCCCCAATTCATCGAAATGTTACCCAAATTTCACGGTCTTGATTCTGAAGACGCATACGCTTTTATCTCCAAATTTGAAAATGTATGCGCAATGATTGGAACGTCACAACTGTCTGTGGATGCTCCGTGTCTACGTTTTCTCCCATTCACTTTATACGATATAGCCGAGAAGTAGCTGTATAATACAACTGCACATTCTATTTCAAAATGGGATGAATTTGTAAAATCATTCCTTAAGAAATTTTATCCCAATCACAAGACCAGCCGTGTTCGGAGCGAAATCTTCAAATTTACCTAACTTCCGAATGAACCATTTTGGAAATGCTTTGAACGGTTCAAGGATCTTCTTATCCAATGCCCTCATCACGGAATCTCTAGATGGGATTTGTGTCGAATTATGTATGAGGGTATTGATCTCACCACTAGACAGATGCTTGAAACCATGTGTCAAGGCACTTTCATGACCAAAGATGATGGTGAAGCTTGGAAATACCTAGAAGATTTAACTCAAAACACATTACAATGAGAAAATGTTAGACCACCACCGCCTAGGGAAGATGTCAATCAGCTCGATGTTTCCGTCATAATGAGAGCCGAAATGGCCACAATACAAAGGAAACTCGACGCTGTAGAAAACAAAATCTCTTCAGCCTCCCTAAACAAATACACACTTCCCAAAACCGTGTGTGGCTGCTGTTCAAACCCTTCACATTTGACGGAAGAATGTCCTTTTGCTTGGAACCAATCACAAACTCAAAACACGGTTCCAATCTTAAACAATTTCCAAAGGGCTCTTCCACCACAACAGCAACCACTCCAATTGAGTCAGTACCCCTTCCAAACACAAAACTTTCAAAATCCGGTCAACACACCTGCACCGTCTAAACCTTTGCAGTTGACCGGTACTGATGAATCCTCTTCATTCATGAACTTTCTTTTGACAATTCAGTCTTCCGTCGAAAAAATCCAGAAAAACTCTGACTCTCAAAGTAAGAGTATTAAATCGATGGAAGAACAAATTGCACAATTAAAAGCCGAAATGAGTGCAAGAGAAAAAGGGAATCTTCCAGCTCAACCCCTACCTGATCCTGGACCTTCACATTACAATAATGTGGATGCACTTACCACGTTGAGATCTGGAAGAGTGCTTGACAATCATGTGGGTAAACAGATTGATGTTGAGGAATCAAGTGAACCCCAGGCTTCCACTTCCACATCCACTCACACTTCTACTTCTTATCCTATTTCGTCTAATTTACCGTCTTCTTCCGAGCCTATTTTCCGTTTTCCCAAAGGCTCGAACCCGCCACCCACTTCATCTTTCCCACACCCACAACCTTCTCCACAAATGTTGGACCTAGCACTTATTGATATAGCTCCATTTCCAAATAGGTTGAGGCCCAACAAACCCAATGCCCAAATGGAGAAGCTTGTGGACATGTTTAAGCAAGTTAACATCAACATCCCTCTCCCAGAAGCTATCCAACAAGTTCCTGTTGGAGATAGTGCCCTCAGAGTCAATTATTGGATCACAGGCATGTGATTGCAATGATTGAGGGAGGACCTGTCCCGGTAGGACAGTCTTACTCGAGATGATAGTATGCTATCTGGTTTATCTTTATCATCGTGTACTGCTTTAGGTGACCTTACGAGTCACTATTACACATTGATAGAGCCCCTAGGATTCTTGCTTGATTACCAGCAGTATGAGGGCGATCATATACGTGGGAGCTGGGGTCTATAAGCACATCCTTAAAAGGTCCCTAGTCGTGGGAGTTTCGAGACAGGGCATCGATTCTTCAGAGTAGACTAGTGTATACAGTCGAGACCCCGACGAGGGGCGGTGGCCGGTCTCACAAGCCACTGGTGTCAGTTGGTTCACCTAAGATGTATACAGGTGCTCATTGGGTTATGAGTACACCGGACATGACTCGCCGGGAACCTGCTAGTTGGGATTATACCAGACGTCAGATAGCAGTTCCCTGGTGACATGTGTACAGGTTAGTTCATCGACCTGAGATCGTCATTTGTCTCGTGTGAGTTCCCACTGTGCTTTGATTACTACCCTACCACGGCTCAAAGGAGTCGTGCAAACAGGTTTTAGTTGGGTACAGTCCCGAGCCACATGGAGGCAGTGAGTAGATCTGCAGGGGTTCGTCTCTCCCGGTATTGGGGGTGAGGTCGCGCTGTGTTTAGGAGAGCCAGAACATGGAAAGTCCTTGGCCAAGGCAGGAGATTTACTGGTAGGTATTCCAGTAGTATCTCAGGGTGTTCTGGGCTACACTCCGACACGACTTGTACTGCTTTTGGGGGTCTGACTTTTACCAACCCATAGGCCCGCCATGCGATGCTCATAGACGAACGGACCGGACTGTACGGATATTGTCATTGACAGGCTCAGTAGGGTGTCAGGATGAGTTCGCTCATCGACGTCCCTTTTGGTCAATACCTGGTAGCCCGTCACGTATTGGCTTATACCTCTGACGTGCTAGTGGTTAAATCCACAACCATAGTATTGACGAGTCTTTAGAGTCCACCACACTCAGTTACTCAGGTTTCGGGCGAAACGCTATAGAGGCCGTATGGAGATATGGCAGGGTTCGATCAGATACGTGCGGTATTGCACGGATCGTGATCGGACGGTTTTTACTAGCCGGCTTTGGCTTAAGCCGGATCCTAGTATTAGATAGTGTACATTTTGTCTCTTTGCATTTATGTTCAGTGAGAATACAAATGCAGGCATGTATTTGCAGTAGCGGGGTTTTCCTGTAATTTCTTACGGGATCAGTTTTTTGAAGTTGCCAGTTTGCATTCCGTTCCGGCCGGTTTTCTTTTATTCCTTCACGACCGGACTTTCGATGGAGGGGGTTAATTGCAAGTTTGCAATTAACTTATTTGATGAGGGGTTTCGTGCATATTGAGGGCTTCTTGATGGTTCTTTCATCATTAGATGCTTTTTGCATCACTTGACTTGCACTTATGAGATTTCAATGAGATGAGAGTTAAAAAGACTTTGAGGTGACTATATTCTTATGCTTATCTCTCATTTCCTTTATTGATTAATTTGATTCTCTACCCATTTAGATAGAGGCCGGCCACTTAGAGAGGGGAGTTCATTTTGGATGAGGAAAAACTTTGTTCATCTCAATTTTCCTTACTACACAATTTCATGTACCTCTCTCCAAAGTTCTTTCTTGATCCCTCCATCCATGGCAACTTCAAATATCCTAAAGAGACAACCTACTACTCTAGTCTACAGCAAATCTTGGACGCGTCGGCTAGCCAACCTTGCGCCCGAGTTGCCTCGGTCAAGTGGTGGGAGCCCGTAAAAGATTCCGGCTACGTGGTGCCCTTTCCGACGAGGAGGAGATGAACGGAGATTCCGCAGGAGATCGGAGTGGAGACGAAGACCGAAGGACACGAATCACTTGGTATAGCTTCTATACTCTTTTCTTGTATGCTAGTAGCATGGTTAATGGCCTGATCCGGGTGAAAAGTGCGCGGTGGTGCCGGTTTGCTAGTTTGCAAAGTTTTTGTTTCCGCGTTTCCGGCGTCGAATCGACGGCCGGGGCGCCCCCGCGGACTTACATTGGTATCAAAGCCACGCCATTAACCTTGCCTAGCTTGCTCTAGTATGTTTAGAACTCGATCGAACAAAAATCCCCAAAAACCGTATTTTCCAATGTATCGTGTTTCTGTCGAAATTTTTTCTGCTCCAAAAATTTTTCAGGTTGTTGCAGAGACACGTGTAGGCAATTATAAGCATTCTGAGAAAATTTGGTGGCGTGATGTCACCATTCCACCACGAAACCGCGGCCAAACCCACGCATTGGCCGCGGTTCCGCCGCCATTTTGACCTGTCAACGCACCAAATTTTTCCAGTGGGCTGTTGGGTTGGAAATAGGGGTTTTGGGACATTCTTTTTGGGCCCAGATTTTCTGTAAGTGCTACAGTACTGCTTGGGGGCCCACTTTGATAAATTTGTTCGATCGGATATTTTAAACATGTTAGTTCACAGTATTTACATTATATCTGCGACCGTGAATGTCACTCGATCGGTAAATCCTGTCTAACTGCTATAGCCCGGTTAGACGGATTTGCGAACGTGACATTCACGTTGATGTTCTGTGTTGTGCTGTGATGTTGCGGATCGGTCGTGGGGGATAGCTTGGATGCAATGGTAGTACAGTTCTGTTTTATATGTACATTTGATTTTGCGGGGCGAGCGTCCGACATGTGGACTGCCGTCACTGCCTGTTTGTATTATTCTTTTAGGGCACGACCAGGTTGCGGTCGATGTACCCGTTGTATGTATATTTTACTTTCTGTACTAGGATTACCCCGCGGAGGGGTGCACGGATAGCCGGGTTCTAGAGGGCAACGAGCCCGCATCTCATGGCTTTGAGACGGAGGGGGCTTCACTCTAGAATTGGTTGGCTATTCGCCGCACTCGTAGGGGGTACAGGTTGACCCAGGAGGGGTGCCCGAGTTACCGGATTCCGTGAAGTGCTGGGTGGTCCATTCACGTCGCTGAAGGGGGCTTCCTCGCTTCAGGTTTTGGCGGGTAACTTGCCGCACCCATAGGGGTTTAGGATTTCATTGCACAGGCTATCCACACGACCAGGGGAACGTCGGGTTTCAGTAGCGGCTCTGTGAAACCCGGGGATCCCAGATATCTGTATTGTTCTGTGATGCTGTACATTTCTGTGATGCTGCATTTTTATCACGCCTTGAGCGAAAATTATATATTATATATATACTAGTAGATGTTGTATATGTTTTGCATCCGGGCTAGTTCAGTCCCCGCTCTGTCGTTAGTTAGCTAACCTAACGGGTGATGACGGGACCCAGTGGCGAATGCGGATGGCATATACAAACATCATTATTTTCGTTCTTTATTGGTGTGATCAATTGATGGGACTGCGTTGATTCAGATCAATGCAAGATAAACAAACCTATTCTGATGTTGTTGGAATATTTTTCAAAAAGCTGTTATTGCAAGGGCGTTCTCTTTTGTTTTGCACAGTGGTATTCAGTTGGAATATCCTGCTCCTCAGTCGACGAGGCAAGGGCCGAGATCCCTTCACCGGGAGTGACCCCTTGGACAGAAGTTTGCGTCAGGGCAATAAAGTCACTATAGCCGATTACTTTTGCTTTGCATCGTGGTATTCAGTTGGAATATCCTGCACCCCATCCTACGGGGAACGAGCCGAGATCTCTTCACCGGAGTGACCTCTTTAGCAAAGGTTTTCGTTATTATATTTTTAAAAAGCTATCAGTTTCTTCAACGATATCAAGTTCATTACGTTAAAGGTTTTCGCCAGAAACCATTCGTAGCCCTCCGTCGTTTCATATGGATAGTCAATAGTATTCAAGCTGTGTATGTTGGCCAAAGTCAAGGCACAGTGTTTGGTAGCTGTTGGGTATTCATATGCAGCATAGATAGATGCGTTGGTTTGGGACAGTCGTACTACTATTTTGGCCAAAGTCAAGGGTATGTACGGGTGGGTTCAAATTAACCTGGAGAATGACTGGTAGAACTTGACATGTGACTTATGATATGTTGGCCAAAGTCAAGGTCATAAGAGCATGGGGCAAAAATCCACATCGGGAGTTTCTAAAGAAACTGAAACTTGTCAGATATGCGCATACCTTCTGGAGTGTGATGACGTGAGCGGATTCCGTCACGTTATCATGTGATGATAGTTGGATCCCGATTCCCACTGATGAGTTGGTTTACTCCTCGGGTGATCCCGGCTAATTCTTCTTTCAGGTTTGGGGAAGAATTTGACGTTACAGTGGGAGGTTTCCAGATTAGATAAAGTGATAACCATTCTGATCTAGGTTAGAGTGCACGCTGAGTGTTTCTTTTCTCTCTCTCTCTTTGGCAGCGACCATTGACCCAACCCTAGACTATGACTCTATGACCAAGTTGACCGAACCTTCTTAACACAGGCTTTTGGATTGTCAGAGTTGCAGACCTCATTGCCACTCCTACTTTTACCCTTTTCTCCAGGACACCCCGTATTATTACGAACGTCCACTTCCATTGGACAAAACCATCGTATGATTATATACGAACTCGAAGGAATTTATTCGAGGATGGTTTCTGGTTCTGGAGAAAACGAATAGGACTATTCAGTTGTCTTTTCCTTTTACCTTCTCTCAGGTTGCGAGTACTCCTTGGTTTAGGAGATAGCACACCTATTACGAAAATTGGATAGTCTTCTTCCAGACCTTAGGCTGGTGCCGACCGGTAGGGAATGAAGAAAGCCAATTAGCCTAAACGGTGTACAGAAGGTATTAAGTTCAGACAAAGCAAGGGATTAGTAAGAGGGCAATGTAAAATGTGACTAATATTCACGACCAAACCAAGTATTTCTTCGCCAATCCTAAATCACCTTTGTATTTCTTCAGGACACTCCGTATCACTACGAAGATCCCAGTTTATTGGATAATCCATCGTATGGTTATATACGAACTCGAAAGGAAGTTGTTCCAGTTCGGGGATGGATCCTGGTGCAGGAGGAATAGGAATAAAGTTCATTCGGTTGTCTTTTATCCTCACCTTCTCTCGCATTGCGAGTGCTCCTAGGATTAGGACAGTACACCCATTATGCTTATTGGATAGTCTTCTTCCAAACCATAGGCTGGTGCCGAACGGTAGGGAAGGAAGAAAATCATTTTGCCTAAGGGGGTGTACAGAAGGTAATGACTAAAGACATATAAAGGGATTTGGAGAGGTGGCAAAGAATTATACGGTTACAGTTGTGAATCTGGATAATGGAAGAGGCATTACTAGGAATACCCGGATACCCCATCGAAACATTTCAATGTTTCAGTTTCACTGTGTACTGTTAAAAGAAAACTGATTTCCCAATTTGACACTTGCTCCAGGGTATGTATTTACCAGGTATGATTCTCACATCTGTATGGTTTTACAGATGATGAGTGGGAGTAAGTTATTGGGAATTAGGTGATCATCCTCATTATATCGGAATTCGTTGTAATTGGTGATATTTGAGGAAGTCACCTGGGTTGTTTGCCGGTCGGCAAATATTTGGTTTTGAATATCCGTTGTTATGCACCAATTTCAAATTGATATATCTGTACGTCTATTTTTATAGAGTGAGATATACCTTTTTGAAATTATGTCTATGACATTTACTTTTATCAGTGGATGGTTAGGTAAGGAGCATTGAACAGCGGTGTAATTCTTCTTAACCAAAAGTACAGTTTTCAACCTACGACACACAGTGAATGAGTTATTAGACTCAGAGGACTTATACAGAGTATTGTATATTGTCCAGTGTCCATCAGGACAGAGGGGTTGGTCCTCGTACTATATTCTATTTACTCATGACTTCTCTAGTTCTTAGACATGTGTTTCGTAGAAATGCAAGGTCTAAGTTTTGAGGAGTTATAGGTATAAGAACAAAGTAGAGAACCAGGTATTGCAAGTATCGGGATTCTTCAAGGTGATCGAAAATGTAGATACTTGTGAGTGGTATTCAGTTGATAGTAATGATTAAGAGAACTTGCTTCTCTTTCAGGTTACTCATAATTGGAAGTATTCCTAAGTTGAGTAACGCTGATCGGCCTCTCTTCCATTTAGTTAACATGCACTGGAGACAGCTGCATGATTTGAATCTGGTTCAATTAAATCAGTGCCTCTGTTTCTATATTGGATATAAAACAGTTCATATCTTGACGTTGTTAAGATACGGGGAGTTGTCTGGCTTATGCTTAAAACCAGACTCCGGATAACTCAAGGCACGTTTCTGTAATGGCTGTTTGTGGGTTGACCCGGGCTATGACGAGGGTTGATTTTCTACCATCTGGAAGATCAATAGTGATATTGTTCTTGACTCGCCACAGTTTTAGTTAAAAATGGATTTTTCAGAAAACAGTAGTGGGAGTATGGTAGAACTGGAAGTGATTCCAGAACCGCAAACGATTACTGAAGATTTGATAAGAACCTAAAGATTCAATCTGGTTTGACATTCCATTGGCCACTCCGCAGATATGGTGGGTAACCTCAGGCACCCGAGAAGTACTTCGGTTTGCTCAAGAACGGTGGCAGGGAGGTTCTTGTTTACCCAGACTTGCCATTGCTGTTGTTCCAAACTGTGAGACCCGGCAGGAGGATGAGTATAGCGTCGTTCTAAACTTGCTTTAGAAGTGTACGTCTATATGACTCTGCCAGAGGGTTGTCGTAGTCAGTGGGAGCAGCGGAAGCATTGGTGGACAGTTGGCTTATGTCTATTTATAGACTAAAGCAAATATAGCGGAGATAGATCATCTATTTCTGATGTGACAGTCATAGGTTTGACTTCATCAGAATAGGGGATGGATCTGTTAAGAAGGTAGTAGGGTGTGATGTCATGGTATATGGATGACATACACAGAGTAGGGAGTGATATTCCTATACTACGATCGGTTATACTTTGGTCGTCACATAGTAGTTTCTCCACATAGGACTTGGATATTATATCAGACATTCTGGTCACTAGATCTATGGTTTTAGATCTAGATTTGGGTAGTTTCCCAATCTGGGTACTTAGACAGTATTCTATGAGTATTTAGAATGGACGACTCCTGGCATGGTGGTGTACCTGCAGGTAATGGAGTCACCCTCTCTAAAGGTGTCTTACAGACTAAAGGGGAGAGGGATGTACATGATTGGCAGATCACTTGCTTAGGCAATTGAGTCAATCATGAGATGTCAAGTACCACACCAGATGTTGTTCTTGCAGTAGGTGCAATAAATTGATATTGATCCAATCCTGGAGAAACAGTAGGAAGCAGTTTTAGAACATAAGTTGATATTCTAGGGATATGATAACAGCATTCTCCTTCGGGAAACAGTTATCATTCCAGGCTTCCAAGGTGACCTGGATGACAGAGCGGCTGTCAGAGTTATAGTTTTCCCTCTGACGAGGGGCAGTATTTTGGACAGATGGTTTAGGTGGATACTGAGGGTAGGCATGGCGCAGGACACTGATTAAGTTCAGTTGTCGATACAGTCTAAGAAGTTTGGATTTGGAGTTCATTTATGAGCTAGGTCCCATCAGACATCCAGACATTCTAAGACAGGTATTGCTCATTTCGGGAGATGGTTTTCTCCGCGAACATGAGATAGAGAGAGACATAGAAAGAAACACCATAGCGGATCCACTCACTGAGGCTATTCCTCGAACGCAATAGTTTCGTAAACGAGCTTTGTGAGACTGGCTAGTAGAGGAGTTGGGTGTTCGGTATCACACGGGCTGTGAGTATGCGACATCGCAATAATTAGCCTTGAGTGCAAGTGGGAGATTGTTGGAGATAGTGCCCTCAGAGTCAATTATTGGATCACAGGCACGTGATTGCAATGATTGAGGGAGGACTTGTCCCGGTAGGACAGTCTTACTCGAGATGATAGTATGCTATCTGGTTTATCTTTATCATCGTGTACTGCTTTAGGTGACCTTACGAGTCGCTATTACACGTTGATAGAGCCCCTAGGATTCTTGCTTGACTACCAGCAGTATGAGGACGATCATATACGTGGGAGCTGGGGTCTATAAGCACATCCTTAAAAGGTCCCTAGTCGTGGGAGTTTCGAGACAGGGCATCGATTCTCCAGAGTAGACTAGTGTATACAGTCGAGACCCCGACGAGGGGCGATGGCCGGTCTCACAAGCCACTGGTGTCAGTTGGTTCACCTAAGATGTATACAGGTGCTCATTGGGTTATGAATACACCGGACAGGACTCGCCGGGAACCTGCTAGTTAGGATTATACCAGACGTTAGATAGCAGTTCCCTGGTGACATGTGTACAGGTTAGTTCATCGACCTGAGATCGTCATTTGTCTCATGTGAGTTCCCACTGTGCTTTGATTACTACCCTACCACGGCTCAAAGAAGTCGTGCAAACAGGTTTTAGTTGGGTACAGTCCCGAGCCACATGGAGGCAGTGAGCGGATCTGCAGGGGTTCGTCTCTCCCGGTATTGGGGGTGAGGTCGCGCTGTGTCTAGGAGAGCCAGAACATGGAAAGTCCTTGGCCAAGGCAGGAGATTTACTGGTAGGTATTCCGGTAGTATCTCAGGGTGTTCTGGGCTACACTCCGACACGACTTGTACCGCTTTTGGGGGTCTGACTTTTACCAACCCCCTAGGTCCACCATGCGATGCTCATAGACGAACGGACCGGACTGTACGGATATTGTCACTGACAGGCTCAGTAGGGTGTCAGGATGAGTTCGCTCATCGAAGTCCCTTTTGGTCAATACCTGGTAGCCCGTCACGTATTGGCTTATACCTCTGACGTGCTAGTGGTTAAATCCACAGCCATAGTATTGACGAGTCTTTAGAGTCCACCACACTCAGTTACTCAGGTTTCGGGCGAAACGCTGTAGAGGCCGTATGGAGATATGGCAGGGTTTGATCAGATACGTGCGGTATTGCACGGATCGTGATCGGACGGTTTTTACTAGCCGGCTTTGGCTTAAGCCGGATCCTAGTATTAGATAGTGTACATTTTGTCTCTTTGCATTTGTGTTCAGTGAGAATACAAATGCAGGCATGTATTTGCAGTAGCGGGGTTTTCCTGTAATTTCTTACGGGATCAGTTTTCTGAAGTTGCCAGTTTGCATTCCGTTCCGGCCGGTTTTCTTTTATTCCTTCACGACCGGACTTTCGATGGAGGGGGTTAATTGAAAGTTTGCAATTAAATTATTTGATGAGGGGTTTCATGCATATTGAGGGCTTCTTGATGGTTCTTTCATCATTAGATGCTTTTTGCATCACTTGACTTGCACTTATGAGATTTGAATGAGATGAGAGTTAAAAAGACTTTGAGGTGACTATATTCTTATGCTTATCTCTCATTTCCTTTATTGATTAATTTGATTCTCCACCCATTTGGATAGAGGCCGGCTACTTAGAGAGGGGAGTTCATTTTGGATGAGGAAAAACTTTGTTCATCTCAATTTTCCTTACTACACAATTTCATGTACCTCTCTCCAAAGTTCTTTCTTGATCCCTCCATCCATGGCAACTTCAAATATCCTAAAGAGACAACCTACTACTCTAGTCTACAGCAAATCTTGGACGCGCCGGCTAGCCAACTTCGCGCCCGAGTTGCCTTGGTCAAGAGGTGGGAGCCCGTAAAAGATTCCGGCTACATGGTGCCCTTTTCGACGAGGAGGAGATGAACGGAGATTCCGCAGGAGATCGGAGTGGAGACGAAGACCGAAGGACACGGATCGCTTGGTATAGCTTCTCTACTCTTTTCTTGTATCCTAGTAGCTAGGTTAATGGCCCGATCCGGGTGAAAAGTGTTAGATATATGTATGCCCTAGAGGCCATTATGTGATAGTGGATGTATCTATACATGTTTATATATTCAGTTTGCATTCTTGCTCGACATGATAGTATGCTATCTGGTTATTCTTTATCTGACATGTTGATTTGATCATGCTTTTATTCATTCATAAATGCTGATAAAGCCCCAAGGATATCTGCTTGACTACTCTGATTATGATAGAGATCATACTAGTGGGACGTTTGTAGTCTATAAGCATATCCTGAAATGTCCCTAGTCGGAGGTGTATCGAGACGGGGCATCGATATACCAGAGTAGACTAGCGTATATGATACTAGACCCATATGATGGGCGATGGATGTTCCCACATTCATTGATGTTTGACATCAAGATCATATACGGGTGCTCAGTGCTGACTGGGTACACTGGACGGACTCACCGAGAACTCCTATATGGAATTATATCTATCGTCGGATAGCAGTTCTCAGGTGACACTGGTACAGGTTAGTCTGTAGACCCGAGATCGTCATGGAGTCTTGTGTGTTCTCCCACTGTACTTTGATTGCCACCCTACCACGGCTCTACTGAGTCGTGCAAACAGGTGGCCGTTGGGTACAGTCCCGAGACACACGAAGGCAATGAGCGATAGGAGGGGTTTCGTCTCTCTCGGTATTGGGAGTTGATGCTGTGCTGTGCTCGACTGGTTATAACAGCAAGTCCCTGGCCAGGGCTGCAGAGATTTGCTGATAAGTGTTATCAGTAGTTTCTCGATCTGTTATAGACTATTCACCGACACGACTTATTGAGTTATTGGGGTCGACGCGACCATCCCTAGGCTCAATATGCAGCATATCTGACGAAGAGACCGGACTGTACGGTAGTGTTGCCGGATGGCTCGACGGGAGTTGTAACAGGTTCGCTTGTTTTCTTCTAATCGCTCAATACCCGGGTGGCCGTTACGTTTGGCTGACCGCTTGCGGCTTGGGGGTGCTTGATATGATCATCACCCACTGCCGGCGTATTGACGAGTCTTAGAGTCCCACATAGGAGTTACCTAGTCCAGGCGAAACGTTGTGGTGCGCGTATGCGATATGCGCTTGGACCCGATTAAAATGCGTGTATGGGATACCGTATATTAATTGGGCGGCTTGCTAATGGTCGGGTTATATGTGATATGACCGGATTAGTGAATCAAGTGTTGATTCATCATTAGTTTCTCACTACAAATCCTATCTTGTTTATGTTGGATGTATGCATGCATGTGTGCATTCATTCTTGTTCATGCACATATGGATGTGCAAGCACACATGCATACATACATCATTTAGTATCATGGTTGTTTATACAATGGGAATGGTGGATGTATAAGAATTACACCATGGTTGTATTTGGATAATTATTGGATTTAAATTAAAGCTAAAGAAAATGAAAAATGGGTTAAATCACTTAAGATTTTCTACACTCTTCTAACTCAACCATGCTCACCTAACATTTAACCCATAGTTTATTTTCTTATCATGCTTTTAATTTAAAATAAAATGATATCTATATATCTAACCATGGTTGGTTTAGAGAAAGGAAAATATATATAGCTATTTTCCTTTTTCTCTTTGATAAGATAATTCATTCTCTTCTTCACAAAGTCCATCATCTTCATCAACCTCCATGCTTAAGCTCTCTAGTTCTTATAAGAGAGTGAATCACTCATAAAAATAAGATTTTGAAGTGAGATCCATAGCCACAACTTCATTCTAATCAAGTCTAGCCAACTTGATTAGAGTGTTTTCTTTGTTTTTCAAAGTTGCTAGCTTGGACGGGAAAACTCCGGGTGGATCGTCGTGGACGTGGGAGGAGTACAAGCGGACCTTCATCCAACACCCAAAGAGCCTAAGGAGCGAAGCAAAAACGGGAGATACAAAGGTTGTAGCCTTCAAACCCTAACTTTTGTTAGCTTAAAGTTTAGTAACCCTAATCTTTCTAGGATCGATTCCCTTTCTTGTTAGTTTAGCACCTGAAAAATTAAAAGTTTGGGTCATGTGATGCTTCAAAACTCTTCATAGGGTGCTATACTAACCTTACATTGGTATCAGAGCCGACCTAGAACGTTAGGCGACCTTTTTGCGAAGTAAAAAGTCCGATCGAACCAAAATACGGATTTATGGGATGCTCTCTGGAAATTTTTTAAAAACTGACCTTTTTCAGAATTAAAAATTCTCAAAAAATAGAGCAGGTAAAAATAAGACAATCTGGAGAATTCGTACCCTTGAACAGTAACTTTGACCGCGGAAGCGCGGCATAAGCAAGCTTAGGCCGCGCATCCGCGGCCATACAAGGGGATCTTTGACCATTTTTTTGCACAGTGTTTTTCTTTACCTGCTATAGTATATTTTGAGTATGTTTAATCTGAATCTGCTGTTGAAAAATTCTGGAGATGTTTTTGGACTCGTGGTTTCGATCGGAATTTTCATTTCGTTTTCTTTTCCGGGTAAACTAGAAAGTATTGAAGTGTTTGAACGAATATCATTTACTCAATATTCACGGGGTTTAAATAGTTTGGAGATGCGTGCAAGTCTTTTTGCGGTGGTCCCTCTAGAAGACAACAAACCTTAACTCGATTATGTGACCGTCTCGAACTGCCCTTTGAACCCTAGGGTTTGGGGCAGTACGGCGTGCCACATGTGAGGCGTTGGCTTGACCCTTCTACGGCTGGACCGCCGCTACTGTGTCACACTCCGGATTTTTGAACCCTGCTCAAGTGTTGAGCTTTAGTGAATCTTGGGTGCTTGATAGTTCGTTCGAAAACTTTAATACTGTCTGTTTATCTGGAATGTGATACAATATGTGGAATTCATATAGTGTAGGCATGAAATACGAAATATGTGATATTTCGCATTTATGATGTCTAAAGAGAATCTGGATTCCAAATATTGTAGTTTTACACTTTCTTTTCTGTGACCGTAAGTGTAGTATGTTAGATATCGCCGGTTTCGTTGCTATATATCAACGACAATCGGGGTACGCATACTTACTTACGTTGATGATATGTGATATTATGTGTTGCTGAGATATGATGTGTAGGATTGTCGCGATTGAATAGCCGGGGGGTTTTGTGAGATGAGAGCTTTATATTTTCATTCATGTAAATTCAAATGTAATGTAATATTCTTTTATTTGGGGCACTTCCAGGTTGCGGTTGTGTCACCAGTGTTGTATATTATTTACTTTTCCGCATTAGGATGGACCCAAGGAGGGGAGCACAGGTGACCGGGTTCTGGGGTTCAGTGGGAGGCCATCTCGAGGAGTCGAGACCGGGTCTCCTAAACTCCAGGATTGGTAGGGTCACTTGCCGCTCTCGTAGGGGTCCAGGGTGTGGGCTTGGCTATTCATCGCGACTGTGGAATCCGTATTTTCTATTCTGGCTAAATACTAAATACGGACGTCCTAGTATATCCCACGTTATATCTATATTTCTGCTGCCTGTGTTCTGTGAAATCTGAGACGAATGACTTATTATATATATGATATATAGTAGACGTTGCTTATGTTTTACACCCGCGCTAGTCCCGTCCCGGTATGCCGTTAGTTAAGTAACCTAACGGTGCATAACGGAACATTGCGGCGAATGCGGATGGCATAAGCGTATGTGTTATTTTCGTTTCTTTTCTGTGATTGGCTTAAGGACTTAAATGATGGGATTACATTAATATGATTAATGTAAAGAAAATAAACCTAAAAAGATGTTGTAGAATCGGATTTAAAAACTACTCGGCTTTTTATGAAAAAGCTACTTTTCAAAAACTGCGGAGCCTAAGCCACTCCTTTTGAAAACTGTTTGATTCTACAACGATATCAAGTTCAAAGCGTTAAAGATTTTCTTAAAAATCATTCGCAACCCTCCGTCATTTTAGGAAGTAGAGTACTTAGTATTCATGCTACGTTTGTTGACTTTAGTTAAGGCGTAGTGTACGGTAGCTAAGTGATGTCTTCCTACACTGCATATGATGCAGATTAATTAAGACATTCATGCGACTTTGTTGACCATAGTTAAGGGTCATATGGGTGGGTCTAATTGATCAAGAAATGACGGGTAGAACTTGACTGGTACTTATGATTTGTTGACCATAGTTAAGGTCATAAGTACTAGGGGTAAAAATTACATCGGGAATTTCAAGTGTTGAAATTTGCAATGAGATTGCATACCTTCCATGTGATGGTTGGATCCCGATCCCACTGTGGGCAATAGTTGCTCCTAGGAGAGTTTTACAGTTTACAATTAGCTAACTCATTAGGTGTTTAGAAAGGTGTTAACGGGGCTCCGCCTCTGGGAAAACGAGGTTTACTCTAATTAGGTCCGTGCGAAAGCACGGGGAACCTCCCTCAAAGTACCGACACTGGCCTGGCTGAACGGTTAGCGAAGTTGTAGACTGTAATTAATCCTGGCTAGTTTTTCTTTTTAAGGTTTGAAAGAAAACTTGATAAAAAGCAGTGGGAAACATCGATTAGACAAGATAATAAACCAATCTAATCTGTGCAAGAGCTTTCGCTGAGTGTATTCTTTTCTCTCTCTTAATGGCAGATACCAATGACTGGACTTAAGCTTCTACTAGATAAGAACAAACTGAATGGGACCGACTATAAAGATTGGCTGAGGAATCTAAAGATCTCCTTGACTTATGATAAAGTATCATATGTCCTCACGGCTTCAGCCCCGCCCGTCCCAGGCCCAAAGTCCTCAGTTGCGGAAGTCCGCAAGACATGGGACGCTGACTGTGCCACGGCAAAATGCCTCGCGCTTGCATCGATGGACAACACACATCAGAAGCAACACGAGGACATGGACATTCACGGGATATTGCTCCATACAAAGGAGTTGTATGGGGAGCAGTCCCGCGTATTACGATACGAAGCATCAAAGAAATTGTTTCAGATGCGGATGGCCCCTGGCGCACCAGTAGGAGACCATGTTTTGAAGATGATAGCTCTTATAGAAGAGCTTGAGGGCCTCGGATGGACAATGGACAATGAACAATATATAGATATTATTCTGCAGTCCCTCCCCTCCACCTTTGCTCAGTTCATAGTGAACTTCAACATGCATGGCATGGAGAAGGATCTCCCTGAACTCCTTAATATGTTAAGGAGTGCAGAGAGCACTATGAAGTCAGCAAAGACTCCCGTTATGACCATTGGACAGTCTTCTTCTTCTCGCCCAAAAGCTAAGGCCAAGGGAAAGAAAAAGAAGAAACCCACTAATCCTAAGGGAGGAGTCAAAAAGGCGAAGGGAAAGGGAAAGTCCACGGCTGGAGACCCGGGGAAAGGCGAGTGTTTTCATTGCCACAAGACAGGACATTGGAAGCGCAATTGCACCGAGTACTTAAGTCTCAAGAAGAAGCATGGTGATGCTTCCGCTTCAGGTGTGTTTGTGACTGAAAACTGTTTTTCTATAAACTCTGCTTCCTGGGTATTGGATACCGGTTCAGGTTCTCACATTTGCAATTCTATGCAGGGGCTGAGAAATAGCAAGGTTTTGAAGACAGGTGACCATACTCTCCGTGTTGGAAATGGTTCCAATGTACATACAGTCGCAGTGGGAGAGTATCACTTGGGGTTGCCATCTGGATGTATTTTGATTTTGAATCCATGTTATTTTGTACCTGATATGCTATGTAATATAATATCCGTTTCTTTGTTGGACAATGAAGGATATAATTTTGTGTTGCAGAACAATGTTATGGACATTCACCTAAATCAAATGTTGGTTGGGTATGGTACGCTTAATAACGGAATATATGTCCTAAATCAACACACAGTTTTCAGTGTACAACACACTAATAAAAGAAAAAAATTCAGAATTAAATGAAGCTTTTCTTTGGCACTGTAGACTTGGTCATATTAACGAAACAAGACTAAACAAGTTACATAAAGATGGATATTTAAACCCTTTTGAATATAAATCTTATGCGACTTGCCAGTCTTGTATCAAGGGTAAAATGACCAAAACTCCGTTTACCGGACACGGAGAAAGAGCTACTCAGCTCCTTGGCCTCATACATAGTGATGTATGTGGGCCAATGTCTACACAGGCTAGAGGCGGTTTTTCATACTTCATTACATTCACCGACGATTTCTCATGATTCGGTCATGTATTTTTATTAAAGCACAAGTCCGAAGCTTTCGAGAAATTCATTGAATATAAACAAGAAGTAGAAAAACAAACCGGCTTGAAGATTAAGATGCTTCGATCAGATCGAGGTGGTGAGTATCTCAGTACAGAATTTGCAAACTTCCTAAAAGAGAATGGGATTCTCTCTCAGCTCACTCCTCCTTACACACCACAGCACAACGGTGTGTCAGAACGACGGAATAGGACCCTATTAGATATGGTCCGGTCCATGGTGAGTGACGCTAAGTTACCAGTCTCGTTTTGGGGGCATGCATTGGAGACTGCGGCGTTTCTGCTAAACAGGGTTCCAACCAAAGCCGTGTCTACCACGCCATATGAGATATGGAATGGGAAGAGACCATCTCTTAAAAGAATTAAGATTTGGGGTTGCCCGGCCTATGTTAAAAAGCAGAATCCGGACAAACTCGAGACACGGTCAGTCATGTGTAACTTTGTGGGATATCCAAAGAATTCTTATGGGTATCTGTTCTACCACAAAGAGGAACAAAAGGTGTTTGTTTCTCAGTATGCCACATTCTTGGAAAAAGAGTTTTTCACGGATAGAGATGATGGCAAGGTGGTAGATCTAGAAGAGGTTCTGGAGACACAAACTACAAATGACGATTTGGTTGAACCGGCTGTTGCAACAGAAACTGAAGAACCTTGGCCACTCCGTAGGTCTGGTAGGACTTCTCGCCCACCGGAGAGGTACTACGGTTTCCTCATTGATGGTGACAGAGAAGACTGTATCATGGAAGATGATGATCCTACCAGTTTTCAGCAAGCTATCACGATTGGTGACTCTGTGAAGTGGCTGGATGCCATGAGATCCGAAATGGAGTCTATGTACACCAACAAAGTATGGACTTTGGACGTTGTATCCCCTGGGGTAAAACCTGTAGGGTGCAAATGGATCTTTAAAAGAAAGATTGGTGTGGATGGGCAGGTAGAGACCTATAAGGCAAGACTTGTGGCGAAAGGTTTTCGTCAAAGACCAGGTTTGGACTATGACGAAACTTTTTCGCCCGTAGCCATGCTTAAATCTATTCGGATCCTACTTGCTATTGCTGCTCACTACGTCTATGAAATCTGGCAGATGGACGTTAAAACAGCATTCCTAAATGGAGATTTAGAAGAATGTGTTTATATGGATCAGCCGGAGGGCTTCATTGACAGTGGGAGCAGCGAGAAAGCATGTAGATTGCTTAAATCCATATATGGGTTAAAGCAGGCATCTCGGAGTTGGAACATCTGTTTCGATGATGTTATCAAAGAGTTTGATTTCATCAAAAATCCAGATGAACCTTGTGTTTATAGGAAGGCTGTAGGAAGAGCTGTCACATTCCTCGTATTGTACGTGGATGACATTCTTCTGATAGGAAATGATATTCCTATGCTACAGTCGGTCAAATCATTCTTATCACTGAGGTTCTCCATGAAGGACCTGGGTGATGCCACATACATCCTGGGCATAAGGATCTATAGGGATAGATCCAAAAATTTATTGGGACTGTCCCAAACCAGGTACATCAACACCATCCTAAAGAGGTTTAGTATGGAAGACTCCAAGCGGGGTGCCTTACCCGCTTGCCATGGAGTCACTCTCTCCAAGGATTCTTGTCCAAAGACCGATGAAGAGAGAGCTCGCATGAGCATTATACCTTATGCTTCGGCAGTAGGATCTATAATGTATGCGATGTTATGTACACGCCCAGATGTAGCTTATGCACTTAGTGTTGTAAGCAGGTATCAATCCAACCCAGGGGAGAACCACTGGACAGCTGTGAAGAACATTCTTAAGTACTTACGAAGGACTAAAGAATTGTTCTTGGTGTATGGTAATAAAGATCTCCAAATGGAGGCCTTTACCGATTCGAGCTTCCAGAGCGATAAGGATGACAGCAAATCTATCTCAGGGTTTGTGTTTACCCTCAATGGAGGGGCGGTGAGTTGGAAGAGTTCCAAACAGGATACCGTTGCAGACTCTACGATGGAAGCTGAGTACATTGCTGCAAATGATGCCGCCAAGGAAGCCGTCTGGATGAAGAAGTTCGTCTCGGAGCTAGGAGTAGTTCCAACCATTATTGATCCAATACCTTTGTATTATGACAATAATGGGGCGATGGCGTTAGCCAAGGAGCCCAGATCCCATCAGCGGTCCAGACACATCCTGAGGCGCTTTCATTTGATCCGGGAGATTGTAGATCGCCGCGAGATCGAGATTAAGAGAGTTGACACAAAGAACAACGCCGCGGATCCATTCACCAAGGCCCTCCCTCAGCCGCAGCATGAGCGACTTTTTGAGATGTTGGGTATGAGATACGCCAATAACTGGCCTTAGTGCAAGTGGGAGATTGTTGGATATATGTATGCCCTAGAGGCCATTATGTGATAGTGGATGTATCTATATATGTATATATATTCAGTTTGCATTCTTGCTCGACATGATAGTATGCTATCTGGTTATTCTTTATCTGACATGTTGATTTGATCATGCTTTTATTCATTCATACATGCTGATAAAGCCCCAAGGATATCTGCTTGACTACTCTGATTATGATAGAGATCATACTAGTGGGACGTTTGTAGTCTATAAGCATATCCTGAAATGTCCCTAGTCGGAGGTGTATCGAGACGGGGCATCGATATACCAGAGTAGACTAGCGTATATGATACTAGACCCATGTGATGGACGATGGATGTTCCCACATTCATCGATGTTTGACATCAAGATCATATACGGGTGCTCAGTGCTGACTGGGTACACTGGACGGACTCACCGAGAACTCCTATATGGAATTATATCTATCGTCGGATAGCAGTTCTCAGGTGACACTGGTACAGGTTAGTCTGTAGACCCGAGATCGTCATGGAGTCTTGTGTGTTCTCCCACTGTACTTTGATTGCCACCCTACCACGGCTCTACTGTGTCGTGCAAACAGGTGGCCGTTGGGTACAGTCCCGAGACACACGCAATGAGCGATAGGAGGGGTTTCGTCTCTCCCGGTATTGGGAGTTGATGCTGTGCTGTGCTCGACTGGTTATAACAGCAAGTCCCTGGCCAGGGCTGCTGAGATTTGCTGATAAGTGTTATCAGTAGTTTCTCGATCTGTTATAGACCATTCACCGACACGACTTATTGAGTTATTGGGGTCGACGTGACCATTCCTAGGCTCAATATGCAGCATATCTGACGAAGAGACCGGACTGTACGGTAGTGTTGCCGGATGGCTCGACGGGAGTTGTAACAGGTTCGCTTGTTTTCTTCTAATCGCTCAATACCCGGGTGGCCGTTACGTTTGGCTGACCGCTTGCGGCTTGGGGGTGCTTGATATGATCATCACCCACTACCGGCGTATTGACGAGTCTTAGAGTCCCACATAGGAGTTACCTAGTCCAGGCGAAACGTTGTGGTGCGCGTATGCGATATGCGCTTGGACCCGATTAAAATGCGTGTATGGGATACCGTATATTAATTGGGCGGCTTGCTAATGGTCGGGTCATATGTGATATGACCGGATTAGTGAATCAAGTGTTGATTCATCATTAGTTTCTCACTACAAATCCTATCTTGTTTATGTTGGATGTATGCATGCATGTGCGCATTCATTCTTGTTCATGCACATATGGATGTGCAAGCACACATGCATACATACATCATTTAGTATCATGGTTGTTTATACAATGGGAATGGTGGATGTATAAGAATTACACCATGGTTGTATTTGGATAATTATTGGATTTAAATTAAAGCTAAAGAAAATGAAAAATGGGTTAAATCACTTAAGATTTTCTACACTCTTCTAACTCAACCATGCTCACCTAACATTTAACCCATAGTTTATTTTCTTATCATGCTTTTAATTTAAAATAAAATGATATCTATATATCTAACCATGGTTGGTTTAGAGAAAGGAAAATATATATAGCTATTTTCCTTTTTCTCTTTGATAAGATAATTCATTCTCTTCTTCACAAAGTCCATCATCTTCATCAACCTCCATGCTTAAGCTCTCTAGTTCTTATAAGAGAGTGAATCACTCATAAAAATAAGATTTTGAAGTGAGATCCATAGCCACAACTTCATTCTAATCAAGTCTAGCCAACTTGATTAGAGTGTTTTCTTTGTTTTTCAAAGTTGCTAGCTTGGATGGGAAAACTCCGGGTGGATCGTCGTGGACGTGGGAGGAGTACAAGCGGACCTTCATCCAACACCCAAAGAGCCTAAGGAGCGAAGCAAAAACGGGAGCTACAAAGGTTGTAGCCTTCAAACCCTAACTTTTGTTAGCTTAAAGTTTAGTAACCCTAATCTTTCTAGGATCGATTCCCTTGCTTGTTAGTTTAGCACCTTAAAAATTAAAACTTTGGGTCATGTGATGCTTCAAAACTCTTCATAGGGTGCTATACTAACCTTACAAAAAGTGCGCGGTGGTGCCGGTTTGCTAGTTTGCAAAGTTTTTGTTTCCGCGTTTTCGGCGTCGAATCGACGGCCAGGGCGCCCCCGCGGACTTACAGTTCCGTCCTATGCGAAAACTCTTAAGAACTTGTGCATTAGGAAGAGGAAGACTCAAGTGCCCAAGAAGATATTCATGGTAAAGACTATAGACACGACTTTCCCCCAACAATCACCAAGGAAACATAAGGACCCTGGCTGTCCTACTATTTCTATTTCTATTGGGGAAAAACACATCAATCGTGCTCTGCTAGACCTTGGCGCTAGTGTTAACTTGCTTCCATACTCGGTTTACGAGCAGTTAGGTATTGGAGTGTTAAAGCCCTCAAGCATAACTCTCCAGATGGCTGACCGATCAATCACCAAACCTAGAGGTGAACTGGAGGATGTGTTTATAAAAATCGGGGAATTTGTATTCCCTATGGACTTTATTGTACTTGATACACAACCTGTAGCGAACCCACGGAATCAAATTCCGGTGATTTTTGGTCGCCCCTTTTTGGCCACTTCCAACGCTATCATCAACTATCGTAATGGTTCTATGACCCTATCCTTCGGGAATAGGTCAATTGAGCTGAACATTTACATGTTGGGAAGTGTACCCTCCGAACCTACTGCTCAGGTATGTTCTGTCGACTTAATGGACGTCGACAGCAGCGAATTTGATGATCATCATGATACTGATCTTGACCCTTTTCATATGTTGTTGTTTGACCCAACTATGTATCATACACATACGGAATCTTCCACCGAGATGTCCGGGTCAACAACTAACACTGAATATGAACTGATTTTAGAGTCTGAAGATCACCCCGCACTTTGTGATGACATTATTCTTCGGGGTATTGATGGAACTTTTGAGGAAATCTTCGCCGATGAACTCGCATTTCTGAAAAACACGGGTGTTGAGATGAATCATCTCCCAATCAATGAAATTGAACCTCCACCCCTTCTTCTGGACTGTAAAAAGAATGCGAGCAATCCATCACATTCACTGCATCGTCTCTCCAAAATGAGACGCACACACATTCTATTCCACCACTTACCCTTCCCCACTTCTTCTTCCACCAACCTGAGCACTACATTGATAAAATTTTCGAATGGTTGGTGTTAACTTTCGGTCTTTGCAAAGCTTGGCATCGACCGATGATTCTTGACACCCTCATGTGATTTTCAAAGATTAACATGGCTTAACTCAAGTTTGGGGGGGGGGTATAATCTGGCTCTTGAAAAGAAAATTTTTACACAAAATGATGAGCCAATAATAAGTTTGGGGGAGGATCTTCACTTAAATATTTTTCCCCCATTAATAAATTTCCTCCCAAGCTTACAGGTTTTTGAGATTTAGCGGATGGCAACAGTGAGGACACTGTTGAAAATAAGTTTGGGGGAGGTTTGTGCTTATTTTCGCATCATACTTTGCATAAGCACAAAACATTTTCAAAACCTATAAAAATTTAAAAATTTTCAAAAAAGAAAAATAAATAAAAAATATTTTTGTACATAAATAAGATAATAAAAGATTAGATAGTGAAAAATTACATCCAAAAGATTGGAAAAATTTAAGACAACCAAGAAAATTAAGTTTTTTTATACGAACTAGTAATAAGTAGTTATGAGCTGTTGTCCCAAGGGTTAGTAAGATGAAGGAAGTCACTAATCTGAGGATAAAAATAAGTCTGAAAAATAGTTCCTATTCTGGAAGCCAAACATTTTGAACGTTGATATCCTACGATATGCACTTACACACGTCTTGAAACTCGGGATAGTAGAGGATACATTGAAATGCTCTTGTCTAAAAGCCAAAATTATAAAGGAAATAAAAAATAATATGAATAAAATATAAAATGGTGAGAAAAATGAACACTGGTTTTGTTATCGCCAAGGAAGCAATAAAAAATATAGCGAGGGTGCTTCTTCACCTAGTGCCTTAGACCAACTGGTCTAGGAGTCACTGTTAAGCCTTAGGTGGTGCAAGACGAGAAAAATACACCGTATAAGCAAGCACATGAGTAATCGATCGGTTAGTACCTCAAGAAGTATTAACGGTCGCATTAAAGTGTATGAGCAAATTCATCTAAATATTCATTAATTAAAAAGTACTGAGGTAGATGGACAAGAGTATGATAGCTTGAATTGAATTCCCCGGGTGTAGGGATGTTCTTTACACACACGTAGGGTTATATGATCGATATTTGGAAGAAAGATAAGAATGAAGAATAAAGACGATGTTTTATTGAGGGATGATGTGGTTCTGACATTTTTTCATGACTATTAAGATAGGGCTCATGACAACCGAAAAGCTAGCATAGTTGGAAACTCTAATTTTCAAAGATTTTCTTTTACAATTCTTATCTTTAAATGTAACTTTCACGGTCTTCCTTTTATTATTGGATTTTGTGGGTGCAATCCGCTGAAAACCCTCAGGAGACAACACTCCTCCTACTAGGGACACCTAGAGGTTTAAAGGCTTGTTGCACGTGCTCAGTGCAATCGTGTTGCCTACGAAATTGTGCTTGTTAGTTTTTCTCTTTCTTTATTTTCTCCTTCTCTTTTTAATAAAACAGTTCGCTCGAGACGACCGAAAATAAGTTTGGGGGAATTTGATCTGTCGAAAATATTGCATTTTTAACACGTCAATTTCCCTACCATTTGCACTCATCTAGAGGTGTTCGGTATTAATATAGCACATATTAGAAAAACAGCCGTAAAATACCAAATTACATGTGTTATACCTTAAAACCGACATTTTGAGGGAAATTGAGTGTTTATCATGGCATCGCATCATCTTTGTATAGCGCAATACTTGTTTCGAGAATCTGTGCAGGAAATTTCAGGAACAGAGCTAAAAATTGTCAAAAGTGCTGAGAAAATGACGCCAAGTCCAAGACTTGTGATCTGGTAGTAATCTAGAAGGAATTTTGAGAATCAACATATCAGAAAATATACCTGAAGTCAGCACAAGAAAATCCAAGAATTTTCATGCACTGAGCCTTCTATTGGGCCGCGGATCCGCGGCCAGAACCCCATAGGAGCGGCGGATCCGCGGCGAAGTCAGCAAATAATTCTCCAGAATTCTCAGTTAAGCTTCAGAACTCATTTAAGCCACTCAAAGCTTCAGAAATCTCCAGAAGCTTCAGTACGAACAGCAAAGCTCCTTGTTTAAGCTAATCATGATCAAGCTTCTCAAGGAAGCTTCTCACTTAACTACCTAAAGCCTAGAAGCTTCTCCCTAACCTCCAAGCTTATGAAGGAAGCTAAGCCTAACTAACTACCTCTAGAAGCTTCTATCTAACTACCTAGCTTATAAGGGAAGCTAAACTAAACCTAGCTTCTAATGGAAGCCAAAGCTAGTAAAGGGTATAAAAGGGACCCTAAGGCTTCACTTCTAAGGTTGTTAAATAATTGGTTCTCCAATTCCCCAACACAAGTTGAGTGACACAACTTGTAAACCCTAATCCCCAATTCAAAATCCAAGCCAAAAATCAAGAACTCCGAGTACCAAATCAAGCATGAAGCATTCGATCCTTTAGAAAGCGAAGCCGGACTTCATCGGAGCAAGTGATCCAAGGAGATCCGCGACTCAAGGAGACGAGCGAAGCCGAAATCAACGATCAAGTTCTTTCCTCATTGTAGTTATTGAGAGAATTGTAACGAAATTGTTGATAAATAAAAGGTGAAATTCTTTTATCTTGCTTTCTTTACATTCTTGCATCATGATTTGATCTCAATTCTTGATTGTGTTTCTTGTTATGATGTTTGAGTAAAACTCCGCTCGTGAAGGAGTCGAGAGAATCAATAGTTGATGATGTTACAAATCTTGAAATGATTCTTAAGTCCTATGAGTTTTGTAAACCTTAGTAAATTGAAGAATCGACAACCTAGTTTCGAGCGATGCTTTCTTGATTGTGTTCGCTCTTAATTAGGGATCCACGATCGATTCTTGACTTTACTAGAGGCTAGAATGTGAATGAAATCAACGAAAGGACAAGGGATAGATGATGAAACCCTAGTTTCCGCAAGAAATCCCTAATTCTCGTTGATCGTCATCGATCTAGTATCAAATCATCGATGGATAAGATTACGTAATCAATAGATTTCATCACGTCTATTGATTCGATCGATTCCTACGAGCCTCACTTCGGTTCTTGATTATTGGATTGGATATCATCACTTCTTGATTCTTGATTTTTAATGTTTTTCTTGATTTTAGATTTAGATCTAGATAATTCTTGAACTTCATTTTATAAATCTTGAATTGAATTGTCTTTTCTTTTCTTTTCTTTAATTTTCAATTCATCTAATTCGAATTCGAATGGATCACACTTTCCCTGTGGACGATCTGCACTCGCTAACGCGCTACAATCGACACCGTTATTGATTGCGGTCAAAATATTTTTGGTTGTGATTTCTATACATTTTCTAAAACTACACACCGGGAATTCACTCAATCAATTCCCTCACCAAGTCCCACCAATGACGAGGAATGTTCTCATATGGTGAACGACACTTATAAGTCCTCTCGACTTGTAAGGAGAAAACACTATTGTAAGATCCTTACAACTTACAAGAGAAAATATCACTTAGGAGTTCTCACGACTTCTAGGAAGAACCTACACCTACGGGATCCTCTCGACTCGTAGGGAGAAAATCCTTTATGAGATCCTTATGGCGCATAGAGTTAAAGGCCTTAGTCGACAGGATCCTAACCCTGTCTACTAAGCCACCTTTGTTCAAATAAGCAAAGAAAAATGATGATTCGCTGCTGGCAATATTCCAGTAGTAGCGATGCTGATGCTTGAACAGGTGTCAATTTTTAAGTCCTTTCACGGCAAATGATGATTCGCTCCTAGCAATATTCCAGTCACAGCGGTGCTAATGCCAAGATGGGTATTAGCTCTCAAGTTCCATACTCGTAAGAAAAATCAGCGAGCAAAAAGATGCATATGAAATAGCCGAAATGATGGGGCAACTTGCAATAAAAATCAGCGAGCAAAAAGATGCATATGAAATAGCCGAAATGATGGGACAACTCGCAATAAAAACATCGAGCAAAATATATGCATATAAAAACAACAGAAATGTTTGGTCAACTTGCAATAAAAAGTAGCGAGTAAAAAGAAAAGAATAGCCGAAATGATTGGGCAATCACGACTTTCGCAATATAAAAAGCTGAAATGATAGAGCATCGCGGAAAAAAAATGAAACTTTTGCTCTACAGGTGAGTCCATATCAACCCCTGTATACAATCCATGGGCATAAACGAAAAGGGAACCACATTTTCCCACCAGGCTCCGTAAAAGGAGAGCCAAGTCTCAATGGTTCACAAACAACCTAGGGACCACCTCGACACTCATTTCGTTACAGCAGACGCAGTGTCAATGACAGCGTTTCTTCTCACTCCAACAGAATGCAGACGCGACATCAACAAAACGGAGCCATGGAAAAATCCCTAGTTCCAAATCTCAACGGTTCACAGACAACCTAGAGATCAACAACGGCGTTTCTTCTCACTCCAATGCATACGCGACGTCAACAAAATGGAGCCATGGCAAAGTCCCTAGCTCCAAATCTTGACGGTTCATAGACAACCTAGAGATCAACAACGGCGTTTCTTCTCACTCCAACAGGATGCAGACGCGACGTCAACGAAACAGAGCCATGGTAAAGTCCCTAGCTCCAAATCTCGACGGTTCACAGACAGCCTAGAGAACAACAACGACATTTCTTCTCACTCCAACAGGATGCAGATGCGACGTCAACAAAACGGAGCCATGGTAAAGTCCCTAGCTCCAAATCTCGACGGTTCATAGACAGCCTAGAGATCAACAACGGCGTTTCTTCTCACTCCAAAAGGATGCAGATGCGACGTCAACAAAGCGGAGCCATGGAAAATTCCCTAGTTCCAAATCTCGATGGTTCACAGACAACCTAGAGATCGCCTCGACATTCACCTCATAACAGTAGGCGCGGTGTCAACAAAGGAAGCGAAGGCCAAATTCCTAGTTTCAGGGTCTTGACGGCAACTCAAATAAAACCTGAAAGACTATCGAAGATCATACCACACCAGCGCGAAGTGGTTATGACTCATCGGGGCTCCCAAACTGAGCCTAACCTCAAGTAAAAAGCGTTATGGAAAATTCCTAACGTTTGCTCTTCCGACGGTAATATAACCTAAGGAGATTACTTGAAGACGTCTTGTCCAGCCCCTGAAGGGATCAGAGACACGACAGTCGCGGGGCAACTCGAACAGAAGCGTAAATTCTGCATATCGGGGAATGCATCAACCAACGTGATGGTACCACAGACCTTAACGGACCTCTGTCGTAAAGAGTAGGGGTTAACTGTGATGTTAGGACATGTTTGCCTAGAAGCCCAAGGGAGGTAAACTACAAACTCTGAAATGAGTATATAAACTATTTCATACCAGATCATGATATCGAAGAAAAGAGAAATGCCAGTATGAAATAAAATATGTCTTTTATTCATGAATTCAAGTGAATGCAAGATACATTTCATATAGGAATCGAAAAGAAAACATGTTATTCATAAATTAAAAGTTTACCGTCAGTACAATGAAGAGGGTACAACGACAGTTATTAAGGAGGAGGCATCTTCAACAAATTGAACAGTCGCTCGTGCGCTCCTCTCAATTCTTTCTCGTGGTCAGCTACAGCGGCTAAATCTGCTATTTGAGTCCGTTGCTGCAAATAGGATGAAATATTTTCATCGATTTCTAGCTTGGTAGTTTCACAGTCCTGTGTGGCCCGCTCGATGAAGTCAAGCTTCCGCCTTAGCGTCAACCCGTCCGAAATATATCGCTGGAGGTTGTCGAAAATAGCTTTTAGCTGCGCAACATTCTCTTTAACCTCGACGCGCAATTGGATGGATTCGCTGGAAGCCGCCTCATATTCCTTTCATCTCAGGGCCGCTTCTTGTTCAAAATGGAGAATGAAAGGAACATTCTGCTCGACCCATGCAGCCCGTTGAGAGTTCGAGGCCAAAACCTCAGGAGTGAGACGCTTAAGCTTAATCTCGTGCAGGCAAACCTCGATATTCCTACAATAATCAACCCAAGAACCGACGAGATCTTCATTATGGAAGTTCACGAACGTCACCAGCATTGGATTGACTTCGACGGAAAAATCCATAGCAGAAGTGAGGGCCTCAGCATTGAGATCTTCTATAAACTCGCTTAACGTTCGCCGGCTATTCGCGGCGCCCCTTGGAGGATGTACGTTTACCGAAGGGTCCTGCGGGCATTGGAATGTAAGACTCAAAAGGAGCTGGAGCCAGTGTAATCGATGCAAAATGAATTATGGTCAAATTTTGACTCGGGGGACAAAGAAAACACTTGAGGGATGGAATCTATCATACCGGCGGTGGAAGGCGGTAGAATAGGGAGTACCGGAGGCGTGACTATTCTTTCGCTTCCTTCTCCGACCCGTGATACTGTGCTTTATAGAAGGAAGGCTCAGCAACCATAAGTCTACTCATAAAAAAAGGGGGGAAGAAATATTAGATGAAGAATATACTGACCAATACCAGAAGGTGGAACGATTTCCGACTGAAAGAAAAAGTGCGGGTTTAACACCTGGTACAAATGGTCGAAAAGTACTCCTGCAGAGTTGCAACAATATACTGTCAATACAAGGAGGATTGTATCCACAGTGAAACAAATAAGTGAGAAACCCATACTTTCCAAGATTTGTGGAGGTGCAGAAGAAAGCGAAGGGTCATCGACCGTCAAAGTGGCGGCTGACGACACCTCTTCAGACGACATAGCCTCAGGGTTTACCGCGCCTAGGCTCAAGACAAACGGAATATCATTAGAATGGCTGAACAGGATTGAAAAACTTGAAAACAACAACCCAAGGACTACCTGATAGATCAGAGACCGAAACCGCGCCGGAAGAGTCACCAAGTGTAACGGTTTCTTCACTCTCTCTCGGAGGAATAGATTCTGCACCCATAGCTTCATCCCCTGACTCGACGAGGGATGTCGTAACGCTTGTGACACCCGCCGATACCAAGGAGCCATAAGAAGAAAGACCACCAGTCTGGACAGTCCCAGATTCCCGAGAAAGAGTGGCTACTTCAGGCTCTGTAATCATCAGCGTTTCACCTGCCATACCATCGACAGGACTCGGCCCTGCGTAAAAGAAAATACATATGCCAGAATTAAAGGACCGAGTTCTAATAAAAGACTGGGTGTTACGTTACCTTGAAGTAGCTTTCAGTTTCGTCCCGAGCTGCACGGGCAGCCTATCTATGGGCGGTAGACAGAGCAGAGGGAACATCCACCGAAAGAGTGCCAGCAGGTAGAATACTTCTCGAGTCTGCACCTGCGGCCAAAACGGCATAGCGTTCCCTCGCCGCGTGCTTCCTGCGCTTCCTCTCAGTCTGAGTAGTGAGAACTGACCTCCTTAAGACTTCCAACTGGGGGACGTCGTCGTCCGAACCGAGCTCTACCTCCGGAGCCACTACGGCGCCCATTATCGGCTGCTTCAGCAACGCCTCCTGCGGTGACTTTGGGATGGCCGTGGCTATAGTAGCTGGCTCTAGAAGTTTTGCTGCATTGCTACTTGGGATTGGCACTGCACTTGGAATGACCTGAGTTACAGTAGTTCCTGCAACAGGGCGAAGAGAAGGATCAGATCACGAATAAAAAAAGAATAAAGGCGTAATAAAATGAATTATACCAAGGCCCAAAGAAGCGCAGAGCCTCTCTTCCTTCTCGAACGTCCCGAGGGAAGCCGCGAGAGCCTCTTCGGCAGAAATACCTATTGAAGAAGAGAGCGCTAATAGAAGCATAATAAAGAGAGAAGGGATAGACGCATAAGAATATAACTGCAGTATACCTGACTCCGCGATAGAGATCAATGCCGCTTCCTCGTGAGCCAGTTGCTTGGAAGCTGCGAGGGCAGCCTGTAGATCAATATCGGTCGTAGGTGTGTCGAACAAACCCTCATTAGTGACGTATTCACACAAGCCCTCGCTGTAGGGAGCATAGGCCTCCTGGCCGAATACAACGTTAGTAGAGAATAGATACTTCTTCTGTTTCTGAGAACGGACACCAACGACCGATGATAAGAGCTTGCGCTTGACAGGCATCTTTGGACGGTGGGTCCTGATTTTCGAACCGATGCCAGATTCCGGGGATGCCACGGCTACCGCAGTTATAGGAACATCGGATTGAAGCCTCTTAGGGAAAACTCGAGGGACCACGGCTGTAGTAATTTCCCTCAAGGAAGGACGAACGGCAGTCCGTCGCTTTAAGGGAACAGATGGACTACCAGCGGGGACCGCATCCTTGTGATCGAGCAATAACCGCCTTTCTTCCCTGATAATAGCACCCGTCGCATGCTGGTACCACGCCACATAGCGTTCGAAGCTTTTGGCACATAGCTCGGCACGCTAATGAGAAAATCGGGCCCCGTATTTAATCGCATAAAGTGGTGCAGCGAGCTACAAATACCCTCTTCCGTAGCAGCCGGCTCGGCTAAGAATGCCTCGAGAGGAACACCCTAATTATAACCTGACTGTTGAGCGAAGCGGTGTGGGTTGTATCTCATGAACAGTGCTGAGGCATTTTTCCTGAATACTAAAAATCCCGGCCTAATAGAATACAAGTGCAAGATTTTCTGAGCCTTCAACGTGGAAGCCCCGTCTTTAAAAGTGTCACGCAGCGGTTGCACCACCTTAGTAGATTCCTTGCTGATAGTCATGACTCTATCGACAAAGGTCATGCTGTCCCCAACCATGCACGGGCAAAGGACCGGTCGTCGAGCCTCTCGCTGCGACGGGTCTGACGCAGAAGCGTCAACCAGATACATGACCCAAGGAAAGTTGTAGCTACCGTAGAAGCGGGGTCATTTGTGGACACTGAAAGTACCTAGCACATGCATCTCGATCCACGACGTGATGTAGTGCAACGGAAGATGTACGGGATTTACCCCCGGCTGAGTAGTGTCTACCGCTAAGCTCAGGCCATGATATAGATAAGCCAGCCCTGCGATCCCAACGACCATACGCATCCCTGCAATCATGCGGTGGGCCGGATAAAAAACAGACGGCCTCATATAGAGATGATGTGTTGGAAGCACAAACCAATTCAACCACAGGCCGATGAACCCCAGAAAGAACGTCTCTTCATTGATGTCTGGAGTAGCGAGCTCTGCGAAAGGGATGACCAGAACGTCTGGAATAAAGAAATTCTTCAAATCCGCCTTTGCCGTCGGCAAGTTATCCAAACCAAAACCGAACGGGTCATCAAGCTTAGCGAATTTCGCAGCTTGTTTTAACAAGACGTCTGGGCGAAGAAAGCGGACGATGAAATATGCAAAGCCAACTCCGTGCCCTCCAGACTCTAAGAACAAACTTCCATAAATGTTCAACAGCTTGATTAGGCTTGGGAACCGGTGTTGAACAGCATTCTCTGGAGTAAGACCCATCGCCACTGATTTGGTGGCAAAGATGTACTCATTAGGGGAAAGTATTTCCTCGTAATGTTCTCCTCTGACGGGTAAGCCGGAGATTTCCGCAAACTCCTCCAAGAAAATTGAGACCTCTCAGTCCGATAGAAGAAATGTGTAGGTTGGGATGTTCCACTGTTCCAGAAAAGCCTTAACCCACCATACATGAGGCGCGGGATATTGGAAAAGGGACGCATATATGGCAGGATATAGCCCAAGCTTCAGCAACAGCGATTTCTTGGCCGACAAGATATACCGGGCCCACTGCAGGTAGCCGCCTGATTGACGAGGAGTCAACCCTATCATATAGACTTGCCCCCAAGGGCGCGACTCGCTTTGGCATATGCGTCGCCCTAAAATATCTAAAGCCATCGGGGGCTGTACGGGTATTGATGCCATAGAGGGCTGAAGGCAACCCTCCGATGTCCAGTTGACCTCTTCTACGGCATAATTCACTTGAGGCGAATTGGCGTAATGAAACACTGAAATTGGCTCTGAGGGCGCTGCACAAGAAAAACTGCACCGACCTCTAATGATCTGATTATACCATGACCCACACAAGTGTAGAGACTTTTGCTCAGGGTCATGATTTTTAATAAGTGCGAAGACTACTCGATCCACGGGCGCGTCGGAAAAAGCGCTCTTCGATCGTACGAAAGGGAAGGAAGAGTCAAAGGACATTGCACATGCACAAAAGAAGAAGGTTCAGCTATTGGCGTTATGATTCAGGAATCAGAACTTTAACGTTCTTTAAGACTTAAAATTTTTGTACTGCGTTGCAGTAGGACAAAGAGGGGCCGACAAATTTGAGGTGACGCCCCATCATTGATGGAGCAGTCACTCATTAAGAATAGAATCATAAAAGGATTCTTATTTAATGAGAAATATCATTGGACTAAGGAGTTAAACTCTCTCGAGAGCTGTGCTCTGCAAACAGATTTCATATCTGTCAGAAAATTAAGAAGGGAATAAAATTCCCCAACAATTTCTTAGAGCCATGCTCTGTAAAACAATGGAGTAATCTACCAGAACCCTTAAAAGCAAAGCTTTTTAACAGGGTAAAATCCCAAGATCTTTAAGATTTGAAAGAAAAATCTTAGAAGCTCTAAGAGTTCTTCATTAACGGGTTAAGAAACCTGCATTTTAAGATCTACAATCTAAGAAGAGCAAAGCTCTGTTAATGGGTTCGATCATCATCCTTACCAAATTTTTGACAAAGTTCCGACTCTAAAAGAGTTTCCTTGGGCAGAGATCTAAGCTCTGGAAAGAGAATTATATTCTCAGAAAGAAGAAGTTTAGGGAAGATGAACAACAGTCATCTCAAGGGCCAAAGTCCTTACTTATAGGAACAAGGAGAAGGTTCCACTTCCGAGAAGATCCAGCGGTGGAAAAGATCCCACCGCTGCACTCATGTGTAAGCCACGTGAGCGCGGATGTGGTGGAGGGGCATTTGTTTCCCCAATAAAAGAACAAAGCTCTGTTCAACACTCAAGAGGCAGCGCCTTACATGTCTGCCACGAGGGCGCCGACGCCAGAGTTAAAAACTCTTAAAAGAGCAAAGCTCTGTTTAAAAACTCAAGAGGCAGTGCCTCACGTGTCTGCCACGAGGGCGCCAGTGCCAGAGTTAAAAACTCTTAAAAGAGCAAAGCTCTGTTCAAAACTCAGGATGCAGCGCCTCACGTGTTTGCCACGAGGGCGCCAGCGCCAGAGTTAAAAACTCTTATTGGCGCCGCACGTGCAAGTCAAGCCAATGAGCGAAGCGATTCAGGGAACCGACCTGGCTCTAGGCCCCGCCGCTTGAGGGAGCAATGAGCGCCGGCACCTGGTAGAATTAAATTCTACTCTCTGTTAAAAAGAGCCGTTGGATCAAAAATCCAACGGAGATGATAAATCATCAGAATGCAGAATTAAATTCTGTTGATGAAATACTCCTCAAATCTTTCTAAACAAGAAAGATTACTCTCTGTAAAATAGAGTACCGTTGGATTAAATATCCAATGGTGATTAAAGAATCACCGATCTACAGAATAAATTATGTGTGGGAAAATATTTCCCTAATCTTGTTAAAAAAAGAAAAATATTTTCTGTAAAACAGAAGTTCTTAGATCAAAGATCCAACGGTGGGTAAAATCCCCAAATCAATTAGGATCTCTCAATGAGAGATTTCTTCAACTAATCAACAGATTTGCCTCTATTATATAAAGGACCAAAGACATCAAGTCTAAAAAAAGAAGAACCCCCCATAAGCTTTGAGAAAAAAAGGAGAGAAATCTTCGATAGAACAGAGAATTAAATTCTCGAGGAAGAAGAACTCTCTTCCTGGAAATTTTTGGTAAATAAATGTAGAAAAAGATCCTGTGGATCATTTAAAAAAGGAGAGAGAAATAAAGAGTGATTAGCACTCAGTGGCTGGCGCTCAGCGCCTCACGTGCCCCTCACGTGGGTGCTACAACATAAAGAGTGCTTATCACTCAGTGGCTGGCGCTCAGCGCCCAGCGCTTCACATGCCCCTCACGTGGGCGCTACAACATAAGGAGTGATTAACACTCAGTGGCTGGCGCTCAGCGCCCGGCGCCTCACGTGACTCTCATGCGGGCGCCACAGAACATAAAGTGCTTGATACTTATCATTCAGCGCCTAGCGCTTAGCGCCTCTTATGCTTCGCACATGGGCACCGTAAAGAGTGCTCGGCCCTCCATATAGAGACAAAAGAAAAGAGAGAGTAAAGTGTGAGCGTCAGAACTCATAAAAGTGCTCAGTACATTTTGCAAAAAAAGGGGACTGAGTCCAAACCAGTGCTTAGCACATCTTTCAAATAAAAGGAAATTGAGTAGGTCAAGCCCAAGTTGGCTAGGTCCCTAATTCAGATCAACTGAGCCCATGGGTTCATTGCTTCCTAAACATGACTCATGACTTCCAAAATGATTCATCCCACATTTCCTAAGTTAATTTTAGTCCCCCAAAAATGGCTAATGATTTTTAGACGGTCCACCATCATCTCTTCCCTCGGACGCGGGAATTGGTTCAAGGGTACACTTCTCCATACCTCTGATGCATGTCGTTGTAATTCCTCAACGTCTTCAGAGAGGTGGCAGGTCCTAGTAACCAACTACATTTGGGTGCACTTCCTAAACTGACATGCACACCTTAAACCAAACCACACCCCAAATAGGTGTATCCCACATCATCGCCATGCATTCCGTCACGTAACGAATACACGGGCATAAAAATGGTGATCTACGGACCGTAACGTCCTCAAATTACTACGGACCGTAATGTCCTCAAACTAAACCCTTACCTCAAAAATGGTAATCTACGAACCGTAACGTCCTCAAATTACTACGGACCGTAATGTTCTCAAACTAAACCCTCACATCAAAAATGGTGATCTACGGACCGTAACATTCTCAAACTACTATGGACCGTAATGTCCTCAAACTAAACGCTCACCTCAAAAATGGTGATATACGGACCGTAACGTCCTCAAACTACTACGGACCGTAATGTCCTCTCACTAAACCCTCACCTCAAAAATGGTGATCTACGGACTGAAACGTTCTTAAACTAACAACAGACCGTAACGTTCTTAAACTAAAACAATAGAGCCCGAATGCTGTTTTGTTGGATCTGAATGATCCTAACACCCTGTTAAGTAGATCTTAGTCTCAAATTGGACTAACGTATTTTTAACAAAAATTTAAGTTTATCTTAATCTTAAACGAGATTAATGATCCTTAAATCAACCAAAACCCAAATCTAAGATATACGGATTTGGACTAATCCACGGCCTACGGGCGACAACATAAATTAGTCTCTGTATAAAATCCATGGGCAACCAAAAATAAAACAAACACACATGACACGAAGTGAACTTCTGGAGCAGAAGAAAGTGGTTATCGCGATGCGGTAACGTAATTAACTGCAGCGGCTTGCGCATGCAGGGAAGAGCGTCCCCACAATCAAAAACCTCTCGCAAACGAGGGGGAATCTGACGAAGTCTGCTACAACGGTCGCATCTGTCCAAACCTCCGATACACGGTGCCATAAATCAACTTGGCAACTTCGGAGAGGTGGACGGATAAATCCAAATAGTATCTGCCCCCAAATTCAGGCAAGATGACCTACGCAGTTCGTCTCTGTTTTCGGCGGTAAACACCCTCCCCGCTAACCTGCGGCCAATGCGTAATCCGAATTTTTTTATGGCACTAGAAACTAACACCCAAGAATCTAACAAAACACCTAAACTAGAAAGCACACAAAGATAAAAATCACAACCTTTGTAGCATTTTCATTTGCTCCAATTGAGTTGGACTCTAGCATGTTCTTAAGAGTTCCGGGTCGCGTTTGCAAGCCGGTCCTCATTCGCCGAAGATCATCCACCCGAAAGAACCGACCCAAACTCTGACTTCACCTAGTGAAGCAACCGACTCTCTAAGCTCGCTAGGAATGGAGAGTGGGGATATAGGAATTTTCCACTATCTTTTTCTTTCAAATCTAAGGTCAAGAGAGCATCTAAAGAAGAAAGAGGAGGAGGTGAGGAAAGATAGCCATGAGCAAGTCAAGAAAAATGAGAAAATGAATGAAGAAGAGAAAAGAGTGGAATGACTTCATTATTTTTACAACCATGCAAAATATCAAAACCATTTAGTGAATAAACAAATGAAGTCCATTCCTTTTTACATGCCTTTAACCATGCTCAATTCCACCTCACCCTCCACCTCATTTCATGAATATTCATAAATGAATATTAAAAAATGTGGTGTCCATCTTCTACAACAAATTCCGTATAAATACGGAATACAACCCGATATACGTATCTGAATACATATACGTGTATCCGTATAAAAATACGAATAACCAAAAGAGAAAATGAATAGTGAATAATAATACTAGAATACTTATATTAAATATATATATATAAATTATTAAATCAAAACTTGATTTAATAATCCAATTTAATCCTAAGCCGCTAGTATTATCAACCGTCCGATTAAAGTCCGTGTAGCCTGTACACATATTTAATCGGACACCTATATGTACCAACATACGTCATCTACATCATATCCCCTGAACCGGGAAAACTCTCTGTGTGGGACTTTAAAGACTCGTCAATACGCTAGCAGTGGGTTTAACCACAAGCACGTCAGCGGCACTAGCTATACGTAACGGCTATCCAGGTATTGAGCGAAAGGAAGGCCGACAATTAAACTCATTCGTACCACTACTGATCTTGTCTGTGACAATCTTCATACAGTCCGGTCTGTTCGTCTAAGAGTATCATATATTGGGTTTAGGGGTGGATAAAATCAAACCCCTAATAACGCGATATTTCGTGTCGGTGTGAAGCCCATCACTCACTGAGAAACTACTAATCCAAATAAGTAATTCTCGTCTACCTTGGCCAAATATTTCTGGTGATGGCCACCCATGCATAGTGCGACATCTACCCCCAATACCGGGAGAGACGAATCCCTGACGATCCACTCACTGTCTCTATATGGCTCGGGACTGTACCCAACTAAAATCTATTTGCATGACTCCTTCGAGCCATGGTAGGGTAGTAATCAAAGCACAGTGGGAACTCACACAAGAAAAATGAGGATCTCAGGTCGACAAACTAACCTGTACTCATGTTACCTGAGCACTGCTATATGATAATAGGTATAATACCATCTAGCATGTTCCCCGCGAGTCCGTCCAGTGTAACTCATAACCCAATGAGCACCTGTATACTATCTTAGGTGACTAACTGACACCACTGGCTTGTGAGACCGGCCACTGCCCCTTGTCGAAGTCTCGAAAAGTATACACTAGTCTACTCCGGAGTATCGATGCCCAGTCTCGATACTCTCTCGACTAGAAACATTTAAGGATGTGCTTATAGACCACCCAACTCCAACGTATATGATCGACATCATAATATTGGTAGTAAAGCAAGAATCCTATGGGCTCTATCAACATGTAACAATGATCTGTAATACCACATAGTGCATGTACATGATGATAAAGTCAAACCAGATAGCATACTATCATCTTGAGTAAGACTGTTCTACCCGTATAGGTTCTTCCTCAATCATCACAATCGCCTGCCTGCGATTACAATAATTGACTTGATAGCACTTTAGACAACATTCTCCCACTTGCACTTAAGGTTAATTATTGCGGTGTCGCATACTCACAGCCCGTGTGATACCGAACATCCAACTTCTCTACTAATCAGTCTCGCAAAGTATGTTTGCGAAACTATCGCGTTTGAGAAATAGCCTAAGTGAGTGGATCCACTCTAATGTTTCTATCTTTATCGCTTTATACCTCAACTTCATGGAGAACGACTATCTCCCGAAATGAGCGATACCTGTCTTAAAATTTGTCTGGATATCTAATAGGATTAAGTTAATAAATGAACTCCAAATCTAACAAACTTCTTAAACTGTATCTTCCCCTGAATTTAATCAGCATCCTGCGCCATGCCTTCCTCGGTATCCGCTTGGACCCCCTGTCCAACATACTGCCCCTCAGAAGAGGGTAAACTTTAACTCTGACAGTCACTCTGTTATTCAGGTCATCTTGGAAGCTTGAAATGATAACCGCCTCCTTAAGGAGGCTACAAAAAACTTTCTCTTATGTTAATAATTGCTTCCCAATGTTTCTCTAGGATTGGATTAATATGTTCTTATTGCAACTAGTGCAAAAGCAATATCCGGTGTGGTACTTGATAAAGCATGATTGACTCAATTGTTTAAGCAAGTGATATGTCATTTATGCAAATCCATCTCTTCATCAGTCTAGAAGACATCTCTTTAGAGAGGGTGAATCCATCACCTAAGGGTACACCACCACATCAGGAGTCGTCCATTCTAAAATACTTTAGAATAGTGTTACAGTACCCGAAGTGGGACACTTTCCAAATCTAGATCTAAAACCATAGATCTAATCACCAGAATCCCTGAAATTTTGTCCAAATTCTATGTAGAGAAAAAACCTTATGACAACCACAGTATAACCGACCGCAGTATAGAAATATCACTTCCTATAAGGAGTAAGCCATCCAAATACCAGGACATCACTCCATACTACTTTCTTACCAGGTCCATCTGTTGTTTTGATGAAATCAAACTCTATGACTGTTATATCAAAAATAGATGATTTTTCTCCACTATACTTGCTTTAGTTTATAAATAGACATAAGCTACTTATACACCACGCTTCCGCTGCTCCCACTGACTACAACAACCTTCTGGCAGAGTCATATACACGTGCACTTCTAAAGCTAATTTAGAACGACGTTATATTCATCCACCTGCCAGATCTCATAATCTAGGACATCAGTAATGGCAAGCTTGGGTCATCAAAACCTCCCTATCACCATCTCTGAGGAGACCGAAGTATCTCTCGGGTGGCTGAGGTTACCCACCATATCTGCGGAGTGGCTAATAGATTGTCGAATCTAATTGAATTCTTAAGTTCTACTAAATTTTCAGTAATCGTTTATAGTTCTGTAATCACTTCCAGTTCTACCATACTCCCACTAATGTTTTCTAAAAAGAATTCATTTTACTAAAACCAATGGTGAGTCAAGAACAATATAACTATCGACCCTCCAAATGGTAGGATGCTAACCTTCGTCAAAGCACGGAATAACCCACAAACTGCCAGTACTGAAACGTGCCATGAGTTTATCCGGATTCTGGTTTTAAGCATAAGCCGGACAACTCCTTATACCTTAACATTGTTAAGATATGAATCCATTCTATATCCAATTGTCATGACCTGGAATTGGCATGTGACAGGCACGAGAATCACGTGAAGTCTATAGGACCCCACTGTAATCCAAATAAGACGAAAGCCTAGAAATCTAAACTTTTTTCGGAAAATAATGGAGGTGAAGTTTTGAAATAATAGCATAATGAATTAAAATCCTTCTTTTAAAAGTATAAGTAATATTACATGAAAATGCAAGTGGGTTGTATACTATCTTTGAAAACATTTCGTCATTTGAAATTTGGCAGCACATCCCTTGTAAATTTTGATCCAAAACAAATACATCACAACAATAATATAGGCATTTCCAAGCGGGAGCTAGCTCTTCGCCAATTGACGGAATTATAACCACGCAATAAATATATATACGACGCCCCAAGACGAAGATCAATCACAGAAAGAAAATAAAGAAGACCAAGACATCATCAAGCTCAAATTATGAACAATACAACCATCTCGCTCTAAATCTCAAAGAATATACACAAGTCTGGTGTCTAGGTCTACCAAATATACATAGTCTGGTTGATGGAGCTTTTAACTAGATACAACTGAATAAATATACACACAAAGGTGGTCATGATCCAAAGTGTACCACACCTACCAATGCAAATCACCCAGAAGGAAGCTGTATGCTAGCGAGCCGCTACCGATCCGATCGGTTGATCCTGCAAGAAAACTGTGGCACAACGGGGGTGAGTTTCTAACTCGTGAGTAGAAAATATCAGCAGGTAGAAATCGAATGCATAACGATCTCCTAGGTCATACTGTAACATAAAGGTAATACTGTGGTATCTATGGCGATCGTGTATACATATGTGTAATGATAACAAGGTCGTGCCAGTAACAGTATATAGTATCAAGTCATCTGAATCAAATGCATGTATACATGTGTATCATCCAACGTGTGTCCATCAACGACACATCAAATCATCATAAAACCCGAGTGTCCAGCATCGACACTCGAAAATGTCATAAAAACCCATGCCCAGCATCGCCACGTAAATCCTTATATCTCGGACCCTCTCATCAGATCGGCCCTCATATCCATCTGATCACACGAATCCGGTTGGTATTCTTCGGATATCCGCTGAGCCCAAATTATCATCGGTCAGTAGTGCTCCCTTGCCGGGCTCGTCTCTCTATACGAAATTCTTTCCCCGGGGTACCGTACTGGGTCCATAATGTACCCGCAGACGGTGCCTCCTATCTTCTCGAATCGGGTATACACATAACTCAGAACCAAGAAAAATCATGGTGGACGTTGAAATATCATATCAAGAGAAACCGCGTTTTAAAAACAATCATAAGACTTTTTAAAATATATCTGCAGTTCTCAAATCCAGAGATCTCATGAAAACTGAATCTCATATGCATGTAACTGTAGGGTGTTTTTCGTCACCCCATTGAGATGGGAATACACACGCGCTTTTCAGGCGCATTACAGATTCCCCCTGCCTAAGCTTGGATGGGGTTTATTGATTGTGGGAATCCGAATCTCCGGCAGCCGCGGACTAAGCTGCCGTTAATTATCCCTCGCCTTTGGAGCGAGAGAACCTCCGATTGACGGGTCAAACAGGTCAAGAGAACTCAATGTGCAGTGTTGTGTTTTGAAGGGGTTTTGGATATATCGGGGGCCCTACAGAGTTTTTACGGGGATCTCGCTACCCGGATAGCGGGCTGGGGGTCAAGGGGGCGTGTGTGTGTATATATATAAAGGAAAGGAATCCAAAGGATGCGTGGGAGAAGGCGCCAACGCTTCACGTGCGCGGCACGTGGGCGCTTGGCGCATGGCACTAGCGCCTCATGTGCACGGCATGCGGGCGCTGGGCGCACGGCGCCAGCGCTTCACGTGCACGGCAAGCGGGCGCTGGACGCAAGGCACCAGCGGAAAGTAAAAAGGGGGGCTCAGCCCCCCGTACTGGGAGTTGTATTCCGATTGGCTTTTGGGAATTAAATTCCTTAAAAAAAGATGTATTATTATTGTCAATTTATTCTTATGGAGTTAAAATCCCAGAAACTTTGACTTGTGGAGTTAAACTTCAAGAAATCTTTATAAATGCTCAAGAGGACCCCTTTCTTCTCCCATGAGCCTTGGATCTTTCCCAAAATGGGATCTCTGGAGATGGGTCTCCTTCCCCCCTTCTGTCGGCCGGATCTTGGAGGAACAAGAGGGGTGAGATTTAAAAATATCCACTTTTTGAGATCTAATGGAAGATCTGAGCTCCCCTTTATGGATTTTGTGGTGAAAAACTATTTAGTTTTGGAAAAGAAAGAGTAAAACTCTTGATTTAATTGAAAAGGGGAAGAAGGTTTAGAATCTTGAGGAAGAAGAAGGAGGCACAAAAAACCCTAGAGTTTGAGAGCAATGAAAAGTTGTGCTAGATATTTTCATCATGTTTACTTTTATAGGCTACAAACTTTACATATAGTCCTCGGGCTTTACAAAATGGCATTTTGCCCATCCCATGCCTCATGTGCTCATTTCTTTTGCACATGAGCCGTGGGTTTTACAAAAATTTGGCTTTATGGCCACTTTCTTACATTTATTCATAAAAAAATACACCAAAATTATTTATTACAAAATTTTTATTTTGGCATGGAGGGGCCGGCGGCTTCATGTTCGGGCTCGACCCGGGCATTGGCCCACTTGACCTGGGCTTGGGCCCACTTGGCTTGGGGTTGACTTTTGATTTTGACTTGGTCAACCGGGGTGTAAATTCTTACCCCAACAGTAACCATGAAGGTACAGTAAGTGCAAGCACAGAAAATTACCGTAAAGTATTGCAAGTGTTTTCATATAAACATGTCGTGTAACTAGGTAAGGAAGTGCAATATTTAAACTAGCATGTGCGGTAATAAGCACTAAACAATGACTATAATTCTAAAGTTTTAAGAACAATATGGCGATATAGCAGTTTCTAATGTGTAAGTGGCATGGCAATTACCGATGATGAGTGTGTGAGCCGGCAAATCTGTGTACGTGCACCATACGCATCATCGATAATGGTACTGTGTCCTAGCAGACGAAGCAATATAAAGACAAGTGCCAGGAGCGTAGTACGTATGTCGTAAGGAAATAATACATCGTAAACATGAACGGTATAAAATACGTAATTACACATGAACCATACGATTATAGTTTAAATAATACGAATCGTTGTTCTTGAAACTGGGGCTACGGTGCTTCTGAAAAGGAAATACCATTTGGAAATTTGGAGCATCCATTGAGGTTGTCATTTAAAGTGCCTAACGATTCGTTAGTTTGAAAATAGGTATGGTTCAAATGTAATCTATTATTTACCAAAGTGATTAGAAGGCAATGATTTTCCAAATCAAGATAATCCATAAGTCAGCGATCCAGCCTCCTAATATCAGATATGGTATAATCCATCGTACGTCATTCTCGAGTCAATAGTGCGGATCAATCATCCGGTATATTATATCACGTACAGTATAATCCATCGTACGGTATCATCAATCAAGGTAAGGGTCTATCGTCCTGTATATTATATCGCGTACGGTATAATCCATCGTACGTTATCATCAATCAAGGTAAGGATCTATCGTCCTGTACATTATATCGCGTATGGTATAATCTATCGTACGGTATTATCAATCAAAGTACAAATCTATGGTCTCGTATCTCATATTATCTCATATTATCATATATATGTATATATATATCATCTTATATGATATCATAGCATATGCATATGTGTATATATATCGCCTCGCATCCTCATATCAAACATATCGACTCATGTCATCTCGTTTCATCATGCCCTCATCTCATCATATCATCTCGTACTTATCCTTATGATTGTATCCATATGTACATAAGCGTATGTGTATATATATATATATACACACTACATCACTGTTCTCCTATTACTATGGTCCCCGAGGGAGCTATACGCCATCCACCCGACTTTCCCCGTAGATATACATCTACTCACCTGCTATCCTTGCTCTAGCCGAATTCGATGATCGTCTTGCTCTCCTTCGTCATCCCGGAAGTCCACGCGAAGGTACCTACATTTCAATGCATATCATAAAGGAATCAAAATCAAATCCAAAAACCGATACGACAAGTGAAATGTACATAGGTTAGAACTTATGGTCTATGCACACAAGAACAATCAAACAATTCCCGACGTTCACGTATAAACGTTAAATGACCGAGTCAAAACTCAAATACCAAAACTCAAGTTAACAAAAATCGTAAATTGAAATCTGAAACTTAGAAAAACACTCTCAGATTTTGCCTAGGGTGAAATTGGGATATTTTGCACATAGGGTAGGCCTAGATATCAGGTAATAGAGCTATGGACCAAAAACCAACCCCTAACTCAAAAATGTGGCCGCAAATTGCGTCCATATCCATTAAATCTGTGGCCCTAAATGGGAGATGGGGGCTCGGGTTTCTAGGGTATGTTCCTAATAGCCTGCACATCTCTCTGTGTTTGCAAAATATTTTTCAGAGTCCTCGAGTCATAGCAGATTTAATTTGATCACCACAATTGCAACAAAAACCGATGTCGGAAAAATCTAAGTTCGTTGAATCCGAGAATTTCTCTACTATATCACCCTTACTTATCACTAGAGGTCTTGTAGGCACTCCATAAACCCTATACTAAGCATCACTATAAGTTTTACCCCCTAATCCCCACTCTAGAATTTTCCAAGTTCACTAATCTTACACTTTTAAGCTCTAAACACATGTATGAGGTTAAGAAACTTAATAACTTGAAGGAAGGTGAAGGTTTTACCTCAAGGAGCAACTGAAGAAGATTCTAAGATGATCCAATGTGCTCAAAGTTCCGACTTGATCTCACCATGGGGTGTAGGATGGGGTTGTGGACATTTTCTGTGAAGGTTTTGTGTACTTTTGATGAAGTTTTGGGGATGATTTGTGGTGGTAGTGAGGTAGGAGGAAGAGGAGAAGGAAGAAGAAGAAGGAGGTACAGAAAAAAAGATGAGGGTGATGCAAACCATGGTTAATACAACCATATCTCTCCCTCTCTCCCTCTCTCTCTCTCTCTCAACTCTCTTGTCCCTCCCATGTCTCCCTCTCTCAAAATATGTTTTCATTTTCTTTCTTTTTTTCTCATTTTCCTTTTTCTTTTAAAACAAAAATAACAATAAACAAATAAAAATGAAACCGAGCATGAATCAAAATACAATGTGTCATAGCACATTAGTCATGGTTAACAAAAATGGATTTAGCTTAATGCATAATTAGTAATGCATTGATCAAGTTTAACATAAATTGTATGTAAATAATTGTATAATTATTTATAAAATGTCCAAATCCAATAAATGCTTCATAATTAATAATTCATATTAATTCCTAAATATTTTCTAAAATATTGGTATATAATTATACCATTCTACACCATTCTACGAAGACTCAAATCCATACTCCTATAGTTTTTGTGAAATTTGTTATTTTATTATTTAAATTCCAAAAATATTATTTTATATTTTCTGAAATGTTACAATCTTCCCCCCTTAAATAAATTCGGTCCCCGAATTTAAATTTAAACCCCTAAAATATTTAAACATTTCAGTAAATCAAAAAAATCAACGGGGCTCCGAAATCATGGAATACACAAAAATATCACAGCGCATCGTGTGTGCATGAAAGCGGTGCAGAACCCAATAATCAAACTCCGCCAAATATCGAGCCAATCATAAAAGCTATGATACATATGCAAGTTCAAAATCTACTGTTTAATTCGAGTATCATATACTCAAGACTATAATACGTATATAGTACGCATCCATGTAAAACCATCTAAAAAGATGAGTAAAAATACATGCAAAATCCTTTCCAAATCGCCGTGCGATGCATGACTCACGGTTCAAGTGGCGGACGCTCATTTTTGTAAAGAAATAGATATATGTCTATATATGTTTTGCTCAAGATATGAGTCCCGCCTTTTTGAAATATCTCAAAAGGTTTTCCTTGTAAAACTTCGTGTCACTCCTGGACACGTAGGAAAATAGCGAGACTGTAACAACCCTAAACATTCTGTACAATTTTTCAAAAAAATACAGAAAGGGGTATTTTTGCCTGAGCACAAGTTATAAGTTTGTTTTACTTTTTAATAGAAAGAAAGCACTTATAGCTCATTGGTAAAGCCTTGCACTGCTGAAACAAAGCACCTGAGCTCAAATCCCTTTAGCCACATTATTTTTTAATTAGTTTTCTTTTAAATTTTTAGAAGCCCAGGGTCTACACGGGCATAACCCGTAAACCCAAAGGTCACACTAAAAACAAACGAGCTCAGGAGGTAGACCAACAGACATAGGACACGTGGCAGGAAGGTACGGCCTGACTCGGCCTAACTCGGCCGGCGCCACCGGCCGAGTCAGCACAAAATCGGATTTTGTCTTCTGGAGTTCTGTGCCTTTTGGTATTCTTGAAACCCCTGTCATGTTTAAATACCCTGCACATTAACAGAGACTAATAACATCTAATTAAACCATTTTAATGCATAATTTTTAATTTATTTTCTATCAAACCTTGACCCTAATATTTTCGTATAAATACCACTCCATCTCACACCCCCCCACTCAAAATCTCTGTCTAAACTCTCAAGAAAAATTCTCTAGAAATTTTGTGTACAAGTGGAGTTAGCGAAGGGCGAAACTCCGGCGAACTTCCGACGATGACCCTAGAAGCTCCCGGCGACGAAACGATGCACCGGCATCTCCTACCACTCCATCTTCCTCTTCTCTAATCTAAATTCCTATAATTCCCTCCTCCCTCTTCTCTTTTCTAACCTTAAAACTCGTATTTCTATAACTCGACGGAAGCGGAGTTAATCCGACTTCCGATTCGGTTTTCTTTAAAAACTTCCAATTTTCTTAAATACTACGATACCAAACTTGCACATCATGACTATTAAACATTAAAAAAATATATTGAACAAGTTTTATAGTAAATGAATTCATATTGTAATTTTTATCGCACTTTTTCAGAAAAATACTATATAGTTTAGTTTTGACATTAAAACATCATATTTCATTACTATAACTTTAGATAGTTCACGAGATAATGACCTATCTCCTCACAATACTCATATGTAACATAGCACGATGATCTTTGGGAACATAGTTTTGGGAAAATACGGTTTTACACAAAACTACCTCAAACATATAAAAACCATTTTCTACATGATTATGTATTTTAAACAAATCTTTGCAAAGTGCTGCTACAACCCATTTTGGGGAACCCGTTCGGGATGGTGCGGATTATTACACATCCTCGGGCTTAGTAGTGTGATATGCAGACCTCTGCAAAGAGCATACGGTCTCGAAAGATTTAAAAATACAAATATCTTAAGAAATTGAGATTTCTAGAAAGATAATAAATTAAAATTATTTTATATATATATATATACATATACATATACATATACATATATATATATATATATATATATATATATATATATAAATATGTATGTATCATCAAAATATATAATTTTTGATATAATATAAATATTCTAACTTTTCTGAACCAAAAGAATCACTTTACATGAAAATACCATGCAATTCCATACAAGTTCAATACTTTACAATTAAATACCATGTATTATAAAAAATAGGTTTATTCAATTGAAATGTCACAATGATAAAATATACATCTATGAAAACTCTAAAGAAGATAATTAAATACTTGAGGTGTATTTTGAAAATTATACAAATTAATTTTATATAAAACCCCCTCAAGTACTATAAATTACAATAAGGACCTTAGTAAACATAAGTTTAAGCGGGACCAGTCTCTAGAGCCTCAGGGAGCCGGAGATATGGGTGCTTGCCTATTTAAGATAGACAATTTAACAAACGGAGTTATAACCACGGTAATCGTCTTTGAAAAAGACACAATCCTGCCGCCCATGTGCAGCGGTTACCGATAACATCAAAACCTAATTCAGGACTTTAATTCCTTTTCTAATTGTTCTGACTCAGACTAAGTCTCATTATAAATAATCTGACTTGAATATGATTCAAGTACAAACTACAATTCAATATGAATTCATGAATCCATATAATCAATCTGTTAAACCTATTCAATCTGTATTGACTGAACCGAACCATGGATATATTTCCATTTACATGATTCTCTAGTTACATCCATTTACTGATATCATGGTTTCGGCAAGTCATCCATCTATACAATCTATAATACAACACAATACAATTTAAAATACAATACAAACAATACAAACAAGACATCGCGGGGTTTAAGGGGTAGATCGGTACGGAAGGTGTTAGAAGTGGCACGAGATTGCAAGATTTAAAACACCTAACCTGTATTCCATTGCTGTTCTACCGTGGCATAAACGGTTCCTTATACTTTCCGTTCACCTTAGTCTATGGTCTACTGAGAATCCTTTCGTATACACTGGCCTCTTCTGTACCAAACTACAAATAACAACGTTAACAATATAATAAAACTTTAAAAGTTACACTCTCTCGCTCTCTCTGTTTATTCTACTTCTCCCTCATCTTTGGGACTTACCGAGCAATTGTTCACTGACGATATTCCTTCTCTTTCTTTTTTGGAATGTTGTCAGGAGATTCGGACTTCCAGGAGATCGAGCCCACCAGCGAGGACTTGGATCAGCTAGCCTACGACCCGGAGCTTTAGATTTATTGTACACATTTCATTTCAGTACTTTCTATTTCTGTTATGCCATTGTTTATGCATTGCATTCATTCAGATGTATTTACTTTTCCATGTACTATAAAAGAATGTTAATAAATAAAGTTGCTGTTCATTACATTTGTCACTTGTGTATATTTCTTTATATTGCTTAGTTATGCTTAGCGTATTTACTTCTGAGTAAATACGTAGGGGTCTCATCGCGTCCCCTTCGCCGTACACTGGGAAGCGGGGCGTGACAGGTTTTGTTGGTGGCCCATGCAGGTCTGAGCTGTATGGAACCCTACCATGCAGTTCAGTTCTGCATGGACAACCTAAGCAATATAACAAAAGAACCAGCAACTGAAAACATTCTTTACAATTCATACTTCTTGAATCTTATCATTTCATATACTTTGAATCTTTCCTAACCCAAAATTTCTCATTCAAGGTTATGGATTCCCCAAACAACGCTAGCACCAATGTCAACAACACTCCCCCACTAATACCACTTACACCTGTCGTCCCTGCTCCGATCAACAAGCAGACGGTTCTGCTTGAGGCGATCCACAGCCTCTTTGAAGGACAGCAGCAGCAGACTGCTCTTTTAATGAACCGTCCCGAGGCAGAACCACTTGGGGTGAAGCAATTCAGAGCTTTGCACCCCAAACAATTCTCAGGAAAAGAGAGCCCACTGGAAGCTGAGGAATGGGCTCAGAGCATCGAAGATGATCTGTCAGCGGCACAAGTGCCAGAGATAGCTTGGGTCCGAGTTGCAAAACTGCAGCTCACGGTCTGGTGGAAGGCGGAAGAAAGCCGTCTTGATCAACCCATCGAATGAAAGACTTTTCGAGACATGTTCGATGCAAAGTACTTCCCTAAGACTGCCAGATTCGACATGGAACAACAGTTCATCCATATACAACAAGGTTCAATGCGGACCAAGTTAGTAGATGAATATGACACTGAGTTCACCATGCTTAGTCGGTAAGATATGTCTCAATAATTCGATTTTTTTAAAATCACATACTACACAGCTAACACAACACTTTAACAAATTTGCGGCACACCTGATACCGACGGATCAGATTAGAGCCCATCGATTTCAACAAGGTTTGGATTCGGAAATCCAGGCTGCACTGGCCACAGGAGATTTTCCGACTCATGAATCGGCTATGAAAGCTTCCCGTCGTTATGAGGCAGTGGTAAAGATGAGGGGCAGACCTCAATCCGCCGGTTTGAAGCACCTTGCTACTCAAATGGCAGGAGGAGCCTCTTCCAGGCCATTGTTCGAACCCAGGAGATCGGAAGAACCCAATAACCAGACAAGACCAGATTTCTGTTTCCATTGCAAGAGAGATGGACATTTGATAAAGGACTGTAGGCACGCATAAGGCATATGCCTAGTTTGTGGCGCATCCAATCAAAAAATTGAGACCTTTCCTTATAGATACAACTCAACTCACACGCCCACCAACTACCCGCAGCGGCCAGCTATCCAGGCTCCTGCAACTCGTCCTGCACTCCCAGCACCACCTCCACGTGGGTCTCCTGCACAACCAAATCGCTAATTTCATCAGGAACTGAGGAACATGCCTCGAGGACAGAGGAATGTGCCTCCAGCTAGGAGGAACGTGCCACGGCGACAGGCTTACACCTTAGCAGCCGTAGAAGCCGAGACAGTTGACCAAGGTAACACTAGTAAGTCTCTTTCACATTTTTAGAACCCTTGTATCACTTTGTTATTTTTCATACATTATCAGTACTTCAGTCACCAAACTCTCCTTGAATCTATTACACTTTCCTATTACAAATTTCGAGGACGAAATTTTTATAAGGAGGGTAGAATGTAACAACCCTAAACTTTCTGTACAATTTTTCAAAAAAATACAGAAAGGGATATTTTTTCCTGAGCACAAGTTATAAATTTGTTTTGTTTTTTAAAAGGAAGCATTTGTAGCTCGTTGGTAAAGCCTTACAGTGCTGAAACAAAGCACCTGAGCTCAAATCCCATTAGCCACATTATTTTTTAATTAGTTTTCTTTTAAATTTTTAGAAGCCCAAGGGTCTACACGTGCATAACCCGTAAACCCAAAGGTCACACTAAAAAAAACGAGCCCAGGAAGTAGACCAACAGACATAGGACACGTGTCAGGAAGGTACGGCCTGACTAGGCCTAACTCGGCTAGCGACTCGGCCGAATCGGCTGGCGCTGCCGGCCGAGTCAGCACAAAATCGGATTTTGTCTTCTGGAGTTCTGTGCCTTTTGGTATTCTTCAAACCCCTGTCATGTTTAAATACCTTGCACATTAACAGAGACTAATAAAATTTAATTAAACCATTCTAATGCATAATTTTTAATGCATTTTCTATCAAACCCTAACCCTAATCTTTTCCTATAAATACCACTCCATCTCACACCCCCCTCACTCACAATCTTTGTCCAAACTCTTAAGAAAAATTCTCTTGAACTTTTATGTACAAGTGGAGATAGCGAAGGGCGAAACTCCGAATACTTCCGACGACGACCCTAGGAGCTCCCGGCGACGAAACGACACACCGGCACCTCCTACCACTCCCTCTTCCTCTTCTCTAATCTAAATTTTTGTAAGCCCTCCTCCCTCTTCTCTTTTCTAATCTTAAAACTCGTATTTCTAAAACCCGACGGAAGCGGAGTTAATCCGACTTCCGATTCGGTTTTCTTTAAAAACTTCCAATTTTCTTAAATACAACGAAACCAAACTTACACATCATAACCATTAAATATTAACAAAACATATTGAACAAGTTTCATACCAAAATAATTCATATTGTAATTTTTATCACACATTTTCAGAAAAATACCATATAGTTTAGTTTTGACATTAAAACATCATATTTCCTTGCTATACCTTTAGATAGTTCACGAGGTAATAACCTACCTCCTCACAACACTCATATGTAATATAGCACGATAGTCTTAGGGAACATAGTTTTGGGAAAATATGGTTTTACACAAAACTATCCCAAACATATAAAAACCTTATTTACAAGATTATGTATTTTAAACAAATCTTTGCTAAGCGCCGCTACAACCCATTTTGGGGAACCCATTCAGGATGGTGCGGATTATCGTACATTCTCGGGCTTAGTAGTGCGAGATGCAGACCTCCGCAAGAAACATACGGTCTCGAAAGATTTAAAAATACAAATATCTTAAGAAAATGAGATTTCTAGAAAGATAATAAATTAAAATTATTTTATATATATATATAAATATGTATAATCCAAATATCTAATTTTTGATATAATATAAATATTCCAACTTTTCTAAATCAAAAGAATCACTTTAGATGAAAATGCCATGCAATTCCATACAAGTTCAATACTTTATAATTAAATACCATATATTATAAAAATAGGTTTATTCAATAGAAATGTCACAATGATAAAATATACATTTATGAAAACTCTAAAGACGATAATTAAATACTTGAGGTGTATTTTGAAAATTATACAAATTATTTTTACATAAAACCCCTCAAGTTCTATAAATTACAATAAGGACCTTAGTAAACATAGGTTTAAGCGGGACCAGTCTCTTGAGCCTCAGGGAGCCTAAGATATGGGTGCTTGCCTATTTAAAGTAGAAAACTTAACAAACGGTGTTATCAACATGGTAATCATCTTTGAAAAATACACAAATCCTGCCGCCCATGTGCAGCGGTTACCGATTACATCAAAACCTAATTCATGACTTCAATTCCTTTTCTAATTGTTCTGACTCAGATTGAGTCTCATTATAAATAATCTGACTTGAATATGATTCAAGTACAAACTACAATTCAATTTGAATTCATGAATCCATATAATCAATCTGTTCAACCTATTTAATTTGTATTGACTGAACCGAACCATGGATATACTTCCATTTACATGATTCTCCAGTTACATCCATTTACTGATATCATGGTTTCGGCAAGTCATCCATCTATATAATCTATAATATAAGACAATACGATTTAAAATACAATACAAACAATACAAACAAGACATCGCGGGGTTTAAGGGGTAGATTGGTACGGATTGTGTTAGAAGTGGCACGAGACTGCAATATTTAAGACACCTAACCTGTATTCCATTGCTGTTGTACCGTGGCATAAATGGTTCCTTGTACTTTCCGTTCACCTTAGTCTCTCGTCTACTGAGACTCCTCTCGTATACACTGGCCTCTTCTGTACCAAACTACAAACAACAGCGTTAACAATATAATACAACTTTAAAAATTACACTCTCTCGCTCTCTCTGTCTATTCTATTTCTCCCTCATCTTTGGGACTTACCGAGCGATTGTTCGCTGACGACATTCCTTCTCTTTATTTTTTGGAATGTTGTCAGGTGATTCGTACTTCCAGGAGATCGAGCCCACCAGCGAGGACTTGGATCAGCTAGCCTACGACCCGAAGCTTTAGATTCATTGTACACATTTCATTTCAGTACTTTCCATTTCTGTTATACCACTGTTTAGACATTGCTTTCATTCAGATGTATTTACTTTTCCATGTACTGTAAAAGAATGTTAATAAATAAATTTGCTGTTCATTACATTTGTCTTTTGTGTATATTTCTTTATATTGCTTAGTTACGCTTAGCGTATTTACTTTTGAGTAAATACGTAGCGGCCTCGTCGCGTCCCCTTCGCCGTATATCGGGATGCGGGGTGTGACAGAGACTATAGCCCCTTTTTGAAAATCTCTTGGTGAATATTGATTCATGCAAAATTACTCAGGTACTGTCCTCAGACCAGTCCTACTCGGTTACTATATCATATGGTATATATCATTAAAACATGATACTCAAAAAGAAATCAATCATAATAAGTGTATCCAAATACCACGTGCGTCTAGTGCGCGCGGAAATCAAAGTCAAATACAAGTGCCGCGAATGTGCACAGAAGAAAAAACTAAGTGCAACACGTGTGCTCGACAACAACATCAAGTGTATAGAATTCTCGATCAAGTGCAACTAACATGCATGAAAAATCTCGATCAAGTGCATCCGGTGTGCACAAAATCACATCCAGTGCTCCAAGTGTGTGCGGGAATCTAAATCAAGTGTGTCAGGTCTGCACAAAAACATCTAGTGCAATAAAGTGCATGAAAACGAACATCAAGTGCACACGGTGCACGAAAACATAAATCTAGTGCAATAGATGCATGAAAACAAATATCAGGTGCATTAGGTGCCCGAAAACCCGTCAATGTATCAAAAGCGCATAGAAACAATATCGAGTGTATGAATCGAAATCCGCGGTATACAACATGCACGAGATCAAAATAGAATATACCGAGGTGTATGAAATCATAAACGTGTGCAACTGCTTGCACAAAACCCATATCAATGCACTGCAGGAACATGTGAACTATACCGAGTGCATAAGTCAAGTCAAGTGCTTACAACATGCACGAAGTCAAAATCGACTGTATCGAAATACATAGAATCATAAATATGTGCAACAAATGTACAAAATCGATATCAAGTGCAATGGATATGCACAATTCATAAATCAAATACAACAACGGTGCATAGAGGAAAATATCCAGTAGGTGTAGGTACGGTGCACGAAAACATCCATTATGAAACTAAATCATCAAAACTCAAAGTACAAAATGATAAAAGCATGATACTCGGATCAATAAAATGTAAATCAAAATAAATAACATTGAGGTACACCTCCTTCAATGTCGAAAGATGCCGGTACACCCAAAGCTGGCAGAGCAAGAACGTCTACTTGCCTCCTGCCCACGGTCTGGCGTCCTCTGTCCCTGGGTCCTTGTTTTCTCTGTGGATCACTTATCCCACAATCTCTCTGCTCGATGGCCCGGTTAGGGGTAGCGACGGAAATAGTCTTTCTCTGACGCCTCTCTGAACATCTCCTGGCCAATTAACCCGATCACTTGCAAAGCGGTATGTTACTGATGGAAGCCTCTAGCCCTCTGAATATGCGCGATACAACCGATCCTGGGTCTGGACCCTCATCACTGAAGTATTTCGGAAAAAAACTTGCCACAGTCTCTTCCGATCTCACCTATGCCGAACTGTATGGAAGTTGGCACTCTTTACTAATTTAGCTCCCGTTCCGGGACAGCTGCGATCTCAGCACGTCTTTCTTATGGAATTTGGCCTTATCCAATGCACCTACGTACGTATCAATTCCCTGGCTTCAACGGAGAAGAATGGCTCATTAAGAGCTCACACGAATCTCTTATCCACTTTTCTTCAACATCGACCGATTCGGAATCATCTCTTGGTAATTGCATAGGCCGTAATCCAATTTGGCTATAGACATATCCAGAGTCTCTCGCAAGGACTTGAAGCTACGAACTCGGGCATTTTCAACATTCTGTGGAAGAAATCTGGCCAATTACGTCCTCTGGAACTCGTCCAGGTCATCGGAGGAATGCGCTTCATTCGTCCTTTCTTGATCAACTTGCAATACGTCTGGGTGAGGCCCCTCTAACTAAAACTAGTCAACTTACTAATCTCGCATCGGAGCATCCAACGAAGAAAATGTCCTCTCTTGATTGATTCACTCCAGGTCTGAGCAAGATCCTTGGTTCGAGTCTAGGTTTGACTATGCGGAGTCTAGGACGCAGGTGTGGTAACGCTCTGATACCAACTTTGTGACGACCCGGAATTGGCACGTGACCGGCACGAGAATCACGTGAAGTCTATAGAACCCCACCATAATCCAAGTAAGCTGAATGCCCAGAAATCAAAACCTTTTTCGGAAAATAATGGAGGTGCAGTTTTGAAATAACGGCATAATGAATTCAAATCCTTCTTTTAAAAGTATAAGTAATACTATATGAAAATGCAAGTGGATTGTATACTATCTTTGAAAAAAATTTCGTCATTTGAAATTTGGATAGCACCTCCCTTGTAAATTTTGATTCAAAACCAATAATCACAGCAATAATATAGGCATCCCCAAGCGGGAGCTAGCTCTTCGCCAATTGGCGGAATCATAACCTCGCAATAAATATATATACGATGCCCCAAGGCGAAAATAAATCACAGAAAGAAAATAAAGAAGACCAAGAGATCATCAAGCTCAAATCATGAACAATACACCCATCTCGCTCTAAGTCTCAAAGAATATACAAGTCTGGTGTCTAGGTCTACCAAATATACATAGTCTGGTTGATGGAGCTTTTAAATAGATACAACGGAATAAATATATACACAAAGGTGGTCACGATCCAAAATGTACCACACCTACCAATGCAAATCACCCAGAAGGAAGCAGTGTGCTAGCGAGCTGCTACTGATCCGAGCGGTTGATCCTGCAAGAAAACTGTGGCACAGCAGGGATGAGTTGCCAACTCGTGAGTAGAAAATATCAGCAGGTAGAAATCGAATACATAATGATCTCTTAGGTCATAGTGTAACATAAAGGTAATACTGTGCTATCTAGGGTGATCGTGTATGTAACATTTCAAAAATATAAAATATTATTTTTGGAATTTAAATAATAAAATAATATATTTCGCGAAAACTAGTCGATTTGCGAATTGGGGTTTTTGTAAAATGGTACAATTATATACCAATATTTGGAAAATAATTATAGATTAAATTGATTTATTTATTAAAAAGATATTTATCGGATTTGGGCATTTTTATAATTAATTATATGCAAGTTTATACTAAACTTGATTAGTGCACTACTAATCACGATTAAGCCAAATCCGTATTTTTAAATATCCATGGCTAGTGCACCATGGCATGTTGCATTTTGTTGCATGTTGTTCATTTGTGTTTGTTTCATTTGCATTGTGTTTTGTTTTGTGAGAAAAAGAAAAGAAAAAAGAGACATGATGACTTTGAGGAGAGAGAGAGGGGACACACTTATGACACTTGAGCATGGGCATGTGAGAGAGAGAGGGTGTAAGGCTCCTACAACCCTTGACCATCCTCATTCATTTTCTTCACTTCATTCTTCAACTCCTTCTTCATCTTCCTCGCCTCCTTCCTCCACCTCCTCTATCTCTATGGTTCATCCCCAAAACAATCTCAAAACCCCACACTCCTTTCATTAAATATGACTACAACCTCATCCTCCACCCTATGGAAAGTTCAAGTTTGAATTTTGAAGACTTTGAGCAACCTAAGAATTTTCTAGAGTTGCCAAATGAGGTAATCTCTATACTTTTAGTTAAGTTGTTTATGTTTAGTATATCCTACTTTAGTTTAGAGTTCGAATTAGTTAGATTTGTGATCTTGGAAATTTCCAAGCTGATGTTTAGGGGATGTGTGGACTTGTGATATGGTTATTAAGGTTTAGTGAGGGTTTACAAGATCTTAGAGATGATTTTTGACTTGGACCAGAGACTAGATCCCAAATACGAACTTAGAATTTTTCCCGATGTCGGTTTTCTTGAATTATGACACTCAGATGGAATCTGGAGCAACCTAGAATGTTTATAAGAAAATCAAACAAATACATTGACCTAGATAAAGCACTATAAGACCTCCACTAGAATACGAGACCCAACCACCAAGGTAAAACTGGCGACACCGGGTATTTTTAGATTTTTGCCGGCCAAAGTTAGGTGTCTGGTGTTGGGGTTTTTCCTATAGCTCACTTACCTTATAACCTAGCTACTGTATTGTTAGTTTTGTGCTAGGCTACCTGAGCTAGAATCTGGGAGCTTTTTGAGTTGGTTTTGGCAATATTTTTCCGATATTTGAATTCTTGGTTTTGATATTTGAAATTGGATTTGGTCGTTGGACGTTTGTACGTCAACGACGGGGGTTATTTGGTTGTTCTTGCATGCGTAAGCTATAGGTTCTAACCTATAAGCAATAAGTGTGCCGTATCGGTTTTTGGACATTGATTTTAATAGCATTACGATGTGTTTTGATTGTAGGCACCTTCGCGTGGACTTCCTAGACAACGAAGCACATCGACTTCGGCTAAGCGAGGGGATTAGCAGGTGAGTAGATTTATATCTACGGGTGAAGTCGGGTAGATGGCGTATAGCACCCCCGCAACCTTTATAATGGAAACCGATATATATAAACTATAGTTTGGAGGAAACCTATGTATAAACTTACGGATATGATCAAAGGATTTAGTATGAAATGATATGATAGATAAGGATGACTCGGATTGATATATGAGGATATGAAATGAGGATGTGAATCGTGATATATATATAATTGAAAGAGGACAAGTATGCGATTTATAGTGGCATGATATGAGATCGATATTGATGTGACATGAGATCGATAAATACGATATAAGATAAGATAGATGTGTTATGAGATCGATGAGATATGCTGTACGAGACCTTAGACCCGTACTTTATTGATGAATAGGACGATAGGATCCCTATTCTGTTTGTTGACCCCGTACGATGGATTACCGTACGCGATGAGTTATACCGGATGATTGATCCGCGCTCGTGATTTGAGGAAGATGATCGAGGATATTGCCATATCGGATGCTATGAGGCAGGATCGCCGACGTAAAGATGCCACCTGAACCATATTTATTTCCAAAACTGACGAATTTTATGTATCTTTTAAACGGAAACCTCAAGGGACGCTATGGATTTTCAAATGGCGTCTTTTGCTTAAAAACACCATAGCCCCCACTTTCAAAACTACGATTCGTATCTTTTAAAACTGACTGTATGGTTTATGTGTAGATATATTACCTGTTGATTATTCATGTTTGTATGGGATTATCCCTCGTGACTTACGTACCAGGATCCCGATATTTATTGTTATATGATATCAGCTGCTAGTACACCTGCACAATTACCGATGATGCGTGATTGATCTATGATTTTGTGAAAGAAAAAGTAGTAGTAAAATAACCGCAATCAATAACGGTGTCGCGTGTAGCGAACCTTTAGTGAGTACGGGCCGTCCTCTGGGATTCGCTGAATTTTATAGTTCTTGCTTTAGATCGGTTGAAAGAAATAGAAAAGAGAAAATAAAGAAAATCAAGAAGACAGTTTCAAGAAAATCAAGAAAATAGTTTCAAGAAAATCAAGAAAATGGTTCAAGATCTAATTGAATTATCGAGAAAATTTTATATGAAGAAGGCTTGTAGGATTCTTTAGGATTTAGTAGACATGGATGACTAATAAAGATTACTCCTCTTATCAATTGATAGATTTAAAACTAGATTGATGGCGATGAATGAGGATTAGGGTTCTTTGGAAGAAACTAGGGTTTCTCCTCTATTGACCCTTGTCCTTTCATTGATCTCCATTCATGTCTAACCCTTAGCAAAATGATCTTCAATCTCATCTCAAATCGTGGTCGAGATTATCAAGAAATTGATATCACGCCCGATAAGGATGTTGATGATTCTTTTGTTAAAATTTATAAACTTCATAAGACTTAAAAGGAGTATAGAATTTTCTCACCCACTGATCTACCTTAATCCTATGAATCCTATCAAGCGGAGAATTACTCGCACATCATGAAAATAAAAAAAAGAATAGAGAAAGAATTTATAATGCGGAAATTAAAAGAAAGCGAAATTAAAACTAATGATCACTTTTATTACTCAACTTCACAATACATTTCTTTGAGTTTAGATTACAAGAGGAAGAAGAATTGCTCTCGATCTCTGGCTTAAAGAAGTAAATATTCCGTTGATCTTCACGTCGCTTGATCACCTCGAGTCTTGGATCTGTCTTGAATCGCTTGCTCGTTGACGATGGTTGGCTTCGTGTAAAGGAGACTTGATTGATGTCGCTTGATGAATTTCTCGATGATTTCTTGATCTTGGATCTTAAAATCGAAGATTCTTGATCTTAGATCTTAGATCCCCTTTTGAGATTGTTTTTTTGATCTTTGGAATTGATTTTTTTTATCATTAGATGTTTTTGAGATGTAGCCCTCGGTCTTTTTTATAGCCCCAAAGCCAGTAATAGAAGCCTCTAAGAAACTAAGTTTGTTACGAAGAAGATTCCAAAAAACTCTCGAACCTTGACTCCTTGAATCGGCCGCGGATCCGTGGCGACTCGGCCTGACTTGGCCGTGGTGCCGCAGCCTAATGGTGAGTCCTTTGCTTCAAACTTCTGGAGTATTTTTCTGTTGGTATTTGGGTATTTCTTTGATGTCTGGAACCTTCTTATCTCTTCTGAGTATCTGCCAGTATTTAATTCTTTGACTTTATTTACTTTTTTGGCAGATTCTTAATTCCTGATATCTGACCTGAGCTAATCTTGCAGAATATCTTCAATGAACAATGTTAGTTATATTTGAGATGCAATTTATTATGCGTAAAATATTAAGCATACAATTTCCTTCATAATGTTGATTATAATATATAAACACATGGTAAATGGTATTTTGCAGATAAACTTCTAATATGTGTTATATTTATAACAAACACCTTTAGATGATTAAGAAAAGTAAGGAAATTGTTATGTTAAAAGTGCAATATTTTCGACTGAACAAATACCCCAAACTTGACTTTGATCGTCCCGAGCAAACTATTTATTCAAGAGAAGGAGAAAAGAAGAAAAAAATATAAAGAAAAAAGAAAAACTAACCAGCGCACTTTCGTAGGCAACACGATTGCACTGAGCACGTGCAACAAGCCGTTAAATCTCTAGGTGTCCCTAGTAGGAGGAGTGTTGTCTCTTGAGGGTTTTCAGCGGATTACACCAACAAAATCCAATAATAAAAGAAAGACGGTGAAAGTTACATATAACGATAAGAACTATAAAAGAAAAGAACTTGAAAATAAGAGTTTCCAACTACACTAGTTTTTCGGTTGCCATGAGCCCTAACTTAATAGTCATGAAAAGATGTTAGAAATCACATCATCCCTTAATAAAACATCGCCTTTAGTTTTACTCCCTACCTTTATTCCAAACACCGACCATATACCCCTACGTGTGTGTAAAAGACATCCCTACACTAGGAGAATTCAATTCAAGCTATCATACTCTTGTCCATCTACCTCAGAACTTTTTAGTCGGTGAATATTTTGGATGGAATTGCCCACACATTCTTCATGCGGCCGTTAATATTTCTTGAGGTAATAACCGATCGATTACTAAATGTGCTCACTTATTAGGCGTAATTAGCAATTTTCTTGTCCTGCAACACCTAAGGCTTAGCAGTGGCTCCCTAATCAGTTGGTCTAAGGCACTAGGTGATGAAGCACTGTCGCTATATTTTTTTATGCTGCCTTGATGATTACAAAACCAGTGTTCATTTTTCTTCACCATTTTATATTTTTTGCTTCATTTATATTTTCTTCATACTTTGGGTTTTAGACAAGATCATTTCAAGGTATCCTCTACTATCTCGAGTTTCAAGACATGTGTAAGTGCGTATAGTAGGGTATCAACGTTCAAATGTTTGGCCTCAAGAATAGGGACTATTTTTCAGACTTATTTTTATCCTCAGATTAGTGACTTCCTTCATCTTACTAACCCTTGGAACAATGGCTCATAACTACTTATTACTAGTTTCGTTTAAGAAAACATCTAATTTTCTTGTTTTTCTTAAACTCTTCCAATCTTTTAAATGTAATTTTTCACTTTCTAATCTTTCATTATCAAAGAAAAAAAAATTGTGCTTATGCAAGGTGTAATCCAAAGTAATGCGTAAATAAGCACAAACCTCCCCCAAACCTGTTTACAGCAGTGTCCTCACTGTTGTCATGTTTTAAATCTCAAAACCTGTAGACTTGGGAGGAAAAGGTTATTAACGGGGACAAAAAGTAATGAACATGAAAAATCTCCCCCAAACTTATCTTTGATCATACGGATATTCAGTTAAGTCCTTTTTTACCCACCTCCATTCTTAGGATGAAATAATATTATCGAGACATGGAGGTGAGGCGGAGGAAATTTAGTTATGATAAAGCGGCTCCTGTAAAAACAGGTGCTCCTCCGCGGGGTGAGTGGAAAAATACGGTTTTAATTTATGCCCATTCACTTTAAAAATATATCTGTTTTTAATATTTTCAACTTCAACTGCCCCGTGCGAGTATACATACTGCACCACAAATTGTCCTTTCCAACGAGATCTTAGCTTACCCGCATGAAGATGGAGACCGGAATCGTAAAGAAGGACTAGTTGTCCGGGGTAAAAGTTTTTCTATAAATATTTTTATCGTGAAACACTTTAATCCGGTTCTTTACTATAACCACAATATCGTAAGCTTCATCACGGAGTTTGCTTAGCTCATTTAATTGCAGCTTTCGAAAGTTGCAGGCATGATTTAAATCGAAGTTAAGCTCTTTAATAGCCCACATTGCTTTATATTCGATCTCGATAGGAAGGTGGCAAGCCTTTCCAAACACTAGGTGGTAAGGAGACATACCAAGATCAGTCTTATAAGCGGTACGAAATGCCCAAATAGCATCTGTCAATTTGGTTGACCAATCTTTACGGTTTTAGAAACCGTCTTCTCCAAAATTTGTTTGATCTGCCTATTGGAAATCTCAGCTTGCCCGCTCGTTGTGGAATGATAGGGCGTAGAAAGTTTATGGTTGATTGAATATTTTCTCATCAAAGTCTCGAAAGACCGATTACAGAAATGCATCCCGTTGTCACCAATTATAGCGCGAGGGTGTCCGAATCGCGAAAAGATATTTTCTTTAAGGAACTTAATAACAACCTTGTTGTCATTAGTGTGACATGGTATCGCTTCCACCCATTTCGAGACGTAATCAACCGCTAACAAGATATATAAATTCCCAAAAGAGTTGGGAAAAGGGCCCATAAAATCAATTCCCCAAGCGTCAAAAATTTCCACAACCTAAAGAGGTTGAAGTGGCATCTTATTTTTTCGAGAAATCTGACCCGTGTGTTGACACCGTGGACAAGTTTTGCAATGATCATATGCATCTTTAAATAATGTAGGCCAGTAAAAACCATATTGCAAAACTTTCTCCGCCGTTTTACATGGACCAAAATGATCGCCACATGCCTAATCATGACAAAAAGATAATACACTCTTGAATTCGTCATTAGGGACACATCTGCGAATGATTTGGTCAGGACAATATTTAAACAAATAAGATTCATCCCAGTAAAAGTGCTTTACTCAGGATAGAAATCGATGATTGTCTTGTTTAGACCATTCGCTTGGAATAAGTCCCGTTGCTAGATAATTCACAATATCCATGAACCAAGGTTCGCAGGATACGGTCAAGAGTTGTTCGTCAGGGAAAGAGTCGTTTATAGGCAAGGTCACTGTAGGTGAGGAAGAGATGCGTGAAAGATGGTCGGCTACTACGTTTTCACATCCACTCTTATCTCGTATAACAAGATCAAATTCTTGTAATAACAGGATCCAACGTATTAACCTACCCTTACCATCCTTCTTCGATAAAAGATGTTTTAGGGTGGAGTGATCGGTGTAAACCACTATCGGTGAGCCAATCAAGTAAGGCCTGAATTTTTCTAATGCAAATACAACTGCCAAGAGTTCTTTCTCGGTAGTTGTATAGTTAATTTGGACATCATTCAAGGTCTTACTTGCATAATAAATTGCATGTGGCATCTTATCAATGTGTTGTCCTAAGACTGCACCAATAGAAAAATCTGATGCATCACACATTAGCTCAAACGGGTGGTTCCAATCAGGAGATGATAGAATGGGGGCTGTAGTGAGAGATCTTTTAAGTGAGTCAAAAGCAGCCTCGCAATCCGAATCGAAGTGAAATGTTATATCCTTGGCCAAGAGAAGAGTTAAGGGTCTAGCAATTTTGCTAAAATCCTTAATGAATCTCCTATAAAATCCTGCATAATCAAGGAAGGATCGTATATCTTTGACGCATTTGGGATGAGGAAGGTTGTGGATGACATCTATTTTAGCTCTGTCTACCTCAATGCCTTTTCTTGAAATGACATGTCCAAGCACGATACCTTCTTGGACCATGAAATGACATTTTTATCAATTCAAAGTTAAGTTCTTATCCTTACAAAAGATAAGAACCACGTCAAGATTACATAGGCAATCCTCAAAGAAGTACCCAAATATAGAGAAATCGTCCATAAATATCTCCAGAAAATTCTCGACCATGTCTGAGAATATCCCCATCATACACCGCTGAAATATAGCGGGAGCGTTGCATAACCCAAAGTGCATGCGTCTATAAGCAATGGTACCAAAAGGAAAAGTAAATGTTGTTTTATCTTGATCCTTTTCGGCAATAGGGATCTGGTTATAGCCAGAGTATTCGTCCAAGAAACAATAATATTCATGCCCAGCTAATCGTTCCAACATCCGATTAATGAAAGGTAGAGGGAAATGATCTTTACTCGTTGCGGCATTGAGTTTCCTATAATCAATACATACACGCCACTCAGTTTGGGTGCATGTTTGGATCAACTCATTGGCCTTATTAGTTATGACCATGATGCCAGACTTTTCAGGGACTACATGAATATGACTTACCCATTGGTTATCAGAGATTGGGTAAATTATACCACTATCTAGGCACTTGACGATTTCTTTCTTTACCGCCTCTTTGATGACGGGATTTAACTGTCTTTGTGGGTCTCGGGTTGGTTTGGTTTCATCTATCAAATATATATGATGTTCAACAATCAAGGGACTAATCCCTTTGATGTCTGCCATTGTCTAACCAAATGCTTGCCGATTTGATCTCAAAACCATCAAAAGAGCGTTTTCTTGCTCTAACGCTAGAGAAGCGAATATGATCACGGGCAAAGAATCATTCTCACCTAAATATGCATATTTAAGATGAGACGGTAGTATTTTGAGATCTAATGTAGGTGGAGAAACGATAAAAGGTGGGGTAAGGGAATGATACTCGGACTCCCTAAGAAGTTCATAACTTGCGTAGGATATTGACTCGGAAAGTGCTACTGACTTTTGCGATGAGTCAAAAGGTTCGAACTCGAGGGTGGACTCGTCAAAGGCGTCCTCACTATAATAATTTGCTAGATCAAACAATGATGTACTAGTGTCGTCGAGATCATTATAGCAAAATTCCTTAACTTTGCTGCTGTCGGAAGCTATCTCATTGACAGAACAGACATCAATTTGATGAACAGAAGGTTCACATGGTTGAATTCCTAGCTTGTAAATATTAAACTCAATTGTCATCTTTCCGAAGGATAAGTTCATAGAACTGTTACGACAATTAATGACAGAGTTGGAAGTGGCTAAGAAGGGTCGACCGAGAATCACCGGAATTTGGTTTCGTAGGTTCACTACAGGCTGTATATCTAGAACAATAAAGTCCACGGGGAATATAAATTCCTTGACTTTTATCAACACATCCTCTAGCTCACCCCTAGGTTGGGTGATAGATAGATCTGCCATCTGGAGAGTGCAGTGGGCAGGTTTCAACTCTCCAATACCTAACTGCTCGTAGACAGAATAAGGAAGCAAGTTAACACTAGCGCTAAGGTCGAGTAGAGCACGGTTGATATTTTTACCCCCAATAGAAATAGATATTGTATGACAGCCGGGGTCCTTACGTTTCTTAGGTAATTGATGGGTAAAAGTTGTGCTTACATTACTCATCATGAATACCTTTTTAGGCACTTGAGTCTTTCTCTTCCTAGTGCACAAGTCCTTAAGTATTTTTGCATAAGCTGGAACTTATTATATAGTATCTAAGAGAGGGATATTTATGTTAACCTGTTTAAACATTTTCATAATCTTTTCCATTTGTGGACTTGGTTTGTTTCCCCTTAACCTATTTGGATAAGGAGCTTTATCAATAAGAGTTGGGTCCAATATTGGAGAAGATCGAGGGGGGTGGAACGGATCCCCGAATTGGAGATGGGATCATGTTAGGTTGACTCAAGGAGATGGGCGGAGGGTTCGGTCCTAGAGGAAAACGGAGAATAGGCTCGGAAGAAGATGGTAGAATAGACGAAATAGGGTTAGAAGTGGAAGCCGGGGTATCATTGATTGATTCCTCATTATCAACATGTTCACCGATTTGGTTGTTCAGCACTCTTCCCGATCTCAACATGGTAATGGCATTTACATTATGATGTTGTGAGTGGCCAGGATTCGGTAGGGGTTGAGATAGAAGTTTCCTTTTATCTCTAGCACTCATCGCGGCATTTAATTGTGCAATTTGTGCTTCTATCGATGTTATACTCTCACCGTGGGAGGCGGAGTCCCTTGTTAATGTTTGGATAGAAGACTTTATATCATCCGACGTTTGCATGGAATGTTTCATAAACAAATCTAAGGTTCGTTCGAGTGCAGAGGAGTTTTCGGTACTGGACGTTTGGAAGGAATTATTATAAGGTGCAGAATTGTTGGCTGGATTTTGAAAATTTGTGGTTGAAAGGGGTGCCGACTCTGTGGTAGTTGCTGTTGCTGTGGAGGAACCCTTTGATAGTTATTTTGGTTTGGAACTGTATTTTGAGTTTGAGTTTGGTGTTGGTTCCCGGAAAAATTAGGGTGATTCCTCCAACCCTAATTATATGTAAAAGAATAAGGATGTTTCTAGGTCGCTGCTGAAAGCAGCATTAGTGCGTTCTTGACCTTGAAACGGAGAATTCAAAGGACATTCTTCCATCAGATGTGATGGATATAAACAACATCCATACATGGTTTTAGGGAGCATCACCCGGTTTAAGGAGGCTAATAAAAATTTGTTTTCCATAGCTTCGAGTTTCTTTTGCATCGCTGTCATTTCGGCTTTTACTGTGATGGAAGTATCAAGCTGATGGATACCTCCCCTAGATGATGGTGGTTTAACGCTTTCCTATTGCAAAGTGTGTTTAGCAAGATCTTCCAGAAATTTCCAGGCTTCACCATCGTCTTTGGACATGAAATTGCATTGACACGTGGTTTCAAACATCTTCTTTATCGCTGGAGTAATGCCCTCATATATAATTCAGCACAGATCCCATCTATAGATTCTATAATGAGGACATTGAACAAGTAGATCCTTAAACCGTTCAAAGCATTTCCAAAATGGTTAATTTGGAAGCTGGGTAAACTGGTTGATTTCGCTCCGAACACGAGCGGTCTTATGATTGGGATAAAATTTCTTAAGGAGTGCTATAACGAATTCATCCCAATTGGAAATAGAGTGCGCGCTTGTGTTAGAAAGACATTTTTTGGCTAAATCGCACAATATAAACGGAAGAAGACGTAAACGCATAGCATCCACAGAAAGTTATGAAGTGCCCATCATAGCATATACGTTTTCGAATTTTGTGATAAAAACGTATGCGTCTTCAGACTCAAGATCGTGAAATTTAGGCAAAAGATTGATAAAGTGGGGGTTGATTTCAAAATTATCCCCATTGGCTGGTGGAATAGAAAGACAAGTAGAAAGAGGGCCGCATATAGGGTAGCATCTCTCTTGGAGACTGATACGCGATGGATTCTGCGTACCTGCGGGTGGTGGCAGTGGTGTTATTAAAATTTGATGGACAACCGTCCATCTCGGTCGATGTTGTGGGTGGTGGGGAAAAAGAAATTGAAGAAGTACCGACATCGGAGTCGATAGAAGAAACGCGGACAAGACGGGCACTAGAATCTCGTGTCCAGCCGGGCATGCACTAAGCGGGTTTAGCGCAAAGGGCAACGTTTGTGAAAATTACATAAAAGAAAAGTTTGTTTTGAAAAAGACGGATTTAGACAAATCACAAAAATGCACAATCAACCCTAGATCTAAGTCACCTAGGTCAAGTCACTAGACCGCTCCTAGACTTCCAGAGGACAAATCGCAGAATCAATTCTCTATTATCTCTTTATCCCTCTTATGGCCAGGTAAGTGGGAGGTATCCGGTATACGAATTACCGTAAATAGCGGGCCTAATTAAGTAACCACTTTCCTTAGACACACTTGCCAAGACAACACAAAAAAAATGCGGATAAGCAGTAGATTACCCACGACCCTCTTCTGTCCTAAATGAGCGTGACGGTCCTTAGAGTCTTAGTCTAGATATTTTTTAATTAATGAAGAGTGATGCTGATACTAGTTTTGTGATTTGTGGGGCATAGGAAGGGTAATGAAATCCCCACCTAATCTGAATTTGTTCTTTGCCCTTTAATTTTCCGTATTCTAATATGCAAAAACAAAACACGCAACAAGAATTTTTTAAGCGGTGAATTTTTTTTCTGCAAAGAATCCCACAGAAAAATTGTTATTGGACTTTTCAGAGGAGAGAAGAAGATAGAAAATATACCAGAGAAACCTGAAGCTCTAAACCACCAAAACCACCGTGGTTCCGCCGTGAGAATGGCTTTCTTGCCGCTGTTGCGCGGCCAAGTTGAGGGTTCTTTGAACGATTTTTTGGTACGGGTGCTTCCCTTACTCCTATAGTCTTGATGACTGCTTCTGAATCTTTGTCTCTCTGCTACAGTGATTCTAGATCCCCTTGCAAAAAATTCGCATACTAATCGTTAAGCACAATATGTGTTCTTCATTTATATTTTGATGGAATAATAATATTTCAACCCAAATAACAAAAAAGAAAAATTACGTACGTATCTCCGGCAACGACGCCATTTGATTGATCTATGATTTTGTGAAAGAAAAAGTAGTAGTAAAAATAACAGCAATCAATAACGGTGTCGCGTGTAGCGAACCTTTAGTGAGTACGGGTCGTCCTCTGAGATTCGTGGAATTTTATAGTTCTTGCTTTAGATCGGTTGAAATAAATAGAAAAGAGAAAATCAAGAAAATCAAGAAGACAGTTTCAAGAAAATCAAGAAAATAGTTTCAAGAAAATCAAGATAATGGTTCAAGATCTAATTGAATTATCAAGAAAATTTTATATGAAGAAGGCTTGTAGGATTCTTTAGGATTTAGTAGCCATGGATGACTAATAAAGATTACTCCTCTTATCTACTGATAGATTTAAAACTAGATTGATGGCGATGAATGAGGATTAGGGTTCTTTGGAAGAAACTAGGGTTTCTCCTCTATTGACCCTTGTCCTTTCATTGATCTCCATTCATGTCTAGCTCTTAGCAAAAGGATCGTCAATCTCATCTCAAATCGTGGTCGAGATTATCAAGAAATTGATATCATGCCCGATAAGGATGTTGATGATTCTTTTGTTAAAATTTATAAACTTCATAAGACTTAAAAGGAGTATATAATTTTCCCACCTATTGATCTACCATAATCCTACGAATCCTATCAAGCGGAGAATTACTCGCACATCGTGAAAATAAAAGAAAGAATAGAGAAAGAATTCATAATGCGGAAATTAAAAGAAAGTGGAATTAAAACTAATGATCACCTTTATTACTCAACTTCACAATACATTTCTTCAATTTTAGATTACAAGAGGAAGAAGAATTGCTCTCGATCTCTGCCTCGAAGAAGTAAATGTTCCGTCGATCTTCACGTCGCTTGATCACCTCGAGTCTTGGACCTGTCTTGGATCGCTTGCTCGTTGACGATGATTGGATTCGTGTAAAGGAGACTTGATTGATATCGCTTGATGAATTTCTCAATGATTTCTTGATCTTGAATCTTAAGTTCGAAGATTCTTGATCTTAGATCTTAGATCCCCTTTTGAGATTGGTTTTTTGATCTTTGGAATTGATTTTTTTTAGATCATTAGATATATTTGATATGTAGCCCTCGGTCCTTTTTATAGTCCCAAAGCCAGTAACAGAAGCCCCTAACAAACTAAGTTTGTTACGACGAAGATTCAAGAAAACTCTCGAACCTTGACTCCTTGAATTGGCCGCAGATCCGCGGCGACTCGGCCTGACTTGGCCGCGGTTCCGCGGACTAATGGTGAGTCCTTTGCTTCAAACTTCTGGAGTATTTTTTTGTTGGTATTTGGGTATTTCTTTGATGTCTGGAACCTTCTTATCTCTTCTGAGTATCTGCCAGTATTTGATTCTTCGACTTTATTTACTTTATAGGCAGATTCTTGATTCCTGATATCTGACCTGAGCTAATCTTGCAGAATATCTTCAATGAACAATGTTAGTTATATTTGAGATTCAATTTATTATGCGTAAAATATTAAACATACCATTTCCTTCATAATGTTGATTATAATATATAAACACATGGTAAATGGTATTTTGTAGATGAACTTCTAATATTTGTTATATTTATAATAAATGCCTTTAGATGATTAAGAAAAGTAAGGAAATTGTTATGTTAAAAATACAATATTTTCGACCGAACAATGCGCATGTTACACTTACACCGATTTGCCAGCTCACACTCATTCATCATCGGTAATTGCCATGCCACTTAGACAGTAGGACTTCCATATCATGATATTAATCTTAACCGTAAAAGTACACTCATTGTTCAGCACTATCATAGTACATGCTTGCATGATATACTTGACATGCTCATATTACTGTTCTATATTTGCATACATCGTACTTTATGGTTACCTGCATTGAGGTGCTGTATTTATGAGATCTCTAGATTTGAGAACCGTGGTTATATTTCAAAAGAAATTATGTATTGTTTTAAAAACGCGGTTTCTCTTGATATGATATTTCATGTCCAGCATGAGTTTTCTCGGTTCTGAGTTATGAGCATACCCGATTCGAGGAGAGAGGAGGCACCGTCTGCGGGTTCTTAGTGGACCCGATATGGTACCCGGGACAAGAAGCTCAAGATATAGACGATGAGCTTGGCTGGGGGAGTACTACCTACCGGTGATAGTTTGGACCTGGCGGTTATCTGGAAGATACCGACCGGAGTCGTGAGATGTACATGAGGGTCGATCAGAGGATGCGGCGCCTGAGATATGAGGATTTACGTGTCGATACTGGACACGGGTTTCATGATGTTTCGAGTGTCAGTGTTGGACACACAGGTTCCATGATATTGATGTGTTGTTGATGGACACATGTTGGTTGATTTTCCTCATATATACAGGCATTTGATTCAGATGATTGTTGTTACATGTTATTGGTATTGATTATATTGTTGATACATATGCATACATGGACACCCTAGAAACTTAGTATTACCTTCATGATACAGTATGACCTAGAAGTCGCTATTTATTTGATTTTTACCTGCTCATGTTTTCTACTCACGAGTTGGGAACTCATCCCCGTTGTGCGACAGTTTTCTTGCAGGTTCAACCGCTTGGATCAGTAGCGGTATCGTTGGCACACAGCTTGCTTTCAGGGTGCTTTGCTATGGTAGGTGGGGCACATTGGATTGTGCCCACTCTTATATTTATTTATATCGTATCTAGATAAACTCCATCAATCAGAAACAATACTTTGTATATTGGTAGACCTAGTCAGACTTGTGTTGCGAGACTTAGAGCGTTGGGTGTATGTTCGCTTCTTTTGAGGTTTTGATGTCTAGCTTTATTATTTGTTTCTTTCTGTGTTTGATCTTCACCGTTGGGCGTCGTATATATATTGCTTACTTGCGTGGTTGTGTTTCTGCCGATTGGCAAAGAGCTAGCTCTCGCTTGGGGATGCATATATATATTGCTTGTATGTGGTTTTGGATCAAAATATACAAGGGAGATGCTGCCCAATTTTTTTTTAAAACGAAAAAAAATTTCAACTATAGTATAATCTACTTGTATTTTCATATATCATTATCTATGTATTTAAAGAAAAACTTGATTTCATTAAACCTTTATTTCAAAACTGCACCTCCACTATTTTCCGCAAAAAGGTTTAGATTTCTGGGCTCCGGCTTACTTGAATTACGTTACGCCTTTAGACGTTGCATGATTTAAGTGCCGTCCACGAGCTAAATTTCGTGTCTTGACAAAGTTGGTATCAAAGTGTTAGGTTTAACCTTGGTTCGAGTTTAGGCTTGACCATACTGAACTTAGAATTGACCGAGGGGGTATTAGACCCGAACTTTCATCACGTAGGTTGACCTTGATTGATGGAGTAGGTAGCTTGAGTAGAGTGACGTACCGTGTGTATGTTCTGTGGCATGCTTATGAGACGCTGCACTGCAAAAGTGACCTTAAGATGCACATTCTTGAGATCCGTACTTCTATTCGTTCCTATGATCATACTCCCATTGATTCCATTCCTCCCTATGATCATATATCCATTTTGGACCTGTTGATTCCTTTCGTTTCTTTGATCTATCTTCATTGATACCTGCTTGAGGTTCCTATCACCAAGGTGTTGAGCGCAGATGGAGCTGTTGCTAGAGTTGCAGTCAAAGCGAGCTCGTCACGGACGAGGGCTGATCATGATGTTTTCTGGTGACATAGGGACGTATCGGTATAGTGTTTGTGTTGAGATCTCTCACTGAAGTGAGTGTTCGGATCTGCACTGGATGATCGGGCTATTGAGAGCGACTACCAGATTGAGAGGACTGTTGATGTACAGTCTACCCCAGAGATCGCTATGTTGTCTACCGTGCAGATAGACGACCCGGCTATTGCTGAGATTGACGGGATGTAGCCTCCAGAGTTTTTAGAGCTGAAACCACTGGAGCTGTCAGACAGAGATGTGATAAAAGACCGCTAGTCCATCTTGAATGGAGTGACCAAGATGATTCGTCTAATTGAATGCGCCGACGCAGGATCAGTTAAGTTGAAGAATTCCAGTTTGAAGGATTTTACTCAGATCTAGAGTAAATCAATCAAGAGAGAATATTGTTCGTTGGATGCTCTGATGTGAGATCAGTAAGTTGCCCAGCTTCAGATAGAAGGACCTCACCCAGATACGTTATGAGTTGATCGAGAACGGACGAATGAAGCGTATTCTTCCGATAAATTGGACGAGTTCCCGAGAACGCTATCGGCTAAATATCTTCCATAGAGTGGTGAAGATACCCGAGTTCGTAATTTCGAGTCCGTGTGAGAGACTCCGGATTGATTGTAGCCGAGAACGAATTGCTGTACTTAGCCGCAATTTATGACATCGAAGTGGATGATGATGAAAACGGGTGGAACAAGAGATTCGTGCGAGATATTAACGAGCTGTGTTACTCCCCATTGGTTCCAGAGGATTGATATGTATGCAGAGGCGTTGGATACGACCGATACCAGAGGAAAGCCATGCTAAGGACGCAGCTGTCCAGTTATGAGAAAAAGGAATGAGTAAAGAGTGCCGACCTCCATATAGTCCAGCAAAGGTGAGATCAGGAGAGACCTAAGCAGGTTCTTCCAGTAGGCCATAGCGATAAAGTTTGCACCAGGATCTGTTGTATCACACATATTCAGAGGGCCAGATGCCGTCACCAGTGACGTGCTTCTTTACGAGTAGTCATATTAAATGTCCAAGAGATGATCAGAGGAGTACCAGAGAGGAGCTGTTTCGTTATTATACCCAACCGAGCCGATGAGCAGAAATATTATGGGATTAGTAATCCACAGAGAAAATAGGGACCCGGAGACAGAGGACGCCAGACCATAAGCAAAAGGCAAGCGAATGTTCTTGCTCTGCCAGCTTTGGGCGCACCGGTATTTTTCGACATTGAAGGAGGTGTACCTCAATGTCATTTTATTGAGATTCACGTTTTGTGATCCAAGTATCACACTTTTATCGCTTGGACTTTGAGTTTCGTTGATTGGGTTTCGTGATATTATGTTTTCGTGCACCATGGCTATACATACTAGATATTTTCATCTGTGCACAGTCATTGCACTTGATTTATGTTTTATACACCGTTACATTGGTTTGTGATTTGTGCATATCCATTGCACTTGATATCGATTTTGTGCCTTGGCTGCACGTAGTTATGGCTCTATGTATTTCAATGCAGTCGATTTGATTTCGTGCATGTTATATGCACTTGACTTTGACTTATGCACTCGGTATAGCTCATATGTGCTTGCAGTGTATTGATATGGATATTGTGCACACATTTGCACACATTTATGATTTTATACACCTTTACACGCTCGGTGTTGCTTGCTGCTTGCTGGTCTCGACTGTTAATAAGAAAAAAAGGAGGATTCAATAGCTGGGGATTCCTTCTCCCTCAAAGCTATTCTGATTCACTTATGCGCATTTGAGACAGTTATGAGTTATCGGGCACCTAGTGCCCCTGATTTAAGTTTTCATGCATTTGTTGCACTAGATTATGTTTTCGTGCACCGTTGCACTTGACATTCATTTTCATGCGCTTTACTGCACTTGATGTTTTCGTGCGGACCTGACACACTTGATTTAGATTTTCACGCACATTGGGCGCATAGGATGAAATTTTGTGCACACTAGATGCACTCGATTAAGATTTTCGTGCACTCTAGATGCACTTGATGTTGTTGTCGTGCACACCCGTTGCACTTGATAGATGCTTTCGTGCACATCCGTTGTACTTAGTTTTGCTTTTGTGCACCTTCGTGTCACTTGTTTTTGGCTTTGATTTCCGTGCGCACCAGACGCACGTGATACTAGATATGCCTTTTGAGGCCGATTTTACTCATGAGCATCGTATTTTTCAAGATTGGTACTATAGTATATATTAGCCGAGCATGACTGACCTGAGGACAGTACCTGAGTACTTTTGCATGCATAAAAGTTTACCAAGAGGTTTTCAAAAGGAGTTATAGCTCGTTAATTCCTACGTGTCTGTGAGTGACACGAACTTTTACAAAGGAAAACCTTCTGGGATATTTTAAAAAGGCGGGACGTATATTTTGAGCAAGACATATATGAACATATATTTATTACTTTACAAAAGAGCATCCACCACTTGTGTCGTGAGCTACGCATCGCACGGCGGTTCGGAAAATCTTTTCGCATGTGTTTTATTCGGTTTTTAGAGGATTTTACAAGGATACATACTATATACGTATTATGATTTTGACTATAGTATATTTGTATCTCAGTAGTAGATTTCGAGATTTGTATCTCCATTATAACTCCAGTGATTGCGTGACGCTTGACGGAGTTTGACTTTGAGTTTCACATTCGTTTTTATACGCACACAATGCGCTCTGGTATTTCTGAGTATTCCGTGATTTTGGAGCCCCGTTGATTTGAACAAGATTATTGAAATATTTTAGTATCTGGGGGTTTAAATTTAAATTCGTGGACCGAATTTATTTAAGGGAGGAAGATTATAACATTTCAAAAATATAAAATATTATTTTTGGAATTTAAATAATAAAATAATATATTTCGCGAAACTAGTCGATTTGCGAATTGGGGTTTTCGTAAAATGGTATAATTATATACCAATAATTGGAGATTAAAATGATTTATTTATTAAAATGATATTTATAGGATTTGGGCATTTTTATAATTAATTATATGCAAGTTTATACTAAACTTGATTAGTGCACTACTAATCACAATTAGGCCAAATCCATACTTTTAAATATCCATGGCTAGTGTACCATGGCATGTTGCATTTTGTTACATGTTGTTCATTTGTGTTTGTTTCATTTGCATTGTATTTTGTTTTGTGAGAAAAAGAAAAGAAAAAAGAGACATGATGACTTTGAGGAGAGAGAGGGGACACACTTATGACACTTAAGCATGGGCATGTGAGAGAGAGAGAGAGAGGGTGTAAGGCTCCTACAACCCTTGACCATCCTCATTCATTTTCTTCACTTCATTCTTCAACTCCTCCTCCTTCCTCCACCTCCTTCCTCCACCTCCTCCAGCTCCATGGTTCATCCCCAAAACCATCTCAAAACCCCACACACCCTTCATTAAATATGACCACAACCTCATCCTCCACCCTATGGCAAGTTCAAGTTTGGATTTTGAAGACTTTAGGCAACCCAAGAATTTTCTTAAGTTGCCAAATAAGGTAATCCCTACACTTTTAGTTAAGTTGTTTATGTTTAGTATATCCTAATTTAGTTTAGAGTTCGAATTAGTTAGATTTATGATCATGGAAATTTCCAAGTTGATGTTTAGGGGATGTGTGGACTTGTGATGTGGTTATTGAGGTTTAGTGAGGGTTTACAAGACCTTAGAGATGATTTCTGACCTGGACCAAAGACTAGAACCCAAATACGAACTTAGAATTTTTCCCGATGTTGGTTTTCTTGAATTGTAACGCTCAGATATAATCTGGAGCAACCTGGGATGTTTATAAGAAAATCAAATAAGTACAGTGACCTAGATAAAGCACTAGAAAACCACCACCAGAATACGAGACCCAACCACCAATGTAAAAACGGCGACGCCGGGTATTTTTGGTTTCTCGCCGGCTAAAGGTAGGTGTCTAGTGTTGGGGTTTTTCCTGTAGCTCACTTACCTTATAACCTAGCTACTGTATTGTTAGTTTTATCCTAGACTACCTGAGCTAGAATCTGGGAGCTTTTTGAGTTGGTTTTGGCAATGTTTTTCCGCTATTTGAATTCTTGGTTTTGATATTTGAAATTGGATTTGGTCGTTGGACATTTGTACGTCAACGACGAGGGTTATTTGGTTGTTCTTGCATGCGTAAGTTTTAGATTCTAACTTATAAGAAATTCGTGTTCCGTATCGGTTTTCGGACATTGATTTTAATAGCATTACGATGTGTTTTGATTGTAGGTACCTTCGCGTGGACTTCCGAGACGACGAAACACATCGACTTCGGCTATGCGAGGAAATTAGCAGGTGAGTAGATTCATATCTACGAGGGAATTCGGGTGGATGGCGTATAGCACCCCCGCAACCTTTATAATGGAAACCGACATATATAAACTATAGTTTGGATGAAACCTTTATATAATCTCATGGATTAGATCAAAGGATTTAGCATGAAATGATATGATAGATAAGGATGACTCGGATTGATATATGAGGATATGAAATGAGGATGTGAATCGTGATATATATGTAATTGAAAGAGGAGAAGTATGAGATTTATAGTGGCATGATATGAGATCGATATCGATGTGACATGAGATCGATAAATACGATATAAGTTGAGATAGATTGTTTCCCCCAATCAGAGCAAAACTCTGTTCAAATTTCAAATTTTGAAATGAAGCAGCGCCGGCGCTGAGAGTCAAAGAATCTGTGGAAGCGCACCACGTGCAAAGCACGTGAGCGCTAGCGCTAAGAGTGCTGCACTCTAAGCAGCGGACCACGTGCAAAGCACGTAAGCGCTAGCGTTAAGAGCGATGCACTCTAAGCAGCGCATCACATGCAAAGCACGAGTGCGCTAGCGCTGGAACTAAATATTCCCCACCGTTGGATCAAAGATCCAACGAAAATGATTAAAAATCATCAATTGACCAGAATAAAATTCTGTTATGAAAACATTCCTCGCAATCTTTCCAAACAGGAAAGATTGTGCTCTGAAAATTAGAGCACCATTGGATCAATGATCCAATGGTGATTAAAAATCACCAAGATACAGAATAAATTCTGTATGGGAAAAGATTTCCCAATCTTGTTAAAAATAAGAAGACTGCCTTCGGTAAAACAGAAGCCCGGGGATCAATGATCCAACGGTAGGAAACATTCCCAAATCAATTAGAGAAAATATCTCTTAAACTGATTCAACAAATCAGCTTGCCCTATATAAGGACCCCAAGACTTCAAGTCTCACACAGAGGAACCCCCCTATAAACTTTGAGAAACTTCAGAGAGAAAAGCAAGCTCTCGGCAGAAGAACTTTTCTTCAAGGTAAAAACAGAGAGATAAAAAATCTCATCAGGAAAAGAACTTAGTTCTTATGCTAGATCATAGATATTTAAGACAAATTTTCTTTCACAAAAGAGATTATAACATCTCATTATAAAAAGGGGGGAGAATAATTCAATTCTCTTAGGATCACATATCCATAAAGGCAAACCCTTTCACCAAAAACATAAGAGATTGAAACATCTCTTATAAAATAAGAACTTTGTTCTTGGATCCATGAGACAAAGTCTCCTATAAGAGAGAATTGATTCTCAGAGCGCGGAGCTGCCTATAAAGAGCTTCAGCGCTCCAATTAAACAAAGCGCCCCAGCACTCCAAATCTAGTGCACAGCGCTGCTGAGCCTTAGCGCTCCAAATTTAAAGAAGCGCTCCACGCTCATTGTCTGGCGCACTGCGCCAAGCGCGCCACATGCTCCTCACGTATGCGCTATTTCATAGAAGCCCTCAGCGCTCCAAGTCTGGCGCACAGCGCCAAGCGCACCATGTGCTCCTCACGTGTGCGCTACTTAAACAGAAGCGCTCCGTTGTCTGGCGCACCGCACCAAGCACGCCACATGCTCCTCACGTGTGCGCTATTTCATAGAAGCGCTCTGCGCAAATAGTCTGGCGCACAGCGCCAAGCGCGCCACGTGCTCCTCACGTGTGTGCTACTTAACAGAAGTTCTCTGCGCTCATTGTCTAGCGCTCAGCGCCAAGTGAGCCATGTGCTCCTCACGTGTGCACTGAGAGAGCATAAACTGTTCTTTAAATGATAAGAGCCCCAGAGCTATAATGAGTGCTCAACATTCAATAAAAGACAAAAGTTGTCAAGACCAATGCTCATCATTGTTAAATGAAAAAGGACCGAGCCTAATTAAATGTCCAACATTTCAAATGAATGGGTCGAGCCCAAAATGGCCACAGAATCCTACCTCAGATTAATTGAGCCCATATGCTCATAAATCTTTGATCTTAGTCCCAAATTGGACTACAGATCTCCCAACCAATATTGGTTCAAGGGTACATCTCTTCACTCCTCTGATATTTGTCGTTGTAATCCTTCAACGTTTTCAGAGAGATGACAGGTCCCGACAACCAGAAATTTCATGGACTGTGGGGTCCTTAAACTCATGGACTATGATGTCCTTAAACTTTACAGACTATGATGTCTCTAAACTGCTACGGATTGTGGGGTTCTTAAGCTCATGGACTATGATGCCCTTAAACTTTATAGACCATGGCATCTCTAAACTGGACCATAACGTCCTTAAACTAAAACGACAGAGCCCAAATGCTCTTTCGCTGGATCTAAATGATCCTAAAAACCCTGTTAAGTATATCTTAGTCTAAAATTAGACTAACGTATCCTGAACAAATGGTTAAGTTGATCTTAGTCTAAAATTAGACTAATGTATCATTAACGAACGTTTAAGTTGATCTTAGTCTCAAATGAGATTAACGATCCCTAAACCAAAACCCAAATCTAAGAAAATACAGATTTGGACTAATCCACGTCCTATGGGCGACAACATAAATTAGTCTCCGTATACAATCCACGGGCAACCAAAAATAAAACAAACACACAGGACATGAAGTGACCATCTGGAGAAGGAGAAAGTGGTTACCGCGGTGCGGTAGCGTAATTAACTGCAGGGGCTTGCGCCTGCAGGGAAGAGCGTCCCCATAATAAAAAAGCCCTCAAATGAGGGGGAATCTGACAAAGTCTGCTACAATAGCCGCATCCATCTAAACCTCCGATACACGGTGCCATAAATCAACTTGGCTGTAGGGTTCCTAGGCACACTAATGAAGTCTCACAAGTGATCAAACATGCCCAATTGAAATTTTACATGTGCCGAGAAAACCTAACACGGATCGTTAACTAGATATATAGGCTATGCGATGCAAGTAAAAGAGTTTATCTAAAAGGAAACGGGCTACAACCTTTGTAGATCCGGTCCACCACATCCTAAGCTCCGCGATGATGTCCCTCCGCTGTCCAAATCGTATTCCGGACTCTAGCATCGGCTTCATCGAGGAAATGGGCGGGCTTGGTCGTCGGCTTCGATGCCGAAGATGATCTACGTCGAGGCATTACTAGATCAAGCTCCCACTTCACCAAGTCATGAAACTTGTGAAGAAAACACCCTATACTACTTGGTAAGAGGTAGAGGATGAAGAAATAGGAAGTGGGTAGACTTTAGATTTGGATTTCTCACACTTTTTCATCAATCACCATTGATGTAGCAAGCTTTCTTCATGAAAGAAGAAGATGAAGAAGAAGATGATGATATATATCTTAAGTGTTTTTAAAATAAAAACAATATGATACTTATCATAATCACAACCATGGTTTAGTGTAGAGATTTAACTAAGGTTAGATGAGTGGTTAGGGTTAAAGAAGAGACAAGAATGGTGGACTTGTTCAAGACTTCAAGAAGCTTCAACAAAAAACAAACTAAGCCACCATTTCTTTTTCTCTTTATCATTTTCTTTTTCCAAAATAAACAAAAAGAATAAATAAATGATTAAGTAAATGAAATGAAACCTTAACCACTAACTAACCATGGTTTAATACTTTACACAAAACCAAGCTAGAATGTATCATCAAACATGATACAATCATGTGCACAAAAAATATATCACATATACAATGTGCACAATTCAAGTGAGAAAATCCATTTAAAGTGAACCAATACTAGTTAATGCAAAGTAATATATCAAATATATAATTATACATTAAATCATTAAATCAACACCTGATTCAATGATCCGGTCATGTCGCATATAACCGGCTAGTATCCAATGTATCGGCTTATCGAATCAATCCTTAATTCGATAACTAGGTTATATCGCATACAACCATTCGACACATTCATCGCGAGAATGAAATACGATATCACATACACGCATTATTCTCGGTCCCGCACATATCTCATATGCGCTCCTATTTCGTTTCGCTTGAGCCAGGAAACCTCTGTATAGGACTCTAAAGACTCGTCAATACGCCGGCAGCAGGTGATGATCATATCAAACACCCACAAGCCGCAAGCGGTCTGCTAAACGTAACGGCCACCCGGGTATTGAGCGATCAGAAGATCGACGAGCAAGCCCGCTCACACTCCTGTGAATCCAACCAGTAACACTTACCGTACAGTCCGGTCTGTTCGTCTGATATGTCGCATATCGCGCCTAGGGGTGGTAAACGTCAGACCCCAATAGCTTGATAAGTCATGCCGACGTGAAGTCCATGACATGTGTGAAACTACTGATAACACTTACCAGTAGGTCACTGCAACCCTGGCCAGGGATTTCCTGTTATGGCCAGTCGAGCATAGCGCAACATCAACCCCCAATACCGGGAGAGACGAATCCCCTCCTATCGCTCATTGCCTCCATGTGAATCGGGACTGTACCCAAAAACCACCTGTTTGCACGACTCAGTAGAGCCGTGGTAGGGTGGAAATCAAAGCACAGTGGGAGACACACAAGACTCTATGACGATCTCGGGTCAACAGACTAAGCTGTACCAGTGTCACCAGAGAACTGCCATCTGACGTGAGGTATAATACCATCTGGGAGTTCTCGGCGAGTCCGTTCAGTGTACCCAGTCTCCACTGAGCACCCGTATACCATCTCTGATGTCAAGCACCAATGGATATGGGATCATCCATCGCCCATCGCATGGGTCGAGAAGATATACGCTAGTCTACTCTGGAATATCGATGCCCCGTCTCGATATTCCCTCGACTAGGAACATTGAAGGATGTACTCATGGACTATCCAGGCTCCACTAGTATGATCTGCATCACAGTCCTGAAAGTCGAGTACACATCCTAAGGGCTTTATCAACATGTAACAGAGAGACAGAAAGTATACACGTTAAGATAAAGAGCAACCAGATAGCGTACTATCATGTCGAGCAAGAAAGTCCTACCTATATATGTCCCAGCATCCACTACAATATACATCCAATGTACAGTAATGGCCTCTAGGGCATACATATAACTAACAATCTCCCACTTGCACTAGGGCCATCTGTAGCAGTGGCTGCAGTATCACATACTCAACCATCCCTTAAAAGTCTCTCTTTGGGAAAAGGCCTTCGTGAGTGGATCCGCCGTGTTGTCCTCTGAGTCTACTCTCCTAACCTCGATCACCCTGGAGATCAACTATCTCCATGATCAGGTGATGCTGCCTCAGAATATGTCTGGGTCACTGATGGGACCAGGGTTCCAGGGCCAAAGCCACAGTTCCATTGTCATACAATGGTAGGAACCTAGTTCATCCTATGAACCAATATACACCCAAACAGCCTCTTTGGTAGTATCTTTAATAGCGATGTTACCAGCCTTTATCTTCTAGTTTGTCACGGTATCTAGCTTGAAAATCTTCCAACATACCGTCCCTTTACTGAGGGTAAAGACAATGCCTGTGACTGACATTCAGTCGTCTTTATCACCCTGGAACACTTCCAGTGATTCTCCCCAGGATCAACTAATACTATCTCATTATAGCTAGTGAGAATCCTAAAATATATTTAGATCTATCTCATAGATCCAAATCTCAGGATTTAGGAGGTATCACTTTGATCCTTTATGGAGAATCTATGTGATAAGAGGAGATCGACCGATCGTAGCATAGGAAATTCCTTTCCTATCAAGAGTATGTTGTCCACGTACAATACGAGGATGACCACTTCACTCTCTACTACCGTTTTGTATATACAAGGTTCATCTACCATTTTGATGATGTCAAATTGTTTGACTAACTCATCAAAACAGATGTTCCAACTCCGCGATGCCTGCTTCATCACATAAAACATCTTGCACACGTTTCCGCTGCTCACACTGTTTACGAAGCCCTCTGGCTGTGTACTTATAGACGCACTCTTCTAAAATATCATTTAGAAAAGTAGTCATGGCACCCAACCACCAGATATCGTATTCATGGTATGTAGCCGTGGCAAGTAGGATCTAGATGGACTTAAACATAGTCCCTGGAAAAGGTTTCATCATTATCCGTGCCTGGTTGATGACGGAAACCTTTAACAAGTCTAGCTTTGAAAGTCTCAACTTTTCCATGTACACCAAGTAATCTTCTCAAGATATACTTGCCCCTGATGGGGATTTAACCCTTCAGATATAGCAACCAAAGTCCATACTTTGTTGGTGTATAAGGATTCCATCTCAGATCACTAAGCATCCAGCCATTCTTACAGAGTCCCTACTCTCGATGACCTGCTCGAAACTGGTTGGGTCATCATCTCATGATGCAATCCTCGCTCCCACTGTCATCGAGAAACCGAGGTATCTCTCAGGCAGGCGAGGAACCCTACCAGATCGGCGGAGAGGCTGAGGTTCGTCGGGGACTATAGAATCCTTCGGTTCTGTCAAATCTTCAGCTGTAGTTTCGAATAGCTGGAACCTTTCCAGTTCTACACAACTGACTTTACCTCGATCTTGTCCGGATTTTTCTTTCGACATAGGCCAGACAACCCCAAATCTTAAAAACTTAAGATATGGGCTCTTCCCTTTCCATATCACATATGAAGTGGTAGGTAACTGATTTGATTCGAACCTAATTCAATAGGTATGCAGCTTCTCAAGCGCATAACACCCAAAAAGGAAATAGGTAACTCAGTAGTACTCATCATAGAGCACACCTTATCATATCGGGTGTGATTGCTCCGTCCCGATATACCATCGTGCTATGGTTTATACGGAGGAGTAATGCTGAGAGAGAATCTCATTTTCTTTTAGAATAGTCCAGGAATGCCATGCACAAGTATTCTCCTCCCTGATCTTATCATAGGACATAATACTTATACCCGTATTTTGGTTCTCTACTTCCAACTTATATTCTGTGAATACCTCAAAAGCTTCGGACTTATGTTTCAACAGGAACATACGACTGAATCTTGAGAGATTATCAGAGAATATAATGAAGTATAAAGAACCAGTCCTGGCATGTGCAGACAGGAGACCTTACATACATCATCATGTATCAGTCCCAAGAGTTTACTAACTCTTTCTCTGTTTCCAACAAACAGAGCTATGGTCATCTTATCTTTATGACATGACTGGCAAGTTTCACAAGATGTAAATTCAAACTGATTTAAATATGCATCTAAAATGTAACTTCAGCCAGTCGGGTCGCATTGATGTGACATAGTCTACAATGCCTCAAGAATGATTCGTTCATTTCTGAACTCTTCCTCTTGTGTGTGTTCTGAATACTAAGAACTGTAGTTTGATTTAGAACGTTAATGCTTTTAGATAACGCGCCTAAACCGATCAACTTTTGATATAGGAAATGTTCAAAACATTATCCATCAATACAAAATTATATCCTTTCTTTACTAATAAAGAGACTGATATGATTTTGTATATCAGGTTCGGTATCTAATAGCATTTGTTCAGAATCAATGTATTCGTAATACAGGGTGACAGTGACCAACAGACTTGGATGCAACACTTGCCCCGTTTTCTGCCTCATGAAACTTATCACCCGTTCTCAGTGTTTTTCTACCTTTTTGTAGCCCTATGTAACAGATTACATATCTGGGATCCTGATCCGGTATCATATACCCAGGATGCAGAGGATACTGAGAAACAGTTCTTTGTAATGAACACACCCGAAGGAGATGCATCATATGCACTTTCTTCGTTTGGGCGGCATAGGAATTCTGGTATTCCCCAATTTCCTGCTCTGTCTTATAACAATTATAAGTTGGAGCGGGACCAACGTTCCCCAGCTTAGTATAACAAGCGGGTTCGGTCAATGCATCCATTTTATTATCTTGATTAAGGCGTGATATGGTCGCTACCTGGAGAGAGAGAGAAGAAAACACTCTGCGTGCGCTCTTGCAAGATCAGATTGGTTATAATTTTATCTAATCAGGATGGCTCCCACTGTTTTTATCAAATCTTCCTTCAAACCCTAAAAGGAAAGACTAGCCGGGATTAATTGCACTCCACAAGTTCGCCAATCTTTCAGCCAGGCCAGTGTCGGTACTTTGAGGGAGGTTCCCCGTGCTTTCGCACGGACCTAATTACAGTAAACCTCGTTTTCCCAGAGGCGTAACCCCGTTGACACCTTTCTAGACACCTACTTGATCGGCTAATTGTAAAGTGCAAAACTCTTCCAGGAGTAACAATTACTCGCAGTGGGTATCGGGATCCAACTCTCACATAGAAGGTATGCAATCTCATTGCAAATTTCAACACTTGAAACTCCCGATAAAGGTTTTTACCCCTAGCACCTATGACCTTGGCTAAGGTCAACAAATCATAGGTACTAGTCAAGTTTTACCCGTCATTTCGTGATTAATTAGACCCATCCACATGACCCTTGGCTAAGGTCAACAAAGCCACATGACTGTCCTAACTAATCGCATCATATGCTGTGTAGGAAGACATCACTTAGCTACCGCACACTACGCCTCGGCTATGGTCGACAAACGTAGCACGAATACTAAGTACTCTACTTCCTAAAATGACGGAGGGTTGCGAATGGTTTTTATAAAAACCTTTAACGCTTTGAACTTGATCTCGTTGCGGAATCAAATGGTTTTTAAACGGAATGTTTTCGAGGCTTTTCTAGTTTTGCTAAAGGGGTCACTCCCGGTGAAGGGATCGTCGGCCCTTTCCTCGTCGAATGAGGTGCTGGATATATCATATATATCACTGTGCAAAGCGGAAACTATAGAAGCGATCAAAGACAAACCGAGGGTTGTAGCATCTGCCAGTTATTGCTAAAGGAGTCACTCCCGGTGAAGGGATCTCAGTCCTTTCCTCATCGAATAAGGTGCAGGATGTTCTATAATGAACACCGCGATGCAAAGCAAGAACTGTAGCTACCTGTTTTTATTTTGAAATTCGATTCCACAACATCAATTAGGTTTATTTTCTTTCATTAATCTCATTAATGAATATCCCATCATTTAAGTCCACCTAAATATCACAGATAAATATAACGTACGCTTATGCCATCCGCATTCGCCTCGATGTCCCGTCTGCACCGTTAGGTTAGGTAACTAACGGCAGAGCGGGGCAGGGCTAGCGCGGGTGTAAAACATAAACAACGTTTATATAATATATCATATATACTATATATAATATCTGACACAGAACATCACATGATCACATCACAGATAAAACACAGCAGAAGATACATATGAAATATTGGATATACTAGGACGTCCGTGTTTTCAATATGAGCCAGTATAAAACACGGATTCCACGGTCGTGATGAATAGCCAATCCCACACCCCTAGACCCCTACGAAAGCGGCAAGTAACCCTACCAATTCTAGAGTTAGGAGACCCGGACTCGACTCCTCGAGTTGGTCTCCCACTGGACCCTAGAACCCGGTTACTTGTGCCCTCCTCCTTGGGTCTATCCTAGTGCAGAAAAGTAAATAATATACAAATGGTGACATCATCCGCAACCTGGAAGTGCCCCAATAAAAGAATATTACAAACAAGTTTTTACATGAATGAAAATGAAAAACACTCATCTCACATAAACCCCCCCCCGGCTATTCGAACACGACGATCCAATATAACATATCCAGCAACACATAACATCACATGCCATCAACATAAGTAAATATATGCATCCCAATTGTCGTTGACATATAGCAACGAAACCGGCGATATCACATATTACACTTACGGTCACAGAAAAGAAAGTGTAAAACTACAACAGTTGGAATCCGCAACCTGCATAGACATCGCATGCCTAATCAAATGAATTCCTTAGACATCACATGCCTAACAATTATAAACCCCGCATTTTAGTCTCAAAATCGAAAACACTTTTCAATATAAAGTCGGGCAATTCAACAAGATTCCCGACATCCTGATCGAATGCTCGTCGCAAACTTCAGTAGGCGGCCGCACCCCCGACGCCGTCGACAAAATGCACCAAGGCGGAACACCGCTGCCGCGAGCACCCGAACGGATGCTTTCGGCGACGGGGTTCTCCTACAGTCACTTGGTCGGGGCTATGGAATGAGGCTGTCTATTAAGTTTACCCGGCGAGTATCCGCGTATGCTACGTGATTGTGACGGACTTTTGATCACATCAAAATCCCGTGGCAACCGATCAAATGAGACCAAACCGCTAGATTTATAACATTCATTCAGTTATCTCATAACTATTTGTGAATTCCAATTATTGTATCACATTCCGGATAAATAGAAAATGCTAAACTTTTCGATCGAACATTCGAACACCCAAGTTTTCCCGAAACAGCTCAACACATGAAATAAGTCTAACAACATTCAGTTCGTGCCTCAGTACCAACGGTCCAGCCGTAGAAGGGTCAAGCCAACGCCTCACATGTGGCACGCCGTACTGCCCCAAACCCGAAGGTTCAAAGGGCAGTTCAAGACGGTCACATAATCGAGTTAAGGTTTGTTGTCTTCTAGAGGGTCCATCGCATTACTTGCACTACTTAGAACGTCGTTAAACTACGGAAAAATCCAACAATTGAAAATTTCCCGGCAGGGGAAAAAGTGGGTATTTATATCCGGTCGAACTTTTTAACATATTCTAAAAAATACCCGGAAAAACACACTGACAAAATTAGACAATCCGATCGATACACCGAGTCCCCAATACAACCCAGAAAATAAAACTCTGGAATAAATATTAAAATATTCCCAGGCAAACCAGCACTAAAAACTAGGAGTTACTGTGAAAATTTAAACAGATGATGGGACAACTTGGCCGCGGAACCGCCGCACAAGCCATGCTTGTGCCGCGGTTCCGCCGCACTCTAGAGGAATCATGCTCTCGAATTTCACAGTAATTCCTAGGAATACTTGCTGATTTTTCTGCATATTTTTAATTCACAAAAATCCACGAATTTCAAAAATGTCAAGAGAGCATGTTAAAATCGGGGTTTCGGGTCGATCGGACTTCAAACTCCGTCTACGCATCGCCAAAGGCTCTAGCTAGGCTCTGATACCACTGTAGGGTTCCTAGGCACACTAATGAAGTCTCACAAGTGATCAAACATGCCCAATTGAAATTTTACATGAGCCGAGAAAACCTAACACGGATCGTTAACTAGATATATAGGCTATGCGATGCAAGTAAAAGAGTTTATCTAAAAGGAAACGGGCTACAACCTTTGTAGATCCGGTCCACCACATCCTAAGCTCCGCGATGATGTCCCTCCGCTGTCCAAATCGGATTCCGGACTCTAGCATCAGCTTCATCGAGGAAATGGGCGGGCTTGGTCGTCGGCTTCGATGCCGAAGATGATCTACGTCGAGGCATCACTAGATCAAGCTCCCACTTCACCAAGTCATGAAACTTGTGAAGAAAACACCCTATACTACTTGGCAAGAGGTAGAGGATGAAGAAATAGGAGGTGGGTAGACTTTAGATTTGGATTTCTCACACTTTTTCATCAATCACCATTGATGTAGCAAGCTTTCTTCATGGAAGAAGAAGATGAAGAAGAAGAAGATGATATATATCATAAGTGTTTTTAAAATAAAAAGAATATGATATTTATCATAATCACAACCATGGTTTAGTGTAGAGATTTAACTAAGGTTAGATGAGTGGTTAGGGTTAAAGAAGAGACAAGAATGGTGGACTTGTTCAAGACTTCAAGAAGCTTCAACAAAAAACAAACTAAGCCACCATTTCTTTTTCTCTTTATCATTTTCTTTTTACAAAATAAACAAAAAGAATAAATAAATGATTAAGTAAATGAAATGAAACCCTAACCACTAACTAACCATGGTTTAATACTTTACACAAAACCAAGCTAGAATGTATCATCAAACATGATACAATCATGTGCACAAAAAATATATCACATATACAATGTGCACAATTCAAGTGAGAAAATCCATTTAAAGTGAACCAATACTAGTTAATACAAAGTAATATATCAAATATATAATTATACATTAAATCATTAAATCAACACCTGATTCAATGATCCGGTCATGTCGCATATAACCGGCTAGTATCCAATGTATTGGCTTATCGAATCAATCCTTGATTCGATAACTAGGTTATATCGCATACAACCATTCGACACATTCATCGCGAGAATGAAATACGGTATCACATACACGCATTATTCTCGGTCCCGCACATATCTCATATGCGCTCCTATTTCGTTTCGCTTGAGCCAGGAAACCTCTGTGTAGGACTCTAAAGACTCGTCAATACGCCGGCAGCAGGTGATGATCATATCAAACACCCACAAGCCGCAAGCGGTCTGCTAAACGTAACGGCCACCCGGGTATTGAGCGATCAGAAGATCGACGAGCAAGCCCGCTCACACTCCTGTGAATCCAACCAGTAACACTTACCGTACAGTCCGGTCTGTTCGTCTGATATGTCGCATATCGCGCCTAGGGGTGGTAAACGTCAGACCCCAATAGCTTGATAAGTCATGCCGACGTGAAGTCCATGACATGTGTGAAACTACTGATAACACTTACCAGTAGGTCACTGCAACCCTGGCCAGGGATTTCCTGTTATGGCCAGTCGAGCATAGCGCAACATCAACCCCCAATACCGGGAGAGACGAATCCCCTCCTATCGCTCATTGCCTCCATGTGAATCGGGACTGTACCCAAAAACCACCTGTTTGCATGACTCAGTAGAGCCATGGTAGGGTGGAAATCAAAGCACAGTGGGAGACACACAAGACTCAATGACGATCTCGGGTCAACAGACTAAGCTGTACCAGTGTCACCAGAGAACTGCCATCTGACGTGAGGTATAATACCATCTGGGAGTTCTCGGCGAGTCTGTTCAGTGTACCCAGTCTCCACTGAGCACCCGTATACCATCTCTGATGTCAAGCACCAATGGATATGGGATCATCCATCGCCCATCGCATGGGTCGAGAAGATATACGCTAGTCTACTCTGGAATATCGATGCCCCGTCTCGATATTCCCTCGACTAGGAACATTGAAGGATGTACTCATGGACTATCCAGGCTCCACTAGTATGATCTGCATCACAGTCCTGGAAGTCGAGTACACATCCTAAGGGCTTTATCAACATGTAACAGAGAGACAGAAAGTATACACGTTAAGATAAAGAGCAACCAGATAGCGTACTATCATGTCGAGCAAGAAAGTCCTACCTATATATGTCCCAGCATCCACTACAATATACATCCAATGTACAGTAATGGCCTCTAGGGCATACATATAACTAACATTGGCATCTTTAGAGAGGTGGACGGATAAAACCAAATAGCATCTGCCCCTAAATTCAGGCAAGACGTTTGTCTTCCCGGTCTTTCGGCGGAGAACAGATTCTGGCACGTCTGGTGGGACCTTTTCCTCTTTCCACTCCACACTTCGTGTGTCGTGTTTCCTGAACGAATCGCGGTTTGCTATGGTTGACCATGGATTCGAGGTACTAAGATTTGGTGTCTTGCTCCGTGCAGAAAACAAAAGATTAATGGTTTCCAACTGCACAAACTGCAACAACCGGAACAAATCCCACTATGTCCTTGCTGGAGGAGTAACCTACGGGCCTCAAGCGGCCTCCCTTTTTACAATGCCGGTGGACCAGGTGACGCGAGCCACCACAGGGTTATTCTTTGGGACCATGATCCCACCAACGATCTTCAACGTTCAGATGCCGTCACAGGAAGGTGCGAAGAAGTCGGTCTTTGATCGGCTTGCAACTACCACAGCCCCTCTCAGCGGGTCGTCCAGCTCCAATGCCTCAGTCTTCAACAGGCTGGGTCAAAGCTCAAGTGGGCCCACAAAGAGGCTCGCAATACCAGAGAAGGACACTCCAACTCCTGTTACAGTTAAGGTCGTCCAAGCTGATCTCCCTATTCGAAGGTCGGCTTTCGACAAGTTGACCATTCCCTCTCAGCGGACATCTGTCTTTGACAGGCTGGCGCCAACAATAGGCTCTCATCAGAACAGGGGGCATGGAAAAGCTGATCCAACAATGGAGGTGGTCCCGGCTGCTCGCCATGCTCGATGGCACCACTGGCGCCGAGTGAGGAAAGCTGGGGGCAGCTCCCCTTCTGGACTCACCCCACCAGCTCCAACGGTGGAAGTTGATACTGCTGTTCTAACTGGGAACAGCTTTGAACCACTCAGGAGGGTGCGCAATAACTCTCCGACGGTCATGCTGAAGAGATCTCCTCCACCTGTGGAGAGCGCTACAAAGGTGAAGCTGGAGCATCCTCCTCAGCGGCTGTCCTCCAAAATTAACAAGGTCCGGCGACGGGTCCAAGACTCCGTGATTGATCAAGACTACCCCCGCCGACAGAAAAAGATGAAAGTTCGGAGAGAAGTGGATCACTCTGTCAAGCCACAGAAGGTGTCATCTGTTTGGGTGCCCACTGCAATGGCTCCCTCAACTTCGACCGCCCACAAAAGAAGGAGGCCGGAGAAGATCCCTGCGTTTTTGGCAAATCGTAAGGAAACTGAATCTAAATGCCCCAAGTCTGGGGGCATGGTGGTGCATACTGTTTATATGGCTTACAGAAAAGAAGATAACCGTATCTCTACGGGTCGCCGACCACTTACCCGGTCTATGACTAAGGCTCAGAAGCAACAACAACAAAAGCTCCAAGAAATGCTGATAGCCATAGCTGCACTCGCTGGACCAAAAGTAGGCCCGGAGACATCTTCGGAGTAGCGTCATGAGCAGGAAACGGATACCGAATTCCCTCGGAGAATTCTTAAGAAGAAGGACAAAGATGCTGCGGAACACGCAGCCAACATAAAACAAATGGCCCTTTTATTCCAAGATATGGTGGGCCTGATGATCCAGCCGGACCCTCTAGCCGAAGATCCTCCAGTAATAATTGAAGATGATAGAGGAGAGACATCAAATCCTCTGCCGGCTCTATCAGCAGCCAAGGAGGAGACCATGTCCAAAGCCATGCTCGATGATTATATTGTTAGTTGTATGTATGCCCTAGAGGCCAGTATTGTACAGATGATGTATATTATATTGGATGCTTGGACATATATACAGATGACTTTCTTGCTCGATATGATAGTATGCTATCTGGTTGCACTTTATCTTAACATGTATACTAGTCTCTTTAAACTGTCTTATAGTTACATGTTGGTAAAGCCCTTAGGATGTGTACTTGACTACCTGGACTATGATGCAGATCATACTAGTGGGGACATGGTAGTCCATAAGTACATCCTTCAAGGTCCCTAGTCGTAGGTGTATCGAGACGGGGTATCGATATACCAGTGTAGACTAGCGTATACGCTTCTCGACCCATGAGATGGGCGATGGATGATCCCATATCCATTGGTGTTTGACATCAGAGATGGTATACGGGTGCTCAGTGGAGACTGGGGACACTGGACGGACTTGCCGAGAACTCCCAGTTGGTATTATACCTCACGTCAGATGGCAGTTCTCAGGTGACACTTGTGCAGGTTAGTCTGTAGACCCGAGATCGTCATAGAGTCTTGTGTGATTCCCACTGTGCTTTGATCTCCACCTTACCACGTCCATGAAGGCGTGCAAAACGGTGGTTTTTGGGTACAGTCCCGAGTCACATGGAGGCAATGAGCGATAGGAGGGGTTTCGTCTCTCCTGGTATTAGGGGTTGATGTTGCGCTGTGCTCGATTGGCCGTAACAGGGAAGTCCCTGGCCAGGGCTGATTCAGAGATTTGTTGGTAAGTGTTACCAGTAGTTTCTCGACCCGTTATGAGCCTCACATCGGCACGACTTATCAGTTATTGGGGTCTGACGTTTACCACCCCTAGACTTGATATGCGACATATCAGACGAGGAGACCGGACTGCACGGGAAGTGTTGCCGATTGGCTCGACGGGAGTTGTAGCAGGTTCGCTTGTTCTCTTCTGATCGCTCAATACCCGGGTGGCCGTTACGTTTAGCTGACCGCTTGTGGCTTGGGGGTGCTTGATATGATCATCACCCACTGCCGGCGTATTGACGAGTCTCAGAGTCCCACAATGGAGTTTCCTAGTCCAGGTGAAACGTTGTGGTGCGCGTATGCGATATGCGCATGGACCCGATTAAAGTACGCGTATAGGATACCGTATATTGATCGGGCGGCTTGCTTTTGGTTAGGGTCGTATGTGATATGGCCGGATTGATAAATCAAGTGTTGATTTATCATTTAACCATTAGATTCTCACTAGAAATCCTTTCTTGTTTTCTATGGATGTATGGATGCATGTATGCATTTCTTATTGTTTCATGCACATATGGATGTACATGCACACATGCATACATACATCATTCTATCATGGTTGATTATACAAGGAAATGGTGGCAATATAAGACTCACACCATGGTTTTAAATATGGATTTTATTTTATTTGTTTTAAAACAAAAAGGGAAAAAAAAGGGAATGGTTATGATTCATTTGCTTCTACACTCTTTTTTTGACCTAACCATCCTCACCCACCTTTTAACCTAAGGTAATCTTTCCTTTTGTGTTTTAACTCAAGTTCAATTACATATTCATTGTTTAAACCATGGTTTGAGATGAGAACATGAAAATATATAAACATATATTTTCATTTTTCTAACACAAGAGTTATCCTTTTCACTCTTGAAAAAGATATTGCCATCATCTTCTTCTTCCTCTCTCATTTTGCTCTCTAGTTCTTTGTAGTGAGCAATATACTCATCAAGATTGGATTTTGAAGTGAGAAAGAGAACCACAACACCATTCTACACAAGTCTAGCCCACTTGTTTAGAGTGTTAGCTTGATTTCGTTCACTTGATCGGATAAAGTTGCAAGCTTGGACAAAGCGGACTCCGGGTGGATCATCGGTGACCTCGGGGAGTTCAAGCGGAGCTTTTTCAAACCCCAAGTAGCCGAGGAGTCTAGCGTAGGGAGCTACAAAGGTTGTACTCTCTAAACCCTAGCTTTTCTTTCATGAGATGATGTGAAAAATTTGGAAACCCTAATTTTCTAGGAACGATCCGATGTTTGTTAACTTAGCACCCTAAAGACTCCACCTTTGGCACATGTGATGCTTCCAAACCCTTCATGAGGTGCTAGGCTAACCTTTCATTGGTATCAGAGCCGACCAAGAACGCTAGGCGACACTTTAACGAAGTTAAAACTCCGATCGAACCGGAAAATACGGTTTTTTGGTGCTCTCTGGACTTTTTTCAAATTCTGGTTATTTTCAGAATTAAAAATACGTAAAAAATTCAGCAGGAAAATATAAGAATTACGGTGTAAAAATTATGCAATGAACAGTTAACCTTGCCGCGGAAACGCGGCCTAAGCTTTCTGAGGCCGCGGTTCCGCGGCCGTACAAATCGATCACTGCATAAATTCTATACTGTAATGTTGTGTTCTGGTTGTATATTTTTTAGAGTATTTTTAATCTGTATTTACTGCTGAAAAATTCTGGAGATGGTTTTGGACTTGTCGATTCGATCGGAATTTTCATTTTGTTGCTTTTCCGGGTAAATTTAGAAAGTATTGAAGTGTTTGAACGAGTATCATTTGCTCACTTTTCTCGGGGTTTAAATATTTTGGAGATACGTGCAAGTTTTGTGGTGGTCTCTCTAGAAGACAACAAACCTTAACTCGATTATGTGACCGTCTTGAACTGCCCTTTGAACCTTAGGGTTTGGGGCAGTACGGCGTACCACATGTGAGGCGTTGGCTTGACCCTTCTACGGCTGGACCGCTACTACTGTGTCACACTCCGGTTTTTGAACTCCGTTCAAGTGTTGAGCTTTAGTAGATCTTGGGTATTTGATCGTTCGTTCGAAAACTTTAATACTGTCTAATTATCTGGAATGTGATGCAATGTGTGGAATTCATATTATAAGACATGAAATACGAGGTATGTGATATTTCGCATTTATGATGTCTAAAGAGAATGTGGATTCCAGATATTGCAGTTTTACACTTTCTTTTCTGTGACCGTAAGTGTAGTATGTCGATATCGCCGGTTTCGTTGCTATACATCAACGACAATTGGGGTATGCATACTTACTTACGTTGATGATATGAGATATTATGTGTTGCTGAGATATGATGTGCAGGATTGTCGCGAATGAATAGCCGGGGGGTTTTATGTGAGATGAGAGTTTTATATTTTCATTCATGTAAATTCAAATGTAATGTAATATTCTTTTATTTGGGGCACTTCCGGGTTGAGGTTGATGCCACCTGTGTTGTATATTATTTAGTTTTCCGCATTAGGATGGACCCAAGGAGGGGAGCACGGGTGACCGGGTTCTGGGGTTCAGTAGGAGGCCATCTCGAGGAGTCGAGACCGGGTCTCCTAAACTCCAGAATTGGTAGGGTCGCTTGCCGCTCTCGTAGGGGTCCAGGGTGTGGGCTTGGCTATTCATTACGACTATGGAATCCGTATTTTCTATTTTGGCTAAATACTAAATACGGACGTCCTAGTATATCCCACATTATATCTATGCTTCTGCTACGATATCTGTGATGTGATCATTTGATATGTTGTGATGGATACAGTATATAGTATATATGATATATTATATAGACGTTACTTATGTTTTACACCCGCACTAGCCCTGCCCTGCTCTGTCGTTAGTTATCTAACCTAACGGTGCACGAAGGGACATCGAGGCGAATGCGGATGGCATAAGTGTACGTCGTATTTATCTGTGATGTATAGGTGACTTAAATGATGGGACTTCATTAATGTGATTAATGAAAGAAAAGAAACCTAATAGATGTTGTAGAATCAAATTTTCAAATAAAAGGGTAGCTACAGTTTTTCTTTGCATAGCGGTATATATGATATACCCTGCATCTTATTCGATGAGGAAAGAGCCGAGATCCCTTCACCGGGAGTGACCTCTTTAGTGAAACTGGCAGATGCTACAACACTCGGTTTGCTTTTGATTGCTTTTGGAGTTTTGCTTTGCACAGCGATATATATGATATATCCCGCACCTCATTCGACGAGGAAAGGGCCGACGATCCCTTCACCGGGAGTGACCCCTTTAGCAAAACTAGAAAAGCCTCAAGAACACTCCATTTCAAAATTCATTCGATTCTACAACGATATCAAGTTCATTACGCAATAGGTTTTCAGAAAAACCTGTCGTAGCCCTCCGTTATTTCAGATAAGTACTAGTTAGTATTCATGCTACGTTTGTTGACTATGTTAAGGCGTAGTGTGCGGTAGCTGATTAGTGCTTATCTGTATATGCATATGATGCGATTGGATTAGGGTAGTCGTGCGACTTTGTTGACTATGTTAAGGGTCGTGCGGGTGGGTTTAATTCAATCGGGAAATGACGGGTTGAACTTGACTAGCACTTATGATTTGTTGACTATGTTAAAGTCATATAGCTGCTATGGGCAAAATATTATCGGGAATTTCAAGTGTTGAAATTTGCAATGAGATTGCATACCTTCTATGAGATAGTTGGATCCCGATACCCACTGCGAGTAAGAGTTACTCCTGGGAGAGTTTTACACATTACAATTAGCCGATCAAGTAGGTGTCTAGAAATGTGTCAACGGGGTTACGCCTCTGGGAAAACGAGGTTTACTTTAATTAGGTCCGTGTGAAAGCACGGGGAACCTCCCTCAAAGTACCGACACTGGCCTGGCTGAAAGATCGGCGAAGTTGTAGGGTGTAATTAATCCCAGCTAGTCTTTCCTTTTAGGGTTTGAAGGAAGATTTGATAAAAACCAGTGGGAGCCATCCTGATTAGATAAGATAATAACCAATCTAATCTTGCAAGAGCATACGCTAAAGTGTTTTCTTCTCTCTCTCTCCAGGTAGCGACCATGTCATGCCTTAATCAAGATAATAATATGGATGTATTGACCGAACCCGCATGTTATACTGTGCTGGGGAACGTTGGTTCCGTTCTTTCTTATAAGAGTAATAGGACTGAACAGGACATAGGAGAATACCAGGATTCCCATGCCACCCGAATGAAGAAAGTACATGTTGATGCATTTTCTTCGGGTGTGTTCGTTACAGAGAACTGTTTCTCCATTTGCCCTACGTCCTGGGTATTAGATACCGGGTCAGGATCCCATATATGTAATCAGTTACATGGGCTTAGAAAAGGTAGAGAACTTGGAGAAGGTGATAAAGACATAAGAGTTGGAAATGGTGCAATTGTTGCAGCTAAGACTGTCGGGGAATATCACCTTGCATTACCGACTGGTAATACATTGATTCTGAACGAATGCTATTACATGCCGAACCTGATATGCAACATTATATCGGTTTCTTTGTTGAGTAAAGAGGGATATAATTTTGTATTACAGGATAATGTTATGAACATTTTCCGTAACCAAAAGTTAGTTGGATCAGGCTTGTTATGCAATGGCATTTATATTCTAAATCAATCAACAGTTCTAAGCATAACAAACACATACAAGAGGAAGAGTTCAGAACTGAACGAATCCTTCTTGTGGCATTGTAGACTTGGTCATATAAATGCGACACGGCTAGCTAAGTTGCATAAGGATGGATACTTGAAACCGTTCGAATTTTCATCTTATGACACTTGCCAGTCGTGTCACAAAGGCAAAATGACCAAAACTCCGTTTACGGGACACGGAGAAAGAGTTACCGAACTCTTGGGACTGATACATAGTGATGTATGCGGTCCCATGTCTACACATGCCAGGGATGGTTCTTCGTACTTCATTACATTCACTGGCGATCTCTCTAGATTCGGATATGTGTTCCTGATGAAACACAAATCAGAAGCTTTTGAGAAATTTAGAGAATATAAACAAGAAGTCGAGAACCAAACCGGAAAAAGTATTAAAGTCCTTTGATCTGATCGAGGAGCTGAATACTTGAGTAATGAATTCCTGGACTTCCTAAAAGAGAATGGGATTCTCTCTCAGCTAACTCCTCCATATATACCACAGCACAACGATGTATCAGAACGGAGGAACCGCACCCTATTAGATATGGTGCACTCTATGATGAGCACAGCTGAGTTACCTATTTCCTTCTGGGGATATGCACTGGAAACAGCAGCATACCTATTGAATCAAGTTCCATCTAAATCTGTACCTACCACACCATATGAGATATGGAGTGGGAAGAGACCATATTTTAAACGAGTTAAGATATGGGGTTGTCCGGCCTATGTCAAAAGGCAAAATCCAGACAAACTCGAGGCACGGTCAGTTCTTTGCAAGTTTGTGGGATATCCTAAGAATTCCCAAGGATATTTTTTCTACCACGCTGAAGAACAAAAGGTGTTTGTTTCTCAATATGCCACCTTTTTGGAAAAGGAATTTCTTGCAAAAGAAATTAGTGGCAAAGTGGTAGAGCTGGAAGAGGTTCCAGAAACACAAACTCAAACTGAAGATTTAGTGGAACCAGAGGATTCAGTAGCTCCCAACGAACCTCAGCCTCTCCGCCGATCTTGTAGGGTTCCTCGCCAACCTGAGAGATACTACGGTTTTCTCATGGACGGTGGGAGCGAGGATTGCATCATGGAGGATGATGACCCAACTAGCTTCGAGCAGGCCATCACGGGTGGGGACTCAGTGAGATGGCTGGATGCAATGCGGTCCGAGATGGAATCCATGTACACCAACAAAGTGTGGACTTTGGAAAACGCTCCTGAAGAGGTAAAACCCATTGGGAGCAAGTGGATCTTCAAGAAAAAACTTGGTGTAGATGGGAAAGTGGAGACTTTCAAAGCTAGACTTGTAGCAAAGGGTTTTCGTCAAAGACCAGGTGTGGACTATGACGAGACCTTTTCTCCAGTGGCTATGCTTAAATCCATCCGGATCATGCTTGCCATCGCTGCATATCATGATTACGAAATCTGGCAAATGGATGTTAAGACCGCCTTTCTAAACGATGATTTAGAAGAGTGCGTGTACATGACTCAGCCAGAGGGCTTCGTAGATAGTGGGAGCAGCGGGATGGTGTGCAAGCTGCTTAAATCCATTTATGGGTTAAAGAAAGCATCGTGGAGCTGGAACATCTGCTTTGACGTCGTTATCAAAGAGTTTGATTTCGTCAAAAACCCAGATGAACCTTGTATCTACAAGAAGGTGGCAGGGAGTAAGGTTGTCTTCCTCGTATTGTACGTGGACGACATACTCTTGATAGGAAATGATATTCCTATGCTGCAATCGGTCAAGCTCTTCTTATCACAAAGATTCTCAATGAAAGATCTTGGTGATGCCTCCTGCATATTGGGAATTAGGATCTATAGAGATAGATCCAAACGGATATTGGGATTGTCCCAATCTAGGTACATTGACACCATACTAAAGAGGTTTAGTATAGAAGAATCCAAGCGTGGGAACTTGCCCACGATCTCTGGAGTCACTCTCTCCAAAGAGATGTCTCCCAAGACTGATTTGGAGAGAGCTCGCATGCAAGGGATACCCTATGCTTCGGCAGTAGGCTCTATCATGTACGCAATGCTATGTACCAGACCCGATGTAGCATACTCACTAAGTGTAGTGGGTAGGTATCAAGCTGATCCTGGAGAGAGTCACTGGACAGCTGTGAAGAGCATTCTCAAGTACTTACGAAGGACTAAAGAGATGCTCTTGGTGTATGGTAACGGAGAACTCCAAGTGGAGTCCTTTACCGATTCGAGCTTCCAGAGTGATAAGGACGACTCTAAGTCGCAGTCGGGATTTGTCTTTACCCTTTACGGAGGGGAGGTTAGCTGGAAGAGTTCCAAGCAGGAAACCGTGGCAGACTCGACGATGGAGGCTGAATACATCGCTGCTAACGATGCTGCTAAAGAGGCTGTCTGGATCAAGAAGTTCATTACTGAACTTGGAGTGGTTCCATCCATTGAGCATCCAATACCTTTGTATTGCGATAACAATGGAACGGTGGCTTTGGCCAAGGAACCCAGGTCCCATCAGCGATCCAGGCATATTCTGAGGCGGTATCACCTGATCCGGGAGATAGTTGATTGCCGGGAGATCGAGGTCAGGAGGGTTGACACGAAGAACAACACGGTGGATCCACTCACGAAGGCCATTCCCCAGATACAGTTTGAGAGACTCTTCGGGGTGCTCGGTATGCGATACTACAGCAGCTGGCCCAAGTGCAAGAGGGACATTGTTAGTTGTATGTATGCCCTAGAGGCCAGTATTGTACAGATGATGTATATTATATTGGATGCTTGGACATATATAGAGATGACTTTCTTGCTCGATATGATAGTATGCTATCTGGTTGCACTTTATCTTAACATGTATACTAGTCTCTTTAAACTGTCTTATAGTTACATGTTGGTAAAGCCCTTAGGATGTGTACTTGACTACCTGGACTATGATGCAGATCATACTAGTGGGGACATGGTAGTACATAAGTACATCCTTCAAGGTCCCCAGTCGTAGGTGTATCGAGATAGGGCATCGATATACCAGTGTAGACTAGCGTATACGCTTCTCGACCCATGAGATGGGCGATGGATGATCCCATATCCATTGGTGTTTAACATCAGAGATGGTATACGGGTGCTCAGTGGAGACTGGGGACACTGGACGGACTCGCCGAGAACTCCCAGTTGGTATTATACCTCACGTCAGATGGTAGTTCTCAGGTGACACTTGTGCAGGTTAGTCTGTAGACCCGAGATCGTCATAGAGTCTTGTGTGATTCCCACTGTGCTTTGATCTCCACCTTACCACGTCCATGAGGGCTTGCAAAACGGTGGTTTTTGGGTACAGTCCCAAGTCACATGGAGGCAATGAGCGATAGGAGGAGTTTCGTCTCTCCCGGTATTGGGGGTTGATGTTGCGCTGTGCTCGATTGGCCGTAACAGGGAAGTCCCTGGCCAGGGCTGATTCAGAGATTTGTTGGTAAGTGTTACCAGTAGTTTCTCGACCCGTTATGAGCCTCACATTGGCACGACTTATCGGTTATTGGGGTCTGACGTTTACCACCCCTAGACTTGATATGCGACATATCAGACGAGGAGACCGGACTGCACGGAAAGTGTTGCCGATTGGCTCGACGGGAGTTGTAGCAGGTTCGCTTGTTCTCTTCTGATCACTCAATACCCGGGTGGCCGTTACGTTTAGCTGACCGCTTGCGGCTTGGGGTGCTTGATATGATCATCACCCACTGCCGGCGTATTGACGAGTCTCAGAGTCCCACAATGGAGTTTCCTAGTCCAGGCGAAATGTTGTGGTGCGCGTATGCGATATGCGCATGGACCCGATTAAAGTACGCGTATAGGATACCGTATATTGATCGGGCGGCTTGCTTTTGGTTAGGGTCGTATGTGATATGGCCGGATTGATAAATCAAGTGTTGATTTATCATTTAACCATTAGATTCTCACTAGAAATCCTTTCTTGTTTTCTATGGATGTATGGATGCATGTATGCATTTCTTATTGTTTTATGCACATATGGATGTGCATGCACACATGCATACATACATCATTCTATCATGGTTGATTATACAAGGAAATGGTGGCAATATAAGACTCACACCATGGTTTTAAATATGGATTTTATTGTATTTGTTTTAAAACAAAAAGGGAAAAAAATGGAATGGTTATGATTCATTTGCTTCTACACTCTTCTTTTGGCCTAACCATCCTTGCCCACCTTTTAACCTAAGGTAATCTTTCCTTTTTAGTTTTAACTCAAGTTCAATTATATATTCATTGTTTAAACCATGGTTTGAGATGAGAACATGAAAATATATAAACATATATTTTCATTTTTCTAACACAAGAGTTATCCTTTTCACTCTTGAAAAAGATATTGCCATCATCTTCTTCTTCCTCTCTCATTTTGCTCTCTAGTTCTTTGTAGTGAGCAATATACTCATCAAGATTGGATTTTGAAGTGAGAAAGAGAACCACAACATCATTCTACACAAGTCTAGCCCACTTGTTTAGAGTGTTAGCTTGATTTCGTTCACTTGATCGGATAAAGTTGCAAGCTTGGACAAAGCGGACTCTGGGTGGATCATCGGTGACCTCGAGGAGTTCAAGCGGAGCTTTTTCAAACCCCAAGTAGCCGAGGAGTCTAGCGTAGGGAGCTACAAAGGTTGTACTCTCTAAACCCTAGCTTTTCTTTCATGAGATGATGTGAAAAATTTGGAAACCCTAATTTTCTAGGAACGATCCGATGTTTGTTAACTTAGCACCCTAAAGACTCCACCTTTGGCACATGTGATGCTTCCAAACCCTTCATGAGGTGCTAGGCTAACCTTTCACATATAGTTCAGCAAATACGAGCTCATCAAGCGAATGAAGCAACCGGCCAAGTCGTTAGAACTGGGTGACCATATCCAGGATGGTACGATCAGATAAAGTACCCGCCAGGATACACAATTCCTAAATTCCATATGTACAAGGGTACAGGAAATCCCCATCAACATGTCGCTCAGTTTAGGGCTCTCTATGGCCACACTGGAGGGGATGATAAGCTACTGCTTCGCCAATTCGTCGGCAGCTTGGCGGAGACGGCGTTCGAATGGTACTCAGAGCTTCCCAACGACTCCGTCAAAACTTTTACGCAGATGGAATTACTGTTCACTCAATGTTTCACCAGCGCTAGCGAGTGCACCCCGATCACCGCGTTAATTAACGCCAGAGTGAAGCCAGGTGAAACATAGGTGCAGTATGCGATACGGTGGCTGAATCTATGGTCGAAGTGCGAGCAGTGCATCGAAGAAGCACCTGCGGTAGGCATGTTCGTAGGGACCCTCGACCCTCAGGCGACCATTTCACAATTCATGATGTTTTTTAAGCCAACTACTTTCCAGGCCTTGAAACTGGCCCAAATGGATCAAATGGGTCATAGACCATCTTCTTCGAAGCTGGAATCTCGAAACGAAAAAGAGAAAGGGAAAGCGACCTTCGTCGCTAATGCTCAGCAACAGTCCAGTGGTCCAAAACCAGCTGATCGCCAAGATGATTGACGGCGATTCTTCAATGAGAAACTGAAGCGCCCTTATTCGTTTCCCCGAGATAAAACGAGGAGACTGTTCGAGTTGGCGGTGCGCAACAGGCTCATCACCTTGCCGGATCCAAAACGCCCATTGCAACCCGGTGAGGCCAGTAATCCCAATTATTTCCCCTATCACCAAGTGGTAGGCCATCCAATCGAAGATTGCTTCATCTTCAAAGGCTGGATTGAGGACCAATAATAACAGGGCAAATTCGCACTGTCCGAGAATTGGAACGTAAGCCCGCCTCAACCGCACGCTCTTAAAAGGAGGGACACACCGGGGGCATCATGTTTTTTATAGAAGAAGCTCCATAGGAGGTCGCACTTTCAGCCAAGACGAAAAGAATGCTGAAGGATCTTTAAATATGCCCGGCAATCAGGTGAAAAAGTCCTCTGGAACCCGAGATCATTGAGGGAATGCTGAAGCCGCGCCTGACTCTAAGAATGGGTAGCCATAATCAAAACGCTCAGGCCCAGCCGTCAAAGTCTTCGAAGAAGAAGAAGAAGACCAAAAAGCCCGTGAAGCATGGTGACAAATGCACGGACCTCCAAAAACATATTGACGTGTTGGAAGAGTACAACCAAAAGGCGCGAACCCCGGTCACACTCCAAGAGTTTCTCAACCACATCCTTAAAGACGGAGATAGAGACAAAGATAAGGGAGAAGACTCGTCAGACGAACCTGAAGATTATGTGGAAAGATGCCACGTGATCTCTAACTCGTCAGTAGATGGTGAAGAAGCTCCCGATACAGAGAAAGTAGGGGCAGATCCCGAACCGGAACTCCTAGGACTATCAGACGCGATGATTGACGCATTCCTGAACAAAGCTCTTCTGAAAAGCAAAGCTGATCGAGAGCATGAACTGGCTATATTCGAAAAAGCCAAACGCCGGCGACTGGACGAAAGGGTAAAAACACTCCCACCAGATCAAACCACATCCGCCGCCAGCAAAAGCGGGTTCAAGACAAGGAAGCGGTTTGCTAAAGCCCTATCGATGGGAATGAAGTTACCACCTTCCAAAGAAAATACTTGTTCAGTTGATAAAACTGCACATTTGTATTACATTTTTCCTACCATTTCATATTAAAAAAGGACTTTATTATAATATATTATACATATGAGGGTTTATGTGTAAAAACACCATTTTCCATGTGTTAATATATTTTAATTAGCATTTGGTAGGAAAATGTATGCAAATAAATCCATTGACCAAATCCTAGTAGAACTAAGTCTACTAAATATTATTTGAGATTATTGTGCAGAATTTTCCAAGTTGTTGTGCAGAATTTATCAAAGAAATCAAGTTGTTGAAGAAGACTTGCCTAATTAAGAATCAAAACTTGGAGACCAAGTCTGGAAGCAACCGAGAGAAGATTTCTGAATTCTGAAGGTGCCTAGGATTGCCACATGTCACAAGAAGCAAGCCTAAGAAATTTCATCAAGAGATCTCTACCTTTGGCCGCGGAACTGCCGCCAAACACTCCTGTTGGCCGCGGATCCGCGGCGGTTAAGAGGAGTTGGAAGCCGAGATTTTTCAGGGTGAATCTTTGCAAAATTTTACCAACTTTGGAAGCAAAGGATTCTGGTTTTAGGCTATAAAAGGGCACCGAGAGCCTCTTGGAAAATTTATCAAGCCGACGAGATCACGAAGTCCAAGATGGCTCACGCATCCAGGCTGATCAATAACGGTTCATCTACCTCCTTAGAAGAGATCGAGAAGCAAACTAGGTTTTTGTAATCATTTTCTAAGGGAACAAAGTGTAATTGATTCTGTTGATTAATAAAGGTAGCTCTTTTTCTTATTCTATTTCTTCGTAGTTTAATTATGCAATTTCTTTCCATCTCTTTTTCTCCCAGCATGCGCGAGTAATTCTCCGCTTGTTAGGGTTCGTAGAATTAGGGTAGGCTAATGGATGATGAAAATAACTAAACCCTTTTTAAGTCCTATAAAGTTTATGAACTTTATCAAAAGAATCATTAACATCCTAATCGAGCGTGCTAATAATTCTTTGCTAGTTCCGACCATGATTAGAGATTAGATTAATGATTGTTTTGGTAAAGGCTAGATATGAACGGAGTTCCGTGTCGAGATAAGGGTTAAGAGTGGGATTCCTTTTCCCTCCAGAAACCCTAATCTACACGCATCACTGTCGTTCTAGTTTTAAATCTATTAATGGATAAAAAAAGTAACTTTTAATTAATCGTCCATAACTACTAAATCCTAACGAACCCTACAAGCCCCCTTATTATATTAACTACATCTTTAAAATAATCTAGATCTATATTTTTGCATTCTTGCTTAACGTAGATCTAGAAACCATTCACAAAATTCTTTCTTCCTCCTCTCTTTTTCAACACATCTAAAATAATAGTAAAAGGTTCTACATTTTCCAGAGGACGACCCATACTCATCTCGGTCTAGCTACACGCGACACCGTTTTGATTGCGGTTAAACTACTACACACTTTCACGTACCAATCAAATGGCGCCGTTGCCGGGGATACGTGCGTAATTTTTTAGTTTTACTATTTGTGTTGAATTCTTAGACGAGTCATATCATTATTAACAAAAAACTGCAAATTGCATATTTAACGATTTGTGTGTTAATTTTGCGAGGGAATCCGGAGTCACGGACTTGAGGGAACAGGAGATCTAGGGTTTCACACTTCTCAGGTATCTTTCTCAACTCCTTCTCTCTCCTCTCAAATCCAATAAAATCTATTTTCTGCAGGATTCTTTGCAAAAATAGCGCCGCTCAAAAATCTTTTTGCAAAAATTTTGTGATTGGTTTTGTTTTGCATATTTTAATACGGACTCTAAGGGGCAAAGACCAAATCAAGATTAGGTGGGGATTTTATCACCCTTTCTAAGCCCCACAAATCACAAACTGAGCATATAGATCAACACTTCATTAATTTAAAAAATATCTAGACCAGACTCTAAGGACTGTCGCGCTCAATAAGAACAGAGGAAGGTCGTGGGTAATCTATCGTTTATCCGCATTACTTTTGTAGTGCCTAGGCAAGTGTGACAAAGGCTAGTGGTTTTTAATTAGGCCCACTACCGTGGTTCCTTCCCACTTACCTGGCACTTACCTGGCTACAAGGGTAGTACGGAGGCGATAGAGGATTTATCCTGCGGCTTGTCCTTTGGAAGTCTAGGAGCGGTCTAGAGACTGGACCTAGGTGACCTTAGTTCTAGGGTTGCTTGTGCATCTTAGGGTGATTTGTCTTGAGTCCCACTTTTTCAAAACAAGCCAATTTTAAATCACACGCACGCTGCCACTTGCACTAAACCCGCTTAGTGCATGCTCGACTGGACACGGGATCCTAGTGCCCGTCTTGTCCGCGTTCCTGCTATCGACGCCGAAGTCGGTACTTCTTCATCATCTTTTCCCCCACCACACACCACGACCGAGATGGACGGCACTCCATCAGAATATAACACCACGCTGCCACCGCCCGTAGGTGCGCAGAATCCACCGCGCATCTCTCTCCAAGAGAGATGCTATCCTATCCGTGGTCCTCTTCCCATTTGTCTATCTCTTCCACCACCTAACGGGGATAATTTCAAAATTAAACCCCACTACATCAATCTGCTGCCCAAATTTCACGGGCTTGAGTCGGAAGACGCATACGTTTTCATCACCAAATTCGAAAACGCATGCGCAATGATGGGTACTTCACAATTGACTTTAGATGCTATGCGCTTACGTCTTCTCCCATTCACACTGTGCGGCTTGGCAGAAAAATGGCTTTATAATACTGCCGCACACTCTATCACTAATTGGGATGAATTCGTCATAGTATTTCTTAAGAAGTTTTACCCAAATCATAAGACTGCCCACATTAGGAGCGAGATCAACCAGTTCACCCAGCTTCCCAATGAACCATTTTGAAAGTGCTTTGAACGTTTCAAAGATCTGCTTGTCCAATGCCCCCATCACGGAATACAAAGATGGGATTTATGTCGGATTATATATGAGGGCATTAACCTAGTGACAAAGTAGATGCCTGAAACAATGTGTCAATGCAATTTCATGTCTAAAGATGACGGTGAAGCATGGAAATATCTGGAAGACCTTGCTGAACACACGTTGCAGTGGGAAAGCGTAAGACCACCTTCAACTAAGGGAGGTATTTACCAGCTCGACGTTTCTATCACAGTAAAAGCCGAAATGGCAGCGATACAGAAGAAACTCGATGCTATTGAGAACAAATTTTCATCATTCTCCCTAAATCAGGTCACGCTTCCTAAGACCGTCTGTGGTTGCTGTTCGGATCTTTCACACTTAACGGAAGAACGTCCTATGAATGTATCGTTTCAAGCTAATGCTGCTTTTCAGCAGCGACCTAGAAATGATCCTTATTCTTCCACATATAATCAAGGATGGAGGAATCATCCTAACTTTGATTGGAATCAAAACCAACAAAGCAATTATCAAAGACCTCCTCCACAGCAACCACAACCACAGAATCAGCCCCTCTTTCAGTCAAAAAATTTCCAAAATCCGGCCAACATTTCTACACCACAAGTGGCCGGTACTGACAACTCACTTGCACAAACTTTGGATATGTTCATGAAACAATCCATGCAATTTTCGGCTGAGATGAAGTCTTATATTGATACCCTAACGAAAAACTCCTCCTCCCATGGTGAGAGTATCAAATCAATAGAAAACCAAATCGCACAGTTAAACGCCGCAATGAGTGCGAGAGAGAAAGGGAAACTCCCATCTCAACCCCTACCGAATCCTGGCCATTCATAAAGTCATAATGTGAATGCCATTACTACGTTGAGATCGGGGAGAGTGCTGAATAACCGAGTGGGTGAGCAATTTGATGATAGTGACACATTTGATACCCCAGCTTCTTCTTCTTCTTCCCCTAATTCGTCTAGTCCCCCACCTTCATCCGAGCCTATTCTCCGTTTTCCCCAAGGCTCGAACATTTCGCCAAATCTATCTAAGTCGATGCCCACTCCAATTTTGGGATCGAATCCGTCGCCACAGTCTTCTCAACAAACGTTGGACCCAAAACTTATTGATCGAGCTCCATTTCTAAACCGATTAAGGGCCAACAGACCTAACCCGCAAATGGAGAAGATTGTGGAAATGTTTAAGCAAGTTAGCGTGAATATTCCTTTCTTAGATGCTATTCAACAAGTCCCATCTTATGCAAGAATCCTTAAGAACTTGTGCACTAGGAAGAGAAAAGTTCAAGTACCTAAAAAAGTTTTCCTTGCAAGTAATGTGAGCACAGCTTTTACACAATAACTACCCAAGAAACGAAAGGACCCCGGAAGTCCTACAATTTCTATTTCTATTGTGGGTAAAAATATCAATCGTGCTCTACTCGATCTAGGTGCTAGTGTTAACTTGCTTCCGTATTCTGTTTATGAGCAATTAGGGATCGGAGAGTTAAAACCTGCGCATTGCACTCTTTAGATGGCTGATCGATCTATCACCCAACCTAGGGGTGAGCTAGAGGATGTGTTAATCAAAGTTGGGGAATTCATATTCCCTGTGGACTTTATCGTTATAGATATACAACCTGTAGCAAACCTACGCAATCAAATCCCGGTGATACTCGGTCGACCCTTTTTGGCCACTTCCAACGCAGTAATCAATTGTAGAAACGGCTCCATGACCCTATCTTTTGGAAAGAAGTCAATTGAGCTTAACATTTACAAATTGGGAAGTGAACCCTCCGAACCCTATGCTCATGTGTGTTCTGTCGAATTAATGGATGTCGACAGCAGCGAATTTGATCAACCTCATAATTCTGACTCTTTTCATATGTCGTTGTTTGACACGGACTCTTCCACCGAGTTGTCCGGGTCAACATCTAACACTGATGAGGAACTTTTTATAGAGTCGGACGATCACCCCATTTTTTCTGATAACATTATTCTTCGGGGTATCGACGAAAGCTTTGAGGAAATTTTCGCTGATGAGCTCGCATTTTTACAAGACACGGGTGTTGAGATGAATCAACTCCAAGATGAAGAAATTGGACCTCCACCCCTTCTTTTGGACAATCATGATAATGCGAGTAATCCATCATCACTATCACTGTGTCGTCTCTCCAAATTGAGACGCAATCCTTTTCCATTACACCTCTTATCACCTCCCCACTTCTTCTTGTCGAAAGGTGACATATTCTTTCACCAACCTTGGTACTTCATCGATAAAATTTTTGAATGGTGGTGTTGACCATCGGTCTTTGCAAAACTTGGCATTGACCAATAACCTTGACCCCCTCTTGTGATTTTAAAAGATTAAAATTGTTTAACTCAAGTTTAGGGTGGTGGTATATTTTGGCTCTTGAAAGAAAATGATTTTTACAAAATTGTGAGCTTAAAATAAGTTTGGGGGAGGTTTTCACTTTTATATATTCTTGCCCCCATTAATAATTTCCTTCCAAGTCTACAGGTTTTTGAGCTTAACGGATGACATCAGTGAGGACACTGCTGTAAATAGATTTGGGGGAGGCTTGTGCTTATTTACACATCAATTTGCATCATACTTTGCATAAGCACAACATTTTCAAAAAATTTGATTAGTTTTCTTTTATAACAAAAGAGTAGAAAGTGAAAAATTACATCCAAAAGATAGGAATAGTTTAAGAAAACTAAGAAAATTAGAAGTTTTCTTAAACGAACTAGTAATAAGTAGTTATGAGCTGTAGTCCCAAGGGTTAGTAAGATGAAGGAAGTCACTAATCTGAGAATAAAAATAAGTCTGAAAAATAGTTTCTATTCTGGAAGCCAAACATTTGAATGTTGATACCCTACTATATGCACTTACACACGTCTTGAAACTCGGGATAGTAGAGGATACCTTGAAATGCTCTTGTTTAAAAGCCAAAGTATGAAGGAAATGAAAAAAAAATGAAGAAAATATAAAAACGGTGAAAAGAAAAAATGAACACTGGTTTTGTTATCGCCAAGGCAGCAATAAAAAATATAGCGAGGGTGTCTCTTCACCTAGTGCCCTAAGGCCAACTGGTCTGGGAGTCACTGCTAAGTCTTAGGTGGTGCAAGACGAGGAAAATATTATCACCTAATCAGCAAGCACATAAGTAATCGGTCGGTTAGTACCTCAAGAAGTATTAACGGTCGCATGAAAATGTGTGAGCAAATCTAAATATTCATCAAGTTAAAAAGTATTAAGGTAGATGGACAAGAGTATGATAGCTTGAATTGAATTCTCCGAGTGTAGGGATGTCTATTTCACACACGTAGGGGTATATGATCGATGTTTGGATGAAAGGTAGGAATGAAGAATAAAGACGATGTTTTATTGAGGGATGATGTGATTTCTAACATTTTTTCATGACTATTAAGATAGGGCTCAAGACAACTGAAAAGTTAGTGTAGTTGGAAACTCTAAATTTTCAAAGTATTTCTTTTATGGTTCTTATCTTTATATGTAAATTTCACCATCTCTCTTTTGTTATAGGATTTTGTGGGTGTAATCCGCTGAAAACCCTCAGGAGACAACACTCCTCCTACTAAGGACACCTAGAGGTTTAACGGCTTGTTGCACTTGCTCAGTGTAATCGTGTCTGCCTACGAAAGTGTGCTTAGTTTTCTCCTTTCTTTTTCTCCTCTTAAATAAACTAGTTTGCTCGAGACGATCAAAGATAAGTTTGGGGGTATTTGTTCAGTTGATAAAACTGCACATTTGTATTATATTTTTCCTACCATTTTCATATTAAAAAAGGACTTTATTATAATATATTATACATATGAGGGTTTATGTGTAAAAACACCATTTTCCATGTGTTAATATATTTTAATTAGCATTTGGTAGGAAAATGTATGCAAATAAATCCATTGACCAAATCCTAGTAGAACTAAGTCTACTAAATATTATTAGAGATTATTGTGCAGAATTTTCCAAGTTGTTGTGCAGAATTTATCAAAGAAATCAAGTTGTTGAAGAAGACTTGCCTAATTAAGAATCAAAACTTGGAGACCAAGTCTGGAAGCAACCGAGAGAAGATTTCTGAATTCTGAAGGTGTCTAGGATTGCCATATGTCACAAGAAGCAAGCCTAAGAAATTTCATCAAGAGATCTCTACCTTTGGCCGCGGAACCGCGGCCAAACCCCCCTGTTGGCCGCGGAACCGCGGCGGTTAAGAGGAGTTGGAAGCCGAGATTTTTCAGGGTGAATCTTTGCTAAATTTTACCAACTTTGGAAGCAAAGGATTATGGTTTTAGGCTATAAAAGGGCACCGAGAGGCTCTTGGAAAATTTATCAAGCCGACGAGATCACGAAGTCCAAGATGGCTCACGCATCCAGGCTGATCATCAACGGTTCATCTACCTCCTTAGAAGAGATCGAGAAGCAAACTAGGTTTTTGTAATCATTTTCTAAGGGAACAAAGTGTAATTGATTCTGTTGATTAATAAAGGTAGCTCTTTTTCTTATTCTATTTCTTCGTAGTTTAATTATGCAATTTCTTTCCATCTCTTTTTCTCCCAACATGCGCGAGTAATTCTCCGCTTGTTAGGGTTCGTAGGATTAGGGTAGGCTAATGGATGATGAAAATAACTAAACCCTTTTTAAGTCCTATAAAGTTTATGAATTTTATCAAAAGAATCATTAACATCCTAATCGGGCGTGCTAACAATTCTTTTCTAGTTCCGACCACGATTAGAGATTAGATTAATGATTGTTTTGGTAAAGGCTAGATATGAACGGAGTTCCGTGTCGAGATAAGGGTTAAGAGTGGGATTTCTTTTCCCTTCAAAAACCCTAATCTACACGCATCACCGTCGTTCTAGTTTTAAATCTATTAATGGATAAAAAGGGTAACTTTTAATTAATCGTCCATAACTACTAAATCCTAACAAACCCTACAAGCCCCCTTATTATATTAACTACATCTTTAAAATAATCTAGATCTATATTTTTGCATTCTTGCTTAACGTAGATCTAGAAACCATTCACAAAATTCTTTCTTCCTCCTCTCTTTTTCAACACATCTAAAATAAGAGTAAAAGGTTCCACGTTTTCCAGAGGATGACCCGTACTCATCTCGGTCTAGCTACACGCGACACCGTTTTGATTGCGGTTAAACTACTACACACTTTCACGTACCAATCAATACTTCAGAAAATACGTGCCTCGACGAACTAGATGCTCATCCAAGATTCTGCCTGTACCATCGGAAGATCACGCACCCTGCCGAAGAGTGCAATGCCTTTAAAAATTGGTGGCAGGTATACGTTGCTCATCGGCAGCAGTTCAAGCGGATGAAGCACAAAACTCGTCGGGAACAAAGAGGCACGACAAATGAGCATAAAAGAACTGCCGGTGAATGTCACATGGTTAATTCCGAAGGATCGCAAGTTTTCACCTTCGGGAGTGATTCTGATGAAGAAATATCCCTCGGCTCTCTCTTCAAGGAATCCATCTCTAAAACAGAAGAGATGAAGACCTGCGAGAACATTCAGTTGCGCAATCGCACGCTACCTGAAAAGAATCTCGGACCCGCAAACAAGGGATCGAACAACAAGGATAAGGGGAAAGAAAAGGTCTCTGAGGATATCACCCTCGATGACCGAGTCGTCGAAAAGCTGGCAGCCAAGGACCCGCCCAAGAAAAACAAGATGGATTACAACGTTCCGGCACACCTGAGGAAGATACCCTCGCAGCTAAGCATTCTCGACGCCCGTCTGGTATCCAAAGAGGCGAGAGATTCTCTGATCAAGGCACTCCAAGAGCTCGAGAAGTTCCAAGCTTTTCTTGCCGAAGAAAAGATGAACGATGAGTTGGAAGAAGTGCACATAGCCGACATCACCTTCAGCAACGAAGAGCTCCTTCTCGGAATGTGTGAGTGTTCGTATCATAATTTTACATTATTATATTCCCCATTCTTAGTCATTTTACAAATAAACAGGTGCTTTTGATCCATGTCTGCTACATAGTTGCAGCTTACAGGTTCTCGGAATAAAAACAGTGAAATTGATGAAAAGATAATACAAAAGTGAGACTACGATCGATAAATGATGGAATCTTGATCGTACCTACATTTTGAGGGACAATGTAGATCAATGAACAAGTTCACAAGGTACAAAGGCAGCGCAAGGTTCAAGACTTCGACACAAAGCAACGGTAAAAGTCCACTACATTATTCACTGTGGAGATCTGGAAGAGAACTAGAAGACATTCTGAAGAACCAACTGAAGAAACAAGTAGGAAAATGCAACAGGAAGTAACCAGAAAATTGCAGCCAACAAACTATCAAAATGGTCGCGGAACCGCGGCCAAACAGGGGTCTTGGCCGCGGATCCGCGGCCATATGATGCCCGTGTTGGAGCGAATGCTGGCGGTGCGTCGGTGCTTTGACTAGTCTTCTTAGGGGCATATTTGTAATTGCAGATGTGAATCGAATGTAACCCTAGGGTTTCTATGATCTATAAATAGAAACCCTAAAACCTTTTTTAGGTTATGCCTCTTTTCATTTCATCTATTCAGATATGTAAATTCCTGTGTAAATGTTTGGAAAGAGCCATCAATAAAGTAAGTAATTTTATTTAATTTCCTTAGTTTAAATTTTATTATCTGCCCTAGTTAGATAGTTAGAAATGTTTTTCAATTCCCTAATGAGTGAGTAGTCTCCTCGCTTGTTAGGGTTAGATTTGGGGAAGGCCTAAGAGATGAAAACCTCTCACCCCTTTCTTGCCCATCACATATAATTAATAGGACTCCATGCATACATACACACACCGTTCCCTACGGCACCTTACTCCACGAGGTAACGGTGATACCGTAGTATAAACGACCGGTTGCGTATGTTTTCCATGGAGGTTAGGGTAAGAATTAAGAAAGGAAGGACTAGAACCTAAAGGAAGAAACATCGTTTCTTCCCGATGGTACTAATCCCCTTTATTAATTGTTACCATAACACCTAAAGAGATCTAAATTAGGACATTGAAAGCGGTGAGGAAATCTTCAATTTCCAAACTTAACCTAAACCTAACCCTAGCAAGATTTTAGTCTTAGTATAAATCAGTTTAGTTTTTAGCGATAATCCATTCACACCGTTTGAAATTAACTCGTTAAACCAAATTAGGAAATACACAACATCCCTGTGGACCGACCCGTACTCACCGGCTAGCTACCAAGCGACGCCGTTCTTGATTGCGGTTATAAATATTCTTTGAATAAATCAAATGGCGCCATTGCCGGGGATGGTGTAGTATTTTCTTTTTGCAATTTCGGGTTAATATAAAATTAAAAAATTCATAAAAACTGAAAATTTGAAAAATATAAAAATTTATCATCTTGTGAAGGGTATTTTCGTGTGAATTTTGCAGGATAGACGAACGAGTTCGGATCTGGGAAAATCCAACAAGCAAAACAGAAAACGGCAGATCTGAACGATAGAAGGAAATCATAACAGAGGAGCAGAAGAAATCTCGGGAATCGATCCGCCGCCGCCGCCGCGTTTCCGCCGCCGATAGCGCCATTTGGCCATGCTTCCGCCGCAGGTAGGTGACATCAGCACGAGGAAAAACCACAGTGAGCTTTCTCTCTCCTCCTCTGAACCCCGTGATATCTCCTCTGTAAATTTTCTTGCAGGATTCTTTGCGCTTAAAAAATCTCTTCCCCTTCTAATAATTGAACTTGTGCAGGATTCTTTGCGCCGCGCTAAAAAATTGTTTGCAAGTGATTGTTTACTGCTTTGCATTTTTAATTGGACTTTAAGGGGCTTGAAACCAAATCCAGATTGGGTGGGAATTTCATCACCCTCCCCAGGACCCCAGAAATCACATAAGGCATATTGCATTGACCATCATTTAATTAAAAAAGATTAGACTCAGCCCTAAGGACTTCGCGCTCAATAGGACAAAGGACTAGTTGTAGGCATCAACCGTTGATTCTAACCTGACTTTGTGGTGTCTAGGCAAGTGTGTCTAAGGCAAGTGGTTACTTAATTAGGCCCACTACTTACGTAGTGGAGAACCTCCCACTTACCTGGCACTTACCTGGCCACAATTGGCGGTGAAAAAGCGGTTTGAGGTCCTATTTATTGCCCTTTGGAACGGTTAGGAGCTGTCTAGCTGACCTAGGTGACCCTAGATCTAGGCCTGATTGTGCATTTGTGGTTGATTGAACGTGTGTCTAAGCCTTTTATCGAAAATCTTTTTTGCAAAAAGCACCACATAAAAAAAAAGGAAAAAAGGAAAAACTTTTACAAAAACTTGCAACTTGTCGCTAAGAAATCCGTGCACCCTACTTACACTCACTTTCTTCTCATTGACGTTTTCTTACCTCCACATTCTATTTTTCACTTTTTGACTACACTACCTCTTTAGTGTATGTCCAGTTGGACTAGGGACACTAGCGCCCGATTAGTCCATGTCTCGTTGGTACCGACCGACGAAGCTTTCGACTCCGAAGTCGAAATTCCTTCCACTTCCTTACCTTCACCTTCACATTCTTCCTTCGAAAGGATGTCGGGATATAATCCTAACAACACCTTACCCACAGGACTGATTCCGCCTCCGTTAGGTGCGAATAACCCGCAACACCCGCCTGTTGAAGCGCCCCAACGAATCGTGCTCCAGGATCTTTTCTACCCTGTCCGCACCGCCTTACCTACTTGTCTTTCACTCCCACCGGCAAATGGGGACAATTTTGAGATCAAACCCCACTTCATCAATATGTTGCTAAAATTTCACGAACTGGAATCCGAAGATGCCTATATCTTCATAAACAAATTCCAAAACGTTTGCGCAATGATGAAAACAACCCAATTATCAGATGATGCTATAAGGCTAAGGGTCATTCCTTTCACCTTATGTGACTTAGCCGAGAAATGGTTATACAGCACAGCATCACATTCAATTAAAAATTGGGAAGTGTTTGTTAAAGATTTTCTTAAAAAGTTTTATCCACATCACAAGACCGCGAGAATTCGCAATGAGATTATACAATTTTCCCAGCTTCCTTCCGAACCCTTTTGGAAGTGTTTTGAAAGATTCAAAGACCTACTTGTTCAATACCCTCACCATGGTATCAAAAATTGGCAACTTTGCCAAACTTTATACGAGGGATTGAACCCAGCAACGAAGCAGTTGCTAGAAACCATTTGTCAAGGTCACTTTCTAACCAAATCTAGTGAGGAAGCGTGGCAGTTTCTCGAGGATCTTGCTGAACAAACACTTCAGTGGGAAAGCGCTAAGACCACCTCATCTTCTTTTGTTGGTCAGTCTAGGGCAGGCATACATCAATTAGATATGTCGATTGCAATGAAGGCCGAAATGGCCGCACTTACGAAAAAACTAGAAACAATTGAGACCAAAATCTCATCGCCTTCTCCTGCCCCTGCTTTACCCCCACGAACTGTTTGTGCTTGTTGTTCAGATCCATCACATCTTACCGAAGAGTGTCCTTATAATCCACCTGTTCAAGGACAAGATCAAGTTAATGCTACCTTTCAGCAACGACAAAGAAACGATCCATACTCTTCGACTTATAATCCGGGTTGGAGGAGTCACCTAAATTTTGCTTGGAATCAAAATCAATAATTCCAAGGAAACAACTTTCAAAGGCCTCCTCCTCCACAACAACAAGCACCCCAACAAACTCAATACCAGCAACCTTTCCAACCACAACCTTACCTAAATCAAACGAACAATTTTGTGCCTAACAACTTTTAACCTCAAAACAATTTTGTTCAACTAAATGATGATAAGGTTACCTCGCTAGAAAGAAGTCTAGATGCGTTTCTAAAACAATCTACACAATCCGCAACAAGGTTAGAGACTTCTATTCAGTCTTTAGTGCACAACAATGCTTCACACGATCAAAGCATCAAATCTTTTGAGGCACAAATTGCACAACTAACTGCTGCGTTGAGCAAGCGAGAAAAGGGAAAGCTTCCATCTCAACCATTACCAAATCCCGGTCACACACACAACGCACATGTTGCATATGAACAACAAAATTATAATGTAAATGCTGTGACCATGTTGAGATCTAGAAGAGTGTTGCATAATAATATGGGTGATAGTGATGACACCCCCGCCGGTGGTTCTTCTTCATCTTCTTCTTCTCCATCATCTTCTTCTTCATCTTCATCTTCATCTTCTTCGTTAGAGCCTATTCTTCATTCTTCAAAAGGCTCTTCTTCTTCTGATCTGAAAGGACCCACATCTCACTTCACGAACACACCCACACTGGGATCCGTTCCAACTCCACATTCTACTCCACAGACATTGGACTCAACAGATTTTCAAAATGCTCCATTTCCAAACAGGTTGAGATCCAATAAACCAACTCCACAAATGGAGAAGATTGTGGAGTTATTTAAACAGGTTAGCATAAATATAGCTCTCTTGGATACAATCCAAAAAGTCCCTTCTTACGCGAAAATCTTAAAGGGCTTATGCTCCTCGAAGAGAAAGTCTCAGATACCCAAGAAAGTGCTAGTAGCTAGTGCCGTGAGCAATGCTATTAACCAACATCAACCCTTACCCCAAAAACGAAAGGACCCTGGCTGTCCTACAATTTCAATAACAATCAGGGATAAGAACACCAATCGAGCACTTTTAGATCTTGGGTCTAGTGTTAGCCTGCTTCCCTATTCCGTGTACGAGCAATTAGGTGTTGGAGAGTTGAAACCCACTCGTTGTACTCTCCAAATGGCTGATCGATCAATCACCCATTCTAGGGGTGAGTTAGAGGATGTGTTGATCAAAGTAGGGGACTTCATATACCCCGTTGATTTTATTGTTATGGACGCACAACCTATTGCTAACCCACGGAACCAAATTCCGGTGATCCTCGGTCGACCATTTTTGGCCACTTCCAATGCCGTAATCAATTGTCGCAATGGCTCCATGACTCTATCCTTCGGGAAGATGTCTAGTGAGCTCAATATTTACAAGATAGGAAGTCTGCCCCCCGTGCCTAAAACTAGTACACGAGAAGTTTGCTTGATTCACGAAATCACGCAAGAAGACTGCGAGCTTGAAAAATTTCTGTTTGATGACAACAGTTTTGACGCCACTAGTGCGTCCCTCTTGGAATCTAACACAGTTTGCACAACCGATATTGATTATGAATGTTTCACTTTTTCGGACGATTTTGACGACTCACCGCCCGAATATGAGTCCTTTGAATTTTTGGATGAGTTAGTTGAACCATCCGATTCGGTTGCTTACAGTGATTTCGAACCATTGTTGGAATCCTTTGAGTTCGAAGTAGATTCCCCAATTTGACCTTTGATTGTTTCGCCTCCGAAACTCGAACTCAAGCCTTTGCCGTCTCACCATAAATACGCTTACCTAGGTGAGAATGAGACCTTTCCCGTTATCATATCGGCATCTCTAGCTCTCGAGCAAGAGAAAGCCCTTTTAATGGTCTTATAAGATAACCGACAAGCTTTCGGCTGGACTATGGCGGACATCGAGGAGATTAGTTCCCTCATAATTGAATATCATATGCATATGATGGATGATGCCAAGTCAATAAAGGATCCACTGAAACATCTCGGGGATTGTGTGGATAATCAACCTCCTCCTTTAGAAGTTGAACCACCCCATTTTCTTTTAATAAGCTACGAGAATGCCAATATTCCACTTATTTTTGATCATTCACATTCTCGTTTTCATTAATCATCACCTCCTATTTCTTCACTACACTGTCCATACCACCACTTATCTCTTCCCCAATTCTTTTTGGCTCGGTACAACATGTTCTTCCACCGACCGATACTCTACACAGATAAATTTTTCAACTGGTTGGTGTTGACGTTTGGTCTTTGCAAAGTTTGGCAATGACATGTAACATCGTTTCACTGAAGTTTGGGGGGACCTTTTTGTATATATTTTGTTTTTCTTTTAACAATAAAAAATTATATATAAAAAAAATAAATAAACAGGGGAGTGCCGACATTTTGACCCTCTTGGTGTAGCCTGACAGTGAGGACACTGTCAAGTTTAAGATTGGGGGTGTGCTTGGTAAGCTTTCTTCCTTCACATCATTTGATTTATTCAAAGAATATTTATAACCGCAATCAAGAACGGCGTCGCTTGGTAGCTAGCCGGTGAGTACGGGTCGGTCCACAGGGATGTTATGTATTTCCTAATTTGGTCTAACGAGTTAATTCCAAACGGTGTGAATGGATTATCGCTAAAAACTAAACTGATTTATTCTAAGACTAGAATCTTGCTAGGGTTAGGTTTAGGTTATGTTTGGAAATTGAAGATTTCCTCACCGCTTTCAATGCCCTAATTTAGATCTCTTTAGATGTTATGGTAACAATTAATAAAGGGGATTAGTACCATCGGGAAGAAACGATGTTTCTTCCTCTAGGTTCTAGTCCTTCCTTTCTTAATTCTTACCCTAACCTCCATGGAAAACATACACAACCGGTCGTTTATACTACGGTATCACCGTTACCTCATGGGGTAAGGTGCCGTAGGGAACGGTGTGTGTATGTATGCATGGAGTCCTATTAATTATATGTGATGGGCAAGAAAGGGGTGAGAGGTTTTCATCTCTCAAGCCTTCCCTAAATCTAACCCTAACAAGCGAGGAGACTACTCACTCATTAGGGAATTGAAAAACATTTCTAACTATCTAACTAGGGAAGATAATAAAATTTAAACTAAGGCAATTAAATAAAATTACCTACTTTATTGATGGCTCTCTCCAAAATTTACACAGGAATTTACATATCTGAATAGATAAAATGAAAAGAGGCATAACCTAAAAAAGGTTTTAGGGTTTCTATTTATAGATCATAGAAACCCTAGGGTTACATTCGATTCACATCTGCAATTACAAATATGCCCCTAAGAAGACTAGTCAAAGTACCTACGCACCGCTGCATTCGCACCGACACGGGCATCATATGGCCGCGGATCCGCAGCCAAGACCCCTGTTTGGCCGTGGTTCCGCGGCCATGTTGATGGTTTGTTGGCTGCAATTTTCTGGTTATCTTCCTGTTGTATTTTCCTACTTGTTTCTTCAGTTGGTTCTTCAGAATGTCTTCTAGTTCTCTTCCAGATCTCCACAGTGAATAATGTAGTAGACTTTTACCGTTGCTTTGCGTCGAAGTCTTGAACCTTGCGCCACCTTTGTACTTTGTGAACTTGTTCATTTTTCTACATTATCCCTCAAAATGTAGGCACGATCAAGATTCCATCATTTATCGATCGTAGTCTCACTTTTGTATTATCTTGTCACCAATTTCACTGTTTTTATTCCGAGAACCTGTAACCTGCAACTATGTAGCAGACATGGATCAAAAGCACTTATTTATTTGTAAAATGACTAAGAATGGGGAATATAATAATGCAAAATTATGATATGTATAAATACCCCCAAACTTATCTTTTGCTTGTCCACAAGCAAACCTAGTTTTATTCTTGAAAAAGTCCTAACCTCACTTTCGCAGGGAAACGTGATTGCACTGAGTGCAACAAGCCGTTAAACCTCTAGGTGTCCCTAGTAGGAGGAGTGTTGTCTCCTGAGGGTTTTCAGCGGATACTACCCACAAAATCCTATCAATTCGGCTTATTGACTTTTATTCTCCAATTAGGTTTTCCAACAAGGAATTCTATTATCTTCGACTCATAAATTATCCACCCGTATTTTTTACGCTTCCTTATCATTTAACTTAAGATTATATATATTCTTGTGAACTTACTTAGCTTTTGACATCTTTTAAGTTTTCCTTCTAGGGTTCCATCTCAACTTAGGAATTTTTATCATCTCTATTAAAGATATAAGTCATATTTTTCATTTCTATCTCTTATCTAAACCTCAATCACATACCCCTACGTGTGTGTATATATCACCCCTACACTTGGAAATTCAAATCAAGCTATTATACTCTTGTCCATCATCCAAAGTACTTTTCAATTGGTGAATTTTTAGATGAACTTGCTCACACATTCCTCATGCGACCGTTAATACTTCTTGAGGTACCAACGACCGATTACAAAATGTGTTTGCACATTAAGGCGTAATTCCTAGTCTTGTAACACCTAGGGCTTTAGCAGTGACTCCCAAACCAGTTGGTCTAAGGCACTAGGTGATGAACCACCCTCGCTAAATATTTTTTCTATTAATGCAGCCTTAAGTAATTACAAAAACCAGTGTTCATTTTTTTATCTCTTTATTCACACTTGTATTTTTATTTTTCTTCGTACTAAGGACTTTAGACAAGAGCATTTCAAGGTCTCTTATACTATTCCAAGTATCAAGGTTCGTGTTTGTGCAAGTTGTAGGATATATATTTTTAGAATTTAGACTTATGCTTAGGAATTATTTTTCAGACTTATACTTTAATAAAAATATCAATACTTTTCCTTTGTTTTAACTTAGCCCAAGAAGTCAACTCGAAATTTGCCTATTTCTAAATAAACTAAAAAGACATATACTTTCTACCGTTAAATTTTAAGAAAGGTTATCTTTAGGGTTTTTAATTTACTAAGTCTAAGATCTAGTTGTTCCTAGCTAGTTAACATTTTTGTCAAACTCAAGTCAATTATGGCCAAAATTGAATGTTTCAATTTTTATAATTTTTAAAATTTTTCAATTTTTATCGGTTTTAAAATAAGTATGCAAATACAAGAATATACATATGAATGCGAAGGAAGAAAGCTTACCGAGCACAAATACCCCCAAACTTATCTTTTGCTCGTCCTCGAGCAAACCTAGTTTTATTCTAGAAAAGTCCTAACCTCACTTTCGCAGGGAAACGCGATTGCACTGAAGAACCAACTGAAGAACGCTATATATGTCTCCTATATGTCTCCGGGTATTTCCATGATATCAAGATAAGGAAGATCCTGGTCGACAATGGATCCTCCATCAACCTTCTCAATGTGAGGGTGTTGAAAGAGATTTGCATGAGCGTTCAACACCTCGCTCCGGATAAAATCACTATCTCCGGGTTCAACTCCCAGTCATCACGGACGCTCGGGTCTGTGATACTAACGGTACTCTTTGGGCTGCTCGTCACTGATATCAAGTTCCACGCCATTGACGCCAAGACTTGCTACAACGCTTTGCTCGGCCGGCTTGGTTACACGAGTATAATATTATCCCTTCTGTTGGATATAGTGCCCTCAAAGTCAATTATTGGATCGCAGATACGTGATTGCAATGATTGAGACAGGACCTATACCGATATGACAATCTTGCTCGAGATGATAGTATGCTATCTGGTTTGTCTTTATCATCGTATACATGCTTTAGTTCACTATTGCATGATGATAGAGCTCATAGGATTCTTGCTTGACTGCCAGCAGTATGATGGCGATCATATACGTGGGAGCTGGGGTCTATAAGCACATCCTTAAAGTGTCCCTAGTCGTGAGAGTTTCGAGACAGGGCATCGATACTCCAGAGTAGACTAGTGTATACAGTCGAGGCCCCGACGAGGGGCGGTGGCCGGTCTCACAAGCCATTGGTGTCAGTTGGTTCACCTAAGATGTATGCAGGTGCTCATTGGGTTATGAGTACACCGGACAGGACTCGCCGGGAACCTGATAGTTGGTATTATACCTATCGTCAGATAGCAGTTCCCTGGTGACATGTGTACAGGTTAGTTCATCGACCTAAGGTCGTCATTTGTCTCGTGTGAGTTCCCACTGTGCTTTGATTTCTACCCTACCAGGCTCAAAGGAGTCGTGCAAACAGGTCTTTATTGGGTACAGTCCCGAGCCACATGGAGGCAAGTGAGCGGATCGGCAGGGGATTCGTCTCTCCCGGTATTGGGGGTGAGATCGCGCTGTGTCTAGGAGAGCCATTACACAAAGCCCTCGGCCAAGGCAGGAGATTTACTGGTAGGTACTCCAGTAGTATCTCAGGGTGTTCTAGGCTACTCTCTGACACGACTTATACCGCTATTGGGGGTCTGGCGTTACCAGCCCCTAGGCCGATATGCGATACTCATAGACGAACGGACCGGATTGTATGTATATTGTCACTGTTAGGCTCAGTAGGGTTTCTGGATGAGTTCGCTCGTCAGCTTCCCTTCCAATCAATACATAGGCAACCGTTACGTACAGTTCGTACCTCTGACGTGCTAGTGGTTATACCCAGTGCCAGTGTGTTGATGAGTTATTAGAGCCCCCTACAGACAGTTTCCCAAGTTCGGGCGAAACGTTGTAGAGGCCGTATGGTTTTATGGCAGGGTTCGGAAAATGCACGTGCGTTTACTTACGCGTCATATTTCGGGCAGATAATACTGGTGGGCTTTGGTTTAAGACGGATCCGAGTATTATGCTGTGTAGATATAATATCTTTGTCTCAGTTTCATTTGTATTCCGTCGTAATACAAATGCGGATATGTTTATACTGATACGGGATTATCCTGAAATTCGTTTCGGGATCGCTTTTGGAAGTTGCCAGTTTCCTGTTTTCTTTCACCCGTATTTAACATTCGGTTAAATATGGATTTATCTTTTCGTCACTTGGGTGAGTCATGAAGGTGAGTCATGGTTCTAGAAGGTTCTAGATTTGGTGACTTGGTTTTGGTTCAATGAATGCATTAAATGCTTTGGTGACTAGGTTTATGATCATTGGTTTGCATTTAATGTTTTTTATGACTCATTCTTTTCATTAAGTGAGATGATAAGTTTGCTTTGCTTGTGGTCACCCCCTCCTCCCCCCCTCCTCCTATATTAGTGGTCGGCCATTCCAAGTGAGGAATGAGGTTGCATGAAAAAAGATTTATGATAGCTTTGGGATTCATGGAAATTAGATAGAAACATTTCTCATTTCATTCCAATCCAAAAGGCAACTTCATTAACCGTTCGTCCATAGCTTTGGATGTAACGAGACAAAGTGTTCTACTCATTCTCTACATCAATCTTGGTCATCCCTTTTAGCAAACTTGATGATCGAGTTGCCTCGGTTCAGAGGCGGGAGCCCGTTTAAAGATCCGTCGATGTGGTGCCATCTGGACGAGAAGACTGGAGATTCAGGAGATCGGAGCAGCCGCAACAAAGCGTGGGATGATGGTTGAAGACCGAAGGACTCGGATCGTTCGGTATAACATTTCTACCCACTTTGTAGTTTGTTAGTTTAGCTTTAATGGCAGATCCAGGTTATAGTATGCGATAGGGCCAGTCAAAAAGTTTTTGTTCCGCATTTGGCGTCTGTTAGACGGCCGGGGCGCTACCGTAGACTTACAGTAGTATCATAGCATCAACATTAAGCTTTACTATTATGTGCTAACGCGTTTAAAATATCGATCGAACGGATTTTCGAAAACTACAGTTTTTCTGTTCAAAGTTTCTGTCGATTTTAAATCAAGCCTAAAAATTATTTTGCATATCACAGAAAATTGAGCAGGGTTTTTGAAGAATTCTGGTAAAATTTGAGCACGTGTTCCCACAGTTCCACCGCGGATCCACGGTCAAAGCTAGGGTTTGACTGCGGAACCGCGGCCATGTTGTGGGAACAGTGCTTCAATTTTTTCCAGAGAGCTTCACATGGTAAATTGTGGTTTCTGGAATATTTCTTTTGGGCCCAGATTTTATTACTGTACACCAGATGTACGTAGGGCCCACTTCGGGAAGTTTTGTCGATTGAAATTTTAAACTTGTTAGTTTGCAGTATTTACATTATATCTCCGACCGTGAATGTCATTCGAGCGGTAAATCGCGTCTAATTGCTATAGCTCTTTTGGACGGGTTTGCGAACGTGACATTCACGTTGATGTTTTGTGTTGTGCTGTGATGTTGCGGATATGTCGTGGTGGATAGCAGTGTGCAATGGTAGTGCAGTTTCAATTTATTTGTACATTTGATTTTGCGGGGCGAGCGTCCAACATGTGGACAGCCATCACTTCCAATTTGTATAATATTCTTTTGGAGCACGACCGGGCTGAGGTCGATGTACCCGTTGTACATATTTTTATTTCTGTACTAAGTTTACCCCACGACGGAGTGCACGGATAGCCGGTTTTTGGAGGGCAACGGGTCCGTATCTCATGACTTTGAGAGGCAGAGGGGCCTCACTCCAGAATTGGCAGACTATTCGCCGCACTCGTAGGGGGTACAGGTTGACCCAAGGAGGGGTGCTCAAGTTACCGGATTCTGTGAAGTGCCGGGTAGTCCATTCACTTTGCTGTAGGGGGCTGCCTCGCTTCACGTTTTGGCGGGTAACTTGCCGCACCCGTAGGGGTCTAGGTTTCATTGCACAGGCTATCCACACGACCAGGGGAACGTCGGGTTTCAGTAGCGGCTCTGTGAAACCCGGGGATCCCAGATTATCTGTATTGTTCTGTGATGCTTATTACTTTTCTGTAATGTTGCATATTATCATGCCTGGAGCGATTATTGTATATTGGTATATATACTATTAGATGTTGTATATGTTTTACACCCGCGCTAGTCCAGTCCCCGCTCTTTCGTTAGTTAAGTAACCTAACGGGTGATGACGGGACCCAGTGACGAATGCAGATGGCATATACGTACATTTTATTTTTCGTTCTTTTCTGGTGTGATTGATTGATGGGACTGCATTGATTCTTATTGTAAGTCCATGTCACGCACCCCACGAACTTGCGGGGAGGCGGAATATATGAAAAACGTTTATCAAAGCTTCGTAACACGGACTTGAGCGCATGAATCGTGTCTAAACCATTACTAGCAAACTACGAAAGATTTAACTACTCTGATTCGAAGTTATACCTCACGTTACTTGTCCTTCGGGTCTTCATCGCTGTCCTCCACTCCTCGTAGGATCTTTGGAACGTCGGCACCTCAACGGCCTCCTCGAGTCAAAGACGATCCACCTGAGAGCTCCTACTCCAAGCTTGACCTCTAACTTGAGGTAACTAGGTTTCTAAGCAACCTAGGTGATATAGAGTTGGATTATGGATGTATTAGTCTAGCTAACCCTTGATCTCAACACATGAGAGGTTAGGGTTAGGGTTTGAAGAGAGAGAGCTTGAGGAGAGAGAAGGTGAGAATGAGAATCCTTTTGGATGAATGATATCATTTGTGTATATATGAAACATTATAAATTATTAAATGAATAACAAATAATGATTTATCATCATGTTTCATTAATACACTAAGTGATTCATCACATGAGCCATATGAATCATAAATGAATCATTAACTCCATGGATGATTCTCCCTCATGACTCATTAATCCAATAAATGGAAATGCCACCTTACCCTCCAAGTCATCATCCTTCTAGAAGCTTCCCGACAAATTACGAGAACGCCCCTCCTATCCGTGAAAACACGGAAAAACTTTAGACTGTATAAATCCAATAATCCGATACTAGAATCTGGCTTAAACCAAAACCGACTAGTAAAAACTGTCCAAATATCGTACGTGCGTAAAAACACGTATGCGTCCGAACACTGTCGTAAAACCATACGACTTCTATATCGTTTCGCCTGAAGCAGGGAAACTCTCTGTGTGGGACTCTAAAGACTCGACACTACGCTGGCAGTGGGTTTAATCACAGACCGCAAGCGGCACTAGCTGTACGTAACGGTCCCCAGGTAGATGTCGATAAAAAGGCCGATGAGGAAACCCATTCGAACTCCTACTGAACCTGATGTGACAATCTCCGTACAGTCCAGTCTGTTCGTCTAAGACTATCGCATATCGGGCCTAGGGGGCGGCAAGCGTCAGTCCCCTAATAGCGGTATAAGTCGTGTCGGAGCGTAGCCCATTACACCTTGAGAAAATACTGGAACCCACCAGTAAATCTCGCTTGCCCTGGCCAGGGTCTTTGCGTAATGGCTCTCTGACACAGCGCGATATCAACCCCCAATACCGGGAGAGACGAATCCTGTCTAACCGTCACTGCCTCCAAGTGCTCGAGACTGCACCCAACTGCTACCTGTTTGCATGACTCTTTTGAGCCATGGTAGGGTAGCAATCTAAGAACAGTGGGACACACTCAAGGCGAATTAGCAGTGTCAAGTCTGCGGACTATGTTGTACTCATGTCACCTGGGAACTGTTAACTGACATCGGGTATAAAAACCAACCAACAGTTCCCCGTGAGTCCTTTCCGGTGTACCCGTAACCCAACGAGCACCTGTATACTATCTCCAGTACGACGTACTGATGGCTGTGGGACAGACCATCTCCCCAACTGGGATGAGAAGCGTATACACTAGTCTACTCCGGAGTATCGATGCCCTGTCTCGATAATCCTACGACTAGGGACCTGTATAGGATGCTGCTTATAGACTACCCAGCCCCCCTAGTGTGACTGCCATCACAACGCTGGTAATCAATCAAAGATCCTAAGGGCTCTACTAATATGTATAAGCTATACGTTACAAGAAACAAATGCACATATTAAAGTAGACACAAACCAAGCAGCATACTACCATTTTTAGCAAGACTGTCAATACAACTGTGAATATCCCAAGCTACCATTAAGTAATATACAAACTAGTATGATACAATAATGGCCCCTAGGGCATATACACTAACAATCTCCCACTTGCACTAGGGCCATGTACTGGCATATCGCAGACCAATCATCTCGAATAGCCTCTCGAACTGCGTCTGAGGAATGGCCTTTGTGAATGGATCAGCAGTGTTATCCTTTGTATTTACTCTCTTTACCTCGATCTCCCGGCGATCTACAATCTCCCTGATCAGGTGATACCGTCTTAAGATGTGTCTGGACTTCTGATGGGACCTGGGTTCCTTCGCTAAAGCTATAGCGCCGTTGTTGTCGCAATACAGAGGTATTGGACCAACACTGGTAGGAACCACCTGAAGTTCTGTGAGGAACTTCTTCATCCAGACAGGTTCTTTTGCGGCATCGCAAGCAGCTATGTACTCCGCTTCCATCGTTGAGTCAGCAACGGTCTCCTGCTTGGAACTCTTTCAACAGACTGCCCCTCCATTGAGGGTAAAGACATAACCCGACATGGACTTGGAGTCATCCTTGTCACTCTGGAAGCTGGAGTCGGCAAAGGCCTCGATCTGGAGGTCTTTTCCGCCATACACCAAGAATATCTCCTTAGTCCTCCTCAGGTACTTGAGAATGTTCTTTACTGCTATCCAGTGCTTCTCCCCTGGGTTTGCCTGATACCGGCTTACAACGCTCAATGCGTATGCTACATCTGGTCTGGTACATAACATCGTATACATTATAGAGCCTAACGCAGAAGCGTAGGGTATAATCGACATGCGATTCCTTTCCAAATCAGTCTTGGGAGACATCTCTTTGGAGAGGGTGATTCCGTGACAAGCCGGTAGGTTACCGCGCTTAGAATCTTCCATACTGAATCTTTTCAATATGGTGTCTATGTACTTGGACTGTAAAAGTCCCAACATCCTCTTTGATCTATCACGATAGATCTGGATCCCCAGAATGTAGGTGGCATCACCCAGGTCCTTCATGGAGAACTTTTGTGACAAGAATCTTTTGACTGACTGTAGCATAGGAATATCATTTCCTATTAGGAGAATGTCATCCATGTACAAGACGAGGAATACTACAACTCTCCCTACAATCTTACTGTATATGCATGGTTCATCCGGATTCTTGATAAAGTCGAATTCTTTGACAGTATCATCAAAACAGATGTTTCAACTCCGCGATGCTTGCTTTAGCCTATAAATGGACTTAAGCAACTTGCACACTTTATCGCTGCTCCCATTCTGAATGAATCCCTCTGGCTGATCCATATAGACGTACTCTTCCAAATTTCCATTTAGAAAGGCCGTCTTTACGTCCATCTGCCAGATCTCATAATCGTGTAAGGCAGCAATGGCAAAAAGGACACGAATGGATTTGAGCATAGCCACTGGAGAAAAGGTTTCATCATAGTCCAAACCAGTCTTTGACGAAAACCCTTTGCAACAAGTCTAGCCTTATAGGTTTCAACCTGTCCATCTACACCAATCTTCTTTCTGAAGATCCACTTGCATCCTACGGGTTTTACCCCATTTGGAGCAATGTCCAAAGTCCATACTTTGTTAGTGTACATGGACTCCATTTCGGTCCGCATTGCATCCTGCTATTTTACCGAGTCGCCGCTCTGAATGGCTTGCCGGAAGCTAGTAGGGTCATCATTATCAATGATGCAATCTTCTCAATCCCCGTCTATGAAAAAATCGTAGTATCTCTCGGGCGGATGAGACTGCCTACTACTTCTTCGGATAGGCGCTGGTGTGTCCCTTTCTTCTGAAACTTCTGGTTCAACCATAGTTTCAGTAACAGCTTGTGGTTCTGGAATTTCTTCCAGTTCTACTGCGCTCCCACTCTTCTGATTTTCTAAAAATTCAGTTTCTAAGAAGTGGGCATGACGAGAAACAAAAACCTTTTGTTCCTCTGCGTAATAGAAACAATATCCTATGGAGTTCTTTGGATATCCCACAAACTTACACTGTACTGAGCGTGCCTCGAGCTTGTCCGGATGCTGCTTTTTTACAAAAGCTGAACATCCCCATGTCTTCAGGTAATTAAGATAGGGTTTCTTCCCACTCCACATCTGATATGGTGTGGTAGGCATAGTCTTGGTTGGAACCTTGTTCAAAAGATATGCAGCTGATTCCAGTGCATAACCCCAGAAAGATCGCGGTAACTCAGCCTTACTCATCATGGAACGAACCATATTCAATAGGGTTCGATTCCTCCTTTCCGATACACCGTTGTGTTGTGGTGTGTATGGAGGAGTAAGCTGAGAGAGAATTCCATTCTCTTTTAAGTAACCCAGGAACTCGGCACTTAAGTATTCACCACCTCGATCAGATCTCAGTGTCTTGATACTTTTTCCTGTTTGGTTTTCCACTTCATTCTTGTATTCCTGGAATTTCTCTAAGGCCTCGGATTTATGCTTCATCAAGAAGATATGTCCATACCTAGAGAAATCATCCGTAAACGTAATGAAGTAGGAATAACCACCTCGCGCATGTGTAGACATTGGACCACACACGTCACTGTGTACGAGTCCCAAGAGCTCGCTCGCTCTTACTCCGTGTCCAGTAAACGGAGTCTTTGTCATCTTTCCCATGAGACAAGATTCACAAGTAGCATAAGATTGATATTCGAATGGATTCAAATATCCTTCTCTATGTAACTTCGTCAACCGTGTTTCATTGATGTGACCTAGTCTAAAATGCCATAAGAAAACCTGATTTATTTCTGGAGACTTTCTTTTAAGTGTGTTCTGGATATTGAAAACCTGAGCTTGACTCAATACGTATATATCGTCATCTAATGTACCGGACCCAATCAGAACTTGATTTAGGTGGATGTGAACTACATCGCTTACGAATGTAAAATCATATCCCTCTTTCGAAAGTAAGGACACTGATATGATATTACAAGTCAAACTAGGTACATACAAACAGTTACATAAAATCAATATCTGCCCACTTGTCAAACCTAGGCGATATTCTCCCACGGATTCAGCGTCCACGCTCATTCCGTTTGCAACTCTGAGAGACAAATCACCTACCCTTATAACTCTACGGTTTCTCAAAGCATGTAATGAATTACAGATATGAGATCCTGCTCCGGTATCTAGTACCCAGGAAGTAGAGTTAATTGACAAACAATTCTCAATTACAAACACACTTGAGGCCGAAGCCACAACATGCTTCGTATCCTGGCTACTGGCTTCCAAAGCCCTGCAATCCTTCTGCCAATGCCCATTCCCATAACAATAGGAACATCCCTCCTTACCTACACCAAGTCCCGAAACTTTTGCTCTTCCCTTTCCTCCTACTTTCCTGACACCGTATATCGGCTTAGTAGAGGTCTTCTTCTTTTCACCCTTTGCTTTCGCCCTGGATGTAGAAGAAGAAGGTCCCCCATTAAGCAGAGCTTGTGTCTCCCTGGTTTCTTTCAGGGTGTAAGTAGAGGGTAGGGACTGTGGAAATAAGTCAACATATGACCTGTTTCCCAACGTGGTCTCCAGGTCCTTGAGCTCATCAATATAGCTAGTCATTGTAAGGACGTCGTCCCCTACAGATGACCCGACAGCCAACCTCGCTTGAATTAATTCGTTCGAGGTCTCATATCTTGCGATATGAGATTGCTCTCCATATAAATCTTTGTTATGGAGAAAGATGGAAACTGAGTCCATCTTCTCGTGCTGCTTCTGGTATACACCATCATCTGAAGCCAACATGAGGTACTTGGCTTTCGCTTTATCCTTTTTCCTTGTCTGACGGATATCCATATCCGCGACGGTGGAAACTGGACCTGGGACGGCGGGATCTTGAGTAGTAATAGGGTGGTCCAGCTTTTCATAGGCAATGGACATCTGGACAGACCTTTGCCGGTCATATAAGTTAGATTCAGTCAACTTGTTATTTAGATGTAACCTAGTCATGGTCACAAAGTCGCTGCAAAGAGAGAGAGAGAAGAAAACACTTTAGCATGATACTCTTGCAAGTTTAGATTGGTTTTTAATTTATCTAAACTGGATGGCTCCCACTGTTTCTCGAATCCTTCCTCAAACCATAAAAGAAGAATTAGCCAGGACTATTCTCACTGTACAATACTTGCTTAACCGTTCAACCAGGCTAGTGTCTGTTAGTTGTATGTATGCCCTAGAGGCCAGTATTGTACAGATGATGTATATTATATTGGATGCTTGGACATATATAGAGATGACTTTCTTGCTCGATATGATAGTATGCTATCTGGTTGCTCTTTATCTTAACATGTACACTAGTCTCTTTAAACTGTCTTATAGTTACATGTTGGTAAAGCCCTTAGGATGTGTACTTGACTACCTGGACTATGATGCAGATCATACTAGTGGGGACATGGTAGTCCAAAGGTACATCCTTCAAGGTCCCTAGTCGTGGGTGTATCGAGACGGGGCATCGATATACCAGTGTAGACTAGCATATACGCTTCTCGACCTATGAGATGGGCGATGGATGATCCTATATCCATTGGTGTTTGACATCAAAGATGGTATACGGGTGCTCAGTGGAGACTGGGTACACTGGACGTACTCGCCGATAACTCCCAGATGGTGTTATACCTCACGTCAGATGGCAGTTCTCAGGTGACACTTGTGCAGGTTAGACTGTAGACCCGAGATCGTCATAGAGTCTTGTGTGATTCCCACTGTGCTTTGATCTCCACCTTACCACGTCCATGAGGGCATGCAAAACGGTGGTTTTTGGGTACATTCCCGAGTCACATGGAGGCAATGAGCGATAGGAGGGGTTTCGTCTCTCCCGGTATTGGGGGTTGATGTTGCGCTGTGCTCGATTGGCCGTAACAGGGAAGTCCCTGGCCAGGGATGATCAGAGATTTGCTGGTAAGTGTTACCAGTAGTTTCTCGACCCGTTATGAGCCTCACATCGGCATGACTTATCGGTTATTGGGGTCTGACGTTTACCAACCCTAGACTTGATATGTGACATATCAGACGAACAGACCGGACTGTACGGTAAGTGTTACTGGTTGGATTCACAGGAGTGTGAGCGGGCTTGCTCATCGATCTTCTGATCGCTCAATACCCGGGTGGCCGTTACGTTTAGCAGACCGCTTGCGGCTTGTGGATGCTTGATATGATCATCATCTGCTACCGGCGTATTGACGAGTCTTTAGAGTCCTACACAGAGGTTTCCTGGCTCAAGCGAAACGAAATAGGAGCGCATATGAGATATGTGCGGGACCGAGAATAATGCGTGTATGTGATACTGTATTTCATTCTCACGATGAATGTTTCGATTGGTTGTATGCGATATAACCTAGTTATCGAATCGAAGATTGATTCGATAAATCGATACATTAGATACTAGTCGGTTATGTGCGACATGACCGGATCATTGAATCAAGTGTTGATTTAATGATTTAATGTATAATTATATATTTGATATATTACTTTGCATTAACTAGTATTGGTTCACTTTAAAAGGATTTTCTCACTTGATGTGCACATTGTATATGTGATATATTTTTGTGTGCACTTGATTGTATCATGTTTGATGATACATGCTTACTTGTGTTTGTGCAAAGATTAAACCATGGTTATGTAATGGTTAGGGTTTTTCTTTTTCTTACTTATTTATTTATTTCTTTATTTTGGAAAAGATAAAAGAGAAAATGGTGGCTTTCTTTGTTTGTTGTTGAAGCTTCATGAAGCTTTGACTAAAGTGACCATTTTGTCTTCATGCTTAACCCTAACCATTCAAATTAACCATGGTCTATTCTCTACACCTAACCAAGGTTAGGATATGATAAGTATTCATATTATTTTTCTTTTTAAGAAGAACTTATGATATTCTTTCTTCTTCTTCATCATCTTTAACAAGAAGAAAAGCTTACTAGCTTTAATGGCAACTTGTGAAAATGAGTGAGAAATCCAATTCTAAAGTGAACCCACCTCCTATTTCTTCATCCTCTACCTCTTGCCAAGTAGTATAGGGTGTTTTCTTCACAAGGTTCACAACTTGGTGAAGTTGGAGCTTGATCTTGAGTTGCCTCGACGTAGATCTTCTTCGGCATCGAAGTCGACAACCTAGTCCGCACATTTCTCCGATGAAGCCGATGCTAGAGTCCGAGATCCGATATAGACAGCGAGGGGACGTCTACATGGAGCTAAGGAAGTGAAGAACCGGATCTACAAAGGTTGTAGCCTCTTTCTTTTAGTTAAATTGTTAACTAGTTTCACTTTTCGCCTAAACTCTAGTCAACGAATCCGTATTAGGGTTTCTCGGCACTTGTAAAATTTAAAATTGGCATGGTTGATGCCTAGTGAGACCTCATTAGTGTGTCTAGGAACCCTACAGTGGTATCAGAGCCTAGCTAGAGCCTTAGGTGAAGTGTAGACGACGTTTGAAATCCGAACGAACATCGAAACCCTAATCCAAAATGCTCTCTGGAAATTTTCTGAAAATTTGGATTTTCGTGAATTAAAAATATGCAGAAAAATAAGCAGGAGTTTATAAGAGTTACTGTGAAATTCGAGCAGCTAAGTCCATTAAACCGCCGCGGTTCCGCGGCATGATCTTGGCTCATGCGGCGGTTCCGCGGCCGTACTGTCTCCTTGTCCAATGAATTTTACACAGTAATTCCTATTTTGCAGTGGTATATTTTCTGGGTATTTTTATAATGACTAAAGAGTTGAGTATTCTGGGGTTGTATTGGGAATCAAAGATTCGATCGGATTATCAAACTTTGTCTATGTGTTTTTCCGGATAATTTTAGAATATGTTAAAAAGTTCGACCGGATGTAAATACCCAATCTTTCCCCTGCCGGGAAATTTCCAATTGTTGGACTTTTCCGTAGTTTAATGACGTTCTAAGTAGTGCAAGTAACGCGATGGTCCCTCTAGAAGACAACAAACCTTAACTCGATTATGTGACCGTCTTGAACTGCCCTTTGAACCTTAGGGTTTGGGGCAGTACGGCGTGCCACATGTGAGGCGTTGGCTTGACCCTTCTACGGCTGGACCGTTGGTACCGAGGCATGAAGTGAATGTCTTTGAACCTATTTTATGTGTTGAACGGTTTCGGGAAAACTTGGGTGTTCAAATGTTCGATCGGAAAGTTTAATATTTTCTATTTATCCGGAATGGGATACAATAATTAGAATTCACAAACAGTTATGAGATAACTGGATGAATGTTATAAATCTAGCGGTTTAGTCTCACTTGATATTGAAAAGAGTTTTCGATAATGAGACTAAAATGCGGGGTTTATAATTGTTAGGCATGTGATGTCTAAGTATTTCATTTGATTAGGCATGCGATGTCTAAAGAGGTTGCGGATTCTAACTGTTGTAGTTTTACACTTTCTTTTCTGTGACCGTAAGCGTAATATGTGATATCGCCGGTTTCGTTGCTATATGTCAACGACAATTGGGATGCGCATATTTACTTACGTTGGTGACATATGATGTTATGTGTTGCTGGATATGTTATATTAGATCGTCGTGTTTGAGTAGCCGGGGGTTTTTATGTGAGATGATTGTTTTTCATTTTCATTCATGTAAAAAATTGTATGTAATATTCTTTTATTGGGGCACTTCCAGGTTGCGGAAGTTGTCACCTTTTGTATATTATTTACTTTTCCGCATTAGGATAGATCCAAGGAGGGGAGCACAAGTAACCGGGTTCTAGGGTCCAGTGGGAGACCATCTCGAGGAGTCGAGTCTGGGTCTCCTAACCCTAGAATTGGTAGGGTTGCTTGCCGCTCTCGTAGGGGTCTAGGGGTGTGGGATTGGATACTCATCACGACCGTGGAATCCGTGTTTTATACTGGCTCGTATTAAAAACACGGACGTCCTAATATATCCAATATTTCATATGATATTTTCTGCTGCGATATCTGTGATGTGATCATTTGATATGTTCTGATGGATACAGTATATAGTATATATGATATATTATATAGACGTTACTTATGTTTTGCACCCGCACTAGCCCTGCCCTGCTCTGTCGTTAGTTACCTAACCTAACGGTGCACGAGGGGACATCGAGGCGAATGCGGATGGCATAAGTGTACGTCGTATTTATCTGTGATGTTTAGGTGACTTAAATGATGGGACTTCATTAATGTGATTAATGAAAGAAAAGAAACCTAAAAGATGTTGTAGAATCAAATTTTAAATAAAAAGGGTAGCTACAGTTTTGCTTTGCATAGCGGTATATATGATATACCCTGCACCTTATTCGATGAGGAAAGGGCCGAGATCCCTTCACCGGGAGTGACCCCTTTAGCAATAACTAGAAGATGCTACACACTCGGTTTGCTTTTGATTGTTTTTGGAGTTTTGCTTTGCACAGCGATATATATGATATATCCCGCACCTCATTCGACGAGGAAAGGGCCGACGATCCCTTCACCGGGAGTGACCCCTTTAGCAAAACTAGAAAAGCCTCAAAATCACTCCATTTCAAAACTTCATTCGATTCTACAACGATATCAAGTTCATTACGCAATAGGCTTTCAGAAAAACCTGTCGTAGCCCTCCGTCATTTCAGATAAGTCATGTTTAGTATTCGTGCTGCGTTTGTTGACCTTGTCAAGGTGCAGTGTGCGGTAGCTGACCAGTATTTATCTGTTTATGCATATGATGCAGATTGGATTAGGGTAGTCGTACGGCCTTGTTGAACTTGTCAAGGGTCGTGCGGGTGGGTTTGATTCAATCAAGAAATGACGGGTTGAACTTGACTTACGGTCTATGGTTTGTTGACCTTGTCAAGGTCATAGATCGTTTGGGGCAAAAGCATTATCGGGAATTTCAAGTGTTGAAATTTGTAATGAGATTGCATACCTTCTATGAGATAGTTGGATCCCGATACCCACTGCAAGTAAGAGTTACTCCTGGGAGAGTTTTGCACATTACAATTAGCCAATCTAGTAGGTGTCTAGAATGGTGTCAACAGGGTTACGCCTATGGGAAAACGAGGTTTACTTTAATTAGGTCCGTACGAAAGCACGGGGAACCTCCTTCAAAGTACCGATACTGGCCTGGCTGAAAGATTGGCGAAGTTGTAGGGTGTAATTAATCCCGGCTAGTCTTTCCTTTTAGGGTTTGAAGGAAGATTTGATAAAAACCAGTGGGAGCCATCCTGATTAGATAAGATAATAACCAATCTGATCTTGCAAGAGCATACGCTAAAGTGTTTTTTCTCTCTCTCTCCAGGTAGCGACCATTTCATGCCCTAATCAAGATAATAATATGGATGTATTGACCGAACCCGCATGTTATACTGTGCTGGGGAACGTTGGTTCCGTTCTTTCTTATAAGAGTTATAGAACTGAACAGGATATAGGGGAATACCAGGATTCCCATGCCACCCGATTGAAGAAAGTACATGTTGATGCATTTTCTTCGGGTGTGTTCATTACAGAGAACTGTTTCTCCATTTGCCCTACGTCCTGGGTATTAGATACCGGGTCAGGATCCCATATATGTAATCAGTTACATGGGCTCAGGAAAGGTAGAGAACTTGGAGAAGGTGATAAAGACATTAGAGTTGGAAATGGTGCAATTGTTGCAGCTATGACTGTCGGGGAATATCACCTTGCATTACCAACTGGTAATACATTGGTTCTGAACAAATGCTATTACATGCCGAACCTGATATGTAACATTATATCGGTTTCTTTGTTGAGTAAAGAGGGATATAATTTTGTATTACAGGATAATGTTATGAACATTTTCCGTAACCAAAAGTTGGTTGGATCAGGCACGTTGTGTAATGGTATTTATGTTCTAAATCAATCAACAGTTCTGAGCATAACAAACACACACGAGAGGAAGAGTTCTGAACTGAACGAATCCTTCTTGTGGCATTGTAGACTGGGTCACATCAATGCGACACGACTGGCTAAGTTACATAAGGATGGATATTTGAAACCATTCGAATTTTCATCTTATGACACTTGCCAGTCATGTCTCAAAGGCAAGATGACCAAAATTCCGTTTACGGGACACGGAGAAAGAGTTACCGAACTCTTGGGACTGATACATAGTGACGTATGCGGTCCCATGTCTACACATGCCAGGGATGGTTCTTCGTACTTCATTACATTCACTGACGATCTCTCTAGATTCGGATATGTGTTCCTGATGAAACACAAATCAGAAGCTTTTGAGAAATTTAGAGAATATAAACAAGATGTTGAAAACCAAACCGGAAAAAGTATTAAAATCCTTCGATCTGATCGAGGAGGTGAATACTTGAGCAATGAATTCCTGGACTTCCTAAAAGAGAATGGGATTCTCTCTCAGCTGACTCCTCCATATACACCACAGCACAACGGTGTAGCAGAACGGAGGAATCGCACCGTATTAGATATGGTGCGCTCTATGATGAGCACAGCTGAGTTACCTATTTCCTTCTAGGGATATGCGCTGGAGACAGCAGCATACCTATTGAATCAAGTTCCAACTAAATCTTTACCTACCACACCATATGAGATATGGAGTGGGAAGAGGCCATATCTTAAACGAGTTAAGATATGGGGTTGTCCAGCCTATGTCAAAAGACAAAATCCGGACAAACTCGAGGCACGGTCAGTTCTTTGTAAGTTTGTGGGATATCCAAAGAACTCATATGGGTATTTTTTCTACCACAGTGAGGAACAAAAAGTGTTTGTTGCTCAACATGCCACCTTTTTAGAAAAGGAATTTCTTGAAAAAGAAATTAGTGGCAAAGTGGTAAAGCTGGAAGAGGTTCCAGATACACAAACCGTAACTGAAGATTTAGTGGAACCAGAAGATTCAGTAGCTCCAAATGAACCTCTGCCTCTCCGCCGATCTAGTAGGGTTCCTCGCCCACCTAAGAGATACTACGGTTTTCTCATGGATGGTGGGAGCGAGGATTGCATCATGGAGGATGATGACCCAACTAGCTTCGAGCAGGCCATCACGAGTAGGGACTCAGTGAAATGACTGGATGCTATGCGGTCCGAGATGGAATCCATGTACACCAACAAAGTATGGACTTTGGAAGTTGCTCCTGAAGGGGTAAAACCCATCGGGAGCAAGTGGATCTTTAAGAAAAAACTTGGTGTAGATGGGAAAGTGGAGACTTTCAAAGCTAGACTTGTTGCAAAAGGTTTTCGTCAAAGACCAGGTGTGGACTATGACGAAACCTTTTCTCCAGTGGCTATGCTTAAATCCATCCGGATCATGCTTGCCATCGCTGCATATCATGACTACGAAATCTGGCAAATGGATGTTAAGACCGCCTTTCTAAATGGTGATTTAGAAGAGTGTGTATACATGACTCAGCCAGAGGGCTTCGTAGACAGTGGGAGCAGCGGGAAGGTGTGCAAGCTTCTTAAATCCATTTATGGATTAAAGCAAGCATCGCGGAGTTGGAACATCTTCTTTGACGTCGTTATCAAAGAGTTTGATTTCTTCAAAAACCCAGATGAACCTTGTATCTACAAGAAGGTGGCAGAGAGTAAGGTTGTCTTCCTCGTATTGTACGTAGACGACATACTCTTGATAGGAAATGATATTCCTATGCTGCAATCGGTCAAGCTCTTCTTATCACAAAGATTCTCAATGAAAGATCTTGGTGATGCCTCCTGCATATTGGGAATTAGGATCTATAGGGATAGATCCAAATGGATATTGGGATTGTCCTAATCCAGGTACATTAACACCATACTAAAGAGGTTTAGTATGGAAGAATCCAAGCGTGGGAACTTGCCCACGATCTCTGGAGTCACTCTCTCCAAAGAGATGTCTCCCAAGACTGATTTGGAGAGTGCTCGCATGCAAGGGATACCCTATGCTTCGGCTGTAGGCTCTATCATGTACGCGATGCTATGTACCAGACCTGATGTAGCATACTCACTAAGTGTAGTGAGCAGGTATCAAGCTGATCCTGGAGAGAGTCACTGGACAGCTGTGAAGAGCATTCTCAAGTACTTGCGAAGGACTAAAGAGATGCTTTTGGTGTATGGTAACGGAGAACTCCAAGTGGAGTCCTTTACCGATTCGAGCTTCCAGAGTGATAAGGACGACTCTAAGTCGCAGTCGGGATTTGTCTTTACCCTTTATGGAGGGGCGGTTAGCTGGAAGAGTTCCAAGCAGGAAACCGTGGCAGACTCGACGATGGAGGCTGAATACATCGCTGCCAACGATGCTGCTAAAGAGGCTGTCTGGATCAAGAAGTTCATTACTGAATTGGTGTGGTTCCATCCATTGAGCATCCAATACCTTTGTATTGCGATAACAATGGAGCGGTGGCTTTGGCCAAGGAACCCAGGTCCCATCAGCGATCCAGGCATATTCTGAGGCGGTATCACCTGATCCGGGAGATAGTTGATCGCCGGGAGATCGAGGTCAGGAGGGTTGACACGAAGAACAACACGGCGGATCCACTCACGAAGGCCATTCCCCAGATACAGTTTGAGAGACTCTTCGGGATGCTCGGTATGCGATACTACAGCAGCTGGCCCTAGTGCAAGTGGGAGATTGTTAGTTGTATGTATGCCCTAGAGACCAGTATTGTACAGATGATGTATATTATATTGGATGCTTGAACATATATAGAGATGACTTTCTTGCTCGATATGATAGTATGCTATCTGGTTGCTCTTTATCTTAACATGTACACTAGTCTCTTTAAACTGTCTTATAGTTACATGTTGGTAAAGCCCTTAGGATGTGTACTTGACTACTTGGACTATGATGCAGATCATACTAGTGGGGACATGGTAGTCCAAAGGTACATCCTTCAAGGTCCCTAGTCGTGGGTGTATCGATACGGGGCATCGATATACCAGTGTAGACTAGCGTATACGCTTCTCGACCCATGAGATGGGCGATGGATGATCCCATATCCATTGGTGTTTGACATCAGAGATGGTATACGGGTGCTCAGTGGAGACTGGGTACACTGGACGGACTCGCCGAGAACTCCCAGATGGTATTATACCTCACGTCAGATGGCAGTTCTCAGGTGACACTTGTGCAGGTTAGTCTGTAGACCCGAGATCGTCATAGAGTCTTGTGTGATTCCCACTGTGCTTTGATCTCCACCTTACCACGTCCAAGAGGGCGTGCAAAATGGTGGTTTTTGGGTACAGTCCCGAGTCACATGGAGGCAATGAGCGATAGGAGGGGTTTCGTCTCTCCCGGTATTGGGGGTTGATGTTGCGCTGTGCTCGATTGGCCATAACAGGGAAGTCCCTGGCCAGGGCTGATCAGAGATTTGCTGGTAAGTGTTACCATTAGTTTCTCGACCCGTTATGAGCCTCACATCGTCACGACTTATCGGTTATTGGGGTCTGACGTTTACCACCCCTAGACTTGATATGCGACATATCAGACGAACAGACCGGACTGTACGGTAAGTGTTACTGGTTGGATTCACAGGAGTGTGAGCGGGCTTGCTCGTCGATCTTCTGATCGCTCAACACCCGGGTGGCCGTTACGTTTAGCAGACCGCTTGCGGCTTGTGGATGCTTGATATGATCATCATCTGCTACCGGCGTATTGACGAGTCTTTAGAGTCCTACACAGAGGTTTCCTGGCTCAAGCGAAACGAAATAGGAGCGCATATGAGATATGTGCAGGACCGAGAATAATGCGTGTATGTGATACCGTATTTCATTCTCGCGATGAATGTTTCGATTGGTTGTATGCGATATAACCTAGTTATCGAATCGAAGATTGATTCGATAAATCCATACATTAGATACTAGTCGGTTATGTGCGACATGACCGGATCATTGAATCAAGTGTTGATTTAATGATTTAATGTATAATTATATATTTGATGTATTACTTTGCATTAACTAGTATTGGTTCACTTTAAAAGGATTTTCTCACTTGATGTGCACATTGTATATGTGATATATTTTTGTGTGCACTTGATTGTATCATGTTTGATGATACATGCTTACTTGTGTTTGTGTAAAGATTAAACCATGGTTATGTAATGGTTAAGGTTTTTCTTTTTCTTACTTATTTATTTATTTATTTATTTTGGAAAAGATAAAAGAGAAAATGGTGGCTTTCTTTGTTTGTTGTTGAAGCTTCATGAAGCTTTGACTAAAGTGACCATTTTGTCTTCATGCTTAACCCTAACCATTCAAATTAACCATGGTCTATTCTCTACACCTAACCAAGGTTAGGATATGATAAGTATTCATATTATTTTTCTTTTTAAGAAGAACTTATGATATTCTTTCTTCTTCTTCATCATCTTTAACAAGAAGAAAAGCTTACTAGCTTTAATGGCAACTTGTGAAAATGAGTGAGAAATCCAATTCTAAAGTGAACCCACCTCCTATTTCTTCATCCTCTACCTCTTGCCAAGTAGTATAGGGTGTTTTCTTCACAAGTTTCACAACTTGGTGAAGTTGGAGCTTGATCTTGAGTTGCCTCGACGTAGATCTTCTTCGGCATCGAAGTCGACAACCTAGTCCGCACATTTCTTCGATGAAGCCGATGCTAGAGTCCGAGATCCGATATGGACAGCGAGGGGACGTCTACGTGGAGCTAAGGAAGTGAAGAACCGGATCTACAAAGGTTGTAGCCTCTTTCTTTTAGTTAAATTATTAACTAGTTTCACTTTTCGCCTAAACTCTAGTCAACGAATCCGTATTAGGGTTTCTCGGCACTTGTAAAATTTAAAATTGGCATGGTTGATGCCTTGTGAGACCTCATTAGTGTGACTAGGAACCCTACAGTGTCGGTACTTCGAGGGAGGTTTTCCAACGCTTTCGCGAAGTTCCTTAATTAAATAACCTCTTTTCTCTGGGGGCGTAGACCCGCTGACACCTTTCTCGTCACCTACTTGGTTTATAGCATTGATCGTTAAGTGACGAATCTCCTGATAAGTAGCATATACTCACAGTAGGATCGGGATCCAAATATCATCGTGTGATAATGTTGAAGGAATCCTACCAACATTCATCAAACTCCAAATGGTATGCAACACTAGCAAGTTTCAGTTTCTTTAGAAACTCCCGATGTGGATTTTTGCCCCATGTTCTTATGACCTTGACGAAAGCCAACAAATCATAAGTCACATGTCAAGTTCTGCCCATCATTATCTTGTTAATTTGAACCCACCCGTACATACCCTTGACGAAAGCCAACAAGGTAATACGACTGTCCCAAACCAACTCATCTATCTATGCAACAAATGAATACCCCAGCAGCTACCAAACACTATGCCTTGATGAAAGCCAACAAATATAGCTTCAATACTACTGACCATCCATAAGAAATGACAGAAGGCTACGACTGGTTTTGGCGAAACAGTGAGTGAACTTGATATAATCGAAGGAACCTGATAGCTTTTTAAAAGGAGTGGTTAAAACTCCGCAATTAAAAATTCTGCTTTTTTAAAATAACCGAGTGGTTTCTTTTAAATTTGTTCTAACGATTCAACTTTGGTTTATTTTCTTTGCATTAAAATAATGCGTCCCATCATTTAACCTATCATTGCAGAAAACAACGAAAATACAACGTCCTCTTATGCCATCCTCATTCACCACTGGGTCCCGTCATCACCCGTTAGGTTACTTAACTTACGACAGAGCGGGGGCTGGGCTAGCGCGGGTGTAAAACATAAGTGGTGTCTAAATAGCTATCATATATAGATATTGTACATTCGTCAGACGCAATAATAGGCATTCCAGATCTCAGATGAACATTATTGGATATACAAGCAATCCGCGTTTGCTTTGAGCCTGCAAAAAAAGACGGATTACACAGTTGTGATGAATAGCCATTACCCCACCCTAGACCCCTACGGGTACGGCAAACTACCCGCCAAGTACCCGAAGTGAAGCGGTCTCCCTCAACAACATGAGTAGGCCACTAAACACTTCAACGTACCCGGTAGTCTGTGTACCCCACCTTGGGTCTATCCTAGAAGCAAAAAACAGTAAATAAAATAATATAACGGTGGCTACAACCGCAACCTGGATGTGCCCCGCAAAAGAATATTACATCATATTACAATTTACATCGAATGAATGAATATAAAACCCATCTCAAACCCCGGCTAATCATCACAACGATCCAATCAAGTTCATATACACAAACAGTAAACATTACAGAAATGTGCAACCCCCTGCCAACCGACATACTAGCAGTTAGGGGAGGTTTACGAACACATTAAACATTACAGATAAAAACCCGATTAGCAAATAACTTAGAATATCGATCGACAACCTTTTTCCGTGTCTACCCCAAATGCAAGCCAGCACAGAAGTAACCTGGGCAGAAACAGAATATACTGGAAAACAAAACACCAAAATATATGAATAACAGAGCAAATCCGAGTCAACTCGGTGTTGACTTGGCGGCGGATCCACGGCCAAAAGCACTGTTTTGCCGCGGATCCGCGGCCATCTAACCGATTTTAAATCTCGTATTTTCCCAGAATTCTTATATTTCCCTGCTGTGAATTTTAAGGCATATCAAATATTTTTTTCGACGCGTTTAAAATTAACAGAAACTGATAGGGGGTTTTGGGTGTTGTTTTCGCGTTTTCCGACGATCGAACTTCTAATTAGTTGCTAACAAGCTAGTAATAGTTTAGTTGGCTCTGATACCACTGTAAGTCCATGTCACGCACCCCACGAACTTGCGGGGAGGCGGAATATATGAAAAACGATTATCAAAGCTTCGTAACACAGACTTGAGCGCATGAATCGTGTCTAAACCATTACTAGCAAACTACGAAAGATTTAACTACTCTGATTCGAAGTTATACCTCACGTTACTTTTCCTTTAGGTCTTCATCGCTGTCCTCCACTCCTCGTAGGATCTTTGGAACGTCGGCACCTCAACGGCCTCCTCGAGTCAAAGACGATCCACCCGAGAGCTCCTACTCCAAGCTTGACCTCTAACTTGAGGTAACTAGGTTTCTAAGCAACCTAAGTGATATAGAGTTGGATTATGGATGTATTAGTCTAGCTAACCCTTGATCTCAACACATGAGAGGTTAGGATTAGGGTTTGAAGAGAGAGAGCTTGAGGAGATAGAAGGTGAGAATGAGAATCCTTTTGGATGAATGATATCATTTGTGTATATATGAAACATTATAAATTATTAAATGAATAACAAATAATGATTTATCATCATGTTTCATTAATACACTAAGTGATTCATCACATGAGTTATATGAATCATAAATGAATCATTAACTCCATGGATGATTCACCCTCATAACTCATTAATCCAATAAATGCAAATGCCACCTTACCTTCCAAGTCATCATCCTTCTAGAAGCTTTCAGACAAATTACGAGAACGCCCCTCCTATCCGTGAAAACACAGAAAAACTTTAGACTGTATAAATCCAATAATCCGATACTAGAATCTGGCTTAAACCAAAGCTGACTAGTAAAAACTGTCCGAACATCGTACGTGCGTAAAAACACGTATGCGTCCAAACCCTGTCGTAAAACCATACGACCTCTATATCGTTTCACCCGAAGTAGGGCAGTAGGTTTAACCACAGACCGCAAGCGGCACTAGCTGTACGTAACGGTCCCCAGGTAGATGTCGATAAGAAGGCCGATGAAGAAACCCATCCGAACTCCTACTGAGCCTGATGTGACAATCTCCGTACAGTCCGGTCTGTTCGTCTAAGACTATCGCATATCGGGCCTAGGGGGTCGGCAAGCGTCAGTCCCCTAATAGCGGTATAAGTCGTGTCGGAGCGTAGCCCATTACACCTTGAGAAACTACTGGAACCTACCAGTAAATCTCGCTTGCCTTGGCCAGGGTCTTTGCGTAATGGCTCTCTGACACAGCGCGATATCAACCCCCAGTACCGGGAGAGACGAATCATGTCTAACCACTACTGCCTCCAAGTGCTCGGGACTGCACCCAACTGCTACCTGTTTGCATGACTCCTTTAAGCCGTGGTAGGGTAGTAATCTAAGAACAGTAGGACACACTCGAGGCGAAGTAGCAGTGTCAAGTCTGCGGACTATGCTGTACTCATGTCACCTGGGAACTGTTAACTGACGTCGGGTATAAAAACCAACCAACAGTTCCCCATGAGTCCTGTCCGGTGTACCCGTAACCCAACGAGCACCTGTATACTATCTCCAGTACGACGTACTGATGGCTGTGGGACAGACCATCTCCCCAACTGGCATGAGAAGCGTATACACTAGTCTACTCCGGAGTATCGATGCCCTGTCTCGATAATCCTATGACTAGGAACCTGTATAGGATGTTGCTTATAGACTACCCAGCCCCCACTAGTGTGACTGCCATCACAACGCTGGTAATCAAGCAAAGATCCTAAGGGCTCTACTAATATGTATAAGCTATACGTTACAAGAAACATATGCACATATTAAAGTAGACACAAACCAAGCAGCATACTACCATTTTTAGCAAGACTGTCAATACAACTGTGAATATCCCAAGCTTCCGTTAAGTAATATACAAACTAGTATGATACAATAATGGCCCCTAGGGCATATACACTAACACTTATCAATGCAAAAGTAAAACAAAGCTATATTTGATGTTGTTGGAACAATTTTAAAAAGTGTTATTACAAAGACGTTTCCTTTTGTTTTGCATCGCGGTATTCAGTTAGAATATCCTGCACCTCATTCCACGAGGAAAGAGCCGAGATCCTTTCACCGGGAGTGACCTCTTTAGCAAAAGGTTTTCGTCACTATTTTTTTATAAAAAGCTATCAAGTTCCTTCAACGAGATCAAGTTCATTACGTTAAAGGTTTTTCGCCAAAAACCAGCCGTAGCCCTCCGTCGTATCTTATGGATGGTCAGTAGTATTCAAGCTATGTTTGTTGGCTTTCGTCAAGGCATAGTGTTTGGTAGCTGCTGGGTTATTCATTTGTAGCATAGATAGATGTGTTGGTTTGGGACAGTCGTATTACCTTGTTGGCTTTCGTCAAGGGTATGTACAGGTGGGTTCAAATTAACCTGGATAATGACGGGTAGAACTTGACATGTGACTTATGATTTGTTGGCTTTCTTCAAGGTCATAAGAGCATGGGGCAAAAATCATATCGGGAGTTTCAAACATACAAGAAACTTGCCAGGAATGCGCATATCTTCTAGAGTGTGATAACTTGAGTGGCTTCCATCAAGTTATCATGCGATGATAGTTGGATCCCGATTCTCACTGATGAGTTGGTTTACTCTTCGGGTGATCCCGACTTATTCTTCTTTTAGGTTTGGAGGAGAATTTGATATTACAGTGGGAGGTTTCCTGATTAGATAAAGTGATAACCATTCCGATCTAGGTTAGAGTGCACGCAGAGTGTTTCTTTTCTCTCTCTCTTTGGCAGCGACCTTTGACCGACCCTAGACTATGACTCAGTGACCAAGTTGACCGAACCTTCTTTAAATACTGGCTTTTGGATTGTCTAAAGTTGCATAAGTCATTGCCGCTCCTTCTTTTACCCTTTGAATTTCTCAGAACACCCCGTATTACTACGGACATCCACTTCCATTGGATAGATCCATCGTATGGTTATATACGAACTCGAAGGGGCTTCTTCGAGGATGGATCCAGGTTCAGGAGAAATAGAATTGGTTTATTCAGTTGTCTTTTATTATCATCTTCTCTCAGGTTGCGAGGGCTCCTTAGTTTAGGAGAGTACACCTATTACGCTTATTGGATAGTCTTATTCCAAACCATAGGCTGGTGCCGAAAGGTAGGGAATGAAGAAAACCAATTAGCCTAAGTAGGGTGTACAGAATGTAATAACTAAAGACAAAATAAAGGGATTAGAAAGAGGGCCAAGTAAATTGCGACTGTTATCATTCACGACCAAACCGCGTGCTTCATCGGCACTCCTATTTCACCTTTAATAGAATAAGGTATTATTCAGTTGTCTTTTATCATCACCTTCTCTTAAGTTGCGAGTACTCCTTGGTTTAGGAGGGTACACCTATTATGCTTACTGGATAGTCTTCTTCCAAACCATAGGCCGGTGCCGAACGGTAGGGAAGGAAGAAAACCACTTAGCCTAACGATGGTGTATAGAAGGTAATGAATAAAGACAAATAAAGGGATTTGGAGAGATGGAAAAGAAATATACGGTTATAGTCATGAATTGGATTATGGAAAAGGCATTACTAAGAATACCAGGATACCCCTACGAAACATTTTTTTGTTTCAGTGCATTGTTAATGGAAAACTGATTTCCCGATTAGATACTTACTCCAGGGTATGTATTTACCAGGTATGATTCTCACATCTGTATGGTTTTACAGATGATGAGTGGGAGTAAGTTATTGGGAATTAAGTGATCATCCTCATTATATCGAAATTCGTTGTAATTGGTGATATTTGAGGAAATCGCTTGGGTACAGTTTTCAACCTACGACGCACAGGTTTTGAGTTATTCAAACACAGCGGACTTATGCAGAGTATTGTATGTTGTCCAATGTCCATAAGGACAAAAGGGTTGGTCCTCGTACTATATTCTATTTACTTGTGACTTCTCTAGTTTTTAGACAAGTGTTTCGTAGAAATACAATGTCTAAGTTATGAGAAGTTGTGGGTATAAGAATAAAGTAGAGAACCAAATATCGCAAGTATCGGGATTCTTCAAATAGATCGAAGATATAGATTATTGTGATTGGTATTCAGATGATAGTAATTGTTTTGAGAAACTTGTTTCTCTTTTAGGTTACTCATAATTGGATGTATTCCTAAGTTGAGTAATGCTGATTAGGCTCTCTCCATTAAGATGGTATGCACTGGAGACAGCTGCATGATTAGAATCTGGGTCCAATTAAATAAGTGCCAATGTTTCTATATTGGATATAGAATGGTTCATATCTTAACGATGTTAAGGTATGGGGAGTTATCCAGCTTATGCTTAAAACCAGACTCTAGATAACTCAAGGCACGTTTCTGTAATGGCAGTTTGTGGGTTGACCCAGGCTATGTCGAGGGTTGATTTTCTACCATCTGCAAGATCAATAGTGATATTGTTCTTGACTCGCCACGGTTTTAGTAAAATGGATTTTTTCCGGAAGAATAGTGGGAGTATGGTAGAACTGGAAGAGATTCCAGAACCGCGAACGATTGCGGAAAATTTAATAGGACCTATATATTCAATCAGGTTTGACATTCCAATAGCCACTCCGCAGATATGGTGGGTAACCTCAGACACCCGAGCGATACTCCGGTAGCCTCAAGGACGGTGACAGGGAGGTTCTTGTTTACCCAGACTTGACACTACTGTTGTTCCAGGCTATGAGACCCGGCAGGAAGATAAGTATAGCGTCGTTCTAAATAAGCTTTAGAAGTGTACGTATATAGTATTCTGCCAGAGGGTTGTCGTAGTCAGTGGAAGCAGCGGAAGCATAGTGGGCAAGTAGCTTATGTCTATTTATAGACTTGAGCAGAAAAAGCAGAGATAGATCATCTATTTTTGATGTGACAGTCATGGGTTTGACTTCATCAGAATAAGGGATGGATCTGTTAAAAAGGTAGTAGGGTGTGATGTCTTGGTATTTGGATGACATACACAGAGTAGGAAGTAAAATTCCTATACTACGATCGGTTGTACTGTGGTCGTCACACAGTTGTTTCTCCAGAAAGGATATGGATATAATATCTGACATTCTCGTTACTAGATCTATAGTTTTAGATCTAGATTTGGGTAGTTTCCCAATGTGGGTATTTTGACTGTATTCTAATAGTATTTTAGAATAGATGACTCCTGGCATGGTGGTGTACCTGCAGATGATGGAGTCACCCTCTCTAAAGGTGTCTTACAGACTAAAGAGGAGAAGGACGTACATGATTGGCAGACCACTTGCTTAGGCAATTGAGTCAATCGTGAAATGTCAAGTACCACACCAGATGTTGTTTTTGCACTAGATGCGATAAGTTTATATTAATCCAATCCTGGAGAAACATTAGGAAGCAGTTTTAGAACATGAATGGATGTTCTATGGATTTGATAATGGCAGCCTCCTTTAGGAGACGGTTATCATTCCAGGCTTCCAAGGTGACCTGGATGACAGAGTGATTGTCAGAGTTATAGTTTTCCCTCTGATGAGGGACAATATTATGGACAGGTGGTCCAAGAGGATACTGTGGGAAGCATGGTGCTGGATACTGATTAGGTTCAGTTATCAATACAGTCTAAGAAGTTTGGATTTGAAGTTCATTTATGAACTAGGTCCCATCAGATATCCAGACATATTCTAAAACAGGTATTACTCGATTTGGGAGATGGTTTTCTCTGCGAACTTGAAATTAAGAGAGACATAGAAAGAATCATCAGGGCGGATCCATTCACTGAGGCTATTTCTCGAACACAAGAGTTTTACAAACTAGCTTTGTGAAACTGATTAGTAGAGAAGTTGGGTGTTCGGTATCACACAGGCTGTGAGTATGCGACATCGCAATAATTAGCCTTAAGTGCAAGTGGGAGATTGTTGGATATAGTGCCCTTAAAGTCAATTATTGGATCGCAGATACGTGATTGCAATGATTGAGGCAGGACCTATACCGATATGACAATCTTGCTCGAGATGATAGTATGCTATCTGGTTTGTTTTTATCATCGTATACATGCTTTAGTTCACTATTGCATGATGATAGAGCCCATAGGATTCTTGCTTGACTACCAGCAGTATGATGGAGATCATATACGTGGGAGCTGGGGTCTATAAGCACATCCTTAAAGTGTCCCTAGTCGTGGGAGTTTCGATACAGGGCATCGATACTCCAGAGTAGACTAGTGTATACAGTCGAGACCCCGACGAGAGGCGGTGGCCAGTCTCACAAGCCATTGGTGTCAGTTGGTTCACCTAAGATGTATACAGGTGCTCATTGGGTTATGAGTACACCAGACAGGACTCGCCGGGAACCTGCCAGTTGGTATTTTACCTATCGTCAGATAGCAGTTCCCTGGTGACATGTGTACAGGTTAGTTCATCGACCTGAGGTCGTCATTTGTCTCGTGTGAGTTCCCACTGTGCTTTGATTTCTACCCTACCACGGCTCAAAGGAGTTGTGCAAACAGGTCTTTTTTGGGTACAGTCCCGAGCCACATGGAGGCAAGTGAGCGGATCGGCAGTGGATTCATCTCTCCCGGTATTGGGGGTGAGATCGCGCTGTGTCTAGGAGAGCCATTATACAAAGCCCTCGGCCGAGGCAGGAGATTTACTGGTAGGTACTCCAGTAGTATCTCAGGGTGTTCTGGGCTACTCTCTAACATGACTTATACCGCTATTGGGGGTCTGACGTTACCAGCCCCTAGGCCGATATGCGATACTCATAGACGAATGGACCGGACTGTATGTATATTGTCACTGTTAGCCTCGGTAGGGTTTCTGGATGAGTTCGCTCGTCAGCTTCCCTTCCAATCAATACATAGGCAACTGTTACGTACAGCTCGTACCTCTGACGTGCTAGTGGTTATACCCAGTGCCAGTGTGTTGATGAGTCATTAGAGTCCCCCACAGACAGTTTCCCAAGTTCGAGCGAAACGTTGTAGAGACCGTATGGTTTTATGGCAGGGTTCGGAAAATGCACGTGCGTTTACGCACGTATCATATTTCGGGCAGATAATACTGGTGGGCTTTGGTTTAAGCCGGATCCGAGTATTATACTGTGTAGATATAATATCTTTGTCTCAGTTGCATTTGTATTCGGTCGTAATACAAATGCGGATATGTTTATACTGATACGGGGTTATCCTGAAATTCGTTTCGGGATCTCTTTTGGAAGTTGCCAGTTTCCAGTTTTCTTTCACCCGTATTTAACATTCGGTTAAATACGGATTTATCTTTTCGACACTTGGGTGAGTCATGAAGGTGAGTCGTGGTTTTAGAAAGTTCTAGATTTCGTGACTTGGTTTTGGTTCAATGAATGCATTAAATGCTTTGGTGACTAGGTTTATGATCATTGGTTTGCATTTAATGTTTTTTATGACTCATTCTTTTCATTAAGTGAGATGATAAGTTTGCTTTGCTTGTGGTCACCCCCTCCTCTCACCTCCCTCCTCCTATATTAGTGGCCGGCCATTCCAAGTGAGGAATGAGGTTGCATGAAAAAAGATTTATGATAGCTTTGGGATTCATGGAAATTAGATAGAAACATTTCTCATTTCATTCCAATCCAAAAGGCAACTTCATTAACCGTTCGTCCATTGCTTTGGACGTAACGAGAAAAAGTCTTCTACTCATTCTCTACATCAATCTTGGTCATCACTTTTAGCAAACTTGATGATCGAGTTGCCTCGGTTCAGAGGCGGGAGCCCGTTTAAAGATCCGTCGACGTGGTGCCATCTGGACGAGAAGACTGGAGATTCAGGAGATCAGAGCAGCCGCAACAAAGCGTGGGATGATGGTTGAAGACCGAAGGACTCGGATCGTTCGGTATAACATTTATACCCACTTTGTAGTTTGTTAGTTTAGCTTTAATGGCAGATCCGGTTTATAGTATGCGATAGCGCCAGTCAAAAAGTTTTTGTTCCGCATTTGGCGTATGTTAGACGGCCGGGGCACTACCGTAGACTTACAGTGGTATCAGAGCCTCACCATTAAGCTTTACTAACTTGTGCTAACGCGTTTAAAACATCGATCGAACGGATTTTCGAAAACTACAGTTTTTCTGTTCAAAGTTTCTGTCGATTTTAAATCAAGCCTAAAAATTATTTTGCATATCACAGAAAATTGAGCAGGGTTTTTGAAGAATTCTACACAGCATCAGTGTATGAAGTACTTCAAAGATGGGCTTGAATACATCGTGACAGGGGAGCTGAACCATTCTCCGTAAACGAAGTCCGAAAGTACGAAGATGCAAAGTACTTCTTACCGGACTTCAAAGACACGGAAAGGTGCCATAAGCCGGAGAATAAGCAAAAATCTATCACCACCATTCCAGTCTTCGGGAGCGATACCGAGGAGGAGGAAGAGGTAGTCTATTCAGGACCACCCTAATGCAACAAGCCGGGACCGTCCACCCTGATTCTGGTCTTCGGCAGCGACTCTGAGGATGAGGTCAATGCAGTATTTTCTGTTCGGCCATCAATACAAACCTTCATTGGAGATGATCATAGTTTACAGATCGCCATGGTTCTGCAAAAGCATTACAAAGAGCTCGACGCACTTGATACCTACAGTGTGCAAGAACTGTAGACGTTTTACGTCCCTCCCAAGCGAGAAGATGAAAAGGTGATCCTCTTTTATCGATCCACAGAAACCAAAGTGGAGAAAGAAACCTGGCATGGCGCCGATTCTATGCTTGACAGTCTCCAGCCCATCCGTCTGCCCAGATACTACACAGAAAGATTAAAAAGGCTATTGAGGCGCCAAGGCGTACCCTTGAAGTAGGCCACGCGACAAGCCCAGATCTACAATAGGATCTGGAACGTCCTTGGAACTCAGCGAAAATTGCCCAACGGGAGAATGGAAACGATCGGGCTGGGATATATTCAATCCAAGAAACGAGAGCGATTCCATGGCTGCTACGTTATACATGACTTTGATGAAGAGGGAGATGCTCTGTTAGAAGACGCTAGCCCTGAACCAAAACGAGGTCCCACCGTAAAAATGTCAAGTCCGTCGTTTGAAGAACAGATGGACAAGCTAATAAGAGAAGCGGGTCAAAAGGTCCGAGATGATCATAGCCGCGAAATGGCCATCTACGAGAAAGCCAGGATGCAGCGTCTCCTTCAGCAGGCTACAAAAAATAACGATGCCCTTCGTCGTCATCCTGTCATACGAAAGACTCGACGCGGAGACAAAAATAAACTGAAGAACGAAAAAAATGTTCGACAGCAGCAAAGCGGGTCCAAGAAACCTCGCGATCGAAAATTGAGCGGCCGGGATCCGTTTCTTGTAAAGAAGATGGGCCGAGCATATTCTTTTCCCCAAGACAAGACAAGGAAGATATTCGATCTTGTCATAAAACATCAGATGATGACACTCCCAGAATCCAAACACCCCGAGCAAGCAGGCGAGGTCCATCAACCGGATTATTGCTCCTATCACCAAGCGATAGGACATCCTCTAGAAGAATGCTTCACATTCAAAGACTGGGTAGAAAACCAGTATCAACCAGGCAAGTTCACTTTATCCAGCAGTTGGAGGGTAACCCCGCTACAGAAGCATGAATCGAAAGCTACATATGCAGTGAGAGTAGAGCCGGATCAACATCGGTCTTGGAAGCGATCTCGTACCTGTCATATGATAACGCTGTCTAGAGATGGAGTACGCGAGGATATGGATGACCTTTCCTGGTGCTTTGAAAACGAGGACGACGAAGTGATCTCAGAGTTTCCACCGGCGCCGAAGGAGCTGGAAAATGGAATACACACTACTGCGGACAACCTAAGGAAAATCGACTTAGGGACGGTAAACAACCCGAAGCCTACGTTCGTCAGGGAACTGTTGTCTGAAGAGCAGGTGGCTATGCTCAAAGACGTACTCATGCAGTATAAAGACTGCTTCGTATGGAACTACTCCAAGATGCCGGGACTAGATCCAGAAATAGCCGTGCATAGGTTGGCGATATCTCTGGACATCAAGCCAGTCAAACAAGCACCGAGAAGAATGCGGCTCGAACTTGAAATGAGCATCAATGCCGAGGTCAAGAAGCTAATCGACTCCGGCTTCATTCAAGAGGTACAGTACCCTGACTGGATCGCCAACATTGTCCCAGTGATGAAGAAAAATGGGATAGTGCGTATCTGTGTGGACTTTCGAGACCTCAACAAAGCTTGCCCGAAGGATGATTTTCCTGTACCGGTTACCGAGCTAATGATAGACAACACGTCCACTCATGAAGTCTTCTCCTTCATAGACGGCTCATCAGGGTACAATCAAATAAAGATGCACCCCGAAGACTGAAAGCATACCGCTTTCCGGACCCCGCTAGGCATATTTTGTTATAAAGTGATGCCTTTCAGTCTGAAGAATGCCGGCGCTACCTATCAGAGGGCCATGACGAAGATTTTCGATCACCTCATTTATGAAGTCATCGAATGCTATATCGACGACCTTGTGGTGAAAAGAAAATCGCACGAGGAGCATTGGGAGCATATAAAAATAGTGTTCCAACGTCTTCGGAAATACAACTTGAAGATGAACCCTCTTAAATGCGCGTTCGGAGTTTCCTCGGCCAAATTCCTAGGATTCATCGTACGACACCGAGGCATCGAAATAGACCCGTCGAAGATCAAGGCGATCATGGAAATGCCCCCGCCAAGAACTCTCAAGAAACTGCGGTCTCTCCAAGGGAAGCTCGCATATATCCGACGGTTCATAGCCAATCTTTCTGGTAAATGCCGCCCCTACAGTCACTTGATGAAGAAGGAAACCCCATTCGTTTGGGATCGCTAATGCCAAAGCGCACTGGACGAAATCAAGCAATACCTACAGAATCCTCCGGTGCTAACCGTTCCGGTCAAGGGAAAGCCTCTCATTCTGTATACAACCGCCCTTGAGGGTTCTCTAGGCGTATTATGGGCACAAGAAAACGACCAAGGGAAGGAGAGAGCCCTCTACTATTTGAGTCGAGTTCTTCTGGGGGCAGAAAACAATTACTCTCGCATTGAAAAACACTGCCTGGCATTAATCTTCGCGATAACGAAACTCCGGTATTATGATTTGGCGCATGAGGTCCACCTCATATCAAAGGTGGATCCTCTCAAGTATTTGATGTCAAAAGCCATTCTAATGGGACGACTAGCTAAATGAGCCCTATTATTAATGGAATTCTCGATGACATACCGACCTCTTAAGGCAGTGAAAGGCCAGGGCATTGCCGACTTCCTCGCTGAGCATCCAATACCTACCGACTCTCCCTTGAACTGCGAATTGCCAGACGAGAACGCATTTGACACGATCGACGGGGAGAAAGGAGGGAGTGATACCCGATGGGAACTCTACTTCGACGGAGCATTTTCTATGAAGAAGCGAAAGAACAACTCCCCCATAATCAAATCTGGGGTAGGCCTCATCTTCGTGACTCCACAAGGAGGGATAATGCGCTTTGCCTTTTCCTTGACAGAGCCGAGGACGAACAATGAAAATGAATTTGAAGCCTTGATAGCAGGTCTTGAGATCGCCGTCGACATGGGAATTGAAAACCTCCTCATATACGGAGACTCCCAGCTGGTCGTTAGTCAAGTAAATGGCGACTATCAAACGTGCAAACCAGAGTTGGTGAAGTACGGCGAAAGAGTGCAACAATTGATGACTCAAATTCCCGTCTATGCCGTGGAAAGCATACCGCGTGCTGAAAATAGCAAGGCGGATGCATTAGCCAAGCTCGCTAAAGAACTGGCTGACGAGAACCTCGATGACGTAAGGATCGTTGTGCAAAGCCGTCGAGTTCTTGCACCGGCAGATATATCTCCGGAGTCGTTTGAAGAAAAGGGAGTGACCAAGAAAATAGCCCTACAAACAGAAGACCAAGAGAAGGACAGGGATTGGAGAGAAGTCTTTATAGACTACTTCAAATCCTGTCGAACACCTGAAGATGCGTCCTCAAGACAACAGCTCATGAAACGAGCTCTATCCTTCGCCTTTGTCAATGATACTCTGTATAAGAGATCATTCGACTCTCTGTGGCTAAGATGCCTGGGACCTGAAGAGGCAAGGAGAGTCATCCAAGAAACTCATGACGGACTCTGCGAATCTCATCAAGCCGGGCTAAAGATGAGGCTGAAGATCAAAAGGATGGGCTACTATTGGCCCACAATGATCCAAGACTACCTCGAATATGCGAAGCAGTGCCACTCGTGCCAGATTCACGAGGACTTTATCCACCAGCATCCAAATCCGCTACACCCGACAGTGGCTAGCTGGCCGTTTGAAATGTGGGGAACTGACATAATAGGGCCCATCAAACCAGCATCATCTAGAGGACATCGGTTCATATTGGCGACAACCGATTACTTCTCTAAGTGGACAGAAGCGATACCGCTGAGAGAAGTGAAGACGGAGAACATCCTCCATTTCTTCAAGACACACGTCATCTATCGGTTCGGCACTCCGCGACGGATTATCTTCGATAACGGGCCGGCCTACAGAAGCCACAAAATCAGACGCTTCGCACAACAACATAATATAGAATGGAGATACTCTTCAGTCTACAATCCCCGAGCTAATGGTCTGGCTGAGGCTTTCAACAAGACCTTGACGAAAATCATAAAGAAGACGAAATAGGAAGGACTGGCACGAGAGACTGCATGAAACTCTCTGGGCGTATCGAACCACGTTCAAAACGGCTACAAACGCAACGCCGTATTCATTGGTATCCGGCACTGAAGCAGTGCTCCCCTTGGAGATAGAGCTACCCTCCTTACGAGTGGCGGTTCATTACGAGCTAACAGACGAAGACAATGCTCATCTTTGGCTTGAGAAGCTCGATGACCTCGATGAAACTTGTCTTATGGCGCAGCAAAACTTGGAGGCTTACAAAGAAAAGATGACGCGCTTATACGAGAGACTGACTAGGCCGAGAACATTCCGCTAAGGTGAACTCATGCAAGTGGTCAAGAGACCTATGATCCCCAATCGTGCCAAACAAGGAAAATTCGAGCCGAATTATGAGGGCCCGTACATCATAGACATGGTCTACCAGGGTGGGGCTAACTTGCTCATGAATATGCATGGCGAAAGACCCTTCAGGCCAATAAACAACCGGTTCTTGAAAAAATACTACGCCTGACGAGTCACGGCCTAGGTCAACGATAGATGACGATGCCTATGTCCGCTCACTATCTTCCCAAGCCCAAACTCTATAAGTAGTATCCGACGAAACCTCGCCTCGAAAATGTGCGAAGGACTGAAAAGTCCCTAAACTAACGATGGACCGCAATGTCCTAAAACTTGCAACTGACCGAGACGTCTATAAACTACTACGGACCGCAGCATCCCAAGGCTGACGTAAAAAGAAAAGAAAAAGAAAAAAAAACGGTACGTCCATAAGCGAGAGGGCACGGATGAAAACTCGAAAGGGCTCCCTGAGTAAAAACAGCAGGGATACCGGCGAGTTTGTGAAAACCCGAAAGGGCGCAATCTCGTTAAAAGACACTTGTAAGGTTCTCTCAACCTTGTAAGGAGAAAATATCTGCGTGAGATCCTTACGACTCACAAGGAAGCAACACACTTAGGGATCCCCACGATTCCTAAGGAGAAGTTACACTTACGAGATCCTCACGACTCGTAAGGAGAATTCCCTTTTGAGACCCTCACGGCTCATAAGATTCAAAAGCCTTAAGTTACAGGGATCTAAACCTGTTCTTAAGCCATCACAACCCATAGACCGCCCTACAAGCGGTTCAATATTGGCCCTTGTATACAATCCACGGGCACGAATAAACATTTCCCTAACAAAGTCCCACCAGCGACTAGGGATACGCTCACACGGTGAACAAATACTTGTAGGTCCTCTCGACTTGCAAGGAGAAAACACTTTTGTAAGATCCTTACGACTTATAAGAGAACACACACTTAAGAACCCTCACGATTCTTAAGGAGAAAACGCACCTACGAGATCCTCACGACTCGTAGGGAGAAACACCTTTATAAGACCCTTACGGCTCATGAAGTCAAATGCCTTAGTCGACAGGATTCTAACCCTGTTTGCTAAGCCATCTTTGTTTAAATCGACAAAGGCAGATGATGATTCGCTCCTGGCAATGTCCCAGTTGTAGAGATGCTGATGCCTAATCGGTATCAAATCCCAAGTCCTTTCATGGAAAATGATGATTTGCTCCTGGCAATATTCCAGTCACAGCGATGCTGATGCTAAGACTGGCATCAGATTCCAAGTTCCATACTCGCGATAAAAAATCAGTGAGCCAAAAATGCATATGAAATAGCCGAAATGATGGGGCAACTTGCAACAAAATCAGCAAGTAAAACATATGTATACAAAAATAGCCGAAATGGTTGGGCAACTCGCAATAAAAAACAGTGAGTAAAAAGAAAAAGTAACCGAAATAATTGGGCACCGCAAAAAATAGCCGAAATGATTGGGCAGTCGCGACTTCGCGATACAAAAAGATGAAATGATAGAGCATCGTGGAAAGTAATAAGAAAATAATATAAAATGAAACTTTTGCCCTACAGATGAGATCACATCGATCTCTGTATACAATCCGGGGGCACAAACAAAAAGGAAACCATATCATCCCACCATGCTCCATCAAAAAGAGAGCCAAGTCTCGATGGCAACATCTACAACCTAGAGATTAACAATGGCGTTCCTTCCCGTTCCAACCGGAAGCAGATACGACGTCAACAAATGGAGCCATGACAAAGTCTCCTAGTTCCAAATCTCGAAGGTTCATAGACAGCCTAGAGACTATCTCGGAGCCACGGCAGAGTCCCTAGTTCCAAGTCTCGACGTCCACATCTACAGCCTGGAGACCCACAACAGCGTTCCTCCTCATTTCAGCAGGATTCGGACGCGACAATCAATCTCGGAGCCACGGCAGAGTCCTTAGTTCTAAGTCTCGACGGCCACATCTATAGCCTGAAAACCCACAACAGCGTTCCTCCTCATTCTAGCAGGATTCAGATGCAACGTCAGCAAAGCGGAGCCATGGCAAAGTCCCTAGTTCCAAATCTCGATGGTTCACCGACAACCTAGAGACCACCTCGACATTCGTCTCGTTACAGATGCAACGTCAGCAAAGCGGAGCCGCGGAAAAGTTCCCAGTTCCAAGACTCGGCGGTGCACAAACAACCAAGAGTCAATCTTAACCCCGTACGGCTGAAGTCAATCTTAACCCCGTACGGCTGAAGTCAATCCTGACCCCGTACGGCTCAAGTCAATCCTGACCCCGTACGGCTAAAGTCAATCCTGACCCCGTATGGCAAAAGTCAATCTTGACCCCATATGGCCAAAGTCAACCCATGACCCCGTGGAACATGGCCAAAGTCAATCCTGACATCGTGGAAAACGACCAAAGTCAACCCTAGACCTCCCTGTCAAAGCAATGCTTTGATTCGGGAGCAGGCCAACTCATCAATCACTTACGAGTCATCTCGACTTGTAAGGAAGAAAATTCTCTTGTGAGATCATTACGACTCTCAAGAGAAAAGCACACTTAGGAATCCTCATGATCCCTAAGGAGAAAATACACCTACGAGATCCTCGCGACTCGTAGGGAGAAAATTCTTTGTGAGACCCTCACGGCTCATAAAGTTGAAAAGTCTTAGGCGGCAGATCTAAACCTGTTTCCTAAACCATCGCTACCCTACAAAGAGTCCAATATGGACAGCTACCAATTATCTACAGGCCACACTTGCTAAAATCACATGGCGACAACACAACAAAGAGAAGAAAGCAACAGTGGGAGAAAGAAATGTGTATCTTTTATTCATAAATTCAATAGAGTATAGGATGAATCATATAAAAGAATAAAAAATGGATACATGTTATTCCAAAAATTACAAATGATACAAATGTAGCTATTGAGAAGAAGGCGTTTTCAATAAGTCAGCTAGTTGCTCACGCGCTCCTCTCAACTCCTTTTCTTGGTCACCCGCTGCGGCCAGCTCCGTTTCGACTCATGCCCGTTGCTGCAAAAACGATGAAACCTTCTCGTCGATTTTCCGTTGGGCAGCTTCGCGACTCTCCGCAACCCGCTCAATGAAGTCGAGCTTCCGCCTCAATGCCAACCCGTCCGAAATGCATCGCTGCAAATTGTCAAAGACGGCTCTCAGTTGCAACGTATTCGCTTCAATTTGGGCGCTCAGCTGGGCAGATTCACCTGAAGCCTCCTCGCGTTCCTTCCGCTTCAAAGTCGCTTCTTGTACAAAATGGCAGAGGAAGGGCACGCTCTGCTCAACCCATGCAGCCCGCTGGGAGTTCAAAGCCAACATTTCAGGAACGGGACGCCTGAGCTCAATCTTATGCAGACATGCCTCGATCTTCCTGCAGTAGTTTACCCAATACTCGACAACGCCTTCGCTATGGAAGTTCACGAGTATCGCCAACATGAGGTTAACTTTGGCGGCAAAATCTGCAGCAGATGCAAAGGCCTCAGCGTCAAGGTCCTCGACGAACTCGCCTAACATCCGCAGGCTATTCGCAGCACCTCTGGAAGAAGGGTGTTTAGCAAAAGGCCCTGCCAGCATGGGAATCTGAGACTTGAAGGGAGCTGGAGTCGGTGTGATTGCTGCAAAACAAATCATAGTCAGACATCGGTTTAAGAGACAAAGAAGATGCAAGAGCGGTGAAGCTACTATACCGGCTGCGACATGTGGCAGAGCTGGGAGTACTGGTGGCGCGACAATTCTCTCGTCCCCTCCTTCAATTTGTAGTGTTGTAATCAGTTTACAGTTAGCAATGACAAGGGTCATCCGTTAAAGAAAAGAAAAGACGTCGGTTAGAAAAGATACTCACCGGCACCAGCAGGCAAACTAATTCCCGACTGGAAGGAGAAGTGCGGATTCAGCAATTGATACAAATGATCAAAGAGAACTCTTGCAAGGTTACGATGATACATGGTCAGTACACGAAAGACGCTATCCTCGATTTAAATTAAATCGCAAACCCGTACCTTCCAGCATTTGAGAGGACACGAGAGAAGGCGAAGGGTCGGCGACCGCCAGAGCGGTAACCGGCGATGCTTCTTTGGGTGGCATGATCTCAATGCTCACCACACCTGCATTAGAAACATAAGAAATGTTGTCAGAAGGGATTGAAAGGGATTGCGGAATAAAAAAGGAAAACGGTGACTCAAAATCTACCTGATGAGTCGCCAATCGAAACTGCGACAAGAGTATCATTAGTCGCAGCGACTCTTTCGCTCTCCTCCATTGGAAGGGTTTCGGCACAAGTGGCTTCATCCCCCGATTCTACGAGAGCCATCATGACACTCGCAATGCCGGGCGATGGCAGGGAACCGCAAGGGGAAAGAGCGGCAATTGGAGCAGTCCCAGACTCCTGGGAGAGAATAGCCATTTCAGGCTCATCGGTTGCCGTTATCTCACATGCTACCTCATCGCCAAGACTTAGCCCTGCAGGATACGATATATGAGAATCTGAAGATCAAACTCTAATAAAAAGAACCAATATTATGTTACCTTGAGGTGGCTTTTCGATTGCCTCCCTAGCCGAGCGCAAAACCTGTCTACGAACGGTAGACAAGGCGGCTGGAGAATCTTCGGAGGAAATAGTGACGGAAGGAATAGCGCTTGAGCCTGCACCTATAGCCAAAGCGGCATCATGTTCCTTAGTTGCGCCCTTTCTACGCTTCTTGTCGGCCTTGGCAGAGAGAAGTGACCTCCTCAAAACCTCCGTCAAGGAGATGTCATCGTCTGAACCAAAAGCCTCTACGGCGTCCGTCATCGGCTGTTTGAGTGAAGCTTCTTTTGGCAATACTGGGGGAGCTAGGACTTCTGCAACCGACCTTGGGAGCGTCGCCGCGTCACCACTCATGATCGGCACTGCACTTGGGATAACCTGAGTCAAGGTAGTCCCTGCAATAAGATGGAAAAGAAGAGTTAGTTTACCCATAAAAACGGGAATGAAGGCACAGTGAGCTGAAATGTACCAATGCTCAAAGAATCACGAAGCCTTTCCTCCTTTTCAAAAGTCTTGAGAGAAGCCGCGAGAGCTTCTTCAGTGGAAATGCCTGTTGAAGAAGAAGTATCAGTCAAAGTATGATAATAAAAACGTAACAGCGAAAAGATACGACTGAAGTCTACCTGACTGTGTAAGGGTGACTAGTCCTGCTTTGTGGCTAGCTAATCGCTCGGAAGCTGCAATAGCAGCCTCTAGATCAGTATCATCCGGCGCCATGAATAAGCCTTCATTGGTCCTATATTCACTTATGCCCTCGCTGTAAGGAGCATGAGGCTCCTGGACGAATACAACGTCTGCGGAGAGTATTGACTTCTTTCTCTTCTGCGAGCGAGTGCCGGTAGCCGCTAGCACAAGTTTACGCTTGGTGGGTACCTTTGGACGACGAGTCCCGATCTCCGAACCCACTCCAGACTCAGGAGGCGCCACTGCCACCACTTTCACGGGAGCACGAGGAAGGGGAAGCTCAGATATGGCACGCGGGACCACAATCGCAGCAGCCTCTCTCAAGGGAGGATGAACGATGGTCCGCTGCTTTAGGGGAACGGTCGGATTACCAGCCGGGGCTGCACCCTTGCGATCAAGCAATAGTCGCTTCTCCTCCTTGATAACAGCATCCATCGTGTGTTGATACCATGCCACGTATACATTCAGGGCGTTCGGAACACAACTCGGCTCACTGATGAAGAAATTGGACCCTGTGTTTAGGTGCATGAAGTGCTGCAAAGCGCTCCGGATGCCCTCTTCAGTATTAACCGGTTCTGCCAAGAATGCCTCGAGCGGGACGCCCTGATTATAACTTGATTGCTGGGCAAAACGGTCGGGGTTATATCTCATGAACAAAGACGAGTCGTTCTGCCTGAACACCAAGTAGCCCGGCCTGATCGAGTACAAATGGAGAATCTCCCAAGCTTTCATGGTAGAAGCTCCGTCCTTAAAGGTGTCCTGCAGCGGCTGCACCGTCTTAGCGGATTCCTTACCGATGGTCATGACCTTATCAACAAAGGTCATGCCGTCCCCGACTGTATGCGGGTGAAGAATCACACCCCGAGCATCTCGCCGACTTGGCTCTATAGTGGAAGCATCGACCAGCCGCATGATCCGTGGAAAACTGCATGTTTCATAGAAATGGGACCGCTTGTGCATTCCAAAAGCACCGAGCACATGAAGCTCGAGCCATGAAGTAAAATAATGTATTGAGAAGTTCACGGGCTGCACCCCCGGTTGAGTAGTGTCGGCCGCCAAGCTAAGGCCGTGATACAAATGAGCCAGCCCGGCAATCCCAACAACGACCTGTCTCCCTTCAACCATCCGATGAGCTGGGTAGAAGACAGACGGCCTCATGTAGCGAGGGTGCATGGGAACCCCAAACCAGCTTAACCACAAACCAAGGAACCCTAGAAAGAATGCTACTTCATCGATGTCCAGAGCGGCGATTTCTGAAAAGGGGACGACCGCGACGTTTGGAAAGAAGAAACTCTTTTGATTGGCTTCCGTTATCGGCCGGTGTTTCCCCCAATCAGAGCAAAGCTCTGTTTTAAAATTCAAAATTTAAAAAGTTGAAGCAACGCTTCAGATCCAGCGCAAGGTGCGCTGCGCGCCACGTGTCAAACACGGATACTCTAGCGATAGGTGCGCTGCGCCCTAGGCAGCGCACCCTCAATCAGAGCAAAGCTCTGTTTTAAAATTCAAAATTCAAAATTGAAGTAACGCTTCAGATCCAGCGCTAGGCGCGCTGCGCGCCACGTGTCAAACACAGCTGCGCTAGCGCAGGCTGCGCTGCGCGCCACGTGTCAAACGTAGGTGCGCTAGCGCAAAGTGCACTGCGCTCTGAGCAGCGCACCACGTACAAAGCACGGGTGCGCCAGCGCTGGAATTATAAAATTCCCCACCATTAGATCAAAAGATCTAATAATAATGATAAATCATTAATTAATCAGAATTAAAATTCTGTTATAGAAAGATCTTTCCAATCTTGTTAAAAACAAGAAGATTACCTTCTGTAAAACAGAAGTCCTAGGATCAAAGATCCAACGGTAGGGAAACATCCCCAAATCAATCAGAGAAAGATCTCTTTAACTGATTTAACAAATCACTGTGCCCTATATAAAGGCCCCAAGACTTCAAGTCTGATATAGAGAAACCCCCCTACAAACTTTGAGAAAACTCAAAAGAAAAAGAGCAAGCTCTTGAAAGAAAATCATTTTCTTCAAGGTAAAAAGAATGGTTCTTGAACAAAGAGATGAAATCATCTCATTAAAACAGAAGAATTATCTTCTTAAAAGATCATAGATCTACAAAAGACCAAGGTCTTTTACAAAAGAGATCAAAAGATCTTATCATAAAAACAAAAAAAAGTATTTTACTTCATTCACAGATCATTAATCTACAAAAGCAAAGCCCTTCCAAAAATAAGAACTGTTGTTCTTGAATCTTGAGGCAAAGCCTCCTTTAAAAAGAACATAAACTTATTCTCTGATCATAAATTTGATCAAATGCGCTTTGCGCTACTGAAAAGTGCCTTGCACTCATAAACTGCGCTTTTGCGCTCCTTGGACCAGCGCTCAGCGCCAAAACGTGCCACGTGTCAACCACGTATGCAATTTGCGCTTTGCGCTTCTGAAACAGCGCACTGCACTCATGGGCTGGCGCTCAGCGCCAAGAGCACCACGTGTCACTCACTGGTGCGCCACTAAATTAGCGCAACGCGCTCATAAATTGAAAGCGCAATGCGCTCATAAACTAGCGCTTAGCGCTAAGCGCGACACGTGTCCTTTTCGTGTGCGCTACTTGGCAGAAACGCAATGCGCTCTTTAATTGGCGCAAAGAGCCTGGTGCGCCACGTGGCGCACTGTCAGAACACACATTGTTCTGATGAATGCTATGCATTCAATACAAGACAAAAAATGTCAGGATCTAATACTCAGCATTATTAAAAGGGCCAAGCCTAAATAAAGGCTCAACAGCCCAGAACAATAAAATGTTAAACGTTTTAATCATTTTGGACTTAGCCCAATATTGGCCATAAGTCCTCAACTTATATTTAATTGAGCCCATCTGCTCACGAATATTTAACAAACCTTAGTCCCAAATTGGACTATAGATCTCCCAACCAATATTGGTTCAAGGGTACATCTCTGAACCCCTATGATATATGTCGTTGTAATCCTTCAACGTCTTCAGAAAGGTGATGGGTCCCGACAACCATACATTCCACAGACTATGACGTCCTTAAAACGGACTGTGGGGTCCTTAAGCCCATGGACTACGATGTCCTTAACCTGGACTGTGGGGTCCTTAAGCCCATAGACTACGATGTCCCTAACCTGGACCACCATGTCCTTAAACTGGTAATCGACCGCAATGTCCCTAAACTAAACAACAGAGTCCAAATGCTCTTTTGTTGGATCTAAATGATCCCGTTAAGTTGATCTTAGTCTAAAATTAGACTAACGTATCCTTAACAAACATTTAAGTTGATCTTAGTCTCAAATGAGGCTAACGTATCCTTAAACCCAAACCCCCAAACCCAAATCTAAGAAGATACGGATTTGGACTAATCCACGCCATACGGGCGACAACATAAATTAGTCTCCATATACAATCCACGGGAAACCACAAACAAAACAAACACCCATGACACGAAGTGACCATCTGGAGAGGGAGAAAGTTGTTACCGCGATGCGGTAGCGTAATTAACTGCAGGGGCTTGCGCCTGCAGGGAAGAGCATCCCCACAATCAAAAACCCCTCAAACGAGGGTGAATCTGATGAAGTCTGCTACATCAGTCGTATTCATTTAAACCTTCGATACATGGTGTCATAAATCAACTTGGCATCTTCGGAGAGGTGGACGGATAGCTCCAATTAGCATCTGCCCCGAATTTCAGGCAAGACGGACCTGCGCGGTTGCGTCTCCGTGTTCAGCGGGGAACGGATTCTTGCACGCCCGGTGGGACCTTTTCCTCTTTCCACTCCACACTTCGTGTGTCGTGTTCGAAAACGAATCGCGGATTGATATGGTTGCCTTTGGGTTCGAGGTACTAAGATTTGGTTTCTTGCTTGGCGCAGAAAACGAAACATCAATGGCATCTACTTGCGCGAAGTGTTCCAGCTGCAACTGCAACTCGCGTTCCGCCTCATCTGGAGGCATAGCTTACGGACCTCAAGCGCCCTCCCTGTTCACGATGCCGGTGGAACAGGTCACTCAGGCCACCACTGGATTGTTTTTCGGGACCATGCTCCCGCCAATGAGCTTCAGCGCTCCTCTACCAACACAAGAAGCTCCCAAGAAGTCAATCTTTGATCGGCTTACAACTACTGCGGCCCCTTTCAACGGGTTGTCCAGCTCCAGCGCCTTGATCTTCGCCAGATTGGGCCAAAGTTCATGCGGGCCCGTGATGAAGCCTGCAATTCAAGAAAAGGCTATTCCGAAAAGTATAACCATCCCTGCTCCCGAAGTCGTCAAGACGGATTCTCCTGCCAAAGGGTCAGTCTTCACAAGACTGACTGTTCCGGCTCCCACTCCAGCTCCCGTTCCTGCTCAAAAGTCTGTCTTTGACAGATTAGACATTGCCTCTCAACGAACGTCGGTCTTCAAGAGGCTGGTACCAGCAGCTCCTCACCTGAACAGGGGGCATGACGAAGCCATCCCCATAGCCAAACCAACACCATCTGCGTGACATGCTCGTCGTCGTCACTGGCGCCGAGTACGGAAGGTTGGGGGCAATTCCCCTTCTGGATTGACTCCGCCGGCTCCAATGGTGGAAGTTGATGCTGCTGTTCCAACTGGGAACAGCTTTGAATTGCTGAATAAAGTGCGCAGGAACTTTCCTACCGCCGTAGTGAAAAGATCTCCTCCACCCATGGAGAATGTTACAGAAACGAAGCCGGAACAACCCCCTCAGCGGCTGTCCTCCAAAATTTACAAGGTCTGGCGACAGGTTCAAGACTCAGTAACTGATCAAGATTACTCTCGCCGACAGAAAAAGGTGAAAGTTCAGCAAAAAGAAAATCATCTTTCCAAGCCACAAAAGGCAATAGCTGTCTGGGTGCCCGCTGCGACGACCCCCTCGACGTCAACTGCTCAAAAAAAAATGGAGGCCAGAGAAAGCCCCTGTGACTACGACAGACAACAAAGACGCTGAGCCCAAACGCCCCAAGTCTGGTGGCATAATGGTGAATACTGTTTATATGGCTTCCGGAAAAGAGGAAAACCGCGCTTCTACGGGTCACCGACCGCTCACCCGGTCCGTGAAAAAAGCCCAAGAGCAGCAACAGAAGCTTCAGGAAATGCTAACGCAAATGGCCGCACTCACCGGGCCAAAAGAAAGCCCTGAGGCGTCATCGAAGCAGCGTCATGAACAAGAAACCGATGATGACTTCCTCCGCAGAGTCCTCGAAAAGAAGGGAAGAGAAGCCGCAGAACAAGCGGCTAATATAAAACGAATGGCGCTTCTCTTCCAAGATATGGTCGGGATGATGTTACAGCCAGAACCTCCAGCTGAAGACCCTCCGATCATTATTGAAGATAATAAAGGAGAAGCGTCAAATCCTCTGCCGGCTCTGTCAGCAGCCAAGGAGGAAACCATCTCAAAATCCACGCTCGATGATTATATAGCTCAACAAATACGAGCTCACCGAGCGAACGAAGCGGCTGTCCAAGTTGTTAAAACTGGGCGACTATATCCAAGCTGGTATGACCAAATAAGTTCCCGCCGGGATATACGATCCCCAAATTCCATGTATACAAAGGGACGGGAAATCCCCACCAGCATGTCGCCCAGTTCAGGGCTTTATATGGCAACACCGGAGGTGATGATAAATTGCTACTTCGCCAATTCGTCGGCAGCTTGGCCGAAACGGCATTCGAGTGGTACTCCGAACTTCCCGACGACTCCGTCAAAACGTTTACAGAGATGGAGTTGTTATTTACGCAAAGATTCACGAGCACTAGCAAGCGTATCCCAATAACGGCGCTTATCAATGCCAGGGTGAAGCTAGGCGAAACATGGGTCCAGTACGCAATAAGATGGCAGAATCTGTGGTCGAAATGCGAACAACGCATCGAAAAATCGCCGGCGGTAGGCATGTTCATGTGGACCTTTGACCCTCAGTCGACTATCTCCCAATTCATGATGTTCTTCAAGCTGACCACGTTCCAAGCCTTGATTGACAAGTTGGCCCAAATGGACCAGATGGGCCATAGACCATCTCCTTCAAAGACGGATCCTCGGAATGAAAAGGGGAAAGGAAAAGCGACTTTCGTCGCCAATACTCAACAACAGCCGAGCAACTTAAAACCGGTTGTTCGCCAAAACAATATGCGTCCACGCCCATCTCTTGAGGAGAGACTGGGACGTCCTAACTCGTTTCCCCAAAATAAAACGAGGAGACTGTTCGAGCTGGCAGTGCGCAACAGGCTCATAAAATTGCCGGATCCAAAATGTCCGTTGCAGCCAGGTAATGTCAACAATCCTAATTACTGCCCTTACCACCAAGTAGTAAGCCATCCAATCGAAGATTGCTTCATCTTCAAAAGCTGGATTGAGGACCAATACCAACAAGGCAAGTTCGCATTATCCGAAAACTGGAAGGTGAAACCGCCACAACCTCACGCCCCTAAAAAAGTGGACGTGACGGGGGCATCGTGCTCATTCATAAGGGAAGCCCCATGGGAAGTTGTTCTTTCGGTAAAGACGAAAAGAATGCTGAAGGATCTCCAAACATGCCAGGCAATCAGGTGGAAAAATCCACTGGAACCCGAGATCGTCGAGGGAATACTGAAACCGTGCCCAACTACAAAAATTGGTGGTGATAGTCAAAGCGCTCACACCCAGCCGTCAAAGTCTTCGAAGAAGAAGCAGAAGACCTAAAAGCCTGTGAAGCTTGATAACAAGCGCACAGACCTGCAAAAACAGGTTGACGCTCTGAAAGAATATAACCAGAAGGTGCGGACCCCGGTCACACTCCAAGAATTTCTCAACAATATCCTTGAGAACGGAGATAACGACAATAACGACAGGGATGACTCGTCAGAAGAATCTGAGGACTATGTGGCAAGTTGCCACATGATCTCTCATTCGGCATTAACTAATGAAGAAACGCACTCGGCGATAGAAGACAGCATAAAAGAGCTGGGGGCAGGATCGAAGCCAAAACCTTTGGAACCGTCCGACGAGATGATCAACTTGCTACTGAACGAAGACCGTCAGAAAACCAAAGCCAATCGAGAGCGTGAACTGGCTATATTCGAAAAAGTCAAACGCCGACGACTGGAGGAAAAGGTCGAGACACCCCAACTGGAGCAAAGCATCCCTATCGCCAGCAAAAGCAAGCTTAAAGTAAGAAAACGATTTTCTAGGGCCTTGGCAATAGGAATGAAGTTTCCCTCTTTCAAAGGAAGTTCTCCCGGCGATATACGTCTTGATGAAGCGGACATACATCCTAACTTCTGCCTATACCATCAGAGGATTGCACACCCTTCCGAGGAGTGCATAGCCTTTAAAAACGGGTGGCAGGGATATGTTGCCCATCGACGACACGTTCAACGAGTGAAGCGCAAGGCTCGTCGGGAACAGAAAAGCACGACAGATGAGCGCGAAAGAGCTGCTGGCAACTGTCACATAGTCGACACCAAGGGATCGCAAGTTATCACCTTTGGGAGCGACTCTGACGAAGAAATCGCCCTCAGTCCTCTCTTCAAGGAATCCACCTCCGACACAAAACATGCGAAGATTTACGGCAAAATCTAGCTGCATAATCGTACGTTGACTAATGACCGAAACGTCGTTAAACTACTACCAACCCGCAGCATCCTCAGGCTGACATGGTAAAAAAAGTTAAAAAATTAAAAGAAAAGAGAAAAAAAACGGTATGTCCATAAGCAAAATGGGCACGGATGAAAACCCAAAAAGGGCTCCGTGAGTAAAAACAACAGGGCTACCGGCGAGTTTTGTGAAAACCCGAAAGGGCGCGACCTCGTTAGAATAAAAAATAGAGAAAAAAAATGGTATGTCTATAAGCAAAATGGGCACGGATGAAAACCCGAAAAGGGCTCCGTGAGTAAAAACAGCAGGGCTACCGGCGAGTTTTGTGAAAACCCGAAAGGGCGCGACCTCGTTAGAATAAAAAAAGAGAGAAAAAAGAAAACGGTATGTCCATAAGCAAAAGGGCACGGATGAAAACCCGAAAGGGCTCCGTGAGTAAAAAATAGCAGGGCTACCGGCGAGTTTTGTGAAAATCCGAAAGGGCGCGATCTCGTTAAAAGACACTAGCAGGTCCTCTCGACTTTGTAAGGAGAAACCACCTGCGTGAGATTCTTACGACTCACAAGGGAGCAAGGGAGCAACACATTTAGGGATCCCCACGATTCCTAAGGAGAAATTACACTTACGAGATCCTCACGATTCGTAAGGAGAACCCTCTTATGGGACCCTCACGGCTCATAGGATTCAAAAGCCTTAAGCTACAGGGATCTGAACCCGTTCTTAAGCCATCACAACCTCCAGTGTTGCTCTACAAGCGGCTCAATATTGACCCTTGTATACAATCCACGGGTGCGAATAAACATTTCCCTAACAAAATCCCATCCGTGACCAGGGATATGTTTGCACGGTGAACCCCCTTGTAAGCCCTCTCGACTTATGAGGAGAAAATACTCTTGTAAGATTCTTATAACTTACGAGAAGCCATACACTTAGGAGTCCTCACGATTCCTAAGGAGAAAACTCACCTACGAGATCCTCACGACTTGTAGGGAGAAAAACCTTTATGAGACCCTTACGGCTCATGAAGTCAAAAGCTTTAGTCGACAGGATCCTGACCCTGTTCGCTAAGCCACCTTTGTTCGATATCGACAGAGGCAAATGACGATTCGCTCCTGGCAATATCCCAGTTGTAGCGGTGCTGATACCGAAATCGGTGTCTAATTCCAAGGTTGCAGCAAGAAGCTAGCGAGCCACACATGCATACGAAATAGCCGAAATGATGGGGCAACTTGCAACAAAATCAGCAAGTAAAAAAATGTATGCATGCAAAATAGCCGAAATGATGGGGCAACTCGCAATAAAAAGTAGCGAGTAAAAATAAAATAAATAGCTGAAATGATTGGGCACCGCGGAAAATAGCTGAAATGATTGGACAATCGCGACCTTCGCGATATAAAAGCTGAAATGATAGAACATCGCGGAAAGAAAAATATATAAAATGAAACTTTTTGCCCTACAGGTGAGATCACATCGATCCCTGTATACAATCCAGGGACGCAAACAAAAAGGGAACCATACCTTCCCACCAGGCTCCATCAGAAAAAGAGCCAAGTCTCGACGACCACATCTACAGCCTGGAGACCAACAACAGCGTTCCTCCTCATTCCAGCAGGACTCAGACGCAACATCACCAAACCAAACCATGGCATAATCCCTAGTTCCACATCTCGACGGTTCACAGACAACCTAGAGACCACCTCAACATTCGTCTTGTTACAATAGATGCAACGTCAGCAAAGCAGAGTGACGGCAAAATCCCAACTCCACCTCAGCATTCGTCTCGTCACCCCAGACGCAATGTCAACAACGGTGTTCCTTCGCAGTCTAGCAGGATGCAGATGCAACGTCAACGAAAAACCTCACGGTTGAAACAAAGTGGAGTGATGGCAAAATCTCAGCTCCACCTCAGCATTCGTCTCGTTACACCAGACGCAATGTCAACAACGGCGTTTCTTCGCAGTCCAGCAGGATGCAGATGCAACGTCAATGAAAGACCACGGTTGAAACAAAGCGGAGTGATGGCAAAATCCCAACACCACCGCGACATTCGTCTCGATACAGCAGACGAGATGTCACTACATCGTCCTTCCTCCAATAGGATTCGGATACACCAAAGCAAACGAAGTAAAGGCCAAATTTCTAGCTTCAGGGTCTTGATGGAAACTCATATAAAACCTGAAAGACTATCGGAGATCATCCCACACCAGCGCGGAGTGGTCACCACCTCGACGTTTGTCTCGATACAGCAGACGAGATGTCACTACAGCGTCCTTCCTTCAACAGGATTCGGACACGCCAAAGCAAACGAAGCAAAGGCCAAATTCCTAGCTTCAGGGTCTTGACGGCAACTCATATAAAACCTGAAAGACTATCGGAGATCATCCCACACCAGCGCGGAGTGGTCACCACCTCGACGTTCGTCTCGATACAGCAGACGAGATGTCACTACAGCGTCTTTCCTCCAACAGGATTCGGACACACCAAAGCAATCGAAGCAAAGGCCAAATTCCTAGCTTCAGGGTCTTGATGGCAACTCATATAAAACCTGAAAGACTATCGGAGATCATCTCACACCAGCGCGGAGTGGTCACCACCTCGACGTTCATCTCGATACAGCAGACGAGATGTCACTACAGCGTCTTTCCTCCAACAGGATTCGGACATGCCAAAGCAAACGAAGCAAAGGCCAAATTCCTAACTTCGGGGTCTTGACGGCAACTCATATAAAACCTGAAAGACTATCGGAGATCATCCCACACCAGCGCGGAGTGGTCACCACCTCGACGTTTATCTCGATACAGCAGACAAGATGTCACTACAACGTCTTTCCTCCAACAGGATTCGAACACAACGAAGCAAAGGATAAATTCCTAGCTTGAGGGTCTTGACGGCAACTCATATAAAACTTGAAAGACTATCGGAGATCATCCCACACCAACGCGGAGTGGTCACCACCTCGACGTTCGTCTCGATACAGCAGACGAGATGTCAATACAGCGTCCCTCCTCCAACAGGATTCAGACACGCAATGCTAGCAAACGAAGCAAGGGCCAAATTCCTAGCTTCAGGGTCTTGACGGTAACTCATATAAAGTCTGAAAGACAATCGAATATCATCCCACACCAGCGCGGAGTGGTCACCACCTCGACGTTCGTCTCGATACAGCAGACAAGATGTCACTACAACGTTCTTCCTCCAGCAGGATTCAGACGCGACAATCAAACAACGGAGCCATGGAAAAATCCTTAGTTCCAAACCTCGACGGTTCACCAACAACCTAGAGACAACCACGACATTTGTCTCGATACAGTAGACGCAATGCCAACAAACGAAGCGAAGGCTAAATTCCTGGCTTCAGGGTCTTGACGGCAACTCATATAAAACCTGAAAGACTATCGGAGATCATCCCACACCAGCGCGGAGTGGTTATGACTCATCGGGGCTCTCCAAAATGAGCCTAACCTCAAGTAAAAAGCGGCATGGCAAAATTCCTAACGTTTGCTCTTCCGACGGTCAAACTGCCTAGGAGGATTGCTTGAAGACGTCTTGTCCAGCCCCCAAAGGGATCAGAGACACGACAGTCGCAAGGCTACTCGAACAGCAAGATTGCCTATCGAGGAATACATCAGCCAACGCGACGGTACGATGGACAAAACCCGAGTACCACAAACCCTAACGGACCTCTATCGTAAAGAGCAGAGGTTAACTATGACGTTAGGATATTCTTGCGAGAACTGCTCGATTCGACTCGACTCGTAAGGAAATAAGTGTCCTTGCGAGAACTTCTCGATTCGTCTCGACTCGTAGGGAAAAGCCTTAGGCAATGGGGATAAGAACCGGTTTCCTAAGCACTGGGGCCCTGCAAGTCGGTCCAAAATGGACTCTTGCATACTATTCACGGGTCACACTCTCCAAAGTCGAATCTCGATAAGGAGGGAAACAACCGCTTACGAGTCCTCTCGACTTGTAGGAGGGAAAATTCTCTTGTGAGATCCTTACGAATCTCAAGGAAAAACGCGCTTAGGAATCCTCACGATTCCTAAGGAGAAAATACACCTGCGGGTTCCTCTCGACTCGTAGGGAGAAAAGCCTTCATGAGACCTTCACGGCTCATGAAGTTGAAAAGTCTTAGGCAGCAGATCTGAACCTGCTTCCTAAGACATCACTACCTCTCGGAGAGTTCAAGATGAAATGTTCTTTATTATCTACAAGCCACACTTGCCAGAGTGACATACCAATAATACAGCAAAAGCAAGAAAGATGACACAAGACATTGCGAAAGAAATGTATCTTTTATTCATGAATTCAATTGGATACAAAATACATCATATGAAAGAATAAAAGAATGAATCCATTTGATTCAAAATTACAAATGGTACAAAAAAATTATTGAGAGGGAAGCGCTTTCAATAATTCGATCAGCCGCTCACGCATTTCCCTCAGCCCCTCTTCTTGATCAGCTGTCGCGGCCAACTCTGCTTCGACCTGGGCTCACTGCTGCAAGTAAGATGAAAGTTGTTCCTCGACGGCCTGCTGAGCTGCTTCACGATTTTTTGCATCCCACTTGACGACGTCGAGCTTCTGCCTCGGTATTAACCCGTCAGAAATGCATCACAGAAGGCCTTCGAAGATAACTTTCAACTGGGCAGCATTCGCATCAACCTGAGCATGCAGTTGAGCAGATTCGCTTGAAGTTTCTTTACATTCCTTCTGCTTTAAAGCCACTTCTTGTTCAAGATGGCGGAAGTAAGAAGTACTCTGCTCGATCCACACAGCCTGTTGAGTGCTCACAGCCAGAATCTCAGGAGCAGGACGCCTAAGCTCAAGCTCATGCAGGCAAGCCTCAATTTCCCTGCAGCGATTAACCTAAGACTCAATGACGCCCTCACCATGAAAGTTCACGAGCGTCGCCAGCATAGGGTTAACCTCTGTGGAAAAATCCGTAGCAGATGTGGGAGTCTCCACGTCGAGCTCCTCAATATAGTCGCTCAGCATGCGCAGACTATTCGTGGTGCCTTTCGAGGATGGACGTCTGGAAAAGGGCCCTGCCGGCATTATAATGTGAGACTCGAACGGGGCTGGGGTTGATGTGATTGCTGCAAAATAAATCATAGTCAGATGTCGGCTCAGGAAATAAAGAAAATACACGAAAAATAGAGTCTACTATACCGACTGCAACAGGGGGCAGAGCTGGGAGTACCGGTGGCGCAATGATAGCCTCGTTCCCGCCTTCGATTTGTAAGGCTACAAGCAATACAAAGAGGGATTAGCAATAATGTGACTGCCCGTTAAAGAAAGGACGTCGTTTAGAAAAGATACTCACCGACACCAGCAGGCGGACTAATCTCTGACTGAAAGGAGAAGTGTGGCTGTAGCACCTGATACAGGTGATCAAAAAGGACTCTTGCAAGGACGCGGTAATTCAATGTCAGTATATAAATTATACAGCGTAGAAATAAGACTGATGGATCACGAATCCGCACCTTCCAACATCTGAGATAGTACGAGAGAGGGTAGAGGAGGTGTCACCGTCAAAGCGGTAGCTGATGGCGCTGCCTCGGGTAGCGCAACCTTAACGCTCGCCACACCTGCATTAGAAACAAGATAAATACTGTCAGGAAGGATTGAAAAGGATTGCAGAATAAAAAGAAAAGCAACGACCCAAGATCTACCTGGTGGGTCGCCGGTCGGAACCGCGACAAAGGCGTCACTTGATATAGCGACGGATTCTCCCTCCTCCATTGGGATAGTCTCACCTCTCGTCGCCTCATCCCCTGAATCTACAAGAGCCATCATAACGCTTGCGACGCCAGGAGATGGCAAAGAGCCACAGGCGGAAAGAGCGACGATCGGGGCGGTTCCCGACTCTTGAGAGGGAGCGGCCACCTCGGGCTCAACAATTGTAGCCATCTCACCCGCCGCCACCTCAAGCTCGACAATGGTAGCCGTCTCACCCATCGCCACCTCGGGCTCGGCAATGGTAGCTATCTAAGGCATAACAATCATGACTGTCTCACCAGCCGCCACCTCGAGCTCGGCAATTGCAGCCACCTCGCCTACCGCCGCCTCGGGTTCGGCAACCAGGGCTACCTCCTCTACCGCTGCCCCAGGCTCAGCGGTCGACGCCACTTCTTCGGTAATACTCGGCCCTGCAAGATAAGATATATGAGAACTGACATTTAAAACTTTGACAACAGAACCCCGTGTCACATTACCTTGAGTTGGTCTTCCGATTGCTTCCCGAGCGGCATGTGCTGCCTGTCTGTGGGCGGTGGACAAGGCAGCCAGAGCATCCTCTGAGGGAGTAAGGGCAGGGGCAGCGGTACTTGAACCTGCACCCGCGTCCAAAGCAGCACTACGCTCCCTTGCCGTACGTATTCTACGCTTCCTCTCCACCAGGGCCGTGAGGACAGATCTTCTAAAGGCCTCCTTTAACAAGACATCCTCGTCTGCGCCGATATTTACCTCTGGAGCCGTTATGGCATCCGTCATCAGTTTTTTAAGTGAAGCTTCTGTCGGCAATACCAGCGGAACTGAGGTAGCCGGTTCAGGAAGCGTCTCCGCATCACCCTGTGAAGTCGGTGCCACGCTTGGAATAACCTGAGTAAAGGTAGTTCCTGCGATAAGAAGAAAAAGCAGGGTCAGATCACCTTTAAAAAAAACGGGAGCAAAGACATAATAAACCGAAGCATTCCGATGCCTAAGGATGCTCGAAGTCTTTCCTCTTCCTCAAAAGTCTTGAGAGAAGCTGCGAGAGCTTCTTCAGTGGAAATGCCTGTTAAAGAAGGAAAAGTGTCAGTCAAAACATGATGATAGAAATATGATGCAATGACGAAAGATACAATTAATGGTTACCTGATCATGCGAGGATAGCCAGTCCCGCTTCATGGCTTGCCAATTGCTCAGAAGCTGCAATGGCAGCCGCCATACCAGTATCATCTGGCGGCATGAATAAGCCTTCGTTTGTCCCATACTCGCTCAAACCCTCGCCATAAGGAGCTTAAGGCTCTTGGACAAGTACAACATCGATTGAAAAGATCGACTTCTTCTTCTTCTGTGAGCGAGCTCCGGTCGCAGCCAGCACCAGCTTGCGCTTGGTGGGCACTTTGGAACGGCGAGTCCCGATGTTTGAGCCAACTCCAGATTCGGGGGAAGCTACATTTACCGTCTCCGCGGGAGCACAGGGCACCGATGGTACATCCACCGTCTCTACAGGAGCACGGGGCAACCCGCGCGTAGGGCTTAGCACACGTGGAGGCTCAACTGCAGCGACCTCTTTTAGCAGAGAGGGACAGCGGTCCGTCGCTTCAAAGGGACGTTGCGATCGCCGGCAGGGGGCACACTCTTGCGATCTAGCAGCAGCCGCCTCTCTTCCCTGATAACAGTACCCATTGCGTGTTGATACCAGGCCACGTGTACATTAAGGGCCCTCGGGACGCAGCTTGGCTCGCTGATAAAGAAGTGAGAGCCCGTATTCAAGCGTATGAAGTGATGCAGCGCACCCCGCATTCTCTCTTTGGTGGCGGCGGGTTCTACCAAGAAAGCCTCCAGCGGGACTCCTTGATTATAACTCAGTTGCTGGGAAAAATGATGAGGGTTGTATCTCATGAATAACGCTGCATCATTTTGCCTGAATACAAGAAAGCCCGGCCTAATGGAGTATAAATGGAGAATCTCCTGGGCTTTCAACACGGAGGTCCAGTCCTTAAAAACGTCGCGCAATGCCAGCACCGTCTTGGAAGTTTCCTGGCCGATCGTCAAGACTTTGTCCGTGAAAGAAATACTATCTCCTACCGTGCGCGGACGAAGGAGCAAGCCCCTAGCTTCCCGCAGTGACGGACTCACAATGGAGGCATCAACCAGCCGCATAATTCGCGGGAACTTGCATCTCTCGTAAAACGAAGGTCTCTTATGAATGCCAAAGACCCCGAGCACGTGCATCTCCATCCATGAAGTGAAGTAATGCATCGGGAAGTTGGTAGGATGCACCCCCGGTTCAGTGGTATCCGCCGCTATGCTAAGCCCATGGTATAAATGGGCTAACCTGACGATCCCGATGGCCACTTGTATTCCGGCAACCATGTGATGCGCGGGGTAGAAGAAGGAAGGCCTCATGTAACGAGGATGCATAGGGAGCGCGAACCAGCTCAACCATAGCCCAAGAAACCCGAGAAAGAAATCCTCCTTGTCAATGCCCGGAGCGGCGATTTCTGACAGAGGGATGATCGCAGCATCAGGAAGAAAGAAGCCCTTCTGATCAGTTTCTAGTACCAGCTGACGGTCCAAGCCAAAGCCGAAGGGATCATCGAGCTTAGCAAACTTTTTGCCTCGTTGCGACAAAATCTTCGGGCGAAGAAAACGGGCAATGAAGTCCGCAAACTGACCCCTCGGCCTCCGGATTCAAGGAAGAGGCTCTCGTACATGTTCAGCACCTTTATCATATTTGTGAACTGGTGCTGAATGGCGTTCTCTGGCATGAGGCCCATCACCACTCGCTTTGTGGCAAAAACATATTCGTCCGGAGGAAGCAGCTCCTCATAGTGCTCCCCCCTGACCGGTAGACCAGAAACCTCAGCGAACTCTTCCAAGGAAATGGAAACTTCTCTGTCCAGTAAAAGGATGGTATGGGTTGGAATGTTCCACTGCTCCAAAAACGCCTTGATCCACCATGTGGGAGGTGTAGAATACTGGAACAGCGAAGCGTAGACCGCAGGGTATAGGCCGAGCTTTAGCAGCTGCGATTTCTTCACCGACAAGATGTACCTTGCCCACTGCAAATACCCGGCCGGATGACGGGGAGTTAGCCCGATGTTGTAGGGTTGTCCCCAAGGGCGCGACTCGTCCTGGCATATGCTCCGCCCCAGGGAGTCCAAAGCCGCCGCCGGCTGCATGGGTACGGCGGCAATCGAAGGTTGAACAAGACCCTCCGAAGTCCAATTGATAACCTCCACGGCATAATTCGCCGGGGGTGCATCCGCATACGGGATCGCCGAGATAGGTTCCGACGGCGTTGCACAAGAGATGCTTCGACGACCTCTGATAATCTGGTCGTACCATCTACCCCACAAATGAAGATTTTTGTGTTCCGGGTTACGATCTTTGATAAGCTCGAGAACCTTCCGGTCCACAGGTGCTTCAGGAAATCCTCCCTCTGAACAAATGAACGGAAACGAAGCATCGAAAGACATGTTGCCTGCAAAAAAAAGAGGGACAGAAATCAACTGTCAGTGCTATAATTTAATTTTAAATTTCTGACACTCGGTACTTTAAAAATTGTACCACACTGCAATGCAGTGGAAAGGAGACCAAAAGGGGACCCACAAAATCTAGATGACAATTCATCAATTAATAGTTAATAAAACAGCCTCATCATTGGATGAGACTGTTAATTAATGAGGAAATCCTCAGGAAAATTCTCATTAAATGAGAGATCCCACGGGAAAAGGAGAAAATCTCCCTTTGAGAGCAAAGCTCTATTATAGAGTGACACTTGTCAAACTTTGATCATGAAGGAATAAAATTCCTTAAAGAGCCTGGCTCTGTAATGATGATGGAAAAACCCATTAGAAAAGAAAATTAAAATCAATTAATTTTTATGAATTAAAAATTCTGGGATCTTCAAAATCCATGAAAGAACTCTTAAGAGTTCTTCATCAAAGATTAAGAAATCTAAAGAGCAAGGCTCTGTTTATGGGCTAAGAAACCCCAAGAAAAGATCTCTTTAGATCTATGGGTTCATGAGAGCAAAGCTCTGCTAATGAAACCCTAAATGGGTCTTCTGCAGATCAAAGATCTATAAAGAGCAATGCTCTGTTAATGGGTAAAACCCTAATTTATTAAAATTTATTAAAATTTTTAAAACTTTACCTAAGTTTGGAAAGAGTTTTTACTCTTGAAAAGTCCTTAAACAGAAGAGCTGTGCTCTGAACAAAAATTCTCAAAGAAAGAAGATGATAATCATCTAAGGGACCAAAGGTCCTATTTATAGGCATTGAACCGCCTCTTCAACTTCTGAGTTGATCCAAGGGCTCAGATGCTGCCACCGATACACTCACGTGTGCGCCACGTGAGCGCAACGGTGGGGGGGCATTTGATTCCCCCAATCAGATCAAAGCTCTGTTTTAAAATTCAAAATTTAAAAAGTTGAAGCAACGCTTCAGATCCAGCGCTAGGTGCGCTGCGCGCCACGTGTCAAACACGGATACGCTAGCGCTAGGTGCGCTGCACCCTAGGCAGCGCACCACCAATCAGAGCAAAGCTCTGTTTAAAATTCAAAATTCAAAAATTGAAGCAACGCTTCAGATCCAGCGCTAGGCGTGCTGCGCGCCACGTGTCAAACATGGATACGCTAGTGCAGGCTACGCTGCGCTCTGCGCTGCGCGCAACGTGTCAAACGTAGGTGCGCTAGCGCAAAGTGCACTGCGCTCTGAGCAGCGCACCACGTGCAAAGCACGGGTGCGCCAGCGCTTGAATTATAAAATTCCCCACCGTTAGATCAAAAGATCTAATAATAATGATAAATCTTTAATTAATCAGAATTAAAATTCTATTATGGAATGATCTTTCCAATCTTGTTAAAAACAAAAAAATTGCTTTCTGTAAAACAGAAGCCCTAGGATCAAAGATCCAACGGTAGGGAAACATCCCCAAATCAATCAGAGAAAGATCTCTTTAACTGATTTAACAAATCACTGTGCCCTATATAAAGGCCCTAAGACTTCAAGTCTGATATAAAGAAACCCCCCTTCAAATTTTGAGAAAACTCAAAAGAAAAAGAGCAAGCTCTTGGAAGAAGATCATTTTCTTCAAGGTAAAAAGAATGGTTCTTGAACAAAGAGATGAAATCATCTCATTAAAACAGAAGAATTATCTTCTTAAAAGATCATAGATCTACAAAAGACCAACGTCTTTTATAAAAGAGATCAAAAGATCACATCATAAAAATAAAAGAAGTATTTACTTCATTCACAGATTATTGATCTACAAAGGCAAAGCCCTTCCAAAATTAAGAACTGTTGTTCTTGAATCTTGAGGTAAAGCCTCCTTTAAAAAGAACATAAACTTGTTCTCTGATCATAAATTTGATCAAATGCACTTTGCGCTACTGAAAAGTGCCTTGCACTCATAAACTGCTCTTTTGCGCTCCTTGGACCGGCGCTCAGCGCCAAAACGTGCCACGTGTCAACCACGTATGCAACTTGCGCTTTGCGCTTCTGAAACAGCACACTGCGCTCATGGGCTGGCGCTCAGCGCCAAGCGTGCCACGTGTCACTCACTGGTGCACCACTAAACTAGCGCAACGCACTCATAAATTGAAAGCGCAATGCGCTCATAAACTAGCGCTTAGCACTAAGCGCGACACATGTTCTTTTCGTGTGCGCTACTTGGCAGAAGCGCAATGTGCTCTTTAATTGGCGCAAAGCGCCTGGCGCGCCACGTGGCGCGCTGTCAGAACACACATTGTTCTAATGAATGCTATGCATTTAATACAAGACAAAAAATGTCAGTATCTAATGCTCAGCATTATTAAAAGGGCCAAGCCTAAATAAAGGCTCAACAGCCCAGAACAATAAAATGTTAAACATTTTAATCATTTTGGACTTAGCCCAATATTGGCTATAAGTCCTCAACTTATATTTAATTGAACCCATCTGCTCATGAATATTTAACAAACCTTAGTCCCAAATTGGACTATAGATCTCCCAACCAACATTGGTTTAAGGGTACATCTCTGAACCCCTTTAATATATGTCGTTGTAATCCTTCAACGTCTTCAGAAAGGTGATGGGTCCCGACAAACATACATTCCACAGACTATGACGTCCTTAAACCGGACTGTGGGGTCCTTAAGCCCATGGACTATGATATCCTTAACCTAGACTGTGGGGTCCTTAAGCCCATGGACTACGATGTCCCTAACCTGGACCACCATGTCCTTAAACTGGTAATCGACCGCAATGTCCCTAAACTAAACAGCAGAGTCCAAATGCTCTTTTGTTGGATCTAAATGATCCCGTTAAGTTGATCTTAGTCTAAAATTAGACTAACGTATCCTTAACAAACGTTTAAGTTGATCTTAGTCTCAAATGAGGCTAACGTATCCTTAAACCCAAACCCCCAAACCCAAATCTAAGAAGATACGGATTTGGACTAATCCACGCCCTACGGGCGACAACATAAATTAGTCTCCGTATACAATCCACGGGCAACCACAAACAAAACAAACACCCACGACACGAAGTGACCATCTGGAGAAGGAGAAAGTTGTTACCGCGATGCGGTAGCGTAATTAACTGCAGGGGCTTGCGCCTGCAGGGAAGAGCATCCCCACAATCAAAAACCCCTCAAACGAGGGGGAATCTGACGAAGACTGCTACATCGGTCGCATTCGTTTAAACCTTCGACACATGGTGTCATAAATCAACATGGCATCTTCGGAGAGGTGGACGGATAGCACCAATTAGCATCTGCCCCGAATTTCAGGCAAGACGGACCTGCGCGGTCGCGTCTCCATGTTCGGCGGAGAACAGCCGGCTATCCAATCCAAAACCGAAAGGATCATCAAGTTTGGCAAACCTTTCACCTTGTTGCGATAAAGCTTTTGGGTGGAGAAAACGGGGGATGAAGTCCGCAAAGCTAACCCCATGGCTTCTAGATTCAAGAAATAGGCCCTCGTAAATGTTTAACACCTTGATCAAGCTGGGGAATCGGTGTTGAATGGAATTCTCTGGGGTTAGACCCGTCATCACCAGTCGTGTAGCGAAAATATATTCGTCAGGGGGCAAGATCTCCTAGTAATGCTCCCCTCTGACAGGCAAGCCGGAGATATCCGCAAACTCCTCCAAAGAGATGGAAACTTCCTGATCTAGCATAAGGAAGGTGTGAGTTGGAACGTTCCATTGTTCCAAAAAGGCTTTGACCCACCATGTTGGAGGTGTGGAATACTAGAACAGATAAGTATAGATCGCGAGGTACAACTCGAGCCTCAGCAGCTCTGACTTCTTTGCCGATAAGATGTATCGGACCCACTGCAAATATCCAGCTGAGTGACAAGGAGTCAAGCCTATGTTTTCTGGCTATCCCCAAGGGCGTGACTCGCCATGGCATATACGCCGCCCTAGAATGTTTAAAGCCATCGGTGGTTGTACAGGTATTGCAGCCATGGAGGGCTGAAGGCAACCCTCTGAAGTCCAATTAACCACCTCCACGGCATAGTTCACCAAGGGTACGTCAGCATAATGTATCTCTGAAATGGGCTCTGAAGGTGTTGCGCAAGAGAAGTTGCGCCGACCCATGATGATCTGGTTGTACCATGTTCCCCATAAATGGAGATTCTTCCGCTCTGGGTCGTGATCCTTGATCAGTGCGAAAACTTCTCGGTCTACTGGTGTTGCAGGGAACCCGCTTTCTGAACGGACAAAGGGAAACGAAGTATCGAAATACATGGTACCTGCGCGAAATAGAACAAAGTTAGCCGTCAATGCTACAAGTCAAGTTCTGGCACTGGGTACTTTAAATTCGTACCGCACTGCAATGCAGTGGAAAGGGACCCGGGGGGACCCACATAATCTAAATGATAACTCATCATTAATAAAACAGTCTCATCATTTGATGAGACTATCATTAAATGAGGAAATCCTCAAAGGATTCTCATTTAATAAGGGCCCCTTGGGCCAAGGAGTAAATCTCCTACTGAGAGCAGCGTTATACAACAGAGTGACATCTGTCAGCTCTGATGATGAAAGAAATAAAATTCCTCAAGAAAAATCTTGAAGAGACATGCTCTGTAAAATGATGGAATAACCCACCAGAAAACTTAAAGCAAAGTTTTTTAATGAATCAAAAATTCCGACATCTTTAAGATCTATGAACAAACTCTAAGAGTTTTCATGAAAACAAATCTATATGATTTGAAAAGAGCAAAGCTCTGTTAATGGGTTAAGAAACCCTAAGAAAGATCTCTTTAGATCTATGAAGAGCAAAGCTCTATTGAGAACTGATTGATACGAAAAAGTGTGTTTGTAGTTTAACCGCAATCAATAACGGTGTCGCACGTAGCTAGACCGAGATGAGTACGGGTCGTCCTCTGGGAAACGTGGAACCTTTTACTTTTACTTTAGATGTGTTGAGAAAGAGAGGAGGGATAAAGAGTTTTATAGATTGGTTTCTAGATCTACGTTAAACAAGAATGTAAAATATAGATCTAGATTATTTTAAAGATGTAGTTAATATAATAAGAGGGCTTGCAGGGTTCGTTAGGATTTAGTAGTTATGAACGATTAATTAAAAGTTACCCTTTTTATCCATTAATAGATTTAGAAGTAGAACGACGGTGATGCATGTAGATTAGGGTTTCTGGAGGACAAAGGAATCCCACTCTTAACCCTTATCTCGACACGGAACTCCGTTCATATCTAGCCTTTACCAAAACAATCATTAATCTAATCTCTAATCGCGGTCAGAACTAGCAAAGAATTGCTAGCGCGCCCGATTAGGATGTTAATGATTCTTTTGATAAAGTTCCTAAACTTTATAGGACTTAAAAAGGGTTTAGAGATTTTTATCGTCCATTAGCCTACCCTAATCCTACGAACCCTAACAAGCGGAGAATTACTCGCACATGTTGGGAAAAGAAGATGAAAAGATAGAGAGGGAAAACATAATGTAAAATGCAAAAACAATTAAATAAAATAACTACCTTTATTAATCAACTTGAACAATCTACACTTTGATTCCTTAGAAAATGATTACAAAGACTAGTTTACTTCTCGATCTCTTCCAAGGAGGTAGACGAACAGTTGATGATCAGCCTGGATGCGTGAGCGTCGGGAGCTTCGTGATCTCTTCGGCTTGATGCCTTCTAACTTTAGCCCTTGGTCCTTTATATAGCCCTCAAAGAAGAAAAACTAGTTACCATATATGGTGACTTCCTAATATGGTGACTTTCCATATATGGATTCTGAGTCCCTGTCAGTATTGATTTTATGATTTTGGCAGATTTTTGATCCTGACATCTTGAACATCTTGATCTCTTGACCTGAGATAAATCTTGCACAATATCTCTATGAATAATGTTAGTACTATTTATTAAATTAGAGAGAGTGTCTTAATCACTATATATGGTAATAAATTTTTAAGAAACTTGATTAAGAATATTTAATATGCTATGCACTTTATATGGTAATAAATCTTTAACAAACATGATTAAGAATATTTGATATGCTATGCATCTTTTAATTAATAAAATATTATGCATATATTTTGAACTATTATTCTAACCATTTGTATGATATTATATCTTTTAAGAATTGTGATTAGAATATTTGATATGATATGCATATTTTCAATTACCAAAATATTATATAAATATAAAATGCCTATATTTTCCTTCATAATATTAATTATAATATATAAACATATGGAAAATAGTATTTTGCAGATAAATCCAAATATGTTTAATATTTATAATAAACACCTTTTATTATTTAAGAAATGTAAGGAAAATACTTATACCAAAGTGCAATATTTTCAACTGAACAAGAACCCCTAAAAATCTATATGATTTGAAAAGAGCAAAGCTCTGTTAATGGGTTAAACCTTAGAAAGATTTAATATTTACCTAAATTTTTGACAGAGTTTTGTCCCTAAGAAAATTCTTAAGACGAAGAGCTATGCTCTGAAGGATAAATAATTCTCAGAAAAAAAAAGTAAGAAAATGAACAGAGATCAACTCAAACGGCCAAAGGCCCTATTTATAGGCACTGAGAGCCGTTTCAACTCCAAAGTTGATCTAATGGCAGAGATGCTGCCACCGCTGCACTCACGTGTGGGCCACATGAGCGTAACGGTGGGGGATTTGTTTCCCCTAATCAGAGCAAAGCTCTGTTCAAATTTCAAATTTTGAAATGAAGCAGCGCTTCATAGCAGTGCCGGCGCTGAGAGTCAAAGACTTGGAGTGCCGGCACTGCAGCGTTCTTAGCGCTAGCACTCCAAATCTAGCGCACAGCGCTACAGAGCCTTAGCGCTCCAGCACACATATAACAATAAAATAAGAACTTTGTTCTTGGATCCACGAGACAAAGTCTCCTATAAGAGAGAACTGATTCTCAGAGCGCAGAGCTGCCTATAAAGAGCTTCAGCGCTCCAATTAAACGAAGCGCCCCAGCACTCCAAATCTAGCACACAGCGCTGCAGAGCCTTAGCGCTCCAAATTTAAAGAAGCGCTCCGCACTCATTGTCTGGCGCACTGCGCCAAGCACGCCACGTGCTCCTCACATATGCGCTATTTCACAGAAGCCCTCAGCGCTCCAAGTCTGGCGCACAGCGTCAAGCGCACCACGTACTCCTCACGTGTGCGCTACTTAAACAGAAGCGCTCCGCGCTCATTGTCTAGCGCACTGCGTCAAGTGCGCCAAGTGCTTCTCACGTGTGCGCTATTTCACAGAAGCGCTCTGCGCTAATAGTCTGGCGCACAGCACCAAGCGCGCCACGTGCTCCTCACGTGTGCACTACTTAACAGAAGCTCTCTGCGCTCATTGTCTGGCGCTCAGCGCCAGGCGCGCCACGTGCTCCTCACGTGTGCGTTAAGAGAACATAAACTATTCTTTAAAAGATAATAACCCCAGAGCTGTAATGAGTGCTCAGCATTCAATAAAAGACAAAAGTTGTCAGGACCAATACTCAGTATTGTTAAATGAAAAAGGACTGAGCCTAATTAAATGCCCAACATTTCAAATGAATGGGCCAAGCCCAAAGTGGCCACAGAACCCTACCTCAGATTAATTGAGCCTATATGCTCATAAATCTTTGATCTTAGTCCCAAATTGGACTACAGATCTCCCAACCAATATTGGTTAAAGGATACATATCTTCACTCCTCTGATATTTGTCGTTGTAATCCTTCAACGTCTTCAGAGAGGTGACGGGTCCTGACAACCAGACATTTCATGGACAGTGGGGTCCTTAAACTCATGGACTATGATGTCCTTAAACTTTACAGACTATGATGTTTCTAAACTGCTACGGACTGTGGGGTCCTTAAACTTATGGACTATGATGTCCTTAAACTTTACAAACTATAACGTCTTTAAACTGGACCGTAGCGTCCTTAAACTAAAACAACAGAGCCCAAATGCTCTTTCGCTGGATCTAAATGATCCTAAAAACCCTGTTAAGTAGATATTAGTCTAAAATTAGACTAACGTATCCTTAACAAATGGTTAAGTTGATCTTAGTCTAAAATTAGACTAACGTATCCTTAACGAACGTTTAAGTTGATCTTAGTCTCAAATGAGATTAACGATCCTTAAACCCAAACCAAAACCCAAATCTAAGAAAATACGGATTCGAACTAATCCACGCCCTACGGACGACAACATAAATTAGTCTCCGTATACAATCCACGGGCAACCAAAAATAAAACAAACACACACGACATGAAGTGACCATCTGGAGAAGGAGAAAGTGGTTACCGCGATGCGGTAGCGTAATTAACTGCAGGGGCTTGCGCCTGCAGGAAAGAGCGTCCCCACAATAAAAAAAAACCCCTCAAACGAGGGGGAATCTGACGAAGTCAGCTACAACGGCCGCATCCATCTAAACCTCCAATACACGGTGCCATAAATCAACTTGGCATCTTCGGAGAGGTGGACGGATAAAACCAAATAGCATCTGCCCCCAAATTCAGGCAAGACGTTTTTCTTCCCGGTCTTTCGACGGAGAACATAGATGTGTTATGAGATCGATAAGATATGTTGTACGGGACCTTAGATCTGTACCTTGTTGATGAATAGGACGATAGGATCTCTATTCTGTTTGTTGAACCCGTACGATGGATTACCGTACGCGATGAGTTATACCGGATAATTGATCCGCGCTCGTGATTTGAGAATGATGATCGAGGATATTGCCATATCAAATGCTATAAGGCAGGATCGCCGATGTAAAGATGCCATCTGAACCATACTTATTTCCAAAACTGACGAATCGTAAGCATCTTTTAAATAGAAATCTTAAGGGACGCTACGGATTTTCAAATGGAGCCTTTTCCTTGAAAATACCGTAACCCCCACTTTCAAAACTACGATTCGTATCTTTTAAAACTGACCGTATGGTTCATTTGAAGATATATATACATGTTAATTATTCATGTTTGTGTCAGATTATCCCTCGTGACTTACGTACCTGGATCCCGGTATTTATTGTTATATGATATCAGTTGCTAGTACACCTACATAATTTCTGATGATGCGCATGTTACACTTACACCGATTTTCCTGCTCACACACATTCATCATCGGTATTTGCCATGCCACTTAAACAGTAGGACTGCCATATCATGATATTAATCTTAACCGTAAAAGTACACTCATTGTTCAGCACTATCATAGGATATGCTTGCATGATATACTTGACATGCTCATATTATTGTTCTATGTTTGCATACATCATACTTTATGGTTACCTGCATTGAGGTGTTGTTTTTATGAGATATCTGGATTTAAGAACTATGGTTACATTTCAAAGGAAATTGTGTATTGTTTTAAAAACGCGGTTTCTCTTGATATGATATTTCATGTCCACCATGAGTTTTCTCGGTTCTAAGTTATGAGCATACCCGATTCGAGGAAAGAGAAGGTACCGTCTGCCGGTACATGGTGGACCCGATATGGTACCCGGGGCAAGAAGCTCGAGATATAGACGATGAGCCTGGAAGGGGAAGTACTACCTACCGGTGATAGTTTGGACCAGACGGTTATCCGGAGAATACCGACCGGAGTCGTGAGATGGACATGAGGGCCGATCATAGGAAGCAGCGCCTGAGGGCCGATCAGAGGTGTCACGACCCGAAGGTACGGAACGTGACTGGCACTTAAACTATGAAACTTCTCAAGGCGCAACGTAATCTAAGTAAACTAAAGCCCAGAAAACTAAACCGTTTGACAATTAGAGTGAAGGAAAATTTGTTTTAAAGCAAGTGATTTTAACAAAATAAGTAGCATTAAACATTTAAAAGCAACATCAGATTTTCCGAAAATTTCGGCAGATTCTCCTTTGTAAATACTGGCCCCCAAATGGGTACAACACATGAAAATACATATAAATGATGAAATAAGGCATCCCTAAGAGGGAGCTAGCTCTTCGCCCATGGCGGAATCACAACCACATGCAATATGTATATCGAAAGTACACAATAAGCGTCTGAAAGAAAGAAATAAGCAAATACCACGTTGGCTTAAGTGAGCATCAACACCAAACATCACAATACAAGTCCCGTGAGTCTCACCGTCAAATCAAATATACAATGGTAGATGGAGTATACTAGATACAAATAAAATACATGATAGGATAAAATATCCCCGCAACCCACCTACGAGCAATACCGCAAGTCCAAGCAAAAGGAACAAAAATAAAGAAGTTTGCCCGTCGCTACTGTGCTGACGGATCGGACCTGCAAGGTACTGTGACACAGCGGGGGTGAGTTGCCAACTCGTGAGTAGTAAGTAACATCTAATAAGACTATCGCAAGCATGAACGCAAATGCGTCTCAACCTATGCATATCGATATGATACGATGTACTAACATGAATGCAACATGAATACATAATCAAACACGAAACCTGAACAAGTCTGGTATGAGAAAATCTTTGTTCTTATCTTAGAAAAACCTCTATGCAATAAACTGAAGTATCATCAATGAAATCAACAGAAAATCCGTGTCAAGCATCGACACAAAATATATATCCCAATATGTCAATGTATCAATATCTCAATATTTAATATCTTAATGTTTCGATATCTCAATATCTCGGGCTCCGTCGGTCCGGATCGGCCCATATCATCAAATCTCACAACTACGTCGGTATCCTTCGGATATCCGCCAAGTCAAAAATAACTGGTCGGTAGTGCTCCCCTGCCGAACTCAACGCTATCATCTGCAACCCTCTTGCCCCGGGGTACCGTACCGGGTTCACCATGAACCCGCAGACGGTCCCTCCCCCTACCTCGAATCGGGTGTATGATATCGCTCAAAAACCGAGAAAACCCATGGTGGACACCACACACATCATATCATAAGAAAACCGAAACTTACATTTTTAAAATGGTAATACGTTGTTAAAATCCTTGCGGTTTCTCCAAATCCATAAATCTCATAAACACTGAAATTCTCGAGAAGAATCACAATATGTAAACATGTCGGTGATGATGGATGTCTATGATACGATAGTATATACCATGCGAAGTACGGCCAGAAGGTATGCAAAAATCATGATGCAATGAGGTATGTATATATTACTAACAATCCTACATATCCGTCCTGATGAAATGACTATACAGATACGGGTTTACGGATCATATACGATGCAATGCACAGATATCGATTCTAAGCAAGTTCTATAGTTTTCATGACATAGCAATTACCAAAGGCGTGTGTGTTCGCATGAATAGTGCACGTGGCATGAACCAATGGTAATGGTTCAAGTGTCCTGTGACATAATATCATATATATTTATGATGGTGCAATGCAATGAGATGAATGACTAGGAGACTACACATATAATCACAAGCACTACTAGTAATCCTGACTATCGGGCGCCTTGTGCCATCCAGACGATTCCCCCGTAGATGTGTACATCTACTCACCGGGACATCTCGGCTAATCTGATCTAATTTCGGCTCTGCCATTTCAGCGCCACATCCGACGCCTCTGCACCCGATCCTAGAATCGTACACAAGTAAATAAGAGAATAAATATATAAATAGTCGCAGACACAAACAATACAAGTCAACCACGAGCACTAACTAAACGTGCACGCACTTGGTGCACAAAACGCTCTCGCGACAATGCCACAGACCACAACTAGGGTCGCTATACGTGGCAACTACCAAACCAAAAACCCAATCGCACCAATCGCGCATTCACAACACACTAAATATGATATTAAATAGGTAGCAACCATCAAAACCTCAAACTTAATTCAATTCGATTTATTCCAAAAATCTAGTAAGCACCGATTTACTATTTTAATACAAATCTAGATGTTTTAGCAATTCTAATGGCCACATAGCTCACTTAATATCTTACTTAGGTCACACCAATATTTACTAAAATTTAATCTCACCCTTTTACATTAATCCTAAAAATCTAGTTTGCAAATTATATAATTTGGACAAATTTTAACGTAACAATTTACAACTTAACAACTAGATTAAATTTTGTATGCCTTCAAATGTCAAACTACTAATGCAACCATGATCAATGATAAGAAAAACCATAACATAAATTTAAACCCTTTTCTTTACAAGTTCTAACTAGAAATTAAAACTATATTAATATCTAAATAAGTTTGATTTAAGGTAATTAAACAACAATTTAACTATTGGGTTAAGATTATACCTCAACAAGCAATAGATCTAGCTTGCAACTTAGCCATCCCAAAATGGTTTCCTTTGCTCCAAGATCCATGCTAGATTGGCCAAGGAAAAATGGATAAGGATTTAATTAGGAATTAATAGAATTTTGTGTTGGTTTTTAATGGAATTTGTGGATTTTTTGGAAGTGAAAAGAGGTGGAAAAGTGGGGATTGGGCTGCTGAAATGGGGGAGGGGCTCGGCCAGTTTTTGGAGGGGAGAGAGAGAGATGTAAGTGTGTGTAGAAACATCTCCAAACTCAAGTCAACAACCCATACTTCTTTTTCTCCTCATTTTCTTTTCATTTAATTTCTTGAAGTGGAAAAATGAAGTGGGGAATGGGGATTTTTGGCAGCAGGAAGCTCGGCCAGAAATGGGGCTGGAATGGTGAGTGTGTGTGTGTGTGTGTGGATGAGGAATTAATAAACACCATACCCCAAGTCAAACTAGTACCATACTTCGTTGTTTATTATATTCTTTTAATTTTCCATTTTTATTTAACCCTAGAACTCTCTAAAACCTTGCAAACAAAAAGAGACTAAGAAACATATTACAAACTTGGTTTAAAGTTGTCATTGTTCACATGTGTATAATTAACGCATCCTCATTTGTAATTAACACAATTTAAATGTATAAGTGAAAGCTTAAAAAATTATTAAAAATAATTAATTAGGGAAAAATATTTAAGTAAACTAACAATTTATAAGTGACTAAATAAATACCAAATTCTAGCAATTACATAGTTAGAATAGGTATATTTAAGTCTATGTGGAAAAATAATTATATCATGGTTTTTATAGAAAACACCAGTTATTTTACCGATTATCGGAAGTTTCTCCTAAACGATTTTTTTTCAGAACGTTACAATCTTCCCCCTTAAAGAAATTCGGTTCCAGAATTTAAAATCTAACTACGCGTACCCTAGAAAAGATGGGAATATTTCTTCCCCATCTCGTCCTCGGTTTTCCCACGTGACCCTTTTCGCCGTTCGGGCCACGTCAAAGAACCTGTACAGACGGTATGACCTCGAACCTCAGTTCCTTCACCTGCCGATCTAGAATGACTATTGGCTGCTCGGTGAAAGAAAGATCGCGCTCCAGCTGGATCATCTGATACTGTATCGCGCGAGAGGGGTCATGAAGGTACTTGTGTAGTATCAATACATGAAACACGGGGTGAATATTTGGAAAGCTGGGTGGAAGAGCCAAACGATAAGAAACTGTGCCGACTCGCTCGAGAATCTCAAAGAACCTACATATCTGGAACTAAGCCTTCCTTTTCTTTAATAATCTCGACACGCCCTTCATCGGAGAAACCTTCAAGAAAACATGATATACAATGATGAACTCAAGTCTACGCCGACGTCGGTCTGCATAAGATTTCTGCCTGCACTGGGCCACTCTCATCCTATCCCAAATCATCTGAATCTTTTTAGTAATCTCCTGCACAATCTGTGGCTCCAAAATACTGCTCTCACTGAGCTCTGTCCAACAAACCGGTGACCGACATTTCCTCCTATATAATATCTCGAAGGGTGCCATCTGAATTGTTCTCCTGGAAACTGTTATTATAAGAAAACTCAATCGGGTGTCCAAAATCTCTTAATGTTTCTACAGTAGTCGGCTGGTGAACTGGATGCCTCTGTCGAACACAATACAAGTCGGAACTCCATGTAGTCACACAAACTCATCAACATATATCTGAGCATACTGAATGAATCCGAAGGTGGGCTTCACTGGCAGAAAGTGAGCTATTTTCGTCAATCGGTCTACAATCACTCAAATAGAGCCATACTCTCGACTGGTCCTGGGTAGTCTCACGATAAAATCCATAGAGATCTGCTCCTATTTCTACTCCGGCATGGTCAAAGGTTGTAACTCTCCTACTGGCCTCTGATGCTCAGCCTTGACTTTGCTAACAAGGCAGCATCCCGAAACAAAATCTGTGACATCTCTCTTCATCCCTTCATACTAGTAGACTTCTCTCAAATCATGATACATCTTGGTGGAAGCCGGATGAACACTATATGTTGATTGATGCGCCTCCTCTAATATCTCGCGTCTCAGTCCCTCGGAATCTGGCGCACACAGTCGAGTCCTAAATCGTAGCATTCCCTGATCACCAATCACGAACTCTGAATCTCTGCCCTATCGAACCTGCTCCACGATCTCTGACAAACAAACATCATCGGATTATGCCTCACGGATATGTTCAAATAACTGTGGATATACACGGACCCGGACAAGTTGTCCCCTAGTCGACGTAAACTCGAACTGTACTCGGCTGGCATAAAGAATCTGCTAATCTGCCGTCGACTGTCTCTGAACTGTGCTCAAACAAGAGAAGCTACCTCCGGGCTTTCGACTCAAGGCATCTGCCACAACATTCTCCTTGCCCGGATGACAAGGAATCTCGCAGTCATAGTCTTTTACTAGCTCCATCCAACGGCGCTGTCTCAAATTTCAAATCTCGCTGCTGAAAGATATACTTTATGCTTCTTGTGGTCCGTAAATATCTAGCATGACTCGTCGTATAAGTAGTGTCTCCAAATCTTAAGTGTAAAAATCATCACAGCCTTCTATAAATCATACGTGGAATAGTTCTGCTCATGCTTCTTCGACGGCCAAGAAGTATCGCAATAGCCAACAAAACCGCCTGATCCTTAAGGAAAAAATAATACTGACGCCGAAATCAAACGAGTCTTCAACTGCTGAAAGCTCTGCTCGCATACCTCAGTTCAAAGAAAAAGGAAATCTCTTCAGGAAGGAAACGAGCAAGAAATATATCTATGAACTCATCCCAAGTCATAGGAAGTAGATCTACAGCTCGGCCTCTCTTAACTGACTCGCACCATGTCTGAGCAAGACCTCTCTAGACGAAAACTCGCAAGCTTAATCCATATCTCGTCAGAACATCTCTGTGAACGATAAATCCTAGCCATCCTGTCGAGAATTGCCTATAGATCCTCCACTGCATCTGTGCCTGTAAAAACTAGAGGCTTCAGCCTCAAAACTCCTGTAAGGATACGGAAATAATCTTGGTAACAACAGAAACAGCTGCCTGAGCAGCAGGTACAATCACAGTCCCTGCAGCAGGAGGGACATCATCGGCTCTCGGAGCTAGGCTAGCCTCAACTAACAATTCAACCATCTGTCACAAGTCCTGAATACTCGACTCCAGCCTAGCTATCCATCCTGGAGAAGGCGGATCACTCTGTCCCTGAGGGGTAGGCGTACCGCCCTGATCGGTTCTCGTCTCAAACGAGCCTACTCTAATCTCTTCCCTGGCGGCAGCCCTCTGGCCCTCGTAGTCTCCGGCAGCATAGCGTTTGGAGCAAGAACAGGATCGATAGGAACATTGCGATCAAATCAAAGGATTTCCGGAATCAAGGAAGGAAATACAAGCAAATATATATCCTAAGGTCACTTAGGCCGAGTACCGTATCGTAAGTATGCCGCGAAACATACACACGCTACGTCACTCTGCTTAAGTCACCTACTCCATCTACCAAAGATCATCCTACACTCAGAACGGTAAAACCTATCACTCTGATACCAACTTTGTCATGACCCGAAGGTACGGAATGTGACTGGCACTTAAACTACGAAACGTCTCAAAGCGCAACGTAATCTAAGTAAGCCAAAGCCAAGAAAACTAAACCGTTTGACAATTAGAGTAAAGGAAAACTTGTTTTAAAGCAAGTGGTTTTAACAAAATAAGTGGCATTAAACATTTAAAAGCAACATCAGATTTTCCGAAAATTTCGGCAGAGTCTCCTTTGTAATTACCGGCCCCCAAATAGGTACAACACATGAAAAAACATATAAATGATGAAATAAGGCATCCCCAAGCGGGAGCTAGCTCTTCGCCCATGGCGGAATCACAACCACATGCAATATGTATATCAAAAGTGCACAATAAGCATCTGAAAGAAAGAAATAAGCAAATACTACGTCGGCTCAAGTGAGCATCAACACCAAACATCACAATACAAGTCCCACGAGTCTCGCCGTCTAATCAAATATACAAGGGTAGATGGAGTATACTAGATACAAATAAAATACATGATGGGATAAAATATCCTCGCAACCCACCTACGAGCAATGCCGCAAGTCCAAGCAAAAGGAACAAAAATGAAGAAGTGGGCCCGTCGCTACTATGCTGACGGGTCGGACCTGCAAGATACTGTGGCACAACGGGGGTGAGTTGCCAACTCATGAGTAGTAAGTAACATCTAATAAGGCTATCGCAAGAATGCACGCCAATGCGTCTCAGCCTATGCATATCGATATGATACGATGTACTAATATGAATGCAACATGAATGCATAATCAAACATGAAACCTGAACAAGTCTGGTATGAGAAAATTTTTGTTCTTATCTTAGAAAAACCTCTGTGCAATAAACTGAAGTATCATCAATGAAATCAACAGAAAATCTGTGTCAAGCATCGATACAAAATATATATCCCAATATCTCAATGTCTCAATGTCTCAATATCTTAATATCTCAATGTCTCAATATCTCAATATCTCGGGCTCCGTCAGTCCTGATCGGCCCATATCATCAGATCTCATGACTACGTCGGTATCCTCCGGATATCCGCCACGTCAAAAATAACCGGTCGGTTGTGCTTCCCTGCCGAGCTCAACGCCATCATCTGCGACCCACTTGCCCCGGGGTACCGTACCGGGTCCACCATGCACCCGCAGACGGTCCCTCCCCTACCTCGAATCGGGTGTATGATACCACTCAAGAACCAAGAAAACCCATGGTGGACACCACACACATCATATCACGAGAAAACCGTAACTTGGATTTTTAAAATGGTAATACGTTCTTAAAATCCTTGCGGTTTCTCCAAATCCATAAATCTCATAAATACTGAAATTCTCGAGAAGAATCACAATATGTAAACATGTCGGTGATAATGGATGTCTATGATACGATAGTATATACTATGCGAAGTACGGCCAGAAGGTATGCAAAAATCATGATGCAATGAGGTATGTATATATGACTAAGAATCCTACATATCCGTCCTGATGAAATGACCATACAGGTACAGGTTTACCGATCATATATGATGCAATGCACAGATACCGAATCTAAGCAAGTTCTATAGTGTTCGTGACATAGCAATTACCAAAGGCATGTGTGTTCGTATGAATAGTGCACGTGGCATGAACCAATGGTAATGGTGCAAGTGTCCTATGACATAATATAATATATATTTACAATGATGCAAAGCAATGAGATGAATGACTAGGAGACTACGCATATAATCACAAGTACTACTAGTAATCCTGACTATCGGGCGCCTTGCGCCATCCAGACGATTCCTTCATAGATGTGTACATCTACTCACCGGGACGCCTCGGCAAGTCTGATCCGATTTCAGCTCTGCCATTTCCGCTCCACAATCCGACGCCTCTGCACCCAGTCCTAGAAACGTACACAAGTAAATAAGAGAATATATATATAAATAGTCGAAGACACAAACAATACAAGTCAACCACGCGTACTAACTAAACACGCACGCACTTGGTGCTCAGAACGCGCTCGCGACAACGCCACAGACCACAACTAGGGTCGCTATACGTGGCAACTACCAAACCAAAAATCCAATCTCACCAATCGTGCATTCACAACACACTAAATATGATATGAAATAGGTAGAAACCAACAAAACCTCAAACATAATTCAAATCGATTTATTCCAAAAACCTAGTAAGCATAGATTTACCACTTTAATACTAATCTAGATGTTTTAGCAATTCTAATGGCCACATAGCTTACTTAATATCTTACTTTGGTCACACCAATATTTACTAAAATTTAATCTCACCCCTTTACATTAATCCTAAAAATCTAGTCTGTAAATTATATAATTTGGACAAATTTTAACGTAACAATTTACAACTTAACAACTAGATTTAATTTTGTATGCCTTCAAATGTCAAACTACTAATGCAACTATGATCAATGATAAAAAAAACCTAACTTTAATTTAAACCCTTTTCTTTACAAGTTCTAACTAGACATTAAAACCATAATAATATCAAAATAAGTTTGATTTAAGGTAATTAAACAACAATTTAACTATTGGGTTAAGATTATACCTCAACAAACAATAGATCTAGCTTGCAACTTAGCCATCCCAAAATGGTTTCCTTGCTCTAAGATCCATACTAGATTGGCCAAGGAAAAATGGGTAAGGATTTAATTAGGAATTAATGGAATTTTGTGTTGGTTTTTAGTGGAATTTGTGGATTTTTTGGAAGTGAAAAGAGGTGGAGAAGTAGGGATTGGGCTGCTGAAATGGGGGAGGGGCTCGGCCAGTTTTTGAGGGGGGGGAGAGGGGGAGAGAGAGAGAGAGAGAGAGAGATGTAAGTGTGTGTAGAAACATCTCCAAACTCAAGTCAACAACCCATACTTCTTTGTCTCCTCATTTTCTTTTCATTTAATTTTTTGAAGTGGAAAAATGAAGTGGGGAATGGGGATTTTTGGCAGCAGGAAGCTCGGCCAGAAATGGGGCTGGAATGGTGAGTGAGTGTGTGTGTAGGGGTAAGGAATTAATAAACACTATACCCCAAGTCAAACTAGCACCATACTTCAATGTTTATTATATTCTTTTAATTTTCTTTTTCAATTTAACCCTAGAACTCTCTAAAACCTTGCAAACAAAAAGAGAAAAAGAAATATGTTACAAACTTGGTTTAAAGTTGTCATGGTTCACATTTGTATAATTAACCCATCCTCATTTATAATTAACACAATTTAAATGTATAAGTGAAAGCTTAAAAAAATAATAAAAATAATTAATTAGGGAAAAATACTTAAGTAAACTAACAATTTATAAGTGACTAAATAAATACCAAATACTAAGCAATTACATAGCTAGAATAGATATATTTAAGTCTATGTGGAAAAATAATTATATCATGGTTTTTACGGAAAACACCAGTTATTTTACCGATTATCGGAAGTTTCACCTAAACGGTTTTTTTTCAGAACGTTACAAGAGGATGTGGCGCCTGAGATATGGGAATTTACGTGTCGATGCTGGACACAGGTTTCATGATGTTTGGAGTGTCGGTGTTGGACACTTAGGTTCCATGATATTGATGTATGTTGGTCTGTAGTAGCTCCTCTAGTTATGTTTAAACAATATATAGTGATGAACTTTTCAAAATTTTAGAGGGCTAATACAAACAAACTCCGAATCAAACTAGAGATTAGGGTAAAGCATAATAAAAGAAGTCTAAACCTAAGTGAAAAGAAACTACAACCTTTGTAGTCAACTCCTTCACTCTCTTGGACTCCAATGGCTCCACTCGAAACAAGAATCAACTCCGCTCAAGGTCCTTCGTCGTCTACGATGATCCACCCGGAGTATCTTTGCTCAAACTCTTTGCTTCACCAAACTAGGATGTATGAAGCTAACAACCTACACTAATGGGCTAGAGTAGTATAGATTGGTAAAATGGGGATTTTTCTCTCTTGAAAATACTTTTCTTTTTCTTCTTTTCAAAAACCTAGCAAGTGAATGAGGAAGAAGAAGAAGAAGCAACTAGGGTTGTGTTTAACTCAACACAAGAAAGAATACCATGGAGATATTTTAGATAATTAACTAAATAAAAATGAGTGGAATGGTGAGTCATGAGAGTAGATATTTTAAGAATATTGTAGAAACGATGACACATTTTTATTTAATTAAAAAACAATTTAATCACCAATGTGAGTCTTGCACACCCATGTTGCATGTATCATCCACCATGACACTAATTATAAATACATGTTTACACACACACACACACACACACACACACACACACACACACACACACACACATATATATGTAAATATAATTACTAAAGAAAGGATTTTAGAAAAAAAAAATAGTCATTTTATAAAATCAATAATTGATTTAATAACCCGGTCATATCACATATAACCTGACTAATATATTCGCTAAATTAAATACGGTATCATATACTCGCATTTAATCAAGCCCCCACACATATCTCCATATGCACTCCCATTTCGTTTCGTCTGAGTTCGGAAAACCTCTTTGTGGGACTCTAAGACTCGTCAATATGCTAGCAGTAGGTAGTAATCACATCAGATACCCACAAACCGTCAGCGGTACTAGCTGCACGTAACGGCTCCCAGGTATTGTACGAATAGAAGAACAACAAGCGAACCTGTCAAAACTCCCGTAGAGCTATTGGTAACACTTACCGCACAGTCCGGTCTCTTCGTCTGATATGTTGCATATCAAGTGTAGGGATGAAATCTTCGAGCCCTAATAACTCAATAATTCATGCCGATATGGACTATGGCCTGTCGAGAAACTACTGATAACACTTATCAGTAAATCTCATCAGCCTTAGCCAGGGACTTCGAGTCAAAGCCAATCGCGCATAGCACAACATCTACTCCCAATACCGGGAGAGACGAAACCCCTCCTATTGCTCATTGCCTCCATGTGTCTCGAGACTGTACCCAAAAGCCACTTGTTTGCACGACTCAGTAGAGCCGTGATAGGGTAGAAATCAAAGCACAGTGGGAGAACGCACAAGACTCTATGACGATCTCGGGTCTACAGACTAACCTGTACCAGTGTCACCAGAGAACTGCTATCCAACGATAGATATAATACCATATAGGAGTTCTCGGTGAGTCCGTTCAGTGTACCCGGTCACCACTGAGCACCCGTATACAATCTTCGATGTCACAACACCAATGGATATGGGATCATCTATCGCCCATCATATGTGTCAAGAAACATATACGCTAGTCTACTCTGGAATATCGATGCCCTGTCTCGATATACCCTCGACTAGGAACATTCTAGGATATGCTTATAAACTACACATGCCCCACTAGTATGATCTCCATCATAGTCATGGAAGTCAAGCAAATATCCTGAGGGTTTTATCAACATGTATGAAATGAACAGTATAATACAATCAAGTAAATATGTTAAGATAAAGTACAACCAGATAGCATACTATCATGTTGAGCAAGAAAGTCATCTATATATATATATATATATATATATATATATATATATATATATATATATACACACACACATGTACAAGCATCCACTATACATATAATGGCCTCTAGGGCATACATATATCCAACAATCTCCCACTTGCACTAAGGCCAATTATTGGCGTATCTCATACCCAACATCTCAAAAAGTCGCTCATGTTACGGCTGTGGAAGGGCCTTGGTGAGTGGATCCACGGTGTTATTCTTTGTATCTACTCTCCGAATATCGATCTCGTGGTGATCTACTATCTCCCGGATCAAATGATATCGCCTCAGGATGTGTCTGGACTTCTGATGGGACCTGGGTTCTTTGGCCAACGCCATAGCCCCATTATTATTACAATACAATGGTATTGGATCAATAATGGTTGGAACTACTCCTAGTTCCATGACGAACTTCCTCATCCAGACGGCTTCCTTGGCAGCATCATTTGCAGCAATATACTCAGCTTCCATCATGGAGTCTGCAACGGTATCCTGTTTGGAACTTTTCCAACTAACTTCCCCTCAATTGAGGGTAAACACAAACCCCGAAATAAATTTGCTGTAATCCTTATCACTTTGGAAGCTGGAATCGGTAAAGGCCTCCATTTGGAGATCCCCATTACCATACACCAAGGACAATTCTTTAGTTCTTCGCAAATACTTAAGAATATTCTTTACTGCTATCCAATATTTCTCCCTTGGGTTGGATTGATACCTGCTTACTACAGCTAGTGCAAGCTACATCAGGGCGAGTACATAACATCGCATACATTATAGATCATACGGCTAATGCGTAGGGTATAATGCTCATGCGAGCTCTCTCTTCATCAGTCTTCGGACAGAAGTCCTTGGAGAGAGTGATTCCATGGTAAGCGGGAAAGGCACCATGCTTGGAATCTTCCATACTAAATCTTTTTAGGATGGTGACAATGTACTTTGATTGGGACAATCCCAATAACCACTTGGATCTATTTCTATAGATCCTAATGCCCAAAATCCAAGAGGCATCATCCAGGTCCTTCATGGAGAACCTTTGTGATAAGAATAATTTGACCGATTGTAGCATAGGAATATCATTTCCTATCAAGAGAATGTCATCCACGTACAATATGAGGAATGTGACAGTACTCCCTAAAATCTTCTTATAAATACATGGTTCATCTATATTTTTGACAAAATCAAACTCTTTGATTGTATCATCAAAGCAGATGTTCCAGCTCCGTGATACCTGCTTTAATCCATAAATGGATTTAAGCAACCTACATGCCTTTTCGCTGCTCCCACTGTCAATGAAGCCCTCTGGTTGATCCATAAAAACGCATTCTTCTAAATCACCATTTAGAAATACAGTTTTAACATCCATCTGCCAGATTTCATAATCGTAAGGAGCAGAAATAACAAGTAGGATCCGAATGTATTTAAGCATTGCTACTGGAGAGAAAGTTTCATCATAGTCCAATCCTGGTCTTTGACAAAAACCTTTCACTACAAGCCATGCTTTATAGGTCTCCACCTGTCCATCTACACCAATCTTTCTCTTAAAGATCCATTTGCAACCTACGAGTTTTTTTCCAGGAGGTGCAACATCTAAAGTCCATACTTTATTGGTGTACATGGACTCCATTTCGGATCTCATGGCATCCAGCCACTTCACTGAGTCACCACTCGTGATAGCTTGCTGAAAACTAGTAGGGTCATCATCATCCATGATGCAATCTTCTCTATCACCATCAATAAGAAACCCATGGTATCTTTCCGGTGGGCGAGAAGTTCTACTAGATCTCCGGAGCGGCTGAGGTTCTTAAAGTTCTACTGCAATATCAGTTTCAACCAATTCGTCATGAGTAATTTATGTCTCTAGATCCTCTTCTAGTTCTACCGCATTTCCATCAGTACTATTTGTAAAAATTTCATTTTCTAAAAATGTGTTATGTTAAGAAACAAAAACTGTTTGTTCCTCCTTGTGGTATAATAGATATTCATATGAATGTTTAAGATATCCAACAAATTTACACATGACCGATCATGTCTCGAGTTTATCTGGATTCTGTTTTTTGACAAAAGCCGGACAACCGCATATCCTAACTCTTTTAAGAGATGGTCTCTTTCCACACCATATCTCATATGGAGTGGTAGACATGGTCTTGGTTGGAACCCTGTTCAACAGATACATGGCCGTCTCCAATGCATGTCCCCAAAAGGAAAGCGGTAATTTAGCATCACTCATCATGGACCGTACCATATCTAATAGGGTACGATTCCTCCGTTCTGACACACCGTTGTGTTGTGGTGTGTAAGGGGGAGTGAGCTGAGAGAGAATCTCATTCTCTTTTAAGAAGTCTGAAAACTCTGTACTCAAATACTCTCCACCTCGATCCGATCGAAGTTTCTTGATGCTCAAGCCTGTTTGTTTTTCTACTTCAAGTTTGTACTCCTTGAATTTCTCGAAAGTTTCAGATTTATGCTTCAATAAAAATACGTGTCCGAATCTTGAGAAATCATCAGTAAAAATGATGAAGTATGAAAAACCGCCTCTAGCATGTATAGATATTGGTCCGCATACATCAGTATGTATGAGGCCTAAGAGTTCTATAGCTCTTTCTCCGTGTCCAATAAACGGAGTTTTGGTCATTTTACCTTTGATACAGGACTGACAAGTCGCATAAGATTTATATTCAAAAGAATTTAAATATCCATCTTTATGTAGCTTGTTTAGTCGCGTTTCATTAATATAACCAAGTCTACAATGCCAAAGAAAAGCTTCATTTATATCTGAAAATTTTCTTTTATTTGTATATTGTATGTTGAAAACTGTGTGTTGGTTTAGGATATAAATACCGTTATTTAGTATACCATACCCAATCAACTGTTGATTCAAGTTAATGTTCATAACATTATTTTGCAACACAAAATGATATCCTTCATTGTCTAACAAAGAAACGGATATTATATTACATAGCATACTGGGAACATAATAACAAGGGTTCAAAACCAAAATACATCCCGAAGGCAACCCCAGATGATACTCTCCTACAGATACAACAAGTACATTGGAACCATTTCTAACCCGAAGAGTGTGGTCACCGGTCTTCAAAACTCTACTGTTTCTCAATCCCTGCATACAATTACAGATGTGAGAACCAGAACCGGTATCTAATACCCAACAAGCAGAGTTTATAGAAAAATAGTATTCAGTTACAAACACACCTGAAGCGGAAGCATCAGTATGCTTCTTCTTCTTGAGATCAGCAAGATACAGAGTACAATTGTGTTTCCAGTGTCCCGACTTGTGGCAGAAAAAACATTCTCCTTTTCCACTTCCTGCGGCCCCGGATTTGTCTTCCCCTTTCGCCTTTTCAACTCCACCTCTCAGTTTGGTGGGTTTCTTCTTCTTCTTTTCCTTGGCCTTGGCTTTTGGAACGGAAGAGGAAGATGGCCCAGCAAGCAGGGCGGGAGTTTTCGTTGTCTTAAGCGTGCTCTCTGCACTTCTCAACATATTGAGATGTTCAGGCAGTGATTTCTCCAAATTGTTCATATTGAAGTTCACTATGAATGGAGCAAAGGCAGGGGGAGAGACTGTAGAATAATATCAATATATTGCTCGTTCTCCATGGTCCATTCTAAGTCCTCAAGTTCTTCTATAAGACCAATCATCTTCAAGACATGTTCACCTACTGATGTTCGAGATGCCATCCGCATCTGAAACAGCTTTCGAGATGCTTCGTAGCGTAAAGCCCGAGATTGCTCTCCATACAACTCCTTTGTACGAAGAAAGATGGATTGAACATCCATCTTCTCATACTGCTTCTGATGTACATTGTCCATAGAAGCAAGCGTGAGGTACATGGCCGTGTCACAATCAATATCTCATGTTTTTCGGATCTCCTTATCCGAAATAGATGATTCAGGACCTGGGATGGGCGGGGCTTTGTCAGTGAGGACATATGATACTTTATCATATATGAATGCAATGTTCAGGTTCCTCGGCCATTCTTTATAATTCGGTCCTGTCAGTTTGTTTTTCCTTAACAGAAGCTTAAGTCCCGTCATTGGTATCTGCCATTAGGAGAGAGAAAAGAAAACACTCAGCAAAATGCTCTTACAAAGATTTAGATTGGTTATTATCTTATCTAATCGATGTCTCCCACTGCTTTTATCAAATTTTCTTCAAAACCTCAAAAAGAAAACTATCCAAGATTAATTACATTCTACAGTTTCGCTAACCGGTCAGCCAGGCCGGTATCGGTACTTTGAGGGAGGTTCCCCGTGTTTTCGCACGGACCTAATTAAAATAAACCTCGTTTTCCCATAGGTGTAACCATATTGACACATTTCTAGACACCTACTGGATTAGCTAATTGTAAAGTGCAAAACTCTCCTGGGAGTAACTCTTACTCACAGTGGGATCGGAATCTAACTATCATATAGAAGGTATGCAATCTCATTGCAAATTTCAACTCTTGAAACTCCCGATGTGGTTTTTACCCCTAACTGCTTATGACCTTGGCTATGGTCAACATATCATAAGCACTAGTTAAGTTCTACCCGTCATTTCATAATTAACTAGACCCACCCATATGACCCTTGACTATGATCAACATAATCACATGAATGTCCTAACTGATCGCATCATATGCTTTGTAGGAAGACATCACTTGGCTACCGTACACTACGCCTTGACTATCATCAACATACGTAGCATGAATACTAAGTAATCTACTTCCTAAAATGATGGAGGGTTGCGGATGGTTTTTATGAAAACCTCTAACGCTTTGAACTTGATCTCATTGTAGAATCTAAATAGTTTAGAAAAGGAGTAGCTTAAGCTCAGCATCTTTTGAAACTTGCTTTTTCATAAATAAAAAAAAGGCCGAGTGGGTTTCAAATCCAATTCTACAACATTTTTAGGTTTCTTTTTCTTTACATTAATCTCATTAATATAGTCCCATCATTCAAGTTCCTAAGCCATCATAGAAAAGAAACGAAAATAGAACATACACTTTTGCCATCCGCATTCGCCCCAGTGCCCCGTTATGCACCGTTAGGTTACTTAACTAACGGCATAGCGGGACGGGACTAGCGCGGATGTAAAACATAAGTAACGTTTATTATATATCATATATATATAATAATATTCCATTCGTCTCAGATATTAAGTAATCTCATCACAGAATAATCAGCAGCAGAAACATATATATGAAAATATAGGATATACTAGGAAGTCCGTATTTTATATTTAGCCTACAATAGAAAATATGAATTCCACGGTCGTGATGAATAGCCAAGCCCACACCCCTAGAGCCCTACGAGAGCGGCAAGTGACCCTCCCAGCACTGGACTCCAGAACCCGGTCTCGACTCCTCGAGATGGCCTCCCACTGGACTCCAGAACCCGGTCACTTATGCTCCCCTCCTTGGGTCTATCCTAATGCGGAAAAGTAAATAATATATATCAATGGTGACATCATCCTCAACCCGGAAGTGCCCCAATAAAAGACTATTACATACAAAGAATTTTACATGAATGAAAAGAAAAACTCTCGTCTCACATAAAACCCCCGTCCATTCAATCACGACGATCCTATACATCATATCACAGCAACACATAATATTGCATGTCATCAACGTAAGTAAATATGCGTATCCCAATTGTCGTTGACATATAGCAACAAAACCGGCAATACACCACATATTACACTTACGGACGCAGAAAAGAAATGTAAAACTACAACATTTGGAATCCGCACTTTTCCTTAGACATCGCTAACTTGGAATATCACATACCTCGGATTTCATGCTAACACTGTAGATCTTACATTTAGGTCTTAATAATGAAAACACTTTTTCAAAAGATATCGGGTAATTCAACAAGATTCCCGATATCCAACGAGACCGAAATGTTAGATTTACAAACAACCAATTAATTTTCTCAAAACTAATTAGCGTAGATTCCAAATATTGTATCACATTCAGAAAGATTAAACGACGTTAAATATATCAATCAACACATCAACATACTCACTGTTCTCATAGATCTCAACACTTGAACCTATTTTTAAAAATTCCCAGAGAGCACAGCATGTACCCATGGATCAGCACAAGAAGGCACGGTCCAAGTCTCACCAACGGCATTGCGGAACCGCAGCAAATGCCATGATTTGGCTGCGTTTCCACGGTCGTTGTGTCGAGTTAGGCGCTTGTTCTTCTTGGGGATCCACAGAAAACCCTGCACTATTTTCTGAATATTTTTATACCACAAAATTCCAACATTTGAAAAAATTTCCAGTGAGCATGTAAAAATCACATTTTTAATGTTCGATTGGGTTTTTTAATGCCGTCTAGGTTAACCCTAAAGCTCTTGCTAGGCTCTGATACCATGTTGGTCTGTAGTAGCTCCTCTAGTTAGGTTTAAACAACATATAGTGATGAACTTTTCAAAATTTTAGAGGGCTAATACAAACAAACTCCAAATCGAACTAGAGATTAGGGTAAAGCATAATAATATAAGTCTAAACCTAAGTGAAAATAAACTACAGCCTTTGTAGTCAACTCCTTCACTCTCTTGGACTCCAATGGCTCCATTCGAAGCTTGGATCAACTCCGCTCAAGGTCCTTCGTCGTCTACGATGATCCATCCAGAGTATCTTTGCTCAAACTCTTTGCTTCACCAAACTAGGATGTATGAAGCAAACAACCTACAGTAATGGGCTAGAGTAGTATAGAGTGGTAAAGTGGGGATTTCTCTCTCCTGAAAATACCTTTCTTTTTCTTCTTTTCAAAAACCTAGCAAGTGAATGAGGAAGAAGAAGTAGAAGCAACTAGGGTTGTGTTTAACTCAACACAAGAAAGAATAATTTTCAACCATGGAGATATTTTAGATAATTAACTAAATAAACATGAGTGAAATGGTGAGTCATGAGAGTAGATATTTTGAGAATATTGTAGAAGCTATGACTCATTTTTATTTAATTAAAAAACAATTTAATCTCCAATGTGAGTCTTGCACACCCATGTTGCATATATCATCAACCATGACACTAATTATAAATACATGTTTATATATATAAATAATATATATATATACACACACACATACATATCAATACACACACACACACACATACACACACATATATATCTATGTAAATATAATTACTAAAGAAAGGATTTTACAAAAAGAAATTAGTCATTTTATAAAATCAAAAATTGATTTAAAAACCCGGTCATATCACATATAACCTGACTAATATATCCGCTAAATTAAATATGGTATCATATATTCGCATTTAATCAAGCCCCCGCACATATCTCCATATGCACTCCCACTTCGTTTCGTCTGAGTTCGGAAAACCCCTTTGTGGGACTCTAAAACTCGTCAATACGCTAGCAGTAGGTAGTGATCACATCAGATACCCAAAAACCGTCAGTGGTACTAGCTGCACGTAACGGCTCCCAGGTATTGTACGAACAGAAGAACAACAAGCGAACCTGTCAAAACTCCCGTAGAGCTATTGGTAACACTTACCGCACAGTCCGGTCTCTTCGTCTGATATGATACATATCAAGTGTAGGGATGGAATCGTCGAGCCCTAATAACTCAATAAGTCATGCTCATATGGACTATGACCGGTCGAGAAACTACTGATAACACTTATCAGTAAATCTCATCTGCCTGGCCAGGGACTTCGAGTCAGCCAATCGCGCATAGCACAACATCTACTCACAATACCGGGAGAGACGAAACCCCTCCTATCGCTTATTGCCTTCATATGTCTCGAGACTGTACCCAAAAGCCACCTGTTTGCACGTCTCGGTAGAGCCGTGGTAGGGTAGAAATCAAAGCACAGTGGAAGAACGCACAAGTCTTTGTGACGATCTCGGGACTACAGACTAACATGTACCAGTGTCACCAGAGAAATGCTATCCGACGATAGATATAATACCATATAGGAATTCTCGGTGAGTCCGTTCAGTGTACCCAGTCACCACTGAGCACCCGTATACAATCTTCGATGTCACAACACCAATGGATATGGGATCTTCCATCGCCCATCATATGGTTCAAGGAACGTATACGCAAGTCTAATTTGGAATATCGATGCCCTGTCTCGATATACCCTCGACTAGGAACATTCAAGGATATGCTTATAAACTACACATGCCCCACTAGTATGATCTCCATCATAGTCATGGAAGTCAAGAAAATATCCTGAGGGCTTTATCAACATGTATGAAATGAACAGTATAATACAATCAAAAACATGTTAAGATAAAGTACAACCAGATAGCATACTATCATATCGAGCAAGAAAGTCATCTGTATATATATACATGTCCAAGCATCCACTATACATATAATGGCTTCTAGGGCATACATATATCCAACAGATGTGTCGTTGATGGACACATGTTAGTTGATTTTCCTCATACATACAGGCATTTGATTCAGATGATTGTTGTTACATGTTATTGTTATTGATTATATTATTGATACATATGCATACATGGGCACCCTAGATATCATAATATTGCCTTCATGATACAGTATGACCTAGGAGTCACTGTTTATTCGATTTCTACCTGCTGATATTTTCTACTCACGAGTTGGCAACTCACCCCCATTGTGCCAAGGTTTTCTTGCAGTTTAGACCACTTGGATCAGTAGCGATATCGTTGGCACACAGCTTGCTTTCAGGGTGCTTTGCTATGGTAGGTGAGACACATTGGATCGTGCCTACTCTTGTATTTATTTCTATTGCATCTAGATAAACTCCATCAATCAGAAACTAGACTTTGTATATTTGTAGACTTAGTCAGACTTGTGTTGCGATACTTAGAGTGTTGGGTGTATGTTGGCTTCTTTTGAGGTTTTGATGTCTCGCTTTATTATTTGTTTCCTTCTGTGTTTTATCTTCATCGTTCGGCGTCGTATATATATTGCTTACTTGCGTGGTTGTGTTTCCGCCGATTGCTGAAGAGCTAGCTCCCGCTTGGGAATGCCTATATATATATATTGCTTATATGTGGTTTTGGATCAAAATACACGAGGAAGATTCTGCCCAAATTTTTTTTAAAGACGAAAAATGTTTTCAACTATAGTATAATCCACTTGTATTTTTATATATCATTATCTATTCATTTAAAGAAAAACTTGATTTCATTTTACCTTTCTTTCAAAACTGCACCTCCACTATTTTCCGCAAAAAGGTTTAGATTTCTAGGCTTCAGTTTACTTGAATTACGTTACGCCTTTAGACGTTGTGTGATTTAAGTACCGGTTAGGAGCTAAATTCTGGGTCGTGATAGTGTATACATATGTGTAATGATAACAAGGTCGTGCCAGTAACAGTATATAATATCAAGTCATCTGAATCATATGCATGTATACATGTGTATCATTTGACGTGTGTCCATCAACGACACATCAAATCATCATAAAACCTGAGTGTCCAGCATCGACACTCGAAAATATCATAAAAACTCATGCCCAGCATCGACATGTAAATCCTCATATCTCAGGCGTCGTCTCATCGGATCGGCCCTCATATCCATCTGATCACATGACTCCAGTCGGTATCCTTCGGATATCCACCGAGCTCAAACTATCACCGGTCGGCAGTGCTTCTCTGCCGGGCTCATCGTCTCTCTATACGATCTTCTTGCCCCAGGATACCGTACCGGCTCCACCATGTACCCACAGAAGGTGCCTCCTCTCTCCTCGAATCGGGTATACACATAACTTAGAACCGAGAAAACTCATGGTGGACGTCGAAATATCATATCAAGAGAAACCATGTTTTAAAAACAATCATAAGACTTTTTAAAATATATCTGTAGTTCTCAAATCCATAGATCTCATGAAAATAGAATATCATATGCATGTAACCATGAAAGTACAGTAAATACAAGCACAGAACAGTACTGTAAAGTATTGAAAGTGTTTTCATATAAACATTTCGTGTAACCAGGTAAAGAAGTGCAATATTTAAACAAGCATGTGCGATAATAAGTACTGAACAATGACTATAATTCTACAGTTTTAAGAACAATACGGCGATATAGAAATTTCTAATGTGTAAGTGGCATGGCAATTACCGATGATGAGTGTGTGAGCCAGCAAATCTGTGTACGTGCAACACGCGCATCATCAGTAATGGTGTGTGTGTCCTAGCAGACGAAGCAATATAAAGACAAGTGCCGAGAACTTAATATGTATGTCGCGAGGAAATAATACAACGTAAACATGAATGGTATAAAATACGTAATTACACATGAACCATACGATTATAGTTTAAATAATACGAATCGTAGTTCTTGAAACTAGGGCTACGGTGCTTTTGAAAAAGAGATACCATTTAGAAATCCGTAGCGTCCCTTAAGATTGTCATTTAAAGTGCCTAACGATTTGTTAGTTTGAAAATAGGTATGTTTTAAATGTAATCTATTATATACCAAAATGATTAGAAAGCAATGATTTTCCAAATCAAGATAATCCATAAGTCGGCAATCCAGCCTCGTAGTATTAGATATGGTATAATCCATCGTACGTCATTCTCGAGTCAATAGTGCAGATCAATCATCCGGTATATCATATCACGTACGGTATAATCTATCATACGGTATCATCAATCAAAGTAAGGGTCTATCATCCTGTATATTATATCGCGTACGGTATAATCTATCGTACGGTATCATCAATCAAGGTAAGGATCTATCATCCTGTACATTATATCGCATATGGTATAATCCATCGTACGGTATCATCAATCAAAGTACGGATCTATGGTCTCGTATCTCATATTATCTCATATTATCACACACACACACACACACACACACACACACACACACACACACACACATATCATCTCATATCATATTTTAGCATATGCATATGTGTGTATATATCACCTCGCATTCTCATATCAAACATATCGACTCATGTCATCTTGTTTCATCATGTCCTCATCTCATCATATCATCTCGTACTTATCCTTATGATTATATCTGTATGTACATAAGTGTATGTTTCTATATATATATATATATATATATAGATATATATATACACTACATCACCGTTCACCTATTACTATGGTTGTGGGGGTACTATACGCCATCCACCCAACTTCCCCCGTAGATATACATCTACTCACCTTCTATCCTTACTCTATCCGAAGTCGGTGATTGTCTTGCTCTCCTTCGTCATCCTGGAAGTCCACGTGAAGGTACCTACAATTCAATGCATATCGTAAAGGAATCAAAATTAAATCCGAAAGCCGATACGGCAAGAGAAACATACATAGGTTAGAACCTATGGTTTATAATTGTAAGAACAATCAAACAATTCCCGACGTTGACGTATAAACGTCAAACGGCTGAGTCAAAACTCAAATACCAAAACTCAAGTTAAAAAAGTCGTAAACCGAAATATGAAACTTAGAAAAACACTCCCAGATTTTGCCTAGGGTGAAATTGGGACATTTTGCGCATAGGGTAGTCCTAGATATCAGGTAATAGAGCTATGGACCAAAAACCAACCACTAACTAAAAAATGTGGCCGCAAATTGCGGCCATATCCATTAAATCTGTGGCCCTAAATGGGAGATGGGGGCTCGGGTTTCTAGGGTATGTTCCTAATAGCCTGCACATTTCTCTGTGTTTGCAAAATATTTTTCAGAGTTCTCGAGTCATAGCAGATTGAATTTGATCACCACAATAGCAACAAAAAACGATGTCGGAAAAATCTAAGTTCGTTGAATCCGAGAATTTCTCCATTATATCACCCTTACTTATCACTAGAGGTCTTGTAAGCACTCCCTAAACCCTCTACTAAGCATCACTATAAGTTTTATCCCCTAATCCTCATCTAGAATTTTCCAAGTTCACTAATCTTGCACTTTTAAGCTCTAAACACATGTAGGAGGTTAAGAAACTTAATAACTTGAAGGAAGGTGAAGATTTTACCTCAAGGAGCAACCGAAGAAGATTCTAAGATGATCCAATGTGCTCAAAGTTCCGACTTGATCTCACCATGTGGTGTAGAATGGGGTTGTGGACATTTTTTGTGAAGGTTTTGTGTAGTTTTGATGAAGTTTTTGGGATGATTTGTGGTAGTAGTGAGGTAGGAGGAAGAGGAGAAGGAAGAAGATGAACGAGGTAAAGAAAATAAGATGAGGGTGATGCAAACCATGGTTAATACAACCATATCTCTCCCTCTCACTCACTCTCTCTCGCTCTTACTCCTCATGGCCATACTCTCTTGTCCCTCCAATGTCTCCCTCTCTCAAAATATCTTTTCATTTTCTTTCTTTTTTTCTCATTTTCATTTTTCTTTTAAAAAAAAAATAACAACAAACAAATAAAAATGAATCCATGCATGAATCAAAATACAATGTGTCATGGCACATTAGTCATGGTTAACAAAAATGGATTTGGCTTAATACATAATTAGTAATGCACTAATCAAGTTTAACATAACTTGTATGTAACTAATTGTATAATTATTTATAAAATGTCCAAATTCAATAAATTCCTTCATAATTAATAATCATATTAATTCCCAAATATTTTCCAAAATATTGGTATGTAATTATACCATTCTACGAAAACTCAAATCCATACTCATATAGTTTTCGAAAAATTTATTATTTTATTATTTAAATTCCAAAAATATTATTTTATATTTTCTGAAATGTTACACCAATTTAAAAACAGTGGCACTAATTTAATTTGAACTAGATTCAAAAAATATGCAGCTATTTCCATTGCATTTCGACTAAATGGAAAAAGGTCGTGCTACATTACTCATTAAGAAGCGCACCCACGGATGAGTAATCTAAGAGAGAAGTGAGTTCTCAAATATATTACTTTCGACAGAATACCTAGTATAAGTATCTACATTTTCGATCACCTCGAAATATCCTAATACTTCCAACGAATGGTTCTCCACTTTATTTTTATACCTATAACTTCTCAAAATTTGAACCTTGTATTTCAACGAAATACATATCTAAAACCAGAGAAGTCATAAATAAATGGTATATAATACGAGTATCAACCCCTTGTCCTAATGGATATCGAACAACATACAATAGTTTGTATAAGTCCTCTAAGTTTAAATAACTCAAACCTGTGCGTCGTTGGTTGAAAACTGTATTAAGTTTAAGAAGAATTACACTGCTATTGAATGCACCTTACCTAATCATCAACTGATAAAGGTAAATGTTATAAACACAATTTCAAAAAGTTATACCTCACTTTATAAAATAAACGTACAGATATATCAGTTTGAAACTAGTGCATAACAACGGATATTCAAACCCAAATATTTATAGTTAGGCAAAACTCAGGTGATTTTCTTAAATATCACCAATTACAAAGAATTTTGATATTGAAGATCTAATCACCCAATTCCTAATATTCTATTTCCACTCAGTATTTATAACGCCATACAGATGTGAGAAACTTGTCTGATAAATATATATGTAACAACCGAGTCCAGTTCTATAAATTTCTGTTACCGTATGTGTGGTGTGTAGTATTTATTGCATTGATCATGCTTTGACTATTACTAGTTATATTTTACCCCGACAATTCATATTCTTGCATATAACAATTCAAGTCATTTAAAATAAATTAAAAATAATGGACATGGCCTGCTTGACACCCCTAACCCCGTGGTAGCGTCCTTGCATCGTGTTCCCGTCCCGTTCAGTGAAACGGACGTGTTTGGACGGCTACGCGCACGTACGTGCGTCCGTTCTTGGGGGTATGATTTTTAATTATAAAATCCTTCATTTTAATTTTTGGAACCTGCCAATAAATTTCATATTTCAAATTCAAATTTTTGGACCCGACCCGGGCGCAATTCTGAAATATTTTTGTATCCCGCCAAATTATGATTATTTAATATTTTATTTTACCTAACCTATTTTCAGCAGCATAGAAAATAATTTGTGGGGTGATAAATCTTTTTCAGCAGAAGGAAATCTTCTTTAAATATCAAATATTCTTTCATATTTTCCTTTAGCCAATCGCAGCCTCCCATTCCTTTCATCGCGGGCTCCACTGATCTCTCTCTCTCCCTCACCTTTCTTTTTCTCTCTCTTCTCTCTTTTCTCTCTTCATCTCATCCGCTAAAATCCAAGACTATCTCTCCTTACTGTTCCCCTATCTCTCTTTCTCTCCTCTCGAATACTCTCTCTCTCCGATCGCGCATACGCCTCTCTCTCTCCCCCCTCTGTATATCTTCCTCCTCATATTCTTTCACGTAACCCATTACCTGCGAACCCTAGCCGCCTCTCCTCCTCATCGCACACAGCCGACGACGAAGCCCCCGACGTCATCATCGCCGCGCCCTCGTCTCCTTCGCCTCCATCTTCTCTTCTTCCTCCTTTTCTTCTCTCCCGAGCGCCTGTGTGCACCGCCGAGGCTTGCACATCCCCTCACCATGACGATCACCGGAGTGATCTCGTCTCCATCCACTGTTCCAGATCGACGTAGCGGTGAGCTCTCACACCCCTTCCTTCTCCTTCCTTCCTTCTTCTTCCCTTCTCTTATTTTCTGTTCGGTTCTGTGTTTGGCCGATGACCCCTGCAGGCAGTTCGCCGGAGCTCCATCAACGCAGGCGACGTTCACGGCCCCTCTACAGATCAATGTAGGCTCCCTCTTCTCCATCCTCCTTCTCTTCTTCTTCTGCAGTTCTCTTTTAGTTCGTTGACGTTCACTGTTTTCTGGCTCTCCGGAATCCGACCGTGCCGGCGACGATTCCCGACGCCCCGGCGAGGATACCTGACCCGTGTGTTTCCACTGTTCGTTGTTTGGACTCTTTCCGTATACCGTGCGCGTCGCGACTTTTCCCGCCGACGCGAGACGTTCCGTTTTTCCATATTGCGATCCGTCAAGGCAAGTGAAACTTGCTACATGCTATGTGATCTATTTATACTTATTTGAAAGCATATTAAACCTGTAGTTTAGATATAATACCATAGTCTCCATTTTCTTAACATCCCGATGTCCCGTCATAACATTTTGATCTATAGCCCGGGACGTACCATGTTGCATTTAGTGTTATTATACAAGGTATCCACATTCATACTTAAATCATATAACCATTATTTGCATAGCCACAGTACTCCTTTTGTATGGTATACCCTGTTGGACAACCGTTTGCATATTCCTAACCTGGTCTACATTCGATTGCATCTTTAATTACTTTAGTACATATTAACACGATTCTAATATTTATATTTGCTATACTGCATTCATGTAATGTGGAAACCGTCCCGTAAACTCAAACTGATAACCGTACATCTAACTAGTTTAATCTGCACCTATTTACATATCATATTACATGTGCCAGTTTCTTGTTCTGTTAATAACCATGCTTGTTTATTTGTAACCATGATTATGCTAGCTGATTATGAGCACCCACATGATATCTTTTACACCCTGACATGACTTGCTACACACATATTACTCGACCCGACAGGGTACCGTACACTACTTGACTTGACCTGATGCACCATGGCTTGACTTGTTACCTGATCTTGTGTCTAATGCCAACAAACCTGACATGTAGTCCTCACGGACCGTTCCTGTTGTCTATCCAGACAAACCTGCTCTTACCTGATCCTGTGTTGGCATTAGTTCTTGATTACTGAATACCTGACTTGAACACCTATAGCTTAGGGGCATGGGGAAATCAATGATGAAACCTGACTTGTAACTCAACAGTTCGATACCTGTTCTGATCAGTCTTACGGGCTAGGCCAGCCCCGGAGTGATGATGCTGACATCACTCATCTGTACATGCTACCTTCTACTGCCTATCGGCACGTCTCGGATTCAGCCCGAGAATCTTGACCGTGGTCCCGGGAACGCACGGGATACTATTGAGTTACATCGATGATTCATCAAATTGATTTCAAAGACTTTAGAGTAGATAACCCAATAGACCAGTTTAGTTTACTCACTGCACACTACCCTTCACTGCCCTGATTTATATTACTGTTACACATGCTTTATCACTCATGATTATATTTGCATTGCTTATTACCCTGTTACACTTTATTACTTGATGACATGACGCGCTGACGTCTGGGTTTTGCATGGCCCAGATTCCGTACCTTTGCTGCAGTCCGAGAAGGAGTACTTCAGCCAGCAGGCTGAGCAGTGAGGTTTCTGTATTAGTTAGTTCTTTTATTTTCTGCATTTTATTCCTGATGTGAGCCCGCATTATGGGACATACATTCCAGTTATTTTGTATTGGATCTTTTGCTTCCGCACTTTTATTATTCTTGACTCATGTTATCTTGGTTTATGGACATGTATTAGATAGTTATATTTTTGTTCTTAATATCTCTACAGTCGTAATGTGACAGTAGATGGATACTTCCTACCCACAGGTAGCATGGCTGGCTGTGTCACGTGCCCAATTTAGCGTACTCTGGGAAGCGGGGCGTGACATGGTTCTTTTGGTATCAGAGCCATAGGTTAGTCGGGTTGATTCTTTTTATAGTTGGGTATTGTACCCAATACACGAATCAGAATACCCTTGCTTAGGAAACATGTCCTGCCACCTTGCCGTTTTACCGTTCTTGAATCTATGTTCTTCCTGATTATATCTTTTACGGTGTGCAAACTTTCTTTGCATATCGACTCGAAACCTGATTCCTTGTTATCTCAAGAACTTAGGCGACTTGGGTGGAGTTATGTAATTGTAGCTATGATACCGCGGCATAGTTACAATGCGGTACTCTATTTAAGTAACTCGAAGTTCTAGCCTTGATCTATATTTTGAATCTGTTATCATGCTAATCTTTAGGTGTTTTGATTTCAGGAGTATGGCAGACAAGAATCTGAAGACGTACCAAAGGCGTGTTGACGAAGCCGCTATGCTTGGAGTGATACGGGGAATGCTGGAGAATCAAAAGGACCGAGCTGATCCAGCAGCAAGCTGAATCGTTTCAGGGAGGTTTGCGGACTGTTCAACAGTCCATGAACAATGTTGGAGCTAAACCAGTTGATCGAGTGGGGACCGTAGCAGATTTCAGGCATTTGGGTCCGTCTGTCTTTACTGGTTTGGAGGAGCCGTTGCCAGCGGAGCAGTGGCTAGTTGACACGGAGAACTTACTTATTGCGGCAAAGATTCCATATGATAAAAGAGTGGATGTGGTGCGCATTCAGTTAGTGGCCTACGCCCGTGAATGGTGGCTTGTGGAGTAGACCCGCTTACCCAAGCCGATCAAGTGGGCGGATTTTTCGAAGAGTTTCCTGGAGAAGTTCTTCCCGCGGACTGCATGGGAGGAAATGGAAGAGAAGTTCATCAATCTAAAGCAGAACGGAGCGCCCATAGATGTACACGCAGCTGAGTGGACACGGCTCAGTAGATTCGCTGGACCTTTAGTTGCCAACGATGCAGACAGGGCAAGGAGGTTCATGCGCAGCTTGGATGTGGACATCCAGAGGCAGATTGTCTCCCTGGGTTTGACCACTTTCTCACAGGTACTTACGGCAGCGCGAGAACAGCAGAGCTTATCTGGGAAGGCTGGGAGTTCACAGCAGACAGCAGTTGCGGTAAGGAAGCCGGCATTTGTACCAAACCGAGCTCATGGTCGCAGAGGTATTCCAGTGGACCGTCGTGGTGTAACACCGATGAAGAAGCCTGTTGTCATTGATCAAAGAAAGGGCGTGATTTATGACTACTGCCATTTACCTGGCCACGTGCAAAAGGATTGTCGAAGGAGGCAGGGACTCTGTTTGGTTTGTGGAGCGGCAGATCACACTGTCAGCGCATGTCCGTCGAAGCTTCGTACGAGGGATGATATTCAGAAGCCTCCACAGAAACCATTTCAGGGATAGAAGCAGCTGACTCAAGGACCTAATCAGGCTCGAGCTTTTACCTTGACGGCTAAGGCTTCGGGAGAAGTTGTTTCAGGTATTCTACTCGTTCATGGTTTTCCCGCATTATCGTTATTTGATTCTGGTGCATCCCATTGTTTTATGTCGTCCAAGTTTATAGCTACACACTCGATTACCTGCACGACCCTGTCTAGTTTCTGGGACATACACACTGGGAACGGGAAAATCATATCTAATAGAGAATGTAAAGATTGTGCAGTTGTTGTTTGCGGACGGGAGCTTTTTGCAGATTTCTTGGTGATTGATACAGGCAGCTACGAAGTCGTCTTGGGAATGGATTTTCTCGGCACTTTCCATGCTCACATTGATTGTAGGGCAAAGAAAGTAATTTTCCACATTCCCGGACATCCCGAGTTTGTTTTCACTGGAGAAGGTAGTTCTGTCGGGCCAGTCGAGTTTAGGGCTAGGCCGACAACTAATATTCTTGCATCAATGGAGGTTGATAAAAGTGAAGAGCCAGCTGTTGTTCACGATTTTATGGACGTTTTTGAAGATATATCGGGATTACCGCCGAAGCGAGACGTGGAGTTCGTAATTGATCTTATTCCTGGTGCAGCGCCAGTATCTAAAGTGTATTATCCAATGGCACCAATGGAGTTGGAAGAAGTCAAGAAACAGGTTGCTGAATTGCTTAAGAAGGGTTGGATTCGAAGCAGTAACTCGCCTTGGGGAGCTCCAGTTCTTCTAGTTAAGAAGAAAGATGGCACAAGAAGGATGTGCATCGACTATCGAGAATTAAACCGGGTGACTATTAAGAATAAGTACCCGATCCCTCGCATTGGCGAACAATTTGAGCAGTTTAGTGGCGCGAGGGTATTCTCAAAGCTGGATTTGCGATCCGGATATCATCAGGTCCGAGTGAAAGCAGAAGATATTTGCAAGACGGCGTTCCGAACTCGGTATGGACATTACGAGTACTTAGTGATGCCCTTCGGAGTAACGAATGCACCGGCGATATTCATGGACTTGATGAACCGAATCTTTTCGCCATTCTTAGACCAGTTTATTGTGGTGTTCATTGACGATATTCTGGTCTATTCGAAGAGTTTTGAAGAGCATGCGGAATATTTGAAGATCGCACTGCAGACGTTGAGACAGGAGAAGTTATATGCGAAGATGAGCAAGTGCGAGTTTTGGCTGGAAGAAGTAAAATTTTTGGGGCATGTTGTGTATGGCGATGGAATCGCCGTCGATCCCGAAAAGATTGCAGCTACAAGTACATTCGTCGTTGATCAAGAATATTAAAGCAGCGCAACCGCAGGACCCTAGATTGCGAAAGTTTCGAGAACAGGTTGAAGCCGGGCTACGAACAGATTTACTGATCCATGAAGATGGTTCGTTGAGATATGGTATCCGTTTGTGTGTGCCAAAGGGAGATATTCGCGAAGAGCTTATGAAGGAGGCACACAGTTCAGCTTATTCCGTACATCCAGGAGGCACGAAGATGTACCGAGACTTACGACAGCATTTCTGGTGGGAAGGCATGAAACAGGAGATTGCTCGCTTTGTGGCAAAGTGCTTGGTGTGTCAGCAAGTTAAGGCTGAACATCAAAGGGTTGCTGGTTTATTGCAACCACTTCCGATTCCTCAGTGGAAGTGGGAACATATAACCATGGATTTCGTGATAGCTCTACCGCGGAGTCCAAAAGGCAACAATGCAGTATGGGTGATTGTTGATCGATTGACCAAGACAGCTCATTTCATTCCTTTCCGGGTTGGTCAATCAACAGAGACTTTGGCGGAGCGGTACATGCAGGAGATTGTAAGATTGCATGGAGTACCGATAAGCATCGTGTCCGATCGTGACACTCGGTTTTTATCACACTTTTGGCGGAGTTTACAGGAAAGTTTGGGGACTCGATTGAAGTTTAGCACAGCTTATCATCCTCAAACTGATGGTCAGTCGGAGAGAACGATCCAAACTCTTGAAGATATGTTGAGAGCGTGCATGTTGGACTTCAAGGGTTCATGAGAGGATCATCTACATTTGGTGGAGTTTTCTTACAACAACAGTTTCCAGGCGACGATTCAGATGGCTCCATTCGAAGCCTTGTATGGTCGCAAGTGTCGTTCACCTGTTTGTTGGGACGATGTAGGTGAACGAAGTTTGTTGGGATCAGAATTGGTTGTGCAAACAGTTGAGAAAGTTAACGCTATTCGGAATCATATGAAAGCAGCTCAAGACCGACAGAAGAGTTGGGCAGATACGTCGAGAAGACCTCTAGAGTTCGCCGTGGGTGATTTGGTATTCTTGAAAATATCACCGACTAGAGGGGTGATTCATTTTGGAAGTCGAGGAAAGCTCAGTCCTCGATTCGTTGGACCCTTTGAGATCTTGGAGCGTGTTGGTGAGGTAGCGTACCGTTTGGCGTTACCGCAGTCCTTGGCGAATGTGCATGATGTGTTTCACGTATCTCAACTCCGTAAGTATGTTCGAGATGAAACGCATGTATTGGATCATTCGGAGCTGACTGTACGAGAAGATTTGACTTTTGAGGAGCGACCGGTTGAAATTGTGGATCGAAGAGAAAATGTTCTTAAGAGCAAGGTTATCCCTCTTGTACTTGTTTCTTGGGGTAATCACTTACATGGGGAGTCCACTTAGGAACGAGAAGATAAGATCCGGCTGAAGTTTCCCCATCATTTCTTATAATTGATTGATTGGTTATCTTTTCTTGTTTTGGAATTTCGAGGACGAAATTCTTTTTGTAGTTGGGTATAATGTAACAACCGAGTCCAGTTCTACAAATTTCTGTTACCGTATGTGTGGTGTGTAGTATTTATTTCATGGATCATGCTTTGACTGTTACTAGTTATATTTTACCCCGACAATTCATATTCTTGCATATAACAATTCAAGTCATTTAAAATAAATTAAAAATAATCGACATGGCCTGCTTGACACCCCTAACCCCGTGGTAGCGTCCTTCCATTGTGTTCTCATCCCGTTCAGTGAAACGGACGTGTTTGGATGGCTACGGGCACGTACGTGCGTCCGTTCTTGGGGGTATGCTTTTTAATTATAAAATCCTTCATTTTAATTTTTGGAACCTGCCAATAAATTTCATATTTCAAATTCAAATTTTTGGACCCGACCCGAGCGCAATTCTGAAATATTTTTGTATCCCGCCAAATTATGATTATTTAATATTTTATTTTACCTAACCTATTTTCAGCAGCATAGAAAATAATTCGTGGGGTGATAAATCTTTTTCAGCAGAAGGAAATCTTCTTTAAATATCAAATATCTTTTCATATTTTTCCTATAGCCAATCGCAGCCTCCTATTCCTTTCATCGTGGGCTCCACTGATCTCTCTCTCTCTCTCCCTCACCTTTCTCTTTCTCTCTCTTCTCTCTTTTCTCTCTTCATCTCATCCGCTAAAATCCAAGACTATCTCTCCTTACTGTTCCCCTATCTCTCTCTCTCTCCTCTCGAATACACTCTCTCTCCTATCGCGCGTACGCCTCTCTCTCTCTCTCCCCCCTTGTATATCTTCCTCCTCATATTCTTTCACGTAACCCATTACCTGCGAACCCTAGCCGCCTCTCCTCCTCGTCGCACACAGCCGACGACGAAGCCCCCGACGTCATCATCGCCGCGCCCTCGCCTCCTTCGCCTCCATCTTCTCTTCTTCCTCCTTTTCTTCTCTCCCGAGCGCCTGTGTGCACCGCCGAGGCTTGCACATCCCCTCACCGCGACGATCACCGGAGTGATCTCGTCGCAATCCACTGTTCCAGATCGACGTAGCGGTGAGCTCTCACACCCCTTCCTTCTCCTTCCTTCCTTCTTCTTCCCTTCTCTTATTTTCTGTTCGGTTCTGTGTTTGGCCGATGACCCCTGCAGGCAGTTCGCCGGAGCTCCGTCAACGCAAGCGACGTTCACGACCCCTCTACAGATCAATGTAAGCTCCCTCTTCTCCATCCTCCTTCTCTTCTTCTTCTGCAGTTCTCTTTTAGTTCGTTGACGTTCACTGTTTTCTGGTTCGCCGGAATCCGACCGTGCCGGCGACGATTCCCGACGCCCCAGCGAGGATACCTGACCCGTGTGTTTCCACTGTTCGTTGTTTGGACTCTTTCCGTGTACCGTGGGCGCGTCGCGACTTTTCCCGCCGACGCGAGACGTTCCGTTTTTCCGTATTGCGATCCGTCAAGGCAAGTGAAACTTGCTACATGCTATGTGATCTATTTATACTTATTTGAAAGCATATTAAACCTGTAGTTTAGATATAATACCATTGTCTCCATTTTCTTAACATCCCGATGTCCCGTCATAACATTTTGATCTATAGCCCGGGACGTACCATGTTGCATTTAGAGTTACTATACAAGGTATCCACATTCATACTTAAATCATATAACCATTATTTGCATAGCCACAGTACTCCTTTTATATGGTATACCCTGTTGGACAACCGTTTGCATATTCCTAACCTGGTCTACATTCGATTGCATCTTTGATTACTTTAGTACATATTAACACGATTCTAATATTTATATTTTCTATACTGCATTCATGTAATGTGGAAACCGTCCCGTAAACTCAAACTGATAACCGTACATCTAACTAGTTTAATCTGCACCTATTTACATATCATATTACATGTGCCAGTTTCTTGTTCTGTTAATAACCATGCTTGTTTATTTGTAACCATGATTATGCTAGCTGATTATGAGCACCCACATGATGTCTTTTACACCCTGACATGACTTGCTACACACATATTACTCGACCCGACAGGGTACCGTACACTACTTGACTTGACCTGATGTACCATGGCTTGACCTGTTACCTGATCTTGTGTCTAATGCCAACAAACCTGACATGTAGTCCTCACGGACCGTTCCTGTTGTCTATCCAGACAAACCTGCTCTTACCTGATCCTGTGTTGGCATTAGTTCTTGATTACTGAATACCTGACTTGAACACCTATAGCTTAGGGGTATGGGGAAATCAATGATGAAACCTGACTTGTAACTCAACAGTTCGATACCTGTTCTGATCAGTCTTACGGGCTAGGCCAACCCCGGAGTGATGATGCTGACATCACTCATCTGTACATGCTACCTTCTACTGCCTAGCGGCACGTCTCGGATTCAGCCCGAGAATCTTGACCGTGGTCCCGGGCACGCACGGGATACTATTGAGTTACATCGATGATTCATCAAATTGATTTCAAAGACTTTAGAGTAGATAACCCAATAGACCAGTTTAGTTTACTCACTGCACACTACCCTTCACTGCCCTAATTTATATTACTGTTACACATGCTTTATCACTCATGATTATATTTGCATTGCTTATTACCCTGTTACACTTTATTACTTGATGATATGACGCGCTGACGTCTGGGTTTTGCTTGGCCCAGATTCCGTACCTTTGCTGCAGTCCGAGCAGGAGTACTTCAGCCAGCAGGCTAAGCAGTGAGGTTTCTGTATTAGTTAGTTCTTTTATTTTCTGCATTTTATTCCTGATGTGAGCCCGCATTATGGGACATACATTCCAGTTATTTTGTATTGGATCTTTTGCTTCCGTACTTTTATTATTCTTGACTCATGTTATCTTGGCTTATGGACATGTATTAGATAGTTATATTTTTGTTCTTGATATCTCTACAGCCGTAATGTGACTGTGGATGGATACTTCCTACCCATAGGTAGCATGGTTGGCTATGTCACGTGCCCAATTTAGCGTTGTCACGACCAGAAAGAGCACGTGACTGGCCCTTGAACCATATGAAGTCTATAGGACCCCATCTGATCCAAGTAAGCCAAAAGCCCAGAAATCTAAAACCATTTAAAGAGTAATAAGGAAAACTGGTTTTGAAAAGTAAAGAAATCATGTTTCGAAAATCAAAGTTCTTAAATAACTAAGCCGAATGTGTATTTTTAAAATGTGTAACCTTTCCTGAAAATTTCGGCAGAGTTTCCTTTGTAAAAACTGGCCCCGAATGGGGTACAACAAGAATAATATATATGAGATGATAAAAGGCATCCCCAAGCGGGAGCTAGCTCTTCGTCAATCGACGGTCATAACCACGCAAGCAATAATAATATACAACGCCAAAGGGCGAGGATCAAAACCCAAAAAGAAACTCAAAACAGCCAGAAAACCGTAATACTACAAGCACGACTCTAAGGTCGAAATAATACAACACTGTTTTCTAAGTCTGAAACAATATACAAGTTTTGGTCGATGGAATTACTAGATACAATGAATAACACAGGAGCAATGGCGGTTCTGATACAAAGAACCCATCTACCAACGCAAGTCACCCATAAGGAAGCAGTGTGCCAGAAATGCCGCTATGGAATCTGTACGGCAAAACCTGCAAGGACTGTGGCACAACGGGGGTGAGTTGCCAACTCGTGAATAGAAAAATATCTACAAGCAGAGATCGAATGTATGACCCATCCTAGGTCAATACGATCAGATATAAATAAACCTCAATATGAATAAAGCTGAAGCATGCTAAACTGGCAATGTAATCTCTATACATGAGTGTAGTGCCAAGTGCTCGTGCTAGTGCCTCAGATAATAGCATGTCATGAATATGAGGTATGATCAAAGTAATCAAATCTGCACACACGTGGATCCCGTCCACCCGTCACCCACTGACAATAACCACCATGCATGTAAATATCATAAATCATGTGCATGGGAAAAATATGAGGATATAAACCATCTGTGTCCCTCGCGACACGCCAAAATCATGGAACCGGAGTGCCCAGCATCGACACTCGAAAACATCATGAAAACTGTGCCCAGCATCGGCACGTAAATCCTCATATATCGGGCTCCGTCAGTCCAGATTGGCCCGCGGGCTCTGTCTGCGGTATCGGCCCTCGGCCCCGGCAGTATACCCATATCCATCTATCGACACTGGTCAGTATCCTCCGGATAACCGCCAGGTCCAACCAATCACCGGTAGGTACTCGCCCGCCTCCAGGCTCAATCGGCAAAGCTCATCGATCATCTTGCCGAGGGGAACCATACCGGGTCCACCATGTACCCGCAATCGGCTCGTCCACTCCTCGATTCGGGTTTCACATGTCGCTCTCAGCACCGAGAAAACACATGGTGGACGCACTGAAATATCATATCAAGGGTAACCGGGTTTTTAAAGCAATGACATATTCTCTTTTTAAATACCCACGGTTCCCAAATCCAGAAATATCATAGAAACAACATATCTCAATGCGTCTAATCAGAAAGCATGATGTATGCGACATGTAAAGGAAATGTAAGCATATTATTATGTCATGCAAGGATCATATACTGAATGCAATAGTACTACAGTGTAGTGACATGGCAATTATCGATGATGAAGTGTGTGAGCCGGCAAACAAGTGTACGTGGAACATACGCATCATCGATAATTGTGCTGGTGTCCTAGCAGCATGACTGAAATATATCAACAATATAAGCGATGCAATGCAAACAGCATGAATGTGCGGAATCGAGTAATCAACGCAATAGTAGAGAACCTGCCTCAAAATTATATCATGCAACCTTGCCTTTTGAAATAAGACGAATCAGGGCTTTTGGTAAAATAAGGGCTACGGTATTTTAAGAAAAGACGCGTCGTTTGAAAATATCCGTATAAACCCTTTTTGCTTATCTTTAAAATATCCCCGATTCGTTAGTTTTGAAATAGGTATGACTCGGGTCTAGCCTAACGCCTACTATGCGAACTACGAACCCGACAATCAAGCCAATAGAGAGGGGTATGGAACCACCTAGATCTGAGTCGATATCACACTATCTCATCATATGACAGGTATGACTACCATCATATCACATCTCCAGTACGAACTCTGTCATGTCGCCAAATCTCACGGCCTCAATCGAATCTTATCGACTCATCTCAATCCCACGTATCATCCTCAAAACCCGTATATAAACACATAGTCCCATACCCATGTGTAGATATACACACCATCATATGCGCACAGATATATGAAAGGATGCATGCGAGTATATGTGTATGTGTATGTGTATGTGTGCAACCCCTACTCTAGGGTTTCGCACTAAACTAAACCAATACATTCTTATCACCAATAATACCATTATCACCATCAATAATCCAAAACAACACATAATAAATATGTGTGTGTATACGTATTCGTATACATCACTACGGACTGCGGGGGTGCTATATGCCATCCACCCGACTTCTCCCCGTAGATATAAATCTACTCACCTTGCGTCTCATGTGTCGGTGTCGATGTCGCCATCTTCATCTTCTTTGCCTCACATCTCGTAGGGTACCTACAAGTATATCACAACGCTAAAGCACATGAAAATCACATCGGAAACCAAAACGGCACACGCTACGCCTATAGGTAAAAACCTATAACCTCGAATGCAAACACGATCAATATCCACCTGTCGTTGACGTCCAAACGCCACCCGACAGGAACGGAACACCAAATACCAAAATCCATGCTAAAACAAGTCTCAAATCATGCACCAACATAGGAAAATCATCCCAGATTTCACCCTAGATGGAATCAGTCAAAACTAGACATACCCAGGGTCAATACTAGAGGAGATAGGGCCATGCACAAAAATCGAGACAGATCCCTCCTGCTCTGGCCGCAATTTGCGGCCAGATGGAATTAATTGGCGGCCTCAGTTTGGAGTTGGGGGCTAGGGTTTGGTGTGGTGGTTCCATGGTGCCTGCACATCTTACTGTCAACTCAGTTTTATTTTTGGGGTCCCGGGGTGATAGCAGATTATACAAAACAGTGACAGATTTCCAGTTTTTCCGATATCGGTTCCGTAATTCCGTATTTTGGTTTCAATTCCAGGTTTGGGTCCAATTTTGCATTACACCAGAGGTTCTAAGGTCACAATAAGCCTCAATCTCAACTTGATTTCAGTTTTACCCTAAACCCTCACTTGAATTCTCCAAAATCCACAACATGACACAATATCGATATGAAACTAGTATGGATGTAATAGAAATGAGATACTACTCTAATAGGTGCAGAAATTACCTCCTTTGGCAACTCAAGAAAATTCTTGAGTTGCTCAAAGTCCTCCAAATCCAATCTTGCTAGGTTCAATGTGTAGCTAGTGAGCCCGGGAACATTTTTTATGAAGTGGGAATAGGGTTTTGGCTTTGTTTTCATGGTGGATCTAGGGTTTCATGAAGAGGGAGAGAGAGGGAAAGGAAGCTGCAGCAGCAAGGGAAAGAGAGGAGAGAGGATGAGAAGGGGAATATGATGAGGGATGGTTCAAAAAGTAGGGTGTTTGACTTGGTCTCTCTCTCTCTCACTCATTACCTACCCTTTTTCCTTTTCTTTTCTTTTATCTTTTCCTTCTCACTCCAATAGTGAATCCAAATGAACCATGGCAACAAAATGTAACACAAGTGTAACAAGTGGAAAAATGATATATGCACATTTTTTGCACAAAATGCTAAAAATCCAATTAGCGATTTTTAATCGCGATTAACACTAATTTAGCATATAACTAGTCTTAAAAACTTTAAAATGGTATAATTCTATAAAATACCCTATTTTAGAATTTTCCAAAATTTTTCCCCATTTATTTGTATTTAATTCCACCCGAACATTAAAATATTCATTAAAATAATATTAAATTATAAAAATTCCTGAAAATAATATTTTATTATTTTGGAAATGTTACAATCTACCCCCCTTAAAGAAATTCGGTCCCCGAATTTAAATTTAAAACCCCCAAGTACTAAAACATTTCGATACAATTTCCAAGTCATCGGGGCTCCGAAATCAGCAATACATAAAACGTAACATAGCGCAATGCATGTGCATGAGTACTGAGCAGATAACTCAAAAGCAACACTCCATCAAGCATCCCGCAATCATCGGAGTCATGGTAAAGACACAAATGTCAAATCCAATACAAAACCAATATGATATAGATCAGAACTTTACAGGTAGACATCCAATCTATACATGTAAATAGCTGATGTAAATGCATGCCCAATCTTTTTAAGTCGCTGTGCGATGCGCGTAACACTGTACAGTGGCGGACGTTTTTCACAAGAAAATAACTATATATGTATATATATATCCTTTGTTTAATAGGTACGTTCCGCCGTTTTGAAAACAATTTTGAAGGGTTTCCTTGTTTTTAAACGTTTCGTGTCATATCGGACACGTAGGTATATATATATCGAGACCATAGCTCGCTCTTTGGAAATCCCTTCGAACTATCAATGCATGCAAAATATATCCAGGTACTGTCCTCTGATTAGTCCTGCTCGGTACAAAACGAATATCAAATATCATAGAAATGTACTGCTCCAAAAGGAATAAATCCCAAAAATGCACATAACATCACCCTGTGTGTCTGGTGCGCACGGAAATCAAAATCCATATATGTGCTAAACAGGTGCACAAAACAACATCTAGGTGCAACGGGTGTGCACGAAGCATCTGTTATAGGCAACGGGTGTGCCTGACAGCCAAAAATCCGGTGCATCTGACATGCACAAAGAATCTCGATTTAGTGCATCGGGTGTGCACCAAAATCGTATCTCAAAGCCTGCGCCCAACATGCGCGAAAATCCAAATCGGTGCATCCATCGTGCACGAATGAAAATCTAAACCCTGCGCACTCAACATGCACGGAATCACAAAATCCTATAGCAACGCCGAACATGCGTAAATCCAGTCAAAGCACGGAGTGCAAGAATCCACATCAATATCACAATCAAAATCGACAAATCGAAAGACATCAAATCGAAGTCAGGTGCAACCGTAATGCACAAAATGTAAATCCGGTGCAACAAAGGCACGAAATATAAATCTGATGCGATAAACGCAAGAAACATAAAACTGGTGCGACTAACGCACGAAGTATAGAACTGGTGCATCCCATGCACAAATACCAGCAATAACTCAAATGCGTAAGCAGCAACACTAAGTGTACCCAGATATAAAGAAAATCATAAACGTGCGCAACTGCGTGCACAAAACACATCTCAATGCACTACAAGCACATATAAGCTATACCGAGTGCAAAAATCAAATCGTGTGCGTAACATATGCACAACATCAAATCAACCGTATGAAATCCATAAAGTCATAAGCAGGTGCAGCCAAGGCACGAAATGATATACAACGCGGCTCAATCAAAATCAGGTGTACCGCGATGGAAAAACTCACAACCGCGTGCATCAGCGTGCATAAATTAAAACACTAAGAGTACATGAAACTATGCTGGAAGCGTAAATCAAATCACCGGCATAAAATAGGCATGTAATCACAATCAATACCTCAAGAGCAATAACTATGTGCAAGGTATAAATACCCAGTAGGTGCAACCATGGTGCACAAAATCAAATATCATGGAACTCAGTCATCAAGACTAAATCATGCAAACAGATCGCCAAAATACCGAAATCCCAAAGTGACGGATACATGATAGTCGAATCACAAAATCACAAATCATAAATACCGTCGTCGGTATATCCTCCTTCAAAGTCGAGAAGGTGCCGGCACATCCAATGCTAGCGGCGCAAGATATCTACTTGCCTCTTGCTCGCGGCTGGCGTCCTCTGCCTCTGGTTCCTGATCTTTCCTATAGATTACCAACCTCGCAATCCACCGGCTCATCGGCCCGGTCAGGAGCGCTGACAGGAACGATTCCGTTCTGGCACTTCCTTGGTAATCTCTCGGTCAATCCTCACGACTGCTCGTAAAGCAATATGTCACTGGCATCGGCCTCCGGCTCTCTAAATGCACATCACACATCTGATCCTGGGTGCAAACACCATTGCAGCGGTGTCCTGGAAGGAATCCTGCTCAAGGTCTCTGCCGATCTTGCTTAGGCCAAACTGTACAGGGCTGGTACTCTGGCATAATCTTTTCTCGCTCTCTGGACATCTGCATCCTTAGTACAACATCTCCTCGGAAGCTGGTCGCATCCCTGTCCCCCTGTATGCATATCCGACCTTTAATCTTAATGGGATGTAGTACCAGCTCGTCTGCATCTCGCACGAACTTCTCGTCCCGCTTGTCTGTATCATCGACCATTCGACGTCGCGTCTTTTTCTGCGCACTTCAATGCCATCGGCTACGGTCCCTCCGAAGTCTCTAACACGGACTCGAAATCACGAACTCAGTATCTTCATCACTCAGTAGGAGATATCTAGCCGAACACGTCCTCAGCGTGCATGTCACATCTCTGATGTCAGCGGAGTGGAACGTCATCTCGTCGAAATCTCGTGCAAACTCTTTACTCCACCTTGCTCCAATGTCGACTGATTCGGACTCATCTCATCGTGGCTACACAGACTGCGCTCCAACGGCTATGCTCGTATCTGGAGTCTCCCAAGCAGTGTCCCATCACATGATATCCGAATGATGTCGAATCGTCCGATTGACTCGTCAGAACCTCACAATCCCCCAAGAGCTCAACATCTCGGGTACAGTTGAATAGTATCGAGTACATGCCACAGCGTCGGTGGTCCAGCCGTAGAAGGGCAAACCCAAGCCTCACTAATAGCGCCGTGGAACCGCCGCAAACCCTAAGGTTCAAAGGCTTTCACACGGTCATTAAGTCGAGTTAGGGTTTCATTCTTCTAGAGGGTCCATAGAGTCATCTGCATGTCTTTTCGTATACTTTAAACTTGGAAAAGGGGTTCCTGACATTCGATCATCTCAATCGACTCTCAACGAACCTGCGTGAAGTCGCCTCTAGCTGGAATCAATCTTCCTGATGACCTCGCATCGGGGTAGGCGAACGAACCACATGTCTTAGTCATTAATCCTCGGTGACTAGCGACTCACTATCATATCTCTAAGAATATGCTCATGCTGCAGTAGCTCAACTCATCCGGGCGATATCTCATCATTCGCAGCAACAACTGGCTCATTCGTCGGTACGCTAAGCAGCGCCTCGACCATCCTGGATAAGCGATAATATCAACGGTCATCATAACCTGGCTGGCCTCTATCAGTGGCTCAATCCTCTGGTACTAACCGGTACATCCAAAAAATCTCGCAACAACGATCTGTCAAACGCCCAAAGTGCGGAAACACAATAAGACGACGCCTCAATATGCAATCGTATACCTCGGGAATCACGCCCTGGTCAGCCCTCGTCCCTGACGAGCTCATGCTGACACAACTCGAGCCATAGCTCACTCTGCCCGTGCAATCGCGGTAGCAAAACCATAACCAGTATCGATGAAGGTAGATCATAGGAAGGAATATAATACGGTGCAAGGAAATGTACAACCTAAGGTTTCTTAAGCGGAGTGGCGTGTCGTAAGTATGCCGCGGAACATACCCACGGTACGTCACTCTACTTTAGTCACCTATTCTATCAACCAAGGGTCATCCTACACGATGAAAGTTCGGGTCTAATACCCCCTCGACTAAGTCTAAGTTCCGTAAGGTCAAGCCTAAGTTCCGTATATAAATAACGCCCTAGGCTCCACATAGTCAAACACAGACTCGAACCAAGATCAACCTAGCGCTTTGATACCAACTTTGTCACGACCCGAAAGAGCACGTGATTGGCCCTTGAACCATATGAAGTCTATAGGACCCCATCTGATCCAAGTAAGCCAAAAGCCCATAAATCTAAAACCATTTAAAGAGTAAATAAGGAAAACTGGTTTTGAAAACTAAAGAAATCATGTTTCGAAAATCAAAGTTTTTAAATAACTAAGCCGAATGTGTATTTTTAAAATGTGTAACCTTTCCTGAAAATTTCGGCAGAGTTTCCTTTGTAAAAACTGGCCCCGGACGGGGTACAACAAGAATAATATATATGAGATGATAAAAGGCATCCCCAAGCGGGAGCTAGCTCTTCGTAAATCGACGGTCACAACCACGCAAGCAATAATAATATACAACGCCAAAGGGCGAGGATCAAAACCCAAAAAGAAACTCAAAACAGCCAGAAAACCGTAATACTACAAGCGCGACTCTAAGGTCGAAATAATACAACACTGTTTTCTAAGTCTGAAACAATATACAAGTTTTGGTTGATGGAATTACTAGATACAATGAATAACACAGGAGCAATGGCGGTTCTGATACAAAGAACCCACCTACCAGCGCAAGTCACCCATAAGGAAGCAGTGTGCCAGAGATGCCGCTATGGAATCTGTACGGAAAAACCTGCAAGGACTGTGGCACAACCGGGGTGAGTTGCCAACTCGTGAATAGAAAAATATCTACAAGCAGAGATCGAATGTATGACCCATCCTAGGTCAATACGATCAGATATAAATAAACCTCAATATGAATAAAGCTGAAGCATGCTAAACTGGCAATGTAATCTCTATACATGAGTGTAGTGCCAAGTGCTCGTGCTAGTGCCTCAGATAATAGCATGTCATGAATATGAGGTATGATCAAAGTAATCAAATCTGCACACACGTGGATCCCGTCCACCCGTCACCCATTGACAATAACCACCATGCATGTAAATATCATAAATCATGTGCATGGGAAAAATATGAGAATATAAACCATCTGTGTCCCTCACGACACGCCAAAATCATGGAACCGGAGTGCCCAGCATCGACACTCGAAAACATCATGAAAACTGTGCCCAGCATCGGCACGTAAATCCTCATATATCAGGTTCCGTCAGTCCGGATCGGCCCGCGGGCTCTGTCTGCGGTATCGGCCCTCGGCCCCGGCAGTATGCCCATATCCATCTATCGACACTGGTCAGTATCCTCCGGATAACCGCCAGGTCCAACCAATCACCGGTAGGTACTCGCCCGCCTCCAGGCTCAATCGGCAAAGCTCATCGATCATCTTGCCGAGGGGAACCATACCGGGTCCACCATGTACCCGCAATCGGCTCGTCCACTCCTCGATTCGGGTTTCACATGTCATTCTCAACACCGAGAAAACACATGGTGGACGCACTGAAATATCATATCAAGGGTAACCGGGTTTTTAAAGCAATGACATATTCTCTTTTTAAATACCCACGGTTCCCAAATCCAGAAATATCATAGAAACAACATATCTCAATGCGTCTAATCAGAAAGCATGATGTATGCGACATGTAAAGGAAATTTAAGCATATCATTATGTCATGCAAGGATCATATACTGAATGCAATAGTACTACAGTGTAGTGACATGGCAATTATCGATGATGAAGTGTGTGAGCCGGCAAACAAGTGTACGCGGAACATACGCATCATCGATAATTGTGCTGGTGTCCTAGCAGCATGACTGAAATATATCAACAATATAAGCGATGCAATGCAAACAGCATGAATGTGCGGAATCGAGTAATCAACGCAATAGTAGAGAACCTGCCTCAAAATTATATCATGCAACCTTGCCTTTTGAAATAAGACGAATCAGGGCTTTTGGTAAAATAAGGGCTACGGTGTTTTAAGAAAAGACGCGTCGTTTGAAAATATCCGTATAAACCCTTTTTGCCTATCTTTAAAATATCCCCGATTCGTTAGTTTTGAAATAGGTATGACTCGGGTCTAGCCTAACGCCTACTATGCGAACTACGAACCCGACAATCAAGCCAATAGAGAGGGGTATGGAACCACCTAGATCTGAGTCGATATCACACCATCTCATCACATGACAGGTATCACTACCATCATATCACATCTCCAGTACGAACTCTGTCATGTCGCCAAATCTCACGGCCTCAATCGAATCTCATCGACTCATCTCAATCCTACGTATCATCCTCAAAACCCGTATATAAACACATAGCCCCATACCCATGTGTAGATATACACACCATCATATGCGCACAGATATATGAAAGGATGCATGCAAGTATATGTGTATGTGTATGTGTATGTGTGCAACCCCTACTCTAGGGTTTCGCACTAAACTAAACCAATACATTCTTATCACCAATAATACCATTATCACCATCAATAATCCAAAACAACACATAATAAATATATGTGTGTATACGTATTCGTATACATCACTACGGACTGCGGGGGTGCTATATGCCATCCACCCGACTTCTTCCCGTAGATATAAATCTACTCACCTTGCGTCTCATGTGTCGGTGTCGATGTCGCCATCTTCATCTTCTTTGCCTCACATCTCGTAGGGTACCTACAAGTATATCACAACGCTAAAGCACATGAAAATCACATCGGAAACCAAAACGGCACACGCTACGCCTATAGGTAAAAACCTATAACCTCGCATGCAAACACGATCAATATCCACCTGTCGTTGACGTCCAAACGCCACCCGACAGGAACGGAACACCAAATACCAAAATCCATGCTAAAACAAGTCTCAAATCATGCACCAACATAGGAAAATCATCCCAGATTTCACCCTAGATGGAATCAGTCAAAACTAGACATACCCAGGGTCAATACTAGAGGAGATAGGGCCATGCACAAAAATCGAGACAGATCCCTCCTGCTCTGGCCGCAATTTGTGGCCAGATGGAATTAATTGGCGGCCTCAGTTTGGAGTTGGGGCTAGGGTTTGGTGTGGTGGTTCCATGGTGCCTGCACATCTTACTGTCAACTCAGTTTTATTTTTGGGGTCCCGGGGTGATAGCAGATTACACAAAATTGTGACAGATTTCCAGTTTTTCCGATATCGGTTCCGTAATTCCGTATTTTGGTTTCAATTCCAGGTTTGGGTCCAATTTTTCATTACACCAGGGGTTCTAAGGTCACAATAAGCCTCAATCTCAACTTGATTTCAGTTTTACCCTAAACCCTCACTTGAATTCTCCAAAATCCACAACATGACACAATATCGATATGAAACTAGTATGGATGTAATAGAAATGAGATACTACTCTAATAGGTGCAGAAATTACCTCCTTTGGCAACTCAAGAAAATTCTTGAGTTGCTCAAAGTCCTCCAAATCTAATCTTGCTAGGTTCAATGTGTAGCTAGTGAGCCCGGGAACATTTTTTGTGAAGTGGGAATAGGGTTTTGGCTTTGTTTTCATGGTGGATCTAGGGTTTCATGAAGAGGGAGAGAGAGGGAAAGGAAGCTGCAGCAGCAAGGGAAAGAGAGGAGAGAGAATGAGAAGGGGAAAATGATGAGGGATGGTTCAAAAAGTGGGGTGTTTGACTTGGTCTCTCTCTCTCTCACTCATTACCTACCCTTTTTCCTTTTCTTTTCTTTTATCTTTTCCTTCTCACTCCAATAGTGAATCCAAATGAACCATGGCAACAAAATGTAACACAAGTGTAACAAGTGGAAAAATGATATGTGCACATTTTTTGCACAAAATGCTAAAAATCCAATTAGCGATTTTTAATCGCGATTAACACTAGGTTAGCATATAACTAGTCTTAAAAACTTTAAAATGGTATAATTCCATAAAATACCCTATTTTAGAATTTTCCAAAATTTTTCCCCATTTATTTGTATTTAATTCCACCCGAACATTAAAATATTCATTAAAATAATATTAAATTATAAAAATTCCTGAAAATAATATTTTATTATTTTGGAAATGTTACAAGCGTACTCTGGGAAGCGGGACGTGACAATATACCTTGGAGTCAGAATCTAATTGGGAAAATAGTTTTCAATTAACACCGCACGGTAAAACTGAAACATGAAAATGTTTTGAGGGGGTGGCTGGATATTCCTAGTAATGTCTCTTCCACCATCTAGATTCATGACAGTGGTCGCTATTTTCCCTGCCCTCACTTCAATCCCTTTATATATCTTTACTTCTTACCTTCTATACACCATATTTAGGCTAATTGGTTTTCTTCCTTCCCAACCTTTCGGTACCAGCCTAAAGTTTGGAGAAGACTATCTAATAAGAGCAATTGGTGTACTATCCCAATATAAGGAGCTCTCGCAACCTGAGAGAAGGTAAAAAGAAAAGACAATCGAATAATCCTATTCAATTTCTCCAGAATCGGAAGCCATCCTCGAAGTGAAACAGATTTCTTCAAGTTCGTATGTAACTATACGATGGCATACCCAAGCAATATGGATCTATGTAGTGGTACGGAGTGTTCTGGAGAAATGCAAAGGGGAAGTAGGAGCGGCAGGGATATATGTGACTTTGTCATGAATCATGACAATCCAAAAGCCAAAATGTGTAAGAAGGTTCGGATAAGTTGGTTCATGAGTTTTAGTTAAAGGTAAATCATGGTCGCTGCCAAAGAGAGAGAGAAAAGAAACACTTGGCGTACACTCTGGATTAGATTGGTTAATCACTTTATCTAATCAGGATAACTCCCACTGTTTCCTCGAATTCTCCTTCAAACCCTAAAAGGAGAATTGGTCGGGATCATCTGAAAATAACCTGAGGAGTAACACCTACTCATCAGTGGGAATTGGGATCCAACTATCATCACGTAATAACCTGACGGAAGCCACTCAAGTCACCACACTCCAGAAGGTATGCGCAAACTTGGTAAGTTTCCCTTATATTTGAAACTCCTGATATGGTTTTTGCCCCAAACGGCTTATGACCTTAACAAGGTCAAAAAATCATAAGCCGCTAGTCAAGTTCAACCCGTCATTATATTGATTACCCTAAACCCACCCATATGACCCTTAACAAGGTCAACAAAATCGTACGACTGTCCTAGTTAATCGCATTACCAACCACAAAAAAACACCACTTAGCAACCGCACACTACGTCTTAACAAGGTCAACAAACGTAGCATGAATACTAAATACTACTAATCTGAAATGACGGAGGGCTATGCCTGGTTTTTGGCGCAAAACCTTTAATGTAATGAACTTGATCGTAGAAGGAACTCAAGCAGTTTTGAAAAGGAGTGGTTTAGGCTCCGTATTTTTAAAACGAGTGGTTTGTAGAAAACCGATGGTTTTGAAGAAAACCGAATAGTTTATAGTCACGTAAACTTTTTCCAAAGAGGATACTCCCTGTGAAGGGATCTAGGCTCTTTTCTCATAGAATGAGGTGCGGCATATTCCTAACTGAATATCTCGACACAAAGCAAAAGGAACTAAAGTTTTCCAAAATTGGTTCCAACAACATCATCTGAGTTTGTTTTCCTTGCATTAATCAGAATTAATGTAGTCCCATCAATTAAACATATCATACCAAAAAAAATGAAAATATGCATGCACAAATATGCCATCCGCATTCACCACAGGGTCCCGGGTCTTCACCGTAAGGTTACTTAATTTACGGTAGGGCGGGGACAGGACTAGCGTGGATGCAAAACATATATAGCGTCTACTATATATATATATATATATATATATAAACATTTGTCTCATGCATAATATCAAGTAACAACACAGAAGCATCATAGCAGAAACAAACACAGTATTGAAATGCGGATAATCAAGGAAAAGTACATTTCGATGGAGCTAAATATGAAATGCAATTTTTCAAGTCGTATGGATAGCCTGTAGTATCATATCTTAGACCCTTATGAGTGCGACAAGCCACCCGCCAATCTCAGAAGTAAGGCAACACCATTCAACGAAGTGAATGGGCCACCCAGCACTTCCAAAATCCGGTGACTTGGGCACCCCTCCGCGGGTCAATCTTATAACCCCTACGAGTGTGGAAAATAGTCCGCCAATTCTAAAGTAAGGCACTCCGGTCTCAATGCCATGAGATGGAAGCCCGTTGCCTTTTAGAACCCGGCTACTCGAGCACTTCACCACGGGGTAATCTTAGTGCATGTAATGAAAACCTGAGTATACAACGGTGACTACGTCTGCAATCTGGACGCGCCCTAAAGAATAATACAAGCCGCGATAATAGTAGTCCACATGTCGGGCGCTCGTCATGCAACATGAATATACATTACATCATAGAGAACTACATCAAATACAATATACACCGGGCTATCCATCGCGACAAATCCAACATAACCATAAACAACAAGCAACATTCATCACAGACCATAGAAACTTGCGAGTATCAATTCTGTAACCCCGTATAATTAATACGTATAGCAATTAGACGACGTTTTACCAAACGATATCATACATGCAACCATCACAAAGCTTATGAAAATCGAACACCGCACACAAATAGCCAAACACTTCAATTTTCCAAAACACCGAAAATCAAGTGTGCTAAAAACCGACAAGAAATTCCATGCTAAAACCCACTCCGGGAGTCCGAAATGAGCTCGGATTGATCTGAAACTTCGCGGAGGGCCCGGCACAAAATTAATGTTGACCTGGAGGCACCTACGGGGGTACCTAACCCCTTAAGCCACCCTAAGGTGGCCATAGAAGGGCATACCCGAGCCTGCCCACTTGGGGCAGGGCTCGGGTCCCTACCCCCCAAGGCCACCTTAGGGTGGTCTCGGCGGTGTAGACCCTCCTTAGATTCCTCCGGGGGCATACATGAGGTCCCTGCGCACCTCCTTGCGGATTCTCGGTCCAAACCGGGAGCCCACAGGGAGTCAAAACATCAATATAGCATGAAATTCCTTATTGTTTTTTCGGCAGTTTTTGCGGGGCAAAAACCGGCGGGATTCGGGAGTCGTATCTATCTAGTTTAGTATGTTTGGATGGCTCTGATTCCATTGAAAGTTCCTAATTCCCTCGTCTCTAACCCGCGGCCAATTCGGAATCTGAAAACAAAAATTTTATGGCACTAGAAACTAACACCCAAGAATCTAACCAAACACCTAAATTAGCAAGCACACAAAGATAGAAATCACAACCTTTATAGCGTCTTTATTTGCTCCAATTAGGTTGGACTCTAGCATACTCTCAAGAGCTCTAGGTCGCGTTTGCAAGCGGTCCTCCTTCACTAAAGATGATCCACCCGAGGGAACCGATCTAAGCTCTGGCTTCACCTAGTGAAGCCACTGTTTACCGCCGAAAACAGGAGACGGATCCGGGATGGATCGTCTTGCCTGAATTTGGGAGCAAATGCTATTTGGATTTATCCGTCCACCTCTCTGAAGATGCCAAGTTGATTTATGGCACCGTGTATCATAGGTTTGGACGGATGCGGCCGTTGTAGCAGACTTCGTCAGATTCCCCCTCGTTTACGATGGGTTTTTGATTGTGGGGACGCTCTTCCCTGCAGGCCCAAGCCCCTACAGTTAATTACGTTATCGCATAGCGAAAACCACTTTCTCCTGCTCCAGAAGTTTACTTAGAGTCGTGTATGTTTTGTTTTATTTTTAGTTGGTCGTGGATTGTAAACAGAGACTAATTTATGTTGTCGCCCGTAGGGTGTGGATTAATCCAAATCCGTATATCTTAGATTTGTGTTTGGGTTGATTTAAGGATCATTAATCTCGTTTAAGATTAAGATCAACTTAAATATTTGTTAAGGATACGTTAGTCCAATTTTAGACTAAGATCTACTTAACAAGGCTTTAGGATTATTCAGATCCAACAAAAGTGCATTTGGGCTCTATTGCTTTAGTTTAAGGACGTTATGGTCCGTTGTTAATTTAAGGACGTTTCGGTCCGTAGCTAATTTAAGGACGTTGCGGTCCGTATTGGGATGTGCCCATCGGTTTGTGAGTGCACCAAAGAGTTGTTGGTTGTCGGGACCCGCCATCTCTCTGAAGACGTTGAAGAATTACAACGACATGTATCAGAGGTGTGGAGAGATATACCCTTCAACCAATTTCCAGATTGAGGGGAGAAGGTCGAGCCTAGAAATCAATAGTCGTATTTTGAGACTAAGATTGGTTTAGGAAGTCATGAGCATAGAGGCTCGGTCTATTTGGAGATCGAAGATATTTTAATCTCAAGAAGACTTAGCCAACTTGAGGCTGGAGTTGATTTCCTATGGTGTTAAACACTAGTATACGTTCAGCACTCACGTGTTCCTACGTAAGGTTCTACAGCAGTGTTAAACACTAGATTTCGGGGGGGCGCTCACGTGTGGCACGTGAGGCACCTCAAAGTTGGCGCTGTACACGGGTTCAAGTCCCCGTTTATATATAAGTGTTAAACACTTAATTCTTGTAGCACTCACGTGTGAGCATGTGAGGCGCCCCAAAGTTGGTACTGCCTTTTTGGGTTTTATTTCCCTCTTGTTTTATAAGTGCTAAGCACTCGGCTCATGTGTGAGCACGTGAGGCGCCCGAAATAGGAACTGTTCTATGGATTTTATTTCTCTTTCCTTTATAAGTGCTAAGTGTAAGGCTACGCCAGCGTCCCGACCATCAATCCGTGGCCAAACGCGGAACAAAAACTTTTAAAACGGGCGCTAACGGAACCCTAAACAACGGATCGTGCCACTAACCCTATACTAGTTAACTGTAAAGAGGTTTAAGAGATTATACCGATCGATCTGTGTCCTTCGGTCTTCAATCTTTGTCCCATGCTTGTCGCGGCTGTCTCGACCAAGTTCGCTCTCCGGTCTCCCTCGTCGAAGAGGATCCGCATCGAGGATTAGTAATACGGGCTCCCGCTTCAAAACCGAAGCAACTCGGGCATCCAGTTTGCTAGCCTAGATGCTCAAGATGAAATAGAGAGAGTATGTGATCATTTTGTCTCAATGCACCCATGGATTCTCAACACATGAGAGGGTATGGGTGGAGGTGAAGAAGAAGCCAAGTGAAGAAATTGTGAGCATAAGAAAAATGAGCAAGTGAAGAAAAGTTCTGCCTTTTTTCTTGAGTAGAAATTGTGAGGTATTTGTGTGTAGCAACTAAGGAAATCCCACACCAAAATATCTGCCATCTACCACACAAATATTCCACAACACAATAAATGAATCAAGCATAGCACATGGGCTCACACCATGACTCAACACCATGAGTCACCAATAGCACATGGCACAATCAATGCACCAAACCAAAACTTGCACTCACAATTTCCATCATAATTAAACATTAAACTAAATGTTTAAATCCAAGAAAAGAGAATGGCAACTTCTAAAGTAAACTCGTAACGAATTACAAGAATACCCCTCATCCGTATATACATACTCGCATCCGTATTCCGACTGAATACGAATAAAACGAGACAAAAGTAATCCAAAAATATAATACTAGGATCCGGCTTAAACCAAATCCGACTAGTACTATCCGTCCGATCATGATCCGTGCACAAGTGCACGTATATGATCGAACCCTGCCATAAAACCATACGGCCTCTACAACGTTTCGCCCGAACCAGGGAAACTCTCTGTGTGGGACTCTAAAGACTCGTCAATACGCTGTCAGTGGATTTAACCACAAGCATGTCAGTGGCACTAGCTGTACGTAATGGCTGCCCAGGTATTGAGCGAAAGGGAGGCCGACGAGCAAACTCATCCTGAAACCCTACTGATCCTGATAGTGACAATATTTGTACAGTCCGGTCCGTTCGTCTATGAGTATCGCATATCGGGTCTAGGGGGTTGATAAAGTCAAACCCCTAATAACGCGATAAGTGTCGGTTGTTATTGTATATGCCCTAGAGGCCATTACTGTATCATACTAGTATGTATATTACTTAATGGAAGCTTGGGATATTCACCTTGTATAAACAATCTTGCTCAATATAGTAGTATGCTACTTGGTTTGTTTCTACTTCAATGTGTACATGTGTTTATTTTAGTGTATCACCTATACACATTAGTGGAGCCCTTAGGATCTTTGCTTGATTACCAGCGTTGTGATGGCAGTCACACTAGTGGGGGCTGGGTAATCTATAAGCACATCCTTATGCAGGTCCCTAATCGCAGGACTATCGAGACAGGGCATCGATACTCCGGAGCAGACTAGCGTATGCGCTTCTCATCCCAGTGTGGGAGATGGTCTGTCCCACAGCCATCAGTACGTCGTACTGGAGATAGTATGCGGGTGCTCGTTGGGTTACGAGTACACTGGACAGGACTCGTCGGGAACTGTTGGTTGGTACTATACCTATCGTCAGTTATCAGTTCCCAGGTGAAATGAGTACAGCTTAGTCCGCTGACTTGACACTGTCACTTCTCCTCGAGTGTGTTCCCACTGTACTTTGATTACTACCCTACCACGGCTCAAAGGAGTCATGCAAACAGGTAGTAGTTGGGTGCAGTCCCGAAACACTTGGAGGCAGTGACGGTTAGACAGGATTCGTCTCTCCCGGTATTGGGGGTTGACATCGCGCTGTGTCTAGGAGAGCCATTATACGAGTAGTCCCTGGCCAGGGCAAGCGAGATATACTGGTAGGCTTCCAGTGTTATCTCAGGGTGTTTTGGGCTTCACTCCGACACGACTTGTACCGCTATTAGGGGACTAACGTTTACCGCCCCCTAGGCCCGCCATGCGATGTATCAGACGAACAGACCGGACTGTACGACGACTGTCACATTCAGGCTCAGTAGGAGTTCAGATGGGTTTCACCTCGTCAGTCTTCTTGTCGACATCTACCTGGGGACCGTTACGCACAGCTGGTGCCGCTTGCGGTCTGTGGTTAAACCCACTGCCAGCGTAGTGTCGATTCTTTAGAGTCCCACACAGAAAGCTATTCGCCTTTAGGCAAAAGAGTAGAGGTCGCATGGTTTTGCGATAGGGTCCGATCACATCCATGCACTTGTGCACGTACAGTGTCCGGACAGTTAACACTAGCGGGTTTTGGTTTAGGCCAGATCCTAGTGTACGTTTTGGGATTGATTTTATCCAGTATGTATTCGTGTTCCTCGAAACGCGGATGCGGGTGTGTATGCACAGTTGACGGAGAGACAGAGGCAGAGGATTCTCATTAGGGTTGTTGACCGTTGACTGTTGACCATTGACTTTTGCTTAACCCTAATGAGAATAAGATATATGTAATTAATAATGATATTAATTAAGTATTATAGTGACATGGTTGTTGAGGGGTTGACTTTGTTGACTTGTTGACTTTGTTGACCGGTTGACTAGGTTGGACTAGTTGACCATCATGATGACAATGGCTATCATTTCATGGCAAAGACTTTTGCTTTCTTGTTCTCTTGTGCAAAATAAGTGCATGAAATGATATGGCTATTGTAGCTTAAACCATCACTAATACTTGATTGCTATTATTGGTTATGATGCTTTTGGATTATGAGAGCCAAGAGGGAAAAGTCTTACTCATTCTTTCATTTCCTTTCTCTCTCTTGTGTTCTTGAGCTCTCATCTTCTTCCTCTTGCTCTCCCTCTCTTTAGTCTATGGTTCACTTGTCTCATGTGTTGAGAACCAAGAACCATAGAGAAAATCCCAACACACTCTCCTCTACTCACTCTAGTTCAAAAGGTTTGGCAAACCGAGTGAACTAGTTTCTTCAAAGTTTGAAGAAGAAGCCAAAGGTAGAAGCTTTCAAGTGGATCGATCTTCGGCGCAAGGAGATGATGGGGTGAAGCCGATCCGGACAACCATCGAGGCTTGAAGACGAAGGAGTTCAAGAAAGAAAGGTATAACCCCCTAACCGAGTAGTTAACAACTCCTAGTTAGGTTGTTTGTTAGATGTTTAACAAAGATCCGGTTTTGAGTCCATGTTACCGCCTCTAGAAAATTGTTTTTTCACCAAATTCCGCATGCCCGAAAGTACCGGGAGAGGTAGCATGGACTTACAGTGGTATCAGAGCCTAGTTAAACACTACCTAACATGTTAGCATAGTAACTAGAAATTCGATCGGAGAAAAAGTCACGAAATACACCCAAAAATCTAACTTGCTGTCGATTTTCAAAGTTCTGTAAAAGTAATAAATCATGCTTTAAAAATCGACTCAGGGTTTTTAGAGTATACTGTAGAAAGACGGTCCTATGATCTCATCAAATCGCCGCGGAAACGCGGCAATAGCTTGCTATTGCCGCGGTTCCGCGGCCGTATTGGCTCCTCTCTGGATCTTCTTTGCTACAGTATATTCAGTGGGGTATTTTGGGAATTTTGGTATATGTTTTTTCAGCCCAGATTTTCCAGAAAGAAAATTTTGTTTTTGGGGCTTTAAAAACCGTATTTTGATCGAGTTTCTTATGATTTAAGCTGACGGGTTTATTTCTGTGATGTGATATTTGTATTGAACGTCTGCTAATCGCTATATGTCGATTAGTGGGAGTTATACAAATCTGTGATCTGTAATGATGTTGGTATGTGTATATGAATTCATTGGATTGTCGCGGGTGAATAGCCGGGGGTTGTGAGACGAGAGTTTTCTTTTCTTTCAATTCATGTAAATTTGTAAATTGATGTAATAATTATTTGTATGGCCGCACAACCGGGTCGGGGTTGTAGCCGTCATTGTATAATTTCTTTTTACTGTTTTTGCTCCTAGGATAGACCCATGGAGGGGGTGCACAAACTACCGGGTATCCCGAAGTGCCGAGTGGCCTACTCACGGAGTTGAGGGAGGTTGCTTCGCTTCGGGTACTTGGCGGGTAGTTTGCCGCACCCGTAGGGGTCTTGGGTGGGGTATTGGCTATTCACCACGACCGTGTAATCTACTTTTCGTTACAGGCTCGTACGAATTGCGGGTTCCTAGTATATCCAATGTGTTCATCTGTGATCTGAAATGGCTATCATTACAATATATCTATATATGATATTATTTAGGCGTTGCTTATGTTTTACAGCCGCGCTAGCCCAGCCCCCGCTCTGTCGTTAGTTAAGTAACCTAACGGGTAATGACGGGGCCCCGTGGCGAATGCGAATGGCATAAGCGTACGTCATATTTTCGTTGTTTTCTGCAATGGTAGGTTTAAATGATGGGACGCATTAAAAGAACTAATGCAAGAATAACACGCATTAAAAGAACTAATGCAAGAAAATAAACCAAGTAAAAGTCGTTGGAACACTTTCGAAAAACCACTCGGTTCTTTTCAAAACCAACTTTTAAATGCGGAGCTTGAGCCACTCCTTTTAAAAGCTATCTCGTTCCATCGATTATATCAAGTTCACTACGTTCACGGTTTTGCCAAAACCATTCGTAGCCCTCCGTCGTTTCGTATGAATATTCAATAGTATTCAAGCTATGTTTGTTGACCTTCGTCAAGGCATAGTGATTGGTAGCTGTTGGGTGTTCATATGTAGCATAGATAGATGCGTTGGTTTGGGACAGTCATATTACCTTGTTGACCTTCGTCAAGGGTATATACGGGTAGGTTCAAATTAACCTGGACAATGACGGGTAGAACTTGACATGTGACTTATGATTTGTTGACCTTCGTCAAGGTCATAAGAGCATGGGGCAAAAATCCACATTGGGAGTTTCAAAAGAACTGAAACTTGCTAGTGTTGCATACCATTTGGAGTGTGATGATTCTGGTAGGATTCCTTCAGTTTCGTCACGCGATGATATTTGGATCCCGATCCTACTGTGAGTATTTGCTACTCCTCGGGAAATTTCTCACTTAACGATCAATGCTATAAACCTAGTAGGTGTCTAGAAAGGTGTTAGCGGGGTTACGCCCACAGGGAAAAGAGGTTATTTAATTAAGGAACTTCGCGAAAGCGTTGGAAAACCTCCCTCGAAGTACCGACACCAGCCTGGCCGAACGGTTAAGCAAGTATTGTACGGTGAGATTGATCCCGACTAATTCTTCCTTTATGGTTTGAGGAGGGATTCGAGAGACAGTGGGAGCCATCCTGTTTAGATAAATTAAAAACCAATCTAAACTTGCAAGAGCATCATGCTGAGTGTTTTCTTCTCTCTCTCTTATTTGCAGCGACCTAGTGACCACACCTAGGTTACATCTAGATAATAACATGACTGAACCTGACTGTTATGACTGGCAAAGGTCTGTCCAGATGTCCATTGCCCATAACAAGCTGGGACACCTCTTAACTGATCATACCCCTACCGTCTCAGGTCCAGTTTCCCCTGTCACGGATATTTACATCCGTAGGACATCGGAAAAGGATTGTGCGAAAGCCAAGTGCCTCGTGTTAGCCTCAGTTAATGGTGCAAACCAGAGGCAGCACGAGAAGATGGACTCAGTTTCTATCTTCCTCCATAACAAAGATTTATATGGAGAGCAATCTCGTATCGCAAGATATGAGACCTCGAACGAATTGCTTCAAGCGAGGTTGGCTGTCGGGTCATCTGTAGGGGACAACGTCCTTACAGAGGCCAGCTATTTTGAGCTCACGGATCTGGAGACCACGTTGGAGAATGGGTCAAGTACTGACTTAATTCTACAGTCCCTGCCCTCTGCTTATACCCTGAAGGAAACCAGGGAAGAAGAAGGAAAAGCAAGGGCAAAAGTTTCAGGACTGGATGTAGTAAAAGAGGGACGTTCCTATTGTAACGGGAATGAACATTGGCAGAAGGATTGCAGGGCTTGCAAAGCCAGTAGCCAGAATTCGAAGCATGTTCTGGCTTCGGCTTCGGGTGTGTTTGTAATAGAGAACTGTATGTCAGTTAACCCTACTTCCTGGGTATTGGATACCGGATCAGGATCTCACATATGTAATTCATTACAGGCTCTGAGAAACCGTAGGGTTATCAGGAAAGGTGATATGACTCTCAGGGTTGCTAACGGAATGAGCATGGATGCTGAATCCGTAGGGGAATATCATCTTGGACTGACAACTGGGCAGATATTGATTTTGCGTAACTGTTTGTATGTACCAGGTGCAACTTGTAATATCATATCTATATCCTTACTTTCTAAGGAAGGATATGAATTTACTTTTGTAAGCGATGTAGTAAACATCCACCTAAATCAAGTTCTGATTGGGTCAGGTACATTAAATAACAGGATATACGTATTAAATCAAGCTCAGATATTCAGTGTCCAGAACACACTTAAAAGAAAGTCTCCGGATGCAAATCAGGCTTTCTTATGGCATTGTAGACTGGGTCACATTAATGAGACACGATTAACTAAGTTACATAAAGAAGGGTACTTGAATCCGTTCGAGTATCAGTCTTATGCCACTTCTGAATCTTGTCTCATAGGAAAGATGACAAAGACTCCGTTCACTGGACACGGAGTAAGAGCGAGCGATCTCTTGGGACTCATACACAGTGATGTGTGCGGTCCAATGTCTACACATGCGCGAAGTGGTTATTCATACTTCATTACTTTCACAGATGATTTCTCTAGGTATGGAACATGTCTTCTTAATGAAGCACAAATCCGAGGCCTTTGGGAAATTTCGGGAATACAAGAATGAAGTTGAAAAACAAACCGGCAAAAGTATCAAGATTCTAAGATCGGATCGAGGTGGAGAATACTTGAGTGCCGAGTTTCTGGACTACTTAAAAGAGAATAGAATTCTCTCTCAACTTACTCCTCCATACACACCACAACACAACGGTGTATCGGAAAGGCGGAATCGGACCCTATTGGATATGGTTCGTTCCATGATGAGTAAGGCTGAGTTACCGCGATCTTTCTGGGGTTATGCACTAGAAGCAGCTGCATATCTCTTGAACAAGGCTCCAACCAAGACTGTGCCTACCACCCCATATCAGATGTGGAGTGGGAAGAAACCCTGTCTTAAGTATCTTAAGGTATGGGGATGTCCAGCTTTTGTAAAAAAGCAGCATGCGGACAAGCTCGAGGCACGCTCAGTACTGTGTAAGTTTGTGGGATACCCAAAGAACTCCAGAGGGTATCATTTCTATTCCGCAGAAGAACAAAAAGTTTTTGTTTCTCCGCATGCCCACTTCTTGGAAACTGAATTTTTGGAAAATCAGATAAGTGGGAGCGCAATAGAACTGGAAGAAATTCCACAACCACAAGCTATTACTGAAAGCTTGGAAGAGCCAGTAGTTTCAGGAGAACCGGACATTCCTGCGCCACTCCGCAGGAGTAGTAGGCAGTCTCATCCGCCCGAGAGATACTACGGTTTTCTCATAGACGGGGATAGAGAGGATTGCACCATGGATTATGGTGAGCCTACTAGCTTCCAGCAAGCCATTCAGAGCGGTGACTCGGTAAAATGGTTGGATACAATGCGGACCGAGATGGAGTCCATGTACACCAACAAAGTTTGGACTTTGGACTTTGCTCCAGAAGGGGTAAAACCCGTAGGCTGCAAATGGATCTTCAGAAAGAAGATTGGTGTAGATGGGCAGGTTGAAACCTATAAAGCTAGGCTCGTTGCAAAGGTTTTTCGTCAAAGACCTGGTTTGGACTATGACGAGACTTTTTCTTCGGTAGCTATGCTGAAATCCATTCGGATCCTTCTTGCCATTGCTGCCTTCCACGATTATGAAATCTGGCAGATAGACGTAAAGACGGCTTTTCTAAATGGAAATTTGGAAGAGTGCGTCTATATGGATCAGCCAGAGGGATTCATTCAGAGTGGGAGCAGCGGTAAAGTGTGCAAGTTGCTCAAGTCCATCTATGGACTGAAGCAGGCATCGCGGAGTTGGAACATCTGCTTTGATGATACTGTCAAAGAATTCGACTTTGTCAAAAACCCAGATGAACCATGCATTTACAGTAAGATTGTAGGGAGAAATGTTGTATTCCTCGTCTTGTACGTCGATGACATTCTCCTAATAGGAAATGATATTCCTATGCTACAGTCAGTCAAAGGATTCTTATCGCAGAGGTTCTCCATGAAGGACCTGGGCGATGCCAACTACATTCTGGGGATCCAGATCTATCGTGATAGATCTAAGAGGATGTTGGGATTTTCACAGTCAAGGTACATCGACACCATACTGAAACAATTCAGTATGGAAGATTCCAAGCGCGGTAATCTACCGGCTTGTCATGGAATCACCTACTCCAAAGAGATATCTCCCAAGACTGATTTGGAAAGGGCTCGCATGTCATCAATACCCTACGCATCTGCGGTAGGCTCTATTATGTATGCGATGTTGTGTACCAGACCAGATGTAGCATACGCATTGAGCGTTGTAAGCCGATATCAGTCGAACCCAGGGGAGAAACACTGGATAGCAGTAAAGAACATTGTCAAGTACCTAAGAAGGACTAAGGAGATGTTCTTGGTGTATGGCGGAAAAGGCCTCCAGATTGAGGCATTTGCTGACTCCAGCTTCCAGAGTGACAAGGATGACTCCAAGTCCATGTCGGGTTATGTCTTTACCCTCAATGGAGGGGCGGTTTGCTGGAAGAGTTCCAAGCAGGAAACCGTTGCTAACTCAACTATGGAAGCGGAGTACATAGCTGCTTGCGATGCCGCAAAGGAAGCTGTCTGGATGAAGAAGTTCCTCACGGAGCTTCAGGTGGTTCCTACCATTGTTGATCCAATACCGCTGTATTGCGACAACAGCGGCGCTATAGCTTTAGCGAAGGAACCCAGGTCCCATCAGAAGTCCAGGCATATTTTGAGGCGGTACCACCTGATCAGGGAGATCGTTGATCGCCGGGAGATCGAGGTGAAGAGAGTAAATACGGAAGATAACACTGCTGATCCACTCACGAAGGCCTTACCCCAGACTCAGTTCGAGCGGCTAATCGAGATGATAGATCTTCGATACGCCAGTACATGGCCTTAGTGCAAGTGGGAGATTGTTAGTTTATATGCCCTAGAGGCCATTACTGTATCATACTAGTATGTATATTACTTAATGGAAGCTTGGGATATTCACCTTGTATAAACAATCTTGCTCAATATAGTAGTATGCTACTTGGTTTGTTTCTACTTCAATGTGTACATGTGTTTTTTTTAGTGTATCACCTATACACATTAGTGGAGCCCTTAGGATCTTTGCTTGATTACCAGCATTGTGATGGCAGTCACACTAGTGGGGGCTGGGTAATCTATAAGCACATCCTTATGCAAGTCCCTAGTCGCAGGACTATCGAGACAGGGCATCGATACTCCGGAGTAGACTAGCGTATGCGCTTCTCATCCCAGTGTGGGAGATGGTCTGTCCCACAGCCATCAGTACGTCGTACTGGAGATAGTATGCGGGTGCTCGTTGGGTTACGAGTACACTAGACAGGACTCGTCGGGAATTGTTGGTTGGTACTATACCTATCGTCAGTTATCAGTTCCCAGGTGACATGAGTACAGCTTAGTCCGCTGACTTGACACTGTCACTTCGCCTCGAGTGTATTCCCACTGTACTTTGATTACTACCCTACCACGGCTCAAAGGAGTTGTGCAAACAGGTAGTAGTTGGGTGCAGTCCCGAAACACTTGGAGGCAGTGACGGTTAGACAGGATTCGTCTCTCCCGGTATTGGGGGTTGACATCGCGCTGTGTCTAGGAGAGCCATTACACGAGTAGTCCCTGGCCAGGGCAAGCGAGATATACTGGTAGGCTTCCAGTGTTATCTCAGGGTGTTTTGGGCTTCACTCCGACACGACTTGTACCGCTATTAGGGGACTGACGTTTACCGCCTCTAGGCCCGCCATGCGATGTATCAGACGAACAGACCGGGCTGTACGGCGACTGTCACATTCAGGCTCAGTAGGAGTTCAGATAGGTTTCACCTCGTCAGTCTTCTTGTCGGCATCTACCTGGGGACCGTTACGCACAGCTGGTGCCGCTTGCGGTCTGTGGTTAAACCCACTGCCAGCGTAGTGTCGAGTCTTTAGAGTCCCACACAAAAAGCTATTCGCCTTTAGGCAAAAGAGTAGAGGTCTCATGGTTTTGCGACAGGGTCCGGTCACATCCATGCACTTGTGCACGTACAGTGTCCGGACAGTTAACACTTGCGGGCTTTGGTTTAGGCCAGATCCTAGTGTACGTTTTGGGATTGATTTTATCCAGTATGTATTCGTGTTCCTCGGAACGCGGATGCGGGTGTGTATGCACAGTTGACGGAGAGACAGAGGCAGAGGATTCTCATTAGGGTTGTTGACCGTTGACTGTTGACCATTGACTTTTGCTTAACCCTAATGAGAATAAGATATATGTAATTAATAATGATATTAATTAAGTATTATAGTGACATGGTTGTTGAGGGGTTGACTTTGTTGACTTGTTGACTTTGTTGACCGGTTGACTAGGTTAGACTAGTTGACCATCATGATGACAATGGCTATCATTTCATGGCAAAGACTTTTGCTTGCTTGTTCTCTTGTGCAAAATGAGTGCCTGAAATGATATGGCTATTGTAGCTTAAACCATCACTAATACTTGATTGCTATTATTGGTTATGATGCTTTTGGATTATGAGAGCCAAGAGGGAAAAGTCTTGCTCATTCTTTCATTTCCTTTCTCTCTCTTGTGTTCTTGAGCTCTCATCCTCTTCCTCTTGCTCTCCCTCTCTTTAGTCTATGGTTCACTTGTCTCATGTGTTGAGAACCAAGAACCATAGAGAAAATCCCAACACACTCTCCTCTACTCACTCTAGTTCACAAGGTTTGGCAAACCGAGTGAACTAGTTTCTTCAAAGTTCGAAGAAGAAGCCAAAGGTAGAAGCTTTCAGGTGGATCGATCTTCGACGCAAGGAGATGACAGGGTGAAGCCGATCCGGACAACCATCGAGGCTTGAAGATGAAGGAGTTCAAGAAAGAAAGGTATAACCCCCTAGCCGAGTAGTTAACAACTCCTAGTTAGGTTGTTAGTTAGATGTTTAACAAAGATCCGGTTTTGAGTCCATGTTACCGCCTCTAGAAAATTGTTTTTTTACCAAATTTCGCATGCCCGAAAGTACCGGGAGAGGTAGCATGGACTTACATCGGTATGAAGCCTATCATCACATGAGAAACTACCGATCCTAGATCAGTAATTCTCGACTACCTTGGCTAAGGATTTCTGGTGATGGCCATCCGTGCACACTACGACATCAACCCCCAATACCGGAAGAGTCGAATCCCCTGATGATCCGCTCACTGCCTCCATGTGGCTCGGGACTGTACCGAACTAAAACCTGTTTGCATGACTCCTTTGAGCCGTGGTAGGGTAGTAATCAAAGCATAGTAGGAACTCACACGAGACAAACGACAATCTCAGGTCGATAGACTAACCTGTACACATGTCACCAGGGAACTGCTATCTGACAATAGGTATAATACCAACTAGCATATTCCCGGCGAGTCTGTCCGGTGTACTCATAACCTAATGAACACCTGTATACATCTTAGGTGAACCAACTGACACCAATGGCTTGTGAAACCGACCACCGCCACTTGTTGGGGTCTCGATCCGTATACACTAGTCTACTCTCGGAGTATCGATACCCAGTCTCGAAACTCCCATGACTAGGGACACTTTAAGGATGTGCTTATAGATCACCAAACTTTCATGTATATGATCACCATCAAACTGCCGGTAATCAAGAAAGAATCCTGTGAGCCCTATCAACATGTAATAGTGATCTGTAATGTCACCTGAAGCATGTACATGATGATAAAGACAAACCAGATAGCATACTATCATCTCGAGTAAGACTGTCCTACCGGTATAGGTCCTCCCTCAATCATTTAAATCACGTGCCTGCGATCCAATAATTGAATTGAGGGCACTATAGCCAACGATCTCCCACTTGCACTTAAGAATAATTATTGCGGTGTCGCATACTCACAGCCCGTGTGATACCGAACACCCAACTCCTTTACTAATCAGTTTCACAAAACTCGTTTGTAAAACTATTGCGTTCGAGAAATAGCCTCAGTGAGTGGATCCGCCCTAATGTTTCTTTTTATGTCTCTCTTTATCTCAAGTTCGCGGAGAAAGCCATCTCCCGAAGTGAGCATTACCTGTCTTAGAATATGTTTGGATATCTGATGGGACCCAGTTCATAAATGAACTCCAAATCCAGTTTACTTCTTAGATTGTATCGTCAACTGAATTTAATCAGTATCCTGCGTCATGCCACCCCCAATATCCGCTTGGACCACCTGTCCAAACTACTGCCCCTCGTCAAGAGGGAAAAATATAACTCTAGCATTCACTCTGTCATCCAGGTCACCTTGGAAGCCTGGAATGATAATCGTCTCCCGAAGGGGGCTGTCGTTATCAAATCCCTAGAGCATCCACTTATGTTCATAAGCTGCTTCCGAAAGTTTCTCCAGGATTGGATTAATATATCAACTTATTGCATCTAGTGCAAAAACAGTATCTGGTGTGGTACTTGACATCTCATGATTGACTCAATTGCTTAAGCAAATGATTTGCCAATCATGCACATCCCTCTTCCCTTTAGTCTGTAAGACAGCTTTAGAAAGGGTGAGTCCATCACCTGCAGGTACACCACCATGTCAGGAGTCGTCCAGTCTAAAACACCTTTAGAATACTGTCTATGTACCCGAATTAGGAAACTACCCAAATTTAGATCTAAAACTATAAATCTAGTAACCAGAATGCCAGATATAATATTCATATCCCTTGTGGAGAAACCACTGTGTGACAACCACAGTATAACCGATTGTAGTATAGCAATTTCACTTCCTACAAAGTGCATATCATCCAAATACCAGGACATACCACCCTACTACCTTCTTAACAGATCCATCTCCTATTCTGATGAAGTCAAAGCCTATGAATGTCACATCAAAAAATAAATGATCTATCTCCGCTATATGTGCTTTAGTCTATAAATGACATAAACTGCTTGTCCACTATGCTTCCGCTGCTCCAACTGACTACAACAACCCTCTGGCAGAGTCATATACACGTGCACTTCTAAAGCTAGTTTAGAATGATGCTATACTCATCCTCCTATCGGGTCTCATAGTCTAGAACAGCAGTAATGGCAAGTCTGGGTAAACAAGAACCTCCGTGTCACCGTCTTTGAGGATACCGAAGTACCTCTCGGGTGTCTGAGATTACCCACCATATCTGCGGAGTGGCTAATGGAATGTCAAACCTGATTGAATCTTTAGGCTCTATTAAATTTTCAGTAATCGTTTGTGGTTCTGGAATCACTTCCAGTTCTACCATACTCCCACTACTGTTTTCTGAAAAAATCCATTTTACTAAAACTGTGGCAAGTCAAGAACAACATCACTATTGATCTTCCAAATGGTAGAAAGTTACCCCTCGTCATAGACTGGGATAACCCATAAACTGCCATTACAGAAACGTGCCTTGAGTTATCCAAAGTCCGGTTTTAAGCATAAGCCGGACAGCTCCATATACCTTAACATCGTTAAGATATGAACCATTCTATATATAATATAGAAATATAGGCATAGATTTAATTGGAACCAGATTCAAATCATGCAGCTGTCTCCAGTGCATGTCAACTAAATGGAAGGAGGCCTATCAGCATTACTCAACTTAGGAGTGCATCCAGATATGAGTAACCTGAAAGAGAATCTAGTTCTCTAAACCATTACTATCAACTGAATAGCAAACATAAGTATCTACATCTTCAATCACCTTGAAGAATTCTGATACTTGCAACACATGGTTCTCTACTTTATTCTTGTACCTATAACTTCTCCATACTTGGACCTTGTATTTCTACGAAACGTTTGTCTAGAACTGGAGAAGTCACAAGTAAACAGATATAGTACGAGTACCAACCCTTTTGTCCTTATGGACACTAGACAACATACAATACTTTGTATAAATTTCCTGAGTTGAATAACTCAAACCCTGTACGTCGTAGGTTGAAAACTATACTATGGTTAAGAAGAATTACACCGTTGTTTAATGCTCCTTACCTAACCATCAACTGATATAGGTAAATGTCATGGACATAATTTCAAAAAGTTATATCTCACTTTATAAAATAAACGTACAGATATATCAATTTGAAATTGGTGCATAACAATGGATATTCAAAACCAAAAATTTGCCGTCAGGCAAAACCCCAGGCGATTTCCTCAAATATCACCAATTACAACGAAGTCCGATATAATGAGGATGATCACCTAATTCCTAATAACTTACTCCCACTCATCATCTGTAAACCCATAAAGATGTGAGAAACAAATATGGTAAATACATACCCTAGAGCAAGGATCTAATTAGGAAATCAGTTTTCAATTGACAACGGACAGTGAAACTGAAACATGAAAATGTTTCGAAGGGGTAGTCAGGTATTCCTAGTAATGCCTCTTCCATTGTCCAGATTCATGACTGTAACCGTATATTTCTTTGCCATCTGTCCAAATACCTTTATTTGTCTTTACTCATTACCTTCTTTACACCACCGTTGGGCCAAATGGTTTTCTTCCTTCCCTACCATTCGGCACCAGCCTATGGTTTGGAAGAAGACTATCCAATAAGCGTAATAGGTGTACTCTCCTAATCCTAGGAGCCCTCGCAACCTGAGAGAAGGTAAAGATAAAAGACAACTGAATAATCCTTATTCTATTTCTCCTGAACCAGAATCCATTCTCGAACTGGAACAAGTTCCTTTGAGTACGATGGATTATCCAATAACTGTGGATCTTCGTAGTGATACGGGGTGTTCTAGAGAAAATCAAAGGTGAAGTAGGAGTGGCGATGAAATGCGTGGTTTGGTCGTGAATGATAGTATTCGCAATTTACTTTGCCCTCTTTCTAATCCCTTTATCTGTCTTTACTTATTATCTTATGTACACCACACTTAAGCTAATTGGTTTTCTTCCTTCCCCACCTTTTGACACATGCCTATGGTTTGGAAGAAGACTATCCAATAAGCGCAATAGGTGTACCCTCTCCTAATCCTAGGAGCCCTCTCAACCTGAGAGAAGCTAAAAGGAAAAGACAACTGAATAGTCCTATTCAATTTCTCCGGAACCGAAAACCATCCTCGAATCTGAAACAAGTTTCTTCGAGTTCGTATGTAACTATACGATGGTCATATCCAATAACTGTGGATCTTCGTAGTGATACGGAATGTTCCGGAGAAATGCAAAGGGTAAAAGTAGAAGTGGCAATGAAGTATGCAACTCTGACAATCCAAAAGTCAATGTGTTTTAAAAAGGTTCGGTTAACTTGGTTACCGAGTTATAGTCTAGGGTCGGGCCATGGTCGCTGCCAAAGAGAGAGAGAAAAGAAACACTCTGAGTGCCCTCTAACCTAGATCAGAATGGTCAACACTTTATCTAATCAGGATCTCTCCCACTGTATCCTCAAATTCTCCTCCAAACCTGAAAGAAGAATTAGTCGGGATCATCTAAAATCACCCGAGGAGTAAACCAACTCATCAGTGGGTATCGGGATCCAACTATCATCGCATGATAACCTGATGGAATCCACTCAAGTTATCACACTCCAGAAGGTATGCGCATGCCTCGTAAGTTTCCTGTATGTTTGAAACTCCCGATGTGATTTCTACCCCATGCTCTTATGACCTTGACGAAGGCCAATATATCATGAGTCACATGTCAAGTTCTACCCGTCATTGTCCAGGTTAATTTGAACCCACCCGTACATACCCTTGACGAAGGCCAAAATAGTAGTACGACTGTCCCAAACCAACGCATCTGCCTATGTAACAGAAAAGTAACAAATAGCTAACATACACTATGCCGTGACGAAGGCCAACAAACATAGTATGAATACTAGGTGCTACCCGTCTGAAATGACGGAGGGCTACAAATGTTTTTTAGCGAAAAACCATTAACGTAATGAACTTGATATCGTTGAAGGAACCGGATAGCTTTTTATAAATATATAGTGGCAAAAACCTTTGCTAAAGAGGTCACTCCCGGTGAAGGGATCTCGGCTCTTTCCTCGTAGAATGAGGTGCAGGATATTCCCACTGAATATCGCGATGCAAAGCAAAAAGTAATCGACTGGCCACAACCCGAAGATACGGAACGTGACTGGCACTTAGATTACGAGACGTCTAAAGGCGTAACGTAAGCTAAGTCAGCTAAATCCCAGAAAATCTAAACCAAAATCAACAAGAGTGAAGGAAAACCTTTTATGAAAACGATTTTAAACCATTTAAGTTGTATTAATCCCTATTTTAAAAACATCAAAAATTTTCGAAAATTTCGGCAGAGTCTCCTTTGTAAATACTGGCCCCCAAAATGGGTACAACAAGATATATAAACATGTAATGAAATAATGGCATCCCCAAGTGGGAGCTAGCTCTTCGCCCAAGACGGATCACAACAACACGCAATATATATGTAATATCAAGAAAATAAGCATAAAGAAATGCAAAAAATAAGAAAAACACAACGTCGGCTCAAGTGAGCTCGACCCCAGAGAAACCACATATACACAAATCTCTCAGTCTCATCACTAGGTCGCATATACAAAATAAGAAGTGGTAGATAGAGAATACTAGATACAATAATAGTAAAAAAGGAAAAAGGTGTCCTCGCAACCCACCTAAGAGCAATGTCGCGAGTCTGAGCAAAGAAGCCAATGAAAAGATACGCCCGCCGCTACAAGGCTGACGGGTCCGACCTGCAAGACACTGTGGCACAACGGGGGTGAGTTGCCAGCTCGTGAGTAGAAAATAACATCTAATAAGGCTATCGTAAGAATGCACGCGATGCGTCACACCCTGCACATCTAAGTATGATGCAATGTGACTAATATGTATGCACATGGATGCAAAATCAATACGAAATCTTTAAGTGTTTAAATACGATTATCTCTGCATTCTTAACTTAGAAAAATATCGGTACAATAGTCAAGATACCATCAATGAAATCATCCGAAAACCGTGTCAAGCATCGACACCAAATATGGAAGTATATCTGTCTCAATGTCTCACTATATCAATATCTCAATACATCGGGCTCCATCAGTCCGGATCGGCCCATATCATCAATCTCACGACAACGGTCAGTATCCTCCGGATATCCGCCGCAGCAAACATCACCGGTAGGTAGTCTTCCCCTGCCAGGCTCATCGTCTACAACTCGATCTTCTTGCCCCGAGGTACCATACCGGGCCTACCATATACCCGAGACAGTTCATCCACTCCTGGAATCGGGTCTCAAAATCCAACAGAAAACATGAAAACTCATGGTGGAAGACACATACATCATGAGAAAACCGCAACTTTATATTAAAATGATAATAATAAGGTTTTGTTAAATTCTTGCGGTTTTCCCCAAAATCCAGAAATCTCATCAATACTGAAATCCTCAAGAAAATCATAATACCCAACATGTTGTATATAATAAATGCTTATGATATCAAAGGTATGCAATGCGATTTATGACTAGGAATCTATATAAGCATGACGATGAAGTGAGGTATTTACATGCTATGCAATTCAATGTATCATGTATAATGCAAGTGTTTGATACTGAACTAAGCAGGTTCTACAGTGCTCATGGCATGGCAATTATCAAAGGTGTGTGTTCACATGAATAATGCGCGTGCAACATGAGCCAATGGTAATGGTGTAAGTGTCCTAAGAGGTGATATCACACATAGGTATATAGATAACCATGCAATGCCAGCAGACGAACAACTAGAAAGATATACGTATGAATGAGATGGTTAACTAACTAGCTATGGATATAGTGTACAAGTAATAAAGTGATCCTAACTATGGGGCATCTCACTTCATCCAGACGATTTCCCCATTGATGTATACATCTACTCACCTGGACGCCTCGCTAATCTGATCCAACCACCGCTTTGCCTTTGCACGCCACGTCCGATGTTTCCGCAACCAATCCTAAAATTGCATAACACACAACATAAGATTACACCTCATGAAATAACGCAAGTCACAATATGAAAAGATCAACGTCCACAAGTTAGGCACAACGTGCACTAGGTGCGCGGAACACACACGAAAACCACTAAAACCTTAACTAAAATCGTCGTTTCGGAGCAACCGTCAAAACTAAAACCCGATTAAACCAAATTCCGCATTCGCACACCCTAAAAGTCATAGGAGATGCTAATAGTATCGCCAAGATAACGTAATTAATTCACCACTTAATTTTATGAAAAACCTAGTAAGCACTAACAACTCCATTCGATGCAAACATCGTGGATTAACGATATAGCGATCACAAACTAGCATAAATTTCCAAACTAACCCACTAGATGGCCACAACACTAACTTTAACCCATTTACCATACTTTAAACCCTAATTACAAAATCAATCCTTTTCTTGAATTTCAAAAAAACAAGCAATTACGATGAAATTAACACTTTAAAATTCTAAATTAGCATATTTAAACTACCAATTAACCATTTGATTAGAAATTATACCTCCCAAGCTTGAACCCTAGCTTGCACTAGCCTCCAAAGACACCTCCTTTCACCATGTTTTAAACTACTTTGGGTTTGAGAAGAGGTAGAATAGGGATTTGTTTTGAATTAGTGAAGGATTTTGTGGATTTTTGTGGATTTTTGAATGAATTTTGAAGCAAAAGAATTAGGGAAAATGGGAGGGCTGCAGCAGGTTTAGTTTCGGCCAAGGGGGAGTGGGGAAGGTGTGAGTGAGAGTGTGTAGAAAATTCCATGTAAAAAGTATCTCTCAAGTTCATTTAATGCTTTCACATCAATTCTTTTTCAAAAAAAATCCAATTTCATTTATTTTTGAACCATAAAACAACTAGATTTGGAAAAACTTGATAAAATTTTTGTTACTACTAGATTTTAGTTTATAATGGTTCCTAAGTATGTAATTTACCCATTTAAATTTGTATTTATCACTAATTTAATGTATATTTAAAAGCTTAAAATAATATTAAAAATTAATTAATTAAGGAAAAAAATTTAAATGACTAGAAATTTTTAAGTGACAATTAATTAACCAATTACTAGCAATTTCTTATCTAAATTTTGTATAATTAGGCCTATATTGAAAAAATAATTATTTTGACATTTTACGGAAAATACTGTTTATTTTACCGATTATCGAAAAATTACCTAAACGATATTCAAAGCGTTACAATCTTCCCCCCTTAAAGAAATGTGGTCCCCGAATTTAAAATTTAACTACACGTACCTTCAAAAAGATGGGGATATTTCTTCCTCATCTCGTCCTCGGTCTCCCAGATGACCTCCTCGCTGTTCGGGCCACGCCAAAGAACCTTGACGGACGGTATAACCTTCGACCTCAATTTCTTCACCTGCCGATCCAAAATGACCACCGGCTGCTCGGTGAATGAAAGATCGCGCTCCAGCTGGATCGTCTGGTGCTGAATCGCATGGGAAGGGTCATGAAGGTACTTGCGGAGTATCGAAACATGGAACACGGGGTGAATATCTGGGAAGCTGGGCGGAAGAGCCAACCGATAAGCCACCGAACCGACAAGCTCTAGGATCTCGAAGGGACCAACATATCTAGAACTAAGCTTCCCTTTTCGCCCGAATCTTATCACGCCCTTCATCGGAGAGACCCTCAGGAAAACATGATCGCCAACAGCGAACTCGAGTCGGCGACGGCGCCTGTCAGCATATGATTTCTGCCTACTCTGTGCTGCCATCATCCTATCTCGAATTAGTTGGATCTTTTCTGTCGTCTCCTGTACGATCTGTGGCCCCAAAATACTGCTCTCCCTGAGCTCTGTCCAACAGACGGGCAATCAACATCTCCTCCCATATAAAGCCTTGAAAGGTGACATCTGAATCGTCTCTTGGAAGCTATTATTGTAGGAGAACTCGATCAAGAGCAAATGACGATCCCAGCTACCACCGAAATCTAAGACACAAGATCTGAGCATGTCCTCAAGAGTCTGAATAGTACGCTCTGACTGACCATAAGTCTGTAGATGAAAAGCTGTGCTAAAACTCAATCGGGTGCCCAAAGCCTCCTGAAGTTTCTGCCATAATCGGCTGGTAAACTGGGTGCCCCGGTCGGACACGATGCAAGTCGGGACGCCATGCAGTCGCACGATCTCATCAATATAAACCTGGGCATACTGAGCAAATCCAAAAGTGGTCTTCACTGGCAGGAAGTGAGCCGCTTTCGTCAGTCGATCCACAATCACCCAAATAGAGTCATACCCTCGACTGGTCCTGGGTAGACCCACAATGAAGTCCATGGAGACCTGTTCCCACTTCCACTCAGGAATGGGCAAAGGCTGTAACTCGCCGGCTGGCTTCTGGTGCTCGGCCTTGACTTACTGAAAAGTCAGGCATCTCGATACAAAGTCTGTAACATCCTTCTTCATCTCGTCCCACCAGTAAACCTCTCTCAAATCACGATACATCTTGGTGGAACCTGGATGCACACTGTACACTAATCTATGTGCCTCCTCAAGAATATCACGCCTCAGTCCCTCAGAATCTGGTACGCACAGTCGAGTCCCAAATCGAAGTATCTCCTGATCATCAATCACGAACTTGGAAACTCTGCCCTGCCGAATCTGCTCGATAATCTCTAAAATACGGGCATCACCGGACTGTGCCTCGCGGATACGGTCAAGTAACTGTGGGCGTGCTCTGAAATGAGTCAGCTGTCCCCCTGTAGGAGTAAACTCGACCTGCACTCTGTTGTCACATAAAACCTGCCAATCCGCCGTCGACTACATCTGTACTGTGCTCAAACAAGATAAGCTACCTCCGGGCCTCCTACTCAAAGCATCTGCCACCACATTCGCCTTGCCCGAATGGTAAAGAATATCGCAGTCATAGTCTTTTACCAACTCCATCCAATGGCATTGTCTCAGATTTAGATCTCGCTGCTGAAAGATATACTTCAAGCTCTTGTGGTCAGTGAATATCTGGTACGACTCGCCGTATAGGTAATGTCTCCAGATCTTAAGTGCAAATACCACTGCAGCCATCTCTAAATCATGAGTGGGGTAGTTCTGTTCATGTTTCCTCAACTGTCGAGAAGCATACGCGATAACTCTGTCGTGCTGCATCAATACACAGCCCAGCCCCACTCAAGAAGCGTCACAATATACCACGAAACCGCCCGATCCTGAAGGCAATGACAACACTGGTGCAGTAGTCAGACGAGTCTTCAACTGCTGGAAGCTATCCTTACATGCCTCGGTCCAATCAAAAGGAACCCCCTTCCGGGTCAACCCGGTCAACGGTGCAGCAATACGGGAGAAATCCTGGTCAAAACGTCGATAATAGCCAGCTAGACCTAGAAAGCTGCGAACCTCTGTAACTGATACCGGTCTGGGCCAACGCTGCACTGCCTCGATCTTCTTCGAGTCCACACAAATAACATCTCTCGTCACCACATGACCCAAGAAGTCGACACTGTCTAGACAAAATGCGCACTTGGAAAATTTGGCGACAAGCTGATGCTCTCTCAAAGTCTGTAATGTGATACGCAAGTGCTGCTCATGCTCCTCCCGGCTCCGAGAATAAACCAAGATGTCGTCGATGAAATCAATGATGAACTGATCAAGATACGGCCTGAATAAACGGTTCATCAAGTCCATAAATGCTGCTGGGGCATTGGTGAGCCCGAACGACATCACCAAGAACTCATAATGACCATATCGTGTACGGAAAACGGTCTTCGGAATATCCTCCTTCCGAACCCGCAACTGGTGATAACCTGACCGTAAATCAACCTTCAAGAAATACCCTGCACCCTGGAGCTGATCGAATAAGTCGTCAATGCGGGGTAGGGGATATCTGTTCCGCACAGTAACCCGGTTCAGCTGACGATAATCAATGCATAAGCGCATACTGTCGTCCTTCTTCTTAACAAACAGGACGGGAGCACCCTAAGGTGACACATTCAGTCGGATAAGCCCCTTATCCAACAAGTCCTGCAACTGATCCTTCAGCTCTCTAAGCTCCGCCGGGGCCATCTGATAAGGCGGTATAGAAATAGGCCCCGTGCCGGGGATCAAGTCAATGCAGAACTCAATCTCGCGCTCTGGCGGCAGACCAGGCAGCTCGTCAGGGAATACATCAGAAAACTCTCTCACAACAGGGAACTGGTCCAACGGAACCTCTGCGGCGCTAGTATCAAAAACATAGGCTAAGAATCCCTAACACCCTTTCCGCAAGAGCTAACTAGCGCGAAGATAAGAAATCAAGCTGGGAAGGGTAGCGCTACGATCTCCCTGAATAACAAGAACCGGTTCACCAGGAAAACTGAATCTGATTGCCTTCTCACGGCAGTCCACGGATGCATAACAGGTGGCTAACCAGTCCATACCAAGAAGAACGTCGAAGTCTACCATATCAAGGAGAATCAAATCAACTAAAGAATCTCTCTCCCCGATACGAACGGGACACGATCGGTACACAAAACGAGCAGAAAACGACTCGCCTACCGGAGTAATGACAACAAGCGGCTGATCTAACGAAGAAGACTCTCGGCCCAACCTCGGTGAAAAGTATGTGGATACATAAGAATGTGTGGAGCCTGGATCAAATAATACCCATGCATCAAAAGAACATACTGGCAGAGTACCTATCACTACGGCATTGGATGCCTGCGCATCGTGAGGGGTCAAAGCGAACACTCAGGCCTATCCACCACTAATAGCTGGCTGTCCCCTACCTCTGCCTTTGCCTCTGCCTCTGTCGCCTCGTTTTCTCTGAGCAGGACCGCTACGCCCACAACCTCTAGGAGCATCTACCTGGCGTGGAGCATCATCAGGGGTAGGAAGTAGAGCTTTCTGAGGAGGTGGTGAAGGTGGTAAGGTCACATGTGGCACTGTCGCCGCGCCCTGGCGCCCCATGGTACAGTCTCTGACACGATGGTACTAACTCCCGCACCGAAAACATCCTGGCGACGACTGCTGGGTCTGCGGATATGAACCAAATAACTGACCCCGTCTCAATCCTTTGCCGCTGCCATCTCCCGGAAAGAACCTGTCATGGTGTCTACCCATCTGCCGCTGGGCTGGCATATCGGTACGAATCCTCTTCGGTCCAGAAACGACCGGAGTCTCAGAAATGAGCTCCTCCAAAAGTAAGGCCGCATCCATCGCAGCTGCGTATGTGTCAAAGTGCTGGGTGCCGATGGCAAGGAATAACTATGTGTCAAGTCCTCGCACAAACCTCTTTATCCTCTTCTCTTCAGTGTCTACTAGGTACGAAGCATATCGGGACAACTGAGTAAACTGTATATCATACTCGGACACTGTCATCCTAGGAGTCTTGCGCAAAGACTTAAAACTACGGGCTTTGGCATCTCGGACACTCTCCGGAAGAAAACGGGCAAGAAATGCAGCTGTGAACTTGTCCCAAGTCATAAAAGGTAGACCTGCAGCTCGGCCTCTCTCTACTGAATCGTACCACGTCTGGGTAAGGCCCTCCAGACGAAAACTTGAGAACTCCACCCATTTATCATCAGAACACCTCAACGAACGGCAAATCCTAGCCATCCTATCAAGAAATGCCTGCGAGTCCTCTGTCACATCCGTGCCGGTAAAAGATGGAGGTCTCAGCCTCATAAACTCCTGTAATGATATGGGGATAGTCGTAGTAGTAGCAGGAGCAACAGTCTGGGCAACAGGTATAATCGTGGTCTGTGCGGTGGAAGGAACGTCCTCGAATCTATGTGCCCGACTGGACTCAACAAAAGATGCCATCATCTGTCGCAACTCCTGCATATCGGCCTCTAATCTGGCAATACGGTCGGGAGAAGGCGGATCAGTCTGACCCTGAGGGGTAGGTGTATCTTCCCGTCGATCCTCGCCTCAGACGAGCCCGCTCAAAGCTCATTCCTAACGGCAGCCCGCTGAGCTCTCGTAGTCTTTGGCGGCATCGAAGCTGGAATAAGAAACAGGAGCGATAAGAACATTGCAATTGAATCAAGGGATGCATGGAATAAAGGAGGAAATATAAGCAATTATGCCCTAAGGTCACTTAGGCGGAGTACCATATCGTAAGTATGCCGCGGAACATACTCACGCTACGCCACTCTGCTTAAGTCACCTACTCCATCTACCAAGGGTCGTCCTACACTCAGAAAGGTAAAACCTAACGCTCTGATACTAAATTTGTCATGACCCAAAGGTACGGAACGTGACTGGAACTTAGATTACGAGACGTCTAATGGCGTAACGTAACCTAAGTCAGCCAAAGCCCAGAAAATCTAAACCAAAATCAACAAGAGTGAAGGAAAACCTTTTATGAAAACAATTTTAAACCATTTAAGTTGTATTAATCCCTATTTTAAAAACATCAAAATTTTCCGAAAATTTCGGCAGAGTCTCCTTTGTAAATACTAGCCCCCAAAATGGGTACAACAAGATATATAAACCCGTAATGAACTAATGGCATCCCCAAGCGGGAGCAAGGTCTTCGCCCAAGTCGGATCACAACCACACGCAATATATATGTAATATCAAGCAAATAAGCATAAAGAAATACAAAAAATAAGAAAAACACGACGTCGGCTCAAGTGAGCTCGACCCCAGGGAAACCATATATACACAATCTCTCAGTCTCATCATTAGGTCGCATATACAAAATAAGAAGTGGTAGATGGAGAATACTAGATACAATGATAGTACAAAAAGACAAAAGTGTCCTCGCAACCCACCTAAGAGCAAAGTAGCGAGTCTGAGCAAAGAAGCCAATGAAAGGATACGCCCGCCGCTACAAGGCTGACGGGTCCGACCTGCAAGACACTGTGGCACAACGGGGGTGAGTTGCCAGCTCGTGAGTAGAAAATAACATCTAATAAGACTATCGTAAGAATGCACGCAATGCGTCACACCCTGCACATCTAAGTATGATGCAATGCGACTAATATGTATGCACATGGATGCAAAATCAATACGAAATCTTTAAGTGTTTAAATACGATTATCTCTGCATTCTTAACATAGAAAAATATCGGTACAATAGTCAAGATACCATCAATGAAATCATCCGAAAACCGTGTCAAGCATCGACACCAAATATGGAAGTATATCTGTCTCAATGTCTCACTATGTCAATATCTCAATACATCGGGCTACGTCAGTCCGGATCGGCCCATATCATCAATCTCACGACAACAGTCGGTATCCTCCGGATATCCGCCGCGCCAGACATCACCGGTAGGTAGTCTTCCCCTGCCAGGCCCATCGTCTACAACTCGATCTTCTTGCCCCGAGGTACCATACCGAGCCCACCATGTACCCGAGACGATTCATCCACTCCTCGAATCGGGTCTCGAAATCCAACAGAAAACATGAAAACTCATGGTGGAAGACACATACATCATGAGAAAACCGTAACTTTATATTAAAAATGATAATATAGCGCGCTCATCCGGTCTAACGCTATACGGAAATAAGCTTTTGTTAAATTCTTGCGGTTTTCCCCAAAATCCAGAAATCTCATCAATACTGAAATTCTCAAGAAAATCATAATACCCAACATGTTGTATATAATAAATGCTTATGATATCAAAGCTATGCAATGTGATTTATGACTAGGAATCTATATAAGCATGACGATGAAGTGAGGTATATACATGCTATGCAATTCAATGTATCACGTATGATACAAGTGTTTGATACTGAACTAAGCAGGTTTTACAGTGCTCGTGGCATGGCAATTACCAAAGGCGTGTGTGTTCACATGAATAGTGCGCGTGCAACATGAGCCAATGGTAATGGTGTACGGGTCCTAAGAGGTGATATCACACATAGGTATATAGATAACCATGCAATGCCAGCAGACGAACAACTAGAAAGATATACGTATGAATGAGATGGTTAACTAACTAACTATGCATATAGTGTGCAAGTAATAAAGTGATCCTAACTATGGGGTGCCTCGCGCCATCCAGACGATTTCGCCATAGATGTATACATCTACTCACCCGGACGCCTCGATAATCTGATCCAACCATCGCTTTGCCTTTGCGCGCCGCGTCCGATGTTTCCGCAACCAATCCTAAAATTGCATAACACACAACATAAGATTACACCTCATGAAACGACGCAAGTCACAATATGAAAAGATCAACGTCCACAAGTTAGGCACAACGTGCACTAGGTGCGCGGAACACACACGAAAACCACTAAAACCTTAACAAAAATCGTCGTTTCGGAGCAACCGTCAAAACTAAAACCCGATTAAACCAAATTCCACATTCGCACACCCTAAAAGTCATAGGAGATGCTAATATTATCACCAAGATAACGCAATTAATTCACCACTTAATTTTATGAAAAACCTAGTAAGCACTAACAACTCCATTTCGATGCAAACATCGCGGATTAACGATATAGCGATCACAAACTAGCATAAATTTCCAAACTAACCCACTAGATGGCCACAACACTAACTTTAACCCATTTACCATGCTTTAAACCCTAATTACAAAATCAATCCTTTTCTTGAATTTCAAAAAAACAAGCAATTACTATGAAATTAACACTTTAAAATTCTAAATTAGCATATTTAAACTACCAATTAACCATTTGATTAGAAATTATACCTCCCAAGTTTGAACCCTAGCCTGCACTAGCCTCCAAAGACACCTCCTTTCACCATGTTTTAAACTACTTTGGGTTTGAGAAGAGGTAGAATAGGGATTTATTTTGAATTAGTGAAGGATTTTGTGGATTTTTGAATGAATTTTGAAGCAAAAGAATTGGGGAAAATGGGGGGGCTGCAGCAGGTTTAGTTTCGGCCAAGGGGGCGTGGGGGTGGTGTGAGTGATAGTGTGTAGAAAATTCCATGTAAAATGTATCTCTCAAGTTCATTTAATGCTTTCACATCAATTCTTTTTCAAAAAAATTCCATTTTCATTTATTTTTGAACCATAAAACAACTAGATTTGGAAAAACTTGATAAAATTTTTGTTACTACTAGATTTTAGTTTGTAATGGTTCCTAAGTATGTAATTTACCCATTTAAATTTGTATTTATCACTAATTTAATGTATATTTAAAAGCTTAAAATAATATTAAAAATTAATTAATTAAGGAAAAAAATTTAAATGACTAGAAATTTTTAAGTGACAATTAATTAACCAATTACTAGCAATTTCTTATCTAAATTTTGTATAATTAGGCCTATATTGAAAAAATAATTATTTTGACATTTTACGGAAAATACTGTTTATTTTATCGATTATCGAAAAATTACCTAAACGATATTCAAAGCGTTACACGACTATAGTGAAATTATTACCCTGACACAAACTTTTTCCCAAAGGGTCACACCCGATGAAGGGATCTCGGCCCTTGCCTCGTCGAATGAGGTGCTGGATATTCATAACCGAATACCGCTATGCAAAACAAATGAAAACGTCCTTGTAATAACAGCTTTTGAAAATTGTTCCAACAATATCGAATAGGTATGTTTTCCTTACATTGATATGAATCAATGCAGTCCCATCAATTAATAACACCACAAAAGAACGAAAATATAATGTACGTATATGCCATCCGCATTCGCCACCGGGTCCTGTCATCACCCGTTAGGTTACTTAACTAACGACAGAGCGGGAACTAGACTAGCGCGGGTGTAAAACATATGTAAGTCCATGTCTCGCACTCCACGTATTCGCGGGGAGGCGAAATATATGAAAAACAATTATCAAAGATTCGTAACACGGACTTAAGAACACGCATCGTGTCTAAACCATTACTAGCAAACTACGAGAGGTTTAACTACTCTGATTCGAAATTATACCTCACGTTACTTGTCCTTCGGGTCTTCATCGCTGTCCTCCACACCTCGTCGGCTCTATAGAACATGAGTACCTCAACGGCCTCCTCCAGTCAAAGACGATCCACCCAAGAGTCTATAGTCCGAGCTTCTATCTCGAATCTGAGATAATTACGGCTTCTAGTTTGCTAATCTAGAAATCCTAGAGGGTGTAAAGTATTTAGATGAATTACTTAGTCATTTAAACCCTAGGATTCTCAACTCATGAGAGCTTTTAGGGTTTGAGGAAGAAGATGAAGACTTGAGGAGAGAGAAAGCTTTTGTGATAATCATAATGAATAATACTCATGAAAGAATATAATGAAGCATACAAATATCTCTTGATAAATATCTAGAAATATCTTGTAAGCTTCATTTAATCCTAAGGGTGAATCTCCTCATCAATCATTAAGCATTTAATGAAAACCTACACCTCATCTCTCCACATCATTTGTGTTTAATTCAAAAGAAATAAATACAAATGAGACACCTTCTTCTAGAAGCTTCCCGATAAATTACGAGACTGCCCCTCCCATCCGTATTTCCGAAAAAAACGGATAATTATTGACTGAATAAATCCATCTGTATAATACTAGAATCTGGTTTAAACCAAAGCCCGCTAGTATTATCTGCCCGATCATAGTATGTGCACAAGTGTATATAAGTGATCGCGGCCCTGCCGTAAAACCATACGGTCTCTACACCTTTTACCCGGTGCAAGGAAACTCTCTGTGTGGGACTCTAAAGACTCGACACTACGCTGGCAGTGGGTTTAACCACAGGCCGCAAGCGGTACTAGCTGTACGTAACGGTCCCCAGGTAGAAGTCGATAAGAAGGAAGATGAGGAAACCCATCCGAACTCCTACTGAGCCTGATGTGACAATCTCTGTACAGTCTGGTCTGTTCGTCTAGGACTATCGCATATCGGGCCTAGGGGGTGGTAAACGTCAGACCCCTAATAGCGGTATAAATCGTGTCGGAGTGAATCCCATTACACCTTGAGAAACTACTGGAACCTACCAGTAAATCTCGTTTGCCCTGGCCAGGGACTTTGCGTAATGGCTTTCCATACACAGCGCGATATCAACCCCCAATACCGGAAGAAACGAATCATGTCTAACCGCCACTGCCTCCAAGTGCTTCGGGACTGCACCCAACTACTACCTGTTTGCACGACTCCTTTGAGCCATGGTAGGGTAGTAATCTAAGAACAGTGGGAACACACCTGAGGCTAAGTAGCAGTGTCAAGTCGACGGACTAAGCTGTACTCATATCACCTGGGAACTGCAATCTGACGATGGGTATAAAACCAACCTGTAGTTCCCGGCAAGTCCTGTCCGGTGTGCCCGTAACCTAACAAGCACCTGCATACTATCTCCAGTACGATGTACTGATGGCTGTGGGACAGACCATTTCTCTATACTGGGATGAGAAGCGTATACACCAGTCTACTCCGGAGTAACGATGCCCCATTTCGATAATCCTACGACCAGGAACCTGTAAAGGATGTTTCTTATAGACTACCCAGCCCCCACTAATGTGACTGCCATCACAACACCGGTAATCAAGCAAAGATCCTAAGGGCTCTACTAATATGTATAAGCGATACGTTAAAAGAAACATATGCACATATTAAAGTAGACACAAACCAAGTAGCACATTACCATTTTTAGCAAGACTGTCAATACAACTGTGAATATCCCAAGCTTCCATTAAGCAATATACAAACTAGTATGATACAGTAATGGCCTCTAGGGCATAAACACAAACAATCTCCCACTTGCACTAGGGCCATGTACTGGCATATCGCAGACCTATCATCTGAGGAATGGACATAGGGAATGGATCAACAGTGTTATTCTCCGTATCTACTCTCTTCACCTCGATCTACCGGCGATCTACGATCTCCTTGATCAGGTGATACCGCCTTAAGATGTGTCTGGACTTCTGATGGGACCTGGGTTCCTTCGTTAAAGCTATAGCGCCGTTGTTGTCGCAATACAGAGGTATTGGATCAACACTGGTAGGAACCACCTGAAGTTCTGTTAGGAACTTCTTCATCCAGACAGCTTCTTTTGTAGTATCGCAAGCAGCTATGTACTCCGCTTCCATCGTTGAGTCAGCAACGGTGTCCTGCTTGGAACTCTTCGAACAGACCTCCCCTCCATTGAGGGTAAAGACATAACCCGACATGGACTTGGAGTCATCCTTGTCACTCTGGAAGCTAGAGTCAGCAAAGGCCTCGATCTGGAGGTATTTTCCGCCATACACCAAGAACATCTCCTTAGTCCTCCTCAGGTACTTGAGAATGTTCTTTACTGCTATCCAGTGCTTCTCCCCTGGGTTTTCCTGATACCGTCTTACAACGCTCAATGCGTTTGCTATATCTGGTCCGGTACATAATATCGCATACATTATAGAGCCTACCGCAGAAGCATAGGGTATAATCGACATGCGAGCCCTTTCCAAATCAGTCTTGGGAGACATCTCTTTGGAGAGGGTGATTCTGTGACAAGCCGGTAGGTTACCGCGCTTAGAATCTTCCATACTGAATCTTTTCAATATGGTGTCTATGTACCTGGACTGTGATAGTCCCAACATTCTCTTTGATCTATCACGATAGATCTGGATCCCCGGAATGTAGGTGACATCACCCAGGTCCTTCATGGAGAACTTCTGTGACAAGAATCCTTTGACTGACTGTAGCATAGGAATATCATTTCCTATTAGGAGAATGTCATCCACGTACAAGACGAGGAATACTACAGCTCTCCCTACAATCCTACTGTATATGCATGGTTCATCTGGATTCTTGATAAAGTTGAATTCTTTAACAGTATCATCAAAACAGATGTTCCAACTCCACGATTCCTGCTTTAGTCCATAAATGGAATTAAGCAACTTACACACTTTACTGCTGCTCCCACTCTGAATGAATCCCTATGGCTGATCCATATAGACGCACTCTTCCAAATTACCATTTAGAAAGGCCGTCTTTACGTCTATCTGCCAAATCTCATAATCATGGAAGGCAGCAATGGCAAGAAGGACCCGAATGGATTTGAGCATAGCCACTGGAGAAAAAGTTTTATCATAGTCCAAACCAGGTCTTTGACGAAAGCCCTTTGCACCAAGTCTAGCCTTATAGGTTTCAACCTGTCCATCTACATCAATCTTCTTTCTGAAGATCCATTTGCATCCTACGGGTTTTACCCCATCTGGAGCAATGTCCAAAATCCATACTTTGTTAGTGTACATGGACTCCATTTCGGTCCGCATTGCATCCAGCCATTTTACCGAGTCGCCGCTCTAAATGGCTTGCTGGAAGCTAGTAGGGTCATCATTATCAATGATGCAATCTTCTCGATCCCCGTCTATGAGAAAACCGTAGTATCTCTCGGACGGATGAGACTGCCTACTACTTCTGCGGATAGGCGCTGGGATGTCCCTTTCTTCTGAACCTCCGTGTTCTACCAAACTTTCAGTAACAACTTGTGTTTCTGGAATTTCTTCCAGTTCTATTGCGCTCCCACTCTTCTGATTTTCTAAAAATTCAGCTTCCAAGAAGTGGGCATGACGAGAAACAAAAACCTTTTGTTCCTCTGCGTAATAGAAATAATACCCCTTGGAGTTCTTTGGATATCCCACAAACTTACACTGTACTGAGCGTGCCTCGAGCTTGTCCGGATGCTGCTTTTTTACAAAAGCTGGACATCCTCATGTCTTCAGGTACTGAAGATAGGGTTTCTTTCCACTCCACATCTGATATGGTGTGGTAGGCACAGTTTTGGTTGGAACCTTGTTCAAAAGATATGCAGCTGATTCTAGTGCATAACCCCAAAAAGATCGCGGTAACTCAGCCTTACTCATCATGGAATGAACCATATCCAATAGGGTTCGATTCCTCATTTCCGACACACCGTTGTGTTGTGGTGTGTATGGAGGAGTAAGCTGAGAGAGAATTCCATTCTCTTTTAAGTAACCCAGGAACTCGGCACTTAAGTATTCACCACCTCGATCAGATCTCAGTGGCTTGATACTTTTGCCTGTTTTGTTTTCCACTTCATTCTTGTATTCCCGGAATTTCTCAAAGGCCTCGGATTTATGCTTCATCAAGAAGATATGTCCATACCTAGAGAAATCATCCGTAAAAATAATGAAGTAGGAATAACCACCTCGCGCATGTGTAGACATTGGACCACACACATCGCTGTGTATGAGTCCCAAGAGCTCGCTCGCTCTTACTCCGTGTCCAGTAAACGGAGTCTTTATCATCTTTCCCATGAGACAAGATTCACAAGTAGCATAAGATTGATATTCGAACGGATTCAAATATCCTTCTCTATGTAGCTTACTCAATCGTGTTTCATTGATGTGACCTAGTCTACAATGCCATAAGAAAGCCTGATTTATTTCCGGAGACTTTCTTTTAAGTGTGTTCTGGAAATTGAAAACCTGAGCTTGATTCAATACGTATATACCGTTATCTAATTTACCGGACCCAATCCGAACTTGATTTAGGTGGATGTGAACCACATCGCTTACGAATATAAAATCATATCCCTCTCTCGAAAGTGAGGATACTGATATGATATTACAAGTCAAACTAGGTACATACAAACAGTTACGTAGAATCAATATCTGCCCACTTGTCAAACCTAGGCGATACTCTCCCACGGATTCAGCGTCCATGCTCATTTCGTTCGCAACTCTGATAGACAAATCGCCTACCCTGATAACTCTACGGTTTCTCAAAGCATGTAATGAATTACAGATATGAGATCCTGCTCCGGTATCTAGTACCCAAGAAGTAGAGTTAATTGACAAACAGTTCTTAATTACAAATACACTCGAGGCCGAAGCCACAACATGCTTCGAATCCTGGCTACTGGTTTCCAAAGCCCTGCAATCCTTCTGCCAATGCCCGTTCCCATAACAATAGGAACATCCCTCCTTACCTACACCAAGTACCAAAACTTTTGCTATTCCCTTTCCTTCTACTTCCCTGACACCGCATATCAGTTTTTTGAAGGTCTTCTTCTTTTCACCCTTTGCTTTCGCTCTGGATGTAGAAGAAGAAGATCCCTCATTAAGCAGAGCGGGCGTCTCCCTGGTTTCTTTCAGGGTGTAAGTAGAGGGTAGGGACTGTGGAAATAAGTCAGCATATGACATGTTTCCCAACGTAGTCTCCAGGTCCGTGAGCTCATCAATATAGCTAGTCATCGTAAGAACGTCGTCCCCTACAGATGACCCGACAGCCAACCTCGCTTGAAGCAATTCGTTCGAGGTCTTATATCTTGCGATATGAGATTGCTCTCCATATAAATCTTTGTTATGGAGGAAGATGGAAAGTAAGTCCATCTTCTCGTGCTGCTTCTGGTATTCACCATCAACTGAAGCCAACATGAAGCACTTGGCACTCGCACTGTCCTTTTCCCTTGTCTGACGGATATTCATATCCGCGATGGTGGGAACTGGACCTCGGACGGCGGGGGCTTGAGTAGTAATAGGGTGGTCCAGCTTGTCATAGGCAATGGACATCTGGACAGACCTTTGCCAGTCATATAAGTCAGATTCAGTCAACTTGTTATCTAGATGTAACCTAGTCATGGTCACAAGGTCGCTGCAAAGAGAGAGAGAGGGAACACTTTAGCATGATGATCTTGCAAGTTTAGAGTGGTTTTTAGTTTTATCTAACCTGGATGGCTCCCACTGTTTCTCGAATCCTTCCTCAAACCATAAAAGAAGAATTAGTCAGGACTGATCTCACCGTACAATACTTGCTTAACCGTTCAGCCAGGCTAGTGTCGGTACTTCGAGGGAGGTTTTACGACGCTTTCGCGAAGTTCCTTAATTAAATAACCTCTTTTCTCTGGAGGCGTGGCCCCGCTGACACTGTTCTAGACACCTACTTGGTTTATAGCATTGATCGGTACGTGATGAATCACCTGATGAGTAGCAGATACTCACAGCAGGATTGAGATCCAAATATCATCGTGTGATAAAGCTGAAGGAATCCTACCAAAATTATCACACTTCGAATGGTATGCAACTCTAGCAAGTTTCAGTTTCTTTAGAAACTCTCGATGTAGATTTTTGCCCCATGCTCTTATGACCTTGACGAAGGTCAACAAATCATAAGTCACATGTCAAGTTCTACCCATCATTATCTTGTTAATTTGAACCCATCCGTACATACCCTTGACGAAGGCCAACAAGGTAATACGACTGTCCCAAACCAACGCATCTATCTATGCAACATATGAATACCCCAGCAGCTACCAAATACTATGCCTTGACGAAGGCCAACAAACATAGCTTGAATACTACTGACCATCCATATGAAATGACGGAGGGCTACGACTGGTTTTGGCGAAACCGTGAATGTAGTGAACTTGATATAATCGAAGGAACCTGATAGCTTTTTAAAAGGAGTGGTTAAAGCTCCGTAATTAAAAATTCTGCTCTTTTAAAATAACCAAGTGGTTTCTTTTAAATTTGTTCCAACGATTCAAGTTTGGTTTATTTTCTTACATTAATATAATGCGTCCCATCAATTAACCCATCATTGTAGAAAACAACGAAAATACAACGTCCTCTTATGCCATCCGCATTCGCCACTGGGCCCCGTCATTCACCCGTTAGGTTACTTAACTAACGACAGAGTGGGGGCTGGGCAAGCGCGGGTGCAAAACATAAGTGACGCCTAATAGATATCATATATAGATATTGTACATTCGTCAGATGCAATAATAGGCATTCCAGATCACAGATGAAGATTATTGGATATACAAGCAATCGCGTTTCCTTTGAGCCTGCAATGACAGACGGATTACACAGTTGTGATGAATAGCCATTACCCCACCCTAGACCCCTACGGGTACGGAAAACTACCCGCCAAGTACCTGAAGTGAAGCGGTCTCCCTCAACAACGTGGATAGGCCACTAAACACTTCAAAGTACCCGGTAGTTTGTACACCCCACCTTGGGTCTATCCTAGGAGCATAAAACAGTAAATGAAATAATACAACGGTGGCTACAACCTCAGCCCGGATGTGCCCCGCAAAAGAATATTACATCATATTACAATTTACATCGAATGAAAGAATATAAAAACTCATCTCAAACCCCGGCTAATCATCATAACGATCCAATGAAGTTCATATACACAAACCAGTAAAAACCATTATCGAAATGTGCAACCCCCTGCTAACCGACATACTAGCAATTAGGGGAGGTTTACGAACACATTAAACATCACAGATAAAACTTGATTAGCAAATAACTTAGAATTTCGATCGACAACCTTTTTCCGTGTCTACCCCAAATGCAAGCCAGCACTGAAAAACCTGGGCAGAAAAAAAATATACAGGAAAACAAAACACCCAAAAATAAGAGTTACTGTGTAAATACGAGTCAAGTCGGAGTTGACTCGGCCGCGGATCCGCGGCGGATCGCACTAATCCGCCGCGCTTCCGCGGCAGTCTCACCAAGTTGGGATCTTGTATTTCTCCAGTATTCTTAGAATTCCCTGCTGTGAATTTTCATACCTCTGAAATAATTTTTTCGACAAGTTTAAAATTGACAGAAACTTGAGGGGTTCGGGGTTAAGTTTTCGTGTTTTTCCAACGATCGAAGTTCTAATTAGTTGCTAACAAGCTAGTAAAGGTTTAGTAGGCTCTGATACCACTGTAAGTCCATGTCACGCACCACACGTGTTCGCGGGGAAGCGGAATATATGAAAAACAATTATCAAAGATTCGTAACACGGACTTGAGCACACGGATCGTGTCTAAACCATTACTAGCAAACTACGAGAGGTTTAACTACTCTGATTCGAAGTTATATCTCACGTTACTTGTCCTTTGGGTCTTCATCGCTGTCCTCCACACCTTGTCGGCTCTATGGAACATAGGTACCTCAACGGCCTCCTCGAGTCAAAGACGATCCACCCGAGAGTCTATAGTCCGAGCTTCTATCACGAATCTGAGATAACTACGGCTTCTAATATGCTAATCTAGAAATCCTAGAGGGTGTAGAGTATTTAGATGGATGACTTAGTCACTTAAACCCTAGGATTCTCAACTCATGAGAGCTTTTAGGGTTTGAGGAAGAAGATGAAGACTTGAGGAGAGAGAAAGCTTTTATGATAATCATAATGAATAATACTCATGAAAGAATATAATGAAGTATACAAATATCTCTTGATAAATATCTAGAAATATCTTGTAAGCTTCATTTAATCCTAAGGGTGAATCACCTCATGAGTCATTAAGTATTTAATGAAAACCTACACCTCATCTCTCCACCTCATTTGTGTTTAATTCAAAAGAAATAAATACAAATGAGTCACCTTCTTCTAGAAGCTTCCCGACAAATTACGAGACTGCCCCTCCCATCCGTATTTCCGAAAAACACGGATAATCTTTGACTGAATAAATCCATCTGTATAATACTAGAATCTGGCTTAAACCAAAGCCCGCTAGTATTATCTGCCCGATCATAGTATGTGCACAAGTGTACATAAGTGATCGCAGCCCTACCGTAAAACCATACGGCCTCTATACCTTTTTCCCGGTGTAGGGAAACTCTCTGTGTGGGACTCTAAAGACTCGACACTACGCTGGCAGTGGGTTTAACCACAGGCCGCAAGCGGTACTAGCTGTACGTAACGGTCCCCAAGTAGAAGTCGATAAGAAGGACGATGAGGAAACCCATCCGAACTCCTACTGAGCATGATGTGACAATCTCCGTACAGTCTGGTCTATTCGTCTAGGACTATCGCATATCGGGCCTAGGGGGTAAACGTCAGACCCCTAATAGCGGTATAAGTCATGTCGGAGTGAAGCCCAGAACACCTTGAGAAACTACTGGAACCTACCAGTAAATCTCGTTTGCCCTGGCCAGGGACTTTGCGTAATGGCTCTCCATACACAGCGCAATATCAACCCCCAATACCGGGAGAGATGAATCATGTCTAACCGTCACTGCCTCCAAGTGCTTTGGGACTGCACCCAACTACTACCTATTTGCACGACTCCTTTGAGCCGTGGTAGGGTAGTAATCTAAGAACAGTGGGAACACACCCGAGGCTAAGTAGCAGTGTCAAGTCAACGGACTAAGCTTGTCACGACACAAATGTGGCACGTGACCGGCACTTAAATCACGTGACATCTACAGTCATCGGCGCGGTTCAAGTAAGCCAAAACCCGGAATCTAAAACCCTTTTTGAAAATAGTTGAGATGGGGTTTAATTAATCATCCTACAAAACCCATTTAAAATAGCATCTATATTTATATAAGTATGTTGAAAAGCATTTGTGACGTTTGAAAACCGTCATCTCCTCCTTTGTATTTTATAAAAACCCGATATAATAAAAACAAATAGCCTCCAAACGGAAGCTAGCTTTCTCGTCTAAAAGACGGAACAGCCAAACAAATTTATAACAGATGTCAACTCTAAAGATTGTGACATCACCACCCATAAACTCTAAGTCTTTCTTCTAAGTCCATAGTATATCATTTCTAAGTTTATGGAGTTTCCACTAAATACAAGAATAAATGTATAATCAAGAGTGAGTATGATACAACAATAACTCACTCACCAATCAATCCCCGAAAGGAATGTGTGCCCAAGCCGCCGACAATCCAAGCGGTAAAACCTGCAAGAAACTGTGGCACAACGGGGATGAGTTGCCAACTCAGTGAATAAAAATACATCTAAAGATAGAAATCGAAATGCATGACGCTACCTACGTCATAAGTATAGTACTATCATGATCTGTATCGATATACTATATGATATGCAAAGTCCAACACTAGCTATCATGCGATCACATGTATAATGTCTCAATAACATATGATTCAATATCATGAATCTAATATTCGTATTGGAATTCCCTTTTTAGCTATGCATGTCTGTACAATTTTATGCAGGTACTGTCCCTCGGATCAGTCATGATGGAATCCAATAAATAATTATGTAACTGCGTACCTCATGATAATGATCAAATCAATATATATATAAAGATGTCCAGCATCGACATCAAAATCCGAAATCTCTCGTGTCTATCATCGACACGTAAATACAGATATCGTCGACACCACCTCAATAGATGATCGCCACCCGATATCTTGGCTACGATCAGTATTCCCGGAATATTTGTCGCACCAAGTCGAACCCCGGTCAGTATCCCCTGGATATCTACCGTGCTCGTTTTTATCTCCGTAATCAAGTATCCTCGTTAGGCTCCCCCGCCTCAATGCGGCATCCTGCCCTTCGGTCTCGATCCGGGTCCACCATGTATCCAACTGTACATCTCCCCCACTCAGTATGGATAACGTAAAATCCGCGACCGTATATCTCCCCCACTCGGTCCGGAATAAAACCAAATCATAAAACATCTCATGGTGGACATGACACATCAATCATAAAAATATCAAGTAAGAATTAAGGAAACTTGCATAGATTGTAGTGATGATATACTATATATATGTATATATATAACAGTGTCCCATACCACCGATATATATGTATATATATATATATATATCATCAGGAGTAGAATACTCAGAAATCTCAAGAAATCAAGTACAGCATCTATAGTATTACAACATGAATAGGAAAAGACTACGAAATCATATTATATAAAGAATTCAACTCTAATGTGTCATGGCACTACTAATGATGTGTAGTGTAGCATACGCGTCTGTGCTCGTGCAACATGGAAATCATTAGTATTTGTGCAAGTGTTCTACAGTATACCAGTCTATGTATTAACGCATATTTAATCGGACGATTCTACAGTGACATGGCAATACCAATGAGGTGTGGTGTAACATATAGTTAAGTGCTTGTGCAACATAGTACTCATTGGTATTTGTGCAGTGTTCTATCAGAGTGTGCGCAATCGCAGAAACATATAATATGAGTAATATAATGCAACATGTGATTTAATCTAAACTTAACTATTGTAATTACTTGCTATGAGCTATATCATTATCTTTAGAAATGATCGAAGCGTTAAGTTTAAAATAAGGAAGCTGCCCTAGATTTAAAATAGATATTCGTTTTAGAACCTGGCACGCATCCGGGTATTTTATTTAAATGGCAACGGATCATAGTTTTTAAAAGAATATAGCTCACACAAGTATTATACCCTAAAACAGAATATAATCTAACTCTACGAGTCAAAAGATAACTTAGCCATATTTGGCACACAAGTTCATCATTTCCAATTTGAATAAATCCTTGTATTAACTTAAGTACGGCATGATTTCTCGTACAAACTTGTCAAATCATATCCGTGTCGTACGAATCTAATCATTATGCACATGTCTCCTTTAGAGACTAGATATAAACTTTATGCAATGAAGGACATATAAGATACAATACTATATCATTGTCTTAAATAATTATTTCATTAACTAGCCATCATAATAATATTTATAAGGTTGCGGGGGTGCTATACGCCATCCACCCGACTTCCCCCAGTAGATATAAATCTACTCACCGAATTACGTCGTATCTTCTCAAGAATCACCAATCCTTTTTCCTCTCCTTGCGGCCTCCGAAGTCCCCGTATGTGAATCTAACATATCAATAACTTGTATAAGGAAACGGTTATTCCGACACGGAAAATATTCAAATACACGTTCCTATGTTTTAGTTATATTGTATACGACTATTTCAAGCTATCATACCCTTAACCTTACTAAATTTTAATCCCATTCTGCATCGTGACAGAAAATAATTCGCGATACGTTTTAACCGTATCGTATTATGGTTTCTTAGATAACTTTTCCGATATTAACTTCCAGATTTTATCTGCAGTGAAAATAATTTAATTAAACAACACCAAAATGGCCAAAATTATACACTGGAACCTATCTAACAAGACAATTCCAATTAGCTCCCTATATGGCCGGCGACGCCGGAATTTCCTTCATGACCGCCGGCCAAAAACCGGCCCCCTGGGTCCGTGATCCTATGAGTTGTTCTAGGTGTTTCCTATATCATTTTAGCACTGTTTTGTTAAGTTAATTATCTTCCAAATATTAGCAGGTTTCAACAGAGCTTATAATTTACTAAAATACGATATTATGGAACTTTGTTCAATTCAATCTAACTAAGCTACAGAACTTAATCTCCTACTGTGCTTAAGAAGTTTTACCCTCCAAATAGCTGTTGGAATAACTCCTCCAAGATGCTAAGCCCCTCCTAGCTTGATGGTGAAGAAAACCTAGCTTCCTTCTTCTTCTTTTTGTTCTTTCAATGTTTTGTCTTGTTTTTCTTTTCTTTTTAGATTTTTCAAAACTTTCATTTACCACTGATCTGAACAAGGTTTAGATATAGCAATTGAAAGAGATAAGGTGAAGGAGGAGGTGGAATCAAGCTAGATGTGTTGGTTTCATGCAAGGAGGAGGTGGTGGATGTGTGTATGCATGCAAGCATGAAGTGTTCATGCCTTAACCTTAATTTTTGTTTTATTTACTCTAAAAATTCTGAGCTAAATGATTTTCCACCATTTTCCATCTACACCCTTAACAATTTTCTATTTGCACAATAATCCTACACTTTACCTAAAAACCCCTCACAACTTAGTTTATTATATAAACACTATTTTATTAAAATGAAGCTAAATTTGTCATTAAAACCCTTGTAATTTACTTATATTGCATCTTAAAATTTAAACTTAAATTGTTTTACATAGAACATAAGAAAAGTGACTTATTGGTTTTTAACAACTTTGTGATTTAACAAATTATTCTTAAATTAATTCATTTTATTTATTTCTAAATTTTCAGAATGCTACAAAGCTGTACTCATGTCACCTGGGAACTGCAATCTGACGATGGGTATAAAACCAACCTGCAGTTCCCGGCGAGTCCTGTCCGGTGTACCCGTAACCTAACGAGCACCTGCATACTATCTCCAGTACGACGTACTGATGGCTGTGGGACAGACCATCTCCCTATGCTGGGATGAGAAACGTATACACCAGTCTACTCCGGAGTATCAATGCCCTATTTCGATAATCCTACGACCAGGGACCTGTAAAAGATGTTGCTTATAGACTACCCAGCCCCCACTAGTGTGACTGCCATCACAACACTTGTAATCAAGCAAAGATCCTAAGGACTCTACTAATATGTATAAGCGATACGTTAAAAGAAACATATGCACATATTAAAGTAGACACAAACCAAGTAGCATGCTACCATTTTTAGCAAGACTGTCAATACAACTGTGAATATCCCAAGCTTCCATTAAGTAATATACAAACTAGTATGATACAGTAATGGCCTCTAGGGCATAAACACTAACAACATATACAACATCTACTAGTATATATAACAATATATAATAATCGCTCCAGGTATGATAAATGCAACATCACAAATAAGCAATAAGTATCACAGAATAATACAGATAATCTGGGAGCCCCGGGTTTCCTTTAAGCCGCAAGTGAACCCCGACGTTCCCATGATCGTGTGGATAGCCTGTGCAATGAAAACCTAGACCCCTACGAGCACGGCAAGTTACCCACCAAAACCAGAAGTGAGGCAGACCCCTTCATCAAATTGAATGGGCCACCCGGCATTTTACGTAATCCGGTAACTTTAGCACTCCTCATTAGGTCAACATTTACCCCCTACGAGTATGGAAAATAGCCTGCCAATTCTAGAGTGAGGCCCCCTCCTTCTCAACGCCATAAGATGCAAACCCGTTGCCCTCCAGAACCCGGCTATCCGTGCACTCCACCGCGGGGTAATCCTAGTACAGAAAAGAAAATATGTACAATGGTGACATCGACCTCAACCCGGTCGTGCCCCAAAAAAACAATATACAAACAGGCAGTGACTCCAGTCCACAAGTCGGACGCTCGCCCCGCGATATCAAATGTATAAATAAAACTAAATTGTACTAACATTGCAGCCAAGCTATCCACCACGACGAATGCGCAACAACACAGCACAACACAGAACATCAATGTGAATGTCACGTTCGCAATCCCGTCTAAAAGAACTATAGCAATTAGACAAGTTGTACCACTCTAATGACATTCACGGTCGTAGATAGTAATGTAAGTACTGTAAACTTTAAACGGTGTTAGAAATATCGACTTCGAAATAATCCCGAATAGCCCCAAACTACTAGATAAAACCATATCAAAACTGGGCTAAACTAGCAATACCACTGAACCAACATTCCAGAGACCAGACCAGACCCGAAATACGAAACCCAAAAATCCCATACAGGGTCGGCCGGCTCAGTTTTAAAGGTATTGTGCTCAGCCAAAAATAGTTGGAATTGGCTCGTATTTGGGGTGCAGTCTATGGGTCATCTAAGTAGTCTTCTGCAGTTGCTAAAATAATTTTTGAAAACCATATAAAATTTGACAGAAACTGAAATGTGCAGGGTATTGATTTGGAGTTGTTTCGGTTTCGATACTTTAATATCGTCTAAACCAACTAGTATGCGGTTAATGAGTTGGCTCTGATACCATATAAGGCTACGCCAGTGCCCCGACCATCAATCCGTGGCCAAACGCGGAACAAAACTTTTAAAACGAGCGCTAACGGAACTTTAAACAAGGGATCGTGCCATTAACTCTATACTAGTTAACTGTAAAGAGGTTTAAGAGATTATACCGATCGATCCGTGTCCTTCGGTCTTCAATCTCTGTCACATGCTTTTCGCGGCTGCCTCGACCAAGTTCATTCTACGGTCTCTCTCGTCGAAGAGGATCCACGTCGAGAATTAGTAATACAGGCTTCCGCTTCAAAACCGAAGCAACTCGGGTATCCAGTTTTCTAGCCTAGATGCTCAAGATGAAGTAGAGAGAGTGTGTGATCATTTTTTCTCAATGAACCCATGGATTCTTAACTCATGAGAGAATATGGGTGGAGGTGAAGAAGAAGCCAAGTGAAGAAATTGTGAGCACAAGAAAAATGAGCAAGTGAAGAAAAGTTCTGCCTTTTTCTTAAGTAGAAATTGTGAGGTATTTATGTGTAGAAACTAAGGAAAATCCCACACCAAAATATCTGCCATCTACCACACAAATATCCCACAACACAATAAATGAATCAAGCATAGCACATGGGCTCACACCATGACTCAACACCATGAGTCACCAATAGCACATGGCACAATCAATGCACCAAACCAAAACTTTCACTCACAATTTCCATCACAATTAAACATTAAACTAAATGTTTAAATCCAAGAAAAAAGAATGGAAACTTCTAAAGTAAACTCGTAACGAATTACAAGAATACCCCTTATCCGTATATACATACCCGTATCCGTATTCCGACTGAATACGAATATAACGAGACGAAAGTAATCCAACAATATAATACTAGGATCCGGCTTAAACCAAAACCCACTAGTATTATCCGTCCGATCATGATCCATGCACAAGTGCACGTATATGATCGAACCCTGCTATACGGCATCTACAAAGTTTCGCCCAAACCAGGAAAACCCTCTGTGTGGGACTCTAAAGACTCGTCAATACGCTGGTAGTGGGTTTAACCATAAGGACGTCAGTGGTACTAGCTGTACGTAACGGCTGCCCAGGTATTGAGCGAAAGGGAGGCCGACGAGCAAACTCATCCTGAAACCCTACTAAGCCTGACAGTGAAAATATCCGTACAGTCTGGTCCGTTCATCTAAGAGTATCGCATATCGGGTCTAGAGGGTGGATAAAGTCAGAACCCTAATAACGCGATATTTAGTGTCGGTATGAAGCCTATCACCGCCTAAGAAACTACCGATCCTATATCAGTAATTCTCGACTACCTTGGCCAAGGATTTCTGGTGATGGCCATCCGTGCACACTGCGACATCAATCCTCAATACCGGGAGAGACGAATCCCCTGATGATCCACTCACTGCCTCCATATGGCTCGGGATTGTACCCAACTAAAACCTGTTTGCACGACTCTTTTGAGCCGTGGTAGGGTAGTAATCAAAGCACGGTGGGAACTCACACGAGACAAATGATGATCTCAGGTCGATAGACTAACCTGTATACATGTCACCAGGGAACTGCTATCTGACAATAGATATAATACCAACTAGCATGTTCTTGGCGAGTCCGTCCGGTGTACTCATAACCCACTGAGCACATGTATACATCTTAGGTGAACCAACTGACACCAATCGCTTGTGAGACCGGCCACCGCCGCTCGTCGGGGTCTCGATCCGTATACACTAGTTTACTCTCGGGGTATCGATGCCCAGTCTCGAAACTCCCACGACTAGGGACACTTTAAGGATGTGCTTATAGACCACCCAACTCTCACGTATATGATCACCATCATACTGCTGGTAGTCAAGAAAGAATCATATGAGCTCTATCAACATGTAATAATGATCTGTAATGTCACATGAAGCATGTACACTATGATAAAGACAAACCAAATAGCATATTATCATCTCGAGTAAGACTATCCTACCGGTATCGGTCCTTCCTCAATCATTGCAATCACGTGCCTGCGATCCAATAATTGACTTGAGGGCACTATAGCCAATACTAAGCACATGGACCATGTGGTGCTTACGTACGAACACGTTAGGCGCCTTCAAAATGTGAGCGCTGTTTTTGGGTTTATTTCCTTTTTCATATAAGTGCTAAGCACTTGATTGGGGGTTGTGTGAAAAACACGTGACTTCCTTAGGAGGCACTTCTTGTTCTTCTTAAATGCTCGCGTTTGAAACACGTGACTTAGTCTCAGCCATTCTTTTTTGTTCATCAGAAGTTCTCATGTGAGGAAACACGTGAGGTTTCGTTATAGTGTTGAACACTAATGGATCACCAGTCTCTCCTTCTATGTGCATTAACGATACTGGGATCTGAGTTTATAGAATTTCAAGTCTCTTGTCTTATGAGAATTAAATTCTTTACAGGGTTAAACCCTAGTGTTAATAGAGGAATTAAATTTCTTTATACTTGTGTAAGAATTAAATTCTTTGAACTTAGTTCTTTCCCCTAAGTTTTGAATCCGCATAACAGAATCTTCCTGTTGAGAATTAAATTCTCAACTTGTGGGGAGATCTACTTCTGCAGATCTCAACCAGAGGAAAAACTAAGTTCTAGTACGAAGGGTTAAACCCTTAAAAAGGCGAGGAAGAGTTAGGATAATCTCTTCTATTTTCTTCATACCTAGTGTTTTTGTTTAAGAAGGGGGTCTTCTTCTTTCAGATAATTGAATTCTCTTTCTCTGTTTTTATATGTTTCTCTTTTTGTTCTCTTTTTCCTCTCCTTCTTTTAACTTGAAGTCTTGGGTTCTTTATATAGTGGAGAGAAATTTGTTAATTAGTTTTAGGAAATCTCTCATTGAGAGACTTCAATCGATTTGGGGGGTTTACCCGCTATTGGATCTTTAATCCAAGGGTTCTGCCTCACAGAACATATTTTCTTGTTTCTTAAACAAGATTAGGAAAATATTTTCCTGTAAAGAATTTATTCTGTAGATTGGTGATTTTTAATCACCGTTGGATTTTAATCCAAAGGTGGTTGGTTTAACGGAGCGCAAATTTTCTATGTTTTAAAGAGAGATGAAAAATATTTTCCAACTCATAGGATCTTTGATCCGCCAACTTTCTATTTAATAGAAAATATCATTTCCCATTTAAAAGTTCAATAGAATTTAATTCTATCATCATTGGATTTTTGATCCAACGGTTCCTTGTTGAGTAGGGAAGTGCCCTCACGTGTTTAGCAAGTGAGGCTTATTAGCTTGGCAATTGTTTTAATTTTTGTGCCTATATGCGTTGCATATAGGCACTCACGTGTTAAACACATAGGGATGTTTTAGCCTAGCAATTGTTTTAATTGATGTGTCTATATGCGTTGCATATAGGCCCTCACCTGTTAAACACGTGGGGCTGTTTTAGCCTAGCATTAATTGATGTGCCTGTATGCGTTGCATATAGGCACTTACGTGTTAAACACGTGGGGCTGTTTTAGCCTAGCAATTGTTTTAATTGCTGCGCCTATATGCGTTGCATATAGGCGCTCACGTGTTAAACATGTGGGGTTGTTTTAGCCTAGCAATTATTTTAATTGATGCGCCTATATGCGTTGCATATAGGCACTCACGTGTTAAACACGTGGGGCTGTTTTAGCCTAGCAATTGTTTTAATTGCTGCGCCTATATGCGTTGGATATAGGCACTCACGTGTTAAACACATGGGGCTGTTTTAGTGAGGAACTTTCCCTCATCCCTTTTTATAAAGGAACAAATGCCCCCCAGCGTTGCTCTCGCATGGCTTGGACGTGAGTGCAACGCTGTCTGTCCTCACGGCCGTTGGATTGCCTAGGGGAATGGGAAGATGAACCGCTCCCCATCATGTCTTATAAATGCAAGGCTTTTGCCTTTAGGAAGCCACTGTTCTTTCATCTTCTTCCATACTTGTTTTCCTTGAGAATTTAATTCTCTTATTCAGAGTTTAGTTCTCTACTTGCTGGAATCTCAGAGTTAAACTCTGTTAAAACTTTTTCCTTGGTAAGGATTATGAATGGGAACCCCCCCTTTTGTTCTTTTCATCGTGGATTTTAAATCCGGGGACAGAGCGTTACTATTTTCTTAGATTGGTTTCTTAAAGATCCAAATCACACATTTTTTTTGTAGATTCTAAGATCTTGAATCAATAGGGATCGTTGATCCTCCTCTTAGGGTTCTACCCTGTCACCGATCTTTTAAGATCCTTGGAATTTAATTCCATTGTTTAAAAGGAATTTGATTCCTCATTACAGAGCTCAGCTCTGAAAGATCTAGAGGCCCTTTGGGAAATTTATTCCCTGGCGTTCTTGGGCATATTTTCATTTTTTGCAGATTTTAATTCGTGGGGTATTTTGACAGACCTCATTTTTCTTTGAGAATGTTAGGAGTTGTTTAAATTCCAATGTCCATTTAATGAGAATCCTTTTTGATTCTTGGAATGATTATCTTGCCTCATCATTGGTGAGCCGCCATATTGATTTTGTGGGGTCCATTGGTTTTGCAATCAGTGGTCCCATGGAACAAACATCCTGTCATTTTCTTCTGTTATTATATATATATATATATATATATATATATATAGGTTTTATTAATGGTTTTTCTTTCCCTTATTTCAGGAACAATGGCTTCACTTCCCTACTTTCCTTATACTCGCTCAGACGCCGCTTTTCCGCAATCGCCGTCGGACGAGGAAGCTGTGGAAATGATCAGGGCACATGACAGGGACTGTACGAGTCTACTCTTATGGGGGGTTTGGTATGGCTGTAGGACTACGGTAGCGCCCCGGCCGTCAATCCGACGCCGGAATGCGGAAACAAAAATTTTCTTGACTTTAAAACCGGCACTACCGCATCCTTAAACCCGGATCGTAACCATTAACCTACTACTAGCAATCAAGAGAAGGGGTAGAATGCTATACCGAGCGATCCGTGTCCTTCGATCTTCGCCTCCACTCCGATCTCCTCCCGGAATCTCAGGTCTTCATTTCCTCGTCGGAATGGACACCACATCGACGGGTTCTTTTACGGGCTCCCACCTCTGGACCGAGGCAACTCGGGCATGAAGTTGATGAGTCGACGTGCCCAAGGATGTTGTAGGCTAGTGTAGAACAGTTTGTCTCTTTGGGGTTATGAAGTTGCCATGGTGATGGAGGAATGAGCAATGGAAATGAGCTTTGGGATTTTTGGTGTAAGCCAAAAATGAGATGATGAATTTCCACTCACAAAATGAACCCCTCTCACATCTCCCCTCAAGTGGCCGGCCAAGCAAAAGAATGGGAGTGGGAAAAAATCCAAGAAGGAAGGTAAGTGTAGTAAAAGCAAATGGGTGATCATAAACCAAAAGTGAACCTCACATCAAATAACCCTTCAATCTCCTCACCATTAATGCAAGTAATGATGCATGAAAAGAAAAGATGCTAGCATAATCTTTCCATATACAAATAAACCCCTCCACTTAGCTAATTTGCAAACTTGCAAATTAGCTCCTCCATCAGAAAAATCCGGCCGCGAAGGAACAAAGGAAAACTGGCCTAAACGGAATACAAACTGGCAACTTCAGAAAACTGATCCCGTAATAAATTACAGGAAAACCCCGCGACTGGATATACATACCCGCATTTGTATTCCGACCGAATACAAATGCAATGAGACAAAATCTACACTGTACAATACTAGGATCCGGCTTAAACCAAAGCCCGCTAGTATTATCCGTCCAATCATGATCCGTGCAATACCGCACGTATCTGATCGAACCCTGCCATATCTCCATACGGCCTCTACAGCATTTCGCCCGAAACTTGAGAAACTGGTTTGTGGGGGACTCTAAAGACTCGTCAATACTTTGGCTGTGGATTTAACCACTAGCACGTCAGAGGTATTAGCCATACGTAACGGGCTACCAGGTATTAACCAAAAGGGACGTCGATGAGCGAACTCATCCTGACACCCTACTGAGCCTGTCAGTGATAATATCCGTACAGTCCGGTCCGTTCATCTATAAGCATCGCATGGCGGGCCTTGGGGATTGGTAAAAGTCAGACCCCCAAAAGCGGTACAAGTCGTGTCGGAGTGTAGCCCAGAACACCCTGAGATACTACTGGAATACCTACCAGTAAATCTCCTGCCTCAGCCGAGGGCTTTGTGTAATGGCTCTCCTAGACACAGCGCGACCTCACCCCCAATACCGGGAGAGACAAACCCCTGCAGATCTGCTCACTGCCTCCATGTGGCTCGGGACTGTACCCAACTAAAACCTGTTTGCACGACTCCTTTGAGCCGTGGTAGGGTAGTAATCAAAGCACAGTGGGAACTCACATGAGACAAATGACGATCTCAGGTCGATGAACTAACCTGTACACATGTCACCAGGGAACTGCTATCTGACATCATGTATAAAACTAACTAGCATGTTCCCGGCGAGTCCTGTCTGGTGTACTCATAACCCAATGAGCATCTGTATACATCTTAGGTGAACCAACTAACACCAGTGGCTTGTGAGACCGGCCACCGCCCCTCGTCGGGGTCTCGATTGTATACACTAGTCTACTCTGGAGTATCGATGCTCTGTCTCGAAAACTCCTACGACTAGGGACCTTTTAAGGATGTGCTTATAGACCCCAGCACCCACGTATATGATCTCCATCATACTGCTGGCCGTCAAGCAAGAATCCTAAGGGCTCTATCAACGTGCAATAGTGACCTGTAAGGTCACCTTAAACAGTACACGATGATAAAGATAAACCAGATAGCATACTATCATCTCGAGTAAGACTGTCCTACCGGCATAAGTCCTCCCTCAATCATTGCAATCACGTGCCTGTGATCCAATAATTGACTCTGAGGGCACTATATCCAACAATCTCCCACTTGCACTCAAGGCTAATTATTGCGATGTCGCATACTCACAGCCCGTGTGATACCGAACACCCAACTCCTCTACTAATCAGTCTCACAAAGCCCGTTTGCAAAACTATTGCGTTCGAGGAATAGCCTCATTGAGTGGATCCGCCCTGATGTTTCTTTCTATGTCTCTCTTTATCTCAAGTTCGCGGAGAAAGCCATCTCCCGATATAAGCAATACCTGTCTTAGAATGTGTCTGGATATCTAATGGGACCTAGCTCATAAATGAACTCCAAATCCAAACTTCTTAAACTGTATCGACTGAACTTAATCAGTATCATGCGCCATGCCTCCCTCAGTATCCGCTTGAACCACCTGTCCAAAATACTGCTCTTCGTCAGAGGGAAAACTATATCTCTGACAGTCACTCTGTCATCCAGGTCACCTTGGAAGCCTGGAATGATAACTGTCTCCTAAAAGAGACTGTCGTTATCATATCCGTAGAACACTCGCTTGTGTTCTAAAACTGCTTCCGAATGTTTCTCCAGGATTGGATTAATATCAACTTATTGTATCTACTGCAAGAACAACATCTGGTGTGGTACTTGACATCTCATGATTGACTCAATTGCCTAAGCAAGTGATGTGCCAATCATGCACGTCCCTCTCTACTTTAGTCTGTAAGACACATTTAGAGAGGGTGACTCCATCACCTGCAGGTACACTACCGTGCCAGGAGTCGTCCATTCTAAAACACCTTTAGAATGCTGTCAAAGTACCCAGATTGGGAAACTACCCAAATCTATATCTAAAACCATAGATCCAGTAATCAGAATGTCTGATATAATATCCAAGCCCTATATGGAGAAACCACTGTGTGACGACCAAAGTATAACCGATCGTAATATAGGAATTTCACTTCTTACTCTATGTATGTCATCCTAATACCAGGACATCACACCCTACTACCTTCTTAACAGATCCATCCCCTATTCTGATGAAGTCAAACCTATGACTTTCACATCAGAAATAGATGATCTATCTCCGCTATATCTGCTTCAGCCTATAAATAGACATAAGCAACTTGTCCACTAATGCTTCCGCTGCTCCCACTGACTACGACAACCCTCTGGCATAGTCATATACACGTGCACTTCCAAAGCCAGTTCAGAACGACGCTATACTCATCCTCCTGCCGGGTCTCACAGTCTGGAACAACAGCAATGGCAAGTCTGGGTAAACAAGAACCTCCCTGTCACCGTCCTTAAGGCTACCGGAGTACCTCTCGGGTGCCTGAGGTTACCCACCACATCTGCGGAGTGGCCAATGGAATGTCAAACTAGATTGAATCTTTAGGTTCTTTATCAAATCTTCAGTAATCGTTTGCGGTTCTGGAATCACTTCCAGTTCTACCATACTCCCACTACTGTTTTCTGAAAAATCCATTTTTATTAAAACTGTGGCGAGTCAAGAACAATATCACTATTGATCTTTCAGATGGTAGAAAATCAACCCTCGTCATAGCCTGGGTCAACCCACAAACAGCCATTACAGAAACGTGCCTTGAGTTATCCAGAGTCTGGTTTTAAGCATAAGCTGGACAACTCCCCGTACCTTAACAACGTCAAGATACGAACTGTTCTATATCCAATACAGAAACAGAGGCACTGATTTAATTGAACCAGATTCAAATCATGCAGCTATCTCCAGTGCATATCAACTAAATGGAGAGAGGCCGATCAGCATTACTCAACTTAGGAGTACTTCCAATTATGAGTAATCTGAAAGAGAAGCAAGCTCTCTTAATCATTACTATCAACTGAATACCATACACAAGTATCTTCATCTTCGATCACCTTGAAGAATCCCGATACTTGCAACACCTGGTTCTCTACTTTATTCATATACCTATAACTTCTCAAAACTTGGACCTTGTATTTCTACGAAACACATGTCTAAGAACTAGAGAAGTTACAAGTAAACAGAATATAGTACGAGTACCAACCCCTCTGTCCTAATGGACATTGGACAATATACAATACTCTGTATAAGTCCCTTGAGTATAATAACTCATTCCCTGTGTGCTGTAGGTTGAAAACTATACTTATGGTTAAGAAGAATTACACCGTTGTTTAATGCTCCTTACCTAACCATCCACTGATATAGGTAAATGTCATGGACATAATTTCAAAAGGGTATATCTCACTCTATAAAAATAGACGTACAGATATATCAATTTGAAATTGGTGCATAACAACGGATATTCAAAACCAAATATTTTCCGTCCGGCAAACAACGCAGGTGATTTCCTCAAATATCACCAATTACAACGAATCCCGATATAATGAGGATAATCACCCAATTCCCAATACCTTACTCCCACTCATCATCTGTAAAACCATACAGATGTGAGAATCATACCTGGTAAATATATACCCTGGAACAAGGACTAATTGGGAAATCAGTTTTCTTTTAACAGTACACGGTGAAACTGAAACATTGAAATGTTTCGTAGGGGTATCTGGTATTCCTGGTAATGCCACTTCCATTATCCAGATTCACAACTGTAACCGTATATTTCTTTGCCATCTCTCCAAATCCCTTTATATGTCTTTAGTCATTACCTTCTGTACACCCCCTTTAGGCTTAATGGTTTTCTTCCTTCCCTACCGTTCGGCACCAGCCTATGGTTTGGAAGAAGACTATCCAATAAGCATAATGGGTGTACTGTCCTAATCCTAGGAGCACTCGCAACACGAGAGAAGGTAAAGATAAAAGACACCTGAATAAACCTTATTCCTATTTCTCCTGAACCAGAATCCATCCCCGAACTGGAACAAGTTCCTTTCGAGTTCGTATATAACCATACGATGGAGTATCCAAATAACTGTGGATCTTCGTAGTGATACGGAGTGTTCTGGAGAAATACAAAGGTGAAGTGAGAGTGGTAATGAAATACTTGGTTTGGTCGTGAATAGCAGTCGCAGTTTACTTTGCCCTCGTTCTAATCCCTTTATTTGTCTTAACTTATTACCTTCTGTACACCACACTTAGGCTAATCGGCTTTCTTCATTCCCTACCGTTCGGCACCAGACTAAGGTTTGGAAGAAGACTGTCCAATAACCGTAACAGGTGTACTATCCCCTAATCCAAGAAGCACTCGCAGCCTGAGAGAAGGTAAAAGGAAAAGACAACTGAATAGTCTTATTCGTTTTCTCCAGAACCGGAAACCATCCTCGAATAAATTCTTTCGAGTTCGTATATAACCATACGATGGTTTTATCCAATGGAAGTGGGCGTTCGTAGTAATACGGGGTGTCCTGGAGAAAAGGGTAAAAGTAGGAGTGGCAATGAGGTATGCAACTCTGACAATCCAAAAGCCAGTGTTTAAGAAGGTTCGGTCAACTTGGTCACTGAGTCATAGTCAAGGGTCGGGTCATGGTCGCTGCCAAAGAGAGAGAGAAAAGAAACACTCAGCGTGCACTCTAACCTAGATCAGAATGGTTACCAATTTATCTAATCTGAAAACCTCCCACTGTAACGTCAAATTCTCCTCCAAACCTAAAAGAAGAATTAGTCAGGATCACCCGAGGAGTAAACCAACTCATCAGTGGGAATCGGGATCCAACTATCATTGCATGATAACGTGACGGAATCCACTCACGTCACCACACTCCAGAAGGTATGCGCAAGCCTGGCAAGTTTCAATTTCTTTAGAAACTGCCGATGTGATTTTTACCCCTAGGACCCAAGTGACCTTGACTGAGCCAACATATCAAAAGGGTCCTAGTCAAGTTCAACCCATCATTATCTTGATTGCATTAGACCCACCCGCACGAGTCCTTGACTGAGCCAAAATGACCGCAAGACTGTCCTAACCAATCTCATATCCATGCAACAGAAAAGCACTACATAGCTACCGAACACTACGTCTCGGCTAATCACGACATATGCAACACGAATACTAAGCAATACCAATCTGAAATGACGGAGGGCTACGGCTGGTTTTTGGCGAAAAACCTTTAACGTAATGAACTTGATATCGTTGAAGGAACTGCATAGCTTTTTATAAAAATATAGTGACGAAAACCTTTGCTAAAGAGGTCATTCCCGGTGAAGGGATCTCGGCTCTTTCCCCGTAGAATGAGGTGCAGGATATTCCAACTGAATACCACGATGCAAAGCAAAAGGCAATCGGCTATAGTGAAGTTATTACCCTGACGCAAACTTCTGTCCAAGGGGTCACTCCCGGTGAAGGGATCTCGGCCCTTACATCGTCGACTGAGGTGCTGGATATTCATAACCGAATACCACTGTGCAAAACAAAAGAGAACGTCCTTGCAATAACAGCTTTTTGAAAAATGTTCCAACAACATCAGAATAGGTTTGTTTAGCTTGCATTGATCCAAATCAACGCAGTCCCATCAATTGATCACACCAATAAAGAACGAAAATAATGATGTACGTATATGCCATCCGCATTCGCCACTGGGTCCCGTCATCACCCGTTAGGTTACTTAACTAACGACAGAGCGAGGACTGGACTAGCGCTGATGCAAAACATATACAACATCTACTAGTATATATATTAATATATAATATTCGCTCAAGGCGTGATAAAATGCAACATCACAGAAATATAATCAGCATCACAGAACAATACAGATATCTGGGATCCCCGGGTTTCATAGAGCCGCTACTGAAACCTGACGTTCCCCTAGTCGTGTGGATAGCCTGTGCAATGAAATCCTAGACCCCTACGGGCGCGGCAAGTTACCCGCCAAAACCTGAAGCGAGGCAGCCCCCTTCAGCAACGTGAATGGACCACCCAGCACTTCACGGAATCCGGTAACTTGGGCATCCCTCCTGGGTCAACCTGTACCCCCTACGAGTGCGGCGAATAGCCTGCCAATTCTAGAGTAAAGCCCCCCTCTGTCTCAACGCCATGAGATGTGGGCCCGTTGCCCTCTAGAACCCGGCTATCCGTGCACCCCTCCTTGGGGTAATCCTAGTACAGAAAGTAAAATATACATACAACGGGTACATCGACCTCAGCCCGGTCGTGCCCCAAAAGAATAATATACAAACAGGCAGTGACGGCAGTCCACATGTCGGACGCTCGCCCCGCAATATTAAATGTACATATAAAACCAAAACTGTACTACCATTACATCCAAGCTATCCACCACGACAGATCCGCAACATCACAGCACAACACAGAACATCAACGTGAATGTCACGTTCGCAAATTCGTCTAAAAAAGCTATAGCAGTTAGACAGGATTTACCGATCAAATGACATTCACGGTCGCAGATATAATGTAAATACTGTGAACTAACATGTTTAAAATTTTTGATCGATCAAATTTACCGAAGTGGGCCCTAAGCACTACTGCAGCACTCAAAGAAAATCTGGGCCCAAAAAGAATATTCCAAAAACCCCATTTCACAGTCTAAGACCCATTGGAAAAAATTGGTGCAACAAAGACATATTATGGCAGCGGAACCGCGGCCAATGCATGGGTTTGGCCGTGGTTCCGCGATGGAACTGTGAAGTCATGTCACCAAATTTTTGCAGAAGTCTTAGAAAACCCTACACGTATTTCTGCAATGTACCAAAAAAATTTTCGAGCCAAAAAAAAATCGACAGAAAACTAATGCACTTGAAATCGGGTTTTCGGAAAATCCGTTCGATCGAACTTGTAAACACGTTAGAGCATGCTAGTAAAGGCTAATAGCGTGGCTCTGATACCATGCAGGACTACGGTAGCACCCCGGCCATCAATCCGACGCCGGAATGCGGAAACAAAATTTTCTTGACTTTAAAACCGGCACTACCGCATCCTTAAACCCGGATCGTAACCATTAACCTACTACTAGCAATCAAGAGAAGGGGTAGAATGCTATACCGAGCGATCCGTGTCTTTCGGTCTTCGCCTCCACTCCAATCTCCTCCCGGAATCTCCGGTCTTCATTTCCTCGTCGGAACGGACACCACATCGCCGGGTTCTTTTACGGGCTCCCACCTCTGGACCGAGGCAACTCGAGCACGAAGTTGGCGAGTCGACGTGCCCAAGGATGTTGTAGGCTAGTGTAGAACAGTTTGTCTCTTTGGGGTTATGAAGTTGCCATGGTGATGGAGGAATGAGCAATGGAAATGAGCTTTGGGATTTTTGGTGTAAGCCAAAAATGAGATGATGAATTTCCACTCACAAAATGAACCCCTCTCACATCTCCCCTCAAGTGGCCAGCCAAGCAAAAGAATGGGAGTGGGAAAAAATCCAAGAAGGAAGGTAAGTGTAGTAAAAAGCAAAGGGGTGATCATAAACCAAAAGTGAACCTCACATCAAATAACCCTTCAATCTCCTCATCATTAATGCAAGTAATGATGCATGAAAAGAAAAGATGCTATCATAATCTTTTCATATACAAATAAACCCCTCCACTTAGCTAATTTGCAAACTTGCAAATTAGCCCCTCCATCAGAAAAATCCGGCCGCGAAGGAACAAAGGAAAACTGGCCGAAACGGAATACAAACTGGCAATTTCAGAAAACTGATCCCGTAATAAATTACAGGAAACCCCGTGACTGGATATACATACCGCATTTGTATTCCGACCGAATACAAATGCAATGAGACAAAATCTACACTGTATAATACTAGGATCCGGCTTAAACCAAAGACCGCTAGTATTATCCGTCCGATCATGATCCGTGCAATACCGCACGTATCTAATCAAACCCTGCCATATCTCCATACAGCCTCTACAGCGTTTCGCCCGAAACTTGAGAAACTGGTTTGTGGGGGACTCTAAAGACTCGTCAATACTTTGGTTGTGGATTTAACCACTAGCACGTCAGAGGTATTAGCCATACGTAACGGGCTACCAGGTATTAACCAAAAGGGACGTCGATGAGCGAACTCATCCTGACACCCTACTGAGCCTGTCAGTGACAATATTCGTACAGTCTGGTCTGTTCGTCTATGAGCATCGCATGGCGGGCCTAGGGGGTTGGTAAAAGTCAGACCCCCAAAAGCGGTACAAGTCGGTCGGAGTGTAGCCCAGAACACCCTGAGATACTACTGGAATACCTACCAGTAAATCTCCTGCCTCGGCCGAGAGCTTTGTGTAATGGATCTCCTAGACACAGCGCGACCTCACCCCCAATACCGGGAGAGACGAACCCTGCAGATCCGCTCACTGCCTCCATATGGCTCGGGACTGTACCCAACTAAAACCTGTTTGCACGACTCCTTTGAGCCGTGGTAGGGTAGTAATCAAAGCACAATGGGAACTCACACGAGACAAATGACGATCTCAGGTCGATGAACTTACCTGTACACATGTCACTAGGAACTGCTATCTGACATCAGGTATAAGACCAACTAGTATGTTCCCGACGAGTCCTGTCCGGTGTACTCATAACCCAATGAGCACCTGTATACATCTTAGGTGAACCAACTGACACCAGTGGCTTGTGAGACCGGCCACCGCCCCTCGTCGGGGTCTCGACTGTATACACTAGTCTACTCTGGAGTATCGATGCCCTGTCTCGAAAACTCCCACGACTAGGGACCTTTTAAGGATGTGCTTATAGACCCCATCTCCCACGTATATGATCGCCATCATACTGCTGGCCGTCAAGCAAGAATCCTAAGGGCTCTATCAACGTGCAATAGTGACCTGTAAGGTCACCTTAAACAGTACACGATGATAAAGATAAACCAGATAGCATACTATCATCTCGAGTAAGACTGTCCTACCGGCATAAGTCCTCCCTCAATCATTGCAATCACGTGCCTGTGATCCAATAATTGACTCTGAGGGCACTATATCCAACAATGGCCATATCATCCGGGGGCACCGTAGCTTTACTTGTGAGGTACCAAAGAGCCCCTCCGCCTAATATCGCCGATGGAACGCCCACAGACCGCTTACGCGGTGGAGGCGACTAACTGGACTCCTACAGGCCGGCTTGAGCCGTCAACAACTGGGATACCCAACCAGCCCCGGCCGGCTATAGATATTCTGGGGCGCCACATATGTCAGGGCGAAGCTCGACCCTGGGGACAAGTTTATAAGGTAGGCGTTACCTCCGCCACCCAGTATGCTACCTTCCCTGGGCTCGATACGTTCTTTCCGCCCACCGTGCACGGTTATAGAAGGTTGGGATGTATCAAGCGGTGTAAGCGTCTATATTTCATTACTAGGCCCCTCACGTCTGGTGGGTTAAAGCATTTCTGAACTAATGGAATCTTCCCACCAACACCTTCTTGCTACGGGATCGCGAGGTCTCGATTTCACTGGAAGAGTTCCGCGAGATCTCCAGATTGCCAATCAGGGAAGAGCATTATGAAGAGTTGTTACCTCTCGATGAGTATGTGTTCGCAACCGTTTCTGCTATGCTTGACGGCCTGACGACTGAAAATGTCATCCGTCATAAGTACCCAAGTCTAATCAAAGCTCTGGGTATCTTTGAGAAACTGTTCGTGACGTCAGAAGGGCAAGGCGTCACCTTTGAGACCTTCATTGCCTGCTTTCTTCATGGAGAGGCTTTATCCAAAGAGGCTCCAAAGTTTGCGAACATCGACGACCTTTTTGGGTTCGGGTTGAATAATCTGCCGGCCAAAGAGGAAGATTTGCCGCAGTTCTACATTTCGACCTCGTCGGCCGTTTCCTTCGATGCAATTGTAGCTCCCGGCATGGACGAAGAGACCTTCTTCGTTGGCTTCATCAGCCTCTGGCTCAGTTGGTTCGCCATACCGACGCATCGACGCTTTATGAGAGCCCCCGTCTTCTACCCCGCTCATCGCATAGCTGGAAAGGCGCGATTGGCCGTTGGTGTTGCAGGATTGTCGCGCCTATATCATGGATTAAGCGTTGCGGCTAATACTTCTAACCCAGGCGTGGATATTGTGAATCTCTCCCTCCACTACTTTACGTCGTGGATCGAGATGCATGTATTGGGAGCATTTGCTGCTCACCGGCGGCCAAATTTTTATGACTCTTATACCTTCCCACGGGTTATGAGGTTGGTGAATGCTTCCGCTCCCGATCCGACTCTGCTAGGGGCCCTCCGCGTGTTGCTTAACCCATACTCAAATGATGGCGGGATGGTCTTTAATGACCGAGTCCTATCTGCTCCCGCGGGACCCATTCAGCAGCTATTTGATCTGTCAAAGGGTGGAGCGCCATCTCTAAAACCTAAATAGATTATGCACCTGTACTCGATTAGGCCAAGCTATTTGGTGTTTCATCAGAGTGACACAGTTCTTTTTATGCGGTATAATCCACACCGCTTTGCCCAGCAATTGGGCTATAACCAGGGCATCCCTCTCAAGGAATTTTTAGTTGAGCCCACTTTGTCTCCGGAAGTCACTCGTGACATCATCCATTATTTTATACAGCTGAACACCGGCTCCCGTTTCATGATCCATGAGTCTGACTATCTTCTAAGGTCTGTGGGGTCTTTTAAGGGTTGGTATCACCATCGAGTCGGTCATGTCATCACCGAAGAGAGGTGGGTACTCTTCGAATGTAGAGTTCCAGCTCTGACCCCAGTCACTAGCGCTCCGTTGTGATGGCAGTCACACTAGTGGGGGCTGGGTAGTCTATAAGCAACATCCTATACAGGTCCCTAGTCGTAGGATTATCGAGACAGGGCATCGATACTCCAGAGTAGACTAGTGTGTACGCTTCTCATCCCAGTTGGGTGTAGGGTTCCTAGGCACACAGTAGAGGTCTCACAAGGCATCAACCATGCCATTTTAAAATAAAAATGGTGCCGAGAAACCCTAGACTACGGATCGTTGCTAGAAATCTAGGCGAAAAGTAAACTAGTTAACACTTAACTACAAGGATATGGAAATTACAACCTTTGTAGATCCGGATATCCACCTCCACGGCTCCGCAACGAAGTCTCCTCGCTGTCCTTGTCGAACCCCGGGCTCTAGCGTCGGCTTCATCGGAGAATGAACGGGCTTGGTCATCGACGACGATGCCGAAGATGATCTACGTCGAGGCATCGCTAGATCAAGCTCTTTACTTCACAAAGTGATGAAACTTGTGAAGGAAACACACTCTACTACTTGGCAAGAGGTAGAGGATGAAGAAATAGGAGGTGGGTTCTCTTTAGAATTGGATTTCTCACTCTCAAGCTCAAGTTGCCATTGATGGCCTCAAGGTTTTAAGCTTGAAGATGAAGAAGAAGATGAGCTAGTATTATGATAAGTGTTTTTCAATAATGAACTAAAATTGATACTTATCATAATCTAACATGGGTTAAGTGTAGAGAGCAAACCATGGTAAGTGGGAATAGTTAGGGTTTAGCATAAAGACAAAATGGTCTTTGAGTCAAACCTTCATGAAGCTTCATTAAGCTTCATGACAAAAGAAAACCATTTTGTTTTTATAAAACAATTTAAATAAAAAGGAATGGATAAATAAATGTGTGATAAAATCAAAACCATAATTCTCCTCTTAACCATGGGTTTATTCTTTACACTTAACCAAATAAACATGCATCATCTAATATGATACAAACAAGTGTACAAAAGTATATCACATATACATCATGCACATCAAGTGAGAAAATCCATTTAAAGTGAACCCATATTAGTTAATGTAAAGTAATATATCAAATATATAATTATACATTAAATCATATTAAATCATTAAATCAACACTTGATTTAACGACCCGGTCATATCGCATATGACCGACTAATATCAATAGTAACAACTTATCGAATCAACACTTGATCCGATAACCCGGCTATAATGCATATAACCGATCAATGCTACAAATCGCGAGAATCGAATACAGTATCACATACTGGCATTATTCTCGGTCCCGCACATATCTCATATGCGCTCCTATTTCGTTTTGCTTGAGCCAGGAAACCTCTGTGTAGGACTCTAAAGACTCGTCAATACGCCGGTAGCAGATGATGATCATATCAAGCATCCACAAGCCGCAAGCGGTCTGCTAAACGTAACGGCCACCCGGGTATTGAGCGATCAGAAGATCGACGAGCTAGCCCGCTCACACTCCTGCGAATCCGACCAGTAACACTTACCGTACAGTCCGGTCTCTTCGTCTGATATGTCGCATATCAAGTCTAGGGGTGGTAAACGTCAGACCCCAATAACCCGATAAGTCGTGCCGATGTGAGGCTCATAACGGGTCGAGAAACTACTGGTAACACTTACCAGCAAATCTCTGATCAGCCCTGGCCAGGGACTTCCCTGCTACGGCCAATCGAGCACTGCGCAACAACAACCCCCAATACCGGGAGAGACGAAACCCCTCCTATCGCTCATTGCCTCCATGTGACTCGGGACTGTGCCCAAAGACCACCGTTTTGCACGCCCTCATGGACGTGGTAAGGTGGAGATCAAAGCACAGTGGGAATCACACAAGACTCTATGACGATCTCGGGTCTACAGACTAACCTGTACAAGTGTCACCTGAGAACTGCCATCTGACGTGAGGTATAATACCATCTGGGAGTTCTCGGCGAGTCCGTCCAGTGTACTCAGTCTCCACTGAGCACCCGTATACCATCTCTGATGTCAAACACCAATGGATATGGGATCATCCATCGCCCATCACATGGGTCGAGAAGCGTATACGCTAGTCTACTCTGGTATATCGATGCCCCGTCTCGATACACCCACGACTAGGGACCTTGAAGGATGTACTTATGGACTACCATGTCCCCACTAGTATGATCTGCATCATAGTCCAGGTAGTCAAGTACATATCCTAAGGGCTTTACCAACATGTAACTATAAGACAGTATAAAGAGACTAGTGTACATGTTAAGATAAAGAGTAACCAGATAGCATGCTATCATATCGAGCAAGAAAGTCATCTCTATATATGTCCAAGCATCCAATATAATATACATCATCTGTACAATACTGGCCTCTAGGGCATACATACAACTAACAATCTCCCACTTGCACTAGGGCCAGCTGCTGTAGTATCGCATACCGAGCATCCCGAAGAGTCTCTCAAACTGTATCTGGGGAATGGCCTTCGTGAGTGGATCCGCGGTGTTGTTCTTCGTGTCAACCCTCCTGACCTCGATCTCCCGGCGATCAACTATCTCCCGGATCAGGTGATACCGCCTCAGAATATGCCTGGATCGCTGATGGGACCTGGGTTCCTTGGCCAAAGCCACCGCTCCATTGTTATCGCAATACAAAGGTATTGGACGCTCAATGGATGGAACCACTCCAAGTTCAGTAATGAACTTCTTGATCCAGACAGCCTCTTTGGCAGCATCGTTGGCAGCGATGTATTCAGCCTCCATCGTCGAGTCTGCCACGGTTTCCTGCTTGGAACTCTTCCAGCTAACCGCCCCTCCGTAAAGGGTAAAGACAAAGCCCGACTGCGACTTAGAGTCGTCCTTATCACTCTGGAAGCTCGAATCGGTAAAGGACTCCACTTGGAGTTCTCCGTTACCATACACCAAGAACATATCTCTAGTCCTTCGCAAGTACTTGAGAATGCTCTTCACAGCTGTCCAGTGACTCTCTCCAGGATCAGCTTGATACCTGCTCACTACACTTAGTGAGTATGCTACATCGGGTCTGGTACATAGCATCGCATACATGATAGAGCCTACTGCCGAAGCATAGGGTATCTTTTGCATGCGAGCTCTCTCCAAATCAGTCTTGGGAGACATCTCTTTGGAGAGAGTGACTCCAGAGATCGTGGGCAAGTTCCCACGCTTGGACTCTTCCATACTAAACCTCTTTAGTATGGTGTCAATGTACCTGGATTGGGACAATCCCAAAATCCGTTTGGATCTATCTCTATAGATCCTAATTCCCAATATGCAGGAGGCATCACCAAGATCTTTCATTGAGAATCTTTGTGATAAGAAGAGCTTGACCGCTTGCAGCATAGGAATATCATTTCCTATCAAGAGTATGTCGTCCACGTACAATACGAGGAAGACAACCTTACTCTCTGCCACCTTTTTGTAGATACAAGGTTCATCTGGATTTTTGACGAAATCAAACTCTTTGATAACAACATCAAAGCAGATGTTCCAACTCCGCGATGCTTGCTTTAATCCATAAATGGATTTAAGCAGCTTGCACACCTTCCCGCTGCTCCCACTGTCTACGAAGCCCTCTGGCTGAGTCATGTACACGCACTCTTCTAAATCACCATTTAGAAAGGCGGTCTTAACATCTATTTGCCAGATTTCGTAGTCATGAAAGGCAGCAATGGCAAGCATGATTCGGATGGATTTAACCATAGCCACTGGAGAAAAGGTTTCGTCATAGTCCACACCTGGTCTTTGACGAAAACCCTTTGCTACAAGTCTAGCTTTGAAAGTCTCCACTTTCCCATCTACACCAAGTTTCTTCTTGAAGATCCACTTGCTCCCAATGGGTTTTACCCCTTCAGGAGCAACGTCCAAAGTCCATACTTTGTTGGTGTACATGGATTCCATCTCGGACCGCATAGCATCCAGCCATTTCACTGAGTCCCTACTCGTGATGGCCTGCTCGAAGCTAGTTGGGTCATCATCCTCCATGATGCAATCCTCTCTCCCACCATCCATGAGAAAACCGTAGTATCTCTCAGGTTGGCGAGGAACCCTACTAGATCGGCGGAGTGGCTGGGGTTCATCGGGAACTACGGAATCCTCTGGTTCAACCAAATCTTCTGTTGTAGTCTGTGTCGCTGGAACCTCTTCCAGTTCTACCTCAATGCCACTTATCTGTTTCATAAGAAAACCTTTTTCTAAGAAAGTGGCATGTCGAGAAACAAACACCTTTTGTTCCTCGGGGTGGTAGAAGATATACCCTTGTGAATTTTTGGGATATCCTACAAACTTACATAAGACAGATCTTGCCTCGAGTTTGTCCGGATTTTGTCTTTTGACATAGGCTGGACAACCCCATATCTTAATATAATTAAGATGTGGTCTCTTCCCTTTCCATATCTCATATGGAGTGGTAGGCACTGATTTGGTAGGAACTCTGTTCAATAGGTCCATGGCTGTCTCAAGCGTATATCCCCAGAAGGAAATAGGTAACTCAGCTGTACTCATCATTGAGCGCACCATATCTAATAGGGTGCGGTTTCTCCGTTCAGATACACCGTTGTGCTGTGGTGTATATGGAGGAGTCAGCTGAGAGAGAATCCCATTCTCTTTTAGGAAGTCCAGGAATTCATTGCTCAAGTATTCCCCTCCTCGATCAGATCGTAGGATTTTAATACTTTTTCCGGTTTGGTTCTCGACTTCTTGTTTATATTCTCTAAATTTCTCAAAAGCTTCTGATTTGTGTTTCATCAGGAACACATATCCGAATCTAGAGAGATCGTCAGTGAATGTAATAAAGTACGAAGAACCATCCCTGGCATGTGTAGACATGGGACCGCATACATCACTATGTATCAGTCCCAAGAGTTCGGTAACTCTTTCTCCGTGTCCCGTAAACGGAGCTTTGGTCATCTTGCCTTTGAGACATGACTGGCAAGTGTCATAGGATGAAAATTCAAACGAATTTAAATATCCATCCTTATGCAACTTAGCCAGTCGTGTCACATTGATGTGACCCAGTCTACAATGCCACAAGAAGGATTCGTTCAGTTCAGAACTCTTCCTCTTATGTGTGTTTGTTATGCTCAGAACTGTTGATTGGTTTAGAACATAAATGCCATTGCACAACGTGCCTGATCCAACCAACTTTTGGTTACGGAAGATGTTCATAACATTATCCTGTAATACAAAATTATATCCCTCTTTACTCAGTAAAGAAACCGATATAATGTTGCATATCAGGTTCGGCATGTAATAGCATTCGTTCAGAACCAATGTATTACCAGTTGGTAATGTAAGGTGATATTCCCCGACAGTCTTAGCTGCAATAATTGCACCATTTCCGACTCTAATGTCTTTATCACCTTCTCCAAGTTCTCTACCTTTCCTAAGCCCATGTAACTGATTACATATATGGGATCCTGACCCGGTATCTAATACCCAGGACGTGGAGCAAATGGAGAAACAGTTCTCTGTAACGAACACACCCGAAGAAAATGCATCAACATGTACTTTCTTCATTCGGGTGGCATGGGAATCCTGGTATTCCCCTATTTCCTGTTCATTCCTATAACTCTTATAAGAAGGAACAGAACCAACGTTCCCCAGCACAGTATAACATGCGGGTTCGGTCAATACATCCATATTATTATCTTGTTTAAGGCATGAAATGGTCGCTACCTGGAGAGAGAGAGAAGCAAACACTTTAGCGTAAGCTCGTGCAAGATCAGATTGGTTATTATCTTATCTAATCAGGATGGCTCCCACTGCTTTTTATCAAATCTTCCTCCAAACCCTAAAAGGAAAGACTAGCCGGGATTAATTACACACTACAAGTTCGCCAATCTTTCAGCCAGGCCAGTGTCGGTACTTTGAGGGAGGTCCCCCGTGCTTTCGCACGAACCTAATTAATGAAAACCTCGTTTTCCCAGAGGCGTAACCCCGTTAACACCTTTCTAGACACCTACTTGATCGGCTAATTGTAATATGTAAAACTCTCCCAGGAGTAACTCTTACTCGCAGTGGGTATCGGGATCCAACTATCTCATAGAAGGTATGCAATCTCATTGCAAATTTCAACACTTGAAATTCCCGATAATCTTTTGCCCCTAGCGTGCTATGACCTTGACGCATGCCAAACAACCCATAGTCCGCTAGTCAAGTTCAACCCGTCATTTCCTGATTGAATTAAACCCACCCGCACGACCCTTGACGCATGCCAAACAACGCCGTGCGAATACCCTAATCCAATCTGCATCATATGCATAAGCAGATAAATACTAGTTAGCTACCGTACACTACGCCTTGACGCATGCCAAACAACCGCAGCACGAATACTAAATAGTACTTATCTGAAATGACGGAGGGCTACGCAGGTTTTTCTGAAAACCTATTGCGTAATGAACTTGATATCGTTGTAGAATCAAATGAAGTTTTGAAATGGAGTGATTTTGAGGCTTTTCTTGTTTTGCTAAAGGGGTCACTCCCGGTGAAGGGATCGTCGGCCCTTTCCTCGTCGAATGAGGTGCGGGATATATCATATATATCGCTGTGCAAAGCAAAAACCCAAAAGCAGTCAAAAGCAAACCGAGTGTGTAGCATCTGCCAGTTATTGCTAAAGGAGTCACTCCCGGTGAAGGGATCTCGGTCCTTTCCTCATCGAATAAGGTGCGGGGTATATCATATATACCGCTATGCAAAGCAAGAACTGTAGCTACCTGTTTTATTTTAAAATCTGATTCTACAACATCTTAGGTTTCTTTCCTTTCATTAATCACATTAATGAAGTCCCATCATTAAAATACCTAAACATCACAGATAGATATGACGTACACTTATGCCATCCGCATTCGCCTTGATGTCCCCTCGTGCACCGTTAGGTTAGGTAACTAACAACAGAGCAGGGCAGGGCTAGCGCGGGTGTAAAACATAAGTAACGTCTATATAATATATCATATATATCATATACTATATCCATCACAGAGTCACAACACAGATATCGCAGCAGAATGAACATATGAAATATTGGATATACTAGGACGTCCGTGTTTTCAATACGAGCCAGTATAAAACACGGATTCCACGGTCGTGATGAATAGCCAATCCCACACCCCTAGACCCCTACGAGAGCGGCAAGCAACCCTGCCAATTCTAGGGTTAGGAGACCCGGACTCGACTCCTCGAGTTGGTCTCCCACTGGACCCCAGAACCCGGCTACTTGTGCTCCCCTCCTTGGGTCTATCCTAATGCGGAAAAGTAAATAATATACAAAGGGTGACAACTTCCGCTACCTGGAAGTGCCCCAAATAAAAGAATATTACATACAAGTTTTTACATGAATGAAAATGAAAAACACTCATCTCACATAAAAACCCCCGGCTATTCGAACACGACGATCCAATATAACATATCCAGCAACACATAACATCACATGTCATCAACGTAAGTAAGTATGCATACCCCAATTGTCGTTGACGTATAGCAACGAAACCGGCGATATGAACATACTACACTTACGGTCACAGAAAAGAAAGTGTAAAACTACAACAATTGGAATCCGCAACTTCTTTAGACATCACATGCCTAATCAAATGAAATACTTAGACATCACATGCCTAATAGATATAAATCCCGCATTTTAGTCTCATTATCGAAAACTCTTTTCAATATCAAATGAAACTAAACCGCTAGATTTATATCATTCATTCAGTTATCACATAACTGTTTGTGAATTCCAATTATTGTATCCCATTCCAGATAAATAGAATATATTAAACTTTCCGATCGAACATTCGAACACCCAAGTTTTCCCGAAACCATCCAACACATGAAATAGGTTCAAAGACATTCGTTTCATGCTTCAGTACCAACGGTCCAGCCGTAGAAGGGTCAAGCCAACGCCTCACATGTGGCACGCCGTATTGCCCCAAACCCGAAGGTTCAAAGGGCAGTTCAAGACGGTCACATAATCGAGTTAAGGTTTGTTGTCCTCTAGAGGGACCATCGTGTTACTTGCACTACTCAGAACGTCCTTAAACCACACAATAATCCAACACTTGGATATATTACGACAGGGGAAAAGTTGGGTATTTATATCCGGTCGAAGTTTTTAACATATTCAAAAAATTATCCGGAAAGCACTTAGACAAAGTTCGATAATCCGATCGAATCGACGATTCCCAATACAACCCCAGAATACTCAAACCTGGAGTCAAATTAAAATTCCCAGAAACCTCAGAATAATAAATCAGGTATTACTGTGCAAAGAAGTGGGGCTGACGTCATCAACGAGCCGCGGAACCGCCGCAGAAGCCATGCTTCTGCCGCGGTTCCGCCGCCGTTTGTACTGTTCACAGGAAACGATTTGCACAGTAATTCTTATATTTTATTGCTGATTTTTTTAGGCAATTTTAATTGACAAAAAACCACAAATTTGAAAAATATCCAGAGAGCTATTTTGGGGTTGGATTTTCGGTTCGTCCGGGTTTCAAACTCTGTCTAGACTTCGCCTAAGGCTCTAGCTAGGCTCTGATACCACTGTAGGGTTCCTAGGCACACAGTAGAGGTCTCACAAGGCATCAACCATGCCATTTTAAAATAAAAATGGTGCCGAGAAACCCTAGACTACGGATCGTTGCTAGAAATCTAGGCGAAAAGTAAACTAGTTAACACTTAACTACAAGGATATGGAAATTACAACCTTTGTAGATCCGGATATCCACCTCCACGGCTCCGCAACGAAGTCTCCTCGCTGTCCTTGTCGAACCCCGGGCTCTAGCGTCGGCTTCATCGGAGAATGAACGGGCTTGGTCATCGACGACGATGCCGAAGATGATCTACGTCGAGGCATCGCTAGATCAAGCTCTTTACTTCACAAAGTGATGAAACTTGTGAAGGAAACACACTCTACTACTTGGTAAGAGGTAGAGGATGAAGAAATAGGAGGTGGGTTCTCTTTAGAATTGGATTTCTCACTCTCAAGCTCAAGTTGCCATTGATGGCCTCAAGGTTTTAAGCTTGAAGATGAAGAAGAAGATGAGCTAGTATTATGATAAGTGTTTTTCAATAATGAAATAAAAATGATACTTATCATAATCTAACATGGGTTAAGTGTAGAGAGCAAACCATGGTAAGTGGGAATAGTTAGGGTTTAGCATAAAGACAAAATGGTCTTTGAGTCAAACCTTCATGAAGCTTCATTAAGCTTCATGACAAAAGAAAACCATTTTGTTTTTATAAAACAATTTAAATAAAAAGGAATGGATAAATAAATGTGTGATAAAATCAAAACCCTAATTATCCTCTTAACCATGGGTTTATTCTTTACACTTAACCAAATAAACATGCATCATCTAATATGATACAAACAAGTGTACAAAAGTATATCACATATACATCATGCACATCAAGTGAGAAAATCCATTTAAAGTGAACCCATATTAGTTAATGTAAAGTAATATATCAAATATATAATTATACATTAAATCATTAAATCAACACTTGATTTAACGACCCGGTCATATCGCATATGACCAACTAATATCAATAGTAACAACTTATCGAATCAACACTTGATCCGATAACCCGGCTATAATGCATATAACCGATCAATGCTACAAATCGCGAGAATCGAATACAGTTTCACATACTGGCATTATTCTCGGTCCCGCACATATCTCATATGCGCTCCTATTTCGTTTTGCTTGAGCCAGGAAACCTCTGTGTAGGACTCTAAAGACTCGTCAATACGCCGGTAGCAGATGATGATCATATCAAGCATCCACAAGCCGCAAGCGGTCTGCTAAACGTAACGGCCACCCGGGTATTGAGCGATCAGAAGATCGACGAGCTAGCCCGCTCACACTCCTGCGAATCCGACCAGTAACACTTACCGTACAGTCCGGTCTCTTCGTCTGATATGTCGCATATCAAGTCTAGGGGTGGTAAACGTCAGACCCCAATAACCCGATAAGTCGTGCCGATGTGAGGCTCATAACGGGTCGAGAAACTACTGGTAACACTTACCAGCAAATCTCTGATCAGCCCTGGCCAGGGACTTCCCTGCTACGGCCAATCGAGCACTGCGCAACAACAACCCCCAATACCGGGAGAGACGAAACCCCTCCTATCGCTCATTGCCTCCATGTGACTCGGGACTGTGCCCAAAGACCACCGTTTTGCACGCCCTCATGGACGTGGTAAGGTGGAGATCAAAGCACAGTGGGAATCACACAAGACTCTATGACGATCTCGGGTCTACAGACTAACCTGTACAAGTGTCACCTGAGAACTGCCATCTGACGTGAGGTATAATACCATCGGGAGTTCTCGGCGAGTCCGTCCAGTGTACTCAGTCTCCACTGAGCACCCGTATACCATCTCTGATGTCAAACACCAATGGATATGGGATCATCCATCGCCCATCACATGGGTCGAGAAGCGTATACGGTAGTCTACTCTGGTATATCGATGCCCCGTCTCGATACATCCACGACTAGGGACCTTGAAGGATGTACTTATGGACTACCATGTCCCCACTAGTATGATCTGCATCATAGTCCAGGTAGTCAAGTACATATCCTAAGGGCTTTACCAACATGTAACTATAAGACAGTATAAAGAGACTAGTGTATATGTTAAGATAAAGAGTAACCAGATAGCATACTATCATATCGAGCAAGAAAGTCATCTCTATATATGTCCAAGCATCCAATATAATATACATCATCTGTACAATACTGGCCTCTAGGGCATACATACAACCAACATTGGGGAGATGGTCTGTCCCATAACCATCAGTACGTCGTACTGGAGATAGTATACAGGTGCTCGTTAGGTTACGGGTACACCGGACAGGACTCGCAGGGGAACTGTTGGTTGGTATTATACCAACCGTCAGTTAACAGTTCCCAGGTGACATGAGTACAGCATAGTCCGCAGACTTGACACTGCTACTTCGCCTCGAGTGTGTCCCACTGTTCTTAGATTGCTACCCTACCACGGCTCAAAGGAGTCGTGCAAACAGGTAGCAGTTGGGTGCAGTCCCGAGCACTTGGAGGCAGTATAGGTTAGATAGGATTCGTCTCTCCCAGTATTGGGAGATGATATCGTGCTGTGTCAGAGAGCTATTAAGCAAAGTCCCTGGCCAGGGCAAGCGAGATATACTGGTAGGTTCCAGTAGCTTCTCAGGGTGTAATGGGCTTCGCTCCGACACGACTTATACAGCTATTAGAGGACTGACGCTTGCCGCCCCCTAGGCTTGATATGCGATAGTCTTAGAAGAACAGACCGGACTGTATGGAGATTGTCACATCAGGCTCAGTGGGAGTTCGGATGAGTTTCCTCATCGGCTTTCTTATCGACATCTACCTGGGGACCGTTACGTACAGCTCGTGCCGCTTGCGGTCTGTGGTTAAACCCACTGCCAGCGTAGTGCCGATTCTTTAGAGTCCCACACAGAGAGTTTTCCTGCTCCAGGCGAAACGATATAGAGGTCGTACGGTTTTACGACAAGGGTTCGGACGCATACGTGTGTTTACGCACGTACGACTTTTCGGACAGTTTTTACTAGCCGGCTTGGTTTAAGCCAGATTCTAGTATCGGGTTATTGGATTTATACAGTCTAAAGTTTTTCCGTGTTTTCATGGATTGGAGGGGCGTTCTCGTAATTTGTCGGGAAGCTTCTAGAAGAGTGGTGACTTGGGGGGTAAGGTGGCATTGCATTAAATGAGATTAGTGACTCATTTGTGTGATTCATCCATGTCATTAATACATCATAAATGCTTAATGACTCATAGAGATGAATCACTCATAGATATTTATGAAGCATGGTTGTTAATTCTATTATTTCATTTTTGGTTAAATAAATAATGCTTCATATATATTATGATACATCATTATCTCATTTCATTATCATCTTCACCTTCTCTCTCCTCAAGCTCACTCTCTCTTCAAACCCTAACCCTAACCTCTCATGTGTTGAGATCAAGGGTTAGCTAAACTAATACATCCATAACCTCACTCTATATCCCCTAGGTAGCGTAGATTAGCACTTTAAGCAACCTGGTTATCTCAAGTTTGAGATTAAGCTTGGCGTAGGAGCTTTCGGGTGGATCGTTTTTGACTCGAGGAGGCCGTAGAGGTGCCGATGTTCCTAGGAGCCTACGAGGAGTGGAGGACAGCGATGAAGACCCGAAGGACATGTAACGTGAGGTATAACTTCGAATCCGAGTAGTTAAACCTCTAGTAAATAGTTAGCAATGGTTTAGAGAACGATTCATGCACTCAAGTCCGTGTTACGAAGGTTTGATAATCGTTTTGCATATATTCCGCCTCCCTGCAAGTTCGTGGGGTGCGTGACATGGACTTACAATGGTATCAGAGCCTACTAAACCATTACTAGCTTGTTAGCAACTGATTAGAAGTTCGATCGACAGAAAAACACGAAAACAAAATTCAAAACCCTAAGTATCTGTTAATTTTAAACGTGTCTGAAAAAATATTTGACATACCTTAAAATTCACAGCAGGGAAATATAAGAATACTGGGAAAATACGAGGACACAACTCGACTAGACCACCGCGGAACCGCGGCCAAATGGTACTTTTGGCCGTGAATCCGCGGCCGAGTCAACCCCGAGTTGACTCGGATTTGCGCAGTAATTCTTATTTTAAAGTGTTTTGTTTTCCTGTATATTCTATTTCTGCCCAGGTTACTTCAGTGCAGGTTTGCTTTTGGGGTAGACACGGAATATGGTAATCGATCGATGTTCTAAGATATTTGCTAATTGGGTTTTTATCTGTAATGTTTAATGTGTTCGTAAACCTCCCCTAACTGCTAGTATGTCGGTTAGCAGGGGGTTACACATTTCTGTAATGTTTACTGTTTGTGTATATGAACTGTATTGGGATGTTGTGATGATTAGCCGGGGTTTTGAGATATGTTTAATATTCATTCATTCAATGTAAATGTAATTTGATGTAATATTCTTTTGCGGGGCACATCCAGGTTGCGGTTGTAGCCACCGTTGTATTATTTCTTTTTACTGGTTTTTGCTCCTAGGATAGACCCAAGGTGGGGTACAATAACTACCGGGTATGTCAAAGTGTTTAGTGGCCTACTCACGTTGTTGAAGGAGACCGCTTCACTTCGGGTATTTGACGGATAGTTTGTCGTACCCAAAGGGGTCTAGGGTGGGGTAATGGCTATTCATCACAACTGTGTAATCCGTTTTTTATTGCAGCTCAAAGCAAATGCGGATTGCTAGTAAATCCAATAAAGTTCATCTGTGATCTGGAATGCTTATTATTGCGTCTGACGAATGTACAATATCTATATATGATAGCTATTAGACGTCACTTATGTTTTACACCCGCGCTAGCCCAGCCCCCGCTCTGTCGTTAGTTAAGTAACCTAACGGGTGATGACGGGACCCAGTGGCGAATACGGATGGCATAAGAGGACGTGGTATTTTCGTTGTTTTCTGCAATGATAGGATAAAAGATGGGACGCATTATTATAATGCAAAGAAAATAAACCAAAGTTTAATCGTTGGACAAATTTAAAAGAAACCACTCGGTTATTTTAAAAGAGCAGAATTTTTAATTGCGGAGCTTTAACCACTCCTTTTAAAAAGTATCAGGTTCCTTCGATTATATCAAGTTCACTACGTTCACGGTTTTGCCAAAACCATTCGTAGCCCTCCGTCATTTCTTATGGATGGTCAGTAGTATTCAAGCTATGTTTGTTGGCCCTTAGTCAAGACAGAGTGTTTGGTAGCTGCTGGGGTATTCATTTGTTGCATAGATAGATGCGTTGGTTTGGGACAGTCGTATTACTTTGTTGGCCCTTAGTCAAGAGTATGTACGGGTGGGTTTAAATTAATCTGGATAATGACGGGTAGAACTTGACATGTGACTTATGATTTGTTGGCCCTTAGTCAAGGTCATAAGAGCATAGGGCAAAAATCTATATCGGGAATTTCTAAAGAAATTGAAATTTGCAAAGAGATGCATACCATTTTGGAGTTTGATGAATGTTGGTAGGATTCCTTCAACATTATCATACGATGATATTTTGGATCTCGATCCTACTGTGAGTACATGCTACTTATCAGGAGATTCGTCACTTAACGATCAATGCTATAAACCAAGTAGGTGCCTAGAAAGGTGTCAGCGGGGCTACGCCCCCAGAGAAAAGAAGTTATTTAATTAAGGAACTTCGCGAAAGCGTTGGAAAACCTCCCTCAAAGTATCGACACTGGCCTGGCTGAACGGTTAAGCAAGTATTGTACGGTGAGAATTATCCTGGCTAATTCTTCTTTTATGGTTTGAGGAAGGATTCGAGAAACAGTGGGAGCCATCCTGTTTAGATAAATTAATAACCACTCTAAACTTGCAAGAGCATCATGCTAATAGTGTTTTCTTCTCTCTCTCTCTCTTAATTGCAGCGACCTTGTGACCACACATAGGTTACATCTAAATAACAATTTGACTGAATCTGACTTATATGACTGGCAAAGGACTGTCCAAATGTCCATTGCCTATGACAAGCTGGAACACCCTATTACTACTCAAGATCCCGCCGTCCCAGGTCCAGTTTCCTCCGTCGCGGATATGGATATCCGTCAGATAAGGGAAAAGGATAAAACGAAAGCCAAGTGCCTCGTGTTAGCTTCAGTTGATGGTGTATACCAGAAGCAGCACGAGAAGATGGACTCAGTTTCCATCTTTCTCCATAAAGATTTATATGGAGAGCAATCTCATATCGCAAGATATGAGACCTCGACCGATATATTTCAAGCGAGGTTGGCCGACGGGTCATTTATAGGGGACAACGTCCTTACAATGACTAGCTATATTGATAAGCTCCAGGACCTGGAAACCACGTTGGAGAACGAGTCAGGTACTGACTTGATTCAACAGTCTCTACCTTCAACCCTGAAGGAAACAAGGGAAGTAGAAGGAAAGAGAAGGGCAAAAGTTTCGGGTCTTAATGTAGTAAAAGAGGGTAGTTCCTATTGTCATGGGATTGGGCATAGGCAAAATGATTGCAGGGCTTTGGAAGCCAGTAGCCAGGATTCGAAGCATGTTGTGGCTTCGACTTCGGGTGTGTTTATGATAGAGAACTGTATGTCAGTTAACCCTACTTCCTGGGTATTGGATACCGGGTCAGGATCTCACATCTGTAATTCATTACAGGCTCTGAGAAACCGTAGGGTTATCGGAATAGGTGATATGACCCTCACAGTTGCTAACAGAATGAGCATGAACGCTGAATCCATAGGGGAATATCATCTTGGACTGACAACTGGGCAGATATTGATTCTGCGTAACTGTTTTTATGTACAAGGTACGACTTGTAATATCATATCTGTATCCTTACTTTCTAAAGAAGGATATGATTTTACTTTTGTAAGAGATGTGGTTCACATCCACCTAAATCAAGTAATGATTGGATCAAGTACATTACAAAACGGAATATACGTATTAAATCAAGCTCAGATTTTCAGTGTCCAGAACACACTTAAAAGAAAGTCTCCGGAATTAAATCAGGCTTTCTTATGGTATTGTAGACTAGGTCACATCAATGAGAGAAGGTTGACTAAGTTACATAAAGAAGGATATTTGGATCCGTTCGAATATCAAACATATGCAACTTGTCAATCCTGTCTCATGGGAAAGATGACAAAGACTCCGTTCACTGGACACGGAGAAAGAGCAAGCGAGCTCTTGGGACTCGTACACAGTGACGTGTGCGGTCCAATGTCTACACATGCGTGAAGTGGTTATTCATACTTCATTACTTTTATGGATGATTTCTCTAGGTATGGATATGTCTTCTTAATGAAGCATAAATCCGAGGCTTTTGAGAAATTCCGAGAATATAAGAATGAAGTGGAAAAACAAACAGGCAAAAGTATAAAAACACTGAGATCTGATCGTGGTGGTGAATACTTGAGTGCCGAGTTCCTGGATTACCTAAAAGAGAATGGAATTCTCTCTCAGCTTACTCCTCCATACACCCCACACATAACGGTGTATCAGAAAGACAAAACCAAACCCTATTAGATATGGTTCGTTCCATGATGAGTAACGCTGAGTTACCATGATCATTCTGGGGATATGCACTAGAATCAGCTGCATATCTTTTGAACCAGGTTCCTACCAAAACTGTGCCTACCACACCATATCAGATGTGGAGTGGGAAGAAACCCTGTCTAAAACATTTTAAGACATGGGGATGTCCAGCTTTTGTAAAAAAGCAGCATGTGGACAAGCTCGAGGCACGCTCAGTAAAGTGCAAGTTTGTGGGATATCCAAAGAACTCCAAGGAATATTATTTCTATTACGCAGAGGAACAAAAGGTTTTTGTTTCTCGTCATGCCTGCTTCTTGGAAACTAAATTTTTAAAAAATCAGATAAGTGGGAGCGCAATAGAACTGGAAGAAATTCCAGAACCACAAACTACTACTGAAAGTTTGGAAGAACCAGTAGTTCAAGAAGAACAGAACATACCAACGCCTATCCGCAGAAGTAGTAGGTAGTCTCATCCGCCTGAGAGATACTATGGTTTTCTCATAGACGGAGATAGAGAGGACTGCACTATTGACTATGATGAGCCTACTAGCTTCCAGCAAGCCATTCAGAGCGGTGACTCAGTAAAATGGCTGGATGCAATGCAGACCGAAATGGAGTCCATGTACACTAACAAAGTATGGACTTTGGACTTTGCTCCAGATGGGGTAAAACCCGTAGGATGCAAATGGATCTTCAGAAAGAAGATTGGTGTAGATGGACAGGTTGAAACCTATAAGGCTAGACTTGTTGCAAAGGGTTTCCGTCAAAGACCTGGTTTGGACTATGACGAAACCTTTTCTCCAGTAGCTATGGTAAAATCCATTAGGGTCCTTCTTGCTATTGCTGCCTTCCACGATTATGAGATCTGGCAGATGGACGTAAAGACAGCTTTTTTAAATGGAAATTTGGAAGAGAGCGTCTATATGGATCAGCCAGAGGGATTCATTCAGAGTGGGAGCAGCGGTAAAGTATGCAAGCTGCTTAAGTCCATTTATGGACTAAAGCAGGCATCGCGGAGTTGGAACATCTATTTTGATGATACTGTCAAGGAATTTGACTTTATTAAAAATTTAGATGAACCATGCATATACAGTAAGATTGTAGGGAGAGCTGTAGTATTCCTCGTCTTGTACGTGGATGACATTCTCCTAATAGGAAATGATATTCCTATGTTACAGTCAGTCAAAAGTTTTTTGTCACAGAAGTTCTCCATGAAAGACCTAGGTAATGCCACCTACATTCTAGGGATTCAGATCTATCGTGATAGATCAAAGAGGATGTTGGGACTTTCGCAGTCCAGGTACATAGACACCATATTGAAAAGATTCAGTATGGAAGATTCTAAGCGCGGTAACCTACCAGCTTGTCACGGAATCACCCTCTCCAAAGATATGTCTCCCAAGACTGATTTGGAAAGGGATCACATGTTGATTATACCCTACGCTTCAGCAGTAGGCTCTATAATGTATGCGATGTTATGTACCAGACCAGATGTAGCATACGCATTAAGCGTAGTAAGCCGGTATCAAGCAAACCCAGGGGAGAATCACTGGATAGCAGTAAAGAACATTCTCAAGTACCTAAGAAGGACTAAGGAGATGTTCTTGGTGTATGGCGGAAAAGACCTCCAGATGGAGGCCTTTGCCGACTCCAGCTTTCAGAGTGACAAAGATGACTCCAAGTCCATGTCGGGTTATGTCTTTACCCTCAGTGGAGGGGCGGTCTGTTGGAAGAGTTCCAAACAGGAGACCGTTGCTGACTCAACAATGGAAGCGGAGTACATAGCTGCTTGCGATGCCGCAAAAGAAGCTGTCTGGATGAAGAAGTTCCTCATAAAACTTCAGGTGGTTCCTTCCAGTGTTGGTCCAATACCTCTGTATTGTGACAACAACGGCGCTATAGCTTTAGCGAAAGAACCCAGGTCCCATCAGAAGTCCAGACACATCTTAAGGCGGTATCACCTGATCAGGGAGATCGTAGATCGCCGGGAGATCGAGGTGAAGAGAGTAGAGACGGAGAATAACATTGCTGATCCATTCACAAAGGTCATTCCTCAAACGCAGTTCGAGAGGCTATTCGAGATGATAGGTCTACGATATGCCAGCTCATGGCCCCAGTGCAAGTGGGAGATTGTTAGTGTTTATGCCCTAGGGGCCATTATTGTATCATACTAGATTGTATATTACTTAATGGAAACTTGGGATATTCACAGTTGTATATACAGTCTTGCTAAAAATGGTAGTATGCTACTTAGTTTGTGTCTACTTTAATATGTGCATATGTTTCTTGTTACGTATCGCTTATACATATTAGTAGAGCCCATAGGTTCTTTGCTTGATTACCAGCGTTGTGATGGCAGTCACACTAGTGGGGGCTGGGTAGTCTATAAGCAACATCCTATACAGGTCCCTAGTCGTAGGATTATCGAGACAGGGCATCGATACTCCAGAGTAGACTAGTGTGTACGCTTCTCATCGTAGTTGGGGAGATGGTCTGTCCCATAACCATCAGTACGTCGTACTGGAGATAGTATACAGGTGCTCGTTAGGTTACGGGTACACCGGACAGGACTCGCAGGGGAACTGTTGATTGGTATTATACCCACCGTCAGTTAACAGTTCCCAGGTGACATGAGTACAGCATAATCTGCAGACTTGACACTGCTACTTCGCCTCGAGTGTGTCCCACTGTTCTTAGATTGCTATCCTACCACGGCTCAAAGGGGTCATGCAAACAGGTAGCAGTTGGGTTCAGTCCCGAGCACTTGGAGGCAGTAGTGGTTAGATAGGATTCGTCTCTCCCGGTATTGGGAGATGATATCATGTTGTGTCAGAGAGCCATTACGCAAAGTCCCTGGCCAGGGCAAGCGAGATATACTGGTAGGTTCCAGTAGCTTCTCAGGGTGTAATGGGCTTCGCTCCGACACGACTTATACAGCTATTAGGTGACTGACGCTTGCCGCCCCCTACGCTTGATATGCGATAGTCTTAGACAAACAGACCGGACTGTATGGAGATTGTCATATCAGGCTCAGTGGGAGTTCGGATGAGTTTCCCCATCGGCTTTCCTATCGACATCTACCTGGGGACCATTACGTACATCTAGTGCCGCTTGCGGTCTGTGGTTAAACCCACTGCCAGCGTAGTGTCGAGTCTTTAGAGTCCCACACAGAGAGTTTCCCTGCTCCAGGCGAAACGATATAGAGGTCGTACGGTTTTACGACAAGGGTTCGGACGCATACGTGTGTTTACGCACGTCCGACTTTTCAAACAGTTTTTACTACCCGGCTTTGGTTTAAGCCAGATTCTAGTATCGGGTTATTGGATTTATACAGTCTAAAGTTTTTCCGTATTTTCACGGATTGGAGGGGCGTTCTCGTAATTTGTCGGGAAGCTTCTAGAAGAGTGGTGACTTGGGGGTAAGGTGGCATTGCATTAAATGAGATTAGTGACTCATTTGTGTGATTCATCCATGTCATTAATGCATCATAAATGCTTAATGACTCATGGAGATGAATCACTCATAGATATTTATGAAGCATCGTTGTTAATTCTATTATTTCATTTTTGGATAAATAAATAATGCTTCATATATATTATGATACATCATTATCTCATTTCATTATCATCTTCACCTTCTCTCTCCTCAAGCTCACTCTCTCTTCAAACCCTAACCCTAACCTCTCATGTGTTGAGATCAAGGGTTAGCTAGACGAATACATCCATAACCTCACTCTATATCCCCTAGGTAGCTTAGATTAGCACTTTAAGCAACCTAGTTATCTCAAGTTTGAGATTAAGCTTGGCGTAGGAGCTTTCAGGTGGATCGTCTTTGACTCGAGGAGGCCGTAGAGGTGCCGATGTTCCAAGGAGCCTACGAGGAGTGGAGGACAGCGATGAAGACCCGAAGGACATGTAACGTGAGGTATAACTTCGAATCCGAGTAGTTAAACCTCTAGTAGATAGTTAGCAATGGTTTAGATAACGATTCATGCGCTCAAGTCCGTGTTACGAAGCTTTGATAATCGTTTTTCATATATTCCGCCTCCCCGCAAATTCATGGGGTGCGTGACATAGACTTACAGGTTCACCCTCCACTGAGGGATAGCGGTCCGGTACTTATCTCCAAAGCCGCCGAAATAGAATCGCCCCCTCATACTGCTGGTATGCCGGTGCGCACTATAGCCGAAGAAAAGGCTTCTAATGAAGTGCCAGCGGTAGCGTCGCCGGCGGTGGTGTCACCGAAGGGGGATAACGGAAGTGAGGTTGGTCAACGTCGCGCCAAAGCGCCGAGGAGGAGGAAGCGTTCTTCCGCTAGTGCTAGCACAAATTCTAAGAGGAGGAAGAAATCGGTTGCCGGCTTACTCGACACCCTGCTTGAGTTCGAGCTGTTTATTCAGGACGAATTGATCGCTATGGAGGAGTTGGATGCCGGTCTTATCTATCCTGGCTCGTCTGCTAAGGAGGCCACGCAATTGGCTGAGTCTTTGAAGCGCTTACAAGATGAGACCGAGAACGTGTGCGTCCTGAAGAAGCCCTACCCTCCTGTTATATTCTATGACGTTGATCCATCATTACGGAGGGTAGATATGGGTCCTCTGTTAATGGAAGAAGAACGGGCCCTCAAACAGCCCATAATGGCAGCCTGCGAAGACGGGCTTGCATTAAAGACAGGTAGTCATTCATCTGCGCTTGAGCATCGGCTAGTGTAGTTAGCCAGAAAGGAAAGACGTCTTGAAAAAGCCCTACTTCAAGATCCTTGGCGTATTGGTATGCATCTTTCTCGTGTCCTCCTTTTAGCGAATAGTTTTTTATTACTTTTATGTCTTCTCATTTTCGTGAAAACTTTGTAGGGACTTCGGCAGCGAAAGAGTATTTGAGTCCAGATCGGGCCATAACTGTGGACTCTATAAATATCTTCCGTGATGCACCGGCAGGTGTAGAGGAGATTATTAAAGCTGCTACTCTTGCTGTGGAGCTTCCGGTGGTAACTTCTATTCCTTCAGTGTCTATTCCTCCAACAGAGGTGACCTCACCGGCCACAGATCCCATGGGAATATCTAGTGACGCACCGAAGGGTGTAGAAGAGACTGATGAAGCCGTTAGTCCTGTCTTGGAGCTCCCGGTGGCGACTTCCATCCCTTCAGTATCTATACTTTCAGCAAAGGTGACCTCGCCGGCCATAGATCCAATGGATCTCTCTAGTGGCACCCTGAAGGGCGTAGAAAGGATTGCCAAGACCGCTGTCCTTTCCTTGGAGCCTGAAGTGGCGGCTGTTGTTCTTCAATTGGAAGCTGCTACGCGGGCACATATCCCCAATGATGTACCTGAGGGTGTGGAGGAGGCTACCGAGGTTGCCATCCCTCCAGTTCAAGGCGGGCGAAGTATCGAAGGTAATCTTCTCCATTTCATTTTAATGATCCCTCTGTTATCTGAACCCTTATTTCCTTCAGAATTGCAGGAATTGGCAGTTTCCATCGTGGATCTATCTCCTAGAAAAACCTTTCAGCGTTTTCTTGATATGGCTGCCCCACAGGAGATACCCCCGCAAATCATAGTTCTTTCTTCTGGTCAAGGTCGGTGTTCTTTGACCCCTTTGTTTTATTATTATTTTTCATAATGATGCCAATATGTGCTCCACAGTTCTGGAAGACGATGACGAAATCGAGATCCTTGATGGGCCTGGGGATCTCTCAAACCCCCCTTGCATGACTGTGGGTAAGTAAGGCTTTATCTTTGGTATTGTTTTGTCTATCCCATGTTTGTAAATCTCACTGACTGTTCATAAATCTTGACAGCTCTGCCAACCCTAACCCTGTTAGAATCTCGGATCCCCATGCTACCAGGCCCCTATGCCCGGCATGCGTCTGAAAGGATGGTGAAACAAGTATTTACTCTCTGACGGCTCTCATTGAAGACCTTCGCGCTGGTACCTCTATCACGAGCGAAGAATTTGCTGTCGAAGCCAACACTTTCTTGTCCGTTATCACCACCTATTATGACGAAGCATTGGTGCGTGACTCGGTTGAGTATTGTCGTCGAGTGGAGGTCTGCCACACGGTCTTGAGTGCATCCGCCTTCCTTCTGACATCTTAACTGTAAAATCGAGTCTGCGGGGATGGATCGAACGGTGCGCAGCCAATCTACAGTCATGCGAGAAGAGGCTCAACCGGAAGTTTTCGGATAAGGAGTTAGCTTCAAACGCTTTAGGGGAGCTTCAGGCTCAGCTTACCTCCAAGACCACCCACACGTACGAAATTTGGCGGGTGCTTCAAGAATCCATTACAGAGGTGGTAGCTCTTGACAAAGCCATTATCATTACCCGCGAGATGGTTGAAGCCCATAAAGTCGCCGAAAGGGACCTTGAGAGTCGGTTTGCTTCATATCAAACTCAGCAGACTCAGGCGGGTATCCGTCTTGCTGCACTAACGGAGCTTGAAGCCGAGGTCCAGCAGAAGAATGACGAACTTACTAGCTTATTGCACCATCCACTGGCTTAAACATTTTTTGTCGCTGTATATTTTCCTTCTTCTTCTCTTCTTTTGTATTCATTCATGAATAAGAGTATCTTGTATTCATTTTGATTCATGAATAAAAGACATATTTTTCTTCATACTAGCACTTTTCTTTCTTTTGTTGTCTTGGCTTAGCATAAAGTAGTTTATATACTCTTTTCGGAGTTTGTAGTTTATTCACTCATCTCGGAGTCTCTAGTTTATGAACTCATTTCGGAGCTTGTAGTTTATTCACTCATCCCAGAGTCTCTAATTTATGAACTCATTTCGGAGCTTGTTTAGTTTACCCCCCTTGGGGTTGTAGGAAAACTGGTCCTAACGTCACAGTTAACCTCTTTTCTTTACGACAGAGGTCCGTTAGGTTCTGTGGTACTAGTTTTTTTGTCCGTCGTACCGTCGTGTTGGCTAATGCGTTCTCCGATATGCAGTCTTGCTGTTCGAGTAGCCCCGCGACTGTCATGTCCATGATCCCTTCGGGGGCTAGACAAGACTTCTTCAAGTAATCTCCCAGGTCATATTACCGTCGGAAGAGTAAGCGTTAGGGATTTTCCATGCTGCTTTTTACTCGAGTTTAGGCTCAATTTGGGAGCCTCGATGAGTCATAACCACTCTGCGCTGGTGTGGGATGATCTCCGATAGTCTTTCAGGTTTTATTTGAGTTGCCGTCAAGACCCTAAATCCAGGGATTTTCCTTTGCTTCGTTTGCTGGCATTACGTCTGCTGTAATGAGAAGAATGTCGAGGTTGTCTCTAGGTTGTCTATGAACCGTCGAGAACTAGAGATTTTGCCGTGGCTCCATTGTTTTGACCCTGGAATCGATTGTTGATATTGAATCTGCATCCTGGTGGAGTTGAGAAGGAACGACGGGGTGACATTGCGTCTGCTGTATCGAGATGAACATCGAGGTGGTTTCTAGGTTGTCTGTGAACCGTTGAGATTTGGAACTAGGAAATTTGCCATGGCTCCATTTTGTTGACATCGCGTCTGCATCCTGTTGGAGTGGAGAAAGAACGCCGAGGTGGTCTCTAGGCTGTCTATGAACCATCGAGATTTGGAACTAGGGACTTTGCCATGGCTCCGATATAGTCTCTAGGTTGTCGGTGAACCGTCGAGGCTTGGAACTAGGGACTTTGCCATAGCTCTGTTTTGTTGACGTCGTGTCTGCATCCTGTTGGAGTGGAGAAGGAACGCCGGGGTGATCTCTAGGCCGTCTGTAAACCGTCGAGATTTGGAACTAGGGACTTTTCCATGGCTCCGATGTAGTCTCTGGGTTGTTGGTGAACCGTCGAGGCCTGGAACTAGGGACTTTTCCGTGGCTCCGTTGTTTTGACCCTGGGTGTCACGACCCGAAAATACGGAACATGACCGGCACTTAAACTACGAACGTCTCGAGGCGTACGTAATCTAAGTAAACTGAAAACCCAGAAATCCAAACCGAGAAAATAGTAGAGTGCAGGAAAAACCAACTTAAAGCAAGTAATTTCAATAGCATAAGCCGAATTATGCGGTTTTAAAAACATCAAAAATTTACTGAAAATTTCGGCAGAGTCTCCTTTGTAAATACTGGCCCCCAAACGGGATACAACATGAATAGTATACGAAATCAAGAAAAAGGCATCCCCAAGCGGGAGATAGCTCTTCGTCAATCGACGGTCACAACCACACAAACAATTTAATATACAACGCCAACGGCGAGGATCAAAACTCAAAAGGAAACTCAAAACCACCAGAAATATAACGAGCGACTCTAAGGTCGAAAGAATAACCAACACTGGTCTCTATCTCAATAAATACATGTTTGGTTGATGGAATTTACTAGATACAACTGAATAATATCATACAAGGTAAATAATGGGGGTATGATACAAGTAAACCCACCTACTAGCAAATCACCCGAATGAAACTATGCCCGCAAAGCCGTAAGGAAACCTGTACGGCAACCTGCAAGAAACTGGGGCACAACGGGGGTGAGTTGCCAACTCGTGAATAGAAAAATATCTACGCACAGAAATCGCATAAATAACGCAATCCTAGGTCAATGATCATAATATATCCTCAAATATATGTATAACAGGCAGCCTATGACAATGTCTAGGGTAATATCTAACCCGAGTGTAATCACATGTGCCCGTGTCAGTGCCTCAGGTAGCAATATATCATATGAGTGAGGTATGAATGCATGAAAACAGCATACATGTAAATGAAGAAACTGTTTTCATAAATTAGTGAGATTTCCTTTGTATTTTTTTTCAAATGAGGTATCATAACTGAAATCAGCACCAACGGTGTCTAGCATCGACACAAAACATAAATCTCAATGTCTCAAAATCTCAATATCTAAATCACAATATCTAGGGCGCCGCCAGTCCAGACCGGCCCCTACCATCCATCTCAAGACCACGACGGTATCCTCCGGATATCCGACGCGTCGGGTAATATCACCGGTAGGTAGTCTCCCCCTGCCAGGCTCATCGTCATCACCACGAGCTTCTTGCCCCAGGGTACCTTACCGGGTCCACCATGTACCCGAAACGGTTCCTCCACTCCTCGAACTCGGGTCTCACATGTCGCTCTCAGCACCGAGAAAACACATGGTGGACGCACTGAAATATCATATCCAGGGTAATCGGGTTTTTAAAACAATTACATATTCTCTTTTGAAATCTCCACGGTTCCCAAGTCCAGAAATATCAAGGAAATCCGAGTCCAAAACCTCAATAGCACATAAACTAGTGAATAAAGGCATGAGAATCCATGCGTGCGGTATAACAATGAATAACAATATGCATGAAGTAGCAAGTAATAACTGAAATGTCTAATGTGGCATATAAGGAAAGTACACTAATATCATGTCAAAACTACTAGCTAACAAGCTAAGTCAAGCAAATATATTCTCTAAAATGTACGTGACATGGCAATTACCGATGAAGATATGTGTGAGCCGGCAAGTAGGTGTACGTGGTACATACGCATCATCGGTAATGGTGCTGGTGTCCTAACAGCATGATATCAATAATGGAATATGCAGCACAATAAGTATGCGAGGCAGAGCGAACAGCAATAATGTGCGGGAGCTGAATACTAGACACAACGATAACTAATCTGCAATAATCTAATACAAGTCCTACAAATGGTGCCTTTTGAAATAACACGAATCATGGGGTTTTGAAAATAGGGGCTACGGTGTTTTTATGAAAAGATACGTCGTTTTTGAAATATCCGTAGATTCCCTTGAGCTGTCTTTAAAAATGCCCACGATTCGTTAGTTTTTGAAATAGGTAAGAAGTCTAATCTAATCTAACAACTACACTAAACTATACGGCTGAACTAACAAGCTGAACTACAGGTAAGGAAACCGCCTATCATCTGAGTCGATACATATACATACCTGTATATGTATAGTCGGTGATCCCGCCTCAATAATATCATATCCGATACCATATCTATAATCAGGCATCCCAAGTCAAGAGTGCGGATCAATCATCAATATAGCTCGTACGTAAATCCGTCGTACGGCATCCCAATCTGGGTACGGGTCAATATCACATTCATCATACTATTCACCTGGTATCCTCTTTATCAAATATCATGATCGGGGTACTGATCTACGTCTAGTACCATACTGATACCGCCTATGTATGCATGGACGTGTGTGAAACACTACGTCAAGGACCCGCTACAACGTCATGTCGTATCTAAGATACGACACCCTGCTATATCACCGATCTCACGGCCTCAAATCAAATCTCATCGACTCAGCTCAATCCCAAGTATCATCCTCAATCCGTATGTGAACACATAGTCCCATACCCATGTGAACACATAACTATAAAGAATCCCATGAGCACATATCAATAGGAATGTATGCAAGTATGTATGTGTGTATGTGTAGTGCAACACTACCCTAGGGTTTGCAACACTAAAAATAGTCCAACACTCCAATATCCATCCTAAGCATCGTTATTAATCCTAAATAACATATAATAAATGTTGGTGTGTATACGCATCCGTATACACCACCACGGACTGCGGGGGTGCTATACGCCATCCACCCGACTTCTCCCCGTAGATATAAATCTACTCACATGTCTAAAACCGTAAAATCACAAATATGTGAAACTAAAGCACGAAAACGATATCAAGTGCAACACTGTGCAAAGATCATAAATCCTCAATCATCAAAATTAAATCATACGAATAAATCACCCAAAACATCGGAATCAATAATGGCGAAATAGTACTGCTCCAGCGCATCCTCTAAGAATCTCGGCCAACTGTCGCGGTCACTAGTGGGACGTCTAGTCGATGATCATGAACTCTGTCCTGCTGGTGTGCGTAACCATGACCACTCCTGGGTCAAAGTCTTCACTGTGGATTACCAATCTTTCGGTCCATCGGCTCATTGGCCCTGTCGGGTGTGCTAACGGGGATGATCCAGTTCTGGCACGTCTCTTGTCATCTCCCGGTCAATCATCGCGACCACTCGTAAGACAGCATATCACTGGCGTCGGCCTCTGGCTCTCTGAATGTACATGACACCTCTGATCCTGGGTGCAAGTATCATTGCAGCAGTGTCCTGGAAGGAATCCTGCTCACGGTCTCTTCCATGTCTCGTCTCTGCCAACTGTCCGGAAGTCGTTGTCCTTTCCTATATCTGCATCTTGCTCTGGAACGACTGCATACTCATCGTGACTCCTTCTGGAAGGTAAGTCCAAGTACCATGCCTCGGCATGCGCATCGCCTCTCTGATGTCGGCGGAGTGGAACATCATCTCATCTAGATCTGGTGCGAACCTTTTACTCCACTTTTCTCTAATGTCGACCGCTTCGGACTCGTCTCGTCGTGGCTGCATGGACTGAGCTCCAACGGCTATCCTCGTATCTGGAGTCTCCCAAGAATGCATCTCACCACCTAGCATCCGAATTAAGTCGAGCCATCCGATCGAGTCGTCAAAACCTCATAATCCCCCAAGAGCTCAACATCTTGGGCACAGTTTAATAGTATCGAGTACATACCACAGCATCGGTGGTCCAGCCGTAGAAGGGCAAACCCAAGCCTCACTAATGGCGCCGTAGAACTGCCGCAAACCCGAAGGTTCAAAGGCTTTCACACGGTCATTAAGTCGAGTTAGGGTTTCATTCTTCTAGAGGGGCCATAGAATTGCCTGCATGTCTTTCCGACTACTTTAAACTTGGAATAATAGGTTTCCGACATTCGATCGTCTCTGTCGACCCTCACGTCTCTGCGTGAAGTCGTCTCTAGCTGGAATCAATCTATCTGATGACCTCTCATCGGGTAGGCGAACGAACCACATGTCCTAGTCATTCATCCTCGGGTGACTAGCGACCTTCTATCATCTCTTAGTACAATCTGTACTGCAATAGCTCCAATATATGGGGCGATATCTCGTCGCTCGCAGCAACAACTGGCTCACTCGTCTGCATGCTGAACGGTGCCTCAATCATCAGGAGTAAGCAACACACCAACGGTCATCAAAATCTGGCTGGCCTCTATCATTGGCTCAACCCTCTAGTGTCGATCAGCACCTCCGAGTAACCTCATAAAGGCGATCCGCCAATCGCTCGTGGCGCGGAAACACAGTAAAAAGACACATCTCTGCAATCGTGTGTTGCCGGAATTTCGCCCTGGTCAGTTCTCGTTCGTGACGAGCTTGTGCTGACCGCAACTCTAGCCGTAGCTCTCCCTGCCCGTAACCGTAGCAGCAAAACCAAACTGGTACCGATGAGGCTAGATCAGGAAGGAATATAATACTGAACAAGGAAATGTACATCCTAAGGCTTCATAAGTGGAGTAGCGTATCGTAAATATGCCGCGGAACATACCAACGGTACGTCACTCTACTTTAGTCACCTATTCCATCAACCAAGAGTCATCCTGCGCTCCGAAGGTAAAACCTAACGCTCTGATACCAACTTTGTCACGACCCGAAAATACGGAACATGACCGGCACTTAAACTACGAACGTCTCGAGGCGTACGTAATCTAAGTAAACTCAAAACCACCAGAAATATAACGAGCGACTCTAAGGTCGAAAGAATAACCAACACTGGTCTCTATCTCAATAAATACATGTTTGGTTGATGGAATTTACTAGATACAACTGAATAATATCATACAAGGTAAATAATGGGGGTATGATACAAGTAAACCCATCTACTAGCAAATCACCCGAATGAAACTATGCCCGCAAAGCCGTAAGGAAACCTGTACGGCAACCTGCAAGAAACTGGGGCACAACGGGGGTGAGTTGCCAACTCGTGAATAGAAAAATATCTACGTACAGAAATCGCATAAATAACGCAATCCTAGGTCAATGATCATAATATATCCTCAAATATATGTATAACAGGCAGCCTATGACAATGTCTAGGGTAATATCTAACCCGAGTGTAATCACATGTGCCCGTGTCAGTGCCTCAGGTAGCAATATATCATATGAGTGAGGTATGAATGCATGAAAACAGCATACATGTAAATGAAGAAACTGTTTTCATAAATTAGTGAGATTTCCTTTGTATTTTTTTTCAAATAAGGTATCATAACTGAAATCAGCACCACTTGGTTTGCAAAGGAAAGAAAAGAAAAGAAAAGAGTAGAAAATGATATATTTTGAGTTGACTTTGACTTGAAACAACTTTCCCCACCTCACTCTCTCTCCTCACTCACCCACCCCCCCTCAAATCTGGCCGAAACTGATCCATAGAGCAGCAGCCCCCCCTCCCCCAAGTTCTCACTCCATTTTTGCTTCAAAAATCCATAAAAAGCTTCAAAATCCATACAATTTCAAAGCTTTTTTCCAAATCCAACACTTACCCATTATTCCTTAGCATTTCAAGCATGGATCCTTGTGAAAAGAGAGCATTTTGGAGTGCCATGGATGCTTGTGGATCTTCATATGCTTTTGGGTATATTTCTAAACATTTTTGTTGCTTAAATTGTTACTAATTTCTTAAGCTAATTTATTTAAGTGTTATTTGGATATGTGAGTTTAATTGCACGTTTTGGAATTCAAGAAAAGGGTTTGAATGCAAGTTAGGTTATTGTGAATTGGTGTATGGTTGTGATGGGTAGCTTACCATCTTAGAATTTGTAGAAAGTAATTTAGTAGTTAAATTTCATATTGTTGCATGGAAATGTCTAAATTAAGTTTTGTTTTTGCTAACTAGAGTTTTTGAAAAATTAGCAAATGCTTAGATTAAAATATAATTAAGTGTTCATGTCATTATAACTATTATAATGAGTGGTTTAATGACTTTGGTTCATGCAAAACGAAGCTTAATTGATGAATTGTGAATTTTGCTTTAAAGGGTGTTAAATTTGATATTTTGCAAACTAGGATTTTGGAAATTATGCAAATTTATGAGTTTAAATTATGGAAATGGTTTTTATGACTTATTTAAGATATTTAATAAATATATTGGCCGCTACATTCATTTAAACATCGTGTTTTGTACAAAAACGGCGAATTGTGCTTGCTAGATTTTCGGAAAAATGACTTTTTGAGTGAAAATTGGCGTTTTTGTGAGTTTCAACCTAGTTTATATTAAAATTAGTGTTCGTGAATGTGCAAATGAGTGTATTTGGATTTTTCTCGATGGTTTGGCGTTTGTACGCCGACGTCGAGGGTTTTTGGGTTGATTTGTGAAAGCAACCATAGGTTTTGACCTATGTGGGATTCGTGCGTCGTTTTGGTCATGAGTCGGATTTTAATGAGATATGGTACGTTATGAGTAAGTGGGGGTGTGTGGGTGTGGGCACGGGTGTGGGGTGATGAAAAATGATAAATACAATACCCCAAACATCCATTTACGCTAAAAAAAAAAGCCTTTTTTCTTCAATAATTTCTAAACCGTTTTGGCAAATGATTTCGTTCCAAAAACCACATGATAAATTTTTATTTAATGTTTTATGATGCACAAAATTTGTTTCAACTCATTCCAATTTGTAATTTTCCCTAATTAAATGTATTAGTGACGGCTTAAAATAATAATAAAATAATATTTTTTTCAGAAAATTTGAAATTTCACCATGGGCTCAATAAACACCAAATAATAGCAATTACATAGCTAGAATATGTATATTTAATTTTTATAATAAGATATTTGTATTTTGACTTTTTACAGAAAACCCCTTTATTTTACCGATTTTTCGAAATTTCACCGAAACGATTTTCAAAACGCTACACTGGGGTCAGTTGTTGACGTTGCGCCTGCATCCTACTGGAGTGAGAAGAAACGCCGTTGTTGATCTCTAGGTTGTCTGTGAACCATCAAGATTTAGAACTAGGGACTTTGCCATGGCTCCATTTTGTTGACGTCGCGTATGCATCCTGTTGGAGTAGAGAAGGAACGCTGGGGTGATCTCTAGGCTGCAGATATTGCCATCGAGATTTGGCTCTCCTTTTGACAGAGCCCGGTGGGGAAACGTGGTTCCCTTTTCGTTTATGCCCATGGATTGTATACAGGGGTTGATGTGGACTCACCTGCAGGGTAAAAGTTTCATTATCATTTTTTTTCCTATTTCTTTCCGTGATGCTCTATCATTTCAGCTTTTTATATAGCGAAAGTCGCGATTGCCCAATCATTTCGGCTGTTTTATCGCGGTGCCCAATCATTTCGACTGTTTTTTCTTTTTACCCGCTACTTTTTATTGCGAGTTGGCCAAAAATTTTGGCTGTTTTTATATGCGTATATTTTGCTCGCTGATTTTTATTGCAAGTTGCCTCATCATTTCGGCTATTTCATATGCATATATTTTGCTCGCTGATTTTTATTGCGAGTATGAAACTTGAGATCTGATTCCAGTCTTGGCATCAGCACCGCTGCGACTGGAATGTTGCCATGAGCGAATTATCATTTGCCTTTGCTGATTTGAACAAAGGTGGCTTAGCAAACAAGGTTAGGATCCTGTCGACTAAGGCTTTTTGACTTCATGAGCCATAAGGGTCCCATAAAGGTATTTCTCCCTACGAGTCGTGAGGATCTCATAGGTGTATTTTCTCCTTAGGAGTCGTAAGGATTCCTAAGTGTGTGTTCTCTTATAAGTCGTAAGGATCTCATAAGAGTATTTTCTCCTTATAAGTCGAGAGGACTTACAGGTGTCGTTCACCATATGAGGACATTCCCTGTCATTGGTGGGACTTGGTGAAGGAACGTTTATTTGTGCCCGTAGATTGTATACAAGGGTTAATATGGACCGCATGTAGGGCAACTTGGGGGATATGACGGCTTAAGAACAGGTTCAAATCCCTATAGCTTAAGGCTTTTGAATCTTATGAACCGTGAGGGTTTCATAAGGGGAATTCTCCTTACGAGTCATGAGGATCCCGTAAGTGTAATTTCTCCTTAGGAATCATGAGGATTCCTAAGTATGTTACTCCTTTTATGAGTCGTAAGGATCTCACGCAGGTATTTTCTCCTTACAAGGTCGAGAGGACCTTGCAAGTGCACATGAATTTTTTTACAAGTCTGCGACCTATTCGGGTTTTCACAAACTCGCCGGCTATCCTGCTATTTTTACTTACGGCGCCCTTTCGGGTTTTTATCCGTTCCCATTTTGCTTGTGGACACACCGTTTTTTTAACAACGAGATTGCGCCCTTTCAGGTTTTCACAAGCTCGCCGGTAGCCCTGCTGTTTTTACTCACGGCGCCCTTTCGGGTTTTCATCCGTGCTCATTTCGCTTGTGGACGTACCATTTTTTTACCCCTCTGTTCGCCAATGGAACTTATGGAAGACTTCGCCACCGGGGCGGCTGCGTGGCCAGCGGGACTTGAGTTGCAGTCCTCGCCGTTGAGACTTGTGGACTTGAATTCCACCATCGCCTTATTTTGAGGCGACGTATTTAGTTTAAGGACATCACGGTCCATTGTTAGTTTAGGGACATCTCGGTCCATTGTTAGTTTAGGGACATCTCGGTCCAGGGCCAGCTTCGAGGCGAAGTTTTGCCGGATACTACTTATAGAGTCTTGACTCAGGAAAACAGCGAGCGGACATGAGCGTCATCGTCTATCATTAACCTGAGTTGTGACTTGTCAGGCATAGTATTTCTTAAGGAACCGGTCGTTTATTGGCCGGAAGGGTCGTTCGCCATGCATATCCATGAGCAAGTTGGCCCCACCTTGGTAGACCTTGTCTATGATGTACAGACCCTCGTAGTTTGGCTCAAATTTCCCCTGCTTTGCACGGTTGGGGATCATAGGTCTTCTTACGACTAACACGAGTTCTCCTTGGCGGAATGTTCTCGGTCTGGTTAGTCTTTCGTATGAGCGCGTCATCCTTGCTTTGTAAGCTTCCAGGTTTTGCTGCGCCATGAGACGAGTTTCATCGAGGGCATCGAGCTCCTCAAGCCGAACATGGGCATTTTCTTCATCCGTCAGCTCGTATCGAACTGCTACTCGTAAAGAGGGTAACTATATCTCCAAGGGAAGTACCACTTCCTTGCCGAATACCAACGAATGGCGTTGTATTTGTGGCCATTTTGAACGTGGTTCGATACGCCCAGAGAGCTTCATGCAGTATCTCGTGCCAATCCTTTTTGTTTCTGGACACCGTTTTCTTTATGATCTTCATCAAGGTCGTGTTGAAAGCCTCAGCTAGACCATTAGCTCGGGGATTATAGACTGAAGAGTATCTCCAATCTATATTATGTTGCTGTGCGAAACGGCCGATCTTATGGCTTCTATAGGCCGGCCCATTATCCGAGATGATTCGTCGCGGAGTGCCGAACCTGTAGATGACATGCGTCCTGAAGAAATGGAGGATATTCTCTGTCTTCACTTCCCTTAGAGGTACTGCCTCTACCCACTTAGAGAAGTAATCGGTTGTTGCCAATATGAACCGATGTCCTTTGGACGACGCTGGTTCGATGGGCCCAATTATATCGGTTCCCCACATTTCGAACGGCCAGCTAATTATCGTTGGGTGTAGCGGATTTGGATGTTGATGAATGAAGTCCCCGTGAATCTGGCATGAGTGACACTACTTCGCATATTCGAGGCAATATTGAATCATCGTGGGTCAATAGTAACCTATTCTCTTGATCTTCAGCTTCATCTTTGGCCCGGCTTGATGAGAACCGCAGAGTCTGTCATGAGTTTCTTGGACGATCCTCCTTGCATCATCTGGTCCCAAGCATCTTACCCACAAACTGTCGAACGATCTCTTATATAGAGTATCATTGACGAAGGCAAAGGATAGAGCTCGTTTCATGAGCTCATATCTTGACAACGCGTCTTCGGGCTTTTGATGGGATTTGAAGTAGTCTATAAAGACTTCTCTCCAATCCTTAGCCATTTATTTTTTTTCTATTCAGCAGGCTGGTTGTTGGTCGCTTCCTTTCCTTCAGACGGCTCCGGAGATATTTCTGCTGGTGCGAGAATCCGACAGCTTTGCACAATGGTCCTTACGTCATCGAGGTTTTCGTTGGCCGGTTCTTTAGCGAGCTTAGCTAACGCATCCGCCTTGTTATTTTCCGCACGCGGTATGCTTTTCAGGATGTAGGAGGGAATTTGAGTCAGCAGTAGCTGCACTCTTTCGCCATACCGGTATACACGTCTGATAGTCGACATTTTCTTGGCTAACGACTAGCTAGGAGTCTCCATATATGAGGAGGTTTTCAATTCCCATCTCAACAGCAATCTCAAGACCCGCTATCAAAGCTTCGTACTCAGCCTCATTTTTTGTTCTCGGCTCTGTTAATGAAAGGGCGAAACACATTATCCCTCTTTGCGGAGTCACGAAGATAAGGCCTACCCCGGCTTTAATTATGGGTTTTTTTCTTTCGCTTTTTCATGGAAGATGCTCCATCGAACTAGAGTTCCCATCGGGCATTATTTCCTTCCTCCTCCCTGTCGATTGCGTCAAGCGCGTGTTCATCTGGCAATTCGCAATATAAGGGAGAATTAGCTGGTATCGGATTCTCAGCGAGAAAGTCGGCGATGGCCTGGCCTTTTACTTCCTTGAGGGGTCGATATATTATTGAGAACTCCATCAAGAGGAGGGCCCATTTGGCAAGCCTTCCTTTTAGTATGGCTCTTGACATCAAATATTTGAGAAGATCCACCTTTGATTTGAGATGGACCTCATGTGCCAGGGCATAATGTCGAAACTTCGTTATCGCGAAGATCAGTGCCAGGCAATGCTTTTCAATGGGGAAGTAGTTGTTTTCTGCCCCCAGGAGAACTCGACTCAAATAGTAGAGAGTTCTCTCCTTCCCCTGGTCATTCTTGTAAATCGATGTACAACACCCCCACGACTTGCGGGGAGGCGGAATAATGAAAAACGATCTTGTTTAAAGCGTAAACATCGACTAACCGAGAATCTTTGCATAAACAATAACTAACAACAAACATAGAAGTTCACAACTACTATGAAAAGTGATTAAACCTAAAGATCCGAGTCCTTCGTCTTGTCGTTCTCCACGTCCTCTCCGGCCTTCTCTAAGTAGTAGAAGATCCACCCGAGAGCTTTACTACAAGCTTCACCTCAAACTAGAGGTAACTAAGTTTCTTAAATCGCTAATCTAAGCAACCTAGGTGATATAGAGAATGGTTAAGGATTAAGTAGTCTAATCTAATCCTTGTACTTAACACATGAGAGGGGAGGATTAGGGTTTGAAGAGAGAGAGCTTGAGGAGAGAGAAGGTGAGCATGAGAATGAGATGAGATAATGATGTATCATAATATATATCAAGCATTATCATTTATCCAATAAAAGAAAATAAAGGATTTACAACCATGCTTGATAAATATCTAAGGGTGATTCATCTCCATGAGTCATTAAGCATTTATGATGCATTAATGACATGGATGAATCACTCATATGACTCACTAATCTCATTTAATGCATATGCCACCTTAACCCCCAAGTCATCATCTTCTAGAAGCTTCTCGCGTAATTACGAGAACGCCCCTCCTATCCATGAAAACACGGAAAAACTTTAGACTGTATAAATCCAATAACCGGATACTAAAAACTGGCTTAAACCAAAGCCGGTTAGTAAAAACTGTCCGGATGTCGTATGTGCGTAAACACACGTATGCGTCTGAACCCTTGTCGTAAAACCATACGACCTCTATATCGTTTCGCCTGGAATAGGGAAACTCTCTGTGTGGGACTCTAGAGACTTGACTACTACGCTTGCAGTGGGTTTAACCACAGACCGCAAGCGGCACTAGCTGTACGTAACGGTCCCCAGGTAGATGTCGATAAGAAGGCCGATGAGGAAATCCATCCGAACTCCTACTGAGCCTGATGTGACAATCTACGTACAGTCTGGTCTGTTCGTCTAAGACTATCGCATATCGGGCCTAGGGGGCGGCAAGCGTCAGTCCCCTAATAGCGGTATAAGTCGTGTCGGAGCGAAGCCCATTACACCCTGAGAAACTACTGGAACCTACAAGCAAATCTCGCTTGCCTTGGCCAGGGACTTTGCGTAATGGCTATCTGACACAACGCGATATCAACCCCCAATACCGGGAGAGACGAATCCTGTCTAACCGCCACTGCCTCCAAGTGCTCGGGACTGCACCCAACTGCTACCCGTTTGCACGACTCCTTTGAGCCGTGGTAGGGTAGCAATCTAAGAACAGTGGGACACACTCGAGGCGAAGTAGCAGTGTCAAGTCTGCGGACTATGCTGTACTCATGTCACCTGGGAACTGTTAACTGACGACTGGTATAAAACCAACCAACAGTTCCCTGTGAGTCCTGTCCGGTATACCCGTAACCTAACGAGCACCTGCATACTATCTCCAGTACGACGTACTGACGGCTGTGGAATAGACCATCTCCCCAACTGGGATGAGAAGCGTACACACTAGTCTACTCCGGAGTATCGATGCCCTGTCTCGATAATCCTACGACTAGGGACCTGAATAAGGATGTGCTTGTAGACTACCCAGCCCCCACTAGTGTGACTGCCATCACAACGCTGGTAGTCAAGCAAGATCATAAGAGCTCTATCAATACGTATACTCACATATTAAGATAGAAAAACCAAGTAGCATACTACCATGTTTAGCAAGACTGTCATATACATGTGAATATCCCAAGCTTCCATTAAATAATATACAAACTAGTATGATACAATAATGGCCCCTAGGGCATATACACTAACAATCTCCCACTTGCACTAGGGCCATATACTGGCGTATCGAAGACCGATGATCTCGAGTAGCCTCTCGAACTGAATCTGAGGTAGGGCCTTCGTGAATGGATCAGCAATGTTCTCTTTAGAAGCAACTCTCCGAACCTCGATCTCCCGACGATCAATGATCTCCCTGATCAGGTGATACCGCCTTAAGATGTGTCTGGACTTCTGATGGGACCTTGGTTCCTTCGCTAAAGTTATAGCTCCGTTGTTGTCGCAATACAGAGGTATTGGATCAACAATGGTAGGAACCACCTGAAGTTCTGTTAGGAACTTCTTCATCCAGACCGCTTCTTTTGCGGCATCGCAAGCAGCTATATACTCCGCTTCCATCGTCGAGTCAGCAACGGTGTCCTGCTTGGAGCTCTTCCAGCACACCGCCCCTCCATTGAGGGTAAAGACATAACCTGACATGGACTTGGAATCGTCCTTATCACTCTGGAAGCCGGAATCAGCATAGGCCTCCATCCTGAGGTCTTTTCCGCCGTAAACCAAGAACATCTCCTTAGTCCTCCTCAGGTACTTGAGAATGTTCTTTACTGCTATCCAGTGCTTCTCCTCTGGGTCTGACTGATACCGGCTTACCACGCTCAGTGCGTAAGCTACATCTGGTCTGGTGCACAACATCGCATACATTATAGAGCCTACCGCAGAAGCGTAGGGTATAATAGACATGCGTTCCCTTTCCAAATCAGTCTTGGGAGACATCTCTTTGGATAGGGTGATTCCGTGACAAGCCGGTAGATTACCGCGCTTAGAATCTTCCATACTGAATCTTTTCAGTACAGTGTCGATATACCTGGACTGCGAAAGTCCCAACATCCTCTTGGATCTATCACGATAGATCCGGATCCCCAGAATGTAAGAGGCATCACCCAGGTCTTTCATGGAGAACCTGTGTGACAAGAATCCTTTGACAGATTGTAGCATAGGAATGTCATTTCCTATCAATAGAATGTCATCCACGTACAAGACGAGGAATACGACACTTCTGGCCACAACTTTACTATATATACATGGTTCATCTGGATTTTTGATAAAGTCATATTCTTTGACTGTTTCATCAAAACAGATGTTCCAACTCTGCGATGCTTGCTTTAGTCCATAAATGGACTTAAGCAACTTGCATACTCTACCGCTGCTCCCACTCTGATTGAAACCCTCTGGCTGATCCATATAGACGCACTCTTCTAAATTACCATTCAGAAAAGCCGTCTTTACGTCCATCTGCCAGATTTCATAATCATGGAAGGCAGCAATAGCAATAAGGACCCGAATGAATTTGAGCATAGCCACTGGAGAAAAAGTCTCGTCATAGTCCAAACCAGGTCTTTGACGAAAACCCTTTGCAACAAGTCTAGCCTTATAGTTTTCCACCTGTCCATCTACACCAATCTTTTTCTTGAAGATCCATTTGCATCCTATGGGTTTTACCCCATCTGGAGCAAAGTCCAAAATCCATACTTTGTTGGTATACATTGACTCCATTTCGATCCGCATTGCATCTAGCCATCGTACCGAGTCGCCGCTCTGGATGGCCTGCTGAAAGCTAGTAGGTTCATCATCATCGATGATGCAATCCTCTCTATCCCCATCTATGAGAAAACCATAGTATCTCTCAGGTGGATGAGATGGCCTACTACTTCGGCGGAGGGGTGCGGGAATGTCCTGTTCTTCTTGAACTACTGGTTCTACCAAACTTTCAGTAGTATTTTGTGGTTCTGGAATTTCATCCAGTTCTATTTCGCTCCCACTTGTTTCCTTTTCTAAAAACTGATATTCTAGAAAATGGGCATTACGAGAAACAAAAACCTTTTGTTCCTCTGCGTAATAGAATAGATACCCCTTGGAGTTCTTTGGATATCGCACAAACTAACATTTTACTGATCGTGCCTCGAGCTTGTCCACATGCTGCTTTTTAACAAAATCTGGACACCCCCATATCTTTACATACTAAAGATAGGGTTTCTTCCCACTCCACATCTGATATGGCATGGTAGGCACAGTCTTAGTAGGAACCATGTTCAAAAGATATGCCGCTGACTCTAGCGCATAACCCCAGAAAGATCGCGGTAACTCAGCATTACTCATCATGGATCGTACCATATCCAATAGGGTTCGATTCCGTCTCTCCGATATACCATTATGCTGTGGAGTGTATGGAGGAGTAAGCTGAGAGAGAATTCCTTTCTCTTTTAGGTAACCTAGGAACTCAGCACTTAAGTATTCACCACCTCGATCAAATCTTAGTGTCTTAATACTTTTGCCGGTTTGGTTTTCTACTTCATTCTTATACTCCTGGAATTTTTCAAAAGCCTCGGATTTATGTTTCATCAGATAAATGAATCCGTACCTTGAATAATCATCTGTAAAAGTAATGAAATAGGAAAAACCACCTCTTGCATGTGTAGACATTGGACCGCATACATCGCTGTATACGAGTCCTAAGAGCTCGCTCGCTCTTACTCCATGTCCAGTGAATGGAGTCTTTGTCATCTTTCCTTTGAGACATGATTCATAAGTGGCATAAGTTTGATATTCGAACGAGTCCAAATATCCTTCTCTATGTAACTTAGTTAACCTTGTCTCATTGATGTGACCTAGTCTACAATGCCATAAGAAAGCCTTATTTAATTCTGAAGACTTTCTTTTTAGTGTGTTCTGGACATTGAAAATTTGGAGTTGGTTTAAGACATATATACCGTTATTTAGTGTACCGGACCCAATCAAACCATGATTAAGGTGGATGTTAACAACATCGCTTACAAACGTGAAATCATAACCTTTATTTGATAACAAGGAAACGGATATGATATTACATGTTAAACTAGGTACATAAAAACGGTTATGTAAAACCAAAATATGTCCACTCGTCAATCCCAGGTGATAATCCCCGACGGACACAGCTCCCACGCTAGCTCCGTTAGCAACATTGAGGATCATATCACCTTCCTTCAGGACTCTACGGTTTCTCAGTGCCTGCAATGATTTGCATAAATGAGATCCTGATCCGGTATCCAATACCCAGGAAGTAGAGTTGATTGACAGACAATTCTCAATTACAAACACACCTGAAGTCGAAGACACAGCTTGCTTCGGTTCCTGGTTCTTGGCGTTCCACGCCTTGCAATCCTTCTTCCAGTGCCCTTTCCTGTGACAATGGAAGCACTCATCCAGGCCCACTACCGGTACCGCAAACTTTTTCTTTCCCTTCCCTCCTACCTTACTTACACCTCCTCTAGGTCTGGGGGCGGCCTTCTTTTTCCTTCCTTTGGCCCTAGCCTTGGACCCGGAAGAAGAAGCACCGCTAACAAACATAGCGGGTGTTTCCCTTGCTTTCTGCAAGGTGCCCTCTGCACTCCTTAACATGTTCAGGAGTTCCGGAAGTTCAACTTCTTTTCTTTGAATGTTGAAGTTCAGGATAAACTGGGCGTAGGTGGAAGGAAGGGACTGGAGAATAAGGTCTGTATAGAGCTCATTATCCAAAGTCGTCCCAAGGTCTGCGAGCTCTTCTATATAGCCGATCATCTTTAGGACATGTTCTCCTACTGATGACCCGACAGCCAACCTCGCTCGAAATAAGTTCTTAGAGGTCTCGTATCTTGCTATACGAGATTGCTCTCCATAAAGTTCCTTTGTATGGAGAAATATGGCATCTAGTTCCATATCCTTGTGCCTCCTCTGATGTTCATTGTTCATCGAGGCACGCACGATGCACTTGGCTTTCGTGCAATCATACTCCCAGGTTTTGCAGATTTCCTTATCCGCATTACTGGATTTGGGACCAGGGACTGCAGGTGCCTTAGCGGTGAGGACGTACCCTAATTTGTCATAGGTCAAAGCCATTTTGACATTCCGCAGCCAATCTTTATAGTTTGGCCCTGTCAGTATATTTTTCTCTAAAAGTAACTTAAGTCCAGTCATTTTCAGGGTCGCTTCAATTAGGAGAGAGAGAAGAAAACTCTTTAGCATGATGCTCTTGCAAGTTTAGGGTGGTTTTTAGTTTATCTAAACTGGATGGCTCCCACTGTTTCTCGAATCCTTCCCCAAACCATAAAAGAAGAATTAGCCAGGACTATTCTCACCGTACAATACTTGCTTAACCGTTCAGCCAGGCCAGTGTCGATACTTCGAGAGAGGTTTTCCAACGCTTTCGCGAAATTCCTTAATTAAGTAACCTCTTTTCTCTGGGGGCGTAGCCCCGCTGACACCTTTCTTGACACCTACTTGGTTTATAGCATTGATCGTTAAGTGACGAATATCCTGATAAGTAGCATATACTCACAGTAGGATCGGGATCCAAATATCATCGTCTGATAATGCTGAAGGAATCCTACCAACATTCATCAAACTCCAAATGGTATGCATCTCTTTGCAAATTTCAGTTTCTTTAGAAATTCCCGATATTAATTTTTGCCCCATGCTCTTATGACCTTGGCGTTGGTCAAAATATCATAAGTCACATGTCAAGTTCTACCCATCATTATCTTGTTAATTTGAACACATCCGTACATATCCTTGACGTTGGCCAAAATGATCATACGACTATCCCAAACTAACTCATCTATCTATGCAACAAATGAATACCCAGCAGCTACCAAACACTATGCCTTGGCGTTGGTCAAAATACATAGCTTAAATACTACTGAATACCCAAATGAAATGACGGAGGGCTACGAATGGTTTTGGCGAAACCGTGAACTTGATATAACCAAAGGAACCTGATAGCTTTTTAAAAGGAGTGGTTAAAGCTCCGCAATTAAAAAATATCATCTGTTTAAAGATAACCGAGTGGTTTCTTTTAAATTGTTCCAACGATTAAACTTTTGGTTTATTTTCTTTGCATTATAAATAATGCGTTCCATCATTAACCTATCATTGCAGAAAACAACGAAAATACAACGTCATCTTATGCCATCCGCATTCGCCACTGGGTCCCGTCATCACCCGTTAGGTTACTTAACTAACGGCAGAGCGGGAGCTGGGCTAGCGCGGGTGTAAAACATAAGTGACGTCTAAATAGCTATCATATATAGATATTGTACATTCGTCAGACGCAATAATAGGCATTCCAGATCTCATATGAACTTTATTGGATTTGCAAGCAATCCGCGTTTGTTTAGAGCCTGCAACAAAAGACGGATTACACAGTTGTGATGAATAGCCATTACCCCACCCTAGACCCCTACGGGTACGGCAAACTACCCGCCAAGTATCCGAAGTGAAGCGGTCTCCCTCAACAAAGTGAGTAGGCCACTAAACATTTCAAAGTACCCGGTAGTTTGTGCACCCCACCTTGGGTCTGTCCTAGGAGCAAAAACAGTAAAATGAAATAATACAACGGTGGCTACAACCGCAACCTGGATGTGCCCCGCAAAAAATAATATTACAACAAATTACAATTACATTGAATGAATGAATATAACAACCCATCTCAAACCCCGGCTAAATATGACAACAGTCCAATACAGTTCACATCCACAAACAGTAAAAACCATTACAGAAATATGCAACCCCCTGCCAACCGACATACTATTAGTTAGGGGAGGTTTACGAACACATTATACAATCACAGATATAATCATATTAGCAAACATCGTAAAATTTCGATCGAGCAAAACACTTTAGATTCTACTGCAAAACTTCTCTGTGCACCTGAAATCTTAGCAGAAAATAAAATATCCAGAAATATCACTGTTAACACAAAGGGGTTACTGGAAAATTTTGGGCCGACTCGGGCCTAACCCGGCCGCGGTTCCGTGGTGAGTTAGCCGAGTTGGGAGTCCAAATTTCTTCAGTAGCCCTATAATTTCATGCTTGTTATTCTGAAGGTCCCTGAAAAAATTTTAGGGCCTGTTTTAAAAACGACAGAAACTGTGTTAATACGATGATCTTTCCGGTTCTTTTTGCGTTCGAAATACTTACGACTTTGCTAATGAGTTAATTATTGTTTAGCGAGGCTCTGATACCACTGTAAGTCGATGTACAACACCCTACGACTTGCGGGGATGCGGAATAATGAAAAACGATCTTGTTTAAAGCGTAAACATCGACTAACCGAGAATCTTTGCATAAACAATAACTAACAACAAACATAGAAGTTAACAACTACTATGAAAAGTGATTATACCTAAAGATCCGAGTCCTTCGTCTTGTCGTTCTCCACGTCCTCTCCAGCCTTCTCTAAGTAGTAGAAGATCCACCCGAGAGCTTTACTACAAGCTTCACCTAAAACTAGAGGTAACTAAGTTTCTTAAATCGCTAACCTAAGCAACCTAGGTGATATAGAGAATGGTTAAGGGTTAAGTAGTCTAATCTAATCCTTGTACTCAACACATGAAAGGGGAGGATTAGGGTTTGAAGAGAGAGAGCTTGAGGAGAGAGAAGGTGAGCATGAGAATGAGATGGGATAATGATGTATCATAATATATATCAAGCATTATCATTTATCCAATAAAAGAAAATAAAGGATTTACAACCATGCTTGATAAATATCTAAGGGTGATTCATCTCCATGAGTCATTAAGCATTTATGATGCATTAATGACATGGATGAATCACTCATATGACTCACTAATCTCATTTAATGCATATGCCACCTTAACCCCCAAGTCATCATCTTCTAGAAGCTTCTCGCGTAATTACGAGAACGCCCCTCCTATCCGTGAAAACACAGAAAAACTTTAGACTGTATAAATCCAATAACCGGATACTAGAAACTAGCTTAAACCAAAGCCGGCTAGTAAAAACTGTCCGGATGTCGTACGTGTCTAAACACACGTATGCGTCCGAACCCTTGTCGTAAAACCATACGACCTCAATATCGTTTCGCCTGGAATAGGGAAACTCTCTGTGTAGGACTCTAGAGACTCGACTACTACGCTGGCAGTGGGTTTAACCACAGACCGCAAGCGGCACTAGCTGTACGTAACGGTCCCCAGGTAGATGTCGATAAGAAGGCCGATGAGGAAACCCATCCGAACTCCTACTGAGCCTGATATGACAATCTCCGTACAGTCCGGTCTGTTCGTCTAAGACTATCGCATATCGGGCCTAGGGGGCGGCAAGCGTCAGTCCCCTAATAGCGGTATAAGTCGTGTCGGAGCGAAGCCCATTACACCCTGAGAAACTACTGGAACCTACCAGCAAATCTCGCTTGCCCTGGCCAGGGACTTTGCGTAATGACTCTCTGACACAGCGCGATATCAACCCCCAATACCGGGAGAGACGAATCATGTCTAACCGCCACTGCCTCCAAGTGCTCGGGACTGCACCCAACTGCTACCTGTTTGCACGACTCTTTTGAGCCGTGGTAGGATAGCAATCTAAGAACAGTGGGACACACTCGTGGCGAAGTAGCAGTGTCAAGTCTGCGGACTATGCTGTACTCATGTCACCTGGGAACTGTTAACTGACGACTGGTATAAAACCAACTAACAGTTCCCTGTGAGTCCTGTCCGGTGTACCCGTAACCTAACGAGCACCTGCATACTATCTCCAGTACGACGTACTGACGGCTGTGGGACAGACCATCTCCCCAACTGGGATGAGAAGCGTACATACTAGTCTACTCCGGAGTATCGATACCCTGTCTCGATAATCCTATGACTAGGGACCTGAATAAGAATGTGCTTGTAGACTATCCAGCCCCCACTAGTGTGGCTGCCATCACAACGCTGGTAGTCAAGCAAGATCCTAAGAGCTCTATCAATACGTATACTCACATATTAAGATAGAAAAACCAAGTAGCATACTACCATGTTTAGCAAGACTGTTATATACATGTGAATATCCCAAGCTTCCATTAAGCAATATACAAACTAGTATGATACAATAATGGCCCCTACGGCATATACACTAACAATTCTCCTGTGCCCATAGCGCGCCTAAAGAACCTTCAAGGGCTGTTGTGTACAGGATGAGGGGCTTTCCCTTAACCGGAGCGGTCGGTACTGGCGGGTTCTGCAGATACTGCTTGATTTCGTCCAGTTCATTTTGGCATTTATGATCCCAAACGAACGGGGTCCCCTTCTTCATTAGATGGCTGTATGGGCGGCATTTTCCGGAGAGGTTGGTTATGAACCGTCGGATATACGCGAGCTTTCCTCGGAGAGAACGCAGTTGCTTGAAAGTTCTTGGCGAGGGCATTTCCATAATCGCCTTGATCTTTGATGGGTCTATTTCGATATCTCGGTGTCGTATGATGAATCTTAGGAATTTTCCTGAGGAGACTCCAAACGCGTATTTCAGAGGGTGCATTTTCAGATTATATTTTCGAAGACACTGGAACACTATTTTCAAATGCTCCCAGTGCTCCTCGTACGATTTGCTTTTCACCACGAGGTCGTCGATATAACATTCGATAATCTCGTGTATGAGTTCATTGAAAATCTTCGTCATGGCCCTCTGGTAGGTAGCGTCAGCGGTCTTCAAGCCAAAGGGCATCGCCTTATAGCAGAATATGCCTAGCGGAATCCGAAAGGCGGTGTGCTTTTGGTCTTCAGGATGCATTTTTATTTGATTGTAGCCTGAAGATCTATCCATGAAGGAGAAGACCTCATGAGTGGACGTGTTATTAATCATCAACTCGGTAACAGGCACTGGGAAGTCGTCCTTCGGACAAGCTTTGTTAAGGTCCCGGAAGTCCACACAGATGCGTACTGTTCCATTTTTCTTCATTACTGGAACGATATTGGCGATCCAGTCAGGATATTGAACTTCTTGGATGAAGCCGGAGTCAATTAGTTTCTTGACTTCGGCGTTGATACTCATCTCAAGTTCGAGCCGCATTCTTCTTGGCGCATGTTTGACTGGCTTGATGTCCGGCGATATAACCAATTTATGCACCGCTATTTCTAGATCTAATCCTGGCATCTCGGAATAGTTACATGCGAAACAATCTTTATACTGCATAAGCACGTCCTTTAGTGTGGCCACCTGCATTTTAGACAACAACTCACTGACGAACGTTGGCCTTGGATCGTTTTCCGCTCCTAAGTCAATTTTCCTCAGATAGTCCGCTGTGATGTGTACCCCATCTTCCAATTCTTTTGGCGTCGGTGGAAACTCTAAGATCATCTCGTCCTCATTCTTATTTGTGAAGTATTGGGAGAGGTCGTCCATATTCTCGTGCTCCCTTTCCTTTGAGAATGTTATCACGTGGCAGGTACGAGTTCGTTTCCAAGCTCGTTGTTGATCTAGACTTACCTTTGCAATATAAGTTGCTTTTAGCTCATGCTTTCGTGGTGGGGTTACCCTCCAACTGTCGGATAGAGCAAACCTGCCTTGTTGATACTGGTCTTCAACCCAGTCTTTGAAAGTGAAGCAGTCTTCAAGAGAATGTCCTATTGCTCGGTGGTAGGAGAAATAATCCGGGTGATGGACCTCGTTTATCTGTTCGGGATGCCGAGACTCCGGGAGCGTCATCATTTGATGTTTAATAACAAGGTCGAATATTTTCCTTTTCTTGTCTCGAGGGAAAGAATATTTCCAACCCATCTTCTTCATAAAAGACGGGTTCCGGCTGACTTTTTCTTGATCGTGTGGCTTCTTGGATCCGCTTCGCTGTTTTTTAACGTCATTCACGTTCTTCACCTTGTTGTTGCCTCTGCGTCGGACTTTTTCCTTGCCACGAGAGCGCACAGCAGGGTGAGGGTGAAGGGCATCATATTCTTCACTTTCCATAGACTGCTGAGTGAGACGATGCGTCCTGCCTTTCTCGTAAATGGCTATTTCACGGTTGTGGTCATCTCGGACCTTTTGACCTGCTTCCCTTATTAGCTTGTCAATTTATTCTTCGAATGAGGGACTTGGTATTCTTATGGCGGGATTTCGCTCTGGTTCAATATTAGCACTATCTGGAAGAGCATTCCCTTCTCCACCGGAGTCATTTATGACACGGCAGCCATGGGGTCGCTCCCGTTTCTTGGACCGAACGTATCCAAGTCCAGTCTTCTCTATCTTCCCGTTGGGCATCTTTCGCTGAGTCCCGGGGATATCCTAAATATTGTTGTAGAACTGGGCTTGTCGAGCGGTTTGTTTGAAGGTACGCCTTGGCATTTTAATAGCCTCTTTAATTCCTCTGCGTAATATTTGGGCAGACGGATCGGTTGAAGCCTATCAAGCGTAAAATTGACACCATGCCAGACTTCTTTTTCCACTTTAGTCTTCGTAGATTGGTAGAAGAGGATTGCATTTTCACCTCTTCACCTAGGAGGGGCGTAGAAGGTCTGCAGCTCTTGCACGCCGTATGTATCGAGCGCATCAAGTTCCTTGTAATGTTGCCGCGGAACCAAAGTAATTTTTAAACTCTGATCAGCTCCAGTGAAGGTCTGCATTGACGGGCGGACAGAGAACATTGCGTTGGCCTCGTCCTCAGAGTCACTGCCAAGGACCAAAATAGGGGTAGATGGTCCTGGCCTGTTGTCTTAGGGTTGCCTCGAGTAGACTATCTCTTCATCTTCCTCGGTATCGCTCCCAAAGACCGGGATAGTGGCGACGGCTTTTTGTTGGTTCTCCGGTTTATAACATCTTTCCATGTCTTCGAAGTCTGGTAGGAAGTACTTGGCGTCTTCATATTTGCGGACTTCATTTACGGAGAATGGGTTTAGCTCCCCTGTTACCGTGTACTCGAGGACGTCTTTGAAGTACTTCATACACTAATGTTGTGTACAGGGGATGATGCTGTACTCATGTAACCAAGGTCGGCCGAGCAGAGAGTTGTAGCAAGTCTTGGCGTCGATGACATGAAATTTAATGTCGGTGACGAGCATCCCAAAACGTAACGTCAATATTACGGACCCCAGCGTCCGTGATGACTGCGAGTTAAAGCCGGAGATGGTAATTTTTTCCCGAGCCAGGTGTTGAACGTTCATGTAAATCTCCTTCAGCACCATCACGTTGAGAAGGTTGACGGAGGACCCGTTTTCGACCAGGATCTTCCCTATCTTGATATCATGGCAGTACTCGGTGACATATAGAAGACGGTTGTGCTCGCACGTTCCGAGGAGGAGATCTTCATCGCCGAATGTGATGTCAGCTGTATAAACCTCTGCAAGCCCGTCCTTCATCTTTTCTTCCGCAAAGAAACCTTGGAACTGATCAGGCTCTTGTGGTACCTTGATCAGAGAATCTCATACCTCTTTGGATAGGAGGAGAGCATCCAGTATGCTCAGTTGTGAGGGTATCTTCCTCAGATGTGCCAGGACATTATAATCCACCTTGTTTTCCTTAGGCGGATCCTTGACTGCGAGCTCTTTGACGACTCTATCATCGAGGGCAATTTCCTCAGGGACTTCTTCCTTCCTCTTGTCTCTTTTGCTCGAACCTTTGTTTGTTGGCCAGAGGTTCTTTTCAGGCAACGTACGGTTACACGTCTGAATGTTCTCGCGGTTCTTCTCCTCTTCTTTTTTGCCAGAGGTGGACTCTTTGAAGAGAGGGCCGAGGGTTATTTCTTCCTCAGAATTGCTCCCGAATGTAAGAACTTGAGATTTTCCTTTTGTCGAACTGGTATCAACCATATGGAAGTTTCCAGCCGTTCCTTCACACTCGTCTGTCGCACTTCTTTGTTGTCGATGGGTTTTGCGCTTCATCTGCTTAAAGTGTTGCCAGTGAGCAGCGTATCCTTGCCACCACTTCTTGAAGGCATTGCACTCTTCGGTGGGGTGTGTGACCCTCCGATGGTATAAGCAGTAGTTCGGATGTACATCCTCTTCGTCGAGGCACGTACTCCCGGGAGTGTTTTCTATAAGAAGGGGCAGCTTCCCATTAACAAAGCTTTAGTGAACCGCTTCTCCGCTTTGATCCTGCTCTTGTTTGTAGCAGGTGTGTTTTAGCTTGGGTGGAGTACTTTACGACTCATCCTTACCGCAGCTTCTTCATCTTGACGCCGACACTTGGCCTTTTTGTATATGGTCGTTTCATGTTCTCGGTCATCTTTGCTCTTTTGAAGGGCTTCGTTTAGCAGCCTGTCAATTAGATCTTCTGGCAGCTCCGGGGATTTTGGCACCGATCCTGCCCCCAGTTCCTCTGCGTTGTTTTCCGACACCGAGGGGGTTTCTTCGTCTTTTAACGACGAGTGAGAGACCATGTAGCAATTCGCTACGTAATCCTCCGGTTCTTCTGACGAGCCGTTTCCCTCATCAATGTCATTATCTCCGTTCTCAAGTATGTGGTTGAGAAACTCTTCGAGTGTGACTGGGGTCCACGCCTTTTAGTTGTATTCCTCTAGTGTATCGATGTATTTTTGCAGGTCGATAGGCTTGTCGTCAAGCTGCGTAGGCTTCTCGGTCTTCTTCTTTGCCTTTGAAGACTTCGGAGGCTTGGCCTGGAGGTCTCGCCCCTCGTTACCATTTTTCGGTGTTAGGCACGGTTTATACATCCCCTCAATGATCTCGGGCTCCAGCGGGTTTTTCCATTTGATCGCCGAACATGCTTGAAGGTCCTTCAGCATTCTTTTAGTTTTAGCTGAAAAGACAATTTTCCACGGAGCTTCTTCTACAAACGAGCATGATGCCCCCGGCGTGTCCACCCTTTTAGGAGCGTGCTTCTACGGGGGGTTCACCCTCCAATTTTCGGACAGCGCAAACTTCCCTTGTTGGTATTGGTCCTCGACCCAGTTTTTGAAGACATAACAATCCTTAATTGGGTGGCCCAATACTCTGTGGTAGGAGCAGTAGTTGGGACTATTGACATCACCAGGCTGCAGTGGACATCTCGAATCCGGTAGAGTGATAAGTCAGTCGCGTACTGCCAGTTCGAACAGTCTCCTCGTTTTATCCCGGGGAAACGAGTAAGGACGTCCTGACTTCTCTTTGAGGGATCGGTGTAGGCGTGTGTCGCTTTGGCGAGCGACCGGTTTTAGGTCAATTGGTTGCTGTTGAGCATTGGCAACGAAGGCCGCTTTCCCTTTGCCCTTTTCGTTACGGGGATCTGTCTTTAAAGAGGACGGCCTATGACCCATCTGGTCCATTTGGGCCAGCTTGTCGATCAAGGCATGGAAGGTGGTTGGTTTGAAGAACATCATAAATTGGGATATAGTCGCTTGAGGATCAAGAGTCCCTACGAACATTCCTACTGCAGGAGCTTCTTCTATGCGTTGTTCGCATTTTGACCATAGGTTCCGCCACCGAATTGCGTATTGAATCCAGGTCTCTCCTGGCTTCACCTTGTCATTGATTAATGTCGTGATCGGGGTACGCTCGCTTGCACTTGCGAACCGCTGTGTAAATAGTAATTCCATCTCCATGAATGTTTTGATAGAATCATTTGGGAGCTCGGAGTACCATTCAAATGCCGTCTCCGACAAGCTGCCAACAAACTGGCAAAGCAGCAGTTTGTCGTCGCCTCCAGTATCACCGCATAAAGCTCTGAATTGAGCAACGTGTCGGTGTGGATTGCCCGTCCCCTTATACACATAGAACTTAGGGATCGTATATCCTGGCGGGTACTTGATTTGATCGTACCGACCTGGATAAGGTCGCCCAGTTCTGACGACTTGGCCAGCCGCTTCACTCGCTTGATGAGATCGTATTTGTTGAGCTATGTAATCATCAAGGACAGCCTTGGGGATCGTTTCTTCCTTGGCTGCTGAGAAAGCTGGAGGAGGGTTTGACGTTTCCCATCTGTCGTCTTCAATGATTATCGAAGGGTCTTTGGCTGGAGGTTCCGGCTGGATCATCATCCCAACCATGTCTTGGAAAAGGAGTGTCATCTGCTTTATATTGGCGGCCTGTTCCGCGGCCTCTTTATCCTTTCTTTCTAGCACCCTTCGCAGGAACTCGGTGTCGGTCTCTTGTTCCTGGCGCTGCTCAGACGTTGATTCCAGGCTTTCTTTCTGCCCGGTGAGTGCTGACATTTTCATCAGCATTTCTTAGAGCTTTTGTTGCTGCTCCTGAGTTTTTGTCAATGACCGAGTTTGTGGTCGATGACCCATAAAAGTACGGATTTCCTCTTTCCCAGAAGCCATGTACACCGTGTGCACGATCATGCCCCCAGACTTGGGGCGTTTAGGTCCAGTACCTTTGGAATTCGCCGCAAACAGTGGGGTTTTCTCCGGCCTTTTCCTTTTGTGGGAGTTTGAAGTCGGAGGAGCCGTTGTAACAGGCACCCATGTAAATGAGGCCTTCCGTGGTACGAAGGAGGGATGGTTCTCCTCTTACCAAGCCTTCGTTTTCTTCAGTCGGCGAGAGTAGTCTTTATCCATCACAGAATCTTGGACCTTCCGCCAGACTCTGTGGATTTTGGAGGACAACCGCTGTGGGGGTTGCTCCGTCTTTGCTTGCATCATGTTTTCAGCAGGTGGGGGAGACTTCTTTAATACAGCATTTGGGGAGTTCTTTCGCACCCTCCTGAGCGGATCGAAGTTGTTCCCCGTTAGAACAGTAGCATCAATTTCCACCATTAGAGCTGGTGGGGTAAGTCCAAAGGGAGAACTACTCCCAGCTTTCCTCACTCGGCGCCAGTGGAGACACCGAGCATGTTTTGCAGACGGGATTGCTTCAGTTGTAGAAGAAGCTTCGCCATGCCCCCTGCTCTGATGAAGGGCTACTGCTGGTGCTAGCCTGTTGAAGACTGACATCCGTTGAGAGGGGACGTTCAATCTTTCGAAGGTTGACCTTTTGGTAGGGGAAGCAATCTTGATGACCTCACCGGAAGCAGGAGTTGGAACGGCCAATCTTGCGAAGACCGATCCTTTAGCAGGAGAAGCCCTGTCGACGACGTTATCCACCGGAGCTGGAACGGCTATCCATTTCGGGATAACCCCTTCAGGTATTGTGAGCCTCTTTGCAGGCCCACTGGAGCATTGGCTCAGTCTGTTAAAGACTAAGGTAGAAGACTTGGACGACCCTTTGAGAGGGGCCGTGGTGGCTGCAAGTCGATCGAAGACTGACTTCTTTGGAGCTTCTTATGGTGGCACTGGGGCACTGAAGCTTGCTGGCGGGATCATGGTCCTAAAGAACAGTCCAGTGGTGGCTTGAGTCACCTGCTGCACTGGCATTGTAAAGATAGAGGCCGCTTGGGGCCCATAAGTCACTCCTCCAGTCAGGGCGGAGCGGGAATTGCTGTTGCAGTTGGTGCAGCTGGAAGGCATTGATGTTCACTTCTTATTTCTGCACAGGAGCAAGACACCAAATCTTAGTACCTCGAATCCAGGGGAAACCATAGTAAACCGTGATTTGTTCACAAACACGACACACGAAGTGTGGAGTGGAAGAGGAAAAGGTCCCACCGGGCGTGCAAGAATCTGTTTACTGCCAAAAATGGGAGACAAATCCCTGATGGATCGTCTTGCCTGAATTTGGGGGCAGATGCTATTTGGATTCATCCATCCACCTCTCCGAAAATGCCAAGTTGATTTATGGCACCGTGTATCGGAGGTTTGGACGGATGTGGACATTGTAGCAGACTTCGTCAAATTCCCCCTCGTTTGCGAGGGGTTTTTGATTGTGGGGACGCTCTTCCCTGCAGGCGCAAGCCCCTGCAGTTAATTACGTTATCTCATAGCGATAACTACTTTCTCCTGCTCCAGAAGTTTACTTCATGTCGTGTATGTTTTGTTTTATTTTTAGTTGCCCGTGAATTGTATACGGAGACTAATTTATGTTGTCGCCCGTAGGGCGTGGATTAGTCCAAATCCGTATATCTTAGATTTGGGTTTGGGTGATTTAAGAATCAATAATATCGTTTGAGATTAAGATCAACTTAAATGTTTGTTAAGGATACGTTAGTCCAATTTTAGACTAAGATCTACTTAATAAGGTTTTAGGATCATTCAGATCCAACAAAAAAGCATTTGGGCTCTATTGCTTTAGTTTAGGGACGTTACGGTCCGTTGTTAATTTAAGGAAGTTTCGGTCCATAGCTAGTTTAAGGACGTTGCGGTCTGTATTGGGATGTTCCTATCGGTTTGGGAGTGCACCAAAGAGTTGTGGGTTGTCAAGACCCGCCATCTCTCTGAATACGTTGAAGAATTATAACGACATGTATCAGAGGTGTGGCGAGCTGTACCCTTGAACCAATTTCCAGATTGAGGGGAGAAGGTCGAGCCCAAAAATCATTAGTCATATTTTGAGACTAAGATTAGTTTGGGAAGTCATGAGCATAGAGGATCGGTCTATTTAGAGATCGAAGACTTAACCAACTTGAGGCTGGAGTTGATCTCCCATAGTGTTAAACACTAGTATACGTTCAGCACTCACGTGTTCCCACGTGAGCTTCTACAGCAGTGTTAAACACTAGATTCCAGGGGGGCGCTCATGTGTGGCACGTGAGGCACCTCAAATTTGGTGTTGTACATTGGGTTCAAGTCCCCGTTTATATATAAGTGTTAAACACTTAATTCTTATGGCACTCATGTGTGAGCACGTGATGCACCCCAAAGTTGGTACTGCCTTTTTGGGTTTTATTTCCCTCTTCTTTTATAAGTGATAAGCACTCGGCTCATATATGAGCACGTGAGGCGCCCGAAATAGAAACTGTTCTATGGATTTTATTTCTCATTCCTTTATAAGTGCTAAGAACTTGGACCCTGTGGTGCTCACATGCGAACACGTGAGGCGCCTTGAAAATGTGAGCGCTATTTTTTGGTCTATTCCCTTTTAATATATGTGCTAAGTACTTGATTGAGGGTCATGTGAAAAACACGTGACTGCCCGAGGAGGCACTTCTTGTTCATCTTAAATGCTCGCGTGTGAAACACGTGACTCGGTCTCAGCCATTTTTTTTTGTTCATCAGAGGTGCTCACGTAGGGAAACACGTGAGGTTTCGTTATAGTGTTGAATACTAATGGATCGCCGGTCTCTCCTTCTATGTGCATTAACGATGTTGGGATCTGAGTTTAGAGAATTTCAAGTCTCTTATCTTATAAGAATTAAATTCTTTACATGGTTAAACCCTAGTGTTATTAAAGGAAATAAATTCCTATATACTTGTGTAAGAATTAAATTCGTTGAACTTAGTTCTTTCCCCTAAGTTTTGAATCTGCATAACAGAATCTCCCCGATAAGAATTAAATTCTCAACTTGTGGGAAGATCTGCTTCTGCAGACCTTAACCAGAGGAAGAACTAAATTCTTCTACAAAGAGTTAAACCCTTAAAGAGGCGAGGAAGGGATAGAATAATCTCTTCTATTTTCTTCTTGCATAGTTTTTTTTTTTAAGAAGAGGATCTTCTTCTTTCAGAGAATTGAATTCTCTTTCTCTTTTTTTTATATGTTCCTCTTTCTGTTCTCTTTTTTCTCTCCTTCTTTTAACTTGAAGTCTTGGGTTCTTTAAATAGTGAAGAGAAGTTTGTTAATTAGTTTTAGAAAATCTCCCATTGAGAGACTTCAATCGATTTGGGGGTTTTACCCGCTGTTGGATCTTTGATCCAAGGGTTCTGCCTCACAGAAATATTTTCTTGTTTCTTAAAAAAGATTAGGAAAATATTTTCTTGTACAGAATTTATTCTGTAGATTGGTGATTTTTAATCACTATTGGATTTTTAATCCAATGGTGCTTGGTTTAACGGAGCACAATTTTTCTTTGTTTTAAAGTGAGATGAAAAATATTTTCCAACTCATGGGATTTCTGATCCGCCAACTTTCTATTTAACAGAAAATATCATTTCCCATTTAAAAGTTCAATAGAATTTAATTCATTCATCATTGGATTTTTGATCCAACGGTTCCTTGTTGAGTAGGGAAGTGCCATCACATGTTTAACACGTTGGGCTTATTAGCCTGGCAACGTGTTAAACACGTGGGGCTGTTTTAGCCTAGCAATTGTTTTAATTGATGTGCCTATATGTGTTGCATATAGACACTCACGTGTTAAACACGTGGGGTTGTTTTAGCCTAGCAATTGTTTTAATTGTTGTGCCTATATGCGTTGCATATAGGCACTCACGTGTTAAACACGTAGGGTTGTTTTAGCCTAGCAATTGTTTTAATTGTTGTGCATATAGGCGCTCACGTGTTAAACAGTGGGGTTATTTTAGCCTAGCAATTGTTTTAATTGTTGCGCATATAGGCACTCATGTGTTAAACACGTGCGGCTGTTTTTGCCTAGCAATTGTTTCAATTGCTGTGCCTATATGCGTTGCATATAGGCACTCACGTGTTAAACACGTGGGGTTGTTTTAGCCTAGCAATTATTTTAATTGTTGCGCCTGCATATAGGCACTCACGTGTTAAACACATAGGGTTGTTTTAGCCTAGCAATTGTTTTAATTGTTGTGCCTATATGTGTTGCATATAGGCACTCACGTGTTAAACACGTGGGGCTGTTTTAGTGAGGAACTTTCCCTCGTCCCTTTTTATAAGGGAACAGCTACCAACGCTCCAAGCTCGTTGGGAATAGAGAGTGGGGATGTAGGAATTTTCCACTATCTTTTTCTCTCAAATCTAAGCTCAAGAGAGCATCTAAAGAAGAAAGAAGAGGATGTGAGGAAAGATAGCCATGAGCAAGTCAAGAAAAATGAGAGAATGAATGATGAAGAGAAAAGAGTGGAATAGCTTCATTATTTTTACAACCATGCAAAATATCATAACCATTTAGTGAATAAACAAATGAAACCCATTCCTCTCTACACGCCTTCAACCATGCTCAATACCACCTCACCCTCCACCTCATTTCATGAATATTCACAAATGAGGTGTCCATCTTCTAAAACAAATTCAATATAAATATGAAATACAACCCGGTATACATATCGAAATACATATTCGCGTATCCATATAAAAATACAAATAGCCAAAAGAGAAAATGAATAGTGAACAATAATACTAGAATACATAGATTAAAAATATATATATAAATTATTAAATCAAAACTTGATTTAATAATCCGGCTTAATCCTAAACCGCTAGTATTATCTATCGTCTAGTTAAAGTCCTTGTAGCCTGTACACATATTTAATCAGACACATGTATGTACCAACATACGTCATATACATATATCGCCTGAACTGGAAAAACCCTCTGTGTGGGACTCTAAAAACTCGTCAATACGCTGGTAGTGGATTTAACCACAAGCACGTCAGCGGCACCAGCTGTACGTAATGGCTACCTAGGTGTTGAGTGAAAGGAAGGCCGATGATCAAACTCATTCGTACCCCTACTGAGCTTGTCTGTGACAATCTCTATACAGTCTGGTCTGTTCGTCTAAAAGTATCGCATATCGGGTCTAGGGGATAGATAAAGTCATACCCCTAATAACGCGATATTTCGTGTCGGTGTAAAGCCCATCACCTACTGAGAAACTACTAATCCAAATCAGTAATTTTTGTCCACCTTGGTCAAGGATTTCTGGTGATGGCCACCCGTGCACAGTGCGACATCTACCCCCAATACCGGGAGAGACGAATCCCCGACAATCCGCTCACTACCTCCGTGTGGCTCGGAACTAAACCTGTTTGCACAACACTTTTGAGCCATGGTAAGGTAGTATTCAAAGTACAGTGGGAACTCACACGAGACAAATGACGATCCCAGGTCGACAGACTAAGCTATAATCATGTCACCTGAGAACTGCTATCTGATAATAGGTATAATACCATCTAGCATGTTCCCGGCGAGTCCTTCCAGTGTAACTCATAACCCAATGAGCACACGTATACTATCTTAGGTGACTAACTGAAACCAATGGCTTGTGAGAACGGTCGCCGCCCCTCGTCAGGGTCTCGAAATGTATACACTAGTCTACTCCGGAGTATCGATGCCCGGTCTCGATACTCCCTTGATTAGGGACATTTAAGGATGTGATCACCATCATAATGCTGGTAGTCAAGCAAGAATCATATGTGCTCTATCAACATGTAACAGTGATCTGTAATACCACATAATGCATGTACATGATGATAAAGTCAAACCAGATAGCATATTATTATTTCGAATAAGACCGTTCTACCCGTATAGGTCCTCCCTCAATCATTACAGTCGCCTGCCTGTGATTACAATAATTGACTTGAGAGCACTATAGCCAACAATACTATCATCTCGAGTAAGATTGTTCTCTCGTATAGATCCTCCTTCAATTACAATAATTGCCTTTAGGGTACCCATATCCAACAGTATCGCTGTACGCGCACTACATCGTTTCGCCTGAGCGGGAAAAACCTCTGCGTGGGACTCTAAAGGCTCAATCAATACGCTGGCAGTATGTTAGGATCATATCCGATTAATCTGAAACACTTTCAGATCAATCCCCTCACGGGTTAACCAACAAGCACGTCAATGGCACTAGCTGCACGTAACGGCTACCCAGGTATTGATCAAAAGAAAGGTCGACAAGCAAGCTCATCCAAACACAACCATAGCATATCAGTGACAATCACCATACGGTCCGGTCTCTTCGTCAGAGAGTGTTGCATATCAGGTTCGGGGGGAGGAAATTGTGAGACCCCCAATATGTAGTTGTGATTTTTGTGTTTAGTTTATATCATTATGAACTTTGTTTTTCGTTATTATCATGTTCTTATGAAATATATTCTAGTTATTATGCATTGTCTTGAACAGTGTGTTAATAGGTTTATTATTCTTAATCGGTTCATTATGATTAATTTTGTTCATTTGCTATGCTTTAACAATATCTCATTTTGTTTCAAATGAACTTCGGTTATATATTCATATTTATTTATTTATCCCTTACTCTGATTATAAAACTTTCTGATATTTTTCAAAATATTGGAGAAAATATTCATGAATATCAAATTATATGCTTAGATGGTAATAAAATTTGAGTTATAACACTCGTCTTTAAATATTTTTTCTTGAAAAATAGTATTAGTGGTATGGGACACTAATATGAGTTTAAATATTTTTTCAACTGAGTATAAATTGAGGGGGAGTATTTAACATAAATTTATATATATATATATATATATATATATATATATGAGAATAATGGAGAAAAGATGCCATAGGAGGGAATTTCCTCCTATGGCGTCGAGAAAATACATGCTCTCTCATTTTTTCCGCCGATCGGCATCCACCATCTTCATCATTATCATCTAAGATGTGGGTACATCAAATTTCATGTGTAACTACAACCTTTTCACCGTTGATTTAGCGATGTAAAAAGTTCTATTATCGGTAAACCGTTAATTTTGAACCACTAAATCAACGATGAAAAAGTAGTAGAATCACATGAAATTTGGTATACCCGCATCTTAGATGCTAACGATGAAGATGGTGGGTGTCGATCGTCGGAAAAAAATGAGGGAGAGTGTATTTTTTCGACGCCATAGGAGGAAATTCCCTCCTATGGCCTCTTTCCTCCATTAACCTATATATATATATATATATATATATATATATATATATATATATATATCATGAATCTTTTTAATAAGTTTTGCTAAATATCAAAAAATGGAAGATTGTTGACACTTGTGTCATACGATCCTCAGTTTTGATTATTTAGAATAAAAGTTTATTTAAAGAATTTCTATGTTACTGACGACGTTTCCAAGTGTTTATCCTTGAGTACAACAAGTGTAGTATATCAAACATGTAGCAAGATTTCCTAGAATACGATACGCATTCAAAACGGTGATATCGCATAAAGACTTGACGCAAGTAAAAACATGATGCAAGCTTAATCAAGATACAATGACGTTTCAAAATAACAACTCAAGGAAATGAAGATCAAAAGAAGAACCAAGAAGAAGAAAGGAAATATAAGTGTTGTAATTGTGTCTAGTGTTGATCTCATAAGCTTAAAAACCATATTCTAACATTTTTCTATTTTTCAGACGTCTTCCCTCTCATTGAGGTCGTCTGACATATCCGTTAGAATTCAAACTGCCCAAATGTATGCAGAGAGGGCTTGCATGAGCATTATACCATATGCTTCATCGGTAGGGTCCATAATATATGTGATGTTATGTACCATACTAGATATAGCTTACGCACTTAGCGTGGTAAACAAGTATCAATCAAACCCAGAGAAGAAGTATTGGATAGCTGTGAAGAACATTCTTAAGTGCCTGAGAAGAACTAAGGAGATATTCTTGGTGTATGGTAATAGATACCTCCAGATGGAGGCCTTTACTGATTCAAGCTTCCAAAGTGACAAGGATTACAACAAATCTGTCTCGGGTTATGTGTTTACCCTCAATAGAGGGACGGTCTGTTAGAAGAGTTCCAAACAAGACACCATAGCAAACTCGACGATGGAGATTGAATACATTGCTGCCAACGATGCTGCAAAATAAGCGGTCTGGATGAAGAAGTTCATTTCTGAGCTTGAGGTGGTTCCGTCCATTGTTGATACAATACCTTTATATTGCGATAACAATGGGGATATGGCGTTAGCAAAGGAACCATGGTCTCATCGGCGATTCAGACACATCTTGAGGCGGTATCACCTGATTAGGAAGATCGTAGATCGCCGGGAAATAGAGATTCGGAGAGTAGACACAAAAGACAACACGGTGGATCCATTCACTAAGGCCATTTCTCAAGAGCAGTTCGAGCAACTATTTAAGATGTTGGGTATGCGATACGCCAAAAACTGGCCTTAGTGCAAGCGGGAGATTGTTGGATATGTATGCCCTAGATGCCATTATTATATTGGATGCTGGGGATATGTATGTATAAGACAGTCTTGCTCGATATGATAGTGTACTATTTGATTTGTCTTTATCTTAATATGTATATATGTTTTACTTATTATTATGTATCGTTAATACATGTTGATAATGCCTGTAGGATCCTTGCTTGATTACTAGTACTATGATGGTGATCATACTTGTGGGGGCTGGGTAGTCAATAAGCACATCTTTAAATGTCCCTAGTCGTGGGAGTATCGAGACTGGGCATCAATATTCCAAAGTAGACTAGTCTATACGTTTCTTATCCCCGAAACGGGAGATGGACGGTCCCACAGCCATTGGTGTAAGGTACCAAAAATTGTATACAGGTGCTCATTAAGTTATAAGTTACACTAGACAGACTCACTAAGAAATCCTAGATGGTATTATACCTATCATTATATAGCAGTTCTCTGGTGACATGAGTACAAGATAGTCTGTAAACCTGACATCATCATTTGTCTTATGTGTGTTCCCAATGTACATAGATTACTACCCTACCATGGATTTAAAGAGTCGTGCAAACAGATATTAGTTAGGTACAACCCCGAAGCACATGGAAGCAGTGAGCGATAGAAGGGATTCGTCTTTCCTGGTATAGGGAGTCGATATCACGTTGTGCACAGTTGGTCAACACCATAAGATCTTGGCCAAGGAAGATGAGATTTACTGATATGGTGATCAATAGTTTCTCGATTGGTCATAAGCCTGACATCGGCACGACTTATCGGGTTATTGAGGGTCTGACATTTTCCACCTCCTTCATCCAGTATGTGATACTCTCAGACGAAGAGACCAGACTGTACAGTGACAGACACTTATACGCTCAGTAAAGGTTCGGATAAGTTTGCTTATCGATCTTCTTTTCGACAGATACCTGGGTAACCATTACATACAGCTAGTTACACTGACGTGCTTGTGGGTTATGGATGTGATCTAGTAACTTACTGCCAGCGTATTGTCGAGTTTTTGGAGTCCCACACAGAGGGTTTCCCGACTCAGGCGAAACAATACAGTATGTGTATGGCGATACGTATAAGAGTTCAATTAAATACAAGTATTTGATGCACATACTTTAATCAAACATTTTAATAATACTGGAAGGTTTGAAAGATAGCCGAATTATCATATATATGATATGTGAGCTAGTATTATATCTATCATTTTATCTCTTTTGGTATTCGTATGTGTGTGTGTTATATATAATACATAGATGCTTTGTGAAGAGTGTAGGCTTGTGACTCACATGTGTGAGTCACAATTTCACTCACCCTCTTCATAAAAGATAAGAGCAAGAGAAGAGAGAGGAAATGCTTGGTTTTAATCCATATCCTTTCTCCCCCTCTTCTCTTCTCTTGAGTTAGCTTCCAAGTTGAAAAGAAAATTTGAAAAAGAGAGAAAGTGATAGATAACTCTACTACATCTCTTGTGATCATCACACCTAACAATTATTGTTCGCAAGTTGCTTCCTCACAGTTTATTTTGGAGTGAAGTTAAAGCTTGAGTTCGGACTCCTTCGCGTGGATCCATCTTTGACAAAGAAGGTCTTCATGCAAGCTTGTTCTCTCACTTATGAGCTTAAGAAGAGTCTACTACGAGAATATAATCACGCTAAAAAGGTTGTAGTATCAAACCCTTTGTTAAAGCTCTCTAGTTTTGTGCAAGTTTAAGTTTTTTGTATGATTCTAGGGTATAGGATTCTTGTGCTTGTGGAAAAAAAATTTAGCATTGTTTAGACTTCCGCCTTTATCTACTAGAAAGTATAAGCCTCCTAACATTGACTTGGGTTGCGCCCGGTCTTCTGGTTGACTTTGACTTTTGTCTTTGACTTTTTGATTTCGGTTAAAAGGGTATAATTTTTTACCCCAACAATAATATTAACGTGCATCGCACGTTAAAGCTAGTATTTGTAAAAGAAAGTTCTACATTTAATTTTTTACTGCTGATGTGGCGTTATTTGATGTTGCGTTAGACCATCAAATTGAAAGCCTCCTTCACATCCATAACACCTTTCCAAAAGCTGGAGGCTGACGATATGTTCTTGTTAATCGCGTTTATTGCCCTTGACTTGGGAAATGGCGGCGGCGATGGGTGGCGGGTAATAAGAGAGGATTAGTGGTGAGTATCATCGCTACCACTATTTCCCAAGTCATGGCATTAATGTTCTTCCTCCCTAATCCTCTTTCTTCCTTTGATCTACATACATACATTTTCCCACTTCACCGAGTAATACTTTGTTTTCTCTGTCAACGTCCCTCTCCAACGAAATTTTTATGTATTTGATCAATACGCTTTTTAACCTAATTTAATCTGGTAGGAGATAGAATGGCATGTAATAGGTGGGCAATGCCGTCAAAACCGAGTTTAACAACGTTAGTCTTCCACCAATCGAAGGACACCGCCCTTTCTACTCTTCCAATCGAGACTGCACTTTATCAATCAGAGGCAACCAATCCATCTTCTTTAATTTTCCTGACCTCAAAGGTAACCCAAGATAGTTCATCAGAAATTCTGCCTGCTTACAATTAAAAATATATGTTAACTGATCCGCCCAATCACTACTATCTCCCAGACAAACCATCGAGCTTTTATGGAAATTTATCTTCAAGCCTAACCACAACTCGAATGAGTATAATATCAATTAAAGAATACCTGCTTGCCTTTCACATAAGTGCCTAAAGAGCAAAGTATCATCGGCATACTGTAGATTAATCACCTCATATCAGTCATCCCCGGGGCCTAGTCCCCTTATCAAGCACCTCTCCTTATATCTTTGTATCATATTTGATAAATCGTCTGCAACCAAGTTAAAGACTAGTGGAGACAGTGGATCCCCCTGGCAAAGACCTCTCTTACACCTAAACTCATTATTATTTTCACCGTTAATGCAGACACTAGCTGAAGCAGACCACATCCAGTGTTCAATCCACCCCGTCCATACTGAAGCAAAACCTTTGAGATTCATACACTCCAATATATACTTCTAGTCCACCATATCATAAGCCTTCTCAAAGTCCAATTTCAAAACATATCCATCCCGCCTCCTTCTTTTGGAATCTTGAATCACCTCATTAGCCATTGTTATTCCATCCATGATGTATCTCCCCGCCATTAAACCTGTTTGGGACTCATTGAATATCCCCCCAATACCTCACGCAACTTACTTGTCATCACCTTTGTCTAAATTTTACAGGAACAATTAATGAAGCTGATAGGTCGATAATCCTTATGACCCCATGGGTCACTCCTCTTTAGGATTTGAATTATGTTCGAACAATTTAACCTCTCCCAACTCAGGGTATACATTTCTAATGCCCGAAAATGTCAAAGAAAATATCTTCCTTAATAACCTTCTAGAAACTTTGATAAAATAAAATTGGGAACAATTTAACCTCTCCCAAATCGCATTTTTAATCTCCTCTTCTGAAAACTCCACTACTAACGACGATCTCTGTTCTTCTTGCAAAGTATCTTCCTCTTCCCAAAACTTATCTCTCATCGACCATCTTGTTTCCTTAGAAGTCCCCATTAAATCCTTATTGAAAACGTAAGCTACTTCTTTGATATCTTTAACCTCTGTGAACATCTGAACCTCTTTTTCAATTTTTCGAATACAGATAGCCCTTCTTTTAATATTTTCCATCCTATGAAAAAAAAAGGTCGTATTCTCATCCCCATCTCGTAATCAAGTTTCCCTTGACTTCTGTTTCCACTCGATTTCTTCTTTCTGATAAATTTCTTGTAGTTCGATTCTCCATTTGCACAAGTATTCAAATTCACCTTGTGATAGATCGCTCTCCTATTCTCTCTTCTCCATCTCTTCGATAAACCGGACAATGTCAAAATTTCTCTGCCTTTCAAGAAGAAACCTCCTCCTATCCCATTTCCTCAAACCCTTCGTTACCGTTTCAATTTTGTGACCAAATTATTAGCCGTATCCAAAAACGACGTTGGACATTCCCAGCTTATTTTAAATAAAGAACACGCTTCCTCCTCCTCTAACCATCTCTTCTCAAAATGGAACTTTCTTTTCCCACCTGGTTTCGTCCTCTTCCCATCACACAATATGATTGATAGGTGATCCGATGTAATCTTCTTGTCAGATCTAATATAAGCAAATGGGTGTCTGCTCTCCCAATCTAAAAATATCAATATCCTATCCAATTTTGCCAGACATACCATATGACTATGATTTGACCAGGTAAATTTACGATCTGACACCGGGATCTCAACAAGGTGCAGATTTGAAATAGTTTGATTGAATAGATCTCTATCCTATCATTATTTAAAGTTCCTACTCTCTCATCCATGAACCTCACCACATTAAAATCCCTACCAACCATCCAAGAAGCGTTCCACTTGCCTCTTATTTGGCTTAGTTCATTCAAAAAAAAACCTCTTTGAGCTCTTTCTTAAATGGCCTATAAACGACCATCACCATTTGCCTCCACCCATCTACCTTGTTCGTAACTATAGCCGTTATTGAAAAGGCCCCTACAAAGGTATCCTCAATGTCCATCATCCTTTGATCAATCCCTAGAAAAATTCCCCCACTCGCCTCGTCCGCGTTCTTTATAACCCATTTCACTTCAGCTCTAGCCCTTAAGGTAAGCAAAGTTCTTGTTGAAGGACTACGAAGTTTTGTATTTTATAAACCCATTATCATAAAACAACCTTTTCGAATAACCTCCCTGACCATTCTCCTTTTAGATAAAACAATCCAAAATAAACAATTCATAAGAATTATGACATGAAAATAATCCAACCCCGTGACCTACTTCGACTTACCAAATCTTAGACCAACACCGTCCCTTGTAGCATCTCAGTATCCCCATTTGGAGGAATGCAATTGATGCCCATCCTTTCACACTCAAGATCTCTTGCTCAAGCTAAGTTCAAATTGACAACCTGGTTAGACACACCTATGTTTATCCCAGTGGGCTCACAATACTGAATTAAATCATGATCAGGCAAATTACCAAAAACAATAAAAGAATTTAATTGTTTACCTGAAGATGTTGCTTTATTCTTTTTCCCTTTCTTTTTCTTTACAATCCCCGAACTTTCCTTTCCCATGCTCGCAGCACGCTTGGCCTCGAGCCGACCACTCTTCCTACTCCCAGCCATTTGACAGTCCTCTTACACAGCGTTGACACTCCTCTCCCCTACAAGATTATCTGCTCCTTCACCATCATTATCTTGAATCTCCTTTTCTTCTTGCGATTGCCTGTCATGCATATTTTACTCATATTCTGCCAAAGAACCACCACTCTTCGTCATCTTTGCCACCATCTCCTCTATCCCTTTCGCAATAACTGACTGTAATTCCACCGAGAACGCATCCTCTAACAAACGTGCTACAATTGCCTTTATCTGATTTTCGTCCGTTCTGTCATCTTTATCTTTTTATGTACCCATGGTCCCTCCTCCGTTACCGTAACTAGTGCTTTATTTCTCTTTAAACTAGCACCATCCTTTACCTCATAATTATCCACTTCATCACCATATAAATCTTTTTCTGAGCAATGACTATTTCCATTCAAAATATAATCGTCCTTCCAAATAGCCTTCAAATTCTCATCAGCATTCTCCTAATTCTCACAGTGCTTCCTTTGCAATTCCCCATATGGGACATCAATATTAGTCGCTTTCCCCAAATCATCTTTTGCTAACACTTATCCTGACTTCTCTGTCAAAACTCGGACCACATCGGTATTAATTTCTTATGAGTTGGAACCAATCACCCACCAAACTCTCTGCCTAGCTCGGCCTGCTTCATTCCCCTTTGAAATTTGAGCTCCTCATGTTATAAACCCTGCTGGATTCTTGCCCCCAATCATTTGCGCCTTATGTGTCGACTCCGGATCCGCTAAATTCGATCGAGAATTCCCTCTATCCGTATGCATATCATGCGGCTGAATTTCTCCCCTCTTCTCACGTGAGTGTGGAGCCGATGACGTTGACATTCTCGATTGGCCACCCCTTGGTCTGCCATTGACTTGAGCCTCTTCTAGCCGCCCATCCGCTTCTTCCCTCTCCTGAAACCCTGGTTTTCTTTGCAACTCCTCGCCACCATTTCCGGCCATCTTGTCCTCCTTAAATTTACCGCTAACACCCTCTTATCGACTCTCCGCCCTCCACAGAAAGAACAACCTAAAATCTCGCCCCGCAATTCGAACCCTCTTCTCACATGGCACAAGTTGACTCCCCTCACATGCTACCCTTACTCGAGCCACGTTGCTAGGCTTTCTCATTGTTGTGTCCTCATCAAGCTCAAGCAACGCCCCAAATCTCCTGATTGCCTCCTCAAGAACGAGCCCTCCCATACATGCACTGGCAAATTTTCACTCGTAACCAAACATCATAGGGATGTCGATGAATGGTAGACCCTTCATACCCAGTCAATCTATATATCTTGAAATTTGAAATGATTTATTCATCCTCGATACTCGAGCCTTTGCACACCAACTCAAGCGAAGACTCAGCCGGAAAACTGGTCATATACCCTAACGGCTGAGGCACAAGCACTCATGGGTGAGTATTAAATTTATTCGACAACTCTGGAAACTTCACCACAACTAACCTTGCCAGCGGAGTTCCCTCTTTAGAATTGAGCATTCTTATTATGCCAAGAGTCACCGCTATCCGCTTCCTTCGGTTCCCTATCTCTTCATTATAATGCTCACCGATCTCGTCATCACTCACGTATCTTCTCTCACCAGCTCCATGCCTCCTATCCTCCTTCTCTGGCAGCTTACAATCCTTTGCCATATGACCCTCACCAAAACAATTATAGCATAAGAAACCTAGCTTATAGTCCTTAGCCATGTGCCCCCATTGCCTACAAGTGTAGCAGCTTCCTTGATATTCCTTTTGCGGCAAACCGATCCCAGTGAAGCTTTTCTCAACATCGGTTTCATTCTTGATATCCACGGAGGCTCTCTTCGATCCATCCCTGTCCACAAGGCTCACTCCTTCCGGTGAGATACAACCCTTAAACGCCGGTTGAATGTCTATCTAGCATATTATGTAGAAAGCTAGTTGCCAATTTTCAAGCCTTTTTGACCTCTTGCAGAAAATTATTGCAAAGCCCCCACACTTTACCATATATATATATATATATATATATGAATGAGTGCTCAAACCGGTAAGCATTTTTAAAAATGGAAACTCCCGGTATATTTTAACCATCCAGTTTCTTTAATTTGATCACCCTACTCTTAAATATATGTATATGAAAAATCGAAAAATCTGAATACCTCTAGCCCATGCATTGATGGGTGTAAAAAATGAACGTTTTTCTCTAATGCAACATAAACTTTCTCTAATGCATAGGCTAGAGCTCTTCAAACCCTTTGATTTTTGATACATATATATTTGAGGATAGAATGATCAACTTGAACAATTCAGATCGTTAGAATATGTCGTAAATTGAAAGTTCCGTTTTTAAAAATCGCGGACCGATTCGCAATGGATCACCCCTCTCTGTGTGTGTAAAGCTAGCTTAGATTTTTCAACCTAAATTTCGCCTTCTTGAGGAAAATTGCAAGAAAGCCCCTCATTTTCCCTATATTATACATCTATATATAAACGAACTTCCATTTTTTTGCTGTTCGTAGGCATCTAGTGGAAAATTTCATAGAAAACCCTCATTTTCAAAAAATTCTAACGGATGCAATATTTCGTAAATAAACTCCGATGATACAATTAAACTTCATCATGGAAAATTTTTATCTTGCAGCAACCTTCTTAGAAATCGTTGCTTAATACACTGTTTATTTTGCTTACAAATACACGCGTGCGCGCGAATGGAAACTTTGATTATTTATGTTCTTTTCTGGCATCTGGCAGATAATTACATGAAAGAACCTCATTTTAAAATTTTGTCATGATTGTAAAATTTCGTAAATAAATTTCAATAATACACTTTAAGTTCGTCATGGAAAATTACACTTAAATTTCGTCATGAAAATTTTTTCGTTTGCGGCAACCTTTACTTCAGTTATATTAGGAAATCATTGCTTAATACACTGTTCATTTTGCTTCCAAATATAGATATTTAAACTTCAATTTTTCATGCTCTTTTTCGGCACCTAACGAAAAATTATATGGAAAACCATCACTTTCAAAATTTTGTCATGATTGCAAAATTTCGTAAATAAACTTTAATAATACACTTTAATTTTATGGTAGAAAATTTTTAGCTTACAACAACTGTCCTACTGCAACTATATTGGAAAACATCACTTGATGCCCTGTTTATTTTGCTCCCAATATACAGATGTAACTGGTGTTGAGCAGAACCCTGCTAGTACTAATTAAAATCCACTGTGCTTATATGTGAGGGTGATGAGATCATGTTGTATTAGTTGATACAATCTCCAATAAGCAACAGCTCAGTTGGTATAGACACTTTCATTATTGGGAAGAGTACGGGGTTCGAACCTAGAAACCCTAGGAGAGAAAACGATCATAAATTAACGCTTTTGGGACAAATTCGTTGGTCTCTTGGGTGTGTGTGTGTTGTATGCTTGTGTGATGTGCGCGTGAGTGTGTGTACATGGGTTAGGGCTAACGGGCTAGTGCAAAAAAAATTAGTTGATACAAGCATCCTACCGAAAGGTTAAACAAGATGTCCCCTGATTAGTGAGATGCCGGTAATGAATAAAGGCCCGTTTGATTAGACGTTTTGAGCTCCCAAAAGCTCTTTTGAAGCTAAACAAGCACTTTTGAAGAAAAAATACCTAACATGTCATATGCTCAAAAGCACTTTTGGAGCTAAACAAGAAGAAAATCATCTTTTTTTAGAATAAAAAAATGAAGCTTTTAGAGAAAAAAACCTTCCTAATTTTTTTTATTCCTACCATCTACTCATCAGCATCATCCTAGTCCGATCCTTCCACTTAATTTCTCTCCTCGTCATCTCCCCACGGTTCGAAGCCCTAGACGATCGAGACGATCGAGACCCCCAGATCGAAGCCCTAAAAGATGATGATGAATAACTCTAGGCGATCAAGGCCTCTGAGCTCGACGCGGTCATCGAGAGGTTGATCAAGAAGATCCAAGTTTTGAGCTTCATACATCAGGCGATTGAAGCCTCTCGAATTCGATGAAGAATCCATAGATCGAGAGGATGGATCTCAAATATTTTTTGCAGATCTTTTCATCTTTGTGAATCCTTTGAAAGTAAATTGTAAATAAAAAATGATGTTTTCTTTCATTGATTTCTCTCAAATATTAAGAAAAATGATGCCCTTTATGGTCATTTAAGCAGTCAATATCGTTTCTACAACTCCCAACGGTTTTTTGAACCAAACAGTTTTTCAAATCAAAAAGCACATTTTACAACAGCACTTTTGCTTAAAGAGCTTTTTCCTACTGCACTTTGGCTAAAAACTTTTTCGCAACAGCCCAACCAGACAAGCCTTAAAATCTAGGCAGAAAAAAAAATTATTTCCGTGTCTCTAATATATTACCAGCTACAATTCCTGCCAACCATATAACAGGTAGGAAAAGAATTTCCATTACTAATAAACCAGTTTATGAAGGTTATAAGCGATGAATATGGTGTTTCCCAAGAAATTTGGATTCCATATAATTTTTTCCCCTTTTCTCATGCAAATTAATTAATGACCTGTTTAATTCCCAAAATAATAGATAAAAGAAAAGAAAAGAAAAGAAAAACCAGATGGTTACTCTATAACGAATACGGATAAATTCAAAACAACCATATAAAACTAGCATTTTATTTATTACTTAATCATCATTACAAAGATGAAGATACACGAAGATTATAAATTCTTCACCACAGCAGTACAGATCCATAGATCTCCCTTCCTGCAATACAAAATATATAAATATGTTTTAAAAAAAATAGAAACATGGCAATATGAAAGGAAGATAATTGAAAAGATCTTAGGAAACAATATAAGTAAATATATAAACCTTAATTGTGAAAATGGTAGTGAAGGATCGATGTAATTAATCGCTGTCGCTGCTGCTGCTGCTGTGGCCATGGTGCTCATCCCCATGCTTCTTCTCCTTCTTCTTCTTCTCCTTCTTCTCCTTCTTTTCCTTCACCTCATGATGCTTCTCCTCGCCGCCGCCGCCGCCGCCATGGATCTTGTCCTTGATCTTCTCAACAATGCCGCCGCCGCCGCCGCCGCCGCCTTCGTGCTTCTTCTCCTCAGAAATCTTGTGCTTCTCGTCAACCTTGTGTTCCTCCTTCTTGTGCTGATCACCTGCACCACCTCCAATATGGAGCTTCTCCTCGATCTTGTGGATGATTCCTGCCATATTTTCTTGCTTGCTTTTCTTTTCTTTTCTTTTCTTTTCTTTCTCTTTACTTGGTTCTTCCTTGATGCTAGTGCAATGGATGGTATTTATAGGCAAAGAATGGTTCTTTAGTGAAAGTGATGTTAGTTTCCATGTGTTGCCATTTAATTTCTTTCCATATCAAGTTATGGACTTGCCTTATGGAACGGCCGTCAACTTTCACGGAGTTTCTCAGCTTCTAAAAAGTAACGAGTTCTGGGAATTGAAACATGCTCAAACCATCCACTTGAAATTTTTATCAAAATACATCCAAGAGACTTACACCACAGGACAATCTATTTAGCGGTATTACTTAGATGTTACGGAGACAACTCAAACTCAGTTAGAAAACCCTACCATTTTGTCCCTCGGTAGATTTTGGTAGGATTTCAAGTGGGAAGAAATGATTTTTATAAGGAAGCAAAACATATCTAAGTGACTGAATAAAACTCGAGACTATGAGACTAATATGGTAAAAAAAAAAATACAAGATTATTAATGCCAAATTTTTTTTTTATCATGAGAGTATTCTCTTGTTGTAAGTTTAGTTAATCTCTTGCTCTCTTCTAAATCACACATATCCAGTTGGAGTTCAACAATATAACGGGAAAAATGCGATTGGGAACTTCACTGTAAATTTCATTCACATTCTACCGTTTTAGATGGGTCTCATTTTTTAAATTGGGACAAGACCCAAAACAATAGAATGCGTGTGAAGATCACTGCCAAGTTGGCCAACTTCATATCCACATTAACCTCATATATAATATCTATATCTTAAATAGATTTGAGGATTATGGTATAAGTGCAGTTCTCAAATTAAATAAATTTTCATTTTCAATAGAAAAAATAATTGATTTTATCAAAAAAAAAAAAACATATTCAGTTACAATCTAATGATCATAAAATACACACACAAAAAAAATGACTAACTAGGGTCTAATTCGAATGAAGAGATAATAGACAGAACAATCGTATCTAAATTTAGGACCACATGATTGAAAGAAGTGAATGAAACAAAATATACAAAAAAGTATATTAATTACATCGGTACTTATATTAAGCAGACACAATTTTTCTATTCGTTTGCAATATTTATCATTCTTGATTTAAGATATTATGCATGATCATAATTTGATGCATGAAATCTATAAAATAACAAGTTGCCAAATTTTAATACTAGTGGTTTATTTTTTTAGGGTAAATTGCTTAATACTTCCACCACTTTTGTATTTTAATACCATACGGTTTTCTTCTCAGCACTTTAATACCTTAATGTATTTCGCCGTAAATACTTTACTACCTTCTGCTTTTACCGCCGTGTCTATTTTGCATCGGTTTATTCATTAAAACGGCTTTCATAATTTTTTGTCTACGCGATTTTAATAATAAAGCGACCAAAATAGATACGGCGATAAAGGCAAAAGATGGCAAAATACTAACTGCGAAATACATCAGGATATTAAAGTGCTGAGAAGAAAACTATCTAGAATTAAAGTGCAAAAATGGTGAAACATTAAGATATTGTTAAGCAATATAGCTATTTTTTTTAAATTTCATCTTTACTATCATAACCAGCTAGATGTCTCTTGATCGATGTCATTAATTTGCAAAATAAAAAATAGAAAAAATAACAAAATTTCTATAGCAAAAATTGAGTTTAGAAGATTTCTATTTCTCCGAGGGAAAACAAAAGACGAAAATAAGTACATGAAAGTCAACAATCCTCTCTCTCTCTCTCCATGCTCGAAAATCCAAAAAAGACATGGCTTACAAATTTATACATAAGCCCGTATATTGTTCAAAAGATGCATTTAAAATTCATATAAACACCCACAACGGAATATATATATTGTTCAAAAGATGCATACATGCATCGGGAGTGCAGAATACTAGTCCCATGTAATAACAGACGTTTTGCCTCCGTTATCAACTGTCGGTAGGTGCATCGACTCCCACAGACCTGCAACCCCCTTGTGGATGCAACTATCCACGTGTCACCAAGTGGGTGCGTTAAGAAATTAATTAATATCCCTCAATCCACGGAGTTGACGTGCGCATCGAAACCGCTAGAAATCCGCCACGTGGAGGACGGTGGGACACGCGAATCTAAGGCATGGCTGTGGATAAGACGAATTATTCCACAGAGAATCCTATGCTCATTATCAAAAAATCAAAGGTGACAGCAGAAGAGGAAGATCCACCGTCTGATTCGTCCTAAAAGAAAAATGAACGGTTCTGATGGATTAGTACAATGTTCACGTCATCGTCTGAGGATTATGTCGGCCATGATCTGATGCTGACCCGACCTAGCTGTATCGCATCCTTTCTGCAGGTAACGTGTGCGAACGAATTAGATTTCTCCAAGTGTCAGCATACCAATAATTCATTCCCCCTGGGCATCTATCTATACCTGATTTTTGTTCATATCCAATTGCGCATCCCGTCATAGATACAGATATTGATACACCTAAATTAGTTCTGTATCTGTAAGTACCTGATTCAAAATTAACAATGGTTGAATTTAAAGAAATTTTTTTTTAATGAGCTACTTTACCACATAGAAATAGAGATTTTCTTTTCTGATACACAAGGATATGACAACAACTGGGTCTCAAACTGGAGGAACATTTGAGTTTTCATTTAAAGTTTAATTGCCAACAAATACCGTATATCACTTATACCCTCTCAACTAATATGTTAATGCAAACACCATTTTGTTCGTCGATCAAATTGCTCAAGCCACACAAATACTACTCATTAACAACACTAAACAATTACAAAAATGAAATTAGACAATCATATCAGTTGCTTAGAGTGATGAGTGATTTTTATACAGACAAGGACCAAAGCATCTCATTTGCAACCAACATGACAGCTAAAAATTAAACGGTAATTGGACAAACACAACTACTAATTACAGGTTTTTGGAAACAAAAACAAACTCTCTCCAATATAGATAGAAACCGCGATTTATATAAACAGAAGGATATAAAACACCAAACTTCGATAAGTTGAGCGGCAAGAAGTCACAGATGCAATGCATCTTGAACTAGGACAAACCAAAACAACCTCTGTATAGTTCTAAAACAAGGCAAAGCATATCATAAGAAATACTGCTCTCTCGACACTGCTACAGTTCCATGCATTGTAAACAACACAAATATCATGCATCAACAAGCAACAAAGTAAAATAATGAGCTACACATGAGGGATGAAAATTAGTGCGCTTTGATGGGGAACTGAAATTATCTGACGGGCTAAGCTGCTGCATTATATACAAAACAAGAGTATAAAACTGCTCATCAGCGATCACCTATCTAGCTACTAACTCCATGTTGCATACAACCTGTCTCCAAGCCATCAGAGTGTTTTACAAAGCCTTTCTTGCTTTCTCAAGATCAGGAAGATCTGCAAACAAAGTATCAAGGTTCAGAACTCTACACAGAATTACATACATCGAGCTATAATCCTAATGGTTTTATCATTGTCGTCATACAGGTCTTCCGCATCAAAAATGCTGTCAACTATTGAGAGGTTCCATGAAAGATTTGACAAAAAATTTGTGGATATGCACCTATAGTAGGGTGTGATGATGCTCATAAGTGGGAGCTCCCCAGATCATGACACGTGGCAGAAAATGTGCCCCGATGCACACGGAAACAGGACAAGGATTGCACATTGGAGGCGTCCCCCCGGACTATCTTCCCGCTGCTTGTACCCGACCTTCGATGATTCCCCGAAGAGTCATGTTTAGACCAATGGCTCACCTCCGAGCCCTCCTGCACGCTGAGTTTTCTCAGCCCTCCCGCTCGTCTCCGAGCTTTCTCGGCCTCCCGCTTGTCTCCAAGCCCCCACCGAGCTGTGATTCCTCGATTCTATTGGACGACCCAGAACGCATATCACAGGCGTCTCCACCACAGCTCCGCGAATCTCGCCAAACGCAAGATTTCCGCCGCCCCACGATGTCGCGTTCCACGCCGTCGCATCCCCCATTAACGAGCGTACCTCGTCATTAATGGGAGATCCCGCCATTCTCACAAGCGCAACGCCAGGGGTGCAACGACCGGCGAGAATCTCACCCACTAGCCCATGGCTGTCGTTATATAAACCCCTCCCTCGGACGACTCAAGTAAGGTAATTCTTATCCAATAGACCGCTACTCTGCCCAAATACCTCAACTAACTTGATCGTCGGAGGGTCCACGGTAATACAACCACCCCGGAACTTCTTTGCAGATAGCTCGGCTTCACATCAAACCAAATCCATTGAGATCCACATGCCTCAGGAGATGGTCCTCAAACTCATTAGCAGCCGTTCGCCAACGTTGTCGGCAGATCGTCGGAAGACAACATCTGAAGGAGATCCAGAGCTCCATCAGTTGGCGCCATCTATGGGAATCGAACCCACGACCACACGGTTAATTACACTCATCGAAAGTTGATCTTCCGATCTCAGGCTGATGGCGAGTGATCACCGCGACGATCCCAGCACTAGCCGCCGTCCTCCCCACAATGGAGGCGTGGACGGATCCTCTCCTCCCCCCAACACCGTCTACATCCTGTCTGCACAGATCGAGAAGCTCGCATCCATCGTGGATGCCCTTATCCGTGTCCAAACAGCCGGACAAGCTACCCAGGTCACCATTCCCCCACCTCGGGATCGTGACCTCCGCAGAGGGGGAGATGACACTGCCCATGCTGGCACGACGAAACAGCACCTCGCTACTTCCGACGGCCACAAATCCCCTGTGGCGACCAATTCAATGACCCGCTGGGCACCTCACAGCTCCACGCCGAGGTCTCACGCAAGAGCACCCCGCCCCGAAGCCCATCGCTCTCCTGTCCCTCCCGAGGAGGTGTCGGTTAGCTCGCCTGCTCTCAGACATGGCCGGCACCCTCTCCCTCGACAGGGTCGCGCGGACGACACTCACTACGGTGGCTGGAAGACGACCTCGCCAGGGGACCCGAGGAACCTCATAGAACGTAACCGAAACCGCGGTCAAGTGCAGGCCGCCAGCGGGAGGGGCTATAACTCCGAATACGCCGAATCCTCGGGATACCACAACCGCCTCGATGCCCTCGAAAAAAAGATCGAAGGCATACATCGGGAGAATCATCCTTCAAGCGAGGGGGCCATGTATGCCGCCGACTCGCTTACGAAGCCCTTCACTGAAGAATTGCTCGCTGCCCGCGTCTCCTCCAGGAACAAGCCTCTAAAGGTAGCCCTTTTCGACGGAAAGTCCGACCCGAAAGACCACTTAGACGCGTTCACGGCGGGGATGAGCTTTCAGGACAACTCTGACGCCGCCCAATGCCGAGCGTTCCCCACCACTCTCATCCGCGTCGGACGAGATTGGTTCCGAGGACTCACATCACGCTCCATCTCTACCTTCGATGAGTAGGCCGCCCAGTTTCTCGGACATTTCGTCGGGAACAAACGGCAGAAGCGGACCGTCGATTACCTCTTCACTATAAAGAGCGGAGATAAGGAATCCTTCAAAGGATACGTCACCTGCTTCTACAACGCTCTTCTTGAGATCCCAGAGCACCGGGACGAGACTGTCATCACAGCCCTTAGGTCGGGTCTTAGGCACAAGGAGTGGCTCCGCTCCTTTGCATTAGCGCAACCTAAGACTATGGCCGAGGTAAAGAGCTGGACCGAGCGAGAAATCCAGCTCGAGTCCGAGGTAAACGCAAACCTATCCCGAAGCGACCAGGCCGATCAAAAGAAAAGAAGATTGACCGGCCAAAACCGTACTCCCCGAAGTTCCAGGAGTATACCCCACTCAATATCTTCCAGATAGAGTTGTTGGAAGAGGCAAAGGGCGAGCAATTTTTCAAACTCCCTCCGGTCACCAATAGGACGGCCAAACACACACGAGGACCTTACTGCGCCTTCCACAGGCCACAGGGACACCCCACCGAGATTTGCAAACAGCTCCGCGACTATATCGAGGAGTTAATTCGCTCGGGGCACCTGGCAAAGTACTTGCGGGAAAAACGACAAGCAGACCAAGAGCAAAAGAACCATCCCCCTCCCGGTGAGTTGACGATCGGCCAAATCATGGTCGTGTCAACGGAGAGTGCGCCTGGAGCCGACGGGCTTCGACGCCTCCTGCCGGTCGAGGGGACTAGCGGCCAACCCAGAAAGAAAAGAAAAGCAGCCGAGCCCATCACCTTCACCGAAGAGGACCTCCACGGGATATCCTTAGCCCACAACGATCCCTGGTGATTATAGCACGGTTCCACCTCTACAAGATTCAAAGGATACTGGTCGACTCGGAGAGCTCGGCAGACATCCTTTTCTACGACAGCTTCTTACGTATGGGGCTCGGCCCATCGGACCTGAGGCCGACCGCCAACATTCTGTCGGGGTTTACTAACCACTCCATCCCGGCAGAAGGAGTGGTCACCCTCCTACTTAACATCGGGGAGGCAGGCCGTACGCGAACCGTACCAGTGTTCATCGTCGCTAGAATTCCATCGACCTACAATATCCTCCTGGGACGCCCGACGCTAAACTCCCTTCGGGCCCAGATCTCGACCTACTACCTCACCATCAAGTTTCCACTCGACCAAGACGGAATAGGCCGGGCCTACGGGCACCAGCAAACCGCAAAAATTTGCTTCACAGCGACGTCTACGCCCGAGGAACGAAGCAACGACCTTGAAAGCACGGGTGATTTCTAGGGGTCCTTGGATACTCGGGACGAACAAAAAGAAATCCGAGGGGCCCGGTGGAGCCGCTAACAGAGATCCCCCTCCCCGATTTATTTCTAATCCAGGTAAAGAGCATTGGGCCGCGGTAAAGTGGATTTTCCGATATCTTCGAAGCATCACGAAGGAGTATGTTTTGGAGGTGATAATCCAGAGTTGGTTGCTTACTCCGACGCCGATACGGCTGACGATATTGATTCTAGAAAATCCACATCGGGATATTTGGTCACTTTTATCGGGGGTGGCGTATCGTGGCAATCGAGGTTGCAAAAGTGATTTGCATTGTCCACTACCGAGATCGAGTACATAGCCGTTACCAAAGCTTGTAAAGAGATGTGGATGAAGTGCTTCTTTAAAGAATTGGGTTTGTCGCAAAAACATTATGTTGTTTATTGATATAGTCAAAGTGCTATCCACTTAATGTTGTTTATTGATATAGTCACGGTGCTATCCACTTGAGCAAATATCCAAGTTTGCACTCGAAGTCCAAGCATATTGATGTGAGGTATCGTTGGATACGAGACGTGCTTGAGAACGAGTTGTTGAAACTTATGAAAACCCACACCGGTAAGAATGGAGCCGGTACGTTGACAAAGGGCTTGCCGAAGAAGCAAGTGTTTTGCCGGAAAGTGTCCGACATTGGTTCCATTTGAATAGCTATGGTGGTCTTCCCTGATGGGTTTGGAGGGGAAGATTGTTGAGTTTAGGTCCACACCCATGAATGGACTCAACCATTTTTGGGTCTCTTAATTGATTTGGTGCAAGGAACCAAACTTGAATCATTTGGTTTGGACCCATTTTGGAGTGGGTTAGGATTCAAGTTAAATAAGCAAGAGAGTCTCTTTCTCAAGCCGTCTATCTCATTATTTCTATCATCCATTCTAAAGGTTAGGTTTTGGGAGGAGAAGAGAAAAAAAGAAGAGACGCGGGGAAGCAAAGGGGATTTTCTCACAAGAGCTCATTTGGGTTGAAGAAAACATTCTACACCGCATCAAAAAATTTGTTGCCTTCTATTTGTTTGGGAGGAGTTGCTTCAAGTGGTTTGTGGATGAGCTAGTGAGGTAACCTTGTATTTTTTTCCATTATATGAGTGATCCCAAAGTTAAACTTTGGTTGAGTGTGTTGTATCTCTCTTCTTCATTGATATAGTAGATAGTTCTCTCCTGCATTGTTATGAATTAGGTCCAGTCGGAGCCGAATCACGTTAAATCTTAGTGTTCCTTTCTTGTGGCTTTTGTGCTTGATATTATTCTGCATTATTATTTGTCGTATTCTCACATAGATCCGGGTGTTGGATTGTTTTGCCCCATCAATATATTTATAAAAAAAATTAAATAAAATCAACACTTCTTTTTCTATTTTTTGGTCATGGATACTTTCTAGATATTTTCCTATTAATTTCCTGATGACACTATGTTTCCGCTTTTTGCATTAGTAGGGATCAATGTTGTCATCGTGCCAACACAAAAAAATTCATACCGGAAGGAAGAGTTGAGGATATATCGGTGAAATTTTCATATTGAATGGCAGATTGAGGACATATTGGTAACATTTTCCAATTATCGGTCCGTAGACATTTTGCTTTAGTTTAAACCTTATAATATTGGCATTCACTAAATAACTTATAAATCTTTACTATTATAATGGCAACTCGTGTAGCTCACTCATATTCTAGAAATGCTAGAAAAATAGAAAGAAAAAGTTATCATTTATAATGCATTAGGCGGTGCCATGTCACCATAATTAAAATAAATGTAATAAATACAACTTCTCTTTCTTACCAACTTTTTAAATTCAAATTCAAAGCAAACAATAGACCCAAAAACAACTAATAAACTATATTTATGAGTAACATTTTATCCAATAATATATATAATCCAAAAAAATTGCTATGAGAATAGAGAAGATAAAAATGAGCATAGGTAGATCAAAATAAATAAATAAAAACGTGCATCGCACGTGCAAAAATGCTAGTATCATTAATGCAACCGGATATAAAGATACTTTCCACTGTCTAGGGTCTCATCAAGGATTTGTCGAAGACGAGAGACACGCTCGAATCTAGAGTTTAGTCGATGATTTATCGATGAAAGGTTATGAAAATAAAAGAATCGGGACCGATGCTTTACAAGTTTTCTTCACTATTGGATTTGGTAAATTTCATGTCGAGTTTGAATTAGTACTCGAAAACCCGAAGTAAATCATAATAGAAACAGAAAGGATTTTTGACTCAATATTAATGTCCCGACATGTAGGCCAACATTTCTCTAAAACGACACACCACAATATTAAATTGATAGATCATAGTATTTCCTCTTTATTTCCAGCATTTACAAAACCTTTTGAATCAAGCAACCAAGATATAAATAATATACTGATAAATAAGCTCAAATCAGAAGGAGTTACTTACAAAGGAGTCCATCATCATCATCATCACCATTACTTTCTTCCTCCTTTAAAAGAATGAGATGACATTAGCATTGCATACTATGGTATATAAGAAAAACAATAGGAATGGAAAGAAATAGTAAATTACCCCATTATCTTCTTCTTCAGAAGAAAGTAAATCAGCTGTAAGGAAATAATACCAGGCATTATATCAAGAAGCAAAAATTTTCCGGCATTTTATAGAGCATTATAATATTAGGCAATGACTACAAAATCATCACAAATTTCTATGGAGAAAAAAGTCGTCACAAATATTTCTCTACATGCAGGTGCTCATATCACTATTCTGATTGCTCAGTTACATATGCCCGAAGACCCAACCAAAAAAATAAGTCCTCCAAACTATGCAAGGTGAAAATATAAATTTAAGAGTTGCAAATTCAATCAAACCTTATATTACACAAAATACAGAGAAGAATTAGTTCTCTGAGAAAAGATATGATGGAAAAAACAGCCGACGATATGCAAGTAAACAACTATAAATTTTATGTTTACTATAAATTTAATGGTTCTATAAAGAAATTGGATGTAATTGATTTAAGAATTCATTGGATTGTGGGCGCACATGTGTGTGTGTGTGTGAGAGAGAGAGAGAGGAAGCGTGCGTGCGCGCACGTGTGTGTCAGAGAGGGGGGAATTAGCTTTGTGGTTTCTGTATTAAAAGATGGTGAATGCCTCCTAATGTTATGGGGCTGCCGGTACTCTGTTTTAGGAAGAGAGCTGGCACATAAATTCTGTGAGTCAATGACATAGTTCATCAAATAAGAAAGGAAAAATGGATGAAAAATGGATCCAACTCCCTACCTTTGAAAAACAATAGGTTTAGATCTCTGGCCCAAAAACAGTTGTGAAAAACTCTCTGAACTGAAAGATTCTTGTGTCTTAGGCCCTATGGTACATTTACTATTCTTTATGCCAACACCGACTTTTCAGGTAAACTGTTACATTTACCCTATATTTGTGTTAAAATACTACATTTGATATGAAACTGTTACATATTTAGTAAAATTACCATATCTATTACATTTGACCTATTTCAATATAAATATAGCACTTTAGAAGATAAATATAGTACTTTAAAAGATATATGTAGCACTTTAAAGGGTAAATGTAGTAGTTTATATGAAAGGTCGGCGTTGGCATAAAGAATAGTAAATGTACCATAGGGACTAAAACACAATAATCTTTCAGTTCAGGGAGTTTTTCACAACTGTTTTTGGACCAGGGACCTAAACCTACTACCTACTGTTGCTTTTCAAAGCTCGGGAGTTAGATCCATTTTTCCCTAAAAATACCGAGTTTCGATTTTTATGCCTATTGCAGTTTGGCTTTCTCTAAAACACCGCATCGAGACTGTTGTTGAGGGGTCACTTGCAGCAAAAGAAAATTTGGATGTGTCATATTAGATGTGAAAAATCATTATTTTTAAATGAAGATTTACAAGAGGAGATGGATGCCACCTTGCTAGTTTCACATCATAGTTTTAAGAAATAGTCTAAGCGGTTAACTATGCGGACGCCTAGACGGAATTGGCCTTAGAGAGAGGGTAGTGGAATGAAACAACTGGAGCACTAGCCCAAATTTTAAGTGGATCAGCCAGTCTAGATGAGGATTAAATAGCTTTTAAGCATATTATACATTGTTATTTTGTTAATTTGGTGGTTGTTAATTATATTCCAAAAAATGGTGTCCATACTAATCATTTCTTACATTGTTACATGCATAAACACATTATTTTTACAACATTTTTCATATTCTTTATATATTTAGTGGCATATTAATTCATACATTTCTTTGCAATTTTTGTATGTACAAATATTTACTTAAAAAGGTAAATCCGCCTAGGCAATGCCCTACTGCCCATTGCCCAATATCGCCTAGCGTTTTTTACAACCTTGTTTCACATCTATACGGAAGAAATGCAAGTTGGCTTACATGTATCTCCACGAATACAGTTTGAGGGGTTCCCTAACAGGTAAAAAGATGTAGAGTTTCCTACAAACGGATGCTAATAACAAATTTTCTTCAAGAGATGCATTCTGTATGCAAATAGCATAGTTATTACAAAGAATGATTCAGTTGAAAGGTTTTTTTATAGAGAGTGTTCACCATCAAAGATATTTTATTTTAAACAACAAAGTTTTTTCGATATTGAGTATAATCAGAAAGAAATTCTAGTTTCATAACGAAAGTATATGCTTGACAGACACTTGAATTTTGGTGCACAGGCTAGTAGATACTGTTTCTGATATTTTGATTCAAATACAAAATTATTTATGAAAGGTGATTCCTCTTCAGTTATTTCTTCTTGTGTTGATGTTGGGAAGTAAGAAATTAAGTTATTTTTCTTTGGCCTAGCCAGATATAACACTTGTTACTTTCAACAGAGTGTGTGTGTGGAGGGAAAGACCTCACGTCAAATGCAGCAGGTTTCAGTATTTAGACAGCATCATGGCTTGTCGCACAGGAATAAAAGGCATTCAAGTACACAGGAAGCAAAACAGATACAGGGAGTAGTGCAAAAAGTACATCAACATAGGAATTTTTACAGACTATAAATATTTCAAATTTTGAATGCGCAACCAAAACCCAATCAGAAATGATGAGAACAAGTCAAACTGCTTGAACTGAATCCAAAAGTGAATTTTAAATGAGATCTGAACAGCAGTTCAGACCATAGACTTCGGCTCAGTTCACTCTTGAATAAGATAGACTTGCGTATATAAAGAGTGTCTAACCAATCTGGAGAGAGAATATATTATAATGCTTATTGCAAAAATTTAACATGGCGGTTCTCATTTCTAACTCTGAGCAATTTACTTTGAGAAATTAAAAAATCTAGCTTAAAACTTAATCATAATGGCCTTCCAAATTATTTATGCTTGCCTGATTCTTCTTCATCCTCATCACACCACCTGTTCCAATCAGCCTTAATATAAGGAGCAGGCTTCCCCTCTGGCTTCAGCAGTCGCTCCCACCAGCCTTTCTTCTCTTTATGTAGTATGCAGGTTATGTTACGCAGTCCAGTACGCACTTTGCTACTCTGAACATAAAAATCAAATAGTCATGAGAAGCATCACTGTAAATGTAACATTTATAGGTAACATGTTATTGCAAAGAAAAGACATCAGTTAGCAGTGATGTCAGCAAATTGTTGATATGAGTCCAATGCCTGAAGTATAATTTAGAAGGAGAGAATGCGAGATACCCATCTTAAAATTTCAAGATATAGTGCACTCAAATGGACATATTTAACTTTTCTAAAGTATAGATGATGTGTATGCCGTTACGATATGATATGAAGGATCCTAAAGTAAAGGAGTCTCAAGAACAAGTAATTATATAACAGAATCTTGGGCTGAGTGAAAACTATTTGAATTTTATGTTCAAGTAATTCTTTTTCCCACATAACTTCTATCCCTTCATTCTTTTCCTCAAATGATCTTGCGTGTTCACCCAATACTTTAAGAAATGTATGATGTCTTAGTATTATAATCCATCTTTATTTCCCATGTGCAGTTAGGACAAATTGCTATAAAAGAGATGAGAAAGTGAAAGAATGGATTTGGGGATGAAAATGTTATCTCATCATCTCTTTATATAGACATATTGCTTATTACAAATATACCGGCATCATCTAATCTACCACTCCCCCTCAAGTTGAAGCATATACATCACGTATGCCCAACTTGCCCAACTTGTTACAAATAAAATACACACGAGATTTCCCAAGAAGTTTAGTGAACAAATCAGCAAGTTTGTTCTCCGATCTCACATGAATCGTATTGACTCCATCCTCGACCTTTTCACGAATGAAGTGACAATCAACTTCAATATGTTTCGTCCGTCCATGGAAAACGGGGTTGTTTGCAATATAGATCCTGGCTTTGTTGTCACGGTAGAGAACCATATCCAAGCCCCGTAAGCAGGAAACCAATCCACACCAACTCACTTGTGGTGTTTGTCATAGCTCTGTACACTGACACTGCGTTGGATCTAGACATTGCCGAAAATCTAAACTGAAGTATTCTTTGGCATTGTCAGTTTACAAAATTTCAACGGTCGTATCAAATTGATTTTTAACCTCGGTACAAAAAGGTTTAAACACGGTGAATACTTCAGCTCTAGATTTTAGCAAATACAACCATGTCACTCTAGAAAAGTCATCAATAAAAATCACAAAATAATGATATCCACGATTTGATACAATAGGATACGGACCCCAAACAGACTAGTAGCCCTATTGTTAAACTCTACGAGAATAGGACGCATAATGATGCTTTCCCATTTCACAAGATGCACACTCAAACAAAGATAAATAACTAAGAGAAGGTACAAGATTTTTAAGGTTCTCTAAACATGGGTGGCCTAACCTACTGTGAACCTCACAAGGAGCTATAGACATAGAACAAGCTATAGGTGTACTACACCTCCCATCAAGGTAATATAAGCCTCCATGCTCATGTCCAAAACCATCACCTCCCTCGTCTCCAGATCCTGCATGATACAACCAGATGAAGAAAATGCTACCGAACATTCCAAAAAGTGCACAAGATGACTAACAGATAATATTATCTGAATGAAAATGTCGGTACATACAGAACTAAAGACATAGATAGGGATGGAGTGAGACGAATGGAGCCAACACCTTCCACTTTAAAGGTGGAACCATTGTTTACCGTGATGGGACTACTATATGATGTGGAGGACAGTGAAGCGAGTATACCTGACTTTCCAATCTTATGATTTGATGCACCTCAATCTATGATCCAGAATGTGAGATGCTACAGAGATAAAACATCTATTACCGTTCCTTTGGCCATAATTGATGCAGCATGTGACGATGATGATGACGTAAAGCCTCCTGAGAGAAGACTTAGCAGCTGTGATAACTCCTTGGTAAGACCCCCGAGTGTAGTCATAGAACAGATGCAGAGACCGAGGATACTGAATCAGAAGCAACAACTCTAGCAGCAGATTGAAGCTTAGCAATAATCTCGAGTGTGATTAGACATCTCCTAATGTGTATAAAAACGGTCACCTTTCCCCCTTCCAGCCACTCCTCTGCCTCTCCGGCCTCCACAGCCCCGTCCTCAACCTCTGACAAATAGTATATTAGAAGCAAGAGCAGATCTATCATCAATGGCTTTCGTAGAGGACTCAGAAACACTGCCAGTCATGCTAGAAGGGAATGCAGTCAAGATGGCTCTATATGTATCTGCAAGAGTCGGAGCATGCAAGCCTCCTAAGATCTGTGGCGATTAGTCGAAAACTCTGGGCCAACAATCCTCAGAAATGTCATCACCATCATCTGCTCATGTTGCCTTCTCTTATTGACATCAACTGCAAAAGGGAAAATAAAGAACTCGGTCTCTCGTCGCTTAAGCTCACCATACATTGCGGATATAGATCGGCCTTTACGCTGCAACTCGTGAAGAGATTTAACAATATCAAATGCTCGATTATCACTATCCTTCTCTTCATATGACCCTTTTACGTCCAAATTGAATAGACGTTAACATATTTGTATACCACCTAGACGATCTCATCTTCCATCGCCTCAGTCACCAATCAATGCAGTATCGCATCCTTTGACATCCACTCATCAGTGGGAGATAAGGGAGGCTCCTCAGTTACATGCTTCATCAACATTCACTCCATCATGAACATTTCGACATACTGCTTCCATCGAAGGTAATTTATTCCATTTAATCGAATACGGGTGATATGAGTAGGCACCATGCAAGGATTATAGACTTCTCCTTCAAGGAGGCCGCAGAAGCGGCGGACTCGCCATCCAAAAACAACAATCACTAACCACCCCACACTCACAAGCCCCAAAACGGAAAAACTCCGTGAATCAACCACAAACACCTCGAAGAGTACCAGCAACACAAAATAACAATCAAATCATGGTGTCTCAAAATACTCGAATCAACGTTCTACAACCCACCACCCTCCTTAAACATAAAATCGGGGCCCAACACACGAGATCAACACCGTTCGTAGTCTCTGATAGCACACGCTTCTCGATAACACAATCTAAACAACAAAACATGGTAGAATGGACCAAAAATTCACCTTAGGTTACTGTAGAAAGATGGTTTCAGCTACTATATCAGCAACAGCCGCCAAAACAGCTTGAGGTCACTTTACTGCTAAGACCTTCACACCTTCACAGACAAGACTTGGATTTGCTCTAGATCTCAAGTCAAAGCTCAGATATGAAATATTGTGATTGGCATCGGCTAGTAGGTCACAATTGAAAATCGAAGATCAATGGTTCAGATCTAAAACTCGTTAAGATCAATGGCGGCTTCAATCGGCGGTGGTCTTCACCTTTGATAGAAGATCAAAGGCTCAGATCTGAAATCGGCGGTGGCTCGAGGAGATCCGGCAGCTGATGGTGGCAAGGTGTCTCGATGGTGATTTGGCAGCGGTGGTGGCGCTCAGGTGCTTGGAAGTGGGGGTGCTGGTGCCGGTTCTTGGCTGATGGGTTTGCTTGGAAGAATAAGGGAAGAAGATGAGAAGGGATCGGAGAAAGCGGTGGTGGTCACGGTCGTGGTGATGATGGTCTAGGAAACGGCGGAGAGCCCTAGCTCTGATATCATGAAAAAGTGAAAGAATGGATTTGAGGATGAAAATGTGAAGGATGATAAACCCTATCTCATCATCTCTTTATATATGCATATTGCTTATTGTAAACATACCCCTACATCACAACCGCCCATTACATCATCTAATCTAACAAGAGATAATAATTGTGTTTTCCTTCTTAGATGTCAATTATAATTGATAAATAGACTTAAAGTTCACAGATCAATGTAATATTATTGAGATGAAGGTGGTGGTTTTAAAAAAAATATGGTAGCTCACTAGGGTTTCTACTGGCTTGAGAGCTGAGATCACAAAGTTAGGATTAAGAATTCATCATCCTATTGGATAGGTATACTAGTATTTACATTGACAGTGTCCACTTTTAAATGGTTCGGTTACCAATGTCCACAAATGGAAGAGAATGACTCACTTTGCTACTACAATGCATGCAAGTATGCCACGCTAGAGTTCTCGAACCCCCTTGCATTTATGAGATAATCGCCCAATTCCCATCATGAAATATCTTTCAAATTTACATAAGAACCAACACAAGCATGCATCAGGGTCCACCTCCTATATATGGTGCTTAAAGCCAATAATGCTATCCCCGCCCAAGGTAGCCTAGGCCATGCCACACCATCTGAAATAAATCTCCCAGAAGATGATGAAACCATGGGCAGGACCTCTCCAAACCAATTTCTACCAGATGAGATGCAGACTCCAGCCTGATAGGTACTCTGGAGAGTATCATTAGAAGGTTTCATTTCATTCGATACATCATGAAGAAAATGGCATATGTTAGTCTCTTAAATTGTGAGATCCATCGACTCATACTAAAGCCCCAAAGGATCAAAAGTAAATAAAAAAATTACATAGAATTAATTTCCGACATGGCCAGTATAATGCTCGGTAACTTCAAAAATGTCACTGATACCAATTCTTAGTCAAATAGAAAATAATCAACATCCGTTTGTAAATTTATCACATTCGCATCTTTAATATAAAAGTAGTCTTTTCCTCGCATTCAACAACTTGAATACTTGATGCTTGAGAGGGGAATGAGTGTGCGCGCACACGCATGCGTGCCAGCATGAGTTCTCCTTTGTGTCATCATACATGATATTGAATATCCACAGCATATAATAATTTTACACATAAAACAAGGCTATATCCATTCATGTTTGACACTCAGTGTGTGATGTTCATCACGGTTTATTGCATTCTAATACCGTTCATTCTTAATCTTGTGTATATAACTAAGTGTTATTTGATCCGTGTATGCTACATAAATGCAGGGAACAAGTATTAGAGCATTTAACGAAATTTCAAGCTCAAAACGATGCAAAACGGACCAAGTCAAAGTCAACGGTCAAACCCTGCAGAAGTCCAAGTCCTCAAATTCCAGATTTCAAGTATTAAAAGACCCCCACTAAAGCCCACAAGAACAGAGAAAAAGACCATAAGCTCAATTCCACATTTTGGCCGCCAATTGGCGGCCAAATAGACGGCACTCAGATTGGAATTTCAAGGATGTTTTTGGCACTTCATATGGATCCAGAATCTTCCTAAGGTTTTCCCGTAGAGGCCCTATATATTGCTCGGATCAACAGCCAAATAGGGATAGTTTTTCCTTAGCATAGAAGTCATAGGTAGATGGTAGGATTGTATCTTCTCCTTCTTCATTGAGGTTAGCCCTATGGCTCCCCTTTTTGATGAAAATTGAAGCTTTTATGTTCTTGTAACTCTTTATTTTGCTTAATGAAATTGATCTCATTTATTTGTCATTTATTTTCTTGTTATTAGTTAGCCTCTTTTCCATTTCACGCTCTTTAATACTTATCATTAATTTAGTTAATCCTTGTTGTAGGTCACCATTAGCAAGAGGATTCCTTTTTCATTGAAGAAACGCCCAAGTACTAAGTGACTATTGGTTTGCTTATAATAATTTGGTCGCATTTTTCATTCTTGATATTCGATGAACTCCTCTCTTGTTTGTTTTTTATGGGTGAGTAATTTTCTTGTGCTTGTTGGGTTAAGGAGAGGATGGTATAAGGAATGATAACATTCCTTTACCTCTCTTTTGTTCAAACTCGATTGAGTTGAACCCCGACCAAAGCGGCACAAACTTCTCCTTTTGACGCACTATCTCTCGATAATTTTTGCGACCCAAATTCGAGACAAATTGTGTTCGCTTTGACCGAAGGCTAAAGTAAAGAGTAAAGAATGTAAGGACAGGTAGCGTTTGGAAGGCATTGTCTATACTCGCAAGTATCCTTCTAAAGAACCCTAATCCACGATGTTTACGATTACCTTAGCATCAACACGAACGGATAGTGCAAGTGTGTAGGAATCGGGAGGTACTTGGGTGGTCAAACAGAGAGTCTAGAAGCTGGAACTAGAATCTTAGGAGTGTCAAAGCACGGTGCAAAAGTTTTGGATAGTTTGGCCGAAGTTCCACGGACACTCAAGAGCAATTGGCCTTGAGGGATCTTTCTCTCAAACTCTCTGGTTCGCTTCCTCTCGTTTCTAAACCCCCTTTGGACGTCCAATAAATTGTTTTTTTGTGCAGGATTTTTTGCAGTTGTGTATTTGCGTTGTTTTAGATTTTTGGTTATTATTGCTTTGCATTCAAATAATACGAACTTCATGGGCAAAACTCAATTCAAGAGTAGGTGGGGGAGTCATATCCTTCCTAAGCCCCAAAAATCATGACTCAAACATAAACATCACCTTTTGCTCTAATTAAAAAATATCTAGACAAAAACCCTAAGGATTTTCACGCTCATTTAGGAAAAAAGAGGGTTGCGGCTAATCTATCATTTATCGGTATTGCCCTTGCGGTGTCTAGAATAGTGTTAGAGACGGAAGTCTCGCAAAGTGAGGAGATTCTTATAATTAAGGAATTTGGCTAAAACTCTCTACCTCACTTGCCTGAGTTCAATAAAGAGATGATCGAGGATTCATCTTACAACTCGTCTTTTGAAAGTCTAAGAGCGGTCTAACGATATTGGACCTTGGTAATCCTAACTCTACGGATTGTTTGCTGCATATTGGTTGTGAATGTTTGAGTCAAGTCCTCTTCTTTCCGTTCTTTTTTAAATCCAAAATTTATAAAAACTTGCCAATATTTTTCACCCCTCATTTTCACATTCTTAATTGTCGTTTTCTTACCCTCATATTCTCCACACGTTTTGACTATACTATTAGTGTATGTCTGGTTGGACTAGGGACACTAGTGCCCGCTTAGTCCGTGTTTCTATGGTCGTGACCGACTTCTCTATCGATACTTCATCCGCTTCGTATCCTTTGCCCTTGTCGGTCAACTCCGAAGTTGACCATAATTTCGTCCATGCATCCACATTCGCTTTCACCTTCATCTTCCGAGATGGCCACGCTTCTACCACCTCCTCCTAATGAGGTCGTCCCTTTCTTCCGAGATGGCCACTCTTCCACCACCTCCTCCTAATGAGGTCATCCCTCTTAACAATGCCATACCACCATCTCTTAGTATACATAATCCACCGCCTCCCATAGGAATGCCACCTCACATCGCTATTCAAGACCAATGCTGCTGTACCCGCGCACCTCTTCCTACTTGCCTTTCTTTGCCACCAGCAAATGAGGATAATTTCGAAATTAAACCCTATTTCATCAATATACTGCCCAAATTTCACGGGCTTGAATCTAAGGATACCTACCTGTTCATTAATAAATTCGAACAAGTTTGTTCGATGATACGTACGATCCAACTCTCTGACGATGCTATTAGGGTGCGTATTCTGCCCTTTACCCTTTGAGATCTTATGGAAAAGTGGCTTTACAGCACCGCAACACATTCCATCACGAGTTAGGATGAGTTTGTGAGGGCTTCCTTGAAAAAATTCCATCCTAATCACAAAACCGCACGCATTAGAAACGAGATCAACCAGTTTACTCAGCTTTCAAACAAACCGTTTTGGAAATGCTTTGACAGGTTTAAGGATCTCCTTGTTCAACGTCCTCACCACGGTATCCATAAATATCAACTTTGCCAAATTCTTTACAAAGGCATTAATCCAGCAACCAAACAGATGCTGAAAACCATTTGTCTATATCATTTCATATCCAAATCTGACGTGGAGGCATGGCAATTTCTCGAAGACCTTTCCAAGCAAACGCTGCAATGTGAAAGCACAAGACTGAACGCTTTATCTTCTTCTTCGGTCAGTCTAAGGGAGTCCATCAGCTCGATGCTTCGATCGCGATGAAGGCCGAGATGGCTACGATCCAACGGAAGCTCGAAGCCTTGAAGGCAAACTTTCATCTACCTCCCCTAGTCCAGTTTCTGTCTCTAGAAATGTGTGTGCTTGTTGTTCTGAACCCACACACTTGACTGAAGAGTGCCCTCTTAATCCTCCATTTCAATGTCAAGAGCAAACAAATGCTGCTTTTTAACAAAGACCTAGAAATGATTTGTACTCTTCAACATACAATTTTGGATGGTGGAATCATCCTAACTTTGCCTAGAATCAGAACCAAAATCAAAACTAACCACCGTTCCAAGACCAAAACCAATTTCAAAGCCTGGTTCCTAAAACACAAACACAACTTCAGCCAACATTTCAACCACAATAATTTCAACAACCCTTTCAACAACAATTTCAAAATTTGGCTAACTATTTTGCTCCTTATAACAATTCTTTCCCTCCGCAAAATGGCAATTTCGTTCCCCCGGTAATGATAAAGTCTCTTCACTTGAGAAAAGCATTGAAGCTTTCATGAAACAATCCACTCAAACCTCTGCTAATCTAGATTCATCAATTCAATCTCTTGTGCAACACACTGCTTCCCACAGTCAAATCATCAAATCAATAAAAGCCCAAATTGCATAATTGAATGCGGCGATGAGTGAAAAAGAGAAAGGGAAACTTCCATCTCAACCTATTCCAAACCCTGAGCATCCACGACTGCAGCACACGTGATTCAAGAGAATCCCAATCATATTGCGGCTGCTATTACTACATTGAGATTCGGAAGAGTAGTGAATAACAAGGTGGGCGCACCAATTGACATTGATGCCCCGACGACAACTTCTTCAGTTCCACCCTTCTTGTGAGCCCATTCTCCATTCTCCACAGGGCCCTAGTTCTCCTTCTACTTCTTCGAATGGACCCCCTCTCACTTCACTAATACACCTGCTTCGGGGACCATTTCATTTACAAAACCATCTCCATAAATGTTGGAACCAACCTATTTAGCAAAAGCACATTTTCCAAATAGGTTGAGACCCAACAAACCAAGTCTATAAACGGAGAAGGTTGTGAAGATGTTTAAACAAGTAAAAATCAACATTCCCTTCTTGAAGGTATCCAACAAGTTCCAGCGTACGCGAAAGTTCTTAAAGACTTATGCACCAAGAAGAGGAAAAACAACTGCCCAAGATGATTTTCTTTGCTAACAACGTGACTAGTGTTCTTTCCCATTCCTTACCGACCAAGTGCAAGGACCCCGGGTGCTACCATTTGGATTACAATTAGGGATAAGAACAACAACCGCGCTCTTTTGGACCTTGGCACTAGCGTGAACTTACTTCCGTTTACTGTGTATGAGCAACTTGGCATAGGAGAGTTGAAACCCACGAGATGAACACTCGAAATGGCTGACCGATCGATCACCCACCCTAGGGGTGAGTTAGAGGATATGTTAATAAAAGTAGGGAATTTTATTTTCCCCATGAATTTCATCGTCTTAGATACACAACCTGTAGCTAACCCCTGGAATCAAATTCCGGTGATTCTCGGCCGAACATTTCTAGCAACCTCAAATGTTGTGATCAACTATCGTAATGGTTTGATAAACCTATCATTTGAAAAAGTGCCAATTTAACTCAACATTTTCAAGTTAGGGAATCAATCATTCAAACCGTCTGCTCATATTCTTGAAGTCTGTTCTATTAATGATATCGATCCCGATGATGGTGAACATGAGAATTTGTTTGATCCTGATGATTTGGAAGCCGAGGTTAGATTAAGTCCTTGGAGGAGAGTGAGATTTTTGATAATCCACTTTCCGATTCTCTCGTATCCACGACACCCGATGCATCGAGTTCTTTAAGCCCAAAACTAGCACATATTGACTTCGAATCTTTCACTTTCTCTGGTGAGTCCGACTATTCAACCGATATGGATATCGATTTTGATTTCTTTCTTTCCGATGAGGTGCTCAACACTAAAGACATCGACTTCTACAATGAAAGAGTCAAAGAAATTTTCGCTGAAGAACTAGTGTTTCTTGAAGAGTTGGATACTGTGATCAATCAAGCACCACCAGTATTTCATGCGCCGCCATTTGAGACCGAAGAAGTTGATCCACCACCTCTTCCTCTTATCACATACACGATTCTTCCATACATTCGTTATCTTTCACCTTCTTGTTTTCATTCTCATTTTTCCTTCTACTTACACCAACCTAGACGAAGGTCCAGTTTTCATCAATATCGGTTATACTCAATTTTCTCTTCACGCCATCTCTTACCATCATTCTATATTTCGTTCCTTCCAATCAAAACATAATACCACACCGTTCATTTACCATCTCAATTACACTTCTTATTTTTCCTCTACATTCTTCACCAACCTTAGCCGTATAACAATGTAATTTTCGATTGGTTAGTATTGATCTTTAGGCTTTGCAAAGCCTTTTATATACGAAAAAAATCTCTCCTTTTATCTTGAACTTCAATGCTTAACAGTAGACACTATTTTAAGTAGGCTTGAGGGACGTGCGAATATTTTTCGTAGTTCAGGAAATTTCTTATCTTGTGAAATTTTCTTTATAAAATGAAAAAAATAAAAATAAAAAATAAAAACTTTGGAAAGATTTAGAGGCTAGATGAGGAGAGTATTGTGCACATCCTCACATTTGTGTGCAAATAAAAAGTTGGGGGGGTTGTACAAAAATCCAAAACATCTTTGACTAACTTTTGGACCCCTTTATTTAAACAACTTTCCCCTCTATTTGGTCCCTATCTCCAACACCTGAGTCTTCCAAAATCCTCCTCTCAAAACCATAGCATCTCCTGAAGCCTCAGCCCCTATCTCCAAGTTCTAACCACCGATCAGCGGCCAAATCAACTCCGGCAGCCAACAATTAGCGGCGATCTGGCCTCTTCGCCCCCTAAAATTTTCAACGAAGGTTTTTCTCCCTCTTCTCTCTGTTTTTAAATTCTGATACTTGATTGTCATGATAGTTCTCAAGATATGTTTTGAACGAGATTTTTCGCAAATCTTAGGCCATAAGGCGTTTAGTACGTATTTTGGCACCGAGATTAGGAACCGCGGGTGGGGATATCTTTTTATATCAACCCTCAAACTCCGACGCATTCGTGATTACTAGTATTATAGAAAAATTTATGAGCATGAAACAAAATTGTTTGAAAGATATCGGGCACATTAAGGCTTAATTAGGACGATCGGGTAATCGACATAACCACCGACACAATTCATGATGTCATACTTATTCCACGCATACCGGTTCATACTCAACCCCTCGCTATTGATGAATATGTACCCTTTATGGGTAAAAAAATGCATTTGCGTGTCAAAGCGAGGGATTAAGGCTGCATCGATATATGCAAATGTGTTTACCACTTGTCGATGGCTTCAAACCAATGTTTTCGGCACTTCACACAAGCCCACTATCTTTACGTCGGTTCTTCATGTTGTCTATTGCTTAATGTTTAAAGACTTGTGCATAGATATGAACACTATTTTGTTGCACACAATTAGTGCGGCCAAGGATACCGCTATTTACCCTTGTCTTATACTAGTCACACCTTTATAGATCATTTCTTGATACAGATGAGATTAGCGCTCAATTGGACGAATCCACACCCGATACACTTGTGATTGAGATAGTGACCGCTGGTTATCAAAAGCTCGCCCATAACCGGTCCCCTACTGTGCCCATGCAGTTGGAAGATGTCATCACGGAGTCTTCTTCGGAAAGTGACTCCCCAGACCCTGATGATGTGAAACCCGCCGCCCAAGCACATTTTATGCTGCGGATGACGAAGAGATAGGTAAAATGCTAAGAATGATGACGAAAAAGGAAGTCTTATAGGAAGAGAGATGAGCGTCAAGATAGGATAGAGAAAGACGTCGCTTTCTTTCATGCACAGGCCGAAAGAAGCCATTCTAGCGCAGCGCAGAAGGGAAAGAAACGGAAGCAGTAAGGCCACTGCTGCAGATAAGCTTGGAGGAATATGTCTTGTATATATGTATCCTTGCATTGCACGTTTCTCTTTTACATGCATTTGCACGTTTCCCCTTTCGCAAAATTTCTCTTTGCATGTTTAAATTTCCGCATTGCATCATATTTAAATTCCGCATTTTATTTATATTAAAAATCCGCCGTCCAAGCACATTTTAAGCGGCGGATGACGAAGGGATAGGTAAAATGCTAAGAATGATGACGAAAAAGTAAGAGTCCGATAAGAAGAGAGATGAGCGTCTAGATAAAATGGAGAGAGACGTCGCTTTCTTTCGTGCACAGGCCGAAAGAAGCCGTTCTAGCACAGCGCAGAAAGAAAAGAAACGGCAGCAGTAAAGCCACTGCTGCAGATAAACTTGGAGGAATATGTCTTGTATATATGTATCCTTGCATTGCACGTTTCTCTTTTACATGCATTTGCGCGTTTTCCCTTTCGCAAATTTTTTCTTTCTTTGCATGTTTAAATTTCCGTATTGCATCATGTTTAAATTCCGCATTTTATTTATATTAAAACTCAAAAAAAATCACAAAACCTAAAACCCATAAAAATTTGAAAAAATTTCCAAATTTTAAATGAAAACTTTTGCGTCAAGTTGGCTAAAAATCCGACGGTTTAAATTGATAGATTAGAAACAACTAAATCCTAAGATTAGAAATTAAAAACCTGAAAACTAACCCTCTTCGAATGTAACTAGAGTGATTGTACGTCTTTACATACATAACACGTGACGTAAGTTAAGGAAATTAGACGATAATCTTAAAATGTCTCCAAAACATAAAAGATGAAAGATGGACATAATAGGTAGTCTAAACTACCGAAGAGTGCCATAAAAGAAAGGAAAAAAAGAAAAAATATTAATATAAAAATTCGTAAAAAGACGCGCATAGCAGGTAGTTTAAAACATAGGATGCCAACAAAAGAAAAATATATATATGCGAATAAATTTTGGTTGCGCGAACATGAAGCCTTCGGGGGGGTTCTCACCCGGTGCCCTAAAATCATTGTTTTGGGAGTCATCGGCCGAATGTTTGTTATGAAGTGACCAAGGCACTTCAATAAAATATTAACAAAATTAATGGAAGACATGAAGGTTTTGAGTCAAAGTTTTCAAAATAAAGCGACGCTATTTTGCACAGACACGAAGATGTATATTATCTTTAATTAAGCTAGAGTGAAGAGTGAAGAATAGGGTTGAACGTTTCTACTTAAGATAATAGAGTTTCTAGTTTAAATATTTAAACCTTAGGATTAGAATCGAAAGTTCAAATACGAAGCTAGCTTGACGGAATTTTGTGGGTGTAATCCGCTGAAAACCCTCACGAGACAAAATTCGTCCTCTAGGACAGCCTGGGGGTTTAGCGGCTTGTTGCACCCGCTAAGTGCAACCGTGATGCCTATGAAAGTGAGCGAAAACTTTTTATTTTTTTTAAAATAAAACGGTTTGTTCAGGACGAGCAAAAAATAAGTTTATGGGTATTTGTTCATCACGATTAATTTATTCTAATACCGCTCATTCTTAGTCTTGTGTATATAAATAAGTGTTATTTGCTCCGTATGTGCTATATAAGTGTAGGGAACATGTATTGGAGCATTTAACGGACTTCCATGCTCAAAACGATACAAAACGGTCCAAGTCAACGGTCAAACCCAGCAGATGTCCAAGTCCTCAAATTCCAGATTTCAAGTGTTAGAAGACCCCCACTAAAGCCCACAAGAGCAGAGAAAAAGACCAGAGGCCCAATTCCACATTTTGGCCGCCATTTAGCGGCCAAATAGACGGCACTCTGATTGGGATTTCAGGGGCGTTTTTGGCACTTCATATGGACCCAAAATCTTCCTAGGGCTTCCCCCTATAGGCCCTATATATTGCTCGGATCAGCAGCCAAATAGGGATAGTTTTTCCTTAGCTTAAAATAGTCATAGGTAGTTGGTACGATTGTATCTTCTCCTTCTTCATTGAGGTTAGCTCCATGACTCTCTTTCTCGATGAAACTTGAAGCATTTTTTCTTCTTGTAACTCTTTATTTTGCTTAATGATATTGATCTCTTTTATTTATGTCATTTAATTTCTTGTTATTAGTTAGCGTTCTTTCCATTTCATGTTCCTTAATACTTGTCATTAGTTTAGTTAATCCTTGTTGTAGATCGCCATTAGGAAGAGGGTTCCTTCTTCATTACCCAAGTGCTAAGTGACCATTGCTTTACTTCTAATAATTTAGTCGCATTTTTCATTCTTGATATCTGAAGAACTCTTCTCTTGTTTGCTTTTTTGGGTAAGTAATTTTCTTGTACTTGTTGGGGTTAAGGAGAGGGTGGTATGAGGAATAGCAACATTCCTTTATCTCCCCTTTGTTCAAACTCGATTGAGTTGAACTCCGACCAAAGTGGTACAAACTTCTCCTTTTGGGCGAACTATCTCTCGATGATTTTTGCGACCCAGATTTGAGACAAGTTGTGTTCGCTTTGGCTGAGGGCTAGAGTCAAGAGTAAAGAACGTAAGGACATGGGTCGATAGAAGGGGCTTAGCGCTTGAAAGGAATTGCCTATACTCGCAAGTATCTTTTTAAAGAACCCTAATCTACGTTATTTGTGATTGCCCTAGCAGCAATACGAACGAGCAGCTCAAAGGTGAGAATACGGATTTGTTACATGACTTAAACCACCCAATCCGAAAATCTTTGCAAGCCCCTTCCTTCCTTTACATATCACATAGTTAAAAACAAACTCGAACTCTTTTTGCACAACTTGTCTAAAATTAGAAGTAGAACTCATTTGTTTATCCATGACCAACCCGTGACTCACTTTCAGCTAGCTTAGACGGCACCGTCATTGATTACGGTCTTTACGAACTTCACATATTTCTATAAATCATGTGACAAAATCCATATTAAGTTAGAAATTAGTTCAATCAAAACACGTCTAGGAGCTCTAATGTATGCACAAGTATGCATTCATGTCCCTTCAAGTATGGTCAAGTGTTTATGACGCATCAACAAATTTTTGACCGGTTTTTATTTTAGAACCGACAAATTTTGACTACGTATGAATCGTCACCATTGTAAATGTTGATCACTCCGTTATATTTTGATTATTTCCAAATAAGTTATTTCGTATTACGGGCATTATCGTTTTTGCAGATTTATATATACAGAACATTTGATGGAGGACGGAGTACTGAACTCATATCATCAAATCCATATAAGGCTGGAGGTCAATAGTTGAACTTCACTAATTTAATAATTTCAAGATCAAGCATAAAGTCGACATGAAACAAGCAACAAGAGCCGATGATTGGCTCAATGGAATATGTTTTAATTTTCATTTTCTTTTAAGGACTATAATGTAAAAGGGTTAGAATCTAAAGAGCTTGATAAAACACACTTGAATTTTCATATTATATATGTTGATAAAATAATTATAGGTTATACATTATCTTTTATATGATTATTCAAAAGGCTTATATTAATTTATCATTAATATTATTACTAGCTTTGACGAATTTGAAGAATAACTAGCCGTTAGTTATAAATATGGTCTGAGATCTATTAAAGGGGTATGTTTATTATATTACCTTTTTGTACCATGTTTTGTTGCAAACATCAAGAATTAAATGACCATGACGATATCTTTTCAACCCCTTGATATTTTGGAAGCTTTTTAAATAATAAAGTCATTATATCTAGTTAGGAATTCAGCTAATATTTTGAGCAAAATTATTTTCAAATATATTTTTCATCTTCTTTACAAATTCATTTATATATACTACTGGCTTTTCTCTAAAAGAAACATACTTCATTTTCATATCAAAAGTGAAAAACATAAGAATTCACTTGCTCAAATCATTTTAAAGCAACCTCTCAAACTCATTATTTTCAAAACCCTATAGAAGAATTGTATGTGCTTCATTGTCTCTCACCTGCTTTGGAGAGAAAAACCAAACCATTGTAAGGATGATCAACTACCCGTGAAAAGAGGTGTAAGGGTGTTCCACTACCCGGTGAAACAAGATGTTTGTAAGGGTTTTTCCACCCGGTTAAAGGAGGGATGTAGTGAAAGGGAAAAGTCTTAAGAGCGGGACCTTAGGTAGTAGACTGGGCGGAAGGCACCGAATCACTTTAAAATCGACCGTGTCGAAGTTTGCTCTTTCTTTTTACTATCTTGCAAATATACTGTGCTGCAATTATCATTATCTTATTCTTATTTAAATTGCTCAAACATTCTATTGCAAGTTTTAAAATTAACATTTTTTGTAAAACCCTATTCACCCTTCTCTAAGGTTACCTAGCGCGCTTTCATTTGGTATCAAAGCTTGGTGCTCTTCATTTTGGCTTAACAACCTAGAGTTAAAGATCCATGGAATTACTTCAAAAGGGTTATGATCCGACATCTCCACCCATATTTAATGATTTCATATATGAAGAGTGGCTAATTAGACTGGAGCATTTTATGAATGCAAAATCTTTTGGGTTGTGGGATGTTATGATAGAAGGCTTTATTTCTCCCTTCAAACCAAAATCGAAATGGACTTATTATGAGAAAAGGTAACCGACTATGGATAAACTTGCATTAAATTTATTAATTTCTTCGCTTGATACTAATATGCCTGGCAAGATTATTCATTGTGTAAGTGCTCATCAAGCATGAAAAAATAACGAATGCAACGATGATATTAGTCATACTGAGAAAAACATGAAAAAAAAGCATGAAAAATAACTGAGAAAACAACTGAGAAAACACAGAACGAAAATTCTTCAATCAAGAGAATACATGAATGCAACGATGATATTAGTCATACTCCATCGGATCTAAGTACCTCTGTTGGCTCGTCTTTTGATTCGATTAATGATACTTGTTGCGAGAATGATTTTTCTTTTAATGATAATGATGAAATTTCTTAGGATGAACTTTTTGATATGGTTCATGAATTGTTTGGTAAGTTTTAAAATGTGTTTTTTAAGAATAAAGAGCTTGAAAAGAAAATTATTTTGATTAGTTAGTTTCTATATGTGAAAATATAAGAAATGAAAATTTGAATCTTATTTCTAAATGTGATTTGCTAACTTCATCTTGTGATTCTCATGCCATGGAAATTAAAAGATTAGTTGATGAGAAAAATGATTTTTTGTCAAAGATTGAAGAACAAAAGAAAGTTTATGACTTGTTGGTTTTTTATTTTGAGTTTTTGAGAAGTAAAAATAAAATTTTGGTTCTGAATAATGAAAATTTAATGTCGTCTTGTACTTCTTTGCAAAATGAGTTGAGCAACTTAACTTTTGAGAAAGAAAACTTTAGTTTATTGATTGATAAGCAAAATTGTTGTTCAAAAAAAAATTTAAGTTTTGATTTCTTTAAATCGAAAAGTTCTGCAAATTTTCAAAAGAATTTTAAATCCATAAGTTCTTCATGCGATGCTTCATTATATTCTTATAATTCTAAATTTGATGTGAATAAAATGAATAGTAATTCCTATAAGCCTAAACATGCTTATTTATATAAATATAGTTTGATGCATAATCCTTCCATGCATGCTGTGTTGAGAAATTGTAGAATTGGTTTGCATTCTCATTCATTGGGGAAATATTGTTTTGATTCATTGTCTAAACCTAATGCAAAATTTGCATGCTCTTTACATGCATCTTGTTCCCACACTACACACCATTTGCATCTTGTAATTTTTCATAAATATTTAAGCTTATTTGTAATTATTGTACAATGTTTGGACATATGTTTTACTCATGTTATTATAAAAATAATAGTAATTTAAATGCTAACATGAGATGGGTTTCAAAAACTAGCATTCAAGGACCCAAGAAAATTTGGGTACCAAAATGCACATTCTTTTTTTGTAGGACGTCCGGATTCAACAAAATGCAGAAATGGTTCCATGATAAGTGTTGCAAAATACTAATTGGAAAATCTTTTTAAGCGATCCCATCAAATGTCTTGAGTGAATAATCATATAGTAAGAAAGTACTCGACTCAATTTCTTATGGATTTATAATGAAATCTTGGTTTATTATTTTTCATCTTATGATTTAAATTATTTATTGATATTCAATTGGAATTTATGAGGTTTTATTTTAATTTTCATTGATATTTTATGCCATCTTTAATTTGATCATGCAAAACACATATTTATTTAGAAACTATTTGGAAAAAAATTCATTATGACTAAAATTAACATTTTTTGCTTATGACAATGAAATTTATTATCATGCTAAAATTATTGTAAATTTCATGACCTTATTGCTATTTGGTATGTTTTGAAAAGTTAGCATATTAACTTAGATCATATCTTTTTAAATATATTTTTATGGTTTTGATCTAAATTAATAAATATTTATGGAATTTAACTTATGGACATATATTTCCTTTAAAATAATTTGGTGTGTAATTTCAATTATAATTTTGCGAAGGAGTTTCTTTGATGTCATACCATACTTGATTTATTTTGTGCAACTTTTATTTTCTATACTAACATGGAGAATCTCATGAAAATAAATATGTTGTATTTAAGAGGGAGCTATATTGTTTTACATTTTAGATATTTTGCCTTAAATATTATTATTGAAAATGTTGAATGTAATGATTAACTTCTTTTATTATGTAAACATGTTTTTTTAATATAAACTTTTAGTCAATACAAATGTGTGGTTGACTGTGTAGTTTATTCTCATTCGCTTCAAATAGTTTCTGAAATTTGATCTTGTACACATGACATCTAATTTTTTTTTTGGAAAATATTTCAATGACCATAAATTGATTAAGAATTGCCTATTTTTCTTTTATGGTTCATTTTCATAATGGCATTTGAATTTCTACTTCAGAGATTTTTTTGTTTGAGAAAAGCATATTATTATTCAAACATCTTTGCTTTGGTTCCTAATCAACAACTGAACCCTCGCTTGAATTTTCGTAATTTTATATATACTACTGGCTTTTCTCTAAAAGAAACATATTCCATTTTCATATCAAAAGTGAAAAAGATAAGAACTAACTTGCTCAAATCATTTTAAAGCAACCTCTTGAGTTCATCATTTTCAAAATCCTATAGAAGAATTGTATGTGCTTCATTGTCTCTCACCTGCTTTAGAGATAAGAACCAAACCTTTGTAAGGGTGATCCACTACTCGTGAAAAGAGATGTAAGGGTGTTCCACTACCCGGTAAAACGGGATGTTTGTAAGAGTTTCTCCACCCGGTTAAAGGAGAGTTATAGTGAAATGAAAAGGTCATGAGGGCGGGGCCTTAGGTAGTGGACTAGGTGGAGGACGCCGAATCACTCTAAAATCGACCGTGTCAAAGTTTGCTCATTCTTTTTCTCTTTACTATCTTGCAAATATATTGTGCTGCAATTGTCATTATCTTATTCTTATTTAAATTGCTCAAACATTCTATTGCAAGTTTTAAAGTTGGCGTTTTTTTAAACCCCTATTCACCCCCCCTCTAGGGTTACCTAGAGCGCTTTCAGTAAGTATTGTATTGGTATAGAGTAATCTGCACAAAAGCTATATTATTGTCTAACAGGTATAGTTGCTTACTTCTGTAGTCGTGCAGTTTAACTTCAAGAAGTCAAGGGTCAACCTAATTTACTCTAACCTGTACTCCTAAACATGATACCACATGTTCAAGACATGAAACCAACACAAAGGGGGTGGATCACACATGGGTCATAGTTCAAATGAAAAGGTATGACGACGATATTTTCAAAACCCATTCAAAGAAAATAAGAAAGAGATGTTTGCATGAAGGCATTAGTATTATTTGTTGTTAGTTATAACAATACTTTGAGTGCACCTAAATTTTTATTTAATAAACAATCAACATATGTAGAAACAAATAAATATTATTCGTAATTCAACAAAACATGATAATTTTTAGGTTTAAGTTCACCAGACCCTCTTGTACGTCGTATAGCACTTAATACTTCCCCAAGTGATTTATTTGCCAAAAAAAACTCCCTTACTCAAGTTCAACTCTAAACAACTTATATAGCTGTCTAATCTATTTCTAGAGTTGTTTTGTGTTGTTTAGAGTGTAATTAGAGTGTTTTCTAGGTTTGCTCGCTTGTGCTAATAAAACACTAGATCATAGAGTGTTTTGTGCTCATGTTTTATGAGCGACACAATTTCACCTAAAAACCCTGAAGAAACAGAATCATAACAGATCAAAGAAACTCACATCAGGAACAATAGTTCCATAGAGTTCAAGGCTGAAGGTGAAGGCCTCGCCTTGAGCCCCGATGGCCGAGAAATTGAACAAACCCTCAGGCTCCGTCTTCACAGCGACATCATTCGCATCTGGCAAAGAGATTGTCAGATACACCTTATCGCTTCGTTGAGCCCAAAGCACTTCAGGATGGCGACTGAAAAAAAAATCCAATCCAAGAAAAATTAGGGTTCAGTTGTTGATTTTTGAAATAGTATCAGACTCAAAAATGTAAAATTATACGCTGAGTAGATTGAAAACTCATGATCGCTCATCTTCGTGCGATTGAAAATTTGAAAGAACTAAGAGAACGTAATTACCTCATTTTGATGAAACCCTAGTTTGAGGGAGAAGGGGAGAGAGAGTTGGAGCAGGAAAAAGCGAGGAGTGTGACTTGTATACGACGGAAGTGGACCAAGTCGTGGTTTCACAAAAATACCTCAAATTTTCAGCATTTCATTGAAATACCCTTAACAATTGAGAAATACTTTACCAACCGGGCTCAAACCCACCTGCATGTCCACCAGCCTAGGTGGCATCCAAAGTGGCACATGCTGCCAAAAAATGAGCCAGCACCCTCTCCTCCTTTAATTGATGAATCTTGGAAAAATAAACAAATAAAATTAGACCCTTTCATCATCCAAAGGCTTCAACCCATCCTCCATGAGTCATGACCCAAAGCTTCAAACAACCTTGCTCGGTGCCGGCTGAGTTCGCCGGAGTTCCTCAATAAATGGATTTGCGAATCACTAAATCGGTTCTTTTTTGATCGAAAATTTGCAAATAATAAGAGTTCTTCTCAGGCCAAGGCCTTTTACCCAAAAACAAATAGATAAAAATATATTAGAGTTCTTCATAATCAGTCATGGAGGTTGTAGAGCTACATGGATCAACTTATGCTGATCTGAAGCGAGTTGTTTATTTCTTTTCCAATTTTTTTAGAAAGATTCGAAGCAAATTTTGTTGATGAATTATAAGTCTTTTGAGATACAAGACCTTGAGAGACGGGGAATGGATACGATGTCCCCACGCTAACGAGAACTCCGGTGAACTCAGTCGACGAGGAGCTCAGGCGAACTCTGACGCCGGCGAGAAAGGTTGGTCGAACCTTGGGTCAACAGGCCATGAAAGATGGACGGGGATTGAAGAAGAAATGAGGTTTTTCCTTAATTGACTGAGCAGAGGCTGTTGGTTTTTTCCTTTGTGGCTGGATGTGCCAGGTTGGATGCCATGTAGGCTGGTGGACATGCAGTTGGAATTGAAGCAGGTAAGGTATTTCTCTTAAACAAATCTGTTTCATATTCAATATTATATATAAAAAAATACTTTCCGTATCGCAATCTGTTTATCGAAAAATTTACAAAAGAGACAAACACCATGAGTCCACCTGTTTGGTACTGTTACCTAGGTGTTGTGGTTCCTACCATTTTATCTCTTGGGTAAACTTTTGGAGAGGCAAATAGCGGGTAGGAAAAGTATGACTTATTATCTATACTAGTTTTTGGCACGTGCCATGCACGCATAAAATTGGTAAATTCAGTAATATTTGATAATTTTACTATGCCCCTGTTTGGATACACACAATCCATAAGATAAAAATATGAGATTTCATTTTTCCACTAAATCAGCGCAATCCTTTAAAAAGGGTTGTTTGGATTGTATTTACATGGGTAAATTCGAGGAAATATGCCTTAAAAAGGGATAAAAAAATTACCTAAGACCTAATTATTTTTGGGTTTTTATTATATAGGCCCTAAAAAATATTGCTATTTTGAAAAACACCTCTTAAAACTTCATATTTTTAAATACACCTCCTAAAACTCTTAATTAAATTAAATTAGCTCATATGCTTAATTATCATCCCTAACTCCGTTAGAAATCTCAGTTAAGAAGCTAAAATGATAAGTTTTTCCCTATAATAGTTTTACATTTGTATTGGAAACAAATAAAGAGAGATATAATTAGATAATATTGATGGTATATAAGACTTTGTATCTTCCAATCCATCATATTAGCTCTAATCCAATCGTTAATCATAATTAATTTAAGAAAAGTGGTGTTTTTAGTTAACGGGGAAGTTTTATGGGGTGTATTTCAGAATATAAAGTTTTAGGGAGTGTTTTTCAAAATACAATGTTTTAGGGGGCTATACAATTCCAAAACTTTTTCACTCTCTATCTCTTTGAAAACCATGGTGTTCCCTTTCTTTCTCTTTCAAAAAAAATAACAGAATTTCAAGTCAATCACGCATTAAAAGAAAAAAGTAAGTATTCAATGCCTCTCGGACTATCCAAACATGGACTAAACCAGTGAGTCATGCATAAAACTTTAAAATGTGGCTAAAAGTTCTCAATGAGAGCCAATGGTTCTGTTACTGTAAGAATCATTTTGAGTAAAAATCTATGTTATGCTATAGTGCAAATGGTATTGGTTAGAGTCCATCTTCTCCATTTTTCAAAAAAAAAAAGAAAAGAAAAGAAAATTTCTCAAATCTTAGAGGCTCCACATCATCTAAGAAAAAGCCGAAAATAATTCACTTCACATTCTCTAAAACTTGAGACAAAAATGAAGTTTTTAGTAATTAGTTTGAATTCCAAATTCAATCTACATTATACTTAAACTTAAAACAAAAAAGAACTTTCAAGAAGTTATTGCTCAAGAATTTTTTTTGGACTCTAAATAAGATAAATTTATATAAGTGTTGCACATTTTATTAATAAAACATGTATCGCATATGCAAAATGCTGGTGATTGTATATGTCTTTATAGATAGATAAAAAAAATCTTACAAAAAATAGGTATGAACATATAATATTTTACTTCGATATAAAAGATGATTGTATCTCTACAGATAACGTATTTTATTTAGATATACAAACTATTAAATAAACTTAACAAAGAATAGATATCAAAAATTGCATGCCTTGGTTAAATAGAGCAAATGTTTAGTTTTCTTTGTTTCCCATGGATTCCAAGAAAAAGAAAAAGGATCATGGAATGATACTAATTTTTAGTTTTGTCCCCGGATGATTAGAATTACTGATTTTCCAATTATAGATCCCTGGGGTCTAAGGAGTACACCATAATTTTAGAACATCTCTTGAAATATTGTTTCCTAATGTACATCTTAACATCTAAGTACGTAGATACAATACATACAGTAGCAGCAGAAATAACTGTGTATATACGCTAGAGATTTACCGATATGCCAGATCCGGTAGGTGGGATCGTTATCTTCGTCCACGTCACGTTCTAGATCCGATCTCTTACACCTCCACGCAACGGCCGGAAGGAAACCACACTTTGATTAAGCGAGAATCCCCCACATGATCACCCCGCAAGCCAACTGTAGTAGAATGGGATGAAGGAAGGAGACGACGGCTCTCTTTTGGATCTCCCTATTTTCTCTCAATGAAAACTCATATGAAACCCCAACCCCTTATATGTGTATATATAGGATAAAGAGATAGAACCTAATCCTAACCACAATAGGATTTGGCTTGACCATATCCACCCAATAGTATGGGCAAGAATTGGGCTAGGTCGGGCCACCCAATTGCTAACATACTCCTACCCGCGCATTCGAGTGGGTGCCGTCCATAACTCTCTGAGCTGGTTCCTTGAACCATTGACTCTCTGAGTCAATTGTCTCCCTGAGAATCTTTTCCTTCTAGATCTTGTTCTTACACATACATGTTGGTGCGCGCGTGGACTATTGAGAACCTACAAGTGGGTAGCCTTGCAGCCAGATCCGTTAGGACTGACACAAGGATCTCCCAAAAAGAAAACAACATAAACCAAATATATGTTAGTCTTGTGAAATCTCATACCCCAGATCTGATCAGACATGTCTGTCCAAATACCTTCGATCCCTCTCGGAAGCGTACTTGAACACCGTGGTAGTTCCTCAATTCATTGCACTCTTAAACTTTGTCATCATAGCGTCAATAAGAGTTGGCCTTGCGATACAATCAAGTGACATTCCAATCGATCTTCCTCCGGCTCTGAATAGCTAGGTCTATTTTTCACTCGCTTTTCTGACACTGTCCCGTATGTGTGGTATATTGTCATCGCAGCAGAAGACAACAGCCAAAGTAGCAGACGCTCAAAACATGCCTACCTAAATAGCCCAGTGTCGCTAAAGATATATAAACTATCCGTCCTTCCGTGAGGAGGTCATCATAAGGGCTTACACGGTGAAAGGGATAGGATCCAACCCTCAACCTCATTATGTGCACGATCCTAGCGCACGCCGTATGGCAACGTGCTACGGTATAAAATTCTCCTTGAAAGCGTATGCCATTAAAGTTGTACCGTACGGACCCAAGTCCAATCACTCTGTGCTTGACTTGCCCGGTCATATCGCCCTGTGATATGCCTGGGATCTCCCGACAAGCTCGCACCCCGTGCGACGAGTCAGACCCCTACTTCGGCTATATGTAAAATATGTAAAGTGACAATGGGATAACTATTTTGCTCGCTCGGCCACGAGACAATCTCATCCTGACCCGGTCAAGACAACTCTTTTAAGTGCTCCCACTATCGCCATACCCAATATGCAACAACACAGTCGCTGTTGTTGGCTATAGTGTCATCAAAGCAATTATTGTAATTGCGGATAGGCAATTATGATAATCAAAAGAGGATCTATATAGGTAGAATGGTCTTGCTCGAGATGATAGTGTGCTATCTGGTTTGTCTTTATCATTTATGTGTGTACGTTTTGCTTGCTATTACGTGTCGGTAATACATAATGATAAAACCCGTAGGATTCTTACTTAACTACCAGTATTATGATGGCGATCATATACGTAGGAGCTGGATAGTCTGTAAGCATGTCTTTAAATGTCCCTGGTCGAGAAAGTATCGAGACAAGACATTGATATTCCGGAGTAGACTGGTGTATACGTTTCTAGACCCTGACGAGGTGCGGTATCTAGTCTCACAAGCCATTGGTGTTTTGGCGCATAAGATAGTATACAGATGCTCATTGGAGGTGAGTACACCGAACGAACTCGCCGACAACTTCTAGATAGTATTATACCTATCATCAGATAAAAGTTCTCAGGTGACATGAGTACAGGGTAGTCTTTTAACCTGAGATCGTCATTTGTCTCATATGAGTTCTCATTGTACTTAGATTACTACCCTACCACGGTTCAAAGGAGTCGAACAAACAGATTTTAGTTGGGAACAGTCCTGAGCCTCATAGAGGAAGTGAACGATTGGCAGGGATTCGTCTCTCCCGGTATAGCGAGTAGATGTTGCGCTATGTTCGGTTAGCCATCACCATTAGTCCCTGGCCAGAGCGGATGAGATATACTGATTAGAGATCGATATTTTCTCAATTGGTGATGGGCTTGACACCGCACGACTTATCGGGTTATTAGGGGTATGGCGCTATCCACCCCTAGACCTAGTATGCGATACTCTTAAACGAAAAGAACGGACTGTACAAAAATTATCACATTCAGGCTCAGTAGGGTATGGACTGACTTGATTGATGATCTCCCTTTCAACACATACCTGGGTAGCCGTTATGTACAGCTAGTGCCGCTGACGTGCTTGTGCTTATGGATTTATCCAGTAACTCACTGTAAGTATATAGTCGAGTCTTTAGATTCCTACACAGAGGGTTTTCCCGGTTCAGATGATATGATGTAGAGGTCGTACGTTGGTACGTATATGGGTCTGATTAAATACGCGTACTAGCTACACGGACTTTAATCGGACGGTTAATAATACTAGCCGGCTTAGTATTAAGCCAGATTATTAAATCAAGTTTTGATTTAATAATTTACACATATATATTTTGATCTAGTATTATATTCACTATTCTTTCTCTCTTTCTCTTGGCTATTCATATTTTTATACGGATACGCGTATATGTATTTCGATACATATACTGGATATTATGTATTTATACATGGATATTCTAGAAGGAGGACATCTCATTTTAAGGATTTCCTTTTTAAGGAAATTAGGGAAATTAGGTGGAGGGTGGGGTGGCATAGAGCATGGTAGAGAGGGATAGGCTCATTTCTTTATTATAAAATGGTTATGACATATATTTTGTATGGTTAAATATTATCCCTCTCACATACTCTCAAGACTTAACTCATTTGGTTATGTTAGCCTCTTGTCTCTCATCTTCTTCCTCCTCCTTCTTCATAGCTCTCTTGAGCAAGGTAAAATGAGAGATAATAATAGTGGAGAAATCCTACATCCCACACACTCCATTTTTAGTAAGCTTGGAGTGTCGGTTGCTTTCTCGAAGTTCGCTTTGGAGCGAAACTAGAGCTTTGATCAGTTTCCCTCTGGTGGATCGTCTTTGGCAAGGGTGGCCGTCTCTCAAACGCGTTCCCAATGGCTACGGAGCTTGGAGAGGTCTTCCACAATTGATGGACACGCTATAAAGGTTGTAATGCTCTCAACCTAGTAGTTTAGCTCTCTTGGTTTTGCTTGTTTAGTGTATGGTTTGATTTCTAGGGTATTAGTGTATTGTGCTTGCTTTAAAATCATTGAAATCCATTCTGCCTTGGCTACGGCATCCGCGGAGCGAGCACAATACTCTAACATGGTATCAGAGCCAATCCATACACTTGAACTTGCATTTTATGGCTTTGGAATTCATCACATACCATTTTCAGCAGAGAAAATCAGCCACTAAATTGTGTTTTCAAGCTTGTACTCGATCCCCGGAGCTCTTGTTTTGGAACGAGAACTCCATCAAGGATCGAGGGTGACCCGTAGACTCTCGAGAAACTAATTTTTCAAAACTATTTAGTGTTTAGTCGCTGTTTTTCAAAGGCTCAAAACTGCTTGTAGTTGCTGTCCAAAATCCATGTTTTTTTGCGTTTTCCAATCCTTGCGAGCTCTTGGTTCTGACTGAGAACCCGCGAGGAGGATCGGGGGCACCCCAGGAGTTCCCAAGGGCCTATGAGGGGGCCAACCACCCAAGACCACCACGAAGTGGCCTTGGGGGCTGGTGAACCCGAGAGCACCTTGGAGGTGATCTTGGGTTCTGTTTCCTGCCCGAGACCACTTCGTGGTGGTCTAGGCTAGGGGGCACCCTCCTTAGGCCTCTCTAGGGTTGTGCCCAAGAGCCTTATCGGGCACTCGGGCGCATTTGGGGTCATTCAGACTCAAGCTATTGGCAAAAAGAATGGATCGGTTGGATTGTGGAGTGCACTCGATTTTCGCCGTTTGGAAAATTCGAGTGTTACCTTCGCAGGTGATGAATTCTATGGTCATGGTTTTTGTATCTGTGTATATGTGTTGTTAAACGTCATTTAATTGCTATATGTTCGATTTGACGGGGTTGCACATATGTTGTTGTTGCTTGTTGGTGTGATATATATATCTTGTGATAGTTTAGCCGGATTGTCGTGTCGGATAGCCCCTCGTGCGATGTGTTTGTACGGTTTTGATTTATATTGTTGTATATTCTTTTATTTGGGATGAGCGGTCAACATATGGCCGTCGTTTCCGCTTGATGTATATTCTTTTATTGGGACTCGACCAAGATGCGGTCATTGTTACTACTGTATATATTTCATTTCTGTATTAGGATTAACCCAGGAGAAGTGCTCGAGTAGCCGGGTTCTAGAGTACGGTAGGCGGTCGTCTTATAGTGATGAGTTCGAGCCACCTCACTCTAGAATTAGCAGGTTGCTCGCTGAACTTGTAAGGGTAATAGGATCGACCCGTAGAGGAGTGCCCAAGTTACTGGATTCTAGAAAGCGCCGGGTAGCCTACTTATGATATTGAGGCCGAGTACCCCGTTTATAGGATTAACGGGTAGCTTGCCGCGCTCGTAAGGGTCATGGTTCGATATTGTACCGACTATCCACACGACCGGAAAACGTCGTGTTTCATTTATGGCTCAAATGAAACGCGGGGCTACTCGTTTATCTACTATTCCATATTGTTTGCTAGATGCCTGTGATGATACACACACACATTTGATACTTCTATATGTTTTGCATCCGCGCTAGCCCTACCTCCGCCCTGCCGTAAGTTAAGTAACCTTACGGTGAAGACCCGCGCTAGCTCTCCACTCCTTTTCAAAGCCGCTCTAGTTCCTTCAACGATATCAAGTTCATTACATTAAAGGTTTTTTGCCAAAAACCAGCCGTAGCCCTCCGCCATTTCAAATGAGTAGCGTCTAGTATTCATGCTATGTATTTTGGACTTTATCAAGGCATAGTGTATGGTAGCTAGGCGATACTTGTCTGTAGCATAGATAGATGCATTAATCTAGAACAGTTGTACAACTATTTTGGTCTTCATCAAAGGTATGTACGAATGAGTCTGGATTAATCAGGACAATGATGGGTTGAACTTGACTTGCAACTTATGATATTTTGGCATTCGTCAAGGTCATAAGTTGTTTGGGGGAAAAACCATATCGGGGGTTTCAAATATAAGGGGAACTTACCAAGTATGCGCATATCTTCTGGAGTGCGGTGATTTTGGTTGGCTTCCATCAAGATTATCATACGATGACAGTTGGTCATGATTCCCACTGATGAGTAGGTATTACTCCCGAGAGATTTACACTTCGCAACTAGCTAACCCAGTAGGTGTCTAGAAAGTGTTAACAGGGTTATGCCTTTGCGGAAACAGCGTTATTAAATTGGATCCATGCAAAAGCACGGGGGACCTCTCTCAGAGTACTAATACTGGCCTAGCTGAACAGTTAGCGAACTTGTAAGGTGTACGTAATCTCGACTGGTTCTCTTTTTAGGGCTTGAAGGAGAATTCAAGGAAACAGTAGGAGTCATCCTGATTAGATAAATTAATTAACCAATCTAATTTTGAAAGAGTGCACGCTGAGTGTTTCTTTTCTCTCCCTGGTTTATGACCATGACTGACCTTAAACTAAAACTAGTGAACCAAGTTGACAGAACCTTTTTACTATCTGGATTTGGAATGTCATGATTCACGACAAAGTCACATATATCCCTGCTGCTTCTACTTCCCTTTTGCCTTCTCCAGAACAATTCGTATCACTACAAAGATCCAAATTGTTTGGAAATGCCATCTTGTATAGTTATATACAAACTCGAAGAAATTTATTTCAGTCTGAGGATGGCCACTGGTTCTGGAGAAATTGAATAGAATTATTCTGTTGTCTCTTTCCTTTACATTCTCTCAGGTTGCGAGAGTTCCTTGCATTAGAAGAGTACACCTATTACGCTTATTAGATAGTTTTCTTCCAAACCTTAGGCTGGTGCCGAAAGTTAGAGAAGGAAAAAAACCAACTAGCCTAAGTGTAGTGTACAAAAGGTAAGATGTAGAGACATGTAAAGGAGTTGAAGTGAGGGCAAAAGAAATTGCAACTGGTGTCATGAATCTGGGCAATGGAAAAGGCCATCCCTTGAAACATTTTTTAATATTTCGGTTTTTTCTATATGGTTGCAATTGAAAACTGTTTCCCGATTAATTCTGACTCCTGGGTATATGTGTACCGGATTTGAATCCTACATTTGTAAGGCATTATAGATGCTCGGAAGGAGTAGAATATTGTGAAATGGGTGATTTGATCCTCAATATCGGAATTCATAGTAGTTGGTGATATTGGATTAAATCACATGGTTTTGCCTAGCGGTAAATATTTGGTTTTGAATAACCGTTATTATGCACCAATTTTTAAAATTGAAATATCCGTCTCTTTATTTTATAAAGTGATATAATTTTTGAAAAAACATTTATCGTTATCAGTTGAGGATAATATAAGGTGCATTGAATAATGGTATAGACGTTCTTAATCAAAATACAGTTTTCAACTTACAACACACGGAGTATGAGTTTGTATACTTATAGAACTTATACATAATAATGTATATTGTCCCGTGTCCTTTAGGGCAAGGGGTTAGTACTTTTACTTCATTCCGTATTACTTATGAGTTTCCTAGTTTTAGACACACATTCGTTGAAATGCAAGGTCCAAAGATTTTTTGAGAAGCTCATAGGGTATTAGAATAAAGTAGAGAACCAAATATTGGAAGTATCAAGATTCTTCGAAGTGGTCGAATATGTAGATATTTATGCTAGGTATTCTATTATTGTAATATCGAGAATTTAATTCTATTCCAGATTACTCATCCGTGAGTGCGCTCCTTGATGAGTAATATTGTATGGCCTTCTTCTATTTAGATGATATGCGCTGGGAACAGCTGCATGCCAACTGAATATGGTTCCATCTAAATTAGTGCCTTAGATTCTATGTGGACATAGAATGGTAGTATATCTTGAGGATATTAAGATATGGAGTTACCCGGTTTTCGGTTGAAAGCAGAATCCGAACATACTCAAGGAACGTTTCGGTAATGGCAGTTTTGGGTTATCCCAAGCTTTTAGCAAGGTTTTAATTTCTACCATTTTCAAGATCAATAGTTATTTTGTTCTTGACTCGTCATCTTTTTATAAAAAGGACTTCTTTGCAAAACATATTAGTGAGAGTATGGTAGAACTGGAAAAGATTCCAGAACAAAAAACGATTACTGAAAATTTAATAGAACCTAAGGATTCAATTGGACTTGACAAACCTTAGCCACTCCGTAGATATAATAGGTGACCTTAGCTATCCGAGAGATACTTCAGTTTTCTCATAGACGGTGACAGGGAGGTTTGCATCAGGATGATGATGGCCCTACTGGTTATCAGCAAGTAATAGGAAGTGGTCACTTTCAGGTGACCAAGATATTCCAGATGGATTCCACGCACTTCGGTAAATTATGGAATTTGTTGGGTGCTCCTGAAGGGGTAAAACCCATGAGGAGTAAGTAAATCTTTCGAGATCAGTGTAGGTGGAAAGGCAGTAACCTAATAAGGCTAGACTTGTAATAAAGGGTTTTTCATCAAATGCTGGGTGTGGATTGTGATGGGGCTCTTACTTCAGTGTCTACGCTGAAGTTCATACGGATATGATTTGCTACTGCTACTATTCATGACTATGATATCTGGCAGGTGGATAACTATAACGTCATTCTAAATGGAAATTTAGAAGTGCACATGTATATGACTCTGCCAGAGGGTTATCATAGTCAGTGAAAGCAGTGGAAGGTGTGTAACTTGCTTATGTCTATTTGTAGACTAAAGCATGCATAGCGTAGATAGATCATCTGTTTTGATGTGACAGTCCAGATACTGGACTTTATCAAAACAATAGATGAACTGGTAAGAAGGTAGAGAGCACTGTCATAATATATGAATGACATACTCCAGATAGGAGGTGACATTCCTATACTACAATCGGTCAAATTTTGGTTGTCACAGATGTTTCACCATAGAGGATCTGGATAATGTATCAAGAATTCTGGTGTGTAGATCTATGACAATAGATCTAGATTTGGAAAGTGTCCCGATTTGGAAAGTGTCCCAATTTGGGTACTTGGACACCATTCTAAAGTAGTTTAGAATGGACGACTCCTAGCATGACGGTGTATCCGCATGCGATGTAGTCACTATCTCTAAAGAAATGTCTTCTAAACTGATGAGGAGAGAGACTCGCGTGAATGGCATTTCAGTTGCTTTGGCAATTAGGTCAATCATGCAATGCCATGTACCAAACCAGGTATTACTTTTGCACTTGCTGTAGTAAGCAGAGATTAATCCAATCTTAGAGAAATAAAGGGAAGCGGTGAAGAACATATCAGGATGTTCTTGGGGTATGGTAATGGCGGTCTCCTATAGGAGGCGGTTACCGATTCTAGCTTCCAAGATGACCTGGATGATATAGTGGCTGTTAGTGTTATAAGTTTACCCTTTTCTGAGGAGCAGTATGTGTTAGTGTATATGCCCTAGAGGCCATTACTGTATCATACTAGTTTGTATATTACTTAATGGATGCTTGGGATATTCACCTTATATATACAATCTTGCTCAAAATAGTAGTATGCTACTTGGTTTGTCTCTACTTCAATGTGTACTTGTGTTTATTTTACTATATCACTTATACGCATTAGTGGAGCCCTTAGGATCTTTGCTTGATTACCAGCGTTGTGATGGCAGTCACACTAGTGGGGGCTGGGTAATCTATAAGCACATCCTTATACAGGTCCCTAGTCGCAGGACTATCGAGACAGGGCATCGATACTCCGGAGTAGACTAGCGTATGCGCTTCTCATCCCAGTGTGGGAGATGGTCTGTCCCACAGCCATCAGTACGTCGTACTGGAGATAGTATACGGGTGCTCGTTGGGTTACGAGTACACTGGACAGGACTCGTCGGGAACTGATAGGTTGGTATTATACCTATCGTCAGTCATCAGTTCCCAGGTGACATGAGTACAGCTTAGTCCGCTGACTTGACACTGGCACTTCGCCTCAAGTGTGTTCCCACTGCACTTTGATCACTACCCTACCACGGCTCAAAGGAGTCGTGCAAACAGGTGGTGGTTGGGTGCAGTCCCAAAGCACTTGGAGGCAGTGACGGTTAGACAGGATTCGTCTCTCCCGGTATTGGGGGTTGACATCGCGCTGTGTCTAGGAGAGCCATTACACGAGTAGTCCCTGGCCAGGGCAAACGAGATATACTGGTAGGTTTCCAGTGTTATCTCAGGGTGTTTTGGGCTTCGCTCCGGCACGACTTGTACCGCTATTGGGGGACTGACGTTTACCGCCCCCTAGGCCCGCCATGCGATGTATCAGACGAACAGACCGGACTGTACGGAGACTGTCACATTCAGACTCAGTAGGAGTACCGATGGGGTTTCACCTCGTCAGCCTTCTTGTCGACATCTACCTGGGGACCGTTACGCACAGCTAGTGCCGCTTGCGGTCTGTGGTTAAACCCACTGCCAGCGTAGTGTCGAGTCTTTAGAGTCCCACACAGAGGGTATTCGCCTCTGGGCAAAACAGAGTAGAGGTCGCATGGTTTTGCGACAGGGTTCGTTCTCATCCGCGCACTTGTGCACGTTTGGAGTCCGGACGGGTATTACCAGTGGGCTCTGGTTTGAGCCGGATACTGGTATAGTATTTGGGGTTGCTTTTATCTCTTTGTATTCGTGTTCGTCGGAACAAGAATACAGGTGTGTATGCACAGTTCTTTTTGAGGAGGAGGAAGATGATTTTTCATTAGGGTTTCGGAACGGGTGCGTACGCACAGTTGACAGTTGTATTTTTCCAAACCCTAATGGATCTGTGTTATATCATTTAATAATATATAATAAAATGAAATTGTGTCATGGTTAGTTTTTGTTGACTTGTTGACCATGGTTGACTTGTTGACCATGGTTGAACATTTGACTACCATCATTACAAATGCAAGATGCTTTTTCATTCTTGCTTTTTCATTTAATGTTTGTAATGATATTAGTCATTCCTAAACTTTCCATCAAACCTTTTTCATTTTGATTATTGTTATTATTTGATTATTCTTTTTCTTTTGTTATGGTTGCAAAAAGGAAAAGAGAAGCTCATTCTATCCTTCTCACTCTCTCTCTTCACTTCATCTTCTTCTTCCTCTAGTCAAGAGAAACCTTCTCATGAGTTGAGAATCCTTCTCTTGAAAAACAAAAGCAAACCCTAGACACTCTCTACTCACTCTAGGATCAAGGGTCTAGCAAGCCGGCGATTCTAGTTCACTCCAAGTACGAGAAAGAGCCCAAAGGTCGAGCCTTCGAGGTGGATCCATCTTCGACGGAAGAAGGCGACAAAGGAGAACCATCAACCTCTACAAAGTTTGAAGACGAAGGAGTTCAAGTCTAGGTATAACCATCTCCATCCGAGTAGCTAACTCTCTTTAGCTAAGTTTGCTAGTTTTAGTTTAGGTAACGATCCCGACCATAGTTTAGTCCATGTTGCCTCTTGCGTTAAAATTTTGATTTTATACCGTTTCCGTCTTCCCGTAAGAACCGGGGGTCGCAACGTGGACTTACAGTGGTATCAGAGCCTAACTAAACTTAAACTAGCTAGGTAGTAAAGTGTAACGAAGTTCGGAACCGAAAAAAAATCACAAAACCGGAAAACTACAAAAACTGAGTTTCTGTTGAAATTTTTTCTGGTCAAAATGAAAAACTTTATACTCCTAAATTCGTCTCAGGGTTTTGTTAGAACACCCATGAAAAACGATTCACCAATTCGTCTAAACCGCCGCGCTTCCGCCGCGTGACCCTTCTTGGCCGCCGCGGAAGCGCCGCGGTTTGTTGTCTTTAGTGCGTCGTTTTTCGTGCAGTGTGTGTCTGTGTTGGTTTTGGGATTTTTGAGATATATTATATGTGCCCAGATTTTACAGAAAAGAAATTTCCTTTTGGGGTCCTATAATTCCGTTTTTTTTTTTCCGAACTTCATTGCACTTTGACTATGATGGTTATATCTGTGATGTTTGCATGTATTGAACGTCGGCTAATCGCTATAAGTCGATTAGTCGGGGTTATACATGATCTGTAATGTGCTGGAATGTGTATATAAATATGTTGGATTGTCGCGGGTGAATAGCCGGGGGTTGTGAGACGAGAGTTTACTTTTCTTGCAATTCATGTAAATTTGTAAATTGATGTAATAATTATTTGTTTGGCCGCACAACCGGGTCGGGGTTGTAGCCGTCATTGTATAATTTCTTTTTACTGTTTTTGCTCCTAGGATAGACCCGTGGAGGGGTGCACAAACTACCGGGTATGCCGAAGTGTCGAGTGGCCTACTCATGGAGATGAGGGAGGTTGCTACGCTTCGGGTACTTGGCGGGTAGTTTGCCGTACCCGTAGGGGTCTTGGGTGGGGTATTGGCTATTCACCGCGACCGTGTTATCTGTTTTTGTTACAGGCTCGTACAAATTACAGATTACTAGTATATCCAATGTATTTATCTGTGATCTGAAATGTTTATCATTGCAGTATATCTATATAAGATATTATTTAGGCGTTGCTTATGTTTTACAGACGCGCTAGCCCAGCCCCCGCTCTGTCGTTAGTTAAGTAACCTAACGGGTAATGACGGGGCCCAGTGGCGAATGCGAATGGCATAAGCGTACGTCATATTTTGGTTGTTTTCTGCAATGGTAGGATTAAATGATGGGACGCATTAAAAGTACTAATGCAAGAATATCACGCATTAAAAGAACTAATGCAAGAAAATAAACCAAGTTAAAGTCGTTGGAACACTTTCGAAAAACCACTCGGTTCTTTTCAAAAATAACTTTTAAATGCGGAGCTTGAGCCACTCCTTCTAAAAGCTATCTCGTTCCATCGATTAAATCAAGTTCACTACGTTCACAGTTTCGCCAAAACCATTCGTAGCCCTCCGTCGCTTCGCATGAATAGGCAATAGTATTCAAGCTATGTATTTTGGCCAAAGTCAAGGCATAGTGATTGGTAGCTATTGGGTGTTCATGTGTAGCATAGATAGATGCGTTGGTTTGGGACAGTCGTGCTGCCATTTTGGCCAAAGTCAAGGGTAGGTACGGATGGATCCAAATTAACCTGGATAGTGACGGGCAGAACTTGACATGTGACTTATGATATTTTGGCCAAAGTCAAGGTCATAAGAGCATGGGGCAAAAATCCACATCGGGAGTTTCATAAGTACTGAAACTTGCTAGATTTGCATACCATTTGGAGTGTGGTGATTCTGGTAGGATTCCTTCAGTTTCGTCACGCGATGATATTTGGATCCCGATCCTACTGTGAGTATATGCTACTCCTCGGGAAATTTCTCACTAAACGATCAATGCTATAAACCTAGTAGGTGCCTAGAAAGGTGTTAGCGGGGTTACGCCCCCAGGGAAAAGAGGTTATTTAATTAAGGAACTTCGCGAAAGCGTTGGAAAACCTCCCTCGAAGTACCGACACTGGCCTGGCTGAACGGTTAAGCAAGTATTGTACGGTGGGATTGATCCCGACTAATTCTTCCTTTATGGTTTGAGGAGGGATTCGAGAAACAGTGGGAGCCATCCTGTTTAGACAAACTAAAAACCACTCTAAACTTGCAAGAGCATCATGCTGAGTGTTTCTTCTTCTCTCTCCTAATTGCAGCGACCAATCAACATGACTGGACTTAAGTTACTCCTAGATAAAAACAAGCTGACAGGGCCAAACTACAAAGATTGGCTCAGGAATGTCAAGATAGCAATCACTTATGACAAGCTGGGGTATCTTCTTACCACCAAAGCTCCCCCTGTCCCTGGTCCAACTTCTAGTGTCGCGGATAAGGAAATCCGCAAGACTTGGGAGATTGATAGCGCGAAGGCCAAATGCCTCCTGCTTGCCTCGATGGACAACGAACATCAGAGGAGGCATGAGAATATGGACATGGAGTCCATATTGCTCCATACAAAAGAACTGTATGGAGAGCAATCACGTATCGCAAGATACGAAGCGTTGAAAAAGTTATTCTCGACAAGAATGGCCGTCGGATCATCAGTAGCCGAGCATGTGCTAAAGATGATCGGCTACATTGAGCAGCTCGCTGACCTAGGGATCACATTGGAGAGTGAGCTATATACGGATATAGTTCTCTAGTCCCTTCCTTCCACTTACGCCTAGTTTATAATGAACTTCAACCTACAAGAAAAGGAGGTTGAACTTTCAGAGCTCCTCAACCTGCTGAGGAGCGCAGAGGGCACCCTACAGAAAGGTAGGGAAACATCCACTTTGTTTGTAGGAGGATCATCTTCTTCTAGGTCCAAGGCGAAAGCCAAAGGAAAGAAGAAGAAGGCCCCCGCCAAACCAAGGGGCGGTGTTGGTAAAGTGGATACGAAGGGAAAAGGTAAAGCAACAAAGATAATGGGGAAGCTTGTGGATAAGGAAGAATGCTTCTTTTGTCATAAGAAAGGACACTGGAAGAATGATTGCAGGGCCTGGAAGGCCAGAACACAGGAATTGAAGCAGGTTGCAGCTTCAGCTTCAGGTGTGTATGTTATTGAAAACTGTCTTTCAATAAACTCTACTTCCTGGGTATTGGATACCGGATCAGGATCTCATATCTGTAATTCTTTGCAGGCGTTGAGAAACCGTAGGGATTTGAAGGCAGGTGACATGACCCTCAGAGTTGCGAACGGAGCTAGCATGGATGCTAAAGCCGTGGGGGACTATCACCTGGGAATGTCAGATGGACATGTTTTGGTTTTGCGTAATTGCTTTTTTGTACCCAACGCAACTTGTAATATCATTTCTGTATCTTTAGTTTCTAAAGAAGGTTATGAATTTGCGTTTGTAAGTAATGTTGTAAACATTCACCTTAATCAAGTATTGATTGGGTCAGGTACTCTGAGTAATGGTATATACGTGTTAAACCAACCACAGATTTTTAATGTCCAGAATACACACAAAAGAAAGTCTCCAGAAATAAATCAGACTTTCTTATGGCATTGTAGATTGGGTCACATCAATGAGAGAAGGTTGACGAAGTTACATACAGAAGGGTATTTGAATGCGTTCGAATATCAGTCGTATGCCACTTGTCAATCCTGTCTCAAGGGAAAGATGACAAAGACTCCGTTTACTGGACATGGAGTAAGAGCGAGCGAGCTCTTGGGACTCGTACACAGTGACGTGTGCGGTCCAATGTCTACACATGCCCGAAGCGGACATTCTTACTTCATTACTTTTACGGATGACTTCTCAAGGTACGGTTATGTCTTCTTAATGAAACATAAGTCCGAGGCCTTTGGAAAATTCCAGGAGTATAAGAATGAAGTAGAGAAACAGACCGGCAAAAGTATTAAGATTCTAAGATCGGATCGAGGTGGAGAATACTTAAGTGCCGAGTTCCTGGACTATTTAAAAGAGAACGGAATTCTCTCTCAGCTTACTCCTCCTTACACCCCGCAACACAACGGTGTATCGGAGAGACGGAACCGCACCCTATTGGATATGGTGCGGTCCATGATGAGTAACGCTGAGTTGCCGCGATCATTCTGGGGATATGCGCTAGAATCAGCCGCATACCTTTTGAACCGAGTTCCCACTAAGACTGTGCCTACTACGCCATTTGAGATGTGGTGTGGGAAGAGACCCCATCTTAATCACATTAAGATATGGGGAAGTCCAGCTTTTGTCAAAAAGCAGCATGCGGACAAGCTCGAGGCACGCTCAGTACTGTGCAAGTTTGTGGGATATCCAAAGAATTCCAAGGGATATTTCTTCTACTGTGAAGAGGAACAAAAAGTTCTTGTCTCTCGTCATGCCCACTTTCTAGAACACCAGTTCATAGAAAAGGAAATAAGTGGGAGCGCAGTAGAACTGGAAGAAATTCCAGAACCACGGACTATTACTGAAAGTTTAGTGGAACCAGAGGGTTCGGAAGAACAGGACATTCCTACGCCGCTCCGCAGGAGTAGTAGGCAGTCTCATCCGCCCGAGAGATACTACGGTTTTCTCGTAGACGGGGATAGAGAGGATTGCATCATAGATTATGATGAGCCTACTAGCTTCCAGCAGGCCGTTCAGAGCGTTGACTCAGTGAAATGGCTGGATGCAATGCGGACCGAAATGGAGTCCATGTACACCAACAAGGTATGGACGTTGGACATTGCTCCAGACGGGGTAAAACCCGTAGGATGCAAGTGGATCTTCAAAAGGAAGATTGGTGTAGATGGACAGGTTGAGACCTATAAAGCTAGGCTAGTAGCAAAGGGTTTTCGTCAAAGACCTGGCTTGGACTACGACGAAACCTTTTCTCCAGTAGCCATGCTGAAATCCATTCGGATCCTTCTTGCCATTGCTGCCTTCCACGATTATGAGATCTGGCAAATGGACGTAAAGACAGCTTTTCTAAATGGAAATTTAGAGGAGTGTGTCTATATGGACCAGCCAGAGGGTTTCATTCAGAGTGGGAGCAGCGGAAAGGTGTGCAAGTTGCTTAAGTCCATCTATGGACTAAAGCAGGCATCGCGGAGTTGGAACATCTGTTTTGATGAGACGGTCAAGGAATTTGGCTTTATCAAAAATCCAGATGAACCATGCATCTATAGTAGATTTGTAGCGAGAACTGTAGTATTCCTCGTTTTATACGTGGATGACATTCTCTTAATAGGAAATGACATTCCTATGCTACAATCTGTCAAGGGGTTCTTGTCACAAAGGTTCTCCATGAAAGACCTGGGTGATGCCTCATACATCCTGGGGATCCGGATCCATCGTGATAGATCCAAGAGGATATTGGGACTTTCTCAGTCCAGGTACATCGACACCATAGTGAAAAGATTCGCTATGGAAGATTCCAAGCGCGGTAACCTACCGGCTTGTCACGGGATCACCCTCTCTAAAGAGATGTCTCCCAAGACTGATTTGGAGAGGGATCGCATGTCTGTTATACCCTACGCTTCTGCGGTAGGCTCTATAATGTATGCGATGTTGTGTACCAGACCGGATGTAGCTTATGCACTGAGCGTGGTAAGCCGGTATCAGTCTAACCCTGGGGAGAAACACTGGATAGCAGTAAAGAACATTCTCAAGTACCTGAGAAGGACTAAGGAGATTTTCTTGGTGTACGGCGGAAAAGACCTCCAGATCGAGGCCTTTGCTGACTCCAGCTTCCAGAGTGACAAGGATGATTCCAAGTCCATGTCGGGTTTTGTCTTTACCCTCAATGGAGGGGCGGTGTGTTGGAAGAGTTCCAAACAGGAAACCGTTGCAGACTCGACGATGGAAGCGGAATACATCGCTGCATCTGATGCCGCAAAAGAAGCTGTCTGGATGAGGAAGTTCTTGAAAGAACTTCAGGTGGTTCCGTCCATTGTTGACCCAATACCTCTGTATTGCGACAACAACGGGGCTATAGCTTTAGCGAAGGAACCCAGGTCCCATCAGAGATCCAGGCACATCTTGAGGCGGTATCACCTGATCAGGGAGATCGTGGATCGCAAGGAGATCGAGGTTCGGAGAGTCGCTTCAGAAGACAACACTGCAGATCCATTCACCAAGGCCTTGCCCCAGACTCAGTTCGAGCGGCTGATCGAGATGATAGGTCTTCGATACGCCAGTACATGGCCTTAGTGCAAGTGGGAGATTGTTAGTGTATATGCCCTAGAGGCCATTACTGTATCATACTAGTTTGTATATTACTTAATGGATGCTTGGGATATTCACCTTGTATATACAATCTTGCTCAAAATAGTAGTATGCTACTTGGTTTGTCTCTACTTCAATGTGTACTTGTGTTTATTTTACTATATCACTTATACGCATTAGTGGAGCCCTTAGGATCTTTGCTTGATTACCAGCGTTGTGATGGCAGTCACACTAGTGGGGGCTGGGTAATCTATAAGCACATCCTTATACAGGTCCCTAGTCGCAGGACTATCGAGACAGGGCATCGATACTCCGGAGTAGACTAGCGTATGCGCTTCTCATCCCAGTGTGGGAGATGGTCTGTCCCACAGCCATCAGTACGTCGTACTGGAGATAGTATACGGGTGCTCGTTGGGTTACGAGTACACTGGACAGGACTCGTCGGGAACTGATAGGTTGGTATTATACCTATCGTCAGTCATCAGTTCCCAGGTGACATGAGTACAGCTTAGTCCGCTGACTTGACACTGGCACTTCGCCTCAAGTGTGTTCCCACTGCACTTTGATCACTACCCTACCACGGCTCAAAGGAGTCGTGCAAACAGGTGGTGGTTGGGTGCAGTCCCGAAGCACTTGGAGGCAGTGACGGTTAGACAGGATTCGTCTCTCCCGGTATTGGGGGTTGACATCGCGCTGTGTCTAGGAGAGCCATTACACGAGTAGTCCCTGGCCAGGGCAAACGAGATATACTGGTAGGTTTCCAGTGTTATCTCAGGGTGTTTTGGGCTTCGCTCCGGCACGACTTGTACCGCTATTGGGGGACTGACGTTTACCGCCCCCTAGGCCCGCCATGCGATGTATCAGACGAACAGACCGGACTGTACGGAGACTGTCACATTCAGACTCAGTAGGAGTACCGATGGGGTTTCACCTCGTCAGCCTTCTTGTCGACATCTACCTGGGGACCGTTACGCACAGCTAGTGCCGCTTGCGGTCTGTGGTTAAACCCACTGCCAGCGTAGTGTCGAGTCTTTAGAGTCCCACACAGAGGGTATTCGCCTCTGGGCAAAACAGAGTAGAGGTCGCATGGTTTTGCGACAGGGTTCGTTCTCATCCGCGCACTTGTGCACGTTTGGAGTCCGGACGGGTATTACCAGTGGGCTCTGGTTTGAGCCGGATACTGGTATAGTATTTGGGGTTGCTTTTATCTCTTTGTATTCGTGTTCGTCGGAACAAGAATACAGGTGTGTATGCACAGTTCTTTTTGAGGAGGAGGAAGATGATTTTTCATTAGGGTTTCGGAACGGGTGCGTACGCACAGTTGACAGTTGTATTTTTCCAAACCCTAATGGATCTGTGTTATATCATTTAATAATATATAATAAAATGAAATTGTGTCATGGTTAGTTTTTGTTGACTTGTTGACCATGGTTGACTTGTTGACCATGGTTGAACATTTGACTACCATCATTACAAATGCAAGATGCTTTTTCATTCTTGCTTTTTCATTTAATGTTTGTAATGATATTAGTCATTCCTAAACTTTCCATCAAACCTTTTTCATTTTGATTATTGTTATTATTTGATTATTCTTTTTCTTTTGTTATGGTTGCAAAAAGGAAAAGAGAAGCTCATTCTATCCTTCTCACTCTCTCTCTTCACTTCATCTTCTTCTTCCTCTAGTCAAGAGAAACCTTCTCATGAGTTGAGAATCCTTCTCTTGAAAAACAAAAGCAAACCCTAGACACTCTCTACTCACTCTAGGATCAAGGGTCTAGCAAGCCGGCGATTCTAGTTCACTCCAAGTACGAGAAAGAGCCCAAAGGTCGAGCCTTCGAGGTGGATCCATCTTCGACGGAAGAAGGCGACAAAGGAGAACCATCAACCTCTACAAAGTTTGAAGACGAAGGAGTTCAAGTCTAGGTATAACCATCTCCATCCGAGTAGCTAACTCTCTTTAGCTAAGTTTGCTAGTTTTAGTTTAGGTAACGATCCCGACCATAGTTTAGTCCATGTTGCCTCTTGCGTTAAAATTTTGATTTTATACCGTTTCCGTCTCCCCGTAAGAACCGGGGGTCGCAACGTGGACTTACAGTATGTTGGAAAGGGTTCCAATCGGAATACTGAAATAGACATAGCGCAAGTTGCTGATTATGATCAGTGGAAGATACAACCCAAGAATTTTGTTAGATAAAGTTGTTCATTTATGAACTTGGTCCCATCAGGTATCTAGACAAATTCTAAGGCAAATATCGCTCATTTCAGGAGATAGTTGATCTCCGCAAAGTTGAGATATAAAGAGATACAGTTAGAAGTACTTCAGCAGATCCAATCACTGAGGCTATTTCTCGAATACGGATGTTTCTCAAACACGATTTGTGAAACTGATTAATAGAGAAGTTGAGTATTTGGTATCACATGTGCTGTGGGCAAGCGATACCGAAATAATTAGCCTTAAGTGCAAGTGGGAGATTGTTGGCTATAATACTCTCAAGGTAATTATTGTAATTGCAGATAGGCGATTATGATAATTGAAGGAGGACCTATACAGGTAGTACAGTCTTGCTTGAGATGATAATATGTTATCTGGTTTGTCTTTATCATTTATGTATGTAAGTTTTACTTGCTATTACGTGTCAGTAATATATAATGATAAAGCCCATATGATTCTTGCTTGACTAGCAGCATTATGATGGCAATCATATACGTGGGTGGTCCATAAGCACATCTTTAAATGTCCCCAGTCGAAGGAGTATCGAGACTGGGCATCAATATTCCGGAGTTGACTGGTGTATACGTTTCTATACCCTGACGAAGGGCGGTGGCCGGTCTTACAAGCTATTGGTGTTTTGGCACCTATGATAGTATACAGATGTTCACTGGAGGTGAGTACACCAGACTCGCCGAGAACTTCTAGATGATATTATACCTATCGTCAGATAGTAGTTCTCAGGTGACATGACTACATGATAGTCTTTTGACCTGAGATCGTCATTTGTCTCGTGTGAGTTCCCAATTTACTTAGATTACTACCCGACCACGGCTCAAAGGAGTCATGCAAACAGGTTTTAGTTGGGTAAAATCCCGAGCCATATGGAGGCAGTGAGCGATCGGCAGAGATTCGTCTCTTCCGGTATAGGGAGTCAATGTTGCGCTGTATTCGGTTAGCCATCACCATAAGTCGCTGGCCAGGACGGATGAGATCTACTGATTGGAGATTAGTGTTTTTTCGGTTGGTGATGGGCTTGACACCGGCACGACTTATAGGGTTATTGGGGGTTTGACATTATCCACCCCTAGACCCGGTATGTGATACTCTTAGACGAAGAGACAGGACCATACAGAGATTGTCACATTTAGGCTCAGTAAGGTACGGACAGACTTGATTGTCGACATCCCTTTCGACATATACCTAGATAGCCGTTACGTACAACTAGCGCCGCTGACGTTCTTGTGGTTATGGATTTATCCAGTAATTCACTACCAGCGTATTGTCGAGTCTTTAGAGTCCCACACAGAGGGTTTTTCCGGTTCAGACGATACGATGTAGAGTCCGTATGTTGGTGCGTACAAGGGTCTGATTAAATACGTGTACTAACTACATGGACATTAATCAGACGGTTAATAATTCTAGCCGGCTTAGGATTATGCCGGATTATTAAATCAAGTTTTGATTTAATAATTTACTTATATATATTTTGATATATATATTCTGGTATTATGTTCACTATTCTTGCTCTCTCTTGGCTATTCATATTTTTATACGGATACGCGTATATATATTTTGATACATATACTGGATATTATGTATTTATACATGGATATTCTAGAAGGAGGACATCTCATTTTAAGGCTTTCCTTTTTAAGGAAATTAGGGAAACGGGGTGGAGGGTGAGGTGGCATAGAGCATGGTAGAGAGGGATGAGCTCATTTCTTTATTATAAAATGGTTATGACATATATTTTGTATGGTTAAATATTATCCCTCTCACATACTCTCAAGACTTAACTCATTTGGTTATGTTAGCCTCTTCCCTCACATCTTCTTCCTCTTCCTTCTTCATAGCTCTCTTGAGCATAGTAAAATGAGAGATAATAATAGTGGAAAAATCCTACTTCCCTCGCACTTTATTTCTAGCAATTTTGGAGTGTCGATTGCTTTCTCGAAGTTCACTTTGGAGCGAAACTGGAGCTTGGATCGATTTCTCTCGGGTGGATCATCTTCGGCAAGGACGGTCATCTCTCAAGCGCGTTTCCGACGGCTATGGAGATTGGAAGGGTCTTCTACGATTGGGTGGAAAGCTATAAAGGTTGTAATGCTCTCAACCTCATTGCTTAGCTCTCTTAGTTTTTCTTGTTTAGTGTATGCTTTGATTCCTAGGGTATTAGTGTCTTGTGCTTGCTTTAAAATCATTGAAATACATTCCTCCTTAGTCGCGGCTTCCGTGGCGCGAGCACAATACTCTAACAAATGTTTCGATCAGATGACGTCTAACATTTAGTCTCATATTCGTATTTTTCCCTAACATAAAGGGGATCTCTCGTGTGAGGGAGAGTTCCTACCTGGTGACGTATCTTTGTTAAATGTGTGACCTGCACACATTGTGTATCCCGTACACTTCGTGTACCTTATACACTTGTACTCCATGCTTGAAATGGTCAAACAAAATATAGAAATATCCATCTCAGATAATAAAGAAAGAAAGCAACACACAATCAATCTTAAAATATGCATCTATAAAAGTCGCCACCCATAAATGTATATAATGTCAAACATGATAGAAAGTCACCACATGTCTAAATACATGTTCGTGACCAAGGACGTAGCCTTAAGGCCCTAGTATGCAGGCCCTAGTATGCTGTACAAAACACTCCTAGACTATTCCCTTTGTCAGTAGGTCCGCGACCATCTAATCTGTAGGGATGTACTGCAACTTGACTTTCTCTTTTTCTTACTTCCTAATAAAATAGTACCGAATATGAATGTGCTTTGACTTGCCGTGGTATTTCGAATCCTTCGAGTACGCAATTGCCAACATGATGTCATAATTAAGGATCCCTCTATCTTTTGCATGTGGTACTACAATCAGATTCTCCAAGAATCTGCGTAACCAAATAGTCTCTTATGCTGCTACACTAACCGCCACATATTCCGCCTCCATGGTGGAAATGGAAATGCAATCCTGCTTCTTACTCACCAAGAGATGACCCCGCTATTGAGTAAGAAGGCATATCCCGACGTGGGCGCTTGCTCATTTAGATCACCAGCCCATTCAGCATCTGTATAGCCCCACAGGGGAGTGTCTGATCCACAACCCATTTAGAGTGGGCTGTCCTACTTAGGTACCGCAAGATCTGCTTTACCCCCTTCCAATAAGCAAAATCGAGATTGGACTGATATCTGCTTATTAGTTCCACTGCATAAGATATATCGGGTCTCGTACACACCATATCATACATGAGACTCCCGATAGCGCTCCTATAAGGAACATTCTGCATCTTTCTTTCCTCTGTTTCATTCTTGGGACACTGCTCTAGACTTAGCGCATGATTCTTTGCAATTGGAGTCCCGTTGGGTTTGCAACCGTTCATGCCGAACAGTTCCAAGATTTTCCTAATGTAAGTCTCCTGAGACAAACCTAGGGTTTTCTTGGAACGGTCCCTCAGAATATGAATCCCGAGCACAAGCTGGGCACCACCTATGTCCTTCATCTCAAAGGTGGAGGAAAACCAACTCCGAGTGGCATTTATGGTCTCAATGTTGTTCCCTGCCAGCAAGATATCGTTGACATACAATGATAGAATCTCAAAACTTTTACCAGCTTGTCGTAGTTAGACACAATTGTCCTGATCGATCATCTTATAACCATAACCCAGCATGATTTTATGAAATCGAAAATACCATACTCTGGAAGGCTGTTTCAAGCCATATATAGACCTTTTCAATCTGTACACCTTGTGATCGAGGCCTTTGGCTTTGAAACCAGTGGGCTGATCCATATACATCTCCACTTCTAGTTCTCCATAGAGAAAAGCTTTCTTAACATCCATCTGGACTAATTCAAGATCCATGTGTGCTACTGAAGCCAAAACCAGGTGAATGGAGGCAATTTTCACCACCGAGTAAAATGTCTCATCATAGTCCACGCCACTCCTTTGGGTGAACCCCTTCACCACCAAGCGTGCCTTGCACCGCTCAATTGTTCTATCCGCCTTCCGCTTAACCTTAAAACCTCACTTGTTTTTAATGGTCTTGCATCTGGCTGGATGATCTACCAAGTCCCAAACTTGTTTCTTCCTTATGGACTCAAGCTCATCTTCCATCACGGTCTTCCACTCTTCCACTGTGGGTCCGGAAATAGCGTCCTCGTAGGACTTGGGTTCTGCAACATCATGCGGCGCAACCATGAACGCTTCCCCCTCGATCTCAAAGCGTCGACGATGTCCTTGTCCACGGGACGATTTATAAAGCAGTTGAGATTCTGCAAATAGCTCCAAGTCATATGCCGGTATATCACTCCCACTGTCCTCAGATGGTAGAGGAACCGATTCCTCTTCCAGTTCTGGATAATCAGTGGTCTCCTCGACTTTGTACAACCCTAAATCCCTAGCTACTATGCCTTTTTGCGGAAACCCCTCCTTGAGGAATTCGACATCTCGGGACTCAATCTCGGTCACAGTCCCATCCTCATGCTCACCTAAGAACATATATCCCTTAGAGTGCTTGGAATAGTGTATAAATATATGCTTCTTCCCTCTAAGGCTTAACATCCCATACCAATATGAAGTGTTGTGTACATAGGCAGCGCACCCCTTTGGACGTAAGTAATCCAACACTGGTTTATCGTCCGTTCATAATGTTGGATATAGTGCACTCAAGTCAATTATTGTAATCGCAAGCACACGATTGTGATGATTGAGGGAGGACCTATACGGGTAGAACGGTCTTACTCAAAATGATAGTATGTTATCTGGTTTGTCTCTATTATCGTGTACATGCACTATGTAGTATTACAGATCACTATTACATATTGATAGAGCCCATAGGATTCTTACTTGACTACCAGCATTATGATGACGTTCATATGAAAGTGTCTTAGCACCTCTACCAGGTTTCCACATGCATCAAGTATGCAATTTTAAAAAATTTAGAGGTCTAAGCTACATTAACCTAGAATCGAACTAGAGAATTAGGGTTTCTAAGCATGTAAATAAGTTTTACACTAAGTGAATAGAGAATACAACCTTTGTAGACCGGTTCTTCGCTTCTAAAGCTCCAAGTAGTAGTCCCTTAGCTCTAAGTAGTGATCCGTAGAACTCTTCTTAGGCTCCACTTGGTGAAAGGAACGATCTTGCTTCGTCGTCTTCGAGGCCGAAAATGATCCACCTTGAAGTTACTCTAACTCAAGCTACCTCTTCACTAATTAAGGAATTAGTGAAGCAAACAATCTAATCTTATGGGCTAGATGAGAGTAGGTTGATGAGAGTAGGTTGATGAAGTAGGAATTTTGCTCATTTTAGAAATCACTATCTCCTTTTCTTTTCTCACCTCATGAAAAGCTAGAAAGCAAAAATGAGGAGATAAAGAAGATCAACCAGTGAATAACTAGGGTGAAGAAAATATCACAAGTGATAATGTAGAGAGTTAACCATGGGCTAAAGATAATGATTGGATTATAAAATATCTAGAGTAAAACAAAATTAGTGGAATGAGTCATGGCTTCTACATGCTTCCGCAAGCATCTAAGCCATGCTCATTTTCTACCAATTTTGAATTAACTCTTAATCACCCAAATATCTTTAGTCTTGGTGTGAGTCTCATACACCCATGTCCAATATATCATCCACCATGACACAATATATAAATACATATATTAATATATATCACATATATATTAAATGTATTTCAAAGAGAAGAAATTCTTTAGTGAGCACAATATTAGTTAATATATATTAATATATCAAATATAAAAATATATATCAAATTATTAAATCAACACTTGATTCAATAATCCGGTCATATCATATATAATCGACTAATATCATTTATATGTATATCACATTATCGAATCAACACTTGATTCAATAACCCGGTCATATTACATATAACCGACAACTTTCAATATACTTTATCAAATCAACATTTGATTCAATAATTCGGTTATATCACATATAACCAGCCAGTATCAAATATATACATATAACATATCATGGAATCAACACTTGATTCAACAATCCGGTTATATCACATATAACCTAACCGATATCACATATCGCGAGATTAGAATACGGTATCACATACTCATATCTAATCAAGCTCCCGCACATATCACCATATGTGCCCTACTTGCGGTACTCTAAAGACTCATCAATACGCCAGCAGTAGGTAATGATCACATTAGACACTCACAAGCCGTTAGCGGTACTAGCTGGACGTAATGGCTATCCAGGTATTGAGCGAATAGAAAATCAACAAGCAAGCTTTTCCAAACTCCCCGCAAAGCCTATAAGCAATATTTACTATACAGTCTGGTCTTTTCGTCTGATATGTCACATATCAAGTCTAGGGGTGGAATCGTCAGACCCCGGTAATTTGATAAGTCATGCTGATATATGGCCTACAACCGTTCGAGAAACTACTGATAACACTTACTAGTAAATCTCATCAGCCCTAACCAGGGACTTGCTGTTATAGCCAATCGAGCATAGCGCAACATTAACTCCCTATACCGGGAGAGACGAAACCCCTCATATCGCTCATTGCCTCAATGTGACTCGGGACTGTACCCAAAATCCACCTGTTTGCATGACTCCTTTAAGCCGTGGTAGGGAGGAAATCAAAGCACAGTAGGAACCACACAAGACTCTATGATGATCTCAGGTCTACAGACTAACCTGTACAAATGTCACCAGAGAACTGCTATCTGACGATAGGTATGGTACCATCTAGGAGTTCTCGGCGAGTCCTGTTCGGTGTACCCATTCTCTAATGAGCATCTGTGTACAATCTTTGATCAAACACCAATGGATGTGTGATCAACCATCGCCCCATACAGGGTCAAGAAACGTACACACTAGTCTACTCTGGAATATCGATACCCTGTCTCGATATTCCCTCGACTAGGAACTGTTAAAGGATGCTCTTGCAGACAACGCAAGCCCCACTAGTATGATCTGCACCATAGTCCTGGTAGTCAAGCTAACATCCTAAGGGCTTTATCAACATGTATCAGAGAGACAGTATAATAATACCGCTGTACATGTTAACATAAAGAGCAACCAGATAGCATACTATTATGTCGAGCAAGAAAGCCCTCTATATATATGTCCAAGCATCTACTGTATCATACAATAATGGCTTCTAGGGCATACATATTCCTAGCAATCTCCCACTTGCACTAAGGTTAGTTGTTGTAGTATATCATACCCAACATCCAAAAAAGTCTCTCAAATTGCATCTGGGGAAGGGCTTTCGTGAGTGGATCCGCTGTGTTATCCTTTGTGTCAACTCTCCTTACCTCGATCTCCCGGCGATCAACTATCTCCCGGATCATGTGATACCTCCTAAGAATATGTCTGGATCGCTGATGGGACCAGGGTTTCTTGGCCAAAGCCACAGCTCCATTGTTATCACAATACAAAGGTATTGGATGCTCAATGGATGGAACCATGCCAAGTTCAGCTATGAACTTTTTCATCAAGACAGCCTCTTTGGTAGTATCGTTGGCAGCGATGTATTCAGCCTCCATCGTCGAGTCTGCCACGGTATCTTGCTTGGAACTCTTCCAATATACTGCCCCTCCACTGAGGGTGAAGACAAAACCTGAGACCGACTTACTGTCGTCCTTATCACTCTGGAAGCTTGGATCGGTAAAGGACTCTACCTGGAGTTCTCCATTATCATATACCAAGAACATCTCTTTAGTTCTTCTCAAGTACTTAAGAATGTTCTTCACAGCTGTCCAGTGCTTCTCCCCAGGATCTGATTGATACCTACTTACCACACTAAGTGCATAAGCTACATTCAGTCTGGTACATAGCATCGCGTACATGATTGACCCAACTGCAGAAGCATAGGATATCTCTTGCATGCGAGCTCTCTCCAAATCAGTCTTGGAAGGCATCTCTTTAGAGAGAGTGATTCTTGAGCAAGCGGGTAAATTACCATGCTTAGAATCTTCCATACTAAACCTCTTTAGTATGGTGCCAATATACCTGGATTGGGACAATCCCAATATTCTCTTAGATCTATCTCTATAGATCTTAATCCCCAGGATGTAGGAGGCATCACCTAGATCTTTCATGGAGAACTTTTGTGATAAGAAGAGCTTGACCGAGTGTAGCATAGGAACATCGTTTCCTATCAAGAATACGTCATCCATGTACAATACGAGAAAGACTACCTTACTCTCTACAACCTTTTTGTATATACAAGGTTCATCTATGTTTTTGATGAAGTCAAACTCTTTGACTGCCACATCAAAACAGATGTTCCAGCTCCGCGATACCTGCTTTAATCTGTAAATTGATTTAAGCAGCTTGCATACATTTCCGCAACTCCCACTGTCTACGAAGCCCTCTGGCTGTGTCATGTACACGCTCTCTTCTAAATCACCATTTAGAAAAGCGATTTTGACGTCCATTTGCCAGATTTCGTAGTCATGGTATGCAGCAATGGTATGTAGGACCCCGATGGACTTAAGCATAGCCACTGGAGAAAAGGTTTCATCATAGTCGACACTTGGTTGTTGACGAAAAGCTTTTGCTACAAGTCTAGCTTTGAAGGTCTCAACCTTTCCATCTACACCAAGTTTCTTCTTAAAGATCCACTTGCTCCCGATGGGTTTTACCCCTTCAGGAGCAACTTCTAAAGTCCATAATTTGTTGGTGTACATGGATTCCATCTCCGATCGCATAGCATCCAGCCATTTCACAGAGTCCCCACTTGTGATAGCCTGCTCGAAACTAGTTGGGTCATCATCTTCCATGATGCAATCCTCACTCTTACCGTCTATGAGAAAATCATAGTATCTCTCAGGTGGATGAGGAACCCTACTAGATCTGCGGAGTGGTTGAGGTTCATAGGGGACTATCGAATCCTTCGGTTCTACCAAATCATTAGCTGTAGTTTGTGTAGCTGAAACTTCTTCCAGTTCTATCTCAATACCACTAATTTCTTTTACAAGAAATTCATTTTCTAAAAAGGTGGCATGTCGAGAAACAGATACCTTTTGTTCCTCGGTGTGATAGAAGATATACCCTCACGAATTTTGTGAGACATCCCACAAACTTGCATAGAACCGACCTTACCTCGAGTTTGTCCGGATTTTGCGTTTTAACGTAAGCCGGACAACCTCATATCTTAGTAAAATTAAGACATGCTCTCTTCTCTTTCCATATCTCATATGGAGTTGTAGACACGGATTTGGTCGAAACCATATTCAATAGGTATCCAGCTGTCTCAAGCGCATAAGCCCAAAAGAAAATAGGTAACTCAGTAATTCTCATCACAGAGTGCACCATATCTAATAGGGTGCGATTCCTCTGCTCCGATACTCCATTGTGCTGTGGTGTATACGGAGGAGTAAGTTGAGAGAGAATCCCATTCTCTTTTAAATAGTCACGGAATTCCGTACTTAAGTATTCTCCTCCCCGATCAGATCGAAGGATTTTAATACTTTTACCCGTTTGGTTCTCGACTTCGCACTTATATTTCTTGAATTTCTCAAAAGATTTAGATTTATGTTTCATCAGGAACACATGTCTGTATCTTGAGAGATCATCGGTGAATGCAATAAAGTACGAAGAACCATTCCTGCCTTGTGTAGACATAGGACCACATACACACTAGTAAAATAGGGGGTTGCCCCTACGGATATTGCAATCCGTAGGGGCAGATTTAACTTGGCCCTACGGATTAATCCGTAGGGCTAAAAGGTTGCCCCTACGGGCACAGACGTCCAAGAATAAAAATATTAATTCTTAATTTGGTGTTTGCCCCTACGGAGCCGCAAACAAAAGACCTACGGGTATGTTCGTAGGGGCAAGTAAATATTGTTTTAACATAAGCCCAGATCGATCGCCTACGCTCACTTTCTCTCTCTCTCAATCGCGCGCGAGAAAAAACCCCAAATCGCTACGCCGTCGTTGCCACCGTCGCCACCGTCGTCGCCACCGCCGGTTTCGTCGCCACCGTCGTCGCCACCGCCGGTTTCGTCGCCACCGCCAGTTTCGTTGCCAAATCGCCACCGTCGTCGCTCCAGCCCACCAGCAGCCGTTCAGGTATAAATCTCGAGGTAAATTAAAGCATTTTTGGATTATTTTGGGCTTAGGGTTCATGGCTGGGTCTGGGTTGCGCGCGCGAGTTGGGGTTGGGCAGGGGTCGCGGTGGCGGTCGGGGTCGGGGTCGGGGTAGGGTTAGGGTTGGGGTTCGGCTGCTGCTGGGGTGGGGCTGGGGTTAGGGTTACGGTGGGGCTGGGGTTAGGGTTACGGTAGGGCTGGGGTTCATCCATGAAATAAATTTTGTTGCAACCTGAATTTCCCTCAGATGAAGTATTCGATTCAAAAGAGTGTAATGATGGAATCTTCTGAGGAAATTCTTGATTAGGCACAAATCCAGATTACCAGATATTATATTATTCAGTTACTAAATGAACTGCTGCAAGTGTCAAACATATCAAATGTGTTCATCATGAAAATGAGGGGTCCCTGCCCGTCATTATAATTTTTCTACTCATATGCACATCACGAAAATACAAACTAGGAATAAATCCTAATTCAGTATAATCCGCAAAACATAAAAGAAGTCTCGATCAATGGGCAACCAGAAAAAACCGTATGTGGTTAACTAAACTGTATGTGGTTAACTATGCATCTGGTTCACCTACAATTGCTAAACAGTAATTTTTGAGGTACCATTCTAAATTTCAAGCCAACTCTACCAATAAGGCAACCTGGGAGGACTTAGAAGAGTCTAGATGCTATTTATCCTTCTTTTTTAATGGATGCGATAGAACCGGCGGCCTCTCACTTTGAAGAGGAAAGTTGACCGCATGAGCTTATGCCCAATTGGTCTAGATGCTATGTAGATGTGCAAGGCAAAATAGGTTTTAGAAAAAATAAAAATTATTTAAATAACATTGTTTCTCCCAATCAGAGCAAAGCTCTGTTCAAATTCCAAGACGGGAAATGAAGCAACGCTTCTGTTTCCCCCAATCAGAGCAAAACTCTGTCTTAAAATTCAAATTTATGGAAACACCATGCCAGTTTTAGTTTAATAACTCCCTGCCAAAAGATATAGACAACTGAATGTTCCATCTAGCTTAACAAAGACTAAATATTGATGATGCATTACCCCGTTACCTGCATTACAGGAAATGGATATGTTACAATTAGTTCAAGCTATGAGGTTCTACTGCAATCCTTTAATACTGCATTTTTTTTGGCCAGGGCGGGGGTTTACATAGAACAAGAACATTTGCATCCAAGCAATCCTTCCAACCCTGGTTCACATTTACCCTATGTGATTTATTTTTTCTCACAAAGAGTAATTTTCTAGGGTTATTCATCACTAGTATTTTGCACGTAAATATATAGTTAATACTGCATCGAACAAATACTGTCATTTAAATATATATACCACTCAAATTGAAACAAGGCATGGATGTTGGTGCCTAGATGTGTGTGTGTGTGGGGGGGGGGACATGAATTTAATGTTAAAAATATTTAAATATGTTGATGATGCGGGTGACTTCATAAGAGTAGTTTGGAGGGCTTTTCTCATTTTTTAAAATTCTTTTACAATAAAGGAGGCCATTAATTGATGGCCTTTAGCTACACACCCCCTTGGGACTTTGCATTATAATAGTAGAGCTAGAGATGCCATCCTAGTACCACAATACCATCTGAAATTTCAGGTAATCATAATTTACTCGACACAGATGGTAGAAAATCAGAAAAAGCTCAAGAAAAAAAATAATCGATTTTGATTTTAACATGCGGGGTGTTGATGCAAGATGTAATATCTAGCAGCAGATGCTAGGCATATAGACTAAAGAATAGTTGTAAATGAACCGCTAGCAAGAAAATCCTATAATTATACACATCGCTTGACGCATGAAACCTGAAGCTCTTTCTTTTGGGGGATAAAACTAGTTATATTCCTGCATTGCCTAGAAATAGCAGTGAGTTGGTTAAAACCTTTCAAACACAACCCCCCCCCTAAAAAAAAGAAAGAAAGAAAGGGCAAGGAAAAAAAAGAATAGCAACAAGCAATACAAGCTAGCAACCGTAAATAACTGCTGAGATTATGTCTACCCACTTACACTTTGAACAATGATGGTCTTGTCTGGATTGTTAAGATCCACTTTATGGGGCTGAGGAACACATTTTGCAACTGTATTTATGATTTTCATTCTGTCAAGTGTTGAAATAAAAATCAACACTTGACAATCAATCCAAGATGCTCATATATAGTCGATACTTTTAATGATTGTCTAATGCGTCCACGAACCGTTTATCTAGATTTGATGACAATGTCGGGAGCAGCGAGGGGCGGCAGGAGCTCCAGCCGCGGCAGAGGCAGAGGCAGAGGCAGAGGCAGAGGCAGAGCGGTTCTGCCGCCCGGAGAGCTCCGTAGGGAGCTTCAGAGGGCCGGTCTTGCACCCAGATCGGAGACCCCTTCGGATGCCTCCTTCCGTGTTGATTTGGCCACACCTCCAGGTATACTGCACGTATATCCATTTTGAATGTAATATTACAGATATTCATGCATGTTTATGTCAAAATTACTTATATTGTCAATGTTTGATTGTCTAGTTGTTGGTGATGCGTCCACATCTGGGATAGAGGCCACCCCATCTCCTCCAGGTATGTTTATATATCATATAGTGTATGTATATTGATTTAGAATGCTATATCATAAATACACACATTCCTTTTGCTCTTACTTAGCAATTTTTATTATTGTCTAGCTGTAGGTGGTGACACCACCGCACCTGCGGGTATGTTTATATATCCTATAATGCATGCATATTGATTTAGAACGTTATATTATTGATCTACACATTCTTTTTGCAATTACTTATATAATCTATTTTTAATTGTCTAATTATAGGTGGTGCGTCCATACCTTCCACAGGGCCCACTCCTACCGCTTCTATACCCTCCGCATCGTCTGCAGATTAGTATGAATAAATTTAAAATATTTATTCATTTTACATATACTCTATAGAATAAATATGAACTTCATGGAAATTTAGCGTCGATGTTTATTTTATAGTTGGAGGGGATGCGTCCGGGTCCGGGACCCCGGTTGTTCCTCACCGGAGGAACTATCGTCCCGCTCGTGCTGCTGCTCGGGCCCATGCTCGTACGCTAGTCACCGGAGGTATATATCACACTTGAATTTTTGTTTAACCTTGATTTCTTAATACAACTTTGTCTTATTATTGATTGTATTGATATTTCGTGCAGACGCAGGGCCTCTCCATCCCCAGAGGGGGACTCGAGGCCCGAATCAGTCCTATAGGCTGAGGCCTGATAGAGCTAGGGGGGAGGCAGCATTCCCGCTATTTTTTACCCTTGACTATCGCTATACCGGTCCTCATGCCGAGAGGTTCGGCCGGTATTTGGGGGACGAGAGCCGGATCGTGAAGAACTATCCACTTCACGTTGAGTGGGGCGAGCAGCACCAGCGCTCATTCGCCCTCTTCTTTGATCGGGGTCGGGTGTGTATTAATATATATTTTCATTTGATCTATCCAATATATTTATTATTAACACTTGCAATCTAATAACAATGTTTTTTTTTGTATTTTCAGTTGGATTACGATTTTCAGCCTGTAGCCGACCCTGATCACCCGGGAAGGGTGCTCGACCTTCATGCTCTGTACAATGGCCTGATGAAGAACATGCAGGCCAAGGTCCGATACAACAGGAATGAGCTGAAGGCCGACTGCTACTCCTTGTGGATGGCGACCCCCGAGGCAGAGAGAGCGGCCCTCCTATCTACTCCGGCGTTTGCGAGAGTTGACGTAGAGACATGGCATCTATTGTGCGCTTATTTCGACTCCCAACGCAAACAGGTACGTATTTTAAATTTAATTCATTATTTATGATATAATTTATATCTTTGTGTTTCTTAATTAGAAAACTAAATGTTAATGCGTTGTGCAGAAACAGGCCGCTCAGAATACGGAGAACAGGAAGTCGGCGAAGAGGGGTCGCCCCACTTACACAGGTGGCTCGAGGAACATTACTCGAGCCATGGAGTTATTGGTAAATTAAGAGTTATTCTCTAATATTCTGCAATATTAAGAGTTATTCTCTAATATTTCTAATATTAAGAGTTACTTTCTAATATTGCCGACATCTCGGACCGTGGCGTCAGGTGGTACACCGAGCGTGCTGTCCGCATATCTTGCCGTCCACGGCACCTCGATAGATCCCGCCACGGGCGAGCTTCGATATCCCGACGTCGCTACCCAGGAGTACTGCGTAAGTGTTAATATTTTTTCTACCCAAATTTGAAATTTTAGTTTTGGAAGGTTCAAGTTTAAATTTTATACTTATACTTTACTGCTTAATGTGGGTGTAGGAGCGGGTGGTTGAGCAGGCCCAGGCCTCGGGGATCGATTTTACCGGACAGAACGATCCGAGGCTGCTGACCCCAGTTCTGGACGCCGCACACGGAGGGCACCACGGAGGTTGGGAGAGAGGCCGGGGATTGGGCCCTAGCAGGGCCCATATGAGGTTGGACTCCACCCCGGCGGTTACTTCCTCCGTCTCCAGTGACCGGCATGTCCATCAGGAACTGGATAACTTGAGGGCCAGCGTTCAGGAGTTGAAGGAGATGCTGGTATGTATACTACTTTATAGTAAAATATCATTTCATATTATATACATATCAACATATCCATAATTAGTACGTAGCTTGAGCTTATTTGGTTTTAGACTTAAGTTTGATTAATCATACATACATATGTAATTAAAATAAACAACGCTTTTCCAAACTAGATATCCAAACAGGGTTTCGAAATAACTTAATAATGATACGAATTCGAATAATACACAGTTCTTACACGCTTCTTACACACATTATGTCCAGACGTGACAGGGTAGATCGGCCGAGCCTCCACATGCATCTCCTTCGGCTGCGGCTCCGCAAGCCACTACATCGGCTGCGGTTCCGCAGATAGCTCCTGTAGCTCCACCGCCCACTCAGACTCCCGCAGCCGCGGCTCCGCAAGCGACTACCTTGACGGCGGCTGCGCAGACCACATCGCCGGCTCCACATGCCGCTCAGACTCCCGCTCGCGACGAATTGCAGAGTTTATTGACCGAGGAGCAGGCGCGCGTTATTATATCATTATTCAGAGGTGGAGCTGGACCGAGCTAGGGTAGATTTTTGGTTCTTATTTTTTGAAACATGTATTTATTTATATCATACACATTGTACTATATTTTGAAACGATATTGATATTGGTTTGTATTTATATTATATTCAGTTTTTGTGTTTCTTTTGTATATTATATTTATGCGTGAGATGTGATTATGAATACTGCAATATATGATTTGATTGATGTATATATTATTGTGCACAGGGCGGGAAAAAATCAAGCAGCCCATTTTTAAAAAAAAAATACAGACAATATGTACCTACGGATTAATCCGTAGGCAAACATATTGCTCCTACGGATATATCCGTAGGGGCAAAATATCAGCAGTAACTGATATTTCCCCCCTGATCTCAGTGCCAGGGGGTTGGGAAAGCCCCTACGGACATAACCGTAGGGGCCACTGCCACTCCCCTACGGAGTTATCCGTAGGGGCAAAATATCAGGATTCCTGATATTTTGCCCCTACGGAAACGTACCCACACACATATCCGTAGGGGGTAGTACATGCCCCTACGGACATATCCGTAGGTACAAGTAATATATTAAAATAAACCGTAAATAATATAAAATCTTATACCCTACGGCGTAATCCGTAGGGGCAACAGGACCTACACATAAATCCGTAGGGGCAAAAATTTGCCCGTAGGGGCAAGTTCAGGGCCTCAACTTGCACCTGTGGCCTTTGCACCTACGGGGTATTTTTTCGCCCCTACGTATATATCCGTAGGGGCAGTGGGTTGCCCCTACGGATAAATCCGTAGGGGCAACCCTTATTTGTAGTAGTGACATCACTATGTATCAGTCCCAAGAGTTCAATAGCTCTTTCTCCATATCCAGTAAACGGAGTTTTGGTCATTTTACTTTTGAGACACGACTCGCAAGTTTCATAAGCTGTAAATTCAAACTGATTTAAATATCCATTTTTATGCAACTTAGCTAGTCTTGTCGCATTGATATGACCTAGTCTACAATGCCACAAGAAGGTTTCGTTCATTTCTGAACTTTTCCTCTTGTGCGTGTTCTGTATATTTAGAACCGTGGTTTGATTTAGAACGTATATACCATTATACAACGTACCAAACCCAATCAACACTTGATTTAAGAAAATGTTCATAACATTATTCTCCAGTACAAAGTTATATCATTTTTTATCTAATAAAGAAATTGATATTATATTGCACATTATTTTTGGTACGAAATAACAGTCGTTCAGAATCAATGTATTACCATTTGGTAATACAAGGTGATATTTACCAACTGCTTTGGCTGCAACAATTGCACCATTCCCTACCACTAGAGATTTATCACCCTTTCTCAGTTCTCTACTTCTTCTTAACCCATGTAACATATTACAAACATGGGATCCTGATCCGGTATCCAATACCCAGGACATAGAGCATACTGAGAAATAGTTCTCGGTAACGAACACACCCGAAAAAGATGCATCATCATGCTCTTTCTTCGTTCGGGTTGCGTGGGAATTCTGATATTCCCCTATTCCTTACTCAGACTTGTGACAATCATAAGAAAAAGCGGAATCAACGTTCCCCAGCTCAGTATAATAAGCGGGTTTGGTCAATACATCCATATTATTATCTTGATTAAGGCATGTCATGGTCGATACCTGGAGAGAGAGAGAAAAAATACTTTAACGTGCGCTCTTGCAAAATTAGATTGGTTATTATCTTATCTAATCAGGATGGCTCCCACTGTTTTTATCAAATCTTCCTTCAAACCCTAAAAGGTAAGACTAACCACGATTAATTACACCCTACAAGTTCGCTAATCGGTCAGCCAGGAAGGTATTAGTACTCCGAGTGAGTCTCCCCATAATTTCACATGGAACTAATTAAATTATCTTGTTTCCGTAGGGGCATAACCCCGTTAACACCTTTCTTAGACACCTACTGGATTAGCTAATTGTAAAGTGCAAAGCTCTCTCAAGAGTAACTCTTACTTGCAGTGGGTATCGGGATTCAACTATCTCATAGAAGGTATGCAATCTCATTGCAAATTTTAACACTTGAAATTCCTAATATCTGTTTTTACCCCTAGCGACTTATGACCTTGGCCATGGTCAACAAATCATAAGCGCTAGCCAACTTCAACCCGTCATTTCGTGATTGAATTAAACCCACCCGTACGACCCTTGGCTATGGTCAACAAAGCCATACGACTAGCCTAATCCAATCGCATCACATGCAGCAGATAAGCACTAATCAGCTACCGCACACTACGCCTTGACTATGGTCAACAAACGCAGCACGGATACTGAATAGCACTTATCTGAAATGACGGAGGGCTACGACTGGTTTTGAATATAACCTTTAGCGTAATGAACTTGATATCGTTGTAGAATCGAGTGATTTGAAAAGGAGTGGTTTAAGCTCCGCTTTTAAAATCAAGTAGTTTTCAAAACAAACCGAGTAGGTTGTAGCAATTGCTAGCTTTTGCTAAAGAGGTCATTCCCGGTGAAGGGATGTCGGCTTTTTCCTCATCGAATGAGGTGCTGGATATCCATCAAGGAATACCGCTATGCAAAGCAATAACTAGAGCTACCTTTTTGAAAAATTTGATTCTACAACATATTTTAGGTTTCTTTTCTCTCATTAATCTCATTAATGATGTCCCATCATTTATGTTTCCTAAACATCACAGAAGAAACGAAAATAGGACGTACGCTTATACCATCCGCATTAGCCACGGGGCCCCGTCATGCACCGTTAGGTTACTTAACTAATGGCAGAGCGGGGGCTGGACTAGCACAGGTGCAAAACATAAGCAACATTTATTATATATAGCATTCATCTCACTCAGTTATATGATCACATCACAGAACTCAGGCAGTAGAAGTCATCATATGAAATATTGGATATACTAGGAGGTCCGTGTTTTAAATTCAGCCAGTAATGAAAAACACGGATTCCACGATCGTAATGAATAGCTAAACCCACATCCCTAGACCCCTACATGAGCGGCAAACAACCCAGCCAATTCTAGAGTTAGGAGACCCGGTCTCGACTCCTCGAGATGGTCTCCCATTAGACTCTAGAACCCGGTTACTTATGCTCCCCGCCTTGGGTCTATCCTAATACGGAAAAGTAAATAATATACATCAATGGTGACACCATCCTCAACCCGGAAGTGTCCCAATAAAAGAATATTACATACAGTTTTTACATAAATGAAAATAGAAAAACTCTCATTTCACGCAAAAACCCCCGGCTATTCAATCACGACGATCCAATATAACATATCACAACAACACATAACATCACATGTCATCAACGTAAGTAAATATGCATATCCCGAATGTCATTGACGTATAGCAACAAGATCGGGGATACACCACATATTACACTTACGGTCGCAGAAAAAATGAAACATACAATAATTAGAATCCGCAGTCCTTAGACATCATAAATCCGGAATATCTCATATCTCGGATTTCATACCTAACCCTTTAAATCTTGCATTTATGTCTCGAATTGAAAACACTTTTCAATATGAAGTCGGGTAATTCATCAGGATTCCCGATGAGATGATCGAATGCTCGTCGGGAACTTTAGTAGATTGCTGCACCCCCGATGCCGTTAACGAAGTGCACTTAGGTGGATCACCGCGGCCGCGAGCACCCGAGTGGATGCTTTTGGCTACGGTGTTCTCCTATAGTCACTTGGTTGACGCAATGGGGCGTGGCTATCTAGTAGTGTTTCTCGGTGACTATCCACGTACAATACGCGATTGCGACGGAGTTTTGATCCAAATCGAAACTCCGTGGCAATCGACTAAAGGAGACTAAAACGCGAGATTTACAAAACACAAACTAGTTTTCACAAAACTAATTAATGTGGATTCCAAATATTGTATCACATATCAGAATTAAATCCGAAATGATGTTAAAATTACGACTACGAAACACTCCGAATTGCCCCAATAGAAAAGTTAACATCACATGCAAACTGGGCAAAACAAACATAACCTGAAACCTTAAACCCAAGCCACCAGAACACCAAAAAATATGAGACAAAATTATAGAAGTGGGGCCGGCGAGGCCGGGCATTTTGGGCATTTCACCGGCCATAGAAAGGAATTTTGGTCTCGTTTTTGTTCAGTGTTCTAGTTACATCATATGTAACATTCTGCACTTGTTTAAAAATATTTCAGAAAACGTTTTAAAATTTACAGAAACTAGGTTTTGAGTTTACGGTTTTCGGAGTTGTTTCGGTTTCGTAATTCAACTAACATCATCTAATGCTCTAGTTTTGGCTCTGATACCATGAAAGTGTGACTTAGCAGCTCTACTAGGTTTCCACATGCATCAAGTATGCAATTTAAAAAAATCTAGAGGTTCATGCTGCACTATTTTAGAATCGAACTACAGAATTAAGGTTTCTAAGCATGTAAACAAGTTTTACACTAAATGAATAGAGAATACAACCTTTGTAGACCGGTCCTTCACTTCTAAACCTCCAAGTAATAGTCCCTTAGCTCCAAGTAGTGATCCCTAGAACTCTTCTTAGGCTCCACTTGGTGAAAAGAATGAGCTTGCTTCGTTATCTTTGAGGCCGAAGATGATTCACCTTGAAATTACTCTAACTCAAGCTATCTCTTCACTAATCAAGAAATTAGTGAAGCAAATAACCTAATCTTATGGGCTAGTTGAGAGTAGCTTGATGAAGTAGGAATTTTGCTCACTTTAGAAATCACTATCTCCTTTTCTTTTCTCACCTCATGAAAAGCTAGAGAGCAAAAATGAGGAGATGAAGAAGATCAACTAGTGAAGAACTCGGGTGAAGAAAATATCACAAGTGATAATGTAGCGAGTTAACCATGGGCTAAAAATAATGGTTGTGTTATAAAATATTTAGAGTAAAACAAAATTAGTGGAATGAGTCATGGCTTCTACATGCTTCCACAAGCATCTAAGCCATGCCCATTTTCCACCAATTTTGAATTAACTCTTAATCACCCAAATATCTTTAGTCTTGGTGTGAGTCTCATACACCCATGTCCAATGTATCATCCACCATGACACAATATATAAATACATATATTAATATATATCACATATATATTAAATGTATTTCAAAGAGAAGAAATTCTTTAGTGAGCACAATATTAGTCAATATATATTAATATATCAAATATAAAAATATATATCAAATTATTAAATCAACACTTAATTCAATAATCCGGTCATATCATATATAATCGACTAATATCATTTATATGTATATCACATTATCGAATCAACACTTGATTCAATAACCCGGTCATATCACATATAACCGACAATTTTCAATATACTTTATCAAGTCAACACTTGATTCAATAATTCGGTTATATCACATATAACCAGCCAGTATCAAATATATATACATATAATATATCATTGAATCAACACTTGATTCAACAATCCGGTTATATCACATATAACCTAACCGATATCACATATCGCGAGATTAGAATACGGTATCACATACTCGTATCTAATCAAGCTCCCGCACATATCACCATATGTGCCATACTTCGTTTCGCTTGATCTAGGAAACCTCTGTGTGGAACTCTAAAGACTCGTCAATATACCAATAGTAGGTAATGATCACATCAGTCACTCACAAGCCGTCAGCTGTACTAGCTGGACGTAACGGCTACCTAGGTATTAAGCGAATAGAAGATCAACAAGCAAGCTTGTCCAAACTCGCCGCAAAGTTTATAAGCAACACTTACCGTATAGTCCGGTCTCTTCGTCTGATATGTTGCATATCAAGTTTACGGGTGGAATTGTCAGACCCCAGTAACTTGATAAGTCATGCCGATGTGTGGCCTATAACCGTTCAAGAAACTACTGATAATACATACCAGTAAATCTCATTAGCCCTGACCAAGGACTTGCTGTTATAACCAATCATGCATAGCGCAACATCAACTCCCTATACTGGGAGAGACGAAACCCCTCCTATCGCTCATTGCCTGCATGTGACTTGGGACTGTACCCAAAATCCACCTGTTTGCACGACTCCTTTGAGCCGTGGTAGGGAGGAAATCAAGGCACAGTGGGAACTACATACGACTTTATGACGATCTCGGGTCTACAGACTAACCTGTACAAGTGTCACCAGTGAACTGCTATCTGACAATAGGTATGGTACCATCTGGGAGTTCTCAGTGAGTCCTATTCAGTGTACCTATTCTCTAATGAGCATCCATGTACAATCTTTGATGTCAAACACCAATGGATGTGGGATCAACCATCACCCCATACAGGGTCAAGAAATGTACACACTAGTCTATTCTGAAATATCGATACCCTGTCTCGATATTCCATCGATTAGGAACTGTGAAAGGATGTGCTTGCGGACTACCTAAGCCCCACCAGTATGATCTGCATCATAGTCCTGGTAGTCAAGCTAACATCCTAAGGGCTTTTATCAACATGTATCAGAGAGACAGTATAATAATACTAGTGTACATGTTAAGATAAAGTGGAACCAGATAGAATGCTATCATGTCGAGCAAGAAAGTCCTCTATATATATGTCCAAGCATCCACTATATCATACAATAATGGCCTCTAGGGCATACATATTCCTAACATCATATACGTGGGAGGTGGGTGGTATATAAGCACATCCTTAAATGTCCCTAGTCGAGGGAGTATCAAGATTGGGCATTGATACTCCGGAGTAGACTAGTGTATACTTTTCGAGATCTCGACGAGGGGCGGTGGCCGGTCTCACAAGTCATTGGTGTCAGTTAGTCACCTAAGATATTATACAGGTATTCATTGGGTTATGAGTTACACTGGACGGACTCGCCGGGAACATGCTAGATGGTATTATACCTATTGTCAGATAGCAGTTCTCAGGTGATATGAGTACAGGTTAGTCTGTCGACCTGAGATCGTCATTTGTCTCGTGTGAGTTCTCATTGTGCTTTGATTACTACCCTACCAGGCTCAAAGGAGTTGTGCAAACAGGTTTTAGTTAGGTACAGTCCTGAGCCACATGGAGGCAGTGAGCGGATCATCGGGGATTCGTCTCTCCCGGTATTAGGGGTTGATGTTGCGCTGTGCACGGGTGGCCATCACCAGAAATTCTTGGCCAAGATAGACGAGAATTACCGATTTGGATCAGTAGTTTCTCAGTGGGTGATGGGCTTCACACCGACATGAAATATCACGTTATTAGGGGTATGACTTTATCCACCCCTAGACCCGATATGCGATATTCTTAGACGAACAGACCGGACTGTATGGAGATTGTCACAGACAGGCTTAGTAGGGGTTCAGATGAGTTCGCTCGTCGGCCTTCCTTTCGCTCAATACCTGGGTAGCCGTTACATACAGCTAGTGTCGCTGACGTGCTTATTGTTAAACCCACTGCCAGCGTATTGACGAGTCTTTGGATTCCCACACAGAAGGTTTCCCTGGTTTAGGCGAAATGATGTAGTAGCCTTATTTTGATACGTGCAGGGCTCCGATCGAATGATTGTACCAATTATCCGGACTTTTGATCGGACGGTTGATAAACTAGCCAGCTCGGGTTTGAGCCGGATTATTAAATCATGTATTGATTTAATAATTTACGTATATGTATTTCGATATGTATATTCTAGTATTATGTTCTTTGTGTTATTCTATCTCTTTGGGTATTCGTATTTTGGTATGAATACGGGTATGTATATACAGTTGAGTGTATTCCGTATTTATACGAAAAACATTTTAGAAGGTGGACACCTCATTTTAGATTTATCCATTTATTTTAAATGGAAAATGAGGTGTAAAGGTAGTGAGGTGAGAATGGTGAGAACCATGCTAAAGTAGTGTTGACAAATGAATTGTTAATTCATTTGTGCAAACTATTCAAGTATGATTGCTAAATATTTATGTCACGCCCCACTTTCCAGTGTACGGAAACGGGGACGTAGTGGGCCGCAACGTATTTACTAAGAAATAATTACGTTAAGCGTAATTAAGCAATATGTAAAAATGCATAAGAATGACAAGAGATATACAATAAACATCAACTTTTATCAACATTCATCTTTACAATACAATTGTTTTGAAAAGGAAAAATAGAATGACATAAAGCAATGCCTAAACAGTGGCATACAAACTGAAAGTAAGTACAAGAGAGCTAGAAGTTTGGCTGGGCAGTGAACTGGTCTAAGTCCTCCTGGCTAGGCTCGATCTCCTGAGAGTCCGGTCCTCATAACGAACATTCCAAAGAAAAAAATAGATAGGAATGTCGTCAGCGAACTAGCGCTCGATAAGTCCCAAAAGAAAGAATGGAATAGAGCAAGTAATGTGAAATGGAACTGGTAAGTTGTACAGGTATATGCTTGTTATTCTAACGTAATTGTTTGTAGCTTGGTACAGAAGGTATTTGTGTATATGAGAGGAGTCTATCTTACCCCGTGGACTATGGTAACATGTAGTACAAGGCCGTCAAAACCCACGGGACAACGGCATGAGAGTTCATGTAGGTGTCTTTTAAGTGACCATATCGTGCCACGTTAATACGTTCCATACCAATCTACCTCGTTATCTCCGCGTAATGTATTGAATCGGTTATATTTACAAGTCTTGCCGAAACCATGGATACAAATTGTTCAAGTAGTCAGGTTCAGGATGTAATCATGTATTCAAGAAGTCATGTCAAGTTATAACCATGGTTCGGTCAAGTCAAGTCAAATATTTATGTTTGGTATTAATGTTTGAATTTAAGTATTCAGGTTCAAGTTCAAGTATTCATGTTAGACTTTGGATTCATATTTGAATTGGACTCTGATTTGAGTTTAGATTCAGGTTTGAGTTAGACTCAGACTTAAGTCAGACATTTGAAAACTAATTTAGATCTTGAATTAGGTTCGGGAGTTATCGGTAACGGCTGCACATGGACGGCATGATTTGTGTCTTTTTCCAAGACAATTATCATTTATAACTCCGTTAAATTTTCTACCTTAAATAGGCAAGCACTCACTTTCTCCGGCTCACTGGGGCTCAAGAGAATTGAACCCGCTTCAACCTATATTTACTAAAGTCCTTAAATATTGTTTTATATAACTCGAGGGGGTCTTATGAAAAAACATTTTTAGTAAAATTTCAAAATAAACCTCGAGAAGTTATTTATATTATTTAGGGTTTTCATGGATGTGAATTTTAAGGATTTGAGGTATTTTAGTGATAATAACTTAATTTGGAAAGTTCATGGCATTTTATTGTAAAACTTGTCTTTTGCTGGTATCTTGATGGTATTTTAGTGAAACCTGTAATTCTTACATTTTAAAAAAATGTAATTTTATTATATTTTGAAAATATATGGATTTGTAATATTTATATAATTATTAAAAATTAAATTTTTATTTAAGTAGAAAAATGCGTTTATTATAAAAACCGTATTTAAAAGCTTTCGAGACCGAATGTTTCATGAGGAGGTCTGCATCTCGCTCTACTAGTCCAAAAATATACGATAATCCGCACTATCCAATAGCGGGTCCCCTAAAGAGGATTGTAGAGGCATAATCGCAAAGGGATTTAAAATATAATTTAAAAGAAATCCGTTTTTTTTATAGTAAATGGTATTTTCTTGTAAAGTTGTACTCATAACAAAAATTCCAACTAAGATGTATCGTGCTATGGAATCATGTGTATGTGTGAAGGGTAGGGCATTACCCTATGAAGTTTTCCTAAAGGTATGTTTAAGCAAAACAATAAAAGATGATATATAAAGTTCATGGTATTTAAACGAAAAACATAAATTAAAGTTATTTTATATGATATTCTTGATTAAAATTTTATTCTAAACATTATGATTTAAGGTTACAAGTGATGGGTACAGGTTAGATTGAAAAAAGTATTAAAGAGAAAGAATTTTCTAGGGTTTTGAAAAATATATCGGTATTAACTCCACTTACCGATACATGATTTGAAATGGAATTTCAAAGAATAAGAAGAGGGATTGATAGAGACTTACCACTTGGTTATATTAAGAAGAGATAGGAGAAGAGATTGTTGTTGTCGTAGCGTCGCGGGATCGCTGAAATTTGCTTCGATCCTCGCCGGAAGTTGATAGCTTGCTAACTCCTCTTTTACTCCACTTGTACTTAAGAAATTTTGAGAATTTTGGCTAGAATTTTCAGAATGATGAAGAGCTAGGACATGGGGTAGTATTTATAGTGGAGAATTAGGGTTTTGGAATTAAAATACATTAAAATGATGATAAATGGTGAATTGAAGGGTCTCTGTTTGATTGCAGTTAGGGCTAGGGGAAGAGTCGAGTGTGTAAAACCCGGGCTTCATTAGCCACTGTTCACCCATCGGTACCGGCCTATAGGGCATTTCCGCTGGCCGATCTAGGGGGTTGGGTCGTTGGATTTATGCCACGTGTACAAGTCTGTGTTAACTCCATTTTTCACATGTTTGATTTTTTCTGACTTTTCATTTTTATGTGTATTGCACGTTTAAACTTTTGGCCTTCTAAAAAGTTTAAAAATAAATTAGAAAAATAAGGTGTTTGATAGGGATCGAACACAGGAGCTACGTTACAGCAGTGCAAGAGCTTTATCGGTGAGCTACAAGTGGCTTCTTGCTGTTTTTTTAACAAAATTAACTTATAACCCAATCTCAGGCTGTATAACTCATTCTGTACATTAAACTGGAAAATTCCGTACAGTAAATTCAGAGTCGTTACATTCTACCCTCCTTATAAAAATTTCGTCCTCGAAATTTACATTTACATAGGGACTAATTTACAAATAAGTGAGGGTATCTTGCACGCATGTCTTCTTCTCGTTCCCACGTTAATTCTCTTGGTGAATCTTTTCTCCACATCACTCGGACCAAGTTTACTTCCTTATTCCGCAGTGTCTTCACCTTTCGGTCCAGGATCTCAACGGGTTGTTGCTCGTTAGTCAGGTCAGTCTGGACTGTGAGCTCGGTGTGATCAAGGATGTGATTAGGGTCGCTCATATATCTTCATAGCTGGGATATGCAGAACACGTTATGCACTCCTTCCAATGAGGGTGGAAGTGCTAAACGGTAGGCCACTTCTCCAACTCGTTCGAGAATGTCGAACGGTCCTATATATCTCGGACTGAGCTTACCCCTCTTGCTAAAGCGGATCACTCCTCTGTTTGGGGATATTTTTAAGAAAACATGGTCTCTAGATTGGAACTCTAGGTGTCGGCGCTTTGCATCTGTCCAATGTTTCTGTCGGTCTTGGGCTATGCGCATTCTTTCCTTGATCATGCGAACCACATCCACAGTTGCCACAATCATCCCTGGTCCAAGGAGTTCACGATCTCCGATGTCGTCCCAACTTAGTGGTGAATGACACTTCCATCCATAGAGTGCTGCGAATGGTGCCATTCCAATGCTCGCCTGATAGCTGTTGTTGTATGAAAACTCCACAAGGTATAAGTGATCTTCTCACGAACCTTCAAAGTCTAACATACAAGCTCTTAGCATGTCCTCCAGAATCTGAATTATTCACTCGGATTGTCCATCCGTTTGTGAATGGTAAGCCAAGCTGAAGTTCAGACTCGTTCCAAGGCTAGCTTGCAGACTCTGCCAAAACTGTAATCGGAATCTTGTATCACGATCGGAGACGATGCAAACTGGTACTCCATGTAATCTCACAGTCTCCTGCATGAGTTTCATGGGTATAAAAAATAGTACATCTTGAGGTTAAATCTTACTTTAGATTCATGCTTACCTCCATGTACTTCTTTGCTAACGTCTCAGTAGATTGGCCAACTCGAAAGTGAATAAAGTGAGCCGACTTGGTGAGTCGATCTACAATAACCCATACCGTGTTGTTACCCTTCGTACTACAAGGAAAGGCAGTCACGAAGTCCATGGTAATGTGCTGCTATTTCCATTCTGGGATTGGTAATGGCTGAAGTAGACCAGCAGTTCTGTGATGTTCAGCCTTTACTTGCTGACACACCAAACACTTGGCAATGCTTCTGACTACTTCGCGCTTCATTCCATGCCACCAGTAGTGTTGCCGTAGATCCTTGTACATTTTTGTACCACCGGAGTGTACAGAATAAGGAGAGCTGTGAGCTTCTTTCATCACCTCTTCTTGAACAGGACCGTTTGGTACATACAATCGACTTCTATATCTCAATGATCCATTTTCGTGGATGATGAAGTCAGTTCGAACTCTACTTTCTACTTGTTCTCGGATCTTTTGTAGCTTGGTATCATTTGCTTGAGCTGCTTTGATCTGATTGACAATAGTGGACTGGACTTGTAAGTTCATCAAATACGAAGCGTTACCTGACATAACTATTTTGATCGCCAATCCGTGCAATTCCTGCTGTAGCTTCCACTGAGCGGTGAGGTTCATTGCTAATGGTTGGCGGCTAAGTGCATCAGGAACTACATTCTCCTTCCCAGGATGATACTATAGGTTGATATCGAAATCCACTATGAGTTCTAGCCATCTTCTCTACCGCATGTTCAATTTGTTCTGAGTAAATACATACTTTAGACTCATGTGGTCAGTGTATATATCCACTCTTTCTTCCAGAAGATAGTGGCGCCAAATCTTAAGTGCAAAGATAACGGCTGCCAACTTCAGATCATATGTTGGATAGTTGTGCTCATGAACCTTCAGCTGTCTCGACGCAAAAGCCACAACTTTTCCATACTGATGTAGAACACATCCTAATCCTTTACCGGATGCATCACAATGTACTATGAATCCTCCAGATTGATCCGGTATTACGAGAATAAGAGCAAAAGTTAATCTTGATTTGAGTTCTACAAAAGCTTGTTCACATGCTTCTGCCCACACGAATGCTTCATCTTTACGTGTGAGCTTGGTAGGGGAAGAGTCGAGTGTGCAAAACCCGAGCCTCATTGGCCATTGTTCACCCGTCGGTACCGGCCTATAGGGCATTTCCGCCGGCCGATCTAGGGGGTTGGGTTGTTGGATTTGTGCCACGTGTACAAGTCTGTGTTAACTCCATTTTTCATGTGTTTGATTTTTTCTGACTTTTATGTGTATTGCACGTGTAAACTTTGGCCTTCCAAAAAGTTTAAAAATAAATCAGAAAAATAATGTGTATGATGGGGATCGAACACAGGGGCTACGTCATAGTAGTGCAAGAGCTTTACCGGCGAGCTACAAGTGGCTTCTTACTGTTTTTTTAACAAAATTAACTTATAACCCAATCTCAGGCTGTATAACTCATTTCTATACATTAAACCAGAAAATTCCGTACAGTAAATTCGGAGTCGTTACAATTTATTGAAAAATATGTTTTACAAAACCATGCTTCATCTTTTTCTCTCTCATGGGATTTCTCGTTCTCACCATTTTGGTTATCTCTCTTCACTACCTTTCTTGAGCTCCTCCTCCTTCTCCTTCATCTTCTATCCTATCATCTCATGTGTTGAGAATCAAGGGTAGAAGAGAGATAGATACACACTTAGAGCAACTCACTACATCCCTAGACACTTTAGATTAGCAACCTAGAGTCCCTAGTTGCTCCACTAGATTCTTAGTGTGGAGCTAGAGCCATGAGCCACATCCCTCGGGTGGATCATCTTCGACGGAGGAAGACCGGCGGTCAAACTCGATCAAGGTGACCTCAAGGAGCTAAGGAAGAGAGTAAAAGACTGAAGGACACGGATCATTCGGTAAAACAATTTTAACTCAGTAGCTAGATCTCCTTTTGTTAGTTATTTTAGGTTTATGATTCGATTCTAAGACGGGTTTTTTAGTGCCAAAATTTTTAAACACCATTTTTGTTCTGCATCGGCCATGGTAGATGGCCAGGGCGCTAGCAAACCTCAACATATAACTCGTAGGGTGTGGACTAAATTGACTTAGAAGGTACTCGATTAAGAACATAAGCTATTGTTATCAGCGCATCTCCCCAAAATGATATAGGAAGATTGGCTTGTGCCATCATGCTCCTAACCATATCCAGCAACATCCTATTTCGTCTCTCTACAACACCAATTTGTTGCAGAGTGCAGGGCATTGTCAGCTGTTTGACGATCCCTTTCTCTTCATACAGTTCCCTGAACCGATTCGACAGATATTCTTTACTACGGTCCATGTGCAAATCCCTAATGCTTTTGCTCAATTGATTTTCCACCTCGCTGATATCGCGCTTGAAATAATCTAAGGCTTCAAATTTATGGGGAATTAAAAACATGTGCCCATAGAGGGAGTAATTGTCTATGAAGGTGATGAAATAAGGAGCACGGCCTCGTGCCTTCACATTGACTGGTCCGCATATGTCAGAGTGAATGAGTTGCAATAGAGCACTTGCTCTCTTTGCCATTCCAAATGGCTTCTTTGTTGCCTTACCCGCAAGACAATTCTCGCATGTGAACAGGTCGAACTTGGCAAGTGTGCCAAGTAAGCCGCCCCTGGCTAGCCTTGTCATCCTATAGATTCATTTGCAGAACTATTTACAGCATACGAATAAGCAAATAAAGCATCTTTATTGCTAATAGAGTCAAAAACCAAAATAATAAGTCCCTTAATAAGGCGTCCAACACAAAATAGAGAATTATTTAAAATAAGTTTCACAGAATTGTTCTCAAATAAAACGTTAAATCATATGCTAACTAATGTAGTAACTGATAAAAGGTTCTGCCGCATCTTTGGAGCATATAAAACATCATGGAGAAGCCACTCGTTCCCTGAACTTGTAGGTAGCCGATACGTCCCGATTCCCTGCACCTCGATATATGACTCGTTTCCCATGTAAATCTTCTGGCTCCCGGTAGGTACTCTCCCGTACTTTATGAACCCTTCTCTATCTCGAGAGATGTGGTCCATGGCTCCCAAATCTACAATCCATTAATTTGTAGAGTCAGCCATCAACAATGTACTAGCAACTAATGTTGTATAGTAGGAAGAGCGAGAGTTTACATTTTTAGGCCTCTGGCAGTCATGAGCAAAATGACCTGGCTGCCCACAGTTGAAGCAACCATCTCTCTTGGCTGATCTTTTTCCGCGCTTCCCGTGCTTCGCCATTTCATCTTTCGTCTCCTTGTTCGATCTCTTAAAAGACCCTTTGCGTCTAGGCCTCTTGGCCTTGGGCTTGGAGTCTTCAGCTGCCATAGCTGTGGATGATGGCTTCTTAGCCTTGAGGGCTGTCCCTGCGCTCTGCTTCAAACTCAACTTTAGCCCTCACATTCTCAAACGTTTTCACGTTCTCATCATGGGATAAAAGTAGTTTAAGATCATCCCAGGAATCGGGCAGAGCCCGGATGACGGCCTGAATTTTCCACTCGTTGGTTAGTTTAAAGCCAGCAATTCCAAGATCCCTAATCATCGATGCTATTATATGAAGATGAAATTTGATACCCTGCTCTGCAGTCATCTTGTACGAATCCATCTTAATAGTCAGCGTCCGGATCCTTATTGGTAAAACATGTCCATAGAGAGTCTCAGGAGCCTCCCAGAGTCTCTTCGCTGTCAGATAATCCTCAAACTCACCAATGAGATCGTTTCTCATCGGGCTAACATGATATACCTCGCTGAACGATCTTTCTGGACCAATTTCTTGTACTCCTCCGCATCCCTCCTATGCTGCTGAGTGGAGCCCTGCTCCGGTTAAGACATTTCTGCCTCAGTACAATCTTGCAATTCTTGCTTATTTAGTAGGAAGTGGATCTTTCGACACCAGTCGAAGAAGTTATCACCGTTTAACTTGTCACCCTCAGTGAAATCGACAATAATTGATTTGGAAGTCATTTGATTAGGGAAAAAACATTTATAAGTGCGTTAAGACTATCGACATATAATTGTAACACCTCAGAATGCGATTAGTGTTAATTAAGCGATAATGCGGGTTTTCTGTTAAAAGTTTACCAAATTGGTTTCTTCACATTTTATAATAATTAATTAATGTTTTATTTTTATTTGTTATGGCTTGCACACACTTGTGCATGTTAATGTGAGGGTTTGTTTGTGTTAATCTAGTTTAGTGACCATGACAATCTAAAGCTAATCCATGTCTTGTTAACCTTAACCCTTGATATTTGTGTGAGGAGAGATATTTTCTTTTGTGTTTTGGATTGAGGGGAGGTGGTAAGGTGAGTCATGAAGAGTCATGGCTTGCATTTATGGTGGAGAGTGAGAGAGAGTTAATGCAAGGTGCACTTACCTTACACTCACCTCTTATCTCTAACTCACCTCACTCACTCATTTCACTCTCATTCTCTCACAACACTATATTTTTCTCATTATCTTTCATCTTCCTCTTCCATCAACTCAACACTTACCCATTCTTCACTAAACTTTCACCAAACTTGATTAAATCTCACCCAAATCATCTCTCATGTCTTGTTTTTGCCTCTAGGATCCCTTGGAGCTTGGAAAGCTAGGATCTTTGAGCTTGTGTGGTTAGATAATGATCTCTATCTGTTAAATAGGATGTTATAGTGTTGTGTAGCTTATTAGTTTCAGTTTAGAACACTTAAAGTTTAGTTTCGTGCACATATCGTTTTTTTAGTGTCATTATAGGATATCTGTGATCTACTGTGAACCCGAGTATATACTGAAAAATCTAGCAGTGTAGTAGTGTTGTACCAGAGACCCTAAGCATTCACCTGAAGCACGAACCCCAGGGGCTCGGTTTTGGCCGGCGACTTCATGAGGAATTCCGGCGAGCTCGGCCATGTAAGGGAATTAGGGCTTGGTTTTTATAGGATAGCTGTCTGCAGTTGTTTAAAAGTGTTTGGTCCTGCTTGATTTTTATGTTTTGACAGTATACAAAATCTGGGATCACTTTGCTTGTTTCTAGTGTTACGACTACGCGTATTACGTTATCCGACACGGTACGTGTACTTTGTGTAGCTTTTGCTTTTGGGTTGGTTTTGTAGTGTCGTTACGCACGTTAGCCACTAGACGAACACTTGAGAGTATATTTGGAGTTGGCGCGTCGGTCAAACGTAGTTGATACGTGTTATTGGTCGATTGCTAATATAAACTTGTTATGTTGTTTTATGATTTTAGGGTCGTAGGCGGGGACTTCAGATGCTGCGAAGAAGGAAAAGCAAGTGGTTGGGTTTACTTAGCCCAAGATCATCAGTGAGTAGATTTAACATCTACAGAGGAATCGCCCGCATGGCGTTATGCGTCTGGGCTAGATTAAATGATATGATTCTTGATTATAAGTATTGCATATTGATTGTAGAGATTTTGCGTGCGTGCACTTTTAAAATCAAAGTTAAGAATACCGCAATCAATAACGGTGTCGCTTGGTAGCTAGTTGGTTGAGTACGGATCGGTCCACAAGGAGATAGATTCCTTTTCTTTATGTTCTAACGAGTTAATCCGATCAAGTCGGGTTTTGTTTTACGATCTAAGAATGAGATTAAATTGATTAAAAGTCTTGCTAGGGTTAGAATTAGGTTAGTTTGGAAAATGGATTCTACCCACTGCTTTCAATGCCCTAATGAAGAATATAGGTGTTAGGGTAATAGTCAACAAAGAGGATTAGCACGATTAGGAAGAAACTTAGTTTTTTCCTTTTGGTCCTTGTCCATCCTTTCTTAACTCTTAGCCCTAACCTCTATTTAAATCAACCACAACCGGTCTAACTAGGGAATCACCGCTATCTTGAAGGATAGGGTGCCCTAATGAGCGGTGTGTGGTTAATTTAAATAGAGTCCTATCATAAAAATTATATGGGCAAAGAAAGGAGAGAGAGAGAGATTTACTTCTTTCAAACCTTCCCAATCCCAACCCTAACAAGTGAGGAATTACTCACTCATTAGGGAAGTTATGATAAGATTCATTTTTATAATTTTAAAAGACTATCTAAGTTGCAGATAATAAAAGACAGATAAAAATTCAGATAAAAGAATGCACGATAAAAAAAATACCTTTATTGATGACCTCTTGACGATTACAAGGAAATTAAAATTTAATCTAGAAATTAAAAGAGATATCTCAAAAGAGGCACCCTAGAAGAGGCACGCTTATTTGGCTTTGAGCTCTCTTATTTATAGATAGGAAAAACCCAAGGTTTACATTCTGATCCATACATGAAATTACAAAACAACTCCAAAGACTGAGTCAAAGCACCGACACCTGCACTGACACGTGCATTGCACGGCCGCGGTTCCGCGGCAGAATAGCCTGTTTGGCCGTGGATCCACGGCCATTTGGTGGGCTCATGGGCCTATTTCTTCAGGGTTTCTTCAAGTTGCTTTTATCTTCTGTTTTCTTCACTTGGTTCCTCAGAATCTTTTCTACTTTCTTCCAGATTTCCAACAGTGCAGAATTATGTGGACTTTTAATGTGAGCTTCGCTTTAAAGTTTTTTTTAATCCTATGCTTCCTTTGTACTTTGTGCAATTTAACTGTTTGTTGATCTTCATTTGTTCCTTGAATTGCTAGGCATCATCATATGGATTTATCTATTGTTGGTTGTAGTCTCACTTTTGTAATATCTTTTCATGAATTTCACTGAATTGTTCTGAGAACCTGTAACCTGCAACTATTTAGCAGACATGGATCAAAAGCACCTATTTATTTGTAATATGATTAAGAATGGGGAATGTAATAATGCAAAATTCTGATATGAACAAACACCTCCAAACTTATCTTTTGCTCGTCCCGAGCAAAACTAATTTTATTCTCGAAAAATCCTAAGCTCACTTTTGTAGGGAATCGCGATTGCACTGAGCTCGTGCAACAAGCCGTTAACCTCTAGGTGTCCCTAGTAGGAGGAGTGTTGTCTTCTGAGGGTTTTCAGCGGATACTACCCACAAAATCTGATCAATTTGGCCTGTTGACTTTCACTCTTCAATTTGGTATTCTAGCAAGAAATTCTATTATCTTCAACTTAGAAATCATCAACCCGTATTTTTCACACTCACTTTTCATTTAACTTAAGATCGTATATGTTCTCCAAATTTATTAAGCTTTCAGCATTTTTTGAATTTTCCTTCTAAGGTTCCATCTCAACTTAGGAATTTTTATCATCTCTATTGAAGATATAAGCCCTATCTTTCATTCGTTTCTCTCATCCAAACCCCAATCATATACCCCTACGTGTGTGTATGTATCACCCCTACACTTGGAAATTCAATTCAAGCTATCATACTCTTGTCCATCGTCCAAAGTACTTTTAATTGATGAATTTTAGATGAAATTGCTCACACATCTTTCATACGACCGTTAATACTTCTTGAGGTACTGAATGACCGATTACAAAATGGGTTAGCGCATTTAGGCGTAATTCCTCGTCTTGCAATACCTAAGGCTTAGCAGTGACTCCCAAACCAGTTGGTCTAAGGCACTAGGTGATAAAGCACCCTTGATATATATTTTTTTCATTTTACGCAGCCTTAAGTAATTACAAAACTAGTGTTCATATTTTTTATTCACTCTTGTACTTTTATTTTATTTTCCTTCATACTAAGGATTTTAGACAAGAGCATTTCAAGGTATCCTCTACTATTCCAAATTTCAAGGTGCGTGTATGTGCTAATTGTACGGTATATATTTTCAGAATTTAGACTTAAGGTTTAGAATTATTTTTCAGACTTACACTTCAAATAAAAATTTAATACTCTTCCTTTATTTTGACTTAGCCCAAGAACTGAACTCAAAATTTGCCTATTTCTAAATAAACTACAAGAACATATATTTTCTACAGTTAAAGTTTAAGAAAGGTTATTTTTAGGATTTTTAATTTACTAAGTTTAGGATCTAGTTTTTCCCTACTATTCAACCGTCATGTTGAACTTAAGTCAAATAAGACCAAAGTTGAACATTTTTAATTTTTATAATTTTTAAAATTTTCAATTTTTATGGGTTTTAAAATAAGTATGCAAATGAAAAATTATACATATGAATGCGAATGAAGAAAGCTTACCGAGCACACCCCCAAACTTAAACTAGACAGTGTCCTCACTGTCAGGCTACACCAAGAGGGTCAAAATTGTCGGCACTCCCTTGTTTATTTTTTTATTTTTATTTTTAATTTTATTATTAACAAAAAAACAAAATATACACACACAAAAGGTCCCCCCAAATTTAAGTGCAACAATGTTTCCACTGTTAAAGCATTAAAGTTCAGAGTTAGGGAAGATAAAAAACATAGTATCAAGCTATACAAGGCCTTACACAGGCCAAAGGTTAGCACCAACCATTCAAAATTTTTATTGTTATAATGGTGTGGTTGGTGAAAGAATAGAGTGTAGAGAAAAGAAATGAGAAACACACGAGACCATGTGGAGATAGAAGCAGTATATGGTCTCGGTAGAGGAGAAGAATGGCGGAAGGGAAAAAGAAATGGTGGTGGTTCGACTTCTTCAGGTGGAGGTTGATTAATCACAAAATCCGTGTCATTTAAGAATGCGAGTTCTTCGGCGAAAATATCTTCGAAACTTTCATCGAAGGTCCGATTGAACGTTTCAATGTCAATAAGTGTCGCGCCAGAATTCAACACACTTGATTTTTCAAAAATTATGGAGGTAGGAGATTCATAAGGCTCATCTACCTTATTCTCAAAAGAGTCTAAATCAAGTTATTTTTCTAGAATTATCGAACTCAAAATATCGGATTGTGATTCATTAATACTCGCTATCATTAAAGGAAGATTAGAAGAAAAACCAAAGAAAGTGGGAGACAAAGGTGGAATACGAACTTGAGGGTGGAGATGGAGTGTATAAATTAGCACAATTTGTAATGACCGATGTGTAAAAAGCGATTGTGCTAATCCATCAACCCACTGAGATATGAGGTCAAATCCCTCAAGATTCGTGAGAAAACATGGGTACGTCGAACTTGGTAAAGCAGACATTGAAAATGAAAAGGATACGGTTTCTTGCGCGGTTGGAACGACAGAAAGGATGATGGTGATTGATTTAGGAAGTGTAACAGTTAAAGGTTCAGGAGGATGAATTGGAAAATCCGACTCATCAAACAAAACTGGTTCATCCTCAATACTATCCTCAAAATTTAGCTTATCCATGCAATTCTCATCAAATTCAAGACGCATATGAAGTTCGGGAGAAACATTTAATGTCTCAGGATGATGAATTGGAAAGAAAAACTTATCCAAATTTGTGGGTTCATCATCCAAAATATTCCCAGCGTCAATATCCTCGATCAAGTGAAAATTAAATTTCTCAGACACCTCATCAAAAGTATGGATATTAATCAATTCAGGTTCTAGAGTGGAGGTGTAGAGGTCAAAAGGATTGGTGGTGATTTCACTCGAAAGAGACCCTTTACATTCAGGTAAATCAAACACTACAAAGTCGCACAACTCATTAGACGTTTTATCTTCAACCGGTGAATCATTTGGAACACTTGATAGACATTCAAAACCGGAGTTATGGGATTCAATTGGGGATGGGTAGGTTTGATTTGGAAGTGTGTACAGCTCATTCTCACCACTCAAATTCTCAATCTGTCCAACCGCCTTATCATACATTGGAAAATTTGGAGCTAGTTGGAAACTAGGTACCAGGTCACTTGGTTGTATAAGGGCGGCCATGGACGCATTCAGATCCATCATATGTTGTCTTGACGTTACCAAAAAATCTTCCAACGACTGTTCCAGACTAGACATGGGTTGTGAAGGGATTTCAGTAAAAAATTCAAAGTTGTTTGGATTCTGAAAACTCCTAAATGGCTGTGTAGAAACAATGTCTAGAGAAGGTGCAACAGTTGGGTAAGATGGATAGGAATTGAATGGTTGGACAGTATTAGGATCAATATTTGGATAAAAAAGTGAATGGAATTGTTGATCCTAAGAACTGGAAGTGTTGAAAGGAGTGAAAGATCGGCCACAAGATTGTTCAATATATTCAGCAATAGACATGGGTTTCGATGTTACCACCAGACTCTCAAAAGGGGTATCAACATAAGAAGGTGGTGAAGGTTGAAACGGTTGATACAAAGTGGATTGCGGAGTCCAACTGTTTCTCATAGACGCGTCTATTCGATCTTTCAAAGAAATTTTGGGTATCGAGGGGTTGTCCGAAATTCGACCAAAACAATGCGCGTAGGAAGTAATGTCTGGTTGAGGGTACCAAAGTTCGGCAAGAGTTTTGCGAGGTGGGGTACCCATGATGTGATGAGAGAAAGGAGAAGAAAAAGAATGTGATATTTTTTTTTAATTTTTTTAATTTTTTTAATTTTTTAAAAAAAATAAATTGTTTGTTTTTGGAGTTTTGAAATTTTTGAAAGTGTTTTTTTTAGAAAGAGTTTTGCAAAAATTTGTACGGAACTACAGCACAATTTCAAATAACTACAGTTTAAACATGCACAATCAAACCTAGAGTTAGGGTCTCTTAAGTCAACTAGACTGCTGCTAACTATTCCAAAGGGCAAGTTGTGAGATATCCCTCAAATCGCCTCTTCACCGCCAATTGTGGCCAGGTAACCACAAGTAAGAAATGACGGATCCGCTCACGAATCACCGTGAGACGGGCCTTTTAAAATTACCTTTCCCACTTGTATAGCCTAGGCACCACAAAGTCAGGTTTAGATAAATGACCGATTGCCCACACCCTTCCTCTGTCCTAATGAGCGCGACAGTCCTTAATTGGCTGAGTCTAAATATTTTTTAATTAACTCGAGGGTGATGCATATACTTTTTATGATTTTTGGGATCTTAGGAAGGGTAATGAAATCCCCACCCAATCTGGATTGGTATTATAACCCCTTAAAAGTCCGTATTAATTATGCAAAGCAGTTAACACACCAAAAACACTTGCAAATTTTTTTTTATTTGGCAGCGCAAAGAATCCTACACAAAAACAATTTATTGAAGAGGAAGAAAAATTTTGCGCAAAGAACCCTGCAGGAAAAATTTTCAGTGGAGCTCAGGGTAGGAGAGGGGACAAATATACTTACAGAAAATTTTGGGGTGCTGACGTCAGCAGTTGACCGCGGTTCCGCGGTCAAACGCTTGAATCCGCCGCGGTTCCGCGGTGATTAAGTTGGTTTGGATCTCCAAAAATTTTCTGTTGTATGTTGTGATTCTCCTATATCTGTTCAGATCTTCTGTTTGTTGATTTGTTCACTGGCTTTTTCCAGATCTAAATCAGTCCATCTTCTTTTCCTGCGCAATTCATACAATACCTCTCAAAAAGAACAAGATGAATTTTATTTTATTTTATTTTATTTTTTTGTTTTAAAATTTTTCAATTTTTATAATTTTTAAATTTTTTATTTTTTTAACCCGAAATTACACAAAGAAAGGGACTACCGTCTCTCCGGCAACGGCGCCATTTGATTGTAGATATTTTGCGTGCGTGCGCTTTTAAAATCAAAGTTAAGAATATCACAATCAATAACGGTGTCGCTTGGTAGCTAGCCGGTTGAGTACGAGTTGGTACACAGGGAGATGGTTTCCTTTTCTTTATAGTCTAACGAGTTAATCCGATCAAGTCGGGTTTTGTTTTACGATCTAAGAATGAGATTAAATTGATTAAAAGTCTTGCTAGGGTTAGGATTATGTTAGTTTGGAAAAGGGATTCTAACCACTCTTTTCAATACCCTAATGAAGAATATAGGTGTTAGGGTAATTGTCAACAAAGTGGATTAGTACGACTAGGAAGAAACTTAGTTTCTTCCTTTTGGTCCTTGTTCGTCCTTTCTTAACTCTTAGCCATAACCTCTATTTAAATCAACCACAACCGGTCTAACTAGAGAATCACCGCTATCTTGAAGGATAGGGTGCCCTATTGAGCGGTGTGTGGTTAATTTAAATAGAGTCCTATTATAAAAATTATATGGGCAAAGAAAGGAGAAAGGGAGATTTACTTCTCTCAAACTTTCCCAATCCTAACCCTAATAAGTGAGGAATTACTCACTCATTAGGGAAGTTATGATAAGATTCATTTTTATAATTTTAAAAGACTATCTAAGTTGCAGATAATAAAAGACAGATAAAAATTCAGGAATTAAATTATGATAAAAGAATGCACGATAAAAAAAATACCTTTATTGATGACCTCTTGACGATTACAAGGAAATTAAAATTTAATCTAGAAATTAAAAAGAGGTATCTCAAAAGAGGCACCCTAGAAGAGGCACGCTTATTTGGCTTTGAGCCCTCCTATTTATAGATAGGAAAAACCCTAGCTTTACATTCTGATCTATACATGAAATTACAAAACAACCCCAAAGACAGAGTCAAAGCACCGACACCTGCACCGACACGTGCATTCCACGGCCGCGGTTCCGCGGCAGAATAGCCAGTTTGGCCGCGGATCTGCGGCCATTTGGTGGGCTCATGGGCCCATTTCTTTAGGATTTCTTCAAGTTGCTTTTATCTTCTGTTTTCTTCACTTGGTTCCTCAAAATCTTTTCTACTTTCTTTCAGATTTCCAATAGTGCAGAATTATGTGGACTTTTACCGTGAGCTTCGCTTTGAAGGTTTTTTTAATCCTGTGCTGCCCTTGTACTTTGTGCAATTGAACTGTTTGCTGATCTTCATTTGTTCCTTGAACTGTTAGACGGCATCATATTGATTCATCTATTGTTGGTTGTAGTTTCACTTTTGTAATATCTTTTCATGAATTTCACTGAATTGTTCTGAGAACCTGTAACCTGCAACTATTTAGCAGACATGGATCAAAAGCACCTATTTATTTGTAATATGATTAAGAATGGGGAATATAATAATGCAAAATTCTGATATGAACAAATACCCCCAAACTTATCTTTTGCTCGTCCCGAGCAAAACCAATTTTATTCTCGAAAAATCCTAACCTCACTTTCGCAGGGAATCGCGATTGCACTGAGCACGTGCAACAAGCCGTTAAACTTCCAGCTGTCCCTAGTAGGAGGAGTGTTGTCTCCTGAGGGTTTTCAGCGGATACGACCCACAAAATCCGATCAATTTGGCCTGTTGACTTTCATTCTTCAATTCGGTATTCTAGCAAGAAATTCTATTATCTTCAACTTAGAAATCATCAACCCGTATTTTTCACACTCACTTTTCATTTAACTTAAGATCGTATATTTTCTGCAAATTTATTAAGCTTTCAGCATATTTTGAATTTTCCTTCTAAGGTTCCATCTCAACTTAGGAATTTTTATCATCTCTATTGAAGGTATAAACCCTATCTTTCATTCGTTTCTCTCATCCAAACCCCAATCATATACCCCTACGTGTGTGTATGTATCACCCCTACACTTGGAAATTCAATTCAAGCTATCATACTCTTGTCCATCGTCCAAAGTACTTTTAATTGGTGAATTTTAGATGAAATTGCTCACACATCCTTCATGCGACCGTTAATACATCTTGAGGTACTGAACGACCGATTACAAAATGGGTTAGCGCATTTAGGCGTAATTCCTCGTCTTGCAATACCTAAGGCTTAGCAGTGACTCCCAAACCAGTTGGTCTAAGGCACTAGGTGATAAAGCACCCTTGCATATATTTTTTCATTTTACGCAGCCCTAAGTAATTACAAAACCAGTGTTCATTTTTTTTATCTCTCTTTATTCACTCTTGTATTTTTATTTTATTTTCCTTCATACTAAGGATTTTAGACAAGTGCATTTTAAGGTATCCTCTACTATTCCAAGTTTCAAGGTGCGTGTATGTGCTAATTGTAGGGTATGTATTTTCAGAATTTAGACTTAAGGTTCAGAATTATTTTTCAGACTTACACTTCAAATAAAAATTCAATACTCTTCCTTTATTTTGACTTAGCCCAAGAACTGAACTCAAAATTTGGCTATTTCTAAATAAACTATAAGGACATATATTTTCTACAGTTAAACTTTAAGAAATGTTATTTTTAGGGTTTTTAATTTACTAAGTTTAGGATCTAGTTTTTCCCTACTATTCAACCGTCATGTTGAACTTAAGTCAAATATGACCAAAGTTGAACTTTTCAATTTTTATAACTTTTAAAATTTTTCAATTTTTATGGGTTTTAAAATAAGTATGCAAATGCAAAATTATACATATGAATGCGAAGGAAGAAAGCTTACCGAGCACACCCCCAAACTTAAACTTGACAGTGTCCTCACTGTCAGGCTACACCAAGAGGGTCAAAATTGTCGGCACTCCCCTGTTTATTTTTTTATTTTTATTTTTAATTTTATTATTAAAAAAAAACATAATATATATACACAAAAGGTCCCCCCAAACTTAAGTGAAACAGTGTTTCCACTGTTGAAGCATTAAAGTTCAGAGTTAGGGAGGAAAAAAAACATAGTATCAAGCTATACAAGGCCTTACACAGGCCAAAGGTTAGCACCAACCATTCAAAAATTTTATTGTTATAATGGTGTGGTTGGTGAAAGAATGGAGTGTAGAGAAAAGAAATGAGAAACACACGAGACCATGCGGAGATAGAAGCAGTATACGGTCTCGGTGGAGGAGAAGAATGGCGGAAGGGAAAAAGAAATGGTGGTGGTTCGACTTCTTCAGGTGGAGATTGATTAATCACAAAATCCGTGTCATTTAGGAATGCGAGTTTGTCGGCGAAAATATCTTCGAAACTTTCATCGAAGTTCCGATTGAACGTTTCAATGTCAATAAGTGTCGTGCCAGAATTCAACACACTTGATTTTTCAAAAATTATGGAGGTAGGAGACTCGTAAGGCTCATCTACTTTATTCTCAAAAGAGTCTAAATCAAGTTATTTTTCTAGAATTATCGAACTCAAAATATCGGATTGTGATTCATTAATACTCGCTATCATTAAAGGAAGATTAGAAGAAAAACCAAAGAAAGTGGAAGAAAGAAGTTGAATATGAAGTTGAGGGTGGAAATGGAGTGTATAAATTAGCACAATTTGTAATGACCGATGTGTAAAAAGCGATTGTGCTAATCTATCAACCCATTGAGAAATGATGTCAATCCCTCAAGATTCGTGAGAAAATATAGGTACGTCGAACTTGGTAAAGCAGACATTGAAAATGAAAGGGATACGGATTCTTGCACGGTCGGAACAATAGAAAGGATGAAGGGGATTGATTTAGGAAGTATAACAGTTAAAGGTTCAGGAGGATGAATTGGAAAATCCGACTCATCAAACAAAACTGGTTCATCCTCAATACTATCCTCAAAATTTAGATTATCCATGCAATTCTCATCAAATTCAAGACGCATATGAAGTTCGGAAGAAACATTTAATGTCTCGGGATGATGAATTGGAAAGAAAAACTCATCCAAATTTGTGGGTTCATCATCTAAAATATTCCCAGCGTCATATCCTCGATTAAGTGAAAATTAAATTTCTCAGACACCTCATCAAAAGCATGGATATTAATCAATTCAGGTTCTAGAGTGGAGGTGTAGAGGTCAAAAGGATTGGTGGTGATTTCACTCGAAAGAGACCCTTCACAATCAGGTAAATCAAACACTACAAAGTCGCACAACTCATTAGACGTATTATCTTCAACCGGTGAATCATTTGGAACAGTTGATAAACATTCAAAACCGGAGTTATGGGATTCAATTGGGGATGGGTAGGTTTGATTTGGAAGTGTGTACAGCTCACTCTCACAACTCAAATTCTCAATCTGTTCAACCGCCTCATCATACATTGGAAAATTTGGAGTTAGTTGGAAACTAGCTACCGGGTCACCAGGTTGTATAAGGGCGGCTATGGACGTATTCAGATCCATCATATGTTGTCTTGACGTTACCAAAAAATCTTCCAACGACTGTTCCAGATTAGACATGGGTTGTGAAGGGGTTTCAGTAAAAGATTCAAAGTTGTTTGGATTCTGTAAACTCCCAAATGGCTGTGTAGAAGCAATATCTAGGGAAGGTGCAACAATTGGGTAAGATGGATTGGAATTGAATGGTTGGACAGTATTAGTATCAACATTTGGATAAAAAGGTGAATGGAATTGTTGATCCCAAGAACTGGAAGTGTTGAAAGGAGTGAAAGATCGGCTACGAGATTGTTCAATATGTTCAGCAATAGACATGGGTTTCGGAGTTACCACCGAACTCTCAAAAGGGGTATCAACGTAAGAAGGTGGTGAAGGTTGAAACGGTTGATACAAAGTGGATTGCGGAGTCCAACTGTTTTTCCTAGACGCGTCTATTCGATCTTTCAAAGAAAATTTGGGAATGGAGGGGTCGTCCGAAATTCGACCAAAACAATGCGCGTAGGAAGTAATGTCTGGTTGAGGGTACCAAAGTTCGGCAAGAGTTTTGCGAGGTGGGGTACCTATGATGTGATGAGAGAAAGGAGAAGAAAAAGAATGTGATATTTTTTTTTTTAAAGTTTTTTTAAAAATAAATTGTTTGTTTTTGGAGTTTTGAAATTTTTGAAAGTGTTTTGCAAAAATTTGTACGGAACTACAGCACAATTTCAAATAACCACAGTTTAAACATGCACAATCAAACCTAGAGCTAGGGTCTCCTAAGTCAACTAGACTGCTGCTAACTGTTCCAAAGGGCAAGTTGTGAGATATCCCTCAAATCGCCTCTTCACCGCCAATTGTGGCCAGGTAAGCACAAGTAAAGAAAGGAGGGATCCGCTCACGATTCACCGTGAGACGGGCCTTTTAAAATTACCTTTCCCACTTGTATAGCCTAGGCACCACAAAGTCAGGTTTAGATAAACGATCGATTGCCCACACCCTTTCTCTGTCCTAATGAGCGTGACAGTCCTTAATTGGCCGAGTCTAAATATTTTTTAATTAACTCGAGGGTGATGCATATGCTTTTTATGATTTTTGGGGTCTTTGGGGTCTTAGGAAGGGTAATGGAATCCCTACCTAATCTGGATTGGTGTTATAGCCCCTTAAAAGTCCGTATTAATTATGCAAAGCAGTTAACACACCAAAAACACTTGCAAATTTTTTATTTGGCAGCGCAAAGAATCCTGCTCAAAAAAAATTTATTGGAGAGGGAGAAAGATTTTGCGTAAAGAACCCTGCAGGAAAAATTTTCAGTGGAGTTCATGGTAGGAGAGGGGACAAAAATACTTACAGAAAATTTTGGGGTGTTGATGTCAGCAGTTGACCGCGGTTCTGCGGTCAAACGCTTGAATCCGCCGCGGTTCCGCGGTGGTTAAGTTGGTTTGGATCTCCAAAATTATTCTGTTATCTGTTGTGATTCTCCTCTGTCTGTTCAGATTTTCTGTTTGTTGATTTGTTCACTGGTTTTTTCCAGATCTAAATCAGTCCATCTTCTTTTCCTGCGCAATTCACACAATACCTCTCAAAAAGAATAAGATGAATTTTATTTTATTTTATTTTTGTTTTAAAATTTTTCAATTTTGATAATTTTTAAATTTTTTATTTTTTATTTATTTTTAATCCGAAATTACACAAAGAAAGAGACTATTGTCTCCCCGGCAACGGCACCATTTGATTGTAGAGATTTTGCGTGCGTGCGCTTTTAAAATCAAAGTTAAGAATACCGCAATCAATAACGGTGTCGCTTGGTAGCTAGCCGGTTGAGTACAGGTCGGTCCACAGGGAGATGGATTCCTTTTCTTTATGTTCTAACGAGTTAATCCGATCAAGTCGGGTTTTGTTTTACGATCTAAGAATGAGATTAAATTGATTAAAAGTCTTGCTAGGGTTAGGATTAGGTTAGTTTGGAAAAGTGATTCTACCCACTGCTTTCAATGCCCTAATGAAGAATATATGTGTTAGGGTAATAGTCAACAAAGGGGATTAGCACGATTAGGAAGAAACTTAGTTTCTTCCTTTTGGTCCTTATCCGTCCTTTCTTAACTCTTAGTCCTAACCTATATTTAAATCAACCACAACCGGTCTAACTAGGGAATCATCGCTATCTTGAAGGATAGGGTGCCCTAATGAGCGGTGTGTGGTTAATTTAAATAGAGTCCTCTTATAAAAATTATATGGGCAAAGAAAGGAGAGAGAGAGATTTACTTCCCTCAAACCTTCCCAATCCTAACCCTAACAAGTGAGGAATTACTCACTCATTAGGGAAGTTATGATAAGATTCATTTTTATAATTTTAAAAGACTATCTAAGTTGCAGATAATAAAAGACAGATAAAAATTCAGGAATTAAATTCAGATAAAAGAATGCACGATAAAAAAAATACCTTTATTGATGATCTCTTGATGATTACAAGGAAATTAAAATTTAATTTAGAAATTAAAAAGAGGCATCTCAAAAGAGGCACCCTAGAAGAGGCACACTTATTTGGCTTTGAGCCCTCCTATTTATAGATAGAAAAAACCCTAGCTTTACATTCTGATCCATACATGAAATTACAATACAACCCCAAAGACCGAGTCAAAGCACCGACACCTGCACCGACACGTGCATTGCACGGCCGCGGTTCCGTGGCAAAATAGCCTATTTGGCCGCGGATCCGCGGCCATTTGGTGGGCTCATAGGCCCATTTCTTCAGGGTTTCTTCAAGTTGCTTTTATCTTCTATTTTCTTCACTTGGTTTCTCAGAATCTTTTCTACTTTCTTCTAGATTTCCAATAGTGCAGAATTATGTAGAGTTTTACCGTGAGCTTCGCTTTGAAGTTCTTTTTAATTCTGTGCTGCCCTTGTACTTTGTGCAATTGAACTGTTTGCTGATCTTCATTTGTTTCTTGAACTGTTAGGCGGTATCATATGGATTCATCTATTGTTGGTTGTAGTCTCACTTTTGTAATATCTTTTCATGAATTTCACTGAATTGTTCTGAGAACCTATAACCTGCAACTATTTAGCAGACATGGATCAAAAGCACCTATTTATTTGTAATATGATTAAGAATAGGGAATATAATAATGCAAAATTCTGATATGAACACACATATAGAGATTCTGCATGAACTTCATTGCATATCATTACTTGTTGTGCTTGGACTTGTACCCATTGGACACTGCACTATTATTGACGGTTCATGGTGCACGAGCACAATTGTATGCCACACACTTCGTCGATAATTGCCATGACAAGAACAACACACATACATATTTGATATTGTATGAATAGTAACATTGAGACATTGATTCTGATTCCATCGTGCATATGAGATATAGCATACATGTATACCTACATGCTTACATATATACCTTGCTATACCTACATGACTACACATATACCTAGAGGGTATTACATCATTATTGACAGGTGTATACACATATGAGATATAGCTACATGTACACCATGCACATATACTTACATGTACACCTATATACCTAGATATAGCTACATATATACATAGAGGGTATTACATCATTATTGACAGGTGTATACACATATGAGATATAGCTACATGTACATCATGCACACATACTTACATGTACACCCATATACCTTGATATAGTTACACATATACCTAGAGGGTATTACATCATTATTGACAGGTGTATACACATATGAGATATAGCTACATGTATATCATGCATACATACTTACATGTACACCCATACACCTTGATATAGCTACACATATACCTAGAGGGTATTACATCATTATTGACAGGTGTATACACATATGAGATATAGCTACATGTACATTATGCACATACTTACATGTACACCCACTTAATTTGCTAGAGCTACATATACCCCTATGTGGTAATGTATTGTCATTGACATGGAGACATCGATTCTTATGCTATTGCGCATATGAAATGCATCATACATATATGCTTACATATAGATACACATTGTAGGGTTCTTGGGCACAACAACAAGGTTTCACTAGGCATCAAGCATGCCGTATTTAAAAATTTAGTGTGCCAAACAACCCTAACCTAGGATCTAACTAGGGAATTAGGGTTAGAAACAACAAGTAAACAACTTTACTTCTATGTGAATGAGGAATACAACCTTTGTAGACCGGTCCTTCACTTCTAAAGCTCCGTGTAGTAGTCCCTTCGCTGCGAGTATCGATCTCCCGAACTCTAGTATGGGTTCTCCCGGAGAAATGAACAAGCTTGCTCGAAGTCTTCGAGGCCGAAGATGATCTACGTCGAGGAGACTGAAGCTCATGCTACTTCTTCACTAATTGTGAAATTAGTGAAGCAAACACCCTAAACTAAATGGCAAGTAGTAGAGGATGATGAAGCAGGAAGTGGGCTCTCTTTAGATTTATTTTTCTCACAATATTTTCTCACCTTGAGAAAAGCTAGTAAGCTTTTCTCATGAGGAAAAAGAAGCTCATGTGAAGAGATGAGAGAATGAACTCATGAGGTGAGAATGGCAATCATGGGTGAGTTAGCGTTATACACTAACTAATGTAGAGAATAAACCATGGCTTAATTATAATGGTTAGGTTAATAAATATGTTTAGTAAAACAAAATTAGTGGACCAAGTCAATGCATCCATAAGCTTCTCAAAGCTTCATGCATGTGACCAATTAACCACTAATTTGGATTTATTTTAAATATTTAAACCCTACATTATAATTAGTATGGTGTAAGTCTCATACACCCATGTAGTGTGTATCAACAACCATGACACAAAAGTTGTACATTAATATATATCACATATACACTAATGCACACATGTGAGAAAAGAAATCATAAGTGAGCTAATATTTGTTAATGTAATCTAGTATATCTAATATACAATTATACATTAAATTATTAAATCAACACTTGATTTAATAATCCGGCTATATCACATATAACCGACTAATATCAAATGCAACAACTTATCGAATCAACACTTAGTCCGATAATCTGGCTATATCACATATAACCGACCGATATTACAAATCGCGAGAATAGAATATGGTATTACATATGCGCATCAATCTCGGTCCCGCACATATCACATATGTGCTCCTACTCTGTTTCGCATGAACCAGGAAACCTCTGTGTAGGACTCTAAAGACTCATCAATACTCTGGCAGCAGGTGATGATCATATCAAACACCCACAAGCCGAAAGCGGTCTGCCAAACGTAACGGCCACCCGGGTATTGAGCGATTAGAAGATCAACAAGTAAGCCTGCTCATACTCCTGCGAATCCAATCAGTAACACTACCGTATAGTTCGGTCTCTTCGTCTGATATGTCGCATATCTCCTCTAGGGGTGGTAAACGTCAGACCCCAGTAACTCGATAAGTCGTGCCGATATGAGGCTCATAACAGGTCGAGAAACTACTGGTAACACTTACCAGTAAATCTCTGAAACAGCCCTGGCCAGGGACTTCATGTTATAACCAATCGAGCACAGCGCAACATCAACCCTCAATACCGGGAGAGACGAATCCCCTCCTATAGCTCATTTCCTCCATGTGACTCGGGACTGTACCCAAAAACCACCGTTTTGCACGTTCTCTTGAACGTGGTAAGATGGAAATCAAAGCACAGTGGGAATCACACAAGACTCTATGACGATCTCGGGTCAACAGACTAACCTGTACCAGTGTCACCAGAGAACTGCCATCTGACGTGAAGTATAATACCATCTGAGAGTTCTTGGCGAGTCCGTCCAGTGTACCCAGTCTCCACTGAGCACCCGTATACTATCTCTGATGTCAAACACTAATGGATATGGGATCATCCATCGCCCATATACATGGGTCGAGAAGCTACATGCTAGTCTACTCTGGTATATCGATGCTCCGTCTCGATACACCCATGAATAGGGACATTAAAGGATGTACTCTCAGACTACCATTGTCCCACTAGTATGATCTGCATCATAATCTAGGTAGTCAAGTACACATCTTAAAGGTTTTACCAACATGTAACAGAGAGACAATCAGTGTACATGTTAAGATAAAGTGAAACCAGATAGCATACTATCATGTCGAGGAAGAAAGTCCTTCTTATATATGTCCAAGCATCCACTACAATATACATCTCATGTATAGTAATGGCTTCTAGGGCATACATATAACTAACAATCTTCCACTTGTACTAGGGCCATCATATAGCAGTGGTTGAAGTATCTCATATTCAACAATCCCATAAAAGTCTCTCTCTGGGAAAAGGCCTTTGTGAGTGGATCCTCCATGTTGTCCTCTGAGTCTACTCTCCTAATCTCGATCTCCTGGAGATCAACCATCTCCATGATCAGGTGATACTGTCTTAGAATATGTTTGGATCACTGATAGGACGGGGTTCCCAGGCCTAAGCCACAACTCCATTGTCATACAATGGTAGGAACGAAGTTCATCTCATGAACTAATATACACTAAGACTTCCTCTTTGGTAGCATCTTTGGTAGCGATGTATCCATCCTTTATCGTCTAGTTTGCCACGGTATCTAGCTTGGAACTCTTCCAACATACCGTCCCTCCACTAAAGGTAAAGACAATGCCTGTGACTGACATTCAGTCTATCTTACCACCCTGTAAGCTATCCAGTGATTCTCCCAAAGATCGATTGATACCATCTCACTATACCTAGTGAGAATCCTAACATCCACTTAAATCTATCTCATAGATCCAAAACCTAGGATTTAGGAGGTATCACCTTGATCCTATATGGAGAATCAATGTGATAAGAGGAGATTGACCGAGTGTAGCATAGGAAACACCTTTCCTATCAAGAGTATGTCATCCACGTACAATACGAGGAAGACCACCTTACTCTCTACTGCCTTTTCGTATATACAAGGTTCATCTACCATTTTGATGAAGTCAAACTCTTTGACTATCATATCAAAATAGATGTTCCAACTCCGCGATACCTGCTTTAACCTGTAAAGCAACTTGCACACGTTTCCGCTGCTCCCACTGTTTACGAAGCCCTCTGGCTGTGTACTTATAGACGCTTTCTTCTAAATTAGTATTTAGAAAAGCAGTCATGACACCCAACCGCTAGATATCGCAGTCATGGTATGTAGCAATAGCAAGTAGGATCTGGATGGACTTAAGCATAGCTATTAGAAAAGGTTTCATCATTATCCATACCTGGTCGATGACGAGAACCTTTTACAACATGTCTAGCTTCGAAAGTCTCAACTTTTTAATCTACATCAAGTAATCTTCTAAAGATATACTTGCTCCTGATGGGGTTTTAACCCTTCAGATATAGCAAACAAAGTCCATACTTTGTCGGTGTACATGGATTCCATCTCAGATCGCATAGCATCCAGCCATTCTTACAGAGTCCTCACTCTTGATGGCCTGCTCGAAATTAGTTGGGTCATTATCTTATGATGCAATCCTCGCTTCCACTGTCATAGAGAAAACCGAAGTATCTCTCAGGTGGGTGAGGAACCCTACCAGATCGGCAGAGAGGCTGGGGTTCGTTGGGAGCTATTGAATCCTCCGGTTTTACCAAATCATCAGCTGTAGTTTGTATAGCTGGAACTCCTTCCAGTTCTACCTCATGACTACAAATTTGTTTCCAAAATAAATTCCTTTTCTAAAAAGGTGGCATGTCGAGAAATAAAACACCTTTTGTTTCTCGGTGTGGTAGAAGATATTCCCTTGTGAATGCTTGGGATATCCAACAAATTTCCACAGAACTGACCTTGCCTCGAGCTTGTCCGGATTTTGCTTTTGATATAGGCCGGACAACCCCAAATCTTAACTTACTTAAGACATGGGCTCTTCCCATACCATATCTCATATGGAGCGGTAGGCACCTGATTTGGTTGGAACCCTATTCAATAGGTATGCAGCTTCTTAAGTGCATAACCCCCAAAAGGAAATAGGCAACTCAGTAGTACTCATCATAGAGCGCACCATATTCAATAGGGTGCGATTGCTCCGCCTCGATACACCAACGTGCTGTGGTGTATACGGAGGAGTAATGCTGAGAGAGAATCTCATTCTCCTTTAGAATAGTCCAGGGTCTCCGTGCTCAAGTATTCTCCTCCCTGATCACATCAAAGGATGTAATACTTATACCCATTTTGGTTCTCTACTTCTGACTTATATTCATTGAATTTCTCAAAATCTTCAGACTTGTGTTTCAACAGGAACATATGTACGAATCTTGAGAGATCATCACTGAATGTAATGAAGTACAAACAACCGATCCTGGCATGTATAGACAGGGGACTTACATACATCATTATGTATCAGTCCCAAAAGTTCACTAACTCTTTCTCTGTTTCCAGTAAACGGAGCTATGGTCATTTTATATTTGTGACATGACTGGCAAGTTTCACAAGATATAAATTCAAACTAATTTAAATATGCATCATAATGTAACTTAGCTAGTCGGGTCGTATTGATATGACCTAGTCTATAATGCCTCAAGAAGGATTCGTTTATTTCTGAACTCTTCCTCTTGTGTGTATGTTCTGTACGATAAGAACTCTAGTTTGATTTAGAACGTATATGCTTTTAGATAACGTGCCTGAACCGACCAACTCTTGATATAGGAAATGTTCAAAACATTATCCAACAATACAAAATTATATCTTTCTTTACTAAATAAAGAGACTGATATAATGTTGTATATCAGGTTCGGTATCTGATAACACTCGTTCAGAATCAATGTATTTGGTAATACAAGGTGATAACCACCAACAGACTTGGCTGCAACAATTGCACCGTTTCTAACTCTTAAAACTTATCACCCATTCTCAGTTCTTTACCTTTCTGTAACCCATGTAACAGATTACATTTGCGGGATCCTGATCCAGTATCTCATACTCAGAACGTAAAGGACACTGAGAAACAGTTCTCTGTAATGAACACACCCGTAGAAGATGCATCATCATGCACTTTCTTCATTTGGGCGGCACGGGAATCCTGGTAATCCCCTATTTCCTGCTCGGTCTTATAACAATTATAAGTTGGAGCGGGACCAACGTTCCCCAGCTCAGTATAATAAGCGGGTTCGGTCAATACATCCATATTATTATCTTGATTAAGGCGTGACATGGTCGCTACCTAGAGAGAGAGAGAAGAAAACTCTCAGCGTATACTCTTGCAAGATTAGATTGGTTATTATTTAATCTAATCAGGATGGCTCCCACTGTTTTTATCAAATCTTCCTTCAAACCCTAAAAGGAAAGACTAGCCGGGATTAATTACACCCTACAAGTTCGCCAATTTTTCAGCCAGGCCAGTGCCGGTACTTTGAGGGAGGTTCCCCGTGCTTTCGCACGGACCTAATTAAAATAAACCTTGTTTTCCCAGGGGCGTAACCCCGTTGACACCTTTCTAGACACCTACTTGATCGGCTAATTGTAAAGTGCAAAACTCTCTCAGGAGTAACTCTTACTCGCAGTGGGTATCGGGATCCAACTATCTCATAGAAGTTATGCAATCTCATTGCAAATTTCAATACTTGAAATTCCCGATAATTTTGCCCCAAGCGATCTATGACCTTGACAAGGTCAACAAACCATAGACCGCAAGTCAAGTTCAACCCGTCATTTCTTGATTGAATTAAACCCACCCGCACGACCCTTGACAAGGTCAACAAGGTCATACGACTACCTTAATCCAATCGCATCATATTCTAGCAAATAAGTACTAATCAGCTACCGCACACTACGCCTTGACAAGGTCAACAAACGCAACACGAATACTAACTACTACTTATCTGAAACGACGGAGGGCTACGACAGGTTTTTAAGAAAACCTTTTGCGTAATGAACTTGATATCGTTGTAGAATCAAATGATTTAAATTGGAGTGTTTTTGAGGATTTTGCTAGTTTCGCTAAAGAGGTCACTCCCAGTGAAGGGATTTCGGCTCTTTCCTTATCGAATAAGGTGCTGGATATTCTATAAGGAATACCGCTATGCAAAGCAAGAACTAGAAAAGCAATCAAAATACGAAACCGAGGGTTGTAGCATCTGCCAGTTATTGCTAAAGAGGTCACTCCTGGTGAACGGATCTCGGCTCTTTCCTTATTGAATAAGGTGCTGGATATTCTACAAGGAATACCGCTATGCAAAGCAACAACTAGAGCTACCTGTTTTTGAAAATTCGATTCCACAACATCATTAGGTTTATTTTCTTTCATTAATCTCATTAATGAAGTCCCATCATTTAAGTTACCTAAACATCACAAATAAATACAATGTACGCTTATGCCATCCGCATTCGTCTCGATGTCCCGTCATGCACCGTTAGATTAGGTAACTAACGGCGGAGCGGGGCAGGGCTAGCACGGGTGTAAAATATAAGCAACGTCTATATAATATATCATATATACTATATACAGTATCTATCTCAACATATCAAATGATCACATCACAGATATCGCAGCAAAAAACAACATATGAAATATTTGATATGCTAGGATTTCCGGGTTTTATATTAAATCTGTATAAAACACAGATTCAACGGTCGTGATGAATAGCCAAACCCACATCCCTAGTGTAACGTTTCTGAAATCGTTATGCGAATTTTTCCGTTTTAGGGTAAAATAGTCGGTATTTTCCGTTTTAACCCGATAGTGATCAAACTTCTGTATAGACTTGTTTGCAACTAGTTTTACTAGAATGAAGCTAGTTTGCGGGTTTTGTGGGTCACTTGGAAGTTTTGGTTCACTTTGAAATTTTTTCCCTAATTAAATTATTATTTTAAGTTGTTAATTATGCACTTAATTAGTGGTAATTACAATTTTGGCTTGGGTTAATTACTTAAAGTGTGAATCTATGCTAATCTAATCACTAGTTTTAGCTTAATCCATCCTTGCATAATATCTAGATATTTGTGGTTAAAGAAAATTATTTTTAAAGGAAAAGAATGAGGTGGCTTTGGATAATATTGTATTAATGAGCATTTATTGTCATTTTTAGAAAGATATTTCCATTTTTCTCACAAAACCCCCCCTCACTTGCATCATGGCCGAACCCTCCATTTCTGCCCTCACTTTTCTTTGCTCCATTTTCATTATTCCAAGCTCACAAAAATCATCAAAAATCAACAAATATTCACACAAACTCATAAATTAATCCATACCCACAATTCTTCATCTCCAAACTAGCTTGGATCTTCACTAAAGACTTCATTTTGAATGATAAAGTTTGGGTTTTGTTGCTAAAATTGTGACCTAGTTTGTGAGGTATAATCCTAACCCTAATCCTTTATTGTTGCTTAATTCATTAAGCTAGATATTTAAGTGTTTTAATATAGCTTCAATTTCATGTTTAGAATATTCATGATAATTATTATGAAAATCAAGTTAGGGTTTTGATTTGTTAAAGCGGTTAATCTTGAAGTGTAGACTTAGATAACCTAATCATTTTGTGAGAATGATATTTGTTAAATTTCTAATTTGTCTAATTGAGATAATTAGCAAACTAGGTTTTAATAAAACATGTTTTGGGTGAGATTAAAATGGTAGTAAAGGTTTGGATGACTTAATTAAGCCGCTTTGTGTGATTGTGATCACTAGATCGTTTAAAACATCTAGTTTTGTGTTAAAATGAGCTAAAATGATATAAATTGCTTACTAGTTTTTGGTAATAATTAGACGTGGGTTTTAATGGACATGGTGATTATGTATAAATTTTTATCTACGATAATTATTGTGATGTGAATGAGTAATGGTGCGATTGGATTTTTGGCGTGGCAGTTTTCATGTATAGCGATCCTAATTAGGGTTTTGGCTATATTTTCTGGTATTGGGATTTTTTGGTTTTGCTACTGGATATTGTATTTGGTCGTTGGACGTTTGTACGTCAACGACGAGGTTTTTTTGGTTGTTTTGCATGCGTAGGCTATAGGTTCTAACCTATGAGCGCATCGCGTGCCGTTCTTGGATTTCGTAATTTAATGTTAATAGCTTTGCGAATTCCTATTGATTGTAGATATCTTCGCGTGGATTCCGTGACGACGAAGCGCATCGACTACGGCTAAGCGAGGAGTTTAGCAGGTGAGTAGATTTATGTCTACGGGGGAAGTCGGGTGGATGGCGTACAGCACCCCCGCAAATATTGATATGGAATATCGTTTGATTATTTTATCCTGATAAATGATATGTGACGGACATGATTGTAGGATTTACAAACGATAATATGATAGAAGTTGATGCTAATGGACATTTGACATATGAGAATATGGAATGATAAGTGAATCATGATGGCTACAAATTGAAAGAGAACAAGTGTGACGTTTAAATATGTGATGCGAGATATTAATGTGATGAAAGAGTATACGATGTGATATGATGACTTAGTGTGATATGTCATTTTATGGATTCGAGTCGATATGAGATTGTTGATACCTTTGTAGGTCCCCTGATACGAGATAGACATGGATGTGACCTGAGAGATAGGTATATTTATATGGATAATGTGTTGCATTTTGAGTGGTATGCCGTACGAGACTTAGATCCGTACCCCGATGTTGTATAGGTTGATAGAATCCCTATTTGTTTAACGCTACCGTACGATGGATTTACCGTACGCGATGAGTTTTATCTGTTGATTTATCCATACCCTTGTTTAGAGGAGGCCGTACGATGGATTGTACCGTACGTGATGTTGTGAGGCTGGATGCCAATTGATGGATTCACCGACTCGGATATATTGTAGACACGTATACCTTATAGCTTTTAGCTGATGATGTACTTTATGCTACGATCATGTTATTCTCATTGCATTAAATATACCTGTGCTAGTACACCTACACCATTATCGATGATGCGTATGTTACACTTACACAGATTTGCCAGTTCACACACCTTCATCATCGATAATTGCCATGTCACTACACAGTAGAATTGCTACATCATGCCATGATATATTTGCTATGTTCATATCACTGTTCCACGTTGCATGAGATATACGGACATACTTGCATCCTGTTATATGTTGCATACATACTGACATGTACACCCACATATCTTGCTATAGGTGCATATACCCCTAAGTGGTATTGTATTGACATGTGATATTAAGACATTGGTTATTGTGCTATTGCGCTTATGAAATGCATCATACATACTTGCTTACATGTGGATACTTATATCTTGCTATAGTTACATGTACACCTCATATGATGCTGCACTTAATTTCGGAGGATTTGGAAACCGCATGATATATTTTAAAAGCTGGATTCATTTAAAAGAGCGGTTTTCCCTTAATACGCTCACATTGCTGTTTTATGTTGCATATATCAGTTTTCATAGAGTTACGCATTGAGATATGGATTTCAAGTGTCGATGTTAGGCACTTATATTCCGAGAGATTTATGGATTTTGGACACCGATACGTGGAACACAGGTGTCGAGGTTGGACACTTAGTTTCGAGGAACGTATGAATATGAGAAAACCGATATGTGGAACACAAGTGTCGAGGTTGGACACTTGGTTTCGAGGATCGTATAGATATCAGAAAACCGATACGTGGAATACAAGTGTCGAGGTTGGACACTTAGGTTTCGAGGAACGTATGAATACAAGGATTTACGTGTCGATGCTAGACACGGGTTTCATGATGTTTCGAGTGTCGAGGTTAGACACTCAGGTTTCCATGATTTTGTTGTGTCGCGAGGGACACACGTTGATTTATATCCTCATATTTACCTGCATATGCTTTTTATGATATTTACATGCAGGAGTTTTTGTGTCAGTGGGTGACACGTGGACGAAATCCACAGCATACATGCATTGATTATATTGTTGGACGAGATCCACTTGCATACATGCATTGATTATTGTTGGATGATATCCACTTGCTGTTAGGCATTTATTATGTGTTGGCACATATGCAGATACGGTCACCCTAGATATCATAGTATTACCTTTATGATATAGTTGACCTAGGAATCGTTGTTTATTTCGATTTCTACCTGATGATGTTTTTCTGTTCACGAGTTGGCAACTCACTCCCCGTTGTGCCACAGTTCTTGCAGGTTGACCGCATGGATCAGTTGCGGCATCGCTGGCATACAGCTGTTTTTCGGGTGACTTGCTTTTGGTTGGTGGTATATGTTGGATCGTGCCCCTCTTGTTTTCATTATTCATATTGTATCTAGTCACTCCATCAAATTCAAAAACTAGTTATTGCATATGTTGCAGACTTAGAAGACTTGTAGTTGCGAGACTTGAGCGATGGGTTTTATGTTTGCTTTTGGGGTTGATGTCTTACTTTACTTTTCCTTGTGTAGATCTTCGCCGTTGGGCGTCTTATATTTATATTTATGCTTTTGGTGGTTGTTTCCGCCGTTGGGCGTGATTTGCTCCTGTTTGGGGATACTTTATTATATTCTATGTTGTACTCATTTTCGGGGTTAGTTTTTATAAGGGAGGTGCTGCCCAAATTTTTCAAAAGACAAAATATGTTTTACTATACCTTTATTTCAAGCTTCACATCTTTACTTCTTAAAAAGGTTTAGATTTCTGGGTTTCAGCTTACTTGAATTACGTTACGCCTGTAGACGTCGCGTGATTTAAGTGCTGGTCACGAGCTAATATTTGGGGTCGTGAAACCTAGACCCCTACGAGAGCGGCAATCAATCCTACCAATTTTAGAGTTAGGAGACCCGGTCTCGACTCCTCGAGATGGTCTCCCACTGGACCCTAGAACCCGGTTACTTGTGTTCCCCGGCTTGGGTCTATCCTAATGCGGAAAAGTAAATAATATACAATGGTGACATCATCCTCAACACGGAAGTGCCCCAATAAAAGAATATTACATACAAGCTTTTACATGAATGAAAATGAAAAACTCCCATCTCACATAAAAAACCCGGCTATTCAGAACACGACAATCCAATACAACATATCACAACAACATATAACATCATATGTTATTAATGTAAGTAAATATGTGTATCCCAATTATCGTTGGCATATAGCACCGAAACCGGCGATACACCACATATTACACTTACGGTCACAGAAAAGAAAGTGAAAAACTACAACAATTGGAATCCGCAACCACCTTAGACATCATAAACCCAATATATCACATACAATGGATTTCATGCCTAACCAAATGAATTCTTTAGACATCGCATGCCTAACAATTATAAACCCTGCATTTTAGTCTCGATATTGAAAACACTTTCCAATAACGTGTCGGGTAATTCAACAAGATTCCCGATAACCTGATCGAATACTCGTCGGAAACTTTAATAGACGGCCACACCCCCCAATGCCATCGACGAAGTGCACTAAGGCGGAATACCGTTGCCGCAAGCACTCGAACGGATGCTTTTGGCGACGGGGTTCTCCTACAGTTACTTGGTCGGGGCTATGGGGCGTGGCTATCTAGTAAGATTACCCGGCGAGTATCCGCGTAATCTACGTGATTGCGACAGACTTTTGATCAACATCAAAATCCCGTGGCAACCGATCAAATGAGACTAAACTGCTAGATTTATAAAATTCAAACTAGTTATCTCATAACTAATTATGTGGATTCCAAATATTACATCACAATCACAGAAAGCTAGGCGAAGTTAGATAATTCGATCGATGCAACGAATTCCCAAAAATTCCCAGAGAGCTCAACACTTGAGCACTGTTAAAGTTAACTAGAGACATGCCACAGTACCTACAGACCAATAGCTGAAGGGCTGGACCCAAGCCTCTCAAGTGGCGCCGCGAATCCGCGGTCACTTAGATGAGTTATTGAATGGCCAAGTCATTGAAAAGCCTAGATTCGATTGTTTTCTAAGAATGTTGAGTCGGGGTTTCGTTCTTCAGTTGTGTCCATATAATTCCCTGCATGATTTTCTAAGTATTTTTAACATAGAAAAATCCAAATTTTTGAAAAATTTCCAGAGAGGGGGTATAATCGGGTTTTCGAAGTTTCGATCGGACTTTAAACTTCGTCTAGACAACGCCTAATACTCTAGCTTGGCTCTGATACCACTGTAGGGTTCTTGGGCACAACAACAAGGTTTCATTAGGCATCAAACATGCCGTATTTAAAAATTTAGTGTGCCAAACAACCCTAACCTAGGATCTAACTAGAGAATTAGGGTTAGAAACAACAAGTAAACAACTTTATTTCTAAGTGAATGAGGAATACAACCTTTGTAGACCGGTCCTTCACTTCTAAAGCTCCGTGTAGTAGTCCCTTCGCTATGAGTATCGATCTCCCGAACTCTAGTATGGGTTCTCCCGAAGAAATGAACAAGCTTGCTCGAAATCTTCGAGGCCGAAGATGATCTACATCGAGGAGACTGAAGATCATGCTACCTCTTCACTAATTGTGAAACTAGTAAATCAAACACCCTAAACTAAATGGTAAGTAGTAGAGGATGATGAAGTGGGAAGTGGGCTCTCTTTAGATTTATTTTTCTCACAATATTTTCTCACCTTGAGAAAAGCTAGTAAGCTTTTCTCATGAGGAAGAAGAAGCTCAAGTGAAGAGATGAAAGAATGAACTTATGAGGTGAGAATGGCAACCATGGGTGAGTTAGTGTCATACACTAACCCATGTAGAGAATAAACCATGGCTAAATTATAATGGTTAAGTTAATAAATATGTTTAGTACAACAAAATTAGTGGACCAAGTCAATGCATCCATAAGCTTCTCAAAGCTTCATGCATGTGACCAATTAACCACTAATTTGGATTTAATTTAAATATTTAAACCCTACATTATAATTAGTATGGTGTAAATCTCATACACCCATGTAGTGTGTATCAACAACCATGACACAAAAGTTGTACATTAATATATATCACATATACACTAATGCACACATGTGAGAAAATAAATCATAAGTGAGCTAATATTAGTTAATATAATCTAGTATATCTAATATACAAATATACATTAAATTATTAAATCAACACTTGATTTAATAATCCGGCTATATCACATAAACCGACTAATATCAAATGCAACAACTTATCGAATCAACACTTGGTCCGATAATCCGGCTATATCACATATAACCGCCCGATGTCACAAATCGCGAGAATAGAATGCGGTATCACATACGTGCATCAATCTCGGTCCTACACAGATCACATATGTGCTCCTACTCTGTTTCGCATGAACCAGGAAACCTATGTGTAGGACTCTAAAGACTCGTCAATACGCCGGCAGCAGGTGATGATCATATCAAACACCCACAAGCCGCAAGCGGTCTGCCAAACGTAACGGCCACCTGGGTATTGAGTGATTAGAAGATCAACAAGTAAGCCTGCTCATACTCCTGCGAATCCAATCAGTAACACTACCGTATAGTCCGGTCTCTTCGTCTGATATGTCGCATATCTCCTCTAGGGGTGGTAAACGTCAGACCCCAATAACTCGATAAGTCATGCCGCTATGAGGCTCATAATGGATCGAGAAACTACTGGTAACACTTACCAGTAAATCTATGAAACAGCCCTGGCCAGGGACTTCATGTTATAGCCAATCGAGCACAGCACAACATCAAACCTCAATACCGGGAGAGACGAATCCCCTCCTATAGCTCATTGCCTCCATGTGACTCGGAACTATACCCAAAAACCACCGTTTTGCACGTTCTCTTGAACGTGGTAAGGTGGAAATCAAAGCACAGTGGGAATCACACAAGTCTCTATGACGATCTCGGGTCAACAGACTAACCTGTACCAGTGTCACCAGAGAACTGCCATCTGACGTGAAGTATAATATTATCTGGGAGTTCTCGGCGAGTCCGTCCAGTGTACCCAGTCTCCACTGAGCACCTGTATACTATCTCTGATGTCAAACACCAATGGATATAGGATCATCCATCGCCCATCTACATGGGTCGAGAAGCTACATGCTAGTCTACTCTGGTATATCGATGCTCCGTTTCGATACACCCACGACTAGGAACATTAAAGGATGTACTCTCAGACTACCATTGTCCTACCAGTATGATCCGCATCATAATCTAGGTAATCAAGTACACATCCTAAGGGCTTTACCAACATGTAACAGAGAGACAATCGGTGTACATGTTAAGATAAAGTGAAACCAGATAGCATACTATCATGTCGAGAAAGAAAGTCCTCCCTATATATGTCCAAGCATCCACTACAATATACATCTCATGTATAGTAATGGCCTCTAGGGCATACATATAACTAACATACATATCTGGCTATACCGACCTAGTTACACATATACCTTGCTATAGCTACATGTTCACATTTATATGATATTGCATTGGACTTGGGAGAAATTGGGAACCACATGATATATTTAATAACTGGATGCACTTAAATAGCGGTTTTTCCTTTATATGCTCGTATTACTGTTTCATGTTGCATATATTATATTTCATTGATTTACGCATTGAGATATGGATTTCATGTGATTTATGGATTTAAGAACCGTGGGGGTATTTCAAGAAATTATGTATTGTTTGAAAACCCGGTTTCTCTTGATATAATATTTCAGTGTGTCCACCATGAGATTTCTCAGTTCTGAGACTTGTGTTTAGATACCCGATTCGAGGAGCGGATAGGCACCGTCTGCGGGTACATGGTGGACCCGGTATGGTTCCCCGGGACAAGAGGTGATTTTCGTGGTATAGTGAAGGGTTACACTAGTGCCCCGGCCAACTGCCGTGGCCAAATGCGGAACAAAATTTTTACTACGATACAAAACTTGGCGCTAGAATAAACCTTAAACTGAATCTTTACCATAAACCTAGTTAGCACAAAAGAGTTCTATCTACTATGATAAAAAGTTATACCTAAAGCTTGAACTCCTTCTCTTCTTGTGTTGCTTCTCTTTGTTGTGAGCTCCTTGGAGTGGCGTAGATGGCTCCTCCTTACCGTCTTCTCTATGCCAAAGAAAGATCCACCCAAAGGCCTCTACCTTGAGCTCCAACCTCTATCGTGAAGTAACTAAGGTGTTTGGTGTGCTAGACTAAGAACCCTAGAGTGAGTAGAGAATTGTTTTGGTGGTTTTATCTCACAATGCTCTTGATTTTCAACTCATGAAACAAGAGAGCCTTGAGAGAGGAAGAGGAGAGAGCAAGCAAGTGAGAGAATGTATCATGATAAAATGAGGTGTTTGCTCTCATATGATGGAAAAAGAATAATGATAATTTTAATTAGGATAATTGTCATGGTTGATGTTGATTTGACCATTATCATGTCATAATTAATGCTAAGCACAAAATATCTCATGCTTAACAAAAATATCTAAGTCAACAAAAGTCAACAAGTCAAATGGTCAAACCAATTAACCATGATATAATTATCTCTAATTAAAACTCATTAATCAATTTCCTCCACCTCATTATGGTTTTAATCAAGTCAATGGTCAAAACCCTAATGAGGTTTCTCTGCCTCTGTCAACAGTATATACATACCCGCATCCGTGTTCCGAGGAACACGAATACAATGAGACCGAACCAACCTAAAACCAAATACCAGGATCTGGCTTAAACCAAAGCCCACTAGTAACAACTGCCCGAACACCAAACACGCACAAGTGCACGTATGTGAATGGACCCTGTCGTAAAAACCATACGACCTCTACTACGTTTCGTCCAAAGGTGAACAACCCTCTGTGTGGGACTCTAAAGACTCGACACTACGCTGGCAGTGGGTTTAACCACAGACCGCAAGCGGTACTAGCTGTATGTAACGGTCCCCAGGTAAATGTCGATAAGAAGACCAAAGAGGTGAACTCATCCGAACTCTTACTGAGCCTGAATGTGACAATCTCTGTACAGTCTAGTCTGTTAGTCTAAGAGCATCGCATGTCGGGCCTAGGGGACGGTAAACGTCAGACCCATAATAGCGGTACAAGTCGTGTCGGAGTGTAGCCTAGAACACCCTGAGAAACTACTGAAAACACTACCAGTAAATCTCGCTTGCCCTGGCCAGGGACTTTGTGTAATGGCTCTCCTAGACACAGTGCGATATCAACCTCTAATACCGGGAGAGACGAATCGTATCTAACCGCCACTGCCTCTAAGTGCTTCGGGACTGCACCCAACTACTACCTGTTTGCATGACTCAATAGAGCTGTGGTAGGGTAGCAATCAAAGAACAGTGGGAACACACTTGAGGCGAAGTAGCAGTGTCAAGTCAACGTACTAAGCTGTACTCATGTCACCTAGGAACTGCTACCTGACGATAGGTATAATACCAACCAACAGTTCCCAACGAGTCCTGTCCAGTGTACTCGCAACCTAACGAGCACTTGCATACTATCTTCAGTACGACGTACTGATTGCTGTAGGACAGACCATCTCCCCTGCTGGGATAAGAAGTGTATGCACTAGTCTACTCTGGAGTATCGATGCCCTGTCTCGATAATCCTACGACTAGGGACCTGTATAAGGATGTGCTTATAGACTACCCAGCCCCCACTAGTGTGATCACTATCACAATGCTGGTAGTCAAGCAAAGATCCTAAGGGCTCCATCAATATGTATTAGCGATATGTTAAAAGAAATATATACACATATTAAGATAGATACAAACCAAGTAGCATACTACAATATCGAGCAAGACTGTCGTTAATCCATGTATATACCCCAAGCTTCCAAAATGTAATATACAAACTAGTACTATACAATAATGGCCTCTAGGGCATACATATCCAACAATCTCCCACTTGCATTAAAGGCCAGTAATTGGTGTACCGCATACCCAACGTCTGCACTAAGGCCAACTGCTGGCGTACCGCATACCCAATAGCTCAAAAAGTCACTCGAACTGTGTTTGAGGGAGGGCCTTTGTGAATGGATCCGCCGTGTTGTCTTTAGTGTCCACTCTCTGTACCTCGATCTCCTGACGATCAATGATGTTCCTGATCAGGTGATACCGCCTTAAGATGTGTCTAGATTTCTGATGGGACCGTGGTTGCTTCGCTAAAGCTATATCCCCATTATTATCGCAATACAAAGGTATTGGGTCAACAATGGACGGAACCACCTGAAGTTCACTAATGAACTTCTTTATCCAGACCGCTTCTTTTGCGGCATCGCCTGCAGCAATGTATTCAGCCTCCATCGTCGAGTCTGCGACGGTATCCTGTTTGGAACTCTTCCAATACACTGCCCCTCCGTTGAGGGTAAACACAAAACCCGAGACAGACTTGCTGTCGTCCTTGTCACTCTGGAAGCTTGAATCCGTAAAGGACTCGACCCTGAGGTCTCCATTATCGTAAACTAGGAAGATCTCCTTAGTCCTTCTTAGGTACTTGAGAATGTTCTTCACTGCTGTCCAGTAGTTCTCACCTGGGTCTAACTGATACCGGCTCACCACGCTTAGTGCGTAAGCTACATCTGGTCTTGTACATAGCATCGCATACATTATAGATCCTACCGCCGAAGCGTAGGGTATAGTGTTCATGCGAACCCTCTCCTCGTCAGTCTTGGGAGACATCTTCTTGGAGAGGGTGATTCCGTGCAATGCGGGTATATTACCGCACTTGGAATCTTCTATACTAAATCTCTTTAGTACGGTCTCTATGTACCTGGACTGCGAAAGTCCCAGTAATCTCTTGGATCTATCTCTGTGGATCTTGATCCCCAGAATGCACGAGACATCACCCAGGTCCTTCATGGAGAACCGTTGTGACAAGAATAGCTTGACCGATTGTAGCATATGAATATCATTTCCTATCAAAAGAATGTCGTCCACGTACAAGACTAGGAATACGACAGTTCATCCTACAATCTTCTTATAAATACAAGGCTCATCCTCGTTCTTGATGAAATCAAATTCCTTGATTGCTTCATCAAAACAGATGTTCCAGCTCCGCGATGATTGCTTTAATCCATAAATGGATTTAAGCAACTTGCACATCTTCCCGCTGCTCCCTCTGTCTACAAAACCTTCTGGCTGATCCATATAAACGCACTCTTCCAAACTGCCGTTTAGAAAAGCCGTTTTTACGTCCATCTGCCAGATTTCATAGTCATGGAAGGCAGCAATGGCAAGTAGGATCCGAAAGGATTTGAGCATAGCCACTGGAGAAAATTTTTCGTCATAGTCCACACCAGGTCTTTGACGAAAACCTTTTGCAACGAGTCTAGCCTTATAGGTTTCTACCTGCCCATCTACACCAAGTTTCCTTTTATAGATCCATTTACATCCAACGGGTTTTACCCCAGGTGGTGCAATATCCAAGGTCCACACTTTATTGGTGTACATGGACTCCATTTCGGATCGCATAGCATCCAGCCATTTATCAGAGTCCCTACAGACAATGGCCTGCCTGAAACTGGTAGGATCATCTTCTTCCAAGATGCAATCTTCTCGATCCCCGTCTATAAGAAAACCGTAGTATCTCTCGGGCGGATGAGAAATCCTTCCAGACCTGCGGAGTAGTTGAGGTTCGTCTGGGATTACTGAATCTAGTGGTTCCTCCAAATCTTCAGTTACATTTTGTGGTTCATGGATTTCTCCCAGTTCTACCGTACTCCTACTAGTTTCTTTTGCAAGAAGCTCCCTTTCTAAAAAGGTAGCATGGTGAGATACAAACACCTTCTGTTCCTCAATGTGGTAGAACAGATATCCTAGTGAATCCTTAGGATATCCCATAAATTTACATAGAAGTGAACGTGCCTTAAGCTTGTCCAGTTTCTGTGTTTTCACATAGGCTGGACAACCCCATATCTTAATTAATTTTAGACATGGTTTCTTACTACTCCATATTTCATACGGAGTCTTAGGCACAGATTTGGATGACACTTGATTCAAAAGGTATGCCGCTGTCTGAAGCGCATGTCCCCAGAATGAAAGAGGTAACTCAACACTACTCATCATGGAGCGAACTATGTCCAATAGGGTACGGTTCCTCCGCTCCGATACGCCGTTGTGCTGTGGTGTGTACGGAGGAGTAAGCTGAGAGAGAATACCATTCTCTTTTAAGTAATCTAGGAATTTCGTGCTTAAGTATTCCCCTCCTCTATCAGACTGGAGGATCTTGATACTTTTGCCAGTCTGGTTCTCTACTTCGTTTCTGAATTCTTTGAATTTCTCAAAAGCTTCAGATTTGTGATTCATGAGATACACATATCTGAACCTAGAGAGATCGTCAGTGAATGTGATGAAGTACGAGAACCCTCCCCTTGCATGTATAGTCATCGGACCACATATATCGTTGTGTATGAGTCCCAAGAGCTCTGCTGCCCTTTCTCCATGTCCGGTGAACGGAGATTTGGTCATCTTTCCTTTGAGACAAGACTGACAAGTTTCATAAGATGAAAATTCGAACGTATTCAAGAGTCCATCTTTATGTAACTTACTTAGTCTTTTCTCTCCGATATGACCAAGTCTACAATGCCACAAGTAGGATTCGTTCGTATCTGAACTCTTTCTCTTGCGTGTGTTTTGTATATTGAGAACTGTGTTCTGATTCAGAACATAGACACCATTACACAGTGTACATTCTGCAACCAGTACCTTATCAAGGTAAATGTTCATGATATTTCTATCAAAAACAAATTTATATCCATCTTTATTAAGTAAAGAAACTGATATGATGTTGCAAACCATGGAAGGTACATAGTAGCAATTGTTCAAAATCATAGTATTGCCATTTGGCAACACTAGGTGATATTCACCGACGGCTGCAGCATTAACTTATGCTCCGTTCCCTACCCTGAGGGACATATCACCAGGTCCAACTATCCTACTTTTTCTTAGTCCCTGCAATAAATTACAGATATGAGATCCTGATCCGGTATCTAGTACCCAGGAGGTAGGACTGACCGAAAAGCACTTCTCAATTACAAGAACACCTGAAGTAGATGCATTAGTATGCTTCTTCTTCAATGGGGTCTCCCTGGAATCCATACGATCCTCTTTCCCCTGCTCACACTTATGACTGTTATCATAAGTTAGAGCCAAACCGACATTCCCCAGCCCCGAATAAGAATTCGGATCGGTCAAGCGATACATTTTATTATCTTGATTAGGGCGTGAAATGGTTGCTATCTGGAGAGAGAAAAGAAACACTCAGCGTGTGCTCTTGGAAGATTAGATTGGTTATTAATTTATCTAACCAGGATGACTCCCACTGTTTCCTCAAATTCTTCTTCAAACCCTAAAAGAAGAATTAGTCAGGATTTAATCACACGTCACAATACTTGCTTAACCTTTCAGCCAGGCTAGTGTTTGTACTTCAAGGGAGGTTTTCCAACGCTTTCGTGAAGTTCCTTAATTACATAACCTCTTTTCCCTGGAGGCGTAACCCCGCTAACACCGTTCTAGACACCTACTTGGTTTATAGCATTGATTGTTAAGTGTAATAATCTCCCGAGAGTAATCCAACTCATCAGTGGGATCGGGATCCAACTATCATTGTGTAATGACCTAGATGGAATCCACTCTAGTGACTACACTCCAGAAGGTATGCCAAATCTGCAAGTTTCCTGTATATTTGAAACTCCCGATGTGGTTTTTGCCCTTAGGACCCAAGTGACCTTGACGAATAATCAACAAATCAAAAGGTCCTAGTCAAGTTCAACTCGTCGTTATCCAGGATTGCATTAGACCCACCCACATGATCCTTGACGAATAATCAACAAAATCATGCGACCGTCTTAACCAATCGCATCTATCAGTGCAACAGAGAATTATTACTTAGCTACCGTTCACTGTGCGTTGACGAATAATCAACAAACGTAGCATGAATACTAAGTATTAATTATCTGAAACGACGGAGGGCTACGGCTGGGTTTTTGGCGAAAAACCCGTTAACGTAATGAACTTGATATCGTTGAAGGAGCCGGATAGCTTTTTATAAATATATAGTGGCGAAAGCCTTTGCTAAAGAGGTCACTCCCGGTGAAGGGATCTTGGCTCTTTCCTCGTAGAATGAGGTGCAGGATATTCTAACTGAATACCGCGATGCAAAGCAAAAGTAATCGATTATAGTGAAGTTATTACCCTGACGCAAACCTCTGTCCAAGGGGTCACTCCCGATGAAGGGATCTTGGCTCTTGCCTCGTCGAATGAGGTGCTGGATATTTATAACCGAATACCTCTGTGCAAAACAAAAGAGAACGTCCTTGCAATAACAGCTTTTTGAAAATTGTTCCAACAACATTTTTTAGGTTTATTTTCTTGCATTAATCAAAATTAATGCGGTCCCATCGATTAATCTATCACACCAGAAAGAATGAAAATAAAATGTACGTATATGCCTTCCGCATTCGCCACTGGGCCCCGTCATCACCCGTTAGGTTACTTAACTAACAACAGAGCGGGGGCTGGACTAGCATGTGTGCAAAACATATACAACATCTACTAGTATATATATATAAGTATATACAACATCTGTCCCAGGCATGATAATAAACAACATCACAAAATATCAGCCAACAATACAGAATGGTGGATAATCTTGGAGCCCCGGGTTTCATTTGAGCCGTAAATAAAACCCGACGTTCCCGGTCGTGTGGATAGCTTGTGCAATGAAAACCTGGACCCCTACGAGCGCGACAAGTTACCCGTCAATCCCAGAAGTGAGGCATCCCCCTTCAACAAAGTGAATGGGCCACCCAGCACTTCACGGAATCCGGTAACTTGGGCGCCCCTCCGTGGGTCATCCTATACCCCCTACGTGTGCGGTGAATAGCCCGCCAATTCTAGAATGAAGCCCCCTCCGTCTCAACGCCATGAGATGCAGGCTTGTTGCCTTCTAGAACCCGGCTATCCATGCACTCCACCGTGGGGTAATCCTAGTACAGAAAAAGAAAATAATATGTACAAACGGTGACATCGACCTCAACCCGGTCGTGCCCCAAAATAATATACAACCCGACAAAGACGGCAGTCCACATGTCGGAAGCTCGCTCCGCAATAACAAATGTACAAATGAATATAAACTGTACTACTAACATTGCACCACATGCTATCCATCACGATGCTCTAACTATAATCGCAGCACAAGAACAAAACATCAACGCGAATGTCACGTTCGCAAAACCCGTCTAAAAGAACATATAGCAATCAGATGAGTTTTACCGATCGAGTGACATTCCCGGTCACAGATAAAAGTGAATGTACTGTAAAATACACATTTAAAGTTTCGATCGACTAAACTTTTCCAAATAGGCCCCAAATGCAAATCCAACACTCAAATAAACCTGGGCCAAAACTATATATCACAAATATCATATTTTTATGGACTAGAGCCCCAGAAAAATTTTGGGGTACTGTAGCCCAAAAAGCGTGCGGAAGGGCCGCAAAATGCGACATTTTGCTCACTTTCCGCGGCGGAATTTTGGAGTTAGGCCCCTAAATTTTTTCTGTAGCTATAGTTTTGCCTGCACATATTTCTAAGATACCTAGAAAATTTTTAGGACAACTTTGAAAATCGACAGCAAGCTCATGAACATAGATTCGTGATTCGGAAAAATTTGTCAATCGAGATTTTAATCTTGTGCAAACTAGCTAGTAGAGTTATAGGTAGGCTCTGATACTATGAAGGGTTACACTAGCTCCCCAGCCAACTTCCGTGGCCAAATACGGAACAAAAATTTTATTACGATACAAAACTTGGCGCTAGAATAAATCTTAAACTGGATCTTTACCATGAACCTAGTTAGCACAAAAGATTTCTATCTACTATGATAGAAAGTTATACCTAAAGCTTGAACTCTTTCTTTTCTTGTGTTGTTTCTCCTTGTTGTGAGCTCCTTGGAGTGGTATAGATGGCTCCTCCTCACCGTCTTCTCTATGCCAAAGAAAGATCCACCCGAAGGCCTCTACCTTGATCTCCAACCTCTATCTTGAAATAGCTAAGGTGCTTGGTATGCTAGACTAAGAACCCTAGAGTGAGTAGAGAATTTTTTTGGTGGTTTTATCTCACAATGCTCTTGATTTTCAACTCATGAAACAAGAGAGCCTTGAGAGAGGAAGATGGGAGAGCAAGCAAGAGAGAGAATGTATCATGATAAAATGAGGTGTTTGCTCTCATATGATGGAAAAAGAATAATGATAATTTTAATTAGGATAATTGTCATGGTTGATGTTGATTTGACCATTATCATGTCACAATTAATGCTAAACACAAAATATCTCATGCTTAACAAAAATATCTAAGTCAACAAAATTCAACAAGTCAAATGGTCAAACCAATTAATCATGATACAATTATCTCTAATTAAAACTCATTAATCAATTTCCTCCACCTCATTATAGTTTTAATCAAGTCAATGGTCAAAATCCTAATGAGGTTTCTCTGCCTCTGTCAACAGTATATACATACCCGCATTCGTGTTCCGAGGAACACGAATACAATGAGACCGAACCAACCCAAACCAAATACCAGGATCTGGCTTAAACCAAAGCTCACTAGTAACAACTGCCTAAACACCAAACACGCATAAGTGCACGTATGTGAACGGACCCTGTCGTAAAAACCATACGACCTCTAGTACGTTTCGTCCAAAGGTGAACAACCCTCTGTGTGGGACTCTAAGGACTCAACACTACGCTGGAAGTGGGTTTAACCACAGGCCGCAAGTAGCACTAGCTGTACGTAACGATCCCCAGGTAGATGTCGATAAGAAGACCGATCAGGTGAACTCATCCGAAACTGAGCCTGAATGTGACAATCTCTGTACAGTCTAGTCTGTTAGTCTAAGAGCATCGCATGTCGGGCCTAGGGGACGGTAAACGTCAGACCCATAATAGCGGTACAAGTCGTGTCGGAGTGTAGCCTAGAACACCCTGAGAAACTACTGAAAACACTACCAGTAAATCTCGCTTGCCCTGGCCAGGGACTTTGTGTAATGGCTCTCCTAGACACAGTGCGATATCAACCTCTAATACCGGGAGAGACGAATCGTATCTAACCGCCACTGCCTCTAAGTGCTTCGGGACTGCACCCAACTACTACCTGTTTGCATGACTCAATAGAGCTGTGGTAGGGTAGCAATCAAAGAACAGTAGGAACACACTTGAGGCGAAGTAGCAGTGTCAAGTCAACGTACTAAGCTGTACTCATGTCACCTGGGAACTGCTACCTGATGATAGGTATAATACCAACCAACAGTTCCCGACGATTCCTGTCCAGTATACTCGCAACCTAACGAGCACCTGCATACTATCTTCAGTACGACATACTGATGGCTGTGGGACAGACCATCTCCCCTGCTGGGATGAGAAGCGTATGCACTAGTCTACTCTAGAGTATCGATGCCCTATCTCGATAATCCTACGACTAGGGACCTGTATAAGGATGTGCTTATAAACTACCCAGCCCCCACTAGTGTGATCGCCGTCACAATGCTGGTAGTCAACCAAAGATCCTAAAGGCTCCATCAATATGTATTAGCGATATGTTAAAAGAAACATATACACATATTAAGATAGATACAAACCAAGTAGCATACTACAATATCGAGTAAGACTGTTGTCAATCCATGTATATACCCCAAGCTTCCAAAATGTAATATACAAACTAGTACTATACAATAATGGCCTCTAGGGCATACATATCCAACATATAGACGATGAGCCTGGCAGGCGGGCTAGTACCTACCGGTGATAGTATTTGAATTTGGCGGTTATCGTAGGGATACCGACCGGAGTCATGTACGGACATGACATCAGGGCCAGTCATGGTGACGGCACCTGACAAATGAGTATTTACGTGTCGATGCTGGACACGGTTTTCATGATGTTTTGAGTGTCGGTGTTGGACACTCAGGTTCCATGATTTGATGTGTCGCTGATTGACACACGAGGTAGATATCCTCATATATATATATACACACAGGTATATGTTTTCGTGATGTTTTTGGGTGTCGATGTTGGACACTCAGATTCCATAAGACTTACAGGATATGAGGGTCGATCTGAGAATGCGGTGCCTTTAGTTTTGGGATATAGATTGTCTTAATGGACACTGAACCTGCCACGATGAGGATTCCATGAGGATGGCATGTTTTATCCCATACCCAGCATTTATTTGATATGCATTGCTTCATGTATTAGTAGTACCTAATAGAGTACCTTTCATGACTGTTGCATATACATATTGCCATATTATACTATCAGCTTGCATGTGATAGATTATTGCAGTACGTGCATACCTGCGATTACCTACATATGTTATTTACTATTCATGAGTTGGAAACTCACCCCCGTTGTGCCACAGTGTTTTGCAGGTAGTCCCTCAGAGCAGTCGCGGCAGGGCTTCTTCTTCTTATCGTATCATCTTTTGCAGCGGATACCGCTACGGCCGACTTTGTGCAGTTTTGCTATAGGTGGGTTTGCAGTTGTTAGTTGTATATATGCCCTAGAGGCCGTTGTTGTACATATGATGTGTATTATAGTGGATGCTTGGATATATATGGAGAGGACTTTCTTGCTCGATATGATAGTATGCTATCTGGTTTCACTTTGTCTAAACATGTTGACTTGTATTGGTTTACTGTCTTGCTCTCACATGTTGATAAAGCCCTTAGGATATGTACTCGACTACTAGGACTATGATGCAGATCATACTAGTGGGGCCAGGGTAGTCCAAGAGTACATCTTATAACTGTTCTTAGTCGAGGGTGTATCGAGACAGGGCATCGATACACCAGAGTAGACTAGCATATACGCATCATGACCCATATGATGGGCGATGGATGATCCCATATCCATCGGTGTTTGACATCAAAGATGGTGTACGGGTGCTCAGTGGAGACCGGTTACACTGAACGGACTCACCGAGAACTCTTAGATGGTATTATACCTATCGTCAGATAGTAGTTCTCTGGTGACACTGGTACAGGTTAGTCTGTAGACCCGAGATCGTCATAGAGTCTTGTGTGATTCACACTGTGCTTTGATTTTCACCTTACCACGTTCAAGAGAACGTGCAAAACGGTGGCTTTTGGGTACAGTCCCGAATCACATGGAGGCAATGAGCGATAGGAGGGGTTTCATCTCTCCCGGTATTGGGGGTTGATGTTGCACTGTTTTCGATTGGTTATAACTGGAAGTCCCTGGCCAGGGCTGTTATGGAGATTTACTGGTAAGAGTTACAGTAGTTTCTCGACCTATTATGAGCCTCACATCGACACGACTTATCGGTTACTGGGGTCTGACGTTCACCACACCTAGACTGGATATGCGACATATCAGACGAAGAGACCGGACTTACGGTAGTGTTACTGATTGGCTCGACGGGAGTTTTGACAGCTTCGCTGGTTTTCTTCTGATCACTCAATACCCAGGTGGCTGTTACGTTTAGCTGACCACTTACGGCTTGTGGGTATTTGATATGATCATCACCCACTGCCGGCGTATTGACGAGTCTTAGAGTCCCACACAGGAGTTTCCTGGCTCAGGCGAAATGATGTGGTGTGCATATGAGATATGCGCGAGACCCGATTGAATGCGAGTATGTGATACCGTATGTTAATCGGGCGTTTTTCTATCGGTCGGGTCATATGTGATATGACCGGTTTGTTAAATCAAGTGTTGATTTAACATTTGACTTTTAGTTTAATTCTTTATTTAAACCGTTTTCTTTGAAGAAGATGTATGCATGCATGTATGCACATGTTGATGTGCATGGACACATACATACATACATGGATGTGTATCATGGTTGATGATACACTATATGGTGGCGATGCAAGACTCACATGGTTATATTTATATATATGTTTATTTATATTCAGTTAAAGAAAAGATTATTCACTCATGGTTAAAGTTTATCATCTTTGACTTTTTGACCATTCTTGACCTAACTTTTAACCCTGGATTAATTCTCTTTTGTCTTTTAACTCAATGATAAATATCTAAGATATTTACTAACCATGGTTTGAGGAGAGAAGGATTTAATATGATTATTTCATTCTCATCTCATTATGTTTATTATTCATCACAAAAGCTTTTGAGCTTAAGCTTAGCCATCATCTTCTTCTTCCTCCCTCTCTTGAGTTTTCATTTGAGTGAGTTAGTTAAAAAGAAAGGGTTTTGATTAGAGAATACAAACCACCTCATCATTCTACACACATCTAGCCCATTTGTATAGGGTGTTTGCTACACTTCTTCTATAGATCAAGTAAAGCAAGGAGCTTTGGGCAAAGGGACTTCGGGTGGATCATCGTAGACAAGGAAGGTTGCTAGTGATCCGTTCCAAACTCTCAAAGGTCCAAGCTGTCACCAAAGAGGGACTACAAAGGTTGCAATCTCTACTCTTAGTGATAGATTGTTCTTTGTATGTGATACAATACTTGTTACCCTAAATATTCTAGTAAAGATTCATGGTTTGTTTGCTTTGCACCTCTCTAATTTTTAAAATGGCATGAGTGATGCTACCAAACCCTAGACTAGGTGCAAAGGAAACCTAACAGTGGTATCAGAACCAAGCTAGAATTCTAGACACGGTGTTAAAACAATTACGAAAACGAAATCGACTCCGGAATACGGTATTATGAAACCCTTATTTTGCTCTTTGTAAATTTTGTAAAAAGTCCTTTAAAATTTTTTCAAACAGGTGCAGAATGTAATATAGGAGAACTTAAGAACATGGGTGAAATACGGGGAGTGGTGCTCGGATTTTGGACGAGCACCAGGCCACAAATTCCGGCCTGGTCGGCCCCCTTACCCCCTCTGCAATCCGTATTTCTCCTGTGCTCTATTCTTCTGTATTTGGGGTTTCTAGTATTGTTTGCTTAGCCCAATTTCATGTGATGATTATTTTGACTTAGGGCTAATTCGTAGTATTTCGTAGTCGTATAGTTTAACACTGTATTGGTAATCTTGACAATGTTTAGCAGTTCGAACGAACTTCGAACACCACATTTTGTACCCCGCTAAAATTTCCAAGTGTTGTGATTTTCCTTAGTTAATTTTATTCGTAAAATCGTGCAAGTACCCCAATGGACCCTCTAGAAGAACATACTGACCTTAACTCAATTCTGTGCCCACGGAACCGCGATAGAACCCTAGGCCTTGCCGTAGTTCCGTGGTGTCATAGGTGAGGCATTGGTTAACTCCTTCTACGGCTGGTCCATGGACACCGTGGCACGGTTTTTGAGTATTTTTGACTTTGCTCAAGTGTTGAGCTCACGGTGTATGTTGATTTGATCGAAACGTTAAACAGTGTCTTGATATATTTGTAATGTGATACAATATGTGGAATTCATAGAGTTAGGCATGAAATCCGCAATATGTGATATTTCGGGTTTACGATGTCTAAGATGATTTTGGATTCCAAATATTGTAGTTTTTCACTTTTCTTTTCTACGACCGTAAGTGTAGTATGTGGTGTATCGCCGGCTTCGTTGCTATACATCAACGACAATCGGGATACGCATACTTACTTACGTTGATAATATGAGATATTATGTGTTGCTGTGATAGGTTATATTGGATCGTCGTGTTCTGAATAGCCGAGGGTTTTATGTGAGATGAGCGTTTTTATTTTCATTCATGTAAAATTCATTGTATATAATATTCTTTTATTGGGGCACTTCCGGATTGAGGATGATGTCACCATTGTATATTATTTACTTTTCCGCATTAGGATAGACCAAAGGAGGGGAGCACAAGTAACCGGGTTCTAGGGTCCAGTGGGAGGCCATCTCGAGGAGTCGAGACCGGGTCTCTTAACCCTAGAATTGGCAGCGTTACTTGCCACTCTCGTAGGGGTCTAGGGATGTGGGTTTGTCTATTCATCGCGACCGTGAAATCCGTGTTTTATACAGACTCAAAATAAAACATGGACCTCCTAATATATCCAATAATTCATATGTTTCTTTTTCTGCTGATATACTGTGATGTGATCATATTATATGCATGAGACGAATGCTTTATTATTGTATATATGATATATAATAAACGTTGCTTATGTTTAACACCCGCGCTAGTCCCGTCCCGGTATGCCGTTAGTTAAGTAACCTAACGGTGCATAATGAGACACTGTGGCGAATGCCGATGGCATAGCGTACGTTGTATTTTTGTTTCTTCTATGATGCTTAGGAAGCATTAATGATGGGATTCATTAATGAGATTAATGAAAGAAAAGAAACCCTAAAAGATATTGTAGAATCAATTTTATAAAAAGGGTAGCTCTAGTTTTTGCTTTGCATAGCGGTATTCCTTGTAGAATATCCAGTACGTTATTCGATAAGGAAAGAGCCGAGATCCCTTCACCCGGAGTGACCTCTTTAGCGAAATTGGCAGATGCTATAAACTCACGGTTTAGTTTTTGATTGCTTCTATAGTTCTTGCAATGCACAGCGGTATTTGTGAAATATCCTACACCTTATTCGATAAGGAAAGAGCCGAGATCCCTTCACCGGGAGTGACCTCTTTAGCAAAACTAGAAAAAGCCTTAAAAACACTCCTTTTCAAAATCACTTGTTTCTACAACGATATCAAGTTCATTACGCTCATGGTTTTCTGAAAAACCTGCGTAGCCCTCCGACATTTCAGATAAGTAATATTTAGTATTCGTGCTACGTTTGTTGGCTTTCGTCAAGGCGTAGTGTGTGGTAGCTATTTACTGCTTATCTGCAACATATGATGTGATTGGATTAGGGTAGTCATACAGCTTTGTTGTCTTTCGTCAAGGGTCGTGCGGGTGAGTTTGATTCAATCAAGAAATGTACGAGTTGAACTTGACTAGCGGACTATGGTTTGTTGGCTTTCGTCAAGGTCCTAGCACGTTAGGGGTAAAAGCTTTATCGGGAATTTCAAGTGTTGAAATTTGCAATGAGATTGCATATCTTCTATGAGATAGTTGGATCCTGATACCCACTGCGAGTAAGAGTTGTTGGAGATAGTGCCCTCAGAGTCAATTATTAGGTCACAGGTACGTGATTGTAATGATTGAGGGAGGACCTATCCCGGTAGGACAGTCTTACTCGAGATGATAGTATGCTATCTGGTTTACCTTTATCATCGTGTACTGTTTTAGGTGACCTGACACGTCGCTATTACACGTTGATAGAGCCCCTAGGATTCTTGCTTGACCACCAGCAGTATGAGGGCGATCATATAAGTGGGAGCTGGGGTCTATAAGCTTATCCTTAAAAGGTCCCTAGTCGTGAGAGTTTCGAGACAGGGCATCGATTCTCCATAGTAGACTAGTGTATACAGTCGAGACCCCGACGAGGGGCGGTGGCCGGTCTCACAAGCCACTGGTGTCAGTTGGATCACCTAAGATGTATACAGGTGCTCATTGGGTTATGAGTACACCGGACAGGACTCGCCGGGAACATGCTAGTTGGTCATATACCAGACGTCAGATGGCAGTTCCCTGGTGACATGTGTGCAGGTTAGTTCATCGACCTGGGGATCGTCATTTGTCTCGTGTGAGTTCCCACTGTACTTTGATTACTACCCTACCACGGCTCAAAGGAGTCGTGCAAACAGGTTTTAGTTGGGTACAGTCCCGAGCCACATGGAGGCAGTGAGCGTATCTTCAGGGGTTCGTCTCTCCCGGTATTGGGGGTGAGGTCGTGCTGTGTCTAGGAGAGCCATTACACAAAGTCCTTGGCCAAGGCAAGGAGATTTACTGGTAGGTATTCCAGCAGTATCTCAGGGTGTTCTGGGCTACACTCCGACACGACTTGTACCGCTTTTGGGGGTCTGACTTTTACCAACCCCCTAGGCCCGCCATGCGATACTCATAGACGAACGGACCGGACTGCACGGATATTGTCACTGACAGGCTCAGTAGGGTTGTCAGGCTGAGTTCACTCACAGACGTCCCTTTTAGTCAATACTTGGTAGCCCGTTACGTATTGGCTTATACCTCTGACGTGCTAGTGGTTAAATCCACAACCGAGGTGTTGACGAGTCTTTAGAGTCCCCCACATTCAGTTACTCAGCTTTCGGGCGAAAGGTTGTAGAGGCCGTATGGAGATATGGCAGGGTCCGATCAGATACGTGCGGTATTGCACGGATCAGGATCGGACAGTTTGTACTATAGGCCGTATGGTTATATGGCAGGGTTCGATCAGATACGTGCGGTATTGCACGGATCAGGATCGAACAGATATTACTAGCCGGTTTTGGTATAAGCCGGATTCTAGTATAGTACAGTGGAGATTTTGTCTCATTGCATTTGTATTTCGGTCGAAATACAGATGCGGGTGTGTATGCACAGTATCGGGATTTTCCTGTAATTTATTACGGGACCAGTTTTCTGGAGTTGCCAGTTTGCTTTCCGTTTCGGCCAATTTCCATTGTTCCGTTCATTGGCCGAAGATTGGTGGAGGAGGGCTTATTTGCATTGTTGCAAATAGGCATTTGTGGAGGGGGTCTTTGCATTTTTGTTGTATCATGATAGCACCATCCTTTGACTTGATTTCTTCATGATGGCTTGACTTCATAACCTCATCATGGCTTGACTTATGTATGATGATGGAGGGACATGATGGTTGATGATGATGAGGGGTGAGGTTGGTGGAGTGTTAGTTTACACTTGTGATCATTTCCTTTTTGGATGATAACCTTTCCTCTCTCTCTCTTGTATGGGTATTATTATTGGCCTCTCTCATATTCTTTTGATACAACCTCCTCATTCTCACTCTCCCTCATATGCATGGTCGGCCACTTCCCAAAGGGGGCTGTCCAAATTTGTTCATGTGGGATTTTTGCTCTTTTGCTTTAGGAAAAATCTTACAAGTTCCACCTCTATGAGTTTGTATCATCCCTCCACCAAATGGCAAAGCTCCAAAACCCCAAATGAGACTTGACGACTACATATTCTACAGCGAACCTTGGGCACGTCGAGTAGCCGGCTTCGTGCCCGAGTTGCCTCGGCATTGAGGTGGGAGCCCGTAAAAGAAGAAGGCGATGTGGTGCACTTCCGGCGACGAGGAGGAGACGGGACATTCCGCAGGAGATCGGGACGATGACGAGAAGACCGGAGGACTTGGATCGTCGGTATATCTCTTTCCCATCTTATAGTTAGCTTAGACTAGCTAATGGTTCGATCCGGGTATTAGTGCGCGGCGGTTTGCCAATTCAAGAAAATTAAAGTTATTCACCGCTTCCGCATTTGGCCGTCGGATTGACGGCCGGGCGCCGCCGTGCACTTACAGTGGTATCAGAGCCTCGCCATTAACTTAGTCTAGCTTGGTTTAATGTGTTTGCATTTCCGATCGATCAAAAAGTTCCAAAACTGCATTTTACCTTCGCATCAGTTTCTGTTGAAAATTTTTGGTCTCTAAAAATTTTTCAGGTTGTAAAATATTGATGTACTAGAAAATCTAAGAACTCTGTAAAATTTCGATGAAGTGATTCCACAGTCAGAGCGCGGAAGCGCCGCACAAGCCCCCATTCCGCCGCCCTTCCGCCGCGCACTGTAGACATCACTGCACCATTTTTTTTTCAGAGGCTTTCTGGGCTTAAAATATGGGTTTTGGAATATTAAAATTGGGCCCAGGTTTTCTGTGAGTGCTACAGTTTTGATTGGGGGCCCACTTGTTAATTTTTGGTCAATCGGAAAATTTTAAACACATTTTTCACAGTATTTACATTATATCTGCGACCGTGAATGTCACTTGATCGGTAAATCCGGTCTAACTGCTATAGCCCGGTTATACGGATTTGCGAACGTGACTTTCACGTTGATGTTTTGTTTTTGCTGTGATGTTGCGGATCGGTCGTGGGGGATAGCCTGGATGCAATGCTAGTACAGTTTTGTTGTATTATGTACATTTGATATTGCGGGGCGAGCGTCCGACATGTGGACTGCCGTCACTGTCTGTTTGTATTATTATTTTGGGGCACGACCTGGTTGCGGTCGATGTACCCGTTGTATGTATATTTTACTTTCTGTACTAGGATTGCCCCGTGGAGGGGTGCACGGATAGCCGGGTTCTGGAGGGCAACAAGCCCGCATCTCATGGCATTGAGACGGAGGGGGCTTCACTCTAGGATTGGCGGGCTATTCGCCGCACTCGTAGGGGGTACAGGTTGACCCAGGAGGGGTGCCCAAGTTACCGGATTCCGTGAAGTGCTGGGTGGTCCATTCACGGTACTGAAGGGGACTGCCTCGCTTCAGGTTTTGGCGGGTGACTTGCCGCGCCCGTAGGGGTCTAGGATTTCATTGCACAGGCTATCCACACGATCAGGGGAACGTCGGGTTTCAGCGGCTCTGTGAAACCCGGGGATCCCAGATATCTGTATTGTTTCTGTGATGCTGTTCATTCTCTGTGATGTTGCATTTCTTTCACGCCTTGAGCGAAATATAATATATTGGTATATAAATTAGTAGATGTCGTATATGTTTTGCATCCGCGCTAGTCCAGTCCCTGCTCTGTCGTTAGTTAGCTAACCTAACGGGTAATGACGGGACCCAGTGGCGAATGCGGATGGCATATACGTACATCAGTATATTTTCGTTCTTTTTGGTGTGATCAATTGATGGGACTGCATTGATTCGGATCAATGCAAGTTAAAAACAAACCTAATCTGATGTTGTTGGAACACTTTTCAAAAAGCTGTTATTGCAAGAACGTTCACTTTTGTTTTGCATCGTGATATTCAGTTGGAATATCCTGCTCCTCAGTCGACGAGGCAAGGGCCGAGATCCCTTCACCGGGAGTGACCCCTTGGACAAAAAGTTTGCGTCAGGGCATTGACTTCACTATAGCCGATTACTTTTGCTTTGCATCGCGGTATTCATTTGGGATATCCTGCACCCCATTCTACGGGGAAAGAGCCGAGATCCCTTCACCGGGAGTGACCTCTTTAGCAACGGTTTTCGTCACTATATTTTCAAAAAGCTATCCGTTCCTTCAACGATATCAAGTTCTTTACGTTAAAGGTTTTCGCCAGAAACCATTCGTAGCCCTCCGTCGTTTCATATGGGTAGTCAATAGTATTCAAGCTGTGTATGTTGGCCAAAGTCAAGGCACAGTGATTGGTAGCTATTGGATATTCATATGCAGCATAGATAGATGCGTTGGTTTGGGACAGTCGTACTGCCATTTTGGCCAAAGTCAAGGGTATGTACGGGTGGATTCAAATTAACCTGGATAATGACGGGTAGAACTTAACATATGACTTATGATTTGTTGGCCTTAGTCAAGGTCATAAGAGCATGGGGCAGAAATCACATCGGGAGTTTCAAAAGAACTGAAACTTGCCAGATATGCGCATACCTTCTGGAGTGTGTTGACGTGAGCGGATTCCGTCACGTTATCATGCGATGATAGTTGGATCCCGGTTCCCACTGATGAGTTAGTTTACTCCTCGGGTAACCCCGACTAATTCTTCTTTCAGGTTTGGAGGAGAATTTGAGGTACAGTGGGAGGTTTCCAGATTAGATAAATTGGTAACCATTCTGATCTAGGTTAGAGTGCACGCTGAGTGTTTCTTTTCTCTCTCTCTTTGGCAGCGACCATTGACCCGACCCTAAGACTTTGACTCAGTGACCAAGTTGACCGAACCTTCTTAAACACCGGCTTTTGGATTGTCAGAGTTGCAAACCTCATTGCCACTCCTACTTTTACCCTTTTCTCCAGGACACCCCGTTTTACTACGAACGTCCACTTCCATTGGACAAAACCATCGTATGGTTAGATACGAACTCGAAAGAATTTATTCGAGGATGGTTTCCGGTTCTGGAGAAAACGGATAGGATTATTCAGTTGTCTTTTCCTTTTACCCTCTCTCAGGTTACGAGTACTCCTTGGTTTAGGGGTAGTACACCTATTACGCAAATTGGATTGTCTTCTTCCAAACCTTAGGCTGGTGTCGACCGGTAGGGAATGAAGAAAACCAATTAGCATAACGATGGTGTGCAGAAGGTATTAAGTTCAGACAAAGCAAGGGATTAGTAAGAGGGCAAAGTAAATTGCAACAGATATTCACGACCAAACCAAATATTTCGTTACCACTCCCACATCACCTTTGTATTTCTCCAGGACACTCCGTATCACTACGAAGATCCACAGTTTATTTGGATACTCCATCGTATGGTTATATACGAACTCGAATGGAACTTGTTCCAGTTCGGGGATGGATTCTGGTTCAGGAGAAATAGGAATAAGGTTTATTCGGTTGTCTTTTATCTTCACCCTCTCTCATTGCGAGTGTTCCTAGGATTGGGACAGTACACCCATTATGCTTATCGGATAGTCTTCTTCCAAACCATAGGCTGGTGCCGAACGGTAGGGAAGGAAGAAAACCATTTGGCCTAAAAGGGTGTGCAGAAGGTAAAGACTAAAGACATATGAAGGGATTTGGAGAGGTGGCAAAGAATTATACGGTTACAATCGTGAATCTGGAAGAGGCATTACTAGGAATACCAGGATACCCCATCGAAACATTTCAATGTTTCAGTTTCACTGTGTACTGTTAATAGAAAACTGATTTCCCGATTAGATACTTACTCCAGGGTATGTATTTACCAGATACGATTCTCACATCTGTATGGTTTTACAGATGATGAGTGGGAGTAAGTTATTGGGAATTGGGTGATTATCCTCATTATATCGGGATTCGTTGTAATCGGTGATATTTGAGGAAATCACCTGGGCTGTTTGCCGGTTGGCAAATATTTGGTTTTGAATATCCGCAGTTATGCACCAATTTCAAATTGATATATCTGTACGTCTATTTTCATAGAGTGAGATGTACCTTTTTGAAATTATGTCTATGACATTTACCTATATCAGTGGATGGTTAGGTAAGGAGCATTAAACAGCGGTGTAATTCTTCTTAACCATAAGTACAGATTTCAACCTACAACACACAGTGAATGAGTTATCAGACTCAAGGGACTTATACAAAGGATTGTATGTTGTCCAGGGTCCATCAGGACAGAGGGCTTGGTCCTCGTACTATATTCGGTTTACTTATGACTTCTCTAGTTTTTAGACAGGTGTTTCGCGGAAACACAGGGTCCAAATTTTGAGAAGTTATAGGTATTTGAATAGAGTAGAGAACCAGGTATAGCAAGTATCGGGATTCTTCAAAGAGATCGAAGATGTAGATACTTGTGTATGGTATTCAGTTGATAGTAATGATAAAGAGATCTTGCTTCTCTTTCAGGTTACTCATAATTGGAAGTATTCCTAAGTTGAGTAACGCTGATCGGCCTCCTTCCATTTAGTTGACATGCGCTGGGGACAGCTGCATGGTTTGAATCTGGTTCAATTAAATCAGTGCCTCTGTTTCTATATTGGATATAGAACAGTTCATATCTTAACGATGTTAAGGTACGGGGAATTGTCCGGTTTATGATTAAAACCAGACACTGGACAACTCAAGGCACGTTTCTGTAATGGCTGTTTGTGGGTTGACCCAGGCTATGACGAGGGTTGACTTTCTACCATCTGGATGAACAATAGCAATATTGTTCTAGACTCGCCACAGTTTTATTAAAAATGGATTTTTTTCAGAAAACAGTAGTGGGAGTATGGTAGAACTGGAAGTGATTCCAGAACCACAAACGATTACTGAAGATTTGATAAGGAACCTAAAGATTCAATCTGGATTGACATTCCATTGGCCACTCCGCAGATAAGGTGGGTAACTTCAGGCACCCGAGAGGCACTACGGTAGCCTCAAGGACGGTGACAGGGAAGTTCTTGTTTACCCACAATTGCCATTGCTGTTGTTCCAGGTTACGAGACCCGGCGGGAGGATGAGTATAGCGTCGTTCTAAACCAGTTTTAGAAGTGTACGTCTATATGACTCTGCCAGAGGGTTGTCGTAGTCAGTGGGAGCAGCGGAAGCATTGGTGGACAGGTTGCTTATGTCTATTTATAGACTAGAGCAGATGTAGCGGAGATAGATCATCTATTTCTGACGTGACAGTCATGGGTTTGACTTCATCAGAATAGGGGATGGATCTGTTGAGAAGGTAGTAGGTTGTGATATCCTGGTATTTGGATGATATACACAGAGTAGGAAAAGAAACTCCTACACTACGATCGGTTATACTTTGGTCGTCACACAGTTGTTTCTCCACAAAGGAAATGGATTTTATATTAGACATACTGGTTACTAGATCTATGGTCTTAGATCTAGATTTGGGTGGTTTCCCAATTAGGGTACTTGACAGCATTCTAAGAGTATTTAGGATGGACGACTCCTGGCACGGTAGTGTACCTGCAGGTAATGGAGTCACCCTCTCCAAAGGTGTCTTACAGACTAAAGGGGAGAGGGACGGGCATGATTGGCAGATTACTTGCTCAGGCAATTGAGTCAATCGTGAGATGTCAAGTACCACACCAGATGTTGTTCTTGCACTAGATGCAATAAGTTGACATTAATCCAATCCTGGAGAAACAGTCGGAAGCAGTTTTAGAACATAAGTGGATGTTCTAGGGAGATGATAACGACAGCCTCATTCAGGAGACAGTTATCATTCCAGGCTTCCAAGGTGACATGGACGACAAGGAGGTTGTCAGAGTTATAGTTTTCCTTCTGATGAGGGGCAGTATTTTGGACAGGTGGTCCAAGGCAATACTGAGGGAGGCATGGCGCGCAGGATACTGATTAAGTTCAGTTGACGATACAGTCTAAGAAGTTTGGATTTGGAGTTCATTTATGAGCTAGGTCCCATCAGACATCCAGACATATTCTGAGACAGGTATTGCTCTTTTCGGGAGATGGCTTTCTCCGCGAACTTGAGATATAGAGAGACATAGAAAGAAACAACAAAGTGGATCCACTCACTAAGGCTATTCCTCGAACGCAATAGTTTCGCAAACGAGCTTTGTGAGACTGACTAGTAGAGGAGTTGGGTGTTCGGTATCACACGGGCTGTGAGTATGCGACATCGCAATAATTAGCCTTGAGTGCAAGTGGGAGATTGTTGGAGATAGTGCCCTCAGAGTCAATTATTAGGTCACAGGTACGTGATTGTAATGATTGAGGGAGGACCTATCCCGGTAGGACAGTCTTACTCGAGATGATAGTATGCTATCTGGTTTACCTTTATCATCGTGTACTGCTTTAGGTGACCTGACACGTCGCTATTTGTAACATTTTCAAAAATATAAAATATTAATTTTGGGAATTTTTATAATTTAATATTATTTTATTGATTATTTTAATATTAAATGCAAATAAATAGGAAAAATGTTAGAAAAAATTATGAAAAATTATGGAAAATTCTAAAATAGGGTAAATTAGTGGATTATGGCATTTTTAAGTTTTTGTGATTAGTTTGACACTAATTTAGTGCTAATCGCGATTAAAATCGCTAATCGGGTTTTTTGGCAATTTTGTGCAAAACTTGCACATATCACTTTTTCTACACTTGTGTTACATTTTATTTGTCATGTTATTTTGGGTTTACCATTCTTGTGAGAAGGTTTGGTTTTAAAAGAAAAGGAAAATGAGAAAAAGAGAAAAGAAAAGGAGGGTAGGTGAGAGAGAGGCATGGGGCACCATTGACCTTGAGACCCTAGCCCCCAACTCCCTATCCCGGCCGCCAATTTTCCCCTTTTGGCCGCCAATTGCGGCCTGGGTCCCACCATTTTGGGTCGTGTTGGTTCTGTAGCTCCTACATGCTTACTTTAGGCCCTTGGTATATTTAGATTTGCATAAATTGATCTCTGGTAAAATCTGGGACATATTTCATGAGTTGCTGTTTTGGATCTTAGTTTCCGTATTCCGTATTTTCATTTCTGCAGTGGTGTATTTCGTTTTACCTCGACTATTTGTCGTTTATACGACGATATAGAGGATTTATTGATGGTTTTGAAGGCGTGCCATAGGTTCTCACCTATAGGCCCCTTATCGTATCGTTTTGGATTTCATGCGCCGTTTTAGCTTGGATTTGGTTTTAATGCGCATATACGATAATTGATGTGTAGGTACCCATGAAGACTTCGGGACGACAAGCAAATGCGTGGTGACGTCCGCAAATGATGATGCAAGGTGAGTAGATTATATCTACAGGGGGAAGTCGGGTGGATGGCGTATAGCACCCCCGCAGTCCGTAGATAGATTATTATGCAGTTTCTTATGGTGATAGGTGTATTGTGGATAATGTAGGGTTAGAAGTGACTAGTGTAGTTCATAGTCGCGAACCCTAGGGTAGAATTACACCTACACACACACCCTTGCTTATCACTTGTACTTGCACTGTGATTGATGATATGTGATGACTTTGGAGATGAGTCGATGATGTGGGCTGGGTGCCTTGGGATCGGTGATTTTATACGATTCATATGTGGGATATGACTTGTGATTCTTGCGGGCTTGGGATATGTGTTTACCCCCGCATGCATACTTACTGAGGTTACCGTTTTGTACTAGACATAGAGTAGTACTCCAGACTATATGATCTGACGATGGTGATATCTGTTATGTGATGAGACAGTGAGATACTGACCCCTACCCAGCTATGGGGATGCCGTACGATGATTTACCGTACGAGCCGATATTGATGATAGATCCGCACTCATAACTAGAGGATATCTTACGATATGACATTGAGGCGGGATCACCGACTATATATCTATATATATATACATTGACTCAGATTTAGGTGGTTTCCACACCTATCCCTCCTGATTTACCTGATACTTAGATGTAGTTTGCATAGTAGATACTTCACTGTGGTGTTGACTACTAGATATCTGCATTTTCCTGCTATTCGCATTGCTGGCATATGTTCATTATTATGTTATTATCATGCTGTTAGGACACCAGCACCATTATCGATGATGCGTATGTTTCACGTACACTATTTGCCGGCTCACACACTTCATCATCGATAATTGCCATGCCACTACACTGTAGTACTGTTGCATTCATGATATGATTCTTGCTTGGCATATTGTACACATGTATCTGTACACAAACATAGATGATTCTGACTTGATTGAGATTGAGGACCGCAAGATATTCTTTAAAACTGATTCATTCTAAAAGAGCGGTTTCTCCCGACATATGCACATTACTATTCCATGTTGCATGATTTCCGATATGATTATCTCTCTTTACATGTCGCATACATCATGGATTGATTGCATAGCACATTGCATTGGATTTACTTCTTGATGTGGATTTTCATGTGATTTCTGATTTTGAGGACCGTGGGATTATTTAAGAAAAGATGTTCTTTTATGAAAACCCGGTACCTCGTGATATGATATTTGGGTGCGTCCACCACGCGTTTTCTCGGTGCTGAGACGTGTGCTTGAAACCCGATTCGAGGAGTGATGATCCGTTTGCGGGTTCGTGGTGGGCCCGGTATGGTTCCCCTCGGCGAGATGATCGATGGGTTATGCCGATTGAGCCTGGAGGCGGGCGAGTACCTACCGGTGATTGTATTTGAGCTCGGCGGATATCCGGGGGATACCGCCTGGAGCCGAGAGATGGGCGTACTGCCGGGGGCCGACGGGCCGCTACCGCAGACGGAGCCCAGAGATGGACATGGGTTGACTCGTGCTGCCGGGGCCGAGGGCCGATACCGCAGACGGAGCCCCATATGGATGAGGATTTACGTGTCGATGCTTGGCACGGGTTTCATGATGTTTTCCATGATATTGTTTATATCCTCATACTTGCATACATGATGCTTACTGTCAGTGGGTGACAGGTGGACGGGTTCCACATATATACAGACATGGATCATATACAGACTGGATTTACACTTGTCATACTTCATTTGTATATATAACAGGGTATGAGGGCGCTGTTATATATACCCTTACACCAATATTAGTGGTATGGGACGCTAATATATGTGTATTGATATCATTGATATTTCATCATACTTACCTCATGCAGGCATACCTTACACTGATGACATGTTATTACCTGAGTACCTGGCACTACATACATGATTAGATGTTACCTTGCCACCTTATTACACTCAGATGCACTCTTGTGGATTGTATTACTGATCGTTGACTTAGGTTTATGTCTTGCATTCGGTTTCTGCTTGTAGATATTTCTATTCACGAGTTGGCAACTCACCCCCGTTGTGCCACAGTCCTTGCAGGTTCTGCCGTACAGGTTTCATTGCGGCATTTCTGGCACACTACCTTCTTGCGGGTGATTTGCTTTGGTAGGTGGATTCTTTCGCATCAAGAATCACCATTTTATTTTATTTCATTGTATCTAGAATGTCCATCAACCAAAACTTGTTTATTCTTTCAGACTTAGAGACAGTGTTGTTTTATTCGACCTTAGAGTCGCGCTTAGTTGTATTGCGGTTTTCTTGCTGCTTTTGAGCTTTCTTTTAGATTTGCTCCTCGCCACTTGGCGTTGTATATTATATCATTGGGTGGTTATGACCGTCGTTTGACGAAGAGCTAGCTCCCGCTTGGGGATGCCTTTATCATTGCATATATGTATTGTTATTCATGTTGTACCCCATTCGGGGCCAGTTTTACAAGAGAAACTCTGCCGAAAATTTTAGAAAAGACTGTACGGTTTTCAAATGCACATTCGGCTTAGCTATTTAAAAACCTTGATTTCAAACATGTTTTTCTTCACTTCTTTAAACCAGTTTTCTTTACTTATTCTTAAAAATGGTTTTAGATTTCTGGGCTTTTGGCTTACTTGGATCAGATGGAGTCCTATAGACTTCATATGGTTCAAGGGCCAGTCACGTGCTCTTTCGGGTCGTGACAAAGTTGGTATCAGAGCGCTAGGTTGACCTTGGTTCGAGTCTAAGTTTGACTATGTGGAGCCTAGGGAGTTGTTTATATACGGAACTTAGGCTTGACCTTACGGAACTTAGACTTGGTCGAGGGGGTGTAAACCCGAACTTTCGTCGTTTTAGGATGACCCTTGGTTGATGGATTTGGTGACTAAAGTAGAGTGACGTACCGTTGGTATGTTCCGCGGCATACTTACGACACGCCACTCCGCTTAAGGAACCTTAGGATGTACATACTTTCGAGATCAGTGATTCTCTTTATATCCAGGATTATTCATCCATTTGAGATCCCCGATTCTATTAGTTTCATGATCATACCTTCATTGATACTGTTCCTTCCTATGATCATGTATCCACTTTGGATCTGTTGTTTCCCTTCTTGCCACTGATGTGCTCTCTTTGATGCTCGATTGAGATTCCTGTCACCGTGTTTGAGCGCAGTTTGGGCTGCTGCTAGGGTTACGGCCGGTGTGAGCTCGTTTGGTACGAGGGCCGACCTTTGTGTTTTCTGGTGACATGGGAACGTCTCGAGTTAGTGTTGGTGATTGTGACCTCTAGTGGAGGCGAGTGCTTGGTCTTGCACCGGATGATCGGGCCTTTGTTAGAGCTGCCAGTTGAGAGAGGACTGTTGATGTACAGCATACCTCAGAGATGGTGATGTCGCCTACCGTGCAGACAGATGGACCAGCTGTCGCTGAGATTGACAGGGTGTTGCTTTCGGAGCTTACGAGCTGAGATTGCCGGAGCTTTCAGGCAGTTATGCGACAGATGATAGCTAGTCTACCCGATTTGAGAGACGAAGGTGATTCGTCCGATTTTGCGCCAGAGCGGGCCCAGTTGAGTTGAAGATTTCCAGTGTGGAGAGTCTTACTCAGATCTAGAGCAGGCTGATTCAGAGATGACCGCTTATCTATTGCCTTTCCTGGAGGATTGAGGCATTGTTCGGCGTACAGGCATATGAGCCAGTTGTTGCTGCAAATGATGAGATATCGCCCAGATGGTTGGAGCTACTGCAGCATGAGCATGTTCTTGGAGAAATGATAGCGAGTTGCTAGTCACCAAGGATGAATGACTAGGACGTGTGGTGAGTTCGCTTACCCCGATGCGAGATCGTCAGGTGGATTGTTTCCAGCTAGAGACGACTTCACGCAGGTTCGTTGAGAGTCGATAAAGACGATTGAATGTCAGGAGCCTATTTTCCAAGTTTAAAGTATACGGAAAGACATGCAGGTGATTCTATGGACCCTCTAGAAGAATGAAACCCTAACTCGACTTAATGACCGTGTGACAGCCTTTGAACCTTAGGGTTTACGGCGGTTCCGCGGCGCCATTAGTGAGGCTTGGGTTTGCCCTTCTACGGCTGGACCACCGACGCTGTGGCATGTACTCGATACTATTAAACTGTACCCGAGATGTGAGCTCTTGGGGGATTATGAGGATCTGACGAGTCGATCGGATGGTTCGACATCTTTCGGATATCGTGATGGGACACTGCTTGGGAGACTCCAGATGCGAGCGTAGCCGTCGGAGCGCAGTTCGTGTAGCCATGATGAGACGAGTCCGAACCAGTCGACACTTGAGAGCAAGGTGGAGTAAAGAGTTCGTACGAGATTTCGACGAGGTGACGTCCCACTCCGCTGACTTTAGAGATGTGTTATGCACCCCGAGGCGTGGTATATGGATATATCTTCCAGAAAGAAGCGCGATAAGTATGCAGCCGTTCCGGAATAAGCTTTAGCTTCAGCTTTGGATGATGACTTCCGGGCGTTTCGGCAGGATTAAGATTTGAGAAAGGAACCTGATAGGACCCTTCTGGAAAACGATATGAGAAGACCTAGACCCAGAGTGGTCATTTTGCGCACACCCAGCAGGACAGAGTTCGGCATTGTCGACGAGGTAGTTGACCAAGTTCGGATAAAGGAACTTACCCAGATGCGTTGCGAATTGATCAAAGACGGACGAGTGATGAGTATTCCTCCGATGGTTGGGACGTGTTCCCGAGGACCAGTTCGGCCTGACATCTGCTACAGAATGATGAAGCTACAGAGTACGCGATTTCGAGTCCGTGTGAGAGACTTCAGATTGACCGTGGCCGAGAGCAGTGCAGTGTATAGTAGCTTGGCGTGACGTCATAGTGGACGACGATGGAGACAAGTGGAACCAGAGGTTCGTGTGAGATACTGACGAGCTGTCATTGCTTCCCGTCGAAACTAGAGACCTGATATGCTTACAGAGACGTTGGGATGTGACCAGTTTCTGAGAAATATTGTTCTGAGGATACAGGTGTCTTTTGAGCGAGAAGAGGTTGTGCAGGAGAGCCAGCCTCTGTGCAGATCGGCTTAGGCGAAATCGGAAGAGACCTTGAGCAGGATTCCTTCCAGGACATTGCGGCAATGATGTTTGCACCCAGGATCAGATGTGTGACGTGCTTTCAGAGAGCCAGAGGCCGACGCCAGTGATATGCTGCCTTACGAGTGGTCGTGAGGTTTGATCGAGAGGTGACCAGAGAAGTGCCAGAACGGAATCGTCCCCGTTAGCACACCTGATAGGGCCGATGAGCCGATTGACCGCGTGATAGGTAACCCACAGAGAAGATAAGAATCCAGAGTCAGAGGACGCCAGACCGTGAGCTGGAGGCAGGTAGATATCCTGCGCTGCTAGCAGTGGATTGCACCGACTCCTTCTCGACCTCGAAGGAGGAACTACCGCAGACGGTATTTATGATTTGTGATTTTGTGATTTGATTATCACGTATCCGTCATTTTGGATTTCGGTATTTTGGGCGTTCTGTTTGCATGATTTAGTTTTGATGACTGAGTTTCATGATATTGGTTTCATGCACCCACTGGATATTTATATATTTTGCGCAGAGTTACTACTTTTGAGGTATTGATTGAGATTTCATGCCTACGGCATGCGGTGATTTGATTTGCACTTCCAGCGTGGTTTTCATGCACCTTTAGTGTTTTGATTTACGATTTTGGTGCACGCCAGATGCACTAAATCGGGATTCTTCGTGCATGTCACCTGCACCTGATTTATTTTTCTGTCAGGTACACACGTTGCCTATGACAGATGTTTCGTGCACACCCGTTGCACTTAGATGTTGTTTTCTACACCTGTTTAGCACATATATGGATTTTTGATCTCAGTGCGCACCAGACGCACAGGATTGTGTTATGTATAGATTGGATGTCTACATGTGTAGTTCCGATCCATATCATATCGGTTTGTATTGGATTTGACATTGTGTTTTTACATTGACTCCGATGATTGCGGGATGCTTGACGGAGTTTTGTTTTTGAGTTATCTGCTCAGTACCCTTGCGCATGCATTGCGCTGTGACGTTCTATGTGTTGATGATTTCGGAGCCCCGACGACTTTGGTTTATTACTGAAATGTTTTTGTATCTGGGGGTTTAAATTTAAATTCGGGGACCGAATTTCTTTAAGGGGGGTAGATTGTAACATTTTCAAAAATATAAAATATTAATTTTGGGAATTTTTATAATTTAATATTATTTTATTGATTATTTTAATATTAAATGCAAATAAATAGGAAAAATGTTAGAAAAAATTATGAAAAATTATGGAAAATTCTAAAATAGGGTAAATTAGTGGATTATGGCATTTTTAAGTTTTTGTGATTAGTTTGACACTAATTTAGTGCTAATCGCGATTAAAATCGCTAATCGGGTTTTTTGGCAATTTTGTGCAAAACTTGCACATATCACTTTTTCTACACTTGTGTTACATTTTATTTGTCATGTTATTTTGGGTTTACCATTCTTGTGAGAAGGTTTGGTTTTAAAAGAAAAGGAAAATGAGAAAAAGAGAAAAGAAAAGGAGGGTAGGTGAGAGAGAGGCATGGGGCACCATTGACCTTGAGACCCTAGCCCCCAACTCCCTATCCCGGCCGCCAATTTTCCCCTTTTGGCCGCCAATTGCGGCCTGGGTCCCACCATTTTGGGTCGTGTTGGTTCTGTAGCTCCTACATGCTTACTTTAGGCCCTTGGTATATTTAGATTTGCATAAATTGATCTCTGGTAAAATCTGGGACATATTTCATGAGTTGCTGTTTTGGATCTTAGTTTCCGTATTCCGTATTTTCATTTCTGCAGTGGTGTATTTCGTTTTACCTCGACTATTTGTCGTTTATACGACGATATAGAGGATTTATTGATGGTTTTGAAGGCGTGCCATAGGTTCTCACCTATAGGCCCCTTATCGTATCGTTTTGGATTTCATGCGCCGTTTTAGCTTGGATTTGGTTTTAATGCGCATATACGATAATTGATGTGTAGGTACCCATGAAGACTTCGGGACGACAAGCAAATGCGTGGTGACGTCCGCAAATGATGATGCAAGGTGAGTAGATTATATCTACAGGGGGAAGTCGGGTGGATGGCGTATAGCACCCCCGCAGTCCGTAGATAGATTATTATGCAGTTTCTTATGGTGATAGGTGTATTGTGGATAATGTAGGGTTAGAAGTGACTAGTGTAGTTCATAGTCGCGAACCCTAGGGTAGAATTACACCTACACACACACCCTTGCTTATCACTTGTACTTGCACTGTGATTGATGATATGTGATGACTTTGGAGATGAGTCGATGATGTGGGCTGGGTGCCTTGGGATCGGTGATTTTATACGATTCATATGTGGGATATGACTTGTGATTCTTGCGGGCTTGGGATATGTGTTTACCCCCGCATGCATACTTACTGAGATTACCGTTTTGTACTAGACATAGAGTAGTACTCCAGACTATATGATCTGACGATGGTGATATCTGTTATGTGATGAGACAGTGAGATACTGACCCCTACCCAGCTATGGGGATGCCGTACGATGATTTACCGTACGAGCCGATATTGATGATAGATCCGCACTCATAACTAGAGGATATCTTACGATATGACATTGAGGCGGGATCACCGACTATATATCTATATATATATACATTGACTCAGATTTAGGTGGTTTCCACACCTATCCCTCCTGATTTACCTGATACTTAGATGTAGTTTGCATAGTAGATACTTCACTGTGGTGTTGACTACTAGATATCTGCATTTTCCTGCTATTCGCATTGCTGGCATATGTTCATTATTATGTTATTATCATGCTGTTAGGACACCAGCACCATTATCGATGATGCGTATGTTTCACGTACACTATTTGCCGGCTCACACACTTCATCATCGATAATTGCCATGCCACTACACTGTAGTACTGTTGCATTCATGATATGATTCTTGCTTGGCATATTGTACACATGTATCTGTACACAAACATAGATGATTCTGACTTGATTGAGATTGAGGACCGCAAGATATTCTTTAAAACTGATTCATTCTAAAAGAGCGGTTTCTCCCGACATATGCACATTACTATTCCATGTTGCATGATTTCCGATATGGTTATCTCTCTTTACATGTCGCATACATCATGGATTGATTGCATAGCACATTGCATTGGATTTACTTCTTGATATGGATTTTCATGTGATTTCTGATTTTGAGGACCGTGGGATTATTTAAGAAAAGATGTTCTTTTATGAAAACCCGGTACCTCGTGATATGATATTTGGGTGCGTCCACCACGCGTTTTCTCGGTGCTGAGACGTGTGCTTGAAACCCGATTCGAGGAGTGATGATCCGTTTGCGGGTTCGTGGTGGGCCCGGTATGGTTCCCCTCGGCGAGATGATCGATGGGTTATGCCGATTGAGCCTGGAGGCGGGCGAGTACCTACCGGTGATTGTATTTGAGCTCGGCGGATATCCGGGGGATACCGCCTGGAGCCGAGAGATGGGCGTACTGCCGGGGGCCGACGGGCCGCTACCGCAGACGGAGCCCAGAGATGGACATGGGTTGACTCGTGCTGCCGGGGCCGAGGGCCGATACCGCAGACGGAGCCCCATATGGATGAGGATTTACGTGTCGATGCTTGGCACGGGTTTCATGATGTTTTCCATGATATTGTTTATATCCTCATACTTGCATACATGATGCTTACTGTCAGTGGGTGACAGGTGGACGGGTTCCACATATATACAGACATGGATCATATACAGACTGGATTTACACTTGTCATACTTCATTTGTATATATAACAGGGTATGAGGGCGCTGCTATATATACCCTTACACCAATATTAGTGGTATGGGACGCTAATATATGTGTATTGATATCATTGATATTTCATCATACTTACCTCATGCAGGCATACCTTACACTGATGACATGTTATTACCTGAGTACCTGGCACTACATACATGATTAGATGTTACCTTGCCACCTTATTACACTCAGATGCACTCTTGTGGATTGTATTACTGATCGTTGACTTAGGTTTATGTCTTGCATTCGGTTTCTGCTTGTAGATATTTCTATTCACGAGTTGGCAACTCACCCCCGTTGTGCCACAGTCCTTGCAGGTTCTGCCGTACAGGTTTCATTGCGGCATTTCTGGCACACTACCTTCTTGCGGGTGATTTGCTTTGGTAGGTGGATTCTTTCGCATCAAGAATCACCATTTTATTTTATTTCATTGTATCTAGAATGTCCATCAACCAAAACTTGTTTATTCTTTCAGACTTAGAGACAGTGTTGTTTTATTCGACCTTAGAGTCGCGCTTAGTTGTATTGCGGTTTTCTTGCTGCTTTTGAGCTTTCTTTTAGATTTGCTCCTCGCCACTTGGCGTTGTATATTATATCATTGGGTGGTTGTGACCGTCGTTTGACGAAGAGCTAGCTCCCACTTGGGGATGCCTTTATCATTGCATATATGTATTGTTATTCATGTTGTACCCCATTCGGGGCCAGTTTTACAAGAGAAACTCTGCCGAAAATTTTAGAAAAGACTGTACGGTTTTCAAATGCACATTCGGCTTAGCTATTTAAAAACCTTGATTTCAAACATGTTTTTCTTCACTTCTTTAAACCAGTTTTCTTTACTTATTCTCAAAAATGGTTTTAGATTTCTGGGCTTTTGGCTTACTTGGATCAGATGGAGTCCTATAGACTTCATATGGTTCAAGGGCCAGTCACGTGCTCTTTCGGGTCGTGACACTATTACACGTTGATAGAGCCCCTAGGATTCTTGCTTGACCACCAGCAGTATGAGGGCGATCATATAAGTGGGAGCTGGGGTCTATAAGCTTATCCTTAAAAGGTCCCTAGTCGTGAGAGTTTCGAGACAGGGCATCGATTCTCCATAGTAGACTAGTGTATACAGTCGAGACCCCGACGAGGGGCGGTGGCCGGTCTCACAAGCCACTGGTGTCAGTTGGATCACCTAAGATGTATACAGGTGCTCATTGGGTTATGAGTACACCGGACAGGACTCGCCGGGAACATGCTAGTTGGTCATATACCAGACGTCAGATGGCAGTTCCCTGGTGACATGTGTGCAGGTTAGTTCATCGACCTGGGGATCGTCATTTGTCTCGTGTGAGTTCCCACTGTACTTTGATTACTACCCTACCACGGCTCAAAGGAGTCGTGCAAACAGGTTTTAGTTGGGTACAGTCCCGAGCCACATGGAGGCAGTGAGCGTATCTTCAGGGGTTCGTCTCTCCCGGTATTGGGGGTGAGGTCGTGCTGTGTCTAGGAGAGCCATTACACAAAGTCCTTGGCCAAGGCAAGGAGATTTACTGGTAGGTATTCCAGTAGTATCTCAGGGTGTTCTGGGCTACACTCCGACACGACTTGTACCGCTTTTGGGGGTCTGACTTTTACCAATCCCCTAGGCCAGCCATGCGATACTCATAGACGAACGGACCGGACTGCACGGATATTGTCACTGACAGGCTCAGTAGGGTTGTCAGGCTGAGTTCACTCACAGACGTCCCTTTTAGTCAATACTTGGTAGCCCGTTACGTATTGGCTTATACCTCTGACGTGCTAGTGGTTAAATCCACAACCGAGGTGTTGACGAGTCTTTAGAGTCCCCCACATTCAGTTACTCAGCTTTCGGGCGAAAGGTTGTAGAGGCCGTATGGAGATATGGCAGGGTCCGATCAGATACGTGCGGTATTGCACGGATCAGGATCGGACAGTTTGTACTATAGGCCGTATGGTTATATGGCAGGGTTCGATCAGATACGTGCGGTATTGCACGGATCAGGATCGAACAGATATTACTAGCCGGTTTTGGTATAAGCCGGATTCTAGTATAGTACAGTGGAGATTTTGTCTCATTGCATTTGTATTTCGGTCGAAATACAGATGCGGGTGTGTATGCACAGTATCGGGGTTTTCCTGTAATTTATTACGGGACCAGTTTTCTGGAGTTGCCAGTTTGCTTTCCGTTTCGGCCAATTTCCATTGTTCCGTTCATTGGCCGAAGATTGGTGGAGGAGGGCTTATTTGCATTGTTGCAAATAGGCATTTGTGGAGGGGGTCTTTGCATTTTTGTTGTATCATGATAGCACCATCCTTTGACTTGATTTCTTCATGATGGCTTGACTTCATAACCTCATCATGGCTTGACTTATGTATGATGATGGAGGGACATGATGGTTGATGATGATGAGGGGTGAGGTTGGTGGAGTGTTAGTTTACACTTGTGATCATTTCCTTTTTGGATGATAACCTTTCCTCTCTCTCTCTTGTATGGGTATTATTATTGGCCTCTCTCATATTCTTTTGATACAACCTCCTCATTCTCACTCTCCCTCATATGCATGGTCGGCCACTTCCCAAAGGGGGCTGTCCAAATTTGTTCATGTGGGATTTTTGCTCTTTTGCTTTAGGAAAAATCCCACAAGTTCCACCTCTATGAGTTTGTATCATCCCTCCACCAAATGGCAAAGCTCCAAAACCCCAAATGAGACTTGACGACTACATATTCTACAGCGAACCTTGGGCACGTCGAGTAGCCGGCTTCATGCCCGAGTTGCCTCGGCATTGAGGTGGGAGCCCATAAAAGAAGAAGGCGATGTGGTGCACTTCCGGCGACGAGGAGGAGACGGGACATTCCGCAGGAGATCGGGACGATGACGAGAAGACCGGAGGACTTGGATCGTCGGTATATCTCTTTCCCATCTTATAGTTAGCTTAGACTAGCTAATGGTTCGATCCGGGTATTAGTGCGCGGCGGTTTGCCAATTCAAGAAAATTAAAGTTATTCACCGCTTCCGCATTTGGCCGTCGGATTGACGGCCGGGGCGCCGCCGTGCACTTACAAGAGTTACTCCTGGGAGAGTTTTACACATGACAATTAGCCGATCAAGTAGGTGTCTAGAAAGATGTTAATGGGGTTAAGCCTCTGGAAAAACGAGGTTTATTTTAATTAGGTCTGTGCGAAATCACGGGGAACCTCCCTCAAAGTACCAACACTGGCCTGGCTGAAAGATTGGCGAACTTGTAAGGAGTAATTAATCCCGGCTAATCTTACCTTTTAGGGTTTGAAGGAAAATTTGATGAAAACAGTGGGAGCCATCCTGATTAGGTAAGATAATAACCATTCTAATCTTACAAGAGCATATGCTAAAGTGTTTTCTTCTCTCTCTCTCCAGGTAGCGACCATGTCAGGCCTTAATCAAGATAATAAAATGGATGTATTGACTGAACCCGCTTATTATACTAAGCAGGGGAACGTTGGTCCCGCTCCAACTTTTAATTGTTATAAGTCCGAGCAGGGAATAGGAGAATATCCGGATTCTCACGCCGCCCAAATGAAGAATAAGCATGATGATGCATCTTCTTCACGTGTGTTAATTATCGAGAACTGTTTCTCAGTTCACTCTGCGTCCTGGGTATTAGATACCGGATCGGGATCCCATATATGTAATATGTTACATGGGCTACGGAAAGGTAGGGAATTGGGAGAGGGTGATCATTCCGTAAGAGTAGGGAATGGTGCAAATGTTGAATTCAAAGCAGTTGGCGAATATCACGTTGTATTACCAAATGGTAATACATTGATTCTGAACGAATGCTATTACATTTCGACCCTGATATGCAATCTTATATCAGTTTCTTTATTGAGTAAAGAGGGATATAATTTTGTAGTACAGGATAATGTTATGAAAATCTTCCTGAATCAAAAGTTGATTGGATCAGGCTTGTTAAATCATGGCATATACGTTCTTAATCAAACTACAGTACTTAATGTGCAAAACACACACAAGAGGAAGAGTTCAGAAATGAATGAATCCTTCTTGTGGTATTGTAGACTAGGTCATATCAATATGACACGACTAGCTAAGTTACATAAGGATGGATATTTGAATCCGTTCGAATTTTCATCTTATGATACTTGCCAGTCATGTCTCAAAGGTAAGATGACTAAAACTCCGTTTAGTGGACACGGAGAAAGAGTTACTGAACTCTTAGGGCTGATACATAGTGATGTATGTGGTCCCATGTCTACACATGCAAGGAATGGTTCCTCATACTTCATTACATTCACCGACGATCTCTCAAGATACGGACATGTGTTCCTGTTGAAACACAAGTCTGAAGCTTTTGAGAAATTCAGAGAATATAAGAACGAAGTAGAGAACCAAATGGGTAAAAGTATTAAGATCTTTCGATTAGATCAAGGAGGAGAATACTTAAGGAATGAGTTCCTAGACTATCAAAAAGAGAATGTGATTCTCTCTCAGCTTACTCCTCCCTATACACCATAGCACAACGGTGTATCGGAGCAGAAGAATCACACCCTATTAGATATGGTGCGCTCTATGATGAGCACTGCTAAGTTGCCTATTTCCTTCTGGGGGTATGCGCTTGAGACAGCCATACACGTATTGAATATGGTTCCTACCAAATCAGTGCCTACCACTCCATATGAGATATGGAAGGGGAGGAGACCATCTCTTAAGTATGTTAAGATATGAAGTTGTCCGGCCTATGTCAAAAGGCACAATCCGGACAAACTCAGGCAAGGTATTTCCTATGCATGTTTGTAGGATATCCCAAAAACTCACAAGGATATATCTTCTACCACACCGAGGAACAAAAAGTGTTTGTTTCTCGACATGCCACCTTTTTGGAAAAGAAATTTCTTGAGAAAGAAATTAGTGGCAATGAGGTAGAACTAGAAGAGGTTCCAGCGACATAAACTACGACAGAAGATTTGGTAGAACCAGAGGATTCGATAGTTCCCGACGAACCCCAGCCTCTCCGCCGATCTAGTAGGTTTCCTCACCCACCTGAGAGATACTACGGTTTTCTCATAGATGGTGAGAGCGAGGATTGCATCATGGAAGATGATGACCCGACTAGCTTCGAGCAGGCCATCACGAGTGAAGACTCTGTGAAGTGGCTGGATGTAATGTGATCTGAGATGGAATCCATGTACACCAACAAAGTATGGACTTTGGAAGTTGCTCCTGAAGGGGTAAAACCCATTGGAAGCAAATGGATCTTTAAGAATAAACTTGGTGTAGATGGAAAAGTTGAGACTTTCAAAGCTAGACTTGTTGCAAAGGGTTTTCGTCAATGACCAGGTATGGATTATGATGAAACCTTTTCTCCAGTGGCTATGCTTAAGTCCATCCGGATCCTGCTTGCTATTGCTGCATACCATGACTACGAAATCTGGCAGATGGATGTTAAGACCGCCTTTCTAAATGGTGATTTAGAGGAGTGCGTATACATGACTCAGCCAGAAGGCTTCGTAGATAGTGGGAGCAGTGGAAAGATGTGCAAGCTGCTTAAATCCATCTATGGGTTAAAGCAGGCATTGCGGAGTTGGAACATCTGTTTTGATGTAGTAGTCAAAGAGTTTGACTTCATCAAGAACATAGATAAACCTTGTATCTACAAGAAGGTTGCAGAGAGTAAGGTTGTCTTCCTCGTATTGTACGTGGATGACATATTCTTGATAGGAAATGATGTTCCTATGCTGCACTCGGTCAAGCTCTTCTTATCACATAGATTCTCAATGAAAGATCTAGGTGATGCTTCCTGCATTTTGGGGATTAGGAACTATAGAGATAGATCTAAACGGATACTGGGATTGTCCCAATCCAGGTACATTGACACCATACTAAAGAGGTTTAGTATAGAAGAATCCAAGCATAGGAACCAACCCACGATCTCTGGACTCACTCTCTCCAAAGAGATGTCCCTAAGACTGATTTGGAGAGAGCTCGCATGCAAGGGATACCCTGTGCTTCGACAGTAGGCTCTATCATGTAGGTAATGCTATGTACCAGACCCAATGTTGAATACTCACTAAGTGTAGTGAGTAGGTATCAAGCAGATCCAGGAGAGAGTCATTGGACAGCTGTGAAGAACATTCTTAAGTACTTGAGAAGGACTAAGGAGATGTTCTTGGTGTATGGTAACGGAGAACTCCAAGTGGAGTACTTTAACGATTCCAGCTTCCAAAGTGATAAGGACGACTCTAAGTCGCACTCAGGATTTGTCTTTCCCTAAATGGATGGGCGGTTTGTTGGAAGAGTTCCAAGCAAGAAACCGTGGCAGACTCGACGATGGAGGCTGAATATATCGCTGCAAACGATGCTGCCAAAGAGGCTGTCTGGATGAAGAAGTTCATCACTGAACTTGGTGTGGTTCCGTCCATTAAGCATCCAATACCTTTGTATTGTGATAATAATGGAGCTGTGGCTTTGGCCAAGGAACCCAGGTTCCATCAGAAGTCCAGACATATTCTGAGGCGGTATCACATGATCCGGGAGATAGTTTATCGCCGCGAGATAGAGGCCAGGAGAGTTGACACGAAGGACAACACTGCGGATCCACTCACGAAGGCCATACCCCAGATACAATTTGAGAGACTTTTCAGGATATTTGGTATGAGATACTACAACAGTTGGCCTTAGTACAAGTGAGAGATTGTTAGTTGCCAGGCTACCGCACAACTCACCGTTGCGGGAGAACTAACCAAAAGAAAAGCACAAGTCCCTGTCGGGGATCTTCATGAAGTCTTGTGAGGGGCCAATAAGAAGGGTAGAGTGGTTTTTCCATTTTATATACCCACGGGCTAAGTCAAGGACGGAAAATCTTGCTAACTCGATCTTGCCCTTGGTCCTGCCCTTGCTTTATTCTTTCTCTGCTTTTGGCGAAAAAACCATCTCCTATCTGGATCCCTACGCTATCTTTTCTTGATACCCAGCTCTTTTCCGGTCTTAACCACCTCAACACCCGAATGTGAAGACCAACAAGTGCCGGTTTGAATCAAGTTCAAGATGTGACCCTTCTTCTCGCAGAAATAATATATATATATAAGATAAGGGTCCCAGATCTGAAGTCACATCTATTGCATGGGAGACCTTCCCAACAAGGCAAAGGCGACATCAAGCGCAGACAGAAAAACACCCCCTACTACACATCGATTTCTCTGTCCGGCTATGTGGTAAAATCTCAAGTAAGCGATTTTCCCTAAAGGAAATTGTTGTATATATGATGTGTATTATAGTGGATGCTTGGATATATATAGAGAGGACTTTCTTGCTCGATATGATAGTATACCATCTGGTTTCACTTTGTCTAAACATGTTGACTTGTATTAGTTTACTGTCTGGCTCTCACATGTTGATAAAGCCCTTAGGATATATACTCAACTACTAGGACTATGATGCAGATCATACTAGTGGGGCCAGGGTAGTCCAAGAGTAGATCCTATAACTGTTCCTAGTCGAGGGTGTATCGAGATAGGGCATCGACACACCAGAGTAGACTAGCGTATACGCATCTTGACCCATATGATAGGCGATGGATGATCCCATATCCATCGGTGCTTGACATCAAAGATGGTGTACGGGTGCTCAGTGGAGACTGGGTACACTGAACGGACTCGCTGGGAACTCCTAGATGGTATTACGCCTATCGTCAGATAGCAGTTCTCTGGTGACACTGGTACATGTTAGCCTGTAGACCCGACATCGTCATAGAGTCTTGTGTGATTCCCACTGTGCTTTGATTTCCACCTTACCACGTTCAAGAGAACGTGCAAAACGGTGGCTTTTGGGTACAATCCCGAATCACATGGAGGCAATGAGCGATAGGAGGGGTTTCGTCTCACCCGGTATTGGGGGTTGATGTTGCGCTGTGTTCGATTGGCTATAACTGGAAGTCCCTGGCCAGGGCTGTTTTGGAGATTTACTGGTAAGAGTTATCAGTGGTTTCTCGACATGTTATGAGCCTCACATCGACACGACTTATCTGTTACTGGGGTCTGACGTTCACCACCCCTAGACTGGATATGCGACATATCAGACGAAGAGACCAGACTGTACGGTAGTGTTACTGATTGGCTCGACGGGAGTTTTGACAGCTTCACCGGTTTTCTTCTGATCGCTCAATACCCGGGTGACCGTTACGTTTAGCAGACCATTTGCGGCTTGTGGGTGTTTGATATGATCATCTGTAAGGTTCCTAGGCACTCTAATGAGGTCTCATAAGGCATCAACCATGCCAATTTCAAATTTTACAAGTGCCGAGAAACCCTAATACGGATTCGTTGACTAGAGTTTAGGCGAAAAGTGAAACTAGTTAACATTTTAACTAAAGGAAAGAGGCTACAACCTTTGTAGATCCGGTTCTCCACTTCCTTAGCTCCACGTAGACGTCCTCTCGCTATCCATCTCGAATCCCGGACTCTTGCATCGGCTTCATCGGAGAAATGGGCGGGCTAGGTCGTCGGCTTCAATGCCGAAGAAGATCTACGTCGAGGCAACACAAGATCAAGCTCTAACTTCACCAAGTCGTGAAACTTGTGAAGAAAACACCCTTTACTACTTGGCAAGAGATAGAGGATGAAGAAATAGGAGGTGGGTTCACTTTAGAATTGGATTTCTCACTCTTTTTCTCAAGATGACATTAAAGCTAGTAAGCTTTTCTTCTTGTCAAAGATGAAGAAGATGAAGATAGAATACGATAAGTGTTTTTTTAAAAAGAAAAATAATATGAATACTTATCATATCCTAACCTTGGTTAGGTGTAGAGAATAGACCATGGTTAGTTTGAATGGTTAGGGTTAAGCATGAAGACAAAATGGTCACATTAGTCAAAGCTTCGTGAAGCTTCAACAACAAACAAAGAAAGCCTCCATTTTCTCTTTTATCTTTTCCAAAATAAATAAATAAATAAATAAGTAAGAAAAAGAAAAACCCTAACCATTACATAACCATGGTTTAATCTTTACACAAACTCAAGTAAGCATGTATCATCAAATATGATACAATCAAGTGCACACAAAAATATATCACATATACAATGTGCACATCAAGTGAGAAAATCCTTTTAAAAATGAACCAATACTAGTTAATGCAAAGTAATATATCAAATATATAATTATACATTAAATCATTAAATCAACATTTGATTCAATGATCCGGTTATGTCGCACATAACCGACTAGTATCCAATGTATCGATTTATCGAATCAATCTTCGATTCGATAATTAGGTTATATAGCATACAACCAATCGAAACATTCATCGCGAGAATGAAATAAGGTATCACATACACGCATTATTCTCAGTCCCGAACATATCTCATATGCGCTCCTATTTCGTTTCGCTTGAGCCAGGAAACCTCTGTGTAGGACTCTAAAGACTTGTCAATACGCCGGTAGCAGATGATGATCATATCAAGCATCCACAAGCCGCAAGCGGTCTGCTAAACGTAACGGCCACCCGGGTATTGAGCGATCAGAAAATCGACGAGCAAGCCCGCTCACACTCCTGTGAATCCAACCAGTAACACTTACCGTACAGTCCGGTCTGTTCGTCTGATATGTCGCATATCAAGTCTAGGGGTGGTAAACGTCAGACCCCAATAACCGATAAGTCGTGCCGATGTGAGGCTCATAACGGGTCGAGAAACTACTGGTAACACTTACCAGCAAATCTCTGATCAGCCCTGGCCAGGGACTTCCCTATTACGGCCAATCGAGCACAGCGCAACATCAACCCCCAATACCGGGAGAGACGAAACCCCTCCTATCGCTCATTGCCTCCATGTGACTCGGGACTGTGCCCAAAAACCACCGTTTTGCATGCCCTCATGGACATGGTAAGATGGAGATCAAAGCACAGTGGGAATCACACAAGACTCTATGACGATCTCGGGTCTACAGACTAACCTGCACAGGTGTCACCTGAGAACTGCCATCTGACGTGAGGTATAATACCATCTGGGAGTTCTCGGCGAGTCCGTCCAGTGTACCCAGTCTCCACTGAGCACCCGTATACCATCTCTGATGTCAAACACCAATGGATATGGGATCATCCATCGCCCATCTCATGGGTCGAGAAGCGTATACGCTAGTCTACACTGGTATATCGATGCCCCGTCTCGATACACCCACGACTAGGGACCTTGAAGGATGTACCTTTGGACTACCATGTCCCCACTAGTATGATCTGCATCATAGTCCAGGTAGTCAAGTACACATCCTAAGGGCTTTACCAACATGTAACTATAAGACAGTTTAAAGAGACTAGTGTACATGTTAAGATAAATAGTAACCAGATAGCATACTATCATATCGAGCAAGAAAGTCATCTCTATATATGTCCAAGCATCTAATATAATATACATCATCTGTACAATACGGGCCTCTAGGGCATACATACAACTAACAATCTCCCACTTGCACTAGGGCCAGCTGCTGTAGTATCGCATACTGAGCATCCCGAAGAGTCTCTCAAACTGTATCTGGGGAATGGCCTTCGTGAGTGGATCCGCCGTGTTGTTCTTCGTGTCAACCCTCCTGACCTCGATCTCCTGGCGATCAACTATCTCCCGGATCAGGTGATACCGCCTCAGAATATGCCTGGATCGCTGATGGGACCTGGGTTCCTTGGCCAAAGCCACCGCTCCATTGTTATCGCAATACAAAGGTATTGGATGCTCAATGGATGGAACCACACCAAGTTCAGTAATGAACTTCTTGATCCAGACAGCCTCTTTAGCAGCATCGTTGGCAGCGATGTATTCAGCCTCCATCGTTGAGTCTGCCACGGTTTCCTGCTTGGAACTCTTCCAGCTAACCGCCCCTCCGTAAAGGGTAAAGACAAATCCCGACTGCGACTTAGAGTCGTCCTTATCACTCTGGAAGCTCGAATCGGTAAAGGACTCCACTTGGAGTTCTCCGTTACCATACACCAAGAGCATCTCTTTTGTCCTTCGCAAGTACTTGAGAATGCTCTTCACAGCTGTCCAGTGACTCTCTCCAGGATCAGCTTGATACCTGCTCACTACACTTAGTGAGTATGCAACATCGGGTCTGGTACATAGCATCGCGTACATGATAGAGCCTACAGCCGAAGCATAGGGTATCCCTTGCATGCGAGCTCTCTCCAAATCAGTCTTGGGAGACATCTCTTTGGAGAGAGTGACTCCAGAGATCGTGGGCAAGTTCCTATGCTTGGATTCTTCCATATTAAACCTCTTTAGTATGGTGTCAATGGACTTGGATTGGGACAATCCCAAAATCCGTTTGGATCTATCTCTATAGATCCTGATTCCCAATATGCAGGAGGCATCACCAAGATCTTTCATTGAGAATCTTTGTGATAAGAAGAGCTTGACCGATTGCAGCATAGGAATATCATTTTCTATCAAGAGTATGTCGTCCACGTACAATACGAGGAAGACTACCTTACTCTCTGCCACCTTCTTGTAAATACAAGGTTCATCTGGGTTTTTGACGAAATCAAACTCTTTGATAACGACGTCAAAGCAGATGTTCCAACTCCGCGATGCTTGCTTTAATCCATAAATGGATTTAAGCAGCTTGCACACCTTCCCGCTGCTCCCACTGTCTACGAAGCCCTCTGGCTGAGTCATGTACACGCACTCTTCTAAATCACCATTTAGAAAGGCGGTCTTAACATCCATTTGCCAGATTTTGTAATCATGATATGCAGCGATGGCAAGCATGATCCGGATGGATTTAAGCATAGCCACTGGAGAAAAGGTTTCGTCATAGTCCACACCTGGTCTTTGACGAAAACCCTTTTCAACAAGTCTAGCTTTGAAAGTCTCCACTTTCCCATCTACACCAAGTTTTTTCTTGAAGATCTACTTGCTCCCAATGGGTTTTACCCCTTCAGGAGCAACTTCCAAAGTCCATACTTTGTTGGTGTACATGGATTCCATCTCGGACCGCATTGCATCCAGCCATTTCACCGAGTCTTTACTCGTGATGGCCTGCTCGAAACTAGTTGGGTCATCATCCTCCATGATGCAATCCTCGCTCCCACCATCCATGAGAAAACCGTAGTATCTCTCAGGTTGGCGAGGAACCCTACTAGATCGGCGGAGAGGCTGAGGTTCATTGGGAGCCACTGAATCTTCTGATTCCACTAAATCTTCAGTTACGGTTTGTGTATCTGGAACCTCTTCCAGCTCTACCACTTTGCCACTAATTTCTTTTTCAAGGAATTCCTTTTCTAAAAAGGTGGCATGTTGGGCAACAAACACTTTTTGTTCCTCACCGTGGTAGAAAAAATACCCATATGAGTTCTTTGGATATCCCACAAACTTGCAAAGAACTGACCGTGCCTCGAGCTTGTCCGGATTTTGTCTTTTGACATAGGCTGGACAACCCCATATCCTAACTCGTCTAAGATATGGCCTCTTCCCACTCCATATCTCATATGGTGTGGTAGGTACAGATTTAGTTGGAACTTGATTCAATAGGTATGCTGCTGTCTCCAGCGCATGTCCCCAGAAAAAAATAGGTAACTCAGCTGTGCTCATCATAGAGCGCACCATATCTAATAGGGTGCGGTTCCTCCGTTCTGATACACCGTTGTGCTGTGGTGTATATGGAGGAGTCAGCTGAGAGAGAATCCCATTCTCTTTTAGGAAGTCCAGGAATTCATTGCTTAAGTATTCACCTCCTCGATCAGATCGAAGGATTTTAATACTTTTTCCGGTTTGGTTTTCGACTTCTTGTTTGTATTCTCTAAATTTCTCAAAAGCTTCTGATTTGTGTTTCATCAGGAACACATATCCGAATCTAAAGAGATCGTCAGTGAATGTAATGAAGTACGAAGAACCATCCCTGGCATGTGTAGACATGGGACCGCATACATCACTATGTATCAGTCCCAAGAGTTCGGTAACTCTTTCTCCGTGTCCCGTAAACGGAGTTTTGGTCATCTTGCCTTTGAGACATGACTGGCAAGTGTCATAATATGAAAATTTGAATGGTTTCAAATATCCATCCTTATGCAACTTAGCCAGTCGTGTCGCATTGATGTGACCCAGTCTACAATGCCACAAGAAGGATTCGTTCAGTTCTGAACTCTTCCTCTTGTGTGTGTTTGTTATGCTCAGAACTGTTGATTGATTTAGAACATAAATGCCATTGCACAACGTGCCTGATCCAACCAACTTTTGGTTACGGAAAATGTTCATAACATTGTCCTGTAATACGAAATTATATCCCTCTTTACTCAACAAAGAAACCGATATAATGTTGCATATCAGGTTCGGCATGTAATAGCATTCGTTCAGAACCAATGTATTACCAGTTGGTAATGCAAGGTGATATTCCCCGACAGTCTTAGCTGCAACAATTGCACCATTTCCAACTCTAATGTCTTTATCACCTTCTCCAAGTTCTCTACCTTTCCTGAGCCCATGTAACTGATTACATATATGGGATCCTGACCCGGTATCTAATACCCAGGACGTAGGGTAAATGGAGAAACAGTTCTCTGTAACGAACACACCCGAAGAAAATGCATCAACATGTACTTTCTTCATTCGGGTGGCATGGGAATCCTGGCATTCCCCTATATCCTGTTCAGTCCTATAACTCTTATAAGAAAGAACGGAACCAACGTTCCCCAGCACAGTATAACATGCGGGTTCGGTCAATACATCCATATTATTATCTTTATTAGGGCATGACATGGTCGCTACCTGGAGAGAGAGAGAAGAAAACACTTTAGCGTATGCTCTTGCAAGATCAGATTGGTTATTATCTTATCTAATCAGGATGGCTCCCACTGGTTTTTATCAAATCTTCCTTCAAATCCTAAAAGGAAAGACTAGCCGGGATTAATTACACCCTACAACTTCGCCAATCTTTCAGCCAGGCCAGTGTCGGTACTTTGAGGGAGGTTCCCCGTGCTTTCGCACGGACCTAATTAAAGTAAACCTCGTTTTCCCAGAGGCGTAACCCCGCTGACACCTTTCTAGACACCTACTTGATCGGCTAATTGTAATGTGCAAAACTCTCCCAGGAGTAACTCTTACTCGCAGTGGGTATCGGGATCCATCTATCTCATAGAAGGTATGCAATCTCATTGCAAATTTCAACACTTGAAATTCTCGATAATGCTTTTGCCCCAAACGATCTATGACCTTGATAAGGTCAACAAACCATAGACCGTAAGTCAAGTTCAACCCGTCATTTCTTGATTGAATTAAACCCACCCGCACGACCCTTGACAAGGTCAACAAGGCCATACGACTACCCTAACTCAATCTGCATCATATGCATAAGCAGATAAATACTGGTTAGCTACCGCACACTGCGCCTTGACAAGGTCAACAAACGCAGCACGAATACTAAACAGGACTTATCTGAAATGACGGAGGGCTATGACAGGTTTTTCTAAAATCCTATTGCGTAATGAACTTGATATCGTTGTAGAATCAAATGAAATTTTGAAATGGAGTGATTTTGAGGCTTTTCTAGTTTTGCTAAAGGGGTCACTCCCGGTGAAGGGATCGTCGGCCCTTTCCTCGTCGAATGAGGTGCGGGATTTATCATATATATCACTGTGCAAAGCAAAAACTATAGAAGTAATCAAAAGTCAAACCGAGTGTGTAGCATCTGCCAGTTGTTGCTAAAGGGGTCACTCCCGGTGAAGGGATCTCGGCCCTTTCCTCATCGAATAAGGTGCAGGGTATATCATATATACCACTATGCAAAGCAAAACTGTAGATACCCTTTTTATTTAAAATTTGATTCTACAACATCTTTTAGCTTTCTTTTCTTTCATTAATCACATTAATGAAGTCCCATCATTTAAGTCACCTAAACATCACAGATAAATACGACGTACACTTATGCCATCCGCATTTGCCTCGATGTCCCCTCGTGCACCGTTAGGTTAGGTAACTAACGACAGAGCAGGGCAGGGCTAGTGCGGGTGCAAAACATAAGTAATGTCTATATAATATATCATATATACTATATACTGTATCCATCAGAACATATCAAATGATCACATCACAGATATCGCAGCAGAAAATATCATATGAAATATTGGATATACTAGGACGTCCGTGTTTTCAATACGAGCCAGTATAAAACACGGATTCCACGGTCGTGATGAATAGCCAATCCCACACCCCTAGACCCCTACGAGAGCGGCAAGCAACCCTACTAATTCTAGGGTTAGGAGACCCGGACTCGACTCCTCGAGATGGTCTCCCACTGGACCCTAGAACCCGGTTACTTGTGCTCCCCTCCTTGGGTCTATCCTAATGCGGAAAAGTAAATAATATACATCAACGGTGACATCTTCCGCAACCTGGAAGTGCCCCAATAAAAGAATATTACATACAAGTTTTTACATGAATGAAAATGAAAAACACTCATCTCACATAAAAACCCCCGGCTATTCGAACACGACAATCCAATATAACATATCCAGCAACACATAACATCATATGTCATCAACGTAAGTAAATATGCGCATCCCAATTGTCGTTGACATATAGCAACGAAACCGGCGATATCACATATTACACTTACGGTCACAGAAAAGAAAGTGTAAAACTACAACAGTTGGAATCCGCAACCTCTTTAGACATCGCATGCCTAATCAAATGAAATACTTAGACATATCATGCCTGACAATTATAAACCCCGCATTTTAGTCTCATTATCAAAAACTCTTTTCAATATCAAGTGAAACTAAACCGCTAGATTTATAACATTCATTCAGTTATCTCATAACTGTTTGTGAATTCCAATTATTGTATCCCATTCCGGATAAATAGAAAATATTAAACTTTCCGATCGAACATTCGAACACCCAAGTTTTCTCGAAAACGTTCAACACATGAAATAGGTTCAAAGACATTCACTTCATGCCTCAGCACCAACGGTCCAGCCGTAGAAGGGTCAAGCCAACGCCTCACATGTGGCACGCCGTACTGCCCCAAACCCGAAGGTTCAAAGGGCAGTTCAAGACGGTCACATAATCGAGTTAAGGTTTGTTGTCTTCTAGAGGGACCATCGCGTTACTTGCACTACTCAGAACGTCCTTAAACCACAGAAAAATCCAACACTTGGAAATTTCCCGGCAGGGGAAAGATTGTGTATTTGCATCCGGTCGAACTTTTTAACATATTCTAAAATTATCCGGAAAAACACATAGACAAAGTTTGATAATCCGATCGAATCTTCGATTCCCAATACAACCCCAGAATACTCAACTGTTGAGTGCATATTAATAATTCCCAGAAAACTCAGCACCTGAAAACATGAATTACTGTGCAAATATTGGAAGCAGATCCCATCATTTGGCCGCGGAACCGCCGCAGAAGCCAGGCTTCTGCCGCGGTTCCGCCGCGCTTTAAACATATCATGAGATAATTTTTGCACCGTAATTCTTAGAATTCCCTGCTGAATTTTTAAAGCATTTTTAATCTGGAAAAAACCCAGTTTTTGAAAAAAGTCCAGAGAGCATTTTTAAATTGGGGTTTCGGTTCGATCGGACTTCAAACTCCGTCTACGCATCGCCTAAGGCTCTAGCAAGGCTCTGATACCACTGTAAGGTTCCTAGGCACTCTAATGAGGTCTCACAAGGTATCAACCATGCCAATTTCAAATTTTACAAGTGCCGAGAAAATACGGATTCGTTGACTAGAGTTTAGGCGAAAAGTGAAACTAGTTAACATTTTAACTAAAGGAAAGAGGCTACAACCTTTGTAGATCCAGTTCTCCACTTCGTTAGCTCCACGTAGACGTCCTCTCGCTGTCCATCTTGAATCCCGGACTCTTGCATCGGCTTCATCGGAGAAATGGGCGGGCTAGGTCGTCGGCTTCGATGCCGAAGAAGATCTACGTCGAGGCAACACAAGATCAAGCTCTAACTTCACCAAGTCGTGAAACTTGTGAAGAAAACACCCTATACTACTTGGCAAGAGGTAGAGGATGAAGAAATAGGAGGTGGGTTCACTTTAGAATTGGATTTCTCACTCTTTTTCTCAAGATGCCATTAAAGCTAGTAAGCTTTTCTTTTTGTCAAAGATGAAGAAGATGAAGATAGAATATGATAAGTGTTTTTTTAAAAAGAAAAATAATATGAATACTTATCATATCCTAACCTTGGTTAGGTGTAGAGAATAGACCATGGTTAGTTTGAATGGTTAGGGTTAAGCATGAAGACAAAATGGTCACATTAGTCAAAACTTCATGAAGCTTCAACAACAAACAAAGAAAGCCTTCATTTTCTCTTTTATCTTTTCCAAAATAAATAAATAAATAAATAAGTAAGAAAAAGAAAAACCCTAACCATTACATAACCATGGTTTAATCTTTACACAAACTCAAGTAAGCATGTATCATCAAACATGATACAATCAAGTGCACACAAAAATATATCACATATACAATGTGCACATCAAGTGAGAAAATCCTTTTAAAAATGAACCAATACTAGTTAATGCAAAGTAATATATCAAATATATAATTATAAATTAAATCATTAAATCAACATTTGATTCAATGATCCGGTTATGTCGCACATAACCGACTAGTATCCAATGTATCGATTTATCGAATCAATCTTCGATTCGATAACTAGGTTATATCGCATACAACCAATCGAAACATTCATCGCGAGAATGAAATACGGTATCACATACACGCATTATTCTCGGTCCCGCACATATCTCATATGCGCTCCTATTTCGTTTCGCTTGAGTCAGGAAACCTCTGTGTAGGACTCTAAAGACTCGTCAATACGCCGGTAGCAGATAATGATCATATCAAGCATCCACAAGCCGCAAGCGGTCTGCTAAACGTAACGGCCACCCGGGTATTGAGCGATCAGAAAATCGACGAGCAAGCCCGCTCACACTCCTGTGAATCCAACCAGTAACACTTACCGTACAGTCCGGTCTGTTCGTCTGATATGTCGCATATCAAGTCTAGGGGTGGTAAACGTCAGACCCCAATAACCGATAAGTCGTGCCGATGTGAGGCTCATAACGGGTCGAGAAACTACTGGTAACACTTACCAGCAAATCTCTGATCAGCCCTGGCCAGGGACTTCCCTGTTACGGCCAATCGAGCACAGCGCAACATCAACCCCCAATACCGGGAGAGACGAAACCCCTCGTATCGCTCATTGCCTCTATGTGACTCGGGACTGTGCCCAAAAACCACCGTTTTGCACGCCCTCATGGACATGGTAAGGTGGAGATCAAAGCACAGTGGGAATCATACAAGACTCTATGACGACCTCGGGTCTACAGACTAACCTGCACAAGTGTCACCTGAGAACTGCCATCTGACGTGAGGTATAATACCATCTGGGAGTTCTCGGCGAGTCCGTCCAGTGTACCCAGTCTCCACTGAGCACCCGTATACCATCTCTGATGTCAAACACCAATGGATATGGGATCATCCATCGCCCATCTCATGGGTCGAGAAGCGTATACGCTAGTCTACACTGGTATATCGATGCCCCGTCTCGATACACCCACGACTAGGGACCTTGAAGGATGTACCTTTGGACTACCATGTCCCCACTAGTATGATCTGCATCATAGTCCAGGTAGTCAAGTACACATCCTAAGGGCTTTACCAACATGTAACTGTAAGACAGTTTAAAGAGACTAGTGTACATGTTAAGATAAAGAGTAACCAGATAGCATAATATCATATCGAGCAAGAAAGTCATCTCTATATATGTCCAAGCATCCAATATAATATACATCATTTGTACAATACTGGCCTCTAGGGCATACATACAACTAACATCATCACCCACTGCCGGCGTATTGACGAGTCTTACATTCCCACACAGGAGTTTCCTGGCTCAGGCGAAACGATGTGGTGTGCATATGAGATATGCGCGGGACCCGATTGAATGCGAGTATGTGATACCGTATGTTAATCGGGCGTTTTTCTATTGGTCAGGTCATATGTGATATGACTGGTTTGTTAAATCAAGTGTTGATTTAACATTTGACTTTTAGTTTAATTCTTTATTTAAACTCTTTTCTTTGAAGAAGATGTATGCATGCATGTATGCACATGTTGATGTGTATGGACACATACATATATACATGGATGTGTATCATGGTTGATGATACACTATATGGTGGCAATGCAAGACTTACATGGTTATATTTATATATATGTTTATTTATATTGAGTTAAAAAAAAGATTATTCACTCATGGTTAAAGTTTATCATCTTTGACTTTTTGACTATTCTAGACCTAACTTTTAACCTTGGGTTAATTCTTTTTTGCCTTTTAACTCAATGATAAATATCTAAGATATTAACTAACCATGGTTTGAGGAGAGAAGGATTTAATATGATTATTTCATTCTCATCTCATTATGTTTATTATTCATCACAAAAGCTTTTGAGCTTAAGCTTAGCCATCATCTTCTTCTTCCTCCCTCTCTTGAGTTTTCATTTGAGTGAGTTGGTTAAAAAGAAAGGGTTTTGATTAGAGAATACAAACCACCTCATTATTCTACACACATCTAGCCCATTTGTGTAGGGTGTTTGCTACACTTCTTCCATGGATCAAGTAAAGTAAGGAGCTTTGGGCAAAGGGACTTCGGGTGGATCATCGTGGACAAGGAAGGTTGCTAGCGATCTGTTCCAAACTCTCAAAGGTCCAAGGAGTCACCAAAGAGAGAGTACAAAGGTTGCAATCTCTACTCTTAGTGATAGATTATTCTTTGTATGTGATACAATACTTGTTACCCTAAATATTCTAGTAAAGATTCATGGTTTGTTTGCTTTGCACCTCTCTAATTTCTAAAATGGCATGAGTGATGCTACCAAACCCTAGACTAGGTGCAAGGGAAACCCAATAGCGGTTATCTGATGATGCTCATTTGTATATTCATTGTATCTAGTACAGTCCATCTACTACTTTCATGTATTGACTTAGAGACGAGTTATGAGGACGATATTGTATATTATTTTGGTGACTTGGGTGTCGTGCTTGTGGGAGCCGACCTTTTTATGCAGCTTTATTCTTTTATGCTGTTTTCACTTCATATCGTCCATTTTCTTCGCTTCGGCGTCGTATATCTTCTTGTGGTGTTGTTTCCGCCTTAGGGCGTGGATTTGCTCCCGTTTTGGGATGCTTTACTTATATTCTATGTTGTACCCATTTTCGGGGCTAGTTTTTATAAAGGAGGTGCTGCCGAAATTTTTAAGAAAGTAAATTTGGACTTTAAAGAATTTTTACTTGAGATTCCCAAAAGCTTTCAACAATGTTCTTATTACTTACTACTTTTGATGGTTTAGATTTGCTGGGTTTTTGGCTTACTTAGATTGCGTTACGCCTGTGGACGTTACGTGGTTTAAGGGCCGTTATGTGCCAAATTTCGGGTCGTGATAAAATTGGTATCAGAGCGCTAGGTTTTACCTTTCGGAGTATAGGTTGATCTTGGTATGATGGAGTAGGTAGCTTAAGCAGAGTGACGTAGCGTGTGTATGTCCGCGGCATACTTACGACATGGTACTCCGCCTAAAGTGACCTAAGTACTTATTCCTTTCATGATTATATATATTCTTGTGATTCGATTTCCGTGTTCGTATCGGATCCTGTTTCCATTTCTAGCCATTATGCTGCCGAAGACTACGAGGGCACAGAGAGAGACAGCGAGAGACGAGGTCAGAGTTGACTCGTTTGGGACGAGAACTGACCAGGATGGTACGCTCGTTGTTCAGGAGCAGTTTGATCCGCTTTTGATAGATCATATCGCTAGGCTTGAGGCAAATATGCAGGACTTGTACCAGATGATGGGATCGTTGGTTGAGGCCAGTCGAGCGCAGCGACAGGAGGTTGCCACCCCTGTTACCCAGATATTCCTTACTATCAGCACACTGCATCACGTCACGTATACAACAGCAGTGGACACAGCCCTACTAGATGAGCCACGTCTTCCTGAGACTTTGGAAGTTCTGGAACCAAGGAGGGCTCGTATAGGTGTATCAGCCCAGAGACAGATGCTTAGTCACCGCGACAGTTTTCGTGCACGTCACGGGAGTAGCAGAGGCTTGGGACAAGGACAGTCGTTTAGCTCTTATCCCCAGGAGGTCAGCAACCATCATATAGATGTTTCCGGTGCGGGAATTTTCATCACCTTGTCAGAAATTGTACTTTAGTACGCCAGAGGAGGGCAGCAATACCATATGTTACCTTACCACCTTCACCTCAGGGAGAGTTGTGTTTTGCTCCTGTTGTTGATCCGCGTCAGACTTATGTTCAGAGAGGTTGTGGTTGTGGTCGTGGAGGGTTTGTTCAGAGAGTACAGGATGGCAGAGGAGGAGGACAGCCTGTTGCAGGTAGAGGACACGCATGAGCTTTTGTTTCGACTCATCGGGGCGCGCGGGCGTCCAATGCAGAGTTTTTAGGTATTCTTAATTCGTATGTTATTTTGATGCACATGTTTGTTTATTTCGGGATCTATGCACTCGTTTGTTCTACACACTTCATGCCGTGGATGGGTCAAGAGTTGTGTTTGCTAGATCAGCCATTTGTTGTGTTTACTCCTGTTAGCGATTCTTTTGTTGAGCGACACGTGTTTCGGTCATGTGCCAATCGAATAGGAGATAGAGATTCGTCCGTTGATTTGATCCTTCTTGAGGTGTTGGACTTTGACGTTCTCCTGGACACGGACTGGTTAGCTACGTGCTATGCGTCTGTGAACTGCCGCGAGAAGACAGTCAGGTTTTGTTTTCCCGGCGAGTCAGTTCTTGTTGTGCAGGGGGACAGTGGTGCCGCCTTCATAGCTTGATTTCAGCCTTTTACGCTAGTCGGTTTTTGAGGAGAAGATGTCGAGGATTCTTGGCTTTCATTAGTGATACCGGAGCCACAGTGGATTCGTTGGACCAGGTTTCTATCGTGCGAGAGTTTTCCGACGTTGTTCTAGATGAGCCGGCGGAGCTTAGGGAGCATAAGGATCAGCTGCAGAGTTGCTAGATAGGGGGACTTATACGTCCAAGTGTTTCGTTTGGGGAGCTCCTATTCTGTTCGTCAAGAAGAAGGACAGCAGTTTGAGGTTGTGTATTAATTGATCGTCAATTGAAATGAGTTACGGTGCAGATTAGGTATCTTTTACCTCGCATTGACGATTTGTTTGATCAGCTCCAGGGTGCGGGACATTTTTCTAAGTTTGATTTTGGTTCAGGTCATCGTTAGTTGTGGGTTCGGAGTTATGACATTCCGAAGACTGCTTTTGTGCGCACTACGTGCTTTATGAGTTTTTGGTGGTGTCGTTGGATTCACCAATGCCCTAGCAGAATTCATGGATGTGATGAACCAGGTTTTTCAGGCCGTTCCTCGACCAGTTTATTGTCGTGTTATTGATGACATTCTAGTCTATTCCAAGAGTCGTGAGGAACAGGAGCAGCACTTGAGGATTTCTTTGCAGACATTGAGAGAGCACCAGCTGTTTGCTAAATTCTCGAAGTGTTCCTTCTGGCTTGATAGTGTTGACTTCCTAGGTCATAGGGTTATGGGAGACGGTATTCGTAAGAACCCGAGGAAGATCGAGGCCGTACAACTTTGGCCCAGGCTTGTATCAGTGACAGAGGTCCGCAGCTTTTGGGCTTAGCCGGTTTTTACCGCCGTTTCGTGCAGGATTTCTTGAGTATCGCTGCACCGTTGACCGGACTGACCAGAAAGGAAGGGTGTTTCTTTTCTTTAGACTGAGGCATGCGAGCTGAATTCTCAGTGGTTGAAGACTCGGTTGACGATTGCACCAGTTCTATCTTTGCTTTCTGGATCGGGCGACTTTGTCGTTTATTGTGATGTTTCAGGAGTGGGGCTTGATTGTGTACTGATGTAGCATGATAGAGTTATCGCTTATACTTCCCGACAGTTGGAGGAAATACGAGCATTATCCCACTCATGATCTGGAGATGGCCGTGGTGGTCTTGCGCTAGAGATTTGGGGACATTACTTGTTCGGAGAGTCGTGTCAGATTTTCACGAACCACCAGAGCTTAATGTACATCTTCCTGCAGCGAGATCTGAGTTGAGACAGCGCCGTTGGATGGAGCTTGTGAAGGATTACGATTGTGAGATCCTTTATTGCCCGGGGCAAGGCGATTGTGGTAGCTGATGCTTGAGTCGTAGGCCCGGGGGTTAGCTTGTTCCAGTTGAGCGCAGTTCAGAGATAGTCTTCTGCAGATTTACAGTTCTTGTGCGACCGTTGAGTAAAGCTTAAGTTCACCTCTACTAGGGGATAGCTTGCTCATGTCCGCGCCCGTCCACTTTTACTTAATCATTTTCGTGAGGCACAGCCCGCCGATGCTCGTTTGTCTAAAATTCTTGAGCATGTTCGGCTGGGTAGAGATTCGAAGTTCTTGATTAATGACCAGGGTGTGCTACGTTTAGGGACTTGTTGGCATGTACCTGATACCGATGGGTAAAGACGCAAGGTCCTAGAGCAGGCACATCAGTCAGCTTTTAGTGTTCACCCAAGTGCCATCAAGATGTAGCGTGACTTGAGAGATAGTTACGGGTGGGCAGGGATGAAGAGTGAAGTTTTGGATTTTGTTTTGAAGTGCTTGTCTTATCAGCGAGCTAAGGTTGAGCATTTGAGACCAGCAGAAGAGTTGCAATCTTTAACCGTTCCGGAGTGGGAATGGGAGCAGATCTCCATGAATTTTGTTGTGCGTCTACCCAGGTCTAGTCAAGGGTATGACTCGATTCGGATGTTTGTTGTCTGGTTATGCTCAGTATTCTCAGTTTGCTCAGTTGTTCTTCGATAAGTTTGTGCGTTTGCACGGAGTTCCTTCATGCGTTGTATCCAATAGAGGCACCCGGTTCGCTAGCCGTCTTTGGCAGAAACTTCAGGAAGCGTTGGGTACTGGTTGAGCTTTAGCTGCGCTTTCCATCCGTAGGCCGATGGTCAGACAGAGCGGACTATACAGACTCTGGAGGATATGCTTGTGCATACATACTAAATGTTTGTTGGCTGTAGGATCGTCACTTGCCATTGATGGAGTTCTTCTACGATAACAGTTATCAGGAGACATTTCAAATGGCAACTTTTAGGCCTTGTGTGGTAGATTGTGTCGATCGCCAGTCTGTTTGACCGACTCCGCGAGAGCAGGATTTTTTGGACCCCAGTTAGTCCAGAGACTTCGGAGAAGATCCAGTTGATTCAGGTCAGGATGAGAGCAGCCCAGTGCAAACAGAAGTCTTAAGCCGACCGTCGTTGTCGTAGACTTGAGTTCGCAGTGGGAGATCATGTATTCCTATGGATTTTTCCGATGAATGGCGTGTTGAGTTTTGGGAAGCTTAGTCCCAGATTGTAGGTCCTTTTGAGATCCTTGAAGCGAGTTAGTTCCGTTGCCTATTGTTTGGTACTTCCATCCAGATTTTTGAGTATTCACCCCGTATTCCTTATGTTGATACTTCGCAAATACCTTCATGACCCTTCTCATATGATTCAGCACCAGACCATTCAATTTGTGACACGATTTTTCGTTTACCAGCAGCCGATAGTGGTAGTGGATCGGCCGGTGGAGAAACTTCGGTCAAGGGTCTTGCCATCTGTGGAGATTTTCTTTGGCGTAGCCCGTCTAGTGAGGAGATCACTTGGGAGGCTGCGAGCGAAATGTGGAAGTTTTGCACTAATGTCTTTGAAGGTATGCATGGTAAGAATTTTAATTCGGGGGCGAATTTCTATAAGGGGGGAAGATTGTAATACCTTAGAATGCGATTAGTGTTAATTAAGCAATAATGCGGGTTTTCTGTAAAAAGTTTACCAAATTGGTTTCCTCACATTTTATAACAATTAATTAATGTTTTATTTTTATTTTTTATGGCTTGTACACACTTGTGTATGTTAATGTGAGGGTTTGTTTTTGTTAATCTAGTTTAGTGACCATGACAACCTAAAGCTAATCTATGTCTTGTTAACCTTAATCCTTGATATTTGTGTGAGGAGAGATATTTTCTTTTGTGTTTTGGATTGAGGGGAGGTGGCAAGGTGAGTCATGAAGAGTCATGGCTTGCATTTATGGTGGAGAGTGAGAGAGAGTTAATGCAAGGTGCACTTACCCTACACTCACTTCTCATCTCTAACTCACCTCACTCACTCATTTCACTCTCATTCTCTCACAACACTATCTCTTTCTTATTATCTTTCATCTTCCTCTTCTATCAACTGAACACTTACCTATTCTTCACTAAACCTTCACCAAACTTGATTAAATCTCACCCAAATCACCTCTCATGTCTTGTTTTTGACTCTAGGATCCCTTGGAGCATGGAAAGCTAGGATCTTTGAGCTTGTGTGGTTAGGTAATGATCTCTATCTGTTAAATAGGATGTTATAGTGTTGTGTAGTTTATTAGTTTCAGTTTAGAACACTTAAAGTTTAGTTTCGTGCACATATCGTATTTTTATTGTCATTATAGGATATTTGTGATCTGCTGTGACCCCGAGTGTATACTGGAAAATCTAGCAGTGTAGTAGTGTTGTACTAGAGACCCTAAGTATTCACCTGAAGCACGAACCCCAGGGGCTCAGTTTTGGCCGGCGACTTCATGAGGAATTCCGGCGAGCTCGGCCATGTAGGGGAATTAGGGCTTGGTTTTTGTAGGATAGCTGTCTGCAGTTGTTTAAAAGTGTTTGTTCCTGCTTGATTTTATGTTTTGACAGTATACAAAATCTGGGATAACTTTGCTTGTTTCTAGTGTTACGACTACGCATGTTACGTTATCTGACACGGTACGTGTACTTTGTATAGCTTTTGCTCTTGGGTTGGTTTCGTAGTGTCGCTACGCACGTTAGCCACTAGACGAACACTTGAGAGTATATTTGGAGTTAGAGCGTCGGTCAAACGTAGTGGATACATGTTATTGGTCGATTGCTAATATGAACTTGTTATGTTGTTTTATGATTTTAGGGTCGCAGGCGGGGACTTCGGACGCTGCGAAGAAGGGAAAGCAAGTGGTTGGTTTTACTTAGCCCAAGATCATCAGTGAGTAGATTTAACATCTACAGGGGAATCGCACGCATGGCGTTATGCATCTGGGCGAGATTAAATGATATGATTCTTGATTATAAGTATTGCACATATAGAGATTGTGCATGAACTTCATTGCATATCATTACTTGTTGTGCTTGGACTTGTACCCATTGGACACTGCACTATTATTGACGGTTCATGTGGCACGAGCACAATTTTATGCCACACACTCCGTCAATAATTGCCATGACAAGCACAACACATATACATATGTGATATTGTATGGATAGTAACATTGAGACATTGATTCTTATATTATTGTGCATATGAGATATAGCATACCTGTATACCTACATGCTTACACATATGCCTTGCTATACCTACATGACTACACATATACCTAGAGGGTATTACATCAGTATTGACAGGTGTATACACATATGAGATATAGCTACATGTACATCATACACACATACTTACATGTACCCCTATATATCTTGATATAGCTACACATATACCTAGAGGGTATTACATCATTATTGACAGGTGTATACACATATGAGATATAGCTACATGTACATCATGCACACATACTTACATGTACACCCATATACCTTGATATAGCTATACATATACCTAGAGGGTATTACATCATTATTGACAGGTGTATACACATATGAGATATAGCTATATGTACATCATGCACACATACTTACATGTACACCCACTTACCTTGCTAGAGCTACATATACCCTAATGTGGTAATGTATTGTCATCGATATGGAGACATTGATTCTTATGCTATTGCGCATATGAAATGCATCATACATATATGCTTACATATAGATACACATTGTAGGGTTCTTAGGCACAACAACAAGGTTTCACTAGGCACCAAGCATGCCGTATTTAAAAATTTAGTGTGCCAAACAACCCTAACCTAGGATCTAACTAAAGAATTAGGGTTAGAAATAACAAGTAAACAACTTTACTTCTAAGTGAATGAGGAAAAAAACCTTTGTAGACCGGTCCTTCACTTCTAAAACACCGCTATGTAAGTAGCGGGCCTAGACTTCCAGAAGACAACCCGCAGGATAAATCCTCTACTGCCTCTTTATCCTTCCTGTGGTCAGGTAAGTGCCAGGTAAGTGGGAGGTTCTTCGCTACGTAAGTAGCGGGCCTAATTAACTAACCACTTGTTTTAGACACACTTGCCTTAGACACCACAAAAGAAACGCGGATAAGAAATAGATTACCCACGATTTTCTTCTGTCCTAATTGAGCGCGACGGTCCTTAGAGTCATGTCTAGATATTTTTTAGTTAATGAGGGTGATGAAGATGCAAGTTTTTTGATTTCCGGGGCTTAGGAAGGGTAATGAACTCCCCACCTAATCTGAATTTGGTCTTTGCCCCTTAATTTCCGTGTTAAAATATGCAAACAACCAATATCAAAATACGCAACAATTTCTTTTTTTCTTTTAGCAGCGCTACGAATTTTGCAAAGAATCCTGCAGAAAATTTGTTATTGGACAAGATCAGAGAGAAGAGAACAGAACAGAGAATATACCACAGAAGTTGGGAACAGTGAAACGCCTAAACCAGCAATACGCCATGGATCCACGGTGGAATAGAGGAAGTAGGGTTTCAAACTTTTCCTGTAGCTTCTTGTACTCCTTTGGAATTTGTAGATCTTTTCTGAATCTTGGTCTAACTGCCGAAATGATTTCAGATCCCCTCGCAAAAATTCAAACACTAAACGTTAAGCACTTGAAGCGATTCTTGGATGAAAATTTTGATGGAATAATAAATTTTCAACTCAAATTGAAAAAACGAAAAAATAGCACACATCCCCGGCAACGACGAATTTTGATTGATCATCTTTTGTGTGTAGTAAAATGTTTCACAACCAAAGAAATTTATACCGCAATCAATTAACGGTGTCACTTATAGCGATCGTTAGTGAGCACGGATCGTCCACTGAGATGCGTGAATTTTTCGATTATGCTTTAGATGAGTCAAAATGAAAATATAAAAGAAAATTCAAGAAAGTTGATTCAAGATTTATGAGATTTGATTTTTAAGAAACATAAAGAAAATAGATCTAGAATCAAGAATCAAGAAGATGTCCACAATCAATTTGATTATCAAGATTATGTAGAATAGCTTGTAGGAATCGATTGAATTAGTAGTAATGATGAATCTAACAATGACTTATCTTATCTATTAATGAATTGTAGCTAGGACGATGGTGATGAATGAAGATTAGGGATCTATTGAAGAAACTAGGGTTTCTGCTTCTCTATCTCTTGTCTTTTCATTGATTACCATTCGGATCTAGACTTTAGCAAAGAGAATCATCAACCGTTTGATCCCTAATTTGCAACGAAATTCGCAAGAATGTGATCTCGATCCAAATTAGGTCATTGATGATTCTTTTTCTTAAAGTTTACAAATCTCATAAGACTTAAGATCGGTAAAAGAATTTCATCATCATTAGATCTACCGATTCTCTCGATTCCGTTACAAGCGGAGATTTCACTCACACATCATGAAAATTAATGAATCAAGAATCAAGAAGTTTCATAATGCAGGAATGTAAAGAAAGCAAGAATTACAATTATCACATTTATTTAAATCTCCTTCAAATTACACAACTCCTCAATTCGAGGTACAAGATTAAGCTCTCGATTGCTTCTTTGAAGAGGTGAATTTGTCGTCGATCTTTGCGAAGCTCGATCGCCTTGAGTCGCGGATCGTCGTGGATCTCTTGCTCGGATGATGATCGGCGTTGCAATAAAGGATCGTTGATTGCTCGCTTGATTTGCTTCTCAATGGATCTTGATTTTGGATCTCAAGTTGTGTCACTCAACTTGAATTTGAATTTTGAATTGTGGCTCCAATTGTGTAACTAACTAACCACTAATTGAACAACCACCTCACTTTAGATCTAGATCCCCTTTTATAAAATTCAAATGAATCTTCCCTCCAAAGCTAGGTTGTTAGAAAGAGCCTTCTAGAATGAGATTGTTACAAGGAGTCTTTTAGAAGAAGGTTGTTATGAGGAGTCTTCTAGAAGAAGATTGTTATGCAGAGCCTTCTAGAAGAAGCCACGTGGTAATTAAGCATCTCAAGGAAGCTAGGAGGTTAGAATGAAGCTTCTGGAGAGATGTAGACTGTTGACGACCCTACTCGGCCGCGGATCCGCGGCAACTTGGCCAACTCGGCCGCGGTTCCACGGCCATATGACTGGATCTCTGCATCATATTTCTGGGGTATCTTGGTGTTGGTCTTTGGGTGTTGTTTTGATGTTCAGAATCTTCTAATGTTTGCTTGGTTGCTGCCAGATTTTAAGTCTTTGACTTGCTGCGATTTATCGGCACTATTGCGATTGCAGTTCTTTGACCTGAAGAATTTCCTGCACACAATCTTGATGAAAGTGTCGAGATATACAAAATCATGCATGTAGTAATAAACACTCAATTTCCTTCATAATGCCGGTTATAATGTATAACACATGTTATTTGATATTTTGCAGACGAATTGCTAATATGTGCTATATTTATACCAAACACCTTTAGATGATTAGAAAGAGTAGGGAAATTGACGTGTTAAGAATGCAATATTTTCGACCGATCAAATTCCCCCAAACTTAATTTTGATTCTCTCGAGCAAATATCTTTTTTTCAAGAGAAGGAGAAAATATAAGAAAAAGGAAAACTAACTAGCACACTTTCGTAGGCAACATGATTGCACTGAGCATGTGCAACAAGCCTTTAAACCTCTAGGTGTCCCTAGTAGGAGGAGTGTTGTCTCCTGAGGGTTCTCAGCGGATTGCACCCACAAAATCCTATAATAAAAGGAAGACTGTGAAAGTTATATATAAAGATAAGAATTGTAAAAGAAAGACTTTGAAAATTAGAGTTTCCAACTACACTAGCTTTTCGGTTGTCATGAGCCTTATCTTAATAGTCATGAAAAGATATTAGAAATCACATCATCCCTCAATAAAATATCGTCTTTATTCTTCATTCCTACATTTCTTCCAAACATTGATCATATACCCCTACGTGTGTATAAAGAATATCCCTACACTTGGAGAATTCAATTCAAGCTATCATACTCTTGTCCATCTACTTCAGTACTTTTTAATATTTAGATGGGATTGCTCACATATTTTTCATGCGACCGTTAATACTTCTTGAGGTACTAACTGACCAATTACTCAACATGCTTGCTTATAAGGTGTATATAGTATTTTCCTCGTCTTGCAACACCTAAGGCTTAGCAGTGACTCCCAAACCAGTTGGTCTAAGGCACTAGGTGATGAAGCACCCTCGCTATATTTTTTTATTGTTGCCTTGGTGATTACAAAACCAGTGTTCATTTCTACACCATTTTATATTTTATTCTCCATTTATTATTTTTTTCATACTTTGGCTTTTAGACAAGAGCATTTCAAGGTATCCTCTACTATCCCGAGTTTCAAGACGTGTGTAAGTGCGTATAGTAGGGTATCAACGTTCAAATGTTTGGTTTCCAGAATAGGAACTATTTTTCAGACTTATTTTTATCCTCAGATTAGTGAAATCTTTCATCTTACTAACCCTTGGGACAACGGCTCATAACTACTTATTACTAGTTTCGTTTAAGAAAACATCTAACTTTCTTGGTTTTCTTAAATTTTTCCAATCTTTTGGATGTAATTTTTCACTTTCTAAACTTTTATTATCTTATTTATGTACAAATTTTTTTTGTTATATGTTTTGTGCTTATGCAAAGTATGATGCAAAGTGATGCATAAATAAGTACAAATCTCCCCCAAACTTGTTTAGAATAGTGTCCTCACTGTTGCCATCCGTTAAATCTCGAAAACCTATAGACTTCGGAGGAAATTTATTAACGGGGGCAATAAATATGATCGTGAAAATCCTTCCCCAAACTTATTTTTGGCTCACAATTTTGAGGACAACTTTTATTTTTCAAGAGCCAAAAATATACCCCCCAAACATGAGTTAAACAATATTAAGCACTTTAAAAATCACAAGAGGGGGGTCAAAGTTACTGGTCAATGCCAAGCTTTGCAAAGACCAAAAGTCAACACCAACCATTCGAACATTTTATCAGTGTAGTGCACCGGTTGGTGGAAGAACATGTTATATAGAGCCAAGAAGAAGTGGGTAAAAGATAAGTGGTGTGATGGAAAGGGTTTGCATCTCAATTTGGAGAGACGACACAGTGATTGTGATGATGGATTACTCGCATTCTCGTGATTTTCAAGAAGAAGGGGTGGAGGTTCAATTTCTTTGTTTTGGAGATGATTCATCTCAACACCCGTGTTTGCTAAAAATGCGAGTTCATCAGCGAAGCATTCATTGATATCCTGAAGAATAATGTCATTGGAAAGAACGGGATGATCTCTAGACTCCATAAAAGATTCATAATCAGCGTTAGATGTTGACCCGGACAACTCAATGGAAGAGTCCGTATGTGTATAATATATAGTTGGGTCAAACAATAACATATGAAAAGAGTCTAGATCAGTATCGTGAAGTTTATCAAATTCGCTGCTGTCGACATCCATTAATTCGACAGAACAGACCCGAGCAGAAGGTTCGGAGGGTACACTTCCCAACTTGTAAATGTTCAGCTCAATTGACATCTTCCAGAATGATAGGGTCATAGAGCCATTTCGACAATTGATTATAGCATTGGAAGTGGCCAAAAAGGGTCGACCGAGAATCACCGGAATTTTGTTCCATGGGTTTTCTACTGGTTGTGTATCTAAAACAATAAAGTCCACAGGGAATACAAATTCCCCGACTTTTATCAACACATCCTCTAGTTCACCCCTAGATTTGGTGATTGATCGGTCAGCCATCTGGAGAGTTATGTTCGAGGGATTTAACTCTCCGATACCTAATTGCTCATAGACTGAATAAGGAAGTAGGTTAACACTTGCGCCAAGGTCAAGTAAAGCACGGTTAATGTTTTTACCCCCAATAGAGAAATTGTAGGACAGCCGAGTCCTTACCTTTTCTTGGTAATTGTTGGGGAAAAGCTGTGTTTACAGTAGTCGACATGAACACCTTTTTTGACACTTGAGTCTTCCTCTTCCTAGTGCACAAGTTCTTGAGAATTTTCGCATAAGCCGGGACTTGTTGTATAGAATCTAGGAGAGGGATATTGATGTTAACCTATTTAAAGATTTCAGTGATCTTCTTCATTTGCGGACTTGGTCTGTTTCCCCTCAACTGATTCGGATAAGGAGCTTTAGCAATAATAGCGGGATCCAACATTTGAGAAGATCGTGTGGGTAGGAAAGATCCCAGAATAGGAGTGGGGATCATCTTTGGTGGACTAGAAGAAGTGTGCTGAGGGTTCGAGCCTTAGGGAAAATGGAGAATAGGCTCGGAAGAAGGCGGTGGGGTAGACGAACTGGGGTCAGAAGTAGAAGTGGAAGCGGAAGTGGAAGTGGAAGTCGGGGTGTTAATGATCAACTCATCATTATCAATTTGTTCATACACATGATTGTCTAGAACTCTTCTAGATCTCAACGTGGTAATAGCACTCACATCATTATAATGCAAGGGTCCAGGATCAGGTGGGGGTTGAGATTGAAGATTCCCTTTCTCTCTAGCACTCATTGCTGCAGTCAATTGTGCAATTTGTGCTTCTATCAATTTGATACTCTCACCATGGGAGACAATGTTTTGCACTAATGTATGGATAGAAGATGTTAAAATTTCATTCGTTTGAATGGACTGTGCAATGAACAAGTCTAGTGCAGAGGGTGTAGCAATACCGGCAGAAGATGGATCAAAGTTGTTGACCGGGTTTTGAAAATTTTGTGGTTGAAAGGGTTGCTGACTCAGTTGTGGTGGTTGCTGTTGTGGAGGGACCATTTGAAAGTCATTCTGGTTTGGAACCGTGTTTTGAGTTTGGTGTTGGTTCCAAGCAAAATCAGGATAATTCCTCCAACCTTGATTATCTGTGGAAGAAGAAGGATCGTTTCTAGGTTGTTGCTGAAATGCAGCATTAGTGTGACCATGAAACGATACATTCAAAGGACATTATTCCGTCAAATGTGATGGGTTTGAACAGCAACCACACACAGTTTTGGGAAGTGTGTAATGGTTTTGGGAGGCTGAAGAGATTCTGTTTTCAATAGCGTTGAGTTTCTTTTGTATTGCAGCCATTTCGGCTCTCATTGTGACGGAAACATCGAGCTGATTGATATCTTCTCTAGACAATGGTTGACTAACACTTTCCCATTGTAAAGTGTTTTGAGCAAGATCTTCTAGGTATTTCCAAGCTTCACCATCATCTTTAGACAGGAATTGACAATGACACATGGTTTCAAACATCTGTTTTGTCATGAGATCAATACCCTCATAAATAACTCGACACAGATCCCATCTAGGGATTCCATGATGAGGGCATTGTAAAAGGATATTCTTGAACCGTTCAAAGCATTTCCAAAATGGTTCATTGGGAAGTTGGGTAAATTGGAAGATTTCGCTTCGAACACGGCCGGTCTTATGATTGAGATAAAATTTCTTAAGGAATGCTACAACGAATTCGTCCTATGTTGAAATAGAATGTGCGGGTGTGTTATAAAACCACTTCTCGACTAAATCGCACAAAGTGAATGGGAGAAGACATAAACGCATAGCATCCACAGACAGTAGTGAAGTACCCATCATAGCACATACGTTTTCGAATTTGGTGATAAAAACCTATGCGTCTTCAGACTCGAGCCCGTGAAATTTGGGTAAAAGTTTGATGAAATGAGGTTTGATTTCAAAATTTTCCTTGTTGGCAGGTGGAATAGAAAGATATGTGGAAAGAGGACCATGTGTAGGGTAGCATCTCACTTGGAGAGAAATGCATGGAGGATTCTGCGCACCTGCGGGCGGTGGCAGAGTGGTGTTAAAGTTTGATGGAAATCCGTACATCGCGGTTGTGGTGGGTGGTGGGGAAAAAGAAAATGTAGAAATACCGACTTTGGGATCGATAAGGGAAACACGGGAAAGGACGGGCACTAGAATCCCGTGTCCAGCCTAGCTTGTACTAAAAGGTTTAGCACAAGTGGCAGCGTTGTGATAATTAGGGGAAAGTTGGTTTGGTGTTTATTTTGAAAAATACGGATTTTGAAAAATCAAATCACAAAAAATGCACACACAATCCTAGATCTAATGGTCACCTAGGTCAAGTCACTAGACCGCTCCTAGACTTCTAGAAGACACTCGCAGGATAAATTCTCTACTGCCTCTTTATCCCTCCTATGACCAGGTAAGTGCCAGGTAAGTGGGAGGTTCTTCGCGACGTAAGTAGCGGGTCTAATTAAGTAATCACTTTCCTTAGACACACTTGCCTTAGACACACAAAAGAAACGCGGATAAGCAATAGATTATCCACGACCTTCTTCTGTCCTAATTGAGCGTGACGGTCCTTAGAGTTATGTCTAGATATTTTTTAGTTAATGAGGGTGATGCGGATGCAGGTTTTGTGATTTCCGGGGCTTAGGAAGGGTAATGAAATCCCCACCTAATCTGAATTTGGTCTTTGCCCCTTAATTTCCGTATTAAAATATGCAAACAACCAATATCAAAATACGCAACAATTTCTTTTTTTCTTTTAGCAGCGCTGCGAATTTTGCAAAGAATCCTACAGAAAATTTGTTATTGGACAAGATCAGAGAGAAGAGAAGAGAACAGAGAATATACCACAGAAGTTGGGAACAGTGAAACGCCTAAACGGCGGCGGAACCGCTGCAAAAAACAGTAATACGCCGCAGATCCGCGGTGGAATAGAGGAAGTAGGGTTTCAAACTTTTCCTGTAGCTTCTTGTACTCCTCTGGAATTTGTAAATCTTCTCTGAATCTTGATCTAATTTCTGAAATGATTCCAGATTCCCTCGCAAAAATTCAAACACTAAACGTTAAGCACTTGAAGCGATTTTTGGATGAAATTTTTTATGGAATAATAAATTTTCAACTCAAATTGCAAAAACAAAATAGCACACATCCCCGGTAACGGCGCCATTTGATTGATCATATTTTGTATAGAGTAAAATGTTTCACAACCAAAGAAATTTATACCGCAATCAATTAACGGTGTCGCTTATAGCGATCGTCAGTGAGCACGGATCGTCCACTGAGATGCGTGAATTTGTTCGATTATGCTTTAGATGAGTCGAAATGAAAATATAAAAGAAAATTCAAGAAAATTGATTCAAGATTTATGAGATTTGATTTTTAAGAAACATAAAGAAAATAGATCTAGAATCAAGAATCAAGAAGATGTCCACAATCAATTTGATTATCAAGATTATGTAGAATAGCTTGTAGGAATCGATTGAATTAGTAGCAATGATGAATCTAAAAATGTCTTATCTTATCTATTAATGAATTGTAGCTAGGACGATAGTGATGAATGAAGATTAGGGATCTATTGAAGAAATTAGGGTTTCTCCTTCTCTGTCCCTTGTCTTTTCATTGATCACTATTCGGATCTAGCCTTTAGCAAAGAGAATCATCAATCGTTTGATCCCTAATTTGCAACAAAATTCGCAAGAATGTGATCTCGATCCAAATTAGGTCATTGGTGATTCTTTTTCCTAAAGCTTACAAATCTCATAAGACTTAAGATTGGTAAAAGGAATTCATCGTCATTAGATCTACCGATTCTCTCAATTCCGTTACAAGCGGAAATTTCACTCACACATCATGAAAATTAATGAATCAAGAATTAAGAAGTTTCATAATGCAAGAATGTAAAGAAAGCAAGAATTACAATTATCACCTTTATTTAAATCTCCTTCAAATTACACAACTCCTCAATTCGAGGTACAAGATTAAGCTCTCGATCGCTCCCTTGAAGAGGTGAATTTGTCGTCGATCTTTGCGAAGCTCGATCGCCGTGAGTCGCGGATCGTCGTGGATCTCTTGATCGGCGTTTCAATAAAAGATCGTTGATTGCTCGCTTGATTTGCTTCTTAATAGATCTTGATTTTGGATCTCAAGTTGTGTCACTCAACTTGAATTTGAATTTTGAATTGTGGCTCCAATTGTGTAACTAACTAACTAACCACTAATTGAACAACCACCTCACCTTAGATTTAGATCCCCTTTTATAAAATTCAAATGAATCTTCTCTCCAAAACTAGGTTGTTAGAAAGAGCCTTCTAGAAGAAGGTTGTTATGAGGAGTCTTCTAGAAGAAGATTGTTATGCTGAGCCTTTCAGAAGAAGCCATATGGTAATTAAGCATCTCAAGGAAGTTAGGAGGTTAGAATGAAGCTTCTGGAGAGATGTAGACTGCTGACGACCCTACTCGGCCGCGGATCCGCGGTAACTCGGCTAACTCGGCCGCGGTTCCGCGGCCATATGACCGGATCTCTGCATCATATTTCTGGGGTATCTTGGTGTTGGTCTTTGGGTGTTGTTTTGATGTCTGGAATCTTCTAATGTTTGCTCGGTTGCTGCCAGATTTTAAGTCTTTGACTTGCTGCGATTTATCGGCACTATTACGATTCCAGTTCTTTGACCTGAAAAATTTCCTGCACACAATCTTGATGAAAGTGTTTAGATATACAAAATCATGCGTGTAGTAATAAACACTCAATTTCCCTCATAATGTCGGTTATAATACATAACACATGTTATTTGATATTTTGCAGACTAATTGCTAATATGTGCTATATTTATACCAAACACCTTTAGATGATTAGAAAGAGTAGGGAAATTGATGTATTAAGAATGCAATATTTTCGACTGATCAAGAAGAGTGGGGGTATTTTAAGAAATTATGTATTGTTTGAAAACCCGGTTTCTCTTGATATGATATTTCAGTGCGTCCACCATGAGATTTCTCGGTTCCGAGACTTGTATTTAGATACCCGATTCGAGGAGCGGATAGGCACCGTCTGCGGGTACATGGTGGACCCGGTATGGTTCTTCGGGGCAAGAGGTGATTTTCGTGGTATAGACGATGAGCCTGGCAGGCGGGCTAGTACCTATCGGTGATAGTATTTGGATTCAGCGGTTATCGTGGGGATACCGACCGGAGTCATGTATGGACATGACATCAGGGCTAGTCGTGGTGACAGCGCCTGACAGATGAGTATTTACGTGTCGATGCTGGACACGGTTTTCATGATGTTTCGAGTGTCGGTGTTGGACACTCAGGTTCTATGATTTGATGTGTCGTTGATAGACACACGAGATAGATATCCTCATATATATACACACACATGTATATGTTTTCATGATGTTTTCGGGTGTTGATGTTGGACACTCAGGTTCCATGAGACTTACAGGATATGAGGGCCGATCTGAGAATGCGGTGCCTTTGGTTTTGGGATTTAGATTATCTTGATGGACACTGGTCCTGCCACGATGAGGATTCCGTGAGGATGACATGTTTTATCCCATACTCAGTATTTATTTGATATGCATTGCTTCATGTATTAGTAGTACCTGATAGAGTACCTTTCATGACTGTTGCATATACATATTGCCATACTATACTATCAGCTTGCATGTGATAGATTATCGCAGTACGTGCATACCTGGGATTACCTACATACGTTATTTACTATTCACGAGTTAGCAACTCACCCCCGTTGTGCCACAGTGTTTTGCAGGTAGTCCCTCAGAGCAGTCGCGACAGGACTTCTTCTTCTTATCGTATCATCTTTTGCAGCGGATATCGTTACGGCTGACTGTGTGCAGTTTTACTATAGGTGGGTTTTGCGGTTATCCGATGATGCTCATTTGTATATTCGCTGTATCTAGTACTCTCCATCTACTACTTTCATGTATTGATTTAGAGACGAGTTGTGAGGACGATATTGTATATTATTTTGGTCACTTGGGTGTCGTGCTCGTGGGAGCCGGCCTTTTTATGCAGCTTTATTCTTTTATGCTGTTTTCACTTCATATCGTCCATGTTTTTCGCTTCGGCGTCGTATATCTTCTTGTGGTGTTGTTTTCGCCTTTGGGCGTGGATTTTCTCCCGTTTGGGGATGCTTTACTTATATTCTATGTTGTACCCGTTTTCGGGGCTAGTTTTTACAAAGGAGATGCTGCCAAAATTTTTAAGAAAGTAAATTTAGACTTTAAAGAATTTTTACTTGAGATTCCTAAAAGCTTTCAACAATGTTCTTATCACTTACTAGTTTTGATGGTTTAGATTTGCTGGGTTTTCGGCTTACTTAGATTGCGTTACGCCTGTGGACGTTACGTGGTTTAAGGTGTAGGGTTCCTAGGCACACTAGTGAGGTCTCACAAGGCATCGATCATGCCAAATTAAAATTTTAACGGTGCCGAGAAACCCGACTACGGATCGTTTGCTAGAAAACTAGGCGAAAAGATAACTAGTTAACAATTAACTAATGGGATATCGGAAATACAACCTTTGTAGATCCGGTGCTCCACCTCCACGGCTCCGCAACGAGGTCCTCTCCGCTGTCCAAATCAAATCCGGGCTCTAGAGTCGGCTTCGTCGGAGAAAAAGCGAGCTAGGTCGTCGATGTCCATGCCGAAGATGATCTACGTCGAGGCATCGCTAAATCAAGCTCCACCTTCACCAAGCCCTAAAAACTTGTGAAGGAAACACACTCTACTACTTGGCAAGAGGTAGAGGATGAAGAAATAGGAAGTGGGTAGACTTTAGAATTGGATTTCTCACTCAAATCATCAATCCACCATTGATGACCTTAAGCTTCTTCAAAGAAGAAGATGAAGAAGAAGAAGAAAGTTATGATATGATAAGAATTAATTTAATTAGAAAAGAAACTCATTCTTATCATAACATGACCATGGTTAGTTGTAGAGAGTGAACTAGGGTTAGTGGAGTGGTTAGGGTTAAGCATGAGACAAAATGGTTAACTAAGTCAAAGCTTCATGAAGATTCATGAACAAAACAAAATAGCAACCATTTTTCCCTTTTTGCTTTTAATTTTCTTTTCCAAATGAATAACTAATAAATAAATAAATGAAAAAGAAAACATAACCCTAACCATTCACAACCATGGTTTAATCTTTACACTTAACCAATTTAGCATGCATCATCAAACATGATACATTCATGTGCACAAAATCATATCGCATATATAATGCGCACACCCGAGTGAGAAAATCCATTTTAAAGTGAACCGATACTAGTTAATGAAAAGTAATATATCAAATATATAATTATACATTAAATCATTAAATCAACAATTGATTTAACGATCCGGTCATATCGCATATAACCGACTAGTATCCAATGTATCAGTTGATCGAATCAATCCTTGATTCGATAACTAGGTTATATCACATATAACCATTCGATACATTCATCGCGAGAATAGAATACGGTATCACATACACGCATTATTCTCGGTCCCGCACATATCTCATATGCGCTCCTATTTAGTTTTGCTTGAGCCAGGAAACCTCTGTGTAGGACTCTAAAGACTCGTCAATACGCCGGCAGCGGATGATGATCATATCAAACATCCACAAGCCTCAAGCGGTCTGCTAAACGTAACGGCCACCCGGGTATTGAGCGATCTGAAGATCGACGAGCAAGCCCGCTCACACTCCAGTGAATCCGACCAGTAACACTACCGCACAGTCCGGTCTGATCGTCTGATATGTCGCATATCTCGCCTAGGGGTGGTAAACGTCAGACCCCAATAGCTCGATAAGTCGTGTCGATATGAGGTCTATAACAATTCGAGAAATTACTGGTAACACTTACCAGTAAATCTCAGCAACCCTGGCCAGGGATTTCCTGTTATAGCCAATCGAACACAGCGCAACATCAACCCCCTATACCGGGAGAGACGAATCCCCTCCTATCGCTCATTGCCTCCATGTGACTCGGGACTGTACCCAAAAACCACCGTTTCGCACGCCCTCTTGGACGTGGTAAGATGGAAATCAAAGCACAGTGGGAACCACACAAGACTCTATGACGATCTCGGGTCAACAGACTACTCTGTACCAGTGTCACCAGAGAACTGCCATCTGACGTGAGGTATAATACCATCTGGGAGTTCTCGGCGAGTCTGTCCAGTGTACCCAGTCTCTACTGAGCACCCGTATATCATCTCTGATGTCAAACACCGATGGATATGGGATCATCCATCGCCCATCTATATGGGTCGAGAAGGCATACGCTAGTCTACTCTGGTATATCGATGCCCCGTCTCGATACACCCACGACTAGGGACTTTGAAGGATGTACTTATGGACTACCATGTCCCCACTAGTATGATCCGCATCCTAGTCCAGGTAGTCAAGTACAGATCCTAAGGGCTTTACCAACATGTAACAGAGAGACAATCAGTATACACGTTAAGGTAAAGTTCAACCAGATAGCATACTATCATGTCGAGCAAGAAAGTCCTCCCTATATACGTCCCAGCATCCACTACAATATACATCCTATATACAGTAATGGCCTCTAGGGCATACATATAACTAACAATCTCCCACTTGCACTAGGGCCATCTGATAGCAGTGGTTGTAGTATCTCATACTCAACCATCCCATAAAAATCTCTCTCTGGGAACAGGCCTTTGTGAGTGGATCCGCTGTGTTGTCCTCTGAGTCTACTCTCCTAACCTCGATCACCCTGGAGATCAACTATCTCCATGATCAGGCGATACTGCCTTAGAATAAGTCTGGATCACTGATGGGACCGGCGTTCCTTGGCATAAGCCACAACTCCATTGTCACACAATGGGAGGAACGTAGTTCATCTCATGAACCAATATACACCCAAACAGCCTCTTTGGTAGCATCTTAAGTAGCGATGTATCCTGCCTTTATCGTCTAGTATGTCACGGTATCTAGCTTGGAACTCTTCCAACATACCGTCCCTTCACTGAGGGTAAAGACAATGCCTGTGACTGACATTCAGTCGTCTTTATCACCCTGGAACCCTTCCAGTGATTCTCCCCAGGATCGATTGATACCGTCTCACTACAACTAGTGAGAATCCTAACATCCATTTAGATCTATCTCATAGATCCAAAATCCAGGATTTAGTGGGTGTCACTTTGATCCTATGTGGAGAGTCATTGTGATAAGCGGAGATTGATCGAGCGTAGCATAGGAAACTCCTTTCCTATCAAGAGTATGTCATCCACGTACTCTACGAGGATCGTCACCATACTCCCTACTACCTTTTTGTTTATACAAGGTTCATCTACCATTTTGATGATGTCAAACTCTTTGACTAACACATCAAAACAGATGTTCCAACTCCGCGATGCCTGCTTTAATCCTATAAAGTATCTTGCACACGTTTCCGCTGCTCCCACTGTCTACGAAGCCCTCTGGCTGTGTACTTATGGACACTCTTTTCTAAACATCATTTAGAAAAGCTGTCATGACACCCAACCACCAGATATCGTAGTCATGGTATGTAGCCGTGACAAGTAGGATCTGGATGGACTTAAGCATAGCTACTTGAAAAGGTTTCATCATTATCCACACCTGGTCAATGATGCAAACTTTTAACAAGTCTAGCTTTGAAAGTCTCAACTTTTCCATCTACACCAAGTAATCTTCTCAAGATATACTTGCTCCTGATGGGGATTTAACCCTTCAGATATAGCAACCAAAGTCCATACTTTGTTGGTGTATATGGATTCCATCTCAGATCACTAAGCATCCAGCCATTCTTACAGAGTCACACTCCTGATGGCCAGCTCGAAACTAGTTGGGTCATCATCTCATGATGCAATCCTCGCTCCCACTGTCATAGAGGAACCGAAGTATCTCTCAGGTGGGTGAGGAACCCTACTAGATCGGCGGAGAGGCTGAGGTTCGTTGGTAACTATTGAATCCTTTGGTTTTATCAAATCATCTACTGTAGTTTGTATTGCTGGAACCTTTCCAGTTCTACATAACAGATTTTGCCTCGAGCTTGTCCAGATTTTGCTTTTAGACATAGGCCGGACAACCCCAAATCTTAACCATCTTAAGATATGGGCTCTTCCCTTTCCATATCACATATGAAGTGGTAGGCATTGATTTGATTCGAACCCTATTCAATAGGTATGCAGCTTCTCAAGCGCATAACTCCCCAAAAGGAAAAAGGTAACTCAGTAGTACTCATCATAGAGCACACCTTATCATATAGGGTGTGATTGCTCCGCCCTGATACACCATCGTGCTATGGTGTATACAGAGGAGTAATGCTGAGAGAGAATCTCATTCTCCTTTAGAATAGTCCAGTATTTCCGTGCTCAATTATTCTCCTCCTTGATCACATCAAAGGACATAATACTTATACCCGTATTTTGGTTTTCTACTTCTAACTTATATTCTGTGAATATCTCAAAAGGTTCGGACTTGTGTTTCAACAGGAACATATGTCTGAATCTAAAGAGATCATCAGAGAACGTAATGAAGTATAAAGAACCAGTCTTGGCATGTGCAGACAGGGGACCTACATACATCAACATGTATCATCCCAAGAGTTTACTAACTCTTTCTCTGTTTCCAGTAAACGGAGCTATGGTCATCATATCTTTGTGACAGGACTGGCGAGTTTCACAAGATGTAAATTCAAACTAATTTAAATATGCATCTTTATGTAACTCTAGCTAGTCGGGTCACATTGATTTGACCTAGTCTACAATACCTCAAGAAGGAATCGTTCATTTCTGAACTCTTCCTCTTGTGTGTGTTTTGTATACTTAGAACTGTAGTTTGATTTAGAACATCAATGCTTTTAGATAACGTGCCTGAACCGATCAACTTTTGATATAGGAAATGTTCAAAACATTATCCAACAATACAAAATTTTATCGTTTCTTTACTAATAAAGAGACAGATATGATTTTGTATATCAGGTTCGGTATCTAATAACATTCGTTCAGAATCAATGTATTGTAATACAGGGTGACAGTGACCAACAGACTTGGCTGCAACTCTTGCCCCGTTTTCTGCCTCATGAAACTTATCACCCGTTCTCAGTCCTCTACCTTTCTGTAGCCCTATGTAACAGATTACATATCTGGGATCCTGATCTGGTATCACATACCCAGGATGTAAAGGATACTGAGAAACAGTTCTGTATAATGAACACACCCGAAGATGATGCATCAGCATGCACTCTCTTCGTTTGGGCTGCACGGGAATTCTGGTAATCCCCAATTTCCTACTCGGTCTTATAACAATTATAAGTTGGAGCGGGACCAACGTTCCCCAGCTCAGTATAACAAGCGGGTTCGGTCAATATTCCGTATTATTATCTTGATTAAGGCGTGATATGGTCGCTACCTGGAGAGAGAGAGAAGAAAACACTCAGCGTGCGCTCTTGCAAGAATAGATTGGTTATTATTTTATCTAATCAGGATGGCTCCCACTGCTTTTTATCAAATCTTCCTTCAAACCCTAAAAGGAAAGACTAGCCGGGATTAATTACACACTACAAGTTCGCCAATCTTTCAGCCAGGCCAGTGTCGGTACTTTGAGGGAGGTCCCCCGTGCTTTCGCACGAACCTAATTAATGTAAACCTCGTTTTCCCAGAGGCGTAACCTCGTTGACACCTTTCTAGACACCTACTTGATCGGCTAATTGTAATGTATAAAACTCTCCCAGGAGTAACTCTTACTCGCAGCGGGTATCGGGATCCAACTATCTCATAGAAGGTATGCAATCTCATTGCAAATTTCAACACTTGAAATTCCCGATAATATTTTGCCCCTAGCGTCCTATGACCTTGACGCAGGCCAACAAACCATAGTCCGCTAGTCAAGTTCAACCCGTCATTTCCTGATTGAATTAAACCCACCCGCACGACCCTTGACGCAGGCCAACAAAGTCGCACGACTACCCTAATCCAATCACATCATATGCTTATGCAGATAAGCACCAGTTAGCTACCGCACACTACGCCTTGACGCAGGCCAACAAACGTAGCATGAATACTAACTACTACTTATCTGAAATGACGGAGGGCTACGACAGGTTTTTCTGAAAACCTATTGTGTAATGAACTTGATATCGTTGTAGAATCAAATGAATTTTGAAATGGAGTGTTTTTGAGGCTTTTCTAGTTTTGCTAAAGGAGTCACTCCCGGTGAAGGGATCGTCGGTCCTTTCCTCGTCGAATGAGGTGTGGGATATATCATATATATCACTGTGCAAAGCAAAAACTCTTAAAAGCAATTAAAAGACAAACCGAGTATGTAGCATCTGCCAGTTATTGCTAAAGGAGTCACTCCTGGTGAAGGGATCTCGGTCCTTTCCTCATCGAATAAGGTGCAGGATATATCACATATACCGCTATGCAAAGCAAGAACTGTAGCTACCTGTTTTATTTTGAAATTCGATTCTACAACATCTTAGGTTTCTTTTCTTTCATTAATCACATTAATGAAGTCCCATCATTTAAGTACCTAAACATCACAGATAAATACGACGTACACTTATGCCATCCGCATTCGCCTCGATGTCCCCTCGTGCACCGTTAGGTTAGGTAACTAACGGCAGAGCAGGGCAGGGCTAGCACGGGTGTAAAACATAAGTAACGCCTATATAATATATCATATATACTATATATTGTATCTATCACAAAACATCACATGATCACATCACAGATATCGCAGCAGAAGAATCATATGAAATATTGGATATACTAGGACGTCTGTGTTTTCAATACAAGCCAGTATAAAACACGGATTCCACGGTCGCGATGAATAGCCAAACCCACACCCCTAGACCCCTACGAGAGCGGCAAGCAACCCTACCAATTCTAGAGTTAGGAGACCCGGACTCGACTCCTCGAGTTGGTCTCCCACTGGACTCCAGAACCCGGTTACTTGTGCCCTCCTCCTTGGGTCTATCCTAGTGCGGAAAAGTAAATAATATACAAAAGGTGACATCTTCCGCAACCTGGAAGTGCCCCAATAAAAGAATATTACATACAAGTTTTTACATGAATGAAAATGAAAAACACTCATCTCACATAAAAACCCCCGGCTATTCAAACACGACGATCCAATATAACATATCCAGCAACACATAACATCACATGTCATCAACGTAAGTAAATATGCGCATCCCAATTGTCGTTGGCATATAGCAACGAAACCGGCGATATCACATATTACATTTACGGTCACAGAAAAGAAAGTGTAAAACTACAATAGTTGGAATCCGCAACCACCTCAGACATCGCATGCCTGACCAAATGAATTCCTTAGACATCGCATGCCTAACATTTATAAACCTCGCATTTTAGTCTCAAAGTCGAAAACACTTTTCAATATCAAGTCGGGCAATTCAACAAGATTCCCGACATCCTGATCGAATGCTCGCCGCAAACTTTAGTAGGCGGCCGCACCCCTGATACCGTCGACGAAGTGCACCAAGGCGGAACACCGCTGCCGCGAGCACCCGAACGGATGCTTTCGGCGACGGGGTTCTCCTACAGTCACTTGGTCGGGGCTATGGAGTGAAGCTGTCTATTAAGTTTACCCGGCGAGTATCCGCGTACGCTACGTGATTGCGACGGACTTTTGATCACATCAAAATTCCGTGGCAACCGATCAAGTGAGACTAAACTGCTACGTTTATAACATTCATTCAGTTATCACATAACTTTTGTGAATTCCAATTATTGTATCCCATTCCAGATAAACAGAAAATGTTAAACTTTTCGATCGAACAATCTAACACCCAAGTTTTCCCGATACAGCTCAACACATGAAATAAGTCTAACAACATTCCGTTCGTGCCTCAGTACCAACGGTCCAGCCGTAGAAGGGTCAAGCCAACGCCTCACATGTGGCACGCCGTACTGCCCCAAACCCGAAGGTTCAAAGGGCAGTTCAAGACGGTCACATAATCGAGTTAAGGTTTGTTGTCTTCTAGAGGGACCATCGCGTTACTTGCACTACTTAGAACATCGTTAAAGCACGGAAAAATCCAACACTTAGAAATTTCCCGACAGGGGAAAAATTGGGTATTTATATCCGGTCGAACTTTTTAACATATTCTAAAAATTATCCGGAAAGCCACACAGACAAAATTTGATACTCCGATCGAAACACCGAATCCCCAAATCAATCCCAGAAAATTCAACTCTTGAATAACTATTAAAAATTTCCTGAAAATCCAGCATTATTAATTATGAGTTACTGTGTAAAAAATATTTAATAAAGTGTCCGTACCACCGCGGAACCGCCGCACGAGTCTTGATCGTGCCGCGGAACCGCGGCAGTTTAATGGAGATAGGGGCACGAATTTCACAGTTTCTCATAAATTCACCTGCTGATTTTTCTGCATATTTTTAATGTTGAAAAACTCACTGTTTTCAAAAAAGGACAGAGAGCATGATCCGGGTTCGGGTTTTGGTTCGATCGGACTTCAAATTGCGTCTAGACTTCGCCTAAGGCTCTAGTTTGGCTCTGATACCACTGTAGGGTTCCTAGGCACACTAGTGAGGTCTCACAAGACATCGATCATGCCAAATTAAAATTTTAACGGTGCCGAGAAACCCGACTACGGATCGTTTGCTAGAAAACTAGGCGAAAAGATAACCAGTTAACAATTAACTAATGGGATATCGGAAATACAACCTTTGTAGATCCGGTGCTCCACCTCTACGGCTCCGCAACGAGGTCCTCTCCGCTATCCAAATCAAATCCAGGCTCTAGAGTCGGCTTCGTTGGAGAAAAAGCGAGCTAGGTCGTCGATGTCCATGCCGAAGATGATCTACGTCGAGGCATCGCTAAATCAAGCTCCACCTTCACCAAGCCCTAAAAACTTATGAAGAAAACACACTCTACTACTTGGCAAGAGGTAGAGGATGAAGAAATAGGAAGTGGGTAGACTTTAGAATTGGATTTCTCACTCAAATCATCAATCCACCATTGATGACCTTAAGCTTCTTCAAAGAAGAAGATGAAGAAGAAGAAGAAAGTTATGATATGATAAGAATTAATTTAATTAGAAAAGAAACTCATTCTTATCATAACATGACCATGGTTAGTTGTGGAGAGTGAACTAGGGTTAGTGGAGTGGTTAGGGTTAAGCATGAGACAAAATAGTTAACTAAGTCAAAGCTTCATGAAGATTCATGAACAAAACAAAATAGCAACCATTTTTCCCTTTTTGCTTTTAATTTTCTTTTCCAAATGAATAACTAATAAATAAATAAATGAAAAAGAAAACATAACCCTAACCATTCACAACCATGGTTTAATCTTTACACTTAACCAATTTAGCATGCATCATCAAACATGATACATTCATGTGCACAAAATCATATCGCATATATAATGCGCACACCCGAGTGAGAAAATCCATTTTAAAGTGAACCGATACTAGTTAATGAAAAGTAATATATCAAATATATAATTATACATTAAATCATTAAATCAACACTTGATTTAACGATCCGGTCATATCGCATATAACCGACTAGTATCCAATGTATCAGTTGATCGAATCAATCCTTGATTCGATAACTAGGTTATATCACATATAACCATTCGATACATTCATCGCGAGAATAGAATACGGTATCACATACACGCATTATTCTCGGTCCCGCACATATCTCATATGCGCTCCTATTTCGTTTTGCTTGAGCCAGGAAACCTCTGTGTAGGACTCTGAAGGCTCGTCAATACGCCGGCAGCGGATGATGATCATATCAAACATCCACAAGCCGCAAGCGGTCTGCTAAACGTAACGGCCACCCGGGTATTGAGCGATCTGAAGATCGACGAGCAAGCCCGCTCACACTCCAGTGAATCCGACCAGTAACACTACCGCACAGTCCGGTCTGATCGTCTGATATGTCGCATATCTCGCCTAGGGGTGGTAAACGTCAGACCCCAATAGCTCGATAAGTCATGTCGATATGAGGTCTATAACAATTCGAGAAACTACTGGTAACACTTACCAGTAAATCTCAGCAACCCTGGCCAGGGATTTCCTGTTATAGCCAATCGAACACAGCGCAACATCAACCCCCTATACCAGGAGAGACGAATCCCCTCCTATCGCTCATTGCCTCCATGTGACTCGGGACTGTACCCAAAAACCACCGTTTCGCACGCCCTCTTGGACGTGGTAAGATGGAAATCAAAGCACAGTGGGAACCACACAAGACTCTATGACGATCTCGGGTCAACAGACTACTCTGTACCAGTGTCACCAGAGAACTGCCATCTGACGTGAGGTATAATACCATCTGGGAGTTCTCGGCGAGTCCGTCCAGTGTACCCAGTCTCTACTGAGCACCCGTATATCATCTCTGATGTCAAACACCGATGGATATGGGATCATCCATCGCCCATCTATATGGGTCGAGAAGGCATACGCTAGTCTACTCTGGTATATCGATGCCCCGTCTCGATACACCCACGACTAGGGACTTTGAAGGATGTACTTATGACTACCATGTCCCCACTAGTATGATCCGCATCATAGTCCAGGTAGTCAAGTACAGATCCTAAGGGCTTTACCAACATGTAACAGAGAGACAATCAGTATACACGTTAAGGTAAAGTTCAACCAGATAGCATACTATCATGTCGAGCAAGAAAGTCCTCCCTATATACGTCCCAGCATCCACTACAATATACATCCTATGTACAGTAATGGCCTCTAGGGCATACATATAACTAACATTAGGGCCGTCACGTGCCAAATTGTAAGTCTATGGTAGCATCCCGGCCGTCAATCCGAGACCAAAATGCGGAAACAAAAACTTTTCATAAACTTGAAACTGGCGCTAACGCAGACTTTAATCCGGATCGAACCATTAACATTAAACTAGCAATCTAAAGAGGGTTAGAAAAGCTATACCGATCGATCCGTGTCCTTCGGTTTTTTAGCCACCATCTTTAGCTCCTTGCGGTATCTCTGATCTCGCTCGATCTCCAATCTCCTCGTCAGAAAGGGCACCACGTCGATGAATCCTTTTACGGGCTCCCGCTTCGAACCGAAGCAACTCGGACGCGAAGTTTACTAGCCGACGTGTCCAAGGTGAAGTAGAGAATGTGTGTGATAACTTTGTCTCTTGACACTCTAGGATTCTCAACACATGAGATTGGTAGAGTAGAGGTAGAAGAAGAAGCCATGGATAAGGAACTTGTGAGCTCAAGAGAAGAAAAGAGAAGAAGAGCTTTTGTTATTGTGTAAGATAATGTTGTGAGTGAGCTAGCATGATAATCCAAGAGCTAACCCCAAACATATGTGGCTGCCCTCTCTCTCCTCTCATCACAATCTCACCCAATAATCAATCATGAAATGATGGCATGCACAAAAAATAAGACCATGAGTCACAACCCTTGCACATGCCACATTTAATGCACTCCATCATGTCTTGAGCTCACAATTTCCATAAGCAAACATTAATCCAAATGTTTGCAACAATAAAAAGATATGGTAACATCTAAAGTAAATTCGTGATGGATCACAAGGATTCCTCTCACCTGTATATATATACCTGCATCCGCATTCTGACCGAATGCAAATGCGATGAAACGAAAGTAATCCAACAAATCTAATACTAGGATCCGGCTTAAACTAAAGCCCACTAGTATGATCCGACTGATCATGATCCGTGCACGACTGCACGTATATGATCGAACCCTACCATAATACCATACAGCCTCTACAACGTTTCGCCCAAAACTTGAGAAACTGTCTGTAGGGGACTCTAAAGACTCGTCAATACACTGGCTGTGGATTTAACCACTAGCACGTCAGTGGTACTAGCTGTACGTAATGGGCGCCCAGGTTTGACCAAAAGAGAGGCTGATGAGTGAACTCATCCTGACACCCTACTGAGCCTGTCAGTGACAATATCCATACAGTCCGGTCCGTTCGTCTATGAGCATCGCATGTCGGGCCTAGGGGGTTGGTAAAAGTCAGACTCCCAAAAGCGGTACAAGTCGTGTCGGAGTGTAGCCCAGAACACCCTGAGATACTACTGGAATACCTACCAGTAAATCTCCTTCCTTGGCCAAGGACTTCGTGTAACGGCTCTCCTAGACACAGCGCGATCTCACCCCCAATACCGGGAGAGACGAAACCCCTGCCGATCCGCTCACTGCCTCCATGTGGCTCGGGACTGTACCCAAATAAAACCTGTTTGCATGACTCCTTTGAGCCGTGGTAGGGTAGTAATCAAAGCACAGTGGGAATTCACACCTGACAAATGACGATCTCAGGTCGATAGACTAACCTGTACACATGTCACCAGGGAACTGCTATCTGACGTCAGGTATAATACCAACTAGCATGTTCCCGGCGAGTCCTGTCTGGTGTACTCATAACCCAATGAGCACCTGTATACATCTTAGGTGAACCAACTGACACCAATGTCTTGTGAGACCGGCCACCGCCCCTTGTCGGGGTCTCGACTGTATACACTGTTAGTTATATATATGCCCTAGAGGCCATTGTTGTATATATGATGTATATTATAGTAGATGCTTGGATATATATAGAGAGGACTTTCTTGCTCGACATGATAGTATGCTATTTGGTTTCGCTTTGTTTTAACATGTTGACTTATATTAGTTTACTGTCTTGCTCTCACATGTTGATAAAGCCCTTAGGATATGTACTCAACTACTGGGACTATGATGAGATCATACTAGTGGGGCCACGGTAGTCTATGAGTACATCCTATAATTGTTCCTAGTCGAGGGTGTATCGAGACAGGGCATCGATACACCAGAGTAGACTAGCGTATACGCATCTTGACCCATATGATAGGCGATGGATGATCCCATATCCATCAATGTTTGACATCAAAGACGGTGTACGGGTGCTCAGTGGAGACTGGGTACACTGAACGGACTCGCCGAGAACTCCCAGATGGTATTATACTTCATGTCAGATGGCAGTTCTCTGGTGACACTGGTACAGGGTAGTCTGTAGACCTGAGATCGTCATAGAGTCTTGTGTGATTCCTACTGCGCTTTGATTTCCACCTTACCACATCCAAGAGGGTGTGCAAAACGGTGGCTTTTGGGTACAATCCCGAATCACATGGAGGCAATGAGCGATAGGAGGGGTTTCGTCTCTCCCGGTATAGGGAGTTGATGTCGTGCTGTGTTCGATTGGCTATAACTGGAAGTCCCTGGCCAGGGCTGATATAGAGTGCTACTGGTAAGTGTTATCAGTAGTTTCTCGACCTGTTATGAGCCTCACATCAACACGACTTATCGGTTACTGGGGTCTGACGTATACCACCCCTAGACTGGATATGCGACATATCAGACGAAGAGACCGGACTGTACGGTAGTGTTACTGATCGGATTCACAAGAGAATGTACAGGCTTGTTTGTTGATCTTCTGATTGATCAATACCTGGGTGGCTGTTACGTTTAGCCGACCTCTTGCAGCTTGTAGGTGTTTGATATGATCATCACCTACTGCCGGCGTATTGACGATTCTTTAGAGTCCTACACAGAGGTTTCTTGACTCAGGCAAAACGGAGTAGGAGCACATATGTGATATATGCGGGATCGAGAATATTATGATATGAGATACTTTATTCTATTCTCGTGATATTAGATATCGGCCGGGTATATGTGATATAGCCGGGTCATTGGATCAAGTGTTGATTCGATGAACTGATACAAATTATATTAGTCGGTTATTTGAGAAATAGCCGGATTGTCGGATCAAGTGTTGATTCGAAAATTTAATGTATAATTATATATGTGATATATTACATTACATTAACTGATATAGGCTCGCTTTATTGATTCATTTTCTCACCGGATAATACATTGATATATATGCGATATATGTTAATTGTATTATTTTTTTTGTTACAAAAATATATTATATATGTGATATATAATATTGTAACAAGTTATGATTACAAATGCAACATGATTTGTGGAGATTAAATATGGTTAGGGTTTGATTTGGGTTAGCATTTTCATGAAGTTTCTAGAAACTTTATGTTTTGTTTTAAGCAAAGATATTTTGTTGATATTTTGTGGAGATATTTCCTAACCCAACCCAAACCCTTTACCCTAGTTAAATCTCTACAATGGTTAAAGCCTTTCTTTATTAACCAAGGGTTGCAATTGTAACCATGGCAAAAAATTCATTATTCATCACAAAAGGAATTATTCATCTTCTTCTTTCTTGAGCTCTTGAAAAAGCTTGACTAGGTTTTTCTTTTGTGATGATATTGAGTGAGATTTTGAAAACAAATGAGAGCCAAATTCCTACTTCATCATCCTTATCTAATCTAGCCACTTAGATTAGGGTGTTCACTTCACTAATACTTGATTAGAGAAGTGAGAGCTTGAGTTAAAAATTCATCATGGTAGATCATCTTCGAAAAGGAAGACTTCAAGCAAGCATGGATCATTCGGCTTGTGGACCCTCTCTAGAGTCCGGAAGTTCATGGATCGCGGCGAAGGGACTACTACTCGGAGCTTATGAAGCGAAGGAGCGGACTACAAAGGTTGTAATCCCTTTCCTTTAGATGTAAAGTTGTTTACATGCTTTGTTAACCCTAATTATCTAGCAAAGATCCTCGCTTTAGGTTGTTCGGCACTTCTAAATTTTAAATTTGGTATGGTTGATGCCTTATAGACCCTTGTGATTGTGCCTAGTAACCCTATATACACTAGTCTACTCTGGAGTATCGATGCCCTGTCTCGAAAACTCCCACGACTAGGGACACTTTAAGGATGTGCTTATAGACTACCCAACTCTCACGTACATGATCGCTATCATACTGCTGGTAGTCAAGTAAGAATCCTAAGGGCTCTATCAACGTGTAATAGTGATCTGTAATATCACCTAAAGCATGTACACGATGACAAAGATAAACCAAACAACATACTATCATCTTGAGTAAGACTGTCCTACCAGTATAGGTCCTCTCTCAATCATTGCAATCACGTGTCTGCGATCAAATAATTGACTTTGAGGGCACTATATCCAACAATCTCCTACTTGCACTCAAGGCTAATTATTGCGAAGTCGCATACTCACAGCCCGTGTGATACCTAACACCCAACTCCTCTACTAATCAGTTTCACAAAGCTCGTTTGTAAAACTATTGCTTTCGAGAAATAGCCTTAGTGAGTGGATCCGCTATGATGTTTCTTTCTATGTCTTTCTTTATCTCAAGTTCGCGGAGAAAGCCATCTCCCAAAATAAGCAATACCTGTCTTAGAATATGTCTGGATATCTGATGGGACTTAGTTCATAAATGAACTCCAAATCCAAACTTCTTAGACTGTATCGTCAACTGAACTTAATCAGTATCCTGCGCCATGCCTCCCTCAGTATCCGCTTGGACCTCCTGTCCAAACTACTGCCCCTCGTCAGAGGGAAAACTATAACTCTGATAGTCACTCTGTCATCCGGGTCACCTTGGAAGCCTGGAATGATAACCGTCTCCCGAAGGAGGCTGTCGTTATCATATCCCTAGAACATCCACTTATGTTCTAAAACTGCTTCCGAATGTTTCTCCAGGATTGGATTAATATTAACTTATTGCAGCTTGTGCAAAAACAACACCTGATGTGGTACTTGATATCTCGTGATTGACTCAATTGCCTAAGCAAGTGATATGTCAATCATGCACATCCCTCTCCCCTTTAGTCTGTAAGACACCTTTAGAGAGGGTGACTCCATCACCTGCAGGTATACTACCGTGCCAGGAGTCGTCCATTCTAAAATACCTGTAGAATGCTGTCTAAGTACCCAGATTGGGAAACTACCCAAATATAGATCTAAAACCATAGATCTAGTAACCAGAATGTCTGATATTATATCTATATCCTATGTGGAGAAACCACTGTGTGATAACCAAAGTATAACCGATCGTAGTATAGGAATTTCACTTCCTACTCTGTGTATGTCATCCAAATACCAGGACATCACACACTACTACCTTCTTAACAGATCCATCTCCTATTCTGATGAAGTCAATGTCCATGACTGTCACATCAAAAATAGATGATCTATCTCCGCTATATCTATTTTAGTCCATAAATAGACATAAGCTACTTGTCCACTATACTTTCGCTGCTCCCACTGACTAAGACAACCCTCTGACAGAGTCATCTACACGTACACTTCTAAACCTAGTTTAGAACGACGCTATACTCATCCTCCTGCCGGGTCTCATAGCCTAGAACAACAGTAGTGTCAAGTCTGGAAAAACAAGAACCTCCCTGTCACCGTCCTTGAGCATACCGAAGTACTTCTCGAATGCATGAGGTTACCCACCATATCTGCGGAGTGGCTAATGGAATGTCAAACCTGATTGAATCTTTAGGTTCTTATCAAATTTCTAGTAATCGTTTGTGGTTCTGGAATCACTTCCAGTTCTATCATACTCCCACTACTGTTTTCTGAAAAAATCCATTTTTATCAAAACTGTGGCAAGTCAAGAACAATATCACTATTGATCTTCCAGATGGTAGAAAGTCAACCCTCGTCATAGCCCGGGTCAACCCACAAACAGCCATTACAGAAACGTGCCTTGAGTTATCCAGAGCCTGGTTTTAAGCATAAACTGGACAACTCCATATACCTTAACATCGTTAAGATATGATCCATTCTATATACGATATAGAAACAGAGGCACTGATTTAATTGGAACCAGATTCAAATCATGCAGCCGTCTCCAGTGTATGTCAACTAAATGGAAGGAGGCCGATCAGCGTTACCCAACTTAGGAATGCATCCAGATATGAGTAACATGAAAGAGAAACAAGTTTCTCAAAATCATTACTATCAACTGAATACCGGATACAAGTATCTACATCTTCGATCACCTTGAAGAATCCTAATACTTGCAACACCTGGTTCTCTACTTTATTCTTATACCTATAACTTCTCAAAACTTAGACCTTGCATTTCTACGAAACACTTGTCTAAAACTAGAGAAGTCACAAGTAAACAGAATATAGTACGAGGACTAACCCCTCTGTCCTAATGGACACTGGACAACATACAATACTCTGTATAACTCCTCTGAGTCTAATAACTCATTCCCTGTGTGTCGTAGGTTGAAAACTGTACTTATGGTTAAGAAGAATTGCACCGCTGTTGAATACTCCTTACCTAACCATCAACTGATATAGGTAAATGTCATGGACATAATTTCAAAAAGTTATATCTCACTTTATAAAGTAAACGTACAGATATATTAATTTGAAATTGATGCATAACAACGGATATTCCAAACCAAATATTTGCCGTCCGGAAAACACCCAGGCGATTTCCTCAAATATCACCAATTACAACGAATCCCGATATAATGAGGATGATCACCTAATTCCCAATAACTTACTCCCACTCATCATCTGTAAAACCATACAGATGTGAGAATCAAACTTGGTAAATACATACCCTGGAGTAAGAGCTAATTAGGAAGTTAGTTTTCTTTTAACAATACACAGTGAAACTGAAACATGTAAATGTTTCGAAGGGGTATCCGGGTATTCCTAGTAATGCATCTTCCATTATCAGATTCACAACTGTAACCGTATATTTCTTTGCCATCTCTCCAAATCCCTTTATATGTTTTTAGTCATTACCTTCTGTACACCACCATTAGGCCAAATGGTTTCTTCCTTACCTACCGTTCAGCACCAGTCTATGGTTTGAAAGAAGACTATCCAATAAGCATAATGGGTGTACTCTCCTAATCCTAGGAGCACTCACAACGCGAAAGAAGGTAAAGATAAAAGACAACTGACTAAACCTTATTCTTATTTCTCCTAAACCAGAATCCATCCCCAAACTGGAACAAGTCCTTCGATTTTGTATATAACCATACGATGGATTATTCAAATAACTGTGGATCTTCGTAGTGATACGGGGTGTTCTGGAGAAATACAAAGGTGAAGTAGGAGTGGCGATGAAATACTTGGTTTGGTCGTGAATAGCAGTCGCAATTTACTTTGCCCTCTTTCTAATCCTTTTATTTGTCTTTACTTATTACCTTCTGTACACCTTACTTAGGCTAATCGATTTTCTTCATTCCCTACCTTTCAGAACCTACCTATGGTTTGGATGAAGACTATCCAATTAGCGTAATAGGTGTACTGTCCTAATCCAAGGAGCACTCACAACTTGAGAAAAGGTAAAAGGAAAAAAACAACTGAATAGTCCTATTCATTTTCTTCAGAACCGAAAACCATCCTCGAATCTGGAACAAGTTCCTTCGAGTTCGTATATAACCATACGATAGTTTTATCCAATGGAAGTGGACGTTCGTAGTGATATGAAATGTTTCGGAGAAAAAGGGTAAAAGTAGGAGTGGCAATGAGGTATGCAACTCAGGCAATCCAAAAGCCAGTGTTTTAAGAAGGTTCAGTTAACTTGGTCACTAAGTCATTGTCTATGGTCGGGCCATGGTCGCTGCCAAAGAGAGAGAGAAAAGAAACACTCTGCGTGCATTCTAACCTAGATCAGAATGGTTATCAATTTATCTAATCAGGAAACCTCCCACTGTATCCTCAAATTCTTCTCCAAACCTGAAAGAAGAATTAGTCGGGATCACCCGAGAAGTAAACCAACTCATCAGTGGGAATCGGGATCCAACTATCATCGCATGATAACGTGATCGAATCCACTCACGTTATCACACTCCAGAAGGTATGCGCATATCTGGCAAGTTTCAGTTTCTTTAGAAACCCCCGATGTGATTTTTACCCCATGCTCTTATGACCTTGACGAAGGCCAACATATCATAAGTCACATGTCAAGTTCTACCCGTTATTATCCAGGTTAATTTGAACCCACCCGTACATACCCTTGACGAAGGACAAAATAGTAGTACGACTGTCCCAAATCAACGCATCTATCTATGCAGCAGAAAAGTAACAAATAGCTACCATACACTATACCATGATGAAGGCCAACAAACATAGCATGAATACTAAGTGCCGCCCGTCTGAAATGACGGAGGGCTACAAATGGTTTTTGGCGAAAAACCTTTAGCGTAATGAACTTGATATCGTTGAAGGAACTGGATAGCTTTTTACAAAAATATAGTGGCGAAAACCTTTGCTAAAGAGGTCACTCCCGGTGAAGGGATCTCGGCTCTTTCCCCGTAGAATGAGGTGCAGAATATTCCAACTGAATACCACGATGCAAAGCGAAAAATAATCGACTATAGTGAAGTTATTACCCTGACGCAAACTTCTGCCCAAGGGGTCACTCCCGGTGAAGGGATCTCGGCCCTTGCCTCGTCGACTGAGGTGCTGGATATTCATAACTGAATACCACTGTGCAAAACAAAAGAGAACGTTCTTATAATAACAACTTTTTAAAAAATTGTTCCAACAACATCAAACAGGTTTGCTTAGCTTGCATTGATCTGAATCAATGCAGTCCCATCAATTGATCACACCAATAAAGAACGAAAATATGATGTACGTATATACCATCCGCATTCGCCACTGGGTCCCATCATCACCCGTTAGGTTACTTAACTAACGACAGAGCGGGGACTGGACTAGCGCGGATGTAAAACATATACAACATCTACTAGTGTGTGTGTATATATATATATATAATAATAATAATAATAATAATAATAATAATAATAATAATAATAATAATATTAATAATAATAATAATAATAATCGCTCATGGCGTGATAAATGCAACATCACAGAAATGTAATAAGCATCACAGAACAATACAAATAATCTGGGATCCCCAGGTTTCTTTTAAGCTGCAACTGAAACCCGATATTCCCCTGGTCGTGTGGATAGCCTGTGCAATGAAAACCTAGACCCATACGGGTGCGGCAAGTTACCCGCCAAAACCTGAAGCGAGGCAGCCCCTTTCAACAAAGTGAATGGACCACCCAACACTTCACAGAATCCGGTAACTTGAGCACCCCTCCTTGGGTCAACTTATACCCCCTACGAGTGCGGCGAATAGCTCGCTAATTCTGGAGTAAATCCCCCTCTGTCTTAAAGCCATGAGATGCGGGCTCGTTGCCCTCTAGAACCCGGCTATCCGTGCACCCCACTGCAGGGTAATCCTAGTACAGAAAATAAAATATGTACAACGGGTATATCGACCTCAACCCGGTCGTGCCCCAAAAGAATAATATACAAATAGGCAGTGACGGCAGTCCACATGTCGGATGCTTGCCCCGCAATATAAAATATACAAATATATCTAAACTGTACTACCATTGCATCCAGGCTATCCACCACGACAAATCCGCAACATCACAGCACAACACAGAACATCAACATGAATGTCACGTTCGCAAATCCGTCTTAAAGGGCTATAGCGATTAGACAAGATTTACCGATCAAATGACATTCACGGTCGCAGATAGTAATGTAATGCACTGTAAACTTTAAAAAATATTAGAAAATATCGAATTCGAAATAACCCCTGAATAGCCCAAACAAACTGATAAATCTATATCCAAATTGGGCCAAACAAACAATACCACTGCACCAACTTTCCAGTGACCAGACCACAGCCCATATACGAAGTCCAAAATCAACACCATGGCTGGCCTAGCCGGATTTTCTTACTTGGTGGCCGGTTTTTTTCAGGTGGGTGAGGCTCGTTTTTGGTCTGTGGTCATATGGTATGGTCAGTAGTCTTTTGCACATGTTTGAAAATTTTTCTGAACACTTTTAAAATCGAGAGAGACGGGGACAGCAGTGGTAGTGGTTGGGTTCAGTTTCGGTTTCGATAAATTAACATTGTCTAAAACGAGCTAGCTAAGGTTAATAGCGTGGCTCTGATACCATGTAAGTCTACGGTAGCGCCCCGGCCGTCAATTCGAGGCCAAAATGCGGAAACAAAAACTTTTCATAAACTTGAAACTGGCGCTAATGCAGACTTTAATCCGGATCGAACCATTAACATTAAACTAGCAATCTAAAGAGGGCTATACCGATCGATCCGTGTCCTTCGGTCTTTAGCTACCATCTTTAGCTCCTTACGGCATCTCCGATCTCGCTTGATCTCCAATCTCCTCGTCGGAAAGGGCACCACGTCGATGAATCCTTTTACGGGCTCCCACTTCGAACCGAAGCAACTCGGACACGAAGTTTACTAGCCGACGTGTCCAAGGTGAAGTAGAGAATGTGTGTGATAACTTTGTCTCTTGACACTCTAGGATTCTCAACACAAGAGATGGGTAGAGTGGAGGTAGAAGAAGAAGCCATGGATAAGGAACTTGTGACTCAAGAGAAGAAAAGAGAAGAAGAGCTTTTGTTATTATGTGAGATAATGTTGTGAGTGAGATAGCATGATAATCCAAGAGCTAACCCCAAACATATGTGGCTGCCCTCTCTTTCCTCCCATCACAATCTCACCCAATAATCAATCATGAAATGATGGCATGCACAAAAAATAAGACCATGAGTCACTACCCTTGCACATGCCATATTTAATGCACTCCATCATGGCTTGAGCTCACAATTTCCATAAGCAAACATTAATCCAAATGTTTGCAACAATAAAAAGATATGGCAACATCTAAAATAAACCCGTGACGGATCACAAGGATACCCCTCACCTGTATATACATACCTGCATCCGCATTCCGACCGAATGCAAATGCGATGAGACGAAAGTAATCCAACAAATCTAATACTAGGATCTGGCTTAAACTAAATTCTACTAGTATGATCCGACTGATCATGATCCGTGCACGACTGCACGTATATGATCGAACCCTGCCATAATACCATACGGCCTCTATAACGTTTCGCCCGAAACTTGAGAAACTGTCTGTGGGGGACTCTAAAGACTCGTTAATACACTGGCTGTGGATTTAACCACTAGCACGTCAGTGGTACTAGCTGTACGTAACGGGCGCCTAGGTATTGACCAAAAGGGAGGCTGATGAGTGAACTCATCCTGATACCCTACTGAGCCTGTCAGTGACAATATCCGTACTGTCCGGTCCGTTCGTCTATGAGCATCGTATGTCGGGCCGAAGGGTTTGGTAAAAATAAGACCCCTAAAAGCGGTACAAGTCGTGTCGGAGTGTAGCCCAGAACACCCTGAGATACTACTGGAATACCTACCAGTAAATCTCCTACCTTAGCTAAGAACTTCGTATAATGGCTCTCCTAGACCTGGTGAGATGTGTACAGGTTAGTCCCTCGACCTGAGATCGTCATTTGTCTCGTGTCAGTTCTTACTGTGCTTTGATTACTACCCTACCACGGCTCAAAGGAGTCGTGCAAATAGGTTTTAGTTGGGTACAGTCTCGAGCCATATGGATGCAGTGAGCGGATTGTCGGGGATTCGTCTCTCCCGGTATTGGGGGTTGATGTCGCGAGGTGTACGGGAGGCCATCACCAGAAATCCTTGGCTAAGGTAGACGAGAATTACTGATTTGGATCAGTAGTTTCTCAGTTGGTGATGGGCTTCACACAGACACGAAATATCGCGTTATTAGGGGTTTGACTTTATTCACCCGCTAGACCCGATATGCGATACTCTGAGAAGAACAGACCGGACTGTACGAAAATTGTCACGGACAGGCTCAGTAGGGGTTCTGATGAGTTTGCTCGTCGGTCTCCCTTTCGCTCAATACCTGGGTAGTCGTTACGTACAGCTAGTGCCGCTGACATGCTTGTGGTTAAACCCACTATTAGCATATTAACGAGTCTTTAGAGTCCCACACAGAGGGTTTTCCTGCTTCGGGCGAAACGATGTAGAGGCCGTATGGTATTACGGCAGGGTTTGATCATATACGTGCACTTATGCACGTATCATGATTTGAACGAATTATACTAATAGGCTTTAGTTTAAGCCGAATTCTACTATTATATTATTGGATTATTTTCATCTCTTTGTATTCGTATTTTTCGAAATACGGATACGGGTATGTATATACGGTGAGGGGCATTCTTGTAATTTTTATAAGGGTGCTTTTAGAATAAGACACATCATTTGTGTTTTAACCATTTAGAATAAATGGTTAAATGAGGTAGAGGATATGAGGTGTTCTTTGTATTTAATATAGCATGGCTCTCTTGGTGACTTATGGGGTGACTTATGGTTTACTATTGTTGTATGCTTAATTCATTTTGTTGTGTGATTTATTGCTATGCTTCAATGCTACACAACACTTAGCCATTCTTCAAAAAATGCTTATGGCTACACTCTCATCTCCTCAAGCTTCCTTCTTCTTCCTCAACCCTTAATGTCTCATGTGATGAGAAACCTAGGGTATTTTGAGACAAATTAGTCCATCATCACTCTCTACATCCTCTAGGCTATCTAGTTTAGCGAACTAGGTATCCTAGTTACCTCGGTATTGAGGTTGGAGCTCGAACTACAAATCCTCAGGTGGATCATCTTCGATGGAGGGAGACCGGAGGCCAAACTCGATCCATGACGCTGTTGGCTATAGTGCCCTTAAGGCAATTATTATAATCGCAGGCAGGTGATTATGATGATTGAGGAAGGACCTATATGGATAGAACAGTCTTACTCAAGATGATAGTATGCTATCTGGTTTGTCTTTATCATCATATACATGCATTATGTGGTATTACAGATCATTATTACATGTTGATAGAGCCCATAGGATTCTTTCTTGACTACCAGCATTATGATGGCGATCATATACGTGGGAGCTGGGTGGTCTATAAGTACATCCTTAAATATCCCTAGTTGAAGGAGTATCGAGACTGGACATTGATACTCCAGAGTAGACTAGTGTGTAGTTATCGAGACCCTGACGAGGGGCGGTGGACGGTCTCACAAACCATTGGTGTCTGTTTTTCACCTAAGATAGTATATAGGTGCTTATTGGGTTATGAGTACACTGGACGGACTCGCCGGGAACATGCTAGTTGGTATTATACCTATTGTCAGATAGCAGTTCCCAGGTGATATGTGTACAGGTTAGTCTCTCAACCTGAGATCGTCATTTGTCTCGTGTGAGTTCTCACTGTGCTTTGATTACTACCCTACCACGGCTCAAAGGAGTCGTGCAAATAGGTTTTAGTTGGGTACAGTCCCGAGCCACATGGAGGCAGTGAGCGAATCGTCGGGGATTCGTCTCTCCCGGTATTGGGGGTTGATGTCGCGAGGTGCACGGGTGGCCATCACCATAAATCCTTGGCCAAGATAGTCGAGAATTACTGATTTGGACCAGTAGTTTCTCAGTTGGTGATGGGCTTCATACCAACACGAAATATCGCGTTATTAGGGGTCTGACTTTATCCACCCCCTAGACTCGATATGCGATACTCTTAGACGAACATACCAGACGGTACGGAGATTGTCACGGATAGGCTCAGTAGGGGTTCGGATGAATTTGCTCGTCGGCCTTTGTTTTGCTCAATACCTGGGTAGCTGCTCGTCGGCCTTTCTTTCGCCCAATTCCTGCACACACAAAATTATAAAAATCAAACAATACCATTAGAATACCAACAATGCACTGGAGATAACACAAGAAGAAAAAATCCAAAACACCCTGATGGGGCCGGCGAAACCGGGCTTTTCACAAATGTCGCCGGCCAAATGCAGAGTATTTGTGCTCGAATTTTGTATGGCTCCTCCAGGCTAGTTAAATGTTCTTATGGTATACTTTTATTTTTAAATTAAATTTCAGGATGTTAGCAGGTTGTAAAGACAGAGAACAAAGTTAGAATTTTGTGTTTCGTTAGCTTTGATTTTTTTTGAGTTAGTAGTCAGTTTGTTAGTACAAACCAGAAATAAAAATACCTAATGACTACCAAATCCCCGGCAACGGCGCCAAAAACATGTTGGGGCGTCACCCCCGCGCGCAAACGTGCATGCTTTGGAACTGGAACGTTTTAAGGAAATAATGCGCACGCGAGCTTGAACTCGTTTTAAAATTTATAAACCGCAAGTGCACGGCGCGTTGTAGCGAGCCGGCAAGTACGGGTCGATCCACAGGGAATTGTGTATTAGGTTTTGTTGCTTAAAGTTCAACAAATAAGGAATAGGTTTGGTTTGTCACAAAAATAAAATTACGAAAATATAGAAAACAAGTTAAGAAGAAGTGGCCATGGCTTTGGCTTGGATGGTTGAATCGCGGCGATATCTTCGACGCTCCCTTGATCGTGAGTTGTCCGTCCTTATGTCGATCCCGACGTGAAGCATGACTTGTCAAGAGGGTTGTGAAGCACAAGTCGTCAAGTTGCCGATGTTCGACGTAAACACGAAACGAGTCCGTTTTGTTCACTTACCTTTTGTATGTCCAAGCTTGGGATATCAACACTAAGCATAAGGGTTAGCAAGTATACCACAACATCGAAAACACAAATTAGTGAGTGAAAGCAAATGATTTTAGTGTTAAGTGTGCTAAGTATTTGTGATAGTATATGGTATATGAAACCAAGAGATTTTTCAAGTCACTCGATCACAAAATACTATATCTAAACTTAGCAAACTTAATACCAAATTGATTTTAACTTAAACATTGTGAAATGGGGAAAGAGAGTGAATATGGTATATGAAGAGGTTGCAAAGTAACCATGGTTTCAAAATACCATATCACATCAATACATGAAACAATCTTTAAGTTAGAATCATAAATATAAGCACATTAAACCTGAACAGGAGGAGGAGGAAGGCAAAGCCTTTCATCTCACATCCTCACCATCACCATAACTACAAAAGATTAGTTACACATAATGAAAAGAAAAGCAAGTAAAGAAACAAAGCAAAAGAACAAAGTAAAGAACAAAGAAATATTATTAACACTTGATGTGGTTGAGATACAAGATATTGGTTACTTGTTCAACCTCCATAATGAAGCTCTCAAAAGAAAGCTTCAAGAGGGAAGAAGAAGAAGAAACCAAGTTAAAGCCCACACAACTCTCAAGCTAAACCGAAACTAAAGAAATGAAAATGGTATATACATATGGTCCCTGCTCTCTAATCTGTTCTAGTATTTATAGGCTCAACTCCATAATAAACAAATTGTATAGATGGACCGATGTGACCCTAATAAATATTCAGAAAAAAAATGGGGGCAAGAGGGACAAGGGGGGCTGGTGATGCCGGGTTTTTGGGGAGTTTCGCCGGTCTTGGTCGGGGCATTGGGGCTCGTATTGGTAAGGTGGTCTTATGTGCTCTCTACTATCTCCCTGGTGCTGTTTGATTTCTCTTTGAAAACCTGGTTTGCACTCAGAGATTTGGAGGGAAACTTGATACTTTATATTGCATTTATCACACACTTACCCACTTGTGCTCACTTACACAACATGTTGTGTCATGGCAGCCCCCACCATGGTCTCAGGATCAAAAAGCTAGTGCACACACGTATTGTGTTGGACAAAAATTGTATACATATGATTATTTGCAAAAGAGTTTCTTGAACATCGATCGGTTTTCTATACTGATTGCAGTGTCGGCTCCCAATCATTATATCCATGATTTTGAGTGTGTTTCTAGTATTTTATCACGAATACCTATAATCTGTATATACTGAGCAGACACTGGTTAATAATACCGATATATAACAAAATAGATAATGAATGAGTGGTATTAAAATGCAGTTTTCTGTGATGAACAAATACCCCCAAACTTATCTTTTGCTCTTCCTGAGCAAAACAAAAATCCTAACCTCACTTTCGCAGGGAACGCGATTGTACTGTGCACGTGCAAAAAGCCGTTAAACCTTTAAGTGTCCCTAGTAGGAGGAGTGCTGTCTCCTGAGGGTTTTCAGCAGATTACACCCATAAAATCCAGTCAAGTTAGCGTCGTGGAGAAACTGTTGATTCGAATCTTAAGGTTAAGAATCAAAACTAGAAGTTCTATTATCCAAGTTAGAAACGTCCAACCCTATTTTTTATTCCTCACAATTTATTTAACATAAACTTACACACGTCTTTTTGTGGTTGTGCGAATAGTGTCCATAAGTTTTTAAGAACTTGATTAGGGTCATCATGTCATAAATACAGACCAGGATAGACTTCTAAAGGATCACACGAGTTTGAAAGGAGCTAAGATTTTCTCAAGTTTTGTTCTCTAGTTAGGTTTCAAGTCAGAATTCATATCATTTTTAACAGAGAATCAATTTTTATTCTTCACTCCTACCTTTTACCTGTTGCTGTTCATGCACACCTTTCATGATCGTGCAAAACGTCTTTATAAATATAAACCTTCATATCTCCGTGAAAAAACTGTTTTAATAAAAAAACTCGTCTCCGCCAAGATTACTCTCCCACAAAGAACCGTGAGGACTTTTACTCGGGGAGAACACTTGCTTAGCTTGTTTTATTTGGCGATTGGAAACTTAGCGAGGTTTGGGTCAATGACTCCCAAACCCGATGGTTTTAGGGCATTAGGTGTGGAGACATCCCAAGGACTTAATTACCTAAGTTACCAAGGCCACAAAATAAAAGACTCATTTTGTTTCATTAAAATATTCGGAAAGCAGTGCAAATGGAGATATAGCCAGCTTTTTCTTTTTAATTCCGAAGACTTGTACATGTTGATAAGGTATGTAATCACTCCAACAAGGTTCCAGATGTGTTATTTTTAGACTTATAGCTTCTATTAAAACCTCAATAATATTCTTCATATCCACTTCACCTTGTGAACTAATCTTGATATTCTTAATTCAGAACAAATCTGTTTGATCCTAAAGATACTTATCAATTTTCAAAAAAATTGAAGACATGTCAGACATTCATCTAATTCTCAAAAACATATGACACGTGTAAAGTGATATAAAAGACGTATATTAGCTACCGCTAAACTCAAAGGAGGGTTATCTTTCGATTTTTCAATCTCTTGAAAAGGATTTAGTTTCTTCTATCTTATCAACCGAACCGTCAGACTTCGATTCTAAGTTCCTCCGCTAGCTAACATGATGAAAAAGTTTTTATGTTTTCGGAAAAAATTTCAAATTTTTATGGGTTTTTTAAATATGTATGCAATGCAGAATATACACATGATGCAGCAAAATAAACACAAAACTCACCCACAAACCTGAGTTTTACGATGTCTTCATCGTTGCCCCCGTCCCCGGTAGCTAGACTTAGACATCAGGGTGAGAGTTTTTATTCAAAGAAAAAAGAAAAAACCTAAGACTAATTACAACATATACAAGTTAAAAGATTGGGTTAGTCCATAAATTAATACCAGCCATTTAAAATTTTTGTCAATATAGTGCAAGGGCTGGTAAAAGAATATGTATATAACAAAAAAGAAAAAGAAAAAGCAAATGTATATGTTAGTTGTTAGTGAGGGGCCTGGGCATGCAAAAGTAGGGATCGGAAGATGTTGAAGGTGAAGATGAAGTTTTGAAGAGGTCAAAGAATTGTTGCCCAAATGAATTGAACTTTCAAGAAGCATGTGTTGAGTTTCGAAGTCAAGTTTGTTTAAAAACTGGAGTTCATCCGCAAAAAGTTCAGCAAAAGAAAGGTTCTTAGGATGTTCCCAAATTGATCCTAACTCAAACTCAGAAAGAATATCAAGTTCATCATCAAATATCTCCTCAAAACTAGACATGAAAGAATATTTTTCAAGGCCGCCTTTCTCCCTATAATCCTGCACAATCTTATTCTCATCGTTACAGCTCACTAACTCTCCCAAAACTAGTTCTCCTTCATCACATTCATATCCGGGTAGGTTCATGTCATAAAAAAAAGTAGGTTCCCACACTAACGTTTCTTCCGAAACAATATCAACAGGTGATACAAAAATTATGAGTTCCTGATCATTGATCTCCTCTAACAATCTATCCCAACCATACCCGTCAAATTCACAAGCTCCCTCCTTTAAAATTGGAGTGCAAAAATCAGTCGGTTCAAGAATTTCCTCTTCAAGTACTATTTCGGTTAGATCAACCTCAAGATTACAAGTGACAAGAGGTTCAGTTGGTACCTGAAGGTTAGTGTTGGACTGACTTAGAGGGTTTTCTTATGTGTCCTGATAACACTCAGTCAATTTACTTGCATCATCATCTATGAAATCATCAAAATTTGGTTGATCGTTTATTTCACTTAGGTGACTTCCTAGACAGACATTGATATTATTAGGCTCTAATTGACAGTGTTCACTCTCTAGAATCTTTACAGCTAGATGTTTCACTTGTTCTCCGATTCTAGCCAATGATTGAGCTTGAGCAAGAAACAATGGCTCAGACTGCTGTATGAACAGGGCTAGCATCGCAGCTGTTTGATTCTCGACCGCAGTCATCACTTCAATATCCTTCTCTAAAGCGGTCAACCTAGCATCCATCTTACTATCATTCTCTAATGATGGGTCAGTTGTTTCAGGAAGGGAGGGTTGTGATGGTGATGATGCTAAAACAGTCATCCTGTCGACCTCTTTCTCTAAATTTTCAATCATTTGGTCTATATTTAAAGTGGGACTGGGTTCAAGTGTGTTAGGTGGGTGACCGTTAGCAAAACTCTAGGACGGTTGGTCACCCCCTAAGAAAGGACAGTTTTTATGAATGTGGGAGAACTGTGGCAATTTGAACAAATGAATTGGGACTGAGTATAAACAAAAGAATAAGAATTGTTAAAAATCGAATCAAACTGTGTATCACCCATATCAACAAGAATTCACAAAAATCACAAAAACAAAGAATATAACACCCCTAGTAGTCTATGTTATGCTAAGTCAACTAGACCTGCTCAAGAACCTGATTGTCGAAGTAAAACCGTGTCAAGAAACGGGCTCAAGATATACGGATCATGAAGCCAGGCCAGTGCAGAGATAAGGGGAGGTTTTCCAACGCTTTCGCGAAATTCCTTAATTAGATAACCCTTTCTCTTTTAGCGGTTTCGCCTTGAACACTGTCACGACCCAAAATTGGCCCGTGACGGCCCTAATACTACGCAACGCCCAAAGACGCAACGCAGTAAAAGAAAGCCAAACCCAGAAATCTAAACCATGAAAATTACGGAAAACATAATATAAGTTTTGAAATAATTGAAATCGCAACCCAAATTCTTTAAAAGTCTTACTTTCTTTCTTTAAAATTTTAGCAACACCCCCTTTTAGTAAAGACAAGTCAAGATGAAGGCAACACAAAAATAATGACAGTAGAGAAAAAGCTGTATATAAAAGACATCAATCCACAATAATACACATAACGTCCTCACCAAGTCTCTATGTCAACAATACAGTAGTAGATGGAGAGTACAAAATACAACGAATATACAATATGAAATACAGATAACCATCTAACCCACCTAAGCAAAATGGTACTGTGAGCTGATGCGGTATCTGTAGCAAAAGATGGTAGCTGGATAGCTGAATAGAGGAATAGCCTGCCTCGACTACTCTGGGGAAAAACCTGAAACACCTGTGGCACAACGGGGGTGAGTTGCCAACTCATGAATAGTATAAAACATATGCAGGTAATCGCAGGAATGTACGTACAGCATGAATCTAAGATATGCGATTACAATAATGATGTGTCATGCAATGCTGAAATAAGGAGAGTACACTAGCAGGTACAATCAATATGCGAAGCAATAGTAACATGACAACAGTATGCACTAACTATGCAATAGAGATATGAGAAAGCAAATATGCAACTATCATAAGGGTACACTACAAGTACTACCAATATATGAATCTGTGTATAAGGTAGGTAAGGGTGAGGTATAGGGTGGAATATGTCATTTTCCACGGAAACCTAACGTCGTGGCAGGATCACAATCCATCAAGATGCTCCAATCCCAAATCCTCAAATCAGCCCCCACATAGGGCACTCACATCATATCAGTCTCACATCTCCTCAATGTACAATATCGAGTAATCTCCTATATCCCGAATGTACAAATCACCAATCACATAGGTATATCCAATGTCCAATCCCAATGAATCACCTAGTATCCCAAGTCCAATCTCAAGTAAGTTTCTAGCATCCTAAAGGTATATATATGTACAGAAATAAATATGATGGGAGCAATACACATATATTAGCGTCCCATTCCACTAATATTGGTGTAAGGGTATATATAACAACGGCTAAATCCCCTGTTATATATACAAAAAGGGGTTAAGAAATATCATGAAACCGTGTGCCAAGCATCGACACAGAAATCCTCGTATATCGGGCTCCGTCAGTCCGGATCAGCCCACGGGGTCCGTCTGCGGTATCGGCCCTCGGCCCCGCCTGTACAGATCCTCCCGCATCCAACTCTCGACTCTGGCCAGTAGCCTCCGGACAACTGCCAGGTCCAAACAATCACCGGTAGGTACTCGCCCGCCTCCAGGCTCAATCGGCAAACCCATCGATCTTCTTGCCGAGGGGAACCATACCGGGCCCCACCATGTACTCTCATACGGCAACCACACCTCGTATGGAGTATATAATCAGCACCGATAAAACTCATGGGGGACGCTCAAATATCATATCAAGGAAACCGGGTTGTTACATGTATGCATAATTTCATGAACTCCCGCAGTTCCCAAATCCCGAAAACATCATATAAAATCCAGATAAACAATGCATAATCCAGGAATAAATGTATGCGATATATCTGAATGCGAGCAGGTAAACACAAGTATATAGCTGAACCAGATGTATGCGAAATCATGATAAGGTACAGCTAAGTAACATCAGTAAATGTGAATATGCAACAACAACTGAATATGTGTTTAACATACAGGTGTAGCAATGTATAGGTATCGACCTATAGGAACTGATGTCGTATACCCCCGTGGGTATAAGTAACATATGTAGGAAATCCCTCCCGGTATAGGTAAAATATGTCGGAGGTATACCTGTAGCTGTATCGCAAAGTGAAAATATACCTATCACTAAAGGTATGATACACTATAGGTATACCGATAAGCTAGATGTCAAGTATGGCAGGCAATAGTAGCTATAAGGGGTAGTGTGTGACATGGCAATTATTGACGGTGTGTGTGTAGCATGCAATCCGTGCTCGTGCAACATGAACCGTCAATAATGTGTGCAGTGTCCTACGGCTGCTAGTCACAGTATATAACTATATCAAAGAATGCAGTAATTACGCAATTCTACAATGACGTAGAATGTGCGACAGGAAATTGAATCCTAGCCCAGACGCATAATGCCATGCGGGCGATTCCCCTGTAGATGTTATATCTACTCACCTAAACTCCACGCTAGGTGAATCCTACCATCTGCTCCCCCTGTAGTAGTGTCCGTAGCTCCTGCCTGCAAACCTGTAAATACGACATGAATATCACATAGAAGCCAAAATATTCCGCGAAACGCGATATCGAATCGAAACGAGAAACTCGCGTCATGAACTAAATGCGCGTGTGCACGATACGCTGAATCGTGTGTGTACGCGTCAAAAACCCATCGCGACACGCCGCGATACGCTGGATCACAGAACCCACTCACGTATCGCGCGTATCGCGCAAACACAACTAAACACAAAAGCGACATATCGTCCTAGGTTTTCCTACAGGGAAAATATTATAAAACTAGACATGCCAACACACCACAAAACACTGCAGACTACCCTACACAAAACCCCATCACCCCACTCCCCTTCCTGGCCGCAAATTGCGGCCAGATTGATGAAATTGGCGGCCTGGGTAGGGGTAGGGTGGCTCGTTTTCTGGTGGTGTGCTCTATACCTAGGTATCATGTTCCAGTTTCCTCAATTTTTACCTGAAGGCATCGGGTCTATAGCAGATCTCAGAAAGTCACAAATATCACCTTAAAAACACTAATTTGCACAATTTGGAAACCTATGGTATTTTAGTGTAATCTGGCTAATATCTCAGTTGAAGTGGGCTTACTAACACTAAATTTACCTAGGGTAGCTAACCAATTCAACAATTTTCCACAATATCTCACAAAACCCCAAAACTAGCACTAAACTAGCTAATTTAGCACTAATCGAATCAATCGATGCACAACTAAGCAAACCATGCAATGGGGTTAAGGAAATATACCCACAGAACCCTAGAAGGCAGGTGAAGGTGTGGAGAAGAGCTCCTGCGAGAGCTGGGGTCCCTGTTGCTGTTGCTGCTGCCCCCTGTTGCTGTTGCTGTTGTTGCTGCTATTGTTGCTGTTGTTGTTGTTGTTGTGTTGTTGTTGCTGCTACTGATGTTGCTGATGTTGTTGGTGGTGCTAGCTGCTGCTGCTGCTGGAGCTCGAGCTCTCTCTCAGGTGAGTGTGTGTGTGTGAGTGAGATAATGAGAGAAGAAAAGAAATGAGATGGAGAATGAGCACACACAAGAACCCCCCCTTCTCACTCTCTCTCACTTCATTAATGAGGGCATGGGCAAAGCCATGATGCCCCATGCTCTCTCTCTCTCTCTCCCTCTCTCAAAGTCAACACATTAACAATAAGAAAATAAAACCCCTTTAAAATTCATTTACATTCAAAAAAAGAAAACCATCATGCTTAAAACCCAAAACACTTAAACAAACTTAACCCTAGACTAGAGAAATGGTTAGTTCACCATGTTACCAATCATGGTTAAACACCAAAAACAAGCCTAGTTATCATGCACAAGTGTGTGCAAGGCTAGGAAAAATCTAATAAAATACTCAATAATTAGGATAAAATATTTAAAAACCAATTTGGTAAACTTTTTATTAAAAACCACACATTAAAATATAATTAGCTACCAAAACACATTCTAAGGTGTTACAATCTCCCCCCTTAAAAGAAATTCGTCCCCGAATTTAAAACTTATACTGTTACGCATACCTTCAAAAAGAAGATTAAAATCCTCGAATCTCGTTCGCAGCCTCCCAAGTGACTACCTCACTATACGGCTACGTCCAAGAAAACCCTTCACAGATGGCAAGACCTCTGACCGACGTTTCTCCACCTGTCAAGCCATTAACACACATGGCTGCGGTGAACGAAAGATCGTGTCCATCTAAATGGTCTGGTGCCAAATCATGTGAGAAAGGTCAAGAAGGTAGTTCTAAAATATCATCACAAGGAATACGGGGTGAAAATCCAATAATCTGGGCGGAAGTGCCAAATTGAAGGCAACGAAACTAACTCGCTTATAGGATCACAGAAGGACCAAAATCTTGGGATAAGCTTCCCAACATCCAACACGTCATTCGTCGGAAAGTCCATAGGAATACATGATCTGTCCCTGCGAACTCGAGTCTATGACTAACACAGTCGTTATAAGACCTCAGTTCGAAATGGACAATCCCCATCCTGACCTAACACAACTGGACCATCTCCGAAGCTCTAGACTAGCTGGGGTCCAAGATCCTACTTACGCAGAGTCAGAAAACAAAAGGCTGGCGATCGACACAACCTAACCCCTAAGCCTAAGGGTGGCCAATTGGAGTGTCTCCTGATAATAGCTATCGAAGGAGAACCCTAACGATGGCGAATGACGATCCCAAGCTGCTGACGACCAAACAAAACAAACACACAACTTTAACAAAACAACTGAGCAAACTGAATAAAACCGGATGACAAGAATCCGAATGGAGTCATACCCTAACCAAACTTGGGTAGAAACCATAACGAAATTTGTGGAGGTCTGCTCCCATTCCTACTTCGGAACGGTAAACGATTGCAACTCTCCAGCCGGCCTCAGATGCTCGACTTAAGCACACAACAAGACTGACACCTTGAAACGAATCCTGAAACTTCTCCTTACATTCCTGTCCACTTGTAACTATCTCACAAGTCACGCCAAGGCTGGTGGAACTTGAATGCATAGAGGGAGTTGACAGATGTGCATGTTCTAGGATTATACGTCTCTACCCGATAATGTCAGGTACACAAACGTGTCCCTAACTTAGCACGTCATTGTCACAAATCAAGGTTTCCGAATCATTACCCAGCCGAGCATGCTCAAGCATCTCTGACGACGAGCATCGGCGGGCGGTGTCTCACGAAAACGATTTAAGGAAAGTGGTCGGGCGCGGACATGAGCAAGCTGTCCCCTCCATAGAGACGAACTAAGCTATACTCAACGATCACACAAGAACTGTAAATCTGCAGAAGACTAACACAACAATCCAAACCCGCTGCAGGAAGATGTATATTAAGCTCTAGTGGTCCGTGGAAAATCTGACACGACTCTCAACCAAGTAGTGTCTCTAAATCTCCAACGCAAAACCACCGCGGCCATCTCCAGATCATGAGTGGAATATCCTTCTCGTACTTCCTCCAAACGTAGGGAAGCAAAAGCGATAACTCTGTAGGGCCACATCAGTATACCCTCGAGCCCACTCAAGAAACATCACAGTTAAACAACAAAGTCGCCCGAACCAAAGGCAAAGAAAGACTGATGCAGTCGTTAACTGGATCTTCAACTGCTGAAACTCCGTACACATGCCTCAGTCCAAAGAAAAGAAACCTCCTTACTGGTCAATTCAGTCGACGGTGCAGCACTACTCTAGCAATCCTGCATGAAACGGCGGTAAAAACCCTGCTAAGCCCAAGAATCTGCGGATCTCCGTCCTGCACACAAGTCTGGGCCTAAGCTGTATGGCCACGATCTCCCTCGGAACCATACGAAACCGTCTCCCGTGACTACAAGACCTAGGAGTCAACACAAACAAGCCTGAAGAAACACTCTGAGAATTTAGCAACTGCTAGTACTCTCCCAGTATCTGCATAACAAATCCTCAAGTGCTACTCCTGTCCCTCAAGACACATTAGATAGACCAGAATGTCGTAGCTAACACAACAAAACTGGTCGAGGAACGGCCTGCAGAAATCTGGTTCATCATATCTACGAATGCTGCTAGGGCGACAGTGAATCCAACGACTCACAAAAACACACAAGCCCGTAGCACGCACAAGGTAGTCTTCGGAATGCCGTCACTCCGAATCCGCAATAATGATGACCTGATCCCAAACACACTTAGAAAATGCCTCGCAATCTGGAGCTGATCGAAGAAATCGTCACGACGAGGTGAAGGATACCTATCCGCACCGTAAGCCGGTTCAATTGACGATCCGTCGATACGCAATCCTAAACTGCCGTCTTCCTCCTGGACGAACAGAAATAGGAGTTTCCAAAAGCGAAACACTCAGACGCACAAAACTCCCCCAAACCAAAACTCTGCAGCTGATCCTTTTACTCCCAGGCTTCGCCGGCTCCTCCGGAACAACGTCGGAAAAACTCTCGCACGAAAAGAACCCGGTCCAACAATCCCACGGTGGCTCCGGTATCACGAATGAACGCCAAGAATCCATGACATCTCCTCAGTAGCCGACTAGCGAAAAAGGCTGAATTCAAGCTGTGAGAGGCGGCACAACTATCCACCTGCACAACAAGAATTAACTTGCCGGGGAAAACAAAACCTAACTTGTTTCCTCACGGTAGTCCACAGACGCCTAGCACGTAGTTAACCAATCCGTGCCCAGGAGAACGCCAAATCCAACATATCTGGAAGGATCAAAACGACGGACGAATCTCTATCTCCTATCCGATTGGCACACAACTGAAATACGTGTCGCGCAACAAAAGAATCACTGACAGAAGTTAACACCACTACGACTAATCTACCCAACCACAGTACCAGCAAGCAAACAAACGAATACACCAAGAGAAAATATAACTCAAGGGTACCTGAAAACTCCACATTGGACGTCTGCGCGTCCCGATGAGTAGAAGCAAACTCCTGTGTCTGCCCTCTACTCGCAGCTGGATGAACTCCTCTGGTAGACTGAGCCCTCTGAGCGAATCTTCCACGTCCACGGCCTCTCTGAAAACGATCATGACGAGGTGCTAAGGAACAATCCCTGACGAAGTGCTGAAGGCTCCCGCATCGAAAACATCCACGTGCTGACTGCTGACCATCCTGGGGGTAAGAGCTGAACGACTGTCCTCGTCCTAAGCCTCTGCTACTCCCGCGACGGCCACGAAATCTGTCTCGACGACCAAACCTCTGCCTCTGGGCTGGTACGCTGGTACGAGTCCTCCACTGTCCTGGAATATGTGTCTCGTCAACTGGAGCTGCAACCACTGGTGCTATGTAGGTGACGGACTGTTGCATGCTGACTGTAAGGGACAGCTGAGTAACAGGGGTGACAACCTCCTGTCGTAGCTCCCGAACGACGTCAACTAAAGAACTCATCGTCTGGCGGAACTCCTGCATCTCTACCAAAAGTCTATCCATAGTATAGGTCGTAGGCTGATCCGTCTGCACCTGTGCAACTAGAGTGCCATCCTGGTCAGTACTCGTCTCACCCGAGCTAACCCTGACCTCGGCCCACGCTGCATCACTCTGAGTCCCCATAGTCATCGGCGGCAAGGCTACAAATGGATATAAGATGAGATTCGATAAGAATGAGGAATTCGAATCTCAAAGATATGAATCATCAAGGAAGAATGTCAAGCAAATTGTACTTAGGTCACTTAATGCAAGGTACCGCTCTGTGGGTATGCTGCAGACATACACACACTACGTTACTCTGCTTAAGCTACCTACTCCATCATACTAAGGTCATCCTACACTCCGAAAGGTAAAACCTAACGCTCTGATACCAACTTTGTCACGACCCAAAATTGGCCCGTGACGGCCCTAATACTACGCAACGCCCAAAGACGCAACGCAGTAAAAGAAAGCCAAACCCAGAAATCTAAACCATGAAAATTACGGAAAACATAATATAAGTTTTGAAATAATTGAAATCGCAACCCAAATTCTTTAAAAGTCTTACTTTCTTTCTTTAAAATTTTAGCAACACCCCCTTTTTGTAAAGACAAGTCAAGATGAAGGCAACACAAAAATAATGACAGTAGAGAAAAAGCTGTATATAAAGACATCAATCCACAATAATACACATAACGTCCTCACCAAGTCTCTATGTCAACAATACAGTAGTAGATGGAGAGTACAAAATACAACGAATATACAATATGAAATACAGATAACCATCTAACCCACCTAAGCAAAATGGTACTGTGAGCTGATGCGGTATCTGTAGCAAAAGATGGTAGCTGGATAGCTGAATAGAGGAATAGCCTGCCTCGACTACTCTGGGGAAAAACCTGAAACACCTGTGGCACAACGGGGGTGAGTTGCCAACTCGTGAATAGTACAAAACATATGCAGGTAATCGCAGGAATGTACGTACAGCATGAATCTAAGATATGCGATTACAATAATGATGTGTCATGCAATGCTGAAATAAGGAGAGTACACTAGCAGGTACAATCAATATGCGAAGCAATAGTAACATGACAACAGTATGCACTAACTATGCAATAGAGATATGAGAAAGCAAATATGCAACTATCATAAGGGTACACTACAAGTACTACCAATATATGAATCTGTGCATAAGGTAGGTAAGGGTGAGGTATAGGGTGGAATATGTCATTTTTCACGGAAACCTGACGTCGTGGCAGGATCACAATCCATCAAGATGCTCCAATCCCAAATCCTCAAATCAGCCCCCACATAGGGCACTCACATCATATCAGTCTCACATCTCCTCAATGTACAAAATCGAGTAATCTCCTATATCCCGAATGTACAAATCACCAATCACATAGGTATATCCAATGTCCAATCCCAATGAATCACCTAGTATCCCAAGTCCAATCTCAAGTAAGTTTCTAGCATCCTAAAGGTATATATATGTACAGAAATAAATATGATGGGGGCAATACACATATATTAGCGTCCCATTCCACTAATATTGGTGTAAGGGTATATATAACAACGGCTAAATCCCCTGTTATATATACAAAAAGGGGTTAAGAAATATCATGAAACCGTGTGCCAAGCATCGACACAGAAATCCTCGTATATCGGGCTCCGTCAGTCCGGATCAGCCCACGGGGTCCGTCTGCGGTATCGGCCCTCAGCCCCGCCTGTACAGATCCTCCCGCATCCAACTCTCGACTCTGGCCAGTAGCCTCCGGACAACTGCCAGGTCCAAACAATCACCGGTAGGTACTCGCCCGCCTCCAGGCTCAATCGGCAAACCCATCGATCTTCTTGCCGAGGGGAACCATACCGGGCTCCACCATGTACTCTCATACGGCAACCACACCTCGTATGGAGTATATAATCAGCACCGATAAAACTCATGGGGGACGCTCAAATATCATATCAAGGAAACCGGGTTGTTACATGTATGCATAATTTCATGAACTCCCGCAGTTCCCAAATCCCGAAAACATCATATAAAATCCAGATAAACAATGCATAATCCAGGAATAAATGTATGCGATATATCTGAATGCGAGCAGGTAAACACAAGTATATAGCTGAACCAGATGTATGCGAAATCATGATAAGGTACAGCTAAGTAACATCAGTAAATGTGAATATGCAACAACAACTGAATATGTGTCTAACATACAGGTGTAGCAATGTATAGGTATCTACCTATAGGAACTGATGTCGTATACCCCCCTGGGTATAAGTAACATATGTAGGAAATCCCTCCCGGTATAGGTAAAATATGTCGGAGGTATACCTGTAGCTGTATCGCAAAGTGAAAATATACCTATCACTAAAGGTATGATACACTATAGGTATACCGATAAGCTAGATGTCAAGTATGGCAGGCAATAGTAGCTATAAGGGGTAGTGTGTGACATGGCAATTATTGACGGTGTGTGTGTAGCATGCAATCCGTGCTCGTGCAACATGAACCGTCAATAATGTGTGCAGTGTCCTACGGCTGCTAGTCACAGTATATAACTATATCAAAGAATGCAGTAATTACGCAATTCTACAATGACGTAGAATGTGCGACAGGAAATTGAATCCTAGCCCAGACGCATAACGCCATGCGGGCGATTCCCCTGTAGATGTTATATCTACTCACCTAAACTCCACGCTAGGTGAATCCTACCATCTGCTCCCCCTGTAGTAGTGTCCGTAGCTCCTGCCTGCAAACCTGTAAATACGACATGAATATCACATATAAGCCAAAATATTCCGCGAAACGCGATATCGAATCGAAACGAGAAACTCGCGTCACGAACTAAACGCGCGTGTGCACGATACGCTGAATCGTGTGTGTATGCGTCAAAAACCCATCGCGACACGCCGCGATACGCTGGATCACAGAACCCACTCACGTATCGCGCGTATCGCGCAAACACAACTAAACACAAAAGCGACATATCGTCCCAGGTTTTCCTACAGGGCAAATATTATAAAACTAGACATGCCAACACACCACAAAACACTGCAGACTACCCTACACAAAACCCCATCACCCCACTCCCCTTCCTGGCCGCAAATTGCGGCCAGATTGATGAAATTGGAGGCCTGGGTAGGGGTAGGGTGGCTCGTTTTCTGGTGGTGTGCTCTATACCTAGGTATCATGTTCCAGTTTCCTCAATTTTTACCTGAAGGCATCGGGTCTATAGCAGATCTCAGAAAGTCACAAATATCACCTTAAAAACACTAATTTGCACAATTTGGAAACCTATGGTATTTTAGTGTAATCTGGCTAATATCTCAGTTGAAGTGGCCTTACTAACACTAAATTTACCTAGGGTAGCTAACCAATTCAACAATTTTCCACAATATCTCACAAAACCCCAAAACTAGCACTAAACTAGCTAATTTAGCACTAATCGAATCAATCGATGCACAACTAAGCAAACCATGCAATGGGGTTAAGGAAATATACCCACAGAACCTTAGAAGGCAGGTGAAGGTGTGGAGAAGAGCTCCTGAGAGAGCTGGGGTCCCTGTTGCTGTTGCTGCTGCCCCCTGTTGCTGTTGCTGCTGTTGCTGCTATTGTTGTTGCTGTTGTTGTTGTTGTGTTGTTGTTGCTGCTACTGATGTTGCTGATGTTGTTGGTGGTGCTAGCTGCTGCTGCTGCTGGAGCTCTCTCTCTCTCTCTCAGGTGAGTGTGTGTGTGTGAGTGAGATAATGAGAGAAGAAAAGAAATGAGATGGAGAATGAGCACACACAAGAACCCCCCCTTCTCACTCTCTCTCACTTCATTAATGAGGGCATGGGCAAAGCCATGGTGCCCCATGCTCTCTCTCTCTCTCTCCCTCTCTCAAAGTCAACACATTAACAATAAGAAAATAAAACCCCTTTAAAATTCATTTACATTCAAAAAAAGAAAACCATCATGCTTAAAACCCAAAACACTTAAACAAACTTAACCCTAGACTAGAGAAATGGTTAGTTCACCATGTTACCAATCATGGTTAAACACCAAAAACAAGCCTAGTTATCATGCACAAGTGTGTGCAAGGCTAGGAAAAATCTAATAAAATACTCAATAATTAGGATAAAATATTTAAAAACCAATTTGGTAAACTTTTTATTAAAAACCACACATTAAAATATAATTAGCTACCAAAACACATTCTAAGGTGTTACAATCTCCCCCCCTTAAAAGAAATTCGTCCCCGAATTTAATACTTATACTGTTACGCATACCTTCAAAAAGAAGATTAAAATCCTCGAATCTCGTTCACCGCAGCCATGTGTGTTAATGGCTTGACAGGTGGAGAAACGTCGGTCAGAGGTCTTGCCATCTGACTCTCACAACACACACACACACTCTCATTCTCTCACTCTCACAACACACATACACACTCACCAGTGCAAGCAGCAGCAACAACAAAGGCAACAACAACAACACAATAACAACAACAGCAATAGCAGAAGCAGCAGCAGCAGCTAGCGAGGGCAACATCAGACAACAGCAGGAGCTCTCATCACTTGCAGGAGCTCAACAACAACAACCACAGCAACATCAACTACAACATCATCACCATCATCATCATCATCAGCAGAAGCAGCAGCAGCAGTTGCAGCAGCACCAGAGGCAGCAGCAATTGCAACAGCAAGCAGCAGCAGGAGGAGTCCCAGCACTTGCCCGAGCTCTCATCTCCTCCATACACCTCCTCACCAGCTTTCTAGGATCCCTTGGGGTATAATTTCTGAGCCCAATTCCTAGTTTGCCTAGTTGTGTGTTAGTTTAGCTTCGGTGTGCGATTATTGATAGTTTAGTGCTAATTAAGGTAAATTGTGTGGAATATTGATTAGGTGATGATTGTGTTGGTTAACCTAGCTTATTTTAGTTTAGTTAAGGTCACCTTAACTGAGAATTGACCCAGACTTCACCAAAATACCTTAGATTTCTAACTTTGTGCAATTTGTGACTTTTGAAGTGATTTTTGTGACATTTGCGATCTGCTTTAGACCCGGACCTTGCAGAGTAAAATTGGGGAAACTGGAGCATGTACACTAGGTGTAGATACCACCACCAGAAAACGAGACCCCCACTCTCATTCTCGGCCGCCAATTTTAGGATTCTGGCCGCAATTTGCGGCCAGGTTAGGGGTCTGGGTGCTGGGGTTTTTTTGTAGGGTTCCCTGCTGTGTTTTCTAGGTCTTTGGCATGTCTAGTTTTGTAAGATTTTACCTGTAGGAAAATCTGGGCCAATATATCGTTTTTGTGTCCGTTGTGTTTGCGCGATACGCGCGATACGTGAGTGGGTTCTGTGATCCAGCGTATCGCGGCGTGTCGCGATGGGTTTTAGACGCGTACACACACGATTCAGCGTATCGTGCACACGCGCGTCTAATTCGCGACGCGAGTTTCTCGTTACGATTCGATATCGCGTTTCGCGAGATATTTGACTTATATGTGATTTCCATGTCGTAATTGCAGGTTTGCAGACAGGGGCTACGGACACGGCTACAGGGGGAGCAGATGATAGGATTTACCCAGCGTGGAGTTTAGGTGAGTAGATATAACATCTACAGGGGAATCTCCCGCATGGCGTTATGCGTCTGGGCTAGGATTCAATTTCCTGTCGCACATTCTACGTCATTGTAGAATTGCGCATTTACTGCATTCTTTGATATAGTTATATACTGTGACTAGCAGCCGTAGGACACTGCACACATTATTGACGGTTCATGTTGCACGAACACGGATTGCATGCTACACACACGCCGTCAATAATTGCCATGTCACACACTACCCCTTATAGCTACCATTGCTTGTCACACTTGACACCTAGCTTATCGGTATACCTATAGTGTATCATACCTTTAGTGATAGGTATATTTTCACTTTGCGATACAGCTACAGGTATACCTCCTATATATTTTACCTACACCGGGAGGGATTTCCTACATATGTTACTTATACCCAGGGGGGTATACGACATCAGTTCCTATAGGTAGATACCTATACTTTGCTACACCTGTATGTTAGATACATATTCAGTTGTTGTTGCATATTCACATTTACTGATGTCACTTAGCTGTACCTTATCATGATTTCGCATACATCTGGTTCAGCTATATACTTGTGTTTACCTGCTCGCATTCAGATATATCGCATACATTTATTCCTGGGTTTATGCATTGTTTATCTGGATTTTATATGATGTTTTCGGGATTTGGGAACCGCGGGAGTTCATGAAAATTATGCATACATGAACAACCCGATTTCCTTGATATGATATTTGAGTGTCCCCCATGAGTTTTATCGGTGCTGATTATATACTCCCTACGAGGTGTGGTTGCCGTATGAGAGTACATGGTGGGGCCCGGTATGGTTCCCCTCGGCAAGAAGATCGATGGGTTTGCCGATTGAGCCTGGAGGCGGGCGAGTACCTACCGGTGATTGTTTGGACCTGGCAGTTGTCCGGAGGCTACTGGCCAGAGTCGAGAGATGGATGCGGGAGGATCTGTACTGGCGGGGCCGAGGGCCGATACCGCAGACGGACCCCGTGGGCTGATCCGGACTGACGGAGCCCGATATACGAAGATTTCTGTGTCGATACTTGGCATACGGTTTCATGATATTTCCTTAACCCCTTTTTGTATATATAACAGGGGATTTAGCCGTTGTTATATATACCCTTACACCAATATTAGTGGAATGGGACGCTAATATATGTGTATTGCCCCCATCATATTTATTATGTACATTTATACATATACCTTTAGGATGTTAGATTCTTACTTGAGATTGGACTTGGGATACTAGGTGATTCATTGGGACTTGGACATTGGCTATACCTATGTGATTGGTGATTTGTACATTCGGGATATAGGTGATTCCTCGATATTGTACATAGAGGAGATGTGAGACTTATATGATGTGAGTGCCCAATGTGGGGGCTGGTTTGAGGATTTGGGATTGGAGTATCTTGTTGGATTGTGATCCTGCCACGACGTCAGGTTTCCGTGGGAAATGACATATTCCACCTCATACCTCACTTTTACCTACTTTATGCACAGATTCATATATTGGTAGTACTTATAGTGTACCCTTATGATGGTTGCATATTGCTTCTCATATCTCTATTGCATAGTCATTGCACACTATTATCATGCCATCATTACTTCACATATTGATTGTACCTGCTAGCGTACTCTCCTTATTTCAGCATTGCATGACATATTATTATTGTAATCGCATATCTTAGATTCATGCTGTACGTGCATTCCTGCGATTACCTGCATATGTTTTATACTATTCACGAGTTGGCAACTCACCCCCGTTGTGCCACAGGTGTTTCAGGTTTTTCCCCAGAGTAGTCGAGGCAGGCTATTCCCCTATCCAGCTATCCAGCTACCATCTTTTGCTACAGATACCGCATCAGCTCACAGTACCATTTTGCATAGGTGGGTTAGATGGTTATCTGTATTATATATTGTACCTTCGTTGTATTGTACTCTCCATCTACTGTTGTATTATTGACATAGAGACTTGGTGAGGACGTTATGTGTATTATTGTGGATTTGAGGTCTTATGTATATACAGCTTTTTCTCTATTGTCATTATCTCTGTTGTACTCATCTAGACTAGTCTTTATAAAAAATGGGGGTGTTGCTAAAATTTTAAAGGAAAGAAAGTAAGACTTTTAAAGAATTTGGGTTGCGATTTCAATGGTTTTTAAACTTATATTATCTTTTCCGTATTTTTCTTGGTTTAGATTTCTGGGTTTTGGCTTTCTTTTACTACGTTGCGTCTTTAGGCGTTGCGTAGTATTAGGGCCGTCACGGGCCATTCTTGGGTCGTGACAAAGTTGGTATCAGAGCCAGGTTGTGATACAAACACTTTCCTAGACACCTCGTGAACGATATTGTAAGTCGATGCTATGCACCCCGCGGAATCTCGGGGAGGCGGAAGGTGTAATAAACGATAATTTTAGCATCATAACACCGACTTTAAGCCTAGATCGTAATCTAAACCGCATCTAGAAAATTCAGAAAGAGGTATAAACTAAGTACATAAAATATATCTCAAGAAACCTGGTCCTTCTTCTCCTTATCTCGCTGTCCTTCTCACCTGCACGAACCCCTCGAAGTGGTACGGATGTCGTCTCCTTGTCGGCTTGCTCGAATCCTAGATGATCTACCCGACCGTTTGTGCACCAAGCTTTTCTTCTAAACAAAAGAAACTAGATCAAGTAGTTTGCTAAACCAAATGATCTAGAGTGTGTAGATGATGTAGATGGATTGAGGAGTCTATTTTAGCTCAAGGTTACTCAACTCATGAGTGTTCTTGAGCTTGAGGGAATTGAAGATGGTGAAAGAAATGATATGAGCTAAGAGATGAAGAAGGTTAGGGTTTTCTCTCTCTTGTTCTAATCTGAACCCTACTCTATTATAAATTAGAAAAACTAATTCAACAATAGAAAATAGGTTAAAAGTTCAAACAAATGACTCATGGGTCAATTGACCAACATGTGTCCTTAAAACCCAAGTCCTTATTCATGCATAATACACATCATTTCTTAATTACCTAAAATGTATTAATTATTTAAAACTAAATGATTAATACAATTAGTTTATGCCATCTACAAATACATTTTGTACAAATTACGAAAATGCCCCTCGTCCGTATATACATACCTGTATTCGTATTCCGAAAAATACGAATACCGAAGACTACAATCTATCAGTACAATACTAGGATCCGGCTTAAACCAAAGCCCACTAGTATTGTCCGCCCGACTCATCGTGCGTGCACGAGTGTACGCACGTGATCGAACCCTTTCGTAAAACCATACAATATCTACACGTTTTGCCCGATGCAGGGAAACACTCTGTGTGGGACTCTAGAGACTCGACTCTACGCTGGCAGTGGGCTTAACTACAGGCCGTAAGCCATACTGGCTGTACGTAACTGTCCCCAGGTATTGTCGATAAGAAAGCCGATGAGCATAACTCATCCGAACTCCTACTGAGTCTGTATGTGACAATCTCCATACAGTCTGGTCCATCTGTCTAAGAGTATCGCATATCAGGCCTAGGGGGAGGTAAACGTCAGACCCCTAATAGCGGTATAAGTCCTGTCGGAGTACGGTCCAATACACCCTGAGAAACTACTGGAGTACCTACCAGTAAATCTCGCTTGCCCTGGCCAGGGACTATGTGTAATGGCGTTCCGAACACAGCGCAATATCAACCCCCAATACCGGGAGAGACGAATCCTATCTAACCGCCACTGCCTCCAAGTGCTTCGGGACTGTACCCAACTACTACCTGTTTGCACGACTCAGTAGAGTCATAGTAGGGTAGTAATCTAAGAACAGTGGGAATACACTTGAGGCGAAGCAGCAGTGTCAAGTCAACGGACTAAGCTGTACTCATGTCACCTGGGTACTGCTATCTGACGATAGGTATACTACCAACCAACAGTTCCCAATGAGTCCATCCGGTGTAACTAACAACCTAATGAGCACCTGCATACTATTTCCAGTACGACGTACTGATGGTTGTGGGACAGACCATCTCCCAGGCTGGGAAGTGAAGCGTATATACTAGTCTACTCTGGAGTATCGATGCCCTGTATAGATATTCCCGTGACTAGGGACCTGTATAAAGATGTGCTTGTAGATTATCCAGCCCCCACTAGTGTGACTGCCATCACAACGCTGGTAATTAAGCATAGATCCTAAGGGCTCTACTAATATGCATAGGCGATATGTTAAAAGAAACATATATACATATTGAAGTAGAAACAAACCAAGTAACATACTACTATTTTAAGCAAGAATGTTATTACAACTGTGAATATCCCAAGCTTCCATTAAGTAATATATAAACTAGTATGATACAGTAATAGCTTCTAGGGCATATACACTAACAATCTCCCACTTGCACTAGGACCATGTACTGGCATATCGCAGACCCATCATCTCGAATAGCCTCTCGAACTGCGTCTGAGAAATAGCCTTTGTGAATGGATCTGCAGTGTTATCCTCTGTAGCAACTCTCCGAACCTCGATCTCCCGGCGATCCACGATCTCCCTGATCAGGTGATACCGCCTCAAGATGTGTCTGGTCTTTTGATGGGACCTGGGTTCCTTTGCTAAAGCTATAGCCCCATTGTTGTCATAATACAGAGGTATTGGACCAACATTGGACGGAACCACCTGAAGATCTGTTAAGAACTTCCTCATCTAGACTGCTTCTTTAGTGGCGTCAGAAGCAGCAATATACTCCGCTTCCATAGTTGAGTCAGCAACGGTATCCTGTTTGGAACTCTTCTAACATACCGCCCCTCCATTGAGGGTGAAGACATAACCCGACATGGACTTGGAGTCATCCTTATCGCTCTGGAAGCTGGAGTCAGCAAAAGCCTCGATTTGGAGGTCTTTTCCGCCATAAACCAAGAACATATCCTTAGTCTTTCTCAGGTACTTGAGAATGTTCTTTACCGCTATCCAGTGGTTCTCTCCTGGGTCTAACTAATACCGGCTTACCACGCTTAGTGCATAAGCTACATCTGGTTTGGTACACAACATCGCATATATTATTGAGCCTACTGCAGAAGCGTAGGATATAATAGACATGCGATCCCTTTCCAAATCAGTCTTGGAAGACATCTCTTTGGAAAGGGTGACTCCGTGATAATCCGGTAGGTTACCGCGTTTGGAATCTTCCATACTGAATCTTTTCAGTATGGTGTCGATGTACCTGGATTGAGAAAGTCCCAACATCCTCTTTGATCTATCACGATAGATCCGGATCCCTAGCATGTAAGAGGTATCACCCAGGTCTTTCATAGAGAACCTTTGTGATAAGAATCTTTTGACAGATTGTAGGGTAGGAATGTCATTTCCTATTAAAAGAATGTCATCTATGTATAATACGAGGAACACAACAGTTCTCCCTACAATCTTACTATATAAGCATGGTTCATCTGGATTTTTGATAAAGTCGAATTCTTTGACTGTTTCATCAAAACAGATGTTCCAACTCCGCGATGCCTGCTTTAGTCCATAAATGGACTTAAGCAGCTTGCACACTTTCTCGCTGCTCCCACTCTGATTAAAACCTTCTGGCTGATCCATATAGACGCACTCCTCCAAATGTCCATTTAGGAAAGCTGTCTTTACGTCCATCTGCCAGATTTCACAATCGTAGAAGGCAGCAATGGCAAGAATAATCCGAATGGATTTGAGCATAGCCACTGGAGAAAAGGTTTCATCATAGTCCAAACCAGGTCTTTGACGAAAACCTTTTGCAACAAGTCCAGCCTTATAGGTTTCAACCTGTCCATCTACACCAATCTTCTTTTTGAATATCCATTTGCAGCCTACGGGTTTTACCCCTTCTGGAGCAAAGTCCAAAGTCCAACTTTGTTAGTGTACATAGACTCCATTTCGGTCCGCATTGCATCTAGCCATTTTACCGAGTCTCTGCTCTGAATGGCTTGCTAGAAGTTAGTAGGCTCATCATTATCAATGATTCAATCCTCTCTGTCCCTGTCTATGAGAAAACCGTAATATCTCTCAGGTGGATGAGATAGCCTACTACTCCCGCGGAGAGGTGCGGGAATGTCCTGTTCTTTTGAAACTTCTGGTTCCGCCAAGCTTTCAGTAATAGCTTGTGGTTATGGAATTTCTTCCAGTTCTATTGCGCTCCCACTAGTTTCCTTTTCCAAGAACTGGTGTTCTAGAAAGTGGGCATGACGAGAAAAAAAAACCTTTTGTTCCTCTGCGCGATAGAAAAGATACCCCCTGGAGTTCTTTGGGTATCCCACAAACTTACACAGTACTGAGCGTGGCTCGAGTTTGTCTGCATGCTGCTTTTTGACAAAAGCCGGACATCCCCATATCTTCAGATATTGAAGATAGGGTTTCTTCCCACTCCATATCTGATATGGTATGGTAGGCACAGTCTTGGTAGGAACCTTGTTTAAAAGATATGTAGCTGATTCTAGTGCATAGCCCCAGAAAGATCGCGGTAACTCAGTGTTACTCATCATGGAACGTACCATATCCAATAGGGTTTGGTTCTGTCTCTCTGATACACCGTTGTGTTGTGAGTGTATGGAGAAGTAAGCTAAGAGAGAATTCCATTCTCTTTTAGGTAATCCAGGAACTCGGCAGTCAAGTATTCACCACCTCGATCAGATCTCAGTGTCTTGATACTTTTGCCAGTTTGTTTTTCCACTTCATTTTTATATTCCCGGAATTTCTCAAAAGCTTCGGATTTATGCTTCATTAGGAAGACATGTCCGTACCTTAAGAGATCATCCGTAAAAGTAATGAAGTAAGAATAACCGCTTCGTGCATGTGTAGACATTGGACCACACACGTCGCTGTGTATGAGTCCCAAGAGCTCGCTTGCTCTTACTCCTTGTCCAGTGAATGGAGTTTTTGTCATCTTTCCTTTTAGACAAGATTGACAAGTTGCATAAGATTGGTATTCGAACGGATCCAAATATCCTTCTTTATGCAACTTAGTCAACCGTGTTTCATTGATATGACCCAGTCTACAATGCCATAAGAAAGCATGATTAATTTCTGGAGACTTTCTTTTGTATGTATTCTGGATATTGAAAATCTGCGATTGGTTTAATACGTATATACCGTTGCTTAATATACCCGACCCAATCAAAATATGATTAAGGTGAATGCTAACAACATTGCTTATAAATGCAAAATCATAACCTTCTTTAGCATTAAAGATACAGATATGATATTACAAGTCGAACTGGGTACAAAATAACAGTTGCGTAAAAACAAAATGTGTCCATCTGTCAACCCAAGTGATAGTCCCCTACGGACTCAGCATCCATGCTTGCTCCGTTTGCAACTCTGAGGGTCATATCACCTGCCTTCAAAACTCTACGCTTTCTCAGTGCCTGCAAAGAATTACATATATGAGATCCTGATCCGATATCCAATACCCAGGAAGTAGAGTTGATTGACAGACAGTTTTCAATAACATACACACCTGAAGCCGAAGCCACAACATGCTTCGGGTTCTGGTTCTTGGCCTTCCAAGCCCTGCAATCTTTCTTCCAGTGGCCTTTCTTGTGACAATAAAAGCATTCTTTCTTTCCCACAGTCTGTCCCGCTACCTTTGCTTTTTCCTTGGCTTCCACCTTACCAACACCGCCCCTTGGTTTGGTGGGGGCCTTCTTCTTCTTTCCTTTAGCTTTTGTCTTGGACTTAGAAAAGGAAACTCCTCCAACAAACAAGCGGGTGTTTCCCTTACTTTCTGTAAGGTGCCCTCTGCACTCCTCAACATATTGAGGAGTTCCGGAAGTTCAATTTCTTTTCCTTGAATGTTAAAGTTCAGGATAAACAGGGCATAGGTGGAAGGAAGGGACTGGAGAATCAAGTCAGTGTAGAGCTCGTTCTCTAATGTGGTCCCGAGGTCCGCGGCTCCTCAATGTAGCCAATCATCTTAAGCACGAGTTCCGCTACAGATGATCCTACGGCCAACCTCGCTGAAAATAGCTTCTTTGAGGTCTCGTATCTTGCGATACGGGATTGCTTTCCATATAGTTCCTTAGTATGGAGAAATATGGATTCTAGATCCATATTCTCGTGCCTCCTCTGATGTTCATTGTCCATAGAGGCAAGCACAAGGCACTTGGCCTTCTTGCAGTCAATCTCCCAGGTTTTACGGATTTCCCTGTCCGTGACACTGGAGTCTGGACCTGGGACGGCGGGGGATTTTATAGTAAGAACATAGCCCAACTTGTCATAAGTGATTGCCATTTTGATATTGTTGAACCAATCTTTATAGTTTGGTCATGTCAACATGTTTTTATCTAATAGCAACTTAAGGCCCGTCATGTTTGGTCGCTGCAATTAGGAGAGAGAGAAGAAACACTTTAGCATGATACTCTTGCAAGTTTAGAATGGTTTTTAGTTTATCTAAACAGGATGGCTCCCACTGTTTCTCGAATCCCTCCTCAAACCAGAAAAGAGAAATTAGTCAGGATTAATTTCACCATACAATTCTTGCTTAACCGTTCAGCCACGCTAGTGTTGGTACTTCGAGGGAGGTTTTCCAACGCTTTCGCGAAGTTCCTTAATTACAAAACCTCTTTTCCCTGGAGGCGTAGCCCTGCTAACACCGTTCTAGACACCTACTTGGTTTATAGCATTGATCGTTTAGTGAAAAAATCTCCTGAGGAGTAGCATATACTCACAGTTGTTGGGTCAAAGATGCGGATCAGCATCTTTGGCAGCATCGTTGGCAGCGATGTATTCAACTCTATTCAATAGGTCCATGGTCCATGGCTGTCTCAAGCGCATATCCCCAGAAGGAAATAGGTAACTCTGTTGTACTCGTCGATTCGATCGGAATTTTCATTTCGTGTTTTTTCCGGATAAATTAGAATGTATTGAAGTGTTTGAACGAGTATCATTTGCTCACTTTTCACGGGGTTTAAAATCCTTCGCTCTGATACAAATGTTGGGTTAGCCTAGCACCTCATGAAGGGTTTGGAAGCATCACATGTGCCAAAGGTGGAGTTTTTAGGGTGCTAAGTTAACAAATATCGGATCGTTCCTAGAAAATTAGGGTTTCTAAATTTTTCACATCATCTCATGAAAGAAAAGCTAGGGTTTAGAGAGTACAACCTTTGTAGCTCCCTACGCTAGACTCCTCGGCTACTTGGGGTTTGAAAAAGCTCTGCTTGAACTCCTCGAGGTCACCGATGATCCACCCGGAGTCCGCTTTGTCCAAGCTTGCAACTTTATCCGATCAAGTGAATGAAATGAAGCTAACACTCTAAACAAGTTGGCTAAACTTGTGTAGAATGATGTTGTGGTTCTTATTCTCACTTCAAAATCCAATCTTGATGAGTATATTGCTCACCACAAAAAAACTAGAGAGCAAAATGAGAGAGGAAGAAGAAGATGATGGCAATTTGAGAAGAAGATAAGTTCAACCACCAAAAGAAAATAGAAAATATATCAATATATATTTTTTATCTCTCATCTCAAACCATGGTTGAATCATTATTGTACTTGAGTTAAAAACTAAAAGGAAGAGTAAACCATGGTTAAATGGTGGGTGAGTAAGGTTAGGTCAAGAAGAGTGTAGAAACAATCCAAAACTAACCCTTTTCTTTTTCCTTTTGTTTTTAGCTTAAATACAATAATATTCCATATAAAAAACCCATGGTGTGAGTCTTATATTGCCACCATTTTCTTTGTATAAACAACCATAATTGATGATGTATGTATGTATGTATGTATGTATGTATGTATGTATGTATGTATGCACATCCATATGTGCATGAATCTATAAAGAAACTATACATGCATGCATACATCCATCATGCTCAAGAAAGGATTTCAAGTGAGAAGCTAATGGTTAAATGATAAATCAACACTTGATTTATCAATCCGGTCATATCACATATGACCCCTACCAAAAGCAAGCCGCCCGACCAATATACGGTATCCTATACGCGCATTTTAATCGGGTCCATGCGCATATCGCATACGCGCACCACAACGTTTCGCCTGGACTAGGAAACTCCTTTGTGGGACTCTAAAACTCGTCAATACGCCGGCAGTGGGTGTTGATCATATCAAGCACCCCCAAGCCGCAAGCGGTCAGCTAAACGTAACGGCCACCCGGGTATTGAGCGATCAGAAGAGAACAAGCGAACCTGCTACAACTCCCGTCGAGCCAATCGGCAACACTTCCCGTACAGTCCGGTCTTCTCGTCTGATATGTCGCATATCAAGTCTAGGGGTGGTAAACGTCAGACCCCAATAACCGATAAGTCGTGCCGATGTGAGGCTCATAACGGGTCGAGAAACTACTGGTAACACTTACCAGCAAATCTCTGAATCAGCCCTGGCCAGGGACTTCCCTGTTACGGCCAATCGAGCACAGCGCAACATCAACCCCCAATACCAGGAGAGACGAAACCCCTCCTATCGCTCATTGCCTCCATGTGACTCGGGACTGTACCCAAAAACCACCGTTTTGCACGCCCTCATGGACGTGGTAAGGTGGAGATCAAAGCACAGTGGGAATCACACAAGACTCTATGACGATCTCGGGTCTACAGACTAACCTGCACAAGTGTCACCTGAGAACTGCCATCTGACGTGAGGTATAATACCATCTGGGAGTTCTCGGCGAGTCCGTCCAGTGTACCCAGTCTCCACTGAGCACCCATATACCATCTCTGATGTCAAACACCAATGGATATGGGATCATCTATCGCCCATCTCATGGGTCGAGAAGCGTATACGCTAGTATACACTGGCATATCGATGCCCCGTCTCTATACACCCACGACTAGGGACCTTGAAGGATGCACTTATGGACTACCATGTCCCCACTAGTATGATCCGCATCATAGTCCAGGTAGTCAAGTACACATCCTAAGGGCTTTACCAACATGTAACTATAAGACGGTATAAAGAGACAAGCATACATGTTAAGATAAAGAGCAACCAGATAGCATATTATCATATCGAGCAAGAAAGTCATCTCTATATATGTCCAAGCATCCAATATAATATACATCATCTGTACAATACTGGCCTCTAGGGCATACATACAACTAATAATCTCCTACTTGCACTAGGGCCAGCTGCTCTAGTATCGCATACCGAGCATCCCGAAGAGTCTCTCAAACTGTATCTGGGGAATGGCCTTCGTGAGTGGATCTGCTGTGTTGTTCTTCGTGTCAACCCTCCTGACCTCGATCTCCCGGCGATCAACTATCTCCCGGATCAGGTGATACCGCCTCAGAATATGCCTGGATCACTGATGGGACCTGGGTTCCTTGGCCAAAGCCACCGCTCCATTGTTATCGCAATACAAAGGTATTGGATGCTCAATCGATGGAACCACTCCAAGTTCAGTAATGAACTTCTTGATCCAGACAGCCTCTTTGGCAGCATCGTTGGCAGCGATGTATTCAGCCTCCATCGTCGAGTCTGCCACGGTTTCCTGCTTGGAACTCTTCCAGCTAACCGCCCCTCCGTAAAGGGTAAAGACAAATCCCGACTACGACTTAGAGTCGTCCTTATCACTCTGGAAGCTCGAATCGGTAAAGGACTCCACTTGGAGTTCTCCGTTGCCATACACCAAGAGCAACTCTTTAGTCCTTCGCAAGTACTTGAGAATGCTCTTCACAGCTGTCCAGTGACTCTCTCCAGGATCAGCTTGATACCTTCTCACTACACTTAGTGAGTATGCTACATCGGGTCTGGTACATAGCACCGCATACATGATAGAGCCTACAGCCGAAGCATAGGGTATCCCTTACATGCGAGCTCTCTCCAAATCAGTCTTGGGAGACATCTCTTTGGAGAGAGTGACTCCAGAGATCGTGGGCAAGTTCCCACGCTTGGATTCTTCCATACTAAACCTCTTTAGTATGGTGTCAATGTACCTGGATTGGGACAATCCCAATATCCGTTTGGATCTATTTTTATAGATCCTAATCCCTAATATGAAGGAGGCATCACCAAGATCTTTCATCGAGAATCTTTGTGATAAGAAGAGCTTGACCGATTGCAGCATAGGAATGTCATTTCCTATCAAGAGTATGTCGTCCACGTACAATACGAGGAAGACAACCTTACTCTCTGCCACCTTCTTGTAGATACAAGGTTCATCTACGTTTTTGACAAAATCAAACTCTTTGATAACGACGTCAAAGCAGATGTTCCAACTCCGCGATGCTTGCTTTAATCCATAAATGGATTTAAGCAGCTTACACACCTTCCCGCTGCTCCCACTGTCTACGAAGCCCTCTGGCTGAGTCATGTACACGCGCTCTTCTAAATCACCGTTTAGAAAGGCTGTCTTAACATCCATTTGCCAGATTTCGTAGTCATGATATGCAGCGATGGCAAGCATGATCCAGATGGATTTAAGCATAGCCACTGGAGAAAAAGTTTCGTCATAGTCCATACCTGGTCTTTGACGAAAACCTTTTGCAACAAGTCTAGCTTTGAAAGTCTCTACTTTCCCATCTACACCAAGTTTTTTCTTGAAGATCCACTTGCTCCCAATGGGTTTTACCCCTTCAGGAGCAACATCCAAAGTCCATACTTTGTTGGTGTACATGGATTCCATCTCGGACCGCATAGCATCCTGCCATTTCACTGAGTCCCTACTCGTGATGGCCTGCTCGAAACTAGTTGGGTCATCATCCTCCATGATGCAATCCTCGCTTCCACCGTCAATGAGAAAACCATAGTATCTCTCAGGTGGATGAGAAACCCTGCTAGATCGGCGGAGCGGCTGGGGTTCGTCAGGTACTACTGAATCCTCTGGTTCTACCATGTTTTCTGTTATAGTTTGTGTCGCTGGAACCTCTTCCAGTTCTACCTCAATGCCACTTGTCTGTTTTATAAGAAAACCTTTTTCTAAGAAAGTGGCATGTCGAGAAACAAACACCTTTTGTTCCTCGGGATGGTAGAAGATATACCCTTGTGAATTTTTGGGATATCCTATAAACTTACATAAGACTGATCTTGCCTCGAGTTTGTCCGGATTTTGTCTTTTGACATAGGCTGGACAACCCCATATCTTAATGTAATTTAGATGTGGTCTCTTCCCTTTCCATATCTCATATGGAGTGGTAGGCACTGATTTGGTAGGAACTCTATTCAATAGGTCCATGGCTGTCTCAATCGCATATCCCCAGAAGGAAATAGGTAACTCAGCTGTACTCATCATTGAGCGCACCATATCTAATAGGGTGCGGTTTCGTTGGCAGCCTCTTTGGCAGCATCGTTGGCAGCGATGTATTCAGCCTCCATCATCGAGTCTGCCACGGTTTCCTGCTTGGAACTCTTCCAGCTAACCGCCCCTCCGTAAAGGGTAAAGACAAATCCCGACTGTGACTAAGAGTCGTCCTTATCACTCTGGAAGCTCGAATCGGTAAAGGACTCCACTTGGAGTTCTCCGTTACCATACACCAAGAGCATCTCTTTAGTCCTTCGCAAGTACTTGAGAATGCTCTTCACAGCTGTCCAGTGACTCTCTCCAGGATCAGCTTGATACCTGCTCACTACACTTAGTGAGTATGCTACATCGGGTCTGGTACATAGCATCACATACATTATAGAGCCTACAGCCGAAGCATAGGGTATCCCTTGCATGCGAACTCCCTCCAAATCAGTCTTGGGAGACATCTCTTTGGAGAGAGTGACTCCAGAGATCATGGGCAAGTTCCCACGCTTGGATTCTTCCAAACTAAACCTCTTTAGTATGGTGTCAATGTACCTGGATTGGGACAATCCCAATATCCGTTTGGATCTATCTCTATAGATCCTAATCCCCAATATGCAGGAGGCATCACCAAGATCTTTCATCGAGAATCTTTGTGATAAGAAGAGCTTGACCGATTGCAGCATAGGAATGTCATTTCCTATCAAGAGTATGTCGTCCACGTACAATACGAGGAAGACAACCTTACTCTCTGCCACCTTCTTGTAGATACAAGGTTCATCTACGTTTTTGACAAAATCAAACTTTTTGATAACGACGTCAAAGCAGATGTTCCAACTCCGCGATGCTTGCTTTAATCCATAAATGGATTTAAGCAGCTTACACACCTTCCCGCTGCTCCCACTGTCTACGAAGCCCTCTGGCTGAGTTGTTAGTTGTATGTATGCCCTAGAGGCCAGTATTGTACAGATGATGTATATTATATTGGATGCTTGGACATATATAGAGATGACTTTCTTGCTCGATATGATAGTATGCTATCTGGTTACTCTTTATCTTAACATGTACACTTGTCTCTTTAAACTGTCTTATAGTTACATGTTGGTAAAGCCCTTAGGATGTGTACTTGACTGCCTGGACTATGATGCAGATCATACTAGTGGGGACATGGTAGTCCATAAGTACATCCTTCAAGGTCCCTAGTCGTGGGTGTATCGAGACGGGGCATCGATATACTAGTGTAGACTAGCGTATACGCTTCTCGACCCATGAGATGGGCGATGGATGATCCCATATCCATTGGTGTTTGACATCAGAGATGGTGTACGGGTGCTCAGTGGAGACTGGGTACACTGGACGGACTCGCCGAGAACTCCCAGATGGTATTATACATCACGTCAGATGGCAGTTCTCAGGTGACACTTGTACATGTTAGTCTGTAGACCCGAGATCGTCATAGAGCCTTGTGTGATTCCCACTGTGCTTTGATCTCCACCTTACCACGTCCATGAGGGCGTGCAAAACGGTGGTCTTTGGGCACAGTCCCGAGTCACATGGAGGTAATGAGCGATAGGAGGGGTTTCGTCTCTCCCGGTATTGGGGGTTGATGTTGCGCAGTGCTCGATTGGCCGTAGCAGGGAAGTCCCTGGCCAGGGCTGATCAGAGATTTGCTGGTAAGTGTTACCAGTAGTTTGTCGACCCGTTATGAGCCTCACATCGGCACGACCTATCGGGTTATTGGGGTCTGACGTTTACCACCCCTAGACTTGATATGCGACATATCAGACGAAGAGACCGGACTGTATGATAAGTGTTACTGGTCGGATTCGCAGGAGTGTGAGCGGGCTAGCTCGTCGATCTTCTGATCGCTCAATACCCGGGTGGCCGTTACGTTTAGCAGACCGCTTGCGGCTTGTGGGTGCTTGATATGATCATCATCTGCTACCGGTATATTGACGAGTCTTTAGAGTCCTACACAGAGGTTTCCTAGCTCAAGCGAAACGAAATAGGAGCGCATATGAGATATGTGCGGGACCGAGAATGATGCGTGTATGTGATACCGTATTTGATTCTCGCGATAAATGTTTCGATTGGTTGTATGCGATATGACCTAGTTATCGAATCATTGATTGTAGCCGATACATTGAATACTAGTCGGTCGTGTGCGACATGACCGGATCATTGAATCAAGCGTTGATTTAATGATTTAATATATAATTATATATTTGATATATTACTTTGCATTAACTAGTATTGGTTCACTTTAAACGGATTTTTCTCACTTGGATTGCACATTGTATATGTGATATACTTTTGTGCACCTTTTTGTATCATGTTTGATGATACTTGATCATATGGTTAAGTGAATAGAATTAAACCATGGTTATTATGATAATTAGGGTTTTGCATATTTATTTATTCATTTATTTGTTTATTCATTTATTTGGATAAGTTTAAAAGAGAATGGTAGAAATTTTTGTTTCTTATATGAAGCTTCATGAACCCTTGACTTTAGCAACCATTCTTGTCATCTTGCTTAACCCTAACCCACTCTACTAACCATGGTTTATTCTCTACACTTAACTTTAGTTAGAGTTATGATAAGTATAGATTTTCTTTTTCTTTTAAGAAGAACTTATCATAATTCTATCATCTTCTTCTTCTTGATCTTCAATAGAAAAGCTTGCTACTTTAATGGCATCTTGAGATCCAAAGTGAGAAATCCAATTCTAAAGTGTACCCATCTCCTATTTCTTCATCCTCTACCTCTTGCCAAGTGGTTTTGGGTGTTTTCTTCACAAGTTTCACTACTTTGTGAAGTCGGAGCTTGAGCTTGTGCAACCTCGACGTAGATCGTCTTTGACACGAAGCCGACGACCTATTCCGCACGTTTCTCCGATGAAGCCGTCACGAGAGTCCAAGGTTCAAGATGGACAGCGAGAGGATGCCCTCGTGGAGCTAAGGAAGTGGGTATCCGGATCTACAAAGGTTGTAGCATCCTAACTTTTAGTTAATTTGTTAACTAGATTATCTTTTCGCCTAGAATTCTAGTCTAAGATCCGTAGTCTAGGGTTTCTCGGCACCATTTTTTTTAAATTGGCATGTTCGATGCCTTGTGAGACCTCTATAGGATGCCTAGGAACCTTTCACTGGTATCAGAGCCTTGCTAGAGCCTTAGACGAAGTCCAGACGGAATTTGAAACCCGATCGAACCTAAAATCCGAACCCAAAATAGCTCTCTGGACTTTTTCCAAATTCTGGGATTTTTCCAAATTAAAAATGCGTAAAAAATTCAGCAGGGAATTCTAAGAATTACGACGCAAAAATTGACTCATGAACAGTAAACAACACGGCTGAACCGCGGCAGAAGCTTGGCTTCTGCGGCGGTTCCGCGGCGTCATGATGACGTCATCCTCCACTATTTGCACAGTAACTCTTATTATTTTATGCTGGATTTTCTGGGAATTTTTAATACTGTTTCAAGAGTTGAATTTTCTGGGGTTGTTTTGGGGATTCGTATATTCGATCGGATTATCAAGTTTTGTCAGTGTGGCTTTCCGGATAATTTTTAGAATATGTTAAAAAGTTCGACCGGATATAAATACCCAATTTTTCCCCTGTCGGGAAATTTCCAAGTGTTGGATTTTTCCATAGTTTAATGACGTTCTATGTAGTGCAAGTAACGCGATGGACCCTCTAGAAGACAACAAACCTTAACTCGATTATGTGACCGTCTTGAACTGCCTTTGAACCTTCGGGTTTGGGGCAGTACGGCGTGCCACATGTGAGGCGTTGGCTTGACCCTTCTACGGCTGGACATTCGGTACTGAGGCACGAACTGAATGTTGTTAGACTTATTTCATGTGTTGAGCTGTATCGGGAAAGCTTGGGTATTCGACTGTTCGATCGGAAAGTTTAACATTTTCTGTTTATCTGGAATGTGATACAATAATTGGAATTCACAAACAGTTATGAGATAACTGAATGAATGTTATAAATTTAGTAGTTTAGGCCCATATGATATTGAAAAGAGTTTTCGATAATGAGACTAAAATGCGGGATTTATATCTGTTAGGCATGTGATGTCTAAGTATTTCATTTGATTAGGCATGCGATGTCTGAAGAAGTTGCGGATTCCAATTGTTGTAGTTTTACACTTTCTTTTCTGTGACCGTAAGTGTAGTATGTTCATATCGCCGGTTTCGTTGCTATACGTCAACGACAATTGGGGTATGCATACTTACTTACGTTGATGACATGTGATGTTATGTGTTGCTGGATATGTTATATTGGATCGTTGTATTCGAATAGCCGGGGTTTTTTTATGTGAGATGAGTGTTTTTCATTTTCATTCATGTAAAAAACTTGTATGTAATATTCTTTTATTTGGGGCACTTCCAGGTAGCGGAAGATGTCACCTTTTGTATATTATTTACTTTTCCGCATTAGGATAGACCCAAGGAGGAGAGCACAAGTAACCGGGTTCTGGGGTCCAGTGGGAGACCTACTCGAGGAGTCGAGTCCGGGTCTCCTAACCCTAGAATTGGCAGGGTTGCTTGCCGCTCTCGTAGGGGTCTAGGGGTGTGGGATTGGCTATTCATCACGACCGTGGAATCCGTGTTTTATACTGGCTCGTATTGAAAACACGGACGTCCTAGTATATCCAATATTTCATATGTTTATTCTGCTGCGATATCTGTGTTGTGACTCTGTGATGGATATAGTATATAGTATATATGATATATTATATAGACGTTACTTATGTTTTACACCCGCGCTAGCCCTGCCCTGCTCTGTCGTTAGTTACCTAACCTAACGGTGCACGAGGGGACATCGAGGCGAATGCGGATGGCATAAGTGTACGTCATATCTATCTGTGATGTTTACGTATTTAAATGATGGGACTTCATTAATGTGATTAATGAAAGATAAGAAACCTAAGATGTTGTAGAATCGAATTTTAAAATAAAACAGGTAGCTACAGTTCTTGCTTTGCACAGCGGTATATATGATATACCCCGCACCTTATTCGATGAGGAAAGTACCGAGATCCCTTCACCGGGAGTGACTCCTTTAGCAATAACTGGCAGATGCTACAGACTCGGTTTGTTTTTTGACTGCTTTTGGGTTTTTGCTTTGCACAGCGATATATATGATATATCCCGCACCTCATTCGACGAGGAAAGGACCGAGATCCCTTCACCGGGAGTGACTCCTTTAGCAAAACTAGAAAAGCCTCAAAATCACTCCATTTTAAAACTTCATTTGATTCTACAAACGATATCAAGTTCATTACGCTCATGGTTTTATGAAAACCTGCGTAGCCCTCCGTCATTTCAGATAAATCCTACTTAGTATTCGTGCTACGTTTGTTGACCTCCGTCAAGGCGTAGTGTGCGGTAGCTAACTAGTATTTGTCTGCTTATGCATATGATGCAGATTGGATTAGGGTAGTCGTACGACCTTGTTGACCTCCGTCAAGGGTCGTGCGGGTGGGTTTGATTCAATCAAGAAATGACGGGTTGAACTTGACTTGTACCCTGTGGTTTGTTGACCTCCGTCAAGGTCATAGGATGCTTGGGGCAGGCAAAATATTATCGGGAATTTCAAGTGTTGAAATTTGCAATGAGATTGCATACCTTCTATGAGATAGTTGGATCCCGATACCCACTGCGAGTAAGAGTTACTCCTGGGAGAGTTTTACACATTGCAATTAGCTGATCAAGTAGGTGTCTAGAAAGGTGTCAACGGGGTTACGCCTCTGGGAAAACGAGGTTTACATTAATTAGGTTCGTTCGAAAGCACGGGGGACCTCCCTCAAAGTACCGACACTGGCCTGGCTGAAAGATTGGCGAACTTGTAGTGTGTAATTAATCCCGGCTAGTCTTTCCTTTTAGGGTTTGGAGGAAGATTTGATAAAAAGCAGTGGGAGCCATCCTGATTAGATAAGATAATAACCAATCTGATCTTGCACGAGCATACGCTAAAGTGTTTTCTTCTCTCTCTCTCTCCAGGTAGCGACCAGTTCATGCCTTAATCAAGATAATAATATGGATGTATTAACCGAACCCGTATGTTATACTGTGCTGGGGAACGTTGGTTCCGTTCTTTCTTATAAGAGTTATAGGAATGAACAGGATATAGGGGAATACCAGGATTCCCATGCCACCCGAATGAAGAAAGTACATGTTGATGCATTTTCTTCGGGTGTGTTCGTTACTGAGAACTGTTTCTCCATTTGCTCTACGTCCTGGGTATTAGATACCGGGTCAGGATCCCATATATGTAATCAGTTACATGGGCTTAGGAAAGGTAGAGAACTTGGAGAAGGTGATAAAGACATTAGAGTTGGAAATGGTGCAATTGTTGCAGCTAAGACTGTCGGGGAATATCACCTTGTATTACCAACTGGTAATACATTGGTTCTGAACGAATGCTATTACATGCCGAACCTGATATGCAACATTATATCGGTTTCTTTATTAAGTAAAGAGGGATATAATTTTGTATTACAGGACAATGTTATGAACATTTTCCGTAACCAAAAGTTGGTTGGATCAGGCACGTTGTGCAATGGCATTTATGTTCTAAATCAATCAACAGTTCTGAGCATAACAAACACACACAAGAGGAAGAGTTCAGAACTGAACGAATCCTTCTTGTGGCATTGTAGACTGGGTCACATCAATGTGACACGACTAGCTAAGTTGCATAAAGATGGATATTTAAATCCGTTTGAATTTTCATCTTATGACACTTGCCAGTCATGTCTCAAAGGCAAGATGACCAAAACTCCGTTTACGGGACACGGAGAAAGAGTTACAGAACTCTTGGGACTGATACATAGTGATGTATGCGGTCCTATGTCTACACATGCCAGGGATAGTTCTTCATACTTCATTACATTCACTGACGATCTCTCTAGGTTCGGGTATGTGTTCCTGATGAAACACAAATCAGAAGCTTTTGAGAAATTTAGGGAATATAAGCAAGAAGTTGAGAACCAAACCGGAAAAAGTATTAAAATCCTACGATCTGATCGAAGAGGAGAATACTTAAGCATTGAATTCCTGGACTTCCTAAAAGAGAATGGGATTCTCTCTCAGCTAACTCCTCCATATACACCACAGCACAACGGTGTATCGGAGCGGAGAAACCACACCCTATTAGATATGGTGCGCTCTATGATGAGTGTAGCTGAGTTACCTATTTCCTTCTGGGGATATGCACTGGAAACAGCAGCATACCTACTGAACAGGGTTCCCACCAAATCTGTGCCTATCACACCATATGAGATATGGGAAGGGAAGAGACCATATCTTAATTTTATAAAGATATGGGGTTGCCCGGCCTATGTCAAAAGACAAAAACCGGACAAACTCGAGGCAAGATCTGTTTTGTGTAAGTTTGTTGGATATCCCAAACATTCGCGAGGGTATATCTTCTACCACAGTGAGGAACAAAGAGTATTTGTTGCTCAACATGCCACCTTTTTAGAAAAGAATTTCTTGCAAAAGAAATTAGTGGCTCTGAGGTAGAACTGGAAGAGGTTCCAGCTGAACAAAACACAACAGAAGATTTAGTGGAACCAGAGCATTCAGTAGCTTCCGACGAACCTCAGCCTCTCCGCCGATCTAGTAGGGTTCCTCGCCCACCTGAGAGATACTACGGTTTTCTCATAGATGGTGGGAGCGAGGATTGCATCATGGAGGATGATGACCCAACTAGCTTCGAGCAGGCCATCACAAGTGGGGACTCAGTGAAATGGCTGGATGCTATGCGGTCTGAGATGGATTCCATGTACACCAACAAAGTATGGACTTTGGAAGTTGCTCCTGAAGGGGTAAAACCCATTGGGAGTAAGTGGATCTTCAAGAAGAAACTTGGTGTAGATGGGAAAGTGGAGACTTTCAAAGCTAGACTAGTAGCAAAGGGTTTTCGTCAAAGACCAGGTGTGGACTATGACGAGACCTTTTCTCCAGTAGCTATGCTTAAATCCATCCGGATCATGCTTGCCATCGCTGCTTATCATGATTACGAAATCTGGCAATTGGATGTTAAGACCGCCTTTCTAAATGGTGATTTAGAAGAGTGCGTGTACATGACTCAGCCAGAGGGCTTCGTAGACAGTGGGAGCAGCGGGAAGGTGTGCAAGCTGCTTAAATCCATTTATGGATTAAAGCAAGCATCGCGGAGTTGGAACATCTGCTTTGACGTCGTTATCAAAGAGTTTGATTTCGTCAAAAATCCAGATGAACCTTGTATCTACAAGAAGGTGGCAGAGAGTAAGGTTGTCTTCCTCGTATTGTACGTGGACGACATACTCTTGATAGGAAATGATATTCCTATGCTGCAATCGGTCAAGCTCTTCTTATCACAAAGATTCTCAATGAAAGATCTTGGTGATGCCTCCTGCATATTGGGGATCAGGATCTATAGAGATAGATCCAAAAGGATTTTGGGATTGTCCCAATCTAGGTACATTGACACCATACTAAAGAGGTTTAGAATGGAAGAGTCCAAGCGTGGGAACTTACCCACGATCTCTGGAGTCGCTCTCTCCAAAGAGATGTCTCCCAAGACTGATTTGGAGAGAGCTCGCATGCAAGGGATACCCTATGCTTCGACAGTATGCTCTATCATGTATGCGATGCTATGTACCAGACCCGATGTAGCATACTCACTAAGTATAGTGAGCAGGTATCAAGCTGATCCTGGAGAGAGTCACTGGACAGCTGTGAAGAGCATTCTCAAGTACTTGCGAAGGACTAGAGATATGTTCTTGGTGTATGGTAACGGAGAACTCCAAGTGGAGTCCTTTACCGATTCGAGCTTCCAGAGTGATAAGGACGACTCTAAGTCGCAGTCGGGCTTTGTCTTTACCCTTTACGGAGGGACGGTTAGCTGGAAGAGTTCCAAGCAGGAAACCGTGGCAGACTCGACGATGGAGGCTGAATACATCGCTGCCAACGATGCTGCTAAAGAAGCTGTCTGGATCAAGAAGTTCATTTCTGAACTTGGAGTGGTTCCATCCATTGAGCATCCAATACCTTTGTATTGCGATAACAATGGAGCGGTGGCTTTGGCTAAGGAACCCAGGTCCCATCAGCGATCCAGGCATATTCTGAGGCGGTATCACCTGATCCGGGAGATAGTTGATCGCCGGGAGATCGAGGTCAGGAGGGTTGACACGAAGAACAACACCGTGGATCCACTCACGAAGGCCATTCCCCAGATACAGTTTGAGAGACTCTTCGGGATGCTCGGTATGCGATACTACAGCAGCTGGCCCTAGTGCAAGTGGGAGATTGTTAGTTGTATGTATGCCCTAGAGGCCAGTATTGTACAGATGATGTATATTATATTGGATGCTTAGACATATATGGAGATGACTTTCTTGCTCGATATGATAGTATGCTATCTGGTTACTCTTTATCTTAACATGTACACTTGTCTCTTTAAACTGTCTTATAGTTACATGTTGGTAAAGCCCTTAGGATGTGTACTTGACTGCCTGGACTATGATGCAGATCATACTAGTGGGGACATGGTAGTCCATAAGTACATCCTTCAAGGTCCCTAGTCGTGGGTGTATCGAGACGGGGCATCGATATACCAGTGTAGACTAGCGTATACGCTTCTCGACCCATGAGATGGGCGATGGATGATCCCATATCCATTGGTGTTTGACATCAGAGATGGTGTACGGGTGCTCAGTGGAGACTGGGTACACTGGACGGACTCGCCGAGAACTCCCAGATGGTATTATACCTCACGTCAGATGGCAGTTCTCAGGTGACACTTGTACAGGTTAGTCTGTAGACCCGAGATCGTCATAGAGTCTTGTGTGATTCCCACTGTGCTTTGATCTCCACCTTACCACGTCCATGAGGGCGTGCAAAACGGTGGTCTTTGGGCACAGTCCCGAGTCACATGGAGGCAATGAGCGATAGGAGGGGTTTCGTCTTTCCCGGTATTGGGGGTTGATGTTGCGCAGTGCTCGATTGGCCGTAGCAGGGAAGTCCCTGGCCAGGGCTGATCAGAGATTTGCTGGTAAGTGTTACCAGTAGTTTCTCGACCCGTTATGAGCCTCACATCGGCACGACTTATCGGGTTATTGGGGTCTGACGTTTACCACCCCTAGACTTGATATGCGACATATCAGACGAAGAGACCGGACTGTATGGTAAGTGTTACTGGTCGGATTCGCAGGAGTGTGAGCGGGATAGCTCGTCGATCTTCTGATCGCTCAATACCCGGGTGGCCGTTACGTTTAGCAGACCGCTTGCGGCTTGTGGGTGCTTGATATGATCATCATCTGCTACCGGCGTATTGGCGAGTCTTTAGAGTCCTACACAGAGGTTTCCTAGCTCAAGCGAAATGAAATAGGAGCGCATATGAGATATGTGCGGGACCGAGAATGATGCGTGTATGTGATACCGTATTTGATTCTCGCGATAAATGTTTCGATTGGTTGTATGCGATATGACCTAGTTATCGAATCATTGATTGTAGCCGATACATTGAATACTAGTCGGTCGTGTGCGACATGACCGGATCATTGAATCAAGTGTTGATTTAATGATTTAATGTATAATTATATATTTGATATATTACTTTGCATTAACTAGTATTTGTTCACTTTAAACGGATTTTTCTCACTTGGATTGCACATTGTATATGTGATATACTTTTGTGCACCTTTTTGTATCATGTTTGATGATACTTGATCATATGGTTAAGTGAATAGAATTAAACCATGGTTATTATGATAATTAGGGTTTTGCATATTTATTTATTCATTTATTTGTTTATTCATTTATTTGGATAAGTAAAAGAGAATGGTGGCAATTTTTGTTTCTTATATGAAGCTTCATGAACCCTTGACTTTAGCAACCATTCTTGTCATCTTGCTTAACCCTAACCCACTCTACTAACCATGGTTTATTCTCTACACTTAACTTTAGTTAGAGTTATGATAAGTATAGATTTTCTTTTTCTTTTAAGAAGAACTTATCATAATTCTATCATCTTCTTCTTCTTGATCTTCAATAGAAAAGCTTGCTACTTTAATGGCATCTTGAGATCCAAAGTGAGAAATCCAATTCTAAAGTGTACCTATCTCCTATTTCTTCATCCTCTACCTCTTGCCATGTGGTTTTGGGTGTTTTCTTCACAAGTTTCACTACTTTGTGAAGTCGGAGCTTGAGCTTGTGCAACCTCGACGTAGATCGTCTTTGACACGAAGCCGACGACCTATTCCGCACGTTTCTCCGATGAAGCCGTCACGAGAGTCCAAGGTTCAAGATGGACAGCGAGAGGACGCCCTCGTGGAGCTAAGGAAGTGGGTATCCGGATCTACAAAGGTTGTAGCATCTTAACTTTTAGTTAATTTGTTAACTAGATTATCTTTTCGCCTAGACTTCCAGTCTAAGATCCGTAGTCTAGGGTTTCTCGCCACCATTTTTTTTAAATTGGCATGTTCGATGCCTTGTGAGACCTCTATAGGGTGCCTAGGAACCTTTCATGAGTCATGTACACGCACTCTTCTAAATCACCGTTTAGAAAAGCGGTCTTAACATCCATTTGCCAGATTTCGTAGTCATGATATGCAGCGATGGCAAGCATGATCCGGATGGATTTAAGCATAGCCACTGGAGAAAAAGTTTCGTCATAGTCCACACCTGGTCTTTGACGAAAACCTTTTGCAACAAGTATAGCTTTGAAAGTCTCCACTTTCCCATCTACACCAAGTTTTTTCTTGAAGATCCACTTGCTCCAAATGGGTTTTACTCCTTCAGGAGCAACTTCCAAAGTCCATACTTTGTTGGTGTACATGGATTCCATCTCGGACCGCATAGCATCCAGCCATTTCACTGAGTCCCTACTCGTGATGGCCTGCTCGAAACTAGTTGGGTCATCATCCTCCATGATGCAATCCTCGCTTCCACCGTCAATGAGAAAACTATAGTATCTCTCAGGTGGACGAGAAACCCTGCTAGATCGGTGGAGCGGCTGGGGTTCGTCAGGTACTACTGAATCCTCTGGTTCTACCATGTTTTCTGTTATAGTTTGTGTCGCTGGAACCTCTTCCAGTTCTACTTCAATGCCACTTGTCTGTTTTATAAGAAAACCTTTTTCTAAGAAAACCTTTTTCTAAGAAAGTGGCATGTCGAGAAACAAACACCTTTTGTTCCTCAGGATGGTAGAAGATATACCCTTGTGAATTTTTGGGATATCCTATAAACTTACATAAGACTGATCTTGTCTCGAGTTTGTCCGGATTTTGTCTTTTGACATAGGCTGGACAACCCCATATCTTAATGTAATTAAGATGTGGTCTCTTTCCTTTCCATATCTCATATGGAGTGGTAGGCACTGATTTGGTAGGAACTCTATTCAATAGGTCCATGGCTGTCTCAAGCGCATATCCCCAGAAAGAAATAGGTAACTAAGCTGTACTCATCATTGAGCGCACCATATCTAATAGGGTGCGGTTTCTCCGTTCCGATACACCGTTGTGCTGTGGTGTATAAGGAGGAGTGAGCTGAGAGAGAATCCCATTCTCTTTTAGATAATCCAGAAAATCATTGCTCAAGTATTCTCCTCCTCGATCAGATCGAAGGATCTTAATACTTTTGCCCGTTTGGTTCTCTACTTCGTGCTTATATTCTCTGAATTTCTCAAAAGCTTCAGACTTGTGTTTTATCAGGAACACATGTCCGTATCTAGAGAGATCGTCAGTGAATGTAATGAAGTAGGAAGAACCGTCCCTGGCATGTGTAGACATGGGACCGCATACATCACTATGTATCAGCCCTAAGAGTTCCGTAACTCTTTCTCCGTGTCCCGTAAACGGAGTTTTGGTCATCTTGCCTTTGAGACATGACTGGCAGGTGTCATAAGATGAAAATTCAAACGGATTTAAATATCCATCCTTATGCAACTTAGCTAGTCGTGTCGCATTGATGTGACCAAGTCTACAATGCCACAAGAAGGATTCGTTCATATCTGAACTTTTCCTCTTGTGTGTGTTTTGTATATTGAGGAATGTATTTTGATTTAGAATGAATATGCCATTATGTAGCGAGCCTGATGCAATCAAATTTTGATCTAGGAATATGTTCATAACATTATCCTTTACTACAAAATTATATCCTTCTTTACTTAATAAAGAAACTGATATAATGTTGCACATCATGTTTGGTATATAATAGTATTCATTTAAAATCAGTGTATTACCACTTGGTAATATTAGGTGATACTCGCCAACTGCTTTGGCTGCAACATTTGTCCCATTCCCTACTTGAACGGAATGATCACCTTTTCCCAGTTCTCTACTTTTCCATAGCCCATGTAACATTTTACATATGTGGGATCCTGATTCGGTATCTGATACCTAGGACGTAGGGTGAACTGAGAAACAGTTCTCAATAACTAACACACCTGAAGAAGATGCATCATCATGCATGTTCTTTTGGGTGGCTTGAGAATCTAGATATTCTCCTATTCCCTGTTCAGTCTTATAACTCTTATAAGAAAGAACGGGTCCAACGTTCCCCTGCACAGTATAACATGTAGGTTCGGTCAATACATCCATATTATTATCTTGATTAAGGCATGACATGGTCGCTACCTGGAGAGAGAGAGAAGAAAACACTTTAGCGTATGCTCTTGCAAGATCAGATTGGTTATTATTTTATATAATCAGGATGGCTCCCACTGTTTTTTATCAAATCTTCCTTCAAACCCTAAAAGGAAAGACTAGCCGGGATTAATTACACCCTACAACTTCGCCGATCTTTCAGCCAGGCCAGTGTCGGTACTTTGAGGGAGGTTCCCCGTGCTTTCGCACGGACCTAATTAAAGTAAACCTCGTTTTCCCAGAGGCGTAACCCCGTTGACACCTTTCTAGACACCTACATGATTGGCTAATTGTCCTGTGTAAAACTTTTCCAGGAGTAACAATTACTCGCAGTGGGTATCGGGATCCAACTATCTCATAGAAGGTATGCAATCTCATTGCAAATCTCAACACTTGAAATTCCCGATAGTATTTTGCCCCTAGCGTACTATGACCTTGACGCATGCCAAACAACCCATAGTCCGCTAGTCAAGTTCAACCCGTACAATTCGTGATTGAATTAAACCCACCCGTACGACCCTTGACGCATGCCAAACAATGCCGTACGAATACCCTAATCCAATCGCATCTCATGCTACAGATAAGTAATAATTAGCTACCGTACACTAAGCCTTGACGCATGCCAAACAACCGCAGCACGAATACTAAATATTACTTATCTGAATTGACGGAGGGCTACCCAGGTTTTTCTGAAAACCATGAGCGTAGTGAACTTGATATTGTTGTAGAATCAAATGAAGTTTTGAAATAGAGTGATTTTGAGGCTTTTTCTAGTTTTGCTAAAGGGGTCACCCCGGTGAAGGGATCGTCGGCCCTTTCTTTGTCGAATGAGGTGCGGGATATATCATATATATCATTGTGCAAAGCAGAAACTATAGAAGCAATCAAAAGTCAAACCGAGTGTGTAGCATCTGCCAGTTATTGCTAAAGAGGTCACTCCCGGTGAAGGGATCTCGGCCCTTTCCTCATCGAATAAGGTGCAGGGTATATCATATATACCGCTATGCAAAGCAAAACTGTAGCTACCCTTTTATTTTAAAAATTTGATTCTACAACATCTATTAGGTTTCTTTTCTTTCATTAATCACATTAATGAAGTCCCATCATTTAAGTCACCTAAACATCACAGATAAATACGACGTACACTTATGCCATCCGCATTCGCCTCGATGTCCCCTCGTACACCGTTAGGTTAGGTGACTAACGACAGAGCAGGGCAGGGCTAGTGCGGGTGCAAAACAGAAGTAACGTCTATATAATATATCATATATACTATATACTGTATCCATCAGAACATATCAAATGATCACATCACAGATATCGCAGCAGAAACATAGATATAATGTGGGATATACTAGAACGTCCGTATTTAGTACTTAGCCAATAATAGAAAATACGGATTCCACAGTCGCGATGAATAGCCAAGCCCACACTCTGGACCCCTACGTGAGCGGCAAGTGACCCTACCAATTCTGGAGTTTAGGAGACCCGGTCTCGACTCCTTGAGATGGCCTCCCACTGAACCCCAGAACCCGGTCACCTGTGCTCCCCTCCTTGGGTCCATCCTAATGCGGAAAAGTAAATAATATACAACACAGGTGGCATCAACCTCAACCCAGAAGTGCCCCAAATAAAAGAATATTACATTACATTTGAATTTACATGAATGAAAATATAAAACTCTCATCTCACATAAAACCCCCCGGCTATTCAATTGCGACAATCCTGTACATCATATCTCAGCAACACATAATATCACATATCATCAACGTAAGTAAGTATGCGTACCCCAATTGTCGTTGATGTATAGCAACGAAACCGGCGATATCGACATACTACACTTACGGTCACAGAAAAGAAAGTGTAAAACTACAATATCTGGAATCCACATTCTCCTTAGACATCATAAATGCGAAATATCACATACCTCGTATTTCATGTCTTATAATATGAATTCCACACATTGCATCACATTCCAGATAATTAGACAGTATTAAAGTTTTCGAACGAACGATCAAATACCCAAGATTCACTAAAGCTCAACACTTGAGCGGAGTTCAAAAACCGGAGTGTGACACAGTAGTAGCGGTCCAGCCGTAGAAGGGTCAAACCAACGCCTCACATGTGGCACGCCGTACTGCCCTAAACCCTAAGGTTCAAAAGGCAGTTCAAGACGGTCACATAATCGAGTTAAGGTTTGTTGTCTTCTAGAGGGTCCACCACAAATAAACTTGCACGTATTTCCGAAAGATTTTAAACCCCGTGATAAGTGAGCAAATGATACTCGTTCAAACACTTCGATACATTCTAATTTATCCGAAAAAAACACGAAATGAAAATTCCGATCGAATCGACGAGTCCAAAACCAACTCCAGAATTTTCAGAACTAAATTCAGATTAAAAATACTCCAAAAACATAAACAAGCAGAGACATGAGTTACTGTACAAAAACCAGACCATGATTCAACAGAACGGCCGCGGAACCGCGGCCTAAGGAGGCTATTGCCGCGGTTCCACGCCCATATTTAATGTTCATGATCTCGTTTTTCACGGTAACTCTTATATTTACCTGCTGAATTTTTTGCATATTTTTAATTCTGAAAATAACCAGATTTTAAAAAATGTCCAGAGAGCATTCTAAAAGGCCGTATTTCGGTTCGATCGGAGTTTTAACTTCGTAAAATTGTCGCCTAATCTTCTAGGTCGGCTCTGATACCAATGTTGGGTTAGCTTAGCACCTCATGAAGGGTTTGGAAGTATCACATGTGCCAAAGGTGGAGTCTTTAGGGTGCTAAGTTAACAAACATCGGATCGTTCCTAGAAAATTAGGGTTTCTAAATTTTTCACATCATCTCATGAAAGAAAAGCTAGGGTTTAGAGAGTACAACCTTTGTAGCTCCCTACGCTAGACTCCTCGGCTACTTGGGGTTTGAAAAAGCTCTGCTTGAACTCCTCGAGGTCACCGATGATCCACCCGGAGTCCGCTTTGTCCAAGCTTGCAACTTTATCCGATCAAGTGAATGAAATGAAGCTAACACTCTAAACAAGTTAGCTAAACTTGTGTAGAATGATGTTGTGGTTCTTATTCTCACTTCAAAATCCAATCTTGATGAGTATATTGCTCACCACAAAAAAACTAGAGAGCAAAATGAGAGAGGAAGAAGAAAATGATGGCAATTTGAGAAGAAGATAAGTTCAACCACCAAAAGAAAATAGAAAATATATCAATATATATTTTTTATCTCTCATCTCAAACCATGGTTGAATCATTATTGTACTTGAGTTAAAAACTAAAAGGAAGAGTAAACCATGGTTAAATGGTGGGTGAGTAAGGTTAGGTCAAGAAGAGTGTAGAAACAATCCAAAACTAACCCTTTTCTTTTTCCTTTTGTTTTTAGCTTAAATAAAATAATATTCCATATAAAAAACCCATGGTGTGAGTCTTATATTGCCACCATTTTCTTTGTATAAACAACCATAATTGATGATGTATGTATGTATGTATGTATGTATGCACATCCATATGTGCATGAATCTATAAAGAAACTATACATGCATGCATACATCCATCATGCTCAAGAAAGGATTTCAAGTGAGAAGCTAATGGTTAAATGATAAATCAACACTTGATTTATCAATCCGGTCATATCACATATGACCCCTACCAAAAGCAAGCAGCCCGACCAATATACGGTATCTTATACGCGCATTTTAATCGGGTCCATGCGCATATCGTATACGCGCACCACAACGTTTCGCCTGGACTAGGAAACTCCTTTATGGGACTCTAAGACTCGTCAATACGCCGGCAGTGGGTGTTGATCATATCAAGCACCCCCAAGACGCAAGCGGTCAGCTAAACGTAACGGCCACCCGGGTATTGAGCGATCAGAAGAGAACAAGCGAACCTGCTACAACTCCCGTCGAGCCAATCGGCAACACTTCCCGTACAGTCCGGTCTCCTCGTCTGATATGTCGCATATCAAGTCTAGGGGTGGTAAACGTCAGACCCCAATAACCGATAAGTCGTGCCGATGTGAGGCTCATAACGGGTCGAGAAACTACTGGTAACACTTACCTACAAATCTCTGAATCAGCCCTGGCCAGGGACTTCCCTGTTACGGCCAATCGAGCACAGCGCAACATCAACCCCCAATACCAGGAGAGACGAAACCCCTCCTATCGCTCATTGCCTCCATGTGACTCGGGACTGTACCCAAAAACCACCGTTTTGCACGCCCTCATGGACGTGGTAAGGTGGAGATCAAAGCACAGTGGGAATCACACAAGACTCTATGACGATCTCGGGTCTACAGTCTAACCCGCACAAGTGTCACCTGAGAACTGCCATGTGACGTGAGGTATAATACCATATGGGAGTTCTCGGCGAGTCCGTCCAGTGTACCCAGTCTTCACTGAGCACCCGTATACCATCTCTGATGTCAAACACCAATGGATATGGGATCATCCATTGCCCATCTCATGGGTCGAGAAGCGTATACGCTAGTCTACACTGGTATATCGATGCCCCGTCTCGATACACCCATGACTAGGGACCTTGAAGAATGTACTTATGGACTACCATGTCCCCACTAGTATGATCCGCATCATAGTCCAGGTAGTCAAGTACACATCCTAAGGGCTTTACCAACATGTAACTATAAGACAGTATAAAGAGACAAGTATACATGTTAAGATAAAGAGCAACCAGATAGCATACTATCATATCGAGCAAGAAAGTCATCTCTATATATGTCCAAGCATCCAATATAATATACATCACCTGTACAATACTGGCCTCTAGGGCATACATACAACTAACAATCTCCCACTTGCACTAGGGCCAGCTGCTGTAGTATCGCATACCGAGCATCCTGAAGAGTCTCTCAAACTGTATCTGGGGAATGGCCTTCGTGAGTGGATCCGCTGTGTTGTTCTTCGTGTCAACCCTCCTGACCTCGATCTCCCGGCGATCAACTATCTCCCGGATCAGGAAACCGTGGTAGACTCGACGATGGAGGCTGAATACATCGCTGCCAACGATGCTGTCAAAGAGGCTGTCTGGATCAAGAAGTTCATTACTGAACTTGGAGTGGTTCCATCCATTGAGCATCCAATACCTTTGTATTGCGATAACAATGGAGCGGTGGCTTTGGCCAAGGAACCCAGGCCCCATCAGCGATCCAGGCATATTCTGAGGCGGTATCACCTGATCCGGGAGATAGTTGATGTTGGAGATAGTGCCCTCAGAGTCAATTATTAGGTCACAGGTACGTGATTGTAATGATTGAGGGATGACCTATCCCGGTAGGACAGTCTTACTCGAGATGATAGTATGCTATCTGGTTTACCTTTATCATCGTGTACTGCTTGAGGTGACCTGACACGTCGCTATTACACGTTGATAGAGCCCCTAGGATTCTTGCTTGACCACCAGCAGTATGAGGGCGATCATATAAGTAGGAGCTGGGGGTCTATAAGCTTATCCTTAAAAGGTCCCTAGTCGTGGGAGTTTCGAGACTGGGCATCGATACTCCATTAGTAGACTAGTGTATACAGTCGAGACCCCGACGAGGGACGGTGGCCGGTCTCACAAGCCACTGGTGTCAGTTGGATCACCTAAGATGTATACAGGTGCTCATTGGGTTATGAGTACACCGGACAGGACTCGCCGGGAACATGCTATTTGGTCATATACCAGACGTCAGATGGCAGTTCCCTGGTGACATGTGTGCAGGTTAGTTCATCGACCTGGGGATCGTCATTTGTCTCGTGTGAGTTCCCACTGTACTTTGATTACTACCCTACCACGGCTCAAAGGAGTCGTGCAAACAGGTTTTAGTTGGGTACAGTCCCGAGCCACATGGAGGCAGTGAGCGGATCTTCGGGGGTTCGTCTCTCCCGGTATTGGGGGTGAGGTTGCGCTGTGTCTAGGAGAGCCATTACACGAAGACCTTGGCCAAGGCAAGGAGATTTACTGGTAGGTATTCCAGTAGTATCTCAGGGTGTTCTGGGCTACACTCCGACACGACTTGTACCGCTTTTGGGGGTCTGACTTTTACCAACCCCCTAGGCCCGCCATGCGATACTCATAGACGAACGGACCGGACTGTACGGATATTGTCACTGACAGGCTCAGTAGGGTGTCAGGCTGAGTTCGCTCACGGACGTCCCTTTTAGTCAATACCTGGTAGCCCATTATGTATTGGCTTATACCTCTAACGTGCTAGTGGTTAAATCCACAACCAAGGTGTTGACGAGTCTTTAGAGTCCCCCACATTTCAGTTACTCAGCTTTCGGGCGAAAGGTTGTAGAGGCCGTATGGAGATATGGCAGGGTCCGATCAGATACGTGCGGTATTGCACGGATCAGGATCGGACAGTCTGTACTATAGGCCGTATGGTTATATGGCAGGGTTCGATCAGATACGTGCAGTATTGCACAGATCAGGATCGAACGGATAATACTAGTCGGCTTTGGTATAAGCCGGATCCTAGTATAGTACAGTGTAGATTTTGTCTCATTGCATTTGTATTTCGGTCGAAATACAGATGCGGGTGTGTATGCACAGTATCGGGGTTTTCCTGTAATTTATTACGGGACCAGTTTTCTGGAGTTGCCAGTTTGCTTTCCGTTTCGGCAAATTTCCATTGTTCCGTTCATTGGCCAAAGATTGGTGGAGGAGGGCTTATTTGCATTGTTGCAAATAAGCAATAGTGGAAGGGGTTCTTTGCATCTTGTTGAATCATGATGGTTTTCATGATGAGCACCATCACTTGACTTTCCTTTTTCATGATTGCTTGACTTGGTGAGGTGATGGTTGAGGTGGAGTGTTGGTTATTCCTTTGTCATCATGGTTGTTGATGATGAGGTTGTTGGAGTGTTAGTTTAGGCTTGTGATAATTTCTTTTGATGATAGCCTCTCACTTGCTTACTCTCTTGATTCACTCTCTTGAGTTTTGTGACTCTCTCATTCTCACTCACCCTCTCACATGCATGGCCGGCCAAGTCCTATAGGGGGCTGTCCAAAAATTGTAGTGTGGGTTTTGTGGTTCATTTCATGTTCCAAAATCCAAAAACTCCTCCACATACTCCTTGTATCATTCGTCCACCAAAAGGGTGATTCCGATAACCCCAAAAGTGAGACACAAGTTCTACTAAACATTCTACAGCAAATCTTGGGCACGTCGAGTAGCCGGCTTCGTGCCCGAGTTGCCTCGGCATTGAGGTGGGAGCCCGTAAACAAAGTAGGCGATGTGGTGCATTTCCGGCGACGAGGAGGAGGCAGGATTTTCCGCAGGAGATCGGGACCATGACGAGAAGACCGGAGGACTTGGATCGTCGGTAAATCTCTATTCCCTTTCTTGTAGTTAGCTAGGACTAGCTAATGGTTCAATCCGGTGTTTAGTGCGCGGTGGTGCCGGTTTGCTAAGTCCGCAAAATTTAAGTTATTCACCGTTTCCGCATTTGGCCGTCGGATTGACGGCCGGGGCGCCGCCGTGCACTAACAGTGGTATCAGAGCCTCGCCATTAACTTAGTCTAGCTTTGTGTAATGTGTTTTGCATTTCCGATCGACCAAAATTCCAAAATCTACATTTTAGTTTGCATCAGTTTTCTGTTGAAAATTTTTGGTCTCGAAAATTTTTTCAGGTTGTAAAATATTGATGTACTGGAAAATCTAAGAGCTCTGTAAAAATTCGACGAAGTAACTCCACAGTGGGAGCGCGGAACCGCCGCGAAAACCCCCTTCCCGCCGCCCTTCCGCCGCACACTGTGGAGATCACTTCACCAATTTTTTACAGAGTCCTTCTGGGCTTAAAATATGGGTTTTGGAATATTAAAATTGGGCCCAGGTTTTCTGTGAGTGCTACAGTTTTGATTGGGGGCCCACTTGTTAATTTTTGATCGATCGGAAAATTTTAAACACATTTTTCACAGTATTTGCATTATATCTGCGACCGTGAATGTCACTTGATCGGTAAATCCGGTCTAACTGCTATAGCCCGGTTAGACGGACTTGCGAACGTGACTTTCACGTTGATGTTCTGTTTTTGCTGTGATGTTGCGGATCGGTCGTGGGGGATAGCCTGGATGCAATACTAGTACCGTTTTGTTTGTATTTTGTACATTTGATATTGCGGGGCGAGCGTCCAACATGTGGACTGCCGTCACTGCCTGTTTGTATTATTATTTTGGGGCACGACCTGGTTACGGTCGATGTACCCGTTGTATGTATATTTTACTTTCTGTACTAGGATTACCCCGCGGAGGGGTGCACGGATAGCCGGGTTCTGGAGGGCAACAAGCCCGCATCTCATGGCATTGAGACGGAGGGGGCTTCACTCTAGGATTGGCGGGCTATTCGCCGTACTCGTAGGGGGTACAGGTTGACCCAGGAGGGATGCCCAAGTTACCGGATTCCGTGAAGTGCTGGGTGGTCCATTCACGTTGCTGAAGGGGGCTGCCTCGCTTCAGGTTTTGGCGGATAACTTGCCGCGCCCGTAGGGGTCTAGGATTTCATTGCACAGGCTATCCACACGACCAGGGGAATGTCGGGTTTCAGCAGTGGCTCTGTGAAACCCGGGGATCCCAGATATCTGTATTGTTTCTGTGATGCTGTTCATTCTCTGTGATGTTGCATTTTATTCACGCCTTGAGCGAATATAATATATTGGTATATATATTAGTAGATGTTGTATATGTTTTGCATCCGCGCTAGTCCAGTCCCCGCTCTGTCGTTAGTTAGCTAACCTAACGGGTAATGACGGGACCCAGTGGCGAATGCGGATGGCATATACGTACATCAGTATATTTTCGTTCCTTTTGGTGTGATCAAATGATGGGACTGCATTGATTCGGATCAATGCAAGTTAAAAACAAACCTAATCTGATGTTGTTGGAACACTTTTCAAAAAGCTGTTATTGCAAGGACGTTCACTTTTGTTTTGCACCGTGGTATTCAGTTGGAATATCCTGCTCCTCAGTCGACGAGGCAAGGGCCGAGATCCCTTCACCGGGAGTGACCCCTTGGACAATAAGTTTGCGTCAGGGCATTAACTTCACTATAGCCGATTACTTTTGCTTTGCACCGTGGTATTCAGTTGGAATATCCTGCACCTCATTCTACGGGGAAAGAGCCGAGATCCCTTCACCGGGAGTGACCTCTTTAGCAACGGTTTTCGTCACTATATTTTCAAAAAGCTATCAGTTCCTTCAACGATATCAAGTTCTTTACGTTAAAGGTTTTCGCCAGAAACCATTCGTAGCCCTCCGTCGTTTCAGACGGGTAGCACGTAGTATTCATGCTATGTTTGTTGACCTTCGTCAAGGCATAGTGTATGGTAGCTGCTTGTTACCTTTCTGCTGCATAGATAGATGCGTTGGTTTGGGACAGTCGTATAGCCTTGTTGACCTTCGTCAAGGGCTTGTACGGGTGGATTCAAATTAACCTGGATAATGACGGGTAGAACTTGACATGTGACTTATGATTTGTTGACCTTCGCCAAGGTCATAAGAGCATGGGGCAGAAATCACATCGGGAGTTTCAAAAGAACTGAAACTTGCCAGATATGTGCATACCTTCTGGAGTGTGATGACGTGAGCGGATTCCGTCACGTTATCATGCGATGATAGTTGGATCCCGATTCCCACTGATGAGTTAGTTTACTCCTCGGGTGACCCCGACTAATTCTTCTTTCAGGTTTGGAGGAGAATTTGAGGTACAGTGGGAGGATTCCAGATTAGATAAATTGGTAACCATTCTGATCTAGGTTAGAGTGCACGCTGAGTATTTCTTTTCTCTCTCTCTCTGGCAGCGACCATTTGACCCGACCCTAAGACTATGACTCAGTGACCAAGTTGACCGAACCTTCTTAAACACTGGCTTTTGGATTGTCAGAGTTGCAAACCTCATTGCCACTCCTACTTTTACCCTTTTCTCCAGGACACCCCGTTTTACTACGAACGTCCACTTCCATTGGACAAAACCATCGTATGGTTAGATACGAACTCGAAAGAATTTATTCGAGGATGGTTTCAGGTTCTGGAGAAAACGGATAGGATTATTCAGTTGTCTTTTCCTTTTACCCTCTCTCAGGTTACGAGTACTCCTTGGTTTAGGGGTAGTACACCTATTACGCAAATTGGATTGTCTTCTTCCAAACCTTAGGCTGGTGCCGACCGGTAGGGAATGAAGAAAACCAATTAGCATAACGATGGTGTGCAGAAGGTATTAAGTTCAGACAAAGCAAGGGATTAGTAAGAGGGCAAAGTAAATTGCAACAGATATTCACGACCAAACCAAATATTTCGTTACCACTCCCACATCACCTTTGTATTTCTCCAGGACACTCCGTATCACTACGAAAATCCACAGTTTATTTGGATACTCCATCGTATGGTTATATACGAACTCGAATGGAACTTGTTCCAGTTCGGGGATGGATTCTGGTTCAGGAGAAATAGGAATAAGGTTTATTCGGTTGTCTTTTATCTTCACCCTCTCTCATTGCGAGCGTTCCTAGGATTGGGACAGTACACCCATTATGCTTATTGGATAGTCTTCTTCCAAACCATAGGCTGGTGCCGAACGGTAGGGAAGGAAGAAAACCATTTGGCCTAAAAGGGTGTGCAGAAGGTAAAGACTAAAGACATATGAAGGGATTTGGAGAGGTGGCAAAGAACTATACGGTTACAGTCGTGAATCTGGAAGAGGCATTACTAGGAATACCAGAATACCCCATCGGAACATTTCAATGTTTCAGTTTCACTGTGTAATGTTAAAGGAAAACAGATTTCCTGATTAGATACTTACTCCAGGGTATGTATTTACCAGGTATGATTCTCACATCTGTATAGTTTTACAGATGATGAGTGGGAGTAAGTTATTGGGAATTGGGTGATCATCCTCATTATATCGGGATTCGTTGTAGTCGGTGATATTTGAGGAGATCACCTGGGCTGTTTGCCGGTCGGTAAATATTTGGTTTTGAATATCCGCTGTTGTGCACCAATTTCAAATTGATATATCTGTACGTCTATTTTCATAGAGTGAGATATACCTTTTGATATTATGTCGATGACATTTACCTATATCAGTGGATGGTTAGGTAAGGAGCATTAAACAGCGGTGTAATTCTTCTTAACCATAAGTACAGTTTTCAACCTACGACACACAGTGAAAGAGTTGTTAGACTCAGCGGACTAATACAAAGTATTGTATGTTGTCCAGTGTCCATTAGGACAGAGGGGTTGGTCCTCATACTATATTCGGTTTACTTATGACTTCTCTAGTTTTTAGACAGGTGTTTCGTGGAAACACAGGGTCCGAATTTGGAGAAGTTATAGGTATTTGAATAGAGTAGAGAACCAGGTATAGCAAGTATCGGGATTCTTCAAAGAGATCGAAGATGTAGATACTTGTGTATGGTATTCAGTTGATAGTAATGATAAAGAGATCTTGCTTCTCTTTCAGGTTACTCATAATTGGAAGTATTCCTAAGTTGAGTAACGCTGATCGGCCTCCTTCCATTTAGTTGACATGCGCTGGGGACAGCTGCATGATTTGAATCTGGTTCAATTAAATCAGTGCCTCTGTTTCTATATTGGATATAGAACAGTTCATATCTTAACGATGTTAAGGTACGGGGAGTTGTCCGGTTTATGATTAAAACCAGACACTGGACAACTCAAGGCACGTTTCTATAATGGCTGTTTGTGGGTTGACCCAGGCTATGACGAGGGTTGACTTTCTACCATCTGGATGAACAATAGCGACATTGTTCTAGACTCGCCACAGTTTTATTAAAGATGGATTTTTTCAAAAAAAAATAGTAGTGGGAGTATGGTAGAACTGGAAATGATTCCAGAACCACAAACGATTACTGAAGATTTGATAAGGAACCTAAAGATTCAATCTGAATTGACATTCCATTGGCCACTCCGCAGATAAGGTGGGTAACTTCAGGCACCCGAGAGGCACTACGGTAGCCTCAAGGACGGTGACAGGGAAGTTCTTGTTTACCCACAATTGCCATTGCTGTTGTTCCAGGTTACGAGACCCGGCGGGAGGATGAGTATAGCGTCGTTCTAAACCAGTTTTAGAAGTGCACGTCTATATGACTCTGCCAGAGGGTTGTCGTAGTCAGTGGGAGCAGCGGAAGCATTGGTGGACAGGTAGCTTATGTCTATTTACAGACTGAAGCACCAGTAGCGGAGATAGATCATCTATTTCTGACGTGACAGTCATAGGTTTGACTTCATCAAAATAGGGGATGGATCTGTTGAGAAGGTAGTAGGGTGTGATATCCTGGTATTTGGATGACATACACAAAGTAGGAAAGGAAACTCCTATACTACGATCGGTTATACTTTGGTCGTCACACAGTGGTTTCTCCACACAGGACTTGGACATTATATCAGACATACTGGTTACTAGATCTATGGTTTTAGATCTAGATTTGGGTGGTTTCCCAATCAGGGTACTTGACAACATTCTAAGAGTATTTAGGATGGACGACTCCTGGCACGGTAGTGTACCTGCAGGTAATGGAGTCACCCTCTCCAAAGGTGTCTTACAGACTAAAGGGGAGAGGGACGGGCATGATTGGCAGATCACTTGCTCAGGCAATTGAGTCAATCGTGAGATGTCAAGTACCACACCAGATGTTGTTCTTGCACTAGATGCAATAAGTTGACATTAATCCAATCCTGGAGAAACAGTCGGAAGCAGTTTTAGAACATAAATGGATGTTCTAGGGAGATGATAACGACAGCCTCATTCGGGAGACAGTTATCATTCCAGGCTTCCAAGGTGACATGGACGACAAGGAGGTTGTCAGAGTTATAGTTTTCCTTCTGATGAGGGGCAGTATTTTGGACAGGTGGTCCAAGGCAATACTGAGGGAGGCATGGCGCGCAGGATACTGATTAAGTTCAGTTGACGATACAGTCTAAGAAGTTTGGATTTGGAGTTCATTTATGAGCTAGGTCCCATCAGACATCCAGACATATTCTGAGACAGGTATTGCTCTTTTCGGGAGATGGCTTTCTCCGCGAACTTGAGATATAGAGAGACATAGAAAGAAACAACTAAGCGGATCCACTCACTGAGGCTATTCCTCGAACGCAATAGTTTTGCAAACGAGCTTTGTGAGACTGACTAGTAAAGGAGTTGGGTGTTCGGTATCACGCGGGCTGTGAGTATGCGACATCGCAATAATTAGCCTTGAGTGCAAGTGGGAGATTGTTGGAGATAGTGCCCTCAGAGTCAATTATTAGGTCACAGGTACGTGATTGTAATGATTGAGGGAGGACCTATCCCGGTAGGACAGTCTTACTCGAGATGATAGTATGCTATCTGGTTTACCTTTATCATCGTGTACTGCTTGAGGTGACCTGACACGTCGCTATTACACGTTGATAGAGCCCCTAGGATTCTTGCTTGACTACCAGCAGTATGAGGGCGATCATATAAGTGGGAGCTGGGGGTCTATAAGCTTATCCTTAAAAGGTCCCTAGTCGTGGGAGTTTCGAGACTGGGCATCGATACTCCATTAGTAGACTAGTGTATACAGTCGAGACCCCGACGAGGGGCGGTGGCCGGTCTCACAAGCCACTGGTGTCAGTTGGATCACCTAAGATGTATACAGGTGCTCATTGGGTTATGAGTACACCGGACAGGACTCGCCGGGAACATGCTAGTTGGTCATATACCAGACGTCAGATGGCAGTTCCCTGGTGACATGTGTGCAGGTTAGTTCATCGACCTGGGGATCGTCATTTGTTTCGTGTGAGTTCCCACTGTACTTTGATTACTACCCTACCACGGCTCAAAGGAGTCGTGCAAACAGGTTTTAGTTGGGTACAGTCCCGAGCCACATGGAGGCAGTGAGCGGATCTTCGGGGGTTCGTCTCTCCCGGTATTGGGGGTGAGGTCGCGCTGTGTCTAGGAGAGCCATTACACGAAGACCTTGGCCAAGGCAAGGAGATTTACTGGTAGGTATTCCAGTAGTATCTCAGGGTGTTCTAGGCTACACTCCGACACGACTTGTACCGCTTTTGGGGGTCTGACTTTTACCAACCCCCTAGGCCCGCCATGCGATACTCATAGACGAACGGACCGGACTGTACGGATATTGTCACTGACAGGCTCAGTAGGGTGTCAGGCTGAGTTCGCTCACGGACGTCCCTTTTAGTCAATACCTGGTAGCCCGTTATGTATTGGCTTATACCTCTAACGTGCTAGTGGTTAAATCCACAACCAAGGTGTTGACGAGTCTTTAGAGTCCCCCACATTTCAGTTACTCAGCTTTCGGGCGAAAGGTTGTAGAGGCCGTATGGAGATATGGCAGGGTCCGATCAGATACGTGCGGTATTGCACGGATCAGGATCGGACAGTCTGTACTATAGGCCGTATGGTTATATGGCAGGGTTCGATCAGATACGTGCAGTATTGCACAGATCAGGATCGAACGGATAATACTAGCCGGCTTTGGTATAAGCCGGATCCTAGTATAGTACAGTGTAGATTTTGTCTCATTGCATTTGTATTTCGGTCGAAATACAGATGCGGGTGTGTATGCACAGTATCGGGGTTTTCCTGTAATTTATTACGGGACCAGTTTTCTGGAGTTGCCAGTTTGCTTTCCGTTTCGGCCAATTTCCATTGTTCCGTTCATTGGCCGAAGATTGGTGGAGGAGGGCTTATTTGCATTGTTGCAAATAAGCAATAGTGGAAGGGGTTCTTTGCATCTTGTTGCATCATGATGGTTTTCATGATGAGCACCATCACTTGACTTTCCTTTTTCATGATTGCTTGACTTGGTGAGGTGATGGTTGAGGTGGAGTGTTGGTTATTCCTTTGTCATCATGGTTGTTGATGATGAGGTTGTTGGAGTGTTAGTTTAGGCTTGTGATAATTTCTTTTGATGATAGCCTCTCACTTGCTTACTCTCTTGATTCACTCTCTTGAGTTTTGTGACTCTCTCATTCTCACTCACCCTCTCACATGCATGGCCGGCCAAGTCCTATAGGGGGCTGTCCAAAAATTGTAGTGTGGGTTTTGTGGTTCATTTCATGTTCCAAAATCCAAAAACTCCTCCACATACTCCTTGTATCATTCCTCCACCAAAAGGGTGATTCCGATAACCCCAAAAGTGAGACACAAGTTCTACTAAACATTCTACAGCAAATCTTGGGCACGTCGAGTAGCCGGCTTCGTGCCCGAGTTGCCTCGGCATTGAGGTGGGAGCCCGTAAACAAAGTAGGCGATGTGGTGCATTTCCGGCGACGAGGAGGAGGCAGGATTTTCCGCAGGAGATCGGGACCATGACGAGAAGACCGGAGGACTTGGATCGTCGGTAAATCTCTATTCCCTTTCTTGTAGTTAGCTAGGACTAGTTAATGGTTCGATCCGGTGTTTAGTGCGCAGTGGTGCCGGTTTGCTAAGTCCGCAAAATTTAAGTTATTCACCGTTTCCGCATTTGGCCGTCGGATTGACGGCCGGGGCGCCGCCGTGCACTAACAGTTGATCGCCGGGAGATCGAGGTTAGGAGGGTTGACACGAAGAAGAACACAGCGGATCCACTCACGAAGGCCATTCCCCAGATACAGTTTGAGGGACTCTTCGGGATGCTCGGTATGCGATACTACAGCAGCTGGCCCTAGTGCAAGTGGGAGATTGTTAGTTATATGTATGCCCTAGAGGCCAGTATTGTACAGATGATGTATATTATATTGGATGCTTGTACATATATAGAGATGACTTTCTTGCTCGATATGATAGTATGCTATCTGGTTGCTCTTTATCTTAACATGTATACTTGTCTCTTTATACTGTCTTATAGTTACATGTTGGTAAAGCCCTTAGGATGTGTACTTGACTACCTGGACTATGATATGGATCAACTAGTGGGGACATGGTAGTCCATAAGTACATCCTTCAAGGTCCCTAGTCATGGGTGTATCGAGACGGGGCATCGATATACCAGTGTAGACTAGCGTATACGCTTCTCGACCCATGAGATGGGCGATGGATGATCCCATATCCATTGGTGTTTGACATCAGAGATGGTATACAGGTGCTCAGTGGAGACTGGGTACACTGGACGGACTCGCCGAGAACTCCCAGATGGTATTATACCTCACGTCAGATGGCAGTTCTCAGGTGACACTTGTGCAGGTTAGTCTGTAGACCCGAGATCGTCATAGAGTCTTGTGTGATTCCCACTGTGCTTTGATCTCCACCTTACCACGTCCATGATAGTCCAGGTAGTCTAGTACACATCCTAAGGGCTTTACCAACATATAACTATAAGACAGTATAAAGAGACAAGTATACATGTTAAGATAAAGAGCAACCAGATAGCATACTATCATATCGAGCAAGAAAGTCATCTCTATATATGTCCAAGCATCCAATATAATATACATCATCTGTACAATACTGGCCTCTAGGGCATACATACAACTAACAACAGTAGGATCGGGATCCAAATATCATTATGTGATAAAGCTGAAGGAATCCTACCAAAATTATCACACTCCAAATGGTATGCAACACTAGCAAGTTTCAGTTTATTTAGAAACACCCGATGTGGATTTTTGCCCCATACTCTTATGACCTTGATGAAGGCCAACATATCATAAGTCACATGTCAAGTTCTACCCGTCATTACCCAGGTTAATTTGAACCCACCCGTACATACCCTTGACGAAGGCCAAAATGGCAGTACGACTGTCCCAAACCAACGCATCTATCTATGCAACAGATAAATATTTAGCAGCTACCAATCACTATGCCTTGGCGATAGTCAAAATACATAGTTTGAATATTACTGAATATTTAACTGAAATGACGGAGGGCTACGAATGGTTTTGGCGAAACCGTGAACGTAGTGAACTTGATATAATCGAAGGAACCTGATAGCTTTTAAAAGGAGTGGTTTAAGCTCCGTATTTTAAAAGTTTTGTTGTTTTGGAAAAAACCGAGTGGTTTTGAAATTGTTCCAACGATTCAACTTTGGTTTGTTTTCTTTGCATTTATATAATGCAGTCCCATCATTTACTCCTATCATTATAGAGAGAATTGAAAAAAATATCACGTCCTCTTATGCCATCCGTATTCGCCACGGGGTTCCGTCATCACCCGTTAGGTTACTTAACTAACGACAGAGCGGGGGCTGGGCTAGCGCGGATGTAAAACATAAGTGACGCCTACTATATACCAAATATATATATTTTACAATCATCTCATGCAATAATAATCATTCCAGTCATAGATAAACATTTCAGATATGCTAGGAATGCCGCATTTCGCTTAAGCCTGCAATGAAGAGCGGATCCCACGGTCGCGATGAATAGCCAAACCCACCCCAGACCCCTACGGGTACGGCAAACTACCCGCCAAATTCCAGAAGTGAAGCAGCCTCTCTCAGCAAAGTGAGTAGGCCACTCAACACTTTAAAGAACCCGGTAGTTTGTTTACCCCACCTTGGGTCTATCCTAGAAGCAGAAAACAGTAAAAAGAAAATAATACAACGGTGGCTACAACCTCAACCCGGATGTGCCCCGCGAAAAAATATTACATCAATTTTACAATTTACATGAATGAAAGATAAAAAAAACGCTCATTTCACATCCCCGGCTATTCATCATCGACAATCAGAAAATGTTTATATACACAAACCAGCAGATATATGCAATCTCGACTAACCGTCGTATAGCAATTAGTCGACGTTTAAAACACATATAACAATACAGAAAAACCAATTAGCTAAGTACAATAGGAATTCGATCGAAACATATTTTCCGTATCTACCCCAAATGCAAACCAGCACTCAGAAACATACTGGGTAGAAATCAAATATTCCAGAAATCATAATACCAAAATTAAGATATTACAGAACAAATCCGAGTTGAATCAGCCACGACTCGGCCGCGGATCCGCCGCAGAAGAGCGATTCTGCCGCTGATCCGCGGCTGTCTTGGCGATTCAGAGGCTCAAATTTCTTGTGTAATCTTAGAAAACCCTGCTTGTATTTTTCATGATACTGAAATAATTTTACAGACAGTTTTGAAAATCGACAGAAACTGGGGTTTTCGGTATTTAGTTTTCTGGTTTTTCCGACGATCGAAATTCTACTACTTGCTAATCTGCTAGACTAGGTTTAGTTGGCTCTGATACCACTGTAAGTCGATGCTATGCACCCCGCGGAATCTCGGGGAGGCGGAAGGTGTAATAAACGATAATTTTAGCATCATAACACCGACTTTAAGCCTAGATCGTAATCTAAACCGCATCTAGCAAATTCAAAAAGAGGTATAAACTAAGTACAGAAAATATACCTCAAGAAACCTGGTCCTTCTTCTCCTTATCTCGCTGTCCTCCTCACCTGCACGAACTTCTCAAAGTGGTACGGATGTCGTCTCTTCGTCGGCTTGCTCGAATCCTAGGTGATCCACCCGACCGTTTGTGCACCAAGCTTTTCTTCTAAACCAAAGAAACTAGATCAAGTAGTTTCCTAAACCAAATGATCTAGGGTGTATAGATGATGTAGATGGATTGAGGAGTTTATTTTAGCTCAAGGTTACTCAACTCATGAGTGTTCTTGAGCTTGAGGGAATTGAAGATGGTGAAAGAAATGATATGAGCTAAGAGATGAAGAAGGTTAGGGTTTTCTCTCTCTTGTTCTAATCTGAACTCTACTCTATTATAAATTAGAAAAAATAATTCAATAATAGAAAATAGGTTAAAAGTTCAAACAAATGACTCATGGGTCAATTGACCAACATGTGTCCTTAAAACCTAAGTCCTTATTCATGCATAATACACATCATTTCTTAATTACCTAAAATGTATTAATTATTTAAAACTAAATGATTAATACAATTAGGTTATGCCATCTACAAATACATTTTGTACAAATTACGAAAACGCCCCTCGTCCGTATATATCTACCTGTATTCATATTCCGAAAAATATGAATACCGAAGACTACAATCCATCAGTACAATATTAGGATCCGGCTTAAACCAAAGCCCACTAGTATTGTCCGTCCGACTCATCGTGCGTGCACGAGTGTACGCACGTGATCAAACCCTTTCTTAAAACCATACGATATCTACACGTTTTGCCCGATGCAGGGAAATGCTCTGTGAGGGACTCTAGAGACTCGACTCTTCGCTGGCAGTGGGTTTAACCACAGGCCGCAAGCGGTACTAGCTGTACGTAACGGTCCCCAGGTATTGTCGATAAGAAAGCCGATGAGCATAACTCATCCGAACTCCTACTGAGTCTGTATGTGACAATCTCCGTACAGTTCGGTCCGTCCGTTTAAGAGTATCGCATATCAGGCCTAGGGGAAGGTAAACGTCAGACCCCTAATAGTGGTATAAATCGTGTCGGAGTACAGTCCAATACACCCTGAGAAACTACTGGAGTACCTACCAGTAAATCTCGCTTGCCCTGGCCAGGGACTATGTGTAATGGCGTTCCGAACACAGCGCGATATCAACCCCCAATACCGGAAGAGATGAATCCTATCTAACCGCCACTGCCTCCAAGTGCTTCGGGACTGTACCCAACAACTACCTGTTTGCACGAATCAGTAGAGTCGTGGTAGGGTAGTAATCTAAGAACAGTGGGAACACACTTGAGGCGAAGCAGCAGTGTCAAGTCAACGGACTAAGCTGTACTCATGTCACCTGGGTACTGCTATCTGACGATAGGTATACTACGAACCAGCAGTTCCCAATGAGTCCATCCGGTGTAACTCACAACCTAATGAGGACTTGCATACTATCTCCAGTACGACGTACTGATGGTTGTGGGACAGACTATCTCCCAGGCTGGGAAGTGAAGCATATACACTAGTCTACTCTGGAGTATCGATGCCCTGTATCGTTATTCCCGCGACTAGGGACTTGTATAAGGATGTGCTTGTAGATTACCCAGCCCCCACTAGTGTGACTGCCATCAAAACGCTGGTAATTAAGCATAGATCCTAAGGGCTCTACTAATATGCATAGGCGATATGTTAAAAGAAACATATGCACATATTGAAGTAGAAACAAACCAAGTAGCATACTACTATTTTGAGCAAGAATGTTATTGCAACTGTGAATATCCCAAGCTTCCATTAACTAATATACAAACTGGTATGATACAGTAATGGCCTTTAGGGCATATACACTAACAGATATACCGTTAAGCGGTGTTCTAAACACAGTTAACTTCTCCCAATGAGCGCGAATTCCTTAAATTCAGAGTTCTAATTGATTTTAAATTATAGGGTTACTAGGCACTCTCACAAGGATCTATAAGGAATCAACCATGCCCGATTTAAAATTTAGACGTGCCGAACAAGCCTAACTAAGATCATTAAACTAGAGATTAGGTGAAACAAAGCATGTTAAACACTTTAACATCTAAGAGTTTGGGATTACAACCTTTGTAGTCCGGTCCTTCACTTCTAAAGCTCAGTGTTGAGGTCTCTTCGCTACGATCATCGTGTACCTGGACTCTAGAGAGGCTCCACGAAGAGAAAGATACAAGCTTGCTTCCGATCTTCGATAACAAAGATGATCTACCTTGAAGTTTCTTTAACACAAGCTCTCACTCACTAATGAAGTGAACACCCTAATCTAAATGGCTAGGATAGATTAGGATGATGAAGTAGGATTTTAGCACTCTTTTGTTTTCTTAATCTCACTCAAAATCATCACTAATGAAAAAGCTAGAAAGTTTTTCCATCCAAAAGAAGAAGATGAATTACTTTGTGATGAATAATGAATCCATATGTGAGGTTAGAAATGCAACCATGGGTTAAGTATGATAACTTAACCCATGTAGAGAATGAACCATGGTCAAGGGTTGGGTTGGGTTAACGAAATATTATCCAAAATATCTTTACAAAATATCTTTGTAAAAACAAAACAAAAAGCCTCTAGAAGCTTCTAGAAAAATTAACCCAAATCAAAGCTTAATCGTGTTTAATCTCCACTAATCATGTTTCATTAATAACCCTAACATGTTACAATATCATATATCACATATACAATATTTATTGTAACAAAATAAAATAATACAATTAACATATATCGCATATATCAATGTATTACCCGAGTGAGAAAAAGAATCTTTTAGTGAGCTTATATTAGTTAATGTAATTTAATATATCAAATATATAATTATATATTAAATTATCGAATCAACACTTGATCCGATTATCCGGCTATTTCACAAATAACCGACTAATATAATCTGTATCAGTTCATCGAATCAACACTTGATCCGATGACCCGGCTATATCACATATACCCGGCCGATATCTCATATTGCAAGAATCTAATACGGTATCACATACTCGTATTGTTCTCGGTCTCGCACATATCATATATGTGCTCCTACTCCGTTTTGCCTGAGTCAAGAAACCTCTGTGTAGGACTCTAAAGAATCATCAATACGCCGGCAGTAGGTGATGATCATGTCAAACACCCACAAGCTGCAAGCGGTCAGTTAAACGTAACAGCCATCCAGGTATTGAGCGATCAGAAGATCAACAAGCAAGCCTGTACTTTCTCCCGTGAATCCAATCAGTAACACTACCGTACAGTCCGGTCTCTTCGTCTGATATGTCACATATCTCGCCTAGGGGTGGTAAACGTCAGACCCCAGCAGCTTGATAAGTCGTGTCGATATGAGGTCCATAACACTTCGAGAAACTACTGATAACACTTACCAGTAAATCTCAGCAACCCTGGCCAGGGATTTCCAGTTATAGCCAATCGAACACAGCGCAACATCAACTTCCTATACCGGGAGAGACGAAACCCCTCCTATCGCTCATCGCCTCCATGTGATTCGGGACTGTACCCAAAAGCCACCTTTTTGCACGCCCTCTTGGACATGGTATGATGGAAATCAAAGCACAGTGGGAATCACACAAGACTCTATGATGATCTTGGGTCTACAGACTAACCTGTACCAGTGTCACCAGAGAACTGCCATCTGACGTGAGGTATAATACCATCAGGAAGTTCTCGGCGAGTCCGTCCAGTGTACCCAGTCTCTACTGAGCACCCGTACACCATCCTTGATGTCAAATACTGATGGATATGGGATCATCCATTGCCCATCATATGGGTCAAGATGCGTATACGCTAGTCTACTCTGGTGTATTGATGCCCTGTCTCGATACACCCTCGACTAGGAACAGTTATAAAATGTACTCGTCGACTACCATGGCCCCACTAGTATGATCTTATCATAGTCCCAGTAGTCGAGTACATATCCTAAGGGCTTTATCAACATGTAACATAGAGACAATCAGAGTACATGTTAAGATAAAGAGCAACCAGATAGCGTACTATCATGTCGAGCAAGAAAGTCCTCCCTATATATGTCCAAGCATCCACTACAATATACATCGTATGTACAGTAATGGCCTCTAGGTCATACATATAACTAACAATCTCCCACTTGCACTAGGGCCATCTGTTGTGGTATCGCATACCCAACAATAAGCTGTGGTTGAAGTATCTCATACTCAACCATCCCATAAAAGTCTCTTCCGGGAAATAGGCCTTTGTGAGTGGATCCGCACTGTTGTCCTTTGTGTCTACTCTCCTAACCTCGATCTCCCTGGAGATCAACCATTTCCATGATCAGGTGATACTGCCTAAGAATTAAATCTGGATTTTTGATGGGACGGGGGTTCCTAGGCCAAAACTATAACTCCATTGTCACACAATGGCTGGAACGAAGTTCATCTCATGAACTTATATATATCCAGACTGCCTCTTTGGTAGCATCCTTGGTAATGATGTATCTTACCTTTAATCGTCTAGTATGTCACGGTATGTACCCTGGAACTCTTTTAACATACCGTCCCTCCACTGAGGGTAAAGACAATGCCTGCGACTGACATTCAGTCGTCCTTATCACCCTGGAACCTTTCCAGTGATTCTCCCCAAGATCGATTGATACCATCTCACTACAACTAGTGATAGTCCTAACATCCAATTAGATCTATCTCATAGATCCAAATCCAGGATTTAGGAGGTATCATTTTGATTCTATATGGAGAATCCTTGTGATAAGCGGAGATTGACCGAGCGAAGCATAGGAAACTCCTTCTCTATCAAGAGTATGTCATCCACGTAATTTATGAGGATCACCACCATACTCTCTACTACCTTTTTGTATATACAAGGTTCATCTACCATTTTGATGAAGTCAAACTCTTTGACTACCACATCAAAACAGATGTTCCAACAACGCGATACTTGCTTTATCACATAAAACATCTTGCACACGTTTCCGCTGCTCCCACTATCTACGAAGCCCTCTGGCTGTGTACTTATAGACTCTCTCTTCTAAATCATCATTTAGAAAAGCAGTCTTGACACCCAACTGTCAGATATCGTAGTCATGGTATGTAGTAGTGGCAAGTAGGATCTGGATGGACTTAGGCATAGCTTTGAAAGTCTCAACTTTTCCATGTACACTAAGTAATCTTCTCAAGATATACTTGCTCCTGATGGGGATTTAACCCTTCAGATAAAGCAACCAAAGTCCATACTTTGTTGGTGTATAAGGATTCCATCTCAGATCGCTAAGCATCCAGCCATACTTACAGAGTCCTACTCCTGATGGCCAGCTCGAAACTAGTTGGGTAATCATCTCATGATGTAATTCTCGCTCCCACTGTCATAGAGAACCAAAGTATCTCTCAGGTGGATGAGGAACCCTACCAGATCGGCGGAGAGGCTAAGGTTCGCTGGAAACTATTGAATCCTTTGGTTCTACCAAATCATCAGCTGCAGTTTGTATAGCTGGAACTCCTTCCAGTTCTACCTCATGACCACTAATTTCTTCATAAGAAATTCCCTTTCACAAAGGTGGTATGCTGAGAAACAAAACATCTTTTATTCCTCGGTTTGGTAGAGGATATTCCCTTGCAAATGCTTGGGATATTTAACAAACTTCCACAGAACTGACTTTGCCTCGAGCTTGTCCGGATTATGTTTCTAGACATTGGCTGGACAACCCCAAATCTTAACATTCTTAAGATATGGGCTCTTCCTATTCCATATCACATATGAAATGGTAGGCAACTGATTTGATTTGAACCCTATTCAATAGGTATGCAGCTTCTCAAGTGTATAACTCCCAAAAGAAAATAGGAAACTCAGTAGTACTCATCATAGAGCACACCATATCACATAAGGTGCTATTGCTCCGCCCCGATATACCTACGTGTTGTGGTGTATACGGAGGAGTAATGCTGAGAGAGAATCTCATTCTCCTTTAGAATAGTCCAGGAATTCCGTGCTCAAGTATTCTCCTCCTTGATCTCATCAAAGGACATAATACTTATACCCGTTTTTGGTTCTGTACTTCTAACTTATATTCTGTGAATATCTTAAAAGCTTCGGACTTGTGTTTCAACAGGAACATATGTTCGAATCTTGAGAGATAATCAGTGAATGTAATGAAGTACAAAGAACCAGTCCTGGCATATGTAGACAGGAGACTCACATACATCATCATGTATCAATCCTAAGAGTTCACTAACTCTTTCTTTGTTTCCAATAAACAGAGCTATGGTCATCTTATCTTTGTGACATGACCGGCAAGTTTCACAAGATGTAAATTCAAACTAATTTAAATATGCATCTAAATGTAACTTCAGCTAGTCGGGTCGTATTGATATGACCTAGTCTACAATGCCTCAAGAAGGATTGGTTCATTTCTGAACTCTTCCTCTTGTGTGTGTTCTGTATACTAAGAATTGTAGTTTGATTTAAAACGTCAATGATTTTAGATAACGTCCCAGAACCGATCAACTCTTGATATAGGAAATTTTCAAAACATTATCCAACAATACAAAATTATATCCTTCTTTACTAATAAAGAGACTGATATGATATTGTATATCAGGTTCAGTATCTAATAACATTCGTTCAGAATCAATGTATTCTGATAATACAGGGTGATAACTACCAACAGATTTGGCTGCAACACTTGCACCGTTTCTATCTCATGAAATTTATCACCCGTTCTCAGTTCTCTACTTGTCTATAGCCCATGTAACAAATTACATATGTGGGATCCTGATCCGGTATCAAATATCCAAGACGTAAAGAATATTGAGAAATAGTTCTATGTAAAGAACACACCCGAAGAAGATGCATCAGCATGTACTTTCTTCGTTTGGGCGGCATGGGAATTCTGGTAATCCCCTATTTCCTGCTCTGTCTTATAACAATTATAAGTTGGAGCGGGACCAACGTTCCCTAGCGCAGTATAACAAGCGGGTTCGGTCAATAAATCCGTATTATTATCTTGATTAAGGCATGACATAGTCGCAACCAGGAGAGAGAGAGAAGAAAACACTCAGCGTATGCTCTTGCAAGATTAGATTGGTTATCAATATATCTAATCAGGATGTCTCCCACTGTTTTAGTCAAATCTTCCGTCAAATCCTAAAAGGAAAGACTAGCCGGGATTAATTACACGCTACAAGTTCGCCAATCTTTCAGCTAGGCCAGTGCCAGTACTTTGAGGGAGGTTCCCCGTGCTTTAGCACGGACCTAATTAAAGTAAACCTCGTTTTCCCAGGGGCGTAACCCCGTTGACACCTTTCTAGACACCTACTTGATCGGCTAATTGTAATGTGTAAAACTCTTCCAGGAGTAACTCTTACTCGCAGCGGGTATCGGGATCCAACTATCTCATAGAAGGTATGCAATCTCATTGCAAATTTCAACACTTGAAATTCCCAATAATATTTTACCCCTAACGTTCTATGACCTTGACGAATGCCAAACAACCCATAGTTCGCTAGTCAAGTTCAACCCGTACATTTCTTGATTGAATTAAACCCACCCGCACGACCCTTGACGAATGCCAAACAACGCCGTACGAATACCCTAATCCAATCGCATCGTATGCTAGCAGATAAGCATTAGTTAGCTACCGTACACTACGCCTTGACGAATGCCAAACTACCGCAGCACGAATACTAACTAGTACTTATCTGAAATGACGGAGGGCTAGACAGGTTTTTAAGAAAACCCTTTGCGTAATGAACTTGATATCGTTGTAGAATCGAGTGATTTTAAATAGAGTGTTTTTGAGGCCTTTTCTAGTTTTGCTAAAAAGGTCACTCCCGGTGAAGGGATCGTCGGCTCTTTCCTTATCGAATAAGGTGCAGGATATTTCACAAATATCACTATGCATAGCAGAAACTATAAAAACAATCAAAAGACAAACCGCGTTTGTAGCATCTGCTAGTTTCGCTAAAGAGGTCACTCCCGGTGAAGGGATCTCGGCTCTTTCCTTATCGAATAAGGTGTTGGATATTCTACAAGGAATACAGCTATGCAAAGCAAAAAACTAGAGCTATCAGTTTTTTTAAACAAGTTTCTACAACATCTTTAAGTTTCTTTTATTTCATTAATCTCATTAATGAAGTCCCATTTTAATATGCTTCACAAGCATCACATTTGAAACGAAATCTGCAATATAACATATATCTCATATATATAATATAAACATTCGTCTCATGCAGTAATATGATCTTATCACAGAACATTGCAGCAGAAGAAACATATATGAAATATTGGATATACTAGGAGGTCCATGTTTTAATACGAGCCTGTATAAAACACGGATTCCACGGTCGCGATGAATAGCCAAACCCACATCCCTAGACCCCTACGAGAGCGGCAAGCAACACTGCCAATTCTAGGGTTAGGAGACCCGGTCTCGACTCCTCGAGATGGTCTCCCACTGGACCCCAGAACCCGGTTACTTGTGTTCCCCGCCTTAGGTCCACCTAATGCGGAAAAATAAATAATATACAATGGTGACATCATCCTCAGCCCGGAAGTGCCCCAATAAAAGAATATTACATACAAATAAATTTTACATGAATGAAAATGAAAAACTCTCATCTCATATAAAACCCCCAGCTATTCAAACACGACGATCCAATATAATATATCACAGCAACACATAATATCTCATATCATTAACGTAAGTAAGTATGCATACACCGATTGTCGTTGATGTATAGCAATGAAAACCGGCGATACAACTACATACTACACTTACTGTCGCAGAAAAGAAAGTGTAAAACTACAACAGTTGGAATCCGCAACCTCCTGAGACATCGCATGCCTAACCAAATGAATTCCTTAGACATCTCATGCCTAACAATTATAAACCCCGCATTTTAGTCTCAATATCGAAAACACTTTTCAATATCTAGTCGGGCAATTCAACAAGATTCCTGATATCCTGATCGAATGCTCGTCGCAAACTTTAGTAGACGGCCGCACCTCCGGATGCCGTCGACGAAGTGCACTAAGGAGGAACACCACTGCTGCGAGCACCCGAACAGATGCTTTTGGCGACGGGGTTCTCCTATAGTCACTTGGTCGGGGCTACGGGGCATGGCTATCTATTAAGTTTACCCGGCGAGTATCCGCGTACGCTATGTGATTGCGACGGACTTTTGATCGCATCAAAATCCCGTGGCAACCGATCATCTGAGACTAAACTGCTAGATTTATAACATTCAAATTAGTTATCTCATAACTACTTGTGGATTCCAAATATTGTATCACTCATTCCATATAAATAGACAATGTTAAACTTTCCGATCGAATAAACAAACACCCAAGATTTCCCAAATAGCTCAACACTTGAGCAGAGTTCAAAAAATATTCATCACATGCCACAGTACTAATGGTCCAGCCGTAGAAGGGTCAAGCCAACGCCTCACATGTGGCAACGCTGTACTGCCCTAAACCCTAAGGTTCAGAGGCGGTTCAGACGGTCACATAATCGAGTTAAGGTTTGTGTTCTTCTAGAGGGTCCACCGCGTTACTTGCACGATTTTCCGAAAGTTTCAAACTTCGAGAAAAAATCCAAATTTTGAAAATTTTCCGACAGGGGAAAAAGCAAGTTATTGATATCCGTTCGAACTTTTTAACACGTTCTAAAATTACCCGGAAAAACTTAAACGAAGTTAAACTTTCCGATCGAATCAACGAGTTCCCAATACAACCCAGAAAACTCAACACTTGAGTATAATTAAAAATTCCCAGAAACAAGCAGAAGTACATACAGATATTACTGTTCAAAACTCAAACCCTAAGTCTACTGTATGCCCGTGGAACCGCCGCTCAATGCACAGTACGGCCGCGGTTCCGCGTCGCTTTAATAGTATTAGAGGTTCGTTTTGCACAGTAATTCCTAAAATACCCTGCTTAATTTTCTGAGTATTTTTAATACAGAAAAAAATCAACATTTGAAATTTTTTCCAGAAACTAGGGTTTTACGGGTATTCGGAGTTCGATCGGACTTTAAACTTCGCCTAGACTTCGCCTAAAGCTCCAACTTGGCTCTGATACCACTGTAGGGTTACTAGGCACTCTCACAAGGGTCTATAAGGCATCAACCATACCCGATTTAAAATTTAGACGTGCCGAACAACCCTAACCAAGATCTTTAAACTAGAGATTAGGCGAAACAAAGCATGATAAACACTTTAACATCTAAGAGTTTGGGATTACAACCTTTGTAGTCCGGTCCTTCACTTTTAAAGCTCCGTATTGAGCTCTCTGCGATCATCGAGTACCCGGACTCTAGAGAGGCTCCACGAAGAGAAAGATGCAAGCTTGCTTCCGATCTTCGATAACAAAGATGATCTACCTTGAAGTTTCTTTAACACAAGCTCTCACTCATTAATGAAGTGAACACCCTAATCTAAATGTCTAGGATAGATTAGGATGATAAAGTAAGATTTTAGCACTCTTTTGTTTTCTTAATCTCACTCAAAATCATCACAAATGAAAAAGCTAGAAAGCTTTTCCATCCAAAAGAAGAAGATGAATTAATTTGTGATGAATAATGAATCCATATGTGAGGTTAGAAATGCAAGCATGGGTTAAGTATGATAACTCAACCCATGTAGAGAATGAACCATGGTCAAGGGTTGGGTTGGGTTAACTAAATATCATCCAAAATATCTTTTCAAAATATCTTTGCAAAAACAAAACAAAAAGCTTCTAGAAGCTTCTAGAAAAATTAACCCAAATCAAACCTTAATCATGTTTAATCTCCACTAATCATGTTTCATTAATAACCCTAACATGTTACAGTATCATATATCACATATACAATATTTATTGTAACAAAATAAAATAATACAATTACCATATATCGCATATCTATCAATGTATTACCCGAGTGAGAAAAAGAATCTTTTAGTGAGCTTATATTAGTTAATGTAATTTAATATATCAAATATATAATTATATATTAAATTATCGAATCAACACTTGATCCGATTATCCGGCTATTTCATAAATAACTGACTAATATAATCTGTATCAGTTCATCGAATCAACACTTGATCCGATGACCCGGCTATATCACATATACCCGGCCGATATCTCATATCGCGAGAATCTAATACGGTATCACATACTCGTATTGTTTTCGGTCCCGCACATATCATATATGTGCTCCTACTCCATTTTGCCTGAGTCAAGAAACCTCTGTGTAGGACTCTAAAGAATCGTCAATACGCCGGCAGTAGGTGATGATCATATCAAACACCCACAAGCTGCCCACAAGCTGCTAGCGGTCAGCTAAACGTAACAGCCACCCAGGTATTGAGCGATCAAAAGATCAACAAGCAAGCCTGTACTTTCTCCCGTGAATCCAATCAGTAATACTACCGTACAGTCCGGTCTCTTCGTCTGATGTGTCGCATATCTCGCCTAGGGTTGGTAAATGTCAGACCCCAGCAGCTTGATATGAGGTCCATAACAGTTCGAGAAACTACTGATAGCACTTACCAGTAAATCTCAGCAACGCTGGCCAGGGATTTCCAGTTATAGCCAATCGAACACAGCGCAACATCAACTCCCTATACCGGGAGAGAAGAAACCCCTCCTATCGCTCATTGCCTCCATGTGATTCGGGACTGTACCCAAAAGCCACCTTTTTGCACGTCCTCTTGGACATGGTATGATGGAAATCAAAGCACAGTGGGAATTACACAAGACTCTATGACTATCTTGGGTCTACAGACTAACCTGTACCAGTGTCACCAGAGAACTGCTATCTGACGTGAGGTATAATACCATCTGGGAGTTCTCGGCGAGTCCATCCAGTGTACCCAGTCTCTACTAAGCACCCGTACACCATCCTTGATGTCAAACACCGATGGATATGGGATCATCCATCGCCCATCATATGGGTCAAGATGCGTATATGCTAGTCTACTCTGGTGTATCGATGCCCTGTCTCGATACACCCTCGACTAGGAACAGTTATAGGATGTACTCGTCGACTACCGTGGCCCCACTAGTATGATCTCATCATAGTCCCAGTAGTCGAGTACATATCCTAAAAGCTTTATCAATATGTAACATAGAGACAATCAGAGTACATGTTAAGATAAAGAGCAACCATATAGCGTACTATCATGTCGAGCAAGAAAATCCTCCCTATATATGTCAAAGCATCTACTACAATATACATCGTATGTACAGTAATGGCCTCTAGGGCATACATATAATTAACATAAATTACTGTGGGTATGCAAGAATATAGTTTTGTAATTTGTGGGCCACAGAAATAGGTGATGAAATCCTTTACCATATCTTGTTTGGTCGCTTACCCTTATATCTGTATTAAGATGCCCTTATATCTGTATTAAGATGCAAATGCGCAATCAATAAAAGAATATAAGAAAATCAATCAATCAATCAATCAATTATTTTTCGTTTAAGTTTTAAGCGCTGCAACAAATACGGGTTAGTTCTCTGTGCAATTGGTGGCAAATTGTGCAAAGAATCCTGCAGAAGATAGAAATATTAGAATGCGTCGGATTTGAGAAGAATGTGTAAGGAAATACGTACCGATGTGATTTTGGTTTAAGAAAAACCCTTTTTGAAGTGATCCGAGTCTTTGAATGTTCGCTTGCACGGATCAAACTACCCGGATCTTTGGCATTGTACTTCGCTAACGTTTTGCAATTGAATTTGAACCTTGCTCTGCACGATCGCTGGTCGTAATTCCGTTAAAACCTCAAAATTTCGGAAAATACGATATTTAGTGCCAAAAGCGATATATCTGCCGCAATTCCTGCACACACAAAATTATAAAAATCAAACAATACCACTAGAATACCAACAATGCACTGGACATAACACAAGAAGAAAAAATCCAAAACACCCTGATGGGGCCGGCGAAACTGGGCTTTTCACAAATGTCGCCGGCTAAATGCAGAGTATTTGTGCTCAAATTTTGTATGGCTCCTCCAGGCTAGTTAAATGTTCTTATGGTATACTTTGATTTTTAAATTAAATTTCAGGATGTTAGCAGGTTGTAAAGATAGAGAACAAAGTTAGAATTTTGTGTTTTGTTAGCGTTAATTCTTTTTTGAGTTAGTAGTCAGTTTGTTAGTACAAACCAGAAATAAAAATACCTGATGACTACCAAATCCCCGGCAACAGCGCCAAAAACTTGTTGGGGCATCATCCGCGTGCGCAAACGTGCATGTTTTGGAACTGGAATCGTTTTAAGGAAATAATGCGCATGCGAGCTTGAACTCGTTTTAAAATTTATAAACCGCAAGTGCACGGCGCGTTGTAGCGAGCCGGCAAATACGGGTTGATCCACAGGGAATTGTGTATTAGGTTTTGTTGCTTAAGGTTCAACAAGTAAGGAATAGGTTTGGTTTGTTACAAAAATAAAAATACGAAAATATAGAAAACAAGTTAAGAAGAAGTGGCAGTGGCTTTGGCTCGGATGGTTGAATCGCGGCGATATCCTTGACGCTCCCTTGATCGTGAGTTGTCCATCTTTGTGTCGATCCTGACGTGAAGCATGACTTGTCAAGGGGGTTGCGAAGCACAAGTCGTCAAGTTGTCGATATTCGACGTAAACATAAAACGAGTCCGTTTTGTTCACTTACCATTTGTATGTCCAAACTTAGGATATCAACACTAAGCATAAGGGTTAGCAAGTATACCACAACATCAAAAACACAAATTAGTGAGTGAGAGCAAATGATTTTAGTGTTAAGTGTGCTAAGTATTTATGATAGTATATGGTATATGAAACCAAGAGATTTGTCAAGTCACTCGATCACAAAATACCATATCTAAACTTAGCAAACTTAACACTAAATTGATTTTAACTTAAACATTGTGAAATGGGGAAAGAGAGTGAATATGGTATATGAAGAGGTTGCAAAGTAACCATGGTTTCAAAATACCATATCACATCAATACATGAAACAATCTTTAAGTTAGAATCACAAATATAAGCACATTAAACCTGAACAAGAGGAGGAGGAAGGCAAAGCCTTTCATCTCACATCCTCACCATCACCACAACTACAAAAGATTAGTTATACATAATGAAAAGAAAAGCAAGTAAAGAAACAAAGCAAAAGAACAAAGCAAAGAATAAAGCAATATTATTAACACTTGATATAGTTGAGATTGTTGGTTACTTGTTCAGCCTCCATAATGAAGCTCTCAAAAGAAAGTTTCAAAAGGGAAGAAGAAGAAGAAACCAAGTTAAAGCCCACACAACTCTCAAGCTAAACCAAAACTAAAAAAATGAAAATGGTATATACATATGGTCCTTGCTCTCTAATCTGTTCTGGTATTTATAGGCTTAACTCCAGAATAAACAAACAATATAGATGGACCAATGTGACTCTAATAAATATCCAAAAGAAAAATAGGGGCAAGAGGGACAAGGGGGCCGGTGATGCTAGGTTTTTGGGGAGTTTCGCCGGTCTTGGTCTAGGCATTGGGGCTCATATTGGTGAGGTGGTCTTGTGTGCTCTCTACTATCTACGTCGTGCTGTTTGATTTCTCTTTAAAAACCTAGTTTGCACTCAGAGATTTGGAGGAAAACTTGATACTTTATATCACATCAATACTTTTTGCATTTATCACACACTCACCCACTTGTGCCCACTTGCACAACATGTTGTGTCATGGCATCCCCCACCATGGTCCTAGGATCAAAAGGCCAGTGCACACATGTATTGTGTTGGACCAAAATTGTGTACACACGATCATTTGCAAAAGGGCTTCTTGAACATCGATCGGTTTTCTGTACTGATTGCAGTGTCGGCTCCCAAATATTATATCCATGATTTTGAGTGTGTTTCTAGTATTTTATCACGAATACCTGTAATCTGTATTTACTTAGCAGACACTGGTTAGTAATATCGATAAATAACAAAATAGATAATGAATGAGTGGTATTAAAATGCAGTTTTCTGTGATGAACAGCTACCTCATTTAGTTTTAACAATTTACTTTAAATGGTTAATGAGGTGGAGGATGAGGTGTGACTTGGCATTTATGGAAGCATGGCTCACTTGGTGACTCATGGTATGACTCATGGTTCACTATTGTGGCATACTTGATATTTGTTGCTGTGAGATATTTTTTGGAGGCTTGATTCATTCTTAGTTCATAACACTTAGCCATTTTTTCTTTGGTTGCTTCACACTCTTATCTCCTCCAAGTTTTGCTTCTTCTACCTCCACCCTAAGAGTCTCATGTGTTGAGAAAGCTAGGTGTTTGGAGATTAATTAATCCATCATTAGACTCTATATCCTCTAGGCTATCTAGTTTAGCGAACTAGGTACCCTAGTTACCTCGGCTATGAGGTTGGAGATCGAAATACAAATCCTCAGGTGGATCATCTTCGATGGAGGGAGACCGGCGATCAAGCTTGATCATGGTGGCCTCTAGGAGCTTAGGAAGATGGTAGAAGATCGAAGGAATCGGATCATTCGGTATAACCATTCTAAACTTCTTTATAGTTTGCTAGCTTTAGGTTTATGGTGGATCCGAGTTATAGGGTTGTTCTAACGCCAGTTTTGAAAATTTTTGTTCCGCAAACGGTCACAGTAGATGGCCAAGGCGCTGGCATAACCCAACATGGTATCAGAGCCAACCCATAAATCCTTATCTAGCAGTTTAAATGATGTTTAAAGTAACGAAACCGAAACAACTCCAAAACAATACGAACATTATTCAAGTTGTTGTCGATTTTTCAGAGTCTTCTAAAATTTTTTTAAACAATTGCAGAAGGCTATTAATGATGTAACTAGAACACCTACAAAACACGAGCCCCAAAATCCAACTTTTGGCCGGTGAGATTGCTTTAAAAACCGGCCTGGCCGGTCCTATAAGTGTTTTGGGACTTGAATTTTTTTGGGTGTTCTGGCCTCTTGAATATTGGTTTTCAGGTATTGTTTGTTTTTGCCCAGGTTGGATATTTTGTTATCTTATAGTTTTGGGCAATACAGAGTATTTAGAAGTCGCTATTTTAACACTGTTTATTAGTTTCAGTACATACATTACTATCTGCCATCATGAATGTCATTAGAGCGATATAACTCGTCTAATTGCTATATGTTCTTTTAGACGGGTTTGCGAACATGACATTCACGTTGATGTTCTGTGTTGTGCTGAGGTTGTGGTTAGATTGTCGTGGTGGATAGCCAGTGGTGCAATGATAGTTGTATAGTTCAGATTCATTTATACATTTGATATTGCGGGGCAAGGGTCCAACATGTGGACTGCCGTCTCTGCCAGTTTGTATATTATTTGTTTGGGGCATGACCGGATTGAGGTCGATGTCACTTTTGTATATATTATTTTATTTTTCTATACTAGGATTACCCCATGGAGGAGTGCTCAAATAGCCGGGTTCTAGAGGGCAAAAGGCCCTCATCTTATGGCGTTGAGACAAAGGGGCCTTATTCTAAAATTGGCAGGCTATTCATCGCACTCGTAGGGGGTACAGGATGACCCACAGAAGGGTGTTCAAGTTACCGGATTCCGTGAAGTGTTAGGTGGCCTATTCACTTTATTGATTGGGGTTGCCTCACTTCTGGGATTGGCGGGTAACTTGCCGCGCTCGTAGGGGTCCAGGTTTTCATTGCACAGGCTATCCACACGACTGGGAATGTCAGGTCTCATTTGCGGCTCAAATGAAACCCGAGGCTCCAAGATTATCCACCATTCTGTGTTGCTTGCTGAGATTATGTGATGTTGCTTATATCATGCCTGGGACGATGTTATATATATTTATATATACACTAGTAGATGTTGTATATGTTTTATTGGATATATGTATGCCCTAGAGGCTATTATATGATGGTTGATGTATTTATACATGTATATATATACAGAGGACATTCTTACTCGACATGATAGTATGCTATTTGGTTGCTCTTTATCTGACATGTTGACTTGATCATGCTTTTATTCATTTGCACATGTTGATAAAGCCCTGAGGATGTTTGCTTGACTACTGTGATTGTGATGCAGATCATACTAGTGGGACATGTGTAGTTTATAAGCATATCCTGAAATGTCCCTAGTCGTGGGTGTATCGATATGGGGCATCAATATTCCAGAGTAGACTAGTGTATACGAACTAGACCCATGAGATGAGCGATGGATGTTCCTATATCCATTGATGTTTGACATCGAGATCGTATACGGGTGCTCAGTGGAGACTGGATACACTGGACGGACTCACCGAGAACTCCTATATGGTATTATATATATCGTCGGATAGCAGTTCTCAGGTGACACTGGTACATGTTAGTCTGTAGACCCGAGATCGTCATAGAGTCTTAAGTGTTCTCCTACTGTACTTTGAATTCCACCCTACCACGGCTCTACTTAGTCGTGTAAACAGGTGGCTTTTGGGTACAGTCCCGAGACACATGGAGGCAATGAGCGATAGGAGGGGTTTTGTCTCTTCCGGTATTGGGGGTTGATGTTGCGCTGTGCGCGGTTGGCTATATCAGTAAGTCCTTGGCCAGGGCTGTTGAGATTTACTGATAAGTGTTATCAGTAGTTTCTCGATCTATTATAGACCATTCATCGGCACGACTTATTGAGTCATTGGGGTCGACGTTGCCATCCCTAGACTCGATATGCAGCATATCTGACGAAGAGACCGGACTGTACGGTAAGTGTTGCTGGTTGGCTTGACAGGAGTTTTACAGGCTCGCTTGTTTTTCTTTTGATCGCTCAATACCTAGGATCCGTTACGCACTGCTGGTGCCGCTGACGGTTTGTGGGTATGTGATATGATCACTGCCTACTGCTAGTGTATTGGCGAGTCTTAGAGTCCCACAATGGGGTTACCTAGCTCAGGCGAAACAATGTAGGGTGCATATGGGGATATGCGCAGGTGCTTGATTAAATGCGTGTATATGATACCGCATTGTAATCTGGCGTTTTCTATTGGTCGGGTCGTATGAGATATGACCGGATTATTAAATAAAGTGTTGGTTTAATAATGACTGTTTCACCCAATCAGAGCAAAGCTCTGTTTTAAAAATGAAGCGACGCTTCTGCTTCTCCTAATCAAAGCAAAGCTCTGTTCAAATTCCAAGATTTGGAATGAAGCGACGCTTCCTTACCCCCAATCAGAGCAAAGCTTTATTTCAAAATTCAAATTTTAAAAATTGAAGCAACGCTTCAGATCCCTTGCGCTCTGCGCTGCGCGCCACGTGTCAAACATAGGTGCACTAGCGCAGTTGCGCTGCGCTCTGCACCGCATGCCACGTGTCAAACATAGGTGCGCTAGCGCAGTTGCGCTGCGCGCCACGTGTCAAACACAGGCGCGCTAGCGCAGTTGCGCTGCGCTCTGCGCTGCACGCCACGTGTCAAACGCAGGTGCGCTCGCGCCAATTACGCCAGCGCTGAAATTTAAAGAATTCCCCACAGTTAGATCAAAAGATCTAATAATAATAATAAATTATTAATCAGAATTAAAATTCTGTTCTAAAAAGATCTTTCTAATCTTATTAAAATAAGAAGATTATCTTCTGTAAAACAGAAGCCTTAGGATCAATGATTCAACGGTGGGAAATATTCCCAAATCAATCAGAGAAAGATCACTTAAACTGATTTAACAAATCAATTGGCCCTATATAAAGGACCCAAGACTTCAAGTCGCAAAGAGAGAGAACCCTCTGCAAACTTTGAGAAAAAACTCAAAGAGATAGAAAGGCAAGCCTTTGAAGAAAGAAGATCATTTTTTTCATCTTTAAAGGTAAATAATTAAATTCTTGAAAGAACAGAGATGAAATCATCTCATTAAAAAAGAAGAGCCATCTTCTAAGAAGATCAAAGATCTAAGAACAAGATCAAGATCTTCAATAAAAAGAAAAAGATCAAAAAGATCTAATTATAAAAGATTAAAAGAAGTAATTTACTTCATTCACAGATCTTTTGATCTATAAAGGCACAGCCTTTTGATGAGAATAAGAACCTTGGTTCTTGAATCTTGAGGCAAAGCCTCTTTGGAAGAAAAAAAAAACTTGTTCTTTGATCTTAAATTGATCAAACTGCGCTCTGCGCTATTGGACAGTGCTTTGCACTCTTGAATTGCACCTTTGCGCTCCTTGGACTGGCGCCCTGCGCCAGAACGCGCTACGTGTCAACCACAGAACAGTTTGCGCTTTGCGCTTCTAAATATAGCGCACTGCGCTCTTGGACTGGCGCACTGCGCCAGAGCGCGCCACGTGTCACTCATTGGCACAGTGCACTCATAAAGCGCAGTGCGCTAACAGACTTGCGCTTAGCGCTGAGCGCGCCACGTGTCACTCACTGGCGCAGCGCACTTATAAAACGCAGTGCGCCAATAGACTTGCGCTTAGTGCTGAACGTGACACGTGTCACCTTCGCGGGCGCTAGCGCAATGCGCTCTTTGATTGGCGCAAAGCGCCTGACAAGCCATATGGCGCACTATCAGACCATTATTTTGCTCCTGACAAATGCTATGCATTATTAAATGGACAGAGCCCAAGTAAAGGCCTAATAGGCAGAACATAAGTAAAACTGTTAAACATTTTTAACTGGACTTAGCCCAATTCTGACCATAAGTCCTCAATTTAAATTGAACTGAGCCCAACTGCTCTTCCAATCAATTTATATCTGGTTCGAGGGTACATCTCTTTACTCCTCTGATATTTGTCGTTGTAATCCTTCAACGTCGTCAGAGAGGTGACGGGTCCCGACAACCACACATTACTACGGACTGTGGGGTCCTTAAACTCATGGACTATGATGTCCTTAACCTCGACCGTGATGTCTTAAAACTAATACCGGACTGTGAGGCCCATAAACTCATAGACTATGATGTCCTTAATCTCGACCGTGATGTCTTAAAACTAATCCCGGACCGTGAGGTCCTTAAATCCACGGACTATGATGTCCTTAACCTCGACCGTGATGTCTTAAAACTAATACCGGACCGTGGAGTCCTTAAATCCATGGACTATGATGTCCTTAACCTCGACCGTGATGTTTTAAAACTAACACCGGACTATGAGGTCCTTAAACTCACGGACTATGATGTCCTTAACCTTGACCGCGATGTCTTAAAACTAACAATGGACCGTAATGTCCTTAAACTAATTATCGACCGCAATGTCACTAAACTAAACAATAGAGCCCAATTGCTCTCTTGTCGGATCTACACGATCCCGTTAAGTTGATCTTAGTCTAAAATTAGACTAACGTGTCCTTAACAAACGTTTAAGTTGATCTTAGCCTCAACTAAGGCTAACGTTCCTTAAACACAAACCCCCCCAAACCCAAATCTAAGAAAGATACGGATTTAGACTAATCCACGCCCTACGGGCGACAACATAACTTAGTCTTCGTATACAATCCATGGGCAACCAAACACAAAACAAACACCCACGACACGAAGTGACCATATGGAGAAAGAGAAAGTTATTACCGCGATGCGGTAGCGTAATTAACTGCAGGGGCTTACGCCTGCAAGGAAGAGCGTCCCCACAATCAAAAACCCCTCAAACGAGGGGGAATCTGACGAAGTCTGCTACATCAGCCGCATCCATTTAAACCTTCGATACACGGTGCCATAAATCAACTTGGCATCTTCGGAGAAGTGGACGGATAGCACCAATTAGCATCTGCCCCCAGATTTAGGGAAGACGTCCAGTCTCCCGGCTTCCGGCGGTGAACAGATTCTGGCACGTCCGGTGGGACCTTTTCCTCTGTCCGCTCCACACTTCGTGTGTTGTGTTCATGAACCAATCACGGTTTGTTAATGGTTGCCTTTTGGTTTCAAGTTAGTAAGATTTGGTTTCTTTCTTGACGCAGAAAGCAAAATAGCAATGGCATCTATTTGCGTAAAGTGCTCTAACTGCAGCTGTAACCAGCGTCCTGCCTCAACTGGGGGCATAACCTACGGGCCCCTAGCGGCTTCCCTGTTCACGATGCCCGTGGAATAGGTCACTCAAGCCACTACAGGGTTGTTTTTCGGGACCATGCTCCCGCCAACGAGCTTCACCGCTCCTGTGCTGACACCGGAAGCTCCCAAGAAGTCGGTCTTTGATCGGCTTACACTTACTGCGGCCCCTCTCAACGGGTCGTCCAACTCCAGCTCCTCGGTCTTCTCCAGATTGGGCCAAAGTTTAGGGGGGTCCATGATGAAGCCTACACCTCCAGAGAAGGTTATTCCGAAAAGAGTAACCAACCCTGCTCCTGAAGTCGTCAAGGCGGCTTCTCCTGCCAATGGGTCGGTCTTTACAAGACTGACTGTCCCAACTCCCGCTCCTGCTACTCAAAGGACATCAGTTTTCAACAGGCTGACGCCAGCAACGGCCCCTCACCTGAACATGGGGCAAGACGAAGCCATCTCCATCACCGATCCAACTCCATCGGCTCGACACGCTCGACGTCGCTACTGGCGCCGGGTAAGGAAGGCCGGGGGCAACTCCCCTTCTGGGCTAACCCCACCAGCCCCAACGGTGGAAATTAATGCTGCTGTTCCAACCGAGAACAGTTTCGAGCTGCTGAATAAGGTGCGTAGGAATTCTCCTACCTCCATACTGTAAAGATCTCCTCCTTCGGTGGATAATGTTGCGGAAGCAAAGCCAGAACAGTCCCCTCAGCGGCTGTCCTCCAAGATCTATAAAAGTCTGGCAGCAGATCCGGAACTCAGTGGTTGATCAAGATTACCCTCGCCGGCAGAAAAGGGCGAAGGTTCGACAAGAAGAAAGCCATCCTGCCAAGCCACGAAAAGCTATCTGGGTGCCCACTGCAACGGCCCCCTCAACTTCAACCGCTCATAAGAGGAGAAGGCCAGAGAATATCTCCATGCCTGCGGCAAATGTCAAAGGCACTGAGCCCAAACGCCCTAAGTCTGGGGGCATGGTGGTGCATACCGTCTACATGGCATCCGGGAAAGAGGACAGTCGCGCTTCTACGGGCCACCGACCACTCACCCGATCCATAACAAGAGCTCAGGAACAGCAACAGCAGAAGCTCCAGGAGATGCTGACTGCAATGGCCGCACTCACCGGGCCAAAAGAAAGCCCGGAGGCGTCATCGGAACAACGTCACAAACACGAGACTGATGCTGAATTCCTTCGAAGAATGCTCGAAAAGAAGGACAAGGAGGCTGCGGAACAAGCGGCCAATATAAAGAAAATGGCTCTTCTGTTCCAAGACATGGTGGGTATGATGATCCAGCAGGACCCTCCAGCTGAAGATCCTCCGATTATCATCGAAGACGACAGAGGAGAAGCGTCAAATCCACCTCAGGCCCTTTCAGCAGCCAAGGAGGAAACTATCTCCAAGTCCGTCCTGGATGATTATATTGCTCAGCAAATACAAGTTCAACAGGCGAATGAAGCGGCTGGACAAGTTGTTAGAACTGGGCGACCGTATCCAGGTTGCTATGATCAGATAAAATACCCGCAGGGCTACACGATCTCGAAATTCCATGTCTACAAGGGGACATGCAATCCCCATCAACACGTCGCTCAGTTCAGGGCTCTTTGTGGCAATACCGGCGGCGATGATAAGCTCTTGCTTGGCCAATTCGTCGGCAGCTTATCGGAGACGGTGTTTGAGTGGTACTCCGAGCTTCCAAATGACTCCGTCAAAACTTTCGCAGAGATGGAGTTGCTATTCACCCAGCGATTTGCGAGTGCCAGCGAACGCACCCCAATAACGGCATTGATCAATGCAAGGGTGAAGCTGGGCGAAACTTGGGTTCAGTACGCAATCCGATAGCGAAATCTGTAGTCAAAGTGCGAACAGCGCATCGAAGAAGCACCGGCGGTAGGCATGTTCGTGGGCACCCTAGACCCTCATGCAACTATTTCACAGTTCATGATGTTCTTTAAACCGACCATGTTCCAGGCTTTAATCGATAAGCTAGCCCAGATGGATCAGATGGGTCACAGACCGTCTCCCCCGAAGCCGGAACCGCGGAACGACAAGGGCAAAGGGAAGGCAACCTTCGTTGCGAACACCCAACAGCAGCCCAATGTCCCAAAGCTAGCAGATCAACTAGAAGAGAGACGTCGCTATTACAATGAGAAAATGAAGCGTCCTTACTCATTCCCACGGGAAAAAACGAAGAGGTTGTTCGAGCTGGCGGTGCGCAACAGGCTTATCAATTTGCCGAATCCAAGTCGACCACCACAATCCAGCGAAGTGAATAATCCCAATTACTGCCTTTACCACCAAACGGTAAGCCATCCGATCGAGAATTGCTTCGTCTTTAAAGGATGGATCGAAGACCAGTACCTACAAGGCAAGTTTGCGTTGTCTGAGAAGTGGAAAGTAAACCCACCACAACCGCACATTCCTAAGAAGACGGACACATCGGGGGCAACATGCTCTTTTGTTGAAGAAGCTCCATGGGAGGTCGTGCTTTCAGCCAAAACCAAAAGGATGCTGAATGATCTTCAGACATGCCCGGCAATCAGGTGGAAGAACCCGCTGGAACCCGAGATCATCGAGGGGATGCTGAAGCCGCGCCCAACTCCAAAGATTGGTGGTGATAGCCAAAGCGTTCATGCTCAGCCGTCGAAATCTTCGAAAAGGAAGATTAAATCCAAGAAACCCGTGAAGCCTGGCGACAAACGCACGGATTTGCAGAAGCAGATTGACGCGCTGGAAGAGTACAACCAGAAGGCGCGAACCCCAATCACGCTTCAAGAGTTCCTCGGCCATGTCCTTGAGGACAAAGATGATAGAGAAGACTCGTCGGATGGATCTGAGAATTACGTAGCAAGTTGTCATGTGATCTCTCACTCGTCTCTAGACAATGAAAAAGCTCCTTGCACAGAGAGACCGGGGGCAGGCTCTGAGCCGAAACTTCTATGGCCGTCAGAAGAAATGATCGACGCCTTCCTGAATGAGATTCATCTGAAAAGTAAAGCCGATCGGGAGTGTGAGATGGCCATATTTGAAAGAGCCAAATGCCGGCGACTAGACGAAAGAGTCGAGACACTCCCGCCAAATCAAGAGACATCCGTCGCGGATAAAAACAAGTTCAAGACAAGGAAAAGGTTCGCTAAAGCTATATCTATAGGAATGAAGCTACCACCCTCTGAAGGAAACACTCCCGGTGAAGCAGAGATGCATCCTAGCTACTGCTCATATCATCGAAAGATTTCACACCCCACCGAAGAATGCGATACTTTTAAAAGATGGTGGCAGGGATATGTTGCTCACCGACAACATTTTAAGCGGATGAAACGCAAAACTCAGCGGGAGCAAAGAAGTGCGACTGAGGAGTATAAAAGAGATACCGGTAACTATCGCATGGTCAACACTGGGGGATCGCAAATTCTCACTTTCGAAAGCGACTCTGATGAAGAAATGGCTCTTGGCCCCCTCTTTAAAGAATCCGCATTGGGGAAGGAGGAAGAACCGAAGGCCTGTGAAAACATCCAGCTGCGTAATCGCACGCTTCCAGAAAAGAATCTCGGATCCACGAGTAAAAAAGATAAGGGAAAAGAAAAGGTCTCCGAGGATATAGCCCTGGACGACCAAGTCATGAAAGAACTGACCGCCAAAGACCCGCCAAAGAAGAGTAAGGTGGACTATAACGTTCTGGCGCACTTGAGGAAGTTACCCTCCCAGCTCAGTATTCTCGATGCTCTTTTACTATCCAAAGAAGCGAGAGATTCATTGATCAAGGCGCTACAAGAACCGGAGCAATTCCAAGCTTTTCTCGCCGAAGAAAAGATGAAGGACGAGCTGGAGGAAGTACACACAGCCGATATCACCTTCGGCGACGAAGACCTCCTCTTTGGAACGTGCGAGCACAACCGTCCCCTCTATATCTCAGGGTACTGCCACGATATAAAGATAGGCAAAATCCTGGTCGACAATGGGTCTTCCGTTAATCTCCTTAACGTGCGGGTGTTAAAGGAAATCTGCATGAGCGTCCAGCATCTCGCTCGTGATAAAATCACCATATCCGTTTTGACTCCCAATCATCGCGGACTCTCGGGTCTGTGATATTGACGCTGCGATTCGGGTTACTTGTCACGGATATTAAGTTCCACGTCATAGACGCCAAGACATGCTATAACGCTTTGCTCGGCCGGCCTTGGTTACACGAGTACAACATCATCCCTTCTACACAGCATCAGTGTATGAAATATTTCAAGGATGGCCTCGAGTATACCGTAACAGGAGAGCTGAATCCATTCTCCGTGAACGAAGTCCGCAAGTATGAAGATGCAAAATACTTCTTGCCAGATTTTGAAGACACGGAGAGATGCCACAAACCGGAGAACAAAGCTATCACCACCATTCCCCTCTTCGGGAGTGATACTGAAGAAGAGGAAGCGATAGTTTATTCAGGTCCACCCCAGCACAACAAGCCAGGACCGTCCGCTTCTATGTTGATCTTTGGCAGCGACTCAGAAGATGAGGTCCATGCTATATTTTCCGCTCGGCCTTCAATACAAACATTCATTGATGAAGAGCAAAGTTTGCAAGTTGTCATGGTTCCACCCAAATATCATAAAGAACTGGACGCGCTTGATACCTACAGTGTGGAAGAGCTGCAGACGTTCTATGTCCCTCCCAGGCGAGAAGGCGAAAAGGCGATCCTATTCTACCGCTCCAGGGAAACTAAAGTGGAGAAAGAAATCTGGCACGGCGCGGATCCTACACTTGACAGGCTTCAGCCCATCCGTCTGCCTAGATATTATACAGAAGGCTTGAAAAGGCTGTTGAAGCGCCAAGGGATACCCTTCAAACAGACCGCTCGAAAAGCCAAGTTCTATGACAGGGTCTGGAACGTTCCCGGAACTTAGCGCAAGTTGCCCAATGGGAGAATGGAAGCAATCGGGCTTGGATACGTTCGGTCCAAGAAACGGGAGCTACTCCGCGACTGCTATGTTGTACATGATTTTGATGAAGAAGGAGATGCTCAATGGGAGAGTGCTAATCCTGAACCAGAAAAAATCCCCGACGCAAAAATGCCCAGTCGTCATTCGAAGAAAAAATGGACAAGCTTATAAGAGAAGCTGGTCAAAAAGTTCGAGACGACCATAATCAAGAAATGACCCTCTATGAGAAAGCCAGGACGCAACGCCTTCTCCAACAAGCTGTGAAAAATGAAAATGCCCCTCCCTGTCAACCTGTTGTAAAAAAGGCCCGACGCAGAGGCAGAAACAAGTCAAAAAGCGGAAAAGGCATTCAGCAACGACAAAGCGGGACCAAGAAGTCACGCGAGCGGGAATCGAGCGGTCCGGATTTGTCCCTTATAAAGAAGATGAGTCGAGCATACTCTTTTGCTCAAGACAAGACAAAGAAGATACTTGATCTTGCCATAAGACATCAAATGATTATCCTCCCGGAGTCCAAACACCCCGAACAAACAGGCGAAGTCTCACAACCGAACTATTGCTCTTATCATAGGGCAATAGGACATCCTCTCGAAAATTGCTTCACCTTCAAGAACTGGGTCGAAAATCAGTATCAGCTCGGCAAGTTCGCTCTATCCGACAGTTGGAGGATAACTCTGCCATAAAAGCATGAACCCAAATCCACGAGGGTAGACCCAGATCCACATCGGTCTTGGAAGCGAGCTCGTACTTGTCATATGATAACACTATTAAAAGAAGAGCCTGAGGATAGGGATGATTTCCCCTGGTGCTTCGAAAACAATGATGACGAGGTGATCTCAGAGTTTCCACCGGCGCCAAAAGAGCTGGAAGATAGAATACACACTACTGCAGATAACCTCAAGAAGATTGATTTGGGAACGGCAAGTGACCCGCGACCTACATTCGTCAGTGAGCTGCTATCTGAAGAAAGGGTGGCTGCGTTAAAAGACGTGCTTATGCAGCATAGAGATTGCTTCGCATGGAACTATTCCGAAATGCCAGGATTAGATCCAGAGATTGCGGTCCACAAATTAACGATATCCCCGGACATCAAGCCAATCAAACAAGCACCGAGAAGAATGCGGCTCGAGCTTGAGATGAGAATCAACGCCGAGGTCAAGAAGCTGATTGACTCCGGCTTCATCCAAGAGGTTCAGTACCCTGATTGGATCGCCAACATCGTCCCGGTGATGAAGAAAAATGGGATAGTGTGCATCTGTGTGGACTTTCGGGATCTCAATAAAGCCTGCCCGAAAGATGACTTCCTAGTACCGGTCACCGAGCTGATGATAGACAATACGTCCACTCACGAAGTTTTCTCCTTCATGGACGGCTCATCAGGATATAATCAGATAAAGATGCATCCCGAGGACCAGAAACACACCGCTTTCCGAACGCCTTTAGGTATATTATGCTACAAGGCGATGCCCTTCGGTCTGAAGAACGCCGGTGCCACCTATCAGAGGGCTATGACGAAGATCTTCGATGTCCTTATACATGAAATCGTCGAATGCTATATCGACGACCTCGTGGTGAAAAGCAAATTATACGAGGAACATCTCGAGCATCTGAAGATCGTGTTTTAACGTCTTCGGCAATACAACTTGAAGATGAACCCTCTCAAATGTGCGTTCGGGGTATCCTCGGGTAAATTCCTAGGATTCATCGTCCGACATCGGGGTATCGAGATAGATCCGTCAAAGATCAAGGCGATCATAGAGATGCCCCCGCCGAGGACTCTTAAGCAATTGCGGTCTCTCCAAGGGAAACTCGCGTATATCCGGCGATTTATAGCCAATCTCTCAGGCAAATGCCATCCTTACAGTCACCTGATGAAAAAGGAGACCCTGTTCGTCTGGGATCACAAATGCCAAAGCGCACTGGACGAGATCAAGCGGTATCTGCAGAACCCGCCAGTGCTGGCTGCTTCGGTCAAGGGAAAGCCTCTCGTTCTTTATACAACCGCCCTCGAAGGTTCTTTAGGCGCGCTGTGGGCACAAGAGAACGACCAAGGGAAGGAGAGAGCTCTCTATTACTTGAGTCGAGTTCTTCTGGGGGCAGAAAGCAATTACTCTCCCATCGAAAAACACTGCCTGGCGTTAATCTTCGCGATAACGAAACTCCGGCACTATGCATTGGCGCATGAAGTCCGTCTTATATCGAAGGTGGATTCTCTCAAATACTTGATGTCGAAGGCCATATTAACGCGGCGACTCACTAAATGGGCCCTGCTTTTGATGGAGTTCTCAATAACCTATCATCCTCTTAAGGCAGTAAAAAGTCAGGCCATTGCCGATTTCCTCGCAGAACATCCGATACCGGCCGATTCTCCCTTGAATTGCGAACTGCCAGACAAACATGCGTTTGCCAAGATCGACGGTAGTGATGCCCGATGGGAACTTTATTTTGATGGAGCGTCTTCCATGAAGAAGCGCAAACAGAACACGCCCATAATCAAATCGGGGGTAGGCCTCATCTTCGTGACCCCACAAGGAGAGATAATGCGCTTTGCTTTCTCCTTAATAGAACCGAGGATAAACAATGAAGCCGAATACGAAGCTTTGATAGCAGGTCTCAAGATCGCCATCGACATGGGGATTGAAAACCTCCTTATATACGGAGACTCCCAATTGGTCGTCAGCCAAGTAAATGGCGATTAAAAAACGTGCAAACCAGAACTGGTGAAATATGGCGAGAGAGTATAGCAACTGCTGACTCAAATTCCCTCTTACACCCTCGAAAGCATACCGCGTGCGGAAAATAGCAAAGCAGATGCATTAGTCAAGCTTGCTAAAGAATTGGCTGATGAGAACCTCGATGATGTAAGAATCGTGGTACAAAGCCGTCGGGTTCTTGCACCGGAAGGAATATCTCCGGAGTCGTCCGAGGAAAAAGGAGCGACCAAGCAAGTGGCCCTGCAAATAAAAGACCAAGAAATGGTTGAGGATTGGAGAGAAGTCTTCATAGACTACTTCAATCCCCGTCGAACGCCTGAAGATGCGTTCTCAAAACATCAGCTCATGAAGCGGGCACTATCTTTCTCCTTCGTCAATGATACTCTGTACAAGAGGTCGTTTGATTCTCTGTGGTTGAGATGCCTGGGACCTGAAGAGGCGAAAAGAGTCGTCCAAGATGTTCACGACGGACTCTGCGGTTCTCACCAAGCAGGCCCGAAGATGAAGTTGAAGATCAAACGGATGGGTTATTATTGGCCCACGATGATCCAGGACTGCCTCGAGTATGCGGAGCAATGCCACTCGTGCCAGATCCATGGAGACTTTATCCACCAGCATCCAAATCCACTACACCCAATAGTGGCTAGCTGGCCGTTCGAAATGTGGGGAACTGACATAATCGGCCCTATCGAACCGCATCGTCCAGAGGACATCATTTCATTTTGGCGACAACTGATTACTTCTCCAAATGGGCAGAAGCAGTACCGCTGAGGGAAGTGAAGACGGAGAATATCCTCTATTTCTTCAAGATGCACGTTATTCATTGGTTTGGAACTCTGCGGCAGATCATCTCCGATAACGGGCCAGCCTACAGAAGCCACAAGATCAGCCGCTTCGCACAACATAGACTGGAGATACTCTTCAGTTTATAATCCCCGAGCCAACGGTCTAGCTGAAGCTTTTAACAAGACCCTGACAAAGATCGTGAAGAAGACGGTGTTCCGAAATAAGAAGGACTGGCACGAGAGACTGCATGAAGCTCTCTGGGCATATCGAACTACGTTCAAGACGGCCATGAACACAACGCCGTACGCGTTGGTATTCGGTACAGAAGCGGTACTCCCCCTCGAGATAGAATTACCCTCTCTACGATTGGCAGTTCATTACGAGCTAACGGACGAAGAGAATGCTCACCTTCAGCTTGAGGAGCTCGATGCCCTTGATGAAACCCGGCTCATAGCGCAACAAAATCTGGAGGCTTATAAAGCATAGATGATGAGCTCATACGAAAGATTGACTAGGCCGAGGACATTCCGCCAAGGTGAACTCGTGCTAGTGGTCAAAAGACCTATGATCCCCAATCGTGTCAAGCGGGGAAAATTCGAGCCGAATTATGAAGGCCCATACATCATAGACAAGGTCTACCAGGGTGGAGCCTATCTACTCATGGACATGCATGGTGAAAGACCTTTCAGGCCAATAAACGGTCGCTTCCTGAAGAAATACTGTTAGTTGTATGTATGCCCTAGAGGCCAGTATTGTACAGATGATGTATATTATATTGGATGCTTGGACATATATAGAGATGACTTTCTTGCTCAATATGATAGTATGCTATCTGGTTACTCTTTATCTTAACATGTACACTAGTCTCTTTATACTGTCTTATAGTTACATGTTGGTAAAGCCCTTAGGATGTGTACTTGACTACCTGGTCTATGATACAGATCATACTAGTGGGGACATGGTAGTCCATAAGTACATCCTTCAAGGTCCCTAGTCGTAGGTGTATCGAGACGGGGCATCGATATACCAGAGTAGACTAGCGTATACGCTTCTCGACCCATGTGATGGGCGATGGATGATCCCATATCCATTGGTGTTTGATATCAGAGATGGTATACGGGTGCTCAGTAGAGACTGGGTACACTGGACGGACTCGCCGAGAACTCCCAGATGGTATTATACCTCACGTCAGATGGCAGTTCTCAGGTGACACTTGTACAGGTTAGTCTGTAGACCCGAGATCGTCATAGAGTCTTGTGTGATTTCCACTGTGCTTTGATCTCCACCTTACCACGTCCATGAGGGCGTGAAAAACGGTGGTCTTTGGGCACAGTCCCGAGTCACATGGAGGCAATGAGCGATAGGAGGGGTTTCGTCTCTCCCGGTATTGGGGGTTGATGTTGCGCTGTGCTCGATTGGCCGTAACAGGGAAGTCCCTGGCCAGGGCTGATCAGAGATTTGCTGGTAAGTGTTACCAGTAGTTTCTCGACCCGTTACGAGCCTCACATCGGCACGACTTATCGGGTTATTGGGGTCTGACGTTTACCACCCCTAGACTTGATATGCGACGTATCAGACGAAGAGACCGGACTGTACGGTAAGTGTTACTGGTCGGATTCGCAGGAGTGTGAGCGGGCTAGCTCGTCGATCTTCTGATCGCTCAATACCCGGGTGGCCGTTACGTTTAGCAGACCGCTTGCGGCTTGTGGGTGCTTGATATGATCATCATCTGCTACCGGCGTATTGACGAGTCTTTAGAGTCCTACACAGAGGTTTCCTGGTTCAAGCGAAACGAAATAGGAGCGCATATGAGATATGTGCAGGACCGAGAATAATGCGTGTATGTGATACCGCATTTCATTCTCGCGATAAATGTTTCGATTGGTTATATTTGATATGACCTAGTTATCGAATCATTGATTCGATAAATCGATACATTGAATACTAGTCGGTTATGTGCGACATGACCGGATCATTGAATCAAATGTTGATTTAATGATTTAATGTATAATTATATATTTGATATATTACTTTGCATTAACTAGTATTGGTTCACTTTATACGGATTTTCTCACTTGATGCACATAGTATATGTGATATGCTTTTGTGCACTTTTTTGTATCATGTTTGATGATACTTGATCATTTAGTTAAGTATATAGAATTAATCCATGGTTATTTTGATAATTAGGGTTTTGCATATTCGTTCATTTATTTATTTGTTTATTTATTTATTTGGAAAAGATAAAGATAAGAATGGTGGCTTTCTTTGTCATTAGTTGAAACTTCATGAAGCCTTGACTTTTGTAACCATCCTTATCTTCATGCTTAACCCTAACCCATCCAAGTGACCATGGTTGATTCTCTACACTTAACCCTAGTTTAAGTTATGATAAGTATTCATTTTCTATTTCTTTTTAATAGAACTTATCATAACTATCTTCATCTTCTTCTTCTTCTTCAAGCTTGCTACTTTAATGGCAACTTGAGCAAAAGTGAGTAAAATCCAATTCCAAAGAGAACCCACCTCCTATTTCTTCACCCTCTACCTCTTGCCAAGTTGTTTTGGGTGTTTACTTCACAAGTTTCACAAGTTTGTGAAGTCGGAGCTTGAACTTGCGATGCCTCGAGGTAGATCGTCTTTGACACAAAGCCGACGACCTAGCTTGCCCGTTTCTCCGATGAAGCCAAAGTTCGAGTTTGGGAATCGAGATGGACAGCGAGAGGATGCCTTCGTGGAGCCAAGGAAGAGGATTACCGGATCTACAAAGGTTGTAGCATCTAACCTATAGTTAATTTGTTAACTAGTTTTATATTTCGCCTAGACATCTAGCAACGATCCGTTAACTAGGGTTTCTCGGCACCATATTTTTTAAATTTGGCATGTTCGATGCCTTGTGAGACCTCTATAGGGTGCCTAGGAACCTTTCAAATACTACGCTTGACAAGTCATGGCCTAGGTCAATGATAGATGACAACGACTATGTCCGCTCGCTATCTTCCTAAGTCAAAACTTCGTAGGTAATAGCCGGCTTCCTTTACAGCGGACCGAAACGTCCTTAAACTAACAACGGACCGAAACGTCCTTAAACTAACAGCGGACCGAAACGTCCTTAAACTAATAACGGACCACTATGTCCTAAAACTAGCTGTTGACCGAAATGTCGAGAAATTACGGCGCATTGCTGCATCCCAAAGCGGATAAAAAGAAGAAGAAAAAAAACGGTATGTCCATAAGCAAAATGTGCACGGATGAAAACCCGAAAGGGCTCCGTGAGTAGAAACAACAGGGCTACCGGCGAGTCTTGTGAAAACCCAAATGGGCGCAACCTCGTTAGAAAAAAAAGAAAAAAAGAGAAAAACGGTATGTCCATAAGCAAAATGGGCATGGATGAAAACCCGAAAGGGCTCCATGAGTAAAAACAGCAGGGCTACCGGCGAGTGTTTGTGAAAACCCGAAAGAGCGCAACCTCGTTAAAAGACACTTACAGGGTCCTCTCGACCTTGTGAGGAGAAACCACCTGCGTGAGATCCTTATGACTCACAAGGGAGCAACACACTTAGGGATCCCCACGATTCCTAAGGAGAAATTACACTTGGGAGATCCTCACGACTCGTAAGGAGAATCATCTTATGAGACCCTCACGGCTCATAAGATTTGAAAGTATTAAGCTACAGAGACCTGAACCTGTTCTTAAGCAACCCCCACAACCTTCGATACTGCCTTACAAGCGGCTTAATACTGACCCTTGTATACAATCCACAGGCGCGAATAAACATTTCCCTAACCAAGTCCCATCCGTGACTAGGGATATGTTCGCACGATGAGCAACTCTTGTGAGGCCTCTCGACTTATAAGGAAAAAACACTCTTGTAAGTGTTAGTTGTATGTATGCCCTAGAGGCCAGTATTGTACAGATGATGTATATTATATTGGATGCTTGGACATATATAGAGATGACTTTCTTGCTCGATATGATAGTATGCTATCTGGTTACTCTTTATCTTAACATGTACACTAGTCTCTTTATACTGTCTTATAGTTACATGTTGGTAAAGCCCTTAGGATGTGTACTTGACTATCTGGACTATGATGCAGATCATACTAGTGGGGACATGGTAGTCCATAAGTACATCCTTCAAGGTCCCTAGTCGTGGGTGTATCGAGACGGGGCATCGATATACCAGTGTAGACTAGCGTATACGCTTCTCGACCCATGTGATGGGCAATGGATGATCCCATATCTATTGGTGTTTGACATCAGAGATGGTATACGGGTGCTCAGTGGAGACTGGGTACACTGGACGGACTCGCCGAGAGCTCCCAGATGGTATTATACCTCACGTCAGATGGCAGTTCTCAGGTGACACTTGTACAGGTTAGTCTGTAGACCCGAGATCGTCATAGAGTCTTGTGTGATTCCCACTGTGCTTTGATCTCCACCTTACCACGTCCATGAGGGCGTGCAAAACGGTGGTCTTTGGGCATAGTCCCGAGTCACATGGAGGCAATGAGCGATAGGAGGGGTTTCGTCTCTCCCGGTATTGGGGGTTGATGTTGCGCAGTGCTCGATTGGCCGTAGCAGGGAAGTCCCTGGCCAGGGCTGATCAGAGATTTGCTGGTAAGTGTTACCAGTAGTTTCTCGACCCGTTATGAGCCTCACATCGGCATGACTTATCGGGTTATTGGGGTCTGACGTTTACCACCCCTAGACTTGATATGCGACATATCAGACGAAGAGACCGGACTGTATGGTAAGTGTTACTGGTCGGATTCGCAGGAGTGTGAGCGGGCTAGCTCGTCGATCTTCTGATCGCTCAATACCCGGGTGGCCGTTACGTTTAGCAGACTGCTTGCGGCTTGTGGGTGCTTGATATGATCATCATCTGCTACCGGCGTATTGACGAGTCTTTAGAGTCCTACACAGAGGTTTCCTAGCTCAAGCGAAACGAAATAGGAGTGCATATGAGATATGTGCGGGACCGAGAATAATGCGTGTATGTGATACCGTATTTGATTCTCGCGATTAATGTTTCGATTGGTTGTATGAGATATGACCTAGTTATCGAATCATTGATTCGATAAATCGATGCATTGAATACTAGTCGGTTATGTGCGACATGACCGGATCATTGAATCAAGTGTTGATTTAATGATTTAATGTATAATTATATATTTGATATATTATTTTGCATTAACTAGTATTGGTTCATTTTAAACGGATTTTTCTCACTTGATTTACACATTGTATATGTGATATAATTTTGTGCACATATTTGTATCATGTTTGATGATACTTGATCATATGGTTAAGTGTATAGAATTAAACCATAGTTAACTTGAGATTAGGGTTTTGATTATGCATTTATTCATTTATTTGTTTATTCATTTATTTGGATAAACTTTAAGATGAAAATGGTGGCAATTTTTATTTCATATTGAAGCTTCATGAAGCTTTGACTTTGCTAACCATTCTTGTCTTCATGCTTAACCCTAACCCACTCAAATGACCATGGTTTATTCTCTACACTTAACCCTAGTTAAAGTTATGATAAGTTTGTATTTTCTTTTCATTTTAAAAAAGAACTTATCATAACTATCTTCATCATCTTCTTCTTCCAAAAAAGAAAAAGCTTGCTACTTTAATGGCAACTTGAGTTCTAGTGAGAGAAATCCAATTCTAAAGTGAACCCACCTCCTATTTCTTCACCCTCTACCTCTTGCCAAGTTGTTTTGGGTGTTTTCTTCACAAGTTTCACAACTTTGTGAAGTCGGAGCTTGAACTAGTGCAACCTCGACGTAGATCGTCTTTGACACGAAGCCGACGACCTAGCTCGCCCGTTTCTCCGATGAAGCCGACGATTGGGTTCGGGATTCATGATGGACAGCGAGAGGACACCCACGTGGAGCTAAGAAAGTGGAAATCCGGATCTACAAAGGTTGTAGCTTCTCACTTCTACTTAAGTAGTTAACTAGTTTTGTATTTCGCCTAGAATTCTAGTCCAAGATCCGCGTTAGGGTTTCGCGGCACCCATAATTTTTGAAATTGGCATGTTCGATGCCTTGTGAGACCTCTATAGGGTGCCTTGGAACCTTTCACTGGTATCAGAGCCTAGCTAGAGCCTTAGACGAAGTCTAGACGGAGTTTGAAAGCCGGACGAACCGAAAACCTAACCCCAAAATAGCTCTCTGGACTTTTTCTAAAAAATGGGATTTTTGTCAATTAAAAATATGCAGAAAATCAAGCAGGATGTTATTTGAATTACTGTGAAATACGAGGGCCTAAGTCAACTCTTCCACTGCGGAACCGCGGCACGTGCTATGCATGATGCGGCGTTTCCGCGGCCGTACTATTCCTTTGGCTAATGATTTCTGCACAGTAACTCATATAACAAAATGCTATATTATCTGGGATATTTTTATTGTGACTCTACAGAAGAGTATTCTGGGGTACTATTGGGAATCAGTGTTTCGACCGGATTATCAAATTTCGTCTTTGTGTACTTCCGGATAATTTAAAGAATATGTTAAAAAGTTCGACCGGATATAAATACCCAACTTTTCCCCTGTCGGGAAATTTCCAAGTGTTGGATTTTTCCGTAGTTTAACGACGTTCTATGTAGTGCAAGTAACGCGATGGACCCTCTAGAAGACAACAAACCTTAACTCGATTATGTGACCGTCTTGAACTGCCCTTTGAACCTTCGGGTTTGGGGCAGTACGGCGTGCCACATGTGAGGCGTTGGCTTGACCCTTCTACGGCTGGACCGTTGGTACTGAGGCACGAACTGAATGTTGTTAGACTTATTTCATGTGTTGAGCTGTATCGGGAAAACTTGGGTATTCGACAGTTCGATCGGAAAGTTTAACATTTTCTGTTTATCTGGAATGTGATACAATAATTGGAATTCACAAACAGTTATGAGATAACTGAATGAATGTTAGAAATTTAGCAGTTTAGTCCCATATGATATTGAAAAGAGTTTTCGATAATGAGACTAAAATGCGGGATTTATATCTGTTAGGCATGTGATGTCTAAGTATTTCATTTGATTAGGCATGCGATGTCTAAAGTAGTTGCGGATTCCAGTTGTTGTAGTTTTACACTTTCTTTTCTGTGACCGTAAGTGTAGTATGTTCATATCGCCGGTTTCGTTGCTATACGTCAACAACAATTGGGGTATGCATACTTACTTACGTTGATGACATGTGATGTTATGTGTTGCTGGATATGTTATATTGGATCGTCGTGTTCGAATAGCCGGGGGGTTTTTATGTGAGATGAGTGTTTTTCATTTTCATTCATGTAAAAAATTGTATGTAATATTCTTTTATTTGGGGCACTTCCAGGTAGCGGAAGTTGTCACCCTTTGTATATTATTTACTTTTCCGCATTAGGATAGACCCAAGGAGGGGAGCACAAGTAACCGGGTTCTGGGGTCCAGTGGGAGACCAACTCGAGGAGTCGAGTCCGGGTCTCCTAACCCTAGAATTGGCAGGGTTGCTTGCCGCTCTCGTAGGGGTCTAGGGGTGTGGGATTGGCTATTCATCACGACCGTGGAATCCGTGTTTTATACTGGCTCGTATTGAAAACACGGACGTCCTAGTATATCAAATATTTCATATGTTTATTCTGCTGCGATATCTGTGTTGTGACTCTGTGATGGATATAGTATATAGTATATATGATATATTATATAGACGTTACTTATGTTTTTGTTGGTGTATATGCCCTAGAGGCTATTACTGTATCATACTAGTATGTATATTACTTAATGGAAGCTTGGGATATTCACAGTTGTACAGACAATCTTGCTCAATATAGTAGTATGCTACTTGGTTTGTCTCTGCTTTAATGTGTACTTGTGTGTTTATTTATTATATCACCTATACGCATTAGTAGAGCCCTTTGGATCTTTGCTTGATTACCGGCGTTGTGATGGCGATCACACTCGTGGGGGCTGGGTAATCTACAAGCACATCCTTATACACGTCCCTAGTCATGGGAGTATCGAGATAGGGCATCGATACTCCGGAGTAGACTAGCGTATGCGCTTCTCATCCCAGCACGGGAGACGGTCTGTCCCACAGCCGTCGGTACGTCGTACTTGAGATAGTATGCGTGTGCTCGTTAGGTTACGAGTACACTGGACAGGACTCGTCGGGAACTGATGGTTGGTATTATACCTATCGTCAGTTATCAGTTCCCAGGTGACATGAGTACAGCTTAGTCCGCTGACTTGACACTGTCACTCCGCCTCGAGTGTGTTCCCACTGTTCTTTGATTACTACCCTACCACGGCTCTTCTGAGTCGTGCAAACAGGTAGTAGTTGGGAGCAGTCCCGAAGCACTTAGAGGCAGTGACGGTTAGACAGGATTCGTCTCTCCCGGTATTGGGGGTTGACATCGCGCTGTGTCTAGGAGAGCCATTACACAAGTAGTCCCTGGCCAGGGCAAGCGAGATATACTGGTAGGTTCCAGTGCTATCTCAGGGTGTTCTGGGCTTCACTCCGGCACGACTTGTACCGCTATTAGGGGTCTGACGCTTGCCGCCCCCTAGGCCCGACATGCGATGTATCAGACGAACAGACCGGACTGTATGGAGAATGTCACATTCAGACTCAGTAGGAGTTCAGATGGGGTTCACCTCGTCAGCCTTCTTGTCGGCATCTACCTGGGGATCGTTACGCACAGCTAGTGCCGCTTGCGGTCTGTGGTTAAACCCACTGCCAGCGTAGTGTCGAGTCTTTAGAGTCCCACACAGAGGGTATTCGCCTCTGGGCAAAACAGAGTAGAGGTCGCATGGTTTTGCGGCAGGGTTCGTTCTCATCCGCGCACTTGTGCACGTTTTGGAGTCCGGACGGATTATACTGGCAGGCTCTGGTTTGAGCCAGATACTGGTATATGTTTTGGGGTTGCTTTTATATCTCGGTATTCTTGTTCCTCGGGACGAGAATGCAGGTGTGTATGCACAGTTGCTTGAGGCGGAGGATGAGATTTTTCATTAGGGTTTCGGAACGGGTGCGTATGCACAGTTGACAGTCATCATTTTCCAAACCCTAATGGATTTATAAATTATCTATTAATAATAGTAATTAAATGAGAATTATGTTATGGTTGATTTTGTTGACTTGTTGACCATGGTTGACTTGTTGACCATGGTTGAATGTTGACCACCATCATGCTTTGAAAGATACTCCTTGATTCATGCTTACATTTCATTTAATGAAGCATGATAGTGGTCATTCCAAAACTACCATCAACTATTCTCATTTTGAATTATTATTATTTAGATAATTCTTTTTCTTTTGGCATTATGGTTGCAAGAAAGAAAAAGATAGCTCATTCTATCATAACCTCTCTCTCTCCTCATTTCATCTTCTTCTTCCTCAAGCTCAAGGTGATTCCTTCTCATGTGTTGAGAATCCATCACCTTGAAAAGAAAGCACTCCATAGATACTCTCTACTCTCTCTAGGGTTCAAGGTTTAGCAAGCCGGAGATCCTAGTTCACTCAAAGTTCGAGGAAGAGCCCAAAGGTCGAACCCTCGAGGTGGATCCATCTTCGACGGAAGAAGGCGACAAGAAGAGAACCATCAACCTCTACAAGGTTTAAAGAAGAAGGAGTTCAAGTTTAGGTATAACCATCTTCCATAGTAGCTAACTCTCTTTAGCAAGTTTGCTAGTTTAGTTTAGCAAAGATCCGGCTTTTACGGTCCATGTTACAAAGTTTAGAAAAATTTTGATTTACCGTTTCCGCAACCCCGAAAGTACCGGGAGAGGTAACGTGGACCTAACAGTGGTATCAGAGCCTAACTAAACTTAAACTAGCTTGGTAGCGAAGTGTATGGAAGTTCGAAACCGAAAAATCGCAAAACCGGAAAAACTAAAACCCTAAGTTTCTGTTGAAATTTTTTCTGCTCTAAATGAAAAACTTTATACTTGTAAATTTGGCTCAGGGTTTTGTGTGAACACCCAAGAAAAACGATGCCCTAATTCATTCAAACCGCCGCGGTTCCGCGGCACGAGGTAGGCATGTGCCGCGGAACCGCCGCCGTTTGTTGTCCTCTCTGCATCGTTTTTCGTGCAGTGTTCTTCTGGTGGGATTTTGGGATTTTTCAGATATATTATATGTGCCCAGATTTTCCAGAACAGAAATTTACTTTTGGGGTCCTATAATTCCGTATTTTTTTTTCGAACTTCGCTACACTTTGGCTATGTTGGTTATATCTGTGATGTTTGCATGTATTGAACGTCGGCTAATCGCTATAAGACGATTGGTCGGGGTTATACATGATCTGTGTTTGATATTGGAATGTGTATATGAATGTGTTGGACTGTCGCGGGTGAATAGCCGGGGTGGATGTGAGATGAGCTTTTGTTTTTCTTTCATTCATTGTAAATGTAAATTGATGTAATAATATTATTTTTTTGGCCGCACAACCGGGTCGGGATTGTAGCCGTCATTGTATAATTCTTTTTACTGTTTTTGCTTCTAGGATAGACCAATGGAGGGGTGCACAAACTGCCAAGTACTTGGCGGGTAGTTTGCCGCACCCGTAGGGGTCTTGGGTGGGGTATTTGGCTATTCACCGCGACCGTGTAATCCGCTTTTCGTTGCAGGCTCGAAAGGATTGCGGATTGCTAGTATATCCAATGTATTCATCAATGATCTGTAATGTCTATCATTGCTTTCTATTTAGGCGTTGCTTATGTTTTACAGCCGCGCTAGCCCAGCCCCCGCTCTGTCGTTAGTTAAGTAACCTAACGAGTGATGACGGGACCCCGTGGCGAATGCGAATGGCATAAGCGTACGTCATATTTTGGTTGTTTTCTGCAATGGTAGGATTAATTGATGGGACGCATTAAAAGAACTAATGCAAGAATATCACGCATTAAAAGAACTAATGCAAGAAAATAAACCTAAAAGACGTTGTTGGAACAAGTTTTTCAAAAAGCTGTTATTACAAGGACGTTCATCTTTTTGTTTTGCATCGAGGTATTCGGTTATGAATGCCCAGCACCTCAATCGACGAGGCAAGGGCCGAGATCCCCTCATCGGGAGTGACCCCTTGGACAAAAGGTTTTGCGTCAGGGTAATAACTTCACTATAGTCGATTATTCTTGCTTTGCATCGAGGTATTCATCTTACGAATGCCCAGCACCTCACTCGACGAGGAAAGAGCCGAGATCCCTTCACAGGGAGTGACCTCTTTAGCAAAAAGTTTTCGCCACTATTTTTCAAAAGAATACCAGGTTCCTTCAACGATATCAAGTTCATTACGTTAACGGGTTTTTCGCCAAAAACCCAGCCGTAGCCCTCCGTCATTTCTTACAAGTAACACTTAGTATTCGTGCTGCGTTTGTTGACTCCGTCAAGGCGTAGTGTACGGTAGCTAAGTGCTGCTTGTTTGTATCGGTATATAGGATTGATTAGGACAGTCGTATAACCTTGTTGACTCCGTCAAGGGTTATGCGGGTGGGTTTAATGCAATCCAGATAATGACAGGTTGAACTTGACCAGGACTTTTTGATTTGTTGACTCCGTCAAGATCACTTGGGTCCTAGGGGCAAAAACCACATCGGGAGTTTCAAAAGTACTGAAACTTGCAGATTTAGCATACCTTCTGGAGTGTGGTGACTAGAGTGGATTCCATCTAGGTTATCACACAATGACAGTTGGATCCCGATCCCACTGATGAGTTGGATTACTCTCGGGAGGTTATTTCACTTAACGATCAATGCTATAAACCTAGTAGGTGTCAAGAAAGGTGTTAGAGGGGTTACGCCCCCAGGGAAAAGAGGTTCTTTAATTAAGGAACTTCGCGAAAGCGTTGGAAAACCTCCCTCGAAGTACCAACACTAGTCTGGCTGAAAGGTTAAGCAAGTATTGTGACGTGAACTAAAACCCGGCTAGTTCTTCTTTTAAAGAGGTTTTAAGGAGAATTTGAGTAAACAGTGGGAGACATCCTGGTTAGATAAATTAATAAACCAATCTAATCTTGCAAGAGCATACGCTGAGTGTTTCTTTTCTCTCTCTCTCCAGGCAGCAACCTTTTCACGCCCTAATCAAGATAATAAAATGTATCGCTTGACCGATCCGAATTCTTATTCGGGACTGGGGAAAGTTGGTTCAGCTCTAACTTATGACAAAAGTCATGAGTATGAGATTGGGAAAGGGGATTGTATGGATTTCCAGGATACCCAGTTGAAGAAGAAGCATGGTTTTGCATCTACTTCAGGTATTCTTGTAATTGAGAACTGTTTTACGGTCAGCCCTACCTCCTGGGTACTTGATACCGGATCAGGATCTCATATCTGTAATTTATTGCAGGGACTGAGAAAAAGTAGGAAAGTTGCACCGGGTGATATGTCGCTCAGAGTAGCGAGCGGAGCACAAGTTAATGCGGCAGCCGTCGGTGAATATCACCTAGTATTGCCAAATGGCAAGACTATGATTTTGAACGATTGCTACTATGTACCCTCCATGGTTTGCAACATCATATCAGTTTCTTTACTCGATAAAGATGGATATAACTTTGTTCTTGAAAAGAATATCATGAACATTTACCTTGATAAGGTACTGGTTGCAGAGGGTACACTGTGTAATGGTATCTACGTTCTAAATCAGAATACAGTTCTCAACATACAAAACACACGCAAGAGGAAGAATTCAGATACGAATGAATCCTACTTGTGGCATTGTAGACTTGGTCATATCGGAGAGAAAAGACTGAGTAAGTTGCATAAAGATGGACTGTTGGATACGTTCGAGTTTTCATCTTATGAAACTTGTCAGTCTTGTCTCAAAGGGAAGATGACCAAATCTCCGTTCACCGGACATGGAGAAAGAGCAGCAGAGCTCTTGGGACTCATACATAGTGATGTATGTGGTCCGATGTCTATACATGCAAGGGATGGGTTCTCGTACTTCATCACATTCACTGACGATCTCTCTAGGTTCGGATATGTGTATCTGATGAAACACAAATCTGAAGCTTTTGAGAAATTCAAGGAATTCAGAAAGGAAGTAGAGAACCAGATTGGCAAAAGTATCAAGATCCTCCGGTCTGACAGGGGAGGGGAGTACTTAAGCACGGAATTCCTAGATTACTTAAAAGAGAATGGTATTCTCTCTCAGCTTACTCCTCCTTATACACCACAGCACAACGGTGTTTCGGAGCGGAGGAATCGTACCCTATTAGATATGGTTCGCTCCATGATGAGTAGTGCTGAGTTGCCTCTTTCATTTTGGGGACATGCGCTTCAGACAGCGGCATACCTATTGAACTATGTTCCATCCAAATCAGTGCCTAAGACTCCATATGAAATATGGAGTGGAAGAAATCCGTATCTTAAGCGATTTAAGATATGGGGTTGTCCAGCCTATGTGAAAACACAGAAACCGGACAAGTTAGAGGCACGATCAGTTCTCTGTAAATTTGTGGGATATCCTAAAGACTCACTAGGATATCTGTTCTACGACACTGAGGAACAGAAGGTGTTTGTATCTCGCCACGCCACCTTCTTAGAAAGGGAGTTTCTTGCAAAAGAAACTAATGGGAGTTCGGTAGAACTGGAAGAAATTCAGCGACCACAAAATGTAACTGAAAATTTAGAGGAACCGCTAGATTCTATAACCCCAGACGAACCTCAGCCACTCCGCAGATCTGGTAGGATTTCTCATCCGCCCGAGAGATACTACGGTTTTCTTATAGACGGGGATCGAGAGGATTGCATCTTGGAAGAAGATGACCCTACCAGTTTCAGGCAGGCCATTATCAGTAGGGACTCTGATAAGTGGCAGGAAGCAATGCAATCTGAAATGGAGTCGATGTACGCCAATAAAGTGTGGACCATAGATATTGCTCTACCTGGGGTAAAACCCGTTGGATGCAAATGGATCTACAAAAGGAAACTTGGTGTAGATGGGCAGGTGGAAACCTATAAAGCTAGACTCGTTGCAAAAGGTTTTCGTCAAAGACCTGGTTTGGACTATGATGAAACTTTTTCTCCGGTGGATATGCTCAAATCCATTCGAATCCTACTTGCCATTGCTGCCTTCCATGACTATGAAATCTGGCAGATGGATGTTAAAACGGCTTTCCTAAACGGTTGTTTGGAAGAGTGCGTTTACATGGATCAACCAGAAGGTTTCGTAGACAGTGGGAGCAGCGGAAAGGTGTGCAAGTTGCTTAAATCCATTTATGGATTAAAGCAGGCATCGCGGAGCTGGAACATCTGTTTTGATGAGGCAATCAAGGAATTTGATTTCATCAAGAACGAAGATGAACCCTGTGTATATAAGAAGATTGTAGGACGAACTGTCGTATTCCTAGTCTTGTACGTGGACGACATTCTTTTGATAGGAAATGATGTTCCTATGCTACAATCGGTCAAGCTATTTTTGTCACAAAGGTTCTCCATGAAGGACCTGGGTGATGCCTCGTACATTCTGGGGATCAAGATCTATAGAGATAGATCCAAGAGACTATTGGGACTTTCGCAGTCCAGGTACATAGAGACCGTACTAAAGAGATTTAGTATGGAGGGTTCCAAGCGCGGTAACATACCCGCATTGCACGGAATTACCCTCTCCAAGAAGATGTCTCCTAAGACTGACGAGGAGAGGGTTCGTATGAGCACTATACCCTACGCTTCGGCGGTAGGATCTATAATGTATGCGATGCTATGTACAAGACCAGATGTAGCTTACGCGTTGAGCGCGGTAAGCCGGTATCAGTCAGACCCAGGGGAGGACCACTGGACAGCAGTGAAGAACATTCTCAAGTACCTAAGAAGGACTAAGGAGATGTTCCTGGTTTACGGTAATGGAGACCTCAGGGTCGAGTCCTTTACCGATTCAAGCTTCCAGAGTGACAAAGATGACAGCAAGTCCGTCTCGGGTTTTGTGTTTACCCTCAACGGAGGGGCGGTATGTTGGAGGAGTTCCAAGCAGGATACCGTCGCAGACTCGACGATGGAGGCTGAATACATTGCTGCAAGCGATGCCGCAAAAGAGGCGGTCTGGATAAAGAAGTTCATTAGTGAACTTCAGGTGGTTCCATCCATTGTTGACCCAATACCTTTGTATTGCGATAACAATGGGGCTATAGCTTTAGCGAAGGAACCAAGGTCCCATCAGAAATCCAGGCACATCTTAAGGCGGTATCACCTGATCAGGGAGATCATTGATCGCCAGGAGATCGAGGTGCGGAGAGTGGACACAAAGGACAACACTGCGGACCCATTCACAAAGGCTTTACCCCAGACTCAGTTCGAGCGGCTGATCGAGATGATAGGTCTTCGATACGCCAGTACATGGCCTTAGTGCAAGTGGGAGATTGTTGGTGTATATGCCCTAGAGGCCATTACTGTATCATACTAGTATGTATATTACTTAATGGAAGCTTGGGATATTCACAGTTGTACAGACAATCTTGCTCAATATAGTAGTATGCTACTTGGTTTGTCTCTGCTTTAATGTGTACTTGTGTGTTTATTTATTATATCACCTATACGCATTAGTAGAGCCCTTTGGATCTTTGCTTGATTACCGGCGTTGTGATGGCGATCACACTCGTGGGGGCTGGGTAATCTACAAGCACATCCTTATACACGTCCCTAGTCGTGGGAGTATCGAGATAGGGCATCGATACTCCGGAGTAGACTAGCGTATGCGCTTCTCATCCCAGCACGGGAGACGGTCTGTCCCACAGTCGTCGGTACGTCGTACTTGAGATAGTATGCGGGTGCTCGTTAGGTTACGAGTACACTGGACAGGACTCGTCGGGAACTGATGGTTGGTATTATACCTATCGTCAGTTATCAGTTCCCAGGTGACATGAGTACAGCTTAGTCCGCTGACTTGACACTGTCACTCCGCCTCGAGTGTGTTCCCACTGTTCTTTGATTACTACCCTACCACGGCTCTTCTGAGTCGTGCAAACAGGTAGTAGTTGGGAGCAGTCCCGAAGCACTTGGAGGCAGTGACGGTTAGACAGGATTCGTCTCTCCCGGTATTAGGGGTTGACATCGCGCTGTGTCTAGGAGAGCCATTACATAAGTAGTCCCTGGCCAGGGCAAGCGAGATATACTGGTAGGTTCCAGTGCTATCTCAGGGTGTTCTGGGCTTCACTCCGGCATGACTTGTACCGCTATTAGGGGTCTGACGCTTGTCGCCCACCTAGGCCCGACATGCGATGTATCAGACGAACAGACTGGACTGTACGGAGAATGTCACATTCAAACTCAGTAGGAGTTCAGATGGGGTTCACCTCGTCAGCCTTCTTGTCGGCATCTACCTGGGGATCGTTACGCACAGCTAGTGCCGCTTGCGGTCTGTGGTTAAACCCACTGCCAGCATAGTGTCGAGTCTTTAGAGTCCCACACAGAGGGTATTCGCCTCTGGGCAAAACAGAGTAGAGGTCGCATGGTTTTGCGGCAGGGTTCGTTCTCATCCGCGCACTTGTGCACGTTTTGGAGTCCGGACGGATTATACTGGCAGGCTCTGGTTTGAGCCAGATACTGGTATATGTTTTGGGGTTGCTTTTATATCTCGGTATTCTTGTTCCTCGGGACGAGAATGCAGGTGTGTATGCACAGTTGCTTGAGGCGGAGGATGAGGTTTTTCATTAGGGTTTCGGAACGGGTGCGTATGCACAGTTGACAGTCATCATTTTCCAAACCCTAATGGATTTATAAATTATCTATTAATAATAGTAATTAAATGAGAATTATGTTATGGTTGATTTTGTTGACTTGTTGACCATGGTTGACTTGTTGACCATGGTTGAATGTTGACCACCATCATGCTTTGAAAGATACTCCTTGATTCATGCTTACATTTCATTTAATGAAGCATGATAGTGGTCATTCCAAAACTACCATCAACTATTCTCATTTTGAATTATTATTATTTAGATAATTCTTTTTCTTTTGGCATTATGGTTGCAAGAAAGAAAAAGATAGCTCATTCTATCATAACCTCTCTCTCTCCTCATTTCATCTTCTTCTTCCTCAAGCTCAAGGTGATTCCTTCTCATGTGTTGAGAATCCATCACCTTGAAAAGAAAGCACTCCATAGATACTCTCTACTCTCTCTAGGGTTCAAGGTTTAGCAAGCCGGAGATCTTAGTTCACTCAAAGTTCGAGGAAGAGCCCAAAGGTCGAACCCTCGAGGTGGATCCATCTTCGACGGAAGAAGGCGACAAGAAGAGAACCATCAACCTCTACAAGGTTTAAAGAAGAAGGAGTTCAAGTTTAGGTATAACCATCTTCCATAGTAGCTAACTCTCTTTAGCAAGTTTGCTAGTTTAGTTTAGCAAAGATCCGGCTTTTACGGTCCATGTTACAAAGTTTAAAAAAAATTTGATTTACCGTTTCCGCAATCCCGAAAGTACCGGAAGAGGTAACGTGGACCTAACAGTTTTACACCCGCGCTAGCCCTGCCCTGCTCTGTCGTTAGTTACCTAACCTAACGGTGCACGAGGGGACATCGAGGCGAATGCGGATGGCATAAGTGTACGTCATATCTATCTGTGATGTTTAGGTATTTAAATGATGGGACTTCATTAATGTGATTAATGAAAGATAAGAAACCTAAGATGTTGTGGAATCGAATTTTAAAATAAAACAGGTAGCTACAGTTCTTGCTTTGCATAGCGGTATATATGATATACCCTGCACCTTATTCGATGAGGAAAGGACCGAGATCCCTTCACCGAGAGTGACTCCTTTAGCAATAACTGGCAGATACTACACACTCGGTTTGCTTTTGATTGTTTTTGAGTTTTTCTTTGCACAGTGATATATATGATATATCCCGCACCTCATTCGACGAGGAAAGGGCCGACGATCCCTTCACCGGGAGTGACCCCTTTAGCAAAACTAGAAAAGCCTCAAAATCACTCCATTTCAAGACTTCATTTGATTCTACAACGATATCAAGTTCATTACGCAATAGGTTTTCAGAAAAACCTGTCGTAGCCCTCCGTCATTTCAGATAAGTCCTGTTTAGTATTCGTGCTGCGTTTGTTGACCTTGTCAAGGCGCAGTGTGCGGTAGCTAACCAGTATTTATCTGCTTATGCATATGATGCAGATTGAGTTAGGGTAGTCGTACGACCTTGTTGACCTTGTCAAGGGTCGTGCGGGTGGGTATAATTCAATCAAGAAATGACGGGTTGAACTTGACTTACGGTCTATGGTTTGTTGACCTTGTCAAGGTCATAGATCGTTTGGGGCAAAAGATTATTGGGAATTTCAAGTGTTGAAATTTGCAATGAGATTGCATACCTTCTATGAGATAGTTGGATCCCGATACCCACTGCGACTAAGAGTTACTCCTGGGAGAGTTTTACACACTACAATTAGCCGATCAAGTAGGTGTCTAGAAAGGTGTCAACGGGGTTACGCCTCTGGGAAAACGAGGTTTACATTAATTAGGTTCGTGCGAAAGCACGGGGGACCTCCCTCAAAGTACCGACACTGGCCTGGCTGAAAGATCGACGAAGTTGTAGGGTGTAATTAATCCCGGCTAGTCTTTCCTTTTAGGGTTTGAAGGAAGATTTGATAAAGAGCAGTGGGAGCCATCCTGATTAGATAAGATAATAACCAATCTGATCTTGCACGAGCTTACGCTAAAGTGTTTTCTTCTCTCTCTCTCCAGGTAGCGACCATTTCATGCCTTAATAAAGATAATAATATGGATGTATTGACCGAACCCGCATGTTATACTGTGCTGGGGAACATTGGTTCCGTTCTTTCCTATAAGAGTTATAGGACTGAACAGGATATAGGGGAATACCAGGATTCCCATGCCACCCGAATGAAGAAAGTACATGTTGATGCATTTTCTTCGGGTGTGTTCGTTACTGAGAACTGTTTCTCCATTTGCTCTACGTCCTGGGTATTGGATACCGGGTCAGGATCCCATATATGTAATCGATTACATGGGCTTAAGAGAGGTAGAGAACTTGGAGAAGGTGAAAAAGACATTAGAGTTGGAAATGGTGCAATTGTTGCAGCTAAGACTGTCGGGGAATATCACCTTGAATTACCAACTGGTAATACATTGATTCTGAACGAATGCTATTACATGCCGAACCTGATATGCAACATTATATCGGTTTCTTTATTAAGTAAAGAGGGATATAATTTTGTATTACAGGACAATGTTATGAACATTTTCCACAACCAAAAGTTGGTTGGATCAGGCACGCTGTGCAATGGCATTTATGTTCTAAATCAATCAACAGTTCTGAGCATAACTAACACATACAAGAGGAAGAGTTCAGAACTGAATGAATCCTTCTTGTGGCATTGTAGACTGGGTCACATCAATGCGACACGACTAGCTAAGTTGCATAAAGATGGATATTTAAATCCGTTTGAATTTTCATCTTATGACACTTGCCAGTCATGTCTCAAAGGCAAGATGACCAAAACTCCGTTTACGGGACACGAAGAAAGAGTTACCGAACTCTTGGGACTTATACATAGTGATGTATGCGGTCCCATGTCTACACATGCCAGGGATGGTTCTTCATACTTCATTACATTCACTGACGATCTCTCTAGATTCGGATATGTGTTCCTGATGAAACACAAATCAGAAGCTTTTGAGAAATTTAGAGAATATAAACGAGAAGTTGAGAACCAAACCGGAAAAAGTATTAAAATCCTACGATCTGATCGAGGAGGAGAATACTTAAGCGGAGAATTCCTGGACTTCCTAAAAGAGAATGGGATTCTCTCTCAGCTGACTCCTCCATATACACCACAGCACAACGGTGTATCAGAACGGAGGAACCGCACCCTATTAGATATGGTGCGCTCTATGATGAGCACAGCTGAGTTACCTATTTCCTTTTGGGGATATGCGCTGGAGACAGCAGCATACCTATTGAATCAAGTTCCATCTAAATCTGTACCTACCACACTATATGAGATATGGATTGGGAAGAGACCATATTTTAAACGAGTTAAAATATGGGGTTGTCCAGCTTATGTCAAAAGACAAAATCCGGACAAGCTCGAGGCATGGTCAGTTCTTTGCAAGTTTGTGGGATATCCAAAGAACTCATATGGGTATTTTTTCTACCACAGTGAAGAACAAAAAGTGTTTGTTGCTCAACATGCCACCTTTTTAGAAAATGAATTTCTTGAAAAAATAATTAGTGGCAAAGTGGTAGAGCTGGAAGAGGTTCCAGATACACAAACTCAAACTGAAGATTTAGTGGAACAAGAGGATTCAGTAGCTCCCAATGAACCCCAGCCTCTCCGTCGATCTAGTAGGGTTCCTCGCCAACCTGAGAGATACTACGGTTTTCTCATGGATGGTGGGAGCGAGGATTGCATCATGGAGGATGATGACCCAACTAGCTTCGAGCAGGCCATCACGAGTAGGGACTCAGTGAAATGGCTGGATGCAATGCGGTCCGAGATGGAATCCATGTACACCAACAAAGTATGGACTTTGGAAGTTGCTCCTGAAGGGGTAAAACCCATTGGGAGCAAGTGGATCTTCAAGAAGAAACTTGGTGTAGATGGGAAAGTGGAGACTTTCAAAGCTAGACTTGTAGCAAAGGGTTTTCGTCAAAGACCAGGTGTGGACTATGACGAAACCTTTTCTCCAGTGGCTATGCTTAAATCCATCCGAATCATGCTTGCCATCGCTGCATATCATGACTACGAAATCTGGCAAATGGATGTTAAGACCGTCTTTCTAAATGGTGATTTAGAAGAGTGCGTGTACATGACTCAGCCAGAGGGCTTCGTAGACAGTGGGAGCAGCGGGAAGGTGTGCAAGCTGCTTAAATCCATTTATGGATTAAAGCAAGTATCGCGGAGTTGGAACATCTGCTTTGACGTCGTTATCAAAGAGTTTGATTTCGTCAAAAATCCAGATGAACCTTGTATCTACAAGAAGGTGGCAGAGAGTAAGGTTGTCTTCCTCGTATTGTACGTGGACGACATACTCTTGATAGGAAATGATATTCCTATGCTGCAAGCGGTCAAGCTCTTCCTATTACAAAGATTCTCAATGAAAGATCTTGGTGATGCCTCCTGCATATTGGGAATTAGGATCTATAGAGATAGATCCAAACGGATTTTTGGATTGTCCCAATCCAGGTACATTGACACCATACTAAAGAGGTTTAGTATGGAAGAGTCCAAGCGTGGGAACTTGCCCACGATCTCTGGAGTCACTCTCTCCAAAGAGATGTCTCCCAAGACTGATTTGGAGAGAGCTCGCATGCAAGGGATACCCTATGCTTCGGCAGTAGGCTCTATCATGTATGCGATGCTATATACCAGACCCGATGTAGCATACTCACTAAGTGTAGTGAGCAGGTATCAAGCTGATCCTGGAGAGAGTCACTGGACAGCTGTGAAGAGCATTCTCAAGTACTTACGAAGGACTAGAGATATGTTCTTGGTGTATGGTAACGGGGAACTCCAAGTGGAGTCCTTTACCGATTCGAGCTTCCAGAGTGATAAGGACGACTCTAAGTCGCAGTCGGGTTTTGTCTTTACCCTTTACGGAGGGGCGGTTAGCTGGAAGAGTTCCAAGCAGGAAACCGTGGCAGACTCGACAATGGAGGCTGAATACATCGCTGCCTACGATGCTGCTAAAGAAGCTGTCTGGATCAAGAAGTTCATTACTGAACTTGGAGTGGTTCCATCCATTGAGCATCCAATACCTTTGTATTGCGATAATAATGGAGCGGTGGCTTTGGCCAAGGAACCCAGGTCCCATCAGCGATCCAGGCATATTCTGAGGCGGTATCACCTGATCCGGGAGATTGTTGATCGCCGGGAGATCGAGGTCAGGAGGGTTGACACGAAGAACAACACGGCGGATCCACTCACGAAGGCCATTCCCCAGATACAGTTTGAGAGACTCTTCGGGATGCTCGTTATGCGATACTACAGCAGCTGGCCCTAGTGCAAGTGGGAGATTGTTAGTTGTATGTATGCCCTAGAGGCCAGTATTGTACAGATGATGTATATTATATTGGATGCTTGGACATATATAGAGATGACTTTCTTGCTCGATATGATAGTATGCTATCTGGTTACTCTTTATCTTAACATGTACACTAGTCTCTTTATACTGTCTTATAGTTACATGTTGGTAAAGCCCTTAGGATGTGTACTTGACTACCTGGACTATGATGCAGATCATACTACTGGGGACATGGTAGTCCATAAGTACATCCTTCAAGGTCCCTAGTCGTGGGTGTATCGAGACGGGGCATCGATATACCAGTGTAGACTAGCGTATACGCTTCTCGACCCATGTGATGGGCAATGGATGATCCCATATCTATTGGTGTTTGACATCAGAGATGGTATACGGGTGCTCAGTGGAGACTGGGTACACTGGACGGACTCGCCGAGAACTCCCAGATGGTATTATACCTCACGTCAGATGGCAGTTCTCAGGTGACACTTGTACAGGTTAGTCTGTAGACCCAAGATCGTCATAGAGTCTTGTGTGATTCCCACTGTGCTTTGATCTCCACCTTACCACGTCCATGAGGGCGTGCAAAACGGTGGTCTTTGGGCACAGTCTCGAGTCACATGGAGGCAATAAGCGATAGGAGGGGTTTCGTCTCTTCCGGTATTGGGGGTTGATGTTGCGTAGTGCTCGATTGGCCGTAGCAGGGAAGTCCCTGGCCAGGGCTGATCAGAGATTTGCTGGTAAGTGTTACCAGTAGTTTCTCGACCCGTTATGAGCCTCACATCGGCACGACTTATCGGGTTATTGGGGTCTTGCGTTTATCACCCCTAGAATTGATATGCGACATATCAGACGAAGAGACCGGACTGTATGGTAAGTGTTACTGGTCGGATTCGCAGGAGTGTGAGCGGGCTAGCTCGTCGATCTTCTGATCGCTCAATACCCGGGTGGCTGTTACGTTTAGCAGACCGCTTGCGGCTTGTGGGTGCTTGATATGATCATCATCTGCTACCGGCGTATTGACGAGTCTTTAGAGTCCTACACAGAGGTTTCCTAGCTCAAGCGAAACGAAATAGTAGTGCATATGAGATATGTGCGGGACCGAGAATAATGCGTGTATGTGATACCGTATTTGATTCTCGCGATTAATGTTTCGATTGGTTGTATGAGATATGACCTAGTTATCGAATCATTGATTCAATAAATCGATGCATTGAATACTAGTCGGTTATGTGCGACATGACCGGATCATTGAATCAAGTGTTGATTTAATGATTTAATGTATAATTATATATTTGATATATTACTTTGCATTAACTAGTATTGGTTCATTTTAAACGGATTTTTCTCACTTGATTGACACATTGTATATGTGATATACTTTTGTGCACATATTTGTATCATGTTTGATGATACTTGATCATATGGTTAAGTGTATAGAATTAAACCATAGTTAACTTGAGATTAGGGTTTTGATTATGCATTTATTCATTTATTTGTTTATTCATTTATTTGGATAAACTTTAAGATGAAAATGGTGGCAATTTTTGTTTCATATTGAAGCTTCATGAAGTTTTGACTTTGCTAACCATTCTTGTCTTCATGCTTAACCCTAACCCACTCAAATGACCATGGTTTATTCTCTACACTTAACCCTAGTTAAAGTTATGATAAGTTTGTATTTTCTTTTCATTTTAAAAAAGAACTTATCATAACTAGCTTCATCATCTTCTTCTTCCAAAAAAGAAAAAGCTTGCTACTTTAATGGCAACTTGAGTTTTAGTGAGAGAAATCCAATTCTAAAGTGAACCCACCTCCTATTTCTTCACCCTCTACCTCTTGCCAAGTTGTTTTGGGTGTTTTCTTCACAAGTTTCACAACTTTGTGAAGTCGGAGCTTGAACTAGTGCAACCTCGACGTAGATCGTCTTTGACACGAAGCCGACGACCTAGCTCGCTCGTTTCTCCGATGAAGCCGACGATTGGGTTCGGGATTCATGATGGACAGCGAGAGGACACCCACGTGGAGCTAAGGAAGTGGAAATCCGGATCTACAAAGGTTGTAGCTTCTCACTTCTAGTTAAGTAGTTAACTAGTTTTGTATTTCGCCTAGAATTCTAGTCCAAGATCCGCGTTAGGGTTTCGCGGCACCCATAATTTTTGAAATTGGCATGTTCGATGCCTTGTGAGACCTCTATAGGGTGCCTAAGAACCTTTCAGTAAGATCCTTATGACTTATAAGAGAAAATACACTTAGGAATCCTCATGATTCCTAAGGAGAAAACACACCTACGAGATCCTCACGACTCGCAAGGAGAAATACCTTCGTGAGACCCTTACGGCTTACAAAGTTAAAAGCCTTGGTCGACAGAATCCTAACCCTGTTTACTAAGCCGCCTTTGTTCGACATCGACAAAGGCAAATGATGGTTCGCTCCTGGCAATATCCCAGTTGTAGCGGTGCTGATACCGAAATCGGTGTATAATTCCAAGCTTGCAGCGAAAAGCCAGCAAGCCACACATGCATACGAAATAGCCGAAATGATGGGGCAACTTGCGACAAAATCAGCAAGTAAAAATGTATGCATGCGAAATAGCCGAAATGATTGGGTAACTCACAATAAAAAGCAGCGAGTAAAAATAAAATAAATAGCCGAAATGATTGGACACCGCGAAAATAGCCGAAATGATGGGGCAATCACGACCTTCGCGATATAAAAAGCTGAAATGATAGAGCATCGCGGAAAAAATTGAAAAAATAAAAATAAAATTTATGCCCTACAGGTGATATCACATGAATCCCTGTATACGATCCAGGGGCGCAAACAAAGAGGGAATCACACCTTTCTTCCCCAGGTTTTCATCAGAAGGAGAAGCCAAATCTCGACGGTTCACAAATAATCTCGAGATCATCTCAACATTCGTCTCATTACAACAGACACAACATCAAGCAAAGCTGAACAGCGGCAACCCCCAATTCCATGACTCGGCGGTGCACAGATGACCGAGAGTCAAATTTCAACTCCGTGAAATGCGGATAAAGTCAACCCTTCCTGGTCACGTAGAACGCGGATAACGTCACTTCTGACCTCGTGGAAAACGTCCAGAGTGGATACTGGTCCTCGCAGAACACGGCAGTGAACCCGTGTGAAGCATCCAGAGCGGAGCCCTAGTCCTCGCCAAACACGGCAGTGAACCCGTGGGAAGCACCTAGTGCAAAATTCCTGGTCACGTGGAACACGGATAATGTCACTTCTGACCCCATGGAAAACGTCCAGAGCGGATCCTGGTCCTCGCAGAGTATGGCAGTGAACCCGTGTGAAGCATCCAGAGCGGAGCCTAGTCCTCGCTGAACACGGCAGTGAACCCGTGGGAAGCATCTAGTGCAAAATTCCTGGTTACGTGGAACGCGGATAACGTCACTTCTGACCCCGTGGAAAACGTCTAGAGCGGATCCTGGTCCTCGCAGAGCACGATAGTGAACCCGTGTGAAGCATCCAGAGCGGAGCCTAGTCCTCGTTGAACACGGCAGTGAACCCATAGGAAGTATCTAGTGCAAAATTCCTGGTCACGTGGAACACGGATAACGTCACTTCTGACCCCATGGAAAACGTCCAGAGCGGATCCTGGTCCTCGCAGAACACGGCAGTGAACCCGTGTGAAGCATCCAGAGCGGAGCCTAGTCCTCGCCGAACACGGCAGTGAACTCGTGGGAAGCATCTAGTGCAAAATTCCTGGTCACGTGGAACATGGATAACGTCACTTCTGACCCCATGGAAAACATCCAGAGCGGATCCTGGTCCTCGCAGAGCACGGCAGTGAACCCGTGTGAAGCATCCAAAGTGGAGCCTAGTCCTCGCCGAACACGGCAGTGAACCCATGGGAAGCATCTAGAGCAAAATTCCCGGTTACGTGGAACGTGGATAACGTCACTTCTGACCCCGTGGAAAACGTCCAGAGCGGATCTTGGTCCTCGCAGAGCATGGCAGTGAACCCATGTGAAGCATCCAGAGTGGAGCCTAGTCCTCGCTGAACACGGCAGTGAACCCGTGGGAAGCATCTAGTGCAAAATTCCTGGTCACGTGGAACACGGATAACGTCACTTCTGACCCCGTGGAAAACGTCCAAAGTGGATCCTGGTCCTCGCAGAGCACGGTAGTGAACCCGTATGAAGCATCCAGAGTGGAGCCTAGTCCTCGCCGAACACGGCAATGAACTCGTGGGAAGCATCTAGTGCAAAATTCCTGGTCACGTGGAACACGGATAACGTCACTTCTGACCCCGTGGAAAACGTCCAGAGCGAATCCTGGTCCTCGCAGAGCACGGCAGTGAACCCGTGTGAAGCATCCAGAGCGGAGCCTAGTCCTCGCTGAACACGGCAGTGAACCCGTGGGAAGCATCCAGTGCAAAATTCCTGGTCACGTGGAACACGGATAACGTCACTTCTGACCCCGTGGAAAATGTCCAGAGCGGATCCTGGTCCTCACAGAGCACGGCAGCGAACCCGTGTGAAGCATCCAGAGCGGAGCCTAGTCCTCGTCGAACACGGCAGTGAACCCGTAGGAAGCATCTAGAGCAAAATTCCTGGTTACGTGGAACACGGATAACGTCACTTCTGACCTCGTGTGAAGCATCCAGAGCGGAGCCTGGTCCTCGCCAAACACGGCAGTAAACCTGTGGGAAGCATCCAGAGCAAACATCGGACTGTGGAGTCCTTAAATCCATGGACTATGATGTCCTTAACCTTGACTGCGATGTCTTAAAACTAACGTCGGACTGTGAGGTCCTTACACTCACGGACTATGATGTCCTTAACCTCGACCGTGATGTCTTAAAACTAACAATCAACCCTAATGATTTTATACTAATTTTACCTTGGTTCAAGAGTACATCTCTTCACTCCTTTGATATTTGTCGTTGTAATTCCTCAACGTCTTTAAAGAAGTGACGGGTCCCAACAACCACACGTTTCGCGGACTGTGGAGTCCTAAAATTGGACTATGATGTCCTTAACCTCGAACGTGATGTCTTAAAACTAACATTGGACTGTGGAGTCCTTAAATCCACGAACTATGATGTCCTTAACCTCGACCGTGATGTCTTAAAACTAACATTGGACTGTGAGGTCCTTAAACTCATGGACTATGATGTCCTTAACCTCGACCGTGATGTCTTGAAACTAACATTGGACTGTGGAGTCCTTAAATCAACGGACTATGATGTCCTTAACCTCAACCGTGATGTCTTAAAACTAACATCGGACTGTGGAGTCCTTAAATCTACAGACTATGATGTCCCTAACCTCGACCGTAATGTCTTAAAACTAACATTGGACTGCGAGGTCCTTAAACTTACGGAATATGATGTCCTTAACCTCGACCGTGATGTCTTTAAACTACGGTATCCTGGAAAACGTCCAAAGCCGAGCCAGGCCGTGCCAAACACGGCAGTGAACTTGTGGGAAGTGTTGGAGATAGTGCCATCAAAATCAATTATTGGATCGCAGGTACGTGATTGCAATGATTGAGGCAGGACCTATACCGATATGACAGTCTTGCTCGAGATGATAGTTTGCTATCTGGTTTGTCTTTATCATCGTATACATGCTTTAGTTCACTATTGCATGATGATGGAGCCTATAGGATTCTTGCTTGACTACCAGCAATATGATGGCGATCATATACGTGGGAGCTGGGGTCTGTAAGCACATCCTTGAAGTGTCCCTGGTCGTAGGAGTTTCGAGACAAGGCATCGATACTCCAGAGTAGACTAGTGTATACAGTCGAGACCCCGACGAGGGGCGATGGCCGGTCTCACAAGCCATTGGTGTTAGTTGGTTCACCTAAGATGTATACAGGTGCTCATTAGGTTATGAGTACACCGGACAGGACTCGCCGGGAACATGCTAGTTGGTATTATACATATCGTCAGATAGCAGTTCCCTGGTGACATGTGTACAGGTTAGTTCATTGACCTGAGATCGTCATTTGCCATGTGTGAGTTCCCACTGTGCTTACCCTACCATGCTCAAAGGAGTTGTGCAAACAGGTTTTAGTTGGGTACAGTCCCGAGCCACATTGAAGGCAAGTGAGCGGATCGTCAGGGATTCGTCTCTCCTGGTATTGGGGGTTGATGTCGCGCAGTGCACGGGTGGCCATCACTAGGAATCCTCGGCCGAGGTAGTGGAGAATTACTGATTTGGATCAGTAGTTTCTCAGGTGGTGATGGGCTTCATACCGACACGATTTATCGCGTTATTAGGGGTCTGACTTTATCCACCCCCCTAGACTTGATATGCGATACTCTTTAGATGAACGGACCGGACTGTATATACATTGTCACTGTCAGGCTCAGTAGGGTTTATGGATGAGTTCGCTCGTCAGCTTCCCTTCTAATCAATACATAGGCAACCGTTACGTACAGCTTGTACCTCTGACGTGCTAGTGGTTATACCAAGTGCCAGTGTGTTGATGAGTCATTAGAGTCCCCCATAGATACTTTTCCAAGTTCGGGTGAAACGTTGTAGAGCCCGTATGGGTTTATGGAAAGGTTCGGAAAATGCACGTGCGTTTTCGCACGTGTCATTTTTCGGGCAGATAATACTGGTCGGCTTTGGTTTAAGCCGGATCCGAGTATTATACTGTGTAGATATAATATTTTTGTCTCAGTTGCATTTGTATTCGGTCGTAATACAAATGCGGGTATGTTTATGTTAGTTGTATGTATGCCCTAGAGGCCAGTATTGTACATATGATGTATATTATATTGGATGCTTGGAGATATATAGAGATGACTTTCTTGCTCGACATGATAGTATGCTATCTGGTTGCTATTTATCTTAACATGTACACTAGTCTCTTTATACTGTCTTATAGTTACATGTTGGTAAAGCCCTTAGGATTTGTACTTGACTACCTGGACTATGATGCAGATCATACTAGTGGGGACATGGTAGTCCATAAGTACATCCTTCAAGGTCCCTAGTCGTGGGTGTATCGACACGGGGCATCGATATACCAGAGTAGACTAGCGTATACGCTTCTCGACCCATGTGATGGGCGATGGATGATCCCATATCCATTGGTGTTTGACATCAGAGATGGTATACGGGTGCTCAGTGGAGACTGAGTACACTGGACGGACTCGCCGAGAACTCCCAGATGGTATTATACCTCACGTCAGATGGCAGTTCTCAGGTGACACTTGTACAGGTTAGTCTGTAGACCCGAGATCGTCATAGAGTCTTGTGTGATTCCCACTGTGCTTTGATCTCCACCTTACCACATCCATGAGGGCGTGCAAAACGGTGGTCTTTGGGTACAGTCCCGAGTCACATGGAGGAAATGAGCGATAGGAGGGGTTTCGTCTCTCCCGGTATTGGGAGTTGATGTTGCGCTGTGCTCGATTGGCCGTAGCAGGGAAGTCCCTGGCCAGGGCTGATCAGAGATTTACTGGTAAGTGTTACCAGTAGTTTCTCGACCCGTTACGAGCCTCACATCGGCACGACTTATCGGGTTATTGGGGTCTGACGTTTACCACCCCTAGACTTGATATGCGACGTATCTGACGAAGAGACCGGACTGTACGGTAAGTGTTACTGGTCGGATTCGCAGGAGTGTGAGCGGGCTAGCTCGTCGATCTTCTGATCGCTCAATACCCGTGTGGCCGTTACGTTTAGCAGACCGCTTGCGGCTTGTGGGTGCTTGATATGATCATCATCTGCTACCGGTGTATTGACGAGTCTTTAGAGTCCTACACAGAGGTTTCCTAGCTCAAGCGAAACGAAATAGGAGCGCATATGAGATATGTGCAGGACCGAGAATAATGCGTGTATGTGATACCTGTAAGTCCGTGTTGCCCACCCCGGTGCTTACGGGGAAGCGGAAAACATAATAAAAATCGGATTTTTAATGACTTAGGCAACATGGACTATGCTTGTGAGGATCTTTGCTAAACATAAACTAGCTAACCCTAACTACAAAGTAGCTAAGTGAAGAAAGGTTATACCTTTGGTCTTTAGTCCTTCTCTCCTTGCTCCTAGGTATGGTAGAAAGAGTTCACCTTGCTTGTCTTCTCCCGTCAAAGAAGGATCCACTTGAAAGCCACCACCTTTAGCTTCAACTCCAAGCTAGGAGTAACTAGAGTACAAGAAATGCTAAGACTTGAACCCTAGAAGTGAGCAGAGAAGATCAAGAGAGGGTTTTTCTCAAGCCCTTTTTGTTTCTCAACACATGAGAGGGAGAGAGCTTGAGGGAGAGGATGAGCAAGAGAGAGAAAAGATATGATAGAATGAAAAAATAGTGAGCCATTCTCACTAATATGTGAGGATAATTTTAATTAGATAATTAGCTTGAAAATTGTCATGATAAATCATGAATTGACCATTATCATTTCATTTTTGCAAAGATCAAAGAGCATCTTCCAAATGAAATGATTATGGTCAAGTTGTCAACATGGTCAACAAGTCAATGAAGTCAAATTGTCAACAACAACCATGCACAATAATTAAGCTAATTATCAATTAACAATAATCCACACAAAATCAATAGGGTTAATAAAATGACAAAAGCCATTAACCCTAAACAAGGTCCTCTCCCCCAATCTCAAGCAACTGTGCATACGCACCCGCATTCGTGATCCGAGGAACACGAACACAATGAGAAAAACCAATCTCAAATCATATACTAGGATCCGGCTTAAACCAAAGCCCGCTAGTATAAACTGTCCGGACAGCAAACGTGCACAAGTGCGCGGATGCGAACGAACCCTGTCGCAAAACCATGCGACCTCTACTCGTTTTGCCTAAAGGCGAATAGCTCTCTGTGTGGGACTCTAAAGACTCGACACTACGCTGGCAGTGGGTTTAACCACAGACCGCAAGCGGCACTAGCTGTACGTAACGGTCCCCAGGTAGAAGTCGATAAGAAGACTGACGAGGTGAACCCCATCTGCACTCCTACTGAGCCTGTATGTGACAATCTCCGTACAGTCCGGTCTGTTCGTCTGATACATCGCATGGCGGGCCTAGGGGGGCGGTGAACGTCAGTCCCCTAATAGCGGTACAAGTCGTGTCGGAGTGTAGCCCAGAACACCCTGAGATAACACTGGAAACCTACCAGTATATCTCGCTTGCCCTGGCCAGGGACTACTTGTGTAATGGCTCTCCTAGACACAGCGCGATGTCAACCCCCAATACCGGGAGAGACGAATCCTGTCTAACCGTCACTGCCTCCAAGTGCTTCGGGACTGCACCCAAAAACTACCTGTTTGCACAGTTCCTTTGAGCCGTGGTAGGGTAGTAATCAAAGTGCAGTGGGAACACACTCGAGGCGAAGTGACAGTGTCAAGTCAGCGGACTAAGCTGTACTCATGTCACCTGGGAACTGATAACTGACGATAGGTATATTACCAACCAACAGTTCCCGACGAGTCCTGTCCAGTGTACTCGTAACCTAACGAGCACCCGCATACTATCCCAAGTACGACGTACTAACGGCTGTGGGACAGACCGTCTCCCACACTGGGATGAGAAGCGCATACGCTAGTCTACTCCGGAGTATCGATGCCCTGTCTCGATAGTCCAACGACCAGGGACCTGTATAAGGATGTGCTTATAGATTACCCAGCTCCCACGAGTGCGAGCTCCATCACAACGCTGGTAATCAAGCAAAGATCCTAAGGGCTCTACTAATATGTATACCAGCAATATGCTAAAAGAAACACATGCACATATTAAAGCAGAGACAAACCAAGTAGCATACTACCATTTCGAGCAAGATTGTATATACAACTGTGAATATCCCAAGCTTCCATTAAGTAATATACAAGCTAGTATGATACAGTAATGGCCTCTAGGGCATATACACTAACAATCTCCCACTTGCACTAAGGCCATGTACTGGCGTATCGAAGACCTATCATCTCGATCAGCCGCTCGAACTGAGTCTGGGGCAAGGCCTTGGTGAATGGATCTGCTGTGTTATCCTCTGATGCAACTCTCCGGACCTCGATCTCCTGGCGATCCACGATCTCCCTGATCAGGTGATACCGCCTTAAGATGTGTCTGGATTTCTGATGGGACCTGGGTTCCTTCGCTAAAGCTATAGCTCCGTTGTTGTCGCAATACAGCGGTATTGGATCAACAATAGTAGGAACCACCTGAAGCTCCGTGAGGAACTTCTTCATCCAGACAGCTTCCTTTGCGGCATCGCAAGCAGCTATGTACTCCGCTTCCATTGTTGAGTCTGCAACGGTCTCCTGCTTGGAACTCTTCCAGCAAACCGCCCCTCCATTGAGGGTAAAGACATAACCCGACATGGACTTGGAGTCATCCTTGTCACTCTGGAAGCTGGAGTCAGCAAAGGCCTCGAGCTGGAGGTCTTTTCCGCCATACACCAAGAACATCTCCTTAGTCCTTCTCAGGTACTTGAGAATGTTCTTTACCGCTATCCAGTGTTTCTCCCCTGGGTTTGACTGATACCGGCTTACAACGCTCAATGCGTACGCTACATCTGGTCTGGTACACAACATCGCATACATTATAGAGCCTACCGCAGAAGCGTAGGGTATAATAGACATGCGATCCCTTTCCAAATCAGTCTTGGGAGACATCTCTTTGGAGAGGGTGATCCCGTGACAAGCCGGTAGATTACCGCGCTTGGAATCTTCCATACTGAACCTTTTCAGTATGGTGTCAATGTACCTTGACTGTGAAAGTCCCAACATCCTCTTAGATCTATCACGATAGATCTGGATCCCCAGAATGTAGTTGGCATCACCCAGGTCCTTCATGGAGAACCTCTGCGACAAGAATCCTTTGACTGACTGTAGCATAGGAATATCATTTCCTATTAGGAGAATGTCATCCACGTACAAGACGAGGAATACCACAGTTCTCCCTACAATCTTACTGTAAATGCATGGTTCATCTGGGTTTTTGATAAAGTCGAATTCTTTGACAGTATCATCAAAGCAGATGTTCCAACTCCGCGATGCCTGCTTAAGTCCATAGATGGACTTTAGCAACTTGCACACTCTACCGCTGCTCCCACTCTGATTGAATCCCTCCGGCTGATCCATATAGACGCACTCTTCCAAATTTCCATTTAGGAAAGCCGTCTTTACGTCCATCTGCCAGATTTCATAATCGTGGAAGGCAGCAATGGCAAGTAGGATCCGAATGGATTTCAGCATAGCCACTGGAGAAAAGGTCTCGTCATAGTCCAAACCAGGTCTTTGACGAAAACCCTTTGCTACAAGTCTAGCTTTATAGGTCTCAACCTGCCCATCTACACCAATCTTCTTTCTGAAGATCCATTTGCAGCCTACGGGTTTTACCCCTTCTGGTGCAAAGTCCAAAGTCCAAACTTTGTTGGTGTACATGGACTCCATCTCGGCCCGCATAGCATCTAGCCATTTTACCGAGTCGCCGCTCTGGATGGCTTGCTGGAAGCTAGTAGGCTCACCATAATCCATGGTGCAATCCTCTCTATCCCCGTCTATGAGAAAACCGTAGTACCTCTCGGGCGGATGAGACTGCCTACTACTTCTGCGGAGTGGCGCTGGGATATCCGGTTCTCTTGAAACTTCTGGTTCTTCCAAGCTTTCAGTAATAGCTTGTGGTTCTGGAATTTCTTCCAGTTCTATTGCGCTCCCACTTATCTGATTTTCTAAAAATTCAGTTTCCAAGAAGTGGGCATGCTGAGAAACAAAAACCTTTTGTTCCTCTGCGGAATAGAAAAGATACCCCCTGGAGTTCTTCGGGTATCCCACAAACTTACACAGTACTGAACGTGCCTCGAGCTTGTCCGCATGCTGCTTTTTTACAAAAGCTGGACATCCCCATGTCTTAACGTACTTGAGACAGGGTTTCTTCCCACTCCACATCTGATATGGGGTGGTAGGCACAGTCTTGGTTGGAGCCTTGTTCAAGAGATATGCAGCTGTTTCTAGTGCATAACTCCAGAAGGATCGCGGCAACTCAGCCTTACTCATCATGGAACGAACCATATCCAATAGGGTTCGATTCCTCCTTTCCGATACACCGTTGTGTTGTGGTGTGTATGGGGGAGTAAGTTGAGAGAGAATTCCATTCTCTTTTAAGAAGCCCAGAAACTCGGCACTTAAGTATTCTCCTCCTCGATCCGATCTTAGGATCTTGATACTTTTGCCTGTTTGTTTTTCAACTTCATTCTTGTATTCTTGAAATTTCTCAAAGGCCTCGGATTTGTGCTTCATCAAGAAGACATGCCCATACCTAGAGAAATCATCGGTGAAAGTAATGAAGTATGAATAACCACTTCGCGCATGTGTAGACATTGGACCACACACATCACTGTGTATGAGTCCCAAGAGCTCGCTTGCTCTTTCTCCGTGTCCAGTGAACGGAGTCTTTGTCATCTTTCCCATGAGACAAGATTCACAAGTGGCATAAGACTGATACTCAAACGGATTCAAGTATCCCTCTTTATGTAACTTTGTTAACCGTGTCTCATTAATGTGACCCAGTCTACAATGCCATAAGAAAGCCTGATTTGTATCCGGAGACTTTCTTTTAAGTGTGTTCTGGACACTGAAGATCTGAGCTTGATTTAGTACGTATATACCGTTCTGTAATGTACCTGACCCAATCAGAACTTGATTTAGGTGGATGTTAACTACATCGCTTACAAAAGTAAAATCATATCCTTCCTTAGAAATTAAGGATACAGATATGATATTACATGTCGCACCTGGTACATAAAAACAGTTACGCAGAATCAATATCTGCCCAGTTGTCAGTCCTAGATGATATTCCCCTACGGATTCAGCATACATGCTCATTCCGTTAGCAACCCTGAGAGTCATATCACCTTTCCTGATAACCCTACGGTTTCTCAAAGCCTGTAATGAATTACAGATATGAGATCCTGATCCGGTATCCAATACCCAGGAAGTAGGGTTAACTGACATACAGTTCTCAATCACAAACACACCCGAAGCCGAAGCCACAACATGCTTCGAATTCTGGCTACTGGCTTTACAAGCCCTGCAATCCTTCTGTCCATGTTCATTCCCGTAACAATAGGAACATCCTTCTTTTACTACATCTGTTCCTGAAACTTCTGCCCTTCCCTTTCTTTCTACTTCCCTAGTTTCCTTTAGGGTAGTAGACAGAGACTGTTGAACTGAGTCAGCATCTGACCTGTTCTTCAACGTGGTCTTCAGGTCCGAGAGCTCAATAGAGCTGGTCTCTGTAAGGACGCTGCCCCCTACAGATGACCCGATAGCCAACCTCGCTGGAAGCAATTCGTTCGAGGTCTCATATCTTGCGATACGAGATTGCTCTCCATATAAAACTTTGTTATGGAGGAAGATAGAAGCTAAGTCCATCTTCTCGTGCTGCCTCTGGTATATACCATCAACTGAGGCTAACACGAGGCACTTGGCTTTCGCACAGACTTTTTCCGATGTCCTACGAATATCAATATCCGTGACAGGGGAAACTGGACCTGAGACGGCAGGGGTTGGATCAGTTAAGAGGTGTCCCAGCTTGTCCTGGGTAATGGACATCTGGACAGACCTTTGCCAGTCAAAACAGTTAGATTCAGTCATCTTATTATCTAGATGTAACCTAGGTGTGGTCACTGGGTCGCTGCAATTAAGAGAGAGAGAGAAGAAAACACTTAGCATGATGCTCTTGCAAGTTTAGAGTGGTTTTTAGTTTGTCTAAACTGGATGGCTCCCACTGTCTCTCGAATCCCTTCTCAAACCATAAAGAAAAGGATTAGCCGGGATCATTCTCACCGTACAATACTTTCTTAACCGTTCAGCCAGGCCAGTGTCGGTACTTCGAGGGAGGTTTTCCAACGCTTTCGCGAAGTTCCTTAATTAAGTAACCTCTTTTCCCTGTGGGCGTAGCCCCGCTAACACCTTTCTAGGCACCTACTAGGTTTATAGCATTGATCGTTAAGTGAGAGTTTTCCCGAGGAGTAGCATATACTCACAGTAGGATCGGGATCCAAATATCATCGCGTGATAAAACCGAAGGAATCCTACCAGAATCATCACACTCCAAATGGTATGCAACGCTAGCAAGTTTCAGTACTTATGAAACTCCCGATGTGGATTTTTGCCCCATGCTCTTATGACCTTGACGAAGGTCAACAAATCATAAGTCACATGTCAAGTTCTACCCGTCATTATCCAGGTTAATTTGAACCCACCCGTACATACCCTTGACGAAGGTCAACAAGGTAGTACGACTGTCCCAAACCAACGCATCTATCTATGCTACATATGAACACCCAACAGCTACCAATCACTATGCCTTGACGAAGGTCAACAAACATAGCTTGAATACTATTGAATATTCATACGAAACGACGGAGGGCTACGGATGGTTTTGGCGAAACCGTGAACGTAGTGAACTTGATCTAATCGATGGAACGAGATAGCTTTTAAAAGGAGTGGTTCAAGCTCCGCATTTAAAAGTTTAGTTTTGAAAAGAACCGAGTGGTTTTCAAAGTGTTCCAATCGACTTTTACTTGGTTTATTTCTTGCATTAGTTCTTTTAATGCGTCCCATCATTTAATCCTACCATTGCAGAAAACAACCAAAATATGACGTACGCTTATGCCATTCGCATTCGCCACGGGGCCCCGTCATCACCCGTTAGGTTACTTAACTAACGACAGAGCGGGGGCTGGGCTAGCGCGGCTGTAAAACATAAGCAACGCCTAAATAGTTATTATATATAAATATATAGCAATGATAGACATTACAGATCACAGATGAATACATTGGATATACTAGGAATCCGCAATGCGTTCGAGCCTGCAACGCAAAGCGGATTACACGGTCGCGGTGAATAGCCAGTACCCCACCCAAGACCCCTACGGGTGCGGCAAACTACCCGCCAAGCACCCGAAGCGAAGCAACCTCCCTCACCACCGTGAGTAGGCCACTCGGCACTTCGAGATACCCGGTAGTTTGTGCACCCCCTCCATGGGTCTATCCTAGGAGCAAAAACAGTAAAAAGAATTATACAATGACGGCTACAACCCCGACCCGGTTGTGCGGCCATACAAAGAATATTATTACATCAATTTACATGTTACAAATGAATGAAAGAAAAACAACGCTCATCTCACATCCACCCCGGCCATTCACCCGCGACAATCCAATCCATTCATATCCACAAACCAATAACAATCACAGATCATGTATAACCCCGACTAATCGTCTTATAGCGATTAGCCGACGTTCAATACATGCAAGCATTACAGATATAACCGATATAGTTAAAGTGCAGTGAAGTTCGGAAAAATACGGAATTATAGGACCCCAAAAGGAAATTTCTTTTCTGGAAAATCTGGGTACATATAATATATCCTAAAAATCCCAAAACCAACAAAAACACACTCTGCACGAAAAACGATGCGCCGATCACGACAATCCGCGGCGGTTCCGCCGCACATACCTACTTCATGCGGCGGAAGGGCGGCGACTTGAGGGAATTAGGGTATCGTTTTTCTTGGGTGTATTCACAAAACCCTGAGACGATTTTACATGTATACAGTTTTTTATTTTGAGCAGAAATAATTTTAACAGAAACTTGGATTTTGTTAAAGTTTGGTTTTGTGATTTTTCCGGTTCCGAACTTCGTTACACTTAACTACTTAACTAGTTTAGGTTTAGTTAGGCTCTGATACCACTGTAAGTCCGTGTTGCCCACCCCGGTGCTTACGGGGAAGCGGAAAACATAATAAAAATCGGATTTTTAATGACTTAGGCAACATGGACTATGCTTGTGAGGATCTTTGCTAAACATAAACTAGCTAACCCTAACTACAAAGTAGCTAAGTGAAGAAAGGTTATACCTTTGGTCTTTAGTCCTTCTCTCCTTGCTCCTAGGTATGGTAGAAAGAGTTCACCTTGCTTGTCTTCTCCCGTCAAAGAAGGATCCACTTGAAAGCCACCACCTTTAGCTTCAACTCCAAGCTAGGAGTAACTAGAGTACAAGAAATGCTAAGACTTGAACCCTAGAAGTGAGTAGAGAAGATCAAGAGAGGGTTTTTCTCAAGCCCTTTTTGTTTCTCAACACATGAGAGGGAGAGAGCTTGAGGGAGAGGATGAGCAAGAGAGAGAAAAGATATGATAGAATGAAAAAATAGTGAGCCATTCTCACTAATATGTGAGGATAATTTTAATTAGATAATTAGCTTGAAAATTGTCATGATAAATCATGAATTGACCATTATCATTTCATTTTTGCAAAGATCAAAGAGCATCTTCCAAATGAAATGATTATGGTCAAGTTGTCAACATGGTCAACAAGTCAATGAAGTCAAATTGTCAACAACAACCATGCACAATAATTAAGCTAATTATCAATTAACAATAATCCACACAAAATCAATAGGGTTAATAAAATGACAAAAGCCATTAACCCTAAACAAGGTCCTCTCCCCCAATCTCAAGCAACTGTGCATACGCACCCGCATTCGTGATCCGAGGAACACGAACACAATGAGAAAAACCAATCTCAAATCATATACTAGGATCCGGCTTAAACCAAAGCCCGCTAGTATAAACTGTCCGGACAGCAAACGTGCACAAGTGCGCGGATGCGAACGAACCCTGTCGCAAAACCATGCGACCTCTACTCGTTTTGCCTAAAGGCGAATAGCTCTCTGTGTGGGACTCTAAAGACTCGACACTACGCTGGCAGTGGGTTTAACCACAGACCGCAAGCGGCACTAGCTGTACGTAACGGTCCCCAGGTAGAAGTCGATAAGAAGACTGATGAGGTGAACCCCATCTGCACTCCTACTGAGCCTGTATGTGACAATCTCCGTACAGTCCGGTCTGTTCGTCTGATACATCGCATGGCGGGCCTAGGGGGGCGGTGAACGTCAGTCCCCTAATAGCGGTACAAGTCGTGTCGGAGTGTAGCCCAGAACACCCTGAGATAACACTGGAAACCTACCAGTATATCTCGCTTGCCCTGGCCAGGGACTACTTGTGTAATGGCTCTCCTAGACACAGCGCGATGTCAACCCCCAATACCGGGAGAGACGAATCCTGTCTAACCGTCACTGCCTCCAAGTGCTTCGGGACTGCACCCAAAAACTACCTGTTTGCACAGTTCCTTTGAGCCGTGGTAGGGTAGTAATCAAAGTGCAGTGGGAACACACTCGAGGCGAAGTGACAGTGTCAAGTCAGCGGACTAAGCTGTACTCATGTCACCTGGGAACTGATAACTGACGATAGGTATATTACCAACCAACAGTTCCCGACGAGTCCTGTCCAGTGTACTCGTAACCTAACGAGCACCCGCATACTATCCCAAGTACGACGTACTAACGGCTGTGGGACAGACCGTCTCCCACACTGGGATGAGAAGCGCATACGCTAGTCTACTCCGGAGTATCGATGCCCTGTCTCGATAGTCCAACGACCAGGGACCTGTATAAGGATGTGCTTATAGATTACCCAGCTCCCATGAGTGCGAGCGCCATCACAACGCTGGTAATCAAGCAAAGATCCTAAGGGCTCTACTAATATGTATACCAGCAATATGCTAAAAGAAACACATGCACATATTAAAGCAGAGACAAACCAAGTAGCATACTACCATTTCGAGCAAGATTGTATATACAACTGTGAATATCCCAAGCTTCCATTAAGTAATATACAAGCTAGTATGATACAGTAATGGCCTCTAGGGCATATACACTAACAATACCGCATTTCATTCTCGCGATATATGTTTCGATTGGTTATATTCGATATGACCTAGTTATCGAATCATTGATTCGATAAATCGATACATTAGATTCTAGTCGGTTATGTGCGACATGACCGGATCATTGAATCAAATGTTGATTTAATGATTTAATGCATAATTATATATTTGATATATTGCATTGCATTAACTAGTATTGGTTCACTTTAAACGGATTTTTCTCACTTGATGCACATTGTATATGTGATATGCTTTAGTGCACTACTTTGTATCATGTTTGATGATACTTGATAATGTGATTAAGTGTAAAGGGTTAAACCATGGTTAAGTGATGATTAGGGTTTTGGTTTTTCATTTATTTATTTGTTTATTTATTTGAAAGGATTAAGTTAAGAATGGTGGCTTATTTTGGAGCTATGTTGAAGCTTCATGAAGCTTTGACAAAGTCCACCATCCTTATCTCATCCTTAACCCTAACCACACTTACTAACCTTGGTTTAATCTCTACACTTGACCATGGTCAAGATATGATAAGTATTCATATTATTTTTATTTTCTTTATGGTGAAGACTTATCATTCTTGCTTCATCTTCATCTTCTTCTTCTTCTTCAAGCTTGCTACAACAATGGCAACTTGAGATCTAGTGAGATAAATCAAATTCTAAAGTGAACCCACCTCCTATTTCTTCACCCTCTACCTCTTGCCAAGTTGTTTTGGGTGTTTACTTCACAAGTTTCACAAGTTTGTGAAGTCGGAGCTTGAGTTTGTGCAACCTCGACGTAGATCGTCTTTGACACGAAGCCGACGACCTATTCCGCACGTTTCTCCGATGAAGCCGTCACGAGAGTTCAAGCTTCAAGATGGACAGCGAGAGGACGCCCTTGCGGAGCCGTGGAGGTGGATATCCGGATCTACAAAGGTTGTAATTTCCATATCCTTATAGTTAAGTGTTAACTAGCTTTTCTTTTCGCTTAAAATTCTAGCAACGATCCGTAGTCTAGGGTTTCTCGGCACCAAAATTTTTGAAATGGCATGTCCGATGCCTCATGAGACCTCTTTATGGTGTCTAGGAACCTTTCACTTTATACCATTACGGGGTTATCCTGAAATTCATTTCAGGATCATTTTTGGAAGTTGCCAGTTTCTAGTTTTCTATCAGCCGTATTTAACATTTGGTTAAATACGGATTTATCTTTTCTTGAGATAAGTTTGGAAGCTTCTAGAAGAGGTGACTAGGATGGTGACTAGGATGGTGAGGTGGCTTTGTTCATTAATAGTGCATTAATGTGTTGACGACTATGTATTATGATTCATCACTTGCATTAATGCATTCATACTAGGTGTATCTTTGACTCATGCTTTTCTTTATGTGCTAATGGTCACCCCCCTCCTACACTCACCCCCCCACCTCCATATAGTGGCCGGCCATGCTTTGTGAAGGGTAATGGTTGTTAGAAAAAAGAATAAGGTTTTTGGTGCATGGAAATTAGAATAGACAATTCTCATTTCACTCGATCCAAAAGGCAACTTCCATAAACGTTCGTCCATAGCCCTGGACGTAATGAGACAAAGTGTTCTACTCATTTTCTACTTCATCTTGGTCGTCTCTTTTAGCAAACTTGACGACCGAGTTGCCTCGGTTCAGAGGCGGGAGCCCGTTTAAAGATCCGTCGACATGGTGACACCTGGACGACGAGACTGGAGATTCAGGAGATCGGAGCAGCCGCAACAAGCATGTGATGATGGTTGAAGACTGAAGGACTCGGATCATTCGGTATAATGTTTCTACCCATTTGTAATTTGTTAGTTTAGTTTTAATGGCAGATCCGGGTTACGGTACACGATAGCGCCAGTTTGTAAAAAGTTTTTGTTCCGCATTTGGCGTCTGTTAGACGGCCGGGGCGCTACCATAGACTTACAGTGGTATCAGAGCCTGACCATTAAGCTATACTAACTTGTGCTAACACGTTTGAAACATCGATCGAACGAATTTTCGAAAAACCGCAAATTCCAGTGCTGTAGTTTCTGTCGATTTTTTAAAGGGCCTAAAAATAATTTTACATATCACAGAAAAACAAGCAGGGATTTCTAAGCACACTGGTAAATTTTGAGCACGTGATTCCACGTGACCGCCGCGGAACCGTGGTCAAACCTAGGGTTTGACCGCGGAATCGCGGCAGTACTGTGGGAACAGTGCATTAAAATTTACCAGTAGGCTTTATTTGGAAATTGTGGGTTTTTAGTATATTCTTCTGGGCCCAGTTTTTATTACTGTACACCCGTTGTTCGTAGGGCCCACTTTGGAAAATTTAGTCGATCAAAATTTTAAATTTGTTAGTATGCAGTATTTACATTATATCTCCGACCGGGAATGTCATTTGATCGGTAAACCGCGTTTGATTGCTATAGTTTTTTTAGATGGGTTTGCGAACGTGACATTCGCGTTGATGTTCTGTGTTGTGCTGTGATGTTGCGGATATGTCGTGGTGGATAGCAGGGTGCAATGATAGTGCAGTTTGGATTTAGTTGTACATTTGATATTGCGGGGCGAGCGTCCAACATATAAACTGCCGTTACTGCCTGTTTGTATAATATTCTTTTGGGGCACGACCGGGTCGAGGTCGATGTACCCGTTGTACATATTTTTATTTCTGTACTAGGTTTATCAGTGCACGGATAGCCGTGTTCTGGAGGGCAACAGGTCCGTATCTCATGGCATTGAGAGGCAGAGGGATCTCACTCTAGAATTGGCAGACTATTCGCCGCACTCGTAGGGGGTACAGGTTGACCCAAGGAGGGGTGCTCAATTTACCAGATTCCGTGAAGTGTCGGGTGTTCCATTCACTATGCTGTGGGGACTACCTCGCTTCAGGTTTTGGCGGGTAACTTGCCGCACCCGTAGGGGGTCTAGGTTTCATTGCACAGGCTATCCATACGTCCAGGGGGAACGTCGGGTTTCAGTAGCAGCTCTGTGAAACCCGGGGATCCCAGATTATCTGTATTGTTCTGTGATGCTTATTACTTTTCTGTAATGTTGCATATTATCACGCCTGGAGCGATTATTGTATATTGGTATATATACTATTAGATGTTGTATATGTTTTACATCCGCACTAGTCCAGCCCCGCTCTGTCGTTAGTTAAGTAATCTAACGGGTGATGACGGGACCCAGTGACGAATGCGGATGGCATATACGTACATTTTATTTTCGTTCTTTTCTGGTGTGATTGATTGATGGGACTGCATTGATTTTTATCAATGAAAGGATAAAACAAACCTATATATGATGTTGTTGGAACAAATTTTAAAAGGTGTTATTACAAAGATGTTTACTTTTGTTTTGCATAGTGATATTCAGTTTAGAATATCCTGCACCTCATTCGACGAGGCAAGGGCCGAGATCCCTTCACCGGGAGTGACCCCTTGGGCAGAAGTTTACGTCAGGGTAATAACTTCAATATAGTCGATTACAAGTTGCTTTGCATCGCGGTATTCAGATGGAATATCCTGCACCTCATTCCACGAGGAAAGAGTCGAGATCCCTTCACCGGGAGTGACCTCTTTAGCAAAACGTTTTCGCCACTATATTTTATAAAAATCTATCAGGTTCCTTCAACGAGATCAAGTTCATTACGTTAAAGTTTTTTCGCCAAAAACCAGCCGTAGCCCTCCGTCATTTCTTTTGGGTATTTAGTAGTATTCAAGCTATGTATTTTGACCTTCGCCAAGGCATAGTGTTTGGTAGCTGCTGGGTATTCATTTGTAGCATACATAGATGTGTTGGTTTGGGACAGTCGTACTACTATTTTGGCCTTCGTCAAGGGTATGTATGGGTGGGTTCAAATTGACCTAGACAATGACGGGTAGAACTTGGCATGTGACTTATGACATTTTGACCTTCGCCAAGGTCATAAGAGCATAGGGCAAAAATCACATCGGGAGTTTCAAATATACAGGAAACTTGCCAGATATGCGCATACCTTCTGGAGTGTGATAACTTGAGTGGCTTCCATCACGTTATCATGCGATGAGAGTTGGATCCCGATTCCCACTGATGAGTTGGTTTACTCTTCGGGTGATCCTGACTAATTCTTCTTTCAGGTTTGAAAAAGAATTTGAGATTACAGTGGGAGGTTTCCTGATTAGATAAAGTGATAACCATTCTGATCTAGGTTAGAGTGCACGCCGAGTGTTTCTTTTCTCTCTCTCTCTCTGGCAGCGACCTTTGACCGACCCTAGACTATGACTCAGTGACCAAGTTGACCGAACCTTCTTATAATACTGGCTTTTGGATTGTCTGAGTTGCATAAGACATTGCCGCTCCTTCTTTTACCCTTTGTATTTCTCAGAACACCCTATATTACTATGGATATCCACTTCCATTGAATAGATCCATCGTATGGTTATATACAAACTCGAAGGGATTTTTTCGAGGATGGATCCAGGTTCAGGAGAAATAGAATTGGTTTATTTAGTTGTCTTTTATTATCACCTTCTCTCAGGTTGCGAGGGCTCCTTGGTTTAGGAGGGTACACCTATTACGCTTATTGGATAGTCTTATTCCAAACCATAGGCTGGTGCCGAAAGGTAGGAAATGAAGAAAACCAATTAGCCTAAGTAAGGTGTACAGAAGGGAATAACTAAAGACAAAATAAAGGGATTAGAAAGAGGGCAAAGTAAATTGCGACTGTTACCATTCACGACCAAACCGCGTACTTCATCGCCACTCCTATTTCACCTTTGATTTTTTCCCCAGTTCGGGAGAAATAGAATAAGGTATTATTCAGTTGTCTTTTATCATCACCTTCTCTCAAGTTACGAGTACTCCTAGGATTAGGAAAGTACACCTATTATGCTTATTGGATAGTCTTCTTCCAAACCATAGGCTGGTGCCGAACGGTAGGGAAGGAAGAAAACCATTTAGCCTAACGATGGTGTACAGAAGGTAACGACTAAAGACAAATAAAGGGATTTGGAGAGATAACAATGAAATATACGGTTAGAGTCATGAATTGATTTATGGAAGAGGCATTACTAGGAATACCAGGATATCCCTATGAGACATTTTCCATTTTCAGTGCATTGTTAAAAGAAAACTGTTTTCCCGATTAGATACTTACTCCAGGGTATGTATTTACCAGGTTTCATTCTCATATCTGTATGGTTTTTACAGATGATGAGTGGGAGTAAGTTATTGGGAATTAGGTGATCATCCTCATTATATCGGAATTCATTGTAATTGGTGATATTTGAGGAAATCGCCTGGGTACAGTTTTCAACCTACGACACATAGGTTTTGAGTTATTCAACTCAGCGAACTTATACAGAGTATTATATGTTGTCCAGTGTCCGTAAGGACAAAGGGGTAGGTCCTCGTACTATGTTCTGTTTACTTGTGACTTCTCTAGTTTTTAGACAAGTGTTTCGTAGAAATACAATGTCTAAGTTTTGAGAAGTTATGGGTATAAGAATAAAGTAGAGAACCAGGTATCACAAGTATCGGGATTCTTCCAAGAGATTGAAGATGTAGATTCTTGTGATTGATATTCAGATGATAGTAATGGTTTTGAGAAACTTGTTTCTCTTTCAGGTTACTCATAATTGGATGGATTCCTAAGTTGAGCAATGCTGATTAGCCTTTTTCCATTAAGTTGATATGCGCTGGAGACAGCTACATGATTTGAATCTGGTTCCAATTAAATTAGTACCTCCATTTCTATATTGTATATAGAATGGTTCATATCTTAACAATGTTAAGATACGGGGAGTTGTCCAGCTTATGCTTAAAACTAGACACTGGATAAATCAAGGCACGTTTCTGTAATGGCAATTTGTGGGTTGACCCTGGTTTTGACGAGGGTTAACATTTCTACCATCTGGAAGATCAATAGTGATATTGTTCTTGACTCGCCACAGTTTTATTAAAATGGATTTTTTTAGAAAACAGTAGTGGGAGTATGGTAGAACTAAAAGTGATTCCAGAACCGCAAACGATTACGGAAAATTTAATAGGACCTATATATTCAATCAGGTTTGACATTCCATTAGCCACTCCACTGATATGGTGGGTAACCTCAGACACCCGAGAGGTACTCCGGTAGCCTCAAGGATGGTGACAGGGAGGTTCTTGTTTACCCAGACTTGATACTACTGTTGTTCCAGACTATGAAACCCGGTAAGAGGATAAGTATAGCGTCGTTCTAAACTAGCTTTAGAAGTGTACGTGTATATTATTCTGCCAGAGGGTTGTCGTAGTCAGTGGGAGCAGTGGAAGCATAGTGGCCAAGTAGCTTATGTCTATTTATAGGTTTGAGCAGATATAGCAGAGATAAGATCATCTATATTTGATGTGACAGTCATGGGTTTGACTTCATCAGAATAAGGGATGGATCTGGTAAGAAGGTAGTAGGGTGTGATGTCCTGGTATTTGGATGACATACACAAAGTAGGAAGTAAAATTCCTATACTACGATCGGTTGTACTGTGAGCATCACGCAGTTGTTTCTCCAGACATGATATGGATATAATATTAGACATTCTGGTTACTAGATCTATGGTATTAGATCTAGATTTGGGTAGTTTCCCAATGTGGGTACTTTGACAGTATTCTAATAGTATTTTAGAATAGATGACTCCTGGCATGGTGGTGTACCTGCAGGTGATGGAGCCACCCTTTCTAAAGGTGTCTTAGAGACTAAAGGAGAGAGGGATGTGCATGATTGGCAGATCACTTGCTTAGGCAATTGAGTCAATCATGAGATGTCAAGTACCACACCAGATGTAGTTTTTACACTTGTTGCGATAAGTTTATATTAATCCAATCCTGAAGAAACGTAAGGAAACGGTTTTAGAACATAAGGTGCATGTTCTATGGATTTGATGACGGCAGCCTCCTTCGGGAGACGGTTATCATTCCAGGCTTCAAAGGTGACATGGATGACAGAGTGATTGTCAGAGTTACAGTTTTTCCTATGATGAGGGACGGTATTATGGACAGGTGGTCCAAGAGGATACAGTAGGAGGCATGGTGCTGAATACTGATTAGGTTCAGTTATCGATACAGTCTAAGAAGTTTGGATTTGCAGTTCATTTATGAACTAGGTCCCATCAGATATCCAGACATATTCTAAGACAGGTATTACTCGATTCGGGAGATGGCTTTCTCCGCGAACTTGAGATTAAGAGAGATATAGAAAGAAACATTAGGGCGGATCCACTCACTGAGGCTATTTCTCGAACACAAGAGTTTTACAAACGAGCTTTGTGAAACTGATTAGTAGAGAAGTTGGATGTTCGGTATCACACGGGCTGTGAGTATGCGACATGGCAATAATTAGCCTTAAGTGCAAGTGGGAGATTGTTGGAGATAGTGCCCTCAAAGTCAATTATTTGATCGCATGTACGTGATTGCAATGATTGAGGCAGGACCTATACCGATATGACAGTCTTGCTCGAGATGATAGTTTGCTATCTGGTTTGTCTTTATCATCGTATACATGCTTTAGTTCACTATTGCATGATGATGGAGCCCATAGGATTCTTGCTTGTCTACCAGCAATATGATGGCGATCATATATGTGGGAGCTGGGGTCTGTAAGCACATCCTTGAAGTGTCCCTAGTCGTAGGAGTTTCGAGACAGGGCATCGATACTCCAGAGTAGACTAGTGTATACAGTCGAGACCCCAACGAGGGGCGATGGCCGGTCTCACAAGCCATTGGTGTTAGTTGGTTCACCTAAGATGTATACGGGTGCTCATTAGGTTATGAGTACACCGGACAGGACTCGCCGGGAACATGCTAGTTGGTATTATACATATCGTCAGATAGCAGTTCCCTGGTGACATGTGTACAGGTTAGTTCATCGACCTGAGATCGTCATTTGTCTCGTGTGAGTTCCCACTGTGCTTAGATTACTACCCTACCACGCTCAAAGGAGTTGTGCAAACAGGTTTTAGTTGGGTACAGTCCCGAGCCACATTGGAGGCAAGTGAGCGGATCGTCGGGGATTCGTCTCTCCCGGTATTGGGGGTTGATGTCGCGCAGTGCACGGGTGGCCATCACTAGGAATCCTCGGACGAGGTAGTGGAGAATTACTAATTTGGATCAGTAGTTTCTCAGGTGGTGATGGGCTTCATACCGACACGATTTATCGCGTTATTAGGGGTCTGACTTTATCCACCCCCCTAGACTCGATATGCGATACTCTTTAGACGAACGGACCGGATTGTATATACATTGTCACTGTCAGGCTCAGTAGGGTTTATGGATGAGTTCGCTCGTCAGCTTCTCTTCCAATCAATACATAGGCAACCGTTACGTACAGCTTGTACCTCTGACGTGCTGGTGGTTATACCCAATGCCAGTATGTTGATGAGTCTTTAGAGTCCCCCACAGACACTTTTCCAAGTTCCGGCGAAACGTTGTAGAGGCCGTATGGGTTTATGGAAAGGTTCAGAAAATGCACGTGCGTTTTCGCACGTGTCATTTTTCGGGCAGATAATACTGGTCGGCTTTGGTTTAAGCCGGATCTGAGTATTATACTGTGTAGATATAATATCTTCGTCTCAGTTGTATTTGTATTCGGTCGTAATACAAATGCGGGTATGTTTATACCATTACGGGGTTATCCTGAAATTCGTTTCAGGATCACTTTTGGAAGTTGCCAGTTTCCAGTTTTCTATCAGCCGTATTTAACATTTGGTTAAATACGGATTTATCTTTTCTTTAGATAAGTGTGGAAGCTTCTAGAAGAGGTGACTAGGATGGTGACTAGGATGGTGAGGTGGCTTTGTTCATTAATGGTGCATTAATGTGTTGATGACTATGTATTATGATTCATCACTTGCATTAATGCATTCATACTAGGTGTATCTTTGACTCATGCTTTTCTTTATGGGCTAATGGTCGCCCCCCTTCCTACACTCACCCTCCACCTCCATATAGTGGCCGGCCATGCTTTGTGAAGGGTAATGGTTGTTAGAAAAAAGAATAAGGTTTTTGGTGCATGGAAATTAGAATAGACAATTCTCATTTCACTCGATCCAAAAGGCAACTTCCATAAACGTTCGTCCATAGCCCTGGACGTAACGAGACAAAGTGTTCTACTCATTCTCTACTTCATCTTGGTCGTCTCTTTTAGCAAACTTGACGACTGAGTTGCCTCGGTTCAGAGGCGGGAGCCCGTTTAAAGATCCATCGACGTGGTGCCACCTGGACGACGAGACTGGAGATTCAGGAGATCGGAGCAGCCGCAACAAGCATGGGATGATGGTTGAAGACCGAAGGACTCGGATCATTCGGTATAACGTTTCTACCCATTTGAAATTTGTTAGTTTAGCTTTAATAGTAGATCCGGGTTACGGTACACGATAGCGCCAGTTTGTAAAAATTTTTTGTTCCGCATTTGGCGTCTGTTAGACGGCCGGGGCACTACCGTGGACTTACAGGAAGCACCCAGAGCAACTCCTGACTCCGTGAAATGTGGATAAGGACAACTTCACCCATTACTTGCGGGTCCTCACGACTCGTAAGGAAGAAAATTCTCTTGTGAGATCCTTACGACTTTCAAGAGAAAACACACTTAAGAATCCTCACGATTCTTAAGGAGAAAATTACACCTACGGGATCCTCTTGACTGGTAGGGAGAAAATTCTTTATGAGACCCTCACGACTCATAAAGTTGAAAAGTCTTAGGTGACAGATCCTAATCCTGTTTTCTAAGTCATCTCCACTCTACAAAGAGCCTAAGACTGACAAATATACACTATCTACAGACCACGCTTGCTAAAGTCATATGGCAAACAACACAGCACAGAGAAGAAAGCGATAGAAAGAACATCCGATTTGCATTTGATTCAGCGTTCGAGACATACCCATTCATGCATGTGCAAAAGATTTAGTACATAAAATAAGACAAGCTGAAATGCGAAATTTGCCATTCATACTTCAAAAAAAAAGGGGGGGCTCTTACAATTATGAAAGCAATAAACGAAGACATCATCAAGATGATTACAATGGCAAAACCTCGGATCCAGGGCATGGATTGAGGAATTCGAAAGTAAGGACGTCTAGAGTTTTTCTGGCCTTTCTGACCCTTCTCGTGCGCATCCTCTCGCGCTCACGCGTGTCAAGATCTTCGGCAATGCCCCCCACCCTTTGATAAGAAACGATTATCGTCGTCTGTTGAAAAATTTGATGCAGAATATCGATGAGGCTATCTCGCCGTTTCTTCGAGATCAGCCCTGACAGGTATACTGAATGCACCTTGTCTTCGACATCATCCAGCGCATTAAGGGGCATGGCCTCATGAAACCCCGGAAGCGCTCTCCAAATTGCTCCCAATACGACTTTCAAGAGAGCAGAACGGCGCGGAAGCAACCAACCAACGCGTGTATACAGACGACCCATAATCTCCGCACATTGAGCATCTGTAAACTCTTGGTTATGGTGACGGCCCTGTACGTGGATATCTTCATAAGTAACGAACTCGTTCAGGCTGTATAAATGAACAGCCATAGTGCCTGAAAGAAACATCATTAGGAGATTAGCGATGAGGAGAAACAGACACAGGGAGTTAAACTCCTCGAGAGCAATGCTCTGCGGACATGAATGACACCTGCCAGAATCAATTATTAGGGGAATTTAAAAGAAATTCCCCAAGAACACTCAGAGCCTTGCTCTGAGGAGATGACGTAATCCATCAAATATAAAATTCCATGAAAAACTCTTAAGAGTTCTTCTATATGATTTGAAGGGAGAAAAACTCCATTAATGAATTAAGAAATCACAAGTAAAATCCTTTTAGAGAGCAGAGCTCTATTAACGGAGCCCTAATAGGGTTCTCTTTAGATCTCTTTAGACCTATGGAGCAAAGCTCTGTTAGTGAAGCCCTAAATGAGTTTTCTTTAGATCAAAAGATCTATGAAGAGCAAGGCTCTGTTAATGGGTAAAACCCTAATCTAGTGAAAGTTTTAAACTTGACCTAAATTTTAACAGAGTTTTGACTCTTGAAAGTTTTTTTAACAGGAGAGCAATGCTCTGACGAAGAGATAATTCTCAAGGAGGAGATGAAAATCATCTAAGGGACCAAATGTCCTATTTATAGGCATTGAGAGCCGTTTCAACTTCCAAAAGTTGATCCAACGACTGAGATGTTGCCACCGCTGCGCTCACGTTTGGGCCACGTAAGCGCAACGGTGGGGGGGCATTTGTTTCTCCCAATCAGAGCTCTGTTTTAAAAATGAAGCGACGCTTCTGCTTCTTCCAATCAGAGTAAAGCTCTGTTTAAATTCCAAGATTTGGAATGAAGCGACGATTCCTTACCCCCAATCAGAGCAAGGCTCTGTTTCAAAATTCAAATTTAAAAATTGAAGCAACGCTTCAGATCCCCTGCGCTCTACGCTGCGTGCCACGTGTCAAACATAGGTGCACTAGCGCAGTTGTGCTGTGCTCTGCGTTGCGTGCCACGTGTCAAATATAGGTGCGCTAACGCAGTAACGTTGCACGCCACGTGTCAAACACAGGCGCTAGTGCAGTTGCGCTGCGCTCTGCGCTGCGCGCCACGTGTCAAACATAGGTGCGCTAGCGCAGTTGCGCCGCGCTCTGCGCTGCGTGCTACGTGTCAAACGCAGGTGCGCTCGCGCCAATTGCGCCAGCGCCGAAATTTAAAGAATTCCCCACCGTTAGATCAAAAGATCTAATAATAATAATAAATTATTAATCAGAATTAAAATTCTGTTCTAGAAAGATCTTTCCAATTTTATTAAAATAAGAAGATTATCTTCTGTAAAACAGAAGCCTCAGGATCAAAGATCCAACGGTGGGAAATATTCCCAAATCAATCAGAGAAAGATCTCTGAAATTGATTTAACAAATCAATTGGCCCTATATAAAGGACCCAAGATTTCAAGTCTCATAGAGAGAGAACCCTCTGCAAACTTTGAGAAAAAACTCAAAGAGAAAGAAATGGAAACCTTTGAAGAAAGAAGATCATTTTCTTTATCTTTAAAGGTAAAAAATTAAATTCTTGGAAGAACAGAGATAAAATCATCTCATTAAAAAAGAAGAGCCATCTTCTAAGAAGATCAAAGATCTAAGAATAAGATCAAGATCTTCAATAAAAAGAAAAAGATCAAAAAGATCTAATTATAAAATATTAAAAGAAGTAATTTACTTCATTCACAGATCTTTTGATCTATAAAGGCACAACCTTTTGATGAGAATAAGAACCTTGGTTCTTGAATCTTGAGGCAAAGCCTCTTTTGAAGAACAAAAAAACTTGTTCTTTGATCTTAAATTGATCAAACTGAGCTCTGTGCTATTGGACAGTGCTTTGCACTCTTGAATTGCGCCTTTGCGCTCCTTGGACTGGCGCACTGCGCCAGAACGCGCCACGTGTCAACCACAGAACAGTTTGCGCTTTGCGCTTCTAAATATAGCGCACTGGGCTCTTGGACTGGCGCACTGCGCCAGAGCACGCCACGTGTCACTCACTGGCGCAGCGCACTCATAAAGCGCAGTGCGCTAACAGACTTGCGCTTAGCGCTGAGCGCGCCATGTGTCACTCACTGGCGCAGCGCACTTATAAAGCGCAGTGCGCAAATAAACTTGCGCTTAGCGCTGAGTGTGACACGTGTCACCTTCGTGGGCGCTAGCGCAATGCGCTCTTTGATTGGCGCAAAGCGTCTGACAAGCCACGTGGCACACTATCAGACCACTATTTTGCTCTTGACAAATGCTATATATTATTAAAAGGGCAGAGCCTAAGTAAAGGCCTAATAGGCAGAACATAAGTAAAAATGTTAAACATTTTTAACTGGACCTAGCCCAATTCTGTCCATAAGTCCTCAATTTAAATTGAACTCAGCCCAACTGCTCTTCCAATCAATTTATACCCGGTTCGAGGGTACATCTCTTTACTCCTCTGATATTTGCCGTTGTAATCCTTCAACGTCGTCAGAGAGGTGACGGGTCCCGACAACCACACATTACTACAGACTGTGGGGTCCTTAAACTAATGGACTATGATGTCCTCAACCTCGACCGTGATGTCTTAAAACTAATACCAGACTGTGAGGTCCTTAAACTCATGGACTATGATGTCCTTAATCTCGACTGTGATGTCTTAAAACTAATACCGGACTATGAAGTCCTTAAACTCATGAACTATGATGTCCTTAACCTCGACCGTGATGTCTTAAAACTAATACCGGACTGTGGAGTCCTTAAATCCATGGACTTTGATGTCCTTAACCTCGACCGTGATGTCTTAAAACTAACACCGGACTGTGAGGTCCTTAAATTCACGGACTATGATGTCCTTAACCTTGACTGCGATGTCTTAAAACTAACAATGGACCGTAATGTCCTTAAACTAATTATCGACCGTAATGTCACTAAACTAAACAATAGAGCCCAATTGCTCTCTTGTCGGATCTAAACGATCCCGTTAAGTTGATCTTAGTCTAAAATTAGACTAACGTGTCCTTAACAAACGTTTAAGTTGATCTTAGCCTCAACTAAGGCTAACGTATCCTTAAACACAAACCCCCCAAACCCAAATCTAAGAAAGATACGAATTTGGACTAGTCCACGCCCTACGGACGATAACATAACGTAGTCTCCGTATACAATCCACGAGCAACCAAACACAAAACAAACACCCACGACAAGAAGTGACCATATGGAGAAGGAGAAAGTTGTTACCGCGATGCGGTAGCGTAATTAACTGCAGGGGCTTGCGCCTGCAGGGAAGAGCGTCCCCACAATAAAAAGCCCCTCAAACGAGGGGGAATCTGACGAAGTCTGCTACATCGGCCGCATCCGTTTAAACCTTCGATACACGGTGCCATAAATCAACTTGGCATCTTCGGAGAGGTGGACGGATAGCACTAATTAGCATTTGCCCCCAGATTCAGGGAAGACGTCCAGTCTCCCGGCTTCCGGCGGTGAACAATGACCATTAGATTTTTCATTTAAAATCTTTTCTATTTGCATGCATGCATGAATGAGTGTATGTGCACATGTTGATGTGTATGCGCACATACATGCATACATTCTTGTCATGGTTGTTGATATAGTGGAGATGGGAATGCAAGGCTCACATGGAATCAAATATCCATATATTTTATTTATTGAGAAAATCAAATGGGATTAATTCATGGTTAAGAGTTTCTACACTCTTCTTGTTGACTTTGACCTCACCTAACTATTAACCATGATTTAGTTCTTCATTTAGGTTTCAACTCAATGGTTAAATATTAAGATATTTGTTTACCATGGTTGTAATGGTTGTAAGTGAGAGTGACTATAATATATATATTATTCTCTTCTCATTTATCTTGAACTTTATCATAAAAAAGAAAAGAGCTCTAGCATTTCCATTTCCTTCTTCTTCTTCCTCATAGCTCACTACCTTTTCTTGAGTGAGTGAAATAGACAAAAAGGAAAGGTTTCTAAGTGAGATCAAAACCCATATCATCATTCTACTTTATTATTGCCCACTAGATCAGAGTGTTTGCCTCATCTTCGTCTTAGATCAAGAGGATCTTGGAGCTTGACAAAAGGGGCCCCGGGTGGATCATCGTTGACTTAGAAGATCTCAAGCAAGCCGGTGCAAACTCAAGTCATTCCAAGGAGTCTAGAAAGGAGGTCTACAAAGGTTGTATTCACTTTCACTTAGTGTTAGACACTTGTTTTTATTTGTGTTACCCTAAACATCTAGTTTGATCCTAGGTTATGATTACTTAGCGCCCTAAATTTTTGTTGTAGCATGTGTGTTGCTTGGAAACCCTAGTAGAGGTTCTAAGGAATCCCTACATGGTATCAGAGCCAAACTAGTGTAACGTTTTAAAAATAATTAAATAAATAAAATCGTTTAAGTGAATTTTATGATTTTCGGTAAAGTAAAACGTATTTTTCGTAAAACAAATCCGTAATTATTTTTCACTATAAATTTAAAAATACCTATTTTAATTATGACATTACTAGTAAATGGTGTTTATTTAGTCACTTATAAATTTTTTGTTTAATTAAATATTTTTCCTAAATTAATTATTTTAAATATTAACATAAGCTTTATTTATGCACTAAATTAGTGTAAATTTCAAATCTGAAATGGGTTAATTTTACAAAATGAGCCATGCAATATTAGAATCAAGTGTTTTTATGCAAAATTCTTTCTCAAACATTTTCATGATTCTAGATTTTTCTAGGATCAATTTTTTTAAGAGGAAAAATTATTAAATAAGAAATTAATGAAAAGACATAAAGGAGGTGTTGTTGTGGAGAAGTTTCCACATCATTCTCACTATTTTTCTTTCTCTCCCTCTCCTCCATGGTGTGGCCGGCCTCCTCCCCATGCAGCCCCCCCATTTTCCTCTCTTGATTTTGTCTCAAAAATCCTTAAAAATTCATCAAAAATCCAATAAAAAATCCACAAAATCCTAATAAATTCATACCCTCTATTCTTTGCTCTTCTTTGCATGGATTTTGGAGATGGAAAGCAATCATTTTGGAGGCTCATTTTCATGTTTGGATTTTATGTTGTGGAGGTATAAATCTTTTTCTTTTGATTTATTTTTATTAGATGTTTCTTTTAAGCATAATTAGATTTATTAAATTAATTCTATTTGCAAATTTTAAAATTCAAGTTAGGGTTTGTAAATTCAAGTTGTGGTTTTATTAATTCATTAGGGTTATAATAACTTGTTTAACACTTTTAGAAATGGAAAATCATGCATGGTTGATATATTGTAAATTGTTATCGAAAATTGTTTAAATTAAACAATTTTTGCAAACTAGATTTCTATATATTATATATATTGGTAAGATAAATTCCAATTAATGTTTGTAACATTAGATTGTTGTTTAAATGTGGATATTGACATGTTTAAGGAATGAAAAACTTAGTTTGGTCACTAATTTCTTTTGATAATTGAAAAATACTAAAAAGTGCTATTTTTGCTAACTAGTTTTTTGAAATTCTTAAATAAATGAGATTTAAAATATAATTTATGGTTTCATTATATCATTATGATTATGAATTGTAGTTTAATACATTAATTCATGCAAAATCAAGTTTGTTGTGGAATTGTGGAATATTGCTTGTAAGATGTTGAAAATTTATAAAGGTTGCAAACTAGAAATTTTGTATTAATACAAATTTGTGTAATAAAAATATAGTAATGGGTTGTATAGTCTAGTTATGCTATTTAATGAGTTTTATGACCATTGGTTTTATTTAAATGTCAAGTTTTGAAGAAAAACGGTAAATTGGCATTTTCGGGTTTTACGAAATCGGGCTATTTGATGGATTTTAGGGTTTCGATGAATTAAATAATGTTTTATATTATAAGTAATGAGTTTTAAAACTATGAGTTGGTTGTTTATATTTATCTCGATTAATCGGAGTTTGTACGCCGATATCGAGCGATATTTGGTTCTTTTGCATGAACGGGACATAGGTTTTAACCTATGCGCTTTCCGTATGTCGTTTTGACTTTTGTCCGTGATTTAGTTTACGATACTATATATGTTTGCGTATAGGTACCCCTCACGTGGACTGCGGGCGATGAAGAAGAGGATGGCGACACCGTCTTCGGCAGACATGGACCAGGTGAGTAGATGTATATCTACGGGGGGAAGTCGGGTGGATGGCGTTTAGCACCCCCGCACGTAGAACAGGAACGGTACTTATTGACATTAGGAAGCCAGATGTGACCCTAGATTCTTAATAAGTAGGACCCTAGTAATGATCCTAGGCTGGACTAGATTGATTTAGGAAGACCATACCAGAGGATGGATACCTTGGAAGAGATTCATAGGTTTCAGGTAGATACACACACACGCACACTAAAACTCGACGTGGTGTATACGTGTATGTGTGTATGTGTGTATATATATATATAGGACTAGGTGTAGGTATATATATATATATATATATATATATATATATATATATATACAACACGTATATGGGATACAATGATGTGATATGATACACGGGAATGAAACAGTATAGCTGGGCCTGATGCCGTGATTCTTGACTATACGGTCGTATTATGATGTTAGCGGATCATTAAAAAAAATGATATAATGAATAGGTATACATAGATAATAAAGGGGGTGATGATATAGAGGTACATGGGACCCTAAAATAGCACCCGAACTGTAACATGTGATTGATATTCTGATATGTTATATGTGTGACTTGATCACGACATCATATAGATGTAACTTGATTGCGATATCATAAAGGTGTAACTTGATTTCGATATCTTATAGGCATGGCTTAATCACGACTTGACATATGTGACCTGATCAAGATATGATATATGTGACATGACATTTCTGAGGATAAATTAACGATGTATATTTATGCTGACAATGATATATGATTGATGTATGCGATTACAGTATAGCACCTTGATCATGACATGTGTTGATGATGATATTATACGAATGATGAGACACGTAGGTGATACTTGACCCGTACCCCGATATTGGGATGTCGTACGATGGATTTTACCGTACGAGGCATAGATGTGATGATTGATCCGCACTCTTGTTTCAAGGAAACCGTACTACGTACGTGACGCTATTGTGGCTGGATCGCCGACAATTAGAGATATGGACTCAGACTTTAGGTGTACCCTTATTTCTTATCGACTAGTTCTTAGGTTTAGTTCTTTAGAAGGTTAGATGGACACTAGTTAGGCTCGGGACATATATTTGTAGTTATACTTGTATATCAAACGAGTGGTTATTGCACATCTGTCTTTACATTCATACTGTAATCATAATGTTTCATGTTCATACATATGTTTCTATAATCAGAAGCAAACTCTGCCTGTTAGGACACTAGCACCATTACCGATGATGCGCATATTCCACACACACTTATTTGCCGGCTCACACACATCATCATCGGTAATTTCTATGTCACGTACACTTTAGATCATATTATCGTTTATTGATGCAATCAGCTAACAGCTAGATTGATGTAATATCGTGATTGCTCTCTGGGGTTAGTATAGACATGGCATTGATTACTTAGACATTTCATGCATTCATATTTCCATGTTATCATGCAGTATTATGGGCATATGCCGACATTTATCATATACTTACTCATGATTTTGGGATTTTGGTTTTCTATGAGATTTCTGGATTTTGGGAAAAACCGCAAAAATATATAAAAACTTCTTTCTCTCTCCTCCTTTCTTTTTAAAACATAAGATGCGGTTTTCTTGTGATGTATGTGTCGTCCACCATGAGATTTCATGTTTTCTGTTGGATTTCGAGACCCGATTCGAGGAGTGGATGAACCGTCTCGGGTACATGGTGGGCCCGGTATGGTACCCCGGGGCAAGAAGATCGAGTTGTAGACGATGAGCTTGGCAGGGGAAGGCTACCTACCGGTGATGTCTGGTACGGCGGATATCCGGAGGATATCGACCGTTGTCGTGAGATTTGATGATATGGGCCAATCCGGACTGACGGAGCCCGAGATATTGAGACCATGAGACATTGAGATTATGAGGTATTGAGACTTGAGATTTACATGCTTTGTTTCGATGCTTGACACGGATTTCCATGGATTTCATTGTTGATATTTCAGATTTCTATACACATTTTACTATGATTGATATACCTAGATTCCAGGATTGGTCATTTTACATTCATGGTGCATGCATACTCATTCATATGACATAGTACTATATGAGGCACTGACACGAGCACGGAGTATTTGCATTTACACGTAGCTTATTATCCTGTCTTAATTGATGACTAGGAGTATATTAGTATATTATTATGACCTGGGATAGCGTCGTGCATTCGATTTCTTTTCGTAGATGTCTTCTACTCACGAGTTGGCAACTCACCCTCGTTGTGCCAAATTTTATTACAGGTTGATGTACAGGGTTCCTTAGCAGTTGCTGGCACATCATTTTCATTCCGGGGGATTTGCACGGTAGGTTGGTTCATTTGTATCTGAACCGCCGTTGTATTTTTATTATTTCATTTGTATCTAGAAAGCTCCATCAACCAAACTTGTATTATTTGATAGATTACTGGACCATTTATTTATTTCGACCTTAGAGTCGCGTGTATTATTCTGATTTGGTGGATTTGTTTTCTTTTGAGTTTTGAGCCTCGCCCTTTGGCGTTGTATATTATTGTGCTTGTTGTGGTTGTTTTCGCCTGTTGGCGTTGAGCTAGCTCCCGTTTGGGGATGCTTTTTATTGTTTATGTATATTATACTTGTTGTACCCGTTTGGGGCCAGTTTTTATAGAGGAGACTCTGCCAAAATTTTTGGGAAAATTTGCTGATGCTTTTAAACTTGTTTTCTTCATGTTTTCTTTTACTTCTTCTTCTTTTATATGGTTTAGATTTCTGGGCTTCGGCTTACTTAGGTTACGTTGCGCCTCTAGACGTTTCGTAATCTAAGTGCCGGTCACGTTCCGTACTTTCGGGTCGTGACAGCTAGATTTTTAGTTATGATGTTAAAACAATTACGAAACCGAAACAACTCTGGATATACAAAAACTAAAACCCTAAAATGAGCTTCTCTGTCGATTTTAAAAAGTGCTTGAAAAATTTTCAAACAACTGCAGAAGCTTACTGACACTACACTGAGAGCACAGACCAAATTGCAGGCAAATCCCTCGGATTTTGGCCGAGCCCACTTGCTCAAATCCGAGCAGGCCGGCCCCCCTCCCCTGTTCTGCCTGGAATTTTGCCTGTGCTCTGGTGTCTGGGTTTTGGGGTTTTAGGTATTGTTTGTTTAGTCCATAAATTTCATGAGATGTTAATTCGTAGTGGGACTAATTCAGAGCTATTCGTAGTCGTAATTTTAGCATTGTATTGGTAACCTAGACGACGTTAAACAGGTCGAACGAATATCAAACACTCATATTTTCGGGGTTAAATATACTCAATGCATCATGCAGGTATTCCTATGGACCCTCTAGAAGAATGAAACCCTAACTCGATCTGTGACCACGGAACCGCGGCTAAACCTTGGGGTTTACCGTATTTAGTGGAGCTACAAATGAGGCTTGGGTTTGCCCTTCTACGGATGGTCCATAAAGTACTGTGGCATAATTTTTAGGTATTGTTTAACGGTGCTCAAGTGTTGAGCTTTCTGGGAAATATGGGTGTTCGTTAATTCGATCGAAGGGTTTAACATCGCCTAGATTTATATGATACTTATTTCTACAACTATAAGTGTAGTATGTGTATCGCCGGTTTCGTTGCTATATGTCAACGGCAATTGGGGTACGCATACTTGCTTACGTTGATGACATGTGATGTTATGTGTTGCTGTGCTATGATGTATAGGATCGTCGTGATCGAATGGCCGGGTTTTTTTTATGTGAGATGAGAGTTTTTCTTTTCATTCATGTAAAATTCAAATGTATGTAATATTCTTTTATTTAGGGTACATCCGGGTTGAGGATGATGTTACCTTGATATATATTATTTACTTTTCCGCATTAGGATAGACCCAAGGTGGGGAGCACAAGTGACCAGGTTCTAGAGTCCAGTGGGAGACCATCTCGAGGAGTCAGGATCGGGTCTCCTAACTCTAGAATTGGTAGGGTCGCTTGCCACTTTCGTAGGGGTCTAGGGTGTGGGATTTGCTATTCGTCACGACCGTGGAATCCGTATTTTCTATTGTTGGATAAATACAAAATACGGAAATCCTAGTATATCCTATATGTTCATATATGTGCTTCTGCTGTTTATATTCTGTGATGTGATCGCTTGACATATCTGAGAGAATGCAATATTATATATGAGATATATAGTAGGCGTTGCTTATATTTTGCACCCGCGCTAGTCCCATCCCGGTATGCCGTTAGTTAAGTAACCTAACGGTGCATAACGGAACATTATGGTGAATGCGGATGGCATAAGCGTACGTTGTATTTTTATTTCTTTTCTGTGTTTGGTTTAAGGACTTAAATGATGGGACTACATTAATATGATTAATGTAAGAAGAAATAAACCTAAAAAGATGTTGTAGAATCGAATTTAAAAACCACTCGGCTTTTTATTAAAAAACTACATTTCAAAATTGCGGAGCTTAAACCACTTCTTTTGAAAACCGTTTGATTCTACAACGATATCAAGTTCAAAGCGTTAAAGGTTTTCTTAAAAACCATCTGCAACCCTCCGTCATTTTAGGAAGTAGAGTACTCAGTATTCGTGCTACGTATGTTGATTATAGTCAAGGCGTAGTGTACGGTAGCTAAGTGATGTCTTCCTATAAAAGCATATGATGTGAGTAATTAGGACATTCGTATGATTATGTTAATTATAGTCAAGGGTCATATAGGTGGGTCTAATTAATCAAGAAATGATGGGTAGAACTTGACTAGTGCTTATGATATGTTGATTATAGTCAAGGTCATGAGTGCTAGGGGTAAAAACTATATCGGGAGTTTCAAGAGTTGAAATTTGCAATGAGATTGCATACCTTCCAACTGATGGTTGGATCCCGATCCCACTGTGAGCAAGAGTTGCTCTTAGGAGAGTTTAGCACTTTACAATTAGCTAACCCATTAGGTGTTTAGAAAGGTGTTAACGGGGCTACGCCTCTGAGAAATGAGGTTTACTTTAATTAGGTCCATGCGAGAGCACGGGGAACCTCCCTCAAGTACCGACACTGGCCTGGCTGAACGGTTAGCGAAGTTGTAGAATGTAATTAATCCTGGCTAGTTTTCCTTTTAAAGTTTGAAGGGAAATTTGATAAAAGCAGTGGGAGACATCGATTAGATAAGATAATAATCAATCTGATCTTTGCAAGAGTTTTCGCTGAGTGTATTCTTTTCTCTCTCTTAATGGAAGATACCAATGACAGGACTCAAGCTTTTACTTGATGAAAATAAACTGAATGGGACCAATTATAAAGACTGGCTGAAGAACATTAATATAGCCTTGACTTATGATAAGGTATCATATGTCCTCACGGCTCCAGCCCCACCCGTCCCAGGTCCTAAATCTTCGGTTGCAGATAAAGAAGTCCGCAAGACATAGGACGCTGATTGTGCCACGGCCAAATACCTCGGGCTTGCATCGATGGATAACACACATCAAAAGCAGCACGAGAAGATGGACGTTCAATCCATCTTTCTCCATACAAAAGAGTTATATGGGGAGCAATCTCGTGTCTTGTGATACGAAGCGTCACGAAAGCTGTTTCAAATGCGGATTGCTCTTGGCACACCAGTAGGCGACCATGTTCTGAAGATGATAGCCCTTATAGAAGAGCTTGAGGACCTCGGATGGACAATGGACAATGAACAATATACTGATATCATTCCGCAGTCTTTCCCCTCCACTTTTGCTCAGTTTGTAGTAAACTTCAACATGCACAACATGGAGAAGTCACTACCTGAACTCTTCAATATGTTGAGGAGTGCAGAGAGCACGCTGAAGTCAGTGAAGACTCCCTCTTTGACTGTTGGGCCATCTTCCTCCTCTCGCCCGAAGGCTAAGACCAAGGGAAAGATGAAGAAGAAACCCACCAAACCTAGAGGTGGAGTTAAAAAGGTTAAGGGGAAAGACAAGTCTAAGGCTGGGGAATCGGGACAAGGGGAATGTTATCACTGCCACAAAACAGGACACTGGAAGCGCAGCTGCACTGAGTACTTGTATCTCAAGAAGAAGCATGGTAATGCTTCCGCTTCAGGTGTGTTTATGACAGAAAACTGTTTTTCTATAAACTCTGCTTCCTGGGTATTAGATACCGGTCCAGATTCTCACATTTGCAATTCCATGCAGGGACTGAGAAATAGCAAAGTTTTGAAGACAGGTGACAATACTCTCTGGGTTGGAAATGGTTCCAATGTACATGCGGTTTCAGTGGGAGAGTATCACCTGGGGTTGCCGTCAGGGTTTATATTGGTTTTGAACCCATGTTACTATGTACCTAGTATGCTTTGTAATATTGTATCCGTTTCTTTGTTAGACAATGAAGGATATAATTTTGTGTTGCAGAATAATGTTATGAATATTAACCTGAATCAAATGTTGGTTGGGTATGGTACACTTAATAACGGGATATACGTCCTAAATCAACACAGTTTTCAGCATACAGCACACTAATAAAAGAAAATTTTCAGAAATAAATGAAGCTTTTCTTTGGCACTGTAGACTTGGTCATATTAATGAAATAAGACTAAACAAGCTACATAAATATGGATATTTAAAACCCTTTGAATATAAATATTATGCAACTTGCCAGTCTTGTATCAAGGGTAAAATGACCAAAACTCCGTTTACAAGACATGGAGAAAGGGCTACACAGCTCTTAGCCCTCATACATAGTGATGTATGCGGGCCAATGTCTACACAGGTTAGAGGCGGTTTTTCATACTTCATAACTTTTACTGATGATTTCTCAAGGTTCGGACATGTGTTTTTACTAAAGCATAAGTCTGAAGCTTTCGAGAAATTCACTGAGTACAAACTTGAAGTAGAAAAACAAACCGACTTGAGTATCAAAATGCTTCGATCGGATCGAGGTGGTGAGTATCTCAGTACAGAGTTTGCAGACTTTCTAAAAGAGAATGAGATTCTCTCTCAGCTCACTCCTCCTTACAGACCACAACATAACGGTGTGTCAGAATGGAGGAATCGGACCCTATTAGATATGGTTCGTTCCATGATGAGTGATGCTGAGTTATCTGTCTCATTTTGGGGGCATGCATTAGAGACTACAGCGTTTCTATTGAACATGGTTCCAACCAAAACTGTGTCTACCACACCATATGAGATATGGTATGGGAAGAGACCATCTCTTAAGCGATTTAAGATTTGGGGTTGTCCGGCCTATGTCAAAAAGCAAAATCCGGACAAACTCGAGACACAGTCAGTCATGTGTAAATTTGTGGGATATCCAAAGAATTCATATGGATATCTATTCTACCACAAGGAGGAACAAAAGGTGTTTGTTTCTCGGAATGACACATTTTTAGAAAATGTGTTTTTTACAAATGATATAGATGACAGTGTGGTAGACCTAGAAGAAGTTCTAGAAACACAAGTTACAAATGACGACTTGGTTGAACCAGCTGTTGCAACAGAAACTAATGAACCTCAACCACTCCGTAGATCTGGTAGGACTTCTCGTCCACTGGAGAGATACTACGGTTTTCTCTTTGATGGTGATAGAGAAGATTGCATCATGGAGGATGATGATCCTACCAATTTTCAGCAAGCTATCACGAGTGTAGACTCTGTGAAGTGGCTGGATGCCATGAGATCTGAAATGGAGTCTATGTACACCAACAAAGTATGGACTTTGGACGTTGTACCCTCTGTGGTAAAACCCGTAGGGTGCAAATGGATCTTTAAAAGAAAGATTGGTGTAGATGGGCAGGTAGAGACCTATAAGGCAAGACTTGTGGCGAAAGGCTTTCGTCAAAGACCAGGTCTGGACTATGACGAAACGTTTTTGCCCGTATCCATGCTTAAATCCATTCGGATCCTACTTGCTATTGCTGCTCACTATGACTATGAAATCTGGCAGATGGACGTTAAAACTGCATTTCTAAATGGTGATTTAGAAGAATGCGTTTATATGGATAAGCCAGAGGGCTTCGTTGACAGTGGGAACAGCGGGAAAGCATGTAGATTGCTTAAATCCATTTATGAATTGAAGCAGGCATCACGGAGTTGGAATATCTGTTTTGATAATGTTATCAAAGAGTTTGATTTCATCAAAAATCCAGATGAACCTTGTGTTTATAAGAAGGCTGTAGGGAGAGCTGTCACATTCCTCGTATTGTACGTAGATGACATTCTTCTGATAGGAAATGATATTCCTATGTTACAGTCGGTCAAATCCTTATTATCACAAAGGTTCTCCATGAAGGACCTGGGTGATGCCACGTACATACTGGGCATTCGGATCTATAGGGATAGATCCAAAAGGTTATTGGGATTGTCCCAAACCAGGTACATTAACACCATCATAAAGAGGTTTAGTATGGAAGACTCCAAGCGGGATGCCTTACCCGCTTGCCATGGAGTCACTCTCTCTAAGAACTTTTGCCCAAAGACCGATGAAGAGAGAGCTCGCATGAGCATTATATCCTATGCTTCAGCCGTAGGATCTATAATGTATGCGATGTTGTGTACACGCCCTGATGTAGCTTATGCACTTGGTGTAGTAAGCAGGTATCAGTCCAACCCAGAGGAGAATCACTGGGCAGCTGTGAAGAACATTCTTAAGTACTTGTGAAGGACTAAAGAATTGTTCATGGGGTATGGTAACAGAGATCTTCAAATTGAGGCCTTTACCGATTCGAGCTTCCAAAGTGATAAGGACGACAACAAATCTATCTCTGGGTTTGTATTTACCCTCAACGGAAGGGCGGTGAGTTGGAAGAGTTCCAAACAGGATACCGTTGCAGACTCTATGATGGAAGCTGAGTACATTGCTGCAAATGATGCCGCCAAGGAAGCGGATGAGAAAGTTCGTCTCGGAGCTAGGAGTAGTTCCAACCATTATTGATCCAATACCTTTGTATTGTGATAATAATGGGGCTATGGCATTAGCCAAGGAGCCCAGGTCCCATCAGCGGTCCAGACACATCCTGAGGCATTTTCATCTGATCTGGGAGAAAGTTGATCACCGCGAGATTGAGATAAGGAGAGTAGACACAAATAATAACACCGCGGATCCACTCACCAAGGCCCTCCCTCAGCCGCAGCATGAGCGACTTTTTCAGATGTTGGGTATGAGATACGCTAATAACTGGCCTTAGTGCAAGTGGGAGATTGTTGGATATATGTATGCCCTAGATGCCATTATATGATAGTGGATGTATTTATACATGTATATATATACAAAGGACATTCTTGCTCGATATGATAGTATGCTATCTGGTTGCTCTTTATCTGACATGTTGACTTGATCATGCTTTTATTCATTTGCACATGTTGATAAAGCCCTAAGGATGTTTGCTTGACTACTATGATTATGATGCAGATCATACTAGTGGGACATGCGTAGTTTATAAGCATATCCTGAAATGTCCCTAGTCATGGGTGTATCGAGACGTGGCATCGATATTCCAGAGTAGACTAGCGTATACGACACTAGACCCATGAGATGGGCGATGGATGTTCCTATATCCATTAATGTTTGACATCGAGATCGTATACAGGTGCTCAGTGGAGACTGGGTACACTGGACGGACTCATCGAGAACTCCTATATGGTATTATATCTATCGTCGGATAGCAGTTCTCAGGTGACACTGGTACATGTTAGTCTGTAGACCCGAGATCGACATAGAGTCTCATGTGTTCTCCCACTGTACTTTGATTTCCACCCTACCACGGCTCTACTGAGTTGTGCAAACAGGTGGCTTTTAGGTACAATCCCGAGACACATGGAGGCAATGAGCGATAGGAGGGGTTTCGTCTCTCTCAGTATTGGGTGTTGATGTTGTGCTTTGTGCGGTTGGCTATATCAGTAAGTCCCTGACAAGGGCTGTTGAGATTTACTGATAAGTGTTATTAGTAGTTTCTCGATCTGTTATAGACCATTCATCGGAACGACTTATTGAGTTATTATGGTCGACATTTCCATCCCTAGACTCGATATGCAGCATATCTGATGAAGAGACCAGACTGTACGGTAAGTGTTGCCGGTTGGCTCGACATGAGTTTTTACAGGCTCGCTTGTTTTTCTTCTGATCGCTCAATACCTAGGAGCCGTTACGCACTGCTGGTGCCGCTGACGGTTTGTGGGTATGTGATATGATCACTGCCTACTGCTAGCATATTGGCGAGTCTTAGAGTCCCATAATGGGGTTACCTAGCTCAGGCGAAACGATCTGGGGTGCATATGAGGATATGCGTAGGTGCTTGATTAAATGCGTGTACATGATACCGCATTGTAATCTGGCGTTTTTTATTGGTCGGGTCGTATGAGATATGACCGGGTTATTAAATCAAGTGTTGGTTTAATAATGACCATTAGATTTTTCATTTAAAACCTTTTCTATTTGCATGCATGCATGAATGAGTGTATGTGCACATGTTGATGTGTATGCACACATACATGCATATATTCTTGTCATGGTTGTTGATATAGTGGAGATGGGAATGCAAGGCTCACATGGAATCAAATATCCATATATTTTATTTATTGAGAAAATCAAATGGGATTAATTCATGGTTAAGAGTTTCTACACTCTTCTTGTTGACTTTGACCTCACCTAACTATTAACCATGATTTTGTTCTTCATTTGGGTTTTAACTCAATGGTTAAATATTAAGATATTTGTTTACCATGGTTGTAAGTGAGAGTGACTATAATATATATATTATTCTGTAAAGTTTTAAAAATAAATAAATAAAATCCTTTAGGTGAATTTTCTGATAATCGGTAAATAAATTTATTTTAACTATGTAATTGTTAGTAATTGGCATTTATTTAGTCATATATAAATTGTTAGTTTACTTAAATATTTTTCCTTAATCAATTATTTTAAATATTATTATAATCTTTCGCTAATACATTTAATTAGTGATAATTAAAAATTGGACCGGGTTAATTTCCCACTTGTGCACCATGACAACCTAATATATATAGTTGTAACAATTTCTTCCTTCTTATTTTGTCTCCATGGTTCTAGATTTTTCTAGGGGGGGAAAATTTTTTATTGGAAATAAAATTTAATGGAAAAGAATAATAAGATGTTGATGTATGTATAGGGTTATGGTCACTTCTTTCTCTCACTCACCCCACTCTCCTCCTCACTCTCATTTCGTTGGCAGCAGCCCCCATTCCCCAATTCCCCACTTCCTTTTTCCCACTTCAAAGTTTACATTGAAATGAAAATTTAAAAGAAAACAATAAACAATTAGGTATGGGGTATTTTTTTTTCTTCACATAGGAAACTTCCACATACATTTCTCTCTCCCTCTTCATTCCTAGGCCGAGCCCCCCATCAGCAACCAATTTTATTTTTCCTTTTCAATTCCTCTAAAACTTCATCCCATTTCTTTAACCGACACGGTCAAAGCCAAAGGCAACGCCTTCTTCTTCTCCGGCAACTTCGCCGCCGCGATCAAGCACTTCTCCGACGCCATCGCCCTTGCCCCCACCAACCACGTCCTCTACTCCAACAGCTCCGCCACCTGTGCCTCCCTCTCCCGCTTCGCTGAAGTCTTATTCCGACGCATAGAAGATCGTCGAGCTTAGCTGTAGCCATGTCTTCGATCGTCACAGGCGACCGCTACCTCGAATTCCTCGTCAGGTTCGTCGATCGCAACGCCGGACAACTCCTTGACAGAACCCTAACCCTAAAGTCCAATCCTGTCGGCCTTCACTACGTCCAGTCCTGCCTCGAGGCACTCCAAGAGCTTAAATCTCTCCTCGCTGGTCTGCCGTTGATTACCTTCGAGCTTACGTCTTTGGATCTAGGGGATCATCGAGCGTTGGAGCAGCTGAGGAGAATTCTAGGGCTGTTGAGTTTGTTGAAGGTGATATCTATTTTCCCGCCGCCAACAAGAGGTCCGACGTCGTTATCCCTGGTGCCGTTTGGGATATTGAAGGTTCTGGAGCTGAGGGGGGTGCGATTTGTCCTCGTCGGCTGGGAATGGGTTTCTTGAGTTGAGGCATACTTGGAGAAGCTCATTTGCCATAATTCTTTTGATGCAATCAGGCATATATTTGCCAGCAAGATTGTTGATATAAGGACTCCCCACTGTGGAAGAGATTAGTATTTGTTTCATGTGCTTGCAATGATTCACTGCAATTAGCAGGTCATCCTAGATTGCCTTAATAATACACCAATAACATGCAACAATTATTTCCCCACATTCATTATTTGAACAGGCATTTATCAAACGAAATAATGGTTTGGTATTAATAGATGAACCCTTGCAATTGCTACCTGTTGCTGAAACTCTTGACCTGAGCCGGAACCAATTTGCAAAGATGGCCAATCTCCGCAAATGCACAAAAATTTCAATACTTGGATCTTGGGTTCAATCACTTGAGATCAATATCATCATGGAGTGAGGTTGCTTGCCCGATAGTCAAGCTTGTTTTGAGGAATAATGCCTTGACCATGGTATGCTGGGGTTAAAAATTTGAAGTCACTTGAAGGGCTTGATCTTTTCTACAATATTATTTCCGGTTTCATAGAGTTAGAGATTCTTGCATGTCTTCCGTTCCTCCAGAACTTATGGTTGGAAGGAAATCCACTTTACTGTGTACGGTGGTATATGGCACATGTGTTCAGTTTCTTCTTGCATCCAGAGAAGTTAATTTTGGTTGATCGTGGCCTGACCACAAGAGATTACTGGGAGCATCATATCATTTTGGCGAGAAGACAAAAACAACCTTCAGGATATGATTGTTATTTTCATGTGAAAGATGAAGCTGAGGACGAGAGAAATTTGAATACAAGGGATTGGGCGCGGAGGCGTTGGACGTGGCAAGAAGAGACATGGCGGAAATCGGATCAGATAGGTCGAGGCGTCCCGGTGAGTAGATGTATACATCTACGGGGAAAATCGTCTGGATGGCGCGAGGCACCCCATAGTTAGGAACACTTTATTACTTGCAACTGTATGCCTAGTTAGTTAGTTATGCATCTCATTCATTGCATACCTTAATAGCTATTCGTCTGCTAGCATTGCATGGTTATCCATATACACATGTGCGATATCACCTCTTAGAACACGTACACCATTACCATTGGCTCATGTTGCATGCGCACTATTCATGTGACACACACGCCTTTGGTAATTGCCATGCCACGAGCACTGTAGAACCTATTTAGTTTAGTTTCACCACTTGCATTACACACGATATATTGAATCGCATAGCATGTATATAGCACGCATCATCATCATGCTTATATAGATTTCTAGCCACAAATCACATCGCATACCTTGATATCATAGGCATTTATCATATACAACATGTTGGGTATTATGATTTTCTTGAGTATTTCAGTATTGCTGCGATTTCTGGATTTTGGGGGAAAACCGCAAGAATTTAACAAAAGCTTAGTATTATCATTTTTAAAATAAAGTTGCGGTTTTCTCGTGATGTATGTGTCGTCCACCATGGGTTTTCATGTTTTCTGTTGGATTTCGAGACCCGATTCGAGGAGTGGATGAACCGTCTCGGGTACATGGTGGGCCCGGTATGGTACCCCAGGGCAAGAAGATCGAGTTGTAGACGATGAGCCTGACAGGGAAAGACTACCTACCAGTGATGTCTGGCGCGGCGGATATCCGGAGGATACAGACCGTTGTCATGAGATTTGATGATATGGGCCGATCCGGACTGACGAAGCCTGATGTATTGAGACATTGATACAGTGAGACATTGAGACAGATATATTTCCATATTTGGTGTCGATGCTTGACACGGTTCTCAGATGATTTCATTGATGTTACTTTAGTTATTGCACAGATATTCTTTTTTTTTCTAAGTTAAGAATGCAGAGAATCATCGTATTTAAATACTTAAAGATTTCGTATTGATGTTGCATACATGTGCATACATACTAGTGGCATTACATCACATCTAGACATACATGTTGTGACGCATTTGCGTGCATTCTTACGATAGCCTTATTAGATGTTATATTCTACTCACGAGCTGGCAACTCACCCCCGTTGTGCCACAGTGTCTTGCAGGTCGAACCCGTCAGCCTACTAGCGGCGGGCTTATCTTATTGTTGGCTTCTTTTGCTCAGACTCGCGAAATTGCTCGTAAGTGGGTTGCGAGGACACTTTTATCTCTTTTTATACTATCTTTGTATCTAGTATTCTCCATCTACCACTTCTTATTTGTATTTGCGACCTAGTGTTGAGACTGAGAGATTTGAGTATATGTGGTTTCTCTGGAGTCGAGCTCACTTGAGCCGACGTTGTGTTTTCTTTATTTTTGTGCTTCTTATGCTTATTTTCTTGATACTGCATATATATTGCGTGTGGTTGTGATCCGCTTTGGGCGAAAAGCTAGCTCCCTCTTGGGGATGCCATTTTGTTATTACAGGTTTACATATCTTGTTGTACCCATTTTGGGGGATAGAATTTACAAGGGAGATTCTGCCGAAATTTTCGGAAATTTTTGATGCTTCTAAAAAGGAGTTGATGTAACTTAATTGATTTTAAAGTAGTTTTCATAAAAGGTTTTCCTTCACTCTTATGATTTTGGTTTAGATTTTCTGGGATTTGGCTGACTTAGTTTACGTTATGCCTTTAGACGTCTCGTAATCTAAGTGCCAGTCACGTTCCGTACCTTCGGGTCGTGACAAAATTGGTATCAGAGCGTAGGGTTTTACCTTTCTGAGTGTAGGATGATCTTTGGTAGATGGAGTAGGTGACTTAAGCAGAGTGACGTAGCGTGTGTATGTTCCGCGGTATACTTATGATACGGTACTCCATCTAGGTGACCTTAGGATATATATTTGCTTGTATTTTCTTCCTTAATTCCGGAAATCCTTTGATTCGATCGCAATGTTCTTATCGATCCTGTTCCTCGTTCCCGCCACTATGCCGTCGGACACTACGAGAGCCAGAGGGCTACCGCCGGAGATGATGTTAGAGTGGGCTCGTTTGAGATGAGGACCGATCAGGGCGGTACGCCTACTCCTCAGGGACAGAGTTGTCCGCTTGTTCCAGGACGGATGGCTAGGTTGGAGTCGGGTATTCAGGACGTGTGACCGACAATTGGATTGTTACTGATGGTTAGCCGGGCTCCGAGAGCCGATGATGCCCCTTCTATTTCAGGAACTGTGTTTGTACTTGCTGCTTAGGCAGCTGTTTCTATTGTTATCGAGAATTTTCATATCCTTATAGGAGTTTTGAGGCTGAGACCCCAGTTTGCTTTTACCGGCACAGATGCAGCGGAGAATCCGCAGACATTCCTCGACAGGATAGCTAGGATTTACCGTTCACTGAGATGTTCTGATAAGATATGAGTTGAGTTTGCAAGTTTTCATCTAGAGGTCTTGCTCAGACGTGGTGTGAGTCCATTGAGAGAGTCCGAGCTGCAGACCTATTTCCTATGACTTGAGATGAAATTCACAGCTGTAATTCTTGCTCGTTCCTTTCAAAGAGCGTTTGAAATGCCCGAGCTCGTTGTTTTGAGTTTTGCGCAAGATTCCAGGGATGCCATTGTCTAAGTATGACATTCAGTTCACTTAGCATTCCGATATGCTCCTTACTTGGTGAACACTGATGAGAAACGGATTGAAAGGATTGTGCGGGGATTGGTCATGCATTTATTCTTGCCATCGTCACCCAGCATTTTGACATTTATGCCGCAGCTGTTAACGCAACCTGATTGTTGATGGAGCGCATTTCTGAGATTTCAATTATTTTTTAGATCGAAGCGGAGTTGTACCGGTATGCCAGCTCAGGGGCGGTTAGATAGACGCCGTTGTGATGGGTATTCGTTCGGTGTTTTCTTCCGATGCGGATATTCTTTCTGATGTTGATGGAATGGTATCCACATACTTTGTATCAAAGTCTAGCCGATAGTAGTCCTTGCTAAATCAGCCGCTTGTTGTGAATTCTTCCGTAGGCAAATCTCGTGTCGCTCGAAATGTTTTCATTCATGTTTGTTTGTTTGTATCGGAGATAGGGACTCTTATGTCAATTTAACTCTTCTCGATTTCTTGGACTTTAAAGTTCTTGTGGGCATGGATTGGTTAGCCACGCGTCATACATCCATGGACTGCCGTAAGGAGGCAGTCAGATTTAGTTCTCCAGGGGGGGCCAATTCTTGTTATTTTGGAAGACTGTAGCGCCACCCTTCCCGATTTGATTTCTTCACGTCGCGCTAGTCGGAGCCTGAGGAAATGATGACCGGGGTTCTTGGCATATGCTTGTTAGAGCCGCAGATGTCCCGTTGGATCAGGTCCCGATTGTAAGGGATGTCTTCCTTGATAAGTTGCTTGGTTTGTCGCTAGAGCGCGATGTCGAGTTCTGCTTTGACTTGGTCCCTAGCGCAGGGTTTTTTTTCTATACCGTCATATCGGATGGACCCAGTGGAGCTAAGTGAACTGAAGTGTGAACTAAAGGATCAGTTGCAAGATTTGTTGGGTAAAAGGCTTGTTCGTCCGAGTGTGTCACCTTGGGGGTGCTCCTATCCTTTTCGTCAGTTGAATTGAGTTACTGTGTGGAATAGACATTCCTTATCTCATGCAGAAGATTTGTTCGATTAACTCTTGGATGCGGGACATTTCTCGAAGTTTGACTTGCGATCAGGCTGTTTCTTTATCAGTCTATCATCGTGTTCATTGAGGACGTCTTAGTGTACTTTTAGAGCCGGGTGGAGCCTGGACAGTAATTGAGGATTTCATTGCAGACCTTGAGGGAAACCCCCGCTATTCGCTAAGTTAATTAATTGTGTTCTCTGATTGGGTAGTACCGACTTCTTGGGTCCCGTGGTTACGAGAGATGGTACGTATAGAACCGGAAGAGAGATCTTTTTTCTTTGGACCGAGGCATACAAGTAGAACTATTCTACGCATGATTTAGAGATGGTGATTTTTTACATTTAAGATTTGGAGACGAATCGTGCCAGATATTTATGGACCACAAGAAGCTTAAGTACATTTTTTGCAGCAAGATCTAAATTGAGGTAGCATCGATGGATGGAGTTAGTGAAAGATTATTATTGCTAGATTCTTTATCATCCGGGCAAGGAGAATGTTATCGCAGATACTTTGAGTCGGAGGTCCGGAGGTAACTTATCTTGGATGAGTACGGTTCGAGTTACGTCGACCGGGGGACAACTTGCCGTGTCCGTGCACGTCTATAGTTGTTTGATCGTATTCGTAAGATACAATCCGATGATGTTCGTTTTCGGAGACCTTGGAACATGTTCGACAGGGCAGAGATCCAGAGTTCGTGATTGACGATCGGGGAGTGCTATGAATTAGGACTCGACGGTGTGTGCCAGATTCCGAGAGACTGAAACGCAAGATATTTAGAAGGGGCACATCAGTCGACATCTAGTGTTCATCCGTGTTCTACCAATATGTATCATGACTTAAGAGGTGTTTACTGGTAGGAAGGGATGAAGAGAAAGGTTACAGATTTTGTTTCGGGATGCTGACTTGTCAGCAAGTCAAGGCCTAGCATCAAGGGTCAGCAGGAGGATTGCAACCTTTGCCCATTCTGGAGTGGAAATGGGAGCAGATCTCTATATATTTTATTGTGGGTCTACCCAGGACCAGTCAAGATTATGACTCTATTTGGGAGATCGTAGACAGATTGACGGAAAACATCTCTTTTTTTGTCAGTCAAGACCATTTTCGGATTTGTTCAGCATGCTCAGATATATGTTAATGAGATTGTGAGACTTCATGGAGTTTCGACTTGTATTGTGTCCGATAAAGGCACCCCGTTCACCAGTCGACGGTGGCAGAAACTTTAGGAGGCTTTGGACACTAACCGAGTGTCAGTACAGTTTTCTCTCCGCAACCGACGGTCAATCAGAGAGGACTATTCAGATTCTTGAGGACGCGCTCCGAGCTTGCGTTCTAGTTTTCGTGGCAAGTGGGATCGCCACTTGCCCTTGATAGGTTCACCGTTGGTGATCATATTCTCCTGAAGGTTTCTTCAATCACGGGTCGTGTTGAGGTTCAGGAGGAAAGGAAGCTTAGTTCCAGATATGTGGTTCATTTTGAGATTCTCGAGCGTATCGGCACTACTGCGTATCGCTTAACCCCTCTCACGTGATACAGCATCTGTCGACCCAGCTAGAGTGCAATCTTTCTTTCACCATGTAGCCGATAGTCATTCTAGATTGGCAGGTGAAGAAATTGAGGTCTGAGGTTATACCGACCGTATTGGTTCTTTGGCGCGGCCCGATTAGCAAAAAGGGACACGTGAGAAGCCGAGGACGATATGCGGAAGGAATATCCCCATCTCTTCGAGGGTATGCGTAGTTAGATTTAAATTCGGGGACCAAATTTCTTTAAGGGGGGAAGATTGTAACGTTTTAAAAATAAATAAATAAAATCCTTTAGGTGAATTTTCTGATAATCGGTAAATAAATCGTAATTTTCATAAAACTTAACTATAATTATTTTTTCAACATAGACTTAAATACATTTATTTTAACTATGTAATTGTTAGTAATTGGCATTTATTTAGTCACTTATAAATTGTTAGTTTACTTAAATATTTTTCCTTAATCAATTATTTCAAATATTATTATAATCTTTCGCTAATACATTTAATTAGTGATAATTAAAAATTGAACTGGGTTAATTTCCCACTTATGCACCATGACAACCTAATATATATTGTTGTAACAATTTCTTCCTTCTAACTTTGTCTTGGTTCTAGATTTTTCTAGGGGGGAAATTTTTTTATTGGAAATAAAATTTAATGGAAAAGAATAATAAGATGTTGATGTATGCGTGGGGTTATGGTCACTTCTTTCTCTCACTCACCCCGCTTTCCTCCTCACTCTCATTTCGTTGGCAGCAGCCCCCATTCCCCAATTCCCCACTTCCTTTTTCCCACTTCAAAGTTTACATTGAAATGAAAATTTAAAACAAAACAATAAACAATTAGGTATGGGGTATTTTTTTTTCTTCACATAGGAAACTTCCACACACATTTCTCTCTCTCCCTCTTCATTCCTAGGCCGAGCCCCCCAGCAGCTACCAATTTTATTTTTCCTTTTCAATTCCTCTAAAACTTCATCCCATTTCTTTAACCGACGCGGTCAAAGCCAAAGGCAACGCCTTCTTCTTCTCTGGCAACTTCGCCGCCGCGATCAAGCACTTCTCCGACGCCATCGCCCTTGCCCTTACCAACCACGTCCTCTACTCCAATAGCTCCGCCACCTGTGCCTCCCTCACCCGCTTCGCTGAAGTCTTATTCCGACGCCCAGAAGATCATCGAGCTTAGCCGTAGCCTTGTCTTCGATCGTCACAGGCGACCGCTACCTCGAATCCCTCGTCAGGTTCGTCGATCGCAACGCCGGCCAACTCCTTGACAGAACCCTAACCCTAAAGTTCAATCCTGTCGGTCTTCACTACGTCCAGTCCTACCTCGAGGCGCTCCAAGAGCTCAAATCTCTCCTCGCTGGTCTGCCGTTGATTACCTTCGAGCTTACGTCTTTGGATCTAGGGGATCATCGAGCGTTGGAGCAGCTGAGGAGAATTCTGGGGCTGTTGAGTTTGTTGAAGGTGATATCTATTTTACCGCCGCCGACAAGAGGTCCGACGTCGTTATCCCTGGTGCCGTTTGGGATATTGAAGGTTCTGGAGCTGGTGGGGGGTGCGATTTGTCCTCGTCGGCTGGGAATGGGTTTCTTGAGTTGAGGCATAGCTTGGAGAAGCTCATTTGCCATAATTCTTTTGATGCAATCAGGCATATATTTGCCAGCAAGATTGTTGATATAAGGACTCCCCACTGTGGAAGAGGTTAGTATTTGTTTCATTTGCTTGCAATGATTCACTGCAATTAGTAGGTCATCCTAGATTGCCTTAATAATACACCAATAGCATGCAACAATTATTTCCCCACATTCATTATTTGAACAGGCATTGATCAAACGAAATAATGGTTTGGTACTAATGGATGAACCCTTGCAATTGCTACCTGTTGCTGAAACTCTTGACCTGAGCCGGAACCAATTTGCAAAGATGACCAATCTCCGCAAATGTACAAAAATTGCAACACTTGGATCTTGGGTTCAATCACTTGAGATCAATATCATCATGGAGTGAGGTTGCTTGCCCGATAGTCAAGCTTGTTTTGAGGAATAATGCCTTGACCACAGTATGCTGGGGTTAAAAATTTGAAGTCACTTGAAGGGCTTGATCTTTTCTACAATATTATTTCCGGTTTCATAGAGTTAGAGATTCTTGCATGTCTTCCGTGCCTCCAGAACTTATGGTTGGAAGGAAATCCACTTTACTGTGCACGGTGGTATAGGGCACATGTGTTCAGTTTCTTCTTGCATCCAGAGAAGTTTATTTTGGATGATCGTGGCATGACCACAAGAGAGTACTGGGAGCATCATATCATTTTGGCGAGTAGACAAAAACAACCTTCAGGATATGAATGTTATTTTCATGTGAAAGATGAAGCTGAGGACCAGAGAAATTTGAATACAAAGGATCGGGCGCGGAGGCGTTGGACATGGCGAGAAGTGACATGGCGGAAATCGGATCAGATTGGCCGAGGCGTCCCGGTGAGTAGATGTATACATCTACGGGGGAAATCGTCTGGATGGCGCGAGGCACCCCATAGTTAGGAACACTTTATTACTTGCAACTATATGCCTAGTTAGTTAGTTAAGCATCTCATTCATTGCATACCTTAATAGCTATTCGTCTGCTAGCATTGCATGGTTATTCATATACACATGTGCGATATCACCTCTTAGGACATGTACACCATTACCATTGGTTCATGTTGCACGCGCACTATTCATGTGACACACACGCCTTGGGTAATTGCCATGCCACGAGCACTGTAGAACCTATTTAGTTTAGTATCACCACTTGCATTACACACGATATATTGAATCGCATAGCATGTATATACCTCGCATCATCATCATGCTTATATAGATTTCTAGCCACAAATCACATCGCATACCTTGATATCATTGGCATTTATCATATACAACATGTTAGGTATTATGATTTTCTTGAGGATTTCAGTATTGCTGCGATTTCTGGATTTTGGGGGAAAACCGCAAGAATTTAACAAAAGCTTAGTATTATCATTTTTAAAATAAAGTTGCGGTTTTCTCGTGATGTATGTGTCGTCCACCATGGGTTTTCATGTTTTCTGTTGGATTTCAAGACCCGATTCGAGGAGTGGATGAACCGTCTCGAGTACATGGTGGGCCCGGTATGGTACCCCAGGGCAAGAAGATCGAGTTGTAGACGATGAGCCTGGTAGGGAAAGACTACCTACCGTTGATATCTGGCGCGGCGGATATCCGGAGGATACAGACCGTTGTCATGAGATTTGATGATATGGGCCAATCCGGACTGACGGAGCCTGATGTATTGAGACATTGATACAGTGAGACATTGAGACAGATATATTTCCATATTTGGTGTCGATGCTTGACACGGTTCTCAGATGATTTCATTGATGTTACTTTAGTTATTGCACAGATATTCTTTTTTTTTTTCTAATTTAAGAATGCAGAGAATCATCGTATTTAAATACTTAAAGATTTCGTATTGATGTTGCATACATGTGCATACATACTAGTGGCATTACATCATATCTTGACATACATGTTGTGACGCATTTGCGCGCATTCTTACGATAGCCTTACTAGATGTTATATTCTACTCACGAGCTAGCAACTCACCCCCGTTGTGCCACAGTGTCTTGCAGGTCGGACCCGTCAGCCTAGTAGCAGCGGGCTTATCTTTTTGTTGGCTTATTTTGCTCAGACTCGCGAAATTGCTCGTAAGTGGGTCGCGAGGACACTTTTATCTCTTTTTGTACAATCTTTGTATCTAGTATTCTCCATCTACCACTTCTTATTTGTATATGCGGCATAATGTTGAGACTGAGAGATTTGAGTATATGTGGTTTCTCTGGGGTCGAGCTCACTTGAGCCGACATTGTGTTTTCTTTATTTTTGTGCTTCTTATGCTTATTTTCTTGATAATGCATATATATTGCGTGTGGTTGTGATCCGCCTTGGGCGAAGAGCTAGCTCCCGCTTGGGGATGCCATTTTGTTATTACAGGTTTACATATCTTGTTGTACCCATTTTGGAGGATAGAATTTACAAGGGAGACTTTGCCGAAATTTTCGGAAATTTTTGATGCTTCTAAAAAGAAGTTGATGCAACTTAATTGATTTTGAAGTAGTTTTCATAAAAGGTTTTCCTTCACTCTTATGATTTTGGTTTAGATTTTCTGGGCTTTGGCTGACTTAGTTTACGTTATGCCTTTAGACGTCTTGTAATCTAAGTGTCAGTCACGTTCTGTACCTTCGGGTCGTGACATATTCTCTTCTTATTTATCTTGATCTTTATCGTAAAAAGAAAATAGCTCTAGCATTTCCATTTCCTTCTTCTTCTTCCTCATAGCTCACTACCTTTACTTGAGTGAATGAAATAGACAAAAAGGAAAGGTTTTTAAGTGAGATCAAAACCCATATCATCATTCTACTTTATTATTGCCCACTAGATTAGAGTGTTTGCCTCATCTTCGTCTTAGATCAAGAGGAGCTTGGAGCTTGACAAAAGGGGCCCCGGGTGGATCATCGTTGACTTGGAAGATCTCAAGCAAGCCGGTGCAAACTCAAGTCGTTCCAAGGAGTCTAGCAAGGAGGTCTACAAAGGTTGTATTCACTTTCACTTAGTGTTAGACACTTGTTTTTATTTGTGTTACCCTAAACATCTAGTTTGATCCTAGGTTATGATTACTTAGCACCGTAAAATTTTTGTTGTAGCATGTGTGTTGCTTGGAAACCCTAGTAGAGGTGCTAAGGAATCCCTACATGTTTTGCATCCGCGCTAGTCCAGCCCCCGCTCTGCCGTTCGTTAAGTATCTTAACGGTGCATGACGGGACCCCGTGGCGAGTGCGGATGGTATATACGTACATTGTATTTTCGTTCTTTTCTGGTGTGATATGGATTAATTGATAGGACTGCACTAATTCTGATTAATGCAAGGAAATCAAACCTATATATGATGTTGTTGGAACCATGTTTTTTGAAAACTGACATTACAGATGTTCTTTTTTTCTTTGCACAGTGGTATTCGGTTATGAATATCCAGCACCTCATTCGACGAGGCAAGAGCTGAGATCCCTTTATCGGGAGTGACCTCTTGAGCAAAAGTTTGCGATAGTGTAAGAACTTTACTATAGTCGATTCTTTTTCTTTGCATCGTGGTATTCAGTTTGGAATATCCTGCACCTTATTTGATGAGGAAAGAGCCGAGATCTCTTCACAGGGAGTGATCTCTTTAGCAAAAGTTTGCGGCACTATATATTTGTAAAACCACTCGGTTCCTTCAACGATATCAAGTTCATTACGTTAAAGGTTTTTCGCCAAAAACCAGCCGTAGCCCTCCGTCGTTTCGAGTAAGTAGCACATAGTATTCATGCGGTGTTTGTTGGCCAAAGTCAAGGTATCGTGAATGGTAGCTGTGTGTTGCTTATCCATAGCATTGGTAAATGCATTGGTTTAGGACAGTTATACCATTTTGTTGGCCAAAGTCAAGGGTAAGTGCGGGTGGGTCTAAATCAATCAGGATAATGACGGGTAGAATTTGACTTGCGTGTTATGATTTATTGGCCAAAGTTAAGGTCATAAGCGCTTGGGGTAAAAAATCACATCGGGAGTTTCAAACATACAGGAAAATTGCCAGACATGCGCATACCTTCTAGAGTGTGGTGACTTGAGTGGATTCCATCATGTTATCATGCGATGATAGTTGGATCCCGATTCCCCCTGATGAGTAGGTGTTACTTCTTGGGTGATTTTAGATGGTCCTTACTAATTATCTTTTTTGGGTTTGAAGGAGAATTCGAGAAAACAATGGGAGCCATCATGATTAGATAAAATGATTAACCAATCTTGTCACGCCCCGCTTCCCGGTGTACGGTAAGGAGACGCGACGGGTCACTCGACGTATTTACTCAGAAGTAAACACGCTAAACGTATCTAAGCAATATAAAGTAAAATGTACACAAGAGACATGAATATAAATGAACAACAACTATTATTTATTTATCAATTCTTTACAAGTACAACTGGAAATGTAAATACAGGAATAGAAAACAATGCCTAAACAATGGCATAACTGAAATGAAAAGTATATACAAGTGCCTACAGCTCTGGGTCGATGGCAAACTGCTCCAAGTCTTCAGTACTGGGTTCTGTCTCTAGTGAGTCGGATCCACCTGACAACATTCCAAAGAAAGAAGAAAAGGAATGTCGTCAGCGAACAATCGCTCGGTAAGTCCCAAAGAAAGAGAGAAGTAGAATAGACAAAAAAGAGAATATAACTGTATAATGTTACCTTTTGTTCTGTTATCGCGGTTGTTTGTAGTTGGTACAGAATATGCTAGTGTATACGAGAGGAGTCCTACTATTCTGGAGACTAAGGTATACGGAGCACAAGGAACCGTTAAATCACGGTACAACAGCAATGGATATTCATGTTAGGTGTATTAAAGTGATCGTCTCGTACTACTTCTAACACATTCCGTACCGGTCTACTCCTTTAAAACCCCGTAATGTCTTTTGTATTGATTGTATTGTTTTGTTTTATAGATGGAAGACTTGCCGAAACCATGATATCATGTAAACAAAATGGATATAAATGGATAGTCATGTAAACAGAGTATATCCATGGTTCGGTTCAGTTCGGTCGAGTCATGTTGATATAGATTGAATTCTGGTATAAATGGATTCATGTTGTATTGTAGTTATACTTGAATTGGATTCAAGTCAGATTGATTAGATTGAGACTCTGTCCGAGTCAGACACTTAAAAAGAAATTGAAGTCCTGAATTAGTTTTGATGTTATCGATAACTGCTGCACATGGACGGTAGGATTTGTGTATTTTTCTAAGACAATTACCGTGTTGATAACACCGTTGTTAGGTTGTCTACCTTAGAGAGGCAATAACCCATATTCTCCGGCTCCCTGAGGCTCAAGAGAACTGGTCCCGCTTATACCTAGTTTTCTAGGGTCCTTATTGTAAATTAATATAACTTGAGAGTTTTTTATGAAAATAGTTTTGATATATTTTAAAAATACACCTCAAGTTTTAATTATCGTCTTTAGGGTTTTCATGATTGTAATTTTTATAAAGTGAAATATTCTAGTGGATATAACCTAGATTTCAATGTGTTTGGTATTTTAGTGTAATCTTGGAATGGTATTGAATTGTAAAGGTAGTTTCATGAAATTTATGATTCCTTTGATTTAGAAAACATGGAATATATATATATATATATATATATTGTATACTTAAAGTAGTTATTTTGATAGTATTTATATATATCTAATATTTAAAAAAATATAGAATTTATTTATTAAATAGAAATCACATTTTTCTTAAAAATTGCATTAAAAATTCCATCGAGATCGAATGCTCCTTACAGAGGTATGTATCTCGCTCTACTAGGCCTGAGGACGTGCGATAACCTGCACCATCCCGATCAGAGTTCCCCAAAATGGGTTGTAGATGCGCAATTGCACGGAATTAAATAACATACTTTTTAAAGAAAACGGTTTTCTGAATGTTCATGGTAATTAAATGTAAACTCGTATTTTCCCATAAACTAATCTCCCCAGAGTTATCGTGTTATGTCAAAAATGCGTGTTGTGATGAGGTAGGTCATTACCTCATGAGTTTTCTAAAGGTAATACGGTTAAATTGAATAAACAATGTCGTATGTAACATGATGGTATTTTACCGTAAAGATGGAATAGAAGTTGCAATTTATATTATTTTGAGATGAAACTTGTTTTGAATATTTTATTATGTTTGTTAAACAATATACAAAAAGATGGTGAATTTGTTCTAAAGAAAAATTATGTTTTTAGTTAAAAATAGAATCGGAAGTCGGATTAACTCCGCTTTCGACTAGTTTTGAAAAATGATTTCGTTTTAATAGAAAAGAAGAGGAAAGTGTGATCTTACTGATTGTAAAACAAGAGGAGAGAGAGGGGAAACTATTGGAACCGTCGAGGCGTCATTTCGTCGCCGGATTCTTCCCTAAACTTCGCCTCTTACTAACTCCACTTGTATAACTTTGGACTTGGAAATTTTAGAGAGTTTTTGTAATGGAATTCTGAATGAAGAGGGGTGAAAAGTAGTGTGGTATTTATATGGAAAATTAGGGTTTAGGGTAATGAAGAATGGAATTAAAATGTGCATTAAAAATGAATTAAAGAGATGAATTATCACTCTCTGGATATTTTTAGAGTAAACAAACAACATGGGGGTAGTAGGGGTAGGCGAAGGGGTTCAGGGGTAAAAATTTCAGAGCATTACCAACGGGGGGGAGGGGGGCGGCGCCGACCCCATAAGCAATCTCGCCAGTCCAATACCGTCGGCCTTGGCTTGGATTTGTGCCACGTGTCTCTGTCTCTTGGTATATCTCAGTGCACATGTTTGTTTTCTTTATGACTTTTCATTTTACGTGCAGTGCACGTGCAAACTTTTGAGTTTCTAGAAGTTTAAAAGAAAAATCAATTAAAAATATATTTGGCTGATGGGATTCGAACACATAGGCTACGTCACAGCAGTGCAAGGCTTTACCAATGAGCTACAAGTGCTTTCTTGAAAAGCAATTTAAATACTTATAGTGTACACATGATTGCAAATACTCCATTTGTACATTAAATTTTAATCAAATTTTCTGTACACAGAAACAAAGTTGTTATATTCTACCCTTCTCATAAAAAATTTCGTCCTCGAAATTTACAATTATTTTAAGGACTAGTTTACAAACAATTGAGGATATCTTGCATGCATGTCGTCCTCACGTTCCCCTGTTGATTCTCCTAGCGAGTATTTTTTCCACATCACTCAAACCAAGTTTACTTCCTTGTTACGAAGTGACTTCACCTTTCTATCCAGAATTTCAACAGGTTGTTGCTCACAGGATAAATCTGGCTGTACAGTGAGCTCGGAGTGATCAAGAATATGGCTGGGGTCACTCACATACCTTCTGAGTTGGGGTATGTGGAATACATTATGCACTCCTTCCAATAAAGGTGGAAGTGCCAAGCGATAAGCCACTTCTCTGACTCGTTCGAGTATGTCGAACGGTCCAATATATCTTGGACTGAGCTTATCCCGTCTTCCAAAATGAATCACTCCATGGTTTGGATATATCTTCAAAAAGATATGATCTCCCAGTTGGAACTCCAAGTGATGGCGCTTTGCATCAGCCCAGTGCTTCTATCGATCTTGGGCTATGCGCATTCTTTCCCTGATAGTACGAACTACATAGACTATTGCTACTATCATCTCATATCCAAGGAGTTCTCTATCTCCGATGTCGTCCCAACTTAATGGCGATCGACACTTCCTTCCATAAAGCGCTGCAAAAGGTGTCATTCCTATACTTGCTTGGTAACTTTTGTTGTATGAAAACTCCATAAGATGTAGGTGATCTTCCCACGATCCTCCGAAGTCTAGCATACACGCTCTTAGCATATCTTCAAGTATCTGAATAGTTCGCTCAGACTGTCCATCTGTTTGTGGATGGTAAGCTGTGTTGAAGTTTAGACCTGTTCCCAAACTAGCTTGCAGACTCTGCCAAAATTGCGATCGGAATCTGGTGTCACGATCGGAGACAATGCAAACCGGTACTTGTACTCTATGTAATGTAACATTTCAAAAAAATAAAATATTATTTTTTTGGGAAATTTTATAATTTAATATTATTTTAATGAATATTTTAATATTTTGGTATTATTAAATACAAATAAAGGGGGAAAATTTTGGAAAAATTATGGAAAATTCTAAAATAAGGTATTTTAGGGAATTATGCCATTTTCTAAGTTTTTATGATTAGTTATATGCTAATTTAGTGCTAATCGCGATTAAAAATCGCTAATCGGATTTTTAGCATTTTTGTGCAAAAATGTGCACATATCATTTTCTTACACTTGTGCATTTTTCCACCATCTTTCTTTTGGGGTTACTATTCTAGTGAGAAGGGTTTAGAGAGAAAAGAAAAAGAAAAGAAAAGAAAAGGCTTCATGATGAGAGAGAGAGAGACCAAGTCAACCTTTACCTTTTTGAACCATACTCCCATCATTTCCCTTCTAATTTTCTCTCCCTCCCCTTCATGAAGAGCTGCTGCTGCTTCTGCTCCCTCTTCTTTCTCCTCTCTTTTCAACCCTAGATCCACAATGAAATCCACCCCAAAACCCTATTCCCATTTCACAATAAATGTTCCCGAGCTCACTAGCTACACTTTGAGCCTAGCAAGAGTGGATTTGGAGGACTTTGAGCAACTCAAGAATTTTCTTGAGTTGCCAAAGAAGGTAATTTCTACACCCCTAGTTTAGTATTTCAATTCTTATTGCATTAATTCTAGTTTCATGTCGATGTGATGTCATTTGATGGACTTGTGAACTTCAAGTTAGGGTTTAGGGTTAGACCTGAGATTAAAAGTGAAATTGAAGCTTGTGATGACCCTAGAACCCCTGGTGTGATGATAGATTGGACCAAACCTGAAGCTAGAACACAGAATACGGATTGACGGAATCGATATTGGGGAAAACTGTGAATCTGTGATCGTATTTAGGAATCTGCTATCACCCCGAGACCCCAAAAATAAAACTGAGTTGACAGTGAGATATGCAGGCACCATGGAGCCACCACACCAAACCCTAGCCCCCAACTCCAACTCCAGGCCGCCAATTTATTCCAATTGGCCGCAATTTGTGGCCATACCTGTCCCATTTCACCTCGTTTTGGTTCTGCTGCTCCTACATGTATAGATTGGACCCCTGGTATATATAGATTTGTCTAATTTGACCTAGGGTGAAATCTGGGGCATTTTTCCTTAGTTGCTGTTTTGGATTCGTGTTTCCGTATTCCGTATTTTCAATTCTGAATTAGTGTCTTGTGTTTTACCTCGACTATTTGGCGTTTATACGACGATATAGAGGATTTATTGATGGTTTTGAAGGCATGCCATAGGTTTTAACCTATATGCCCCTTATCGTATCGTTTTGGGATTCGTATGCTGTTTTAGTTTTGAATTGGTTTTGACACGCATTTGCGATACGTTAATGTGTAGGTACCCCATGGAGACTTCGGGACGAAAAGAAAGCGCGTGGCGACGTCGACAAATAAAGACACAAGGTGAGTAGATTATATCTACAGGGGGAAGTCGGATGGATGGCGTATAGCACCCCCGCAGTCCGTAGTTGATATACTATATATATATGATAGTTATAGTGTGTCATGGATATTGTGTTAGGTGTATTATGGATAGTGTAGGGTTAGAAGTAACTAGTGTAGTTCATAATCGCGAACCCTAGAATAGATTTACACCTACACGCATACCCTTGCATAGTCATTATACTTGCACTGTGTTTGATGATGTTGGATGACATTGGAGATGAGTCGATGGTTTTGGGCATTGTGCCGTGAGATCGGTGATTTGATATGATTCGTATTTGGGATACGACATGTGATTCTTGTGGGCTTTGGATGTGTGTTTACCCCCGCATTCATACTTAATAGATGGTATCGATTTGTACTAGACTTAGATCAGTACCCCAGATTATATGATATGATGATATTGATACCTGATATTTGATGAGCTGATTGTGATATTGACCCGTACCCAGCCATTGGGATGCCGTACGACGATTTACCGTACGAGCTTTACATTGATGATAGATCCGCACTCATGACTTGAGGATGTCATATGATATACTGTATCGTATGTGATACTATTGAGGCGGGATCACCGACTATTATATCTATATATCGACTCAGATTTAGGTGGTTTCCATACCCCTCCTGATTGACTTGATACTTAGATCTGTAGTTTGTATAGTAGATTCTTCACTGTGGTGTTAATTATTTGATTTCCGCATATTCATGCTATCCACATTGCCTTGCATATGTTTATTGCTATATTATTATCATGCTGTTAGGACACCAGCACCATTATCAATGATGCGTATGTTCCACGTACACTATTTGTCGGCTCACACAGTTCATCATCGATAATTGCCATACCACTACACTGTAGTACTGTTGCATTCATGATATGATTCTTGCATGGCATATTGTACACTTATACATGTACACATACATAGATGATTCTGACTTGATTAGAGATTTAGGAACCGCAAGATATTCTTCAAAATTGATTCATTTTAAAAGAGCGGTTTCCCTCGACATGTGCACATTACTATTTCATGTTGCATGACTTACTGTTATGCTTACCTTTCTTTACATGTCGCATACATCATGTTTTGATTATACGCATTGAGATATGTTGTTTCCATGATATTTCTGGATTTGGGAACCGTGGGTATTTCAAAAGAGAATATATAATTGATTTAAAAACCCGGTTACCCTTGATATGATATTTCAATGCGTCCACCATGTGTTTTCTCGGTGCTGAGAGCGACATGTGAAACCCGATTCAAGGAGGCGGATGAGGCCGATTGCGGATACATGGTGGACCCGGTATGGTACCCCGGGGCGAGAACGGTTTCGCTGTGTATTAGACGGTGAGCCTGACAGAGGGACTACTACCTACCGGTGATTGTATTTGAGCTCGGCGGATATCTGGAGGATACCGACCGGAGTTGAGATATGGACATGGGCTGACCCGTACTGCCGGGGCCGAGGGCCGATACCACAGACGGAGCCCCATATGGATGAGGATTTACGTGCCGATGCTAGGCACAGGTTTTATGATGATTTCCATGATTTTGATTACATCCTCATATTTGCATGCATGATGCTTATTGTCATTGGGTGACAGGTGGACGGGATCCACATATCTACAGACATTGATTACATACAGATTTTGACTACTTTGATCACACTTCATTTGTATATATAACAGGGTATGAGGGCGCTGTTATATATACCCTTACACCAATATTAGTGGAATGGGACGCTAATATATGTGTATTGATTTTCATTTGATACTTCATCATATTTACTTCATGCAGACATACCTTATATTTATGACATGTTATTACCTGAGGCACTACCTACATGTTTAGATGTTACATTACCACCTTATCACGCTTCATACTTACTCTTGAGGTTTATATCATATACTGATCGTATTGACTTAGGATTATGTCTTGCATTCGGTTTCTGCTTGTAGATATTTTCTATTCACGAGTTGGCAACTCACCCCCGTTGTGCCACAGTTCTTGCAGGTTTTGCCGTACAGGTTCCATAGCGGCATTTCTGGCACACTGCGGGTGAATTGCTTTTGGTAGGTGGGTTCTTTTGCATCAAGAACCACCATTGTACTTATATTATTCCTTGTATCTAGAATTCCATCAACCAAAACTTGTATATTGTTTCAGACTTAGACTTTAGTGATGTATTATTCGACCTTAGAGTCGCGCTTAGCAGTATTACGGTTTTCATGCTTATTGGGTTTCTGTTGAGTTTTGATTCTCGCCATTCGGCGTTGTATATTATATTGCTTGCGTGGTTGTGACCGTCGATTGACGAAGAGCTAGCTCCCGCTTGGGGATGCCTTTTATCATTGCATATATATTATTCTTGTTGTACCCCGTTCGGGGCCAGTATTTACAAAAGAAACTCTGCCGAAATTTTTAGAAAAGACTTTACATTTTAAAAATGCATATTCGGCTTAGTTATTTAAAAACCTTGACTTCAAACATGTTTTCCTTCACTTCTTTAAACCAGTTTTCTTTACTTACTCTTAAAATGGTTTTAGATTTCTGGGCTTTTGGCTTACTTGGATCAGATAGAGTCCTATAGACTTCATATGGTTTAAGGGCCAGTCACGTGCTCTTTCGGGTCGTGACATGTAATCTCACAATTTCCTGCATGAGTTTATGGGTATCAGAGATAGTACACATTGAAGAGTTTAAATCTTACTTAGATTCTTACCTCCATGTACTTCTTTGCTAATGTCTCGGTAGATTGGCCAACTCGAAATGGGATGAAGTGAGCCGACTTTGTGAGTTGATCCACAATAACCCATACCGCATCATTACATTTCGTGCTGCGAGGAAGTGCAGTCATGAAATCCATAGTGATGTGTTGCCACTTCCATTCTGGGATAGGTAACCGTTGAAGTAAACCAGCTGTTCTGTGATGTTCAACCTTTACTTGCTGACACACCAAGCATTTAGCGACGCTTATAGCTACTTCACGCTTCATTCCATGCCACCAGTAATTTTGATGCAGATTTTTGTACATCTTTATGCCTCTAGGGTGTACTGAATAAGGAGAGTTATGAGCTTCTTTCATCAACTCTTCCCGTATAGAACCTTTTAGTACACACAATCTTCTGTCGTATCTCAAAGATCTGTCTTCATGGATGATGAAGTCTGTTCTAAGTCCACTTTCTACTTGTTCTCTGATCTTTTGCAACTTAGCATCACTTGCTTGAGCTTCTTTGATCTGATTGACAATGGTAAATTGAACTTGTAAGTTCATAAAACTTGAAGTGTTACCTGGCATGACCACTTCAATCTCCATTTGATGCAAATCTTGTTGAAGTTTCCACTGTGTGGTGAGGTTCAATGCTAATGGTTGGTGACTAAGTGCATCGGGTAGTACATTCACCTTCTCTAGATGATATTGTAGGTTGATGTCGAAGTCTGCCATAAATTCCAACCATCATCTCTGCTGCATATTCAACTCCTTTTGAGTAAACACATATTTCAGACTCTTGTGATCTATGTATATGTCCACTCGTCCACCAAGAAAATAATGGCGCCAAATCTAGAGTGCAAAGATTACGGCCGCCAACTCCAAATCATGTGTTGGATAGTCGCGCTCATGAATTTTCAGCTGTCTTGATGCAGAAGCTACAACTATACCATGCTGATATAGAACACATCCTAATCCCTTACCGGATGCATCGAAATGCACTTCAAAACCTCCAGATTGGTTTGGTATGACAAGGATAGGTGCTAATGTCAATCTTGACTTGATTTCTATGAAAGCTCGTTCGCATGCTTCTGACCACACGAATTCTTCATCTTTACGTGTGAGCTTGGTCAAGGGTGTCGCAATCTTCGAAAATCCTTCAATAAACATTATGTAATATCCTCCTAAACCCAAGAAACTTCGAATGTCCTTCACTGACTTCAGTGTCAGCCATTTGCTTACTGCTGATACTTTAGCTGGATCTACAGAGATTCCATCGCCTGATACAATATGTCCGAAGAAACCGACTTGTTCTATCCAAAACTCGCACTTGCTGTACTTGGCATAAAGTTGATGCTGTCGTAAAGTCTTCAGGAAAATTCGTAGGTGTTCAGCATGTTCTTCCCGACTCTTAGAATACACCAGGATGTCTTCGATGAAGATGACAACAAACCTGTCTAGGTACTCTCGGAAAACTTGATTCATTAGGTTCATGAATATAGCTAGTGCGTTGGTCACTTCAAATGGCATCACAAGAAATTCATAATGTCCATAGAGAGTTCTGAATGCCGTTTTATGGATATCAGATTTTTTGACCTTCACATGATGATAACCCGAACGAAGATCTAACTTAGAGAAAACGCAAGACCCACTTAGCTGATCGAACAGGTCGTCGATGCGTGGAAGTGGATTCTTGTTCCTTATAGTTACTTCGTTCAGAGCTCTATAATCAATGCACATTCGATATGAACCTTCCTTCTTCTTCACAAGTAAACTGGCGATCCCCAACTTGATGTGCTGGGACGAATCCATCATTTCGTCAATAATTCATCCAACTGAGTACGAACCTCCTTCAAACCTTCAGGGCTTAACCGATACAGTACTTTGATTATCAGTTGTGCTCCAGGTACTAAATCAATGCTGAATACTAGAGCTCGATTGGGAGGCAAACCTGATATGTCTTCAGGAAATACATCGTCGAACTCTCGAACTATCTCTGGCTTCGATCCTTCCTCCGCTTGAAGTGCTGCAATCACTGCCTTCTTAGGTTTTGCCTTATATGTGCTTGGCTCCAGGATACGGTCTCCACTTTTGAAATAAAAGACCGAATGGTCTGGAATCTCGAATACTACCCTCCTTTGACGACAGTCGATGGCAGCGTAAAAAGTTTCGAGCCAATCCATACCCAAAACGACATCAAAATTTGGTATGTCCAGCACCTTGAAGTCAGCATAGAATTCTCTGCTGCAAATGATCACTGGACACAGGTCGTATCCCATTATTGCCTTTAGAACGCCGTCCCCTGAACTAATATTCTATCTGGATACGAGAGGTTTGACTGGAATCGCATGAGTTTGGACGAACCGTTGCGACATAAAACAATAAGATGCTCCAGTATCGAAGAGTGCTAGTGCAGGAAGTGAGGCTACTAAGATTGTACCTAAGTTATGTGGGATATGTTTAGGTATAGAAAAGTATATGAATATAACAAGTATTGAACTGCTTTGAAAGATTGAAAGGTTATCAGTAATGACTTGGCCAGTGGCTTCAGCTTCTTCCACAGTCATTGTTGGCTATAGTGCCCTCAAGTCAATTATTAGATCGCAGGCACGTGATTGTAATGATTAAGGGGTGACCTATACCGGTAGAACAGTCTTACTCGAGATGATAGTAAGCTATCTGGTTTGTCTTTATCATCGTGTGCATGCTTCAGGTGACATTATAAATCACTATTACATTTTTATAGAGCCCATAGGATTCTTGCTTGACTACCTGTAGTATGATGGAGATCATATATGTGAGAGCAGGGTAGTCTATAAGCACATCCTTAAATGTCCCTAGTCGTGGGAGTTTCGAGACTGGGCATCGATACTCCAAGAGTAGACTAGTGTAAACTGATCGAAACCCCGACGAGGGGTGGTGGCTGATCTCACAAGCCATTGGTGTTAGTTTGTTCACCTAAGATGTATACAGGTGCTCATTAGGTTATGAGTACACCGGACGGACTCGCCGGGAACATACTAGTTGGTATTATACCTATTGTCAGAAAGCAGTTCCCTGGTGATATGTATACAGGTTTTTCTATCGACCTGAGATCGTCATTTGTCTCGTGTGAGTTCCCACTGTGCTTTGATTACTACCCTACCATGGCTCAAAGGAGTCGTGCAAACAGGTTTTAGTTGGGTGCAGTCCCGAGCCACATGGAGGCAGTGAGCGGATCGTCAGGGGATTCGTCTCTCCCGGTATTAGGGGTTGATGTCGCGGTGTGCACGGGTGGCCATCACCAGAAATCCTTGGCCATGGTAGTCGAGAATTACTGATCTAGGATCGGTAGTTTCTCATGTGGTGATAGGTTTCATACCGACACTAAATGTCGCATTATTAGGGGTCTGACTTCTTCCACCCCCCTAAACTCGATATGCGATACTCATAGACGAACGGACCAGACTGTACAGATATTGTCACCGTCAGGCTCAGTAGGGGTTTCAGGATGAGTTTGCTCGTCGGCCTCCCTTTCGCTCAATACCTGGGTAGCCGTTACGTACAGCTAGTGCACTAACGTGCTTGTGGTTAAACCCACTGCCAGCGTATTGATGAGTCTTTAGAGTCCCACACAGAGGGTTTCCATACTTCGGGCGAAACGTTGTAGAGGTCGTATGGTTTTATGGCAGTGTTCGATCATATACGTGCACTTATTTATGGATCATGATTCGGACGGATAATACTAGTGGGCTTTGGTTTAAGCCAGATCCTAGTATTATATTGTTGGATTATTTTCGTCTCATTGTATTCATATTCTTTCGGAATACGGATGCAAGTATGTATATACGGATGATGGGAATTCTTGTAATTCTATTACAAGATTACTTTAGTAGATGCCATTTCTTTTTGTTATAAACATTTATGTTAAATGTTCATTTGGTGGAGAGTGTGACTCTTTTTTTAGCATTGATTCTAATATGCTCACTTGGTGATTCATGGATGTCACATGGGTGTGACTCATGGTGGGTCAAGTGGTGACATGCTAGGGTTTTGGTTTGTAGTGTGAGATATTTGTTGTGAGCAAGGATATATTTATTCTTGGGTTGTTTTCTTTAGTTGCTAGCACACTATATTATTGCTCACAATATATAACTCACACACACAACAAAAAGAAAAAGAGCAGCAACCCATTTTCTTTTTTTAGTTGCCAAAATCTTCACACTCTTCTCTCTTGGCATCTTCTAAAACCTCCACCCTATATGTCTCATGTGTTAAGAAACCTAGGGTGTATTGAGACAATTCAATCACACACACTCTCTACTTCATCTTGGCTATCTAGGTTAGCAAACTAGATACTCGAGTTGCTTCGGTTTTGAGGTCGGAGCCCGTATTACTAACTCTCAAGGTCGATCATCTTCGATAGGGGGAGACCGGAGATCAAACATGATCGAGGAAGCCACGAGGAGCTTGGAACAGATGTTGAAGACCGAAGGACACGGATCATTCGGTATAACCTTTCTAAACTCCTTTTCATATAGCCAGTTTAGGGTTAATGGTCGATCCGTAGATTATGGTTCCATTAGCGCCGATTTTCTAAAGTTTTTGTTCCGTATTTGGCCATGGATTGATGGCCGGGGCGCTGGCGTAACCCAACATGGTATTGGAGCAAACCCATTAACCGCATACTAATTGATTTAGACGATATTAAAGTATCGAAACCGAAACAACTCCGAAGCAATACCAACTAGCATTCTAGTTTCTGTCGAATTTTATTTAGTCTTTAAAAATATTTAAGCAATTGCAGAAGACCTGTATGACCACTAGAACACACCCCAAACACGAGCCCCAGATTCATAAATTGGACCGGCCAGATCACCAAAATCCCCGATGTGGCCGGTTTTAGGAATGAGTTTGGACTTGAGATTTTGGGTGTGCTTTAGTCTCTGGAATATTGGTTAAGTGGTATTGCTTGTTTAGCCCAGTTTTGGATATACTGTTATCATTTGTGTAGGGGCTATTCGGGGTGTTTTCGAAGTCGATATTTCTAACACTGTTTAAAGTTTTACAGTACATGCATTACTATCTGCGACCGTGAATGTCTTTAGAGCGGTACAACTTGTCTAATTGCTACAGTTCTTTTAGACGGGTTTGCGAACGTGATATTCACGTTGATGTTCTGTGTTTTGCTGTGTTGTGGTTGGATCGTCATGGTGGATAGCTTGGGTGCAATACTAGTACGTTTAGTTTTATTTGTACATTTGATATCGCGGGGTGAGCATCCGACATGTAAACTGTCGTCACTGTCTGCTTGTATATTATTTGTTTGGGACACGACCGGGATGAGGTCGATGTCACCGTTGCACATATTTTTCTTTTCTATACTAGGATTACCCCACGATGGAGTGCATGGATAGCCAGGTTCTAGAGGGCAACGGGCCCGCATCTTATGGCGTTAATACGGAGGGTACCTCACTCTAGAATTGGCGGGTTATTCGCCGCACTTGTAGGGGGTACAAGTTGACCCAAGGAGGGTTGCTCAAGTTACCAGATTCCGTGAAGTGCCGGATGGCCCATTCACTTTGATGAAGAGACTTGCCTCACTTCTGGTTTTGGCAGGTAACTTGCCGCGCTCGTAGGGGTCTAGATTTTCATTACACAGGCTATCCATACGACCAGGAGAACGTCGGGTTTCACTTGCGGCTCAAAGGAAACCCGGGACTCCCAGATTATTAGTATTGTTCTGTGATGCTTATCGCTTATCGGTGATGTTACATTTATCATGCCTGAAATGATTATTATATATTGTTATATATATACTAGTAGATGTTGTATATGTTTTGCACCCGCGCTAGTCCAGGCCCCGCTCTGTCGTTAGTTAAGTAACCTAACGGGTGAAGACGGGGCCCAGTGGCGAATGCGGATGGCATATACGTACATCATATTTTCGTTCTTTTCTAGTGTGATTAATTGATGGGACTGCGTTGATTCTGATCAATGCAAGGAAAACAGACCTATTTGATGTTGTTGGAACAATTTTTAAAAGCTGTTATTATAAGGACGATTTCTTTTGTTTTGCACAGTGGTATTCGGTTATGAATATCCAGCACCTCATTCGATGAGGCAAGAGCCGAGATCCCTTCATCGGGAATGACCTCTTGGGCAGAAGTTTGCGTCAAGGTAATAACTTCACTATAGTCGATTACTTTTTGATTTGCATCGAGGTATTCAGTTTGGAATATCCTGTACCTCATTCCACAAGGAAAGAGACGAGATCCCTTCACCGAGAGTGACCTCTTTAGCAAAGGTTTTTCATAAAACGCTATCCGGTTCTTTCAACAATATCAAGTTCATTACGTTAAAGGTTTTTCGCCAAAAACCATTTGTAGACCTTCGTCATTTCAGACGGGTAGACTTAGTATTCTTGCTATGTTTGTTGGCCTTCATCAAGGCATAGTGTATGGTAGCTATTTGTTACTTTTCTGTTGCATAGATAGATTTATTGGTTTGGGACAGTCGTACTACTATGTTGGCCTTCGTCAAGGGTATGTACGGGTGGGTTCAAATTAACCTGGACAATGACGGGTAGAACTTGACATGTGATTTATAATATGTTGGCCTTCGTCAAGGTTATAACAGCATGGGGTAAAAATCACATCGGGAGTTTCAAACATACAGGAAACTTGCCAGGCATGCACATACCTTCTGGAGTGTGATAACTTGAGTGGATTCTATCAAGTTATCATGCGATGATAGTTGGATCCCGATTCCTACTGATGAGTTGGTTTACTCCTCGGGTGATTTTAGATGATCCCGATTAATTCTTCTTTCAGGTTTGGAGGAGAATTTGAGGATACAGTTGGAGACATCCTGATTAGATAAAGTGATTAACCATTCTGATCTAGATTAGAGTGCACGCTGAGTGTTTCTTTTCTCTTTCTCTTTAGCAGCGACCATGGCCCGACCCTAGACTAGAACTCATAAACCAAGTTAATCGAACCTTCTTAAAACACACTGGCTTTTGTATTATCAGAGTGGCATACTTTATTGCCACTCCTACTTTTACCCTTTGCTTTTCTCCGGAATATTCCGTATCATTACGAAGATCCACATTTATTGGATATGACCATCGTATAGTTACATACGAACTCGAAGAAACTTGTTTCAGATTCGAGAATGGTTTCCGGTTCTGGAGAAAGTGAATAGAACTATTCAATTGTCTTTTCCTTTTACCTTCTCTCAGGTTGTGAGGGCTTCTAGGATAAGAAGAGGGTACACCTATTGCGCTTATTGGATAGTCTTCTTCCAAACCATAGGCAGGTGCTGAAAGGTGGGGAAGGAAGAAAACCAATTAGCCTAAGTTGGGTGTACAGAAGGTTATAAGTAAAGGCAAAATAAAGGGATTAGAAAGAAGGCAAAGTAAATTGCGACTGCTATCATTCATGACGAAACCGCATATATCATCGCCATTCCTACTTCACCTTTATAGTTCTCCAGAACATCCCGTATCACTACGAAGATCCACATTTTATGGATAATCCATCGTATAGTTACATACGAACTCGAAGGAACTTGTTCTAGTTCGAGAATAGATTTTGGTTTAGGAGAAATAGAATAAGGATTATTTAGTCATCTTTTATCTTTATCTTCTCTCAGGTTGCGAGTGCTCCTAGGATTAGGAGAGTACACCTATTACGCTTATTGGATAGTCTTCTTCCAAACCATAGGCCGGTGCCGAACGGTAGGGAAGGAAGAAAACAATTTAGCCTAAGGGTGGTGTACAGAAGGTAATGAGTAAAGACAAATAAAGAGATTTGGAGAGATGGTAAGGAAATATACGGTCACAGTCATGAATCTGGATAATGGAAGAGGCATTACTAGGAATACCCGGCTATCCCTTCGAAACATTTTCATGTCTCATTTTCACTATGCGTTGTTAATTGAAAACTGATTTTCCAATTAGATCCTTGCTCCAGAGTATGTATTTACCAGGTATGATTCTCACATCTGTATGGTTTTACAGATGATGAGTGGGAGTAAGTTATTAGGAATTAGGTGATCATATCCTCATTATATTGGAATTCGTTGTAATTGGTGATATTTGGTGAAATCACCTAGGGTTTTGCCTGACGGCAAATTTTTGGTTTTGAATATCCGTTGTTATGCACCAATTTCAAACTGATATATTGTACGTTTATTTTATAAAGTCAGATATAATTTTTTGAAATTATGTCCATGACATTTACCTATATCAGTTGATGATTGGGTAAGGAGTATTAAACAGCGGTGTAATTCTTCTTAACCATAATATAGTTTTCAACCTACGACACACAGGGTTTGAGTTATTCAACTCAGGGGACTTATACAAAGTATTGTATGTTGTCCAGTGTCCATCAGGACAAAGGGGTTGGTCCTCGTACTATATTCTATTTACTTGTGACTTCTCCAGTTTTAGACAAGTATTTCGTAGAAATACAAGGTCCAGGTTTTGAGAACTTATAGGTATAAGAATAAAGTAGAGAACCATACGTTGCAAGTATCAGGATTCTTCGAAGTGATCGAAGATGTAGATACTTATGTTTGGTATTCAGTTGATAGTAATGATTTTGAGAAATTGCTTCTCTTTAAGGTTACTCATATCTGGATGCACTCCTAATTGAGTAATATTGATCGGCCTCTCTCCATTTAGTTGAAATGCGCTGGAGACAGCTGCATGATTTGAATCTGGTTCCAATTAAATCAGTGCCTCTATTTCTATATTGTATATTGAGTGGTTCATATCTTAACGAAGTTAAGGTATATGGAGTTGTCCGGCTTATGCTTAAAACTAGACTCTGGATAACTCAAAGCACGTTTCTGTAATGGCAGTTTGTGGGTTATCTCAGGCTATGACGAGTGTTAACTTTCTACCATCTGGATGATCAATAGTGATATTGTTCTTGACTCGCCGCAGTTTTAGTAAAATGGATTTTTTCAGAAAACAGTAGTGGGAGTATGGTAGAACTGGAAGTGATTTCAGAACCACAAACGATTACTGAAAATTTAATAGAACCTAAACATTCAATCGGGTCTGACATTCCATTAGCCACTTCGCAGATATAGTGGGTAACCTCAGGCGGCTGAGAGGTACTTCGGTATTCTCAAATACGGTGACAGGGATGTTCTTGTTTACCCAAACTTGCCATTACTGCTGTTCTAGACTATGAGACCCGGCAGGAGGATGAGTATAGCGTCGTTCTAAACTAGCATTAGAAGTATACGTGTATATGACTCTACCAGAGGGTTGTTATAGTCAGTGGAAGTAGCGGAAGCATAGCGGACAAGAAGCTTGTGTTTATTTATAGACTAAAGCAAATATAGCGGAGATAGATCATCTATTTTTGATGCCACGGTCATAGGATTTGACTTCATCAGAATAGGAGATGGATTTGTTAAGAAGGTAGTAGGGTGTGATGTCCTAGTATTTGGATGACATACACTTTGTAGGAAGTGAAATTCCTACACTACGATCGGTTATACTATGGTTGTCATACAGTTATTTCTCCACATAGGATAAGAATAATATATCAGGCATTCCGGTAACTAGATCTATGCTTTTAGATTTAGATTTGGGTAGTTTCCCAATCTGGGTACTTTGACACCATTCTAAAGGTGTTTTAGAATGGATGACTCCTGGCATGGTGGTGTACCTGCAGGTGATGGAGTCACCCTCTTTAAAGGTGTCTTACAGACTAAAGGGGAGAGGGATATGCATGATTGGCATATCACTTGTTTAGGCAATTGAGTCAATCATGAGATGTCAAGTACCACACCAGATATTGTTTTTGCACTAGTTGCAATAACTTTATATATTAATCCAATCCTGGAGAAACTTTCGGAAACAATTTATGAACATAAATGGATGTTCTGAGGATATGGTAACGTCTGCCTCCTTCGAGAGACGGTTATCATTCCAGGCTTCCAAGGTGACCTGGATGACAGAGCGACTGTCAGAGTTATAGTTTTCCCTCTTTTAAAGGGCAGTGGTTTGGACATGTGGTCCAAGCGGATACCGAGAGAGGCATGGCGCAGGATACTGATTAAATTCAGTGGACGATACAGTCTAAGAAGTCTGCTGGATTTGGAGTTCATTTGTGAACTGGGTCCCATCAGATATCCAGACATATTCTAAGACAGATATTGCTCATTTCAGGAATTGGTTTTCTCCACAAACTTGAGATAAAGAGAAACTTAGAAATGAATATTAGAACGGATCCACTCACTGAGGCTATTTCTCGAATGCAATAGTTTTACAAACGATCTTTATGAAACTAATTAGTAGAGAAGTTGGGTGTTCGATATCACACGGGCTGTGAGTATGCGACATAGCAATAATTAACCTTAAGTACAAGTGGGAGATTGTTGGCTATAGTGCCTTCAAGTCAATTATTGGATCGCAGGCATGTGATTGCAATAATTGAGGGATGACCTATTCTGGTAGAACAATCTTATTCGAGATGATAGTATGTTATCTGGTTTGTCTTTATCATCGTGTACATGCTTCAGGTGACATTACCGATCACTATTACATGTTGATAGAGCCCATATGATTCTTGCTTGACTACCTGCAGTATGATGGCGATCATATAGTGAAAACAGGGTGGTCTATAAGCACATCCTTAAAATGTCCCTAGACGTGGGAGTTTCGAGATTGGGCATCGATACTCCAAGAGTAGACTAGTGTATATTGTTGGGTTTTACCTAGCACCACACAAAGGTTTGTCTTGCATCAAACATCCTACAATAAAATTTTTAGGATGCTAAGCAAACTAACCAAGGATCAAACTAGAAATTTAGAGTAACAATACATAGTATCACATACTAAGAGAGAGTCTAACACAAAGAGATGAGAAATACAACCCTTGTAGATCTCCCTTTTGTGACTTCTTGGATCAACTCGGTGTTTGGACGGGTCCGCTTGAGTCCTTCGTTGTCCACGACGATCCACCACGGAGTACCTTGGCTCAAGCTCCTTGCTTCACTAGAACAAGGTAGAAGTGATGCAAACAACCTAAACTAGTGGGCTAAACTAGTGTAGATTGGTGATGTGAGTTTGGATCTCACTTAAAAACCTTTCCTTTTTTATCTCGTTCACTCACTTTTGAAGAGGTGGTAAGCTTTGAGGAAGAAGAAGGAGGAGATGGAAATGCTTGAGCTCTATTTTTTTGATAATCACTAAAATAAAATGAGAAAAGAAAATATATATGAGAGTCACACTCTCATCCAACCATGGTAAACAAATATCTAGATATTTTATCATTGAGTTAAAATCCAAATGGAGAATTAAATCATGGTTAATAGTTAGGTGAAGTATAGTCAAGTGTAGAATAGTGTAGAAACAATTAACCATGAATTAATCCCATTTTCATTTTCTCAAAATACAAATATATAGATATTAATATACCATGAGAGTCTTGCAATGCCATCTCCAATGTATCAACAACCATGATACCCATGTATGCATGTATGTGAGCATTCACATCAACATGTGCACATACACCCATTCATGCATACATCCAAATAGAAAAGGTTTTAAATAAAAAAGCTAATGGTCATTATTAAACCAACACTTGATTTAATAATCCGGTCATATCACATACGACCCGAACAATAGAAAACTCCAGATTACAATGCGGTATCACATACACGCATTTAATCAAGCATCCGTGCATATCACCATATGCACACCACATCGTTTCGCCTGAGCTAGGAAACTCCTGTGTGGGACTCTAAGACTCGTCAATACGCCGGCAATTGGTGATGATCATATCAAACATCCACAAGCCGCAAGCGGTCAGCTAAACGTAACGGCCACCCGGGTATTGAGCGAGCAGAAGAAAAACAAGCGAACCTGTCAAAACTCTTGTCGAGCCAACCGGTAACACTTACCGTACAGTCCGCTCTCTTCGTCAGATATGCTGCATATCGAGTCTAGGGATGGCATCGTCGACCCCATTAACTCAATAAATTATGCCGATGTATGGACTATAACAGATCGAGAAACTACTGATAACACTTATCAGTAAATCTCATCAGCCCTGACCAGGGACTTGCTGATATAGCCAATCATGCACAGCGCAACATCAGCCTCCAATACCAGGAGAGACGAAACCCTTCCTATCACTCATTGCCACCATGTGTCTCGAGACTGTACCCAAAAGCCACCTGTTTTCATGACTCAATAGAGCCGTGGTAGGGTGGAAATCAAAGCACAGTAGGAGAACACAGAAGACTCTATGACGATCTCGGGTCTACATACTAACATGTACCAGTGTCACCTGAGAACTGCTATGCAACGATAGATATAATACCATATAGGAGTTCTCGGCGAGTCCGTCCAGTGTACCCAGTCTCCACTGAGCACCCGTATACAATCTTGGTGTCAAACACCAATGGATATGGGATTATCCATCGCCCATCACATGGGTCAAGAATCGTATACGCTAGTCTACTCAGGAATATCGATACCCTGTCTCGATACACCTACGACTAGGGACATTTCAGGATATGCTTATAAACTACACATGTCCCACTGGTATGATATTCGTCATAATCACAGTAGTCAAACAAATATCCTCAGGGCTTTATCAACATGTACCAAATGAATAAAAGTATGATCAAGTGAACATGTCAAGATAAAGAGTAACCAGATAGCATATACTATCATGTCGAGCAAGAATGTCCTCTGAATATATATATACATGTAAAAATACATCCACTATCAAATAATGGCCTATAGGGCATACATATATCCAACAATCTCCCACTTGCACTAAGGCCAATTATTGGCGTATCTCATACCCAACATCTCAAAAAGTCGCTCATGCTGCGGCTGAGGGAGAGCCTTGGTGAGTGGATCCGCGGTGTTATTCTTTGTATCTACTCTTCGAATCTCAATCTCGCGGCTATCAACTATCTCCCGGATCAGATGGTATCGCCTCAGGATGTGTCTGGATCGCTGATGGGACCTGGGCTCCTTGGCTAACACCATAGCTCCATTATTATCACAATACAATGGTATTGGATTAATAATGGTTGGAACTAATCCTAGCTCCGAGACGAACTTCCTTATTCAGACGGCTTCCTTGGCGGCATCATTTGCAGCAATGTACTCAGCTTCCATCGTAGAGTCTGGTACGGTATCCAGTTTGGAACTCTTCCAACACTCCGCCCCTCCATTGAGGGTAAATACAAACCCAGAGATAGATTTGCTGTCGTCCTTATCACTCTGGAAGCTCGAATCGGTAAATTTCTCCATTTGTAGATCTCCATTACCATACACCAAGAACAATTCTTTAGTCCTTCGCAAGTACTTAAGAATGTTCTTCACAGCTGTCTAGTGATTCTCCCATGGGTTGGACTGAAACCTTCTTAATACACCTAGTGCATAAGCTACATCAGGGCGTGTACACAATATCGCATACATTATAGATCCTACGGCTGAAGCATAGGGAATAATGCTCATGCGCGCTATCTCTTCATCAGTCTTTGGGCAAAAGTCCTTGGAGAGAGTGACTCCATGGCAAGCGGGTAAGGCACCCCGCTTGGAGTCTTCCATACTAAACCTCTTTAGGATGGTGTTGATGTACCTGGTTTGGGACAATCTCAATAACCTCTTTACGGTCAGCTAAATGTAACGGCCACCCGGGTATTGAGCGAGCAGAAGAAAAACAAGCGAACTTGTCAAAACTCCTGTCGAGCCAACCGGTAACACTTACCGTACAGTCCGGTCTCTTCGTCAGAAATACTGCATATCGAGTCTAGGGATGGCATCGTCGACCCTTTTAACTAAAGAAATCATGTCGATGTATGACCTATAACAGATCGAGAAACTACTGATAACACTTATCAGTAAATCTCATCAGCCCTGGCCAGGGACTTGCTGATAGAGCCAATCGTACACAGCACAACATCAACCCCTAATACCGGGAGAGACGAAACCCCTCCTATCGCTCATTGCCTCCATGTGTCTCGGGACTGTACCCAAAAGCTACATGTTTGCATGACTCAGTAGAGCCATGGTAGGGTGGAAATCAAAGCACAGTGAGAGAACACACAAGACTTTATGATGATCTCGGGTCTACAGACTAACCTGTACCAGTGTCACCTGAGAACTACTATCCGATGATAGATATAATACCATATAGGAGTTCCCGGCGAGTCCGTCCAGTGTACCCAGTCTCCACTGAGCACCCGTATACAATTTTGGAGTCAAACACCAATAGATATGGGATCATCCATCGCCCATCACATGGGTCAAGAATCGTATATGCTGGTCTACTCTGGAATATCGATGCCCCATCTCGATACACCTATGACTAGGGACATTTCAGGATATGCTTATAAACTACACATGTCCCACTAGTATGATCTGCATCATAATCACATTAGTGAAGCAAATATCCTCAGGGCTTTAGCAACATGTACCAAATGAATAAAAGCATGATCAAGTGAACATGTCAAGATAAAGAGTAACCAGATAGCATACTATCATGTCGAGCAAGAATGTCCTCTGAATATATATATATATATATATATATATATATATATATATATATATATACATGTAAAAATACATCCACTATCAAATAATGGCCTCTAGGGCATATATATATTTAACATATACTGATTGAGATCCCGACGAGGGGCGGTGGCCGGTCTCACAAGCCATTGGTGTTAGTTTGTTTACATAAGATGTATTCAGGTGCTCATTGTGTTATGAGTACACCGGACGGACTCTCCGGGAACATACTAGTTGGTATTATACCTATTGTCAGATAGCAGTTCCCTGGTGACATGTGTACATGTTAGTCTATCGAGCTGAGGTCATCATTTGTCTCGTGTGAGTTCCCACTGTGCTTTGATTACTATTCTACCACGGCTCAAAGGAGTCGTGCAAACAAGTTTTAGTTGAGTGCAGTTCCGAGCCACATGGAGGCAGTGAGCGGATCGTCAGAGGATTCTTCTCTCCCGGTATTGGAGGTTGATGTCGCGGTGTGCACGGGTGACCATCACAAGAAATCCTTGGCCAAGGTAGTCGAGAATTACTGATCTAGGATCGGTAGTTTCTCATGTGGTGATAGGTTTCATACCGACACTAAATGTCGCATTATTAGGGGCCTGACTTCATCCACCCCTCTAGACTCGATATGCGATACTCACAGAAGAACGGACCAGACTGTACGGATATTGTCACTGTCAGGCTCAGTAGGGGTTTCAGGATGAGTTTGCTCGTTGGTCTCCCTTTCGCTCAATACCTGGATAGCCGTTACGTATATCTAGTGCCACTGACGTGCTTGTGGTTAAACCCACTGCCAGCGTATTGATGAGTCTTTAGAGTCCCACACAGAGGGTTTCCATGCTTCGGGCGAAACGTTGTAAAGGCCGTATGGTTTTATGGGAGGGTTCGATCATATACGTGCACTTATGCACGGATTATGATTCGGACGGATAATACTAGTGGGCTTTGGTTTAAACCAGATCCTAGTATTATATTGTTGGATTATTTTTGTCTCGTTGTATTCATATTCTTTTGGAATACGGATGCGGGTGTGTGTATACGGATGATGGGTATTCTTGTAATTCTATTACAAGATTACTTTAGTAGATGCCATTTCTTTTTGTTATAAACATTTAGGTTAAATGTTTATTTGGTGGAGAGTGTGACTCTTTTTTTTATCATTGATTCTAGCATTCTCACTTGGTGATTCATGGATGTCACATGGGTGTGACTCATGGTGGGTCATGTGGTGACATGCTAGGGTTTTGATTTGTAGTGTGAGATATTTGTTGTGAGCAAAGAGATATTTATTCTTGGGTTGTTTTCTTTAGTTGCTAGTACACTACATTATTGCTCACAATATATAACTCACACACACAACAAAAAGAAAAAGAACATCAGCCCATTTTCTTTCTTTAGTTGCCAAAAGCTTCACACTCTTCTCTCTTGGCATCTTCTTTAACCTCCACCCTATATGTCTTATGTGTTGAGAAACCTAGGGTGTATTGAGACAATCTAATCACACACTCTCTCTACTACATCTTGGCTATCTAAGTTAGCAAACTAGATACTTGAATTGCTTTGGTTTTGAGGTCGGAGCCCGTATTGCTAACTCTCAAGGTGGATCGTCTTCAATGGGGGAGACTGGAGATCAAACATGATCGAGGAAGCCACGATGAGCTTGGGACAGAGGTTGAAGACCGAAGAATACGGATCATTTGGTATAACCTTTCTAAACTCCTTTTCATATAGCTAGTGTAGGGTTAATGGTCGATCCTTAGATTAGGGTTCCGTTAGCGCTGGTTTTTTAAAGTTTTTATTCCGCATTTGGCAATGGATTGATGGCCGGGGCGCTGACGTTACCCAGCAGTCATTGTGAAAGCCTGTCACCTTGGTACATTCCTCCTTGCCGGAGGAGCATTCCTCTGTCCGTTCCTTTGTCCTTGAGTTAAGTTCCGTTGAGCTTGATGGAACTGATGAGGAGGAGGAGTAGCTGGTCTACGAGGTGGTGGAGCTGGGAGATCTAGTCGTGGAGTAGGTGCCTGGATGGTTGCTTGTTGCTGAGTGATTGCTGGTCTGGGTGCACCATTTGAATTGAGTCTTAGAGAATAAGAACCAATATCATGTGTGGCTGAGCCGCAGACCAAACAAAGGCGATTTGCACGCCGGCAGTCCTTCGCTAGGTGTCCATCCCTCCTGCAATAGGTGCAAAAGGCTGTGCTGGACCGGTTGATTGGTACTCCCGGTCTCCTGGGCACAAAAGGTGGACTTGAAGAGGCTCCTCCTGCTATCTGGGTGGCAGGATGCTTCACTCCGACAGATTGGGGTCTACCCTTCATCTTCACCACTGCCTCATATCGACGGGCAACTTTCAGGGCCAGTTCATGGGTTGGGAAATCCCATGTAGCTAAGGCAGCTTGGATCTCTGGATCTAACCCTTGCTGGAATCGTCTGGATCGGATCTCAGCAGTCGGTATCAAGTGTGACGCGAACCTGTTAAGATCTTGTGTTAGCTGTGTAGTATGTGATATTAGAAAATCGAATATTGAGACATATCTTACCTACCGAGCATGGTAAACTCAGCATCATACTCATCCACTGATTTGGTCCACATCGAACCCTGTTGTAAGTGGATGAATTGCTGCTCCATGTCAAAATGGGCAGTCTCTGAAAAATACTTTGCGTCGAACATGTCGCGAAAGGTTTTCCATTCGATCAGCTGGTCAAGACGGCTTTTTTCTGCCTTCCACCAAACTCGGGCATTGTCAATGAGTTGCAGCTTCGCAACTCATACCCAAGCGATCTCTGGCACTTGTGCTGCTGCCAGATCGCCCCCGATGCTCTGAGCCCATTCTTCAGCTTCCAGAGGGATCTCTTTTCCCGAAAATTGCTTCGGGTGCAATGCCCAGAATTGTTTTACTCCGGGCGCTTCCGCTTCTAGACGGTTCAGTAAGATAGCAGTCTGCTGCTGCTGTCCTTCCAAGAGGCTTCGGATTGCCTCAAGCAGTACCTTCTGCTCATTGATCAGAGCAGCAATGGTAGGCGTAAGCGGTAGAGGTAGTGGTGTGTTGTTGAAGTTGGTGCCAGTATTGTTTGGAGAATCCATAACCTTGAAAGAAAAATAGGGTTAGGATAGATTCAAAGTATACGAAATTTTAAGCTTCAAGAAATATGAAATGTAAAGAATGTTTTTAGTTGCTGATTCTTGTGTTATATTGTTTAGGACTTCATGCAGAATTGACCTGCATGTCCAGGCAGAACTGACCTGCATGGGCCGCCAACAAAACCTGTCACGCCCCGCTTCCCGGTGTACGGTAAGGAGACGCAATGGGTCACGCGACGTATTTACTCAGAAGTAAACACGCTAACCGTATCTGAGCAATAAAAAGTAAAATTTATGCAAGAGACATGAATATAAATTGTAGGGTTACTAGGCACTCTCACAAGGGTCTATAAGGCATCAACCATGCTCGATTTAAAATTTAGACGTGCCGAACAACCCTAACCAAGATCTTTAAACTAGAGATTAGGCGAAACAAAACATGTTAAACACTTTAACACTAAGAGTTTGGGATTACAACCTTTGTAGTCTGGTCCTTCACTTCTAAAGTTCCGTGTTGAGGTCCCTTCGCTGCGATCATCGAGTTTCCGGACTCTAGAGAGGCTCCACGAAGAGAAAGATGCAAGCTTGCTTCCGATTTTCGATAACTAAGATGAACTACCTTGAAGTTTCTATAACACAAGCCCTCACTCACTAAATGAAGTGAACATCCTAATCTATATGGTTAGGATAGATTAGGATGATGAAGTAGGATTTTAGCTCTCATTTGTTTTCTTAATCTCACTCATTTTCATCACTAACCAAAAAGCTAGAAAGCTTTATCAAAGGAAGAAGATGAAGAATTTTACTTTGTGATGAATAATGAATTGTTGTGATAATTACAAATACAACCCATGGTTAAAGATGAAGTGGCTAACCATTGTAGAGACTTTACTAGGGTTAAGGGTTTGGGTTGGGTTAAAGAATATCTCACAAAATATCAACACAAATATCTTTGCAAGAAAACAAAACAAAAGCTTCTAGAAGCTTCTAGAAAAGATCAACCCAAATCAAACCCTAACCATATTTAATCTCCACTAATCATGTTGCATTAGTAATTATAACATGTTACAATATTATATATCACATATACAATATTTATTGTAAAAAAATAAAATAATACAATTAACATATATCGCATATATATCAATGTATTACCCGAGTGAGAAAAAGAATCTTTTAGTGAGCTTATATCAGTTAATGTAATTTAATATATCAAATATATAATTATGCATTAAATTATCGAATCAACACTTGATCCGATAATCCGGTTATTTCACAAATAACCGACTAATATAATCTGTATCAGTTCATCGAATCAACACTTGATCCGATGACCCGGTTATATCACATATACCTGGTCGATATCTCAAATCGCGAGAATCTAATACGGTATCATATACACGTATTGTTCTCGGTCCCGCACATATCATATATATGCTCCTACTCCGTTTTGCCTGAGCCAAGAAACCTCTGTGTAGGACTTTAAAGAATCGTCAATACGCCGGCAGTAGATGATGATCATATCAAACACCCACAAGCTGCAACCGGTCAGCTAAACATAACAGCCACCCAGGTATTGAGCGATCAGAAGATCAACAAGCAAGCCTGTACATTCTCCTGCGTATCCATTCAGTAACACTCCCGTACAGTCCGGTCTCTTCGCCTGATATGTCGCATATCTCGTCTAGGGGTGGTAAACGTCAGACCCCAGTAGCTTGATAAGTCGTGTCGATATGAGGTCTCTAACAGTTCGAGAAACTACTGATAACACTTACTAGTAAATCTCAGCAACCCTGACCAGGGATTTCCAGTTATAGCCAATTGAACACAGCGCAACATCAACTCCCTGTACCGAGAGAGACGAAACCCCTCCTATCGCTCATTGCCTCCATGTGATTCGAGACTGTACCCAAAAGCCACCTTTTTGCACACCCTCTTGGACGTGGTATGATGGAAATCAAATCACAGTGGGAATCACACAAGACTCTATGACGATCTTGGGTCTACAGACTAACCTGTACCAGTGTCACCAGAGAACTACCATCTGACGTGAGGTATAATACCATCTAGGAGTTCTCGGCGAGTCTGTCCAGTGTACCCAGTCTCTACTGAGCACCCGTACACCATCCTTGATGTCAAATACCAATGGATATGGGATCATCCATCGCCCATCATATGGGTCAAGATGCGTATACGCTGGTCTACTTTGGTGTATCGATGACCTGTCTCGATACACCCTCGACTAGGAACAGTTATAGGATGTACTCGTCGACTACCGTAGCCCCACTAGTATGATCTCATCATAGTCCCAGTAGTCGAGTACATATCCTAAGGGCTTTATCAACATCTAACATAGAGACAATCAGAGTACATGTTAAGATAAAGAGCAACCAGATAGCATACTATCATGTCGAGCAAGAAAGTCCTCCCTATATATGTCCAAGCATCCACTACAATATACATCGTATGTACAGTAATGGCCTCTAGGGCATACATATAACTAACAATCTCCCACTTGCATTAGGGCCATCTGTTGTGGTATCGCATACCCAACAATCAGCTGTGGTTGAAGTATCTCATACTCAACCATCCCATAAAAGTCTCTACTGGGAAATGGTCCTTTGTGAGTGGATCCGCGCTGTTGTCCTCTGTGTCTACTCTCCTAACCTCGATCTCCCTGGAGATCAACCATCTCCATGATCAGGTGATACTGCCTAAGAATTATATCTGGATTTCAGATGGGACAGGGGTTCCTGGGCCAAAGCCATAACTCCATTGTCATACAGTGGTTGGAACGAAGTTCATCTCATGAACTTATATATATATCCAGACTGCCTCTTTGGTAGTATCCTTGGTAACGATGTATCTTGACTTTAATCGTCTAATAAGTCACGGTATCTAGCTTGGAACTCTTCCAACATACCGTCCCTCCACTGAGGGTAAAGACAATGCCTGTGTCACGCCCCGCTTCCCAGAGTACGCTCAAATAGGCACGTGACATAGCCAACCATGCTACCTGTGGATAGGAAAAATCCCTCCACAGTCACATTACGGCTGTAGAGATATCAAGAACAGGAAAGTAAACTAAACTATCTAGTACATGTCCATGAGCCAGAATGAATGTGTTAAGAAATAATGATATGCGGAAGCAAAAGATACAATAAATGAATCACCTGGAAAGTAAAACTACATAGCGACAGGAACTTCACCGCTCGGTCTAACAGCGGCAATACTCCTAATCAGTCTGCAACAAAGGTAGACGAATCTGGGCTATGCAAAACCCAGACGTCAGCGCGTCATAACATCAAGCAATAATATGTAAACATGGTAGCAAGACATGCAAGTGTAATCATAAATAGTAAAGCAGGCGTACAGCCATATAAATCAGGGCAGTGAAATGTAGTGTGTTGTGAGTAACCTAAACTGGTCTATTGGTTATCTACTCTCAAGTCTTTTGAAATCAATTTGATGAATCATCGATGTAACTCAATAGTATCCCGTGCATGCCCGGGACCACGGTCTAAGACTCTTGGGCTGAAACCGAGACGTGCCGCTAGGCACTAAAAGGAAAATGGTAAAGACGAACGATGTCAGCAGCATCGTCCCGAAGCGGGCCTAGCCTCTAAAACTGATTAGTATAAGCAAGCAACTGTCGAGTTACAAGTCAGGATTTCATCATTGATTTTCCTATACCCCCCAAGTTATATGTGTTCAAGTCAGGTATTAACTAATCAAGAACTAATGCCAACTCAGGATCAGGAAGGTGCAGGTTTGTCTGGATAGACAACAGGAACGGTCCGTAAGGACTACATGTCAGGCTTGTTGGCATTAGACACAAGATCAGGTAACAGGTAAAGCCATGGTACATCAGGTCAAGTCAAGTAGTGTATTTAGATGTCATGTAATGTCAAGAGTGTACGGTACCATGTCATATCAAGTAGGAAGTGCAACAGGTCATGTCAGGAAGCACAATATGTCATGTGGGTGCTTACAATCAAACTAACATAAACAAGATTATAAATGAACAAGCATGAGTACTATCAGAGCGATAAACTTGATCAGGTAATATGACAAGCAAATAGGTATAGATTAGATTATATCGATGCACGGTTATCATTATGCGTTTAAGGGATGGTTTCAACATTACTTAACTACAGTATAACCAATATGGATGTTAAAAATCACGTTATTACGTACTAAATAATCTAGAGATGCAATTGAATATAGATCAGGTTAGATATATGCAAACAGTCGTCCGACAGGGTGTAAAAATATAAAGGGGTACTGTGGACTATGCAAATAATTGTTATATGATTTAATTATGATTGTGGGTACTATGTATAGTACAACTAAATGCAACATGGTATGTTTCGTGCGATGAATCTAAAATGATATAACGGACGTCAACTGTTAAAAGGAAATCATAGTGTTAAATGTAAGCTACAGGTTAATGTGCAATCAAATGGCTATATAGAACTTTTAATAGCATATATAGTAATTCAAATAGCATGTAGCAAGTTTTCACTTGCCTCGACGGATCACGATACGGTAAACGGAACGTCTCGCGTCGGCGGGAAAACTCGCGACGCGCGCACGGTACACGGAATGAGTCCAAACAAAGAACAGTGGGATCACATGGTTAGATATACTCGCTGGATTGTCGGGGTCGTCGACGTCGCGGCCGAAATCCAGCGAACCAAGAAAACAGTAAGCAATCCTAAAGAAAAATGCAAAAAGGAAGAAGAAGAGAAGAGGGGAAGGAGGATAGAGAGGAGGGAGGAGACTCACTGTGGATCCTCAAACAACTACGAAGTTGTCGATGGCGTCAATGAGGCTCCGGCGAACAACTGCAGAGAACAGTGGGAACGATAAGATCTGAAAAGAACAGAGAAGCAAGGAAGAGGGAAAGAAGAAGGAAGGAAGTAAGGGTGCAAGGCTTACTGGGATGTGCACGAAAGCCAGGGACACGGGACAAGTCACCGGCGGCGATCTCCCGGTGGTGCAGATGCGTGCAGGGGTGCGCGGCTGCACGGTGCAAGTGCAGGGTGATCGGGAAGAAGGGAGTGGAGGCGGAGGTGACGAGGGTGAGGAGGCGACGAGGTTTGCACGGGCGTCGTCGGCGCTAGGGCAACGGCGAGAGGGGAGACGGCGGCTAGGGTTAATTGGGGATGGGTTCTTTTTGCTGAAGAAATATAGAGAAGAGATATATAATGGGAGAGAGAGAGATACGGAAGATAGAGAGAGATTCGAGAGGAGAGAGAGAAATACGTGCGAGAGGAGAGAGAAACAGATCGAGAGGAGTGAGAGAGAGAGGAATGCACAGTGAGGAGAGATAAAATTGGATTTTAGCAAAGGGAATAGGGAGGAGAGAGAGAGAGAAAGAAAAGGAGAAAAGGGGAGAAAGATAGGCAGCGAAGGGGGAGAGAGAGAGGTGTGGGCCCGGCAACAAGGAAATGGGAGTTTTTGATTGGCTCGGGAGTTAAGAATTTGTTTAGAAAAAAGGTTTTATAAAAGATTTGCTGGAAATAACTTCATTATGGGAAAATTATAGTAGCTGTAGAAAATATTTTTAAACTGATTTAATAAATTTGAAATAAATAGGATTTGGCGGAATACAAAATATTTCAGAATTGCGCCCGGGTCGGGTCCAAAAATTCGAATTTGAAATATGAAAATTATTAGCAGGTTCCAAAAATTAAAATGAAGGACTATGTAATGAAAAAGCATACCCCTAAGAACGGACGCACATAAGTGCACGTAGCCGTCCAAACACGTCCGTTTCACTGAACGGGACGAGAACACGATGCAAGGATGCTACCACAGGGTTAGGGGTATCGAGCAGGCCATGTCAAGCATTTTTAAATTATTTTAAATGACTTAAATAGTTATATGCAAGAATATGAAATGTTAGTGTAGTCTATAATTAGGAAACAACAAGCTCAAGTAAACGGGTCGAATATAAAGTAGATTACCATTTTGCAACCAAACATGATAAATGAACTAAATACCACAAACAACACATACGGTAACTGGAATTTGTACATCTGGACTCGGTTGTTACAGCTTGCGACTGACATTCAGTCGTCCTTATCACACTGGAAGCTTTCCAGTGATTCTCCCCAGGATCGAATGATACCATCTCACTACAACTAGTGAGAATCCTAATATCGAATTAGATCTATCTTATAAATCCATAACCCAGGATTTAGGAGGTATCACCTTGATCCTATATGGAGAATCATTGTGATAAGCGGAGATTGACCGAGCGTAGCATAGGAAACTCCTTTCCTATCAAAAGTATGTCATCCACGTACTCTACAAGGATCACCACCATACTCTCTACTACCTTTTTGTATATACAAGGTTCATCTACCATTTTGATGAAGTCAAACTCTTTGACTACCACATCAAAACAGAAGTTCCAACTCCGCGATGCCTGCTTTATCACATAAAACATCTTGCTCACGTTTCCGCTGCTCCCACTGTCTACGAAGCCTTCTGGCTGTGTACTTATAGACACTCTCTTCCAAATCATCATTTAGAAAAGAAGTCATGACATCCAACCACCAGATATCGTAGTCATGGTATGTAGCCGTGGGAAGTAGGATCTGGATGGACTTTAAGCATAGCTTTGAAAGTCTCAACTTTTCCATGTACACCAAGTAATCTTCTCAAGATATACTTTCTCCCGATGAGGATTTAACCCTTCAGATAAAGCAACCAAAGTCCATACTTTGTTGGTGTATAAGGATTCCATCTCAGATCGCTAAGCATCTAGCCATTCTTACAGAGTCCCACTCCTGATGGCCAGCTTGAAAATAGTTGGGTCATCATCTCATGATGCAATCCCCACTCCCACTGTCATAGAGAAAACCGAAGTATTCTCAGGTGGGTGAGGAACCCTACTAGATCGGCGGAGAGGCTGAGCTTCGTTGGAATCTATTGAATCCTTTGGTTCTACCAAATCATCTGCTGCAGTTTGTTTAGCTGAAACTCTTTCCAGTTCTACCTCATGACCACTAAGTTCTTCACAAGAAATTCCCTTTCACAAAGGTGGCATGTTGAGAAACAAAACATCTTTTGTTCCTCGGTTAGGTAGAAGATATTCCCTTGCGAATGCTTGGGATATCCAACAAACTTCTACAGAACTGACTTTGCCTCGAGCTTGTACGGATTATGCTTTTAGAGATAGGCTGGACAACCCTAAATCTTAACATACTTAAGATATGGGCTCTTCCCATTCCATATCACATATGAAGTGGTAGGCAACTGCTTTGATTGGAACCCTATTCAATAGTTATGCAGCTTCTCAAATGCATAACTCCCAAAAGAAAATAGGAAACTCAGTAGTTCTCATCATAGAGCGCACCATATCTAATAGGGTGTGATTGCTCCGCCCCGATACACCTACATGCTGTGGTGTATACGGAGGAGTAATGCTGAGAGAGAATCTCATTCTCCTTTAGAATAGTCCAGGATTTCCGTGTTCAAGTATTCTCCTCCTTGATCTCATCAAAGGACATAATACTTATACCCGTTTTTGTCTATTTCTAACTTATATTCATTGAATTTCTTAAAAGTTCCAGACTTGTGTTTCAATAAGAACATATGTCCGGATCTTGAGAGATAATCAGTGAATATAATGAAGTACAAAGAACTGGTCTTGGCATGTGTAGACAGGGGACCTTCATACATCAACATGTATCAACCCTAAAAGTTCACTAACTCTTTCTCTATTTCCAATAAACAGAGCTGTGGTCATCATATCTTTGTGACATGACTGGCAAGTTTCACAAGATGTAAATTCAAACTAATTTAAATATGCATCTAAATATAACTTCAGCTAGTCGGGTCACATTGATATGACCTAGTCTACAATACCTCAAGAAGGATTCGTTCATTTCTGAACTATTCTTCTTGTGTGTGTTCTGTACTTTAAGAACTGTGGTTTGATTTAGAACGTCTATACTTTTAGATAACGTGCCTGAACCGATCAACTCTTGATATAGGAAATGCTCAAAACATTATCCAACAATACAAAATTATATCCTTCTTTACTAATAAAAAGACTGATATGATGTTGTATATCTGGTTCGGTATCTAATAACATTCATTCAGAATCAATATATTCTGGTAATTCAGGGTGATAACTGCCAACAGACTTGGCTGCAACACTTGCATCATTTCCAACTCTTGGAATTTATCACCCGTTCTCAGTTCTCTACCTATCTGTAGCCCATGTAACAAATTATATTTGTGGGATCCTGATCCGGTATCTCATACCCAGGACGTAAAGGATACTGAGAAATAGTTCTCGGAAACGAACACACCCGAAGATGATGCATCATCATGCACTTTCTTCGTTTGGGGGGCATGGGAATTCTGGTAATCCCCTATTTCCTGCTCTGTCTTATAACAATTATAAGTTGGAGCGGGACCAACGTTCTCTAGCGCAATATAACATGCAGGTTCGGTTAATACATCTGTATTATTATCTTGATTATGGTATGACATAGTCGTAAGCAGGAGAGAGAGAGAAGAAAACACTCAGCGTAAGCTTTTACAAGATTAGATTATTTATCAATTTATCTAATCAGGTTGTCTTCCACTGTTTTAGTCAAATCTTCCTTCAAACCCTAAAAGGAAAGACTAGCCGGGATTAATTACACTCTACAAGTTTGCCAATCTTTCAGCCAGGCCAGTGCCGGTACTAATGCCGGTACTTTGAGGGAGGTTCCCCGTGCTTTCGCACGGACCTAATTAAAATAAACCTCATTTTCCCAGCGGCTAACCCCGTTAACACCTTTCTAGACACCTACTTGATTGGCTAATTGTAATTTGTAAAACTCTCTCAGGAGTAACTCTTACTCGCAGCGGGTATCGGGATCCAACTATCTCATAGAAGGTATGCAATCTCATTGCAAATTTCAACTCTTGAAATTCCCAATAATATTTTACCCCTAGCGTCCTATGACCTTGACAGAGGTCAACAAACCATAGGCTGCTAGTCAAGTTCAGCCCGTCATTTCCTGAGTGAAGTAAACCCACCCGCACGACCCTTGACCTAGGTCGCACGACTACCCTAAATCAATCACATCATAGGTTTATACAGATAAGCACTAATCAGCTACCGCACACTACGCCTTGACAGAGGTCAACAAACGCAGCACGAATACTAAATACTACTTATCTGAAATGACGGAGGGCTACGACAGGTTTTTAAGAAAACCCTTTTGCGTAATGAACTTGATATCGTTGTAGAATCGAGTGATTTTAATTGGAATGTTTTTGAGGCATTTTCTAGTTTTGCAAAAGAGGTCACTCCCGGTGAAGGGATCGTCGGCTCTTTCCTCATCGAATAAGGTGCAGGATATTTCATAAATATCACTATGCAAAGCAGAAACTATAAAAACAATCAAAAGACAAACCGAGTTTGTAGCATCTGCTAGTTTCTCCAAAGAGGTCACTCCCGGTGAAGGGATCTCGACTCTTTCCTTATCGAATAAGATGCTGGATGTTCTACAAGGAACACCGCTATGCAAAGCAAGAACTAGAGCTACCAGTTTTTAAACAAATTTTTTCAACATCTTTAGGTTTCTTTTATTTCATTAATCTCATTAATGAAGTCCCATTTTAATTATGCTTCATAAGCATCACATTTGAAACGAAATCTGTAATATAACATATATCTCATATATATAATATAAACATTCGTCTCAGGCAGTAATATGATTTCATCACAGAACATTGCAGCAGAAGATAACATATGATATATTGGATATACTAGGATTTCCGTGTTTTATGCGAGCCTGTATAAAACGCGGATTTCACGGTCGCGATGAATAGCCAAACCCACATCCCTAGACGCCTACGAGAGAGGCAAGTAACACTGCCAATTCTAGGGTTAGGAGACCCGATCTCGACTCCTCGAGATGGCCTCCCACTGGACCCTGGAACCCGGTTACTTGTGCTCCCCGCCTTGGGTCTACCTAATGCGGAAAAGTAAATAATATACAATGGTGACATCATCCTCATCCCGGAAGTGCCCCAATAAAAGAATATTACATAAAAATGAATTTTACATGAATGAAAAAGAAAAAACTCTCATCTCATATAAAACCCCCGGCTTTTCAAAACGCGGCGATCCAATATAACATATCACAGCAACACATAATATCTCATATCATCAACGTAAGCAAGAATGCGTATCCCGATTGTCGTTGATGTATAGCAACGAAACTGGTGATACACCACATATTACACTTACGATCGCAGAAAAGAAAGTGTAAAACTACAACAGTTGGAATCCGCAACCTCTTTAGACATCGCATGCCTAACCAAATGAATTCCTTAGACATCGCATGCCTAACAATTATAAACCCCGCATTTTAGTCTCGATCTTGAAAACACTTTTCAATATCTAGTCGGGTAATTCAACAAGATTCCCGACATCCTGATCGAATGCTCGTCGCAAACTTTAGTAGACGGCCGCACCCCCGAATGCCGTCGACGAAGTGCACTAAGGCGGAACACCGCTGCCGCGAGCACTTGAACGGATGCTTTTGGCGACGGGGTTCTCCTACAGTCACTTGGTCGGGGCTATGGGGCGTGGCTATCTATTAAGTTTACCCGGCGAGTATCCGCGTACGCTACGTGATTGCGACGGACTTTTGATCGCATCAAAATCCCGTGGCAACCGATCAAATGAGACTAAACTGCTAGATTTATAATATTCAAATTAGTTATCTCATAACTACTTGTGGATTCTAAATATTGTATCACATTCCAGATAAACAGACAATGTTAAACTTTTCGATCGAATAAACAAACACCCAAGATTTCCCTAATAGCTCAACACTTGAGCGGAGTTCAAAAAGTATCTATCACATGCCACAGTACCAATGGTCCAGCCGTAGAAGGGTCAAGCCAACACCTCACATGTGGCAACGTCGTACTGCCCCAAACCTAAGGTTTAGAGGCGGTTCAGATGGTCACATAATCGAGTTAAGGTTTGTGTTCTTCTAGAGGGTCCACCGCGTTACTTGCATGATTTTTCGAAAGTTTCAAACTCAAGAAAAAAATCTAACTTTTGAAAATTTTCCGACAGGGAAAAAATGAGTTATTGATATCCGTTCGAACTTTTTAACACGTTCTAAAATTATCTAGAAAAACTTAAACGAAGTTAAATTATCCGATCGAATCAATGAGTTCCCAATACATCCCAGAAAACTCAACACTTGAGAAGAATTAAAAATTCCCAGAACTATGAAAAAGGACCCAAGAATTAATACCTGAAGTATCAGGGACCAACTCCAAATTATAGCCACGGAACCGCCGCCAAACCCTTGGTTTGGCCACGGTTCCGCGCTCACGTGATCGAGTTGGTGGTCCGTACATCACAGTAATTCTTAGATTTACCTGCTTTATTTTCTGAGTATTTTTAATATGAAAAAATCAACATTTTAAAAAATTTCCAGAGAAAGGGTTTGTGTCGGGGTTTCGGGGTTCGATCGGACTTTAAACTTCGCCTAGACTTCGCCTAAAACTCTAGCTTGGCTCTGATACCACTGCAGGGTTACTAGGCACTCTCACAAGGGTCTATAAGGCATCAATCATGCCCGATTTAAAATTTAGACGTGCCGAACAACCCTAACCAAGATCTTTAAACTAGAGATTAGGCGAAACAAAGTATGTTAAACACTTTAACACTAAGAGTTTGGGATTACAACCTTTGTAGTCTGGTCCTTCACTTCTAAAGCTCCATGTTGAGGTCCCTTCGCTGCGATCATCGAGTTTCCGGACTCCAGAGAGGCTCCATGAAGAGAAAGATGCAAGCTTGCTTCCAATTTTCGATAACTAAGATGATCTACCTTGAAGTTTCTATAATACAAGCTCTCACTCACTAAATGAAGTGAACACCATAATCTAAATGGCTAGGATAGATTAGAATGATGAAGTAGGATTTTAGCTCTCATTTGTTTTCTTAATGTCACTCATTTTCATCACTAACCAAAAAGCTAGAAAGCTTTATCAAAGGAAGAAGATGAAGAATTTTACTTTGTGATGAATAATGAATTGTTGTGATAATTACAAATGCAACCTATGGTTAAAAATGAAGTGGATAACCATTGTAGAGACTTTACTAGGATTAAGGGTTTGGGTTGGGTTAAATAATATCTCACAAAATATCAACACAAATATCTTTGCAAGAAAACAAAACAAAAGCTTCTAGAAGCTTCTAGAAAAGATCAACCCAAATCAAACCCTGACCATGTTTAATCTCCACTAATCATGTTGCATTAGTAATTATAACATGTTACAATATTATATATCACATATACAATATTTATTGTAACAAAATAAAATAATACAATTAACATATATCGCATATATATATCAATGTATTACCCGAGTGAGAAAAAGAATCTTTTAGTAAGCTTATATCAGTTAATGTAATTTAATATATCAAATATATAATTATACATTAAATTATCGAATCAACACTTGATCCGATAATCCAGTTATTTCATAAATAACCGACTAATATAATTTGTATCAGTTCATCGAATCAACACTTGATCCGATGACCCGGCTATATCACACATACCTGACCGATATCTCATATCGCGAGAATCTAATACGGTATCACATACACGTATTGTTCTCGGTCCCGCACATATCATATATGTGTTCCTACTCCGTTTTGCCTGAGCCAAGAAACCTCTGTGTAGGACTCTAAAGAATCGTCAATATGCCGGCAGTAGGTGATGATCATATCAAACATCCATAAGCTGCAAGCGGTTAGCTAAACGTAACAGCCACCCAGGTATTTAGCGATCAGAAGATCAATAAGCAATCCTGTACATTCTCCTGCGTATCCATTCAGTAACACTCCCGTACAGTCCGGTCTCTTCGCCTGATATGTCGTATATTTCGCCTAGGGGTGGTAAATGTTAGACCCCAGTAGCTTGATAAGTTGTGTCGATATGAGCTCTATAACAGTTCGAGAAACTACTGATAACACTTACCAGTAAATCTCAGCAACCCTGGCCAGGAATTTCCAGTTATAGCCAATCGAACACAGCGCAACATTAACTCCCTGTACCGGGAGAGACGAAACCCCTCCTATCGCCCATTGCCTCCATGTGATTCAGGACTCTACCCAAAAGCCACCATTTTGCACGCCCTCTTGGACGTGGTATGATGGAAATCAAAGCACAGTACGAATCACACAAGATTCTATGACGATCTCGGGTCTACAGACTAACCTGTACCAGTGTCACCAGAGAACTGCCATCTGATATGAGGTATAATACCATCTGGGAGTTATCGGCGAGCCCGTCCAGTGTTCCCAGTCTCTACTGAGCACCCGTACACCATCCTTGATGTCAAACACCGATGGATATGGGATCATCCATCACCCATCATATGGGTCAAGATGTGTATACGCTGGTCTACTCTGATATATCGATGCCCTGTCTCGATACACCCTCGACTAGGAACAGTTATAGGATGTACTCGTCGACTACCGTGGCCCCACTAGTATGATCTCATCATAGTCCCAGTAGTCGAGTACATATCTTAAGGGCTTTATCAATATGTAACATAGAGACAATCAGAGTACATGTTAAGATAAAAAGCAACCAGATAGCATACTATTATGTCGAGCAAGAAAGTCCTCCCTATATATGTCCAAGCATCCACTACAATTGTAACCCTTCGAAAATCGTTTAGGCAGTTTTTCGGTAATCGGCTAATTTTTCGGCTTTTTCCGTAAAAAGTCAAAATTGATATTTTTCATTGTAGACCTAATTATACAAAATTTAGATAAGATATTACTATAATTTTGTCACTAAAATGTCACTTATAATTTTCTAGTTAAATAAAAAAAATTCGTAATTAATTATTTTTTTTATTATTTTAAGCCTTTTTAAATACATTAAATTAGGGATAAATACAAATTTAATTAGGTAAATTTCATAATTAGGAATCTTTATAAGCTAAAATATGGTGTGAATAAAATTATATCATGACTTGCAAACTTTTGGTTTTAGGGTGGGAAATTTAATGGAAAAATGGTGTAAAATGAGGTTTTTTTTTGTAAATTGTTGATATGAAAGCATTAAATGAGAACATGGGGTGTTTATTGACCTAGAAACTTCTCCAAATTTCCCCACACCCTCCTCCTCTTCCTGCTGGTCGAATTTCAGCAGCTCCCCCTTCATTTCTCACTTCATTTTGCTTCATTTTGCTATCAAAATTCAATGAAAATTCACAAATTTCCATCTCCATTCAAAGCTAAACCCTAATCCACTCTCTCCTCACCCAAATTAGTTCAAAAACTTGATGAAAGGAGGCTTTCTTGGTGACTTGATCATGCTAGGGTTCCACTTGTGAGGTAAATCCTAAACTAGTTTGTTAAGTTGTAGTTTATGTGTGCTAAAATTCAATTTTGAAGTATTAATTTAGTTGTAATTAATTGTTCAAAAAAAATCAAGAATGGAATTGATTTTGAACTAGGGTTTGAAGCATGGTTGATGGATTAAGTTAGGGCTTTGGTTACCTAATTGGTTAGAGTGGTTATTTGCGTAAGGTTACGCTTGCTAAATCGTTAAATTGCGACGTTTGCATCGAATCGGCTAGAAATTTGCTTACTAGATTTTTATAGAAATTAGAATGCGATCAAATTGCGTTATGTTAGCGATATAATTAGTTTCGTATAGGACTATTAGAGTGCGCGAACGCGGGGTTTCATCTAGTCGGGTTGTAGTTTTGTCGATTTCCCCGAAATGACGATTCTAGTTAAAGGTTAGCGATTTTCGTGCGTTTTCCCGCGCACCGAGTGCATGCTATGTTTAATTCAAGAGCGTCGATAATTGTATATTGTGACTTGCATCGTTTTAGGTTTTGTAATCTTATGCTTGGTATTGTGCAAATATAGGATCGGTCGGGGAAACATCAGACACGGCGCGTAAAGGCAAGGCGGTGGTCGGATCGGATTAGCAAGGCATTCATGTGAGTAGATATATTCATCTATGGGGGAATCGTCTGAATGGCGCGAGGTGACCCCCTAGTTAGGATTACCCTACTTTTTGCAAGATTTATATTGTTAGCTAGCTTATCCATTCATGTACACTGCATACCCTTATAGCGAACAGTATATTAGATTGCATGGACATTCATCCATACTTATGCGATATCACTTCGTAGGACACGAACACCATTACCATTGGCATCTGTTGCACGCGCACTATTCATGTGACACACACGCCTTTGGTAATTGCCATGCCACGTGCACTATAGAACCTGTTTAACTTAATAACGCCATTTGCATTAATACATGATATATGGAATTGCATAGCATGCATATACCTCGCATTACCATTATATCTACATAGATTTCTAACCAAACTCACATCATATACATTGATATCATAGACATTTATCATATATATAACATGTGAACATTATGATTTTCTTGAGGATTTCAGTATTGCTGCGACTTCTGGATTTTTGGGAAAACAGTAAGAATTTAATAAAAGCTTATATTTATCATTTTTAAAACAAAGTTGCGGTTTTCTCGTGATGTATGTGTCGTCCACCATGAGTTTTCATGTTTTCTGTTGGATTTCGAGACCCGATTCGAGGAGTGGATGAACCGTCTCGGGTACATGGTGGGCCCGGTATGGTATCCCGGGGCAAGAAGATCGAGTTGTAGACGATGAGCCTGGCAGGGGAAGACTACCTACCGGTGATGTCTGGTGCGGCGGATATCCGGAGGATACCGACCGTTGTCGTGAGATTTATGATATGGGCCGATCCGGACTGACGGAGCCCGATATTGAGACAGATATGATTCCTATTTGGTGTCGATGCTTGACACGGGTTTTTAGATGATTTCTTGATGGTACTTAGCTATTATACAGATATTCATTTTCTAAAGTTAAGAACGCAGTACCCTTAGCATTTAAAACACTTAAAGAGTTAGAAATGACATTGCATACATGTGCATGCATACTAGAGCTATTATATCACATATGGACATGCATGTTGTGGTGCATTGCGTGCATTCTTACGATTGCCTTATTAGATATTATATTTACTCACGAGCTGGCAACTCACCCCCGTTGTGCCACAGTGTCTTGCAGGTCGGACTCATCAGTCTTGTAGCGGCGGCTATCTTATCATCAGCTCCTTTTGCTCAGACTCGCGACATCGCCTGTAGGTGGGTTGCGAGCACACTTTATTTCTTTTTGTTTTATCATTGTATCTAGTATTCTCCATCTACCACTTTATATTGTATATGCGACCTAGTGATGAGACTGAGAGACTTGTATATTTGTGGTTCTTTTGGGTTGAGCTCACTTGAGCCGGCGTAGTGTTTCTGATATTTTGCATCTCTTTATTGCTCTTTTCTTGATACTACTATTATATTGCATGTGGTTGTGATCCGCCTTGGGCGAAGAGCTAGCTCCCGCTTAGGGATGCCATTTTTATGATTACAGGTTTATTATCTTGTTGTACCCATTTTGGGGGATAGAAAATACAGGGGAGACTCTGCCGAAATTTTCGGGAATTTTTGATGTTTTTTTAAAAGGGATTCTATGCAACTTGAACGATTTAAAAAAAACGTCTTCATTAAAGGTTTTCCATCACTCTCTTTTGATTTTGGTTTAGATTTTTCTGGGCTTTGGCTGACTTAGGTTACGTTACGCCTTTAGACGTCTCGTAATCTAAGTGCCAGTCATGTCCCGTACTTTCGGGTCGTGACAACAATATACATCGTATGTACAGTAATGGCCTATAGGGTATACATATAACTAACAATCTCCCACTTGCATTATGGCCATCTGTTGTGGTATCGCATACCCAACAATCAGCTGTGGTTGAAGTATCTCATACTCAACCATCCCATAAAAGTCTCTACTGGGAAATGGTCCTTTGTGAGTGGATCCGCGCTGTTGTCCTCTGTGTCTACTCTCCTAACCTCGATCTCCCTGGAGATCAACCATCTCCATGATCAGGTGATACTGCCTAAGAATTATATCTGGATTTTAGATGGGACAGGGGTTCCTGGGCCAAAGCCATAACTCTATTGTCATACAGTGGTTGGAACGAAGTTCATCTCATGAACTTATATATATATCCAGACTGCCTCTTTGGTAGCATCCTTGGTAACGATGTATCTTGCCTTTAATCGTCTAATAAGTCACGGTATCTAGCTTGGAACTCTTCCAACATACCGTCCCTCCACTGAGGGTAAAGACAATGCCTGCGACTGACATTCAGTCGTCCTTATCACCCTGGAACCTTTCTAGTGATTCTCCCCTGAATCGATTGATACTATCTCACTACAACTAGTGAGAATTCTAACATCCAATTAAATCTATCTCATAGATTCATAACCCAGGATTTAGGAGGTATCACCTTGATCCTATATCGAGAATCATTGTGATAAGCGGAGATTAACCGAGCGTAGCATAGGAAACTCCTTTCCTATCAAGAGTATGTCATCCATGTACTCTACGAGGATTACCACCATACTCTCTACTACCTTTTTGTATATACAAGGTTCATCTACCATTTTGATGAAGTCAAACTCTTTGACTACCACATCAAAACAGACGTTCCAACTCCGCGATACCTGCTTTATCACATAAAACATCTTGCTCACGTTTTCGCTGCTCCCACTGTCTACGAAGCCCTCTGGCTGTGTACTTATAGACGCTCTCTTCCAAATCATCATTTAGAAAAGCAGTCATGACACCCAACCGCCAGATATCGTAGTCATGGTATGTAGCCGTGGCAAGTAGGATCTGGATGGATTTTAAGCATAGCTTTGAAAGTCTCAACTTTTCCATGTACACCAAGTAATCTTCTCAAGATATACTTGCTCCCGATGGGGATTTAACCCTTCAGATAAAGCAACCAAAGTCCATACTTTGTTGGTGTATAAGGATTCTATCTCAGATCACTAAGCATTCAGCCATTCTTACAGAGTCGCACTCCTGATGGCCAGCTCAAAAATAGTTGGGTCATCATCTCATGATGCAATCCTCGCTCCCACTGTCATAGAGAAAACCGAAGTATCTCTCAAGTGGGTGAGGAACCCTACTAGATCGGCGGAGAGGCTGAAGTTCGTTGGAATCTATTGAATCCTTTGGTTCTATCAAATCATCTGCTGCAGTTTGTATAGCTAGAACTCTTTCTAGTTCTACCTCATGACCACTAATTTCTTCACAAGAAATTCCCTTTCATAAAGGTGGCATGTTGAGAAACAAAATATCTTTTGTTTCTCGGTTAGGTAGAAGATATTCCCTTGCGAATGCTTGGGATATCCAACAAACTTCTACAGAACTGACTTTGCCTCGAGCTTGTCCGGATTATGCTTTTAAACATAGGCTGGACAACCCCAAATCTTAACATACTTAAGATATGGGCTCTTCCCATTCCATATCACATATGAAGTGGTAGGCAACAGATTTGATTGGAACCCTATTCAATAGGTATGCAGCTTCTCAAGTGCTTAACTCCCAAAAGGAAATAGGAAACTCAGTAGTACTCATCATAGAGTGCACCATATCTATTTGGGTGTGATTGCTCCGCCCCGATACACCTACGTGCTGTGGTGTATACGGAAGAGTAATGCTGAGAGAGAATCTCATTCTCCTTTAGAATAGTCCAGGATTTCCGTGCTCAAGTATTCTCCTCCTTGATCTCATCAAAGGACATAATACTTATACCCGTTTTTGGTTCTCTACTTCTAACTTATATTCATTGAATTTCTCAAAAGTTCCAGACTTGTGTTTCAAAAAGAACATATGTCCAGATCTTGAGAGATAATCAGTGAATGTAATGAAGTACAAAGAACCGGTCTTGGCATGTGTAGACAGGGGACCTTCATACATCAGCATGTATCAATCCCAAGAGTTCACTAACTCTTTCTCTATTTCCAATAAACAGAGCTGTGGTCATCATATCTTTGTGACATAACTGGCAAGTTTCACAAGATGTAAATTCAAACTAAATTAAATATGCATCTAAATGTAACTTCAGCTAGTCGGGTCACATTAATATGACCTAGTCTACAATACCTCAAGAAGGATTCGTTCATTTCTGAACTATTCCTCTTGTGTGTGTTCTGTACTTTAAGATTTGTGGTTTGATTTAGAACATCTATACTTTTAGATAACGTGCCTGAACCGATCAACTCTTGATATAGGAAATGTTCAAAACATTATCCAACAATACAAAATTATATCCTTCTTTACTAATAAAGAGACTGATATGATGTTGTATATCAGGTTCGGTATCTAATAACATTCATTCAGAATCAATGTATTCTGGTAATACAGGGTGATAACTGCCAACAGACTTGGCTGCAACACTTGCATCATTTCCAACTCTTGGAACTTATCACCCGTTCTCAGTTCTCTACCTATCTGTAGCCCATGTAACAAATTACATTTGTGGGATCCTAATCCAGTATCTCATACCCAGGACGTAAAGGATACTGAGAAAGAGTTTTCGGTAATGAACACACTCGAAGATGATGCATCATCATGCACTTTCTTCGTTTGGGCGGCACGGGAATTCTGGTAATCCCCTATTTCCTGCTCTGTCTTATAACAATTATAAATTGGAGCGGGACCAACGTTCCCTAGCGCAGTATAATAAGCGGGTTCGGTCAATACATCCGTATTATTATCTTGATTAAGGTGTGACATGGTCGCTACCTGGAGAGAGATAGAAGAAAACACTCAGCGTATGCTCTTGCAAGATTAGATTGGTTATTAATATATCTAATCAGGATGTCTAAACAACGCTCTGGGTCGATGGCTCCTTGCGCAGACTAAGGTATACGGAGTGCCTACAGCTCTGGGTCGATGGCATAAACAATGCCTAAACAACGGCATAACTGAAATGAAAAGTATATACAAGTGCCTACAGCTCTGGGTCGATAGCAAACTGCTCCAAGTCTTCAGTACTGGGCTCGGTCTTTAGTGAGTCGGATCCACCTGACAACATTCTAGAGAAAGAAGAAAAGGAATGTCGTCTGCGAACAATCGCTCGGTAAGTCCCAAAGAAAGAGAGAAGTAGAATAGACAGAAAAGAGGATATAACTGTATAATGCTATCTTTTGTTCTGTTATCGCAGTTGTTTGTAGTTGGTACAGAATATGCCCGTGTATAAGAGAGGAGTCCTACTATTCCGGATACTAAGGTATACGGAGCACAAGGAACCGTTAAGCCACGGTACAATATCAATGGATATTCAGGTTAGGTCTATTAAAGTGATCGTCTCATGCCACTTCTAACACATTCCGTACCAGTCTACCCTTTTAAAACCCCGTAATGTATTTTGTATTGATTGTATTGTTTTTGTTTTATAGATGGAAGACTTGCCGAAACCATGATATCATGTAAACAAAATGGATATAAATGGATAGTCATGTAAACAGAGTATATCCATGATTCGGTTCAGTCGAGTCATGTTGATATAGATTGAATTCTGGTATAAATGGATTCATGTTGTATTGAAGTTATACTTGAATTATATTCAAGTCGGATTGATTAGATTGAGACTTTGTCCGAGTTAGACACTTAAAAAGAAATTGAAGTCCTGAATCAGTTTTGATGTTATCGGTAACTGCTGCATGTTAGTTATATGTATGCCCAGAGGCCATTACTGTACATTGGATGTATATTGTAGTGGATGCTGGGACATATATAGGGAGGACTTTCTTGCTCGACATGGTAGTATGCTATCTGGTTGATCTTGACCTTAACGTGTATGCTGATTGTCTCTCTGTTACATGTTGGTAAAGCCCTTAGGATGTGTACTTGACTACCTGGACTATGATGCGGATCATACTAGTGGGGACATGGTAGTCCATAAGTACATCCTTCAAAGTCCCTAGTCGTGGGTATATCGAGACGGGGCATCGATATACCAGAGTAGACCAGCGTATACCTTCTCGACCCATGCAGATGGGCGATGGATGATCCCATATCCATTGGTGTTTGACATCAGAGATGATATACGGGTGCTCAGTAGAGACTGGGTACACTGGACGGACTCGCCGAGAACTCCCAGATGGTATTATACCTTACGTCAGATGGCAGTTCTCTGGTGACACTGGTACAGAGTAGTCTGTTGACCCGAGATCGTCATAGAGTCTTGTATGGTTCCCACTGTTCTTTGATTTCCATCTTACCACGTCCAAGTGGGCGTGCAAAATGGTGGTTTTTGGGTACAGTCCCGAGTCACATGGAGGCAATGAGCGATAGGAGGGGATTCGTCTCTCCCGGTATAGGGGGTTGATGTTGCGCTGTGTTCGATTGGCTATAACAGGAAATCCCTGGCCAGGGTTGCTGAGATTTACTGGTAAGTGTTACCAGTAGTTTCTCGAATTGTTATAGACCTCATATCGACACGACTTATCGAGATATTGGGGTCTGACGTTTACCACCCCTAGGCGAGATATGCGACATATCAGACGATCAGACCGGACTGTACGGTAGTGTTACTGGTTGGATTCACTGGAGTGTGAGCGGGCTTGCTCGTCGATCTTCAGATCGCTCAATACCCGGGTGGCCGTTACATTTAGCAGACCGCTTGCGGCTTGTGGGTGTTTGATATGATCATCGCCTGCTGCCGGCGTATTGACGAGTCTTTAGAGTCCTACACAGAGGTTTCCTGGCTCAAGCGAAACGAAATAGGAGCGCATATGAGATATGTGCGGGACCGAGAATAATGCGTGTATGTGATACCGTGTTATATTCTCGCGATGAATGTGTTGAATGGTTGTATGCGATATAACCTAGTTATCGAATCATGGATTGATTCGATAAGCCGATACATTGGATATTAGTCGGTTATATGTGATATGACCGGATCGTTAAATCAAGTGTTGATTTAATGATTTAATGTATAATTATATATATGATATATTACTTTGCATTAACTAATATTGGTTCACTTAAATGGATTTTCTCGCTCGGATGTGCGCATTATATATGTGATATGATTTTGTGCACATGCTTGTATCATGTTTGATGGTGCATGTAAAATTGGTTAAGTATAAAGAATTAAACCTTGGTTAATGAAATGGTTAGGGTTTATTATTTGCTTATTCATTTTATTCATTTATTTATTCTTTTGGAAAAAGAAAAGGAAATGATAAAATGGTGGCATTCTTTGTTCTTTCATGAAGCTTCATGAATACTTTGACTTTGTGACCACTTTGTCTCATCCTTAACCCTAACCATTCCACTTAACCCTAATTAATTCTCTACACCTAACCATGGTTCTATTATGATAAGACTTCATTATTCTTTTCATTTTAGGATTAACTTATGATAATATTATCTTCATCTTCTTCATCTTCTTCCATGAAGAAAGCTTCACTTCATCAATGGTGATTGATGAAAATGAGTGAGAAATCCAATTCTAAAGTGAACCCACTTCCTATTTCTTCATCCTCTATCTCTTGCCAAGTAGTATAGGGTGTTTCCTTCACAAGTTTTCATGGCTTGGTGAAGGTGGAGCTTGATCTAGTGATGCCTCGACGTAGATCATCTTCGGCACGTCGTCGATGACCTAGCCCGCTCTTTCTCCGATGAAGCCGACGCTAGAGCCCGGGATTTGATTTGGACAGCGGAGAGGACTTCATCACGGAGCCGTGGAGGTGGAGGACCGGATCTACAAAGGTTGTATTTCCGTATTCTTGTAGTTAAGTGTTAACTAGTTTGTTTTTCGCCTAGACATCTAGCCAATGATCCGTATTAGGGTTTCTCGGCACCGTTAAAATTTGAAATTGGCATGGTTGATGCCTTGTGAGACCTCTTGGGAGTGCCTAGAAACCCTACAGTGGTATCAGAGCCTAGCTAGAGCCTTAGGCGAAGTCTAGACGGAGTTTGAAGTCCGAACGAACCGTAACGCCAAAATTTCCATGCTCTCTGGACTTTTTCTAAATTCTGGGATTTTTCCAGATTAAAAATTCGTAAAAAATTCAGCAGGAAGATCTAAGAGTTATGGTGAAATACGACATCCTAATTCATCTAAACAGCCGCGGTTCCGCGGCATGAGCATGGCTCATGCGGCGGTTCCGCGGCCGTACGGTCGTATCTCACTGTCATTGTTGCACAGTAACTCCTCTTTTCTGATGCTGGATTTTATGGGAATTTTTAATTTTTATTCAAGAGTTGAATTTTTCTGGGTTGTTTTGGGAATTCGAATGTTCGATCGGATTATCAAATTTTGTTTATGTGGCTTTCCGGATAAATTTTAGATTATGTTAAAATGTTCGACCGGATATAAATACCCAATTTTTCCCCTGTCGGGAAATTTCCAAGTGTTGGATTTTTCCGTAGTTTAAAGACGTTCTAAGTAGTGCAAGTAACGCGATGGACCCTCTAGAAGACAACAAACCTTAACTCGATTATGTGACCGTCTTGAACTGCCCTTTGAACCTTAGGGTTTGGGGCAGTACGGCGTGCCACATGTGAGGCGTTGGCTTGACCCTTCTACGGCTGGACCGTTGGTACTGAGGCACGAACTGAATGTTTTTAGACTTATTTCATGTGTTGATCTGTATCGGGAAAACTTGGGTGTTTGACTGTTCGATCGGAAAGTTTAACATTTTCTATTTATCCGGAATGTGATACAATAATTGGAATTCACAAATAGTTATGAGATAACTAAATGATTGTTATAAACATAGCAGTTTAGTCTCACTTGATCGGTTGCCACGGAATTTTGATGTGATCAAAAGTCCGTCGCAATCATATAGCGTACGCGGATACTCGCCGGATAAACTTAATAGACAGCCTCACTCCATAGCCCCGACCAAGTGACTGTAGGAGAACCCCGTCGCCGAAAGCATCCGTCCGGGTGCTCGCGGTAGCGGTGTTCCGCCTTGGTGCACTTCGTCGACGGTATCGGGGGTGCGGCCGCCTACTGAAGTTTGCGACGAGCATTCGATCAAATTGTCGGGAATCCTGTTGAATTTCCCGACTTGGCATTGAAAAGTGTTTTCGATTTTGAGACTAAAATGCGGGGTTTATAATTGTTAGGCATGCGATGCCTAAATAATTCATCTGATTAGGCATGCGATGTCTAAAGAGGTTGCGGATTCCAACTGTTGTTGTTTTACACTTTCTTTTCTGTGACCGTAAGTGTAATATGTGATATCGCCGGTTTCGTTGCTATATGTCAACGACAATTGGGATGCGCATATTTACTTACGCTGATGACATGTGATGTTATGTGTTGCTGGATATGTTATATTGGATCGTCGTGTTTGAATAGCCGGGGGTTTTTCTGTGAGATGAGTGTTTTTCATTTTTATTCATGTAAAAACTTGTATGTAATATTCTTTTAATGGGGCACTTCCAGGTTGCGGAAGTTGTCACCCTTTGTATATTATTTACTTTTCTGCACTAGGATAGACCCAAGGAGGAGAGCACAAGTAACCGGGTTCTGGAGTCCAGTGGGAGACCAACTCGAGGAGTCGAGTCCGGGTCTCCTAACTCTAGAATTGGTAGGGTTGCTTGCCGCTCTCGTAGGGGTCTAGGGGTGTGGGTTTGGCTATTCATCGCGACCGTGGAATCCGTGTTTTATACTGGCTCGTATTGAAAACACGGACGTCCTAGTGTATCCAATATTTCATATGATTCTTCTGCTGCGATATCTGTGATGTGATCATGTGATGTTCTGTGATAGATACTGTATATAGTATATATGATATATTATATAGACGTTACTTATGTTTTACACCCGCGCTAGCCCTGCCCTGCTCTACCGTTAGTTACCTAACCTAACGGTGCACGAGGGGACATCGAGGCGAATGCGAATGACATAAGTGTACGTCGTATTTATCTGTGATGTTTAGGTATATAAAAGATGGGACTTCATTAATGAGATTAATGAAATAAAAGAAACCTAAGATGTTGTAGAATCGAATTTCAAAATAAAACAGGTAGCTACAGTTCTTGCTTTGCACAGCGGTATATATGATATATCCTGCACCTTATTCGATAAGGAAAGGACCGAGATCCCTTCACCGGGAGTGACTCCTTTAGCAATAACTGGCAGATGCTACACACTCGGTTTGTATTTTGATTGCTTTTAAGAGTTTTTGCTTTGCACAGTGATATATATGATATATCCCGCACCTCATTCGACGAGGAAAGGGCCGACGATCCCTTCACCGGGAGTGACCCCTTTAGCAAAACTGGAAAAGCCTCAAAATCACTCCATTTCAAAACTTCATTTGATTCTACAACGATATCAAGTTCATTACGCTCATGGTTTTATGAAAACCTGCGTAGCCCTCCGTCATTTCAGATAAGTACTACTTAGTATTCGTGCTACGGTAGTTTGACATTCGTCAAGGCGTAGTGTACGGTAGCTAACTAGTATTTATCTGCTTATGCATATGATGCAGATTGGATTAGGGTATTCGTACGGCGTTGTTTGGCATTCGTCAAGGGTCATGCGGGTGGGTTTAATTCAATCAAGAAATGTACGGGTTGAACTTGACTAGTGGACTATGGGTTGTTTGGCATTCGTCAAGGTCATAGAACACTAGGGGTAAAATATTATCGGGAATTTCAAGTGTTGAAATTTGCAATGAGATTGCATACCTTCTATGAGATAGTTGGATCCCGATACCCACTGCGAGTAAGAGTTACTCCTGGGAGAGTTTTACACATTACAATTAGCCGATCAAGTAGGTGTCTAGAAAGATGTTAACGAGGTTACGCCTCTGGGAAAACGAGGTTTACATTAATTAGGTTCGTGCGAAAGCACGGGGGACCTCCCTCAAAGTACCGACACTGGCCTGGCTGAAAGATTGGCGAACTTGTAGTGTGTAATTAATCCCGGCTAGTCTTTCCTTTTAGGGTTTGAAGGAAGATTTGATAAAAAGCAGTGGGAGCCATCCTGATTAGATAAAATAATAACCATTCTATTCTTGCAAGAGCGCACGCTGAGTGTTTTCTTCTCTCTCTCTCCAGGTAGCGACCATATCACGCCTTAATCAAGATAATAATACGGATTATTGACCGAACCCGCTTGTTATACTGAGCTGGGGAACGTTGGTCCCGCTCCAACTTATAATTGTTATAAGACAGAGCTGGAAATTGGGGAATACCAGATTTCCCGTGCCGCCCAAACGAAGAGAGTGCATGCTGATGCATCATCTTCGGGTGTGTTCATTACAGAGAACTGTTTCTCAGTATCCTTTACGTCCTGGGTATGTGATACCAGATCAGGATCCCAGATGTGTAATCTGTTACATAGGGCTACAGAAAGGTAAAGAACTGAGAACGGGTGATAAGTTTCATGAGGCAGAAAACGGGGCAAGTGTTGCAGCCAAGTCTGTTGGTCACTGTCACCCTGTATTCCAAATACATTGATTCTGAACAAATGTTATTAGATACCGAACCTAATATACAAAATCATATCAGTCTCTTTATCAGTAAAGAAATGATAAAATTTTGTATTGTTGGATAATGTTTTGAACATTTCCTATATCAAAAGTTGATCGGATCAGGCACGTTATCTAAAAGCGTTGATGTTCTAAATCAAACTACAGTTCTATAGTATACTGAACACACACAAGAGGAAGAGTTCAGAAATGAACGAATCCTTCTTGAGGTATTGTAGATTAGGTCATATCAATGCGACCCGACTAGCTAGAGTTACATAAAGATGCATATTTAAATTAGTTTGAATTTACATCTTGTGAAACTCGCCAGTCATGTCACAAAGATAAGATGACCATAGCCCTGTTTATTGGAAACAGAGAAAGAGTTAGTAAACTCTTGGGATGATACATGTTGATGTATGTAGGTCCCCTGTCTACACATGCCAGGACTGGTTCTTTATACTTCATTACATTCTCTGATGATCTTTCGAGATTCAGACCTATGTTCCTGTTGAAACACAAGTCCGAACCTTTTGAGATATTCACAGAATATAAGTTAGAAGTAGAGAACCAAAACGGGTAAAAGTATTATGTCCTTTGATGTGATCAAGGAGGAGAATACTTGAGCACGAAAATCCTGGATTATTCTAAACGAGAATGAGATTCTCTCTCGGCATTACTCCTCCGTATACACCATAGCACGATGGTATATCGGGGCGGAGCAATAGCACCCTATGTGATATGGTGTGCTCTATGATGAGTACTGCTGATTTTCCTATTTCCTTTTGGGAGTTATGCACTTAAGAAGCTACATACCTATTGAATAGGGTTCAAATCAAATCCGTTGCCTACCGCTTCATATGTGATGGAAAGGGAAGAGCCCATATCTTAAGTTGGTTAAGATTTGGGGTTGTCCGGACTATGTCTAAGAGCATAATCCGGACAAGCTCGAGGAAAGATCTGTAAAGTAGAACTAGAAAGGTTCCAGCTATACAAACTGCAGCTGATGATTTGATAGAACCAAAGAATTCAGTAGATTCCAACGAACCTCAGCCTCTCCGCCGATCTAGTAGGGTTCCTTACCCACCTGAGAGATACTTCTGTTTCTCTATGAAAGTGGGAGCGAGGATTGCATCATGAGATGATGACCCAACTAGCTTCGAGCTGGCCATCGAGAGTAAGACTCTGTAAGAATGGCTGGATGTTTATCGATCTGAGATGGAATCCTTATACACCAACAAAGTATGGACTTTGGTTGCTATATCTGAAGGGTTAAATCCCCATCAGGAGCAAGTATATCTTGAGAAGATTACTTGGTGTAGATGGAAAAGTTGAGACTTTCAAAGCTAGACTTGTTAAAGTTTTTCGTCATCGACCAGGCGTGGATAATGATGAAACCTTTTCCAGTGGCTATGCTTAAGTCCATCCGGATCCTACTTGCCACGGCTACATACCATGACTACGATATCTGGTGGTTGGGTGTCATGACAGCTTTTCTAAATGATGTTTTAGAAGAGAGCGTCTATAAGTACACAGCCAGAGGGCCTCGTAGACAGTGGGAGCAGCGGAAACGTGTGCAAGATGCTTTATAGGATAAAGCAGGCATCGCGGAGTTGGAACATCTGTTTTGATGAAATAGTCAAAGAGTTTGACATCATCAAAATGGTAGATGAACCTTGTATATACAAAAAGGTAGTAGGGAGTATGGTGATGATCCTCGTAGAGTACGTGGACGACATACTCTTGATTGGGAAAGAGTTTCCTATGCTACGCTCGATCAATCTCCGCGTATCACAATGATTTTCCACATAGGATCAAAGTGATACCTACTAAATCCTGGGTTTTGGACCTATGAGATAGATCTAAATTGATGTTAGAATACTCACTAGCTGTAGTGAGATGGTATCAATTGATCCTGGGAAGAATCACTGGAAGTGTTCCAGGGTGATAAAGACGACTGAGTGTCAGTCACAGGCATTGTCTTTACCCTTAATCGAGGGACGGTATGTTGGAAGAGTTCCAAGCTAGATACCGTGACATACTAGACGATAAAGGCAGGATACATCGCTACTTAAGATGCTACCAAAGAGGCAGTCTGGGTGTATATTGGTTCATGAGATGAACTACGTTCCTACCATTGTGAGACAATGGAGTTGTGGCTTATGCCAAGGAACGACGGTCCCATCAGTGATCCAGACATATTCTAAGGCAGTGTCACCTGATCATGGAGATGCTTGATCTCCAAGAGATCGAGGTTTGGAGAGTAGACTCAGAGGACAACACAGCAGATCCACTCACAAAGGCCTGTTCCCAGAGAGAGATTTTTATGGGATGGTTGAGTATGAGAAACTACAACCACTGCTATCAGATGGCCCTAGTGCAAGTGAGAGATTGTTAGTTATATGTATGCCCTAGAGGCCATTACTGTACATTGGATGTATATTGTAGTGGATGCTGGGACATATATAGGGAGGACTTTCTTGCTCGACATGATAGTATGCTATCTGGTTGATCTTGACCTTAACGTGTATGCTGATTGTCTCTCTGTTACATGTTGGTAAAGCCCTTAGGATGTGTACTTGACTACCTGGACTATGATGCGGATCATACTAGTGGGGACATGGTAGTCCATAAGTACATCCTTCAAAGTCCCTAGTCGTGGGTATATCGAGACGGGGCATCGATATACCAGAGTAGACTAGCGTATACCTTCTCGACCCATGCAGATGGGCGATGGATGATCCCATATCCATTGGTGTTTGACATCAGAGATGATATACGGGTGCTCAGTAGAGACTGGGTACACTGGACGGACTCGCCGAGAACTCCCAGATGGTATTATACCTTACGTCAGATGGCAGTTCTCTGGTGACACTGGTACAGAGTAGTCTGTTGACTCGAGATCGTCATAGAGTCTTGTGTGGTTCCCACTGTGCTTTGATTTCTATCTTACCACGTCCAAGAGGGCGTGCAAAACGGTGGTTTTTGGGTACAGTCCCGAGTCACATGGAGGCAATGAGCGATAGGAGGGGATTCGTCTCTCCCGGTATAGGGGGTTGATGTTGCGCTGTGTTCGATTGGCTATAACAGGAAATCCCTGGCCAGGGTTGCTGAGATTTACTGGTAAGTGTTACCAGTAGTTTCTCGAATTATTATAGACCTCATATTGACACGACTTATCGAGCTATTGGGGTCTGACGTTTACCACCCCTAGGCGAGATATGCGACATATCAGACGATCAGACCGGACTGTACGGTAGTGTTACTGGTTGGATTCACTGGAGTGTGAGCGGGCTTGCTCGTCGATCTTCAGATCGCTCAATACCCGGGTGGCCGTTACGTTTAGCAGACCGCTTGCGACTTGTGGGTGTTTGATATGATCATCGCCTGCTGCCGGTGTATTGACGAGTCTTTAGAGTCCTACACAAAGGTTTCCTGGCTCAAGCGAAACGAAATAGGAGCGCATATGAGATATGTGCGGGACCGAGAATAATGCGTGTATGTGATACCGTGTTATATTCTCGCGATGAATGTGTCGAATGGTTGTATGCGATATAACCTAGTTATCGAATCATGGATTGATTCGATAAGCCGATACATTGGATATTAGTCGGTTATATGTGATATGACCGGATCGTTAAATCAAGTGTTGATTTAATGATTTAATGTATAATTATATATATGATATATTACTTTGCATTAACTAATATTGGTTCACTTTAAATGGATTTTCTCGCTCGGATGTGCGCATTATATATGTGATATGATTTTGTGCACATGCTTGTATCATGTTTGATGGTGCATGTAAAATTGGTTAAGTATAAAGAATTAAACCTTGGTTAATGAAATGGTTAGGGTTTATTATTTGCTTATTCATTTTATTCATTTATTTATTCTTTTGGAAAAAGAAAAGGAAATGATAAAATGGTGGCATTCTTTGTTCTTTCATGAAACTTCATGAATACTTTGACTTTGTGACCACTTTGTCTCATCCTTAACCCTAACCATTCCACTTAACCCTAATTAATTCTCTACACCTAACCATGGTTCTATTATGATAAGACTTCATTATTCTTTTCATTTTAGGATTAACTTATGATAATATTATCTTCATCTTCTTCATCTTCTTCCATGAAGAAAGCTTCACTTCATCAATGGTGATTGATGAAAATGAGTGAGAAATCCAATTCTAAAGTGAACCCACTTCCTATTTCTTCATCCTCTACCTCTTGCCAAGTAGTATAGGGTGTTTTCTTCACAAGTTTTCATGGCTTGGTGAAGGTAGAGCTTGATCTAGTGATGCCTCGACGTAGATCATCTTCGGCACGTCGTCGATGACCTAGCCCGCTCTTTCTCCGATGAAGCCGACGCTAGAGCCCGGGATTTGATTTGGACAGCGGAGAGGACTTCATCACGGAGCCGTGGAGGTGGAGGACCGGATCTACAAAGGTTGTATTTCCGTATTCTTGTAGTTAAGTGTTAACTAGTTTGTTTTTCGCCTAGACATCTAGCCAACGATCCGTATTAGGGTTTCTCGGCACCGTTAAAATTTGAAATTGGCATAGTTAATGCCTTGTGAGACCTCTTGGGAGTGCCTAGGAACCCTACACTGCATATAGACTGTAGGGTTCCTAGGCACACTAATGAGGTCTCACAAGGCATCAACCATGCCAATTTCAAATTTTACGGGTGCCGAGAAACCCTAATACGGATCGTTAACTAGATTTCTAGGCGAAAAAGAAACTAGTTAACAACTTAACTAAATGGTAAACGGAAATACAACCTTTGTAGATCTGGTTCTCCACCTCCATGGCTCCGCGATGAAGTCTCCTCACTGTACAAATCGGATCTTGGGCTCTAGCGTCGGCTTCATCAGAGAAAAAGCGTGCTAGGTCATCGACGACTATGCCGAAGATGATCTACGTCGAGGCATCACTAGATCAAGCTCCACCTTCACCAAGCCATGAAAACTTGTGAAGGAAACACCCTATACTACTTAGCAAGGGGTAGAGGATGAAGAAATAGGAAGTGGGTAGACTTTAGAATTGGATTTCTCACTCATTTCATCAATCCACCATTGATGAAGTCAAGCTTCTTCATCTTAAAGAAGAAGAAGAAGAAGAAGATAATTTTTATGATAAGTATTTGAAAAGAATAATAAAATGATTCTTATCATAAAATTAACCATGGTAATGTGTAGAGAAATAACTAAGGTTAAATGAATGGTTAGGGTTTTGGAGATGAAGACAAAAGAGTCACTTTGGTCAAAGCTTCATGAAGCTTCAACAAGCTTCATGTTGAAAGCAACCCTTTTGTTTTTCTTTTCTCATTTCTTTTAATCCAAATTAAAAGATAAATGAATGAATATATAAAAACCCTAACCATTTACTTAACTAAGGTTTAACTCTTTACACAAACCCTAGCAATCATGTATCATCAAACATGATACAATCAAATGCACAAAAATATATCACATATACAATGTGCATATGCGAGTGAGAAAATCCATTTAAAGTAAACCAATACTAGTTAATGCAAAGTCATATATCAAATATATAATTATACATTAAATCATTAAATCAACACTTGATTCAATGATCCGGTCATATCGCATATAACCGACTAGTATCCTATGTATCGGTTTATCGAATCAATGCTTGAATCGATAACTAGGTTATATCGCATACAACCAATCGATACATTTATCGCGAGAATGGAATACGGTATCACATACACACATTATTCTCGGTCCTGCACATATCTCATATGCGCTTCTATTTCGTTTCGCTTGAGCCAAGAAACCTCTGTGTAGGACTCTAAAGACTCGTCAATACGCCGGCAACAGGTGATGATCATATCAATCACCCACAAGCCACAAGCGGTCTGCTAAACGTAACGGCCACCCGGGTATTGAGCGATCAGAAGATCGACGAGCAAGCCCACTCATACTCCTGTGAATCCAACCAGTAACACTACCGTACAGTCCGGTCTGATCGTCTGATATGTCGCATATCTCGCCTAGGGGTGGTAAACGTCAGACCCCAATAGTTCGATAAGTCGTGTCGATATGAGATCTATAACAGTTCGAGAAACTACAGGTAACACTTACCAGTAAATCTCAGCAACCCTGGCCAGGGATTTCCGGTTATAGCCAATCGAACACAGCACAACATTAACTCCCTATAGCGGAAGAGACGAATCCCCTCCTATCGCTCATTGCCTCCATGTGACTCAGGACTGTACCCAAAAACCACCGTTTTGCATGCCCTCTTGGACGTGGTAAGGTGGAAATCAAAGCACAGTGGAAACCACACAAGACTCTATGACGATCTCGGGTCAGAAGACTACTCTGTACCAGTGTCACCAGAGAACTGCCATCTGACGTAAGGTATAATACCATCTGGGAGTTCTCGGCGAGTCCGTCCAGTGTACCCAGTCTCCACTGAGCACCCGTACATCATCTCTGATGTCAAACACCAATGGATATGGGATCATCCATCGCCCATCTGTATGGGTCGAGAAGGTATACGCTAGTCTACTCTGGTATATCGATGCCCCGTCTCGATACACCCACGACTAGGGACTTTGAAGGATGTACTTATGGACTACCATGTCCCCACTAGTATGATCCGCATCATAGTCCAGGTAGTCAAGTACACATCCTAAGGGCTTTACCAACATGTAACAGAGAGACAATCAGTATACACGTTAAGATAAAGAGTAACCAGATAGCATACTATCATGTCGAGCAAGAAAGTCCTCCCTATATATGTCCAAGCATCCACTACAATATTGTAAGTGCACGGCGGCGCCCCGGCCGTCAATCCGACGCCGGAATGCGAAAGCGGTGATAAACTTTAATTTTTGCGGACTTAGCAAACCGGCACCACCGCGCACTAAACACCCGGATCGTAACCATTAACAAGTCTAAGCTAACAAGAGGATGGGTTAGAGATGTACCGACTGATCCGAGTCCTCCGGTCTTCATCTCCACTCCGATCTCCTCGCGAGAACTCCGGTCGTCGCCTCCTCGCCGGAAGGGCACCACATCGCCTGTAGCTTTTACGGGCTCCCACCTCAATACCGAGGCAACTCGGGCGCGAAGTAGGCTACCCGACGCGCCCAAGATATGCTGTAGGAAGTGTAGTGTAGAATCATAGTCTCTTTTGGGGTTTGTTGCCATTTGTGGATGATGGAGGAAACAAGGTAAGAAAAATGTTGCTTGCGTTTTTCTAGCATCAAAAATGAGATCAAGAATGGTACTCTCTCAAAGATGAAGATGAAGCTCTCTTCTTCTCTTTTCTTCTTCTCACTTAGAAAAACCAATGGTGGAGGAAAAATGGAAACAACCATCATAAAAACCAAGAAGGAGAGTAATGGTAGTAAAAGTAGAAAGGTGACCACATCCTAAAACATAATGATCACTAAATCAACATCAAACCTCAAATCCATTCCAAATCCAATCCAATCTCATAAATACATGAAAAGCAAAGATGCTTATCATATCAACCCATATGCAAATAAGTCCTCCACAAAGTGTTATTTGCAAACTTGCAAATAACACCCTCCATCGGAAAAGTCCGGCTGGGAAAGAACAAAGAAAAACCGGCCGGAACGGAATGCAAACTGGCAACTCCAGAAAACTGGTCCCGTAATAAATTATAGGAAAACTCCGATACTGTGCATACACACCCGTATCTGTATTCCGTCCGGATACAAACGCAAAGAGACAAAATCTACACTGTACTATACTAGGATCCGGCTTAAACCAAAGCCGGCTAGTAATATCCGTCCGACCCTGATCCGTGCAATACCGCACGTATCTGATCGAACGCTGCCATATAACTATACGGCTACTAGTACAAACCGTCCGATCCTGATCCGTGCAATACCGCACGTATCTGATCGGACCCTGCCATATCTCCATACGGCCTCTACAGCGTTTCGCCCGAAAGCTTGAGTAACTGAAAGTGTGGTAGACTCTAAAGACTCGTCAATACTATGGCTGTGGATTTAACCACTAGCCCGTCAGAGGTATAAGACAATACGTAACGGGCCACCAGCTATTGACTAAAAGGGACGTCGATGAGCGAACTCATCCTGACACCCTACTGAGCCTGACAGTGACAATATCCGTACAGTCCGGTCCATTCATCTATGAGGATCGCATGTCGGGCCTAGGGGGTGGGTAAAAGTCAGACCCCCAAAAGCGGTACAAGTCGTGTCGGAGTGTAGCCCAGAACACCCTGAGATACTACTGGAATACCTACCAGTAAATCTCCTGCCTTGGCCAAGGACTTCGTGTAAAGACTCTCCTAGACACAGCGCGACCTCACCCCCAATACCGGGAGAGACGAACCCCCGAAGATCCGCTCACTGCCTCCATGTGGCTCGGGACTGTACCCAACTAAAACCTGTTTGCACGACTCCTTTGAGCCGTGGTAGGGTAGTAATCAAAGCACAGTGGGAACTCACACGAGACAAATGACGATCCCCAGGTCGATGAACTAACCTGTACACATGTCACCTGGGAACTGCTATCTGACGTCAGGTATAAGACCAACTAGCATGTTCCCGGCGAGTCCTGTCCGGTGTACTCATAACCCAATGAGCACCTGTATACATCTTAGGTGAACCAACTGACACCAGTGGCTTGTGAGACCAGCCACCGCCCCTCGTCGGGGTCTCGACTGTATACACTAGTCTACTCTGGAGAATCGATGCCCTGTCTCGAAACTCCCACGACTAGGGACCTTTTAAGGATATGCTTGTAGACCCCAGCTCTCACGTATATGATCTCCCTCATACTGCTGGTTGTCAAGCAAGAATCCTAGGGGCTCTATCAACGTGCAATAGCGACCTGTCAGGTCACCTAAAGCAGTACACGATGATAAAGGTAAACCAGATAGCAAACTATCATCTCGAGTAAGACTGTCGTACTGGGATAGGTCCTCCCTCAATCATTGCAATCACGTGCCTGTGATCCAATAATTGACTCTGAGGGCACTATCTCCAACAATCTCCCACTTGCACTCAAGGCTAATTATTGCGATGTCGCATACTCACAGCCCGTGTGATACCGAACACCCAACTCCTCTACTAGTCAGTCTCACAAATCCTGTTTGCGAAACTCTTGCATTCGAGGAATAGCCTCAGCGAGTGGATCCGCTCTGAAGTTTCTTTCTATGTCCCTCTATATCTCAAGTTCGCAGAGAAAGCCATCTTCCGAAATGAGCAATACCTGTCTTAGAGTGTCTGGATGTCTGATGGGACCTAGCTCATAAATGAACTCCAAATCCAAACTTCTTAGACTGTATCGTCAACTGAACTTAATCAGTATCCTGCGCCATGCCTCCCTCAGTATTGCCTTGGACCACCTATCCAAAATACTGCCCCTCATCAGAAGGAAAAACTATAGCTCTGACAACCTCCTTGTCGTCTATGTCACCTTGGAAGCCTGGAATGATAACTGTCTCCCAAATGAGGCTGTCATTATCATATCCCTAGAACATCCACATATGTTCTAAAACTGCTTCCGACTGCTTCTCCAGGGTTGGATCAATGTCAACTTATTGCATCTCGTGCAAGAACAACATCTGGTGTGGTACTTGACATCTCATGATTGACTCAATTGCCTAAGCAAGTGATCTGCCAATCATGCGCATCCCTCTCCTGTTTAGTCTATAAGACACCTTTAGAAAGGGTGACTCCATCACCTGCAGGTACACTACCGTGCCAGGAGTCGTCCATTCTAAATACTCTTAGAATGCTGTCAAAGTACCCTGATTGGGAAACCACCCAAATCTAGATCTAAAAACCATAGATCTAGTAACCAGTATGTCTGATATAATGTCCAAATCCTTTGTGGAGAAACCACTGTGTGACGACCAAAGTATAACCGATCGTAGTATAGGAATGTCACTTCCTATTTCGTGTATGTCATCCAAATACCAGGATATCACACCCTACTACCTTTTCAACAGATCCATCCCTTATTCTGATAACGTCAAACCCATGACTGTCACATCAGAAATAGATGATCTATCTCCGCTAAAACTGCTTTAGTCTATAAATAGACATAAGCCTGATGTCCACCAATGCTTCCGCTGCTCCCACTGACTACGACAACCCTCTGGCAGAGTCATATAGACGAACACTTCTAAAGCTAGTTTAGAACGACGCTATATTCATCCTCCTGCCGGGTCTCGCAGCCTGTAACAACAACAATGGCAAGTGTGGGTAAACAAGAACTTCCCTGTCACCGTCCTTGAGGCTACCGGAGTACCTCTCGGGTGCCTGAAGTTACCCACCTTATCTGCGGAGTGGCCAATGGAATGTCAAATCAGATTGAATCTTTAGGTTCCTTATCAAATCTTCAGTAATCGTTTGCGGTTCTGGAATCGCTTCCAGTTCTACCATACTCCCACTACTGTTTTCTGAAAAAATCCATTTTTATTAAAACTGTGGCGAGTCAAGAACAATATCACTATTGATCTTTCTTGATGGTAGAAAGCCAACCCTCGTCATAGCCTGGGTCAACCCACAAACAGCCATTACAGAAACGTGCCTTGAGTTATCCAGAGTCTGGTTTTAATCATAAGCCGGACAACTCCCCGTACCTTAACAATGTTAAGATATGAACTGTACTATATCCAATATAGAACCAGAGGCACTGATTTAATTGAACCAGATTCAAATCATGCAGCTATCTCCAGTGCATGTCATCAAAATGGAAGGAGGCCGATCAGCGTTACTCAACTTAGGAATGCTTCCAATTATGAATAACCTGAAAGAGAAGCAATTTCTCTTTATCATTACTATCAACTGAATACTATACACAAGTATCTACATCTTCGATCACCTTGAAGAATCACGATACTTGCTACACCTGGTTCTCTACTCTATTCAAATACCTATAACTCCTCAAAACTTAGACCCTGTGTTTCTACGAAACACATGTCTGAGAACTAGAGAAGTTAAAAGTAAACAGAATATAGTATGAGGACCAACCCCTCTGTCCTAATGGACACTGGACAACATACAATACTCTGTATAAGTCCGCCGAGTCTAACAACTCTTTCACTGTGTGTCGTAGGTTAAAAACTGTACTTATGGTTAAGAAGAATTACACCGCTGTTTAATGCTCCTTACCTAACCATCCACTGATATAGGTAAATGTCATCGACATAATGTCAAAAGGTATATCTTACTCCATGAAAATAGACGTACAGATATATCAATTTGAAATTGGTGCACAACAGCGGATATTCAAAACCAAATATTTGCCGACCGGAAAACAGCCCAGATGATCTCCTCAAATATCACCGATTACAACGAATCCCGATATAATGAGGATGATCACCCAATTCCCAATAACTTACTCCCACTCACCATCTGTAAAACCATACAGATGTGAGAATCAAACCTGGTAAATACATACCCTGGAGCAAGTGTCTAATCAGGAAATCAGTTTTCTTTTAACAGTACACAGTGAAACTGAAACATTGAAATGTTTCGGTGGGGTATCCCGGTATTCTTAGTAATGCCTCTTCCATTATCCAGATTCACAACTATAACCGTATAATTCTTTGCCACCTCTCCAAATCCCTTCATATGTCTTTAGTCATTACCTTCTGCACACCCCTTTAGGCCAATTGGTTTTCTTCCTTCCCTACCGTTCGGCACCAGCCTATGGTTTGGAAGAAGACTATCCAATAAGCATAAAGGGTGTACTGTCCTAATCCTAGGAGCACTCGCAACGCGAGAGAAGGTGAAGATAAAAGACACCTGAATGTACTTTATTCCTATTTCTCCTGGACCAGAATCCATCCCCGAACTGGAACAAGTTCCTTTCGAGTTCGTATATAACCATACGATGGAGTATCCAATAAACTGTGGATCTTCGTAGTGATACGGAGTGTCCTGGAGAAATACAAAGGTGATTTAGGATTGACGAAGAAATACTTGGTTTGGTCATGAATATCAGTCGCAATTTACTTTGCCCTCTTATTAATCCCTTGCTTTGTCTTAATCTTAATACCTTCTGCACACCGCTTAGGCTAATTGGTTTTCTTCATTCCCTACCAGTCGGCACCAGCCTAAGGTTTGGAAGAAGACTATCCAATTTGCACAATAGGTGTACTATCTCCTAAACCAAGGAGTACTCACAACTTGAGAAAAGGTAAAAGGGAAAAGACAACTGAATAATCCTATCCGTTTTCTCCAGAACCGGAAACCATCCTCGAATAAGTTCTTTCGAGTTCGTATCTAACCATACGATGGTTTTGTCCAATGGAAGTGGACGTTCGTAGTAATACGGGGTGTCCTGGAGAAAAGGGTAAAAGTAGGAGTGGCAATGAGGTCTGCAACTCTGACAATCCAAAAGCCGGTGTCAAGAAGGTTCGGTTAATTTGGTCACTGAGTCATAGTCTTAGGGTCGGGTCAATGGTCGCTGCCAGAGAGAGAGAGAAAAGAAACACTCAGCGTGCACTCTAACCAAGATCAGAATGGTTACCAATTTATCTAATCTGGAAGCCTCCCACTGTACCTCAAATTCTCCTCCAAACCTGAAAGAAGAATTAGTCGGGGTCACCCGAGGAGTAAGCCAACTCATCAGTGGGAATCGGGATCCAACTCTCATCGCATGATAACGTGACGGAATCCGCTCACGGTATCACACTCCAGAAGGTATGTGCATATCTGGCAAGTTTCAGTACTTTTGAAACTCCCGATGTGATTTCTACCCCATGCTCTTATGACCTTGGCGTGAGGTCAAAATATCATAAGTCACATGTCAAGTTCTACCCATCATTGTCCAGGTTGATTTGAACCCACCCGCACATACCCTTGACGTAGGCCAAAATAGTAGTACGACTATCCCAAACCAACGCATCTATCTATGCAACAGATAAATACCCGGCAACTACCAAACACTATGCCTTGGCGTGAGGTCAAAATACATAGCTTGAATACTACCGAATATTTAACTGAAATGATGGAGGGCTACGAATGGTTTCTGGCGAAAACCTTTAACGTAATGAACTTGATATCGTTGAAGGAACGGATAGCTTTTTAGAAAATATAGTGACGAAAAACCTTTACTAAAGAGGTCACTCCCGGTGAAGGGATCTCGGCTCTTTCCCCGTAGAATGGGGTGCTGGATATTCATAACCGAATATCACTGTGCAAAGCAAAAATAATCGGCTATAGTGAAGTTAATGCCCTGACGCAAACTTCTGTCCAAGGGGTCACTCCCGGTGAAGGGATCTCGGCCCTTGCCTCGTCGACTGAGGAGCAGGATATTCCAAATGAATACCACGATGCAAAACAAAAGTGAACGTCCTTGAAATAACAGCTTTTTGAAAAGTGTTCCAACAACATCAGAATAGGTTTGTTTATCTTGCATTGATCCGAATCAACGCAGTCCCATCAATTGATCACACCACAAAGAACGAAAATATACTGACGTACGTATATGCCATCTGCATTCGCCACTGGGTCCCGTCATCACCCGTTAGGTTAGCTAACTAACGGCAGAGCGGGGACTGGACTAGCGCGGATGAAAAACATATACAACATCTACTAATATATATACCAATATATTATATTTCGCTCAAGGCGTGAATAAAATGCAACATCACAGAAATGTACAGCATCACAGAACAAAACAGATATCTGGGATCCCCGGGTTTCACAGAGCCACTACTGAAAACCCGACGTTCCCCTGGTCGTGTGGATAGCCTGTGCAATGAAATCCTATACCCCCTACGAGTGCGGCGAATAGCCAGCCAATCCTGGAGTGAAGCCCCCTCCGTCCCAATGCCATGAGATGCGGGCTTGTTGCCTTCTAGAACCCGGCTATCCGTGCACCCCTCCGCGGGGTAACCCTAGTACAGAAAGTAAAATATACATACAACGGGTACATCGACCGCAACCTGGTCGTGTCCCAAAAGAATAATACAAACAGGCAGTGACGGCAGTCCACATGTCGGACGCTCGCCCCGCAATATCAAATGTACATAATACAACCACAACTGTACTAGCATTGCATCCAGGCTATCCCCCACGACCGATCCGCAACATCACAGCAAATACATAGAACATCAACGTGAAAATCACGTTCGCAAATCCGTCTAACCGGGCTATAGCAGTTAGACGGGATTTACCGATCGAGTGACATTCACGGTCGCAGATATAATGTAAATACTGTGAAAAATGTGTTTAAAATTTTCCGATTGACCAAAAATTAACAAGTGGGCCCCAAACCAATACTGCAGTACTCACAGAAATAATTGGCCCAATTTTAATATTCCAAAACCCCCAAAATAATCCCAGAAGCCCACTGGAAAAATATGTTACAGTGAACAGTCAAATGTGCGGCGGAACCGCGGCCCAAGGTGGGGTTTGGCCGCGGTTCCGCGCTCAAGGTTAGGGTTTACTGTATCGAATTTTCCCAGTTTTCTTAGAATTTCCTGCACATCATTCTGAGACCACCTGAAAAATTTTTAGACACCAAAAAAAACTTAACAGAAAACTGATGTGAGGTAAAATATAGATTTTGGAATTTTGGTCGATCGGAAACGCAAAACACATCAAACGAAGCTAGACGAAGTTAATGGCGAGGCTCTGATACCACTGAAAGTGCACGGCGGCGCCCCGGCCGTCAATCCGACGCCGGAATGCGGAAGCGGTGATAAACTTTAATTTTTGCGGACTTAGCAAACCGGCACCACCGCGCACTAAACACCCGGATCGTAACCATTAACAAGTCTAAGCTAACAAGAGGATGGGTTAGAGATGTACCGACTGATCCGAGTCCTCCGGTCTTCATCTCCACTCCGATCTCCTCGCGGGAACTCCGGTCGTCGCCTCCTCGCCGGAAGGGCACCACATCGCCTGTAGCTTTTACGGGCTCCCACCTCAATACCGATGCAACTCGGGCGCGAAGTAGGCTACCCGACGCGCCCAAGATATGCTGTAGGAAGTGTATTCTAGAATCATAGTCTCTTTTGGGGTTTGTTGCCATTTGTGGATGATGGAGGAAACAAGGTAAGAAAAATGTTGCTTGCATTTTTCTAGCATCAAAAATGAGATCAAGAATGGTACTCTCTCAAAGATGAAGATGAAGCTCTCTTCTTCTCTTTTCTTCTTCTCACTTAGAAAAACCAATGGTGGAGGAAAAATGGAAACAACCATCATAAAAACCAAGAAGGAGAGTGATGGTAGTAAAAGTAGAAAGGTGACCACATCCTAAAACATAATGATCACTAAATCAACATCAAACCTCAAATCCATTTCAAATCCAATCCAATCTCATAAATACATGAAAAGCAAAGATGCTTATCATATCAACCCATATGCAAATAAGTCCTCCACAAAGTGTTATTTGCAAACTTGCAAATAACACCCTCCATCGGAAAAGTCCGGCCGGGAAAGAACAAAGAAAAACCGGCCGGAACGGAATGCAAACTGGCAACTCCAGAAAACTGGTCCCGTAATAAATTACAGGAAAACTCCGATACTGTGCATACACACCCGCATCTGTATTCCGTCCGGATACAAACGCAAAGAGACAAAATCTACACTGTACTATACTAGGATCCGGCTTAAACCAAAGCCGGCTAGTAATATCCGTCCGACCCTGATCCGTGCAATACCGCACGTATCTGATCGAACGCTGCCATATAACTATACGGCTACTAGTACAAACCGTCCGATCCTGATCCGTGCAATACCGCACGTATCTGATCGGACCCTGCCATATCTCCATACGGCCTCTACAGCGTTTCGCCCGAAAGCTTGAGTAACTGAAAGTGTGGTAGACTCTAAAGACTCGTCAATACTATGGCTGTGGATTTAACCACTAGCCCGTCAGAGGTATAAGCCAATACGTAACGGGCCACCAGCTATTGACTAAAAGGGACGTCGATGAGCGAACTCATCCTGACACCCTACTGAGCCTGTCAGTGATAATATCCGTACAGTCCGGTCCGTTCGTCTATGAGCATCGCATGTCGGGCCTAGGGGGTGGGTAAAAGTCAGACCCCCAAAAGCGGTACAAGTCGTGTCGGAGTGTAGCCCAGAACACCCTGAGATACTACTGGAATACCTACCAGTAAATCTCCTGCCTTGGCCAAGGACTTCGTGTAAAGGCTCTCCTAGACACAGCGCGACCTCACCCCCAATACCGGGAGAGACGAACCCCCGAAGATCCGCTCACTGCCTCCATGTGGCTCGGGACTGTACCCAACTAAAACCTGTTTGCACGACTCCTTTGAGCCGTGGTAGGGTAGTAATCAAAGCACAGTGGGAACTCACACGAGACAAATGACGATCCCCAGGTCGATGAACTAACCTGTACACATGTCACCTGGGAACTGCTATCTGACGTCAGGTATAAGACCAACTAGCATGTTCCCGGCGAGTCCTGTCCGGTGTACTCATAACCCAATGAGCACCTGTATACATCTTAGGTGAACCAACTGACACCGGTGGCTTGTGAGACCAGCCACCGCCCCTCGTCGGGGTCTCGACTGTATACACTAGTCTACTCTGGAGAATCGATGCCCTGTCTCGAAACTCCCACGACTAGGGACCTTTTAAGGATATGCTTGTAGACCCCAGCTCTCACGTATATGATCGCCCTCATACTGCTGGTTGTCAAGCAAGAATCCTAGGGGCTCTATCAACGTGCAATAGCGACCTGTCAGGTCACCTAAAGCAGTACACGATGATAAAGGTAAACCAGATAGCAAACTATCATCTCGAGTAAGACTGTCGTACTGGGATAGGTCCTCCCTCAATCATTGCAATCACGTGCCTGTGATCCAATAATTGACTCTGAGGGCACTATCTCCAACAAATATACATCCTATGTATAGTAATGGCCTCTAGGGCATACATATAACTAACAATCTCCCACTTGCACTAGGGCCATCCGATAGCAGTGGTTGCAGTATCTCATACTCAACCATCCCATAAAAATCTCTCTCTGGGAACAGGCCTTTGTGAGTGGATCCGCTGTGTTGTCCTCTGAGTCTACTTTCCAAACCTCGATCACCCTGGAGATCAACCATCTCCATGATCAGGTGAAACTGCCTTAGAATATGTCTGGATCACTGATGGGACCGGCGTTCCTGGGCATAAGCCACAACTCCATTGTCTCACAATGGTTGGAACGTAGTTCATCTCATGAACCAATATACACCCAGACAGCCACTTTGGTAGCATCTTAAGTAGCGATTATCTTGCCTTTATCGTCTAGTATGTCACGGTATCTAGCTTGGAACTCTTCCAACATACCGTCCCTCTACTGAGGATTAAGACAATGCCTGTGACTGACATTCAGTCGTTCTTATCACTCTGGAACACTTCCAGTGATTCTCCCCAGGATCGATTGATACCATCTCACTACTAGTGAGATTCCTAACATCCAATTAGATCTATCTCATAGATCCATAATCCAGGATTTAGTAGGTATCACTTTGATCCTATATGGAGAATCTTAGTGATAAGCGGAGATTGACCGAGCGTAGCATAGGAAACTCCTTCCCTATCAAGAGTATGTCATCCAGGTACTCTACGAGGATCACTACCATACTCCCTACTACCTTCTTGTATATACAAGGTTCATCTACCATTTTGATGATGTCAAACTATTTGACTAACTCATCAAAACAGATGTTCCAACTCCGCAATACCTGCTTTATCCTATAAAGCATCTTGTACACGTTTCCGCTGCTCCCACTGTCTACGAAGCCCTCTGGCTGTGTACTTATAGACGTTCTTTTCTAAAACATCATTTAGAAAAGCAGTCATGACACCCAACCGCCAGATATCGTAGTCATGGTATGTAGCCGTGGCAAGTAGGATCTGGATGGACTTAAGCATAGCCACTTGAAAAGGTTTCATCATAATCCACACCTGGTCGATGACGAAAAGCTTTAACAAGTCTAGCTTTGAAAGTCTCAACTTTTCCATCTACACCAAGTAATCTTCTCAAGATATACTTGCTCCTGATGGGGATTTAACCCTTCAGATATAGCAACCAAAGTCCATACTTTGTTGGTGTATAGGGATTCCATCTCAGATCGATAAACATCCAGCCATTCTTACAGAGCCTCACTCCTGATGGCCAGCTCGAAACTAGTTGGGTCATCATCTCATGATGCAATCCTCGCTCCCACTGTCATCGAGAAACCGAAATATCTCTCAGGTGGGTGAGGAACCCTACTAGATCGGCGGAGAGGCTGAGGTTCGTTGGTTACTATTGAATCCTTTGGTTCTACCAAGTCATCTGCTGTAATTTGTATTGGTGGAACCTTTCCAGTTGTACATAACAGACCTTGCCTCGAGCTTGTCCGGATTTTGCCTTTAGACATAGGCCGGTCAACCCCAAATCTTAACTAGCTTAAGACATGGGCTTTTCCCTTTCCATATCTAATATGGAGTGGTAGGAAACTGATTTGATCGGAACCCTATTCAATAGGTATGCAACTTCACAAGTGCATAACTCCCAAAAGGAAATAGGTAACTCAGTAGTACTCATCATAGAGCACACCTTATCATATAGGGTGTGATTGCTCCGCCCCGATATACCATCGTGCTATGGTGTATACGGAGGAGTAATGCTGAGAGAGAATCTCATTCTCCTTTAGAATAGTCCAGGAATTTCGTGCTCAAGTATTCTCCTCCTTGATCTCATCATAGGACATAATACTTATACCCGTGTTTTGGTTTTCTACTTCTAAATCATATTCCGTGAATATCTCAAAAGGTTCGGACTTGTGTTTCAACAGGAACATATGTCTGAATCTAAAGAGATCATCAGAGAATGTAATGAAGTACAAAGAACCGGTGCTGGCATGTGTAGACAGGAGACCTTACATACATCATCATGTATCAGTCCCAAGAGTTCATTAACTCTTTCTCTGTTTCCAATAAACAGAGCTGGTGTCATTATATCTATGTGACATGACTGGCAAGTTTCACAAGATGTAAATTCAAACTGATTTAAATATGCATCTACAAGTAACTTCAGCTAGTCGGGTCGCATTGATATGACCTAGTCTACAATGTCTCAAGAAGGATTCGTTCATTTCTGAACTCTTCCTCTTGTGTGTGTTCCGTATACTAAAGAACTGTAGTTTGATTTAAAACATCAACGCTTTTAGATAACGTGCCTGAACCGATCAACTTTTGATATAGGAAATGTTCAAAACATTATCCAACAATGCAAAATTTTATCATTTCTTTACTAATAAAGAGACTGATATGATTTTGTATATCAGGTTCGGTATCTAATAACATTCGTTCAGAATCAATGTATTGGTAATACAGGGTGACAGTGACCAACAGACTTGGCTGCAACACTTGCCCCGTTTTCTGTCTCATGAAACTTATCACCCGTTCTCAGTTCTCTACCCATCTTGTGGCCCTATGTAACAGATTACATATCTGGGATCCTGATCTGGTATCACATACCCAGGACGTAAAGGATACTGAGAAACAGTTCTTTGTAACAAACACACCCGAAGATGATGCATCAGCATACACTCTCTTCGTTTGGGTGGCACGGGAATTCTGGTAATCCCCTATTTCCTGCTCTGTCTTATAACAATTATAAGTTGGAGCGGGACCAATGTTCCCCAGCTCAGTATAACAAGCGGGTTCGGTCAATAATCCGTATTATTATCTTGATTAAGGCGTGACATGGTCGCTACCAGGAGAGAGAGAGAAGAAAACACTCAGCGTGCGCTCTTGCAAGAATAGATTGGTTATTATTTTATCTAATCAGGATGGCTCCCACTGCTTTTTATCAAATCTTCCTTCAAACCCTAAAAGGAAAGACTAGCCGGGATTAATTACACACTACAAGTTCGCCAATCTTTCAGCCAGGCCAGTGTCGGTACTTTGAGGGAGGTCCCTCGTGCTTTCGCACGAACCTAATTAATGTAAACCTCGTTTTCCCAGAGGCGTAACCTCGTTGACACCTTTCTAGACACCTACTTGATCGGCTAATTGTAATGCGTAAAACTCTCCCAGGAGTAACAATTACTCGCAACGGGTATCGGGATCCAACTATCTCATAGAAGGTATGCAATCTTATTGCAAATTTCAACACTTGAAATTCCCGATGATATTTTGCCCCTAGCAGCTATATGACCTTAACATAGTCAACAAATCATAAGTGCTAGTTAAGTTCAACCCGTCATTTCCCGATTGAATTAAACCCACCCGCACGACCCTTAACATAGTCAACAAAGTCGCACGACTACCCTAATCCAATCGCATCATATGCTTATGCAGATAAGCACTAATTAGTTACCGCACACTACGCCTTAACATAGTCAACAAACGTAGCACGAATACTAACTAGTACTTATCTGAAATGACGGAGGGCTACGACAGGTTTTTCTGAAAACCTATTGCGTAATGAACTTGATATCGTTGTAGAATCAAATGAATTTTGAAATGGAGTGTCTTTGAGGCTTTTCTAGTTTTGCTAAAGGAGTCACTCCCGGTGAAGGGATCGTCGGTCCTTTCCTTATCGAATAAGGTGCGGGATATATCATATATATCACTGTGCAAAGCAAAAATTGTTAAAAGCAATCAAAAGACAAACCGAGTGTGTAGCATCTGCCAGTTATTGCTAAAGGAGTCACTCCCTGTGAAGGGATCTCGGTCCTTTCCTCATCGAATAAGATGCAGGATATATCATATATACCGCTGTGCAAAGCAAGAACTGTAGCTACCTGTTTTATTTTGAAATTCGATTCTACAACATCTTAGGTTTCTTTTATTTCATTAATCACATTAATGAATTCCCATCATTTAAGCACCTAAACATTACAGATAAATACGACGTACACTTATGCCATCCGCATTCGCCTCGATGTCCCCTCGTGCACCGTTAGGTTAGGTAACTAATGACAGAGCGGGGCAGGGCTAGCGCGGGTGTAAAACATAAGTAACGCCTATATAATATATCATATATACTATATACTGTATCTATCACAGAACATCACATGATCACATCACAGATATCGCAGCAGAAGAAACATATGAAATATTCGATATACTAGGACGTCCGTGTTTTCAATACGAGCCAGTATAAAACACGGATTCCACGGTCGTGATGAATAGCCAAACCCACACCCCTAGACCCCTACGAGAGCGGCAAGCAACCCTACCAATTCTAGAGTTAGGAGACCCGGACTCGACTCCTCAATTTGGTCTCCTACTGGACTCCAGAACCCGGTTACTTGTGCTCCCCTCCTTTGGTCTATCCTAGTGCGGAAAAGTAAATAATATACAAAGGGTGACAACTTCCGCAACCTGGAAGTGCCCCAATAAAAGAATATTACATACAAGTTTTTACATGAATGAAAATGAAAAACACTCATCTCACATAAAACCCCCGGCTATTCAAACACGACAATCCAATATAACATATCCAGCAACACATAACATCACATGTCATCAACGTAAGTAAATATGCCCATCCCAATTGTCGTTGACATATAGCAACGAAACCGGCGATATCACATATTACACTTACGGTCACAGAAAAGAAAGTGTAAAACTACAACGGTTGGAATCCGCAACCTGCATAGACATCGCATGCCTAATCAAATGAATTCCTTAGACATCGCATGCCTAACAATTATAAACCCCGCATTTTAGTCTCATTATCGAAAATACTTTTCAATACCAAGTCGGGCAATTCAACAAGATTCCCGACATCCTGATCGAATGCTCGTCGCAAACTTTAGTAGGCAGCCGCATCCCCCGATACCGTCGACGAAGTGTACCAAGGCGGAACACCGCTACCGCGAGCACCCGGACGGATGCTTTCGGCGACGGGGTTCTCCTATAGTCACTTGGTCGGGGCTATGGAGCGGGGCTATGGAGCGAGGCTGTCTATTAAGTTTACCCGGCGAGTATCCGCGTACGCTACGTGATTGCGACGGACTTTTGATCACATCAAAATTTCGTGGCAACCGATCAAGTGAGACTAAAGTGCTATGTTTATAACATTCATTCAGTTATCTCATAACTTATTGTGAATTCCAAGTATTGTATCCCATTCTAGATAAATAGAAAATGTTAAACTTTCCGATCGAACATTCAAACACCCAAGTTTTCCCGATACAGCTCAACACATGAAATAAGTCTAACAACATTCAGTTCGTGCCTCAGTACCAACGGTCCAGTCGTAGAAGGGTCAAGCCAACGCCTCACATGTGGCACGCCGTACTGCCCCAAACCCTAAGGTTCAAAGGGCAGTTCAAGACGGTCACATAATCGAGTTAAGGTTTGTTGTCTTCTAGAGGGTCCATCGCGTTACTTGCACTACTTAGAACGTCGTTAAACTACGGAAAAATCCAACACTTGAAAATTTCCCAACAGGGGAAAAATTGGGTATTTATATCTGGTCGAACTTTTTAACATATTCAAAAAATTATCCGGAATCCACATAGACAAAATTTGATACTCCGATCGAAACACCGAATCCCCAAAACCAACCCTAGAAAATTCAACTCTTGAATAAATATTAAAAATTCCCAGAAAATCCAGCATAATAAAATACAGCATAATAAAATAGGAGTTACTGTGCAAACAGGGGATGATGATGTCATAGTTTAGCCGCGGAACCGCCGCAGAAGGCATGCTTCTGCCGCGGTTCCGCCGCTCTTTGTACTGTTCATGAGTTAAATTTTGCACCGTAATTCTTATAATTCCCTGCTGAATTTTTTAAGCATTTTTAATGTGGAAAAAACCCAGTTTTTAGAAAAGTCCAGAGAGCATGTTTCGGGTTAGGGTTTTGGTTCGATCGGACTTCAAACTCCGTCTACGCATCGTCTAAGGCTCTAGCTAGGCTCTGATACCACTGTAGGGTTCCTAGGCACACTAATGAGGTCTCACAAGGCATCAACCATTCCAATTTCAAATTTTACGGGTGCCGAGAAATCCTAATACGGATCGTTAACTAGATGTCTAGGCGAAAAAGAAACTAGTTAACAACTTAACTAAATGGTAAACGGAAATACAACCTTTGTAGATCCGGTTCTCCACCTCCATGGCTCCGCGATGAAGTCTCCTCGCTATAAAAATCGGATCTTGGGCTCTAGCGTCGGCTTCATCGGAGAAAAAGCGCGCTATGTCATCGACGACTATGCCGAAGATGATCTACGTCGAGGCATCACTAGATCAAGCTCCACCTTCACCAAGCCATGAAAACTTGTGAAGGAAACACCCTATACTACTTGTCAAGGGGTAGAGGATGAAGAAATAGGAAGTGGGTAGACTTTAGAATTGGATTTCTCACTCATTTCATCAATCCACCATTGATGAAGTCAAGCTTCTTCATCTTAAAGAAGAAGAAGAAGAAGAAGATAATTTTTATGATAAGTATTTGAAAAGAATAATAAAATGATTCTTATCATAAAATTAACCACGGTAATGTGTAGAGAAATAACTAAGGTTAAATGAATGGTTAGGGTTTTGGAGATGAAGACAAAAGAGTCACTTTGGTCAAAGCTTCATGAAGCTTCAACAAGCTTCATGTTGAAAGCAACCCTTTTGTTTTTCTTTTCTCATTTCTTTTAATCCAAATTAAAAGATAAATGAATGAATATATAAAAACCCTAACCATTTACTTAACTAAGGTTTAACTCTTTACACAAACCCTAGCAATCATGAATCATCAAACATGATACAATCAAGTGCACAAAAATATATCACATATACAATGTGCACATGCGAGTGAGAAAATCCATTTAAAGTGAACCAATACTAGTTAATGCAAAGTAATATATTAAATATATAATTATACATTAAATCATTAAATCAACACTTGATTCAATGATCCGGTCATATCGCATATAACCGATTAGTATCCTATGTATCGGTTTATCGAATCAATGCTTGAATCGATAACTAGGTTATATCGCATACAACCAATCGATACATTTATCGCGAGAATGGAATACGGTATCACATACACGCATTATTCTCGGTCCCGCACATATCTCATATGCGCTCCTATTTCGTTTCGCTTGAGCCAGGAAACCTCTGTGTAGAACTCTAAAGACTCGTCAATACGCCGGCAGCAGTGATGATCATATCAATCACCCACAAGCCGCAAGCGGTCTGCTAAACGTAACGGCCACCCGGGTATTGAGCGATCAGAAGATCGACGAGCAAGCCCGCTCATACTCCTGTGAATCCAACCAGTAACACTACCGTACAGTCCGATCTGATCGTCTGATATGTCGCATATCTCGCCTTGGGGTGGTAAACGTCAGACCCTAATAGTTCGATAAGTCGTGTCGATATGAGGTCTATAACAGTTCGAGAAACTACAGGTAACACTTACCAGTAAATCTCAGCAACCCTGGCCAGGGATTTCCGGTTATAGCCAATCGAACACAGCGCAACATCAACTCCCTATACCGGGAGAGACGAATCCCCTCCTATCGCTCATTGCCTCCATGTGACTCGAGACTGTACCCAAAAACCACCGTTTTGCACGCCCTCTTGGACGTGGTAAGGTGGAAATCAAAGCACAGTGGGAACCACACAAGACTCTATGACGATCTCGGGTCAACAGACTACTCTGTACTAGTGTCACCAGAGAACTGCCATCTGACGTAAGGTATAATACCATCTGGGAGTTCTCGGCGAGTCCGTCCAGTATACCCAGTCTCCGCTGAGCACCCGTACATCATCTCTGATGTCAAACACCAATGGATATGGGATCATCCATCGCCCATCTGTATGGGTCGAGAAGGTATACGCTAGTCTACTCTGGTATATCGATGCCCCGTCTCGATACACCCACGACTAGGGACTTTGAAGGATGTACTTATGGACTACCATGTCCCCACTAGTATGATCCGCATCATAGTCCAGGTAGTCAAGTACACATCCTAAGGGCTTTACCAACATGTAACAGAGAGACAATCAGTATACAAGTTAAGGTAAAGAGTAACCAGATAGCATACTATCATGTCGAGCAAGAAAGTCCTCCCTATATATATCCAAGCATCCACTACAATATACATCCTATGTATAGTAATGGCCTCTAGGGCATACATATAACTAACATAGACGGCAGAATTTGTGTATTTTTCCAAGACAATTACCGTGTTGATAACACCGTTGTTAGATTGTCTACCGTAGATAAGCAAGCATCCATATTCTCCGGCTCCCTGAGGCTCAAGAGAACTGGTCCCGCTTAAACCTAGTTTACTAGGGTCCTTATTGTAAATTAATATAACTTGAGGGGGTTTTATGAAAATAGTTTTGATATATTTTCGAAATACACCTCAAGTATTTAATTATCGTATTTAGGATTTTCATAATTGTAATTTTTATAAAGTGAAATATTCTAGTAGATATAACCTAGATTTCAATGTATATGTTATCTTCGAATGATATTGAATTATAAAGATAGTTTCATGAAATTTGCGATTCCTTTAATTTAGAAAACATGGAATATATATATTGTATACTTAAATAAGATATTTTGATAGTATTTATATATATCTAATATTTAAAAAAATATAGAATTTATTTATTAAATAGAAATCACATTTTTCTTAAAAATTGCATTAAAAATTCCATCGAGATCGAATGCTCCTTGCGGAGGTCTGCATCTCGCTTTACTAGGCCCGAGGACGTGCAATAACCCACACCATCCCGATCGGCGTTCCCCAAAATGGGTTATAGAGGCGCAATTGCACGGAATTAAATAACATACTTTTTAAAGAAAACGGTTTTTTGAATGTTCATGGTAATTAAATGTAAACTCGTATTTTCCCATAAACAATGTCCCAAGAGTTATCATGTTATGTCAAAAATGTGTGTTGTGATGAGATAGGTCATTACCTTATGAGTTTTCTAAGGATAATACGGTTAAATTGAATAAACAATGTCGTATGTAACATGATGGTATTCTACCGTAAAGATGGAATAGAAGTTGCAATTTATATTATTTTGAGATGAAACTTGTTGTGAATGTTGTATTATGTTTGTTAAACAATATACAAAAAGATGGCGAATTTTTTCTAAAGAAAAATTGTGTTTTTAGTTAAAAATAGAATCGGAAGTCGGATTAACTCCGCTTTCGACTAGTTTTAAAAAAATGATTTCGTTTTAATAGAAAGGAAGGGGGAAAGTGTGAACTTACTGATTGTCAAACAAGAGGAGAAAGAGGGGAAGCTATTGGAACCATTGGGGTATCGTTTCGTCGCCGGATTCTTCCCGAAACTTTGTCTCTTGCTAACTCCACTTGTATAACTTTGGACTTGGAAATTTTAGAGAGTTTTTGTAATGGAATTCTAAATGACGAGGGGTGAAAAGTAGTGTGGTATTTATAGGGAAAATTAGGGTTTAGGGTAATGAAGAATGTAATTAAAATGTGCATTAAAAATGAATTAAAGAGAGGAATTATCACTCTCTGGATGTTTTCAGAGTAAACAAACAACATGGGGGTAGCGAGGTAGGCGAAGGGGTTCAGGGGTAAAAATTTCAGAGCATTACCTACGGGAGACTCGCCGGTGCCAGCCCCATAAGCAATCTCGCCAGTCCGATACCGTCGGCCTTGGCTTGGATTTGTGCCACGTGTCTCTGTCGCTTGGTATATCTCAGTGCAAATGTTTTTTTTTTGTGACTTTCATTTTACGTGCAGTGCACTTGCAAACTTTTGAGCTTCTAAAAGTTTAAAAGAAAGATCAATTAAAAATATATGTGGCTGATGGGATTCAAACACATAGGCTACGTCACAGCAGTGTAAGGCTTTACGAATGAGCTACAAGTGCTTTCTTGCTGTTCAAAAGCAATTTAAATACTTATAGCGTACAAAGTATTGCAAATATTCCATTTGTACATTAACTTTTAATCAAATTTTCTGTATACTGAAACAGAGTTGTTACAAATCTGATCTAGGTTAGAGTGCACGCTGAGTGTTTCTTTTCTCTCTCTTTTTGGCAGCGACCATGGCCTGGCCTTAAAAACTCATGAACTAAGTTAACCGAATTTTCTTAAAACATTTTGGCTTTTGGATTGTCATTTAGTCACATATATCATTGCCGCTCCAACATCCCCTTAGTATTTCTCCAGAACAATCCGTATCACTACGAAGATCCATATTGATTGGATACTCCACGTATAGTTAGATACGAACTCAAAGAAACTTGTTCCAGTTCGAGGATGGATTCTGGTTCCGGAGAAATTGAATAGGATTATTCGGTTGTCTTTTACCTTTACCTTCTCTCAGGTTGCGAGGGCTTCTGATATTAGAAGAGTACACCTATTGCGCTTATTGGATAGTCTTCTTCCAAACCATAGGCAGGTGCCAAAAGGTAGGAAAGGAAGAAAACCAATTAGCCAAGTGTGGTATACAGAAGGTAATAAGTAAAGACATATAAAGGGATTAGATAAAGGGCAAAGGAAATTGCGACTGCTATTATTCACGATGAAACAGCGTATACCCCTGCCACTCCTAATCACCTTTGCATTTTCTCATGAACAATCTATATCACTACGATGATCCATATTGCTTGGGTATGCCATCGTATAGTTACATACGAACTCGAAGGAATTTGTTCCAGTTCGAGGATGGTTTCCGGTTCGGGAGAAATTGAATAGGATTATTCGGTTGTCTTTTTCCTTTACCTTCTCTCAGGTTGTGGAAGCTCCTAATATTAAGAGAGTACACCTATTGCGCTTATTGGATAGTCTTCTTCCAAATCTTAGGCTGGCGCCGAAGGATAGGGAAGGAAGAAAATCAATTAGCCTGAGTGTGGTGTACATAAGGTAATAAGTAAGACATATAAAGGGATTGGAGTGATGGCAAGGAAGTATACGGTTACTGTTATGAATCAGGATAGTGGAAGTGGCATTTCTAGGAATACCAGGCTACCCCTTCGAAACATTTTCATGTTTCAGTTTTACTGTACGGTGTTAATTGAAAACTGTTTTCCCAATTAAATTCTAACTGCAGGGTATGTATTTACCAAATTTGATTCTCACTTCTGTATGGCGTTATAGATGGTGAGTGGAAGTAAGATATTGGGAATTGGATGATTAGATCCTCTATATATATCAGAATTCTTTGTAATTGGTGATATTTTAGGAAATCACCTGGGTTTTTCCTGACGGCAAATTTTTGGTTTTGAATATCCGTCGTTATGCACCAATTTCAAACTGATATATCTGTACGTTTATTTTATAAAGTGAGATTTAACTTTTTGAAATTATGTCTATGACATTAACCTATATCAGTTGATGGTTATGTAAGGTGCATTCAACAATGGTGTAATTCTTCTTAACCATAGTATAGTTTTCAACCTTCGACGCATAAGGTTTGAATTATTAAACTCAGTGGACTTATACAAAGTATTGTATGCTGTCCAATGTCCGTTAGGACAAAGGGGTTGGTACTCATACTATATTCTGTTTACTCATGACTTCTACAATTCTAGACAAGTATTTCGTTGAAATATGTAATATTTCAGAAAATATAAAATATTATTTTTGGAATTTAATATTAAAATAATATTTTTCCCGAAAACTGTCCGATTTGCGAAATTGGAGTTTCCGAAAAAGGGTATAAATATATACCAATAATTGTGAAATAAATTGAAATTAAAATGATTTATTAATTTAATAATATAATTAAAGGATTTGGCATTTTTTAAAATTTATTATATGCAGTTTTGATAAAAACCCGATTAGTGCACTGCTAATCGCGGTTAGGCCAAATCCGTATTTCTACAGTTTTCAAGGTTAGTGCACCATGACATGTTTCATTTGGTCACATGTTGTTTCATTTCATTTGGGTTATGTGTTATGGTTTATTGGTAGTGAGAAAAGAAAAAGAATAGAAAAAGGTGTCATAATGAGTGAGGAGAGAGAAAGGAGACATAATGATGACTTGGAGAGAGAGAAAGAGTGAGAATAATTGAGAGAGAGGGGGGCTGCCTCATACCCTTTTCCCCCATTATTTTTGCATCTCATTCTTCATCTTCCTCACTCTCATCTCCCTCCACCTTCAAGCCTTAAATCCATCTCCAAAACTCCATCCAAACCATATACCCCTTTCACAAAAAAATGATCCCCTCTTCATGCTCTTCACATTGAACCATGCAAAATGAGATTTTGGCAACTTTGGGACTTCTAGGGTTTTCTTAAGAGACATCCATGAGGTATATCTCTTTCCATGTTAGTTTAGTTTGAATTCCTAGATTTTAGTTTAACTTAGAACTCGTTTAGTGGTGATTTGTGGAAATTAGAAAATCCTAGTGAGGGTTTGAGTGAAATTGTAGATTGGTGATGATTGAGTGGCTATTTAAGACCTGAGATTTAGTATGGGAAACCAAAATACGGATTTGGAAATTGAGTTCATGTCGGTTTGTGAGGAATTGGAGCGTGCAGGGTAATCTGGAATGAACCGGGACATTTTCTAGAAAAGTAAATAGTACCAGGGACCTAGATACACCACCAGAAGACCACCTACAAAGACGAAGCCCTGAGGAGCCAGCAAAATCGGCCTGGACAGAATTTTCTTGTGTGTGGCCGGCCACCCTAGTGTGTTAGGTGCCCAGGTTGCTTCAGTAGGTCACACACTTCCTAGTCTACACTCTAGACTTGTTTGCTTACTTTGTTTTCACCTGAGACAAAATCTGGGACCACTTTTCTAGGTTGCTGCCATGTGTTTCATGATGTTTATGGATTTAAGTTTTGATATTTTGTTTTGTATTCGATCACTTGACATTTGTACGTCTATATCGAGGGTTATTCGGTTGAATTGCGAGAGATAGACCATAGGTTTTGACCTATGGGTGATTCGTGCGACATTTTGGTTTTCGTGTATCGTTTCGGTTTTGAATTGGATTTTAGAACTGATTTTAATAGCGTTGCGATATGTGTTGTTATTGTAGGTACCTTCGCGCAGATTCCGAGACGACAGAGCGTGGCATCATCGACTTCGGCAGGCGAAGACCAAAGTGAGTGGATCTATATCCATGGGAGAAGTTGGGTAGATGGCGTATAGCATCCCCGCAAAGTTTTGATGGAGACTGATTTATAGAATATGGTTAAGGGAACCTAGATTAGGAAACTAGGGTTAGAGTTAAAAGATAGTTAGTGAAACTATATTAGAAACTAAGGATAGTTAGAAGCGTTATGATACGACTTGTATATGATGACGGGATTTTGAGGATGACGTTTGACGATAGTACCGTTTAGGGTATTATAGGACTAGATAGACGACGTAGATACGTCATCCGAACCATACTTATTTCTAAACTAAAGAATCGTATGCATCTTTAAACAGTTACCTTGAGGGACGTTACAGATTTTCAAATAATATCTTTTTCTTAAAAACACCGTAACCCCTATTTTCAAAACTACGATTCGCTTCTTTTAAAACCTGTTTGTATGGTTCGGGTGTGTATGTTAGATTAGATACTTATACTTAGTAGAGATAAAATGTTTATGTAAACTCGACTTGATGTGAGATATAAATGCGATGAAAGAATATAAGACGGATATGTTGATATGATGATTTGATGGTATGTTAGGTCCACGTTACCCACCCCAGTTCTTTCGGGGAGGCGGAATAGGTAAAAATCAAAATTTTATCACAAGGTAACATGAACTATCCATGAAGGATCTTTGCTAAACAAAAACTAACATACTAACTACAAGTTCGAGCTACTATGTAGAATGGTTATACTTAGATCTTGAACTCCTTCTCTTCTTGTTGTGGTCCTCCTCCTTGCTTGCTCCTTGTAGTGGCGTAGACGGCTCCTCCTCGTCGTCTTCTCTTTGCCGAAGATAGATCCACCCGAGGGCCTCTACCTTGAGCTCCTACCTCAACCAAGAGCTAACTAGAGTGCTTGGTTTGCTAGACAAAGAACCCTAGAAAGAGTAGAGAGATGCTTTGAAGGTTTAGTCTAAAAAACTTATGATTTTCAACACATGAAACACTTAAGCTTTGAGAGAAGAAGAGGGAGAGCTTTTTTTAAGAGAGAGAAAGAGCATGATAGAATGAGAATAGAATTCTACAACCATGCTCACAAAAGAGATAATATGAAATAATAATAATAACAATAAAGATAAATGTGATGGTTCATTTGGAATGACCATTATCATTTCACATTAAATGAAATTTGCAAGAATCAAGAAGCATCTTTCATGTGAAATGATAATGGTCAAATTATCAACATAAGTTAACCGGTCAACCAAAGTCAAAAAGTCAACAAAAGTCAAATGGTCAACCTAACCATGGCACAATTATCCTTAATTAATATCATTAATCATATCTCTCATTCTCATTAGGGTTTGGAAAAAGTCAACGGTCAAAAACCCTAATGAGAATCCTCTGCCTCTGTCAACTGTGCATACACACCGGTATCCGTGTTCTGAGGAACACGAATATAATGAGACAAAACCAATCCCAAAACAAATACTAGGATCTGGCTTAAACCAAAGCCCACTAGTAATAACTGCACGGACACCAAACGTGCACAAGTGAGCGGATGTGAACGAACCCCGTCGCAAAACCATGCGACCTCTACCCTGTTTTGCCCAAAGGCGAATAACCCTCTGTGTGGGACTCTAAAGGCTCGACACTACGCTTGCAGTGGGTTTAACCACAGGCCGCAAGCGGTACTAGCTGTACGTAACGGTCCCCAGGTAGATGCCGATAAGAAGACCGACGAGGTGAACCCATCCGATCTCCTACTGAGCCTGAACGTGACAATCTCCGTACAGTCCGGTCTGTTCGTCTAAGAGTATCGCGTGGCGGGCCTAGGGGGCGGTAAACGTCAGTCCCCTAATAGCGGTACAAGTCATGTCGGAGTGTAGCCCAGAACACCCTGAGAAACTACTGGAAACACTACCGGTAATTCTCACTTGCCCTGGCCAGGGACGACCATGTGTAATGGCTCTCCTAGACACAGCGCGATATCAACTCCCAATACCGGGAGAGATGAATCCTGTCTAACCGTCACTGCCTCCAAGTGCTTCGGGACTGCACCCAATTACTACCTGTTTGCACGACTCGATAGAGCCGTGGTAGGGTAGTAATTTAAGAACAGTGGGAACACACTTGAGGCGAAGTGACAGTGTCAAGTCAACGGACTAAGCTGTACTCATATCACCTGGGAATTGTTAACTGACGATAGGTATAATACCAACCAACAGTTCCCGACGAGTCCTGTCCAGTGTACTCATAACCTAACGAGCACCTGCATACTATCTCCAGTACGACGTACTGATGGATGTGGGACAGACCATCTCCCCTGCTGGGACGAGAAGAATATGCACCAGTCTACTCTGGAGTATCGATGCCCTGTCTCGATAATCCTACGACTAGGAACCAAAATAAGGATGTGCTTATAGACTACCCAGCCCCCACTAGTGTGATCGCCATCACAACGCCGGTAGTCAAGCTAAGATCCTAAGGGCTCCATCAATATGTATTAGCGATATGTTAAAAGAAATGTATACACATATTAAGATAGAAACAAACCAAGTAGCACACTACTATATCGAGTAAGACTGTCGTAAACCCGTATATATATTCCAATCCTCCAAAATATATTATACAAACTAGTACTATACAATAATGGCCTCTACAGCATACATATCCAACAATCTCCCACTTGCACTAAAGGCCAGTAGTTGGTGTACCGCATACCCAACGTCTGCACTAAGGCCAGCTGCTGGCGTACCGCATACCCAATAGCTCAAAAAGTCACTCGAACTGTGTTTGAGGGAGGGCCTTTGTGAATGGATCCGCCGTGTTGTCTTTTGTGTCCACTCTCCGTACCTTGATCTCCTGGAGATCAATGATCTCCCTGATCAGGTGATACCGCCTTAAGATGTGTCTGGATTTCTGATGGGACCTTGGTTCCTTCGCTAATGCTATAGCCCCATTGTTATCGCAATACAAAGGTATTAGGTCAATAATGGACGGAACCATCTGAAGTTCACTAATGAACTTCTTCATCCAGACCGCCTCTTTTGCGACATTGCTTGCAGCAATGTATTCAGCCACCATCGTCGAGTCTGTGACGGTATCTTATTTGGAACTCCTCCAACACACCGCCCCTACGTTGAGGGTAAACACAAAACCCGAGACAGACTTGCTGTCTTCTTTGTCACTCTGGAAGCTTGAATCGGTAAAGGACTCGACCCTGAGGTCTCCATTACCGTAAACCAGGAACATCTCCTTAGTCCTTCTTAGGTACTTGAGAATGTTCTTCACTGCCGTCCAGTGGTTCTCACCTGGGTCTGACTGATACCGGCTCACCACGCTCAGTGCGTAAGCTACATCTGGTCTTGTACATAGCATCGCATACATTATAGATCCTACCGCCGAAGCGTAGGGTATAGTGCTCATGCGAACCCTCTCCTTGTCAGTCTTAGGAGATATTTTCTTGGAGAGGGTGATTCCATGCAATGCGGGTATATTATCGTGCTTGGAATCTTCTATACTAAATCTCTTTAGTACGGTCTCTATGTACCTGGACTGCGAAAGTCCCAGTAATCTCTTGGATCTATCTCTGTAGTTCTTGATCCCCAGAATGTACGAGGCATCACCCAGGTCCTTCATGGAAAACCGTTGTGACAAGAATAGATTGACCGATTGTAGCATAGGAATGTAATTTCCTATCAAAAGAATGTCGTCCACGTACAAGACTAGGAACACGACAGTTCGTCCTACAATCTTCTTATAGACACAAGGTTTATCTTCGTTCTTGATGAAATCAAATTCCTTGATTGCCAAATCAAAACAGATGTTCCAGCTCCGCGATGCCTACTTTAATCCATAAATGGATTTAAGCAACTTGCACACCTTCCCGCTGCTCCCACTATCTACGAAACCTTCTGGCTGATCCATGTAAATGCACTCTTCCAAACAGCCTTTTAGAAAAGCCGTTTTTACGTCCATCTGCCAGATTTCATAGTCATGGAAGGCATCAATGGCAAGTAGGATCCGAATGGATTTGAGCATAGCCACTGGAGAAAAAGTTTCGTCATAGTCCACACCAGGTCTTTGACGAAAACCTTTTGCAACGAGTCTAGCCTTATAGGTTTCCACCTGCCAATCTACACCAAGTTTTCTTTTGTAGATCCATTTACATCCAACGGGTTTTATCCCAAGTGGAGCAATATCCAAGGTCCACACTTTATTGTTGTACATGGACTCCATTTCGGATTGCATAGCATCCAGCCACTTATCAGAGTCCCTACTGATAATAGCCTGCCTGAAACTGGTAGGGTCATCTTCTTCCAAGATGCAATCCCCTCGATCCCCGTCTATGAGAAAACCGTAGTATCTCTCGGGCGGATGATAAATCCTACCAGATCTGCGGAGTGGCTGAGCTTCGTCTGGGACTATTGAATTTTCTGGTTCTATTAAATCCTCAGTTTGAGTTTGTGGATCAGATATTTCGTCCAGTTCTACCGTGCTCCCACTTATTTCTTTTGCAAGAAATTGCCACTCTAAAAAGGTGGCGCGACGAGCAACGAACACCTTCTGTTCCTCAGTGTGGTAGAACAGATATCCCAGAGAATTTCTAGGATATCCCACAAACTTGCACAAAACTGATCGTGCTTTAAGCTTGTCCGGATTTTGTACCTTTACATAGGCCGGACAACCCCATATCTTAATACGTTCAAGATACGGTCTTTTACCACTCCATATTTCATATGGAGTCTTAGGCACAGATTTAGACGGAACCTGATTCAGTAAGTATGCTGCTGTTTCAAGCGCAAGTCCCCAGAATGAAAGATGTAACTCAGCATTACTCATCATGGAGCGAACTATATCCAATAGGGTACGATTCCTCCGCTCCGATACACCGTTGTGCTGTGGTGTATAAGGAGGAGTAAGCTGAGAGAGAATACCATTCTCTTTTAAGTAATCTAGGAATTCCATGCTTAAGTACTGTAAGTGCACGGCGGCGCCCCGGCCGTCAATCCGACGCCGGAATGCGGAAACGGTGAATAACTTAAATTTTGCGGACTTAGCAAACCGGCACCACCACGCACTATAACCGGGATCGAACCACTAACTAGTCTAAGCTACTAACAAGATAGGGAATAGAGATATACCGACGATCCAAGTCCTCCGGTCTTCTCGTCATGGTCCCGATCTCCTGCGGAAAAGTCCCGTCTCCTCCTCGTCGCCGGAAGTGCACCACATCGCCTTCTTCGTTTACGGGCTCCCACCTCAATGCCGAGGCAACTCGGGCACGAAGCCGGCTACTCGACGTGCCCAAGGTTCGTTGTAGAATATGTAGTGAGCAAGTCTCATTTTTGGGGTTTGTGGAATTGCCATTGGTGAAGGAAAAAGAGCAACCTTTTGGAAAGGAGCTAGAGAACTTTTCTAGCAAACATGAGAAGAAAAATACCACACTACCAAATGAATCAAACAACCATCCCACAAAAGTGGCCGGCCCCCCATTTTCTTTTGTGTGATTGGAGAGAGAAAAAGAAAGGTCAAGGGGGTGGGTGGAATGCAAAAGGAATCCAAAGGAATCATGAAAGAACACAACCACACTCCTACACAACCATCATCTCATGCATGATGACACCAAAGTCAAGCTATCATGAAAAGGAAAGTCAAGCAAGTCAATGGATGGTGCACCATCATGAAGACTATCATGATGCTACAAAAAGCAAAGAACCCCCTCCACTAATGTCTATTTGCAACAATGCAAATAAACCCTCCTCCACCAATCTTCGGCCAATGAACGGAACAATGGAAATTGGCCGAAACGGAAAGCAAACTGGCAACTCCAGAAAACTGGTCCCGTAATAAATTACAGGAAAACCCCAATACTGTGCATACACACCCGCATCTGTATTTCGACCGAAATACAAATGCAATGAGACAAAATCTCCACTGTACTATACTAGAATCCGGCTTATACCAAAACCGGCTAGTAATATCTGTTCGATCCTGATCCGTGCAATACCGCACGTATCTGATCGAACTCTGCTATATACCAATACAGCCTATAGTACAAACCGTCCGATCCTGATCCGTGCAATACCGCACGTATCTGATCGGACCTTGCCATATCTCCATACGGCCTCTACAACCTTTCGCCCGAAAGCTGAGTAACTGAATGTGGGGGACTCTAAAGACTCGTCAACACCTTGGTTGTGGATTTAACCACTAGCACGTTAGAGGTATAAGCCAATACATAACGGGCCACCAGGTATTGACCAAAAGGGACGTCTGTGAGCGAACTCAGCCTGACACCCTACTGAGCCTGTCAGTGACAATATCCGTGCAGTCCGGTCCGTTCGTCTATGAGCATCGCATGGCGGGCCTAGGGGGTTGGTAAAAGTCAGACCCCCAAAAGCGGTACAAGTCGTGTCGGAGTGTAGCCCAGAACACCCTGAGATACTACTGGAATACCTACCAGTAAATCTCCTTGCCTCGGCCGAGGGCTTTGTGTAATGGCTCTCCTAGACACAGCACGACCTCACCCCCAATACCGGGAGAGACGAACCCCTGAAGATACGCTCACTGCCTCCATGTGGCTCGGGACTGTACCCAACTAAAACCTGTTTGCACGACTCCTTTGAGCCGTGGTAGGGTAGTAATCAAAGTACAGTGGGAACTCACACGAGACAAATGACGATCCCCAGGTCGATGAACTAACCTGCACACATGTCACCAGGGAACTGCCATCTGACGTCTGGTATAAGACCAACTAGCATGTTCCCGGCGAGTCCTGTCCGGTGTACTCATAACCCAATGAGCACCTGTATACATCTTAGGTGATCCAACTGACACCAGTGGCTTGTGAGACCGGCCACCGCCCCTCGTTGGGGTCTCGACTGTATACACTAGTCTACTAATGGAGTATCGATGCCCAGTCTCGAAACTCCCACGACTAGGGACCTTTTAAGGATAAGCTTATAGACCGCCAGCTCCCACTTATATGATCGCCCTCATACTGCTGGTGGTCAAGAAAGAATCCTAGGGGCTCTATCAACGTGTAATAGCGACGTGTCAGGTCACCTAAAGCAGTACACGATGATAATGGTAAACCAGATAGCATACTATCATCTCCAGTAAGACTGTCCTATCGGGATAGGTCCTCCCTCAATCATTACAATCACGTACCTGTGACCTAATAATTGACTCTGAGGGCACTATCTCCAACAATCTCCCACGTGCACTCAAGGCTAATTATTGCGATGTCGCATACTCACAGCCCGTGTGATACCGAACATCCAACTCCTCTACTAGTCAGTCTCACAAAGCTCGTTTGCGGAACTATTGCGTTCGAGGAATAGCCTCAGTGAGTGGATCCCCTTAGTTGTTTCTTTCTGTGTCTCTCTAAATCTCAAGTTCGCGGAGAAACCCATCTCCCGAAATGAGCAATACCTGTCTTAGAATGTGCCTGGATGTCTGATGGGACATAGCTCATAAATGAACTCCAAATCCAAACTTCTTAGACTGTATCGTCAACTGAACTTAATCAGTATCCTGCGCCATGCCTCCCTCAGTATTGCCTTGGATCACCTGTCCAAAATACTGTCCCTCATCAGAAGGAAAAACTATAACTCTGACAACCTCCTTGTCGTCCATGTCACCTTGGAAGCCTGGAATGATAACTGTTTCCCGAATAAGGCTGTCGTTATCATATCCCTAGAACATGCACTTATGTTCTAAAACTGCTTCCGACTGCTTCTCCAGGATTGGATCAATATCAACTTATTGCATCTAGTACAAGAACAATATCTGGTGTGGTACTTGACATCTCATGATTGACTCAATTGCCTGAGCAAGTGATCTGCCAATCATGCACATCCCTCTCCCTTTTAGTCTGTAAGACACCTTCAGAGAGGGTGACTCCATCTTAAATACTCTTGGAATGCTGTCAAGTACCCTGATTGGGAAACCACCCAAATCTAGATCTAAAACCATAGATCCAGTAACCAGTATGTCAGATATAAAATCCATTTCCTTTGTGGAGAAACTACTGTGTGACGACCAAAGTATAACCGATCGTAGTATAGGAGTTTCTTTTCCTACTTTGTATATGTCATCCAAATACCAGGATATCACACCCTACTACCTTCTCAACAGATCAATCCCCTATTCTGATGAAGTCAAACCCATGACTGTCACGTCAGAAATAGATGATCTATCTCCGCTACATCTGCTCTAGTCTATAAATAGACATAAGCAACCTGTCTACCAATGCTTCCGCTGCTCCCACTGACTACGACAACCCTCTGGCAGAGTCATATAGACGTACACTTCTAAAACTGGTTTAGAACGACGCTATACTCATCCTCCCGCTGGGTCTCGTAACCTGGAACAACAGCAATGGCAATTGTGGGTAAACAAGAACTTCCCTGTCACCGTCCTTGAGGCTACCGGAGTACCTCTCGGGTGCCTGAAGTTACCCACCTAATCTGCGGAGTGGCCAATGGAATGTCAATCCAGATTGAATCTTTAGGTTCCTTATCAAATCTTCAGTAATCGTTTGTGGTTCTGGAATCACTTCCAGTTCTACCATACTCCCACTACTGTTTTCTGAAAAAAAAATCCATTTTTTTAATAAAACTGTGGCGAGTCTAGAACAATATCGCTATTGTTCATCCAGATGGTAGAAAGTCAACCCGCGTCATAGCCTGGGTCAACCCACAAACAGCCATTACAGAAACGTGCCTTGAGTTGTTCAGTGTCTGGTTTTAATCATAAACCGGACAACTCCCCGTACCTTAACATCGTTAAGATATGAACTGTTCTATATCCAATATAGAAACAGAGGCACTGATTTAATTGAACCAGATTCAAATCATGCAGCTGTCCCCAGCGCATGTTAACTGAATGGAGAGAGGCCGATCAGCGATACTCAACTTAGGAATACTTCCAATTATGAGTAACCTGAAAGAGAAGCATGATCTCTTTATCATTACTATCAACTGAATACCATACACAAGTATCTACATCTTCGATCTCTTTGAAGAATCCCGATACTTGCTATACCTGGTTCTCTACTCTATTCAAATACCTATAACTTCTCAAAATTCGGACCCTGTGTTTCCAAGAAACACCTGTCTAAAAACTAGAGAAGTCATAAGTAAGCCTAATATAGTACGAGGACCAACCCCTCTGTCCTGATGGACCCTGGACAACATACAATACTCTGTATAAGTCCCTTGAGTCTGATAACTCATTCACTGCGTATCGTAGGTTGAAAACTGTACTTATGGTTAAGAAGAATTACACCGATGTTTAATGCTCCTTACCTAACCATCCACTGATATAGGTAAATGTCGTAGACATAATTTCAGAAAGGTATATCTCACTCTATGAAAATAGACGTACAGATATATCAATTTGAAATTGGTGCATGAAAGCGGATATTCAAAACCAAATATTTGCCGACCGGCAAACAACCCAGGTGATTTCCTCAAATATCACCGATTACAACGAATGAGGATGATCACCCAATTCCCAATAACTTACTCCCACTCATCATCTGTAAAACCATACAGATGTGAGAATCATACTTGGTAAATACATACCCTGGAATAAGTATCTAATCGGGAAATCAGTTTTCCTTTAACAGTATACAGTGAAGCTGAAACATTGAAATATTTCGATGGGGTATCCTGGTATTCCTAGTAATGCCTCTACCATTATCCAGATTCACAACTATAACCGTATAATTCTTTGCCACCTTTCCAAATCCCTTCATATGTCTTTAGTCATTACCTTCTGTACACCCCTTTAGGCCAAATGGTTTTCTTCCTTCCCTACCGTTCGGCACCAGCCTATGGTTTGGAAGAAGACTATCCAATAAGCGTAATGGGTGTACTGTCCTAATCCTAGGAGCACTCGCAACGCGAGAGAAGGTGAAGATAAAAGACACCTGAATGTACTTTATTCCTATTTCTCCTGAACCAGGATCCATCCCCGAACTGGAACAAGTTCCTTTCGAGTTCGTATATCACCATACGATGGATTATCCAATAAACTGTGGATCTTCGTAGTGATACGGAGTGTCCTGGAGAAATACAAAGGTGATGAGGGAGTGGTAACGAAGTATTTGGTTTGGTCGTGAATATCTGTTGCAATTTACTTTGCCCTCTTACTAATCCCTTGCTTTGTCTGAACTTAATACCTTCTGTACACCATCGTTATGCTAATTGGTTTTCTTCATTCCCTACCGGTCGGCACCAGCCTAAGGTTTGGAAGAAGACAATCCAATTTGCGTAATAGGTGTACTACCCCTAAACCAAGGAGTACTCGCAACCTGAGAGAGGGTAAAAGGAAAAGACAACTGAATAATCCTATCCGTTTTCTCCAGAACCGGAAACCATCCTCGAATAAATTCTTTCGAGTTCGTATCTAACCATACGATGGTTTTGTCCAATGGAAGTGGACGTTCGTAGTAAATCGGGGTGTCCTGGAGAAAAGGGTAAAAGTAGGAGTGGCAATGAGGTTTGCAACTCTGACAATCCAAAAGCCAGTGTTTAGAAGGTTCGGTCAACTTGGTCACTGAGTCAAAGTCTTAGGGTCGGGTCAATGGTCGCTGCCAAAGAGAGAGAGAGAAAAGAAACACTCAGCGTGCACTCTATCCTAGATCAGAATGGTTACCAATTTATCTAATCTGGAAACCTCCCACTGTACCGTCAAATTCTCCTCCAAACCTGAAAGAAGAATTAGTCGGGATCACCCGAGGAGTATACTAACTCATCAGTGGGAATCAGGATCCAACTCTCATCGCATGACAACGTGACGGAATCCGCTCACGGTATCACACTCCAGAAGGTATGCGCATATCTGGCAAGTTTCAGTACTTTTGAAACTCCCGATGTGATTTCTGCCCCATGCTCTTATGACCTTGACTTTGGCCAACAAATCATAAGTCACATGTCAAGTTCTACCCGTCATTCTCCAGGTTGATTCGAATCCACCCGCACAAGCCCTTGACTTTGGCCAACAAGGCTATACGACTGTTCCAAACCAACGCATCTATCTATGCTGCATATGAATAACCAACAGCTACCAAACACTGTGCCTTGACTTTGGCCAACAAACACAGCTTGAATACTATTGACTACCCATATGAAACGACGGAGGGCTACGAATGGTTTCTGGCGAAAACCTTTAACGTAAAGAACTTGATATCGTTGAAGGAACTGATAGCTTTTTGAAAATATAGTGACGAAAACCGTTGCTAAAGAGGTCACTCCCGGTGAAGGGATCTCGGCTCTTTCCCCGTAGAATGGGGTGCAGGATATTCCAACTGAATACCACGATGCAAAGCAAAAGTAATCGGCTATAGTGAAGTTATTGCCCTGACGCAAACCTTTGTCCAAGGGGTCACTCCCGGTGAAGGGATCTCGGCCCTTGCCTCGTCGACTGAGGAGCAGGATATTCTAAATGAATACCGCGATGCAAAACAAAAGTGAACGTCCTTGCAATAACAACTTTTTGAAAAGTGTTCCAACAACATCAGATTAGGTTTGTTTTTAACTTGCGTTGATCCGAATCAACGCAGTCCCATCAATTGATCACACCAAAAAGAACGAAAATATACTGATGTACGTATATGCCATCCGCATTCGCCACTGGGTCCCGTCATTACCCGTTAGGTTAGCTTACTAACGACAGAGCGGGGACTGGACTAGCGCGGATGTAAAACATATACAACATCTACTAATATATACCAATATATTATATTCGCTCAAGGCGTGAATAAAATGCAACATCACAGAGAATGAACAGCATCACAGAAACAATACAGATATCTGGGATCCCCGGGTTTCACAGAGCCACTGCTGAAACCCGACGTTCCCCTGGTCGTGTGGATAGCCTGTGCAATGAAATCCTAGACCCCTACGGGCGCGGCAAGTTACCCACCAAAACCTGAAGCGAGGCAGCCCCCTTCAGCGCCGTGAATGGACCACCCAGCACTTCACGGAATCCGGTAACTTGTGCACCCCTCCTGGGTCAACCTGTACCCCCTACGAGTGCGGCGAATAGCCCGCCAATTCTAGAGTGAAGCCCCCTTCAGTCTCAATGCCATGAGATGCGGGCTTGTTGCCCTCCAGAACCCGGCTATCCGTGCACCCCTCCGCGGGGTAATCCTAGTACAGAAAGTAAAATATACATACACCGGGTACATCGACCGCAACCTGGCCGTGCCCCAAAATAATAATACAAACAGGCAGTGACGGCAGTCCACATGTCGGACGCTCGCCCCGCAATATCAAATGTACATAATACAACAGCACACTGTACTAGCATTGCATCCAGGCTATCCCCCACGACCGATCCGCAACATCACAGCAAAAACAAAACATCAACGTGAAAGTCACGTTCGCAAATCCGTCTAACCGGGCTATAGCAGTTAGACCGGATTTACCGATCGAGTGACATTCACGGTCGCAGATATAATGTAAATACTGTGAAAAATGTGTTTAAAATATCCGACCGATCGAATATTAACAAGTGGGCCCCAAAACAAAACTGTAGCAGTTACAGAAAATATGGGCCCAATTTTAATGTTCAAAAACCCCAAAAATAATCCCAGAGGCCCACTGAAAAAATCCGGCCCACTGACTCCTCTACCCTGCGGCGGAAGCGCGGCCAGAAGTGGGTTTTGGCCGCCCTTCCGCGCTCTGGTTGGAAGATCATGGTGTCGGATTTTTCCAGAAGTCTTAAGTTTGCCTGTACAGTGCTTTTATACAACCTGAAAAATTTTTCGAGACTGAAAAATTTCAACAGAAACTGATGCTGAAGGAAATGCGGGTTTTGGGATTTTTGATCGATCCGAATTGCAAACACATTAAACCAAGCTAGACTAAGTTAATGGCGAGGCTTTGATACCACTGTAAGTGCACGGCGGCGCCCCGGCCGTCAATCCGACGCCGGAATGCGGAAACGGTGAATAACTTAAATTTTGCGGACTTAGCAAACCGGCACCACCGCGCACTATAACCGGGATCGAACCACTAACTAGTCTAAGCTACTAACAAGATAGGGAATAGAGATATACCGACGATCCAAGTCCTCCGGTCTTCTCGTCATGGTCCCGATCTCCTGCGGAAAAGTCCCGTCTCCTCCTCGTCGCCGGAAGTGCACCACATCGCCTTCGTTTACGGGCTCCCACCTCAATGCCGAGGCAACTCGGGCACGAAGCCGGCTACTCGACGTGCCCAAGGTTCGTTGTAGAATATGTAGTGAGCAAGTCTCATTTTTGGGGTTTGTGGAATTGCCATTGGTGAAGGAAAAAGAGCAACCTTTTGGAAAGGAGCTAGAGAACTTTTCTAGCAAACATGAGAAGAAAAATACCACACTACCAAATGAATCAAACAACCATCCCACAAAAGTGGCCGGCCCCCCATTTTCTTTTGTGTGATTGGAGAGAGAAAAAGAAAGGTCAAGGGGGTGGGTGGAATGCAAAAGGAATCCAAAGGAATCATGAAAGAACACAACCACACTCCTACACAACCATCATCTCATGCATGATGACACCAAAGTCAAGCTATCATGAAACGGAAAGTCAAGCAAGTCAATGGATGGTGCACCATCATGAAGACTATCATGATGCTACAAAAAGCAAAGAACCCCCTCCACTAATGTCTATTTGCAACAATGCAAATAAACCCTCCTCCACCAATCTTCGGCCAATGAACGGAACAATGGAAATTGGCCGAAACGGAAAGCAAACTGGCAACTCCAGAAAACTGGTCCCGTAATAAATTACAGGAAAACCCCAATACTGTGCATACACACCCGCATCTGTATTTCGACCGAAATACAAATGCAATGAGACAAAATCTCCACTGTACTATACTAGAATCCGGCTTATACCAAAACCGGCTAGTAATATCTGTTCGATCCTGATCCGTGCAATACCGCACGTATCTGATCGAACCCTACTATATACCAATACAGCCTATAGTACAAACCGTCCGATCCTGATCCGTGCAATACCGCACGTATCTGATCGGACCTTGCCATATCTCCATACGGCCTCTACAACCTTTCGCCCGAAAGCTGAGTAACTGAATGTGGGGGACTCTAAAGACTCGTCAACACCTTGGTTGTGGATTTAACCACTAGCACGTTAGAGGTATAAGCCAATACATAACGGGCCACCAGGTATTGACCAAAAGGGACGTCTGTGAGCGAACTCAGCCTGACACCCTACTGAGCCTGTCAGTGACAATATCCGTGCAGTCCGGTCCGTTCGTCTATGAGCATCGCATGGCGGGCCTAGGGGGTTGGTAAAAGTCAGACCCCCAAAAGCGGTACAAGTCGTGTCGGAGTGTAGCCCAGAACACCCTGAGATACTACTGGAATACCTACCAGTAAATCTCCTTGCCTCGGCCGAGGGCTTTGTGTAATGGCTCTCCTAGACACAGCACGACCTCACCCCCAATACCGGGAGAGACGAACCCCTGAAGATACGCTCACTGCCTCCATGTGGCTCGGGACTGTACCCAACTAAAACCTGTTTGCACGACTCCTTTGAGCCGTGGTAGGGTAGTAATCAAAGTACAGTGGGAACTCATACGAGACAAATGACGATCCCCAGGTCGATGAACTAACCTGCACACATGTCACCAGGGAACTGCCATCTGACGTCTGGTATAAGACCAACTAGCATGTTCCCGGCGAGTCCTGTCCGGTGTACTCATAACCCAATGAGCACCTGTATACATCTTAGGTGATCCAACTGACACCAGTGGCTTGTGAGACCGGCCACCGCCCCTCGTTGGGGTCTCGACTGTATACACTAGTCTACTAATGGAGTATCGATGCCCAGTCTCGAAACTCCCACGACTAGGGACCTTTTAAGGATAAGCTTATAGACCGCCAGCTCCCACTTATATGATCGCCCTCATACTGCTGGTGGTCAAGCAAGAATCCTTAGGGCTCTATCAACGTGTAATAGCGACGTGTCAGGTCACCTAAAGCAGTACACGATGATAAAGGTAAACCAGATAGCATACTATCATCTCCAGTAAGACTGTCCTATCGGGATAGGTCCTCCCTCAATCATTACAATCACGTACCTGTGACCTAATAATTGACTCTGAGGGCACTATCTCCAACAAGTACTCCCCTACTCTATCAGACCGGAGGATCTTGATACTTTTGCCAGTCTGGTTCTCTACTTCGTTTCTGAATTCCTTGAATTTCTCAAAAGTTTCAGATTTGTGTTTCATCAGATACACATATCCGAACCTAGAGAGATCGTCAGTGAATGTGATGAAGTAAGAAAACCCACCCCTTGCATGTATAGACATTGGACGACATACATCACTGTGTATGAGTCCCAAGAGCTCTGCTGCCCTTTCTCCATGTTCGGTGAACGGAGATTTGGTCATCTTTCCTTTGAGATAAGACTGACAAGTTTCATAGGATGAAAACTCGAACGTATTAAAGATTCCATCTTTATGCAACTTACTTAGTCTTTGCTCTCTGATATGACCAAGTCTACAATGCCATAAGTAGGATTCGTTCGTATCTGAACTCTTCCTCTTGCGTGTGTTTTGTACATTGAGAACTGTATTCTGATTTAGAACGTAGATACCATTACACAGTGTACTTTCTGCAACCAGTACCTTATGAAGGTAGATGTTCATGATATTTCTATCAAGAACAAAGTTATATCCATCTTTATTGAGTAAAGAAACTGATATGATGTTGCAAACTATGGAAGGTACATAGTAGCAATCATTTAAAATCACAGTATTGCGATTTGGCAACACTAGGTGATATTCACCGACGGCTGCAGCATTAACTTGTGCTCCGTTCGCTACCCTGAGCGACATATCACCAGGTGCAACTTTCCTACTTTTTCTTAGTCCCTGCAATAAATTACAGATATGAGATCTTGATCCGGTATCAAGTACCCAGGACGTAGGGCTGACCGTAAAGCAGTTCTCAATAACAAGAACATCTGAAGTAGATGCAAAACTATGCTTCTTCTTCAACTGGGTCTCCTTGGAATCCATACAATCCTCTTTCTCTTGCTCATACTTATGACTGTTGTCACAAGTTAGAGCCGAACCGATGTTCCCCAGCCCCGAATAAGAATTCGGATCGGTCAAGCGATACATTTTATTATGTTTATTAGGGCGTGAAATGGTTGCTACATGGAGAGAGAGAAAAGAAACACTCAGCGTGCGCTCTTGCAAGATTAGATTGGTTTATTAATTTATCTAATCAGGATGGCTCCCACTGTTTTCTCAAATTCTTCTTCAAACCTTTAAAAGAAGAACTAGTCAGGATTAATTGCACGTCACAATATTTGCTTAACCTTTCAGCCAGGCTAGTGTTGGTACTTCGAGGGAGGTTTTCCAACGCTTTCGCGAAATTCCTTAATTAAATAACCTCTTTTCCCTAGAGGCGTAGCCCCGCTAACACCGTTCTAGACACCTACTTGATTTATAGTATTGATTGTTAAGTGAAATAATCTCCTAAGAGTAATCCAACTCATCAGTGGGATCGGGATCCAACTATCATTATGCGATGATCTAGATGGAATCCACTCTAGTCACCACACTCCAGAAGGTATGCTAAATCTGCAAGTTTCCTGTATGTTTGAAACTCCCGATGTGGTTTTTGCCCCTGACGGTTTATGACCTTGACAATGCCAACATATCATAAACCGCTAGTCAAGTTCGGCCCGTCATTATCTTGATTAACTTAGACCCACCCGCATATCTCTTGACAATGCCAACATAGCTATGCGGCTGTCCTAAATAATCTGAAAATAAAGCTGCAAACAAGCAATACTTAGCTACCGATCACTACGCCTTGACAATGCCAAAATACGTAGCTCGAATACTAAGTAGTACTTGTAGGAAATGATGGAAGGCTACGGCTGGGTTTTTGGCGAAAAACCCGTTAACGTAATGAACTTGATATCGTTGAAGGAACCTGATAACCCTTTTTAAAAATATAGTGACGAAAACTTTTGCTAAAGAGGTCACTCTCTGTGAAGGGATCTCGGCTCTTTCCTCGTCGAATGAGGTGCAGGATATTCCAAACTGAATACCTCGATGCAAAGCAAGAATAATCGACTATAGTGAAGTTATTACCCTGACGTAAACTTTTGTCCAAGGGGTCACTCCCGATGAAGGGATCTTGGCCCTTGCCTCGTCGAATGAGGTGCTGGGCATTCATAACCGAATATCTCTGTGCAAAACAAAAGAGAACGTCCTTACAATAACAGCGTTTTGAAAATTGTTCCAACAACGTCTTTTAGGTTTGTTTTCCTTTGCATTAATATAATGCGTCCCATCAGTTAATCCTACCATTGCAGAAAACAACGAAAACATGATGTACGCTTATGCCATCCGCATTCGCCATGGGGCCCCGTCATCACCCGTTAGGTTACTTAACTAACGACAGAGCGAGGGCTGGACTAGCGCGGATGCAAAACATAAGCAACGCCTACTAGATATCATATATAGATATATACATTCGTTAGATTCAATGATAGCCATTCCATATCACAGATGAACACATTGGATATGCTAGAAATCCGCGTTTCGTTCGAGCCTACAACGAAAGACGGATTACACGATCGCGATGAATAGCCAAACCCCACCCTAGACCCCTACGGGTGCGGCAAACTACCTGCCAAGTACCCAAAGTGAAGCAACCTCCCTCAACAACGTGAGTAGGCCACTCGGCACTTCAAAGTACCCGGTAGTTTGTGTACCCGACTTTGGGTCTATCCTAAGAGCAAAAACAGTAAAAGAAATAATATATAATGGCGGCTACAACCTCATCCTGGATGTGCGGCCGTAAAAATAATATTACATCAATTTACATATTATATCAAATGAAAGATAAAGAAACTCTCATCTCACAAAACCCCGGCTATTCATCCGCAACAATCCAATAAGTTCATATACACAATCCAACAATATTACAGATCACCGATATGCACAACCCCCACTAATCGACGTATAGCGATTAGTCGACGTTCAGTGTATATATCACATTACAGATATAACCATTTAGCAAAAGTTTGTAGAACTTCGATCAAAATACCAATTTGTAATTACCCCAAACACAACATTGTTCTCTGGATAATTTGGGCAGAAACAAAATATCTAAAAAATCACAGAACACCAAACTGAGAATACTGCATGAAAAACGAGTCGCGACCGAGTCAACTCAGCCGCGGATCCGCGGCGAAACTTTTGGTTTCGCCGTGCTTCCGCGGCGCGTTGACCGTGTCTCCGCGGCGCGTTGACCGTGTCATGGGCTTGTTTTTCTTGCCTATTCCTAAAATTCCCTGCACCGATTTTTAAAGTGTGTGGAAATAATTTTAGGGCTGTTTTAAAAATCGGCAGAAAGTACATGATTTTGTTGCGTTTTGCGATTTTTTTCCGGATCGAAGTTCGAAACACTTTGCTAACATGCTAGTTGTTGTTTAGCTAGGCTCTGATACCACTGTTAGGTCCATATTACCTACCTCGGTTCTTTCGGGAAGGCGGAATAGGTAAAAATCAAAATTTTCTCACAAGATAACATGGACCATCCATGAAGGATCTTTGCTAAACAAAAACTAACATACTAACTACAAGTTCTAGCTACTATGTAGAATGGTTATACCTAGATCTTGAACTCCTTCTCTTCTTGTTGTGGTCCTCCTCCTTGCTTGCTCCTTGTAGTGGCGTAGACGGCTCCTCCTCGTCGTCTTCTCTTTGCCGAAGATAGATCCACCCGAGGGCCTCTACCTTGAGCTCCTAGTTCAACCAAGAGGTAACTAGAGTGCTTGGTTTGCTAGACAAAGAACCCTAGAAAGTGTAAAGAGATGCTTTTATGATTTAGTCTCAAAAGCTTATGATTTTCAACACATGAAACACTTAAGCTTTGAGAGAGGAAGAGGGAGAGCTTTTTTTAAGAGAGAGAAAGAGCATGATAGGATGAGAATAGAATTCTACAACCATGCTCACAAAAGAGATAATATGAAATAATAATAATAACAATAAAGATAAATGTGATGGTTCATTTGGAATGACCATTATCATTTCACATTAAATGAAATTTGCAAGAATCAAGAAGCATCTTTCATATGAAATGATGATGGTCAAATTGTCAACTTAAGTCAACCGGTCAACCAAAGTCAAAAAGTCAACAAAAGTCAAATGGTCAACCTAACCATGGCACAATTATCCTTAATTAATATCATTAATCATATCCGTCATTCTCACTAGGGTTTGGAAAAAGTCAACAGTCAACAACCCTAATGAGAATCCTCTGCCTCTGTCAACTGTGCATACACACCCGCATCCGTGTTCTGAGGAACACGAATACAATGAGATAAAACCAATCCCAAAACAAATACTAGGATCTTGCTTAAACCAAAGCCCACTAGTAATAACTGCCTGGACACCAAACGTGCATAAGTGCGCGAATGTGAACGAACCCTGTCGCAAAACCATGCGACCTCTACTCTGTTTTGCTCAAAGGCGAATAACCCTCTGTGTGGGACTCTAACGGCTCGACAGTACACTGGCAGTGGGTTTAACCACAGGCTGCAAGCGGTACTAGCTGTACGTAACGGTCCCCAGGTAGATGCCGATAAGAAGACTGACGAGGTGAACCCATCTGAACTCCTACTGAGCCTGAACGTGACAATCTCCGTACAGTCCGGTCTATTCGTCTGAAAGTATCGTATGGCGGGCCTAGAGGGGCAGTAAACGTCAGTCCCCTAATAGCGGTACAAGTCGTGTCGGAGTGTAACCCAGAACACCCTGAGAAACTACTGGAAATACTACCAGTAATTCTCGCTTGCCCTGGCCAGGGGCGACTATGTGTAATGGCTCTCCTAGACACAGCGTGATATCAACTCCCAATACCGGGAGAGACGAATCCTGTCTAACCGTCACTGCCTCCAAGTGCTTCGGGACTGCACCCAACTACTACCTATTTGCACGCCTTGATAGAGCCGTGGTAGGGTAGTAATTTAAGAATAGTGGGAACACACTTGAGGCGAAGTGACAGTGTCAAGTCAACGGACTAAGTTGTACTCATGTCACCTGGGAACTGTTAACTGACGATAGGTATAATACCAACCAACAGTTCCCGACGAGTCCTGTCCAGTGTATTCGTAACCTAACGAGCACCTGCATACTATCTCCAGTATGACGTACTGATGGCTGTGGGACAGGCCATCTCCCATGCTGGGACGAGAAGCGTATGCACTAGTCTACTCTGGAGTATCGATGCCCTATACGGATATAACAGTCTTACTCAAGATGATAGTATGCTATCTGGTTTGTCTTTATCATCATGTACATGCTTTATGTGGTATTGCAGATCACTATTACATGTTGATAGAGCCCATTGGATTCTTGCTTGACTACCAGCATTATGATAGAGATCATATACGTGGGAGCTGGGTGGTCTATAAGCACATCCTTAAATGTCCCTAGTCGTGGGAGTTTCGATACTTCAGAGTAGACTAGTGTATACTGATCGAGATCCTGACGAGGGGCGGTGGCCAGGTCTCACAAGCCATTGGTGTTAGTTTGTTCACCTAAGATAGTATACAGGTGCTCATTGGGTTATGAGTACACTGGACGGACTCGTCGGGAACCTGCTAGTTGGTAGTATACCTATTGTCATATAGCAGTTCCCAGGTGACATGTGTGCAGATTAGTCTGTCGACCTGAGATCGTCATTTGTCTCGTGTGAGTTCCCACTATACTTTGATTACTACCCTCCCACGGCTCAAAAGAGTCGTGCAAATAGGTTTTAGTTGGGTACAGTCCCGAGCCACATAGAGGCAGTTAGCGGATCGTCGGGGATTCGTCTCTCCCGGTATTGGGGGTTGATGTCTCGGAGTGCACGGGTGGCCATCACCAGAAATCCATGGCCAAGGTAGTCGAGAATTACTGATTTGGATCAGTAGTTTCTCAGTTGGTGATAGGCTTCATATCGATACGAAATATCGCGTTATTAGGGGTCTAACTATATCCATCCCCTAGACTCGATATGCGATACTCTTTGACGAACAGAACAGACTGTACGGATATTGTCACGGACAGGCTCAGTAGGGGTCCGGATGAGTTTTCTCGTCGGCCTTCCATTCGCTCAATACCTGGGTAGTCGTTACGTATAGCTAATGCCGCTAACGTGCTTGTGGTTAAACCCACTGCCAGCGTATTGACGAGTCTTTAGAGTCCCACACAGAGGGTTTCCCTGCTTCGGGCGAAACGATGTAGAGGCCGTATGGTTTTACGGCAGGGTTCGATCATTTACGTGCACTTGTGCACGTATCAGGATTTGGACGGATAATACTAATGGCTTTGGTTTAAGCCGGATTCTAGTATTATATTGTTGGATTATTTTCGTCTCATTGTATTCGTATTTTTTCGGAATACGGATACGGGTATGTATATACTGAATAGGGGTATTCTTGTAATTTATTACAAGGTTCTTCTAGAAGATGCCACCTCATTTAGTTTTAACCATTTAGGATTAAATGGTTAATGAGGTGGAGAGGATGTGGTGTTGTATGCAATTATTATGGCATGGCGTTTTAGTGACTCATGGTTACTATTCTAACATGCTTGGATTTTTGTTTGTTGTGAGATATTTTGAAGTCATGAGATATATTGTGTTGACTTAAGATATTTTGGAGACTTGAGATATTTATTGGATGGCTTCATTATTACTCACAACACAACTCACAACACTTAGCCATTTTTTCTTGAGTTGCCTCTCACTCTCATCCTCAAGCTTCTTCTTCTACCTCCACCCTTCAAGTCTCATGTGTTAAGAAACCTAGGGTGTCATGAAACAAATTAATCCATCACCACACTCTACATCCTCTAGGCTATCTAGTTTAGCGATCTAGGTACCCTAATTACTTCGCGCTATTGAGGTAGGAGCTCGGAATACAAATCATCAGATGGATCATCTTCTATGGAGGGAGACCAGAGATCAAGCTTGATCATGGAGGCCTCTAGGAGCTTAGGATGATGGTTAAAGATCGAAGGACACGGATCATTCGGTATAAACATCTAACTCCTCTCTTTATATGTTTGCTAGTTTAAGGTTAATAGTAGATCCAGGTAGCGGGTTGTGTTAGCGCCAGTTTTGAAAATTTTTGTTCCGCAATTGGCCACGGTTTGATGGCCAGGGCGCTTGCATAACCTAACAAATCTAACTCCTGCACGTATCCATATACGTGTCCTACATCGTTTTGCATGTGCTGATGTCTGACTCATAACCACCTAAGATACAATCGATAACACTTATCAGTTTATCTCAACCGCCCTGATAAGGGACTTATGGTTATAGCTAATCTAGCACTGCTCGACATCAACTCTCTATACCGGGAGAGACGAATCCCCTCGACTACTCACTGCCTCTATGTGCTTCGAGACTGTACCCAACTAAAATCTCTATGCACGGCTCTTTAAAGCCGTAGTTGGATAGTAATCAAAGTTCGGTGGGAACAAACACAAGACACTATGATGATCTCAGGTCTACAGACTATCATGTACTCATGTCACCTGAGAACTGCTATTTAACGATAGGTATAATACCATCCAGGAGTTCTCAGTGAGTCCGTTTGGTGAAACTCATTCTCCAATGAGCACCTGTAAACAATCTTTGGTGTCAAACATCAATGGCTATAGGAACAACCATCGTCCCGGTCGGGATTAAGAAACTTATACGCTAGTCTACTCTGGAGTATTGATACCCAGTCTCGATACTTCCATGACTAGGAACATTTAAGGATATGCTTATTGACTACCCATGCCCTACTAGTATGATCTCCATCATAATCCTGGTAGTCAACCAAAGATCCTACGGGCTTTATCAACATGTATTAGCAATTGTAATAACATGTAGAAACTAAACACATGAATGATAAAGACAAACCAAATAGCATATTATCATATCGAACAAGACTATCCAATACATACATATGTCCAAGCATCCACAATAATATACAATAATGGCCTCTAGGGCATACATATCTAACAAAGTTAACCCTAATAATCATAAATCTATTAAAAAATAATAAAATTTTTGGGTCTATTTTAGACTAAAAAAAGCACAACTTTTGAGTTGCAATCATTTAAAAACAACAGATCTAATAATTTACGAACGTGGGCATGCAAGCTCTAATACCAATCTTAACATGTAGGTACGTAGATACAATACATACAATAGCAACGGAAATAACTACGTATCTACGCTAGAGATTTTTCGATATACCTGATCCGATTGGTAGGATCGTTATCCTGCTATGATACCAATTTTAACATCTAGGTACGTAAATACAATACATACAATATCAGCAGAAACAACTACGTATCTACGCTGGATATTTACTGATATATTTGATCCAATTAGAGGGATCGTTATCCTCGTCCACGTCACGTTCTAGATCCGATCTCTTACACCTCCACGCAACGGTCGAAGGGAAACCGCACTTTAGATTAAGCGAGAATCCCCCACGTTATCACCCCTCAAGCCAACCGTAGTAGAATGAGATGAAGGAAGGAGACGACGGCTCTCTTTTGGATCTTTCTATTTTCTCTCTATGAAAACTCATATGAAACCCTTGCCCCTTATATGTATATATATAGGGTAAAAAGATAGAACCTAATCCCAACCACTATAGGATTTGGCTTGACCCATATCCACCCAATCATATGGGTAGGAATTAGGCTGGGTTGGGCCTCCAAATTGCTAACATACAATATTTATAAATCTCACGCGAAATGGAACAGCATGAAACGAATAGACATACAAAATAGTTATCACTTTTCATGGCAGATTTCTCACACCTCTCATTCTATAGTCTTTACACTTCCATCAAATTACGTAACAAATACAACAACAACAACTGAGCCTTTTATTCCAAGCATATGGGATAGGCTACATGAACCAACATGAGAATTACGCCGGGTCCAGCACATGAGTCCTCCGCCTTCACTCACTCCTGAGGCAAATTACGTAACAAATATACTCTAATAATTATGTAACAAATATACTCTATAAATTTACCTATAAACCAATCTATGTAAATAAATACTAATTATAGTTTATCAATATTCTTCCATTAAGGACCTGCTTGAATGAATGTAAGTGCCGGAAGTAGTTTGAAATTGCTTCCAAAAGAAGTTTATGGATGTAGTAAATTCTTTTTCTCTTTTGTTTGATTTGTTTATAAAATTTGAAATAATAAATGCAATTATTTAAGCCACTTTTATTGAAAACAAAAGGAGAGAGAGAATAGAAGAAAGCTGATGGATGTAATTAATTTTATGGTTAAAATATTAAAATTCTTCTTCTTTTCTTGTATTCCAAGACACTTCTACTGGGTTCCTAGCGCTCGCACAGCGGAAGAAGACTGAAGGCGGAATAAAAAATGAAAATTTTCATGCGAGTATAAGAAACCGAAATCCTAGAATCGTTCTAAACACTATACTAGTAAACTAAACAAGATATCTAGCTACTCGGTTGAGAGCATACAACCTTTGTAGCATGTCCATCCAATCATAGAAGACCCCTCCAAGCTCCGTAGGCCATCGGAAACGCGCTTAATAGTTGATCGCCTTTGCCAAATACGATCCACCTGAGCGAAACCGATCCAAGCTCCAGCTTCGCTTCAAAGCGAATTTTGAGGAAGCAACTCACCATCTAAACTTACTAGGGATAGAGTGCGAGAGATGTAGGAATTTATCACTATCATTTTCTCTCAAAATCATAACTCAAGAGCTCTAAATCTTAAGAGAGAAGAGAGAAGAGAGAGTGTGCATGAGAGAATGAAACCATCTCCTAAAAGAAATGAGACATATAAAAATAGTTTTGTCCAAATGAATTTTACAATAAAATATAGTGCCTGTTCCTCTCAACCACGCTCTTTACCATGTTACCTTCTCCACCTCATTTCTTTGATTTTCTAAAAAGAAAATCATAAATGAGGTGTCCCTCTTCTAGAAGTATTTTGTATGACTTCAAAATATATCTCCGGTATATGTATCGAATACATATACGCGTATCCGTATAAAAATACGAATAGCCCAAGAGGTGTCCTCCTCTTAGAAGTATTTGTATATATTAGTTATATGTATGCCCTAAAGGCCATTATTGTACATGATTGTTTATTATAGTAGATACTTGGACATATAGAGAGAGGACTTTCTTACTCGATATGATAGTATGCTATCCGGTTGCTTTTTATCTTAACATGTACACTTGTATCATTATACTGTCTTTCCGTTACATGTTGATAAAGCCTTTAGGATGTGTACTTGACTACCAAGACTATGATGCAGATCATACTAGTAGGACCAGAGTAGTCCACAAGTACATCCTTTAATTGTTCATAGTCAAGCGAGTATCAAGACAGGGCATCGGTATTCCAGAGTAGACTAGTGTGTACGTTTCTTGATCCTGTATAGGGTGATGGTTGATCCCACAACCATTGGTGTTTGACATCAAAGATTGTACACAGGTGCTCATTGAAGAATGGATACACCGAACAGGACTCGCCGAGAACTCCTAAATGGTATTATACCTATCGTCGGATAGCAGTTCTCTGGTGACACTGGTATAGGTTAGTCTGTAAACCCGAGATCGTCATAGAGTCTTGTCTGATTCCCACTGTGCTTTGATTTCCTCCCTACCACATGTTAGGTTAAGGCAGCATCCCGGCCTTCAATCCGTGGTTAAATGTGGAACAAAAACTTTTAGAAACCGGCGCTAACGGAATCCTAATCTACGGATCGTACCATTAACCCCACACTAGTTGTATGTAAAGGAGTTTAGAGAGGTTATGCCAAACGATCTGTGTCCTTCGGTCTTCAACCTCTGTCCCAAACTCCTCGCGGATTCCTTGATCATGTTTGATCTCCGGTCTCCCCAATCGAAGAAGATCCATGTCGAGAGTTTGTAATACGGGCTCCGACCTCAAAACCGAAGCAACTCGAGTATATAGTATGCTACCATAGATAGCCAAGATGAAGTAGAGAGAGTTTGTGATTACTTTGTCTCAATACACCCTAGGTTTCTCAACACATGAGACATATAGGGTGGAGGTTGAAGAAGATGCCATGGGAGAAGAAAGTGTGAAGCAATGTTTGGCAAAGAAAAAGGCAAGCGAAGAAAATGGTGGCTGCTTCTTTTTTTCTAGTTAGTTGTGTGTATGAGTTATTTGTTGTGAGTGTTATATCAATAATAATAATAAGCAACTAAAGAAAACCAACTCAAGAATAAATATCTCCAAGCTCACAATAAATATCTTACACTACAAACCAAGAATTCATCATGCCACTATGAGTCACAATATGACCCACCACCATGAGTCACACCCATGTAGCATGCATGAACTAAAGACAAACAATAATTCACACTTTCCACCAATAAACATTTAAAACCCTAAATGTTTAATAGAAAAAGAAATGGCAATCATCCAAAGTAAACTTGTAACGAATTACAAGAATACCCATCATCCGTATATACATACCCGCATCCGTATTCCGACTGAATACGGATACAACGAGACGAAAATAATCCAACAATATAATACTAGAATCCGGCTTAAACCAAAGCCTACTAGAATTATCCGACCGATCATGATCCGTGCATAAGTGCACGAATGTGATCGAACCCTGCCATAAAACTTTACGGCCTCTACAACGTTTCGCCCGAAGCAGGGAAACCCTCTGTATGGGACTCTAAAAACTCGTCAATACGCTAGCAGTGGGTTTAACAACAAGAACGTCAGTGGCACTAGCTGTACGTAACGGTTACCCAGGTATTGTGCAAACTCATCCTGAAACCCTACTGAGCCTGACAGTGACAATATCCGTACAGTCCGGTCCATTCATCTATGAGTATTGCATATCGAGTCTAGGGGGTGGATAAAGTCAGACCCCTAATAACGCGACATTTAGTGTAGGTATGAAGCACATCACCACCTGAGAAACTACTGATCCGAATCAGTAATTCTCGATTAGCTTGGCCAAGGATTTCTGGTGATGGACACCCGTGCACTCCGCGACATCAACCCCTAATACCGGGAGAGACGAATCTCTTGACGATCCGCTCACTGCCTCCATATGGCTTGGGACTGTACTCAACTAAAACCTATTTGCACGACTCCTTATAGCCGTGGTAGGGTAGTAATCAAAGCACAGTAGGAACTCACACGAGACAAATGACGACCTCAGGTCGATAGACTAACCTGTACACATATCACCAGGGAACTGCTATCTGACAATAGGTATAATACCAACTAGCATGTTCTCAGCGAGCCCGTCCGGTGTACTCAAACCCAATGAGCACCTGTATACATCTTAGGTGAACAAACTAACACCAATGGCTTGAGACCAGCTACCGCCCCTCGTCGGGGTCTCGATCAGCATACACTAGTCTACTCTTGGAGTATCGATGCACAGTCTCGAAACTCTCACGACTAGGGACATTTTAAGGATGTGCTTATAGACCACCCAGCTCCCATGTATATGTTCGCCATCATACTGCTGGTAGTCAAGCATGAATCCTATGGGCTCTATCAATATGTAATAGTGATCTATAATGTCACCTAAAGTATGTACACGATGATAAAGACAAACCAGATAGTATACTATCATCTCGAGTAAGACTGTTCTACCGGTGTAGGTCCTCCCTCAATCATTGCAATCATGTTCCTGCGATCCAATAATTGACTTGAGGGCACTATAGCCAACAATCTCCCACTTGCACTTAAGGCTAATTATTGCGGTGTTGCATACTCACAGCCCGTGTGATACCGATCTCCCAACTTCTCTACTAATCGGTTTCACAAAACTCGTTTGTAAAACTATTGCGTTCGAGAAATAGCCTCAATGAGTGGATCCGCTCCAATGTTTCTTTCTATGTCTCTCTTTATCTCAAGTTCACGGAGAAAACCATCTCCCGAAATGAGCAATACCTGTCTTAGAATATGTCTGGATATTTGATTGGACCCAGTTCATAAATGAACTCCAAATCCAGCAAACTTCTTAGACTGTATCGTCCACTGAATTTAATCAGTATCCTGCGCCATGCCTCCCTCTGTATCTGCTTGGACTACATGTCCAAACTACTGCCCCTCAAAAGCGGGAAAACTATAACTCCGACAGTCACTCTGTCATCCAGGTCACCTTGGAAGCCTGGAATGATAACTGCCTCCCGAAGGAGGCTACTATTACCAAATCCCTAGAATATACACTTATGTTCATAAACTGATCCAGAACGTTTCTCTAGGATTGGATTAATATATAAACTTATTGTATCTAGTGCAAAAACAACGTCTGGTGTGGTACTTGGCATCTTATGATTGACTCAATTGCTTAAGCAAGTGATATTCCAATCATGCACATCCCTCTCCCCTTTAGTCTGTAAGACACCTTTAGAGAGGGTGACTCCATCATCTGCAGGTTCACCACCATGCCAGGAGTCGTCCATTCTAAAACACCTTTAGAATAGTGTCAAAGTACCCAGATTGGAAAACTACCCAAATCTAGATCTAAAACCATAGATCTAGTAGCCAGAATGCCTGATATAATATCCATATCCTATATGGAGAAACCACTGTATGACAACCACAGTATAACAGATCGTAGGGTAGGAATTTTACTTCCTACAAAGTGTATGTTGTTAGTTGTATGTATGCCCTAGAGGCCAGTATTGTACAGATTATGTATATTATATTGGATGCTTGGACATATATAGAGATGACTTTCTTGCTCGACATGATAGTATGCTATCTGGTTGCTCTTTATCTTAACATGTACACTTGTCTCTTTATACTGTCTTATAGTTACATGTTGGTAAAGCCCTTAGGATGTGTACTTGACTACCTGGACTATGATGCAGATCATACTAGTGGGGACATGGTAGTCCATAAGTACATCCTTCAAGGTCCCTAGTCGTGGGTATATGGAGACGGGGCATCGATATACCAGAGTAGACTAGCGTATACGCTTCTCGACCCATGTGATGGGCGATGGATGATCCCATATCCATTGGTGTTTGACATCAGAGATGGTATACGGGTGCGCAGTGGAGACTGGGTACACTGGACGGACTCGCCGAGAACTTCCAGATGGTATTATACCTCACGTTAGATGGCAGTTCTCAGGTGACACTTGTGCAGGTTAGTCTGTAGACCCGAGATCGTCATAGAGTCTTGTGTGATTCCCACTGTGCTTTGATCTCCACCTTACCACGTCCATGAGGGCGTGCAAAACGGTGGTCTTTGGGCACAGTCCCGAGTCACATGGAGGCAATGAGCGATAGGAGGGGTTTCGTCTCTCCCGGTATTGGGGGTTGATGTTGCGCTGTGCTTGATTGGCCGTAACAGGGAAGTCCCTGGCCAGGGCTGATCAGAGATTTGCTGGTAAGTGTTACCAGTAGTTTCTCGACCCGTTATGAGCCTCACATCGGCATGACTTATCGAGTATTGGGGTCTGACGTTTACCACCCCTAGACTTGATATGCGACATATCAGACGAAGAGACCGGACTGTACGGTAAGTGTTACTGGTTGGATTCACAGGAGTGTGAGCGGGCAAGCTCGTTGATCTTCTGATCGCTCAATACCCGGATGGCTGTTACGTTTAGCAGACCGCTAGCGGCTTGTGGGTGCTTGATATGATCATCATCTGCTACCGGCGTATTGACGAGTCTTTAGAGTCCTACACAGAGGTTTCCTGGTTCAAGCGAAACGAAATAGGAGCGCATATGAGATATGTGCAGGACCGAGAATAATGCGTGTATGTGATACCGCATTTCATTCTCGCGATATATGTAGCGAATGGTTATATTCGATATAACCTAGTTATCGAATCGAAGATCGATTCGATAAGCCGATACATTGAATACTAGTCGGTCATGTGCGACATGACCGGATCATTGAATCAAGTGTTGATTTAATGATTTAATGTATAATTATATATTTGATATATTACTTTGCATTAACCAGTATTGGTTCACTTTAAACGGATTTTTCTCACTTGGATTGCACATTGTATATGTGATATACTTTTGTGCACTTTTTTGTATCATGTTTGATGATACTTGATCATATGGTTAAGTGAATAGAATTAAACCATGGTTATTATGATAATTAGGGTTTTGCATATTTATTTATTCATTTATTTGTTTATTCATTTATTTGGATAAGTTTTAAAGAGAATGGTGGCTTTCTTTTGTCATTAGTTGAAGCTTCATGAAGCTTTGACTTCTTTGACCATTCTTGTCTTCTTGCTTAACCCTAACCCACTTAATTCACCATGGTTTATTCTCTACACTTAACCCTAGTTTAAGTTATGATAAGTATTGTTTTTCTATTTCTTTTTAAATAAGACTTATCATAACTAGCTCATCATCTTCTTCTTCAAGCTTGCTACAACAATGGCAACTTGAGTTTTAGTGAGAGAAATCCAAATCTAAAGTGAACCCATCTCCTATTTCTTCATGTTCTACCTATTGCCAAGTGGTTTTGGGTGTTTTCTTCACAAGTTTCACTACTTGGTGAAGTCGGAGCTTGAACTAGTGCAACCTCGACGTAGATCGTCTTTGACACGAAGCCGACGACCTTGCTCGCCCGTTTTCCCGATGAACCCGACGAATGAGTCGAGGATTCATGATGGACAGTGAGGGCATGACCACGTGGAGCTAAGGAGGTGGAAATCCGGATCTACAAAGGTTGTAGCATCTAACCTATAGTTAAATAGTTAACTAGTTTTCCGTTTCGCCTAAACATCTAGTCTAAGATCCGTAGTCTAGGGTTTCTCGGCACCATTTTTTTTTAAATTGGCATGTTCGATGCCTTGTGAGACCTTACTAGAGTGCCTAGGAACCCTACAGTGGTATCAGAGCCTAGCTAGAGCCTTAGGCGAAGTCTAGACGGAATTTGAAGTCCGATCGAACCCGAAAGCGCAATTTTTACACGCTCTCTGGACTTTTTATGAAAACGTGGATTTTTCCAGATTAAAAATGCCTAAAAAATTCAGCAGGAAGATCTAAGAAATCTGGTGAAACACGAGATCATGAGGCCTCTAAACAGCCGCGGAAACGCGGCAGAAGCATGGCTTCTGCCGCGGTTCCGCCGCTGACTGTTCACTTTGCTCAATTTTGTTTGCACAGTAATTCTTCTTCTCTGGTGCTGAGTTTTATGGGAATTTTTAATAATTATTCAAGAGTTGAATTTTCTGGGATGCTTTGGGGATTCGGTGTTTCGATCGGGGTATCAAATTTCGTCTTTGTGGCTTTCCGGATAAATTTTAGAATATGTTAAAAAGTTCGACCGGATATAAATACCCAATTTTTCCCCTGTCGGGAAATTTCCAAGTGTTGGATTTTTCCGTAGTTTAACGACGTTCTAAGTAGTGCAAGTAACGCGATGGACCCTCTAGAAGACAACAAACCTTAACTCGATTATGTGACCGTCTTGAACTGCCCTTTGAACCTTCGGGTTTGGGGCAGTACGGCGTGCCACATGTGAGGCGTTGGCTTGACCCTTCTACGGCTGGACCGTCGGTACTGAGGCACGAACTGAATGTTGTTAGGCTTAATTTCATGTGTTGAGCTGTATCGGGAAAACTTGGGTATTCGACTGTTCGATCGGAAAGTTTAACATTTTCTGTTTATCTGGAATGTGATACAATAATTGGAATTCACAAACAGTTATGTGATAACTGAATGAATGTTATAAATCTAACGGTTTAGTTTCACTTTATATTGAAAAGTGTTTTCGATAATGAGACTAAAATGCGGGGTTTATAACTGTTAGGCATGTGATGTCTAAAGTAGTTGCGGATTCCAATTGTTGTAGTTTTACACTTTCTTTTCTGTGACCGTAAGTGTAGTATGTTCATATCGCCGGTTTCGTTGCTATACGTCAACGACAATTGGGGTATGCATACTTACTTACGTTGATGACATGTGATGTTATGTGTTGCTGGATATGTTATATTGGATCGTCGTATTCGAATAGCCGGGGGTTTTTATGTGAGATGAGTGTTTTCCATTTTCATTCATGTAAAAACTTGTATGTAATATTCTTTTATTTGGGGAACTCCAGGTAGCGGAAGTTGTCACCTTTTGTATATTATTTACTTTTCCGCATTAGGATAGACCCAAGGAGGGGAGCACAAGTAACCGGGTTCTGGGGTCCAGTGGGAGACCAACTCGAGGAGTCGAGTCTGGGTCTCCTAACCCTAGAATTGGCAGGGTTGCTTGCCGCTCTCGTAGGGGTCTAGGGGTGTGGGATTGGCTATTCATCACGACCGTGGAATCCGTGTTTTATACTGGCTCGTATTGAAAACACGGACGTCCTAGTATATCCAATATTTCATATGTTGATTCTGCTGCGATATCTGTGTTGTGATTCTGTGATGGATATAGTATATAGTATATATGATATATTATATAGACGTTATTTATGTTTTACACCCGCGCTATCCCTGCCCTGCTCTGTCGTTAGTTACCTAACCTAACGGTGCACGAGGGGACATCGAGGCGAATGCGGATGGCATAAGTGTACGTCATATCTATCTGTGATGTTTAGGTATTTAAATGATGGGACTTCATTAATGTGATTAATGAAAGATAAGAAACCTAAGATGTTGTGGAATCGAATTTTAAAATAAAACAGGTAGCTACAGTTCTTGCTTTGCACAGCGGTATATATGATATACCCTGCACCTTATTCGATGAGGAAAGGACCGAGATCCCTTCACCGGGAGTGACTCCTTTAGCAATAACTGGCAGATGCTACACACTCGGTTTGCTTTTGATTGCTTTTGAGTTTTTGCTTTGCACAGCGATATTTATGATATATCCCGCACCTCATTCGACGAGGAAAGGACCGAGATCCCTTCGCCGGGAGTGACTCCTTTAGCAAAACTAGAAAAGCCTCAAAATCACTCCATTTCAAAACTTCATTTGATTCTACAACGATATCTAGTTCATTACGCTCATGGTTTTCAGAAAAACCTGGCGTAGCCCTCCGTCATTTCAGATGAGTAGTAGTTAGTATTCGTGCTACGTTTGTTGGCCTGCGTCAAGGCGTAGTGTGCGGTAGCTAACTAGTATTTATCTGCTTATGCATATGATGCAGATTGGATTAGGGTAGTCGTGCGACTTTGTTGGCCTGCGTCAAGGGTCGTACGGGTGGGTTTAATTCAATCAGGAAATGACGGGTTGAACTTGACTAGCGCACTATGGTTTGTTGGCCTGCGTCAAGGTCATAGCACGCTAGGGGCAAAAGATTATCGGGAATTTCAAGTGTTGAAATTTGCAATGAGATTGCATACCTTCTATGAGATAGTTGGATCCCGATACCCACTGCGAGTAAGAGTTACTCCTGGGAGAGTTTTACACATTGCAATTAGCCGATCAAGTAGGTGTCTAGAAAGGTGTTAACGAGGTTACGCCTCTGGGAAAACGAGGTTTACATTAATTAGGTTCGTGCGAAAGCACGGGGGACCTCCCTCAAAGTACCGACACTGGCCTGGCTGAAAGATTGGCGAACTTGTAGTGTGTAATTAATCCCGGCTAGTCTTTCCTTTTAGGGTTTGGAGGAAGATTTGATAAAAAGCAGTGGGAGCCATCCTGATTAGATAAGATAATAACCAATCTGATCTTGCACGAGCTTACGCTAAAGTGTTTTCTTCTCTCTCTCTCTCCAGGTAGCGACCAGTTCATGCCTTAATCAAGATAATAATATGGATGTATTGACCGAACCCGCATGTTATACTGTGCTGGGGAACGTTGGTTCCGTTCTTTCTTATAAGAGTTATAGGAATGAACAGGATATAGGGGAATGCCCGGATTCCTATGCCACCCGAATGAAGAAAGTACATGTTGATGCATTTTCTTCGGGTGTGTTCGTTACTGAGAACTGTTTCTCCATTTGCTCTACGTCCTGGGTATTAGATACCGGGTCAGGATCCCATATATGTAATCAGTTACATGGGCTAAGGAAAGGTAGAGAACTTGGAGAAGGTGATAAAGACATTAGAGTTGGAAATGGTGCAATTGTTGCAGCTAAGACTGTCGGGGAATATCACCTTGTATTACCAACTGGTGATACATTGGTTCTGAACGAATGCTATTACATGCCGAACCTGATATGCAACATTATATCGGTTTCTTTATTAAGTAAAGAGGGATATAATTTTGTATTGCAGGACAATGTTATGAACATTTTCCATGACCAAAAGTTGGTTGGATCAGGCACGTTGTGCAATGGCATTTATGTTCTAAATCAATCAATGGTTCTGAGCATAACAAACACACACAAGAGGAAGAGTTCTGAACTCAACGAATCCTTCTTGTGGCATTGTAGACTGGGCCACATCAATGCGACACGACTAGCTAAGTTGCATAAAGATGGATATTTAAATCCGTTTGAATTTTCATCTTATGACACTTGCCAGTCATGTCTCAAAGGCAAGATGACCAAAACTCCGTTTACGGGACACGGAGAAAGAGTTACCGAACCCTTGGGACTGATACATAGTGATGTATGCGGTCCCATGTCTACACATGCCAGGGATGGTTCTCCGTACTTCATTACATTCACTGATGATCTCTCTAGGTTCGGGTATGTGTTCTTGATGAAACACAAATCAGAAGCTTTTGAGAAATTTAGGGAATATAAACAAGAAGTTGAGAACCAAACCGGAAAAAGTATTAAAATCCTACGATCTGATCGAGGAGGAGAATACTTAAGCAATGAATTTCTGGACTTCCTAAAAGAGAATGGGATTCTCTCTCAGCTGACTCCTCCATATACACCACAGCACAACGGTGTATCAGAACGGAGGAATCGCACCCTATTAGATATGGTGCGCTCTATGATGAGCACAGCTAAGTTACCTATTTCCTTCTGGGGATATGCACTGGAAACAGCTGCAGACCTATTGAATATGGTTCCCACCAAAACCGTGCCGACCACTCCATATAAGATATGGAAAGGAAAGAGACCATGTCTTAATTATGTTAAGATATGGGGTTGTCCGGCCTATGTAAAAACGCAAAATCCGGACAAACTCGCGGCAAGGTCCATTCTGTGTAAGTTTATTGGATATCCCAAACATTCGCGAGGGTATATCTTCTACCACCCTGAGGAACAAAGAGTGTTTGTTTCTCGGCATGCCACCTTTTTAGAAAAGGAATTTCTTGAAAAAGATATTAGTGGTCATGAGGTAGAACTGGAAGAGGTTCCAGCTGCAGAAGCTACAACAGAAGATATGGTGGAACCAGAGGATTCCGTAGTTCCCGATGAACCCCAGCCACTCCGCCGATCTAGTAGGGTTCCTCGCCAACCTGAGAGATACTACGGTTTTCTCATGGATGGTGGGAGCGAGGATTGCATCATGGAGGATGATGACCCAACTAGCTTCGAGCAGGCCATCACGAGTAGGGACTCAGTGAAATGGCTGGATGCTATGCGGTCCGAGATGGAATCCATGTACACCAACAAAGTATGGACTTTGGAAGTTGCTCCTGAAGGGGTAAAACCCATTAGGAGCAAGTGGATCTTCAAGAAGAAACTTGGTGTAGATGGGAAAGTGGAGACTTTCAAAGCTAGACTTGTAGCAAAGGGTTTTCGTCAAAGACCAGGTGTGGACTATGACGAAACCTTTTCTCCAGTGGCTATGCTTAAATCCATCCGGATCATGCTTGCCATTGCTGCCTTTCATGACTACGAAATCTGGCAAATGGATGTTAAGACCGCCTTTCTAAATGGTGATTTAGAAGAGTGCGTGTACATGACTCAGCCAGAGGGCTTCGTAGACAGTGGGAGCAGCGGGAAGGTGTGCAAGCTGCTTAAATCCATTTATGGATTAAAGCAATCATCGCGGAGTTGGAACATCTGCTTTGATGTCGTTATCAAAGAGTTTGATTTCGTCAAAAATCCAGATGAACCTTGTATCTACAAGAAGGTGGCAGAGAGTAAGGTTGTCTTCCTCGTATTGTACGTGGACGACATACTCTTGATAGGAAATGATATTCCTATGCTGCAAGCGGTCAAGCTTTTCTTATCACAAAGATTCTCAATGAAAGATCTTGGTGATGCCTCCTGCATATTGGGAATTAGGATCTATAGAGATAGATCCAAACGGATTTTGGGATTGTCCCAATCCAGGTACATTGACACCATACTAAAGAAGTTTAGTATGGAAGAGTCCAAGCGTGGGTACTTGCCCACGATCTCTGGAGTCACTCTCTCCAAAGAGATGTCTCCCAAGACTGATTTGGAGAGAGCTCGCATGCAAGGGATACCCTATGCTTCGGCAGTAGGCTCTATCATGTATGCGATGCTATGTACCAGACCCGATGTAGCATACTCACTAAGTGTAGTGAGAAGGTATCAAGCTGATCCTGGAGAGAGTCACTGGACAGCTGTGAAGAGCATTCTCAAGTACTTACGAAGGACTAGAGATATGTTCTTGGTGTATGGTAACGGAGAGCTCCAAGTGGAGTCCTTTACCGATTCGAGCTTCCAGAGTGATAAGGAAGACTCTAAGTCGCAGTCGGGCTTTGTCTTTACCCTTTACGGAGGGGCGGTTAGCTGGAAGAGTTCCAAGCAGGAAACCGTGGCAGACTCGACGATGGAGGCTGAATACATCGCTGCCAACGATGCTGCCAAAGAGGCTGTCTGGATCAAGAAGTTCATTACTGAACTTGGAGTGGTTCCATCCATTGAGCATCCAATACCTTTGTATTGCGATAACAATGGAGCGGTGGCTTTGGCCAAGGAACCCAGGTCCCATCAGCGGTCCAGGCATATTCTGAGGCGGTATCACCTGATCCGGGAGATAGTTGATCGCCGGGAGATCGAGGTCAGGAGGGTTGACACGAAGAACAACACGGCGGATCCACTCACGAAAGCCATTCCCCAGATACAGTTTGAGAGACTCTTCGGGATGCTCAGTATGAGATACTACAGCAGCTGGCCCTAGTGCAAGTGGGAGATTGTTAGTTGTATGTATGCCCTAGAGGCCAGTATTGTACAGATTATGTATATTATATTGGATGCTTGGAGATGACTTTCTTGCTCGACATGATAGTATGTTATCTGGTTGCTCTTTATCTTAACATGTACACTTGTCTCTTTATACTGTCTTATAGTTACATGTTGGTAAAGCCCTTAGGATGTGTACTTGACTACCTGGACTATGATGCAGATCATACTAGTGGGGACATGGTAGTCCATAAGTACATCCTTCAAGGTCCCTAGTCGTGGCTATATCGAGACGGGGCATCGATATACCAGAGTAGACTAGCGTATACGCTTCTCGACCCATGTGATGGGCGATGGATGATCCCATATCCATTGGTGTTTGACATCAGAGATGGTATACGGGTGCGCAGTGGAGACTGGGTACACTGGACGGACTCGTCAAGAACTCCCAGATGGTATTATACCTCACGTCAGATGGCAGTTCTCAGGTGACACTTGTGCAGGTTAGTCTGTAGACCCGAGATCGTCATAGAGTCTTGTGTGATTCCCACTGTGCTTTGATCTCCACCTTACCACGTCCATGAGGGCGTGCAAAACGGTGGTCTTTGGGCACAGTCCCGAGTCACATGGAGGCAATGAGCGATAGGAGGGGTTTCGTCTCTCCCGGTATTGGGGGTTGATGTTGCACTGTGCTTGATTGGCCGTAACAGGGAAGTCCCTGGCCAGGGCTGATCAGAGATTTGCTGGTAAGTGTTACCAGTAGTTTCTCGACCCGTTATGAGCCTCACATCGGCATGACTTATCGAGTATTGGGGTCTGACGTTTACCACCCCTAGACTTGATATGCGACATATCAGACGAAGAGACCGGACTGTACGGTAAGTGTTACTGGTTGAATTCACAGGAGTGTGAGCGGGCAAGCTCGTCGATCTTCTGATCGCTCAATACCCGGATGGCCGTTACGTTTAGCAGACCGCTTGCGGCTTGTGGGTGCTTGATATGATCATCATCTGCTACCGGCGTATTGACGAGTCTTTAGAGTCCTACACAGAGGTTTCCTGGTTCAAGCGAAACAAAATAGGAGCGCATATGAGATATGTGCAGGACCGAGAATAATGCGTGTATGTGATACCTCATTTCATTCTCACGATATATGTATCGAATGGTTATATTCGATATAACCTAGTTATCGAATCGAAGATCGATTCGATAAGCCGATACATTGAATACTAGTCGGTCATGTGCGACATGACCGGATCATTGAATCAAGTGTTGATTTAATGATTTAATGTATAATTATATATTTGATATATTACTTTGCATTAACCAGTATTGGTTCACTTTAAACGGATTTTTCTCACTTGGATTGCACATTGTATATGTGATATACTTTTGTGCACTTTTTTGTATCATGTTTGATGATACTTGATCATATGGTTAAGTGAATAGAATTAAACCATGGTTATTATGATAATTAGGGTTTTGCATATTTATTTATTCATTTATTTGTTTATTCATTTATTTGGATAAGTTTTAAAGAGAATGGTGGCTTTCTTTTGTCATTAGTTGAAGCTTCATGAAGCTTTGACTTCTTTGACCATTCTTGTCTTCTTGCTTAACCCTAACCCACTTAATTCACCATGGTTTATTCTCTACACTTAACCCTAGTTTAAGTTATGATAAGTATTGTTTTTCTATTTCTTTTTAAATAAGACTTATCATAACTAGCTCATCATCTTCTTCTTCAAGCTTGCTACAACAATGGCAACTTGAGTTTTAGTGAGAGAAATCCAAATCTAAAGTGAACCCATCTCCTATTTCTTCATCCTCTACCTATTGCCAAGTGGTTTTAGGTGTTTTCTTCACAAGTTTCACTTCTTGGTGAAGTCGGAGCTTGAACTAGTGCAACCTCGACGTAGATCGTCTTTGACATGAAGCCGACGACCTTGCTCGCCCGTTTTCCCGATGAACCCGACGAATGAGTCGAGGATTCATGATGGACAGTGAGGGCATGACCACGTGGAGCTAAGGAGGTGGAAATCCGGATCTACAAAGGTTGTAGCATCTAACCTATAGTTAAATAGTTAACTAGTTTTCCGTTTCGCCTAAACATCTAGTCTAAGATCCGTAGTCTAGGGTTTCTCGGCACCATTTTTTTAAAAATTGGCATGTTCGATGCCTTGTGAGACCTCACTAGAGTGCCTAGGAACCCTACAGTGGTATCAGAGCCTAGCTAGAGCCTTAGGCGAAGTCTAGACGGAATTTGAAGTCCGATCGAACCCGAAACCGCAATTTTTACACGCTCTCTGGACTTTTTATGAAAACGTGGATTTTTCCAGATTAAAAATGCCTAAAAAATTCAGCAGGAAGATCTAAGAAATCTGGTGAAACACGAGATCATGAGGCCTCTAAACAGCCGCGGTTCCGCCGCTGACTGTTCACTTTGCTCAATTTTGTTTGCACAGTAATTCTTCTTCTCTGGTGCTGAGTTTTATGGGAATTTTTAATAATTATTCAAGAGTTGAATTTTCTGGGATGCTTTGGGGATTCGGTGTTTCGATCGGGGTATCAAATTTTGTCTTTGTGGCTTTCCGGATAAATTTTAGAATATGTTAAAAAGTTCGACCGGATATAAATACCCAATTTTTCCCCTGTCGGGAAATTTCCAAGTGTTGGATTTTTCCGTAGTTTAACGACGTTCTAAGTAGTGCAAGTAACGCGATGGACCCTCTAGAAGACAACAAACCTTAACTCGATTATGTGACCGTCTTGAACTGCCCTTTGAACCTTCAGGTTTGGGGCAGTACGGCGTGCCACATGTGAGGCGTTGGCTTGACCCTTCTACGGCTGGACCGTCGGTACTGAGGCACGAACTGAATGTTGTTAGGCTTAATTTCATGTGTTGAGCTGTATCGGGAAAACTTGGGTATTCGACTGTTCGATCGGAAAGTTTAACATTTTCTGTTTATCTGGAATGTGATACAATAATTGAAATTCACAAACAGTTATGTGATAACTGAATGAATGTTATAAATCTAGCGGTTTAGTTTCACTTTATATTGAAAAGTGTTTTCGATAATGAGACTAAAATGCGGGGTTTATACTGTTAGGCATGTGATGTCTAAAGTAGTTGCGGATTCCAATTGTTGTAGTTTTACACTTTCTTTTCTGTGACCGTAAGTGTAGTATGTTCATATCGCCGGTTTCGTTGCTATACGTCAACGACAATTGGGGTATGCATACTTACTTACGTTGATGACATGTGATGTTATGTGTTGCTGGATATGTTATATTGGATCGTCGTATTCGAATAGCCGGGGGTTTTTATGTGAGATGAGTGTTTTCCATTTTCATTCATGTACAAACTTGTATGTAATATTCTTTTATTTGGGGCACTTCCAGGTAGCGGAAGTTGTCACCTTTTGTATATTATTTACTTTTCCGCATTAGGATAGACCCAAGGAGGGGAGCATTTTCTGTTTATCTGGAATGTGATACAATAATTGGAATTCACAAACAGTTATGTGATAACTGAATGAATGTTATAAATCTAGCGGTTTAGTTTCACTTTATATTGAAAAGTGTTTTCGATAATGAGACTAAAATGCTGGGTTTATAACTGTTAGGCATGTTCATATCGCCGGTTTAAACTGCTCTTTTAAATGAATCCAGTTTAAAAATATATCATGCGATTCCCAAATCTCCAAAATTAAGCCAGAATCATCTATGTATGTGCAAATATGAATGTATGCAAGTATAAGTGTACAATATGTATGTATGCAAGTATGTCATGCAAGGAGTCATATCCTGATGTAACAGTCCTACTGTGTAGTGACATGACAATTATCGATGATGAAGTGTGTGAGCCAGTAAGCAGGTGTACGTGGAACATACGCATCATCGATAATGGTGCTGGTGTCCTGACAGCATGGGTTTAATATAACAATAAACACATTAAACATGCAATGTGATGCGAATTACAAGAATATGCGGAAAATGAATAATAAACGCAACAGTGAAGAATCTACATCAATATATATATATGTCATACAGTTTTTGCATTTGAAATAACACGAATCGTGGTGTTTAGAAAAATAAGGGCTATGGTGTTTTTAAGAAAAATGTGTCTTTTGAAAATATCCGTAGAATCCCTTGGCCTGTCTTTAAAATACTCGCGATTCGTTAATTTTGAAATAGGTATAACTCGGGTCTTGTCTAACATCAATAAGTAAACTACAGGACTAATCGAAAGGTAAGGAAACCACCTAAATCTGAGTCGATACATATCATTATAATAGTCGGTGATCCCGCCACAATAGTATCACATACGATACAATATATATTATGACATCCTCGAGTCAAGAGTGCGGATCTATTATCAATATATAGCTCGTACGTAAATCCGTCGTACGGCATCCCAAATCTGGGTACGGGTCAAATATCACATTCATCTCATTATTCATCTGGTATCCATTATCATCATATCCTGTATTTGGGGTACTGATCTAAGTCTAGTACATACTGATACCATCTATATATATATATATATGCATGTTTGAAAACACACGCCTAATGGCCCACTATAATCTCACGTCGTATCTCGTAATACGAATCAAAACATATCACCGATCTCATAGCATTATGCCCAATCTCATCGACTCATCTCCAAAATACCATATACAATCCTCATCATCCATGTGTAGGTGTACGTATATATATACATAGTCTCATACATATGTGTGTATATATATACATATCCCCATACACGCACAAGTAAAACAAAGTAAGCATGTGTGTGCGTGTGGGTGTAAACCTCATTCTAGGGTTCGTGACTAAACTAACTAACGACACTATCATCCAAGTACACTAAATCTATCCATAACTCCCAAAGTCTATCTAGATAATCATAATTCCACAATAACATATAAATATATCCATATAATATATACCATATACTATTTTACGAACTGCGGGGGTGCTATACGCCATCCACCCGACTTCCCCTGTAGATATAATCTACTCACCTTGATCTTCGCTTGCTGGAGTCGATGACGCCATGCTCATCCTCGTCGTCTCGAAGTCCACATGAGGGTATCTACAATTTCCAATGTGTCATATAGTATCAAGAATCGAACATGAAAGCCAAAACGGCATGCGAATCGCTTATAGGTTAGAACCTATAGCCTATGCCTGCAAAACCATCAAACAACCTATGTCGTTAACGTACAAACACCAGAAGACGGAACACAAAAACAAATACCAAATCCCAAATTAAAATAAAGTCGCAAAACAATGTAGCAACTCAAGAAAATGGTCCCAGATTTTACCCTAGGTCAAATTAGCCAATTTTGCATATATGGAGGGTCTATTTTACAGATAAAGGAGCCACAGAACAAACACGGACCAAAATGACCCTACCCTGGCCTCAAATTGTAGCCAGGAAGAATAAATCTGTGGCCCGGCAGTGGGGTTAGGGTCCAGGGTTTTGGGTATAGGTTCTAGGTTGCCTACTTGTGTCTCTGTATTTGCTAAATATTTTTCAGGTATCCCGGGTGATAGCAGATACCAAAATACATCACAATTTCCATAAAATCTACCGATGTCGAGCTTTCTAAGTTTGGGTTTGGGGTTCTATTCTCTGTTTTCAGTCCATTTTACAATCCCTATAGGGGTTTAAGGTCACTATTAAACCTCAATTTCACCTTTGGATTCAATTCAAAACCCTAAGCTTAACTTGGAATTTTCAAAGCTCACAAAACTAAACAATATCGATTCTAAACTTATATGAATGTTAAAGGAAATGAAATACAACTCTAATGGTAAAGGAATTACCTCATTTGACAACTCAAGAACTTTCTTGAGTTTTCCCAAGTGCTCAAAATCAAATTTTGCTTGAATCTCCATACTTGTAGTGAGCTAATGCATGTTTTTTGTGAAAAAGAGATGAAGTTTTGAGTTGTTTTAGGTGTTATAATAAAGAGGTAGAGGAGGGGGATGATGTGTGCTGCCATGGGATGAAGGAAGAAGAGAGAATGAGGAAGATGATGAAGGGAACAAAGAGATATGGTCCAAGGTTGACCCCTCACCTCTCTCTCTCACCCATACCTTATTGTTTATTCCATTTTCTTTTCTTTTCTTTTCTTTTGTTACCTTTTCTTTTCTTTTCTCTTTAAATTAGAACCATGCATGATAAATGAGAAAAGCCGTGTTAAAATGTAACAAGTGTAAAATAACATGGTGCATGTCATGAAGTCTAAACGCGCTTAATGCACGATTAGCGATATTTAATCGCGATTAGCATTAAATTAGTATATAATAAACCATAAAATTTCATAATTTGCATAAATCACATAAAACACCCTCTTTTTAGTAATTTCTATAATTTTCCAAGTTTTTCCCAATTTATCGGTATTTAATTATACCGAAATATTAAAATATTCAATATATTTATTATTTAATTATAAAAATTCCCAAAATAATATTTCATTTTTCTGAAATGTTACACTTAACTAACGACAGAGCGGGGGCTGGACTAGCGCAGGTGCAAAACATATACAACATTTACTAGTATATATATAACAATATATAATAATCGCTCTAGGTTTGATAAATGCAGCATCACAGATAAGCGATAAGCATCACAGAAAAATACAGATAATCTGGGAGCCCCGGGTTTCATTTATGCCGCAAGTGAAACCCGACATTCCCCGGGTCGTGTGGATAGCCTGTGCAACGAAAACCTAGACCCCTACAAGCGCGGCAAGTCACCCGCCAAAACCAGAAGTGAGGCAACCCCTTCATCAAAGTGAATGGGCCATCCGGCACTTTATGGAATCCGGTAACTTGAACACCCCTCCTTGGGTCAACCTGTACACCCTACGAGTGCGGTGAATAGCCCGCCAATTCTAAAGTGAGGCCCCCTCTGTCTCAACGCCATGAGATGCGGGCCCGTTGCCCTCCAGAACCCGGCTATCCGTGCACTCCATCGCAGGGTAATCCTAGTACATAAAAGAAAAGTATGTACAACGGTGACATCGAACTCAACCCGGTCGTGCCCCAAATAAATAATATACAAGCATGAAGTGATGGCAATTGTTCGATCGAAAATAATGCAATCTGTAACACATCAATTTCCTCATTATTCTACTCATCTAAGGATAGTTGATATAAATATAACACATATTTCCAGTTTGTCTGGAAAATACTAATTACCCCGTGTTATGTATATATTCATCATTCTTTATAGGAAATTGTGTGTTTATTACTTCATGCATGATATTATATATCTCGACACATTTCAGTGAGATTTTGTGCAGAAAATTATTCAGGTCAAAGAACCGGAATCACAAATTTGCCGATAAAACGCAGCAAGTCAAAGACTGCAAATCTGGCAGAAACCAAGAAAGGATATTAAGATTCAAGATATCAGAAGAAGACCCTAAAGCCAAAACCAAACAACTGCATAAAACCCATTCAGAGATCTCACTAAACGGTCGCGGAACCGCGACCGATCCGCCGCGGATCCCCGGTCGATTTAGCTCATCGGCGGTCTGCACTTTTTCCAGAGGCCCCCTTATAACTTCCAAGCTTACTCAAGACGTTTCAAACTCCCTAGATTTCTCCAGAAGCTTCCCTACAACAGCCAAGCTTCCTTTGCAAGCTTGATACCTACCTAGCTTCCTGTGCAAGCTTCATAACAACCTAGCTTCTAGTGAAAGATTGGGGAGACTATAAAAGGAGACTTAGGGCTTCATTCAAAAGGTTGTTGTTCATTGTTACAAAATCCAAAATCAATACAATTCAAGTTGAGTGACACAACTTGAGCCAAATCAAGATCCATTGAAAGCAAAATCAAACGACAATCGAAGATCCTCTATTGCAACGCCCATCATCATCCGAGCAAGAGATCCACGATGATCCGCAACTCACGACGATCGAGCCACGCAAAGATCAATGACAAATTCCCTTTCAAAGGAGTGAGCTAGAGCTAGTCTTGTAAACTCGAGTGAGAGGTGTAATTTGAAGGAGATCTAAATAAAGGTGATAATTGTAATTCTCGCTTTCTATACATTCTCGCATTATGAAATTCTTCGTTCTTGATTGTTTCATTATGATGCGTGAGTAAATTCTCCGCTTGTGGAGAATTCGAGAGAATTTATAGATCTAATGATGATCAAATCTTAATACTAATCTTAAGTCTTATGAGATTTGTGAACCTTAGCAAAAAGAATCGTTGATGACCTAATTTGGAGCGAGATCACTTCTTGATTATTTTGTTGCAAATTAGGGATCAAATAATTGATGATTTTCTTTGCTAGAGGTTAGATCCGAATGATTATGATTGAAAAGACAAGGGATAGTGAAGGAGAAACCCTAGTTTCTTCAATTGATCCCTAGTCTTCATTCATCATCATCGATCTAGCTACAAATTATCAATAAATAAAATTATGAATTATTAGATTCATCATTAGCTATTAACTCAATCGAATCCTACAAGCTATTCTTCATAATCTTGATAAATCAAATTGATATTGGATAAATTCATAAATTCTTGATTCTTGAATGTTTTCTAGATGTTTCTTGAAAATCAATTTCACAAATCTTGAATCATTTTTTTACTATTTTTCTTTCAATTCATCTAAAACAAGATCAATCAAAACACGAATCTTTGTGGACGATCCGTGCTCACTAACAAGCGCTACAAGTGACACCGTTATTGATTACGGTTTACAAAATTCTTTGATTGTGAACACTTGACATTTTATCACAATTTAAACGATCAATCAAACGGCGCCGTTGCCGGGGATTGCGTGCTATTTTGGTCGTTCTTGTTATTTGAGTTGAAAATTATTTTATTCCATCAAAAATTTCAATCAAAATCGTATCAAGTGCTTAACGATTAGTGTGGGAATTTTACAAGGAAATCTGGAATCTCTGCATCAAGGGGAAAAATATTCAGAGCATTATTTCTGAGACATAGGAGCACAGGGAGCATCTGTACAAAATTTTGTGCAGAGAACTGTTCATTCCACCGCGGAAGCGCGGCATTATGCAGGTTTTCGCGGCGGATCCGCGGTGATCTTGAGGAATCAGAGCTCCATTTCTCTGTGGTAACTTCTATACTTTCTTATCTCTTCCCTGCTCTGTCCAATAACCATTTTTCTGTAGGATTCTTTGCAAAAATTCTCAGCGCGGCTAAAAGAAATTTGTTGCGTGTTTTGAAAGTGGTTGTTTGCATATTTTAACATGGAAATTAAGGGGCAAAGACCAAATTCAGATTAGGTAGGGATTTCATTACCTTTCCTAAGCCCCAAAAATCACAAACTTGCATCCACATCACCCTCATTAACTAAAAAAATATCTAGACAAGACTCTAAGGATCGTCGTACTCAATTAGGATAGAAGGAGGTCGTGGGTAATCTATTTCTTATCCGCATTTCTTTTGTGGCGTCTAAGGTAAGTGTGTCTAAGGCAAGTGGTTACTTAATTAGGCCCACTACTTACGTAGTGGAGAACCTCTCACTTACCTGGCACTTACCTGGCCACAGAAGGGATAAAGAGGCAATAGAGGATTTATCCTGCGATTTGTCTTCTGGAAGTCTAGGAGCGGTCTAGAGACTTGACCTAGGTGACCATTAGATCTAGGGTTACTTGTGCTTTGTGATTTGATTTTTTTCAAAAATCTGTCTTTTTCAAAACCAAACACCAAACCAACTTTTTCTCTAATTATCACAAACGCTGCCACTTGTGCTAAACCATTTAGTGTATGCTCGGCTGGATACGGGATTCTAGTGCCCGTCTAGTCCGTGTTTCTCCTATCGACTCCGAAGTCGGTATTTCTACATCTACTTTTTCTTCACCCACTACTACACCCACTTCAATGGACGGATCTCCATCGAACTTCTTTAACACCACTCTGCCACCGTCCGCAGGTGTGCAAAATCCACCCCGCATTTCTCTCCAAGAGAGATGCTACCATATTTGAGGTCCTCTTTCTACCTGTCTTTCCATTCCGCCAGCCAATGGGGACAATTTCGAAATCAAACCTCAATACATCAATCTTTTACCCAAATTTCACGGTCTCGAGTCTGAAGACGCATATGTTTTTATTACCAAATTTGAAAACGTATGCGCTATGATAGGCACTTCACAGCTTTCTATGGATGCTATGAGATTATGTCTTCTCCCATTTACTTTGTGCAATTTAGCCGAGAAGTGGCTTTATAACACAGCCGCACATTCTATTTCAAACTGGGATGAATTCGTCGTAGCTTTCCTAAAGAAATTTTATCCCAATCATAAGACATCCCGAGTCCATAGCGAAATAAATCAATTTACTCAGCTTCCCAATGAACCATTTTCGAAGTGTTTTGAACGTTTCAAGGATCTGTTAGTTCAATGTCCTTATCACAGAATCCACCGATGGGATCTGTGCAGAATCATATATGAGGGCATTAATCCTATAACAAAATAGAATCTTGAATCCATGTGTCAAGGAAACTTCATGTCTAAAGACGATGGTGAAGCTTGGAAATTTTTAGAAGATTTCGCTGAAAATTTTTTACAGTGGAAGAGTGTAAGTCAACCATCGTCTAGGGGTGGTATCCATCAACTAGATGTTTCCATAGGAGTTAGAGCTGAAATGGAAGCAATGCAAAAGAAATTCAAAGTTATGGTACACAAATTTTTATTAGCCTCCCTAAATCCGATGACACTCCCCAAAACTGTCTGTGGATGTTGTTCTGATCCATCACATTTGACGGAAGAATGTCCATTGAATTCTCCGTTTCAAGGTCAAGAGCATACTAATGCTGCTTTCCAGCAAAGACCTAGAAACGATCCGTATTCTTCCATTTATAATCAGGGTTGGAGGAATCACCCTAATTTTCCTTAGAACCAACACCAAACTCAAAACACGGTTCTAAACCAAAACAACTTTCAAAGGGTCCTTCCACAACAACAGCAACCACTACAACTGACTCAGCACCCCTATCAATCAAAAAACTTTCAAAATCCGGTCAACACTTCTACACCGCATAATTCTTTGCAATTGACCGGTACTGATGACTCCTCTTCACTCACACAACGATGAATTTGATTCTGAAAAATTTCATGCAAGTTTCGGCTGAGATAAAGTCTTCTGTCGATAATATCCAGAAAGACTCCGCCTCACACGGTGAGAGTATTAAATCGATGGAAGCACAAATTGCACGAATAAATGCCGAAATGAGTGCTAGAGAGAAAGGGAAACTTCCGTCTCAACCCCTACCGAATCATGGGCATTCACAACACTACAATGTGAATGCCATTACAACGTTGAGATCTGGAAGAGTGCTGAATAATCAAGTCAGTGAAGAGATTGATAATCATGATGAATCTATCAATAACACACCGGCTTTCACTTCCACTTCCACTTCCACGTCTACTTCTGACCCTTGTTCGTCTACCCCACCACCTTCTTGCGAGCCTATTCTTCGTTTTCCTCAATGCTCGAACCCTCAGCATACCCCTTCTAGTCCACCAAAGACGATCCCCACTCCTATTCTGGGATCAGTTCCACACACAACACCTTCTCCAATGTTGGATCCAGCTATTATTTCTAAAGTTCCTTATCCGAATCGGTTAAGGGGAAACAAATTAAGTCCACATATGGAGAAGATTATGGAAATGTTTAAACAGGTTAACATCAATATCCCTCTCCCAGATGCTATTCAACAAGTCCCGTCTTATGCAAAAAATTTTAAGGACTTGTGCACTAGGAAGAGAAAGACTCAAGTGTCCAAAATGGTCTTCATGACAAATAATGTTAGCACTGCTTTTACCCCGCAGTTACCAAAGAAACGTAAGGACCCTGGATGTCCTACAATATCGATTTCTATTGGGAGTAAAAACATCAACCATGCTCTACTTGACCTTGGCGCAATTGTGAACCTGCTTCCATATTCGGTTTACGAGAAGTTAGGGATTGGAGAGTTGAAACCATTTCATTGCACTCTCCAAATGGCAGACCGATCAATCACCAAAGCTAGGCGTGAACTAGACGATGTGTTGATAAAAGTCAGGGAATTTCTATTCCCTGTGGACTTTATTGTTCTCGATACACAACCTATAGCGAACCCACAGAACCAAATTCCGGTGATTCTGGGTCGACCCTTCGTTGCCACTTCCAATGCTGTCATTAATTGTTGAAACGGTTCTATGAACCTATCTTTTGGAAAAATGACAATTGAACTGAACATTTACAAAATTGGAAGTCAGTCGTCTAAACCATCTGCTCACATTCTTGATGTTTGTTCTGTCCACAAGATAGCTCCCGAAACCTGTGAAGTTGATGATCTCAACGACATTAGCACATCAATGTTTGATCTTACACATCTTAGTGAGGACCCTTTTCCCACTCTTGAGCCTGAACCTTTTGACTCATCACTTTCCGAGTCTGTATCCTTTGCAGGCTACGAGCTTCTTCGTGAATCTGAATGTCATTCTTTTACCTCACCTTCTATTATTTCTCCGCCGACATTAGATCTCAAACTTCTACCTTCTCATCTTAAATATGCATATTTAGATAAGAATGAGTCTTTATCTGTCATCATATCAGCTTCTCTAGCCTCATAGCAAGAGAATGCACTTTTGATGGTATTGAGATCTAATAGTCAGGCTTTTGGTTGAACTATGGCTGACATCAAAGGGATTAGTCCCTTAATTGTTGAACATCATATACATCTGATGGATGAAGCCAAGCCAACCCAAGAACCATAGAGACGGTTGAATCCCATCATGAAGGAGGTGGTAAAGAAAGAAATCATCAAATGCCTTGACAGTGGTATCATTTACCCAATCTCTGATAGCCAATGGGTAAGTATAATTCATGTAGTCCCTAAGAAATCTGGCGTCACGGTTATAACAAATGAGACAAATGAGTTAATCCAGACACGCGCTCAAACTGGGTGGCATGTATATATCGATTATAGAAAACTCAATGTTGCAACGAGAGACCACTTTCCTCTACCTTTCATAGACCAGATGTTAGAACGCTTAGCTGGAAGGGAATATTATTGTTTCATGGACGGATACTCTGGCTATAACCAGGTCCTTATTTCCGAAAAGGATCAAGATAAAACCACATTTACTTGTCCTTTTGGTACTTTTGCTTATAGACGCATGCCCTTTGGGTTATGCAATGCTTCCGCTATATTTCACCGGTGTATGATGGGGATATTCTCGGACATGGTCGAGAATTTTCTGGAAATTTTCATGGACGATTTCTCAATATTCGGAGATTCTTTTGATGACTGCCTATCACATCTTGACGCAGTGCAGGCTTTTATCGGAGATTCATTAAGGATTTTAGCAAAATTGCTAGACGCTTAACTCTTCTCTTGGCCAAGGAAAACCTTTTAGTTTGACTCGGATTGTGAGGCTGCATTTGACTCACTTAAAAACTCACTCACTACAGCCCCCATTCTATCATCTCCAGATTGGAACCACCCGTTTGCGTTTATGTGTGATGCATCAGATTTTGCCGTTGGTGCAGTCTTAGGACAGCACATTGAAAAGATACCACACGTGATTTATTATGCAAGTAAGACCCTGAATGATGCTCGAATTAATTATACAACCACCGAAAAAGAACTTTTGGCAGTTGTATTTGCATTAGAAAAATTCAGGCCTTACTTGATTGGCTCACCAATCGTTGTGTACACGGACCACTCCGCCTTGAAACATCTTTTAGCGAAGAAGGATGCTAAAATTAGGTTAATACGTTGGATCCTTCTATTACAAGAATTTGATCTTCTTATTCGAGATAAGAAAGGATGTGAAAACGTAGTAGCTGACCATCTTTCGTGCATCTCTTCTTTACCTGTGACCCTGCCAATTAATGACTCTTTTCCGGATGAACAACTCTTGAACGTATCTAACGAACCTTGGTTCGGGGATACTGTGAATTATCTTGCTACAGGACTTATTCCCAGCGATTGGTCTAAACATGACAAATATCGATTTCTATCCCAAGTAAAACACTTTTACTAGGATGAACCCTATTTGTTTAAGTATTGTCCTGACCAGATCATTCGCAGATGTGTCCCCAATGATGAATTCAAGAGTGTTCTATCTTTTTGTCATGATCAGGCATGTGGAGTTCATTTTGGTCCTCGAAAGATGGCGGAGAAGGTTTTGCAATGCGGTTTTTACTGGCCGACATTGTTCAAAGATGCATTTGATCATTGCAAAACCTGTCCACATTGTCAACACACGGGTAGGATTTCTCGGATAAATGAGATGCCACTTCAACCGATCTTGGTGGTTGAAATTTTCGACGTTTGGGGTATAGATTTTATGGGTCCTTTTCCCAACTCATTTGGGAATTTATACATATTGCTTGTGGTTGATTACGTCTCGAAATGGGTGGAAACTATTCCTTGTCGCACTAATGACAACAGGGTTGTCATTAAGTTCTTAAAAGAAAATATCTTTTCGCGATTTGGACATCCACGTGCTAGCATTAGCGATAACGGGATGCATTTCTATAATTGGTCTTTTGAGACCTTGATGCGGAAATATGCAATCAACCACAAACTTTCCACACCCTATCATCCCCAAACGAGCGGGCAAGCTGAGGTTTCCAACAGACAAATCAAACAAATTTTGGAGAAAACAGTTTCTAAAAATCGAAAAGATTGGTCAACCAAATTAACGGATGCTCTTTGGGCATTTCGTACCGCATATAAAACCGATCTAGGTATATCTCCTTTTCGTCTAGTGTTTAGTAAGGCTTGCCACCTTCCGGTCGAGATTGAACATAAAGCAATGTGGGCCATTAAAGAACTTAATTTTGACTTAAATCAAGCCTGTAACTTTCGGAAGCTGCAATTAAACGAGCTAAGCAAACTCCGCGATGAAGCTTATAATAATGCCATGATAGTAAAGAATCAGACTAAGGTATTTCATGATAAAAATATTTTGAGAAAAACTTTTATACCAGGTCAACAAGTCCTTCTTTACGACTCACGTCTCCATCTTCATGCGGGTAAGCTAAAATCTCGGTGAAAAGGACCATTTGTTGTGCGGTATGTATACCCGCACGGGGCAGTTGAGCTTGAAAATGTTGAAAACGGTACAATTTTCAAAATAAATGGATATAGATTAAAACCGTATTTTTCCTCTGACCCCACGGAGGAGCTCCTGTTTTTACAGGAGCCGCTTTATCTTGACTAAAATTCCTCCGTCTCACCTCCATGTCTTGAAAAATACTGTATCATCTTTAGAATGGATGTGAGTAAATAAGTTTGGGGGAGAATTTCATGTTCATATAATATTGCCCCCGTTAATAAATTTCCTCCCAAGTCTATAGGTTTCTGAGATTTAACAGATGACAACAGTGAGGACACTGTTGTAAACAGCTTTGGGGGAGGTTTGTGCTTATTTACGCATCACTCTGCATATTACTTTGCATAAGTACAAAACATATATAAAAAAATACTTAATATTTAATTTTATAATAAGAGATTAGATAGTGAAAAATTACATCCAAAAGATTAGAAAAATTTAAGAAAACCTAGAAAGTTAGAAGTTTTCTTAAACGAAACTAGTAATAAGTAGTTATGAGCTGTTGTCCCAAGGTTTAGTAAGATAAAAGAAGTCACTAATCTGCGGATAAAAATAAGTCTGAAAAAAGTTCATATTCTAGAAGACAAACATTTGAACGTTGATACCCTACTATATGCACTTACACACGTCTTGAAACTCGGGATAGTAGAGGATACCTTGAAATGCTCTTGTCTAAAAGCCAAAGTATGAAGAAAATTATAAATGAAGAATAAAATATAAAATGGTGTAGAAAAATGAACACCGGTTTTGTAATTACCAAGACAGCAATAAAAAAATATAGCAAGGGTGCTTCATCACCTAGTGCCTTAGACCAACTGGTTTGGAAGTCACTGCTAAGCCTTAGGTGTTGTAAGACGAGGAAAATACTAATACGCCTAATCTGCAAGCACATGAGTAATCGGTCGGTTAGTACCTCAAGAAGTATTAACGGTCACATGAAAAATGTGTGAGCAAATCCATCTAAATATTCACCAATTAAAAAGTACTGAGGTAGATGGACAAGAGTATGATAGCTTGAATTGAATTCTCCAGTGTAGGGATGTTCTTTATACACAATAGGGGTATATGATCAATGTTTGCAAGAAATGTAGGAATGAAGAATAAGGACGATGTTTTATTGAGGGATGATGTGGTTTCTAACATTTTTTCATGACTATTAAGATAGGGTTCATGACAACTGAAAAGCTAGTATAGTTGGAAACTCTGATTTTCAAAGTCTTTCTTTTACAATTCTTATCTTTATATGTAACTTTCACAGTCTTTCTTTTATTATAAGATTTTGTGGGTGCAATCCGCTGAAAACCCTCAGAAGACAACACTCCTCCTACTAGGGACACCTAGAGGTTTAAAGGCTTGTTACACATGCTCAGTGCAATCGTGTTTGCCTACGAAAGTGTGCTAGTTAGTTTTTTCTTTTTCTTTCTGTTCTTCTTTTCTCCTTCATCTGAATAAAAGATGTTTGCTCGAGACGATCAAAATTAAGTCTGGGGGAATTTGTTCAGTCGAAAATAATGCAATCTGTAACACATCAATTTCCTTATTATTCTACTCATCTAAGGATAGTTGATATAAATATCACACATATTACCAGTTTGTCTGGAAAATACTAATTACCCCGTGTTATATATATATATATATATATATATATATATATATATATATTCATCATTCTTTATAGGAAATTGTGTGTTTATTACTTCATGCATGATATTATATATCTTGACACGTTTCAGTAAGATTTTCTGCAGAAAATTATTCAGGTCAAAGAACAAGAATAACAAATTTGCCGATAAAACGCAGCAAGTCAAAGACTGCAAATCTGGCAGAAACCAAGAAAGGATATTAAGATTCCAGACATCAGAAGAAGACCCTAAAGCCAAAACCAAACAACTGCATAAAACCCATTCAGAGATCTCACTAAACGGCCACGGAACCGCGGCCGATCCAGGCCGATCCGTGGCCGATTTAGCTCATCGGCGGTCTGTACTTTTTCCAGAGGCCCCCTTATAACTTCCAAGCTTCCTCAAGACGCTTCGAACTCCCTAGATTTCTCCAGAATCTTCCCTACAACATCCAAGATTCCTATGCAAGCTTGATACCTATCTAGCTTCCTATGCAAGCTTCATAACAACCTAGCTTCTAGTGAAAGATTGGGGAGACTATAAATGGAGACCTAGGCTTCATTCAAAAGGTTGTTGTTCATTGTTACAAAATCCAAAATCAATAAAATTCAAGTTGAGTGACACAACTTGAGCCAAATCAAGATCCATTGAGAGCAAAATCAAGCGACAATCGAACATCCTCTATTGCAACGCCGGTCATCATCCGAGCAAGAGATCCATGACGATCCATGACTCACGACGATCGAGCTACGCAAAGATCGATGACAAATTCCTTTTCAAAGGAGTGAGCTAGAGCTAGTCTTGTAAACTCGAGCGAGAGGTGTAATTTGAAGGAGATCTAAATAAAGGTGATAATTGTAATTCTCGCTTTCTATACTTTCTCGCATTATGAAATTCTTCGTTCTTGATTGTTTCATTATGATGCGTGAGTAAATTCTCCGCTTGTGGAGAATTCGAGAGAATTTATAGATCTAATGATGATCGAATCTTAATACTAATCTTAAGTCTTATGAGGTTTGTGAACCTTAGCAAAAAGGATCGTTGATGACCTAATTTGGAGCGAGATCACTTCTTGATTATTTCGTTGCAAATTAGGGATCAAATGATTTTCTTTGCTATAGGCTAGATCCGAATGATTATGATTGAAAAGAAAAGGGATAGTGAAGGAGAAACCCTAGTTTCTTCAATTGATCCCTAATCTTCATTCATCATCATCGATCTAGCTACAAATTATCAATAGATAAGATTAGAAATTATTAGATTCATCATTAGCTATTAACTCAATCGAATCCTACAAGTTATTCTTCATAATCTTGATAAATCAAATTGATATTGGATAAATTCATAAATTCTTGATTCTTGAATGTTTTCTAGATGTTTCTTGAAAATCAATTTCACAAATCTTGAATCATTTTCTTTACTATTTTTCTTTCAATTCATCTAAAACAAGATCGATCAAAACACGAATCTCTGTGGACGATCCGTGCTCACTAACAAGCGCTACAAGCGACACCGTTATTGATTGCGGTTTACAAAATTCTTTTATTGTGAACACTTGACATTTTATCACAATATAAACGATCAATCAGCAGTCCACATGTCGTACGCTCGTCCCGCGATATCAAATGTACAAATGAAACTAAATTGTACTAATATTGCATCCAAGCTATCCACCAAGACGATTCCGCCACAACACAACACAATACAGAATATCAACGTGAATGTCACGTTCGCAAACCCGTCTAAAAGAACTATAGCAATTAGACAAGTTGTACCGCTCTAATGACATTCACGGTCGCAGATAGTAATGCATGTACTGTAAAACTTTAAACAGTGTAAGAAATATCGACTTCGAAACACCCCGAATAGCCCCCAAACTAATAGATAAAACCATATCCAAACTGGGCTAAACAAGCAATACCACTTAACCAATATTCCAGAGACTAGACCACACCCAAAATACCAAGTCCCAGATGCACTCAAAAACCGACCAGGCCGGATTTTACACCAATGTGGCCGGGTCAAAAGTGATGTTTGCGGTTCGTTTTTGGGGTGCAGCCTAGGTTGTCATCAAGGTAGTCTTCTGCAGTTACTTAAATATTTTTAGAAGACACATAAAATATTGACAGAAACTGGAATACATCGAGGGTTGTTTCGGAGTTGTTTCGGTTTCGATAGTTTAATATCGTCTAAACAACTAGTATGCGGTTAATGGGTTGGCTCAAATACCATGTTGGGTTACGGCAGTGCCCCGGCCTTCAATCCGTGGCCAAATGCGGAACAAAAACTTTTAAAACGGTGCTAACGGAACCCTAATCGACGGATCGTATCATTAACCCTACACTAGTTGTATGTAAAGGAGTTTAAAGAGGTTATACCGAACGATCCGTGTCCTTCGGTCTTCAACCTCTGTCCCAAGCTCCTCGCGGCTTCCTTAATCATGTTTGATCTCCGGTCTCCCCACATCGAAGAAGATCCACGTCGAGAGTTTGTAATATGGGCTCCGACATAAAAAACGAAGCAACTCGAGTATCTAGTATGCTACCCTAGATAGCCAAGATGAAGTAGAGAGAGTTTGTGATTACTTTGTCTCAATACACCCTAGATTTCTCAACACATGAGACATATAAAGTGGAGATTGAAGAAGATGCCATGGGAGAAGAAAGTGTGAAGCAAAGTTTGGCAAAAGAAAAAGGCAAGTGAAGATAATGGTGGCTGCCTATTTTTTTCTAGTGAGTTGTGTGTATGAGTTATTTGTTGTGAGTGTTATATCAATAATAATAAGCAACTAAAGAAAACCAACTCAAGAATAAATATCTCCAAGCTCACAACAAATATCTTACACTATAAATCAAGAATTCATCATGCCACCATGAGTCACAATATGACCTACCACCATGAGTCACACCCATGTGGCATGCATGAACCAAAGCCAAACAATAATTCACAACTTCCACCAATAAACATTTAAAACCCTAAATGTTTAATAGAAAAAGAAATGGCAATCTTCCAAAGTAAACTTATAACGAATTACAAGAATACCCCTCATCCGTATATACATACCCGCATCCGTATTCCGACTGAATACGAATACAACAAGACGAAAATAATCCAACAATATAATACTAGGATCCGGCTTAAACCAAAGCCTACTAGTATTATCCGTCCGATCATGATCCGTGCACAAGTGCACGAATATGATCGAACCCTGCTATAAAACCATACAGCCACCACAACGTTTCGCCCGAAGCAGGGAAACCCTCTGCGTGGGACTCTAAAGACTCGTCAATACGCTCGCAGTGAGTTTAACCATAAGCACGTCAGTGGCACTAGCTGTACGTAACGGCTACCCAGGTATTGAGCGAAAGGGAGGCCGACGAGCAAACTCATCCTGAAACCCTACTGAGCCGGACAATGACAATATCCGTACAGTCCGGTCTGTTCGTCTATGAGTATCGCATATCGAGCCTACGGGGTGGATAAAGTCAGATCCCTAATAACGCGACATTTAGTGTCGGTATGAAGCCCATCACCACCTGAGAAACTATTGATCTGAATCAGTAATTCTCGACTATCTTGGCCAAGGATTTCTGGTGATGGCCAACCGGGCACTCCGCGACATCAACCCCCAATACCTGGAGAGACGAATCCCCTGACGATCCGCTCACTGCCTCCATGTGGCTCGGGGCTGCACCCAACTAAAATATGCTTGCACGACTCCTTTGAGCCGTAGTAGGGTAGTAATCAAAGCACAGTGGGAACTCACACGAGACAAATGACGATCTCAGATCGATAGACTAACCTGTACACACGTCACCAGGGAACTGCTATCTGACAATAGGTATAATACCAACTAGCATGTTGTTCAGACCATAATATTGCATTTATCATTCCCCTATTTCTTATCTTTTTATAAATAAACAGGTACTCTTGACGCACATTTGTTGCATATTACAGGTTACAGGTTTCTGGAGCAAATACAGTGAAAAAGACACAAAACAACAGAAAAAGAGACTTTTGACCAACTATTAGACGGATCCTAGTCGAGCCTAGATGAAGAACAATGCAAGGTCCAAAATGTTAAAGCAAACGGTCAAAAGATACTTACAAGTGTTCACTGAGACATCTAGAGGAAAACCAGAAGCCCAACACAGAAAATACACATAGAAACAGGAAGTCAAGAAGCCCAGAAGAAAGCCCACAAAAGATCAGAACCCAACTCCCTTTATTGGCCGCGGAACCGCGGCCAAACCCTACCTGGCGCCGCAGTTCCGCGGCCATCAAGCGCCCGTGTCGGTGAAGATTTTCTGAGGCGGCGCGACGGTTCAAATGTGAGGATTTTTCGTGGGCAAATCTGTAATTGCGCATGTGCGAGAGCCTGTAGCCCTAGGTTTTCTATTTTCCTATAAATTGTAGTTTTAGATCTGTAAATGGTATGCCTCTTTTCAATCAATAAAATTCAGAAATTCTGCGAATAAATTTCAGATCTGTTCTTCTTGTTTGGAGGGAGCCGTCAACCTAGTAAGTCTTTTATTTCTTTTAATTATAATGTCTTCTCATCCCCTAATGAGCGAGTAGTCTCCTCGCTTGTTAGGGTTAGCCTTAGGGAAAGGGTTGAGAGATGAAATCTCTCACCCCTTTCAATGCTACCTTCACCTAATGAATTAGAACTTCACGCATACGAGCACAACCGCTCCCTGCGGCATCCTACCCTTCAAGGTAACGATGATCCGTAGTATAAAGGGCCGGTTCCGCGCGTTTTCCGTGAAGGTTAGGATAATTACCAATAAAGGTAGGGTACAAATCTAAAGGAAGAAACATCTTCCCAAAAGATTTGTATCCACTTTATTGATAATTAACTTAACACCTAAGAGATCTAAAAAAGGAAGGTATTGAAAGCGGTGAGGAAAAACATTAATTTCCAAAACTTCCCCTAATCCTAACCCTAGCAAGATTCTTAATTAGATTAATTAGATCCAGTCTTTAGATTTTTATAAACCTACCAAAACTACAAATAGAATCAACTCGTTAAAACACTTTAAAGAAATTTACCCGTCTCTGTGGATCGACCCGCACTCACCAGCTAGCTGCGAAGCGACGCCGTTTCTGATTGCGGTAAACTTACAATTTTTGACTTAATCAAATGGCGCCGTTGCCGGGGACGGCGTAATCTTTCTTTTTGTGAATTTTCGGGTTGATATAAATTTTAAAAAATTATAAAAATCTGAAAATATAAAAATATATAAAAAAATCAAATTTGATCTGTTTGAAGGGTGTATCTTTTGGATCTTGCAGGAACGGCGAAGAATCAAGGATCTGGAATTTTACAGAGGGCTAATCAAAATTTGCTACCTAAAAACAGAGAGGAATTGACAGCACAGAACCACAGAATTTTTTTCACAGTGCGATCCCAAGAAGAAGCCGCGCTTCCGCCGCATAAATGTGCCATCCGCCGCGGATCCGCTCTTGAAGTGCCACGTCAGCACACTGAATTTTCTGTGTTTGTTTCTTTTCCTCCCCTCTGCAACCTCCATATCTCTGTCTGTGAAAATTTTCTGCAGGGTTCTTTGCGTAAAGAGTCTTTCTCCCCCTTCTAAATAACAGATTTCTGCAGGTTTCTTTGCGCCGCGCTAAAAAATTCTGATTGCAAGTGAAATTTTATTTGTTTTGCATAATTTAACCGGACTCTAAGGGGCTATATTGACCAAATCCAGATTGGGTGGGGATTTCATCACCCTTCCCAGGACCCCAGAAAACACCTAAGCATTTTGCATCAACCACCTTTAATTAAAAAAGATTAGACTCAGACCTAAGGACAGCGAGCTCAATAGGAAAAGGACTAGGGTAGGCATCGGCCGTTTATCCCAACCGACATTGCGGTGTCTAGGCTAGTGGTTTTTAATTAGGCCCACTGTAGTGGTGGTTCCTTCCCACTTACCTGGCCGTATTTGTCCGTGAAGAGGCGGTTTGAGGTCTATTTCTAGCCCTAGTTAGGAGCTGTCTAGCAGACCTAGGCGACCCTAGATCTAGGCCTGATTGTGCATGTGTGGTTGAGTCAGTTGTGTCACAAGTCCGTTTTCAAAAACTTCTTTGCAAAACTCACACAAAAAAAAAATTAAAAAAAAAAAATCTTTTCAAAACTTGCAACTTGTCGCGAAGAAACTTGAAACTCACTTCCACCACTTCTTCTCACTGACGTTATCTTACCCCCACATTCTGTTTTTCTCTTTTTTCTGACTGCACTACCCTTTAGTGTATGTCATTTTGGACTAGGGATACTAACGCCCTATTAGTCCGTGTTTCGTTGGTACCGACCGACGAACCCTTCGACGAACCCTTCGTCGACGTTCCCTCCATCTCCTTACCTCCATCTTCAAATTCTTCTTTCGAAGGTATGTCGGGACACGACCCCAACTATACCTTACCGACGGGAATGATTCCACCTCCGCCAGGTGCGAATAACCCGAATCTTCCGCCTGTTGTAGCGCCCGCACGAGTTGCGCTCCAGGATCTCTTCTACCCCGTCCGCACTTCTTTACCCACATGTCTTTCACCCCCACCGGCGAATGGGGATAATTTTGAAATAAAACCACACTTCATCAATATGCTGCCTAAGTTTCATGGTTTGGAATCCGAAGATGCATATATTTTCATTAATAAATTCCAAAACGTTTGCGCCATGATGAAGACAACCCAATTAAGTGATGACGCAATAAGGCTAAGGGTCATTCCTTTTACCTTATGTGACCTAGCCGAGAAGTGGCTATACAGCACCGCATCACACTCCATTAGAAATTGGGACGAGTTTGTGAGAGCTTTTCTGAAAAAGTTCTATCCTCATCACAAAACTGCTAGAATCCGAAACGAGATTATACAATTTTCACAGCTTCCGTCCGAACCATTCTGGAAATGCTTCGAGAGATTTAAAAACCTACTTGTTCAATGCCCTCATCATGGGATAGAAAATTGGCAACTTTGCCAAACATTATACGAGGGATTGAACGCAGCAACGTAGCAGTTGCTAGAAATAATTTGTCAAGGTCATTTTCTCTCCAAGTCTAGCGACGAAGCTTGGCAGTTTCTTGAGGACCTAAGTGAGCAAACAATTCAATGGGAGAGTACCAAGACCACATCATCTTCTTCAGTTGGTCAATCTAGGGCAGGCATACATCAAATAGATATGTCAATTGCTATGAAGGCCGAGATGGCCTCACTTATGAAAAAGCTAGAAGCCATTGAGACCAAAATCTCATCGACTTCTCCTGCCCCTACTCTTCCCACACGAACTGTTTGTGCTTGTTGTTCGAACCCATCACATCTAACCGAAGAGTGTCCTTATAATGCACCTATTCAAGGACAGGATCAAGTCAATGCTTTCCAGCAACGACAAAGAAACGATCCGTACTCTTCGACATACAATCAGGGGTGGAGGAGTCACCCAAATTTCGCTTGGAACCAAAATCAACAAGTCCAAGGGAATAACAATTTTCAAAGAGCTCCTCCACAACAACAACAAGCACCCTTACAAACTCAAAACCAGCAACCTTTCCAACAACAACCTTATACAAATCAAACGAACAATTTGGTTCAACCTCATGATGATAAGGTTAGCTCGCTCGAGAAAAGTCTTGAAGCATTTCTCAAGCAAACCACAGAATCCGCAGCAAGATTTGAAAGTTATGTGCAATCTTTAATGAATAACAATGCCTCACACGATCAAAGTATCAAATCTATTGAGGCACAAATTGCACAATTAACTGCTGCGTTGAGCGAGAGAGAAAAGGGAAAGCTTCCATCTCAACCATTGCCCAATCCCGGTCACCCACAAAATGCATATCACAATCACAATGTAAATGCGGTAACCACGTTGAGATCCGGAAGAGAGTTGCAAAATAATGTGGAAACTAGTGATGACATCCCCGCCGGTGGTTCTTCTTCCCCTTCTTCATTTTCTTCACTTCCTTCTTCACCTTTTTCTTTAGAGCCTATTCTCCACCCTTCACACGGCTCTACTTCTTCTGACTCGAACGGACCCATTTCTAACAACACGAACACATCCATACTGGGATCCGTTCCTATTCCACATTCTACTCCACAGACTTTTGACTCGCAAATTTTCAGAATGCACCATTTCCAAATAGGTTGAGTCCTAATAAACCAAATACACAAGTGGAGAAGATTGTGGAGATCTTTAAGCAGGTTAGCATAAATATACCTCTCTTGGATGCTATCCAACAAGTCCCTTCATACGCGAAAATCTTAAAGGGCTTGTGCACCTCGAAGAGAAAGGCATCTCAAGTACCCAAGAAAGTGCTAGTGGCTAGTGCAGTGAGCAATGCTATTAACCACCATCAAACCTTACCCCAAAAACGAAAGGACCCCGGCTGTCCTACTATTTCAATCACAATTGGGGATAAGCAAATTAATCGTGCACTTTTAGATCTTGGGTCTAGTGTTAACCTGATTCCTTACTCCGTGTACGAACAATTAGGGGTTGGAGAGTTGAAACCCACTCGTTGCACTCTCCAAATGGCTGATCGATCAATCACCTATCCAAGGGGTCAACTAGAGGATGTGTTGATCAAAGTCGGGGAATTCATATTCCCCGTTGATTTTATCGTTATGGATACACAACCTGTTGTTAACCCAAGAAACCAAATTCCGGTGATTCTTGGTCGACCATTTTTGGCCACTTCCAATGCCATAATAAATTGTCGCAATGGCTCCATGACTCTATCCTTCGGAAAGAGGTCTAGTGAGTTCAATATTTATAAGATGGGAAGTCTGCCCCCCGTGCCTAAAAATAGTACACGAGAAGTTTGCTCTATTCACGAAATCACGCAGGAGGACTGCGAGCTTGAAGGATTTCTATTTGATGAAAACAGTTTTGACGCCACTAGTGCGTCCCTCCTTGAGCCTACTACCGTTGACACAACCGATGCTGATTATCAATGTTTCACTTTTTCGGATGACGACGACTCACAGCCCGAATATGAGTCGTTTGAATTTTTGGATGAGTCAGTCGAACCATCCGAATCGGTTGTTTGCAGTGATTTCAAACCTGTGTTAGAGTCCTTTGAGTTCGAGGTAGATTCCGCAATGATTCTTTCGCCTCCGAAACTCGAACTCACGCCCTTGCCGTCTCACCTTAGATATGCTTACATAGGTGAGAATGAGACCTTTCCCATTATCATATCGGCCTCTCTAGCCCTCGAGCAAGAGAATGCCCTCTTAACGGTCTTACAAGATAGGCGGCAAGTTTTCGGTAGGACTATGGCGGACATCGAGGAGATCAGTTCCCTCATAATTGAATATCATACACAATTGATGGATGATGCCATGTCAATAGAGGACACACGGGAACATCTTGGGGGTATTGTGGTGAGCCAACTTCCTCCCTTAGAAGTTGAAATACCCCCATTTCTTTTAATAAGATACGAGAATGCCAACACTCTACTGATTGCTGATCACTTACATTCTCGTATCGATGCATCACCATCACCTGTATATTTACCTCCACACCTCCCATACCACTACTTCCATTTTCCCCAATTCTTTGCGGACCACCACAACTTATTTTTTCACCCACCAATATTCTTTACTGATAAATTTTTTAAATGGTTGGTGTTGACTTTTGGCCTATGCAAAGTTGGGCAGTATTGTCTAACATAGTTTAATTGAAGTTTGGGGGAGGGTCTTTTTGTATTTATTTTTGTTTTTCTTAACAATAAAAAAAATTTATAAATAAATAAACAGGGGAGTATCGGTATTTTGACCCTCTTGGTTTAGTATGACAGTGAGGACACTGTCAAGTTCAAGTTTGGGGGTATGCTCGGTACGTCTTCTTCCTTCGCATTCATTTGTACATATTTTTGCATTTGCATACTTATTTGAAAACCTATAAAAATTTGAAAAATTTCAAAAAATTATAAATAAATGTATTCAATTTTGGCTAATTGACTAGAGTTTGACAAATAGGTTAACTGGCTAGGAACAACTAGATCTTAGACTTAGTAAATTAAAAACCCTAAAAATAACCTTCCTTAAAGTTTAACGGTAGAAAGTATATGCCTTGTAGTTTATTTAGAAATAGGCAAATTTTTGGTTCACTTTTTGGGCTAAGTCGAAACAAGGGAAGAGTATTGATGTTCTTATTAGAGTATAAGTTTGAAAAATAGTTCCTAACTTAAGTCTAGATTCTGAAAACGTATACCCTACAATTTGCACAATCACGCACCTTGAAACTTGGAATAGTAGAGGAGACCTTGAAATGCTCTTGTCTAAAGTCCTTAGTACAATGAAAATAAAAGAAAAAAAAAGTGAATAAAGAAAAGAAAAAAAATGAACACTGGTTTTTGTGATTACTTAAGGCTGCAAAAATAGAAAAATATTTAGCGAGGGTGCTTCATCACCTAGTGCCTTAGACCAACTGGTTTGGGAGTCACTGCTAAAGCCTGGGGTGTTGCAAAGACTAGGAAGTACGCTTTAAAATGCAAACGCATTTTGTAATCGGTCGTTGGTACCTCAAGAAGTATTAACGGTCGCATGAAGGATGTGTAAGCAAATTTCATTCACCAACTAATTAATACTTTGGACAATGGACGAGAGTACGATTGCTTGATTTGAATTTCCAAGTGTAGGGGTGATCTATACACACACGTAGGGGTATGTGATTGGAATCTAGATAAGAGAAAGGAATGAAGAATAGAACTTGTATCTTTAATAGAGTTGATAGAAATTCCTAAGTGGAGATAAAACCCTAGAAGGAAAACTTAAGAAATGCCGAAAGCTAAGTAGATCTGCAGGATATATATAATCTTAAGTTAAATAATAAGGAAGTGTGAAGAATATGGGTGGATAATTTGCGAGTCAAAAGATAATAGAATTCCTTGTTAGAAAACCTAATTAGAGAACAAAAGTCAATGGGCCAAATTGATAGGATTTTGTGGGTGTAATCCGCTGAAAACCCTCAGGAGACAACACTCCTCCTACTAGGGACACCTAGAGGTTTAACGGCTTGTTGCACGTGCTCAGTGCAATCGCGTTTCCCTGCGAAAGTGCGGTTAGGTTTTTTTTGTAGAGAATAAAACAATAAGTTTGCTCGAGGACGAGCAAAAGATAAGTTTGGGGGTATTTGTTCAGACCATAATATTGCATTTATCATTCCCCTATTTCTTATCTTTTTATAAATAAACAGGTACTCTTGACGCACATTTGTTGCATATTACAGGTTACAGGTTTCTGGAGCAAATACAGTGAAAAAGACACAAAACAACAGAAAAAGGGACTTTTGACCAACTATTAGACGGATCCTAGTCGAGCCTAGATGAAGAACAATACAAGGTCCAAAATGTTAAAGCAAACGGTCAAAAGATACTTACAAGTGTTCACTGAGACATCTGGAGGAAAACCAGAAGCCCAACACAGAAAATACACATAGAAACAGGAAGTCAAGAAGCCCAGAAGAAAGCCCACAAAAGATCAGAACCCAACTCCCTTTATTGGCCGCGGAACCGCGGCCAAACCCTACCTGGCGCCGCGGTTCCGCGGCCATCAAGCGCCCGTGTCGGTGAAGATTTTCTGAGGCGGCGCGACGGTTCAGATGTGAGGATTTTTCGTGGGCAAATCTGTAATTGCGCATGTGCGAGAGCCTGTAGCCCTAGGTTTTCTATTTTCCTATAAATTGTAGTTTTAGATCTGTAAATGGTATGCCTCTTTTCAATCAATAAAATTCAGAAATTCTGCGAATAAATTTCAGATCTGTTCTTCTTGTTTGGAGGGAGCCGTCAACCTAGTAAGTCTTTTATTTCTTTTAATTATAATGTCTTCTCATCCCCTAATGAGCGAGTAGTCTCCTCGCTTGTTAGGGTTAGCCTTAGGGAAAGGGTTGAGAGATGAAATCTCTCGCCCCTTTCAATGCCACCTTCACCTAATGAATTAGAACTTCACGCATACGAGCACAACTGCTCCCTGCGGCATCCTACCCTTCAAGGTAACGATGATCCGTAGTATAAAGGGCCGGTTCCGCGCGTTTTCCGTGAAGGTTAGGATAATTATCAATAAAGGTAGGGTACAAATCTAGAGGAAGAAACATCTTCCCAAAAGATTTGTATCCACTTTATTGATAATTAACTTAACACCTAAGAGATCTAAAAAAGGAAGGTATTGAAAGCGGTGAGGAAAAACATTAATTTCCAAAACTTCCCCTAATCCTAACCCTAGCAAGATTCTTAATTAGATTAATTAGATCCAGTCTTTAGATTTTTATAAACCTACCAAAACTACAAATAGAATCAACTCGTTAAAACACTTTAAAGAAATTTACCAGTCTCTGTGGATCGACCCGCACTCACCGGCTAGCTGCGAAGCGACGCCGTTTCTGATTGCGGTAAACTTACAATTTTTGACTTAATCACATGTTCCCGACGAGTCCGTCCGGTGTACTCATAACCCAATGAGCATCTGTATACATCTTAGGTGAAAAAATTAACACCAATGGCTTGTGAGACCGGCCACCACCCCTCGTCAGGGTCTCGATCAGTATACACTAGTCTACACTTGGAGTATCGATGCCCAGTCTCGAAACTCCCACGACTAGGGACATTTTAAAGATGTGCTTATAGACCACCCAGCTCCCACGTATATGATCGCCATCATACTGCTGGTAGTCAAGCATGAATCCTATGGGCTCTATCAACATGTAATAGTGATATGTAATGTCACCTAAAGAATGTAGGGTTGCGTAACACTACCATAAGGTTTAGGAAGGCATCACACATGCCATATTGAAAATTTTTGGGGTGCTATGAAACCCTAACCAAGATCTTAGCTAGAGAATTAGCGTTAATTTTGGATGTAAAAAACTTTACATCTAAGTGATAGGGATTACAACCTTTGTTGTCCATTCCTTCGCTTCAAAAGCTCCGTGTAATGGTCCCTTCACTGCGATCCATGAACTCCCAGACTCTTGAGAGGCTACACAAGATGTACGATACATCCTTGCTTGAAGTCTTCAAAGTCTACGATAATCTACGACGAGGAAACTTGGACTCAAGCTCTCTCTTCACTAATATGGAATTAGTGAAGCTAACACACTAATCTATATGGCTAATATAGAAGAGGATGATGAAGTAGGAATTTTGCTCACTTTATTATTTATTTTCTCACTATTTTCTTCTATTTTCTCAAAAGCTAGAGAGCAAAAATGAGATGAGAAAGAAGATGAATAATGAAAGAGATGAGGTTAGAAATGCAACTTCAGGTTAGTGTATGTCATCTACTAACTCATGTAGAGAGTTAACTATGGCTATGTGTCATGGTTGAGTTTAGAAATATCTTAAGCAAACAAAAAGTGAAGACTTTATCAAAGTTTATCCACAAGCTTCATGAAGCTTCACCATGACTCATTTCCTCAATTTTGAATTACTTAAGAATTTAAACCCAAACATTACATGTAGCATGGTATAATTCTCATACATCCTAGTTGCACGTATAACCTAGCATGTCACAATATTATATATCACATATATAATATTTATGTAACAAAAGAAAACAATACAATAAACATATATCACATATATGTTAAATGTATTACAAGTGAAAATAATAAATACTTAAGTGAGCATATAATATATAAATATATATATATATATCATATTATCGAATCAACACTTGATCCAATAACCCGTCTATATCACATATAACCGGCCGATATCATATATCGCGAGAATAGAATACGGTATCACATATCGTACTAATCTCGGTCCCCGCACATATCACATATGTGCTCCTACTCCGTTTCTCCTGAGCCAGGAAACCTCTGTGTAGGACTCTAAAGACTCGTCAATACGCCGGCAGTAGGTGATGATCATATCAAACACCTACAAGCTGCAAGCGGTCAGCTAAACGTAACAGCCACCCGGGTATTGAACGACCAGAAGATCAACAAGTAAGCCTGTACATACTCCTACGAATCCAATCAATAACACTACCATACAGTACGGTCTCTTCGTCTGATATGTCACATATAAAGTTTAGGGGTGGTAAAACATCAGACCCCAATAACCGATAAGTCATGTCGATGTGAGGCTCATAACGGGTCGAGAAACTACTGATAACTCTTACTAGTAAATTTCCATATCAGCCCTGGCCAGGGACTTCCAGTTATAGCCAATCGAACACAGCGCAACATCAACCCCCAATACCGGAAGAGACGAAAACCCCTCCTATCGCTTATTGCCTCCATGTGATTCGGGATCATCCCCCCAAATGCCACCGTTTTGCATGTTCTATTGAACGTGGTAAGGTGGAAATCAAAGCACAGTGGGAATCACACAAGACTCTATGACGATCTCGGGTCTACAGACTAACCTGTAGCAGTGTCACCAGAGAACTGCTATCTGACGATAGGTATAATACCAACAAGGAATTCTCGGCGAGTCCGTTCAGTGTACCCAGTCTCCACTGAGCACCCGTATACCATCTTTGATGTCGAACACCAATGGATGTGGGATCATCCATCGCCCATCAAATGGGTCAAGATGCGTATACGCTAGTCTACTCTGGAGTATCGATGCCCTATCTCGATCCACCCTCGACCAGGAACAGTTATAGGATGTACTCGTGGACTACCCTGGCCCCACTAGTATGATCTCATCATAGTCCTAGTAGTCGAGTACAGATCCTAAGGGCTTTATCAACATGTGAGAGCAAGACAGTAAACTAATACAAGTCAACATGTTAAGACAAAGTGAAACCAGATAGCATACTATCATATCGAGCAAGAAAGTCCTCTCTATATATATCCAAACATCCACTATAATATACCTCATATGTACAACAATGGCCTCTAGGGCATATACATAACTAACAATCTCCCACTTGCACTGAGACCAGCTGTTGTAGTATCTCATACCCAACATCCCGAAGAGTCTCACAAATTGTATCTGGGGAATGGCCTTCGTGAATGGATCCACAGTGTTATCCTTCGTATCTACTCTTCTGACCTCGATCTCCCAGCGATCAACTATCTCCCGGATCAGGTAATACCGCCTCAGAATATGCCTAGATCTCTGATGGGATCTGGGTTCCTTGGCCAAAGCCATAGCTCCATTGTTATCACAATACAAATGTATTGGATGCTCAATGGACGGAACCACACCAAGTTCGGTAATGAGCTTCTTTATCCAGACAGCCTCTTTGGCAGTATCATTGGCAGCGATGTATTCAGCCTCCATCGTCGAGTCTGCCACGGTTTCCTATTTGGAACTCTTCCAACAAACCGTCCCTCCATTTAGGGTAAAGAAAAATCCCGAGTGCGACTTACAGTCGTCCTTATCACTATGGAATCTCGAATCGGTAAAGGACTCCACCTGGAGTTCTCCGTTACCATACACCAAGAACATCTCTTTAGTCCTTCTCAAGTACTTGAGAATGTTCTTCACAGCTGTCCAGTGATTCTCTCCAGGATCTGCTTGATACATACTCACTACACTTAGTGAGTATGCTACATCGGGTCTGGTACATCGCATCGCGTACATGATAGAGCCTACTGCCAAAGCATAGGCTATCCCTTGCATGCAAGCTCTCTTCAAATCAGTCTTAGGAGACATCTCTTTGGAGAGAGTAAGTCCAGAGATCGTGGGTAAGTTCCCATGCTTAGATTCTTCCATACTAAACTTCTTTAGTATGGTGTCAATGTACCTGGATTGGGACAATCCCAGTATCCGTCTAGATCTATCTCTATAGATCTTAATCTCCAAAATGCAGGAGGCATCACCTAGATCTTTCATTGAGAATCTATGTGATAAGAAGAGCTTGACCGAGTGCAGCATAGGAACATCATTTCCTATCAAGAGTATGTCATCCACGTACAATACGAAGAAGACAACCTTACTCTCTGCCACCTTCTTGTATTTACAAGGTTCATCTATATTTTTGATGAAGTCAAACTCTTTGACTACCACATCAAAACATATGTTCCAACTCCACGATGCCTGCTTCAACCTATAGATGGATTTAAGCAGCTTGCACACCTTTCCGTTGCTCGCACTGTCTACAAAGCCCTCCGGCTGAGTCATGTACACGCCCTCCTCCAAATCACCATTTAGAAAGGTGGCCTTAACGTCTATTTGCCAGATTTCGTAGTCATGGTATGCAGTAATGGCAAGTAAGATCCGGATAGACTTAAGCATAGCTACTGGAGAAAAGGTTTCGTCATAATCCACACCTGGTCGTTGACGAAAACCCTTTGCAACAAGTCTAACTTTGAAAGTCTCAACTTTTCCATCTACACCAAGTTTCTTCTTAAAGATCCATTTGCTCCCAATGGATTTTACCCCTTCAGGAGCAACTTCCAAAGTCCATACTTTGTTGGTGTACATGGATTCCATCTCAGATCGCATTGCATCCAGCCATTTCACAGAGTCACCACTCGTGATGGCCTGCTCGAAGCTAGTTGGGTCATCATCTTCCATGATGCAATCCTCGCTCCCACCATCAATGAGAAAACCATAGTATCTCTCAGGTGGACGAGGAACCCTACTAAATCGGCGGAGAGGTTGGGATTCGTCGGGAACTATTGAATCCTATGGTTCTACCAAATCTTCAGTTGTAGTTTATGCTGTTGGAACCTCTTCCAGCTCTACTTCATTGCCACTATCTTGTTTCATAAGAAAACTCTTTTCTAAGAAGGTGGCATGTCGAGAAACAAACACTTTTTGTTTCTCGGAGTGGTAGAAGATATACCCTTGCAAATGCTTAGGATATCCAATAAACTTGCACAGAACTGACCTTGCCTCGAGCTAGTCCGGATTTGTGTTTTCACATATGCCGGACAACCCCGTATCTTAACATGATTAAGAGATAGTCTCTTCCCCTTCCATATCTCATATGGAGTGGTAGGTACTGATTTGGTAGGAACCATATTCAATATGTGTATGGATGTCTCAAGCGCATACCCCCAGAAGGAAATAGGCAACTCAGCAGTGCTCATCATAGAGTGCACCATATCTAATAGAGTGCGATTCCTTCGCTCTAATACACCGTTGTGCTGTGGTGTATATGGAGGAGTAAGCTGAGAGAGAATAGCATTCTCTTTTAGATAATCCCGGAACTCATTGCTCAAGTATTCTCCTCCTCGATCAGATCAAAGGATTTTAATACTTTTACTCGTTTGGTTCTCGACTTCTTGTTTATATTCTTTGAATTTCTCAAAAGCTTCAGACTTGTGTTTTAGCAGGAACATATGTCTGTATCTTGAGAGATCGTCAGTGAATGTAATGAAGTACGAAGAACCATTCCTGGCATGTGTAGACATGAGACTGCATACATCACTATGTATCAGTCCCAAGAGTTCTGTAACACTTTCTCCGTATCCACTAAACGGAGTTTTGGTCATTTTGCCTTTGAGACATGAATGGCAAGTTTCATAAGATGATAATTCGAACGTATTCAAATATCCATCTTTATGTAATTTAGCTAGTCGTGTCGCATTGATATGACCAAGTCTACAATACCACAAGAAGGATTCGTTCATTTCTGAACACTTCCTCTTATGTGTGTTTTGTATATTAAGAACTGTGGTTTGATTTAGAATGTATATGCTATTATGTAACAAACCTGATCCAATCAACTTTTGATTTAGGAAGTTCATAACATCATCCTGTATTACAAAATTATATCCTTATTTACATAATAAAGCAACTGATATAAGATTGCATATCAGGTTCGGTATGTAATAGCATTCGTTCAGAATCAATGTATTACCATTTGGTAATACAAGGTGATATTCGCCAACTGCTTTAGCTGCAACATTTGCACCATTCCCTACTCTTACGGAATGATCACCCATTCCCAGTTCTCTACCTTTTCTTAACCCATGCAACATATTGCATATGTGGGATCCTGATCAGGTATCTAATGCCCAGGACGTAGAGTGAACTGAGAAACAGTTCTCGATAACAAACACACCCGAAGAAGATGCATCATTATGCTTATTCTTCGTTTGGGCGGCGAGTGAATTCTGGCATTTCCCTATTTCCTGTTCAGTCTTATAACAATTATAAGAAAGAACGGAACCAACGTTCCCCTGCTCAGTATAATAAGCAGGTTCAGTCAATAGATCCATATTATTATCTTGATTAAGGCCTGACATGATCGCTACCTGGAGAGAGAGAAGAAAACACTTTAGCGTGCACTGTTTTGCAAGATTAGATTGGTTATTATCTTATCTAATCAGGATGGCTCCCGCTGTTTTAATCAAATCTTCCTTCAAACCCTAAAAGGTAAGACTAGTCGGGATTAATTACACCTTTACAAGTTCGCCAATCCTTCAGCCAGGTCAGTATTGGTACTTTGAGGGAGGTTCCCCGTGCTTTCGCACGGACCTAATTAGAATAAAAATCGTTTTCCCAAAGGCATAACCCCGTTAACACCTTTCTAGATACCTACTTGATCAGCTAATTATCATGTGTAAAACTCTCCCAGGAGTAACACTTACTCGCAGTTGGTATCGGGATCCAACTATCTCATAGAAGGTATGCAATCTCATTGCAAATTTCAACACTTGAAATTCCCGATAAAGCTTTTACCCCTAACGTGCTATGATCTTGATGAATGCCAAACAACCCATAGTCCGCTAGTTAAGTTCAACCCGTACATTTCTTGATTGAATTAAACCTACCCGCACGACCCTTGACGAAAGCCAAACAACGCCGTACGAATACCCTAATCCAATCGCATCATATACAGCAGATAAGCAGTAAATAGCTACCGCACACTACGTCTTGACGAAAGCCAAACTACCGTAGCATGAATACTAAATAGTACTTATCTGAAATGACGGAGGGCTACGAAGGTTTTTCAGAAAAAACCTTTTGCGTAATTAACTCGATATCGTTGTAGAAACAAGTGATTTTGAAAAGGAATGTTTTTGAGGTTTTTACTAGTTTCTCTAAAGAGGTCACTCCCGGTGAAGGGATCTCGGCTCTTTCCTTATCGAATAAAGTGCTGGATATTCTACAAGGAATACCGTTATGCAAAGCAAGAACTATAGAAGCAATTAAAAACAAAACCGAGTAAGTTGTAGCATCTTCTAGTTTCGCTAAAGAGGTCACTCCCGGTGAAGGGATCTCGGCTCTTTCCTTATCGAATAAAGTGCTGGATATTCTACAAGGAATACCGCTATGCAAAGCAAAAACTAGAGCTACCCTTTTTAAAAATTTGATTCTACAACATGTTTTAGGTTTCTTTTCTTTCCATTAATCTCATTAATGAAATCCCATCATTAAAGCTCCCTGAGCATCACAGAAGAAACGAAAGCTGTAATATTTATATATCATATATATAGTATAAGCATTCGTCTCAGGCAGTAACATGATCTCATCATAGAACATTGCAGCAGAAGTCAACATATGAAATATTGGATATACTAGGACGTCCGTGTTTTATTTTGAGCCTGCATAAAACACGGATTTCACAGTCGCGATGAATAGCCAAACCCACATCTCTAGACCCCTACGAGAGCGGCAAGTAACCCTGTCAATTCTAGGGTTAGGAGACTCGGTCTCGACTCCTCGAGATGGCCTCCCACTGGACCCTAGAACCCGGTTACTTGTGCTCTCCGTCTTGGGTCTATCCTAATGCGGAAAAGTAAATAATACACAATGGTGATATCAACCTCAACCCGGAAGTGCCCCAATAAAAGAATATTACATACAAATGAATTTTACATGAATGAAAAAGAAAACTCTCATCTCACATAAAACCCCCGGTTATTCAAAACACGACAATCCAATATAACATATCACAGCAACACATAACAACACATGTCATCAACGTAAGAAAATATGCCTATCGCAATTGTCGTCGATCTATAGCGACGGAAACGGCGATATACCACATATTACACTTACGGCCGCAGAAAAGAAAATGTAAAAGTATAACATTTGGAATCCACAATCTCTTTAGACATCATAAACCCGAAATATCACATATTACGGATTTCATGCCTAACTAAATGAATTCCACATATTGTACCACAACACAGATATCTAGGCAAAGTTACACAATTCGATCGATTCAACGAATTCCCAAAATACCCCAGTGAGCTCAACACTTGAGCAGAAAATACAAAATTCCCAGAAGCATGCCCTATCGCCTACGGACCGTCGCTGAAGGGTCCGTCCCAAGCCTCCACAGTGGCGCAGCGGAACCGCCGCCAAAACCAAGTTTGGCTGCGGTTGCGCGGTCACTGTAGCGATTTAGGGACTCGTTCTTCAGGTGGGTCCATAGAATTCCCTGCATGATTTTCTGAGTATTTTTAATATGAAAAATTTCAACATTTGAAAAAATTTCCAGAGAAGGGGTCTCGTTTGGGTTTTCGGGGTTCTATAGGACTTTAAACTTCGTCTAGACAACGCCTAAACCTCTAGCTTGGCTCTGATACCACAGTAGGGTTGCGTAACACCACCATAAGGTTTAGGAAAGAATCACACAAGCCATATTGAAAATTTTTGGGGTTCTATGAAACCCTAACCAAGATCTTAACTAGAGAATTAGGGTTAACTTTGCATGTAAACGACTTTACATCTAAGTGATAGGGATTACAACCTTTGTAGTCCGTTCCTTTGCTTCAAAAGCTCCGAGTAGTGGTCCCTTCACGGTGATCCATGAACTTTTGGACTCTTGAGAGGCTACACAAGATGTACGATGTTCTACGTCGAGAAAACACGGACTCAAGAAAACACGGACTCAAGCTCTCTCTTCACTAATATGGAATTAGTGAAGCTAACACACTAATCTATATGGCTAATATAGAAGAGGATGATGAAGTAGGAATTTTTCTCACTTTATTATTTATTTTCTTCTCTTTTCTCAAAAGCTAGAGAGCAAAAATGAGATGAGGAAGAAGATGAATAATGAAAGAGATGAGCTTAGAAATGCAACCTTAGGTTACTGTATGTCATTCACTAACTCATGTAGAGACTTAACCATGGCTATGCGTCATAGTTGAGTTTAGAAATATCTTAAGCAAAACAAAAAGAGAAGACTTTGTCAAAGTTTATCTACAAGCTTCATGAAGCTTCACCATGACTCGTTTCCTCAATTTTGAATTGCTTAAGAATTTAAACCCAAACATTACATGTAGCATGGTATAATTCTCATACATCCTAGTTGCATGTATAACCAAGCATGTCACAATATTATATATCGCATATATAATATTTATGTAACAAAAGAAAACAATACAATAAACATATATCACATATATGTTAAATGTATTACAAGTGAGAATAATAAATACTTAAGTGAGCATATAATATATATAAATATATATATATATCATATTATTGAATCAGCACTTGATCCAATAACCCGGCAATATCACATATAGCCGGCCGAAATCATATATCGCGAGAATAGAATACGGTATCACATATCGTATTAATCCCGGTCCCCGCACATATCACATATGTGCTCCTACTCCGTTTCGCCTGAGCCAGGAAACCTCTATGTAGGACTCTAAAGACTCGTCAATACGCCGGCAGTAGGTGATGATCATATTAAACACCTACAAGCTGCAAGCGGTCGGCTAAACGTAACAGCCACCCGGATATTGAACGACCAGAAGATCAACAAACAAGCTTGCATATACTCCTGCGAATCCAATCAGTAACACTACCATACAGTCCGGTCTCTTCGTCTGATATGTCACATATAAAGTCTAGGGGTGGTAAAACATCAGATCCCAATAACCGATAAGTCGTGTCGATGTGAGGCTCATAACGGGTCGAGAAACTACTGATAACTCTTACCAGTAAATCTCCATATCAGCCCTAGCCAGGGACTTCCAGTTATATCCAATCGAACACAGCACAACATCAACCCCTAATACAGGGAGAGACAAAAACCCCTCCTATCGCTCATTGCCTCCATGTGATTCAGGACTGTACCTAAAAGCCACCGTTTTGCATGTTCTCTTGAACGTGGTAAGGTGGAAATCAAAGCACAGTCGGAATCACACAAGACTCTATGACGATCTCGGGTCTATAGACTAACCTGTACCAGTGTCACCAGAGAACTGCTATCTGACGATAGGTATAATACCAACAAGGAATTCTTGGCGAGTCCGTTCAGTGTACCCAGTCTCCACTGAGCATCCGTATACCATCTTTGATGTCGAACACCAATGGATGTGGGATCATCCATCGTCCATCAAATGGGTCAAGATGCGTATACGCTAGTCTTCTCTGGAGTATCGATACCCTATCTCGATACACCCTCAACTAGGAACAGTTATAGGATGTACTCGTGGACTACCTTGGCCCCACTAGTATGATCTCATCATAGTCCTAGTAGTCGAGTACAGATTCTAAGGGCTTTATCAACATGTGAGAGCAAGACAGTAAACTAATACAAGTCAACATGTTAAGACAAAGTGAAACCAGATAGCGTACTATCATATCGAGCAAGAAAATCCTCTCTCTATATATATCCAAACATCCACTATAATATACATCATATGTACAACAATGGCCTCTAGGGCATATACATAACTAACAAAGCATGTATACGATGATAAAGACAAACCAGATAGCATACTATCATCTCGAGTAAGACTGTTCTACCTGTATAGGTCCTCTCTCAATCATTGCAATCACGTGCCTGCAATCAAATAATTGACTTGATGGCACTATAGCCAATGCCACGCTCAAGAGAGCGTGCAAACAGGTGGATTTTAGGTACAGTCTCGAGTCACATAGAGGCAATGAGCGATAGGTTGTTTTTCAGTTGATAAAACTGCACTTTTAATATGACATTTTCCTTACTATTTATATATAATAAAAGATGTTTATTATAAATATGACACATATAAGGGTTTATCCGTAAAAATACTATTTTCATGTGTTTATATATTATAATTAATATTATGAAGGGAAATGTAAGCATATAATATTCATGTAATATTTGGTCTCTTTAAATATGCTTACCTTATTAAATATCTTTGACCAATTCTCTTAAAACTAAAATATCATGACAAATGGTTAAGATAATATCTCAATAAAAACAAATTCTACTAACATCATTTATTGGGATAATTGTGCAGGAATTATATCATGACTCAAATCAAGGAAATCCGAGTTGGCAAGATCAAATCTGCCGAAAATATTCAAGTAAATTGAAGAAACTAATTCTAGAAGAAACGTAAAGAAGATTGGCAAAGTCAAGATACTCAAAAAATCACCAAGTGTTACAGATATGAAGCTACAAAAATTAGTGGCCATGATCTCAGCAAAAGGCGGCGGATCCACGGCCAAACCTATCCAATGGCCGCGGTTCCGCCGCACTTCTAAGAATTTAGGGCTCAGGATTGGGCGGTTAGGATCCTAACAACTAGTTTCCATATTAGGAAACTAGAGTTCTAGGTTTGTGACAATAAATAAGGACCGAGAGACTCTTGGAAAATTATCAAACCGACGCGATCACGAAGTCCACGACGGCTCAAGAATCCTGCTTGATCATCAACAGTTCATCTACCTCCTTAGAAGAGATCGAGAAGCAATCTAGGGTTTTGTAATCATTTTCTAAGAAAACAAAGTGTACTTGATTTTGTTGATTAATAAAGGTAGCTGTTTTCTTATATCATTTTATTTTTCTGCATTTTACATTATGTTTTCCCTCTCTATCTTTTCTTTTCCTAACATGCGCAAGTAATTCTCCGCTTGTTAGGTTTCGTAGGATTATGGTAGATTAATGGATGATGAAGATCTTTAAACTCTTTTTATGTCCTATAAAGTTTATAAGCTTTATCAAAAAAATAGTTAACATCCTAATCGGACGCGCGATCAACTCATTGATATTCACGACCACGTTTAGAGATTAGATTAATAATTTTTTTGGTAAAGGCTAGACATAAACGGAGATCCATGTCAAGATAGGGGTTAAGAGTGGGAACCCTTTTCCCTCCAGAAACCCTAATTTACATGCATCACTGTCGATCTAGTTTTAAATCTATTAAAGGATAAAAATAGTAATTTTTAATTAATCATCCATGACTATTAAATCTTAATGAACCCTACAAACCCCTTCTACTATAAAACTTACATCCGTAGTTAATCTAGATCTATATCCTGCATCCGTGTTTGACATAGATCTAGAACCTACAACCATTCTTTATTCTTCCTCCTTCACTTTTTTCAACACGTCTAAAGTAAGATTAAAAGATTCAACGTTTCCCTGAGAAAGACCCGTACTCATCTCGGTCTAGCTACACGCGACACCATTATTGATTGAGGTTAACTACTATACATAAAACAGATCAATCAAAACGGCGCCGTTGCCGGGGATACGTGCATAACCGAGTCACCTGCGTGACAGGCGGGAATACTCACCACTATACTACAACGACCGAGATGGACGGTACTTCATCAAATTATAACACCACGCTGCCACCGCCCGTAGATGAGCAGAATCCACCACGCATCTCTCTCCAAGAAAGATGTTATCCTATCCGTGGTCTACTTCCTACCTGTCTATCCATTCCACAAGCCAACGGGGATGATTTTGAAATTAAACCACACTACATCAATCTGTTGCCCAAATTTCACGGGCTTGAGTCTGAAGACGCATATGTTTTCATCACTAAATTCGAAAATGTATGCGCAATGATGGGTACTTCACAACTATCCGTGGATGCTATGCGCTTGCGTCTTCACCCATTCACTTTGTGCGACTTGGCAGAAAAATGGCTTTATAATACTGCCGCACACTCTATTGCCAATTGGGATGAATTCGTGATAGCATTCCTTAAGAAATTTTACCCAAATCATAAGACCGCCCGTGTTAGGAGCGAAATCAACCAGTTCACCCAGCTTCCTAATGAACCATTTTGGAAGTGCTTTGAACATTTCAAGGATCTGCTTGTCCAATGTTCTCATCATAGAATACATAGATGGGATCTGTGCCGAATTATATATGAGGGCATTAATCCAGCGACAAAGCAGATGCTTGAAACAATGTGTCGATGCAATTTCATGTCCAAAGACGATGGTGAAGCCTGGAAATATCTGGAAGATCTCGCTGAGAACACTTTGCAGTGGGAAAGCGTTAGACCGCCTTCATCTAGGGGAAGTATTCATCAGCTCGATATTTCCATCGCAGTAAAAGCCGAAATGGCAGTAATACAAAAGAAACTCGATACTATTGGAAACAAATTCTCATCAGTCTCCCTAAATCAGGTAACGCTCCCCAAGACCATGTGTGGTTGTTGTTCCGATCCATCACACTTGACGGAAGAATGTCCTATGAATGCACCGTTTCAAGGTCACGAGCAAACTAATACTGCTTTTCAGCAGCGACCAAGAAATGATCCTTATTCTTCCACATACAATCAGGGATGGAGAAGTCATCCTAATTTTGCTTGGAACCAAAACCAACCCCAAAATCAAAACCAATTCCAAAGCAATTATTAAAGACCTCCTCCACAGCAACAACAACCACTACCACAGAGTCAGCACCCCTTTCAGTCACAAAATTTTCAAAATCCGACAACCACTTCTACACCGCATAATAATTCTTTGTAATTGGCCGGTACCGATAACTTCTCTTCACTCGCACAAACTTTGGATTTGTTTATGAAACATTCATTCCAAATGTCGACTGATATGAAGTCTTCTATTGATTCCATAAAGAAAGACTCCGCCTCCCACAGTGAGAGTATTAAATCAATAGAAACCTAAATTGCACAGTTGAATGCCACGATGAGTGCGAGAGAAAAAGGGAAACTCCCATCTCAACCCCTACTGAATCCTGACCACTCACAACATCATAATGTGAGTGTCGTTACTACGTTGAGATCGGGAAGATTGCTGGATAACTGAGTGGGTGAACAAGTTGATGACGTTAGTGATACCAATGATATCTCGGCTTCTACTTCTTCCCCTAATTCGTCTAATCTCCCACCTATTTCTAAGCCTATTCTACGCTTCCCACAAGGCTTACTCAGCCCACTTCCTCGAATCTATCTAAAACGATCCCCACTCCAATTCTGGGATTAAATCCTTCCCTACAATCTTCTCCACAAATGTTGAACCCAAAACTTATTGATAAAGCTCCATTTCCAAACAGATTAAGGGCCAACAGACCTAACCCACAAATGGAGAAGATTGTGGAAATGTTTAAACAAGTTAACGTCAATATTCCTCTCTTAGATGCTATTCAACAAGTCCCATATTATGCAAGAATTCTTAAAGACTTGTGCACTAGGAAGAGAAAAACTCAAGTGCCGAAAAAAGTTTTCATGACGAGTAATGTTAGCACAGCTTTTACCCAGCAAATACCAAAGAAACGTAAGGACCCTGGCTATCCTACCATCTCTGTTTCTATTGGGGGTAAAAATATTAATCGTGTTTTACTCGACCTTGGCGCTAGCGTTAACTTGCTTCCATATTCCGTATATGAGCAGTTAGGGATTGGAGAGTTGAAACCTGCCCATTGTACTCTCCAGATGGCAGACCGGTCAATCACCAAACCTAGGGGTGAACTAGAGAATGTGTAATTAAAGTCGGGGAATTCATATTCCCTATGGACTTTATTGTTTTAGATACACAACCTGTAGCGAACCCACGCAACCAAATCCCGGTGATACTCGGTCGACCTTTCCTTGCAACTTCCAACGCTGTAATTAATTGTCGTAACGGTTCTATAAACTTATCCATTAGGAAGATGAAAACTGAGCTTAATATTTACAAGCTAGGAAGTCAACCAACTGAACCTTCAGCTCATTTTCTTGATATTTGTTCCATCTACGAGATAGCTCCCGAAAGCTGCATGGATGAGGAACTTTGCTTTGATGATCTCGACAACACTAGTGTGACATTGTTTGATTTGGAAAATTCTTATAGTGAGGATATCTTTGATGAGTCCATCTCCGAGTTTGAATCCGTTGACTCGTCGCAAAAGTCAGTAGCACTTTCCGAGTCAATATCCTATGCAAGTTATGAACCTCTGAGGAAGTCCGAGCATCATTCCCTTACCCCACCTTCTATTGTCTCTCCGCCAATACTAGATCTCAAACTGCTACCTTCTTATCTTAAATATGCGTATTTAGGTGAGAATGAGTCTTTTCCCGTGATCATATCCGCTTCTTTAGCTGTAGAGCAAGAGAACGCACTTTTGGCGGTGTTGAGATCAAATCGGCAAGCATTTGGTTGGACAATGGCTGACATAAAAGGGATTAGTCCCTTAATTGTTGAACATTATATACATATGATAGATGAAGCCAAATCAACCCGAGACCCACAAAGATGGTTAAATCCCGTTATGAAGGAGGCGGTAAAGAAATAAATCGTCAAGTGACTTGATAGTGGTATAATTTACCCTATATTTGATAGCCAATGGGTAAGTCCTATTCATGTGGTCCCTAAAAAGTCTGGCATCACGGTTATAACTAATGAGGCTAATGAGTTGATCCAAACACGCACCCAAACTGGATGGCGCGTTTGTATTGATTACAGAAAACTCAATGCCGCAACGAGGAAAGATCACTTCTCTCTACCTTTCATTGACCAAATGTTAGAACGATTAGCTGGACACGAATACTATTGTTTCTTGGACGGATACTCTAGCTATAACCAAGTCCCCATCGCCGAAGAGGATCAAGATAAAACCACATTTACTTTTCCTTTCGGTACGTTTGCTTATAGACGCATGCCCTTTGGGTTATGCAACGCTCCCGCTACATTTCAGCGGTGTATGATGGGGATATTCTCAGACATGGTTGAGAATTTTCTGGAGATTTTTATGGACGATTTTTCCATATTTAAGGACTCCTTTGAGGACTGTCTTCGTAATCTTGACGCGGTTCTTACCCGCTATAAGGATAAGAGCTTAACATTGAATTGGGAAAAATGTCATTTTATGGTCCAAGAAGGCATTGCCCTTGGACATATAATTTCACGAAAAGGCAATGAGGTTGACAAAGCTAAAATATATGTCATTCATAACCTCCCTCGTCCCAAATGCGTCAAGGATATACGATCCTTTCTTGGTCATGCAGGATTTTATAGGAGATTCATTAAGGACTTTAGCAAAATTGCTAGACCCTTAACTCTTCTCTTGGTCAAGGACACAACATTTCACTTCGATTCGAATTGTGAGGCTGCTTTTGAGTCGCTTAAAAGAACTCTCACGACAGTTCCTGTTCTATCATCTCCGGATTGGAACCACCCATTCGAGCTTATGTGTGATGCATCAGATTTTGCTATTGGTGCGGTCTTAGGACAGCACATTGATAAGATGCCACATGTAATTTACTATGCAAGTAGAACCTTGAACGATCCACAAATTAATTACACAACTACTGAAAAAGAACTTTTGGCACTTGTATTTGCATTAGAAAAATTCAGGCCCTACTTGATTGGCTCGCCAATTGTGGTTTACACTGATCACTCCGCCCTACGACACCTTCTATCGAAGAAGGATGCTAAGGCCAGGCTAATACGTTGGATCCTGTTGTTACAAGAATTTGATCTTTTCATCCGAGACAAGAGTGGATGTGAAAACGTAGTAGCTGACCATCTTTCACGCATCTCTTCTTCACCAACGTTGACCGTGCCGATAAATGACTCATTTCCTGACGAACAGCTTTTAACCGTATCCTACGAACCTTGGTTCGTGGATATTGTGAATTATCTAGCGACGGGACTTATTCCTAGAGATTGGTCGAAACAAGACAAACTTCGATTTCTATCCCAAGTAAAACACTTTTACTGGAATGAACCTTATTTGTTTAAATATTGTTCTGATCAAATCATTCGCAGGTGTATCCCTAACGATGAATTCAAGAGTGTGTTATCATTTTGTCATGATCAGGCATGCGGCGGTTACTTTGGACCTTGAAAAACAGCAGAGAAAGTTTTGCAATGTGGTTTTTATTGGCCAACGCTATTTAAAGATGCATATGATCATTGTAAAACTTGCCCGCGGTGTCAGCACTTGGGTCGGATTTCACGAAGAAATGAGATGTCGCTCCAACCTATCTTGGTTGTGGAAATATTTGATGTTTGGGGTATTGATTTTATGGGCCCTTTTTCCAACTCTTTTGGGAATTTATTTATCTTGTTAGCGGTTGATTACGTCTCGAAATGGGTGGAAGCAATACCATGTCACACTAATGACTACAAAGTTGTCATTAAGTTCCTTAAAGAAAACATATTTTCGCGATTCGGACACGCTCGCGCTATAATTAGCGACAACGGGACGCATTCTTGTAATCGGTCTTTCGAGGCTTTGATGCAGAAATATGCAATCAACTATAAACTTTCTATGCCCTATCATCCCCAAACAAGCGGGCAAGCTGAGATCTCAAATAGGCAAATCAAACAAATTTGGAGAAGACGGTTCCTAAAAACCGTAAAGATTGGTCAACCAAATTGACGGATGCTATTTGGGCATTTCGCACCGCTTATAAGACCGATCTTGGTATGTCTCCATACCGCCTTGTGTTTGGGAAGGCATGCCACCTTCCTGTCGAGATCGAACATAAGGCAATATGGGCTATTAAAGAGCTAAACTTTGATTTTGATCAAGCTTGCAGCTATCGGAAGCTGCAATTGAATGAGCTAAGTGAACTCCGCGATGAAGCTTACGATAATGTAGTGATAGTAAAGAACTGGACTAAAGTGTTCCACGATAAAAATCTTTTTCGAAAAACATTCACACCGGGGCAACAAGTCCTTATTTACGACTCACGACTCCATCTTCATCCGGGTAAGCTTAAATCTCATTGGAAAGGATCTTTTATGGTGCGGTATGTATACCCGCACGGGGCAGTAGAAGTTGAAAATATAAAAAACGGTTCAATTTTTAAAGTAAACGGGCATGGATTAAAACCGTATTTCTCTGCTGACCGAGCGAAGGAGCTCCTGTTTTTACAGGAGCCGCTTTATCATAACTAAATTTCTCCACCTCACCTCCATATTTCGGTAACATTGTATCATCTTAAATAATGGAGGTGGGTGAAAAAAGGACTTAACTGAATATCTGTGCGTGCCAAAGAACAAGTTTAAGGGTAGTCTTCATTTAACTATTATTTTACCCCTATTATTGTCTCTCCTCAAGTCTACAGGTCTATGCTCTCAAAGGACAACATGAGTGAGGACATTGCTGAAAACAGGTTCGGGGGAGGTTTGTATTCACTGAATTATCTTTGGCACTAGGCATTTTAAAAATAAAATAAAATAAAATAAAATATTGTTATAATAAAAGAGTAGAAAGTGAAAAATTATATATGAAAGATAGGAATAATTTAAGAAAAACAAGAAAGTTAGATGTTTTCTTAAACGAAACTAGTAATAAGTAGTTATGAGCTGTTGTCCCAAGGGTTAGTAAGATGAAGGAAATTGCTAATCTGAGGATAAAAATAAGTCTGAAAAATAGTCCATATTCTAGAAGCCAAATATTTGAACGTTGATACCCTACTATACGCACTTACACACATCTTGAAACTTGGGATAGTAGAGAATACCTTGAAATGCTCTTGTCTAAAAACCTTAATATGAAGGGAAAAAAATATAAAAATAAAAAGTATAAGTGGTGAATAAAAAAAATGAACACTGGTTTTGTAATTACCAAGGCATCATAAAAAAAATATAGCGAGGGTGCTTTATCACCTAGTGGCTTAGACCAACTGGTTTGGGAGCCACTACTAAGCCTTAGGTATTGCAAGACGAGGAATTACATCTTAATATACAAGCACATTTTATAATCGATCAGTTAGTACCTCAAGAAGTATTAACGGTCGCATGAAATATGTGTGAGCAAATTCATTAAAAATTCACCGATTAAAAAGTACTTTGGAAGATGGACAAGAGTATGATAGCTTGAATTGAATTCTCTAAGTGTAGGGATGTCCTTTACACACACGTAGGAGTATATGATCAATATTTGGATGAAAGATAAGGAGGAAAACTAAAGGCTATGTTTTATTGAGGGATGATGTGATTTCTAACATCTTTTCACGACCATTAAGATAGGGCACATAGCAACTGAAAAACTGGTGTAGTTGAAAACTCTTATTTTCAGGTTCTTTCTTTCATAATTCTTATCTTTGTATGTAATTTTCACTATCTGTCTTTATTATAGGAATTTGTGGGTGTAATCCGCTGAAAACCCTCAGGAGACAACACACCTCCTACTAGGGACACCTAGAGTTTAACGGCTTGTTGCACGTGCTCAGTGCAATCGTGTTGCCTACGAAAGTGTGCTACTTAGTTTTTCTTTTTTCTTTTTCTCCTTCCTTTGAAAAACCAGTTTGCTCTGGACGATCAAAGTAAAGTTTGGGGGTATTTGTTCAGTTGATAAAACTGCACTTTTAATGTGACATTTTCCTTACTATTTTTATATAATAAAAGATGTTTATTATAAATATGACACATATAAGGGTTTATCCGTAAAAATACTATTTTCATGTATTTATATATTATAATTAACATTATGAAGGGAAATATAAGTATATAATATTCATGTAATATTTGGTCTATTTAAATATACTTACCTTATTAAATATCTTTGACCCATTCTCTTAAAACTAAAATATCATGACGAATGGTTAAGATAATATCTCAATAAAAACAAATTCTACTAATATCATTTATTGAGATAATTGTGCAGGAATTATATCATGACTGAAATCAAGAAAATCCGAGTTGGCAAGATCAAATCTGCCGAAAATATTCAAGTAAATTGAAGAAACTAATTCTGGCAGAAACTTAGAGAAGATTTTCAAAGTCTAGATACTCAAAAGATTACCAAGTGTTACAGATATGAAGCTACAAAAATTAGTGGCCATGATCTCACCAAAAGGCGGCAGATCCGCGGCCAAAGCTATCCAATGGCCGCGGTTCCGCCGCACTTCTAAAGATTTAGGGCTCGGGATTTTGGTGGTTGGGATCCTAACAACTAGTTTCCATATTAGGAAACTAGGGTTCTGGCTTTGTGACTATAAATAAGGGCCGAGTGCCTTTTGGAAAATTATCAAACCGACGCGATCACGAAATCCACGACGGCTCAAGAATCCTGGTTGATCATCAATAGTTGATCTACCTCCTTAGAAGAGATCGAGAAGCAAACTAGGGTTTTGTAATCATTTTCTAAGGAAACAAAGTGTACTTGATTTTTTTGATTAATAATAGTAGTTGTTTTCTTATATCATTTTATTTTTCTGCATTTTACATTATGTTTTCCCTCTCTATCTTTTCTTTTCCCAACATGCGCGAGTAATTCTCCCTTTGTTAGAGTTCGTAGGATTATGGTAGATTAATGGATGATGAAGATCCTTAAACTCTTTTTACGTCCTATAAAGTTTATAAACTTTATCAAAAGAATAGTTAACATCCTAATCGGGCGTGCTATCAATTCATTGATATTCACAACCATGATTAGAGATTAGATTAACAATTGTTTTGGTAAAGGCTAGACATGAACGGAGATCCATGTCAAGATAGGAGTTAAGAGTGGGAACCCTTTTCCCTCCAGAAACCCTAATCTACATGCATCACTGTCGATCTAATTTTAAATCTATCAAAGGATAAAAAGAGTAATCTTTTATTAATCATTCATGACTACTAAATCTTAACAAACCCTACAAGACCCCTTCTACTATAAAACTTACATATGTAGTTAATCTAGATCTATATCCTGCATCCGTGTTTGACGTAGATCTAGAACCTGCAACCATTCTTTATTCTTCCTCCTTCTCTTTTTTCAACACGTCTAAAGTAAGATTAAAAGATTCAATGTTTTCCTGAGGACGACCCGTACTCATCTCGGTCTAGCTATACGCGACACCGTTATTGACTGCGGTTAACTACTACACATAAAACAGATCAATCAGTTGGGTTTCGTCTCTTCCGGTATTGGGAATTGATGTTGCGCTATGCTCAATTAGCTATAACAGAAAGTCCCTGGCCAGGGCTGATGATGAGATTTACTGGTAAGTGTTATCATTAGTTTCTCGATCAGTTATGAGCCTCACATCGGCATGACTTATCAAGTTATTATGGTCTGACGTTTACCTCCTCCAAACTTGATATGCGACATATCAGACGAAGAGACTGGACTGTACGGTAGTGTTATTTACTGGATTCATGAGAGTTTGGACAAGCTTGCTTGTTGATCTTCTGATCGCTCAATACCTGGGTAGCCGTTACGTTCAGCTAGTACCGCTGACAGCTTGTGGATGACTGATATGATCATTACCCACTGCCGGCGTATTAACGAGTCTTTAGAGTCCTACACAGAGGTTTCCTACCTCAAGAGAAATGAAGTATGGCACATATGTGATATATGCGGGACCGAGATTAATACGTGTATATGATACAGTATTCTAATCTCACGATATAGGTCATATGTGATATAACCGGATTATTGAATCAAGTGTTGATTCAATAATTTGTTATATGTATATTTGATATACATATAAATGATATTAGTCGGTTGTATGTGATATAGCCGGATTATTAAATCAACTGTTGATTTAATAATTTAATATATAATTATATATTTGATATATTAATATATATTAACTAATATTAGCTCACTTAAGAATTTCTTTTTTACAAATACATATAAATATATATGAGATATATATTAATGTATTTACTTTTGTGTCATGCTAGATGATACATTGGACATGGGTGTATGAGACTCACACCAAACTAAAGATAATTTGGGTGATTAATTATTAAGGGAAAAATCAAAATTAGATGAAAATTAGCATGGCTAAAAATGCTTGTGGAAGCATGTAGAAGGCTTGACTTAGTCCACTAATTTTGTTTTACTCTAGATATTTATTAACCCAACCATTATCTTTAGCCATGGTTAAGTCTCCACAAATATCATTTAAGATATTTTCTCACTATGGTTCATCACTTGATCATCTTCTTCATCTCATTTTCTTTCTCTAGCTTTTGATGAGGTGAAGAAAGAAAGAGAGAAAAATAATTCTAAACTGAGCAAAATTCCTACTTCATCAATCTATACCAAACTATCCATTTAGTATAGGTTGTTTACTTCACTAATTCAGGTAGATTGATTTGGAGATTCCTCAAGGTAGATCATCTTCGGCCTCGAAGACCTTAAGCAAGCTTGTTCCTTTCGTCTAGTGGAGCCTAAGAAGAGCTCGGGGACCACCACTTGGAGCTAAAAGACTACTACACGGAGCTTTAGAAGTGAAGGACCGGTCTACAAAGATTGTATTCCTATTTCACTTAGTGTAAAGTTTGTTTACATGCATATAAACCCTAATTCTTTAGTTCGATTCTAGGTTTGTGTTCCTTAGCACTCTAGATTTTTTAAAATTGCATACTTGATACTTGCTAAAACCTAGTGATGGTGCTAAGAAACTCCAACATGGTATCAGAGACAAGTTAGAGCATTAGGAGTGATCTAAGCGAAGTTAAAGTGTTCGATTGACTTTTCGAAACCCTAAAATCCGAGTTTCTGGAAAAAATTTCAAAAGTTGGAATGTTTGAGATTAAAAATATTCAAAAAATCGTGCAGGTTAAATTATGGAGCCGTAAGAAATTCGAGTTCCCAAATCCATCAATGTGCCATGGAACCGCGGCCCAAACCCTTGTTTGGCTGCAGTTCCGCCGCAATATTGTAGATTTGTGGAGTGAATTTTCTTCTACTGCTCCATTTCCTTATTCTGGGTTTTCTGGATATTTTTAGTGAGTCTCAAGTGTTGAGCTCTCTGGGAATTGTGGGTGTTCGATAATTCGATCGAAATGTTTAACATTGTCTAGTATATCTGTGATATGTGATACAATATTTGAAATCCACAATAATTAGTTTTGTGAAAACTATTTAGTAATTTGTAAATCTAGCGATTTAGTCTCTTTTGATCGGTTGCCATGGGGTTTTGATTCGGATCAAAACTCCGTCTCAATCTCGTATAGCACGCGAACACTCGCCGGGTAACACTACTAGATAACCATGCCCCGTATCCCCGACCAAGTGACTGTAGGAGAACCCCGTATCCAAAAGCAACCGTTCGGGTGCTCGAGGTCGCGGTGTTCCGCCTAAGTGCGCTTCGTCGACGGCATCGGGGGTGCTGCCGTCTACTAATATTTTCGACGAGCATTCGATCATTTGTTGCGAATCTTGTTGAATTGCCCAACTGGTTATTGAAAAGTTTTTTTAATTTGAGACTAAAATGTCGGGTTTATAGTGTTAGGCATGAAATACGGAGTATGTGATATTCCGGGTTTATGATGTCTAAGGTGATTGCGGATTCTAATTATTGTAGTTTTCATTTCTTTTCTGCGACCGTAAGCGTAATATGTGATGTATCGCCGGTTTTGTTGCTATACGTCAACGACAATTGGGATACGCATATTTACTTACTTTGATGGCATATGATGTTATGTGTTGCTGTGATATGTTATATTGGATCGTCGTGTTTGAATAGCTAAGGGGTTTTGTGTGAGATGAGAGTTTTTTCATTTTCATTCATGTAAAAATTTATATGTAATATTCTTTTATTAGGACACTTCCGGGTTTAGGATGATGTCACCATTGATGTATATTATTTACTTTTCTACATTAGGATAGACCCAAGGCGGGGAGCACAAGTAACCGGGTTCTAGAGTCCAGTGGGAGAGCATATCGAAGAGTCGAGACCGGGTCTCCTAACTCTAGAATTGGTAAGATTGCTTGCCGCTCTCGTAGGGGTCTAGGGATGTGGGTTTGGCTATTCATCACGACTGTAGAATCCATATTTTTTACTGGCTTAATTTAAAACGCGAACCTGCTACTATATCCAATATTTCATATGTTAACTTCTGCTGCAATGTTCTGTGATGAGATCATATAACTGCGTGAAACGAATGTTTTATATTATATATATGATATATAATAAACGTTGCTTATATTTTTCATCCGCGCTAGCCCTGCCTCCGCTCTGCTGGTAGTTAAGTAACCTAACGGTGCATGACGGGACCCCGTGACGAATGCGAATGGCATAAGCATACATTGTATTTTTGTTTCTTTATCTGTGATGTTTAGAAAACATAAATGATGGGACTTCATTAATGAGATTAATGAAAAGAAAGAAACCTAAAGATGTTGTAGAATCAAATTTTCAAAATGGTAGCTCTAGTTCTTGCATTGCATAGTGGTATTCCTTGATGAATATCCTGCACCTCATTTGATGATGAAAGAGCCGAGATCCTTTCACCAGGAATGAACTCTTTACCAAAAGCTAGAAAATGCTACAACCCACTCGGTTTGTTTTGAAAACTATTCGATTTTAAAATGCGGAGCTTAAACCACTCCTTTTCAAATCACTCGATTCTACGACGATATCAAGTTCATTAGGCATAAGGTTTTCTTAAAAACCTGTCGTAGCCCTCCGTCATTTCAAATAAGGACTATTTAGTATTCGTGCTACGTTTATTATCCTTCGTCAAGGCGTAGTGTGCGGTACCTGATTAGTGCTTATCTGCTGCATATGATGCGACTGGATTAGGGTAGTCCTACGACTTTGTTGGCCTTCATCAAGGGTCGTGCGGGTGGTTTAATTCAATCACGCAATGTACAGGTTGAACTTGACTAGCGGCCTATGGTTTGTTGGCCTTTGTCAAGGTCATAGGACGTTAGGGGAAAAAGAAATTGGGAATTTCAAGTGTTGAAATTTGCAATGAGATTGCATACCTTTTATGAGATAGTTGGATCCCGATACCTACTGCGAGTAAGAGTTACTCCTGGAGAGTTTTGCACTTTACAATTAGCTAATCCAGTAGGTGTCTAAGAAAGGTATTAATGGGGTTATGCCCCTACGGAAACAAGGTTATTTAATTAGTTCCATACGAAAGCATTTGGAGACTCCCTCGGAGTACCAATACCTGCCTGGCTGAACGATTGGCGAACTTGTAGGGTGTAATTAATCACGGCTAGTCTTACCTTTTAGGGTTTGAAGGAAGATTTGATAAAAACAGTGGGAGCTATACTGATTAGATAAAATAATAACCAATCTAAATATGCAAGAGCATACGCTAAAGTGTTTTCTTCTCTCTCTCTCCAGGTAACGACCATGACACGCCTTAATCAAGATAATAATATTGATGTATTGACCGAACCCGCTTATTATACTAAGCTGGGGTATGTTGGTTCCGCTCTATCTTATAACTGTTATAAGTCTGAGCAGGAAATAGGGGAATATCCGGATTCTCACATGACCCAAACGAGGAATGGGCATGTTGATGCATCTTCTTCGGGTGTGTTCGTTACCGAGAATTGTTTCTCAGTTTGCTCTATGTCCTGAGTATTGGATATCGGATCAGGATCCTACATATGTAATATGTTACACGGGCTAAAGAGAGGTAGAGAACTAGGAATAGGTGATCATTCTCTTAGAGTAGGGAGTGGTGCAATGGTTGCAGCCAAAGCAGTTGGCACATATCACCTAGTATTACCTAATGGTAATACATTGATTCTAAACGACTGTTATTACGTACCATCTATGTTGTGCAATTTAATATCAATTTCTTTCATAGATAAAGAACGATATAACTTTGTGGTAGAGAAAATATTATGAATATTTTCCTAAATCAAGTGTTGATTGGGTTTGGTACGTTAAGTAACGGTTTATACATTCTGAATCAAACCACAGTTCTAAACGTACTGAACACACACAAGAGGAAAAGTTCAGAAATGAATGAATCATTCTTGTAGCATTGTAGACTAGGTCATATCATTACGACACGACTAGCTAAGTTACATAAGGATGGATATTTGAATCCGTTCGAATTTACATCATATGAAACTTGCTACATATCTCAAAGGTAAAATAACCAAAACTCTGTTTACAGGATACGGAGAAAGAGCTACCGAACTTTTAGGAATGATACATAGTGATGTATGCGGTCCCATATCTACACATGCCAGGAATGGCTCCGTGTACTTTATTACATTCACCGATGATCTCTCAGATACGAACATGTGTTCTTATGAAACATAAGTCTGAATTTTTTGAGAAATTCAAGGAATATAAGTGCGAAGTAGAGAACCAAACGGGTAGAAGTGTTAAAATCCTTCGATCTTATCGGGGAGGAGAATACTTGAGCACGGAATTCCGTGACTATTTAAAAGAGAATGGGATTCTCTCTCAGCTTTGTAGGGTTCCTAGGCACTCTTGTGAAGGCTCATAAGGAATCAAACATGCCCGAATAAAATTTTAGACGTGCCGAACAATCCAAAGCCGGGATCTTTGCTAGATTATTAGGGTTTAACATGCAAGTAAACATTTTTACTACTAAGTGTGAGGGATTACAACCTTTGTAGTCCGCTCCTTCGCTTCACAAGCTCCGAGTAGAAGTCCCTTCTCTGCGATCCACGATCTCCCAGACTCAAGAGAAGCTCCACGACTCGAACGATCCATGCTAGCTTGTAGTGTTCCGCTTCTCCGATGATCTACATCGAAGTTACTATAACTCAAGCTCTCTCACTCTAATGAAGTGAACACCCTAATCTAATGGGCTAGATTAGATGAGGATGATGGAGTAGTATTTATGCTTTCCTTTTATATTATATTCTCACAAGAAATCATCACAAAAGAAATCGCTAGTGAGCTCTTTCAAAAACTCAAGAGAGAAGAAGATGAAGAATAATGAGATAATTCCTTTTATGATGAATAGTAGATAAGAATATATGACTGATTATGGAACCATGGTCAAGGATGAGAAGTTTAACCTTTGTAGAGAATAAACTAGAGCTAGGGTTTGGTTAGGTTAAGAATAAGTCATGGATAAGTATCAACCATAATATCTTAACCAAGACAAAAGGAAATCCTTCTAGAATGAGCAAGAAGGAGCTAACCCTAATCAAATCCTAATCTCTTTTTATCATCTCTAAACATGTTTCATAATAAATCATATCATGTCACAATAATATATATTACATATATATTATATATTTGCAACAAAAGAAAATAATACAATTAACATATATCGCATATATATCAATGTATTAATCCGGTGAGAAAATGAAATAATAAAGCGAGCCAATATTAGATAATGTAATACAATATATCATATATATCATTTTACATTAAATCATCGAATCAACACTTGATCCGACGATCCGGCTATATCGAATATAACCGAATAATATATCATGTACCGATTCATCGAATCAACACTTGATCCGATGTCCCGGTTCATATATAAATATCGCGAGAATATAATACGGTATCTCATAACGTATTATCCTCAGTCCTACGCATATCACATATGTTCCTCTACTCCGTTTTGCCTGATCTAAGAAACCTCTGTGTATGACTCTAAAGAATCGTCAATACGCCGGTAGCAGGTGATGATCATATCAAACACCCACAAGCTGCAAGCGGTCAGCTAAACGTAACAGCCACCCAGGTATTGAGCGATCAGAAGATCAACAAGCTAGCCTGTCCGTTCTCTTGTGAATCCAATCAGTAACACTCCCGTACAGTCCGGTCTGTTCGTCTGATATGTCGCATATCAAGTCTAGGGGTGGTATACGTCAGACCCCAGTAACCGATAAGTCGTGTCGATGTGAGGCTCATAACAGGTCGAGAAACTACTGGTAACACTTACCAGTATATCTCTATATCAGCCCTGGTCAGGGACTTCCAGTTATAGCCAATCGAACACAGCACAACATCAACTCTCTATACCGGGAGAGACGAATTCCCTCCTATCGCTCATTGCCTCCATGTGATTGGGAATGTACCCAAAAGCCACCGTTTTGCACGCCCTCTTGGACGTGGTAAGGTGGAAATCAAAGAACAGTGGGAATCACACAAGAATCTATGACGATCTCGGGTCTACAGACTACGCTGTACTAGTGTCACCGGAGAACTACCATCTGACGTGTGGTATATCACCATCTGGGAGTTCTCGGCGGGTCCGTCCAGTGTACCCAGTCTCCACTGAGCACCCGTACACCATCCTTGATGTCAAACACCGATGGATATGGGATCGTCCATCGCCCATCATATGGGTCAAGATGCGTATACGCTAGTCTACTCTGGTGTATCGATGCCCTGTCTCAATATACCCTTGGCTAGGAACATTTATAGGATGTACTCATCGACTACCGTGGCCCCACTAGTATGATCTCATCATAATCCCAGTAGTCGAGTACAGATCCTAAGGGCTTTATCAACATGTGAGAGAAAGACAGTAAACCAATACAAGTCAACATGTTAAGATAAAGTGAAACCAAATAGCATACTATCATGACGAGCAAGAAAGTCCTCTCTGTATATATCCAAGCATCCATCATAATATACATCATATGTACAACAATGGCCTCTAGGGCATATACATAACTAATAATCTCCCACTTGCACTAAGGCCAGCTGCTGTAGTATCTCATACCTAGCATCCCGAATAATCTCTCAAACTGTATCTGGGGAATGGCCTTCGTGAGTGGATCCGCAGTGTTGTCCTTCGTATCTACTCTTCTGACCTCGATCTCCCGATGATCAACTATCTCCCTAATCAGGTGACACCGCCTCAGAATATGTCTGGACTTCTGATGGGACCTGGGTTCCTTAGCCAAAGCCACAGCTCCATTGTTATCGCAATACAAAGGTATTGGATGCTCAATGGATGGAACCACACCAAGTTCACTAATGAACTTCTTCATCCAGACAGCCACTTTGGCAGCATCGTTGGCAGCGATGTATTCAGCCTCCATCGTAGAGTTTGGAACTCTTCCAACATACCGCCCCTCCATTGAGGGTAAAGACAAATCCCGAGTGCGATTTAGAGTCGTCCTTATCACTTTAGAAGCTGGAATCGGTAAAGGACTCCACCCGGAGTTCTCCGTTACCATACACCAAGAACATGTCTCTAATCCTTCGCAAGTACTTGAGAATGTTCTTCACAGCTGTCCAGTGACTCTCTCCAGGATCTGCTTGATACCGACTCACTACACTTAGTGAGTATGCTACATCGGGTCTGGTACATAGCATCACATACATGATAGAGCCTACTGCCGAAGCATAGGGTATCCCTTGCATGCGAGCTCTCTCCAAATCAGTCTTGGGAGACATCTCTTTGGCGAGAGTGAGTCCAGAGATCATGGGTTGGTTCCCACGCTTGGATTCTTCCATACTAAACCTCTTTAGTATGGTGTCAATGTACCTGGATTGGGACAATCCCAGCATCCTTTTGGATCTATCTCTATAGATCCTAATCTCCAATACAGAGGAAGCATCACCTAGATCTTTCATTGAGAATCTTTGTGATAAGAAGAGCTTGACTGATTGCAGCATAGGAATATCATTTCCTATCAAGAGTATGTCATCCACGTACAATACGAGGAAGACAACCTTACTCTCTGCTACCTTCTTTTAGATACAAGGTTCATCTATATTTTTGATGAAGTCAAACTCTTTGACTACAACATCAAAACAGATGTTCCAACTCCGCGATGCTTGCTTCAACCCATAAATGGATTTAAGCAGCTTGCACACCTTTCCGCTATTCCCACTATCTATGAAGCCCTTTGGCTGAGTCATGTATACGCACTCTTCTAAATCACCGTTTAGAAAGGTGGTCTTAACATCCATTTGCCAGATTTTGTAGTCATGGCATGCAGCAATGGCAAGTAAGATCCGGATGGACTTAAGCATAGCCACTAGAAAAAAGGTTTCGTCATAATCCACACCTGGTCATTGACGAAAACCCTTTGCTACAAGTCTAGTATTGAAAGTCTCAACTTTTCCATCTACACCAAATTTCTTTTTAAAAATCCACTTGCTCCCAATGGGTTTTACCCTTTCAGGAGCATTTTCCAAAGTCCATACTTTATTGGTGTACATGGATTCCATCTCAGATCGCATTGCATCCAGCTATTTCACAGAGTCACCACTCGTGATGGCCTGCTCGAAACTAGTTGGGTCATCATCTTTCATGATGCAATCCTCGCTTCCACCATCAAATGAGAAAACCGTAGTATCTCTTAGGTGGACGGGAAACCCTACTAGATCGGTGGAGAGGCTGGGGTTCGTCGGATATACCGAATCCTCTGGTTCCACTAAATCTTCAGTTACAGTTTGTGTTGCTGGAACTTCTTCCAGTTCTACCTCAGAGCCACTAATCTCTTTTGCAAGAAATTCCTTTTCTAAAAAGGTGGCATGTTGAGCAATAAATACCTTTTGTTGTTCACTGTGGTAGAAAAAATATCCATTTGAATGTTTAGGATATCCCACAAACTTACATAGAACTGACCGTGCCTCGAGTTTGTCTGGATTTTGCCTTTTGACATAGGCCAGACAACCCCATATCTTAACTCGTTTAAGAAATGGTCTCTTCCCACTCCATATCTCATATGGTGTGGTAGGTACAGATTTAGTTGGAACTTGATTCAATATGTATGTTGCTGTATCAAGCGCATACCCCCAGAAGGAAATAGGTAACTCAGCAGTACTCAACATCGAGCGCACCATATCTAATAGGGTGCGATTCCTCCGCTCCGATACACCGTTGTGCTGTGGTGTATAAGGTGGAGTAAGCTGAGAGAGAATCCCATTCTCTTTTAGATAATCTTGGAACTCATTGCTTAAGTATTCTCCTCCTCGATCAGATTGAAGGATCTTAATACTTTTGCCCGTTTGTTTTTCTACTTCGTGCTTATATTCTCTGAATTTCTCAAAAGCTTCAGACTTGTGTTTCATCAGGAACACATGTCCGAATCTAGAGAGATCGTCAGTGAATGTAATGAAGTAGGAAGAACCGTTCCTGGCATGCGTAGACATAGGACCGTATACATCACTATGTACCAGTCCTAAGAGTTCCGTAACTCTTTCTCCGTGTCCACTAAATGGAGCTTTGGTCATTTTTCCTTTGAGACATGAATGGCAAGTATCGTAAGATGATAATTCGAACGAATTCAAATATCCATCTTTATGCAACTTAGCCAGTCGTGTCGCATTGATATGACCAAGTCTACAATGCCATAAGAAGGATTCGTTCATTTCTGAACTCTTCCTCTTGTGTGTGTTTTGTATATTGAGGACTGTATTTTGATTGAGAATGAATATGCCATTATGTAACGAGCCTGATGCAATCAACTTTTGATCTAGGAATATGTTCATAACATTATCCTTTACTACAAAATTATATCTTTCTTTACTTAATAAAGAAACTGATATAATGTTGCACATCATGTTCGGTATATAATAGCACTCATTTAGAATCAGTGTATTACGATTTGGCAATACTAAATGATATTCGCCAACTGCTTTGGCTGCAATACTTGCACCGTTCCCTACTTGAACGGAATGATCACCTTTTCCCAGTTCTCTACCTTTACGTAGCCCATGTAACAATTTACATATGTGGGATCCTGATCCGGTGTCTAATACCCAGGACGTAGGGTGAACTGAGAAACAGTTCTCAATAACTAATACACCTGAAGAAGATGCATCAACATGCATGTTCTTTTGGGCGGCGTGAGAATCCAGATATTCTCCTGTTTCCTGTTCAGTCTTATAACTCTTATAAGAAAGAACGGGTCCAACGTTCCCCTGCTCAGTATAATAAGCGGGTTCAGTCAATACATCCATATTATTATCTTGATTATGGCCTGACATGGTCGCTACCTGGAGAGAGAGAGAAGAAAACACTTTTGCGTATGCTCTTACAAGATTAGATTGGTTATTATCTTATCTAATCAGGATATCTTCCACTGTTTTTATCAAATCTTCCTTCAAACCCTAAAAGGTAAGATTAGCCGGGATTAATTACACCCTACAATTTCGTCAATCTTTCAGCCAGATCAGTATCGGTACTTGAGGGAGGTTCCCCGTGCTTTCGCACGGACCTAATTAAAGTAAACCTCGTTTTCCCAGAGGCGTAACCCCGTTAACACTTTTCTAGACACCTACTTGATCGGCTAATTGTCCTGTGTAAAACTCTCTCAGGAGTAACACTTACTCGCAGTGGGTATCGGGATCCAACTATCTCATAGGAGGTATGCAATCTCATTGCAAATTTCAACACTTGAAATTCCCGATAATATTTTGCCCCTAGTGTGCTATGACCTTGACAGAGGTCAACAAACCATAGTGCACTAGTCAAGTTCAACCCGTCATTTCTTGATTGAATCAAACCCACTCGCACAACCCTTGACAGAGGTCAACAAGGTCGTACGACTACCCTAATCCAATCACATCATATGCTTTACAGATAATTACTAATCAACTACCGCACACTACGCCTTGACAGAGGTCAACAAACGCAGCACGAATACTAAATAGTCTTTATCTGAAATGACGGAGGGCTACGACAGGTTTTTCTAAAAACCTATTGCGTAATGAACTTGATATCGTCGTAGAATCAAGTGAAATTTTGAAATGGAGTGATTTTGAGGCTTTCATTAGTTTTGCTAAAATGGTCACTCCCGGTGAAGGGATCTCGGCTCTTTCCTCATCGAATAAGGTGCAGGACATATCATATATATCGCTGTGCAAAGCAAAACTCTAAAAGCAATCAAAAGACAAACCGAGTTTTGTAGCATCTGCCAGTTTCGCTAAAGAGGTCACTCCCGGTGAAGGGATCTCGGCTCTTTCCTCATCGAATAAGGTGCAGGGTATATCATATATACCGCTATGCAAAGCAAAACTGTAGCTACCATTTTATAAAGTTTTGATTCTACAACATCTTTTAGGTTTCTTTTCTTTTTATTAATCTCATTAATAAAATCCCATCAGCTTATGCTTCCTAAGCATCACAGAAGAAATGAAAGCAGTAATATTTATATATCAGCATATATATATATATATATATATATATATAGTATAAGCATTCGTCTCAGGCAGTAATATGATCTCATCACAGAACATTGCAGTAGAAGAACATATATGAAATATTGGAGGACATGCGTGTTTTCAATACGAGACTGTATAAAACACGGATTCCACGGTCGCGATGAGTAGCCAAACCCACATCCCTAGACCCCTACGAGAGCGGCAAGTAACACTGCCAATTCTAGGGTTAGGAGACCCGGTCTCGACTCCTCGAGATGGCCTCCCACTAGACCCTAGAACCCGGTTACTTGTGCTCCCCTCCTTGGGTCTACCTAATGCAGAAAAGTAAATAATATACAATGGTGACATCAACCTCATCCCGGAAGTGCCCTAATAAAAGAATATTACATACAAATAAATTTTACATGAATGAAAATAAAAACCCTCATCTCACATAAAACCCCCGGCTATTCAGAACACGATGATCCAATATAACATATCACAGCAGCATATAATATCACATATCATCAACGTAAGTAAGTATGCATACACCGATTGTCGTTGATGTATAGAAACGAAAACCGGCAATACAACTACATACTACACTTACAGTCACAGAAAAGAAATTGTAAAACTACAATATTTGGAATCCACAATCACTTTAGACATCGTAAATCCGAAATATCACATACTTCGCATTTCATGCCTAACTCTATGAATTCAACATATTGTATCACATTCCAGATAAATAGACAGTATTAAACTTTTCGAACAGATAATCAAATACCCAAAATTTCCTAACAGCTCAACACTTAAGCAGAGTTCAAATAATCCCAGAATATGTCACAGTACCAGTGATCCAGCCGTAGAAGGGTCAAGCCAACGCCTCATATGTGACACGCCGTACTGCCCTAAACCCTAAGGTTCAAAAGGCAGTTCAAGACGGTCACATAATCGAGTTAAGGTTTGTTGTCTTCTAGAGGGTCCACCGTGTTACTTGCACATTTTTCCGAAAGATTTAAACCCGATAAAAATTCAACACTTGAAAGGTTTTTGTGCCGGGAAAAAATGAGTTTAATGATATCCGTTCGAACATTTTAACAGTTTCTAAATATCTGGAAATAATAACGAATTTAAATATTCCGATCGAATCTACGATTACAAAATAAACCCCAGAATGCTCAACACTTGAGTCAGATTAAAAATACCAAAAAATTATAAATAATAGAGACGGTCATAACTGTAGAAAACAAAAAGTCAAACTCTACAGTACGGCCGCGGTTCCGCGGCCCAAGCAAGGATTGGCCGCGGTTCCGCGGCAGTACCTACGGTTCAGCCTGTCGTTTTTCACCGTTACTCTTATATTTCCCTGCTGTTATTTTTAGATATTTTTAATACAGAAAAATCACAGTTTTTAAAAAATGTCCAGAGAGGGTTTTATTTCGTCGTATCGGAGTTCGTTCGGAGTTTTAACTTCGTATGCACGTCGCCTAATACTCTAGCTAGGCTCTGATACCATTGTAGGGTTCCTAGGCACTCTTGTGAGGGTTCATAAGGCATCAAACATGCCCGAATAAAATTTTAGACGTGCCGAACAACCCAAAGCCGGGATCTTTGCTAGATTATTAGGGTTTAACATGCAAGTAAACATCTTTACTACTAAGTGTGAGGGATTACAACCTTTGTAGTCCGCTCCTTCGCTTCACAAGCTCCGAGTAGAAGTCCCTTCTCCGCGATCCACGATCTCCCGGACTCAAGAGAAGCTCCACGACTCGAACGATCCATGCTAGCTTGTAGTGTTCCGCTTCTCCGATGATCTACGTCGAAATTACTATAATTCAAACTCTCTCACTCTAATGAAGTGAACACCCTAATCTAATGGGCTATATTAGATGAGGATGATGGAGTAGTATTTATGCTTTCTTTTTATATCATTTTCTCACAAGAAATCATCACAAAAGAAATCGCTAGTGAGCTCTTTCAAAAACTCAAGAGAGAAGAAGATGAAGAATAATGAGATAATTCCTTTTGTGATGAATAGTAGATAAGAATATATGATTGATTATGGAACCATGGTCAAGGATGAGAAGCTTAACCTTTGTAGAGAATAAACTAGAGCTAGGGTTTGGTAAGGTTAAGAATGAGTCATGGATAAGTATTAACTATAATATCTTAACCAAGACAAAAGGAAATCCTTCTAGAATGAGCAAGAAGGAGCTAACCCTAATCAAATCCTAATCTCTTTTTATCATCTCTAAACATGTTTCATAATAAATCATATCATGTCACAATAATATATATCACATATATATTATATATTTGCAACAAAAGAAAATAATACAATTAAATATATCGCATATATATCAAAGTATTAATTCGGTGAGAAAATAAAATAATAAAGCGAGCCAATATTAGATAATGTAATACAATATATCATATATATCATTTTACATTAAATCATCAAATCAACACTTGATCCGACGATCCGGCTATATCGAATATAACCGACTAATATATCATGTACCGATTCATCGAATCAACACTTGATCCGATGTCCCGGTTCATATATAAATATCGCGAGAATAAAATACGGTATCTCATATCGTATTATCCTCGGTCGTGCACATATCACATATGTGCCTCTACTCCGTTTTGCCTGAGCCAAGAAACCTCTGTGTAGGACTCTAAAGAATCATCAATACGCCGGTAGCAGGTGATGATCATATCAAACACGCACAAGCTGCAAGCGGTCAGCTAAACGTAACAGCCACCCAGGTATTGAGCGATCAGAAGATCAACAAGCTAGCCTATCCATTCTCCTGTGAATCTAATCAGTAACACTCCCGTACAGTCCAGTCTGTTCGTCTGATATGTCGCATATCAAGTCTAGGGGTGGTATACGTCAGACCCCAGTAACCGATAACTCGTGTCGATGTGAGGCTTATAACAGGTCGAGAAACTACTGGTAACACTTACCAGTATATCTCTATATCAGCCCTGGCCAGGGACTTCCAGTTATAGCCAATCGAACACAGCACAACATCAACTCCCTATACCGGGAGAGACGAATCCCCTCCTATCGCTCATTGCCTCCATTTGATTCGGGACTGTACCCAAAAGCCACCATTTTGCATGCCCTCTTGGACATGGTAAGGTGGAAATCAAAGCACAGTGGGAATCACACAAGACTCTATGACGATCTCGGGTCTACAAACTACGCTGTACCAGTGTCACCGGAGAACTGCCATCTGACGTGTGGTATATCACCATCTGGGAGTTCTCGGTGAGTCCGTCCAGTGTACCCAGTCTCCACTGAGCACATGTACACCATCCTTGATGTCAAACACCGATGGATATGAGATCATCCATCGCCCATCATATGGGTCAAGATGCGTTTACGCTAGTCTACTCTGGTGTATCGATGCCCTGTCTCGATATACCCTCGACTAGGAACATTTATAGGATGTACTCATCGACTACCGTAGCCCCACTAGTATGATCTCATCATAATCCCAGTAGTCGAGTACAGATCCTAAAGGCTTTATCAACATGTGAGAGAAAGACAGTAAACCAATACAAGTCAGCATGTTAAGATAAAGTGAAACGAAATAGCATACTATCATGACGAGCAAGAAAGTCCTCTCTGTATATATCCAAGCATCCATCATAATATACATCATATGTACAACAATGGCCTCTAGGGCATATACATAAGTAACAAGCTTACTCCTCCGTACACACCATAGCACAACGATGTATCGGAGCAGAAGAATCACACCCTATTAGATATGATGCGCTCTATGATGAGTACTGCTGAGTTACCTATTTTCTTTTGGGGCTATGCACTTGAGTCAGCTGCATACCTATTGAATAGAGTTCCAACCAAATTAGTGCCTACCACTCCATATGAGATATGGGAGGGGAAGAGACCATCTCTTAAATGAGTTAAGATATGGGGTTGTCCGGCCTATTTCATAAAGCAAAATTCAGACAAGCTCGAGGCAAGGTCAGTTCTATGTAAGTTTGTGGGATATCCAAAGAATTCACATGGATATCTTTTCTACACAGTGAGGAACAAAAGGTGTTTGTTTCTCAATATGCCACCTTTTTAGAAAAGGAATTTCTTGTAAAAGAAATTAGTGTTAATGAGGTAGAACTAGAAGAAGTTCCAGCTATACAAACTACAGCTGATGATTTGGTTGAACCAGAGGATTCAATAGTCTCCAACTAACCTCAGTCACTCCGCAGATCTAGTAGGGTTTCTCATCCACCTGAGAGATATTACGGTTTTCTCATTGATGGTGGGAGCGAGGATTGCATCATGGAAGATGATGACCCAACTAGTTTCGAGCAGGCCATCACGAGTGGGGACTCTATGAAATGGCTGGATGCAATGCGATCTGAGATGGAATCCATGTACACCAACAAAGTATGGACTTTGGAAATTGCTCCTGAAGGGGTAAAACCCATCGGGAGCAAGTGGATCTTGAGAAGATACTTGGTGTAAATGGAAAGTTGAGACTTTCAAAGCTAGAATTGAAGCAAAAGGTTTTTGTCAACGACCAGGTATCAATTATGATGAAACCTTTTCTCTAGTCGCTATGCTTAAGTCCATCCGGATCCTACTTGCCATCGCTTTATACCATGACTACGAAATCTGGCAGATGGACGTCAAGACCACTTTTCTAAATGGTGATTTAGAAGAGAGCGTGTACTTGACACAGCCAGAGGGCTTCGTAGACAGTGGGAGTAGTGGAAAGATGTGCAAGCTGCTTAAATCAATATACGGGTTAAAGCAGCCATCGCGAGATGGAACATCTGTTTTGATGTGGCAGTCAAAGAGTTTGACTTCATCAAAAACGTAGGTAAAGCTTGTATATACAAGAAGGTTGTAGAGAGTAAGGTTGTCTTCCTCGTATTGTACGTAGATGACATACTCTTGATAGGAAATGATGTTCCTATGATCCACTCGGTTAAGCTCTTCTTATCTCAAAGGTTCTCCATAAAGGATCTGGGTGATACCTCTTACATCATGGGGATTAAGATCTATAGAGATAGATCTAAACAGATGTTAGGATTGTTCCAATCCAGGTACATTGACACCATACTAAATAAGTTTAGTAAGGAAGATTCCAAGCGTGGAAATTTACCCACGATCTCAGGAATCACTCTCTCCAAAGAGATGTCCCCCAAGTCTGATTTGGAGAGGGCTCGCATGCAAGGGATACCCTATGCTTCCGCAGTCGGGTCTATCATGTATGCGATGTTATGTACCAGACCGGATGTAGCTTATCCACTTAGTGTTGTAAGCAAGTATCAATCGGATCCTGGGGAGAATCACTGGACAGCTGTGAAGAACATTCTTAAGTACTTGAGAAGGACTAAATAAATGTTCTTGGTGTATGGTAACGGTGAACTCCAAGTGGATTCCTTTACTGATTCAAGCTTCCAGAGTGATAAGGATAACTATAAGTCAGTCTCGGGTTTTGTCTTTAGCCTCAGTGGAAGGACGGTATGTTGGAAGAGTTCCAAGCTAGGCACCATAGCAGACGCGACGATGAAGGCTGAATACATCGCTACCAACGATGCTGCCAAAGAGGCTGTCTGGATGAAGAAGTTCATGAGATGAACTTGGTGAGGTTCCTACTATTAAGTATTCAATACTTGTGTATTGTGATAACAATGGAGCTGTGGTTTTGGCCAAGGAACCCCGGTCCCATCAGTGATCCAGACATATTCTTAGGCAGTATCACCTGATCAGGGAGATAGTTGATCTCCGGGAGATCGAGTTCAGGAGAGTTGACACGAAGAATAACATGGTGGATCCACCCACGAAGGCCATTTGAGAAACTTTTTGGGATGTTGGGTATGAGATACTACAACAATTGGCCTTAGTGCAAGTGGGAGATTGTTAGTTATATGTATGCCCTAGAGGCCATTATTATACATGATTATATATTATAGTAGATGCTTAGACATATATAGAGAGGACTTTCTTGCTCGACATGATAGTATGCTATCTGGTTACTCTTTATCTTAACATGTACACTTGTATCATTATACTGTCTCTCCGTTACAAGTTGATAAAGCTCTTAGGATGTGTACTTGACTACCAGGACTATGATGCAGATCATACTAGTGAGGACAGGATAGTCCACAAGTACATCCTTTAATTGTTCTTAGTCAAGGGAGTATCGAGACAGAGCATCGGTATTCCAGAGTAGACTAGTGTATACGTTTCTTGATCCTGTATGGGGCGATGGTTGATCCCACATCCATTGGTGTTTGACATCAAAGATTGTACACAGGTGCTCATTGGAGAATGGGTACACCAAACAGGACTCGCCGAGAACTCCTAAATAGTATTATACCTATCGTCAGATAGCAGTTCTCTGGTGACACTAGTACAGGTTAGTCTGTAGACCCGAGATCGTCATGTAGTCTTGTGTGATTCCTACTGTGCTTTGATTTCCTCCCTACCACGCTCAAGAGAGCGTGCAAATAGGTGGATTTTGGGTACATTCCCGAGTCACACGGGGGCACTGAGTGATAGGAGGGGTTTCGTCTTTCCCGGTATTGGGAGTTGATGTTGCGCTATGCTCGATTGACTATAACAGGAACTCCCTGGCCAGGGCTGATGATGAGATTTACTGGTAAGTGTTATCAGTAGTTTCTCGACCCGTTATGAGTCTCACATCGGCATGACTTATCAAGTTATTGGGGTCTGACATTTACCACCTCTAGACTCGATATGCGACATATCAGACAAAGTTACCGGACTGTATGGTAGTGTTACTGGATTCGCGGGAGTTTGGACAAACTTGCTTGTTGATCTTCTGATCGCTCAATACCTGGGTAGCCGTTACGTCCAGCTAGTACCGCTGACGGCTTGTGGGTGACTGATATGATCATTACCTACTACTGGCGTATTGACGAGCCTTTAGAGTCCTACACAGAGGTTTTCTAGCTCAAGCGAAATGAAGTAGGGCATATATGTGATATGTGCGGGACCGAGATTAATACGTGTATGTGATACAGTATTCTAATCTCGCGATATAGGTTAAATGTGATATAACCGGATTATTGAATCAAGTGTTGATTCAATAATTTGTTATATGTATATTTGATATATATATAAATGATATTAGTCGGTTGTATGTGATATAACCGGATTATTAAATCAACTGTTGATTTAATAATTTAATATATAATTATATATTTGATATATTAATATATAATAACTAATATTAGCTCACTTAAGAATTTCTTTTCTACAAATATATATAAATATATATGAGATATATATTAATGTATTTACTTTTGTGTCATGCTAGATGATACATTGGACATGGGTGTATGAGACTCACACCAAACTAAAGATAATTTGGGTGATTAATTATTAAGGGAAAAATCAAAATTAGGTGGAAATTAGCATGACTAAAGATGCTTATGGAAGCATGTAGAAGCCTTGACTTAGTCCACTAATTTTGTTTTACTCTAGATATTTATTAACCCAACCATTATCTTTAGCCATGGTTAAGTCTCCACAAATATCATTTGAGATATTTTCTCACTATGGTTCATCACTTGATCAACTTTTTCATCTCATTTTCTTTCTCTAGTTTTTAATGAGGTGAAGAAAGAAAGAGAGAAAAATAATTGAAAAGTGAGCAAAATTCCTACTTTATCAATCTATACCAAACTAGCCATTTAGTATAGCTTGTTTACTTCACTAATTCCTCAATTAATGAAGAGGTAGCTTGAGTTGGAGGTTCCTCAAGGTTGATCATCTTCGGCCTCGAAGATCCTTAAGCAAGCTTGTTCCTTTTGCCTAGTAGAGCCTAAGAAGAGTTCGGGGACCGCTACTTGGAACTAAGGGACTACTATACGGAGCTTTAGAAGTGAAGGACTAGTCTACAAAGGTTGTATTCCTATTTCACTTAGTGTAAAGTTTGTTTACAGGCATATAAACCCTAATTCTCTAGTTCGATTCTAGGTTTGTGTTTCTTAGCACTCTAGATTTTTTAAAATAGCATACTTGATGCTTTGCTAAAACTTAGTGGTGGTGCTAAGAAACTCCAACAGTATAAATACAAATATGATCCCGGTATATGTATCGAATACATATACGCGTATCCGTATAAAAATACGAATAGCTCAAAGAGAGAAAATGAATAGTAAACATAATACTAGAATATATATATATTAAAATATATATATGTAAATTATTAAATCAATAATTGATTCAATAATCCGGCTTAATCCTAAACCGGACAGTATTATCAAATGTCCGATCAAAGTCCGTGTAGCTAGTACACCTATTTAATCGGACCCCTGCACGTATCAACATATGGTCTCTACATCATATCGCCTAAACCGGAAAAACCCTCTGTGTGGGGCTCTAAAGACTCAACAATACGCTGGCAGTAAGTTACTAGATAAATCCATAACGACAAGTACGTTGTAACGACTCTGAATTTACTGTACGAAAATTTTCTATTTAATATACAGAAAAGAGTTTACAAGCCTAAGTAAAATTTATAAGTTAATTTTTGTTTAAGGACAACAAGAAACAACTTGTAGCTTACTGGTAAAGCCTTGCACTGCTGTGACGTAGCCCCTGTGTTCGAACAACATCAGATACATTATATTTTTTCTGATTTTTCTTTTAAACTTTTTGGAAGCCTAAAACTTTACACGTGCAATGAACATAAAAAATGAAAAGTCTGAAAAAATAAACATGTGCAAAAGAGTATTAATACAGACATAAACACGTGTCCAAAATCCCCCGACCCCCCTCCAACAGACGACTGGCGAGATGACCTATTTGGCCAACACTGACGGTCCAACCGTGGGCAATAAGCCCCGGGCTTTGCACACTCGACTCTTGGCATAACTCCTCTGCACTGTTTGATTACTCTGCAATCAAACAGAGACCCCTCAATTCCCATTTTATTATCTTTTTAATGTATTTTAATTCATCTTTTTAATTCCAAAAGCCTAATTCCACACTATAAATACTACCCCATGCCCTAGCTCTTTCTCATTCTGAAAATTATAGCCAAAATTCTCAAAGTTTTCTAAGTACAAGAAGAGTACAAGTGGAGTTAGCAACAGATCAACTTCCAGAGAGGATCGAAGCAAGTTCCAGCAACCCCGCGACGTCATGACGATAACCCCCTCTTCCTACCCTTTCCTTCTAACCGCTTCACTCGTAAGTCCCTTTCAATTCCTTTTCCTCTTCCTTGAAAAGTTCTTTTTTCAAAACATGTCGGTAAGTGGAGTTAATACTGACATTTTATTATAAACCCTAGAAATTTCACTTTTTCTTAACCATTGCTCATTCATATTTCTACACCTTACTTGTTAACATAAAACTAATATTTAGAACCAACTTTCACTCATATAACTTTAATTTAACTTTTACATTAAGATACCATGAACTTTGTATATACCATATTTAATTGTTTTGCTTAATTATACCTTTAGAAAACCTCACGGGGTAATGACCTACCTCTCACATACACACATGGTTTCCATAGCACGATCCTCTTCGAGCGTATTTTTAGTTATGAACACAATATTTCATTAAAATACCATCTACTATAAAAACGATTTTCTTTGGAATTGTATTTTAAAATTCTTTTGCAAATAAGTCTCTACAACCCTTTTTAGGAGACCCGCTATTGGACGGTGCGGATTATCACACATACTTGGGCTAGTAGAGCGAGATGCAGACCTCCTCACGGAGCATTCGGTCTCGAATGGTTTTTAATACGGTTTTTAAGAAAAACGCAATTTTCTACTTAATTACAAATTTAATTTTTAATAATTATATAAATATTATAAAATCCATATATTTTCAAAATATATAATAACCTTATATTTTTCAAATGAAAGAATTACAAGTTCATCAAAATACCATCAAGATACCACCAAAAGTCAAGTTTTACAGTAAAATACCATGAACTATCCAAACTAAGCTATTATCACTAAAATACCTCAAATCACTAAAATTCACATTCATGGAAACCCTAAATAATATAAATAATTTCTAGAGTCTACTAAACCTTTAGTAGCTAGTTAGCAAGTTATTAGAACTTTGATCGTCGGAAAATCATGAAAACTCTACACCCGACCCTGTGCTTTCTGTCGATTTTGAAAATTGTGATAAAAATTATTTCAGAGGGATGAAAATTGCAAGAAGGGAATTTTAAGATCACAGCAAAAAAACGAGTCAATAACTCGTCAGGACCACCACGGAACCACGGCGAATCGGGCGATTTGCCGCCGTTCCGCGGCCGAGTCGTGTCCGAGTTGACTCGTTTTTCCTCTGTGTGTCTTATTTTAGGTGTATTGTTCTCTGGGATATTTGGTTTCTAACCAGTATGTTTTGTGTGTTGGTTTGCACATAGGGTAGACACGAAAAATATTTTTCGATCGAAATTCTAAGTTATTTGCTAATCGGGTTTTATCTGTGTTGTGATATATGTGATGAACGTCCGCAAATCGCTATACGTCGATTAGTGGAGGTTGCACATATCTGTGATCTGTAATATTGGTTTGTGTATATGAACTTATTGGATCATCGTAGATGAATAGTTGGGGATGCGGGATGAGTGTTTTATCTTTCATTCGATGTAAATTGTAAAGTGATATAATATTATTTTGCGGGACACATCCGGTTTGAGGTTGTAGCCACCATTGTATTATTTCTTTTACTGTATTATGCTCCTAGGATAGACCCAAGGTGGGGTGTACAAACTACCGGGTTCTTTGAAGTGCCGAGTGGCCTACTCACTTTGATGAGGGTGGTTTCTTCACTTCGGGAATTTGGCGGATAGTTTGCCGCACCCGTAGGGGTCTGGGGTAGGGTTTGGCTATTCATCACAACCATGGAATCCATCTTTCGTTACAGGCTTAAACGAAATACGGTATTCCTAGTATATCTAATATGTTCATCTGTGATCTGGAATGCATATAATTGTGTAAGACGAATGGATATTATTATATATATTATATAATAGACGTTGCTTATGTTTTGCATCCGCGTTAGTCCAGCCCCCAGCTCTGGCATTAGTTAAGTAACCTAACGGTGTAAAACGGGGCCCAGTGGCGAATGCAGATGGCATAAGCGTACGTCATATTTTCGTTTCTTTCTGTGATGATAGGTGTAAATTGATGGGACTGCATTATATTAATGCAAAGCAAACAAACCAAAGCTGAATCGTTGGAACAAATTTTAAAACCACTCGGTTTTTTCTCAAAACAGAAACTTTTAAAATGCGGAGGTTAAACCACTCCTTTTAAAAGCTATCGGGTTCCTTCGATTATATCAAGTTTACCACGTTCACGGTTTCGCCAAAACCATTCGTAGCCCTCCGTCATTTCATATGAATATTCAGTAGTATTCAAGCTATGTTTGTTGACCTTCGCCTAGGCATAGTGATTGGTAGCAGCCGGATATTCATATGTAGTATAGATAGATGCGTTGGTTTGGGGCAGTCATACTATAGGATTGCCTACCACGACAGCAAGGTTTCGGGAGGCATCGTCCATGCCATATTCAAAATTGTGCCATGCTAAACAATCCTAACCCTAGAATTTTAACTAGAGATTTAGACAATACAACATGTAAACTACTTTATATCTAAGTGAACATGGAATACAACCTTTGTAGACCGGTCCTTCTCTAACGTTTTAGAACATCGTTATGTGAATTTCTCCATTTTTGGGTTAATTGTCGGTATTTTCCGTTTTAAACCGACTGTGATCAAACGATCATATAGACTTGCCAGCACCTAGTTTAGCTAAAATAAAGCTAGTGCGCAAGCTTTGGGGGTATATGGGACGTTTTGGTTCAATTTGTTTTTTTCCCAATTTAAATATTATTTTTAATGTGGTATTCATATTTTGGGAAATTTCTCTTAGGTGGTCTTTTCAACTTTAGGTTTGAGTTAATTCAACCTCCACTTAATATCTAGATCTTTTGTTGTGCAAAGGATTAAGATTTAAAGTTTTAAAGAAAAGAATGCAATAGGTGGCACATGCATGAATGTGCATTTATGTGTGCATTAATGTGCATTTATCACTAGAAATTGCTAGGAAATTCCACACAAAACCCCCACCTCATAACTTGGCCGAGATTCTTCTTCTCTCATCTGCCCTTGACTCATTCTTTTCCATTTACAACCATTTCAAATCAATAAATCTCCAAAAATCGCATCTTTTCTTGGATTTTGCCTCTTGGGTGCATAGGAGCTTGCTAGCTTGGATTTTTGAGTTCTTTTGGTTATGTAATGATCCCTATCTGTTCTTTTTATAGTTTTTGTGTTAAGTAGCTAATTAGTTTCATTTTAAATTGGTTAAAGTTTAGTTTTGTGCGATATATCGTATTTTTTAGTGTCGTTTGTGATATTTGTGACCTGCTGTGACCCGGGGTGTGTACGAGAAAACCAAACAAAGCATTTGTGTTGTACCAGTGAACCTAAGACCCCACCTGAGACACGAGACCTACCCCACCGGCCAGGGCCGGCGACGTATGAAGGAGATTCCGGCGACATCGGCCGTGGGTTTGAGTTGGGGTTTGGGTTTTTTAGGGTAGCTCTCTGCCTTGGTTTAGGTATGTTTGGTCTTGTTTAGTTGTTGAGTTTTCTCTGTATGCAAAATCTGGGATCACTTAGGTAGTTTTTAGTAATACGACTATGCGTGATACGTTATCCGACACGGTCCGTGCACTTCGTGCTGGTTTTGCTCTTGAGTTGGTTTCGTCGTGTCGCTACGTACATTAGCCACAATACGAACACTTAGGAGTAGGTTTGAAGTTGGTGTGTCGTTAAAACGTAGTTTGTTCGTGTTTTTAGTTGTTTAGTAATTTATACTTGTGTTATCGTTTTGTGGTTTTAGGTTCGCAGGCGGGGACTTCGGACACTGCGACAAAGGGAAACAAGTGGTTGGCTTCACTTAGTCAGGAGCGTTGGTGAGTAGATTTAACATCTACAGGGGAATCGCCCGCATGGCGTTATGCTTCTGGGCTAGAGTTGTTATGTTTTGTCGCATATTCTATTGCATATATAGAATTGCGCATACACATATTTCTACTTGGTTAGTGTTGTGCTTAGACTAGTATCCTTAGGACACTGCACTATTATTGACGGCTTATGTTGTACGAGTACTGATTATATGCCATACACACCGTCAATAATTGCCATGACACGCACAATACCCTTATAGCTATAATATTGTTGGTTAGGGACATTGAGATATTGATTCACATTTCCTTATGCGTATGACTTATAGCATACCTGTATACCTACATGCTTACGCATATGCCCTGACATGCTTACATGCTAGTTACCCATATAGCTATATGGTATTGTACTATTGTAATAGGTATATACACATATGAGACATAGCTACATGTATATCTGGTATACATACATACATATACCTGGAGGGTATTATGGATAGGTATAGACACATACCTTGCTACAACTACTTTGACATCATACATACTTACATACGGACAAACATATCTTGCTATTCCGACATGGTTATGCATACATCGTTATAGCTACATGTTCACTTGTCTATGATGTTGCATCTGATTTCGGGGAAAATCAGGAACCGTGTGATATATTTAGTAACTTGTTGTAGTTAAATAGCTGTTTTCTTTTATATGCTCATATTACTGTTTCATGCTGCATATATTACATTCTTGGATTTCATATAATATTCTCTCATATTGTTACTCCTAATTATATATAACAGTGGAGTGGGACGCTGTTATATATGCCTATACACATATATTAGTGGAATGGGACGCTAATATCTGTGTATTGATTCATGCAGTTATACTTATTCATTACTTGATGTTTCTGGATTTGAGGACCGTGGTTGTTTCATGAAATTATGCATTAATTGAAAAACCCGGTTTCTCTTGATATGATATTTCTGCAGCCACCATGAGATTTCTCGGTTCTGAGCTTATATATACCCCATGCGAGGAGGAGTAGTGGGCCGTGTGTGGGTACATGGTGGGGCCCGGTATGGTTCCCCTCGGCAAGATGATCGCAAATGATGGGCGATGAGCCTGGAAGGTGGGCAAGTACCTACCGGTAATAGTACCTTTGACTCGACGGGTATCGTGGGGATGCAGGCCGGGGTCATGTACGTATGGATACGTACCTATTAGGAGGCCAGTCGTGGTGACAGCACCTGATAGATCAGTATTTCGGTGTCGATACTTGACACTTGTTTCATGATGTTTTGGGTGTCGATATTAGACACTCACCTTATATGAAACTTACGTGATGCTTATATTGTACAGACAGGATATGTGGGATATACTGATATTGTACACACAGGATATGTGGGATATACTGATATTGTACACACAGGATATGTGGGATATACTGATATTGTACATACATGATATGTGAAATCTACTTGATATTGGACATTCAGGATATATGAGATTTACATGATATGAGAGCCATTTAGGGGCTGATTTGTGGAATTTGGGAATTTGATTGTCTTGTTGGATTTTTGGTCCTACCACGAGGTTAGGATTTCCGTGGAAATGACATGTTTTATTCAATACTCCACATTTATTGTTTATGCACTGCTTCATGTATTAGTTGTACCTGATAGAGTAATTTCCATGACTGTTGCATTTACATACTATTATATGCATTGTTTCATGTATTATTTGTACCTGATAGAGTACCTTACATGATTATTGCATGCCGATTGTCATATTATTGCTTCATGTATTAGTAGTACCTACTAGCGTACCTTTCATGACTGATGCATTACATATGACTATTCATTGCTATTAAATGCTTATGTTAGATTCGCGCTGTACGTGCATACTCGCGATTACCTGCATATGTTATTTACTATTCACGAGTTGGCAACTCACCCCCCGTTGTGCCACAGTGTTTTGCAGGTGTTCCTCAGGATAGTCAGAGGCAGAGCTATTTTTCATCCATCGTATCATCTTTTGCTGCGGATACCACTTCAGCTGACTGTGGACGGTTTTGCCGTAGGTGGGTTTTTTTTGCAGCTATCTATTGTTGTTATTGTTATCTTGTACCTTGTACTCTCCATCTACCATTGTATTGTATGACTTAGAGACTTGATGTGAGAACGATATTGTATATTATTTTTGTGACTTGAAGGTTTTTATGCAGTTTTATTTATATCGTCTCTTTCTTCGCTACGGCGTCGTATATCTGTTGTGGTGATTGTTTTCCGCCGTTGGGCGTGGATTTTTGCTCCCGTTTGGGACGCTTTTACTTATATATTATGTTGTACCTATTTTTGGGGGTTTGTTTTACAAAGGGGGTGCTGCCAGAATTTTAAAGGAATAAAAGTGAGACTTTAAAGAATTTGGGTTGTGATTTTAAAGGTTTTGAAAATACTATTATCACTTTCTTGCTACTTTTGATGGTTTAGATTGATGGGTTTTAGCTTTCTTTACTACGTTACGCCTGTAGACGTTGCGTAGTATTAGGGCCGTCACGTGCCAATTTCGGGTCGTGACAAAGTTGGTATCAGAGCGCTACGTTTTACCTTTCGGAGTGTAGGATGACCTTGGTATGATGGAGTAGGTAGATTAAGCAGAGTAACATAGCGTGTGTATATTCCGCGGCATACTCACGATCACGGTACTCCACCTAAAGTGACCTAAGTACAAATTGCTTGAAATTCCTTCCTTGATGATACATATCCTTGTGATTCGATTTCCGTGTTCATATCGAATCCTTCTTCCAATTACAGCCTTTGCCGCTGATGACTATGAGGACTCAGAGTGATGCAGCGAGAGTCGAGGTCAGAGTTGACTCGTGTAGGACGAGGACTGACCGGGATGGCACGCTCATTGCACCGGAGTAGATGGATCCGCCTTCGATAGATTATATTGATAGGCTTGTGGCAAAGATGCAGGATTTGCGCCAGACGATGAGTTCTTTGGTTGAGACCATTCGAGCGCAGCGACAGGAAGTTGTCATCCCTATTACCCAGTTGTTCCTTGCAGTCAGCACTCAGCCTTGTGTTACTTATACGACGCCAGTGGACGCAGCCCGGTTTGGCGAGGAGCATTTTCCGAGACTTTAGGAGTTCCGGAACTGAGGAGGGCTCGTACAGGTGTACTAGCCCAGAGACAGAGGCCTAGGCGTCGAGACAAATTTCGTGACCGTCGCGGGAGAGCAGAAGCTTAGGGAGAGGACAGTCGTTCAGCTCTTATCTCCAGGATGGTCAGCAGTTTTCTTCCGGATGTTATCGGTGTGGGAGTTTGGATCATCGGGTTCGAGTTTGTACTGAGCTACGTAGTTCGGGGCAGCTATACCGCAGAGAGGAGGATTTCTGCCAGTTGCGGGTAGAAAGCAGACTCGAGAGTTTGCTTCTACTCATCGGGATGCGCGGGTGTCCAATGCTGAGATTTGTGTATGCTAGATTAGTCGTTGTTGTGTTAACTTCTGTCAGCGATTCTTTTGTTGCGCGACACGTGTTTCAGTCAAGTGCCAATCGGATAGGAGATAGAGATTCGTCCGTCATTGTGATCCTTCTAGAGAAGTTGGATTTGACGTTCTCTTGGGCACAGACTGGTTAGCTACGTTCTAGGCGTCTGTGGACTGCCGTGAGGAAACAGTATAGTTTTGTTTTCCCAGCGAGTCAGTTCTTGTTGTGCAGAGGGACAGTAGTGCAGCCTCTCACAGCTTGAATTCAGCCTTTTTCGCTTGTCGGCTTTTTGAGGAGTGGATGTCGAGGATTCTTGGTTTTCATTCGTGATACCGGAACCACAGTAAGTTGTTAGACCGGGTTCCTTTCATGCGAGGGTTTTCCGACGTTGTTCCAGATGAGCCGGCAAACCTTAGGGAGCTTAAGGATCAGCTGCAGAGTTGTTCGTTGGGGGACTTGTGCATCCGAGTGTTTCGCTTTGGGGAGCTCCTTTCCTGTTCGTCAGGGAGAAGGACAGCAGTTTGAGGTTGTGTATTGATGGATCGTCAATTAAACCGAGTTACGGTGAGGATAGGTATCTTTTACCTCGCATTGACGATTTCTTCGATCAGCTCCAGAGTGCGAGACATTTTATAAGTTTTTTTGGAATCTGGTCATCATTGTTACGAGTTCGGAGTGATGACATTCCGGAGACTACTTTTGTGCGTGCTACGGGCTTTATGTGTTTAGTGGTGTCGTTGGACTCACCAATTCCCTAGCAGCATTCGTGATGTAATGGACCAGATTTTTTCAAGCCGTTCCTCTACCAGATTATTGTTGTGTCATTGATGACATTCTGGTCTATTCCAATGTGTCGTGAGGAATAGGAACAGCACTTGAGGAATTGTTTTGAAGACAGTGAGAGAGCACCAGCTGTTTGCTAAATTCTCGGAGTGTTCCTTCAGGCTTGATTGTGTTGACTTCTAGGTCTAGTAGTTATGGGAGACGGTTTTTTTGTATGGACCCGAGGAGGATCGAGGCCATACAGCTTTGACCCATATTTATATTCGGGACTGAGGTTCGCAGATTTTGGGCTTAGCAGGTTTTTACCGCCATTTTGTGCAGGATTGGTTGTGTATCGCTGCACCGTTGACTGAACTGACCGGGAAGGAGGTTCTTTTCTGTGGACTGAGGCATGTGTGCGGTGTTTTCTGCAGTTGGAGATTCAGTTGACAACAGCACCAGTTCTTTCTTGTTTTCTGGTTCAGGTGACTTTGTTGTTTAGCTGTGATGTTTCGCGAGTGGGGCTCGATTTTGCGTTGATGTAGCATTATAGAGTTATCGCTTTTGCTTCCCGACAGTTGGAGGAAGTACGAGAAGGATATCCCACTCATGATCTGGAGATGGCCGCGGTGGTCGTGCATTGGAGATTTGGAGACACTACTTGTTCGTAGAGTCGTGTCATATTTTCACGGACCACCAGAGCTTAATGTACATCTTCCTGCAGCGGGTTTTGATTGTTGAGACAGCGCCGTTGGATGGAGCTTGTGGAGGATTGTTTTTGTGAGATCCTTTATTACCCGTGGCAAGGCGACTGTGGTAGCTGATGCTTGAGTCGTAGGCCCGGGTTAGTTTGTTCCAGTGGTGCGCAGTTCAGAGACAGTCTTCTGCAGATTTACAATTCTCGTGTGATCGTGGAGTAAGCTAGGTTCGCCTCTACTGAGGGGACAGCTTGCTCATGTCCGCGCCGTACCGTTTTTCCTTAATCGTTTTGTGAAGCACAGCCCACCGATGCTCGTTGTCTGTAATACTTGAGCATGTTCGGCAGGGTAAGGATTCGGAGTCCTTGATTTGTGACCCAGGTATACTACGTTTAGGGACTCGTTTGTGTGTACCTGTTACTGATAGGTAGAGACACGAGGTCCCAGAGTAGGCACATCGGTCACCTTTCAGTGTTCATCCAAGTGCCGCCAAGATGTAACGTGACTTGAGAGTTAGTTACTGGTGGGCAGGATGAAAAAGTGGAATTTCGGATTTCGTTCAAGGTGTCTGTCTTGTTGTGAGTTTAGGTTAAGCATTTGAGACCGGCTGGAGAGTTGCGACCTTTAACCATTCCGGAGAGGGAATGGGAACAGATCTCCATGAATTTTCGTTGTGGCGTCTACCCAGATTTAGTCAGGGTGCAATTCCATTTGGGGTGTTTGTTGTCCGGTTATTCTCAGTTTGCTCAGTTGTTCTTTGTTAAGTTTGTGTGTTGCACGGAGTTCCTTTATGTGTTGTATCTAATATGGGGCACCCTGTTCGCTAGCCGTAGTTGGCAGAAGCTTCAGGAAGCCTTGGGTACTGGTTGAGCTTTAGCTCCGCTTTTCCGTCTGTGGGACGATAGTTAATTGAGCGGACTATACAGACTCTGGAGGATATGCATATGCGTACGTGCTAAGTGTTTGTTGGCCGTTGGGATCATCACTTGCCATTATTTAGGTTCTCCTTCGATAGCTGTTATCAGGAGACATTCCAATTGGCAACCTTTAGGTTTTGTTGTTAGGTAGTGTTGATCGCCATTCAGTTTTCCGACTCTGCGTGAGTAGGATTTTTGGACCCGGCTAGTCCAGAGACTTCGGAGATAATTCAGTTGGTTCAGGTCAGGATGAGAGTAGTCCAGTGCGAACAAAGGTCTTATGCCGACCATGGTGGTCGCAGACTTGAGCTCACAGTGGGAGATCATGGATTCCTATGGATTTTTTTCCGATGAATGACGTGTTGAGTTTTGGGGAGCTTATCCCTGGATTGTAGGTCCTTTTGAGATCCTTGAAGCGAGTTAGTTCCGTTGCCTTTGATTTGGCACTTCCGCCCAGATTATTGAGTATTCACCCCGTATTCATTCTGTCGATACTTTGCTAATACCTTCATGACCTTTCTCACATGATTCAGCATCAGACCATTAGCCTTGACGCGATCTTTTCGTTCACCGGCAGCCAATTGTGTTAGTGGCTCGGCAGGTGGAGAAACTTCGATCAAGGGTCTAGCCATCTGTGGAGAGTTTTCTTGGACGTAGACGTATAGTGAGGTGATTGTAAGTGCACGGCGGCGCCCCGGCCTCCATCCCGAGGCCAAAATGCGGAAGCGGTGATTTACTTTAACTTTTCAAACCGGCACCACCGCGCACTATAAACCCGGATCGTGCCATTAAATTAGTCCTAGCTAACTACAAGATGGGGAAGAGAGATATACCGAGCGATCCGTGTCCTCCGGTCTTCTCGTCGTCGTCCCGATCTCCCGCGGAATGTCCGGTCTCCACCTCCTCGCCGGAAGGGCACCACGTCGCCTTCTTCTTTTACGGGCTCCCACCTCTATACCGAGGCAACTCGGGCACGAAGTTGGCGAGCTGACGTGCCCAAGGTTTGCTGTAGAATGTGTGTAGAACTCATGTCTCGTTTGGGGTAGTGGATGTTGCCTTTGGTGGAGGGATGAACTATGGAGTTTTTCTTGGGAATTTTGGTGAAGGAAAAATGATATGAGATCAACCAAAATCACCCACACCAAAAATGGGACAGCCCCCTCATATGGCCGGCCATGCCTCATGTAGGAATGAGAGAGGAAAGTCAAGTGAGGCAATAATGCAAGAGGGAAAACCAATGTGATCATGAAAAGAAATTATTATAAACAAAGTCCAACACTCAACAACCATCATCAACAACCATGATCACACAAAAGTCAAGCCATGATGGATAAATCAAGTCAATGGATGGTGCATCATCAAGATCCAACAATATGCAAAGACCCCCTTCCAAATTGCTTATTTGCACAAATGCAAATAAGCCCTTCTCCACCAATCTTCGGCCAATGAAGGATACAAAGAAATATGGCCGAAACAAAAAGTAAACTGGCAACTCCAGAAAACTGGTCCCGTAATAAATTACAGGAAAACCCCGATACTGTGCATACACACCCGCATCTGTATTCCGACCGAAATACAAATGCAATGAGACAAAATCTACACTGTACAATACTAGGATCCGGCTTAAACCAAAGCGCGCTAGTATTAACCGTCCGATCCTGATCCGTGCAATGCCGCACGTATCTGATCGAACCCTTCCATATCTCCATACGGCCTCTATAGCGTTTCGCCCGAAAACTTGAGCAACTGAATGTGGGGACTCTAAATACTCGTCAATAGTATGGCTGTGGATTTAACCACTAGCACGTCAGAGGTATAAGCCAATACGTGACGGGCTACCAGGTATTGACCAAAAGGGACGTCAATGAGCGAACTCATCCTGACACCCTACTGAGTCTGTCAGTGACAATATCCGTACAGTCCGGTCCGTTCATCTATGAGCATCGCATGGCGGGCCTAGTGGTTGGTAAAAGTCAGACCCCCAAAAGCGGCACAAGTCGTGTCAGAGATCAGCCCAGAACACCCTGAGATACTACTGGAAAAACTACCAGTAAATCTCCTGCCTTGGCCAAGGACTTTTCATGTTCTGGCTCACCTAGACACAGCGCGACCTCACCCCCAATACCGGGAGAGACGAACCCCCGAAGATCTGCTCACTGCCTCCATGTGGCTCGGGACTGTACCCAACTAAAACCTGTTTGTACATCTCCTTTGAGCGTGGTAGGGTAGTAATCAAAGTACAGTGGGAACTCACACGAGACAAATGACGATCCTCAGGTCGATGAACTAACCTGTACACATGTCACCAGGGAACTGCTATCTGACGTCAGGTATAAGACCAACTAGCATGTTCCCGACGAGTCCTGTCCGGTGTACTCATAACCCAATGAGCACCTGTATACATCTTAGGTGATCCAACTGACACCAGTGGCTTGTGAGACCGGCCACCGCCCCTCGTCGGGGTCTCGAATGTATACACTAGTCTACTCTGGAGGATCGATGCCCTGTCTCGAAACTCCCACGACTAGGGATCTTTTAAGGATGTGCTTATAGACTACCAGCTCTCACGTATATGATCGCCCTCATACTGCTGGCAGTCAAGCAAGAATCCTAGGGGCTCTATCAACGTGCAATAGTGACCTGTCAGGTCACCTAAAGCAGTACACGATGATAAAGATAAACCAGATCGCATACTATCATCTTGAGTAAGACTGTCCTACCGGGATAGGTCCTCCCTCAATCATTGCAATCACGTGCCTGTGATCCAATAATTGACTCTGAGGGCACTATCTCCAACAATCTCCCACTTGCACTCAAGGCTAATTATTGCGATGTCGCATACTCACAGCCCGTGTGATACCGAACACCCAACTTCTCTACTAGTCAGTCTCACAAAACCTGTTTGTGAAACTATTGCATTTGAGGAATAGCCTCAATGAGTGGATCCGTCTTGATGTTTCTTTCTATGTCTCTCTATATCTCATGTTCGCGGAGAAAGCCATCTCCCGAAATGAGCAATACCTGTCTTAGAATGTGTCTGGATGTCTGATGGGACCTAGCTCATAAATGAACTCCAAATCTAAACTTCTTAGACTGTATCGTCAACTGAACTTAATCAGTATCCTGCGCCATGCCTCCCTCAGTATTGCCTTGGACCACCTGTCCAAAATACTGCCCCTCGTCAGAGGGAAAACTATAACTCTGACAACCTCCTTGTCGTCCAGGTCACCTTGGAAGCCTGGAATGATAACTGTCCCAAAAGAGGCTGTCGTTATCATATCCCTAGAACATCCACTTATGTTCTAAAACTGCTTCCGACTGTTTCTCTAGGATAGGATCAACATCAACTTATTGCATCTACTGCAAGAATAACATCTGGTGTGGTACTTGACATCTCATGATTGATTCAATTGCCTAAGCAAGTGATCTGCCAATCATGCACATCCCTCTCCCCTTTAGTCTGTAAGACACCTTTAGAGAGGGTGACTCCATCACCTGCAGGTACACTACCGTGCCAGGAGTCGTCCATTCTAAATACTCTTAGAATACTGTCTAAGTACCCTTAATTGGGAAACCACCCAAATCTAGATTTAAAATCATAGATCTAGTAACCAGTATGTCTGATATAATGTCCAAGTCCTATGTGGAGAAACCACTGTGAGACGACCAAAGTATAACCGATCGTAGTATAGTAATATCACATCTTACTCTGTGAATGTCATCACACCCTACTACCTTCTCAACAGATCCATCCCCTATTCTGATGAAGTCAAACCTATGACTGTCACATCAGAAATAGATGATCTATCTCCACTATATCTGCTTTAGTCTATAAATAGACATAAGCCATTTGTCCGCCAATGCTTCCGCTGCTCCCACTGACCACGACAACCCTCTGGCAGAGTCATATAGACGTACACTTCTAAAGCTAATTTAGAACGACGCTATACTCATCCTCCTGCCGGGTCTCACGGTCTGGAACAACAGCAATAGCAAGTCTGGGTAAACAAGAACTTCCCTGTTACCGTCCTTGAGGCTACCGGAGTACCTCTCGGGTGCCTGAAGTTACCCACCTTATCTGCGGAGTGGCCAATGGAATGTCAAACCAAATTGAATCTTTAGGTTCTTATCAAACTTTCAGTAATCGTTTGCGGTTCTGGAATCACTTCCAGTTCTACCATACTCCCACTACTGTTTTCTGAAAAAATCCATTTTTATTAAAACTGTGGCGAGTCTAGTACAATATCACTATTGATCTTCCAGATGGTAGAAAGTCAACCCTCGTCATAGCCTGGGTCAATCCACAAACAGCCATTACAGAAACATGTCTTGAGTTATCCAGAGTCTGGTTTTAATCATAAGCCGGACAACTCCTCGGACCTTAACAACGTTAAGATATGAACTGTTCTATATCCAATATAGAACCAGAGGCACTGATTTAATTGAACCAGATTCAAATCATGCAACTGTCTCCAGCGCATGTCAACTAAATGGAAGGAGGCCGATCAGCGTTACTCAACTTAGGAATACTTCCAATTATGAGTAACCTGAAAGAGAAGCAAGTTCTCTTAATCGTTACTATCAACTGAATACCATACACAAGTATCTACATCTTCGATCACTTTGAAGAATCCCGATACTTGCAACACCTGGTTCTCTACTTTATTCAAATATCTATAACTTCTCAAAATTCGGACCCTGTGTTTCCACGAAACACCTGTCTAAAAACTAGAGAAGTCATAAGTAAATCGAATATAGTACGAGGACCAACCCCTCTGTCCTGATGGACCCTGGACAACATACAATACTCTGTATAAGTCCCTTGAGTCTAATAACTCACTCCCTGTGTGTTGCAGGTTGAAAACTGTACTTATGGTTAAGAAAAATTACACCGCTGTTCAATGCTCCTTACCTAACCATCCACTGATATAGGTAAATGTCACAGACATAATTTCAAAAAGGTATATCTCACTCTATAAAAATAGACGTACAGATATATCAATTTGAAATTGGTGCATCACAACGGATATTCTAAACCAAATATTTGCCGTCCGGCAAACAACCCAGGTGACTTCCTCAAATATCACCGATTACAACGAATCCTGATATAATGAGGATGATCACCTAATTCCCAATAACCTACTCCCACTCATCATCTGTAAAACCATACAGATGTGAGAATCATACCTGGTAGATACATACCCTGGAGTAAGGACTAATTGGGAAATCAGTTTTCTTTTAACAGTACACAGTGAAACTGAAACATTGAAATGTTTCGATGGGGTATCCCGGTATTCCTAGTAATGCCTCTTCCAGATTCACCACTGTAACCGTATAATTCTTTGCCACCTCTCCAAATCCCTTTATATTTCTTTAGTCATTACCTTCTGCACACCCCTTTAGGCCAAATAGTTTTCTTCCTTCCCTACCGTTCGGCACCCGCCTATGGTTTGGAAGAAGACTATCCAATAAGCATAATGGGTGTACTGTCCTAATCCTAGAAACACTCCCAAAGCGAGAGAAGGTGAAGATAAAAGACAACCGAATAAACCTTATTCCTATTGCTCCTGAACCAGAATCCATCCCCGAACTGGAACAAATTCCTTTCGAGTTCGTATATAACCATACGATGGAGTATCCAATAAACTGTGGATCTTCGTAGTGATACGGAGTGTTCTGGAGAAATACAAAGGTGATTTTAGGATTGGCGAAGAAATACTTGGTTTGGTCGTGAATATCAGTCGCAATTTACTTTGCCCTCTTACTAATCCCTTGCTTTGTCTTAACTTAATACTTTCTGTACACTATCGCTAGGCTAATTGGTTTTCTTCATTCCCTACCGGTCGGCACCTGCCTATGGTTTGGAAGAAGACTATCCAATTTGCGTAATAGGTGTACTATCTCCTAAACCAAGGAGTACTCACAACTTGAGAGAAGGTAAAAGGAAAAGACAACTGAATAATCCTATCCGTTTTCTCCAGAACCGGAAACCATCTTCGAATAAATCCCTTCGAGTTCGTATATAACCATACGATGGTTTTGTCCAATGGAAGTGGACGTTCGTAGTAATACGGGGTGTCCTGGAGAAAAGGGTAAAAGTAGGAGTGGCAATGAGGTGTGCAACTCTGACAATCCAAAAGCCAGTGTTAAGAAGGTTCGGTTAATTTGGTCACTGAGTCATAGTCTTAGGGTCGGGTCAATGGTCGCTGCCAGAGAGAGAGAGAAAAGAAACACTCAGCGTGCACTCTAACCTAGATCAGAATGGTTACCAATTTATCTAATCTGGAAACCTCCCACTATAACCTCAAATTCTCCTCCAAACCTGAAAGGAGAATTAGTCGGGATGTCCCGAGGAGTAAACCAACTCATCAGTGGGAATCGGGATCCAACTATCATCGCATGATAACGTGACTGAATCCGCTCACGTCATCACACTCCAGAAGGTATGCGCATATCTGGCAAGTTTCAGTTTCTTTAAAAACTCCCGATATGATTTTTGCCCCATGCTCTTATGACCTTGACGAAGGCCAACATATCATAAGTCACATGTCAAGTTCTACCCATCATTGTCCAGGTTAATTTGAACCCACCCGTATATACCCTTGACGAAGGCCAAAATAGTAGTACGACTGTCCCAAACCAACGCATCTATCTATACAGCAGAAAGGTAACAAGCAGCTACCATACACTATGCTTTGACGAAGGCCAACATACATAGCATGAATACTACGTGCTACCCATCTGAAACGACGGAGGGCTACAAATGGTTTCTGGCGAAAACCTTTAATGTAAGAACTTGATATCGTTGAAGGAACTGGATAGCTTTTAAAAATATAGTGACGAAAACCTTTGCTAAAGAGGTCACTCCCGGTGAAGGGATCTCGGCTCTTTCCCCGTAGAATGAGGTGCAGGATATTCCAACTGAATACCAATATGCAAAGTAAAAGTAATCGGCTATAGTGAATTTATTGCCCTGACGCACACTTCTGTTCAAGGGGTCACTCCCGGTGACGGGATCTCGGCCCTTGCCTCGTCGACTGAGGAGCAGGATATTCCAACTAAATACTACGATGCAAAATAAAAGAGAATGTCCTTGCAATAATAGCTTTTTGAAAAGTGTTCCAACAACATCAGATTAGGTTTGTTTAACTTGCATTGATCCGAATCAACGCAGTCCCATCAATTGATCACACCACAAAGAACGAAAATATACTGATGTACGTATATGCCATCCGCATTCGCCACTGGGTCCCGTCATTACCCGTTAAGTTAGCTAACTAACGACAGAGTGGGGACTGGACTAGCGCGGATGCAAAACATATACAACATCTACTAATATATATACCAATATATAATATTTCGCTCAAGACATGATAAAATGCAACATCACAGAAATGTAAAGCATCACAGAACAATACAGATATCTGGGATCCCCGGGTTTCACAGAGCCACTACTGAAACCAGACGTTCCCCTGGTCGTGTGGATAGCCTGTGCAATGAAATCCTAGACCCCTACGGGCGCGGCAAGTTACCCGCCAAAACCTGAAGCGAGGCAGCCCCCTTCAGCAACGTGAATGGACCACCTAGCACTTCACGGAATCCGGTAACTTGGGCACCCCTCCTGGGTCAACCCTAGTACAGAAAGTAAAATATACATACAACGGGTACATCGACCGCAACCTGGTCGTGCCCCAAAAGAATAATACAAACTGGCAGTGACGGCAATCCACATGTTGGACGCTCGCCCCGCAATATCAAATGTACATAATACAACCAAAACTGTACTACCACTGCAACCAGGCTATCCCCCACGACCGATCCGCAACATCACAACAATACACAGAACATCAACGTGAAGGTCACGTTCGCAAATCCTTCTAACCGGGCTATAGCAGTTAGACAGGATTTACCGATCAAGTGACTTTCACGGTCGCAGATATAATGTAAATACGGTGAACTAATGTGTTTAAAATATCCGATCGATCAAATTTTACCAAGTGGGCCCAAAGCATTACTGTAGCAGTTAAAGAAATGCTGGGCCCAAAAAATAATATTCCAAAACTCATATTTTCAAGTCAGGAGGCCGCTACAAAAAATTGGTGCACTGAACAGTTTAAACTGCGGCGGAACCGCGGCCCAAGCAGGGGTTTGGCCGCGGTTCCGCGGTGAGATAACGAGATCGTGCGACCAAATTTTTACAGGAGGCTTATACTTCCCTGAAAATCATTCTGCAACACCCTGAAAAATTTTTGGAGACAAAAAAATTTCGACAGAAACTGATTGAACTGAAAAACGCAGATTTTGGAATTTTTGATCGATCGGAAATGTAAACTCATTAGACAAAGCTAGACTATGTTAATGGCGAGGCTCTGATACCACTGTAAGTGCACGGCAGCGCCCCGGCCTCCATCCCGAGGCCAAAATGCGGAAGCGGTGATTTACTTTAACTTTTCAAACCGGCACCACCGCGCACTATAAACCCGGATCGTGCCATTAAACTAGTCCTAGCTAACTACAAGATGGGGAAGAGAGATATACCGAGCGATCCGTGTCCTCCGGTCTTCTCGCCGTCGTCCCGATCTCCCGCGGAATGTCCGGTCTCCACCTCCTCGCCAGAAGGGCACCACGTCGCCTGCTTCTTTTACGGGCTCCCACCTCTATACCGAGGCAACTCGGGCATGAAGTTGGCGAGCCGACGTGCCCAAGGTTTGCTGTAGAATGTGTGTAGAACTCATGTCTCGTTTGGGGTAGTGGATGTTGCCTTTGGTGGAGGGATGAACTATGGAGTTTTTCTTAGGAATTTTGGTGAAGGAAAAATGATATGAGATCAACCAAAATCACCCACACCAAAAATGGGACAGCCCCCTCATATGGCCGGCCATGCCTCATGTAGGAATGAGAGAGGAAAGTTAAGTGAGGCAATAATGCAAGAGGGAAAACCAATGTGATCATGAAAAGAAATTATTATAAACAAAGTCCAACACTCAACAACCATCATCAACAACCATGATCACACAAAAGTCAAGCCATGATGGATAAATCAAGTCAATGGATGGTGCATCATCATGGTCCAACAATATGCAAAGGCCCCCTTCCAAATTGCTTTGCACAAATGCAAATAAGCCCTCCTCCACCAATCTTCGGCCAATGAAGGATACAAAGAAATATGGCCGAAACGAAAAGCAAACTGGCAACTCCAGAAAACTGGTCCCGTAATAAATTACAGGAAAACCCCGATACTGTGTATACACACCCGCATCTGTATTCCGACCGAAATACAAATGCAATGAGACAAAATCTACACTGTACAATACTAGGATCTGGCTTAAACCAAAGCCCGCTAGTATTAACCGTCCGATCCTGATCCGTGCAATGCCGCACGTATCTGATCGAACTCTGCCATATCTCCATACGGCCTCTACAGCGTTTCGCCCGAAAACTTGAGCAACTGAATGTGGGGACTCTAAAGACTCGTCAATACTATGGCTGTGGATTTAACCACTAGCACGTCAGAGGTATAAGCCAATACATGACGGGCTACCAGGTATTGACCGAAAGGGACGTCAATGAGCGAACTCATCCTGACACCCTACTGAGCCTGTCAGTGACAATATCCGTACAGTCCGGTCCGTTCGTCTATGAGCATCGCATGGCGGGCCTAATGGTTGGTAAAAGTCAGACCCCCAAAAGCGGTACAAGTCGTGTCAGAGATCAGCACAGAACACCCTGAGATACTACTGGAATACCTACCAGTAAATCTCCTGCCTTGGCCAAGGACTTTTCATGTTCTGGCTCCCCTAGACACAGCGCGAACTCACCCCCAATACCGAAAAAGACGAACCCCCGAAGATCCGCTCACTGCCTCCATGTGGCTCGGGACTGTACCCAACTAAAACCTGTTTGCACGTCTCCTTTGAGCGTGGTAGGGTAGTAATCAAAGTACAGTGGGAACTCACACGAGACAAATGACGATCCTCAGGTCGATGAACTAACCTGTACACATGTCACCAGGGAACTGCTATCTGACGTCAGGTATAAGACCAACTAGTATGTTCCCGGCGAGTCCTGTCCGGTGTACTCATAACCCAATGAGCACCTGTATACATCTTAGGTGATCCAACTGACACCAGTGGCTTATGAGACCGGCCACCGCCCCTCGTCGGGGTCTCGAATGTATACACTAGTCTACTCTGGAGAATCGATGCCCTGTCTCGAAACTCCCACGACTAGGGACCTTTTAAGGATGTGCTTATAGACTACCAGCTCTCACGTATATGATCGCCCTCATACTGCTGGCAGTCAAGCAAGAATCCTAGGGGCTCTATCAACGTGCAATAGTGACCTGTCAGGTTACCTAAAGCAGTACACGATGATAAAGATAAACCAGATCGCATACTATCATCTTGAGTAAGACTGTCCTGCCGGGATAGGTCCTCCCTCAATCATTGTAATCACGTGCCTGTGATCCAATAATTGACTCTGAGGGCACTATCTCCAACAATCTCCCACTTGCACTCAAGGCTAATTATTGCGATGTCGCATACTCACAGCCCGTGTGATACCGAACACCCAACTGCTCTACTAGTCAGTCTCACAAAACCTGTTTGCGAAACTATTGCATTCGAGGTATAGCCTCAATGAGTGGATCCACCTTGATGTTTCTTTCTATGTCTCTCTATATCTCATGTTCGCGGAGAAAGCCATCTCCCGAAATGAGCAATACCTGTCTTAGAATGTGTCTGGATGTCTGATGGGACCTAGCTCATAAATGAACTCCAAATCCAAACTTTTTAGACTGTATCGTCAACTGAACTTAATCAGTATCCTGCGTCATGACTCCCTCAGTATTGCCTTGGACCACCTGTCCAAAATACTGCCCCTCGTCAGAGGGAAAACTATAACTCTGACAACCTCCTTGTCGTCCAGGTCACCTTGGAAGCCTGGAATGATAACTGTCTCCCAAAAGAGGATGTCGTTATCATATCCCTAGAACATCCACTTATGTTCTAAAACTGCTTCCGACTGTTTCTCTAGGATAGGATCAACATCAACTTATTGCATCTACTGCAAGAACAACATCTGGTGTGGTACTTGACATCTCATGATTGATTCAATTGCTTAAGCAAGTGATCTGCCAATCATGCACATCCCTCTCCCCTTTAGTCTGTAAGACCCCTTTAGAGAGGGTGACTCCATCACCTGCAGGTACACTACCGTGCCAGGAGTCGTCCATTCTAAATACTCTTAGAATGCTATCTAAGTACCTTTAATTGGGAAACCACCCAAATCTAGATCTAAAACCATAGATCTAGTAACCAGTATGTCTGATATAATATCCAAGTCCCATGTGGAGAAACCACTGTGTGACGACCAAAGTATAACCGATCGTAGTATAGAAATATCACATCCTACTCTGTTTATGTCATCACACCCTACTACCTTCTCAACAGATCCATCCCCTATTCTGATGAAGTCAAACCTATGACTGTCACATCAGAAATAGATGATCTATCTCCGCTATATCTGTTTTAGTCTATAAATAGACATAAGCCACTTGTCCGCCAATGCTTCCGCTGCTCCCACTGACAACGACAACCCTCTGGCAGAGTCATATAGACGTACACTTCTAAAGCTAGTTTAGAACGACGCTATACTCATCCTCCTGCCGGGTCTCACGGTCTGGAACAACAGCAATGGCAAGTCTGGGTAAACAAGAACTTCCCTGTCACCGTTCTTGAGGCTACCGAAGTACCTTTCGGGTGCCTGAAGTTACCCACCTTATCTGCGGAGTGGCCAATGGAATGTCAAACCATATTGAATCTTTAGGTTCTTATCAAACTTTCAGTAATCGTTTGCGGTTCTGGAATCACTTCCAGTTCTACCATACTCCCACTACTGTTTTCTGAAAAAATCCATTTTTATTAAAACTGTGGCGAGTCTAGAACAGTATCACTATTGATCTTCCAGATGGTAGAAAGTCAACCCTCGTCATAGCCTGGGTCAACCTACAAACAGCCATTACAGAAACGTGCCTTGAGTTATCCAAAGTCTGGTTTTAATCATAAGCCGGACAACTCCCCGTACCTTAACAACGTTAAGATATGAACTGTTCTATATCCAATATAGAACCAGAGGCACTGATTTAATTGAACCAGATTCAAATCATGCAACTGTCTCCAGCGCATGTCAATGGAAGGAGGCCGACCAGCGTTACTCAACTTAGGAATACTTCCAATTATGAGTAACCTGAAAGAGAAGCAAGTTCTCTTAATCGTTACTATCAACTGAATACCATACACAAGTATCTACATTTTCGATCACTTTGAAGAATCCCGATACTTGCAACACCTGGTTCTCTACTTTATTCAAATACCTATAACTTCTCAAAATTCGGACCCTGTGTTTCCATGAAACACCTGTCTAAAAACTAGAGAAGTCATAAGTAAATCGAATATAGTACGAGGACCAACCCCTCTGTCCTGATGGACCCTGGACAACATACAATACTCTGTATAAGTCCCTTGAGTCTAATAACTCACTCCCTGTGTGTTGCAGGTTGAAAACTGTACTTATGGTTAAGAAAAATTACACCGCTGTTCAATGCTCCTTACCTAACCATCCACTAATATAGGTAAATGTCACAGACATAATTTCAAAAAGGTATATCTCACTCTATAAAAATAGACGTACAGATATATCAATTTGAAATTGGTGCATCACAACGGATATTCTAAACCAAATATTTGTCGTCCGGCAAACAACCCAGGTGACTTCCTCAAATATCACCGATTACAACGAATCCCGATATAATGAGGATGATCATCTAATTCGATGCCCTGTCTCGATACACCCTCGACTAGAAACAATTATAGGATGTACTTGTGGACTACCCTGCCCCTACTAGTATGATCTCCATCATAGTCCTAGTAGTCAAGTACACATCCTAAGGCCTTTATCAACATGTGAGAGCAAGACAGTATCACAATACAAGTCTACATATTAAGACAAAGAGCAACCAGATAGCATACCATCATGTCGAGCAATAAATTCCTCTCTATATATATCCAAGCATCCACTATAATATAAATCACATGTACAATAATGGCCTCTACGCATACATATAACTAACAATCTCCCACTTACACTAAGGCCAGTTGTTGTAGTATCTCATACCCAACATCCCGAAGAGTCTCTCAAATTGTATCTGGGGTATGGCCTTTGTGAATGGATCCGCTGTATTGTCCTTCGTGTCAACTCTCCTGACCTCGATCTCCCGGCGATCAACTATCTCCCGGATCAGGTGATACCGCCTCAGAATATGCCTAGATCGCTGATGGGACCTGGGTTCCTTGGCCAAGGCCACTGCTCCATTGTTATCGCAATATAAAGGTATTGGATGCTCAATGGACGGAACCACACCAAGTTCAGTTATAAACTTCTTCATCCAGACAGCCTCTTTGGTAGTATCGTTGGTAGCGATGTATTCAGCCTCCATCATCGAGTCTGCCACGGTTTACTGCTTGGAACTCTTCCAACAAACCGCCCCTCCATTGAGGGTGAAGACAAATCCCGTGACCGACTTAGAGTCGTCCTTATCACTCTGGAAGCTCGAATCGGTAAAGGACTCCACTTGGAGTTCACCGTTACCATACACCAAGAACATATCTTTAGTCCTTCTCAAGTACTTGAGAATGTTCTTTACAGCTGTCCAGTGACTCTCTCCTGCATCTGCTTAATACCTACTCACTAACTTAGTGAGTATGCTACATCGGGTCTGGTACATAACATCGGGCATATGATAGAGCCTACTGCCGAAGCATAGGGTATCCCTTGCATGCGAGCTCTCTCCAAATCAGTCTTGGGAGACATCTCTTTGGGGAGAGTGAGTCCTGCAATCGTGGGTAAATTCCCATGCTTGGAATCTTCCATACTAAATCTCTTTAGTAAGGTGTCAATGTACCTGGATTGGGACAATCCCAGTATCCGTTTAAATCTATGTCTATAGATCTTAATCCCTAAGATGTAGGAGGCATCACCTAGATCTTTCATTGAGAATCTTTATGATAAGAAGAGCTTGACCTAGTGCAGCATAGGAATATCATTTCCTATCAAGAGTATGTCATCCACGTACAATATGAGGAAGACAACCTTACTCTCTGCAACCTTCTTGTATATACAAGGTTCATCCACATTTTTGATGAAGTCAAACTTTTTGACTGCCACATCAAAATAGATGTTCCAACTCCGCGATGCCTGCTTTAACCCTTAGATGGATTTAAGCAGCTTGCAGACCTTCCCTCTACTCCCACTGTCCATGAAGCCCTCTGGCCGAGTCATGTGCACGCTCTCTTCTAAATCACCATTTAGAAAGGCGGTCTTAAGATTCATCTGCCAGATTTCATAGTCATGGTATGCAGCGATGGCAAGTAGGATCCGGATGGACTTAAGCATAGCCACTGGAGAAAAGGTTTCATCATAATCCACACCTGGTCGTTGACGAAAACCTTTTGCAACAAGTCTAGCTTTGAAAGTCTCAACTTTTCCATCTACACCAAAAATTTTCTTGAAGATCCACTTGCACCCGATGGGTTTTACCGCTTCAGGAGCATCTTCCAAAGTCCATACTTTGTTGATGTACATGGATTCCATCTCAGATCGCATTGCATCCAGCCATTTTACAGAGCCCCCACTCATGATGGCCTGCTCGAAGCTAGTTGGGTCATCATCTTCCATGATACAATCCTCGCTCCCACCATCAATAAGAAAACCGCAGTATCTCTCAGGTGGATGAGGAACCCTACTAGATCAGAGGAGAGGCTGAGATTCGTTGGGAACTATCGAATCCTCTGGTTCTACCAAATCTTCTGTCGTAGTTTGTATAGCTGGAACTTCTTCCAATTCTACCTCCTTGCCACTAATTTCTTTTTCAAGTAATTCCTTTTCTAAAAAGGTGGCATGTTGAGAAACAAACACCTTTTGTTCCTCAGGGTGGTAGAAGATTTTCCTCGCGAATGCTTGGGATATCCTACAAACTTGCACAGAATTGACCTTGTCTCGAGTTTGTCCGGATTTTGCTTTTTAACATAGGCCGGGCAACCCCATATCTTAAAAAAATTAAGACACGGTCTTTTCCCCTCCCATATCTCTTGTGGAGTGGTAGGCACTGATTTGGTTGGAACTCTATTCAATAGGTATGCTGCTGTCTCAAGCGCATAACCCCAAAAGGAAATAGATAACTCAGCGGTTCTCATCATAGAGCACACCATATTCAATAGGGTGTGATTCCTCCACTCCGATACACCGTTGTGATGTGGTGTATACGGAGGAGTAAGCTGAGAGAGGATCCCATTCTCTTTTAGATAGTCTAGGAACTCATTGCTCAAGTATTCTCCTCCTTGATCAGATCGAAGGATTTTAATACTTTTACCCGTTTGGTTCTCAACTTCATACTTATATTCTTTGAATTTCTCAAAAGCTTCAGACTTGTGTTTCAACAGGAACACATGTCTGTATCTTGAGAGATCGTCAGTGAATGTAATGAAGTACGAGGAACCATTCCTGGCATGTGTAGATATGGGACCGCATACATCACTATGTATCAGTCCCAAGAGTTCCGTAACTCTTTTTCCATATCCAGTAAACGGAGTTTTGGTCATCTTGCCTTTGAGACATGAATGACAAGTTTCATAAGATGATAATTCGAACGGATTCAAATATCTATCCTTATGTAACTTAGCTAGTCGTGTCGCATTGATATGACCTAGTCTACAATGCCACAAGAAGGATTCGTTCATTTCTAAACTCTTCCTCTTGTGTGTGTTTTGTACGTTAAGAACCGTGTTTGATTCAGAACATATAAAATGTTACATAATGCTCCAAACCTAATCAACACTTGATTTAGGTAAATATTCATAACATTATTCTCTACTACAAAGTTATATCCTTCTTTATCTAGTAAAGAAATTGATATTAAATTGCATATCATAGAGGGTACGCAATAACATTCGTTCAAGATCAAAGTATTGCCATTTGGTAATACTAGGTGATATTCACCAACTACTTTGGCCGCAACACTTGCACCATTCCCTACTTTTAGAAAATGATCACCTATTCCCAATTCTCTACATTTCTTTAGCCCATGCAACATATTACATATGTGGTATCCCAATCCGGTATCTAATACCTAGGACGTAGAGTGTACTAAGAAATAGTTCTCAATAACTAACACACCCGAAGAAAATACATCAACATGCTTATTCTTCGTTTGGGTGGCGTGGAAATCCGGATATTTTCCTATTTCCTGCTCGGACTTATAACAATTATAAGTTGGAGCGGAATCAACGTTCCCTAGCTCAGTATAACAAGCGGGTTCGGTCAATACATCCATATTATTATTAATTAAGACCAGAAATGGTCGCTACCTAGAGAGAGAGAGAGAAGATAACACTTAGCGTATACTCTTGCACGATTAGATTGGTTATTATCTTATCTAATCAGGATGGCTCCCACTGTTTTTATCAAATCTTCCTTCAAACCCTAAAAGGTAAGACTAGCCGGGATTAATTACACCTTACAAGTTCTCCAATCTTTCGGCCAGGCTAGTGTCGATACTTTGAGGGAGGTTCCCCTGCTTTCGCACGGACCTAATTAAAATAAACCTCGTTTTCCTAGGGGCGTAACCCCGTTAACTCCTTTCTAGACACCTACTTGATTGGCTAATTGTGATGTGTAGAACTCTCACAGGAGTAACTCTTACTCGCAGTGGGTATCGGGATCCAACTATCTCATAGAAGGTATGCAATCTCATTGCAAATTTCAACACTTGAAATTCCCGATAATATTTTACCCCTAGCGGCCTATGATCTTAACGGAGGCCAACAAATCATAGGCTGCTAGTCAAGTTCAACCCGTACATTTCATGATTAAATTAAACCCACCCGCACGACCCTTGATGGAGACCAACAAAGTCGCACTACTATCCTAATCCAATCTCATCTTATGTTGAAGATAAGCACTAGTTAGCTACCGCACACTACGCCTTGACAGAGGCCAACAAACGCAACACGAATACTAAGTAGTATTTATCTGAAATGACGGAGGGCTATAACAGGTTTTTAAGAAAACATTTTGCGTAATGAACTTGATATCGTTGTAGAATCGAGTAATTTTTTAAAAGGGGTGTTTTGAGGCTTTTTACTAGTTTTGCTAAAGAGGTCACTACCGGTGAAAAGATCTCGGCTCTTTCCTTATCGAATAAGGTGCGGGATATTTCACAAATACCACTATACAAAGCAAGAACTAAAAGAAGCAATTAAAAAACAAAACCGAGTGGGTTGTAGCATCTGCTAGTTTTGCTAAAGAGGTCACTCCCAGTGAAAGGATCTCGGCTCTTTCCTTGTCGAATAAGGTGCTGGAAATTCTACAAGGAATACCGCTATGCAAAGCAAAAACTAAAGCTACCCTTTTTGAAAATTTGATTCCACAACATCTTTTAGGTTTCTTTTCTTTCATTAATCTCATTAATGAAGTCCCATCATTTATGCTTCCTAAGCATCATAGAAGAAACGAAAATACAACGTACGCTTATGCCATCCACATTCGCCACAGTGTCCCGTTATGCACCATTAGGTTACTTAACTAACGGCATAGCGGGGCAGGACTAACGCGGGTGCAAAACATAAGCAACGTTTATTATATATCATAAATATAATAATAAAACATTCATCTCACAAATATAAAGTGATCACATCACAAAATATCAGCAGCAGAAGATAACATATGAAATATTGGATATGCTAGGAATTTTGTGTTTTAAATTAAGCCAGTATAAAACACGGATTCCACGGTCGCGATGAATAGCCAAACCCACATCCCTAGACCCCTAAGAGAGCGGCAAGCAACCCTACCAATTCTAGAGTTAGGAGACCCGGTCTCGACTCCTCGAGATGGTCTCCCACTGGACTCTAGAACCCGGTTACTTGTGCCCCCCACCTTGGGTCTATCCTAATGCGGAAAAGTAAATAATATACAACAATGGTGACAACATCCTCAACCCAGAAGTGCCCCAATAAAAGAATATTACAACATGAATGAAAATGAAAAAAAATCTCTCATCTTACATAAAAAAAAACCCCGACTATTCAAAACACGACGATCCAATATAACATATCACATCAACACATAACATCGCATGCTATCAACGTAAACAAATATGCGTATCCTAATTGTCGTTGACATATAGCAACGAAACCGGCGATACACCATATATTACACTTACGGTCGCAGAAAAGAAAATGTGAAACTACAACATTTGGAATCCACAATCACCTTAGATATCATAAACGTGAAATATCACATACCTTGGATTTCATGCCTAACAATATGAATTCCAAATATTGTATCACATTCCACAAATAGCTTAGACGATGTTAAACATTCCGATCGAATCAACAAACACCCAAATTTTCCCAAAAAGCTGAACACTTGAGCACGGTTTAAAAATACTCAGAACATGCCACAGTACCTATGGACCAACCGTAGAAGGGTCAACCCATGCCTCACCTATGGCGCCGCGGAACTACCGCAAACCCTAGGCTTTGGCGGCGGTTCTTACGGTCATAGAATCGAGTTAGGGTTTTGTTTTTCTAGAGGGTCTATCGCATTACTTGCATGATTTTTGAATGTTCTTTAACTTAGAAAAATCCAACTCTTGGAAAATTTTCTGTCAAGGGTTAAAGTGGGTATTTGATATTCGTTCGAAATTTTTAACGCCGTCTAAATAACCCGAAATAAAGTTAGAATTACGACTACGAAACACTCCAAATTGCCTTTATAGAAAATTAACATCTCATGCAATTTTATAAAAACAAGCAACACCTGAAACACCAAAGCCCAGATACCAGAACACAGAACAAAAACGGACCCAAACTGACATAAGGGGGCCTGCCAGCTCGAAATTTTGAGGTATCTCGCCCGGTGAAAACCGGCCAATTGGGTTCGTGTTTGTCCAGTGTCCATATTACATCTCATATAACATTCTACAGTTGCTTAAAAAAAATTCGACGACTTAAAATTTTTGACAGAAACTGGGTTTTAGTTTCGAGTGTTTCGAAGTTGTTTAGGTTTCGTAATTCTACAAATATCGTCTAATTCTCTAGATTTTCTCTGATACCACTATAGGAATGCTTAGCACGACAACAAGGTTTCGGGAGGCATCGTCCATGCCATATTCAAAAATTTGACATGTTAAACAATCCTAACCCCAGAATCTTAACTAGAGATTTAGACAATACAACATGTAAACTACTTTACATCTAAGTGAACATGGAATACAACCTTTGTAGACCAGTCCTTCACTTCAATAGCTCCTTGTAGTAGTCCCTTCGCTCCAAGTAGTGATCTTCCGGACTTTAGAATGGCTCTACAAGATGATAGGAACAAACTTGCATGAAGTCTTCGAGGCCGAAAATGATCTACGTCGAGGAGACACTAACCCAAGCTACCTCTTCACTAATTAAGGATTAGTGAAGCTAACACCCTAAACTAAATGGTTAATCTAGTAGAGAATGATGATGTAGGATTTTTGCCCACTTTAAAATTAATTTTCTCACTATTATTCTTCTCCTCTCAAAAACCTAGAGAGGTAAGCTCTTGATGAAGAAGAAGATGAAGAGATAATGTTATGGCAACCATGGGTGAGAAAATATCTTATATAACTGATGTAAAGACTTTACCATGGGTTTAGATAATGGTTAGGTTAACAAATATCTAAGGAAAGACAAAACTAGTGGACTAAGTCAATGGGTCTACAAGCTTCACCCATGTGACTAATTTCCAACTAATTTGGATTTACCTTAAATAAATAAACCTTGCATTATTATGAGCATGGTGTGAGTCTCATACACCCATGTAGTGTGTATCATCAAGCATGACACAAAAAAGAAAACACAAATAATATATATCACATATATATCAAGTGTGCACATGTGAGAAAAAGAAATGCTTAAGTGAGAAAATATTAGTTAATGAAAATAAATATATCAAATATATAATTATACATTAAATAATTAAATCAACACTTGATCCAATAATCTGGCTATATCACATACAACCGACTAATATTATTTGTATCAACTTATCGAATCAATACTTGATTCGATAACCCGGCTATATCACATATAACCGACCGATACGAATAAATCGCGAGGATAGAATACGGTATCACATACTCGTATTAATCTTGGTCCCGACATATCACATATATGCTCCTACTTCGTTTTTCCTGAGCCAGTAAACCTCTGTGTAGGACTCTAAAGACTCGTCAATACACCAGCAGTAGGTGATGACCATATCAAGCACCCACAAACCATCAGCGGTACTAGCTTGACGTAACGGCTACCCGGGTATTGAGCGATCAGAAGATCAACAAGCAAGCCTATTCATACTCCTGTAAAGCCTGTCAATAACACTACCGTACAGTCCGGTCTCTTTGTCTGATATGTCGCATATCCAGTCTAGGGGTGGTAAACGTCAAACCCCAGTAACCGATAAGTCGTGCCGATGTGTGGCTCATAACGGGTCGAGAAACTACTGATAACACTTACCAGTAGATCTCCGTATCAGCCCTGGCCAGGGACTTACTGTTATGGCCAATTGAGCACAGCACAACATCAACCCCCAATACTGGGAGAGACGAATTCCCTCCTATCGTTCATTTCCTCCATGTGATTCGGGACTGTACCCAAAAGCCACCGTTTTGCACGTTCTCTTGAACGTGGTAAGGTGGAAATCAAAGCACAGTGGGAATCACACAAGACTCTATGACGATCTTGGGTCTACAGACTAATCTGTACCAGTGTCACCAAAGAACTGCTATCTGAAGATAGGTATAATACCAACTAGGAGTTCTCGGCGAGTCCGTTCAGTGTACCCAGTCTCCACTGAGCACCAGTATACCATCTGTTGGGTTATGGGAGCACCCCAGCCATCAAACCGTGGCCAAATGCGGAACAAAAATTTTCTAAAACCCGACGCAACCATTACCCGATTTCCAAGATCAAAACCATTAACCCGAAAATTAGCAAACCAATCATAAAGAGATAGAATGGTTATACCTAATGAACCAAATCCTTCGGGTCTTCAACCATTTCCAAGCTCCTAGTGATACGGATCGACTTTGGTCGCCGGTCTTCCTTCATCTCCGATGATCCACCCGAGGGAAACGGCACAAGCTCCAGGTTCGCCAAGCGGACCAACCGACTCTCTAGGATTGCTAGTGGTAGAGAGTGGGGGTGTAGGATAGTGTCACTCTAATCTTCTCTCAAAATATAATGCTTATAAAACAACCATGGAAGATGTGGAGGTGATGAAAGCAAGAATGGCATGAGCTAAATTTGGCTAAGTGTTTTTGGTGTGAGAGTGAATGTGAGCAAGAGAGAGAGCATCAAGTGTATGTCAAAATGAGGAAGCAAATCCCCCACTACTCATAGTGGCCGGCCCCTCTCTCTTCCCCTCAAAAATAATGCACACCAAAAACCCTTTTCCAATTAACAATAAACAAATGAGACCATACCAATCTCTACATGCACAAAAGTCATGCTTTGACTTAAAACTTATGCCTTGCCATGTCACCATTTCCACCTCATTAAAAACATGTGATTTTCTAAAGAAAATCAATAATGAGGTGACATCTTCTAGAAGCCATTCTGTACAAATACGGAATGCTTCCCGGTACATGTATCGAAATACACATACGCGTATTCGTACGAAAATACAAATAGTCAAAGAGAGAAAATATTTAGTGAGCAATAATACTAGAATACATATATATAAATACATATGTAAATTATTAAATCAAAACTTGATTTAACAATCTGGCTTAATCCTAAACCGCTATATTATCAACCGTCCAATTAAATTCTGTGCAGTCCGTGCAGACATTTAATCGGACACCTGTATGTATCAACATACGTCACCTACACCAAATCACCTGAACCGTGAAAACCCTCTGTGTGGAACTCTAAAGATTCGTCAATACGCTGGCAGTGGGTTTAACCACAAGCACGTCAGCGGCACTAGCTGTACGTAACGGCTACGCAGGTATTGAGCGAAAGGAAGGCCGACGAGCAAACTCATCCAAACCCCTACTGAGCCTGTCAGTGACAATATTCGTACAGTCCGGTCTGTTCGTCTAAGAGTATCGCATATCGAGTCTAGGGGGGTGGATAAAGTCAGACCCCTAACAACGCGATAATTCGTGTCGGTATGAAACCCATCACTACCCGAGAAACTATCGATCCTAGATCGGTAATTCTAACATACCCCGACCGAGGAGTTCTAGTGATGGCCACACGTGCACTGCGCAACATCAACCCCCAATACCGGGAGAGACGAATCCCCGACGATCCGCTCACTGCCTCCATGTAGCTCGGAACTGTACCCAACTAAAACCTGTTTGCACGACTTCTTTGATCTGTGGTAGGATAGTAATCAAACCACAGTGGGAACTCACATGAGACAAATGACGATCTCAGGTCGACAGACTAACCTGTACACATGTCACCAGGGAACTGTTATCTGAATATAGGTATAATACCAACTAGCATGTTCCCGGCGAGTCCGTCCAGTGTACTCATAACCCAATGAGCACCTGTATACTATCTTAGGTGAACAACTGACACCAATGGCTTGTGAGACCGGCCATCGCCCCTCGTCAGGGTCTAGATAAGTATACACTAGTCTACACTGGAGTATCGATGCCCAGTCTCGATACTCCCACGACTAGGGACATTTAAGGATGTGCTTATAGACCCCCAGCTCCTACGTATGTGATCGCCATCACAATTCTGGAAGTCAAGCAAGAATCCTATGGGCTTTATCAACATATGATGATAAAGATAAACCAGATAGCATACTATCATCTCGAGTAAGACTGTTTTATCGGTATAGGTCCTTGCTCCATCATCATGATCATATATCTGCGACTATGATAATTTCCTTGAGGGCACTATAGCCAACAATCTCCCACTTGCACTTAAGGCTAATTATTGCGATGTCGCATACTCACAGCCCGTGTGATACCGAACACCCAACTCCTCTACTAACCAGTTTTACAAATCTCGTTTATAAAACTATTGCGTTCGAGAAATAGCCTTAGTGAGTGGATCCGCTCCGGTGTTTCTTTCTATGTCTCTCTTTATCTCAACTTCACGGAGAAAACTATCTCCCGAAATGAGCAATACCCGTCTTAGAATTTGTCTGGATATCTGATGGGACCCAGTTCATAAATGAACTCCAAATCCAGAAAAATTCTTAGACTGTATCATCCACTGAATTTAATCAGTATACTGCGCCATGCCTTCCTTAGTATCCGCATGGACCGCCTGTCCAACATACTGTCCCCGTCAGAGGGAAAACTATAACTCTGACAGTCACTCTGTCATCCAGGTCACCTTGGAAGCCTGGAATGATAACCGTCTTCCGAAGGAGGCTGTCGTTATCAAATCCCTTGAACATCCACTTATGTCCATAAACTGCTTCCAAGCGTTTTCTCCAGGATTGGATTAATATATCAATTTATTACATCTAGTGCAAAAACAACATCTGGTGTGGTACTTGACATGTCAAGATTGACTCAATTTCCTAAGCAAGTAATATATCAATTATGCACATCCCTCTCCCTTTAGTTTATAAGACACCTTTAGAGAGGGTGACTCCTTCACCTGCAGGTTCACCACCATGGCAGGAGTCATCCATTCTAAAATACTTTTAGAATACTGTCTAAGTATCCAGATTGGGACACTACCCAAATCCAGATCTAAAACCATAGATCTAGTAACCAGAATGCCTGATATAATATCTATATCCTATGTGGAGAAAACACTGTGTGACAACCACAGTACAACCGATCGTAGTATAGGAATTTCACTTCCTATAAATTGCATGCCATCCTGAATACCAGGACACACACCTTACTACCTTCTTACCAGATCCATCCCCTATTCTGATGAAGTCAAAGCCCATGGCTGTCACTTCAAAAATAGATGATCTTTCTCCGATATATCTGCTTTAATCTATAAATAGACATAAAGTACTTGTCCACTACGTTTCCGCTGCTCCTACTGATTATGACAACCCTCTGGCAGAGTCATATACACGTGCACTTCTAAAACTAGTTTAGAATGACTCTATACTCATCCTCCTGCTGGGTCTCACATTCTAGAACAACAGTAGTGTCAAGTCCGGGTAAACAAGAACCTCCATATCACCGTCCTTGAGGATACCGAAGTACCTCTCGGGTGCATGAGGTAACCCACCATATCTGCGGAGTGGCTAATGGAATGTCAATCCTGATTGAATCTTTAGGTCCTATTAAATTTTCCGTAACCGTTTGTGGTTCTGGAATCACTTCCAGTTCTACCATACTCCCACTACTGTTTTCTGAAAAAATCTATTTTACTAAAACTGTGACGAGTCAAGAACAATATCACTATTGATCTTCCAGATGGTAGAAAGTTAACCCTCGTCAAAGCCCGGGATAACCCACAAACAGCCATTACTGAAACTTGCCCTGAGTTTATCCGGATTCTAGTTTTAAGCATCAGCCGGACGACTCCCTATACCTTAACATCGTTAAGATATAAATTGATTCTATATATATCTAATATAGAAACAAAGGCGCTAATTTAATTGGAACCAGATTCAAATCATGCAGCTGTCTCCAGTGCATGTCAACTAAATGGAGAGAGGTCGATCAGCATTACTCAACTTAGGAGTGCATCCAATTATGAGTAACCTAAAAAAGAAATAAGTTTCTCAAAACCATTACTATCAACTGAATACCTTATACAAGTATCTACATTTTCGATCACCTTGAAGAATCCCGATACTTGCGACACCTGTTTCTCTACTTTATCCTTGTACCTATAACTTCTCAAACTTGGACCTTCTATTTCTACGAAACACTTGTCCAAAACTTGAGAAGTCAAAAGTAAACAAAATATAGTATGAGGACCAACCCCTTTGTCCTAATGGACACTGTACAACATACAATACTTTGTACAAGTCCGGTGAGTTTAATAACTCAAACTCTGTGCGTTGAAAACTGTGCTATGGTTATGAAGACTTATACCGCTGTTGAATGCTCCTTACCTAACCTTCAAATGATATAGATAAATATTATGGATATAATTTCAAAAAGTTATATATCACTTTATTAAAATAAACGTACAGATATATCAGTTTGAAATTGGTGCATAACAACGGATATTCAAAACCAAATATTTGCCGTCCGGCAAAACCCAGGCGATTTCCTCAAATATCGCCAATTACAACGAATTCCGATATAATGAGGATGATCACCTAATTCCCAATAACTTACTCCCACTCATCATCTGAAAAACCATACAGATGTGAGAATCAAACCTGGTAAATACATACCCTGGAGTAAGGGCCTAATCGGGAAAACAGTTTTCAATTAACAACGCATAGTGAAACTGAAACAATAAAATGTTTTGTAGGGGTATCCTGGTATTCATAGTAATGCCTCTTCCATTATCCAGATTCATGACTGAAACCATATATTTCCTTGCCATCTCTCCAAATCCCTTTATTTGTTTTTAGTCGTTACCTCCTGTACACCTTCGTTAGGCTTAAATGGTTTTCTTCCTTCTCTACCGTTCGGCACCAGCCTATGGTTTGGAAGAAGACTATCTAATAAGCGTAATAGGTGTACTCTCCTAATCCGAGGAGCACTCGCAACCTGAGAGAAGGTGATGATAAAAGACAACTGAATAATCTTTATTCCTATTTCTCCTGAACCAGAATCCATCCTCAAAAAAGGTTCCTTCGAGTTTGTATATAACCATATGGTGGATTTATCCAATGGAATCGGATGTTCGTAGTGATACGGAGTGTTCTGGAGAAATTCAAAGGTAAACTAGGAGTGGCGATGAAAGACTTGGTTTGGTCATGAATAGCAGTCGCATCTTACTTTGCCCTCTTTCTAATCCTTTTATTTGTCTTTACTTACTACTTTCTGTACACCACACTTAGGCTTAATTGGTTTTCTTCATTCCCTACCGTTCGGCACCTGCCTATGGTTTGGAAGAAGACTATCCAATAAGCGTAATAGGTGTACCGTCTCCCAATCTTAGGAGCCCTCACAACCTGAGAGAAGGTAAAAAGGAAAAGACAACTGAATAATCTGATTCATTTTCTCCAGAACCAGAAACTATTCTCGAAAAAGGTTCCTTCGAGTTCGTATATAACCATACAATGGATTTATCCAATGGAATTAGATGTTCGTAGTGATACGGGGTGTTCTGGAGAAAAGCAAAGGGTAAAAGAAGGAGTGGCAATGATGTATGCAACTCAGGCAATCCAAAAGTCAGTGTTTTAAGAAAGTTCGGTTAACTTGGTCACTGAGTTATAGTCTAGGGTCGGGCCATGGTCGCTGTCAGAGAGAGAGAAAAGAATCACTCAGCGTGCACTCTAACCTAGATCAGAATGGATAATCATTTTATCTAATCCGGATGGCTCCCACTGTTTCCTCGAATTCTCCTCCAAACCTAAAAAGAGAATTAGTCGGAATCACCCGAAGAGTAATCCTACTCATCAGTGGGAATCGGGATCCAACTATCATCACATGATAACTTGATGGAAGCCACTCAAGTCACCACACTCCAGAAGGTATGCGCAAGCCTGGCAAGTTTCCTGTATGTTTGAAACTCCCAATACGATTTTTACCCCAAGCATCTTATGACTTTGACGGATGCCAACAAATCATAAGTTGCAAGTCAAGTCCTACCCGTTATTATCCTGATTAATCTAGACCCATCCGTACTCACCCTTGACGGATGCCAACAAGGCTGCACGACTGTCCTAGATTAATGCATATCCATGCTGCAGAAAAATAACACATAGCTACCGCACACTATGCCTTGACGGAAGCCAACAAACATAGCACGAATACTAGGTGCTGCTTTTCTGAAATGACGGACGGCTACGACTGGTTTTTGGTGAAAAACCTTTAACGTAATGAACTTGATATCGTTGAAGAAATCTAAGTGGTTTTATAAAAGTATAGTGGCAAAAACTTTTGCTAAAGAGGTCACGCCCGGTGAAGAGATCTCGGCTCTTTCCCCGTTGAATGAGGTGCAGGATATTCTAAACTGAATACCATGATGCAAAGCAAAAAGTAATCGACTATAGTGAAGCTATTACATTGACGCAAACTCATGTCCAAGGGGTCACTCCCGATGAAGGGATCTCGGCCCTTTCCTTGTCGAATGAGGTGCTGGATATTCATAACCGAATACCACTGTGCAAAGAAAAAGAGAACGTCTGTAATATCAGTTTTTAAAATCTTGGTTCCAACAACATCATATATATAGGTTTGTTTTCCTTGCATTGATAAGAATCAACGCATTCCCATCAATGAATCACACCAGAAAAGAACGAAAATAAAATGTACGTATATGCCATCCGCATTCGCCACTGGTTCCCGTCATCACCCGTTAGGTTACTTAACTAACGACAGAGCGGGGACTGGGCTAGCGCGGGTGCAAAACATATACAACATCTACTAGTATATATAAATATATATAACAATCGTCCCAGGCATGATAAATGCAACATCACAGAAAGGTAATAAGCATCACAGAACAATACAGATAATCTGGGAGCCCCGTGTTTCCTTTGAGCCACAACTAAAAACCCGACGTTCCTTTGGTTGTGTGGATAGCCTATGCAATGAACACCTAGACCCCTATGAGCGCGGCAAGTTACCCGCCAAAACCTGGAGCGAGGCAGCCCCCTTTAACAAAGTGAATGGACCACCCAGCACTTAACGGAATCCGGTAACTTGAGCACCCCTCCTTGGGTCAACCTATACCCCCTACAAGTGCGGCGAATAACCCGCCAATTCTAGAGTGAAGCCCCCTCCGTCTCAACGCCATGATATGCGGGCCCGTTGCCCTCTAGAACCCGGCTATCCGTGCACCCCACTGCGGGGTAATCCTAGTACAGAAAAGAAAATATATACAACGGGCACATCGACCTCAACCCAATCATGCCCCAAAAGAATAATATACAAACAGGCAGTGATGGCAATCCACATGTCGGACGCTCGCCCCACAATATCAAATATACAAATAAATCCAAACTGCACTACCATTACACGCAAGCTATCCACCACGACAAATCCGCAACATCACAGCATGACACAGAACATCAACGTGAATGTCACGTTCGCAAACCCGTCTAAAAGGACAATAGCGATTAGACAAGATTTACCAATCAAATGACATTCACGGTCGCAGATAGAAATGTAATGTACTGAAAACACAAAATTAAAATTTCGATCGACTAAACTTTTCCCAAAATGGTCTCATGTACTAAACCAGTACTCAAATGAATCTAGGCAAAAACTATATATCACAAAAATCATTTTTCCACCAAATAGAGCTCCAGAAAAAAATTTAGTCACTGTAGCCCCAAAAGGGCCGCGGAAGAGCCTCCAAATGTGACATTTCGCGGCGGTTCCGCGGTGGAATTTTAGAGTTAGGTCACCAAATCTTTTCTGTAGCTTTAGTTTTGCCTGCACTGATTTTTAAGCTATACAGAAACATTTTTGGAGCACTTTCAGAAATCGACAGAAAATAGGCAAATTGGAAAATTGATTTGGAAATTTTGATCGATCGAGATTTTAAGCTTATGCAAACTAGCTAGTAAGGTTTAATGGGTGGCTCTGATACTATGTTGGGTTATGGGAGCGCCCCGGCCATCGAACCGTGTACGGAACAAAAATTTTCTAAAACCCGGCGCTACCATTACCCGATTTCCAAGATCGAAACCATTAACCCTAAAACTAGAAAACCAATCACAAAGAGATGGAATGGTTATACCTAATGAACCAAGTCCTTCGGATCTTCAACCATTTCCAAGCTCCTAGTGATGCAGATCGACTTTGGTCGCCGGTCTTCCTTCATCTTCGATGATCCACCCGAGGAACACGGCACAAGCTCCAGGTTCGCCAAGCAGACCAACCGACTCTCTAGGATTGCTAGTAGTAGAGAGTGGGGGGTGTAGGATAGTGTCACTCTAATTTTCTCTCAAAATATAATGCTCATAGAACAACCATGGAAGATGTGGAGGTGATGAAAGAAAGAATGGCATGAGCTAAATTTGGCTAAGTGTTTTTGGTGTGAGAGTGAATGTGAGCAAGAGAGAGAGCATCAAGTGTATGTCAAAATGAGCAAGCAAATCCCCCACTACTCATAGTGGCCGGCCCCTCTCTCTTCCCCTCAAAAATAATGCACACCAAAAACCCTTTTCCAATTAACAATAAACAAATGAGACCATACCAATCTCTACATGCACAAAAGCCATACTTTGACCTAAAGCCCGTGCCTTGCCATGTCACCATTTCCACCTTATTAAAAACATGTGATTTAAAGAAAATCAATAATGAGGTGGCATCTTCTAGAAGCCATTCTGGAATGCATCCCGGTACATGTATCGAAATACACATACGCGTATTCGTACGAAAATACGAATAGCCAATGAGAGAAAATAATTAGTGAGCAATAATATTAGAATACATATATATAAATACATATGTAAATTATTAAATCAAAACTTGATTTAACAATCTGGCTTAATCCTAAACCGCTAGTATTATCAACCGTCCGATTAAAGTCTGTGCAGTCCATGCAGACATTTAATCGGACACATGTATGTATCAACATACGTCACCTACATCATATCGCCTGAACCATGAAAACCCTCTGTGTAGGACTCTAAAGACTCATCAATATGATGGCAGTGGGTTTAACCACAAGCACGTCAGCAGCACTAGCTGTACGTAACGGCTACCCAGGTTTTGAGCGAAAGGAAGGCCGACGAGCAAATTCATCCAAACCCCTACTGAGCCTGTCAGTGACAATATCCGTACAGTCCGGTCTGTTCGTCTAAGAGTATCGCATATCGAGTCTAGGGGGTGGATAAAGTCAGACCCCTAACAACGCGATAATTCGTGTCGGTATGAAACCCATCATTACCCGAGAAACTATCGATCCTAGATCGGTAATTCTCACATACCCCGACCGAGGATTTCTAGTGATGGCCACCTGTGCACTGAGCGACATCAACCCCCAATACCGGGAGAGATGAATCCCCGATGATCCCCTCACTGCCTCCATATGGCTCGGGACTGTACCCAACTAAAACCTGTTTGCATGACTCCTTTGAGCCATGGTAGGGTAGTAATCAAAGCACAGTAGGAACTCACACGAGACAAATGACGATCTCAGGTCGACAGACTAACCTGTACATATGTCACCAGGGAACTGCTATCTGACTATAGGTATAATACCAACTAGCATGTTCCCGGCGAGTTCGTCCAGTGTACTCATAACCCAATGAGCACCTGTATACTATCTTAGGTGAACAACTGACACCAATGGCTTGTGAGACCGGCCACCGCCCCTCGTCAGGGTCTAGATAAGTATACACCAGTCTACACTTGAGTATCGATGCCCAGTCTCGATACTCCCATGACTAGGACATTTAAGGATGTGCTTATAGACCCCCAACTCCCACGTATGTGATCGCCATCACAATGCTGGCAGTCAAGCAAGAATCTTATGGGCTTTATCAACATATAATGATAAAGACAAACCAGATAGCATACTATCATCTTGAGTAAGACTGTTTTATCGGTATAGGTCCTCGCTCAATCATCATGATCACATACCCGCGACTATGATAATTGCCTTGAGGGCACTATAGCCAACACCATCTTTGGTGTCAAACACCAATGGATGTGGGATCATCCATCGCCCATCATATGGGTCGAGAAGCGTATACGCTAGTCTACTCTGGAATATCGATGCCCTGTCTCGATACACCTTCGACTAGGAACAATTATAGGATGTACTTGTGGACTACCCTAGCCCTACTAGTATGATATCCATCATAGTCCTAGTAGTTAAGTACACATTCTAAAGGCTTTATCAACATGTGAGAGAAAGACAGTATCACAATACAAGTCTACATGTTAAGACAAAAAACAACCAGATAGCATACCATCATGTCAAGCAAGAAAGTCCACTCTATATATATCCAAGCATCCACTATAATATACATCACATGTACAATAATGGCCTCTAGGGCATACATATAACTAACACGTACTACTTTGTTAACCTTCGTCAAGGGTATGTACGGGTGGGTTCAAATTAACCTGGACAATGATGGGTAGAACTTGACATGCGACTTATGATTTGTTGGCCTTCATCAAGGTCAGAAGAGCATGGGGCAAAAATCCACATCGGGAGTTTCTATGGAAACTGAAACTTGCTGGTGGTGTATACCATTTAGAGTGTGATAATATTGGTAGGTTTCCTTCAAGATTATCATGCAATGATATTTGGATCCCGATCCTACTGTGAGTATATGCTACTCCTCGGGAGATTTTTTCACTTAACGATCAATGCTATAAACCAAGTAGGTGTCTAGAACATTGTTAGCGGGGCTACGCCTCCTGTGAAAATAGGTTATTTAATTAAGGAACTTCACGAAAGCATCGTAAAACCTCCCTCGAAGTACCGACACTAGCCTGGCTAAAAGGTTAAACAAGTATTGTACGGTGAGATTAATCCTGACTAATTCTTCTTTTATGGTTTGAGAAAGGATTCGAGAAACAGTGGGAGCCAACCTGTTTAGATAAACTAAAAACCAATCTAAACTTGCAAGAGCATCATGCAGCGACCAGTTGACCGCGCCTAGGTTACAATTAGCTAATAAATTTAATGGGCCAGACTATATTGACTGGCAAGGATTTGTCCAGATGTCCATTTCCTGTGACAAGCTGGACCACCTCATTACTACTCAAGCCCCCGCCGTCCCAGGTCCAGTTTTCACCGTCGCGGATATTGATATCCATAAGACAAGGGAAATGGATAGTGCGAATACTAAGTGCCTCATGTTGGCCTCAGTAGATGGTGAAAACCAGAAGCAGCACGAGAAGATGGACTTAGCTTCCATCTTCCTCCATAACAAATATTTATATAGAGAGAAATCTTGTATCGCAAGATATGAGACTTCGAAGGAATTGCTTCAAGCGAGGTTGGCTAACGGGTCATCTGTAGGAGACAACGTCCTACGATGACTAGCTTTATTGATGAGCTCATGGACCTGGAGACCACGTTGGAGAACCAGTCATATGCTGACTTGATTCTACAATCCCTACCTTCTACTTACACCCTAAAGGAAACCAGGGAGACACCCGCTCTGCTTATTCAGGAATCTTCCTCTTCTGGATCCAAGGAGAAAGCAAAGGGTGAGAAGAAGAAGACCTCCACAAAACCGATAGGCGGTGTCAATAAAGTAGAAGGAAAGGGCAGGGAAAAAGTTTCGGGGTTAACAGTAGGGAAGGAGGGATGTTCCTATCGTCACCGAAAAGGGCATAGGCAAAAGGAATGCAGGTCTTGGAAAGCCAGAATTCAGGATCCGAAGCATGTTGTGACTTCGGGTTCGGGTGTGTTTGTAATTGAAAACTGTGTGTCAATTAACTCTACTTTCTGGGTACTAGATACCGGATCAGGATCTCATATCTGTAATTCATTACAAGTTTTAAGAAACCGTAGAGTTGTCAGGACAGGTGATATGACTCTCAGAGTTGCTAACGGAATGAGCGTAGACGCTGAATCCGTAGGGGAATATCATCTAGGATTGACAAGTGGACAGATATTTATTCTACGTAACTGTTTGTATGTACCTAGTCTAGCTTGTAATATCATCATATATATATATATATATATATATATATATATATATATATATATATATCTTTACTTTCTAAAGAAGGATATGATTTTACATTTTTAAGCGATGTGGTCCACATCCACCTAAATCAAGTTTTGATTGGATTAGGTACATTAGATAATGGTATATACGTATTAAATCAAGCTTAGGTTTTCAGTGTCCAGAACACACTTAAAAGAAAGTTTCCGAAATTAAATCAGGCTTTCTTATGGCATTGTAGATTGGGTCGCATCAATGAAACACGGTTGACGAAGTTATATAGAGAGGGATATTTGGATCCGTTCGAATATCATTCTTATGCAACTTGTCAATCTTGTCTCATGGGAAAGATGACAAAGACTTCGTTCACTGAAAACGGAGTAAGAGCGAGCAAGCTCTTGAGACTCATACACAACGATGTGTGTGGTCCAATGTCTATACATGCACGAAATGGTTATTCCTATTTCATTACTTTTATGGATGACTTCCCTAGGTATGGACATGTCTTCTTGATGAAGCATAAATCCGAGGTCTTTGAGAAATTCCGGGAATATAAGAATGAAGTGGAAAAACAAACAGGCAAAAGTATCAAGACACTGAGATCTAATCGAGGTGGTGAATACTTAAGTGCCGAGTTCCTGAATTACCTAAAAGAGAATGGAATTCTATATTAGCCTACTCCTCCATACACACCACAACACAATGGTGTATCGGAAAGGCGGAACAGAACCCTATTGGATATGGTTCGTTCCATGATGAGTAACGCTGAGTTGCCGCGATCCTTTTGGGGTTATGCACTAGAATCAGTTGCATATCTTTTGAATAAGGTTCCTATCAAGATTGTGCCTACCACACCATATCAGATATGGAGTGGGAAGAAATCCTATCTTAAGTACCTTAAGATATAGGGATGTCCATCTTTTGTAAAAAAGCAGCATGCGGACAAGCTCGAGGCACGCTCAGTACTGTGTAAGTTTGTGGGATACCCAAAGAACTCCAGGGGGTATTTTTTCTATTACGCAGAGGAACAAAAGATTTTTGTTTCTCGTCATGCCCACTTCTTGGAATCTGAATTTTTAGAAAATTAGAAAAGTAGAAGCGCAATAGAACTGGAAGAAATTCCAGAACCACAAGCTATTATTGAAAGCATGGTAGAACCAGAGGTTTCAGAAGAACCGGACATTCCCGCACCACTCCGCAGGACTAGTAGGCAGTCTCATCCGCCCAAGAGATACTACGGTTTTATCATAGACGGGGATCAAGAGGATTGCATCATTGATAATAATGAGCCTACTAGCTTCCAGCAAGCCATTCAGAGCCGCAACTCGGTAAAATGGCTAGATGCAATGCGGGCCGAGATGGAGTCCATGTACACCAACAAAGTATGGACTTTGTACATTGCTCTAGAAAGGGTAAAACCCGTAGGCTGCAAATGGATCTTTAGAAAGAAGATTGGTGTAGATAGACAGGTTGAAACCTATAAGGCTAGAATTGTTGCAAAAGGTTTTCGTCAAAGACCTGGTTTGGACTATGATGAAACCTTTTCTCCAGTGGCTATACTCAAATCCATTCAGATCCTTCTTGCCATTGCTGCCTTCCAGGATTATAAGATCTGGCAAATGGACGTAAAGACGGCTTTTCTAAATGGAAATTTGGAAGAGTGCGTCTATATGGATTAGTCAAAGGGTTTCATTCAGAGTGGGAGCAGCGGGAAAGTGTGCAAGTTGCTTAAGTACATTTATGGACTAAAGCAGGCATTGCGAAGTTGGAACATCTGTTTTGATGAGACGGTCAAGGAATTCGACTTTATCAAAAATCCAGATGAACCATACATATATAGTAAGATTGTAGGGAGAACTCTGGTATTCCTCGTCTTGTACGTGGATGACATTCTCTTAATAGGAAATGACATTCTTATACTACAACCAGTCAAGGATTCTTGTCACAGAGGTTCTCCATGAAAATCCTGGGTGATGCCTCCTACATTCTGAGGATTCAGATCTATCGTGATAGATCTAAGAGGATGGTGGGACTTTCGCAGTGCAGGTACATCGACACCATACTGAAAAAATTTAGTATGGAAGATTCAAAGCACGGTAATCTACTGGCTTGTCACGGAATCACCCTCTCCAAAGAGAAGTCTCCCAAGACTGATTGGAAAGGGCTCACATGACATCTATACCTTATACTTCTGTGGTAGGCTCTATAATGTATGCGATGTTGTGTACCAGACCAGATGTTGCTTACGCACTAAGCGTAGTAAGCCGGTATCAGTCAAACCCAGGGGAGAAGCACTGGATAGCAGTAAAAAACATTCTCAAGTATCTGAGAAGAACTAAGGAGATGTTCTTGGTGTATGGCAGAAAAGATCTCCAGATCGAGGCCTTTGCTGACTCCAGCTTCCAGAGTGACAAGGATGACTCCAAGTCCATGTTCGGTTATGTCTTTACCCTCAATGGAGGGGCGGTCTGTTGGAAGAGCTCCAAGCAGGACACCGTTGCTGACTCGACGATGGAAGCGGAGTACATAGCTGCTTGTGACGCTGCGAAAGAAGCAGTCTGGATGAGGAAGTTCATCACAGAACTTCAGGTGGTTCCGTCCATTGTAGATCTAATACCTTTGTATTGCGACAACAATGGCGCTATAGCCTTAGCGAAGGAACCCAGGTCCCATTAGAAGTCCAGACACATCTTGAGGCGGTACCACCTTATCAGGGGGATCTTTGATCGCCGGGAGATCGAGATGAGGAGAGTAGATATGGAGAATAACACTGCAGATCCACTCACAAAGGGCCATCCCTCAGACACAATTCGAGAGGCTAATCGAGATGATAGGTCTGCGATATACCAATACATAGCCTTAGTGCAAGTGGGAGATTGTTAGTGATATATGCCCAAGAGACCATTATTGTATCATACCGGTTTGTATATTATTTAATGGAAGCTTGGGATATTCACAGTTATATTGACAGTCTTGCTCAAAATGGTAGTATGCTACTTGGTTTGTTTCTACCTCAATATGTACATGGGTTTCTTTTAGCATATCTCTTATACATATTGGTATATCTCTTAGGATCTTTGCTTGATTACCAGCGTTGTGATGGCAGTCACACTAGTGGGGGCTGGATAGTCTATAAGCACATCCTTATACAGTTCCTAGTCGTAGGATTATCGAGATGAGGCATCGATACTCTGGAGTAGACTAGTGTATACGCTTCTCATCCCAGCATGGGGGATGGTCTGTCCCACAGCTATTAGTACGTCATACTAGAGATAGTAAGCAGGTGCTCATTAGGTTATGAGTACATTGGACAAGACTCGTCAGGAACTGCTGGTGGGTATTATACCTATCGTCGGGTAGCAGTTTCTAGGTGACATGAGTACAGCTTAGTCCGTCGACTTGACACTGCTACTTCGCCTCGAGTGTGTTCCTACTTTTCTTTGATTACTACTCTACCACGGCTCAAAGGAGTTGATTTATCTGTTTTAGTGTTTGTAGTTTAACCGCAATCAATAACGGTGTCGCGTGTAGTTAGACCGAGATGAGTACGGGTCGTCCTCAGGGAAACGTTGAATATTTTATTCTTACTTTAAGCGTGTTGAGAAAGAGGATGAATAGAGGAATAAAGAATAGTGGAAATAGTTTCTAGATCTACGTTAAACACAGATGCAAAATATATATCTATATTAACTTCGGATGTAGGTTTAATATTAAAAGGGGGCTTGTAGGGTTCATTAAGATTTAGTAGTCATGGACGATTAATTAAAAATTACTCTTTTTATCCTTTAATAGATTTAAAACTAGAACGACAGTGATGCATATAGATTAGGGTTTCTGGAAGGAAAAGGGTTCCTACTCTTAACCCTTATCTCGACATGGAACTTTGTTCATATCTAGCCTTTACCAAAATAATAGTTAATCTAATCTCTAATCGTGGTCACGATTATCAATGAATTGATAGCGTGCCCAATTAGGATGTTAACTATTCTTTTGATAAAGTTTATAAACTTTATAGGACGTAAAAAGAGTTTAAGGATCTTCATCATCCATTAACCTACCCTAATCCCATGAACCCTAACAAGCGAAGAATTACTCGCGCATGTTGGGAAAAGAAGAGATGGAGAGGGAAATCAAAATGAAACTACAAAGAAATAGAATAAGAAAAAGAACTACCTTTATTAATCAAAAAAATTCATTTACACTTTGTTTCCTTAGAAAATGATTACAAAATGCTAGTTTGCTTCTCGATCTCTTCTAAGGAGGTAGATGAACCGTTGATGATCAGCCTGAATACGTGAGCCTGTCGTGGACTTCGTGATCTCTTCACCTTGATGATTTTTCCAAAAGGCTCTCGGTCCTTATTTATAGTCCCAGAGCCAGAACCTTAGCTTCCTAATTTAGAAGCCAGAGGTTAAGATCCTAACAGAGAAATCCCAACTCCCAAATCATCTGAACCGCGGAGGAACCGCGGCCAATAGGTAGGTTTGGCCACGGATCCACGGTGGAATGGTGAGATCTTGGGCTCATTCTTCTTGTGGCTTCTTCTGGTGACACGTGGTGATCTTTTGAATCTCTGGAAACTGAAAATCTTTTCTACATCACTGCCAGAATTGATTTCTTTAGTTTATTTTCTTAATTAGGCAGATTTGTTTTAACAACTTTGATTTCCTTAATTTCAGACCTGCAAATTCTATACAATAACTCAACAAATAATATTAGTTTATTTTATGGAGATATTAACTTAACCATTAAGAATTGGTTAAAGACTTTTAATAAGGTAAGCATATTTAAATGGGCCAAATGTCACATGAATATTATATGCTTAATTTTTCCTACAAAACGTTAATTATAATATATAAACATATGGAAATAGTATTTTTATAGATAAACCCTCATATGTATCATATATTATAATAAACACATTTTATTATATAGAAATAGTAGGAAAAATGTCATATTAAATGTGCAGTTTTATCAACTGAACAAATACCCCCAAACTTATCTTTGATCGTCCCGAGCAAATTAGTTTATTCAAGAGAAAGAGAAAAAGAAAGGAGAAAGCTAAGCACACTTTCGTAGGCAACACGATTGCACTGAGCACGTGCAACAAGCCGTTAAACCTCTAGATGTCCCTAGTAGGAGAAGTGTTGTCTCCTGTGGTTTTTAGCGGATTACACCCACAAAATCCAATAATAAAAGAGAGATGGTGAAAGTTACATATAAAGATAAGAACTATAAAAGAAAGACTTTGAAAACTTAGAGTTTCCACTACACTGGCTTTTCAGTTGTCATGAGCCCTATCTTAATAGTCATGAAAAGATATTAGAAATCACATCATCCCTTAATAAAACATCATCTTTATTCTTCATTCCTACCTTTCATCCAAACATCGATCATATACCCCTACGTGTGTGTATAGAACATCCCTACACTCGGAGAATTCAATTCAAGCTATCATACTCTTGTCCATCTACCTCAGTACTTTTCAATTTGATGAATATTTGGATGGATTTGCTCGCACATTTTTCATGCGACCGTTAATACTTCTTGAGGTACTAACCGACCGATTACTCATGCGCTTGATGATTAGGTGTATTAGTATTTTCCTCGTCTTGCACCACCTAAGGCTTAGCAGTGACTCCCAGCCAGTTAGTCTAAGGCATTAGGTGATGAACCACCCTCACTATATTTTTTTTATTGCTGCCTCGGTGATAACAAAACCAGTGTTCATTTTTCTTCACCATTTTATCTTTTATTCATTTTTTTACTTCCTTCATACTTTGGCTTTTAGACAAGAGCATTTCAAGGTATCATCTACTATCCCAAGTTTCAAGATGTGTGTAAATGCGTAAAGTAGGGTATCAACGTTCAAATATTTGGCTTTCAGAATAGGAAATATTTTTCAGGCTTATTTTTATCCTCAGATTAGTAATTTCCTTTATCTTACTAACCCTTGGGACAACAGCTCATAACTACTTATTACAAGTTTTGTTTAAGAAAACATCTAATTTTCTTATTTTTCTTAAACTATTCCTATCTTTCATATATAATTTTTCACTTTCTACTCTTTTATTATCAAAAAAAATTTGTGCTTAAATATAGTATAGTGCAAAGTAACGCGTAAATAAGCACAAACCTCCCTCAAACCTGTTTGCAGCAGTGTCCTCACTGATGCCATCCGTTAAGCTCAAAAACTTGTAGACTTGGGAGGAAAAAGGGGACAAGAAATAATGAAAGTGAAATCCTCCCCCAAACTTATTTTTGGCTCACAATCTTATAAAATATTTCTTTCAAGAGCCAAAATATCCCCCCAAACTTAAGTAAAATCGTATTAAGTATTTAAAATTATTAGGGGGGTTAAAATTATTGGTTAAAGTAAAGCCTTGCAAAGACCAAAAGTCAACACCAACCATTCAAAAATTTTATCGATGAAACACCAAGGTTGGTGGAAGAACATGTCACCTATTGATGTGAAGAAGTGGGGAGGAGATAAGAGGTGTAATGGAAAAGGTTTACGTCTCGGTTTGTAGAGACGAAACAATGATGATGGATTACTCGCATTCTTGTTATCGATAAGAAGAAGTGGTGATGGTTCAACTTCTTTGTGTTGAGGTTGATTCATCACACCACCCGTATTTTTTAAGAATGCGAGTTCTTCAGTAAAAATTTCTTCAAAACTTTCAGCGATATCCCGAATAATAATCTCATTGGAAAGAACATGATGATACTTGGACTCCATAAAAGGTTCATATTCCGCGTTAGATGTTGACCCGGGCAACAACGTAAAGCGGGGTCGAGATCGGTATCGTGAAGCTCTTCAATTTCGCTGCTGTCAGAATTTATTGTTTCGACAGAGCACACATGAGCATAGGGTTCGGAGGGTTCACTTCCCAACTTGTAAATGTTAAGCTCAATTGACATCTTCCCGAAGGATAGGTTCATAGAGCCGTTTCTACAATTGATTATTGCGTTGGAAGTTGCAAGAAAAGGTCGACCTAAAATCACCGGAATTTGGTTTCGTGGGTTCGCTACAGGTTGTGTATCTATAACGATAAAGTCCACAGGAAATATAAATTCCCCGACTTTGATTAACACATCCTCTAGCTCACCCCTAGCTTGGGTGATAGATCGATCTGCCATCTGAAGAGTGCAATGCGTCGGTTTTAACTCTCCGATCCCTAATTGCTCATAAATAGAATACGGAAGCAAGTTAACACTAGCACCTAAATTGAGTAGAGCACAATTGATATTTTTACCCCCAATAGAAATAGAAATTGTAGGACTTCCGGTGTTCTTTCGTTTCTTGGGTAGTTGTTGTGTAAAAGCAGTGCTCACATTACTCGCAAGGAAAACTTTTTTAGGTACTTGAACTTTTCTCTTCCTAGTGCACAAGTCCTTTAGGATTTTCGTATAAGACGGAACTTGTTGAATAGCATCTAGGAGAGGAATGTTTATGTTAACTTGCTTAAAAATTTCCACAATTTTCTCCATTTGTGGACTTGGTCTGTTGCCCCTTAACCTGTTTAGATAATGTGCTTTATCAAAAAGGTTTGGGTCCAAAAATGGAGAGGATTGTGGGGATGGAATGGATCCCAGAATTGGAGTGGGGATTGTTTTAGATAGATTCGTGGAAATAGGCTGAGGGTTCGAGCCTTGGGGAAAACGGAGAATAGGATCGAAAGAAGGTGGGAGATTAAACGAATTAGGGGAAGAAGTAGAAGCCGGGGTATCATTGGTATCACTAACATTATCAACTTGTTCACCCACTCTGTTATCCAGCACTCTTCGCGATCTCAACGTAGTAACGGCACTCACATTATAACTTTGTGAGTGGTCAGGATTTGGTAAGGGTTGAGACGGAAGTTTCCCTTTCACTCTAGCACTCATTTCAGCGTTTAATCGTGCAATTTGGGCTTCTATTGATTTAATACTCTCACCGTGGGAGGCGGATTCTTTCTTTATAGTATCAATAGAGGACCTCATATCAGCCGACATTTGAATGGAATGTTTCAAAAACAAATCCAAAGTTTGTGCGAGTGAAGAGTTATCTGTACCGGCCAATTGCGGTGCAGAAGTGTTGGCCGAATTTTGAAAATTTTGTGACTGAAAGGGGTGCGGACTTTGTGGTTGTGGTTGCTGTGGAGGAGGTCTTTGATAATTGCTTTGAAACTGGTTTTGATTTTGTAAGTCGATGTACTACACCCCACGACTTGCGGGGAGGCGGAAATTTAAAAAACGATCTTGTTCTATGCAATAACATCGACTAACCGCAAGAATCGGTGCTAAACGATAACTAACAATAAACATAGGAGTTCTAAACTACTATGTGAAGTGATTATACCTAATGAACCGTGTCCTTCGTCTTTTCGTTCTCCACCTCCTCCTCGGCCTTCTCCAAGTAGTAGACGATCCACCCGAGAGCTTTACTTCAAGCTTCACCTCAAACTAGAGGTAACTAGGTTTCTTAAAGTGCTAATCTAAGTAACCTAGGTGATATAGAGTTGGATTATGGAGTGATTAGTCTATTCTAATCCTTGATCTCAACATATGAGAGGGGAGGATTAGGGTTTGAAGAGAGAGAGCTTGAGGAGAGAGAAGGTGAGCATGAGAATGAGAATGAGATTGTGATCTATCATGATATATATGAAGCATTAATCTTTATCAAATAAATAGAAAATAGGATTTAACAACCATGCTTCATAAATACAAATGGGTGATTCATCTCCATGAGTCATTAAGCATTTATGATGCATTAATGACATGGATGAATCACACAAATGAGTCACTAATCTCATTAAATGCATATGCCACCTAAACCCCCAAGTCACCATCTTCTAGAAGCTTCTCGTGAAATTACGAGAATGCCCCTCCTATCCGTGAAAACACGGAAAAACTTTAGACTGTATAAATCCAATATCCCGATACTAGAATCTGGCTTAAACCAAAACCGACTAGTAAAAATTGTCCGAAAGTCGTACGTGCGTAAATACACGTATGCGTCCGAACCCTTGTCGTAAAACCATACGACCTCTATATCGTTTCGCCTGGAGCAGGGAAACTCTCTGTGTGGGACTCTAATGACTCGACTACTACGCTGGCAGTGGGTTTAACCACAGACCGCAAGAGCCACTAGCTGTACGTAACGGTCCCCAGATAGATGTCGATAAGAAGGCCGATGAAGAAAAACCCATCCGAACTCCTACTGAGCCTGATGTGACAATCTCCGTACAGTCCGGTCTGTTCGTCTAAGACTATCGCATATCGGGCTTAGGGGGCGGCAAGCGTCAGTCCCCTAATAGCGGTATAAGTCGTGTCGGAGCGAAGCCCATTACACCCTGAGAAACTACTGGAACCTACCAGTAAATCTCGCTTGCCCTGGCCAGGGACTTTGCGTAATGGCACTCTGACACGGCGCGATATCAACTCCCAATACCGGGAGAGATGAATCCTGTCTAACCGCCACTGCCTCCAAGTGCTCGGGACTGCACCCAACTGCTATCTGTTTGCACGACTCCTTTGAGCCGTGGTAGGGTAGCAATCTAAGAACAGTGGGACACACTCAAGGCGAAGTAGCAGTGTCAAGTCTGCGGACTATGCTGTTCTCATGTCACCTAGGAACTGTTAACTGACGAATGGTATAAAACCCAACCAACAGTTCCCTGCGAGTCCTGTCCGGTGTACCCGTAACCCAACGAGCACCTGTATACTATCTCCAGTACGACGTACTGACGGCTGTGGGACAGACCATCTCTCCAACGGGGATGAGAAGCGTAACACTAGTCTACTCCGGAGTATCGATGCCCTGTCTCGATAATCCTACGACTAGGGACCTGAAAAAGGATGTGCTTGTAGACTATCCAGCCCCCACTAGTGTGACTGCCATCACAACGCTGGTAGTCAAGCAAGATCCTAAGAGCTCTATCAATACGTATACTCACATATTAAGATAGAAAAACCAAGTAGCATACTACCATGTTTAGCTAGACTGTTATATACATGTGAATATCCCAAGCTTCCATTAAGTAATATACAAATTAGTATGATACAATAATGGCCCCTAGGGCATATACACTAACAATTTCCCACTTGTACTAGGGCCATGTACTGGCGTATCGAAGACCGATGATCTCGATTAGCCTTTCGAGCTGAATCTGAGGTAGAGCCTTCGTGAATGGATCAGCAATGTTATCCTCTGTATTTACTCTCTTTACCTCGATCTCCCGGCGATCTACGATCTTCCTGATCAGGTGATTCCGCCTTAAGATGTGTCTGGACTTCTGATGGGACCTGGATTCCTTCGCTAATGCTATAGTGCCGTTGTTGTCGCAATACAGAGGTATTGGACCAACACTGATAGGAACCACCTGAAGTTCTGTGAGGAACTTCTTCATCCAGACAGCTTCTTTTGTGGCATCGTAAGCAGCTATGTACTCCGCTTCCATCGTTGAGTCAGCAACGGTCTTCTCCTTGGAACTCTTCCAACAGACCGCCCCTCCATTGAGGGTAAAGACATAACCCGACATGGACTTGGAGTCATCCTCGTCACTCTGGAAGCTGGAGTCAGCAAAGGCCTCGATCTGGAGGTCTTTTCCACCATAAACCAAGAACATCTGCTTAGTCCTTCTCATGTACTTGAGAATGTTCTTTACTGCTATCCAGTGATTCTCTCCTGGGTTTGCCTGATACTGGCTTACAACGCTCAATGCGTATGCTACATCTGGTCTGGTACATAACATCGCATACATTATAGAGCCTACCGCAGAAGCGTAGGGTATAATCGACATGCGATCCCTTTCCAAATCAATCTTGGGAGACATCTCTTTGGAGAGGGTGATTCCGTGACAAGCCGGTAGGTTACCGCGCTTAGAATCTTCCATACTGAATCTTTTCAATATGGTGTCTATGTACCTGGACTGTGAAAGTCCCAACATCCTCTTTGATCTATCACGATAGATCTGGATCCCCAGAATGTAGGTGGCATCACCCAGGTCCTTCATGGAGAATTTCTGTGACAAGAACCTTTTGACTGACTGTAGCATAGGAATATCATTTCCTATTAGGAGAATGTCATCCACGTACAAGACGAGGAATATAACAACTCTCCCTACAATCTTACTGTATATGCATGGTTCATCTGGATTCTTGATAAAGTCGAATTCTTTGACAGTATCATCAAAACAGATGTTCCAACTCCGCGATGCTTGCTTTAGTCCATAAATGGACTTAAGCAACTTGCACACTTTACCGCTGCTCCCATTCTGAATGAATCCCTCTGGCTGATCCATATAGACGCACTCTTCCAAATTACCATTTAGAAAAGCCGTCTTTACGTCCATCTGCCAGATCTCATAATCGTGAAAGGCAGCAATAGCAAGAAGGACCCGAATGGATTTGAGCATAGCCACTAGAGAAAAGGTTTCGTCATAGTCCAAACCAGGTCTTTGACGAAAACCCTTTGCAACAAGTCTAGCATTATAGGTTTCAACCTGTCCATCTACACCAATCTTCTTTCTGAAGATCCACTTGCATCCTACGGGTTTTACCCCATCTGGAGCAATGTCCAAAGTCCATACTTTGTTAGTGTACATGGACTCCATTTCGGTCCGCATTGCATCCAGCCATTTTACCGAGTCGCCGCTCTGAATGGCTTGCTGGAAGCTAGTAGGGTCCTCATTATCAATGATGCAATCTTCTCGATCCCCGTCAATGAGAAAACCGTAGTATCTCTCGGGCGGATGAGACTGCCTACTACTTCGGCGGATAGGCGCTGGTACGTCCCTTTCTTCTGAAACTTCTGGTTCTACCAAACTTTCAGTAACAGCTTGTGGTTCTGGAATTTCTTCCAGTTCTACTGCGCTCCCACTCTTCTGATTTTCTAAAAATTCAGTTTCTAAGAAGCGGGCATGACGAGAAACAAAAACCTTTTGTTCCTCTGCGTAATAGAAGCAATATCCCATAGAGTTCTTTGGATATCCTACAAACTTACACTGTACTGAGCGTACCTTGAGCTTGTCCGGATGCTGCTTTTTTACAAAAGCTGGACATCCCCATGTATTCAGGTACTGAAGATAGGGTTTCTTCCCACTCCACATCTGATATGGTGTGGTAGGCACAGTTTTGGTTGGAACCTTGTTCAAAAGATATGCAGCTGATTCTAGTGCATAACCCCAGAAAGATCGCGGTAACTCAGCCTTACTCGTCATGGAACGAACCATATCCAATAGGGTTCGATTCCTCCTTTCCGATACACCGTTGTGTTGTGGTGTGTATGGAGGAGTAAGCTGAGAGAGAATTCCATTCTCTTTTAAGTAACCCAGGAACTCGGCACTTAAGTATTCATCACCTCGATCAGATCTCAGTGTCTTGATACTTTTGCCTGTTTGTTTTTCCACTTCATTTTTGTATTCCTGGAATTTCTCAAAGGCCTCGGATTTATGCTTCATCAAGATGATATGTCCATACCTAGAGAAATCATCCGTAAAAGTAATGAAGTAGGAATAACCACCTCGCGCATATGTAGACATTGGACCGCACACGTCACTGTGTACGAGTCCCAAGAGCTCGCTCGCTCTTACTCCGTTTCCAGAAAACGGAGTCTTTGTCATCTTTCCCATGAGACAAGATTCACAAGTAGCATAAGACTGATATTCGAACGGATTCAAATATCCTTCTCTATGTAACTTCGTCAACCGTGTTTCATTGATGTGACCTAGTCTACAATGCCATAAGAAAGCCTGATTTATTTCTGGAGACTTTCTTTTAAGTGTGTTCTGGACATTGAAAATCTGAGCTTGACTCAATACATATATACCGTCATCTAATGTACCGGACCCAATCAGAACTTGATTTAGGTGGATGTGAACTACATTACTTACGAATGTAAAATCATATCCCTCTTTCGAAAGTGAGGATACTGATATGATATTACAAGTTAAACTAGGTACAAACAGACAGTTACGTAGAATCAATATTTGCCCACTTGTCAAACCTAGGCGATATTCTCCCACGGATTCAGCGTCCACGCTCATTCCGTTTGCAACTCTGAGAAACAAATCACCTACCCTTATAACTTTACGGTTTCTCAAAGCATGTAATGAATTTCAGATATGAGATCCTACTCCGGCATCTAGTACCCAGGAAGTAGAGTTAATTGACAAACAGTTCTCAATTACAAACACACTGGAGGCGGAAGCCACAACATACTTCGTATCCTGGCTACTGGCTTCCAAAGCCCTGCAATCCTTCTGCCAATGCCCGTTCCCATAACAATAGGAACATCCCTCCTTACCTACATCAAGTCCCGAAACTTTTGCTCTTCCCTTTCCTCCTACTTTACCGACACCGTATATCGGCTTTATAGAGGTCTTCTTCTTTTCACCCTTTACTTTCGCCCTGGATGTAGAAGAAGAAGGTCCTCCATTAAGCAGAGCTTGCGTCTCCCTGGTTTCTTTCAGGGTGTAAGTAGAGGGTAAGGACTGTGGAAATAAGTCGGCGTATGACCTGTTTCTCAATGTGGTCTCCAAGTCCTTGAGCTCTTTAATATAGCTAGTCATCGTAAGGACGTCATCCCTTACAGATGACCCGACAGCCGACCTTGCTTGAATTATTTCTTTCAAGGTCTCATATCTTGCGATATGAGATTGCTCTCCATATAAATCTTTGTTATGGAGAAAGATGGAAACTGAGTCCATCTTCTGGTGCTGCTTCTGGTATATACCATCAACTGAAGCCAACATGAGGCACTTGGCTTTCGCTTTATCCTTTTCCCTTGTCTGACGGATATCCATATCCGCGACGGTGGAAACTGGACCTGGGACGGTGGGATCTTGAGTAGCAATAGGATGGTCCAGCTTGTCATAGGCAATGGACATCTGGACAGACCTTTGCAGTCAAATAAGTTAGATTCAGTCAAATTATTATCTAGATGTAACCTAGTCATGGTCACAAGGTTGCTGCAATGAGAGAGAGAGAAGAAAACACTTTAGCATGATGCTCTTGCAAGTTTAGATTAGTTTTTAATTTATCTAAACTGGATGGCTCCCACTGTTTCTCGAATCCTTCCTCAAACCATAAAAGAAGAATTAGCCAGGACTATTCTCACTGTACAATACTTGCTTAACCGTTCAGCCAGGCTAGTGTCAGTACTTCGAGGGAGGTTTTCCAACGCTTTCGCGAAGTTCCTTAATTAAATAACCTCTTTTCTCTGGGGGCGTAGCCCCGCTGACACTTTTCTTGACACCTACTTGGTTTATAGCATTAATCGTTAAGTGACGAATCTCCTGATAAGTAGCATATACTCACAGTAGGATCGGGATCCAAATATCATCGTATGATAATGTTGAAAGAATCCTACCAACATTCATCAAACTCCAAATGGTATGCAACACTAGCAAGTTTCAGTTTCTTTAGAAACTCCCGATATGGATTTTTGCCCCATGTTCTTATGACCTTGACGAAAGCCAACAAATCATAAGTCACATGTCAAGTTCTGCCCATCATTATCTTGTTAATTTGAACCCACCCGTACATACCCTTGACGAAAGCCAACAAGGTAATACGACTGTCCCAAACCAACTCATCTATCTATGCAACAAATGAATACCCCAGCAGCTACCAAACACTATGCATTGACGAAAGCCAACAAATATAGCTTGAATACTACTGACCATCCATAAGAAATGACGGAGGGCTACGACTGGTTTTGGCGAAACCGTGAACATAGTGAACTTGATATAATCGAAGGAACCTGATAGCTTTTAAAAGGAGTGGTTAAATCTCCACAATTAAAAATTCTGCTCTTTTAAAATAACCGAGTGGTTTCTTTTAAATTTGTTCCAACGATTCAACTTTGGTTTATTTTCTTTGCATTAAAATAATGCGTCCCATCATTTAACCTATCATTGCAGAAAACAACGAAAACAACGTCCTCTTATACCATCCGCATTCGCCACTGGGTCCCGTCATCACCCGTTAGGTTACTTAACTAACGACAGAGCGGGGGCTGGGCTAGCGCGGGTGTAAAACATAAGTGACGTCTAAAATAGCTATCATATATAGATATTGTACATTCGTCAGACGTAATAATAGGCATTCCAAATCTCAGATGAACATTATTGGATAAGCAAGCAATCCGCATTTCTTTTGAGCCTGCAACGAAAGACGGATTACACAGTTGTGATGAATAGCCATTACCCCACTCTAGACCCCTACGGGTACGGCAAACTACCCGCCAAGTACCCGAAGTGAAGCGGTCTCCCTCAACAAAGTGACTAGGCCACTAAACACTTCAAAGTACCCGGTAGTTTGTGTACCCCACCTTGGGTCTGTCCTATGAGCAAAAACAGTAAAATGAAATAATACAACGGTGGCAACAACCGTAACCTGGATGTGCCCCGCAAAATAATATTACAACAAATTACAATTACATTGAATGAATTAAAATAATAACCCATCACAAACCCCGGCCAATCATCACAACAATCCAATACAGTTCATAATCACAAACAGTAAAATCCATTACAGAAATATGCAACCTCCTGCCAACCGACATACAAGCAGTTAGGGGAGGTTTACGAACACATTATACAATCACAGATATAATCAAATTAGCAAACATCGTAAAATTTCGATCGAGCAAACGCTTTAGATTCTACTCCAAAACTTCTCTGTGCACCTGAGACTTGAGCAGAAAAATAAACATCCCAGAAATATCATTATTAACACTTAAGAGTTACTGAAGAAATTTGGGCTGACTCGGCCCCAACTCGGCCGCGGATCCGCTGCGGATCGTATAGATCCGCCGCGGTTCCGCGGTGAGTTAGCCGAGTCACAAGTCCAAATTCCTGCAGTATCCTTATTATTCCTTTCTTGTTATTCTTCAGGTCCCTGAAAAAATTTTAGGGCCTGTTTTAAATTCGACAGAAACTATGTTAAATCAATGATTTTTTCGGTTCTTTTTGCGTTCGAAATTCTTACGACTTTGCTAATGAGTTAATTATTGTTTAGCGAGGCTTTGATACCACTGTAAGTCGATATACTACACCCCACGACTTGCGGGGAGGCGGAAATTTAAAAAACGATCTTGTTCTATGCAATAACATCGACTAACCGCAAGAATCGGTGCTAAACGATAACTAACAATAAACACAGGAGTTCTAAACTACTATGTGAAGTGATTATACCTAATGAACCGTGTCCTTCGTCTTTTCGTTCTCCACCTCCTCCTCGGCCTTCTCCAAGTAGTAGACGATCCACCCGAGAGCTTTACTTCAAGCTTCACCTCAAATTAGAGGTAACTAGGTTTCTTAAAGTGCTAATCTAAGTAACCTAGGTGATATAGAGTTGGATTATGGAGTGATTAGTCTATTCTAATCCTTGATCTCAACACATGAGAGGGGAGGATTAGGGTTTGAAGAGAGAGAGCTTGAGGAGAGAGAAGGTGAGCATGAGAATGAGATTGTGATCTATCATGATATATATGAAGCATTAATCTTTATCAAATAAATAGAAAATAGGATTTAACAACCATGCCTCATAAATAAAAATGGGTGATTCATCTCCATGAGTCATTAAGCATTTATGATGCATTAATGACATGGATGAATCACACAAATGAGTCACTAATCTCATTAAATGCATATGCCACCTAAACCCCCAAGTCACCATCTTCTAGAAGCTTCTCGTGAAATTACGAGAATGCCCCTCCTATCCGTGAAAACACGGAAAAACTTTAGACTGTATAAATGTTAGTGTATATGCCCCAGGGGCCATTATTGTATCATACTAGATTGTATATTACTTAATGGAAGCTTGGGATATTCACAGTTATATATACAGTCTTGCTAAAAATGGTAGTATGCTACTTGGTTTGTATCTACTTTAATATGTGTATATGTCTCTTGTAACGTATCACTTATACATATTAGTAGAGCCCATAGGATCTTTGCTTGATTACCAGCGTCGTGATGGCTATCACACTAGTGGGGGCTGGGTAGTCTGTAAGCAACATCCTATACAGGTCCCTGGTCGATGGATTATCGAGATAGGGCATCGATATTCCGGAGTAGACTAAGTGTATACGCTTCTCATCCCAATTGGGGAAATGGTCTGTCCCACAGCCATCAGTACGCCGTACTGGAGATAGTATACAGGTGCTCGTTAGGTTACGGGTACACCGGACAGGACTCGCCGAGGAACTAATTGGTTGATATTATACCCATCGTCAGTTGTCAGTTCCTAGGTGACATGAGTACAGCATAGTCCGCAGACTTGACACTGCTGCTTCGCCTCGAGTGTGTCCCACTGTTCTTAGATTGCTACCCTACCACGGCTCAAAGGAGTCGTGCAAACAGGTAGCAGTTGGGTGCAGTCCCGAGCACTTGGAGGCAGTGGCGGTTAGATAGGATTCGTCTCTCCCGGTATTGGGAGATGATATCGCGATGTGTCAGAGAGCCATTACACAAAGTCCCTGGCCAGGGCAAACGAGATATACTGGTAGATTCCAGTAGCTTCTCAAGGTGTAATGGGCTTCGCTCCAACACGACTTATACAGCTATTAGGGGACTGACGCTTGCCGCCCCGTAGGCTTGATATGCGATAGTCTTAGACGAACAGACCGGACTGTACGAAGATTGTCACATCAGGCTCAGTAGGAGTTCGGATGGGTTTCCTCATCGGCCTTCTTATCGACAACTACCTGGGGACCGTTACGTACAGCTAGTGCCGCTTGCGGTCTGTGGTTAAACCCACTGCCAGCGTAGTAGTCGAGTCTTTAGAGTCCCACACAGAGAGTTTCCTATTCCAGGCGAAACGATATAGAGGTCGTATGGTTTTACGACAAAGGGTTCGGACGCGTATGTGTGTTTACACACTTACGTCGTTTGGACAGTTTTTACCGGTCGGCTTTGGTTTAAGCCAGTTACTGGTATCCGGTTATTGGATTTTTACAGTCTAAAGTTTTTTCGTATTTTTACGGATCGAAGGGGCGTTCTCGTAATTGTGCGAGAAGCTTCTAGAAGATGGTGACTAAGGAGGTTTAGGTGTCATATACATTGAATGGGTTATATGAGTCATGAGGGTGATTCATTCATCTCATTAATGCATATTAAATACTTAATGACTCATGCTAATGAATCACCACTTGATATTTGTGAAGCATGATTATTCATCACTCTTTATTCTTTTCTTCATAAAAGAAAATGCTTCATATCTATTATGATACTCATAAGCTTTATTCAATTATCATCTACACATTCTCTCTCCTCAAGCTCTCTCTCTTCAAACTCTAATCCTCACCTCTCATGTGTTGAGAACTAGGATTAGCTAGACTAAACAATCCATAACCCTCACTCTATCTCATCTATCTTCTTTGATTAGCAATCCAAGAAGGTTAGTTGCCTCAAGTTTAGAGGCTAAGCTTGGAGTTTTGCTCTCGGGTGGATCGTCTACTACAAAGAGAAGGCCGAGGAAGACAAGGAGATCGTAAAGACGAAGGAGTTGGTTCATTAGGTATAATCCCTAAACACAGTAGTTTAGAAACACTTTGTGTTTGGTTATTTATAGTTTAGCTTCGATTCAAGCGGTTGGTCGATGTTCGTTCACTAAACAAGTTCGTTTTTGAAAATTCCGCCTCCCCACAAGTATTGGGGTGTAGTACATCGACTTACAATAAATCCAATATCCCGATACTAGAATCTGGCTTAAACCAAAGCCGACTAGTAAAAACTGTCCGAAAGTCGTACGTGCGTAAACACACGTATGCGTCCAAACCCTTGTCGTAAAACCATACGACCTCTATATCGTTTCGCCTGGAGCAGGAAAACTCTCTGTGTGGGACTCTAATGACTCAACTACTACGCTGGCAGTGGGTTTAACCACAGACCGCAAGCGGCACTAGCTGTACGTAACGGTCTCCAGGTAGATGTCGATAAGAAGGCCGATGAGGAAAAACCCATCCGAACTCCTACTGAGCCTGATGTGACAATCTCCGTACAGTCCGGTCTGTTCGTCTAAGACTATCGCATATCGGGCCTAGGGGGCGGCAAGCGTCAGTCCCCTAATAGCGGTATAAGTCGTGTCGGAGCGAAGCCCATTACACCCTGAGAAACTACTAGAACCCACCAGTAAATCTCGCTTGCCCTGGCCATAGACTTTGCGTAATGGCTCTCTGACACAGCGCGATATCAACTCCCAATACCGGGAGAGACGAATCCTGTCTAACCGGCACTGCCTCCAAGTGCTCGGGACTGCACCCAACTGCTACCTGTTTGCACGACTCCTTTGAGCCGTGGTAGGGTAGCAATCTAAGAACAATGGGACACACTCGAGGCGAAGTAGCAGTGTCAAGTCTGCGGACTATGCTGTACTCATGTCACCTAGGAACTGTTAACTGACGACTGGTATAAAACCCAACCAACAGTTCCCTGCGAGTCCTGTCCGGTGTACCCGTAACCCAATGAGCACCTGTATACTATCTCCAGTACGACGTACTGACGGCTGTGGGATAGACCATCTCCCCAACTGGGATGAGAAGCGTACACACTAGTCTACTCCGGATTATCGATGCCCTGTCTCGATAATCCTATGACTAGGAACCTGAAAAAGGATGTGCTTGTAGACTACCCAGCCCCCACTAGTGTGACTGCCATCACAACTCTGGAGTCAAGCAAGATCCTAAGAGCTCTATCAATACGTATACTCATATATTAAGATAGAAAAACCAAGTAGCATACTACCATGTTTTGCAAGACTGTTATATACATGTGAATATCCCAAGCTTCCATTAAGTAATATACAAACTAGTATGATACAATAATGGCCCCTAAGGCATATACACTAATAGATTTTAGGGTTGGTTTTGGTTCCAAGCAAAGTTACGATGATTCCTCCATCCTTGATTATACGTGGAAGAATAAGGATCGTTTCTAGGTCGCTACTGAAAAGCAGCATTAGTTTGCTCGTGACCTTGAAACGATACATTCATAGGACATTCTTTCGTCAAGTGTGAAGGATCTGAACAGCAACTACACACGGTCTTGGGAAGCGTTACCTGATTTAGGGAGACTGATGAGAATTTGTTCTCATTAGCATCGAGTTTCTTCTGCATCGCTGCCATTTCGGCTTTTACTGCGATGGAAATATCGAGCTGATGAATACCTCCCCTAGATGAAGGTGGTCTTACACTTTCCCACTTCAAAGTGTTTTCAGCGAGGTCTTCTAGATATTTCCAAGCTTCACCATCGTCTTTGGACATGAAATTGCATTGACATATTGTTTCGAGCATCTTCTTTGTCGCTGGATTAATACCCTCATATATAATTCGGCACAAATCCCATCTATTGATTCCATGATGAGGACATTGGACAAGCAGATCCTTGAAACGTTCAAAGCACTTCCAAAATGGTTCATTGGGAAGCTGGGAAAACTGGTTGATCTCGCTCCTAACACTGGCGGTTTTATGGTTTGGGTAAAACTTCTTAAGAAATGCTAAAACGAATTCATCCCATTTAGAAATAGAATGTGCGGCAGTGTTATAAAGCCATTTCTCGGCTAGATCGCACAAAGAAAAAGTGAGAAGACGTAAACGCACAGCATCCACAAAAAGTTATGACGTGCCAATCATTGCACATACGTTTTCGAATTTGTATATAAAAACGTATGCGTCATCGGACTCAAGCCCGTGAAATTTGGGGAACAGTTTGATAAATTGGGGTTTGATTTCAAAATTATCCCCATTGGCTGGTGGAATAGAAAGACAAGTAGGAAGGGGACCACGTGAAGGGTAGCATCTCTCTTGGAGAGATATACGTGGTATATTCTGCACACCTGCGGGTGGCAGCAGCGTGGTATCATGAAAATTTGATGAATAACTGTCCATCTCGGTCGTGGTGGGTGGTGGGGAAAAGGAAAACGAAGAAGTACCGACTTCGGAGTCGATAGAAGAAACACGGACAAGACGGACACTAGAATCCCGTGTCCACCCGAGCATGCACTAAGCGGGTTTAGCGCAAGTGGCAGCGTGTGTGTGATTGGTTTGTTTTGAAAAGTGTGTCGGACTTGAGACAAATCACACAAAAATGCACAATCAACCCTAGAACTAAGGTTACCTAGGTCAAGTCTCTAGACCGCTCCTAAAATTCCAAAGGACAAGCCACAGGATCAGTCCTCTACCACCTCTTTATCACTCTTGTATCCAGGTAAATGCCAGGTAAGTGGGAAGTATCCTCTATACGAATCATCGAAAATAGCGGGCCTAATTAAGTAACCACTTGCCTTAGACACACTTGCCTAGGCACCACAAAAGTAATGCAAATAAGCGATAGATTACCCACAACCTTCCTCTGTCCTTATTGAGCGCGACAGTCCTTAGAGTCTTGTCTAGATATTTTTTAAATTAATATAGGGTTATGCGGATGCTCGTTTTATGATTTGTGGGGCCTAGGAAGGGTGATGAAATCCTCACCTAATCTGAATTGTGATCTTGCCCCTTAAAATCCGTATTAAAATATGAATAAACAAACCAAGTACAAAACTTTGCAAAAAGATTTTTGAGCGGCGATATTTTGCAAAGAATCCTGCAGAAAAGATATTTTATTAGATTTCAGAGGAAAGAGAAAGATATATAAAAGATACTAGAGAATTTGGAAACCCTAAATCCCGTAACGCGCCGCGGTTCCGCCGCCGACTAGGAAGATCTGAAGAAGATTTTTGTTACGTGGCCTCCCTTCCTTCTCTGGATCTTGATGAATGTCTCTGGATCACTGTTTCCTCAAGTCTGTGACTCCAGATTTCCTCGCAAAAATCGCACACTTATCGTTAAATATGCAAGATGCAGTTTGTTTTGTTTTTATGATATAAATCGAATAAGAATTCAACACAAATAGTAAGAATAAAAAATTACGCACGTATCCCCGGCAATGGAGCCATTTGATTTATCTATTTTAGTGTTTGTAGTTTAACCGCAATCAATAACGGTGTCGCGTATAGCTAGACCGAGATGAGAACGGGTCGTCCTCAAGAAAACGTTGAATATTTTATTCTTACTTTAGGCGTGTTGAGAAAGAGGAAGAATAGAGGAATAAAGAATAGTGGAAATAGTTTCTAGATCTACGTTAAACACGGATGCAAAATATAGATCTAGATTAACTACGGATGTAGGTTTAATATTAAAGGGGGCTTGTAGGGTTCATTAAGATTTAGTAGTCATGGATGATTAATTAAAAATTACTCTTTTTATCCTTTAATAGATTTAAAACTAGAACGACGGTGATGCATGTAGATTAGGGTTTCTGGAGGGAAAAGGGTTCCCACTCTTAACCCTTATCTCAACATGGAACTCCGTTCATATCTAGCCTTTACCAAAACAATAGTTAATCTAATCTCTAATCGTGGTCATGATTATCAATGAATTGATAGCGCGCCCAATTAATATGTTAATTATTTTTTTGATAAAGTTTATAAACTTTATAGGACGTAAAAAGAGTTTAAGGATCTTCATCATCCATTAACCTACCCTAATCCCATGAACCCTAACAAGCGAAGAATTACTCACGCATGTTGCGCGAAGAAGAGATGGAGAGGGAAATCATAATGAAACTACAAAGAAATAGAATAAGAAAAAGAACTGTCTTTATTAATCAACAAAATTCATTTACACTTTGTTTCCTTAGAAAATGATTACAAAATGCTAGTTTGCTTCTCGATCTCTTCTAAGGAGGTAAATGAACCGTTGATGATCAGTCTGGATGCGTGAGCCTGTCGTGGACTTCGTGATCTCTTCAGCTTGATAATTTTTCCAAGAGGCTCTCGGTCCTTATTTATAGTCCTAGAGTCAGAACCCTAGCTTCCTAATTTACAAGCCAGAGGTTAAGATCCTAACAGAGAAATCCCAACTCCCAAATCATCTGAACCGCGGCGGAACCGCGGCCAATAAGTAGGTTTGTCCGCGGATCCGTGGTGGAATGGTGAGATCTTGGGCTCATTCTTCTTATGGCTTCTTCTGGTGACACGTGATGATCTTTTGAATCTCTGGAAACTGAAAATATTTTCTACGTCACTGCCAGAATTGATTTCTTTAGTTTATTTTCTTAATTAGGCAGGTTTGTTTTAACAACTTTGATTTCCTTGATTTCAGCCCTGCAAATTCTGCACAATAACTCAACAAATAATATTAGTTTTTTTTATGGAGATATTAACTTAACCATTAAGAATTGGTTAAAGACTTTTAATAAGGTAAGCATATTTAAATGGGCCAAATGTCACATGAATACTATATGCTTACTTTTTCCTACAAAACGTTAATTATAATATATAAACATATGGAAATAGTATTTTTACAGATAAACCCTCATATGTATCATATATTATAATAAACACCTTTTATTATATAGAAATAGTAGGGAAAATGTCATATTAAATGTGTAGTTTTATCAACTGAACAGGTGTCATGAAAACAGGTAGTAGTTGGGTGCAGTCCCGAAGCACTTGGAGGTAAGAGCAGTTAGATAGGATTCGTCTTTCCCGGTATTGGGGTTTGATATCGCGCTGTGTTCGGAAAGCCATTACACAAAGTCCCTGGCCAGGGCAAGTGAGATTTACTGGTAGGTATTCTAATAGTTTCTCAGGGTGTTTTGGGCTAACTTCGACACGACTTATTGCGCTATTAGGGGTCTAACGATTACCGCCCCCTAGGCCCGTTATGCGATACTCTTAGACGAACAGACCGGACTGTACGGAGATTGTCACCGACAGGCTCAGTAGGAGTTCGGATGAGTTTGCTCATCGGCCTTCTTATCGACAGATATCTGGGTAGCCGTTACGTGCAACTAGTACTGCTTACGGCTTGTGGTTAAACCTACTGCCAACGTACTGTCGAGTCTTTAAAGTCCCACACAGAGGGTTTCCCTGCATCGGGCAAAAGATGTAGAGGCCGTATGGTTTTACAGCGGGGCTTCGATCACTTATGTGTACTTGTACATGTATGATGTTCGGGCGGATAATACTAGTGGGCTTTGGCTTAAGCCGGAACCTAGTATTATATTGATGGATTATTTTCGTCTCATTGTATTCGTATTCTTCAGAATACGGATGCGGGTATGTATATACAGATGAGGGGCATTCTTGTAATTCTCTCAAGATTGCTTCTAGAAGGAGACATCTCATTAGGGTTTTTATCTTTTGATTAAAACAATTATGAGGTGGAGGAAATGAATTGTTATTTTTTATAAATGATAATTGAAGCATGGCTACTTGGTTTGACTATTGAGGCATGGTTTGACTTAGATATTTTGGGAAATATTTTTGTGGCATAAGATATTTTGTGTGAGATATTTTGGGCATGCTTATAGTCATATCAAGATAGCCATATTCCATGATCATTATCAAAAATAATTTCTCTTTCCTCAAGTGATCTTCTTCTTCCTTTAACCTTAAAAGTCTCATGAGTTGAGAAACTTAGGATTTCAAGAGACAAACTAACCCATCTTCTTTCTCTACATCACCTAGGCCATCTAGTTTAGCGAACTAGGTGCCCTAGTTACCTCAGATTTGAGGTTGGAGCTCGGACTATAGACTCTCGGGTGGATTATCTTTGACTCGAGGAAGCCGACGAGGAAGTATCGATCCGTTAAGATCCTCGGAGCTCACGATGACGAGGAGGATAGCAAAGAAGACATGAAGGACTTGTATCATGAGGTATAAAATCCTTTCCGAGTAGTTAACCTCTTTACAAGCTTAGCTAGTTAGGGTTTAGCAACGATCCTGGAGTTCAAGTCGGTGTTGCGAGCTTTGAAAATTGTTTTTAAAATATTCCGCCTCCCTGTGAACCCGTAGGGTGCGCGACATCGACTTACAGTTAGAATAGCAATCCTATACCTGTACATCTTAACAGTTCAATTCTTAATACTTGTTATATTCCTGTATTTCTTTTGGGACTTACCGAGCGCTAGTTCGCTGACGACATTCCGAAAGTTGAGGTACCCGGAGGTCAAGCAAATCCAAGCACTGCACCCGAAACATTTCTCTGGGAAAGAGAGCCCTCTAGAGGCAGAGGAATGGGCTTAGTCTATCGAAGATGACCTGGAAGCAACACAAATGCTAGAGATTGCTTGGGTGAGAGTTGCAAAGCTGCAGCTAAAAGATAACGCCAGAGTCTGGTAGAAGGCTGAAGAAAGCAGACTCGACCAACCGATTGAATGAAGGACATTTCGCAATATGTTCGACGCGAAATACTTACCTGAGACTGCCCATTTCGACATGGAACAACAGTTCATCCACTTACAACAAGGCTCGATATGGAGCAAATCCATGGATAAATACGATGCTGAGTTTACCATGCTTAGTAGGTAAGATATATCTCGATATTCAATTTTCTGATATCACATACTACACTGCTAACACAAGGTCGTAACAAGTTCGTGGCACACCTCATCTCGACCGCTGAGATCCGGGCACGACGATTTCAGCAAGGGTTGGACCCGGAAATCCAAGCTGCACTCGCTGCATGGGATTTCCCAACCCATGATCTCGCTCTGAAGGCCGCCCTACGTTATAAGGGAGTGGTGAATAAGAAGGGAAGACCTCAGGCTGCCGGTGTGAAGCGCCTTGTCACTCAAATGGTAGGAGGAGCCTCTTCCAGGCCAACTTTTACACCTAGGAGACCGGGAGTAACCTTTAACCGACCCAATCCAGACTTTTGCTTCTATTGCAAAAGGAATGGACACCTGGCGAAAAACTACAGGCATGCAAATGACCTGTGTTTGGTTTATGGCGCATCCACTCACGCCATTGGAGCTTGTCCATATCGTCTCAACCCAGCTCCAGCACCTAGACTCGCAATCATCGTTCCGCAGCGGCTAACTATTCAGGCTCCTGTACCTCGTTTAGCTCTTCTTACTCCACATCCATGTGGACCTCCTGCACAACCTTCTCTTCAATTCTATCAGGCACAGAGGAACATTTCTCAAGGGCAGAGAAACATGCCCCAAGGACAGAGGAATATGCCTCCAGCAAGGAGGAATGTACCCCGACGTCAGGCTTTCACCATGACAGTTGAGGATGCCGAGGCCACTGGCCAAGTTATCACTGGAAATTCTCAATCTTTTCATCTTTTCAATTCTTGTATACCTCTATATTTTTTTTTGTATTTAAAACCAACCTCACACAACTTAGGTACTATACCAGTAACCATCCTTCCTGCACTAGCACTGTTCGACACTAGAGCGTCACACTGCTTCATGTCACAAAGATTTGTGAGAATACATGCGATTCCCGTGAAGCCACTCATCTCGAGCTGGAATGTCGGTTCCGGGAATGGAGTATTGAAGGCAACTATGGGATTGGATCAGTGTCCAATTATAGTTTGTGGACGAGAATTCTACGCGAATTTCAAAATACTGGACATCCCAAACATCGATGTTGTGTTGGGAATGGACTGGCTGGGATTTTTCTATGCTACAATTGACTGCCGTCAAAGGAGGATGGTATTTGAGATACCAGAGCACCCATTCTTTTACTTCAAGAGTGGAGACAGAACGTTGGAGCCAGGAGTTTTCCATGCCAAGCCAAAGAATGCAGAAGTGTTTACTTTACCGGCGGAAGAAGAAAAGCCAGAAGTAGTTCAAGTGTTCGAGAATGTGTTTCCTGAAGACATGACAGGTTTGCCTCCCAATCGAGCTATTGAATTCAACATTAATTTACTACTTGGTGCGCAGCCGGTAATCAAAGCTCCATACCGGTTAAGTCCTGAGGGATTGAAGGAGATCCATACTCAGTTGGATGAACTCCTGAAGAAAGGTTGGATTCGTCCCAGTACTTCAAGTTTGGGGTCTCCAATTTTGCTTGTGAAGAAGAAAGAAGGTTCATACAGAATGTGTGTAGACTACCGAGCTCTGAACGAAATGACGATAAAGAACAAGTATCCACTACCGTGCATCGATGATCTTTTCGATCAGCTAAGTTGGTCTTGTGTATTCTCAAAGCTAGATCTTCGTTCGGGTTATCATCAGGTGAAGGTCAAAGAGTCTGATATTCCAAAGACGGCGTTAAGGACTCGCTATGGTCATTACGAATATCTTGTGATGCCATTTGGAGTGACCAATGTACCTACTATATTCATGAATCTGATGAACCAAGTTTTTTGATAGTAGTTAGACATGTTCGTTGTTATTTTCATCGAAGACGTCCTGGTGTATTCAAAGAATCGGAAAGAACACGCCGAGCATTTACGGATTGTCCTGGAGACATTGCGACAGCATTAATTCTATGCCAAGTGCAGCAAGTGTGAATTTTGGCTAGATCAAGTTGGATTTCTTGGACACATTGTTTCAGGCGAAGGAATCTCAGTAGATCCGGCTAAGGTGTCAGCTGTCAGCGAATGGCCGACACCAAAGACGGTAAAAGATATTCGAAGTTTTTTGGGATTAGCATGATACTGCCGAAGATTCATTGAAGGTTTCTCGAAGATTGTAGCACCCCTGACCAAGCTCATATGTAAAGATGAAGCATTCGTGTGGTCAGAAGCATGTAAACAAGCTTTTGTATAACTCAAGTCAAGGTTAATTTCAGCTCCTATTCTCATAATTCCGGATCAATCTGGAGGTTTCGTCGTACATTGTGATGCATTCGGTAAGGGATTAGGATGTGTTCTACACCAGCATGAAAAAGTTGTAGCTTTTTCATCAAGACGGCTGAAAGTTCATGACCGCAACTATCTAACACATGATCTGGAGTTGACAGCCGTTATCTTTGCGCTTAAGATTTGGCGCCACTATCTTTTGGGAGAACGAATGGATATATACACTGACCACAAGAGTCTGAAGTATGTATTTACTCAGAAGGAATTGAACATGCGGTAGAGAAGATGGCTAGAACTCATGGCGGACTTCGACATCAACCTACAATATCATCCAGGGAAGGTGAATGTAGTTCCTGATGCACTTAGCCGTCAGCCACTAGCAATGAATCTCACCGCTCAGTGGAAGCTACAGCAGGAATTGCACAGATTGGCGATCGAAGTAGTTATGCCAGGTAACGCTTCGTATTTGATGATCTTACAAGTCCGGTCTACAATTGTCAATCAGATCAAGGCAGCTCAAGCAAATGATGCCAAGCTAAAAAAGGTCCAAGAACAAGTAGAAAGTGGACTTCGAACAGATTTCATCATTCATGAAGATGAATCTTGCGATATGGAAGTAGATTATGTGTACCAAACAGCCCAGTTCGAGAAGAGTTGATGAAAGAAGCTCATAGCTCTCTTTATTCTGTACACTCCGGTGGTACCAAAATGTATACGGATCTACGAAAATACTACCGGTGGCATGGAATGAAGCGTGAAGTAGTCAAAAGCGTAGCCAAGTATTTAATGTGTCAACAAGTAAAGGCTGAACATCACAGAACTGCTAGTCTACTTCAGTCGTTACCCATTCCAGAATGGAAATGGCAGCACATTACCATGGACTTTGTGACTGCCCTTCCTCACAGCACGAAGGGTAATGACGCAGTATGGGTTATTGTGGATCGACTCACAGAGTCGTCTCACTTTATTCCTTTTCGAGTTGGCCAATCTACCGAGACATTAGCAAAGAAGTACATGGAGGTGAGCATGAATCTAAAGTAAGATTTAACTCTTTCAAATGTACTATTTTTGATACCCATGAACTCATACAAGAGATCGTGAGATTACATGGAGTGCCAGTTTGCATCATCTCCGATCGTGATACCAGATTCCAATCACAGTTTTAGCAAAGTCTGCAAGCTAGGCTGGGAACGAGTCTGAACTTCAGCATGGCTTATCATCCACAAACGGACGGATAGTCCGAGCGAACAATTCAGATTCTAGAAGACATGCTAAGAGCTTGTATGTTAGATTTCGGAGGTTCGTGGAAAGATCACCTACACCTTGTGGAGTTTTCATACAACAACAGCTATCAGGCGAGCATTGGAATGACACCATTTGCAGTACTCTACGGAAGAAAGTGTTGTTCACCACTAAGTTGGGACGACATCGGAGATCGTGAATGTTCCCCACCGAAACACGGAGACGCGACCGCGCAGATCCGTCTTGCCTGAATTTGGGAGCAGATGCTAATTGGTGTTATCCGTCCATCTCTTCGAAGATGCCAAGTTGATTTATGGCACCGTATATCAGAGGTTTAAACGGATATGGCCGATGTAGCAGACTTCGTCAGATTCCCTCTCGTTTGAGGGGTTTTGATTATGGGGACGCTCTTCCCTACAGGCGCAAGCCCCTGCAGTTAATTACGCTACCGCATCGCGGTAACCACTTTCTCCTTCTCCAGATGGTCACTTCGTGTCGTGTGTGTTTGTTTTGTTTTTGGTTGCCCATGGATTGTATATGGAGACTAATTTATGTTGTCGCCCGTAGGGCGTTGATTAGTCCAAATCCGTATCTTCTTAGATTTGGGATTGAGATTGGGTTTAAGGATACGTTAGTCTAATTTGAGACTAAGATCAACTTAAACGTTTGTTAAGGATACGTTAGTCTAATTTTAGACTAAGATCAACTTAACAGTTTGTTAAGGATACGTTAGTCTAATTTTAAACTAAGGTCTACTTGACAGGATCATTTAGATCCAACAAAAGAGCATTTGAACTCTATTGTTTTAGTTTAGGGACTTTGCGGTTGATTACCAGTTTAAGAACATGGTGGTCCAATGTTAGTTTAAGGACATCTCGGTCCATTGTTAGTTTAAAGACATCGCGTCGAGGTTAAGGACATCATAGTCCGTGAGTTTAAGGACCCCACAGTGCAATGTTAGTTTGAAGATATCACGTTCGAGGTTAAGGACATCATAGTCCATGGGTTTAAAGACCCCACAGTCCAATGTTAGTTTAAAGACATCACGGTCGAGGTTAAGGACATCATAGTCCATGGGTTTAAGGACCCCACGGTCCAATGTTAGTTTAAAGATATCACGGTCGAGGTTAAGGACATCATAGTCCATGAGTTTAAGGACCCCACAGTCCAATGTTAGTTTAAAGACATCATGGTCGAGGTTAAGGACATCAAAGTCCGTGAGTTTAAAGACCTCACAGTCAAGGTTAAGGACATCATAGTCCATGAGTTTAAGGACCCCACAGTCCGATATTAGTTTAAAGACATCACGGTCGAGGTTAAGGATATCATAGTCCATGAGTTTAAAGACCCCACAGTCCAATGTTAGTTTAAAGACATCACGGTTGAGGTTAAGGACATCATAGTCCATGAGTTTAAGGACCCCACAGTCTGTAGTTTAGAGACGTCATAGTCTGTGAAATGTGTGGTTGAGGCATTACAATGACAAATATCAAAGGAGTGAAGAGATGTACCCTTGAACCAAGGTTGATTTGGGGATCTGTAGTCCAATTTGGAACTAAGATCAATTTATTAGATTATGAGCACATTGGCTCAGTTAAATTTGAATTGAGGACTTATGGCCAGTTTGGGCTAAGTCCAATTAGATTAGAAATATTGGCTCTTTGTTGGACCATTAAACATTTGTCTGGGTTCAAACCCACATTATTTAGCAATGCTAAGCCAGAGTTTGAAGGCTCTAATACATTTTTGTCTTTGACTGAGCATTAAACATGATAGCTCTGAATTTTACTCAATTTTGAAATTTAGTTGGAGGGGAGGCTTTTGCCTCTGGAAAATTAGCCAATTTGGCTTAAAATAGTGTTAAACACTAGAGGACAACAGTGTTAAACACTGGAAATAAAACTCTCAAATTAGTGTTGAACACTGGAGAGGAAGGGGTCACGTGGAGACACGTGGGGCACCCAAAGGTGGGGCTAGATCTCCTTTGTTTTATTCTCAAATCTGCGAATAAGTGTTAAACACTTTTAATTTCCTGGCAATCATGTGTGGGCACGTGATAGGCACTAATGCACTGATTTGTTAAGGTTTTTATTAGGGGTCACGTGAGGACACGTGAGGGCGCCCAAATTAGAATCTTCCTTTGCTTTTATTCTTGTTGTTTTGGAGGTCACGTGGGAGCACGTGAGGCATTGCCTCTAAGCTGTTTCGTTTATTTTCGGAGGATCTTTTCAGGAGTCACGTGGGGATACGTGAACTAATTCTTTATATGTATGAAGATCTTTTAAATCTCTTTATCTTTAAGAATTAAATTCTCTGTAGGGTTAAACCCTAATTATGATTTTGGAGGAATTAAATTCCTATTGTGAAAGAATTAAATTCTTATGTAGGGTTAAACCCTAATTTCTTTTAGAGGAATTAAATTCCCATATATGTAAAAAGAATTAAATTCTTATATAGGGTGAAACCCTAATTTCATTTAGGAGGAATTAAATTCCTGTAAATTTGAGAGAATTAAATTCTCAATTAGGGTTAAACCCTAGTTCTGTCCATCTTGAAGGAATTAAATTCCTATAATTTTAGGAGAATTAAATTCTCATATAGGGTTAAACCCTAATTTCATATCTTGGAGGAATTAAATTTCTGTGAATTTGGGAGAATTAAATTCTCTAAAATCAATTCTCCCCCTAAGTCTTGGATCTGCATGGCAAAATCTCAACCCGATGAGAATTAAATTCTCAACCTATGGGGAGATTTGCTTCTGCAGATCTTCAACCAGAGGAAGAACTAAGTTCTTTTTGCAGAAGAGTTAAACTCTTAGATTTTGATAATTAAATTCTCTTTTTTGAAGTTTGATCTTTTCCCCTTTTCTCACCTAGGGTTTCTTTCTTGAGAATTGAATTCTCCTCTCTTTTCTCTCTGTTATTGTTTTTTCTTCAGAAAATCCAGATCCCAAAATTCTATCTCCCAAAAATTCTCCCTTTCTTCTCCTCTTGGCTCCTATTTTTAGGAGAAGGAAAAGAATCAATTTGTTTAGTAAATCTCTCATTGAAAGATTTTGTTTGTTTTTTATAACCAACATGATCTTTTAGATCACTCAGTAAATTTTATTTACCATTGGATTTTTAATCCAAAAGATATTCTATCTGTTATTCTTGGTGAATTTTAGGGAAATCTTTTCTTGTATAAAATCTTTCCATAAATTGGTGATTTTTAATTATCATTGGATTTTTAATCCAATGGTGCTCTAATTTACAGAGCACCATATTTTTTGTTTGGAAAAATTTAAAGAAATATTTTCCCAGTTAGGGTCTTTGATTTCCCTTAATTAGAATTTAATTCTATTATTTCATAGATCTTTAGGAATCCATCACGTGTTGGCACGTGACCCCCTAATTAAGCATTTGACCAGAATTTAATTCTACTATGTTAAAGAACTCAGGAATTATCACGTGTCAGCACGTGACCCTTGGTCACGTGTTGGCACGTGATGCCCCATTGGGATTTTTCCTTGTTATTTTATTATACTTTTAATTCTTTTCAGTTGGTTTAAGGCCCATCACGTGTTTTCATGTGACCCCACTGATTAATTATTTTCAATTATTTATTTTATTCAGTGCCTACAGGCTTTGCCTGTAAATGGTCACGTGTCTGCACGTGATGCCCGGTCATGTATGGGCACGTGATGCCGGGTCACGTGTGAGCACGTGATGCCTTATAACTTTTGATCCCGGATGAATTATGAGGCTCATAATATATCAAATCGAAGGCTTTTTCGAGACGCTTTCGATACCATCAGAATTTAGCTGTTTCACATTCAGAAGTTCATCAAAATACATCCCGAAAAATATTGGTCCACATTTTCTTAAACGTATCGCTGCCCTTTGATACCTTGGGCTCTTTTGCGCAGAAATTTTTTGGCGGGAACAGTGAACTCCTTGAACCAGAGATGACGTGGAAACTGTTGATGTAGTTTGCACGATCAGAGAAAGAATGCGCATAGCCCAAGACCGACAGAAGCATTGGGCTGAGGAAAAATGTCGACACCTGGAGTTCCAACCCGGAGACCATGTTTTTCTGAAGATTTTCCCAAACCAAGGAGTGATCCGCTTTGGTATGAGGGGTAAGCTCAGTCCCAAATACATAGGACCATTTGACATACTCGAACGAGTCAGAGAAGTGGCATACCATTTGGCACTACCATCCTCATTGGAAGGAGTGCATAACGTGTTCCACATATCCTAACTACGAAGATATGTGAGAGACCCCAGCCACATTCTTGATCACTCCGAGCTCACTGTACAAACAGACCTAACTTGTGAGCAACAACCCGTCGAAATACTGGACCGAAAAGTGAAGACACTGCAGAACAAGGAAGTAAACTTGGTCCTAGTGATGTGGAGAAAAGATTTGTCAGGAGAATCAACGTGGGAACGAAAAGATGACATGCGTGCAAGATACCCTTACTTATTTGTAAATTAGTGCTTATGTAATTATAAATTTCGAGGACGAAATTTTTATAAGGAGGGTAGAATGTAACGACTCTAAATTTACTGTACGAAAATTTTCAATTTAATGTACAGAAAGGAGTTTACAAGCCTGAGTATAATTTATAAGTTAATTTTTGTTTAAGAACAGCAAGAAACAACTTATCGCTCAGTGGTAAAGCCTTGCACTGCAGTGATGTAGCCCCTGTGTTCGAACCCCATCAGACACATTATATTTTTTCTGATTTTTCTTTTAAACTTTTTGAAGCCCAAAAGTTTACACGTGCAATGCACATAAAAATGAAAAGTCTGAAGAAATAAACATGTGTCCAAAATCCACCAGCCTCCCCTCCAACAGACGACCGACGAGATGACCTATTTGGCCGGCACCGACAGTCCAACCGTGGGCAATAAGCCCCGGGTTTTGCACACTCGACTCTTGGCCTACCCCTAACTCCTCTGCACTGTTTGATTACTCTGCAATCAAACAGAGGCCCCGCAATTCCCCATTTATCATCTTTTTAATGTATTTTAATTCATATTTTTAATTCCAAAACCCTAATTCCACACTATAAATACTACCCCATTCCCTAGCCCTTCCTCATTCTGAAAATTATAGCCAAAATTCTCAAAGTTTTCTAAGTACAAGAAGAGTACAAGTGGAGTTAGCAAGAGATCAACTTCCGGCGAGGATCGAAGCAAGTTCCAGTAGCCCCGCGACGTCACGACGACAACCCTCTCTTCCTACCCTTTCCTTCTAACCACTTCACTCGTAAGTACCTTTCAATTCCTCTTCTCCTTCTTTGAAAAGTTCTTTTTTCAAAACATGTCGGAAAGTGGAGTTAATACCGACATTTTATTCTAAACCCAAGAAATTTCACTTTTTCTTAAGCATTGCTTATTCATATTTCTACACCTTATTTGTTAACATAAAACTAATATTTAGAACCAACTTTCACTCAAAAATATCATGAAACATGACTTTAATTTAACTTTTACGTTAAAATACCATGAACTTTGTATCTACCATATTTAATTGTTTTGCTTAATTATACCTTTAGAAAACCTCACGGGGTAACGACCTACCTCACACAAACACGCAAGGTTTCCATAGCACGATACACTTCGAGCGTATTTTTAGTTACGAACACAATATTTCATTAAAATACCATCTATTATAAAAACGGTTTTCTTTAGAATTGTATTTTAAAATTCCTTTGTAAATAAGACTTTACAACCCTTTTTAGGGGACCCGCTATTGGATGGTGCGGATTATCGCACATTCTTGGGCTAGTAGAGCGAGATGCAGACCTTCTCGCGGAGCATTCGGTTTCGAAAGGTTTTTAATACGGTTTTTAAGAAAAATGCAATTTTCTACTTAATTACAAATTTAATTTTTAATAATTATATAAATATTATAAAATCCGTATATTTTCAAAATATATAATAACCTTATATTTTTCAAATGAAAGAGTTTCATCAAAATACCATCAAGATACCACCAAAAGCCAAGCTTTACAGTAAAATATCATGAACTATCCAAGCTAAGATATTATCACTAAAATACCTCAAATCCCTAAAATTCACATTCATGGAAACCCTAAATAATATAAATAATTTCTAAAGCTTATTTTGAAACTATATATTAAAAATATTTTTCATAAAACCCCCTCGAGTTATATAAAACTATATTAAGGACCTTAGTAAATATAGGTTTAAGCAGGATCAATTCTCTTGAGCCCCAGGGAGCCGGAGAAAGTGAGTGCTTTCCTATTTAAGGTAGAAAACTTAATGGTGTTATCAATGGTAATTGTCTTGGATAAATACAAATCCTTCCGTCCATGCGCAGCAGTTACCGATAACTCCCGAATCTAATTTAGGATCCAAATCAATTTTAAGTGTCTGACTCAACTCAAACCAGAATCCAATTCAAACATGAATCCAAACTCTAACATGTATACTTGAACCTGAACCTGAATATCAAACCTGAATACAAGACTTAAGGACTTGACCGAACCTTGGTTATAACTTGACATGACTACAAGCTTACATCCTGAACCTGACTACTTGAACAAGTTGTATCCATGGTCTCGGCAAGCCTTATAATCTATACAATACATTACGGGGTTAACGAGGTAGATTGGTATGGAATGTATAGCGTAGCACGAGATGATCACTAAAAGACACCTACATGAACTCTCGTGCCGTTGTCCCGTGGGTTTTGACGGGGCCTTGTACTATATGTTACCATAGTCCACGAGGAAAGATGGACTTCTCTCGTATATATAAATACCTTCTGTACCAAGCTACAAATAACTACGTTAGAATAGCAATCTTATACCTGTACATCTTAACAGTTAAATTCTCAATACTTGTTATATTCTTGTCTTTCTTTTGAGACTTACCGAGTGCTAGTTCGCTGACGACATTCATGTCTTTTCTTTCTTTGGAATGTTCGTCAGGAGGATCGAACTCTCTCGAGATCGATCCTAGCTAAGAGGACGTGGTCCAGTTCACCGAGCAGCAAAACTTCTAAATTTTCTTATACTTATATTCATTTTATATGCCATTGTTTAGGTATTGCTTTATATCCTTGTACTTTCCTTTTCAAAGCAGTTGTATTGTAAAGATGAATATTAATAAAAGTTGATGTTTATATTACATCACTTGTCATTCTTGTGCATTTCTACATATATTGCTTATTTACGCTTAACGTATTTATTTCTGAGTAAATACATCGCGGGCCTGCCACGTCATCGTCTCTGTACACTGGGAAGCGGGACGTGACAAACGTCAACGGCAGTAGCTGTACGTTACGGCTACCCGGATATATGTCGAAAGGGAGGTCGACAATCAAGTCCATCCGTACCCTACTGAGTCTGTAAATGACAATCTCTATACAGTCTGGTCTCTTCGTCTAAAAGTGTTGCATACCGGGTCTAGAGAGTGGATAACATCTGTAAAATTTCCAAAAATAAAATATTATTTTTGGAATTTAAATAATTAAAGTAATAATTATTATGAATATTTTAAAGTATAGAGTTTAGTTTTAGTGATATGGTTTCACAATATACCGATAATTTGGGAAATTAATATGATTTTGAAAGAAATTATGTGAAATGGGCATTTTCAGTTTTTTTTAAATAAATAATTATTTGTAAATGGGTTAATTACTAAACTTGATTAGCATTTACTAATTTTGCATTAATCTTGTTTATGTGGATGGCATGCAACAAATCATGTTGCAAACTACTTGTTACATTTTGTTATTTAACATGGCATCCTTCTTTTCTCTTGAAAAATGATATTGGTTTTTTTAAAATAAAAAGAAAAAGGATATATAAATGTGAGATATTTTGTGTCGAGGGGACATGGAGGTATGGCTCATGAGAGAGAGAGAGGGTGAGGGATCTTCATTAACCATGGCTCATTGTTCTCTTCACTTCATTCATCATCCTTCATCTCCTTCTCTTTCTCCACTTCCTCACCTCCTCTACCTCCCCTTCAAAACACTACATTTCCTTCACTAAAAATGATCCCAAGCCCCTTACAAACACCTTGGACCAAGCAAGTTGCAATTTTGAAGACTTTGAGCAACTCAAGAAAATTCTTGAGTTGCCAAATGAGATAAATCCTACACCCTTAGTTAAGTTCATAGTTTTCCTTTCATCCTAGTATAGTTTAGAGTTAATCTTGAGTTGATTAGGGATGTCGGAAAATTCCAAGAGGAGGGTTAGGGCTTATCTTGAGTTGTGAGGATATAATTGAGTGTAATTGGTGACTACAAACCATCTAGTGTTAAAAATCCTGGACCAAGTGAATTTTGAAACACCATGACATGGACTTTAGAAACATTCTGTATCGGTTTTGTGTTATTTTTGAGGTCTACAGGGAATCTAGAGCAACCCGGGATCTTTATAAAAAAATCAAACACATATATTAACCTAGTTAGACCAATAGGAGACCACCACGAGAAGACGAGACAAAACTTCAAAAATTGGGCCGGCAGGGGCGGTTACTGTAGCACTATTGGTCGGCCAGATTTTGGCTGTTGATGTTGGGTTTTGGCCTGTAGCCTACACTCCTCATAACTTAGCCACTGTATTTTTTTTTGTTCCAGATTACTTGAGGCAAAATCTTAAAGCATTTGAATTAATAATAGCAATGGTTTTCCGATTTCTAAAACATGGATTTTGGCATTTAATTATGTATTTGGTCGTTGGACGTTTGTACGTCAACGACGAGGGTTCTATGATTGTTTTTGCATTAGTAGGCTATAGGTTCTAACCTATGAGCACTTCGCGTTTCATGTCGGTTTTTGAATCGGATTTTAATGCGATACGATGTATTTTGTGATATGTAGGCACCCTCACGTGGACATCGAACAACAAGGAAGAGTGTGGCGTCTTTGACTTCGGCAAGCGAGGATCAAGGTGGGTAGATGTATATCTACGGGGGAAGTCGGGTGGATGGCGTATAACACCCCCGCAAATGTAGAATAGGGTTATTACCGTATTATTATTATGGGTTTTGGATGTGACATTGTATACTTGGTGAGTAAGGTATTTGGAAGACCTTAGGTTATTAAGTTGATTTAGGAAGACCTATCCAGAAGATGATTACCTTGGAGGCGAATCACAGGTTACATGCAGTCACATACACACACACACTTGTTTTTGTGTGTATGTGTGTGTGTGTGTATTCATGTGTGAGTGTAGGTTTATATATATATATATATATACACACACACACACACACACACACACATACATACATACATACATACATATACACGTGTGATGAGGATAGTATATGATACATGGAGATGAGTCAATATGATCGTGCATGATGCCGTGAGATTGGATATGTGTTCGAGTCATGATATGATATGTGACGTGATATTACAGTGGGTCGTTGGGCGATGTGTATTCATACATACGATAATATGTGTTGATGATATTGGAATGTACGAGATTTTAGAACAGTACCCTTGATCATGATATCGTTCGATGATGTTCACATATGAATGATGATGGATATATGATAGTTGAACCGTACCCTCGATTTTGGGATACCGTATGATGGATTTTATCGTACGAGATATAGATATGATGATTGATCCGCACTCTTGACTCGAGGATGCCGTACTATGTATTATACAGTACATGACGCTATGAGGCTGGATGCCGACTACTAGGTTTATCGACTCGGAATTTAGATGGATTTCTTACCCTTTCGACTGGTTCCTTAGTTTAGTCTTTTAGTTGATTAGGAAGATGTTAGACCAGGCTCGAATCATACCTATTTTCAAAAACCAACGAATCGTGAGTATTTTCAAAAGACAACCCGAGAGATATTATGGATTTTTCCAAAGGACGTACCTTTTCTTAAAAACACCGTAGCCCCTATTTTCTAAAAACCACGATTCGTGCTATTTCAAATGCCAAAACTGTATGACTCGTATATAGAAATGTATATTCTTCAATATTGCGTTTACTATTCATTCTCCGTTACATTCATATTCTCATTGCATTGCATGTTTATACATGTGTTTCCTTAACTATTATGACCTCGTTTGTTAGGACACCAGCACCATTACCGATGATGCGTATGTCCACAAACGCTTGCTTGCCGGCTCACACACATCATCATAGGTAATTTCCATGTCATGTACACTTTAGAGAATATTACTTCATTGATATAACTTGCTAGCTGATAGTTCCAATATATCATTACTATGCTAGTTTAGATTATTGCATTCTTTACTTAGATACTGTAGGGTGTTTTTCGTCACCCAATTGAGATGGGAATACGCGCGTGCTTGTCAAGCGCATTACAGATTCCCCCGGCCTAGAGTAGGCTAGGGTTTATTGATTGTGGGGATCCGAATCTCCGGCAGCCGCGAACTAAGCTGTCGTTAATTACCCCCCGCCTTTAGAGCGAGAGAACCTCCGATTGACGGGTCAAACAGGTCATGCGAACTCAATATGCAGTGTACGTATGTTTTGAAAAGGGTTTTGGAAACATCGGAGGCCTCGCAGAGTTTTACGGGGGTCCCGCTATCCGGATAGTGGGCTGGGGGTCAAGGGGATTAGCAGCCCCCTTACGGGGTGCGGGACAACGCCCCTTTAGAAAAAATTTCCTAACGAGGGACGTGTTTTGGTGTGGAGTGCATGAAAAATGAGGGGTGAAGGGCGTCTTAAAGACACGTGCGTGGCACGTGGGAGAATGTTGGCCACGGGTCACGGGCGCAGCACGCGACCGTGAGGCGCCCGCGGGTCACGTGCGCTGCACCCGACCGCTGGGCGCTGAGCGGGTCGTGTGGGGTGCACGTGGGTGCTTTAGTGCCTGCGGGCCACGTGCCTTGCACGCGACCGCAGGTCGCATGAAGCGCATGTGGGCGCCTTAGTTCCTATGAGTCACGTGCGTGCAAGTGGGCGCTTTAGTGCCTGCGGGTCACGTGCGCGCACGTGGGCACTTTATTGCCCGAGGGTCACGTGCTATGCCAGCGACCGCTGGGCGCCCACGGGTCACGTGCGCTGTACTCGACCGCGGGGCACCCGCGGGTCACTGTCTCGTCATGTGATCGCTGGGCACCCAAAGGTCACGTGCGCGGCACGCGACCGCTAGGCGCCCGCTGGCCGTATCTTGGGGAAAAAGGAGAGAGATTCAAAATCTCCCCTTCGTAGACCGGTCCTTCACTTCTAAAGCTCCAAGTAGTAGTCCCTAAAACTCTTCTGTGACTCCACTTGAGAAATGATCGAGCTTGCTTGTTGTCTTCGAAGCCGAAGATGATCTACCTTGAAGTCTCTCTAACTCAAGCTCACTCTCCACTAATCAAAGTATTAATGAAGCAAACAACCTATACTAAAAGGCTAGGATAGTGTAGGTTGATGAAGTAGGAATTTTTCTCACTAGAAATCTTTCTCTTTTCTTTTATCCAACTCAAGAAAAACCCTAGAGAGAGTATGAAAAGGAGATGAACTTGGATGATAGAATGAGGTTCAATGAACCATCTCATAAGAGATAAGAATGAGATTGGAATGATTAAATATCTTGAGAATAAAACAAGAAGTAGAGATGAGTCATGGCTTCTCAATACTTCTCCAAGCATCCAAAGCCATGACTCACTCTCTTTTCTTGTCTTTTCTACAAAATATAAATCATTTCCATTCTCATTTAATCTTGTGTGATTCTTATACATCCATTTTCCTTGTATCATCAACCATGATACAAATCCAAAATACATATACATAAATACACACACACACACACATACACATATAAATATAAATGTATGTAAAGAGATGAAAATCTTAAGTGAGCAATAATATTATTTAATATATATAAATATATCAAATATATAAATACATATAAAATTATTAAACCAACACTTGATTCAATAATCTGGTTATATCATATATAACTGACTAATATCATATATATATGTATACCACATTATTAAATCAACACTTGATTCAATAATCCGGTCATATCACATATAACCGACTAATATTTGATATTTGATATTAAATCAATACTTGATCAATAATCCAGTCATATCATATATAACCGGCCAATATCAAATACATATACATAAATCAAATCATTGAATCAACACTTGATTCAATAATCCGATTATATCACATATAACCTAACCGATATCAAATATCGTGAGATTAGAATACGATATCACATACTCGTATTTAATCAAGCTCCCACACATATCTCCATATGTACCCTACTTCATTTCGCTTGAGCTAGGAAAGCTCTGTGTGGAACTTTAAAGACTCATCAATACGCCAGCAGTAGGTAATGATCACATCAGATACCCACAAGCCATCAGCGGTACTAGCTGGACATTGTTAGTATGATATGCCCTAGAGGCCATCATTGTATAGTAGTAGTTTGTATATTACATTTTGGAAGATTGAGATATATACACGGATTTATGTCAGTCTTGCTCGATATAGTATGCTACTTGGATTGTATCTATCTTAATATGTGTATATGTTTATTTTGACGTATCGCTAATACATATTGATAGAGCCCTTAGGATCTTTGCTTGACTACCAGCGTTGTGATGGCAGTCACACTAGTGAGGGCTGGGTAGTCTATAAACACATCCTTATACAGGTCCCTAGTCGTAGGATTATCGAGACAGGGCATCGATACTCCAGAGTAGACTGGTGTATACGCTTCTCATCCCAGCAGGGGAAATGGTCTGTCCTACAGCCATCAGTACATCGTACTGGAGATAGTATGCAGGTGCTCATTGGGTTATGAGTTACACTGGACGGACTCGTAGGGTACTGTTGGTTGGTACTATACCTATCGTCAGGTAGCAGTTCCCAGGTGACATGAGTACAGCTTAGTCCGTTGACTTGACACTGCTACTTTGCCTCAAGTGTGTTCCCATTGTTCTTAGATTGCTACCCTACCACGGCTATATTGAGTCGTGCAAATAGGTAGTATTTGGGTGCAGTCCTGAAGCACTTGGAGGCAGTAGTGGTTAGATCGGATTCGTCTCTCCCGGTATTGGGAGTTGATGTCGCGCTGTGTTCGGAACTCCATTACACAAAGTCCCTGGCCAGGGCAAGCGAGATTTACTGGTAGGTACTCCAGTAGTTTCTCAGGGTGTTTTGGACTGTACTCCGACACGACTTATATCGCTATTAGGGGTCTGACGTTTACCATCCCCTTAGACCCGATATGCGATACTCTTAGATGAACAGACCGGACTGTACGGAGATTGCTACAGATAGGCTCAGTAGGAGTTTGGATGAGCTTGCTCGTCGGCCTTCTTATCGACATATACCTGGGTAGCCGTTACATATAGCTAGTGTCGCTGACGTGCTTGTGGTTAAACCCACTGCCAGAGAACTGTCGAGTCTTTAGAGTCCCATACAGAGGGTTTCCCAGCCTCGGGCGAAACGATGTAAAGGTCGTATGGTTTTACGACAAGGTTCGATCACATACGTGTACTTATACGCGTGTGGTGTTCGAGCGGACAATACTAGTGGGCTTTGGTTTAAGCCGGATCCTAGTATTTGATTATTGGATTAGCTTCGTCTCATAGTATTCGTGTTTCTCGGAACACGGATGCGGGTATGTATATACAGATGAGCGGAGGTATAGAAGGAGACATCTCATTAGGGTTTTGACCATTGACTTGGTCAAAACAAAAATGAGTTGGAGAAAAGAATTTGTTATTTTTGGTAAATGATAATTATATGGCATGGCTACTTGGGTTGACCTTTTAACATGGCTTGACTTGTTGACCTTAGATATTTTTGTGAGATATTTTTGACTCTAGATATTTTGGTAAGATATTTTCCATGCCATGCTTATGGTCATATAAAAGTTAGTCATTCTATTTTTTATTATGATTATCAAAAATACATTCTCTCTCCTCAAGCCTGCTCTCTCCTTCTTCCTCTCAAACCCTAGTGTATCATGTGTTGATAATCAAGGGTTAGTGAGACTTAGCTACTCAAAATCATACTCTACACACTCTAGGTTACTTAGTTTAGCACACCAAGTGATCTAGTTGCCTCAACTTGGAGGTTTAGCTCATGGTTGGAACTCTCGGGTTGATCTTCTACTACTTCGAGAAGCCGACGATGAGGTGCTTTCCATTTCCACTATAAGGAGCTCGCAAGGAGAAGGAGGACAGCGGGAAGACAAGAAGGACTTAGAACTTTAGGTATAATCTGTTAGTTATATGTATGCTCTAGAGGTCATTACTGTACATGCGATGTATATTGTAGTGGATGCTTGAACATATATAGGGAGGACTTTCTTGCTCGACATGATAGTATGCTATCTGGTTGCTCTTTATCTTAATATGTACACTTATTGTCTCTCTATTACATGTTGATAAAGCCCTTAGGATGAGTACTTGACTACCAGGATTATGATGCAGATCATACTAGTGGGGCAGAGTTAGTCGGTAAGTACATCCTTAGATTGTTCCTAGTCGTGGGAGTATCGAGACAAGGCATCGATGCTCCAGAGTAGACTAACGTATGAGCTTCTCGACCCATATGATGGGCGATGGATGATCCCACATCTATTGGTGTTTGACATCAGAGAAGGTATACAGGTCAGTGGAGACTGGGTACACTGGACGAACTCACCGAGAACTCCTAGATGGTATTATACCTATCGTCGGATAGCAGTTCTCTAGTGACACTGGTACAGGTTAGTCTGTAGACCCAAGATCGTCATAGAGTCTTGTGTGATTCCCACAGTGCTTTGATTTCCACCATACCACGGTCAAGAGATCATGCAAAAAGGTGGTTTTAGGTATAGTCCCGAGTCACATGGAGGCAATGAGCGATAGGAGGGGTTTTGTCTCTCCCGGTATTGGGATTTGATGTTGCGCTATGCTCGATTGGCCATAAGAGGAAATCCCTAGCCAGGGTTGCTGAGATTTACTGGTAAGTGTTATCAGTAGTTTCTCGAACCGTTATGAACCTTGCATCGGCATGACTTATCAGGCTATTGGGGTCTGACGTTATACCATCCCCAGGCTGTGATATGCGACATATTAGATGAAGAGACTGGACTGTACGGTAGTGTTACTGATTGGATTCACAGGAGTACGAGCAGCTTGCTTCTTAATCTTCTGATCGTTCAATACCCGGTTGGCCGTTACGTTTGGCAGACCGCTTGCGGCTTGTGCGTGTTTGATATGATCATCACCTACTGCCGACGTATTGACGAGTCTATAGAGTCCTACACAGAGGTTTCCTGGCTCAAGCGAAACGGAGTAGGAGCACATATGTGATATGTGCGGGACCGAGATTAATACGATATGTGATACCGTATTTTATTCTCGCGATTTGTGACATCGGTCGGTTATATGTGATATAGCCGGGTTATCGGATCAAGTGTTGATTCAATAAGTTGTTACATATGCTATTAGTCGGTTATATGTGATATAGCCGGATTATTAAATGAGTTGATTTGATAATCTAATGTATTATTATATATTTGATATATTAATTTTCATTAACTAGTATTAGCTCACTTAAGATTTCTTTTCCCACTAGATTTATGCACATTGTATATATGTGATATATATTAGTGTACAAGGTTTTGTGTCATGCTTGATGCCACATACAACTTGGGTGTATGAAACTTGTACCATATTAAAGATAATCCTAGGATTTTATTTATCAAAGTAAACTACAAATTATGTGGAAATTGGATAAATGGTTGAAGCTTGGAGAAGCTTTTGGAATCATTGACCAAGTCCACTAATTTGTTTTTACTTAGATATTTGTTAACATAACCTATTATCATTAGCCTTAGTTTAGTCTCTACAAGGGTTAGTATATGACACTAACTCACCCATGGTTGCCATTCACTCTCTCATGACTTCATTCTTCTTCTTCTTCATCAAAGAAAAAGCTCACTAGGTTTTTTCTAAGTGAAAAATTAGTGTGAGAAAAATAAATCTAAAATGAGCAAAATTCCTACTTCATCATCCTCTACTACTAGCCATTTAGTGTAAGGTGTTTGCTTCACTAATTCCACAATTAGTGAAGGGGTAGCTTGGGTTAGTGTCTCCTCGACGTAGATCATCTTCGGCCTCGAAGACTTCGATGCAAGCTTGTTCATTTCTTCATGGGAGCCTCTCTAGAGTCCGGGAGTTCATGATCGCAGCGAAGGAACTACTACACGGAGCTATTGAAGTGAAGGACCGGTCTACAAAGGTTGTATTCCTTGTTCACTTTAGTTGCAAAGTTGTTTGCATTTGATTCGTCGCATTTTCTAGCTTCGATTCTAGGGTTAGCTAGAACGATAAATTTTTGAAATTAGCATGGACGATACCACCCGAAAACTTGCTGTCGTGCTAGACAACCCTGCAGTAGTATCAGAGCCATGCTATAAAATTAGACATTGTTTGCTAGGATTACGAAACCGAAACTACTCCGAAACACCCGATACGATAACTTAGTTTCTGTCAATTTTAAAAGGTCTTCAAAAAAAATTTTAAACAACTGCAGAATGTTGTATGAGATATGACATGAACACAGAGAAAATTTGAAGGGGATTGCTTGGATTTTGGCCGAGCAGATGACCATAAAAACCGAGGTGGCCGGCCCTAGGTCAATGTTCTGGCTTCAAATTTTTTTTGTGTTCCAGTCTCTGGGTTTTGGTGTTTCAAGTGTTGTTTGTTTTTGCTGAATTTTTATGTGATGTTAACTTTCTGCAAAGGCAACTCGGAGTGTTTCGTAATCGTAATTCTAACATGTATTCGGGTTATTTAGACGACGTTAAAAAGTTGGAATGGATATCAATAACCCAATTTTTCCCTAGCTGAAAATTTTCATGAGTTGGATTTTTTTTTGAGTTTAAAATTTTCAGAAAATCTTGCAAGCGATTCTGTGGACCCTCTAGAAGAACGAAACCCTAACTCGATTATGTGACCGTCAGAACCGCCATCAAACCCTAGGGTTTGTGGTAGTTCAGCGGTGCCACAGGTGAGGCGTTGATTGACCCTTCTACGGCTGGTTCATAGGAGTTGTGGCAGTTTCTAGATACTTTTTGAACTCCGCTCAAGTGTTGAGCTTGTTGGGAAATTTTGGGTCTTTACTTATTCGATCGAAAAGTTTAACTTTGTCTAGCTATCTGTGATTGTGATAAAATATTTGGAATCCACAAATAGTTATGAGATAACTAGTTTGAATTTTATAAATCTAACAGTTTAGTCTTATTTGATCGGTTGCTACGGAATTTTGATGTGGATCAAAATTTCGTCACAATTACGTAGTGTATGTGGATTCTCGCAGGGTAACCTTACTAGATAGCCACGCCCCATAGCCCCGACCAAGTGACTGTAGGAGAACCCCATCGCCAAAAGCATCCGTTCGGGTGCTCGCAGCTGCGGTGTTCCGCCTTAGTGCACTTCGTCGACGGCATCGGGGGTGCAGCCGTCGACTAAAGGTTCCGAAGAGCATTCGATCAGGTTATCGGGAATCTTGTTGAATTACCTGACAGGTTATTGGAAAGTGTTTTCAATATCGAGACTAAAATGTGGGGTTTATAACTGTTAGGCATATGATGTCTAAGGAATTCATCTGGTTAGGCATGAAATCCAAAGTATGAGATACATTGGGTTTATGATATCTAAGGTGGTTACGGATTCCAATTGTTGTAGTTTTTCACTTTCTTTTCAGCGACCGTAAGTGTAATATGTGGTGTATCGCCGGTTTTGGTGCTATATGTCAACGACAATTGGGATACGCATATTTACATACGTTGATGAAATGTGATGTTATGTGTTGCTGTGACATGTTATATTGGATCGTCGTGTTTTGAATAGCTGGGGTTTTTTATGTAAGATGAGAGTTTTTCATTTTCATTCATGTAAAAACTTGTATGTAATATTCTTTTATTGGGGCACTTCTGGGTTGAGGATGATGTCACCATTGATATATATTATTTACTTTTCCGCATTAGGTTAGACCCAAGGCGGGGAGCACAAGTAACCGGGTTCTAGGGTTCAGTGGGAGACCATCTCAAGGAGTCGAGACCGGGTCTCCTAACTCTAGAATTAGTAGGGTTGCTTGACGCTCTCATAGGGGTCTAGGGATGTAGATTTGGCTATTCATTATGACCGTGGAATTCATGTTTTATACTGGCTTAAATTAAAACACAGAATTCCTAGTATATCCAATATTTCATATGTGATTCTTCTGCTGCTGATATTCTGTGATGTGATCACTTGATATGTTTTGAGACGAATGCCTATATTATTGTCACGACCCGAAAGTACGGAACGTGACTGGCACTTAGATTACGAGACGTCTAAAGGCGTAATGTAACCTAAATCAGCCAAAGCCCAGAAAAATCTAAACCAAATCAAAAGAGAGTGAAGGAAAACTTTTAATAAAAACGGTTTTTAAATCAATTAAGTTGCATAGAATCCCCTTTTAAAAACATCAAAAATTTCCGAAAATTTCGGCAGAGTCTCCCCTGTATTTTCTATCCCCCAAAATGGGTACGACAAGATATATATAACCTGTAATCATAAATGGCATCCCTAAGCGGGAGCTAGCTCTTCGCCGAAGGCGGATCACAACCACACGCAATATATAAGTCATATCAAGAAAAAGAGCATAAAAGAAATGCAAAATACCAGAAAACACACGTCGGCTCAAATGAGCTCGACCCAAAAGAAACCACTAATATACAAATCTCTCAGTCTCATCACTAGATCGCATATACAATATAAAGTGGTAGATGGAGAATACTAGATACAATGATAGAGCAAAAAGAAATAAAGTGTGCTCGCAACCCACCTACGGGCGATGTCGCGAGTCTGAGCAAAAGGAGCTGATGATAAGATAGCCGCCGCTACAAGACTGATGAGTCCGACCTGCAAGACACTGTGGCACAACGGGGGTGAGTTGCCAGCTTGTGAGTAGAATATAACATCTAGTAAGGCAATCGTAAGAATGCACACAAATGCGTCACAGCATGTATGTCCATATGTGATATAATATCTCTAGTATGCATGCACATGTATGCAATGTCATTACTAAATCTTTAAGTGTTTTAAATGCTAAGGGTACTGCATTCTTAATTTTAGAAAATGAATATCTGTATAATAGCTAAATACCATCAAGAAATCATCTGAAAAAACCGTGTCAAGCATCGACACCAAATATAAAATCATATTTGTCTCAATCTCTCACTGTATCAATGTCTCAAATATCGGGCTCCGTCAGTCCGGATCGGCCCATATCATCAAATCTCACGACAACGGTCGGTATCCTCCGGATATCCGCCGCGCCAGACATCACCGGTAGGTAGTCTTCCCCTGCCAGGCTCATCGTCTACAACTCGATCTTCTTGCCCCGGGGTACCATACCGGGCCTACCATGTACCCGAGACGGTTCATCCACTTCTCGAATCGGGTCTCGAAATCCAACAAAAAACATGAAAACTCATGGTGGACGACACATACATCACGAGAAAACCGCAACTTTGTTTTTAAAAAAATGATAAATATAAGCTTTTGTTAAAGTCTTGCGGTTTTCCTCAAAAATCTAGAAATCGCAGCAATACTGAAATCCTCAAGAAAATCATAATGTCCACATGTTATATATGATAAATGTCTATGATATCAATGTATACGATGTGAATTTTGGCTAGAAATCTAGGTAAATATGATGATAATGCGAGGTATATACATGCTATGCAATTTCATATATCATGCACGATGCAAGGCGATACTAAGCTAAACAGGTTCTATAGTGTACGTGGCATGGCAATTACCAAAGGCATGTGTGTCACATGAATAGTGTGCATGCAACAGATGCTAATGGTAATAGTGTTCGTGTCCTACGAAGTTTTATCGTATATGTGCATATGAATAACCATGCAATCTAGCATACTATTAACTATAAGGGTATGCAGTGTAAATAAAGGGGTAAGCTAACTAAAAATATAAATCTTGCAAGAAATAGGGTAATCCTAACTAGGGGGGGCATCGCGCCATCCAGACGATTCCCCCATAGATGAATACATCTACTCACCTGAATGCCTCGCTAATCCGATCCGACCACCGCCTTGCCTTTACGCGCCGTGTCCGATGTTTCCCCGACCGATCCTATATTTGCACAACACCAAGCATAAAATTACATATCTTAAAATGATGCAAGTCATAATATACAAATATCGACGCTCTCGAATTAAACATAGCGTGCACTCGGTGCGTGGGAAAACACACGAAAATCGCTAAATCTTAACTAGAATCGTCATTTCGGGGAAATCGACAAAACTAAAACCCGACTAGACAAAACCCCGCATTCGCGCACACTAATAGCCGTATATGATGCTAATTATATCGCTAATATAACGCAATTAGATCACATCCTAATTTTAATAAAAATCTAGTAAGCAAAAAGCATACCGATTCGATGCAAATATCGCAATTTTATCGATCTAGCGAGCGTAACATTGCACAATTAACCACTCTAACCAACTAGATAGCCACAACACTAGCTTAAACCTACTTATCCAATATCAAACCCTAATCTAGAACATCATCCCTTTCTTGAAATTTCAAAACTAACCATTATAATGAAATTAATCACTTTAAAATACTAAACTAGCTTTATTAAACTACAAATTAACAACTAGTTTAGGATTTATACCTCCCAAGTGAACCCCAACTTGCACTAAGCCTCCAAAGTGGCCTCCTTTCTCCACTTCTCTAACTAATTAGGGTTAGAGAAAGGATGGATTATGGTTTTGGTTTGAATCTATGAAGAAAATGGTGTAATTTTGTGGATTTTTCTTGATTTTATCATGATTTTAGAAGCATGAAGTGAGGGGGGAAAAGGGGGGCTGCAGCTCAAGGTTTTGGCCAGAGGTAAAGAGAGGAGGAGAGTGAGGAGAAGTGTGGAAAATTCTACACAAAATGTCATTCACAAGTTCATTTAATGCTCTCACATCAATTTTACACAAAAAAACCTCATTTTAATTCATTTTTTGATTAAATTCTTGAACCATAGAACTAAAATCATGCAAAGTCATGATACAATTTTATTAACACTAAATTTTAGTTTATAATATTTCCTAAGTGTGTAATTTACCTAATTAAATTTGTATTTATCACTAATTTAATGTATTTTTAAAAGCTTAAAATAAAAAATAAAAAATAAAAAAATTAATTACGAAAAAAAATTTATTTAACTAGAAAATTATAAGTGGCATTTTAGTGACCAATTTATAGTAATATCTTATCTAAATTTTGTATAATTAGGTCTACAATGAAAAATACCTATTTTGACTTTTTACGGAAAAAGCTGAAAATTTAGCCGATTACCGAAAAACTGCCTAAACGGTTTTCGAAGGGTTACAATCTTCCCCCCTTAAGAAAATTCGGTCCCCGAATTTAGAATTTAACTACGTGTACCTTCAAAAAGAAGGGGATATCTCTTCCTCATCTCGACCTCGGTCTCCCAGGTGACCTCCTCGCTGTTCAGGCCACGCCAAAGGATCTTGACGGACGGTATAACCTTCGACCTCAATTTCTTCACCTGCCGATCCAGAATGACCACCGGCTGCTTGGTGAAAGAAAGATCACGCTCTAGCTGGATCGTCTGGTGCTGAATCGCATGGGAAGGATCATGAAGGTACTTGCGGAGCATCGAGACATGGAATACGGGGTGAACATCGGGGAAGCTGGGCGGAAGAGCTAACCGATAAGCAACTGGACCAACACGCTCTAGGATCTCGAAAGGACCAACATATCTAGGACTCAGTTTCCCTTTCCGACCAAATCTCATCACACCTTTCATCGGAGAGACCTTCAGGAAAACATGATCGCCAACGGCGAACTCGAGTCGGCGACGGCGCCTGTCAGCATATGATTTCTGCCTGCTCTGTGCCACTCTCATCCTGTCCCGAATCAACTGTATCTTCTCGGTCGTCTCCTGTACGATCTGCGGCCCCAAAATACTGCTCTCCCTGAGCTCTGTCCAACATACAGGCGATCGACATCTCCTCCCATATAAAGCCTCGAAAGGTGCCATCTGAATCGTCTCCTGGAAGCTATTATTGTAGGAAAACTCGATCAAAGGCAAATGACGATCCCAGCTACCACCGAAATCTAAAACACAAGCTCTGAGCATGTCCTCAAGAGTCTGAATAGTATGCTCCGACTGACCGTCAGTCTGCGGATGAAAGGCTGTACTAAAACTCAATCGGGTGCCCAAAACTTCTTGGAGTTTCTGCCACAATCGGCTGGTAAACTGGGTGCCCCAGTCGGACACGATGCAAGTCAGAATACCATGCAGTCGCACTATCTCATTAATATAAACCTGAGCGTACTGAGAAAATCCAAAAGTGGTCTTCACTAGCAGAAAGTGAGCCGCTTTCGTCAGTCGATCCACAATCACTCAAATAGAGTCATACCCTCGACTGGTCCTGGGTAGACCCATAATGAAGTCCATGGAGACCTGCTCCCACTTCCACTCAGGGATAGGCAAAGGCTGTAACTCGCCGGCTGGCCTCTGGTGCTCGGCCTTGACTTGCTAACAAGTCAGGCATCTCGACATAAAGTCTGTAACATCCTTCTTCATCCCGTCCCACCAGTAAATCTCTCTCAAATCATGGTACATCTTGGTGGAACCTGGGTGAACACTGTATACCGAACTATGTGCCTCCTCGAGAATATCACGCCTCAGTCCCTCTGAATCTGGCACGCACAGTCGAGTCCCAAATCGAAGTATCCCCTGATCATCAATCACGAACTCAGAAACTCTGCCCTGCCGAATCTGCTCAATAATCTCTAAAATACGGGCATCGCCGGACTGTGCCTCGCGGATACGGTCAAGTAACTGTGAGCGTGCTCTGAAATGGGCCAGCTGTCCCCCTGTAGGAGTAAACTCGAACTGCACTCTGCTATCACATAAAACCTGCCAATCCGCCGTCGACTGCATCTGTACTGCGCTCAAACAAGATAAGCTACCTCCGGGCCTCCTACTCAAAGCATCTGCCACCACATTCGCCTTGCCCGGATGGTATAGAATCTCGCAGTCATAATCCTTCACCAACTCCATCCAACGGCGCTGTCTCAGGTTCAAATCTCGCTGCTGGAAGATATACTTCAAACTCTTGTGGTCGGTGAATATCTGGCACGACTCACCGTATAGGTAATGTCTCCAGATCTTAAGTGCAAATACCACTGCAGCCATCTCTAAATCATGGGTGGGGTAGTTCTGTTCGTGTTTCCTCAGCTGCCGAGAAGCATACGCGATAACTCTGTCGTGCTGCATCAATACACAGCCTAGCCCCACTCGAGAAGCATCACAATATACCACGAACCCGCCTGATCCTGAAGGCAATGCTAACACTGGTGCAGTAGTCGGACGAGTCTTCAACTACTGGAAACTATCCTCACATGCCTGGGTCCAATCAAAAGGAACCCCCTTCCGGGTCAACCCGGTCAACGATGCAGCAATGCGGGAGAAATCCTGGACAAAACGTCGATAATAGCCGGCCAGACCTAGAAAGCTGCGAACCTCTGTAACTGATACTGGTCTAGGCCAACGCTGAACTGCCTCGATCTTCTTTGGGTCCACACAAATACCGTCTCTCGTCACCATATGACCCAAGAAGTCGACACTGTCTAACCAGAATGCGCACTTGGAGAACTTGGCGAACAGCTGATGCTCCCTCAAAGTCTGCAATGTGATACGTAAGTGCTGCTCATGCTCCTCCCGGCTCCAAGAATAAACCAAGATGTCGTCAATGAACACAATAATGAACTGATCGAGATACGGCCTGAATACACAGTTCATAAAATCCATAAATGCTGCCGGGGCATTGGTGAGCCCGAACGACATCACCAAGAACTCATAATGACCATAACGAGTACGGAAAGCGGTCTTCGGAATGTCCTCCTTCCGAACCCGCAACTGGTGATAACCTGACCGTAAATCAACCTTCAAGAAAAACCCTGCACCCTGGAGCTGATCGAATAAGTCATCAATGCGGGGTAGGGGATATCTGTTCCGCACAGTAACCCGATTCAGCTGACGATAATCAATGCATAAACGCATACTTCCGTCCTTCTTCTTAACAAACAAGACGGGAGCACCCCAAGGTGACACACTCGGTCGGATAAGCCCTTTGTCCAGCAAGTCCTGTAACTGATACTTTAGCTCTCTCAGCTCCGCCGGGGCCATCCGATAAGGCGGTATAGAGATAGGCCCCGTGCCGGGGATCAAGTCAATACAGAACTCAATCTCGCGCTCTGGTGGCAGACCAGGCAGCTCGTCAGGAAACTCTCTCACAACAGGGACCTGGTCCAACGGAATCTCTGTGGAGCTAATATCATAAACATAGGCTAAGAATCCCTGACACCCTTTCCTCAAGAGCTGACCAGCGCGCAGAGAAGAAATCAAGCTAGGAAGGGTAGCACTACGATCTCCCTGAATAACAAGAACCGGCTCACCAGGAAAACTGAATCTGACTGCCTTCTCACGGCAGTCCACAGATGCATAACAGGTGGCTAGCCAGTCCATACCAAGAAGAACGTCAAAGTCTAGCATATCGAGGAGAATCAAATCAACTGAAGAATCTCTCTTCCCAATACGAACGGAACACGATCGGTACACAAAACGGGCAACAAAAGACTCGCCTACCGGTGTAATAACGACAAGCGGCTGATCTAACGGAGAAGACTCTCGGCCCAACCTCGGTGCAAAGTACGTGGATACATAGGAATGTATGGAGTCTGGATCAAATAATACCCGTGCATTAAAAGAACATACTGGCGGAGTACCTGTCACGACGGCATTGGATGCCTGTGCATCCTGAGGAGTCAACGCGAACACTCGGGCCTGTCCACCACTAATAGCTGGCTGTCCTCTGCCTCTACCTCGGCCTCTGCCTCTGCCTCTGTCGCCCCGTCCTCTCTGAACCGGACCGCCACGCCCACGGCCTCTAGAAGCATCTGGCTGGCGTGGAGCATCATCAGGAGTAGGAAGTAGAGCTCTCTGAGGAGGTGGTGAGGGTAGTAAGGTCACATGCAGGACTGTCGCCGCGCCCTAGCGTCCTATGGTACAGTCTCTGATACGGTGGTACTGACTCCCGCACCGAAAACATCCTGGAGACGACTACTGGGTCTGTGGATATGAACCAAATAACTGACCTCGTCTCAATCCTCTGCCTCCACCATCTCCCGGAAATAATCTATCGCGGTGTCTGCCCATCTGCTGCTGAGCTGGCGTATCAGTACGGATTCTCTTCGGCCCAGAAACGACCGGAGTCTCAGAAATACGCTCCTCCAAAAGTAAGGCTGCATCCATCGCGGCTGCGTATGTATCAAAGTGCTGGGTGCCGATGGCAAGGAATAGCTGTGTATCAAGCCCTCGCACAAACCTCTTTATTCTCTTCTCTTCTGTGTCTACTAGGTGCGGAGCATATCGAGACAACTGAGTAAACTGTATATCATACTCCGACACCGTCATCCCAGGAGTCTTGCGCAAAGACTCAAAACTATGGGCTCGAGCATGTCGGACACTCTCCGGAAGAAAACGGGCAAGAAATGCAGCTGTAAACTCATCCCAGGTCATAGAAGACAGACCTGAAGCTCGGCCTCTCTCTACTGAATCGTACCATGTCTGGGCAAGACCCTCCAGACGAAAACTCGTAAACTCCACCAATCTATCATCAGAACACCTCAACGAACGGCAAATCCAAGCCATCCTATCAAGAAATGCCTGTGGGTCCTCTGTCGCATCTGTACCGGTAAAAGCTGGAGGTCTCAATCTCATGAACTCCTGTAGTGAAACAGGGATAGTCTCCGTAGTAGCAGCAGGAGTGACCATCTGTGCAGCAGGTACGATCGTGGTCTGTGCGGTGGAAGGAACGTCCTCGGATCTCTGTGCCCGACTGGACTCAACTAAAGATCCCATCATCTGTCGCAACTCTTGCATGCCGGCCTCTAATCTGGCAATACGGTCTGGATAAGGCGGATCAGTATGACCCTGAGGGGTAGGCGTATCTTCCCGCTCGATCCTCGCCTCAGACGAGCCCGCTCGAATCTCATCCCTAGCGGCAGCCCGCTGAGCTCTCGTAGTCTTTGGCGGCATCGAAGCTGGAATAAGAAACAGGACTGATAAGAGCATTGCAATTGAATCAAGGAATGCAAGAATCAAGAAAGGAAATACAAGCAATTATGTCCTAAGGTCACTTAGACGGAGTACCGTATCGTAAGTATGCCGCGGATCATACCCACGCTACGCCACTCTGCTTAAGTCACCTACTCCATCTACCAATGTCATCCTACACTCAGAAAGGTAAAACCTACGCTCTGATACCAACTTTGTCACGACCCGAAAGTACGGAACGTGACTGGCACTTAGATTACGAGACGTCTAAAGGCGTAACGTAACCTAAGTCAGCCAAAGCCCAGAAAAATCTAAACCAAATCAAAAGAGAGTGAAGGAAAACCTTTAATAAAAACGGTTTTTAAATCAATTAAGTTGCATAGAATCCCCTTTTAAAAACATCAAAAATTTCCGAAAATTTCGGCAGAGTCTCCCCTGTATTTTCTATCCCCCAAAATGGGTACAACAAGATATATATAACCTGTAATCATAAATAGCATCCCCAAGCAGGAGCTAGCTCTTCGCCCAAGACGGATCACAACCACACGCAATATATAAGTCATATCAAGAAAAAGAGCATAAAAGAAATGCAAAATACCAGAAAACACACGTCGGCTCAAGTGAGCTCGACCCAAAAGAAACCACAAATATACAAATCTCTCAGTCTCATCACTAGGTCGCATATGCAATATAAAGTGGTAGATGGAGAATACTAGATACAATGATAGAGCAAAAAGAAACAAAGTGTGCTCGCAACCCACCTACGGGCGATGTCGCGAGTCTGAGCAAAAGGAGCAGATGATAAGATAGCCGCCGCTACAAGACTGATGAGTCTGACCTGCAAGACACTGTGGCACAACGGGAGTGAGTTGCCAGCTCGTGAGTAGAATATAATATCTAGTAAGGCAATCGTAAGAATGCACGTAAATGCGTCACAGCATGTATGTCCATATGTGATATAATATCTCTAGTATGCATGCACATGTATGCAATGTCATTACTAAATCTTTAAGTGTTTTAAATGCTAAGGGTACTGCATTCTTAACTTTAGAAAATGAATATCTGTATAATAGCTAAGTACCATCAAGAAATCATCTGAAAAAACCGTGTCAAGCATCGACACCAAATATGAAATCATATCTATCTCAATCTCTCATTGTATCAATGTCTCAAATATCGGGCTCCATCAGTCCGGATCGGCCCATATCATCAAATCTCACGACAACGGTCGGTATCCTCCGGATATCCGCCGTGCCAGACATCACCGGTAGGTAGTCTTCCCCTGCCAGGCTCATCGTCTACAACTCGATCTTCTTGCCCCGGGGTACCATACCGGGCCCACTATGTACCCGAGACGGTTCATCCACTCCTCGAATCGGGTCTCGAAATCCAACAGAAAACATGAAAACTCATGGTGGACGACACATACATCACGAGAAAACCGCAACTTTGTTTTAAAAAAATGATAAATATAAGCTTTTGTTAAAGTCTTGCGGTTTTCCCCAAAAATCCAGAAATCGCAGCAATACTGAAATCCTCAAGAAAATCATATTGTCCACATGTTATATATGATAAATGTCTATGATATCAATGTATACGATGTGAATTTTGGCTAGAAATCTATGTAAATATGATGATAATGCGAGGTATATACATACTATGCAATTTCATATATCATGCACGATGCAAGGCGATACTAAGCTAAACAGGTTCTATAGTGTACGTGGCATGGCAATTACCAAAGGCGTGTGTGTCACATGAATAGTGCGCGTGCAACAGATGCCAATGGTAATAGTGTTCGTGTCCTACGAAGTGTTATCGCATATGTGCATATGAATAACCATGCAATCTAGCATACTATTAACTATAAGGGTATGCAGTGTAAATAAAGGGGTAAGCTAACTAACAATATAAATCTTGCAAGAAATAGGGTAATCCTAACTAGGGGGCGCATCGCGCCATCCAGACGATTCCCCCATAGATGAATACATCTACTCACCTGAATGTCTCGCTAATCCGATCCGACCACCGCCTTGCCTTTACGCGCCGTGTCCGATGTTTCCCCGACCGATCCTATATTTGCACAACACCAAGCATAAGATTACATATCCTAAAACGATGCAAGTCACAATATAAAAATATCGACGCTCTCGAATTAAACATAGCGTGCACTCGGTACGCGGGAAAACACACGAAAATCGCTAAATCTTAACTAGAATCGTCATTTCGGGGAAATCGACAAAACTAAAACCCGACTAGACAAAACCCCGCATTCGCGCACACTAATAGCCGTATATGATGCTAATTATATCGCTAATATAACGCAATTAGATCACATCCTAATTTTAATAAAAATCTAGTAAGCAAAAAGCATACCGATTCGATGCAAATATCGCAATTTTATCGATCTAGCGAGCGTAACATTGCACAATTAACCACTCTAACCAACTAGATAGCCACAACACTAGCTTAAACCCACTTATCCAATATCAAACCCTAATCTAGAACATCATCCCTTTCTTGAAATTTCAAAACTAACCATTACAATGAAATTAATCACTTTAAAATACTAAACTAGCTTTATTAAACTACAAATTAACAACTAGTTTAGGATTTATACCTCCCAAGTGAACCCCAACTTGCACTAAGCCTCCAAAGTGGCCTCTTTTCTCCACTTATCTAACTAATTAGGGTTAGGAAAAGGATGGATTATGGTTTTGGTTTGAATCTATGAAGAAAATGGTGTAATTTTGTGGATTTTTCTTGATTTTATCATGATTTTAGAAGCATGAAGTCAGGGGGAAAAAGAGGGGCTGCAGCTCAAGGTTTTGGCCAGAGGTAAAGAGAGGAGGAGAGTGAGGAGAAGTGTGGAAAATTCTACACAAAATGTCATTCACAAGTTCATTTAATGCTCTCACATCAATTTTACACAAAAAACCTCATTTTAATTCATTTTTTGATTAAATTCTTGAACCATAGAACTAAAATCATGCAAAGTCATGATACAATTTTATTAACACTAAATTTTAGTTTATAATATTTCCTAAGTGTGTAATTTACCTAATTAAATTTGTATTTATCACTAATTTAATGTATTTTTAAAAGCTTAAAATAAAAAAAATAATTAATTACGAAAAAAAATTTATTTAACTAGAAAATTATAAGTGGCATTTTAGTGACCAATTTATAGTAATATCTTATCTAAATTTTGTATAATTAGGTCTACAATGAAAAATACCTATTTTGACTTTTTACCGAAAAAGCTGAAAATTTAGCCGATTACCGAAAAACTGCCTAAACGGTTTTCGAAGGGTTACAATTATATATATGAGATATAATAAATATTGCTGCTTTCATTTCTTATGTGATGCTTAGGAAGCATAAAATTGATGAGACTTCATTAATGAGATTAATGAAAGAAATAAAAGAAATCTAAAAATGTTGTAGAAACTTGTTTAAAAACTGGCAGCTCTAGTTCTTTCTTTCCATAGCGGTATTCCTTGTATAATATCCAGCACCTTATTCGATAAGGAAAGTGCCGAGATCCCTTCACCGGGAGTGATCTCTTTAGCGAAACTAGCAGATGCTACAACCCACTCGGTTTGTCTTTTGATTACTTCTATAGTTTTTGCTTTGCATAGTGGTATTTGTGAAATATTCTGCACCTTATTCGATAAGGAAAGAGCCGAGATCCCTTCACCGGGAGAGACCTCTTTAGAAAAACTAGTAAAAGCCTCAAAAACACTCCTTTTTCAAAATCACTCGATTCTACAACGATATCAAGTTCATTACGCAAAGGGTTTTCTTAAAAACCTGTCGTAGCCCTCCGTCATTTCAGATAAGTAATTTTTAGTATTCGTGCTGCGTTCGTTGACCTCTGTCAAGGCGTAGTGTGCAGTAGCTGATTAGTGCTTATCTGCAAAGCATATGATGCGATTGGATTAGGGTAGTCGTACGACCTTGTTGACCTCTGTCAAGGGTCATGCGGGTGGGTTTATTTCAATCAAGAAATGACGGGTTGAATTTGACTAGCAGCTTATGCTTTGTTGACCTCTGTCATGGTCATAGGATGCTTGGGACAAAATATTATCGGGAATTTCAAATGTTGAAATTTGTAATGAGATTGCAACCTTCTATGAGATAGTTGGATCCCGATACCCACTGCGAGTAAGAGTTACTCCTATGAGAGTTTTATACATTACAATTAGCCGATCAAGTAGGTGTCTAGAAAGGTGTTAACAGGGTTACGCCCCTGGGAAAACGAAGTTTATTTTAATTAGGTCCGTACGAAAGCACGGGGAACCTCCCTCAAAATACCGACACTGTCCTGGCCGAAAGATTGGAGAACTTATAGAGTGTAATTAATGCCGGCTAGTCTTACCTTTTAGGTTTTGAAAGAATATTTGACTAAAACAGTGGGAGCCATCCTGATTAGATAAAATAATGACCAATATAATCTTGCAAGAGCACACACAAAGTGTTTTCTTCTCTCTCTCTCCTGGTAGCGACCATGTTACACCTTAATCAAGATAATAATATGGATGCATTGACAGAACCTGCTTTTTATACTGAGCTAGGGAACGTTGGTTCCGCTCTATCTTATAATTGTTATAAGTCCGAACAGGAAATGGGGAAATATCCGGATTTCCACGCGACCCAATCGAAGAAAGTGCATGTTGATGCATCTTCTTCAGGTGTGTTAATTACCGAGAACTGTTCCTCGGTATCCTCTACATCCTGGGTATGTGATACCGGATCAGGATCCTGCATATGTAATATGTTATATGGGCTACAGATAGGTAGAGAACTGGGAATGAGTGATATGTCTCTAAGTGTAGACAATGGTGCAAGTGTTGCAGCCAAATCAGTTGGCAAATATCACCTTATATTAATACATTGATTCTGAACGATTGTTATTACATACCGAACCTGATATACAACATTACATCGGTTTCTTTAATGAGTTAAAGAAGGATATAATACCATATTGGAGGATTATGTTGTGAACATTTTCCTGAAGCAAGAGTTGATTGGATCAGGCACGTTATATAATAGTATATATGTTCTAAATCAAACCACAGTTCAAAGTATATAGAACACATACAAGAGGAGTAGTTCAGAAATGAATGAATCCTTCTTGCTGCATTGTAGACTAGGTCATATCAATGCAACACAACCAGCTAAGTTACATAAGGATGAATATGAGAATCTGTTCGAATTTTCATCTTATGATACTTGCCAGTCTTGTCTCAAAGATAAAATGACCAATACTCCGTTTACTGGAAACAGAGAAAGAGTTAGTGAACTCTTTGGACGGATACATGATGATGTATGCGGTCCTATGTCTACAAATGCCAGGGTTGGTTCTTGGTACTTCATTATATTCATCGACTATCTCTCAAGATTCGGACATGTGTTCTTGTTGAAACACGAGTATGAGACTTTTGAGAAATTCAAGGAATATAAGCTTGAAATTTAAGAACCAGACGGGTAAAAGTATTAAGTCGTTCGATGTGATCGAGGAGGAGAATACTTGCGCATGAAGTTCCTGGAGTTTCTAAAAGGATAATGAGATTCTCTCTTAGCTTACTCCTTCGTATACACCACAGCACAACGGTGTATCGGGGCGGAGGTATCGCACCCTATGAGATATGGTGCGCTCTAAGATGAGTATTGCCGAGTTACCTATTTCCTTTTGGGTGTTATGCACTTGAGAAGCTGCATACCTATTGAATGGGATTCCATCCAAATCAGAGCCTACCACTATATATGAGATATGGAATGGGAAGAGACTATGTCTTAAACGAGTTAAGATATGGGGTTGTCCGACCTATGTTGAAAAGCAAAATCCGGACAAGCTCGAGGCAAGGTCAATTCTGTGTTAGCTTGTTACGATATCCCAAACATTTATGAAGGAATATCTTCCATCATTCTGAGGAGCAAAAGGTGTTTTGTTTCTCAGCATGCCACCTTTTTAGAAAAGGAATTTCTTGTGAAGAAATTAGTGGTCATGAGTTAGAACTGGAAAGAGTTCCAGCTAGACAAACTAACAGCTGATGATTTGGTGAAACCAAACGATTCAATAGTCTCCAACAAACCTCAGCCTCTCCGCGAATCTGGTAGGGTTCCTCATCCACTTGAGAGATACTACGGTCTTCTCGGTGACAGTGGGAGCGAGGATTGCATCATGGTAGATGATGGCCCAACTAGGTTCAGGCAGGCCGTCATGAGTGGGGACTCTGCGAAATGGCTAGATGCTATGCGATCAAAGATGGAATCCATGTACACCAACAAAGTATGACTTTGCATGTTTCACCTGAATAGGTAAAACTCATTGGGAGCAAATGGATCTTTAGAAGATTATTGGTGTAAATGGAAAAGTTGAGACTTTCAAAGCTATGCTTAAGTCCATCAGGACCAATGCGCGCATCACAGAGTTGGAATATCTATTTTGATGTGGCAGTCAAAGAGTTTGACTTCATCAAAAAGGTAGATGAATCTTGTATACACAAGAAGGTTGTAGAGAGTAAGGTTGTCTTCCACGTATTGTACGTAGATGACATACTCTTGATAAGAAATGGTTTCCTATACTACACTCGGTCAAGCTCCTCTTATCACGAGGATTCTCAAAGGAATATCTGGATGATACCTACTACATCTTGTGGACTATGATCTATGAGATAGATCTAAGTGGATGTTGGGAGTGTCTCAAATCCAGGTACATAAGCACCATACTAAAGGGGTTTAGTATGGACGATTCTAAGCATGGTGGTTCACCCACTTACTCATGGATCACTCTCTCCAAAAAGATGTCTCGCGAGACTGATTTCGAGAGAGCTCGCGTGTAATGGATACCCTATGCTTCGATAATAGGCTCTATCAGAGTATGGGATGTTATGTACCAGGCCAGATGTAGCTGACTCACTAGGTGTAGTGATAAGGAATTAATTGGATCTTGGGAAAATCACTGGATAGCTGTGGAGGACATTCTTAAGTACTTGAGAAACACTAAAAGAAAGTTCTTGGTTCCTGCTTCTAGAGTGATAAGTTCGACTGAGAGTTAGTCACAGGCATTGTTTTTACCCTCGGTGGAGGGACGGTATGTTGGAAAAGTTCCAAGCTAGATACCGTGACATACTAGACGATAAAGGCTGAGTGCATTGCTACCAATGATGCTACTAAAGTGGCTTTCTGGACATTTCTTGTTCATGAGATGAACAAGGTTCCTACCATTGAGCGTCCAATAACTGTTATTGTAACAATAATGGAGTTGTGGCTTTGGCCTAGGAACGCAGGTCACATTAGCGTTCCAGACATATTCTGAGGACAGTATCACCTGATCGGGGAGATGGATGATCTCCAAGGGATCGAGGATAGGAGAGTAGACATGAAGGATAACACAGCGGATCCACTCACAAAGGCCTTACCCCTAGAGAGACTTCTATGGGATGGTTGAGTATGGGATACTACAACCACTGCTAAATTGTTGGGTATGGGATACTACAACAGATGGCCTTAGTGCAAGTGGGAGATTGTTAGTTATATATGCCCTAAAAGCCATTACTGTACATGCGATGTATATTGTAGTGGTTGCTTGGACCTATATAGGGAGGACTTTCTTGCTCGACATAATAGTATGCTATCCAGTTGCTCTTTATTTTAACATGTACACTATTATCACTCTATTACATGTTGATAAAGCACTTAGGATAAGTACTTGACTACCAGGATTATGATGCAGATCATACTAGTGGGGCAGAGGTAGTCGGTAAGTACATCCTTAGATTGTTCCTAGTCGTGGGAGTGTCGAGACAGGGCATCGATACTCCAGAGTAGACTAGCGTATGCGCTTCTCGACCCATATGATGGGCGATGGATGATCCCACATCCATTGGTATTTGACATTAGAGATGGTATACGGATGCTCAGTGGAGGCTGAGTATACTAGACGGACTCACCGAGAACTCCTAGATGTTATTATACCTATCGTCGGAAAGCAGTTCTCTGGTGACACTGGTACATGTTAGTCTGTAGACCCGAGATCGTCATAGAGTCTTGTGTGATTCCCACTGTGCTTTGATTTCCACCATACCACGGTCAAGAGATCGTGCAAAAAGGTGATTTTTGGGTATAGTCCCGAGGCACATGGAGGCAATGAGCGATAGGAAGGGTTTCGTCTCTCCCGGTATTGGGAGTTGATGTTGCGCTATACTCGATTGGCCATAACAGGAAATCCCTGGCCAAAGTTACTGAGATTTACTGGTAAGTGTTATCAGTAGTTTCTCGAACCGTTATGGACCTTGCATCGGCATGACTTATCAGGATATTAGGGTCTGACGTTATACCACCCACAGGATGTGATATGCGACATATTAGACGAAGAGACCGGACTGTACAGTAGTGTTACTGATTAGATTCGCAGGAGTACGAGCAGGCTTGCTTGTTGATCTTCTGATCGCTCAATACCCGGGTGGCTGTTACATTTGGTAGACCGCTAGCGGCTTGTGGGTGTTTGATATGATCATCACCTACTGCTGGCGTATTGACGAGTCTTTAGAGTCCTACACAGAGGTTTCCTGGCTCAAGCGAAATGGAGTAGGAGCACATATGTGATATGTGCGGGACCAAAATTAATACGATATGTGATACCATATTTTATTCTCGCGATTTGTGATATCGGTCAGTTATATGTGATATAGCCGGGTTATCGGATCAAGTGTTGATTCGTTAAGTTGTTACATATGATATTAGTCGGTTATATGTGATATAGCCGGATTATTAAATCAAGAGTTGATTTGATAATCTAATGTATAATTATATATTTGATATATTAATTTACATTAACTAGTATTAGCTCACTTAAGATTTCTTTTCTCACTAGATTTGTGTACATTGTATATATGTAATATATATTAGTGTACAAGGTTTTGTGTCATGCTTGATGCCACATACAACTTGGGTGTATGAGACTTATACCATGCTAAAGATAATCCTAGAGTTTTATTTATCAAAGTAAACTACAAATTATGTGGAAATTGGACAAATGGTTGAAGCTTGGAGAAGCTTTTGGAACCATTGACCAAGTCCACTAATTTGTTTTTACTTGGATATTTGTTAACCTAACCTATTATCATTAGCCTTAGTTTAGTCTCTATAAGGGTTAGTATATGACACTAACTCACCCATGGTTGCCATTCAATCTCTCATGACTTCATTCTTCTTCTTCTTCATAAAAGAAAAAGCTCACTAGGTTTTTTCTACGTGAAGAATTAGTGTGAGAAAAATAAATCTAAAATGAGCAAAATTCCTACTTCATCATCCTCTACTACTAGTCATTTAGTATAGGGTGTTTGCTTCACTAATTCCTCAATTAGTGAAGGGGTAGCTTGAGTTAGTGTCTCCTCGACGTAGATCATCTTCGGCCTCGAAGACTTCGATGCAAGCTTGTTCATTTTTTTATGGGAGCCTATCTAGAGTCCGAGAGTTCATGATCGCAGCGAAGGGACTACTGCACGGAACTATTGAAGTGAAGGACCGGTCTACAAAGATTGTATTCCTTGTTCACTTTAGTTGCAAAGTTGTTTGCATTCGATTCGTCGCATTTTCTAGCTCCGATTCTAGGGTTAGCTAGAACGGCAAATTTTTGAAATTAGCATAGACGATGCCACCCGAAACCTTGCTGTCATGCTAGACAACCCTGCATAATCTTCTTACCGAGTAGATAATACCTCTAATTAGTTTGTTAGTTATGGTTTAGTTAAGATCTTGGTGTTAAAGTCGATGTTACCTTGTATGTAAAAATCTTTTTTTACCCGTTCCGCCTCCCCGCAAACCCGTGGGGTGTGTAACGTCGACTTACAGACGTAACGGCTACCCAGGTATTGAGCGAATAGAAGATCAACAAGCAAGCTTGTCCAAACTCCTATAAATCCTATAAGCAACACTTACCGTATAGTCTGGTCTCTTCGTCTGATATATCGCATATCGAGTCTAGGGGTAGAATATTCAGACCCCAGTAACTTGATAAGTCATGCCGATGTGTGTCCTATAACCTATCGAGAAACTATTGATAACACTTACCAGTAAATCTCATCAGCCCTGGCCAGGGACTTGCTATTATAGCCAATCGAGCATAGCGCAACATCAACTCCCAATACCGAGAGAGACGAAACCCCTCCTATCATTCATTGCCTCCATATAACTCGGGATTGTACCCAAAATCCACATATTTGCATGACTCCTTTGAGCCATGGTAGGGAGGAAATCAAAGCACAGTGGGAACCACACAAGACACTATGACGATCTCGGGTCTACAGACTAACCTGTACAAGTGTCACCAGAGAACTGCTATCTGACGATAGGTATGGTACCATTTAGGAGTTCTCGGCGAGTCCTATTCGGTGTACCCATTCTCCAATGAGCACATGTGTACAAGCTTTGATGTCAAACACCAATGGTTGTGGGATCAACCATCGCCCCATACAAGGTCAAGAAACGTATACACTAGTCTACTCTGGAATATCGATACCCTGTCTAGATATTCCCTCGACTAGGAACTGTTAAAGGATGTGCTTATGGACTACACAAGCCCCACTAGTATGATCTGCATCATAGTCCTGGTAGACAAGCCTACATCCTAAGGGCTTTATCAACATGTATTAGAGAGACAGTATAATAAAAACAAGTGTACATGTTAAGATAAAGAGCAACCAGATAGCATACTATCATGTCGAGCAAGAAAGTTCTCTATATATATGTCCAAACATCCACTATAATATACAATAATGCCTCTAAGTCATACATATTCCTAACAATCTCCTACTTGCACTAAGGCCATTTGTTGTAGTATCACATACCCAACATCCCAAAAAGTCTTTCAAACTGCGTCTGGGTGAGGGCCTTCATGAGTGGATCTGCTGTGTTGTCCTTCGTATCTACTCTCCTGACCTCGATCTCCCGGCGATCAACTATCTCCAGGATCAGGTGATACCGCCTCAGAATATGTCTGGATCGCTGATGGGACCGGGATTCCTTAGCCAAAGCCACAACTCCATTATTATCACAATACGTATTGGATCTTCAATGGATAGAACCACACCAAGTTCAGTAATGAACTTTTTCATCTAGACAGCCTCGTTGGCAGCGATGTATTCAGCCTCTATCGTCAAGTCTGCTATGGTATCTTGCTTGGAACTCTTCCAACATACCGCCCCTCTATTGAGGGTGAAGACAAAACCCGAGACCGACTTGTTGTCGTCCTTATCACTCTGGAAGATCGAATCGGTAAAGGACTCCACCTAGAGTTCACCGTTACCATACACCAAGAACATTTCTTTAGTCCTTCTCAAGTACTTAAGAATGTTCTTCACAGCTATCCAGTGATTTCCCCTGGGTCTGATTGATACCTACTTACCACACTTAGTGCGTAAGCTACATCCGTTCTCGTACATAACATTGCGTACATGATAGACCCAACTGCAGAAGTATAGGGTATCGCATGCATGCGAACCCTCTCCAAATCAGTCTTGGGAGACATCTCTTTGGAGAGAGTAATTCCTTAACAAGCGGGTAAATTACCACGCTTAGAATCTTACATACTAAATCTCTTTAGTATGGTGTCTATGTACATGGATTGGGACAATCCCATCATCCTTTTAGATCTATCTCTATAGATCTTTATCCCCAGGATGTAGGAGGCATCACCCAGATCTTTCATAAAGAACTTATGTGATAGGAAGAGTTTGACCGAGTACAGCATATGAACATCATTTCCTATCAAGAGTATGTCATCCACGTACAATACGAGGAAAACAACCGTATTCTCTACAACCTTTTTGTATATACATGGTTCATCTACATTTTTGATGAAGTCAAACTCTTTAACTGCTACATCAAAATAGATGTTCCAGCTCCGTGATGCCTGCTTTAATCCGTAAATTGATTTAAGCAGCTTGCATACCTTTCCGCTGCTCCCACTGTCTACGAAGCCCTCTGGTTGTGTCATATACACGCTCTCTTCTAAATCACCATTTATAAAAGCGGTCTTGACGTCCATCTGCCAGATTTCATAGTCATGGTATGCAGCAATGGCAAGTAGGATCCTGATAGACTTAAGCATAGCCACTGGAGAAAAGGTCTCGTCATAGTCGATACCTGGTCGTTGACGGAAATCTTTTTTCTATAAGTCTTGCTTTGAACGTCTCAACCTTTCCATCTACACCAATTTTCTTCTTAAAAATCCATTTGCTCACAATGGATTTTACCCCTTTAGGAGCAACTTCCAGAGTCCATACTTTGTTAGTGTACATAGATTCCATCACAAATCGTATAGCAACCGGCCATTTCACAGAGTCCCTACTTGTGATAGCCTACTTGAAACTAGTTGGGTCATCACTTCCATGATTCAATCCTCACTTCTATCGTCTATGAGAAAACCGCAGTATCTCTCAGGTGGATGAGGCACCCTACTAGATTTGCGGAGTGGCTAAGGTTCATCGAGAACTATTGAATCCTCTGGTTCTACCAAATCATCAGTTGTAGTTTATATATCTGGAACTTCTTCCAGCTCTACCTCATTACCACTAATTTCTTTCACAAGAAATTCCTTTACTAAAAAGGTGGCATGTTGAGCAACAAACACATTTTGTTCTTCACGGTGGTAGAATAGATATCCATATGAATTCTTTGATATCCTATAAACTGGCAAAGAACTGATCGTATTTCGATTTTGTCCAGATTTTGTTTCTTAACATAGGCCGGAAAACCCAATATTTTAACTCGTTTAAGAGATGGTCTCTTCCCATACCATATCTCATATGGATTGGTAGGAACGAATTTGTTCGGAACCCTATTCAATAGATATGCAGCCGTTTCAAGTGCATAACCTAAAAGGAGATAGGTAACTCAACAACACTCATCATAGAGCGCACCATATCTAATAGGGTGCAATTCCTCCGCTCCGATACTCCATTGTACTGTGGTGTATACGGAGGAGTAAGATGAGAGAGAATCCCATTCTTTTTTAGATAAGCTCGGAATTCCATGCTTAAGTATTCACCTCCTCAATCAGATCGAAGGATTTTAATATTTTTACCCATCTAGTTCTCTACTTCGCACTTATATTCCTTGAATTTCTCAAAAGTTTTAGATTTGTATTTAAACATGAACATATGTCCGAATCTTGAGAGATCATCGGTGAATGTAATGAAGTACGAGGAACCATTCCGGGCATGTGTAGACATAGGACCGCATACATCACTATGTATCAGTCCCAAAAGTTCAGTAGCTCTTTTTCCGTATCCTGTAAACGGAGTTTTAGTCATCTTGACTTTGAGACATGACTGACAAGTTTCATAAGATGTAAATTTGAACGGATTCAATGTAAGTCTACGGTAGCGCCCCGATCGTCAATCCGAGGCCAAACGCGGAACAAAAACTTTTACAACTGGCGCTAACGCAGACCATCGTCCGAATCATGCCATTAACATAAACTAGCAAACTACAAAATGATAGAATGGCTATACCGATCAATCCGTGTCCTTCGGTCTTTAGCCATCATCCCACGCTCCTCGCGGCATCTCTGATCTCGCTCGATCTCCGGTCTCCTCTTCGGAGTAGCACCACGTCAACGAATCTTTGTACGCCCGCTTCAAACCGAAGCAACTCGGACATAAAGTTTGCTAACCGACATTTCCAAGATTGAAGTAGAGAGAGTGTATAATACTTTGTCTCAAGGCACACAAGAAATTCAGTGAAAGGTCAATGAAGTTGCCTTAGAATGAAATGAAGTGAGCTAAGGATTTCCAATGATACAATTTCCTCACCCATATCAATGGGCTCGGCCAATTGCCTGCACATCTAGTGCTCAGCCACCATCTCAAAGAAAATGGTTCACTGTGAATTTCAAATGGGGAGGTGAGCACAATCAATGAATATGGTGATCATAAGCCAATCTCATCACAAAATATCCATCAAATAATATCCTATGATTTACAAGAAAATTTAATGCACTAGTGAGTCACAAATGAAACCATGCTCATCTAGAAGCTAATCCAAATGACTCACCAAAAGACAAAAGCCCAAGCTCACCCCAACTTGATTTCGGCCATGATAGAAATGAATGAAATAACGGTGAAAAAAAGATACACTCACAACAACCAATAATTAAACATTAAAACTAATATTTAACCGAGGGAAGAAAAACTGCCAACTTCAAAAATAATCCCGTAACGAATTACAGGATTACCTTACAACTGTATATATATACCCGCATTTGTATTCCGACCGAATACGAATGCAATGAGACAAAAAATATTCCTACACAATATAATACTAGGATCCGGCTTAAACCAAAGCCCACCAGTATTATCTGTCCGAACCATGACACATGCACAAGTGCACGTGCATGTTCGAACTCTGCCATAAAACCATACGGCCTCTACAACGTTTCGCCCGAACTTGGGAAACTATCTGTGGGGGACGCTAAAGACTCGCCAATACTCTGGCAGTGGGTTTAACTACAAGCACGTCAGTGGTACTAGTTGTACGTAACGGCTGCCCATGTATTGAGCAAAAGGGAAGCCGATGAGCGAACTCATCCTGAAACCCTGCTGCGCCTATCAGTGACAATATCCGTACAGTCCGGTCCGTTCGTCTATGAGCATCGCATATCGAGCTTAGGGGGCTGGTAACGTCAGACCCCCAATAGCAGTATAAGTCGTGTCAGACTGTAGCCCAAAACACCCTGAGATACTATTAGAATACCTACCAGTGAATCTCCTGCCTCGGCCGAGGGCTTTGTGTAATGGCTCTCCTAGACACAGCACGATCTCAACCCCAATACCGGGAGAGACGAAACCCGTGCCGATCTGCTCACTGCCTCTATGTGGCTCGGGACTGTACCCAACTAAAACCTGTTTGCACGACTCCTTTGAGCCGTGGTAGGATAGTAATCAAAGCACAGTGGGAACTCACACGAGACAAATGACGATCTCAGGTCGATGAACTAACCTGTACATATGTCACCTGAGAACTGCCATCTGACGCTAGGTACAATACCAACTAGCAGGTTCCCGGGGAGTCTTGTCCGGTGCATTCATAACCCAATGAGCACCAGTATACATCTTAGGTGAACCAACTGACACCAATGTCTTGTGAGACCGGCCACCGCCCCTCGTCGGGGTCTCGACTGTATACACTAGTCTACTCCGGAGTATCGATATCCTGTCTCGAAACTCCCATGACTAGGGACCACTTTAAGGATGTGCTTATAGACTACCTAACTCTCACGTATATGATCGCCATCATACTGCTGGTAGTCAAGCAAGAATCTTAAGGGCTCTATCAAGGTGTAATAGTGAACTGTAATGTCAACTAAAGCTGTACATGATTATAAAGGCAAACCAGATAGCATACTATCATCTCGAGTAAGATTGTCCTACCGGTATAGGTCCTCCTCAATCATTGCAATCACGTGCCTGCGATCCAATAATTGACTTTGAGGGCACTATATCCAACAATCTCCCACTTGCACTTAAGGTTAATTATTGCGATGTCGCATACTCACAGCCCGTGTGATACCGAACACCCAACTCCTCAACTAATCAGTGTCACAAAGCTCGTTTGTAAAACTATTGTGTTTGAGAAATAGCCTCAGTGAGTGGATCCGCCCTGATGTTTCTTTCTATGTCTCTCTTAATCTCAAGTTCGCGGAGAAAACCATCTCCCGAATTGAGCAATACCTGTCTTAGAATATGTCTGGATATTTGATGGGACCTAGTTCATAAATGAACTCCAAATCCAAATTTCTTAGACTGTATCATCAACTGAACCTAATCAGTATCCTGCGCCATGCCTCCCTTAGTATCCTCTTGGACCATCTGTCCAAACTACTGCCCCTCGTCGGAGGGAAAACTATAACTCTGACAGTCACTCTATCATCCATGTCACCTTGGAAGCCTGGAATGATAACCGTCTCCTAAAGGAGGCTGCCGTTATCAAATCCCTAGAACATTTACTTATGTTCTAAAACTGCTTCCTAATGTTTCTCCAGGATTGAATTAATATCATAACTTATTGCATCTAGTGTAAAAACAACATCTGATGTGATACCTGACATCTCATGATTGACTCAATTGCCTAAGCAAGTGATATGTCAATCATGCACATCCCTCTCCCCTTTAGTCTGTAAGACACCTTTAGAGAGGGTGACTCCATCACCTGCAGGTACACCACCATGCCAGGGGTTGTTCATTCTAAAATACTTTTAGAATACTGTCTAAGTACCCAGATTGGGAAACTTCCCAAATTTAGATCTAAAACCATAGATCTAATAACCAGAATGTCAGATATAACATCCATATCCTATGTGGAGAAACTACTGTGTGACAACCACAGTAAAACCGATCGTAGTATAGGAATTTTACTTCCTACTCTGTGTATGTCATCCAAATACCAGGACATCACACCCTACTACCTTCTTAACAGATCCATCCCCTATTCTGATAAAGTCAAACTCATGACTGTCACATCAAAAATAGATGATCTATCTCCGCTATATCTGCTTTAGTCTATAAATAGACATAAGCTACTTGTCCACTATGCTTCCGCTGCTCCCCCTGACCACAACAACCCTCTGGCAGAGTCATATACACGTGCACTTCTAAAGCAAGTTTAGAACGACGCTATACTCATCCTCCTGCCGGGTCTCATAGTCTGGAACAGCAGCAATGGCAAGTCTGGGTAAACAAGAACCTCCTTGTCACCGTCCTTGAGGCTACCAGAGTACCTCTCGGGTGCCTGAGGTTACCCACCATAGCTGCGGAGTGGCTAATGGAATGTCAAACTTGATTGAATTTTTAAGTCCTATTAAATTTTCAGTAATCGTTTGCGATTCTGGAATCACTTCCAATTCTACCATACTTCTACTACTGTTTTTTGAAAAAATCCATTTTACTAAAACTGTGGCAAGTCAAGAACAATATCTCTATTGATCTTCCAGATGGTAGAAAGCCAACCCTCGTCATAGCCTGGGTCAACCCATAAACAGCCATTACAGAAACATGTCTTGAGTTATCCAGAGTCTGGTTTTAAGCATAAGCTGGACAACTCTCCGTACCTTAACATCGTTAAGATATGAACCATTCTATATCCAATATAGAAGCACTGATTTAATTGGGACCAGATTCAAATCAGGCAGTTGTCTCCAGCGCATGTCAACTAAATGGAGAGAGGCCGATCAGCATTACTCAACTTAGGAGTACATCCAATTATGAGTAACCTGAAAGAGAAACAAGTTTCTCAAAAACCATTATTATCAACTGAATACCATACACAAGTATCTACATCTTCGATCACCTTGAAAAATCCTGATACTTGCAACACATGGTTCTCTAATTTATTCTTGTACCTATAACTTCTCAAAACTTAGACATTGTATTTCTACGAAACACTTGTCTAAAAACTAGAGAAGTCACAAGTAAACAGAATATAGTACGAGGACCAACCCCTTTGTCCTAATGGAAACTGGACAACATACAATACTTTGTATAAGTCGCTTGAGTTGAATAACTCAAACCCTGTGCGTCATAAGTTGAAAACTGTACCCAGGCGATTTCTTCAAATATCACCAATTACAACGAATTCCGATATAATGAGGATGATCACCTAATTCCCAATAACTTACTCCCGCTCATCATCTGTAAAACCATACAGATGTGAGAAATACATACTCTGGAGTAAGTGTCTAATTGGGAAATCAGTTTTCTATTAACAATGCACAGTGAAACTGAAACATGAAAATGTTTCGTAGGGGTATACGGTTATTCGTAGTAATGCCTCTTCCATTATCCAAATTCATGACTGTAACCGTATATTTCTTTGCCATCTCTCCAAATCCCTTTATTTGTCTTTATTCATTACCTTCTGTACACCCAATTAGGCTAAGTGATTTTCTTCCTTCCCTACCGTTCGGCACTAGTCTATAGTTTGGAAGAAGACTATCCAATAAGCGTAATAAGTGTACTCTCCTAATCCTAGGAGTACTCGCAACCAAAGAGAAGGTGATGATAAAAGACAACTGAATAAACCTTATTCTATTTCTCCTGAACTGGAGAAAAGCAAAGGTGAAGTAGGAGTGGCGATGATATACTCGGTTTGGTCGTGAATGATAGCAGTCGCAATTTACTTTGCCCTCTTTCTAATCCTTTTATTTTGTCTTTACTTATTACCTTCTGTACACCCAGCTTAGGCTAATTGGTTTTCTTCATTCCCTACCTTTTGGCACCTGCCTATGGTTTGGAAGAAGACTATCCAATAAGCGTAATAGGTGTACCCTCCTAATCCTAGTAGTACACGCAACCAGAGAGAAGGTGATGATAAAAGAAAACTGAATAAAACAATTCAATTTCTTCTGAACCTGAATCCATCCTCGAATCTGGAACAAGTTCCTTCGAGTTCGTATATAACCATACGATGGATTTATCCAATGGAAGTGGATGTTCGTAGTAATACGAGGTGTTCTGGAGAAATGCAAAGGGTAAAAGAAGGAGTGGCAATGATATATGCAACTCAGACAATCCAAAAGCCAGTATATTTTTAAGAAGGTTCAGTTAACTTGGTCACTGAGTCATGGTCTATGGTCGGGTCATGGTCGCTGCCAAAGAGAAAGAGAAAAGAAACACTCCGCGTGCACTCTAACCTAGATCAGAATGGTTATCACTTTATCTAATCAGGAAACCTCCCACTGTATCCTCAAATTCTCCTCCAAACCTGAAAGAAGAATTTAGTTGGGATCACCTGAAAAGTAAACCAACTCATCAGTGGGAATTGGGATCCAACTATCATCGCATGATAAGGTGAAGGAATCCACTAACGTTATCATACTCCAGAAGGTATGCGCATGCCTGGCAAGTTTCCTGTATGTTTGAAACTCCCAATGTGATTTTTACCCTATGCTCTTATGACGTTGACAAAGGCCAACAAATCATAAGTCACATGTTAAGTTCTACCCATCATTGTTCAGGTTAATTTGAACCCACCCGTACATACCCTTGACGAAGGCCAATAAGGTAATATGACTGTCCCAAACCAACGCATCTATCTATGCAACAGAAAGATAATAAGCAGCTACCATCCACTATGCCTTGACGAAGGCCAACAAACATAGCATGAATATTAAGTGCTACCCATCTGAAATGACGGAGGGCTACAGCTGGTTTTTGGCGAAAAACCTTTAGTGTAATGAACTTGATGTCGTTGAAGGAACCTGATAACTTTTTACAAAAATATTGTGGCGAAAACCTTTGCTAAAGAAGTCACTCCCGATGAAGGGATCTCGGCTCTTTCACCATAGAATGAGGTGCAGGATATTCCAAACTGAATACCACGATGCAAAGCAAAACGTAATCGACTATAGTGAAGTTATTACCCTGACGCAAACCTCTGCCCAAGGGGTCACTCCCGGTGAAGGGATCTCGGCCCTTGCCTCGTCGAATGAGATGCTGGATATTCCAAACTGAATACCGCTATGCAAAACAAATGAAAACGTCCTTGTAATAACAGTCTTTTGAAAATTGTTCCAACAATATCAAATAGGTTTGTTTTCCTTTGCATTGATCAGAATCAACGCAGTCCCATCAATTAATCACACCAGAAAAGAACGAAAATAAAATGTACGTATATGCCATTCGCATTCGAACTGGGTCCCGTCATCACCTGTTAAGTTACTTAACTAACAACAGAGCGGGGACTGGACTAGCGCAGGTGTAAAACATATACAACATCTACTAGTATATATATCAATATACAATAATCGCTCCAGACGTGATAAATGCAACATTACAGAAAAGTAATAAGCATCACAGAACAATACAGATAATCTGGGAGCCCCGGGTTTCATTGAGCCGCAACTGAAACCCAACGTTCCCCTGGTCATGTGGATAGCCTGTGCAATGAAAACCTAGACCCCTACGGGTGTGGCAAGTTACTAGATAAAACCTAAAGCTAGGCAGCCCCCTTCAGCAAAGTGAATGAATCACCCAGCACTTCATGGAATCTGGCAACTTGAGCACCCCTCCTTGAGTCAACCTGTACCCCCTACGAGTGCGGCGAATAGCCCGCCAATTCTAGAGTGAGGTCCCCTCCCTCTCAAAGCTATGAGATGCGGACCCGTTGCCCTCCAAAACCCGGCTATCCGTGCACTCCGTCGCGGGGTAATCCTAGTACGGAAATGAAAATATGTACAACGGGTATATCGACCTCAACCCGGTCGTGCCCCAAAAGAATAATATACAAGCAGGCAGTGATGGCAGTCCACATGTCAGATGCTCACCCCGCGATATCAAATATACAAATAAATCCAAACTGCACTACCATTGCATGCAAGCTATCCACTACGACAGATCCACAACATCACAGCACAGCACAGAATATCAACGTGAATGTCGCGTTCGCAAACCCGTCTAAAAGGACTATAGCAATTAGACAAGATCTACCACTCTAATGACATTCACGATCGGAGATATAAAGTAAGCACTGCAAAACTTTAAACGATGTTAGAAATATCGACTTCGAAATAACCTCCGAATAGCCCCAAACAACCTGATAAAACTATATCCAAACTGGGCTAAACAAACAATACCACTGAATCAACTTTCCAGAGACCAGACCACACCCCAAAAACCAAACCCAGAAGCCCCTAAAAGGCCGGCGACCTCGGATTTTGTGAGCTTGGGCTCGGCCAAAATTCGGCAAAGTGGTCTCGTGTTTAGGGTGTTGTCTTGTGGTCATATCAGTAGTCTTCTGCACTTGTTTAAATAATTTTAGAAGACACTTTTGAAATTGACAGAAACTTAAAATCTTGGTGCAGTGTATCGGGTTTGTTTCGGTTTCGATATTTTAACATTATCTAAACCAACTAGTAAAGGTTAATGGCGTGGCTCTGATACCATGTAAGTCTACGGTAGCGCCCCGGCCGTCAATACGAGTCCAAACGCGGAACAAAAACTTTTACAATTGGCGCTAACGCAGACCGTCGTCCGGATCGTGCCATTAACATAAACTAGCAAACTACAAAATGATAGAATGGCTATACCGATCGATCCGTGTCCTTCGGTCTTTAGCCATCATCCCACGCTCCTCGCGGTATCTCCGATCTCGCTCGATCTCCGGTCTCCTCTTCGAAGTGGCACCACGTCAACGAATCTTTATACGGGCTCCTGTTTCAAACCGAAGCAATTCGGACATGAAGTTTGCTAACCGACATGTCCAAGATTGAAGTAGAGAGAGTGTAGAATACTTTGTCTCAAGGCATACAAGCAATTCGGTGAAAGGTCAATGAAGTTGCCATGGAATGAAATGAAGTGAGCTAAGGATTTCCAATGATACAATTTCCTTACCCATATCAATGGGCTCGGCCAATTGCCTGCACATCTAGTGCTCGGCCACCATCTCAAAGAAAATGGTTCACTGTGAATTTCAAATGGGGAGGTAAGCACAATCAATGAATATGGTGATCATAAGCCAATCTCATACAAAATATCCATCAAATAATATCCTATGCTTTACAAGAAACTTTAATGCACTAGTGAGTCATAAATGAAACCATGCTCATCTAGAAGCTAATCCAAATGACTCACCAAAAGAAAAAAGCCCAAGCTCACCCCAACTTGATTTCGGCCATGATAGAAATGAATGAAATAATGGCCAAAAAAAGATACGCTCACAACAACCAATAATTAAACATTAAAACTAATGTTTAACCGAGGGAAGAAAAACTGGCAACTTCAAAAATAATTCCGTAACGAATTACAGAATTACCCCACAACTGTATATACATACCCGCATTTGTATTCCGACCGAATACGAATGCAATGAGACAAAAAATATTCCTACACAATATAATACTAGGATCCGGTTTAAACCAAAGCCCACCAGTATTATCTGTCTGAACCATGACACGTGCATAAGTGCACGTGCTTGTTCGAACACTGCCATAAAACCATACGGCCTCTACAACGTTTCGCCCGAACTTGGAAAACTATCTGTGGGGGACTCTAAAGACTCGCCAATACTCTGGCAGTGGGTTTAACTACAAGCATGTCAGTGATACTAGCTGTACGTAACGGCTGCCCATGTATTGAGCAAAAGGAAGCCGATGAGCCAACTCATCCTGAAACCCTACTGAGCCTATCAGTGACAATATCCGTACAGTCCGGTTCGTTCGTCTATGAGCATCACATATCGGGCCTAGGGGGCTGGTAACGTCGAACCCCCAAAAGCGGTATAAGTCGTGTCAGAGTGTAGCCCAGAACACCCTGAGATACTACTGGAATACCTGCCAGTAAATCTCCTGCCTCGGCCGAGGGCTTTGTGTAATGGCTCTCCTAGACACAGCGCGATCTCACCCCCAATACCGGAAGAGACGAAACCCCTGCCGATCCGCTCACTGCCTCTATGTGGTTCGGGACTATACCCAACTAAAACCTGTTTGCATGACTCCTTTGAGCTGTGGTAGGGTAGTAATCAAAGCACAGTGGGAACTCACACGAGACAAATGACGATCTCAGGTCGATGAACTAACATGTACACATGTCACCTGGAAACTGCCATCTAACGCTAGGTACAATACCAACTAGCAGGTTCCCGGTGAGTCCTGTCCGGTGCACTCATAACCTAATGAGCACCTGTATACATCTTAGGTGAACCAACTGACACCAATATCTTGTGAGACCGGCCACCGCCCCTCGTCGGGGTCTCGACTGTATATACTAGTCTACTCCGGAGTATCAATGCCCTGTCTCGAAACTCCCACGACTAGGGACCACTTTAAGGATGTGCTTATAAACTACCCAACTCTCACGTATATGATCGCCATCATACTGCTGGTAGTCAAGCAAGAATCCTAAGGGCTCTATCAACGTATAATAGTGAACTGTAATGTCACCTAAAGCTGTATACGATGATAAAGGCAAACCAGATAGCATACTATCATCTCGAGTAAGACTGTCCTACCGGTATAGGTCCTCCTCAATCATTGCAATCGCGTGCCTGCGATCCAATAATTGACTTTGAGGGCATTATATCCAACATTCAAATATCCATCTTTATGCAACTTGGCTAGTATGGTCGCGTTGATACGACCAAGTCTACAATGCCACAAGAAGGTTTCGTTCATTTCTGAACTTTTCCTCTTATGTGTGTTTTGTATATTTAGAACTGTATTTTGATTTAGAACATATATACCGTTACACAACGTCCCAAACCCAATCAACACTTGATTTTGGAAAATGTTCATAACATTTTTCTCTAATGCAAAGTTATATCCTTCTTTATCTAATAAAGAAACAGACATTATATTGCACATCATCGACGGTACGTAATAACAGTCATTCAGAATCAATGTATTACCATTTGGTAATATAATGTGATATTCGCCGACAGCTTCGGCGGCAACAATTGCTCCATTCCCTACTCTGAGAGACATATCACCTTTTCCCAGTTATCTATTTCTCTTTAACCCTTATAACAAATTACAAATATGGGATCCTGATTCGGCATCTAATACCCAGGACGTAGAGCAGACTGAGAAACAGTTCTCAGTAACTAACACACCCGAAGAAGATACATCAAAATAATCTTTCTTCGTTCGGGTTGCATGGGAATCCTTGCATTCCCCTATCCCTTGCTCAGACTTATGATGGTCATAGGATAGAGCGGAACAAACGTTCCCCAGCCCAGTATAATAAGTGGGTTCGGTCAATACATTGTAACACCTTAGATTTGCGATTAGTGTTAATTAAGTGATAATGCGGATTTTTAATAAAAAGTTTACCAAAATAGTTTTCAAATATCTTATGAAAATTAATTAATATTTTATTAATATTTATTTTGGGCTTGCACACACATGTGCATGTTAATCTAGGGTTAATTAGGGGTTAACCATGCTTAAGTAGCCATGGCATCTAACCCCATTTCATTAAATTGTAATATGTATTTATTTAAATCATTTAGTTTTTAAATTAGGGTTTGAAATTTGTTGACTTGAGAGGGAGAGGGTTGACATTTGCATCATGAGGCATGGACAAGCATACCATGCATTAAATGAAGAGAGAGAAGGGCATGGCTCTCTCTAAACTCACCTTTCATTCCCTCATTCCCTCATTCCTCACCCTCACACATACACTCTCAACTCACCTCGTTATCTCACTCTCACAACATTTTTCTTCATCTCTTTTTCACCCTTACACCTCAAACTGAACACTCACCTTGTTCTTCACTAAACCCTAACCCAAATCCTCACAAAACCTAAGCAAATCTCCACAAAACCTCACTTAAACCCTTCACAAGTCATGATCAAGCCACTAGGATCACTTGGAGCATAGAAAGTTAGGGTTGTGAGCAAGTGTGGATAGGTAATGACTCTAAACTGTTAATTAGGAGTTTATTATTGTTGTGTTGATTAGTTTCAGTTTAGAACGATAAAAATATAGTTTTGTGCATGTATCGTGTTTTTAGTGTCATTTTTGGATATCTGTGATCTGCTGTGACCACGGGTTTTTACTGGGAAAACTAGCAGTGTGGTAGTGTTGTACTAGTTGTCCTGATTGTTCACTAGAATCACGAACCTGTAACATTCCAGAAAAATAAAATATTATTTTTGGGAATTTATAAAATTAAATAATAAATATTACGAATATTTTGATAATGCGGTATAATTAAATACCGATAAATTGGAAAATATTTGGAAAATTATAGGAAATTCTGAAATGAGGGTGTTTTATGTGATTTAGGCGAGTTATGAATTTTTATAACTAATTATATTCCATTTTAATTCTAATCGCGATTAAATATCGCTAATCGTGCATTAAGCTTGTTTTGTGCATGTGACATGCACCAAGTCATTTTTTCTCATTTGCTATATTTTCCTACCATGGTCTTTTCTTATTTTTCATGCATGCTTTATTTTAAATGAAAAGAGAAGAGAAGATAATGAAAAAGGAAAAGAAAAGAAAATGAAAAAGGAAAAGGATAAAATATATAGGTATGGGCATGAGAGAGAGGTGAGGGGTCAATTGACCTTAGCTCCATTGTTTCCCTCTTCATTTTCTCATCACTCTCACTTCCTCCCTCTCCCATGGCTGCTGCCCTCTCCCCCTCCCCCCTCTACCTCCTCACTTCACCACTAAAACTCATCAAAACTCCATCTCCACTTCACAAAAAACACGCACAAGCTTCTCACAAACACTTTGGACCAAGAAAAATCGGATTTTGAAGACTTGGGGCAACTTAAGAATTTTCTTGAGTTGCCAAATAAGGTAATTCTTTCATCTTTAGTGTAGAATTTCATTCACTTTAGCACCTATATTAGTTTAGAATTGATTAAGTGTTGTTTAATGAACTTTGAAAATTCCAAGTTAGGGTTTTGATGAAATCTTGAGTTGTGAAGTGAAGTTGAGATTAGTAGAGGCCTTGCTACCCCTATAGTGATTGTTTATTGGACTAAACCTGAGAGTAAACCCCCAATTCACAAACTAAGAAATCCTTGATATCGGATTTTATGGATTCTGTGAGGATATATTGGTATCTGCTATCACCCGGGACACCTGAAAAATATTTAGCAAGCATAATGATGTGTGCAGGTGACCAGAAAACTACCACTGAAACCCTAGCCCCTAATTCATTACCATGGCCGCAGATTTATTCATATTGGCCGCAAATTGCGGCCATGTTGGAATGAAAACTTGTGATTTTTGGTCTATGGCATTGTTATCTGATATCTAGGGTAACCCCATATGCAAAATTTGCTAATTTTACCTGAGACAAAATCTGGAGGTGGTTTTTCCTAGTTGTTGTTTCCGTATTTTGCAATTCTGAGACTTTAGTTTTTATATTTGGTTTAAATTCCGTCGTGTGGCGCTCAAACGTCAACGACGAGGGTTATTTGGTTGTGTTTTGCAAGTGTAAACTATAGGTTTTGACTTTTGTGTGATTCGTGCGACAATTTGGTTTTCGTGCGCGATTTCCGTTTGCGATGTTATATGTGTATATATGTAGGTACCCCCACGTGGACTTCGGACGATGAAGAAGAGGATGGCGACATCGACTTCGGCGAGCAAGATCAAGGTGAGTAGATATATATCTACGGGGGAAGTCGGGTGGATGGCGTATGGCACCCCCGCAGTTCGTTGGTAGTATACTATATATATTATATATAAATTTGTGTTATGTGAGACTAAATGATTATCGAGATAGATCTTAGAAGATCATAAGTTTAATTTTAGTAATTGGTTGATAGTGTCGCAGTTAGTTTCTTAGTTGCGAACCCTAGAATAAGGTTTACATACACGCACACACGCACACGCTTACATTTTATTTACTTGTGTGTATATGGGGATATGTATATACACACACACACACATAGGTATAGGACTATGTATATATATATATACATGGATGATGAGGATAGTACATGGTATTTGGAGATGAGTCGATGAGATTAGGCATGATGCCATGAGATTCGATGATGTGATTTGGTTCGTATTATAAGATACGACATGATATTATAGCGGGTCCTTAGGCGATGTGTTTTCATACACACGCACATATATTGTAAATGGTATCAGTATGTACTAGATTTAGATCAGTACTCCTAATACAGGATATGATGATAAGGATACCAGATGAATAATGTGGTAAATTTGATATTCGACCCGTACCCAGATTGGGATGCCGTACGATGGATTTACCGTACGAGCTATATATTGATAATAGATCCGCACTCTTGACTCGAGGATGTCATATTATATATTATATCGTACATGATACTATTGAGGCGGGATCACCGACTATATATATATATATATATATATATTGACTCAGACTTAGGTGGTTTCCTTACCCCTCTTGATTAGCCTGTTAGTTTAGTCCTGTAGTTTACTTGTAGATGTTAGACTAGACTCGAGTCATACCTATTTTAAAACTAACGAATTGTGAGTATTTTAAAGACAGGATAAGGGATTCTACGGATATTTCAAAGGACGTACCTTTTCTTAAAAACATCGTAGTCCCTATTTACTAAACACCACGATTCGTATTATTTCAAATGTCAAAACTGTATGACTCATGTATAGTAATGTATATTCTTTATTGCTGTGTTTACCATTCATTTTCAGCATATTCTATTATTCGCATCGTATTGCATGCTTATCTGTGCTTTAGTAATTATTGTGAAACCCATCCTGTCAGGACACCAGCACCATTACCGATAATGCGTATGCTCCACGTACACCTGCTTGCCGGCTCACACACATCATCATCGGTAATTGCCATGCCACGTACACATTAGAAAATACTACTTCATTAGTATAAAATGTTAACTGATAGTTTCAACATGGTACTAGTGAGCTTGCTTTTATATGATAGCTTAGACATTGCATTTATTACTGTGATTTTCATGTTTATTTATATATTCATTTGCCATGACATTATGGGCCAGTCTGGATTGCCAAAGCCCAATATTATGAAATTCATTGTATATTTACCCTTAAGATTTGGATTTTGCATTTTCATAAGATTTCTGGATTTGGAGAAAACGCAAAGATTTTATAAACTGATTATCGTTTTAAAATGAAAATTGCGGTTTTCTCATGATATGATATAAGATATGTCCACCATGAGTTTTCTCGGCTCTTGAGCGATATCATACACCCGATTCGAAAAGGAGAAGGAGGATACTGATCGGAGGATACTGATCGGTGATTTTATTGTGACTCGACGGATATCCGGAGGATACTGATCGGAGTACAGGCCAGTCCGGATTGCCGGAGCCTGAGGTTTTGAGATTTGATGATATGGGCCAGTCCGGATAGCCGGAGCCTTAGATATTTAGATTCGAGGTTCAGGCCAGTCCGGATTGCCGGAGCCTGAGATATTGAGATATTGGGATTTATGTTTTGTGTCGATACTTGAGACTGATTTAATGTTGATTTCATTAATGATACCTCGATTTATAAATATATAGAAATCTCACTAAATAAAGAAAACAGTTTTCACATTCATGATGCATTCTGTTTTCATTATATTGCATTCATACCTCATATTTATGATACGTTGCTACCTGAGGCACTGACACGAGCACTTGGTATTACACTTATGTATAGATGTTTACCCTTTCCACCTTATCATGCTTCAGGCTTTATCATATTGAGGATATATATTACTGATCGTATTGATCTAGGATTGAGTCATACATACGATTTCTGCACGGTGATGTTTTCTACTCATGAGTTGGCAACTCACTCCTATTGTGCCACAGTTTCTTGCAGGTTTTGCCGTACATGTTTCGTTGCGGCTTTACTGGCACACTGCTTCTTTCTGGGTGATTTCCTTGGTAGGTGGGTTCACTTGCATCATGACCACCATTGTATTTTATTTATATTCAGTTGTATCTAGTAACTCCATCAACCAGACTTGTATATTTATTTCAGACTTAGAAAACCAGTTGTTTATTCTTTCGACCTTAGAGTCGCACGTTGTATTATTATGGGTTTTCTTGATGTTTTGAGTTTCCTTTTGAGTTCTGATCCTCGCCTTTGGCGTTGTATATTATATTGCTTGTGTGGTTGTGACCATCAATTGACCAAGAGCTAGCTCCCGCTTGGGAATGTCTTTATTCATATTATGCATATTATACCCCTTTTGAGGCCAGTATTTACAAAGGAAACTCTGCCGAAATTTTTAGAAAAGACTTGAGGTTTTAAAAAATACATACTTCGGCTTATGTTATTAAAACCACTTGCTTTAAAAATAAGTTTTCTTCACTTCTTCTTTAAATTGGTTTAGATTTCTGGGATTTTGGCTTACTTGAATTAGATGAGGTCCTATAGACTTCATATGACTCACGTGCCAGTCACGTGCCATTTTCGGGTCGTGACAAAGTTGGTATCAGAGCGCTAGGTTAACCTTGGTTCGAGTCTATGTTTGACTATGCGGAGCCTAGGGCGTTTGTATATATACAGAATCTAGGCTTGACCTTAAGGAACTTAGACTTAGTCGAAGGGGTATTAGACCCGAACTTTCGTCGCGTAGTTGACCTTGGTTGATGCAGTAGGTGACTTAAGGAGAGTGGCGTGCCGTGTGTATGTTCCGCGACATACTTACGATACGCTACTCCGCTTAAGGAGCCTTAGGATGTACATTTCCTTGCACATTATTATATTCATTCATATGATCTATCCTCATCGATACCGGTTTATACTTTTGCTACCACGATTTCACGGGCAGAGAGAGCTACGGCTAGAGTTGTGTCAGCATGAGCTCGTCACAGATGAGGACTGACCAGGGCGTGATTGCAGGGACACACGATTGCATAGATGTATCATCCTATTGTGTTTTCACGCCATGAGCGTTTGATGGATCGCTTTTACAAGATTTTTCGGACATGCAAATCAGCACCAGAGGATTGGGCCACTGCTAGAGGCCAGCCAGAATGTGATGACCGTCTGCACCGATTATTTTGATGATTGAGGCACTGTTCAGCGTGCGAACGAATGATTCAGTTGTTGCTGCGATTGACGAGATGTCGCCCAGATGTTTGAAGCTAATAACGCCGCACAAGTTGTACTTAGAGATATGATAGAAGATCGCTTGTCATCTAAGGAGGAATGACTAGGACATGTGATTCGTTGCCTACCCCGATACGAGGTCATCAAATTGATTGATTCCAGCTAGAGACGACTTCACGCAGGTACGTTAAGAGTCGATAGAAGACGATCAAATGTCAGAAACCCATTTTCCAAGTTTAAAGTATTCGGAAAAATATGCAAGTATTTCCGTGGAGCCTCTAAAAGAATGAAACCCTAACTCGACATAATGACCATGAGAACGCTCTGAAACCTTAGGGTTTACAGCAGTTCGGCAGTGCCATTAATGAAGCTTGGGTTTTCCCTTCTACGGCTGGTTCATAGGTGCTATGGCATGTAATAGAATACTATTAAACTGTACTCAAGATGTTGAGCTCTTGGGGGATTACAAAACTTTGACGAATCGATCGAATGGTTCGATGTCATTCGGATATCATGTGATGGGATACATTGCTTGGGAGACTTCAGATACAAATATAGCCGTTGGAGCGCAGTCCACGCAGCCACGACGAGACGAGTCCGAATCAGTCGACATTAGAGAAAAGTGGAGTAAGAGGTTCGTACGAGATATTGATGAGATGACGTTCCACTCCACTGACATCAGAGATGTGATACGCATGCAGAGGCATTGTATATGGAAATACCTTCCAGAAGGATTCGCGGTGAGTATGCAGCCATTCCGGAACCGCCGTTCCGGAACCAGAAATAGATTTAGTAAAGGGTGATAACTTCCGGGCACTTCGGCAGAAACGAGATTTGGGGGAGATTTCGACAGAACCTTTCTGGAATACTATACGAGAAGACTTGGACCCAGGATCGGTCATATTACGCACACCCAGTAGGCCAGAGTTCGGCATTGTCGACGAGATGTGTTATGAATGACCATGACAGTTGGCCAGTGATCTATAGAGGATGTGCTAGAGCGGGACCATTTCCGCCATCTTTGATTTCGGCATTTTGGGCCATTTATTTGCATGACTGAGATTTTGTGCACCACAGTTGCACTTGACTTCGATTTGATATCATTCGAGATGCTGATTTTGATTTCATACCTATGGTATGCATGTGATTTGACTGGTGTTTTCGGCATAGTCTTCATGCACTTTTAGTATTTTGATTCGAGTTTATGCACGCTGATGCACATGGATGTGAGATTATATACTACGGTATATCTGATTTGGATTGAGGTTTATTGTATACCGTCGATTTCGATTATGATATTGATGTTGATTTCATGCACCCTGTGCACTTGATTTGGATTCTTGTGCATACTTGGGCGCTTGATGCGATTTTGGTGCACGCCAGATTCACTAAATCGAGATTCTTCGTGCATATCAAATGCACCTGATATTGCTGTCAGGCACACCCATTGCCCTTGACAGGTATTTTCGTGCACACCCATTGCACTTAGATTTTGTTCTGTGCACATGTATGGCACATTTATTGATTTCGATTTCCGTGCGCACCAGACGCACGTGGCATTCTTACGCACATTTTGGAATTGCCTTGAGCAGTATGTTTTATGATATTTACTATTTAGTATACTAGCTGAGCAGGACTACTCAGAGGACAATACCTGAATTTATTTTTGTATGTATTGATAGTTATCGAAGGGATTTCGAAAAAAAAGGAGCTATAGTCTCAGTATTTACCTATATGTCCGAGCTGACACAAGACATTTTACAAGGGATACTCTTCTAAATTATTTTCAAAACGGAGGGACGTGTATGTTAAACAAAAGATATATATACATATAGTTATTTTCTTACAATAGACGTCCGCCACTGTGCAGTGATACGCACATCGCACGACGACTTGAAAGGGTTTGGCATGCATTTCTTTCAGATGTTTTAATGATGTATATCATGTTGGTTTTCGTGTTGGGCTTTGACATTGGTATCTTCGCCATAACTCCGATGATTGTGGGATGCTTGATGGAGTTTTAATTTTTGGTTTATATACTCGTTTTTCATGCGCACGCATTGCGCTACGATGTGTTTTATGTATTTATGATTTCGAGGCCCCGACGACTTGATCATTTTACTGAAATGTTTCAGTATTTGAGGGGTTTAAATTTAAATTCGGGGACCGAATTTGTTTAAGAGGGAAAGATTGTAACATTTCAGAAAAATAAAATATTATTTTTGGGAATTTATAAAATTAAATAATAAATATTATGAATATTTTGATAATACGGTATAATTAAATACCGATAAATTGGAAAATATTTGGAAAATTATAGGAAATTCTGAAATGAGGATGTCTTATGTGATTTAGGCAAATTATGAATTTTTATAACTAATTATATTCCATTTTAATTCTAATCGCGATTAAATATCGCTAATCGTGCATTAAACTTGTTTTGTGCATGTGACATGCACCAAGTCATTTTTTCTCATTTGCTACATTTTCCTATCATGGCCTTTTCTTATTTTTCATGCATGCTTTGTTTTAAATGAAAAGAGAAGAGAAGATAATGAAAAAGGAAAAGAAAAGAAAATGAAAAAGGAAAAGGATAAAATATATAGGTATGGGCATGAGAGAGAGAGGTGAGGGGTCATTTGACCTTAGCTCCATTGTTTCCCTCTTCATTTTCTCATCACTCTCACTTCCTCCCTTTCCCATGGTCGCTGCCCTCTCCCCCCCCCCCTCTACCTCCTCACTTCACCACTAAAAACTCATCAAAACTCCATCTCCACTTCACAAAAAACACGCACAAGCTTCTCACAAACATTTTGGACCAAGAAAAATCGGATTTTGAAGACTTGGGGTAACTCAAGAATTTTCTTGAGTTGCCAAATGAGGTAATTCTTTCATCTTTAGTGTAGAATTTCATTCACTTTAGCACCTATATTAGTTTAGAATCGATTAAGTGTTGTTTAGTGAACTTTGAAAATTCCAAGTTAGGGTTTTGATGAAATCTTGAGTAGTGAAGTGAAATTGAGGTTAGTAGAGGCCTTGCAATCTCTGTAGTGATTGTTTATTGGACTAAACCTGAGAGTAAACCCCTAATTCACAAAATTAGAAATCCCCGATATCGGATTTTATGGATTCTGTGAGGATATATCGGTATCTGCTATCACCCGGGACACCTGAAAAATATTTAGCAAGCATAGTGATGTGTGCAGGTAACCAGAAGACTACCACTGAAACCCTAGCACCTAATTCATTACCATGGCCGCAGATTTATTCGTATTGGCCGCAAATTGCGGCCATGTTGGGATGAAAACTTATGATTTTTTGTCTGTGGCATTGTTATCTGATATCTAGGGCAACCCCATATGCAAAATTTGCTAATTTTACCTGAGACAAAATCTGGAGGCGGTTTTCCCTAGTCGTTGTTTCCGTATTTTGCGATTCTAAGACTTTAGTTTTTGTATTTGGTTTAAATTCCGTCGTGTGGTGTTCGAACGTCAACGATAAGGGTTATTTGGTTGTGTTTTGCATGCGTAAACTATAGGTTTTGACCTATGTGTGATTCGTGCGACATTTTGGTTTTCATGCTTAATTTCCGTTTACGATGCTATATGTGTATATATATAGGTACCCCCATGTGGACTTCGGACGATGAAGAAGAGGATTGCGACATCGACTTCGGCGAGCAAGATCAAGGTGAGTAGATATATATCTACGGGGGAAATCGGGTGGATGGCGTATGGCACCCCCACAGTTCGTTTGTAGTATACTATATATATTATATATAAATTTGTGTTATGTGAAACTAAATGATTATTGAGATAGATCTTAGAAGATCATAAGTTTAATTTTAGTAATTGGTTGATAGTGTCGTAGTTAGTTTCTTAGTTCCGAACCCTAGAAGAAGGTTTACATACACGCGCGCACGCGCACACACTTACAATTTATTTACTTGTGCGTATATGGGGATATGTATATATACACACACACACACACATAGGTATGGGACTATGTATATATATATACGTATACATATACATGGATGATGAGGATAGTACATAGTATTTGGAGATGAGTCGATGAGATTGGGCATGATACCATGAGATTCGGTGATGTGATTTGGTTCGTATTATGAGATACGACATGATGTTATAGCGGGTCCTTAGACGATGTGTTTTCATACACATGCACATATATTGTAGATGGCATGGACTTTAGGTAAGTCCATGCTACCTCTCCCGGTACTTTCGGGCATGCGGAATTTGGGGAAAAACAATTTTCTAAAGGCGGTAACATGGACTCAAAACCGGATCTTTGTTAAACATCTAACTAACAACCTAACTAGGAGTTATTAACTACTCGGTTAGAGGGTTATACCTTTCTTTCTTGAACTCCTTCGTCTTCAAACCTCGATGGTGTACGGATCGGCTTCACCCCGTCGTCTCCTTGCGCCGAAGATCGATCCACCTGAAAGCTTCTACCTTTGGCTTCTTCTTCGAACTTTGAAGAAACTAGTTCACTCGGTTTGCTAAACCTTGTGAACTAGAGTGAGTAGAGGAGAGTGTGTTGGGATTTTTCTCTATGGTTCTTGGTTCTCAACACATGAGACAAGTGAACCATAGACTAAAGAGAGGGAGAGCAAGAGGAAGAGGATGAGAGCTCAAGAACAAGAGAGAGAAAGGAAATGAAAGAATGAGCAAGACTTTTCTCTCTTGGCTCTCATAATCCAAAACCATCATAACCAATAATAGCAATCAAGTATTAGTGATGGTTTAAGCTACAATAGCCATATCATTTCATGCACTCATTTTGCACAAGAGAACAAGCAAGCAAAAGTCTTTGCCATGAAATGATAGCCATTGTCATCATGATGGTCAACTAGTCCAGCCTAGTCGACCGGTCAATAAAGTCAACAAGTCAACAAAGTCAACCCCTCAACAACCATGTCACTATAATACTTAATTAATATTATTGTTAATTACATATCATATTCTCATTAGGGTTGAGCAAAAAGTCAATAGTCAACAGTCAACGGTCAACAACCCTAATGAGAATCCTCTGCCTCCGTCTCTCCGTCGACTGTGCATACACACCCGCATCCGCGTTCCGAGGAACATGAATACATACTGGATAAAACCAGTCCCAAAATGTACACTAGGATCTGGCTTAAACCAAAGCCCGCTAGTGTTAACTGTCCGGACACTGTACGTGCACAAGTGCACGGATGTGACCGGACCCTGTCGCAAAACCATGCGACCTGTCGCAAAACCATGCGACCTCTACTCTTTTGCCTAAAGGTGAATAGCTCTCTGTGTGGGACTCTAAAGACTCGACACTACGCTGGCAGTGGGTTTAACCACAGACCGCAAGCGGCACTAGCTGTGCGTAACGGTCCCCAGGTAAATGCCGACAAGAAGACTGACGAGGTGAAACCCATCTGAACTCCTACTGAGCCTGAATGTGACAGTCTCCGTACAGTCTGGTCTGTTCGTCTGATACATCGCATGGCGGGCCTAGGGGCGGTAAACGTCAGTCCCCTAATAGCGGTATAAGTCGTGTCGGAGTGAAACCCAAAACACCCTGAGATAACACTGGAAGCCTACCAGTATATCTCGCTTGCCCTGGCCAGGGACTACTCGTGTAATGGCTCTCCTAGACACAGCGCGATGTCAACCCCCAATACCGGGAGAGACGAATCCTGTCTAACCGTCACTGCCTCCAAGTGCTTCGGGACTGCACCCAACTACTACCTGTTTGCACGACTCCTTTGAGCCGTGGTAGGGTAGTAATCAAAGTACAGTGGGAACACACTCGAGGCGAAGTGACAGTGTCAAGTCAGCGGACTAAGCTGTACTTATGTCACCTGGGAACTGATAACTGACGATAGGTATAGTACCAACCAACAGTTCCCGACGAGTCCTGTCCAGTGTACTCGTAACCCAACGAGCACCCGCATACTATCTCCAGTACGACGTACTGATGGCTGTGGGACAGACCATCTCCCACACTGGGATGAGAAGCGCATACGCTGGTCTACTCTGGAGTATCGATGCCCTGTCTCGATAGTCCTGCGACTAGGGACCTGCATAAGGATGTGCTTATAGATTACCCAGCCCCACTAGTGTGACTGCCATCATAACGCTGGTAATCAAGCAAAGATCCTAAGGGCTCCACTAATGTGTATAGGTGATATACTAAAATAAACACATGTACACATTGAAGTAGAAACAAACCTAGTAGCATACTACCATTTTGAGCAAGATTGTTTATACAACTGTGAATATCCCAAGCTTCCATTAAGTAATATACAAACTAGTATGATACAGTAATGGCCTCTAGGGCATATACACTAACAATCTCCCACTTGCACTAAGGCCATGTACTGGCGTATCGAAGACCTATCATCTCGATCAGCCGCTCGAACTGAGTCTGGGGAAAGGCCTTGATGAATGGATCTGCAGTGTTATCTTCTGAAGCAACCCTCCGAACCTCGATCTCCTGGCGATCCACGATCTCCCTGATCAGGTGATACCGCCTCAAGATGTGTCTGAATCTCTGATAGGACCTGGGTTCCTTCACTAAAGCTATAGCCCGTTGTTGTCGCAATACAGAGGTATTAGATCAACAATGGACGGAACCACCTGAAGTTCTTTCAAGAACTTCCTCATCCAGACAGCTTCTTTTGCGGCATCAGATGCAGCGATGTATTCCGCTTCCATCGTCGAGTCTGCAACAGTTTCCTGTTTGGAACTCTTCCAACACACCGCCCCTCCATTGAGGGTAAAGACAAAACCCGACATGGACTTGGAATCATCCTTGTCACTCTGGAAGCTGGAGTCAGCAAAGGCCTCGATCTGGAGGTCTTTTCTGCCATACACCAAGAACATCTCCTTAGTCCTTCTCAGGTACTTGAGAATGTTCTTTACTGCTATCCAGTGTTTCTCCCCAGGGTTTGACTGATACCGGCTTACCACACTCAGTGCATAAGCTACATCCGGTCTGGTACACAACATCGCATACATTATAGAGCCTACCGCAGAAGCGTAGGGTATAATAGACATGTGATCCCTCTCCAAATCAGTCTTGGGAGACATCTCTTTAGAGAGGGTGATCCCGTGACAAGCCGGTAGATTACTGCGCTTGGAATCTTCCATACTGAATCTTTTCAGTATGGTGTCGATGTACCTGGACTGTGAAAGTCCTAATATCCTCTTGGATCTATCACGATGGATCCGGATCCCCAGGATGTATGAGGCATCACCCAGGTCTTTCATGGAGAACCTGTGTGACAAGAACCCCTTGACAGATTGTAGCATAGGAATGTCATTTCCTATTAAGAGAATGTCATCCACGTATAAAACGAGGAATACTACAGTTCTCGCTACAAATCTACTATAGATGCATGGTTCATCTGGATTTTTGATAAAGCCAAATTCCTTGACTGTCTCATCAAAACAGATGTTCCAACTCCGCGATGCCTGCTTTAGTCCATAGATGGACTTAAGCAACTTGCACACCTTTCCGCTGCTCCCACTTTGAATGAAACCCTCTGGCTGGTCCATATAGACACACTCCTCTAAATTTCCATTTAGAAAAGCGGTCTTTACGTCCATCTGCCAAATCTCATAATCGTGGAAGGCAGCAATGGCAAGAAGGATCCGAATGGATTTCAGTATAGCCACTGGAGAAAATGTTTCGTCATAGTCCAAACCAGGTCTTTGACGAAAACCCTTTTTAACAAATCTAGCTTTATAGGTCTCAACCTGTCCATCTACACCAATCTTCCTTTTGAAGATCCACTTGCATCCTACGGGTTTTACCCCATCTGGAGCAATGTCCAACGTCCATACTTTGTTGGTGTACATGGACTCCATTTCGATCCGCATTGCATCCAGCCATATTACCGAGTCAACGCTCTGAACGGCCTGCTGGAAGCTAGTAGGCTCATCATAATCTATGATGCAATCCTCTCTATCCCCGTCTATGAGAAAACCGTAGTATCTCTCGGGCGGATGAGACTGCCTACTACTCCTGCGGAGCGGCATAGGAATGTCCTGTTCTTTTGAACCCTCTGGTTCTACTAAGCTTTCAGTAATAGTCTGTGGTTCTGGAATTTCTTCCAGTTCTACTGCGCTCCCACTAATTTCCTTTTCCAAGAACTGGTGTTCTAGAAAGTGGGCATTACGAGAAACAAGGACTTTTTGTTCCTCTACGTGGTAGAAAAGATACCCCCTGGTGTTCTTTGGGTATCCCACAAACTTGCACAGTACTGAGCGTGCCTCGAGTTTGTCCGCATGCTGCTTTTTGACAAAAGCTGGACATCCCCAGATCTTCAGATATTGAAGATAGGGTTTCTTCCCACTCCATAACTCATATGGTGTGGTAGGCACAGTCTTAGTGGGAACTCGGTTCAAAAGGTATGCGGCTGATTCTAGCGCATATCCCCAGAATGATCGCGGTAACTCAGCGTTACTCATCATGGACCGTACCATATCCAATAGGGTTCGGTTCCGTCTTTCCGATACACCGTTATGTTGCGGAGTGTATGGAGGAGTAAGCTGAGAGAGAATTCCATTCTCTTTTAAATAGTCCAGGAACTCGGCACTCAAGTATTCACCACCTCGATCCGATCTTAGAATCTTGATACTTTTGCCGGTTTGTTTTTCTACTTCATTTTTATATTCCTGGAACTTTCCAAAGGCTTCGGATTTATATTTCATTAAGAAGACATGTCTGAACCTTGAAAAATCATCCGTAAAAGTAATGAAGTAAGAAAACCGCTTCGCGCATGTGTAGACATTGGACCGCACACGTCGCTGTGTACGAGTCCCAAGAGCTCGCTCGCTCTTACTCCGTGTCCAGTGAACGGAGCCTTTGTCATCTTTCCTTTGAGACAGGATTGACAAGTGGCATACGATTGATATTCGAATGGATTCAAATATCCTTCAGTATGTAACTTCGTCAACCTTCTCTCATTGATGTGACCCAGTCTACAATGCCATAAGAAAGTCTGATTGATTTCTGGAGACTTTCTTTTGTGTGTATTCTGGACATTGAAAATCTGTGGTTGGTTTAATACGTATATAGCATTGCTCAATGTACCTGACCCAATCAAAACTTGATTAAGGTGAATGTTTACAACATTGCTTACAAACGCAAATTCATAACCTTCTTTAGAAACCAAAGATACAGAAATGATATTACAAGTTGCGTTGGGTACAAAATAGCAATTACGCAAAACCAAAACATGTCCATCTGACATTCCCAGGTGATAGTCCCCCACGACCTTAGCATCCATGCTAGCTCCGTTTGCAACTTTAAGGTCATGTCACCTGCCTTCAAAATCCTACGATTTCTCAACGCCTGCAAAGAATTACAGGTATGAGATCCTGATCCGGTATCCAATACCCAGGAAGTAGAGTTTATTGAAAGACAGTTTTCAATAACATACACACCTGAAGCTGAAGCCGCAACCTACTTCAGATCCTGTGTTCTGGCCTTCCAAGCCCTGCAATCTTTCTTCCAGTGTCCACTCTTATGACAATAGAAGCATTCTTCTTTATCCACAAGCTTCCCCACTTTCTTTGTTGCTTTTGCCTTTCCCTTCGTATCCACTTTACTAACACCGCCCCTTGGTTTGGCGGGGGCTTTCTTCTTCTTTCCCTTGGCTGTCGCTTTGGACCTAGAAGAAGAAGATCCTCCTACAAACAAAGTGGATGTTTCCCTACCTTTCTGTAGGGTGCCCTCTGCGCTCCTCAGCATGTTGAGGAGTTCTGAAAGTTCAACTTCCTTTTCTTGTAAGTTGAAGTTCAGGATAAACTGGGCGTAAGTGGAAGGAAGGGACTGGAGAATCAAGTCCGTATAGAATTTATTCTCCAACGTGGTCCCAAGGTCCGCGAGCTCTTCTATGTAGCCAATCATCTTAAGCACGTGTTCCGCTACCGATGATCCAACGGCCAACCTTGCCGAAAATAACTTCTTCGACACTTCGTATCCTGCGATACGAGACTGCTCTCCATACAGTTCCTTTGTATGGAGAAATATGGATTCGGGGTCGATATTCTCGTGCCTCCTCTGATGTTCGTTGTCCATAGAGGCAAGCACGAGGCACTTGGCCTTCGCGCAATCGATTTCCCAGGTCTTACGGATTTCCTTATCCGCGACGCTGGTTTTGGGACCTGGGACAGAGGGAGCTTTGGTGGTAAGAAGATACCCCAGCTTGTCGTAAGTGATTGCCATCTTGACATTCCTGAGCCAATCTTTGTAGTTTGGCCCTGTCAGTATGTTTTTATCTAGAAGTAACTTAAGTCCAGTCATATCGATTGGTCGCTGCAATTAGGAGAGAGAAGAAACACTCAGCATGATGCTCTTGCAAGTTTAGAGTGGTTTTTAGTTTATCTAAACAGGATGGCTCCCACTGTCTCTCGAATCCCTCCTCAAACCAAAAAGGAAGAATTAGTCAGGATCAATCTCACCGTACAATTCTTGCTTAACCGTTCGGCCACGCTGGTGTCGGTACTTCGAGGGAGGTTTTCCAACGCTTTCGCGAAGTTCCTTAATTAAATAACCTATTTTCCCTGTGGGCGTAACCCCGCTAACACCTTTCTAGACACCTACTTAGTTTATAGCATTGATCGTTAAGTGAGAAATTTCCTGAGGAGTAGCATACTCTCATAGTAGAATTAGGACCCAAATATCATCGCGTGACAAAACTGAAGGAATCCTACCAGAATCATCACACTCCAAATGGTATGCAGCGCTAGCAAGTTTCAGTACTTATGAAACTCCCGATGTGGATTTTTGCCCCATGCTCTTATGACCTTGGCGTGAGGTCAAAATGTCATAAGTCACATGTCAAGTTCTTCCCATCATTATCCAGGTTAATTTGAACCCACCCGTACCTACCCTTGACGTAGGCCAAAATGGCAGTACGGCTGTCTCAAACCAACGCATTCTATCTATGCAACAGATAAATATCCGGCAGCTACCAATCACTATGCCTTGGCGTGAGGTCAAAATACATAGCTTGAATACTACCGAATATTTAACTGAAATGATGGAGGGCTACGGATGGTTTTGGCTAAACCGTAAATGTAGTGAACTTGATATAATCGATGGAACAAGATAGCTTTTAAAAGGAGTGGCTCAAGCTCCGCATTTAAAAGTTGGTTTTGAAAAGAACCGAGTGGTTTTTCGAAAGTGTTCCAACGAATTTTCTTTGGTTTATTTTCTTGCATTAGTTCTTTTAATGCATGATATTCTTGCATTAGTTCTTTTAATGCGTCCCATCATTTAATCCTACCATTGCAGAAAACAACCAAAATATGACGTACGCTTATGCCATTCGCATTCGCCACGGGGCCCCGTCATTACCCGTTAGGTTACTTAACTAACGACAGAGCGGGGGCTGGGCTAGCGCGGCTGTAAAACATAAGCAACGCCTAAATAATATCATATATAGATATATTGCAATGATAGCCATTTCAGATCACAGATGAACACATTGGATATACTAGGAACCCGCAATTCGTACGAGCCTGTAACGAAAAGCAGATTACATGGTCGCGGTGAATAGCCAATACCCCACCCAAGACCCCTACGGGTGCGGCAAACTACCCGCCAAGTACCCGAAGCGAAGCAACCTCCCTCAACTCCGTGAGTAGGCCACTCGGCACTTCGGGATACCCGGTAGTTTGTGCACCCCCTCCATGGGTCTATCCTAGGAGCAAAAACAGTAAATAGAAATTATACAATGACGGCTACAACCCCGACCCGGTTGTGCGGTCATACAAATAATTATTACATCAATTTACAAATTTACATGAATTGAAAGAAAAGAAAACACTCGTCTCACAACCCCCGGCTATTCACCCGCGACAATCCAATGAATTCATATACACATTCCAGCAACATTACAGATCACAGATTTGTATAACCCCCACTAATTGACATATAGCGATTAGCAGACGTTCAATACAAATATCACATCACAGATAAAAACCCGTCAGCTTAAGTCTTTAGAAACTCGATCAAAATATGGTTTTTAAAGCCCCAAAAACAAAATTTTCTTTCTGGAAAATCTGGGCTGAAAAAACATATGCCAAAATTCCCAAAATACCCCACTGAACAAACTGCAACCAAAATTTCCCACTGCCGAGTCAACTCGGCCGCGGAACCGTGGCGGGAGCACGCTCCCGCCGCGTTTCCGCGGCGCTTTGATCGGATCAGTGGATGAATTTTTTGCAATTTGCTATAAAAACCCTGAGCCGAATTTTAAAGTATGATTTATCATTTTTGGAACAAAGGAAAAATTCGACAGCAAGCATGAATTCCGGGTTCATTTCGGGACTTTTTCTCCGATCAAATTTGTAGCTACTATGCTAACATGTTAGATAGAGTTTAACTAGGCTCTGATACCACTGTAAGTCCATGCTACCTCTCCCGGTACTTTCGGGCATGCGGAATTTGATGGAAAACAATTTTCTAGAGGCGGTAATATGGACTCAAAACCGGATCTTTGTTAAACATCTAACTAACAACCTAACTAGGAGTTGTTAACTACTCGGTTAGGGGGTTATACCTTTCTTTCTTGAACTCCTTCGTCTTCAAACCTCGATGGTGTACGGATCGGCTTCACCCCGTCGTCTCCTTACGCCGAAGATCGATCCACCTGAAAAATTCTACCTTTGGCTTCTTCTTCGAACTTTGAAGAAACTAGTTCACTCGGTTTGCTAAACCTTGTGAACTAGAGTGAGTAGAGGAGAGTGTGTTGGGATTTTTCTCTATGGTTCTTGGTTCTCAACACATGAGACAAGTGAACCATAGACTAAAGAGAGGGAGAGCAAGAGGAAGAGGATGAGAGCTCAAGAACAAGAGAGAGAAAGGAAATGAAAGAATGAGCAAGACTTTTCTCTCTTGGCTCTCATAATCCAAAACCATCATAACCAATAATAGCAATCAAGTATTAGTGATGGTTTAAGCTACAATAGCCATATCATTTCATGCACTCATTTTGCACAAGAGAACAAGCAAGCAAAAGTCTTTGCCATGAAATGATAGCCATTGTCATCATGATGGTCAACTAGTCCAGCCTAGTCAACCGGTCAACAAAGTCAACAAGTCAACAAAGTCAACCCCTCAACAACATGTCACTATAATACTTAATTAATATTATTGTTAATTACATATCATATTCTCATTAGGGTTGAGCAAAAAGTCAATAGTCAACAGTCAACAGTCAACAACCCTAATGAGAATCCTCTGCCTCCGTCTCTCCGTCGACTGTGCATACACACCCGCATCCGCGTTCCGAGGAACACGAATACATACTGGATAAAACCAGTCCCAAAACGTACACTAGGATCTGGCTTAAACCAAAGCCCGCTAGTGTTAACTGTCCGGACACTGTACGTGCACAAGTGCACGGATGTGACCGGACCCTGTCGCAAAACCATGCGACCTGTCGCAAAACCATGCGACCTCTACTCTTTTGCCTAAAGGCGAATAGCTCTCTGTGTGGGACTCTAAAGACTCGACACTACGCTGGCAGTGGGTTTAACCACAGACCGCAAGCGGCACTAGCTGTGCGTAACGGTCCCCAGGTAGATGCCGACAAGAAGACTGACGAGGTGAAACCCATCTGAACTCCTACTGAGCCTGAATGTGACAGTCTCCGTACAGTCCGGTCTGTTCGTCTGATACATCGCATGGCAGGCCTAGGGGGCGGTAAACGTCAGTCCCCTAATAGCGGTACAAGTCGTGTCGGAGTGAAGCCCAAAACACCCTGAGATAACACTGGAAGCCTACCAGTATATCTCGCTTGCCCTGGCCAGGGACTACTCGTGTAATGGCTCTCCTAGACACAGCGCGATGTCAACCCCCAATACCGGGAGAGACGAATCCTGTCTAACCGTCACTGCCTCCAAGTGCTTCGGGACTGCACCCAACTACTACCTGTTTGCACGACTCCTTTGAGCCGTGGTAGGGTAGTAATCAAAGTACAGTGGGGACACACTCGATGCGAAGTGACAGTGTCAAGTCAGCGGACTAAGCTGTACTCATGTCACCTGGGAACTGATAACTGACGATAGGTATAGTACCAACCAACAGTTCCCGACGAGTCCTGTCCAGTGTACTCGTAACCCAACGAGCACCTGCATACTATCTCCAGTACGACGTACTGATGGCTGTGAGACAGACCATCTCCCACACTGGGATGAGAAGCGCATACGCTGGTCTACTCCGGAGTATCGATGCCCTGTCTCGATAGTCCTGCGACTAGGGACCTGCATAAGGATGTGCTTATAGATTACCCAGCCCCCACTAGTGTGACTGCCATCACAACGCTGGTAATCAAGCAAAGATCCTAAGGGCTCCACTAATGTGTATAGGTGATATACTAAAATAAACACATGTACACATTGAAGTAGAAACAAACCAAGTAGCATACTACCATTTTGAGCAAGATTGTTTATACAACTGTGAATATCCCAAGCTTCCATTAAGTAATATACAAACTAGTATGATACAGTAATGGCCTCTAGGGCATATACACTAACATGGTATCAGTATGTACTAGATTTAGATCAGTACCCCTATACAGGATATGATGATAAGGATACAAGATGAATAATGAGGTGGATGTGATATTCGACCCGTACCCAGATTAGGATGTCGTACGATGGATTTACCATACGAGCTATATATTGATGATAGATCCGCACTCTTGACTCGAGGATATCATATTATATATTGTATCGTACATGATACTATTGAGGCGGGATCACTGACTGTATATATATATATATATATCGAATCAGACTTAGGTGGTTTCCTTACCCCTTTCGATTAGCCTGTTAGTTTAGTCCTGTAGTTTACTTGTAGATGTTAGACTAGACTCGAGTCATATCTATTTTAAAACTAACGAATCGTGAGTATTTTAAGGACAGGACAAGGGTTTCTATGGATATTTCAAAGGACGTACCTTTTCTTAAAAACACCGTAGTCCCTATTTACTAAACACCACGATTCGTATTATTTCAAATGTCAAAACTGTATGACTCATGTATAGTAATGTATATTCTTTATTGCTGCGTTTACCATTCATTTTTCGCATATTCTATTATTCGCATCGCATCGCATGCTTATTTGTGCTTTAGTAATTATTGTGAAACCCATGCTGTCAGGACACCAGCACCATTACCGATGATGCGTATACTCCACGTACACCTGCTTTCCGGCTCACACACATCATCATCGGTAATTGCCATGTCACGTACACATTAGAAAATAATACTTCATTAGTATAAAATGTTAACTGATAGTTTCGACATGGTACTAGTGAGCTTGTTTTTATATGATAGCTTAGACATTGCATTTATTACTGTGATTTTCATGTTTATTTATACATTCATTTGCCATGACATTATGGGCCAGTACGGATTGCCAGAGCCTAATATTATGAAATTCATTGTTTATTTACCCTTGAGATTTGGATTTCGGATTTCCATAGGATTTCGGATTTCTAGATTTGGAGAAAGCGCAAGGATTTTATAAACTGATTATCGTTTTAAAATGAAAGTTCCGGTTTTCTCATGATATGATATAAGATATGTCCACCATGAATTTTCTCGGCTCTTGAGCGATATCATACACCTGATTCGAGGAGGAGGAGGAGAAACCATCTGTGGGTGCATGGTGGACCCGGTGCGGTACCCCGGGGCAAGAAGATTACAGATGATGGTGTTGAGCCTGTGACAGGGGAGCACTATTGACCGGTGATTTTATTATGACTCGATGGATATCTGGAGGATACCGATCGGAGTACAGGCCAGTCCGGATAGCCGGAGCCTGAGGTTTTGCGATTTGATGATATGGGCCAGTCCGGATAGCCGAGCCCTAGATATTGAGATTCGAGGTTGCAGTCCAGTCCGGATAGCCGGAGCCTAAGATATTCAGATATCGGGATTTATGTTTTGTGTCGATACTTGACACTGATTTAATGTTGATTTCATTAATGATACCTCGATTTATAAATATATAGAAATCTCACTAAATAAAGAAAACAGTTTTCACATTCATGATGCATTCTGTTTTCATTATATTGCATTCATACCTCATATTTATGATACGTTGCTACATGAGGCACTGACACGAGCACTTGGTATTACACTTATGTATAGATGTTTACCATTGCCACCTTATCATGCTTCAGGCTTCATCATATTGAGGATATTTATTACTGATCGTATTAACCTAGGATTGGGTCATACATACGATTTCTGCTCGGTGATGTTTTCTACTCACGAGTTGGCAACTCATCCCTGTTGTGCCACAGTTTCTTGCAGGTTTTGCCGTACAGGTTTCGTTGCGGCTTTGCTGGCACACTGCTTCTTTCCGGATGATTGCCTTGGTAGGTGGGTTCACTTGCATCATGAGCACCATTGTATTTTATTTATATTCAGTTGTATCTAGTAACTCCATCAACCAGACTTGTATATTTATTTCAGACTTAGAAAACCAGTTGTTTATTCTTTCGACCTTAGAGTCGCGCGTTGTATTATTATGGGTTTTCTTGATGTTTTGAGTTTCCTTTTGAGTTTTGATCCTCGCCCTTGGCGTTGTATATTATATTGCTTGTGTGGTTGTGACCGTCAATTGACGAAGAGCTAGCTCCCGCTTGGAGATGCCTTTATTCATATTATGCACGTTATACCCCTTTTGGGGCCAGTATTATCAAAGGAAACTCTGCCGAAATTTTCAAAAAAGACTTGAGGTTTTAAAAAATGCATACTTCGCCTTATATTATTAAAACCACTTGCTTTAAAAATAAATTTTCTTCACTTCTTCTTTAAAATGGTTTCGATTTCTGGGATTTTGGCTTACTTGAATTAGATGGGATCCTATAAACTTCATATGATTCACGTGCCAGTCACGTGCCATTTTCGGGTCGTGACAAAGTTGGTATCAGAGTGCTAGGTTAAGCTTGGTTCGAGTCTATGTTTGACTATGTGGAACCTAGGGCGTTTGTATATATACGGAATCTAGGCTTGGCCTTACGAATCTTAGACTTAGTCGAGGGAGTATTAGACCCGAACTTTCGTCGCGTAGGTTGACCTTGGTTGATGGAGTAGGTGACTTAAGGAGAGTGACGTACCGTGTGTATGTTCCGCGGCATACTTACGATACGCTACTCCGCTTAAGGAGCCTTAGGATATACATTTCCTTACACATTATTATATTCATTCATATGATCTATCCTCATCGATACCGGTTTATGGTTTTGCTACCACGATTACACGGGCAGAGAGAGCTACGGCTAGAGTTGCGTCAGCATGAGCTCGTCACAGATGAGGACTGACCAGGGCGTGATTCCAGGGACACACGATTGCATAGATGTATCGTCCTATTGTGTTTTCGCGCTACGAACGTTTGATGGATCGCTTTTACAAGATTTCTCGGACGTGTAAATCAGCACCAGAGGATTGGGCCACTGCTAGAGGCCAGCCAAAATGTGATGACGGTCGATGCACCGATTTTTTTGATGATTGAGGCACTGTTCAGCGTGCGGACGAATGATTCAGTTGTTACTGCGACTGACGAGATGTCGCCCAGATGTTTGAAGCTAATAACGTCGCACGAGTTGTACTTAGAGAATGATAGAAGATCGCTACTCACCCAAGGAGGAATGACTAGAACATGTGATTCGTTGCCTACCCCGATGCGAAGTCATCAGATTGATTGATTCCAGCTAGAGACGACTTCACGCAGGTACGTTAAGAGTCGATAGAAAACAATCGAATGTCAGAAACCCATTTTCCAAGTTTAAAGTATTCGGAAAAACATGCAAGTATTTCCGTGGAGCCTCTAAAAGAATAAAATCCTAACTCGACATAATGACCATGAGAATGCTCTGAAACCTTAGGGTTTACAGCAGTTCAGCGGTGCCATTAATGAGGCTTGGGTTTTCCCTTCTACGGCTGGTCTATAAGTGCTATGGCATGTACTAGAATACTATTAAACTGTACTCAAGATGTTGAGCTCTTGGGGGATTACGGAACTTTGACGAATCAATCAAAAGGTTCGACGTCATTCGGATATCATATGATGGGATACATTGCTTGGGAGACTCCAGATACGAGTATAGCCGTTGGAGCGCAGTCCACGCAGCCACGACGAGACGAGTCCGAATCAGTCGATATTAGAGAAAAGTGGAGTAAGAGGTTCGTACAAGATATTGATGAGATGACATTCCACTCCGCTGACATCAGAGATGTGATACGCATGCAGAGGCGTTGTATATGTAAATACCTTCCAGAAGGAGTCGCGATGAGTATGCAGCCGTTCCGGAACCAGAAATAGATTTAGTAAAGGGTGATAACTTCCGGGCAGTTTGGCAGAAACAAGATTTGGGGGAGATATCGACAGAACCTTTCTGGAATACTATACGAGAAGACTTGGACCCAGGATCGGTCATATTACGCACACCTAGTAGGCCAGAGTTCGGCATTATCGACAAGATGTGTTATGAGTGACCATGACAGTTGGCCAGTGATCTATAGAGGATGTGCTAGAGCGGGACTATTTCTGCCAACTTTGATTTCGGCATTTTAGGCCATTTATTTGCATGACTGAGATTTTGTGCACCACAGTTGCACTTGACTTTGATTTGATGTCATTCGAGATGCTGATTTTGATTTCATACCTATGGTATCCATGTGATTTGAGTGGTGTTTTCGGTATAGTCTTCATGCACTTTTAGTATTTTGATTCGAGTTTGTGCATGCCGATGCACATGGTTGTGAGATTATATACCGCGGTGTACCTGATTTGGATTGAGGTTTATTGTATACCGTCGATTTCGATTATGATATTGATGTTGATTTCATGCACCCTGTGCACTTGATTTGGATTCTTGCGCATACTTGGGCGCTTGATGCGATTTTGGTGCACGCCAGATGCACTAAATCGATATTCTTCGTGCATATCAGATATACCTGATATTACTGTCAGGCACACCCATTGCCCTTGACAGGTGTTTTCGTGCACATCCATTGCACTTAGATTTTGTTCTGTGCACATGTATGGCACATTTATTGATTTCAATTTCCGTGCGCACCAGACGCACGTGGCATTCTTATGCACATTTTGGGATTGATTTCCTTGAGCAATATGTTTTATGATATTTACTATTTAGTATAGTTGCTGAGCAGGACTAGTCAGAGAACAATACCTGAATATATTTTTGCATGCATTGATAGTTATAAAAGGGATCTCCAAAAAAAGGAGCTATAGTCTCAGTATTTATCTACGTGTCCGAGCTGACAAGAGACATTTTACAAAGGAAACTCTTCTAAATTATTTTCAAAATGGAGGGACGTGTATGTTAAACAAAGAATATATATATATATAGTTATTTTCTTACAATAGACGTCCGCCACTGTGCAGTGATACGCACATCGCACGACTACTTGAAAGGGTTTAGCATGCATTTCTTTCAGATGTTTTAATGATGTATATCATGTTGGTTTTCGTATTGGGCTTTGACATTGGTGTTTTCGCCATAACTCCGATGATTGTAGGATGTTTGACGGAGTTTTGATTTTTGGTTTATATACTCATTTTTCATGCACACGCATTGCACTACGATGTGTTTTATGTATTTATGATTTCCGAGCCCCAACGACTTGATCATTTTACTGAAATGTTTTAGTATTTGAGAGGTTTAAATTTAAATTTAGGGACCGAGTTTTCTTTAAGGGGGAAAGACTGTAACATTTCAGAAAAATAAAATATTATTTTTGGGAATTTATAAAATTAAATAATAAATATTATGAATATTTTGATAATGCGGTATAATTAAATACCGATAAATTAGAAAATATTTGGAAAATTATAGGAAATTCTGAAATGAGGGTGTTCTATGTGATTAAGGCAAATTATGAATTTTTATAACTAATTATATTCCATTTTAATGCTAATCGCGATTAAATATCGCTAATCGTGTATTAAGCTTGTTTTGTGCATGTGACATGCACCAAGTCATTTTTTCTCATTTGCTATATTTTCCTACCATGGTCTTTTCTTATTTTTCATGCATGCTTTGTTTTAAATGAAAAGAGAAGAAAAGATAATGAAAAAGGAAAAGAAAAGAAAATGAAAAAGGAAAAGGATAAAATATATAGGTATGGGCATGAGAGAGAGAGATGAGGGGTCATTTGACCTTAGCTCCATTGTTTCCCTCTTTATTTTCTCATCACTCTCACTTCCTCCCTCTCCCATGGCTGCTGCCCTCTCCCCCTCCCCCCTCTACCTCCTCACTTCACCACTAAAAACTCATCAAAACTCCATCTCCACTTCACAAAAAACATGCACAAGCTTCTCACAAACACTTTGGACCAAGAAAAATTGGATTTTGAAGACTTAGGGCAACTCAAGAATTTTCTTGAGTTGCCAAATGAGGTAATTCTTTCATCTTTAGTGTAGAATTTCATTCACTTTAGCACCTATATTAGTTTAGAATCGATTAAGTGTTGTTTAGTGAACTTTGAAAATTCCAAGTTAGGGTTTTGATGAAATCTTGAGTAGTGAAGTGAAATTGAGGTTAGTAGAGGCCTTGCAACCCCTGTAGTGATTGTTTATTGGACTAAACCTGAGAGTACACCCCCAATTCACAAACTTAGAAATCCTCGATATCGGATTTTATGGATTCTGTGAGGATATATTGATATTTGCTATCACCCGGGACACCTGAGAAATATTTAGCAAGCATAGTGATGTGTGCAGGTGACCAGAAGACTGCCACTGAAACCCTAGTACCTAATTCATTACCATGGCCGCAGATTTATTCGTATTGGCCGCAAATTGCGGCCATGTTGGGATGAAAACTTATGATTTTTGGTCTGTGGCATTGTTGTCCGATATCTAAGGTAACCCCATATGCAAAATTTGCTAATTTTACCTGAGACAAAATCTGGAGGTGGTTTTCCCTAGTTGTTGTTTCCGTATTTTACGATTCTGAGACTTTAGTTTTTGTATTTGGTTTAAATTCCGTCGTGTGGCGTTCGAACGTCAAAGACGAGGGTTATTTGGTTGTGTTTTGTATGCGTAAACTATAGGTTTTGACCTTTGTGTGATTCATGCGACATTTTGGTTTTCGTGCGTGATTTCCGTTTACGATACTATATGTGTATATATGTAGGTACCCCCACGTGGACTTCGGACGATGAAGAAGAGGATGGCGACATCGACTTCGGCGAGAAAGATCAAGGTGAGTAGATATATATATCTACGGGGGAAGTCGGGTAGATGGCGTATAGCACCCCCACAGTTCATTGGTAGTATACTATATATATTGTATATGAATTTGTATTATGTGAGACTAAATGATTATCGAGATAGATCTTAGAAGATCATAAGTTTAATTTTAGTAATTGGTTGATAGTGTCGTAGTTAGTTTCTTAGTTGCGAACCCTAGAATAAGGTTTACATACACGTGCACGCACGCACACGCTTACATTTTATTTACTTGTGCGCATATGGGGATATGTATATATATACATATACACACATACACATAGGTATGGGACTATGTGTGTGTGTGTGTGTGTGTGTGTATATACATGGATGATGAGGATAGTACATGGTATTTGGAGATGAGTCGATGAGATTGGGCATGATGCCATGAGATTCAGTGATGTGATTTGATTCGTATTATGAGATACGACATGATGTTATAGCGGGTCCTTAGGCAATGTGTTTTCATACACACGTATATATATTGTAGATGGTATCAGTATGTACTAGACTTAGATCAGTACCCCTAATACATGATATGATGATAAGGGTACCAGATGAATAATGAGGTAAATGTGATATTCGACCCGTACCCAGATTGGGATGACGTACGATGGATTTAACGTATGAGCTATATATTGATGATAGATCCACACTCTTGACTCGAGAATGTCATATTATATATTGTATCGTACATGATACTATTGAGGCGGGATCACCGATTATATATATATATATATATATCGACTCAGACTTAGGTGGTTTCCTTACCCCTTTCGATTAGCCTGTTAGTTTAGTCCTGTAGTTTATTTGTAGATGTTAGACTAGACTCGAGTCATACCTATTTTAAAACTAACGAATCGTGAGTATTTTAAAGACAGGACAAGGGATTCTACGGATATTTTAAAGGACGTACTTTTTCTTAAAAATACCGTAGTCCCTATTTACTAAACACCACGATTCGTGTTATTTCAAATGTTAAAACTGTATGACTCATGTATAGTAATTTATATTCTTTATTGCTGCGTTTACCATTCATTTTCCGCATATTCTATTATTCGCATCGCATTGCATGCTTATCTGTGCTTTAGTAATTATTGTGAAACACATACAGTCAGGGCACCAGCACCATTACCGATGATGCATATGCTCCACGTACACCTGCTTGCTGGCTCACACACATCATCATCGGTAATTGCCATATCACGTACACATTGGAAAATACTACTTCATTGGTATAAAATGTTAACTGATAGTTTCGACATGGTACTAGTGAGCTTGCTTTTATATGATAGTTTAGACATTGCATTTATTACTGTGATTTTCATGTTTATTTATATATTCATTGCCATGATATTATGAGCCAGTCCGAATTGCCGGAGCCCAATATTATGAAATTCATTATTTATTTACCCTTGAGATTTGGATTTCAGATTTCCATGAGATTTCTGGATTTGGAGAAACCGCAATGTTTTATAGACTGATTATCGTTTTAAAATGAAAGTTGCGGTTTTGTCATGATATGATATGAGATATGTCCACCATGAGTTTTCTCGGCTCTTGAGCGATATCATACACCCGATTCGAGGAGGAGGAGAAACCGTCTGTGGGTGCATGGTGGACCCGGAGCGGTACCCCGGAGCGAGAAGGTCGCAGATGATGGGGTTGAGCCTGTGACAGGGAAGCACTAATGACCGGTGATTTTATTGTGACTCGACAGATATCCGGAGGATACCGATCGGAGTACAGGCCAGTCCGGATAGCCGGAGCCTGAGGTTTTGAGATTTGTTGATATGGGCCAGTCCGGATAGCCGGAACCCTAGATATTGAGATTCGAGGTTGCAGACCAGTCCGGATTACCGGAGCCTGAGATATTGAGATATTGGGATTTATGTTTTGTGTTGATACTTGACACTGATTTCATGTTGATTTCATTGATGATACCTCGATATATAAATATACAGAAATCTCATTAAATAAAGAAAACAGTTGTCACATTCATGATGCATTCTATTTTTATTATATTGTATTCATACCTCATATTTATGATACGTTTCTACCTGAGGCACTGACACGAGCACTTGGTATTACATTTATGTATAAATATTTACCCTTGCCACCTTATCATGCTTCAGGTTTTATCATAGTGAGAATATATATTACTGATCGTATTGACCTAGGATTGAGTCATACATACGATTTCTGCTCGGTGATGTTTTCTACTCACGAGTTGGCAACTCACCCCCGTTATGCCACAATTTATTGCAGGTTTTGCCGTACAGCTTTCGTTGCGGCTTTGCTGGCACACTGCTTCTTTCTGGGGATTTCCTTGGTAGGTGGGTTCACTTGCATCGTGAGCACCATTGTATTTTATTTATATTCAGTTGTATCTAGTAACTCCATCAACCAGACTTGTATATTTATTTCAGACTTAGAAAACCAGTTGTTTATTCTTTCGACCTTAGAGTCGCGCGTTGTATTATTATGGGTTTTCTTAATGTTTTGAGTTCACTTTTGAGTTTTGATCCTCGCCCTTGGCGTTGTATATTATATTGCTTGCATGGTTGTGACCGTCAATTAACGATGAGCTAGCTCCCGTTTGGGGATGCCTTTATTCATATTATGCATGTTGTACCCCTTTTGGGGCTAATATTTATAAAGGAAACTCTGCCAAAATTTTCAGAAAAGACATGAGGTTTTAAAAAAATGCATACTTCGGCTTATGTTATTAAAACCACTTGCTTTAAAAATAAGTTTTCTTCACTTCTTCTTTAAAATGGTTTAGATTTTTGGGATTTTGGCTTACTTGAATTAGATAGGGTCCTATAGACTTCATATGATTCATGTGTCAGTCACGTGCCATTTTCGAGTCGTGACAGAACCCCACCTGACCTATTTTGGCCGGCGAGAACATGGAAAAATCCGGCGAGCTCGGCTTTTGGGGGACTGGGGAGTTGAGTTTTTTAGGGTAGCTGTCTGCTGTGGTTTTAGGGTGTTTGGTACTGCTAGATTTTTAGGTTGTGACAGTATGTAAAATCTGGGATCGATTAGCTAGTTTTTAGTGTTTTGACGACGCGCGTTACGATCGATCCGACGTAGTTTTAGTGTTTCGGGTAGTTTGCTGCCGTGAATCTGTTTTGGTGATGTCGCCATACACGTTAGCCACTAAGCAAACACTTAAGAGGTTGTTGGAATCGGTGCGTCGATTTAAACATAATTGTACGTATTATGGGTCGATTTCTAAGTGCACTTGCTATATTTGTGTGATTTTAGGGGAAAATGTGGGGACTTCGGACGCTGCGAAAAAAGGGAAGCAGGTGGTCGGATTTTCTTAGCTCGAGATCACCGGTGAGTAGATTTAACATCTACGGGGAAATCGCCCGTATGGCGTTATGCGTCAGGGCTTGAAATGACATTATAGCTGCATGTTTATATTCATATATGTTAATTATGCATGAGCATCATTACATACCATTACTTGTTGTACCTTGACCTAGTACCTAGTGGAAACTGCACCATTACTGACGGTTCATGTTGCACGAGCACTAAATTGTATGCTACACCCACACCGTCAATAATTGTCATGACACGCACAACCTATACACATATATGGTATTGTATTGTTATTGATATTGATACATTGATTCTTGTTCTATTGCGCTTATGAAATGCATCGTGCATACATAGCTACATGTACACCCTTATATGATGTTGCATTCGATTTTGGAGAAAATGGGAACCGCATGATATATTTAAAAACGGGATTCATTTAAAATAGCGGTTTTTCCTTGATATGCTCATATTACGGTTTTATGTTGCATATATCATATTTCATGGATTTACGCATTGAGATACGGATTTCATGTGATTTATGGATTTGAGAACCGTGATATTATTTCAAGAAAGTATGCATTGTTTTGAAAACCCGGTTTCTCTTGATATGATATTTCAGTGCGTCTACCATGCGTTTTCTCGGTTCTGAGACGTGTGATAGAAACCCAATTCGAGGAGCTGGATGATCCGTTCGGGTTCATGGTGGACCCGGTATGGTATCCCGGGGCAAGAAAGGGATGTTGTGCAGTAGACGATGAGCCTGGCAGAGGGACTATTACCTACCGGTGATTGGTTGGACGTGGCGGTTATCCAGAGGATACCGACCGGAGTCGAGAGATGGATATGGGCCGATCCGGACTGACGGAGCTTGTGGGCCGATCCGGACTGACGGAGCCCGATATATTTGGATTTGCGTGTCGATGTTGAACATGAGTATTTCATGATGTTTTCGAGTGCCGATATTGGGCACTCAGGTTCCATGAGATTTACAGATATGAGGGCCGATCAGAGTGACGGCGCCTGAGCTATTAGGATTTAGGGTGTTGTTGATGGACACTGGTTTTTCTATGATGATGATTCGTTGATAATGACATGTTTTATCCCATTCCCAGCATTCATTGATATGCATTGCTTCATGTATTTGTAGTACCTGATAGAGTACCTTTTATGATTGTTGCATATCCATATAATATATTGATACTATCAGATTGCATGTGATAGAGTATCGCAGTACGTGCATACCTGCAATTACCTGTATGATATTACTTACTATTCACGAGTTGGCAACTCACCCCCATTGTGCCACAGTGTTTTACAGGTTGACCCTCAGAGTAGTCGTGATAGGGCTATCTTATTGTATCTTTTTGCAGCGGATACCGCTACGGTTGGCTGTAAGCCGTTTTGCTATAGGTGGGTTTTGCGGTTATCCATTTACATTCATTGTATATCTCCCATTGTATCTAGTACTCTCCATCTACCATTTCATGTATTGACTTAGAGACGAGTTGTGAGGACGATATTGTATATTTTGTGACTCTGGGTGTCGAGCTCGTATGAGCCGGCTTTTATTATGCAGTTTTATCTTTTATGTTGTTTTTCACTTATATTGTCCATTTCTTCGCTACGGCGTCGTATATATGCTTGTGGTGGTTGTTTCCGTCTTTGGGCGTGATTTTCTCCCGTTTGGGAATGCTTTATTTATATCATATGTTGCTTTACTTATATCTTATGTTGTACCCGTTTCGGGTCCAGTTTTTCAAAGGAGGTACTGCCGAAATTTTTAAGAAAATAAATTTAAACTTTAAAGATTTTTTACTTGAAATTTCCAAATGTTTTTAACAATGTTTTTATCACTTACTATTTTTTATGGTTTAGATTTCTGGGTTTTTGGCTTACTTAAATTGCGTTACGCCTGTTGACGTTACGTGGTTTAAGTGCCGGTCATGTGCCAAAATTTGAGTCGTGACATACATCCATATTATTATCTTGATTAAGGCGTAACACGGTCGCTACCTGGAGAGAGAGAGAAGAAAACATTTCAGCGTGCGCTCTTGCAAGATTAGATTGGTTATTATCTTATCTAATCAGGATGGCTCCCACTGTTTTTATCAAATCTTTCTTCAATCTCTAAAAGGTAAGATTAGCCAGGATTAATTACACCCTACAAGTTCGCCAATCGGTCAGTCAGGAAGGTATTGGTACTCTGAGGGAGTCTCCCCGTGCTTTCGTATGGAACTAATTAAATAATCTTGTTTCCGCAGGGGAAAACCCCGTTAATACCTTTCTTAGACACCTACTGGATCAGCTAATTGTAAAGTGGAAAACTTTCGCAGGAGTAACACTTACTCGTAGTGAGTATCAGGATCCAACTATCATATAAAAGGTATACAATCTCATTGCAAATATCAACACTTGAAATTCCCAATATCTGTTTTTAACCCTAGCAACTTATGACCTTGGCTATGGTCAACAAATCATAAGCACTAGTCAAGTTCAACCCATCATTTTATGATTGAATTAAACACACCCGCACGACCCTTGGCTATGGTTAATAAGGCCGTACGACTACCATAATCCAATCGCATCATATGCGGAAGATAAGAACTAATCAGCTACCGAACACTACGCCTTGACAAGGTCAACAAACACAGCATGAATACTAAATAGCACTTATCTGAAACGATAGAGGGCTACGACTGGTTTTGAAGAAAACCTTTAACGTAATGAACTTCATATCGTTGTATAATCTAGTGATTTGAAAAGGAGTGGTTTAAGCTCCGCTTTAAAATCGAGTAGTTTTCAAAACAAACCGAGTGGGTTGTAGCATATGCTAGTTTTGCTAAAGAGGTCATTCCCGGTGAAGAAATCTAGGCTCTTTCCTCACCGAATGAGGTGCTGGATTTTCATAATGGAATACCGCTATGCAAAGCAAGAACTAGAGCTATCTTTTTGAAAATTTTGATTCTACAACATCTTTAGGTTTCTTTTCTTTTCATTAATCTCATTAATGATGTCCCATCATTTATGTTTCCTAAACATCACAGAAGAAACAAAAATAAAACATACATATATGCCATCCGCATTCGCCACAGGGACTCGGGTCTTCACCTTAAGATTACTTAACTTACGGCGGGCGGAGTTAGGACTAGCGCGGATGCAAAATATAAATAGTGACTACTAATATATCATATATATATAAGTAGCATTCGTCTCACGCGGTTATATGATCACATCATATCACAGAAACAGCAGAAGCAAACATATGAAATATAGAATATATTAGGAGGTCCATGTTTTAGATTAAGACAGTAATGAAAAAATACGGATTCCATGGTCGTGATGAATAACTAAGTCCCCATCCCTAGACCCCTATGAGAGCAGCAAGCAACCCTACCAATTCTAGAGTTAGGCGACCGGTCTCGACTCCTTGAGATGGCCTCCACTGGACTCCAGAACCCGGTTACTTGTGCTCCCCGCCTTGGGTCTATCCTAATGCGGAAAAGTAAATAATATACATCAATGGAGACAACAATCTCAACCCGGAAGTGTCCCAATAAAAGAATATTACATACAAATTTGTACATGAATGAAAATTGAAAAACTCTCATCTCATGCAAAACCCCCGCGACTATTCAATCACGACGATCCAATATAACATATCAGCAGCAACACAATAACATCGCATGTCATCAACGTAAGTAAATATCGTATTCCTAATGTCGTTGACGTATAGCAACAAGATTGGGGATATAGCCATATTTTACACTTACGGTCGCAGAAAAGATATGAAAACTACAATAATTAGAATCCGCATCATCTTTAGACATCATAAACCCGGATTATCTTATATTCCAGATTTCATGCCTAACCTTATAAACCTTACATTTAAGTCTCGAATTGAAAACACTTTTCAAAAACAAGTCGGGTAATTCAATAAGATTCCCGATTAAAATGATCGAAAGCTCGTCGGGAACTTTAGTAGATGGTCGCACCCCCGATGCCGTCAACGAAGTGCACTTGGGCGGAACACCGTGGCCGCGAGCACCCGACTGGATGCTTTTAGCCATGGGGTTCACCTATAGTCACTTGGTCTGGGCTATGGGGCGTGGTTGTCTAGTAGTGTCTCCCGGCGAGTGTTCGCAAACAATACGAGATTGCGACGGAGTTTCGATCCGAATCGAAACTCCGTGGCAATCCATCAAATGAGACTAAAACATGAGATTTACAAATCATTAACTAGTTTTCACAAAACCAATCAATGTGGATTCCAAAAATTGTATCACATATCTAAAGCTATCTAGACAATGTTAAACATTTCGATCGATATTTCAAACAATACCGATTCACAGAAACCTAAACAACTTAAGCCTCATCAAAAATACCCAGAAAGCCAGAAATGTCATAATGAAGCAGCAGAAGAAATACGAGTCCACAACTCCTCATGTTGGCAGCGGAACCACGGCCAAAACATGGTTTAGGCGACGGTTTCACGGCCACATTAAGGAGTTATGCCCTCGTACTTCTTGGGGCTCCTATAAAATTACCTACATGATTTTCTGAGAATTTTTAATCTGTAAAATTTCAACGTTTGAAAAATTGGAAAGAAACTACCCAAAATCGGTATTTTAAACTTTGATAGAACACTTTAACGTCGTCTAGTCTTTGCCTAAGTCTCTAGCTTGGCTCTGATACTATGAAAGTATGTCTTAGCACCTCTACTAAGTTTCTACAAGCATCAAGTATCCAATTTTAAAAAATCTAGAGTGCTAAGCAATACTAACCTAGAATCTAACTAGAGAATTAGGGTTTATGAGTAAGCAAACAAGTTCTACACTAAGTGATGGAAGTTTACAATCTTTGTAGACCGGTCCTTCACTTCTAAACCTCTAAGTAGTAGTCCCTAGAATTCTTCTTTGACTCCACTTGAGAAAGGATCGAGCTTGCTTGTTGTCTTCGAGGCCGAAGATGATCCACCTTGAAGTCTCTCTAACTCAAGCTCACTCTTCACTAATCAAAGTATTAGTGAAGCAAACAAGCTATACTAAAGGGCTAGGATAGTGTAGGTTGATAAAGTAGGAATTTTGCTCACTAGATATTTTTTTCTCTTTTCTTTTATCTAACTCAAGAAAAACCCTAGAGAGTGTATGAGAAGGAGATGAACTTGGATGATAGAATGAGGTTCAATGAACCATCTCACAAGAGATAAGAATGAGATTGGAATGATTAAATATCTTGAGAATAAAACAAGAAGTAGAGATGGGTCATGGCTTCTCAATACTTCTCCAAGCATCCAAAGCCATGACTCGCTCTCTTTTCTTGTCTTTTCTACAAAATATAAATCATTGCCATTCTCATTTAATCTTGTGTGATTTTTATACACCCATGTTCCTTGTATCATCAACCATGATACAAATCCAAAATACATATATATAAATATATATATATATCTCTCACACACACACACATATATATAAATGTATGTAAAGAGATGAATATCTTAAGTGAGCAATAATATTAGTTAATATATATAAATATATAAAATATATAAATACATATCAAATTATTAAATCAACACTTGATTCAATAATCCGGTTATATCATATATAACCGACTAATATCATATATATATGTATATCACATTATTAAATCAACACTTGATTCAATAATCCGGTCATATCACATATAACCGACTAATATTTGATATTCGATATTAAATCAATACTTGATTCAATAATCCGGTCATATCATATATAACCGGCCAATATCAAATACATATACATAAATCAAATCATTGAATCAACACTTGATTCAATAATCCGGTTATATCACATATAACCTAACCGATATCAAATATCGTGAGATTAGAATACGGTATCACATACTCGTATTTAATCAAGCTCCCGCACATATCTCCATATGTTCCCTACTTCATTTCGCTTGAGCTGGAAAACCTCTGTGTGGGACTCTAAAGACTCGTCAATACGCCAGCAGTAAGTAATGATCACATCAGATACCCACAAGCCATCACAATACTAGCTGGACGTAACGGCTACCCAGGTATTGAGCGAATAGAAGATCAACAAGCAAGCTTGTCCAAACTCCCGTAAACCCTATAAGCAACACTTACCGTACAGTCCGGTCTCTTCGTATGATCGAGTCTGGGGGTGGAATCGTCAGACCCCGGTAACTTGATAAGTCATGTCGATGTGTGGCATATAACCTTTCGAGAAACTACTGATAACACTTACCAGTAAATCTCATCAGCCCTGACCAGGGACATGCTGTTATAGCCAATCAAGCATAGCGCAACATCAACTCCTAATACCGGGAGAGATGAAACCCCTCCTATCGCTCATTGCCTCCATGTAACTCGGGACTGTACCTAAAATTCACCTGGTTGCATAACTTCTTTGAGCTGTGGTGGGGAGGAAATCAAAGCATAGTGGGAACCACACAAGACACTATGATGATCTCGGGTCTACAGACTGACCTGTACAAGTGTCACCAGAGAATTGCTATCTGACGATAGGTATGGTACCATATAGGAGTTCTTGGCGATTCCTGTTCGGTGTACCCATTCTCTAATGAGCACCTGTGTACAATCTTTGATGTCAAAAACCAATGGTTGTGGAATCAACCATCACCCTATATAAGGTCAAGAAACATACACACCAGTCTACTCTGGAATACCGATGCCTTGTCTCGATATTCTCTCGGCTAGGAACTGTTAAAGGATGTGCATGTGGACTACACAAGCCCTACTAGTATGATCTGCATCATGGTCCTGGTAGTCAAGCCTACATCCTAAGGGCTGTTAGTTATATGTATGCCCTAGAGGCCATTACTGTACATGCGATGTATATTGTAGTGGGTGCTTGGACATATATAGGGAGGACTTTCTTGCTCGACATGATAGTATGCTATCTGGTTGCTCTTTATCTTAACATGTACACTAATTGTCTGTCTGTTATATGTTGATAAAGCCCTTAGGATGAGTACTTGACTACCAGGATTATGATGCAGATCATACTAGTGTAGACAGGGTAGTCAATAAGTACATCCTTCAAATGTTCCTAGTCGTGGGAGTATCGAGACAGGGCATCGATACTCCAGAGTAGACTAGCGTAAACGCTTCTCAACCCATATGATGGGTGATGGATGATCTCATATCCATTGGTGTTTGACATCAGAGAATGTATACGGGTGCTCAGTGGAGACTGGGTACACTGAACGGACTCGCCGTGAACTCCTAGATGGTATTATACCTATCGTCGGATAGCAGTTCTCTGGTGATACTGGTACAGGTTAGTCTGTAGACCCGAGATCGTCATAGAGTCTTGTGTGATTCCCACTGTGCTTTGATTTCCACCATACCACGGTCATAAGATCGTGCAAAAAAAGTGGTTTTTGGGTACAGTCCCGAGCCACATGGAGGCAATGAGCGATAGGAGGGGTTTCGTCTCTCACGGTATTGGGAGTTGATGTTGCGCTATGCTCGATTGGTCATAACAGGAAATCCCTGGCCAGGGTTGCTGAGATTTACTGGTAAGTGTTACCAGTAGTTTCTCGAACCGTTATGGACCTTACATCGGCATGACTTATCAGGCTATTGGGGTCTGACGCTATACCACCCCCAGGCTGTGATATGCGACATATCAGACGAAGAGACCGGACTGTACAGTAGTGTTACTGATTGGATTCGCAGGAGTACAAGCAGGCTTGCTTGTTGATCATCTGATCGCTCAATACCCGGGTGGCCGTTACGTTTAGCAAACCGCTTGCAGCTTGTGGGTGTTTGATATGATCATCACCTACTGCCGGTGTATTGACGAGTCTTTAGAGCCCTACACAGAGGTTTCTTGATTCATGCGAAACGGAGTAGGAGCACATATGTGATATATGCGGGACCGAGATTAATGCGAGTATGTGATACCGCATTCTATGCCCGCGATATATGACATTCGTCGCTTATATGTGATATAGCCAAGTTATCGGATCAAGTGTTGATTCGATAAGTTGTTACATTTGATATTAGTCAGTTATATGTAATATAGCCGGATTATTAAATCAAGTGTTGATTTAATAATTTAATATATAATTATATATTTGATATGTTACATTACATTAACTAATATTAGCTCGCTTAAGTATTCATTTTTCTCACTTATGATACATTGATATATATATGATATATGTTAAATGTATTGTTTCATTTTGCACAAAATATATATGTGATATATATTGTTGTGTCATGCTAGGTTACACATGCAACATGTATGTATGAGACTCACACCATGCTAGGTTAATGATTAGGGTTTTATTTGTTTTAAGTAATTCAAACAACTTGGATAATTAGTCATGGTTGAGCTTGGATGGAAGCTAGTAGAACATTGACTAAGTCCACTTGTTAGTCTAGCTTAAGATATTTGTTAACCCAACCCTTAACTTATAGCTATGGTTTAGTCTCTATAATGGTTAGTGCATGACATACACTCACCATGGTTGCATTTCTAACCTCATGAGTTCATTCATCTCTTCATCACTTCTTCTTCTTCCTCACTTGAGAAAAAGCTTGCTAGTTTTTTCTAAGTGATGAAACCTTGTAAGAAAAATAAAACTAAAGAGAGCCCACTTCCTACTTCATCATCCTTTACTATTAGCCATTTAGTTTAGGGTGTTTGCTTCACTAATCTCACCATTAGTGAAGAGGTAGGATGAGCTCGAGTCTCCTCGACGTAGATCATCTTCGGCTCGAAGATATTGAGAAAGCTTGTTCCGTACATCTCGTGGAGCCTTTCTAAAGTCCGAGAAGTTCACTACTTGGAGCGAAAAGACTACTACACGGAGCATTTGAAGTGAATGACCGGTCTACAAAGGTTGTATTCCTTCTTCTCTTTAGTTTGTAAAGAGTTTACAATCTAGAAAACCCTAAGTCTCTAGTTCGATCCTCGTTCGGGTTCTTTAGCTCTCTAGAAAATTTTGAAATGGCATGTTCAATGCCCTAGTAAACACCGTGAGGTTGCTAAGGAACCTTACAGTGGTATCTGAGCCAAGCTAGAGCATTAGACGTTGTCTAGACGAAGTTAGAATTCCGATCGAAACCCAAAAACCCAAAACGGACCCCTTCTCTGGAAATTTTTCCAAAAGTTGGATTTTTCCATGTTAAAAATATTCAGAAAAACATGCAGGGAATTCTATGGACACACCTGAAGAACGAAACCCTAACTCGTCAAAGTGACCGCGGATCCGCGGTCAAAACATGGTTTTGGCGGCGGATCCGCGGCGCCACTTGAAAGGCTTGGGTCAAGCCTTCAACTGTAGGTCCGTAGGTACTGTGTTATGTCTCTGGTTAACTTTAACCGTGCTCAAGTGTTGAGCTTTCTGGGAAATTTAGGAATTTGTTGATTCGATCGAATTGTTTAAACTTCGCCTAGCTTTCGGAGATTGTGATATAATATTTGGAATCCACAAAATTAGTTATGAGATAACTAGTTTGAATTTTATAAATTGAGCAGTTTAGTCTCATTTGATCGGTTGCCACGGGATTTTGATATTGATCAAAAGTCCATCACAATTACGTAATGTACGCGGATACTCGTCGGGTAACCTTACTAGATAGCCATGCCCCATAGCCCCGACCAAGTGACTGTAGGAGAACCCAGTCGCCAAAAGCATCCGTTCGGGTGCTCGTGGCAGCGGTGTTCCGCCTTAGTGCACTTCGTCAACGGCATCAGGGGGTGCGGCCGTCTAATAAAGTTTCCGACGAGCATTCAATCAGGTTATCGGGAATCTTGCTGAATTACCCGACAGGCTATTGGAAAGTGTTTTTCAATATCGAGACTAAAATGCGGGGTTTATAATTGTTAGGCATGTGGTGTCTAAGGAATTCATATGGTTAGGCATGAATCCAAAGTATGTGATACGTTGGGTTTATGATGTCTAAGGTGGTTGCGGATTCCAACTGTTGTAGTTTTTCACTTTCTTTTCTGCGACCGTAAGTGTAATATGTGGTGTATCATCGGTTTCGGTGCTATAAGTCAACGACAACTGGGATACGCATATTTACTTACGTTGATGACATGTGATGTTATGTGTTGCTGTGATATGTTATATTAGATCGTCGTGTTTTGAATAGCCGGGGGTTTTTATGTGAGATGAGAGTTTTTTATTTTCATTCATGTAAAAGCTTGTATGTAATATTCTTTTATTGGGGCACTTCCGGGTTAAGGATGATGTCACCATTGATGTATATTATTTACTTTTCCTCGTTAGGATAGACCCAAGGCGGGGAGCACAAGTAACCGGGTTCTGGGTTGTAGTGGGAGACCATCTCGAGGAGTCGAGACTGGGTCTCCTAACTCTAGAATTGGTAGGGTTGATTGCCGCTCTCGTAAGGGTCTAGGGATGTGGGTTTGGCTATTCATCGCGACCGTGGAATCCGTATTTTTTATTGGCTTATTTAAAACACGGAATTCCTAGTATATCCAATATTTCATATATGTTCTTCTGCTGCTGATAGTTTGTGATGTGATCACTTGATATGTTCTGAGACGAATGCCTATATTATATATATGAGATATAATAAATATTGATGCTTTCGTCTCTTATGTGATGCTTGGGAAGCATAAAATTGATGGGACTTCATTAATGAGATTAATGAAAGAAATAAAAGAAACCTACAAGATGTTGTAGAAACTTGTTTTAAAAACCGGTAGCTCTAGTTCTTGCTTTGCATAGCGGTATTCCTTATAGAATATCCAGCACCTTATTCGGTAAGGAAAGAGCCGAGATCCCTTCACCAGGAGTGACCTCTTTAGCGAAACTAGTAGATGCTACAAACACGGTTTGTCTTTTGATTGCTTTTATGGTTTTTTCTTTGCATAGTGGTATTTGTGAAATATCCTACACCTTATTCGATAAGGAAAGGCCGAGATCCCTTCACCGGGAGTGACCTCTTTAGAGGAACTAGTAAAAACCTCAAAAACACTCCTTTTAAAATTCACTCAATTCTACAACGATATCAAGTTCATTACGCAAAGGGTTTTCTTAAAAACCTGTCGTAGCCCTCTGTCATTTCAGATAAGTAGTATTTAGTATTCGTGCTACGTTTGTTGACATCTGTCAAGGCGTAGTGTGCGGTAGCTGATTAGTTCTTATCCGCAAAACATATGATGCGATTGGATTAGAGTAGTCGTACGACCTTGTTGACCTCTGTCAAGGATCGTGCGGGTGGGTTTATTTCAATCAAGAAATGATGGGTTGAACTTGACATGCAGCCTATGGTTTGTTGACCTCTGTCAAGATCATAGGACGCTGGGGGCAAAATACTATCGGGAATTTCAAGTGTTGAAATTTGCAATGAGATTGCATACATTCTATGAGATAGTTGGATACCGATACCCACTGCGAGTAAGAGTTACTCCTGGGAGAGTTTTACACATTACAATTAGCCGATCAAGTAGGTGTCTAGAAAGATGTTAACGGGGTTATGCCTCTGGGAAAACGAGGTTTATTTTAATTAGGTCCGTGCGAAAGCACGGGAAACCTCCCTCAAAGTACCGACACTGGCCTGGCCGAAAGATTGACGAACTTGTAGGGTGTAATTAATCCCAGCTAGTCTTACCTTTTAGGGTTTGAAGGAAGATTTGACTAAAACAGTAGGAGCCATCCTGATTAGATAAATTAATAACCAATCTAATTTTGCAAGAGCGCACGCAGAGTGTTTTCTTCTCTCTCTCTCCTGGTAGCGACCATGTCACACCTTAATCAAGATAATAATATGGATACATTGACCGAACATGCTTATTATATTGAGCTAAGGAACGTTGGTTCCGTTCTTTCTTATAATTGTTATAAGTCTGAGCAGGAAATAGGGGATTATCCTAATTTCCACGCGACCCGATCGAGGAATGAGCATGTTGATGCATCTTCTTCGGGTGTGTTCATTACCGAGAACTGTTTCTCAGTATTCTCTACGTCCTAAGTATGAGATACCGGATTAGGATCCTGTATATGTAATATGTTACATGGGCTACAGAAAGGTAGAGAACTGAGAATGGGTGATATGTCTCTAAGTGTTAGAGAATGGTACAATTGTTGCAGCCAAGTCTGTTGGCAGATATCACCTAGTATAAGATACATTGATTCTGAACAAATGTTATTAAATACCGAACCTGATATACAACATTACATCAGATTCTTTAATGAGATCAAAGAAGGATATAATTCTGTATAGGAGGATAATGTTGTGAACATTTTCCTAAATCAAGAGTTGATTCGATCAGGCACATTATATAATAGCATATACGTTCTAAATCAAACCACGGTTCAAACTATATAGAACACACACAAGAGAAGTAGTTTAGAAATGAACGAATCCTTCTTGTGATAATTGTAGACTAGGTCATATCAGTACGACACGACCAGCTAAGTTATATAAGGATGAATATGAGAATCTGTTTGAATTTTCATCTTATGATACTTGTCAGTCTTGTCTCAAAGATAAAATGACCAATACTCCGTTTACTGGAAACAGAGAAAGAGTTAGTGAACTCTTTGGACGAATGCATGATGATGTATGCAGTCCTATGTCTACAAATGCCAAGGCTGGTTCTTTGTACTTCATTATATTCATCGACTATCTCTCAGGACTCGGAAATATGTTCCTGTTAAAACACAAGTCTGAAACTTTTGAGAAATTCAAGGAATATAAGCTTGAAGTCGAAAAGCAAATGGGTAGAAGTATTAAAGTCCTTCGATATGATCGAGGAGGCGAATACTTGGGCATGGAGTTCCTAGATTATTTAAAGGAGAATGTGATTCTCTCTCGGCTTACTCCTTCAAATACACCATAGCACAACGGTGTATCGGGACGGAGGTATCGCACCCTATGAGATATGGTGCACTCTATGATGAGTACTGCTGAGTTACCTGTTTCCTTTTGGGGTTATGCACTTGAGAAGCTGCATACATATTGAATGGGGTTCCATCCAAATCAGTGCCTACCACTCCATATGAGATATGGAATGGGAAGAGACCATGTTTTAAACGAGTTAAGATATGGAGTTGTCTGGCCTATGTTGAAAGGCAAAATCCGGACAAGCTCGAGGCAAGGTCAGTTCTGTATAAGTTTGTTAGGATATCCCAAACGTTTGCGAGGGAATATCTTCTACCTAACTGAGGAACGAAAGGTGTTTTGTTTCTCAGCATACCACCTTTTTAGAAAGAGGATTTCTTGTGAAGAAATTAGTGGTCATGAGGTAGAACTGGAAGGAGTTCCAGCTAGACAAACTAACAGCTGATGATTTGGTGAAACCAAAAGATTCAATAGTCTCTAACGAACCTCAGCCTCTCCGCGAATCTGGTAGGGTTCCTCATCCACTTGAGAGATACTACGGTCTTCTCGGTGACAGTGGGAGGGAGGATTACATCATGGTAGATGATGGCCTAACTAGGTTCAGGCAGGCCATCACGAGTGGGGACTCTGTGAAATGGCTGGATGCTATGCGATAAAAGATGGAATCCATGTACACCAACAAATTATGACTTTGAATGTTGCACCTGAAGGGGTAAAACCCATTGGGAGCAAATGGATCTTGAGAAGATTCATGGTGTAGATGGAAAAGTTGAGACTTTCAAAGTTATGCTTAAGTCCATCAGGATCAATGCGTGCATCGCAGAGTTGGAACATCTATTTTGATGTGACAGTCAAAGAGTTTGACTTCATCAAAATGGTAGATGAACCTTGTATATACAAGAAGATAGTAGAGAGTAAGATTGTCTTCTACGTATTGTACGTAAATAACTTACTCTTGATAGGAAATGGTTTCCTATGCTACACTCGGTCAAGCTCTTCTTATCATGAGGATTCTCAATGGAAGATCTGGATGATACCTATTACATCTTGTGGATTATGATCTATGGTGATAGATCTATATGGATGTTGAGAGTGTCCTAAATCTAGGTACATTAACACCATACTAAATGGTTTAGTATGGAGGATTCTAAACGTAGTGGTTCGCCCACTTACTCATGGATCACTCTCTCCAAAAAGATGTCTTCCAAGACTGATTTGGAGAGAGCTCGCGTGCAAAGGATATCCTATGCTTCGGCAGTAGGCTCAATCAGAGTGTGCGATGTTATGTACCAGACCAGATGTAGATGACTCACTAGGTGTAGTGATCAGGAATCAATTGAATCTTGGGAGAATCACTGGAAAGCTGTGGATGACATTCTTAAGTACTTAAGAAGCACTAAAAAAAGTTCTTGGTTCGAGCTTCCAGAGTGATAAGGTCGACTGAGAGTCAGTCACAGGCATTATCTTTACCCTCAATATAGGGATGGTATATTGGAAGAGTTCCAAGCTAGATACCGTAACATACTAGACGATAATGGCTGAATACATTGCTACCAATGATACTACCAAAGTAGCTGTCTAGACAGTTCTTGTTCATGAGATGAACATAGTTCCTACAATTGAGTGTCCAATAACTGTTATTGTGACAACAATGGAGTTGTGGCTTAGGCCTAGGAACGTAGGTCCCATCAGCGTTCTAGACATATTCTGAGGCAAGTATCACCTGATCAGGGAGATGGTTGATCTCCAAGGGATCGAGGTATGGAGAGTAGATACGAAAGATAACACAGCGGATCCACTCACAAAGACCTTACCCCTAGAGAGACTTCTATGGGATGGTTGAGTATGGGATACTACAACCACTGCTATATTGTTGGGTATTGAATAGTACAACAGATGGCCTTAGTGTAAGTGGGAGATTGTTAGTTATATGTATGCCCTAGAGGCCATTACTGTACATGCGATGTATATTGTAGTGGATGCTTGGACATATATAGGGAGGACTTTCTTACTCGATATGATAGTATGCTATCTGGTTGCTCTTTATCTTAACATGTACACTAATTGTCTCTCTGTTACATGTTGATAAAGCCCTTAGGACGAGTACTTGACTACCAGGATTATGATGCAGATCATACTAGTGGGGACAGGGTAGTCGGCAAGTACATCCTTCAATTGTTCCTAGTCGTGGGAGTATCGAGACAGGACATCGATACTCCAGAGTAGACTAGCGTATATGCTTCTCGACCCATATGATGGGCGATGGATCATCCCATATCCATTGATGTTTGACATCAGAGAAGGTATACGGGTACTCAGTGGAGACTGGGTACACTGAGCGGACTCGTCGAGAACTCCTAGATGGTATTATACCTATCGTCGGATAGCAGTTCTCTGGTGACACTGGTACATGTTAGTCTGTAGACCCGAGATCGTCATAGAGTCTTGTGTGATTCCCACTGTGCTTTGATTTCCACCATACCACGGTCAAGAGATCATGCAAAAGGTGGTTTTTGGGTACAGTCCCGAGTCACATGGAGGCAATGAGCGATAGGAGGGGTTTCGTCTCTCCCGGTATTGGGAGTTGATGTTGCGCTATGCTCGATTGGCCATAATAGGAAATCCCTGGTCAGGGTTGCTGAGATTTACTGGTAACCAGTAGTTTCTTGAACCGTTATGGACCTTGCATCGGCACGACATATCAGGCTATTGGGGTCTAACGTTATACCACCCCCAAGCTATGATATGCAAAATATCAGACGAAGAGACCGGACTGTACGGTAGTGTTACTGATTGGATTCGCCGGAGTATGAGCAGGCTTGCTTGTTGATCTTCTGATCGCTCAATACCCGGGTGGCCGTTACGTTTGGCAGACCACTTGCGGCTTGTGGGTGTTTGATATGATCATCACCTACTGCCGGCGTATTGACGAGTCTTTAGAGTCCTACACAGAGGTTTCCTGATTCATGCAAAATGGAGTAAGAGCACATATGTGATATGTGCGGGACCAAAATTAATGCGAGTATGTGATACCGCATTCTATGCTCGCGATATGTGACATTCGTCGGTTATATATGATATAGCCAAGTTATCGGATCAAGTGTTGATTCGATAAGTTGTTACATTTGATATTAGTCGGTTATATGTAATATAGCCGGATTATTAAATCAAGTGTTGATTTAATAATTTAATATATAATTATATATTTGATATATTACATTACATTAACTAATATTAGCTCGCTTAAGTATTCATTTTTCTCACTTATGATACATTGATATATGTGATATATGTTAAATATATTGTTTTCTTTTTGCACAAAATATAGGTGTGATATATATTGTTGTGTCATGCTAGGTTACACATGCAACATGTATGTATGAGACTCACACCATGCTAGGTTAATGATTAGGGTTTTATTTGTTTTAAGTAATTCAAACAACTTGGATAATTAGTCATGGTTGAGCTTGGATAGAAGCTAGTAGAACATTGACTAAGTCCACTTGTTAGTCTAGCTTAAGATATTTGTTAACCCAACCCTTAACTTATAGCTATGGTTTAGTCTCTATAATGGTTAGTGCATGACATACATTCACCATGGTTGTATTTCTAACCTCATGAGTTCATTCATCTCTTCATCACTTTTTCTTCTTCCTCACTTGAGAAAAAGCTTGCTAGTTTTTTCTAAGTGATGAAACCTTGTGAGAAAAATAAAACTAAAGAGAGCCCACTTTCTACTTCATCATCCTCTACTATTAGCCATTTAGTTTAGGGTGTTTGCTTCACTGATCTCACCATTAGTGAAGAGGTAGCATGAGCTCGAGTCTCCTCGACGTAGATCATCTTCGGCCTCGAAGACATTGAGCAAGCTTGTTCCGTACATCTCGTGAAGCCTTTCTAGAGTCCGAGGAGTTCACTACTTGGAGTGAAGGGGCTACTACACGGAGCATTTGAAGTGAAGGACCGGTCTACAAAGGTTGTATTCCTTCTTCTCTTTAGTTTGTAAAGAGTTTACAATCTAGAAAACCCTAAGTCTCTAGTTCGATCCTCGTTCGGGTTCTTTAGCTCTCTAGAATATTTTGAAATGGCATGTTCAATGCCCTAGTAAACACCGTAAGGGTGCTAAGGAACCTTACAAGGGCTTTATCAACATGTATTAAAGAGACAGTATAATAAAACAAGTGTGCATGTTAAGATAAAGAGCAACTAGATAGCATACTATCATGTCGAGCAAGAAAGTCCTCTACATATATGTCCAAGCATCCACTATAATATACAATAATGGCTTCTAGGACATACATATTCCTAACAAGATAAAGACAAACCGGATAACTGTAACACCTTAGGATTTTGATTATTGTTAATTAAGCGATAATGCGGGTTTTTGGTAAAAGTTTACCAATTTGGGTTCCTCACATTTTATAACATTTAATTAATAATTTATTATTATTTGTTATGGCTTGCACACATTTGTGCATGTTAATGTGAGGGTGTATTTGTGTAATCTAGTTTAGCAACCATGACAACTTAATCCAAATCCTAATCCTTTGTTTAAACCTTAACCCTAACCCTTGATATTTGAGTGAGAGAAGATATTTGTTTTGAGTTTTGTTTGGATGAGAGGTGGCATGGTGAGTCGTGCTTGCTTTAATGTGTGAGTTAATGCATGGTGCACTTACCCTTATCCTTACCTCTCTCTCTCTTTTCATCTCACCCTCTCTTATTTATCTCATTCTCTATCTCTTTCTCATTGTTTCCTTCATCTCTCCTTTATTCTCAACTGAACACTCACCTCTCCTTCACTAATCCCTCACTAAAATTCATCAAATCTCATCCAAATCCCTTTTCAAGCCTTGTTTTGCCTCTTAGATGCCTTGGAGCTTGGAAAGCTAGGATCTTGGAGCTTTTGTGGATAGGTAATGATCTTTATCTGTTATGTAGTTGCTTATAGTGTTGTGTAGCTTGTTCGTTTTAGTTTAGAACACTTAAAGTTTAGTTTCGTGCACATATCGTATTTTTAGTGTCAATATATGATATCTGTGATCTGCTGTGACCCCGAGAGTATACTAGAAAATCTAGCAGTGTAGTTGTGTTGTACCAGAGACCATAAGCTTTCACCTGAAGCACGAGACCTACCTGCTCGGTTTTGGCCAGCAACGCGAATCCAAAATCCGGTGAGCTCGGATTTGTAGAGGAGTTAGGGTTTGGGTTTTTCAGGGTAGCTGTCTGCTGTGGTTTTGGTGTGTTTGGTCCTGCTTGAGTTTTGGGTTTTTGCTGTATACAAAATCTGGGATCACTTTGCTGGTTTCTTGTGTTACGTATACGTGTGTTATGTTATCCGAAACGGTGCGTGTACTTTGTGTAGCTTTTGCTCTTGAGTTGGTTTCGTAGTGTCGCTACGCACATTAGCCACTAGACGAACACTTAAGAGTTTGTTTGGAGTTGATACGTCGGTCAAACGTAGTTTGTGCGTGTTATTGGTCGATTGCTAATATACACTTGTTATATTTTTTTATGATCATAAGGACACAGGCGAGGACTTCTGACGCTGCGAAGAACGAAAAGCGAGTGGTTGGCTTTACTTAGCCCCAGGATCATCAGTGAGTAGATTTAACATCTACAGGGGAATCGCCCGCATGGCGTTATGCGTCAGGGCTAGATATTTATGATATTAGCTGCATGTTATATTGCACATATAGAGATTGTGCATAAAACTTCATTACATATTATTACTTGTTGTGCTTGGACTTGTACCCTTTGGACACTGCACTATTATTGACGGTTCATGTTGCACGAGCACTGATTGTATGCCACTCACACCATCAATAATTGCCATGACATGCACAACACTTATGCATACGTGAGATTGTATTTGTTAGGGACATTGAGACATGATCCGTATATTCTATTGTGCATATGACATATAGCATACCTGTATACCTACATGCTTATACATATGCCTTGCCATGACTACATGCTAGCTACCCATATACCTATATGGTATTGTACCATTATAGAAAGGTATATACATATATGAGACATAGCTACATGTATATCTTGCATACATACTTACATGTACACCCGTATACCTTGATATAGCTACACATATACCTGGAGGGTATTACATCATTACTGATAGGTAGATACATATATCTTGCTATACCGACTGTCACGCCCCGAAAGTACGGAACATGACCGGCACTTAAACTACGAAACGTCTCGAGGCGTACGTAATCTAAGTAAGCCGAAAACCCAGAAATCCAAACCAAGAAAAGTAGTAGAGTGAAGGAAAAACCAATTTAAATCAAGTAGTTTGCAACATACGCCGAAATATGCATTTTAAAATCACAAGTCTTTTCTAAAAATTTCGGCAGAGTTTCCTTTGTAAGAACTGACCCCAAACGGGTACAAAACCTGATAAAGCATATATATAATGAATAAAGGCATCCCCAAGCGGGAGCTAGCTCTTCGTCAATCGACGGTCACAACCACACAAGCAATATAATATACAACGCCGAAAGGAGAAGATCACAACAGAAAAGGAAACTCAAAACAGCATGAAATCCATAGAAATACAACGCACGACTCTAAGATCGAAAGAATAAACATCACTGGTCTCTATCTGAAATAAATACATGTTTGGTTGATGGAGCTTCTAGATACAACAGAATAATAATATACAAAGTATAATGATGGTCACGATGCAAGTGAACCCACCTACTAGCAAATCACCCAGAAAAGGAAGCAGTGTGCCAGCAAAACCGTAAAGAAACCTGTACGGCAAAACCTGCAAGAAACTGTGGCACAATGGAGGTAAGTTGCCAACTCGTGAGTAGAAAACATCTACGAGCAGAAATCGCATGAACAACGCAAACCTAGGTCATACGATCACTATATATATAATCCTCAAATATGACAAGTCGGAAGCCTGAAAGGTGGCAAGGGTAAAAATCTAACCCAAGTATAATCCTATTTGCTCGTGTCAGTGCCTCAGGTAGCAATATATCATATGGATGAGGTATGATGCGTGAAAACAGAATACATGTAAATGAAGAAACTGCTTTCATAATTTAGTGAGATTTCTGTATTTTTAAAACGAAGTATCATAATGAAATCAGCATAAACAGTTTCTAGTATCGACACAAAACATAAATTCCAATGTCTCAAAATCTCAGGCTCCGGCTATCCGGACTGGACTGTATCATCAAATCTCAGTACTTCAATATCTCAAAATCTCAGTATCAATCTCACTATCTAGGGCGCCGTCAATCCAGACCGGCCCCTACCATCAATCTCAAGACCACGACGGTATCCTCCGGATATCCGACGCGTCGGGTAAAATCACCGGTAGGTAGTCTTCCCCTGCCAGGCTCAACGCCATCATCTGCGACCTTCTCGCCCCGGGGTTCCTTACCGGGTCCACCATGTACCCGAGAAGGTTCATCCAACTCCTCGAATCGGGTCTCGAAATCCATCAGTAATCATGAAAACTCATGGTGGACGACTCATACATCATGAGAAAACCGCACTTTTCATTTTAAAAAGAGAGAGAGAAGAAGTTATATATGTTTTTGCGGTTTTCCCCCAAATCCAGGAAATCTCATGAAAATCCGAATCCAAATCATCAATTGCCCGTAAAACAGTGAATATAGGCATAAAAATCCATGAATGCGGCATAACAGTGAATAACAATATGCATGAGGTAGCAAGTAATAACTACAATGTCTAAACTGGCATATAAGGCAAGTATACTAATATCATGTCAAAACTATTAGCTAACAAGCTATGTCAAGAAAATCGTATTCTCTAAAGTGTACGTGACATAGCAATTACTGATGATGATGTGTGTGAGCCGGCAAGTAAGTGTACGTGGAGCATACGCATCATCGGTAATGGTGCTGGTGTCCTAACAGCATGATATCAATAATGGTATATGAATCACAATATAAGTATGCGATGCGGAGCAAACAACAATAATGTGCGGGAGCTGAATACTGGACACAACGATAACTAATCTGCATTTAATATAAATATAAATCATACAGTAGTGCCTTTTGAAATAACACGAATCGCGGTGTTTTGAATATAAGGGCTACGGTGTTTTTAAGAAAAGATACGTCCTTTGAAATATCCGTAGAACCCCTTGGCCTGTCTTTTAAAATACCCGCGATTCGTTGGTTTTGAAATAGGTAGAAGTCTAATCTAGTCTAACAACTACACTAAACTATACGGCTGAGCTAACAAGCTAAACTAAAGGTAAGGAAACCGCCTAATATCTGAGTCGATACATATATATATATATATTAGTCGGTGATCCCGCCTCAATAATATCACATCCGATACCATATCTATAATCAGACATTCCCAAGTCAAGAGTGCGGATCTATCATCAATATATAGCTCGTACGTAAATCCGTCATACGGCATCCCAAATCTGGGTACGGGTCAATATCACATTCATCATATTATTCATCTGGTATCCTCTTTATCAAAGATCATAATCCGGGTACTGATCTATGTCTAGTACAATACTGATACCACCTAAGTATGCATGCACGTGTATGAAACACTATGTCAAAAAACCCGCTAAAACATCATGTCGTATCTCAAATACGAACCCTGCCATATCACCGATCTCACGGCCTCAAATCAAATCTCGTCAACTCATCTCAAATCCCAAGTACTATCCTCAAATCCAGTATATGAACACATAGTCCCATACCCATGTGAACACATAAATATCTATTCCCATATACGCACATGTGAAAGAAGGAATGTATGCATGTGGGGGGGTGCAACCACTACTCTAGGGTTTCGCAACTACACTAAACCAATCCAAGAACACCAAAATCCATCTTTATCATCAATAATCTCAATCAACATATAAAATCTATATGTATGTATACGTATCCGTATACATCACCACGAACTGCGGGGGTGCTATACGCCATCCACACGACTTCTCCCCGTAGATATAAATCTACTCACCTTGCTTCTCGTGTGCCGACGCCGATGCCGCCATCTTCATCTTCAACGTCTCGACATCACGTAGAGTACCTACAAAGATAACACAATCGCAAAAGAATCATGAAAATCACATCGGAAAACCAAGGCGGCGCATGCTACTCTCATAGGTAAAAACCTATAGTCTCGTATGCAAACACGATCAATAACCCTTTGCCGTTGACGTTCAAACGCCACCCGACAGAAACGAATCATCAAATACCAAAACTTGAATTCAAAAACAATGGAAAGCATAAGGCAGCAACATTGAAAACATGTTCCAGATTTTGCTTAAAGTGAAAACAAAGTTCCAAAACAACACTAGGGTGATATATAGGGTACATATGACCTACTGAAGCAATCTGGGCACTTCCTATCACCAAATGGCCGAGCACAACCTTAGGAAAACCGGCCTCCTCGGTTTTGGCATGGTGGATTGGCCTCGAACTTGCAGGGGGGTCTCACAATGGTCCAAAAATGTCTCAGGTATTGTTTGCTTTTCAAGTTTTGGTCTCGGTTCACTCCAGATTTCCCTGCACGCTCCAAACCCTCACAAAACTGACATTAACAGTTTCTGTTTTCAGTAAACTCGGTTTGTTTCAAAAAGATCTGGGTTTCTAACCTCATAGGGGGTTTAAGGTCATCTCTAAGGTCCAATTGCACTAACACCACTCAAAATCCCACACAAGTATTTCCAGATTTTGACTCAGGTCAAATAAAACCAAGCAAACAAGTCTAAGGTAATGAATATAGTATAGGTGAGCTACTGAACCAACCTAGGCTCCTAACCTCACCAAGTGGCCGGCCCCTATACCCAAAATTCCGATGTCGCCGACCCAAGGGTCTCAGTTTGGGTTCATCAGGTCAACTTGGTCTCCTAGTAGTATGTCTAGGCCTCTAGTATTGTTTGGTCTCAGATATTCCCTGGGTTGCTCCAGATACCCCATAGGCACACTCAAAGTCACAAAAGTGATATAGGTCAATTTGCTGAGTTCATGCAACGGCTCAGCTTTATGGCTCAGGTCATGAATCGTGTTACCATGGTCAAGCAAACACTCACCAAAGTCCCCAGAATTCACCTATAGTCATTACAGAAAAATCAAGTAGAACCAAATACCCCTAAACACCTTCAGGTAACTACCCTACAAGATCCAAACCCTATCTCTCCTGTTCAGCCGAGGTCGCCGGAATTGGTCCACTGGTCGCCAGCCCATGACCGGTGGGAAGGGGTAGGGTTTTAGGTGGTCACCTAGGGCTACCAGTACAACACTATGATACTGTTTGTTTTGCCAGTGAGGGCTCGGGGTTACAGCAGGTCAACAACATCTTAAAACGACACTAAAACACGATATCACACACAACTAATCTAAAGGGAAGAAAATATTACCTCATCTAGTCCACTCAAGGCAGCACTAACTTCCCAACATCGTCAAAATCCCATTTTGCTCGGTCCATCGTGTAGAGGGTGAAGAGGTGGTCATTTTTTGTGAAAGGGGTATAAGGTTTTGGGAAATGGTTGGAGATAGATCTAGGGTTTAAGTGGAGGGTGGAGGAGTTAAGGAAGATGAAGAGGGTAATGGAAATGGTGGGTGATTTCATTTTGGGCAGCAGCCCCCCTCTCTCTCTCACTAATACTCACTCTCTCCTCTCTCTCCAAGTACACCTAACCACTCATTATGTCTCCCCCTTTGACCTTTTCTTCTTCTCATTTCTTTTTATTTCCTTCTCACGCAAAGGTAAACCCTAAGCAACCATGCTAAAATGAAGAGAAGGCAAAGAAACAAATGAAACACAAGTGTGAAAACGCTGTGTGCATGTTTTACACAAAAATGCTAAAAATCCGATTAGCGATTTTTAATCGCAATTAGCACTAAATTAGCATATAATTAACCATAAAAACTTTTAAAATGGCATAATTCCATAAAATACCCTATTTTAGAATTTTCCAAAATTTTTCCAAAATTTTCCCCATTTATCGGTATTTAATTATACCGAAATATTAAAATATTCAATAAAATAATGTTAAATTATAAAAATTCTTTAAAATAATATTTTATTCTTTTGAAATGTTACAATTTTCCTCCCTTAAAGAAATTCGGTCTCGGAATTTAAATTTAAACCCCCAAGTTCTAAAACATTTCAATAAAAAGTCCAAGTCGTCGGGGCTCCGAAATCATCAATACATAAAACGCATCATAGCGCAATGCATGCGCATGAGTAATGAGTAGATAACTCCAAATCGAAACTCCGTCAAGCGTCCCGCAATCATCGGAGTCAAGGTAAAGACACGAATGCTAAATCCAAAGCAAAACCAATATGATATCGATCAGAACCATACATGTAAATATCAAATCTATACATGTAAATATCTAATGAAAATGCATGCCAAATCTTTTAAAGTCGATGTGCAATGCGCATAACACTGCACAGTGGCGGACGCCAATTGTAAGAAAATAACTCTATACGCATATACCTTTTGTTTAATATGTGCGTTCCGCCGTTTTGGAAACAATCTAGAAGGGTTTCCCTTGTTTTGAACGTTTCGTGTCATATCAGATACGTAGGTAAATACTGAGACTATAGCTCGCTTTTGGAAATCCCTTCGATAACTATCAATGCATGCAAAATATACTCAGGTACTGTCATCTGACTCGTCCTGCTCAGTACGAAAACAATAATAAAACATCACAAAAACGTACTGCTCCATAAGAAATCAATCCCAAAATGTGCATATGAATACTACGTGCGTCTGGTGCGCACGGAAATCAAAATCCATGAATGTGCCATACATGCGCATAGAAATAATATCTAAGTGCATCGGGTGTGCACGAAACATCTGTCAAGGGCAACGGGTGTGCCTGACAGCAAAAACAGGTACATCTGACATGCATGAAGAATCTCGATTTAGTGCATCTGGTGTGCACCAAAATCGTATCTCATAACATGCGCCCAACATGCGCGAAAACCCAAATCAGGTGCATCCATCCTGCACGAAGTCATGAAATCCAATATCAAGCGCCGAACATGCGCAAAAATCCAATCAGGTGCACAAGGTGCACAAAATAAATATCGAACATCACAATCGAAATCGAAGACCAGTGCAACTGTGGTGCACAAATGCGTATCCCTGCACTGCAAGCATATGTGAACTATACCGAGTGCAAAAACCAAATTGTGTGCGTACATATGCACGAAATCAACTCAACTATATGAAACCCATAAAATCATAAACATGTGAAACCAAGGCACGAAAACGATATCAAGTGCAACAACTGTGCAAAAATCGCAAATACTCAGTAGGTGCAACTATAGTGCATGAAAACAAATATCATGAAACTCAATCATCAAAATCAATCATGCGAATAGATCGCCTAAAATACCGAAATCAAGTATGGCGGAATAGTCCCGCTCAAGCACATCCTCCAAGAATCTCTGGCCAACTGTCGTGGTCACTCATAGCATGTCTCGTCGACGCTCATGAACTCTGGCCTGCTGGTGTGCGTAACATGACCACTCCTGGGTCCAAGTCTTCTCATAATTTATTCCATAAAGGTCTTGTCGAGGTCTCTCCCAAATCTCGTTTCTGCCTAACTGTCCGGAAGTCATCGTCCTTTACTATATTTGTTTCTTGTTCCGGAACGACTGCACACTCATCGCGACTCCTTCTAGAAGGTATATCCAAGTACAACGCCTCGGCATGCGTACCGCATCACTGATGTCGGCGGAGTGGAACGTCATCTTATCCAGGTCTTGTACGAACCTCTTACTCCACTTTTATCTAACGTCGACTGCTTCGGACTCGTCTCGTCGTGGCTGCATGGACTGAGCTCCAACGACTATCCTCATATCTGGAGTCTCCCAAGAAGTGCATCTCACCATATAGCATCCGAATGAAGTCGAACCATTTGATCAATTCGTCAAAACCCCATAATCCCCCAAGAGCTCAACATCTTGGGTACAGTTTAATAGTATCGAGTACATACCACAACATCGATGTTCCAGCCATAGAAGTGTTAGTGTTTATGCCCTAGAAGGCCATTACTGTATCATACTAGTTTGTATATTACTTAATGGAAGCTTAGGATATTCACATGTATATAACAGTCTTGCTAAACATGGTAGTATGCTACTTGGTTTTTCTATCTTAATATGTGAGTGTACGTATTGATAGAGCTCTTAGGATCTTGCTTGTCTACCAGCGTTGTGATGGCAGTCACACTAGTGGGGGCTAGGTAGTCTACAAGCACATCCTTATTCAGGTCCCTGGTCGTTGGATTATCGAGACAGAGCATCGATACTCCGGAGTAGACTGGTGTGTACGCTTCTCATCCCAGTTGGGGAGATGGTCTGTCCCACAGCCGTCAGTACGTCGTACTGGAGATAGTATGCAGGTGCTTGTTAGGTTACGGGTACACCGGACAGGACTCACAGGGAACTGTTGGTTGGTTTTATACCAGTCGTCAGTGAACAGTTCCCAGGTGACATGAGTACAGCATAGTCCGCAGACTTGACACTGCTACTTCGCCTCGAGTGTGTCCCACTGTTTTTAGATTGCTACCCTACCACGGCTCAAAGGAGTCGTGCAAACAGGTAGCAGTTGGGTGCAGTCCCGAGCACTTGGAGGCAGTGGCGGTTAGACAGGATTCGTCCCTCCCGGTATTGGGAGTAGATATCGCGCTGTGTCAGAGAGCCATTACGCAAAGTCCCTGGCCAGGGCAAGCGAGATTTGCTGGTAGGTTCCAGTAGTTTCTCAGGGTGTAATGGGCTTCCCTCCGACACGACTTATACCGCTATTAGGGGACTGACGCTTGCCGCCCCCCTAGGCCCGATATGCGATAGTCTTGGACGAACGGACCGGACTGTATGGAGATTGTCACATCAGACTCAGTAGGAGTTCGGATGGGTTTCCTCATCGGCCTTCTTATCGACGACTACCTGGGGACCGTTACGTACAGCTAGTGCCGCTTGCGGTCTGTGGTTAAACCCACTGCCAGTGTAGTAGTCGAGTCTCTAGAGTCCCACACAGAGAGTTTCCTATTCCAGGCAAAACGATATAGAGGTCGTATGGTTTTACGACAAGGGTTCGGACGCATACGTGTGTTTACGCACGTACGACTTTCGGACAGTTTTTACCAGTCGGCTTTGGTTTAAGCCAGTTACTGGTATCCGGTTATTGGATTTTTACAGTCTAAAGTTTTTCCGTATTTCTGCGGAAAGGAGGGGCGTTCTCGTAATTATGCGGGAAGCTTCTAGAAGGTGGTGACTAAGGAGGTTAAGGTGGCATATGAAATGATTGTGATTAGTGAGTCACCTTGATGATTCATAGAAGTCTTTTGTCATTATAATGAATCATCACTAGATATTTTCAAGCATGGTTGCTAAATTCATTTCTTATTCTTTTCTTCATAAAAGAAATGCTTGATATATATCTTCTTGACTCACTATTCTCTTATCATTATCATCTACACATTCTCTCTCCTCAAGCTCTCTCTCTTCAAACCCTAATCCTCACCTCTCATGTGTTGAGAACTAGGATTAGCTAGACTAAACAATCCATAACCCTCACTCTATCTCATCTATCTTCTTTGATTAGCAATCCAAGAAGGTTAGTTGCCTCAAGTTTAGAGGCTAAGCTTGGAGTTTTGCTCTCGGGTGGATCGTCTACTACAAAGAGAAGGCCGAGGAGGACAAGAAGATCGTAAAGACGAAGGAGTTGGTTCATTAGGTATAATCCCTAAACACAGTAGTTTAGAAACACTTTGTGTTTGGTTATTTATAGTTTAGCTTCGATTCAAGCGGTTAGTCGATGTTCGTTCACTAAACAAGTTCGTTTTTGAAAATTCCGCCTCCCCACAAGTATTGGGGTGTAGTACATCGACTTACAAGAAGGGCAAACCCAAGCCTCACTAATGGCGCCGCAGAACTGCCGCAAATCCTAAGGTTCAAAGGCTCTCACACGGTCATTATGTCGAGTTAGGGTTTCATTCTTCTAGAGGGTCCATAGAATTGCCTGCATGTCTTTTCGAATACTTTAAAATTGGAATAATAGATTTCTGACATTCGATCGTCTCTGTCGACTCTCAACGTATCCGCGTGAAGTCGTCTCTAGCTGGAATCAATCTATCTGATGACCTCGCATCGAAGGTAGGCGAACGAGCCACATGTCCTAGTCATTCATTCTCGATGACTAGCGACCTTCTATCATCTCTTAGTACAACTCGTACTGCAATAGCTCCAACATCTGGGGCGATATCTCGTCATTCGCAGTAACAACTGGCTCACTCATCTGCACGCTGAACAGTGCCTCAAACATCATGAATAAGCAATACTTCAACGGTCATCAAAATCTGGCTGGCCTCTGTCAGTGGCCAAATCCTCTGGTGCTGATCTGCACATCCGAGTAATCTCATACAGCGATCCATCAAACGCTCGTGGCGCAAAAACACCATAAAAAGACACATCTCTGCAATCGTGTGTCGCCAGAATTGCGCCCTGGTCAGTCCTCGTTCGTGACGAGCTCGTGCTGACCGCAACTCTAGCCGTAGCTCTCCCTGCCCGTAATCGTGGCAGCAAAACCATAACTGGTACCGATGAGGCTAGATCATGAATGAATATAATAATGAGCAAAGAAATGTACATCCTAAATCTTCTTAAGTGGAGTAGCGTATCGTAAATATGCCGCGGAACATACGTACGATACGTCACTCTACTCAAGCTACCTACTCTATCAACCAAGGGTCATCCTATGCTCCGAAAGTAAAACCTAACGTTATGATACCAACTTTTTCATGACCCGAAAGTACGGAACATGATCGGCACTTAAACTACGAAACGTCTAGAGGCGTACGTAATCTAAGTAAGCCGAAAACCCAGAAATCCAAACCAAGAAAAGTAGTAGAGTGAAGGAAAAACCAATTTAAATCAAGTAGTTTGCAACATACGCCGAAATATGCATTTTTAAAATCACAAGTCTTTTCTAAAAATTTCGGCAGAGTTTCCTTTGTAAAAACTGACCCCAAACGGGTACAAAACCTGATAAACCATATATATAATGAATAAAGGCATCCCCAGGCGGGAGCTAGCTCTTCGTCAAGCGACAGTCACAACCACACAAGCAATATAATATACAACGCTGAAAGGCAAGGATCACAACAGAAAAGGAAACTCAAAACAGCATGAAATCCATAGAAATACAACGCACGACTCTAAGGTCGAAAGAATAAACATCACTGGTCTCTATCTGAAATAAATACATATTTGGTTGATGGAGCTTGTAGATACAACAGAATAATAATATACAAAGTATAATGTTGGTCACGATGCAAGTGAACCCACCTACTAGCAAATCACCCGGAAAAGGAAGCAGTGTGCCAGCAAAACCGTAAAGAAACCTGTACGGCAAAATCTGCAAGAAACTGTGGCACAACGGGAGTGAGTTGCCAACTCGTGAGTAGAAAACATCTACGAGCAGAAATCGCATGAACAACGCAAACCTAGGTCATACGATCACTATATATATAATCCTCAAATATGACAAGTCGGAAGACTGAAAGGTGGCAAGGGTAAACATCTAATCCAAGTATAATCCTATATGCTCGTGTCAGTGCCTCGGGTAGCAATATATCATATGGATGAGGTATGATGCATGAAAATAGAATACATGTAAATGAAGAAACTGCTTTCATAACTTAGTGAAATTTCTGTACTTTTAAAACGAAGTATCATAATGAAATCAGCATAAACAGTGTCTAGTATCGACACAAAACATAAATTCCAATGTCTCAAAATCTCAGGCTCCGGCTATCCGGACTGGCCTGTATCATCAAATCTCAGTACCTCAATATCTCAAAATCTCAGTATCAATCTCACTATCTAGGGCGCCGTCAGTCCAGACCGGCCCCTACCATCAATCTCAAGAGCACGACGGTATCCTCCGGATATCCGACGCGTCGGGTAAAATCATCGGTAGGTAGTCTTCCCCTGCCAGGCTCAACGCCATCATCTGCGACCTTCTCTCTCCAGGGTTCCTTACCGGGTCCACCATGTACCCGAGACGGTTCATCCAACTTCTCGAATCGGGTCTCGAAATCTATCAGCAATCATGAAAACTCATGGTGGACGATTCATACATCATGGGAAAACCGCACTTTTCATTTTAAAAAGAGAGAAAGAAGAAGTTATATATGTTTTTGCGGTTGTCCCCCAAATCCAGGAAATCTCATGAAAATCCGAATCCAAATCATCAATAGCCCGTAAAACAGTGAATATAGGCATAAAAATCCATGAATGCGGCATAACAGTGAATAACAATATACATGCGGTAGCAAGTAATAACTACAATGTCTAAACTGGCATATAAGACAAGTACACTAATATCATGTCAAAACTATTAGCTAACAAGCTATGTCAAAGAAATCGTATTCTCTAAAGTGTACGTGACATGGCAATTACCGATGATGATGTGTGTGAGCCGGCAAGTAAGTGTACGTGGAGCATACGCATCATCGGTAATGGTGCTGGTGTCCTAACAGCATGATATCAATAATGGTATATGAATCACAATATAAGTATACGATGCGGAGCAAACAGCAATAATGTGCGGGAGCTGAATACTGGACACAACGACAACTAATCTGCATTTAATATAAATATAAATCATACAGTAGTGCCTTTGAAATAACACGAATCGCGGTGTTTTGAAAATAAGGGCTACGGTGTTTTTAAGAAAAGATACGTCCTTTGAAATATCCGTAGAACCCCTTGGCCTGTCTTTTAAAATACCCGCGATTCGTTAGTTTTGAAATAGGTAGGAGTCTAATCTAGTCTAACAACTATACTAAACTATACGGTTGAGCTAACAAGCTGAACTAAAGGTAAGGAAACCGCCTAACATCTGAGTCGATACATATATATATATTAGTCGGTGATCCCGCCTCAATAATATCACATCCGATACCATATCTATAATCAGTCATTCCCAAGTCAAGAGTGCGGATCTATCATCAATATATAGCTCGTACGTAAATCCATCGTACGGCATCCTAAATCTGGGTACGGGTCAATATCACATTCATCATATTATTCATCCGGTATCCTCTTTATCAAAGATCATAATCCGGATACTGATCTATATCTAGTACAATACTGATACCACCTAGGTATGCATGCACGTGTATGAAACACTATGTCAAAAGACCCGCTAAAACATCATGTCGTATCTCAAATACGAACCCTGCCATATCACCGATCTCACGGCCTCAAATCAAATCTCATTGACTCATCTCAAATCCCAAGTATTATCCTCAAATCCAATATATGAACACATAGTCTCATACCCATGTGAACACATAAATATCTATTCCCATATACGCACATGTGAAAGAAGGAATGTATGCATGTGTGTGGGTGCGCGTGTGTGTGGGTGCAACCACTACTCAAGGGTTTCGCAACTACACTAAACCAATCCAAGAACACCAAAATCCATCTTTTTCATCAATAATCTCAATCAACATATAAAATCTATATGTGTGTATACGTATCCGTATACATCACCACGAACTGCGGGGGTGCTATACGCCATCCACCCGACTTCTCCCCGTAGATATAAATCTACTCACCTTGCTTCTCGTGTGCCGACGCCGATACCGCCATCTTCTTCTTCAACGCCTCGACATCACGTAGGGTACCTACAAAGATAACACAATCGCAAAAGAATCATGAAAATCACATCGGAAAACCAAGACGGCACATGCTACTCTCATAGGTAAAAACCTATAGTCTCGCATACAAACACGACCAATAACCCTTTGCCGTTGACGTTCAAATGCCACCCGACAGAAACAAATTATCAAATACCAAAACTTGAATTCAAAAACAATGGAAATCATAAGGCAGCAACATTGAAAACATGTTCCAGATTTTGCTTAAAGTGAAAACAAAGTTCCAAAACAACACTAGGGTGATATATAGGGTACATATGACGTACTGAAGCAATCTGGGCACTTCCCATCACCAAATGGCCGAGCACAACCCTGGGAAAACCGGCCTCCTCGGTTTTGGCATGGTGGATTGGCCTCGAACTTGTAGGGGGGTCTCACAATGGTCTAAAAATGTCTCAGGTATTGTTTGCTTTTCAAGTTTTGGTCTCGGTTCACTCCAGATTTCCCTGCACACTCTAAACCCTCACAAAACCGACATTAACAGTTTCTGTTTTCAGTAAACTCGGTTTGTTTCAAAAAGATCTGGGTTTCTAACCTCATAGGGGGGTTTAAGGTCATCTCTAAGGTCCAATTGCACTAACACCACTCAAAATCCCACACAAGTATTTCCAGATTTTGACTCAGGTCAAATAAAGCCAAGTAAACAAGACTAGGGTAATGTATATAGTATAGGTGAGCTACTGAACCAACCTAGGCTCCTAACCTCACCAAGTGGCCGGCCCCTATACCCAAAATTCCGATGTCGCCGGCCCAAGGGTCTCAGTTTGGGTTCATCAGGTCAACTTGGTCTCCTAGTAGTATGTCTAGGCCCCTAGTATTGTTTGGTTGTCTCAGATATTCCCTGGGTTGCTCCAGATACCCCATAGGCACACTCAAAGTCACAAAAGTGATATGGGTCAATTTGCTGAGTTCATGCAATGGCTCAGCTTTATGGCTCAGGTCATGAATCGTGTTACCACGGTCAAGCAAACACTCACCAAAGTCCCCAGAATTCACTTATAGTCATTACAGAAAAATCAAGTAGAACCAACTACCCCTAAACACCTTCAGGTAACTACCCTACAAAATCCAAACCCTATCTCTCCTGTTCAGCCGAGGTCGCCAGAATTGATCCACTGGTCGCCGGCCCATGACCGGTGGGAAGGGGTAGGGTTTTAGGTGGTCACCTAGGGCTACCAGTACAACACTATGATACTGTTTGTTTTGCCAGTGAGGGCTCGGGGTTACAGCAGGTCAATATCTTAAAACGATACTAAAACACGATACCACACACAACTAATCTAAAGGGAAGAAAATATTACCTCATCTAGTCCACTCAAGGCAGCACTAACTTCCCAACGTCGTCAAAATCCCATTTTGCTCGGTCCATCGTGTAGAGGGTGAAGAGGTGGTCATTTTTTGTGAAAAGGGTATAGGGTTTTGGGGAATGGTTGGAGATAGATCTAGGGTTTAAGTGAAGGGTGGAAGAGCTAAGGAAGATGAAGAGGGTGATGGAAATGGTGGGGGGTTTCATTTTGGGCAGCAGCCCCCCTCTCTCTCGCACTAATACTCACTATCTCCTCTCTCTCCAAGTACACCTAACCACCATTATGTCTCCCCCTTTGACCTTTTCTTCTTCTCATTTCTTTTTATTTCCTTCTCACACAAAGGTAAACCCTAAGCAACCATGCTAAAATGAAGAGAAGGCAAAGAAACAAATGAAACACAAGTGTGAAAATGCTGAGTGCATGTTTTACACAAAAATGCTAAAAATCCGATTAGCGATTTTTAATCGCGATTAGCACTAAATTAGCATATAATTAACCATAAAAACTTTTAAAATGGAATAATTCCATAAAATACCCTATTTTAGAATTTTCCATAATTTTTCCAAAATTTTCCCCATTTATCGGTATTTAATTATACCGAAATATTAAAATATTCAATAAAATAATGTTAAATTATAAAAATTCCTAAAAATAATATTTTATTCTTTTAAAATGTTACACCGACTTAGTTACGCATATCTGGCTATAGCTACATGTTCACCTTTATATGATGTTGCGTTTGGTTTCGGAGAAATTAGGAACCGCATGATATACTTAATAACTTGTTGCAGTTAAATAGCGGTTTTTCCTTATATGCTCATATTACTGTTTCATGTTGCATATATTATATTTCATGGAATTCGCATTGAGATATGGTTTTCATAGGATGTTTTCTAGATTATTTTACTACTGCGTATATATATCAGTGGTATGGGACGCTGATATATATATTTGTATACCCATCGTGTGTGTGTGTGTATCAGTGGTATGGGACGCTGTTATATATGTACACCTACATAATATATCATCGTAATGATCTATACAAATATACTTATTTATTATATATATGTGGACCGATTCAATGGCCGGGCCGATACAATGGTCGATATGTGGGCCGATTCAATGGCCGGGCCGATTCAATGGTCGATATGAGGGCCTATGTGCTCGATGTGAGGGGCCTATGTGCTCGATATGAGGGGCCTACGTGCTCGTTGTAAGGGGCATGTATGCTCGATATGAGGGGACTATGTGCCCGATATGAGGGGCCTATGTGCCCGATGTGAGGATGACATGTTTTATTCCGTACTCCACATTTATTTGATATGCATTGCTTCATATATTAGTAGTACCTGATAGAGTACCTTTCATGACTGTTGCATATATATTGCCATTTATTGCTATCAGCTTGCATGTGATAGACCATCGCAGTACGTGCATACTTGCGATTAACTGCTTGTGTTATTTACTATTCACAAGTTGGCAACTCACCCCCGTTGTGCCACAGGGTTGTACAGGTAGTCCCTCAGGGCAGTCAGAGGCAGGGCTTTCATCTATCGTATCATCTTTTGCAGCGAATACCGCTACGGCTGACTGGGTATAGTTTTGCTATAGGTGGGTTTTGCGGTTATCCGATATTGCTCATTGTATATTCGTTGTATCCAGTACTCTCCATCTACCATTTTCATGTATTGACTTAGAGACGAGTTGTGAGGACGATATTGTATATTATTTTGTGACTTGGAGATTTTCATGTTGTTCACTTTATATCGTCTTTTTCTTCGCTACGGCGTCGTATATCTGTTGTGGTGGTTGTTTTCCGCCTTTGGGCGTAGTTTTTCTCCCGTTTGGGGATGCTTTACTTATATCTTTATGTTGTACCCTTTTTGGGGGCTGGTTTTACAAAAAAGGTGCTGCCAAATTTTTAAAGGAAATAAATTTGGATTTTAAAGAATTTGATTGAGATTTCAAAAGTTTTAACAATATTATTATCACTTACTACTTTTGATGGTTTAGATTGCTGGGTTTTTGGCTTACTTGAATTACGTTACGTCTGGAGACGTTACGTGGTTTAAAGGCCGTCACGTGCCAAATTTCGGGTCGTGACAATAACACACTATCATCTTGAGTAAGACTGTTCTTGGTATAGACCCTCCTCGAATTCAGTAATTGTATCCCCACAACTACGATAATTTCTTTGAGGGCACTAATATCCAACATATGATATCTGACAGATGGACGTAAAAACGGCTTTTCTAAATGGAAGTTTAGAAGAGTGCATTTATATGGATCAGCCGGAGGGATTCCTAGACAGTGGGAGCAGCGGGAAGGTGTGCAAGTTACCTAAATCCATTTATAAATTAAAGTAGGTATCGCGGAGCTGGAACATCTTTTTTTATAAGACGGTCAAGGAATTTGACTTCATCAAAAACGAGGATGGGCTATATATCTACAAGAAGATTGTAGGGAGAGCTGTCGTATTGCCCGTCTTGTACGTCGATGATATTTTCCTGATAGGAAATGATATTCCTATGCTGCAATCGGTCAAGCTGTTCTTGTCACAAAAGTTCTCCATGAAAGACCTGGGTGATACCTCCTGCATTCTGGGGATTAAGATCTACAGAGATAGATCAAAGAGGTTGTTGGGACTATCACAGTCCAAGTACATAGACGCCATACTAAAGAGATTTACTATGGAAGATTCCAAGCCCGGTAATATACCTGCTTTGCACAGAATCACCCTCTCCAAAGAGATGTCTCCCAAGACTGATGAGGAGAGGACTCGCATGAGCATTATACCCTACGCTTCGGCGGTTGGATCTATAATGTATGTGATGTTATGTTCCAGACCAGATATAGCTTATGCACTTAGCGTGGTAAGCCGGTATCAGTCAAATCCAGGGAAGAACCACTGGAAAACGGTGAAGAACATTCTTAAATACCTAAGAAGGACTAAGAAGTTGTTCTTGGTGTACGGTAATGAAAACCTCCAGGTGGAGTCGTTTACTGTTACGCCCCACTTCCCAAAAGAATGTGAAGAATGATGTGGCACGGTCCGCAACCTAACTGTATTAAAGATGGTCTATTCAATACAGTTACGTTAAGCGTAAGAATATCTGTAATATGCAGGGTGTGTACTAAAATAAAACAATAAAAGCAAAAGGCATTTATTTCCATTAACCAAAGTTTATTACATCCGAAGAACAAGAGTAAAATAAACTAAATAGTTTAATTATATCAAAAAGAAGCAAAGCTCTAAACAGGTGGGCAACAAAGAAAACTAGTTAATCCTCCGACGTCAAGTCTGCATAATCTTCGTTTGTTGGCTCCTCACCTTGATCCGCATCATAAAACTCATTCTCATCTAACGGACATTTCGAAGAGAGAGAAAAGGAAAGTCCGTCAGCGAGCTATACTCGGGTAGGATTGCCTCATAAGGAAATAAGAGTATAGAAACGAACAGGTGTATATAAAAGTATGATGTATGCATGCCGACATGAAGTAAATGGGTGTAAAGGTATGAAAGGTATAAAATTAATACATGTTGACAAAGGTATACATGAACATGAGTATGGTGTATGAGGTGTATGTTGTATGAAGGTATGTGGTATGAAGTATAAGTGAAGGTAAAAGTTCGCATTAATTTGTTAAACAAGGGTCCGGATACTTGTGATTATTCCGTTGTGGCCACGGAACAACAACTGGGGAAGTGAAATATACCGTTTCACTTCTCGAGATCATGATCGAGTAGTAGGGGAATCCGAGTTCCGCATATCCTTACCTAATCAAACTACCCATCCCCGTTATTCGGTGTAAAGGTTTAGAGTTAGTGCGTATACATCTAGGCATGGAATTTTCACATCGTATAGCATCCACATATTGGATCATTCGTCCTCAAGTAGGGTTAGAATTCGCCCGAATATCGGGTTAGTAGTTGTCCACACATTGAACCATTCACCCCTAAAGTAGGGTTAGTATTCGCCCAAATATCGGGTTAGTTGTTGTCCACACATTGGACTGTTCATCCTGCCGGCAGGGATCCTCATATATAAGTATTCCATGCATAGGTCCGCGCATTCTAATCCTAGCCGTTTCATGTGTCATGTTTGTCGTAACTTGTATTTAAACAGTTGATCTCATTTAACATGGCCTTCCACAACCACTCATTTTATCTTGTTATCTTTAAAGTTTGTAAGGTGCTTCATATCATTTTATAGAATGCTTAGTTAATAAATGATGATAACGTTTAATGATATTTATTGTTTATAAGAAAACCCTGATATTTGGAATATTTATCATTTTGAAATTCATAGTATTTTACCGAGAAAATATCCTTTTAATAAAAGGTTAGGGTATTTATTTGAAAATTTTCTTTTAATAAAGCTTTAGATAATCTTTTGAAAAATATCGTTATAAGGGATATGGTCTTTGTTGAAAATAGCCTCTTAGTAAAGGGCAAGGTATTTAAATGAAATTATGTCTTTTCAGGATAGATTGAGGTATTTTATTGTAATTAATAATTTTATAGAATTATAGTGTTTTAAGTTTGAGGTAACATTTTAGAAATTACGTTCTTGTTGGCAACCGCTGCACATGGGTGGCAGGATTTGTGTCCTTTTCAGGGACGATTGCCTATCAACCACGAGGTATTTACATAAAATATTACCCTATTTTATTAGGTTATTTTATTATAGGTGATATTCTACAAGAACAACCCCGCGTTGACAACCGCTGCACATGGGCAGCAGGATTTGTGTCCTTTTCAGGGACGATTGTCTAGTAACTACAGGGTGATTCAGGTAAAACATTCTCCTGTTAGAGTATCTTATTAAACTTTAGTTAATAGGCTGAGAAAATTATACTAAAAATATTCTCTTCTAAGTGAAAGGTGTTAAGTTGAAAAACTATAGCACAAGTATTTATATTAGCATTATCCCCTCTTAAAAGGTAAAGAAATTTAACAAAACTAAAGTAGTTGGTGGATAAAAATGTAAATAAAAAAATATATCGTTTTAGTGTCTGAAACATTTATTCCAAATATCTTATCTCATATGGATATTTTAAACATACATGACATTTTAATGAAATGGGGGTATTTTAGGGAAGTAATCTATTTCGAGATCATATTGGTAACATGGGTAAGTGGGTGGATTGATGCCCCATGAGTTATAACTTTAAGCATATTATATTCCATGTCGGATGAGGGTGCAATATTTATGCATATAGGAGTAATTAAAGAAGCCATTTTAAACATGGGTTAAAATTATTATCATTAAGAGGTACCAAAATAGGCATGCAGAAATATTTTTAACGTTATTTTAATATGAGGTTGGGGATTAGGACTTGAAACAAAGATCATTATAAGAAAGAAGGCGAAAGACAAGTGGAGAGAGGCGGATCCTACCTTTTGTTTAAGTTGAATGCTGATGGGTCAAAAATGTAGACTCATACTAAATCCTCAATAGCTCCGTGCTCGGATTTTTCCTCGATACTTGGGTGGAACCACAGTGTCGGCGTCGTCGATACAAAGGCGCAGGTATTTTTTCAGAATTTTTAGAGTTCCGAGTTGTGAGAAATTTGAGTTTGAAGGTCTCTATTTATAAGGTTTTTTCCCCAACAGTAAAATCCAAAATCTGTTAAAAAACTCCACAAAATCCGCGCTCCAAATGATTGCCCAATCATCGGCCGCCGCCGCCTCTTCGCCTCAGCCGTTGGATCAAGATCCAACGGTCTCGGCTCCGTCTGCCCGGGCTCTACGTGACCGCGAGAGGAGACCACGCGTTTTCGTGTGGTCCCCAGCACGTGAGCGCCGCCGATAGATCTGGGCCGTTAGATCTTGTATCCAACGGTCCAGGTTAAGAGTCGGTGGAAATTATTATTTTTTTTTTGAAAACTAAACTGTTTATTGTTAAAAAAATCAAATTTGGTTTTAAAATTTGTTTAAAATATTGAAAAAATATGGGAAAAATATGAGAAATTTCTAGAAAACATATTTTATTGTTACCTTCATTTTAAAAATGATTTTGGGCTAAAATTAAATAATATTTCCATATATATAGTTTTTGTTAGTTGGCATAATTATTTTTAAAAAATCTATCTTATCCTTGGTAATATTTTAATTACGAAATAATTATTTTAATCGATAATAAAAATATGCAGATTATTTTAATGCATTATAAAAAAAATTATTAAAACATTTTAGCGTAGAAAATATAAATAGATTTTTGAAAATTCCTTTAATTGTTTTTCAACGCTTTGAAAAATCACTAACATCACTTTTAAAAAATATATATTTTTCTATCAATGAAACACGTAAATACTACTTGATACTAGAATATTAAATAAAAGATATTTTATTAGGTATTAAAAAGTACGGTCATTACATTTACCGACTTAAGCTTCCCAAGTGACAAGTATGATATCAAGTTTGTCTTGGGTTATGTGTTTACCCTCAACGGAGGTACGGACTGTTGGAAGAGCTCCAGATAGGATACCGTCGTAGACTCGATGATGGAGGCTGAATACATTGCTTTCAATGATACCGCAAAAGAAGCGATCTAGATGAAGAAGTTCATTACTGAACTTGAGGTAGTTCCGTCTATTGTTGATCCAATGCCTTTGTATTGCGATAACAATGGGGCTATGGTTTTAGCGAAAGAACCACGGTCCCATCAGAGATCCAGACATATCTTGAGGCAATATCACCTGATCAAGGAGATCGTAAATCGTCAGGGGATCGAGGTCCGAAGAGTATATACAAAAGAAAACATAGCGGATCCATTCACAAAGACCTTCCCTCAAGTATAGTTCGAGCGACTATTTGAGATATTGGGTATGCGATACATAAACAACTGGCCCTAGAGCAGACGTTGGGTACTCAATACACCAATCACTGACCTTAGTGCAAGTGGGAGATTATTGTATATGTAAGCTCTAGAAGCCATTATTGTATATATAGTGGATTCTTGGACACACACACACACACACATATATATATACACACACATGACATTCTTTCTCTATATGATAGTATGCTATTTGGGTTGTCTTTATCTTAACATGTGTATATGTTTTACTTGTTATTACGTATCGCTATTACATGCTGATAAAGCCCATAGGATTATTGCTTGACTACCAGCGTTATGATGGCGATCATGCATGTGGGGGCTGGGTAGTCCATAAGTACATTCTTAAAAGTCCTTAGTCGTGAGAATATCGAGACCGGACACCGATATTCCAGAGTAGACTAGTGTGTACATTTCTAGACCCGACGAGGGGCGATGGTTGACCCCACAGCCATTAGCGTGTGGCGTCTAAGATCGTATACAGGTGCTCACTGAAGGTGAGTACACTGGACGAACTTGCTGAGAACTTCTAGATAGTATTTATAAGTCCATGTCACGCACCCCACGTGTTCGCGGGGAGGCGGAATATATGAAAAACAATTATCAAAGTTTCGTAACACGGACTTGAGCACACGGATCGTGTCTAAACCATTACTAGCAAACTACTTGAGGTTTAACTACTCGGATTCGAAGTTATACCTCACGATACGAGTCCTTCGGGTCTTCATCGCTGTCCTCTACTCGTCGTCGGCTCCAAGGATAGTAACGGATCGCGGCTACCTCGACGGCCTCCTCGAGTCAAAGACGATCCACCCGAGAGTCTATAGTCTGAGCTCCTATCTCGAATCTGAGATAACTACGGTTTCTAGTTTGCTAATCTAGAAGTCCTAGATGGTGTAGAGTATTTAGATAGATTACTTTGTCACTTCAAACCCTAAAATCCTCAACACATGAGAGCTTTTAGGGTTTGAGGAAGAAGATGAAAACTTGAGGAGAGAGAAAGGATTTGTGATAATGATATGAATTATTCTCATGCTTGAAATATCATGAAGCATACAAATATCTCTTGATTAATATCTAGAAATATCTTGTAAGCTTCATTTAATTCAAAGGGTGAATCACCTCATGAGTCATGGTTCATTTAATGAAAACCCACACCTCATCTCTCCACCTCATTTGTGTTTAATCCAAAAAGAAATAAACCCTAATGAGTCATCTTCTTCTAGAAGCTTCCCGACAAATTAAGAGACTGCCCCTTCCATCCGTATTTACGTAAAACACGGATAATCTGAGACTAAATAAATCCATCAGTATAATACTAGAATCCGGTTTAAACCAAAGCCCACTAGTATTATCTGCCCGATCACATTACGTGCACAAGTGTACGTAAGTGATCGCGGCCCTGCCGTAAAACCATACGGCCTCTACACCTTTTGCCCGGTGTAGGGAAAGTCTCTGTGTGGGACTCTAAAGACTCGACACTACGCTGGCAGTGGGTTTAACCACAGGCCGCAAGCGGTACTAGCTGTACGTAACGGTCCCCAGGTAGATGTCAGTAAGAAGCCCAATGAAGTAACTCATCCGAACTCCTATTGAGCCTGTATGTAACAATCTCTGTACAGTCCGGTCTGTTCGTCTAAGAGTATCGCATATCGGGCCTAAGGGGATGGTGAACGTCAGACCTCTAAAAGCGGTATAAGTCGTGTCGGAGTGTAATCCAGAACACCCTGAGAAACTACTGGAACATCTACCAGTAAATCTCACTTGCCGTGGCCACGGACCTTTGTGTAACGGCTCTCCAACACAGCGCGATATCAACCCCCAATACCAGGAGAGACGAATCATGTCTAACCGCCACTGCCTCCAAGTGCTTCGGGACTGTACCCAACTACTACCTGTTTGCACGACTCCTTTGAGCCGTGGTAGGGTAGTGATCAAAGTACAGTGGGAACACACTCAAGGCGAAGTAGCAGTGTCAAGTCGACGGACTAAGCTGTACTCATGTCACCTGAGAACTGCTACCTGACGACAGGTATAATAACCATCAGCAGTTCCCGATGAGTCCTGTCCAGTGTACTCGTAACCTAACAAGCACCTGCATACTTCTCCAGTATGACGTACTGATGGCTGTGGGACAGACCATCTCCCAACCTGGGATGAGAAACGTATACACCAGTCTACTCCGGAGTATCGATGCCCCATCTCGATAATCCAACGACCAGGGACCTGTATAAGGATGTGCTTATAGACTACACAGTCCCCACTAGTGTGACTACCATCACAACGCTGGTAATCAAGCAAAGATCCTAAGAGCTCTACTAATATGTATAAGCGATATGCTAAAAGAAACATACGCACATATCTGAGTAGAAACAAACCAAGTAGCATACTACTATTTTTAGCAAGACTGTCAATACAACTGTGAATATCCCAAACTTCCATTAGTAATATACAAGCCAGTATGATACAATAATGGCCTCTAGGGCATATACACTAACAATCTCCCACTTGCACTAGGGCCATGTACTGACGCATCGTGGACCTATTATCTCGATTAGCCGCTCAAACTGTGTCTGAAGGATGGCCTTCGTGAGTGGATCAACAGTGTTATCCTCTATATCTACTCTCCTCATCTCGATCTCCTGGCGATATATGATCTTCCTGATAAGGTGATACCGCCTTAAAATGTGTCTGGACTTCTAATGGGACCTGGGTTCCTTCGCTAAAGCTATAGCGCCGTTGTTGTCGCAATACAGTGGTATTGGATCAACAATGGTAGGAACCACCTGAATTCAGTTAAGAACTTCCTCATCCAGACAGCTTCTTTTGCGGCATCGCAAGCAGCTATATACTCCGCTTCCATCGTCGAGTCAGCAACGGTGTCCTGCTTGGAGCTCTTCCAGCAGACCGCCCCTCCATTAAGGGTAAAGACATAACCCGACATGGACTTAAAGTCATCCTTGTCACTCTGGAAGCTGGAGTCAGCAAAAGCCTCGATCTGGAGGTCTTTTCCTCCATACACCAAGAACATCTCTTTAGTCCTTCTCAGATACTTGAGAATGTTCTTTACTGCTATCCAGTGCTTCTCCCCTGGGTTCGACTGATACCGGCTTACAACACTCAATGTGTATGCTACATCTGGTCTGGTACATATCATCGCATACATTATAGAGCCTACCGCTGACGCGTAGGGTATAGATGACATGCGAGCCCTTTCCAAATCAGTCTTTAGAGAGGGTGATTCCGTGACAAGCCGGCAGATTACCGCGCTTAGAATCTTCCATACTGAATCTTTTCAGTATGGTGTCTATGTACCTTGACTGTGAGTGTCCAACTATCCGTTTAGATCTATCACGATAGATCTGGATCCCCAGAATATAGGAGGCATCACCCAGATCCTTCATGGAGAACTTCTGTGACAAGAATCCTTTGACTAACTGTAGCATAGGAATATCATTTCTTATTAAGAGAATGCCATCCACGTACAAGACGAGGAATACTACAATTCTCCCTACAATCTTACTGTAAATGCATAGTTCATCTGGATTTTTGACAAAGTTGAATTCTTTAACAGTATCATCAAAACAGATGTTCCAACTCTGCGATGCCTGCTTTAGTCCATAAATGGACTTAAGCAACTTGCACACTTTCCCACTGCTTCCACTCTGAATGAAACCCTCTGGCTGATCCATATAGACGCACTCTTCCAAATTACCATTTAGAAAAACCGTCTTTACGTCCATCTGCCAGATCTCATAATCGTAGAAGGCAGCAATGGCAAGCAGGATCCGAATGGATTTGAGCATAGCCACTGGAAAAAAGATTTTGTCATAGTCCAAACCAGGTCTTTGACGAAAACCCTTTGCAACAAGTCTAGCCTTATAGGTTTCAACTTTTCCATCTACACCAATCTTCTTTCTGAAGATCCATTTGCATCCTATGGGTTTTACCCCTTCTGGAGCAATGTCCAAAGTCCATACTTTGTTGGTATACATGGACTCCATCTCGGTCCACATTGCATCCAGCCATTTTACCGAGTCGCCGCTCTAAATGGCTTGCTGGAAGCTAGTAGGCTCATCATTGTCAATGATGCAATCCTCTCGATCCCCATCTATGAGAAAACCGTAGTATCTCTCGGGCGGATGAGACCGTCTACTACTTCTGCGGATTGGCGCTGGGATGTCCCTTTCTTCTGAAACTTCTGGTTCTACCAAACTTTCAGTAATAGATTGTAGTTCTGGAATTTCTTCCAGTTCTACTGCGCTTCCACTAGTCCGATTTTCTAAAAATTCAGCTTCCAAGAAGTGGGGATACTGAGAAACAAAAACCTTTTGATCCTCTGCGTAATAGAAAAGATACTCCCTGGAGTTCTTTGGGTATCCCACAAACTTACACAGTACTGAGCGTGCCTCGAGCTTGTCCACATGCTGCTATTTTACAAAAGCTGGACACCCCATATCTTAAGGTACTTAAGACATGGTTTCTTCCCACTCCACATCTGATATGGTGTGGTAGGCACAGTCTTGGTTGGAACCTTATTCAAAAGATATACTGCTGATTCTAGCGCATAACCCCAGAAGGATCTTGGTAACTCAACCTTACTCATCATGGAACGAACCATATCCAATAGGGTTCGATTCCGCCTTTCCAATACACCATTGTGTTGTGGCGTGTATGGAAGAGTAAGCTGAGAGAGAATTCCATTCTCTTTTAGGTAACCCAAGAACTCGGCACTTAAGTATTCACCATCTCGATCAGATCTTAGTGTCTTGATACTTTTGCCTGTTTGTTTTTCCACTTCATTCTTGTATTCCCGGAATTTCTTAAAAGACTCGGATTTATGCTTCATCAAGAAGGCATGTCCGTACCTAGAGAAATCATCTGTAAAAGTAATGAAATAGGAATAACCACTTCGCGCATGTGTAGACATTGGACCGCATACATCGCTGTGTATGAGTCCTAAGAGCTCGCTCGCTCTTACTCCGTGTCCAGTAAACGGAGTCTTTATCATCTTTCCTATGAGACAAGATTGGCAAGTGGTATAAGACTGATATTCGAACGGATCCAAATATCCCTCTCTATGTAATCTCGTCAACCGTATTTCATTGATGTGACCTAGTCTACAATGCCATAAGAAAACTTGATTTGTTTCTGGAGACTTTCTTTTAAGTGTGTTCTGGACACTGAAAACCTGAGCTTGATTCAATACGTATATACCGTCCTCTAATGTACCGGACCCAATCAGAACTTGATTTAGGTGGATGTGTACCACATCTCTTACAAATGTAAAATCATATCCCTCTTTAGAAAGCAGGGACACTGATATGATATTACAAGCCAAACTATGTACATACAAACAGTTACGTAGAATCAATTTCTGCCCACTTGTCAGTCCTAGATGATATTCCCCCACGGATTCAGCATCCACGCTCATTCCGTTCGCAACTCTAAGAGACATATCACATACTCTGATAACTCTACGGTTTCTCAAAACCTGTAATGAATTACAGATATGAGATCTTGATCCGGTATCTAGTACCCAGAAAGTAGAGTTAATTGACATACAGTTTTCAATCACAAACACACCCGAAGTCGAAGCCACAACATGCTTCGGATCCTGAATTCTGGCTTTCCAAGCCCTGCAATCCCTCTGCCAATGCCCCTTCCCATAACAACAGAAACAACCCTCATTCCCTACTGTTAACCCAGAAACTTTTGCCCTTCCCTGTCTTTCTACCTTACTGACACCGCATATCATTTTTATGGAGGTCTTCTTCTTCTCACCCTTGGCTTCCGCCTTGGATCCAGAAGAGGAAGATTCTCCAATAAGCAGAGTGGGTGTCACCCTGGTTTCCTTCAGGGTGCCCTCATCTGGAAGTATAACTTTCTTCCCCTGGACGTAAGTAAGAGGTAGGGACTGTAGAATCAAGTCAGCATATGACCCGTTTCTCAACGTGGTCTCCAAATCCGTGAGCTCATCAATATAGCTAGTCATCATAAGGACGTTGTCCCCTACAGATGACCTGACAGCCAATCTCGCTTGAAGCAATTCGTTCGAGATCTTATATCTTACGATATGAGATTGCTCTCCATATAAGACTTTGTTATGGAGGAAGATAGAATCTAAGTCCATCTTCTCGTGCTGCCTTTGGTTTACACCATTAACTGAGGTTCTCACGAGGCACGTGGCATTCGCACATTCTTTTTCCCTTGTCTTACGGATATCCATATCCGCGACGGTGGAAACTGGACCTGGGACGGCAGAGTTTTGAGTAGTAATGATGTGGTCCAGCTTGTCATAGGCAATGGACATCTGGACAAATGTTTGCCAGTCATTATAGTCAGATTCAGTCAATTTATTATCTAGATGTAACTTTGTCTCGGTCACAAGGTCGCTGCAATTAAGAGAGAGAGAGAGAGAAGAAAACACTTAGCTCGATGCTCTTGCAAGTTTAGATTGGTTTTTAATTTATCTAAACAGGATGGCTCCCACTGTTTCTCGAATCCTTCCTCAAATCATAAAAGAAGAACTAGTCAGGACTAATCTCACTGTACAATACTTGCTTAACCGTTCAGCCAGCTTAGTGTTGGTACTTCGAGGGAGGTTTTACGACGCTTTCGCGAAGTTCCTTAATTAAATAACCTCTTTTCTCTGGAGGCGTAGCCCCGCTAACACTGTTCTAGACACCTACTTGGTTTATAGTATTGATCGTTAAGTGAAAATCTCCCGAAGAGTAGTATATACTCACAGTAGGATCGGGACCCAAATACCATCGTGTGATAATGCTGAAGGAATCCTACCAACATTATCAAACTCCAAATGGTATACAGTACTAGCAAGTTTCGGTTTCTTTAGAAACTCCCGATGTGGATTTTTGCCCTATGCTCTTATGACCTTGACAAAGATCAACAAATCATAAGTCACATGTCAAGTTCTACCCATCATTGTCCAGGTTAATTTGAACCCACCCGTATATACCCTTAACGAAGGTCAACAAGGTAATACAACTGTCCCAAACCAACGCATCTATCTATACTACATATGAACACCCAACAGCTACCAATTACTATGCCTTGACGAAGGTCAACAAACATAGCTTGAATACTACTGACTATTCATATGAAACGACGGAGGGCTATGACTGGTTTTGGCGAAACCGTAAATGAAGTGAACTTGATATAATCGAAGGAAGCTGATAGCTTTTTAAAAGGAGTGGGTTAAGCTCCGCAATTAAAAAAACTGCTGTTTTAAAATAACCGAGTGGTTTTTAAATTTTGTTCCAACGATTCAACTTTGGTTTATTTGTTTTGCATTAATCTAATGCAGTCCCATCATTTAAACCTATCGTTGCAGAAAACAACGAAAATACAACGTACGCTTATGCCATCCGCATTTGCCACTGGGCCCCGTCATCACCTGTTTGGTTACTTAACTAACGACAGAGCGGGGGCTGGACTAGCGCGGATGCAAAACATAAGCAACGTCTACTAGATATCATATATATATATATATATATATATATATATATATATATATATATATTTACATTCGTCTGACGCAATAATAGACATTCCAAATCACAGATGAACACATTGGATATATTAGGAAGTCTGCGTTTCATTTGAGCCTGCAACAAAAGACAATTTCCACGGTAGTGATGAATAGCCAAACCCCACCTAGACCCCTACGGGTGCGGCAAACTACCCGCCAAGTACCCGAAGTGAACCAGTCTCCCTCAACAACGTGAGTAGGCTACTTAGCACTTCAAAGTACCCGGTAGTTTGTGCACCCCATCTTGGGTCTATCCTAAGAGCAAAAAACAGTAAATGAAATAATACAACGGTGGCTACAACCTCAACCCGGATGTACCCTGCGAAATAATATTACAACAAATTACAATTTACATCAAATGAAAAATAAAAACCCTCATCTCACATCCCCGGCTATTCATCCACGACAATTCAACAAGTTCATATTCACAATCCAATATCACAGAAATGTGCAACCCCCAACTAACCGACATATAGCAATTAGTGGAAGTTTACGAACACATTCAACAGAACATGAAACATTAAACAACATTAAGCTGCGACTTCGAAACACCCGGTATTTGCCACAGTAAAGAATTTACAGTAAAATCAAAATTGGCAAAAACAAACAACTCCTGAAGTCCTAGATTAAAGTCAAAAAGCCACACACCAAAAACAAAGCATTTCCTCCCTATTAAGACCGAGCTCGCCGGAAATTTAGGCCATGTGGCCGGCCCAGTTTTCGAGGAATTGTCCCGTTTTTGTTCTGTGTTCTTTTTACTGTTCAAATAGCACTCTACACTTGTTTAAATAATTTTCAAGGCCTCATTTAAAATTGACAGAAACTTGAATCTAAGGTTCAATGTTTTCGGGTCGTTTCGGTTTCGTAGTTTAACTTGTTGTTTAAACTGCTAGCTATGGTTTAGTAGACTCTGATACCACTGTAAGTCCATATCACGCACCCCACGTGTTCGCGGGGAGGCGGAATATATGAAAAACAATTATCAAAGTTTCGTAACACGGACTTGAGCACACGGATCGTGTCAAAAACATTACTAGCAAACCACTTGAGATTTAACTATTCGGATTCGAAATTATACCTCACGATACGAGTCCTTCGGGTCTTCATCGCTGTCCTCTACTCGTCGTCGGCTCCAAGTATCGTAACGGATCGCGGCTATCTCGATGGCCTTCTCGAGTCAAAGACGATCCACCCGAGAGTCTATAGTCCGAACTCCTATCTCGAATCTGAGATAACTACCGGTTCTAGTTTACTAATCTAGAAGTACTAAATGGTGTAGAGTATTTAGATGGATTACTTTGTCACTTCAAACCCTAGAATTCTCAACACATAAAAGCTTTTAGGGTTTGAGGAAGAAGATGAAGACTTGAGGAGAGAGAAAGTGTTTCTGATAATGATATGAATTATTCTCATGCTTGAATTATCATGAAGCATACAAATATCTCGTGATTAATATCTAGAAATATTTTGTAAGCTTCATTTAATTCAAAGGTTGAACCACCTCATGAGTCATGGTTCATTTAATGAAAACCTACACCTCATCTCTCCACTTCATTTGTGTTTAATCCAAAAAGAAATAAACCCTAATGAGTCATCTTCTTCTAAAAACTTCCCGACAAATTACGAGACTGTCCCTCTCATCTGTATTTACGAAAAACACGGATAATCTGAGACTAAATAAATCTATCAGTATAATAGTAGAATCTGGTTTAAACCAAAGTCCACTAGTATTATCAGTCCGATCACATTACGTGCACAAGTGGACGTAAGTGATTGCGGCCTTGCCGTAAAACCATATGGCCTCTACACTCTTTGCCCGGTGCAGAGAAACTCTCTGTGTTGGACTCTAAAGACTCGACACTACGCCGGCAGTGGGTTTAACCACAGGCCGCAAGCGGTACTAGCTATACGTAACGGTCCCCAGGTAGATGTCGATAAGAAGGCCGATGAGCTAACTCATCCGAACTCCTGCTGAGCCTGTATGTGACAATTTTCGTACAGTCCTTAATTTCAATTTGAGAAAGAAATTTAGTATTTCCAAAGAAGATGAGTGGTTGGGATATTTTTTAAAAAAACGTTAAAAGTTGACGGAAATCGTAAATGGGTCAAAAGATGTATCTTATTAATTTTGGGATAAAAAGTTAATACCAGAATTTTTCGATAGAAAATAATCTGGAACGATTTAGGGGGCTACAAGTAAAAAAACGCAAAAGAGAAAGAAAAAAAACACCCAACGAAGGAACCGAGTAAACCGAGTATATACGTCTGCTAAGATTAAACTCATAACCGATACCCTAATTTGGGATCGAACTCCGGCAATACCCTCCATCGAGATCCCGCCTCCTTGAACGATCGCATCCGCTCCCCTCCCAATCATCTCGTTCTTTCTTCGATCCTTTATTCGACCTCTTCGTGGATCTCGCGAGTTTCTCGTGATCGGATCCCAAATGGAAGGAAGCGGAGGAACCCTATCCGAGATCTACCAGAGCGCTCGCAAGCTGCTGCTTCGAACGAGAGATGGCGTCGCAAAGCTCGAGCGCTTTGAATCCGCCTCCTTTTCGTCTTCGTCGTCGTCGTTCTCATCGTTGCCTGCGATGGGCCTCGGCTTGGATTCGCCTGAGCTCGCCTTCGCGATCAAGAAGGACATCGCTCAGATCCAGTCCATGTGCACCGACATGGATCGCCTCTGGCGATCCGTCGCTTCCAAAGGCCAACGCGATCTCTGGAAGAGGTAATCTTGTTCTTGTTTTGTTTAGATCGATCTTTCATGTTTTGAATCTGAATTTAGTGTTTCTTCTTTTTGTGTGCATATAAATTAGCATTATGTGTTCGTCTATGTGATTAGGGATTCGGATGAAGATCGCGGTTTCTTTAAATTTTTGTGCTTAGAGCGTCTTAGATCAAATATAGTAGGTTCCTTAAATATATGTGTGATGGAGGGTGCTTGGATGAGTATTTTTGTGCTTGTGAATTCATAAACCGTTGCCTTATATATCACTACCATCAACAACCAAGACCTTTCCCCAAATGGTGCTAGTCTCCATTGGTAAAGTTCATGCCATACCAGCTAGTAACTTGACGTCAGCTATGGACAAGAAAGGATGATTGCACCATTTGGCATCATCAGAATTTTTTATGCAAGGGGAGTCTAGAAGAAGGGGAAAAGGATGGTTGATTTCGAAAGGAATTATGTTCTACTTTAAAGCACAAATAATTTCAAAAGCGAAAGGAACACAACTTTAAGACATTAATTGGCTTGCATCTATATTTTATATTATTGTTGTTAAGTATGACCATTGTTGGATTTCATAACAATAGATTTATTGAAAAAGGCTGTTAGTAAACTAGTTTCTTGCAATAGGGATAACTTAAATTATTATAACAAATTAAGCAGCAGTTTTGGAACTAAAATCGATTATGCTTGTCAATTGCAACCATGGGCATGGATGGCTTGTTTTAATAGCTTGAAAACAATATTAGAGGATGGTTGGTACAGTGTAGTTGGACCTATTTTCAGGTGTACCAAAATCTAAAATTAGGTGTTTGGTCACAACTCACAGCTTTTTTATGTACCAACATGTAAGATAGCAACGAGTTAGAAAATCTGTAGTTGGAACTTTGTTGACACTAGTGCTTTACCAACTTATGTAGCATAAATTCGGATATGGTTACATAATACAATTCAATTTAGGTTCACGGATTCACAATTTTCCAAAACCCATGATAGGAAATACATTTTATATCGAATTTTAAATTAATATGTAATACTACATCCGTTTCTTATTACTTATTTTTTCCTCAAATTACATGTCGCTTTAGAATTGTTGGATATAGTGTCCTCAGAGTCAATTATTAGATCACATGCACGTACTTGCAATGATTGAGTGAGGACCTATACCGGTAGGATAGTCTTACTCAAGATGATAGTATGCTATCTGTTTTATCTTTATCATCGTGTACTGCTTTAGGTGACCTTATAGGTCGCTATTACACATTGATAGAGCCCTTAGGATTCTTGCTTGACGGCCAGCAGTATGATGGCGATCATATACGTGGGAGCTGGGGTCTATAAGCACGTCCTTAAAAGGTCCCTAATCGTGGGAGTTTCGAGACTGGGCATCGATACTCCATTAGTAGACTAGTGTATACAGTTGAGACCCTGACGGGAGGCGGTGGCCGGTCTCACAAGCCATTGGTGTCAGTTGGATCACCTAAGATGTATACAGGTGCCCATTGGGTTATGAGTACACCGGACAAGACTCGCCGGGAACATGCTAGTTGGTATTATACCTAACGTCAGATAGCAGTTTCCTGGTGACATGTGTACAGGTTAGTTCATCGACCTGAGATCGTCATTTGTCTCGTGTGAGTTCCCACTGTGCTTTGATTACTATCCTACCACGGCTCAAACGAGTCGTGCAAACAGGTTTTAGTTGGGTACAGTTCCGAGCTACATAGAGGCAACTGAGCGGATCGGCAGGGGATTCGTCTCTCCCGGTATTGGGGGTGAGATCGCGCTGTGTCTAGGAGAGCCATTACACAAAGCCCTCGGCCGAGACAGGAGATTTACTGGTAGGTATTCCAGTAGTGTCTCAGGGTGTTCTGGGCTACACTCCGACACGACTTGTACCACTTTTGGGGGTCTGACTTTTACCACCCCCCTAGGCCCGCCATGCGATGCTCATAGACGAACGGACCGGACTGTACGGATATTGTCACTGACAGGCTCAGTAGGGTGTCAGGATGAGTTCGCTCATCGACCTCCCTTTTGGTCAATACCTGGTAGCTCGTTACGTACGACTAATACCTCTAACGTGCTATTGGTTAAATCCACAGCCAAATTATTGACGAGTCTTTAGAGTCTTCCACAGACAGTTTCTCAAGTTTCGGACAAAACGCTGTAGAGGCCGTATGATATATGGCAGGGTCCGATCATATACGTGTAGTAGTGCACGGATCATGATCGGACGGATCATACTAGTGGGCTTTGGTTTAAGCCGGATCCTAGTATTAGATTTGTTGGATTACTTTAGTCTCATCGCATTCAGTCGGAATGCGGATGCACGTATGTATATACAGGTGAGGGGTATCCTTGTGATCCGTCACGAGTTTACTTTAGATGTTGCCGGATCTTTTTGTTGGACCAAACATTTGGATTAATGTTTGGATGGTGGAAATAATGAGCTAGAATTTCATCATGAGATACATTAAATGTGACATGGACTTCATTAGTGACTCATGGTCTCTTTTTATGTGCTAATGTCACATTATATGATGGTTTTGTGAGTTGATTTGAGGAGAGGAGAGAGGGGCAGCCAAGGGCAAGGTTTGCTCTCATATTATTCTATTCACTCTTTCACTCTCATTATTATCTCAACAAAAGAAAAGAGCTTCTTCTTCTTCCTCTAGCTCATTATCTTCATCAATGGCAACACCTCTAACCTCCATTCAAATCAATGGATGCAAGAGACAAAGTAATCACAAATATTCTTTACAACACCTTGGACATGTCGGCTGGCACACTTCGTGCCCGAGTTGCTTCGGATGAAGCGGGAGCCCGTAAAAAGACTCGTAGATGTGGTGCCCTTTCCGACGAGGAGATCGAGACCGGAGTTGCCGCGGGGAGCTTGGGATGGTGGCCAAAGACCGAAGGACACGGATCGATCGGTATAGCTTTCCAACCCTCTCTAGATAGCTAGTTGTAGGTTAATGGTTCGATCCGGGTTTTAAGCATACGATAGCGCCGGTTTCATGTTTAGAAAAAATTTCGTTTCCGCATTTTGGCCTCGGAAAGACGGCCGGGGCGCTACCGTAGTCTTACAAGAATATCAAGAAACATGTTTACTCCATGCTTCTAATACCAATGCAATTTCAATGCGGAGTTTCATATCAATCCCTAGAACTTAGGGGTTGTTTGGTACCTAGGAAATGAAAAATCATGCAACATTTGTTGCAAAAAATCTTCGCTTTCTAAGTTTGGTTAGCAACAAACTTAAGTTGTAAATGGAAATGGAGATGCCAAAAGCAACAAGTTCTTGTAACATTTGTTGCACTCATTTTTGTTGTAACAAAGAGTTGCAACTTTGGGAATAGTGAGCATAATAATTATTATGAGTGCCACGTAAGATTAAATGTGCCATCTAGAAAAAATTTCAACACATGTTGCACATTTTCTTGTTTTTTGTACTACCAAGTAGTACCAAACACAAAAAAGTTGTTTGGATTTGAGAATCCAATTACAAATGCTAAATTTAACCAAACAAGGGATTTGAGGCTTTTTATTTGCAACATTTGTTGCAGGAAACAATGGCGCATTTTCTTGTTGCTAACCATACAACCCCGTAATGAAATTACAGATTTGCTTTATGTTTATACAAGTTTCGAGAGAATTAATGAAGGGTTAAATTAGGAATTTCACACTAATGGATTTCTTAGATTTTAGAAAAGTCAAATTCTTCTTACCAAGTGCACAAGAGGCAAAAAGACTAGTATTGTGAAACGGAGATAGTATGTATTAATATATACATATAAACATATTAATAACAACAACAACTGAGCCTTTTATCCCAAGCATATGGGGTAGGCTACATGAACCAACATGAGAATCACGCCGGGTCCAGCACATGAATCCTCCGCCTCCACTCACTCCTATCGAACAATATACTTTCATCGAGTCCTTTGGCAACCATATCGTTTCATATCACCTCCATCCATGTTTTCTTCGGTCTTCCTTTTGCCCTTGCCCATATCGAGAGTATCTATTCGTCGAACCGGTGCTTCCATAGGTCTGCGTCGCACATGACCAAACCATCTTAGCCGGTTTTCCCGCATCTTCTCCTCCACAGGTGCTACACCAACTTTTACACGAATATTCTCATTTCACATCTTATCTTTTCTAGTGTTACCGCATATCCAACGAAGCATGCGCATCTCCGCTACGTGCATCTTCTGTGTATGATGCTTCTTAAGAGTCCAGCATTCTGTACCATATAATAAGGCAGGCCGAATAGCGCTCCGATTAAACTTCCCTTTCAATTTTAACGGCAAGTTACGATCACACAAAATCCCTGTTGCACTCCTCCATTTCAACCAACCAGCTTGGATCCTTTGATTAACATCACTATCGATCTCCCATTCTTTTAGATGATGGAACCTAGATATCTAAACTGGTCGTTCGGTGATATCTCTTGCCCTTCTAATGTTATACCAATATGGTTTTGACTTCTCTGGTTTCTAAATTTGCAATGCATATATGCTGTTTTGGACCTGCTCAATCTGAATCCTCGAGATTCCAATGTTTGCCTCCATAATTCCAATTTGGCATTAACCCCTGCTTTCGTCTCATTTACTAAAATAATATCATCAGCGAATAGCATACACCAAGCTACCTCATCTTGGATAGTTCTAGTAAGCTTATCCATCACGATGGTAAACAGGAATGGACTTAATGTAGATCCTTGATGTAAACCAATTGTAATCGGAAAATCACTCGTTAAGCCGCCGCATGTTCTGACATTTGCCACCACTCCATCGTACATATCCTTGATTATGTCAATATACTTGACGGGGACCCCCTTCTTCATCATTGTCCCCTATAATACCTCTCTAGGTATCTTGTCATACATTTTTTCTAAATTAATAAATATCATATGCAAATCTCTTCTCCGCTCTCGAAAACGCTCGACAAGTTGACGAAGCAAATGAATAGCCTCTGTCGTCGATCGTCCAGGCATGAACCCAAACTAGTTCTCTGTTATCTTAATGTCCTTTCTTAGTCTGTGTTCAATCACTCTCTCACAAAGTTTCATGGTGTGACACATAAGTTTTATTCCACGGTAATTTTATTATGGCTCATGTCATAGAATGTGACAAAGTTTTACGTTGACTGTCACAAGCCTACCACAACCCTCACCCTTTCTCATCCGGACTTGGGACCGGCAACGGTGGGTTTAAATATATTAATAACAATATAATGTAATTAAGCAGTGTTAAGCTAATACTAATCAAGGTGATATAGATATGTAGGCAAAAATTGATGTGTGCCCAGCCGCAGTACCTCAAGAGAAAGCCCTAATTTTGTGGAGAGTGAAGCCATAATTTTGTCGGATGAGATTTAAGTTAAATGATCAATTAAAAACTGCATCTAAAAACCAATTTAAACAATCACCCCAAGCCATACCTAAAAACTTATTAAAAATGATCAAACTCGATATGTGAATCCGCTGCGCGAATCTGGTCAAATCATGAAATATTCAAATTATTTTTTGATTTTTAATTATGAAAATCTGGATCCACATTACGCGAGTCAGAACGAATCGGAGATAATCTACTCCGATTTGCAAATCCAAGATGATTCATGTGGGGGTTTCACGAATCCGTGCTTCATGGTTTCCAACCACAATGGTTGAATTGAAGAAAAAATAAAAATAAAAGGATAAGTAGTTAGCAAAATTTATATTTATAAATCAAGTACATAGATCTCTTAACTTCATTCTCAACAATGGAATTGGTTTTGATTTTGAACTACAATAGTTGGATATGAATGCAATTACAAATACATTAGATCTCTGACACAAGCAACCAAAGTGACCAAGTACATCCTTAATGTATTTCTACTAAGAAAATTTATATATAGTGCCATCACGCTGGACTCATGTTGCATTTAGAATTCACTATCCAAGTCTGAAATTTTGATATACGGATTTCTCAACTTTTGATGTACCTATTAAGATATTATTTTTTAGGAGTAAAGTATGCTTGAAACGCTCCAAACATGACAACCTAGAAAAATTTCTACTTTATAGTTTAGAGAGCCCTTAAGATTTTTCTATTGGCTGACCATATTCTTTATACCTCCTTGTTTTAGATGCTTGTTGCTATCGAAAGGAAATTAGCCTCCTCTTATCCATATGCTATATCCACATTAAAACTCTTATGATCTTCAATACATTTCAGGAAATAATTTCTAGGGTGCCTTTTACTTGGCACATCTTGACGAAAGTCAACTTCTTTAGTGTGGCTTGCATACGAAGGGCTTGCCAAAAATCAACGGCCTGTTGCACTAATGTAAATAGGTTATACATTATGATGGGTTGGTTATATGCTCTTATGCGCATTCTTGGTCAAACCTTTTGGCATGTAGACTATAAGTTCATTCCATACCGTACCAGACCGTAATAGGTTTTATGTACATTTTTATTATGAGAAGAGCTCATCCGAGCGTATGTGCATAGATACTATGTTTCTATTTTTTTGGCACATTCTAGTGGAACATCACAAAGAAGTTGATGTCGTTTTAAGTGCGTTTCAAAATCAAAATAGAAGTATTCATTATTGTACGTGACCACGAGAACCATTTCATATACTATACTCGATGTTGATGGTTACGCTCATCAGCCAATTGGCCTGTGGTCTAGGAGTACCAATGTACCACAACCCTTGTGTCGCTTATTCAGATTCTCACGATCAATATATTATTAGGAAAATGATTTTGAAATTATATTGATAAGAGAATTACACGTGATTTTATTGGGTATTGAAAAAATATAAATTTCAGAATATTTTTATCTAGTGCTATAAACATGTGCATATAATATTGTTTTATCCTCTATGTTAATTAAGTCTTAAACAATGACATTTGCAGCTGATTTTCATTAGGAAATATACCATATATCTTTACTTGTGAAATTGTTTTCTATTAGATGCATCCTATTTGATTGAAGTCATTGAGAAACATTACTCGTGTTCTCTTTTGGGTTTCCAGTAGTATGTTCACTTGCAGTTTTCAGATCTTTCATTATTCATTGTCAGTGCACGCATATGGGGAAGTGGTTGCGCAATGGTTAATAGACTGCCAATCTGATACACCTAGAAGCAACTCCAGTTTCCACTACAGTAAAAACCACTTACTAAAGCGTTTACACACCTCAGATATTCACTTTAATATTTTTTATCCTTTGGTTTTTGGGACAGTAATATACAGCAATCATTAAAGTAAATCAGTTCATGGATGTTAAACTGCTTGCTTTGAAGAGTATTCGAGATATTTCATCGGCCAAGGCATTTATTGACTTTTAGTTCAAGCAGTGGCAATGTAAGGTGATAGTTCTTTTGGGGATCATTGTTATTTGCCTATGCTGTGACTATTCCATAACCCAATAAGGGGTCTAAGGACTATCCAAAGCCGGAAAGAGATGAAAAGATCTGTAAAGAATGCCATCCTACATGATTTTCTGTTGTTTGATGTCTATGCAGGCACCAAATATCCTCATATATATGGACACCATGGTGAAGAAATACATTCCACAAGATGCCCTCTAAAGGAATGTTATTGGAATATCTAATAAGAGAACACATTTCTGCTTATTGGCTATTTAAAGGATAGTATAGACAAAAATTGTGAACCATTGAAAATTTTCAGGATTGTGGGGGAAGATCCCTTAGGCTTGAATACCCTATATACACACGGTTTCCTATCCTCCTAAGTAGAATAAGTAAATGCATGTTTATCTGTGCATCTATGGTTATTAGTATCATGTTATATCACCCATTCTGTCCCTTCAATGGCTCAGCCACAATAATGACTTAAGACTAAAGAGACGATTGCCATACCAACAGCTGTTATAACTGCAACTGACATAGCAGGGTTATCATTCTTTTTCGGGCATCTGCATTGAGCTCATAATATCCAGGCTATCCACATGCCAGCTTCCCTTTATTAAAAGTTGTGAGGTTGGAGTCTATAATACTTGGGGTTATGCCGTTTAGGTCTAAGAATTTGTCAAATTTATGTTCCACCAATTTTACCTAGCAATCTCCTTGAGTTTTGTCAATTATCCTTTCATTCAATTCAAATGTTGTGGAGAGTCACTTTTTCTGTAGCCCTATCCCATTGTGACGAATATTATTCTTGTAGACTTTCCATGATTCTATAAGACTTCGATCATGATTGCAACAAAGAACACTTCAAGAATTATCCCCTTAGTGGACAAATTCAATTATACTCAGGGGGGTGACCTCTTACTCCTGTACCATCACAATTTGAAGAGGTTTTCCAACATATTACTGCACAGAGGCATCATTACCACATATTTTTTCACAAAGATGTTCCATTCTTATGAGTGTGTTGATACTCGCACAAAACATCATCTCACTTGTTTGAAAGGGATTTTGTACTAATCTTATGATGTCTTTCCCGACTTTGGAATGTTATGAGACCTTTTGTTGGGGTTGGGGTTAGTCAGGACATAGGTAATAAATGTTATCTCTAGGTGAATCATCACCTTTGTTGCCAATGTTTACAGAAAGAGCGACAGAAGACCAACCTTTGAGACATCCGGAGTACCCGTTGAAACGAGCACAGCAAAATGTCTACTCTTAAGATGATATTACTTTAAAATGCACCTATTGAGGCCATGAATTTTTCCCTTTAGATTAAATTTCGTGGTGTGTGTGTTGTGGGGGGGGGGGGGGGAGGGAGAGAGATTCTGAATGATTCAATGATTCTTTATGACACAAAGTTGAGTAGAAAAAATGTTTCAACAACTAAAGAAGGCCAAGTGTATTTTGAAATGAGATAAATTTGAAAAGTGCTATAAAATTTATGATTAGTGGAATTACCATAACAGAAAGAAAACCATATTAAAATTACATGTTATAACGCTTTGAAATTGAATTTCAAATAAATTTCCTTTTTAAGTAATCCTGATTAGAATCACGTGTAATCAATCTGTTAGTGACTTGAATTCTTTTCTATATTAAATATTGTATTGGGTTCTGTCACCTACATTCCGTAGAGTGTAGAACGGTTTGTGGACCTGTTGAGGGGGTTCATGATATTGAACTCGATTATAAACAGTTCTATATTGTTTTTGATATAGACTTAAAAACACTACACATTCTAGTTGTAGTTATGGAGCTCGTGGACCACATATTGCAATGAAACATTGAGTGAGGAGACACGACAGTATCATTTGATTTATTACAAGATCCAGTTTAGCTGAAGAGTTTAGTGCAAGTGTTTAACCCTGGACCTCACTTATAATTTTGATGGGCTATGCATGATTTGTGGATGTAAGCCTACACTTTTGTCATATCTCATATTTGATGTGGCAGTCTCTAATCAAATAGAATAAACACATCAATACATAATTGAGTTTAATATGATGAGTTGGAATGTCTGTGAGATGATCCTTTGCTTTCAAGTCAAACATGCAATGCCGGAGTAATGGAAGGAAGAGATACTTGGTTAGATTAAAAATGCATGTGGGAATAAATTTTGTATTTGTATTTGTTTGTTACTGTTGGTGAGGAAATGGACTAACCCGGGGAATTGGGTTATTAGATGATGTTGGAGTGAATGAACTATTATAACCGTTGGGTACCTATCTTATATAATCATGGAATCATTAATTGATCTTCCAACAACGAAGGCTTCATGTTGGTGGTAGATTTGTTGTGAAAAGCCATGTAGATTTTGCATCTCCTTTTACTTGGTGACTGTTCATAGATCTGTACACATGTGGCCTAAATGTGATCTTTAAGAGAAAGGAATTGACGGAATCATGGAAGCAATTAGTGCTTTTCAAAACTGAAGGCTATAAGGAGATACTAGTCTAAATGAACAACCATAGAACCAGACTCACAGTCACTAAAAATATGTATGAATTAAACCTTCCCACCAATAAAAAAGTAATGTATTAGTGGATTGGTTATAACAATTTCAAGTATATGTGGTGTGGTGTTACATTCATAGAATGGATTGGGGAGTTTTAGTAACTTAAATAAGTACCTGTATGAGACCGTGCATTATAGAATTTTGATACCTCCGGTTCCTTAGCAGCTGTTTAGAATTATACATCTGGCCCTTGTTGGTTTCATAAACTATAATATATATACGGTTTTAAGCAAGCAGATTGCATATCATCTGTTATTTTGACTCAAGCTGTCTAAATAAACATTTAACAATACTGAATCATCTCAGAAATAGCTTCTTTTTAAAATTGATTTACTATGCAGAACATGTGTATTGAACAAAACTTTTAGTCGTTTAATGCCCCATGATTTTTAGTCGTTTAATGCCCTATGATGAAACCACATGCAAAAATTGGTCATACGTCAGTTTCTGTGGCATGATCGACCTTCTATATTGGTTCAGAAAAGTGGAGCAAGTGGCGGAAGAGGCTGATTCCTTGAAAGAAAGCCTAGAGAGACTTTCAATGCGCCAACAAAAGCGGATGCAGGAAGCTAAAGATAGAGCAGAGTTAATGCAAAGAGCGGTATGGCCTTTATATTTAGCAGAGTCAGTTTTTGGTGTGTCCTATTACTACCAAACATTTACAAAAACAAGTTTCTGTTACCAGAATGGGGATGGGGAGCACGTTCTGAGAATTTTTGATGATGAAACTCGGGCAATGCAGTCGGCTCGCAATTCGCATATGATGATTGAAGAAGCGTATGCTACTGGAGTTGCTGTTCTTTCCAAATATGCTGAGCAAAGGGATCGCCTTAAGGTGAGCATTCATGGTTCAGTTTTACTAACCTGGATAATAAAGGTTGAATTGCTTAATTATATAGCTCAAATATATTTTGATTCATGTGCAGAATGCCCAGAGAAAAGCTTTGGACATCCTCAACACAGTGGGCCTGTCCAACTCTGTGCTGAAGCTCATCGAGAGGCGGCACCGTGTCGACAAGTGGGTTGCATATACCGGAATGATGGTTACAGTCGTTGTGGTCTATATGTTCTGGAGGTGGACCCACTGATAATTGAGTCCCACAAAACTCGTAAAAAAAATACCTTTTCTGCACAGTTAATTGTGTTCATCTCACGATATATATCCAGGAGACAGCTATGGCACAAATATTGTAACTGGAGTCCTTGCGTAGAGAGGCGATTAGGAGAAGTATTGGTCATTTCAAAAAAATTGGGCTGGGTTGTGCGATAACAGGCTACGCTTGTGATTCTCACAGGATAGTGTGATGTTGTGATTGTTATTGGTGAATGCTTGTCGGCCAGTGTTGGCTGGTGTTTTATATTCAACTGCAGCATGACAACTTCAATTCTGTAGCATAAGCTCTGTTCTCGACAAGAAACTGTGTTGGTAAGCTGTAGCTAGTTAATGTATGTGCTGTTCTTTTGCATTATTGGCGAAAACAATTTTTGACTGCTTGTTATGTTATCTGCAACTAAATTAATCACTAGTTTGTTGCATGTTTGTGAACGAGTGCTTATAAATTGAAAGAACAAATTTATTTTATAAGATGTATGTAATGTATATATACAGAGATGCTAGCTTCTTAGGGTCCGTTGAATGCCTTTTGGCAGACGCAAGTGCTTCAGGGTCCGTGTTGGTTGAATGCCTTTTGGCTGAACCTCGACCGAAGTACGTTCAGTTTCTTCATCCGAACGAGCATGAAGAAATTAACGATATTTCCGTCATGAGCTATGTAGGTCTGTTGACAGTGAGATAGACCGTTAGGGTAAACAAGCAAGGGATAAGCGTGCCATTATCTGACTGCTTAAGCCTCCACCCTCAGCTTTCGTGAGCAAGTACAACTAAAATAAGAAAACAGGGGTTAGCCTCAGAAGGGAAACTTCATGATAGGAGAAAGAAAAACGCTGGATCTTTAGCTAGCTCACATGACACTAGACAATGGGGATTTTGAGTGTTTAAGGTAGGGGATGTTTGAGCTATTACAGGTACTGAGCTGCATGCAACACCCCTTTCAATGATGACGCGGCATTCCATGCTGTCACGTCCGTTGCCATCTTGCAGCTCAGCAACACGTGCTGTGGCGACATCATCCGCGCCTCGTGGACACGTAGATGAAATCTGATAAGTGGCACCCTTCCGCTGAACGCCACCTAGCTGATCTAATCATCACTAAGGGTATGTTTGATTGGAGGATTGTGAAAGAATTGTACAGTGGAATCCTAAAAATCAAAAGGATTTCGTAAATTTGTGTTTTGCTGTGGAATTTGGATTTGTAGGATTCCTTTGTTTATTATGGGAGTCCACTACAAAATAAGGATTCTTGAATCCTAAAAAATTTAGAGAATTTGCAAGGATTTTGGACTGTTTATTGTACTTTTAGATGGGGTCCGAGATACTTTATTTATTTAATTATCATCTTTCTATCTATCTCTCTCTAAAATTCTTAAATCCAAATCCCACTTTTTTGCACCAACCAAACAAGAATTACAAGGATCTATAAATCCAATACTAGAAATCTAATACAAACCAAACAATAAATTACCAAATTCAGAAATTTTCAAATGTATTTCTTTTGGAATCCAAATTTCATAATTTTGCAACCAAACGGCCCCTAAGCGATCAGGGAGAGGATTATGTGGTTAATTTCAAACAGGAAACACAATTTTGTATCCAATAAATTATTGCCACGAGTTGGAGACATGGGTTGAATATTATGCCACAGGTGGGGATGTAACCGAGCCAGCTTGAACGAGCCGATCCTTGTCTAAGCTCGGCTCGGCTTAGTTTATGCTAGCTCAAGCTCGGCTCGAGTTCGTCTTGAGTTAAGCAGGTCTGACTCATGTTCGGCTCGTTAGCTTACCGAGCCTTAAACGAGCCAAAATCGAACTCGGATTCTATTAGGCGATTTCTGAAAGGAAAACAACAAAGAGGTGTTTGGTGGAGACTGAAAATAGGTCAATGACCATTATAAGAGTTTCAGAAGAAAACATGAAAGTATTTTGTATGAGGTTAGGCCAGAGACAACAATCATAGAGCCTAAGCCCCAGTGCTTTGAGATATGGAAAGATTAAAAAAAATTAACATTAAGAGCATTAAATGTGTCTAAGTCCTGGGTTTTATATTCACCCCAGTTGCACTTTATATAATGTCTCTTAATTGAATTAAGTATCCTGAGATTTGTATAGGATCTGCTCTATATTACATATTACTACTTTTCTCAAACTGTTTAACCGAGCCGAACTCGAGTCAATACCGAATGAGCCTAGCTGAGCTCAAGTTCAGCTCGTTTAATAAACGAGCCAGACTTTCTGGCTCATGTTCGGCTCATTAATAAGTGAACCGAGTTTGATCGAGTTGATTCTGAGCTGAACCCTAATAGAAACCGAGCTGGCTTGTTCAATTACCACCCCTAACCACAAGGCATCATTTTAATTGGATACTGGTAGGCATGTCAATAGGTCGGGTCAGATCTGGACTGACACGTTTCAGTTTCAAATCCAGATTCATTTAAATTTGATGGATCTATATCCTTCCATCTAGCCAACGGGTCTATACTAAATGGATCGATATCCGGATCGATTAAAACTCGGGTCCAACCATTTATCCATATCCTTTTAACTAATCTCTACTGTTATAGGGCAAAAGGAAGGGGGTCTTTTGATTTTGAAATTGATTGGTGATGTGGCTTTTTTTTTTCAAAAAAATAAAAAAATACACTATTGTTTTATGTGCAATACACATAATTAAATGCCTTATCATTATTATTTTATACTTGCGATGTACGTAATTAAATTGCCACCTCATTATCATTTTTCAAGTGTGATGCACGATAAATTAATAAAGAATTTTATCATAATTTTTTTTAATAATTACATGCAACACATGTGCCAAAAGGCTAGTTTTAATAATTAAAAAAGTTAAGTTAATAATTAAAAAAGTTATGTTTAAACGATAACGAGAATTAACAATGGAGGCACCACAGCGAAAAGGGAATGGAAAATTGGTGTTAAAATTAGTCGTAATCAACAAAATATTTTGTTGATACTAAACATATCTTTTCGAGATGATTTAGTCAATTAAATGTTATATGTGATCTAATTAAGCAAACTGATCGGGTTAAGCTGGTCCGAAGAAAGCTTATCTATAACCGATCCACTGATTAAGGCTCTTTATGGATCTGGATCGGGTCCGGGTAAGCAGGTCTGGAATCGGTTCCAGATCCTGTTTTTTGCGGCAGGTCTGGGTCAGGTCCGGGTCTAGACCTAACCCATTGACATGTTGGCTATAGTGCCCTCAAGTCAATTATTGAATCGCAGACACGCGATTGTGATAATTGAGGGAGGACCTGTACGGGTAGAACAATCTTACTCAAGATAATAGTATACTATCTGGTTTGTCTTTATCATCATGTACATGCATTAGATGGCATTACAGATCACTATTATATGTTGATAGAGCTCATAGGATTCTTACTTGACTACCAGTATTATGATGTCGATCATATAAGTGGGAGATGGGTGGTCTATAAGCACATCCTTAAATGTTTCTAGTCGTGGGAGTATTGAGACTGGGCATTGATACTTCGGAGTAGACTAGTGTATACTTATCGAGACCCCGAAGAGGGGTGGTGGCTGGTTTCACAAGCCATTGGTGTCAGTTAGTCACCTAAGATAGTATACATGTGCTCATTGGGTTATGAGTACACTGGACGGACTCGCCGGAAACATGCTAGTTGGTATTATACCTATTGTCAGATAGCAGTTCCCAGGTGACATGAGTACATGTTAGTCTGTTGATCTGAGATCGTCATTTGTTTCGTGTGAGTTCCTACTGTGCTTTGATTACTACCCTACCATAGCTCAAAAGAGTCGTGCAAACAGATTTTAGTTGGGTACAGTCCCAAGCCACATGGAGGCAGTGAGCGGATTGTCGGGGATTCTTCTCTCCCTGTATTGGGGGTTGATGTCGCGTTGTGCACGGGTGGCCATCACCAGAAATTCTCGGGCGAGGTAGACGAGAATTACTGATTTGGATCAGTAGATTCTCAGTGGGTGATTGGCTTCATACCGACACGAAATATCGCGTTATTAGGGGTCTGACTTTATCCACCCTCCTAGACTCGATATGCGATACTCTTAGACGAACAGACCGGACTGTATGGAGATTGTCATGGACATGCTCAGTAGGGTTTGGATGAGCTTTCTCGATAGTCTTCCTTTTGCTTAATACCTGGGTAGCCGTTACGTACAGCTATTGCCGTCGACGTGCTTGTGGTTAAACCCACTGCCAGCGTATTAAAGTGTCTTTAGAGTCCCACAAAGTGGGTTTCCCTGGTTCTGGCAAAATGATGTAGTAGCTGTATTGGATACGTGCAGGGTTCCGATCGATTGATTGTACTATGTACCCGGACTTTCGATCGGACAGTTGATGATACTAGCCGGCTTGGGTTTGAGCCGGATTATTAAATCAGGTATTGATTTAATAATTTGCGTAAATGTATTTCGATATATATATTCTAGTATTATACTCGTTGTGTTATTCTATCTTTTTGGGTATTCGTATTTCGGTATGAATACAGGTATGTATATACAGTAGAATGTAATCCGTATTTTCCCGGAAAACATTCTATAAGGTGGACACCTCATTTTAGGGTTTGACCATTTATTTTTAAATGGATAAATGAGGTGGCAATAATTTGATAGGAGTATGGTGAGGACTATGCTTGCATAGTGTGCACAAATGAATTTTTAATTCATTTGTGCATACTATTCAAGTATGGGCACATTTTAAATAATGTAAGATATTGTTTTACAAAATCAAGCGTGCTCATTTTCTCTCTCCATGTTTAGTTCATTTTTTTTGAGATGGTTCATTCTTGAGCTCCTCTCTTCTCCTCACCATTAGAGCTTCACTCCTCTCTAGTTTTTCATTTGTTCCTCCACCTTCATCTTCCACCTCCTCTCAACCTTCTCATGTATTGAGAATCATGAGAGGATGTGAGATGAGATAGCTAAACACTTAGTTCACTCACTACATCCTAGGCTTTCTAGATTAGCAACATAGAAACCCTAGTTGTTTCACTTGCATTTATTATGTGGAGCTAGAGCCATGACTACATCCTTCGGGTGGATCATCTTCGACGGAGGAAGACCGGCGGCCAAGTTCGTTCGAGCACGCTTCAAGGAGCTAAGGAGGATGACGGAAGACCGAAGAACTTGTTTCTTTTGGTATAATCATTCTAACCCTCTAGTTTAGCTTCTTTAGTTTGCTAGTATAGATTTATGGTTTAGATCTTGGAGCGGTTTTGTTTGCGCCAAAAATTTTAAATACCAGTTTTTGTTTTGCATCGGTCACGGTAGATGGCCAGGGCACCGGCAAAACCCAGCATGACAAGCCTAGATACTAGCAAGTGCCCCCGTGCCATGCACAGGCCTGAAGAGTTGCCAAAAAAGGCCATCGCATAAATGACTGAATCTTAACTAAATTTTATTTTAGGCAAATCTTTCAATCCTATCATAAATCGAGTCTCTTTCGAAACTGTTAGTGATATATGCCCTAGAGACCATTATTGTATAGTACTGAATTGTATATTACATTGTGAAAGCTTGAGATATTCACAGATATAATAACAATCTTGCTCAATATGATAGTATGCTATCTTGTTTGAGTCCATCTCAACATGTGTGTTTCTTTTAATATATCGCTTATATATATTGATAGAACCCTTAGGATCTTTGCTTGACCACCAGCGTTGTGATGGCAATCACACTAGTGGGTGCTGAGTAGTCTATAAGCACATCCTTAAACATTGTCCCTAGTCATAGGATTATCGAGACTGGACATCGATACTCCAGAGTAGACTAGTGTATACGCTTCTTATCCCCGTCGGGGGAGGTGGTCTATCCCGCAGCCATTGGTATACGGTACCAAAGATAGCATACAGGTGCTCATTGGGTTATGAGTTACACTGGACGGACTCGTTAGGAACTGCTGATTGGTATTATACCTATCGCCAGTTAGCAGTTTCCCGGTAACATGAGTACAGATTAGTCCATTGACTTGACATCACTATTCGTTTCGAGTGTGTTCCCACTGTACTTAAATTACTACCATACCACGGCTCAAATGAGTCGTGCAAACAGGTAGTAGTTGGGTACAGTCCCTAAGCACTTGGAGGCAATAGGAGATAGAAGGGATTCGTCTCTCCCGGTATTGGGAGTTGATATCGCACTGTGTACGGTTGGCCAATACTAAAGGTCCGTGACCATGACAAGTGAGATTTACTGTAGGTACACTAGTAGTTTCTCAGGTTGTATTGGTTTCCATACCGACATGACTATTGCGCTATCAGAGGTCTGACGTTTACCACCCCTAGACCCGATATGCGATACTCTTAAACGAATAGATCGAATTGTATGCAGAATGCCACCTATAGGCACAGTAGGGTTTTCGTGTCGATCTTCCCTTCGACAAATACCTGGGTAGCCGTTATGTACAGCTAGTGCCACTGACGTACTTGTGGTTAAACCCACTGCCAGCGTATTGTCAAGTCTTTAGAGTCCCACACAAAGGGTTACCCGGTTTAGGCGAAACGGTGTAGTTTGTGTATAGTTTTACGCACGGGTGTTCGATTGAACACGTGTATTTATACACGTGCTTTAATCGGACGGTTTGGTAGTAATAGCAGGTTTTGAAAGACAGCCAGTTTTGATGCTAGTATTATATTTCTCTCTTTTGGGTATTTGTATTTTAACACGAATACAGTATTTATACGAATACGTGTATTTGTATAAATACGGGTATTTGTCCTTTGATACAAATACATGTATTTCTTTCTAAATATGAATACGCGTATTTTGCATTTTCGATACAAATACGGTATTCGTATTTTGGTAAAAATACGGTATACTTATTTATTATAAATACGGGTTTTTGTATACTTGATTATACATATACAAGTATTTGTATGTGTATGTATATCATGATGAGGTGGCCTCTCTCACACTTTCACTCATTCTCATATCTTCTGGTATCTTGTGGGCTTGTGACTCACACTAGTGAGTCACAACCCACTCACCCACTCTTTTGTTTTGCATTGAAGAGATAAGAATGAGAGAGTAGTGTAGGATTTTTTTGGATAGTTGTTGATTTTCTTGAGTTGCCATTCTCTTCTTCATCTTCTTCCTCATTTTCTCTTTTTGAGTTCTTGAGAATTAAAAGAGAGCATATTGTTTCATAAACTATACCACTTTAAGCATCTTGTCCTAGCAAGACTTGATCTTTAGTTGCTTCGGTCGAAACTATCGCTTGAATCGACATTCTCGAGTGGATTGTCTTTGACGCGGAAGATCAACTTCGAGAGCTCGTTCCATCAACTCAAGAAGCTTGTGGAGTCAACCTTTCAAAACCCGAAGGACCGTCTACAAAGGTTGTAATTCTAATCTAGTAGCTAAATCTCTAGTTAGAATTGTTTAGTTTAGTGTTTGGGCTTGTATCCTAGGGTTTATAGTGTATTGTGCTCAAGATTTTTAAGTTTTTGATTCCGCATAACCGTAGTTGTCACGGCAAGGAGCACATATACAGTTACACTGGTATCAAAGCCTCCCCAAACACTTAACTAATGGTTTAGATGAAGTCTGGAGTTTTGAAATTGAAATAACTCTGTATCAATAAATCCGAAGTCCAAATTTCTGCCGAATTTTTCAGAGCCTCTAAATTTTTTTTAAACAGTTGCAGAATGCTCTTTATGATGTAACTAGAACACCAAAGAAAAACGGGCACTCAGTCTAATAAAAAACCGCCATAAATCATGTTTTTCCCGTTATCGGCGGTTTTTCTGGGGATTTGTGTCTCGTGCTTCTTGTGGTGTTTTGTACTCTTGGATTTAGGATTCATGGTATTGTTTGATTTTGCCCAAATTTCATATTGTGTTATCTTTGTGCTTGGGCATACAGAGTATTTCTAAGTCGATATTTCAACGTTATTTATTCGCTTTAAGTTCGTATATGTGTTTCTAAACGTCAACTAATTGCAATACGTCGATTAGTAGGGGTTGCACATATCTAGTATCTTCATTGCGGTTTGTGGATATGAAGTATTGGATCGTCATGATTGAATAGCCGGGGAATGTAAGAAGAATGTTCTTTTTTCATTCATGTAATTTGTAAAGTGATGTAATATTCTTTTGCGGGGCACATCCGGATTGAGGTTGTAGCCACCGTTGTATTATTTCATTTACTTTTCTTGCATCTAGAATAGACCCAAGGTGGGGTGCACAAACTATCGGGTTCTTGAAGTGCCGAGTGGCCTACTCATTTCATTGAGGGAGGTTACTTCATTTCGGGGATTTTGCCGCACCCGTAAGGGTCTAGAGTGAGGGTTTGACTATTCATCACGACCGTTGAATCCGTTTTTTGTTAGAGGCTAAAACGAAATACAGTAATCCTAGTATATCCAATATATTTATCTGTGTTGCTTGTGTTGTGATCTGTGATCTGAAATGGCTATTATTGCGTGAGGCAAATGGCTATATATATAGATTATATATAATAAACGCTGTTTATATTTTGTACCCACGCTAGTCCAGCCTCCGCTCTGCCATCAGTTAAGTAACCTAACGGTGCATGACAGGGCCCTGTGGCGAATGCGGATGGTATGAGCGTACGTTCTATTTTCGTTTCTTTCTGCAATGATAGGGTTAAATGATGGAACCGTATTGATTTTGATTAATGCAAAGAAAACAAATAAAAGTTTAAATCGTTGGAACAATTTAAAAACCACTCGGTTTTCTTTAAAAAAATAACTTTTAAATGTGGGCCTAAACCACTCCTTTTAAAAGCAATCATGGTTTCTTCGACTATATCAAGTTCATTACGTTCACGGTTTTTGCGAAAACCAGTCGTAGCCCTCCGTCATTTCAGATGGGTATTTAGTAGTATTCAAGTTATGTCTTTTGACCTTCGCTAAGGCATAGTGATTGGTAGCTACTGGGTATTCATCTGTAGCATAAATTGATGCGTTAATTTAGGACAGGCGTACGACTATTTTGGCATTCGTCAAGGGTTTGTACGAATGGGTTTAGATTAACCTGGACATTGTGTAACATTTCAAAATAATAAAATATTATTTTTCGAAATTTTTATAATTTAATATTATTTTATTGAATATTTTAATATTTCGGTATAATTAAATACAAAAAATTATGGAAAATTCTAAAATGGGGTATTTATTGGAATTATGCCATTTTTAAGTTTTTGTGATCATTTATATGCTAATTTAGTGCTAATCGCGATTAAAAATCGCTAATCGGATTTTTAGCAATTTTGTGCAAAACATGCACATATCTTTTTCTGCACTTGTGTTACATTTTTCTTGCTATGGTTGTTCTTTTGGGTTCACTATTTGAGTGAGGAAGAAATTGAGGGAAAAGAAAATGGAAAAGTAATATAATATGAGGGTTGGTGAGAGAGAGAGAGAGGTATGGGTTATTTTGACCAAAGACTTAGCCATTCTCTTCATTCTTTCCCTCATTTCTCTCCCTCTTTCTCCATTGCTGCTGCTGCTCTTGCTCCACATTTTTCCTCCATCTCCAAGCCACAAAAACACCTCTAAAACATCACCAAAACCCTACCCCCATTTCATTAAAGATGTGCACAAGATCAAGATCTACACATTGGACCAAGAAAGCGAGAATTTTGGCCACTAGGGGCAACTCAAGAATTTTCTTGAGTTGCCAAATGAGATAATTTCTGGACCATTAGTTTAGTTTTGGCATTACTTATACCCCCATGCAAGTTTAGAACCGATATTGTGTGTGTTTGTGGACTTAAAGAAAACCTAGTTAGGGTTTGAGGAAATTGTGAGTTGTAATGTGAAATTGAGCTTAGTAGAGGCCGCACAAACACCCTAGTGATGTTATTTTGGACCCGAACCTGAACTAGAAACCAGAATACGGATTTATGGAATCGATATCGGGGAAAACTATAAATCTAGGAGTGTATTTTGTAATCTGCTATCACCCGAGACATCCTAAAATAAAATTGATTGGACAGTGAGATGTGTAGACACCCAGAAACCACCACACAAAACCCCAGAGCCCAACTCCTTCTTCAGGCCGCAGATTTATCCTGTTTGGCCGCAAATTGCGGCCTGGACCCCACCAATTTGTGTCGTTCTGGTTCTGTAGCTCCTACATGTATAGATTAGACCCCTGGCATATGTAGATTTGTCTAATTTGACCTAGGGTGAAATCTGGAGCCTAATTCCTTAGTTGCTGTTTTGGATTCGTGTTTCCGTATTCCGTATTTCTAATTCTGAATTTTCGTATGGTGTTTTACCTCGACTACTTGGCGTTTATACGACGATATCGTGGGTTGTTGATGGTTTTGGAAGGCGTTGTCCATAGGTTCTAACCTATAGACCATAGCGTATCGTTTTGGGGTTTCGTATGCCGTTTTAGTTTTGAATTGGTTTTGATACGCATTTGCGATACGTTAATGTGTAGGTACCCCATCAAGACTTCGGGACGACAAGCGAAAGCGTGGTGACGTCGACAGTAAAGACGCAAGGTGAGTAGATTATATCTACGGGGGAAGTCGGGTGGATGGCGTATAGCACCCCCGCAGTCCGTGGTGATGTATACGAATACGTATACACACATATATTTATTATATGTTCTTTGAGATTATTGATGATAAGATGGATTGTTTTAGTGTAGTGCGAAACCCTAGAGTGGTGGTTGCACCCACACATACATGCACACATATACTTGCATACATTCTTTCTTTTACCTTTGCGCATATGGAGGTGTGTATATCTACACATGGGTATGGGACTATGTGTTCATATACGGGATTTAAGGATGATACGTGGGATTGAGATGAGTCAATGTGATTTGATTGAGGCCGTGAGATTCGGCGATATGACAAAGTTCGTATTTGAGATACGACATGATGGTTTAGCGGGCCTTTGGGCATGTGTTTTACCCCACATTCATACTTATATAGATGGTATCGATTGTACTAGACTTAGATCTGTACCCTAGATTATGTGATATGATGGTAGTGATACATGATATGTGATGAGATAATGTGATATTGACCCGTACCTAGCTATTGGGATGCCGTACGATGATTTACCGTACGAGCCTATATTGATGATAGATCCGCGCTCATGACTCGAGGATATTATATCGTTTGTGATACTATTGAGGCGGGATCACTGACTATTATATATATATATATATATATATATATATATCAACTCAGATGTAGGTGGTTTTATACCCCTCCTATTTAGATTACTTAGTAGACATTAGACTAGACCCGAGTCATACCTATTTGAAAACTAACGAATCGGGGATATTTTAAAGATAGGCAAAGAGAGACTCTACGGATACTTTCAAACGTAGCATCTGTTCTTGAAACACCGTAGCCCTTTTTTTACCAAAAACCCCGATTCGTCCTTTTTCAAATGTCAAGGCTGCATGATATAGTTATTGAGCTAGATTCTTTACTGTTGCGTTGATTATTCGATTCCGTATATTCATGCTATTTGCATTGCATCGCTTGTGTTGTTGATATATTACAGTCATGCTGCTAGGACACCAGCACCATTATCGATGATACGTATGTTCCACGTACACTTGTTTGCCGGCTCACACACTTCATCATCGATAATTGCCATGTCACTATACTGTAGTATTGTTGCATTCAGGATATGATTCTTGCATGACATACTGATATGCTTACATTTCTTTTACATGTCACATACATCATGCTTTCTGATTATACGCATTGAGATATTCGTTTTCATGATATTTCTGGATTTGGAAACCGTGGATAATTTCTAAGGAGAGTATGTGCTTATTTGAAAAAACCGGTTTCCTTGATATGATATTTGCGCAGCCACCATGAGATTTATCGGTTCTGATTATATACCCCATACGAGGAGTGGGTGCCGTATGAGGATACATGGTGGGGCCCGGTATGGTTCCCCTCGGCAAGATGATCGATGGACTTTGCCGATTGAGCCTGGAGGTGGGCGAGTACCTACCGGTGATTGGTGGGACCTGGCGGTTATCCGGAGGATACTGACCAGAGTCGATAGATGGTATGGACATACTGCTGGGGCCGAGGGCCGATTCCACAGACGGAGCCCGTAGGCTGACCCGGACTGACGGATGCCCGATATGTGAGGGGGGGCTGACCCGGACTGACGGATGCCCGATATATGAGAGAGGGGGCTGACCCGGACTGACGGATGCCCGATATATGAGGATTTACGTGCTGATGCTAGGCACAGGTTTTCATGATGTTTTCGAGTGTCGATGCTAGGCACTCAGGTTCCATGCTTTTGATTATATCCTCATCATATGCTTTATGATATTTACATGCATGATGGTTATTGTCATTGGGTGACGAGTGGACGGGATCCACGTACATGCAGATTTGATTACATTGATCTTACCTCATATTCATGATATGCTATTATCCGAGGCACTGGCACGAGCACTTGGCACTACACTTATGTATAGAGGTTACATTGCCAGTTTAGCATGCTTCAGACTTATTCATATTGGGGTTTATATATAATTGATCGTATTGACCTCGGATGGGTCATACATTCGATCTCTACTTGTAAATATTTTCTATTCACGAGTTGGCAACTCATCCCTGTTGTGCCACAGTTCTTGCAAGTTTTGCCGTACAGATTCCATAGCGGCTTTTCTGGCACACTGCTTCTATATGGGTGACTTGCTTGGGTAGGTGGGTTCTTTGTATCAGAACCACCATTGTACATTTATTATTCATTGTATCTAGAAATTCCATCAACCAAAACTTGTATATTGTTTCAGACTTAGAAAACAGTGATGTATTATTTCGACCTTAGAGTCGCGCTTGTAGTATTATGGTTTTCTGGCTGTTTGAGTTTCTTTTTGAGTTTTGATCTTCGCCTTTTGGCGTTGTATACTATATTGATTGCGTGGTTGTGACCGTCAATTGATTAAGAGCTAGCTCCCGCTTGGGATGCCTTTTTCCTTGCATATATATTATTATTGTTGTATCCCATTCGGGGCCAGTTTTTACAAAGGAAACTCTGCCGAAATTTTCAGGAAAGATTACACATTTTAAAAATGCATATTCGGCTTAGTTATTTAAAAACTTGATTTTCAAAACATGTTTTCTTTACTTCTTAAAACCAGTTTTCCTTATTTACTCCTTAAAATGGTTTTAGGTTTCTGGGCTTTTGGCTTACTTGGATCAGATGGGGTCCTATAGACTTCATATGGTTCAAGGGCTTGTCACGTGCTCTTTCGAGTCGTGACACAATGACGGGTAGAACTTGACTTGCGTCTTATGATATTTTGGCCTTCGTCAAGGTCATAAACGCCTGGGGCAAAAATCTACATCAGGAAGTTTTTGTTAGGAATATGTATGTCCTAGAGGCCATTATTGATGATATAGTGGATGCTTGGACATATATATAGAGGACTTTCTTACTCGACATGATAGTATGCTATCAGGTTACCTTTATCTTAACATGTAGACTGATATTTATACTGTCTTTCTCTTATATGTTGATAAAGCCCTTAGGATATGTACTTTCCTACCCGGATTATGATGAGATCATACTAGTGGGGCCATGGTGGTCCAAAAGTACATCCTTTAATCAGTTCCTAATCGAGAGAATATCGAGATTAGGGTATCGATATTCCACAATAGACTAGTGTGTATGTTTCTTGTCCCTTAGAGGGCGATGGTTGATCCCACAACCATTGGTGTGTGACATCAAAGATTGTACACATGTGCTCATTGGAGAATGGGTACACCGAACGGACTCGCTGAGGACTCCTAGTTGGTAGTATACCTATCGTCAGATAGCAGTCCTCTGGTGACACTGGTACATGTTAGTCTGTAGATCCGAGATTATCATAAAGTCTTGTGCGGCTCCTATTGTGCTTTGATTTCCTCCCTACCACGCTCAAAGGAGACGTGCAAACAGGTGGATTTTAGGTACAGTCTAGAGTCGCATGGAGGCAATGAGCGATAGGAGGGATTTCTTCTCTCCCGGTATTAGGGGTTGATGTTGCGCTATACTTGATTGGCTATAATTGGAAGTCCCTGGCCAGGGCTGCTTATGAGATTTACTGATAAGTGTTATCAGTAGTTTCTCAAACCGTTATAGGCCAGACATCGGCATGACTTATCACGTTACTGGGGTCTGACGTTTACCACCCCTAGACATGATATGCGACATATCAGACGAAGAGATCGAACTGTACGGTAGCGTTACTGATATGCTTCATGGAGAGTGTGGACAAGCTTGCTTGTTGATCTTCAGATCGCTCAATACCCGGGTAGCCGTTACGTCCAGCTAGTACCGCTAACGGCTTGTGGGTGACTGATGTGATCGTCACCTACTGCTGGCGTATTGACGAGTCTTTAGAGTCCCACACAGAAGTTCCCTAGTTCAAGAAAAACGAAGTATGACATATATGTGATATGTGTGTGGGCCCGATTAAATACGTGTATGTGATACCGTATTGTACCCTGGCAGTTATCTGTTATCAGTTAGGTTATATGTGATATAACCAGATTGTCGAATCAAGTGTTGATTTGATAATGTGGTATACAGATAAATGATATTAGTCGGTCATATATTATATAACCGGATTATTAAATCAAGTGTTGATTTAATAATGTGATATATATTATATTTGATATAATTATATCTTAACTAATATCATTAGCTCACTAAATATTTTATTATATGTATTAATATATATATATATATAGCATGTCATAAATTTCTATTTTATGAAAATAGAAATGAGGTGGAAAATGGGAAGACTTTGGGAGCATGGTTGCAAGCATGGGCTTTTATCTTTGTTTATTCATCTTGACCCACTATTCAAGCATGGTTGCAATTTTATATTGCAATAATTCCATGCTTGAATGAGTGAGGGGTCAAGAGTTTCCATTCTCACTTGCTCATTCTAACGCTTAGCCATTTTTTCTTTAGTTGCTCCCATATGCTCTCTAGCTTCTTCATCTTTCTCATTGTCATGGTTCAAGCTTCAACCCTCACATATGATGTGAATCATGAAGCTTGAACACAAACTTGTGAGCAAAATCATATCCCCTACTTCACCATCCTACACTTGACTAGCGATTGAGTGTAGCGTGTTTCCTACGCTAAAGAGTTTAGTGTAGAGGTAGTTTAAGTTGGAGGGACTTCGCGTGGATCATCTTCGGCACGAAAGTCTTCGGAGGAAGCTCGTCCAAACCCTCAAGTGGAGCCTAGTGGAGTCGCGGGACTACTATACGGAGCATATGAACTGAAGGACTCGATCTATGAGGGTATAGCCATCTTTCACTTCTTATAGTTTTCTTGATATCAAATATAAACCCTAATCAACTAGCTAAAGATTTTGTTTAGTCTAGCTCGGCACCTATAAAAATTTGGATTTGGCATGCTTGATGTCACTTAGACTTCATAGTGGTGCTAGGGTAGCCTTTCATGGTATCAGAGCCTATGCTAAAAGATTATACAATGTAATTAGAATCACGAAACCGAAAAACTCCGAAACACCGAAACCTAAGATCACAGTTTCTGTCGATTTTGAAACTTTATCTAAAAATTATTTAAGCAACTGTAGAGTGTTGTATGTGATACAACTAGAACACTGGAGAAATTCGAGGCCAAAACACCTAATCTGACCCGGCGAGAACCCTATAAAAACCGGTCTCACCGGTTTTTTGTTCTCTGTTTTGGATTGAATTTTTTTGGTGTTCTGTGGACTTGATTTTGGGGTTTTAGGTATTGTTTGATTAGTCCAAAATTTCATGAGATGTTAATTTGGTAAGGAGCTAATACGAAGTGTTTCGTAGTCGTAATTGTTATGTCGTTTCGGGTTTAGTTTGATATGGATGCAGTAGTTGGAATCCACATTTAATTAGTTTTGTGAAAAATAGTTAGTGTTTATAAATCTAGCGTTTTAGTCTCGGTAGATCGATTGCTACGAAGTTTCGATTCGGATCAAAACTCCGTCGCAATCGCGTATCGTACGCGAATACTCGCCAAATAACTTTACTAGATAGCCTCGCCCTATTGCCCCAACCAAGTGATTGTAGGAGAACCACGTTGCCAATAGCACCCACTCGGGTGCTCGCGGCCACGGTGTTCCGTTTAAGTGCACTTGGTCGACGGCATCGGGGGTGCGACCATCTACTATAGTTTCTGACGCGTATTCGATCGAGTAGTCGGGAATCTTGTTGAATTATCCGACAAAATTATTGAAAAGAATTTTTAATATAAGACTAAAATGCAAGGTTTATAGGTTAGGCATGAAATTCGGAATATGAGATATTCCGGATTTATGATTTCTAAGAAAATGCGGATTCTAATTATTGCAGTTTTTCATTTCTTTTCTGCGACCGTAAGTGTAATATGTGGGGTATCTCAAATCTCGTTGCTATGTGTCAACAGAATATGGGATACGCATATTTGCTTACATTGATGATATGCGATATCATGTGTTGTTGGTGATATGTTTTATTGGATCGTCGTGATTGAATAGCCGGGATTTTATGTGAGATGAGAGTTTTTCAATTTTCATTTATGTAAAAAAATGTATGTAATATTTTTTTATTGGGACACTTCCGGGTTGAGGATGATGTCACCACTGCTGTATATTATTTATTTTTCCGCATTAGGATAGACCCAAGGCGGGGAGCACAAGTAACGGGGTTCTAGAGTCCAGTGGGAGACCATCTCAAGGAGTTGAGACCGGGTCTCCTAACTCTAGAATTGGTAGGGTTACTTGCCGCTCTCGTAAGGGTCTATGGGATGTGGGTTTGGCTATTCATCATGACCGTGGAATACATTACTGGCTAAATTTAAAACAAGGAAATCCTAGTATATCCAATATTTCATATGTTGCTTCTGCTGCTTGGTTCTGTGATGTTGATCATATAACCGCGTGAGAAGAATGTTCTATTATATATATGATATATAATAAACGTTGCTTATGTTTTGCATCCGCGCTAGTCTAGCCCCCGCTCTTCCGGTAGTTAAGTAAGCTAACGGTGCATGACGGGGCCCAGTGGCGAATGCGGATGGCATAAGCATATGTTCTATTTTCGTTTCACTTTTCTGTAATGTTTAGGAAACATTAAATGATGGGACTTCATTAATGAGATTAATGAAAAGAAAGAAACCCAAAGATGTTGTAGAATCAAACTTTTAAAAAGGGTAGCTCTAGTTTTTGCTTTGCATAGTGGTATTCCTTGATGAATATACATCACCTCATTCGATGAGAAAAGAGCCGAGATCCCTTCACCGGGAGTGACCTCTTTAGCGAAACTAGCAAATGCTACAACCCACTCGGTTTTGTCTTTTGATAGCTTCTCTAGTTCTTTCTTTGCATAGTGGTATTCCTGAATATCTTGCACCTCATTTGATGAGGAAAGAGCCGAGATCCCTTCACCGGGAGTGACCTTTTTAGCGAAACTAGTAAAATCCTCAAAAACACTCCTTTTCAAAATCACTAGATTCTACAACGATATCAAGTTCATTATGCTCATGGTTTTCTTAAAAACCTGTGTAGCCCTCTGTCGTTTCAGATAAGCACTATTTAGTATTCGTGCTACATTTATTGACCATAGCCAAGGCGTGGTGTGCGGTAGCTAATTAGTGCTTGTCTGCAGCATGTGATGCGATTGGATTAGGCTAGTCGTACGGCTTTGTTGATCTTAGCCAAGGGTCGTACATGTGGGTTTGATTAAATCAAGAAATGATGGGTTGAACTTGGCTAGCACTTATGATTTGTTGACCATAGCCATGGTCATAAGTTGTTAGGGGTAAAAACATTATCGGAAATTTCAAGTGTTGAAATTTGCAATGAGATTGCATACCTTCTATATGATAGTTGGATCCCGATACCTACTGCGAGTAAGAGTTACTCCTGAGAGAGTTTTGCACTTTACAATTAGCTAATCCAGTAGGTGTCTAGAAAGGTGTCAATGGGGTTATGCCTCTAGGGAAACGAGGTTTATTTTAATTAGGTCCGTGCGAAAGCACGAGGAACCTCTCTCGGAGTACCGACACTTGCCTGGTTGACCGGTTAGCGAATTTGTAGAATGTAATTAATCCCGGTTAATCTTACCTTTTATGGTTTGAAGGAAGATTTGATAAAAACAGTAGGAGCCTTCCTGATTAGATAAAATAACCAATCTAATCTTGCAAAGAGCACACGCAAAGTGATTATCCTTCTCTCTCTCTTGGTAGCGACCAATGACATGCCTTAATCAAGATAATAATATGGATGTTTTGACCGAACCTACTTATTATAGTGGGTTAGGTTCCTCTCTATCTTATGATTATCATAAGTCTGAGCAAGGAATAGAGGAATATACGGATTCCCACGCCATCCAAACGAAGAATAAGTATGTTGATGCATTGTCTTCGGGTGTGTTCGTAACCAAGAACTGTTTCTCAATTACCTCTACGTCCTGGTATTGGATACCGGATCAGGATCCCACACATGTAATTTGTTACATGGGTTATAGAATAGTGGGGAACTGGGAAAGGGTGATATGTCTCTAGTAGTAGAGATGGTGCAATTGTTGCAGCCAAAGCAGTTGGCAAATATCACCTAGTGTTACCAATTAGTAATACAATGATTCTGAGCGACTGTTATTTCATACCAATAATATTGTAAATATTTTCATAAATCAAGTGTTGATTGGGTAAGGTATGTTGTATAAACAGTGTATATGTTCTGAATCAAACTACAGCTCTAAACGTACACAACACATACAAGAGGAATAGTTCAGAAGTGAATGAATTCTTCTTGAGGCATTATAGACTAGGTCATGTCGATGAGACAAGACTAGCTAAAGTTCTATAAGATGCATATTTGAATCAGTTCGAATTTATATCTTATGAAACTCGCCAATCATGTCTCAAAGGTTAGGTGATCAAATCTTCGTTTACTGGAAACGGAGAAATAGCTACTGAACTCTTGGACAGATACATACTGATGTATGCGGTCCTATGTCTACACATTCCAGGGATGGTTCCGCGTACTTTATTACATTCACCGATGTTCTCTCAAGATACGGACATGTGTTCATGTTGAAACACAAAATCTGAATCTTTTGAGAATTTCAAGGAATATAAGTACGAAGTTGAGAACCAGATGGGTAAAGGTATTCAAGTCCTTCGATATGATCGGGAAAGAGAATACTTGAGCATGGAATTCCGGGATTATTTAAAAGAGAATAAGATTCTCTCTCAGTTTACTCCTTTGTATACACCACATCACAATGGTATATCGAGGTGGAGGAATCGCACTCTATTAAATATGGTGCGCTCTATGATGAGTACTGCTGAGTTACATATTTTCTTTTGGGGACATGCACTTGAGAAAGATGGATACCTATTGAATAGAGTTCCGACCAAATCTGTTGCCTACCACTCCATATGAGATATAGAATGGGAAGAGACCATCTCTTAAACAAGTTAAGATATGGGGTTGTTCGGCCTATATTGAAAAGCAAAATCTGGACAAGCTTGAGGCAAGGTCGGTTCTGTGCAAGTTTGTAGGATATCCCAAACATTCGCGAGGGTATATCTTCTACCACACCGAAGAACAAAAGGTGTTTTGTTTCTCGACATGCCACCTTTTTAGAAAAAGAATTTCTTGTGGAAGAAATTAGTGGTAATGAGGTAGAACTGGAAGAAGTTCCAGCAACGCAAACAATAACTGACGATTTGGTGGAACCGGAGGATTCAATAGTCCACGACGAACCGCAACCACTCTGCAGATCTGGTGGGGTTCCTCATCCACTAGAGAGATTCTACGGTTTTCTCATAGACGGTGGGAGCGAGGATTGCATCATGGAGATGATGACCCAACTAGTTTCGAGCAGGCCATCACAAGTAGAGATTATGTGAAATGGCTGAATGCTATGCGATCTGAGATGAAATCCATGTACACCAACAAAGTAATGACTTTGGATGTTGCTCCTGAAGGGGTAAAACCCATCGGGAGCAAAAGGATTTTTGAGAAAGATAATTTGGTGTAGATGGAAAAGTTGAGACTTTCAAAATTATGCTTAAGTCCATCAGGATCCTACTTGCCATTGCTGCATACCATGACTACGAAATCTGGCAGATTGCACGTCAAAACCGCTTTTCTAAATGGTGATTTAGAAGAGAGCGTGTATATGACACTGCCAGAGGACTTCGTAGACAGTGGGAGTAGCGGATGCATGTGCAAGCTGCTTAAATCCTTCTACGGGTTAAAGCAGGTATCGCGGAGATGGAACATTTGTTTTGATAAAGCTGTCAAAGAGTTTGACTTCATCAAAAAAGGTAGATGAACCATGTATAAATAAGAAGGTTGTAGAGAGTATGATTGTCTTCCTCGTACTGTACGCGGATTACATACTCTTAATAGAAAACGATGTTCCTATGCTACACTCGGTCAAGCTCCTCTTATCACACAAGTTCTCCATGAAAGATCTAACTGATGCCTCCTATATTCTGGGGATATAGATCTATAGAGATAGATCTAAATGGATTTGGGATTGTCCCAATCCAAGTACATAAACAACATACTAAAGGGGTTTAGTATGGATGATTCTAAGCGCGGTAATGTACCCGCTTGTTTAAGAATCGCTCTCTCCAAAGAGATAGCTCTCAAGACTGATTTGGAGAGGGCTCGCATGCAACGAATACCCTATGCTTTGGCAAACGGGTCAATCATGTATGCGATGTTATGTACCAGACCAGATGTAGCTTACTCACTAGGTGTAGTGAGTAAGTATCGAAAAGATCTTGGGGAAAACCACCAGACAGCTGTGCAGAACATTCTTAAGTGCTTGAGAAGGACTAAAAAGATATTCTTGGTGTATGGTAACGGTGAACTCCATATGGAGTCCTTTACCGATTCGAGCTTCCAGAGTGATAAGGATGACTGAAAACTAGTCTCGGGTTTTGTCTTTACCTCAGTGGAGGGACGGTTGTTGGAAGGGTTCCAAGCTATATACCGTAACAGACTCGTTGATAGAGGCTAATTACATCACTACCAATGATGCTGCCAAAAAGGTTGTCTGGATGAAAAAGTTCATATGATGAACTTGGTTCCTACCATTGAGCATCCAATACTTGTGTATTGTGATGACAATGGAATTGTGGCTTTGGCCGAGGAACCCGGGTCCCGTCAGCGATCCAGACATATTCTTAGACAATATCACCTGATCAGGGAGATAGTTGATCTCCAGGAGATCGAGATTGAGAGAGTTGACACAGAGGATAACACAACAGATCCACTCACCGAGGCCATCCCCCAGATGCTATTCGAGAGACTTTTAGGACGTTAGGTATGAGATACTACAACAACCGGGCTTAGTGCAAGTGGGAGATTATTAGGAATATGTATGCCCTAAAGGCCATTATTGATGATATAGTGGATACTTGGACATATATATAGAGGACTTTCTTGCTCGACATGATAGTATACTATCAGGTTACCTTTATCTTAACATGTAGACTGGTATTTATACTGTATGTCTCTTACATGTTGATAAAGCCCTTAGGATATGTACTTTCCTACCCGGATTATGATGAGATCATACTAGTGGGGCCATGGTGGTCCAAAAGTACATCATTTAATCAGTTCCTAGTCGAGAGAATATCGAGACTAGGGCATCGATATTCTACAGTAGACTAGTGTGTACGTTTCTTGTCCCTTAGAGAGCGATGGTTGATCCCACAACCATTGGTGTGTGACATCAAAGATTGTACACATGTGTTCATTGGAGAATGGGTACACCGAACGGACTCGCCGAGGACTCCTAGTTGGTAGTATACCTATCGTTAGATAGCAGTCCTCTGGTGATACTGGTATAGATTAGTCTATAAACCCGAGATCGTCATAGAGTCTTGTGTGGCTCCCACTGTGCTTTGATTTCCTCCCTACCACGCTCAAAGGAGACGTGCAAACAGGTGGATTTTAGGTACAGTCTAGAGTCGCATGGAGGCAATGAGCGATATGAGGGATTTCGTCTCACCCGGTATCGGGGGTTGATGTTGCGCTATGCTCGATTGGATATAACTGGAAGTCCCTGGCCAGGGATGCTTATGTGATTTACTGATAAGTGTTATCAGTAGTTTCTCGAACCGTTATAGGCCAGACATCGGCATGACTTATCACGTTACTGGGGTCTGACGTTTACCACCCCTAGACATGATATGCGACATATCAGACGAAGAGACCGGACTGTACGGCAGTGTTACTGATAGGCTTCATGGAGAGTGTAGACAAGCTTGCTTGTTGATCTTCATATCACTCAATACCCGGATAGCCGTTACGTCCAGCTAGTACCGCTGACGGCTTGTGGGTGACTGATGTGATCATCACCTACTGCTGGCGTATTGACGTTTCTTTAGAGTCCCACACAGAATTTCCCTGGTTCAAGTAAAATGAAGTATGACACATATGTGATATGTGTGTGGGCCCGATTAAATACGTGTATGTGATACCGTATTTTAATCTGGCAGTTATCTGTTATCAGTTAGATTATATGTGATATAACCAGATTGTCGAATCAAGTGTTGATTTGATAATGTGGTATACAGATAAATGATATTAGTCGGTCATATGTGATATAACCGGATTATTAAATCAAGTGTTGATTTAATAATATGATATATATTATATTTGATATAATTATATCTTAACTAATATCATTAGCTCACTAAATATTTTATTATATGTATTAATATATATATATATATATAAATATATATATGTAGCATGACATAAATTTCTATTTTATGAAAATAGAAATGAGGTGGAAAATGGGAAGACTTTGGGAGCATGGTTGCAAGTATAGGCTTTTATCTTGGTTTATTCGTCTTGACTCACTATTCAAGCATGGTTGCAATTTTATATTGCAATAATTCTATGCTTGAATGAGTGAGGGGTCAAGAGTTGCCATTCTCACTTGCTCATTCTATCGCTTAGCCATTTTTTTAGTTGCTCTCATATGCTCTCTAACTTCTTCATCTTCCTCATTGTAATGGTTCAAGTTTCAACCCTCACAAGTGATGTGAACCATGAAGCTTGAACACAAACTTGTGAGCAAAATTATATCCCCTACTTCACCATCCTATACTTGAGTAGCGATCGAGTGTATCGTGTTTCCTACGCTAAAGCGTTTAGTGTAGAGATAGCTTGAGTTGGAGGGACTTCGTGTGGATCATCTTCGGCACGAAGGTCTTCAGAGGAAGCTTGTCCAAACCCTTAAGTGGAGCCTAGTGGAGTCGCGGGACTACTACACGGAGCATATGAAGTGAAGGACTCGATCTACGAGGGTATAACCATCTTTCACTTCTTATAGTTTTCTTGATATCAAACATAAACCCTAATCAACTAGCTAAGATCTTGTTTAGTCTAGCTTAGCACCTATAAAAATTTGGATTTGGCATGCTTGATGCCACTTGGACCTCATGGTGGTGCTAGGGTAGACTTTCAGTTATAAAGGAAAATGAAATTTTCTAGTATTACATACCATCTGGAGTGATGATTTTGGTAGGATTCATTCAAATCTGTCACACAATGATAGTTGGATCCAGATCCCACCATGGTATTATTACTCCTCAGGAGAGTTTTTCACTTTATAATCAATGCTATAAACCAAGTAGGTGTCTAGAACGGTGTTAGCGGTATTACGCCTCCAGGGAAAAGAGGTTATTTAATTAAGGAACTTCACGAAAGCGTTGTAAAACCTTTCTCGAAGTACCGACATTAGCCTAACCGAAAGGTTAAGTAAGAATTATAGGGTGCGATTAATCCCGACTAATTTTTCTTTTATGGTTTGAAGGAGAATTCGAGAAAACAGTAGGAGCCGTCCTGTTTAGATAAACTAATAACCAATCTAAACTTGCAAGAGTATCATACTGAGTGTTTTTTCTCTCTCTCTCTCTCCTAATTGCAGCGACCGGAATGACCGGACTTAAGTTACTATCAGATAAAAATATATTGACGGGGCCAAAGTATAAAGATTGGCTAAGGAATGTCCAGATGGCCATGACTTATGACAAGCTGAGTTACTTCCTTACTACTAAACCCCCCGCCGTCCCAGGTCCAGATTCCATCGTCGCGGATAAAGAGATCCGTAAGACATGGGAATTAGACAGTGCGAAAGCCAAGTGTCTCGTGTTATCCTCTATGGATAATGAACACCAGAGGCGGCACGAGAATATGGACCTTTCTTCCATATTCTTCCATACCAAAGATTTATATGGAGAGCAATCTCTTATCGCAAGATGCAAGACATCGAAGAAATTGTTTCAAGCGAGATTGGCTATTGGATCATCTGTAGGGGACTACGTCCTTAAGATGATCAGCTATATTGAAGAGCCCGCGGACCTTGGGACCACGTTGGTGAACGAGTTATATACAGACTTGATTTTACAGTCCCTCCCCTCTACCTATACCCAGTTTATATTGAATTTTAATATTCTAGGGAAGAAAGTTATACTTCCAGAGCTGCTTAACATGTTGAGGAGTGCAGAAGGCACCCTAAAGAAATCCAGGAAGACACCCACTCTACTTGTTGGGGAACTTTGTTCCTCTAGGTCCAAGGCGAAAGTAAAAGGGAAGAAGAAGGCCCCCACTAAACCGAAAAGCGGTGTTGGTAAGGTACAAGGGAAGGGCAAGGCAAAAGTTGGGGGGCCAACAGTAGGGAAAGAGGAATATTTCTATTGTTGTAAGAAAGGTCATTTGAAGAAGGACTGCAAGGCTTAGAAAGCTAGGAACCAAGATTCGAAGCAAGTTGTGGGTTCGGCTTCAGGTGTGTTTATGATTGAAAACTGTCTGTCAATCAATTCTAGTTCCTGGATATTGGATACAGGTTCAGGATCTCATATCTGTAATGTTGGAGATAGTGCCCTCAGAGTCAATTATTGGATCACAGGCACGTGATTGCAATGATTGAGGGAGGACCTATCCCGGTAGGACAGTCTTACTCGAGATGATAGTATGCTATCTGGTTTATCTTTATCATCGTGTACTGCTTAGGTGACCTGACAGGTCACTATTACACGTTGATGGAGCCCCTAGGATTCTTGCTTGACCACCGGCAGTATGAGGGCGATCATATAAGTGGGAGCTGGAGGTCTATAAGCATATCCTTAAAAGGTCCCTAGTCGTGGGAGTTTCGAGACAGGGCATCGATACTCCAGAGTAGACTAGTGTATACAGTCGAGACCCCGACGAGGGGCGGCGGCCGGTCTCACAAGCCATTGGTGTCAGTTAAATCACCTAAGATGTATACAGGTGCTCATTGGGTTATGAGTACACCGGACAGGACTCGCCGGGAACATGCTAATTGGTCATATACCAGACGTCAGATGGCAGTTCCCTGGTGACATGTGTATAGGTTAGTTCATCGACCTGGGATCGTCATTTGTCTCGTGTGAGTTCCCACTGTACTTTGATTACTACCCTACCACGCTCAAAGGAGACGTGCAAACAGGTTTTAGTTGGGTACAGTCCCGAGCCACATGGAGGCAGTGAGCGTATCTTCAGGGGTTCCTCTCTCCCGGTATTGGGGGTGAGGTCGTGCTGTGTCTAGGAGAGCCATTACACGAAGCCCTCGGCCGAGGCAAGGAGATTTACTGGTAGGTATTCCAGTAGTATCTCAGGGTGTTCTGGGTTACACTCCGACACGACTTGTACCGCTTTTGGGGGTCTGACTTTTACCAAACCCATAGGCCCGCCATGCGATGCTCATAGACGAACGGACCGGACTGTATGGAAATTGTCACTGACAGGCTCAGTAGGGTGTCAGGCTGAGTTCGCTCATAGACGTCCCTTTTGGTCAATACCTGGTAGCCCGTTATGTATTGGCTTATACCTCTAACGTGCTAGTGGTTAAATCCACAACCAAGGTGTTGATGAGTCTTTAGAGTCCCCCATATTCAGTTACTCAAGCTTTCGGGCGAAAAGCTGTAGAGGCCGTATGGAGATATGGCAAGGTCCGATCAGATACGTGAGGTATTGCACGGATCAGGATCGGACAGTTCGTACTAGTGGCCGTATGGATATATGGCAGGGTTCGATCAGATACGTGCCGTATTGCACGGATCAGGATCGAACGGATAATACTAGCCGGCTTTGGTTTAAGCCGGATCCTAGTATAGTACAGTGTAGATTTTGTCTCATTGCATTTGTATTCCGATCGGAATACAAATGCGGGTGTGTATGCACAGTATCGGGGTTTTCCTGTTATTTATTACAGGACCAGTTTTCTGGAGTTGCCAGTTTGCTTTCCGTTTCGGCCAATTTCCTTTGTATCGTTCATTGGCCGAAGATTGGTGGAGGAGGGCTTATTTGCATTGTTGCAAATAAGCTTTTGTGGAGGGGGTCTTTGCATATTACTATCATGATGGTTTCATGATGGAGCCCCATCCCTTGACCTTCTTGAGTTCATGATTGCTTAACTTTGTGAGGTGATGATGGTGGTGTTGGAGTGTTGGTTTTATTAGCTATCATGATTGTTGTTTGAGTGTTGGACTTTCCTAGTGATGATTCTTTGCATGATAGCCTTCTCTCTCTCTCCCTTGGATTATTGGAGATCTCTCTCATTCTTAGCTACACACTCCACTCTCTCACTCTCTTGCAATTGCATGGCCGGCCACTTGAGAAGTGGGCTGTCCAAATTTTTGAGTGTGGGTATTTGGTTCATTTCATGCTCCCAAATATCCCCAAGTTCCTCCACATAATTCTTGTATCATCCCTCCACCAAAATGGCACCTCCATGAACCCCAAATGAGACACAAGCCTCTACACTATATTCTACAGCATACCTTGGGCACGTCGACTAGCCAGCTTCGTGCCCGAGTTGCCTCGGCATTGAGGTGGGAGCCCGTAAAAGATGTAGGCGATGTGGTGCACTTCCGGCGACGAGGTGGAGACAGGACATTCCGCAGGAGATCGGGACGACGACGAGAAGACCGGAGGACTCGGATCAGTCGGTATATCTCTATTCCCTATCTTGTAGTTAGCTAGGACTAGTTAATGGTTCGATCCGGGTTTTAGTGCGCGGTGGTGCCGGTTTGCTAGTTTGCAAAATTAAAGTTTATCACCGCTTCCGCATTTGGCCGTCGGATTGACGGCCGGGGCGCCGCCGTGCACTTACAGTGGTATCAGAGCCTCGCCATTAACCTAGTCTAGCTTTGTGTAATGTGTTTACACTTCCGATCGACTAAAATTCCAAAACCCGCATTTTGTTTGCATCAGTTTTCTATTGAAATTTTTTGGAGTCGAAATTTTTTTCAGGTTACAGAAAAGTGATGTACTGGAAAATATAAGGCTACTGTAGAAATTCGACGGAGTAATTCCATAGTGGGAGCGCGGAACCGCGGCCAAACCCCCCTTTGGGCCGCGGTTCCGCCGCACTATGATCAGATCACTGTGTCAATTTTCTTCAGTTACTTTCTGGGCTAATAATAGGGGTTTTGGAATATTAATTTTGGGCCCAGAATTTCTTGATGTGCTACAGTAGTACTTGATGGCCCACTTGTTAAAATTTGATCGATCGGATATTTTAAACACATTATTTCATAGTATTTATATTATATCTGCGACCGTGAATGTCACTTGATCGGTAAATCCTGTCTAACTGTTATAGCCCGGTTAGACGGATTTGCGAACGTGACTTTCACGTTGATGTTCTGTGTTTTGCTGTGATGTTGCGGATCGGTCGTGGGGATAGCCTGGATGCAATGCTAGTACTGTTTTTGTTGTATTATGTACATTTGATATTGCGGGACGAGCGTCCGACATGTGGACTGCCGTCACTGCATGTTTGTATTATTATTTTGGGGCACGACCAGGTTGCGGTCGATGTACCCGTTGTATGTATATTTTACTTTCTGTACTAGGATTACCCCGCGGAGGGGTGCACGGATAGCCGGGTTCTAGAGAGCAACAAGCCCGCATCTCATGGCATTGAGACGGAGGGGGCTTTACTCTAGAATTGGCGGGCTATTCGCCGCACTCGTAGGGGTACAGGTTGACCCAGGAAGGGTGCCCAAGTTACCGGATTCCGTGAAGTGCTGGGTGGTCCATTCACGGAGCTGAAGGGGGCTGCCTCGCTTCAGGTTTTAGCGGGTGACTTGCCGCGCCCGTAGGGGTCTAGGATTTCACTGCACAGACTATCTACACGACCAGGGGAACGTCGGGTTTCAGCGGCTCTGTGAAACCCGGGGATCCCAGATATCTGTATTGTTCTGCGATGCTGTATATTTCTGTGATGTTGCATTTTATCACGCCTTGAGCGAAATATAATATATTGGTATATATATTAGTAGATGTTGTATATGTTTTGCATCCGCGCTAGTCCAGTCCCCGCTCTGTCGTTAGTTAGCTAACCTAACGGGTAATGACGGGACCCAGTGGCGAATGCGGATGGCATATACGTACATCAGTATATTTTCGTTCTTTGTGGTGTGATCAATTGATGGGACTGCGTTGATTCGGATCAATGCAAGTTAAAAACAAAGCTAATCTGATATTGTTGGAACACTTTTCAAAAGGCTGTTATTGCAAGGACGTTCACTTTTGTTTTGCACCGTGGTATTCAGTTGGAATATCCTGCTCCTCAGTCGACGAGGCAAGGGCCGAGATCCCTTCACCGGGAGTGACCCCTTGGACAAAAATTTGCGTCAGCGCAATAAATTCACTATAGCCGATTACTTTTGCTTTGCATCGTGGTATTCAGTTGGAATATCCTGCACCTCATTCTACGGGGAAAGAGCCGAGATCCCTTCACCGGGAGTGACCTCTTTAGCAAAGGTTTTCGTCACTATATTTTATAAAGCTATCCGTTCCTTCAGCGATATCAAGTTCACTACGTTAAAGGTTTTCGCCAGAAACCATTCGTATCCCTCCATCATTTCAGTTAAATATTCGGTAGTATTCAAGCTATGTATTTTGACCTCACGCCAAGGCATAGTGTTTGGTAGCTGCCGGGTATTTATCTGTTGCATAGATAGATGCGTTGGTTTGGGACAGTCGTACTACTATTTTGGCCTACGTCAAGGGTAAGTACGGGTGGATTCAAAATAACCTGGACAATGATGGGTAGAACTTGACATGTGACTTATGACATTTTGACCTCACGCCAAGGTCATAAGAGCATGGGGCAAAAATCACATCGGGAGTTTCAAAAGAACTGAAACTTGCCAGATATACGCATACCTTCTGGAGTGTGATAGCGTGAGCGGATTCTGTCACGTTATCATGCGATGATAGTTGGATCCCGATTCCCACTGATGAGTTGGTTTACTCCTCGGGTGATCCCGACTAATTCTTCTTTTAGGTTTGGAGGAGAATTTGACGGAACAGTGGGAGGTTTCCAGATTAGATAAATTGGTAACCATTCTGATCTAGGTTAGAGTGCACGCTGATTGTTTCTTTTCTCTCTCTCTTTGGCAGCGACCATTGACCCGACCCTAAGACTATGACTCAGAGACCAAAATTGACCGAACCTTCTTAAACACTGGCTTTTGGATTGTCTGAGTTGCGAACCTCATTGCCACTCCTACTTTTACCTATTTCTCCAGGACACCCCGTATTACTACGAACGTCCATTTCCATTGGACAAAACCATCGTATGGTTATATACGAACTCGAAGGAATTCGAGGATGGTTTCAGGTTCTGGAGGAAACGGATAGGACTATTCAGTTGTCTTTTCCTTTTACCTTCTCTCAGGTTGTGATTACCCCTTAGATTAGGGGATAGTACTCCTATTACGCAAATTGGATGGTCTTCTTCCGAACCTTAGGCTGGTGCCGAACGGTGGGGAATGAAGAAAACCAATTAGCATAACGATGGTGTACAGAAGGTATTAAGTTAAGACAAAGCAAGGGATTAGTAAGAGGGCAAAGTAAATTGCGACTGATAATCATGACCAAACCAGGTATTTCATTACCACTCCCAAATCACCTTTGTATTTCTCCAAGACACTCCGTATCACTACGAAGATCCACAGTTTATTGGATATTCCATCGTATGGTTATATACGAATTCGAAAGGAACTTGTTCCAGTTCGGGGATGGATTCTGGTTCAGGAGAAATAGGAATAAGATTTATTCAGGTTATCTTTTATCTTCACCTTCTCTCGCATTGCGAGTGCTCCTAGGATTAGGACAGTACACCCATTATGCTTATTGGATAGTCTTCTTCCAAACCATAGGCTGGTGCCGAACGGTAGGGAAGGAAGAAAACCTTTTGGCCTAAGGGGTGTGCAGAAGGTAATGACTAAAGACATATAAAGGGATTTGGAGAGGTGGCAAAGAATTATACGGTTACAGTCGTGAATATGGAAGAGGCATTACTAGGAATACCGGGATACCCCATCGAAACATTTCGATGTTTCAGTTTCACTGTGTACTGTTAAAGGAAAAACTGATTTCCCAATTAGTCCTTACTCCAGGGTATGTATTTACCAGGTACGATTCTCACATCTGTATGGTTTTACAGATGATGAGTGGGAGTAAGTTATTGGGAATTGGGTGATCATCCTCATTATATCGGGATTCGTTGTAATCGGTGATATTTGAGGAAATCACATGGACTGTTTGCCGGTCGGCAAATATTTGGTTTTGAATATCCGTTGTCATGCACCAATTTCAAATTGATATATCTGTACGTCTATTTTCATAGAGTGAGATATGCCTTTTTGAAATTATGTCTACGACATTTACCTATATCAGTGGATGGTTAGGTAAGGAGCATTAAACAGCAGTGTAATTCTTCTTAACCATAAGTACAGTTTTCAACCTACGACACACAGTGAATGAGTTATCAGACTCAAGGGACTTATACAGAGTATTGTATGTTGTCCAGGGTCCATCAGGACAAAGGGGTTGGTCCTCATACTATATTCGGTTTACTTATGACTTCTCTAGTTTTTAGACAGGTGTTTCGTGGAAATACAGGGTCCGAATTTTGAGAAGTTATAGGTATTTGAATAAAGTAGAGAACCAGATATTACAAGTATCGGGATTCTTCAAAGTGATCGAAGATGTAGATACTTGAGTATGGTATTCAGTTGATAGTAATGATTAAGAGAACCTGCTTCTTTTTCAGGTTACTCATAATTGGAAGCATTCCTAAGTTGAGTAACGCTGATCGGCCTCTTTCCATTTAGTTGACATGCACTGGAGACAGCTGCATGATTTGAATCTGCTTCAATTAAATCAATGCCTCTGGTTCTATATTGGATATAGAACAGTTCATATCTTAACGATGTTAAGGTACGGGGAGTTGTCCAGTTTATGATTAAAACCAGACACTGGACAACTCAAGGCACGTTTCTGTAATGGCTGTTTGTGGGTTGACCCAGGCTATGACGAGGGTTGACTTTCTACCATCTGGATGAACAATAGCGATATTGTTCTAAACTCGCCACAGTTTTATTAAAAATGGATTTTTTCAGAAAACAGTAGTGGGAGTATGGTAGAACTGGAAGTGATTCCAGAACCACAAACGATAACTGAAGATTTGATAGGAACCTAAAGATTCAATCTGGTTTGACATTCCATTGGCCACTCCGCAGATACGGTGGGTAACCTCAGGCACCCGAGAGGTACTTCGGTATGCTCAAGGACGGTGACAGGGAGGTTCTTGTTTACCCACACTTGCCATTGCTGTTGTTCCAGGCTGTGAGACCCGGCAGGAGGATAAGTATAGCGTCGTTCTGAACTAGCTTTAGAAGTGTACGTCTATATGACTCTGCCAGAGGGTTGTCGTAGTCAGTGGGAGCAGCGGAAGCATTGGTGGACACGTGGCTTATGTCTATTTATAGACTAAAGCAGATATAGCGGAGATAGATCATCCATTTCTGATGTGACAGTCATAGGTTTGACTTCATCAGAATAGGGGATGGATCTGTTGAGAAGGTAGTAGGGTGTGATGTCATAGTATTTGGATGATATACACAGAGTAGGAAAAGAAACTCCTATACTACGATCGGTTATACTTTGGTCGTCACACAGTGGTTTCTCTACATGGGACTTGGACATTATATCAGACATACTGGTTACTAGATCTATGGTTTTAGATCTAGATTTGGGTGGTTTCCCAATCAGGGTACTTTGACGGCATTCTGAGAGTATTTAGAATGGACGACTCCTGGCACGGTAGTGTACCTGCAGGTGATGGAGTCACCCTCTCTAAAGCTGTCTTACAGACTAAAGGGGAGAGGGATGTGCATGATTGGCAGATCACTTGCTTAGGCAATTGAGTCAATCATGAGATGTCAAGTACCACACCAGATGTTGTTCTTGCACTAGATGCAATAAGTCGACATTAATCCAATCCTGGAGAAACAGTCGGAAGCAGTTTCAGAACATAAGTGGATGTTCTAGGGATATGATAACGACAGCCTCATTCAGGAGACAGTTATCATTCCAGGCTTCCAAGGTGACCTGGACGACAAGGAGGTTGTCAGAGTTATAGTTTTCCTTCTGACGAGGGGCAGTATTTTGGACAGGTGGTCCAAGGCAATACTGAGGGAGGTATGGCGCAGGATACTGATTAAGTTCAGTTGACGATACAGTCTAAGAAGTTTGGATTTGGAGTTCATTTATGAGGTAGGTCCCATCAGACATCCAGACACATTCTAAGACAGGTATTGCTCATTTTCGGGAGATGGCATTCTCCGCGAACTTGAGATTTAGAGAGACATAGAAAGAAATATCAAGGCGGATCCACTCACTGAGGCTATTCCTCGAACGCAATAGTTTCGCAAACGAGTTTTGTGAGACTGACTGGTAGAGGAGTTGGGTGTTCGGTATCACACGGGCTGTGAGTATGCGACATCGCAATAATTAGCCTTGAGTGCAAGTGGGAGATTGTTGGAGATAGTGCCCTCAGAGTCAATTATTGGATCACAGGCACGTGATTGCAATGATTGAGGGAGGACCTATCCCGGTAGGACAGTCTTACTCGAGATGATAGTATGCTATCTGGTTTATCTTTATCATCGTGTACTGCTTAGGTGACCTGACAGGTCACTATTACACGTTGATAGAGCCTCTAGGATTCTTGCTTGACCACCAGCAGTATGAGAGCGATCATATAAGTGGGAGCTGGAGGTCTATAAGCATATCCTTAAAAGGTCCCTAGTCGTGGAAGTTTCGAGACAGGGTATCGATACTCCAGAGTAGACTAGTGTATACAGTCGAGACCCCGACGAGGGGCGGTGGCCAGTCTCACAAGCCATTGGTGTCAGTTAGATCACCTAAGATGTATACAGGTGCTCATTGGGTTATGAGTACACCGGACAGGACTCGCCGGGAACATGCTAGTTGGTCATATACCAGACGTCAGATGGCAGTTCCCTGGTGACATGTGTACAGGTTAGTTCATCGACCTGGGGATCGTCATTTGTCTCGTGTGAGTTCCCACTGTACTTTGATTACTACCCTACCACGCTCAAAGGAGACGTGCAAACAGGTTTTAGTTGGGTACAGTCCCGAGCCACATGGAGGCAGTGAGCGTATCTTCAGGGGTTCGTCTCTCCCGGTATTGGGGGTGAGGTCGTGCTGTGTCTAGGAGAGCCATTACATGAAGCCCTCGGCCGAGGCAAGGAGATTTACTGGTAGGTATTCCAGTAGTATCTCAGGGTGTTCTGGGCTACACTCCGACATGACTTGTACCGCTTTTGGGGGTCTGACTTTTACCAACCCCCTAGGCCCGCCATGCGATGCTCATAGACGAACGGACCGGACTGTATGGATATTGTCACTGACAGGCTCAGTAGGGTGTCAGGCTGAGTTCGCTCACAGACGTCCCTTTTGGTCAATACCTGGTAGCCCGTTATGTATTGGCTTATACCTCTAACGTGCTAGTGGTTAAATCCACAACCAAGGTGTTGATGAGTCTTTAGAGTCCCCCACATTCAGTTACTCAAGCTTTCGGACGAAAAGCTGTAGAGGCCGTATGGAGATATGGCAAGGTCCGATCAGATACGTGCGGTATTGCACGGATCAGGATCGGACAGTTCGTACTAGTGGCCGTATGGATATATGGCAGGGTTCGATCAGATACGTGCCGTATTGCACGGATCAGGATCGAACGGATAATACTAGCCGGCTTTGGTTTAAGCCGGATCCTAGTATAGTACAGTGTAGATTTTGTCTCATTGCATTTGTATTCCGATCGGAATACAAATGCGGGTGTGTATGCACAGTATCGGGGTTTTCCTGTTATTTATTACAGGACCAGTTTTCTGGAGTTGCCAGTTTGCTTTCCGTTTCGGCCAATTTCCTTTGTATCGTTCATTGGCCGAAGATTGGTGGAGGAGGGCTTATTTGCATTGTTGCAAATAAGCTTTTGTTGAGGGGGTCTTTGCATATTACTATCATGATGGTTTCATGATGGAGCCCCATCCCTTGACCTTTCTTGAGTTCATGATTGCTTGACTTTGTGAGGTGATGATGGTGGTGTTGGAGTGTTGGTTTTATTAGCTATCATGATTGTTGTTTGAGTGTTGGACTTTCCTAGTGATGATTCTTTGCATGATAGCCTTCTCTCTCTCTCCCTTGGATTATTGGAGATCTCTCTCATTCTTAGCTACACACTCCACTCTCTCACTCTCTTGCAATTGCATGGCCGGCCACTTGAGAAGTGGGCTGTCCAAATTTTTGAGTGTGGGTATTTGGTTCATTTCATGCTCCCAAATATCCCCAAGTTCCTCCACATAATTCTTGTATCATCCCTCCACCAAAATGGCACCTCCATGAACCCCAAATGAGACACAAGCCTCTATACTATATTCTACAGCATACCTTGGGCACGTCGACTAGCCAGCTTCGTACCCGAGTTGCCTCGGCATTGAGGTGGGAGCCCGTAAAAGATGTAGGCGATGTGGTGCACTTCCGACGACGAGGTGGAGACAGGACATTCCGCAGGAGATTGGGACGACGACGAGAAGACCGGAGGACTCGGATCAGTCGGTATATCTCTATTCCCTATCTTGTAGTTAGCTAGGACTAGTTAATGGTTCGATCCGGGTTTTAGTGCGCGGTGGTGCCGGTTTGCTAGTTTGCAAAATTAAAGTTTATCACCGCTTCCGCATTTGGCCGTCGGATTGACGGCCGGGGCGCCGCCATGCACTTACAGCTGTAATTCATTGTAGGCACTGAGAAACCGTAGAGTTATAAAGGCAGGTGATATGTCCCTCAGGGTTGCTAACGAAGCGAGCGTGAATGTTGTTTCCGTAAGGGAATATCACATAAGATTGATAAGTGGACACATTTTGATTTTGCGTAACTGTTTTTGTGTACCAAGTTTGGCATGTAATATCATTTCTGTATCTTTACTATCTAAAGAAAGTTATGATTTTACATTTGTAAGCAATGTTGTAAACATTCACTTTAATCATGATTTGATTGGGTCTGGTACACTAGACAACAGTATATACGTATTAAATCAACACCAAGTTTTCAACGTCCAGAACACACTCAAAAGAAAGACTCCAGAATTGAATCAAGTTTTCTTATGGTATTGTAGACTAGGTCACATCAATGAAACACGGTTGACGAAATAACATAAAGAGGGATATTTGGATATGTTTGAATATCTGTTTTATGCAACTTATCAATGATGTCTCAAAGGAAAGATGACAAACATTCCGTTCACTGGACACAGAGTAAGAGCCACCGAGCTCTTGGGACTCATACACAACGACATGTGTGGTCCAATGCCTATATATGTAAGAAGTGGTTATTCTTACTTTATTACTTTTATGGATGATTTCTCAAGGTATGGACATGTATTATTGATGAAATATAAATTTGAGGACTTTAAGAAATTTCAGGAATACGAGATGAAGTGGAAAAATAAACAGACAAAAGTATCAAGACACTTCGATCTGATCGGGATGGTGAATACTTAAGTTCCGAGTTCTTGAGTTATTTAAAAGTGAATAGAATTCTCTCTCAACTTACTCCTCCATACACACCTCAACACAACAGTGTATCAGAAAGGTGGAATTACACCTTACTTGATATGGTGCGTTCCATGATGAGTAATGCCGATTTAACACGATCCTTCTGGGGATATGCACTAGAATCTGCTGCATATCTTTTGAACAAAGTTCTAACTAAGTAAGTGCCTACCACACCATATGAAATATGGAGTGGGAAGAAACCCTGTCTTAAGTATCTTAAGATATGTAGATGTCCAGCTTTTATCCAAAGGTAGCATGCAGACAAGCTCGAGACACAATCAGTACTGTGTAAGTTTGTGGGATACTCAAGGAACTCCAGGAAGTATCTTTTCTATTATGCAGAGGAACAAAAGGTTTTTGTTTTTCGGCATGCCCACTTTCTGGAGACTCAATTTCTTGAAAAAGAAATAAGTAGGAGCGCAATAGAACTGGAAGAAATTTCAGAACTATAATCTATTACTGAAAGTTTGGTGGAACCGGAAGTTTCAAAAGAAACGGACGTTCCTGCGGTACTCAGCAGATCTAGTAGGTTGTCTCATCCTCCCGAGAGATACTACGATTTTCTCGTAGATGCGGATAGAGAGGATTGTATCATCGATGATGATGAGCCAACTAGTTTCCAGCAGGCCATTACGAGCAGAGACTCGGTAAAGTGGCTGGATACAATACGGACCGAAATGGAATTCATATACATCAACAAAGTTTGGACTTTGGACATTGCACCTCAAGGGGTAAAACCGTAGGCTGCAAATGGATCTTCAGAAAGAAGATTGGTGCAGATAGACATGTTGAAACCTATAAGGCTAGACTTGTAGCAAAAGGTTTTTGTCAAAGACCTGATTTGGACTAGGATGAAATATTTTCTCCAGTGGCTATGTTTAAATCCATTCGGATCCTATTTTCCATTGCTGCCTTCCATGATTATGAAATTTGGCAGATGGACGTAAAGACCCCTTTTCTGAATGGAAATTTGGAAGAGTGTGTTTATATGGATCAGCCAGAGGGCTTTATAGAGAGTGGGAGCAGCGGAAATAGTGTACAAGTTGTTTAAATTCATTTATGAATTAAAACAGGTATCGCAGAGTTGGAACATCTGGTTTGATGAGACGGTCAAAATTTTTGACTTTATCAAAAATCCAGATGAACCATGCATTTATAGTAAGATTGTAGCGAGAACTGTGGTATTCCTCATTTTGTAAGTGGATGACATTCTCCTGATAAGAAATGACATTCCTATTCTACAATCAATCAAAAAATTCTTATCACAGAAATTCTCCATGAAAGACCTGGGTGGTGCTTCATACATTCTGGGGATGCAGATCTATCGTCATAGATCTAAGAGGATGTTAGGACTTTCACAATCCAGGTACATTGACACCATACTGAAAAAATTTAGTATGGAAGATTCCAAACGTAGTAACCTATCTGCTTGTCACGGGATCACCTTCTCCAAAGAGATGTCTCCCAAGACTGATTTGGAAAGGGATCGTATGAGTATTATACCTTACGCTTATGCGGTAGGATTTATAATGTATGCGTATTGTGTACCGGACTAGATATTGCTTACGCACGAAGCGTGGTAAGCAGGTATTAATCAAACCCTGGGGAGAAGCATTGGATGGCAGTTAAGAACATTCTCAAGTACCTGAGAAGGAATAAGGAGATGTTCTTAGTGTACGGCAGTAAAGACCTCCAGATCGAGATTTTAGCTGACTCCAGCTTCCAGAGTGACAAGGATGACTCCAAATCCATGTCGGGTTATGTCTTCACCCTTAATGGAGAGATGGTATGTTGGAAGAGCTCCAAGAAGGGCACCGTTGCTGACTCGACGATAGAGGTGGAGTATATCACTGCATGTGACATCGTAAAAGAGGTAGTCTGGATGAGGAAGTTCATAATAGAACTTCAGGTGGTTCCATCCATTGTTGACCCAATATTTTTGTATTGTGACAACAACGGGGCTATAGCTTTAGCAAAGGAACCAAGGTCCCATCAGAAGTCCAGACATATCTTGAGGCGGTATCACCTGATCAGGAAGATCGTGGATCGCCGGGAGATCGAGATGTGGAGAGTAGACACGAAGAACAACATTACCGATCCACTCACAAAGGCCATCCCTCAGACACAGTTTGAGAGGCTATTTGAGATGATAGGTCTGCGATACGCTAATACACGACCTTAGTGCAAGTAGGAGATTGTTAGTGATATATGCCCTACAAACCATTATTGTATAGTACTGGATTGTATATTATATTTTGGAAGCTTGGGATATTCATAGATATAATAACAGCCTTATTCAATATGATAGTATGCTATCTAGTTTGAGTCTTTCTTAATATGTGTATGTGTTTCTTTTAACATATAGCTAATACATGTTGATAGAGCCCTTAGGATTTTTGCTTGACCACCAGCATTGTGATGGCAGTCATGCTAGTGGAGGCTGGGTAGTCTATAAGAACATCCTTAAACATTGTCCCTAGTCGTAGGATTATCGAGACCGGGCATCGAAACTCCAGAGTATACTCGTGTATACGCTTCTTATCCCCGTCAGGCGAGGTGGTCTGTCCCGCAGCCATTGGTATGCGGTACCAAATATAGTACACAAGTGCTCATTGGGTTATGAGTTACACTGGACGGACTCGCTGGGATCTGCTGGTTGGTATTATACCTATCGTCAGTTAGCAGTTCCCCGGTGACATGTTAGTCTGTTGACTTGACATCACTATTCGTCTCGAGTGTGTTTCCACTGTACTTATATTATTACCTTACCACGGCTCAAATGAGTCGTTCAAACAGGAAGTAGTTGGGTGCAATCCCGAAGCACTTGGAGGCAGTAAGGGATAGAAAGGATTCGTCTCTCCCAGTATTGGGAGTTGATATCGCGCTGTGTACGGTTGACCAATATTAAAGGTCCATGGTCAGGGCAAGTGAGATTTACTGGTAGATACACCAGTAGTTTCTCAGGTTGTATTGGTTCCACACCGACACGACTTATTACGCTATTAGAGGTCTGACGTTTACCACCCCTAGGCCCGATATGTGATGCTCTTAGAAGAACATACCAGACTGTACGGAGAATGTCACCTATAGGCTCAGTAGGGTTTTCGGACGAGTTATCGTGTCGATCTTCCCTTCGACGGATACCTGGGTAGCCGTTACGTACAGCTAGTGCCACTGACATGCTTTTGGTTAAATCCACTGCCAGCATATTGTCGAGTCTTTAGAGTCCCACACAGAGGGTTTCCCGGTTCAGGCGGAACGGTGTAGTTTGCGTATAGTTTTACACACGGGTGTTCGATTGAACACGTATATTTATACACATGTTTTAATCGGATGGTTTAGTAGTACCAGCAGATTTGAAAGATAGCCAGTTTTGATATTAGTATTATATTGCTATCTTTTGGGTATTTGTATTTTAATACGAATACGATATTTATACGAATACGAGTATTTGTATAAATAAGGGTATTTGTGATTTGATACAAATACATGTATTTCTTTCTAAATATGAATACGCGTATTTTGTATTTTCGGTACAAATACGGTATTCGTATTTTCGGTACAAATACGGTATTCGTATTTTGGTAGAAATACGGTATACGCATTTATTATAAATACGGGTTTTGGTATACTTAATTATACACATACAAGTATTTATATGTGTATGTATATCATGGTGAGATGGCTTCTCTCACACTCACTCATTTCTCATCTCTTCTAGTATCTTACGGGCTTGTGACTCACACTAGTGGGTCACAACTTACTCACCCATTCTTTTGTTTTGCATTGAAGAGATAAGAATGAGATAGCAGTGTAGGATTTTTTGGATGGTTGTTGATTTTCTTGAGTTGCCATTCTCTCCTTCATCTTCTTTCTCAGTTTCTCTTCTTGAGTTCTTGAGGATTAAAAAAGAGTATCTTATTTCATAAATTACACCACTCTAAATATCTTGTCCTAACAAGACTTGATATGTAGTTGCTTCGGTAGAAACTATCGCGTGAATCGATATCCTCATGTGAATCGTCTTTGACGCGGAAGCTCGACTTCGAGAGCTCATTACATCAACCTAAGGAGCTTATGGAGTCAACCTTTCAAGACCCGAAGGACCGTCTACAAAAGTTGTAATTCTAACCTAGTAGCTAAAGCTCTGATTAGAATTGTTTAGTTTAATGTTTGGGCTTGTCTCCTAGGGTTTATAGTGTATTGTGCTCAAGATTTTAAAGTTTTTGATTCCGAATAGCCATAGTTGTCACGGCAAGGAGTACATATATACTTAGAGAAACAATTTAGAAAATTTCTTCATTTTCTCTCAAAATAATTTTAGAAATATATCCGTATTTATACATTTCTACCCATTGCATGTAATCAACGGATGACAAATCGGATTCGAAAATTCATGCCATCATCACCGACTGCATTTGAATTTTAAAATATTTTCTCCGGAATCTTTTTGCTATCATCACTGGTTGCTCTCGATCTCCGTTCTCCTTCAGACGACGGTTATCTTCACTCATCTTGTACACTTCTCTAATTAATTTTCATATTATATATTTCAACTCACTACTTTTAATATATATTTCAAAAGTGTATATAACCTTTAATATATATTTCATAATTTTATTGATAGTCGATCTATAATATTCAGATTTTCATTTCTTATAACTATCAATATCCATATTTGCATCCGTCAATGACCACAAGATAAGAATATGGTACCATCTATATCCGATATACTGTATTTAAACGATGAGAATGTATACAGAAGTAATAGTGAAAGATTTGACTGTAATTTTTCAAAAGAAATCCGAGTTTCATGTAATTTTCCATGCATGTACTTATGCAAAGTAATAGTGGAATGATGCATTCGATCGATCAGAACGTATACAAAGTAATAGTGAAAGTGTTGACGATAATTTTTTCAAAATACATCTGAGCCACATTTAATTTTCCATGCATTTATATATACAAATTAATAATAAACTGGTTGATTGCAATTTTCCAAAGATATCAAAGATCTTATTTAATTTTTCATCAAAATGTGTCCAGAGAGGAAAAACTTTCCATAGATATTACGGTACAATCTAGATTGAATAGTGATAACTTGTATGAAAATAAATACAGATAATTCATCAGAAAATATATTGCGTGAATTTGAAGATGAGGATAAAATGGGCCAATTGCATATTAACTTAAATTATAGAGGACATATAATTAATTTCTTGCAATAAGAGCCTAAAAGCAGATTTTCTTAAACCAAAGAAACGGAGTCTAATTTTCCATGCATGACCACCATAGGAAAGTTTGATGACATGAGGAAACATAGTAATTAAATCAAATGCATGGGGCAAAATAGGAAAAAATCAAGCTTAAAAGCTTGGAGTAGGGTTTATATCATATATGTATATATAATATAAGTAGCAGGGGCCTCTGCGCCATGCGCGGGAGCCAGGGCGGAGCTTGGTGTGGGCATGTGTGGGCAATTGCCCACACTTAACGCCCGCAAAAAACTGCAATATGCCCTAAGAGATCTCCTGGAAAATAGCTCTTCCGGAAAAATATGCTTTGCGAAAACAAAGGAAGATGATTGTTATTTAAACTTCCACTTGGATTTCACAATGCATATACAACAAACCAATTAAATCTTTAGTTGTTATCTTAGTTTTAATCTGTTTTTTTGTTATAGTTGGCTTTAATCTATGATCAATAACCACATGTAATTGTGGTTTCTCTTTTCCAAAATAGCAAGACAAATAATTATATTAGTTTTGTTTCCTGATAAAACATAAATATATTTTATCTTCTTTCATTTTCTTATAGGTTCTAACTTCTTGCTATTGTAATGGTTTTGCTTTATTATATGAAAAAACAATATGAATTGAAGAAAAAAGATGCTGTAAATTATAAGGTAAGATTTTTAATTTTCGCTTTACATACTCATTTATGATATTTAATTTTCTAAATATGCATTCTAGACTAGGAGATTTCGCTCTCGCTTGCAAAAAAAGTCTAGCTCCACCACAGCGCGGGAGGCTCTATTCATCGTCTCTTGTTCGAAACTACAACTTCACTAATTCGATGTAAGAAACATATTAAGACGTTGCAAAGATTCATAATATGTTTTACCTCTAAATATATAACTAGAGAACAATGCAATGTCAAAGCTGCCATAAACACAAACTAAATATATACCAGAAGAACTGTGAAAGTCAGAAAGGAAATTTACACATATATCTGAAGCATTCATCACATAACAACTGGTAACTTACAAACTCTTGAAAATTTAACATAATTTATATGCAAAAGGAACATTTAGCTGACATTATACATTAGATGAATCATCCACTTGATTCATCAGTAGCTCCAGTATTTGCTATCAATGCTTTGCGCGTAGGATAAACTTCCTATTTTTAATCCATTTCAAAATGCTAATGCTTCATCTTCATGCGCTGACAGAAGCACCTTGTGAAATAAAAAGACAAATGTTATTACAAGTGCATAAGCTTTGTAAACTTCATGCGAAGAAAAAAATTCAATGAAGGTTTAAGAAAGTTATGAAGGAATTGGCAATAGGGGCGGTTTTTTACAGCGTGTGACATCTTAAGCGTAATTTTAATTAAAAAAATGAAATAGGAAGAAGACATTAATTATGTCAGTTCCAAGAAAAAGCATGAAGAATAAACACAGATAACATAACCAAAAGTTATCCACAGTTGCATGTATTTTGCTAGGTTTGGCTTACTTTATTTATTCTTTTAATCTCATATCAATTCATCAAGTTCTTGAATGACACTAATATTGCCTCGGCGAAGGTGCTTGATCTTTCTGTTATTGAATTATAGGAGTACAACAGACAAAGAAATGCAACTCATTGCTTTTATCTTGTGTTGCCTGGAACTTTCATTCAAACATACTATAGAAATAGTCTACTCATCAGCGCATACATGTGGTATGTGGAAGAATTTTTGGGACTGTATCTTGTGTACCTAAATGTTTCTTATATAAGAGTCGAAATCCGGAATTATGCAGATCTTAAAGTATAGAAAAAATAATTTAAGTCTTGCGGTTACTTTTTGTGCTTGATTGGTCCTTACAATTTATAGTCTCCTATAACTGAAGCATATATATCATAATTTAAAGTCTCATCCCACTGAAGCATATATCATATAGAAAAATTGTGCATCATCAATTAAAAAAACTAAAACACCGCAACACTCTAGTTAAGCTAATAGATCACTAAAGAAGGAAATGAAAATTGTTAAAGCATGCCAATGCAAGCTTCCCAAAATGGGTGTGTGTGTGTTGAGGGTGGTGGTGGTGGTTGTGAAGAACACAAATACTGAGGCTCAATTACAGGAAATTCCAAGAATAGTGAAATAACAATATAGAAAAACAAAGGAAAACAACAGGAAGAGTGCAAACTAAAAGAGCAAATATCGTTAAAAAAGCAATGAAGAAAATTAAGAAACCAAAAAAAAATCTTTAGTTACCTCGCCCTTTCCAAAAGAAGAAGATGAGGGATTTGCAAAATAATGAGATCTCCCTCGTCAAACAATGGAGGAAATTGGCTTAATTTCTTCCGTCTCCATTCATATTTACCATAAAAAATTTACAACAGAAGATGATAAACTATTATAAATTTGTTCAACGATTTCATCTTTTCACATCTCAGTACTTATTCTTAGTAATGATTGTGCAATGTACGAAAAAAATATTATAAATTTGCATTAATTAATTTAATAATTAGTTATATTTGATTTGTTATAAGGATATAAGTATTTAGCAGCATAGTAATTTACTAAAAAAAATTCCATAAGGTGTATATATTTTTTAACTTGGACGCTAAATGTAATTTTTAATCCATCAGGCCATCACTATCCAAGCGATGCGATGCGATTTAATAGGGGGAGGTGTTGATTAGAAAATTGGAAGATAGAGGCTTGATTTTTTTTTGCAGCAAGGTAGCCACTAAGAAAAGTGAGAAGATTAAAGTACAACAAGCTAATTATATGCAAAAGAAAGGATGAAAATTTAAAAGAATTACTAAATAGTCAACTAAATCATAAAGGAAAGATCCCACAAAGCCGAATTCTTCCGAAGACTGCCCTATACATCGTGTCGTTGATGGCACAAAAATCATAGAAGCATTCAGTTAAATTATTATAGTTTAAACAAATGTATGGTGTGCATTTGTAAAGAAAGTAAGGATGTATTTGGCAGCATGAAGTTGCAGCAACATGTTGCAATCATATGCGCCCTTATTTATATAAAAGAATATTGAAACATCAAATAAGTTTTTTACGTTTCTCTTGAATGCTCAAGTCCTAGATCCTTGAAAGAGCAAATATTCACTGTTGCGATCACCCACAAAATACTGAAACCCATATTCAGATCAACCTATAAACAACTATACAAATCATCAGAACTAAAACTAATATCATTAAAATGATGATTAAGATCGACTTGCTTGCTAACCAGTATTACAGCATCAAATTAACAATAACAACACCAACAGAAAGCTTACAAAAGATTTTAGAAAAATAGATATTACCTGGGATCAGATCATGTAATCCTCGATGCATTTAGTGCAGATGTATCAATTAAGGATATCAGAACCAGCCATCATACAGATCTAAGACAGAAATGGAAATAAACCCAGAAAAAAAATTTCCCACAAAAACAAATGAAGAAGAAAATGTATCTTACCTCACCCATAATAAAATTGCAGCTGGTTTAAAAACTTTAAAAATACAGTAGCAAAAAATTATCCTAAAATACATATTTCTTCTTCTCTAAACTATTACAAAGATTATGAATCAAGGAAAGGCTATCTAGTTACATAACATTATAAAAGAAACCCTGATGGAGGTCCTTTTCGGGTCTCCGTCAGATGTTATCTTCCGCCGATCTCCTGGTGGACTTAGGTGGTTATCTTCCGTTGCGTGTGGGTCTCAATGGGTTTTGGTGGAAAAGCTGATATGAGGAGTTCGGTGCCGAGTACCGCAAAGAAGTCCCGGGATGGTTTGGTACTACCAAGGACCCTCCGACGATCAAGTTAGTGATGAGATCCGAGCAGAGTAATGGCTTAAAAGAGTAAAAAATGGCTTACTTGACCCCTCTGTGATGGGGGTTTTTATAGTGGCGGCAGCACGCAGTAGAAGGTGTGAGAATCTCGCCGGCGGTTACGCTCCCGACGTCACGCCCGCGTAAAGAGCGGATCGCCCATTAATGGGGATCGTGATGGAGTAGAACGTGGGGTGTTGCTGACGGAGAATCTGCGCATGGCGAGATTTGCGGAGCGGCAGTTACGCCTGTGAGTGGTGGAGTTGGTCGATCGAAGGGACCGAGGAAGATGGTCTCGGCGGGAGAGCTCGGGAACGAGCGAGAGGGCCGAGGTATCTTGGTCCTGCGGTAGCTCGGAGGCGAGCTGAGAGGCCGAGGAGGCCAATTTGCAGGGGGCCCTGAGGTGAGCCAGCTTTGTGCTCGTAGGTCTGGTACAGGGGTGGCCTGATCGGCCCCTGTGGGCCCTTTCTTCTGAGTTCTGGGACACGTCATCTGTCACGTGTCCTGATCTTGAAGGTCGCCAATATAGAGTATCATCATTAGCCCCCCCACTCTTGTCCCGACCAGCTGGCGGGTCGGGCCAAGAGTGGACTGCCGGGCCGTCCGGGGAGAGCTCCCTCCTAAGATTTCGTCAGGACGCGTCCCCGGGCTGTCAGCTGCCCTTTCTGCCAGCGAATCAGAACGAAATCTCTGCATTTAAGAAAGGTGCACCGGTTTGTGCATCCTGTCACTGAAGCGACTGTCTGCGTGTCAAGCATCGGTTGGCCGACGCGACATGTGCAGACCTGCGGCATCTGATGGGATGCAGCCCGGTGCGGGAACGACAAGCGGAGCGATTGGTCGCCGAGTTGATTTCGATCACTTACCAAGTGTGCCAAGCGCTGCTGAGAAGGAGGCATCTCCATAGCCCCGAAGTCGAGGGGGGATTACTCGAACTTGGATAGGCCTGATATCTCTTGTTGGGTAGGAAGCTACCCGCTGGGGATGCGTCGAGCAGGAAGAAACTCGGCGGTCTCGCGATGAGGGCTTCAGATCCTCAGCATCTGACGGGAAGGAGGATGCCCGCTGGGGATGCGCCGAGCAGGAAGGAACTCGGCGGCCTCGCGATGAGGGCTTGAGATCCTCAGCGTCTGATGGGCAGGAGGATGCCCGCTGGTGATGCGCCGAGCAGGAAGGAACTTGGCGGCCTCACAACGAGGGATTGAGGTCCTCATTGTCTGATGGCAGGAGAATGCCCGCTGGGGAGGCGCCGAGCAGGAAGGAACTCGGCGGCCTCGCGATGAGGGCCTGAGGTTCTCATCGTCTGACGGGCAGGAGGATGCCCGCTGGGGATGCGCCGAGAAGGAAGGGACTCGGCGGCCTCGCGATGAGAGCTTTGATCCTTGGCACTGGAGGGGCCGTTTGAGGCCTGCAAAGGATGGCCGAGCAGGGTAGCTGCTCGGTGCCTCTTGGCGAGGGCTTTGATCCTTGACGCTGGAGGGTCCATGAGAGGCCTGCGAAGGATGGCCGAGCAGGGTAGCTGCCCGGTGCTTCTTGGCGAGAGCTTTGATCCCTGGCTTCGTGGGTAGGCAACTACCGGCCTGGGATGATCGAGCGGGGTAGCCGCTCGGATGCCTCTTGTGAGGGCTCTGATCCCTGGCGTCGTGGGTAGGGAGCTACCAGACGGAGATGACCGAGCGAGGGTCGGGCTCGGTTGCCTCTTGCGAGGGCTTTTGATCCTTTAGGATGGGAACCGAGCAGGGTTACTGCCCAGTGCCTCTTGGCGAGAACTTTGATCCCTATCGGTTGTGGTAGAAAGCTACCAGCCGGGGATAGCCGAGCAAGGACTCGACTGCCTCTGGGAGGACTTTGGTCCTTAGCGCGGGAGGGGCTGTAAGAAGCCTACCAAGGACCCTTGGCCAGGCAGGGTTACTGTCCGGTGCCTCTTGGCGAGGGCTTTTGTCCTGAAGGATAGCCGAGCAAGGGATCCTCGAGCTCGACTGCCTCTGAGAGGGCTTTCTGATCCCTGGCGTTGCGGTAGGGAAGCTACCCGCCAGGGATAGCCGAGCGAGGGATCCTCGGGCTCGACTGCCTCTGTGAGAACTTTCTGATCCCTGGCGTTGCGGTAGGGAAGCTACCCGCCAGGGATAGCCGAGCGAGGGTCGGGCTCGATTGCCTCTAAGAGGACTTTCTGATCCCTGGCATTACGGTAGGGAAGCTACCCGCCAGGGATAACTGAGCAGGGTAGCTGCTGGGCTGCCTCTTAGTGAAGGCTTAGATTGTTAGAGGTGGAGGGGCCGTAGGAGACCTGCTAAGGATAAACGGGCAGTGAAGCTGCGCGGTTGCCTCTTGGCGAGGGCTTTGATCCGTGGCGTTGCGAGTAGGGAAGCTACCGGCCAGGGATAGCCGAGCAGGGAAGCCGCTCGGCCGCCTCTAAGGAGGACTTTGATCCTTGGCATTGGAGGGGCCGTTTGAGGCCTACAAAGGATGGTCGAGCAGGGTAGCTGCTCGGTGCCTCTTGGCCTGGAGGGGCCGTGAGAAGCCTGCGAAGGATGGCCGAGCAGGGTAGCTGCTCGGTGCCTCTTGGCGAGGGCTTTGATCTATGGCATCGTGGGTAGCAACTACCAGCCTGGGATGATCGAGCGGGGTAGCCTCTCGGATGCCTCTTGTGAGGGCTTTGATCCCTGACGTCGTGGGTAGGGAGCTACCAGACGGAGATGACCGAGCAAGGGTCGGGCTCGGTTGCCTCTTGCGAGAGCTTTTGATCCTTCAGGACAGGGACCGAGCAGGGTTACTGTCCAGTGCCTCTTGGCGAGGACTTTGATCCTTGTCGGTTGTGGTAGAAAGCTACCAGCCGGGGATAGCCGAGCAAGGACTCGACTGCCTCTGGGAGGACTTTGGTCCTTAGCATGGGAGGGGCTGTAAGAAGCCTACCAAGGACCCTTGGCCGGGCAGGGTTACTGTCCGGTGCCACTTGGCGAGGGCTTTTGTCCTGAAGGATAGCCGAGCGAGGGATCCTCACGCTCAATTGCCTCTGGGAGGGCTTTCTGATCCCTGGCGTTGCGGTAGGGAAGCTACCCGCTAGGGATAGCCGAGCGAGGGATCCTTAGGCTTGACTGCCTCTTGGAGGGCTTTCTGATCCCTGGCGTTGCGGTAGGGAAGCTACCCGCCAGGGATAGCCGAGCGAGAGATCCTCGAGCTTGACTGCCTCTGGGAGGACTTTCTGATCCCTGACGTCGCGGTAGGGAAGCTACCCTCCAGGGATAGCCGAGTGAGGGTCGGGCTCGACTGCCTCTGGGAGGACTTTTTGATCCCTGGCGTTGCGGTAGGAAAGCTACCCTCCAGGGATAACCGAGCAGGGTAGCTGCTGGCCCGCCTCTTAGTGAGGGCTTAGATCCTTAGCGGTGGAGGGGCCGTAGGAAGCCTGCTAAGGATAACCGGGCAGTGAAGCTGCGCGGTTGCCTCTTGGCGAGTGCTTTGATCCCCGGGCGAAGTGGTCCTCGAGCCGCCATGACGAGCCCGGCGTGGAGCTGTGCAGCGCCCAGCGGGCTTCAGAGAGTATCGGCCCGTGAGAGCTGTGGCCATGGGACGTAGCTTGCCGGCAGTCAACCGTGCTGACGAGGGCAGAGTCTCCTGAAGGAGGAGGAGCGGCGATCTGGGGCCCTGGCCCGGCCGTTTGGAAGCGGACGAGTGCCTCCACGATGGACTGCAGTCGGTCTATTCGGCCGGCGAGGGCGTTGATGACGGTCGCCGGAGGAGGTTCATCCGTGCCTCCGGTGGGGGGGAGGCGGAGTCTGGTATCTGGATCTTCAGGGTGATCGCATGCCATGTGGATAGAGATCTGAAGGCCAACTTTTGTTCTTGTGGAGTTTTAGTTTCCCACAGACGGCGCCAACTGATGGAGATCCTTTTCGGGTCTCCGTCAGATGTTGTCTTCCGCCGATCTCCTGGTGGACTTAGCTGGTTATCTTCCGTTGCGTGTGGGTCTCAATGGGTTTTGGTGGAAGAGGTGATATGAGGAGTTCGGTGCCGAGTACCTGCAAAAAAATCCCGGGGTGGTTTGGTACCACCAAGGACCCTCCGACGATCAAGTTAATGATGAGATCCGAGCAGAGTAACGGCTTAAAAGAGTAAAGAATGGCTTACTTGACCCCTCTGTGATGGGGTTTTTTATAGTGGCGGCAACACGCAGTAGAAGGCGTGAGAATCTCGCCGGCGGTTACGCTCCCGACGTCACGTCCGCGTAAAGAGCGCATCGCCCATTAATGGGGATCGTGATGGCGTGGAATGTGAGATGTTGCTGGCGGAGAATCTGCGCATGGCGAGATTTGCGGAGCGGCGGTTACGCTTGTGAGTGGTGGAGTCGGTCGGTCGGAGGGACCGAGGAAGATGGTCTCGGCGGGAGAGCTCGGGAACGAGCGAGAGGGCCGAGGTACCTTGGTCCTACGGTAGCTCGAAGGCGAGCTGAGAGGCTGAGGAGGCCAATTTACAGGGGGCCCTGAGGTGAGCCAGCTTTGTGCTCATAGGTCTGGTACAGGGGTGGCCTGATCGGCCCCTGTGGGCCCTCTCTTCTGAGTTCTGGAACACGTTATCTTGAAAGTCCCCAATATAGAGCATCATCAAACCCCAAGTTCCTTAGGAAAAAATAACCCCACATAGTAACTGATCTTGATCAACAGCAAGAGATCCAACCCAAAATGCCTCGAATTTTTGATAAGCATCAACAATTAAAAATCGAGATTCATGATGTATAAGGGGAATAGCTTTAAAAGAAATACCTTTGATTATTGATTCAATATTCTTGTGATTAGAGATCAAATGCAAGTAAAGAAGCAAAAGATGAAACTGGAGAGTAGAGAGAGCAGCTTCGATCTGAGCTCCTTTTTTATATTTTATTTTTTTATGTACAATTTTTTAAAATAGGCTTATTTTAAAAAATAATAATAAAAATAGTTCACTTTCAAAAATTATTACAAATTTAGGTCACTTTCGGCCACATAGGTGCCAGGTCAGGGAAAAAACTTCCATGCAAAGGCTTGCATGTTGCAAGCCCTTGTATTGCTTCCCTTACACAAAACGCAAAACTATCCAAGCGTTTGCAAATGGCTTGCATGGTGCAATCCCTTACATACTAGTTTTTCTCACGCTGACACTTTAAAAAAATATATATTTTTATGGGGCACACTTTGAAAGTGCGTTCCATATAATTTCCCACCTTAAATGTATGGGGGCGCACTTCGAAAGTGCGCCACATACATTATACTGAAGATCGCCAACAGAAATGAATGGGGCAAACTTTAGAACCGCGCCTCATACATTTTAGTTGGGGAGTCGTAGTAAAATGTATGGGGCGTACTTTCGAACAACGTCCCATACATTTTTCAATGGGGCGTAGTTAGCTTCTGTATCCCAAATAAAAAACAAACCCTACATCTAGGCTATTAAGTAATCTCTCTCTCCCATCTCGATCTCTCTTTATCTCGCTGTCATATACACAATTTATAATTTTTTTGTGTTAGTGCAAGATGTCCTTGGTATGATTCGTAAAGCTACATTAAATACAATTAGTAAAGCTGCATAGCATGCTTTAGATTTCAGTGAGAACAATGACATCTGACACCGTATGAATGCGTGTTTATTTCAATGAATGCAGATGCTTTTTTATTACTATTAATTGTTTGACCAATTTACCATTTATAAGAAAAAAATAGAGGTGAAGCTTTAAGAAAAGAAACGGATAGAAATTCCTTTGTAAAATTTGAATAAAATTCCCGCACAACAATAATAAAATAAACACATCCCCGCATGGGAGATAACTCAACACCCACACGGCGGAAACACAATCTACGCAAAATATACGACCCCTAAAGGCGAAGAACAACGTGTAACATTTCAGAAAATGGAAAATATTATTTTAGAATTTAAATAATAATATAATGAGTTTTACGGATATTATACCGAGTATAGATTTGAGTTTTCGTAAATTGGTATAATTATATACCTCTATTTTGGAAAATAATCGGAAATTTAAAATGAAATTATACTTATGAAGTATTTATTTAAGTGGCCTTTCATAAATTTAAAATGAAATTATACTTATGAAGAATTTATTTAAGTGGGCTAGTAATTATATTCATCCAAGACTGGCATGTTAAAACTAATTGATGTTTTTCTATTTTGTGCACTAAACCAAGTTTTATTTTGTTAAACCATATTTAAAGTTGCCATGACATGTTATTTACATGTTAACTTTTTCATGTTTGTTTTAATAATGGTTTTAAATTGTTTTAAAAGAAAAGAAAAGAAAATGAGAGGATGAGAGAGAAGCATGGGTGAAATTTTAAAATTGGGTATGGGCGCGAGAGAGGGAGAGGGGAGTTGTTTTCATGGATGGCACCATTTACATTCTTCAAATCATTTTCCTCTCTTCTCCTTTTCCTTCTCCACTTCCTCCACATCCAACCATTATACCCCAAAAACCCACATAAATACATACACCAATTCCTTCATCTCACAAAATCCTACAACAAAAACCTATCCCCTCTCCAAATACTTCAAGTTTGCAACTCAAATCAATCTAGTGGGCTGGAAATCAGTGACAGGTTCGAGTTTCGAATTTTTTTGATGACTTTCTATTGAGAATTTGCTATTGTTTAAAACTACAAACTTGTAGATAATTGCTTTATCTTTTAGCAAAAACTTTTTGGTTAAGTTTTATAGTAAAATAAATTTTATACAAATTTTTAAAGAAGGGGTTTCCAAACTGGAAATTTCATTTCCAGTAGCTATTTTTCACTCAAATTGTAACAATTTTATTAATTTTTATATTAAAAATTTGGAAAATCTAAAAATTGGATATTGTATATAATTTTGTGTAGATATGTTTAGAATTTTTATTTTCCACATTTATTTTAAAAAATCTAGAGATATCGATATTTTTGTGAAGCTTATTTTCTGGTTTCGGTAGAATGCCCAGAAACATGTTTAAAGTTTGTATTTTATTTTATGTTGTATACTTTAATTCTAGAAACGATATTTTGGGATATCAAATTTAACTCATTTATCTATATGTAGAATTTTAGTTTGAGACCAAATATCATGTTTACTATTTTTGGTGATTTTTCAAAGTTAGCTCAAAAACTGCCAAATTCATAATTCTATTATATAATCTGCAAGCGTTTAAAGTTGAAGTTCAACGATATTTTACGGGTTTTTTATTTGGTTTTTGGATTTCTATATCATGATTTGGTCGTACGACGTTTAGACGTCAACGTCGAGAGTATTTTGACGTATTTAGCATATGTTGACCATAGGTTCGAACCTATGCGCGCGTAACTCGACTGCGTCGTTTTCAATTTAGATTTTCATACGGTTGTGTTATGCTTCGATTGTAGGTATGATCGCGGGGAATTCCGAGACGACGAAGAAGGGTAAGACGTTTATCGGCTTCGACTAGGACGAGGCGTATAGATAAGTAGATGTATATCTACGGGGAAATCGGGTGGATAGCGTATAGCATCCCCGCAATCATAGCAATTAGGAAACTATATATTCTAGAATCATATACCTAGACTAATCATAGGAGTATATTAGTATACTTAGTAGAAGATTATATATTTAGTTTCTATTCTTAGCATTGAGCTATATATATATATATATATATATATATATATATATATAAGACATGAGTATATATACGATATAAGTATACATGATATAGTATGATATGATATGAGTTGGCATACGCGACTATAGATCCGTACTGTCTTGATTGGATGATATCATACAAGGAATATTCCGTACATGATATATTGAGGATAGATTGCCGATTACGGCCGATATTCATTTCAACTCGAGCAGACTTGTAATATTTCAAAGTAGAAATTTATGAGATGTTTAGAGCCATACTTACTTTCAAAACTAACGATTTGTTACATATTTTTAAATGATAACATCAAGAGTACGCTGCGACTTTTCAAATGATATTTATTTCAAAAACATCATAGTCCAAAACAACGCTTCGTGCTATTTTAAACTATAACTATATGGCTCATACGTAGTTGGATATTTTACTACTTGTTCACGTTACGATTTCATTATTCTACATACGCTCGCAATTCGATTCTTATGATATATACCACGTTTATACCTTTAACTCTACTTAACTTCATTTGCTAGGACACACATACCATTCCCGATGATTTCATGTTGCACTTGAACATAATCGCATGTTACACCTGCATCTCATCTGTAATTGCCATATCACGTACACATATATAACTTGCTATGTCACCTGTACCACACTATACCTTGTTTGCATTATAGATTACTGTTTAGTACCCAGCACCACGTACTATTCTGGATTTTGTACTTTCTTTGGATTGCTTATACGAATACACTTATATGAACACACTTACCATTCTATATCACAACATACTATATTCTTGCCAGTGCTTTAGATTGTTGCTCAATTCACATCGGCAAGCATTATCTTACTGTTCTATGCCTTTACATTCCATTATTGCCATGTTTTTATGAGATAATGTTTTTATAGGATTTTTGACATTTGAGAAACTGCGGATACTATTTTATAAAACTTGTGAATGTTTTAAAAATACAGTTTTCTCTTGATATGATATTTTGGCATCCACCATTAGTTTTCTCGATTCTGAGCTATGAGTATTATCCGATTCGAGGAGTGAGGAGTCACCGACTACGTATATATGGTAGACCCGGTACGGTACCGAGGGGCAAGAAGATCATATAGAAAGGCGTTGAGCCTGGCTGGGAACACTACCTACCGGTGATAGTATGGGATTCGGCGGATGTAACAACTCCAATTTTGGTGTACAAAAAATTTGTTTAAAAATTAATGTATATTTGGGGTATTTGCATTTACTGTGATTGCTATAAGTAATTGATTTGCTTTTTAATAACAAGGAGCTTGTAGCTCATTGGTAATACCTTGCACTGCTGAATCAAGCCACTAGAGTTCAAATCTTATACCCGCATTATTTTTAATATTATTTTCTTTTTAAACTTTTAGAAGTCCAAGGGTTTGCACGTGCATAACTCGTAAAAACCAAAAGTCATACTAAAAACAAACTGGACCAGAGTGAAGACCAACCGATGATGACCAACTTGGACCCCCACCCCGGCCTGACTCGACCGGATCGGGTCGGCGGCGGAGGCGACTTGGCCGGCGGCGATGGCCGAGTCAGCCCCGATGAGGAATCGGCCAACATGAAAGTTGTGTCTTTTCATCTCCCCATCACTCCTGCACACTTTAATTCTATGGATCGGTTCCAGAAACCTTTTAAAATCCTAATTAATCCATTTTTAATACATTTTAATACATTTTAATACAATTTTCATTTCACCATTTCACCTACCCTAAACCTTAGCCTTACCCTATAAATATAACCCCTAAATACACACCCCTCACTCCAAAATTCTGATCAAAACTCTCAAGAAATCCATAGAAGTTTAGTGTACTTTTGGAGTTAGCAAAGGGGCGAAACTCCGACGATCTTCCGACGACGTTTCAAGGAGCAACCGGTGACGAAACGACGTACCGGCGATTCCTCTCTCACCCTCTATCTCCTCTCCTTCTTTTTAGCGAGTAAGTCCCAATTCCTTATTCACTTTACTATTCTCAAAATCAGTATTTTTAAAACACGACGGAAATCGGAGTTATCTGCTCTCCGATTCAGTTTTTTTTCCCTAAAAACTAACTTTTTCTTAAACAACAACCATACCAAACTCTATCATGTTGACTAGTAATCATTAACAAACAACTTGAACAAGTTTCATAACAAATTATTTTATTTCGTAATTTTTATAGCTCTTTTTCAGTAAAATACCATGTAGTATAGTTTCGACTTTAAAACAACCTTAATCTTGCTATACCCTTAAGTAGATCATGAGGTAATGACCTACCTCCTCACATGCTCATATGAAACATAGCACAATACCTTTCGGGAACATAGAATACGGGAAAACGAAACTTTACATATAAATACCACTAACTATTAAAACCGTTTTCTATAAGAATTCGTATTTTTATAAATCTTTGTAAAGTACCGCTACAACCCATTTTAGGGAACCCGACTGGGATGGTACGGATTATCACACATCCCTGGGCTTAGTAGTGCGAGATGCAGACATCCGCAAGGAGCATACGGTCTCGAGAGATTTAAGATACGAAAATCTTAAGAAAATGAGATTTCTAGAAATATAATATATAGTAAAATTATTTTTATATAAATATATATATATGTATCATTAAAATATCTATTTTGTGATAATATAAATATTCCAATTTTTTTCTAAATATTCTAAGGATCACTTTACATTAAAATATCATGAAATCCATACAAGTTAAATATTACAATTAAATATCATGTATTATGAAAAATAGGTTTATTCACTAGAAATGTCACAAATATAAAATCTACAAGTATGAAAACTCTAAAGACGATAAATAAATACTTGGGGTGTATTTTGAAAAGTATACAAATTATTTTTACATAAAACCCCCTCAAGTTTTATAAATTACCCTAAGGACCCTAGTAAACATAGGTTTAAACGGGACCAGTCTCTTGAGCCTCAAAGAGCCGGAGATATGGGTGCTTGCCTATCTAAGGTAGACAACTTAACATCGGTATTATCAATACGGTAATCGTCTTTGAAAAAGACACAAATCCTGCCGCCCATGTGCAGCGGTTACCGATAACATCAAAACAATCAGGAATTCAATTTCTTTTCTAATTGTTCTGACTCAGACTGAGTCTTATTATAATAATCTGACTTGAATATGATTCAAGTACAATCTACAATTCAACATGAATCCCTGAATACATATATTCAATCTATTCGTATTGACTGAACCGAACCATGGATATACTTCAATTTACATGATTCTCCAGTTATATCCATTTACTGATATCATGGTTGTTCCCACCAAAAATTTCTGCGCAAAGGAGTCCAAGGTATCAAATGGCAGCGATACGCTTAAGGAAATGCGAACCAGTATCTTCCGGCTTGAATTTTGATAAACTCCCAAAGGAGAAACTATTAAATTCTGATTGTATTGGAAGCATCTCAAAAAACCCTTCGATTTGATATATTATGGGCCTCATAATTCATCCGGGATCAAAAGTTATGAAGCATCACGTGTCCACACATGATGGACCTTTAAGAACCCACTGGAGGAGTTAAAAGATATAATAAAAACTCAAAAAAAGACCCCAATGGGGCATCACGTGCTCACACGTGACCATGGGTCACGTGCAGACACGTGATGGGCTCTTAAGGCCTCTAAAATAATGAATAGAATTAAATTCTAAAATCTGTTCTCTGATTAAAAATCAGAAGTTACCTCAATGAGGTATCACGTGCTCACACGTGACCAATGGTCACGTGTTGACACGTGATGGTTAAAACTGAAGCATAAACAAGCGGCCGTTAAAGAACTCAATTGGGGGTCACGTGCTCACACGTGACCAAGGGTCATGTGTCAGCACGTGACTAGTTTCGAAAGCCTTACAGTTAATAGAATTAAATTCTAAAAGCTTCTAAATCTTTCCAAATGGAAAAGGATTATGGGGACCATTGGATTAAAGATCCAAGGGTGATTAAATATCACCAATTTATGGAAAAATCCTAGACAAGGAAAGATTTCCCCAAATCTCACCGAAATAACAAACAGAATATCTTTTGGATTTAAAATCCAACGGTGAATAAAATTCACTGAATGATCTAAAGGCTCATATTAAATATGAAAACAAATCAAATCTTTCAATGAGAGATTTGCTAAACAAATTGATTCTTTTCCTTCTCCTATAAATAGGAGCCAAGAAAAGAAGAGAGGGGGGTCTACTTTTTTGGGAGAAGAAATAGAGGGAGGAGAATTTAATTCTCAAGAGAAAAAAGAAAAGAGAAGAGAATTTAATTCTCTGCAAAAGAAAAACCCTAGGTAAGAAAAGAGAGGCTTCAAAAGAAAATTTAATTCTCAAAAGAGTTTAATTCTTATATAAAAAAAAAGAAGAAGAACTTAGTTCTTCTTCTGGTTGAAGATCTGTACAGAGCACATCTCCCCATAAGTTGAGAATTTAATTCTCATCGGGTCGAGATCCTGCCATGTAGATCCTAAACTTAGAAGGGGAATTGAGTTTTGAGAATTTAATTCTCCTAAAACAAAACTAGGGTTCAACGCTAATAAAGAATCTAATTCTTTTATATATCTGGGAATTTAATTCCTTTAAAAAGAAATCAGGGTTTTATCCTAAATAAGAATTTAATTTTTTCACAATAGGAATTTAATTCCTCCAAAATCATAATTAGGGAATTCAATCTTAAAAGATCTCTGTTCATGAAAAGAACTAGGGTCACGTGCCTCCACGTGACCGTTGAAAAGATCCCTGAAGAAAAGAAGTTTTGAGGCAATGCCCCATGTGCTCCCACGTGACTCCCAAAACGCAGAAAGAAAAAGCAAAGGAAATGAAAGCTTTGGGCGCTCTCACGTGTTATCACGTGACCCCTCAGCAAATGCTTTAATAATTGGCACACAGATCCCCATCACGTGCCAACACGTGACGCTCTAACATAAAAATAAAAGTGTTTAATACTTATTCGCAGATTTGAGGATAAAACAAAAGGAGATCTGGATCCACATTTAGGGCGCCCTCATGTGTCCCCACGTGACCCCTAACAAATCCCTTTAATATCCAATAGATGGATGCCTATCACGTGCCCGCACGTGATAGCCAGAGAGTCAAAAAGTATTTAACACTTATTTGCAGAACAAAGTAAAAGGAAATCTGGCCCCATCTTCAGATGCCTCACGTGCTCACACGTGATGGCCTGAAAGCTGAGTGTTTAACACTTATTTGCAGCCTTAAGGGTAAAATAAAGGAGTTTCGGCCCAATCTCAGGCGCCTCACGTGACCCCACGTGACCACCCTATTTTTAGTGTTTAACACTATTTTTTAAAGCGCATCACGTGGGAACACGTGATCGTCAAATACCTTCTAGTGTTAACACTATTTCAAAACCAACCTAGCCTAAAATGGCTAAGTTTTTCCTGAGGCAGGATTCCCCTTTGACTGAACTTCAAATATACCCTTGTTTTCCAAACTTGATCATTTCATATGACATTCAAAGTAAACTCCAGAACCATGATGAATGGTCAGTGCCTAATAAAAGATAAATTGTTGTCAGAGCCCCCAAACCTCTGTTTAGCACTGCTGAATGATGAGGGGCTGAACCCAGACAAATGTCTAATGGTCCAAAGGGCCAATATTTCAAACATAATTGGACTTAGCCCAAACTGGCCATAAGTCCTCAAATCATCTTGAACTGAGCACATCTTCTCTTTCAACCAACTCATTGGTTCAAGGGTACATCTCTGAACTCCTCTGATATTTGTCGTTGTAATCCTTCAACGTCTTCAGAGAGGTGACGGGTCCCGACAACCACACATAATACGGACTATGGGATCCTTAAACTCATGCGTCCTTAAACCGGTATCCTTCCCCAAAATGGGAATGATGGACCACCACGTCCCCAAACTGGAACTTGGACCACTATGTCCCTAAACTGGAACAATAGAGCCCAAATGCTCTTTTGTCGGATCTAAACGATCCCGTTAAGTCGATCTTAGTCCCAAACTGGACTAACGTATCCTTAACAACCGTTTAAGTTGATCTTAGCCTCAAATATGGCTAACGCATCCTTAAAACCTTCAAACAAACTTTAGTCCCAAATTGGACTCGAGATCCCCCAATCAATTTTAGTTCAAGGGTACATCTCTGAACTCCTCTGACACCTGTCGTTGTAATCCCTCAACGTCGTCAGAGAGGTGATGGGTCCCGACGGCCATATATGCAATGGACCACTACGTCCCTAAACTGGAACAATAGAGCCCAAATGCTTTTTTGTCGGATCTAAACGATCCTGTTAAGTCAATCTTAGTTTCAAATTGGGCTAACGTATCCTTGAAAAACGTTTCAGTTGATCTTAGCCTCAAATGAGGCTAACGTATCCTTAAACCCAAACCCCAAACCCAAATCTAAGATAATACGGATTTGGACTAGTCCACGCCCTACGGGCGACGACATAACTCAGTCTCCGTATACAATCCACGGGCAACCAAACATAAAACAAACACATACGACACGAAGTGACCATCTGGAGAAGGAGAAAGTTGTTACCGCAATGCGGTAGCGTAATTAACTGCAGGGGCTTGCGCCTGCAGGGAAGAGCGTCCCCACAATCAAAAACCCCTCAAGCGAGGGGGAATCTGACGAAGTCTGCTACATCGGACGCATCCGTTTAAACCTTCGATACATGGTGCCATAAATCAACTTGGCATCTTCGGAGAGGTGGACGGATAGCACCAATTAGCATCTGCCCCGAATTTCAGGCAAGACGTCCGTCGCGCCGTCCTTCGAAGGGGAACAATGGTTTCGGCAAGTCATACATCTGTACAATCTATAATACAAAACAAAACAATACAATAAAATACAAATAAGACATCGCGGGGTTTAAGGGGTAGATTGGTACGGAAGGTGTTAGAAGTGGCACGAGACTATAAGATTTAATACACCTAACCTATATTCCGTTGCTGTTGTACCGTGGCATAAACGGTTCCTTGTATTACACGTGCCTCTAGTCTCTGGCATATAGAGACTCCTCTCGTATACACTGGTATCCTTCTGTACCAAGCTACAAACAACAGTGTTAACACCAAATACTCATATAATACAACTTTAAAAGCTATCTTCTCTTTCTGTCTATTCTATTTCTCCCTTATCTTTGGGATACCGAGCGATCGTTCGCTGACGACATTCCTTCTCTTTCTTCTTTGGAATATTGTCAGGTGATCTGGACACTCAGGAGATCGAGCCTACTAGTGAGGACTTGGACCAGCTTTCCTACGACCCAGAGCTCTAGCTTCATTGTACATATTTTTATTTCAGTACTTTTCATTTCTGTTATGCCACTGTTTAGGCATTGCTTTCATTCAGTTGTATTTACTTTTCCATGTATTGTAAAAAGAATGTGAATAAATAAAGTTGCTGTTTTATTATATCTTGTCTCTTGTGCATTCATATTTATATTGCTTAGATACGCTTAGCGTATTTACTTCATAGTAAATACGTAGCGGCCTCGTCGTGTCCCCTTCACCGTACATCGGAAAGCGGGGCGTGACAACGGATATCCGGAGGATACCGACCGGAGTGATATCATACAGATGGATATAAGGGCCAATCTGATGAGACGATGCCTGAGAGAGGACTGATCTGAGAGACGGCACCTAAGATATGAGGATTTTACGTGTCAATGTTGAATACGAGATTTATGAGCATTTCGAGTGTCGATGATGGACATTCAGTATTTTATGATGATTTCGAGTGTCGTTGATGGACACTAGATAGATCGTTATGCATTTGATTTCTACCTGATGATATTTTCTACTCATGATTTGCAACCCACACTCGTTGTGCCACATGTTTCCTGATTTAAAATCAGAAAAGCTTATGGAAAAAGCTTCAGAAGAGGGTCACATGCTTACACGTGACCAGCAGTCACGTGTTGGCACGTGACATCTAAAAGCATCATCAAGGCAGATTCAGCTTCCTGACTACATCAAAGAAAAGGGCTTCAGAAAGGGTCACGTGCTCCCACGTGATCAGGGTCACGTGTTGGCACGTGACATTTTAAAGCGGATTCAAAGGCACATCGGTTCCCTGATCAAATCAAGGAAAAAGCTTCAAAAGAGGTCACGTGCTCCCACGTGACCAGGGGTCACGTGTTGGCACGTGACGCTCAAAACATCAGAATTGTTCTCCAGTTAAATCAAGAAAAAGAGTCCAGACAAGGGTCACGTGCTCACACGTGACCAGGAGTCACGTGGTGGCACGTGACAGTTAAGCAGCAACCAGAAGACAGAGCGCAAAAGGAAAGAAGAGAGCTCATTCCAAAGAGGGTCACGTGCCCACACGTGACCATGGGTCACGTGCCCACACGTGACCAAGGGTCACGTGGTCATACGTGACCGGCTTTCAAATCTCATTTTGTTAACAGAATTAAATTCTGAAAGAGATTCAAACCTTTCCAAAGGAAAGCGATTATCTGGAACCAATCGAATTGAAGATTCAGAGGTGATTAAATATCATCTATCCATGGGAAAATCTTGGGTTTGGAAAGATTTCCCCTTTAAATCTAACCGAGATAACAAAAGAGAATCCCTGGATTTGAAATCCAATGGTGAATAAAATTCACCTAATAATCCAAAGGTCAAAAACGAATGATGGATGCAAATCAAATCTCTCAATGAAGATTCGTCAAAAACTAATTGATTCGACTGCTTCTCCTATAAATAGGAGCCAAGAGACACAGGGATGGAGATAGAGAGAGATACGCAGAGAAAAAGAAAAGGGAGAGAGCCTTGATACTTTGAGGAATTTGGATCTTCTGCAAAAAAGAAAACCCTAGGTAAGAAAGGGAAGGCTCCTTGAAAGAAAAGAGAATTTAATTCTCGACAGAGTTTAACTCTGATATATAAAACAGAAGAACATATTTCTTCTCTCTTTGATAGAGGATCTGCAAAGTGCACATCTCCCCTTGAAGTTGAGAATTTAATTCTCAATGGGTCGAGATCCTGCCATGCAGATCCAAAACATAGAGAGGGAACGGAAGCTCGAGAATTTAATTCTCACAGAACTATAGGAATTTAATTCCTTTAAAATAAAATTAGGGTTTGACCCTATGTCATGGGAATTTAATTCCTTCAGAACAAAGAAAAACAGGGTTTAACCGTAATTAAGAACCTAGTTCTGTTGAAACAGCGGGAATTTAATTCCCTTAATCATAATTTAACAGAGAATGGGAGTTTAATTCCTTAAAATCTTTTATTAGGGTTTAACCCTATTCAGTTCTTCACATATATGAAGAATTTAATTCCTACAGAAAATTCAGAGTCCAACTCTATTCCAGAATATAAATCTTTGAAAGGAAGTAGGAATTTAATTCCTCTGAAATTATTGTCAGGGTTCAACTCTACGAGGAATTTAATTCGTGGAAAAGATTAACAGATCCTCTAAACAACATACATAGAGGCAGGGTCACGTGCCACCACGTGACCCCCCCAAAAGACCTACAGAAAGCCCCTTTGAGGCAGTGCCCCACGTGACCCATGTGACCCTTGACAGAAGCTTTAACACACAAGCATTTGAATGCCCGTCACGTGATGGCACGTGATGCTCTGAAAGATGCGATAATCTTAGCAGAATAAATGAAGGGAGGGCGCTCTCACGTGTCGCCACGTGACCCCTCTTGCCTTAGTGTTTAACACTAAATTGAAACTCCCGAACCCAGTGTTAAAACACTGTTGGGCCTTAGTGTTCAACACTAATCAAAAAACTTTATTTGCAGTGTTCAACACTGACTACCTTAGTGTTTAACACTAATTTGAGATCTCTGTTGCCAGTGTTTGATACTGATCTGTTTTAGTGTTTAACACTAATTTGAAAGCCCTGTTGCTGGTGTTTAACACCAATTATCTTTTAGTGTTAAACACTAACTTGTCAATCTCATTCTCAGTGTTCAACACTGGTTGGTCTTTAGTGTTTAACACTAGACATTGGTCCAATTGGCTAAATGGATAGAGGCAAAGCCTCTCCTGATTGGACTTAGCCCAAGCTGGCCATAAGTCCTCAATTCGTAATCAACTGGGCTAATGGGCTTATAACATAATTAATTGGTCTTGATCCCAGATTGGGCCAAGGACTATTTAATCCACTCCGGTTCTACGGTACATCTCTTCACTCCTTTGATACTTGGCATTGTAATCCCTCAATGTCTTCAAAGAGGTGACGGGTCCCGATGACCACACATTGATATGGACTGTGGGGTCCTTAAACCCATGGACTATGAGGTCCTTAACCTTGACCGAGATGTCTTAAAACTAACAATGGACTGTGGGGTCCTTAAACCCATGGACTATGAGGTCCTTAACCTTGACCGAGATGTCTTAAAACTAACAATGGACTGTGGGGTCCTTAAACCCATGGACTACGACGTCCTTAACCTTGACCGAGATGTCTTAAAACTAACAATGGACTGTGGGGTCCTTAAACCCATGGACTACGACGTCCTTAACAATGACCGAGATGTCTTAAAACTAACAATGGACTGTGGGGTCCTTAAACCCACGGACTACGACGTCCTTAACCTTGACCGAGATGTCTTAAAACTAACGATGGACCGTAATGTCCTTAAACTACCCATGGACCGCAATGTCCTTAAACTAGAATAATAGAGCCCCGCATGCTCTTTTGTCGGATCTAAACGGTCCCGTTTAAGCTGATCTTAGCCTCAAATATGGCTAACGTATTCTTAAATCTTCAAACAGACTGCACTATGAATCCCCCCAATCAACTTCGGTTCAAGGGTACATCTCTGAACTCCTCTGATATTTGTCGTTGTAATCCTTCAACGTCGTCAGAGAGGTGACGGGTCCCGACGGCCATACATTCAATGGACCACTATGTCCCTAAACTGGAACAATGGAGCCCAAACGCTCCTTTGTCGGATCTAAACGATCCTGTTAAGTTGATCTTAGTCTCAAACTAGACTAACGTATCCTTAACAAACGTTTGAGTTGATCTTAGCCTCAAGTATGGCTAACGTATCCTCAAACCAAACCCCCAAACCCAAATCTAAGATAACACGGATTTGGACTAGTCCACGCCCTACGGGCGACGACATAACTCGGTCTCCGTAAACAATCCACGGGCAACAAAACATAAAATAAACACACACGACACAAAGTGACCATCTGGAGAAGGAGAAAGTTGTTACCGCGATGCGGTAGCGTAATTAACTGCAGGGGCTTGCGCCTGCAGGGAAAAGCGTCCCCACAATCAAAAACCCCTCAAACGAGGGGGAATTTGACGAAGTCTGCTACATCGGCCGCATCCGTTTAAACCGTCGATACATGGTGCCATAAATCAACTTGGCATCTTCGGAGAGGTGGACGGATAGCACCAATTAGCATCTGCCCGAATTTCAGGCGAGACGCCATGTCGTGCCGTCCATTCGGAGGGGAACAGATTCTGGCACGCCCGGTGGGACCTTTTCCTCTTTCCACTCCACACTTCGTGTGTCGTGATTCGTGAACCAATCGCGGTTCGCTAATGGTGGCCCTTGGGTTTCAAGATACTAAGAATTGGCGTCTCGCTTATTGCAGAAAGCAAAGGATCGATGGCTTCTACTTCCGTGAAATTCTCCAACTGCTCAGACTGCAATTGCGACCAACGCTATGCCTCGCCAGGAGGTATAGCCTACGGACCCCAAGCTGCTTCGTTATTCACAATGCCGGTGGACCAGGTGACTCAGGCCACTACCGGATTGTTCTTTGGGACTATACTCCCGCCAACAAGCTTCACGGCGCCGGTGCTGACAAAGGAAGCTCTCCGGAAGTCGGTCTTTGATCGTCTTACCCCTGCCCCGGCTCCTCTCAACGAGTCGCCCAACGTCAATGCCTCGGTCTTCTCTAGATTGGGCCAGAAATCCTGCGAACTCATCATGGGGCCTACAATCTCAGAGGAAGCTGCTTCTAAGAAAGTGGCCGCTCCTGCCCCCGAAGTCGCCAAGGCGGCCTCTCCGGCCAAAAAATCGGTCTTTACAAGCAGCTCCCGCTCCTGCTGCCCAAAGGACATCGGTCTTTGACAGGCTAACACCAACAGCGACCCCCCACCCACACAGGGGGCAAGACGAAACCATTCTTACCGCTGACCCTACGCCGTCCGCTCGACACGCTCGACGTCGTCATTGGCACCGAGTAAGGAAGGCTGGGGGCAACTCCCCCTCCGGGTTGACTCCATCAGCCCCGATGGCAGAAGTTAATGCTGCTGTTCCAACTGGGAACAGCTTCGAAATGCTAAATAAGGTGCGAAGGAATTCTCCTACTGTAGTGCTGAAGAGGTCTCCTCCCCCATTAAAAAAGGTTGTGGAAATAAAACCAGAACAGCCCCGATCTCTTCAATGGCTATCTTCCAAAATCTATAAGGTTTGGCGGCAGGCCCGAGACTCGATCATCGATCCAAACTTCTCCCGCCAGCACAAGAAGCTGAAAATTCAACTGGAAGCTGGTCACCTGGCTAAACCCCAAAAGGCTGTCTGGACGCCCACCTCAACGACCCCCTCAACCTCCATGGCTCATAAAAGGAGGAGGCCAGAGAAGACCCCCCAGCATGCAACGACGGCTAAAAGCACTGAGCCCAGACGCCCTAAGTCTGGGGGCATGGTGGTGCACACTGTTTACATGGCCTCTGGAAAGGAGGAAAGCCGCACTTCTACGGGCCACCGACCGCTAACCCGATCCGTGACGAAAGCCCAGGAGCAGCAACAAAAGCTTCAGGAAATGATGAATGCTATGGCCGCACTTACCGGGCCAAAAGAAAACCCAGAAACGTCCTCAGACACACGCCAGGAGGAAGAAACCGACGCTGAATTCCTTCGCCAGATACTGGAGAAAAAGGACAAAGAGGCTGCTGAACAAGCGGCCAACATACAACGTATGGGCCTTCTCTTCCAAGATATGATAGGAATGATGATCCAGCAGGACTTACCCGCCGAGGATCCCACAATCATTCTTGAAGACGACCGAGGAGAAGCGTCAAATCCACCACCAGCCCTCTCAACGGCCAAGGAGGAGGCAATCTCTAAGGCTGACTTGGTTGACTACATAGCCCAGCAAATCCGGGCTCATCATGCGACTGAAGCAGCTGGTCAAGTCGTAAAGACGGGACGGTCGTATCCAAGCTGGTACGACCAAATCAAATACCCGCAAGGCTATACGATACCAAAATTCCACGTGTATAAGGGGACCGGCAATCCCCATCAACATGTCGCCCAGTTCCGGGCCCTCTGCGGTAACACCGGCGGTGATGATAAACTGTTGCTCCGCCAGTTCGTGGGCAGCTTATCAGAAACAGCGTTCGAATGGTATTCGGAACTCCCGAACGATTCTATCAAAACGTTCGCTGAAATGGAGTTGTTATTCACTCAGCGATTCGCAAGTGCCAGCGAACGCACTCCAATAACTGCATTGATTAACGCCAGGGTAAAACCAGGCGAAACCTGGGTCCAGTATGCTATACGCTGGCGGAATTTGTGGTCGAGATGCGAACAACGCATTGAGGAAGCACCCGCAGTGGGCATGTTCGTGGGAACCCTAGACCCCCACGCAACTATCTCCCAGTTTATGATGTTCTTTAAGCCAACCACATTCCAGGCTTTAATCGACAAGTTGGCTCAGATGGACCAGATGGGTCATAGACCACCTCCCCCGAAGTCGGAACCTCGGAACGACAAGGGTAAAGGAAGGACAACCTTTGTCGCGAATGCCCAACAGCAACCTAACGCCCCGAAACCGGCAGATCAACTGGAAGAAAGACGCCGGTATTATAATGAGAAGATGAAACGTCCTTACTCGTTCCCACGAGACAAGACGAAACGGTTATTCGAGCTGGCAATACGCAACAGACTTATAAACCTACCAAATCCAAGGCGACCGCCGCAACCCACGGAGGTGAATAACCCTAATTATTGCCCTTACCATCAAACGGTAAGTCATCCGATCGAAGATTGCTTCGTCTTCAAAGGATGGATTGAAGATCAGTACCTCCAGGGGAAGTTTATACTGTCCGAAAAGTGGAAGGTGAACCCACCACAGCCGCATACTCCTAAGAAAGCAGATACACCGGGGGCAACCTGCTCCTTTATTGAAGAAGCTCCATGGGAGGTCGTGCTATCAACTAAAACCAAAAGAATGCTGAGAGACCTTCATGCGTGCCCTGCGATCGAATGGAAGGACCCTCTTGAACCTCAAATTATCGAAGGAATGTTGAAGCCTCGCCCAACTACGAAGACTGGCGATAAGGGCCCAAATACTCACGCCCAACCGTCAAAATCTTCGAAGAAAAAGAAGAAGAAATCCAAGAAGTCCGTGAAGCTTGGAAACAGCACACGAACTTGCAGAAGCAAATCGACGGGCTGGAAGAATACAATCAAAAGGCGCGAACTCCTGTCACACTGCAAGAGTTCCTCAACCACATCTTTCAAGAGGAAGATGATGGAGAGAGCTCGTCGGATGAATCCGAAGGGTATGTGGCGAGTTGTAACGTAATCTCCCACTCGTTTACCGATGATGAGAAAACTCCTGGCACTAAGAAGCTGGAGGCAGAGCCTGAACCAGAGCGTGTGTGGCCAACAGATGAAATGATCGACGCTTTTCTAGACGAGATTCGTCTAAAAAGTAAAGCGGGTCAGGAGCGTGAGATGGCCGCTTCAGAAGCAGCCAAACGCAGGCGACTGAACGAAAGAGTTGAACTACCCCTGCCAGAGCGAAAGGCATCCGAAGTAGACAAGAAGATATTCAAGACGAGGAAAAGGTTTGCCAAAGCCATGTCAATGGGAATGAAGCTACCACCCTCGGAAGGAAACACGCACGATGGGGTGGAGAGGCACCCTGATTATTGCGCATATCATCGGAAAATCTCACACCCCACGGAGGAGTGCGACGCCTTTAAGATATGGTGGCAAGGATATGTTGCTCATCGGCAACATTTTAAGCGCATGAAACGCAAGATCCGTCGGGAGCAAAGAAGTACCGTCGATGGGCACAACAGAACTACTGGCAACTGTTATATGGCTCACGCCGGGGGGTCACAAGTTCTCACCTTTGGGAGCGACTCTGATGAAGAAATGGCTCTGGGCCCTCTCTTTAAAGAATCCGTTTTAGGGAAAGAGGAGAAATCGGAGGCCTGCGAGAACATTCAGCTGCGCAATCGCACACTCCCAGAAAAGAATCTCGGGCCCGTGAGTAGAAAAGATAAGGGAAAGGAAAAGGTCACTGAAGATATCACTTTAGATGACCAAGTCATGAGAGAGCTGGCTGCCAAAGACCCTCCTAGGAAGGGTAAGGTGGACTATAACATCCTCGCGCACCTAAGGAAGCCACCTTCTCAGCTTAGCATTCTCGATGCCCTCCTATTATCAAAAGAAGCGCGAGACTCACTAATTAAGGCGTTACAAGAACCTGAGCAATTTCAAGCCTTCCTCGCCACTGAAAAGATGAAGGATGAACTGGAGGAAGTGCATACGGCCGACATCACTTTCGGTGATGAAGACCTCCTTCTCGGGACGTGCGACCACAACCGTCCCCTATATGTCTCCGGATACTGCCATGATATCAAGATAGGCAAGATCCTGGTGGATAATGGATCCTCCGTCAATCTCCTTAATGTTCGGGTGTTGAAGGAAATCTGCATGAGTGTGCAACACCTCGCTCGTGACAAAATTACTATCTCCGGTTTCGATTCACAATCGTCACGGACTCTCGGATCTGTGATACTAACATTACGCTTTGGACTTCTCGTCACAGACATCAAATTCCATGTCATTGACGCCAAGACCTGCTACAACGCCTTGCTCGGTCGTCCTTGGTTACACGAATACAACATCATCCCTTCTACACAACATCAGTGTATGAAGTACTTTAAGGATGGTTTCGAGTATACCGTAACAGGTGAGTTAAACCCATTTTCCGTGAACGAAGTCCGCAAATACGAAGATGCGAAGTAATTTTTGCCAGATTTCGAGGATACAGAAAGGTGTCGCAACCCGAAGAACAAAACCGCTGCCACCATCCCTGTTTTCGGGAGCATACCGAAGAAGAAGAAGAGATAGTTTATGCATGGCCATCTCAACGCAACAACCTGGGAACGCCCGCCCCCATGTTGGTCTTCGGAAGTGATTCAGAAGATGAAGTTAATGCCGTGTTCTCCAATCAGCTGTCAATACAAGCACCCCCTGGCGATGACCATAGTTTGCAAATCACCATGGTACCGCGAGAACACTACAAGGATCTCGACACGCTTCAAGCTCACAATGTGCAGGACCTGCAAACATTTTACGTCCCTCCCGGGCAAAGGGGTGAGAAGGTAATCCTATTCTACCGATCCTCAGAGTCGAAAGTAAAGAAAAAGATCTGGCATGGCGCGGATGCTACACTTGACAGGCTCCAACCCATCCGTCTGCCCAGATACTATACAAATGGTTTAAAGAAGCTATTGAAGCGCCAAGGAGTACCCTTAAAACAGACTGTCCGGCAGGCTCGGTTCTACAACAAGATTTGGGATGTCCCTGGAACTCAACGCAAATTGCCCAACGGGAAAATGGAAACACTTGGGCTTGGATACGCGAGAACCGGAAGACGGGAACGGGCTCACAGCAGCTACGCTGTATATACCTTTGATGAAGAGGAGGACGCCCTGTCAGGAGATGCCAACCCCCCATCAAAACTAGACCCCGCGATTGAAGCGCCGAGTCCGTCGTTTGAAGAACGAATGGGCAAGCCCATCAGGAAAGTGGGTCAGAAAGCTCGGGAAGACCACAACCGCGAAATGGCCATCTACGAGAAGGCCAGGACGCAACGTCTATTTCAACAGGCTGCAAAAGACAAGGATGTTCGTCTTTGTCAACCCGTTGTACGAAAGGCCCGATGCGGAGACGGAAATAAATCAAGAAGCGGAAAGAGGAGCCGACAACAACGACGCAGGATTAGAGAGTTACGTGATCGGGTATTGCGCGGCTCGGATTTGTCCCTCATGAAGAAGATGAGTCGAGCGTACTCCTTCCCCCGAGACAAGACGGAGAGGTTACTCAAGCTCGCTATAAAACATCAAATGATCGCGCTTCCAGGATCTAGACACCCTGAGCGAGCTAACAAGGCTTCTCATCTGAGCTATTGCTCTTATCACCAAGCCATAGGACATCCTACCGAAGACTGCTTCACCTTCAAGAACTGGGTCGAGGACCAGTACCAACAGGGCAGATTCGCTTTATCCGACGGCTGGAGGGTAACGCCGCCACAGAAGCACGAACCCAAAGCCACAAGAGCAGGACCGGGTCCACCTCAGTCCTGGGAGCGGATTCGCACCTGTTATACGATTACGATATTAAAAGAAGAGCCCGAGAACATGGATGACCTTCCCCGGTGCTTTGAGAACAGCGATGATGAGGTAATCTCAGAATTTCCGCCCGCTCCGAAAGAACTGGAAGATGGTATACATACTACTGCAGATAACCTCAAGAAGATTGAGTTGGGATCGGCAGATGACCCGCGACCGACATTTGTCAGCGAGCTGCTATCTGAAGAAGGGGTGGCTGCGTTAAAGAACGTGCTTCTACGGCATAAAGACTGCTTCGCGTGGAACTACTCCGAGATGCCAGGATTAGATCCGGAGATTGCTGTGCATAAATTAGCAATATCCCCAGATATCAAGCCAGTCAAGCAGGCGCCAAGAAGGATGCGACTCGAGCTTGAAATGAGCATCAACGCCGAAGTCAAGAAGCTGGTCGATTCCGGATTTATCCAAGAAGTCCAATATCCCGACTGGATCGCCAATATCGTCCCGGTAATGAAGAAGAATGGGACGGTACGCATATGCGTGGATTTCAGGGATCTCAATAAAGCCTGTCCAAAGGACGATTTCCCGGTGCCGGTAACCGAGCTAATGATAGATAACACGTCCACTCACGAGGTTTTCTCCTTTATGGACGGTTCATCAGGATACAATCAGATAAAAATGCATCCCGAAGACCAGAAGCACACCGCTTTCCGGACCCCTTTGGGTATATTCTGCTACAGGGTTATGCCCTTTGGTCTAAGGAACGATGGCGCTACCTATCAAAGGGCCATGACAAAAATCTTCGATGACCTCATACATGACATCGTCGAGTGCTATATCGATGACCTCGTAGTAAAGAGCATGTCATACGATGATCATTTAAAGCATCTGGAGACTGTATTTCAACGCCTTCGGCAATATAATTTGAAAATGAATCCCCTCAAATGCGCGTTTGGAGTCTCCTCGGGTAAATTCCTGGGATTCATCGTTCGACACCGAGGTATTGAAATAGATCCGTCAAAGATTAAGGCGATCATGGAAATGCCTCCGCCAAGAACCCTCAAACAGTTGCGGTCTCTTCAAGGGAAGCTCGCATACATCAGGCGGTTTATCGCCAATCTTTCAGGCAAATGCCGTCCTTACAGCCACCTGATGAAGAAGGGAACTCCATTCGTTTGGGATCACAAATGCCAAGGTGCACTAGACGAGATCAAGCAGTACCTGCAGAACCCTCCGGTGTTGGCTGCGCCGGTCAAGGGAAAACCCCTCATTCTTTATACAACCGCCCTCGAAGGTTCCTTGGGCGCATTATGGGCACAAGAGAATGATCAGGGGAAAGAAAGAGCACTCTACTACTTAAGTCGAGTTCTACTGGGGGCAGAAAGAAACTACTCTCCCATTGAAAAACATTGCTTGGCGTTAATCTTCGCGATAACAAAGCTCAGGCACTATGCGTTGGCACATGAAGTCCGTCTCATTTCAAAAGTGGATCTCCTTAAGTACTTGATGTTAAAAGCCATATTGAAGGGACGACTCGCTAAATGGACCCTGCTCTTGATGGAGTTCTCGATAACGTATCAACCTCTCAAGGCAGTGAAAGGCCAGGCCATTGCCGACTTCCTCACTGAGCACCCGATACCGGCCGATTCTCCTCTGAACTGTGATTTGCCGGACGAGCATGCATTTGATGTGATTAGCGGCGGAAGCACCCGATGGGAACTCTATTTCGATGGAGCGTCCTCCGTAAAGAAACAGAAATAAGGTATCCCAATGATCAAATCGGGGATAGGCCTCGTCTTTGCAACTCCACAAGGAGGGATAATGCGCTTCGCCTTCTCTTTAACAGAGCCGAGGACAAACAATGAAGCTGAATACGAAGCTCTGATAGCAGGCCTCGAAATCGCTATCGACATGGGAATTGAAGACCTCCTTATATACGGGGATTCTCAGCTGGTCGTTAGTCAAGTAAATGGTGACTACCAAACGTGCAAGCCGGAGTTGGTGAAGTACGGCGAAAAGGTGCAACAACTGTTGACCCAAATTCCCTCCTATATTTTGGAGAACATACCGCGCGCGGAAAACAGCAAAGCAGACGCGTTGGCCAAACTTGCTAAAGAACTGACTGATGAGAACCTCGATGACGTCAGAATCGTGGTACAAAGCCGTCGAGTGCTCGCCCCGGTAGAAATACCTCCGGAATTATATAAAGAAAAGGGAGCGACTGAGCAGACGACCCTACAAATAAAAGACCATGAGAAAGTCGAGGACTGGAGGGAAGTCTTCATAGACTACTTTAAGTCCCACCGAATGCCCAAAGAAGCGTCCTCAAGACATCAGCTCATGAAACGAGCTCTATCTTTCGCTTTCGTCAACGATACTCTATACAAGAGATCGTTTGATTCTCTATGGCTGAGATGCTTAGGACCTGGCGAAGCAGAAAGAGTCGTTCAGGAAGTTCACGACGGACTTTGCGGTTCTCACCAAGCAGGCCCAAAGATGAAGTTAAAAATTAAACGGATGGGTTACTACTGGCCCACAATGATTCAGGACTGCCTCGAGTATGCGAAGCAATGCCACTCGTGCCAGATTCATGGAGACTTTATCCACCAACATCCGAATCCACTACACCCAACGGTGGCTAGCTGGCCATTCGAAATGTGGGGGACTGACATAGTCGGCCCCATCGAGCCAGCATCATCCCGGGGACATCGTTTTATCCTGGTGACAACTGATTACTTCTCCAAATGGGCAGAAGCAGTACCACTGAGGGAAGTGAAGACGGAGAATATCCTCCATTTCTTCAAGACGCACGTCATCTATCGGTTTGGAACCCCACGGCGGATTATCTCCAATAATGGGCCAGCCTACAGAAGCCATAAGATTAGCCGCTTCGCGCAACAGCACAATATAGACTGGAGATATTCTTCAGTTTACAACCCACGAGCTAACGGTCTGGCCGAGGCCTTCAATAAGACCTTGACGAAGATCATAAAAAAGACCGTTTCCCGGAATAAGAGAGACTGGCACGAAAGGCTGCAAGAAGCCCTTTGGGCTTATCGAACTACATTCAAGACGGCCACGAACACAACGCCGTACGCGTTGGTATTTGGGATGGAAGCAGTGCTCCCCCTCGAGATAGAGTTACCCTCTCTACGAGTGGCAGTCCACCACGAGCTGACAGACGAAGAGAATGCTCACCTTCGACTTGAGGAGCTTGATGCCCTCGACGAAACCCGGCTCATAGCGCAACAACATCTAGAAGCCTACAAAGCAAAGATGACGCGCTCGTACGAACGATTGACCAGGCCGAGGACATTCCGCCAAGGCGAACTCGTACTAGTGGTCAAAAGACCTATGATCCCCAATCGTGCCAAGCGGGGAAAATTTGAGCCAAACTATGAAGGCACGTACATCATAGACAAGGTCTACCAGGGTGGAGCCTATCTACTCGTGGACATGCACGGTGAAAGGCCTTTCAGGCCAATAAACGGCCGCTTCTTAAAGAAATACTATGCTTAATGAGCCACAGCCTAGGTCAATGATAGATGACGACGACTATGTCCGCTCGCTATCTTCCTAGGCTCAGACTTTACAAGCAGCAGCCGGCCTTCCCATAACAACGGACCGAAACGTCCTTAAACTAACGATGGACCGAAACGTCCTTAAACTAACGATGGACCGAAACGTCCTTAAGCTAACAACGGACCGAAACGTCCTTAAAACTATCGACGGACTGAAACGTCTTTAAACTAACGACGGACCGAAACGTCCCCAAAACTATTACCGCAGCATCTTTAGGCTGACGAGATAAAAAAAAAAAGAGAAAGAAAAAAATAAAAAAATATATGAAAAAGAATAAAAAAAACGGTATGTCCATAAGCAAAATGGGCACGGATGAAAACCCGAAAGGGCTCCGTGAGTAAAAACAGCAGAACTACCGGCGAGTGTTTGTGAAAACCCGAAAGGGCGCAACCTAGTTAAAAGACACTTGTAGGGTCCTCTCGACCTTGTAAGGAGAAACCACATGTGTGAGATCCTTACGACTCACAAAGGAGCAACACACTTAGGGATCCTCACGATTCCTAAGGAGAAAATGCACTTGCAAGATCCTTACGACTCGTAAGGAGAATTCTCTTGTGGGATCCTCACGGCTCATGAGATTTGAAAGTTTTAAGTTACAGAAACCTAAACCTGTTCTTAAGCAAATCCTCCACAACCTTCGATATTTCCCTATAAGGGACTCAATACCAACCCTTGTATACAATCCACGGGCGCGAATAAACATTTCCCCAGCAAAGTCCAACCCTTGTAGGTCCTCTCGATCCATAAGGAGAAAGCCTTCTTGTAGGATCCTTACGACTTACAAAGGAACACACACTTAGGAATCCTCACGATCCCTAAGGAGAAAATACACCTGCAAGATCCTCACGACTTGTAGGGAGAAATACCTTTTGTGAGACCCTTACGGCTCATGAAGTCAAAAGCCTTGGTCGACAGGACCCTTAACCCTGTTTGCTGAGCCACCTTTATTCATCATCGACAAAGGCAAATGATGATTCGCTCCTGGCAACATTCCAGTTGTAGCGGTGCTGATGTCGAAATCGGTGTCTAAAATCCAAGCTTGCGGCGAAAAAGCTAGCAAGCCACACATGCCTACAAAATAGCCGAAATGATGGGGCAACTTGCAATAAAAAGCAGCAAGTAAAAATGTATGCATGAAAAATAGCCGAAATGATGGGGCAACTTGCAATAAAAAGCAGCAAGTAAAAATGTATGGATGAAAAATAGCCGAAATGATGGGGCAACTCGCAATAAAAAGCAACGAGTAGAGAATAAATAAATAGCCGAAATGATTGGGCACCGCGAAAAATAGCCGAAATGATGGGGCAATCGCGACCTTCGCGATATAAAAGCTGAAATGATAGAGCATCGCGGAAAAAGAAATAAAATAAAAATGAAATCCTCGCCCTACAGGTGATGTTACATCTATCCCTGTATACAATCCAGGGGCGCAAAAAAAGAAGGGATCATACTCTTCCCCCAGGTTTCATCATAACAAGAAGCCAAATCTCGACGGTTCACAGATAGCCTAGAGATCATCTCGACGTTCGCCTCATGGCAGCAGACACAACATCAAGCGAAACGGAACAGCGGCAACCCCCAGTTCCATGGCTCGGCGATATACATATCACCAAGAGTCAAACCTCCATTCCGTGAAATGCGGATATATTCAGCAAAATTCCTGGTTACGTGGAACGCGGATAACGTCACTCTTTGACCCCGTGGAAAACGTCCAGAGCGGATCCTGGTCCTCGCAGAGCACGGCAGTGAACCCGTGTGAAGCATCCAGAGCGGAGCCTAGTCCGTGCCGAGCACGGCAGTGAACCCGTGTGAAGCACCTAGTGCAAAATTCCTGGTTACGTGGAACGCGGATAATGTCACTCTTTGACCCCGTGGAAAACGTCCAGAGCGGAGCCTAGTCCTCGCCGAGCACGGCAGTGAACCCATGTGAAGCATCTAGTGCAAAATTCCTGGTTACGTGGAACGCGGATAACGTCACTCTTTGACCCCGCGGAAAACGCCCAGAGCGGAGCCTTGTCCTCGCCGAGCACGGCAGTAAACCCGTGTGAAGCATCCAGAGCAAATACCGGACTGTGGAGTCCTTAAAATCCACGGACTATGACGTCCTTAACCTCGACCGTGATGTCTTAAAACTAACGATCAACCACCCCGATTCCTTACAGATTTTGCCTTGGTTTAAGGGTACATCTCTTCACTCCTTTGATGCCTGGCGTTGTAATTCCTCAACGTCTTCAAAGAGGTGACGGGTCCCTGCAACCACACATCGGACTGTGGAGTCCTTAAATCCACGGACTATGAGGTCCTTAACCTTGACCGTGATGTCTTAAAACTAACATCGGACTGTGGAGTCCCTAAATCCACGGACTATGAGGTCCTTAACCTTGACCGCGACGTCTTTAAACTACAATACCTGGAGAGACCCCTGACTCCGTGAAACACGGATAAGGATGATCACATCCGACACTTGCAGGTCCTCACGACCTGTAAGGAAGAAAAACTCTCTTGTGAGATCCTTACGACTCTCAAGGGAAAACCCGCCTAAGGATCCTCACGATCTTTAAGAAGAACTCACACCTATGGGATCCTCTCGACCTGTAGGGAGAAAAACTCTTTATGAGACCCTCGTGACTCGTAAAATGCAAAAGTCTTAGGAAGCAGATCTTAACCCTGAATCCTAAGCCATCACTGTCCTGCAAGGAGATCGAGGTAGAATATCCGCAGAATACATTCAATAAAAAGGGGGACACACCATTGAGAAGAAAAATGTATCTTTTATTCATAAACCAAAATGGATACAAAGTACAATTCATGAAAGAAACAAAAAAGAAAGATACTCTCATCCATGAGTATGTACAAAAAAGGGAAAAAAGATAGAAGTCCTCAAGCCGGCGGGCGGTGCAATAATTTTACCAGCTTTTCATTCTGTTGCTGAGCCACGGCTTCATGACGCAAGATCTCCAGAAGATGAGCCTCCGCTTGAGCTTGCTGAGCCTGATATGAAGCGAGCCGAGCTTCGAGCTCTTTCTCGGTGGCTTTACGAGCCTCGACCCTTTCACGAGTGAACATGGCAGCTTTATCAAGAGCCACCACCTCTTTTATGGACTCCTGAAGCACCCGCCAGAGTTCGTATGCTTTGTTGGCCTTGGCTGTGAGGCTGGTCTGAAGCTCGCTCAGCGCCTTAGAAGCCAATTCCCTCTCCGAAAATTTACGGCCGAGCCCTTTTCTCGCACAACAATATGTTCGCTACGTGTCGCTCTATCAGGCCACGTAAGCTCGCTTTCGTGACCACGGCCTTGGAAACAAGACATTTACAAGACCGTATAAATGGGCTTCCAGTCGACGAGAATAATCGATCTAAAACGCGCTCACATCACCTGACGTGAAAGGCAACAAGAAAGGAAAGTGATGATAGCATTTGCAATTAAAGAAAGTTCTCATGAGAAGAATACAAAGTTTATTTATGCAAGCGGAAACATACATACTAGCACCAAGCCTACATGGAATTTCGGCATAAAGCGTAAAAAAGGAGGGACTAATTTAAAAATGTTCTACGCTAACGGAAAAGGTCACCAAACATGGGATCAACGGCACAAGGGTTAATGAAGCAGAGGACAAAATTCTCCATCTCTCTCTCTGCTTTCTCCAGCACGTCAAAGCGACGGTTCTTATGAGGAGTCGCTCCCCATCGATTGGCACCGTGTTCGTCCGCGAAAGCAGACATAATAGCTCGCCGGGCCTTGATCTGGCTCAGCAGATGAATTGAGCAATCCTTCAAAGCCTGAGTAATCAGGCACGCTTCATGAAAACCCTCGAGCTTTTCTTCTGCCGCGTCGAGCATCGCCAGGGTCATCTCCACCGGGTGAGGAGGGATGTCGGCAAGCACGGCCGTGAGAATCATCCGGAGCCAGAGAGAACCCATCGGGAGGGGGACCCCCTACGGATAGAGAGTTCATGCATGGCTGAGTCGCATTCGTTGTCGGTAAGGAGGGGATCCACCAACCGAGCAGCAAAGCGGGGGACTATCTCCTCAATAGGAACTTCCCATGGCTGTCGACGAGCATGAGGGCGATTGCAGGCAATGGCGCTCGTTTGTTTCTCAAGACAAGTTACTCCAAGATAAAAAATATATATATATAATAATAATATAAATCTCTTTGTGAGGGGAAAAGGAAGCTATAGCCTCATATATAAGGAAATGCATTAAGTGCTGTGCGCGGAAAATCTTGCATGGTGAAGCTATTTCCAAGGCCCAAAAAAGGAAAGGCATCGAAAATCAAGGAGATGGAACTATTTCCAAGGCCCTTTTTTCTGCGTCTGATATTGTGCACTGAAAATAGGGCATAGGAAGATTTTGTGAACAGCAACATCAAGGGACCCCACGTGCAGACTACGTGAGGCCTAAACCTGATGTACATCAAAAAAAAAAGGAGTAGCACCCTGCATATTGAAAGCACCACCAACAACAGTAGCAAAATGATAAAATCCCAGAGAAAAGCATGCAGACATACAAAGATATAATAGAACTTATCATTCATACTTCAAGAAGGTCATACAAAATAAAGAGAAAACTTTCACAATGGTAAGACTTCAGACGCGGGGCACGGATTGAGAAACTCAAGCTTAACCTTGTCCAAGATCCTCCAAGCATTTCGAACCTCCCGAGTATGTTTTCTCTCACGATCGCAAGCGTCGGGGTCCTCGCGGATGTCCTCCACCCTCCGGTAGACGGCAAGTATGGCCGCCTGCTGAAACGCCTGGTGCAAAAGATCGATGAGGTTGTCACGCCTTCTCTTCGAGATCAGACTCATTAGATACACCGAATGTATCTTATCCTCGGCAACGTCCAATGCCCTGAGTGTCACACCGGCACAGAAGAGAGGAAGCGCCTCCTAAATCTCCAGCACGATGAGCCTCAGAAGAGAAGAGCGACGGGGGAGTAGCCGATGGTTGTACTCGTCAAAGCGGCTCATAATCTCATCACACTGAGCGTTGGTGAACTCCTGATTCTGACTACGGCCCAGGGCACGAATATTCCCATAGGAAATGATCTCGTCAAGACCATACAGATGGGCATCCATAATACCTGAAATAAAGGTCATGAGAATCATTAGAAAGTTCCTGTTTCATCAATTGCAGAAGGACAACCTCAGGCCAAGAGACCTCAAGAAGGCTCCACGTGAAGAAACTGAGTTCTTCACAGGAATTAAATTCCTTTTAGAAAAGGGAATTAAATTCCCATAAAACATTTTGTTGAAACGGAATTGAATTCTACAGATTGTCATCACCACTTCCCTAAAGATCATTTAAACCCTAAGAGATCTACAGTTTGAAGGTTAAGCGGTTTCATGTTCTTATGGAAAAACATGAAGAAAAAAGGGTAAAAACCCTTGTTTTGGATTTAAAATCCAGAGGAATGTGAAGGTCCATCGTTTGTCCAAGAACATTACCTGAGGAAAAGAATTCTTTTCGAACAGAGTTAAACTCTGAAGATTGTTTCAAGACAGAGAACTAAGCTCTGGAAGCGAGAATTAAATTCTCAAGGAAAAAGTTCTCAGAAGAAGAAGATGAGCAAAGTGAAGGCTCCTATAAAGAGACAGAGATATTTATAGAAGGCAATGGAAACGTTTCATCTCCCCAGATCCCTAGAGGAATCCAACGGTCACAAGAGGTGACAGCGTTGCACTCACGTGCAGACACGTGAGAACAACGCTGTGGGGGCATTTGTTTCCTGATTTAAAATCAGAAAAGCTTATGGAAAAAGCTTCAGAAGAGGGTCACATGCTTACACGTGACCAGCAGTCACGTGTTGGCACGTGACATCTAAAAGCATCATCAAGGCAGATTCAGCTTCCTGACTACATCAAAGAAAAGGGCTTCAGAAAGGGTCACGTGCTCCCACGTGACCAGGGTCACGTGTTGGCACGTGACATTTTAAAGCGGATTCAAAGGCACATCGGTTCCCTGATCAAATCAAGGAAAAAGCTTCAAAAGAGGTCATGTGCTCCCACGTGACCAGGGGTCACGTGTTGGCACGTGACGCTCAAAATATCAGAATTGTTCTCCAGTTAAATCAAGAAAAAGAGTCCAGACAAGGGTCACGTACTCACACGTGACCAGGAGTCACGTGGTGGCACGTGACGGTTAAGCAGCAACCAGAAGACAGAGCGCAAAAGGAAAGAAGAGGGCTCATTCCAAAGAGGGTCACGTGCCCACACGTGACCATGGGTCACGTGCCCACACGTGACCAAGGGTCACGTGGTCACACGTGACCGGCTTTCAAAGCCCATTTTGTTAACAGAATTAAATTCTGAAAGAGATTCAAACCTTTCCAAAGGAAAGCGATTATCTGGAACCAATCGAATTGAAGATTCAGAGGTGATTAAATATCATCTATCCATGGGAAAATCTCGGGTTTGGAAAGATTTCCCCTTTAAATCTAACCGAGATAACAAAAGAGAATTCCTGGATTTGAAATCCAATGGTGAATAAAATTCACCTAATAATCCAAAGGTCAAAAACGAATGATGGATGCAAATCAAATCTCTCAATGAAGATTCGTCAAAAACTAATTGATTCGGCTGCTTCTCCTATAAATAAGAGCCAAGAGACACAAGGATGGAGATAGAGAGAGATACGCAGAGAAAAAGAAAAGGGAGAGAGCCTTGATACTTTGAGGAATTTGGATCTTCTGCAAAAAAGAAAACCCTAGGTAAGAAAGGGAAGGCTCCTTGAAAGAAAAGAGAATTTAATTCTCGACAGAGTTTAACTCAGATATATAAAACAGAAGAACATATTTCTTCTCTCTTTGATAGAGGATCTGCAAAGTGCACATCTCCCCTTGAAGTTGAGAATTTAATTCTCAATGGGTCGAGATCCTGCCATGCAGATCCAAAACATAGAGAGGGAACGGAAGCACGAGAATTTAATTCTCACAGAACTATAGGAATTTAATTCCTTTAAAATAAAATTAGGGTTTGACCCTGTGTCATGGGAATTTAATTCCTTCAGAACAAAGAGAAACAGGGTTTAACCCTAATTAAGAACCTAGTTCTGTTGAAACAGCGGGAATTTAATTCCCTTAATCATAATTTAACAGAGAATGGGAGTTTAATTCCTTAAAAGCTTTTATTAGGGTTTAACCCTATTTAGTTCTTCACATATATGAAGAATTTAATTCCTACAGAAAATTCAGAGTCTAACTCTATTCCAGAATATAAATCTTCGAAAGGAAGTAGGAATTTAATTCCTCTGAAATTATTGTCAGGGTTCAACTCTATGAGGAATTTAATTCCTGGAAAAGATTAAAAGATCCTCTAAACAACATACATAGAGGCAGGGTCACGTGCCACCACGTGACCCCCCCAAAAGACCTACAGAAAGCCCCTTTGAGGCAGTGCCCCACGTGACCCACGTGACCCTTGACAGAAGCTTTAACACACAAGCATTTGAATGCCCGTCACGTGATGGCACGTGATGCTCTGAAAGATGCGATAATCTTAGCAGAATAAATGAAGGGAGGGCGCTCTCACGTGTCGCCACGTGACCCCTCTTGCCTTAGTGTTTAACACTAAATTGAAACTCCCGAACCCAGTGTTAAAACACTGTTGGGCCTTAGTGTTCAACACTAATCAAAAAACTTTATTTGCAGTGTTCAACACTGACTACCTTAGTGTTTAACACTAATTTGAGATCTCTGTTGCCAGTGTTTGATACTGATCTGTTTTAGTGTTTAACACTAATTTGAAAGCCCTGTTGCTGGTGTTTAACACCAATTATCTTTTAGTGTTAAACACTAACTTGTCAATCTCATTCTCAGTGTTCAACACTGGTTGGTCTTTAGTGTTTAACACTAGACATTGGTCCAATTGGCTAAATGGATAGAGGCAAAGCCTCTCCTGATTGGACTTAGCCCAAGCTGGCCATAAGTCCTCAATTCGTAATCAACTGGGCTATTGGGCTTATAACATAATTAATTGGTCTTGATCCCAAATTGGGCCAAGAACTATTTAATCCACTCCAGTTCTAGGGTACATCTCTTCACTCCTTTGATACTTGGCATTGTAATCCCTCAATGTCTTCAAAGAGGTGACGGGTCCCGATGACCACACATTGATATGGACTGTGGGGTCCTTAAACCCATGGACTATGAGGTCCTTAACCTTGACCGAGATGTCTTAAAACTAATAATGGACTGTGGAGTCCTTAAACCCATGGACTATGAGGTCCTTAACCTTGACCGAGATGTCTTAAAACTAACAATGGACTGTGGGGTCCTTAAACCCATGGACTACGACGTCCTTAACCTTGACCGAGATGTCTTAAAACTAACAATGGACTGTGGGGTCCTTAAACCCATGGACTACGACGTCCTTAACCTTGACCGAGATGTCTTAAAACTAACAATGGACTGTGGGGTCCTTAAACCCACGGACTACGACGTCCTTAGCCTTGACCGAGATGTCTTAAAACTAACGATGGATCGTAATGTCCTTAAACTACCCATGGACCGCAATGTCCTTAAACTAGAACAATAGAGCCCCGCATGCTCTTTTGTCGGATCTAAACGGTCCCGTTTAAGCTGATCTTAGCCTCAAATATGGCTAACGTATCCTTAAATTTTCAAACAGACTGGACTATGAATCCCCCCAATCAACTTCGGTTCAAGGGTACATCTCTGAACTCCTCTGATATTTGTCGTTGTAATCCTTCAACGTCGTCAGAGAGGTGACGGATCCCGACGGCCATACATTCAATGGACCACTATGTCCCTAAACTGGAATAATGGAGCCCAAACGCTCCTTTGTCGGATCTAAACGATCCCGTTAAGTTGATCTTAGTCTCAAACTAGACTAACGTATCCTTAACAAACGTTTGAGTTGATCTTAGCCTCAAGTATGGCTAACGTATCCTCAAACCAAACCCCCAAACCCAAATCTAAGATAACACGGATTTGGACTAGTCCACGCCCTACGGGCGACGACATAACTTGGTCTCCGTAAACAATCCACGGGCAACAAAACATAAAATAAACACACACGACACGAAGTGACCATCTGGAGAAGGAGAAAGTTATTACCGCGATGCGGTAGCGTAATTAACTGCAGGGGCTTGCGCCTGCAGGGAAAAGCGTCCCCACAATCAAAAACCCCTCAAACGAGGGGGAATCTGACGAAGTCTGCTATATCGGCCGCATCCGTTTAAACCTTCGATACATGGTGCCATAAATCAACTTGGCATCTTCGGAGAGGTGGACGGATAGCACCAATTAGCATCTGCCCGAATTTCAGGCGAGACGCCATGTCACGCCGTCCATTCGGAGGGGAACACCACAGTTTTCTTGCAGGACTGACCACTCGGATCAGTAGCGGCTTGCTGACACGTTTCTTCTTTTGGGTGATTGCTTGGTAAGTGGGTTACATTCCAGATCGTAATCACAATTTGTATATGTATATTCATTTGCAATTTAATTAAAATAAACCCCATCGACCCAAAACTTGTATATTTGTGGACTTAGAGACCAGACTTGTATGTTATTCTTTTATATGTTGAGTTGAATATAGTGAGTTGTTGATACTTTTGTTTTCCTTTACTTTTTTTCTTGTGTTGATCTTCACCTTGGGCGTCGTATATACTGCGTGGTTGTGATTCCGCTGTTAGGGTGATGAGATAGCTCCCGATTTAGGGATGCAGATTTTATACTTATGTACATGTATCAGTTTTACCAATGAGCTTCAAGTGCTTTCTTGCTGTTCAAAAACAATTTTAATAAATATAGCCTACTCAGGATTGCAAATACTCCATTTGTATATTAAATTTTAATAAATTTTAAACGATTACTGAAGATTTGATAAGGAACCTAAAGATTCAATCTGGATTGACATTCCATTGGCCACTCCGCAGATAAGGTGGGTAACTTCAGGCACCCGAGAGGCACTACGGTGGCCTCAAGGACGGTGACAGGGAAGTTCTTGTTTACCCACAATTGCCATTGCTGTTGTTCCAGGTTACGAGACCCGGCGGGAGGATGAGTATAGCGTCGTTCTAAAACTAGTTTTAGAAGTGTACGTGTATATGACTCTGCCAGAGGGTTGTCGTAGTCAGTGGGAGCAGCGGAAGCATTGGTGGACAGGTAGCTTATGTCTATTTATAGACTAAAGCAGATGTAGCGGAGATAGATCATCTATTTCTGACGTGACAGTCATAGGTTTGACTTCATCAGAATAGGAGATGGATCTGTTGAGAAGGTAGTAGGGTGTGATATCCTGGTATTTGGATGATATACACAGAGTAGGAAAAGAAACTCCTACACTACAGTCGGTTATACTTTGGTCGTCACACAGTAGTTTCTCCACAAAGGAAATGGATTTTATATCAGACATACTGGTTACTAGATCTATGGTTTTAGATCTAGATTTGGGTGGTTTCCCAATCAGGGTACTTAGACAGCATTCTAAGAGTATTTAGGATGGACGACTCCTGGCACGATAGTGTACCTGCAGGTAATGGAGTCACCCTCTCTAAAGGTGTCTTACAGACTAAAGGGGAGAGGGATGCGCATGATTGGCAGATCACTTGCTTAGGCAATTAAGTCAATCATGAGATGTCAAGTACCACACCAGATGTTGTTCTTGCACTAGATGCAATAAGTTGATATTAATCCTGGAGAAACAGTCGGAAGCAGTTTTAGAACATAAATGGATGTTCTAGGGATATGATAACGACAGCCTCATTCAGGAGACAGTTATCATTCCAGGCTTCCAAGGTGACATGGACGACAAGGAGGTTGTCAGAGTTATAGTTTTCCTTCTGATGAGGGGCAGTATTTTGGACAGGTGGTCCAAGGCAATACTGAGGGAGGCATGGCGCGCAGGATACTGATTAAGTTCAGTTGTCAATACAGTCTAAGAAGTTTGGATTTGGAGTTCATTTATGAGCTAGGTCCCATCAGACATCCAGACATATTCTAAGACTGATTTTGCTCATTTCGGGAGATGGCTTTCTCCGCGAACATGAGATATAGAGAGACATGGAAAGAAACAACAAAGCGGATCCACTCACTGAGGCTATTCCTCGAACGCAAAAGTTCCGCAAACGAGCTTTGTGAGACTGACTAGTAGAGGAGTTGGATGTTCGGTATCACACGGGCTGTGAGTATGCGACATCGCAATAATTAGCCTTGAGTGCAAGTGGGAGATTGTTGGAGATAGTGCCCTCAGAGTCAATTATTAGGTCACAGGTACGTGATTGTAATGATTGAGGGAGGACCTATCCCGGTAGGACAGTCTTACTCGAGATGATAGTATGCTATCTGGTTTACCTTTATCATCGTGTACTGCTTTAGGTGACATGACACGTCGCTATTACACGTTGATAGAGCCCCTAGGATTCTTGCTTGACCACCAGCAGTATGAGGGCGATCATATAAGTGGGAGCTGGGGGTCTACAAGCATATCCTTAAAAGGTCCCTAGTCGTGGGAGTTTCGAGACCGGGCATCGATACTCTATTAGTAGACTAGTGTATACAGTCGAGACCCCGACGAGGGGCGGTGGCCGGTTTCACAAGCCACTGGTGTCAGTTGGATCACCTAAGATGTATACAGGTGCTCATTGGGTTATGAGTACACCGGACAGGACTCGCCGGGAACATGCTAGTTGGTCATATACCAGACGTCAGATGGCAGTTCCCTGGTGACATGTGTGCAGGTTAGTTCATCGACCTGGGGATCGTCATTTGTCTCGTGTGAGTTCCCACTGTACTTTGATTACTACCCTACCACGGCTCAAAGGAGTCGTGCAAACAGGTTTTAGTTGGGTACAGTCCCGAGCCACATAGAGGCAGTGAGCGTATCTTCAGGGGTTCGTCTCTCCCGGTATTGGGGGTGAGGTCGTGCTGTGTCTAGGAGAGCTATTACAGAAAGTCCTTGGCCAAGGCAAGGAGATTTACTGGTAGGTATTCCAGTAGTATCTCAGGGTGTTCTGGGCTACACTCCGACACGACTTGTACCGCTTTTGGGGGTCTGACTTTTACCAACCCCCTAGGCCCGCCATGCGATACTCATAGACGAACGGACCGGACTGCACGGATATTGTCACTGACAGGCTCAGTAGGGTGTCAGGATGAGTTCGCTCATCGACATCCCTTTTAGTCAATAGCTGGTGGCCCGTTACGTATTGGCTTATACCTCTGACGGGCTAGTGGTTAAATCCACAGCCATAGTATTGACGAGTCTTTAGAGTCCACCACACTTTCAGTTACTCAGCTTTCGGGCGAAACGCTGTAGAGGCCGTATGGAGATATGGCAGGGTCCGATCAGATACGTGCGGTATTGCACGGATCAGGATCGGACGGTTTGTACTAGTAGCCGTATAGGTATATGGCAGGGTTCGATCAGATACGTGCGGTATTGCACGGATCAGGATCGAACGGATATTACTAGCCGGCTTTGGTTTAAGCCGGATCCTAATTTAGTACAGTGTAGATTTTGTCTCATTGCATTTGTATCCGGACGGAATACAGATGCGGGTGTGTATGCACAGTATCGGGGTTTTCCTGTAATTTATTACGGGACCAGTTTTCTGGAGTTGCCAGTTTGCATTCCGTTCCGGCCGGTTTTCCTTTGTTCTTTCCCGGCCGGACTTTTCCGATGGAGGGGGTAATTTGCAGTTTTGCAAATTACTTTTGTGGAAGGGGTTTCTTGTAAAAGATTGATTATGATAGATTTCATTTCTTTTCAACCATGCTTTTGCTTTATGAGATTTGATTGTGATAAAGTGAGGGTATGGGTTCAATAGTATGAAGCATGGTGTATGTTTCTTTGTCTCTTGATGTGGTCACCCTTTCTACATCTCCTACACTCACCTCCCTTCTTGCTTCATATAGATTTTCCTCCACCATTATTCTCACTTGATGCATAAGTTTTTACCATGGTTGAGTGAGAAGAAGAAAAGAGAAGGAGAGAGCTTCATCTTTGAGAGGGTTTTTCATTCTTGATCTTTTTTCATGCCAAGAAAAATGCAAGCACCATTTTTCTTCTTGATTCCTCCATCATCTACAAATGGCAACAAACCCCAAAGTGAGACATGCACTCTACACTACACTTCCTACAGCATATCTTGAGCATGTCGAGTTGCCGGCTTCATGCGCGAGTTGCCTCGGTATTGAGGTGGGAGCCCGTAAAAGTACCCGGCTTCGTGGTGCCCTTTCCGACGAGGAGGAGATGGACAGAGATCCCGCGAGGAGATCGGAGTGGAGATGAAGACCGGAGGACTTGGATCGTCGGTATATCTCTAACCCATCTTCAAGTTAGCTTAGACTAGTTTAATGGTTACGATCCGGGTGTTTAGTGCGCGGTGGTGCCGGTTTGCTAAGTCCGCAAAATTTAAGTTTTTCACCTCTTCCGCATTTGGCCGTCGGGTTGACGGCCGGGGCGCCGCCGTGCACTTACAGTGGTATCAGAGCCTCCCCATTAACTTAGTCTAGCTTTGTGTAATGTGTTTTTCAGTTCCGATCGATCGAAATGTCCAAAAACCCGTATTTGCCCACGACAGTTTCTGTTGAAAATTTTTGATCTAGAAAAATTTTTCAGGTTGTAAAATATTGATGTACTAGAAATTCTAAGAACACTGTTCAAATTCGACGCACTGATCCTCTCACTAGACCGCGGAAGGGCGGCCAAAACCCACGTTTGGCCGCGCTTCCGCCGCAGACTACAGGAATCAGTGGGTTGGGTTTTTACAGTGGGCTTCTGGGCTTAAACTAGGGGTTTTGGAATATTAAAATTGGGCCAATTATTTCTATAAGTGCTACAGTTTTCTTTGGGGCCCACTTGTTAATTGTTTGATCAATCGGAAAATTTTAAACACATTTTTCACAGTATTTACATTATATCTGCGACCGTGAATGTCACTCGATCGGTAAATCCGGTCTAACTGCTATAGCCCGGTTAGACGGATTTGCGAACGTGACTTTCACGTTGATGTTCTATGTATTTGCTGTGATGTTGCGGATCGGTCGTGGGGGATAGCCTGGATGCAATGCTAGTACAGTTTTGTTTGTATTATGTACATTTGATATTGCGGGGCGAGCGTCCGACATGTGGACTGCCGTCACTGCCTGTTTGTATTATTATTTTGGGGCACGACCTGGTTGCGGTCGATGTACCCGTTGTATGTATATTTTACTTTCTGTACTAGGATTGCCCCGCGGAGGGGTGCACGGATAGCCGGGTTCTGGAGGGCAACAAGCCCGCATCTCATGGCATTGAGACGGAGGGGGCTTCACTCTAGGATTGGCGGGCTATTCGCCGCACTCGTAGGGGGTACAGGTTGACCCAGGAGGGGTGCCCAAGTTACCGGATTCCGTGAAGTGCTGGGTGGTCCATTCACGGCGCTGAAGGGGGCTGCCTCGCTTCAGGTTTTGGCGGGTGACTTGCCGCGCCCGTAGGGGTCTAGGTTTTCATTGCACAGGCTATCCACACGACCAGGGGAACGTCGGGTTTCAGCGGCTCTGTGGAACCCGGGGATCCCAAATATCTGTATTGTTCTGTGATGCTGTACATTTCTGTGATGTTGCATTTTATTCACGCCTTGAGCGAAATACTATATATTGGTATATATATTAGTAGATGTTGTATATGTTTTTCATCCGCGCTAGTCCAGTCCCCGCTCTGCCGTTAGTTAGCTAACCTAACGGGTGATGACGGGACCCAGTGGCGAATGCGGATGGCATATACGTACGTCAGTATATTTTCGTTCTTTGTGGTGTGATCAATTGATGGGACTGCATTGATTCGGATCAATGCAAGTTAAAACAAACCTAATCTGATGTTGTTGGAACACTTTTTCAAAAAGCTGTTATTGCAAGGACGTTTACTTTTGTTTTGCATCGTGGTATTCATTGGAATATCCTGCTCCTCAGTCGACGAGGCAAGGGCCGAGATCCCTTCACCGGGAGTGACCCCTTGGACAAAAAGTTTGCGTCAGGGCATTAACTTCACTATAGCCGATTACTTTTGCTTTGCACCGTGGTATTCATTTGGAATATCCTGCACCCCATTCTACGGGGAAAGAGCCGAGATCCCTTCACCGGGAGTGACCTCTTTAGCAACGGTTTTCGTCACTATATTTTCTAAAAAGCTATCTGTTCCTTCAACGATATCAAGTTCATTACGTTAAAGGTTTTCGCCAGAAACCATTCGTAGCCCTCCGTCATTTCAGTTAAATATTCGGTAGTATTCAAGCTATGTATTTTGACCTCACGCCAAGGCATAGTGATTGGTAGCTGCCGGGTATTTATCTGTTGCATAGATAGATGCGTTGGTTTGGGACAGTCGTACTACTATTTTGGCCTACGTCAAGGGTATGTACGGGTGGGTTCAGATTAACCTGGATAATGACGGGCAGAACTTGACATGTGACTTATGATATTTTGACCTCACGCCAAGGTCATAAGAGCATGGGGCAGAAATCACATCGGGAGTTTCAAAAGAACTGAAACTTGCCAGATATGCGCATACCTTCTGGAGTGTGTTGACGTGAGCGGATTCCGTCACGTTATCATGCGATGATAGTTGGATCCCGATTCCCACTGATGAGTTGGTATACTCCTCGGGTGACCCCGACTAATTCTTCTTTAGGTTTGGAGGAGAATTTGAGATACAGTGGGAGGATTCCAGATTAGATAAATTGGTAACCATTCTGATCTAGGTTAGAGTGCACGCTGAGTGTTTCTTTTCTCTCTCTCTTTGGCAGCGACCATTGACCCGACCCTAAGACTATGACTCAGTGACCAAGTTGACCGAACCTTCTTAAGCACTGGCTTTTGGATTGTCAGAGTTGCAGACCTCATTGCCACTCCTACTTTTACCCTTTTCTCCAGGACACCCCGTATTACTACGAGCGTCCACTTCCATTGGACAAAACCATCGTATGGTTAGATACGAACTCGAAGGAATTCGAGGATGGTTTCCGGTTCTGGAGAAAACGGATAGGATTATTCAGTTGTCTTTTCTTTTCACCTTCTCTCAGGTTGCGAGTACTCCTTGGTTTAGGAGTAATACACCTATTACGCAAATTGGATAGTCTTCTTCCAAACCTTAGGCTGGAGCCGACCGGTAGGGAATGAAGAAAACCAATTAGCATAACGATGGTGTGCAGAAGGTATTAAGTTCAGACAAAGCAAGGGATTAGTAAGAGGGCAAAGTAAATTGCAACAGTTATTCACGACCAAACCAAATATTTCGTTACCACTCCCACATCACCTTTGTATTTCTCCAGGACACTCCGTATCACTACGAAGATCCACAGTTTATTTGGATATTCCATCGTATGGTTATATACGAACTCGAAAGGAACTTGTTCCAGTTCGGGGATGGATCCTGGTTCAGGAGAAATAGGAATAAAGTACATTCAGGTGTCTTTTATCTTCACCTTCTCTCGTGTTGCGAGTGTTCCTAGGATTAGGACAGTACACCCATTATGCTTATTGGATAGTCTTCTTCCAAACCATAGGCTGGTGCCGAACGGTAGGGAAGGAAGAAAACCATTTGGCCTAAGGGGTGTGCAGAAGGTAAAGACTAAAGACATATGAAGGGATTTGGAAAGGTGGCAAAGAATTATACGGTTACAGTCGTGAATCTGGAAGAGGCATTACTAGGAATACCAGGATACCCCATCGAAACATTTCGATGTTTCAGTCTCACTGTGTACTGTTAAAGGAAAACTGATTTCCCGATTAGACACTTGCTCCAGGGTATGTATTTGCCAGGTATGATTCTCACATCTGTATGGTTTTACAGATGATGAGTGGGAGTAGGTTATTGGAAATTGGGTGATTATCCTCATTATATCGGGATTCGTTGTAATCAGTGATATTTGAGGAAATCACCTGGGTTATTTGCCGGACGGCAAGTATTTGGTTTTGAATATCCGCCGTTATGCACCAATTTCAAATCGATGTATCTGTACGTCTATTTTCATAGAGTGAGATATACCCTTTTGAAATTATGTCTATGACATTTACCTATATCAGTGGATGGTTAGGTAAGGAGCATTGAACAGCGATGTAATTCTTCTTAACCATAAGTACAGTTTTCAACCTACGACACACAGTGAATGAGTTATCAGACTCAAGGGACTTGTACAGAGTATTGTATGTTGTCCAGGGTCCATCAGGACAGAGGGGTTGGTCCTCGTACTATATTCGGTTTACTTATGACTTCTCTAGTTTTTAGACAGGTGTTTCGTGGAAACACAGGGTCCGAATTTGGAGAAGTTATTGGTATTTGAATAGAGTAGAGAACCAGGTATAGCAAGTATCGGGATTCTTCAAAGAGATCGAAGATGTAGATACTTGTGGTATTCAGTTGATAGTAATGATAAAGAGAAATTGCTTCTCTTTCAGGTCACTCATAATTGGAAGTATTCCTAAGTTGAGTAACGCTGATCGGCCTCCTTCCATTTAGTTGACATGCGCTGGAGACAGTTGCATGATTTGGATCTGGTTCAATTAAATCAGTGCCTCTGTTTCTATATTGGATATAGAACAGTTCATATCTTAACGATGTTAAGGTACCGGGAGTTGTCCGGTTTATGATTAAAACCAGACACTAGACAACTCAAGGCACGTTTCTGTAATGGCTGTTTGTGGGTTGACCCAGGCTATGACGAGGGTTGACTTTCTACCATCTGGATGAACAATAGCGATATTGTTCTAGACTCGCCACAGTTTTATTAAAAATGGATTTTTTTTCAGAAAACAGAAGTGGGAGTATGGTAGAACTGGAAGTGATTCCAGAACCACAAACGATTACTGAAGATTTGATAAGGAACCTAAAGATTCAATCTGGATTGACATTCCATTGGCCACTCCGCAGATAAGGTGGGTAACTTCAGGCACCCGAGAGGCACTACGGTGGCCTCAAGGACGGTGACAGGGAAGTTCTTGTTTACCCACAATTGCCATTGCTGTTGTTCCAGGTTACGAGACCCGGCGGGAGGATGAGTATAGCGTCATTCTAAAACTAGTTTTAGAAGTGTACGTGTATATGACTCTGCCAGAGGGTTGTCGTAGTCAGTGGGAGCAGCGGAAGCATTGGTGGACAGGTAGCTTATGTCTATTTATAGACTAAAGCAGATGTAGCGGAGATAGATCATCTATTTCTGACGTGACAGTCATAGGTTTGACTTCATCAGAATAGGAGATGGATCTGTTGAGAAGGTAGTAGGGTGTGATATCCTGGTATTTGGATGATATACACAGAGTAGGAAAAGAAACTCCTACACTACAGTCGGTTATACTTTGGTCGTCACACAGTAGTTTCTCCACAAAGGAAATGGATTTTATATCAGACATACTGGTTACTAGATCTATGGTTTTAGATCTAGATTTGGGTGGTTTCCCAATCAGGGTACTTAGACAGCATTCTAAGAGTATTTAGGATGGACGACTCCTGGCACGGTAGTGTACCTGCAGGTAATGGAGTCACCCTCTCTAAAGGTGTCTTACAGACTAAAGGGGAGAGGGATGCGCATGATTGGCAGATCACTTGCTTAGGCAATTAAGTCAATCATGAGATGTCAAGTACCACACCAGATGTTGTTCTTGCACTAGATGCAATAAGTTGATATTAATCCTGGAGAAACAGTCGGAAGCAGTTTTAGAACATAAATGGATGTTCTAGGGATATGATAACGACAGCCTCATTCAGGAGACAGTTATCATTCCAGGCTTCCAAGGTGACATGGACGACAAGGAGGTTGTCAGAGTTATAGTTTTCCTTCTGATGAGGGGCAGTATTTTGGACAGGTGGTCCAAGGCAATACTGAGGGAGGCATGGCGCACAGGATACTGATTAAGTTCAGTTGTCAATACAGTCTAAGAAGTTTGGATTTGGAGTTCATTTATGAGCTAGGTCCCATCAGACATCCAGACATATTCTAAGACTGATTTTGCTCATTTCGGGAGATGGCTTTCTCCGCGAACATGAGATATAGAGAGACATGGAAAGAAACAACAAAGCGGATCCACTCACTGAGGCTATTCCTCGAACGCAAAAGTTCCGCAAACGAGCTTTGTGAGACTGACTAGTAGAGGAGTTGGATGTTCGGTATCACACGGGCTGTGAGTATGCGACATCGCAATAATTAGCCTTGAGTGCAAGTGGGAGATTGTTGGAGATAGTGCCCTCAGAGTCAATTATTAGGTCACAGGTACGTGATTGTAATGATTGAGGGAGGACCTATCCCGGTAGGACAGTCTTACTCGAGATGATAGTATGCTATCTGGTTTACCTTTATCATCGTGTACTGCTTTAGGTGACATGACACGTCGCTATTACACGTTGATAGAGCCCCTAGGATTCTTGCTTGACCACCAGCAGTATGAGGGCGATCATATAAGTGGGAGCTGGGGGTCTACAAGCATATCCTTAAAAGGTCCCTAGTCGTGGGAGTTTCGAGACCGGGCATCGATACTCCATTAGTAGACTAGTGTATACAGTCGAGACCCCGACGAGGGGCGGTGGCCGGTCTCACAAGCCACTGGTGTCAGTTGGATCACCTAAGATGTATACAGGTGCTCATTGGGTTATGAGTACACCGGACAGGACTCGCCGGGAACATGCTAGTTGGTCATATACCAGACGTCAGATGGCAGTTCCCTGGTGACATGTGTGCAGGTTAGTTCATCGACCTGGGGATCGTCATTTGTCTCATGTGAGTTCCCACTGTACTTTGATTACTACCCTACCACGGCTCAAAGGAGTCGTGCAAACAGGTTTTAGTTGGGTACAGTCCCGAGCCACATGGAGGCAGTGAGCGTATCTTCAGGGGTTCGTCTCTCCCGGTATTGGGGGTGAGGTCGTGCTGTGTCTAGGAGAGCCATTACACAAAGTCCTTGGCCAAGGCAAGGAGATTTACTGGTAGGTATTCCAGTAGTATCTCAGGGTGTTCTGGGCTACACTCCGACACGACTTGTACCGCTTTTGGGGGTCTGACTTTTACCAACCCCCTAGGCCCGCCATGCGATACTCATAGACGAACGGACCGGACTGCACGGATATTGTCACTGACAGGCTCAGTAGGGTGTCAGGATGAGTTCGCTCATCGACGTCCCTTTTAGTCAATAGCTGGTGGCCCGTTACGTATTGGCTTATACCTCTGACGGGCTAGTGGTTAAATCCACAGCCATAGTATTGACGAGTCTTTAGAGTCCACCACACTTTCAGTTACTCAGCTTTCGGGCGAAACGCTGTAGAGGCCGTATGGAGATATGGCAGGGTCCGATCAGATACGTGCGGTATTGCACGGATCAGGATCGGACGGTTTGTACTAGTAGCCGTATAGGTATATGGCAGGGTTCGATCAGATACGTGCGGTATTGCACGGATCAGGATCGAACGGATATTACTAGCCGGCTTTGGTTTAAGCCGGATCCTAGTTTAGTACAGTGTAGATTTTGTCTCATTGCATTTGTATCCGGACGGAATACAGATGCGGGTGTGTATGCACAGTATCGGGGTTTTCCTGTAATTTATTACGGGACCAGTTTTCTGGAGTTGCCAGTTTGCATTCCGTTCCGGCCGGTTTTCCTTTGTTCTTTCCCGGCCGGACTTTTCCGATGGAGGGGGTAATTTGCAGTTTTGCAAATTACTTTTGTGGAAGGGGTTTCTTGTAAAAGATTGATTATGATAGCTTTCATTTCTTTTCAACCATGCTTTTGCTTTATGAGATTTGATTGTGATAAAGTGAGGGTATGGGTTCAATAGTATGAAGCATGGTGTATGTTTCTTTGTCTCTTGATGTGGTCACCCTTTCTACATCTCCTACACTCACCTCCCTTCTTGCTTCATATAGATTTTCCTCCACCATTATTCTCACTTGATGCATAAGTTTTTACCATGGTTGAGTGAGAAGAAGAAAAGAGAAGGAGAGAGCTTCATCTTTGAGAGGGTTTTTCATTCTTGATCTTTTTTCATGCCAAGAAAAATACAAGCACCATTTTTCTTCTTGATTCCTCCATCATCTACAAATGGCAACAAACCCCAAAGTGAGACATGCACTCTACACTACACTTCCTACAGCATATCTTGAGCATGTCGAGTTGCCGGCTTCATGCGCGAGTTGCCTCGGTATTGAGGTGGGAGCCCGTAAAAGTACCTGGCTTCGTGGTGCCCTTTCCGACGAGGAGGAGATGGACGGAGATCCCGCGAGGAGATCGGAGTGGAGATGAAGACCGGAGGACTTGGATCGTCGGTATATCTCTAACCCATCTTCAAGTTAGCTTAGACTAGTTTAATGGTTACGATCCGGGTGTTTAGTGCGCGGTGGTGCCGGTTTGCTAAGTCCGCAAAATTTAAGTTTTTCACCGCTTCCGCATTTGGCCGTCGGGTTGACGGCCGGGGCGCCGCCGTGCACTTACATTGACGAGTCTTTAGAGTCCTACATAGAGGTTTTGCTGGCTCAGGCAAAACGAAATAGGAGCGCATATGTGATATGTGCGGGACCGAGAATAATACATGTATGTGATACCGTATTCTATTTTCGCGAATTTTGTATCGGCCGGTTATATGTGATATAGCCGGGTTATCGAATCAAGTGTTGATTCGATAAGTTGGTACATTTAGTGTTAGTCGGTTATATGTGATATAGCCGGATTATTAAGTCAAGTGTTGATTTAATAATTTAGTGTATAATTGTATATGTGATATACTAATTTACATTAACTAACATTGGTTCACTTAAGCATTTGTTTTTCTCACTTGTGCACAACTTAATATATATGTGATATATATTTATTTGTGTTCATTTTGTATCGTAGTTGTTGATACACACTACATGGGTGTATAAGACATACACCATATTAATTATAATGGCGGGGTTTTAATATTCAAAGTAAATACAAAATTAGTGGATAATTGTTTAAAGCATGAAGCTTGTAGAATCTTGTGAGTGATTTGACAAAGTCCATCCATTTTGTTTTACTTAGGATATTTATTAACCTAACCACTATAATTAGCCATGGTTATGTCTCTACATGAGTTAGTATATAATACCCACTCACCCATGGTTATCTCTCTCTTGATTAGTTTTCATTCTCATTTTTCTTGAGCTCGTCTTCTTCCTCCTTCAAAAAGCTTGCTAGGGTTTGATAAAGAGAGAAATAATGTGAGAAAAGAAATTCTAAAGTGTACCCACTTCCTATTTCATCATCCTCTACTAGACTAGCACTTTAGTATAGGGTGTTTGCTTCACTTTGGTGAAGTGGTAGCTTGAGTTAGTAATCCCTCGACGTAGATCATCTTCAGCCTCGAAGACTTCAAGCAATACTGTTGCTATCTTCTCATGGAGCCATCCGAGAGTCCGGGAGCACGATGATCGCAGCGAAGGGACTACTACAAGGAGTATATGAAGTGAAGGACCGATCTACAAAGGTTGTATTTCCTCTTCACTTAGATAGTAAATGGTTTACTATATGTTTTCCGTATTATATCCCAGTTATCGATTCTTGTTTAGAGTTCCTTGAAACGGAAAATTTTTGAAAATGGCATGGACGATGCCTCCGAAACTTTACTGCCATCGAGAGGAACCCTACAGTGGTATCAGAGCCTAGCTAGGAAATAATACGGATATTGTTAGATTACGAACACAAAACAAACTCCGAACTTGAAACCCTAAAATCCATGTTTCTGTCGATTTTAAAACGAGCCCTAAAATTTTTTTAAACAAGTACAGAGTCATATATATATGATAATATGAACACTGGTAAAATTTGGAGGCATTTGGCCAATTTTGGGCCGGCGAGACCCCCCCATACCGGCCAATTCCGAGCACCCCCCTCCAAATTTTTCCAGTATTCTATTGCATGGGTTTTGATGCTTCGGGTGTTGTTTATTTTTGCTAAATTGTCATGTAATGTTAATTTACTATAATAACAAATCAGAGTGTTTCGTAGTCGTATTTTAACTGTTTTCGGGATAGTTTAGACGATATTAAAAAGTTCAATCGGATATCAAATACCCACTTTTTCCAAAATTTTCCAAGTGTTGGATTTTTCCCGTGGTTAAAAAGCTTTCAAAGATCATGCAAGTTATTCGATGGACTCTCTAGAAGAGCAAAACCTTAACTCGATTATGTGACCATCAAAACCGCCACTGAACCCTCGGGTTTGTGGTGATTCAGTGGTGCCACATATGAGGCGTTGGTTTGGCCCTTCTACGGCTGGTTCATTGGTACGGTGGCGTGTGCTGAAAAACTTTAAAACTACGCTTAAGTGTTGAGCTTTCTGGGCAATTTTAGGTGATTAATGATTCGATTGGAATTTTTAACATCGTCTAGCTTTTTCTATAATATGATACAATATGTGGAATTCATACTGTTAGGCATGAAATGCGAAGTATGTGATATTTCGGATTTATGATGTCTAAGGAGTTTGTGGATTCCAAATGTTGTAATTTTACAGTTTCTTTTCTGCGATCGTAGGTGTAATATGTGATATCGCCGGTTTCATTACTATATGTCAACGACAATTGGGATGCGCATATTTACTTATGTTGATGACATGTGATGTTATGTGTTGCTGGATATGTTTTATTGGATCGTCGCGCTTTGAATAGCCGGGGGTTTTATGTGAGATGAGAGTTTTTATTTTCATTCGTGTAAATTTAAATGTATGTAATATTCTTTTATTGGGGCACTTCCGGGTTGAGGTTGATGTCACCACATGTATATTATTTACTTTTCCGCACTAGAGTAGACCCAAAGAGGAGAGCACAAGTAACCGGGTTCTAGAGTCCAGTGGGAGACTAACTCGAGGGGTCGAGTCCAGGTCTCCTAACTCTAGAATTGGGAGGGTTGCTTGCCGCTCTCGTAGGGGTCTAGGGGTGTAGGTTTGGCTATTCATCGCGACCGTGGAATCCGTGTTTTATAGAGGCTCAAAATAAAACACGGACCTCCTAATATATCCAATATTTCATATGTTTCTTCTGCTGCGATATCTGTGATGTGATCATTTGATATGTTGAGATAAATACTGTATATGGTATATATGATATATTATATAGACGGTGCTTATGTTTTACACCCGCGCTAGCACTGCCCCGCTCTGCCGTTAGTTACCTAACGTAACGGTGCATGAGGGAACATCGAGGCGAATGCGGATGACATAAGCGTACGTTGTATTTATCTGTGATGTTTAGGTGAATTAAATGATGGGACTTCATTAATATGATTAATGAAAGAAAAAGAAACCTAAAAGATGTTGTGGAATCGAATTTTCAAAAACAGGTAGCTACAATTCTTGCTTTACATAGCGGTGTTCCTTGTAGAACATCCTGCACCTTATTCGATAAGCAAAGGGCCGAGATCCCTTCACCGGGAGTGACCCCTTTAGCAATAACTGGCAGATGCTACAACCCTCGGTTTTGTCTTTTGGTTGTTTTTCTAGTTCTTGCTTTGCACAGTGATATATGTGATATATCCTGCACCTCATTCGACGAGGAAAAAGCCGATATCCCTTCACCGGGAGTGACCTCTTTAGCGAAACTAGCAAAAGCCTCAAAAACATTCCATTTTAAAATCATTTGATTCTACAACGATATCAAGTTCATTACGCAATAGGTTTTCAGAAAAACCTGTCGTAGCCCGCCGTCATTTCAGATAAGTACTTCATAATATTCGTACTACATTTGTTGGCTTTCGTCAAGGCGTAGTGTGCGGTAGCTATTTATGCTTATCTGCACAAGCATATGATGCGATTAGATTAAAATAGTCGTGCGACTTTGTTGGCTTTCATCAAGAGTCGTGCGGGTGGATTTAATTCAATCAAGAAATGTACGGGTTGAACTTGATTAGCGGACTATGGTTTGTTGGCTTTCGTCAAGGTCATAGCACGCTAGGGGCAAAATTATCAGGAATTTCAAGTGTTGAAATTTGCAATGAGATTGCATACCTTCTATGAGATAGTTGGATCCCGATACCCACTGCGAGTAATTGTTACTCCTGGGAGAGTTTTACACATTACAGTTAGCCGATCAAGTAGGTGTCTAGAAAGGTGTCAACGGGGTTATACCTCTGGGAAAATGAGGTTTATTTTAATTAGGTCCGTGCGAAAGCACGGGGAACCTCCTTCAAAGTACCGGCACTGGCATGGCTGAAAGATTGGCGAACTTATAGGGTGTAATTAATCCCGGCTAGTCTTTCCTTTTAAGATTTGAAGGAAGATTTGATAAAAACAGTGGGAGCCATGCTGATTAGATAAAATAATAACCAATCTGATCTTACAAGAGCGCACGCAAAGTGTTTTCTTCTCTCTCTCCAGGTAGCGACCATGTCACGCCTTAATCAAGATAATAATATGGATGTATTGACCGAACTCGCTTGTTATACTGTGCTGGGGAACGTTGGTCCCGCTCCAACTTATAATTGTTATAAGACCGAGCAGGAAATAGCGGATTACCAGGATTCCCGTGCCACCCAAACGAATAAAGTATATGATGATGCAGCTTCTTCGGGTGTGTTCATTACCGAGAACTGTTTCTCAGTATCTTCTACGTCCTGGGTATGAGATACCGGATCAGGATCCCACATATGTAATCTGTTACATGGTCTGCAGATAGGTAGAGAACTGAGTACGGGTGATAAAATTTCAAGAGTTAAAAACGGTGCAATTGTTGCAGCCAAGATGTTGGCAGTTATCACCCTGTATTACCGAAATACATTGATTGTGAACGAATATTATTAGATACCGAACCTGATATACAATATCATATCAGTCTCTTTATTTAGTAAAGAAGGATATAATTTTGTATTGTTGGATAATGTTTTGAACATTTCCTATATCAAGTGTTGATCGGTTCAGGCACGTTATCTAAAAGCATATACGTTCTAAATCAAACCATAGTTCTTAACGTACAGAACACACACAAGAGGAAGAGTTCAGAAATGAACGAATCCTTCTTGAGGCATTATAGATTAGGTCATATCAATGCGACCCGACTAGCTGAAGTTACATAAAGATGCATCTTTAAATCAGTTTGAATTTACATCTTGTGAAACTTGCCAGTCATGTCACAAAGATAAGATGACCATAGATCCGTTTAATGGAAACAGAGAAAGACTTGGTGAACTCTTGGGATTGATACATGAAGATGTATGTAAGTCCCCAGTCTACACATGCCAGGTATAGTTCTTTGTACTTCATTACATTCACCGATGATCTCTCAAGATTCGGACATATGTTCCTGTTGAAATATAAGTCTGAACCTTTTGAGATATTCAATGAATATAAGTCAGAAGTAGAGAACTAAAATGGGTATAAGTATTATGTCCTTTGATGTGATCAGGGAGGAGAATACTTGTGCACGGAATTCCTGGACTATTCTAAAGGAAAATGAGATTCTCTCTCAGCGTTACTCCTTCGTATACACCACAGCACAACGGTGTATCGGGGCGGAGCAATCACACCCTATTAGATAAGGTGCGCTCTATGATGAGTATTACTGAGTTGTCTATTTCCTTTTGGGGGTTATGCACTTGAGAAGCTGCATACCTATTGAATGGCGTTCCAACCAAATCAGATGCCTACCACTCTATATGAGATATGGTATGGGAAGAGCCCATCTCTTAAATAAGTTAAGATTTGGGGTTCTCCGGCCTATGTCCAAAAGCAAAATCCGGACAAGCTCGAGGCAAGGTCAGTTCTATGGAAGTTTGTTGGATATCCCAAGTATTTGCAAGGGACTATCTTTTACCACACCGAGGAACAAAATGTGTTTTTTTTCTCGGCATGCCACCTTTTTAGGAAAAGGAATTTTTTTTAGAAACAAATTAGTGGTCATGAGGTAGAACTGGAAAGAGTTCCAGCTATACAACTACAGCTGATGATTTGGTAGAACCGGAGGATTCAATAGCTCCCAACGAACCTCAGCCTCTCCGCCGATCTGGTAGGGTTCCTCACCCACCTGAGAGATACTTTGGTTTCTTTATGACAGTGGGAGCGAGGATTTCATCATGAGATGATGACCCCACTAGTATCGAGCAGGCCATCAGGAGTGGGGACTCTGTAAGAATGGCTGGATGCTAAACGATCTGAGATGGAATCTATGTACACCAACGAAGTATGGACTTTAGTTGCTATATCTGAAGGGTTAAATCCCCATCAGGAGCACGTATATCCTGAGAAGATTACTTGGTGTACATGGAAGAGTTGAGACTTTCAAAGCTAAGACTTGATGCAAAAGGTTCTCGTCATAGACCAGGTATGGATAATGATGAAACCTTTTCTAATGCCTATGCTTAAGTCCATCCAGATCCTATTTGCCATTGCTACATACCATGACTACGATATCTGGCGGTTGGGTGTCATGACTGCTTTTCTAAATAGTGATTTAGAAGAAAGCGTCTATAAGTACACAGCCAGAGGGCTTCGTAGATAGTGGGAGCAGCGGAAACGTGTGCAAGTTGCTTTACAGGTTAAAGCAGACATCGCGGAGTTGGAACATCTGTTTTGATATGGTAGTCAAAGAGTTTGACTTCATCAAAATGGTAGATGAACCTTGTATATACAAAAGGGTAGTAGGGAGTATGGTGGCGATCCCCGTATTGTACGTGGATGACATACTCTTGATGGGAAAGGAGTTTCCTGTGCTACACTCGATCAATCTCCTCTTATCACAAAGATTCTCCATATAGGATCAAGGTGATACCTCCTAAATCCTGGATTTTGGATCTATCAGATAGATCTAAATGGATGTTAGGACCCTTACTAGGTGTTGTGAAATGGTATCAATCGATCCTGGGGAGAATCACTGGACAGCTTCCAGAGTCGTAAGGTCGACTGAATGTCAGTCACAGGCATTGTCTTTACCCTCAGTAAAGGGACGGTATGATTGGAAGAGTTCCAAGTTAGATACCGTGGCATACTAGACGATAAAGGCTGGATACATCGCTACCAAAGATGCTACCAAAGAGGTAGTCTGGGTGTATATTAGTTCATGAGATGAATTTCGTTCCTACCATTGTGTGACAATGGAGTTGTGGCTTATGCCTGGGAACGCCTGTTCCATCAGTGATCCAGACATATTCTAAGGCAGTATCACTTGATCATGGAGATGGCTGATCTCCAGGGGATCGAGGTTAGGAGAGTAGACTCAGAAGACAACACGGCGGATCCACTCACAAAGGCCTTTTCCCAGAGAGAGACTTTTATGGGATGGTTGAGTATGAGATACTACAACCACTGTTATCAGATGGCCCTAGTGCAAGTGGGAGATTGTTAGTTATATGTATACCCTAGAGGCCATTACTATACATGAAATGTATATTGTAGTGGATGCTTGGACATATATAGGGAGGACTTTCTTGCTCGACATGATGGTATGCTATCTGGTTACTCTTTACCTTAACGTGTACACTGATTGTCTCTGTTACATGTTGGTAAAGCCCTTAGGATGTGTACTTGACTACCAGGACTATGATGCAGATCATACTAGTGGGGCCATGGTAGTCCATAAGTACATCCTTTAAGGTCCCTAGTCGTTGGTGTATCGAGACGGGGCATCGATATACCAGAGTAGACTAGCGTATACCTTCTCGACCCATATAGATGGGCGATGGATGATCTCATATGCATTGGCGTTTGACATCAGAGATGGCATACGGGTGCTCAGTGGAGACTGGGTACACTGGACGGACTCGCCGAGAACTCTCAGATGGTATTATACCTCACGTCAGATGGCAGTTCTCTGATGACACTGGTATAGGTTAGTCTGTAGACCCGAGATCATCATAGAGTCTTGTGTGATTCCCATTGTGCTTTGATTTCCACCTTACCACGTCCAAGAGAGCGTGCAAAACGGTGGTTTTTGGGTACAGTCCCAAGTCACATGGAGGCAATGAGCGATAGGAGGGGTTTCGTCTCTCCCGGTATTGGGGGTTGATGTTGCGCTGTGCTCGATTGGCCATAACAGGGAAGTCCCTGGCCAGGGATGGCTTAGAGATTTACTGGTAAGTGTTACCAGTAGTTTCTCGACCCGTTATGAGCCTCACATCGGCATGACTTATCGGTTATTGGGGTCTGACGTTTACCATCCCTAGACTTGATATGCGATATATCAGACGAGGAGACCGGACTGTACGGTAGTGTCACTGTCAAGCTTTTGCAGGAGTTGGAGCGGGCTTGCTTGCTGATCTTTTGATCGCTCAATACCTGGGTAGCCGTTACGTCCAGCTAGTACCGCTGACGGCTTGTGGGCGCTTGATGTGATCATCACCTACTGCCGGCGTATTGACGAATATTTAGAGTCCTACATAGAGGTTTTACTGGCTCAGGAAAAACAAAATAGGAGCGCATATGTGATATTTGCGGGACCGAGAATAATGCGTGTATGTGATACCGTATTCTATTCTCGCGATTTTTGTATCGTCCGGTTATATGTGATATAGCCGGGTTATCGAATCAAGTGTTGATTCGATAAGTTGGTACATTTAGTGTTAGTCGGTTATATGTGATATAGCCGGATTAATAAGTCAAGTGTAGATTTAATAATTTAGTGTATAATTGTATATGTGATATACTAATTTACATTAACTAATATAGGTTCACTTAAACATTTGTTTTTCTCACTTGTGCACAACTTAATATATATGTTATATATATTTATTTGTGTTCATTTTGTATCATGGTTGTTGATACACACTATATGGGTGTATAAGACATACACCATATTAATTATAATGGCGGGGTTTTAATATTCAAAGTAAATACAAAATTAGTGGATAATTGTTTAAAGCATGAAGCTTGTAGAAGCTTGTGAGTGCTTTCACAAAGTCCACCCATTTTGTTTTACTTAGGATATTTATTAACCTAACCACTATAATTAGCCATGGTTATGTCTCTACATGAGTTAGTATATAATACCCACTCACCCATGGTTAGCTCTCTCTCTCTTGATTAGTTTTCATTCTCATTTTTCTTGAGCTCCTCTTCTTCCTCCTTCAAAAAGCTTGCTAGGGTTTGATAAAGAGAGAGAAATAATGTGAGAAAAGAAATTCTAAAGTGTACCCACTTCCTATTTCATCATCCTATACTAGACTAGCACTTTAGTATAGGGTGTTTGCTTCACTTTGGTGAAGTGGTAGCTTGAGTTAGTAATCCCTCGACGTAGATCATCTTCGGCCTCGAAGACTTCAAGCAATACCGTTGCTATCTTCTCATGGAGCCATCCGAGAGTCCGGGAGCACAATGATCGCAGCGAAGGGACTACTACAAGGAGTGTAATACCTAGTTCTTTTATACGCTAATATCCGTATTTTTTTTATAAAAGGGTCACTTACAAAATTTACTTATTTATATTTATAATTATTTTAAGTATTTTAAAACCCCAATCCCTTCATTGTATCTTGTTTCCTTTTATAACCCAAACCCTATTATCTAATTTCCCTTTTTCCTTTTCCCTTTTTATTTTCCCGAGCCCGGCCATCTCCTCAACCAACCCGGCTATTTTTCGGAATACTTTTGTATTAGCCTTAAAACTCAAGTTTAAATATTATTATATTCCTTTGTTAAATATTTCCTAACAAAATATATTCAAACATATTTTTCAACTTATTTTGTCACTCTTTGTCTCTCTCTCTCTCTCTCTTACTATATTCTTTTAGTAATTAATTACATCACTACTTTTTTAAACCCATGCTTATCAAACCCACAGCCCACGTTCCTTCACTGTTGCTTCATCTCTCTCCTCACGTAACACTCTCCCCCCACGTTTTCTTTCTCTCTCCCCCATGTTCTCCCTCTCCTCCCAATCCCCTCTCTTTCTCTTCTCTCCCTCTCTCTCTTTTCCCGCTCCCCTCTCAAACACACGCCCACGGCCACGTTCGCCCCGCCACCACTGCCGGCATCACTCCGGCCTGCTCCAACTCACCTCGCTGCGAACCCTAACGACCCAAGAACCCAAACTGACGCCGCACCAATACCTCGTCGTCGATCCCCGAGCGCACCTCCACCCTCAACCTCACCGCATCCCCGTCGCCACCTCCTTCTTCCTCACCCCTCCTCCACACTGAGCTCCCCTCGACGACGACACCGTGTCCACCGCCACCCCCTCACTGCACACCAATCCTAGCCGCCTCCTTCCACCACGAGCTCCTCCCTTCACTACCGGCGAACCACCACCTTTGAGTGACCACCGACCACCGAGCTTGCCAAGCGGACCCTTCTGCAACCTCTTTCCTCTATTTCATCAACCGACAACCCACCATCACCCCGAACGCCGCAACCGCGTCCGCGACGAACCCAACAGCCTCACCTCATCCCGCACACCTATCTTCGGCGACGTCCACTTTCCCCAAGCACCCTCGCCTGCCTAGCTCACCTCGCCGGAACTCCTCATCCCAACGCCAACGGCTGCAGACCCTCTTTCCGCCTCGACCTCCTTTTTGGACCCACCGTCGACGAGGCCACTACCATGGCCACCAACCTCCGCGCTGCCTGTAAGTCCATGCTACCTCTCCCGGTACTTTCGGGCATGCGGAATTTGGTGAAAAACAATTTTCTTAGAGGTGGTAACATGGACTCAAAACCGGATCTTTGTTAAACATCTAACTAACAACCTAACTACGAGTTGCTAACTACTCGGTTAGGGGGTTATACCTTTCTTTTTCTCGAACTCCTTCGTCTTCAAGCTTCGATGGTCGTTCGAATCGGCTTCTCCCCGTCATCTCCTTGCGCCGAAGATAGATCCACCTGAAAGCTTCAACCTTTGGCTCCTTCTTCGAACTTTGAAGAAACTAGTTCACTCGGTTTGCTAAACCTTGTGAACTAGAGTGAGTAGAGAAGAGTTTGTATGGGATTTTATCTATGGTTCTTGGTTCTTAACTCATGAGACAAGTGAACCATAGAGTCAAGAGAGGGAGAGCAAGAGGAGGAGATGAGAGCTCAAGAACAAGAGAGAGAATGAGTATGAAAGAATGAGAGAAGACTTTTATCATTTGGCTCTCATAATCCAAAACAATCATAACACCTCATATCAATCAAGTATTATGTGATGGTTTAACCAACCATAGCCATATCATTTCATGCACTCATTTTGCACAAAAGAGCAAGCAAGCAAAAGTCTTTGCCATGAAATGATAGCTATAGTTATCATGATGGTCAACTAGTCAAGCCTAGTCAACCGGTCAACAAAGTCAACAAGTCAACAAAAGTCAACAAGTCAACAAAGTCAATCCCTCAACAACCATGTCACCATAATACTTAATTAATATAATTGTTAATCACATATCATATTCTCATTAGGGTTGAGCAAAAAGTCAATAGTCAACTGTCAACGGTCAACAACCCTAATGAGAATCCTCTACCTCTGTCTCTCCGTCAACTGTGCATACACACCCGCATCCGCGTTCTGAGGAACACGAATGCATACTGGATAAAACCAATCCCAAAAGGTACACTAGGATCTGGCTTAAACCAAAGCCCGCTAGTGTGAACTGTCCGGACACTGTACGTGCACAAGTGCATGGATGTGACCGAACCCTGTCGCAAAACCATGCGACCTGTCGCAAAACCATGCGACCTCTACTCTTTTGCCTAAAGGCAAATAGCTTTCTGTGTGGGACTCTAAAGACTCGACACTACGCTGGCAGTGGGTTTAACCACAGACCGCAAGCGGCACTAGCTGTGCGTAACGGTCCCCAGGTAGATGCCGACAAGAAGACTGACGAGACGAAACCCATCTGAACTCCTACTGAGCCTGAATGTGACATTCTCCGTACAGTCCGATCTGTTCGTCTGATACATCGCATGGCGGGCCTAGGGGGCGGTAAACGTCAGTCCCCCAATAGCGGTACAAGTCGTGTCGGAGTGAAGCCCAAAACACCCTGAGATAACACTGGAAGCCTACCAGTATATCTCGTTTGCCCTGGACAGGGACTACTCGTGTAATGGCTCTCCTAGACACAGCGCGATGTCAACCCCCAATACCGGGAGAGACGAATCCTGTCTAACCGTCACTGCCTCCAAGTGCTTCGGGACTGCACCCAACTACCACCTGTTTGCATGACTCCTTTGAGCCGTGGTAAGGTAGTAATCAAAGTACAGTGGGAACACACTCGAGGCGAAGTGACAGTGTCAAGTCAGCGGACTAAGCTGTACTCATGTCACCTGGGAACTGATAACTGACGATAAGCATAATACCAACTAGTCAGTTCCCGACGAGTCCTGTCCAGTGTACTCGTAACCCAACGAGCACCCGTATACTATCTCAAGTACGACGTACCGACGGCTGTGGGACAGACCGTCTCCCACACTGGGATGAGAAGCGCATGCGCTAGTCTACTCCGGAGTATCGATGCCATGTCTCGATAGTCCTGCGACCAAGGACCTGCATAAGGATGTACTTATAGATTACCCAGCCCCACTAGTGTGACTGCCATCACAACGCTGGTAATCAAGCAAAGATCCTAAGGGCTCCACTAATGTGTATAGGCGATATACTAAAATAAACACATGTACACATTGAAGTAGAAACAAACCAAGTAGCATACTACTATTTTGAGCAAGATTGTATATACAAGGTGAATATCCCAAGCTTCCATTAAGTAATATACAAACTAGTATGATACGGTAATGGCCTCTAGGGCATATACACTAACAATCTCTCACTTGCACTAAGGCCATGTACTGGCGTATCGAAGACCTATCATCTCGATCAGCCGCTCGAACTGAGTCTGGGGCAAGGCCTTGGTGAATGGATCTGCAGTGTTATCTTCTGAAGCGGCTCTCCGAACCTCGATCTCCTGGCGATCCACTGTCACAACCCGAAAGTACGGAACATGACCGACACTTAGACTACGAACGTCTCAAGGTGTACGTATGCTAAGTAAGCCGAAACCCAGAAATCCAAACTAAGAGAAGTAGTAGAGAATAGGAAGAACCATATCAAATCAACCTGTATGCAATATGATATACAACGCCTAAAGGCGAGGATCACAACAGAAATGGAACTCAACCAGCAAGAACTCAAGAAATATAACATGCTACTCTATGGTCGAAAGAATAACATTACTGGTCTCTATCTCAAAAAATACAAGTTTGGTTGATGGAACTTCTAGATACAACTGAAATATAATATACAAGGTATAATGATGGGTAAGATACAATAAACCCACCTACTAGCAAGTCACCCGAAAAGAAACCGTGCCCGCAAAGCCGTAATGAAATCCGTACGGCAACACCTGCAAGAAACTGGGGCACAACGGGGGTGAGTTGCCAACTCGTGAGTAGAAAAAGATCTACGAACAGAAAATCGCATGAATAACGCAACCTAGGTCAATGATCATAATATATCCTCAAATATATGAATAACATGCAGCCTATAACAATGGTTAGGGTAATATCTAACCCGAGTGTGATCTCATATGCCCGTGTCAGTGCCTCAGGTAGCAATATATCATATGAGTGAGGTATGAATGCATGAAAACAGAATACATGTAAATGAAGAAACTGTTTTCATAAATTAGTGAGATTTCCTTTGTATTTTTCAAATGAGGTATCATAAATGAAATCAGCATCAACAGTGTCTAGCATCGACACAAAACATAAATCTCAATGTCTCAAAACCTCAGGCTCCGGCCATCCGGACTGGCCTGTATCATCAAATCTCAGTACCTCAATATCTCGAAATCTCAATATCTAGGGCGCCGTCAGTCCAGACCGGCCCCTACCATCCATCTCAAGACCACGACGGTATCCTCCGGATATCCGACGCGTCGGGTAAAATCACCGGTAGGTAGTCTCCCCCTGCCAGGCTCATCATCATCACCACGAGCTTCTTGCCCCGGGGTACCTTACCGGGTCCACCATATACCCGAAACGGTTCATCCAACTCCTCGAATCGGGTCTCCAAATCCATCAGCAAACTCATGGTGGACGACTCATACATCATGGGAAAAACCACGCTTTTTATTTAAAAAGAGAAAGAAGAAGTTTGTATATGTTTTGCGGTTTTCTCCAAATCCAGAAAATCTCATGGAAATCCAAATCCAAAACCTCAGTAGCACGTAAAAAGTGAATATATGCATGAGAATCCATGAATGCGGCATAACAATGAATAACAGTATGCATGAGGTAGCAGGTAATAACTACAATGTCTAAACTAACATATAAGGCAAGTACACTAATATCATGTCTAAACTATTAGCTAACAGGCTATGTCAAGTAATAATATTTTCTAAGGTGTACGTGACATGGCAATTACCGATGAAGATGTGTGTGAGCCGGCAAGTAAGTGTACGTGGTACATACGCATCATCGGTAATGGTGCTGGTGTCCTAACCACAAGATATCAACAGTAGAATATGAAGCATAATATAAGCATGTGATGCGGAGCAAACAACAATAATGAGCGGGAGCTGAATACTAGACGCAACGATAACTAATCTGTTTTAACCTAATATAAGTCCTACAATGGTGCCTTTTGAAATAACACGAATCGTGGGGTTTTGAAAATAGGGGCTACGGTGTTTTTAAGAAAAGATACGTTTTTTGAAATATCCGTAGGATCCCTTGGGCTGTCTTTAAAAATACGCACGATTCGTAAGCTTTGAAATAGGTAGGAACCGAATCTAATCTAACAACTAACTAAACTAAAGGGCTACGCTACAAGCTAGACTACAGGTAAGGAAACCGCCTAACATCTGAGTCGATACATATACATACCTGTATATATATTAGTCGGTGATCCCGCCTCAATAATATCATATCCGATACCATATCTATAATCAGACATCCCAAGTCAAAAGTGCGGATCAATCATCAAGATATTGCTCGTACGTAAATCCGTCGTACGGCATCCCCAAATCTGGGTACGGGTCAATATCATATTCCTCACACTATTCCTCTGGTATCCTCTTTATCCAAGATCATAGTCTAGGGTACTGACCTATATCTAGTACAATACTAATATCCTCAATATACTCATGATCTGACTACTGATCGACAATCTCGTACAAACCGATATCGTCAGCACATATCATCATCAAGGGGTATACATCGCCCGATACGGCCTAATATCAATATCCTAGCATATTATGCCTCATATCACGATCACATGTCGACCATTTATTTATAACACTATTCACCCTTATCGCCGCCGCAAGATCTGCTATAACACCAGGACGTACCTTAAGTACGAATCCTTCCATATCACCGAGATCACAACCATAAACAAATCTCATCGACTCAGCTCAATCCCAAGTATCCTCCTCAAATCCGTATGTGAACACATAGTCCCATACCCATGTGAACACATAACTATAAAGAATCCCATGAGCACATATAAATAGGAATGTATGCAAGTATGTATGTGTGTATGTGTAGTGCAACACTACCCTAGGGTTCGCGACACTAAAATAATCCAACACACCAATATCCATCCTAAACATCGTTATTAATCCCAATAACATATAATAATTGTTGGTGTGTATACGCATCCGTATACACCACCACGGACCGCGGGGGTGCTATACGCCATCCGCCCGACTTCTCCCCGTAGATATAAATCTACTCACCTGGTCCTCGCTCGCCGGTGCCGACGTCGCCACTTGCTTTCTTGTCGTCTCGAAGTCCACATGGGGTACCTACACATCATAACGCACCATATCGCATTAAAATCCGACTCATGACCAAAACGTCCCACATAAGTCAAAACCTATGGCTGCTCTCACAAATCAACCCAAAAACCCTCGATGTCGGCGTACAAACGCCAAACCATCAAGAAAAACCTAAACACACTCATTTGTACAATCACAAGCACTAATTATAATATAAAATAGCTTAAAATTCACAAGAACCCCAAATTCACTTTAAAAGCCATTTTTTCCGAAAATCTAGCAAGCACAATTCGCCGTTTTTGTACAAAACAAGATGTTTAAACAAATGTAGCGTCCATAATACTTATTAAATATCTTAAATAAGTCATAAAAACCATTTCCATAATTTAATCTCATAAATTTGCAGAATTTCCAAAATCCTAGTTTGCAAAAAATATCAATTTTTAACACCTTTTAAATCAAAATTCACAATTCATCAATTAAGCTTGGTTTTGCATGATCCAAAATCATTCAACCACTCATTATAATATTAATAATGACATGAAACCTTAATTTAGATTTTAATCCCAATATAAAACAATTTCAAAAAAAAAACTAGTTAGCAAAAAGCACATTTATCACAATTTCCAACTAACAAATTTTGAAATTAGTAACTAGATTAGGTTTTAGCAAGAATTAACATGTCAACCTACTCATGGCAACCTTAATGATGTGATAAAACCCTATCTTGATTTTAATCTCACATATAACCATTAACCCCACAATTCAAGTTTGCACTATGCACACAAATTAAACACCAAATTTAGTTAAATTGGAGTAATTAACCAACAATTAAGACATGGGTTAAGATTTATACCTCCCAATTAGAGATATAGCAAGGATCTAAGCCTCCCAAATTGCTCTCTTGCTCCCAAAATCCATGCTAGATAGGCAAATAAATAATGGGTAGGAGTTGGATTTCGGTTTTGAGTTTTAGTTGATTTTTCATGAAATTTTTTTGTGAATTTTTTTGGAGAAGAGATGAGATGAGGAATGAGAGGGGAGGGCTGCTGAAATGTGCAGGTTTCAGCCATGATGGGGGTGGGGAATGGGTGAGGGAGGAGAGAGAGTGAGGTGGAGAAAGTGGAAAAAGTCAAAGTCCACCATTTTCTATCATTTTCTTTTCTTTTCTTCTCTTTTCTTTGTGATTTGGAGAGAGAGGGGGGAGGGCTGTCATGGTGGGGTCGGTCACATGGGGAGAGGGAGAGAGGGTGAGTTATAAGTGTATGGGTGAAGAAAAATAATAAATGTTATACCCCAATTCCCATTAACACTAATTTTACCGGAAAAAAGCCTTTTTCTTCGATATTTTCTAAACCGTTTTGGCAAACGATTTCGTTTCAAAAACCACATGATAAAATTTTATTTAAAGTTTTATGATGCACAAAATTTGTTTCAACTCATTCCAATTTATAATTTTCCCTAATTAAATGTATTAGTGACGGCTTAAAACAATAATAAAATAATTTTTTTTCAGAAAATTTGAAATTTCACCAGAGTCTCAATAAACACCAAATACTAGCAATTACATAGCTAGAATATGTATTTTTAATTTTTATAATAAGATATTTGTATTTTGACTTTTTACAGAAAACCCCCTTATTTTACCGGTTTTCCGAAATTTCACCGAAACGATTTTCAAAATGCTACATCCACGATCTCCCTGATCAGGTGATACCGCCTCAAAATGTGTCTGGATCTCTGATGGGACCTGCGTTCCTTCGCTAAAACTATAGCCCCGTTGTTGTCGTAATACAGAGATATTGGATCAACAATGGACGGAACCACCTGAAGCTCTTTCAAGAACTTCCTCATCCAGACAGCTTCTTTTGCAGCATCAGATGCAGCGATGTATTCCACTTCCATCGTCGAGTCTGCAACGGTTTCCTGTTTGGAACTATTCCAACACACCGCCCCTCCATTGAGGGTAAAGACAAAACCCGACATGGACTTGGAATCATCCTTGTCACTCTGAAAGCTGGAGTCAGCAAAGGCCTCGATCTGGAGGTCTTTTCCGCCATACACCAAGAACATCTCTTTAGTCCTTCTGAGGTACTTGAGAATGTTCTTTACTGCTATCCAGTGTTTCTCCCCAGGGTTTGACTGATACCGGCTTACCACACTCAGTGCGTAAGCTACATCCGGTCTGGTACACAACATCGCATACATTATAGAGCCTACCGCAGAAGCGTAGGGTATAATAGACATGCGATCCCTCTCCAAATCAGTCTTGGGAGACATCTCTTTAGAGAGGGTGATCCCGTGACAAGCCGGTAGGTTACCGCGCTTGGAATCTTCCATACTGAATCTCTTCAGTATGGTGTCGATGTACCTGGACTGTGAAAGTCCTAATATCCTCTTGGATCTATCACGATGGATCCGGATCCCCAGGATGTATGAGGCATCACCCAGGTCTTTCATGGAGAACCTGTGTGACAAGAACCCCTTGACAGATTGTAGCATAGGAATGTCATTTCCTATTAAGAGAATGTCATCCACGTACAAAACGAGGAATACTACAGTTCTCGCTACAAATCTACAATAGATGCATGGTTCATCTGGATTTTTGATAAAGCCAAATTCCTTGACCGTCTCATCAAAACAGATGTTCCAACTCCGTGATGCCTGCTTTAGTCCATAAATGGACTTAAGCATCTTGCACACCTTTCCGCTGCTCCCACTCTGAATGAAACCCTCTGCTTGGTCCATATAGACACACTCCTCTAAATTTCCATTTAGAAAAGCGGTCTTTACGTCCATTTGCCAGATCTCATAATCGTGGAAGGTAGCAATGGCAAGAAGGATCCGAATGGATTTCAGCATAGCCACTGGAGAAAAGGTTTCGTCATAGTCCAAGCCAGGTCTTTGACGGAAACCCTTTGCAACAAGTCTAGCTTTATAGGTCTCAACATGTCCATCTACACCAATCTTCCTTTTGAAGATCCACTTGCATCCTACGGGTTTTACCCCGTCTGGAGCAATGTCCAACGTCCATACTTTGTTGGTGTACATGGACTCCATTTCGGTCCGCATTGCATCCAGCCATTTTACTGAGTTAACGCTCTGAATGGCCTGCTGGAAGCTAGTAGGCTCATCATAATCTATGATGCAATCCTCTCTATCCCCATCTATGAGAAAACCGTAGTATCTCTCGGACGGATGAGACTGCCTACTACTCCTGCGGAGCGGCGTAGGAATGTCCTGTTCTTTTGAACCCTCTGGTTCCACTAAGCTTTCAGTAATAGCTCGAGGTTCTGGAATTTCTTCCAGTTCTACTATGCTCCCACTTATCTGGGTTTCTAAAAACTCAGTTTCCAAGAAGTAGGCATGACGAGAAACAAGAACTTTTTGTTCCTCTTCGCAGTAGAAGAAATATCCCTTGGAGTTCTTTGGATATCCCACGAACTTACACTGTACTGAGCGTGCCTCGAGCTTGTCCGCATGCTGCTTTTTAACAAAAGCTGGACATCCCCATGTCTTAATGTGCTTAAGATAGGGTCTCTTCCTACACCACATCTCATATGGTGTAGTAGGCACAGTCTTAGTTGGAACTCGGTTCAAAAGGTATGCAGCTGATTCTAGCGCATACCCCCAGAATGATCGCGGTAACTCAGCGTTACTCATCATGGACCATACCATATCCAATAGGGTTCGGTTCCGTCTCTTCGATACACCGTTATGTTGCGGAGTGTATAGAGGAGTAAGCTGAGAGAGAATTCCGTTCTCTTTTAAATAGTCCAGGAACTCGGCACTCAAGTATTCACCACCTCGATCCGATCTTAGGATCTTGATACTTTTGCCGGTTTGTTTTTCTACTTCATTCTTATATTCCTGGAATTTTCCAAAGGCTTCGGACTTATGTTTCATTAAGAAGACATAACCGTACCTTGAAAAGTCATCCGTAAAAGTAATGAAGTAAGAAAAACCGCTTCGCGCATGTATAGACATTGGACCGCACACGTTGCTGTGTACGAGTCCCAAGAGCTCGCTCGCTCTTACTCCGTGTCCAGTGAACGGAGTCTGTCATCTTTCCTTTGAGACATGATTGACAAGTGGCATACGATTGATATTCGAACGCATTCAAATATCCTTCTGTATGTAACTTCGTCAACCTTCTCTTATTGATGTGACCCAGTCTACAATACCACAAGAAAGTCTGATTTATTTCCGGAGACTTCCTTTTGTGTGTATTCTGGACATTGAAAATCTGTGGTTGGTTTAATACGTATATACCATTGCTCAATGTATCTGACCCAATTAGAACTTGATTAAGGTGAATGTTTACAACATTGCTTACAAACGCAAATTCATAACCTTCTTTAGAAACCAAAGATACAGAAATGATATTACAAGTTGCGTTGGGTACAAAAAAGCAATTACGCAAAACCAAAACATGTCCATCTGACATTCCCAGGTGATAGTCCCCCACGGCCTTAGCATCCATGCTAGCTCCGTTCGCAACTCTGAGGGTCATGTCACCTGCTTTCAAAACACTACGGTTTCTCAACGCCTGTAAAGAATTACAGATATGAGATCCTGATCCGGTATCCAATACCCAGGAAGTAGAGTTTATTGAAAGACAGTTTTCAATAATATACACACCTGAAGCTGAAGCTGCAACCTGCTTCAATTCCTGTGTTCTGGCCTTCCAGGCCCTGCAATCATTCTTCCAGTGTCCTTTCTTATGACAATAGAAGCATTCTTCCTTATCCACAAGCTTTCCCGCTTTCTTTGTTGCTTTAGCTTTTCCCTTCGTATCCACTTTACTAACACCGCCTCTTGGTTTGGCGGGGGCTTTCTTCTTCTTTCCCTTGGCTTTCGCCTTGGACCTAGAAGAAGATGATCCTCCTACAAACAAAGTGGATGTTTCCCTACCTTTCTGTAGGGTGCCCTCTGCGCTCCTCAGCATGTTGAGGAGCTCTGAAAGTTCAACTTCTTTTTCTTGTAAGTTGAAGTTCAGTATGAACTGGGCGTGAGTGGAAGGAAGGGACTGGAGAACTAAGTCCGTATAGAGCTCACTCTCCAATGTGGTCCCTAGGTCTGCGAGCTCCTCAATGTAGCCGATCATCTTAAGCACGTGTTCTGCTACAGATGATCCGACGGCCATCCTTGCCGAAAATAACTTTTTCGACGCTTCGTATCTTACGATACGAGATTGCTCTCCATACAGTTCTTTTGTATGAAGAAATATGGATTCCAAGTCCATATTCTCGTGCCTCCTCTGATGTTCATTGTCCATAGAGGCAAGTACGAGGCACTTGGCCTTCGCGCTATCAATCTCCCAAGTCTTACGGATTTCCTTATCCGCAACGCTGGAAGTGGGACCAGGGACAGGGGGAGCTTTGGTGGTAAGAAGATACCCCAGCTTGTCGTAAGTGATTGCCATCTTGACATTCATGAGCCAATCTTTGTAGTTTGGCCCTGTCAGTATGTTTTTATCTAGAAGTAACTTAAGTCCAGTCATGTCGATTGGTCGTGCAATTAGGAGAGAGAAGAAACACTCAGCTTGATGCTCTTGCAAGTTTAGAATGGTTTTTAGTTTGTCTAAACAGGATGGCTCCCACTGTTTCTCGAATCCCTCCTCAAACCAAAAAGGAAGAATTAGTCAGGATCAATCTCACCGTACAATACTTGCTTAACCGTTCAGCCAGGCCAGTGTCGGTACTTCGAGGGAGGTTTTCCAACGCTTTCGCGAAGTTCCTTAATTAAATAACCTCTTTTCCCTGAGGGCGTAGCCCCGCTAACACCTTTCTAGACACCTACTTGGTTTATAGCATTGATCGTTAAGTGAGAAATTTCCCGAGAAGTAGCATATACTCACAGTAGGATCGGGATCCAAATATCATCGCGTGACGAAACTGAAGGAATCCTACCAGAATCATCACACTCCAAATGGTATGCAACACTAGCAAGTTTCAGTTCTTTTGAAACTCCCGTTGTGGATTTTTGCCCCATGCTCTTATGACCTTGACTTTGGCCAACAAATCATAAGTCACATGTCAAGTTCTACCCGTCGTTCTCCAGGTTAATTTGAATCCACCCGTACCTACCTTTGACTTTGGCCAACAAGGCAGTACGACTGTTCCAAACCAACACATCTATCTATGCTGCACATGAATACCCAATAGCTACCAATCACTATGCCTTGACTTTGGCCAACAAACACAGCTTGAATACTATTGACTATTCATGTGAAACGACGGAGGGCTATGAATGGTTTTGGAGAAACTGTGAACGTAGAGAACTTGATATAATCGATGGAACGAGATAGCTTTTAAAAGGAGTGGCTCAAACTCCGCATTTTAAAAGTTTGTTTTGAAAAGAACCGAGTGGTTTTTCGAAAGTGTTCCAACGATTTTAACTTGATTTATTTTCTTGCATTAGTTCTTTTAATGCGTGATATTCTTGCATTAGTTCTTTTAATGCGTCCCATCATTTAATCCTACCATTACAGAAAACAACCAAAATATGACGTACGCTTATGCCATTCGCATTCGCCATGGGGCCCCGTCATTACCCGTTAGGTTACTTAACTAACGACAGAGCGGGGGCTGGGCTAGCGCGGCTGTAAAACATAAGCAACGCTTAAATAATATCTCATATAGATATACTGCAATGATAGCCATTTCAGATCACAGATGAACACATTGGATATACTAGGAATCCGCAATTCGTACGAGCCTGTAACGAAAAGCAGATTACACGGTCGCGGTGAATAGCTAATACCCTACCCAAGACCCCTACGGGTGTGGCAAACTACCCGCCAAGTACCCGAAGCGAAGCAACCTCCCTCAACTCCGTGAGTAGGCCACTCGGCACTTCGGCATACCCGGTAGTTTGTGCATCCCCTCCATGGGTCTATCCTAGGAGCAAAAACAGTAAAAAGAAATTAAACAATGACGGCTACAACCCCGACCCGGTTGTGCGGCCATACAAATAATTATTACATCAATTTACAAATTTACATGAATTGAAAGAAAAGAAAACTCTCATCTCACAACCCCCGGCTATTCACCCGCGACAATCCAATGAATTCATATACACATTCCAATAACATTACAGATCACAGATTTGTATAACCCCCACTAATCGACATATAGCGATTAGCAGACGTTCAATACAAATATCACATCACAGAAAAACCCGTCAGCTTAAGTCTTTTAGAAGTTCGATCAAAAATACGGATTTTCAGGACCCCAAAAATAAAATTTTCGTTCTGGAAAATCTGGGCAGAAAATATATATTCCAAAAATCCCAAAATACCCCCATAAGCACACTGTACCAAAGAACAACCAGAGAGGAGCCAAGACGGCCGCGGAACGGCGGCAATAGCAAGCTATTGCCGCGTTTCCGCGGCGTAATGATGAGATCAGGGGACCGTCTTTCTACAGTGCACTCTAAAAACCCTGAGTCGATTTTTGATGCATGATTTATTATTTTTACAGAACATAAAAAATCGACAGAAAGTATGAAATCGGGGTTCATTTCGGGACTTTTTCTTTGATCGATCTTCTAGCTACTTTGCTAACATGTTAGATAGAGTTTAACTAGGCTCTGATACCACTGTAAGTCCATGCTACCTCTCCCGGTACTTTCGAGCATGCGGAATTTGGTGAAAAACAATTTTCTTAGAGGTGGTAACATGGACTCAAAACCGGATCTTTGTTAAACATCTAACTAACAACCTAACTACGAGTTGCTGACTACTCGGTTAGGGGGTTATACCTTTCTTTTTCTCGAACCCCTTCGTCTTCAAGCTTCGATGGTCGTTCGAATCGGTTTCTCCCCGTCATCTCCTTGCGCCGAAGATAGATCCACCTGAAAGCTTCAACCTTTGGCTCCTTCTTCGAACTTTGAAGAAACTAGTTCACTCGGTTTGCTAAACCTTGTGAACTAGAGTGAGTAGAGAAGAGTTTGTATGGGATTTTATCTATGGTTCTTGGTTCTCAACTCATGAGACAAGTGAACCAAGAGTCAAGAGAGGGAGAGCAAGAGGAGGAGATGAGAGCTCAAGAACAAGAGAAAGAATGAGCATGAAAGAATGAGAGAAGACTTTTCTCATTTGGCTCTCATAATCCAAAACAATCATAACACCTCATATCAATCAAATATTATGTGATGGTTTAAGCAACCATAGCCATATCATTTCATGCACTCATTTTGCACAAAAGAGCAAGCAAGCAAAAGTCTTTGCCATGAAATGATAGCTATAGTTATCATGATGGTCAACTAGTCAAGCCTAGTCAACCGGTCAACAAAATCAACAAGTCAACAAAAGTCAACAAGTCAACAAAGTCAATCCCGCAACAACCATGTCACCATAGTACTTAATTAATATAATTGTTAATCACATATCATATTCTCATTAGGGTTGAGCAAAAAGTCAATAGTCAACTATCAACGGTCAACAACCCTAATGAGAATCCCCTGCCTCTGTCTCTCCGTCAACTGTGCATACACACCCGCATCTGCGTTCCGAGGAACACGAATGCATACTGGATAAAACCAATCCCAAAAGGTACACTAGGATCTGGCTTAAACCAAAGCCCGCTAGTGTGAACTGTCCAGACACTGTACGTGCACAAGTGCACGGATGTGACCGAACCCTGTCGTAAAACCATGCGACCTGTCGCAAAACCATGCGACCTCTACTCTTTTGCCTAAAGGCGAATAGCTTTCTGTGTGGGACTCTAAAGACTCAACACTACGCTGGCAGTGGGTTTAACCACAGACCGCAAGCGGCACAAGCTGTGCGTAACGGTCCCCAGGTAGATGCCGACAAGAAAACTGACGAGGCGAAACCCATCTGAACTCCTACTGAGCCTGAATGTGACATTCTTCGTACAGTCCGGTCTGTTCGTCTGATACATCGCATGGCGGGCCTAGGGGCGGTAAACGTCAGTCCCCCAATAGCGGTACAAGTCGTGTCGGAGTGAAGCCCAAAACACCCTAAGATAACACTGGAAGCCTACCAGTATATCTCGTTTACCCTGGCCAGGGACTACTCGTGTAATGGCTCTCCTAGACACAGCGCGATGTCAACCCCCAATACCGGGAGAGACGAATCCTGTCTAACCGTCACTGCCTCCAAGTGCTTCGGGAATGCACCCAACTACCACCTGTTTGCACGACTCCTTTGAGCCGTGGTAGGGTAGTAATCAAAGTACAGTGGGAACACACTCGAGGCGAAGTGACAGTGTCAAGTCAGCGGACTAAGCTGTACTCATGTCACCTGGGAACTGATAACTGACGATAGGCATAATACCAACTAGTCAGTTCCCGACGAGTCCTGTCCAGTGTACTCGTAACCCAACGAGCACCCGCATACTATCTTAAGTACGACGTACCGACGGCTGTGGGACAGACCGTCTCCCACACTGGGATGAGAAGCGCATGCACTAGTCTACTCCGGAGTATCGATGCCCTGTCTCGATAGTCCTGTGACCAGGGACCTGCATAAGGATGTGCTTATAGATTACCCAACCCCACTAGTGTGACTACCATCACAACGCTGGTAATCAAGTAAAGATCCTAAGGGCTCCACTAATGTGTATAGGCGATATACTAAAATAAACACATGTACACATTGAAGTAGAAACAAACCAAGTAGCATACTACTATTTTGAGCAAGATTGTATATACAAGGTGAATATCCCAAGCTTCCATTAAGTAATATACAAACTAGTATGATACAGTAATGGCCTCTAGGGCATATACACTAACACTGCCACCACCCGCGAACTCCACCTGAGCCACGACCGAGCGGCCAACCCAGCCCCGAGCCCATCTCGCCGACTTCCTTACCTCACCGCCACCCAGCGAGAACCCACGACGGCACCACCTCTCTGCCGACGTGCACCCTGCCATGCCAGCACCGCAACTCCATCGCCCACTGGCCGCTGGAGCTCCAAGCCGCAGCTGCCGAAGAGCTCGAGCTTGAGCCAAGTCGAGTTGTCGCGCCGTGCCTATGTCGTGTCGTGCCCACCTCCGGACCAGGTCCCGTGCCGCACCGTGCCTGCCTCCGTGCCACCGCAGACCCACTCACGTGCCGCGCCCGCGTCATCACCAGGCCCAGCACCGTGTCGCTCCCGCATCATCACCAGGCTCAGTTCCGTGTCGCGCCGTGCCACGCACCGATCCAGGACCACGCCCACTGCCGTATCACGCCCGCATCGCCACCGCGTCCAGTACCGGGTCACCGCACACCGCACTCACGCCGCGCGTCCGTATCCAGCATCGCGCCGTCCCGTGTGTCGAGACAAACCCTGCAGCGGCGTTGCTTCCTATCAAGCGACCGAGGCAAGTAATTTCCACTTACTTTACATGCTATTAATGTTATACACATAATTATTTAAATCATGCATAACCAAAATCTCGATCACCATACGTATAAACGAGTATTTGATGCTAAATTTTAAATGAGAACTTAACTTTAAATGGCGTAATTTGTGACCATTAGACCTGTCTACTGTCTACCTATATGCTATAGAAATTTAGCTGAAAACCTGTCACATCCCGCTTCCCAAAATACGGAAAACGGGGGATGACTAGGCCAGCCATGCTCCTACGGTCAAGGAATAATCCCGCCGTAGTCACACTTCGGCTTCTAGCATTACATGGTAATCAGTAAACAAAGCACAGCAGTAAAGGAATTACATCACTAAATTATTACATTAAAATCTATTGTTCATGAATTACAAATAAGCAAGAAGACTTACAAACCAAGTCCAATTACACGATCTCTTTTATGGAAAGCAGAGAAGAAACAAAAGCACTCCAGACTAGATCTCCGTCAGTTCGAAAGATAAATCCGTTTCCTGCGCTGGTTCTTCCATGGGATCTGAGCATGCATACTCAGGTCGTCAGAGCGACGTAATAGCAATTTATATAATAATGATATGAAACAAGTAATTACGGTGATAACAGTAAAAGTACAATGCGTGTAATCACAATGTCACTATATGATGCAAAGTATGATCTGTGTCCCTATCAGTCTCTAGGTCATGTTTGAAATCGTATAGTGGAAAGGAGGATCATGTTTAACAGGAGTCTCGTACATACCCGAGACAACGGCCCACATGCCCGGGACATAACCCTGTCAGCCGGATCGCTAGATCCTACCTAATATATATATCACTACTCGAATGATCATCCTCTAAAACACGGTCCCGCTAAATACAATTCTCTTTCCACTTCGATTTCCCCTTTTTCCCCAGGTTTACACTATTTATGATTTTGATTTAGTCATGTACAAGCATACCAATGGCACGGTTTTATCACTGTTCACTGTATTAATCACTGTCACGAATCATTCACTTTCCATTGGTGTACTTGACACTTCTAAACCAATATCATTCACGCATGATAATGCAATGCCCACTGATCAGTAACACGCACTAACACTATGTATAGGGCAATTGGGTAAGATAGGTGTATGTATGCCGTTAACAAGTCATGTATGTTATGAACCAATATGCACGTCACCAACTTACAAAAATTGTATTAATTTATATGTTCAGAATTCAACGAAATGATACAAATACGATAATAAGCACATTCTGTCAGCAGTTCATCAAAATTGGATTCAGTTCAATTGGGTTTCCGATATTCAAGTTACAGCCGTTTCATTTTAAGTGCTCGCTGCAGGAAATTCAGTTTCTGAACTGAACGTCCGTTTCGCGACACGAATTTCACCCAGTTGGGATAAGAATTTAGCAATGTTACAGTTGAATAAAACCTAGGGTTTTCAATAGGGTGTTCAACGCAATAGATGGATTCTCAATCACGTCTGTACGTCGAAAGTTATACACTGTTTAACACTAGTTTGTCACTTCTGAATCTGTTTTGGACTGTTATACGTTCTGCCCTTTTAATATACAAATTAAATAGAAAACGACGACGAAACGGAATGAAACCACTTGTGTTATTTAGCTACTAGATTCACCTTTAATACACTGCAGAGTTACGCAACATACGAGTTCAGGAAACAAGGTGGCACGCATTACGGGATAGTAAACAGTAACCAGAGTCGCTTTGGACTGCAGTCCAGAGCCGCACTTCGATCCAAATATCGTCACAATTCAGTACAGAAACCATTAGAAACTTGCGTAGGGTTATAGTTCTTCGAGTCGGTTTCGATTTAAGCCCTCGAACGCATCATTCCAGTATGTACATAATTTATGGTGATTTTAACAATTTTCAGATACGGGAAATTTCCAGTTTTACGGGTATATTTGGGGGTATTCGTTTTAGTCATTAACAGTCGTATTTTCCAGTGAAATTTATACAAGATATTCATTATCACACGGGCCAGCATAGGAAATCCAATTCCGTCAAATTAGATGAGTATTTTCATTGGGATCATGCATCGAACAGGTATGTCATATAATTTATCGGAAATTGTAAATTTGTAATCTATACAATTTGAGTTTGTAACACGAATAGATTATCATGTGGCAAGTAAAATACTTGCCTGGAAATGCTTCGGGGATGCACGGCAGCAGCAGCATCACACGATTCGATAGATCGCTCATTGGGATAGATGTAGCAGGTTTGAGACCGGGTGAAGGGGATCTTGCATTTCTGCTAGCACTACAAAAAGCTCCGACGAACGGCGCGCTTTGGATGCACGGCCTCGGCTCGCGATTCGGGTTTAGCGTCGGAGTTGCCCGGAGACGTTTCGCGGTCACTGGAAGCGGAGGGGGTGCTCTGTGGTTCGCCTGGGAAGTGCTGGGGTCGACGACGGTCGGCGGCGTCGCTCCGGCGATGTGCACAGTGAAGCTTGAGGCTTGGGTTTTAGGGTTATGGTATTTTTGAAGAGAGAGAGAGAGAGAGAGAGCGCTCGGAGGTGGTGATGATGAAGTTGATGTTGAGGATGAAAGGGGGTGTCGACTAAGGCGGTTCAGGCTCGCCGGCGTCTAGTGGAAGGTGGTGGTCGAAAAGGTGCAGGGGATTTATGTGCAGGGGTGTTCGGTCGATAGAGTGGAGTGGTGAAGGGTTTTGATGTTGGAGGAGAAACGAGGGAGGAGTACGAGGTGGTGGGGTCATCGGCGTCGGCGTCGTCGTCGGTGTAGAGAGGGAGGCAGTGGGTTTCGTAGTGGGTTGAGAGAGAGGAGGTTTGAGAGTTGGAGAGTTTGAGAGAGTGAGGAGTAAGGGGAGACGGGAGAGAGTGAGGAGTAAGGGGATCGCGAGGGGACGCGTGAGTCGTGGGGAAACGGCCCGGTGACGTGGTCGCGGGAGTTGGCGTGAATTGTGGATCGAGGAAGAGAGACGTTGGGAAGAAGGAGGGAAGAAGGCGCGGGTTGGGTGAAGACGCGGGCTGAAGGGAGTTGGAGGAGACGGGCTGGGCTGGAAAAAGGGATTAATTAATTAAATTCCTTTTAATTTTCTCGTGGGCTGAGGAGGGGACGGGCCGGGCCGAGGAAAAAATAATTAATTTATTTGGAAAAGAAGTGTTGGGCTGAGGGTTATATTAAGGGTTTTAATTAAATTTTAATTTTGTTATCTGGGCTGAGTTCACTATGGGCTGGGGTTTAAATTTAAGGAAATTAATTCTCTTTAAGAAAGGGAATGGGCTGGGTTGTGCATATATATATATATATTTTTGGTTTAAAATTTGGGTTTTGATCTTTAGTTGGAAAATTCCCAATACTAATCTTAAGCAACCAGTCACCTACAAAAGTACGAGGGAAAAAAGAAAGGAAAAACTCGGGGAATTAGGAAAAATAGAAAACTTTTATTGAGATGGGAACGGGGATTTATAACTGCTGACTCAAATTCCTTCCTACACATTGGAAAGCATACTGCGTGCGGAGAATAGCAAGGCGGATGCGTTAGCCAAGCTCGCTAAAGAACTGGCTGATGAGAGCCTCGATGACGTGAGGATCATTGTGCAAAGCCGTCGGATTCTTGCACCGGCAGAAATATCTCCGGAGTCGTCCGAAGAAAAGGGAGTGACCAAGAAAATGGCTCTGCAAATAAAAGACCAGGAAAAGGCTGAGGATTGGAGAGGAGTCTTTATAGACTACTTCAAATTCCGTCGAACACCTGAAGATGCGTCCTCAAAACATCAGCTCATGAAACGAGCTCTATCTTTTGCCTTCGTCAATGATACTCTGTATAAAAGATCATTTGATTCTTTGTGGCTAAGATGCCTGGGACCTGAAGAAACAAAAAGAGTCGTCCAAGAAACTCACGACGGACTCTGCGGTTCTCACCAAGCCGGCCCGAAGATGAAGTTGAAAATCAAAAGGATGGGTTACTATTGGCCCACGATGATCCAGGACTGTCTCGAATACACGAAACAATGTCACTCGTGCCAGATTCACGGGGACTTTATCCATCAGCATCTAAATCCACTACATCCAACGGTGGCTAGCTGGCCGTTCGAAATATGGGGGACTGACATAATCGGCCCATCGAGCCAGCATCGTCCAGAGGACATCGGTTCATTTTGGCAACAACTGATTACTTCTCCAAATGGGCAGAAGCAGTACCGCTGAGAGAAGTGAAGACGGAGAATATCCTCCATTTCTTCAAGACACACGTCATTTATCGGTTTGGAACTCCGAGACGGATCATCTCCGATAATGGGCCAGCCTACAGAAGCCACAAGATCAGCCGCTTCACACAACAACATAACATAGACTGGAGATATTCATCAGTCTATAAGCTCCGAGCTAATGGTCTAGCTGAGGCTTTTAACAAGACCTTAACGAAGATCGTAAAAAAGACGGTGTCGCAAAATAAGAAGGACTGGCACGAGAGACTGCCTGAAGCTCTCTGGGAGTATCGAACTACGTTCAAAACGGCTACGAACACAATGTCGTACGCATTGGTATTCGGTACAGAAGCGGTACTCCCCCTCGAGATAGAGTTACCCTCTCTACGAGTGGCAGTTCATTACGAGCTAACGGACGAAAAGAATGCTCACCTTCGGCTTGTTGAGCTCGACGCCTTCGATGAAACCCGGCTCATAGCGCAACAAAATCTGGAGGCTTATAAAGCAAAGATGACGCGCTCATATGAAAAATTGACTAGGCCGAGGACATTCCACCAAGGTGAACTCGTGCTAGTGGTCAAAAGACCTATGATCCCCAACCGTGCCAAGCGGGGAAAATTCGAGCCAAATTATGAAGGCCCGTATATCATAGACAAAGTCTATCAGGGTGGAGCCTATCTACTCATGGACATGCATGGTGAAAGACCTTTCCGTCCAATAAACGGTCGATTCCTAAAGAAATACTACGCCTGACGAATCACGGCCTAGGTCAACGATAGATGACGACGCTTATGTCCGCTCGCTATCTTCCTAAGCCCAAACTCTATAAATAGTAACCGGCGATGGACCGAAACGTCCTTAAACTAACCATAGACCGAAACGTCCTTAAACTAACCACGGACCAAAACGTCATTAAACTAACGACGGACCAAAACGTCCTTAAACTAACAATGGATCACCATGTCCTAAAAACTAGCTGTTGACCGAGACGTCGATAAACTACTGTGGATTGCAGTATCCCAAGGCTGATACAAAAAAAAGAAGAATAAAAAAAAAGAAAAAGAAAACGGTATATCCATAAGCAAAATGGGTACGGATGAAAACCCGAAAGGGCTCCGTGAGTAAAAACAGCAGGGCTACAGGCGAGTTTTTATGAAAACCCGAAAGGGCGCAAACTCGTTAAGAAGACACTTGCAAGGTCCTCTCGACCCAGTAAGGAGAAACCACCTGCGTGAGATCCTTACGACTCACAAGGGAGCAACACACTTAGAAATCCTCACGATTCCTAAGGAGAAATTACACTTGCGAGATCCTCACGACTCGTAAGGAGAACCCTCTTATGAGACCCTCATGGCTCATAAGATTCAAAAGTCTTAAGTTACAGGGATCTGAACCTGTTCTTAAGCAGCCACCATAACCTCCAATGTTGCCCTACAAGCGGCTCAATGCTGAACCTTGTATACAATCCACGGGCGCGAATAAACATTTCCCTAACAAAGTCCCATCCGTGACTAGGGATATGTCTACATGGTGAACAACCCTTATAAGTCCTCTCGACTTAAAAGGAGAAAACCCTCTTGCAAGATCCTTACGACTTATAGGAGAACATGCACTTAGGAATCCTCACGATTCTTAAGGAGAAATCGCACCTACGAGATCCTCACGACTCGAAAGGAGAAATACCTTTATGAGACCCTTACGGCTCATGAAATCAAAAGCCTTAGTCAACAGGATCCTAACCCTGTTTACTAAGCCACCTTTGTTCATCATCGACAGAGGCAAATGATGATTCGCTCCTGGCAATATCCCAGTTGTAGCGGTGCTGATGCCGAAATCAGTGTCTAATTCCAAGCCTGCAACAAAAAAAGCTAGCAAACCACACATGCATATGAAATAACCGAAATGATGGGGCAACTTGCAAACAAAATCAGCAAGTAAAAATGTATGCATGCAAAATAACCGAAATGATTGGGCAACTCGCAATAAAAAGCAGCGAGTAAAAATAAAGAAAAAAATAGCTGAAATGATTGGGCACCGCGAAAAATAGCCGAAATGATTGAGCAATCGTGACCTTCGCGATATAAAAGCTGAAATGATAGAGCATCGCGGAAAGAAATTAAAAAAAAAAGAAATTTATAACCTACAGGTGATATCACATCAATCCCTGTATACAATCCAGGGGCGCAAACAAAGAGAGAATCACACCTTTCCTCCCCAGGCTTCATCAGAAGAAGAAGCCAAATCTCGACGGTTCACAGATAGCCTGGAGATCATCTCAACATTCGTCTCATTACAATAGACACAACATCAAGCAAAGCGGAACGGCGGCAACTCCCAGTTCCATGACTCGGCGGTGCACAGATGACCGAGAGTCAAACCCCGACTCCGTGAAATGCGGATAAAGTCAACCCTTCCTGGTCACGTGGCGGATAATGTCAATCCTGACCCCGTGGGAAACGTCCAGAGCGGAGCCTGGTCCTCGTAGAACACGGCAATGACCCCGTGGGAAGCATCCAAAGCAAATTTCTGGTTACGTGGAACGCGGATAATGTCAATCCTGACCCCGTGGGAAACGTCCAGAGCGGAGCCTGGTCCTCACAGAACACGGCAATGACCCCATGGGAAGTATCCAGAGCAAATTCCTAGTCACGTGGAACGCGGATAATGTCAATCCTGACCCCGTGGGAAATGTCCAGAGCGGAGCCTGGTCCTCGCAGAACACGGCAATGACCCCGTGGGAAGCATCCAGAGCAAATTCCCGGTTATGTGGAATGCGGCTTATGTCAATCCTAACCCTATGGGAAACGTTCAGAGCGAATCCTGGTCCTCACAGAGCACGGCAATGACCCCGTGTGAAGCATCAAGAGTGGAGCCTGGTCCTCGCAGAACACGGTAATGACCCCGTGGGAAGCATCCAGAGCAAATTCCTGGTCACGTAGAACGCGAATAATGTCTATCCTGACCCCGTGGGAAACGTCCAGAGCGGAGCCTGGTCCTCGCAGAACACGGCAATGACCCTGTAGGAAGCATCCAGAGCAAATTCCTGGTCACGTGGAACGCGGCTTATGTCAATCCTGACCCCGTGGGAAACGTCCAGAGCGGATCCTGGTCTTCGCAGAGCACGGCAATGACCCCGTGTGAAGCATCCAGAGCAGAGGCTGGTCCTCGCAGAACATGGCAATGACCCCATGGGAAGCATCCAGAGCAAAATTCCTGGTTACGTGGAACGCGGCTTAAGTCAATCCTGACCCCGTGGGAAACGTCCAGAGCGGATCATGGTCCTCGCAGAGCACGGCAATGACCCTGTGTGAAGTATCCAGAGCGGAGCCTGGTCCTCGCAAACACGGCAATGACCCCATGGGAAGCATCCAGAGCAAATTCCTGGTTACATGGAACGCGGCTTATGTCAATCCTGACCCCGTAGGAAATATCCAAAGAGGATCCTGGTCCTCGCAGAGCACGGCAATGACCCCGTGTGAAGTATCCAGAGCGGAGCCTGGTCCTCGCAGAACACGGCAATGACCCCATGGGAAGCATCCAGAGCAAAATTCTTGGTTATGTGGAACGCGGCTTAAGTCAATCATGACCCCGTGGAAAACGTCCAGAGCGGAGCCTGGTCCTCGCAGAACACGGCTATGACCCCGTGGGAATCATCCAGAGCAACTCTTGATTCCGTGAAATGCGGATAAGGGTAACCTCGCCCATCACTTGCGGGTCCTCACGACTCGTAAGGGAGCAAACTCTCTTGTGAGATCTTTACGACTTATAAGAGAAAACACACTTAGGAATCCTCACGATTCTTAAGGAGAAATTACACCTACAGGATCCTCTCGACTAGTAGGGAGAAAATTCTTTATGAGACCCTCACGGCTCATAAAGTTGAAAAGTCTTAGGAGGCAGATCTTAACCCTGAATCCTAAGCCATCATTGTCCTGTAAAGAAATCGAGATAGACTATCCACAGAATACATTTAATAAAAGGGACACACCATCGTGAAGAAAAATATGTCTTTTATTCATGAATCAAAATGAATACAAAGTACAATTCGTGAAATAACAAAAAAATATACTCTCATTCAGGAGTATGTACAAAGGAAAAATAAAAAAATGTATATACAATTCTTCAAGTCGGCGGGCGATTTAGTAGATTTGCCAGTTCATCCCTTTTTCGCTGAGCCTCTCCTTCATGATTCAGTATCGTCAAAAGACAGGCCTCCGCTTGAGCCTGTTAGGCCTGATATGAGGCAAGCCGGCCTTCAAGCTCTTTTTCAATAACCTTATGGGCTTCGAGCATTTCACGAGTGAACACGGCAGCCTTATCAATGGCTACCACCTCCTTGATGGCTTCTTGAAGCACTAGCCAAAGTTTATATGCTTTAGTGGCCTTGGCTGTAAGGTTGGCCCGAAGCTCTCTCAGCGCTTTGGAAGCCAGCTCCCTCTCTGAAAACTTGCGGCTGAGCCTTTTCTCACATGATATCATGTTCGCAGCACACCGCTTAATCAGCCCCTGTAAGCTCGCCTTCGCGGCCACGACCTTTGAAGGAAGGCGTGTACATTCGAGGACATGCAAGCAAGCCTCCACCTGCCGACAAAACTCAACCCAGACTTGCACCAATGTTTCACTATGGTAGGTGGCAAGAAAGGGAAGAGAGTCGTTAGCTTCAGTGGCAAACGCTTCGGTCGTGATCAGACTGCCAGTGCGAAGGTCCTCGATTAAGGATGACAGGGAGGCGAGGCTTAGCTTTGCCATCCGTTCCGAGGCACGCGGAGCATAAGGGTCGGGTGGCATGGCGATGCGAGACTCCAGCGCGGTGAGAACTGGCAGAGCTGTTCAGATTCAAAAACAGTCAGCGAAACTTGTAAGCAAAGAACAAATGGAACGACGTTGAGACTTTACTTATCCACAGTCATGCAAGAGGGATCTGAAGGCTCCCCAGGCCCATCAAGAACCTTAACCTCGTCGTTGGCCTCCAGAACTGTAAAAGACATCGGTGTCATTTTATGAAATAGTGATAATGCTATGAAAAGAGGATAAACAACACTAACCTTACCCGGAAGAGAGGACGATACGCTGAGGAGATATCGCTTGCGGAGCAGCCATCTCCAACAGGTGCTGAAAGGACTGCTTGGGAGACAGATCAGCAATAGATGCCGCCAATCCGCGCAATTCTGAAAAGACAGAAGGGTTCAGACAATGGAAGATTATTAATGTAAAATATAGAAGGCTACCTTTGACGCTCCTCCTATTCTGAGCTGGAGGGATAACAGCTTCAGCAGCCTCCTCCGTGACCTCAGGCACATCATCGGGGACGCAGACCAGTATAGCGGCTTCCGAGCGAGGAGCAGTGGCTGCCACTGCAGGCTCCAACGAAAGGACGGTAGCCTCGACTACCTGTACCCTAGTTTCCGGGTCGCCCTCAGGAAGATCCATTGGAGCGGCGACCGACAAAGATGCCTCCCCCAAAGGAGCAAGCGCTTCGGGAGCGGGAACCACCGAGGGAGACTCTATCGCAAGAGCAACGGTTGCATCGACCCCCTCCACACTGATTGGTGTTTCACTGGGGATATCAGCAAAATCTACAGTCAAAACACGACTCAGAGCCTCCGCCACCGCCGAAGTCCTTGCAAAGTTTGTATAAGGATATGGATACATATATTTGTATGCAAGCAATACAAAATTTTACAAAGAGATATATGAACATACCGATGCGCAAGGGAGCTTCTAATATGACTTGTTCAAGCCGACGCTCCTTCCTGAGGAGATGTGCTCGCCGAGGTCCGAGGGTAGACTCGTGGCCACCGGTCCACAGTGAAAGCGCGTCCTCAGCGTCGGCCGAAACAGCCTGTTTAAGGGCCCTTTCGTCCCATTCTTCCAAAGGGCCTATAAATTGCCGCCGTATACACGGAGGGTCTTCGTAAAAGATGATGGCAGGGTAGGGCTTCTTCGGAATCCTTACATTCTTGGATTCATCTTGTGAACGTCTTATAGCCTCAGCCAATTGTGCGGCTTCCTCGGCAGATGAACTCGGGAAAAGTAGGCCACCATCCGATTCTTGCATAGCTAGCGGTTCATCCTGAAGAATAGGATCGGACTCTATTAAAGAGTCGAGCAGATTGGTGGCCGTCTTCCTCCACCTCTTGGACCCAGAACTAACCGCCGAAGACGATCATTTCCTCCCCCGTGGAGCTTTGGTACGGCGCTGACCCACTTCACCTTCAATGTCCTCGCTTGGTGGTGCTACCGAGGACGACACGGCCATTGTCGACGCCGCGAACGATGATACTGCTACCGGCGCCCTATTAGCCCTTGATTGAGCCCGAGTACGCAGTGGCATACCAGCTGTGGGAGTTAAGTCTACTTCCGCCGCCCCCGGAATAAGCACGACACTGGTATCCCTCAAGGGAGGACGAACTGTTGCATGCAGTTGCGGCGGAACTCCCGTGGCTTGAATCGGAATGGGAGCGCTGTATCCAAGAAGCACCCTCTTCTCCTCAGCAATAATTGGACTGACCCGGTAGAGGTACCAGCCCGTGAAAGACCCCACACATCGAGGAATGTGATCAGCTTCAGGGATCATGAAGCAAGAACCAGTGTTCAGCCGCATAAAGTGATGAGCGGCGTCATAAACAGCTTCAGGCGATGGGCTAGGCGCCACTGTAAATGCCTCGAAGGGGACCCCTGATCATATCCAAGTTGCCGGGCAAAGCGGTGAGGGTTGTATCGCATAAAGAGGGCCGCACCGTTCTGACAAAATACCAGATAACCTGGTCTGATCGCGTACAGGTGCATGGCTTCCCTGGGCTTCAGAAAAGGTACCCCCTGTTTCGACAAGTCATGGAGCTGTTGAATCGGTCCTGAGGGAGCAAATAGGGCTCGATCGATGAATACCATTCCGCCCGTATTAGCATAGGGAGCGATCAGCATACGAATAGCTCCAAACTGAGTCGGGTCAGGAGCAGAAGCGTCCACCAGCCGCATGAGACGCGGAAAAGTATAGGCGTCATAAAATTGGGGTCTTTGGTGCGCAACAAAGGCCCCCAACACGTGCATCTCAATTCAGGACGTGAAGTAATGAAAAGAGAAATTTACCACATCTACACCTGGAGTTGAGGTATTAGCCGCGGCGTCTAACCCATGATATAGATGCGCTAGCCCTGGAATGCCCACAGCTAGTCGTGTTCCCTTAGCAATGCGATGAGCAAGGTAAATAACCAAGGCTCTCATGAAACGGCGATGCATGGGAATGACGAACCAGCTAAGCCAAACGCTGATAAAGCCCACAAAGAAAGTCTCCTCATCCATACCAGGAGCTGCAATCGACTCGAAAGATACCGTCGACATGATGGGAATGTAATACTGCGGCAAGTCCTCTTCTTTAGTCAGCCGACTATTTAAACCAAATTCAAAGGGGTCGTTAATGTTCGCAAACTTCGGAGCTGTCTTTGATAGGACATCTTCGCGAAGAAAGCAAGCGATAAAGCTTTTAAAAGTGACGCCCTGCTCCTCTGACTCTATGAATAGCTTGTCAAAAATACTTAGGGGCTTGATCAAACTTGGGCGCTTATGGCGGACGGCGTTCTCGGTTGACAGGCCGTCAAGCATGGCAGGCTCAGTTTCGAAGACATACTCATCAGGAGGCAGTAATTCTTCATAAAGTGTCCCCCTGACCGGCAGCCCTGAGATCTCGTGAAATTCTTCCAGAGAAATTGAAACTTCGTAGTCCCCGAGAAGGAAGGTGTTGGTGGGAAGATTCCATTGGTTCAAGAAAGTCTTAACCCACAAGACATGGGGAGATTGGTAGTGGAAAAGGGATGCATATATCGCCTGATAGAGTCCAACCCTCTGCAGTCGCGCACGATGGGCGGACAGGATGTAACGAGCCCAGAGAAGGTAGCCCGTGGGGTGTCGAGGGGTAAGCCCTATCTTGTAAATCTGTCCCCATGGCTGGGCTTCGTCCTGGCAAATGCGGCGCCCTAAAATATCTATAGCTGGCACCGGATGGTTCGGAATACCAGTTGTTGAAGGCTCAAGCCGTCCCATAGGGGTCCAATTCGGCATCTCCACAGCAAGGGCAGTCTATGGAGGATCCATCGGCAGGAACGGATAGGTAGGCTCCGTCGGTATCTCGCAAAGAAAACTGCGGCGACCGCGGATGATGTGATCGTACAGGTCCCCCATAAAAGTAAATTGGTGCGATTCGGGTCATAAGCCTTGATCATCGCCATCACTTCCCCGTCAGACGGTGACTGAGGAAAGGCAGCCTCCGAGCGAGTGAACGGGAAGTATGGAACCGAAATCATTGTGCCTGAAATAAAAGAAGGGGAAACTTTTAAGCGAAGCCAACACGTGTGTGTGTATATATATATATATGTTTGTAAATGAATATATAAAAAGACAGTGGAAGAAAGCGCCAAAAGACTTATTTTATGGGACCATTGGTTACAAAACGCATTGGTCCCACAAAATCAAGATGGCGGCTTACTAATGATGAGGCAAAGCAATCGCTATGAGAACAAAAGGAAGATTCTCAATAAATGAACAGTGGATTTTCAAATGACCCTACACATTCCCCAAAAAGAAATCCATCTTGGACTCTGCAAAAAATCAAACAGAGCAAGGGAATTAAATTCCCAGAAAACCCTACTGCAAATCTTTTCTTTTTGGTTGCAAAGAAACAACTCAGGGCAAGAAAACGCCAAGAAGTTCTCTGGAAAGAATTAAGTTCTTTAGAGGAATTAAATTCCTTTTGAACAGGGGAATTAAATTCCCAGAAGACATTTTCGGAGCTCAAGCTCTTTAGAATGGAATTAAATTCCAGAGAGAAGACAAGCATCGCCATCGATCTCTGAAGATCAGAGAAGCCCTAAGAGGTTTATTATTTGAAGATTGAGTAGTTTTCTTTTTAAAGAACTTTAAAAAAATGGGTTCTTGTTAAAGGGAAAAAACCCTTGGTGTGGATTTAAAATCCAATGATGGTTTCTGCAAAAGTTCTTCAGTCGTTCAAGATCATTACCTGAGAAAAGGGAATCTTTCAACAGAGTTGAACTCTGGAAATTTTTGAAACAGAGAATTAAGCTCTGAGAAAAGAGAATTAAATTCTTAAAGGGAAAAAGTTAGCAAGGAAGAAGATGAAAGAGAGGAGGCGCTTCTGAAGAGACCTCTGCATTTATAAGATGTGATGGGAAACGTTTTATCTCCCCTATTCCCTAGACAGATCCAACGATCATAAAGGTGACAGCGTTGCACTCACGTGCAGACACATGAGAACAACGCTGTGGGGGCATTTGTTCCCTGATAAAAATCAGGAAACACCTCAATGAGGTATCACGTGTTTACACGTGACCAAGGGTCACGTGTTGACACGTGATCTCTTTATAGAATTAAATTCTAATCAAACAAAAGGGTAAACAAAACGGCTAAAGAAAGACCCCAACGGGGCATCACGTGCTCACACGTGACCAAGGGTCACGTGCTGACACGTGATGGTCCTTCAGCCCAGTTAAAAGACAGAATTAAATTCTGAAAGAGGGAGGGTCACGTGCCAACACGTGATAGGTTTTGAAAGCCTTATAAGTTGATAGAATTAAATTCTAATTAAGGGAAATCAAAGACCCTAACTAGGAAAGTATTTTCTTAAAATCTTTCCAAACAAAAAGGACTATGCTCTGTAAAGTGGAGCACCGTTGGATTAAAAATCCAATGGTGATTAAAAATCACCAATTTATGGAAAGATTTTATACAAGGAAAGATTTCCCTAAGTTTCACCAAAAATAACAAACAGAATATCTTTTGGATTAAAAATCCAATGGTGAAAAAAATTCACTGAGTGATTTAAAAGATCATATTAGTTATGAAAAAACAAAATCTTTCAATGAAAGATTTACTAAACAAATTGATTCTTTTCCTTCTCTTATAAATAGGAGCCAAGAAGAGAAGAAAGATATAGAATTTTGGATCTTGAAATTTTCAGAAGGCAAATAGCAGAGAGAAAAGAAAGGAGAATTTAATTCTCAAGAAAGGAAACCCTAGGTGAGATGGGGGAAAAGAGATCAAAACTTCATAAAGCAAAAAAAAAAAAGAATTTAATTCTCAATCTAAGAGTTTGACTCTTCTGCAAAAAAAATTTAGTTCTTCCTCTGGTTGAAGATCTGTAGAAGCAAATCTCCCCACAGGTTGAGAATTTAATTCTCATCGGGGAGATTCTGCCATGCAGATTCAAAACTTAGAGGGAGAATTGAGTTTAGTTAATTCTCCCAATTCAAAGAAATTTAATTCCTTCAAGATAAAACCAGGGTTTAACCCTATATGAGAATTCAATTCTCCTAAATTTATAGGAATTTAATTCCTTCAAGATAGACAAAACTAGGGTTTAACCCTACTTGAGAATTTAATTCTCTCAAATTCACAGGAATTTAATTCCTCCTAAATGAAATTAGGGTTTCACCCTACATAAGAATTTAATTCTTCCACATGCATAGGAATTTAAATCCTTTAAAAACTAAATTAGGGTTTAACCCTAAAAAGAATTTAATTCTTAAAAATAAAGAGACTTGAAAGATCTCCATGCATGTAAAGAACTAGATCACGTGTCTCCACGTGACCCCTAAACAGATCCCCTAAAAATGAGAAGGAAAAAGCTTTTGGACAATGCCTCACATGCCCCCACGTGACCCTCATAATATAGGGAACAAAAGCAAAGGCAGTATTGGCTTTGGGCGCTCTCACGTGTTACCACGTGACCCCTAATAAATGCTTTAATAATCAATGCACAAATATCCATCACGTGCCAACACGTGATGGCCAGAAAATTAAAAGTGTTTAACACTTATTTGCAGAACAAACTAAAGGAGATCTGGCCCCACCTTTGGGTGCCCTCACGTGTCCCCACGTGACCCCTTCCTCTCTAGTGTTTAACACTAATTTGAGCGTTTTATTTCCAGTGTTTAACACTGTTGTCCTCTAGTGTTTAACACTACTTTGAGCATTTTATTTCCAGTATTTAACACTGTTGTCCTCTAGTGTTTAACACTATTTTTAAGCCAATCTTAGCCAAATTGGCTAAGTTTCCAGAGGCAAAAACCTCTCCTTTAACTAAACCTCAAAGTTGAGTAAAACTCAGAACTACAATGTTTAATGCTCAATCAAAGACAAAAATGCTATCAGAGACCTCAAACTCTTGTTTAGCATTGTTAAATGATGGGGGGCTGAACCCAGACAAATGTCTAATGGTCCAATAAAGGGCCAATATTTCAAACTTAATTGGACTTAGCCCAAGTTGGCCATAAGTCCTCAATTCAGATTTAACTGAGCCAATGTGCTTATAATCTAATTAATTGATCTTAGTTCCAAATTGGACTACAGATCCCCAATCAACTTTGGTTCAAGGGTACATCTCTTCACTCCTTTAATATTTGTCGTTGTAATTCTTCAACGTCTTCAGAGAGGTGACGGGTCCCGACAACCACACATTTCACGGACTATGATGTCCTTAATCTTGACTGTGAGGTCTTTAAACTCATGGACTATGATGTCCTTAACCTCGACCGTGATGTCTTTAAACTAATATTGGACTGTGGGGTCCTTAAACTCACGGACTATGATGTCCTTAACCTTGACTGTGAGGTCTTTAAACTCACGGACTATGATGTCCTTAATCTCGACCGTGATGTCTTTAAACTAACAATGGACCGTAATGTCCTTAAACTAACAATAGACCGGGATGTCTTTTAACTAACAACGGACCGTGATGTCCTTAAACTAATCGACCGCAATGTCCCTAAACTAAACAATAGAGTCCAATTTCTCTTTTGTTGGATCTAAACGACCCCGTTAAGTTGCTCTTAGTCTAAAATGAGACTAACGTATCCTTAACAAACGTTTAAGTTGATCTTAGTCTCAAATGAGGCTAACGTATCCTTAAACCTAACCCCAAACCCAAATCTAAGAAAATACGGATTTGGACTAGTCCACGCCCTACGGGCGACAATATAAATTAGTCTCCGTATACAATCCATGGGCAACCAAACACAAAACAAACACCCCGACATGAAGTGACCATATGGAGAAGGAGAAAGTTGTTACCGCGATGCGGTAGCGTAATTAACTGCAGGGGCTTGCGCCTGTAGGGAAGAGCGTCCCCACAATCAAAAATCCCTCAAACGAGGGGGAATCTGACGAAGTCTGCTATATCGGCCGTATCCGTTTAAACCTTCGATACATGGTGCCATAAATCAATTTGGTATCTTCAGAGAGGTGGACGGATAGCACCAATTAGCATCTGCCCTGAAATTCAGGCAAGACGTACCTACGCGGTCGCGTCTCCGTGTTTCGGCGGGGAACAATTTGCATGCTATCTTGTGTTTGAATCTCGTCATCATCACCAACATCATCATCATCACTATCATCTTCATTATGCTCTAACACCGCTGGATCCGTAGCAGGTACATCGGTTGCATGTGCGTAATCAACATTAGGGACTTATATGGTACTTGATGTTCCTGTTGCATACTGACAATATCCTGACCTATCGTCTGCAACCGGTGTCCATCCTATATTGTATGACTGCATGTGCTCGGTATTTTAGGGAAGAAAATTGAAGTCAAAGATTGGAGTTAGCATGCAATTAAAACCGACAGGCGGTACAAAGGAACTGCTTATAAATTTATGAATACTTAGTAAACTATAGCATACATCCATTCTAAATTTTCCGCTAAATGTACATGCGGTATAAAGGTATGCAAGGTAATACGTACCTCATAAACTGCCAATTGACCGGCGTTCCGCTTGATGTGTCTTCACCTATATAACTTTGATCTCTATCCTGGTCATTATTGGTAGGAGACATAAAACCGGTAGAATCAACATTCATATTGAGCATGCGAGAATATTCTCCTTGTGGGTCATGCTCCGACGCTTGAAAGAAAGATCCAACACTTCAGAAGATGGTTCGGGCAGTTGAGCGGACGTCAATATATCCTTCTTTACAAACTGCTCGATCGTTTTCAATCCCGGACCAAGCATGACTTGTGTATCCTCGTTGTCGTCGGATACTTTAATGGCCATGTATTCATACTCCGCCGGCCATTTGCATATTAAGGAAATATTGAACTCTAGCGGGTTGATTTTATAGCTTTGTACACTATTTACTTCAACTCGCTGTATGTACTATACTTTTTGACTCTCGTGATCTTATTTTTTCCTCCCACATATTTAGGAATGTTATTTTCTTCAATCGATAATTGGCCAGCAAAATAGAAAATTAAAGGAATATAATTATTCGTCATTTTTCCACCTGCCAGAAAACTTGACTTATGCTTTGAGAGTTCTCATCAAACACCCAAATTATTTATCTTCACATTTATACTCACCTAATTACTTAAATTAACAACTAAAACACACAAATTAACAAACTAAACGTAATTTCATAAAATAAAAAATTGAATACTTAACAGCCAAATTAAGGTTTCTCAATAGCAAAATTGAACAAATTAAATTGATGAATGAATTTCAATAAAAAAAATAGGGTTTCGCTCGCCTCAGTCGCGGTGCTGCACTTGATTCAGGGACAAAGAACCTCTGATATTTTGATGGTCACGGCGGTGGGGACGGTGGTGATGGTAGTGATGATGGTGAAGGTGATGACGATGGTGACGGTGATGCTGGTTGTGGTAACGATGGTGGTGGTGGAGAATTTTCTCCTTACGAGATCTGAACCACACAAAGTGAGACTGAGATTGGGGGATGAGAGAGAGCATGACGAGAGAGAGGGAGGGAGAGATGGAGGAATCTTACCAGAAAGAAGAGAGAGAGCGAGGAGAGATAAAAAAAACATACCCAGTCACGGTCTGTTACTTTTTGTGGCGCAGTTGTCAATTGTGCCCTATGAAAATATATAAAGCAACGGACCCAGTCACGGGTCTGTTATTTTTTGGGGTGCAGTTGTCAGCTGTGCCCCATGAAAATGTACGGGGCGCACTTCCCGTAGCCTCTCCAAATAAAATGAATGGGACGCATTTGAATGTGCGCCCAATAATTTCTGAAAGACAATTTGCATAGGGCGCGGTTGGCAACTATGCCCCATTGAATTTTTTTTAAAAAAAACAGCGCAACGTCAGGCGTTGAGCCGGTGCATATACGGAAGAAAGTGGTCCAAATTTGTAATTATTTTTTAAAGCGGAATAAATTTAATAATATTTTCTTTTAAAATGCCTAAATCAAAAAAAATTCCCTTTTTTATTTCTTTATTTTGTTTTCTTCTTCTTGAATTTTTTTTTCACTTATTTAATAAACAACCTTTTATTTATTTCTTTGTCTTCTGGATCCTTCTTCTGCCGTATCTTCTGCCTCTATCCACATGCGTTCATAATTTGAGAAGGACAGATTTGGAATTAATAAAATGATCAGGGGTAAATCTGGAAGAAGAAAAGCTTGAATTCAATCTCCTAACCTGGAAGTTCGACTGGTGCGAGATAAGGTTTGAAATGGACCAAGGAACCCTTTATGATACTTTTCAGTCCATGCACATCAGTTTTGCCGTAAGCAATACAACCACAAATATCAATACGGCTTCTATATCCTTGCTCCATTTACCATCCCTAACCTAACTAACAACCATATTGGAGGATAATTTTATCAATCAAGAATTTGTGGAAGTAAAAAAAAAAGTACATATTATCAATACCGCATGCATTTTACCCGTGTCTGACGCTTTACGAGTTGATCCTATCTTGTGAGTTAAAAATCCAACCATGGATAAATTCGTATGGCTGTGCTGTGCTGTGCGTACTCATTTTGCTCTTTTTTTAAAAGAAAATTAAAAAGCCTCGTTAAGGCAATCAAGGAAAATAAGATGAATTTACGCAACCTAGTCTCTACTTAAACATCAAGTCTGTCCTTTAGATAACATGCGAGTGGGAGTTCCAGAAGCATAGGCACTAGACTTGTGGTCCCTTGCTGTTGGCCAGAGGAGCACTCAAATTTGATTTCCTCTTCTTGTTTTCTTTTTACAAAAACTTACCCTGAATAGTTTTGCCGCAAGAGACGGCCAACATGCGTATTTTATTGTCGAGTTCATTATGGAACACAGTATTTCTAATAGAAGAAGAAGACCATCTATGTATGTTAAAAGGGTCTTTTGCACATAAAACCGTATGAGTGCATGTGGATCGATCACTCATTCTTGCCCGACTTGACATTGAGATTGGTTTTTATATGACTTATAAGTTGAATTTTGACTTGATTATTAACCGACCTTCAATCGATCGAGACCACATAAATGATATTTTATGATTCAAAAGAGAAAAAGTTTTATCCGTTTGTTGGTGAGTTTCAATACCCTTACGCCTGCTAATTAACCATTAACCATTTACACATGGTATACAAGATATTATATTCAAATTGATAATTTCAAATAGAGGATACAGCTGACACACACACTGACAGCCAAAAACTCTACTTTTCATATTTTAAGCTCTATATATACAGATATATATCATAGTCAGGATCACAAAGCTTGAAAATTACAAGAATTTGGTGTACCTAGGTTACAGACAATGAAGATCAATATTTACGGCGTCTCTCTCGTGCGGCGGTTGAGATTCGCTTTCTTACATAATAAGTATACATTTTTATCTTATAATAAAAGGTTAATTGCAGATACCTCCTGTATCATACGGGGTCAAGCGTTTATAACCCCTAAAATATCATAATAAGCACTTTTACCCCCTCTGATTGAAAAATATTTTTCTAATTCTTATTATATCTTTTTCCCCTTTCTCTTCACGCATGAAGAACTCATAATCCTAATAATCCAATGAAAAGAAGTATTACCAAAATCAATTAAAGAAAATAATAATAAAATAAAATTGAAAAATGCTCATCTTGAATTTTCCCATTTCTTGAAATTAGTGGAAAGAATATATTAAACATCAAGTTTTTAGATTAAGGTTAAAAACTTAAGTATTTTCGAGATAATGGAAAAAAGTTTGGAGGTGTAATGGAAGAAAATACAGCATCAGGCTTTTAGATTAGGTTTAAAATATTTTTGACTGCAACGAAGCCCACCGGCCTCGCGTGCTCCTTTTCGAAGCACTAAATGGGAGTTGACGGGTTCAATCCCGGGCCTCTCCATAAACCCTATATGACAAGGGGTCGGCAATGACAGGGGCGCTTCTTTGAAAACAACTGTTTTTCTTTTGACGACGCAACAAATATCTTTCCCCCAAAACCAAATATAATAAAAATAAAAATATTATTTTGACTAAATCTAGCGGTTTTCCAATTCCCCCAGTCTCTTTTGAAATCCCCCAATGGCCCCTGGTTTTGTACTCGCTCCTCTCTTTCTCTCCTCCTCCTCCTCCTCCTCCTCCTCCTTATTTATTAGCCACCATCCAATCCCAAACCCTAACCCTAACCTTAACCTAAATAGTGATCGGATCGGTTTCGATGAAGATCGAGGAGGCGAGCATGGGACTGGGGGCGAAGAGGAAGGAGAAGGAGAGAAAGCGAGGGTCTGAGCGGAGCAGGACGAGAAGGCGACTCCAAGCTGAGAACGCCGCGATTCAGGGGCTCTTTGAGATCTCCAGGGCGATCTTCAAAGGCCCCGGGACTTTGCCTCCGCATCGACATGTCAAGATGCTGCAGATGTTTTTAGGTATGCGTTTTGATTTTTTTCCTTCTTCCGTTTGATATTTAGGGATTTTTACAAATGAAATGTGCTTGAATTTAGAATCTTAATATTGTATTAGCGGCATTGTACATGATATTTATATTTCATAATCTGATTATAAAATTTATATTTTGAATTAATTTACTATTTTGCTTCAATATTGTAGAAGATCCTTTCTATTTTAATGCACAAACAGTTTTCGTCATCGGAAAGTGGAAACCGATTTAGGTTGTTGTCGTTGCTTAGTAGGATTTTTGTAAAGCTTTGGATTTCCTTGCGTGACAGATAAAATGACACCAGAGGATTTTGGGCTAAGTACAGATCTAGATTTCTTCAAGGCTGCAAGTCCTGTCAAGAGTAATCCTACGATTACGTGCACGACAATCTACAGCTGCGATAACTTTTCGGTAAGAACATTTATGTTAACAACAGATTTTTCCCTCACAATTTCATAATCAGAAATGCTAGTCATGGTTTAATTCTTGAGTCGCAGTGGATTTATTTTATAACTGGCTTCTTCATTAAAAATGTGAATGTTATTTTGGGATCATGACAATGATGATTAGGAAATTTTGGATTTTTATAGATTACTTGGCAAGCTTGGTCATTTAATTTGTTGAATCAATTATGAAGATACTACAGCCTGTTTGGTTTGAGGATTTGTTAGGATTTGGATTGTGGAATCCTAGGATTCCATAATTTTGTGTTTGGCTGGAGGATTTGGATTTCTAAAATTCCTTTGTTTATTATGGGGGCCCACCACAAAACATGGATTGCTGGATACTGAATTTTTTAAATGACTTTCAAGGATCTGAAACTATTCATTGTACTTTTAGATGAGACCCGTGTACTTTATTTATTTAATAATTCTCTCTCTATCTATCTCTCTTTAAAATCCTCAAATCTAAATCTCACTTTATTTTCACTAACCAAACAAAGATTACAAGGATCCACAAATCCAATACTAGAAATCTAAAACCAACCAAACAACAAATTACCAAATCCAGAAATTTTCAACCGTACTATTTTGGAATCCAAATTTCATAATCTTGCAACCAAATAGGCCCTACAGGGCAAAGCTTGTTCATTTTATTTTATACACATATTGGATAGTGTGTGATAGAGATATGGAATAACCTGTGATGAAAATTGTGATATCTGTACTACTCTCGCTAAGCGCTCTTTAACTACAATTATTTTACCACTATTCGAGTACAATTATCTGTACTACTCTTGCAACCAAACAGGCCCTACAGGGAAAAGCTTGTTCATTTTATTTTATACACATATTGGATAGTGTGTGATAGAGATATGGAATAACCTGTGATGAAAATTGTGATATCTGTACTTCTCTCGCTAAGCACTCTTTAACTACAACTATTTTACCACTATTCGAGTTATAATTTACTTCTCGAGTTCACCAAAACTCCAATACACTAGACAGATTTTTTAGCGCACAACCAACTAATAATATTTATTTTTTGAAAATCTTCTAGAGATTACTGGGCAATCATGGCCATGCTGATATTATGTGTTGAGATCAATAACTGAGGATAATAAAAATCTTAGTTTGGAAATTGCTAAAAATATGTAGAAATATATCCACATGTTGAATTATATTTTAGAATGTAATAATAACGAAAAGACCCTGGGAAAATATACAGTTAAAAAGTTGGATTGGGTAAACATAAAGCAGAATTAAGAATTGTTGATTATCATTTTTTGAACCATTATTCAAACTTCAATATTCACTGGGAAAATTTATAATTAGATATTTTTAGCATGGTGTGACGTTTTTAGTGATTTAGCGAAATGTTGAACCATATTAGCTAAAATGTAATCGAAAATTTTACATATAATTATCAAGGATGGTTATTTCCTGGTATATGCCTTTTTGTGATACTTGGAAAAGGTTCTTGATTTTTGTTAAAAAAGTTTCCCCATACATTTGCTTCATTGTTTAAAGATTTGAAACCAACTATTTTGGCTTTGTTTTTCCATTTTACAAATATTAAATTTTCTTAAAATTGCCGATCCATAACTAACTGAATTTAAATCTATTTCAGTCTCTTATAATAGTTTCTTCTGCATGCCCTTTTACTTCTGCAGATGTGTATATTCTTTTTGCCACCAACTGCAGTAATTCCTCTCCACAATCACCCAGGAATGACTGTTTTCAGCAAACTTCTACTAGGAACAATGCACATAAAGTCATACGATTGGGTTGACCCTTCAACTTCGGAGGAAGCTACTCCATCTAACTGTAAGCGAGTGATTTATCTTTATAAATGCACCGTTTATCGAAATTTTGTTTCCATTTTGTTTAACTAAATATGCTATATTTTGCAGTTAGGCTGGCGAGAATGGTGGTGGACTCTGATTTCTCGGCCCCATGCAATACTTGCACTCTATATCCAGCAGCTGGAGGAAACATGCACACCTTCAGAGCCATTACTCCATGTGCAGTGCTAGATGTACTAGGACCCCCTTATTCGAAAGATGACGACCGTGATTGCACGTATTACAGAGATCATCCCTACTCCCATATTTCCGGTAAGCTAGTATTTCTTAAAGTTACCTATATGAGATGTTCTCCCGCTGCTTTTGTGTTTGGAATTCTAGAACTAATCACTCAATTCTCCCTTCTATTTAAAGGGAATAAATCAATTATTATTCTAATATAATAACGTGGAAGGAAGGAAAAATTAGGAAAGGCCTCTCCTTTTCATACTGCAATGCCTATGTTTGAATGCATTAGTTCTAAGGAAAAAGACCCTTGCGATAGTATATGGAATATTTGTAGTCATCTGTTTCTACTTTCTATTGCGAAAGACCTTTTTATATTACAGCAGAGAACAGAAGCAGTAACACATAAATGGTACATTACTACATTAGCACCATATATAGTATCTCTCGATTACACTTTAGAACACTTGCCATTATGCGGCTTATGCTACTTGAGGACACATCAAACCGTCATCAATTTCCTTGTAAGGTCTGTTAGGGGTTATATAATGCATGCTCATCTCTACTATTACCATGCTCATCTACAATCATTTGACAAGATGAGGTTTACAATTGTTATCGTCTCATAGCCTAATAAAATGCAAGGCAACCACTTCTTTGACTTTTCGATACGAGCTTTGCAACGTTATTTACATCAGTTTCCATTAGCAACGAGTTACTGGATATCAGAGTGGACATCCCACGTAGACACGAGCGATGTAATCGGCTTCACTAGAACGAGGGAGTTTTTGATATAGGAATGTAACTTGTTTAGGCCTTGCATTGTTTGCATTTTCTTCGCTATCTTGTTCCAGCACTGATGATTGAATTCTTTCAGATGGATGTACTGGCAGAGTTGAAGAGGGAAGTGATAGACTAGGTTGGTTGGAGGAGATAGAGGTGCCCAAGGATTTGAAAATGTTTGGTGTAGAATACATGGGGCCTCAAATCATTGAGAGATGGTAGCAAATTCAAATGGGCATTAGCTTCTGGTGACTACAGATTTCACATTTGCTCTTGCGTGTGTGTAGCTTTTCAATTCTTTTTGAGGGGGAGAGATTGATTGGAACTTCGGAGAATTCCCCCCTTTCTTTTTTTCTTTTTGCAGTTACATCACCATCTTTGATTGGAAATTGTATTTTTACTCTCTTAGATGTTTAATTGTAGCTGGTTTTACACAAACCCCTCCCCCAACCCCAACCCCACCGCGCACACACACAGAAATCCCACTTTGCACCAAACAAGTTAAATCCTGAGCACTTCTCATACCGGGGATAGATCTCTACACACTCTTAAAGGGGTAATGCAGGGAAGTGCTAAGACCAGCCGAACTATGCTTGTGGTCAGTTTCACTTTACTGGGTTGTACCATGTTGTACTGCAGGAGCATTTCTTCGTTCTTCATTAAAAAAAAGGGGTTAGGATTTCATAACTTCTACTATTATACTTTTCGAGTTCAATGCAGTGGGGTTGCTCACAGCCTCTTGGCTGCAGATGCAAGAAAGAAAGAGGTGGACAGGGTCCATCCTACTTATGCCCTAGTGGGCCCTGCCCTCGTCCCTTTCCCTCTCATGCCTGCATCAAATGGTTGCGGGCAACCCTAGCTACATAATTCTCATGCTTTTCAATATAAATGCTTATTTGTCTGATTTTCACCAATCCATAAAAAATTATGATATGATAAAGGCTACATCCTGTTATAGTTTTGGGGGTGGAAATTAGCGTTAGATAATCTTAAAATGTTATAAGATTTGATGAATAAAGTGAGGGATTTTTAAGAAGTCATTTTTTCCCCGCTCTGCTGCAACTTGCAAAACTTTGAAAAACACGAATCTATGATTATTTGTTTGGTTTTTACCCATACCTTGGTGCCTCAAGAACACCAACCAAGATTAACCAGCGGTTTTCTATCCATCTTTATCCTATCTATATCTTCATCCAAGCAAGGAAGGAATCATCTTATAACTTTTGGGAGCGCGGGGTGTGTGTGAGAAATCTCTATAACCTCAGTCATATTGCCCATTTTATGCAAACAGAACTACTTCTCCTATTTTCTCTCCTCTATGTGATAATGCCTCCTAATTGCTCCATCCATCTATCTATTATACTCTAATGCAAAGTTGGGTTGGTCAAGAAATCGCCTTTTCCGTTTTACGCTCATCTTTATCCATATTTATATCATTTATTATTGACCTATTCATAAGAGCCTAAGAAAAGAAATGAATATTTAGTGGGTAGATATTTTGAAGAGTTGGCCCATTAAAAGTTTTATCAATTATTCAATAAGTAGTTATGTACTAAAATGTTTTTAGTTATGTACTAAAATGTTGTTAGTTATTATAATTAGTTTATGTGCTAATATGTTGTTAATTATTAATAATTGGTTGTTGATGAGCTATTACTCATTTCTATAAAATGATAAAACAGTAAATCATGTAAGAAGATTTATTAAAAGTTTATTATATGGATTCAACAAACATTTTTAATGGCTTTAGTTTAATTCATATTAGATTATTTATAATGCATAGTATAAAATCCATACTTATCTTTTTCTTAGGCTACATTCAATAATTATTTTCTTCAATCAAAAACTAATAATGCGCTTATAGTTCATACAAAGATAAATATAAATGCTGATTTTATATATTAATTTTTCTAAACCTATAGTGTTTAAGAAGAAATGTCACAATCCATAAAAACTTTAATTCGTCAAGATTATTTTGAGTTAGAATAAGTTGGATCTATACATTCTTTTTATCCATATTGCTTATATATATATATATATATATATATATATATATATATATATATATATATATATATATATATATATATATATAACGAAAGCCAGAAAAGGCCAGCTAGCGATATAAACGCTGAATTGAAAATTCTATTATTTCTTTCATTTCAGATGTTCCAGCATATTGCACTAACTATGATATCCTAAGCGGACACCTATCACCACGCGCAAAATTCATAGACCTCCAAGAATCCCAAAGTTCTTGAATAGAGGAAAACTCCATCCACCGTAAGTGTGAGAGAACCTATTCCAGATCTGTGAAGAGAAGTCACAGTTAAGAAACTGGTGATCGATCGTCTCATTTGCATTGCTACAAATGCCACGCTCCAGAGGGCTAGTCCACATTCTCTTGGCTAAATTATCTCTAGTAAGAATAGAATTCCTTAATATTAGCCAGTTGAAAATTTTGACCTTATGCGCACAACAATTTTCCACAGCCTCAAAATTGGTTGATCCCGGATTCCTCCGAAGTGAAGAATCCCGTACATTGATCTCACCAAGAAAGTACTATTGTTGTTCCACCTCCAACTTGGGGCATCCGTATGGTCATTTGGTGTGGGCTTCCAGGATTGCAGGTACACAATTAATCTTAGTCCGGCAAGGCTTTCGAGGTACGTTAGTGTCGTATTGAAGGAAAGCCACCATTTACCCCTCTATTGGCTATACAACAAAGTGTCCTTATTTTTGGCCAAACCGAATAGGACAGGGAATCTTTCCTCCAGAGTCAGTTCTCTGCATCAGTAATCATTTCAGAAGTTAATATTTTTACCGCATCCTAACGTGAAGGTGACTCGTTTGAAGAAAACATGTTTAACTGACGTGACAACTCTCCAAAATTTAGAAGCTGAACTCATGTTTTTTCTTTTGACGCTAATCACTTCTGTTCGATTTTTATATGCCGCATTGATAGTATTTACCCATCCTGCATTTTCTGCCTCCAGCAATTTCCACCACCATTTAGCCAAAAGTGCCTTGTTCATCTCATCCAGGTTTTTAATGCCAAACCCTCCCTCCTCCTTAGGGCGGCACATACTCTTCCATCTGACAAGATTGTATCGTTTCCTGACCCCTGAGTTGCCCTTCCACAGAAAGATTCTCCTGATCTTGTTCACTCTGTTGATAACTCATTGTGGCAAGTGGTAGGACATATAGTAAGTTGGTAAAGCAGTTAACACAGAATTCACCAACGTAAGTCTCCCTCCCAGTGATAGATAACTATCTTTTCACCTATATAGTCGTTTTTGGAAACACTCAATCAAAGGCAACTAGCCCATCCACATTAAGGTTCCAGGCCTAATCGGTAGTCTTTGTTGGGTTGCTAGGCACCTCTAGAGTACGGCGGAAGCGGTAATTTTAAAAATCTAGAGAGCTATATAAAACCTAAACCAAGAATCAAACCAAACTACTAAACTTGTGACTAAACTAGTAAGGTAAATACAAGAGTTTAGCAAACTACAACATTTGTAGCGCGTTAGCCACCTCTTCTTGGACTCCGGCTAGTCGTCACGAAGCCCGTAACAAGTTTGCTCGATGATCTCCCCGCCGTGATGATCCACCTTGAGATAATTCCAACACAAGTTTTAGTTTCAAATCAAAATGAAGCAACCCACTAATTAAACTTGCTAAGAATAATTAGTAGAAAATGTAGAATAATTAGCTCACTCAATTTTTCTTTTTTCTTTTCCTTTCCTAACTTGAAAAAAAATCAAGAGGAGGAAGAAGAAGCATGAAGGAGATAAGAGTTGTGAATAAGATAAGTATGAAAAGTATATGAACTAGAAACAAAAATGAGTCATTAAAAGAATCATCTCAAGACTTCTACAACTATGACCCATTCTCATTTCTTTCATATAATTCTTAAACTCCCATCATCCATGTATCAACATACATATCTTTTTATTTATATCAAATATAAATATTAATTTAAAGAGAATAAAATAATTAAGTGGGCATGATATTAGTTAATATATAAATATATTATTATATAAATACATATTTAATTATTAAATCAACACTTGATTTAATAATCCGGCTATATCATATATATACCGGCTAATATCAATATACACCCGATTAAAATACGTGTATCAAATACACATGTTTAATCGAACTCCTGCACGTATCCTTATACGTGCCCTACATCGTTTCACATGTGTTGAGAAACCTCTGTGTGGGACTCTAAACACTCGACAATACGCTGGCAGTAGGTTAAGATCATATCAATAGCCCATAAGCACGTCAGCGGTACTAGCTGCACATAACGGCTACCTAGGTATTGAACGAAAGAAGGTCAACAAGTAAGCTCATCTGAACCCTGTAAAGTCTATCAATGACATTACCGTACAGTCCGGTCTCTTTGTATAAGAGTATCGCATATCGGGTCTAGGGTTAGGAATCTGTCAGACCCCAATAACTCGATAAGTCGTGCGACAGAGTATTCATAACCAACCGGAAATACAACTGATAACACTTATCAGTTTATCTTTACTGCGATGGCCATCAACTTATGGTTGTAGTCATGTCCTGCACAGCGTGATATCAACTCCCTATACCGAGAGAGACGAATCCCTTCGACCGCTCACTGCCTCCATGTGTTTCGGGACTATACCCAACAAAAACTTGTTTGCACGACTCCTTCGAGCCGTGGTAGGGTAGAAGTCAAAGTATAGTGGGAACACACATGAGACACTGTGACGATCTCAGGTCCCAGGGACTACCCTGTACCCATGTCACAAGAGAACTGCTGCCTGACATTGGTATATTACCAATTAGGAGATCTCAGTGAGTCCGCCCAGTGTAACTTATCCAATGAGCACCTGTATACAATCCTCAATGTCAAACACTAATAGTTGTAGGATCAGCTATCGCCCTCCAACCGGGTCAGAAAACGTACACACTAGTCTAAACTGGAGTGTCGATACACAGTCTCGATACTCCTATGACTAGGGACATCTAAGGATGTGCTTATCAACTACTCAGGCCCTACTAGTATGATCTCCATCATCGTCCTGGTAGTCAAGGAAAATCCTAAGGCTTTATCTCATGTCTAAATGATACGTGATAATAAATAAAATACATCACATGAAAAATAAAGACAAACCAGATAGTATACTATCATCTCGAGTAAGATTGCTCTCTCATATAAGTCCTTCTTCAATTACAATAATTGACTTGAGGGCACCTATATCCAACATTCTCCCACTTGCACTTAAGGCCAATTATTGTGGTATCTCATACCCAATTTCAAAACTAACAGTTTCTCAAACTATGTTCGAGACTAGCCCCAACTAGTAGATGCGGCATAATGCATCTCTATATTTCTCCCTGAATCTCAACTTCGCGGAGATCAAATATCTCCCGAGTTGAGGGATACCTGCCTTAGTATTTTCCTGGACCGACGATGGGATCATGTTCATAAATGAACAATTACATCTAGTGAATTCTCAGGCGGTATCCTTTTGCTGATTCACAATCAGCATCCAGCGCCACGACTACCTCAGTATCGCACTTGGAACTCTTTCCAATATATTGCTCCTCAAAAGTGGGTATACTTATGACTCGCGACAGACGCTCTGTCTTCCATGTTACCCGGGAAGCAAGAATCAGTAACCACCTCCTTCAGGAGGCTGCCATTATCATATTCTAAGAACATCAAATGCTCTTCACTGCTACCTCATGTTTCTCCAGGATTGGACTGATATCCATATCCTATATGGTGAAATACATGTGACCACTATTGTTTTACCAATTTGCAGTATAGGAACATCACTTCCTATCATGAGTATGGCATCCACACACCACATGAGGAATCTGACAACAGTCCCAAGTATTAAATAGGAAAATTCTGAATCTTGCAGTTAAGCATTCTAGCAATTAGAATGATGTTATCACATTGCCCATTGCAAAATGTAAGAGCACTCTTATCGAAGTTAATCTTCAAGCTTGACCAGAGTTCAAGGGATTATAGGATCCATTTGATTCTGACGACCTTCTGTAGAGAATTTGTGCCAAAAATTATAGTATTGTCCGAATACTGTAAGTTGATGACGTAGAAATTATCTTCCCCTGACCCCAAACCAAATATATACTCCTTATCTTTGCGGCGCTGAAACAAGTTTGCCAGGCCATCTGCAACCAAGTCGAAAATAATTAGAGAGAGAGGATCTCCCTGCCGCAAACCTCTTTTGCAGCTGAACTCATTGCACTCCATGCCATTAATCACAACTGCTGCGGATGCTGAAGATAGCTAGATCTTGATCCAACTGATCCATCTTTGTCCAAACCCTTTCAACTGCAGACATTCAAGCACACATTTCCAATCAACTTTATCATAAGCCTTAGAAAAATCCAGTTTTAATATATATCCCTCTTTCGATCGTCTCTTTGCGTCCTGCACAACTTCCTGTGTAGTTACAATGTCATCCATGATGTTACGTTCAGCGATGAACCCAGTTTGGGAAGACCCAATCATCTTATCAGCCACACTCCGTATTCTGTTTGTCAATACCTTGGACAAAATGTTACTAATACAATTGACCAAATTAATCGGCCTATAGTCCTTCATAGCTACAACATTGTCCTTTTTTGGCAGGAGGATAATATTAGCTGTATTGAATCTCTCTCAACTCAATTCTCCTTTGAAAAGAGCCTTGAAGACCCTCAAAATATCTTCCTTTACTAGATCCTAGAAGGGCTGGTAATACATCATCGGAAACACATCTAGTCCTGTCATGCCCCGCTTCCTAAAATACATAAACACGGGAACGTAACTCGGCCAGCCATACTACCTACGGTAAGGAATCATCTTTCTATAGTCACATTAAGACTTCTTGCACTATATCAAGCAACACAAAAATAACAATTCTACTACATGTCCATTGCCACAACAAATAATAATAATGGAAACCAAAAGCTGAACTAACGGAAGCGTCAAGTCTCAAACTGATCCAAGTAATAAAATGGAACGTACACAAAACCCAGTCCCTTATGGGCTCACAAAAGAAATCTAAAGAAAAGATTAGTACTTGAATAACTAAAACATCTAAGACCTAGATAACTGAAGATATACTTCACAGCTCGGTTACATTCTCGAAGTACTCCTGATCTTGTGGTTCTATAGTCAAGGGATCTAGGCCATGCAAAATCCAGACGTCAGAGCGTCGAATATAATATAATGATATTGATGACATGGAGTATAACACAATATATTGTTATAGCGAAAGCTGATAACATGTGAGCAATAAAAAACAATAGCATAAGATATATAGATATAAGTCAGAACATGGTAAATCAATTATATCATGTTGAATCTAGATGTCAATGTCACTAATAGTTATCAATCTTAACGGTAATTGAAATCAATAAATAAAAACTTCCTTGTAACTCAACAGTATCCCTTGTGTGTCCGGGATCACGGTGTCAAATTCTCAGGATGTATCCCGAGACCGTGCTATTAAGCACTAAATCGATAGATCTGGATGAATGATGAAGAATCACCATTTCAGGACAAAACCATCCTCAATGTATTAAGATGAATGATGCATGATCGCCATTCCAGGATAAAATACCATTCTCAATGTACAGATGAATGATGTTGTCACGTCCCGTTTCCCAAAATACGAAATACGAGGGGTAACAAGGCCAACCATGCTCCTACATGTTAGTGATATGTATGCCCTAGAGGCCATTATTGTATGATATATTGGATGCTTTAACATATATATGGAGGACTTTCTTGCTCAATATGATAGTATGCTATCTGGTTTCCTTTATCTTAACATGTTTACTGGTATTATTATACCGTCTCTCATATACATGTTGATAAAGCCCTTAGGATGTTGGCTTGATTACCAGGATTATGATGCAAATCATACTACTGGGACCTGGGTAGTCCACAAGCACATCCTTCAATTGTTCCTAGTCGAGTGTATATCGAGACAGGGCATCGATACACCATAGTAGATTAGTGTGTACGTTTCTTCACCTTGTATGAGGCGATGGTTGATCCCATATCCATTGGTGTTTGACATCAAAGATTGTACACAGGTGCTCATTAGAGAATAGGTACACCGAACAGGACTCGCCGAGAACTCCTAGTTGGTATTATACCTATCGTTAGATAGCAGTTCTCTGGTGATACTAGTACAGGTTAGTTTGTAGACCCGAGATTGTCACAGAGTCTTGTGTGGCTCCCACTGTGCTTTGATTTCCTCCCAACCACGGCTCAAATGAGTCGTGCAAATAGGTGGATTTTGGGTACAGTCCCGAGTCACATGGAGGCAATGAGCGATAGGAGGGGTTTCGTCTCTCCCGGTATTGGGAGTTGATATTGCGCTATGCTCGATTGGCTATAACAGTAAGTCCCTGGCCAGGGCTGTTGATGAGATTTATTGGTAAGTGTTATCAGTAGTTTCTCAAACTGTTATGAGCCATACATCAGCATGAATTATCAAGTTATTGGGGTCTGACGATACCATCCCTAAACTCGATATGCGACATATCAGACGAAGAGACCGGACTATACGGTAAGTGTTATTTATAGGCTTCATAGGAGTTTGGACAAGCTTGCTTGTTGATCTTCTAATTGCTCAATACCTGGGTAGCCATGACGTACAGTTAGTACCGCTGACGGCTTGTGAGTGACTGATGTGATCATCACCTACCGCTGGCGTATTGACGAGTCTTTAGAGTTCCATACAGAAGTTTTCTGGTTCAAGCGAAACGAACTAGGACACATATGCTGATATGTGCGTGGGCCTGGTTAAATACGAATATGTGATACCGTATTGTAATCTGGCAGTTATTTGTTATCGGTTAGGTTATATGTGATATAACCAGATTATCGAATCAAGTGTTGATTTGATAATATGATATACAGATAAATGATATTAGTCGGTTATATATGATATAACCAGATTATTAAATCATGTGTTGATTTAATAATTTGATATATATTATATTTGATATAATTATATATTAACTAATATTATTAGCTCACTAATTATTCTTCATTATATATATTAATATATATATGATATATATATATATATATATATATATATATATATATATATCATATATATATACATATACATATACATATATATATATATGAAGCATGGCATGGATTTTCTAATTTTTAGAAAATAGAAAATGAGATGCAATATATGGAGATATTTGTGGAATGGGCAAGCATGGGCTTTATCATTTGTTTATTTCTCTTGACTCATTATTCAAGCATGGTTGCAATTTCTTATTGCAATTTATTCCATGCTTGAATAAGTGGGGTCAAGGGGGTTGCCATTCTACAATTCATTCTTGACTTGAGTTATTTTTCTCGAGCTCCTTCTTGAGCTCATGAGATGAGTTCTAGCATTTCCATTTTCTTCACCTTATACTTTAAGCTCTAAACCCTCACATGTGATGTGAACCATAGAGCTTGAAACCATACGAGCATATAAAACCCCTACTTCACCAACCTACACTTCATTAGCACTCTAGTGTAGTGTGTTTCCTTTACTAAAGAGTTTAGTGAAGAGATGGCTTGGATTGGCAGATTTCGGGTGGATCATCTTTGGCACGAAGATCATCGGAGAAACCTTGTTCATTCTTCAAGTGGAGCCTAGTGGAGTCGCGTGGACTACTACCCGGAGCTTTATGAAGAGAAGGACACGGTGTACAAAGATTGTAGCTCCTTTCTCTTTCTATAGTTAATTATATCATCATTGTTAAACCCTATTATTCTAGTTAAGATCTTGGTTAGTATTCGTTAGCATCCAAAAATTTGAAAATTGCATATGTGATGCTCGTTTTAACCCCATCGTGGTGCTAGCGTACACTTTCATGGTATTAGAGCCAAGCTAGAACATTAGGGAAGGTCTTTACGACGTTAAAGTGTTCGATCGATCTTTGAAACCCAATTTTCATCAAGTTTCTGTCGATTTTTCAAAAGTTGGAATTTTTCATATTAAAAATATATAGAAAATCGTGCAGGGTATCAAGCGGAGCCCCAAGAAAATTGAGAAGCCAATTCCTTTAAAAGGCCGTGGAACCGCGGCCAAACCCCTGGTTTGGCCATTGTTCCACCGCTTCTTTGTGGCTTTGTAGCATCAATTCTCTTGTGCCGCTCCACTTTGTGATTTTGCGCTCTCTGGGTATTTTTTATTAGACTCAAGTTGTTGAGGTCTCTGGATTTATGGGTGTTCGATAAATCGATCGAAATGTTTAACGTCATATAGATCTTGATGATATGTGATACAATTGTTAGAATCCGGAATAATTAGTTTTGTGAAAAATAGTTAGTATATTGTAAATCTAGCCGTTTAGTCTCGTTTGATCGATTGCCACGGAGTTTTGATTCGGATCAAAACTCCGTCGCAATTGTGTATAGTACGCGATCACTTAGTCGGGAATCTTGTTGAATTATTCGATAGCTTATGGAAAAGAGTTTTCAATTTGAGACTAAAATGCAAGATTTATAAGTTAGGCATGAAATCCGGAATATGAGATATTCCGGGTTTATGATGTCTAAGGATATGCGGATTCTAATTATTGTATTTTTTCATTTCTTTTCTGCGACCGTAGGTGTAATGCGTAGGGTATCCCAAATCTCGTTGCTATATGTCAACGGAATTTGGGATACGCGTATTTACTTACGTAGATGACATGTGATGTTATGTGTTGTTGTGATATGTCATATTGGATCGTCGTGAATGAATAGCCGGGGTTTTTATGTGAGATGAGAGTTTTACAATTTTCATTCATGTAAAATTTGTATGTAATATTCTTTTATTGGGACACTTCCGGATTGAGAATGATGTTACTACTGATGTATATTATTTACTTTTCCATATTAGGATAGACCCAGTGGGACACCATCTCGAGGAGTCGAGACCGGGTCTTCTAACTCTAGAATTGGCAGGGTTGCTTACCGCTCTCGTAGGGATCTAGGGATGTGAATTTGGCTATTCATCGCGACCGTGGAATTTGTGTCTTTCATTATTGGCTTAATTTAAAATACGGACCTCCTAATATATCCAATATTTCATATATTGATTTCGGCTGCTTGGTTCTGTGATGTGATCATATAACTGCGTGAGACGAATACTTTATATATATGATATATAATAAACGTTACTTATGTTTTGCACTCGCGCTAGTCCAGCCCCCGCTTTGCCGTTAGTTAAGTAACCTAACGGTACATGACGGGGCCCCGTGGCGAATGCGGATGGCATAACCGTACGTTCTATTTTCGTTTCATTTTCTGTGATGTTTAGGAAATATTAAATGATGGGACTTCATTAATGAGATTAATGAAAAGAAAAGAAACCTAAAGATATTGTAGAATCAAGAGTTTTTAAAAAGGCAGCTCTAGTTCTTGCTTTACACAGTGGTATTCCTTGATGAATATACAACACCTCATTCGATGAGGAAAGAGCCGAGATCCCTTCACCGGGAGTGACCTCTTTAGCAAAACTAGCAAATACTACAACCCACTCGGTTTATCATCATAACTTCTGTAGTTCTTGCTTTGCATAGTGATATTCCTTGATGAATATCCAGTACCTCATTCGATGAGGAAAGAGCCGAGATCCCTTCACCGGGAGTGACCTCTTTAGCAAAAGCTAGTAAAATCTATTCGGTTTGTTTTTGAAAACTTCTCGATTTTAAAAGCGGAGATTAAACCACTCATTTTCAAATCACTAGATTCTACAATGATATCAAGTTCATTACGTTAAAAGTTTTCTTAAAAACTAGCTATAGCCCTCCGTCATTTCAGATAAGTACTATTTAGTATTCGTGCTACGTTTGTTGGCCTTCGTCAAGGCGTAGTGTGCGATAACTGATTAGTGCTTATCTACCGCATGTGATGCGATTGGATTAGGCTAGTCGTGCGACTTTGTTGGCCTTCGTCAAGGGTCGTGCGGGTCGGTTTAATTCAATCAAGAAATGAACGGGTTGAACTTGACTAGCGCCCTATGGTTTGTTGGCCTTCGTCAAGGTCATAGGAAGTTAGGGGTAAAAACAATTATTGGAATTTCAAGTGTTGGAATTTGCAATGAGATTGCATACCTTCTATATGATAGTTGGATCCCGATACCCACTGCGAGTAAGAGTTACTCCTGAGAGAGTTTTGCACTTTACAATTAGTTGATCCATTAGGTGTCTAAGAAAGGTGTTAACGGGGTGACGCCCCTGTGGAAACGAGCTTATTTAATTAGTTCCATGTGAAAACATGAGGAGACTCCCACGGAGTACCAATACCTGCCTGGCTGAACAATTGGCGAACTTGTAGGGTGTAATTAATCCCGGTTAATCTTACCTTTTAGGGTTTGAAGGAAGATTTGATAAAAACAGTGGGAACCATCCTGATTAGATAAAATAATAACCAATCTAATCTTGCAAAGAGCTCACGCAAACTGATTATCCTTCTCTCTGTCCTGGTAGCGACCAATGTCATGCCTTAATCAAGATAATAATATGGATGTATTGACCGAACCCGCTTATTATACTGGGCTAGGTTCTGCTCTATCTTATGATTGTCATAAGTCTGAGCAAGGAATAGGGGAATATCCGGATTTCCACGCCACCTAAACGAAGAAAAAGAATGTTGATGCATCGTCTTCGGGTGTGTTCGTTACCTAGAACTGTTTCTCAGTTAACTCTACGTCCTGGGTATTTGATACCGAATCAGGTCCCACGTATGTAATTTTTTACATGGGCTATAGAGAGGTAGAGAACTGGGAAAGGGTGATATGTCTGTAGTAGTACTGTTGGGATATCTACAACGGCAGCAAGATTTCGGATGGCATCTTCCATGCCAATTTCAAATTTTGCCATTATATATAACCCTAAACCTAGGATGTTAACTAGAGAATCAAACCAAACAAGCATGTTAACACCTTAACATCTAAGAGTTAGGGATTACAACCTTTGTAGTCCGTTTCTTCACTTCATAAGCTCCGTGTTGAAGTCCCTTCGCTGCGATCATTAAGTACCCGGACTCTAGAGAGGCTCCATGAAGAGAAAGATGTAACCTTGCTTCCAATCTTCAAGAACTAAGATGATCTACCTTGAAGAATCTCAAATCCAAGCTCTTGCTTCACTAATCAAGTATTAGTAAAGCAAACACCCTAATCTAAGTGGCTAAAATAGATGAGGATGATGAAGTAGGAATTATGCTCTCTTTTGTTTTCAATTTCTCACAAAAATCCATCACAAAATGAAAAGCTAGAAAGCTTTTCCAAGAAAGGAGGAAGAAGAAGAATTTCTTTTGTGATGAATAATGAATTATTGTTGAGGTTAGAAATGCAACCTATGGTTAAGTGTGACATGCTTAACCCTTGTAGAGACTTTACCATGGGTTAAGGTTTGGGTTGGGTTAACAAATATCTCTCCAAAATATCAAAGAAAAATGGACAAAGTCAAATCTTCAAGAAGCTTCCTCAAAGCTCATCCAAAACCCTAATCTAAAAGCTTAACCCTAATCCAAACCTTAACATGGTTAAATCTCAAAACCTTTGTTGTATTTATAACCCTAACATGTTACAATATTATATATCACATATATAATATATATAGTAACAAAATAAAATAATACAATTAACATATATCACATATATATCAATATATTATTCAAGTGAGAAAAAGAATCTTTAAAGCGAGCTTATATTAGTTAATGTAACGTAATATATCACATATAATTATACATTAAATTATCGAATCAACACTTGATCTAATAATCCAGCCATTTACATATAACTGACTAATATAACAAGTATCAGTTCATCGAATTAACACTTGTTCCGATGACCCGGCTATATCTCATATATCCGACTGATATCACATATCGCGAGAATCTAGTACGGTATCACATACACGTATTATTCTCGGTCCCGCACATATCACATATGTGCTCCTACTCCGTTTTGCCTGAGCCAGGAAAGCTCTGTGTAGGACTCTAAAGAATCGTCAATACGTCGGCAGTAAGTGATGATCATATCAAACACCCACAAGCTGCAAGCGGTAAGCTAAACGTAACAGCCACCCAGGTATTGAGTGATCAGAAGATCAACAAGCAAGCCTGTACATTCTCCTGTGAATCCAATCAGTAACACTCCCGTACAGTCCGGTCTCTTCGTCTGATATGTCGTATATCTAGTCTAGGGGTGGTAAACGTCAGACCCCAATAACTGATAAGTCGTGTCGATATGAGGTCCATAACAGTTCGAGAAACAACTGATAACATTTACCAGTAAATCTCAGCAACCTTGGCCAGGGATTTCCAGTTATAGCCAATCGAACACAGCGCAGCATCAACTCCCAATACCGGGAGAGACGAAACCCCTCCAATCGCTCATTGCCTCCATGTGATTCGGGACTGTACCCAAAAGCCACCATTTTGCACGTTCTCTTGAACGTGGTAAGGTGGAAATCAAAATACAGTGGGAATCATACAAGACTCTATGACGATCTCGGGTCTACAGACTAACCTGTACCAGTGTCACCAGAGAACTGCCATCTGATGTAAGGTATAATACCATCTGGGAGTTCTCGGCGAGTCCGTCCAGTGTACCCAGTCCCCACTGAGCACCCGTATACTGTCTCTGATGTCAAACACCAATGGATATGGGACCATCCATCGCCCATCTACATAGGTCGAGAAGCTATACGCTAGTCTACTCTGGTATATTGATGCCCTGTCTCGATACACCTACGACTAGGAACATTTGAAGGATATACTTAGCGACTACACTGTCCCTACTAGTATAATCTGCATCATAGTCCTGGTAGTCAAGTACTCATCCTAAGGGCTTTATCAACATGTAACATAGAGACAATCAGAGTACATGTTAAGATAAAGAGCAACCAGATAGCATACTATCATGTCGAGCAAGAAAGTCCTCCATATATATGTCCAAGCATCCACTACAATATACATCATATGTACAGTAATGGCCTCTAAGGCATACATATCACTAACAGTACGGAATGGTGCAATTGTTGTAGCCAAAGCAGTTGGCGAATATCACCTTGTATTACCAAGTGGTAACACAATGATTCTGAGCGACTGTTATTTCGTACAAAAAATATTGTGAATGTTTTCCTGAATCAAGTGTTGATTGGGTATGGTACGTTGTATAACTGTATAAACGTTCTAAATCAAACTACAGTTCTATGTGTACAAAACACACACAAGAGGAACCGTTCAGAAATGAACGAAATCTTCTTGTGGCATTGTAGACTAGGTCATATCAATGCGACAAGGCTGGCAGAGTTGTATAAGGATGCATATTTGAATCCGTTCGAATTTACATCTTATGAAACTTGCCAGTCATGTCTCAAAGGCTAGATGACCAAAACTCCGTTTACTGGACACGGAGAAAAAGCTACTGAACTCTTGGGACAGATACATAGTGATGTATGCGGTCCTATGTCTACACATTCCAGGAATGGTTCCTCGTACTTTATTATATTCACCGATGATCTCTCAAGATTCAGAAATGTGTTCCTGTTGAAACACAAATCTGAATCTTTTGAGAAATTCAAGGAATATAAATACGAAGTTGAGAACCAGACGAGTAAAAGTATTAACATCCTTCGATATGATCGGGGAGGAGAATACTTGAGCACGGAATACAGAGACTACTTAAAAGAGAATGAGATTCTTTCTCAGCTTACTCCTCCATATACACCACAGCACAATGGAGTTTCGGAGCGAAGGAATCGTACCCTATTAGATATGGTGCGCTCTATGATGAGTACTGCTGAGTTGCCTATTTCCTTTTGGGGTTATACACTTGAGATAGCTGCATTCCTATTGAATAGAGTTCCGACCAAATCCGTTGCCTACCACTCCATATGTGATATGGAATGAGAAGAAACCATCTCTTAAACGAGTTAAGATATGGGGTTGTCCGGCCTATGTTAAAAAGCAAAATCCGGACAAGCTCGAGATAAGGTCAGTTCTGTGCAAGTTTGTAGGATATCCCAAACAAACGCGAAGGAGTATCTTCTACCACACCGAGGAACAAAAAGTGTTTGTTTCTCGACATGCCACATTTTTAGAAAAGGAATTTTTTTGTGAAAGAAATCAGTGGCAATGAGGTAGAACTGGAAAAAGTTCCAGCAACACAAACCATTACTGACGATTTGGTGGAACCGGAGGATTCAATAGTCCCCAACGAATCTCAGCCACTCTGCAGATCTAGTAGGGTTCCTCATCCACCTGAGAGATACTATGGTTTTCTCATAGACGGTGGGAGCGAGGATTGCATCATGGAAGATAATGACCCAACTAGTTTTGAGCAGGCCATCACAAGTGGAGACTATGTGAAATGGCTGGATGCTATGCGATATGAGATGGAATCCATGTACACCAACAAAGTATGGACTTTGAATGTTGCTCCTGAAGGGGTAAAACCCATCGGGAGTAAGTGGATCTTGTGAAGATATTTGGTGTAGATGGAAAAGTTGAGACTTTCAAAGCTACACTTGTAGCAAAAGGTTTTCGTCAACGACCTGGTGTCGACTATAATGAAACCTTTTCTCCAGTGGCTATGCTTAAATCCATCAGGATCCTACTTGCTGTTGCTGCATACCATAACTACGAAATTTGGCAGATTGCACGTCAATACCGCTTTTCTAAATGGTGATTTAGAAGATAGCGTGTACATGACACAGCCAGAGGGCTTCGTAGACAGTGGGAGCAGCGGAAACGTGTGCAAGCTGCTTAAATCAATTTACGGATTAAAGCAGGCATCGCGGAGATGGAAGTTATCAAAGAGTTTGACTTCATCAAAAATGTAGATGAACCATGTATATATAAGTAGGTGGTAGAGAGTAAGGTCGTCTTTCTCGTATTGTACGTGAATGACATACTCTTGATAGGAAACGATGTTCCTATGCTACACTCGGTCAAGCTCTTCTTATCACACAAGTTCTCCATGAAAGATCTAAGTGATGCCTCCTACATCCTGGGATATAGATCTATAGAGATAGATCTAGACGGATGTTGGGATTGTCCCAATTCAAGTGCATTGACACCATACTAAAGAGGTTTAGTATGGAAGATTTTGAGCATGGTAATGTACCCGCTTGTTCAGGAATCACTCTCTCCAAAGAGATGTCTCCCAAGACTGATTTAGAGAGGGCTCACATGTAAGGGATATCCTATGCTTCGGCAGTCGGGTCAATCATGTATGTGATATTGTATACCAGACCGGATGTAGCTTACTCACTAGGTGTAGTGAGTAGGTATCAATCAGATCCAGGGAAGAAATACTGGATAGCTGTGAAGAACATTCTTAAGTACTTGAGAAGGACTAAATAGATGTTCTTGATGTATGGTAGCGGTGAACACCAGGTGGAGTCCTTTACCGATTCGAGCTTCCAGAGTGATAAGGACGATAGTAAGTCGGTCTCGGGTTTTGTCTTCACCCTCAGTGGAGAGACGGTATGTTGGAAGAGTTCCAAGCTATATACCGTGGCAGACTCGTTGATGGAGGCTGAATACATCGCTACCAACGATGCTGCCAAAGAGGCTGTCTGGATGAACATGTTCATAAGATGAACTTAGTGTGGTTCCTACCATTGAGTATCCAATACCTGTGTATTGTGATAACCATGGAGCTGTGGTTTTGGCCTAGGAACCCCGGTCCCATCAGCGATCTAGACACATTCTTAGGCGGTATCACCTGATCAGGGAGATAGTAGATCTCCGGGAGATCGAGATCAGGAGAGTTGACATTGAGGATAACACAGCAGATCCACTCACCAAGGCACTTCCTCAGATGCTAATCGAGAGACTTTCTGGGATGTTGGGTATGAGATATTACAACAACTGGACTTAGTGCAAGTAGGAGATTGTTAGTGATATGTATGCCCTAGAGCCTATTATTGTATGAAATAGTGGATGCTTGGACATATATATGGGGGACTTTCTTGCTCGATATGATAGTATGCTATCTGGTTTCCTTTATCTTAACATGTTCACTGGTATTATTATACCGTCTCTCATATACATGTTGATAAAACCCTTAGGATATTGGCTTGACTACCAGGACTATAATGTGGATCATACTACTGAGACCTGGGTAATCCACAAGCACATCCTTCAATTGTTCCTAGTCGAGGGTATATCGAGACAGGGCATCGATACACCAGAGTAGACTAGTGTATACGTTTCTTGACCCTGTATGGAGCAATGGTTGATCCCATATCCATTGGTGTTTGACATCAAAGATTGTACACAGGTGCTCATTAGAGAATGGATACACCGAACAGGACTCACCGAGAACTCCTAGTTGATATTATACCTATCGTCAGATAACAGTTCTCTGTGACACTGATACAGGTTAGTTTGTAGACCCGAGATTGTTACAGAGTCTTGTGTGGCTCCCACTGTGCTTTGATTTCTTCCCTACCACGGCTCAAAGGAGTCGTGCAAACAGGTAGATTTTGGGTACAGTCCCGAGTCACATGGAGGCAATGCGCGATAGGAGGGGTTTCATCTCTCCCGGTACTGGGAGTTGATGTTGCGCTATGCTCGATTGGATATAACAGTAAGTCCCTGGCCAGGGTTGTTAATGAGATTTACTGGTAGTACTATCAGTAGTTTCTCATACCGTTATTGTCACGACCCGAAATTTGGCACGTGACGGCCTTTAAACCACGTAACGTCTCAAGGCGTAACGTAATTCAAGTAAGCCGAAAACCCAGCAATCTAAACCATCAAAAGTACTAAGTGATAAGAACATTGTTAAAACTTTTGAAACCTCAAGTACAAATTCTTTAAAATCCAACTTTATTTCCTTTAAAATTTTGGCAGCACCTCTTTTGTAAAAACAAGCCCCCAAAAAGGGTACAACATAAATATAAGTAAAAGCATCTCCAAACGGGAGCAAATCCATGCCCAAAGGCGGAAAACAACCACCACAACAGATATACGACGCCGTAGCGAAGAAAAAGACGATATATGGTGAAACTGCATAAAAGACCGGCTCCAACAAGCACGACACCCAAGGTCACCAAAATAATATACAATATCGTCCTCACAACTCGTCTCTAAGTCAATACATGAAGTAGTAGATGGAGAGTACTGGATACAATGAATATACAACGAGCAATATCGGATAACCGCAAAACCCACCTATAGCAAAACTGCACCCAGTCAGCTGTAACGGTATCCGCTGCAAAAGATGATACGATAGGAAGAAGTGGCCCTGCCAACGACTGCTCTGAGGGACAACCTGCAAAACCCTGTGGTACAACGGGGGTGAGTTGCCAACTCGTGAATAGTAAATAACATATGCAGGTAATCGCAAGTATGCACGTACTGCGCGAATCTATCACATGCAAGCTAATAGCAATAAATGGCCATATGTTTGCAACAGTCATGAAAGGTACTCTATCAGGTACAACTAATACATGAAGCAATGCATATAAAATAAATGCGGAGTATGGGATAAAACATGTCATCCTCACGGAATCCTCATCGTGGCAGGACCAGTGTCCATCAAGACAATCTAAATCTCAAATTCCTCAAATCGGCCCTCAGAACGGCCCTCGTATCGGCCATAAAATCGGCCCTCATATCGACCATAAAATCGGTCCTCATAGCGACCATAATATCGGCCCTCAAATCCTGTAAGTCTCACGGAACCGGAGTGTCAAATATCGACACCCGAAAACACCATGAAAACTAGTGCCCAGCATCGACACATAAAAACTGATCTATCAGGCGTCGTCACCACGACTGGCCCTGATAGGTACGTATCATATGCTATCGAAACCCGAATGCCCAGTTTCGACACTCGAAATTCCACGTATCCATACGTAGATGACTCCGGTCAGTATCTCCGCGATCACCACCGAGTCCAATACTGTCATCGGTAAGGTAGTACTCCCCTGCTATCGCCATCATCTGCGACAATTGTCACGCCCCGCTTCCCAGAGTACGCTAAGATGGGCACGTGACATAGCCAACCATGCTACCTGTGGATAGGATATATCCTTCCACAGTCACATTACGGCTGTAGAGATATCAAGAACAATAATAAACTATCTAGCACATGTCCATAAGCCAGAATAAAACGAGTCAAGAATAAAATAATGCGGAAGCAAAAGATCCAATACAAGAATAACTGGAATGTATGTCCCATAATGCGGGCTCACATCAGGAATGAAAATACCAAAAGTAAAAGAACTAACTACTAGCAAGTCCTCACTGCTCAGCCTGCTGACTGAAATACTCCTGCTCGGCCTGCAGCAAAGGTAAAGAATCTGGGCAATGCAAAACCTAGACGTCAGTGCGTCATAATATCAAGAAATACTATAAACAGGGGTAGCATTACATGCAGGTATGATTATAAGCAAGAATATAACAAGAATATATAACAGTGAGTATGTCAGTATAAGTGACGTGCAGTGATATCTAAACTGTGCTACGGGGTTATCTATTCTAAAGTCTTCGAAACCAAATAATGTAATTCTCATCGTAACCCATCAGTGATTATTCCGTAACGTCCGGAAAAACGACAAACAATATGTAGGGTTCCTAGGCACTCTCAAGAGGTCTCACAAGGCATCAACCATGCCAATTTCAAATTTTTAGGGTGCCGAGAAAACCTAACACGGATCGTTGACTAGAAGTTTAGGCGAAAAACTAGTCTAGTTAACAACTTAACTAAAGGAGAGAGGCTACAACCTTTGTAGATCCGTTTCTCTACTTCCTAAGCTCCACGTAGGCGTCATCTCGCTGTCCTAGTTGGATCTCGGACTCTCGCATCGGCTTCATCATCGAAATGAGCGGAATAGGTCGTCGGCTTCGTGCCGAAGATGATCTACGTCGAGGTTGCACAAGTTCAAGCTCCAACTTCACCAAGTAGTGAAACTTGTGAAGAAAACACCCAAAACAACTTGGCAAGAGGTAGAGGGTGAAGAAATAGGAGGTGGGTTCACTTTAGAATTGGATTTTTCACTTTAGAACTCAAGATGCCATTGATGGCATCAAGCTTTCTCTCTTGAAGAAGAAGATCAAGAAGAAGAAAGAATATGATAAGTTATTTTAAAATGAAAAGAAAAACTAAACTTATCATAATGTGAACCATAGTTAAGTGTAGAGAATTGACTAAGGTTAGAAGAATGGTTAGGGTTTAGTGTGAAGACAAAATGGTCACAAAGTCAAAGCTTCATGAAGCTTCAACAATGTTCAAGAATGAAAGCAACCATTTTGTATTCTTATCCCATTCTTTTTCCAAAAATGAATAAATAAAAGAATGGATAAATAAAAACCCTAATCACTTTCTTAACCTAGGTTTAATTCTATACACTTAACCAAATGAGCAAGCATCATCTAACATGATACAAACATGTGCACAAAAGTATATCACATATACAATTTGCACATCAAGTGAGAAAATCCATTTAAAGTGAACCAATACTAGTTAATGCAAAGTAATATATCAAATATATAATTATACATTAAATCAACACTTGATTTAACGATCCGGTGATATCGCATATAACCGACTAGTATCCGGCTTATCGAATCAATCCTTGATTCAATATCTAGGTTATATCGAATACAACCAATCGATACATCCGTCGCGAGAATGGAATACGGTATCACATACACGCATTATTCTCGGTCCTGCACATATCTCATATGCGCTCCTATTTCGTTTCGCTTGAGCTAGGAAACCTCTGTGTAGGACTCTAAAGACTCGTCAATACGCCGGTAGCAGATGATTATCATATCAAGCACCCACAAGCCGCACGCGGTCTGCTAAACGTAACGGCCATCCGGGTATTGAGCGATCAGAAGATCGACGAGCTAGCCCGCTCACACTCCTGTGAATCCAACCAGTAACACTTACCATACAGTCCGGTCTGTTCGTCTGATATGTCGTATATCAAGTCTAGGGGTGGTAAACGTCAGACCCCAATAACCGATAAGTCGTGCCGATATGAGGCTCATAACGGGTCGAGAAACTACTGGTAACACTTACCAGCAAATCTCTGATCAGCCCTGGCCAGGGACTTCCCTGTTACGGCCAATCGAGCACAGCGCAACATCAACTCCCAATACCGGGAGAGACGAAACCCCTCCTATCGCTCATTGCCTCCATGTGACTCGAGACTGTACCCAAAGACCACCGTTTTGCATGCCCTCATGGACGTGGTAAGGTAGAGATCAAAGCATAGTGGGAATCACACAAGACTCTATGACGATCTCGGGTCTACAGATTAACCTGTACAAGTGTCACCTGATAACTGCCATCTGACGTGAGGTATAATACCATCTGGGAGTTCTCGGCGAGTCCGTCCAGTGTACCCAGTCTCCACTGAGCACCCGTATACCATCTCTGATGTCAAACACCAATGGATATGGGATCATCCATCGCCCATCTCATGGGTCGAGAAGCGTATACGCTAGTCTACACTGGTATATCGATGCCCCGTCTCGATACACCCACGACTAGGGACCTTGAAGGATGTACCTATGGACTACCATGTCCCCACTAGTATGATCTTCATCATAATCCACGTAGTCAAGTACACATCCTAAGGGCTTTATCAACATGTAACTATAAGACAGTTTAAAGAGACTAGTGTACATGTTAAGATAAAGAGTAACCAGATAGCATACTATCATATCGAGCAAGAAAGTCATCTCTATATATATCCAAGCATCCAATATAATATACATCATCTGTACAATACTGGCCTCTAGGGCATACATACAACTAACAATCTCCCACTTACACTAGGGCCAGCTGCTGTAGTATCGCATACCGAGCATCCCGAAGAGTCTCTCAAACTGTATCTGGGGAATGGCCTTCGTGAGTGGATCCGCCGTGTTGTTCTTCGTGTCAACCCTCCTGACCTCGATCTCCCGGCGATCAACTATCTCCCGGATCAGGTGATACCGCCTCAGAATATGCCTGGACCGCTGATGGGACCTGGGTTCCTTGGCCAAAGCCACTGCTCCATTGTTATCGCAATACAAAGGTATTGGATGCTCAATGGATGGAACCACTCCAAGTTCAGCAATGAACTTCTTGATCCAGACGGCCTCTTTGGCAGCATCGTTGGCAGCGATGTATTTAGCCTCCATCGTCGAGTCTGCCACGGTTTCCTGCTTGGAACTCTTCCAGCTAACCGCCCCTCCGTAAAGGGTAAAGACAAAGCCCGACTGCGACTTAGAGTCGTCCTTATCACTCTGGAAGCTCGAATCGGTAAAGGACTCCACTTGGAGTTCTCCGTTACCATACACCAAGAGCATCTCTTTAGTCCTTCGCAAGTACTTGAGAATGCTCTTCACAGCTGTCCAGTGATTCTCTCCAGGATCAGCTTGATACCTGCTCACTACACTTAGTGAGTATGCAACATCGGGTCTGGTACATAGCATCGCATACATGATAGAGCCTACTGCCGAAGCATAGGGTATCCCTTGCATGCGAGCTCTCTCCAAATCAGTCTTGGGAGACATCTCTTTGGATAGAGTGACTCCAGAGATCGTGGGTAAGTTCCCACGCTTGGATTCTTCCATACTAAACCTCTTTAGTATGGTGTCAATGTACCTGGATTGGGACAATCCCAATCTCCGTTTGGATCTATCTCTATAGATCCTAATTCCCAATATGCAGGAGGCATCACCAAGATCTTTCATTGAGAATCTTTGTGCTAAGAAGAGCTTGACCGCTTGCAGCATAGGAATATCATTTCCTATCAAGAGTATGTCGTCCACGTACAATACGAGGAAGACAACCTTACTCTCTGCTACCTTCTTGTAGATACAAGGTTCATCTGGGTTTTTGACGAAATCAAACTCTTTGATAACTACGTCAAAGCAGATGTTCCAACTCCGCGATGCTTGCTTTAATCCATAAATGGATTTAAGCAGCTTGCACACCTTCCCGCTGCTCCTACTGTCTACGAAGCCCTCTGGCTGAGTCATGTACACGCACTCTTCTAAATCACCGTTAAGAAAGGCGGTCTTAACATCCATTTGCCAGATTTCGTAATCATGATATGCAGCGATGGCAAGCATGATCCGGATGGATTTAAGCATAGCCACTGGAGAAAAGGTTTCGTCATAGTCCACACCTGGTCTTTGGCGAAAACCTTTTGCAACAAGTCTAGCTTTGAAAGTCTCCACTTTCCCATCTACACCAAGTTTCTTCTTGAAGATTCACTTGCTCCTAATGGGTTTTACCCCTTCAGGAGCAACTTCCAAAGTCCATACTTTGTTGGTGTACATGGATTCCATCTCAGACCGCATAGCATCCAGCCATTTCACTGAGTCCCTACTCGTGATGGCCTGCTCGAAGCTAGTTGGGTCATCATCCTCCATGATGCAATCCTCGCTTCCACCGTCAATGAGAAAACCGTAGTATCTCTCAGGTGGACGAGATACCCTACTAGATCGGCGGAGAGGCTGGGGTTCGTCGAGTTCTACTGAATCCTCTGGTTCTACCAAGTCTTCTGTTGCAGTTTGTGTTGCTGGAACCTCTTCCAGTTCTATCTCAATGCCACTAATCTGTTTCATAAGAAAACATTTTTCTAAGAAAGTGGCATGTCGAGAAACAAACACCTTTTGTTCCTCAGGGTGGTAGAAGATATACCCTTGTGAATTTTTGGGATATCCTACAAACTTACATAAGACAGATCTTGCCTCGAGTTTGTCCGGATTTTGTCTTTTGATATAGGCTGGACAACCCCATATCTTAACTACTTAAGAGATGGTCTCTTCCCTTTCCATATCTCATATGGAGTGGTAGGCACTGATTTGGTAGGAACCATATTCAATAGGTGTATGGCTGTCTCAAGCGCATACCCCCAGAAGGAAATAGGTAACTTAGCTGTACTCATCATTGAACGCACCATATCTAATAGGGTGCGATTCCTTCGTTCCGATACACCGTTGTGCTGTGGTGTATAAGGTGGAGTAAGCTGAGAGAGAATCCCATTCTCTTTTAGATAATCTTGGAACTCATTGCTCAAGTATTCTCCTCCTCGATCAGATCGAAGGATCTTAATACTTTTGCCCGTTTGGTTCTCTACTTCGTGCTTATATTCTCTGAATTTCTCAAAAGCTTCAGACTTGTGTTTCAATAGGAACACATGCCCGTATCTAGAGAGATCGTCAGTGAATGTAATGAAGTAGGAAGAACCATTCCTGGCAAGGATAGACATGGGACCGCATACATCACTATGTACCAGTCCTAAGAGTTCAGTAACTCTTTCTCCGTGTCCACTAAACGGAGCTTTGGTCATTTTTCCTTTGAGACATGAATGGCAAGTATCATAAGATGATAATTCGAATGGATTCAAATAACCATCCTTATGTAACTTAGCCAGTCGTGTCGCATTGATATGACCACGTCTACAATGCCACAAGAAGGATTCGTTCATTTCTGAACTTTTCCTCTTGTGTGTGTTTTGTATATTGAGGACTGTATTTTGATTTAGAATGAATATGCCATTATGTAGCGAGCCTGATGCAATCAACTTTTGATCTAGGAATATGTTCATAACATTATCCTTACTACAAAATTATATCCTTCTTTACTCAATAAAGAAACTGATATAATGTTGCACATCATGTTTGGTATATAATAGCACTCATTCAGAATTATTGTATCACCACTTGGTAATACTAGGTGATATTCGCCAACTGCTTTGGCTGCAACATTTGCACTGTTCCCTACTTGAACGGAATGATCACCTTTTCCCAGTTCTCTACCTTTTCACAGCCCATATAACATCTTACATATGTGGGATCCTGATCCGGTATCTAATACCCAGGACGTAGGGTGAACTGAGAAACAGTTCTCAATGACAAACACACCCGAAGATGATGCATCAACATGCATGTTCTCCGTTTGGGCGGTGTGAGAATCCATATATTCTCCTGTTTCCTGTTCATTCTTATAACACTTATAAGATAGAACGGGTCCAACGTTCCCCTGCACAGTATAACATGCGGGTTCGGTCAATACATCCATATTATTATCTTGATTAAGGCATGAAATGGTCGCTACCTGGAGAGAGAGAGAAGAAAACACTTTAGCGTATGCTCGTGCAAGATCAGATTGGTTATTATCTTATCTAATCAGGATGGCTCCCACTGGTTTTTATCAAATCTTCCTTCAAACCTTAAAAGGAAAGACTAGCCGGGATTAATTACACACTACAAGTTCGCCAATCTTTCAGCCAAGCCAGTGTCGGTACTTTGAGGGAGGTCCCCCGTGCTTTCGCACAAACCTAATTAATGTAAAACTCGTTTTTCCAGAGGCGTAACCTCGTTAACACCTTTCTAGACACCTACTTGATCAGCTAATTGTAATGTGTAAAACTCTCCCAGGAGTAACTCTTACTCGCAGTGGGTATCGGGATCCAACTATCTCATAGAAGGTATGCAATCTCATTGCAAATTTCAACACTTGAAATTCCCGATAATATTTTACCCCTAGTGTTCTATGACCTTGACGAATGCCAAACAACCCATAGTCCACTAGTCAAGTTCAACCCGTACATTTCTTGATTGAATTAAACCCACCCGCACGACCCTTGACGAATGCCAAACAACGCCGTACGAATACCCTAATCCAATATGCATCATATGCATAAGCAGATAAATACTAGTTAGCTACCGTACACTACGCCTTGACGAATGCCAAACTACCGTAGCACGAATACTAAGTAGTACTTATCTGAAATGACGGAGGGCTACGCAGGTTTTCATAAAACCATGAGCGTAATGAACTTGATATCGTTGTAGAATCAAATGAAGTTTTGAAATGGAGTGATTTTGAGGCTTTTCCAGTTTTGCTAAAGGGGTCACTCCCGGTGAAGGGATCGTCGGCCCTTTCCTCGTCGAATGAGGTGCGGGATATATCATATATATCACTGTGCAAAGCAAAAACTCTTAAAAGCAATCAAAGCCAAACCGAGTGTGTAGCATCTGCCAGTTACTGCTAAAGGAGTCACTCCCGGTGAAGGGATCTCGGTCCTTTCCTCATCGAATAAGGTGCAGGGTATATCATATATACCGCTATGCAAAGCAAGAACTGTAGCTACCTGTTTTGTTTAAAATTTGATTCTACAACATCTTAGGTTTATTTTCTTTCATTAATCTCATTAATGAAGTCCCATCATTTAAGTACCTAAACATCACAGATAAATACGACGTACACTTATGCCATCCGCATTCGCCTGGATGTCCCCTCGTGCACCGTTAGGTTAGGTAACTAACGACAGAGCAGGGCAGGGCTAGCGCGGGTGTAAAACATAAGTAACGTCTATATAATATATCATATATACTGTATACTGTATCTATCACAGAACATCACATGATCACATCACAGATAAAGCAGCAGAAGTAACATATGAAATATTGGACATACTAGGACGTCCATGTTTTCAATACGAGCCAGTATAAAACACGGATTCCACGGTCGTGATGAATAGCCAATCCCACACCCCTAGACCCCTACGAGAGCGGCAAACAACCCTGCCAATTCTAGGGTTAGGAGACCCGGACTCGACTCCTCGAGTTGGTCTCCCACTGGACCCCAGAACCCGGTTACTTGTGCTCCCCTCCTTGGGTCTATCCTAATGCGGAAAAGTAAATAATATACAAAAGGTGACGACTTCCGCTACCTGGAAGTGCCCCAAATAAAAGAATATTACATACAAGTTTTTACATGAATGAAAATGAAAAACACTCATCTCACATAAAAACCCCCGGCTATTCAAACACGACAATCCAATATGACATATCCAGCAACACATAACATCACATGTCATCAACGTAAGTAAATATGCGCATCCCAATTGTCGTTGACATATAGCAACGAAACCGGCGATATCACATATTACACTTACGGTCACAGAAAAGAAAGTGTAAAACTACAACAGTTGGAATCCGCAATCCTTTTAGACATCACATGCCTAATCAAATGAAATACTTAGACATCACATGCCTAACAGTTATAAACCCCGCATTTTAGTCCCATTATCGAAAACTCTTTTCAATATGAAGTGAGACTAAACCGCTAGATTTATAACGTTCATTCAGTTATCTCATAACTGTTTGTGAATTCCAATTATTGTATCCCATTCCGGATAAATAGAATATATTAAACTTTCCGATCAAACATTCGAACACCCAAGTTTTCCCGAAACCGTTCAACACATGAAATAGGTTCAAAGACATTCACTTCATGCCTCAGTACCAACGGTCCAGCCGTAGAAGGGTCAAGCCAACGCCTCACATGTGGCACGCCGTACTGCCCCAAACCCGAAGGTTCAAAGGGCAGTTCAAGAAGGCCACATAATCGAGTTAAGGTTTGTTGTCTTCTAGAGGGACCATCGCGTTACTTGCACTACTCAGAACGTCTTTAAACCATAGAAAGATCCAACACTTGGAAATATTCCGGCAGGGGAAAAGTTGGGTATTTTCATCCGGTCGAACTTTTTAACATATTCTTAAAATATCCAAAAAACACATAGACGAAATTTGATAATCCGATCGAACTATCGAAGCTCCAAAACAACCCCAGAAAATGCAACTCTTGAATAAATTTTAAAAATTCCCAGGAAAACCAGCACTATCAATTAGGAGTTACTGTATAAAATTTATTGAATAAGGAGGCCGAAGGACCGCGGAACCGCCGCACGAGCCATGCTCGTGCCGCGGAACCGCGGCGGTTTGATGGAGTTAGGCACACGAAATTCACAGTAACTCTTAAAAACACCTGCTGATTTTTCTGCATATTTTTAATATTGAAAAATCCCGATTTTTAAAAATTGGACAGAGAGCATTTTGTGAGTTAGGGTTTCGGTTCGTTCGGGTTTCAAACGTCTTCTAGACTTCGCCTAATACTCTAGCTAGGCTCTGATACCACTGTAGGGTTCCTAGGCACTCTCAAGAGGTCTCACAAGGCATCAACCATGCCAATTTCAAATTTTTTGGTTGCCGAGAAAACGTAACACGGATCGTTGACTAGAAGTTTAGGCGAAAAACTAGTCTAGTTAACAACTTAACTAAAGGAGAGAGGCTACAACCTTTGTAGATCCGTTTCTCCACTTCCTAAGCTCCATGTAGGCGTCCTCTCGCTGTCCTAGTTGGATCTCGGACTCTCGCATCGGCTTCATCGTCGAAATGAGCGGAATAGGTCGTCGGCTTCGTGCCGAAGATGATCTACGTCGAGGTTGCACAAGTTCAAGCTCCAACTTCACCAAGTAGTGAAACTTGTGAAGAAAACACCCAAAAAAACTTGGCAAGAGGTAGAGGGTGAAGAAATAGGAGGTGGGTTCACTTTAGAATTGGATTTTTCACTTTAGAACTCAAGATGCCATTGATGGCATCAAGCTTTCTCTCTTGAAGAAGAAGATCAAGAAGAAGAAAGAATATGATAAGTTATTTTAAAATGAAAAGAAAAACTAAACTTATCATAATGTGAACCATAGTTAAGTGTAGAGAATTGACTAAGGTTAGAAGAATGGTTAGGGTTTAGTGTGAAGACAAAATGGTCACAAAGTCAAAGCTTCATGAAGCTTCAACAATGTTCAAGAATGAAAGCAACCATTTTGTATTCTTATCCCATTCTTTTTCCAAAAATGAATAAATAAAAGAATGGATAAATAAAAACCCTAATCACTTTCTTAACCTAGGTTTAATTCTATACACTTAACCAAATGAGCAAGCATCATCTAACATGATACAAACATGTGCACAAAAGTATATCACATATACAATTTGCACATCAAGTGAGAAAATCCATTTAAAGTGAACCAATACTAGTTAATGCAAAGTAATATATCAAATATATAATTATACATTAAATCATTAAATCAACACTTGATTTAACGATCCGGTCATATCGCATATAACCGACTAGTATCCAATGTATCGGCTTATCGAATCAATCTTTGATTCGATATCTAGGTTATATCGAATACAACTAATCGATACATCCATCGCGAGAATGGAATACCGTATCACATACACGCATTATTCTCGGTCCTGCACATATCTCATATGCGCTCCTATTTCGTTTCGCTTGAGCCAGGAAACCTCTGTGTAGGACTCTAAAGACTCGTCAATACGCCGGTAGCAGATGATGATCATATCAAGCACCCACAAGCCGCAAGCGGTCTGCTAAACGTAACGGCCATCCGGGTATTGAGCGATCAGAAGATCGACGAGCTAGCCCGCTCACACTCCTGTGGATCCAACCAGTAACACTTACCATACAGTCCGGTCTGTTCGTCTGATATGTCGCATATCAAGTCTAGGGGTGGTAAACGTCAGACCCCAATAACCGATAAGTCGTGCCGATATGAGGCTCATAACGGGTCGAGAAACTACTGGTAACACTTACCAGCAAATCTCTGATCAGCCCTGGCCAGGGACTTCCCTGTTATGGCCAATCGAGCACAGTGCAACATCAACTCCCAATACCGGGAGAGACGAAACCCCTCCTATCGCTCATTGCCTCCATGTGACTCGAGACTGTACCCAAAGACCACCGTTTTGCACGCCCTCATGGACGTGGTAAGATGGAGATCAAAGCATAGTGGGAATCACACAAGACACTATGACGATCTCGGGTCTACAGACTAACCTGTACAAGTGTCACCTGAGAACTGCCATCTGACGTGAGGTATAATACCATCTGGGAGTTCTCGGCGAGTCCGTCCAGTGTACCCAGTCTCCACTGAGCACCCGTATACCATCTCTGATGTCAAACACCAATGGATATGGGATCATCCATCGCCCATCTCATGGGTCGAGAAGCGTATACGCTAGTCTACACTGGTATATCGATGCCCCGTCTCGATACACCCACGACTAGGGACCTTGAAGGATGTACCTATGGACTACCATGTCCCCACTAGTATGATCTTCATCATAATCCACGTAGTCAAGTACACATCCTAAGGGCTTTATCAACATGTAACTATAAGACAGTTTAAAGAGACTAGTGTACATGTTAAGATAAAGAGTAACCAGATAGCATACTATCATATCGAGCTAGAAAGTCATCTCTATATATGTCCAAGCATCCAATATAATATACATCATCTGTACAATACTGGCCTCTAGGGCATACATACAACTAACACAATAGGTATTCCGTAACGCCCGGAAAAACGGCAAACAATAGATATTCCGTAACGCCCGGAAAAACGACAAACAATAGGATGGCCCTTAGAGTTACGTTCGGTTACATTCCTGATTTCCCCATACCCCCAAGTTATATATGTCAAGTCAGGTATTAATAAATCTGGAGTTAATACCAACACAGGATCAAGCAGGTATAGGTTTGTCTGGCTAGACAACAGGAAATGTCCGTAGGGACAACATGTCAGGTTTGTTGGTATTAGTAACAGGATCAGGTAACAGAGAAAGCCATGGTACCTCAAGTCAAGTCAGGTAGTATATAGGTATCATGTCATGTTAAGAAGTGTACGATACCATGTCGTGTAAAGTAGTAGGGGTATCAAGTCATGTCGGGGGTGCATAAGTAACAAGTGGGTGCTCATAATCAAACTATAATAAGCATGGGTATACAAAACAAGTATGGGGTACTGATGGAACAATAAAATGGACATTGTGATGTTATATGCAAATAAGTACAGATTAAAGCATATGGATGCACAGTTATCGATTTGGGTTAAGAGAATAGTTCCAACATTAATTAAATACAGTTTATCGAATATGGAATGTTAAAATCACATTAATATGTATTAAATGATCTAGGGATGCAATTGAATATATATTAGGCTAGATGTATGCAAACGAGGGTCCAATAGGGTACAAACTATTAAAGGGTACTATGGGCTGTGCAAATAATTATTATGTGATTTAAATATGGACGTGGATACTACGTATTGTAAACTAAAATGCAACATGATATGTTCAAGTTCTAGATCTAAAATGATATAATGGAACATCGAATGTTAAAATGAAACATGTGACATTAGATTAAATCTATAGGTTTGACATGTAATTAAATAAGTATAAAAATAATATGAATAGCATGTAGCAAGTTTTACTTGCCTCGACGGATCCAGAAATGGGTATATGGAACGTCACACGTCGGCGGAAAAAGTCGCGACGGGCGCACGGCACACGGAACGAATCCAAACAACGTACAAGGGGATCACACGGGTCAGGTACGCTTGCTGGGTCGTCGGGATCGTCGACGGCACGGCCGGATTCCGGCAAACTACAGAAAACAAGAATTCAAGAAATGAAGAAAAATAAAGAAGAGGAGGAAGAAGAAGAGATAAGGAGTGAGGCTAACTGGAATTATGCACTGGGTCAGAGAGACGAGCTGGCGGTGTCGGCGAGATCAGCGGCGGTGAGGTGCGCCGGTGAAAGGATTTTGAGGAGTTAGGGTTAGGTTATGGTTTCGGCTAGGGTTTCTTGGTGCAAGGTTGGTGCAGGGAAGGAGAACAGATGAGATAGGGAGAGAATAAGTGGTGTGGTGATGATGACGACGGGGTACGGTCGTCGACGAGGTCTCGAGGTTGAGGGCAAGGTCGGGTGTGCAGGGTTTCTTGAGTGCTCGGGAAGGAGGAGAGATAGGAGGAAGAAGAGAAGATGGAGGTGACGAGGGTGTGGGAATGGTCGACGAGGTGATGGGATCGAGGAAAAAATGAGAGAAGGCGGCAGAGTTTTAGGGTTAGGGTTGCGTGGGGATCTCGTGGGCGAAGCGGGGTTTTAAAAATAAGAAGACACGAGGAAGAAGGGAGGTGACGGTAGCGAGAGAAGGAGGGTGACGGGAATCGAGGAGTGTACAGTGTCGCGAGAGGAGAGAGAAAGAAGAGAGAGAGAGAGAGACAGAAAGCAGAAAGAGACGTGCAATTATCTGTTAAAAAATTCAAAAGGTTAATATTATATAAATAGTAAGAGAGATGGAGAGATCTGCTGTTACATTTGGTGACACAAAATATTTCTTTAGTTAGAAAAACTTTTGAATGAAATAAGAATATAATATTATAATATTAGTCCGTTTTGAAATTTTGGCAAATACAAATTTACTCTAAAACACGCCCGGGTAGGGTCTAAAATTCCGGTTTTAAAATATGAAAAATATATGCGACTTTCAAAATCCACAATGAATGATCTGGTAATGAAAAAGCATACCCCCAAGAACGGATGCACGTACATGCGCGTAGCTATCCAAACACGCCCGTTTCACTGAACGGGACGAGAACAAGATGCGCGGATGTTCATACCATAATTTTGCATTATTTTATTCCCCATTCTTGTTCAGTTTACAATAAACAGGTGCTTTTGACCCATATCTGCTACATAGTTGCAGATTACAGGTTCTCGGGACAAAACAGTGAAATTGATGAAAAGACGATGCAAAAGTGAGACTACGACCGACAAATGGAAGAATCTTGATCGTGCCTACATCTTGAGAAATATTGAAGATCAATTAAAAAAGTTTATAAAGAACAAAGGCAATGTAAGGTTCAAGACTTCGTCACGAAGCAACGGTAAAAGTCCACTACAATTACTCACTGTGGAGATCTGGAAGAAATCTAAAAGCCAATCTGAGAAAACAACTGAAGAAAATAGAAGGAAACATGCACCAGAAGCAACCAGGAAAGATTGAGCCAACAAGACTACTATTTGGCCACGGAACCACGGCCAAACATGGGGTTTGGCCACGGAACCGCGGCCATTAAGGACACGTGTCGGTGAAAAATCTCGTGGCGGCTGGCGGTGCGTTGACTAGTTCTTTTCTTAGGGGTTAAACTTGTAATTGCAGATTTGAGTCGATTGTAAACCTAGGGTTTCTATGAATCTATAAATAGAAGGCCTAAAACCTTTTTTAGGTTATGCCTCTTTTTATTCATATATTCAGATCCGAAAATTCCTGTGTAAATGTTTGGAGAGAGCCATCAATAAAGTAAGTGATTTTATTTAATTGCCTAGTTAATTTTTATTCTGCCTTAGTATAGATTTTTCATTATTTGCCCTAGTTAGATAGTTAGAGATGTTTTGCAATTCCTTAATGAGCGAGTAGTCTCCTCGCTTGTTAGGGTTAGATTTGGGGAATGCTTAAGAGATGAAATCTCTCACCCCTTTCTTACCCCATCACATATAATTAATAGGATTCCATGCATACATACACACACCGTTCCCTACGGCACCTTACCCCAAGAGTTAACGGTGATACCGTACTATAAACGACCAGTTGTGTATGTTTTCCATGGAGGTTAAGGTAAGAATTAAGAAAGGAAGGACTAGAACCTAGAGGAAGAAACATCGTTTCTTCCCGATTGTACTAATCCCCTTTATTAATTGTTACCATAACACCTAAAAGAGATCTAAAATAGGGTATTGAAAGCGGTGAGGAAATCTTCAATTTCCAAACTTAACCTAAACCTAACCCTAGCAAGATTCTAGTCTTAGTATAAATCAGTTTAGTTTTTAGCGATAATCCATTCATACTGTTTGGAATTAACTCGTTAGACCAAATTAGGAAATACACAACATCCCTGTGAACCGACCCGTACTCACCGGCTAGCTACCAAGCGACGCTGTTCTTGATTGCGGTTATAAATATTTTTGATTCATCTTTTAAAAATGCAAGCGCGTTAAATCATACAAAATCAAATGGCGCCGTTGCCGGGGATGGCGTAGTATTTTCTTTTTGCAATTTCGGGTTAATATAAAATTATAAAAACAGAAAAATTAAAAAATTATAAAAATTTTATCATTCTTTTATTGTTTGAAGGGTTTATCGTGTGAATTTTGCAGGATTGACGAACGTGTTCGGATCTGGAAAAATCCAGAAAGCGAAATATAAAACGGAAGATCTGAACAGCAGAGGATTTCAACAACAGAACAACAAAAAAAATCTCGGGATCTGAACCAGCCACGTGACCGCGGAACCGCCGCAATAGACCCATTCTGACCGCGGAAACGCGGCTTCCTGCTGACGTCAGCACGTGGAAATCCCACTGTTTGTTTTTCTCTCTCCTCCTCTGCAACCCCAAATATCTCCTTTGTAAATTTTCCTGCAGGATTCTTTGCGCTTAAAAAATCTCTCCCCCTTCCAATAATTGATCTTGTGCAGGATTCTTTGCGCCGCGCTTAAAAAAATTGATTGCAAGTGGTTGTTTACTGTTTTGCATATTTAATCTGATTTTAAGAGGTTTGAGACCAATCCAGATTGGGTGGGGATTTCATCACCCTTCCCAGGACCCTAGAAATCACATAAGGCATATGCATTGACCATCACTTAATAAAAAAGATTAGACTCAGCCCTAAGGACATCGCGCTCAATAGGACAGAGGACTAGTTGTAGGCATCGACCGTTTATCCTAACCTGACTTTGTGGTGTCTAGGCAAGTGTGTCTTAGGCGAGTGGTTACTTAATTAGGGCCACTACTTGTAGTGGAGAGCCTCCCACTCACCTGGCACTTACCTGGCCGCAATTGGCGGTGAAGAGGCAGTTTGAGGTCCTATTTCTAGCCCTTTGGAATGGTTAGGAGCTATCTAGCTGACCTAGGTGACCCTAGATTTAGGCCTGATTGTGCATTTGTGGTTGATTGCATTTGTGTCAAAGCCTTTTATCGAAAAATATTTTTGCAAAAAGCTCCACATATAAAAGAAGAAAAAAATGAAAATTTTTACAAAAAAATTGCAACTTGACGCTAAGAAATCCGTGCACACCTCTCACACCCACTTTCTTCTCATTGACATTTTCTTACCCCCACATTCTGTTTTTCACCTTTTTGACTACACTACCTCTTTAGTGTATGTCCAATTGGACTAGGGACACTAGCGCCCGATTAGTCCGTGTTTCTTTGGTACCGACCGACGAAGCTTTCGACTCTGAAGTCGAAATTCCTTCCACTTCCTTACCTTCACCTTCAAATTCTTCTTCCAAAGGTATGTCGGGATATAATCCTAACAACACCTTACCCACGGGACTGATTCCACCTCCGTTAGGTGCGAATAACCCGCAACACCCGTCTGTTGAAGCGCCTCAACGAATCACGCTCCAGGATCTCTTCTACCCTGTCCGCACCACCTTACCTACTTGTCTTTCACTCCCACCGGCAAATGGGGACAATTTTGAGACCAAACCCCACTTCATCAATATGTTGCCAAAATTTCACGGACTGAAATCTGAAGATGCCTATATTTTCATAAACAAATTCCAAAACGTTTGCGCAATGATGAAAACAACCCAATTATGAGATGATACTATAAGGCTAAGGGTCATTCCTTTCACCTTACGTGACTTAGCCGAGAAGTGGTTATACAGCACAACATCACATTCAATTAAAAATTGGGACGTGTTTGTTAAAGCTTTTCTTAGAAAGTTTTATCCTCATCACAAGACCGCGAGAATTCGCAATGAGATTATACAATTTTCCCAGCTTCCTTCCGAACCATTTTGGAAGTGTTTTGAAAGATTCAAAGACCTACTTGTTCAATGCCTCACCATGGGATCGAAAATTGGCAACTTTGCCAAACATTATACGAGGGATTGAACCCGGCAACGAAGCAGTTGCTGGAAACCATTTGTCAAGGTCACTTTCTAACCAAATCTAGTGAGGAAGCTTGGTAGTTTCTCGAGGAGCTTGCTGAACAAACACTTCAGTGGGAAAGCACCAAGACCACCTCATCTTCTTCTGTTGGTCAATCTAGGGCAGGCATACATCAATTAGATATGTTGATTGCTATGAAGGCCGAGATGGCCGCACTTACGAAAAAGCTAGAAGCCATTGAGACCAAAATCTCATCGTCTTCTCCTGTCCCTGCTTTACCCCCACGAACTGTTTGTGCTTGTTGTTCGGATCCATCACACCTTACCGAAGAGTGTCCTTACAATCCACCTGTTCAAGGACAAGATCAAGTCAATGCTGTCTTTCAGCAACGACAAAGAAACGATCCATACTCTTCGACTTATAATCCGGGTTGGAGGAGTCACCCAAATTTTGCTTGGAATCAAAATCAACAATTCCAAGGAAACAACTTTCAAAGGCCTCCTCCTCCACAACAACAAGCACCCCAACAAACTCAATACCAGCAACCTTTCCAACCACAACCTTATCCAAATCAAACAAACAATTTTGTGCCTAACAACTTTTACCCTCAAAACAATTTTGTTCAACCAAATGATGATAAGGTTACCTCGCTAGAAAGAAGTCTAGATGCGTTTCTCAAACAATCTACACAATCCGCAGTAAGGTTGGAGACTTCCATCCAGTCTTTGGTGCACAACAATGCTTTATACGATCAAAGCATCAAATCTATTGAGGCATAAATTGCACAACTAACTGCTGCGTTGAGCGAGAGAGAAAAGGGAAAGCTTCCATCTCAATCATTGCCAAATCCCGGTCACACACACAACGCACATGTCGCATATGAATATCAAAATCATAATGTAAATGCGGTGACCACGTTGAGATCTGAAAGAGTGTTGCAAAATAACGTGGGTATTAGTGATGACACCTCCGCCGGTGGTTCTTCACCATCCTCTTCTTCTTCACCTAGGTGAATGAGACCTTTCTCGTTATCATATCGGCATCTCTAGCTCTCGAGTAAGAGAAAGCCCTTTTAATGGTCTTACAAGATAAGCGGCAAGCTTTCGGCTGGACTATGGCGGACATCGAGGAGATTAGTTCCCTCATAATTGAATATCATATGCATATGATGGATGATGCCAAGTCAATAAAGGATCCACAAAAACATCTTGGGGATTGTGTGAATAATCAACCTCCTCCTTTAGAAGTCGAACCACCCCCTTTTCTTTTAATAAGCTACGAGAATGCCAATATTCCACTGATTTCTGATCATTCACATTCTCGTTTTGATTTATCATCACCTCCTATCTATTCACTTCCACGTACATACAGACACTTTCCATACCACCACGTATATCTTCCCTAATTCTTTTTGGCTCGGTACAACATATTCTTCCACCGACCGATACTCTACACAGATAAATTTTTCAACTGGTTGGTGTTGACGTTTGATCTTTGCAAAGTTTGGCAATGAAGTTTAACATTGTTTCAATGAAGTTTGGGGGGGGGATCTTTTTGTATATATATTTTTGTTTTTTTAACAATAAAAAATAAAAAAAAAATAAAACAAAATTATAAATAAATAAACAGGGGAGTGCCGATATTTTTTGACCCTCGTGGTATAGCATGACAGTGAGGACACTATTAAGTTTAAGTTTGGGGGTGTGCTCGGTAAGCCTTCTTCCTTCGCATTCATGTGTATATTTTTGCATTTGCATACTTATTTTAAAACCCAAAAAAAAATTGAAAATTTTTAAAAAATTATAAAAATTAAAACATTCAATTTTGGTTATAATTGACTTGAGTTTGACAAAAAGGTTAACTAGCTATGAACAATTAGATCTTAGACTTAGTGAATTAAAAACCCTAAAAATAATCTTTCTTAAAGTTTAACGGTAGAAAGTATATGTCTTTGTAGTTTATTTAGAAATAAGCAAATTTTGAGTTCACTTCTTGGGCTAAGTTAAAACAAGGGAAGAGTATTGATGTTTTTATTAAAGTGTAAGTTTGAAAAATAATTCCTACCTTAAGTCTAAATTCTGAAAATGTATACCCTACAAATTGCACAAACATGAACCTTGAAAGTTGGAATAGTAGAAGAGACCTTGAAATGCTCTTGTCTAAAGTCCTTAGTACAAAGAAAAACAAATAAAAATAAAAATACAAGTGTGAATAAAGAGATAAAAAAAATGAACACTGGTTTTTGTAATTACTTAAGGCTGCATTAATGAAAAAATATTTAGCGAGGGTGCTTTATCACCTAGTGCCTTAGACCAACTGGTTTGGAAGTCACTGCTAAAGCCTTAGGTGTTACAAGACTAGGAATTATGCTTTAATATGCAAACACATCTTGTAATCGGTTGTTGGTACCTCGAGAAGTATTAACGGTCGCATGAAAGATGTGTGAGCGAAATTCATCTAAAAATTCACCAATTAAGAAGTGCTTTGGACAACGGACAAGAGTATGATAGCTTGATTTGAAATTCCAAGAGTAGGGGTGATCTATACACACACGTAGGGGTATGTGATTGGGGTTTAGATAAGAAATAGGAATGAAGAATAGGACTTATATCTTTAATAGAGATGATAAAAATTCCTAAGTTGAGATAGAACCCTTGAAGGAAAACTTAAAAGATGCCGAAAGCTAAGTAAGTCTACAGAACATATATAATCTTAAGTTAAATGATAAGGAAGCGTGAAGAATACGGGTGGATGATTTATGAGTCGAAGATAATAGAGTTCTTGTTAGAAAACCTAATTGGAGAATAAAAGTGGATAAGCCAAATTGATTGGATTTTGTGGGTAGTATCCGCTGAAAACCCTCAGGAGACAACACTCCTCCTACTAGGGACACCTAGAGGTTTAACTTGCACGAGCTCAGTGCAATCGCGTTTCCCTGCGAAAGTGAGGCTAGGTCTTTTTCAAGAATAAAACTAGGTTTGCTCGAGGACGAGCAAAAGATAAGTTTGGGGGTATTTGTTCATACCATAATTTTGCATTATTTTATTCCCCATTCTTGTTCAGTTTACAAATAAACAGGTGCTTTTGACCTATGTCTGCTACATAGTTGCAGGTTACAGGTTCTCGGGACAAAAACAGTGAAATTGATGAAAAGACGATGCAAAAGTGAGACTACGACCGACAAATGGAGGAATCTTGATCGTGCCTACATCTTGAGAAACATTGAAGATCAATTAACAAAGTTCACAAAGAACAAAGGTAGTGCAAGGTTCAAGACTTCATCACGAAGCAACGGTAAAAGTCCACTACAATTATTCACTGTGGAGATCTAGAAGAAATCTAGAAGCCAATCTGAGAAAACAACTGAAGAAAATAGAAGGAAACATGCACCAGAAGCAACCAGGAAAGATTGAGCCAACAAGACTACTATTTGGCCGCGGAACCGCGGCCATTAAGGACACGTGTCGGTGAAAAATCTCATGGCGGCTGGCGGTGCGTTGACTAGTTCTTTTCTTAGGGGTTAAACTTGTAATTGCAGATTTGAGTCGATTGTAAACCTAGGGTTTTTATGAATCTATAAATAGAAGCCCTAAAACCTTTTTTAGGTTATGCCTCTTTTTATTCATCTATTCAGATCTGAAAATTCCTGTGTAAATGTTTGGAGAGAGCCATCAATAAAGTAAGTGATTTTATTTAATTGCCTAGTTAATTTTTATTCTGCCTTAGTATAGATTTTTCATTCTTTGCCCTAGTTAGATAGTTAGAGATGTTTTTCAATTCCCTAATGAGCGAGTAGTCTCCTCGCTTGTTAGGGTTAGATTTGGGGAAGGCTTGAGAGATGAAATCTCTCACCCCTTTCTTGTCCCATCACATATAATTAATAGGACTCCATGCATACATACACACACCGTTCCCTACGGCACCTTACCCCAAGAGGTAACGGTGATACCGTAGTATAAACGACCGGTTGTGTATGTTTTCCATGGAGGTTTGGGTAAGAATTAAGAAAGGAAGGACTAGAACCTAGAGGAAGAAACATCGTTTCTTCCCGATGGTACTAATCCCCTTTATTAATTGTTACCATAACACCTAAAAGAGATCTAAAATAGGGTATTGAAAGCGGTGAGGAAATCTTCAATTTCCAAACTTAACCTAAACCTAACCCTAGCAAGATTCTAGTCTTAGTATAAATCAGTTTAGTTTTTAGCGATAATCCATTCACACCATTTGGAATTAACTCGTTAAACCAAATTAGGAAATACACAACATCCCTATGGACCGGCCCGTACTCATCGGCTAGCTACCAAGCGACGCCGTTCTTGATTGCGGTTATAAATATTTTGATTCATCTTTTAAAAAAGCGCAAGCACCCTAAATCATTACAATCAGTGGACGCTACCACGGGGTTAGGGGTATTATGCGGGCTATGAAATGCAATTTTAATTTATTTTACGTGATCTAAAATGTTATATGTAAAATATGCGATGTTAGATGAAATCCCAATATGCAGTTTATACTAGATGCACGTGTCTATGCAACAAGCCAGGGTAATTTATAAATATAAATCAATCAAGTTCAAGCAAGTGGGTCGGGTCGAATGCAATGTATAAGTAAACTACCATTCGTATCCAAACATGATAAATCAATAAGATACCACAGACAAACAAATACGGAAACAGAAATTGGTATAACTGAACTCGGTTGTTACAACAATTTTGCCCCGGGGTACCTCCGGGCCCCACCATGTACCCGCACATGGCCCACTCCATTCCTCACATAGGGTATATATCACAAATCTCATAACCGAGAAATCTCATGGTGGACGCACTGAAATATCATATCAAGAGAAACTGGGTCTTTCAAATAATGCATAATTTCACGAACTACCACGTTCCTCAAATCCAGAAAACATCATAGGAAATCCATATCTCAATGCGAAAATCCATGAAATATAATATACGCAACATAAACAGTAATATGAGCATATAAAGGAAAAACTGCTATTTAACTGCAACAAGTTATTAAATATATCATGCGGTTCCTAATATCCAAAATCCAACGCAACATCATATAAAGGTGAACATGTAATTATAACAAGATATATTGGTGTACATGTAAGTATGTATGCAAGATGTACATATAGCTATATCTCATATGTGTATATACCTGTCACTAATGGTACCCTACCGTATGTATAGCTAGTATGTAGGTATGGCAAGGCATATGTGTAAGCATGTAGGTATACAGGTATGCTATATGTCATATGCGCAAAGGACATGAATAAATATCTAAATGTCACTAACCATACAATATCACATAGGTATGTGTGTTGTGCGTGTCATGGTAATTATCGACGGTGTGTGTGTGATTGTTAGAGGTTCTGCGTGTTCAAGTTTTAGTTTAAATACCGCAATCAAGACGGTTTCGCTTGTAGCTAGCCGGTTGAGTACGGGTCGTCCGCAGGGAGATGGGAGTCTTTTTCAATGTGTTTTAACGAGTTAAGTCCGGTTTTCAGATTTTGTTGTGGTTATCTAAGTGTTGAGTTGATATTTAAAGAGAGCTTGTTAGGGTTAGGATTAGGTTAGTTTGAGTTAGGAGTCTCCTCATCTTTCGTTGCCCCTCTTAATATCGGTGTTACGGTAATCGGCAACAACGGGGATTAGCACGACTAGGAAGGAACTTGCGAGTATAAGCTAGGCTTTCCAACGCATAAGTTCTTCCTTTTGGTGCTTGTCCGTCCGTTCTTGGCTCTTAGCCATAACCTCCGGTTAATTCAACCACAACCGGTCTCACTACGGAATCACCGCTATCATGTAGGATAGGGTGCCGTAAGGAGCGGATTGTGGTTCAATTAACGGGAGTCGAATTAAGCTGCTGGGCAAGGAAAGAGTGAGAGAGATTTCCTTCTCTCAAACTTTCCTTATCCTACCCTAACAAGTATTAAACTACTCACACATCATGATACGGAAAAATAAAACAAAACAAAAGAGGAAGATAGAAAGAAAGAGATTAGAAGATAACGACTAGCTATTTGCGACCTCACCTTGGCGAGGATCGAGCGTAAGCATCATTGTCGTATTAAGGATAAAGAAAAAGAGAGAAGAAAGAAACAACAAGAAATAACAACAACTACTTAACGAATTAAAATTACAACAATTAACAAGATAAAGAGACAAGCAAAATAATAAACGGTTCTTCTTTATTCATCACTCTTCACTCACAAGCTCACTACAAGTTTAATGGAGAAGATGTGAGAAGAAGAAGAAGAAACAACACTAAACCTTACAAAAGAGAATACAAAATTATGGACCCTTTCCTTCATAAAGTTCTGGGCTATTTATAGGCTAAAAATTGAAAACCTAGGGCAACCACCAGAACACAAACAAAAAGACCAAAACACCCTCAAAAATTGGTCACTTGCCGCCACCATACGGCCGCGGATCCGCGGCCTAAGCCTCCTTATGCCGCGGATCCGCCGCCCTATGGTTGAATTGGTCTGTCGGCGTTTTTGTGCTGCCCTAGTCTGCTGTCCCCTCTTGTCTGGTACATGTATTTTCTGAAAATGCTTCCACATTTCTTCCAGAATTTCTGTTGAGGGAAAGGTGGACTTTGGACATGGATTTTCTTGAGCTCCGCGTAGATTTCTTGGTCTTGGTGTTGCCATAGTGTTTTGTGCATGAAGGTGACAATTGATTTGTCATTTTGTCTCCTAAACTGGTATCTGGCAACATACGGATGAAGAGCGGAGACCTGTTTTATCTGTGGTTGGTAGGAACCCGGATTTTGTCGTGTTTTCCATGAATTTCACCGTTTTAGAACCGAGAACCTGTATCCTGCAATTGACTAGCAAACACGGCTCAAGAGTATCTACCGATATGCAATGTGATAAAAATTGGGCGGTATGAAAATGCAAAAATCTGATATGAACAGTGTGGCATACAATCAGTGCTCGTACGACATGAACCGTCAATAATAGTGCAGTGTCCAATGGGTACAAGTCTAAGCACAACAAGTAATGATATGAAATGAGTTCATGCACAATCTCTATATATGCAAATAAACATGCGGCTAATGTCATATCATATCTAGCTTGGACGCATAACGCTATGTGGGCGATTCCCCTGTAGATGTTAAATCTACTCACCGATGATCCTGGTGCTAAGTAAAACCAACCACTCCCTTTCCCTTCTTCGCAGCTTCCGAAGTCCTCGCCTGCGACCCTAAGATCATAAAACAACAATATAATAAGTTTATATTAGCAATCGACCAATAACACGTAACCACTACATTTGACCGACGCACCAACTCCAAATACACTCTCAAGTGTTCGTCTAGTGGCTAACATGCATAGCGACACTACGGAACCAACCTAAGAGCAAAAGCTACACAAGTTCACGAACCGTGTCGGATAACGTGACGCGCGTATTCGTAACACTAGAAACTAGCAAAGTGATCCCAGATTTTGTATACAGTCAAAACTCAAAAATCAAACAGGACCAAACACACCAAAACAACTACAGACAACTACCCTGAAAAACCCAAACCCTAACTCCACAAGAAATCCGAGGTCGCCGAATTTTCATAGGGTGTCACCGGCCAAATCAGAGGGGATGGGGTTCGTACTTCAGGTGAGGTCTTAGGGTCTCAGGTACAACACAACTACACTGCTAGATTTTCTAGTATACACTCTGGGTCCCAGTAGATCACAGATATCACACAATGACACTAAAAATACGATATGTGCACGAAACTTAATTTTAAGCGTTCTAAATTAAAACTAACAAGATACACAACACCAAAAAGACCTACTTAACAGATAGAGATCATTACCTACTCCCACAAGCTCAAAGATCCTAGCTTACCAAGCTCCAATGGATCCTAGAGGCAAAACAAGTCTTGAAAAGGGATTTGGGTGAGATTTGATGAAGTTTTGTGAAGGATTGGTGATGAAGAGATGAGTGTTCAGTCGAGATAATGAGGAGATGAAAATATAAATGAGAAAGAGATAGAGAATGAGAGAAAGAAAAGATAAAGAGAGAGAGAGGTAAGTGTAGGGTGAGTACACCTCCACACTTAATGCAAGCATTAAGCTCACCATGTCACCTCCTCTCCAATCCAAAACACTAAAGGAAAATATCTCCCTCACCACAAATATCTAGGGTTTAGGTTAAGGTTTAAACAAAGGATAGTATTAGATTAAATTGTCATGGTCACTAAACTAGGTTAACATAAACACACCCCCACATTAACATGCACAAGTGTGTGCAAGCCATAATAAATAATAATAAATTATTAATTAAATATTATAAAATGTGAGGAAACCGAATTGGTAAACTTTTTACAGAAAACCCGCATTATCGCTTAATTAACACTAATCGAAATCCTAAGGTGTTACAGTTATGAGCCATAAATCGGCATGGCTTATCAAGTTATTGGGGTCTGACGATACCACCCCTAAACTCGATATGCGACATATCAGACGAAGAGACCGGACTGTACGGTAAGTGTTACTTATAGGTTTCATAGGAGTTTGGACAAACTTGCTTGTTGATCTTCTAATCGCTCAATACCTGGGTAGCCATTACGTCCAGCTAGTACTGCTGACGGCTTATAGGTGACTGATGTGATCATCACCTACTGCTGGTGTATTGACGAGTCTTGTCATGCCCCACTTCCCAGAGTGTGCTAAGATAGACGCGTGACAGAGTCAACCATGTTACCTGTGGATAGCAAATATCCCTCCACAGTCACATTACGGCTGTAGAGATATCAAGAACAGGAAAGTAAATAAACTATCTAGTACATGTCCATGAGCCAGAATAAATGAGTCAAGAAATAATATGCGGAAGCAATAAATCCAAGTAACAATAACATCTGGAAAGTAAAGAAATAACTAACTGGATACTAACAGGATCCTCACTGCTCGGCCTGACGGCGGAAATACTCTTGATTAGTCTGCGACAAAGGTAGAGGATCTGGGCCATGCAAAACCCAGACGTCAGTGCGTCATAATATCAACAATAATATAATCATGGGATAGCAAGTCATGCAGGCACGAGTATGAACAGTAATAAAAGTAGAACAGTAACAAGTCATGGGTAAACCGTAACATGAATATAGATCAGTGGACAGGATATAAACAGGTGAAGTGCAGTGAGTAGTCTAAACTGTGCTATGGGGTTATCTACTCTAAAGTTATTCGAAATCAATTAATGTAATCCTCATCGTAACCCATCGGTCTATGCACCGTTCATTCCCCACGGGACCACGGTAAAATGATGTAATAGACTGTGAGTCTATGTCCCGTTCATTCCCCACGGGACCACGGTAAAATGATATAATAGTCCTTTGAGTTACGTTCAGCTACATTCTTGATTTCCCCATACCCCAAAGTTATGTGTGTGAATCAGGTATTTATAAATCTGAGACTAATGCCAACACAGGATCAAGCAGGAACAGATTTGTATGTACAGACAACAGGATATGTCCATCGGGACAACATGTCAGGATTGTCGGCATTAGAAACAGGATCAGGTAATATGTCAAGTAGTGATATATCAGGTCATGTCAGGTAGTGTACATGTATCAAGTCATGTCAAGTAGTGGTGTATCAGGTATCAACTCAAGCAGTAGTATACCAGGTCATGACAGGTAGTGCACATGTGTCAAGCGGATGCTCATACTAAAACTGTAGCAAATACGGATGCACAGTAAAGCATGGATGCACAAATATTTTGTCAGGGGTTATATCATGACTATGTAGAATGCACAATTATCAAGCATGGTGCACTAATACAACAGTAACATGAAATAATATGGTCTCGGTGTGCAACTAGATATGTAATAAACCGTACGGATACAGACGGTTACTATAAAACTGTAAATCGGTAAAATTTGTTGAATATTAAAACACAAGCACTATTATTTATTAAATAGATATTGATATAATAATATTAACATGGATAACATATTCAAACCGATTAATAACTATAAAAGTGGTATTGATTAACCATGCACAAGAAAGTTCCGTTCAGAAATTCAGCATCACCCTGATTTGTAAAATAGCTTAAAAATAACAAACGTTCTAAAAAGGGGACGTTTTTATACCAAAACAAAGATAATTCAATAAAGTTTTCATTTTTATAAGTATAAGCATCTTAGGTTGTCCCTACAAAAAGTTATGAACATTCGTAATTGAAAGTTTGCTGCTGGAATTTCCCTGGACAGCAGTTTAGAGACATTTTCATTTGCATTTTACGTTATTTAAATAATTTATTTTGCAAGTAAATATTTCATAGAGTTATAGTATTCTGAGTTAGCTTCGTAACGAACTAAAGAACGTATACTAATGATTTTTCTATGATTTATAATGAATTTTATAAGGTAAGGTGTACAATAAATTTCAGATTTGTCGTATCCGCTTTGCAACGACGATTCATGTGTAAACTATAATATTTTCAAATGTATAACATTATAAAATGCAGATTATAAACTAATTAAAAATAATAATAAGAAATATTACGATGATATATATTTTAAATGATATGGATGCAAACGGGTATCACATAATCGTAAAATGATAAACTAACAAGTGCGGAACATATAACTAAGCAATATGAAATGTAACTATTCAATTTGATGCAGTATATGATAGTATAGTATGTAACAAGATAAGTTTTCATGACCTAGATCTGAAATGATATGAATGGATGCAAACGGAACATCGAAAAGTTATAAAACTAAATATGGGGTGCATGATTTTAAATACAGGTATTCCATTGTTAAAATAGATGCGTCTAAAATAATGTAGCATGTAATTAAGATTGGTTTGCATGCCCTAAATCTGAAATGCACTATACAAATGTAAACGGAACGTCGAAAGGCTGTAATATGAAACATGGATGCTTGATTTAAAATACAGGTGTGATATTTATTTAAATAGGTATATAATGAGTTATATAGCATGTAGTAAGATTAACTTGCCTAGACGGAACAAGAACGGATATGTACGGAACGTCCTTCGTCGGCGAAATGTCGCGACACGCGCACGGTACACGAAAAGGTTCCAAACAACGCACGAGGGTGATCACGCAAGTCAGGTACGTTCGCTGCATCACTCGGATCGTCAGCGACGAGCACGGCTCCGGCGGTGATCACCGGAATCAAGAAACAAGATCAAGAAAAAGAAAGAAGAAAGAAGAAGAAGAAGTAAGAAGAAGAGCCTGTGTATTAAATAGGGAAAGAAAAAAATAAAATATATATAAATATATATATGCAGAGCAGAGAGAGAGAGAAAGGGGTTGTTAGTTTGTTAGGAAATTAGTTTAGATTCAAATTTAAAAAATCTTTTATTAGTTAACTAAATTTTAATTTATATAAATTTATAAAATTAAAATTATATAAATAAAATTTGATATTCTGATAAATACAAATATAGTCCAAAACATGCCCGGGTCGGGTCTAAAATTCAGTTTTAAAATACGAAAAATATACATGTCGACCAAAATAAAAAAAATGAATGTCCGGATGACGAAAAATGCATACCCCCAAGAACGGATGCACGCACGTGCGCGTAGCCATCCAAACAAGTCCGTTTCACTGAACGGGACGAGAACAAGATGCGCGGATACTACCACGGGGCTAGGAGTATCATGCAGGCCATGCAATGTATTTTTAAAATATTTTATGTGATTTAAAATGTTATATTGTTGTCACGCCCCGCTTCCCAGTGTACGGCGAAGTGGACGCGACGAGGTCCGCTACGTATGTACTCAGAAGTACATACGCTAAGCGTAGCTAAGCAATATAAAATATTACACAAGAGACAAGAGTATAAAAAGAACAGCAACTTTTATTTATTAAGATTCTTTGTACAATACATGAAAGGAAATACAACTGAAATAAAAGATGCCTAAACAGTGGCATAACAGGAAATGAAAAGTACAGAAAGGAAAAGTGTACAATGAAACTACAGTGCAGGGTCTTCAGTAAACTGCTCCAAGTCTTCTTGCGATGGCTCAATCTCGGCCGGGTCCAAATCACCTGACGACATTCAAAGAAGAGAGAAACAGAATGTCGTCAGCGAACAGGTCGCTCGGTAAGTCCCAAAGATAAGAGAGGAATAGACAGAGAGTAAGAGAGGGAGAGTGTAGCTTTTAATGTTGTATTATAATATTGTAATGTTGTATTAACGCTGTTGTTTGTAGCCTGGTACAGAAGATGCCAGTGTATACGAGGGGAGTCCCACTTACACCGGGGACTTTGGTAACCTGTAGTACAAGGTTCCGTCGATAATACCACGGAACAACGGCATGGATGTAATTACGTCTTAAGTGACCACCTCGTGCCACCTTTAACATATTCCGTACCAGTCTACCCCTTAAACCCCGTAGTGTTTTAACAGTGTTGTAGTATTGGAATATGTAAACTGGATGACTGACCAAAACCATGATATCAGTAAACATGTTGTAACTGTATAATCAGGAAAATGGAATATCAGGATAATGGATGAATATCCATGGTTTGATTCAGTCAAAATGAATATATTGTTAACTGGATTCAGGGATTCTTGTATTCAAATTTGTATTGGAATATGATTGAATATAGGTTGACTTGAATTATATTCAAGTCAGAATTAGTCAGACTCCAACCCGAGTCAGACTAAAAGAAAGATAATTTGAAGTTCAATATTAGTTAGGGGCCTTATTGTAATTTGTGAAACTTGAGGGGGTTTTATGTAAAAAGTACTTTTATATAGTTTTCAAAATATACCTCAAGTATTTAATAATCATCTTTATTATTATAATGAATGTGAATTTTATTTGTGTTATTCTAGTGAATATATCCTAATAGAAGAATTAATTGTTTATTTGAAATTCGTGGTATTTTAATGTAACTTTTAATCTTGAATTTTAGGAAAAAGTGGAAACTTTATATTATAACAAAATAGGTGTTTAAATGATAATTATATATAATTAAACACATAAATAATTTTCTTTTATATGAATATTTTATTTACAAAAAGTCTCACGTTCCTTAAATATCGTATTTTAAACCTTTCGAGACCGAATGCTCCTTGCGGAGGTCTGAATCTCGCACTACTAGCCTGCGGGTGCACGATGAACCGTACTATCCCTAACAGGTTCCCCAAAGATGGGTTGTAGCGGCACTTTGCTTAGGTTTTATAAATACTTTTCATTTAGGAAAACGGTTTTATAAATATAGGGTGTTTATTTGCAAAAGAGTATAGTTTCCATATTTTAGTTATTAGGGTTTCCTAAGCCAACTAGCCTATTTCTAGGATCTAAACGATGAGTCATTAGAAGCCTCAAATCGCCTCTTCACCGTCAATTGCGGCCAGATAAGTGCCAGGTAAGTGGGAAGGAACCACAGTCGTGGGCCTAATTAAAAACCACTAGCCTTAGACACACTTGCCTAGACCCACAAGACAGTTTAGATAAACGATCGATGTCCATGACCAATCGTGCTTTCATTTTATATAAGATTTTATTTAGAAAAGTTTACAATTTAAAGATTTAACTAAAGGTTATAAAGGTTATGGTATTTTAGTGAAAAGTTGTGTAATTTCGTATTCTGTATTTTTGATATTTATCATTTAGGGTTATATTGAGTGTGTGTAAGGGTAGGTCATTACCCCGTGACTTATATTAGGTTTTGGTGAAGTTTAAAGGTGAAATAAGCTATGTTAAACCTAAAGGTATTAAAGTGCAAGAATACGGTATTCGTAAACGTTATCATTTCATATGTGAAATTTCATCCAAATTGAATGAAACAAGTTTTGTTATCAAAATAAACATGATTAAGAGTGAGGGATCTAATTAGAACATTAAAATTGAACTTGATGGTATTTTTATACAAGAAATACGGTTTTGTAAAGAAATTATCATTTCATGTGGAAAAGTGTGATTAAATTTGATTTAAGGGTGATTAATAGTCAACATGCAATAGGGTTGATAATATGTATTAGGTGACAAGTGGAATTTTAAAGAAAAACCGGATCGGGAATCGGTTTGTCCGATTTCCGTCGGTTCCAAAAAGTCGTATTTTACAATTATAGAAAAGAAAGATAGAAGGTTGGGACTTACGGGTTTGGACAAGCTAAGCGTTCTAAAAGGTGTGGTGGTTGCCGATTCGTTGGAAACGTCACGTCGGTCTTGATCCGGTCGCCGGAATCCGTCGTCGGTTTCGGCAGCGCTTCGCTTCTCGCTCTTTGCACCAAGTTCTCAAGAGTTTTAGAGAGTATGCTTAGAGTTGTGAGGGGAAAAGGTAGAGGGTAGGGGCCTTTATATTGGGCTAGGCTAGGGTTAGGGTTAGGGTAGATGAAAAGTTAAAAAATAAAAATGTGATAAAATGTAATAAAAATGTATTAAAAGTGGAGTAATTGGGGGTTTTAAAGAGATCTGGAAGTGGTATGAGACTGAAACTTTGCAGGTACGTAGGGAATACCAAAAGACACAACTTTCATGTTGTGACCCTCGCCGGAATCATCCGAATCGGGGGTGACTAGGCCGTGACTCGGTCGGATCACTGAGTCGGACGAGTCAAGGCCGAGTTGGCCGATTCCCGACCGATTCCGGTGACCTGGATCTCCCCCGACGGTTCATCTACCCTCTGCAAGTGTTACATCTTTGGGTGTAGTGTGGTTTTTGTGAGATATGCACGTGTAAACTCTTGGTATTCTAAAGGTTTTTAAAAAAATCAATAATAAAAATAATGTGGGGTATGGGATTCGAACTCTGGTGGCTTAGTTCAGCAGTGCAAGGTATTACCAATGAGCTACAAGCTCTTTCTTGTAATTATTGTAGAAAAATAGTTACTTAAAATGATATCAGCAGCATTAAATATCAAAGTACACTTTAAGTTTAAAAACAATTTAATGTACACTAAAAATGAAATTATTTAAAAACAAAATAATTAATTATATATATCTTTTGCTTAGATTAAAATACTTCTTTATGGTTTTTAAAAAAAAATTTAAAAATTTGTACAGAAAAGTGTATATGAAAATTAGGGTTGTTACAATTGTAAAAATGCAAATGCCAGATAAAATACCAGTATGCACTAAACATGAAAATGCACCAGTCTACGTAACAAGTCAGGATAATTCATAAATATGAATAAAATAAGTTCAAGCAAGCGGGTCGGGTCGAATGCAATGTAAAATGTAAAATACTATTCGCACCCAAAACACGATAAATCAGGAAAATACCATAATTAAAGAAATACGAGAACTGGAATTGGTATAAATGAACTAGGTTGTTACAAGTCTTTAGAATCCCACACAGAAGTTTTCTGGTTCAAGCGAAACGAAGTAGAGCACATATGCTGATATGTGCGTGGGCCTGGTTAAATACGAGTATGTGATACCGTATTGTAATCTGACAGTTATTTGTTATCGGTTAGGTTATATGTGATATAACCAGATTATCGAATCAAGTGTTGATTTGATAATTTGATATACAAATAAATAATATTAGTCGGTTATATATGATATAACCGAATTATTAAATCAAGTGTTGATTTAATAATTTGATATATATATTATATTTGATATAATATATATTAACTAATATTATTAGCTCACTAATTATTCTTCATTATATATATATATTAATATATATATATGATATATATATTATGAAGCATGGCATGGATTTTCTATTTTTTAGAAAATAAAAAATGAGGTGTAATATATAGAGATTGTTGAAGTCAAAATTTGCACCCCGGTTGACCAAGTCAAAGTCAAGGTCAACCCCAAGCCACGTGGGCCCAAGTCCAAGCAAGTGGGCCAATGCCCAGGTCAAGCCCGAACACGAAGCGTCCGGCCTTCCGCCATACCAAAATAAAAAAATCATGCAACAAATAATTTTGATGTAATTTTTGTGCATGAATGTATGCAAAATGGGTATAAAGCCAATTTTTTGTAAGCCCATGGTTTATGTGTAAAAAGAAATGGCACATGAGCCATGAGATGGGCAAAATGCCATTTTCCAAAGCCCAAGGGGCTATATGTAAACATGTAAGCCTATATAAGGCAGCATGATGATGAATAAAATACAATACACTTTTCATTCTCTAAAAAACCTAGGGTTTGTGCCTCTTTCCATTTTCTGAAGGTTCCAAACCTTCTTCTTTCTTTTGAATTAAATCAAGAGTTTTACTCTTCTTTTTTCAAAACTAAATAGTTTTCACCATAAAACCCACAAAGGAGAACTTGGATCTACCATCAGATCTCAAAAAGAAGAGATTTTTTTTAAAATCACACATCTCTTGATCTTCAAGATCCGGCCAAACAAAAAAGGAAGAAGGAGACCCATCTCCAGAAACCCCACTTTGGGGAAAAACTAGGGCTCAAGGGGAGAAGCCTTTCATCAACTTCAAAACATCCTAGGAGTTTAATAAGTGCTCTTTTCTGGGAGTACAACTCCCATTGTAGGGACCAAGTTCCTTTTGCTGCTCGAGCGCCCACGTGCTGACACGTGGCGCGCTAGCGCCCAGTGCGCTAGCGCTCTTGCGCCTAGAGCGCTAGCACCCGAATGTCCACGTGCTGACACGTGGCGCGCTAGCGCGCTTGCGCTCAGAGCGCTCGCGCCCAAAGCGCCAGCGCCCGAACGTCCACGTGCTGACACGTGGCGCGCTAGCGCTCAGTGCGCTAGCACTCTTGCGCTCAGTGCGCTAGCACTCTTGCGCTCAGTGCGCTAGCACTCTTGCGCTCAGTGCGCTAGCGCCCAAAACGCTAGCGCCCGAGAGCCCACATGCTGACACGTGGCGCGCTAGAGCTAGCGTCCGAGCGCCCACGTGCTGACACGTGGTGCGCTAGCGCTCGAAGCGTTGGTGCTGGCCCCACGCATCTTTTGGATGCCTTTTCCCCTTTTTTATATATATACATATATATATACATATGTATACATATGTACACACACACACACTCCACGACACTGTCCCTGTTAGAAAAAAATTTCTAACGGGACGCTGCCCTGCACCCCGTAAGGGGGCTGCTAGCCCTCTTGACCCCCAGCCCGCTATCCGGGTAACGAGACCTCCGTAAAAACTCTGCGGGGCTCCCGATATATCTAAGTCCCCCCTAAAACAAAAACACACGTACACTGCACATTGAGTTCGCATGACCAGTTTAACCCGTCAATCGGAGGTTCGCTCGCTCCAAAGGCGAGGGGTAATTAACGGCAGCTTAGTCCGCGTCTGCCGGAGATTCGGATCCCCACGATCATTAAACCCTGGCCTATCCTAGGCAAGGGGAATCTGTACTGCGCCTGACAAGCGCGCGTGTATTCCCATCTCAATGGGGTGACGAAAAACACCCTACAGATTCTGGCACACCCGGTGGGACCCATCTCTCCTCCCATATTTTGGGTTAGACATTCATGCGAGCTCAATCAATGTATATATCGATTGTCTATACTGAAATCATGTCTCTATTTGCAGGTTAACAATCTCCAATTGCCATCTTCGAACGCAAGTCGGTATTTGAACAACTTTCCTTGACCCCAGCTGGGGGCAAGGCCATCAACACCGACAAACTAATAAGGCATCTCATGCCAGCTCCAGCGGTGCCCTTGACAACTGCTCAATCGGGTATCTTCTCTAAGCTCCCCGTCGGATGACCTCTATGTCGTTAAACTGGAAACAGATGACCTCTAAGTCGTTAAACTGGAAACAGACGACCTCTAAGTCGTTAAACTGGAAACATATGACCTTTACGTCGTTAAACTGGAAACAGACGACCTCTAAGTCGTTAAACTGGAAACAGACGATCTCTATGTCGTTAAACTGGAAACAGACGACCTCTAGGTCTTTAAACTGGAAACAGATGACCTCTACGTCGTTAAACTGGAAACAGATGACCTCTACGTCGTTAAACTGGAAACAGATGACCTCTAAGTTGTTAAACTGGAAACAGTCGACCACCACGTCATTAAATTGGAAACATTTGACCAACATGTCATTAAACTGGGAACAGTCGACCTCTATGTCGTTAAACTGGGAATGTAAAAAAATATATGTAAATAATCAAAAAAAATGTGTAAATAAAAGAAAAATGAAAATAAAGCCGAAATGATGGGGCAACCGCGAATAAATAGCCGAAATGATAGGGCAATCGCAATCTTCGCGATAAGAAAAGCTGAAATGATAGAGCAATCATGGTAAAACAAAAATGAAACAAAACAAAAAACAAACAAAACAAAGGCGAATGATGAGTCGCTCCTGGTACCATATTCCAGTGCAGCGATGCAGACGCCAACAAAAATTCAAATTTCCAAAATTCTGCCAACCCTACGGCCAGTCCCCAAATTGATTGCCGTATACAATCCACGGGCTCAAATAATTCTCATCACGTCCATGCCCCACCGCAACCACCGGTTACGCGGCTGGTCTCCGCCTTTGGAATTATGCTCCATTGAGAAGACCCACTCATGTGTCCTCACGATACATGAGGAGAACAAACCTTTGTGGGATCCTTACAACTCATAAAGGAAAAACACACTTAGGAGTCCTCATGACTCTTAAGGAGAAAATACACATGCGGGATCCTTATGACTCGTAGGGAGAAAATGCTTTTATGGGACCCTCACGGCCCATAAAATCGAAAAGCCTTAGGCGATAGGGATCTAAACCTGTCTCCTAAGCCATCGCTCCTCAATCCCCAAGTGGCGAATGATGAGTCGCTCCTGGTACCATATTCCAGTGCAGCGATGTAGATGCCAACAAAATTCCAAATTCCAATCCCTAAATGGCGAATGATGAGTCGCTCCTGGTACCATATTCCAGTGCAGCGATGCAGACGCCAACCTAATTCCAAATCCCATACCCCAAAGATGAATGATGAGTCGCTCCTGGTACCATATTCCAGTGTAGAGATGCAGACGCCGACAAAGTCCCGAAACTTTTCCGGCCCTACGGTCTGGATCATACATCCTGCAAAACTGTATACAATCCACGGGCGTAAAATGATCCCAATCTCTCCTAAGTCCTACCGGTGAGACCACATTCAAAGTCCCACCAAAAATAAAGAAAAAAAATGGTATGTCCACAAGCAAAATGGGCACGGATGAAAACCCGAAAGGGCTCCGTGAGTAAAAACAGCAGGACTGCCGACGAGTTTGTGAAAACCCGAAAAGGCGCAAACTCGTAAGAAAAAGATGAAATGCACTCGCAAAGTCCTCTCAACTTTGTGAAGAGAAAATTCCCGCGTGAGATCCTTACGATTCACAAAGGAGCCACACACTTAGGAGTCCCCACGACTCCTAAGGGAAAAAAACAACAACAACGCCTACGAGATCCTTTCGACTCGTAGAGAGAAAATGCTTTTATAGGACCCTTACGGCCCATAAAATCGGAAAGCTTTAGGTGATAGGGATCTAAACCTGTCTCCTAAGCCACCAATTCCCAAATCCTCCCATGGCAAATGATGAGTTGCTCCTGGCATTATTCCAGTGCAGCAATGCAGATGCCAAAACAAGACCAAAATTCCCAAATCCTCCCGGGGCAAATGATGAGTTGCTCCTGGCATTATTCCAGTGCAGCAATGCAGATGCCGACATAAAACTAATCCCCAAATCCTCTCAAGATAGATGATGATTTGCTCCTGGTACTATATTCCAGTGTAGCGATGCTGATATCAACTCAGATCAAACAAATCAAACCAACCAATTCCAACATCGACCTCTGCGTCGGACAACAGACACTCCGTCTCGGGGACACGTCAACCAGCGACACTCCATGCCGGGGAAACGTCAAGCAGACACTCTGTGCCGGGGACACGTCAACAAGCGACACTCTGCATCGGGGAAACGTCCAACACAGACACTCCGCATCAGGGAAATGTCCGACAACGACACTCCGTAACGGGGAAACGTCAAGCAGACACTCCGTCTCGGGGACACGTCAACCAGCGACACTCCGTGCCGGGGAAACGTCAAGCAGACACTCCGTGCCGGGAACACGTCAACAAGCGACACTCTGCATCGGGGAAACGTCCAACACAGACACTCCGCGCCAGGGAAACGTCCAACAACGACACTCCCTAGTGGGGGAAACGTCAAGCAGACACTCTGTGCCGGGGATACGTCGACCAACGACACTCCGTACCGGGGAAACGTCAAGCAGAAACTCCGTGCTGGGGACACGTCAACCAGCGACACTCCGCACCGGGGAAACGTCCAACAGAGACACTCCGTAATGGGGACACGTCGACCAGCGACACTCCGTCTCGGGGAAACGTCCAACACAGACACTCCGTGCCGGGGACACGTCAGCCAGCAGACACTCCGTCTCGGGGATACGTCAACCAGCCGACACTCCGCCTCGGGGAAACGTCGACCAGCGACACTCTGCATCGGGGAAACGTCCAACACAGACACTTCGCATCAGGGAAACGTCTAATACAGACACTCCGTCTCGGGGACACGTCAGCCAGCCGATACTCCGCCTCGGGGAAACGTTAAGCAGACACTCCGTGCCTGGGGCACATCGACAACAGACACTCCGTCTTGGGGACACGTCAACCAGCGACACTCTGCATCAGGGAAACGTCCAATACAGACACTCCGCATCAGGGAAACGTCCAACACAGACACTCCGTCTCAGGGACACGTCAGCCAGCCGATACTCCGCCTCGAGGAAACGTCAAGCAGACACTCCGTGCTGGGGGCACATCGACAACAGACACTCCATCTCGGGGACATGTCAACCAGCGACACTCTGCATCGGGGAAACGTCCAACACAGACACTCCGCATCAGGGAAACGTATAACACAGACACTCCGTCTCGGGGACACGTCAGCCAGCCGATACTCCGCCTCGGGGAAACGTTAAGCAGACACTCCTTGCCGGGGGCACATCGGACAACAGACACTCCGTCGCGAGGATACGTCAACCAGCCGATACTCCGCCTCGGGGAAACGTCAAGCAGACACTCCGTGCCGAGGGCACATCGACAACAGACACTGCGTCTAGGGGATACGTCAACCAGCCGATACTCCGCCTCAGGAAAACGTCAAGCAGACACTCCGTGCCGGGAGCACATTGACAACAGACACTCCGTCTCGAGGACATGTCGACTAGCGACACTCTGTAACGGGGAAACATCAAGCAGACACTCCGCCTCGAGGAAACGTCGACCAGCGATACTCCATGCCGGGGACACGTCTACCAAATCGTTCCGGATCAGAGCGTCGACCGTCCATGTCGCAAAAAGGGCAGTGCAGGCTTCCCACAAATCGGGAACCAAATCGCTCCGGATCAGAGCGTCGACTATCCATGTCACAAAAAGGGCAGTGCAGGCTTCCTACAAAGCAGGAACCAGATCACTCCGAGCCAGGGAAAAGTCTACCACGGACACTCCGTCTCGGAAACGCGTCAAGCATCGACCGTCCATGTCGCAAAAAGGGCAGTGCAGGCTTCCTACAAAGCAGGAACCAGATCACTCCGAGCCAGGAAAAAGTCCACCACGGACACTCCGTCTCGGAAACGCGTCAAGCGTCGACCGTCCATTTCGCAAAAAGGGCAGTGCAGGCTTCCTCCAAAGCAGGAACCAGATCACTCCGGGCCAGGGAAACGTCTACCACGGACACTCCGTCTCGAAGACGCATCAAGCGTCGACCGTCCACGTCGTAAAAAGGGCAGTGCATCCCAAAAAGTGGGAACCAAGGCAAGTCGCCTTCACGTGAAAGAAGATCCATCAATTTCATGCACACGACTCACATATGTGGTGTGCATTTATTGATGGGGGGCACTTTGTTGAAGTCAAAATTTGCACCCCAGTTGACCAAGTCAAAGTCAAGGTCAACCCCAAATCAGGTGGGCCCAAGCCCAAGCAAGTGGGCCAATGCCCAGGTCGAGCCCGAACACGAAGTGTCCGGCCTTCTGCCATACCAAAATAAAAAAATCATATAACAAATAATTTTGATGTAATTTTTGTGCATAAATATATGCAAAATGGGCATAAAGCCAACTTTTTGTAAGCCTATGGTTTATGTGCAAAAAGAAATGGCACATGAGCCATGGGATGGGTAAAGTGCCATTTTCCAAAACCCAATGGGCTATATGTAAACATGTAAGCTTATATAAGGCAACATGATGATGAATAAAATACAATACACTTTTCATTCTCTAAAAAACCTAGGGTTTGTGTCTCTTTCCACTTTCTGAAGGTTCCAAACCTTTTTCTTTCTTTTGAAGTAAATCAAGAGTTTTACTCTTCTTTTTTCAAAACTAAATAGTTTTTCACCATAAAACCCACAAAGGGGAACTTGGATCTACCATCAGATCTAAAAAAAAAAAAAAGAGATTTTTTAAAAAATCCCACATCTCTTGATCTTCAAGATCCGGCCAAACAAAGGAGGAAGAAGGAGACCCATCTCCAGAAACCCCACTTTGGGGAAGAACTAGGGCTCAAGGGGAGAAGCTCTTCATCAGCTTCAAAACATCCTAGGAGTTTAATAAGTGCTCTTTTCTAGGAGTACAACTCCCATTGCAGGGACCAAGTCCCTTTCGCTTCTCGAGCGCCCACGTGTTGACACGTGGCGCGCTAGCCCCCAGTGCGCTAGCACTCTTGCGCCTAGAGCGCTAGCGCACGATTGCCTACGTGCTGATACGTGGTGCGCTAGCGCTAGTGCGCTTGCGCTCAGAGCGCTAGCGCTCGAGCGTCCACGTGTTGACACGTGGCGCGCTAGCGCTCAAAGCGCTAGCGTTCTTGTGCTCAGAGCGCTAGCGCCCGAGCGCCCACGTGCTGACATGTGGCGCGCTAGCGCTTAGTGCGCTAACGCTCTTGCGCTCAGAGCGCTAGCGTCCGAGTGCCCACGTGCTGACACGTGGAGCGCTAGCGCTCAGTGCGCTAGCGTCCAAAGTGCTAGCGCCTGAGCGCCCACATGCTGACGCGTAGCGTGCTAGCGCTAGCGCCCGAGCGCCCACGTGCTGACACGTAGTGCGCTAGCGCTCGAAGCACTGGCGCTGGCCCCATGCATTCTTTGGATGCCTTTTCCCCTTTTTTATATATATACATATATATACATATGTATACATATGTACACACACACATACTCTGCGGGGCTCCCGATATATCCAAGTCCCCCTAAAACAAAAACACACGTACACTGCACGTTGAGTTCGCATGACCAGTTTAACCCGTCAATCGGAGGTTCCCTTGCTCCAAAGGCGAGGGGTAATTAACGGCAGCTTAGTCCGCGGCTGCCGGAGATTCGGATCCCCACAATCATTAAACCCCGGCCTACCCTAGGCAGGAGGAATCTGTACTGCGCCTGACAAGCACGCGCGTATTCCCGTCTCAATGGGGTGACGAAAAACACCCTACAGAGATGTTTGTGGAATGGGCAAGCATGGGCTTTATTATTTGTTTATTGCTCTTGACTCACTATTCAAGTATAGTTGCAATTTCTTATTGCAATTTATTCCATACTTGAATAAGTGAGGTCAAGGGGGTTGCCATTCTACAATTCATTCTTAACTTGAGTTATTTTTGTTGAGCTCCTTCTTGAGCTCATGAGATGAGTTCTAGCATTCTCCATTTTCTTCACCTCATACTTCAAGCTCTAAACCCTCACATGTGATGTGAACCATAGAGCTTGAAACCCTAGTGAGTATATAAAACCCCTACTTCACCATCCTACACTTCATTAGCACTCTAGTGTAGTGTGTTTCCATTACTAAAGAGTTTAGTGAAGAGCTAGCTTGGATTGGCGGATTTCGGGTGGATCATCTTCGGCACGAAGATCACCGGAGGAACCTTGTTCATTCCTCAAGTGGAGCCTAGTGGAGTCGCATGGACTACTTCTCGGAGCTTTATGAAGAGAAGGACACAGTTTACAAAGGTTGTAACCCCTTTCTCTTTCTATAGTTAATCATATCATCATTGTTAAACCCTATTATTCTAGTTAAGATCTTGGTTAGTGTTCGTTAGCACCCGAAAATTTGAAAATTGCATGTGTGATGCTCGTTTTAACCCCGTCGTGGTGCTAGCGTACACTTTCACTACAATCAAGGAGATATCCTGCCGTAGTCACACTTTGGCTTCTAACATTATGTGGTAATCAGTAATCATAGCACAAGTAATGAGAAATGCAGTCACTAATTCTATCAAAACAGATGTAAAACTAATCAGATAGAGTCAACGGAATGGATAGCGCTGAAGTCGCTAATCTAGATGTCCGCAGTATCCTCGAGGTAAGACAGATCCTGATATGAGCTAAGTCTACTTCTCACTCTGAGCATGCATACTCAGGTCATCAGAGCGACACAATAGCAATATTGTAGGGTTCCCATCGACGGCAGCAAGGCTTCGGGAGGCATCGTCCATGCCATTTTTAAAAATTTACCGTGAAAAGGAACACTATACTAGAATCGTTGGCTAGAAAATAATACGGAAGTAAAGTAAACTATTTATTTTCTAAGTGAAATCGAAATACAACCTTTGTAGATCGGTCCTTCACTTCATAAGCTCCTTGTAGTAGTCCCTTCGTTGCGATTGTGGTTCTCCCGGACTCTTGCATGGCTTCACGTGGCGAAAGGAGCGAGCTTGCTTGAAGTCTTCGAGGCAGAAAATGATTTACGTCGAGGGTATGCCAACTCAAGCTTCTACTTCACTAACTAGAGAATTAGTGAAGCAAACACCCTAAACTAAAGTGCTAGTCTAGTAGAGGATGAAGAAATAGGAAGTGGGCTCACTTTAGAATTTCTTTTCTCACAATCTTTCTCACTTTGGATCAAACCCTAGAAAAGCTTTTGGCATTTTAGGAAGAAGATGAACAAATAATGAGATGAGAATAATGATCAAGTGAGAGAGCTAACCATGGTGAGTGAGTATCATATACTAACTCATGTAGAGACATAACCATGGCTAATTAACATGGTTGGATTAACAAATATCTAAAGTAAAACAAATCTAGTGGACTTAGTCAATGCATCCGCAAGCTTCTACTAGCTTCAATTTTCCACTAATTTTGTAATTACTTTAAAACACTAAACCCAACATGATAATTAGCATGGTGTAAGTCTTGTACACCCATGAAAGTTGTATCAACAACCATGATACAAAAATCAAAACACAAATTAATATATATCACATATATATTAAGTTGTGTATAAGTAAGAAAAACAAATGCTTAAGTGAACCAATGTTAGTTAATGTAAATTAGTATATCACATATATAATTATACACTAAATTATTAAATCAACACTTGACTTAATAATCCGGTTATATCACATATAACCGACTAACACAAAATGTACCAACTTATCGAATCAATACTTGATCCGATAACCCGGCTATATCACATATAACCGGCTGATACAAAAGTCGCGAGAATAGAATACGGTATCACATACACGCATTACTCTCGGTCCCGCACATATCACATATGCGCTCCTATTTCGTTTTGCCTGAGCCAGTAAAACCTTTATGTAGGACTCTAAAGACTCGTCAATACGCCGGCAGTAGGCGATGATCACATCAAGCACCCACAAGCCGTCAGCGGTACTAGCTGGACATAACGGCTACCTGGGTATTGAGCGATCAGAAGATCAGCAAGCAAGCTCGCTCCAACTCCTGCAAAAGCTTGACGGTAACACTTGCCGTACAGTCCGGTCTCCTCGTCTGATATGCCGCATATCAAGTCTAGGGGTGGTAAACGTCACCCCAATAACCGATAAGTCATGCCGATGTGAGGCTTATAACGGGTCGAGAAACTACTGGTAACACTTACCAGTAAATCTTTAAAACAGCCCTAGCCAAGGACTTCCCTGTTATGGCCAATCGAGCACAGCGCAACATCAACCCCCAATACCGGGAGAGACGAAACTCCTCCTATCGCTCATTGCCTCCATATGACTCGGGACTGTACCCCAAAACCACCATTTTGCACGCCCTCTTGGACGTGGTAAGGTGGAAATCAAAGCACGGTGGGAATCACACAAGACTCTATGACGATCTCGGGTCTACAGACTAATCTGTACAAGTGTCACCAGAGAACTGCCATCTGACGTGAGGTATAATACTATCTAGGAGTTCTCGGCGAGTCCGTCCAGTGTACCCAGTCTCCATTGAGCACCCGTATACCATCTCTGATGTCAAACACCAATGGATATGGGATCATCCATCGCCCATCTCATGGGTCGAGAAGCGTATACGCTAATCTACTCTGGTATATCGATGCCCTGTCTCGATACACCCACGACTAGGAACATTAAAAGATGAACTTATGGACTACCATGGCCCCACTAGTATGATCTACATCATATCCTGGTAGTCAAGTACACATCCTAAGGGATTTACCAACATGTAACCATAAGACAATATCAAGAGACTAGTATACATGTTAAGACAAAGAGCAACCAGATAGCATACTATCATATCGAGCAAGAAAGTCCTTCCTATATATGTTCAAGCATCCAATATAATATACATTATCTGTACAATACTGGACTCTAGGGCATACATACAACTAACAAATATATACATATATAATGTGCAACGATGATAAACAAAAGCAATAAGTATAGAGTAATGACGCGGGCATGAAATAACCGGTACATGTAACGATAAAGCAAGTGTATCAGATCAGTAATCAATGTAATGTCCATGTCACTAAAACAATCAGTCTCTAAGTCTCAATGTCCAAGTCACTAAACTTATCGTCAGTCCAAGTGTGAGCGTCAACCACCGTAGAAGTATCCCCAACCTAAGGGTAAGCCCCAGGGGCAAGAGAACACGGGCCCGAATCACTATCAGTAAGAATCAGAAACACCATCAGTACAAATCCCGAAATCACTTAATATGCCGGCAGTGGGACTCCTAAGATTCTGTTGATCGAACTCACACTCAAACTACCCCACACCCCGCGGTCTACATCTAACACCGACCATGAATCTAAATACTAGTTGCTCCATGACAAGTCTATGCGAGAACTAGAGACATGGTCTCCATCAAGCATGTCTCGACTGGTATCTAAGATAAATAGACCGTGCTCGATGTCTTACTTATGATACTAATATAAGTGCTTCCATATCCGTCCCATACCAGTCATAGTTACACTTATATATGTCCCATAGGCGTCTATAATGCAATAATTAACTGGTTCTGCTGATTGTGTACAAGTACGTATCACTTCTATTATTCAATCACGCTTTTACACTAACGTACTTGCCACAATCCAATCATTAACATTTAGCACTTGGTAATGTAATACGGTCATTAGGATATCGATGCAAATGGACACTATTTACTGAAAGTATGCCTTAGCACCACTATTAGGTTTTAAGAAGCATCGAGTATACAATTTTAAAAATCTAGTGTGCTAATGCATGCCATCCTAGAATCGAACTAGAGAATTAAGGTTTATAAGCTAGTAAACAAACTTTACACTAAGTGAAAGGGAATACAATATTTGTAGATCGATCTTTCACTTCTAAAGCTCCAAATAGTAGTCCCTAGAACTCTTCGTAGGCTCCACTTGGCGAAAGGAACGACCTTATATAAGGATCTTCGAAGCCGAAGATGATCCATCTTGAAGAATCTCTAACTCAAGCTTCCTCTTCACTAATTAAGGAAATAGTGAAGGAAACAACCTATACTAAAGGACTAGTTTGGTATAGATTGATGAAGTAGGAATTTTGCTCACTTTAGAATTCTTTTTCTCTTTATCTTTTTCACTCTAGAATTTTCAAGAGGAGGAAGAAGATGAAGCTTGTGTAGAACTAGGGCGAGGAAAATTTCTCAAAAATATATCTAGAGACTTAACCATGGGGTAAGGATAATGGTTAGGTTATAAAATATCTCAAGTAAAACAAAATTAGTGGAATGAGTCATGGTTTCTACATGCTTCTACAAGCATCCAAGCCATGCTCATTTTCCACTTAATTTTGGACTTACTTTAAATAATAAAACTCAACATTATCCTTGGCTTGGTGTGAGTCTCATACACCCATGTTCATTGTATCATCTAGCATGACACAATAGTATATGTAATATATATATATATATATATATATATATATATATATATATATATCACATAATACACACACACACACATCAAGAGAAGAAATTCTTTAGTGAGCTAATATTAGTTAATATATATTAATATATCAAATATATAATTATATATCAAATTATTAAATCAACACTTTGTCACGCCCCGCTTCCCGGTATGCGGCGAAGGGGACGGGACCGGTCCGCTACGTATTTACTCTGAAGTAAATACGATAAGCGTATCTAAGCAATATAAAAGTAAATACACAAGAGACAAGATATATAAACTGAATAGCAACTTTATTTATTAACATTCTTTTGTACAATGCATGAAAAGTAAATATAACTGGAATAAAAGCGATGCCTAAACAATAGCATAACAGGAAATGAAAAGTACTGAATGGAAATGAGTACAATGAAACTAAAGCTCTGGGTCTTCCGCAAACTGATCCAAGTCTTCAGCAGTAGGGTCGATCTCTGACGGGTCCAAATCACCTGACGACATTCAAAGAAGAAAGAAATATAATGTTGTCAGCGAACAGCTCGCTCGGTAAGTCCCAAAGAGAAGGGGAAATAGAATAGACGGAGAGTAAGAGAGAGAGAGAGAGTAACTTTTACAGTTGTATTATATTGTTATATTATTTTAATATTGTATTAACGCTGTTGTTTGTAACTTGATACAGAAGATACCAGTGTATACGAGAGGATATACGAGAGGAGTTCCACTTACACCGGGGACTTTGGTAACCCGTAGTACAAGGCTCCGTCGATAATACCACGGAACAACGGCATGAATGTAATTACGTCTTAAGTGACCACCTCGTGCCACCTTTAACATATTCCGTACCAGTCTACCTCTTAAACCCCGTAGTGTTATCTTGATTGTATTATTGTATTGTAATGTCTTGTATTGTAAACTGTATACATTGTATAATTGGATGACTGCCCGAAACCATGATATCAGTAAACGGATATAACTGGAGAATCATATAAATGGAATAACCGGAGAACCATGTAAATGGAATGTATATCCATGGTTCGGTTCAGTCAAGTTGTATAGGTTGATAATTGGATGCATGGATTCATGTGTTCATATTGAATTGAAATATTGTAGATTGTAGATTGTACTTGAATCATATTCAAGTCAGATATAATCAGACTCAAACCTGAGTCAGACAATTAGAAATGTAAATAGAAGTCTTGATTATTTCTTAAACCTATATTTACTAGGGTCCTCAGGGTAATTTATAAAACTTGAGGGGTTTTTATGTAAAAATATTTTTTATATAGTTTTTAAGATAAACCCCAAGTAATTATTATCATCTTTAGAGTTGTAATAATTGTAGATTTTATATTAGTGATATTTCTAATGAGAATAACCTAATTCCATAAATAAAGGTATTTATGTGTAAATATTGTTTAAATGGAATTCATGGTATTTTAGTGTAAACCGATTCTTGTGTCATTTCTAGAAAAAGGTTGAATATTCATAATAATTCAAAGTAGGTATTTTGGAGTTACATATACATATATTTATATGAAAACAAATTTTTATATATTTAATATAATCTAAAAATCTCATTTTTCTTAAGATGTCGTATTTGAATCTTTCGAGACCGAATGCTCCTTGCGGAGTTCTGCATCTCGCACTACTAAGCCCGAGAATGTGCGATAATCTGCACCATTCCGAACGGGTTCCCCAAAGTGGGTTGTAGCGGCGCTTTGCAAAGATTGTATAAATACTAAATCCTTTAGAAAACGGTTTTATGAAATAAATGGTATTTATTTGTAAAGCTGTCAAATTTTCCGTATTCTATATTCTAGGGTCTCCTAAGTCAACTAGACTGCTCCTAACTAGTCCAAAACGACAAGTTGTGAGATATCTCAAATCGCCTCTTCACCGCCAATTGTGGCCAGGTAAGTACAAGTGAAGAAAGGAGGGATCCGCTCACGAATCACCGTGAGACGGGCCTTTTAAAGTTACCTTTCTTACTTGCCTAGCCTAGACACCACAAAATCGGGTTTAAATAAACGACTGATGTCCACAACCTATCATATTTTCATAATAAGGTATTTAGTTGTAAAGATGTATCAATACTAAATCTTTTAGAATGGTTTTATTAAGTATATGGTATTTAAATGAAAATGTTTGTTTTCCCGTATTCTAGGTTTTCGAGGGTATCGTGTTATGTTACATATAAGTGTGTGAGGAGGTAGGTCGTTACCTCGTGATCTACTTAAAGGTATAGTAAGTTTAATGGAGTTAAATGTATAATTGAAACAATGTGGTATTTAAGTGAAAAATACAATAAATGGAAATAGTTATCATTTTATGAATTGAAACTTGATCAATTTAGTTGATTAGTGTTTAATAGTCAACATGAGAGTTTCTAAATATAATTGAAATAACGAGAAGTGAAGTTTATAAGAAAATCGAATAGGAAATCGGATTTGTGCCGATTCCGTCGGGTTTTGTAAATCCGTATTTTTAGATAGAAGAGATAGATAGAAATTGGGAACTTACGGGTTTTGGACAACCAGGAGAAAGTGATGAAAGAAGAGGAATCGCCGGTGCGTCGATTCGTCGCCGAGAGTTTCTAGAACGATCGCCGGAAGTTCGCCGGGAATTTCGCTTCGTGCTCGATTTCAAAGTAAACAAGGTTTCTTGAGAATTTTTTAGAGTTGGCTCAAAATTAGGGGTGAGAGGGTAGAGGGTAGGGGTGATATTTATAGGATTAGGCTAGGGTTAGGGTAGATGAAGAGTTAAATTGAAAAAAATGTAAAAATAATGTGATAAATTATAATAAAATGGAGTAAATAAGGTTTTATGACCTTTCTGGAACCGATCTAGGAAAATGAAGTGTACAGGGGGTTTAGAAGATGAAAATCCCTAACTTTGATGTTGGGGACTCGCCGTCCGGCCGAGTCCGGCTAGCGGCGCCGGCTCGAGTCGGCTAGTCCGCCGTCCGAGCCGGCCGAGTCGGACCGAGTCGGAGGTCAGGGAGGTGGGGGGTCGTCTGGTGTAACCTCTGGTATATTTAGTTTTTCATGTGTAGTGGAAAATTCTGTAGTTATCACGTGTTGACTGTTGGGATTCTATAAAATAGAAAACAAAATAAGTATTAAAAATAATGTGGGGCATGGGATTTGAACTCTGGTGGCTTGGTTCAGCAGTGCAAGGTATTACCAATGAGCTACAAGCTCCTTCTTATAATTATAGAGTTATTTAATTACTTAAAATAGTTACATAAAATGTAAATATCCTAAGTATACATTAATTTTCAAGCAAATTTTTGTACACTACAAATGGAGTTGTTAAATTCTTTTAACTTGTAATTAAAAAGCAAAATAATTACTTATATCTTGTGCTCAGGCTAAAATACCCCTTTATGGATTTTGGAAAAAATATTTGAAAAATTTTGTATAGGAAAATTAGGGTTGTTACACACTTGATTCAATAATCCGGCTATATCATATATAACCGACTAATATCATTTACATGTATATTAATTTATCGAATCAACACTTGATTCAATAACTCAGTTATATCATATATAGCCGACCGATATTATATATCGCGGGATTAGAATACAGTATCACATACATGTATTTAATCAAGGTCCCGCACATATCACATATGTGCCTTACTTCATTTCGCTTGAGCTAGGAAACCTCTGTGTGGGACTCTAAAAACTCGTCAATAGGCTAGCATTAGGTAATGATCACATCAGTTACCCACAAGCCGTCAGCGGTACTAGCTGGACGTAACGGCTATCCAGGTATTGAGTGGGTAGAAGATCAACAAGCAACCTTGTCCAAACTCCCATGAAGCCTAAAGTAACACTACCGTACAGTCCGGTCTCTTCATCTGATATGTCACATATCGAGTCTGGGGGTGGTAAACGTCAGACCCTAGTAAGTTGATAAGTAATGCCGATGCGTGGTCTATAACAGTTCGAGAAACTACTGATAATACTTACCAGTAAATCTCATCAGCCTTGACCAGGGACTTGCTATTATAGCCAATCTCATCAGCCCTGGCCAAGGACATGCTTGTTATGCCGCAGTTCCACGGCTTTATGGAGGGATTGTGCGGCCAAATTTCTTCTAGGGTCTTAAAAATGTCTGCATGAATTTTTGATACACTGAAAACGATTTTTAGACCACTTTTAAAAATCGGTAGAAAGCATGATAATGGAAATGCGGTTTTGAAAAATTCGGTCGATCGATATTTTAAACACGTTAGAACTAGCTAGTATAGGTTTTATGGGTGGCTTTGATACCATGTTGGGTTCCCCTAACGCCCTAGCCATCATCCGTGGCGATTTGCGGAACAAAAATTTTCTACGAGTTTAAAAACGGCGCTAGAATAACCCATTAAACCGGATCTAACCATAAACCTAACTAGCTAAACTAGGAGAGCTAACTACTATGAAAAGAAGTTTCACCAAACAATCCAAGTCCTTCGGTCTTCTTTCTTCATCGTTCGCTCCAAGTGGCCACCATGATCGCGCTTGATCTCCTTTGCTCGCTCCATCGGTACTCCGGGATCGAGCTTGCTCTTTGGTCCTCCTCCATCGAAGATGATCCACCCGAGGGATGTGATCCATGGCTCACGCTCCTTGCTAAGTAACAAAAGGAGCAACTAGAGAACTTGGGATGCTAATCCAAGAACTCTAGGATGTTGTGTGAGGTTCTAGGTGTTTTACTATCTCTATCCTGCCTCCTCTCTTGTTTCTCAACATATGAAACTGTAGAGAGAAGGAAGATGATGAAGGTGGAGGAACTCAAGAGAAGGAGAGGAGTGTGGAGCAAAAATGGTGAGCACAAAGGAAATGAGCAACTATGTGAGAGAAAAATAACTCACATTAGTTTTGTATATCAATATCCATGAATAAACAATATGACCCATGCTTCAATAGTTGCCACAAATGAATAAAGAATTCATTTGTCAACTATTGAAGCATGGTCCTCACCATACTCCCATCACCTCACACTTTACACCTTATTTCCATTTAAAGAATAAATGGAAAAAGCATAATGAGATGACCACCTTCTAGAATGTTATCCGTAACATAATATGGATTACAGTGTACTGTATATACATACCTGCATTCGGATAAAAATACGAATGCCCAAAGAGATAGAATAACACGAAGAACATAATACTAGAATATATATATATGGAAATACATATATGGAAATTATTAAATCAATACCTGATTTAATAATCCGTCTCAAGCCCGAGCCGGCTACTGTCCGATCGAAAGTCCGGGTATAAAGTACATCAATCGATCGGAACCCTGCACGTATCCAATACGGCTACTACATCATTTCGCTTGAGCTAGGGAAACCCTCTGTGTGTGACTCTAAAGACTCGACAGTACGCCGGCAGTGAGTTACTGGATAAATCCATAACCACAAGCACGTCAGCGGCACTAGCTGTACGTAACGACTACCCGGGTACCTGTCGAAAAGAAAGGCCGACGAGCAAACTCAACCAGATCCCTACTGAGCCTATCTGTGACAATCTCCTACAGTCCGGTCTCTTCGTCTGAGAGTATCGCATATCGGGTATAGGGATGGTAAACGTCAGACCCTAATAACCCGATAATTCGTGCCGATGCGGGTTAGGACCAATCCGGGAAACTACTGATCAGCCTATCAGTAAATCCCAACTGTCTTGGCCAAGATCTTATGGTCCTGACCAATCGAACACAGTGCAATATTAACTCCCAATAGCTGGAGAGACGAATCCCCGACAATCGCTCACTGCCTCTATGTGGCTCGAGACTGTACCCAACCAAAACCTGTTTGCACGACTCAGTAGAACCGCGGTAGGGTAGTAATCAAAGCACAGTGAGAACTCACATGAGACAAATGACGATCTCAGGTCTAAAGCCTATCCTGTACTCATGTCATCTGAGAACTTCCACCTGACGATAGGTATAGTACCATTTGGAAGTTCTCGGGAAGTCCGTCCGGTGTACTCACATCCAGTGAGCACCTGTATATGATTTTAGGTGCAAAAAATCAATGGTTGTGGGACCATACCATCGCCCCTCGTCGGGGTCTAGAAACATATACACTAGTCTATTCCGGAATATCGATACCCAGTCTCGATACTCCCATGACTATGGACTATTTAAGGATGTGTGTACCGACTACACAGCTCCCACAAGTATGATCGCCATCATAGCACAGGTAGTCTAGCAGTGATCTTATGGGCTTTATCAACATGTATGAATGATACGTAATAACAAGTAAAACATATGCACATGTTAAGATAAAGACAAGCCAGATAGCATACTATCATATCGAGCAAGACTGTCCTGTACATATATATGTCCAAACATCCATATGTATACATATACAATAATGGCATCTAGGGTATACATATCCAACAAAAAAGTCCTAGATGTGTCCATGTCTCCTGCAAGTATTGCAAGTCCTGTTTTATTTTTTTGGCCTTGCCAACGTCAAGCCCTAAGTCAGGTTCTTTAGAATACATTGGTCATTCTTAACGAACGCCGGAGACCTATTCCAACCGTTATCATCAACCAACAATACTCCTTCCTCCGATATTAACTCTTTATATCTCCCTTTGTCGCTTTGTAATTGCTTTCGCCATTGCTCGACGTCTTCGAGTATCCTCAAAGTCTCCGTCTAGGTGTAAAATACTTTGCCCACCCAGAGTCCCGTCTCCTCCGTCGCTGGTGATATCAGAAGTGCATGTGACTGGCTCTGCGGGGTGTTGCCGCGTAGGATCGTTCGCCTTCCATGGGTTTTCGGCGGCAGGTACGCCACGGTCGCCTCCTTGTAGGACCTTTTGCTTGATGGGGAGGAGTTGATCTGCAGGTGTGGGGTACTGGAGCGCTTACGGTCTTCCTTAGGCTTCCCACGTGCATTCTCGTCTCCGCAAACCCACCTGCCTTATCCTCACCCCTCGTCGGAGACCTACTCTGGTGAGGTGGTGGCTATTTGCTACCGGCAATCCTCGTCGAGGTCTTGAAGCGACTTCGGTTATTACTTATATATTAAGTTGTAATGATTATGTGTAATATACAGATTTAACTATAAATATTTTAGATCATCTTAGACTTCACGCGTTACGCGTTGGTTCAAAGTCTAATACTAATAAAACTAAACTCATGAATTATCTCCTATTCTAAGAAGTTTTAGTTACTTTGGGATATAATATAATGATGTTCATGGTAATGGGATCATAAATATTGATCATATTAATTATTTGTTCCTATAATAATTGTTCTTTCCCTAATTTAATCAAAACTCAATGTCCTCCCAATAATTTAATCCTGATTATTGATGCATCAAAGCTTAGAACCCTTAATTTATTATAACTTATATATCCCTGGATATGGTATATGATCCAATATATTATACTGAGTCTAAACCATATTTTTTTATATTAGTCCCCAACATACAAAGCTTGGTTCCGTCCCTACATCCAAGAGACGTCGCTCAGAATAACAAAATGGAGCAAGTTTGAAAAAAATGTCTGATGGATGGTGGAATCCCCCTCAGATGTTTCCGTTAATCTGCTGATAGCGGCGATGAGTAGCTGAGATTTGATTTGGAGGTAGACTCCTGAAGCGTGTGGATCTCAATGGGTTTGAAGTTGTTGAGCCGAGTTACCTGTAAGGAAGTCCCGGATGGTTGGACCACCGAGGACCCTCCGACGATCAAGTTAGTAGGGTAATCCGAGCAGAATAACGGCTTAGTGGATTAGAGCTGGCTTACCTTGACCGTCTGAAAGAGAGGTTTAAATAGTGGTTGCAGCAGCTGCAATAGGCATGAGAATCACGCCGGCCGTTACACTCCCGAAGTCATGCTCGCGTGATGAGCAGGACCTTCCATTAACGGCGAGACAGGCTCGTTAACGTGGGATCGTGGCATGGAACGTGAGACGTGGCCGGCGAAGATTGGCCAGATTCGCGGGAGGGCGGTTACACCTGCAATCTAATGGCGCTTTTGCCTTCGATTCCCGCTCTCTCCCTCTCTTCTCGCTCTTGCTCCACTCTCGCCCCAACCCAACTCTTCGGCTCAAGCCGAAATCTGGGCCCACAGCCTCTCCTCCTCCATCATCTTCAACCCAAGAATCTAGGGCATCGGAGGCGGAACCTGAAGAGAGTCATGGCGGAATCTCCCATCATCGAAAGGGAACCCATGGTTTCCCCTTACAATGTCCTCATCACTGTCTCAACCAAAGGTAATTAATTGCATATAACACCGCTTCATTTATTTATACCTCATCTACATTAGCACCACTAGTCTGACTCTGGCTGGAAAATTGCTTGTTAACCCCTTGACTAGCTCTATCAGCACCATAGGTTTGTAGTATTTGGATGAAATAGCATTGATAGACCCTTGCTAAAATGTAGGCCATGTTTGCTAATGAAACTAAATTAGGATAGCTAAACTTAACTCCATCGTCTTTTTTGATGATCAACATCAATCATCTTCATCGTTATCGTCTAAGATGTCCATACATTAAATTTCATGTAAATCCAAACACCTTTTCACCGTTGATTTAGTGAATGCAAAATTAACGGTTTCCGATAATCAAAGTGTTTGGGTATGAGTTGTCTGACCTTTAGTTAGCACTTGCTCAAAGCTTCTAATCTGGACTTTATTTACACCCGCCTTATACTTTTTCTGAAACATATGTGTATATGCACATCTTTCTGAATCCATCTCATTGCACTGCCAAAAGTCGGTAACCTGATAAACTTAAATAAACGACACAGATTATTAATGCTGGATCAAATGCATACAGTTACAAGCCATTGGCTGAAACATCTGATGACGATCTTATGTAAGTTTTACTTTCTGGTCATGACGGGCTAGTTTGTTCGTGGTCTTCAGATTTCTGGCTTATTTTTTCCGTCTTTGTCAAGGGAAGTTGTCATGACCAATACTCTTGGCTTGATGAAATGCTGCCGTGAGGTAAAAGTGATGCAATTTGGTTGTAGAGCTCGGCATATATAACAATTCTTTATTTTGTCAAGTAATACCTCAGTGGGTATTGTAGGCTATAAATATGATGTTGAGCCAGCCTCGAGGTGGTCACGTATTCAACATTGATGGTGCTGGTTCAGATGGAAGGCCAACCCCTCGGTATGTAATTTCTTCACATAACACTCAACAAACAGCTTTTCAAATATATCTCCCCACTCTTTTGTACGATAGATCCTAGGTGATTCATTTGGCTATGTTTTGCTTCATTGATCTCTTCATACAAAAGATCCAAGATAACACAACCAGGAAAGTTCGTAGAAGAATTTAGCCATAAATCTTGTCCAAAACCCTTACATTCTGTCTAGTCATGTACTCTAAGCCCCTTATATTTCCAACCTTGTTATGATATTTCTAGTTTGGAATTCAAAGTTAATCTCATCAATCATCAGCAAGCATACACTGTCTGCAACGTTATCTATATCTTGGTCATTGTTCTCTTGTGGAGAACCGTATACTCAATCCTTCATATCAACTAACACTATAACTCGAATACAATATGTCGATCACTGATTCACTGCCATAGACAAACTCTGTGAAGTTTGGCTTACATATCAACCACAAACATCCTGGTTCTATTTTCTTTTCATACCTTTTCCTTTGGTTTGTCTAAATACAATGATCATGGACATTATGATAAGATAAAATTATCATATCATATGCTGATATCCATCTCTCTACTTGATCTCTGTCTCTGTATGCCTCCCTATTTCATTTCTTGATCAATTACAAATTGACCGGCATCTCCATATTTGGTAGGATTCTATCTTTTGCTACAACAAAGATATTAATGCTGTTGAAATTTGACAATGCTGAAGACCTTTTCTTTTGGAGAAGGAATGGGCTATACTATTTCGATTAATTTCATAATCAGTAACATATGTATATCACGATTAATTTGACAGTTGCTTGTGATCTATTCACAGTTTTGCTGCATATGGAGCAACCGAGCGCAGTGTGGTTCACATAACTAAATCCTTGCAGGTAGATACTACTACTAATTAGAACATGGCCATTTTGTGATATTCCCAGCTATATGTATACAACTAGCCTCAGATTAGATTATTGTTCTATTTCATGAATTAGGGCAACCTGTATGTTTATCTCAGTAAATGAAAATCTTATGGAATTCAAATTCTACAAGCTAAAAGCCAATTATCTGGCGTAATTTAGGCATTGATTTAAATGTCCTTGAAGCATTTTAATTTAACATAATCTCTCATTCGTTTGAAGTGTGGTCGATCTAGATCTGTCATGAGACTAATGTCAAGCAATTTGATGCTTTTCACCTGTTTAAATCAAGGTTTTTTTCTACATCGGACTCCCAATCATTAGTATCTCTAAATAAGACCCCCCTATAATTTATATTTCTAATAACACCCCAACTCTTATAACTTATGGTAGTTTGTTCCATGTCTTCCATCCAAGTTTTGTTGGAAAGACATTTTGTTGTCAGCTTCTTCTTCCTCCATTCACCATCAACACCGTTCTTCCTTTTCTTTTCAAATTCCAGTACCATTCCACTTCAACCTTCTATTCAAAGTCCATCCACCTACAATGATGAGTGCCATGGCCCCTCTTTGAGCCACCTTGAGCCGCAATGGTGAACAGTAAATGGATTTTTTTTCTGAAAGGGGGCCAAATAAATGATGTGGGAAAGGTTCGAGGGCAGTGTATGTACCTAGTTAAGTTAATTAACCATCATTTATGGAGGGTTTATTTTAGATGACGGAGAAGATTGGGGGATCTTATTCAGAGATATAGATTATAGGAGTGCTAAGTTAAGAAAAAGCAAAGATTTGGGGGGTCCCAATATAGTAAAAAAAACTTAAATGAATACAAGTTTCCCATAAGCTAATATATGATCAAATTTCTTTAGTACAATGCTAAATTTTAACCTTTTTCCTCTACAGGAAGAATTGCAGATGCAAAATGTAAAGAATGTTATGGTGCATAATCTTTTGGTATGTAGTGCCTTCAGGCTAGAGAGATGGTTGCTTATGGAAATGATCTTTGTTTTCAAGTGCTTACGATTGATTTCCATATATTGATGTATAGAGTTAATGATGGCTTCAAGATATTCTGAAAACGGCCGGTTACATTTCTATAACAGAGTAGCATATGTATACATTGCACTGCTTTAATTTTAAGTCTCCCTGTTGCAGCCAGGTATGGTCACGACTGATTTTCTTATGTCCGGGGCCACCACTAAACAAGTATAATATCCAACAGGCCGTTTTCTTAAATATATTTCTTCTTTTAGTGAGGATACATTAATTGGATACCTATTACACACTTTTTTGTTCTTTCCAAATTACAGGCTAATTTTTTTTATCAACATATTAGCTGAACCTCCTGAACTGGTAAGAACTTTCATTCTCAAACCAATTATACTTTTGGCCTTTTTAAGGTTTTTATTCATATAAATAAATAAACCAACAAATAGCATACAGTTATGTTGTTTGTTCCCACTGAGCTTCTGCTCTTAGCTTTAACGCATTTATCTATCTATTATGGATAATCAAAGAAAAACTCATACTATTTACTCAGTTATTTATCTAGATGTCTACTTTTTTTGAAACTTCAGTTTGATATTATCACAAGCATTATGTACTAGATTATTATTTTGCCGTCATATTTTGTTAACTTGCTTAGTAAGGGATTAATCATTATAATATAATTTATTATGTATATATGTTTATTGCTGGCATAATTTACAACCTAATCTCCACACCATCAGTCTGTAAAAATAATTGTTGCTTAAGAAAAAGGAGAAAAAAAAGAAGGAAAGCAATGAAATGAGAGTACACGGACTAATGGCCCTAGTGATGATGCTCAATATTGGCGATCCCCAAGATCAGGACACGTGGCAGATGGCGTGTCCCAGAACTCAGAAGAAAGGGCCCACAGGGGCCGACCAGGCCATCCCTGTACCCGACCTGCAAGCACAAGCTAGCCCTCCTCAGGCCCCCCTGCAAATTGGCCTCCTCGGCCCCTCAGCTCGCCCCGAGCTGCCACAAGACCAGGACTCCTCGGCCTTTCCGCTCATCCCCGACCCCCCGGCCGAGGCCGTCTTCCTCGGTCCACCGACCAACTCCACCGCTCACAGGCGTAACCGCCGCTCCGCAAATCTCGCCATGCGCGGATTCTCCGCCAGCAACATCTCACGTTCCACGCCTTCATGATCTCCATTAATGGGCGATCCGCTCTCTACGCGGGCGTGACGTCAGGAGTGTAACTGCCGGTGAGATTCTCGCGCCTGCTGTTGCGTGCCGCCACCGTTATTTAAACCCCCATCACAGATGGGTCAAGTAAAGCTATTTTTGACTCCACTTAGCCGTTAGGCTGCTCGGATCTAGTACTAACTTGATCGTCGGAGGGTCCTCGGTGGTACCAAACCACCCCGGGACTTCTTTGCAGGTATTCGGCGCTAAGCTCCTCAAATCACCAATTCCCGCAAAACCCATTGAGACCCACACGCAACAAGAGATCACCTCCAAAATCCATCGAGAGATCGACGGAAGACAACATCTGAAAGAGACCCGAAAAGGACCTCCATCAGCTGGCGCCGTCTGTAGGAAACACAAACTCCACAAAAACAAAGTTGGCCTTCCGATCTCCATCCACATGGCAAGCAATCACCCTGAAGATCCAGGTACCAGCCGCCACCTCCCCCTCAACGGAGGCACGGGTAAACCTTAACCGAATGTCATCGACTCCTCCGCCGGCCACCGTCTCGCGGACTCCGGCGGTTGCAGGCTCCTCGATCCTTCCCATTCAACCTCGAAGTCCTATGTCGGAGAGCCTCGTCTCAGGCCTTATCACCCCCTGTCCCTACCGAGACGGTGGTGGTCAGCTCGCCTGCTTCCAGGCATGACCGGCATCCCCTCCCTCGACGGGGTCGCGCCCACGAAGCCCGCCAAGGCAGCTCGGGGACCATCCTACCCCGGGGCCCAGGGGACCTCGCCGGAAGGAACCGAGGCCTATCAAGAACTATGGTCATGACGACAGGGGGCCAGTCGAGCTCCTGCAAGACTCGGTGCCCCACGCCCCCAACAGAACTCAACAGCCGCCTGCTTTCGTCCAAAAAGTCGCCGCCACGCGGCAATCATCAAGCCTCTTCTGGCGAAATAGAAACGACGCGACTCTGGCACTTTGCCCCTCCCCCCCGCACAATCGATGCGTGTGCTATGCACACGTTCACCGTGACCGCTCCTGTCCCCCATACCTGCAACTGGATGGTCGGACGAAACCTCATGAAGAATCAGCCGAGCAGCTACCCTGCTCGGTTATACCTGGCCGGTAGCTTCCCCACTTGCAACACCAGGGATCAAAGCCCTCGCCAAGAGGCAACCGCGCAGCTTCACTGCCCGGTTATCCTTAGCAGGCCTCCTAAGGCCCCTCCAACACTAAAGATCAAAGTCCTCCGTAGAGGCAGCCGAGTAGCTTCTCTGCTCGGCTATCCCTGGTCGATAGCTTCCCTACTCGTAACACCAGGGGTCAAAGCCCTCGCCAAAAGGCAACCCAGCAGCTACACTGCTCAGTTATCCTTGGTGGGTAGCTTCCCTACCGCAACGCCAGGGATCAGAAAGCCCTCCCAGAGGCAGTCGAGCCCGATGATCCCTCGCTCTGCTATCCTTCAGGACAAAAGCCCTCGCCAAGAGGCACCGGGCAGTAACCCTGCCCGGCCAAGGGTCCTTGGTAGGCTTCTTACAGCCCCTCCCGCGCTAAGGACCAAAGTCCTCCCAGAGGCAGTCAAGTCCTTGCTCGGGTATCCCCGGCTGGTAGCTTCCTACCACAACCGACAGGGATCAAAGTCTTCGCCAAGAGGCACTGGACAGTAACCCTGCTCGGTCCCCGTCCTGAAAGATCAAAGCCCTCGCAAGAGGCAACCGAGCAGCTACCCTGCTCGGTTATCTCCGGCTGGTAGCTCCCTACCCATGACGCCAGGGATCGAAGCCCTCACAAGTGGCACCCGAGCGGCTATCCTGCTCATTCATCCCAGGCTGGTAGTTGCCTATCCACGACGCCAGAGAACAAAGCCCTCGCCAAGAGGCAATCGCGCAGCTTCACTGCCCGGTCATCCTTAGTGGGCTTCTTACAGCCCCTCCAACGCTAAGGATCAAAGTCCTCCGTAGAGGCAGCCGAGCAGCTTCTCTGCTCGGCTATCCCTGGCCGGTAGCTTCCCTACTCGCAACGCCATGGGTCAAAGCCCTCGCCAAGAGGCAACCCAGCAGCTACCCTGCTCGATTATCTCTGGCGGGTAGCTTCCCTACCGCAACGCCAGCGATCAGAAAGTCCTCCCAGATGCAGTCGAGCCTGACCGTCGCTCGGCTATCCCTGGCGGGTAGCTTCCCTACCGCAACGCCAGGGATCAGAAAGCCCTCCCAGAGGCAGTCGAGCCCGAGGATCCCTCGCTCGGCTATCCTTCAGGACAAAAGCCCTCGCCAAGAGGCACCGGGCAGTAACCCTGCCCGGCCAAGGGTCCTTGGTAGGCTTCTTACAGCCCCTCCCGCGCTAAGGACCAAAGTCCTCCCAGAGGCAGTCAAGTCCTTGCTCGGCTATCCCCGGTTGGTAGCTTCCTACCACAACCGACAGGGATCAAAGTCTTCGCCAAGAGGCACTGGGCAGTAACCCTGCTCGGTCCCCGTCCTGAAAGATCAAAGCCCTCACAAGAGGCAACCGAGCAGCTACCCTGCTCGGTTATCTCCGGCTGGTAGCTCCCTACCCATGACACCAGGGATCGAAGCCCTCATAAGTGGCACCCGAGCAGCTACCCCGCTCATTCATCCCAGGATGGTAGTTGCCTACCCACGACGCCAGAGAACAAAGCCCTCGTCAAGAGGCAACCGCGCAGCTTCACTGCCCGGTCATAGGCAACCGCGCAGCTTCACTGCCCGGTCATCCTTAGTGGGCTTCTTACAGCCCCTCCAACGCTAAGGATCAAAGTCTTCCGTAGAGGCAGCCGAGCAGCTTCTCTGCTCGGCTATCCCTGGCCGGTAGCTTCCCTACTCGCAACGCCAGGGGTCAAAAGCCCTCGCCAAGAGGCAACCCAGCAGCTACCCTACTCGATTATCCCTGGCGGGTAGCTTCCCTACCGCAACGCCAGCGATCAGAAAGTCCTCCCAGATGCAGTCGAGCCCGACCGTCGCTCGGCTATCCCTGGCGGGTAGCTTCCCTACCGCAACGCCAGGGATCAGAAAGCCCTCCGAGGCAGTCAAGCCCGAGAATCCCTCGCTCGGCTATCCTTCAGGACAAAAGCCATCGCCAAGAGGCACCGGGCAGTAACCCTGCCCGACCAAGGGTCCTTGGTAGGCTTCTTACAGCCCCTCCCGCGCTAAGGACCAAAGTCCTCCCAGAGGCAGTCGAGTCCTTACTCGGCTATCTCCGGTTGGTAGCTTCCTACCACAACCGACAGGGATCAAAGTCTTCGCCAAGAGGCACTGGGCAGTAACCCTGCTCGGTCCCCGTCCTGAAGGATCAAAGCCCTCGCAAGAGGCAACCGAGCAGCTAACCTGCTCGGTCATCTCCAGCTGGTAGCTCCCTACCCATGACGCCAGGGATCGAAGCCCTCACAAGAGGCACCCGAGCGGCTACCCCGCTCATTCATCCCAGGCTGATAGTTGCCTACCCACGACGCCAGAGAACAAATCCCTCGCCAAGAGGCAACCGCGCAGCTTCACTGCCCGGTCATCCTTAGTGGGCTTCTTGCAACCCCTCCAACGCTAAGGATCATAGCCCTCGCAAGAGGCAACCGAGCAGCTACCCTGCTCGGTCATCTCCGGCTGGTAGCTCCCTACCCATGACGCCAGGGATCGAAGCCCTTGCAAGAGGCACCCGAGCGGCTGCCCTTCTCGGTCATCCCGAGCTGGGGGCTGCTTACCCACGACGCCAGAGAACAAAACCCTTGCCAAGAGGCAACCGCGCAGCTTCACTGCCCGGTCATCCTTAGTGGGCTTCTTACAGCCCCTCCAACGCTAACGACCCGAAGTCCTTCCAGAGGCAGTCGAGCCCGACCCTCGCTCGACCAGCCCCAGCTAGGGGTCGTTGCTCGCAATGCCAGAAGTGAAAGGCCCTCGCCAAGGGACAACCGAGCAGCTTCCTCTTCATGCTCGGCGACAACACGACGGACAGCCCTCTGCCCGTCACATGCAAAGAATCTGAGACCCCAACAGGGGGCATCAAGTCTATCCGAGTCTGAGCGATCCCCCCTCGACTTCAGGGCCATGGAGACGCCTCCTTCTCGGCAGCGCTTGGCGCGCTTGGCAAGTGATCGAAATCAACTCGACGAACGATTGCTAGACAGATGGCCGACCTGACATGGAAGCCCAACAGTGCAAGCAGAGATATTTTACAAGCATTCTTCATGAACAAAAGACAGTGCAAACCAATGAAACCAAAGAAAAAGTTTTATTATTAAAAGGCAAAGTCTTTACAAAGGGTATTTTGGGCTCCCCGGCCTTACAAAATGCCCGGAGGCTTACAAAATTCCAGAAGCAACAAAATAAAAGGAGGAGAAAGACGGAGGCTTTAGGCCTCGGGACCAGGAGTGACCTCGGGGCCTTCGACATCCACCACGAGGCGAGCTGGATCCTCGACGACTTCTTCGCCAGGAATCTCCTGCCCCTGCTCATCGGCGTCCGTGAGGGGGTATTCGGCCCGGAGTTCTTCGTCGGCGAACCCCGGCATCCGGGCCTTAACGGCGTCGAGGGCCTCGTGCCAGATGAGGGTCGTGGCAACGGCCAGGTCATCATAGTAGTCCTTATACTTCTTGTAGCCCTCCACCACCTTCGCCGCCGAGAGGTCGGCCAACTTCACCGCTCTCAGGTCGGCCGACTTTGTCGACTCAGCCGCCGCCCCCAGCTCCTTCCGGAGGGTTTTCACCGTCTTCTTCAGATTGCCGGCAAGCACCTGAGCGTCCTCTAGCTTGGTCTCGGCAGCCGCAGCGGCCTCGCGGTACCGAGCGACCTCCCGCTTTCCGGCCTCCATCTCGCCCTCCAGGGCGGCGGCCCTCGCCATCACCACCTCCAGCTCCCGCTTGGAGCTCTCTTCCAGCGAGGCGAGCTGGCCCGCAACCTTCATCGCCGGGGCTATCACCTCGGCCTCCATGCGTAAGGCGAGGGCAACGTGCTGGAGAACCTGAAAGGCAGGAGAGAGATTAGGAAGACGAGGGAAGCACCGAATATAAAAAAAAAATCAGCCAAACACTTACCTGAACGGACTCCTGGGCGATGGACGCCAGCTGAGCCCTGAAGGTCCCCCTGAGGACTCTACCCCCGGCCGATGCCTCTATCTCATGCAGCAGGCTATCCGCGACGGATGGTCCCAAAGGCACTGTGAACTGGAGGCCCCTTTCCTCCACCGTGATCGGCGAGGACGGGCCCCGGGAAGATCTCCTCTTGAGCGGCTCCGAGGGAGAGCCGATCTCCTCCTCCGAGGCCGGGTCCTCCAGAATCCGAGCCCGCTTCCGGCCCGACACTCTACCTGGCCCCGGGGCGAGATCCGCCTCTGAACGCTCGCGGGACGCGACCACCGGAGGAGAAGGAGCCGGGGCAGGCTTTGAGCGAGAAGAGCTGGCACCGCCAGCCTTCGCGACCTTCCTCGGCTGGCGCATGGAAGCTCGGAGCGAGTCCATGTTCATGGGTCATGCACAAAACCGAATGTAAAGAAGTCAGCGACACAGGCAATATACAAGCCAAAAAACAAACCTAAACTTACTGACGAACTCAATGAGGCTAAGCCCGGCCCAACTCAGGACCCTCTCAGACAACAGCACGTCGAAACGGAGGATGGGCTCCCACAACGCCACTCTCACCGCGACGGGGTCACTGGACTGGTTCCCCGACAAATATTTCTCCCTCGACCACTTTGTAGGCATAGGCCAGTCCTCGTCCTCGGGAGGGGAAACGAAGAACTTCTTCTTCCAGTCGTGAATGGAAGAAGACAGGACCACAACCCCCGCCCTGGCGGCGCCCCCTATCGCTTTCTGAAAGTGATAAACCCATCTCGGATCGCCCGATCGACCACCAGGGTGATTTTTGAAGACTAGAGAAGAATCAAGGAGGGAGAGGCTGAAGGGAATCGCCTGTAACTTCAGGCGGATCAGGAACCCGAGAAGAATCCTCTACGAGTTCAGCACTAACTGGCCGGGGGCTAATCCGAAGAAGTTCAACGTTTCGACGACCTCAGGAGAGAAGGGCAGGCGTATTCCACCCCAAAAAGCTTCTAAATACAAGGCGATCTCCCTGCCCCGTACTTGGTCTGCCTTCTCCCTCCTTGGCCAGACGAAGCGTATAACGTGAAGAAATGTGGAAGCGAGCCCGAGCATTGGCGAGCTCGTCCTCATGCCTCACCCAACACGAGGCGCCGGGGGCAGCATCTACCGCTTCCTCCCTGGGGGTTGCCCCCACCACACGATCCCGGGAAGAGGGCCCGACCCCTGCTCCCCGGGATGACTCAGGCTCACCTAAAGGGTTCCCAGAACCTACTTCAACAATATCTACTGACTCGACAAAAGAAGACATCTAACTTTGAAAAAAAGGATCCTCGGAAAACGAAAGTGGAAGAAAGAAGACGAGCGCCGAGCTACCAAGACTTAGAACGGGAAAATATGAAGGAGTAGGGGCCCTGGAACGGGCCCCACCTCTATTTATCACCACGAGCGATCTCATCCAACGGCGCCCTTCATCTCCCACCAAAGTGCCTCCTCGCGTCCAACGGCTTCGATTACTCCACTTGTTGTTCCCACACTGGACCGCATCCTTTCAGGCGTCGCAGGTCTGCATAGTCGCGTCAGCCAACCGACGCTTGACACGTGGACCGTCATTTCAAAGGCAAGATGCACGAACCGGCGCACCTTCCTTAAATGCGGAGATCTCGCCCTGATTCGCTTGCAGAAAAGACAGCTCACGGCCCGGGACGCGTCCCGACAAAACCTTAGGAGGAAGCTCACCCCGGACGGCCCGACAGTCCACTCCTGACCCGACCCGCTAGCTGGTCGGGACAAGAGTGGGGGGCTAATGATGATGCTCAATATTGGCGATCCCCAAGATCAGGACACATGGCAGATGGTGTGTCCTAGAACTCAGAAGAAAGCGCCCACAGGGGCCGATCAGGCCACCCCTATACCCGACCTGCAAGCACAAGCTAGCCCTCTTCGGGGCCTCCTGCAAATTGTCTTTCTCGGCCCGTCAGCTCGTCCCGAGCTGCCACAAGACCAGGACTCCTCGGCCTTCCTACTGGTCCCCGAGGCCGTCTTCCTCGGTCCTCCGACCAACTCCACCGCTCACGGGCGTAACCGCCGCTCCGCAAATCTCGCCATGCGCGGATTCTCCGCCAGCAACATCCCACGTTCCACGTCTTCACGATCCTCATTAATGGACGATCCGCTCTCTACACGGGTGTGACGTCGGGAGCGTAACTGCCGGCGAGATTCTCGCGCCTGTTGCTGCGTGCCACCACCGCTATTTAAACCCCTATCACAGAGGGGTCAAGTAAGCTATTTTTGACTCCACTTAGCCTTTGCGCTGCTCGGATCTAATACTAACTTGATCGTCGGAGGGTCCTCGGTGGTACCAAACCATCCCGGGACTTCTTTGCAGGTATTCGGTGCTAAGCTCCTCAAATCACCAATTCCCTCAAACCCATTGAGACCCACACGCAACAAGAGATCACCTCCAAAATCCATCGGGAGATCAACGGAAGACAACATCTGAAAGAGACCCGTAAAGGACCTCCATAACCTAGGTTTAGTCATGCTTATCATTCATATCTGCATTTCTCTGTGTACTTGTTTTTGGTGTTATATTTTCCTTTGTTATCACAAGAGTTTAACTTGAAACCCACAAAGGGTCTAAATTTGAGATGCGTGGTCAGTGTGTTTACTTTTCTCTGCACCCTAGCTCTCAAGTTGTGAAATTTGAGCGAAATACTGCAATAAGCAAGTGTTCATTCTATGAGTCAAGATCTGGGTATTGCGCATAGATGTTTTTAAATGCATGCCGTGAAAGTTTGAACCTGGGTTTGCTGCCTGTGATAGTATCTTAGAGTCGCTGCCACCACACCAAACCTCCAAATTTGTGTTAGGGAAATCAGATACATTTTCAACTGAGGTCTTTTGTTCTATTTGTATCTACTTTAAAGTATCATTGGTGTGTTATTCATAAACCAATCCAGATGTAATATTGTGTCATCTCTGAATTCTTAGCATACTATGATTCGGTATTCTCTCTAAATTCTATTTCTTCAATTATTTTTGAACAGGTGGCAGAATACCTAGTTCCCTGTATAAGATCAGTCCCTACAAGACAATCGATGAGGCCGGCATACATCAAATTCCTTACCGGCCTCAAAGCCTACTCCCAGATTTTCTCAATTAAGATCCAAACTTGATCTTCTCTTGCTTTGATTATATTGTATATTTTAACTCTTTAGATTGCAATTCACTTGCACTAACTCTGCTCTTCCTAATTTTGATACACAGGTTTGCTTTGGGTGCAAGGAGGAATTGATACTTACTCGAAGATTAAATGGCTTGCCTTTGTACCGAGTTTTCAAATATTTGTTGATTTCTTTTCCTTGAAACTTAATGTATGTATGTATAATTTCTCATTCATTTCTGTCTGTCTTTATGTTTGTCTGTTTTTTTTGTTTTTTTTAAAAAATTATTCAGTGATACACGTTTCAGAATGAAGATATCCTCAAAAAGAGAAACCAAAATGCTGCAACTTGATCTCAACCTTAGCCTTTGTTAACATAGAAGTCAAGTTGTGTACACTACTTTATATTAATGATGCAATTGTATCAAAACAGTTTTGGATCAAATAAATCTGCAATATAAATGAATTTGGTCCTCACTGTTTTCTCTATCGGTTTGTGAGGATGTGTTTCGTTGCTTGCAGTTTAAGAGTTGCTTGTAGTTTAAGATGCAATGCATTCCAACTACTTAGATTTGGTAATAAGCGTATTATATATCTTTAGAACCTACTTGTTAATTCAGACCCAACAATTTAGGGTTTCAGGTTCATTATTGTGGATTGTTGAAATCTAAACCCGAAATGAGAAGGAATGAGATAGAGTATAGCAAGATTTGCTTGATCAAGTATTTATTTTGATCTTTTTCCACAGCAACTTTATATTTAGTGTTTTTGGAAATGAACATTCAATTTAATTTTTTAAATATGAGGGAAGATCCATATGTAAATCCAATAATGGGACCAAATCTATACGAAGTATCGGTAATTTTAGGATAAGGTAATTTTTTTTTTCTTTGAGAAAAAAGAGTAGGGGTTTGAAAGTGGATCCAGTCCCAAAAATGCTTTTATTATGAAAATAACCAGTCAAAAATATAACGAGTCTAAACATAGACATTCTGTCACTAGGCCTTCACAGAAAAAAGACAAAGAAGAGAGTTACAAGCAGAACAGGGAAAAAAAAGAAAGAAGGGAAGTGGGAAGAAGAACCACATAGGATAAGGTAATATGATTTATTTTGGGTAGAATTACCTCGTTATAGAGCACCAGTGAAGAATCGCGATCATGTCTAGCCTTTGAATTATTATTCAATGAATATAGTAATTGTTTTTTAGGAAAATTTTTATATTCCTTAAAAAATAAATGCTAATTGAAAAATATTGTATTGTTTGTTAGTGGTAGGGTTTCCATGTCACTATGGGTTACGAGGATGTATATACTTTCATATCATGCATGTGCATATTGTTTTATCTGAAGATGTTTTTTTGGTTCATTTTTTTACCTCACACCTAACTTTAGGAACTAATATTGCACATAAATACCTAAGGTTTCAACTTTTCACAGATAAACACCCAAGTTTTTATGAGTTGCGCATATCGTTGACGCAATCAATTTTTAAAAACCCAAAGTAACAGCATTAATTTCAAAATAACCGTTATACCATCTTCATATATGACACGTAGGTAGTTAAGTGCAAACGGAGTAAAAAATTGGCTATTTATCTGCTACTCATAGAAACTTAGGTGTTTATCTGTCAAAACGGTGAAACCTTAGGTATTTATGTTCAACTTATCCAATTTGTCCATTAGAACTTTTCCTTCATGTAGGTTCTATATGGCTCCATAGCATACAATTAACCTAAATATATAAATTTGTTGACACTTGAGTAACAAGAGGGATAGAGATTAAACTTATAGAAAGTTGTTGTTATTACTGCTGGTGAGAGTTATTCTTAGAGTTATACTCGTATTCTAACGCATTCATGCAGGTTGTACGTCTTTTTGTGAGTACTTTCTTTTAATCAGTCTAGTCTATTTGAAGTGCATGCGCAAACAAATTTGAATTTGTATGGTTCCAATACCGTCTTCATGCTGCAATCAATTCATACAACAAAAGTTAAGAAATGTATTTTTATGCCTCAATGTTCTGCTAATTTGTATGCATATATAATGCAAGGTACGTACGTATATACTTCAAAGCTCAATTGAACAGCTGCCCATTTTGTACAAGGGATGGTAGCCAATTAATGATAAAGCCCCAAACAAAAATGAGAAATGTACTTTGTTTATAAGGAAACAATGAGGGTAGAAAAATTATACACAAGGAACCTTTTAATGATAAAAGATGAGACAAGCAGAGACCAAGTAAAAGGTTGTTAGCAAGTAACATTTCTTTGAAATGAAAATGTATATATATATATATATATACACACACACACACACATATGGTTGTTGATGCATCCCAATCTATATATATACATATGGTTGTTGATGCTTATATATATATATATATATATACACATATGGTTGTTGATGCATCCCAATCTATATATATACATATGGTTGTTGATGCATCCCGATCTAGCTAATGGGAAAAGGTTGAAATAGGAAGATCAGGTGAGATATCTATATTGAAAGAAAACTACATTCCAACTTTCTTTTTGAGTTTTGTTGTTTATAGAAGAAAAAACTCAAGATATTGAATGGTTAATTTTGTTGTCTATATATAGAAGCAAAAGTCAAGAAGAGCCATTGAGTGGGCTGAAAGATGCAATTGTTATATTCTGACATTTCGATATATATAAGGTTGAACATCTTTTTATGGACCGAAATCTAGCTAAGCTTTTGAACATCGTTATATATTTGAATCAATCCGTTCTAAATGCTTTGATGACATGTTTAGTTATTATATCATACGTTACCAGAGTTATAAGACGGATTGAAAGATGTATTCTTATGTTCCAACAGACCATGACAACAAACTTTTTATGGTTGGCAAGATTTTTCTTTTCTTTTTATTGCTTTTTTTTCCTGCATGATGAAGATCTTATGTTGGCCCGTTACTTAATTTTAGTTTACATTTCACCTTATATTTAATTTACATGAAGATTGGATACAATATAATATGAAGAAACAATATGTCACAATAAGCATTGATTAGTTTTGCAATTGCTAACAGCTTGCATCCTATTGCATCTCTATTTTTAAAGATGAATATGCAATTTTAATCAATATTCGTATGTGGGAGTTGATTTACTTATTTTTTTAACAATTGAAGGCAAAACAAAAAGGAAATGCTATTTTTTTGAAGGAAAAAAATAGGGCTAAATTGTCCTACTTAATAACATAAATTAAAAATAAAATATTTACAAAATAAAATATGTATGCATCAAGATAAACCATGGATAATTTTCAACCGGACCCAATGTAAATATTCTTAAAATCTGAGATACGGAGGATAATTCTTCGTGAGCCTAAAGAGACTGAATGCAAATATCCTTAAATTCCAGGGCACGGAGAATAATTTTCCTTGGAAGGACAAAATTTGCATGAGCTGCTTGACACCTGCTTTTTATAAATATATAAAGAAAGATAGATAGATGCTTTTCCACCAATAAAAATCGCTACATCACTCCAAAATAAAAATGAAATTAAAAGTAACAAAAAGATGAGGAATGGCGCGAAAAGCAACGAATCGTATGGGCGCGGGACCCAACAAGCACTTGCACCGACAACGACGCCAAAATCGAAACAAAACAAGAACCCCTGGAAAAATAAAACCAACACTCAACAAATAAATCCCAGAAAAATTATTGTGGGATTTTTTTTCCCTTTAAAAGCAAGGGAAAAGACGAGCATGAATGACACCTCACGTTACCAAAGCGAAAGCGAAAGAGACGTTGCTGACTCCAAGAAAAGAAAAGAAAAAGGAAAAATAAAGAGTGAGAATGAATAAAGGGCTTTTGGCTGCAAGATTATGAAATTTGGATTTTAAAATAATACGGTCGAAATTTTTTTAGATTTGGTAATTTGTTGTTTGGTTGGTATTGAATTTCTGGTATTGGATTTGTAGATCTTTGTAATTTTTGTTTGGATGGTGAAAAGAAAATGAGATTTGGATTTGAGGATTTTAGAGAGAGATAGATAGAGAGAGGATTATTAAATAAATAAAGTATCCGGATCTCATCTAAAAGTACAATGAATGGTGTCAAATTCTTGCAAATTCTCAAAAAAACTTAGGATTCAAGATTGTTTTGTGGTGCGCCTTCCATAAAAAACAAAGAAATCCTACAAATCTAAATCCAACAACCAAACACAAATTTATGAAATCCTCTCAAATTTTTGGATTCCACCAATCAATTCTTTCCTAATCCTACAACCAAACAGACTTACATAATCCTTTTCCTTTATTATCTTTTCTCTTTCTTCACAACATTTTTAATTGATGGCTTTGTTAAAAGCCCTAATTTTAGATCCCAAAGAAACCCACCAAGAAATTACTAGCCCTAATTTTAGATCCCAAAGAAACCCACCAAGAAATTACTAGCTTTTATATTTATATTTGTATTTTTGTCGCTTTTTGGGAAATTCTAGCTTGGTCCTCTGCTGTTCATCTCTTGGCTTCTTTCTCCTCCTCCACTTCACCCGTGACTGCCAATTCCAAGCTCTCACATGCACACACAAAATCCCTAATTTTCGTGGGGTTTTTGTCTGGCGAAAAGAGGATGAGAGTGATAAAGGAGCTGAGTTGAGAGGTTATTGGAGCTGCATTGGTTCTAAGTCTTGATTTTTGCTGGATAATCTTGGGTTTGGGGGCTCTTTTAATAATAAAGGTATGATTTTTGAAGTAAGTTCATCAGTCACTTTGATTCTTCTAGTTTTTTGAAGACAATTTAAGCTCAAATTTGTCATTTTTCTTGGATTCTTATTACAAAGGAGACATCTTTTTCGTTTATAAAACTAAAGCTCTTGCGGAAACCACCCGGGAATTAAATGAAGATGTTATATTCAAGTCTAAATATAGAAGTTTGAAGACAGTTTACGCTCAAATGTTTCATTTTTCTTATATTTTTACAATTAAGGAGAGATTTTTCGCTTTAATTTCCCTTCATTTTTTGCTGCTAGTTTTGCTCAAAAGAGAAGGTTGTCAATAAAAATGCAAAGGATTTGTTCTTGTTTCCTTATCTTATGTACATGTAAGTGCCCATTTTGTTACCCAAATTCTGTTTTTGAGTTAAAATTGTTTATAAAATAGCTGGGGCTTCAATTTAGACATTTCTCTTTTAGTTCTATGTACAAAAGGAGAAATCTATAAATTTCGTCAATATTTTTAGTGATTTGATTTGATTTGATTTTTATAATTGCAGAGAACTTGCTCAACAGAAGCTTGCTAATAATAAACATGCAGAGCCCCTCTTCACGTTTCCTCATCTTGACAATATTTATGATATTGGTCCCAAATTCAATCCAGCTACAAATCTTCACAATCTTGGTCCCTCCTCAGGATACAGCACCTATTAAACCACCCATCTTTTCTAACTAGTTGGAATAACTACACAGACTTCTGCTACACTGAACCCAATCCGTTTGTGACCATAGTTTGCTATGAAGAAACCATCACCCAATTGCAGATCACTGGCGATTACGGCGGCCCCTCCTCTCCCCAAGAGTTTCTCCGTCGATTCCTTCATCACGACCCTCGCCAGGCTCCCGGACTTGACAGTCCTCTCCTTGACTTCTCTGGATTGTGGGGGCCTTTACCTGGCAAAATATCAAGGCTGCTGTCTCTTGAAATCGTCAACATGAGCTCGAACTACTTGTATGGGCCTATCCCTGAAGAGAAATATCGAATCTTAAGAGCCTTCAGACTCTTATCCTGGATCACAACATGTTTTCTGGGCACGTCCCCGATTGGTTTAAGCGATCTCTCTCTTCTGGCGGTCATGAGCTTGAGGAACACACATTGAATGGGCCGTTTCCTGATTCGCTTAAGGATGTGGAGTCGCTGAGAGTTCTTGACCTCTCATTGAATGGTATATCCTGGGCGTTGCCGGATCTCAGCGGTTTAACGAACCTTCAGGTGCTTGATTTGGAAGGGAACTATTTAGGTCCGCAGTTTCCGATTTTAGGGAAGAAGGTGGTAAGTCTTGTTTTGAGAAAGAACAAGTTTACTGGCGGGCTTCCTTCTGATTTGAGCTCGTGTTACAACCTAATGAAGCTCGACATCTCGTTGAACAGATTCGTTGGGCCTTTTATGCCGTCTTTGCTATCTCTCCCTTCGATTCAGTATTTAGACATCTCTGAAATAGATTCAATGGGATGCTATTCAGAACATGTCGTGCAATGATGGGCTCGAGCACGTGGATTAATCGGCGAACCTTTGACCGGGAAATTGCCGACATGTTTGAATTCGAACCCTAAGGACAGAAAAGTTGTTTATTCTGGAAATTGTTTAGCATCTAATGATCGAAGCCAGCATCCAAGCTCATTTTGTCAAACCCAGGCTCTGCTGTTGGAATTTTGCCTCGCAAAACAAAGTCAGGCATCAGGCCGCAATGCAGTTATAGCAACTAGTGTGGTCGCAGCAGTTGTTGCGGCAGTTTTGCTTGTGGGTTCTTGATGTTTTTCGGGCTTAGAAGAGCAAACACCACAAGAGCAATGAAAAGTCCTCCGAGACGATTGATTGAGCACGCCTCTAAGGGCTACCCTTCGAAGATGCTTGCTGATGCAAGTAAGCTCTCCCCTTTCTATATACATGCACACGTTAAGATATACTTTAGAAAATTTATGCGATTTTGATATCATATAAACTGCTGCAATTTATTGCCTTTTGTGCCGAAATTTTATTCATAAGGCTCATAGAAACCAATTCATCTGATCAAAATGTATGGCTTAAGATCTTGTGCCATACTGCTATTGTACTAAATTTGCTCTCTTCATTGCCGCTGCGCTATGTTGTTTTATCTCAAAGGATACATATCACAAACAATGAAGCTAGGGGCACTTGGTGTACCCTCATACAGATCGTTTTCATTGGAAGAACTTGAAGCAGCGACCAACAGTTTGATTCATCAACTTTCATGGGTGAAGGGTCTCATGGACAGGTATATACCACGAATTCATATGCTATTGCTAACTTCATTGGGTTAATAACTAGCTTCTAGTCCTATTTATTGAATATTTGAAAATCACATCAAGGTAAATTACAATGTTGTGAAATCATAAACGATTTCAGATTCGGCCTGAAGTTGTTTTACCTCTGTTTGTCACCCTTGACCCAAGCATCCCTTTTTTCCCGTCACCAGATGTACAGAGGGAGACTCAAGGATGGTTCTCTGGTTGCAATAGATGCTTGAAGCTAAAAAAGAGCCACAGCTCTCAAAACTTCAATCGCCACATCGAACTGATTTCAAAGCTTAGATACCGCCATTTAATCAGTGCTCTTGGCCACTGCTTCGAGTACTACCTCGATGATTCAACTGTCAGTAGATTGTTTCTCGTTTTCGAATATATATCGAATGGGACACTTCGAAGCAATATGTCAGGTAAGTGAATTTGCTCAAATGGGGACGACACTTTGTCAATCATTTCATCGAATAAAAACGTCGTATTTTTATATTTTGTTCTTAGAGGGGAGTAGGACAAAAGCTTACATGGACACAGAGAATAGCTGCTGCCATCGGAGTGGCGAAAGGCATCCAGTTTTTGCATGCAGGCATAATACCGGGTTTATTTGCAACGATCTGAAAGTAACAAATATACTACTTGATCAGAATCTTGTTGCAAAAATCAGCAGCTATAATCTGCCAGTACTTGCAGAGAGTATGAAAAATGAGGTGAATGGATGTGCTCAACCCCCCCCCCCCCCCCCCCCCCGCGCATAAATTTGACAAGATCTATTAGACTTCGCTACATTTAGCTTTATGGATCCATGCAGGTGGTAGGAAGTTCTTCAAATGGATCAAAGGAACCCAATGAGAGGTACACAATTTCCGTATGGTCTGATCGCCAACATTTTAATGTAAATCGTAGTAGACAATAATATTACGTAGTCTTATGTCTCAAGAGCAAGTACAATGATTGATGAAACTTCAGGTGGAGCTTTGAGGGAACAAAACACATTAGTAGGTCAAGAAGATGAACTAATAGATTTAGAGGATGTTTGGTTTGCAACAAAACAAAAATGCAACATTTGTTGAAAATAAAAACACCCAAATCCTTTGTTTGTATGGTTTCAACTTTTGTTGTTGATTTCTAAACCCGAACTTTTGTGGTTTAGTTGACTAAAAACCAGTGGAAAATGGAACGTATGTTGCAACATTGCTTATGTGGCATATTATAAGATCATGTGGCAACTTCAAGAATTGACATGGACACATCCAGTCTCCCAAGTTGCAACATTTGCTACAACCATTTTGGGTGCAACAAATGTTGCAAGAATTTGACCTATTTTTTGCATATCCAGTTCCAAATCCAACTCAAGTTGTTGCAAACCAAACATGGGAAATGAAAATTTTTGCAGCTCCATTTATAAGCAACCAATCAGCCACCTAGCGTATCCGCTTGTGACTGTTCAATTGGTTTAAAAGCTTCAAAGGAATTCTCTTTCATTAGGGGATAGAGTAGGCGTTGCATGACTTATTTGTTGAGAAATGAAAAGTAAACAAAAAAAGCTGAAAAAAAGAAAGAAAATCTCTAGGCACAGTAAGCACAAGAAATCCTATAAAATATTAGGGTTTTGAAGTGACTAAGATAGAACAGAATTTCTTTATGATATAATATGTATGCATTTTTTAATTCTTAGAATACATGTACAATTTTATATGTAATGCTATCAACGATACATTTTTTGTTTCCTTGAAATGAAAAATTGTTCCAATTGCAGGATAAATCATGGGGATAAAATTGACATCTATGATTTGGTGTCATCTTACTGGAGGTCATATGTGGAAAGCCGATATCAACTCAAGATGAGGTTGAAGCATTAAAAGATCAGGTATGAATTCGCTGACATTGAACTTTATTGTATATTTATTCTCTGTCGGCATCAGAATTATGCTTTCCCCCCCTTTTAATTACTTCATCATTACTTGGAGAAGTGATAAAATTATAGTTAGTGATGTAATTAGGGATTGACGAACTTAGATGAGCCCAATAAATGCTCCAGTATGTGGAACTTGTCAATCTAAGCGATGAGACATCCAAAGAAAAAGCTTCATAGAGCCAAACCCAAAAAGTTTAGGATAAAGGCCCCACGCTAATTGTGGTTTAACTCTAAATTTCTTATTCTATTGCTATTTGCAGCTTCAAGTGAGCACGACAGCTGACTGTGTTTCTAGGAAGAGAAATGTAGTGGATCCAGCAATCCGAGGGCTTGCTGCCACGAGTCACTCAAGACCGTAACAGAAATCTGTATCCGTTGCTTATCAAAGAAGCCAACAGATAGACCTTCGGTCGAAGATGTCCTTTGGAACTTGCAATTTGCGGCGCAAGTCCAAGATGCATGGAGGGGAGATTCTCATAGCAGCGAAGGCTCATCAATGGCCCCATCTCCCGTCAACTAGGACAACTACTAAGTGCATATAGTGATTGTTATTTGAGATATCGTTTTAGATGGCTCGGAATTTGGGAGATACAGATGAGTAAAAAGCTTGCCGCATTTTATACTTGGTTGAAGATGAAGATGAAGATGGAATGGCACCTGATTGTGGGGTATGAGCCCCATGGCTGTATGATTAGGATTGTGAGAGCAAACAAGAAACGGTAATTGGTTATGTAATTATAGATAGGTGGATGCTGAGTGTAACTTGAGTATGATGATGCATGGTATCACTTGTGCATGAAATAATGGAGTTTTAGCAGGTGTAATCTTGCTATGCATCACTTGTGCATGAAATAATGGTATCATTTGTCCGCAGTTTTCTTGATTCTGTGACTTGAGACTAGTTAATGGTTGGCTTTGTATACAATTTTCTTCATGGAACCTTGCTATGAAATGCTTCCACAAAGTAACCATGTATTGTGAAGATGCTATAAGAATTTTTTTTATGGCAACACTTTATCCTGCTTGGAAGAACTCTGCCTCATATACTGGACAAATAGTTGCAAAAGGGAGAAATAATGGAGTTCTGGCATTTTGCATCATATTTCTAACCACCAATCCTGATGTAACAATAATTTTTCTACCTGCATGTCTATATTAACTCTCTCTCACTCTGCGTACAACAAATCGAGATTGTATGATATACCCATGCCACTAAAACACTTGGTCGAGGTAGAAAAGCCAAACATGACATATTTGACAATAGCTTAGAAAAGTTTTGAAGGAGGACCAAATAAACATTAACTCATCGATTTAAGAAGTACAACTCCACTCGATAATGATACTACATTTGCTGCTAAACAATTTACAGTTCTACAGAATCACCTCCATTGCCCAACCAATTACATAACTGCGGCAACAACAGATATAAACACCGGTAAACAACTTAAATCTTCCTTGCTTCCCACCAACAGAGACCGATAACGAGGATCTCAGGTACAGTAAACTATGATAAGCATACGCACATTACACCTCAGAGAGAGTTTATTGGAGTTCGAGATATTTGAAGAACCAGATTCACAGAAAGTTATTTTAGTCAGCAGTCCAGCTCTGTTCTACTATCTCTCGCACCCTGCGGTTATACTCGCGCTTGTTTTCGCTGAACATTCTAGCTGCCTCGGAATTTGCAGGCGAATTTGGGTTTGGGTCACATAGGAGAGACTGGAAAATCAAAAGGAATGTAAATTCTTGATAACTTGCGAGAGGATATCATGCAGCTTCAAGAGTTCTATGTTGTTCACCATAATACTGATATTAGATAAAATGCACAAGGGGTACAAGCGATGACATCTTGTGCTTGTTAGGAAAAACAGTATTGTAGATATATAAGTATAGGTGTGACCATAAATCAATTGGTAAAATTACATAAAACGCCATCTATCTGTTTCTCATATAACACCATTAAACTTTAAAAATTATAAAAAGCACACCTGAATGCTTAAGAAGTGCATTAAAAAATACATTAAACACCATACAAAAAGTTGCATTAGACATCATGCCAACGTTGATAGTTGTACTTTTCAAAGTTCAAAGGGTTTCTTTAGAAAACTGGGAAATTTTGAAATGGTGTTATGTAGAAAGCTGGAAAGTTTTGATGGTGTTTTATGTTATTTATCCTTAATGAATCTACAGATTGTTTATCATAGATGCTTGGGTGTTCTTTTATCTCATTCCACTGACAAAAACATGTTTATGAGAAGTTTTGGTCAATACTGAGATCAAACTTAATGCATTGGCATCAAAACTCAGTTAAATTTCTATAATGCTGCTTTGAGCATGAATATGTTGCAGTTAACCTAACAAATGATGTCAGCAGAGTGAAAACATATTGTGCAACCATAGAGAAAAATGAATATGCTGCAGCGGCAACTTCTATAATGAAGCATACCCGTGTCAGATGGAGACCCTTCATTAACACTCTTTGGACATAATATCATACACGTGTCCTCATTTTATAATAAATATTGTGGTTTCAATCACTTAATTGTCATTTTTTACACTTTTAAAAAGCATTTTTGCAATCTCATAACAAGGTATGTGTTTGCTCTCTTTTATATATCGAGATTACATTCTATGCGAAAACGGCATCAAAATACTTTTCAAAAGCATTTTTGCAATCTCATGACAATGTATGTGTTTGCTCTCTTTTATATATCAAGATTACATTCTATGTGAAACGGTATAATACTGTTATGTATAAAAGTGTAACAAATCTAGCATATGTTTTTCATTATGAAAAAGAGAAACATGGAGCAAATAGAAAAATAGAAAAGCCAAGGCATATTCCTCAACAAATGTTATGGATAGCTAAGCGAAAAGGTAAGAGAAATGGGAAAAAAACTATTATATTAATAATAGAACTAAGGACAAACCAAAATAGGGGTAAGATTTTGAAAAGGTAGATGGAGACAGATTTTGACATCCTTTGACTCCTCCCAGCAAATCGTCTATTTGAAATTTCCTTCGGTATTGATTGGAGAGAGAGAAGGGACGAGAAAAACGGAATGGATACTAATTAATAATTATTAAAGGACCAGAAGCGAAAAGCAATCCGATTCAGGTGGATGTGACCCCCTTCAAGAATTGAGGGGGTGATCTCTCACTTTGGATAGGAAATTCTAACCGCATGAGCACTGCCCAATTGGTGATGCAGGTGAAGTCGACAAAGTTGAGAATGCAGTAACGTCTTCAGGAAGAGATTCTGATGCTACAAACTACAAACAAGAATGTGTAGTTCTTGCAAATTATGATTCTGTTTGGTGCCATTACAGGCAGTGCATCCAAACTTGACGATCTCTATTCTCTAAATTATGTCATTTGTTCCTTAAGAAAGAAGTGATAAAAAATCAAAAGAACATGTAGTAACTAGTAATCACTTAAATTATTACACCAGAGGCAAACTAATGCCAATATCTAATTTGAAAGAACTGTGCAGTTGACAACAAGATACCAAGGGTAGCATTCTGCCAGGCTGGAAAATCTGTCACATTTGCAAGATGACGAAGATGTGTACCAAGAACTGTGAGCCATGATTTTGTGTAAAAGAGACAGATGAGAGAGAAATGGGAAATATTAGAGAAAAGATCACTCTCCATCTCTATTTATGTTTATTCTATCATGTGTATGTACAGAGAATACAAAGGCCCCCCTTCTCATTTAACAAATTAACAACTGTTCAATAACTAATAAGTCTCGTAAGTCGTAACATCATGTAATTACTCATTTACAAAGGAAATTGAATTCATCTTTCAGTTTATGCCATTCATCATATATGGCCAAAAAAAAAGGCATTCATCATATACAACAGATAACACAAGATTTTACCATCGTAAAGGTTTTGGCCCCCGTTTCTTACCGGTTTCAGCCACTGTTAATTACCAGTTTCGGTGGGGACCGGTACAAAATTAGCCCCCAAAACTTGGTTTTGCTCGTGACATTATGTCGCATCCACCACTGTGTGTGTGTGTGAGAGAGAGAGAGAGAGAGGGAGGGAGGGGGGGACCATTTTGGCTTCTGGGTGAAGTTGGGGGGGGGGGGGGAGTGTTGGAAAAGAGAGCCCAAGAAAAATAAAAAAGGTAGAGAGATCCAAGATATATAGATGTTATTTAAATACACAGCTGTAACTCTCACGTTATTTGTATTAAGTGGAGCTCTCGCATTATAAAAGATGTTCAAATTTATAAGAGATGAAAAAACCAATGGAAGGACCTACTGTAATATAAACCAAAGATGTATATATAAATTCGTGGATTTTGGTCCAAGTTTCAATTTTGGTATCGATTTCAACACACACACACAAAATTAGAAGGATACATATTGGTTTATATTGTCATATTTCAATTCTATGTTCTTACTCAATATATACAATGTTCTATTATCAATGTAATATGCAACCATTTACTTATGTTAATTTTCTGTTAGACCTTGAACCAAAGAGAAAGAAACAATTTTGCTATCTAGCCACAAAGTCAAGAGTTAGGAAGAGATAGTTTACTGTATATATAAGTGAACATCTTTTGAGTTCCATTTAGTTAGTTCCCTTTCCCTAAGATATTGCCTTTTAAAAATCCAGTATCTTTACCTACCAAAACTAATTAATTTTGAATGGCCAAAATCAATACCGAAACTGAAACTCGGACCAAACCCACTGAACCTAATTAATTTTGAATGGAAACCAAGACCAAAATTGCAGATGAAAAAGGAGCAGTGAGAACATGCCTGAATTGAAGTCAATATAGTCATATATATAGGACTCCATTGATTTTGCAAAATATCCAAGCAAATGCTTCCATCTGCATAGACTGATGAAACCACGTATACAAGATAAATACCATGGGGACTTTGTACTAAATGAGTTAATAATGTTGACATTCAAGCTATAACATTAATATTCAAAGTGAGAAAACTGCTGCTTTCAAGGAAGCTTGTACGACCGAGGTAATATATAAAACGAACAATCTGATACACTAATCGGCCGTTATGAAATGGAAACAGTACGCAGACTCAGTGACCGCATAACTTACTATTCGGGTGAAACATCCGCGAGACAAATCGGACTGTAGGTGGCTTGTTCGGATAGTCCTCTGAGAACTGTAGTGTGAGTTTGAATGTACCTAATTACAAGAAAAAGATATAACAAGCTGCAGAACAATATTAAAAAACCGGAAACGATGTAAGAAATTTGTTTATCAGGATGTAATTACATGCATCTAAATCTAGTAATCAGTACTATTATAGGTGTTCTGTATTCTGTGCATGTGTGTATATTGAAGAAAAGAGGCCCTATGAGGGTTTGTTCACCAGGTGACATCGAAAAAATACACCTTCCAATATTTTATTCGACGATCGGCACCCATCATCATCATCTTTATCATCTAAAGATACGGACGCACAAAATTTCATTTGATTCCACCACTTTTTCACCGTTGGACTAGCAATGCAAAAAATTCTATTGTCGGTAAACCGTTAATTTTGCACCCACTAAATCAACGGTGAAAAATGGTAGAATCACATGAAATTTGGTGTTTCCACATCCTAGATAATAAAAATGACGATGGATGCCGATCATCGGAAAAAAGTCATGGAGAGTGTTATTTTTCTACGCCATAGGAATTTCTATGGCACCTTCCCCCTTCTCTCTCTCTCTATATATATACTATAGAGAGAGAGAGAATAATGGAGGAAAGAGAGGCCATAGGAGGTGGATTTCCTCCTATGGCGTTGAAAAATACAACCTTCACCATTTTTTTCTAACGGTCGACATCCATCATCATCATTGTTATCATCTAAGATGTGGATACACCAAATTTCATGTGATTCCATCACTTTTTTCACCATTGAATTAGCAATGTAAAAAGTTCTATTGTCGGTAAACCATTAATTTTGCACCAACTAAATCAACGGTGAAAAAAATAGTATAATCACATGAAATTTGGTGTATCCACATCTTAGATGATAAAAGATGGAGGTGATGTATGCCGATCGTTACGAAAAAATCATGGAGGGTGCATATTTCCGACGTCCCTCCTTTTGCACCTTTCCTCCATTATTCTCATATATATATATATATATATATATATATATATATATAGGAGTGCTCCATTGCAAACCGGTTCCGTATTTTTTAAAAACAAGAACTCCCGATCTATGGCATATTTTAACGATCCGAACTGTTCAAGTTGATCACCCTAACCCTCGAATATATGTGTATGAAGAATCAAAATATTTGAAGACTTTTAGTCTATGTATTGATGGGTGAAAAAATGAACGTCTTTCGATAATACGACGTGCATAGGTTAGAGGCCTTCATATATTTTGATTCTTCATACACATATATTTGAGGATAGGGTGATCAACTTGAACGGATCGGATCGTTAAAATATGTCGTAGATAGAGAGTCCCCGTTTTTAAAAAACGCGGACCGGTTTGCAATGGATCACCCCCACCTCTCCACAACACACACAAAGGACAAAAATTGTTTCAACCAGCCAGGAAAACTATAGTTTAGTTAATGACTAGCAACTATCACTATAACTTTTAACACCAGTTAGGAAGACCAGTTGAAGATAGTGAAATTTTAGTTCATGAATACATCCTCTTCTTTATGGCTACACAAGACTCTACAGGGCTTTCAAAAATACACCAAGTATACTTATTCGATCTTTTACATGCATAAACATGAATTTTTACATGCATAAACATGAATCAGGTACTACATACTCTAATTTTCCACTTAACTAAGTGAAATCAAATAATGTGCATGCTTTATATTATAATATAATTATTCTCCCTGACTAAGTGAAATGAGAGAAAAACAATGGACAAGCATAAAACATGTTATAAACTCATTTATTACCATTGTACTACCAATGTAATCAACTTAAAAAGGAGGAGGATGCTAGTAGAGAAAGGGGGGAAAGATTGTTTGACGGAGTCAAAGGCTCGAAGCATAAACTGAAAAGTGTCAGAAATAAAGCGTGTTAATACTAGAGCAATTTCCATTCATCTTCTTATAACACTGGCATGGAGTCTTAGGGGTTCTTCTAAAGAGAAAGAAAAACTTGTTGCCTGGAAATGCCATTTAATCCAAATACTAGAGTCTCCTTGCAGATGAGGCTTGCATTTCAAATAAAATCTAATTATCTAAATTTATCTAAATTGCTTCTGAATTAATCGTATTACAACACAATTGACTAAGCATGTACTGTAGAAAACATGTATTGTAGCATATGCAATCAAAAACAAGAACACAATCTTTGCCCTAGCTATATTGAAGCCAAACCCATATAAACCATCAACTCAAGTGACAATGATGCGAACAAAGATCTCAAAATTGATTAAGTTGTAACACGCCATATGATACCATAAGATGCAAATTGCATCGTGTTGTGGTGGATCTTCAGTGAGATCACCGAAAACAGGATTAGTTAGCTTTCTAGCCTTACAATGATCCACAGAAAATTCAAATAGCAAATTTATCAAGAAGAGGGTGTAACTACTGAATTATCAAGAGCAAATTTATCTTCCTACTCACTGTTTGCTTCCCAGTTCTTTCCATATCTCAGAATCAGTGATTAGCTAGGTAGTGGGCAAGTATTTAGCTAGCACATGAAATCAATTATCTTTGAGCTGACTTGAGATTGCAATTTTGTAAAGTTAATGATTAACTAAATGAAATTTATGTGTAATTCAAGAATTAAAACCCATAATAGCTATCAAATCAAAATCTTTACAGTTTCAATCCAAACCCTAACAAAACAGAACATTTATCCAAAAAAAAAGGGAAGGAAAAAAACTCACCTCCATCCCAAGGAGTATCATCAGGCCTGCAAAACAAGGCCAAATCCCATCAAAACAACCTTTTATGATGCAAAAAAGAAAAAAAAACCTAAATCAAAACAAACCACTTCAAATTGGAAAGAAAAATTACCCAAAGATGACAGCGTTCCATAGCATGATGTTGTTCTCTTGAGGGGCCCCGCTGATCCCCGCTGGGGGATCGTTCTGCAGCCTCTTAAAATCCCTCATCAATCTCTTTCTCGCCGGCGTCGACATCGATCGAGTAGAAAGATCGAAGCTTTCCTCGATTCCTTTCCCCCTCTTTTATGCCCTAATTTTGATCGTTTCAGTCCAATTGAAATGAACCCACACGCAACGACGCATGAAACAATCGAATCAATCATGACCACCACTGCCAAAAGGACAGTTTGGACCATTTACACAAAAATCCATCCTGATTTTTCAGTTAAATCGTTCGTTCCTAAAAAACCGTTGGCCTAAGGAATCTCGTCCACAAACCCACCTAAAGTTTTCCCTTGTCAAAAACCTCATGCATGCAATATCTGTATGGTCGCTGACAATATTAAATTGTCTAAAATATATATACGGTTAACCGTCATGTCTGTATAGTTCTTTGAAATAGATATACGCTAACCATAAAGCCACCAAATTATTAATTTATCGGGCTCTTTCTTTAGGGTTTGTAGCCCCCGCCGTTGCTAGAGCTTATCATCGTCGCTAGGGCTTATCATCGTCACCTCCCGCTTGGGGTGGGGAATGAGGCTCTCTCTCCTCCATTCCGACTTCCCCCTTGCACTCACTACCTCCCTTACTCTCATTTGAGAAGGGAAAATTTTTGGCCTTGAGAATTTTTTTCCTTCTTTCATTTTGTTTGGCTTTTAAAAGGCTTGTAAGAGAGTTTGAAGGATCGAAGGGTTAGATCTGACTAAAAAGCCGCGGATCTGCAAAGTCGGGGATCCGTCTATGGAGACGGTCCAACTAAGAAATGTCGTGGATCCGACAATTAAGAAGATGATATGAAGGTGTAGATCTCAGATCTGGCGATGAGGATGTCAGATTCGGCAATTGAGAAAAGGGTTCATGGTATGGTGTCGGATTTGGCAGTGGGGATGCTGTATTCGACGATGGAGGAAAGGTTGAAGGTGTGGAGTGGATTTGGCAATTTAGGAACAGGAGTGATGTTGTGGGGTTGTATCAGGCGCATGAATGAGTATGGATGTCTGATGAAGGGGGCAAAGTCCGATCCCGCAAAGAGTAAGATGTCCGGTGGAGGATGTTGAGAAGATGGACACCTGATCGAAGATGTGGAGTCTGATTCGGCCAAGGGGAGGAGGGATATCTAACTCGACGAAAATAATAGATGTTTGATCAAGAATGCAGAGTTCAATCTGGAGAAGGGAAATAATGTCTTATCGAAGGTGTGGAGTCTAATCTGGCGGAGGGAATGGATGCCCCAATCCAAGACACGGAGTCTTATTCGGCAAAAAAGTAGGATGCCCAATCTACACGACTCAGGATGCAATTGTGGACACGGGATCCAATCCGACGAAGGAAAAGAATGCTCGATCATGAACGCGGAGTCTGATCCGGCAAAGGAAGATTGTGGACGTGGAGTCTGATTCGACGAATAGAAAGGATGTTCGTGTTGACGTGCAGCGTAGACAACACCAATCTTAATGGATCTAAACTAAGATCGCCTTTAATGTATAACAACTAGAACAAACGCAATGTAACGACTCTGAAATTCCTGTACGGAAATTTCTTGTTATTTCACAGTAAAGAGTATTACAGCCAGTGCAAGAGTTAAAAGTTATTTTTATTAAATAAAAGCAAGAAGCAACCTGTAAATCACTGGTAAAGCCTTTGCACTGCTGTGACATAGCCTGTATGTTCGAATCCCATCAGACCCAATTATTTTTAGGATTTTTCTTTTTAATTTTTTGGAAGCCCAAGAGTTGCACGTGCAATACACAGAGAAACGAAAAGTTTCAAAAAAATTAAATAGGCGCAATGAGTTGTACATACCCATTTTGACACGTGGCACAAATCTCGAGATAGCCCGATCAAATCTGGCCGCCCATTCCCTCAATTTGGCCACTACCGATGGTCCAAGTTACCCCAAATCTCCCCGTGCTTTGCACACTTGACTCTTCAACTCCCTTTAACTCTCCTGCACTGTTTGATTTTTTTGCAATCAAACAGAGACTCTTCAATTCATCATTTAACACCATTTAAATCCTTTTAATCCACATGTTTAATTCCCAAACCCTAATTCTTCATTATAAATATCACCCCATACCCTAGCTCTTCCCCATTCTGAAAATTCTAGAAAATATTCTCTCAAACTTTCTAAATACCAAGTGGAAAACACCCCAAGTGGAGTAGCAAGCCAAACTCGACGGCCGGAACATTTCCGACGACGCCACGACACCCGAAAGCTTCCTTCCTTTCTTGCTAACCACCTAAACACTTAAGTCCCTCTTCTCTCTATTTCTCTCATCTCAATTCGTCTTCTAAGAAAATACCGATAAAAGTGGAGTTAACACGTAACAACCTTCTCATGTAAATATTTTATCATGCTTGATAGGTATACATGTCACATAATCACCCTAATATCTTTTTAAAATAAAACTCACATCTATTTTCTTTTGAAGTAATCAAAATTTCATGTTCAATACTCAAATAACAAACTTTTTCATTAAAATACCATGAATTTTAGTATAACCCTCATTCCAATAATTGTTAAAAATATGTAGGAGATAGTGCCCTCAGAGTCAATTATTGGATCACAGGTACGTGATTGCAATGATTGAGGGAGGACCTATCCCGGTGGGACAGTCTTACTCGAGATGATAGTATGCTATCTGGTTTATCTTTATCATCGTGTACTGCTTTAGGTGACCTGACATGTCGCTATTATACGTTGATAGAGCCCCTAGGATTCTTGCTTGACGACCAGCAGTATGATGGCGATCATATACGTGGGAGCTGGGGTCTATAAGCACATCCTTAAAATGTCCCTAGTCGTGGGAGTTTCGAGACTGGGCATCGATACTCCATTAGTAGACTAGTGTATACAGTCGAGACCCTGACGAGGGGCGGTGGCCGGTCTCACAAGCCATTGGTGTCAGTTGGTTCACCTAAGATGTATACAGGTGCTCATTGGGTTATGAGTACACCGGACAGGACTCGCCGGGAACCTGCTAGTTGGTCTTATACCAGATGTCAGATAGCAGTTCCCTGGTGACATGTGTACAGGTTAGTTCATCGACCTGAGATCGTCATTTGTCTCGTGTGAGTTCCCACTGTGCTTTGATTACTACCCTACCACGGCTCAAAGGAGTCGTGCAAACAGGTTTTAGTTGGGTACAGTCCCGAGCCACATGGAGGCAGTGAGCGGATCTGCAGGGGTTCGTCTCTCCCGGTATTGGGGGTGAGGTCGCGCTGTGTCTAGGAGAGCCATTACGCAAAGCCCTCGGCCGAGGCAGGAGATTTACTGGTAGGTATTCCAGTAGTATCTCAGGGCGTTCTGGGCTACACTCCGACCCGACTTGTACCGCCTTTGGGGGTCTGATTTTACCAACCCCCTAGGCCCGACATGCGATGCTCATAGACGAACGGACCGGACTGTACAGATATTGTCACTGACAGGCTCAGTAGGGTGTCAGGATGAGTTCGCTCATCGACGTCCCTTTTGGTCAATAGCTGGTGGCCCGTCACGTATTGGCTAATACCTCTGACGTGCTAGTGGTTAAATCCACAGCCATAGTATTGACGAGTCTTTAGAGTCCACCACACTTTCAGTTACTCAAGTTTTCGGGCGAAACGCTGTAGAGGCCGTATGGAGATATGGCAGGTTCCGATCAGATACGTGAGGTATTGCACGGATCAGGATCGGACAGTTTAGTACTAGTGGCCGTATAGTTATATGGCAGGGTTTGATCAAATACGTGCGGTATTGCACGGATCAGGATCGAACGGATATTACTAGCCGGCTTTGGTTTAAGTTGGATCCTAGTTTAGTACAGTGTAGATTTTGTCTCATTGCATTTGTATCCGGTCGGAATACAGATGCGGGTGTGTATGCACAGTGTCGGGGTTTTCCTGTAATTTATTACGGGACCAGTTTTCTGGAGTTGCCAGTTTGCATTCCGTTCCGGCCGGTTTTCCTTTGTTCTTTCCCGGCCGGACTTTTCCGATGGAGGGGGTTATTTGCAATTGTGCAAATAACATTTGAGGAAGGGGGTTTCTTGCACTTGTCTTCATTATGATAGGATTAGAATCTTTCATCCATACTTTTGCTTTTATGAGGTTAAGGTGTGAATAGATATAAGCATGGTGTATGTTTGTTTGTGGTCACCCCTTGATTGATCCTACAATCACCTCCCTTCATGCTACATATTGTTTCATTCCCTCCACCATTTAGAAGAGAGATTGGCCGGCCACTTTAGTTGAGAGATGAGAGAAATTTTCATTTTTGGTGTGACACAAATTTCTTCATCTCATTCTTCTAGTTTTGGAAAAATGAAAGCTCCATTTTTCCTTAACCTTATTCCTCCATCAAGGCAACTACAAACCCCAAATGAGACAAGTATCATCTACACTACAACCTACAGCAAATCTTGGGCGCGTCGGTTTGCCAACTTCACGCCCGAGTTGCCTCGGTATTGAGGTGGGAGCCCGTAAAAGATGCAGACGATGTGGTGCCCTTCCGGCAACGAGGCGACGACCGGAGTGTCCGCGGGAGATCGGGACGATGACGAGAAGACCGGAGGACTCGGATCACTCGGTATATCTCTCACCCTTTCTCTTGTTTGCTAGTATCGGTTAATGGTCACGATCCGGGTAATTGTCCGCGGTAGCGCCAGTTTAAAAGATAAGAAAATTTTGATTCCGCATTTTGGCCTCGGTTAGACGGCCGGGGCGCCGCCGTGGCGCAACATGGTATCAGAGCCACGCCATTAACCTTGCCTAGCTTGTTCTAATGCGTTTTACTTATCCGATCGACCAAAATTCCAAAAACCGCGTTTTGTGTACATCAGTTTTCTGTTGATTTTTTTCTTGCTCGAAAAATTTTTCAGGTGATTTCAGAATGATGTACAGAAAATCCTAAGAACACTGGGAAATTTCGACAGCATGATCCCTCTGTGTGAGCGTGGATCCGCGGCCATTAAGCTTTATCAGGCCGCGGATCCGCCGCAATATAATGGGATCATGTAGACGTTTTTCTGCAGTGGGCTTTTGGGCTTAAAACAGGGGTTTTGGGCTTAAAACAGGGGTTTTGGGATATTAAATTTGGGCCCAGTTTCTCTGTGAATGCTACAGTATTTCTTGGGGGCCCACTTGTTAATAGTTTGATCGATCGGATATTTTTAAACACATTGTTTCACAGTATTTACATTATATCTACGACCGTGAATGTCACTTGATCGGTAAATCCCGTCTAACTGCTATAGCCCGGTTAGACGGATTTGCGAACGTGACTTTCACGTTGATGTTCTATGTTTATGCTGTGTTGTTGCGGATCGGCCGTGGGGGATAGCCTGGATGCAATGCTAGTATAGTTTTGTTGTATTATGTACATTTGTTATTGCGGGGCGAGCGTCCGACATGTGGACTGCCGTCGCTGCCTGTTTGTATTATTCTTTTGGGGCACGACCTGGTTGCGGTCGATGTACCCGGTGTATGTATATTTTACTTTCTGTACTAGGGTTACCCCGCGGAGGGGTGCACGGATAGCCGGGTTCTGGAGGGCAACAAGCCCGCATCTCATGGCATTGGGACGGAGGGGGCTTCACTCTAGGATTGGCGGGCTATTCGCCGCACTCGTAGGGGGTACAGGTTGACCCAGGAGGGGTGCCCAAGTTATCGGATTCCGTGAAGTGCTGGGTGGTCCATTTACGGTACTGAAGGGGGCTGCCTCGCTTCAGGTTTTGGCGGGTGACTTGCCGCGCCCGTAGGGGTCTAGGATTTCATTGCACAGGCTATCCACACGACCAGGGGAACGTCGGGTTTCAGCAGCGGCTCTGTGAAACCCGGGGCTTCCAGATATCTGTATTGTTCTGTGATGCTGTACATTTCTGTGATGTTGCATTCCTTTCACGCCTTGAGCGAAATACTATATATTGGTATATATATTAGTAGATGTTGTATATGTTTTTCATCCGCGCTAGTCCAGTCCCCGCTCTACCGTTAGTTAGCTAACCTAACGGGTGATGACGGGACCCAGTGGCGAATGCGAATGGCATATACGTACGTCAGTATATTTTCGTTCTTTGTGGTGTGATCAATTGATGGGACTGCGTTGATTCGGATCAATGCAAGATAAACAAACCTATTATGATGTTGTTGGAACACTTTTTCAAAAATCTGTTATTGCAAGGACGTTCGCTTTTGTTTTGCATCGTGGTATTCATTTGGAATATCCTGCTCCTCAGTCGACGAGGCAAGGGCCGAGATCCCTTCACCGGGAGTGACCCCTTGGACAGAAGTTTGCGTCAGGGCATTAACTTCATTATAGCCGATTACTTTTGCTTTGCATCGTGGTATTCAGTTGGAATATCCTGTATCTCATTCTACGGGGAAAGAGCCGAGATCCCTTCACCGGGAGTGACCTCTTTAGTAAAGGTTTTCGTCACTATATTTTCTAAAAGGTTATCCAGTTCCTTCAACGATATCAAGTTCATTACGTTAAAGGTTTTTCGCCAAAAACCAGTCGTAGCCCTCCGTCATTTCAGATTAGTATTACTTAGTATTCGTGCTGCGTTTGTCGTGCATTGCCGTGGCGTAGTGTTCGGTAGCTGTGTAATGCTTTTCTGTCACATGGATAAGTGGATTGGTTAGGACAGTCGTACGGTCTTGTTGGCATTGTCAAGGACTCGTACGGGTGGGTTTAACGCAATCAAGATAATGACGGGTAGAACTTGACTAGGACCTTTTGATTTGTTGGCATTGTCAAGGTCACTTGGGTCCTAGGGGTAAAAACCTACATCGGGAGTTTCAAAAGAACTGAAACTTGCCAGGTATGCGCATACCTTCTGGAGTGTGGTGACGTGAGTGGATTCCGTCACGTTATCATGCGATGATAGTTGGATCCCGATTCCCACTGATGAGTTGGTTTACTCCTCGAGTGATCCCGACTAATTCTTCTTTCAGGTTTGGAGGAGAATTTGAGGTACAGTGGGAGGTTTCCTGATTAGATAAATTGGTAACCATTCTGATCTAGGTTAGAGTGCACGCTGAGTGTTTCTTTTCTCTCTCTCTTTGGCAGCGACCATTGTCCCGACCCTGGACTATGACTCAGTGACCAAGTTGACCGAACCTTCTTAACACTGGCTTTTGGATTGTCAGAGTTGCAGACCTCATTGCCACTCCTACTTTTACCCTTTTCTCCAGGACACCCCGTATTACTACGAACATCCACTTCCATTGGACAAAACCATCGTATGGTTATATACGAACTCGAAGGACTTCGAGGATGGTTTCTGGTTCTGGAGAAAACGAATAGGACTATTCAGTTGTCTTTTCTTTTCACCTTCTCTCAGGTTGCGAGTACTCATTAGTTTAGGAGATAGTACACCTATTACGCAAATTGGATAGTCTTCTTCCAAACCTTAGGCTGGTGCCGAACGGTGGGGAATAAAGAAGACCAATTAGCATAACGATAGTGTGCAGAAGGTATTAAGTTAAGACAAAGCAAGGGATTAGTAGGAGGGCAAAGTAAAATGCGACTGCTATTCACGACCAAACCAAGTATTTCTTCGCCAATCCTAAATCACCTTTGTATTTCTCCAGGACACTCCGTATCACTACGAAGATTCACAGTTTATTGGATACTCCATCGTATGGTTATATACGAACTCGAAAGGAACTTGTTCCAGTTCGGGGATGGATTCTGGTCCAGGAGAAATAGGAATACGGTTTATTCGGTTGTCTTTTCTCTTCACCTTCTCTCGCATTGCGAGTGCTCCTAGGATTAGGACAGTACACCTTTTATGCTTATTGGATAGTCTTCTTCCAAACCATAGGCTGGTGCCCAACGGTAAGGAAGGAAGAAAACCATTTGGCCTAAAGGGGTGTACAGAAGGTAATGACTAAAGACATAGAAAGGGATTTGGAGAAGTGGCAAAGAATTATACGGTTACAGTTGTGAATCTGGACAATGGAAGAGGCATTACTAGAAATACCAGGATACCCCGACGAAACATTTCAATGTTTCAGTTTCACCATGTACTGTTAATGGAAAACTGATTTCCCAGTTAGACACTTGCTCCAGAGTATGTATTTACCAGGTATGATTCTCACATCTGTATGGTTTTACAGATGCTGAGTGGGAGTAAGTTATTGGGAATAGGGTGATCATCCTCATTATATCGGGATTCGTTGTAATCGGTGATATTTGAGGAGATCATCTGGGCTGTTTGCCGGTCGGCAAATATTTGGTTATGAATATCCGCTGTTGTGCACCAATTTCAAATTGATATATCTGTACGTCTATTTTCATAGAGTGAGATATACCTTTTGATATTATGTCGATGACATTTACCTATATCAGTGGATGGTTAGGTAAGGAGCATTAAACAGCGGTGTAATTCTTCTTAACCATAAGTACAGTTTTCAACCTACGACACACAGTGAAAGAATTGTTAGACTCAGAGGACTTATACAGAGTATTGTATGTTGTCCAGTGTCCATTAGGACAGAGGGGTTGGTCCTCATACTATATTCTGTTTACTTTTAACTTCTCTAGTTCTTAGACATGTGTTTCGTAGAAACACAGTGTCTAAGTTTTGAGGAGTTATAGGTATTTGAATAGAGTAGAGAACCAGGTGTAGCAAGTATCGGGATTCTTCAAGGTGATCGAAGATGTAGATACTTGTGTATGGTGTTCAGTTGATAGTAATGATAAAGAGAAATTGCTTCTCTTTCAGGTTACTCATAATTGGAAGCATTCCTAAGTTGAGTAACGCTGATCGGCCTCCTTCCATTTAGTTGATATGCACTGGAGACAGCTGCATGATTTGAATCTGGTTCAATTAAATCAGTGCCTCTGTTTCTATATTGGATATAGAACAGTTCATATCTTGACATTGTTAAGGTACGGGGAGTTGTCCGGCTTATGCTTAAAACCAGACACTGGACAACTCAAGGCACGTTTCTGTAATGGCTGTTTGTGGGTTGACCCAGGCTATGACGAGGGTTGACTTTCTACCATCTGGAAGATCAATAGTGATATTGTTCTTGACTCGCCACATTTTTAAAAGAAATGGATTTTTCAGAAAACAGTAGTGGGAGTATGGTAGAACTGGAAGTGATTCCAGAACCGCAAACGATTACTGAAGATTTGATAAGGAACCTAAAGATTCAATCTGGTTTGACATTCCATTGGCCACTCCGCAGATACGGTGGGTAACTTCAGGCACCCGAGAGGTACTTCGGTAGGCTCAAGGACGGTGACAGGGAAGTTCTTGTTTACCCACACTTGCCATTGCTGTTGTTCCAGGCTGCGAGACCCGGTGGGAGGATGAGTATAGCGTCGTTCTAAACTAGCTTTAGAAGTGCACGTCTATATGACTCTGCCAGAGGGTTGTCATAGTCAGTGGGGGCAGCGGAAGCATTGGTGGACATCAGGCTTATGTCTATTTATAGACTAAAGCAGATATAGCGGAGTTAGATCATCTGTTTCTGATGTGACAGTCATAGGTTTGACGTCATCAGAATAGGGGATGGATCTGTTGAGAAGGTAGTAGGAAGTGATATTCCTATACTACGATCAGTTATACTTTGGTCGTCACACGGTGTTTTCTCCACATGGGACTTGGACATTATATCAGACATGCTGGTTACTAGATCTATGGTTTTAGATCTAGATTTGGGTGGTTTCCTAATCTGGGTAACTTGACAGCATTCTATGAGTATTTAGAATGGACGACTCCTGGCACGGTAGTATACCTGCAGGTAATGGAGTCACCCTCTCTAAAGGTGTCTTACAGACTAAAGGGGAGAGGGATACGCATGATTGACAGATCACTTGCTTAGGCAATTGAGTCAATCATGAGATGTCAAGTACCACACCAGATGTTGTTCTTGCAGTAGGTGCAATAAGTTGATATTAATCCAATCCTGGAAAAACAGTCGGAAGCAGTTTTAGAACATAAGTGAATGTTCTAGGGATATGATAACGGCTGCCTCCTTTAGGAGACGGTTATCACTCCAGGCTTCCAAGGTGACATGGACGACAAGGAGGTTGTCAGAGTTATAGTTCTCCCTCTGACGAGGGGCAGTATTTTGGACAGGTGGTCCAAGGCAATACTGAGGGTGGCATGGCGCAGGATACTGATTAAGTTCAGTTGACGATACAGTCTAAGAAGTCTGGATTTGGAGTTCATTTATGAACTAGGTCCCATCAGACATCCAGACATTCCAAGACAGGTATTGCTCATTTCGGGAGATGGTTTTCTCCGCGAATTTGAGATATAGAGAGACATAGAAAGAAACATCATAGCGGATCCACTCACTGAGGCTATTCCTCGAACGCAATAGTTTCGCAAACGAGCTTTGTGAGACTGACTAGTAGAGGAGTTGGGTGTTCGGTATCACACGGGCTGTGAGTATGCGACATCGCAATAATTAGCCTTGAGTGCAAGTGGGAGATTGTTGGAGATAGTGCCCTCAGAGTCAATTATTGGATCACAGGCACGTGATTGCAATGATTGAGGGAGGACCTATCCCGGTGGGACAGTCTTACTCGAGATGATAGTATGCTATCTGGTTTATCTTTATCATCGTGTACTGCTTTAGGTGACCTGACATGTCGCTATTACACGTTGATAGAGCCCCTAGGATTCTTGCTTGACGACCAGCAGTATGATGGCGATCATATACGTGGGAGCTGGGGTCTATAAGCACATCCTTAAAATGTCCCTAGTCGTGGGAGTTTCGAGACTGGGCATCGATACTCCATTAGTAGACTAGTGTATACAGTTGAGACCCCGACGAGGGGCGGTGGCCGGTCTCACAAGCCACTGGTGTCAGTTGGTTCACCTAAGATGTATACAGGTGCTCATTGGGTTATGAGTACACCGGACAGGACTCGCCGGGAACCTGCTAGTTGGTCTTATACCAGATGTCAGATAGCAGTTCCCTGGTGACATGTGTACAGGTTAGTTCATCGACCTGAGATCGTCATTTGTCTCGTGTGAGTTCCCACTGTGCTTTGATTACTACCCTACCACGGCTCAAAGGAGTCGTGCAAACAGGTTTTAGTTGGGTACAGTCCCGAGCCACATGGAGGCAGTGAGCGGATCTGCAGGGGTTCGTCTCTCCCGGTATTGGGGGTGAGGTCGCGCTGTGTCTAGGAGAGCCATTACGCAAAGCCCTCGGCCGAGGCAGGAGATTTACTGGTAGGTATTCCAGTAGTATCTCAGGGCGTTCTGGGCTACACTCCGACCCGACTTGTACCGCCTTTGGGGGTCTGATTTTACCAACCCCCTAGGCCCGACATGCGATGCTCATAGACGAACGGACCGGACTGTACAGATATTGTCACTGACAGGCTCAGTAGGGTGTCAGGATGAGTTCGCTCATCGACGTCCCTTTTGGTCAATAGCTGGTGGCCCGTCACGTATTGGCTAATACCTCTGACGTGCTAGTGGTTAAATCCACAGCCATAGTATTGACGAGTCTTTAGAGTCCACCACACTTTCAGTTACTCAAGTTTTCGGGCAAAACGCTGTAGAGGCCGTATGGAGATATGGCAGGTTCCGATCAGATACGTGCGGTATTGCACGGATCAGGATCAGACAGTTTAGTACTAGTGGCCGTATAGTTATATGGCAGGGTTTGATCAGATACGTACGGTATTGCACGGATCAGGATCGAACAGATATTACTAGCCGGCTTTGGTTTAAGCCGGATCCTAGTTTAGTACAGTGTAGATTTTGTCTCATTGCATTTGTATCCGGTCGGAATACAGATGCGGGTGTGTATGCACAGTGTCGGGGTTTTCCTGTAATTTATTACGGGACCAGTTTTCTGGAGTTGCCAGTTTGCATTCCGTTCCGGCCGGTTTTCCTTTGTTCTTTCCCGGCCGGACTTTTCCGATGGAGGGGGTTATTTGCAATTGTGCAAATAACATTTGAGGAAGGGGGTTTCTTGCACTTGTCTTCATTATGATAGGATTAGAATCTTTCATCCTTACTTTTGCTTTTATGAGGTTAAGGTGTGAATAGATATAAGCATGGTGTATGTTTGTTTGTGGTCACCCCTTGATTGATCCTACAATCACCTCCCTTCATGCTACATATTGTTTCATTCCCTCCACCATTTAGAAGAGAGATTGGCCGGCCACTTTAGTTGAGAGATGAGAGAAATTTTCATTTTTGGTGTGACACAAATTTCTTCATCTCATTCTTCTAGTTTTGGAAAAATGAAAGCTCCATTTTTCCTTAACCTTATTCCTCCATCAAGGCAACTACAAACCCCAAATGAGACAAGTATCATCTACACTACAACCTACAGCAAATCTTGGGCGCGTCGGTTTGCCAACTTCACGCCCGAGTTGCCTCGGTATTGAGGTGGGAGCCCGTAAAAGATGCAGACGATGTGGTGCCCTTCCGGCAACGAGGCGACGACCGGAGTGTCCGCGGGAGATCGGGACGATGACGAGAAGACCGGAGGACTCGGATCACTCGGTATATCTCTCACCCTTTCTCTTGTTTGCTAGTATCGGTTAATGGTCACGATCCGGGTAATTGTCCGCGGTAGCGCCAGTTTAAAAGATAAGAAAATTTTGATTCCGCATTTTGGCCTCGGTTAGACGGCCGGGGCGCTGCCGTGGCGCAACAAAATACCTTTAGAAAAACTTCACGGGGTAATGACCTACCCCACACGCACACTATAGTTGCATAGCACGGTATTCTAAATATATGGATAATTGAAAAATTAGGTTTTACATTAATATACCACACTTTTACAAAAACAGATTTCTTTTAATCGGTATTTTTGTAATCCTTGGCAATTACGCCTCTACAACCCTCAATAGAGGACCTGCTAATGGATGGTGCAGATTATCACACATCCTTGGAAGTGTAGAGCGAGATGCAGAACTCCTCACGGAGTATTCGTTCTCGAAAGAAAATAAAAATACGGTTTTTAAGAAACGCGACTTTTCTAAACAAAACTAATTATTGAAAAATTATATAGAAGTTATGAATCCGTATTTTCAATAAAAACAAATTAAGAAACTATATTTTTAAAATGAAATATTAGAATTTTTAAAATAAAATATCACCAAGTTTCCAAAAGTAGTTTTACAAAAGTGCCATAAACTTTCCAAAAGCTAGGTTTTATCACCAAAATACCATAACAATTAAAATACAAGTTCATAAAACCCTAAATATTACAAATCATTCTCGAGATTTATTTTTAAACTATATTAAAATATTTTTCATAAAACCCCCTCGAGATATGCAAACGATATTTTAAAGACTCTAGAATTAATATATGTTTATGCGATATCATTTCTTTTGAGCCTCAGAGAGCCGGAGAAAGTGAGTGCTTGCTTATTCAGATTAGACAACTTAACGGGGTTATCAATGGCAATTGACTTAGAAAAAGACACAAATCCTGCCGTCCATGTGCAGCAGTTGCCGATTTCTCCCGAACATAAGATTTTTAAAAATTTACATCAATTCCCATGAAAAGACATGAACACGAATCCAAACTCGAAACTCGAACTCGAACTGTAACCTAACTCGAATCTAAACTCGAATATGTACTCGAACCCAAACTATTCGAACCAACTTGACTCGAACCAAAATTGCAATTGTCATGACTCCCATATTACTTGACTCACTTGACTATATTCTACACCTTTTGTAATCTATGGTTTCGATCAAGACATGTTAATCAATCAATCAAATCAATCAAGTATATTAACCAGTTATATATATATTATACTCGGGGTGTTTGGGATAGTTTCTTGTATGAATCCAACGGAGCTTCAGGAGCACCGTATTAACCTCTTTTTTTTACTCGAATATCAGTCGGGTTGACCCATCCACAGTTTAGAGATTCGATACTAACACATGAAATAGGCCCATGTTTCTTTACTCCTAGGACCCCACTCTTGAGCTCATGAATACTTCTATGACTACGTTGACATTCACACTTGGAATTTAACGTTAACATAGTAACCATATAGAGACCTATAGAATATATTTTTCCATGATCATATACTCTTACTCGTCATATATATTCTACAATTGTCATTTTTTTTACTCTTGCTTATCTTTGGGACTTACCGAGCGCTAGTTCACTTACGGGCATTCCACCCACTTTTCTTCTCTTGGAATGCTCGTCAGATACGGCCGAGACGGACAAAGTTGAAGCCACAGAGGAGGACTACAACCAGATCGCTACTCAGGGCTAGCTCAGCTTCACTTTTTCTTCAGTTTATGTATGCCACTTGTTTAGACATTTTCCTTATTGTATTTACTTTCCAGCATAAACTCATGTATTTGTAAATATTGGAAGTTGAATGTAAATAAAGATATTTGTTGAAAATTTTTACAGTCTCCATTTATTCTTGTATTGTGTATTATTGTTTCAATATGCTTAATATATTTATTTCGAGAATGACCTTCTTTGGATAAATATGTCGTGGGCTTGCCATGTCACCATTTCCGTCTACTGGGAAGCAGAGCATGACAGGTTTTGTTGGTGGCCTATACAGGTCAGTTCTGCATGAAGTCGTAAATAATATGCCATAAGAATTAATGAATTCAACAAACATTTACATTCCTTACAATTCAAATTCTTTGAATCTATCCTAAACTATCTTTTATATCAAGGTGATAGAATTTCCAAACAATACCAGCACAAACGTCAACGGTAATACTCCATCATCTACACTACCACCACCACTTACAATTACAGCTTCTATCAATGAGCAAACGGTACTGCTTGAGGCTATCAAGAGTCTATTGGAAAGTCAGCAGCAACAGACTGCTATCCTTATGAACCGCCCCGAGACGGAGGCACCCGGGGTCAAACAATTTCGGGCCTTACACCCAAAGAACTTCTCGAATAAAGAGAGTTCTCTTGAGGCAGAAGAATGGGCACAAGTGATAGAGGATGACCTAGCAGCAGCTTAAGTGCTAGATATTTCCTGGGTGAGAGTTGCTAAATTGCAACTGACCGATAACGCCAGGGTATGGTGGAAGGTTGAAGAGAGCCGTCTCGCACAACCGATAGAATGGAAAACATTCCGATACCTCTTCGACGCCAAGTACTTCTCTGAGACTGCCTGCTTTGACATGGAGCAGCAATTCATCCATTTACAGCAAGGCTCGATGTGGGTCAAGTCGGTGGATGAATATGATGCTGAGTTTAACATGCTCAGTAGGTAAGACATTGTCTCAAATTCAATTTTCTGATATCACTTACTACATTGCTAACACAAGGTCATAACAGGTTCGCTGCATATATTATTCCTACTGCTGAGATCCGGGCATGACGATTTCAGTAAGGGTTGGACCCTGAAATCCAAGCTGCAATCGTTATAGGGGATTTCCTAACCTATGAGCTTGCTTGGAAGGCTGGCCGACGCTATGAGGCAGTTGTGAAGAGGTAGGGCAGGTCGCAGACTGCCGGTGTGAAACGCCCTGTGAACCAGATCACAGGAGAGGTCTCTTCCGGGCCAGCTTTTAACGGACCATCTCGGAGGCCAGTAGGTTCGTTCGCTACTAGCAAGCCAGACTTTTGCATCTACTGCAAAAGAACAGGGTATCTTGTGAAGAACCGTCGCAGGGCGAATAACTTGTGCCTGATCTGTGTGTCTTCTACTCATGCCATTAGAGCATGCCCACAGAACCGAGGACCTAACAACCCTCTAGCTAGACGGGAGATCCAAGCTCCTCCTACCCGGTTAGCCCTGCCAGCTCCAACCCCCACACCCAGACCACTCAACCCCAACGTCGAGTGTTTAACTAGGCATAGAGGAAAGTACCACGACGCCAAGCATTCACTATGTCGGCCGAAGAGGTCGAAGCTATGAGTCAGGTTATCACTGGTAAATCTCTTTCTTATTCTCTTTCAAGACTTTTCAATTCATAGCCATCTTATCTTTGCTATACCTAAACCTATCCCATGCGATTTAGGTACAATCTTAGTAGCCTCCCTACCTGCACTCGCGCTTTTCGACATTAGGGCATCATATTGCTTTATGTCGCAACGGTTCGTCTGAACTCATGCGATCCCAATTAAACCGCTCGTATCCAGCTGGAATGTCAGTTTAGGAAACGTCGTTCTAAAAGCAACTTTGGGATATGATTTGTGTCCTGTGATCGTCTGCCGTCGAGAATTCTATGCGGACTTCAAGGTGCTGGACATACCGAATTTCGACGTGGTCTTGGGGATGGACTGGCTGGGAACTTTCTTCGCTATCATCGACTGTCGCCAAAGGAGGGTAGTGTTTGAAATACCGGATCATCCAGTGTTCTATTTTAAAAGTAGAGACCGAACCTTGGAGCTTAGCATCTACCGAGCAAAACTAAAGAAGGCAGAGGTTTCAGTGTTGCAAGTGGAAGAATCGAAGCCAGAGGTAGTTCGAGAGTTCGAGGATGTATTCCCGAAAGATATATCAGGTTTGCTTCCTGATCAAGCTCTTGAATTCAGCATCGATTTACAATCCGGCGCACAACCAGTAATAAAAGCTCCGTACCGATTAAGTCCGGATGGATTGAAGGAGATCCGCATTCAGTTGGATGAACTCCTGAAGAAATGTTAGATTTGTCCAAGTATTTTGAGCTGGGGATCTCCGGTGTTACTGGTGAAGAAGAAGGAAGGTTCCTACATGATATGTGTGGATTATCGAGCTCTGAACGAAGTGACAATTAAGAACAAGTATCCACTACTGCGCATCGATGACCTTTTCGATCGGTTAAGTGGGTCTTGTGTCTTTTCAAAACTAGATCTTCGTTCAAGTTATCATCAGGTGAAGGTCAAAGAGTCCGACATTCCGAAGACGGCGTTTAGGACTCGTTATGGTATTGGTCACTCCAAATGTCGGATGGGCAAGAGAGAGAGAGAGGGTGAGGGGTCAACTTGACCAAGCTCCCATTGTTTGTTCCCTTCATTATTTCTTCATCACTCTCCCTCTTCACTCACCATGGCAACACCCATCTCCCTGCCCCTCTTCATCCTCTCAAACACCCCCAAAATAACATCCAAAGTCCACCTCCATTTCATTAAAAATGTGCACAATCCCTCAAGCTACACTTTGGACCAAGAAAGCAAGGATTTTGGACACATGGGGCAACTCAAGAAAATCTTGAGTTGCCAAATGAGGCAATTTCTGCACCATTAGTGTAGTATTTGGTTTACTTAGCTTCCATGCATGTTTAGAAGTGATTAGGCGATGTTTAGCGAGGTTTGGAAATTCCAAGTTAGGGTTTGAGAAATTTTGAATTGTGAAGTGTAATCGAGGTTAGTAGTGACCTTAAACCCCTTTTAGTGATATCATATTGGACCCAAAACCTGAGACTTAACCCCAAATACGAACTTTAAAATTCTGTCGATATGGGAAATTGTGATGGTTTATTGATATCCGCTAACACCCGAGGACTCTAAAAATGTTTTAGCAAGCACAGAGGGATATGCAGGCAGTGTGGAGTATACCCTGAAGACCCGAGACCCTACCCCCATGTTTTGGCCGCAGATTAATTGTTTCTGGCCACAAATTGCGGCCAGGGTAGGGATGTCTGCCCCCAGGTTTTGTCCATGTCCCTATTTGCCTTAAATTAGACCCTTTGCATATGCAAAATTGGCTATTTTCACATAGGGTAAGATCTGGAGCTAATTTTCAAGGTTTCTGAAACTATTTTGCGGTTTTTAATGAATTTGAAGTTAGTATTTGGATTTGTGTTTCCGTCGTGTGGCGTTTGAATGTCAACGACTGTGGTTATTGGTCGTGTTTTTCATGTGAGGCTATAGATTCTAACCTATAAGCGTTTGGTGTGCCGTATTGGTTTCCGACTTGATTTTAATATGCATTACGATTGTGTTATATATGTAGATACCTTCACGTGGATTTCATACGATGAAGAAGAGGATGGCGACATCGACATCGGCAAGCAAGAATCGACATGAGTAGATCTATATCTACGGGGGAAGTCGGGTGGATGGCGTATAGCACCCCCGCAAACTTGATGGAAACCGATTTATATATCTATATATAGAATATGGGTGTAACAACCCTAATTTTCATATACACTTTTCTGTACGAATTTTTAAATTTTTTTTTAAAAACCATAAAGAAGTATTTTAATCTAAGCAAAAGATATATATAATTAATTATTTTGTTTTTAAATAATTTCATTTTTAGTGTACATTAAATTGTTTTTAAACTTAAAGTGTACTTTGATATTTAATGCTGCTGATATCATTTTAAGTAACTATTTTTCTACAATAATTACAAGAAGGAGCTTGTAGCTCATTGGTAATACCTTGCACTGCTGAACTAAGCCACCAGAGTTCGAATCCCATACCCCACATTATTTTTATTATTGAATTTTTAGAAAACCTTTAGAATACCAAGAGTTTACACGTGCATATCTCACAAAAACCCCACTACACCCAAAGATGTAACACTTGCAGAGGGTAGATGAACCGTCGGGAGAGATCCAGGTCACCGGACTCGGTCGGGAATCGGCCAACTCGGCCTTGACTCGGCCGACTCAGTGATCCTACCGAGTCATGGCCGAGTCACCCCCTTTTAGGCCGATTCCGGCAAGGGTCACAACATGAAAGTTGTGTCTTTTGGTATTCCCTACTCACCTGCAAAGTTTCAGCCCAATACCACTTCCAGAGCTCTTTAAAACCCCCAATTACTCCACTTTTAATACATTTTTATTACATTTTATCACATTTTTATTTTTTAACTTTTCATCTACCCTAACCCTAACCCTAACCCTAACCCTAGCCTAGCCCTATATAAAGGCCCCTACCCTCTACCTTTTCTCCTCACAACTCTAAGCATACTCTCTAAAACTCTTGAGAACTTGGTGCAAAGAGCGAGAAGCGAAGCGCTGCCGAAACCGACGACGGATTCCGGCGACCGGATCAAGACCGACGTGACGTTTCCGACGAATCGGCAACCACCACACCTTTTAGAACGCTTAGCTTGTCCAAACCCGTAAGTCCCAACCTTCTACCTCTCTTTTCTATATTTGCAAAATACGACTTTTTGAAACCCGACGGAAATCGGACAAACCGATTTCCGATTCGGTTTTTCTTAAAAATTCCACTTGTCACCTAATACATATTATCAACCCTCTTGCATGTTGACTATTAATCACCCTTAAATCAAATTTAATTGTACTTTTCCACATGAAATGACAAGTTCTTTAGAAAACCGTATTTCTTGCATAAAAATACCATCAAGTTAAATTTTAATGTTCTATTTAGATACCCCACTCCTAATCATGTTTATTTTGATAACAAAACTTGTTTCATTCAATTTGGATGAAATTTCACACATGAAATGATAACGTTTATGGAAACCGTATTCTTGCACTTTAATACCCTTAACTTTAACATAACTCATTTCACCTTGAAACTTCACCAAAACTTAATATAAGTCACGGGGTAATGACCTACCCTTACACACACTCATTATAACCCTAATTGCTGAATAACAAAATACAGAATACGATATTATAGGACTTTTTCACTAAAATACCATAACCTTTATAACTTTTAGTTTAACCTTTAAATTGTAAACTTTTCTAAATAAAACTTATATAAAATGAAAGCACGATTGGTCATGGACATCGATCGTTTATCTAAACTGTCTTGTGGGTCTAGGCAAGTGTGTCTAAGGCTAGTGGTTTTTAATTAGGCCCACGACTGTGGTTCCTTCCCACTTACCTGGCACTTACCTGGCTGCATTCGACAGTGAAGAGGCGATTTGAGGCTTCTAATGACTCATCGTTTAGACCATAGAATATAGGTTAGATGGTCTAGGAAACCCTAACAACTAAAATATGGAGAACTATATACTTTTACAAATAAATACCCTATATTTAGAAAACCTTTTCCCTAAATTAAAAGTATTTATAAAAACCTGAGCAAAGTGCCATTACAACCCATCTTTGGGGAACCTGTTAGGGATAGCACGGTTCATCGTGCACCCGCAGGCTAGTAGTGCGAGATTCAGACCTCCGCAAAGAGCATTCGGTCTCGAAAGGTTTAAATACAATATTTAAGGAAAGTAATATTTTTTGTAAATAAAATATTCATTTAAAAATCATTTAAGTGTTTTATTATATATAATTATCATTTAAACACTTATTTTGTTATAATATCAAGTTTCCACTTTTTCCTAAAAATCATAGATTAAAAGTTACATTAAAATACCACGAATTTCAAATAAACAATTAATACTTTTATTAGGATATATTCACTAGAATAACACAAATAAAATTCACATCCATTATAATAATAAAGACGATTATTAAATACTTGAGGTATATTTTGAAAACTATACAAAAGTACTTTTTACATAAAACCCCCTCAAGTTTCACAAATTACAATAAGGCCCCTAGCTAATATTGAACTTCAAATTATCTTTCTTTTAGTCTGACTCGGGTTAGAGTCTGACTAATTCTGACTTGAATATAATTCAAGTCAATCCATATTTCAATCATATTCCAACACAACTTGAAATCGTGAATCCCTGAATACAGTTAACAATATATTCATTTTTGACTGAATCAAACCATGGATATTCATTCCATTATCCTGATATTCCATTTACCTGATTATACAGTTGCAACATGTTTACTGATATCATGGTTTTGGTCAGTCACTCAATTTACATATTCCATTACTACAACACTGTTAAAACATTACGGGGTTTAAAGGGGTAGATTGGTACGGAAGATGTTAAAAGTGGAATGAGGTGGTCAGATTAAGACACCTAACATGAATACTGTTGCTGTTGTACCGTGGCATAACGGTTCCTTGTACTCTCCGTTTGCACTGATCTCTAGCATATAGAGATCCCCCTCGTATACACTGGCATTCTTCTGTACCAAGCTACAAACAACTGCGTTAAACAATATTCCATAATATTCTACAACATAATACTCTAGAAAATACTGTTACTCTGCCATTCTCACTCCACTTTTCTTTGGGACTTACCGAGCGACCTGTTCGCTGACGACATTCTATTTCTCTCTTCTTTGAATGTCGTCAGGTGCGTTGGACCAAGTTGAGACCGAGCCCACAAGTGAAGATTTGGAGCAGTTCCAGGAAGACCCAGAGCTCTAGACATTGTATCTTGTTCTTTCCAGTATTTCCTTTTATTGTTATGCCACTGTTTAGGCATTGCTTTTTCATTTCAGATGTATTTTCATTTCATGCATTGTATAAAGAATGTTATTAATAAAAGTTGCTGTTATTTCTATTATTCGTCTCTTGTGATTCATTTTATATTGCTTAGCTACGCTTAGCGTATGTACTTCTGAATACATACGTAGCGGGCCTCGTCACGTCCACTTCGCCGTACACTGGGAAGCGGGGCGTGACAGGTTTTGTTGGTGGCCCATGCAGGTCAGAGCTGTATGAATCCCTGTCATGCAGTTCTGGTCTGCGTGAACAACCTAAGCAATATAACACAAGAACCAGCAACTATAACATTCTTTACAATTCATGTTCTTTGAATCTTGCAAATCTCTATTTCTTGAATCTTACCGTTTCATATTCCTTGAAACTTATCATTTCATATCCATTGAATCTATCCTAACCCTATTCTTTCACTCACAATCACCAAATTGTTTTGAAACTGTTACACTTTCCTTTTACAAATTTCGAGGACGAAATTTTTTATAAGGAGGGTAGAATGTAACAACCCTAATTTTCATATACACTTTTCTGTACAAATTTTTAAATTTTTTTTTAAAAACCATAAAGAAGTATTTTAATCTAAGCAAAAGATATATATAATTAATTATTTTGTTTTTAAATAATTTCATTTTTAGTGTACATTAAATTGTTTTTAAACTTAAAGTGTACTTTGATATTTAATGCTGCTGATATCGTTTTAAGTAACTATTTTTCTACAATAATTACAAGAAGGCTTGTAGCTCATTGGTAATATCTTGCACTGCTGAACTAAGCCACCAGAGTTCGAATCCCATACCCCACATTATTTTTATTATTGAATTTTTAGAAAACCTTTAGAATACCAAGAGTTTACACGTGCATATCTCACAAAAACCCCACTACACCCAAAGATGTAACACTTGCAGAGGGTAGATGAACCGTCGGGAGAGATCCAGGTCACCGGACTCGGTCGGGAATCGGCCAACTCGGCCTTGACTCGGCCGACTCAGTGATCCTACCGAGTCATGGCCGAGTCACCCCCTTTTAGGCCGATTCCGGCAAGGGTCACAACATGAAAGTTGTGTCTTTTGGTATTCCCTACTCACCTGCAAAGTTTCAGCCCAATACCACTTCCAGAGCTCTTTAAAACCCCCAATTACTCCACTTTTAATACATTTTTATTACATTTTATCACATTTTTATTTTTTAACTTTTCATCTACCCTAACCCTAACCCTAACCCTAACCCTAGCCTAGCCCTATATAAAGGCCCCTACCCTCTACCTTTTCTCCTCACAACTCTAAGCATACTCTCTAAAACTCTTGAGAACTTGGTGCAAAGAGCGAGAAGCGAAGCGCTGCCGAAACCGACGACGGATTCCGGCGACCGGATCAAGACCGACGTGACGTTTCCGACGAATCGGCAACCACCACACCTTTTAGAACGCTTAGCTTGTCCAAACCCGTAAGTCCCAACCTTCTACCTCTCTTTTCTATATTTGCAAAATACGACTTTTTGAAACCCGACGGAAGTCGGACAAACCGATTTCCGATTCGGTTTTTCTTAAAAATTCCACTTGTCACCTAATACATATTATCAACCCTCTTGCATGTTGACTATTAATCACCCTTAAATCAAATTTAATTGTACTTTTCCAAATGAAATGACAAGTTCTTTAGAAAACCGTATTTCTTGCATAAAAATACCATCAAGTTAAATTTTAATGTTCTATTTAGATACCCCACTCCTAATCATGTTTGTTTTGATAACAAAACTTGTTTCATTCAATTTGGATGAAATTTCACACATGAAATGATAACGTTTATGGAAACCGTATTCTTGCACTTTAATACCCTTAACTTTAACATAACTCATTTCACCTTGAAACTTCACCAAAACTTAATATAAGTCACGGGGTAATGACCTACCCTTACACACACTCATTATAACCCTAATTGCTGAATAACAAAATACAGAATACGATATTATAGGACTTTTTCACTAAAATACCATAACCTTTATAACTTTTAGTTTAACCTTTAAATTGTAAACTTTTCTAAATAAAACTTATATAAAATGAAAGCACGATTGGTCATGGACATCGATCGTTTATCTAAACTGTCTTGTGGGTCTAGGCAAGTGTGTCTAAGGCTAGTGGTTTTTAATTAGGCCCACGACTGTGGTTCCTTCCCACTTACCTGGCACTTACCTGGCTGCATTCGACAGTGAAGAGGCGATTTGAGGCTTCTAATGACTCATCGTTTAGACCATAGAATATAGGTTAGATGGTCTAGGAAACCCTAACAACTAAAATATGGAGAACTATATACTTTTACAAATAAATACCCTATATTTAGAAAACCTTTTCCCTAAATTAAAAGTATTTATAAAAACCTGAGCAAAGTGCCATTACAACCCATCTTTGGGGAACCTGTTAGGGATAGCACGGTTCATCGTGCACCCGCAGGCTAGTAGTGCGAGATTCAGACCTCCGCAAAGAGCATTCGGTCTCGAAAGGTTTAAATACAATATTTAAGGAAAGTAATATTTTTTGTAAATAAAATATTCATTTAAAAATCATTTAAGTGTTTTATTATATATAATTATCATTTAAACACTAATTTTGTTATAATATCAAGTTTCCACTTTTTCCTAAAAATCATAGATTAAAAGTTACATTAAAATACCACGAATTTCAAATAAACAATTAATACTTTTATTAGGATATATTCACTAGAATAACACAAATAAAATTCACATCCATTATAATAATAAAGACGATTATTAAATACTTGAGGTATATTTTGAAAACTATACAAAAGTACTTTTTACATAAAACCCCCTCAAGTTTCACAAATTACAATAAGGCCCCTAGCTAATATTGAACTTCAAATTATCTTTCTTTTAGTCTGACTCGGGTTAGAGTCTGACTAATTCTGACTTGAATATAATTCAAGTCAATCCATATTTCAATCATATTCCAACACAACTTGAAATCGTGAATCCCTGAATACAGTTAACAATATATTCATTTTTGACTGAATCAAACCATGGATATTCATTCCATTATCCTGATATTCCATTTACCTGATTATACAGTTGCAACATGTTTACTGATATCATGGTTTTGGTCAGTCACTCAATTTACATATTCCATTACTACAACACTGTTAAAACATTACGGGGTTTAAAGGGGTAGATTGGTACGGAAGATGTTAAAAGTGGAATGAGGTGGTCAGATTAAGACACCTAACATGAATACTGTTGCTGTTGTACCGTGGCATAACGGTTCCTTGTACTCTCCGTTTGCACTGATCTCTAGCATATAGAGATCCCCCTCGTATACACTGGCATTCTTCTGTACCAAGCTACAAACAACTGCGTTAAACAATATTCCATAATATTCTACAACATAATACTCTAGAAAATACTGTTACTCTGCCATTCTCACTCCACTTTTCTTTGGGACTTACCGAGCGACCTGTTCGCTGACGACATTCTATTTCTCTCTTCTTTGAATGTCGTCAGGTGCGTTGGACCAAGTTGAGACCGAGCCCACAAGTGAAGATTTGGAGCAGTTCCAGGAAGACCCAGAGCTCTAGACATTGTATCTTGTTCTTTCCAGTATTTCCTTTTATTGTTATGCCACTGTTTAGGCATTGCTTTTTCATTTCAGATGTATTTTCATTTCATGCATTGTATAAAGAATGTTATTAATAAAAGTTGCTGTTATTTCTATTATTCGTCTCTTGTGATTCATTTTATATTGCTTAGCTACGCTTAGCGTATGTACTTCTGAGTACATACGTAGCGGGCCTCGTCACGTCCACTTCGCCGTACACTGGGAAGCGGGGCGTGACAGGTTTTGTTGGTGGCCCATGCAGGTCAGAGCTGTATGAATCCCTGTCATGCAGTTCTGGTCTGCGTGAACAACCTAAGCAATATAACACAAGAACCAGCAACTATAACATTCTTTACAATTCATGTTCTTTGAATCTTGCAAATCTCTATTTCTTGAATCTTACCGTTTCATATTCCTTGAAACTTATCATTTCATATCCATTGAATCTATCCTAACCCTATTCTTTCACTCACAATCACCAAATTGTTTTGAAACTGTTACACTTTCCTTTTACAAATTTCGAGGACGAAATTTTTTATAAGGAGGGTAGAATGTAACAACCCTAATTTTCATATACACTTTTCTGTACAAATTTTTAAATTTTTTTTTAAAAACCATAAAGAAGTATTTTAATCTAAGAAAAAGATATATATAATTAATTGTTTTGTTTTTAAATAATTTCATTTTTAGTGTACATTAAATTGTTTTTAAACTTAAAGTGTACTTTGATATTTAATGCTGCTGATATCGTTTTAAGTAACTATTTTTCTACAATAATTACAAGAAGGCTTGTAGCTCATTGGTAATACCTTGCACTGCTGAACTAAGCCACCAGAGTTCGAATCCCATACCCCACATTATTTTTATTATTGAATTTTTAGAAAACCTTTAGAATACCAAGAGTTTACACGTGCATATCTCACAAAAACCCCACTACACCCAAAGATGTAACACTTGCAGAGGGTAGATGAACCGTCGGGAGAGATCCAGGTCACCGGACTCGGTCGGGAATCGGCCAACTCGGCCTTGACTCGGCCGACTCAGTGATCCTACCGAGTCATGGCCGAGTCACCCCCTTTTAGGCCGATTCCGGCAAGGGTCACAACATGAAAGTTGTGTCTTTTGGTATTCCCTACTCACCTGCAAAGTTTCAGCCCAATACCACTTCCAGAGCTCTTTAAAACCCCCAATTACTCCACTTTTAATACATTTTTATTACATTTTATCACATTTTTATTTTTTAACTTTTCATCTACCCTAACCCTAACCCTAACCCTAACCCTAGCCTAGCCCTATATAAAGGCCCCTACCCTCTACCTTTTCTCCTCACAACTCTAAGCATACTCTCTAAAACTCTTGAGAACTTGGTGCAAAGAGCGAGAAGCGAAGCGCTGCCGAAACCGACGACGGATTCCGGCGACCGGATCAAGACCGACGTGACGTTTCCGACGAATCGGCAACCACCACACCTTTTAGAACGCTTAGCTTGTCCAAACCCGTAAGTCCCAACCTTCTACCTCTCTTTTCTATATTTGCAAAATACGACTTTTTGAAACCCGACGGAAGTCGGACAAACCGATTTCCGATTCGGTTTTTCTTAAAAATTCCACTTGTCACCTAATACATATTATCAACCCTCTTGCATGTTGACTATTAATCACCCTTAAATCAAATTTAATTGTACTTTTCCAAATGAAATGACAAGTTCTTTAGAAAACCGTATTTCTTGCATAAAAATACCATCAAGTTAAATTTTAATGTTCTATTTAGATACCCCACTCCTAATCATGTTTGTTTTGATAACAAAACTTGTTTCATTCAATTTGGATGAAATTTCACACATGAAATGATAACGTTTATGGAAACCGTATTCTTGCACTTTAATACCCTTAACTTTAACATAACTCATTTCACCTTGAAACTTCACCAAAACTTAATATAAGTCACGGGGTAATGACCTACCCTTACACACACTCATTATAACCCTAATTGCTGAATAACAAAATACAGAATACGATATTATAGGACTTTTTCACTAAAATACCATAACCTTTATAACTTTTAGTTTAACCTTTAAATTGTAAACTTTTCTAAATAAAACTTATATAAAATGAAAGCACGATTGGTAATGGACATCGATCGTTTATCTAAACTGTCTTGTGGGTCTAGGCAAGTGTGTCTAAGGCTAGTGGTTTTTAATTAGGCCCACGACTGTGGTTCCTTCCCACTTACCTGGCACTTACCTGGCTGCATTCGACAGTGAAGAGGCGATTTGAGGCTTCTAATGACTCATCGTTTAGACCATAGAATATAGGTTAGATGGTCTAGGAAACCCTAACAACTAAAATATGGAGAACTATATACTTTTACAAATAAATACCCTATATTTAGAAAACCTTTTCCCTAAATTAAAAGTATTTATAAAAACCTGAGCAAAGTGCCATTACAACCCATCTTTGGGGAACCTGTTAGGGATAGCACGGTTCATCGTGCACCCGCAGGCTAGTAGTGCGAGATTCAGACCTCCGCAAAGAGCATTCGGTCTCGAAAGGTTTAAATACAATATTTAAGGAAAGTAATATTTTTTGTAAATAAAATATTCATTTAAAAATCATTTAAGTGTTTTATTATATATAATTATCATTTAAACACTTATTTTGTTATAATATCAAGTTTCCACTTTTTCCTAAAAATCATAGATTAAAAGTTACATTAAAATACCACGAATTTCAAATAAACAATTAATACTTTTATTAGGATATATTCACTAGAATAACACAAATAAAATTCACATCCATTATAATAATAAAGACGATTATTAAATACTTGAGGTATATTTTGAAAACTATACAAAAGTACTTTTTACATAAAACCCCCTCAAGTTTCACAAATTACAATAAGGCCCCTAGCTAATATTGAACTTCAAATTATCTTTCTTTTAGTCTGACTCGGGTTAGAGTCTGACTAATTCTGACTTGAATATAATTCAAGTCAATCCATATTTCAATCATATTCCAACACAACTTGAAATCGTGAATCCCTGAATACAGTTAACAATATATTCATTTTTGACTGAATCAAACCATGGATATTCATTCCATTATCCTGATATTCCATTTACCTGATTATACAGTTGCAACATGTTTACTGATATCATGGTTTTGGTCAGTCACTCAATTTACATATTCCATTACTACAACACTGTTAAAACATTACGGGGTTTAAAGGGGTAGATTGGTACGGAAGATGTTAAAAGTGGAATGAGGTGGTCAGATTAAGACACCTAACATGAATACTGTTGCTGTTGTACCGTGGCATAACGGTTCCTTGTACTCTCCGTTTGCACTGATCTCTAGCATATAGAGATCCCCCTCGTATACACTGGCATTCTTCTGTACCAAGCTACAAACAACTGCGTTAAACAATATTCCATAATATTCTACAACATAATACTCTAGAAAATACTGTTACTCTGCCATTCTCACTCCACTTTTCTTTGGGACTTACCGAGCGACCTGTTCGCTGACGACATTCTATTTCTCTCTTCTTTGAATGTCGTCAGGTGCGTTGGACCAAGTTGAGACCGAGCCCACAAGTGAAGATTTGGAGCAGTTCCAGGAAGACCCAGAGCTCTAGACATTGTATCTTGTTCTTTCCAGTATTTCCTTTTATTGTTATGCCACTGTTTAGGCATTGCTTTTTCATTTCAGATGTATTTTCATTTCATGCATTGTATAAAGAATGTTATTAATAAAAGTTGCTGTTATTTCTATTATTCGTCTCTTGTGATTCATTTTATATTGCTTAGCTACGCTTAGCGTATGTACTTCTGAGTACATACGTAGCGGGCCTCGTCACGTCCACTTCGCCGTACACTGGGAAGCGGGGCGTGACAGGTTTTGTTGGTGGCCCATGCAGGTCAGAGCTGTATGAATCCCTGTCATGCAGTTCTGGTCTGCATGAACAACCTAAGCAATATAACACAAGAACCAGCAACTATAACATTCTTTACAATTCATGTTCTTTGAATCTTGCAAATCTCTATTTCTTGAATCTTACCGTTTCATATTCCTTGAAACTTATCATTTCATATCCATTGAATCTATCCTAACCCTATTCTTTCACTCACAATCACCAAATTGTTTTGAAACTGTTACACTTTCCTTTTACAAATTTCGAGGACGAAATTTTTTATAAGGAGGGTAGAATGTAACAACCCTAATTTTCATATACACTTTTCTGTACAAATTTTTAAATTTTTTTTTAAAAACCATAAAGAAGTATTTTAATCTAAGCAAAAGATATATATAATTAATTATTTTGTTTTTAAATAATTTCATTTTTAGTGTACATTAAATTGTTTTTAAACTTAAAGTGTACTTTGATATTTAATGCTGCTGATATCATTTTAAGTAACTATTTTTCTACAATAATTACAAGAAGGAGCTTGTAGCTCATTGGTAATACCTTGCACTGCTGAACTAAGCCACCAGAGTTCGAATCCCATACCCCACATTATTTTTATTATTGAATTTTTAGAAAACCTTTAGAATACCAAGAGTTTACACGTGCATATCTCACAAAAACCCCACTACACCCAAAAATGTAACACTTGCAGAGGGTAGATGAACCGTCGGGAGAGATCCAGGTCACCGGACTCGGTCGGGAATCGGCCAACTCGGCCTTGACTCGGCCGACTCAGTGATCCTACCGAGTCATGGCCGAGTCACCCCCTTTTAGGCCGATTCCGGCAAGGGTCACAACATGAAAGTTGTGTCTTTTGGTATTCCCTACTCACCTGCAAAGTTTCAGCCCAATACCACTTCCAGAGCTCTTTAAAACCCCCAATTACTCCACTTTTAATACATTTTTATTATATTTTATCACATTTTTATTTTTTTAACTTTTCATCTACCCTAACCCTAACCCTAACCCTAACCCTAGCCTAGCCCTATATAAAGGCCCTTACCCTCTACCTTTTCTCCTCACAACTCTAAGCATACTCTCTAAAACTCTTGAGAACTTGGTGCAAAGAGCGAGAAGCGAAGCGCTGCCGAAACCGACGACGGATTCCGGCGACCGGATCAAGACCGACGTGACGTTTCCGACGAATCGGCAACCACCACACCTTTTAGAACGGTTAGCTTGTCCAAACCCGTAAGTCCCAACCTTCTACCTCTCTTTTCTATATTTGAAAAATACGACTTTTTGAAACCCGACGGAAATCGGACAAACCGATTTCCGATTCGGTTTTTCTTAAAAATTCCACTTGTCACCTAATACATATTATCAACCCTCTTGCATGTTGACTATTAATCACCCTTAAATCAAATTTAATTGTACTTTTCCACATGAAATGACAAGTTCTTTAGAAAACCGTATTTCTTGCATAAAAATACCATCAAGTTAAATTTTAATGTTCTATTTAGATACCCCACTCCTAATCATGTTTATTTTGATAACAAAACTTGTTTCATTCAATTTGGATGAAATTTCACACATGAAATGATAACGTTTATGGAAACCGTATTCTTACACTTTAATACCCTTAACTTTAACATAACTCATTTCACCTTGAAACTTCACCAAAACTTAATATAAGTCACGGGGTAATGACCTACCCTTACACACACTCATTATAACCCTAATTGCTGAATAACAAAATACAGAATACGATATTATAGGACTTTTTCACTAAAATACCATAACCTTTATAACTTTTAGTTTAACCTTTAAATTGTAAACTTTTCTAAATAAAACTTATATAAAATGAAAGCACGATTGGTCATGGACATCGATCGTTTATCTAAACTGTCTTGTGGGTCTAGGCAAGTGTGTCTAAGGCTAGTGGTTTTTAATTAGGCCCACGACTGTGGTTCCTTCCCACTTACCCGTCACTTACCTGGCTGCATTCGACAGTGAAGAAGCGATTTGAGGCTTCTAATGACTCATCGTTTAGACCATAGAATATAGGTTAGATGGTCTAGGAAACCCTAACAACTAAAATATGGAGAACTATATACTTTTACAAATAAATACCCTATATTTAGAAAACCTTTTCCCTAAATTAAAAGTATTTATAAAAACCTGAGCAAAGTGCCATTACAACCCATCTTTGGGGAACCTGTTAGGGATAGCACGGTTCATCGTGCACCCGCAGGCTAGTAGTGCGAGATTCAGACCTCCGCAAAGAGCATTCGGTCTCGAAAGGTTTAAATACAATATTTAAGGAAAGTAATATTTTTTGTAAATAAAATATTCATTTAAAAATCATTTAAGTGTTTTATTATATATAATTATCATTTAAACACTTATTTTGTTATAATATCAAGTTTCCACTTTTTCCTAAAAATCATAGATTAAAAGTTACATTAAAATACCACGAATTTCAAATAAACAATTAATACTTTTATTAGGATATATTCACTAGAATAACACAAATAAAATTCACATCCATTATAATAATAAAGACGATTATTAAATACTTGAGGTATATTTTGAAAACTATACAAAAGTACTTTTTACATAAAACCCCCTCAAGTTTCACAAATTACAATAAGGCCCCTAGCTAATATTGAACTTCAAATTATCTTTCTTTTAGTCTGACTCGGGTTAGAGTCTGACTAATTCTGACTTGAATATAATTCAAGTCAATCCATATTTCAATCATATTCCAACACAACTTGAAATCGTGAATCCCTGAATACAGTTAACAATATATTCATTTTTGACTGAATCAAACCATGGATATTCATTCCATTATCCTGATATTCCATTTACCTGATTATACAGTTGCAACATGTTTACTGATATCATGGTTTTGGTCAGTCACTCAATTTACATATTCCATTACTACAACACTGTTAAAACATTACGGGGTTTAAAGGGGTAGATTGGTACGGAAGATGTTAAAAGTGGAATGAGGTGGTCAGATTAAGACACCTAACATGAATACTGTTGCTGTTGTACCGTGGCATAACGGTTCCTTGTACTCTCCGTTTGCACTGATCTCTAGCATATAGAGATCCCCCTCGTATACACTGGCATTCTTCTGTACCAAGCTACAAACAACTGCGTTAAACAATATTCCATAATATTCTACAACATAATACTCTAGAAAATACTGTTACTCTGCCATTCTCACTCCACTTTTCTTTGGGACTTACCGAGCGACCTGTTCGCTGACGACATTCTATTTCTCTCTTCTTTGAATGTCGTCAGGTGCGTTGGACCAAGTTGAGACCGAGCCCACAAGTGAAGATTTGGAGCAGTTCCAGGAAGACCCAGAGCTCTAGACATTGTATCTTGTTCTTTCCAGTATTTCCTTTTATTGTTATGCCACTGTTTAGGCATTGCTTTTTCATTTCAGATGTATTTTCATTTCATGCATTGTATAAAGAATGTTATTAATAAAAGTTGCTGTTATTTCTATTATTCGTCTCTTGTGATTCATTTTATATTGCTTAGCTACGCTTAGCGTATGTACTTCTGAGTACATACGTAGCGGGCCTCGTCACGTCCACTTCGCCGTACACTGGGAAGCGGGGCGTGACAATGGGTGAGGAAACCTAGATTTAGAAACCAGGGTTATGGTTAAAAGATAGTTAGAGATGAATGATGGAATATATGTATTGAGATATAACATGAAAGCTTTTAAGATATTAAAAGAGAATGTGAATCACGACTTGTAAATATATAGTGCACTAGAATAAGTATGAATTTTAGAGTAATATGACATTTGATGTATAGGGTAGAATGTATATATATATTGACTTGATGTGAGAGATAAATGCGATGAAAAGAATATACGATGTAATATGATGACTTGATGATATGTTGGTATACGGATGCGAGTCGATTTAGATGATTGATACCTTTGCCGGTCCCCTGATATGAGTTTGTTATGGATGTGACCTGGGACGTAGGTGTATATATATATATATATATATATATATATATATAAATGTTGTGAATCATGTGTGATATGTCGTACGAGACGTTAGGTCCGTACCCCTCATTGTCATATAGGATGATAGGATCCCCGATGGTTTTGTGACGCCGTACGATGATTTTCTGTACGTGATGAGTTTTATGACGATTGATCCTTACCCTTGACTAGAGGTTGCCGTACGATGGATTATACCGTACGTGGTGTTGTGGTTGGGTGCCGATTGATTTATTCACCGACTCGATCATGTAGATACGTATACCTTATAGCTTTTAGCTGATGATTTACTTTATGCTGCATTCATGCTATTCTCATTGCATTGCATATACCTGTGCTAGTACACCTATACCATTATCGATGATGCATATGTTACACTTACACAGATTGTCGGCTCACACACTTCATCATCGATAATTTCCATGTCACTACACAGTAGGATTGCTGCATCATGATATGACTCCTGGCATAGTTTACTTGCTATACTTACATATGCACCTTTATACGATGTTGCATTGGACTTTGGAGAATTTGGAAACCACATGATATATTTTAAAACTGGATTCATTTAAAAGAGCGGTTTTTCCTCGATATGTGCATATTACTATTCCATGTTGCATGATATACGGATATGCTTACATTTCTGTTATATGTCGCATACATTATGTTTTACGATTATACGCATTGAGATATGCTATTTTCATGAGATTTCTGGATTTGAGAACCGTAGTTATTTCAAAAGAAAGTATGTACTGTTTTAAAAACCCGGTTTCTCTTAAGATGATATTTCAGTGCGTCTACCATGCGTTTTCTCGGTTCTGAGACGTGTGACAGTGATACCCGATTCGAGGAGCTGGATGAGGCCGATTGCGGGTACATGGTAGACCCGGTATGGTACCTCGGGGCAAGAAAGGGAGGTCGCGCAGTAGACGATGAGCCTGGCAGGGGAGTACTACCTACCAGTGATAGTATTTGGGCTTGGCGGATATCCGGAGGATACCGACCGGAGTCGAGAGATGATATGGGCCGATCCGGACTGACGGAGCCCGTGGGCCGATCCGGACTGACGGAGCCCGAGATATGACGATTTACGTGTCAATACTGGACACGGGTTTCATGATGTTTAGAGTGTCGATGCTGGGCACTTAGATTCCATGATTTTGATGTGTCGCGAGGGGCACACGTTGATTTATATCCTCATACTTTCATGCATATGCTTTTATGATATTTACATACAGTGATGATATGGTTGGACGAGATCCACATGTATACATACTTTGATTATATTGTTGGATGATATCCACATGCTGATAGGCATTTATTTTTTTAGTGTTGGCATATATACTGACCTGGTCACCCTAGATATCATAGTATTACCTTTATGATATAGTTAACCTAGGAGTCGTTATTTTATTCGATTTCTACTTGTTGATGTTTTTCTACTCACGAGTTGGCAACTCACCCCCGTTGTGCCACAGTTCTTGCAGGTTGACCTCATGGATCCGTAGCGGCATCGCTGGCACACAGCTGCATTCGGGAGTTTTTCTTTGATAGGTGGTACATGTTGGATCGTACCCCTCTTATACTTATTATTCATATTGTATCTAGACAACTCCATCAATCAAATTAGTAATTGTATAAGTAATGAGACTTTGTGGGTTTTGTGGTTGCGAGACTTAAAGCGAGGGTATTTCCGCTACTTGTGGTTTTGATGTCTTGCTTATTTCTTTATCTTTTATGGTGAACTTCACCGTTAGGCGTCGTATACTTATATTTACTATCTTGCGTGGTTGTGATCCGCTGTTTAGCGAAGAGCTAGCTCCCGCTTGGGAATGCCTTTATTCTTGTTATGTATTTGTGGTTTTGGATCAAAAATACAAAGGAGGTGCTGCCCAAATTTTTAAAAGACGAAACATGTTTTTCAACAAATAATTCCACTTGCATTTTCATGTTCTTTTACTTATGCATTTAGAAAACATTGATTTCAGCCTATCTTTATTTCAAAACTTCACATCTTTTATTTTCTTAAAAGGGTTTAGATTTCTGGGTTTTCGGCTTACTTGAATTACGTTACGCCTTTAGGCGTGGCGTGATTTAAGTGCCGGTCACAAGTTAATATTTTGGGTCGTGACAATTTTGGGAGAACGAGTGGATATATACACTGACTACAAAAGTCTGAAATATGTATTTACTCAGAAGGAACTCAACATACAACAGAGAAGATGGCTAGAACTCAAGGCGGACTTCGACATCAACCTACAGTATCATCCTGGGAAGGTGAACATAGTTCCTGATGCACTTAATTTCCAGCCAATAGCAATGAACCTCACCGCTTAGTGGAGACTACAACAAGAATTGCATGGATTGGAGATTGAAGTAGTTATGCCGGTAACGCTTCATATTTGATGAACTTTTAAGTCCAGTCCACTCTTGTAAATCAGATCAAGGCAGCTCAAGCAAATGAAGCCAAGCTACAAAAGATCTGAGAACAAGTAAAAAGTGGACCTCGAACTAACTTCATCATCCACGAAGATGGATCCTTGCAATATGGGATCCGTTTATGCATGCCAATCGGACCTATTCGAGAAGAGTTGATGAAAAAAGCTCACAGCACTCCGTATTCGGTACACCCTGTAAGGTTTCTTAGTACGACAACAAGGTTTCGGGAGGCATCGTCCATGCCATTTTCAAAAAATTGCCATGGTACTTAACCCTAATCCTAGAATCTTAACTTGAGAATTAGACAATACAATATGTAAACTACTTTACATCTAAATGAATATGGAATAAAACCTTTGTAGACCGGTCCTTCACTTCAAATGCTCCGTGTAGAAGTCCCTTTGCTCTAAGTAGTGGTGATCCGGACTCTCGGTAGGCTCCACTAGTCGAAATGAACGAGCTTGCTCAATGATCTTCGAGGCCGAAGATGATCTACTTTGAGGAGATACTAACTCTAAGCCACCTCTTCACTAATTAGGGATTAGTGAAGCTAACACTCTAATCTAAATGGCTAATCTAGTAGAGAATGATGAAGTAGGAATTTTGCTCACTTTAGAATTCTTTTTCTCACTCTATTTCTTTACCTCACCAAAACCTAAAGAGCTTTCTCTTGTTGAAGATGAAGATGAAGAGATAATGTTGTGAGAGGGTGAGTGGCAACCATGGGTGAAAATATCTCATATAACCCTTGTAGAGACATAACCATAGTTAAAGATAATGGTTAGGTTAATAAATATCTAAGGAAAAACAAAACTGGTGGACTAAATCAATGGTCATCTACAAGCTTCTCCAAGCTTCCAACCATGACAAAATTCCACTCAATTTTGAATTACTTAAATAAATAAAAATCTAATATTATCTCATATATGGTGTAAGTCTCATACACCCATGTTGCATAAATAAACTAGCATGACACAAAAATATATATATCACACATATATATTTAGTGTGCAAAAAGTGAGGAAAAAGAATACTTAAGTGAGCTAATATTAGTTAATGTAAATTAGTATATCACATATACAATTATACATTAAATTATCAAATCAACACTTGATTTAATAATCCGGCTATATCATATATAATTGACTAATATCATATGTATCTTCTTATCGAATCAACACTTGATTCGATAACCCGGCTATATCACATATAACCGACCGATACCAATATCGCGAGAATATAATACGGTATCACATACTCGTATTAATCTCGGTCCCGCACATATCATATATGTGCTTCTATTTCATTTTGCCTGAGCCAGGAAACCTCTGTGTAGGACTCTAAAGACTCGTCAATACGCCGGCAGTAGGTGATGATCATATCAAGCACCCACAAGCCGTCAGCGGTACTAGCTGGACGTAACGGTTACCCGGGTATTGAAGGATCAGAAGATCAACAAGCAAGCCTACTCATACTCCTGTAAAGCCTGTCAGTAATACTACCGTACAGTCCGGTCTCTTCGTCTCATATGTCGCATATCCAGTCTAAGGGTGGTAAACGTCAGACCCCGGTAACTGATAAGTCGTGCCGATGTGAGGCTTATAACGGGTCGAGAAACTACCGATAACACTTACCAGTAGATCTCCATATCAGCCCTGGCCAGGGACTTTCTGTTATAGCTAATCGAGCACAGCGCAACATCAACCCCCAATAGCGGAAGAGACGAAACCCATCCTATCGCTCATTGCCTCCATGTGATTCGGGACTGTACCCAAAAGCCACTGTTTTGCACGTTCTCTTGCATGTGGTAAGGTAGAAATCAAACCACAGTGGGAATCACACAAGACTCTATGATGATCTCGAGTCTACAGACTAACCTGTACCAGTGTCACTAGAGAACTGCTATTTGACGATAGGTATAATACCAACTAGGAGTTCTCGGCGAGTCCGTTCAGTGTACCCAGTCTCCACTGAGCACCCGTATACCATCTTTGATGTCAAACACCAATGGATGTTGGATCATCCATCGCCCATCATATGGGTCAAGAAGCGTATACCCTAGTCTACTCTGGAATATCGATGCTCTGTCTCGATACACCTTCGACTAGGAACAATTAAAGGATGTACTTGTGGACTACCCTGTCCCCACTAGTATGATCTTCATCATAGTCCTAGTAGTCAAGTACACATCCTAAGGGTTTTATCAATATGTGAAAGCAAGGCAGTATCACAATACAAGTCTACATGTTAAGACAAAGAGCAACCAGATAGCATACTATTATGTCGATCAAGAAAGTCCTCTATCTATATATCTAAATATCCACTATAATATACATCATATGTACAATAATGGCCTCTAGGGCATATACATAACTAACAATCTCCTATTTGCACTAAGTCCAGTTGTTGTAGTATCTCATACCCAACATCCCGAAGAGTCTCTCAAATTGTATCTGGGGTATGGCCTTCGTGAGTGGATCCGCTGTGTTCTTCTTTGTGTCAACTCTCCTGACCTCGATCTCCCGGCGATCAACTATCTTCCGGATCAGGTGATACCGCCTCAGAATATGCCTGGATCGCTGATGGGACCTGGGTTCCTTGGCCAAAGCCACTTCTTCATTGTTATCGCAATACAAAGGTATTGGATGCTCGATGGACGGAACCACTCCAGGTTCATTTATGAGCTTCTTCATCCAGACAGCCTCTTTGGCAGCATCGTTGGCAGTGATGTATTCATCCTCTATCGTCGAGTCTACCACGGTTTCCTGTTTGGAACTCTTCCAACAAACCACCCCTCTATTGAGGGTAAAGACAAATCCCGAGACCGACTTAGAGTCGTCCTTATCACTCTGGAAGCTCGAATTGGTAAAGGACTATATTTGGAGTTCGCCGTTGTTCACCGCCAAAAGACGCGACCGGGATGCCTGAATTTTGGGGGGCAGATGCTATTTGGTTTTATTTGTCCCTTCTCCGAAGATGCCAAGTTGATTTATGGCACCATGTATCGGAGGTTTAGATGGATGCGACCGTTGTAGTAGACCTCGTCAGATTCCCCTCGTTTACGAGGGGTTTTTGATTGTAGGGACGTTCATTCCTGCAGGCGCAAGCCCTTATAGTTAATTATGCTACCGCATAGCGGTAACCACTTTCTCCTTCTCCAGATGGTCACTTCGTGTCGTGTGTGTTTGTTTTATTTTTGGTTGCCCGTGGATTGTATATGGAGACTAATTTATGTTGTCGCCCGTAGGGCATGGATTAGTCCAAATCCGTATTTTCTTAGATTTGGGTTTGGGTTGGTTTAAGGATCGTTAATCTTGTTTTAGATTAAGATCAACTTAAATGCTTGTTAAGGATATGTTAGTCTAATTTTAGACTAAGATCTACTTAACATGATTTTGGGATCATTCAGACCCAATAAAAGAGCATTTGAGCTCTATTGTTTTAGTTTAAGGACATTACGGTCTGTTGTTAGTTTAAGGACGTTTTGGTCCGTTGTAGTTTAAGGACATTGCGGTCCATAGGTTTTAAGGACATCGTAGTCCATGGAGTTTAAGGACTTCATAGTCCATATTTAAAGACGTCGTAGTCTGTAGGGTTTAAAGACATTATAGTCTGTAGGGTTTAAAGTCGTCATAGTCTGTGGGGTTTTGGTTTAGCCAATTTTGGGATGCACCAAAAGTTATTGGTTATTGAGACCCTCCACCTCTCTGAAGACATTGAAGAATTACAACGACACGTATCAGAGGTGTGGAGAGATGTACCCTTGAACCAGTGAATATTCATCAAAGATTTGATCATCTTGTTTGGGACCGAGTCCAATAAAGAGCACATGGACTCAGTTGATTATGAGTTTGGCCAACTTGGGCTGAGCCGACTGAGTCTCTGTCATTTCTTTTTTTTATAAAGTGTTAGACACTTGATAGGACATAGTCCTTTCTCTGTGCATGTACCGCTAAACATTTATTGGGGTACTGACACCCACTTTCTTTTTTTTTTGTTTTTTTATTGTGTGTTGAACACTCTTTATAGCGCTGGGGCTTTATTTACAAAGCGCTTTGTAATTCTTTAGCGCCCACATGAGGAGCACGTGGAGTGCTTGGCGCTGAGCGCCAGACTGGGAGCGCTACGGCGCTTCTTATAAAAGGGTGCCCACGTGAGGAGCACGTGGAGCGCTTGGCGTTGAGCGCCAGAGTTGGAGCGCTAAGGCACTTCTTATAAAATAGCACCCACGTGAGGAGCACGTGGTGCACTTGGCACTGAGCGCCAGACTTGGAGCGCTAAGGCGCTTCTTAAAAAATAGCGCCCATGTGAGGAGCACATAGTGCGCTTGGCGCTGAGCGCCAGACTTGGAGCGCTAAGGCACTTTTTATGAGATAGTGCCCACGTGAGAAGCACATGGAGCACTTGGCGCTGAGTGCTAGGTTTGGAGCGTTGGAGCACTAAAGTGCTTCCTTTAGAATATCACTTACGTGAGGATCATTTGGCACACTTGGCGCTGAGCGCCAGGCTTGGAGCGCTGGAGTACTAAAGCGCTTCCTTTAGAATAGCACCCACATGAGGAGCACGTGGCGTGCTTGGAGTTGAGCGCCAGGCTTGGAGCACTGGAGCACTAAAGCGCTTCCTTTAGAATAGCACCCAAGTGAGGAGCACGTGACGTGCTTGGCGCTGAGCACCAGGCATGGAGCGCTAAAGCGCTTCTTTTAGAATAGCACCCACGTGAGGAGCACATGGAGCGCTTTGCGCTGAGCGCCAGGGTTGGAGCGCTGGAGCGCTAAAGCCCTTCTTTTAGAATAGCGCCCACGTGAGGTCCACATGGCGCGCTTGGCGTTGAGCGCTAGGCTTGGAGCGCCAAAGTGCCTCTTTTTAAATTGGAGCGCTAAGGCTCTTCTTAAGCAGCTCTGATCAGTTCTGTGCTCTGAGAATTAAATTCTCGGTTTATAAGAGACTTTGTCTCATGGATCCAAGAACCGAGTTCTTTCTTTTTTATAAGGAGATGCTACGATCTCTTTGTTTTTGTGAAAGACTTTGTCTTATGGATCTGTGATCTAAAAAAAAGAACTCAGTTCTTATGATAGAAGAGTTAAATTCTCAAAAATCCAGAAGTTTATGATCTCACTTCTTCTTATTTACCTTGAAGAAAATTTCTTCTTCTTAGAGCTTGCTCTTCTCCTTTTCTTTTTGAGAACTTCAAACTTATGTGGGGGTTCTTCTGTGCTAATGATCTCGATCCTCTGATGCCCCAGACTTGAAGTCTTGGGTCCTTTATATAGTGGAGGCAAGTTTGTTAATTTGGTTAAAGAGATTTTTCATTGAAAGATCTCTGATTGATTTGGGGATTTTATCCCTCGTTGGATCTTTGATCCTATGGCTTCTGTTTTACAGAAGATTTTTCTCTTGTTATTAAAAAGATTGGAAAATATTTTCCCAAATAGAGATTATTCTGTAATCTTGGTGATTTTATTAATCACCATTGGATCTTTGATCCAACGGTGCGCCGTTTTACAGAGGGCAATCTTACCTTTTTATGAAGATTCGAGAAATATTTCCTCAGCAGAATTTGATTCTGAATTTTGATGATTTATCATCTTCGTTGGATCTTTTATCCAACGGTGGAGAATATTTAGTTCTGGCACCAGCGCTCTCGTGCTTTGCACGTGATGCGTTGTCACAAAGTCTTTGACTCTTAGCGCTCAGCGCTCTCGTGCTTTGCACGTGATGCTCTGCCTCAGAGTCTTTGACTCTTAGATGCGCTGCCTTAGAGTCTTTGACTCTTTAGCGCCAGCGCTCTCAGCGCTCTCGTGCATTGCACGTGATGTGCTGCCTCAGAGTCTTTGACTCTTTAGCGCCAGCGCTCTCATGGTTTGCACGTGATGCGCTGCCTCAGAGTCTTTTACTCTTTAGCGCTGGCGCTCAGCGCTCTTGTGCTTTACACGTGATGCGCTGCCTTAGAGTCTTTGACTCTTTAGCGTTGGCGCTCAGAGCTCTCGTGCTTTGCACGTGAGGCACTGCCTCAGTTCAAATTTTGAATAAAGCTTTGCTCTTAATTGGGGAAAAAAATGCCCCCCCACCGTTGCGCTCACATGGCTTACACATGAGTGCAGCGGTGGCTACTTTACCACCGTCAGATTAATTTGGAAGTTGGATCGACTTCCAATGCCTACAAATAGGGCCTTTAGTCCTTGAGCTGATTTCTGTTCATCTTCTCCCCTTCTTGTTTTTCTGAGAATTTAATTCTCCTTCAGAGCACAGCTCTCAGCCCAAAGGAAATTCCTTAAGAGTTAAAACTCTGTCCAAAAATTTGGTAAGATTTGAACCCATTAACAGAGCTTTGCTCTACTTTAGATCATAGATCTTCTTTAGGGTTTCTCAACCCGTTAATTAAAAACCAGAGCTTTGCTCTTCTTAGATCATGGATCAGAAGAAGAAATCATTTTTAGGGTTTCTTAACCCATTAATGAATAACTCTCAGAGTTCGCTTTATAGATCTTAAAGATCCTGAAGTTTTTTTAACTTTAGGGTTTCGATGAGTTACTCCATCGTTTTCACAGAGCGCAACTCTTAAAATTTTTAGTGAATTCTATTCCTCTCATGATTAGAGTTGACAGATGTCACTCTTGTCTGCAGAGCGTTGCTCTCGAGGGAGATTAACTCCTTGGCCCGAGGGGCCTCTCATTAAATGAGAATCCTTTTAGGATTTTCTATTTAATGAATGACTGTCTCATCAATGATGAGCCATCATCTTGATTGTGTGGGTCCCCTTTGGTCCCTTTCCACTGCATTGCAGTGCGGTATGAATTTAAAGTACCAAGTGTCAGAACTTAAACTGTAGCATTGACGGCTAACTCTTGTTCTTTTTTCGCGCAGGTACTATGTCTTTCGACACCTCTTTCCCGTTTGTTCGTCCGGAAAGCACATTCCCTGACACAACCGTGGATAAGGAAGTTTTTGCGCTGATCAAAGATCATGACCCTGAGCAAAAGTCTCTTCATTTATGGGGGTCGTGGTACAATCAAATCATCCGGGGTCGATGCAGCTTCTCTTATGCGACGCCTTCAAAACCAATCTCCGCTGTTCACTATGTCGACTCACCCCAGGTTAACTATGCCATAGAGGAGGTCCACTGGACCTCAGAGGTTTGCCTTCAGCCCTCTATGGCCGCGATACCTATGCAGTCGCCGATGGATTTAGATATTCTGGGCCGGCGTATATGTTAGGGCGAGTCGCGCCCATAGGGACAGGTGTATATGATTGGCCCGACTCCCCGTCATTCGGCCGGATACCTGCAGTGGGCCCGGTACATCTTATCAGCAAAAACGTCGGCTTTATTGAAGCTCATACTGTACCCTGCTATCTATGCATCACTTTTCCAGTATTCGGCGCCTCCGGTGTGGTGGATTAAGGCTTTCTTAGAGCAATGGAACATCCCGACATACACCTTTCACCTATCGGATTGGGAGGTTTCAATCTCCCTGGAGGAGTTTGCGCAAATCTCAGGCCTACCTGTCAAAGGGGAACACTACGAGGAAATACTTTCCCCTGATGAATACGTCTTTGCGACCCGATCAGTAGTGATAGGTCTGACTCCGGAAAATGCCATTGAACACCGATTCCCAAGCTTAATCAAGGTGTTGAATATTTATGAGTGCCTGTTCTTGGAATCTGGGGGGCACGGCGTCAGCTTCACAGATTTTATTGCCTGCTTTCTCCGCCCCGAAGTCCTTTCAAAGGAAGCTGCAAAATTTGCCAATCTCGCCGATCCCTTCGGCTTTGGTTTGGACAAATAGCTGGCAGCGGAAGCGGATCAGAAGAATTTCTTTCTCCCGGACACCCCGGTCGTCCCCTTTCGCAGAGCTTGCAGCTTAAGACATCGACGAAGAGACGTTCTTTTTGGGGTTGCTCGGCCTATGGCTAAGTTGGTTCGTACTTCCCATGCACCCTCGTCATATGAGGCCGTCCGTTTTCTACCCAGCTCATCGGATGGTTGAAGAAACGCGGGTTGCCGTTGGGATTGCCGGGCTAGCTCATTTGTATCACAGCTTGAGGTTTGCGGCGGACACTATTCAGCCGGGTTTAGAGCCCGTACATCTCCCGCTGCACTATTTTACTTCGTGGACCGAGCTGCACATGCTTGGAGCCTTTGGAATCCATAAACGTTCCCTTTTCTATGATAGCTACAATTTTCCCCGGGTGATGTCTCTAATCAACGCCTCTGCTTCAGACCCGTCATCGCGAGAAGCTCGGGGAGTGATCCTCCACCCGCGCATGGTTGGGGACAGCATGACCTTCGTTGATAGGGTCATGACTATCGGCAAGGAGTCAACTAAGGCGGTGCAGCCACTGCATGACACCTTCAAGGACGGGGTTTCCACGTTGAAGGCTCGAGAGATCCTGCATTTGTACTCGATCAGGCCGGGCTTCTTAGTATTCAGGCAGAATGAGTCGGCGTTGTTTATGAGGTACAACCCGCATCGCTTTGCTCAACAGTCGGGTTACAACCAGGATGTTCCCCTCGAAGCTTTTCTGGTTGAACCGACTTCCACTGAAGAGGGCATTCGCACTATGCTGCACCACTTCATGCACCTGAATACAGGGTCCATCTTCCTTATCAGCGAGCCGAGCTACGTCCCGAACGCCTCGAACGCATATGTGGCATGGTACCAGCACGTGACGGGTGCCGTGATTAGGGAAGAACGACAGCTGCTGCTTGATCGCAAGGGTGCAGCCCCTGCCGGTAACCCGTCCGTCCCTTTAAAACGACGAATTGCCGTTCGTCCTTCATTAAGGGAGACTAATACGGTTATTGTCCCTCACACCTTTACTTCAAAGCCACAGCCCAGCGTTCCTAAAATGGTAGCTATAGCGTCTCCGGACTCTGGAGTTGGCATGGAGATTGGGACCCGTCGCCCAAAAATGCCCGTGAAGCATAAGCTCCTATCGTCGGCCGCCGGGGCTCGTTCGCAGAAGAAGAAGAAGTCGATGTTTTTTGTCGACGTCGTACTCGTCCAGGAACCCCATTCTCCAGATAGCGAGGGCTTGAGTGAGTACGGGACCAATGAAGGTCTATTTATCGAGCCTGCGGATGATACTGATCTTCAAGCCGCCCTTGTGGCTTCTGAGCGACAGGCTCGCACAGAGGCGGCGTTGCTATCGCTTGCGGAGACGGGTATGCTCTAGTCATGTCGTTTTGAGCTTTTTCCTTCTCTCTTATTATGCATTTATTAATACATCCTTCTTTTTCAGGCATCTCCGCTGAAGAGGCTCTGGTGGTTCCCTCCGGACTTTTGAGGAGGAAGAGAGGCTTCGCTCTTCTTGCGGCTTGGGTGTAACTTATTTCATTTGATTACGCCCTCATGCTTTATACCTATGCTCTGATGCTTTATTTCATCTTGTTACAGGGACTACTTCGGCTCCAGTTGTTCCAGGTGTAGCGCCGATCCCAAGCGATGGTGCAGTAGTCTTGTCAGAGCCGGTCATCACAGCTACGGCTATCCTCAAGCCAGCGTGAGAGTCTTCACTGAAACAGCCGATGATGGACGCCGTAGCAGCGCCGGAGGCAGAACTAGGGTCAGATGACGGCGAAGGCATCCCCTTGTTTGAAGTCTTGAGGAGGTCGGTCCTCACTGCTCAAATTGAAAAGAAGTGCAGGAAGCGCGCAGCGAGGGAGCGTGATGCTACCTTGGCTGCGGGTGCAGGCTCAAGCACCATCCCTTCTATCATACCCTAGCTGCCTTGTCTACCGCCCATAGACAGGTTTCACGCATGGCTCGGGAGGCAACTGAGAATCCATCGCAAGGTAACGCAATGCCCATTCTTTTTTTTTATTAGAACTTGGTCTGCAAATTCTTATATATCATATCTTGCAGGGTCAAGTCTTGGTGGTGAGATAGTAGGAGAGGCGACGACGACCCCGGAGCCCGAAGTAGCTACTCTCTCCAGGGAGTCTGGGACTGCCCAAACCGCTGCTATCTCCCCTTATGGCCCTCTGGTGTCGGCAGGCATCGCGAGTGTCATGACGTCCCTTGTCGAATCAGGGGACGAAGCCATGGGCGCCGAGACCGTCCCATTGAAGGAGAGCGAAGAAGTCACTAGGTCTAGTGATGCTTCCGTTACTGAAATTGTGCCCTCTGAAGCACCTCGGGTCGCCGCAATGACAGTTGTTATTCCTTCGCCTTTTCCCATGTTTTCTGAAATGCTGGAAGGTATAGGTTTGTGATTCATCGGTTTCATTGTGGGTATCACTCTCCTTGTACTGACTGTTAGTTATATGTATGCCCTAGAGGCCATTACTGTATATTGAATGTATATTGTAGTGGATGCTGGGACATATATAGGGAGGACTTTCTTGCTCGACATGATAGTATGCTATCTGGTTGCTCTTTACCTTAACGTGTATACTGATTGCCTCTCTGTTACATGTTGGTAAAGCCCTTAGGATGTATGCTTGACTACCTGGACTATGATGCGGATCATACTAGTGGGGACATGGTAGTCCATAAGTACATCCTTCAAAGTCCCTAGTCATGGGTGTATCGAGACGGGGCATCGATATACCAGAGTAGACTAGCGTGTACCTTCTCAACCCATACAGATGGGCGATGGATGATCCCATATCCATTGGTGTTTGACATCAGAGGAGATATACGGGTGCTCAGTAGAGACTGGGTACACTGGACGGACTCGCCGAGAACTCCCAGATGGTATTATACCTTACGTCAGATGGCATTCTCTGGTGACACTGGTACAGAGTAGTCTGTTGACCCGAGATCGTCATAGAGTCTTGTGTGGTTCCCACTGTGCTTTGATTTCCATCTTACCACATCCAAGAGGGCATGCAAAACGGTGGTTTTTGGGTACAGTCCCGAGTCACATGGAGGCAATGAGCGATAGGAGGGGATTCGTCTCTCCCGGTATAGGGAGTTGATGTTGCGCAGTGTTCGATTGGCTATAACAGGAAATCCCTGGCCAGGGTTGCTGAGATTTACTGGTAAGTGTTACCAGTAGTTTCTCGAATTGTTATAGACCTCATATCGACACGACTTATCGAGTTATTGGGGTCTGACGTTTACCACCCCTAGGCGAGATATGCGACATATCAGACGATCAGACCGGACTGTACGGTAGTGTTACTGGTTGGATTCACTGGAGTGTGAGCGGGCTTGCTCGTCGATCTTCTGATCGCTCAATACCCGGGTGGCCGTTACGTTTAGCAGACCGCTTGCGGCTTGTGGATGTTTGATATGATCATCATCTGCTGCCGGCGTATTGACGAGTCTTTAGAGTCCTACACAGAGGTTTCCTGGCTCAAGCAAAACGAAATAGGAGCGCATATGAGATATGTGCGGGACCGAGAATAATGCGTGTATGTGATACCGTATTTCATTCTCGTGATGTATGTATCGATTGGTTGTATGCGATATAACCTAGTTATCGAATCAAGGGTTGATTCGATAAGCCGACACATAGGATACTAGTCGGTTATATGCGATATGACCGGATCGTTAAATCAAGTGTTGATTTAATGATTTAATGTATAATTATATATTTGATATATTACTTTGCATTAACTAGTATTGGTTCACTTTAAATGGATTTTCTCGCTCGGATGTGCGCATTGCATATGTGATATGATTTTGTGCACTTGCTTGTATCATGTTTGATGATGCATGCAAACTTGGGTTTGTGTAAAGATTGAACCATGGTTTTATGAGTGGTTAGGGTTTATTATTTTCTTATTCATTTATTTTATTTAGTTATTCATTTGGAAAAAGAAAAAGAATGAGAAAATGGTGGCTTTTCTTTGTTTGTAAATGAAGCTTCATGAAGCTTTCATTAAGTCACCATTTTGTCTCATGTTAAAACCTAACCACTCCACTTAACTATAGTTCTCTCTCTACACTTAACCATGGTAAGAGTTATGATAAGAATGGATTTTATTTTCTATTTTAATTAATTCTTATCATAACATTCTTCTTCTTCTTCTTCATTTCTTCATGAAAGAAAGCTTGCTCCATTAATGGCATGTGATGATAAAGAGTGAGAAATCCAATTCTAAAGTGAACCCACTTCCTATTTCTTCATCCTCTACCTCTTGCCAAGTAGTATAGGGTGTTTCCTTCACAAGTTATCTTGGCTTGGTGAAGGTGGAGCTTGATCTACCGATGCCTCGACGTAGATCATCTTCGGCATGGACATCGACGACCTAGCTCGCCATTTCTCCGACGAAGCCGACGCTAGAGCCCGGGAATTCATTTGGACAGCGAGGGGACTTCGTTGCGGAGCTATGGAGGTGGAGCACCGGATCTACAAAGGTTGTATTTCCGTTTAAACTTTAGTTAAGTTGTTAACTAGTTTCATTTTCGCCTAAATATCTAGCCAAGGATCTTGTTAGGGTTTCTCGGCACCGTTAAATTTTGAAATTGGCATGGTTGATACCTTGTGAGACCTCATTAGGGTGTCTAGGAACCCTACAGTGGTATCAGAGCCTAGCTAGAGCCTTAGGCGAAGTCTAGACGGAGTTTGAAAGCCGGACGAACCGAAAACCTAACCCTAAAATAGCTCTCTGGACATTTTCTAAAATCGTGGTTTTTTCCAGATTAAAAATATTCAGATGTAGGGTTCCTAGGCACCCTAGTGAGGTCTCCAAAGCCATCAACCATGGCAATTTCAAAAAATATGGTGCCTACAAACCCTAGTGTACGGATCTATAACTAGATGTCTAGGCGAAAAACGAACTAGCTAACAACTTAGCTAATGAGAACACGGAAATACAACCTTTGTAGATCCGGTGCTCCACCTCCATAGCTCCGCAACGAGGTCCTCTCCGCTGTCCAAATCGAATCTGGGCTCTAGGATCGGCTTCGTCGGAGAATGGGCAAGCTAGGTCGTCGATGTCCATGCCGAAGATGATCTACGTCGAAGCATCGATGAATCAAGCTCCACCTTCACCAAACCCTAAAATCTTGTGAAGGAAACACACTCTACTACTTGGCAAGAGGTAGAGGATGAAGAAATAGGAAGTGGGTTAACTTTAGAATTGGATTTCTCACTCATTTCCAACAATCACCATTGATGGACTTCAAGCTTCTTCACTTGAAGAATGAAGAAGAAGAAGGAAAATGATATGATAAGTTAAAAAGAATAAGAAAAGAAAATCAATTCTTATCATAATATAACCATGGTTATGTGTAGAGATTTAACTAGGGTTAATTCAAATGGTTAGGTTAAGCATGAGATAAGAATGGTGGACAAAGTCAAAGCTTCATGAAACTTCAACTTAAAACAAAAATAGCCACCATCCTTTTCTCTTGCCTTTTATTTTCCAAAAATCAATAAATAAATAAATAAATAAATAGATAAATAAAGGAAAAGAAACCCTAACCATTCTTTTAACCATGGTTTAAATCTTTGCACTTAACCAAGTAAACATGTATCATCAAACATGATACAATCAAATGCACAAAATCATATCGCATATGTAATGCGCATATCCGAGTGAGAAAATCCATCTTAAGTAAACCGATACTAGTTGATGCAAAGTAATATATCATATATATAAATATGCATTAAATCATTAAATCAACACTTGATTCAATGATCCGGTTATGTCGCACACAACCGACTAGTATACAATATATCGGCTTATCGAATCAACGCTTGAATCGATAACTAGGTTATATCGCATACAACCATTCGATATATTTATCGCGAGAATATAATACGGTATCACATACACGCATTATTCTCGGTCCCGCACATATCTCATATGCGCTCCTATTTCGTTTCGCTTGAACCAGGAAACCTCTGTGTAGGACTCTAAAGACTCGTCAATACGCCGGCAGCAGATGATGATCATATCAAACATCCACAAGCCGCAAGCGGTCTGCTAAACGTAACGGCCACCCGGGTATTGAGCGATCTGAAGATCGACGAGCAAGCCCGCTCACACTCCAGTGAATCCGACCAGTAACACTACCGTACAGTCCGGTCTGATCGTCTGATATGTTGCATATCTCGCCTAGGGGTGGTAAACGTCAGACCCCAGTAGCTCAATAAGTCGTGTCGATGTGAGGTCTATAACTGTTCGAGAAACTACTGGTAACACTTACCAGTAAATCTCAGCAACCCTGGCCAGGGATTTCCTGTTATAGCCAATCGAACACAGCGCAACATCAACCCCCATATACCGGGAGAGACGAATCCCCTCCTATCGCTCATTGCCTCCATGTGACTCGGGACTGTACCCAAAAACCACCGTTTTGCACGCCCTCTTGGACGTGGTAAGATGGAAATCAAAGCACAGTGGGAACCACACAAGACTCTATGACGATCTCGGGTCAACAGACTACTCTGTACCAGTGTCACCAGAGAACTGCCATCTGACGTGAGGTATAATACCAACTGGGAGTTCTCGGCGAGTCCGTCCAGTGTACCCAGTCTCTACTGAGCACCCGTATATCTCCTCTGATGTCAAACACCGATGGATATGGGATCATCCATCGCCCATCTGTATGGGTCGAGAAGGTACACGCTAGTCTACTCTGGTATTATCGATGCCCCATCTCGATACACCCACGACTAGGGACTGTGAAGGATGTACTTATGGACTACCATGTCCCCACTAGTATGATCCGCATCATAGTCCAGGTAGTCAAGTACAGATCCTAAGGGCTTTACCAACATGTAACAGAGAGACAATCAGTATACACGTTAAGGTAAAGAGCAACCAGATAGCATACTATCATGTCGAGCAAGAAAGTCCTCCCTATATATGTCCCAGCATCCACTACAATATACATCCTATGTATAGTAATGGCCTCTAGGGCATACATATAACTAACAATCTCCCACTTGCACTAGGGCCATCTGTAGCAGTGGTTTGAAGTATCTCATACTCAACCATCCCATAAAAGTCTCTCTCTGGGAACAGGCCTTTGTGAGTGGATCCGCTGTGTTGTCCTCTGAGTCTACTCTCCAAACCTCGATCACCCTGGAGATCAACTATCTCCATGATCAGGCGATACTGCCTTAGAATATGTCTGGATCACTGATGGGACCGGCGTTCCTTGGCATAAGCCACAACTCCATTGTCTCACAATGGTGGGAACGTAGTTCATCTCATGAACCAATATACACCCAGACTTCCTCTTTGGTAGCATCTTAAGTAGCGATGTATCCAGCCTTTATCGTCTAGTATGTCACGGTATCTAGCTTGGAACTCTTCCAACATACCGTCCCTTTACTGAGGGTTAAGACAATGCCTGCGACTGACATTCAGTCGTCTTTATCACCCTGGAACCCTTCCAGTGATTCTCCCCAGGATCGTTTGATACCGTCTCACTACAACTAGTGAGAATCCTAACATCCAATTAAATCTATCTCATAGATCCAAAATCCAGGATTTAGGAGGTATCACTTTGATCCTATATGGAGAATCATTGTGATAAGCGGAGATTGATCGAGCGTAGCATAAGAAACTCTTTTCTTATCAAGAGTATGTCATCCACGTACTCTACGAGGATCATCACCATACTCCCTACTACCTTTTTGTTTATACAAGGTTCATCTACCATTTTGATGATGTCAAACTCTTTGACTACTTCATCAAAACAGACGTTCCAACTCCGCGATGTCTGCTTTATCCTATAAAGCATCTTGCACACGTTTCCGCTGCTCCCACTGTCTACGAAGCCCTCTGGCTGTGTATTTACAGACGCACTCTTCTAAATCATCATTTAGAAAAGCAGTCAAGACACCCAACCACCAGATATCGTAGTCATGGTATGTAGCCGTGGTAAGTAGGATCTGGATGGACTTAAGCATAGATCCTTGAAAAGGTTTCATCATAATCCACGCCTGGTAAATGATGCAAACTTTTAACAAGTCTAGCTTTGAAAGTCTCAACTCTTCCATGTACACCAAGTAATCTTCTCAAGATATACTTGCTCCTGATGGGGATTTAACCCTTCAGATATAGCAACCAAAGTCCATACTTTGTTGGTGTATAAGGATTCCATCTCAGATCACTAAACATCCAGCCATTCTTACAGAGTCCCACTCCTGATGGCCAGCTCGAAACTAGTTGGGTCATCATCTCATGATGCAATCCTCGCTCCCACTGTCATAGAGAAACTGAAGTATCTCTCTGGTGGGTGAGGAACCCTACTAGATCGGCGGAGAGGCTGTGGTTCGTTGGTTTCTACTGAATACTTTGGTTCTATCAAATCATCAGCTGTAGTTTGTATAGCTGGAACCTTTCCAGTTGTACATAACTGACCTTGCCTCGAGCTTGTTCGGATTTTGCTTTTAGACATAGGCCGGACAAATCCAAATCTTAACTGGCTTAAGACATGGGCTCTTCCCTTTCCATATCTCATATGGAGTGGTAGGCAACTGATTTGATTCGAACCCTATTCAATAGATATGCAGCTTCTCAAGTGCATAACACCCAAAAGGAAATAGGTAACTCAGTATTACTCATCATAGAGCACACCTTATCACATAGGGTGTAATTGCTCCACCCCGATATACCATCGTGCTATGGTGTATTCGGAGGAGTAATGCTGAGAGAGAATCTCATTCTCCTTTAGAATAGTCCAGGAATTCCGTGCTCAAGTATTCTCCTCCTTGATCTCATCATAGGATATAATACTTATACCCGTGTTCTGGTTCTCTACTTCTTGCTTATATTCTGTGAATATCTCAAAAGGTTCGGACTTGTGTTTCAGCAGGAACATATGACTGATTCTTGAGAGATTATCAGAGAACGTAATGAAATATAAAGAACCAGTCTTGGTATTCGTAGACAGGGGACCTTACATACATCAACATGTATCATCCCAAGAGTTCACTAACTCTTTCTCTGTTTCCAATAAACAGAGCTGTGGTCATCTTATCTTTGTGACATGACTGGCGAGTTTCATAAGATGTAAATTCAAACAGATTTAAATATACATCTTTATGTAACTCTAGCCAGTCGGGTCGCATTGATCTGACCTAGTCTACAATACCTCAAGAAGGATTCGTTCATTTCTGAACTCTTCCTCTTGTGTGTGTTCTGTATACTAGGAACTGGAGTTTGATTTAGAACTTCAATGCTTTTAGATAACGTGCCTGAATCGATCAACTTTTGATATAGGAAATGTTCAAAACATTATCCATTAATACAAAATTATATCCTTTCTTTAGTAATAAAGAGACTGATATGATTTTGTATATCAGGTTCGGTATCTAATAGCATTTGTTCAGAATCAATGTATTCGTAATACAGGGTGACAGTGACCAACAGACTTGGCTGCAACACTTGCCCCGGTTTCTGTCTCATGAAACTTATCACCCGTTCTCAGTTTTTCTACCTTTTTGTAGCCCTATGTAACAGATTACATATCTGGGATCCTGATCCGGTATCATATACCCAGGATTCAGAGGATACTGAGAAACAGTTCTTTGTAATGAACACACCCGAAGAAGATGCATCATATGCACTGTCTTCGTTTGGGCGGCATAGGAATTCTGGTATTCCACTATTTCTTGCTCTGTCTTATAACAATTATAAGTTGGAGCGGGACCAACGTTCCCCAGCTCAGTATAACAAGCGGGTTCGGTCAATATTCCATTTTATTATCTTGATTAAGGCGTGATATGGTCGCTACCTGGAGAGAGAGAGAAGAAAACACTCAGCGTGCGCTCTGTCAAGAATAGATTGGTTATTATTTTATCTAATCAGGATGGCTCCCACTGCTTTTTATCAAATCTTCCTTCAAACCCTAAAAGGAAAGACTAGCCGGGATTAATTACACACTACAAGTTCGCCAATCTTTCAGCCAGGCCAGTGTCGGTACTTTGAGGGAGGTCCCCCGTGCTTTCGCACGAACCTAATTAATGTAAACCTCGTTTTCCCAGAGGCGTAACCCCGTTGACACCTTTCTAGACACCTACTTGATCGGCTAATTGTAATGTATAAAACTCTCCCAGGAGTAACACTTACTCGCAGCGGGTATCGGGATCCAACTATCTCATAGAAGGTATGCAATCTCATTGCAAATTTCAACACTTGAAATTCCCGATAATATTTTGCCCCTAGCAGCTATATGACCTTAACATAGTCAACAAATCATAAGTGCTAGTCAAGTTCAACCCGTCATTTCCCGATTGAATTAAACCCACCCGCACGACCCTTAACATAGTCAACAAAGTCGCACGACTACCCTAATCCAATCACATCATATGCTTATGCAGATAAGCACTAATTAGCTACCGCACACTACGCCTTAACATAGTCAACAAACGTAGCACGAATACTAACTAATACTTATCTGAAATGACGGAGGGCTACGACAGGTTTTTCTGAAAACCTATTGCGTAATGAACTTGATATCATTGCAGAATCAAATGATTTTAAAATGGAGTGCTTTTGAGGCTTTTCTAGTTTTGCTAAAGGAGTCACTCCCGGTGAAGGGATCGTCGGTCCTTTCCTCGTCGAATGAGGTGCGGGATATATCATATATATCACTATGCAAAGCAACAACTGTAGCTACCTGTTTTATTTTGAAATTCGATTCTACAACATCTTAGGTTTCTTTTATTTCATTAATCACATTAATGAAGTCCCATCATTTAAATACCTAATCATCACAGATAAATACGACATACACTTATGCCATCCGCATTCGCCTCGATGTCCCCTCGTGCACCGTTAGGTTAGGTAACTAACGGCAGAGCGGGGCAGGGCTAGCGCGGGTGTAAAACATAAGTAACGCCTATATAATATATCATATATACTATATACTGTATCTATCACAGAACATCTCATGATCACATCACAGATATCGCAGCAGAAGTAACATATGAAATATTGGATATACTAGGACGTCCGTGTTTTCAATACGAGCCAGTATAAAACACGGATTCCACGGTCGTGATGAATAGCCAAACCCACACCCCTAGACCCCTACGAGAGCGGCAAGCAACCCTACCAATTCTGGAGTTAGGAGACCCGGACTCGACTCCTCGAGTTGGTCTCCCACTGGACTCCAGAACCCGGTTACTTGTGCCCTCCTCCTTGGGTCTATCCTAGTGCGGAAAAGTAAATAATATACAAACGGTGACAACTTCCGCAACCTGGAAGCGCCCCAATAAAAGAATATTACATACAAGTTTTTACATGAATGAAAATGAAAAACACTCATCTCACATAAAAACCCCCGGCTATTCAAACACGACGATCCAATATAACATATCCAGCAACACATAACATCAGATGTCATCAACGTAAGTAAATATGTCCATCCCAATTGTCGTTGACATATAGCAACGAAACCGGCGATATCACATATTACACTTACGGTCACAGAAAAGAAAGTGTAAAACTACAACAGTTGGAATCCGCAACCACCTCAGACATCGCATGCCTGACCAAATGAATTACTTAGACATCGCATGCCTAACAATTATAAACCCCGCATTTTAGTCTCAAAATCGAAAACTCTTTTCAATATCTAGTCAGGGAATTCAACAGGATTCCCGACAGTCTGATCGAATGCTCGTCGCAAACTTAAGTAGGCGGCCGCACCCCCGATACCGGCGACGAAGTGCACCAAGGCGGAACACCGCTACCGCGAGCACCCGGAGGGATGCTTTCGGCGACGGGGTTCTCCTACAGTCACTTGGTCGGGGCTATGGAGTGAGGCTGTCTATTAAGTTTACCCGGCGAGTATCCGCGTACGCTACGTGATTGCAACGGACTTTTGATCACATCAAAATTCCGTGGCAACCGATCAAGTGAGACTAAACTGCTATGTTTATAACATTCATTTAGTTATCATATAACTCATTGTGAATTCCAATTATTGTATCCCATTCCAGATAAACAGAAAATGTTAAACTTTTCGATCGAACAATCTAACACCCAAGTTTTCCCGATACAGATCAACACATGAAACTAGTCTAACAACATTCAGTTCGTACCTCAGTACCAACGGTCCAGCCGTAGAAGGGTCAAGCCAACGCCTCACATGTGGCACGCCGTACTGCCCCAAACCCGAAGGTTCAAAGGGCAGTTCAAGACGGTCACATAATCGAGTTAAGGTTTGTGTCTTCTAGAGGGACCATCGCGTTACTTGCACTACTTAGAACGTCGTTAAACTACGGAAAAATCCAACACTTGGAAATTTCCCGACAGGGGAAAAGTTGGGTATTTATATCCGGTCGAACTTTTTAACATATTCTAAAATTTATCCGGAAAACACATGGACAGAATTAGACTTTCCGATCGAAACAATGATTCCCAAAACAACTCAGAACAACTCAACTCTTGAGTTCAGTTTAAATATTCCAGAAAAATGAGAATTGAATTTTACGAGTTACTGTGAAATTTGACACGTGTCGGCCTCTTATTGGCGGCCCTTCCGCCGCGCAAACCCCCTTTGTGCGGCGCTTCCGCCGCGCTATTGTGGAATTAGGGTACCAAATTTCACAGTAATTCTTAAAAAAGCCTGCTTGTTTTTCTGGATATTTTTAATTGCCAAAAATCAACAGTTTTGAAAAAAGTACAGAGAGCAATTTTGCAATGGGATTTTGGTTCGATCGGGTTTCTAATTCCGTCCGGGGATCGCCTAAGGCTCTAGCTAGGCTCTGATACCACTGTAGGGTTCCTAGGCACCCTAGTGAGGTCTCCAAAGCCATCAACCATGGCAATTTCAAAAAATATGGTGCCTACAAACCCTAGTGTACGGATCTATAACTAGATGTCTAGGCGAAAAACGAACTAGCTAACAACTTAGCTAATGAGAACACGAAAATACAACCTTTGTAGATCCGGTGCTCCACCTCCATAGCTCCGCAACGAGGTCCTCTCCGCTGTCCAAATCGAATCTGGGCTCTAGGATCGGCTTCGTCGGAGAATGGGCAAGCTAGGTCGTCGATGTCCATGCCGAAGATGATCTACGTCGAAGCATCGATGAATCAAGCTCCACCTTCACCAAACCCTAAAATCTTGTGAAGGAAACACACTCTACTACTTGGCAAGAGGTAGAGGATGAAGAAATAGGAAGTGGGTTAACTTTAGAATTGGATTTCTCACTCATTTCCAACAATCACCATTGATGGACTTCAAGCTTCTTCACTTGAAGAATGAAGAAGAAGAAGGAAAATGATATGATAAGTTAAAAAGAATAAGAAAAGAAAATCAATTCTTATCATAATATAACCATGGTTATGTGTAGAGATTTAACTAGGGTTAATTCAAATGGTTAGGTTAAGCATGAGATAAGAATGGTGGACAAAGTCAAAGCTTCATGAAACTTCAACTTAAAACAAAAATAGCCACCATCCTTTTCTCTTGCCTTTTATTTTCCAAAAATCAATAAATAAATAAATAAATAAATAGATAAATAAAGGAAAAGAAACCCTAACCATTCTTTTAACCATGGTTTAAATCTTTGCACTTAACCAAGTAAACATGTATCATCAAACATGATACAATCAAATGCACAAAATCATATCGCATATGTAATGCGCATATCCGAGTGAGAAAATCCATCTTAAGTAAACCGATACTAGTTGATGCAAAGTAATATATCATATATATAAATATGCATTAAATCATTAAATCAACACTTGATTCAATGATCCGGTTATGTCGCACACAACCGACTAGTATACAATATATCGGCTTATCGAATCAACGCTTGAATCGATAACTAGGTTATATCGCATACAACCATTCGATATATTTATCGCGAGAATATAATACGGTATCACATACACGCATTATTCTCGGTCCCGCACATATCTCATATGCGCTCCTATTTCGTTTCGCTTGAACCAGGAAACCTCTGTGTAGGACTCTAAAGACTCGTCAATACGCCGGCAGCAGATGATGATCATATCAAACATCCACAAGCCGCAAGCGGTCTGCTAAACGTAACGGCCACCCGGGTATTGAGCGATCTGAAGATCGACGAGCAAGCCCGCTCACACTCCAGTGAATCCGACCAGTAACACTACCGTACAGTCCGGTCTGATCGTCTGATATGTTGCATATCTCGCCTAGGGGTGGTAAACGTCAGACCCCAGTAGCTCAATAAGTCGTGTCGATGTGAGGTCTATAACTGTTCGAGAAACTACTGGTAACACTTACCAGTAAATCTCAGCAACCCTGGCCAGGGATTTCCTGTTATAGCCAATCGAACACAGCGCAACATCAACCCCCATATACCGGGAGAGACGAATCCCCTCCTATCGCTCATTGCCTCCATGTGACTCGGGACTGTACCCAAAAACCACCGTTTTGCACGCCCTCTTGGACGTGGTAAGATGGAAATCAAAGCACAGTGGGAACCACACAAGACTCTATGACGATCTCGGGTCAACAGACTACTCTGTACCAGTGTCACCAGAGAACTGCCATCTGACGTGAGGTATAATACCATCTGGGAGTTCTCGGCGAGTCCGTCCAGTGTACCCAGTCTCTACTGAGCACCCGTATATCTCCTCTGATGTCAAACACCGATGGATATGGGATCATCCATCGCCCATCTGTATGGGTCGAGAAGGTACACGCTAGTCTACTCTGGTATTATCGATGCCCCATCTCGATACACCCACGACTAGGGACTGTGAAGGATGTACTTATGGACTACCATGTCCCCACTAGTATGATCCGCATCATAGTCCAGGTAGTCAAGTACAGATCCTAAGGGCTTTACCAACATGTAACAGAGAGACAATCAGTATACACGTTAAGGTAAAGAGCAACCAGATAGCATACTATCATGTCGAGCAAGAAAGTCCTCCCTATATATGTCCCAGCATCCACTACAATATACATCCTATGTATAGTAATGGCCTCTAGGGCATACATATAACTAACATCAGAAACATAAGCAGGATGATATAAGGGTTACTGCAAAATTCGACGTCCTAATTCCATAAGATCGCCGCGGATCCGCGGCATGAGCATGCTCATGCGGCGGTTCCGCGGCCAATTTGTCCTTTTGTGCATCGAATTTTGCACCTTAATTCTTAGTTATCAGTTCTGGTTTTCCTGGGTATTTTTAATAATTTTTCCAGGGTTGTTTTGGGGATTCGAATGTTCGATCGGATTATCAGATTTTGTCTATTTGGCTTTCCGGATAAATTTTTGAATATGTTAAAAAGTTCGACCGGATATTAATACCCAATTTTTCCCCTGTCGGGAAATTTCCAAGTGTTGGATTTTTCCGTAGTTTAACGACGTTCTAAGTAGTGCAAGTAACGCGATGGACCCTCTAGAAGACAACAAACCTTAACTCGATTATGTGACCGTCTTGAACTGCCCTTTGAACCTTCGGATTTGGGGCAGTACGGCGTGCCACATGTGAGGCGTTGGCTTGACCCTTCTACGGCTGGACCGTTGGTACTGAGGCACGAACTGAATGTTTTTAGACTTGTTTCACGTGTTGATCTGTATCGGGAAAACTTGGGTGTTCGATTGTTCGATCGGAAAGTTTGACATTTTCTATTTATCCGGAATGGGATACAATAATTGGAATTCACAAAAAGTTATGAGATAATTAAATGAATGTTATAAACATAGCAGTTTAGTCTCACTTGATCGGTTGCCACGGAATTTTGATGTGATCAAAAGTCCGTCGCAATCTCGTAGCGTACGCGGATACTCGCCGGGTAAACTTAATAGACAGCTACACCCCATAGCCCCGACCAAGTGACTGTAGGAGAACCCCGTCGCCGAAAGCATCCGTTCGGGTGCTCACGGCAGCGATGTTCCGCCTTGGTGCACTTGGTCGACGGCGTCGGAGGTGCGGCCGCCTACTAAAGTTTGCGACGAGCATTCGATCAAAATGTCGGGAATCCTGTTGAATTGCCCGACTTGATATTGAAAAGATTTTTCGATAACGAGACTAAAATGCGGGGTTTATAATTGTTGGGCATGCGATGTCTAAATAATTCATTTGCTCAGGCATGCGATGTCTGAGGTGGTTGCGGATTCCAACTGTTGTAGTTTTACACTTTCTTTTTTGTGACCGTAAGTGTAATATGTGATATCGCCGGTTTCGTTGTTATATGCCAACGACAATTGGGATACGCATGTTTACTTACGTTGATGACATGTGTTGTTATGTGTTGCTGGATATGTTATATTGGATCGTCGTGTTTGAATAGCCGGGGGTTTTTATGTGAGATGAGTGTTTTTCATTTTCATTCATGTAAAAACTTGTATGTAATATTCTTTTATTGGGGCACTTCCAGGTTGCGGAAGTTGTCATCCTTTGTATATTATTTACTTTTCCATACTAGGATAGACCCAAGGAGGGGAGCACAAGTAACCGGGTTCTGGAGTCCAGTGGGAGACCAACTCGAGGAGTCGAGTCCGGGTCTCCTAACTCTAGAATTGGTAGGGTTGCTTGCCGCTCTCGTAGGGGTCTAGGGGTATGGGTTTGGCTATTCATCACGACCGTGGAATCCGTGTTTTATACTGGCTCGTATTGAAAACACGGAGGTCCTAGTATATCCAATATTTCATATGATTCTTCTGCTGCGATATCTGTGATGTGATCATGTGATGTTCTATGATAGATACAGTATATAGTATATATGATATATTATATAGACGTTACTTATGTTTTACACCCGCGCTAGCCCTGCCCCGCTCTGCCGTTAGTTACCTAACCTAACGGTGCACGAGGGGACATCGAGGCGAATACGGATGGCATAAGTGTACGTCGTATTTATCTGTGATGTTTAGGTACTTAAATGATGGGACTTCATTAATGAGATTAATGAAATAAAAGAAACCTAAAGATGTTGTAGAATCGAATTTCAAAATAAAACAGGTAGCTACAGTTCTTGCTTTGCACAGCGGTATATATGATATATCCTGCACCTTATTCGATAAGGAAAGGACCGAGATCCCTTCACCGGGAATGACTCCTTTAGCAATAACTGGCAGATGCTACACACTCGGTTTGTCTTTTGATAGCTTTTAAGTGTTTTTGCTTTGCACAGTGATATATATGATATATCCCGCACCTCATTCGACGAGGAAAGGACCGACGATCCCTTCACCGGGAGTGACTCCTTTAGCAAAACTAGAAAAGCCTCAAAAACACTCCATTTCAAAATTCATTCGATTCTACAACGATATCAAGTTCATTACGCAATAGGTTTTCAGAAAAACCTGTCGTAGCCCTCCGTCATTTCAGATAAGTAGTATATAGTATTCGTGCTGCATTTGTTGGCTTTCGTCAAGGTGCAGTGTGCGGTAGCTATATGCTGCTTATCTGCCAGCATACGATGCGATTGGATTAGGGTAGTCGTGCGGCTTTGTTGGCTTTCGTCAAGGATCGTGCGGGTGGGTTTAATTCAATCAAGAAATGTACGGGTTGAACTTGACTAGCGGGCTATGGTTTGTTGGCTTTCGTCAAGGTCATAGCACGCTAGGGGCAAAATATTATCGGGAATTTCAAGTGTTGAAATTTGCAATGAGATTGCATACCTACTATGAGATAGTTGGATCCCGATACCCGCTGCGAGTAAGAGTTACTCCTGGGAGAGTTTTACACATTACAATTAGCCGATCAAGTAGGTGTCTAGAAAGGTGTCAACAGGGTTATGCCTCTGAGAAAATGAGGTTTACATTAATTAGGTTCGTGCGGAAGCACGGGGGACCTCCCTCAAAGTACCGACACTGGCCTGGCTGAAAGATTGGCGAACTTGTAGTGTGTAATTAATCCCGGCTAGTCTTTCCTTTTAGGGTTTGAAGGAAGATTTGATAAAAAGCAGTGGGAGCCATCCTGATTAGATAAAATAATAACCAATCTATTCTTGCAAGAGCGCAACTGAGTGTTTTCTTCTCTCTCTCTCCAGGTAGCGACCATATCACGCCTTAATCAAGATAATAATACGGATAATTGACCGAACTCGCTTGTTATACTGAGCTGGGGAACGTTGGTCCCGCTCCAACTTATAATAGTTATAAGACAGAGCAGGAAATTGGGGATTACCAGAATTCCCGTGCCGCCCAAACGAAGAGAGTGCATGCTGATGCATCATCTTCGGGTGTGTTCATTATACAGAACTGTTTCTCAGTGTCCTACGAATCCTGGGTATATGATACCGGATCAGGATCCCAGATATGTAATCTGTTACATCGGGCTACAAAAGGGTAGAAAAACTGAGAACGGGTGATAAGTTTCATGAGGCAGAAAACGGGGCAAGTGTTGCAGCCAAGTCTGTCGGTCACTGTCACCCTGTATTGTAATACATTGATTCTAAACGAATGTTATTAAATACCGAACCTGATATACAAAATCATATCTGTCTCTTTATTAGTAAAGAAATGATATAATTTTGTATTGATGGATAATGTTTTGAACATTTCCTATATCAAAAGTTGATCGGTTCAGGCACGTTATCTAAAAGCATTAATGTTCTAAATCAAACTACAGTTCTTAGTATATGGAACACACACAAGAGGAAGAGTTCAGAAATGAACGAATCCTTCTTGAGGTATTGTAGACTAGGTCAGATCAATGTGACCCGACTAGCTAGTGTTACATAAAGATGCATATTTAAATTAGTTTGAATTTACATCTTGTGAAACTCGCCAGTCATGTCACAAAGATAAGATGACCATAGCTCCGTTTACTGGAAACAGAGAAAGAGTTAGTAAACTCTTGGGATGATACATGTTGATGTATGTAGGTCCCCTGTCTACACATGCCAGGACTGGTTCTTTATACTTCATTACGTTCTCTGATGATCTTTCGAGTTTGTGACCTATGTTCCTGTTGAAACACAAGTCCGAACCTTTTGAGGTATTCACAGAATATAAGTTAGAAGTAGAGAACCAAAATACGGGTATAAGTATTATGTCCTTTGATGTGATCAAGGAGGAGAATACTTGAGCATGGAATTCCTGAATTATTCTAAAGGAGAATGAGATTCTCTCTCAGCATTACTCCTCCGTATACACTATAGCACGATGGTATATCGGGGCGGAGCAATCACACCCTATATGATATGGTGTGCTCTATGATGAGTACTACCGAGTTACCTTTTTCCTATTGGGTGTTATGCACTTATGAAGTTGCATACCTATTGAATAGGGTTTCGATCAAATCAGTAGCCTACCACTTCATATGTGATATGGAAAGGGAATAGCCCGTCTCTTAAGTCAGTTAAGATTTGGGTTGTCCGGCCAATGTCTAAAAGCAAAATCCGGACAAGCTCAAGGCAACGTCTGTTATGTACAACTGGAAATGTTCCAGCTATACAAACTACAGCAGATGATTTGGTACAACCAAAGGATTCAGTAGATACCAACGAACCTCAGCCTCTCCGCCGATCTTGTAGGGTTCCTCACCCACCTGAGAGATACTTCGGTTGCTCTATGACAGTGGGAGCGAGGATTGCGTCATGAGATGATGACCCAACTAGTTTCGAGCTGGCCATCAGGAGTGTGACTCTGTAAGAATGGCTGGATGCTTATCGATCTGAGATGGAATCCTTGTACACCAACAAAGTATGGACTTTAGTTGCTATATCTGAAGGGTTAAATCCCCATCAGGAGCAAGTATATCTTGAGAAGATTACTTGGTGTACATGGAAAGGTTGAGACTTTCAAAGCTAGACTTGTTAAAGGTTTTCATCATCAACCAGGTGTGGATAGTGGTGAAGCCTCTTCAAGTAGCTATGCTTAAGTCCATCCAGATCCTACTTGCCACGGCTACATACCATGACTACGATATCTGGTGGTTGGGTGTCATGACTGCTTTTCTAAATGATGTTTTAGAAGAGTGCGTCTATAAGTACACAGCCAGAGGGCCTCGTAGACAGTGGGAGCAGCGGAAACGTGTGCAAGATGCTTTATAGGATTAAAGCAGGCATCGCGAAGTTGGAACATCTGTTTTGATGCCTTAGTCAAAGAGTTTGACATCATCAAAATGGTAGATGAACCTTGTATAAACAAAAAGGTAGTAGGGAGTATGGTGGTGATCCTCCTAGAGTACGTGGATGACATACTCTTGATAGGGAAGGAGTTTCCTATGCTACGCTCGATCAATCTCCGCTTATCACAAGGATTCTCCATATAGGATCAAAATGATGCCTCCTAAATCCTGAGTTTTGGATCTATGAGATAGATTTAATAGGATGTTAGGATTCTCACTAGTTGTAGTGAGATGGTATCAATCGATCCTGGGAAGAATCACTGGAAGTGTTCCAGGGTGATAAAGACGACTGAATGTCAGTCGCAAGCATTGTCTTTACCCTCAGTAAAGGGACGGTATGTTGGAAGAGTTCCAAGCGAGATACCGTGACATACTAGACGATAAAGGCAGGATACATCGCTACTTAAGATGCTACCAAAGAAGCTGTTTGGGTGTATATTGGTTCATGAGATGAACTATGTTCCTCCCATTGTGTGACAATGGAGTTGTGGCTTATGCCAAGGAACGCAGGTCCCATTAGTGACCCAGACATAATCTATGGCAGTATCACTTGATCATGGAGATGGTTGATCTATAAGGGATCAAGGTTAGGAGAGCAGACTCAGAGGACAACACGGCGGATCCACTCACGAAGGCCTATTCCCAGAGAGAGACTTTTATGGGATGGTTGAGTATGAGATACTACAACCACTGCTACAGATGGCCCTAGTGCAAGTGGGAGATTGTTAGTTATATGTATGCCCTAGAGGCCATTACTGTACATTGGATGTATATTGTAGTGGATGCTGGGACATATATAGGGAGGACTTTCTTGCTCGACATGATAGTATGCTATCTGGTTGCTCTTTACCTTAACGTGTATACTGATTGTCTCTCTGTTACATGTTGGTAAAGCCCTTAGATGTGTGCTTGACTACCTGGACTATGATGCGGATCATACTAGTGGGGACATGGTAGTCCATAAGTACATCCTTCAAAGTCCCTAGTCGTGGGTGTATCGAGACGGGGCATCGATATACCAGAGTAGACTAGCGTGTACCTTCTCGACCCATACAGATGGGCGATGGATGATCCCATATCCATTGGTGTTTGACATCAGAGGAGATATACGGGTGCTCAGTAGAGACTGGGTACACTGGACGGACTCGCCGAGAACTCCCAAATGGTATTATACCTTACGTCAGATGGCAGTTCTCTGGTGACACTGGTACAGAGTAGTCTGTTGACCCGAGATCGTCATAGAGTCTTGTGTGGTTCCCACTGTGCTTTGATTTCCATCTTACCACGTCCAAGAGGGCGTGCAAAACGGTGGTTTTTGGGTACAGTCCCGAGTCACATGGAGGCAATGAGCGATAGGAGGGGATTCGTCTCTCCCGGTATAGGGAGTTGATGTTGCGCAGTGTTCGATTGGCTATAACAGGAAATCCCTGGCCAGGGTTGCTGAGATTTACTGGTAAGTGTTACCAGTAGTTTCTCGAATTGTTATAGACCTCATATCGACACGACTTATCGAGCTATTGGGGTCTGACGTTTACCACCCCTAGGCGAGATATGCGACATATCAGACGATCAGACCGGACTGTACGGTAGTGTTACTGGTTGGATTCACTGGAGTGTGAGCGGGCTTGCTCGTCGATCTTCTGATCGCTCAATACCCGGGTAGCCGTTATGTTTAGCAGACCGCTTGCGGCTTGTGGATGTTTGATATGATCATCATCTGCTGCCGGCGTATTGACGAGTCTTTAGAGTCCTACACAGAGGTTTCCTGGCTCAAGCAAAACGAAATAGGAGCGCATATGAGATATGTGCGGGACCGAGAATAATGCGTGTATGTGATACCGTATTCCATTCTCGCGATGTATGTATCGATTGGTTGTATGCGATATAACCTAGTTATCGAATCAAGGGTTGATTCGATAAGCTGACACATAGGATACTAGTCGGTTATATGCGATATGACCGGATCGTTAAATCAAGTGTTGATTTAATGATTTAATGTATAATTATATATTTGATATATTACTTTGCATTAACTAGTATTGGTTCATTTTAAATGGATTTTCTCGCTCGGATGTGCGCATTGCATATGTGATATGATTTTGTGCACTTGCTTGTATCATGTTTGATGATGCATGCAAACTTGGGTTTGTGTAAAGATTGAACCATGGTTTTATGAGTGGTTAGGGTTTATTATTTTCTTATTCATTTATTTTATTTAGTTATTCATTTGGAAAAAGAAAAAGAATGAGAAAATGGTGGCTTTTCTTTGTTTGTAAATGAAGCTTCATGAAGCTTTCATTAAGTCACCATTTTGTCTCATGTTAAAACCTAACCACTCCACTTAACTATAGTTCTCTCTCTACACTTAACCATGGTAAGAGTTATGATAAGAATGGATTTTATTTTCTATTTTAATTAATTCTTATCATAACATTCTTCTTCTTCTTCTTCATTTCTTCATGAAAGAAAGCTTGCTCCATTAATGGCATGTGATGATAAAGAGTGAGAAATCCAATTCTAAAGTGAACCCACTTCCTATTTCTTCATCCTCTACCTCTTGCCAAGTAGTATAGGGTGTTTCCTTCATAAGTTATCATGGCTTGGTGAAGGTGGAGCTTGATCTACCGATGCCTCGACGTAGATCATCTTCGGCATGGACATCGACGACCTAGCTCGCCATTTCTCCGACGAAGCCGACGCTAGAGCCCGGGAATTCATTTGGACAGTGAGGGGACTTCGTTGCGGAGCTATGGAGGTAGAGCACCGGATCTACAAAGGTTGTATTTCCGTTTACACTTTAGTTAAGTTGTTAACTAGTTTCATTTTCGCCTAAATATCTAGCCAACGATCTTGTTAGGGTTTCTCGGCACCGTTAAATTTTGAAATTGGCATGGTTGATGCCTTGTGAGACCTCATTAGGGTGCCTAGGAACCCTACACTGACAGTATGTCGTCATAACTTTGCAGGAGTCCTTTTTGATCACCTGTATCAGGTGCCGAGCCCGCATTTCTCATTCCAGCCAGAGATTGCCCTACCTGCTGATGTCAGTGAGTATAGTCTATAACCGACATCTTTTCTTTTCTCTTACGGATAGCCATGTTGCTAACTCTTCTTCATATTGGATATAGAGTCGCGGGTCGAGAGAATAACCGAGCTCCCTGCACTTCCCATCCTACCGCCTGTTATAGCCGGTATGATAGGCTTTACCCCTTATGCGTTTTCTTTATTTCCTGAGTTGGAATTTAACCATGACTCATTCTGCAGTAAACGTACCGGCTCCAGCTCCCTTCGAGTCTAGCATTACGATGCCGGCAGGGCCTCTTGTTAAACTCACATCTTCCTGAGGCGCCGTGAACAGCCGACGAATGTTGAGCGAGTTCGTCGAGGATCTTGATGTTGAAGCCTTCACCTCTGCTGCAAATTTTTCTATGCAGGTTAATCTAATACTGGAAACACTTGTGAACTTCCATGATGAGGACGTCGTCGGGTCTTGGGTTAACTACTGCAGACAGATTGAGGCATGCTTGCAGGAGATCGAGCTCAAGTGTATTGCTCCTGAGGTGTTAGCTTCAACTTCCCAGCTGGTTGCGTGGATAGAGTAGAGTGTTCCTTTCCTTCGCCATTTTGAACAAGAGGCGACCCTGCGAAAGAAGGAACATGAGACGGCTTCTAACGTGTCTGTCCAGTTGTGTGCCCAGGTCGACGCGAACGCTGCACAACTAAAGGCTATTTTTGATAGTCTCCAACGGTGTATCTCAGACGGGTTAGCGCTAAGGCAGAAGCTTGACTCCACCGAGCGGGTTGAGCAAAGTTGCGAAGCTGCTAAGCATGAAATCGATATGAAGCTTTCATCCTGCTTGCAACAATAGGCTCGAATTGAAGCGGAGCTGACAGCGGTGGCTGACTGTGAGAAGGAGCTGAAAGGAGTGCACGAGCGGCTTGCCGACTTGTTGAAGTGGCCTCCTTCTTAGTACCCGTCTTTGTAATTTTTTTGTATTGATGGAAATTTGTAATTCATGAATAACATGTATTCATTCATTTTTTTATTCTTTTATATGATGTATTTTGTATTCAATTGAACTCATGAATAAATGATATGTTTTATCTTATATTGCTTTCTATTCTTTGCTGTGTTGTTGTCATGTTACTCTAGTAAGTGTAGCCTATAGATAACAACTCATCTTGAACTCTTCGTAGGGTAGCGATGGCTTAGGAAACATGTTCAGGTCTGCTGCCTAAGACTTTTTAACTTTATGAGCCGTGAGGGTCTCATAAAGATTTTTCTCCCTACAAGTCCAGAGGATCTCATAGGTGTATTTTCTCCTTACGAATCGTGAGGATTCCTAAGTGTGCTTTCTTTTGAGAGCCGTAAGGATCTCACAAGAGAATTTCCCCCTTACAAGTCTAGAGGACTCGTAAGTGGTTGATGAGTTGACTTGTTCCCGAGTCGAAGCATTGCTCTGACGAGGAAGTTGTTGGTTGACGTATTTCCGAAATGGGGTCATTGACTGACGTATTTCCGCAACGGGGTCATTTGATGACGTGTTTCCGAGACGGGGTCATTTGCTAACGTGTTTCCGCGACAGGGTCATTGGATGATGTATTTCCGTGATGGGGTCATTGGATGACGTGGCGTATTTCCGTGACGGGGTCATTTGCTGACGTGTTTCCGAGTCGGGGTCATTGGATGACGTATTTCCGAGACGGGGTCATTGGATGACGTATTTCCGCGACGGGGTCATTGGATGACGTATTTCCGCGACGGGGTCATTTGATGACGTATTTCCTCGACGGGGTCATTTGATGACGTATTTCCGCGACGGGGTCATTTGATGACGTATTTCCGAGACGGGGTCGGGTTGACTTGCCCCGCTTTCTGCGGTGTCAGGGCTGACTCTGGGTTGTCTGTGAACCGTAGAGTCTTGGAACTGGGGACTTTGCCGTGGCTTCGATTGGTGGTGTCGCGTCCGTGCCCTGCTGGCATGAGGAGGAACGCCATTGTTGGTCTTCTGGGATGCAGATGTTGCTGTCGAGATCTGGCTTTCCCTTTGACAGAGTTTATTGGGACATGTGGTTCCCTTTTCGTTTATGCCCATGGATTGTATACAGGGGTCAGTATGGACTCGCCTGTAGGTCAGAAATTTTCATTTCATTTTTTTATTTCTTTCTACGATGCTCTATCATTTCAGCTTTTTATATCGCGAAAGTCGTGATTGCCCAATCATTTCGGCTATTTTTCTTTTTACTCGTTACTTTTTATTGCGAGTTGCCAAATCATTTCGGCTATTTTTGTATGCATATCCTTTACTTGCTGATTTTGTTACAAGTTACCCTATCATTTCGGCTATTTCATATGCATTTATAGCTTGCTGACTTTTTACTGCGAGTATGGAACTTGGAATCTAATGCCAATCTTAGCATCAGCATCAACTCAACTGGAATATTGCCAGGAGTGAATCACCATTTGCCATGAAAGGACCTGGAATTTGTTACCGATTTAGGCATTAGCTTCGCTACTACTAGAACGTTGCCAGGAGTGAATCATCATTTGCCTCTGTCGATTTAAACAAAGGCGGCTTAACAAACAGGGTTAGGATCCTGTCGACTAAGGCTTTTGACTTCATGAGCTGTAAGGGTCTCATAAAGATGTTTCTCCTTACGAGTCGTGAGGATCTCGTAAGTGCATTTTCTCCTTAAGAATCATGAGGATTCTTAAGTGTATGGTTTCTTATAAGTCGTAAGGATCTCATAAGAGCATTTTCTCCTTGCATGTCGAGAGGACCTACAACTGTTTGTTCACCAAATGAGGACATTCCTCGTCGTTGGTGGGACTTGATGGTGGAGACGTTTATTTGTGCCCGTGGATTGTATACAAGGGTCAATATTGAACCGTTTGTAGAGCATTCTGGGAAATGTGATGGCTTAAGAACAGGTTCAGATCTCTGTAGCTTAAGCCTTTTGAATCTTATGAGCCATGAGGGTCTCACAAGAGGATTCTCCTTACGAGTCGTGAGGATATCGTAAGTGTAATTTCTCCTCAGGAATCGTGGGGATCCCTAAGTGTGTTGCTGCCTTATGAGTCGTAAGGATCTCACGCAGGTATTTTCTCCTTACATGGTCTAGAGGACCTTATAAGTGTGCATGGATTTTCTTACGAGTCTGCGTCCTTTCGGGTTTTCACAAACTCGCCGGTAGCCCTGCTGTTTTTACTCACGGAGCCCTTTCGGGTTTTCATCCGTGCCCATCTTGCTTATGGACGTACCGTTTTTTTATTCTTTTTTATTTTTTTATTATATATATATATATATATATATATATATATATATATTGTCAGCCCTAGGATGCTGCGGTTTGTAGTAGTTTAAAAATGTTTCGGTCCGTCGTTAGTTTCAAGACATTACGGTCCATTGTTAGTTTAAGGACGTTTTGGTCCGGTGTTAGTTTAAGGACGTTTCGGTCCATCGTTACTTTAGGGACATTTCGGTCCGGTAGCGATTTTGAGGCAAGGCTTCGCTGGATATTACTTGTAGAGTTTGGGCTTGAGAAGATAGCGAGCGGACATAGGTGTCGTCAACTATCATTAACCTAGGCCGTGACTCGTCAGGCGTGGTATTTTTTCAGGAACCGACCGTTTATTGGCCTGAAGGGTCGTTCGCCATGCATATTCATGAGCAAGTAAGCCCTACCTTGGTAGACTTTGTGATGTACGGGCCCTCATAGTTTGGCTCGAATTTCCCCCTTTTGGCACGATTGGGGATCATAGGTCTCTTAACCACTAGTACGAGTTCGCCTTGGTAAAATGTTCTCAGCCCAGTCAATCTTTCGTATGAGCGCGTCATCCTTGCTTTGTAAGCTTCTAGGTTTTGCTGCGCCATGAGACGAGTTTCATCGAGGGCTTCGAGCTCCTCGAGCCGAAGGTGAGCATTCTCTTTGTAAGTCCATGCTACCTCTTCCGGTACTTTCGGACATGCGGAATTAGACGAAAAACAATTTTCTAGAGGTGGTAACATGGACTCAAAACCGGATCTTTGTTAAACATCTAACTAACAACCTAACTAGGAGTTGTTAACTACTCGGTTAGGGGGTTATACCTTTCTTTCTTGAACTCCTTCGTCTTCAAGCCTCGATGGTTGTCCGGATCGGCTTCACCCCGTCGTCTCCTTGTGCCGAAGATCGATCCACCTGAAAGCTTCTACCTTTGGCTTCTTCTTCGGTCTTTGAAGAAACTAGTTCACTTGGTTTGCTAAACCTTATGAACTAGAGTGAGTAGAGAAGAGTGTGTTGGGATTTTCTCTATGGTTCTTGGTTCTCAACACATGAGACAAGTGAACATAGACAAAGAGAGGGAGAGCAAGAGGAAGGAGATGAGAGCTCAAGAACACAAGAGAGAGAATGAGAATGATAGAATGAGAAAGATTTTTCTCTCTTGGCTCTCATAATCCAAAGCCATCATCACAAAAATAGTAATCAAGTATTGTGTAAATGGTTTAAGTTACAATAGCCATATCATTTCATGCACTCATTTCTCACAAGAGAAACAAGCAAGTAAAAAGTCTTTGCCATGAAATGATAGCCATTGTCATCATGATGGTCAACTAGTCAAACCTAGTCAACCGGTCAACAAAGTTAACAAGTCAACAAAGTCAACCCCTCAACAACCATGCCACCATAATACTTAATTAATATTATTGTTAATCATATATCATATTCTCATTAGGGTTGAGCAAAAAGTCAATAGTCAACAGTCAACGGTCAACAACCCTAATGAGAATCCTCTGCCTCTGTCTCTCCGTCAACTGTGCATACACACCCGCATCCGCGTTCCGAGGAACACGACTACATACTAGATAAATCCAATCCCAAAACGTACACTAGGATCTGGTTTAAACCAAAGCCAGCTAGTGTTAACTGTCCGGACACTGTACGTGCACAAGTGCACGGATGTGACCGAATCCTGTCGCAAAACCATACGACCTCTACTCTTTTGCCTAAAGGCGAATAGCTTTCTGTGTGGGACTCTAAAGACTCGACACTATGCTGGCAGTGGGTTTAACCACAGACCGCAAGCGGCACTAGCTGTGCGTAACGGTCCCCAGGTAGATGCCGACAAGAAGACTGACGAGGTGAAACCCATCTGAACTCCTACTGAGCCTGAATGTGACAATCTCCGTACAGTCCGGTCTGTTCGTCTGATACATCGCATGGTGGGCCTAGGGGGCGGTAAACGTCAGTCCCCTAATAGCGGTACAAGTCGTGTCGGAGTGAAGCCCAAAACACCCTGAGATAACACTGGAAGCCTACCAGTATATCTCGATTGCCCTGGCCAGGGACTACTCGTGTAATGGCTCTCCTAGACACAGCGCGATGTCAACCCCCAATACCGGGAGAGACGAATCCTGTCTAACCGTCACTGCCTCCAAGTGCTTCGGGACTGCACCCAACTACTACCTGTTTGCACGACTCCTTTGAGCCGTGGTAGGGTAGTAATCAAAGTACAGTGGGAACACACTCGAGGCGAAGTGACAGTGTTAAGTCAGCGGACTAAGCTGTACTCATGTCACCTGGGAACTGATAACTGACGATAGGTATAGTACCAACCGGTCAGTTCCCGACGAGTCCTGTCCAGTGTACTCGTAACCTTATGAGCACCCATATACTATCTCCAGTACGACGTACTAATGGCTGTGGGACAGACCATCTCCCATACTGGGATAAGAAGCGCATACGCTAGTCTACTCCAGAGTATCGATGCCCTGTCTCGATAGTCCTGCGACTAGGGACCTGTATAAGGATATGCTTATAGATTACCCAGCCCCCATTAGTGTGACTGCCATCACAACGCTGGTAATCAAGCAAAGATCCTAAGGGCTCCACTAATGTGTATAGGTGATATACTAAAATAAACACATATACACATTGAAGTAGAAACAAACCAAGTAGCATACTACTATATTGAGCAAGATTGTTTATACAAGGTGAATATCCCAAGCTTCCATTAAGTAATATACAAACTAGTATGATACAGTAATGGCCTCTAGGGCATATACACTAACAATCTCCCACTTGCACTAAGGCCATGTACTGGCGTATCGAAGACCTATCATCTCGATCAGCCGCTCGAACTGAGTCTGGGGCAAGGCCTTAGTGAATGTATCTGCAGTGTTATCTTCTGAAGCGACCCTCCGAACCTCGATCTCCTGGCGATTCACGATCTCCCTGATCAGGTGATACCGCCTCAAGATGTGTCTGGATCTCTGATGGGACCTGGGTTCCTTCGCTAAAGCTATAGCCCCGTTGTTGTCGCAATACAGAGGTATTGGATCAACAATGGACGGAACCACCTGAAGTTCTTTCAAGAACTTCCTCATCCAGACAGCTTCTTTTGCGGCATCAGATGCAGCGATGTATTCCGCTTCCATCGTCGAGTCTGCAACGGTTTCCTGTTTGGAACTCTTCCAACACACCGCCCCTCCATTGAGGGTAAAGACAAAACCCGACATGGACTTGGAATCATCCTTGTCACTCTGGAAGCTAGAGTCAGCAAAGGCCTCGATCTGGAGGTCTTTTCCGCCATACACCAAGAACATCTCCTTAGTCCTTCTCAGGTATTTGAGAATGTTCTTTACCGCTATCCAGTGTTTCTCCCCAGGGTTTGACTGATACCGGCTTACCACACTCAGTGCATAAGCTACATCCGGTCTGGTACACAACATCGCATACATTATAGAGCCTACCGCAGAAGCGTAGGGTATAATAGACATGCGATCCCTCTCCAAATCAGTCTTGGGAGACATCTCTTTAGAGAGGGTGATCCCGTGACAAGACGGTAGGTTACCGCGCTTCGAATCTTCCATACTGAATCTTTTCAGTATGGTGTTGATGTACCTGGACTATGAAAGTCCTAATATCCTCTTGGATCTATCACGATGGATCCGGATCCCCAGGATGTATGAGGCATCACCCAGGTCTTTCATGGAGAACCTGTGTGATAAGAACCCCTTGACAGATTGTAGCATAGGAACGTCATTTCCTATTAAGAGAATGTCATCCACGTATAAAACGAGGAATACTACAGTTCTCACTACAAATCTACTATAGATGCATGGTTCATATGGATTTTTGATAAAGCCAAATTCCTTGACCGTCTCATTAAAACAGATGTTCCAACTCCGCGATGCCTGCTTTAGTCCATAGATGGACTTAAGCAACTTGCACACCTTTCCGCTGCTCCCACTCTGAATGAAACCCTCTGGCTGGTCCATATAAACACACTCCTCTAAATTTCCATTTAGAAAAGCAGTCTTTACGTCCATCTGCCAAATCTCATAATCGTGGAAGGCAGCAATGGCAAGAAGGATCTGAATGGATTTCAGCATAGCTACTGGAGAAAAGGTCTCGTCATAGTCCAATCTAGGTCTTTAACGAAAACCCTTTGCTACCAGTCTAGCTTTATAGGTCTCAACCTGTCCATCTACACCAATCTTCCTTTTGAAGATCCACTTGCATCCTACGGGTTTTACCCCGTCTAGAGCAATGTCCAACGTCCATACTTTGTTGGTGTACATGGACTCCATTTCGGTCCGCATTGCATCCAGCCATTTTACCGAGTCGACGCTCTGAACGGCTTGCTGGAAGCTAGTAGGCTCATCATAATCTATGATGCAATCCTCTCTATCCCCCCGTCTATGAGAAAACCGTAGTATCTCTCGGGCGGATGAGACTGCCTACTACTCCTGCGGAGCGGCGTAGGAATGTCCTGTTCTTTTGAACCTTCTGGTTCCACTAAGCTTTCAGTAATAGTCTATGGTTCTGGAATTTCTTCCAGTTCTATTTCGCTCCCACTTGTTTCCTTTTCTAAGAACTGGTGTTCCAGAAAATGGGCATTACGAGAAACAATGATTTTTTGTTCCTCTGCGTAATAGAAGAGATACCCCCTGGAGTTCTTTGGGTATCCCACAAACTTGCACAGTACTGAGCGTGCCTCGAGCTTGTCCGCATGCTGCTTTTTGATAAAAGCCGGACATCCCCAGATCTTCAGATATTGAAGATAGGGTTTCTTCCCACTCCATATTTCATATGGAGTGGTAGGCACAGTCTTAGTCGGAACTCGGTTCAAAAGGTATGCAGCTGATTCTAGCGCATACCCCCAGAATGATTGCGGTAACTCAGTGTTACTCATCATGGACCGTACCATATCCAATAGGGTTCGGTTCCGTCTCTCCGATACACCGTTATGTTGCGGAGTGTATGGAGGAGTAAGCTGAGAGAGAATTCCGTTCTCTTTTAAATAGTCCAGGAACTCGGCACTCAAGTATTCACCACCTCGATCTGATCTTAGAATCTTGATACTTTTGCCGGTTTGTTTTTCTACTTCATTCTTATATTCCTGGAATTTTCCAAAGGCTTCGGACTTATGTTTCATTAAGAAGACATAACCGTACCTTGAAAAGTCATCCGTAAAAGTAATGAAGTAAGAATAACCGCTTCGCGCATGTATAGACATTGGACCGCACACGTCGCTGTGTACGAGTCCCAAGAGCTCGCTCGCTCTTACTCCGTGTCCAGTGAACGGAGTCTTTGTCATCTTTCCTTTGAGACAGGATTGACAAGTGGCATACGATTGATATTCGAACGGATTCAAATATCCTTCTGTATGTAACTTCGTCAACCTTCTCTTATTGATGTGACCAAGTCTACAATGCCATAAGAAAGTCTGATTTATTTCCGGAGACTTTCTTTTGTGTGTATTCTGGACATTGAAAATCTGTGGTTGGTTTAATACGTATATACCATTGCTCAATGTACCTGACCCAATCAAAACTTGATTAAGGTGAATGTTTACAACATTGCTTACAAACGCAAATTCATAACCTTCTTTAGAAACCAAAGATACAGAAATGATATTACAAGTTGCGTTGGGTACAAAAAAGCAATTACGCAAAACTAAAACATGTCCACCTGACATTCCCAGGTGATAGTCCCCCACGGCCTTAGCATCCATGCTAGCTCCGTTTGCAACTTTAAGGGTCATGTCACCTGCTTTCAAAACCCTACGGTTTCTCAACGCCTGCAAAGAATTACAGATATGAGATCCTGATCCGGTATCCAATACCCAGGAAGTAGAGTTTATTGAAAGACAGTTTTTAATAACATGCACACCTGAAGCTGAAGCCGCAACCTGCTTCAATTCCTGTGTTTTGGCTTTCCAAGCCCTGCAATCATTCTTCCAGTGTCCTTTCTTATGACAATAGAAGCATTCTTCTTTATCCACAAGCTGCCCCGCTTTCTTTGTTGCTTTTGCTTTTCCCTTCGTATCCACTTTACCAACACCGCCCCTTGGTTTGGCGGGGGCTTTCTTCTTCTTTCCCTTGGCTTTCGCCTTGGACCTAGAAGAGGAAGATCCTCCTACAAACAAAGTGGATGTTTCCCTACCTTTCTGTACGGTGCCCTCTGCACTCCTCAGCATGTTGAGGAGTTCTGAAAGTTCAACTTCTTTTTCTTATAAGTTGAAGTTCAGGATAAACTGGGCGTAAGTGTAAGGAAGGGACTGGAGAATCAAGTCCGTATAGAGCTCGTTCTCTAACGTGGTCCCAAGTTCCGCGAGCTCCTCAATGAAGTCAATCATCTTAAGCACGTGTTCTGCTACCGATGATCCGGTGGCCAACCTTGCCGAAAATAACTTCTTCGACACTTCGTATCTTGCGATACGAGATTGCTCTCCATACAGTTCTTTTGTATGGAGAAATATGGATTCGAGGTCCATATTCTTGTGCCTCCTCTGATGTTCGTTGTCCATAGAGGCAAGTACGAGGCACTTGGCCTTCGCGCTATTAATCTCCCAAGTCTTACGGATTTCCTTATCCGCGACGCTGGAGGTGGGACCTGGGACAGGGGGAGCTTTGGTGGTAAGAAGATACCCCAGCTTGTCGTAAGTGATTGCCATTTTGATATTCCTGAGCCAATCTTTGTAGTTTGGCCCTGTCAGTATGTTTTTATCTAGAAGTAACTTAAGTCCAGTCATGTCGATTGGTCGCTGCAATTAGGAGAGAGAAGAAGAAACACTCAGCATGATGCTCTTGCAAGTTTAGAGTGGTTTTTAGTTTGTCTAAACAGGATGGCTCCCACTGTTTCTCGAATCCCTCAAACCAGAAAGGAAGAATTAGTCAGGATCAATCTCACCGTACAATTCTTGCTTAACCGTTCGGCCAGGCTGGTGTCGGTACTTCGAGGGAGGTTTTCCAACACTTTCGCGAAGTTCCTTAAGTTAAGAACCTCTTTTCCCTGGGGGCGTAGCCCCGCTAACACCTTTCTAGACACCTACTAGGTTTATAGCATTGATCGTTAAATGAGAAATTTCCCGAGGAGTAGCATATACTCATAGTAGGATCGGGATCCAAATATCATCGCATGACGAAACTGAAGTAATCCTACCAGAATCATCACACTCCAAATGGTATGCAATGCTAGCAAGTTTCAGTACTTATGAAACTCCCGATGTGGATTTTTGCCCCATGCTCTTATGACCTTGGCGTGAGGTCAAAATGTCATAAGTCACATGTCAAGTTCTTCCCATCATTATCCAGGTTAATTTGAACCCACCCGTACATACTCTTGACGTAGGCCAAAATGGCAGTACGACTGTCTCAAACCAACGCATTCTATCTATGCAACAGCTAAATATCTGGCAGCTACCAATCACTATGCCTTGGCGTGAGGTCAAAATACATAGCTTGAATACTACCGAATATTTAACTGAAATGATGGAGGGCTACGGATAGTTTTGGCAAAACCGTGAACGTAGTGAACTTGATATGATCGATGGAACGAGATAGCTTTTAAAAGGAGTGGCTCAAGCTCCGCATTTAAAAGTTAGTTTTAAAAAGAACCGAGTGGTTTTTCGAAAGTGTTCCAACGACTTTTACTTGGTTTATTTTCTTGCATTAGTTCTTTTAATGCGTGATATTCTTGCATTAGTTCTTTTAATGCGTCCCATCATTTAATCCTACCATTGCAGAAAACAACCAAAATATGACGTACGCTTATGCCATTCGCATTCGCCACGGGGCCCCGTCATTACCCGTTAGGTTACTTAACTAACGACAGAGCGGGGGCTGGGCTAGGTTGGCTGTAAAACATAAGCAACGCCTAAATAATATCATATATAGATATATTGCAATGATAGCCATTTCAGATCACAGATGAACATATTGGATATACTAGGAACCCGCAATTCGTACGAGCCTGTAACGAAAAGCAGATTACACGGTCGCGGTGAATAGCTAAAACCCCACCCAAGACCCCTACGGGTGCGGCAAACTACCCGCCAAGTACCTGAAGCGAAGCAACCTCCCTCAACTCCGTAAGTAGGCCACTCGGCACTTCGGCATACCCGGTAGTTTATGCACCTCCTCCATGGGTCTATCCTAGGAGCAAAAACAGTAAAAAGAAATTATACAATGACGGCTACAACCCCGACCCGGTTGTACGGCCATACAAATAATTATTACATCAATTTACAAATTTACATGAATTGAAAGAAAAGAAAACTCTCGTCTCACAACCCCCGGCTATTCACCCGCGACAATCCAATGAGTTCATATACACATTCCAATAACATTACAGATCGCAGATTTGTATAACCCCCACTAATCGACATATAGCGATTAGCAGAAGTTCAATACAAATATCACATCACAGAAAAACCCATCTGCTTAAGTCTTTAGAAGTTCGATCAAAAATACGGATTTTCAGGCCCCAAACACAAAATTTTCGTTCTGGAAAATCTGGGCAGAAAATACATATTCCAAAAATCCCAAAACAACCCCAGAAAAACACTGCACAAAATTTGGACCTCGGCCGAGTCAACTCGGCCGCGGAACCGCGGCGTGAGCCTGCTCCCGCCGCGTTTCCACGGCGCTTTGACCGGTTCGTGGGACCAAATTTCGTGGGTGTTTAATAAAAACCCTGAGCCGATTTTTAAGATGAAATTTATCATTTTTACAGAACTTTAAAAATAGACAGCAACTTTGAATTTCGGGTTTATTTCGGGACTTTTTCTCCGATCGAATTTCTAATTACTTTGCTAACATGTTAGATAGAGTTTAACTAGGCTCTGATACCACTGTAAGTCCATGCTACCTCTCTCGGTACTTTCGGGCATGCGGAATTAGACGAAAAACAATTTTCTAGATGTGGTAACATGGACTCAAAACCGGATCTTTGTTAAACATCTAACTAACAACCTAACTAGGAGTTGTTAACTACTCGGTTAGGGGGTTATACCTTTCTTTCTTGAACTCCTTCGTCTTCAAGCCTTGATGGTTGTCCGGATCGGCTTCACCCCGTCGTCTTCTTGCGCCGAAGGTCGATCCACCTGAAAGCTTCTACCTTTGGCTTCTTCTTCGGTCTTTGAAGAAACTGGTTCACTTGGTTTGCTAAACCTTATGAACTAGAGTGAGTAGAGAAGAGTGTGTTGGGATTTTCTCTATGGTTCTTGGTTCTCAACACATGAGACAAGTGAACCATAGACTAAGAGAGGGAGAGCAAGAGGAAGGAGATGAGAGCTCAAGAACACAAGAGAGAGAATGAGAATGATAGAATGAGAAAGACTTTTCTCTCTTGGCTCTCATAATCCAAAGCCATCATCACAAAAATAGTAATCAAGTATTGTGTAAATGGTTTAAGCTACAATAGCCATATCATTTCATGCACTCATTTCTCACAAGAGAAACAAGCAAGTAAAAAGTCTTTGCCATGAAATGATAGCCATTGTCATCATGATGGTCAACTAGTCAAACCTAGTCAACCGGTCAACAAAGTTAACAAGTCAACAAAGTCAACCCCTCAACAACCATGCCACCATAATACTTAATTAATATTATTGTTAATCATATATCATATTCTCATTAGGGTTGAGCAAAAAGTCAATAGTCAACAGTCAACGGTCAACAACCCTAATGAGAATCCTCTGCCTCTGTCTCTCCGTCAACTGTGCATACACACCCGCATCCGCGTTCCAAGGAACACGACTACATACTAGATAAATCCAATCCCAAAACGTACACTAGGATCTGGCTTAAACCAAAGCCAGCTAGTGTTAACTGTCCGGACACTGTACGTGCACAAGTGCACGGATGTGACCGAACCCTGTCGCAAAACCATGCGACCTCTACTCTTTTGCCTAAAGGCGAATATCTTTCTGTCTAGTACCAACCGGTCAGTTCCCGACGAGTCCTGTCCAGTGTACTCGTAACCTAACGAGCTCCCGTATACTATCTCCAGTACGACGTACTAATGGCTGTGGGACAGACCATCTCCCACACTGGGATGAGAAGTGCATACGCTAGTCTACTCCGGAGTATCGATGCCCTGTCTCGATAGTCCTGCAACTAGGGACCTGTATAAGGATGTGCTTATAGATTACCCAGCCCCCACTAGTGTGACTGCCATCACAACGCTGGTAATCAAGCAAAGATCCTAAGGGCTCCACTAATGTGTATAGGTGATATACTAAAATAAACACATGTACACATTGAAATAGAAACAAACCAAGTAGCATACTACTATATTGAGCAAGATTGTTTATACAAGGTGAATAACCCAAGCTTCCATTAAGTAATATGTTGCACCACGGCAGCGCCCCGGCCGTCTATCCGAGGCCAAAATGCGGAATCAAAATTTTTCTTAACTTTAAACTGGCGCTACCGCGGACAATATACCCGGATCGTAACCATTAACCGATACTAGCTAACAAGAGAGGGGGTGAGAGATATACCGAGTGATCCGAGTCCTCCGGTCTTCTCGTCATCGTCCTAATCTCCCGCGGAAAGTCCTGTCTCCATATCATTGCCTCCTCGCCGGAAGGGCACCACATCGTCTGCGTCTTTTACGGGCTCCCACCTCAATGCCGAGGCAACTCGGGCACGAAGCTGGCAAGTCGACGTGCCCAAGATATGCTGTAGAATGTGTAGTGCTTTGTCTCTTTGGGGTTATGTTTCCTTGATGGAGGGATCGAAGGAATGAACTTTGGAGTGACGTGAGAAATTTAGTAGCAAGAAGAATGAGATGAAAATGAATTCCTCATACAAAATGAACCCTCTCATTTTCTCTCCTCTCCCAAAAATGTGGCCGGCCATTCTCAAAATGGAAAAGGGTGGAGGAATAAAACCAACACAAGAAGGAAGGTGAGTGTAGGAAAAAGAGAAGGGGTGACCACATCCTAAAGCCATCATAACAAAGTCAAATCCAATTCAAATCAACTCAAATCCTTTCTAATCTCAAAAAGCAAGCCATCATGAAAAAGCAAAGATGCTTAACTTATCATAATGCCACAAGTGCAAGAAACCCCCTCCACAAATGTTATTTGCAAACTTGCAAATAACCCCCTCCATCGGAAAAGTCCGGCCGGGAAAGAACAAAGGAAAACCGGCCGGAACGGAATGCAAACTGGCAGCTCCAGAAAACTGGTCCCGTAATAAATTACAGGAAAACCCCGATACTGTGCATACACACCCGCATCTGTATTCCGACCGGATACAAATGCAATGAGACAAAATCTACACTGTACTAAACTAGGATCCGGCTTAAACCAAAGCCGGCTAGTAATATCCGTTCGATTCTGATCCGTGCAATACCGCACGTATCTGATCGAACCTTGCCATATATCCATACGGCTACTAGTACAAACCGTCCGATCCTGATCCGTGCAATACTGCACGTATCTGATCGGACCCTGCCATATCTCTATACGGCCTCTACAGCGTTTCGCCCGAAACTTGAGTAACTGTAAGTGTGGTGGACTCTAAAGACCCGTCAATACTATGGCTGTGGATTTAACCACTAGCACGTCAGAGGTATAAGCCAATACGTGACGGGCCACCAGCTATTGACCAAAAGGGACGTCGATGAGCGAACTCATCCTGACACCCTACTGAGCCTGTCAGTGACAATATCCGTACAGTCCGGTCCGTTCGTCTATGAGTATCGCATGGCGGGCCTAGGGGGTTGGTAAAAGTCAGACCCCCAAAAGCGGTACAAGTCGTGTCGGAGTGTAGCCCAGAACACCCTGAGATACTACTGGAATACCTACCAGTAAATCTCCTGCCTCGGCCGAGGGCTTTGTGTAATGGCTCTCCTAGACACAGCGCGACCTCACCCCCAATACCGGGAGAGACGAACCCCTGAAGATCCGCTCACTGCCTCCATGTGGCTCGGGACTGTACCCAACTAAAACCTGTTTGTACGACTCCTTTGAGCCGTGGTAGGGTAGTAATCAAAGTACAGTGGGAACTCACACGAGACAAATGACGATCCCCAGGTCGATGAACTAACCTGTACACATGTCACCAGGGAACTGCTATCTGACGTCAGGTATAAGACTAACTAGCATGTTCCCGGCGAGTCCTGTTCGGTGTACTCATAACCCAATGAGCACCTGTATACATCTTAGGTGAACCAACTGACACCGGTGGCTTATGAGACCGGCCACCGCCCCTCGTCGGGGTCTCGACTGTATACACTAGTCTACTCTGGAGAATCGATGCCCCGTCTCGAAACTCCCACGACTAGGGACCTTTTAAGGATGTGCTTATAGACCACCAGCTCTCACATATATGATCGCCCTCATACTGCTGGCAGTCAGGCAAGAATCCTAGGAGCTCTATCAGCGTGTAATAGCGACCTGTAAGGTCACCTGAAGCAGTACACGATGATAAAGGTAAACCAGATAGCATACTATCATCTCGAGTAAGACTGTCCTACCGGGATAGGTCCTCCCTCAATCATTGCAATCACGTGCCTGTGATCCAATAATTGACTCTGAGGGCACTATCTCCAACAATCTCCCACTTGCACTCAAGGCTAATTATTGCGATGTCGCATACTCACAGCTCGTGTGATACCGAACACTCAACTCCTCTACTAGTCAGTCTCACAAAGCTCGTTTGCGAAACTATTGCGTTCGAGGAATAGCCTCAGTGAGTGGATCCGCTGTGATGTTTCTTTCTATGTCTCTCTATATCTCAAGTTCGCAGAGAAACCATCTCCCGAAATGAGCAATACCTGTCTTAGAGTATGTCTGGATATCTGATGGGACCTAGCTCATAAATGAACTCCAAATCCAAACTTCTTAGACTGTATCGATAACTGAACTTAATCAGTACCCAGCGCCATGCCTCCCTCAGTATTGCCTTTGGAGCACCTGTCCAAAATACTGCCCCTCGTCAGAAGGAGAAACTATAACTCTGACAGCCACTCTGCCATCCATGTCACCTTGGAAGCCTGGAATGATAACCGTCTCCTAAAAGAGGCTGTCGTTATCACATCCCTAGAACATCAACTTATGTTCTAGAACTGCTTCCGACTGTTTCTCCAGGATTGGATTAATATCAACTTATTGCATCTACTGCAAGAACAACATCTGGTGTGGTACTTGACATCTCATGATTGACTCAATTGCCTAAGCAAGTGATCTGTCAATCATGCGTATCCCTCTCCCCTTTAGTCTGTAAGACACCTTTAGAGAGGGTGACTCCATCACCTGCAGGTACACTACCATGCCAGGAGTCGTCCATTCTAAATACTCATAGAATGCTGTCAAGGTACCCAGATTAGGAAACCACCCAAATCTAGATCTAAAACCATAGATCTAGTAACCAGAATGTCTGATATAATATCCAAATCCTGTATGGAGAAACCACTGTGTGACAACCAAAGTATAACCGATCGTAGTATAAGAATATCACTTCCTACTCTGTGTATGTCATCCAAATACCAGGACATCACACCCTACTACCTTCTTAACAGATCTATCCCCTATTCTGATGAAGTCAAACCCATGACTGTCACATCAGAAATAGATGATCCATCTCCGCTATATCTGCTTCAGTCTATAAATAGACATAAGCCAATTGTCCACCAATGCTTCCGCTGCTCCCACTGACTACGACAACCCTCTGACAGAGTCATATAGACGTACACTTCTAAAGCCAGTTTAGAATGACGCTACACTCATCCTCCTGCCGGGTCTCACAGTCTGGAATCAACAACAATGGCAAGTTTGGGTAAACAAGAACCTCCCTGCCACCGTCCTTGAGGATACCGAAGTACCTCTCGAGTGCCTGAGGTTACCCACCATATCTGCGGAGTGGCCAATGGAATGTCAAACTAGATTGAATCTTCAGGTTCTTATCAAATCTTCAGTAATCGTTTGCGGTTCTGGAATCGCTTCCAGTTCTACTATACTCCCACTACTGTTTTCTGAAAAAACCATTTCTTTTAAAAATGTGGCGAGTCAAGAACAATATCACTATTGATCTTCCAGATGGTAGAAAGTCAACCCTCGTCATAGCCCGGGTCAACCCACAAACAGTCATTACAGAAACGTGCCTTGAGTTATCCAGAGTCTGGTTTTAAGCATAAGCCGGACAACTCCCCGTACCTTAACAATGTCAAGATATGAACTGTTCTATATCCAATACAGAAACAGAGGCACTGATTTAATTGGAACCAGATTCAAATCATGCAGCTGTCTCCAGTGCATGTCAACTAAAATGGAAAAAGGCCGATCAACGTCACTCAACTTAGGAATACTTCCAATTATGAGCAACCTGAAAGAGAAGCTAGTTCTCTTAATCATTACTATCAACTGAATACCATTCACAAGTATCTACATCTTCGATCACTTTGAAGAATCCCGATACTTGCAATACTTGGTTATCTACTTTATTCAAATACCTATAACTTCTTAAAATTCGGACCCTGTGTTTCCACGAAACAGCTGTCTAAAAACTAGAGAAGTCATAAGTAAACCGAATATAGTACGAGGACCAACCCCTCTGTCCTGATGGACGCTGGACAACGTACAATACTCTGTACAAGTCCCTTGAGTCTGATAACTCATTCACCGTGTGTCGTAGGTTGAAAACTGTACTTATGGTTAAGAAGAATTACACCGCTGTTCAATACTCCTTACCTAACCATCCACTGATATAGGTAAATGTCATAGACATAATTTCAAAAAGGTATATCTCACTCTATGAAAATAGACGTACAGATATATCAATTTGAAATTGGTGCATAGCAACGGATATTCAAAACCAAAAATTTGCCGACCGGCAAACAACCCAGGTGGCTTCCTCAAATATCACCAATTACAACGAATCCCGATATAATGAGGATGGTCACCTAATTCCCAATAACTTACTCCCACTCATCATCTGTAAAACCATACAGATGTGAGAATCTAATCTGGTAAATACATACCCTGGAGCAAGTGTCTAATCGGGAAATCAGTTTTCTTTTAACAGTACACAGTTGAACTGAAACATTGAAATGTTTCGATGGGGTATCCTGGTATTCCTAGTAATGCCTCCACCATTATCCATATTCACAACTGAACCGTATATCTCTTTGCCACCTGTCCAAAATCCCTTTATATGTCTTTAGTCATTACCTTCTACACACCCCTTTAGGCCAAATGGTTTTCTTCCTTCCCTACCGTTCGGCACCAGCCTATGGTTTGGAAGAAGACTATCCAATAAGCATAATGGGTATACTGTCCTAATCCTAGGAGCACTCGCAATGCGATAGAAGGGGAAGATAAAAGACAACCGAATAAACCTTATTCCTATTTCTCCTCAACCAGAATCCATCCCCGAACTGGAACAATTTCCTTTCGAGTTCGTATATAACCATACGATGGAGTATCCAATAAACTGTGGATCTTCGAAATGATATGGAGTGTCCTGGAGAAATACAAAGGTGATTTAAGATTGGCGAAGAAATACTCGGTTTGGTCGTGAATAGCAGTCGCAATTTACTTTGCCCTCTTACTAATCCCTTTCTTTGTCTTAACTTAATACCTTCTGTACACCACCGTTAGGCTAATTGGTTTTCTTCATTCCCCACCGTTCGGCATCAGCCTAAGGTCTGGAAGAAGACTATCCAATTTGCGTAATAGGTGTACTATCTCCTAAACCAAGGAGTACTCGCAATCCTGAGAGAAGGTAAAAGGAAAAGACAACTGAATGGTCCCATTCGTTTTCTCCAGAACCGGAAACCATCCTCGAATTCCTTCGAGTTCGTATATAACCATACGATGGTTTTGTCCAATGGAAGTGGACGTTCGTAGTAATACGGGGTGTCCTGGAGAAAAGGGTAGAAGTAGGAGTGGCAATGAGGTTTGCAACTCTGACAATCCAAAAGCCAGTGTTAAGAAGGTTCGGTCAACTTGGTCACTGAGTCATAGTCTAGGGTCGGGTCATTGGTCGCTGCCAAAGAGAGAGAGAAAAGAAACACTCAGCGTGCACTCTAACCTAGATCAGAATGGTTATCACTTTATCTAATCTGGAAACCTCCCACTGTAACCTCAAATTCTTCCCCAAACCTGAAAGAAGAATTAGTCGGGATCACCCGAGGAGTAAACCAACTCATCAGTGGGAATCGGGATCCAACTATCATCGCATGATAACTTGACGGAATCCACTCAAGTCACCACACTCCAGAAGGTATGCGCATGCCTGGCAAGTTTTAGTTTCTTTAGAAACTCCCGATGTGATTTTAACCCCCAGGACTCAAGTGACCTTGACGGAGTCAACAAATCAAAGAGTCCCAGTCAAGTTCAACCCATCATTGTCTGGACTGCATTAAACCCACCCGTACGTGCCCTTGACAGAGTCAACAAGGCCGCACGACTGTCCTAACCAATCCCATTTATGCAACAAACAAGCACCACTTAGCTACCGTACACTACGCCTTGACGGAGTCAACAAACGTAGCATGAATACTAAATAATACCCATAAGAAATGACGGAGGGCTACGACTGGTTTTTGGCGAAAAACCTTTAACGTAATGAACTCGATATCGTTGAAGGAACTGCATAGTTTTTATAAAAATATAGTGACGAAAACCTTTGCTAAAGAGGTCACTCCCGGTGAAGGGATCTCGGCTCTTTCCCCGTAGAATGAGGTGCAGGATATTCCAAATGAATACCACGATGCAAAGCAAAAGTCAATCGGCTATAGTGAAGTTATTTCCCTGACGCAAACTTCTGTCCAAGGGGTCACTCCCGGTGAAGGGATCTCGGCCCTTGCCTCATCGACTGAGGAGCAGGATATTCCAACTGAATACCACGATGCAAAACAAAAGTGAACGTCGTTGCAATAACAGCTTTTTGAAAAATGTTTCAACAACATCAGAATAGGTTTGTTTAGCTTGCATTGATCCGAATCAACACAGTCCCATCAATTGATCACACCACAAAGAACGAAAATATACTGATGTACGTATATGCCATCCGCATTCGCCACTGGGTCCCGTCATTACCCGTTAGGTTAGCTAACTAACGACAGAGCGGGGACTGGACTAGCGCGGATGTAAAACATATACAATATCTACTAATATATATACCAATATATTATATTTCGCTCAAGGCGTGATAAAAAGCAACATCACAGAAATATACAGCATCACAGAACAATACAGATATCTGGAAGCCCCGGGTTTCACAGAGCCGCTGCTGAAACCCGACGTTCTCCTGGTCGTGTGTGTAAGTCGATGTACTACACCCCAATACTTGTGGGGAGGCGGAATTTTCAAAAACGAACTTGTTTAGTGAACGAACATCGACTAACCGCTTGAATCGAAGCTAAACTATAAATAACCAAACACAAAGTGTTTCTTAACTACTGTGTTTAGGGATTATACCTAATGAACCAACTCCTTCGTCTTTACGAACTCCTTGTTCTCCTCGGCCTTCTCGAAGTAGTAGACGATCCACCCGAGAACAAAACTCCAAGCTTAGCCTCTAAACTTGAGGCAACTAACCTTCTTAGATTGCTAATCAAAGAAGATAGATTGAGATAGAGTGATGGTTATGGATTGTTTAGTCTAACTAATCCTAGATCTCAACACATGAGGGGTGAGGATTAGTCTTTTGAAGAGAGTGAGCTTGAGGAGAGAGAAGGTGAGAATGATAATGATATGAGAATAGTAAGTTATCATAATAAATATGAAGCATTCTTATTTTTGAAGAAAAGAAAATAAGTGAAGAATAAGCATGCTTCACAAATATCTAATGGTGATTCATTGTCATGACTCATTAAGCATTTATCATGCATTAATGATATGCATGAATCACCCCCATGACTCACTAAACTTATTTAATGCAATGACACATAACCCTCCTTAGTCACCATCTTCTAGAAGCTTCTCGTATAATTACGAGAACGCCCCTCCAATCCGCAAAAATACGGAAAAACTTTAGACTGTAAAAATCCAATAACCGGATACCAGTAACTGGCTTAAACCAAAGCCGACTGGTAAAAACTGTCCGAAAGTCGTACGCGCGTAAACGCACGTATGCGTTTGAACCCTTTGTCGTAAAACCATACGACCTCTATATCGTTTCGCCTGGAATAGGAAACTCTCTGTGTGGGACTCTAGAGACTCGACTACTACGCTGGCAGTGGGTTTAACCACAGACCGCAAGCGGCACTAGCTGTATGTAACGGTCCCCAGGTAGTTGTCGATAAGAAGGCCGATGAGGAAACCCATCCGAACTCCTACTGAGTCTGATGTGACAATCTTCATACAGTCCGGTCCGTTCGTCCAAGACTATCGCATATCGGGCCTAGGGGGGCGGCAAGCGTCAGTCCCCTAATAGCGGTATAAGTCGTGTCGGAGCGAAGCCCATTACACCTTGAGAAACTACTGGAACCTACCAGCAAATCTCGCTTGCCCTGGCCAGGGACTTTGCGTAATGGCTCTCTGACACAGCGCGATATCTACTCCCAATACCGGGAGGGACGAATCCTATCTAACCGCCGCTGCCTCCAAGTGCTCGGGACTGCACCCAACTGCTACCTGTTTGCACGACTCCTTTGAGCCGTGGTAGGGTAGCAATCTAAGAACAGTGGGACACACTCGAGGCGAAGTAGCAGTGTCAATTCTGCGGACTATGCTGTACTCATGTCACCTGGGAACTGTTCACTGACGACCGGTATAAAACCAACCAACAGTTCCCTATGAGTCCTGTCCGGTGTACCCGTAACCTAACGAGCACCTGCATACTATCTCCAGTACGACGTACTGACGGCTGTGGGACAGATCATCTCCCCAACTGGGATGAGAAGCGTACACACTAGTCTACTCCGGAGTATCGATGCTCTGTCTCGATAATCCAACGACCAGGGACCTGAAAAAGGATGTGCTTGTAGACTACCCAGCCCCCACTAGTGTGACTGCCATCACAACGCTGGTAGACAAGCAAGATCCCAAGAGCTCTATCAATACGTACACTCACATATTAAGATAGAAAAACCAAGTAGCATACTACCATGTTTAGCAAGACTGTTATATACATGTGAATATCCCAAGCTTCCATTAAGTAATATACAAACTAGTATGATACAGTAATGGCCTTCTAGGGCATAAACACTAACAATCTCCCACTTGCACTAGGGCCATGTACTGGCATATCGTAGACCGATGATCTCGAGTAGCCTCTCGAACTGAATCTGAGGTAGGGCCTTCGTGAATGGATCAGCAATGTTCTCTTCAGAAGCAACTCTCCGAACCTCGATCTCCTGACGATCAATGATCTCCCTGATCAGGTGATACCGCCTCAAGATGTGTCTGGACTTCTGATGGGACCTTGGTTCCTTCGCTAAAGCTATAGCTCCGTTGTTGTCGCAATACAGAGGTATTGGATCAACTATGGTAGGAACCACCTGAAGTTCTGTTAGGAACTTCTTCATCCAGACTGCTTCTTTTGCGGCATCGCAAGCAGCTATATACTCCGCTTCCATCGTCGAGTCAGCAACGGTGTCCTGCTTGGAGCTCTTCCAGCACACCGCCCCTCCATTGAGGGTAAAGACATAACTCGACATGGACTTGGAATCGTCCTTATCACTCTGGAAGCCGGAATCAGTAAAGGCCTCCAACCTGAGGTCTTTTCCGCCGTAAACCAAGAACATCTCCTTAGTCCTCCTCAGGTACTTGAGAATGTTCTTTACTGCTATCCAGTGTTTCTCCCCTGGGTCTGACTGATACCGGCTCACCACGCTTAGTGCGTAAGCTACATCTGGTCTGGTACACAACATCGCATACATTATAGAGCCTACCGCAGAAGCGTAGGGTATAATAGACATGCGTTCCCTTTCTAAATCAGTCTTGGGAGACATCTCTTTGGAGAGGGTGATTCCGTGACAAGCCGGTAGATTACCGCGCTTAGAATCTTCCATACTGAATCTTTTCAGTACAGTATCGATATACCTGGACTGCGAAAGTCCCAACATCCTCTTGGATCTATCATGATAGATCCGGATCCCCAGAATGTAAGAGGCATCACCCAGGTCTTTCATGGAGAAACTGTGCGACAAGAATCCTTTGACAGATTGTAGCATAGGAATATCATTTCCTATTAATAGAACGTCATCCACGTACAAGACGAGGAATACGACACTTCTGGCTACAACTTTACTATATATGCACGGTTCATCTGGATTTTTGATAAAGTCATATTCTTTGACTGTCTCATCAAAACAGATGTTCCAACTCCGCGATGCCTGTTTTAGTCCATAAATGGACTTAAGCAGCTTGCATACTTTCCCGCTGCTCCCACTCTGATTGAAACCCTCTGGCTGATCCATATAGACTCTCTCTTCTAAATTTCCATTCAGAAAAGCCGTCTTTACGTCCATCTGCCAGATTTCATAATCATGGAAGGCAGCAATAGCAAGAAGGACCCGAATGGATTTGAGCATAGCCACTGGAGAAAAAGTTTCGTCATAGTCCAAACCAGGTCTTTGACGAAAACCCTTTGCAACAAGTCTAGCCTTATAGGTTTCCACCTGTCCATCTACACCAATCTTTTTCTTGAAGATCCATTTGCATCCTATGGGTTTTACCCCATCTGGAGCAAAGTCCAAAGTCCATACTTTGTTGGTGTACATGGACTCCATTTCGGTCCGCATTGCATCTAGCCATCGTACCGAGTCGCCGCTCTGGATGGCCTGCTGGAAGTCAGTAGGTTCATCATCATCTATGATGCAATCCTCTCTATCCCCATCTATGAGAAAACCGTAGTATCTCTCAGGCGGATGAGACGGCCTACTACTCCTGCGGAGGGGTGCGGGAATGTTCTGTTCTTCTTGAACCTCTGGTTTTACCAAACTTTCAGTAGCAGTTTGTGGTTCTGGAATTTCTTCCAGTTCTACTACGCTCCCATTCTTCTGATTTTCTAAAAATTCAGTTTCTAAGAAGTGGGCATGACGAGAAACAAAAACCTTTTGTTCCTCTGCGTAATAGAAATAATATCCCTTGGAGTTCTTTGGATATCCCACAAGCTTACACAGTATTGAGCGTGCCTCGAGCTTGTCCACATGCTGCTTTTTTTACAAAAGCTGGACACCCCCATGTCCTAAAATGTTTTAGACAGGGTTTCTTCCCACTCCACATCTGATATGGTGTGGTAGGCACAGTCTTGGTTGGAACCTGGTTTAAAAGATATGCCGCTGATTCTAGCGCATAACCCCAGAAAGATCGCGGTAACTCAGCATTACTCATCATGGATCGTACCATATCCAATAGGGTTCGATTCCGTCTCTCCGATACACCGTTGTGCTGTGGAGTGTATGGAGGAGTAAGCTGAGAGAGAATTCCTTTCTCTTTTAGGTAACCTAGGAACTCGGCACTTAAGTATTCTCCACCTCGATCAGATCTCAATGTCTTAATACTTTTGCCTGTTTGGTTTTCCGCTTCACTCTTGTATTCCTTGAATTTCTCAAAGGCCTCGGATTTATGCTTCATCAAGAAGACATGTCCAAACCTAGAGAAATCATCTGTAAAAGTAATGAAGTAGGAATAACCACCTCTTGCATGTGTAGACATTGGACCACATACATCGCTGTGTATGAGTCCTAAGAGCTCGCTCGCTCTTACTCCTTGTCCAGTAAATGGAGTCTTTGTCATCTTTCCTTTGAGACAGGATTGACAAGTGTCATAAGTTTGATATTCGAACGAGTCCAAATATCCTTCTCTATACAACTTAGTCAACCTTCTCTCATTGATGTGACTCAGTCTACAATGCCATAAGAAAGCTTTATTTAAATCTGGAGACTTTCTTTTTAGTGTGTTCTGGACATTGAAAATTTGGAGTTGGTTTAAAACATATATGCCGTTATTTAGAGTACCGGACCCAATCAAACCATGATTAAGGTGGATGTTAACAACATCTCTTACAAACGTGAAATCATAACCTTTATTTGATAACAAGGAAACTGATATGATATTACACGTTAAGCTTGGTACAAAATAACAGTTATGTAAAACCAAAATGTGTCCACTCGTCAATCCTAGGTGATAATCCCCGACGGACGCAGCTCCCACGCTAGCTCCGTTAGCAACCCTGAGGATCATATCACCTTCCTTCAGCACTCTACGGTTTCTCAGTGCCTGCAATGAATTGCAAATATGAGATCCTGATCCGGTATCCAATACCCAGGAAGTAGAGTTGATCGACAGACAATTCTCAATTACAAACACACCTGAAGTCGAAGCCACAGCTTGCTTCGGTTCCTGGTTCTTGGCGATCCACGCCTTGCAATCCTTCTTCCAGTGCCCTTTCCTGTGACAATGGAAGCACTCATCCTGGCCAACTATCGGTACTGCTATCTTTTTCTTTCCCTTCTTTCCCACCTTACTAACACCTCCTCTAGGTTTGGGTGCGGCCTTCTTCTTCCTTCCTTTGGCCCTAGCCTTGGACCCGGAAGAAGATGCACCGCCAACAAACATAGCGGGTGTTTCCCTTGCCTTCTGCAAGGTGCCCTCTGCACTCCTTAACATGTTCAGGAGTTCCGCAAGTTCAACTTCTTTTCCTTGAAGATTGAAGTTGAGGATAAACTGGGCGTAGGTGGGAGGAAGGGACTGGAGAATAAGGTCTGTATAGAGCTCATTATCCAAAGTCGTCCCAAGGTCCGCGAGCTCTTCAATATAGCCGATCATCTTTAGGACATGTTCACCTACCGATGACCCGACAGCCAACCTCGCTCGAAACAAGTTCTTAGAGGTCTCGTATCTTGCTATACGAGATTGCTCTCCATAAAGTTCCTTTGTATGGAGAAATATGCCATCTAGGGACATATCCTCGTGCCTCCTCTGATGTTCATTGTTCATTGAGGCAAGCACGATGCACTTGGCTCTCGCGCAATCTAAATCCCAGGTTTTGCGGATTTCCTTATCCGCATTGCTGGATTTGGGACCAGGGACAGCAGGTGCCGTAGCGGTGAGGATGTACCCCAATTTGTCATAGGTCAAAGCCATTTTGACATTCCGCAGCCAATCTTTATAGTTTGGCCCTGTCAGTATATTTTTCTCTAAAAGTAACTTAAGTCCAGTCATTTTCAGGGTCGCTGCAATTAGGAGAGAGAGAAGAAAACTCTTTAGCATGATGCTCTTGCAAGTTTAGAGTGGTTTTTAGTTTATCTAAACTGGATGGCTCCCACTGTTTCTCGAATCCTTCCTCAAACCATAAAAGAAGAATTAGCCAGGACTATTCTCACCGTACAATACTTGCTTAACCGTTCAGCCAGGCCAGTGTCGATACTTCGAGGGAGGTTTTCCAACGCTTTCGCGAAGTTCCTTAATTAAATAACCTCTTTTCTCTGGGGGCGTAACCCCGCTGACACCTTTCTGGACACCTACTAGGTTTATAGCATTGATCGTTAAGTGACGAATATCCTGATAAGTAGCATATACTCACAGTAGGATCGGGATCCAAATATCATCGTATGATAATGTTGAAGGAATCCTACCAACATTCATCAAACTCCAAATGGTATGCATCTCTTTGCAAATTTCAGTTTCTTTAGAAATTCCCGATATATACTTTTGCCCCATGTTCTTATGATCTTGACTAAGGGCCAACAAATCATAAGTCACATGTCAAGTTCTGCCCATCATTATCCTGTTGATTTGAACCCATCCGTATATACTCTTGACTAAGGGCCAAACAAAGTAATACGACTGTCCCAAACCAACACATCTATCTATGCAACAAATGAATACCCCAGCAGCTACCAATCACTATGTCTTGACTAAGGGCCAAACAAACATAGCTTGAATACTACTGACCATTCATAAGAAATGACGGAGGGCTACGACTGGTTTTGGCGAAACCGTGAACGTAGTGAACTTGATATAACCGAAGGAACCTGATAGCTTTTTAAAAGGAGTGGTTAAAGCTCCGTATTTAAAAATATCTGTTTTTAAAATTAACCGAGTGGTTTCTTTTAAACTGTTCCAATGATTTAAACTTTGGTTTGTTTTTCTTTGCATTATAGATAATGCGTCCCATCATTAACCTATCATTGCAGAAAACAACGAAAATACAACGTCCTCTTATGCCATCCGCATTCGCCATGGGGTCCCATCATCACCCGTTAGGTTACTTAACTAACGACAGAGCGGGGGCTGGGCTAGCGCGGATGTAAAACATAAGTGACGTCTAAATAGCTATCATATATATAGATATTTTACATTCGTCTGACACAATGATATACATTCCAGAACACAGATAAACAATATTGGATTTGCAAGCAATCTGTATTTCTTTTGAGCCTGTAAGAAAAGACAGATTACACAGTTGTGATGAATAGCCGTTACCCCACCCTTGACCCCTACGGGTACGGCAAACTACCCGCCCGGCAGTTTGTGTACCCCGCCTTGGGTCAGTCCTAGGAGCAAAAACAGTAAAATGAAATAATACAACGGTGGCTACAACCGCAACCTGGATGTGCCCCGCAAAAATAATATTACAACAAATTACATTTACAACAAATGAATTAAACAATAACCCATTGCTAAACCCCGGCTATACACCACAACAGTCCAATACAGTTCATATGCACAAATAGATAAAACCATTACAGAAATGTGCAACCCCCTGCCAACCGACATACTAGCAGTTAGGGGAGGTTTACGAACACATTTATCAATCACAGATATAATCCAACATGCAAATACTGTACAATTTCGATCGATTAAACATCTTTAATATTGCTCCAAAAACTGCTCTGTAAACTGGAAACCTGAGCAAAATTAAAATATTCCAGAAAACACTAAATACCAGAGAGGACCCACACATGAAAAATGAGTCCATGACTCGGCAACTCGGCCGCGGAACAGCGGCGGCTCAGTAGGGATCCGCCGCGCTTCCGCGGCTCTTTAGCCGATTCATGGGCTCAAATTTCATGGGTGTTCTCCTGGACCCTTTTCAAGCTTTCTGAGCAACCCTGAAAAATTTTTGGACTTCATTTAAATTTCGACAGAAACTTGACAGATTTAGGGTTTTCCGGCTTCGTTTTTCCGTTCGAAATTCGTACAAATTTGCAATTAAGTTATTTATTGTTTAGCGAGGCTTTGATACCACTGTAAGTCGATGTACTACACCCCAATACTTGTGGGGAGGCAGAATTTTCAAAAACGAACTTGTTTAGTGAACGAACATCGACTAACCGCTTGAATCGAAGCTAAACTATAAATAACCAAACACAAAGTGTTTCTTAACTACTGTGTTTAGGGATTATACCTAATGAACCAACTCCTTGGTCTTTACGAACTCCTTGTTCTCCTCGGCCTTCTCGAAGTAGTAGACGATCCACCCGAGAGCAAAACTTGAAGCTTAGCCTCTAAACTTGAGGCAACTAACCTTCAAAGAAGATAGATTGAGATAGAGTGATGGTTATGGATTGTTTAGTCTAACTAATCCTAGATCTCAACACATGAGGGGTGAGGATTAGTCTTTTGAAGAGAGTGAGCTTGAGGAGAGAGAAGGTGAGAATGATAATGATATGAGAATAGTAAGTTATCATAATAAATATGAAGCATTCTTATTTTTGAAGAAAAGAAAATAAGTGATGAATAAGTATGCTTCACAAATATCTAATGGTGATTCATTGTCATGACTCATTAAGCATTTATCATGCATTAATGATATGCATGAATCACCCCTATGACTCACTAAACTCATTTAATGCAATGACACATAACCCTCCTTAGTCACCATCTTCTAGAAGCTTCTCGTATAATTACGAGAACGCCCCTCCAATCCGCAAAAATACGGAAAAACTTTAGACTGTAAAAATCCAATAACCGGATACCAGTAACTGGCTTAAACCAAAGCCGACTGGTAAAAACTGTCCGAAAGTCGTACGCGCGTAAACGCACGTATGCGTCCGAACCCTTTGTCGTAAAACCATACGACCTCTATATCGTTTCGCCTGGAATAGGAAACTCTCTGTGTGGGACTCTAGAGACTCGACTACTACGCTGGCAGTGGGTTTAACCACAGACCGCAAGCGGCACTAGCTGTACGTAACGGTCCCCAGGTAGTTGTCGATAAGAAGGCCGATGAGGAAACCCATCCGAACTCCTACTGAGTCTGATGTGACAATCTCCATACAGTCCGGTCCGTTCATCCAAGACTATCGCATATCGGGCCTAGGGGGCGGCAAGCGTCAGTCCCCTAATAGCGGTATAAGTCGTGTCGGAGCGAAGCCCATTACACCTTGAGAAACTACTGGAACCTACCAGCAAATCTCGCTTGCCCTGGCCAGGGACTTTGCGTAATGGCTCTCTGACACAGCGCGATATCTACTCCCAATACCGGGAGGGACGAATCCTATCTAACCGCCGCTGCCTCCAAGTGCTCGGGACTGCACCCAACTGCTACCTGTTTGCACGACTCCTTTGAGCCGTGGTAGGGTAGCAATCTAAGAACAGTGGGACACACTCGAGGCGAAGTAGCAGTGTCAAGTCTGCGGACTATGCTGTACTCATGTCACCTGGGAACTGTTCACTGACGACTGGTATAAAACCAACCAACAGTTCCCTGTGAGTCCTGTCCGGTGTACCCGTAACCTAACGAGCACCTGCATACTATCTCCAGTACGACGTACTGACGGCTGTGGGACAGACCATCTCCCCAACTGGGATGAGAAGCGTACATACTAGTCTACTCCGGAGTATCGATGCTCTGTCTCGATAATCCAACGACCAGGGACCTGAAAAAGGATGTGCTTGTAGACTACCCAGCCCCCACTAGTGTGACTGCCATCACAACGCTGGTAGACAAGCAAGATCCCAAGAGCTCTATCAATACGTACACTCACATATTAAGATAGAAAAACCAAGTAGCATACTACCATGTTTAGCAAGACTGTTATATACATGTGAATATCCCAAGCTTCCATTAAGTAATATACAAACTAGTATGATACAGTAATGGCCTTCTAGGGCATAAACACTAACAGTGTGGATAGCCTGTGCAATGAAATCCTAGACCCCTACGGGCGCGGCAAGTCACCCGCCAAAACCTGAAGCGAGGCAGCTCCCCTTCGGCACCGTGAATGGACCACCCGCACTTCATGGAATCCGGTAACTTGGGCACCCTTCCTGGGTCAACTTGTACCCCCTACGAGTGCGACGAATAGCCCGCCAATCCTAGGGTGAAGCCCCCTCCGTCTCAATGCCATGAGATGCGGGCCCGTTGCCCTCTAGAACCCGGCTATCCGTGCACCCCTCTGCGGGGTAATCCTAGTACAGAAAGTAAAATATATATACAACGGGTACATCGACCGCAACCAGGTCGTGCCCCAAAAGAATAATACAAACAGGCAGTGACGGCAGTCCACATGTCGGACGCTCGCCCCGCAATATCAAATGTACATATAAAACAAAACTGTACTAACATTGCATCCAGGCTATCCCCCACGGCCGATCCGCAACATCACAGCAATACATAGAACATCAACGTGAATGTCACGTTCGCAAATCCGTCTAACCGGGCTATAGCAGTTAGACAGGATTTACCGATCAAGTGACATTCACGGTCGCAGATATAATGTAAATACTGTGAACCAATGTGTTTAAAATATCCGATCGATCAAATTTTACCAAGTGGCCTCCCCAAACAATACTGTAGCACTCACAGAAATTCTGGGCCCAAACAAAGTATACCGAAACCCCTATTTTCAGCCCAAAAGCCCACTGCAAAGAAATGGTGACATGAACCCACATTCCTGCGGCGGAACTGCGGCCAAACGGGGTTAAGGCCGCGGTTCCGCGGTCGCACGGAAGGATCATGACACAAAATTTTTCCAGTGTTCTTACAACTATCAGTACATCACTTTTCTACAACCTGAAAAATTTTTAGAGCCCGGAAAAAATCGACAGAAAACTGATGTGAAGAAAACGCGGTTTTGGAATTTTTGTTCGATCGGAAAAGTAAAACACACTAGAACAAGCTAGGCAAGGTTAATGGCGTGGCTCTGATATCATGTTGCGCCACGGCAGCGCCCCGGCCGTCTATCCGAGGCCAAAATGCGGAATCAAAATTTTTCTTAATTTTAAACTGGCGCTACCGCGGACAATATACCCGGATCGTAACCATTAACCGATACTAGCTAACAAGAGAGGGGGTGAGAGATATACCGAGTGATCCGAGTCCTCCGGTCTTCTCGTCATCGTCCCAATCTCCCGCGGAAAGTCCCGTCTCCATATCGTCGCCTCCTCGCCGGAAGGGCACCACATCGCCTGCGTCTTTTACGGGCTTCCACCTCAATGCCGAGGCAACTCGGGCATGAAGCTGGCAAGTCGACGTGCCCAAGATATGCTGTAGAATGTGTAGTGCTTTGTCTCTTTAGGGTTATGTTGCCTTGATGGAGGGATCGAAGGAATGAGCTTTGGAGTGATGTGAGAAATTTAGTAGCAAGAAGAATGAGATGAAAATGAATTCCTCATACAAAATGAACCCTCTCATTTTCTCTCCTCTCCCAAAAATGTGGCTGGCCATTCTCAAAATGGAAAAGGGTGGAGGAATAAAACCAACACAAGAAGGAAGGTGAGTGTAGGAAAAAGAGAAGGGGTGACCACATCCTAAAGCCATCATAACAAAGTCAAATCTAATTCAAATCAACTCAAATCCTTTCTAATCTCAAAAAGCAAGCCATCATGAAAAAGAAAAGATGCTTAACTTATCATAATGCCACAAGTGCAAGAAACCCCCTCCACAAATATTATTTGCAAACTTGCAAATAACTCCCTCCATCGGAAAAGTCCGGCAGGGAAAGAACAAAGGAAAACCGGCCGGAACGGAATGCAAACTGGCAGCTCCAGAAAACTGATCCCGTAATAAATTTCAGGAAAACCCCGATACTGTGCATACACACCCGCATCTGTATTTCGACCGGATACAAATGCAATGAGACAAAATCTACACTGTACTAAACTAGGATCCGGCTTAAACCAAAGCCGGCTAGTAATATCCGTTCGATCCTGATCCGTGCAATACCGCACATATCTGATCGAACCTTGCCATATATCCATACGGCTACTAGTACAAACCGTCCGATCCTGATCCGTGCAATACCGCACGTATCTGATCGGACCCTGCCATATCTCCATACGGCCTCTACAGCGTTTCGCCCGAAACTTGAGTAACTGTAAGTGTGGTGGACTCTAAAGACCCGTCAATACTATGGCTGTGGATTTAACCACTAGCACGTCAGAGGTATAAGCCAATACGTGACGGGCCACCAGCTATTGACCAAAAGGGACGTCGATGAGCGAACTTATCCTGACACCCTACTGAGCCTGTCAGTGACAATATCCGTACAGTCCGGTCTGTTAGTCTATGAGTATCGCATGGCGGGCCTAGGGGGTTGGTAAAAGTCAGACCCCCAAAAGCGGTACAAGTCATGTCGGAGTGTAGCCCAGAACACCCTGAGATACTACTGGAATACCTACCAGTAAATCTCCTGCCTCGGCCGAGGGCTTTGTGTAATGGCTCTCGTAGACACAGCGCGACCTCACCCCCAATACCGGGAGAGACGAACCCCTGAAGATCCGCTCACTGCCTCCATGTGGCTCGGGACTGTACCCAACTAAAGCCTGTTTGCACGACTCCTTTGAGCCGTGGTAGGGTAGTAATCAAAGTACAGTGGGAACTCACACGAGACAATGACGATCCCCAGGTCGATGAACTAACCTGTACACATATCACCAGGGAACTGCTATCTGACGTCAGGTATAAGACCAACTAGCATGTTCCCGGCGAGTCCTGTCCGGTGTACTCATAACCCAATGAGCACCTGTATACATCTTAGGTGAACCAACTGACACCAGTGGCTTATGAGACCGGCTACCGCCCCTCGTCGGGGTCTCGACTGTATACACTAGTCTACTCTGGAGAATCGATGCCCTGTCTCGAAACTCCCACGACTAGGGACCTTTTAAGGATGTGCTTATAGACCACCAGCTCTCACGTATATGATCGCCCTCATACTGCTGGCAGTCAAGCAAGAATCCTAGGAGCTCTATCAGCGTGTAATAGCGACCTGTAAGGTCACCTGAAGCAGTACACGATGATAAAGGTAAACCAGATAGCATACTATCATCTCGAGTAAGACTGTCCTACCGGGATAGGTCCTCCCTCAATCATTGCAATCACGTGCCTGTGATCCAATAATTGACTTTGAGGGCACTATCTCCAACATAATATACAAACTAGTATGATACAGTAATGGCCTCTTAGCATATACACTAACACTCTTCGTCTGTTAGCTCGTAATGAACTGCTACTCATAGAGAGGGTAGCTCTATCTCCAAGGGGAGTATTGCTTCTGTGCCGAATACTAACGCATATAGCATTGTATTCGTAGCCATTTTGAACGTGGTCCGGTAAGCCCAGAGAGATTCATGCAGTCTCTCATGCCAGTCCTTCTTAATTTTGGACACCGTCTTCTTTATGATCTTCGTCAAGGTTTTGTTGAAAGCTTCAGCTAGACCGTTAGCTCGGGGATTATAGACCGAAGAGTATCTCCAGTCTATATTATGCTGCTGTGCGAAGAGGCTGATTTTGTGACTTCTGTAAGCTGGTCCGTTATCGGAGATAATTCGCCGCGGATTGCCGAACCGATAGATGACGTGTGTCTTGAAGAAATGGAGAATATTCTCTGTCTTCACTTCTCTTAGCGGTACTGCTTCTGCCCACTTAGAGAAGTAATCAGTTGTCGCCTATATGAACCGATGTCCTCTGGATGATGTTGGTTCGATGGGTCCGATTATGTCGGTTCCCCACATTTCGAACGGCCAACCAGCCACTGTTGGATGTAGCGGGTTTGGATGCTGGTGGATGAAGTCTCCACGAATCTAGCACGAATTACATCGCTTCGCATATTCAAGGCAGTCCCGAATCATCGTGGGCCAATAGTAACCCATCCTTTTGATCTTCAGCTTTATCTTCGGCCCGGCTTGATGAGAACCGCAGAGTCCGTTGTGAGTTTCTTGGACGACTCTCCTTGCTTCTTCTGGTCCCAGGCATCTTATCCAAAGAGAGTAGAACGATCTCTTATACAGAGTATCATTGATGAAGGTGAAAGACAGCTCGTTTCATGAGCTGATGTCTTGAGGATGCATCTTCAGGTGTTTGACGGGATTTGAAGTAGTCTATACAGACTTATCTCCAATCCTTGGCCTTTTCCTGGTCCTCTATTTGTAGGGTTGTTTGCTTGGTCGCTTCCTTTTCTTCAAACGACTCCGAAGATATTTCTGCCGGTGCAAGAGCCCGACGGCTTTGCACAACGATCCTCACATTATCGAGGTTTTCGTCAGCTAATTTTTTAGCGAGCTTGGCTAATGCATCTGCTTTGCTATTTTCCACACGTGGTATGCTTTCCAGGGCGTAGGAAGGGATTTGAGTCAGCAATTGTTGTACTCTCTCACCGTACTTCACCAACTCTGGTTTGCACGTTTGATAGTCGCCGTTTACTTGACTAACGACTAGCTGGGAGTCTCCGTATATGAGGAGGTGCTCGATTCCCATATCGATAGCGATTTCAAGACATGCTATCAAAGCCTCATATTCTGCTTCATTGTTTGTCCTTGGCTCTGTCAAGGAAAAGGCAAAGCGCATTATCCCTCCTTGTGGAGTCACGAATATGAGGCCTACCCCAGATTTGATTTTGGGGGCGCTGTGCTTTCGCTTCTTCATGGAAGATGCCCCGTTGAAGTAGAGTTACCATCGGGTGTCACTCTCTCCTTTCTCCCCGTCGATCGTGTCAAACGCGTGATCGTCTAGCAATTCGCAATTTAGGGGTGAATCGGCAGGTTTAGGATGCTCAGCGAGGAAGTCGGCGATGTCCTGGCCTTTCACTACCTTGAGGGGTCGGTATGTTATCGAAAATTCCATTAAGAGCAGGGCCCATTTAGCGAGACATCCCGTTAGTATGTCTCTTGACATCAAATACTTGAGAGGATCCACTTTTGATATGAGATGGACCTCATGCGCCAACGCATAGTGTCTAAGCTTCGTTATCGCGAAGATTAATGCCAGGCAGTATTTTTCGATGGGGGAGTACTTGTTTTCTTCCCCCAGGAGAACTCGACTCAAATAGTAAAGGGCCCTCTCTTTCCCTTGGTCGTTCTCCTGAGCCCATAACGCGCTCAAGGAACCTTCAAAGGCTGTTGTATACAGGATAAGGGATTTTCTCTTGACTGGAGCGGTCAGCACTGGCGGATTCTGCAGGTATTGTTTTATTTCATCCAGTGCACTTTAGCATTTGCGATCCCAAACGAACGGGGTTCCCTTCTTCATTAAATGGCTATAGGGGCGGCATTTTCCGAAGAGGTTAGCTATGAACCGCCGGAAATACGCGAGCTTTCCTTAGAGAGACCGCAGTTGCTTGAGAGTTCTTGGCGGAGGCATTTCCATAATCGCCTTGATCTTTGACGGATCTATTTCGATACCTCGATGTCGTACGATGAATCTTAAAAATTTTCCTGAGGAAACTCCGAACGCACATTTGAGAGGGTTCATCTTCAAGTTGTATTTTCGAAGGCGCTGAAACACGATTTTTAGATGCTCCCAATGTTCCTCGTATGATTTGCTTTTAACCACAAGGTCGTCGATATAGCATTCGACGATTTCATGTATGAAGTCATCGAAAATATTCTTCATGGTCCTCTGATAAGTAGCACCGGCGTTCTTCAGACCGAAAGGCATCACTTTGTAGCAGAATATGCCCAAAGGGGTCCGGAAAGCGGTATGCTTTTGGTCTTCGGGGTGCATCTTTATTTGATTGTACCGTGATGATCCGTCCATGAAGGAGAAGACTTCGTGAGTGGACGTGTTGTCTATCATCAGCTCGGTGACTGGTACGGGAAAGTCATCCTTCGGACAGGCTTTGTTGAGGTCCCGAAAGTCTATGCAGATGCGCACCATCCCATTCTTCTTCATCACCGGGACGATATTGGCGATCCAGTCAGGGTAATGAACTTCTTGGATAAAGCCGGAGTCGATAAGCTTCTTGACTTCGGCATTGATGTTCATCTCATGCTCTAGCCACATCCTTCTTGGTGCTTGTTTGACTGGCTTGACGTCTGGAGATATCACCAATTTATGCACCGCTATCTCTGGATTTAGCCCCGGCATCTCGGAATATTTCCATGCAAAGCAGTCTTTATACTGCATGAGCATGTCCTTTAGCGTAGCTACTTGTTCTTCGGACAATAGCTCACTGACGAACGTAGGCCTCGGGTCATTTGCCGTCCCCAAGTCGATTTTCCTTAGGTTGTCCGCAGTAGTATTTATTCCATCTTCCAACTCTTTTGGCGCAGGTGGAAATTCTGAGATCAACTCATCTTCATCCTTATTTTCGAAGCACCAGGAGAGGTCATCCACATTATCGTGCTCTCCTTCTTCCGACATCGTTACCGCGCGACAGGTGCGAGATCGCTTCCAAGACCGATGTTGATCTGGTTCTACTCACGCCATATACGTTGCTTTTGGCACATGTTTTTGCGGTAGGGCTACTCTCCAACTATTGGATAGAGTGAACCTGTCGAGTTGATATTGGTCTTTGACCCAGTTTTTTAATGTGAAGCAGTCTTCGAGAGGATGTCCTATCGCTCGGTGATAGGAGCAATAATCCGGGCGAGAGACCTCGTCTGCTTGTTCGGGGTGTTTGGACTCCGGGAGCGTAATCATTTGATATTTCATGACAAGATCGGATATCTTCCTTGTATTGTCTTGGGGAAACGAATATGATCGACCCATCTTTTTCATTAGAGATGGATTCCGGCTGCTCAATTCTCGATCGCGTGGCTTCTTGGATCCGCTTTACCGCCGTCGAACGTTTTTTCCATTCTTTAGTTTGTTTTTGCCTCCATGTTGGGTCTTCTGTATGACGGGCTGGCGATGAAGGGCATCGTCATCTTCCATGGCCTGCTGAAGGAGGCGTTGCGTCTTGGCCTTTTCGTAAATAGCCATTTCACGGCTGTAGTCATTCCGAACCTTTTGATTCGCTTCCCTTATTAGCTTGTCAATCTGTTCTTCAAATGAAGGACTCGGCACTTTTATGGAAGGACCTCGTTCTGGTTCAACGTCATCGTCTTTTAAAAGAGCATCATCTTCTTCATCAAGGTCCTTTATGACATGGCAGTCATGGAATTACTCCCGTTTCTTAGACTGGACACATCCAAGCCCGATCGTTTCCATTTTTCCGTTGGGTAATTTTCGCTGCGTTCCGGGGACGTTCCAAATCCTGTTGTAGAACTGAGCTTGTCGAGGAGTTGTTTGAATGGTACGCCTTGGCATCTTAATAACCTTTTCAATCTCTCGGTGTAATACCTGGGCATACGAATGGGTTGGAGCCTGTCGAGCGCAGGATCGGCACCATGCCAGACTTCTCTTTCGACTTTAGTTTCCGTGGATCGATAGAATAGGATCGTCTTTTCACCTCTTCGCCTGGGAAGGACGTAGAACGTCTGCAGTTCTTGCACACTATAGGTATCAAGTGTGTCAAGCTCTTTGTAATGCTTTTGAATCATGGCGATTTGCAAACTATGATCATCTCCAGTGAGGGCCTGCACCGATGGATGGACCGAGAACACTGTTTTGACTTTGTCTTCAGAGTCACTGCCAAAAACCAGAATAGGGGTTGATGGTCCCGGCTTGTTGCATTGGGGCGGCCCCGAATAGACTATCTCTTTTTCCTCGGCGGTATCGCTCCCGAAGATCGAAATAGTGGTGATTGCTTTTTTGCTTATTCTCCGGTTTATGGCATCTTTCTGTGAGTTCAAAGTCTGGTAGGAAATACTTTGCATCCTCGTATTTGCGGACTTCATTCATGGAGAATGGGTTTAGCCCCCCCGTTACGGTGTACTCGAGACCATCCTTGAAATACTTCATACACTGATGTTGTGTAGAAGGGATGATATTGTACTCGTGCAACCAAAGCCTACCGACCAAGGCATTGTAGCAAGTCTTGGCGTCAATGACGTGGAACTTGATGTCAGTGAAGAGTGACCCGAAGCGTAATGTCAGTATCATAGACTCGAGCGTCCGTGATGACTGGGAGTCGAACCCGGAGATGGTGATTTTATTTCGAGCTAGGTGCTGCTCGCTCATGCAAATTTCCTTTACCACCCTCACATTGAGAAGGTTGACAGAGGACCCGTTGTCAATTAGGATCTTCCCTATCTTGATGTCATGGCAATACCCGGAGACATAGAGGGGACGGTTATGCTCGTATATTCCTAGGAGGAGATCTTCGTCTCCGAAAGTGATGTCAGCTGTGTGAACTTCTTCGAGCTCCTCCTTCATCTTTTCTTTGGCGAGGAAAGCTTGAAACTGTTTGGGCTCTTGTAGTGCTCTGATCAGGGAATCTCGCGCCACTTTAGACAATAGAAGGGCATCCAAGACGCTCAGCTGTGAGGGTATCTTCCTCAAGTGTGCTAGGACGTTGTAATCCACTTTGCTTTTCTGGGGCGAGTTCTTGGCTGCCAGCTCTTCGACGACTCGGTCATCGAGGGTGATATCTTCAAGGATTTTTTCCTTTCCCTTATCTTTTTTGTTCGATCCTTTATTCCTAGGTCCAAGATTCTTTTCGGGCAACGTGCGACTACGCAGCTAAATACTCTCACAGCTCTTCGTTTCTTCCTCTTTTTCTGAAGTGGATTCTTTGAAGAGAGGGCCGAGAGCCATTTCTTCTTCAGAATCGCTCCCGAAGGTGAGAACTTGCGATCCTCTGCTTTCAACCATGTGATAGTTGCCGGTAGTTCTTCCACGTTCGTCTGTCGTACTTTTTCGCTATTGACGAGCTTCACGCTTCATCCTTTTGAAGTGTTGCCTGTGAGCGACATACCCTTGCCACCATTTTTTAAAGGCCGTGCATTCTTCCGTAGGATGTGCAATCCTCTGATGGCATAAGCAATAGGTGGGATGTACATCTGCTTCTTCAGGGTGCATACCGCCGGGAGTATTCCCTTTGAAAAGTCGCAGCTTCATTCCTATGGACAAGGCTTTGGCGCACTGTTTCCTCGTCTTAAGTTTTCTTTTGTTTTCCATGGATATGCTTTGATCTGGTTGGAGTGTTTCTGTTGGATATAGTGCCCTCAAATTCAATTATTGGATCGCAGGCACATGATTGCAATGATTGAGAGAGGACCTATACCGGTAGGACAGTCTTATTCGAGAGGATAGTATGCTATCTGGTTTGTCTTTATCATCGTGTACATGTTTTAAGTGACATTGCAGTTCACTGTTACATGTTGATAGAGAATAGTATGCTATCTGGTTTATCTTTATCATCGTGTACATGCTTTAGGTGACCTTACAGATCACTATTACACATTGATAGAGCCCTTAGGATTCTTGCTTGACTACCAGCAGTATGATGGCGATCATATACGTGAGAGTTGGGTAGTCTATAAGCACATTCTTAAAGTGTCCCTAGTCGTGGGAGTTTCGAGACTGGGCATCGATACTCCGATAGTAGACTAGTGTATACGATCGAAACCCCGACGAGGGGCGGTAGCTGGTCTCACAAGCCATTGGTGTCAGTTGGTTCACCTAAGACGTATACAGGTGCTCATTGGGTTATGAGTACACCGGATGGACTCGCCGGGAGCATGCTAGTTGGTGATATACCTAGCGTCAGATAGCAGTTCCCTGGTGACATGTGTACAGGTTAGTCTATTGACATGAGATCGTCATTTGTCTCGTGTGAGTTCCCACTGTGCTTTGATTACTACCCTACCATGGCTCAAAGGAGTTGTGCAAACAGGTTTTAGTTGGGTACAGTCTCGAGCCACATGGAGGCAGCGAGCAGATCGGCAGGGGATTCATCTCTCCCGGTATTGGGGGTGAGACCGCGCTGTGTTTAAGAGATCCATTACACGAAGTCCTTGTCCAAGACAAGTGAGATTTACTGGTAGGTATTCCAGTAGTATCTCAGGGTGTTCTGGGCTACACTCCGACACGACTTGTACCGCTTTTAGGGGTCTGATGTTTACTATCCTTAGGCCCGACATGCGATGCTCATAGACGAATGGACCGGACTGTACGAATATTGTCATTGACAGGCTCAGTAAGGGTTTCTGGATGAGTTCGCTCATCAACCTCCCTTTTTGGTCAATACATGGGTAGCCGTTACGTACAGCTAGTACCACTGACGTGCTTGTGGTTAAACCCACTGCCAGCGTATTGACGAGTCTTTAGAGTCCCCCATGGATAGTTTCCCAAGTTTCGGGCGAAACGTTGTAGAGGCCGTATGGTTTTATGGCAGGGTTCGATTATATACGTGCACTTGTGCACGGATCATGATCGGACGGATCATATTAGTGGACTTTGGTTTAAGCCGGATCCTAGTATTAGATTTGTTGGATTACTTTAGTCTAATTGATTCGCATTTAGCCGGAATGCGGATGCAGGTATGTATATACAGGTGAGGGGTATCCTTGTGATCCGTCATGAGTTTACTTTAGATGTTACGATTCTCTTTTTGGATTAAACATTTTAGTATAAATGTTTTGTAGTGGAGATTGTGAGTAGAAATCATCATGAAGAGCAATTAATGTGGCATGTGCATGGGTGATGACTCATGGTCGTATTTTTTGTGCAATGTCAACATTTTTGATTGATTATTGTGTTGAAATGATATGAGGTGAGAGAGTGGACAACCACTATGGCTTGGGCTTGCTCTTGGGAATTATAAAAAAGTGCTCTCATTTTTCATTCCAATACAATAATAAGTCTAGCTCTTCTTCTTCTTTCTCTAGCTCACAAGTTTCATCCATGGCTTCATCTTCAATCTCCATCCATACAATCTTATGAGTTGAGAATCAATGGGTGCTTGAGACAAAGTTATCACACATATTATCTACTTCACCTTAGATATATCGGCTAGCAAACTTCATGTCCGAGTTGCTTCAGTTTGAAGCGGGAGCCCGTAAAAAGACTTCTTGATGTGGTGCCCTTTTCGATGAGGAGACCGAAGATCGGAGATGCCGCGAGGAGCTAGGGACGATGGATAAATACCGAAGGACACGGATCGATCGGTATAGCTATTCTAACTTCTTGTAGATTGCTAGTTTAGCGTTAATGGTACGATCCGGGTGAAAGTCTGCGTTAGCGCCAGTTTCATAAAAGTTTTTGTTTCCGCGTTTGGCCTCGGATTGACGGCCGGGGCGCTACCGTAGACTTATATGGCATCAGAGCCACGCCATTAACCTTTACTAGCCTGTTCTAACTTGTTTAAAATATCGATCGAACGAAATTTCCAAAACCGCGATTCCATTTTCAAAGTTTCTGCCGAATTTTAAAAGTCGTCGAAAAATTATTTTGGGTATGTCAGAAAATCGTGCAGGCTTTTTTAAGACTACTGAAGAAATTTGGTCGACTGAACCCACAAGATTGCCGCGGAACCGCCGCACAAGCCATGTGTTGGCTGCAGTTCCGCCGTCGTTTTGGGGCAACAATGTACCATTTTTCTTTTGGGTGTCTTTCATATGGAATTATGGTTTCTGGAATATTTTGTTTGGGCCCAGATTTTGTTTGAGTACTGGATTTGTACTTGGGGCCCACTTCGGGAAGTTTTGTCGATCGAGATTTTAAATACGTTAGTTTACATTGCTTACATTATATCTGCGATCGTGAATGTCATTCGAGCGGTAAATCTTGTCTAATTGCTATAGCTCTTTTAGACGGGTTTGCGAACATGACGTTCACGTTGATGTTCTGTGTTGTGCTGTGATGTTGCGGATTTGTTGTGGTGGATAGCTTGGTGCAATGTTAGTACAGTTTAGTTTATTTGTACATTTGATCTCGCGGGGTGAGCATCCGACATGTGGACTGCCGTCACTGCCTGTTTGTATATTATTCTTTTGGGGCACGACCGGGTTGAGGTCGATGTACCCGTTGTACATATATTTTCTTTTCTGCACTAGGATTACCCCATGGTGGGGTGCACGGATAGCCGGATTCTAGAGGGCAACGGGCCGCATCTCATGGCTTTGAGACGGAGGGGGCTTCACTCTAGAATTGACGGGCTATTCGCTGCACTTGTAGGGGGTATAGGTTGACCCAAGGTGGGGTGCTCAAGTTACCGGATTTCGTGGAGTGCTGGGTAGTCCATTCACTTTGTTGAAGGGGACTTCCTCGCTTTAGGTTTTGGCGGGAAACTTGCCGCACTCGTAGGGGTCTAGGTTTTCATTGCACAGGCTATTCCCACGATCAGGGGAACGTCGGGTTTCAGTTGTGGCTCAATGAAACCCGGGGATCCCAGATTATCTGTATTGTTCTGTGATACTTATTACTTTTCTTTGATGTTTCATTTATCACGCCTAGAGCGATTATTATATATTGATATATATACTAGTAGATGTTGTATATGTTTTACACCCATGCTAGTCCAGTCCCCGCTCTGTCATTAGTTATGTAACCTAACCGGTGATGACGGGACCCAGTGGCGAATGCGGATGGCATATACGTACATTTTATTTTCGTTCTTTTGTGGTGTGATCAATTGATGTGACTGCGTTGATTCAGATCAATGCAAGGGAAACAAACCTACTCGATGTTGTTGGAACATTTTTCAAAAAGCTGTTATTGCAAGGACGTTCTCTTTTGTTATGCACAGTGGTATTCGGTTATGAATATCCAGCACCTCATTCGACGAGGCAAAGGCCGAGATCCCTTCATCGGAAGTGACCCCTTGGACAGAGGTTTGCGTCAGGGTAATAACTTCACTATAGTCGATTACTTTTTTACTTTGCATTGCTGTTGGAGATAGTGCCCTCAGAGTCAATTATTGGATCACAGGCACGTGATTGCAATGATTGAGGGAGGACCTATCCCGGTACGATAGTCTTACTCGAGATGATAGTATGCTATCTGGTTTACCTTTATCATCGTGTACTGCTTCAGGTGACCTGATAAGTCGCTATTACACGTTGGTAGAGCCCCTAGGATTTTTGCTTGACCACCAGCAGTATGAGGGCGATCATATAAGTGGGAGCTGGGGTCTATAAGCACATCCTTAAAAGGTCCCTAGTCGTGGGAGTTTCGAGACAGGGCATCGATTCTCCAGAGTAGACTAGTGTATACAGTCGAGACCCCGACGAGGGGCGGTGGCCGGTCTCACAAGCCACTGGTGTCAGTTGGTTCACCTAAGATGTATACAGGTGCTCATTGGGTTATGAGTACACCGGACAGGACTCACCGGGAACATGCTAGTTGGTCTTATACCTGACGTCAGATAGCAGTTCCCAGGTGACATGTGTACAGGTTAGTTCATCGACCTGGGGATCGTCATTTGTCTCGTGTGAATTCCCACTGTACTTTGATTACTACCCTACCACGGCTCAAAGGAGTCGTGCAAACAGGTTTTAGTTGGGTACAGTCCCGAGCCACATGGAGGCAGTGAGCAGATCTTCGGGGGTTCGTCTCTCCCGGTATTGGGGGTGAGGTCGCGCTGTGTCTAGGAGAGCCATTACACGAAGTCCTTGGCCAAGGCAGGAGATTTACTGGTAGGTATTCCAGTAATATCTCAGGGTGTTCTGGGCTACACTCCGACACGACTTGTACCGCTTTTGGGGGTCTGACTTTTACCAACCCCCTAGGCCCGACATGTGATGCTCATAGACGAACGGACCGGACTGTATGGATATTGTCACTGACAGGCTCAGTAGGGTGTCAGGATGAGTTCGCTCATCGACGTCCCTTTTGGTCAATAGCTGGTGGCCCGTCACGTATTGGCTTATACCTCTGACGTGCTAGTGGTTAAATCCACAACCATAGTATTGACGAGTCTTTAGAGTCCGCCACACATTCAGTTACTCAGCTTTCGGGCGAAATGCTGTAGAAGCCATATGGAGATATGGCAGGGTCCGATCAGATACGTGCGGTATTGCACGGATCAGGATCGGATGGTTTGTACTAATGGCCGTATGGATATATGGCAGGGTTCGATCGGATACGTGCGGTATTGCACGGATCAGGATCGGACGGATATTACTAGCCGGCTTTGGTTTAAGCCGGATCCTAGTATAGTACAGTGTAGATTTTGTCTCATTGCATTTGTATCCGGTCGGAATACAAATGCGGGTGTGTATGCACAGTATCGGGGTTTTCCTGTAATTTATTACGGGACCAGTTTTCTGGAGTTGCCAGTTTGCATTCCGTTCCGGCCGGTTTTCGTTTGTTCTTTCCCGGCCGGACTTTTCCGATGGAGGGGGTTATTTGCAATTGTGCAAATAACATTTATGGAAGGGGTTTCTTGCAAAAGGATTTATTATGATAGCATCATTTCTTTTGCTCCATCACTTGCATTAAATGAGATTTGAAAGGTTAAGGTGTAAGCATGGTTGATGTTTGTTTATGTTCACCATTTTCTATCTCCTACACTTACCTCCCTCTTGTGTTTTCTTTGCACTCCACCACCATTCCTCATGAGCATTGGCCGGCCACAAATTTGGAAGAGGAGGAGAGAATGAGAGAGTTTTCATTTGGTGTGGGAAAATTAATCATTCATATCATTTTCCATTGCCACAAAAATTCCCAAGTTCATATCATCTTGATTCCTCCATCAAGGCAATATAACCCCAAAGAGACTAAGCACTACATATTCTATAGCACGTCTTGGGCATGTCGACTTGCCAGCTTCATGCCCGAGTTGCCTCGGTATAGAGGCGGGAGCCCGTAAAAGATGCAGGCGACGTGGTGCCCTTCCGGCGAGGAGGCGACGACCGGAGTTTCCGCGGGAGATCGGGACGATGACAAGAAGACCGGAGGACTCGGATCACTCGGTATATCTCTTCCCATCTTGTAGTTAGCTAGAACTAGTTTAATGGTCCGATCCGGGTGTTTAGTGCGCGGTGGTGCCGGTTTGCAAAGTTCGCAAAATTAAAGTTTATCACCGTTTCCGCATTTGGCCGTCGGATTGACGACCGGGGCGCCGCCGTGCACTTACAATTGCGGTATTCAGTTGGAATATCCTGCACCTCATTCTACGGGGAAAGAGCCGAGATCCCTTCATCGGGAGTGACCTCTTTACCAAAGGTTTTCGCCACTATATATTTGTAAAAAGTTATCCGGTTCCTTCAACGATATCAAGTTCATTATGTTAAAGGTTTTTCGCTAAAAACCAGCCATAGCCCTCCGTCATTTCAGATTAGTATTACTTAGTATTCGTGCTGCGTTTGTTGACTCCATCAAGGCATAGTGTACGGTAGCTGAGTGGTGCTTGTTTGTGTTGGATATGCATGCCCTAGAGGCCATTATTGTATAGTACTAGTTTGTATAATACATTTTGGAGGGTTGGGATATATATACAGGTTTACGACAGTCTTGCTCGATATAGTAGTATGCTACTTGGTTTGTTTCTATCTTGATATGTGTATATGTTTCTTTTAATATATTGCTAAAAAACATATTGATGGAGCCCTTAGGATCTTTGCTTGACTACCGGCGTTGTGATGGCGATCACACTAGTGGGGGCTGGGTAGTCTATAAGCACATCCTTATTTTGGTCCCTAGTCGTAGGATTATCGAGACAGGGCATCGATACTCCATAGTAGACTGGTGCATAGGCTTCTCGTCCCAGCAAGGGAGATGGTCTGTCCCACAGCCATCAGTATGTCGTACTGGAGATAGTATGCAAGTGCTCGTTAGGTTACGAGTACAATGGACAGGACTCGTCGGGAACTGTTGGTTGGTATTATACCTATCGTCAGTTAACAGTTCCCAGGTGACATGAGTACAACTTAGTCCGTTGACTTGACACTGTCACTTCGCCTCGAGTGTGTTCCCACTGTTCTTAGATTACTACCTTACCATGGCTCTATTGAGTCGTGCAGGTAGTAGTTGGGTGCAGTCCCGAAGCAGTTGGAGGCAGTGACGGTTAGACGGGATTCGTCTCTCCCGGTATTGGGGGTTGATATCGCGCTGTGTCTAGGAGAGCCATTACACAAAGTCCCTGGCCAGGGCAAGCGAGATATACCGGTAGCTTTTCCAGTGTTATCTCAGGGTGTTCTGGGCTACACTCTGACATGACTTGTACCGCTATTAGGGGACTGCCATTTACCGCCCCTAGGCCACCATGCGATACTCTTAGACGAACAGACTGGACTGTACGGAGATTTTCACATTCAGGCTCAGTAGGAGTTCGGATGGGTTCACCTCATCAGTCTTCTTATCGGCATCCACCTGGGGACCGGTACGTATAGGTAGTACCGCTTGCGGCCTGTGGTTAAACCCACTGCCAGCGTAGTGTCGAGTCTTTAGAGTCCCACACAGAGGGTTATTCGCCTTTGGGCAAAACAGAGTAGAGGTCGCATGGTTTTGCGACAGGGTTCGTTCACATTCGCGCACTTGTGCATGTTTGGTGTCCGGGCAGTTATTACTAGCGGGCTTTGGTTTAAGCCAGATCCTAGTATTTGTTTTGGGATTGGTTTTGTCTCATTGTGTCCGTGTTCCTCGGAACACGGATGCGGGTGTGTATGCACAGTTGACGGAGGCAGAGGAATCTCATTAGAGTTTTTTACAGTTGAATTTTTCTAAACCCTAATGAGAATGAGGAATATGATTAATAATATTAATTAAGGATTATTGTGCCATGGTTAGGTTGACCATTTGACTTTGGTTGACAATTTGACTTTGGTTGACCATTTGACCCTTGTTGACTTTTTGACCATCATCATTTCATTTGTAAGATACTTCTTGATTCTTGCAAATTGCATTTATTATGAAATGATAATGGTCATTCCAAACTAACCATCACATTTTCCCTTAATTATTATTATTATTATTATTATTATTATTATTATTATTATTATTATTATTTCTCTCATATGAGAGATGGTGGCTATTATTCTCTCATTCTATCATGCTCTTTCTCTTTCTTGAAAAAGCTCTCCCTCTTCCTCTCTCTCAAAGCTTTAATCTTTCATGTGTTGAAAATCAAAAGCTCTTGAGACAAAACCATAAAAACTCATCTCTACTCTTTCTAGGGTTCTTTGTCTAGCAAACCAAGCATTCTAGTTACCTCTTGGTTGAGATAGGAGCTCAAGGTAGAGGCCCTCGGGTGGATCTATCATCGGCAAAGAGAAGACGAGGAGGAGGAGCCGTCTAAGCCACTACAAGGAGCAAGCAAGAAGGAGAACCACAACAAGAAGAGAAGGAGTTCAAGATCTAGGTATAACCATTCTACATAGTAGCTAGAACTTGTAGTTAGTATATTAGTTTTTGTTTAGCAAAGATCCATCATGGATGGTCCATGTTACCTTGTGAGAAAAATTTATTTTTTACCTATTCTGCCTCCCCGAAAGAACCGGGATGGGTAATGTGGACCTAACAGTGGTATTAGAGCCTAGCTAAATAACAACTAACTGTTTGCAAAGTGTTTAGAACTTCGATCCGGAAAAATCCCGAAAACACACCAAAATATTGTATTTTCTGTCGAATTTCAAAACTGGCCTAAAAATATTTCCACAGACATGAAAAATACAAGCAGGGTTTTCTGAGAAATCTGTAGAATTTTGGGCGCTTGAACCGTTCATTGGACCGCGGATCCGCGGCCGATCCAAGCGATCCGCCGCGGTTCCGCGGCCGAGTTAACTCGGTGGCGCGCCAAAATTCTTCTGGGGTTCTCTGTTGTGGTTTTGTGTATTCTGGGAATTTTTGTTTCTGCCCAGATTTGTCTGAGTACTGGATTTTACTTGGGGTAGATTCAAATACAGTTATTGATCAAAATTCTATAAACTTTAGCTAAATGGTTATATCTGTAATGTGATATATGCACTAAACGTCGACTAATCGCTATATTTCGATTAGTGGGGTTGTGCATATCTGTGATCTGTAATGTTGTTGGATTGTGTATATGAACTTGTTGGATTGTCGCGGATGAATACCCGGGGTTTGTGAGATGAGAGTTTATTTATCTTTCATTTGATGTAAATTGTAAATTGATGTAATATTATTTTTATAGCCGCACATGCGAGATGAGGTTGTAGCCGCCATTGTATATTATTTCTTTTACTGTTTTTGCTCCTAGGATAGACCCAAGGTGGGGTGCACAAACTACCGGTTATGTTGAAGTGCTGAGTGGCCTACTCACGTTGTTGAGGGAGGCTGCTTCAATTCGGGTATTTGGCGGGTAGTTTGCCGCACCCGTAGGGGTCTAGGGTGGGATTTAGCTATTCATCGCGACCGTGTAATCCGTATTTCATTGCAGGATCGAACGAAACGCAGATTCCTAGCATATCCAATGTGTTCATCTGTGATCTGGAATGGCTATCATTGCATCTGACGAATGTATAAATCTATATATGATATCTAGTAGACGTTGCTTATGTTTTGCATCCGCGCTAGTCCAGCCCACGCTCTGTCATTAGTCTAGTAACCTAACGGGTGATGACGGGGCCCCGTGGCGAATGCAGATGGCATAAGCGTACGTCATATTTTCGTTGTTTTCTGCAATGGTAGGATTAACTGATGGGACGCATTATATTAATGCAAAGAAAAACAAACCTAAAAGACGTTGTTGGAACAATTTTCAAAAAGCTGTTATTGCAAGGACGTTCTTTTTTGTTTTGCACAGAGATATTCGGTTATGAATGCCCAGCACCTCATTCGACGAGGCAAGGGTCGAGATCCCTTCATCGGGAGTGACCCTTTGGACAAAAGTTTGCGTCAGGGTAATAACTTCACTATATTCGATTATTCTTGCTTTGCATCGAGGTATTCAGTTTGGAATATCCTGCACCTCATTCGACGAGGAAAGAGCCGAAATCCCTTCACGGGGAGTGATCTCTTTAGCAAAAGTTTTCGCCACTATATTTTAAAAAAAAAGAGGCAATCAAGTTCTTTCAACGATATCATGTTCATTACGTTAACGGGTTTTCTGCCAAAAACCCAGTCGTAGCCCTCCGTCGTTTCGGATTGGTATTATTTAGTATTCGTGCTGCGTTTGTTGACCTCGTCAAGGCGTAGTGAACGGTAGCTAAGTGATATTTTTCTGTGCATTGCAAATGTGATTGGTTAGGACAGTCGTGCGGCCTTGTTGACCTAGTCAAGGGCACGTACGGATGGGTTTAATGTAATCAAGATAATGACGGGTAGAACTTGACTATCGGTTTATGGTTTGTTGACCTAGTCAAGTTCATAAATCGTTAGGGGCAAAAATCCACATCGGGAGTTTCTAAAGAAACTGAAACTTGCAGATTTAGCATACCTTCTGGAGTGTGGTGACTAGAATGGATTCTATCTAGGTCTTCACACAATGATAGTTGGATCCCGATCCTACTAATGAGTTGGATTACTCTCGGGAGATTATTTCACTTAACAATCAATGCTATAAAGCAAGTAGGTGTCTAGAACGGTATTAGCGGGGCTACGCCTCCAGGGAAAAGAGGTTATATAATTAAGGAACTTCGCGAAAGTGTTGGAAAACCTCCCTTGAAATACCGACACCAGCCTGGCTGAAAGGTTAAGCAAGTATTGTGATGCGCGATTAATCATGACTAGTTCTTCTTTTAAAGGTTTGAAGAAGAATTTGAGGAAACAGTGGGAGCCATCCTGGTTAGATAAATTAATAAACCAATCTAATCTTGCAAGAGCGCATGCTGAGTGTTTCTTTTCTCTCTCTCTCCAGGTAGCAACCATTTCACGCCCTAATCAAGATAATAAAATGTATCGCTTGACCGATCCGAATTCTTATTCGGGGCTGGGGAACGTCGGTTCGGCTCTAACTTATGACAACAGTCACAAGTATGAGCAAGGGAAAGAGGATTGTATGGATTCCAAGGATACCCAGTTGAAGAAGAAGCATAGTTTTGCATCTACTTCAGGTGTTCTTGTAATTGAGAACTGCTTTACGGTCATCCCTACCTCTTGGGTACTTGATACCGGATCAGGATCTCATATCTGTAATCTATTGTAGGGACTGATAAAAAGTAGGAAAGTTGTACCTGGTGATATGTCGCTCAGGGTAGCGAACGGAGCATAAGTTAATGCCGCAGCCGTCGGTGAATATCACCTAGTGTTGCCAAATGGCAATACTATGATTTTAAACGATTGCTACTATGTACCTTCCATGGTTTGCAACATAATATCAGTATCTTTACTTAATAAACATGGATATAACTTTGTTCTTGATAGAAATATCATGAACATTTACCTTCATAAGGTATTGGTTGCAGAAGGTACACTGTGTAATGGTATCTATGTTCTAAATCAGAATACAGTTCTCAATGTACAAAACACACGCAAGAGGAAGAGTTCAGATACGAATGAATCCTACTTGTGGAATTGTAGACTTGGTCATATCGGAGAGAAAAGGCTAAGTAAGTTGCATAAAGATGGACTCTTGAATACGTTCGAGTTTTCATCTTACGAAACTTGTCAGTTTTGTCTCAAAGGAAAGATGACCAAATCTCCGTTCACCGGATATGGAGAAAGAGCAACAGAGCTCTTGCGACTCATACACAGTGATGTATGTGGTCCGATGTCTATACATGCAAGGGGTGGGTTCTCGTACTTCATCACATTCACTGACGATCTCTCTAGGTTCAGATATGTGTATATGATGAAACACAAATCTAAAGCTTTTGAGAAATTCAAGGAATTCAGAAATGAAGTAGAGAACCAGACTGGCAAAAGTATCAAGATCCTCCGATCGGATAGGGGAGGGGAGTACTTAAGCACGAAATTCCTAGATTACTTAAAAGAGAATGGAATTCTCTCTCAGCTTACTCCTCCTTATACACCACAGCACAACGGTGTATCGGAGCGAAGGAATCGAACCCTATTGGATATGGTTCGCTCCATGATGAGTAGTGCCGAGTTGCCTCTTTCATTTTGGGGACATGCGCTTTTAACAGCAGCATATCTATTGAATGATGTTCCGTCTAAATCAGTGCCTAAGACTCCATTCGAGATATGGAATGGAAAAAGGCCATATCTTAAAAGATTTAAGATATGGGGTTGTCCGGCTTATGTTAAAAAGCATAAACCAGATAAGCCAGAGGCACGGTCAGTTTTATGTAAGTTTGTGGGATATCCAAAGAATGGTTATGGATATCTGTTCTACCACACCGAGGAACAGAAGGTGTTTGTTGCTCAGCATGCCGTTTTCTTAAAAACGGAGTTTCTTGCAAAAGAAATTAGTGGGAGCACGGTAGAATTGGAAGAAATTCAGCGACCACAAACTGAAACTGAAGATTTGACAGAACCTCAGGATTCAATAACCCCAGACGAACCTCAGCCACTCCGTAGATCTGGTAGGATTTCTCATTCGCCCGAGAGATACTACGGTTTTCTCATAGACGGGGATCGAGAAGATTGCATCTTGGAAGAAGATGACCCTACCAGTTTCAGGCAGGCCATTATCAGTAGGGACTCTGATAAGTGGCTGGATGCTATGCAATCCGAAATGGAGTCCATGTACACCAATAAAGTGTGGACCTTGGATATTGCTCCACCTGGGGTAAAACTCGTTGGATGAAAATGGATCTACAAAAGGAAACTTGGTGTAGATGGGCAGGTGGAAACCTATAAGGCTAGACTCGTTGTAAAAGGTTTTCGTCAAAGACCTGGTGTGGACTATGACGAAACTTTTTCTCCAGTGGCTATGCTCAAATCCATTCGGATCCTACTTGCCATTGCTGCCTTCCATGACTATGAAATCTGGCAGATGGACGTAAAAATGGCTTTTCTAAACGGCTGTTTGGAAGAGTGCGTTTACATGGATCAGCTAGAAGGTTTCGTAGACAGTGGGAGCAGTGGGAAGGTGTGCAAGTTGCTTAAATCCATTTATGGATTAAAGCAGGCATCGTGGAGCTGGAACATCTATTTTGATGATGCAATCAAGGAATTTGATTTCATCAAGAACGAAGATGAACCTTGTGTCTATAAGAAGATTGTAGGATGAACTGTCGTGTTCCTAGTCTTGTACGCGGACGACATTCTTTTGATAGGAAATGACATTCCTATGCTACAATCGGTCAAGCTATTCTTGTCACAACGGTTCTCCATGAAGGACTTCGGTGATGCCTCGTACATTCTGGGGATCAAGATCTACAGAGATAGATCTAAGAGACTACTAGGACTTTCGCAGTCTAGGTACATAGAGACCGTACTAAAGAGATTTAGTATGGAAGATTCCAAGCGCGGTAATATACCCGCATTGCACGGAATCACCCTCTCCAAGAAGATGTTTCCCAAGACTGACGAGGAGAGAGTTCGCATGAGCACTATACCCTACGCTTCGGCGGTAGGATCTATAAGGTATGCGATGCTATGTACAAGACCAGATGTAGCTTACGCGCTGAGCGTGGTGAGCCGGTATCAGTCAGACCCAGGTGAGGACCACTGGACGGCAGTGAAGAACATTCTCAAGTACCTGAGAAGGACTAAGGAGATGTTCCTGGTTTATGGTAATGGAGACCTCAGGGTCGAGTCCTTTACCGATTCAAGCTTCCAGAGTGACAAAGATGACAGCAAGTCTGTCTCGGGTTTTGTGTTTACTCTCAACGGAGGGGTGGTATGTTGGAGGAGTTCCAAACAGGATACCGTCGCAGACTCGACGATGAAGGCTGAATACATTGCTGCAAGCGATGCCGTAAAAGAGGTGGTCTGGATGAAGAAGTTCATTAGTGAACTTCAGGTGGTTCTATCCATTGTTGACCCAATACCATTGTATTGCGATAACAATGGGGCTATAGCTTTAGCGAAGGAACAAAGGTCCCATCAGAAATCCAGACACATCTTAAGGCGGTATCACCTGATCAGGGAGATCATTGATCGCCAGGAGAACGAGATACGGAGAGTGGACACAAAAGACAACACGGCGGATCCATTCACAAAGGCCCTCCCTCAAACACAGTTCGAACGACTTTTTGAGCTATTGGGTATGCGGTATGCCAGTAGCTGGCCTTAGTGCAGACGTTGGGTATGCGGTACTCCAATTACCGGCCTTTAGTGCAAGTGGGAGATTGTTGGATATGTATGCCCTAGAGGCCATTATTGTATAGTATTAGTTTGTATAATACATTTTGGAGGCTTGGGATATATATACGGGTTTACGACAGTCTTGCTCGATATAGTAGTATGCTACTTGGTTTGTTTCTATCTTGATATGTGTATATGTTTCTTTTAACATATCGCTAACAAACATATTGATGGAGCCCTTAGGATCTTTGCTTAACTACCGGCGTTGTGATGGCGATCACACTAGTGGGGGCTGGGTAGTCTATAAGCACATCCTTATTTTGGTCCCTAGTCGTAGGATTATCGAGACAGGGCATCGATACTCCATAGTAGACTGGTGCATACGCTTCTCGTCCCAGCAGGGGAGATGGTCTGTGCCACAGCCATCGGCGTTGCAAGATGCTTCTTGATTCTTGCAAATTGCATTTATTATGAAATGATAATGTTCATTCCAAACTAACCATCACATTTTCCCTTAATTATTATTATTATTATTATTTCTCTCATATGAGAGATGGTAGCTATTATTCTCTCATTCTATCATGCTCTTTCTCTCTCTTGAAAAAGCTCTCCCTCTTCCTCTCTCTCAAAGCTTTAATCTTTCATGTGTTGAAAATCAAAAGCTCTTGAGACAAAACCATCAAAACTCATCTCTACTCTTTCTAGGGTTCTTTGTCTAGCAAACCAAGCACTCTAGTTACCTCTTGGTTGAGGTAGGAGCTCAAGGTAGAGGCCCTCGGGTGGATCTATCTTCGGCAAAGAGAAAACAACGAGGAGGAGCCGTCTACGCCACTACAAGGAGCAAGCAAGAAGGAGAACCACAACAAGAAGAGAAGGAGTTCAAGATCTAGGTATAACCATTCTACATAGTAGCTAGAACTTGTAGTTAGTATGTTAGTTTTTGTTTAGCAAAGATCCATCATGGATGGTCCATGTTACCTTGTGAGAAAAATTTAATTTTTACCTATTCCGCCTCCCCGAAAGAACCGGGGTGGGTAACGTGGACCTAACAGTTTGTAGCATAGATATGCAATTGGTTAGGACAGTCGTACGGCCTTGTTGACTCCGTCAAGGGCTCGTGCGGGTGGGTTTAATGCAATCAAGATAATGATGGTTGAACTTGACTAGGACCTTTTGATTTGTCGACTTCGTCAAGGCCACTTGGGTCCTAGGGGTAAAAACACACATCTGGAGTTTCTAAAGAAACTGAAACTTGCCAAGTATGCACATACCTTCTGGAGTGTGATAACGTGAGTGGATTCCATCACGTTATCATGCGATGATAGTTGGATCCCGATTCCCACTGATGAGTTGGTTTACTCCTCGGGTGATCTCGACTAATTCTATTTTCAGGTTTGGAGGAGAATTTGAGGTTACAGTGGGAGACATCCTGATTAGATAAAGTGATTAACCATTCTGATCTTGGTTAGAGTGCACGCAGAGTGTTTCTTTTCTCTCTCTCTTTCGCAGCAACCATGACCCGACCCTTGACTATGACTCAGTGACCAAGTTAACCGAACTTTCTTAAAACACTGGCTTTTGAATTGTCTGAGTTGCATACATAATTACCACTCCTTCTTTTACCCTTTGTATTTCTCCAGAACACCCCGTATTACTACGAATATCCACTTCTATTAGATAAATCTATCGTATGGTTATATACGAACTCGAAGGAACTTGTTCCAAATTCAAGGATGGATTCTGGTTCTAGAGAGATTGAATAAGATTATTCGGTTGTCTTTTCCCTTCAACTTCTCTCAGGTTGTGAGGGCTCTTAGGATTAGGAGAGGGTACACCTATTGTGCTTATTGGATAGTCTTCTTCCAAAACATAGGCAGGTGCCGAAAGGTAGGGAATGAATAAAACTAATTAGCCTAAGTGTGGTGTACAGAAGGTAATAAGTAAAGACAAATAAAGGGATTAGAAAGAGGGCAAAGTAAATTGCGACTCCTATCATTCACGACCAAACCACATATTTCATCGCCACTTCACCTTTGTATTTCTCCAAAACACCCTATATTACTACTAACATCCACTTCCATTGGATAAATCCATCATATACGAACTCGAAGGAACTTGTTCCAGTTCGAAAATGGATTCTGGTTCAGGAGAAATAGGTATAAGGTTTATTTAGTTGTCTTTTATCTTTACCTTCTCTCAGATTGCGAGTGCTCTTAGAATTAGGACAGTACACCTATTACGCTTATTGGATAGTCTTCTTCCAAACCATAGGCTGGTGCCGAACGGTAGGGAAGGAAGAAAACCACTTAGCCTAAAGGGGTGTACAGAAGTTAATGAGTAAAGAAAAATAAAGAGATTTGGAGAGATGGAAAGGAAATATACAGTTACAGTTGTGAATCTGATAATGGAAGAGGTATTAATAGGAATACCCGGATACCCTTAGAAACATTTTCATGTTTCTGTTCCACTGTGCATTGTTAATTGAAAACTGATTTCCCAATTGGATCCTTACTCCAGGGTATGTATTTACCAGGTATGATTCTCACATCTGTATAGTTTTACAGATGATGAGTGGGAGTAAGTTATTAGGAATTAGGTGATTATCCTCATTATATCGGAATTCGTTGTAATTGGTGATATTTGAGGAAATCGCCTGGGTTTTTGCTGGACGGCAAATATTTGGTTTTGAATATCCGTTGTTATGCACCAATTTCAAATTGATATATCTGTACGTTTATTTTAATAAAGTGAGATATAAATTTTTGAAATCATGTCTATGACATTTACCTATATCAATTGATGATTAGGTAAGGAGTATTAAACAACGGTATAGTTCTTCATAACCATAGTACAGTTTTCAACCTATGACGCACAAAGTATGAGTTATTCAACTCAGGGGACTTATACAAAGTATTGTATGTTATCGAGCGTCCATTAGGACAGAGGGGTTGGTCCTTATACTATATTCTGTTTACTTGTGACTTCTCTAGTTTTAGACATGTGTTTCGTAGAAATACAAAGTCTAAGTTTTGAGAAGTTATAGGTACAAGAATAAAGTAAAGAACCGGGTGTCGCATGTATCGGGATTCTTTAAGGTGATCGAATATGTAGATACTTGTGTATGGTATTCAGTTGATAGTCATGGTTTTGAGAAACTTGTTTCTCTTTCAGGTTACTCATAATTGGATGCACTCCTAAGTTGAGTAATGCTGATCAGCCTCTCTCCATTTAGTTACCATGCACTGGAGACAGCTGCATGATTTGAATCTGGTTCCAATTAAATCAGTGCCTCTGTTTCTATATTGTATATAGAATGGATCATATCTTAACGATGTTAAGGTATATGGAGTTGTCCGTCTTATGCTTAGAACCAGACTCTGGATAACTCAAGGCACGTTTCTGTAATGACAGTTTGTGGGTTGACCCGGGCTATGATGAGGGTTGACTTTCTACCATCTGGAAGATCAATAGTGATATTGTTCTTGACTCGCCACAGTTTAGTAAAATGGACTTTTTCAGAAAACAGTAGTGGGAGTATGGTAGAACTGGAAGTGATTCCAGAACCGCAAATAATTACTGAAAATTTAATGAGGACCTAAAGATTCAATCAAGATTGACATTCCATTAGCTACTCCGCAGATATGGTGGGTAACCTCAGGCACTCGAGAGGTACTTTGGTATGCTTAAAGACGGTGACAGGGAGGTTCTTGTTTACCCAGACTTGCCATTCCTGCTATTCTAGACCATGAGACCTGGCATGAGGATGCCTATAGCGTCGTTCTAAACTAGCTTTAGAAGTGCACATATATATGACTCTGCTAGAGGGTTGTCGTAGTCAGTGGGAGCAGCGGAAGTATAGTGGACAAGTAGCTTATGTCTATTTATAGACTACAGCACATATAGCGAAGATAGATCATCTATTTTTGATGTGACAGTCATGGGCTTTGACTTCATCAGAATAGGGAATGGATCTGTTAAGAAGGTAGTAGGATATGATGTCCTGGTATATGGATGACATACACAGTGTAGGAAATGAAATTCCTATACTACGATCGGTTATACTGTGGTTGTCACACTGTGGTTTCTCCACGTAGGATATGAATATTATATTAGGCATTCTGGTTACTAGATCTATGGTTTTAGATCTAGATTTGGGAAATGTCCCAATCTGGGTACTTAGACGGTATTCTAAAGGTATTTAGAATGGATCACTCCTGGCATAGTGGTGTACCTGCAGGTGATGGAGTCACCCTCTCTAAAGGTGTCTTACAGACTAAAGGGGAGAGGGATGTGCATAATTGGCATATCACTTGCTTAGGCAATTGAGTCAATTATGAGATGTCAAGTACCACACTAGATGTTGTTTTTGCACAAGATGCAATCAGTTGATATATTGATCCAATCCTGGAGGAACGTTCGGAAGCAGTTTTAGAACATAAGTTGATGTTCTAAGGGTATAATAACGACAACCACCTTCGGGAGACGGTTATCATTCCAGGCTTCCAAGGTGACCTGGTTGACAGAGTGACTGTCAGAATTATAGATTTTCCCTCTGACGAGGGGCAGTAGTTTGGACAAGTGGTCCAAGCGGATATTGAGGGAGGCATGGCGCAGGACACTGATTAAATTCAATTGACGATACAGTCTAAGAAGTTTACTTTTTTTGGAGTTCATTTATGAACTAGGTCCCATCAGATATCCAGAAATATTCTAAGACATATATTACTCAATTCGGGAGATGGATTTCTCCGCGAACTTGAGATAAAGAGAGATATAGAAAGAAACATCCGAGCAGATCCACTAGCTGAGGCTGTTTCTCGAACGCAATAGTTTCACAAACAAGCTTTGTGAGACTAATCAGTAGAGAAGTTGGGTGTTCGGTATCACACGGGCTGTGAGTATGCGACATCACAATAATTAGCTTTAAGTGCAAGTGGGAGATTGTTGGATATAGTGCCCTCAAAGTCAATTATTGGATCGGAGGCACATGATTGCAATGATTGAGAGAGGACCTATACCGGTAGGACAGTCTTACTCGAGAGGATAATATGCTATCTGGTTTGTCTTTATCATCATGTACATGTTTTAAGTGACATTGCAGTTCACTGTTACACGTTGATAGAGAAAAGTATGCTATCTGGTTTATCTTTATCATCATGTACATGTTTTAGATGACCATACAGATCACTATTACACATTGATGAGCCCTTAAGATTCTTGCTTGACTACCAGCAGTATGATGGCGATCATATACGTGAGAGTTGGGTAGTCTACAAGCACATCCTTAAAGTGTCCCTAGTCGTGGGAGTTTCGAGACCGGGCATTAATACTCCGATAGTAGATTTGTGTATACGATCAAGACCCCGACGAGGGGCGGTGGCTGGTCTCACAAGCCATTGGTGTCAGTTGGTTCACCTAAGATGTATATAGGTGCTCATTGGGTTATAAGTACATCAGACGGACTCGCCGGGAACATGCTAGTTGGTGATATACCTAGCGTCAGATAGCAATAGTTCCCTAGTGACATGTGTACAGGTTAGTCTATCGACCTGGGATCGTCATTTGTCTCGTGTGAGTTCCCGCTGTGCTTTGATTACTACCCTACTATGGCTCAAAGGAGTCGTGCAAACAGGTTTTATTTGGGTACAGTCTCGAGCCAAATGGAGGCAGTGACCAGATCGGTAGGGATTCGTCTCTCCCGGTATTGGGGGTGAGATCGGACTATGTTTAGGAGAGCCATTACACGAAGTCTTTGGCCAAGGCAAGTGAGATTTACTGGTAGGTATTCCAGTAGTATCTCAGGGTGTTCTGGGCTACACTCCGACATGATTTGTACCTCTTTTGGGGGTCTGACATTTACCAGCCCCCTAGGCCCGACATGCGATGCTCATAGACGAACGGACCGGACTGTATGGATATTGTCACTGACAGCCTCAGTAAGGGTTTCTGGATGAGTTCACTCATCAGCTTCCCTTTTTGGTCAATACATGGGTAGCCGTTACGTACAGCTAGTACCACTGACATGCTTGTGGTTAAACCCACTGCTAGCGTATTGATGAGTCTTTAGAGTCCCCCACAGATAGTTTCCTAGTTTCGGGCGAAACGTTGTAGAGGCCGTATGGTTTTATGGCAGGGTTCGATCATATACGTGCACTTGTACACGGATCATGATCGGACGAATCATACTAGTGGGCTTTGGTTTAAGCCGGATCCTAGTATTAGAGTTTTTGGATTACTTTAGTCTCATTGCATTCGCATTCAATCGGAATGCGGATGCAGGTATGTATATACAGGTGATGGGTATCCTTGTGATCCGTCACGAGTTTACTTTAGATATTTCCATTCTCTTTTTGGATTAAACATCTTGGTTTAAATGTTTTGTGGTGGAAATTGTGAGTAGAAATCATCATGAAGAGCAATTAATATGGCATGTGCATGGGTGATGACTCATGGTCTTATTTTTTGTGCAATGTCAACATTTTTGATTGATTATTATGTTGAAATGATATGAGGAGAGAGAGTGGACAACCACTATGGCTTGGGCTTGCTCTTAGGAATTATAAAAAAGTGCTCTCATTTTTCATTCCAACACAATAATAAGTTCAGCTCTTCTTCTTCTTCTTCCTTCTCTAGCTCACAAGTTTCATCCATGGCTTCATCTTCAACCTCCATCTATACAATCTCATGAGTTAAGAATCAATGGATGCTTGAGACAAAGCTATCACACATATTATCTACCTCACCTTGGACATGTCGGCTAGCAAACTTCATGTCCGAGTTGCTTCGGTGTGAAGCGGGAGCCCATAAAAAGACTTCTTGATGTGGTGCCCTTTTCGACGAGGAGACCGGAGATCGGAAATGCTGTGAGGAGCTAGGGACAGTGGATAAAGACCGAAGGACACTGATCGATCGGTATAGCCATTCTAACTTCTTATAGATTGCTAGTTTAGCGTTAATGGTACGATCTGGGTGAAAGTCTGCTTTAGCACCAGTTTCATAAAAGTTTTTGTTTCTGCGTTTGGCCTCGGATTGACGGCCGGGGCGCTATCGTAGACTTACAGTTTCATGACCCACGACTTCTTCAAATTGACGCCGACTCCTGGCCTTTTCGAATATGGCCATTTCGCGTTCTTGATCATCCTTGCTCTTCTGATGGGCTTCGTTCAGCAGCAGGTCGATCATCTCATCAGACGGTTCTAAGGGTTTTGGCTTCGATCCTTCCCTCAGCTCCTTTATGCTGTCTTCTAACGCCGAGTGAGTTTCTTCGTTAGTTAATGCCGAATGAGAGATCATGTGGCAACTTGCCACATAATCTTCAGATTCTTCTAACGAGTCATCTCCGTCATTATCTCCGCTCTCAAGGATATTGTTAAGAAACTCTTGGAGTGTGACCGGGGTTCACGTCTTTTGGTTGTATTCCTCCAGCGCGTCAATATGATTTTGCAGGTCCGTGCGCTTGTCATCAGGCTTCACGGGCTTTTTGGTCTTCTTCTTCTTCTTTGAAGACTTTGACGGCTGGGAATGGGCGTTTTGACCATCATTACCAATTCTTGGCGTCGGGCGCGGCTTCAGCATTCCCTCAATGACCTCGGGTTCCAGTGGACTTTTCTACCTGATTACCGGGCATGTTTGGAGATCCTTCAGCATTCTTTTCGTTTTGGCTGAAAGTGCGACCTCCCATGGAGCTTCTTCTATAAAAGGGCACGATGCCCCTGGTGTGTCCACCCTTTCAAGAGCGTGCGGCTGGGGCGGGCTTACTTTCTAATTCTCGGACAATGTGAATTTGCCCTGTTGGTATTGGTCCTCAATCCAGCCTTTGAAGATGAAGCAATCTTCAATTGGATGGCCTACTACTCGGTGATAGGGGCAGTAATTGGGATTGTTGACATCACCAGGCTGCAATGGACGTATCGGATCCGGCAGATTGATGAGCCTGTTGCTTATCGCCAATTCGAACAGTCTCTTTGTTTTCTCCCGCGGAAACGAGTAAGGACGTCTTAACTTTTCGTTGAGGAATCGCTGTCTGTCCTTTTGGCGATCATCTAGTTTTGGACCAGTCGGCTGTTGCTGAGCATTGGCGATGAAGGTCGCTTTCCCTTTCCCCTTTTCATTCTGCAGCTCCGACTTTGAAGAGGAAGGCCTATGGCCCATCTGGTCCATTTGGGCCAGCTTGTCAATCAAGGTGTGGAAGGTGGTCGGCTTGAAGAACATTATGAATTGAGATATGGTCGCCTGCGGATCGAGGGTTCCCACAAACATGCCCATTGCAGGAGCCTCTTCTATGCGCTGTTTGCAGTTCGACCATAGGTTCCACCATCGTATCACATACTGAACCCATGTTTCTCCTGGCTTCACCCTGGCATTGATCAATGCCGTGATTGAGGTGCGTTCGCTAACGCTTTAGAAACGCTGGGTGAATAGCAATTCCATCTCCGCAAAAGTTTTGACAGAGTCGTTAGGAAGCTCTGAATACCATTCGAACGCCGTCTTCACCAAGCTGCTGACGAATTGGCGAAGCAGTAGCTTACCTCCAGTGTTGCCGCACAGAGCCCTAAACTGAGCGGCATGTTGATGGGGATTGCCTGTCCCTTTGTATACATGGAACTTAGGAATCATGTATCCTGGCGGGTACTTAATCTGATCATACCAGCTTGGATATGGTCGTCCAGTTCTGACGACTTGGCCAGCGGCTTTGTTCGCTTGATGAGCTCGTATCTGTTGAGCTATATAATCATCGAGCGCAGCTTTCGAGATTGTTTCCTCCTTTGCAGCTGAAAAGGTCGGAAGAGGGTTTGATGTCTCCCCTCTATCATCTTCAATTATTACTGGAGGATTTTCGGCTGGAGGGTTTGGCTGGATCATCATGCCCACCATATCTTGGAACAAAATGGCCATTTGTTTTATGATGGCCGCTTGTTTCGCAGCTTCTTTGTCTTTCTTCTCGAGGATTCTGCGGAGGAATTCGGCATCGGTTTCCTATTCCTGACGCTGCTCTGACGATGTTTCCGGGCTGTCTTTTGGCCCAGCGAGTGCGGCCATCTTCATTAGCATCTCTTGGAGCTTTTGCTGTTGTTGCTTCTGAGCCTTTGTCACAGACCGTGTGAGTGGTCGATGACCTGTGGAGATACGGCTATCCTCTTTTCCGGACGCCATGTAAATACTGTGCACTATCATTCCCTGAGGCTTGGAGCGTTTGGATTCAGCGCCCTTGAGATTTGTCGCAGACACAGGGATCTTCTCCGGCCTTCTCCTTTTATGGGCGGTCGAAGTTGAGGGGGCCATTGCAGCGGGCACCCATGTAGACGATACCTTCTGTGGCATGGCGACGAGATGGACTCCCTCCTTTCGACCTTTCATTTTCTTCTGTTGGCGGGAGTAGTCTTGGTTAATTACAGAGTCTTGGACTCGCCAGGCCCTGTGGATTTTAGTGGATAACCGCTGATGGGGCTGTTCCGGTTTTTCCTTTGTAACGTTCTCCACTGGTGGAGGAGATCTTTTTAGCACGGCGGTCGGAGAGTTCTTGCGCACCCTCTTGAGTGGTTCAAAGTTGTTCCCAGTTGGAACAGCAACATCATCTTCCACCGTTGGAGCTGGTGGGGTAAGTCCGGAAGGGAAACTGCCCCTAACTTTCCTCACTCGATGCCAGTGGTGACATCGATCATGTCTTGCAGACGGTACTGGCTCAGTTACGGGGGTGGCTTCATCATGCCCTCTATTCTGGTGAAGGGTTGATGTTGGTGCCAGCCTATCGAAAACAGATGTCCGCTGAGAAGAAACATCCAACCTGTCGAAGACTGACCCTTGGGCAGGGGAAGCAGCTTTGGTGACTTCGCCTGAAGCGGGAGTTGGAACGGACAGTCTTGTGAAGACCGATCCTTTAGCAGGAGAAGCCCCTTTTACGACTTCGTCTGTCAGAGTTGGAATGGCTATCCGTTTCGGGATAACTCCTTCGGGTATTGCAGGCTTCTTCACGGGCCCACTTGAGGTTTGGCCTAGTCTGTTAAAGACTGAGGCGTTGGACTTGGACGACCCGTTGAGAGGGGCCGTGGTGGTGGTAAGCCGATCAAAGACCGACTTCTTTGGAGCCTCCTGTGTCGGCATTGGAGCATTGAAGCTCATTGGCGGGAGCATGGTCTCGAAGAACAACCCAATGGTGGTTTCTGTCACCTATTCCACCGGCATTGCAAAAATGGAGGCCGTTTGTGGCTCGTAGGTTACACCTCCAGACGGGGCGAAGAGGGAGTTGTTGTTGCAGTTGGAAGCCATTTTCTCTGCACGGGAGAAAGACACCAAATCTTAGAACCTTGAATCTAAGGGCAACCATATTAAACCGCGATTCGTTCGCGAACATGACACACGAAGTGTGGAGTGGAAAGAGGAAAAGGTCCCACCGGGCGTGCCAGAATCTGTTCGCCGCCGAAAGACGCGACCGGTACGTTGGGACGTCCGGCCTGAATTTTGGGGGGCAGATGCTATTTGGTTTTATCCGTCCACCTCTCCAAAGATGCCAAGCTGATTTATGGCACCGTGTATCGGAGGTTTAGACGGATGCGGCCGTTGTAGCAGACTTCGTCAGATTCCCCCTCGTTTATGAGGGGTTTTTGATCATGGGGACGCTCTTCCCTGCAGGCGCAAGTCCCTGCAGTTAATTACGCTACCGCATAGCGGTAACCACCTTCTCTTTCTCCGGATAGTCACTTTGTGTCATGTGTATTTGTTTTATTTTTGGTTGCTCGTGGATTGTATACGGAGACTAATTTATGTTGTCGCCCGTAGGGCATGGATTAGTCCAAATCCGTATTTTCTTAGATTTGGGTTTGGGTTGGTTTAAGGATCGTTAATCTTGTTTTAGATTAAGATCAACTTAAATGCTTGTTAAGGATACGTTAGTCTAATTTTAGACTAAGATCTACTTCACATGATTTTGGGATCATTCAGACCCAACAAAAGAGCATTTGAGCTCTATTGTTTTAGTTTAAGGACATTACGGTCTGTTGTTAGTTTAAGGACGTTTCGGTCCGTTGTAGTTTAAGGACGTTGCGGTCCATAAGTTTTAAGGACATCGTAGTCTATGGAGTTTAAGGACTTCATAGTCCATGTTTAAAGATGTCGTAGTCTGTAGGGTTTAAAGGCATCATAGTCTGCAGGGTTTAAAGACGTCATAGTCTGTGGGGTTCTGGTTTAGCCAATTTTGGGATGCACCAAAAGTTATTGGTTATTGGGACCCTCCACCTCTTTGAAGACATTGAAGAATTACAACGACATGTATCAGAGGTGTGGAGAGATGTACCCTTGAACTAGTGAATATTCATCAAAGATTTGATAATCTTGTTTGGGACTGAGTCCAATAAAGAGCGCATGGGCTCAGTTGATTATGAGTTTGGCCAACTTGGGCTGAGCCAACCGAGTCTCTGTCATTTCTTTTTTTTTTTTATAAAGTGTTAGACCCTTGTTAGGACATAGTCCATTCTCTGTGTATGTACCACTAAACATTTATTGGGGTACTGACACCCACTTTCTTTTTTTTTTTTGTTTTTTTATTGAGTGTTGAACACTCTTTATAGCGCTGGAGCTTTATTTACAGAGCGCTTTGTAATTCTTTAGCGCCCACGTGAGGAGCACGTGGAGCGCTTGGCGCTGAGCGCCAGACTGGGAGCGCTATGGCGCTTCTTATAAAAGGGTGCCCACATGAGGAGCACATGGAGCGCTAAGACGCTTCTTATAAAATAGTACCCACGTGAGGAGCACGTGGTGCGTTGAGCGCCAGACTTGAAGCACTAAGGCGCTTCTTATAAAATAGCGCCCACGTGAGGAGCACGTGGTGCGCTTGGCACTGAGCGCCAGACTTGGAGCGCTAAGGTGCTTCTTCTGAGATAGTGCCCACGTGAGAGGTACGTGGAGTGCTTAGCGCTGAGTGCTAGGTTTGGAGCGTTGGAGCACTAAAGCGCTTCCTTTATAATAGCACCCACGTGAGAAGCACGTAGCGCGCTTGGTGCTGAGCGTCAGGCTTAGAGCGCTGGAGCACTAAAGCACTTCCTTTAGAATAGCACCCACATGAGGAGCACGTAGCGTGCTTGGCGTTGAGCACCAGGCTTGGAGCGCTGGAGCACTAAAGCGCTTCTTTTAGAATAGCACCCACATGAGGAGCACGCGGCGCGCTTGGCACTGAGTGCCAGGCTTGGAGCGCTGGAATGCTTCTTTTAGAATAGCACCCACCTGAGGAGTACGTGGCACGCTTGGCGCTGAGAGCCAGGTTTAGAGCACTGGAGCGCTAAAGCGCTTCTTTTAGAATAGCGCCTACGTGAGGTGCATTTGGTGCGCTTGGCGCTGAGCGCTAGGCTTAGAGCGCTAAAGCTCCTCTTTTTAAATTGGAGCGCTAAGGCTCATCTTTAGCAGCTCTGATCAGTTCTGTGCTCTGAGAATTAAATTCTCAGTTTATAAGAGACTTTGTCTCATGGATCCAAGAACTGAGTTCTTTCTTTTTTATAAGGAGATGCTATGATCTCTTTGTTTTTGCGAAAGCTTTGTCTTATGGATCTGTGATCTAAAAAAAAGAACTCAGTTCTTATGATGGGAAAGTTAAACTCTCAAAAATCCAGAAGTTTATGATCTCACTTCTTCTTATTTACCTTGAAGAAAATTTCTTCTTCTTAGAGCTTGCTCTTCTCTTTTTCTTTTTTGAGAACTTCAAACTTATGGGGAGTTCTTCTGTGCTAATGATCTCGATCCTCTGATGCCCCAGACTTGAAGTCTTGGGTCTTTTATATAGTGGAAGCAAGTTTGTTAATTTGGTTAAAGAGATCTTTCATTGAAAGATCTCTGATTGATTAGGGGATTTTATCCCCCGTTGGATCTTTGATCCTATGGCTTCTGTTTCACAGAAGATTTTTCTCATTATATTAAGAAGATTGGAATTTTTTTCCCAAACAGAGATTATTCTGTAATCTTAATGATTTTATTAATCACCATTGGATCTTTGATCCAACGGTGCGCTGTTTTACAGAAGGCAATCTTTCCTGTTTAGGAAGATTCAAGGAATATTTCCTCAGCCGAATTTGATTTTGAGTTTTGATGATTTATCATCTTCGTTGGATCTTTGATCCAACAGTAGAGAACATTTAGTTCTGGCTTCAGCGCTCTCGTGCTTTGCACGTGATGCGTTGTCACAGAGTCTTTGACTCTTAGCACTTGGCGCTCAGCGCTCTCGTGCTTTGCACGTGATGCGCTGCCTCAGAGTCTTTGACTCTTTAGCGCCGGCGCTCTTTGCGCTCTCGTGCTTTGCACGTAAGGCGCTTCCTCAGACTCTTTGACTGTTTAGCGCTGGCGCTCAGTGCTCTCATGCTTTGCACGTGATGTGCTACCTCAGAGTCTTTGACTTTTTAGCGCCGGCGCTCTCAGCGCTCTCGTGCTTTGCACGTAAGGTGCTGCCTCAGAGTCTTTGACTCTTTAGCGCTGGCGCTCAGCGCTCTCGTGCTTTGCACGTGATGCGCTGCCTCAGAGTCTTTGACTCTTTAGTGTTGGCGCTCTTGCCGCTCAGCGCTCTCGTGCTTTGCACATGAGGCGCTGCCTCAGTTCAAATTTTGAATTTTGAATAGAGCTTTGCTCTTAATTGGGGAAACAACCGTTACTATACACCAAGAACATCTCTTTAGTCCTTCTCAAGTACTTAAGAATATTCTTCACAGCTGTCCAGTGACTCTCTCCTGGATCTGCTTGATACCTACTCACTACACTTAGTGAGTATGCTACATTGGGTCTGGTACATAACATCGCGTACATGATAGAGCCTACTGTTGAAGCATAGGGTATCCCTTGCATGCGAGCTCTCTCCAAATCAGTCTTGTGAGAAATCTCTTTAGAGAGAGTGAGTCCTGTGATCGTGGGTAAATTCCCATGCTTGGATTCTTTCATACTAAAGCTCTTTAGTATGGTGTCAATGTACCTGGATTAAGACAATCCTAGTATCCTTTTAGATCTATCTCTATAGATCTTAATCCCCAAGATGTAGGAGGCATCACCTAGATCTTTCATTGATGATCTTTGTGATAAGAAGAGCTTGACCGAGTGCAGCATAGGAACATCATTTTCTATCAAGAGTATATCATCCACGTACAATACGAGGAAGACAACCTTACTCTCTGCCACCTTCTTGTATATACAAGGTTCATCTACGTACTTGTGAAGTCAAAATCTTTGACTAAAAAATCAAAACAGATGTTCCAACTCCGCGATGCCTGCTTTAACCCATAGATGGATTTAAGCAGCTTGCATACCTTTCCGTTGCTCACACTGTCCACGAAGCCCTCTGGCTGAGTCATGTACACGCACTCTTCTAAATCACCATTTAGAAAGGCGGTCTTAACATCCATTTGCCAGATTTCGTAGTCATGGTATGCAGCAATGGCAAGTAGGATTCGGATGGACTTAAGCATAGCCATTGGAGAAAAGGTTTCATCAAAATCCACACCTGGTCGTTGACGAAAACCTTTTGCAACAAGTCTAGCTTTGAAAGTCTCAACTTTTCCATCTACACCAAGTTTCATCTTAAAGATCCATTTGCTCCCAATAGGTTTTATCCCTTCAGGAACAACTTCCAAAGTCCATACTTTGTTGGTGTACATGGATTCCATCTCAGATCGCATTGCATCCAACCATTTCACAGAGTCCCCACTCGTGATAGCTTACTCGAAGCTAGTTGGGTCATCATTTTCCATGATGCAATCCTCGCTCCCACCATCAATGAGAAAACCGTAGTATCTCTCACGTGGATGAGAAGCCCTACTAATTCGGCGGAGAGGCTGAGGTTCGTTGGGAACTATCGAATCATCTGGTTCTACCAAATCTTCTGTCATAGTTTGTATAGGTGGAATCTCTTCCAGTTCTACCTCCTTACCACTAATTTCTTTTTCAAGAAATTCCTTTTCTAAAAAGGCGGCATGTCGAAAAACAAACACCTTTTGTTCCTCGGTGTGGTAGAAGATATACCCTCGCGAATGTTTGGGATATCCTGTAAACTTACACAGAAAAGACCTTGCCTCGAGTTTGTCTGGATTTTGTATTTTTATATATGCCGGACAACTCCATATCTTAACATAATTAATATATGGTCTCTTTCCTTTCCATATCTCATATGGAGTAGTTAGCACAGATTTGGTGGGAACCATGTTCAATAGGTCTGCAGCTGTCTCCAGTGCATATCCCTAAAAGGAAATAGGCAACTCAGCGGTGCTCATCATAGAGTGCACCATATCCAATAGGGTGCGATTCCTCCGCTCTGATACACCGTTGTGCTGTGGTGTATACGGAGGAGTAAGCTGAGAGAGAATCCCATTCTCTTTTAGATAGTCACGGAATTCTATGCTCAAGTATTCTCCTCCCCGATCAGATCATAGGATTTTAATACTTTTACCTGTCTGGTTCTCAGCTTCATGCTTATATTCTTTGAATTTCTCAAAAGCTGCAGACTTGTGTTTCAACAGGAACACATGTCCGTATCTTGAGAGATCGTCAGTGAATGTAATGAAGTATGAGAAACCATTCCTGGCATGTGTAGACATAGGACCACACACATCACTATGTACCAGTCCCAAGAGTTCCATAACTCTTTCTCCGTGTCCTGTAAACGGAGTTTTAGTCATTTTGCCTTTGAGACATGACTGGCAAGCTTCATAAGATGATAGTTCGAACAGATTCAAATATCCTTCCTTAGACAACATAGCTAGTCGTGTCGCATTGATATGACCTAGTCTACAATGCCACAAGAAGGATTCGTTCATTTCTGAACTCTTTCTCTTGTGTGTGTTTTGTACATTAAGAACTGTGGTTTGATTTAGAACGTATATTCCATTATTTAACGAGCCTGCTCCAATCAACTTTTGATTCAGAAAGATGTTCATAATATTATCATGTACTACAAAATTATTGCAGGGTTGCTTAGGTCGGCAGCAAGATTTCGGGAGGTATCGTCTATGCCATTTCAAAAAATTTGCTGTCCTAGCTAACCCTAACCCTAGAATCTTAACTAGAAATTTAGACGAAACAACAATGCAAACAACTTTACATCTAAGTGAATGAGGAATACAATCTTTGTAGACTGGTCCTTCACTTCTAAAGCTCCGTGTAGTAGTCCCTTCGCTCCAAGTAGTGAACACCCGAACTCTAGTAAGGGTTCACATGAAGAAATGAACAAGCTTGCTCGAAATCTTCGAGGCCGAAGATGATCCACATCGAGGAGACTCAAGCTTATGCTACCTCTTCACTAATTGTAGATTAGTGAAGCAAACACCCTAAACTAAATGGCTAATAGTAGAGGATGATGAAATAGGAAATGGGCCCACTTTAGATTGTTGGAGATAGTGCCCTCAGAGTCAATTATTAGGTCACAGGTACGTGATTGCAATGATTGATGGAGGACCTATCCCGGTAAAACAGTCTTACTCGAGATGGTAGTATGCTATCTGGTTTGCCTTTATCATCGTGTACTGCTTTAGGTGACCTGACAAGTCGCTATTAAACGTTGATAGAGCCCCTAGGATTCTTGCTTGACCACCAGCAGTATGAGGGCGATCATATACGTGGGAGCTGGCAGTCTATAAGCATATCCTTAAATGGTCCCTAGTCGTGTGAGTTTCGAGACAGGGCATCGATACTCCAGAGTAGACTAGTGTATACAGTCGAGACCCCGACGAGGGGCGGTGGCCGGTCTCACAAGCCACTGGTGTCAGTTGGATCACCTAAGATGTATACAGGTGCTCATTGGGTTATGAGTACACCGGATAGGACTCGCCGGGAACATGCTAGTTGGTCATATACCAGACGTCAGATGGCAGTTCCCTGGTGACATGTATACAGGTTAGTTCATCGACCTGGGGATCGTCATTTGTCTTGTGTGAGTTCCCACTGTACTTTGATTACTACCCTACCACGGCTCAAAGGAGTCGTGCAAACAGGTTTTAGTTGGGTACAGTCCCGAGCCACATGGAGGCAGTGAGCGTATCTTCAGGGGTTCGTCTCTCCCGGTATTGGGGGTGAGGTCGTGCTGTGTCTAGGAGAGCCATTACACGAAGCCCTCGGCCGAGACAAGGAGATTTACTGGTAGGTATTCCAGTAGTATCTCAGGGTGTTCTGGGCTAGACTCCGACACGACTTGTACCGCTTTTGGGGGTCTGACTTTTACCAACCCCCTAGGCCCACCATGCGATACTCATAGACGAACGGACCGGACTGTACGGATATTGTCACTGACAGGCTCAGTAGGGTTGTCAGGCTGAGTTCGCTCACAGACGTCCCTTTTAGTCAATACCTGGTAGCCCGTTACGTATTGGCTTATACCTTTGACGTGCTAGTGGTTAAATCCACAACCAAGGTGTTGACGAGTCTTTAGAGTCCCCCACATTCAGTTACTCAGCTTTCGGGCGAAAAGTTGTAGAGGCCGTATGGAGATATGGCAAGGTCCGATCAGATACGTGTGGTATTGCACGGATCAGGATCGGACAGTTTGTACTACAGGCCGTATGGATATATGGCAGGGTTCGATCAGATACGTGCGGTATTGCATGGATCGGGATCGAACGGATAATACTAGCCGGCTTTGGTTTAAGCCGGATCCTAATTTAGTACAGTGTAGATTTTGTCTCATTGCAGTTGTAGTTCGGTCGGAATACAAATGCAGGTGTGTATGCACAGTATCGGGGTTTTCCTGTAATTTATTACGGGACCAGTTTTCTGGAGTTGCCAGTTTGCTTTCTGTTTCGGCCAATTTCCTTTGTATCGTTCATTGGCCGAAGATTGGAGGAGGAGGGCTTATTTGCATTGCTGCAAATAAGTATTTGTGGAGGGGTTCTTTGCATATTCTTGTGTTATGACTTTAGCACCATACCTTGACTTCTTGACTTCATGTTTGTTCATGATGGCTTGAACATTTGGAGTCATCATGGTTGATTTGGAGTGTTGGTTTTTGTTTGTGATGATATTGTTTTAATCATCACTCATTATTCATGCTTGCAGGATAGCTCACCCACTCCCTTGACTTTTCCTTGATTTTCACTCCATTCTCACCCTTCACATTGGCTTGGGCCGGCCACTATTGGGGAGGGGATTTGATTCATTTTGGTGTGGCAATTTTTGGTTCTCATGGTGCTAAGAAAAGCTCTCTAGTTCATCTCAAAAAATCAATTCCTCCACCATCTCAAAAGGCAACATCCAAAACCCAAAATGAGACACAAACTTCCACACTATATTCTACAGCAAATCTTGGGCACGTCGACTAGCCAGCTTCGTGCCCGAGTTGCCTCGGCATTGAGGTGGGAGCCCGTAAAAGAAGTAGGCGATGTGGTGCACTTCCGGCGATGAGGTGGAGACAGGACATTCCGCGGGAGATCGGGACGACGGGGAGAAGACCGGAGGACTCGGATCTGTCAGTATATCTCTCTTCCCCATCTTGTAGTTAGCTAGGACTAATTAATGGTTCGATCCGGGTATTAGTGCGCGGCGGTTTGCCAGTTCAAATAAAATTTAAAGTTTATCACCGCTTCCGCATTTGTTCGTCGGATTGACGGCCGGGGCGCCGCCGTGCACTTACAGTGGTATCAGAGCCTCGCCATTAACTTAGTCTAGCTTGCCTTAATGTGTTTTTCAGTTCCGATCGATCAAATGTTCCAAAACCCGTTTTTTCTTCACAACAGTTTTCTGTTGAAATTTTTTGGTCCGAAAATTTTTTCAGGTTGTAAAATACTGATGTGCTGGAAGTCATAAAGCTACTGTAGAAATTCGACAGGGTGAGTCCACAGTGGAAGCGCGGAACCGCGGCCAAACCCCCCTTTGGGCCGCGGTTCCGCTGCACACTGTTGGGTTCCCTGCACTAAATTTCTACAGTATCTTTCTGGGGTTAAAATTGGGGTTTTGGAATATTAATATTGGGCCCAGAATTTCCTGATCTGCTACAGTAATGCTTGGGGGCCCACTTGTTAAAATTTGATTGATTGGATATTTTAAACACATTATTTCACAGTATTTACATTATATCTGCGACCGTGAATGTCACTCGATCGGTAAATCCTGTCTAACTGCTATAGCCCGGTTGGACGGATTTGCGAACGTGACTTTCACGTTGATGTTCTGTTTTTGCTATGATGTTGCGGATGGGTCGTGGGGATAGCCTGGATGCAATGCTAGTACAGTTGTGGTTGTATTATGTACATTTGATATTGCGGGGCGAGCGTCCGACATGTGGACAGCCGTCACTGCCTGTTTGTATTATTATTTTGGGGCACGACCAGGTTGCGGTCGATGTACCCGTTGTATGTATATTTTACTTTCTGTACTAGGATTACCCCGCGGAGGGGTGCACGGATAGCCGGGTTCTAGAGGGCAACAAGCCCGCATCTCATGGCATTGAGATGGAGGGGGCTTCACTCTAGGATTGGCGGGTTATTCGCCGCACTCGTAGGGGGTACAGGTTGACCCAGGAGGGGTGCCCAAGTTACCGGATTCCGTGAAGTGCTGGGTGGTCCATTCACGTTGCTGAAGGGGGCTGCATCGCTTCAGGTTTTGGCGGGTAACTTGCCGCGCTCGTAGGGGTCTAGGATTTTATTGCACAGGCTATTCACACGACCAGGGGAACGTCGGGTTTCAGTAGTGGCTCTGTGAAACCCGGGGATCCCAGATATCTGTATTGTTTCTGTGATGCTGTACATTTTCTGTGATGTTGCATTTTTTATCACGCCTTGAGCGAAATATTATATATTGGTATATATATTAGTAGATGTTGTATATGTTTTGCATCCGCGCTAGTCCAGTCCCCGCTCTGTCGTTAGTTAGCTAACCTAACGGGTAATGACGGGACCCAGTGGCGAATGCGGATGGCATATACGTACATCAGTATATTTTCGTTCTTTTTGGTGTGATCAATTGATGGGACTGCATTGATTCGGATCAATGCAAGTTAAAACAAACCTAATCTGATGTTGTTGGAACAACTTTTCAAAAGCTGTTATTGCAAAGATGTTCACTTTTGTTTTGCATCGTGGTATTCAGTTGGAATATCCTGCTCCTCAGTCGACGAGGCAAGGGCCGAGATCCCTTCACCGGGAGTGACCCCTTGGACAAAAAGTTTGCGTCAGGGCAATGACTTCACTATAGCCGATTACTTTTGCTTTGCACCGTGGTATTCAGTTGGAATATCCTGCACCTCATTCTACGGGGAAAGAGCCGAGATCCCTTCACCGGGAGTGACCTCTTTAGCAAAGGTTTTCGTCACTATATTTTTAAAAGCTATCCGTTCCTTCGACGATATCAAGTTCATTACGTTAAAGGTTTTCGCCAGAAACCATTCATAGCCCTCCGTCGTTTCATATGGGTAGTCAATAGTATTCAAGCTGTGTTTGTTGGCCAAAGTCAAGGCACAGTGTTTGGTAGCTATGGGTTATTCATATGTAGCATAGATAGATGCGTTGGTTTGGACAGTCGTATAGCCTTGTTGGCCAAAGTCAAGGGCTTGTGCGGGTGGATTCGAATCAACCTGGAGAATGACGGGTAGAACTTGACATGTGACTTATGATTTGTTGGCCAAAGTCAAGGTCATAAGAGCATGGGGCAGAAATCACATCGGGAGTTTCAAAAGAACTGAAACTTGCCAGATATGCGCATACCTTCTGGAGTGTGATGACGTGAGCGGATTCCGTCACGTTATCATGCGATGAGAGTTGGATTCCGATTCCCACTGATGAGTTGGTTTACTCCTCGGGTGACCCCGACTAATTCTTCTTTCAGGTTTGGAGGAGAATTTGAGGTACAGTGGGAGGTTTCCAGATTAGATAAATTGGTAACCATTCTGATCTAGGTTAGAGTGCACACTGAGTGTTTCTTTTCTCTCTCTTTGGCAGCGACCATTGACCCGACCTCAAGACTATGACTCAGTGACCAAGTTGACCGAACCTTCTTAAACACTGGCTTTTGGATTGTCAGAGTTGCAAACCTCATTGCCACTCCTACTTTTACCCTTTTCTCCAGGACACCCCGTATTACTACGAACGTCCACTTCCATTGGACAAAAACCATCGTATGGTTAGATACGAACTCGAAGGAATTTATTCGAGGATGGTTTCCGGTTCTGGATAAAACGGATAGGATTATTCAGTTGTCTTTTCCTTTTACCTTCTCTCAAGTTGTGAGTACTCCTTGGTTTAGGAGATAGTACACCTATTACGCAAATTAGATAGTCTTCTTCCAAACCATAGGCAGGTGCCGACCGGTAGGGAATGAAGAAAACCAATTAGCCTAACGATGGTGTACAGAAGGTATTAAGTTCAGAAAAAGCAAGGGATTAGTAAGAGGGCAAAGTAAACTGCGACTGCTATTCATGACCAAACCAAGTATTCCTTCGCCAATCCTAAATCACCTTTGTATTTCTCCAGGACACTCCGTATCACTACGAAGATCCACCGTTTATTGGATACTCCATCGTATGGTTATATACGAACTCGAAAGGAACTTGTTCCAGTTCGGGGATGGATTCTGGTTCAGGAGAAATAGGAATAAGATTTATTCAGGTGTCTTTTATCTTCACCTTCTCTCGCATTGCGAGTGTTCCTAGGATTATGACAGTACACCCATTATGCTTTTTGGATAGTCTTCTTCTAAACCATAGGCTGGTGCCGAACGGTAGGGAAGGAAGAAAACCATTTGGTCTAAAGGGGTGTGCAGAAAGTAAAGACTAAAGACAAATGAAGGGATTTGGAGAGGTGGCAAAGAATTACACGGTTACAGTTGTGAATCTGGATAATGGAAGATGCATTACTAGGAATACCGGAATACCCCATCGAAACGTTTCAATATTTCAGTCTCACTGTGTACTGTTAAAGGAAAACTGATTTCCCGATAAGATACTTACTCCAGGGTATGTATTTACTAGGTATGATTCTCATATCTGTATGGTTTTACAGATGATGAGTGGGAGTAAGTTATTGGGAATTGGGTGATCATCCTCATTATATCGGGATTTGTTGTAATCACTGATATTTGAGGAAGTCACCTGGGTTGTTTGCCGGACGGCAAATATTTGGTTTTGAATATCCGCTGTTATACACCAATTTCAAATTGATATATCTGTACGTCTATTTTCATAGAGTGAGATATACCTTTCTGAAATTATGTCTACGACATTTACCTATATCAGTGGATGGTTAGGTAAGGAGCATTAAACATCGGTGTAATTCTTCTTAACCATAAGTACAGTTTTCAACCTACGACACACGGTAAATGAGTTATCAGACTCAAGGGAATTATACAGAGTATTGTATGTTGTCCAGGGTCCATCAGGACAGAGGGGTTGGTCCTCGTACTATATTCGGTTTATTTATGACTTCTTTAGTTTTTAGACAGGTGTTTCGTAGAAACACAGGGTCCGAATTTTGAGAAGTTATAGGTATTTGAATAAAGTAGAGAACCAGGTATTGCAAGTATCGGGATTCTTCAAAGTGATCGAAGATGTAGATACTTGAGTATGGTATTCAGTTGATAGTAATGATTAAGAGATCTTGTTTCTCTTTTCAGGTTACTCATAATTGGAAATGCTCCTAAGTTGTGTAACACTGATCGACCTCCTTCCATTTAGTTGACATGCACTGGAGACAGTTGCATAATTTGGATCTGGTTCAGTTAAATCAGTGCCTCTGGTCCTATATGGGATATAGAACAGTTCGTATCTTAACGTTGTTAAGGTACGGGGAGTTGTCCAGCTTATGATTAAAACCAGACTCTGGATAACTCAAGGCACGTTTCTGTAATGGCTGTTTGTGGGTTGACCCAGGCTATGACGAGGGTTTACTTTCTACCATAAGGATGAACAATAGCAATATTGTTCTAGACTCGCCACAGTTATATTAAAAATGGATTTTTTCAGAAAAAAATAGTAGTGGGAGTATGGTAGAACTGGAAGTGATTCCAGAACCACAAACGATTACTGAAGATTTGATAAGGAACCTAAAGATTCAATCTGGATTGACATTCCATTGGCCACTCCGCAGATAAGGTGGGTAACTTCAGGCACCCGAGAGGTACTATGGTAGCCTCAAGGACGGTGACAGGGAAGTTCTTGTTTACCCACAATTACCATTGCTGTTGTTCCAGGTTGCGAGACCCGGCGGGAGGATGAGTATAGCGTCGTTCTAAACTAGTTTTAGAAGTGTACGTCTATATGACTCTGCCAGAGGGTTGTCGTAGTCAGTGGGAGCAGCGGAAGCATTGGTGGACAGGTAGCTTATGTCTATTTATAGACTAAAGCAGATGTGGCGGAGATAGATCATCTATTTCTGACGTGACAGTCATAGGTTTGACTTCATCAGAATAGGGGATGGATCTGTTGAGAAGGTAGTAGGGTGTGATATCCTGGTATTTGGATGACATACACAGAGTAGGAAAGGAAACTCCTATACTACAATCGGTTATACTTTGGTCGTCACACAGTGGTTTCCCCACATGGGACTTGGATATTATATCAGACATACTGGTTACTAGATCTATGGCTTTAGATCTAGATTTGGGTGGTTTCCCAATCAGGGTACTCAGACAGCATTCTAAGAGTATTTAGAATGGACGACTCCTGGCACGGTATTGTACCTGCAGGTGATGGAGTCACCCTCTCTAAAGGGGTCTTACAGACTAAAGGGGAGAGGGATGTGCATGATTGGCAGATCACTTGTTTAGGCAATTGAGTCAATCATGAGATGTCAAGTACCACACCAGATGTTGTTCTTGCACTAGATGCAATAAGTTGGCATTGATCCAATCCTGGAGAAACAGTCGGAAGCAGTTTTAGAACATAAGTGGATGTTCTAGGGATATGATAACGACAGCCTCATTCGGGAGACGGTTATCATTCCAGGCTTCCAAGGTGACCTGGATGACAAGGAGGTTGTCAGAGTTATAGTTTTCCTTCTGATGAGGGGCAGTATTTTGGACAGGTGGTCCAAGGCAATACTGAGGGTGGCATGGCGCAGGATACTGATTAAGTTCAGTTGATGATACAGTCTAAGAAGTTTGGATTTGGAGTTCATTTATGAGCTATGTCCCATCAGACATCCAGACACATTCTAAGACAGGTATTGCTCATTTCGGGAGATGGCTTTCTCTGCGAACTTGAGATATAGAGAGACACAGAAAGAAACAACAAAGCGGATCCACTCACCGAGGCTATTCCTCGAACGCAATAGTTTCGCAAACGAGCTTTGTGAGACTGACTAGTAGAGGAGTTGGGTGTTCGGTATCACACGGGCTGTGAGTATGCGACATCGCAATAATTAGCCTTGAGTGCAAGTGGGAGATTGTTGGAGATAGTGCCCTCAGAGTCAATTATTAGGTCACAGGTATGTGATTGCAATGATTGATGGAGGACCTATCCCGGTAAAACAGTCTTACTCGAGATGGTAGTATGCTATCTGGTTTGCCTTTATCATCGTGTACTGCTTTAGGTGACCTGACAAGTTGCTATTACACGTTGATAGAGCCCCTAGGATTCTTGCTTGACCACCAGCAGTATGAGGGCGATCATATACGTGGGAGCTGGCAGTCTATAAGCATATCCTTAAGTGGTCCCTAGTCGTGTGAGTTTCGAGACAGGGCATCGATACTCCAGAGTAGACTAGTGTATACAGTCGAGACCCCGACGAGGGGCGGTGGCCGGTCTCACAGGCTACTGGTGTCAGTTGGATCACCTAAGATGTATACAGGTGCTCATTGGGTTATGAGTACACCGGACAGGACTCGCCGGGAACATGCTAGTTGGTCATATACCAGACGTCAGATAGCAGTTCCCTGGTGACATGTGTACAAGTTAGTTCATCGACCTGGGGATCGTCATTTGTCTTGTGTGAGTTCCCACTGTACTTTGATTACTACCCTAACACGGCTCAAAGGAGTCGTGCAAACAGGTTTTAGTTGGGTACAGTCCCGAGCCACATGGAGGCAGTGAGCGTATCTTCAGGGGTTCGTCTCTCCCGGTATTGGGGGTGAGGTCGTGCTGTGTCTAGGAGAGCCATTACACGAAGCCCTCGGCCGAGACAAGGAGATTTACTGGTAGGTATTCCAGTAGTATCTCAGGGTGTTCTGGGCTACACTCCGACATGACTTGTACCGCTTTTGGGGGTCTGACTTTTACCAACCCCCTAGGCCCACCATGCGATACTCATAGACGAACGGACCGGACTGTACGGATATTGTCACTGACAGGCTCAGTAGGGTTGTCAGGCTGAGTTCGCTCACAGACGTCCCTTTTAGTCAATACCTGGTAGCCCGTTACGTATTGGCTTATACCTCTGACGTGCTAGTGGTTAAATCCACAACCAAGGTGTTGACGAGTCTTTAGAGTCCCCCACATTCAGTTACTCAGCTTTCGGGCGAAAAGTTGTAGAGGCCGTATGGAGATATGGCAAGGTCCGATCAGATACGTGCGGTATTGCACGGATCAGGATCGGACAGTTTGTACTACAGGCCGTATGGATATATGGCAGGGTTCGATCAGATACGTGCGGTATTGCACGGATCGAGATCGAACAGATAATACTAGCCGGCTTTGGTTTAAGCCGGATCCTAGTTTAGTACAGTGTAGATTTTGTCTCATTGCAGTTGTATTTCGGTCGGAATACAAATGCAGGTGTGTATGCACAGTATCGGGGTTTTCCTGTAATTTATTACGGGACCAGTTTTCTGGAGTTGCCAGTTTGCTTTCTGTTTCGGCCAATTTCCTTTGTATCGTTCATTGGCCGAAGATTGGTGGAGGAGGGCTTATTTGCATTGTTGCAAATAAGTATTTGTGGAGGGGTTCTTTGCATATTCTTGTGTTATGACTTTAGCACCATACCTTGACTTCTTGACTTCATGTTTGTTCATGATGGCTTGACCATTTGGAGTCATCATGGTTGATTTGGAGTGTTGGTTTTTGTTTGTGATGATATTGTTTTAATCATCACTCATTATTCATGCTTGCATGATAGCTCACCCACTCCCTTGACTTTTCCTTGATTTTCACTCCATTCTCACCCTTCACATTAGCTTGGGCCGGCCACTATTGGGGAGGGGATTTGATTCATTTTGGTGTGGCAATTTTTGGTTCTCATGGTGCTAAGAAAAGCTCTCTAGTTCATCTCAAAAAATCAATTCCTCCACCATCTCAAAAGGCAACATCCAAAACCCAAAATGAGACACAAACTTCCACATTATATTCTACAGCAAATCTTGGGCACGTCGACTAGCCAGCTTCGTGCCCGAGTTGCCTCGGCATTGAGGTGGGAGCCCGTAAAAGAAGTAGGCGATGTGGTGCACTTCCGGCGACGAGGTGGAGACAGGACATTCCGCGGGAGATCGGGACGACGACGAGAAGACCGGAGGACTCGGATCTGTCGGTATATCTCTCTTCCCCATCTTGTAGTTAGCTAGGACTAATTAATGGTTCGATCCGGGTATTAGTGCGCGGCGGTTTACCAGTTCAAGTAAAATTTAAAGTTTATCACCGCTTCCGCATTTGGCCGTCGGATTGACGGCCGGGACGCCGCTATGCACTTACATAGATTTGTTTTTCTCACAATATTTTCTCATCTTAAGAAAAGATAGCAAGCTTTCCCAATGAAGAAGAAGATGAAGAATCAAGATGAGAGAATGAACTCATGAGGTGAGAATAGCAACTATGGGTAAGTTAGTGTCATACAATAACCCATGTAGAGAATTAACCATGACTTAGGATAATGGTTAGGTTAATAAATATCTACAAGTAAAACAAAATTATTGGACTTGGTCAATAGTTCCACAAGCTTCAACAAGCGTCAACCATGTGACTAATTACCATTAATTTTGAATTAATTAAATAAATAAACACCAATTATTATCATAAGCATGTGTGAGTCTCATACACCCATGTTACATGTATCATCTAGCATGATACACAATAATGTACATCAATATTTATCACATATATACTAATGCACACAAGTGAGAAAAAGAAATGTTTAGTAAGCAAGTATTAGTTAATGTAAGTTAATTTATCAAATATATAATTATACATTAAATTATCAAATCAACACTTGATTTAATAATCCGGCTATATCACATACAACCGACTAACATCAAATGTAACATCTTATTGAATCAACACTTGATCCGATAACTTGGCTATATCATATATAACCGACCGATATCACATATCGCGAGAATATAATGCGGTATCACATACGCGCATTAATCTCGGTCCCGCACATATCACATATGTGCTCCTACTTCGTTTCGCATGAACCAGGAAACCTCTATGTAGGACTCTAAACACTCGTCAATACGCCGGCAGTAGGTGATGATCATATCAAACACCCACAAGCCGCAAGTGGTCTGCTAAACATAACGGACACCCGGGTATTGAGTGATCAGAAGATCAACAAGCAAGCCTGCTCATACTCCTGTGAATCCAATTAGTAACACTACCGTACAGTCCGGTCTTTTCGTCTGATATGTCACATATCTCGTCTGAGGGTGGTAAACGTCAGACCCCAATAGCATGATAAGTCATGCCGATGTGAGGCTCATAACGGGTCGAGAAACTACTGATAACACTTACCAGTAAATCTCAGAAATAGCCCTGGTCAGGGACTTACTGTTATGGCCAATCGAGCATAGCGCAACATCAACCCCCAATACCGGGAGAGACGAAATCCCCTCCTATCGCTCATTGCCTCCATGTGACTCAGGACTGTACCCCAAAACCACCTTTTTACATGATCTCTTGACCGTGGTATGGTGGAAATCAAAGCACAGTGGGAATCACACAAGACTCTATAACGATCTCGGGTCGACAGACTAACCTGTACCAGTGTCACCAGAGAACTGCTATCTGACGATAGGTATAATACCATCTAGGAGTTCTCGGCGAGTCCGTCCAGTGTACCCAGTCACCACTGAGCACCTGTATATCATCTCTGATGTCAAACATCAATGGATATGGGATCATCCATCACCCATCTACATAGGTCGAGAAGGTATACGCTAGTCTACTCTGGTATATCGATACCCCGTCTCGATACACCCACGACTAGGGACATTAAAGGATGTACTCACGGACTACCTTTGTCCCACTAGTATGATCCGCATCATAATCCAGGTAGTCAAGTAAACATCCTAATGGCTTTATCAACATGTAACATAGAGACAATCAGTGTACATTTTAAGATAAAGAGTAACCTGATAGCATACTATCATGTCGAGCAAGAAATTCCTCCCTATGTATGTCCAAGCATCCACTATAATATACATCATATGTACAATAATGGCCTCTAAGGCATACATATAACTAACAATCTCCCACTTGCACTAGGGCCATATGTTTTAGTATCCAATACCCAACAATCAGCAGTGATTGTAGTATCTCATACTCAACCATCCTATAAAAGTCTCTCTTGGGAAAATACCTTTGTGAGTGGATCCGCCGTGTTGTCCTCTGAGTCTACTCTCCTAACCTCGATCTTCCTGGAGATCAACCATCTCCATGATCAGGTGATACTGCCTTAGAATATGTCTGGGTCACTGATGGGACGGGGTTCCTAGGCACAAGCCACAACTCTATTGTCATACAATGGTAGGAACGAAGTTCATCTCATGAACTAATATACACCCAGGCTGCCTCTTTGGTAGCATCATTGGTAGCGATGTATCCATCCTTTATCGTCTAGTTTGCCACGGTATCTAGCTTGGAACTCTTCCAACATACCTTTCCTCCACAGAGGGTAAAGACAATGCCTGTGGCGGACATTCAGTCGACCTTACCACCGTGGAAGCTATCCAGTGATTCTTCCCACGATCGATTGATACCATCTCACTACACCTAGTGAGAATCCTAACATCCACTTAGATCTATCTCATAGATCCAAAACTCAGGATTTAGGATGTATTACCTTGATCCTTTATGGAGAATCCTTGTGATAAGAGGAGATTGACCGAGTGTAGCATAGGAAACATCTTCCCTATCAAGAGTATGTCATTTACATACAATACGAGGAAGACGACTTTACTCTCTACTACCTTTTTGTATATATAAGGTTCATCTACCATTTTGATGAAGTCAAACGCTTTGACTACCACATCAAAATAGATGTTCAACTCCGTGATGCTTGCTTTAGCCCATGAAGCAACTTGCACACGTTTTCGTTGCTCCCACTGTCTATGAAGCCCTCTGGCTGTATACTTATAGACGCTCTCTTCTAAATTAGTATTTAGAAAAGTAGTCATGGCACCCAACCGCCAGATATCGTAGTCATGGTGTGTAGCAATGGCAAGTAGGATCCGAATGGGCTTAAGCATAGGTACCGGAGAAGAGGTTTCATTATAATCCACACCTGGTCGATGACAAGAATCTCTTACAACTTGTCTAGGTTTGAAAGTCTCAACTTTTCTATCTACATCAAGTAATCTTCTCAAGATATACTTGCTCCTGATGGGGATTTAACCCTTCAGATATAGCAACCAAAGTCCATACTTTTTTGGTGTACATAGATTCCATCTCAGATAGCTTAACATCCAGCCATTCTTACAGAGTTCCCACTCTTGATGGCCTGCTCGAAACTAGTTAGGTCATCATCTCATGATGCAATCCTCGCTCCCACTGTTATTGAGAAAACCGAAGTATCTCTCAGGCGGATGAGGAACCCTACCAGATCGGCGGAGAGGCTGAGCTTTGTCAGGAGCTATTGAATCCTCCAGTTCTACCAAATCATCAGCTGTAGTTTGTATAGCTGGAACTTATTCCAGTTCTACCTCATGACCACTAATTTCTTCCATAAAAAAATTCCTTTTCTAAAAAGGTGGCATGCCGAGAAATAAAACACCTTTTGTTCCTTGATACGGTAGGAAATATTCCCTTGCGAATGCTTGGGATATCCAACAAACTTCCACAGAACTGACCTTGTCCGGATTTTGCTTTTAGACATAGACCGGACAACCCTAAATCTTAACTTACTTAAGATATGGGCTCTTCCTATACCATATCTTATATGGAGTGGTAGGCACCTGATTTGGTTGGAACCCTATTCAATAGGTATGCAACTTCTCAAGTGCATAATTCCCCAAAAGGAAATAGGCAACTCAGTAGTGCTCATCATAGAGCACACCTTATCTAATAGGGTACGATTGCTCCGCCCCGATACACCGTAGTGCTGTGGTGTATACGGAGGAGTAATGCTGAGAGAGAATCTCATTCTCCTTTAGAATAGTCCAGGATCTTCATGCTCAAGTATTCTCCTCCTTGATCGTATCAAAGGACATAATACTTATATCCGTTTTGGTTCTCTACTTCTGACTTATATTCTTTGAATTTCTCAAAAGGTTCAGACTTGTGTTTCAACAGGAACATATATCCGAATCTTGAGAGATCATCAGTGAATGTAATGAAGTACAAAGAACCAATCCTGGCATGTGTAGACAGGGGACCTACATACATCATCATGTATCAATCCCAAGAGTTCACTAACTCTTTCTCTGTTTCCAATAAACGGAGCTACGGTCATTTTATCTTTGTGACATGACTGGTAAGTTTCACAAGATGTAAATTCAAACTGATTTAAATATACATCTTAATGTAACTTAGCTAGTCGGGTCGCATTGATATGACCTAGTCTACAATACCTCAAGAAGGATTCGTTCATTTATGAACTCTTTCTCTTGTGTGTGTTCCTATACGTTAAGAACCATGGTTTGATTTAGAACGTATATGCTTTTAGATAACGTTTCTGAACCGATTAACCCTTGATATAGAAAATGTTCAAAACATTATCCAACAATACAATATTATATCCTTCTTTACTAAATAAAGAGACTGATATGATGTTGTATATCAGGTTCGGTATCTAATAACATTTGTTCAGAATCAATGTATTTGGTAATACAGGGTGATAACCGCCAACATCTTTGGCTGCAACAATTGCACAGTTTCCAACTCTTGAAACTTATCACCCATTCTCAGTTCTCTACCTATCTGTAGCCCATGTAACAGATTACATATGTGGAATCCTGATCCAGTATCTCATACCCAGGACGTAGAGGACACTGAAAATAGTTCTATGTAATGAACACACCCTAAGAAGATGCATCAACATGCACTTTCTTCGTTTGGGCGGCACGGGAATCCTGGTATCCCCTATTTCCTTCTCGGTCTTATAACAATTATAAGTTGGAGCGAGACCAACGTTCCCCAGCTCAGTATAACAAGCAGGTTCGGTCAATACATCCATATTATTATCTTGATTAAGGCGTGACATGGTCGCTACTTGGAGAGAGAGAGAAGAAAACACTCTGCATGCGCTCTTGCAAGATCAAATTGGTTATTATTTTATCTAATCAGGATGGCTCCCACTGTTTTTATCAAATCTTCCTTCAAACCTTAAAAGGAATGACTAGCCGGGATTAATTACACCCTACAAGTTCGCCAATCTTTCATCCAGACCGGTGCTGGTACTTTGAGGGAGGTTCCCCGTGTTTTCGCACGGACCTAATTAAAATAAACCTCGTTTTCCCAGGGGCGTAACCCCGTTAACACCTTTCTAGACACCTACTTGATCGGCTAATTGTAATGTGTAAAACTCTCCCAGGAGTAACTCTTACTCGTAGTGGGTATCGGGATCCAACTATCTCATAGAAGGTATGCAATCTCATTGCAAATTTCAACACTTGAAATACCCGATAATTTTGCCCCCAGCATCCTAATCCAATCGCATTGTATGCTGCAAATAAGCACTAATCAGCTACCGTACACTACGCCTTGACGAAGGTCAACAAACATAGCACGAATATTAAGTACTACTTATCTGAAATGACGGAGGGTTACGACAGGTTTTTATGAAACCTTTTGCGTAATGAACTTGATATCGTTGTAGAATCGAGTGATTTTTAAAAAGAGTGTTTTTTAGGCTTTTACTAGTTTTGCTAAAGAGGTCACTCCCGGTGAAGGTGTCACGACCCAAATGTAGCACGTGACCGGCACTTAAATCACATGACATCTAAAGACATCAACGCAATCCAAGTAAGCCGAAATCCGGAATCTAAACCCTTTTTGAAAATATTGGAGGTGAGGTTTAAATAATCATCCGATAGAATCAATTTAAAATAACATCTAAATTTAACTAAGTATGTTGAAAAGCATTTATGACGTTTTGAAACTTGACATCACCTCCTTTGCAATTTTATAAAAACCAGATACAACATAATAAAATAGCATCCCAACAGAAACTAGTCTCCACGTCGAAACGATGGAGCAACCAATCAATCTAAAGCAGAAGTCGACTCCAAAGAGTGCGACAACTCATGACATAACTCTAATCCTCGCTTCTAAGTCCATAATATATCATTTCTAAGTTGATGGAGTTTCCTCTAGATACAAGAATATATGAATAATCAAGAGTGAGTAGGATACAATAACAACTCACTTACCCATCAATCCCCAAAAGAATGTGTGCCCAAACCGCTGATAATCCAAGCGGTAAAACCTGCAAGAAACTGTGGCACAACGGGGATGAGTTGCCAACTCAGTGAATAAAGTATAACTAAAGGTAGAAATCGAAATGCATGACGATACCTAGGTCATAAGTATAGTACTATCATAATCTGTATCGATATACTATATGATATGCAAAGGTGCAATACTAACTATCATGCAATCACAAGTATAATATCTCAATGTAATATGAATCAAAATCATGAATCTATTATCCATATTGGAATTCTCTTTTTGTCTATGAATGTCTGTACAAATATATGCAGGTACTGTCCCCTGGATCAGTCCTGGTGGAATCCAATAAATACATATCTAACTGTGTACCTCATGATAATGATCACATCAATATACATATAGATGTCCATCATCGACATTGAAATCCACAATCTCTCGTGTCCAGCATCGACACGTAAATACAGATACCGTCGACACCATCTTAACAAATGATCGCCACCCGATATCCTGGCTACGATCAGTATCCCCTGGATATCCGCTGTGCCCAATCGAACCCCTGTCAGTATTCCCTGGATATCTTCTGTGCTCATTTTTATCTTCGGAATTGAGTCACCTCGTTAGGCTTCCCCGCCTCAAATGCGGCTATCCTGCCCTTTAGTCTCGACCGGGTGCACCAGGTATCCAACTGTATCCCCACCGACTCAGTTTGGATAAAATTGTAAATCCGTAACCGTATACCCACCGACTCGGTCCGGATATCCAAATCAGAAAACACAAATCTCCTGGTGGACGTTTACTCATCATATAAAAATATCAAGTGAGGAATAAGAAGCTTGCATAGGTTGTATTGATGATATATTATATATGTATATATATAAGAGTGTCCCATACCACCGATATATATATTATCAGGAGTAAAAATACTCAGAAATCCCAAGAAATCAAATACAACATCTATAGTACTACAACATGAATAGGAAAAGACTACGTAATCATATCACATAACATAATGATTTCAATTCTAATGTGTCATGGCACTACTAATGATGTGTAGTGTAGCATACGCGTCTGTGCTCGTGCAACATGGAAATCATTAGTATTTGTGCAAGTGTTCTGCGGTGTAAAAATCTATATATTAACACATATATAACAGAACGATTTTACAGTGACATGGCAGTGCCAATGAGGTAGAGTGAACATATATTTACGTGCTTGTGCAGCATAGTACTCATTGGTATTTGTGCAGTGTTCTATCAGAGTGTGCGTAACGCAGAAACATATAATATAGATAATATAATTCAAACCTGTAAAGTAATCTAAACGTACTTATTGTAATTACTTGTTATGAGCTATACCATTATCTTTAGAAATGATCGGAACGTTAAGTTTGAAATAAGGAAGCTTCCTTAGATTTAAAATAGATATTTGTTTTAAAAAATGGCATGCATCCTGGTAGTTTATTTAAAAGACAACGAACCGTGGTTTTTAAAATAATATAGCTCATACCAGTATTACATCCTAAAACAGAACATAATCTATTTATATGAGTCAAAGAATAAATTGGCCGTTATTCGGCATACAAAGTTCATCATTTCCGATACGTATAAATCCTTGTATTATAGCTCATCATGTCGCTATATCCCTATCATCTTAAGTACGGCATGATCCCTCGTACAAACTCATCAAATCATACCCATATCGTACGGATCAAATATTACGTATATCTCATTTAAAAACTACATATGAAACTTTATGCAAATGAAGGGTATACAAGATGCAATACTATATCAATGCTTTGAAGAAAAGCTAAACTTAAGTAGATATCATAATAATAGTTATAAGGTTGCAGGGGTGCTATACACCATCCACCCGACTTCCCCCATAGATGTAAATCTACTCACCGGAAATACGTCGTATCTACTCAGGAATCGCCAATTCTTTTCCTTTCCTTGCGGCCTTCGAAGTTCCTGTATTTGAATCTAACATTGAAAATTAACTTTTATAAGGAAACGGCTACTCCGATACGGCAAAAATCAAGGAACACAAGTTGTACGTGCTAATTACATTACATACGACTATTGCAAATGATCTAACACTTAACCTCATTGAATTTTAACCCAACGCTGCATTACGACTGAAAACAGATCGCGATACGTTGAACGAGTGGAGCGCAGCGGAACGGCATGTTGCCAAGCCACACCCGGCGTTGAGGGTGCCGATCGGCTTCAGCCGAGCAGAACAGCTGGATGTGAGGCCCCGCCGACTGAGGGGGAGCTACTCTGTTCAAGGAAACTGCCCGGTGAGCCCGGTGAGCTCGGCCGGTGAGCTCGAACAGTGAGTGGTTGCCCAGTAGGCAAGCACGAACATCTCTTGCTGCTAGTGGGCCCGGGAAGTCCCATAACGGGACTTCAAGATTCATGGAGCCTTCCGAGCCCGGGAAGTCCCATAACGGGACTTCTAGCTACTCGAAAGGTCCAGTGAAGCCTTTTCGGCGCCGTTTTTATCGCCCCGGCAAGTCGTATTTAACCGTGTCGTATTCTAGATTTTAGATACCTTTTTCCGATATTAGCTTTCAGATTTTATATACAGTTAAACTAAGTTAATTAAACAATACCAAAATGACCAAAATTCTACACAGGAACCTACCCAACAAGCCAAAACGCCCTAGCTCTCTACAAATCCGGCGACGCCGGAATTTGCTTATTAGTCGCTGGCCTAAAACCGAGCCCTCTGGTTCGTTCTCCTATAGTTTGCTCTAGGTTCAACATACATTATTAAGAACTTGTTTAGTTAAGTAAATTTTTATCTAAACTATAGCAGATTATAACAGAGTTCAGTTTTTGCTAAAAATATGATATTATAGAAATTTTCATTTCAATTTAGACTAGTTACAGAATCTAAATTTCTACTGTGATTAAGGATTTTACCTTCAAGTAATTTGATGGAAGAACACCCTCCAAGATGCATAAGCTCTTAGTCCTAGCTTGATGTTGGAACTCCTTAGCTATTTTCTCCTTCTCACTTCTCTTTTCTTTTACTTTTCTTTTCTTGTTCTAAATTTTCTTTAACTTTTGAAATTTTCTGAATGCTTAACTTGTTAAAATGATCTGAACACCTTAGATAAATGGTGAAGGGAAGGGTGAGGTGTAGGAGGAGGTGTCACCAAGCAAGATGTGATGGTTTCATGCAACGAGGAGGTGTGGAGAGTGTGTTGTGCATGAGAGGAGGTGGTTGCAAAACATTATCTTTCCATTTTAATTTATCTTAAGATAAAATTCTGAAAAAAAACCTAATTTACCTCTTTTTCACTTACACCCTTAATCAATTCCCATTTGCACAAATTCCTAACCTTTACATAGAAACCCCTCACAACTTATGTTATTATATAATCACCATTTTATTAAAATGAGCTAAATTTATCACTAAAACCCTTATAATTTATTTATATTGCATACTAAAATTAAAAATTTAATTTGTTTTACATATAACTTATGAAATTGTCTTATTTGGTTTTAATAACTTTTTAATTTGACACTTTATTATTTAATTAATTAATTTTATTTATTTTCAAATTTTCTGAATGTTACAGAAGGGATCTCGACTCTTTCCTTATCGAATAAGGTGCAGGATATTTCATAAATACCACTATGCAAAGAAAAAACTATAGAAGCAATCAAAAGACAAACCGAATGGGTTGTAGCATCTGCCAGTTTCGCTAAAGAGGTCACTCCCGGTGAAGAGATCTCGGCTCTTTCCTTATCGAATAAGGTGCTGGATATTCTATAAGGAATACCGCTATGCAAAGAAAGAACTAGAGCTACCAGTTTTTAAAACAAGTTTCTACAACATCTTTAGGTTTCTTTTATTTCATTAATCTCATTAATGAAGTCCTATCAATTATGCTTCCTAAGCATCACATAAGAAATGAAAGCATCAATAGTTATTATATATCATATATATAAGATAGGCATTCGTCTCAGAACATATCAAGTGATCACATCACAAAATATCAGCAGCAGAATAGTTTATATGTAATATTCTTTTATTGGGGCACTTCCGGGTTGAGGAAGATGTCACCGTTGATTTATATTATTTACTTTTCCGCATTAGGATAGACCCAAGGAGGGGAGCACAAGTAACCGGGTTCTAGAGTCTAGTTGGAGACCATCTCGAGGTGTCGAGTCCGGGTCTCCTAACTCTAGAATTGGTAGGGTTGCTTGCAGCTTTCGTAGGGGTCTAGGGATGTGTGTTTGGCTATTCATCACAAACGTGGAATCCGCGTTTTTTATTGGCTTAATTAAAGAGCACAGTGGAAATTACACAAGACTCTATGACGATTTTGGGTCGACAGACTAACCTGTACCAGTGTCACCAGAGAACTGCTATTTGACTATAGGTATAATACTATCTAGGAGTTCTCGGCGAGTCCGTCTAGTGTACCCAGTCTCTACTGAGCACCCGTATATCATCTCTGATGTCAAACATCAATGGATATGGGATCATCCATCGCCCATCTACATGGGTCGAAAAGGTATACGCTAGTCTACTCTGGTATATCGATGCCCCGTCTCAATACACCTACGACTAGGGGCATTAAAGGATGTACTCACGGACTACCTTTGTCCCACTAGTATGATCCGCATCATAATCCAGGTAGTCAAGTAAACATCCTAAGGGCTTTATCAACATGTAACAGAGAGATAATCATTGTACATGTTAAGATAAAGAGTAACCTGATAGAATACTATCATGTCGAGCAAGAAAGTCCTCCCTATATATGTCCAAGCATCCACTATAATATACATCATATGTACAATAATGGCCTCTAGGGCATACATATAACTAACAATTATATCCTTCTTTATTTAATAATGAAACTGATATAAGATTGCATATCAGGGTCGGTATGTAATAGCATTCGTTCAGAATCAATGTATTACCATTTGGTAATACAAGATGATATTCGCCAACTGCTTTGGCTGCAACATTTGCACCATTCTCTACTCTTACGGAATGATCACCCTCTCCCAGTTCTCTACCTTTCCTCAGCCCATGTAATATATTACATATGTGGGATCCCGATCCGGTATCTAATACCCAGGACGAAGAGTGAACTGAGAAATAGTTCTCGGTAACTAACACACCCGAAGAAGATGCATCAACATACTTATTCTTCGTTTGGGCGGCATGGGAATCCGGATATGCCCCTATTCCCTGCTCAGACTTATAACAATTATAAGTTGGAGCGGAACCAACGTTTCCCTGCTCAGTATAACTAGCGGGTTCGGTCAATACATCCATATTATTATTTTGATTAAGGCCTCACATGGTCGGTACCTGGAGAGAAAGAGAAGAAAACATTTTAGCGTACGCTCTTATAAGATTAGATTTGTTATTATCTTATCTAATTAGGATGGCTCCCATTGTTTTTATTAAATTTTTCTTCAAACCCTAAAAGGTAAGACTAGCCGGGATTAATTACACCTTACAAGTTCGCCAATCTTTCAGCTAGGCCAGTGTCGGTACTTTGAGGAAGGTTCCGCGTGCTTTCGCACGGACCTAATTAAAATAAATCTCGTTTTCCCATAGGCATAACCCCGTTGACACCTTTCTAGACACCCACTTGATCGGTTAATTGTGATGTGTAAAACTCTCCCAGGAGTAACTCTTACTCGCATTGGGTATCAGGATCCAACTATCTCATAGAAGGTATGCAATCTCATTGCAAATTTCAACAGTTGAAATTCCCGATAATACTTTTATCCCTAGAGTCCTATGACCTTGACGCAGGCCAACAAACCATAGTCCGCTAGTCAAGTTCAACCCATACATTTCCTGAATGAATTAAACCCACCCATACGACCCTTGACGCAGGCCAACAAAATTGCACGACTACCCTAACCTAATCTCATCTTATGTTATAGATAAGCACTAGTTAGCTACCGCACACTACGCCTTAACGCAGGCCAACAAATGTAGCACGAATACTAAGTAGTACTTATCTGAAATGACGGAGGGCTACGATAGGTTTTAAAAAACCTTTTGCGTAATGAACTTGATATCGTTGTAGAATCAAGTGATTTTGTAAAGGAGTGTTTATGAGGCTTTTACTAGTTTCGCTAAAGAGGTCACTCCCGATGAAGAGATCTCGGCTCTTTCCTTATCGAATAAGGTGCAGGATATTTCATAAATACCACTATGCAAAGCAAGAACTATAGAAGCAATCAAAAACAAAACTGGGTAAGTTGTAGCATCTGCTAGCTTTTGCTAAAGAGGTCACTCCCGGTGAAGAGATCTCGGCTCTTTCCTTATCGAATAAGGTGCTGGATATTCTACAAGGAATACCACTATGCAAAGAAAAAACTAGAGCTATCATTTTTGAAAATTTGATTTTACAATATCTTTTAGGTTTCTTTTCTTTCATTAACCTTATTAATGAAGTCCCATCATTTATCTTCCTAAGCATCACAGGAAAAACGAAAATACAACGTACGCTTATGCCATCCGCATTCGCTACAGTGTCCTGTTATGCACCGTTAGGTTACTTAACTAACGACATAGCGGGGAGGGACTAGCGCGGGTGCAAAACATAAGTAACGTTTATTATATATCATATATATAATAATAAAGTATTCGTCTCATGCATATAAAGTGATCACATCACAGAATATTAGCAGCAGAAGATAACATATGAAATATGGATATACTAGGAATTCCGTGTTTTAAATTAAGCCAGTATAAAACATGGATTCCACACTTGCGATGAATAGCCTAACCCACATCTCTATACCCCTACGAGAGCGACAAGCAACCCTACCAATTCTAGAGTTAGGAGATCCGGTCTCGACTCCTCAAGATGGTCTCCCACTGGACTCTAGAACTCGGTTACTTGTGCTCCCCACCTTGGGTCTATCCTAATGCAGAAAAGTAAATAATATACAACAATGGTGACATCATCCTCAACCCGGAAGTGCCCCAATAAAAGAATATTACATACAATGAATTTTACATGAATGAAAATAAAAACTCTCATCTCACATAAATTCCCCGGCTATTCAAAACATGACTATTCAATATAATATATCATAGCAACACATAACATCACATGCCATCAACGTAAGTAAATATGCGTATCCCAATTGTCGTTGACATATAACAATGAAACCGGCGATACACCACATATTACACTTACGGTTGCAGAAAAGAAAATGTCAAACTACAACATTTGGAATCCACAATCACCTTAGACATCATAAACCCGAAATATCACATACTTTGGATTTCATGCATAACAATATGAATTCCAAATATTGTATCACAAAAAGCTAGACGATGTTAAACATTTCGATCGAATCAACAAACACCCAAAATTTCCCAAAAAGCTCAACACTTGAGCGCAGTTTAAAAATACTCAGAATATGCCATAGTATCTATGGACCAACCGTAGAAGGGTCAAACCTTGCCTCACTAATGGCGCCGCGGAACTAATGCAAACCCAAGGGTTTGGCGGCGGTTCTTACGATCATAGAATTGAGTTAGGGTTTCGTTCTTCTAGAGGGTCCATCGAATTACTTGCATGAATTTTGAATGTTCTTTAACTTGGAAAAAATCCAACTCTTGGAAAATTTTCCGTCGAGGGAAAAATTGGGTTATTGATATCTGTTCGAACTTTTTAACGCCATCTAAATAACCCAAAATAAAGTTAGAATTACGACTACGAAACACTCCGAATTGCCTTTATAGAAAATTAACATCTCATGCAATTTTAGGAAAAACAAGCAACACCTGAAACACCAAAAACCAGAGACCAGAACACAAAACAAAAACGAACCCCAGAAGCTTCAAATGGGCCGGCCGGCTCAGAAATTGTGTCCATGTCACTGGGTCAAATCCAGCCAAATGTGTTCGTTTTTTTGCAGTGTTCATGTTACATCTCATATAACATTCTGTAGCGGCTAAAAAAAAATTTTCGACGACTTGAAAATTTGACAGAATCTAGGTTTTTGTTTCGAGTGTTTTGGAGTTGTTTCGGTTTCATAATCCTACAAATATCGTCTAATTCTCTAGCTTGGCTCTGATACCACTGTAAGGTTTCTTAGCATGACAACAAGGTTTCGGGAGGTATCGTCCATGCCATTTTCAAAAAATTGCCATGCTATTTAATCCTAACCCTAGAATCTTAACTTGATAATTAGGCAATACAATATATAAACTACTTTACATCGAAATGAATATGGAATACAACCTTTGTAGACTGGTCCTTCACTTTAAATGCTCCGTGTAGAAGTCCCTTTGCTCCAAGTAGTGGTGATCCGGACTCTCCGTAGGCTCCACTAGTCGAAATGAACGAGCTTGCTCAGTAATCTTCGAGGCCGAAGATGATCTACTTTGAGGAGACACCAACTCAAGCTACCGATTCACTAATTAGGGATCAGTGAAGCTAATATTAGTTATTGTAAATTAGTATATCACATATACAATTATACATTAAATTATCAAATCAACACTTGATTTAATAATCCGGCTATATCACATATAACCGACTAATATCATATGTATCTTCTCATCGAATCAACACTTGATTCGATAACCCGGCTATATCACATATAACCGACCGATACAAATATCGCGAGAATAGAATACGGTATCACATACTCGTATTAATCTCGGTCCCACACATATCACATATGTGCTCCTATTTCGTTTCGCCTGAGCCACGAAACCTCTGTATAGGACTCTAAAGACTCGTCAATACGCCAGCAGTAGGTGATGATCATATCAAGCACCCATAAGACGTCAATGGTACTAGCTTGACGTAACGGCTACCCGGGTATTGAGTGATCAGAAGATCAATAAACAAGCCTGCTCATACTCCTGTAAAGCCTGTCAGTAACACTACCGTACAGTCCGGTCTCTTCATTTGATATGTCGCATATCCAGTCTAGGGGTGGTAACTGTCTGACCCCGGTAACCGATAAGTCGTGCCGATGTGAGGCTCATAACGGGTCAAGAAACTACTGATAACACTTATCAGTAGATCTCCATATCAGCCCTGGCCAGCGACTTCCTGTTATAGCCAATCGAGCACAGCGCAACATCAACCCCCAATACCGGGAGAGACGAAACCCTTCCTATCGCTCATTGCCTCCATGTGATTCGGGACTGTACCCAAAAGCCACCATTTTGCACGTTCTCTTGAATGTGGTAAGGTGGAAATCAAAGCACAGTGGGAATCACACAAGACTCTATGATGATCTCGGGTCTACAGACTAACCTGTACCAGTGTCACCAGAGAACTTCTATTTGACGATAGGTATAATACCAACCAGGAGTTCTCGGCGAGTCCATTCAGTGTACCCTGTCTCCACTGAGCACCCGTATACCATCTTTGATGTCAAACACCAATGGATATGGGATCATCCATCGCCCATCATATGGGTCAAGAAGCGTATACGCTAGTTTACTTTGGAATATCGATGCCTTGTCTCGATACACCTTCGACTAGGAACAATTAAAGGATGTACCTGTGGACTGCCCTGGCCCTACTAGTATGATCTCCATCATAGTCCTAGTAGTCAAGTACACATCCTAAGGGCTTTATCAACATGTGAGAGCAAGACAGTATCGCAATACAAGTGTACATGTTAAGACAAAGAGCAACCAGATAACATACTATCATGTCGAACAAGAAAGTCATCTCTCTATATATCCAAGCATCCACTATAATATACATCATATGTACAATAATAGCCTCTAGGGCATATACATAACTAACACACCCCGGTGGTACAAAGATATACAAGGATCTACGGCAACACTACTGGTGGCATGGAATGAAGCGCGAAGTAGAAAGGAGCGTAGCAAAGTGTTTGGTATGTCAGCAAGTGGAGGCTGAACATCACAGAACTGCTGGTCTATTTTAGCCGTTACCAATCCTAGAATGGAAATGGCAGCACATTACCATGGACTTCGTGACTGCTCTCCCTCACAGCACGAAGGGTAACGATGCAATTTGGGTTATTGTGGATCGACTCACTAAATCGGCTCACTTTATTCCATTCAGAGTTGGCCAGTCAACCGAGACGTTAGCAAAGAAGGACATGGAAGTGAGTATAAATTTAAAGTATGATTTAAACCTTCAAGATGTACCGTATTTGATACCTATAAACTCATGCAGGAGATTGTGAGATTACATGGAGTACCTGTTTGCATCGTCTCCGATCGTGATACAAGATTCTGATCATAATTTTGGCAGAGTCTGCAAGCTAGCATGGGAACGAGTCTGAATTTCAGCACGGCGTATCATCCACAAATAGACGGACAGCCCGAGCGAAAAATTCAGATTCTGGAAGACATGCTGAGAGCCTGTATGTTGGACTTCGGAGGTTCGTGGGAAGATCACCTACACCTTGTGGAGTTTTCATACAACAACATCTATCAGGCAAGCATTGGGATGGCACCATTCGCAGCACTCTACGTGTAACGACTCTGAAATTCCTGTACAGAAATTTCTTGTTATTTCACAGTAAAGGGTATTACAGCATGTGCAAGAGTTAAATGTTATTTTTGTTAAATAAAAGCAAGAAATAACTTGTAGCTCATTGGTAAAGCCTCTGCACTGCTGTGACATAGCATGTTTGTTCGAATCCTATCAGACCTAATTATTTTTAGGATTTTTCTTTTTAATTTTTTGGAAGCCCAAGAGTTGCACGTGCAATACACGGAGAAACAAAAAGCTTCAGAAAAATCAAACAGGTGCAATGAGGTGTACATACCCACCTTGACACGTGGCGCAAATCTTGAGACAACCCGATCAAATCTGACCGCCACATTCCCTCAATTTGGTCGCTACCGACGGTCCAAGTTCCCCAAATCCTCCCGTGCTTTGCACACTTGACTCTTCAACTCCCCTTAACTCCCCTGCACCGTTTGATTTTCCTGCAATCAAACAGAGACTCTTCAATTCACTATTTAACACCATTTAAATTCTTTTAATCCACATTTTTAAATCTCAAACCCTAATTCATCACTATAAATACCACCCCATGCCCTAGCTCTTCCCCATTCTGAAAATTCTAGCAAAAAAATTCTCTCATATTCTCTAAATACTAAGTGGAGTTAAGCACCCCAAGTGGAGTAGCAAACCAAACTCGACAACCGGAGTATTTCCGATGACGACACGACACCCGAAAGCTTCCTTTCTCTCTTGCTAACCACCTAAACATGTAAGTCCCTTCATCTCTATCCTTTTCCACCTCAAAACAAATTTTTAAAACAAATCAACAAAAGTGGAGTTATCTGCGATATAATCTTCTTTTTAATTTTTGCAATCCACTTGATAAGCAAATTAGATCAAACTAACATCCTATATTAATCTTAACTTTATTTTCCATCATTTAGTTTTTAGTTTAACAAAATTTTCATGTGAAACAAGCATATAACGGATTTTTTCATTAAAATACTATGGACTTTAGTATAACACTTTTCTATAATTGTTAAATACTTTTAGGAAAACTTCATGGGGTAATGACCTACCCCATATGCACACTATGGTTCCATAACATAGTACTTTAAACATATAGCTAATTTAAATAATAACTTTTTCATTAAAATACCACACATTTTCGAAAACGGGTTTTTTTTAATCGGTATTTTATAGTCCTTGGCAATTATGCCTCTAAAATCCTCGTCAGGGGACCAGCTGATGGATGGTGCGGATTATCGCACATCCTTAGGAGAGTAGAGCAAGATGCAGAACTCCTCAAGGAGTATTCGGTCTCGAAAGGAAATAAAAATACAGTTTTTAAGAAACACGACTTTTCTAAACAAAACTAATTTTTGAAAAATTATATAAAAATTATGAATCCGTATTTTTAATAAAAAAAATTAAGAAACTATATTTTTAAAATGAAAAATTAGAATTTTTTAATAAAATACCACAAAGTTTCCAAAAGTAGTAGTTTTCATAAAAATACCATAAACTTTCATAAAGGGTAGGTTTTATCACCAAAACGGCACAAAAATTAAAATACATGTTCATGAAAACCCTAAATATTACAAATCACCATCGAGCTTATTTTTTAAACAACATTAATATATATTTTTTAAAAAACCCCCTCGAGATATGCAAACAATATTTTAAGGACTCTAGAATTAATTTAGGTTTAAGCGGTATCATTTCTCTTGAGCCTCAGGGAGCCGGAGAAAATGAGTGCTTGCCTATTCAAGTTAGATAACTTAACGGAGTTATCAATGAAAATTGTCTTGGAAAAAGACATAAATCCTGCCGTCCATGTGCAGCAGCTGCCGATTTCTCCCGAACATAATTTTTTTTAACAATCTACATCAATTCCCATGAAAAGACATGAACTCGAATCCAAACTTGAATTCAAACTCAAACACAAACTCGAACTCTAACCTAACTCGAATCTAAATTCGAATATGTATTCGAACCCAAACTATTCGAACCAACTTGACTCGAACCAAAATTGCAATTATCATGACTCGCATATTACTCGACTCACTCGACTACATTCTACACCTTTTGCAATCTATAGTTTCGATCAAAACATGTTAATCAATCAATCAAATCAATTAAGTATATTAACCAGTTATATATATTATACTCGGGGTGTTTGGAATAGTTTCTTGTGTGAATCCAACAAAGCTTCAGGAGTCCCGTATTAACCTCTTTTTTTATTTTACTCGAATATTAGTTAGGTTGACTCATCCACAGCCTAGAGCCCCGATGTTAACACATGAAATGAGCCCGTATTTTCTTGCTCCTAGGCCCCCACTCTTGAGCTCGTGAATACTTCTACGGCTGCGTTAACATTCATACTTGGAACTTAACGTTAACATGGTGACCATATAGAGACCTATATAATATATTTACCCATGATCATATACTCTTACTCGTCATATATATTCTACACTTGTCATTTTCTTTACTCGTACCTATTTTTGGGACTTACCGAGCACTAGTTCGCTGATGGGCATTCCAACCACTTTTCTTCTTTTGGAATGTTCGTTAGATATGGTCGAAACAGAGGAAGTTGAAGCCACAGAGGAGGTCTACAACCAGATCGTTACTCAGGGCTAGCTCAGCTTCTCTTTTTCTTCAGTTTATGTATGCCACTTATTTAGGCATTTTCCTTATTGTATTTACTTTCCAGCATAAACTCAAGTATTTATAAATATTGGAAGTTGAATGTACATAAAGATATTTGCTGAAAATTTTTACAGTCTCCATTTATTCTTGTATTTTGTATTATTGTTTTAATACGCTTAGTATATTTATTTAGGGAATGACCTTCTCTGGATAAATATACCGCGGGGTTGCCACGTCACTGTTTCTGTCTACTGGGAAGCAGGGCGTGACAGGTTTTGTTGGTGGCCCATGTAGGTCAGGTCTGCATGAAGTCGTAAAAAATATACCATAAGAATTAATGAATTCAACAAAAAATTGTATTCCTTGCATTTCAAATTCTTTGAATCTATCCTAACCTATCTTTTATATCAAGGTGATGTAATCTCTAAACAATACCAGCACAAACGTCAACGGCAATACTCCACCGCCTACATTACCACCACCACCTACTGTTGCACCTCCTATCAATGAGCAAATGGTACTACTTGATACTATCAAGAGCCTATTAGAGGGTCAGCAGCAGCAGAATGCTATCCTTATAAACCGCCCCGAGGTGGAGGCACCTGGAGTCAAACAGTTTCGAGTCTTACACCTAAATAACTTCTTGGATAAAGAGAGTCCACTTGAGGCAGAAGAATGGGCTAAAGCGATCGAGGATGACCTAGCAGCAGCTCAAGTGCCAAATATTTCCTGGGTGAGAGTTGCTAAGTTGCAACTAATCGATAACGCCAGGTTATAGTAGAAGGCTGAAGAGAGTCGTCTCGCACAACCGATAGAATGGAAAACATTCCGAGACCTCTTTGTAAGTCGATGTCGCGCACACCTTGAATCTACGGGGAGGCGGAATACATAAAAAAACGATTTTTTCTTTCTCACAAAATCAAGACTTTGCAACATCTACCAAAACAACCAAGGATCTTTATTAAACCATAACTAGCTAACACTTGCTACAAGAAGGTTTCTAACTACTCGATAAGAGTTATACCTTCGTGTCAAGTCCTTCGGGTCTTCGTAGTCCTTCTTAGCTCCTTGGATCAAGTTTGATTCTTCTTCTCTTCTTCTTGGCTCCTAGAAAGCTTCGATGGAACTCAATTGTCGGTCTCCTCTATGTCGAAGATGATCCACCCGAGAGCTTATGGTTCAAACTTCAACCTTAAGTGTGGTAACTAAGATGTATAGTTTGCTAGACTACATAACTTAGAAAATGTAGAGAATGATGTGTGGAGTATTTTTATCTCAAAAGCCCTAGGGATCACAACTCATGTGAGGGTTAGGGCTTGGGGAAGAAGGAGGAGAAAACTTGGAGAGAGAAAGAGCAAATGCAAATGAGCTAGGTTGTGTGTGTATGAGAGAATGGCTAAGTCAATAGAATTATCAAGCATGGAATTATTTTTCATAGAAAATAATCAACCATGCTTGAATGTAAAGTCAAATGAATTAACAAATGACCTAGCCTTGCTTTCATCCATGCCACAAATATCTATAATTTCCACCTCATTAATCTATTTCTAAAAATGGATAAATTTAATAATGAGGTATCTCCTTCTAGAAGCATGTCTTGTAAAATTACAAGAATGCCCTCACCATATATACATACCCGTATTCGTATTCCGAAAAATACGAAAACAATGAGATAACAATAATCCAATAATATAATACTAGAATCTGGCTTAAACCAAAGCCTACCAGTATTATTCGTCCGAACATCATCTGTGTAGCCAGTACACGTATATGATCGAAACCCCACCGTAAGACCATACGACCTCTACCTCGTTTCGCCTAAACCAGGAAAACCCTCTGTATGGGACTCTAAAGACTCGACAGTACGCCGGCAGTAGGTTTAACCACAAGTCCTTCAGCGGCACTAGCTGTACGTAACGGCTACTCAGGTATCTGTTGAAAAAGAAGGCCAACACGCGAAATCATCCGAACCCCTACTGAGCCTGTCCGTAATAATCTCCATGTAGTCCGGTCTATTCGTCTGAGAGTATCACATGTAAGGTCTAGGGGGTGGAAAATGTCAGACCCCTAATAACCAGGAAAGTCGTGTCGGTGTGGCTCAAGACCATCCAAGAATCTACTGGTCTAACCACCAGTAATTCTCAGTCCGCCCTGGCCAGGGACTTATGGTGTTAACCAACTGACCATAACGTGACATCGACTCCCTATACCGAGAGATACGAATCCCCAACGGTCGCTCACTGCCTTCATGTGGCTCGGGATTGTACCCAACTAAAACCTGTTTGCACGACTCAGTAAGCCGTGGTAGGGTAGTAATCAAAGCACAGTGGGAACTCACACGAGCCAAATGACGACCTCAGGTCGACAGACTATCTGCACTCATGTCTCCAGATCTGACAATAGGTATAATACCATCTAGCCAGTCATCGGCGAGTCCTGTCCGGTGTACTCACATCCAGTGAGCATCTGTATACAATCTTAGGTGAACCTCACCAATGGCTGCGGGACCAATCCATCGCCCCTTATCAGGGTCTAGATATGTATACACTAGTCTATTCTGGAGTATCGATGCCCAGTCTCGATACTCCTATGACTAGGGACACTTTTAAGGTTGTGCCTATCGACTACCCAGATCTCACAAGTATAATTACCATCACAATGCTGGTAGTCAAGCAAAGATCCTACGGGCATTATCAACATGTATACAAGATATGAAATACAGAGTAAAACACATCACATGTTAAGATAAAAACAAACCAAATAGCGTACTATTATTTTGAGCAAGATTATCCTGTACATACATATCCCTACCATCCTATACAGTGAAGGCCTTTAGGGCATACATATCCAACAATCTTACACTTGTACTAAGGCCTGTAATTGGCCCAATAAGTACCCACTGTCTGCACTAGATCCAGTTATTGACGTACTTTATCCCCAACATCTCGAATAGTCTCTCGAATTGGACTTGAGGGATGACCTTGGTGAATGGATCTGCCATGTTGCCTTTTGTGTCCACTCTCCGCACCTCGATTTCCTGGCTATCCATGATCTCCCAGATTAGGTGATACCGTCTCAAGATATGTCTGGATTTCTGATGGGACTGTGCTTCCTTTTCTAAAGCTATGGTTCCGTTGTTATCGCAATACAAAGGTATTAGATTAGCAATGGATGGAACCGCCTGATGTTCAGAAACGGAATTTCTTATCCAGACTGCCTCTTTTGCGGCATCACATGCAGCGATGTACTCAGCCTCCATCGTCGAGTCTGCTACGGTATCATGTTTGTAACTCTTCCAACAGACCACCCCTCCATCGAGGGTAAACACATAACCCGAGACAGATATAGAGCCATCTTTGTCATTTTGGAAGCCAACGTCGGTAAAAGCCTCGACCTGGAGGTCCCCATTACCGTACATTAGGAACATCTCCTTAGTCCTTCTCAGGTACTTAATAATGTTCTTTACTGCTATCCAATGTTTCTCACCTGGGTTAGACCGATACCTGCTTACCACGCTAAGTGCATAAGCTATATCTGGTCTTGTACAAAACATTGCATACATTATCGACCCTACCGCCGAATCGTAGGGTACTATGCTCATGCGAGTGCTCTCCTCGTTAGTCTTGGGAGACATCTCCTTGGAGAGGGTGATTCTGTGACAAGCGGGCAAATGCCGCGCTTAGAATCTTCCTTACTAAACCTCATTAGTACGGTGTCAATATATCTCAACTGTGAAAGTCCCAACATTCTTTTAGATCTGTCACGATAGATCTTAATCTCCAAAATGTACGAGGCATCACCAGGGTCTTTCATAGAGAACTTCTGTGACAAAAATAGCTTGGCTGATTGTAGCGTAGGAATATCATTTCCTATCAAGAGAATGTCATCAATGTATAGAACGATGAATACCACAGTTCTCCCTACAATCTTCTTATAAATACAAGGTTCATCTACATTTTTGATAAAGTCAAATTCTTTGACCATCTCATCAAAGCAGATGTTCTAACTCCGTGATGCCTGCTTTAATCCATAAATAGATTTGAGCAACTTGCACACCTTTCTACTACTCCCACTGTCTACGAAAACCTCTGGTTGATCCATAAAAACACACTCTTCTAAACTTCTATTTAGAAAGGAGGTTTTAACAACCATCTGCCAGATGTCATAGTCATGGAAGGCAGCAATGGTAAGTAGGATCTGAATGGATTTAAGCATAGCCACTAGTGAAAAAGTTTTGTCATAGTCCAATCCTGGTCTTTGAAGAAAACCTTTAGCAACAAGTTTAGCTTTGTAGGTTTCTACCTGACCATCTACACCAATCTTCTTTTTGAAGATCCATTTGCATCCTACGGGTTTTACCCCAATAGGAGCAAAATCCAAAGTCCAAACTTGGTTTGTGTACATGGATTCTATCTCGGATCTCATAGCATCCAGCCACTTCACGAGTCTTTACTCGTGATGGCTTGCTGAAAACTAGCCGGCTCATCATCGTCGATGATGCAATCCTCTCGATCCCCGTCTACAAAAAAACCGTAGTATCTCTCGAGCGGATGAGACTGCCTACTAGATCTACAGAGTGGCGTGGGTACGTCATGTTTCATTGAAATCTCAGGTTCTACTAAGTTTTCAGTAATAGTTTGTGGTTCTATAATTTCTTCCAGCTCTATTGCGCTTCCACTTATATCTTTTTTGAGAAATTGAGTTTCTATGAAGCAGGCATGATGAGAAACAAAGACTTTTTGTTTCTCAGCATGATAGAAATAATACCCCTTAGAATTCCTGGGGTATCCCACAAACTTACACAGTAATGAATGTGCCTCGAGTTTGTCCAGACAAACCTTTTTGACAAAGGAAAGACATCCCATATCTTGAGATACTTAAGACGGGGTTTCTTTCTACTCCACATTTCAAATGGAGTGGTAGGCACAGACTTAGTTGGAACCTTGTTCAATAGGTATGCAGCAGCTTCCAGTGCATAACTCTAGAAAGAGGCGGCAACTGAGCATTACTCATCATGGAACACACCATATCAAGTAAGGTGAGATTCCGTCTTTATGATACACCGTTGTGTTGTGGTGTGTATAGAGGAATAAACTGATAGAGAATTCTATTCTTTTTTAAATATTCCAGGAACTCGGCACTTAAGTATTCACCGCCCTGATTGGATCAGAGCATCTTGATACTTTTGCCAGTTTGCTTTTCCGCTTCATTCTTATACTTTTGGAATTTCTCAAAGTCCTCGGATTTATATTTCATTAAGAATACATGTCCATACATTGAGAAATCATCTATGAAAGTAATGAAGTAGGAATAGCCACTTCTTGCATGTATAAACATTGGCCCATACACGTCGCTGTGTATGAGTCCTAAGAGCTCAGTGGCTCTTTCTCCGTATCCAGTGAACGGATTTTTTGTCATCTTTCCTCTAATACATGATTGACAAGTTGTATATGATTGATACTCAAACGGATCTAAGTATCCTTCTTTATGTAACTTAGTCAATCGTGTTTCATTGATATAACTGAGTCTACAATGCCATAAGAATACTTGGTTTGATTCTGAAGCCTTTCTTTTTAGTGTGTTTTGAACGTTGAAAACTTGATGTTGATTGAGAATGTATATTCCGTTACTAAGTGTACCCGACCCAACCATTTCATGATTTAGGTGAATGTTGATAACATTGCTTACAAGTGCAAAATTATATCTTTAATTTAATAATAAAGATACTGATATAATATTACACACCATACTGGGTACACAAAAGCAGTTATGCAATAACAACTCGCCAATCCTAGGTGATATTCCCCTACTGCAACAGCATCCATACTGGCTCCGTTGCCAACCCTGAGGGTCATATCACCTTTCCTCAAAACTCTACGGCTTCTCAGCGCCTGCAATGAATTACAGATGTGAGATCTTGATCCGGTATCCAATACCCAAGAAGTAGAGTTTATAGAGAAACAATTTTCAATCACGAACACACCTGAAGCCGAAGCCACGACTTGTTTCGTGTTCTGATTCTTGGCCTTTAGGGCCCTACAGTCCTTCTTCCAATGTCCCTTTTTTCGACAATAGAAGCACTCATCCTTTGTGGCTGCCCCTATCTTTTCCTTTCCCTTTCTCTGCACCTTCTGCACACCACCTATCGGTTTGGTGGGGCCTTCTTCTTCTTCCCCATGGCCTTAGCCTTGGATTTAGTAGAAGAAGATCCTCCAATAAATAGAGCGGGTGTTTCTTTGGTTTTACTCAAGGTGCCCTCTGCCATCCTCAAAATGTTGAGGAGCCCAGGAAGTGAAACTTCCATACTATTCATATTGAAATTCAATATGAATTGGGCATAGGTGGAGGGAAGGGATTGTAGGATCAAGGCGATGTACAACTCATTTTCCGACGTAGTTCCCAGGTCCACTAGCTCTTCAATGATAGAAATCATCTTCAAGACATGGTCCCCAACAGATGATCTGATAGCCAACCTGGCTTGAAACAATTTCTTTGAGATCTCATATCTTGCGATACGAGATTTCTCTCCATATAATTCTTTGGTATGGAGGAAGATGAAAGCAAGGTCCATCTTCTTGTGTCGCCTCTGATGTTCATTATCCATGGAGGCCAGCACGAGGCACTTGGCTTTCGCGCAATCAAGATCCTAAGTTTTACGGACCTCAATGTCCATGACCGAGGATTTTGGACCGGCAACAGGTGGAGCTTTCGCCGTGAGGACGTATGCGACCTTATCATATGTAAGGGCCATTTGGACATTCCTCAGCCAGGCTTTATAGTTTGGCCCAGCGAGTTTATTTTTATCTAATATTAGCTTAAGTCCCGTTATGGTCGCTGCAATTAGGAGAGAGAGAAAAGTGTTGGCTATAGCACCCTCAAGGAAATTATTGTAATCGCAGGCAGGTGATTATAATGATTGAGGGAGGACCTATACGGATAGAACATAGTTACTCAAAATGATAGTATGCTATCTGGTTTATCTTTATCATCATGTACATGCATTATGTGGTATTATAGATCACTATTACATGTTGATAGAGCCCATAGGATTCTTGCTTGACTACCAGCATTATGATGGCGATCATATACGTGGGAGATGGAGGTCTATCAGCACATCCTCAAATGTACCTAGTCATGGGAGTTTCGAGACTGGGCATCGATACTCTAGTGTAGACTAGTGTATACTGATCGAGAACCCGACGAGGGGCGGTGGCCAGGTCTCACAAGCCATTGGTGTTAGTTTGTTCACCTAAGATAAGGTCGTTTCTCAGTTGGTGATGGGCTTCATACCGATACGAAATATCACGTTATTAGGGGTCTGACTTTATCCACTTCTAGACCCGATATGCGATACATGGGTACGAACATACCAGACTGTACAGAGATTATCACGAACATGCTTAGTAGGGGTTCGGATGAGTTTGCTCGTCGGACTTCCTTTCGCTCAATACCTGGGTAGCCGTTACGTACATCTAGTGCCACAGACGTACTTGTGGTTAAACCCACTGCCAGCGTATCGACAAGTTTTTAGAGCCCCACACAGAGGATTTTCCTTCTTCGGGAGAAACGATGTAGAGGCCGTATGGTTTTACGGCAGGGTTCGATCATATACGTGCACTTGTGTACGTATCATGATTCAGACATATAATATTAGTGGGCTTTGGTTTAAGCCAGATCCTAGTATTATATTATTGGATTATTTTCTTCTCTTTGTATTCGTATTTTTTCGGAATACAGATACGTGCATATATATACGGTGAGGGGTATTCTTGTAATTTATTACAAATGTGCTTCTAGAAGAAGACACCTCATTTACGTTTTAACCATTTTTTGTTACATGGTTAATAATGTGGAGGATAAGGTGTGATTAGTATTTATTGAAGCATGGCTCACTTGGTGACTCAGAGGGTGGCTCATGCTTTGGTGAACTATTGAAGCATGCTTGATTTATTTGGTTTGCTTCAATAATTCACAAGGTTAGAGATATTTTTTCTTGGATGAAAAATGCTTCACAACACTTAGCCATTCTTCTTGAAAGAATGCTCACACAACACTTTCATCTCCTCATGCTTGCTTCTTCTACCTCCACCCTAAAAGTATAATGTGTTGAGAAACCTAGGGTGTTATGAGACAATATTAATCCATCATTAGACTCTACATCCTCTAGGCTATCTAGTTTAGCGAACTAGGTACCCTAGTTACCTCAGCTTTGAGGTTGGAGCTCAAACTACAAATCCTCAAGTGGATCATCTTCGATGGAGGGAGACCGGAGGCCAAACTCGATCCATGATGCCTCAAGGAGCTTATGAGGATGGTAGAAGACCGAAGGACACGGATCATTCGGTATAACCCTTCTATCATAGTAGTTTAGTTCTTGGCAGCTTGCTAGTATAGGTTTATGGTTCGATTCGAAAGGGTTTCATTAGCGCCAAGTTTTTAAACGCCAGTATTTGTTCCGTATCGGCCTCTTTAGATGGCCAGGGTGCTGACATAACCCAACATGGTATCAGAGCCACCCCATAAACCATTACTAGCTAGTTTGCATAAGGTTAAAATATCAATCTGGATGATACCTACTACATCTTGTGGATTATGATCTATGGTGATAGATCTAAGTGGATATTGGGAGTGTCCCAAATCCAAGTACATTAACACCGTACTAAAGGGGTTTAGTATGGAAGATTCTAAGCGTGGTGGTTCGTCCACTTACTCAGGAATCACTCTCCCCAAAAAGATGTCTTCCAAGACTGATTTGGAGAGAGTTCGCGTGCAAGGGATAACCTATACTTCGGCTGTAGGCTCTATCATGTTTGCAATGTTATATACCAGACCAGATGTAGATGACTCACTAGGTGTAGTGATCAGGAATCAATCGGATCTTGGGAGAATCACTGGACAACTGTGGATTACATTCTTAAGTACTTGAGAAGTACTAAATGAATGTTCTTGGTTCGATCTTCCAGAGTGATAAGGACGACTGAAAGTCAGTCACATGCATTGTCTTTACCCTCAGTGGAGGGACAATATGTTGGAAGAGTTCCAAGCTAGATACCGTGACATACTAGACGATAAAGGCCGAATACATTGCTACCAACGATCCTACCAAAGTAGATGTCTAGATATTTCTTGTTCATGAGATGAACAAGGTTCCTACTATTGAGCATCCAATAACTGTTATTTTAACAACAATTGAGTTGTGGGTTTGGCCTAGGAACACCAGTCCCATCAGCGATCCAGACATATTCTGAGGCAAGTATCACCAGATCAGGGAGACGGTTGATCTCCAAGGGATCGCGGTAAGGAGAGTAGATATTGAAGTTAACACGGCGGATCCACTCACCAAGGCCTGCTTCCCCAAATAAAAATTTGAGATATTTTGGGATGGTTGAGTATGGGATACTACAACCACTGCTAAATTGTTGGGTATTGGATAATACAACAGATGGCTTTAGTGCAAGTGGAAGATTATTCGTTATATTTATGCCCTAGAGGCCATTACTGTACATGTGATATATTGTAGTGGATGCTTGGATATATATAGGGAGGACTTTCTTGCTCGACATGATAGTATGCTTTCTGGTTGCTCTTTATCTTAACATGTACACTTATTGTCCTTATATTACATATTGATAAAGCCCTTAGGATGAGTACTTGACTACCAGGATTATGATGCGGATCATACTAGTGGGGCAGAGGTAGTCGGCAAGTACATCCTTCAAATGTTCTTAGTTGTGGGAGTATCGAGACGGGGCATCGATATTCCAGAGTAGACTAGCGTATACGCTTCTCGACCCATATGATGGGCGGTGGATGATCCCGTATCCATTGGTGTTTGACATCAGAGAAGGTATACGGGTGCTCAGTGGAGACTGGGTACACTGAATGGACTCGTCGAGAACTCCTAGATGGTATTTTACTTATCGTCAGATAGAAGTTTTCTGGTGACACCGGTACAGGTTAGTCTGTCGATCCGAGATTGTCATAGAGTCTTGTGTGATTCCCACCGTGCTTTGATTCCCACCATACCACGGTCAAGAGATCGTGCAAAAGGATGGTTTTTGGGTACATTCCCGAGTTATATGGAGGCAATGGGCGATAGGAGGGGATTCGTCTCTCCCGGTATTGGGAGTTGATGTTGCGCTATGCTCGATTGGCCATAACAGGAAATCCCTGACCAGGGTTGCTGAGATCTACTGGTAAGTGTTATCAGTAGTTTCTCGAACCGTTATGGACCTTGCATCGGCATGACTTATCAGGATATTGGGGTCTGACATTATACCACCCCCAGGCTTTGATATGCGACATATCTGACGAAGTGACCGGACTATACGGTAGTCTTACCGATTGGATTCGCAGGAGTATGAGCATGCTTGCTTGTTGATCTTCTGATCGCTCAATACCCGGGTAGTCGTTACGTTTAGTAGATCGCTTGCGGTTTGTGGGTGTTTGATATGATCATCACCTACTGCCGGCGTATTGACGAGTCTTTAGATTCCTACACAGAGGTTTCCTGGTTCATGCGAAACGGAGTAGGAGCACACATGTGATATGTGCGGGACCGAGATTAATACGCGTATGTGATACCACATTTTATTCTCGCGATATGTGACATAGGTCGGTTATATGTGATATAGCCAGGTTATCGGATCAAGTGTTGATTTGATAGGTTGTTACATTTGATATTAGTCGGTTATATGTGATATAGCCGGATTATTAAATCAAGTGTTGATTTAATAATTTAATGTATAGTTATATATATTTGATATATTACATTACATTAACTAATATTAGCTCACTTAAGTATTTCTTTTTCTCACTTAATGATACACTTAACATATATGTGATATATGTTAATTGCATTCTTTTTTCACACAAAATATATATGTGATATATATCATTGTGACATGCTAGGTTACATATGAAACATGGATATATGAGACTTATACCATGCTAGAGTTAATGTTAAGGTTTATATTTATTATTAAGTAATTCAAATAAAGTGGAATTTGTCATGGTTGATTTTTTGGTAGAAACTTGTAGAACATTGACTTAGTCCGCTTATTTTGTCATGCTTAAGATATTTTATTAACTTAACCATTACCCTATGTCATGGTTTAGTCTCTACAAGGGTTAGTGTATGTCATATACCCACCCATGGTTGGATTTCTAACCTCATCTCTTTTGCTCATCACTTCATCTTCTTCTTCCTCTTGAAGCTCTCTTGATTTTGACAAAGTGATGAAATATTGTGAGAAAAATAAATCTAAAGTGAGCCTATTTCCTACTTCATCATCCTCTACTATTAGCCATTTAGTTTAGGGTATTTTCTTCACTGATCTCACTATTAGTGAAGAGGTAGCATGAGCTTGAGACTCCTCGACGTAGATCATCTTCGGCCTCGGAGACATTGAGCAAGCTTGTTCATTTCTTCAAGTGAACCATTCTTAGAGTTCGGGAGTTCACAACTTGCAGCGAAGGGACTACTACATGGAGCTTTAGAAGTGAAGGACCGGTCTACAAAGGTTGTATTCCACATCCACTCAGTTGTAAAGTTGTTTACATAGTTTGATTCGTATGATTCTCTAGTTAAACATCCTATGTTTTGGGTCGTTAGCACGGCAATTTTTTAATTTAGCATGGACGATGCCGCCCGAAACCCCACTGCCATGCTAGGGAACTCAGCATTTGGATTATCATATAGTCGCATATATCATTTCCACTTCTACATCCCCTTTGGTTTTCTCTAGAACATCCCGTATCACTACGAAGATCCACATTTATTGGATATTCCACCGTATAGTTTCATACGAACTCGAAGGAACTTGTTCCAGTTTAAGGATGGATTCTGGTTCTGTAGAAATTGAATAGGATTATTCAGTTTTCTTTTATCTTTATCTTCTCTCAGGTTGCGAGGGCTCTTGGTATTAGAAGAGTACACCTATTACGCTTATTGGTTAGTCTTCTTCCAAACCATAGGCAGGTGTCGAAAGGTGGGGAAGGAAGAAAACAAATTAGCCTAAGTGTGGTGTATAGAAGGTAATAAATAAAGATATATAAAGAGATTAGAGTAAGGGCAAAGGAAATTGCGACTGCTATCATTCACGACAAAACCATGTATACCCTTGCCACTCGTACTTCCTTTTTGCATTTCTCCAGAAAACTTTGTATCACTACGGAAATCCATATTGCTTTGATATGCCATCGTATAGTTACATACGAACTCAAAGGAACTTGTTCCAGTTCGAGAATGGATTCTGGTTCGGGAGAAATAGAATAGGATTGTTCAGTTGTCTTTTCTCTTTACCTTCGCTCAGGTTGCGAGGGCTCCTGGTCTTAGGAGAGTACACCTATTACGCTTATTGGATGGTCTTCTTCCAAACCTTAGGCTGGTGTCGAAAGGTAAGGAAGGAAGAAAACCAATTAGCCTAAGTATGGTGTACAGAAGGTAATAAGTAACGACATATAAAGGGAATTGAGTGAGGGCAAGGAAGTATACGGTTACTGTCATGAATCTGGATTGTGGAAGATGCATTATTAGGAACACCAGGCTATACCTTCGAAATATTTTCATGTTTCAGTTTTACTGTACGATGTTAATTGAAAACTGTTTTCCCAATTAGATTTTGACTCCAGGATATGTATTAACCAGATTTGATTCTCATATCTGTATGGCGTTACAGATGATGAATGGGAGTAAGATATTGGAAATTGGGTGATTAGATCCTTTATATATCAGAATTCTTTGTAATTGGTGATATTTGAGGAAATTACCTGGGTTTTGCCTAACTGCAAATATTTGGTTTTGAATATCCGTTGTTATACACCAATTTCAAACTGATATATCTGTATGTTTATTTTATAAAGCGAGATATAACTTATTGAAATTATGTCCATGACATTTACCTATATCAGTTGATGATCAGGTAAGGAGCATTCAACAACGGTGTAATTCTTCTTAATTATAGTACAGTTTTTCAACCTACGACGCACAGGGTTTGAGTTATTGAACTCAGTGGACTTATACAAAGTATTGTATGTTTTCCGATGTCCGTTAGGACAAAAGGGTTGGTACTCGTACTATATTCTGTTTACTCATGACTTCTCTAATTTTAGACAAGTATTTCGTTGAAATATAAGGTCCAAAATTTGAGAAGTTATAGGTATAAGAATAAGGTAGAGAACCATATGTTGCAAGTATCAGGATTCTTCAAGGTGATCGATGATGTAGATACTTGTGTTTGGTATTCCGTTGTACGTATTAGTTTTGAGAACTTGCTTCTCTTTTAGATTACTCATATGTGGGTGTATTCCTTGATGAGTAATGCTGCATAGCTTTCTTCCATTTGGTTGATATGCACTGGAAACAACTGCATGATTTTTGAATCTGGTTCCAATTAAATTAATGCCTCTGTTTCTATATTGGATATAGAATGGATCCATATCTTAACGATGTTAAGGTATATGGAGTAGTCCGGCTGATGCTTAAAACCAGAATCTGGACAAACTCAATGCACATTTCAGTAATGGCAGTTTGTGGGTTATCCCGGGCTTCGACGAGGGTTAACATTCTATCATCTGGAAGATCAATAGTTATATTGTTCTTGACTCACCACAGTTTTAGTAAAAAATGGATTCTTTTTTAGGAAACATTAGTGGGAGTATGGTAGAATTGGAAGCGATTCCAGAACCAGAAATGATTACTAAAAATTTAGTAGAACCTAAATATTCAGTTGGTTTCGACAATCCATTAGCTACTCCGCAGATTTGGTGGGTAACCTCAGGCACTCGAGAGGTAATTCGGTCTCCTCAAAGTCGGTGACATGGAGGTTTTTGATAACCCAAACTTGACACTACTGCTGTTCTAGACTAAGATCTGGCAGGAGTATGAGTATAACGTCATTTTAAATTAGTTTTAGAAGTGCATGTGTATATGACTCTGTCAGAGGGTTGTTGTAGTCAGTAGGAGCAGCGCAAGCATAGTGGACAAGTAGCTTATGTCTATTTATAGACTAAAGCAAGTACATCGGAGATAGATCATTTAGTTTTGATGTGACAGTCATAGAGTTTGACTTCATCAGAACAACAGATGGACATGGTAAGAAAGTAGTAGGGAGTGATGTCCTGGTATTTTGATGACATGCTCTTGATAGGAAGTGATATTCCTATACTATGATCGGTTATACTGTGGTTGTCACAATGATTTTCTCCACATAGAATCTGGATAAAATATCGGGGATTCTGGTGACTAGATCTATGGTTTTAGATCAAGATTTGTGAAGTGTCCCAACTCGGGTACTTTGATACTATTCTAAAGTGTTTTAGAAGACGGCCCCTGGCGTAGTGGTATACCCGCAGGTGATGGAGTCACCCTCTCTAAATAGATGTCTTCTAGACAGATGAGGAGAGGGATTTGCATGATTGTCATATCACTTTCTTAGGCAATTGAGTCAATCATGAGATGTCAAATACAACACCAGATATTACTTTTGCACTGGCTGCAATAAGCGTACATATATTTATCCAATCCTAGAGAAACATTGGGAAGCAGTTATGAACATAAGTGGATGTTCTTGGTACATGGTAACGGCAGCCTCCTTCAGAAGGCGGTTATCATTTCAGGCTTCCATGGTGACCTGGATGACAGAGTGGTTGTCAGAGTTATAGTTTTCCCTTTTTTTGAGGGGTAGTATGTTGGACAGGTGGTTCAAGCGGATACTCTTGGCGTAGGATACTGATTAAATTCAGTGGATGACACGGTCTAAAAAGTTTGTTGGATTTGGAGTTCATTTGTGAACTGGGTCCCATCAGTTATCCAGACAAATTCTAAGACAGGTATTGCTCATTTCGGGAGATAGTTTTTCTTTTCAAAGTTGAGATATAGAGAGATAAAGATAGAAACATTGGAGCATATCCACTCACTGAGGCTATTTCTCGAACACAATAGTTTCACAAACGGGCTTTGTGAGACTGATTAGTAGAGAAGTTGGGTGTTCGGTATCACACGGGCTGTGAGTATGCGACATCGCAATAATTAGCCTTAAGTGCAAATAGGAGATTGTTGGCTATAGTGCCCTCAAGAAAATTATTGTAATCGCAGGCAGGTGATTATGATGATTGAGGGAGGACCTATACGGATAGAACCGTCTTACTCAAAATGATAGTATGCTATCTGGTTTGTCTTTACTATCATGTACATGCATTATGTGGTATTACAGATCACTATTACATGTTGATAGAGCCCATAGGATTTTTGCTTGACTACCAGTATTATGATGGCGATCATATACGTAGGAGCTATGTGGTCTATAAGCACATCCTTAAAATTCCATAGTCGCGGGAGTATCGAGATTGGGCATCGATACTCCGGAGTAGACTAGTGTATACTTATCGAGACCCCGACGAAGGGCGGTGGCCGGTCTCACAATCCATTGGTGTCAGTTAGTCACCTAAGATAGTATACAGGTGCTCATTGGGTTATGAGTACACTGGACGGACACGCCGGGAACATGCAAGTTGGTATTATACCAATTGTCAGATAGCAGTTCCCAGGTAACATGTATACAGGTTAGTCTGTCGACCTGAGATTGTCATTGGCCTCATGTGAGTTCCCACTGTTCTTTGATTACTACCCTACCATGTCTCAAAGGAGTCGTGCAAACAGGTTTTAGTTGGGTACAGTCCAGAGCCATATGGAGGCAGTAAGCGGATCGTCGGGGATTCTTCTCTCCTGGTATTGGGGGTTGATATCGCGCGGTGCATGGGTGGACATCACCAGAAATCCTTGGACAAGGTAGACAAGAATTACCGATTTGGATCAGTAGTTTCTCAGTTGGTGATGGGCTTCATACCGACATGAAATACCGCGTTATTAGGGGTCTGACTTTATCCACCCCCTAGACCCGATATGTGATACTCTTAGATGAATAGACCGAACTGTATGAAGATTGTCACGGATAGACTCAGTAGGGTTTCGGATGAGTTTGCTCGTCGGCCTTCTTTTCGCTTAATACCTGAGTAGCCGTTATGTACAGCTAGTGCCGCTGACGTGTTTGTGGTTAAACCCACTGCTAGCGTATTGACGAGTCTTTAGAGTCCCACACAGTGAGTTTCCTTGCTTCGGGCGAAACGATGTAGGGGCCGTATAGTTTTACGGCAGGGTCGATCATATACGTGCACTTTTGCACGTATCATGATTTGGACGGATAATACTAGTGGGCTTTGGTTTAAGCCGGATCCTAGTATTATATTATTGGATTATATTCGTCTCTTTGTATTTGTATTTTTCCGGAATACGGATATGTGTATGTATATACGGTGAGGGGTATTCTTGTAATTTATTACAAGGATGCTTCTAGAAGAAGACACCTCATTTATGTTTTGACCATTTTTTTGTTAAATGGTTAAGGAGGTGGAGGATGATGTGTGATTAGCATTTACTGAAGCATGGCTCACTTGGTGACTCATGGGGTGACTTATGCTTTGGTGAACTATTGAAACATGCTTGATTTATTTGGTTTGCTTCAATAATTCACAAGGTTGGAGATATTTTTTCTTGGATGAAAAATGCTTCACAACACTTAGCCATTCTTCTTGAGAGAATGCCCACACAACACTCCCATTTCCTCATGCTTGCTTTTTCTACCTCCACCCTAAAAGTCTCATATGTTGAGAAACCTAGGGTATTATGAGACATATTAATTCATCATTAGACTCTACATCCTCTAGGCTATCTAGTTTAGCGAACTAGGTACCCTAGTTATCTCGGTTTTGAGGTTGGAGCTCGCACTACAAATTCACAGGTGGATCATCTTCGATGGAAGGAGACCGGAGGCCAAACTCGATCCATGACGCCTCAAGGAGCTTATGAAGATGGTAGAAGACCGAAGGACACGGACCATTCGGTATAACCCTTCTATCATAGTAGTTTAGCTCTTGGTAGTTTGCTAGTATAGGTTTATGGTTCGATTCGAGCAGGTTTCGTTAGCGCCAAGTTTTTAAATGCCAGTTTTTGTTCCGCATCGGCCGCTTTAGATGGCCAGGGCGCTGACGTAACCCAAAAAAAGGAACACTCAGCATATGCTCTTACAAGTTTAGATTGGTTATTAGTTTATTTAAACAGGATGGCTCCCACTGTTTCCTCGAATTCTTCTTCAAACCCTAAAAGAAGAATTAGTCAGGATTAATCGCATGTTACAATACTTGCTTAACCTTTCAGCCAGGCTTGTGTCGGTACATCGAAGGAGGTTTTCCAGTGCTTTCGCGAAGTTCCTTAATTACATAACCTCTTTTCCCTGGAGGCGTAGCCCCGCTAATACCGTTCTAGACACCTACTTGGTTTATAGTATTGATTGTTAAGTGAAAAAATCTCTCGAAGAGTAGCGGATACTCACAGTAGGATCATGACCCAACTATCATTGTGTGATGAATTTGAAGGAAGCCTACCAAAAACACCACACTCCAGGTGGTATGCAACACTAGCAAGTTTCCTTTATATTTGAAACTCCCGATGTGATTTTTTCCCCGAGCGCTTATAACCTTGATGAAAGTCAAAACATCATAAGTCGCAAGTCAAGTTTAACCCGTCATTATCCAGATTAACCTAGACCCATTCGTACAAGGCCTTGACGAAGGACAAAACAGCTGTACGCCTTTCCTAGATTAATGCATCTATCTATCTACCGATAAGCACCCACCGGCTACCAAACAGTATGCCTTGGCGAAGGTCAAAACACAGATCATGAATACTAATAGATACCTATCTAAAATGACAGAGGGCTACAGCTGGTTTTTGGCGAAAACTGTTAACGTAATGAACTTGATATAGTCGAAGGAACCTGATACCTTTTGAAAAGGAGTGGTTTAAGCTCCGCTTTTAAAAATGCTTTTTGAAGAAAACCGACTAGTTTTGTAATTGTTCCAACGACATCAGATTTTAAATTTATTTCCTTGCATTAATCAAAATTAATGCGGTCCCATCAATTAACCTTATTATTGCAGAAAAAGGAATGAAAATAGAACTTACGCTTATTCCATCCGCATTGCCACGGGGCCCCGTCATACACCGTTAGGTTACTTAACTAACGACAGAGCGGGGGCTGGAATAGCACAGGTGCCAAACATAAGCAACGTTTATTATTATTATTATTATATATATAGCCATTCGTCTCACACAATAATAAGCATTCCAGAACACAGAATCACAGATGAATATATTGGATATATCAGGATTTCCGTGTTTCGTTTTATCCTAGAACGAAACACGGATTCCACGGTCGTAATGAATAGCCAAACCCTATCCTAGACCCCTACGGGTGCGGAAAACTACCCGCCGAATTCCCGAAGTGAAGCAACCCCCCTCAATAAAATGAGTAGGCCACTCAGCATTTCAAGAACCCGGTAGTTTGTGCACCTCGCCTTAGGTCTATCTTAGGTGCAAGAAATAGTAAATGAAATAATACAATGGTGGCTACAACCTCAACCCGGATGTGCCCCACAAAAATAATATTACATCAATTTACAAATTTACATGAATGAAAGAAAAGAAAACACTCTTTTCACATCCCCCGGCTATGCATTCACGATAATCCAATATTCCATATATACAAACCATCACCAAATTACAGATATGTACAACCCCCACTAATCGACTTACAGCAATTAGCAGACGTTTAGCAGCATATAAACAAACACAGAAAACCCGGATTAGCCAAATAACTTAGAATTTTGATTGAATCTATTTTCCGTGTCTACCCCATGTACAAACCAGTACACAAACAATTCTGGGTAGAAACCAAATAGACAATAAATCATATTTCCAAGTTTAAGAGACACAGAAAAAAATTGGAGTGAATCGGCCACGACTCGGCCACGGAGCCACAGCCAAATAGTGAGTTTGGCCGCGGTTCCGCGGTGGGCTTGGATGATTACTTGCTCGAATTTTTTGTGTGTTCTTATAAATGCCTGCATGTATTTTTAAAGCCACTGAAATAAATTTTTGAACAAATTTAAAAATCGACAGCAAGCATTAGTTTGAAATTTTGATTTCAGGTGTTTTACGACGATTGAAGATCTAACTATTTGCTAACCAGCTAGTTAAGGTTTAATTGGCTTTGATACCAGTATAAGTCGATGTCGCGCACCCCGCCCAGATCACATATGTGCTCCTACTTCGTTTCGCATGAACCAGGAAACCTCTGTGTAGGACTCTAAAAACTCGTCAATACGCCGGCAGTAGGTGATGATCATACCAAACACCCACAAGCCGTAAGCGGTCTGTTAAACGTAACGGCCACCCGGATATTGAGCGATCAAAAGATTAACAAGCATGCCTGTTCATACTCCTGCAAATCCAATCAGTAACACTACCGTACAGTCCGGTCTCTTCGTCTAATATGTCGCATATCTCGTCTACGGGTGGTAAACATAAGACCCCAGTAACTCGATAAGTAGTGTTGATATTAGGCTCATAACGGGTCAAGAAACTACTGATAACACTTACCAGTATATCTCTGAATCGGCCCTGGCCAGGGACTTCCTGTTATAGCCAATCGAGCACAGTGCAACATCAACCCCCAATACCGGGAGAGACGAAATCCCTCCTATCGCTCATTGCTTCCATGTGATTCGGGACTGTACCCAAAAGCCACCATTTTTCATGTTCTCTTGAACATGGTAAGGTGGAAATCAAAGCACAGTGGGAATCATACAAGACTCTATAACATTCTTGGGTCTACAGATTAACTTGTACCAGTGTCATCAGAGAACTGCCATCTGACGTGAGCTATAATACCATCTGGGACTTCTCGGCGAGTCCGTCCTGTGTACCCAGTCTCCACTGAGCACCCGTATACCGTCTCTGATGTCAAACACCAATGGATATGGGATCATCCATCGTCCATCTACATGGGTCAAGAAGCTATATGCTAGTCTACTCTGGTATATCGATGCCCTGTCTCGATACACCTACGACTAAGAACATTTGAAGGATGTACTTACCGACTACTCTGTCCCCACTAGTATGATCTGCATCATAATCCTGGTAGTCAAGTACTCATCCTAAGGGCTTTACCAATATGTAATAGAGAGGCAATCAGTATACATGTTAAGATAAAGAGCAACCAGATAGCATACTATCATGTCGAGCAAGAAAGTCCTCCATGTATATGTCCAAGTATCCACTACAATATACATCACACATACAATAATGGTCTCTAGGGCATACATATAACTAACAATCTCCCACTTGCACTAGGGCCATCTGTTGTAGTATCCAATACCCAACAATCAACAGTGGTTGTAGTATCTCATACTCAACCATCCCATAAAAAGTCTCTTTTGGGAAAAGGCCTTTGTGAGTGGATCCGCCGTGTTGCCCTCTGTATCTACTTTCCTATCCTCAATCTCCCTGGAGATCATCCATCTCCATGATCATGTGATATTGCCTTAGAATATGTCTGGATCACTGATGGGACGGGGGTTCCTAGGTATAAGCCACAACTCCATTGTCACACAATGGTAGGAACGGAGTTCATCTCATGAACTTTTATACATCCAGACTACCTCTTTGGTAGTATCCTTGGTAGCAATGTATCCGGCCTTTATCGTCTAGTTTGTCACGGTATCTAACTTGGAACTCTTCCAACATACCATCCTTCCACTGAGGGTAAAAACAATGCCTGTGACTGACATTCAGTGGACCTTATCACCCTGGAAGCTATCTAGTGATTTTCTCCAGGATCGATTGATACCATCTCACTACACCTAGTGAGAATCCTCACATCCACTTAGATCTATCTCATAGATCCAAAACCCAGGATTTAGGAGGTATCACCTTGATCCTATATGGAGAATCCTTGTGATAAGAGGAGATTGACCGAGTGTAGCATAGGAAACTTCTTTCCTATCAAGAGTATGTCATCCACGTACAATACGAGGATCACCACCATACTCCCTACTACCTTTTTGTATATACAAGGTTCGTTTATCATTTTAATGAAGTCAAACGCTTTGACTACCACATCAAAACAGATGTTCCAATTCCGCGATGCCTGCTTTAACCTGTAAAGCAACTTTCATACGTTTCCGCTGCTCCCATTGTCTACGAAGCCCTCTGGCTGTGTACTTATAGACGCTCTCTTCTAAATCACTATTTAGAAAAGCAGTCGTGACACCCAACCGCCAGATATCGTAGTCATGGTATGTAGCAATGGTAAGCAGGATCCGGATGGACTAAGCATAGGCACTAGAAAAGGTTTCATCATTATCCACACCTGGTCAATGATGAGAACCTTTTGCAACAAGTCTTAGCTTTGAAAGTCTCAACCTTTCCATGTACACCAAGTAATCTTCTCAAGATATATTAGCTCCTGATGGGGATTTAACCCCTCAGATATACCAACTAAAGTCTATACTTTGTTGGTGTACATAGATTCCATCTCAGATCGCTTAGTATCCAGCCATTCTTACAGAGTCACCACTCCTGATGGCCTGCTCAAAACTAGTTGGGTCATTATCTCATGATGCAATCCTCACTCCCACTGTCATAGAGAAAACCGAATTATCTTTTAGGTGGGTGAGGAACCCTACTAGATCGGTGGAGAGGCTGAGCTTCGTTGGGAACTAATGAATCTTCCGGTTCTATCAAATCATCAGCTGTAGTTTTTATAGCTGGAACTCCTTCCAGTTCTACCATATGACCACTAATTTCTTCACAAGAAATTCCTTTTCTAAAAAGGTGGCATGCTGAGAAACAAAACACCTTTTGCTCCTCAGTGTGGTAGAAGATATTCCCTTACAAATGCTTGGGATATCCAACAAACTTCCACAGAAATGACCTTGCCTCGAGCTTGTCCAGATTTTGCTTTTGACACAGGCCGGACAACCCCAAATCTTAACTTTCTTAAGATATGGGCTCTTCCCATACCATATCGCATATAGAGTGGTAGTCACCTGATTTGGTTGGAACCCTATTCAATAGGTATGTAGCTTCTCAAGTGTATAACCCCCAAAAGGAAATAGGTAACTCAGTAGTACTCATCATAGAGCGCACCATATCTAATAGGGTGCGATTGCTCCGCCCTGATACACCTACGTGCTCTGGTGTATACGTAGGAGTAATGCTGAGAGAGAATCTCATTCTCCTTTAGAACAGTCCAGGAACTCCGTGCTCAAGTATGCTCCTCCCTGATCACATCAAAGGACATAATACTTATACCTGTCTTGGTTCTCTACTTCTGACTTATATTCTTTGAATTTGTCAAAAGTTTCAGACTTGTGTTTCAACAGGAACACGTGTGCGAATTTTGAGAGATCATCAGTGAATGTAATGAAGTACAAAGAACCAGTCCTGGCATGTGTAGAAAGGGGACTTACATACATCATCATGTATCAATCCCAAGAGTTCACTAACTCTTTCTCTGTTTCCAATAAACGGAGCTATGGTCATCTTATCTTTGTGACATGACTGGCAAGTTTCACAAGATGTAAATTCAAACTGATTTAAATATGCATCTAAATGTAACATAGCTAGTTGTGTCGCATTGATATGACCTAGTCTACAACGTCTTAAGAAGGATTCGTTCATTTCTGAACTCTTCCTTTTTTGTGTGTTCTGTACGTTAAGAACTGTAGTTTGATTTAGAACGTGTATGTCATTAGATAACGTGCTTGATCTGATCAACACTTGATATAGGAAATGTTCAAAACATTACCCAACAATACAAAATTATATCATTCTTTACTAAATAAAGAGACTGATATGATGTTGTATATCAGGTTCGGTATCTAATAACATTCGTTTAGAATCAATGTATTTGGTAATACAGGGTGATAACTGCCAACAAACTGTTGGATATAGTGCCCTCAAAGTCAATTATTGGATCGCAGGTACGTGATTGCATGATTGAGGGAGGACCTATACCGATATGACAGTCTTTCTCGAGATGATAGTATGCTATCTGGTTTGTCTTTATCATCATATACATGCTTTAGTTCACTATTGCATGTTGATAGAGCCTATAGGATTCTTGCTTGATTGCCAGCAGTATGATGGATATCATATACGTGGGAGCTGGGTCTATAAGCACATCCTTAAAGTGTCCCTGGTCGTAGGAGTTTCGAGACAGGGCATCGATACTCCATAGTAGACTAGTGTATACAGTCGAGACCCCGACGAGGGGCGGTGGCCGGTCTCACAAGCTACTGGTGTCAGTTGGATCACCTAAGATGTATACATGTGCTCATTGGGTTATGAGTACACCGGACAGGACTCCCCGGGAACTTGCTAGTTGGTATTATACATATCGTCAGATAGCAGTTCCCAGGTGACATGTGTGCAGGTTATTCTGTCGACCTGAGATCGTCATTTGTCTCGTGTGAGTTCCCACTGTGCTTTGATTACTATCCTACCACGCTTAAAGGAGACATGCAAACAGGTTTTAGTTGGGTACAGTCCCGAGCCACATGGAGGCAGTGAGCGGATCGTTGGGGATTCGTCTCTCCCGGTATTGGGGGTTGATGTCGCACAGTGCACGGGTGGCCATCACTAGAAATCCTCGGCCGGGGTAATGGAGAATTACTGATTTGGATCAGTAGTTTCTCAGGAGGCGATGGGCTTTATTCCGACACGAATTATCGCGTTATTAGGGGTCTGACTTTATCCACCGTCCTAGACTCGATATGCGATACTCTTAGACGAACGGACCGGACTGTATGGATATTGTCACTGTCAGGCTCAGTAGGGTTTCTGGATGAGTTCGCTCGTCAGCTTCCCTTCCAATCAATACATAGGCAACTGTTACGTACAGCTAGTGCCTCTAACGTGCTAGTGGTTATACCCAGTACCAGTGTGTTGATGAGTCATTAGAGTTCCCCCACACAGTTTCCCAAGTTCGGGCAAAACGTTGTAGAGGCCGTATGGTTTTATGGCAGGGTTCGAAAAATGCACGTGCATTTACGCACGTGTCATATTTCGGGCAGATAATACCGGCGGGCTTTGGTTTAAGCCGGATCCGAGTATTATACTGTGTAGATATAATATCTTTGTCTCAGTTGCATTTGTATTCGGTCGTAATACAAATGCGGGTATGTTTATACTGTTACGGGGTTATCCTGAAATTTGTTTCGGGATCGCTTTTGGAAGTTGCAGTTTCCAGTTTTCTATCACCCGTCTTTAACATTCGGTTAAATGCGGATTTATCTTTTCTTCGGTGAGTCATGGTTCTTGAAGGTTCTAGAAATGGTGACTAGATTCATGTATCTTTCTTAGCATTAAATGAAATGGTGATGTGTTATTATGAATCACCATTTTGCATTTAATGATTTTAGTGATTCATTCATTCATTAATGTGAAGTGATAAGCTTTCTTCTTATGGTCACCATTTTTCCTCCTACACTCACCCCCTTCCTCTTTATAGTGGCCGGCCCCTTGTGAGTGAGAGAGAGATTGATTCATTGGGAAAAAAGTATATGGAATTTGGTTCATGAAAATTAGAATTGCTCATTTCTTATTTACCCGATCCAAATGGCAACTTCATTAACCGTTCGTCCATAACTTTGGACGAAGTGAGACAAAGTGTTCTACGCATTCTCTACATCAACTTGGTCATCTCTTTTAGCAAACTTGATGATCGAGTTGCCTCGGTTCAGAGGCGGGAGCCCGTTTAAAGATCCGTCGACGTGGTGCCACCTGGACGAGAAGACGGGAGATTCAGGAGATCGGAGCAGCCGCAACAAAGCGTGGGATTATGGTTAAAGACCGAAGGACTTGGATCGTTCGGTATAACATTTCTACCCACTTTGTAGTTTGTTAGTTTAGCTTTAATGGCAGATCCAGGTTATAGTATACGATAGCGCCAGTTAAAAAGTTTTTGTTCCGCATTTGGCGCCTGTTAGACGGCCGGGCCGCTACCGTGTACTTACAGTGGTATCAGAGCCTCGCCATTAAGCTTTACTAAGTTGCGCTAACGCGTTTAAAATATCGATCGAACGGAATTTCGAAAACTGCAATTTTCTGGGTTAAAGTTTCTGTCGATTTTTAAAAGGTTCTAAAAAATTATTTTGCATATACCAGAAAACAGAGCAGGCCTTTTTAAGAAAACAGTGAAAATTTGGTCACGTGATCCCACAGTACCGCCGCGGATCCGCGTTCAAAGCTAGGGTTTGACCGCGGAACCGCGGCCAGTATGTGGGAACAGTGCACCAAATTTTTCCAGTGAGCTTTCCATGGTAAATTGTGGTTTTTGGTATATTTCTTTTGGGCCCAGATTTTATTACTGTACACCAGATGTACGTGGGGCCCACTTCGGAAAGTTTTGTCGATCGAAATTTTAAACTTGTTAGCATGCAGTACTTATATTATATCTCCGACTGGGAATGTCATTTGAGCGGTAAGTCGCGTCTAATTGCTATAGTCCTTTTAGACGGATTTGCGAACGTGACATTCGCGTTGATGTTCTGTGTTGTGCTGTGATGTTGCGGATTTGTCGTGGTGGATAGCAGTGTGCAATGGTAGTGCTATTTGGATTTATTTGTACATTTGATATTGTGGGGCGAGCGTCCAACATGTGGACTGCCGTCACCGCCTGTTTGTATAATATTCTTTTAGGGCACGACCGGGCTGAGGTCGATGTACCCGTTGTACATATTTTTCTTTTCTGTACTAGGATTACCCCGCGGTGGAGTGCACGGATAGCCGGGTTCTGGAGGGCAACGGGTCCGTACCTCATGGCTTTGAGAGGAAGAGGGGCCTCACTTTATAATTGGCAGACTATTCGCCGCACTCGTAGGGGGTACAGGTTGACCCAAGAAGGGGTGCTCAAGTTACCGGATTCCGTGAAGTGCCGGGTGGTCCATTCACTTTGCTGTAGGGGGTTGCCTCGCTTCAGGTTTTGGCGGGTAACTTGCCGCACCCATAGGGGTCTAGGTTTCATTGCACAGGCTATCTACATGACCAAGGGAACTTCGGGTTTCAGTAGCGGCTCTGTGAAACCCGGGGATCCCAGATTATCTGTATTGTTCTGTGATGCTTATTACTTTTTCTGTAATGTTGCATATTATCACGCCTGGAGCGATTATTGTATATTGGTATATATACTATTAGATGTTGTATATGTTTTACACCCGCGCTAGTCCATTCTCCGCTCTGTCGTTAGTTAAGTAACCTAACGGGTGATGACGGGACCCAGTGGCGAATGCGGATGGCATATACGTACATTTTATTTTTTGTTCTTTTCTGGTGTGATTGATTGAAGGGACTGCGTTGATTCTGATCAATGCAAAGGAAAACAAACCTGTTTGGCAGTTGTTGGAACAGCTTTAAAAAGTGTTATTACAAAGACGTTTTCTTTTGTTATGCATAGTGGTATTCAGTTGGAATATCCTGCACCTCATTCGACGAGGCAATGGCCGATATCCCTTCACCGGGAATGACCCCTTGGGCAGAAGTTTGCGTCAGGGTAATAACTTTACTATAGTCGATTACAAGTTGCTTTGCATCGCGGTATTCAGTTGGAATATCCTGCACCTCATTCCACAAGGAAAGACCCGAGATCCCTTCACCGGGAGTGACCTCTTTAGCAAAGGTTTTTCGCCACTATATTTTTATAAAAAGCTATCAGGTTCCTTCAGCGATATCAAGTTCGTTACGTTAAAGGTTTTTTCACCAAAAACCAGCCGTAGCCCTCCGTCATTTCTTTTGGGTATTCAGTAGTATTCAAGTTATGTATTTTGACCAACGCCAAGGCATAGTGTATGGTAGCTGCTGGGTATTCATTTGTTGCATAGATAGATGAGTTAGTTTGGGACAGTCGTTCTGCCATTTAGCCAACGTCAGAGGCATGTACGGGTGGGTTCAAATTGACCTGGATAGTGACGGGTAGAACTTGGCATGTGACTTATAACATTTTGACCAACACCAAGGTCATAAGAGCATGGGGCAAAAATCATATCGGGAGTTTCTAAAAAAACTGAAACTTGCCAAGTATGCGCATACCTTCTGGAGTGTGATAACATGAGTGGATTCCGTCACGTTATCATGCGATGAGAGTTGGATCCCGATTCCCACTGATGAGTTGGTTTACTCTTCAGGTGATCCCGATTGATTCTTCTTTCAGGTTTGGAGGAGAATTTGACGGAACCGTGGGAGGTTTCCTGTTTAGATAAAGTGATAACCATTCTGATCTAGGTTAGAGTGCACGCAGAGTGTTTCTTTTCTCTCTCTCTTTGGCAGCGACCTTTGACCGACCCTAGACTATGACTCAGTGACCAAGTTGACCGAACCTTCTTGAAATACTGGCTTTTGGATTGTCTAAAGTTGCATAAGTCATTGCCGCTCCTTCTTTTACCCTTTGTATTTCTCAGAACACCCCGTATTACTACGAACACCCACTTCCATTGGATTGATCCATCGTATGGTTATATACGAACTCGGAGGGACTTCTTCGAGGATGGATCCAGGTTCAGGAGAAATAGAATTGGTTTATTCAGTTGTCTTTTATTATCACCTTCTCTCAAGTTGCGAGTACTCCTAGGATTAGGAGAGTACACCCATTATGCTTACTGGATAGTCTTATTCCAAACCATAGGCAGGTGCCGAAAGGTAGGGAATGAAGAAAACCAATTAGCCTAAGTAGGGTGTAATGAAGGTAATAACTAAAGACAAAATAAAGGGATTAGAAAGAGGGCAAAGTAAATTGCGACTGTTATCATTCACGACCAAAACACGTACTTCATCGCCACTCCTATTTCACCTTTGCTTTTTTCCCCAGTTCGGGAGAAATAGAATAAGGTATTATTCAGTTGTCTTTTATCATCACCTTCTCTCAAGTTGCGAGTACTCCTTGGTTTAGGAGGGTACACCTATTATGCTTACTGGATAGTCTTCTTCCAAACCATAGGCTGGTGCCGAACGGTAGGGAAGGAAGAAAACCATTTAGCATAACGATGGTGTACAGAAGGTAATGAATAAAGACAAATAAAGGGATTTGGAGAGATAGCAAAGAAATATACGGTTAAAGTCATGAATTGGATTATGGAAGAGACATTACTAAGAATACCATGATACCCCTACGAAACATTTTCTTGTTTTAGTGCATTGTTAAAGGAAAATTGATTTCCCGATTAAATACTTACTCCAGGGTATGTATTTATCAGGTATGATTCTCACATCTGTATGGTTTTATAGATGATGAGTGGGAGTAGGTTATTGGGAATTAGGTGATCATCCTCATTATATCGGAATTCGTTAGAATTGGTGATATTTGAGGAAATCACCTGGGTACAGTTTTCAACCTACGACACACAGGTTTTGAGTTATTCAACTCAACGGACTTATACAGAGTATTGTATGTTGTCCAGTATCCATCAGGACAAAAGGGTAGGTCCTCGTACTCTGTTCTGTTTACTTGTAACTTCTCTACTTTTTAGACAGGTGTATCGTAGAAATACAATGTCTAAGTTTTGAGAAGTTGTGGGTATAGGAATAAAGTAGAGAACCAGATGTCGCAAGTATCAGGATTCTTCAAAGAGATCGAAGATGTAGATTCTTGTGATTGGTATTCAGATGATAGTAATGTTTTTAAGAAACTTGTTTCTCTTTCAGGTTACTCATAATTGGATGGATTCCTAAGTTGAGCAATGCTGATTAGTCTCTCTCCATTAAGTTGATATGCACTGGAGACAGCTGCATGATTTGAATCTGGTTCCAATTAAATAAGTGCCAAAGTTTCTATATCGGATATAGAATGGTTCATATCTTAACGATGTTAAGGTACGGTGAGTTGTCCAGCTTATGCTTAAAACCAGACTCTGGATAGCTCTAGGCACGTTTCTGTAATGGCAGTTTGTGGGTTGACCCTGGCTTTGACAGGGGTTGATTTTCTACCATCTGGAAGATCAATAGTGATATTGTTCTTGACTAACCACAGTTTTAGTAAAATGGATTTTTTCAGATAACAGTAGTGGGAGTATGGTAAAACTGGAAGTGATTCCAGAACCGCAAACGATTACGGAAAATTTAATAGGACCTATATATTCAATCAGGTTTGACATTCCATTAGCTACTCCGCAGATATGGTGGGTAACCTCAGACACCCGAGAGGTACTCAGGTAGCCTCAAGGACAGTGACAGGGAGGTTCCTGTTTACCCAGACTTGACACTACTATTGTTCCAGGCTATGAGACCCGGCAGGAGGTTAAGTATAGCATCATTCTAAACTAGATTTAGAAGTGGACATATATATTATTCTGCCAGAGGTTTGTCGTAGTCAGTGGGAGCAGCGGAAGCAAAGTGGGCAAGGAGCTTATGTCTATTTATAGACTTGAGCAGATATAGCGGAGATAGATCATCTATTTTTGATGTGACAGTCATGGGTTTGACTTCATCAGAATAGGGGATGGATCCGTTGAGAAGGTAGTAGGGTGTGATGTCCTGGTAATTAAATGACATACACAGAGTAGGAAGTAAAATTCCTATACTACAATCGGTTATACTGTGGTAGTCACACAGTTGTTTCTTCACACAGGATATGGATATAATATCAGACATTCTGGTTACTAGATCTATGGTTTTAGATCTAGATTTGGGTAGTTTCCCAATGTGGGTACTTTGATAGTATTCTAATAGTATTTTAGAATAGATGACACCTAGCATGGTAGTGTACCTGCAGGTGATGGAGTCACCCTCTCTAAAGGTGTCTTAGAGACTAAAGGGGAGAGGGATGTGCATGATTGGCAGATCACTTGCTTAGGCAATTGAGTCAATCGTGAAAAGTCAAGTACCACACCAGATGTTGTTTTTGCACTAGATGCGATAAGTTAATATTAATCCAATCCTGAAAAAACATAAGGAAGCAGTTTTAGAATATAAGTGCATGTTCTATGGATTTGATGACGGCAGCCTCCTTCGGGAGACGGTTATCATTCCAGGCTTCAAAGGTGACATGAATGACATAGTGATTGTCAGAGTTATAGTTTTCCCTCTGACGAGGGACAGTATTATGGATAGTTGGTCCAAGAGGATACTGTAGGAGGCATGGTGCTGGATACTGATTAGGTTCAGTTATCGATACAGTCTAAGAAGTTTGGATTTGGAGTTCATTTATGAACTAAGTCCCATCAAATATCCAGACATATTCTAAGACAGGTATTACTTAATTCGGGAGATGGCTTTCTCCGCGAACTTAAGATTAAGAGAGACATAGAAAGAAACATCAGGGCGGATCCACTCACTGAGGCTATTTCTCGAACACAATAGTTTTACAAACGAGCTTTGTGAAACTGATTAGTAGAGGAGTTGGATGTTCGGTATCACACGGGCTGTGAGTATGCGACATCGCAATAATTAGCCTTAAGTGCAAGTGGGAGATTGTTGGATATAGTGTCCTCAAAGTCAATTATTGGATCGCAGGTACGTGATTACAATGATTGAAGGATGACCTATACCGATATGGCAGTCTTGTTCGAGATGATAGTATGCTATCTGGTTTGTCTTTATCATCATATACATACTTTAGTTCACTATTGCATGTTGATAGAGCCCATAGGATTCTTGCTTGACTGCCAGCAGTATGATGGCGATCATATACGTGGGAGCTGGGGTCTATAAGCACATCCTTAAAGTGTCCCTAGTCGTAGGAGTTTTGAGACAGGGCATCGATACCCCAAAGTAGACTATTGTATACAATCGAGACCCCGACGAGGGGCGGTGGCCGGTCTCATAAGCCACTGGTGTCAGTTGGATCACCTAAGATGTATACAGGTGCTCATTGGGTTATGAGTACACCGGACAGGACTCGCCGGGAACTTGCTAGTTAGTATTATACATATCGTCAGATAGCAGTTCCCAGGTGACATGTGTACATGTTAGTCTGTCGACCTGAGATCGTCATTTATCTCGTGTGAGTTCCTACCGTGCTTTGATTACTACACTACCACGTTCAAAGGAGACGTGCAAACAGGTTTTAGTTGGGTACAGTTCCGAGCCATATAGAGGCAGTGAGCGGATCGTCGGGGATTCGTCTCTCCCGGTATTAGGGATTGATGTCGCAAAGTGCACGGGTCGCCATCACTAGAAATCCTCGGCCGGGGTAGTGGAGAATTACTGATTTGGATCAGTAGTTTCTCAGGAGGTGATGGGCTTCATACCGACACGAATTATCACGTTATTAAGGGTCTGACTTTATCTACCCCCCTAGACTCGATATGCGATACTCTTAGACGAACGGACCGGACTGTATGGATATTGTCACTGTCAGGCTCAGTAGGGTTTCTGGATGAGTTCGCTCGTCAGCTTTCCTTCCAATCAATACATATGCAACCGTTACGTACAGCTAGTACCTCTGACGTGCTAGTGGTTATACCCAGTGCCAGTGTGTTGATGAGTCATTAGATTCCCCCCCACACAGTTTCCCAAGTTCGGGCGAAATGTTGTAGAGGCCGTATGGTTTTATGGTAGGGTTCGGAAAATGCACGTGCGTTTACGCACGTGTCATATTTCGGGCAGATAATACCGGCGGGCTTTGGTTTAAGCCGGATCCGAGTATTATACTGTGTAGATATAATATCTTTGTCTCAGTTGCATTTGTATTCGGTCGTAATACAAATGCGGGTATATTTATACTGTTACGGGGTTATCCTGAAATTCGTTTCGGGATCGCTTTTAGAAGTTGCCAGTTTCCAGTTTTCTATCACCCGTCTTTAATATTCGGTTAAATGCAGATTTATCTTTTCTTGGGTGAGTCATGGTTCTAGAAGGTTCTAGAAATGGTGACTAGATTCATGTATCTTTCTTAGCATTAAATGAAATGGTGATGTGTTATTATGAATCACCATTTTGCATTTAATGATTTTAGTGATTCATTCATTCATTAATGTGAAGTGATAAGCTTTCTTCTTATGGTCACCATTTTTCCTCCTACACTCACCCCCTTCCTCTTTATAGTGGCCGGCCCCTTGTGAGTGAGAGAGAGATTGACTCATTGGGAAAAAAGTATATGGAATTTGGTTCATGAAAATTAGAATTGCTCATTTCTCATTTACCCGATTCAAATGGCAACTTCATTAACCGTTCGTCCATGGCTTTGGACGAAGTGAGACAAAGTGTTCTACTCATTCTCTACATCAATCTTGGTCATCTCTTTTAGCAAACTTGATGATCGAGTTGCCTCGGTTCCGAGGCCGGAGCCCGTTTAAAGATCCGTCGACGTGGTGCCACCTGGACGAAAAGACTGGAGATTCAGGATATCGGAGCAGCCGCAACAAAGCGTGGGATGATGGTTAAAGACCGAAGGACTCGGATCGTTCGGTATAACATTTTTACCCACTTTGTAGTTTGTTAGTTTAGCTTTAATGGCAGATCCGGGTTATAGTATACGATAGCGCCAGTTAAAAAGTTTTTGTTCCGCATTTGGCGTCTGTTAGACGGCCGGGCCGCTACCGTGTACTTACACAAACTTGGTTGCAACACTTGCACCATTTCCAAATCTTGAAATTTATCACCCATTCTTAGTTCTTTACCTATCTGTAGCCCATATAACAGATTACATATATGGGATCCTGATCCGGTATCTCATACCCAGGACGTAGAGGATACTGAGAAACAGTTCTCGGTAATTAACATACCCGAAGAAGATGCATCAGCATGCACTTTCTTCGTTTGGGCGGCACGGGAATTGTAGTAATCCCCTATTTCTGCTCGGTCTTATAATCTTTATAAGTTGGAGTGGGACCAACATTCCCAGCTCAGTATAACAAGCGGGTTCAGTCAATATATCTATATTATTATCTTGATTAAGGTGTTACATGGCCGCTACCTGGAGAGAAAGAGAAGAAAACACAGCGTATGCTCTTGCAAGATTAGATTGGTTATTATTTTTTCTAATCAGGATGGCTCCCACTGTTTTAGTCAAATCTTCCTTCAAACCCTAAAAGGAAAGACTAGCCGGGATTAATTACACTCTACAAGTTCGCCAATCTTTCGGCAAGGCCAGTGTCGGTACTTTGAGGAAGGTTTCCCATGCTTTCGCACGAACCTAATTAAAATAAACCTCGTTTTCCCAAGGGCGTAACCCCGTTGAAACCTTTCTAGAAACCTACTTGATTGGTTAATTGTAATGTGTAAAACTCTCCCAGGAGTAACTCTTACTCGCAGTGGGTATCTGGATCCAACTATCTCATAGAAGGTATGCAATCTCATTGCAAATTTCAACACTTGAAATTCCTGATAATATTTTGCCCCTAACCTCCTATGACCTTGACAAAGGACAAAAAACCATAGGATGCTAGTCAAGTTCAACCCGTCATTTCCTGATTGAATTAAACCCACCCACATGACCCTTGACAAAGGCCAACAAGGTCGCACGACTACCCTAATCCAATCGCATCATATGCTTAAGCAAATAATCAATAATCAGCTACCGCACACTACGCCTTGACAAAGGCCAACAAACGCCGCACGAATACTAAATACTACTTATCTAAAATGACGGAGGGCTACGATAGGTTTTTAAGAAAACCTTTTGCGTAATGAACTTGATATCGCTGTAGAATCGAGTGATTTTGAAAAGGAGTGTTTTTTAGGCTTTTACTAGTTTTGCTAAAGAGGTCACTCCCAGTGAAGGGATCTCGGCTCTTTACTTATCGAATAAGGTGCAGGATATTTCACAAATACCACTTTGCAAAGCAAAAAATATAAAAGCAATCAAAAGACAATCCGAGTTTGTAGCATCTACTAGTTTCGCTAAAGAGGTCACTCCCGGTGAAGGGATCGTGGCTCTTTCTTTATCGAATAAGTTGCTGGATATTCTACAAGGAATACCACTATGCAAAGCAAGAACTAGAGCTATCAGTTTTTAAAACAAGTTTCTACAACATCTTTTAGGTTTCTTTTATTTCATTAATCTCATTAATGAAGTCCCATCATAATATGCTTCCTAAGCATCACATATGAAACGAAAGCAACAATATATAATATATATCATATATATAATATAATCATTCGTCTCAGAATATACACAGTGATCACATCACAGAGTAGCAGAAGAACATATATGAAATATTGGATATTCTAGGATTTCCGTGTTTTATATCAAGCCAGTATAAAAAACGGATTCCACGGTCGCGATGAATAGCCAAACCCACATCCCTAGACCCCTATGAGAGCGGCAAGCAACCTTACCAATTCTAGAGTTAGGAGACCCGGTCTCGACTCCTCGAGATGGCCTCCCACTGTACCCTAGAATCCGGTTACTTGTGCTCCCCTCCTTGGGTCTATCCTAATGCGAAAAAGTAAATAATATACATCAATGGTGACATTATGCTCAACTCTGAAGTGCCCCAATAAAAGAATATTACATACAAGGTTTTACATGAATGAAAATGAAAAACTCTCATCTCATATAAAAACCCCTGGCTATTCAAACACGACGATCCAATATAACATATCCTAGCAACACATAACATCACATATTATCAACGTAAGTAAATATGCGTATCCCAATTATCGTTGACGTATAGCAACGAAACCGGCGATACACCACATATTATAGTTACAGTCGCAGAAAAGAAAGTGCAAAACTACAACAGTTGGAATCCGCAACCACCTTAGACATCATGAACCCGAAATATCTCATATTGCGGATTTCATGCCTAACCAAATGAATTCCTTAGACATCACATGCCTAACAATTATAAACCCCACATTTTAGTCTCGATCTCGAAAACACTTTTCAATATCTAGTCGAGCAATTCAACAAGATTCCCAACAGCCTAATCGAATTCTCATCGGAAACTTTAGCAGACGGCCGCACCTCCGATGCCGTCGATGAAGTGCAGTAAGGCGGAACACCGCTACCGTGAGCATCCGAATGGATGCTTTTGGCGATGGGGTTCTCCTACAGTCATTTGGTCGGGGCTATGGAGCGTGGCTATCTAATAAGGTTACCCAGCGAGTATCCGCATACGCTACGTGATTACGACGGACTTTTGATCAACATCAAAATCCTGTGGCAACCGATCAAATGAGACTAAACCGCTAGATTTATAAAATTCAAACTAGTTAACTCATAACTATATTTGTGGATTCTAAGTATTGTATCCCATCACATGATACCTGGACGACGTTAAACTTTTCAATTGAATCATCAAAGTCCCATAATTTCCCGAGAGCTTAACACTTGAGCATAGTTTAATAATACCCAGAATATTCCACAGTACCTATGCACTAGTCGTAGAAGGACAGACCCAAGCCTCACTCATGTCACCACGGAACTGCGGCAAACCCTAGGGTATGACCGCGGTTCCGCGATCTAAAAGTCGAGTTAGGGTTTCATTCTTCTAGAGGGTTCACAGAATTACTTGCATGTTTTTCCGAATACGTTAAACTTGGAAAAATAGGTTTTTGACATTCGATCGAAACTTTTAACTTCGCCCAGAAAACATGCGAATACCCGAAACAATGTTAAAACTATGAATACGAAACACTCTGAATTGCTTATAGTGTAAGATCACATCACATGCAAATTTTGAAAAAACAAACAACACCTGAAACACTAAAACCTAGATTCTGGAACACACCAAAAAATTCAACCCCAAACTCCACTAACTGGCCGACCGGCTCGCTAAAAAAACCATTGTGCTCGGCCAAAATCCGGTGAGATGGGCTAAATTTTCTTGTGTGTTCATGTTGCATCTCATACAACATTCTGCAGTTGTTTAAAAAATTTTTAGAGGACTTTTTAAAATCGACAGAAACTAAGTTTTGGTGTTGCAAGTTTCGGAGTATTTCGGTTTCGTAATCTTAACTGCAGGGTTGTCTAGCACGGTAGAAAGGTTTTGGGAGGCATCTTCCATGCCATATTAAAATTTTAGCCGTTCTAGCTAACCCTAACATAGAATCATTTAGTAGAAAAAGCGACGAATTGATATGTAAACTACTTTGCAACTAAAGTGAACAAGGAATACAGCCTTTGTTGACCGGTCCTTCACTTCAATAGCTTCGTGTAGTAGTCCCTTCGCTGTGATCATGAACTCCGGACTCTAAAGAGGCTCCCATGAAGAAATGAACAAGCTTCCATCGAAGTGTTCGAGGCCGAACATGATCTACGTCGAGGAGACACTAACCCAAGCTATCTCTTCACTAACTGTAGAATTAGTGAAGCAAACACCCTATACTAAATAGCAAGTAGTAGAGGATGATGAAGTAGGAAGTGGGCTCACTTTAGATTTGATTTTCTCACATATTTTCTCTCATCTTCATTGTAGCTAGAAAACTTGAGAGGAAGAAGTAGAAGAAAAATCTCATGATCATTATTCAAAAGATAATTGCAACCATGGGTGAGTTAAGCATCATATGCTAACCCTTGTAGAGACATAACTATGGTTAGGATAATTAGTTGGGTTGATAAATATCTTAGGCGAAACAAAAGAGTGGACATGGTCAATGATCACTACAAGCTTCTACAAGCTATCATCCATGACAAAAAAGCCATCAATTTGTAATTACCAAAATGAATAAAAACCCTAATAATTATCATAAGCATGTGTATGTCTCATACACCCATCTTGCATGTATCATCAAACATGACACAATCATGTACACAAATATACATATCACATATATACAATGTGCACATCATGTGAGAAAAGAAATCTTAAGTGAGCTAATACTAGTTAATGTAAATTAATATATCAAATATATAATTATACATTAAATCATTAAATCAATACTTGATTTAATAATCCAGTTATATCATATATAACCGACTAATATCAAATGTAACAACTTATCGAATCAACACTTAATCCGATAACCCGGCTATATCTCATATAAGCGACCGATGTCACAAATCACGAGAATAGAATACGGTATCTCATATCGTATTAATCTCGGTCCTGCACATATCACATATGTGCTCCTACTCCGTTTCGCTTGAGCCAGGAAGCTTCTGTGTAGGACTCTAAAGACTCATCAATACACCGGCAGTAGGTGATGATCATATCAAACACCCACAAGCCGCAAGCGGCCTTCTAAACATAACGGCCACCCGGGTATTGATCGATTAGAAGATCAACAAGCATGCCTGCTCATACTCCTGCGAATTCAATCAGTAACACTACCGTACAGTCCGGTCTCTACGTCTGATATGTCGTATATCTCGTCTAGGGGTGGTAAATATAAGACCCCAGTAACTCGATAAGTCTTGTCGATATTAGGCTCATAACGGGTCGAGAAACTACTGATAACACTTACCGGTATATCTCTGAATCAGCCCTGGCCAGGGACTTCCTGTTATAACCAATCGAGCACAGCGCAACATCAACCCCCAATACCGGAAGAGACGAAACCCCTCCTATCGCTCATTGCCTCCATGTGATTCGGGACTGTACCCAAAAGCTACCGTTTTGTACGTTCTCTTGAACGTGGTAAGGTGGAAATCAAAGCACAGTGGGAATCACACAAGACTCTATGACGATCTCGGGTCTACAGACTAACTTGTACCAGTGTCACCAGAGAACTGCCATCTGACGTGAGGTATAATACCATCTGGGAGTTCTCGGCGAGTCCGTCCAGTGTACCCAGTCTCTACTGATCACCTGTATACTGTCTCTGATATCAAATACCAATGGATATGGGATCATCCATCGTCTATCTACATGGGTCGAGAAGCTATACGCTAGTCTACTCTGGTATATCAATGCCCTGTCTCAATACACCTACGACTAGGAACATTTGAAGGATGTACTTACCGACTACTCTGTTCCCACCAGTATGATCTTTATCATAATCCTGGTAGTCAAGTACACATCCTAAGGGCTTTACCAACATGTAATAGAGAGATAATCAGTGTACATGTTAAGATAAAGAGCAACCAGATATCATACTATCATGTCGAGCAAGAAAGTCCTCCATGTATATGTCCAAGCATCCACTACAATATACATCGCATGTACAGTAATGGCCTCTAGGGCATACATATAATTAACACTAACTACTCGGTGAGAGTTATAGCTTCGTGTCAAGTCTTTTGGGTCTTCTTAGTCCTTCTTAGCTCCTTGGATCAAGCTTGAATCTTCTTCTCCTCTTCTTGGATCCTAGAAAGCTTCAATGGAACTCAATCGTCGGTCTCCTCTATTTTGAAGATGATCCACCCGAGAACCTATGGTTCAAGCTTCAATCTCAAGTGAGGTAACTAAGATGTCTAGTTTGCTAGACTAGATAACTTAGAAGATGTAGAGAATGAGTATTTTTATCTCAAAAGCCCTAGAGATCACAACTTATGTGAAAGTTAGGGCTTGAGAAAGAAAGAGGAGAAAACTTGGAGGGAGAAAGAGCAAATGTAAATGAGCTAGGTTGCGTGTGTATGAGAGAATGGCTAAGTTAATAGAATTATCAAACATGGAATTATTTTTCATAGAAAATAATCAACCATGCTTGAATAGCAAAGTCAAATGAATAAACAAATGACCTAGCCATACTTTCATCCATGCCACAAATATCTTCAATTTCCACCTCATCAATCCATTTCTAAAAATGGATAAATCTAATAATGAGGTGTCTCCGTCTAGAAGTATGTCTTGTAAAATTACAAGAATGCCCTCACCGTATATACATACCCGTATTCGTATTCCGAAAAAAATGAATACAATGAGATAATAATAATCCAATAATATAATACTAGAATCCGGCTTAAACCAAAGCCCACCAATATTATTCGTCCGAACATTATCCATGTAGCTAGTACATGTATATGATCGAAACTCCGCTGTAAGACCATACGGCCTTTACATCGTTTCGCCTGAATCAAGGAAACCCTCTGTGTGGGACTCTAAAGACTCGACAGTATGCCGGCAGTGGGTTTAACCACAAGTCCGTCAGCGGCACTAGCTGTACATAACGGCTACCCAGGTATCTGTCGAAAAAGAAGGCCGACGAGTGAACCATCCGAACCCCTACTGAGCCTGTCCATGACAATCTCCGTGCAGTCCGGTCTATTCGTCTGAGAGTATCGCATATAAGGTCTAGGGGGTGGAAAATGTCAAACCCCTAATAACCAGACAAGTCGTATCGGTGTGACTGATGACCATCCGAGAATCTACTGGTCCAACCATCAATAATTCTCAATCCGCACTGGCTAGGGACTTATGGTGTTGACCAACCGATCACAGCGCGATATCGACTCCCTATACCGGGAAAGACGAATCCCCAACGGTCGCTCACTGCCTCCATATGGCTCAGGACTGTACCCAACTAAAACCTGTTTGCATGATTCAGTAGAGCTGTGGTAGGGTAGTAATCAAAGCACAATAGGAACTCACACGAGAAAAATGACAACCTCAGGTCAACAGACTATCTGCACTCATGTCACCAGAGAACTGCTATCTGATGCTAGGTATAATACCATCTAGCCATTCATCGGTGAGTCCTGTCCGGTTTACTCACATCCAGTGAGCACCTGTATACAATCTTAGGTGCATCTCACCAATGACTATGGGACCAATCCATCGCCCCTCGTCAGGGTCTGGATATGTATACACTAGTCTACTCTGGAGTATCGATGCCCAGTCTCAATACTCCTATGACTAAGGACACTTTTAAGGATGTGCCTATCGACTACCCAGCTTCCATAAGTATGATTGCCATCACAACGCTGGGAGTCAGGAAAAGATCCTACGGGCTTTATCAACATGTATACAAGATATGAAATACAGAGTAAAACACATCACATGTTAAGATAAAGACAAACCAAATAGCGTACTATCATATCGAGCAAGATTGTCCTGTATATACATATCCCTAGCATCCTATACAATGAAGGCCTCTAGGGTATACATATCCAACACTCTTTGATGCCAAGTATTTCCCTGAGACTGCCCGCTTTGACATAGAGCAGCAATTCATCCATTTACAGAAAGAACCGATGTGGGTTAAGTCGGTGGATGAATATGATGCTGAGTTTACCATGCTCAGCAGGTAAGAAATTGTCTCAAATTCAATTTTTTGATATCGCTTGCTACACTGCTAACACAAGGTCGTAACAGATTCGATGTACACCTTATTCCCACTGCTGAGATCTAGGCATGATGATTTCAGCAACTGTTGACCCTGAAATCCAAGATGCATTCGCTACAGAGGATTTCCCAACCCATGAGCTTGCTTTGAAGGCCGCCCGACACTATGAGACAGTTGTGAAGAAGAAGAGCAGGCCGTAGACTGCCGGTGTGAAATGCCCTGTGAATCAGATCACAGGAGGGGCCTCTTCCAGACCAGCTTTTAACGGACCATCTCGAAGACCAGTAGGTCATTCGCCAACAGCAGACCAAACTTTTGCATCTACTGCAAAAGAACATGGCATCTTATGAAGAACTGTCGCAGGGCGAATAACTTGTGCCTGATCTATGGGTACCTACGCCATTGGAGCATGCCCACAGAACCATGGACCTAAAAACCCTCCAGCTAGACCGGCGATCCAAGCTCCTCCTACCCGGTTAGCTCTACTAGCTCCAACTCCCACACCCAGACCACTCAACCCCAACACCGAGTGTTTAACCAAGTGTTCAGTCGAAAATATTGCACATTTGATATAATATTTTTCTTGCTTTTCTTAAATATTTATAGGTGTTTATTGTAATTATAGAACATATGAGGGTTTATCTGCAAATTTACTCTTTACCATATGTTAATATATTATAATTAACATTATAAAAGAAAGTATATGCATATAATATGTATATAATATTTTAGTAATATGCATATCATATCAAATATTCTAATCAATATTCTTACAAGATATAATATCATACAAATAGTTAGGATAATATCTCAAAATATAACAAATATTGCTAATACTATGAATTGAGATATTGTGCAGATTTAGCTCAGGTCTGGAGATCGAGATGTCGGGAATAAAATCCGCCGATGAAGATTAATAAAATCATAAAATCATAAATATCAGAGACTCAGAGGAATATTTTAAGAATCCTGACATCACAACAATCTCTAAGTATCAATACATAGAAGCTAAAGAATTTTGGAAACGAGATCCCAACAAACCGCCACCGATCCGTGGCCAAACACCCCTATATGTGGCAGATCCACGGAAAGACAGTAGAGTTAGGAGTTGGGATTTTTTGGGTAGGAACCTATCAACAAACCCTCGCATATGGCATCTAGGGTTTCTGCTTCTATGGCTATATAAAGGACCGAGGGCTAAAGTTAGAAAGCATTACCTTTAACATGAAGCAAATCACCGTCAAAGAATAAGAGATCCATGACAGGTCCACGATTCGACGTGACAGAGCGACGTGAATATCGATGGAGCAAATACTTCCTACGAGGCGGAGATCGAGAGCAATTTCTTCCTCTTGTAACCTAAACTCGAAGGATTTGTACTTGTAACGTTGATTAATAAAGGTAGATCATTAGCTTAATTATTTCACATTTACTTTCCGCATTTAAATTTTTGCATTATGATTTCTTTCTCTATCCCTTCTTCTTCTTCTTCTCCAAACATGCATGAGTAATTATCCACTTGATAGGGTTCGTAGGATTATGGTATATCAATGGATGATAAAATCCCTTAATTTCTTTTACATATAAAGTTTATAAACTTTATCAAAAGAATCGTTAATATCCTAATCGGGCGCGCTATCAATTTATTGATAGTCTCGATGGTGATTTGAGATCAGATTAACAATTGTTTTGGTAGAGGTTAGACATGAATAGAGGTCAATGAAAAGATAAGGGTTAAGAGTGGGAAGCCTATTCCCTCCAAAAACCCTAATCTTCATTCATCACTATCGATCTAGTTTTAAATCTATTAAAAGATAAAAGGAGTCATCTTTATTTAATCATCCATTACTACTAAATTCTAACGAACCCTACAAGCCCTCTTCTTATATATTCTACATCCGTGTTTAATATAGATCTAGAACCACTCTCCCCTATTTCTAATCAACCCGTCTAAAGCAAGATTAAAAGTTCCACGCATCCCAGAGGAAGACCCGTACTCATCTCGGATAGCTACACACGACACCGTTATTGATTGCGATTAACTTAAACACACTCTTTCATCACTAATCAAATGGCGATGTTGCCGAGGATACGTGCGTAATTTTTTTCTTGCTATTCGGGTTGAATTCTTATTCGATCCATATTATAAAAATAAAACAAAACCGCAACTTGCATATTTAATGATTAGTGTACGATTTTTGCGAGGGAAACTGACTGGAATGAGGAAATTGAGATTCAGAGACCTTCAGAGAGGACCAGAGGAGCAAAGGAGAAACTGTAGAAAAAATTGTCCAAAGCACCCTCTTTTCTACGGCGGAACTGCGGCATTAGTGCACTATTAGCCGCGGTTGAGCGGCGGAGTTAGGGAGTTTTGCCCCCAAATTTCTCCGGTATCTTCTTCATATCTTTCTCTCTCCTCTGAGATTCAATAATTTTATTTTCTGCGGGATTCTTTACAAAATATCGCCGCTCAAAAAATCATTTACGTATTTTGTAATTGGTTTGTTTGTACATATTAAAACCGGACTTTAAGAGGCAAGACCAAAATTCAGATTATGTGGGAATTTCATCATCCTTCCTAGTCCCCACAAATCACAAAACAAGCATCAGCATAACTCTATATTAATTAAAAAATATCTAGACCAAGACTCTAAGGACCGCCGCGCTCAATCAGGACAGAAGAGGGTCGTGGGTAATCTATCGCTTATCTGCATTTCTTTTGTGGTGTCTAGGCAAGTACGACTAAGGCAAGTGGTTACTTAATTAGGCCCGCTATTTTCAGTGATTCGTATAGTGGATACCTCTCACTTACCTGGCTACAAGAGTAATAAAGAGGTGGTAGATGATTGATCCTGCGACTTGTCCTTTGGAAGTCTAGGAGTGGTCTAGTGACTTGACCTAGGTGACCTTAGTTCTAGGATTGATTGTGCATTTTTTGTGTGATTTGTCTCATGTCCGGAACCTTTTCAAAACAAACTATTTAAATTTTTCTCACACACGCTGTCATATGCGCTAAACCCTCTTAGTGCATGATCGGCTGGACACAGGATTCTAGTGCCCTTCTTGTCCGCGTTTCTGCTATCGACTCCGAAATCGGTACTTCTTCATCTTCTTTTTCCCCTCCACCCACCACATCGACCAAGATGGACGGTTCTCTATCAGATTTTACCAACACACCCCTGCCACCACCCGTAGGTGTGCAGAATACACCGCGCATCTCTCTCCAATAGAGATGCTACCCGATACGCGGTCCTCTTCCTACTTGTCTATCTATTCTACCAGCCAATAGGGATAATTTTGAAATTAAACCTCACTTCATCAATCTGTTGTCCAAATTTCATGGACTTGAATCCGAAGACGCATACATTTTTATCACCAAATTCAAAAACGTATGCGCAATGATGGACACTTCACAACTTTCAGTGGATGCTATGAGATTACGTTTTCTCCCTTTTACCTTATGCGATCTAGCAGAAAAATAGCTTTATAACACTGCCGCACAATCTATTGCCAATTGGGATGAATTCGTTATAGCATTCCTTATGAAATTTCATCCCAATCATAAGACCGCCCGTGTTCGAAACGAGATCAACCAGTTTACCCAGATTCCTAACGAACCAGTTTGGAAATAGTTTGAACGGTTTAAAGATCTGCCTGTCCAATGTCCTCATCACGGAATCAATAGATGGGATCTGTGCCAAATTATATATGAGGGTATTAATCTAGCGAAAAAACAGATGCTTGAGACCATTTGTCAATACTATTTCATGTCTAATGACGATGGTGAAGCTTGGCAATTTCTGGAAGATCTTGCTAAACAAACTTTGCAGTGGGAAAGTGTTAGACCAAGATCGTCTAGGGGAGGTATCCATTAACTTGATGTTTCCATCACAGCGAAATCCGAAATGGCTGTGATGCAAAAGAAACTCTATGCTATCGAAAACAAATTCTCATATGCCTCCCTAAACCAAGTTACGCTTCCCAAAATCGTGTGTGGTTGCTGTTCCGACCCATCACACTTAACAGAAGAATGTCCTTTGAGTCCATTGTTTCAAGGTCAAGAATAAATTAATGCTACTTTTCAGCAACGACCTAGAAACGATCCTTATTCTTCCACATACAATCAGGGATGGAGGAATCATCCTAATTTTTCTTGGAACCAAAACCAAACTCAAAATCAAAACGAGTTCTTAAGCAATTATCAAAGACCTTCTCCACAGCAACAACAACCACTATAACAGAGTCAGCACCCTTTTCAATCGCAACCTTTTCAAAATCTGGCCAACAATTCTACACCTTATAATAATTCTTTCCAAACGACCAGTACCGAAAACTCCTCTGCACTCGAACGAAGCTTGGATATGTTTATTAAACATTCCACACAAGCGAAGGCTGATTTAAAGTATTTTCTCCAAACGTTAATGCAGAACACCGCCTCCCACGGTGAAAGCATCAAATCAATAGAAGCATAACTTGCATAGTTAAATGCCACGATGAGTGCGAGAGAAAATGGTAAACATCCATCTCAACCCCTACCGAATCCTGGCCACTCACAAAGTCATAATGTGAGTGTCATTACCATGGAGATCGGGAAGAGTGTTGAACAATCAAGTCGGTGAACATGTTGATGATAAGGAATCAATTGATACCCCGGCTTCTTCTTCTTCTCCTACTTCATCTAATCCAACAACTTCTTTCGAGCCTATTCTCCGTTTACCACTAGGTTCGAACCCTCCGCCCACTTCCTCGAGTCAACTTAAAACGATCCCAACTCCAATTCTAGGATCGATTCCATCCCCACAAATTTCTCCACAAATGTTGGACCAAACCCTAATTGATAAAGCTCCTTATCCACATAGGTTAAGGGGTAACAGACTAAGTCCACAAATGGAGAAGATTGTGGAAATTTTTAAGCAAGTTAACACAAATATTCCACTCTTAGATGCTATCCAAGAAGTTCCTTCTTATGCGAATATCCTAAAGGACTTGTGGACTAGGAAAAGAAAAATTCAAGTGCCTAAAAAAGTTTTCCATGCAAGTAATGTAAGCACTGTTTTTACCCAACAATTGCCCAAGAAACGAAAGGACCCCGAGAGTCCTACAATATCTATTTCTATTGGTGGTAAAAATATCAATCCTGCTTTACTCGATTTAGGTGCTAGTGTTAACTTGCTTCCATATTCTGTTTATGAGCAATTCGGGATCGGAGAGTTAAAAGCGACGCACTGTGCTCTTCAGATGGCTGATCGATCTATCACCCAACTTAGGGGTGAACTAGAGGATATGTTAATCAAAGTCAGGGAATTTATATTCCCTGTAGACTTTATCGTTATAGATACACAGCCTGTGGAGAACCCACGAAATCAAATTCCGGTGATTTTAGGTCGACCTTTTCTAGCGACTTCCAATGCAATAATCAATTGTCGAAATGGTTCTATGATCCTATCTTTCGGGAAGATGTCAATTGAGCTTAACATTTACAAGTTGGGAAGTGAACCCTCCGAATCCTATGCTCAAGTATGTTCTGTCGAAATGATGGATTCCGACAGTAGAGAATTTGAACAGATTCATGATACCGATCTTGACTCCGCTAGTACGTTGTTGTTTGACCATGCTATTTATTATACACATGCAGACCCTTCTAGCGAGCTGTTTGGGTCAACATCTAACGCTAAATATGAACCTTTTATGGAGTCCGGGTATTATCCTGTTCTTTCCGATGAGATTATTATTCGGGATATCGATGAAAGCTTTGAAGAAATCTTCGCTGAAGAAATCTCATTCTTAGAAGACATGGGCGTTGTGATGAATCAACTCCCACTCAAAGAAGTTGAACTGCCACCACTTCTTCTTATCCGAAACAAGAATGTGAGGAATCCACCATCCCTGTTTCATCTCTATAAATCGAGACGTAAACCCATTCTATTACCCCCCTTATCTCCTCCCCACTTTTTCAGGTCGATAGGTGATATGTTTTTTTACCAACCTTGGTGCTACATTGATAAAATTTTTGAATGGTTGGTGTTGAATTTTAGTCTTTGTAAAGCTTTATATTGACCAATAGCTTTACCTCCCTCTTTATAATTTTAAATGCTTAATACGGTTTCACTCAAGTTTTGGGGGGGGGGGATATTTTGGCTCTTGAAAGAAAATAATTTTTTACAAAATTGTGAGCCAAAAATAAGTTTGGAGAAGGATTTCACTGTCATTTATTCATGTTCACGTTACTAACCTTTCCACCCAAGTTTACAGGTTTTTAAGCTAAAAAGATGACATCAGTGAGGACACTGCTGCAAATAGGTTTAGGGGAGGTTTATGCTTATTTACGCATTATTTTGCATTATCATAAATATAACCAAATTTTTTTTTTGATAATGAAAGTTTGAAAGTGAAAAATTACTAGGAATAGTTTGAGAAAAGCAAGAAAATTAGATATTTTCTTAAACGAAACTAGTAATAAGTAGTCATGATCCATTGTCTCACGGGTTAGTAAGATGAAGGAAATTACTAATCTGAGGATAAATCTGAGTCTGAAAAATAATCCCTATTCTTGAGTCCAAACATTTGAACGTTGATATCCTACTATAGGCACTTGCACACATCTTGAAACTTGGGATATTAGAGAATACCTTGAAATGCACATGTCTAAAAGCCTTGGTATGAAGAAAAATAAAAATATAAAGAAAAAATGGTGAAGAAAAATGAACACTGGTTTTGTAATTTCTTAAGGTAGCATAAAAAAAATATAGCGAGGGTGTTTTATCACCTAGTGCCTTAGACCAACTGGTTTGGGAGCCACTGCTAAGCCTTAGGTGTTGTAAGACGAGGATAATTACGCTTTAATAAGTGAGCACATTTGGTAATCGGTCGGTTAGTACCTCAAGAAGTATTAACGGTCGTATGAAGAATGTGTGAGCAATTCCATCTGAAAATATTCACCGATTAAAAAGTATTAAGGAAGATGGACAAGAGTATGATAGCTTGAATTGAATTCTCTAAGTGTAGAGATGTCTTTTACACACACGTAGGGGTATATGATCGATGTTTAGAAGAAAGATGAAGAGGAAGACTAAAGGCAATATTTTATTGAGGGATGCTGTGATTTCTAATATCTTTTCACGACCATTAAGATAGGGCTCATAGCAACTGAAAAGCTAGTGTAGTTGAAAACTCTTATTTTCAAGTTCGTTCTTTTATAGTTTTTATCTTTGTACGTAACTTTTATTTTCTTTCTTTTATTATGAGATTTTGTGAGTGTAATCCGCTGAAAACCCTTAGAAGACAACACTCCTTCTACTAGGGACACCTAGAGGTTTAAGGGCTTGTTGTATGTGCCTAGTGCAATCGTGTTGTCTACGAAAGTGTGCTAATTAGGTTTTTCTTTTTCTTTTTCTCCCTCTCTTAAATAACTAGTTTGCTCAGGACGATCGAAGTTAGGTTTGGGGGTATTTGTTCAGTCGAAAATATTGCACATTGGATATAACATTTTCCTTACTTTTCTTAAATATTTAAATGTGTTTATTGTAATTATGGAACATATGATGGTTTATCTGCAAATTTACTCTTTACCATATGTTTATATATTATAATTAACATTATGAAGGAAAATATCTGTATATAATATTTATATAATATTTTAGTAATATGCATATCATATCAAATATTCTAATCAATATTTTTAAAAGATATAATATCATACAAATGGTTAGGATAATATCTCAAAATATAAAAAATATTACTAATACTATGAATTGAGATATTGTACAGATTTAGCTCTGGTCTGGAGATCGAGATGTTCGAGATGTCGGGAATAAAATCTGCCGATGAAGATTAATAAAATCATAAAATCACAAATATCAAAGACTCGGAGGAATATTTTAAGAATCCTGACATCACAACAATCTCCAAGTGTCAACACATAAAAGCTGGAGAATTTTGGAAACGAGATCCCACCAAACCACCGCTAATCCGCGGCCAAACACCCTGTATGCAGCAGATCCGCAGCAAGATAGTGGACTTAGGAGTTGGGATTTTTGGGTAGGATCCTATCAACATACCCTCATATATGGCATCTAGGGTTTCTGCTTCTATGGCTATATAAAGGACTGAGGGCTAAAATTAGAAAGTATCACCTTTAACACGAAGCAAATCACCGTCAAAGAACAAGAGATCCATGACAGGTCTACGATTCGACATGATAGAGCGACGTGAATATCCACGGAGCAAATACTTCTTATGAGGTAGAGATCGAGAGCAATTTCTTCCTCTTGTAATCTAAACTCGAAGGATTTATACTTGTAACGTTGATTAATAAAGGTAGATCATTAGCTTAATTATTTCGCATTTACTTTTCGCATTTAAATTTCTGCATTATGATTTCCTTCTCTATCCCTTCTTCTTCTTTAAATATGCATGAGTAATTCTTCGCTTGATAGGGTTCGTGGGATTAGGATAGATCAATGGATGATAAAATCCCTTAATTTCTTTTACATCTTATAAAGTTTATAAACTTTATCAAAAGAATCGTTAACATCCTAATCGGGCGCGCTATCAATTTATTGATAGTCTCGACCGCGATTTGAGATCAGATTAACAATTGTTTTGGTAGAGGCTAGATATGAATAAAGGTCAACGAAAAGATAACGGTTAAGAGTGAGAACCCTATTCCCTCCAAATACCCTAATCTTCATTCATCACTATCGATCTAGTTTTAAATCTATTAAAAGATAAAATGAGTCATCTTTATTTAATCATCCATTACTACTAAATTCTAACGAACCCTACAATCCCTCTTCTAATATACTCTACATCTGTATTCAACATAGATCTAGAATCACTCTCCCCTATTTCTAATCAACTCGTCTAAAGCAAGATTAAAAGTTCCATGCATCCCTGAGGATGACCCATACTCATCTCGGCTATCTACACGCGACACCCTTATTGATCGCGGTTAACTTAAACACACTCTTTCATCACCAATCACCAGGCATAGAGGAAAGTGCCGCGACGCCAAGTATTCACTATGTCGGCTGAAGAGGCCGAAGCTATGGGTCAGGTTATCACTGGTAAATCTCTTTCCTTTTCTCTTTCAAGACCTTTCAATTCATAGACATCTAATATTTGCTATACCTAAACATATCTCATGTGATTTAGGTACAATCTTATTATCCTCCCTACCTGCACTCGCGCTTTTCGATACTGGGGCATCACATTGCTTTATATCGCAACGGTTCGTCCGAACTCATGCGATCCCAATTAAACCGCTCGTATCCAGCTGGAATTTCAGTTCAGGTAACGGCGTTCTAAAAGCAACTTTGGGATACGATCTGTGTCCAGTGGTCGTCTGCAGTCGAGAATTCTATGCGGACTTCAAGGTGCTGGACATACCGAATTTCAACGTGGTCTTAGGGATGGACTGGCCGGGAACTTTCTTCACTACCATCGACTGTCGCCAAAGGAGGGTAGTGTTCGAAATACCAGATCATCTAGTTTTCTATTTAAAGTGTGGAGACCGAACCTTGGAGCCTAGCATCTACCGAGAAAAACCAAAGAAGGCAGAGTTTGCTGCGTTGCAAGTGGAAGAATCGAAGCCAGAGGTAGTTCGAGAGTTCGATGATGTATTCCCGGAAGATATATCAGGTTTGCCTCCTGATCGAGCTCTTGAATTCAGCATCGATTTACAACCCGGCGCATAACCAGTAATAAAAGCTCCATACCGATTAAGTTCAAAGGGATTGAAGGAGATCCGCCTTCAATTAGACGAACTCCTGAAGAAAGGTTAGATTTGTCCCAGTATTTCAAGCTGGGAATTTCCGGTACTGGTGAAGAAGAAGGAAGGTTCCTACAGGATATGTGTGGAATATTGAGCTCTGAACGAAGTGACAATTAAGAACAAGTATCCACTACCGCGCATCGATGACCTTTTAGATCAATTAAGTGGGTCTTATGTCTTTTCAAAGCTAGATCTTCGTTCGGGTTATCATCAGGTGAAGGTCAAGGAGTACGACATTCCGAAAATGGCGTTTAGGACTTGTTAAGATCATTATGAATATCTCGTAATGCCATTTGGAGTGACTAATGCACCTGCCATCTTTATGAATCTGATGAACCAAGTTTTCTGAGAGTACTTAGACAAGTTTGTTGTTATATTCATAGACGACATCCTGGTGTATTCAAAGAATCGGAAAGAGCACGCTGAGCAATTACGGATTGTTCTGGAGTCATTATGACAACATCAGCTCTACGCCAAGTACAGCAAGTGTGAGTTTTGGCTAGATCAAGTCGGATTTCTCGGATATATCGTTTGAGGTGAAGGAATCTCTGTAGATCCAGCTAAGGTGTCAGCTATCAGTGAGTGGCTGACACCAAAGAGGGTGAAATGTTAGTGATATGTATGCCCTAGAGGCCATTATTGTATGATATAGTGGATGCTTGGACATATATATGGAGGACTTTCTTACTCGACATGATAGTATGCTATCTGGTTTCCTTTATCTTAACATGTTCACAGGTATTATTATACCGTTTCTCATATATATGTTGATAAATCCCTTAGGATGTTAGCTTGACTATCAGGACTATGATGCAGACCATACTACCAGGACCTGGATAGTCCACAAGCACATCCTTCAATTGTTCCTAGTCGAGGATATATCGAGACAGGGCATCGATACACCAGAGTAGATAGTGTGTACGTTTCTTGACCATGTATGAGGCGATGGTTGATCCTATATCTATTGGAGTTTGACATCAAAGATTGTACACAGGTGCTCATTAGAGAATGGGTACAGCGAACATGACTTGCCGAGAACTCCTAGTTGGTATTATACCTATCGTCTGATAGCAGTTCTCTGGTGATACTAGTATAGGTTAGTCTGTAGACCCGAGATCGTCATAGAGTCTTGTGTGGCTCCCACTGTGCTTTGATTTCCTCCCTACCATAGCTCAAAGGAGCCATGCAAACAGGTGGATTTTGGTTACAGTCCCGAGTCACATGGAAGAAATGAGCGATAGGAAGGGTTTCGTCTCTCCCAGTATTGGGAGTTGATGTTGTGCTATGCTCGATTGGCAATAACAGTAGGTCCCTGGCCAAGGTTGTTGATGAGATTTACTGGTAAGTGTTATCATTAGTTTCTCATACCGTTATAGGCCATACATCGGTATGACTTATCAAGTTATTATGGTCTGATGATACCACCTCTAGACTCGATATGCGACATATCAGACGAAGAGACTGGACTGTACGGTAAGTGTTACTTATAGGCTTCATGGGAGTTTGGACAATTTTGCTTGTTGATCTTCTAATCGCTCAATACCTGGGTAGCCATTAAGTTCAGCTAGTACCGCTGACGGCTTGTGGGTGACTGATGTGATCATCACCTACAGCTGGCGTATTGACGAGTCTTTAGAGTCCCACACAGAAGTTTTCTGGTTCAAGTAAAACGAAGTAGGGCACATATGATGATATGTGCGGGAGCCTGATTAAATACGAGTATGAGATACCGTATTGTAATCCGGCGGCTATTTGTTATCAATTAGGTTATATGTGATATAACTGGATTATCGAATCAAGTGTTGATTTGATAATGTGATATACAGATAAATGATATTAGTCGGTTATATGTGATATAACCGGATTATTGAATCAAGTGTTGATTTTATAATATGATATATATTTATATTTGATATACTTATATATTGACTAATATTATTGCTCATTAATAATATGCTTATCTTTATATATATATATATTATATAAAGCATGGTATGGATTTTCTATTTTTAGAAAATAGAAAATGTGATGTAATATGTGGAGACATTTGTGGAATGGCAAGGCATGGGTTTTTTCCTTTGTTTATTAGTCTTAACTCACTATTCAAACATGATTGCAATTTCTTATTGCATTTTATTCCATGCTTGAATAAGTGAGGTCAAGAGAGAGCCATTCATGCTTGCTCATTCTAACATTTAGCCATTTTTGAGAGCTTATATGATGCGTTTCTCTAGCTCTCATTATCATCATCCTCTTCCTCATACTTCAAGCTCGAAACCTTCACATGTGATGTGAACCATAGAGCTTGAGATCCCTAGTGAGCATACAACACCTCTACTTCACCATCCCATATTAGATTAGCACTTTAGTGTGGCGTGTTTCCTTTACTAAAGAGTTTAGTGAAGAGGTAGCTTCGATTGGCGGACTTCGGGTGGATCATCTTCGGCACGAAGGTCATCGGAGGAACCTTGTTCATTCTTCAAGTGGAGCCTAGTGGAGTCGTGTGGACTACTACTCGGAGCATTTGAAGAGAAGTACACGGTCTACAAAGGTTGTATCCACCTTTCCTTCTCTTAGTTTTCATATCAACGCATAGTAAACCCTAATATTCTAGTTAAGATCTTGGTTAGTGTTCTTTAGCACCACGATTTTTTGAAAATTGCATGTGTGATGCCGTTTAAACCCCGTCACGGTGATAGCATACACTTTTAAGATATACGATGTTTCTTGGGCTTAGCAGGATACTACCGACAATTCATCGAAGGATTCTCAAAAATCGCAGCACCCCTGACCAAGCTCACACGTAAAAACGAAGTATTCATGTGGTCAAAAGCATGTGAAAAGGCTTTTGTAGAACTCAAGTCGAGATTAACCTCTGCACCTATCCTTATAATACTGGATCAATCTGGCAGATTCGTTGTATGTTGTGATGCATCCGGTAAAGGATTAGGATGTGCTCTACATCAGTATAGAAAAGTTGTAGCTTTTGCATCAAGACAATTAAAGGTCCATGAATGCATCTATCCAACACATGATCTAGAATTGGCAGCCGTCATCTTTGCACTCAAGATTTGGCGCCACTATCTTTTGGAAGAACGAGTGGATATATACACTGACCACAAAAGTCTGAAGTATGTATTTATTCAGAAGGAACTCAACATGCGATCGAGAAGATGGCTAGAACTCATGGCGGACTTCGACATCAACCTATAATATCACCCCGGGAAGGTGAACGTAGTTCCTGATGCACTTAGTCTCCATCCATTAGCAATGAACCTCACCGCTCAGTGGAGACTACAACAAGAATTGCATGGATTGGAGATTGAAGTAGTTGTGTCAGATAACGCTTCATATTTTATGAACTTTTAAGTCCAATCTATTATTGTAAATCAGATCAAGGCGGTTCAAGAAAATGATGCCAAGCTACAAAAGATCTAAGAACAAGTAGAAAGTGGACTTCGAACTGACTTCATCATCAATGAAGATGGATCCTTGCAATATGGGATCCGTTTATGCGTGCCAATCGGACCTATTCGAGAAGAGTTGATGAAAGAAGCTCATAACTCTCCGTATTCGGTACACCCCGGTGGTACAAAGATATACAAGGATCTACGGCAACCCTACTGGTGGCATGGAATGAAGCGTGAAGTAGCAAGGAGCGTAGCAAAGTGTTTGGTGTGTCAGCAAGTGAAGGCTGAATATCACAGAACTAATAGTCTATTTCAGCCGTTACCAATCCCAGAATGGAAATGGCAGCACATTATCATGGACTTCGTGACTCTTGCAGCATGAAAGGTAACGATGCTATTTGGATTATTGTGGATCGACTCACCAAGTTGGCTCACTTTATTTCATTTAGAGTTGGCCAGTCATCCGAGACGTTTGCAAAGAAGTACATGAAGGTGAGTATAAATCTAAAGTAAGATTCAAACTTTCAAGATGTACCATATTTGATGCCTATAAACTCATGCAGGAGATCGTGAGATTACATGGAGTACCTGTTTGCATTGTCTCCGATCGTAATACATGATTCTGATCACAATTTTGGCAGAGTTTGCTAACTAGCATGGGAACGAGTCTGAATTTCAGCACGGCATATCATCCACAAATAGACAGATAATCCGCACCATCCATTAGCGGGTCCCCTATCGAGGGTTGTAGATGCATAATTGCAAAAGAATACAAATACCGCTTTAAAGAAAACCCGTTTTTAAAATATATGGTATTTTCTTGTAAAGATTATTCTTTGAACCAAACATACATATATATATATATATATATTTATATATATATGAGAATAATGGAGGAAAGAGGCCATATGAGGGGATTTCCTCCTATGGCGTCGAAAAAATACAACCTCCATCATTTTTCTTACGACCGGCATCCATCATCATCATCGTTATCATCTAAGATGTGCATACACCAAATTTCATGTGATTCCACCATTTTTTCACCGTTGAATTAGCGATGTAAAAAGTTCTATTGTCGGTAAACCATTAATTTTGCACCAACTAAATCAACGGTAAAAAAATGGTATAATCACATGAAATTTGGTGTATCCACATCTTAGATGATAAAGATAGAGGTGATGTATGCCGATCGTCGAAAAAAAATATGCAGGATGCATTTTTCCGACGTCATAGAAGGAAATTCCCTACTATAGCACCTTTCCTCCATTAACATATATATATATATATATATATATATATATATATATATATATATATATATATATATATATATATATATATATATATATATATATATATATATATATATATATATAGGCATCGTGCTATGAAAACAAAGTGTGCGTGTGGGGTAGATCGTTATCCCGTGAAGGTTTCCTAAAGGTATTATTTAAACATTTTGTCGAAAAGATGGGATATTAAAGTTCAAGATATTTTAATGAAAAAAATTCAATTATGGTTGTTTCACATGGGATTCTTGGTTAATATATATATATATATATATATATATATATATATAGGAATCGTGCTATGAAAACAAAGTGTGTGTGTGGGGTAGATCGTTATCCCGTGAAGGTTTCCTAAAGGTATTATTTAAACATTTTGTCGAAAAGATGGGAAATTAAAGTTCAAGATATTTTAATGAAAAAAATTCAATTATGGTTGTGTAACATTTCAGAAAATATAAAATATTATTTTTGGGAATTTAATATTAAAATAATATTTTTCCCTAAAATTGCCCGATTTGCGAAATTGGGGTTTTCGAAAAAAGGTATTCCAATATTTGTGAAATAAATAGAAATTAAAATGATTTATTCATCTAAAAATATATTTAAAGGATCTGGCAATTTTAAAATTTATTTTATGCAGTCTCGATAAAAACCCGATTAGTGCACTACTAATCGCGATTAAGCCAAATCTGCATTTCTACTGTTTTCATGGTTAGTGCACCATGACATGTTACACGTTATTTCATTTGTGTGTTTTATGTTAGGGTTGGGCTTTTGGGTGAGAAAAGAAAAGAAAAGAAAAGAGAAATGATTGAGGAGAAGGTCAAAAGGGGACATAATGATGATATGGAAAGGGAGTGGGTGAGAATTATAGTGAGGGGGGGCTACTGCCTTGGCCATTCCCCCCCATCATTTTCTTTCCCTCTTCATCTCCCTCAACTCCACATCCCTATATCTTCTACCCTCTTGATCCACCCTAAAATCCTTGCCAAAACCCTACACACCCTTCACAAAAATTAATCTCCTCTTCAACCTCTACACATGAGACCAAGAAAATTCAGATTTTGATGACCTTAGGGATTCATGGGTGCTATATGAGGTAATCCCTTCACCAATTGGGTAGTTTTTCATTTACTTTAGTATTCTTATGTGTTTATATGTGAAATTGTGAAGATTAGTGAGACTTTGGGAAACCCTAGTAAAGGGTTGAGTGTTTGTTGAAATTGGTGATGTGTTGTGGCTGTTAACTAGACTTGGGTGCTATTTAAGGACCTGGACCAGAGCTTAGAAACCAAAAACACGGATTTAGAAACCCCGACATCGGATAAATGTGTGATTTTAGAGGGTATTTTGGAATCTGGAGCAACCCGGGGACACTAGAAATAATTTTGTGAGCAAAGTGACCCATGCAGGCACCTAGGAAGCTACCACAGAGACCCAAGACCCCAACTCCACCAAATGGTCACAGATTTATCCATTCTGGCCGCAATTTATGGCCAGAGCAGGGAAATAAGGTGCCAGATTTGGTCCATGGCTCTTTTTGCACTAAATTAGACCCCTCCTATGTGCAGTTTTGGCTAATTGTCACCTGGGGAAAATGTGGGAGCATTTTAGGGTGTTTTTGGCTATGATTTCCGTATTTTGAAATGTTAATTCTTGATATTTGGATTTGTATTGGGTTGTTGGATGTTTGTACATCAGCAACAGGGGTTGTTTGATTGTTTTTGCACGTGTAGGCCATAGGTTCTAACCTATGAGCGCACCGTGGGCCATATCGGTTTTCCGGATTCGATTTTAACACGCATTGCGATGTTGATTATTGTAGGTACCTTCGCATGGATTCCGAGACGACGGAGCGTGGCGCCATCGACTTTGGCAAGCAAGAAGCAAGGTTAGTGGATCTATATCCATGGGGGAAGTCGGGTGGATGGCGTATAGCACCCCCGCAATGTATTGATGGAAATCTGATTATAGAATATGGTTAGGAAAACCTAGATTAGGAAACTAGGGTTAGAATGAAGATAGCTATGAAACCATATTAAAAACTAGAGGATAGTTAGAAGTGATATGTTCCGACTATTATAGGATTGCGTTTAGCGATATTGCCGTTTAGGGTACTGTAGGATTAGATAGTCGATGTAGATGTGTCATCCGAACCATACCTTTTTCTAAACCGAAGAATCATATGTATCTTTTAAATATGTACCTTGAGGGATGTTACGGATTTTCAAATGATATCTTTTCATTAAAATACCGTAACCCCTATTTTCAAAACTACGATTCGCTTCTTTTAAAATCCGCTTGTATGGTTCGGGTGTGTATGCTAGATTAGATACCTATTCTTATAGTATAGATAGAAGGTTTAGGTAAACTCGGCTTGATATGAGTTATAAATGCGATGAAAAGAATATATGACGGATATGATGATATGATGATATGTTCGTATACGGATGCGAGTCTATCGAGATGATTTATACCCTGCCGGTCCCCAGATATGAGATTATTGCGGATGTGAACCGGGACATAGGTACATGGATATATATACATTTATAGAATGTTGTGAATTATGGATGATGGGCCGTATGTGATATTAGGCCGTACCCTCTTTTGTCGTATAGGATGATAGGATCCCTAGTAGCGTTATGCCGCCGCACGATGATTTTCTGTGCATGATGAGTTTGACTTGATGTTGATCCATACCCTTGACTAGAGGATGCCGTACGACGGATTATACCGTACGTGATGCTGTGAGGCTAGATGCCGATCGATAGATTCACCGACTAAGACATATGATAGTTACGTATACCTTATAGCTTTTAGTTGATGATTTACCTTGTGCTGCATTCATGATATTATTATTGCATCGCATATACTTGTGATAGTACACCTGCACCATTATCGATGATGCGTATGTCACACGTATACAGTTTATAGGCTCACACACTTCATCATCGATAATTTCCATGTCACTACACAGTAGGATTGCTACATCATGATATGACTTTTCGCATAACCTGCATGCACATATACATTGATACATTCATACTTGCGGATATACACATTTGTAATATCTATATTTGTGCACACATACATTGGTACATCAATACTTGTGCATATACATATTGTACCTACATAGATAACTGGTTTTATTGTAAAATTGGGAACCGCATGTTATATTTTAAAAACTGGAATCATTTTAAAAGAGCGGTTTTCCCTTAATATGTCATATTACTATTCTGCGTTGCATGATACACGATATGCTTACAATCTGTTGTATGTCGCACACATCATGCTCTATTATGGTACGCATTAAGATATGCTGTTTTCATGAGATTTCTGGATTTGAGAACCGTGGACATTTTAAAAGAGATCATGTATTGTTTCAAAAACCCGGTTTATCTTGATATGATATTTTTCAGTGCGTCCACCATGTGTTTTCTCGGTTCTAAGAGCGACATGTGAAACCCGATTCGAGGAGGCGGATGAGGCCGATTGCGGGTATATGGTGGACCCGGCATGGTACCCCGTGGAGAGAACGGATCTTTCGCGCAGTAGGCGATGAGCCTGGCAGAGGGACCACTACCTACTGGTGATAGTATTTGGGCTCGGCGGATATCCGGAGGATACCGACCGGAGTCGAGAGATGATATGGGCCGATCCGGACTGACGGAGCTCGATATATGAGGATTTACGTACCGATGCTGGGCACTGTTTTCATGATGTTTTCGAGTGTCGATGCTAGACACTCAGGTTCCATGATTTTGATGTGTCGGGAGGGACACCGTTGATATATATATATCCTACCTTTATGATATTTACGTGCATACAGACATTGATTATATGGGTGGACGAGATCCACATGCATACATACCTTGATTATGGTTGGACGAGATCCATATACATGCATTGATTATTACTGTTGGATATTATCCGCATGCATATAGGTATTGACTACCTTGTTGGCACATACAGACCCGGTCACCCTAGATATCATAGTATTACCTTTATTATATAGTTGACCTAGGAGTCGTTGTTTATTCGATTTCTATCTATTGATATTTTTCTACTCACGAGTTGGCAACTCACCCCCGTTGTGCCACAGTTCTTGCAGGTTGACCGCTTGGATCAGTAGCGGCTTAGCTGGCACACAGTTGCATTCAGGTGTTTTGCATTGGTAGGTGGGATATTTGTATCATTCCCACTCTTATATCTACATTTCATATTGTATCTAGTTAACTCCACCAATGAAAAGTTGTAAATTGTATAAGTGATGAGACTTAGTGAGACTTGTAGTTGCGAGATTTGAGCGATGGGTTTTATATTCACTTTTGGGGTTATATCTTGCTCTTTTCTTTATCTTTTTGTGGTGAACTTCGCCGTTGGGCGTCGTATACTTATTTATACTGTATTGCGTGGTTGTGATCCGCCGTTTGGCGAAGAGCTAGCTCCCGCTTGGGGATGCCATTATTCTTATTATGTATTTATGGTTTTGGATCAAAATATACAAAGGAGGTGCTGCCAAAATTTTTAAAAGACGAAACATGTTTTCAACCTAGTAGACTTCACTTGCATCATTCATTTTTCTTTTCTATGCATTAAGAAAACTTGATTTCATTATACCTTTATTTCAAAACCTCACCTCCTTTATTTTTCTTAAAAGGTTTAGATTTCTGGGTTTCATCTTACGTGAATCCCGTTACGCCTTTAGACGTTGCGTGATTCAAGTGCTGGTCACGAGCTAATATTTCGGGTCGTGACAAAGTTGGTATCAGAGCGCTAGGTTTAACCTTTGTTCGAGTCTATGTTTGACTATGCGGAGTCTAGGGCGGGATTGTATTTCGGAACCTAGGCTTGACCTTACAGAACTTAGACTTGGACGGGGGGGGGGGTATTAGACCCGAACTTTTGTTTCATAGGCGGACCCTGATTGATGGAGTAGGTATCTTGAGTAGAGTAACGTACCGTACGTATGTTCCGCGGCATATTTACGATACGATACTCCACTTAAGAAACTTTAGGATGTATATATTTTTGAGACCAGTGATTCCCTTTGTATCCATGATTATACCTCCATTTGAGATCCTTGATTCTATTTGTTTCCATGATTATACTCGCATTGATGTCGTTCCTTCTTATGATCATGTATCCATTCTGGATCTGTCGTTTCCTCTCATGCCGTTGATCTGCTTTCTTCGATACTCGATTGAGGTTCCTGTCACCATAGTTTGAGCGCAGTTGAGCTGCTGCTAGTGTTGCGGTCAGGTCGAGCTCATCTGGTACGAGGGCTGACCATTGTGTTTTCTGGTTACATGAGAATGTCTCGAGTTAGTATTTTATGTTGTGACCTCTTGTAGAGGCGGGTGCTTGGTTTCACACCGGATGATCGGGCCATTGACAGAGGCTGCCAGTTGCGAGAGGATAGTTGATGTACAACATACCTGAGAGATTTTGATATCGCCTACCGTGCACACAGGTGACCTAGCTGTTGCTGAGATGATGGGATGTCGCTTCCAGAGCTTACGAGCTAAGACCGCCGGAGCTTCCAGACAGAAATGCGACAGATGATAGCTAGTCTACCCGATTTGAGAGATGAAGGTGATTCGTCAGATTGATGCGCCGACGCAGGCCCAGTTGAGTTGAAGATTTCCAGTGTGGAGAGAATCTTACTCAGACCTAGAGCAGACCGATCCAGAGACGATCGCCGATGTATCGCCTTTCCTGGAAGATTGAGGCATTGTTTAGCATGCGGGCGAAGGATATTCACATGTTGTACAGGCGAAGCTAAAAGGTTCGAACGAGTGTCAGAAACCCATTTTCCCAAGTTTAAAGTGTTCGGAGGAACATGCAGGTAATTCTGTGGACCCTCTAGAAGAATGAAACCCTAACTCGACATGATGATCATGGAACCGCTTTGAACCTTAGGGTTTGTAGCAGTTTAGCGGTGCCATCATTGAGGCTTGGGTTTTCCCTTCTATGGCTGGTCCAGAGGTGCTGTGGTATGTACCAAATATTTTTAGAATGCGCTCAGGTGTTGAGCCTTCGGGAAATTTTGGGACCTTGATGACTCGATCGAAAAGTTTGATGTCGTCCGGATATCATGTGATAAGAGATCAGCAAGCTCACCAGCTTTGAATGGAGGATATCACCTAGATGCGTTATGAGTTGATCGAGAACGGACGAGTATTGAGTATTTCTCCAATGGCTGGAGCGAGTTCCCGAGGACGTGTTCGGCCAGACATCTTCTACAGAGTGATGAAGATACCGAGTTCATGACTTCGAGTCCGTGTGAGAGACTTCGGATTGACCGTGGCCGAGAACAGTTGCAGTGCGCAGATAGCATGGCGTGACGTCATAGTAGATAATGATAAAGACGAGTGGAACCAGAGGTTCGTGCGAGACGCTGACGAGCTGTTATTACTCCCCGTCGAGATCGGAGACCTGATATGCTTACAGAGGCATTGGGATACGGCCAGTTTCCGAGGGAATGTGTGCGGAACACGCAGATGTCCGGAAAACGAGAAAAGATTATGCAGGAGTACCAGCCTCCGTACAGTTCGGCATAGGCAAGATCGGAAGAGACCTTGAGCAGGATTCCTTCCGGGACACTGCTGCAATGAGATTTGCACCTAGGATCAGATGTGTCACGTGTATTCAGAGGACCAGAGGCCAACGCCAGCAAAGTGCTGCTTTATGAGTGGTCATGATGATTGACCAAAGGATGATCAAAGAAGTTCTAGAGCGGAATCGTCCCCGTTAGCCCACCTGACTGGGCCGATGAGCGGATGGATGGCGAGATTGGTAAATCTGCAGAGAAGATAAGGACCCAGAGATAGAGGACGCCAGACCGTGAGCAGGAGGCCAGCGGATGTTCTTGTTCTGCTAGTTTTTAGGCGCACCGATTTATTTCTCGACATTGTAGGAGGTGTACCTCAATGTTCTTTGTTGCGATTTGCGTTTGTGATCTGAGTATCACGCTTATATCGCTTGGATTTGAGTTTTGATGACGAGTTTCCTGATATTGATTTCGTGCACCATGACTGCACCTACTGGGTATTTACATCTTTGCGCATAGTTATCGCACCTTATATATATATTTTATACACAGTTATGTTATTTGCGATTTGTTCATATCTATTACACTTGAGATTCGGTTTTGTGCCTTGGCTGCACATGTTTATGATTTCATGGATTTCATACGGATGATTTGATTTCTGCACTCGGTATAGCTTATATGTGCTTGCAGTGCATTGATATGTGTTATGTGCACGCAGTTGCACACGTTTACGATTTTATACACCTTGGTACACTCGGTGTTGCTTTTATACGCATTTGAGTTATGATTTGTATTTCATGCACTAGATGCACTAGATTTTCATTTCTTGCATTTGTTGCACCGGACGGGTATTTATACGTTTTTCGCACTGGATTTATACTCCGTACCTTGGTTGCACCTGTTTTATGTCCTTGAGCATCCGTTTTACCAGATTTGTATTTCCGTGTGCGTTGGTACTTGCCGTTTGTTTTCGTGCATGCTACTGCACTTTATACTTTTACGGACCCGACGCGCTTTGGTTGGATTTTTGCGCATATTAGGCGCTTGATTTTGGATTTTTGTGCGCATCGGATGCACTGGAGTGAGATTTTACTCGTGCATGTTGGATGCTCTTGATTTATATTTCTTCCGTGCATATTGGATGCGATTTCATTCGTGCGGGACATATGCACTTGATATGGATTTTCGCGCATGTTGGGCGCATGATATGAGATGTGATTTTATGCACACCGGATGCATTGTATTGAGATTTTAGTACACTTTAGATGCACCGATATTGTTGTCGTGCACACCCGTTGCACTGGACGGATGTTTTTGTGCACACCCATTGCACTTAGTTTTGGTTGTGCGTATTATGGCACCTGTATTTGGATTTGATTCCCATACACACCAGACGCATGTGATTTTTGGATTCGCCTTTTGAGGCTGATTTTTCTATTGAGCACTTTGTTTTCATATTGAGCACTATATTGTGTAGTAGCCAAACAGGACTGATCTGAGGACAGTACCTGAATACTTTGCATGCATTAAAATTTTACCAAGAGATTTTCGAAAAAGAGGAGCTATAGTCTCGCTATTTTCTACGTGTCCGCGAGCGGCACGAACGTTTATAAAGCAAAACCTTTTGGGATATTTTGAAAACGACGGAACGTATATTTAAGAAAACATATATTGACATATATTATTATTTTAAAAAATGAGCGTCCTTCAGTTATGCCGTGAGTTACGCATTCCCGCGGCGATTTAGAAAAGATTTTACATATTTTGGAGTTTTCAAAGATGCGTACTACACACGTATTATAGTATTTGATTAGTGTATAATGGATTTCGGGAGTGGATTTCAATATCTGCATCTCTATTGTAATTTCGAGGATATGCGGGCAAATTCGATGATTTGCGTGACGCTTGACAGAGTTGATTTTGAGTTTTGTACTCGTTTTCATGCGCACTTGGCGCGTTGTGTTATTTCCACGTTTTCCATGACTTCGGAGCCCCGTTGTTTTGAGCCGATTATTGAAATGTTTTAGATTTTGGGGGTTTAAATTTAAATTCGGGGACCAAATTTATTTAAGGGGGGAAGACTGTAACATTTCAGAAAATATAAAATATTATTTTTGGGAATTTAATATTAAAATAATATTTTTCCCGAAAACTGCCCGATTTGCGAAATTGGGGTTTTCGAAAAAAGGTATAAATATATACCAATATTTGTGAAATAAATAGAAATTAAAATGATTTATTCATTTAAAAATATATTTAAAGGATTTGACAATTTTAAAATTTATTTTATGCAGTCTCGATAAAAACCCGATTAGTGCACTGCTAATCGCGATTAAGCCAAATCTGTATTTCTACAGTTTTCAAGGTTAGTGCACCATGACATGTTACATGTTATTTCATTTGTGTGTTTTATGTTAGGGTTGGGCTTTTGGGTGAGAAAAGAAAAGAAAAGAAAAGATAAGAAAAGAGAAATGATTGAGGAGAAAGTCAAAAGGGGACATAATGATGACATGGAAAGGGAGTGGGTGAGAATTATAGTGAGAGAGGGGGGGGGGCTGCTGCCTTGGCCATTTTCCCCCCATCATTTTCTTTCCTTCTTCATCTCCCTCAACTCCACATCCTTCCATCTTCTACCCTCTTGATCCACCCGAAAAACCTTGCCAAAACCCTACACACCCTTCACAAAAATTAATCCCCTCTTCAACCTCTACACATGAGACCAAGAAAATTCAGATTTTGATGACCTTAGGCATTCATGGGTGCTATATGAGGTAATCCCTTCACCAATTGGGTAGTTTTTCATTTACTTTAGTATTCTTATGTGTTTAGATGTGAAATTGTGAAGATTAGTGAGACTTTGGGAAACCCTTGTAAAGGGTTGAGTGTTTGTTGAAATTGGTGATGTGTTGTGACTATTAACTAGACTTGGGTGCTGTTTAAGGACCTGGACCAAAGCTTAGAAACCCAAAACACGGATTTAGAAACCCCGACATCGGATAAATAAGTGATTTTAGAGGGTATTTTGGAATCTGGAGCAACCCGGGGACACTAGAAATAATTTTGTGAGCACAGTTACCTATGCAGGCACCCAGGAAGCTACCACAGAGACCCGAGACCCCAACTCCAACAAATGGCCGTAGATTTATCCATTCTGGACGCAATTTGCGGCCAGAGCAGGGAAATAAGGTCCCAGATTTGGTCCATGGCTCTTTTTGCACTAAATTAGACCCCTCCTATGTGCAGTTTTGGCTAATTGTCACCTGGGGAAAATGTGGGAGCATTTTGGGGTGTTTTTGGCTATGATTTCCATATTTTGAAATGTTAATTCTTGATATTTGGATTTGTATTGGGTTGTTGGATGTTTTTACATCGGCAACAGGGGTTGTTTGATTGTTTTTGCACGTGTAGGCCATAGGTTCTAACCTATGAGTGCACCGTGCGCTATATCGGTTTTCCGGATTCGATTTTAATACGCAATGCGACTGTTGATTATTGTAGATACCTTCGCATGGATTCCGAGGAGACGGAGCGTGGCGTCATCGACTTCGGTAAGCAAGAAGCAAGGTGAGTGGATCTATAACCATGGGGGAAGTCGGGTAGATGGCGTATATCACCCCCGCAATGTATTGATGGAAAACTGATTATAGAATATGGTTAGGAAAACCTAGATTAGGAAACTAGGGTTAGAATGAAGATAGCTATGAAACCATATTAGAAACTATAGGATAGTTAGAAGTGATATGTTACGACTATCATAGGATTGCGTTTAGCGATATTGCCGTTTAGGGTACTATAGGATTAGATAGTCGATGTAGATGCGTCATCCGAACCATACCTTTTTCTAAACCGAAGAATTGTATGTATCTTTTAAATATGTACCTTGAGGGATGTTACGGATTTTCAAATGATATCTTTTCCTTAAAACACTGTAACCCCTATTTTCAAAACTACGATTCGCTTCTTTTAAAATCCGTTTGTATGGTTCGGGTGTGTATGCTAGATTAGATACCTATACTTATAGTAGATATAGAAGGTTTTGGTAAACTCGGCTTGATATGAGTTATAAATGCGATGAAAGAATATATGGCGGATATGATGATATGATGATATGTTGGTATACGGATGCGAGTCGGTCAAGATGATTTATACCCTGCCGGTCCCCAGATATGAGATTATTGCGGATGTGAACTGGGACATAGGTACATAGATATATATACATTTATAGAATGTTGTAAATCATGGATGATGGGCCGTATGTGATATTAGGCCGTACCCTCTTTTGTCGTATAGGATGATAGGATCCCTATTAGCGTTATGCTGCCGCACGATGATTTTCTGTACGTGATGAGTTTGACTTGATGTTGATCCATACCCTTGACTAGAAGATGCCATATGACGGATTATACCGTACGTGATGCTGTGAGGCTAGATGCCGATCGATAGATTCACCGACTCAGACATATGATAGTTACGTATACCTTATAGCTTTTAGCTGATGATTTACCTTGTGCTGCATTCATGATATTATTATTGCATCGCATATACCTGTGATAGTACACCTGGACTATTATCGATGATGCGTATGTCACACGTACACAGTTTATAGGCTCACACACTTCATCATCGATAATTGCCATGTCACTACACAGTAGGATTGCTGCATCATGATATGACTCTTCGCATAACCTGCGTGCACATATACATTGATGCATTCATACTTGCGGATATACACATTTGTAATATCCATATTTGTGCACACATACATTGGTACATCTATACTTGCGCATATACATATTGTACCTATATAGATAACTGGTTTTATTGTAAAATTGGGAACCGCATGTTATATTTTAAAAACTGGAATCATTTTAAAAGAGCGGTATTCCTTTAATATGTCATATTACTATTCCGCGTTGCATGATACACGATATGCTTACATTCTATTATATGTCGCACACATCATGCTCTATTATGGTACGCATTGAGATATGTTGTTTTCATGAGATTTCTGGATTGGAGAACCGTGGACATTTTAAAAGAGATTATGTGTTGTTTCAAAAACCCGGTTTCTCTTGATATGATATTTCAGTGCGTCCACCACGTGTTTTCTCGGTTCTGAGAGCGACATGTGAAACCCGATTCGAGGAGGCGGATGAGGCCGATTGCGGGTACATGGTGGACCCGGTATGATACCCCGGGGCGAGAACGGATCTTTCGCGCAGTAGGCGATGAGCCTGGCAGAGGGACCACTGCCTACCGATGATAGTATTTGGGCTCGGCGGATATCCGGAGGATACCGACCGGAGTCGAGAGATGATATGGGCCGATCCGGATTGACGGAGCCCGATATATGAGGATTTACGTGCCGATGCTGGGCACTGTTTTCATGATGTTTTCGAGTGTCGATGCTAGGCACTCAGGTTCCATGATTTTGATATGTCGGGAGGGACACCGTTGATATATATATCCTACCTTTATGATATTTACGTGCATACAGACATTGATTATATGGGTGGACGAGATCCACGTGCATACATACATTGATTATGGTTGGACGAGATCCATATACATGCATTGATTATTACTGTTGGATATTATCCGCATGCATATAGGTATTGACTACCTTGTTGGCACATACAGACCCGGTCACCCTAGATATCATAGTATTACCTTCATGATATAGTTGACTTAGGAGTCGTTGTTTATTCGATTTCTATCTGTTGATATTTTTCTACTCACGAGTTGGCAACTCACCCCCGTTGTGCCACAGTTCTTGCAGGTTGACCGCTTGGATCAGTAGCGGCTTCGCTGGCACACAGTTGCATTCGGATGTTTTGCATTGGTAGGTGGGATATTTGTATCATTCCCACTCTTGTATCTACATTTCATATTGTATCTAGTTTACTCCACCCAATCAAAAGTTGTAAATTGTGTAAGTGATGAGACTTAGTGAGACTTGTAGTTGCGAGATTTGAGCGATGGGTTTTATATTCACTTTTGGGGTTATATCTTGCTCTTTTCTTTATCTTTTTGTGGTGAACTTCGCCGTTGAGCGTCGTATACTTATTTATACTGTATTGCGTGGTTGTGATCCGCCGTTTGGCGAAGAGCTAGCTCCCGCTTGGGGATGCCATTATTCTTATTATGTATTTATGGTTTTGGATCAAAATATACAAAGGAGGTGCTGCCAAAATTTTTAAAAGACGAAACATGTTTTCAAACTAGTATACTTCACTTGCATCATTCATGTTTCTTTTCTATGCATTAAGAAAACTTGATTTCATTATACCTTTATTTCAAAACCCCACCTCCTTTATTTTTCTTAAAAGTTTTAGATTTCTGGGTTTCAGTTTACTTGAATCCCGTTACGCCTTTAGACGTTGCGTGATTCAAGTGCTGGTCACGAGCTAATATTTCGGGTCGTGACAGGTTGTTTCACATGAGATTCTTGGTTAAAATTGATTCTAAACAATGATATTTAAGATTACAAGTATTTTGGTAAACTTAGATTGATCAATATATAAAGGGAAAGGGAGTTTCTAGGGTTTAGAAAAAGATATCGGTAATAACTTCACTTTCTGATATAAGTTGTAGAATTGAATTTCAATGAAGAGAAAGAGAGTTTGGGAGGGACTTACGTTTTGAATATCTCAAAGAAAGTATTAGGAAGCAGAGGGACGCTTGGCGTCGCAGGAGCTCCGGAATCGGCTTCGATCTTCGACGGAAGAAGCTTGCTCGCTAACTCCACTTTACTCCACTTGTACTTAGGAACTTTTGAGAGAGTTTTTGCTAGAATTTTCAGAATGGTGAAAAGATAGGGCATAGGGTGGTATTTATAGTAGAGAATTAGGGTTTGGGAATTAAAAATGTGGATTAAAAAGTATTAAAATGGTGTTAATTGGTGAAATGAAAGGTCTATGTTTGATTGCAGAGAAATCAAACAGTGCAGAGGAGTTGAGAGGAGCTGAAAGAGTTTGTGTGCAGAACACGGAGCCAATTGGGCTTAATACGACCGTCCCCGCCGGCTCTTTGGGCATATTCGCCGGTAGATCTTGACGCAAATGCCTCAAGATTTGTGACACCAGATAAATTCTGTATTTACTCCATTTTGCACATGTTTGATTTTTCTGAACTTTTCATTTCCCCGTGTATTGCACATGCAACCTTTTAGGCTTCCAAAAAGTTAAAAAGAAAAATCAAAAAAATAATTGGGTCTGATAGGAATCGAACACACAGGCTACGTCATAGCAGTGCAAAGGCTTTACCGGTGAGCTACAAATTATTTCTTGCTTTTATTTAATAAAAGTGACTTATAACGCAAACTCAGGATGTAATACTCTTTTCTTGTATATTAACAGGAAAATTTTTGTACATAGATTTTAGAGTCGTTACATTCTACCCACTTTATAAAAATTTCGTCATCGAAATTTACATTTACATAGAGACTAATTTTCAAATAGGCAAGGGTATCTTGCACACATGTCTTTTTCTCGTTCCTATATTGATTATCCTGGCGAATCCTTTCTCCACATCACTCGGACTAAGTTTACTTCCTTGCTCCGCAATGTCTTCACCTTTCAGTCTAGAATCTCAACTGGTTGATGCTCGCAGGTTAGGCCAGTCTGTACTGTGAGCTCTGAGTGATCGAGTATGTGGCTGGGATCGCTCACATATCGTCGTAGTCAGGATATGTAAAACATGTTGTGTATACCTTCAATTGAGGGCGGTAGTGCTAAACAGTATGCTACTTTTCCAACTCGTTCGAGTATGTTGAACGGTCCTATATATCTTGGATTGATCTTACCCCTCTTGCCAAAGCGGATCACTCCTCTGTTTGGAGATATCTTTAGGAAAACATGGTCTCCAGGTTGGAACTTCAGATGTCGACGCTTTGCATCTGCTTAATGCTTTATCAGTCTTGGGCTATGCACATTCTTTCCTTGATCATGCGAACTACGTCCACAGTTTCCACGATCATCTTTGGTCCAAGGAGTTCATGATCTCTGACGTCGTCCCAGCTAAGCGATGAACAACACTTCCGTCCGTAGAGCGCTGCGAATAATGCGATTCCAATGCTTGTCTGATAGCTGTTATTGTATGAAAACTCCACAAGGTGTAGGTGATATTCCCACGAACCTCCGAAGTCTAACATACAGACTCTTATCATATCTTCCAGAATCTGAATTGTTCGCTCGGACTGTCCGTCTGTTTGTGGATGATATGCCATGCTGAAATTTAGACTCGTTCCCAGGATAGCTTGCAGACTCTGCCAAAATTATGATCGGAATCATGCATCACGATCGGAGACGATGCAAACAGGTACTCCATGTAATCTCACGATCTCCTGCATGAGTTCATGGGTATCAAATATGGTACATCTTGAAGGTTAAAATCTTACTTTAGATTTATGCTTAGCTCTATATACTTCTTTGCTAACGTCTCGGTTGATTGGCCAACTCGAAATTGAATAAAGTGAGCTGACTTGGTGAGTCAATCCACAATAACCCATATTGCGTTGTTACCCTTCATGCTGCGAGGAAGAGCAGTCATAAATTCCATGGTAATGTGCTGCCATTTCCATTTTGGGATTGGTAACGGCTGAAATAGACCAGCAGTTCTGTGATGTTCAGCCTTCACTTGCTGACACACCAAATACTTGGCTATGTTCCTTGCTACTTCGTGCTTCATTCCATGCCACCAGTAGTGTTGCCGTAGATCCTTATACATCTTCGTTCCACCGGGGTGCACTGAATACGAAGAGCTGTGAGCTTCTTTCATCAACTCTTCTCGAACTGGGCCGATTGGCACACATAATCGACTTCCATATCTCAAGGATCCATCTTCGTGGATGATGAACTCAGTTCGAAGTCCACTTTCTACTTGTTCTCGGATCTTTTGTAGCTTGGCATCATTTTCTTGAGCTGCCTTGATCTGATTGACAAGAGTGGACTAGACTTATAAGTTCATCAAATATGATGTGTTACCTGGCACTACTACTTCGATTGCCAATCCATGCAATTCTTGCTGTAGCTTCCGGTGAGGTTCATTGGTAATGGCTGGCGGATAAGTGCATCAGGAATTACGTTCACCTTCCCAGGAAGATACTGTAGGTTGATGTCGAAGTTCTCTATGAGTTCTAGCTATCTTCTCTGTCGCATGTTTAATTCCTTCTGAGTAAATACATACTTCAGACTCTTGTGGTCAGTGTATATATCCACTCGTTCACCCAAAAGATAGTGGCACCAAATCTTAATTGCGAAGATGACGGCTGCCGACTCTAGATCATGTGTTAACTCATGTATCTTTAGCTGTCTTGATGCAAAAGCCATAACATTTTCATGCCGGTGTAGAACACATCATAATCCCTTACCGAACACATTACAATGCACAACGAGTCCTCCAGATTGATCTGGTATTACGAGGATAGGAGTAGAGGTTAATCTTGACTTGAGTTCTATAAAAGGTTTTTCACATGCTTCTGACCACACAAATGCTTCATCTTTACGTGTGAGCTTTGTCAGGGGTGCTGCAATCTTTGAGAAGCCTTTAATGAATCATCGGTAGTATCCTTCAATCCCAAGAAACTTCGTATATCTTTCACCATCATTGGTATCGGCCACTCGCTGATAGTTGACATCTCAGCTGGATCCACTAAGATTCCTTCACCTGAAATGATGTGTCCTAGAAATCTGACTTGATCTAACCAAAATTCATACTTGTTGTACTTGGCATAGAGCTGATGTTGTCGCAATGTCTCCAGGACAATCCGTAAATGCTCTGCGTGTTCTTTCCAATCCTTTGAATACACTAGGATGTCGTCGATGAATATGACAATGAACCTGTCTAAGTACTCTCGGAAAATGTCACGACCCGAAAGTACGGAACGTGACCGGCACTTAGATTACGAAGCGTCTAGAGGCGCCACGTGACCTAAGTAAGCCGAAGCCCAGAGATCTAAACCATAAAAGAAGAAAAAGAAGAAAAGAAAAGAAAACAAGTATAAAAACATCAGCAAATTTTTCCAAAACTTTCGGCAGAGTCTCCTCGGTAAAAACTGGCCCCCAAACGGGTACAACAAGTATAATATACATAAACAATAAAAAGCATCCCCAACGGGTGCTAGCTCAACGCCAACAGGCGGAGACAACCACAACAATCACAATAATATACAACGCCAAAGGGCGAGGCTCAAATCTCAAAAGAAAACAAAAACCACCAGATCAGAATAACACATGCGTGACTCTAAGGTCGAAATAAACAACTGGTCCAATAAACTTATCAAGTAATACAAATATGGTTGATGGAGCTTACTAGATACAAATGAATGAATAAAAGTACAATGGTGGTTCGGATACAAGTGAACCAACCTACCGTGCAAATCACCCTGAAGAAAAGATGTGCCAACAAGCTGCCACGGAAACCTGTACATCGAACCTGTAAAGAATTTGGCACAACGGGGGTGAGTTGCCAACTCGTGAGTAGAAGACATCTACGAAAAGAAATCGAATGCACGACGCTATCCTAGGTCATAATAATACACTACTATATCCCAAACATCTAGTAATAGCAGGGTAATACTACGTGTAAGTGCAACTACTCCGTGTCGTGTCAGTACCTCATATAATACTATGTCATATGAATGAAATGCATGCGCCATGAATGTAAAGTAACAAATCCTGAAATCCAGATATATACGTATAAGAAATCTTTAGCTGTTATCATAGTAGAATGGGTATAAGAATCTGAAATCTCAATAATGAAATCCATGGAAATCCGTGTCAAACATCGACACAACACATGTAATCTCAAGTCTCAATATCTCGGGCTCCGTCAGTCCGGATCGGCCCATATCATCAAATCTCACGACAACGGTCGGTATCCTCCGGATATCCGCCGCGCCAGACATCACCGGTAGGTAGCCTTCCCCTGCCAGGCTCATCGTCTACAACTCGATCTTCTTGCCCCGGGGTACCACACCGGGCCCACCATGTACCCGAGACGGTTCATCCACTCCTCGAATCGGGTCTCGAAATCCAACAGAAAACATGAAATCTCATGGTGGACGACACATACATCACGAGAAAACCGCATCTTATTTTAAAAAGAGAAGAGGAGAGAGAGAGAAGTTTTATATATTTTTGCGGTTTTTCCCCAAAAATCCAGAAATCTCATAGAAATCCAAATCTCAAAATCATGAGTAAGTATATGATAAGTGTCGGCATATGCCCATAATACTGCATGATAACATGAAAATATGAATGCATGAATGTCTAAGCAATAAATATCATGTCTGTACTAATGTCAGAGAATAATCACAATATTATAGCGGTCTAGTTGTTAACTGATTATATCCATAAAAGTCAATATGATCTAAAGTGTACGTGACATAGCAATTACCGATGATGATGTGCGTGAGCCGGCAAATAAGTGTGCGTGGAATATGCGCATCATCGGTAATAGTGCTGGTGTCCTAACAGGTAAAGTTTATACTGATTATAGCAACATATAAAAGAACATGCACCATGATAATTACAGTATGAATGTAAATACAGATGTGCATTATCCACTCCTCTGCGAGATACGAGTACAACTACCACTATGTGAGTCGAACCTAAACCAGTGTCCATCTCACATCCTAAGGAACTAAACCTAATAGACTAGTCAGTAAGAAACTAGAGTCTACCTAAGGTCTGAATCAATATCTCTAATAGTCGACGATCCCGCCTCAATAGCGTCACGTACGTAGTACGGCTTCCTCGAATCAAGAGTGCGGATCAATCATCAAATCTAAGCCTCGTACGGTAAAACCCATCGTACGGCATCCCAATATCGGGGTACGGTCAAGTATCTCCTAGGTGTCTCCTCATTCGTATAATGTCATCATCAGCACATCTCATGATCAAGGTGTTAAACTGTGATCGCATACATCAATCATATATCATTGCCATCATGATAAGCATCATTAGTTTATCCTCAGAAATATCATGTCATATGTATCATATTGTGACTAGGTCATACTTATATGATATCGGCATCAGGTCACACCAATATAATGTCGTAATCAAGTTATACATATATCATATCGTGATCAGTCACAAGTTACAGTCCGGGTACTATTCTAGCGTCCCATGTACATCAATATCACCACCACTCTTTATAATTTATATATTCATGTTCATTATCTCATTCTCTAATGATCCGCTAACACTTTATTACGACTGTATAGTCAAGAATCACGGCATCAAGCCCAGTTATACTGTTTCATCATACCTCGGATATCATATCACATCAATGAATCACCTATACGTGTTGTATATATATGTATATACCTATACCTAGTTCTATATATATACACATACACGTACCCCATGTCGAGTTTCAGTGTGTGCGTGGGTGTGTTTCTATCTGAAACCTACGAACCTCTTCCAAGGTACTCATCCTCTGATATGATTTTCCTAAATCAGTCTAGTCCAGCCTAGGGTCAATACTAGGGTCCTACTAGGGTCACATCTGGTTTCCTAATGTCAATAAGTACTATTCCTATTCTACGTTGCGGGGGTGCTAAACGCCATCCACCCGACTTCCCCCGTAGATATGCATCTACTCACCTGGTCCATGTCTGCCGAAGACGGTGTCGCCATCCTCCTCTTCATCGCCCGCAGTCCACGTGAGGGGTACCTAAACGCAAATATATAAATAGCATCGTAAACTGAATCACATACAAAAGTCAAAACGACGCAATGAACCAGCATAGGTTAAAGCCTATGTCCCGTCCACAAAAAAGAACCAAATATCGCTCGATATCGGCGTACAAACTCCGATGGATCGAGATAAACATTAACAAATAACTCGTAGTTTTAAAACACATTACTTATACCATAAAACACGATTAAATCCATCGAAACCCTAAAATCCATCAAACCGTCCAATTTCGTAAAAACCGAAATTGCCAATTTACCGTTTTTCACCAAAACTTGACATTTAAATGAAACCAATAGTTATAAAACTCATTATATAGCATAACTAGACTATACAAACCGTTACTATATTTTTATTACACAAATTTATATTAACTTGAAATTTCTAGTTTGCAACATTTAACAATTTTCAACATTTTTCAAGCAAAGCACCACAATTCCACCACAAAACATGATTTGCATGAATTAATGTATTAAACCACAATTCATAATGATAATGATTCAATGAAACCATAAATTATATTTTTAATCACATTTATTTAGAAATTCCTAAAATCTAGTTTACAAAATAATAGCATTTTATTACTATTTTTCTAATTATCAAAGTAATCTAGTGATCAAACTAAGTTTTTCATTCAATTAATATGCTAATATTCTCATTAAAACTACCATCTAATGATAGTAACTTTAATTGGAATTTTATATTACCCACAAACACATTTTAGAAAAATCTAGTTAATTAATTTCCTTATTTAAAACAATATTAAATGAAAATTTTACAATTTAACAACCATGCAATATTTTCCAATTCTAAAAGTGTTAAACTAACTATTATAACCCTAATTAATTATTAAAAACCCTAACTTGAATTTACAACCCTAACTTGCATTTTTTTTTAAAAACATAGAATTAATTCATTAAATCTAATTAAGCTTAAATGAACATCTAAAACAATAAATCAAAAGAAAGAAATTATACCTCCCAAAATATGAAATCCCAACAAGAAATGAGCCTCCAAAATACATGCTTTACCACTCCAAAATCCATATAAAGAAGGGTAGAGAATAAAGGGTATGAAGAAATTAGGATTTTGTGGAATTTTAATTGAATTTTTGAAGTATTTTTGATGAATTTTGAACAAAATGAGGTGGAAAATGGGGGGGCAGCCATGGGGGGGTTTGTGGCCGGCCTTGGTGAGGTGAGGGAGAGAAAGAAGTGAGTGTGAAAGTGTGTAGAACTTTCAAGAGAAGAAAACATCACATAAAGTCTTTTCATGCTTTATTTAATTATTTATTTATTTATTTACTATAGCAATTCAAGAAAGCTCTAGAAAATAGGAAAAATTTGCAAATAATTTTTGCATGATACACACTAAATTCAAATATGCCATGGTTCATTTTTACAAATTAAAACCATTCAAATTTGTAATTTACACTAATTTAGTGTAAAAATAAAGCTTATGTTAATATTTAAAATAATTAATTTAGGAAAAATATTTTATTAACTAAAAATTTATAAGTGGCTAAATAAACACTATTTACTAGTAATTACATAATTAAATAGGTATTTTTGAATTTATAATGAAAAACAATTTCGGTTTGATTTTACGAAAAATACATTTTGCTTTACCGAAAATCATAAAATTCACTTAAACAATTTTATTCATTTAATTATTTATTTAATTATTTTTAAAACGTTACAATCTTCCCCTCTTTAGGAAATTCGGTCTCCGAATTTAAATTAAAACTCCCCTTCCAAATACTAAAACATTTAGCAAAACACTCAAATCGTCGGGGCTCCGAAATCATCAATATATAACAAAAATCAACTCCGTCAAGCATGACGCAATCATCGGAGTTATGGCGATAATAAAATATCATAACCCAATGTGAAAACCATCATAATATACATCAATCTATAACTTATATATAGTTCGCATCCTAGTAAAATCGCCGAATCATCATAATAAAGAAGCATACAAAAACCCCTTCTTGAAAATCGCCGTGCAATGCACGTGTCACGGTCTAAGTAGCGGACGTTTAATTTAAAAAAATAACTATATATATATCTTTTATTTAACATACACGTCCCGCCTGGTTACTAAATCAAATAATAATGATTATGAAACATACTGCTCAACTAAAATCAATCCCAATCACATCAATAAAATGTCATGTGCGTCCGGTGCGCACTGAAATCGAAACCAAATGCAGAAACCATGAATACCCACAAAAAAAAACTAAGTGCAACAGGTGTGCACCAAAAACATCTGTCAAGTGCAACGGGCGTGCACGACTCAAAATCAGGTGTATCTAATCTGCACAAAACCCCGATTTAGTGCATCTGGTGTGCACAAAATCGCATCAAGTGCGCCAAGTATGCGCAAGAATCCTAATCAGATGCACATGGAGCACGAAAACGTACATCGAATATCAGACTTGAATCACAGTACGAAAATGGATAAAAACTAGGTCGAAGCATATATCAAAATCATGTGTAACCCATATGCACGAAATCAAATCAAAATCACAAAAGGTATTAAAACCAAATCAAGTGCACTGGGTATGTACTAAACAACATCAATACAACCGGTATATGAAACATAACTAGAATGCAATGAAGGTACACACATGAAATACCAATCGTAAAACGAATTCCTCAAAATGCCAAAATCCAATAACAGAAAATATGAAATTCAAATCACTAAATCACAATCGTAAGCACAATCGTCAATGTCCGCCTCTTTCCTCTGATGTCGGTTGCTTCGAACTCGTCTCTTCGTAGCTGTGCTGACTGCGCTACCAACGGCAATACTCATATCTAGAGTCTCCCACGTAGTCGATCCCTTCACCTGATATCCGGACTACATTAAACTTTTCGATCGATCCATCAAAATCCCATAATTCCCCGAAAGCTCAACACTTAAGTACAGTTTAAAAATACCCGTTACATACCCCAGCATCGATGATCCAGCTGTAGAAGGGCAAACCCAAGCCTCACTAATGACACTGCGAAACTGCCGTAAACCCTAAGGTTCAAGGGCTTTCTCGTGGTCATTATGTCGAGTTAGGGTTTCATTCTTCTAGAGGGTCCATCGAAATACCTGCATGTTCTTCCGAATACTTTAAACTTAGGAAAATGGTTTTCTGATAATCGTTCGAACCCTTTAATTTTATCCAGACGGCATGTGAATACCCTTCGTCCGCACGCTAAGCAATTCTTCAATCCTCAAGAATAACCAATACTCTAATGGTTATCGCATTCGAGCCGCAGCTTCCTCTGCCCGTGCGCCCGTGGTAACAGAAACCACCATCCGACATTGACGAAGATAGATCAAAAGAACGAATGGAATACGGTGCAAACAATGTAAATCCTAGGGCTCCTTAAGCAGAGTAGCATATCGTAAGTATGCCGCGGACCATACCCACGGTACGTTACTCCACCTAACTCGCCTACTCCATCAACCAAGGGTCACCTAGACTTATACAAGGTTAAACCTAACGCTCTGATACCAACTTTGTCACGACCCGAAAGTACGGAACGTGACCGGCACTTAGATTACGAAGCGTCTAGAGGCGCCACGTGACCTAAGTAAGCCGAAGCCCAGAGATCTAAACCATAAAAGAAGAAAAAGAATAAAAGAAAAGAAAACAAGTATAAAAACATCAGCAAATTTTTCCAAAACTTTCGGCAGAGTCTCCTCGGTAAAAACTGGCCCCCAAACGGGTACAACAAGTATAATATACATAAACAATAAAAAGCATCCCCAACGGGTGCTAGCTCAACGCCAACAGGCGGAGACAACCACAACAATCACAATAATATACAACGCCAAAGGGCGAGGCTCAAATCTCAAAAGAAAACAAAAACCACCAGATCAGAATAACACATGCGCGACTCTAAGGTCGAAATAAACAACTGGTCCAATAAACTTATCAAGTAATACAAATATGGTTGATGGAGCTTACTAGATACAAATGAATGAATAAAAGTACAATGGTGGTTCGGATACAAGTGAACCAACCTACCGTGCAAATCACCCTGAAGAAAAGATGTGCCAACAAGCTGCCACGGAAACCTGTACATCGAACCTGTAAAGAATTTGGCACAACGGGGGTGAGTTGCCAACTCGTGAGTAGAAGACATCTACGAAAAGAAATCGAATGCACGACGCTATCCTAGGTCATAATAATACACTACTATATCCCAAACATCTAGTAATAGCAGGGTAATACTACGTGTAAGTGCAACTACTCCGTGTCGTGTCAGTACCTCATATAATACTATGTCATATGAATGAAATGCATGCGCCATGAATGTAAAGTAACAAATCCTGAAATCCAGATATATACGTATAAGAAATCTTTAGCTGTTATCATAGTAGAATGGGTATAAGAATCTGAAATCTCAATAATGAAATCCATGGAAATCCGTGTCAAACATCGACACAACACATGTAATCTCAAGTCTCAATATCTCGGGCTCCGTCAGTCCGGATCGGCCCATATCATCAAATCTCACGACAACGGTCGGTATCCTCCGGATATCCGCCGCGCCAGACATCACCGGTAGGTAGCCTTCCCCTGCCAGGCTCATCGTCTACAACTCGATCTTCTTGCCCCGGGGTACCACACCGGGCCCACCATGTACCCGAGACGGTTCATCCACTCCTCGAATCGGGTCTCGAAATCCAACAGAAAACATGAAATCTCATGGTGGACGACACATACATCACGAGAAAACCGCATCTTATTTTAAAAAGAGAAGAGGAGAGAGAGAGAAGTTTTATATATTTTTGCGGTTTTTCCCCAAAAATCCAGAAATCTCATAGAAATCCAAATCTCAAAATCATGAGTAAGTATATGATAAGTGTCGGCATATGCCCATAATACTGCATGATAACATGAAAATATGAATGCATGAATGTCTAAGCAATAAATATCATGTCTGTACTAATGTCAGAGAATAATCACAATATTATAGCGGTCTAGTTGTTAACTGATTATATCCATAAAAGTCAATATGATCTAAAGTGTACGTGACATAGCAATTACCGATGATGATGTGCGTGAGCCGGCAAATAAGTGTGCGTGGAATATGCGCATCATCGGTAATAGTGCTGGTGTCCTAACAGGTAAAGTTTATACTGATTATAGCAACATATAAAAGAACATGCACCATGATAATTACAGTATGAATGTAAATACAGATGTGCATTATCCACTCCTCTGCGAGATACGAGTACAACTACCACTATGTGAGTCGAACCTAAACCAGTGTCCATCTCACATCCTAAGGAACTAAACCTAATAGACTAGTCAGTAAGAAACTAGAGTCTACCTAAGGTCTGAATCAATATCTCTAATAGTCGACGATCCCGCCTCAATAGCGTCACGTACGTAGTACGGCTTCCTCGAATCAAGAGTGCGGATCAATCATCAAATCTAAGCCTCGTACGGTAAAACCCATCGTACGGCATCCCAATATCGGGGTACGGTCAAGTATCTCCTAGGTGTCTCCTCATTCGTATAATGTCATCATCAGCACATCTCATGATCAAGGTGTTAAACTGTGATCGCATACATCAATCATATATCATTGCCATCATGATAAGCATCATTAGTTTATCCTCAGAAATATCATGTCATATGTATCATATTGTGACTAGGTCATACTTATATGATATCGGCATCAGGTCACACCAATATAATGTCGTAATCAAGTTATACATATATCATATCGTGATCAGTCACAAGTTACAGTCCGGGTACTATTCTAGCGTCCCATGTACATCAATATCACCACCACTCTTTATAATTTATATATTCATGTTCATTATCTCATTCTCTAATGATCCGCTAACACTTTATTACGACTGTATAGTCAAGAATCACGGCATCAAGCCCAGTTATACTGTTTCATCATACCTCGGATATCATATCACATCAATGAATCACCTATACGTATTGTATATATATGTATATACCTATACCTAGTTCTATATATATACACATACACGTACCCCATGTCGAGTTTCAGTGTGTGCGTGGGTGTGTTTCTATCTGAAACCTACGAACCTCTTCCAAGGTACTCATCCTCTGATATGATTTTCCTAAATCAGTCTAGTCCAGCCTAGGGTCAATACTAGGGTCCTACTAGGGTCACATCTGGTTTCCTAATGTCAATAAGTACTATTCCTATTCTACGTTGCGGGGGTGCTAAACGCCATCCACCCGACTTCCCCCATAGATATGCATCTACTCACCTGGTCCATGTCTGCCGAAGACGGTGTCGCCATCCTCCTCTTCATCGCCCGCAGTCCACGTGAGGGGTACCTAAACGCAAATATATAAATAGCATCGTAAACTGAATCACATACAAAAGTCAAAACGACGCAATGAACCAGCATAGGTTAAAGCCTATGTCCCGTCCACGAAAAAGAACCAAATATCGCTCGATATCGGCGTACAAACTCCGATGGATCGAGATAAACATTAACAAATAACTCGTAGTTTTAAAACACATTACTTATACCATAAAACACGATTAAATCCATCGAAACCCTAAAATCCATCAAACCGTCCAATTTCGTAAAAACCGAAATTGCCAATTTACCGTTTTTCACCAAAACTTGACATTTAAATGAAACCAATAGTTATAAAACTCATTATATAGCATAACTAGACTATACAAACCGTTACTATATTTTTATTACACAAATTTATATTAACTTGAAATTTCTAGTTTGCAACATTTAACAATTTTCAACATTTTTCAAGCAAAGCACCACAATTCCACCACAAAACATGATTTGCATGAATTAATGTATTAAACCACAATTCATAATGATAATGATTCAATGAAACCATAAATTATATTTTTAATCACATTTATTTAGAAATTCCTAAAATCTAGTTTACAAAATAATAGCATTTTATTACTATTTTTCTAATTATCAAAGTAATCTAGTGATCAAACTAAGTTTTTCATTCAATTAATATGCTAATATTCTCATTAAAACTACCATCTAATGATAGTAACTTTAATTGGAATTTTATATTACCCACAAACACATTTTAGAAAAATCTAGTTAATTAATTTCCTTATTTAAAACAATATTAAATGAAAATTTTACAATTTAACAACCATGCAATATTTTCCAATTCTAAAAGTGTTAAACTAACTATTATAACCCTAATTAATTATTAAAAACCCTAACTTGAATTTACAACCCTAACTTGCATTTTTTTTTAAAAACATAGAATTAATTCATTAAATCTAATTAAGCTTAAATGAACATCTAAAACAATAAATCAAAAGAAAGAAATTATACCTCCCAAAATATGAAATCCCAACAAGAAATGAGCCTCCAAAATACATGCTTTACCACTCCAAAATCCATATAAAGAAGGGTAGAGAATAAAGGGTATGAAGAAATTAGGATTTTGTGGAATTTTAATTGAATTTTTGAAGTATTTTTGATGAATTTTGAACAAAATGAGGTGGAAAATGGGGGGGCAGCCATGGGGGGGTTTGTGGCCGGCCTTGGTGAGGTGAGGGAGAGAAAGAAGTGAGTGTGAAAGTGTGTAGAACTTTCAAGAGAAGAAAACATCACATAAAGTCTTTTCATGCTTTATTTAATTATTTATTTATTTATTTACTATAGCAATTCAAGAAAGCTCTAGAAAATAGGAAAAATTTGCAAATAATTTTTGCATGATACACACTAAATTCAAATATGCCATGGTTCATTTTTACAAATTAAAACCATTCAAATTTGTAATTTACACTAATTTAGTGTAAAAATAAAGCTTATGTTAATATTTAAAATAATTAATTTAGGAAAAATATTTTATTAACTAAAAATTTATAAGTGGCTAAATAAACACTATTTACTAGTAATTACATAATTAAATAGGTATTTTTGAATTTATAATGAAAAACAATTTCGGTTTGATTTTACGAAAAATACATTTTGCTTTACCGAAAATCATAAAATTCACTTAAACAATTTTATTCATTTAATTATTTATTTAATTATTTTTAAAACGTTACAGAAAACTTGGTTTATCAGGTTCATAAAGATGGCAGGTGCATTTTTCACTCTAAATGGCATTACGAGATATTTATAATGACTATATCGAGTCCTAAACGCCGTCTTCGGAATGTCGGAATCTTTGACCTTCACCTGATGTTAACCCGAACGAAGATCTAGCTTTGAAAATACACAAGACCCACTTAACTGAATGAAAAGATCATCGATGCGTGGTAGTGGATACTTGTTCTTAATCTTCACTTCGTTCAGAGCTCGATAATCAACACATATCCTGTATGAACCTTCTTTCTTCTTCAAGAGTAATACCGAAGATCCCTAACTTGAAGTACTCGGTCGGATCCAACCTTTCTTCAGGAGTTCGTCCAACTGAATGCGGATCTCCTTCAATCCTTCTGGACTTAACTAGCAGGAGCTTTGATTACAGGTTACGCACCAGGTTGTAAATCAATACTAAACTCAAGAGCTCGATCGAGAGGCAAACCTGATATGTCTTCAGGGAACTCATCCTCGAACTCTCGAACTACTTTGGGCTTTTCTTCTTCTGCCGGTAGCAAAAATACTTCTGAATTCTTCAGTTTACCATGGTATCTTCCTGGCAACAAAGTTCTGTCTTCACTTTTGAAATAGAAGAATGGATGATCTGGTATCTCAAATACCACCCTCCTTTGACGGCAGTCAATAGTAGCATAGAATACTCACAGCCAATCTATTCCGAACACAACATCGAAATTTGGGATGTCCAGTACTTTGAAATTTGCAAAGAATTCTAGTCCGTAAACTACAACTGGACACTGATCAAACCCCATAGTTTCTTTCAATACTCCATTACCGGAACTGACATTCCAGCTTGAAATGAGTAGCTTCATGGGAATCACATGCGTTCTCACGAATCATTGGGACATGAAGCAGTGTGAAGTTCCAGTGTCGAAAAGTGCGAGTGCAGGAAGGGTGGCTACTAGTATAGTACCTAAGTTGTGTGGGGTTGGGTTTAGATATAGGAAAAATACAGTGATACAGCAGGATTGAAATGATTTGAAAGGATGGGAGAATTACCAGTGATGACTTATCCTGTGGCTTCGGCCTCCTCAACCGTCATTGTAAAAGCCTGACGTTGTGGTACATTCCTATTTCCTGGAGGCACATTCCTCTGTCCTTGGGGCACGTTTCTATGCCCTTGAGGCATGTTTCTCTGTGCTTGATGGAATTGATGTTGAGGCTGTGTAGGAGGTCCACGTGGAGCTGGTACAGGGAGAGCTAGGAGTTCCCCTCCGAATGGCGGCGCGACGGACGTCTTGCCTGAAATTCGGGGCAGATGCTAATTGGTGCTATCCGTCCACCTCTCCGAAGATGCCAATTTGATTTATGGCACCATGCATCGAAGGTTTAGACGGATGCGTTCGATGTAGCAGACCTCGTCAGATTCCCCCTCGCATGAGGGGTTTTTGATTGTGGGGACGCTCTTCCCTGCAGGCGCAAGCCCCTGCAGTTAATTACTCTACCGCATCGCGGTAACAACTTTCTCCTTCTCCAGAAATTTCACTTCGTGTCGTGTGCGTTTGTTTCGTGTTCGATTGCCCGTGGATTGTATACGGAGACTGAGTTATGTTGTCGCCCGTAGGGCGTGGACTAGTCCAAATCCGTATTACCTTAGATTTGGGTTTGGGGGGTTGTGTTTAAGGATACGTTAGTCTCCTTTGAGCATTAGTCTCCTTTGAGACTAAGATCAACTTAAACTTTTGTTAAGGATGTAAGATTCCTAGGCACACTAAGGAGGTCTCACAAGGCATCAACCATGCCAATTTCAAAATTTTCAAGTGCCGAGAAACCCTAATACGGATCGTTGACTAGAGTTTAAGCGAAACATGCAACTAGTTAACAACTTAACTATGAGTGAACGAAAATACAACCTTTGTAAATCCGGTCCACCACTTCTCTAGCTCCATGATGATGTCCCCTCGCTGCGATCATCGGATCCCGGACTCTAGCGTCGGCTTCATCGGAGAAATGGGCGGGCTAGGTCGTCGACTTCGATGCCGAAGATGATCTACGTCGAGGCAACACAAGATCAAGCTCCAACTTCACCAAGCCATGAAACTTGTGAAGAAAACACCCTATACTACTTGGCAAGTGGTAGAGGATGAAGAAATAGGAAGTGGGTTCACTTTAGAATTGGATTTCTCACTCATTTTCTCAAGTTGCCATTGATGGAGGCAAGCTTTCTTCCTTTTGTTGAAGAAGAAGAAGAAGAAGATAATATGATAAGTTTTTTTTTCAAATAGAAAACCAAATGATACTTATCATATTTGCAACCATAGTTAGGTGTAGAGAATAAACTAAGGTTAGGTTGAGTGGTTAGGGTTAAGCATGAAACAAAAATGGTGGACTTATTCAAAGCTTCATGAAGCTTCAACTAGAAAACAAATCAAGCCACCATTTTTCCTTTAGCCAAAATGAATGAATAAATAAATAAATAAGCAAATAAATCAAGTGAAACCCTAACCATTAACCAACCATGGTTTAAACCAAACATACACCCAAACTATCATGCATCATCAAACATGATGCAATCTTGTGCACAAAAAATATATCACATATACAATGTGCACAACAAGTGAGAAAATCCATCTTAAGTGAACAAATACTAGTTAATGCAAAGTACTATATCAAATATATAATTATAAATTAAATCATTAAATCAACACTTGATTTAACGATCCAGTCATATCGCATATAACCGACTAATATCAAATGTATCAATGTATCGAATCAACACTTGATTCGGTAACCCGGCTATATCATATATAACCAACCAATGATACAAATCGCGAGAATAGAATACAGTATCACATACTGGTCTAATTCTCGGTCCCGCACATATCTCATATGCGCTCCTATTTCATTTCGCTTGAGCCAGGAAACCTCTGTATAGGACTCTAAAGACTCGTCAATACGCCGGCAGCAGGTGATGATCATATCAAACATCCACAAGCCGCAAGCGGTCTGCTAAACGTTACGGCCACCCGGGTATTGAGCGATCAGAAGATCGACGAGCAAGCCCGCTCACACTCCTGTGAATCCAACCAGTAACACTTACCGTACAGTCCGGTCTGTTCGTCTGATATGTCGCATATCTCTCCTAGGGGTGGTAAACGTCAGACCCCAATAGCTCGATAAGTCGTGTCGATATGAGGTCTATATCAGTTCTAGAAACTACTGGTAACACTTACCAGTAAATCTCAGCAACCCTGGCCAGGGATTTCCGGTTATAGCCAATCGAACACAGCGCAACATCAACTCCCTATACCAGGAGAGACGAATCCCCTCCTATCGCTCATTGCCTCCATGTGATTCGGGACTGTACCTAAAAACCACCGTTTTGCACGCCCTCTTGGACGTGGTAAGGTGGAAATCAAAGCACAGTGGGTATCATACAAGACTCTATGACGATCTCGGGTCTACAGACTAACCTGTACCAGTGTCACCAGAGAACTGCCATCTGACGTAAGGTATAATACCATCTGGAAGTTCTCGGCGAGTCCGTCCAGTGTACCCAGTCTCCACTGAGCACCCGTATATCATCTCTGATGTCAAACACTAATGGATATGGGATCATCCATCGCCCATCTGTATGGGTCGAGAAGGTATACGCTAGTCTACTCTGGTGTATCGATGCCCTGTCTCGATACACCCACGACTAGGGACCTTGAAGGATGCACTTATGGACTACCTTGTCCCCACTAGTATGATCCGCGTCATAGTCCATGTAGTCAAGTACAAATCCTAAGGGCTTTACCAACATGTAACAGAGAGACAATCAGTATACACGTTAAGGTAAAGAGTAACCAGATAGCATACTATCATGTCGAGCAAGAAAGTCCTCCCTATATATGTCCCAGCATCCACTACAATATACATCCTATGTACAGTAATGGCCTCTAGGGCATACATATAACTAACAATCTCCCACTTGCACTAGGGCCATCTGTAGCAGTGGTTGCAGTATCTCATACTCAACCATCCCATAAAAGTCTCTCTCTGGGAAAAGGCCTTTGTGAGTGGATCAGCCGTGTTATCCTCTGAGTCTACTCTCATAACCTCGATCACCCTGGAGATCAACTATCTCCATGATCAGGTGATACTGCCTTAGAATATGTCTGGATCACTGATGGGACCGGGGTTCCTGGGCCAAAGCCACTGCTTCATTGTCACACAATGGGAGGAACTAAGTTCATCTCATGAACCAATATACACCCAGACTTCCTCTTTGGTAGCATCTTAAGTAGCGATGTATCCAGCCTTTATCGTCTAGTATGCCACGGTATCTAGCTTGGAACTCTTCCAACATACCGTCCCTTTATTGAGGGTAAAGACAATGCTTGTGACTGACTTTCAGTCGTCCTTATCACCCTGGAACACTTCCAGTGATTCTCCCCAGGACCAATTGATACCATCTCACTACAACTAGTGAGTATCCTAATATCCAATTAGATCTATCTCATAGATCCAAAACCCAGGATTTAGTAGGTATCACTTTGATCCTTTATGGAGAATCATTGTGATAAGCGGAGATTGACCGAGCACATCATAGGAAACTCCTTCCCTATCAAGAGTATGTCATCCATGTACTCTACGAGGATCATCACCATACTCCCTACTACCTTTTTGTATATACAAGGTTCATCTACCATTTTGATGATGTCAAACTCTTTGACTATCTCATCAAAATAGATGTTCCAACTCCGCGATGCCTGCTTTAATCTTATAAAGCATCTTGTACACGTTTCCGCTGCTCCCACTGTCTACGAGGCCCTCTGGCTGTGTACTTATAGACGCACTCTTCTAAAACATCATTTAGAAAAGGAGTCATGGCACCCAACCACCAGATATCATAGTCATGGTATGTAGCCGTGGCAAGTAGGATCTGGATGGACTTAAGCATAGGCCCCAGAAAAGGTTTCATCATTAGCCACGCCTGGTCGATGACGAAAACCTTTACCAAGTCTAGCTGTGAAAGTCTCAACTTTTCCATCTACACCAAGTAATCTTCTCAAGATATACTTGCTCCTGATGGGAATTTAACCCTTCAGATATAGCAACCAAAGTCCATACTTTGTTGGTGTATAAAGATTCCATCTCAGATCGATAAACATCCAGCCATTCTTACAGAGTCTCACTCCTGATGGCCAGTTCGAAACTAGTTGGGTCATCATCTCATGATGCAATCCTCGCTCCCACTGTCATAGAGAAACCGAAGTAACTCTCAGGTGGGTGAGGAACCCTACTAGATCGGCGGAGAGGCTGAGGTTCGTTGGTTACTATTGAATCCTTCGGTTCTACCAAATCATCAGCTGCAGTTTATACAGCTGGAACATTTCCAGTTCTACATAACAGACCTTGCCTCGATCTTGTCCGGATTTTGCTTTTAGACATAGGCCGGACAATCCCAAATCTTAACTATCTTAAGAGATGGGTTCTTCCCATACCATATCTTATATGGAATGGTAGGCACAGATTTGATTCGAACCCTATTCAATAGGTATGCAACTTCATAAGTGCATAACTCCCAAAAGGAAATAGGAAACTCAGTAGTACTGATCATAGAGTGCACCATATCATATAGGGTGTGATTGCTCCGCCCCGATACAACGTTGTGCTGTGGTGTATTCGGAGGAGTAATGCTGAGAGAGAATCTCATTCTCCTTTAGAATAGTCCAGGAATTCCATGCACAAGTATTCTCCTCCCTGATCTCATCATAGGATATAATACTTATACCCGTATTTTGGTTCTCTACTTCTAACTTATATTCTGTGAATATTTCAAAAGGTTCGGACTTGTGTTTCAACAGGAACGTATGTCTGAATCAAAAGAGATCATCAGAGAATTTAATGAAGTACAAAGAACCGGTCCTGGCATGTGTAGACAGGGGACCTTACATACATCAACATGTATCAATCCCAAGAGTTTACTAACTCTTTCTCTGTTTCCAATAAACAGAGCTGTGGTCATCTTATCTCTGTGACATGACTGGCAATTTTCACAAGATGTAAATTCAAACTAATTTAAATATGCATCTATATGTTACTTCAGGTAGTCGGGTCGCATTGATATGACCTAGTCTACAATGCCTCAAGAAGGTTTCGTTCATTTCTGAACTCTTCCTCTTGTGTGTGTGTTTCATATACTAAGAACTGTAGTTTGATTTAGAACATCAATGCTTTTAGTAACGTGCCTGAACTGATCAACTTTTGATATAGGAAAAGTTCAAAACATTATCCAACAATACAAAATTTTATCATTTCTTTACTAATAAAGAGAGTGATATGATTTTGTATATCAGGTTCGGTATCTAATAGCATTTGTTCAGAATCAATGTACTGATAATACAGGGTGACAGTGACCAACAGACTTGGCTGCAACACTTGCCTCGTTTTCTGTCTCATGAAACTTATTACCCGTTCTCAGTTCTTTACCTATCTGTAGCCCATGTAACAGATTACATATCTGGGATCTTGTTCTGGTATCACATACCTAGGACGTAAAGAATATTGAGAAACAGTTCTGTGTAACGAACACACCCGAAGATGATGCATCATATGCACTTTCCTCGTTTGGACGGCACGGGAAATCTGGTATTCCCCAATTTCATGCTCTGTCTTATAACAATTATAAGTTGGAGCGGGACCAACGTTCCCCAGCTCAGTATAACAAGCGGGTTCGGTCAATTATCCGTATTATTATCTTGATTAAGGCGTGACATGGTCGCTACCTGGAGAGAGAGAGAGAAGAAAACACTCTGCGTGCGCTCTTGCAAGATCAGATTGGTTATTATTTTATCTAATCAGGATGGCTCCCACTGCTTTTTATCAAATCTTCCTTCAAACCCTAAAAGGAAAGACTAGCCGGGATTAATTACACGCTACAAGTTCGCCAATCTTTCAGCCAGGCCAGTGTCGGTACTTTGAAGGAGGTCCCCCGTGCTTTCGCACGAACCTAATTAATGTAAACCTCGTTTTCCCATAGGCGTAACCCCGTTGACACCTTTCTAGACACCTACTTGATTGGCTAATTGTAATGTGTAAAACTCTCCCAGGAGTAACAATTACTCGCAGCGGGTATCGGGATCCAACTATCTCATAGAAGGTATGCAATCTCATTGCAAATTTCAACACTTGAAATTCCCGATAATATTTTGCCCCGAACGATCTATGACCTTGACAAGGTCAACAAACCTTAGACCGCAAGTCAAGTTCAACCCGTCATTTCTTGATTGAATCAAACCCACCCGCACGACCCTTGACAAGGTCAACAAGGCCGCACGACTACCCTAACCCAATCTGCATCATATGCATAAGCAGACAAATACTGGTTAGCTACCGCACACTGCGCCTTGACAAGGTCAACAAACGCAGCACGAATACTAAGAAGGACTTATCTGAAATGACGGAGGGCTACGACAGGTTTTTCTGAAAACCTATTGCGTAATGAACTTGATATCGTTGTAGGATCGAATGAATTTTGAAATGGAGTGTTTTTGAGGCTTTTCTAGTTTTGCTAAAGGAGTCACTCCCGGTGAAGGGATCGTCGGTCCTTTCCTCGTCAAATAAGGTGCGGGATATATCATATATATCACTGTGCAAAGCAAAAACTATAGAAGCAATCAAAAAGACAAACCGAGGGTTGTAGCATCTGCCAGTTATTGCTAAAGGAGTCACTCCCGGTGAAGGGATCTCGGTCCTTTCCTCATCGAATAAGGTGCAGGATATATCACATATACCGCTGTGCAAAGCAAGAACTGTAGCTACCTGTTTTATTTTGAAATTCGATTTTACAACATCTTTAGGTTTCTTTTATTTCATTAATCACATTAATGAAGTCCCATCATTTAAGTACCTAAACATCACAGATAAATACGACGTACACTTATGCATCCGCATTCGCCTCGATATCCCCTCGTGCACCGTTAGGTTAGGTAACTAACGGCAGAGCGGGGCAGGGCTAGCGCGGGTGTAAAACATAAGTAACGCCTATATAATATATCATATATACTATATACTGTATCTATCACAGAACATATCAAATGATCACATCACAGATATCGCAGCAGAAGAAACATATGAAACATTGGATATACTAGGACGTCCGTGTTTTCAATATGAGCCAGTATAAAACACGGATTCCACGGTCGTGATGAATAGCCAAACCCACACCCCTAGACCCCTACGAGAGCGGCAAGCAACCCTACCAATTCTAGAGTTAGGAGACCCGGACTCGACTCCTCGAGTTGGTCTCCCACTGGACCCTAGAACCCGGTTACTTGTGCTTTCCTCCTTGGGTCTATCCTAGTGCGGAAAAGTAAATAATATACAAAGGGTGACATCTTCCGCAACCTGGAAGTGCCCCAATAAAAGAATATTACATACAAGTTTTTACATGAATGAAAATGAAAAAAACACTCATCTCACATAAAAAAAACCCCGGCTATTCAAACACGACGATCCAATATAACATATCCAGCAACACATAACATCACATGTCATCAACGTAAGTAAATATGCGCATCCCAATTTTCGTTGACATATAGCAACGAAACCAGCGATATCACATATTAAACTTACGGTCACAGAAAAGAAAGTGTAAAACTACAACAGTTGGAATCCGCAACCTCTTTAGACATTGCATGCCTAATCAAATGAATTACTTAGACATCGCATGCCTAACAATTATAAACCCCGCATTTTAGTCTCATTATCGAAAACACTTTTCAATATCAAGTCGAGCAATTCAACAAGATTCCCGACATCCTGATTGAATGCTCGTTGCAAACTTCAATAGACGGCCGCACCCCCAATGCCGTCGACGAAGTGCACCAAGGCGGAACACCGCTGCCGCGAGTACCCGAACGGATGCTTTCGGCGACGGGGTTCTCCTACAGTCACTTGGTCGGGGCTATGGGGTGAGGCTGTCTATTAAGTTTACCAGGCGAGTATCCGCGTACGCTACGCGATTGCGACGGACTTTTTATCGCATCAAATTCCGTAGCAACCGATCAAGTGAGACTAAAGTGCTATGTTTATAACATTCATTCAGTTATCTCATAACTACTTGTGAATTCCAAATATTGTATTACATTCCGGATAAATAGAAAATGTTAAACTTTCCGATCGAACAATCGAACACCCAAGTTTTCCCGAAACAGCTCAACACATGAAATAAGTCTAAAAACATTCAGTTCATGCATCAGTACCAATGGTCCAGCCGTAGAAGGGTCAAGCCAACGCCTCACATGTGGCACGCCGTACTGCCCCAAACCCGAAGGTTTAAAGGGCAGTTCAAGACGGTCACATAATCGAGTTAAGGTTTGTTGTCTTCTAGAGGGACCATCACGTTACTTGCACTACTTAGAACGTCGTTAAACTACGGAAAAGTCCAACAATTGGAAATTTCCCGGCAGGGGAAAAAATGGGTATTTATATCCGGTCGAACTTTTTAACATATTCTAAAATTACCCGGAAAACACATAGACAAAATTTGATAATCCGATCGAATCTACAAACTCCCAATACAACCCAGAAAACTCAACTCTTGAGTAAATATTAAAAATTCCCAGAAAATACAGCACAACAATATAGGAATTACTGTGTGAAATTCATTGAACAACGAGACCGTACGGCCGCGGAACCGCCGCACGAGCCATGCTCGTGCCGCGGAACCGCGGCGGTTTGATGGTATTAGGCGATCGAATTTCACAGTAACACTTACAATCTCCTGCTGATTTTTCTGCATATTTTTAATCTGGAAAAAACCCAGTTTTTGAAAAAAGTCCAGAGAGCATTTTAGAGTTAGGGTTTCGGTTCGATCGGACTTCTAACTCCGTCTACGCATCGCCTAAGGCTCTAGCTAGGCTCTGATACCACTGTAGGGTTCCTAGGCACATTAAGGAGGTCTCACAAGGCATCAACCATGCCAATTTCAAATTTTTCAAGTGCCGAGAAGCCCTAATACGGATCGTTGACTAGAGTTTAAGCGAAACATGCAACTAGTTAACAACTTAACTATGAGTGAACAAAAATACAACCTTTATAGATCCGGTCCGCCACTTCTCTAGCTCCATGATGACGTCCCCTCACTGCGATCATCGGATCCCGGACTCTAGCGTCGGCTTCATCGGAGAAATGGGCGGGCTAGGTTGTCGACTTCGATGCCGAAGATGATCTACGTCGAGGCAACACAAGATCAAGCTCCAACTTCACCAAGCCATGAAACTTGTGAAGAAAACACCCTATACTACTTGGAAAGTGGTAGAGGATGAAGAAATAGGAAGTGGGTTCACTTTAGAATTGGATTTCTCACTCATTTTCTCAAGTTGCCATTGATGGAGTCAAGCTTTCTTCCTTTTGTTGAAGAAGAAGAAGAAGAAGAAGAAGATATGATAAGTTTTTTTTTCAAATAGAAAACCAAATGATACTTATCATATTTGCAACCATAGTTAGGTGTAGAGAATAAACTAAGGTTAGGTTGAATGGTTAGGGTTAAGCATGAAACAGAAATGGTGGACTTATTCAAAGCTTCATGAAGCTTCAACTAGAAAACAAATCAAGCCACCATTTTTCCTTTTGCCAAAATGAATGAATAAATAAATAAATAAGCAAATAAATCAAGTGAAACCCTAACGATTGACAAACCATGGTTTAAACCAAACATACACCCAAACTATCATGCATCATCAAACATGATGCAATCTTGTGCACAAAAAATATATCACATATACAATGTGCACAACAAGTGAGAAAATCCATCTTAAGTGAACAAATACTAGTTAATGCAAAGTAATATATCAAATATATAATTATACATTAAATCATTAAATCAACACTTGATTTAACGATCCAGTCATATCGCATATAACTGACTAATATCAAATGTATCAATGTATCGAATCAACACTTGATTCGGTAACCCGGCTATATCACATATAACCGACCAATGATACAAATCGCGAGAATAGAATACAGTATCACATACTGGTCTAATTCTCGGTCCCGCACATATCTCATATGCGCTCCTATTTCGTTTCGCTTGAGCCAGAAAACCTCTGTATAGGACTCTAAAGACTCGTCAATACGCCGGCAGCAGGTAATGATCATATCAAACACCCACAAGCCGCAAGCTGCCTGCTAAACATAACGCCCACCCGGGTATTGAGCGATCAGAAGATCGACGAGCAAGCCCGCTCACACTCCTGTGAATCCAACCAGTAACACTTACCGTACAGTCCGGTCTGTTCGTCTGATATGTCGCATATCTCGCCTAGGGGTGGTAAACGTCAGACCCCAATAGCTCGATAAGTCATGTCGATATGAGGTCTATAACAGTTCAAGAAACTACTGGTAACACTTACCAGTAAATCTCAGCAACCCTGGCCAGGGATTTCCGGTTATAGCCAATCGAACACAGCGCAACATCAACTCCCTATACCAGGAGAGACGAATCCCCTCCTATCGCTCATTGCCTCCATGTGATTCGGGACTGTACCCAAAAACCACCGTTTTGCACGCCCTCTTGGACATGGTAAGGTGGAAATCAAAGCACAATGGGTATCACACAAGACTCTATGACGATCCCGGGTCTACAGACTAACCTGTACCAGTGTCACCAGAGAACTGCCATCTGACGTAAGGTATAATACCATCTGGGAGTTCTAGGCGAGTCCGTCCAGTGTACCCAGTCTCCACTGAGCACCCGTATATCATCTCTGATGTCAAACACTAATGGATATAGGATCATCCATCGCCCATCTGTATGGGTCGAGAAGGTATACGCTAGTCTACTCTAGTGTATCATTGCCCGTCTCGATACACCCACGACTAGGGACCTTGAAGGATGCACTTATGAACTACCTTGTCCACACTAGTATGATCCGCATCATAGTCCAGGTAGTCAAGTACACATCCTAAGAGCTTTACCAACATGTAACAGAGAGACAATCAGTATACACGTTAAGGTAAAGAGTAACCAGATAGCATACTATCATGTCGAGCAAGAAAGTCCTCCCTATATATGTCCCAGCATCCACTACAATATACATCCTATGTACAGTAATGGCCTCTAGGGCATACATATAACTAAAAAAGGATGCGTTAGTCTAATTTTAGACTAAGATCAACTTAACGGGATCGTTTAGATCCGACAAGAGAGCGATTAGGAGAGCCATGTTGTTTAGTTTAGTGACGTTGCGGTCAATAGTTAGTTTAAGGAAATTGCGGTCCAATGTTAGTTTTAAGACATTGCGGTCAAGGTTAAGGACGTCGTAGTCCGTGGATTTAAGGACTCCACAGTCTGATGTTAGTTTTAAGACATCACAGTTAAGGTTAAGGACGTCATAGTCCGTTGTTAGTTTTAAGACATTCCGGTCGAGGTTAAGGACGTCATAGTCCGTGGATTTAAGGACTCTACAGTCCGATGTTAGTTTTAAGACATTACGGTCAAGGTTAAGGACCTCATAGTCCATGAGTTTAAGGACCCCACAGTCTGTATCAATGTATGTGGTTATCGGGACCCCTCACCTCTTTGAAGATGTTGAGGAATTACAACCCCAAGTATCAAAGGAGTGAAGAGATGTACCCTTAAACCAGGATGGATTAAGTGATCTGCAGTCTAATTTGGAAATTGAGATCAATTATTATATTATGAGCCCATTGGCCCAGTTGAGTTTGAATTGAGGACTTATGGCCAGCTTGGGCTAAGTCCAATCATGTTCGAAATGTTGACCCTCTGTTGGTCCATTGAAGGAGAGGCTTTGCCTCTGGAAACTTAGCCAATTGGGCTAAAGCTAGTGTTAAACACTAGAGACCAACAGTGTTGAATACTGGGAATAAGATTGACAAGTTAGTGTTAAACACTAAAAGATAATCAGTGTTGAACACTGTGAACAGAGTTTTCAAATTAGTGTTAAACACTAAGCAAATCAGTGTTAAACACTGCAAATAGAGTTTTCCAATTTAGTGTTAAACACTAAGAAAATCTGTGTTAAACACTGGCTACAGAGGTTTCAATTTAGTATTAAACACTAAGGTAAGAGGGGTCACGTGTGGACACGTGAGAGCGCCCTGATTCCCTGTATTTTGTCCTACAGATAAGTGTTTAACACTTTTCGGTTCAGAAAGCCATCACGTGTGGGCACGTGATGGGGGCTTGCGCTTTTGATCTGTTAGAATGTTTATTAGGGGTCACGTGTCGACACGTGAGGGCGCCCTAGAGCTCTTTTCTATTTCTTTTTCTTTTGTGTTCGTTAGAGGTCACGTAGGGCACGTGAGGCATTGCCTCAAAGTTCTCTTTTATAGATCTTCACAGGAGTCACGTGGTAAAACGTGAGGTGTTTCTTCAGAGTTCTTTTCTGTAGATCTTTGCAGGGGTCACGTGGTAGCATGTGACTCTGCATGTTTTAAAGATCTGTTCATTAATTTCTTCATAGGGTTAAACCCTAAACTTTAGAGGAATTAAATTCCTGTTTTCTTCTGAAGAATTATATTCTTAAATAGGGTTAAACCCTAATTTCTTTTCTTAAGGGAATTAAATTCCTGTGAGTTTGAAAGAATTATGTTCTCGATTAGGGTTAAACCCTAGTTCTGTTCATTTTGAAGGAATTGAATTCTTATAACATAGGTTTAAACCCTAACTTTATCTCAAAAGAATTGAATTCCTATCATTTTGTGAGAATTAAATTCTCTAAACTCAGTTCCTCCTCTGTGTTTTAGATCTGCATGGCAGGATCTCAACCCAATGAGAATTAAATTCTCAATTCATGGGGAGATGTGCACTTTGCAGATTCTCAACCAGAGAAAGAACTAAGTTCTTTTCTTTATATAAGAGTTAAACTCTTTTGAGAATTAAATTCTCTTTTGAAGCCTCCCTTTTCTTTTCTTACCTAAGGTTTTCCTTTTGCAGAGACTCGAAGGCTATATCTCTCTCTCTCTCTATGTATCAAAAGAAAAAGATCCAAAGGTCTCCAAAAAAAGTCCCCTATCTTCTTTTCTTGGCTCCTATTTATAGGAGAAGGAAGAGAATCAATCTGCTTAGTAAATCTCTCATTGAGAGATTTGATTTGTATGTTGGGGGATTTGATTTATATTTATCATTAATCTGGGCCTTTAGATTGTTAAGTGAATTTTATTCACCATTGGATTTTAAATCCAAAGATATCTCTTTGTTATCTCGGTTAGATTTAGGGGGGAAATCTTTCCAAGTCCAAGTTTTTTCCATAAGTTGGTGATATTTAATCACCTTTAGATTTTTAATCCAACGGTTTTAGATAATCCTTCTTCATTTTGGAAAGATTTGAAAGATCTTTCTTCAAAATTTAATTTTGTTAAAGAATAAGGCTTTTAAAGCCGGTCACGTGTGGCCACGTGTGGCCACGTGACCCTTGGTCACGTGTAGGCACGCGACCCTTGGAATGGGCTTCTCTTCTTCTGCGCTCTGTTCTCTGGTCGCTGCTTAACCATCACGTGCCAACACGTGACCATTGGTCACGTGTGAGCACGTGATGCCTTTTCTGGAGCTTTTTCTTGAATGTGCTTTTTGCCGCTGCTTTAAGCGTCACGTGCTAACACGTGACCGCTGGTCACGTACTAACACCTGATGCTTCCTCTGAAGCTTTTTCCTGATTTTTAATCAGGGAACAAATGCCCCCACAGCGTTGTTCTCACGTGTCTGCACGTTAGTGCAACGCTGTCTCTTTTGTGACCGTTGGATCCATCTTGGGAATCGGGGAGATGAAGCGTCTCCATCACATCCTATAAATATAGGGGTCATTTCAGAAGCGCCTCCACTTTGCTTATCTTCTTCCCGCAACTTTTCACTTTGTGAATTTACTTCTCGTTTCCAGAGCTTAGTTCTCTGCCTCAAACTCTTTCCAGAGTTTAACTCTGTTCCAAGAAGACCCTTTCTTCAGGTAAAGATCTTTGAACGATCAGAGAACTTTCCCAGCAACTATCACGGGATTTTAAATTCAGATCAAGGGTTTTTCCCTTTAATAAGAACACACATTTCTTTTTGTTTTAAGTTCTTCCACAAGAACAGGAACCCTTCTAATTTCCAGACTGTAGATCTCTTAGGGTCTCTTTAACCTTTAGGGAGATGATGGTGTCGGTTCAATTCCATCTAAAGAAAATGTTTCTGGTAATTCAATTCCCCTTTTCAAAAGGAATTTAATTCCTACGAAGAACTAAGTTCTTCCCATAGAGGCTTCTTAGGGTTTTGTTGCCCTAGGTTGTCTCTTTTCACATCCGAGAGGAAAAAGTTTGTAATGAATTTTTCATGATCGTTATTTCAGGTGTCATGGATGCCCATTTGTATGATCTTGGCGAAATCATTTCTTACGGGAATATTTATGCGCTGGGCCGCAGCCAGAACCAGGAGTTCACCAACGCTCAATGTGCTGAGATCATGAGCCGCTTTGACGAGTACAACCATCGGCTACTCCCCCATCGCTCTTCTCTTCTGAGACTCATCGTGCTGGCGATTTGGGAGGCGCTTCCTCTCTTCTGCACTGGTGTACCCCTCAGGGCATTGGATGCTGCTGAGGATAAGATACATTCGGTGTATCTGATGAGCCTAATCTCGAAGAGAAGGCGCGACAACCTCATTGGTCTCTTGCACCGGGCTTTTCAGCAGTCGGCCATACTTGCTGCCTATCGGAGGGTAGAAGACATTCGTGAGGACCCCGACGCTTGTGACCGCGAGAGAAAACATACTCGGATGGTTCGAAATGCTTGGAGGATCTTGGACAAAGCCAAGTTCGAGTTTCTCAATCCGTGCCCCGCGTCTGAGGTCTTGCCGTTGTAATTGTTTTTCCCCCTTTTTTAATTTGTATGAACTTTTTAAAGTATGAATGGTAAGTTTTATCGCGCCTTTCTGTGTTTGCATGCCCTTTTGTGGGATTTTGTCATTTTGCTATTGTTGCAACGTGCAGGGCGCTATTCCATTTTTTAGTACACGTCAAGTTTGGTGCTCACGTGCTCCGCACGTGGGGTCCTTTTGATGGGGCTGTTTAATTTTTCATGCCATATTTTTTTGTGCACAGCATTAGATGCAGAAAAGGAGCCTTGGAAATAGTTCCATCTCCTTGATTTCCAATGCCTTCCCCTTTTTGGGCCTTGGAAATAGCTTCACCATGCAAGATTTTCCGTGCGCAGCATTTAATGCCCCTCTTTATATCCTGGGGCCATGGCCTTCTTTTCTCTTCACAAAGAAATTTATTCTCATTTTGGTGTGATTTTTCTTGAGGGACAACTGAGCGCCATGGCCTGCAATCGCCTTCATGCTCGTCGACAGCCATGGAAAGTTCCTATCGAGGAGATGATCCCCCGCTTTGCCGCACGATTGGTGGATCACCTCCTTACCGACGACGAGTGCGACTCAGCGGCATATGAACTCTCGATCCGCAGGGGGTCTCCCCTCCCAATGGGCTCCCTCTGGCTCCGGATGATTCTTGCTGCCGTGCTTGCCGACATACCTCCTCACCCGGCGGAGATGACCCTGGCGATGCTTGATGCGGCTGAAGAAAAGCTTAAGGGCTTTCACGAAGCGTGCCTAATTGCTCAAGCTTTGAAAGATCGCTCAGTTCACCTTTTAAGCGAAATAAGAGCCCGTCGGGCTGTTATATCTGCTTTTGCGGATGAACATGGCGCCAATCGATGGGGAGCGACTCTTCGCGAGAACCGTCGCTTTGACGTGTTGGAGAGAGCGGAGAGAGAGATGGAGAATTTTGTTCTTTATTTTGTCAACCCTTGCGCTACCGATCCTTTGTTCGGCGACCTTTTCCCGCTAGTGTAGTATATTCAAATTAGTTTTTGCATGCTTTATGTTGAACTTTCATGTGTGCTGGGTATCCGTATGTATGTTTTTGCTTGCATAAATGAACTTTGTGTTCTTCCCATGAGAGCTTTCTTTAATTGCGAACACTATTACTATGTTGCATGCACATCAGAGCTTCGGGTATTATTTCTTTTCGGATATTCATATAGTTACGAATGCACGCTTGATAGGATGTACATCGAAAATTTTTTGTTGCTTCCCATACCAGATGATGTGCGCGCATTTTAGATCGACTATTGCAATCGACTGGAGGCTTGTTTATACGGTCTTGAGCGTATATGTCCTGTTTCAAAGGTTGCAGTCTCGAAAGCGAGCTTACGTGGTCTGATAGAACGACGTGTGGCGAACATATTGTCATGCGAGAAGAGGCTCGGCCGCAAATTCTCGGAGAAGGAGCTGGCCTCTAAAACGCTGCACGAGCTCTAAGCCAACTTTCCAGCCAAAGCCAATAAAGCGTATGAACTCTGGCAGGTGCTTCAAGAGTCTATCAAAGAGGTGGTGGCTCTTGATAAAGCTGTCGTGTTTACTCGTGAAAGGGTCGAGGCTCACAAGGCCACTGAGAAAGAGCTTGAAGGCCGGCTCGCCTCGTATCAAGCCCAGCAGGCTCAGGCGGAGGCCCGTCTTCTGGCGATCCTGAATCATGAAGCCGTGGCCCAGCAAAAGCAGGATGAGCTAGTGAAATTGCTAAATCGCCCGCCGGCTTGAAAAACTTGTATCTTTTCCTTTCTTTTGTGCATACTCCTGAGCGAGAGTATTTTCTTTTTGTTCTTTCATGAATTGTACTTTGTACCCATTTTGGTTTATGAATAAAGACATATTTTTTCTTCTCAATGGTGTGTCCCCCTCAATTGAACTTGTTCTATGGACAATTTATTTTGGCTTACTTGCTGGGTAGCGATGGCTTAGGATTCAGGGTTAAGATCTGCCTCCTAAAACTTTTGAGCCTTATGAGCCATGAGGGTTTCATAAAGAGTTTTTCTTCCTACAGGTCGAGAGGATCCCGTAGGTGTAAGTTCTTCTTAAGAATCGTGAGGATTCTTAAGCGGGTTTTCCCTTGGGAGTCCTAAGAATCTCACAAAAGAGTTTTCTTCCTTACAGGTCGTGAGGACCTGCAAGTGCTGGGTGCGGTCACCCTTATCCGTATTTCACGGGGTCAGGGGTTGGTTTGGGATGGTTTCCAGGGTATCGTAGTTTAAAGACATCGCGGTCAAGGTTAAGGACCTCATAGTCCGTGGGTTTAAGGACTCCACCGTCCAACATTAGTTTTAAGACATCACGGTCAAGGTTAAGGACCTCATAGTCCGTGGATTTAAGGACTCCACAGTCCAATGTTAGTTTTAAGATGTCCCGGTCAAGGTTAAGGACCTCATAGTCCTTGGATTTAAGGACTCCACCGTCCAATGTTAGTTTTAAGACGTCCCGGACAAGGTTAAGGACCTCATAGTCCGTGGATTTAAGGACTCCACAGTCTAATGTTAGTTTTAAGACATCACGGTCAAGGTTAAGGACCTCATAGTCCGTGGATTTAAGGACTCCACAGTCCAATGTTAGTTTTAAGACATCACGGTCAAGGTTAAGGACCTCATAGTCCGTGGATTTAAAGACTCCACAGTCCGATGTTAGTTATCGGGACCCGTCACCTCTTTGAAGACGTTGAGGAATTACAACGCCAAATCTCAAAGGAGTGAAGAGATGTACCTTTTAACTAAGGTAAAATCAGTCTAGAATCATCATGGTTAGTCATTAGTTTTAACACATTACGGTCGAGGTTAAGGACATCATAGTCCGTGGATTTTAAGGACTCCAGAGTCCGGTGTTTGCTCTGGATGCTTCATACGGGTTTACGACCGTGCTTGGCGAGGACCAGGCTCCGCTCTGGGTGCTTCACACGGGTTCACTGCCGTGTTCTGCGAGGACCAGGATCCGCTCTGGACGTTTTCCACGGGGTCAAAGAGTGACGTTATCCGTGTTCCATGTAACCAGGAATTTTGCACTAGATGCTTCACATGGGTTCACTGCCGTGCTTGGCGAGGACTAGGCTCCGCTCTGGATGCTTCACACGGGTTCACTGCTGTGCTCTGCGAGGACCAGGATCCGCTCTGGACATTTTCCATGGGGTCAAAGAATGACGTTATCCGCATTCCACGTAACCAAGAATTTTGCACTAGATGCTTCACATGGGTTCACTGCCGTGCTCGGCTAGGACTAGGCTCCGCTCTGGATGCTTCACACGGGTTCACTGCCGTGCTCTGCGAGGACCAGGATCCGCTCTGGACGTTTTCCACGGGGTCAAAGAGTGACGTTATCCGTGTTCCACGTAACCAGGAATTTTGCACTAGATGCTTTACACGGGTTCACTGCCATGCTTGGCGAGGACTAGGCTCTACTCTGGATGCTTCACACGGGTTCACTGCCGTGCTCTGCGAGGACCAGGATCCGCTCTGGACGTTTTCCACGGGGTCAAAGAGTGACGTTATCCGCGTTCCATGTAACCAGGAATTTTGCACTAGATGCTTCACACGGGTTCACTGCCGTGCTTGGCGAGGACTAGGCTCCTCTCTGGATGCTTCACACGGGTTCACTCCATGCTCTGCGAGGACCAGGATCCAATCTGGACGTTTTCCATGGGGTCAAAGAGTGACCTTATCCGCGTTCCATGTAACCAGGAATTTTGCACTAGATGCTTCACACGGGTTCACTGCCGTGCTTAGCGAGGACAAGGCTCCGCTCTCGATGCTTCATACGGGTTCACTGCCGTGCTCTACGAGGACCAGGATCCGCTCTGGACGTTTTCCACGGGGTCAAAAAGTGACGTTATCCGCGTTCTACGTAACCAGGAATTTTGCACTAGATGCTTCACGAGGGTTCACTGCCGTGCTTGGCGAGGACTAAGCTCCGCTCTGGATGCTTCACACGGGTTCACTGCCGTGCTCTGCGAGGACCAGGATCCGCTCTGGACGATTTCCACGGGGTCAAAGAGTGACGTTATCCGCGTTCCACGTAACCAGGAATTTTGCACTAGATGCTTCACACGGGTTCACTGCCGTGCTTGGCGAGGACTAGGCTCCGCTCCGGATGCTTCACACGGGTTCACTGCCGTGCTCTGCGAGGACCAGGATCCGCTCTGGACGTTTTCCACGGGGTCAAAGAGTGACGTTATCCGCGTTCCACGTAACCAGGAATTTTGCACTAGATGCTTCACACGGGTTCACTGCCGTGCTTGGCGAGGACTAGGCTCCGCTCTGGATACTTTACACGGGTTCACTGCCATGCTCTGTGAGGACCAGGATTCGCTCTGGACGTTTTCCACGGGGTCAAAGAGTGACGTTATCCGCGTTCCACCCAACCAGGAATTTTGTTGATTGTATTCGCATTTCACGGAGTTGGGATTCGACTCTCAGTGGGGTACATTATTGAGTCATGGAACTGGGAGTTGCCGCTGTTCCGCTTTACTTGATGTTGTGTCTGCTGCAATGAGACGAACGTCGAGATAGTCTCCAGGCTATCTGTGACTCATCGAGATTTGGCTTCTTCTTCTGATGAAACCTGGGAGAGGAGGAGTGCAATTCCTTCTTTGTTTGCGCCCCTGCATTGTATACAGGGATAGATGTAACATCACCTGTAGGGCGTAAATTTCATTTTTATTTTATTTCTTTTTCCGCGATGCTCTATCATTTCAACTTTTATATCGCGAAGGTCGCGATTGCCCCATCATTTCGGCTATTTTTCGCGGTGCCCAATCATTTCAGATATTTATTTTATTTTTACTCGCTGCTTTTTTATTGCGAGTAGCCCAATCATTTCGGCTATTTCGTATGCATGTGTGGCTCGCTAGCCTTTTCACTGCAAGCTTAGATTTTAGACACCGACTTCGGCATCTGCACCGCTGCAACTGGGATGTTTCCAGGAGTGAATCATCATTTTCCTCTGTCGGTGTCGAACAAAGGTGGCTTAGGGAACCGGGTTAAGGTCTTGTCTACTAAGGCTTTTGACTTCATGAGCCGTAAAGGTCTTATAAAGCTATTTCTCCCTACAAGTCGTGAGGATCTTGTAGGTGCATTTTCTCCTTAGGAATCATGAGGATTCATAAGCGTATGTTCCTCTATAAGTCGTAAGGATCCTACACGATGGTTTTCTCCTCATAAGTCGAGAAGACTTACAAGGGTTGTTCTACATATGGACATATCCCTAGTCACGGGTGGGACTTTGCTGGGGAAATGTTTATTCACGCCCGTGGATTGTATACAAGGGTCAGTATTGAGCCGCCTGTAGGGCAATGTCGAAGGTTGTGGGGGTTGCTTAAGAACAGGTTTAGGTTTCTGTAACTTAAGACTTTCAAATCTTATGAGCCGTGGGGGTCCCATAAGAGAGTTCTCCTTGCGAGTCGTGAGGATCTCGTAAGCGTAATTTCTCCTTAGGAATCGTGAGGACTCCTAAGTGTGTTTCTCCCTTGTGAGTCATAAGTATCTCATGCGGGTGGTTTCTCCTTACAAGGTCGTGAGGACCCTGTAAGTGTCTTTTAACGAGGTTGCGCCCTTTCGGGTTTTCACAAACACTCGCCGGTAGCCCTGCTGTTTTTACTCACGGAGCCCTTTCGGGTTTTCATCCGTGCCCTCTTTGCTTATGGACATACCGTCTTTATTTTTTTTCTTTTTTTTATATATCGGCTTTGAGATACTGCAATCCACTGTAGTTTATCGACATCTCGGTCAACAGCCAGTTTTAGGACATAGTGGTCCATTGTTAGTTTAGGGACATTTCGGTTTGTTGTTAGTTTAAGGACATTTCGGTCCGTTATTAGTTTAAGAACATTTCGGTCCGTTGTTAGAAGAAGGCTGGTCACTACTCAGAGTTCGGGCTTAGGAAGATAGCGAGCGGACATAGTCGTCGTCATCTATCATTGACCTAGGCCGTGACTCGTCAGGCGTAGTATTTCTTCAGGAAGCGACCGTTTATTGGCCTGAAAGGTCTTTCACCGTGCATATCCATGAGTAGATACGCTCCACCCTGGTAGACCTTGTCTATGATGTACGAGCCTTCATAGTTCGGCTCAAATTTTCCTCGCTTGGCGCGATTGGGGATCATAAGTCTTTTGAACACTAGCACGAGTTCGCCTTGGCGGAATGTTCTTGGCCTGGTCAATCTTTCGTATGAGCGCGTCATCTTCGCTTTGTAGGCCTCCAGACTTTGTTGTGCTATGAACCGGGTCTCATCAAGGGCATCAAGCTCCTCAAGCCGAAGGTGAGCATTTTCTTCATCCGTCAGCTCGTAGTGGACCGCCACTCGTAGAGAGGGTAACTCTATCTTGAGGGGGAGTACTGCTTCTGTACCGAATACCAACGCGTATGGCGTTGTGTTCGTGGCCATTTTGAACGTAGTTCGATATGCCCAAAGAGCTTCTTGTAGCCTCTCATGCCAGTCCTTTTTATTTCAGGACACCGTTTTCTTCACGATCTTTGTCAAGGTTTTGTTGAAAGCCTCAGCTAGACCGTTAGCCCGTGGGTTATAAACTGAGGAATATCTCCAGTCTATGTTGTGTTGCTGCGCGAAGCGACCAATCTTGTGGCTTCTGTAGGCTGGCCCGTTGTCGGAAATGATCCGTCGCAGAGTTCCAAACCGATAGATGACGTGCGTCTTGAAGAAATGGAGAATATTTTCCGTCTTCACTTCCCTTAACGGTACTGCTTCTGCCCATTTGGGGAAGTAATCAGTCGTCGCCAGGATGAAACGATGTCCCCTGGATGATGTTGGTTCGATGGGGCCGATTACGTCAGTCCCCCATATTTCGAATGGCCAACTAGCCACCGTTGGATGTAGTGGATTTGGGTGCGGGTGGATAAAGTCCCCATGGATTTGGCACAAGTGGCATTTGATCAGTCGAAAATATTGCATATTTTAACAGGCAATTTCCTCATCATTTGCATTCATATAGAAGTGTACGGTATTCATAATTCACATATTAGCTAATCGGTCGCAAAATATCAAATTACATGTATTCGACCTTAAAACCGGCATTTTTAGGGAAATTGACTGCATTGCATTACATAGCATATTTTCCATATCTTGCAACCCCTGTTTTGAAGTCTGTGCAGGAAAAGAGAAGCTTGCTCGATCATTACAGTGCTCGACCATTACAATTGCTCGTAAATTCACTTAACTCAAATCTGGTATCAACACAGAAGAGGAAGTACAAATCTAAACATCAAAGGAAGCTAAAAACAGCAGTACAAGACCACTGCAGAAGACACAGATCCTGAGGCCAACAATGCGCGGCGGAAGCGCGGCCTAAAGGTACCTAGTGCGGCGGAAGCGCGGCTAAGAGGTGACGTCATCAGCTAATTTTTAGCCCAGTATGCTTCTGCCAATGCCCACTGCTCAGAAATGCACTTGAAGTTCCAGAAGACTCCAGATACTTCCTCCAGATCAGCAAACACCTAAACTAGCCTAATCATTCTAGAACTTTCCCTAAACCCTAGCTTAAACCCTAAGCTAGCTCCTAACAAACTCCTTCTAGAAACTCCTCAACAAACTTTTGGAGGGAAAGTTCTAATTCAAACCTAAACCTAGGGTTTGGAGTTCTATAAATAAGACCCTAGGCTCATCATTTGGAAATAATTCAACCTTGATTGAAGTTTAGAAAATCAATCTCTTTCTTCATCCCCTCTTCCTCAAGTTTAGTGAGAGAGCTTGTAGGAAACCCTAACCCTAAATCCAACCACAATTCAAGATCTTGAGTGCAAGCCAAGCAAGATGCCTTCAACCCTTTTATGAGCCGAGCCGATCTTCAATCGGGCAAGAGATCAAAGTAGATCCACGATCCACGGAGACGAGCGAAGCCGAGTCAACGATCGATTTCTTCTTCTTGTAGATTCTTGAAAGAATGTATTGAAATTGTTGATTAAATAAAAGGTGATATTCTTTTATCTTGTTTTCTTTAAATTCCGCATCATGTTATCATTACTATTCTTGAATATTGTCTTTGTGGTGATGTGTGAATAAAACTCCGCTCGTCGGGGAGTCGAAACGATCTTTAGTATGATGATGTAACAAATTTGTAATCGATTCTTGAATCCCACGAGTTTGTAAACCCTAGCAAGTTCAAGAATCGACGACCCAATTCGTTGCGATGCTTTCTTGATCGACATCGCTCGAGATTGGGGAGTTCCGATCGTTTCTTGGAATTGCTAGAGGCTAGAATATAAATGGTATCCTCGAAAGAACAAGGGTTAATAGATGAAACCCTAATTTCATCAAGAAAACCCTAACTCTCGTCGATCACCATTGATCTAGTATCAATTCTTCGAAGGACAAGAACACGAAACCCTTTAGATTGCATCACGTCTAAAGATCCGATCGATTCCTACGAGCCTCCCTTATATTCTTGATTGTTGATTGGAAATATTATCAAAACAACCGATTCTTGATTGTTTATAGTTTCTTGATTCTTGCATAAAGAATAGTGACACTCGATTACAAAGCACATCTTGAATCATGTTTTCTTTTATTGTTGCTTAACATTTCATTTCAAACGTATCAAAGTACAATTGAATTGCACAATCCCTGTGGACGATCCGCACCCATTCATTAACTACTTCCGACACCGTGGTTTGATTGCGGTCAATATAATTTTTTGATTGTCGTTACTTTTTACATATACACGTCAGAATATGTTTCAATCAAAATGGCGCCGTCGCCGGGGATCGCGCTAATTCATTTGCATTTTTAGTTTGAAGTGAAAGAATTATTACGTTTTACTTCTTGAAATCAAAATTCGTACAAACTCTTACACGTGTGTTGTGATTTGATTGCAAGGTGATCTGGAGCATTCTGTTCTGTGGAAAAATTTGTTTGAATATACCAGAGAGCTGGATATTGTAGCAGGAGCTTGCTGAAGAAAAATTGTTCACTGTTCCCAAGAACAGACCGCTCATCCGCGGCATATACATGCATTTTGCGGCGGAAGCGCCGCAGTCTTGGGTGTTCACTGAAATATTTTCAGTGCAGGTATTTTCTTTCTCTCTCCCCTCTCTCTTTTTAGCTCCAACTAACCCTTTGCTGCAGGATTCTTTGCAAATAAATCGCAGCGCGCAAAAGCAAAATTAAAATTTTGTGTGATTTTTGATTTCTTGGTTGTTTGCATTCTAATACGGAAATTTAAGGGGCACGGCCAAATCCAAATTAGGTGGGGATTTCATTACCCTTCCTAGGCCCCGAAAATCACAAACTTGCATCCTCATTTACCCTCATTAACTAAAAGAAATCTAGAGAAGACTCTAAGGACTGTCGCGCTCAATAGGACAAGAGAAGGTCATGGGTAATTCATTGCTTATCCGCGTTTTCTTGTGGTGCCTAAGGCGAGTGTGTCTAAGGCTAGTGGTTATTAATTAGGTCCACTGTAGTGGTGGTTCCTTCCCACTTACCTGGCACTTATCCGGCCACAGGGGGACAAAGAGGCAGTGGAGGATTGATCCTGCGACTTGTCTTTTGGCAGTTAGGAGCGGTCTAGAGATCGGACCTAGGTGACCATTAGATTCTAGGGTTGTGTGCTGCATTTGTTTTGTCGCATCATTTTTTCAAAATCCGTCCCTTTTTCAAAGCAAACACCGCATTCATTTTACCCCTAATTATAAGTCAACGCTGCCACTTGTACTAACCCATTTTAGTACAAGATAGGCTGGACACGGGATTCTAGTGCCCGTTTAGTCCGCGTACCTTTTATCGACTCCGAAGTCGATAATTCTCCATTTACCTTTTCTTTACCCACTACCACACCCACACCGATGGATCCGAATCCATCAAATTTCTTTAACCCTAATCTGCCACCGTCCGTTGGTGCGCAGAATCCTACTCCACCCTACATTTCTCTCCAGGAAAGATGCTACCCCACCCGAGGTCCTCTTTCGACCTGCTTATCCACACCACCAGCCAACGGGGACAACTTTGAAATAAAGCCCCAGTATATCAACCTTTTACCCAAATTTCACGGACTCGAGACTGAGGACGCTTACGTTTTCATTACCAAATTTGAAAACGTATGCGCAATGATGGGTACGTCTCAACTTTCAGTGGATGCTATGCGTCTACGACTTCTTCCATTTACTCTGTGCGATATAGCCGAGAAGTGGCTATATAACACTCCCGCACATTCTATTTCTAATTGGGAAGAATTCGTCGCTGCATTCCTTAAGAAATTTTACCCAGTTCAAAAGACAGCTCGACTCCGTAGCGAACTGAATCAATTTTCCCAGCTCCCTTCTGAACCATTCTCTAAATACTTTGAACGTTTCAAGGATCTTATGGTTCAATGTCCTCATCACGGCATCCCGAGATGGGAATTGTGCCGAATCATTTATGAGGGCCTTAATCCAAGCACTAAACAGTGCCTTGAAAACATGTGTCAAGGTACTTTTATGACCAAGGATGATAGGGATGCATGGAACTATTTAGAAGAGTTCGCTGAAAAATCACTACAGTGGGAGAGCGCAACCCAACCATTGAATAGGGGTGGCGTACACCAAATAGATGTGTCCATCGGTGTTCGAGCTGAAATGGCAGCAATGCAAAAGAAGCTCGACGCTATGGAACACAAATTTGCAGCAGCCTCCCTAAACCCAATGTCGCTCCCTAAAACTGTTTGTGGGTGCTGTTCTGATCCGTCACATTTAACGGAAGAATGTCCTTTAAACTCGACGTTTCAAGGTCACGAGCATTCTAATGCCGCATTTCAACGACCTCGAAATGATCCATATTCTTCCACGTACAATCAGGGTTGGAGGAACCACCCGAATTTTGCTTGGAACCAAAACCAATCTCAAAACACGGTTCCAAACACGAATCAATTTCAACGGGCTCTTCCTCCACCACAACAGCAACCCCTACAACTCACTCAGCACCCCTATCAGTCACAAAATTTCCAAAATCAGGGCAACACTCATGCACAGTCTAATCCTATGCAGTCCTGTTCTGACGAGTTCTCTCAATTCGCTCAAACCATGAAATCACTTTTATCAAATTTCATGGATGTTTCGACTGAGGTTAGATCTTCCGTCAGCGAAATAAAGAAAAACTCAGCATCCCAAGCTGAGAGTATTCGCACGATGGAAGCTGAAATCGCACGCTTAAAAGCCGAAATGAGTGCGAGAGAAAAAGGGAAACTTCCCTCTCAACCCCTACAGAATCCTGGGCATTACAATGTAAATGCCATTACTACGTTGAGATCGGGAAGAGTGCTGAACAATAATGTCGGGGAAGATATTGATGATACTGAAAATCATATCAACACCCCGGCTGAGTCTTTCCCACATACACACACTTCACCTTCTGATCCTTCTTCTTCTACCAAACCACCTTCGCACGAGCCTATTCTCCATTTCCCTTTAGGCTCAACACCTTCACCCAACCCTTATAGTTCTCCACAGACGGTCTCCACACCTCCTTTGGGACCTCGTCTACCCCCCTTTCCTTCTCCTGTGATGGACCCCGCGCTTATTGCGAAAGCACCTTACCCGAACCGGCTAAGGGCTAATAGAACGAGTCCTCATATGGAGAAAATTTTAGAGATGTTCAAACAGGTTAACATCAATATCCCTCTCTTAGATGCGATTCAGCAAGTCCCCGCTTATGCGAAGATTCTTAAGGACTTGTGCACTAGGAAGAGGAAGACCCAAGTGCCAAAGAAGGTCTTTATGTCTAATAACATCAGCACTGCTTTTATACCCCAGCTTCCAAAGAAAAGAAAGGACCCAGGTTGTCCTACAATATCGATTTCGATTGGGGGTAAAAACATAAATCGTGCTCTGTTAGACCTTGGCGCGAGTGTTAACCTGTTACCTTATTCTGTCTATGAGCAATTAGGGATTGGAGAGCTGAAACCTGCTCATTGCACTCTCCAGATGGCAGACCGATCTATCACCAAACCAAGGGGTGAATTAGAGGATGTGTTAATAAAGGTCGGGGAATTTGTTTTCCCTGTAGACTTCATTGTGCTCGACACACATCCTGTAGCAAACCCCCGGGGCCAAATTCCGGTGATTCTAGGTCGTCCTTTCCTTGCCACTTCCAACGCTGTTATAAACTGTAGAAATGGTTCAATGAACTTATCATTTGGAAATATGACCATTGAACTAAACATCTATAGAGTTCGAAGTCAGCCGTCAGAACCCTCTGCTCATATTTTAGATGTATGCTCTGTCCATGAGATCGCTCCCGATAGTTGTGGAGCTGAGGATCTTTGCTTTACTGATCTCGATGACATTAGCACATCTCTGTTTGATTTCACACATGATCTTAGTGAGGACACTTTAGCTACACATGAGTCCTGCACTTCTGACTTTTCTCCACCCGAGTCTGTATCTTTCACAGGCTCTGAGCTTCTTTGTAGATCCAAAAATCAATCTATGACCCTTCCTTCTATCATTTCTCCGCCTGAGTTAGATCTCAAGGTTTTACCTTCTCACCTGAAATATGCATATCTTGGTGAGAAAGAGTCATTACCGGTTATCATTTCCGCTTCCCTTGCATCAGAGCAAGAGAATGCACTTTTATCGGTATTGAGATCTAACAAGGAGGCGTTTGGTTGGAGTATGGCGGACATCAAAGGGATTAGTCCCTTGATAGTTGAACATCATATACATGTGATGGATGATGCCAGACCGACCCGAGAACCACAGAGACGGTTGAATCCCGTCATGAAGGAAGCTGTCATGAAAGAAATCGTCAAGTGCTTAGATAATGGTATTATCTACCCCATCTCCGATAGCCAGTGGGTAAGTCCTATACATGTCGTTCCTAAGAAATCCGGCATCACAGTTATCACAAATGAAGCGAATGAGTTGATTCAGACACGCGCCCAAACTGGGTGGCGTGTATGCATCGATTATAGAAAACTCAACGCTGCTACGAGGAAAGATCATTTTCCTCTACCATTTATTGATCAAATGCTGGAAAGCTTAGCGGGGCGAGAGTTTTATTGTTTTATGGACGGATACTCAGGCTACAATCAGGTCCCCATTGCCAAAAAGGATCAAGATAAGACCACTTTTACTTGTCCTTTTGGTACCTTTGCTTACAGTCGCATGCCCTTTGGGTTATGCAATGCTCCCGCTACCTTTCAGCGGTGTATGATGGGGATATTCTCTGATATGGTAGAGAATTTTTTGGAGATCTTTATGGACAACTTCTCGATTTTTGGAGACTCTTTTTCTGATTGCCTAGCGAATCTGGACGCTGTTCTTTCTCGTTGCAAAGAGAAGAACTTGACATTAAACTGGGAAAAATGCCATTTTATGGTCCAAGAAGGAATAGTCCTTGGACATGTCATTTCACAGAAAGGCATTGAGGTTGACAGAGCTAAAGTAGATGTCATTCAAAACTTGCCTCATCCCAAAAGCGTCAAAGATATTCGCTCTTTCCTTGGCCATGCGGGCTTTTATAGGAGATTCATTAAGGACTTTAGCAAAATTGCTAGACCTTTAACACTACTCCTGGCCAAGGATACGACCTTCCATTTTGACTCGGATTGCGAGACAGCTTTCGACTCACTTAAACACTCACTCACCACAGCCCCCGTTTTATCATCACCAAATTGGGACTACCCCTTTGAGCTGATGTGTGACGCATCTGATTTTGCAGTAGGTGCAGTCTTAGGACAGCACATCGATAAGATGCCACACGTGATTTACTATGCCAGTAAGACCCTGAATGATGCGCAAATCAATTATACAACCACCGAGAAAGAGCTTTTAGCGGTTGTATTTGCGTTAGAAAAATTCAGGCCTTACTTAATCGGCTCACCTATAGTTGTATATACTGACCATTCCGCTTTAAAACATCTTCTGGCGAAGAAAGATGCAAAAGGTCGACTAATACGTTGGATCCTTCTTTTACAAGAATTCGATCTTGTTATCAAAGATAAGAAAGGATGTGAAAACGTAGTAGCCGACCACCTTTCACGCATCGTTTCTTCCCCTGTGACCCTGCCGATTAATGACTCATTCCCTGATGAACAACTCTTGAGCATATCCGCTGAACCATGGTTCAGGGATATTGTGAACTATCATGCCACGGGACTTATACCGAGCGATTGGTCAAAACAGGACAAATATCGTTTTCTTTCCCAAGTAAAACACTTTTACTGGGACGAGCCCTATTTGTTTAAATATTGTCCTGATCAGATCATTCGCCGGTGCGTCCCAAATGAAGAGTTCAAGAGTGTTCTTTCATTCTGTCATGATCAGGCCTGTGGGGGTCACTTTGGTCCTAGAAAGACAGCGGAAAAGGTTTTGCAATGTGGATTTTATTGGCCGACCTTATTCAAGGACGCATTTGAGTATTGCAAAACCTGTACACAATGTCAGTATACGGGTAGAATATCCCAGAGGAATGAAATGCCTCAGCAACCCATTCTGGTTGTTGAAATGTTTGATGTTTGGGGCATAGATTTTATGGGTCCTTTTCCCAAATCTTTTGGGAATCTGTACATATTGCTGGCGGTTGATTATGTCTCAAAGTGGGTAGAAGCCATTCCATGTCGCACTAATGACAGGAAAGTTGTCATTAAGTTCTTGAAAGAGAATATCTTTTCGCGATTTGGACACCCACGCGCTATCATTAGCGATAATGGGACACATTTCTGCAACAGATCTTTCGAGACTCTGATGCGAAAATACTCAATCAACCACCGTCTTTCTACACCCTATCACCCCCAAACAAGCGGGCAGGCTGAGATCTCAAACAGACAAATCAAACTTATCCTGGAGAAAACTGTTGCTAAGAATAGAAAAGACTGGTCTACCAAATTGACGGATGCTCTTTGGGCATTCAGGACTGCATATAAGACCGACCTAGGAATGTCTCCATATAGGATAGTGTTTGGAAAAGCATGTCATTTACCTGTCGAGATAGAACATAAAGCATTGTGGGCTATAAAAGAAATAAATTTTGATATAAACCTTGCTTGCAACTTTCGGAAGCTGCAACTTAACGAGCTAACCGAACTTCGCGATGAAGCTTATGATAATGCTGTAATCACAAAGAATAGGACTAAGGTTTTTCACGATAAAAGCATTTTAAGGAAAACATTTTTACCTGGTCAACAAGTCCTTCTTTATGATTCACGATTACACCTTCACGCGGGTAAGCTCCGATCTCGATGGAAGGGACCATTTGTTGTGCGGTCTGTATACCCGCACGGGGCAGTAGAAGTTGAAAATGTTAAAAACGGCACAGTTTTCAAAGTAAATGGACATAGATTAAAGCCGTATTTTTCCACTGACCCCACGGAGGAGCTCTTATTCTTACAAGAGCCAGTTTATTTGGATTAAAATTCCTCCGTCTCACCTTCATATCCAGTATATCATTGCATCATTTTTTGAATGAAGGTGAGTAAAAGATAAGTTTGGGGGAAGTTCTTCACTTATATATTTTGCCCCCACTAATAATTCCCCCCAGTCTTACAGGTTTTTGTAGATATAGCTGTCGGCAACAGTGAGGACACTGTTGAAAACAAGTTTGGGGGAGGTTTGTGCTTATTTCTGCATCATTTGCATATCATCTGCATAAGCACAAAACATTTCTTTTAAAAATCTATAAAAATTGAAAAATTTTCAAAACCCATAAAAATTTAAAAAATTTTCAAATATAAAAATAATTTTAATATTTACACTTTTTTGTATATAAATAAGATAATGAAAGTTTAGATAGTGAAAAGTTACATCCATGAGATTAGAAAAATTTTAGAAAACTAAGAAAATTAGAAGTTTTCTTATACGAACTAGTAATAAGTAGTTATGAGCCGTTGTCCCAAGGGTTAGTAAGATGAAGGACGTCACTAATCTGAGGATAAAAATAAGTCTGAAAAATAGTTTCTATTCTGGAAGCCAAACATTTTGAACGTTGCTACCCTGCTATTCGCACTTACACACGTCTTGAAGCCTGGGATAGTAGAGGATACCTTGAAATGCTCTTGTCTTAAAGCCAAAAGTATGAAGGAAATAAAAAGAAAAAAATAAAAAAAAATGAATAAAGAAAATATAAAGTGGTGAGAAAAAAATGAACACTGGTTTTGTTATCACCAAAGGCAAGAAAAATGTATAGCGAGGGTGCTTCTTCACCTAGTGCCCTAAGGCCAACTGGTCTGGGAGTCACTGCTATGTCTGAGGTGGTGCAAGACGAGGAAAATACACCAAGTAAGCAAGCACAGGAGTAATCGGTCGGTTAGTACCTCAAGAAGTATTAACGGTCGCATGAAAGTGTGTGAGCAATCTCATCTAAATATTCATTAATTAAAAAGTACTGAGGCTGAAGGGCAAGAGTATGATAGCTTGAATTGAATTCTCCGGGTGTAGGGATGTCTTTACACACACGCAGGGTTATATGATCGATGTTTGGAAAACAGATAGGAATGAAGAATAAGACGATGTTTTATTGAGGGAGGACGTGATTTCTGACATTTTTTCATGACCATTAAGATAGGGCTCATGACAACCGAAAAGCTAGCTTAGTTGGAAACCCTAATTTTCAAAGCTTTTCTTTTACGATTCTCTTCTTTAAATGTAATATTCATGATCTTGCTTTTATTATTGGATTTTGTGGGTGCAATCCGCTGAAAACCCTCAGGAGACAACACTCCTCCTACTAGGGACACCTAGAGGTTTAAAGGCTTGTTGCACGTGCTCAGTGCAATCGTGTTGCCTACGAAAGTGTGCTAGTTAGTTTTTCTCTTTCTTTTTTTTCTCCTTCTCTTTTTAATAAAACATTCGCTCGAGACGATCGAAATTAAGTTTGGGGGTATTTGATCAGTCGAAAATATTGCATATTTTAACAGGCAATTTCCTCATCATTTGCATTCATATAGAAGTGTACGGTATTCATAATTCACATATTAGCTAATCGGTCGCAAAATATCAAATTACATGTATTCGACCTTAAAACCGGCATTTTTAGGGAAATTGACTGCATTGCATTACATAGCATATTTTCCATATCTTGCAACCCCTGTTTTGAAGTCTGTGCAGGAAAAGAGAAGCTTGCTCGATCATTACAGTGCTCGACCATTACAATTGCTCGTAAATTCACTTAACTCAAATCTGGTATCAACACAGAAGAGGAAGTACAAATCTAAACATCAAAGGAAGCTAAAAACAGCAGTACAAGACCACTGCAGAAGACACAGATCCTGAGGCCAACAATGCGCGGCGGAAGCGCGGCCTAAAGGTACCTAGTGCGGCGGAAGCGCGGCTAAGAGGTGACGTCATCAGCTAATTTTTAGCCCAGTATGCTTCTGCCAATGCCCACTGCTCAGAAATGCACTTGAAGTTCCAGAAGACTCCAGATACTTCCTCCAGATCAGCAAACACCTAAACTAGCCTAATCATTCTAGAACTTTCCCTAAACCCTAGCTTAAACCCTAAGCTAGCTCCTAACAAACTCCTTCTAGAAACTCCTCAACAAACTTTTGGAGGGAAAGTTCTAATTCAAACCTAAACCTAGGGTTTGGAGTTCTATAAATAAGACCCTAGGCTCATCATTTGGAAATAATTCAACCTTGATTGAAGTTTAGAAAATCAATCTCTTTCTTCATCCCCTCTTCCTCAAGTTTAGTGAGAGAGCTTGTAGGAAACCCTAACCCTAAATCCAACCACAATTCAAGATCTTGAGTGCAAGCCAAGCAAGATGCCTTCAACCCTTTTATGAGCCGAGCCGATCTTCAATCGGGCAAGAGATCAAAGTAGATCCACGATCCACGGAGACGAGCGAAGCCGAGTCAACGATCGATTTCTTCTTCTTGTAGATTCTTGAAAGAATGTATTGAAATTGTTGATTAAATAAAAGGTGATATTCTTTTATCTTGTTTTCTTTAAATTCCGCATCATGTTATCATTACTATTCTTGAATATTGTCTTTGTGGTGATGTGTGAATAAAACTCCGCTCGTCGGGGAGTCGAAACGATCTTTAGTATGATGATGTAACAAATTTGTAATCGATTCTTGAATCCCACGAGTTTGTAAACCCTAGCAAGTTCAAGAATCGACGACCCAATTCGTTGCGATGCTTTCTTGATCGACATCGCTCGAGATTGGGGAGTTCCGATCGTTTCTTGGAATTGCTAGAGGCTAGAATATAAATGGTATCCTCGAAAGAACAAGGGTTAAGAGATGAAACCCTAATTTCATCAAGAAAACCCTAACTCTCGTCGATCACCATTGATCTAGTATCAATTCTTCGAAGGACAAGAACACGAAACCCTTTAGATTGCATCACGTCTAAAGATCCGATCGATTCCTACGAGCCTCCCTTATATTCTTGATTGTTGATTGGAAATATTATCAAAACAACCGATTCTTGATTGTTTATAGTTTCTTGATTCTTGCATAAAGAATAGTGACACTCGATTACAAAGCACATCTTGAATCATGTTTTCTTTTATTGTTGCTTAACATTTCATTTCAAACGTATCAAAGTACAATTGAATTGCACAATCCCTGTGGACGATCCGCACTCATTCATTAACTACTTCCGACACCGTGGTTTGATTGCGGTCAATATAATTTTTTGATTGTCGTTACTTTTTACATATACACGTCAGAAAATGTTTCAATCAGCATTGTCTCGCATACTCGAGGCAGTCTTGGATCATTGTGGGCCAATAATAACCCATTCGTTTGATCTTCAGTTTCAACTTTGGGCCATCTTGATGAGAGCCGCAAAGTCCGTTGTGAACTTCCTGAACGACTCTTTTCGCCTCGTCGGGTCCCAGGCATCTCAACCACAGAGAGTCGAATGACCTCTTGTACAGAGTATTATTGACGAAAGCGAAGGACAGAGCTCGTTTCATGGGCTGATGTCTTGAGAACGCATCTTCAGGCGTTCGATGAGATTTGAAGTAGTCTATAAAGATTTCCCTCCAATCCTTGGCCTTTTCTTGGTCATTCATTTGCAGGGCCGTGTGCTCATTTGCTCCCCTTCCTCCGGGTAACTCCAGGGATATCCCTGTAGGGGCAAGTACTCAACGGCTTTGTACTACGATCCTAACATCATCATGGTTCTCATCAGCCAGCTCTTTAGCGAGCTTAGCCAATGCATCCGCTTTGCTATTTTCGGCACGCGGTATGTTTTCTAAGGTGTACGAAGGGATTTGAGTCAGCAGCTGTCGTACTCTCTCTCCAAACTTCACCAGCTCTGGCTTGCATGTTTGGTAGTCGCCATTTACTTGACTAACGACCAGTTGGGAGTCTCCGTATATAAGGAGGTTTTTGATTCCCATGTCGATGGCGATCTCGAGGCCTGCTATCAAAGCTTCGTATTCGGCTTCATTGTTCGTCCTCGGCTTTGTTAAGGAGAAAGCGAAGCGCATTATCCCTCCTTGTGGAGTTACGAAAATAAGACCCGCCCCTGATTTGATTATAGGGGTGCTTTGTTTGCGCTTCTTCACGGAAGATGCTCCATCGAAATAAAGCTCCCATCGGATATTACCGCCATCGATAGCATCAAACGCGTGTTCGTCTGGCAGTTCGCAATTCAAAGAAGAGTCGGCCGGTACCGGATGCTCAGCGAGGAAGTCGGCGATGGTCTGGCCTTTCACTGCCTTGAGAGGTTGATAAGTTATCGAGAACTCCATCAAGAGCAGGGCCCATTTAGCGAGTCGCCCCGCCAATATGGCCTTCGACATCAAATATTTAAGGGGGTCCACTTTCGATATGAGACGGGCTTCGTGCGCCAACGCATAGTGCTTGAGCTTGGTTATCGTAAAGATTAAAGCCAGGCAATGTTTTTCGATAGGGGAGTAATTGCTTTCTGCCCCCAGTAGAACTCGACTTAAATAGTAGAGTGCTCTTTCTTTCCCTTGATCGTTCTTTTGCGCCCATAATGCGCCTAAGGATCCTTCGAGGGTGGTTGTATGAAGAACGAGGGGCTTTTCCTTGACCGGAGCAGCCAGCACTGGCGGGTTTTGCAGGTACTGCTTGATTTCATCTAGCACGCTCTGGCATCTTTGGTCCCAGACGAACGGGGTTCCCTTCTTCGTCAGGTGGCTGTAAGGACGGCACTTCCCTGACAGGTTGGCTATAAATCGCCGGATGTACGCGAGCTTCCCTTGAAGAAACCGCAATTGTTTGAGAGTTCTTGGCTGTGGCATTTCCATGATCGCCTTGATCTTCAACGAATCTATCTCGATGCCTCAGTGTCGGATGATGAATCCCAGGAATTTACCCGAGGAAACTCCGAATGCACATTTGAGGGGGTTCATCTTCAAGTTGTATTGCCGAAGACATTGAAATACAGTCTTCAAATGCTCGAGATGTTCCTCGTATGATTTGCTTTTCACGACGAGGTCGTCGATATAGCATTCGAAGATTTCATGTATGAGGTCATCAAAGATCTTGGTCATGGCCCTTTGATAGGTGGCATCGGCGTTCTTCAAACCGAAGGGCATCACCTTATAGCAGAATATTCCTAGAGGGGTCCGGAAAGCGGTATGCTTCTGGTCTTCAGGATGCATCTTTATCTGATTGTACCCTGATGAGCCGTCCATGAAGGAGAAGACCTCGTGAGTGGACGTGTTATCTTTCATCAGCTTGGTTACCGATACGGGGAAATCATCCTTTGGGCAGGCTTTATTGAGATCCCGGAAGTCCACGCATATGCGCACTGTCCCATTTTTCTTCATTACCGGGACTATGTTGGCGATCCAGTCAGGATATTGAACTTCTTGGAAAAACCCAGAGTCGATCAGCTTCTTGACTTCGGCGTTGATGCTCGTCTCAAGCTCAAGCCACATTCTTCTCGGCGCCTGTTTGAATGGCTTGACGTCTGGGAAAATTGCCAATTTATGCTCAGCAATTTCTGGATCTAGTCCTGGCATTTCAGAATAGTTCCATGCGAAACAATCTCTATGCTGCATAAGCACGTCTTTTAACGCAGCCACCCTTTCTTCAGATAGTAGCTCGCTGACGAATGTCGGTCGTGGGTCGTTTGCCGTCCCCAGTTCCATTTTCCTGAGGTTATCTGCAGTAGTATGTATGCCATCTTCCAGTTCTTTCGGAGCTGGCGGAAATTCCGAGATTACCTCGTCATCGCTGTTTTCGAAGCACCAGGGAAAGTCATCCCTATTCTCGGGCTCTTCTTTTGATATTGTTATCATACGACAGGTACGAGCTCGCTTCCAAGACCGATGTGGACCTGGTTCTGCTCTTATGGCTTTGGGTTCGTGCTTTTATGGCGGCGTTACCCTCCAGCTGTCGGAGAAAGAAAATCTGCCTCGCTGGTATTGGCCTTCGACCCAGTTTTTGAAGGTGAAGCAGTCTTCGATAGGGTGTCCTATGGCTCGGTGATAAGAGCAATAGCCAGGATAAGAAACCTCATTAGCTTGCTCATGGTGTTTAAACTTTGGAAGCATAATCATTCGATGTTTTAAAGCGAGGTCAAGTATCTTCTGTGTCTTGTCTTGAGGGAAAGAATACGCTCGACTCATCTTCTTCATGCAGGACAAATCCGGACCGCGCAATACTCGATCACATGACTCTTTGATCTTGCGTTGTCATTGTCGACCTCCTTTTCTGCCTTTTGACTTACTTCTGCCTCTGATTTGGGCTTTTTGTGCAACGGGTTGACAGGGAGGAGCATCTTCGTCTTTTGCAGCCTGTTGAAACAGACGTTGCGTCCTAGCTTTCTCATAGATGGCCATCTCGCGATTATGGTCGTCCCGAGCTTTTTGACCCGCTTTCCTGATAAGTTTGTCCATTCGTTCTTCAAACGACGAACTCGGCACTTCGATCGCGGGATCTAGTTTTGATGAGGGGTTGGCATTTCCTGAGAGGGCGTCCTCTTCTTGATCGAAGTTATATATGGCGTAGCTACCGTGGACTCGTTCTCGTTTCCCGGCTCTCATGTATCCAAGCCCAACCGTTTCCATTCTCTCGTTGGGCAATTTGCGCTGAGTCCTAGGGACATCCCAAATCCTGTTATAGAATCGAGCTTGTCGAATAGTCTGTTTTAAGGGTACCCCTTGGCGCTTCAATAGCCTTTTCAATCCATTTGTGTAATATCTGGGCAAACGGATGGGCTGAAGCTTGTCAAGTGTAGAATCTGCGCCATGCCAGATCTCTTTCTCCACTCTTGTTTCCGAGGATCGATAGAATAGGATCGCCTTTTCGCCTGGGTAGGACGTAAAATGTCCGTAGCTCTTGCACGTTGTGAGCATCAAGCGCGTCAAGATCTTTGTAGTGCTCCTGCGGAATCATGGTAATTTGAAAACTCTGATCATCACCAGGGAATTCTTGTATTGGTGGCCGACTGGAGAACACAACATTAACCTCATCCTCCGAATCGGTTCCGAAGATCAGTATGGGAGCGGACGATCCCGGGTCGTTGCGTCGAGACAGCCCAGAGTAAACTATCTCTTCTTCTTCTTCGGTATCACTCCCGAAAACAGGAATGGTGGCAGCGGCTTTGTTCTCCGGTTTGCGACATCTCTCTGTATCCTCGAAATCTGGCAAAAAGCACTTTGCATCTTCGTATTTGTGGACTTCGTTCATGGAGAATGGGTTTAGCTCACCTGTTACGGTATACTCGAGACCATCCTTGAAATACTTCATACACTAATGTTGTGTAGACGGGATGATGTTGTACTCGTGTAACCAAGGACGACCGAGCAGAGCATTGTAGCAAGTCTTGGCGTCAATGACGTGAAACTTAATGTCCATGACTAGCAGTCCGAAGCACAATGTTAGTATTACAGATCCGAGGGTCCGTGACGACTGGGAGTCAAAACCGGAGATGGTAATTTTGTCACGAGCGAGGTGCTGCACGCTCATGCAGATTTCCTTCAACACCCGAACATTAAGGAGATTGACGGAGGATCCATTATCAACCAGGATTTTGCTTATCTTGATATCGTGGCAGTATCCAGAGACGTATTGGGGACGGTTGTGGTCGCACGTCCTAAGGAGAAGGTCTTCATCACCGAACGTGACATCAGCTGTGCGCACTTCTTCCAGTTCATCCTTCATCCTTTCTTCGGCAAGGAAGGCTTGGAATTGCTCGAGCTCTTGCAGCGCCTTGATTAATGAATCTCTCACTTCTTTTGATAATAACAGGGCGTCAAGAATGCTGAGCTACGAGGGTAGCTTTTTCAGGTGCGCTAGGATGTTGTAGTCCACCTTACTTTTCTTAGGCGGGACCTTGGCAGTCAGCTCTTTCATAACTTGGTCATCTAAGGCGATATCCTCAGCGACCTTTTCCTTTCCCTTATCTTTTCTAGTTGCGGGTCCGAGATTCTTTTCCGGGAGCGTACGATTGCGCAGCTGAATGTTTTCGCAGGCCTTTGGTTCTTCTTCTTTCCCTATAACGGATTCTTTAAAGAGAGGGTCCAGAGCCATTTCCTCATCAGAGTCGCTCCCGAAGGTGAGAACCTGTGATCCTCCGGCGTTGACCGTGTAACAGCTGCCGGTGGTTCTTTTGTGCCCTTCGGTCGTACCTCCTTGTTCCCGATGAGTTCTGCGTTTCATGCGCTTAAAATGTTGCCGGTGAGCAACATATCCCTGCCACCATATCTTAAAAGCGTCGTACTCCTCAGTGGGGTGTGAAATCTTCCGATGATATGAGCAGTAATTAGGGTGCCTCTCCGCCCCATTGAGCGTGTTTTCTTCCGAGGGTGGTAGCTTCATTCCCATTGACATGGCTTTGGCAAACCTTTTCCTCGTCTTGAATTTGTTTTCATCGGTGTCGGATGTTTTTTGATCTGGCAGGAGTGCTTCGACTCCTTCGTTTAGTCGCCTGCGTTTGGCTCCTTCTGATGCGACCATCTCATGCTCCCGATCGGCTTTACTTTTCAAATGAATCTCGTCTAGAAAGGCGTCGATCATTTCGTCTGTCGGCCACACAAGTTCTGGTTCAGGCTGTGCCCCCAGTTTCTCAGTGCCAGGAGTTTTTTCATCGTCCGTAAACGAGTAAGAGATCACATGACAACTCGCCACATATCCCTCGGATTCATCTGACGAGCTTTCCCCATTATCTTCCTCCTGAAAGACGTGGTTGAGGAACTCTTGGAGCGTGATGGGAGTCCACGCCTTTTGATTGTACTCCTCCAGCGCGTTGATCTGGTTCTGCAAGTCCGTACGCTTGTTGTCGGGCTTCACAGGCTTCTTAGATCTCTTCTTCTTTTTCTTTGAAGATTTCGACGGCTGGTCGTGAGTGCTCGGGCCGTCACCACTGATCTTTGGAGTTGGACGCGGCTTCAGCATCCCTTCAATGATCTGAGGCTCAAGCGAGTTCTTCCATCTGACCGCCGGACATGTATGAAGATCACTCAGCGTCCTTTTGGTTTTTGCTGAAAGCACATTTCCCATGGAGCTTCTTCAATGAAGGAACAAGTTGCCCCGGTGTGTCCATCTTTTTAGGAGTGTGAGGTTGTGGTGGGTTCACCTTCCACTTTTCGGACAGCGCAAACTTGCCCTGTAGGTATTGATCTTCAATTCATCCTTTGAAGACGAAGCAATCTTCAATCGGATGGCTTACTGTTTGATGGTAAGGGCAGTAGTTGGGGTTATTCACCTCACTGGGTTGCGGCGGTCGCCTTGGGTTTGGCAAGTTGATAAGCCTGTTGCGTACTGCCAGCTCGAATAGCCTCTTCGTCTTATCCCGCAGGAATGAGTAGGGGCGCTTCATTTTCTCATTATAATACCGCCGTCTTTCTTCCAATTGATCCGCCAGCTTTGGGGCATTGGGTTGCTGTTGAGCGTTCGCAACGAAGGTTGCCTTCCCTTTACCCTTGTCATTCCGAGGTTCTGGCTTCGGGGGAGACGGTCTGTGACCCATCTGGTCCATCTGGGCCAACTTGTCGATCAAAGCCTAGAACGTGGTTGGCTTAAAAAACATCATGAACTGTGAGATAGTTGCATGAGGATCTATGGTACCCACGAACATGCGCACCGTGGGCGCTTCCTCAATGTGTTGTTCGCATTTCGACCATAAGTTTCGCTAGCGTATGGCGTACTGGACCCACGTCTCGCCTGGTTTCACCCTGGCATTAATCAATGCCGTTATCAGGGTACGTTCGCTGGCGCTCGCGAATCGTTGGGTAAACAGCAGCTCCATTTCAGCGAACGTCTTGACGGAATCATTCGGGAGCTCAGAATACCATTCGAACGCTGTCTCTGACAAGCTGCCAACGAATTGGCGAAGCAAGAGCTTATCGTCGCTACCAGTGTTGCCACAAAGTGCCCTGAACTGGGCCACATGTTGATGGGGATTGCCCGTCCCCTTATAGACATGAAATTTCGGTATTGTATAGCCCGGCGGGTACTTGATTTGGTCATACCAGCTCGGATATGGTCGCCCGGTTCTGACAACTTGACCATCTGCCTCAGTCGCCTGGTGAACCCGTATCTGCTGAGCTATATATTCGTCTAGGTCAGCTTTGGAGATTATTTCCTCCTTGGCTGTTGACAGAGCGGGTGGAGGATTTGACGTTTCTCCCTTGTCGTCTTCAAGAACGATTGGAGGATCTTCAGCAGGAGAATCTTGTTGGATCGTCATTCCCACCATGTCCTGGAACAGGAGGGCCATTTATTGTATATTGGCTGCTTGTTCGGCAGCCTCTTTATCCTTCTTCTCCAATATCCTGCGAAGGAATTCAGCGTCAGTTTCTTGCTCCTGGCGTTGATCAGATGACGCTTCGGAGCTTTTTTTCGGCCCAGTGAGTGTGGCCATCGCGTTCATCATTTCCTGGAGCTTCTGCTGTTGCTCCTGAGCTTTGGTCACTGACCGTGTAAGCGGTCTATGACCCGTGGATGCACAGCTGTCTTCTTTTCCCAGCGCCATGTATACCGTATGCACCATCATGCCCCCAGACTTAGGGCGTTTAGGCTTATTGTCCTTGATATTTGCTGCAGGAGTGGGGACTCTATCTGCCCTTCTTCTCTTTTGAGTAATCGACGTGGAGGGAGTCGTTGTGGCGGGCACCCAAGCGGTTGTCGTCCTTTGTTGTTTGACGTAACGATTCTTTTCTCCCTGCACTTTCGCCTTTTTAGGTTGACGAGAGTGATCTTGGTCAATTACCGATTCTTGAACCTTCCGCCAGAGTTTATAAATTTTAGAGGACAGCCGTTGAGGAGGCTGTTCCGGCTTCTCTTCTGTAACATTCTCCGTGAGTGGTGGAGATCTTTTGAGAACTGCCGTTGGTGAATTTCTGCGTACCCTGTTCAGCAGCTCGAAGCTGTTCCCGGTTGGAACAGCAGCCTCAATTTCCACCGTTAGAGCTGGTGGAGTTAGTCCGGAGGGGGGTTGCCTCCAGTCTTCCTTATCCGGCGCCAGTGGCGACGTCGGGCATGACGGGTTGTTGGGATTGATTCAGTGACGGCTTCGTCTTGCCCCTGTTCTGGGGGGGGCTACTGCCGGTGTCAGCCTCTTGAAGATTGACGTTCATTGAGAAGCTACAGATTTCTGAGCGGGAGCGGGAACGGGGGTAGTCAGTCTTGTGAAGACCGACCCTCTGGGAAGAGAAGCCGCCTTGACGACTTCGGGAGCAGCTGTCCTCTTTGGGATGGCCTTCTCAGGTATCATGGGCTTTTTGGTGGGCCCTTTGGAGTTCAGGCTCAGTCTGGTGAAGACCGAGGAGTTGGACGACCCGCTGAGAGGGGCCGTGGGAGTAGCGAGTCGATCAAAGACCGACTTCTTTTACGCTTCCGGTATGGGCATTGGGATGTTAATGTTCACCGGCAGGAGCATGGTCCTAAAGACTAAACCGGTGGTAGCTTGAGTCACTTGATCCATATGCATAGTGCATAGGGAAGAAGTCCGCGGTCCATATGCTACACCTCCAGGTGAGGTGGAGCGTCGGTTGCATTTGCAGTTGGAGCAGTTCGAGCAGTTGCCAGCCATTGATCCTTTTGCTTTCAGCAGCAAACGAAACACCAAATCTTAGTACTTCGAAACCCAAGGGCAACCATTAGCAAACCGCGATTGGTTCGCGAATCACGACACACGAAGTGTGGAGTGGAAAGAGGAAAAGGTCCCACCGGACGTGCCAGAATCTATTCCCCTCCGAATGGCGGCGCGACGGACGCCTTGCCTGAAATTCGGGGCAGATGCTAATTGGTGCTATCCGTCCACCTCTCCGAAGATGCCAAGTTGATTTATGGCACCATACATCGCAGGTTTAGACGGATGCGTCCGATGTAGCAGACTTCGTCAGATTCCCCCTCACGTGAGGGGTTTTTGATTGTGGGGACGCTCTTCCCTGCAGGCGCAAGCCCCTGCAGTTAATTACGCTACCGCATCGCGGTAACAACTTTCTCCTTCTCCAGAAATTTCACTTCGTGTCGTGTGTGTTTGTTTCGTGTTCGGTTGCCCGTGGATTGTATACGGAGACTGAGTTATGTCGTCGCCCGTAGGGCATGGACCAGTCCAAATCCGTATTATCTTAGATTTGGGTTTGGGGGTTGTGTTTAAGGATACGTTAGTATCCTTTGAGACTAAGATCAACTTAAACTTTTGTTAAGGATACGTTAGTCTAATTTTAGACTAAGATCAACTTAACGGGATCGTTTAGATCCGACAAGAGAGCGATTACGGGAGCCCTGTTGTTTAGTTTAGTGATGTTGCGGTCAATAGGTAGTTTAAGGACATTGCGGTCCAATGTTAGTTTTAAGACATTGCGGTCAAGGTTAAGGACGTCGTAGTCCGTGGATTTAAGGACTCCCCAGTCCGATGTTAGTTTTAAGACATCACAGTTAAGGTTAAGGACGTCATAGTCTGTTGTTAGTTTTAAGACATTCCGGTGGAGGTTAAGGACGTCATAGTCCGTGGATTTAAGGACTCCACAGTCCGATGTTAGTTTTAAGACATTACGGTCAAGGTTAAGGACCTCATAGTCCATGAGTTTAAGGACCCCACAGTCCGTATCAATGTATGTGGTTATCGGGACCCGTCTCCTCTTTGAAGACGTTGAGAAATTACAACGCCAAGTATCAAAGAAGTGAAGGGATGTACCCTTAAACCAGGATGGATTACGTGATCTGCAGTATAATTTGGAAATTGAGATCAATTATTATATTATGAGCCCATTGACCCAGTTGAGTTTGAATTGAGGACTTATGGCCAGCTTGGGCTAAGTCCAATCATGTTTGAAATGTTGACCCTCTGTTGGTCCATTGAAGGAGAGGCTTTGCCTCTGGAAACTTAGCCAATTGGGCTAAAGCTAGTGTTAAACACTAGAGACCAACAGTGTTGAACACTGGGAATAAGATTGACAAGTTAGTCTTAAACACTAAAAGATAATCAGTGTTGAACACTGGGAACAAAGTTTTCAAATTAGTGTTAAACACTAAGAAAATCAGTGTTAAACACTACAAATAGAGTTTTCCAATTTTGTGTTAAACACTAAGAAAATCAGTGTTAAACACTGGCTACGGAGGTTTCAATTTAGTATTAAACACTAAGGTAAGAGGGGTCATGTGTGGACACATGAGAGCGCCCTGATTCCCTTTATTTTGTCCTACAGATAAGTATTTAACACTTTTCGATTCAGAAAGCCATCACGTATGGGCACGTGATGGGGGCTTGCGCTTTTGATCTGTTAGAATGTTTATTAGGGGTCACGTGTCGACACGTGAGGGCGCCCTAGAGCTCTTTTCTGTTTCTTTTTCTTTTGTGTTCTTTAGAGGTCACGTGGGGCACGTGAGGCATTGCCTCAAAGTTCTCTTTTATAGATCTTCACAGGAGTCACGTGGTAACACGTGAGGTGTTGCTTCAAAGTTCTTTTCTGTGGATCTTTGCAGGGGTCACGTGGTAGCACGTGACTCTGCATGTTTTAAAAATCTGTTCATTAATTTCTTCATAGGGTTAAACCCTAAACGTTAGAGGAATTAAATTCCTGTTTTCTTCTGAAGAATTATATTCTTAAATAGGGTTAAACCCAAATTTCTTTTCTTAACGGAATTAAATTCCTGTGAGCTTGAGAGAATTATGTTCTCGATTAGGGTTAAACCCTAGTTCTGTTCATTTTGAAGGAATTGAATTCCTATAACATAGGGTTAAACCCTAACTTTATCTCAAAGGAATTGAATTCCTATCATTTTGTGAGAATTAAATTATCTAAACTCAGTTCCTCCTATGTGTTTTAGATCTGCATGGCAGGATCTCAACCCAATGAGAATTAAATTCTCAATTCATGGGGAGATGTGCACTTTGCAGATCCTCAACCAGAGAAAGAACTAAGTTCTTTTCTTTATATAAGAGTTAAACTCTTTTGAGAATTAAATTCTCTTTTGAAGCCTCCCTTTTCTTTTCTTACCTAAGGTTTTCCTTTTGCAGAGACTCGAAGGCTCTCTCTCTCTCTCTCTATGTATCAAAAGAAAAAGATCCAAAGGTCTCCAAAAAAAGTTCCCTCTCTTCTTTTCTTGGCTCCTATTTATAGGAAAAGGAAGAGAATCAATCTGCTTAGTAAATCTCTCATTGAGAGATTTGATTTGTATGTTAAGGGATTTGATTTATATTTATCATTAATCTGGGCCTTTAGATTATTAAGTGAATTTTATTCACCATTGGATTTTAAATCCAAAGATATCTCTTTGTTATCTCGGTTAGATTTGGGGGGGGGAATCTTTCCAAGTCCAAGATTTTTCCATAAATTGGTGATATTTAATCACCTTTAGATTTTTAATCCAACGGTTTTAGATAATCCTTCTTCATTTTGGAAAGATTTGAAAGATCTTTCTTCAGAATTTAATTTTGTTAAAGATTAAGGCTTTTAAAGCTGGTCACGTATGGCCACGTGACCCCTGGTCACGTGTAGGCATGTGACCCTTGGTCACATGTAGGCACGTGGCCCCTGGAATGGGCTTCTCTTCTTCTGCGCTCTGTTCTCTAGTCGCTGCTTAACCATCACGTGCCAACACGTGACCATTGGTCACGTGTGAGCACGTGATGCCTTTTCTGGAGCTTTTTCTTGAATGTACTTTTTGCCACTGCTTTAAGCGTCACGTACCAACACGTGACCGATGGTCACGTGCTAACACGTGATGCTTCCTCTAAAGCTTTTTCCTGATTTTTAATCAGGGAACACTAGGCAAGGTGCAGGAGCCTGAATGGCTGGCCACTGCGGGACTGTGATTGTGGGTCTGGATGCCAGTGCTGTGTTGAAACGATATGGACACGCTCCTATAGCGTGAGTGGATGCGCCACAAACCAAACACTGGCCATTTGCATGCCTGCAGTCCTTCGCCAGGTGTCTAGTCCTCGTGCAGTAAAAACAGAAATCTGGACTGAACCTGTTAAATGATCCTCCCGGTCTCCTGGGTATAAAGGTCGGCCTAGAAGTGGCTCCTCCTGACATCTGTGTGGCAGGGCGTTTGATTCCAGCTGTTTAGGGCTTACCATTCTTCTTACCACAGCTTCATAACGGTGAGCTGCCTTCAGGGGAGTTCATGAGTCGGATAGTCGCCTATGGTTAACGCCGCCCGAATCTCCGGGTCTAAGCCATGTTGAAATCGTCTAGCCCGAATCTCATCCGTCGGGATCAAATATGCCGCGAACCTGATAAGATGTGATGTCAGGATAGAGATGTGTTTTAACAGAATAGAATTTGATACGAATTCATTACTTGCTAAGCATGATGAATTTAGCATCATATTCATCCAATGATTTTACCCCCATAGAAGCTTGTTGTAGGTGGATGGACTATTGCTCCATCTCAAATCGAGCAGTCTCAGGGAAGGACTTCGCATCGAACAGATCCCGAAACGTTTTCCACTCAATAGGTTGGGTGAGACGGCTTTCCTTAGCCTTTCACTAGACTCTTGTATTGTCTGTCAGTTGCAACTTAGCAACTCTCACCCAGGCAATATCTGGCACTTGAGCTGCTGACAGATCATATTCGATCGCTTGAGCCTATTCTTCTTCCTCAAGTGAGCTCTCTTTTTCTGAGAAGTGTTTTGGGTGCAATGCCAGAAATTGCTTGACTCTAGGTGGCTCGGCTTCGGGGCAGTGCATAAGGATAGCAGTCTGCTGCTGCGGAACCTCCAATAGGCTCTTGATAGCCTAAAGCAGTACCGTTTGCTCATTGATAAGAGCTGCAACGGTAGGTGGTGGTGGTAGAGTAGGTGGTGGGGTATTGCCATTGACGTCCATGCTGGTTTTGTTCGGAGAATCCATTACCTTGATAGAAAAGAGATGGTTAGGATAGATTCAAGAAATTTGAAATGTAAGGGTGTATAGTTGCTGATTCTTATAATTCTTATGATATATTACTTAAGACTTCATGCAGAACGGACCTGCATGGGCCACCAACAAAACTTGTCACACCCTGCTTCCCAGTAGACGGAAATGGTGACGTGGCAAGCCGCAATGTATTTACTATAAAATAAATACGTTAAGCGTAATTATGCAATATATAAAAATGAACAAGAATGACAAGAGAATAAAATGAAATGTCAAATTTATTTACATTCAACTTTACATACAACTGTTTGAAATAAAAGATACAATAATCAAAAGTAAATACCTAACTAATGGCATATTGAAAGTAATGTGTAGAGGAACTAGTAGTCAGGTTGAGCGGTAAGCTGGTCCAAGTCCTTCTGGATCGGCTCTATCTCCTCAGAGTCCAGTCCTCCTGATGAACATTACAAAGAAAGAAACAAAAAGGAATGTCGTCACCGAACTAACGCTCGGTAAGTCCCAAAAAAAGAAAGGAAATATAGTATATAAAGTGAAATGAACAGGTAAAGTTGTATATGACCGATATATGATAGTTAGTATAACGTGGTTGTTTGTAGTTTGGTAAAGAAGGTATTCATGTATACGAAAGGGATCCATCTTACCCCATGGACTATGGTAACATGTAGTACAAGGCTCCGTCATAACCAATGGGACAATGGCACGAGAATTCATATAAGTGTCTTTTAAGTGACCTCTCGTGCTACGATATACGTTCTGTACCAATCTACCCCTTTATCCCCGCGTAATGTATTATATAGATTATGTTTACAAGTCTTGGCCGAAACCATGGATACAAAAAGTTCAGGTTCATGTTCAGGATGTAATCATGTATTCAAATAGTCATGTCAAGTTCAGGTCAAGTTATAACCATGGTTCGGTCTGTAAGTCCACGGTAGCGCCCCAGCCGTCTAACAGACGCCAAATGCGGAACAAAAACTTTTTACAAACTGGCGCTATCGTGTACCGTAACCCGGATCTGCCATTAAAGCTAAACTAACAAATTACAAAGTGGGTAGAAGTGTTATACCGAATGATCCGAGTCCTACGGTCTTCAACCATCATCCCACGCTTTGTTGCGGCTGCTCCGATCTCCTAAATCTCCAGTCTTCTCGTCCAGGTGGCACCACGTCGACGGATCTTTAAACGGGCTCCCGCCTCTGAACCGAGGCAACTCGGTCGTCATGTTTGCCAAAAGAGACGACCAAGATGAAGTAGAGAATGAGTAGAACACTTTGTCTCGTTACGTCCAAGGCTATGGACGAACGGTTAATGAAGTTGCCAATTGGAATCGGGTAAACGAGAGAATGAACTTATGAAATTTCCATGAGGCAAATTTCATATACTTTATCAAATCAATAGCCATATCATCCCACCAAGGGGTGGCCGGCCATAAAAGGAGAGGAGGGAGGTGAGTGTAGGAGCTAGGAGGTGACCACAAGATTATATGAGAGGATGAATCACCATGACACCTAGTGTGAACTCAATGAATGAAAACAATGAATCATAACACATAGTCATTATCTAATTAATACCCCATTAATACACAAAGCCACCTCACCATCCTAGTCACCTCATCTAGATGCTTCTAGAACCTTCCACATTCATCTCAAGAAAAGATAAATCCGTATTTAACCGACTGTCAAATACGGCTGATAGAAAACTGGAAACTGGCAACTTCCAAAAGTGATCCTGAAACGAATTTCAGGATAACCTCGTATCAGTATAAATATACCCGCATTTGTATTACGACCGAATACAAATGCAACTGAGACAAAGATATTATATCTACACAGTATAATACTGGGTTCCGGCTTAAACCAAAGCCTACCAGTATTATCTGCTCGAAAATAGACACGTGCAAAAACGCACATGCATTTTCCGAACCTTGCCATAAACCCATACGGCCTCTACAACGTTTCGCCCGAACTTGGGAAAGTGTCTGTGGGGGACTCTAATGACTCATCAACACACTGGCACTGGGTATAACCCCTAGCACGTCAGAGGTACAAGCTGTACATAACGGTTTGCCTATGTATTGATTGGAAGGGAGGCCGACGAGCGAACTCATCCATAAACCCTACTGAGCCTGACAGTGGCAATATATATACAGTCCGGTCCGTTCGTCTAAAGAGTATCGCATATCGAGTCTAGGGGGTGGATAAAGTCAGACCCCTAATAACGCGATAAATCGTGTCAGTATGAAGCCCATCACCATCTGAGAAACTACTGATCCAAATCAGTAATTCTCCACTGCCTTGGCCAAGGATTTCTAGTGATGGCCACCCATGCACTGCGCGACATCAACCCCCAATACCGGGAGAGACGAATCCCCGACGATCCACTCACTGCCTCCATGTGGCTCAGGACTGTACCCAAAAAAGACCTGTTTGCACGACTCCTTTGAGCCGTGGTAGGGTAGAAATCAAAGCACAGTGGGAACTCACACGAGACAAATGACGATCTCAGGTTGACAAACTAACCTGTACACTTGTCACCAGGGAACTGCTATATGACGATATGTATAATACCAACTAACATCTTCCCGGCGAGTCCTGTCCAGTGTACTCATAACCCAATGAGCACCTGTATACATCTTAGGTGATCCAACTGACACCAGTAGCTTGTGAGACCGGCCACCGCCCCTCGTTGGGGTCTCGACTGTACACACTAGTCTACTCTGGAGTATCGATGCCCTGTCTCGAAACTCCTACGACTAGGGACACTTTAAGGATGTGCTTACAGACCCCAGCTCCAACGTATATGATCGCCATCATACTGCTGGTAGTCAAGCAAGAATCCTATGGGCTCTATCATCATGCAATAGTGAACTAAAGCATGTATACGATGATAAAGACAAACCAGATAGCATACTATCATCTCGAGCAAGACTGTCATATCGGTATAGGTTCTGCCTCAATCATTGCAATCACGTACCGGCGATCCAATAATTGACTTTGAGGGCATTATCTCCAACAATCTCCCACTTGCACTTAAGGCTAATTATTGCGATGTTACATAATCACAGCCCGTGTGATACCGAACATCCAATTCCTCTACTAATCAGTTTCACAAAGCTCGTTTGTAAAACTCTTGTGTTCGAGAAATAGCCTTAGCGAGTGGATCCGCCTTGATGTTTCTTTCTGTATCTCTCTTAATCTCAATTTCGCGGAGAAAACCATCTCCCGAATCGAGTAATATCTGTCTTAGAATATGTCTGAATATCTGATGGGACCTAGTTCATAAATGAACTCCAAATCCAAACTTCTTAGACTGTATCGATAACTGAACCTAATCAGTATCCAGCACCATGCCTCCTACAGTATCCCCTTGGACCACCTGTCCATAATACTGTCCCTTGTCAGAGGGAAAACTATAACTCTGACAATCACTCTGTCATCCATGTCACCTTTGAAGCCTGGAATGATAACCGTCTCCCGAAGGAGGCTGCCGTTTATTAAATCCGTAGAACATTCACTTATATTCTAAAATTGCTTCCTCATATTTCTCCAGGATTGGATTAATATAAACTTATCGCATCTAGTGCAAAAATAATATCTGGTGTGGTACTTAACATCTCATGATTGACTCGATTGCCTAAGCAAGTGATCTGTCAATCATGCGCATCCCTCTCTCCTTTAGTCTCTGAGACACTTTTAGAGAGGGTGACTCCATCACCTGCAGGTACACCACCATGCCAGGAGTCATCTATTCTAAAAACTATTCGAATACTGTCACAGTACCCACATTGGGAAACTACCCAAATCTAGATCTAAAACTGTAGATCTAGTAACCAGAATGTCTAATATTATATCCATATCCTTTGTGGAGAAACAACCGTGTGACGACCACAGTACAACCGATCGTAGTATAGGAATTTTACTTCCTACTTTGTGTATGTCATCCAAATACCAGGACATCACATCCTACTACCTTCTTTGTAAGTCCATGCTACCTCTCCCGGTACTTTCGGGAAAGCGGAATTTGGTAAAAAACGATTTTCTTAAAGATGGTAACATGGACCTAAAACCCGGATCTTGGTTAAACATCTATCTAACATCCTAACTATGAGTTTTAGCTACTCGGTTAGGGGGTTATACCTTGCTTGTCTTGAACTCCTTCGTCTTCAAAGCTCCGATGGTGGTCCGATGGCTTCTTCTCGTCGTCTCCGTACGCCGAAGATAGATCCACCTGAAAGCTCCAACCTTTAGCTCCTTCTTCGTTCTTTGAAGAAACTAGTTCACTTGGTTTGCTAAACCTAGTGAACTAGAATGAGTAGAGAAGAAATAGAATGGGATTTTATCTATGGTTCTTGATTCTCAACTCATGAGACAAGAGAACCATAGATCAAGAGAGGGAGGAAGAGGTTGAGGGTGAGAGCAAAAATGGAGAGCTCAAGAACAAGAGAGAGAATGAGCAAGAAAGAATAATCCTCTCTTTTTCCTTTCACCCTCTCATAATCCAAAGTGATCATAACTCATCATATCAAAAAAGTCTTATGTGATGGTTTGAAGCAACCACAACACCATCATTTCATGCACTCATTTTACACAAATGAGCAAGTAAACAAAAGTCTTTGCCATGAAATGATGGCTATGGTTATCATGATGGTCAACTAGTCAAGCCTAGTCAACCGGTCAACAAGTCAACAAAAGTCAACAAGTCAACAAAGTCAACAAGTCAACAAAAGTCAACAAGTCAACAACCATATCACCATAATACTTAATTAATACAATAGTTAATCACATATCACATTCTCATTAGGGTTGAGCATAAAGTCAAATAGTCAACGGTCAACTGTCAACAACCCTAATGAGAATCCGCTGCCTCTGCCTCCCTGTCAACCGTGCATACACACCCGCATCCGCGTTCCGAGGAACACGAATGCAAACTGGATAAATCCAATCCCATAAGGTACACTAGGATCTGGCTTAAACCAAAGCCCGCTAGTGTAAACTGCCCGGACACTGTACGTGCACAAGTGCACGGATGTGACCGAACCCTGTCGCAAAACCATGCGACCTGTCGCAATACCATGCGACCTCTACTCTTTTGCCTAAAGGCGAAAAGCTTTCTGTGTGGGACTCTAAAGACTCGACACAACGCTGGCAGTGGGTTTAACCACAGACCGCAAGCGGCACTAGTTGTGCGTAACGGTCCCCAGGTAGTGCCGACAAGAAGACCGACGAGGCGAAACCCATCTGAACTCCTACTGAGCCTGAGTGTGACATTCTCCGTACAGTCCGGTCTGTTCGTCTGATACATCGCATGGCGGGCCTAGGGGGTGGTAAACGTCAGTCCCCCAATAGCGGTACAAGTCGTGCCGGAGCGAAGCCCAAAACACCCTGAGATAACACTGGAAACCTACCAGTATATCTCGTTTGCCCTGGCCAGGGACTACTCGTGTAATGGCTCTCCTAGACACAGCGCGATGTCAACCCCCAATACCGGGAGAGACGAATCCTGTCTAACCGTCACTGCCTCCAAGTGCTTCGGGACTGCACCCAACCACTACCTGTTTGCACGACTCCATTGAGCCGTGGTAGGGTAGTGATCAAAGTACAGTGGGAACACACTCGAGGCGGAGTGACAGTGTCAAGTCAGCGGACTAAGCTGTACTCATGTCACCTGGGAACTGATAACTGACGATAGGTATAGTACCAACTAGTCAGTTCCCGACGAGTCCTGTCCAGTGTACCCGTAACCTAACGAGCACCCGCATACTATCTCAAGTACGACGTACTGACGGCTGTGGGACAGACCGTCTCCCACACTGGGATGAGAAGCGCATGCGCTGGTCTACTCCGGAGTATCGATGCCCTGTCTCGATAGTCCTGCGACCAGGGACCTGCATAAGGATGTGCTTATAGATTACCCAGCCCCACTAGTGTGACGGCCATCACATCGCTGGTAATCAAGCAAAGATCCTAAGGGCTCTACTAATGTGTATAGGCGATATACAAAAATAAACACATGTACACATTGAAGTAGAAACAAACCAAGTAGCATACTACTATTTTGAGCAAGATTGTATATACAAGGTGAATATCCCAAGCATCCATTAAGTAATATACAAACTAGTATGATACAGTAATGGCCTCTAGGGCATATACACTAACAATCTCCCACTTGCACTAAGGCCATGTACTGGCGTATCGAAGACCTATCATCTCGATCAGCCGCTCGAACTGAGTCTGGGGCAGGGCCTTGGTGAATGGATCTGCAGTGTTATCTTCTGAAGCGACTCTCCGAACCTCGATCTCCTGGCGATCTACGATCTCCCTGATCAGGTGATACCGCCTTAAGATGTGCCTGGATTTCTGATGGGACCTGGGTTCCTTCGCTAAAGCTATAGCCCCGTTGTTGTCGCAATACAGAGGTATTGGATCAACAATGGACGGAACCACCTGAAGTTCTTTCAAGAACTTCCTCATCCAGACAGCTTCTTTTGCGGCATCAGATGCAGCGATGTATTCCGCTTCCATCGTCGAGTCTGCAACGGTTTCTTGTTTGGAACTCTTCCAACACACCGCCCCTCCATTGAGGGTAAAGACAAAACCCGACATGGACTTGGAATCATCCTTGTCACTCTGGAAGCTGGAGTCAGCAAAGGCCTCGATCTGGAGGTCTTTTCCGCCATACACCAAGAACATCTCCTTAGTCCTTCTCAGGTACTTGAGAATGTTCTTTACCGCTATCCAGTGTTTCTCCCCAGGGTTTGACTGATACCGGCTTACCACACTAAGTGCATAAGCTACATCCGGTCTGGTACACAACATCGCATACATTATAGAGCCTACCGCAGAAGCGTAGGGTATAATAGACATGCGATCCCTCTCCAAATCAGTCTTGGGAGACATCTCTTTAGAGAGGGTGATCCCGTGACAAGCCGGTAGGTTACCGCGCTTGGAATCTTCCATACTGAATCTCTTCAGTATGGTGTCGATGTACCTGGACTGTGAAAGTCCTAATATCCTCTTGGATCTGTCACGGTAGATCCGGATACCCAGAATGTACGAGGCATCACCCAGGTCTTTCATGGAGAACCTGTGTGACAAGAACCCTTTGACAGATTGTAGCATAGGAATGTCATTTCCTATTAAGAGAATGTCATCCATGTATAAAACGAGGAATACTACAGTTCTCGCTACAAATCTACTATAGATGCATGGTTCATCTGGATTTTTGATAAAGCCAAATTCTTTGACCGTCTCATCAAAGCAGATGTTCCAACTCCGCGATGCCTGCTTTAGTCCATAGATGGACTTAAGCAACTTGCACACCTTTCCGCTGCTCCCACTCTGAATGAAACCCTCTGGTTGGTCCATATAGACACACTCCTCTAAATTTCCATTTAGAAAAGCTGTCTTTACGTCCATTTGCCAGATCTCATAATCGTGGAAGGCAGCAATGGCAAGAAGGATCCGAATGGATTTCAGCATGGCTACTGGAGAAAAGGTTTCGTCATAGTCCAAGCCAGGTCTTTGACGAAAACCCTTTGCTACCAGCCTAGCTTTATAGGTCTCAACCTGTCCATCTACACCAATCTTCCTTTTGAAGATCCACTTGCATCCTACGGGTTTTACCCCGTCTGGAGCAATGTCCAACGTCCATACCTTGTTGGTGTACATGGACTCCATTTCGGTCCGCATTGCATCCAGCCATTTCACTGAGTCAACGCTCTGAACGGCCTGCTGGAAGCTAGTAGGCTCATCATAATCTATGATGCAATCCTCTCTATCCCCGTCTATGAGAAAACCGTAGTATCTCTCGGGCGGATGAGACTGCCTACTACTCCTGCGGAGCGGCGTAGGAATGTCCTGTTCTGTTGAACCCTCTGGTTCCACTAACCTTTCAGTAATAGTCTGTGGTTCTGGAATTTCTTCCAGTTCCACTGCGCTCCCACTATTTTCCTTTTCCAAGAACTGGTGTTCTAGGAAGTGGGCATTACGAGAAACAAGGACTTTTTGTTCCTCTGCGTAGTAGAAAAGATACCCCCTGGTGTTCTTTGGGTATCCCACAAACTTGCACAGTACTGAGCGTGCCTCGAGTTTGTCCGCATGCTGCTTTTTGACAAAAGCTGGACATCCCCAGATCTTCAGATATTGAAGATAGGGTTTCTTCCCACTCCACATTTCATATGGGGTGGTAGGCACAGTCTTAGTCGGAACTCGGTTCAAAAGGTATGCTGCTGATTCTAGCGCATATCCCCAGAATGATCGCGGTAACTCAGCGTTACTCATCATGGACCGCACCATATCCAATAGGGTGCGGTTCCGTCTCTCCGATACACCGTTATGTTGCGGGGTGTATGGAGGAGTAAGCTGAGAGAGAATTCCGTTCTCTTTTAAATAGTCCAGGAACTCGGCACTTAAGTATTCTCCACCTCGATCCGATCTTAGAATCTTAATACTTTTGCCGGTCTGTTTCTCTACTTCATTCTTATACTCCTGGAATTTTCCAAAGGCCTCGGACTTATGTTTCATTAAGAAGACATAACCGTACCTTGAGAAGTCATCCGTAAAAGTAATGAAGTAAGAATGTCCGCTTCGGGCATGTGTAGACATTGGACCGCACACGTCACTGTGTACGAGTCCCAAGAGCTCGCTCGCTCTTACTCCATGTCCAGTAAACGGAGTCTTTGTCATCTTTCCTTTGAGACAAGATTGACAAGTGGCATACGATTGATATTCGAACGCATTCAAATATCCTTCTGTATGTAACTTAGTCAACCTTCTCTCATTGATGTGACCCAATCTACAATGCCATAAGAAAGTCTGATTTATTTCTGGAGACTTTCTTTTGTGTGTATTCTGGACATTAAAAATCTGTGGTTGGTTTAACACGTATATACCATTACTCAATGTACCTGACCCAATCAGAACTTGATTAAGGTGAATGTTTACAACATTACTTACAAACGCAAATTCATAACCTTCTTTAGAAACTAAAGATACAGAAATGATATTACAAGTTGCGTTGGGTACAAAAAAGCAATTACGCAAAACCAAAACATGTCCATCTGACATTCCCAGGTGATAGTCCCCCACGGCTTTAGCATCCATGCTAGCTCCGTTCGCAACTCTGAGGGTCATGTCACCTGCCTTCAAAACCCTACGGTTTCTCAACGCCTGCAAAGAATTACAGATATGAGATCCTGATCCGGTATCCAATACCCAGGAAGTAGAGTTTATTGTAAGACAGTTTTCAATAACATACACACCTGAAGCTGAAGCTGCAACCTGCTTCAATTCCTGTGTTCTGGCCTTCCAGGCCCTGCAATCATTCTTCCAGTGTCCTTTCTTATGACAATAGAAGCATTCTTCCTTATCCACAAGCTTCCCCGCTATCTTTGTTGCTTTACCTTTTCCCTTCGTATCCACTTTACTAACACCGCCCCTTGGTTTGGCGGGGGCCTTCTTCTTCTTTCCCTTGGCTTTCGCCTTGGACCTAGAAGAAGATGATCCTCCTACAAACAAAGTGGATGTTTCCCTACCTTTCTGTAGGGTGCCCTCTGCGCTCCTCAGCATGTTGAGGAGCTCTGAAAGTTCAACCTCTTTTTCTTGTAAGTTGAAGTTCAGTATAAACTGGGCGTAAGTGGAAGGAAGGGACTGGAGAACTATATCCGTATATAGCTCACTCTCCAATGTGATCCCTAGGTCAGCGAGCTCCTCAATGTACCCGATCATCTTTAGCACGTGCTCGGCTACTGATGATCCGACGGCCATTCTTGTCGAAAATAACTTCTTCGACGCTTCGTATCTTACGATACGTGATTGCTCTCCATACAGTTCTTTTGTATGAAGCAATATGGACTCCATGTCCATATTCTCATGCCTCCTCTGATGTTCGTTGTCCATCGAGGCAAGCAGGAGGCATTTGGCCTTCGCGCTATCAATCTCCCAAGTCTTACGGATTTCCTTATCCGCGACGCTGGAAGTTGGACCAGGGACAGGGGGAGCTTTGGTGGTAAGAAGATACCCCAGCTTGTCGTAAGTGATTGCTATCTTGACATTCCTGAGCCAATCTTTGTAGTTTGGCCCTGTCAGTTTGTTTTTATCTAGGAGTAACTTAAGTCCAGTCATGTTGATTTGGTCGCTGCAATTAGGAGAGAGAAGAAGAAACACTCAGCATGATGCTCTTGCAAGTTTAGAGAGGTTTTTAGTTTGTCTAAACAGGATGGCTCCCACTGTTTCTCGAATCCCTCCTCAAACCATAAAGGAAGAATTAGTCAGGATCAATCCCACCGTACAATACTTGCTTAACCGTTCAGCCAGGCCGGTGTCGGTACTTCGAGGGAGGTTTTCCAACGCTTTCGCGAAGTTCCTTAATTAAAGAACCTCTTTTCCCTGGGGGCGTAGCCCCGCTAACACCTTTCTAGGCACCTACTAGGTTTATAGCATTGATCGTTAAGTGAGAAATTTCCCGAGGAGTAGCATATACTCACAGTAGGATCGGGATCCAAATATCATTGCGTGACGAAACTGAAGGAATCCTACCAGAATCATCACACTCCAAATGGTATGCAAATCTAGCAAGTTTCAGTACTTATGAAACTCCCGATGTGGATTTTTGCCCCATGCTCTTATGACCTTGGCGTGAGGTCAAAATGTCATAAGTCACATGTCAAGTTCGTCCCATCATTATCCAGGTTAATTTGAACCCACCCGTACATACCCTTGACGTAGGCCAAAATGGCAGTACGACTGTCTCAAACCAACGCATTCTATCTATGCAACAGATAAATATCCGGCAGCTACCAATCACTATGCCTTGGCGTGAGGTCAAAATACATAGCTTGAATACTACCGAATATTTAACTGAAATGATGGAGGGCTACGGATAGTTTTGGCAAAACCGTGAACGTAGTGAACTTGATTTGGTCGATGGAACGAGATAGCTTTTAAAAGGAGTGGCTCAAGCTCCGCATTTAAAAGTTGTTTTTTGAAAAGAACCGAGTGGTTTTTCGAAAGTGTTCCAACGACTTTAACTTGGTTTATTATCTTGCATTAGTTCTTTTAATGCGTGATATTCTTGCATTAGTTCTTTTAATGCGTCCCATCATTTAATCCTACCATTGCAGAAAACAACCAAAATATGACGTACGCTTATGCCATTCGCATTCGCCACGGGGCCCCGTCATTACCCGTTAGGTTACTTAACTAACGACAGAGCGGGGGCTGGGCTAGCGCGTCTGTAAAACATAAGCAACGCCTAAATAATATCATATATAGATATACTGCAATGATAAAACATTTCAGATCACAGATAAATACATTGGATATACTAGGAATCTGTAATTTGTACGAGCCTGTAACAAAAACAGATTACACGGTCGCGGTGAATAGCCAAAACCCCACCCAAGACCCCTACGGGTGCGGCAAACTACCCGCCAAGTACCCGAAGCGTAGTAACCTCCCTCATCTCCTATGAGTAGGCCACTCGACACTTCGGCATACCCGGTAGTTTGTGCACCACCTCCATGGGTCTATCCTAGGAGCAAAAACAGTAAAAAGAAATTATACAATGACGGCTACAACCCCGACCCGGTTGTGCGGCCATACAAATAATTATTACATCAATTTACAAATTTACATGAATTGCAAGAAAAGAAAACTCTCGTCTCACAACCCCCGGCTATTCACCCGCGACAATCCAACATATTTATATACACATTCCAGCACATTACAGATCACAGATTTGTATAACCCCCACTAATCGACATATAGCGATTAGTAGACGTTCAATACAAATATCACATTACAGAAAAACCCGTTAGCTCAAGTCTTTTAGAACTTCGATCAAAAATACGGATTTTCGGGACCCCAAAATGAAATTTTCGTTCTGGAAAATCTGGGTTGAAAATATATATGCTAAAAATCCCAAAATACCCCCACAAGTAAACTGCAAAAGAGAAAACCCCTGACCGAGTCAACTCGGCCGCGCTTCCGCGGCGGGAGCTTGCTCCCGCCGCGGAAGCGCGGCGCTTTGACCAAGTGAGGGGCCCAAAATTTTGCAGATTCTTTTAAAAAGCCTGAGCCGATTTTAGGTGTATTTTAAAAAGGTTTTCCAGCACTTTTAAAATCGACAGAAAGTTTAAAATTCCGGGGTTTGTTTCGGGACTTTTTCGTTGATCGATCTTCTAGTTACTTGCTAACATGCTAGATAGAGTTTAACTAGGCTCTGATACCACTGTAAGTCCATGCTACCTCTCCCGGTACTTTCGGGAAAGCGGAATTTGGTAAAAAACGATTTTCTTAAAGATGGTAACATGGACCTAAAACCCGGATCTTGGTTAAACATCTATCTAACATCCTAACTATGAGTTTTAGCTACTCGGTTAGGGGGTTATACCTTGCTTGTCTTGAACTCCTTCGTCTTCAAAGCTCCGATGGTGGTCCGATGGCTTCTTCTCGTCGTCTCCATACGCCGAAGATAGATCCACCTGAAAGCTCCAACCTTTAGCTCCTTCTTCGTTCTTTGAAGAAACTAGTTCACTTGGTTTGCTAAACCTAGTGAACTAGAATGAGTAGAGAAGAAATAGAATGGGATTTTATCTATGGTTCTTGATTCTCAACTCATGAGACAAGAGAACCATAGATCAAGAGAGGGAGGAAGAGGTTGAGGGTGAGAGCAAAAATGGAGAGCTCAAGAACAAGAGAGAGAATGAGCAAGAAAGAATAATCCTCTCTTTTTCCTTTCACCCTCTCATAATCCAAAGTGATCATAACTCATCATATCAAAAAAGTCTTATGTGATGGTTTGAAGCAACCACAACACCATCATTTCATGCACTCATTTTACACAAATGAGCAAGTAAACAAAAGTCTTTGCCATGAAATGATGGCTATGGTTATCATGATGGTCAACTAGTCAAGCCTAGTCAACCGGTCAACAAGTCAACAAAAGTCAACAAGTCAACAAAGTCAACAAGTCAACAAAAGTCAACAAGTCAACAACCATATCACCATAATACTTAATTAATACAATAGTTAATCACATATCACATTCTCATTAGGGTTGAGCATAAAGTCAAATAGTCAACGGTCAACTGTCAACAACCCTAATGAGAATCCGCTGCCTCTGCCTCCCTGTCAACCGTGCATACACACCCGCATCCGCGTTCCGAGGAACACGAATGCAAACTGGATAAATCCAATCCCATAAGGTACACTAGGATCTGGCTTAAACCAAAGCCCGCTAGTATAAACTGCCCGGACACTGTACGTGCACAAGTGCACGGATGTGATCGAACCCTGTCGCAAAACCATGCGACCTGTCGCAATACCATGCGACCTCTACTCTTTTGCCTAAAGGCGAAAAGCTTTCTGTGTGGGACTCTAAAGACTCGACACTACGCTGGCAGTGGGTTTAACCACAGACCGCAAGCGGCACTAGCTGTGCGTAACGGTCCCCAGGTAGTGCCGACAAGAAGACCGACGAGGCGAAACCCATCTGAACTCCTACTGAGCCTGAGTGTGACATTCTCCGTACAGTCCGGTCTGTTCGTCTGATATATCGCATGGCGGGCCTAGGGGGTAGTAAACGTCAGTCCCCCAATAGCGGTACAAGTCGTGCCGGAGCGAAGCCCAAAACACCCTGAGATAACACTGGAAACCTACCAGTATATCTCGTTTGCCCTGGCCAGGGACTACTCGTGTAATGGCTCTCCTAGACACAGCGCGATGTCAACCCCCAATACCGGGAGAGACGAATCCTGTCTAACCGTCACTGCCTCCAAGTGCTTCGGGACTGCACCCAACCACTACCTGTTTGCACGACTCCATTGAGCCGTGGTAGGGTAGTGATCAAAGTACAGTGGGAACACACTCGAGGCGGAGTGACAGTGTCAAGTCAGCGGACTAAGCTGTACTCATGTCACCTGGGAACTGATAACTGACGATAGGTATAGTACCAACTAGTCAGTTCCCGACGAGTCCTGTCCAGTGTACCCGTAACCTAACGAGCACCCGCATACTATCTCAAGTACGACGTACTGACGGCTGTGGGACAGACCGTCTCCCACACTGGGATGAGAAGCGCATGCGCTGGTCTACTCCGGAGTGTCGATGCCCTGTCTCGATAGTCCTGCGACCAGGGACCTGCATAAGGATGTGCTTATAGATTACCCAGCCCCACTAGTGTGACGGCCATCACATCGCTGGTAATCAAGCAAAGATCCTAAGGGCTCTACTAATGTGTATAGGCGATATACACAAATAAGCACATGTACACATTGAAGTAGAAACAAACCAAGTAGCATACTACTATTTTGAGCAAGATTGTATATACAAGGTGAATATCCCAAGCATCCATTAAGTAATATACAAGCTAGTATGATACAGTAATGACCTCTAGGGCATATACACTAACATTCTTAACAGATCTATTCCCTATTCTGATAAAGTCAAACCTATGACTGTCACATCAAAATTAGATGATCTTCTTTCCGCCATAACTACTGAAGTCTATAAATAGACATAAGCAACTTGCCCACTATACTTCCGCTGCTCCCATTGACTACGATAACCCTCTGGCAGAATAATATCTACGTATGCTTCTAAAGCTAGTTTAGAACGACGTTATACTTATCCTCTTGCCGGGTCTCATAGTCTGGAACAACAGTACTGTCAAGTCTAGGTAAACAAGAACCTCCCTGTCACCGTCCTTGAGGCTACCGGAGTACCTGTCGGGTGTCTGAGGTTACCCACCATGTCTGCGGAGTGGCTATTGGAATGTCAAGCCTGATTGAATATATAGGTCCTATTAAATTTTCCGTAATCTTTTGCGGTTCTGGAATCTCTTCCAGTTCTACCATACTCCCACTACTGTTTTCTAAAAAAATCAATTTTATTAAAACTGTGGCGAGTCAAGAACAATATCATTATTGATCTTCCAGATGGTAGAAATGTCAACCCTCGTCAAAGCCAGGGTCAACCCACAAACTGCCATTACAGAAACGTGCCTAGAGTTATCCAGTGTCTGGTTTTAAGCATAAGCTGGACAACTCCCCGTACCTTAACATCATTAAGATATGAGCCATTCTATATCCAATATAGAAACAGAAGCACTAATTTAATTGGAACCAGATTCTAATCTTGCAGCTGTCTCCTGTGCATATCTACTTAATGGAGAGAGGCTACTCATCATTACTCAACTTAGGAATCCATCCAATTATGAGTAACCTGAAAGAGAAACAAGTTTCTCAAAGCCATTACTATCATCTGAATACCAATCACAAGAATCTACATCTTCGATCTCTTTGAAGAATCCCGATACTTGCGATACCTGGTTCTCTACTTTATTCTTATACCCACAACTTCTCAAAACTTAGACATTGTATTTCTGCGAAACACTTATCTAAAAACTAGAGAAGTCTCAAGTAAACAGAACATAGTACGAGGACCTACCCTTTTGTCCTGACGGATATTGGACAACATACAATACTCTGTATAAGTCCGCTGAGTTGAATAACTCAAAAACCTGTGCATCGTAGGTTGAAAACTGCACCTAGGAGATTTTCTCAAATATCACTAATTACAACGAATTCCGATATAACGAGGATGATCACCTAATTCCCAATAACTTACTCCCGCTCATCATCTGTAAAACCTTACAGATATGAGAATGTAACCTGGTAAATACATACCCTGGAGTAAGTATATAATCGGGAAATCAGTTTTCCTTTAACAATGCGCAGTGAAACTGAAACATGAAAATGTTTCATAGGGGTATTCTGGTATTCTTAGTAATGCCTCTTCCATAATCCAATTCATGACTGTAACCGTATATTTCTTTGCCATCTCTCCAAATCCCTTTATTTGTCTTTAGTCGTTACCTTCTGTACACCATTGTTAGGCTAAATGGTTTTCTTCATCCCTACCGTTCGGCACCAGCCTATGGTTTGGAAGAAGACTATCCAGTAAGCATAACAGGTATACCCTCTTAAACCAAGGAGTACTCTCAACTTGAGAGAAGGTGATGATAAAAGACAATCTGAATAATACCTTATTCTATTTCTCCCGAAATTGGGAAAAAACAAAGGTGAAATAGGAGTGGCGATGAAGCATGCGGTTTGGTCGTGAATGATAACAGTCGCAATTTACTTTGCTCTCTTTCTAATTCCTTTATCTTGTCTTTACATATTACCTTCTGCACACCGTACTTAGGCTAATTGGTTTTCTTCATTCCCTACCTTTCGGCACCTGCCTATGGATTGGAATAAGACTATCCAATAAGCGCAATAGGTGTACTCTCCTAAACTAAGGAGCCCTCACAACCTGAGAGAAGGTGATAACAAAACACAACTGCATAAACCAATTCTATTTCTCCTGAACCTGGATCCATCCTCGAAGAAGTACCTTCGAGTTCGTATATAACCATACGATGGATCTATCCAATGGAAGTGGATGTTTGTAGTAATACGGGGTGTTCTGAGAAATACAAAGGGTAAAAGAAGGAGCGGCAATGACTTATGCAACTTTGGACAATCCAAAAGTCAGTATTTTAAGAAAGTTCGGTCAACTTGGTCACTGAGTCATAGTCTAGGGTCGGTCAAAGGTCGCTGCCAAAAAGAGAGAGAGAAAAGAAACACTCTGCGTGCACTCTAACCTAGATCAGAATGGTTATCACTTTATCTAATCAGGAAACCTCCCACTGTAATCTTAAATTCTCCTCCAAACCTGAAAGAAGAATTAGTCGGGATCACCCGAAGAGTGAACTAACTCATCAGTGAGAATCAAGATCTAACTATCATCTCATGATAACTTGATGGAAGCCACTCAAGTTATCACACTTCAGAAGGTATGCGCATATCTGGCAAGTTTCAGTATGTTTGAAACTCCCGATGTGATTTTTGCCCCATACTCTTATGACCTTGACTAAGGGCCAAAATATCATAAGTCACATGTCAAGTTCTTCCCGTCATTATCCAGCTTGATTTGAACCCACCCGCACATGCCCTTGACTAAGGGCTAAGTATGACAGAACGACTGTCCCAAACCAACTCATCTATCTATGCAACAGATGAATACCCAGCAGCTACCAAACACTATGCCTTGACTAAGGGTCAAAATACATAGCTTGAATACTACTGAATATCCAAAAGAAATGACGGAGGGCGACGACTGGTTTTTGGTGAAAAACCTTTAACGTAATGAACTTGATATCGCTGAAGGAACCTGATAGCTTTTTATAAAATATAGTGACAAAAACGTTTTGCTAAGGAGGTCACTCCCGGTGAAGGGATCTCGGCTCTTTCCTCGTGGAATGAGCTGCAGGATATTCCATCTGATTACCGCGATGCAAAGTAACTTGTAATCGACTATATTAAAGTTACTACCCTGACATAAACTTCTGTCCAAGGGGTTTTTCCCGGTGAAGGGATATCAGCCCTTGCCTCGTCGAATGAGGTGCAGGATATTCTGACTGAATATCGCTATGCAAAACAAAAGGAAACATCTTTATAATAACACTTTTTAAAATTTGTTCCAACAACATCAAATATAGGTTTGTTTTATCTTTGCATTGATAAGAATCAATGCAGTCCCATCAATCAATCACACCAGAAAAGAACGAAAATATAATGTACGTACATGCCATCCGCATTCGCCGCTGGGTCCCGTCATCACCCGTTAGGTTACTTAACTAACGACAGAGCGGGGGCTGGACTAGCACGGGTGTGAAACATATACAACATCTAATAGTATATATACCAATATACAATAATCGCTCCAGGCGTGATAATATGCAACATTACAGAAAAGTAATAAGCATCATAGAACAATACGCCAAATGCGGAACAAAAAATTTTTACAAACTGGCGCTATTGTGTACCGTAACCCGGATCTGCCATTAAAGCTAAACTAACAAATTACAAAGTGGGTAGAAGTGTTATACCGAATGATCCGAGTCCTTCGGTGTTCAACCATTATCCCACGCTTTGTTGCGGCTGCTCCGATCTCCTGAATCTCCAGTCTTCTCGTCCAGGTGGCACCACGTCAACGGATCTTTAAACGGGCTCCCGCCTCTGAACCACGGCAACTCGGTCGTCAAGTTTGCCAAAAGAGATCACCAACATGAAGTAGAGAATGAGTAGAACACTTTGTCTCCTTACGTCCAAGGCTATGGACGAACGGTTAATGAAGTTGCCAATTGGAATCGGGTAAATGAGAGAATGAACTTATGAAATTTCCATGAGGAAAATTTCATATACTTTATCAAATCAACAACCATATCATCCCACCAAGGGGTAGCCGGCTATAAAAGGAGAGGAGGGAGGTGAGTGTAGGAGCTAGGAGGTGACCACAAGATTATATGAGAGGATGAATCACCATGACACCTAGTGTGAACTCAATGAATGAAAACAATGAATCATAACACATAGTCATCATCTAATTAATACCCCATTAATGCACAAAGCCACCTCACCATCCTAGTCACCTCATCTAGATGCTTCTAGAACCTTCCACACCCATCTCAAGAAAAGATAAATCCGTATTTAACCGACTGTCAAATACGGCTGATAGAAAACTGGAAACTGGAAACTTCCAAAAGTAATCCTGAAACGAATTTCAGGATAACCCCGTATCAGTATAAACATACCCGCATTTGTATTACGACCGAATACAAATGCAACTGAGACAAAGATATTATATCTACACAGTATAATACTGGGTTCCGGCTTAAACCAAAGCCTACAGTATTATCTGCCCGAAAATAGACACGTGAGAAAACGCACGTGCATTTTCTGAACCTTGCCATAAACCCATACGGCCTCTACAATGTTTCGCCCGAACTTGGGAAAGTGCCTGTGGGGGACTCTAATGACTCATCAACACACTGGTACTGGGTATAACCCCTAGCACGTCAGAGGTACAAGCTGTACGTAACGGTTTGCCTATGTATTGATTGGAAGGGAAGCTGACGAGCGAACCATTCATAAACCCTACTGAGCCTGACAGTGGCAATGTATATACAGTCCGGTCCGTTCGTCTAAAGAGTATCGCATATCGAGTTTAGGGGGGTGGATAAAGTCAGACCCCTAATAACGCGATAAATCTTATTGGTATGAAGCCCATCACCATCTGAGAAACTACTGATCCAAATCAGTAATTCTCCACTACCTTGGCCAAGGATTTCTAGTGATGGCCACCCGTGCACTGCGTGACATCAACCCCCAATACCGGGAGAGACGAATCCCCGACGATCGCTCACTGCCTCCATGTGGCTCGGGACTGTACCCAAAAAAGACCTGTTTGCACGACTCCTTTGAGCCGTGGTAGGGTAGAAATCAAAGCACAGTGGGAACTCACACGAGACAAATGACGATCTCAGGTCGACAAACTAACCTGTACACATGTCACCAGGGAACTGCTATCTGACGATATATATAATACCAACTAGCATGTTCCCGGCGAGTCCTGTCCGGTGTACTCATAACCCAATGAGCACCTGTATACATCTTAGGTGATCCAACTAACACCAGTGGCTTGTGAGACCGGCCACCACCCCTCGTCGGGGTCTCGACTGTACACACTAGTCTACTCTGTAGTATCGATGCCCTGTCTCGAAACTCCTACGACTAGGGACACTTTAAGGATGTGCTTACAGACCCCAGCTCCCACGTATATGATCGCCATCATACTGCTGGTACTCAAGCAAGAATCCTATGGGCTCTATCATCATGCAATAGTGAACTAAAGCATGTATACGATGATAAAGACAAACCAGATAGCATACTATCATCTCGAGAAAGACTGTCATATCGGTATAGGTCCTGCCTCATTCATTGCAATCATGTACCGGCGATCCAATAATTGACTTTGAGGGCACTATCTCCAACACGGTCAAGTCAAGTCAAGTATACACGTGTGAATTTGATGTTTGAATTCAAGTATTCATGTTCATGATCAAGTATTCGTGTTTGATTCTAAATTCAGGTTTGAGGTTGGACTCAGACTGAGTCAGACACATGTAAACCAATTTAACTCTTAAATTCTTAGGTTCGGGAATTATCGGCAACTACTGCATATGGATGGCAGGATTTGTATCTTTTTTCAAGACAATTGCCATTGGTAACTCTGTTATTTATCTAACCTGAATAGGCAAGCACTCACTTTTTCCGACTCCCTGGGGTTCAAGAGAATTGATCCCCCTTAAAACTATATTTACTAAAGTTCTTAAAATATTATTTTGTATATCTCGAGGGGTTTTTATAAAAAATATTTTTTATATAGGTTAAAAATAAAACCTTTAGGGTGATTTATATTACTTAGCCTTTTCATGTGCATGTGTTTTAATTATTGGGGTATTTTATTGATAAATACTTGGCTTTAACAAGCTTATGGTATTTTATTGAAAACTAGTCCTTTTTAGTAATTTGTTGGTATTTTATTGACATTTTTTAATCTTTTATTTTTAGAAAAATATAGTTTCATAATATAATGAAAATATGGATTTATAATTGTAAATAATTTTAATTTAAAAAATAGTTTTATTTAGAAAATTTGTTTTTCTTAAAAACCGTATTTATATCTTTTCGAGATCGAATACTCCGCGGGGAGTGCTGCATCTCACTCTATTATTCTCAGGATGTGCGATAATCCATACTATCCCACTAGTAAAATAGGGGGTTGCCCCTACGGATGGGATTATCCGTTGGGGCAGATTTTACTTGGCCCTACGGATTAATCCGTAGGGCTAAAGGGTTGCCCCTACGGGCACTGACTTTCAAGAATAAAAAATTTAATTCTTAATTTGGTGTTTGCCCCTACGGTGGCGCAAACAAAGGACCTACGGATATATCCGTAGGGGCAAGTAAATATCGATTTAAAACAAATCCAGATCGAAAAGCCTACGCTCATTTTCTCTCTCTCCCTCAAACGCGCGCGAAAAACCCTAAATCGCCACCGTCGCGTCGCCACCGTCGCCGGCCGTCGTCGCCACCGTCGTCGCCACCGCCGATTTCGTCGCCATCCTCGTCGCCACCGCCAGTTTCGTCGCCACCGTCGTCGCCACCGCCGGTTTCTTCGCCAATTCGACGCCGTCGTCGCCACCGCCCGTTCAGGTATAAATCTCGAGGTAAATTAAAGCATTTTTGGATTATTCATGGCTGGGTCTGGGTTGCGCGGGCGAGAGTTGGGTTTGGGCAGGGGCGCGGTGGCGGTCGGGGTCGGGGTCGGGGTCGGGGTCGGGGTAGGGTTAGGGTTGGGGTTCGGCTGCTGCTGTGGTGGGGCTGGGGTTAGGGTTACGGTGGGGCTGGGGTTAGGGTTACTGTAGGGCTGGGGTAGGGTTACGATGGGCTGGGGTTAGGGTTGGGGCTAGGGTTAGGGTTACTGTGGGGCTGGGGTAGGGTTACGGTGGGCTGGGGTTAGGGTTGGGGCTAGGGTTAGGGTTACTGTGGGGCTGGGGTTAGGGTTATGAGAGGCATGTCAGCATATTTATGTGTAATAATTGAGAGGATCAAGCTAAGTTCTATGCAAGCAGTCCCTCAGAATACATAGAAAGCTAGCCTTACATTTTAAATTAACATATTCCATAGTTGTCTTAATCGTAAGGCAGATACCCATATTGTGTAAGAGCTGACATTAATACAACCATAGGGAGCTGACTGATTACATCTCATGTGGCATTAAAATCTATAAATGGACATACGAGATAATGCAAAGAAAGAGCAATAGATCAAGACTCAATCAACTTTCCTATGCTTTATGATTTTAGCGGATAGCTCAAGTTTAGTTTCAACTTTATATTCTTATTTTTCTCTCTTTTTTCTTTAGTGCTTCTTCCTCCATTTCTTTGAAGAGTCTCTCACAGCGAAATACACTCCATTTTTTCTTAATGGGATAGAATCCTACCCCCGACAGCCGGAACACATACATACAAACGCATAATTAGAGAGCGACTCGAGATGTTCGGGTTAAAACCAATATATGATACTCGATGATGATATGAAACTTTCATATTCCCATCGATACCCGTATATGAAACTAAAACGCCACTTAGTCCCCGTCTATCGGTTAACATACGTGCGATGCTCGTCGTGACCTAGAACTATACGAAGGTTGTTAAATATCGGACAGTATAGCTCGATACTAACAACCGTCGTATAGTCTGCGCGACAAGAAAATTCAATCGTATGGTAACCCATAGATTTGTCCCGTGTGGACAAGTTAAGAATGTATAAAGCAAACGCCTTCATTCACTTGTGTTTTCATCCGTTTCGAGATATTTCGTCGGTACCTTTCCGCTGGTTCTCCGTGTACAAAGATAGATTAGATGTTCATTTCAACGTTGTTTCACAGCTTTGAAATGATTATCTATTCTATTACAGTGTACTCGGAGAACAGCGGGGAGGTGCTGCCGAAATTTACTCGAAACGGTTGAAAGCACAAGTGATGGGCGTTCGCTCTATACATTCTTAATGGGATAGAAGCCTACCCCCGACAGCCGGAACACATACATACAAACGCATAATCAGAGAGCGACTCGAGATGTTCGGGTTAAAACCAATATATGATACTCGATGATGATATGATACCTTCATATTCCCATCGATACCCGTATATGAAACTAAAGCGCCACTTAGTCCCCGTCTATCGGTTAACATACGTGCGATGCTCGTCGTGACCTAGAACTATACGAAGGTTGTTAAATATCGGACAGTATAGCTCGATACTAACAACTGTCGTATAGTCTGCGCGACGAGAAAATTCAATCGTATGGTAACCCATAGATTTGTCCCGTGTGGACAAGTTAAGAATGTATAAAGCAAACGCCTTCATTCACTTGTGTTTTCATCCGTTTCGAGATATTTCGTCGGTACCTTTCCGCTGGTTCTCCGTGTACAAAGATAGATTAGATGTTCATTTCAACGTTGTTTCACAGCTTTGAAATGATTATCTATTCTATTACAGTGTACTCGGAGAACAGCGGGGAGGTGCTGCCGAAATTTACTCGAAACGGTTGAAAGCACAAGTGATGGGCGTTCGCTCTATACATTCTTAATGGGATAGAAGCCTACCCCCGACAGCCGGAACACATACATACAAACGCATAATCAGAGAGCGACTCGAGATGTTCGGGTTAAAACCAATATATGATACTCGATGATGATATGATACCTTCATATTCCCATCGATACCCGTATATGAAACTAAAGCGCCACTTAGTCCCCGTCTATCGGTTAACATACGTGCGATGCTCGTCGTGACCTAGAACTATACGAAGGTTGTTAAATATCGGACAGTATAGCTCGATACTAACAACCGTCGTATAGTCTGCGCGACGAGAAAATTCAATCGTATGGTAACCCATAGATTTGTCCCGTGTGGACAAGTTAAGAATGTATAAAGCAAACGCCTTCATTCACTTGTGTTTTCATCCGTTTCGAGATATTTCGTCGGTACCTTTCCGCTGGTTCTCCATGTACAAAGATAGATTAGATGTTCATTTCAACGTTGTTTCACAGCTTTGAAATGATTATCTATTCTATTACAGTGTACTCGGAGAACAGCGGGGAGGTGCTGCCGAAATTTACTCGAAACGGTTGAAAGCACAAGTGATGGGCGTTCGCTCTATACATTCTTAATGGGATAGAAGCCTACCCCCGACAGCCGGAACACATACATACAAACGCATAATCAGAGAGCGACTCGAGATGTTCGGGTTAAAACCAATATATGATACTCGATGATGATATGATACCTTCATATTCCCATCGATACCCGTATATGAAACTAAAGCGCCACTTAGTCCCCGTCTATCGGTTAACATACGTGCGATGCTCGTCGTGACCTAGAACTATACGAAGGTTGTTAAATATCGGACAGTATAGCTCGATACTAACAACCGTCGTATAGTCTGCGCGACGAGAAAATTCAATCGTATGGTAACCCATAGATTTGTCCCGTGTGGACAAGTTAAGAATGTATAAAGCAAACGCCTTCATTCACTTGTGTTTTCATCCGTTTCGAGATATTTCGTCGGTACCTTTCCGCTGGTTCTCCGTGTACAAAGATAGATTAGATGTTCATTTCAACGTTGTTTCACAGCTTTGAAATGATTATCTATTCTATTACAGTGTACTCGGAGAACAGCGGGGAGGTGCTGCCGAAATTTACTCGAAACGGTTGAAAGCACAAGTGATGGGCGTTCGCTCTATACATTCTTAATGGGATAGAAGCCTACCCCCGACAGCCGGAACACATACATACAAACGCATAATCAGAGAGCGACTCGAGATGTTCGGGTTAAAACCAATATATGATAATATGAAACCTTCATATTCCCATCGATACCCATATATGAAACTAATTAAAAGCGCCACTTAGTCCCCGTCTATCGGTCAACATAACGTGCGATAATTTATTCTTTTCAACGACAAACGCACACACAAAGCATCTACATGGATTTTCTCCTTTGTCAGTAACTATCCCGTTCTTATATTTCTCAATATAGTCAGCATAACCTACAATTTATATGTTATTCAGTCTAACATGGCCCATGAGTACGTCAGAGTTAAGGACTGGATGTATGTGGATTGGAAACAACGTATGCAACCTACGTTTGTCGCAGGGGTTGCTGCTTTCCTTGAATTTGCACGAGCACATAATAAGATCATATTAGAGAAGATTCTCTGTCCGTGCGATAGATGTGGCAATAAGTACTGGCAGAAGGTAGAATTGGCAGAGCTTCATATTGTAAAACATGGGTTTACTAGACTTTATTCAATTTGGAAATATCACGGGGAAGGAGAAGAATGCAGTACTGCGGTAGAAGAAGGAGAACACGATAATGCGGCAGGAGAAGAAGAAGAATTCGGTAATACGGCAGGATACGGAAATTTATTTCCATCAGAAGAAATGGAGGATATGGTAGAGGCTGCCCTAGGTGAATCTATTCGTACCGAAGATGACATTCCTTCCGGTCAAGGACCGCGTGCGGATAAATATGAAAATTTCATGAATGATGCTAGGAAACCAGTTTATGAGAATGCGAAGTATTCCACCCTCTCATGGTTCGTCCAACTTTTCCAAATTAAGTGCCTAAATGGATGGAGCAACAAGTCATTCACAATGCTTCTTTCGTTCTTGAAAGATTCTATGCCTCCGGGAAATAATGTGCCCGAAAGCTGGTACGAAGCCCAGAAAATGATGTCTGATTTGGGTCTAAAGTGCGAGAAGATTCAAGCATGTCCTAAAAATTGCGTGTTGTACCGGAAAGAGAATTCAGATTTGAAAGAGTGTCCAACATGCGGAGAGGCCAGGTATAAGCTGAAAGATTCTGATAAGAAGCCTGATATACCTGTGAAGATAGCATGATATTTTTCCATAACACAGAGGCTACAGAGGCTATTCAGGTGCAAGAAAACAGCCGAGGCAATGATTTGGCATCATCGTGCTCCTCCAAGCGAAAATGGAAAAATGAGCCATCCAAGAGATTCACCGGCATGGAAGGATTTCGATAGGAGGCACACAATATTCAGTAGCGATCCCCGCAATGTCCGGCTCGGACTGGCTGCCGATGGCTTCTGCCCATTCAACTATATGGCTGGAAGTCACAGTACATGGCCCGTTGTAATGATAATTTATAATCTGTCGCCTTGGTTGGCTATGGACCAATCATACTTTATGATGCCTCTTCTTATCGACGGACCAAACTCACCAGGGAACAATATCGACGTCTATCTCCGACCTCTGATTGAGGAGCTGAAAACTTTGTTTATTGATGGTGTAGAGACATATGATTCAAACACAAATACAACCTTCATACTGCGTGCGGCTTTAATGTGGACAATTAATGACTTTCCTGCATATGGAATGCTTTCAGGTTGGTCCGTACATGGTCACAAAGCATGTCCTCATTGCCATGAACACACAACATCAAAATTTTTGAATTTTAGCAGGAAGGTTTGTTATTGCGGCCATCGACGTTTTCTGCCTCCAGACCACCCCTACAGGTTAGACACGGTTCACTTTGATGGTCATCAGGAGCTTCTTGGGCCTCCATCCCCATTGTCCGGAGAGGACGTGACTGCTAAATGGGATGGTTACAATAACGTGACCTTCGGGATGGATCCGACGAGACAGGTCAAACCACAATATTGGAACAAGTTAAGCATTTTCTTCGAGCTTCCGTACTGGTCTACAAATTCAGTGCGTCATTGTCTGGACGTCATGCATATAGAGAAGGGAGTATCAGAGCACATACTTAACTTGCTTCTGTGTAAAGACGGGAAATTGAAAGACAACATGAATGCCCGGATGGATCTACAAGAGTGGGGAATAAGAAGTGAACTGCACCCTAAACCGGTAGCGGGTAAACCGGGCAAGTTTGTACTTCCCAATGCCGCTTATCATATGTCACAACCGGAGAAGAAAAGATTCCTGCAGGTGTTGCATGATTTGAAAGTCCCCACAGGTTTCTCAGGATCATTCAGCAAGAAAATAAAAATTGTGAAGGGCAAGATCGATGGGCTGAAAAGTCATGACCACCATGTTATCGTGGAGCACCTTCTTCCATTAGCCCTCAGGACTTCTCTCCCCGACTCGGTTGGTCTAGTAATCAACGACCTATGTTGTTTTTTCAGGGAGTTGTGTGCTAAAACGCTGGAGGTTGCGACGCTGGATAAACTACAAAATTCTATTGCGTTGATACTTTGCAAGTTTGAGCGTATTTTCCCACCGTCATTCTTCGATATCATAATACACTTGACGGTTCATCTTGCAATTAATATTACATTTTCATTTTCAATTTAATATTACAGATATTCATGCCTGTTTATGTCAAAATTACTTATATTGTCAATGTTTGATTGTCTAGTTGTTGGTCCTGCGTCCACATCTGGGACAGAGGCCACCCCCGCTCCTCCAGGTATGTTTATATATCATATAGTGCATGCATATTGATTTAGAACGTTATATTATTGATCTACACATTCTTTTTGCAATTACTTATCAAATCTATTTTTAATTGTCTAGTTGTTGGTCCTGCGTCCACATCTGGGACAGAGGCCACCCCCGCTCCTCCAGGTATGTTCATATATCATATAGTGTATGTATATTGATTTAGAATGCTATATCATAAATACACATTCCTTTTGCTCTTACTTAGCAATTTTTATTATTGTCTAGCTGTAGGTGGTGACACCACCGCACCTGCGGGTATGTTTATATGTCCTATAGTTCATGCATATTGATTTAGAACGTTATATTATTGATCTACACATTCTTTTTGCAATTACTTATAAAATCTATTTTTAATTGTCTAATTATAGGTGGTGCGTCCACACCTTCCACAGGGGCCACTCCTGCCGCTTCCGTACCCTCTGCATCGTCTGCAGGTTAGTATGAATAAATTTAAAATATTTATTTATTTTACATATGCTCTATAGAATAAATATGAACTTCATGGAGATTTAGCGTCGATGTTTATTTTATAGTTGGAGGGGATGCGTCCGGGTCCGGGACCCCGGTTGTTCCTCACCGGAGGAACTATCGTCCCGCTCGTGCTGCTGCTCGGGCCCAGGCTCGTGCGTTATTCACCGGAGGTATATATCACACTTGAATTTTTGTTTAACCTTGATTTCTTAATACAACTTTGTATTATTATTGATTGTCTTGATATTTCGTGCAGACGCAGGGCCTCTCCATCCCCAAAGGGGGACTCGAGGCCCGAATCAGTCCCATAGGCTGAGGCCTAATAGAGCTAGGGGGGAGGCAGCATTCCCCCTATTTTTTACCCTTGACTATCGCTATACCGGTCCTCATGCCGAGAGGTTCGGCCGGTATTTGGGGGACGAGAGCCGGATCGTGAAGAACTATCCACTTCACGTTGAGTGGGGCGAGCAGCACCAGCGCTCATTCGCCCTCTTCTTTGAACAGGCTCAGGTATGTATTAATATATATTTTCATTTGATCTATCCAATATATTTATTATTAACACTTGCAATCTAATAACAATGTTTTTTTTTGTATTTTCAGTTGGATTACGATTTTCAGCCTGTAGCCGACCCTGATCACTCGGGGAGGGTGCTCGACCTTCATGCTCTGTACAATGGCCTGATGAAGAACATGCAGGCCAAGGTCCGATACAACAGGAATGAGCTGAAGGCCGACTGCTACTCCCTATGGATAGCGACCCCCGAGGCAGAGAGAGCGGCCCTTCTATCTACTCCGGCGTTTGCGAGAGTCGACGTAGAGACATGGCCTCTATTGTGCGCTTATTTCGACTCCGAACGCAAACAAGTAGGTATTTTAAATTTAATTCATTATTTATGATATAATTTATTTCTTTGTGTTTCTTAATTAGAAAACTAAATGTTAATGCGTTGTGCAGAAACAGGCCGCTCAGAATACGGAGAACAGGAAGTCGGCGAAGAGGGGTCGCCCCACTTACACAGGCGGCTCGAGGAACATTACTCGAGCCATGGAGTTATCGGTAAATTAAGTGTTATTCTCTAATATTCTGCAATATTAAGAGTTATTCTCTAATATTTCTAATATTAAGAGTTACTTTCTAATATTGCAGACATCTCGGACCGTGGCGTCAGGTGGTACACCGAGCGTGCTGTCCGCATATCTTGCCGTCCACGGCACCTCGACAGATCCCGCCACGGGCGAGCTTCGATGTCCCGACGTCGCTACCCAAGAGTACTGCGTAAGTGTTAATATTTTTTCTACCCAAATTTGAAATTTTAGTTTTGGAAGGTTCAAGTTTAAATTTTATACTTATACTTTACTGCTTAATGTGGGTGTAGGAGCGGGTGGTTGAGCAGGCCCAGGCCTCGGGGATCGATTTTACCGGACAGAACGATCCGAGGCTGCTGACCCCAGTTCTGGACGCCGCACACGGAGGGCACCACGGAGGTTGGGAGAGAGGCCGGGGATTGGGCCCTAGCAGGGCCCATATGAGGTTAGACTCCACCCCGGCGGTTACTTCCTCCGTCTCCAGTGGCCGGCATGTCCATCAGGAACTGGATAGCTTGAGGGCCACCGTTCAGGAGTTGAAGGAGATGCTGGTATGTATACTACTTTATAGTAAAATATCATTTCATATTATATACATATCAACACAACCCTTATTAGTACGTAAGTCTGATTAATCATACATACATATGTAATTAAAATAAACAACGCTTTTCCAAACTAGATATCCAAACAGGGTTTCGAAATAACTTAATAATGAAACGAATTCGAATAATACACAGTTCTTAGACGCTTCTTACACACGTTATGTCCAGACGCGACAGGGTAGATCGGCCGAGCCTCCACATGCATCTCCTTCGGCTGCGGCTCCGCAAGCCACTACATCGGCTGCGGTTCCGCAGACAGCTCCTGTAGCTCCACCGCCCACTCAGACTCCCGCAGCCGCGGCTCCGCAAGCGACTACCTCGACGGCGGCTGCGCAGACCACGACGCCAGCTCCACATGCCGCTCAGACTCCTTTATTTGCAGTATTGGATAGTGTATTTACCGAGGAGCAGGCGCGCGTTATTCGAACGTTACTCGGAGGTGGAGCTGGACCGAACTAGGGTAGCTTTTTGGTTCTTATTTTTTGAAACATGTATTTATTTATATCACATTGTACTACATTTTGAAACGATATTGATATTGGTTTGAATTTATATCATATTCAGTTTTTGGGTTTCTTTTGTATATTATATATATGCGTGGGATGTGATTATGAATACTGCAATATATGATTTGATTGATGTATATAGTATTGTGCACAGGGCGGGAAAAAATCTAGCAGCCCTTTTTTAAAAAAAAATACAGAAAACATGTACCTACGGATTACTCCGTAGGTAAATATATTGCCCCTACGGAGTTATCCGTAGGGGCAAACTATCAGGAAACCTGATATTTTCCCACCTGATATCAGTACAGGGTGTTGGAGGTGCCCCTACGGATATATACGTAGGGGCCAATATATATCCCCTACGTATATATCCGTAGGGGCAAAATATCAGTTTCCCTGATATTTTCCCCCCGATCTCAGTGCATTGTGTTGGGAGTGGCCCCTACGGAAACACCCGTAGGGGCTACTTTATATCCCCTACGGCTGTATCCGTAGGGGACTAAATAGGACCTACGGATAAATCCGTAGGTATATACAATATATTCAAAAAAAAAATTAAATATATGATTTTATTACCCCTACGGGGTACTCCGTAGGGGCTATAGCACCTACTGAGTTATCCGTAGGGGCATAAATTTATCCGTAGGGCCAAGTTCAGGACCTCAACTTGCACCTGCGGCCTTTGCACCTACGGGGTGTTTTTTCGCACCTACGTATATATCCGTAGGGGCAGTAGGTTGCCCCTACCGATAAATCCGTAGGGGCAACCCTTATTTGTAGTAGTGTCCATTAGCGGGTCACATAACGAGGGTTGTAAATACATAATTGCAAAGGAATACAAAAACCGTTTTAAAAGATACCCGGTTTTTAAAATATTTGGTATTTTCTTGTAATGATTATTCTTTGAACCAAACATATATATAGAAATCATGCTATGAAAACAGTGGGGGGGGGGGTAGGTTGTTACCCCATGAAGTTTTCCTAAATTTATTATTTAAACATTTTGTCGAAAAGATGGGATATTAAAGTTCAAGATATTTTAATGAAAAAGTTATATTATGATTGTTTCACATGAGATTCTTAGTTAAACTTGATTCTAAATATTGATATTTAAGATTACAACTATAGTGGTAAACTTAGATTGATCAATATATAAAGGGAAAGGGAGTTTCTAGGGTTTAGAAAAAGATATCGATAATAACTCCACTTACCGATATAAGTTTTAAAATTGAATTTCAATGAGAAAGAGAGTTTGGGAAGGACTTACGTTTTGAATATCTCAAAGAAAGAGTTAGGAAGAAGAGGGAGGCTTCGTTACGTTGCAGGAGCTCCGGAATCGATTTCGATATTCGACGGAAGAAGCTTGCTCGCTTACTCCACTTTACTCCACTTACACTTAGGAACTTTTGATAGAGTTTTTGCTAGAATTTTCATAATAGTGAAGAGCTAGGGCATGGGGTAGTATTTATAGTGGAGAATTAGGGTTTAGGAATTAAAAATGTCGATAAAAAAGCATTAAAATGGTGTTAATTGGTGAAATGAAAGGTCTCTGTTTGATTGCAGGGAAATCAAACAGTGCAGAGCAGTTGAGGGGAGTTGAAGGGGTTTGTGTGCAGAACACAGAGCCAATTAGGCTCAATACTACTATCCCCGCCGGCCCTATGGGCATATCCATCAGTCGATCTTGAGGCAAATGCCTCGAGATTCGTGCCACCAGATAAATTCTATATTTAGACTATTTTGCACATGTTTGATTTTTATGAACTTTTCATTTCCCCGTGTATTGCACGTGCAACTTTTTGGGCTTCCAAAATGTTAAAAAGATAAATCAGAAAAATAATTGTGTCTGATGGGAATCGAATACACAGGCTACGTCAAAGCAGTGCAAAGGCTTTACTAGTGAGCTACAAGTTATTTCTTGGTTTTATTTAATAAAAGTGACTTATAACTCAAACTCAGGCTGTAATACTCTTTTCTTGTATATTAACAGGAAAATTTCTGTACAGAGATTTCAGAGTCGTTACATTCTACCCACCTTATAAAAATTCCATCCTCGAAATTTACATTTACATAGGGACTAATTTTCAAATAGGTAAGGGTATCTTGCACGCATATCTTCTTCTCGTTCCCAAGTTGGTTCTCCTGGCAAATCCTTTCTCCACATCACTTGGACTAAGTTTACTTCCGTGTTCTGCATATCTTCACCTTTCGGTCCAGCATCACAACTGATTGCTGCTCTCAGGTTAGGTCAGTCTGTACTGTGATCTCTGAGTGATCGACTATGTAGCTAGGGTTGCTCACATATCGTCATAGCTGGGATATGTGGAACACGTTGTGTACACCTTCCAATGAGGGTGGTAGTGCTAAACGGTATGCCACTTTTCCATCTCATTCGAGTATGTCGAACGGTCCTATGTATCTTAGACTGAGCTTACCCTTCTTGACAAATCGGATCACTCCTCTGTTTGGAGATATTAGGAAAACATGGTCTCCAGGTTAGAACTCCAGATGTCGACGCTTTGCATCTGCTTAATGCTTTGTCGGTCTTGGGCTATGCACATTCTTTCCTTGATCATGCGAACTACGTCCACAGTTGCCACGATCATCTTTTGTCCAAGGAGTTCATGATCTTCGACGTCGTCCCAGCTAAGCGATGAATGACACTTCCATCCGTAGAGCACTGTGAATGGTGCCATTTCAATGTTTGTCTGATAGCTATTGTTGTATGAAAACTCCACAAGGTGTCCCATGAACCTCTGAAGTCTAACGTATAGGCACTTAACATATCTTCCATAAACTGAATTGTTTGCTTGGATTGTCCGTCTATTTGTGGTTGATAAGCCGTGCTGAAATTCGGACTCGTTCCCAGACTAGCTTGCAGACTCTTCCAAAATTGAGATCGGAATCTTGTATCACGATCGGAGACGATGCAAACAGGTACTCCATGTTATTTCACGATCTCCTAGATGAGTTCATAGGTATCAAATATGGTACATCTTGAAGGTTTAAATCTTACTTTAGATTTATGCTTACCTCCATGTACTTCTTTGCTAACATCTCGGTTGACTGGACAACTCGAAATTGAATAAAGTGAGCCGACTTGGTGAGTCAATCCATAATAACCCATATTGCGTCGTTACCCTTCGTGCTGTGAGGAAGAGCGGTCATGAAGCCTATGGTAATGTGCTGCCATTTCCATTCTGGGAGTGATAACGGCTAAAGTAAACCGACAATTCTGTGATATTCAGCCTTCACTTGCTGACACACCAAACACTTGGCTACGCTCCTTGCTACTTCGCACTTCATTCCATGACACCAGTAGTGTTGTCGTAAATCTTTATACATCTTCGTACCACCGGGGTGTGTTAGTGTATATGCCCTAGAGGCCATTACTGTATCATACTAGTTTGTATATTACTTGATGGAAGCTTGGGATATTCACCTTGTATAAACAATCTTGCTCAATATAGTAGTATGCTACTTGGTTTGTTTCTACTTCAATGTGTACTTGTGTTTATTTCAGTATATCACTTATACGCATTAGTGGAGCCCTTAGGATCTTTGCTTGATTACCAGCGTTGTGATGGCAGTCACACTAGTGGGGGCTGGGTAATCTATAAGCACATCCTTATACAGGTCCCTAGTCGCAGGACTATCGAGACTGGGCATCGATACTCCGGAGTAGACTAGCGTATGCGCTTCTCATCCCAGTGTGGGAGATGGTCTGTCCCACAGCCATCAGTACGTCGTACTGGAGATAGTATACGGGTGCTCGTTGGGTTACGAGTACACTGGACAGGACTCGTCGGGAACTGACAGGTTGGTATTATACCTATCGTCAGTTATCAGTTCCCAGGTGACATGAGTACAGCTTAGTCCGCTGACTTGACACTGGCACTTCCCCTCGAGTGTGTTCCCACTGTACTTTGACTACTATCCTACCACGGCTCAAAGGAGTCGTGCAAACAGGTAGTGGTTGGGTGCAGTCCCGAAGCACTTGGAGGCAGTGACGGTTAGACAGGATTCGTCTCTCCCGGTATTGGGGGTTGACATCGCGCTGTGTCTAGGAGAGCCATTACACGAGTAGTCCCTGGCCAGGGCAAGCGAGATATACTGGTAGGCTTCCAGTGTTATCTCAGGGTGTTTTGGGCTTCACTCCGACACGACTTGTACCGCTATTAGGGGACTGACGTTTTACCGCCCCTAGGCCCGACATGCGATGTATCAGACGAACAGACCGGACTGTACGGAGACTGTCACATTCAGACTCAGTAGGAGTTCAGATGGGGTTTCACCTCGTCAGCCTTCTTGTCGGCATCTACCTGGGGACCGTTACGCACAGCTAGTGCCGCTTGCGGTCTGTGGTTAAACTCACTGCCAGCGTAGTGTCGAGTCTTTAGAGTCCCACACAGAGGGTATTCGCCTCTGGGCAAAACAGAGTAGAGGTCGCATGTTTTTGCGACAGGGTTCGTTCTCATCCGCGCACTTGTGCACGTTTGGAGTCCGGACGGATATTACTGGCTGGCTCTGGTTTGAGTCAGATACCGGTATATGTTTTGGGGTTGCTTTTATCTTTCAGTATTCATGTTCCTCGGAACAAGGATGCAGGTGTGTATGCACAGTTATTTGAGGAAGAGGAAGAGGACTTTCATTAGGGTTTCGGAACGGGTGCGTATGCACAGTTGACAGTCGTCTTTTTCCAAACCCTAATGGATTTATGTTATATCAATTAATAATATTAATAAAATGAAATTGTGTCATGGTTGGTTTTTTTATGTTGACTTGTTGACCATGGTTGACTTGTTGACCATGGTTGAAGTTTTGACCATCATCATTACAAATGAAAGATGCTCTTTGATTCTAGCAAATTCAATTAATGTTTGAAATGATAATGGTCATTCCTAAACTTTCCATCAACCTTTTTCATTTTCATTATTATTATTATTTGATAATTCTTTTGCTTTTTGTTATGGTTGCAAAAAGAAAAGAGCTCATTCTATCATTTTAGCTTCTCTCTCTTCACTTCATCTTCTTCTTCCTCTAGCAAAAGGAGAACCCTTCTCATGAGTTGAGAATCCTTCTCCTTAAAACAAAAGCACCCCTTGGACACTCTCTACTCACTCTAGGATCAAAGGATTAGCAAGCCGGAGATTCTAGTTCTCTCCAAGTTCGAGAAAGAGCCCGAAGGTTGAACCCTCAGGTGGATCCATCTTCGACGGAAGAAGGCGACGAGAAGAGAACCATCAACCTCTACAAGGTTTCCAGAAGAAGGAGTTCAAGTTTAGGTATAACCATCTTTCCGAGTAGCTAACTCTCTTTAGCTTGTTTGCTAGTTTAGTTTAGACACGATCCCGACCTTGTTTAGTCCATGTTGCCCCATGCGCCAAAAATTTGATTTTTATACCGTTTCCGCCTCCCCGTAAGAACCGGGGGTCGCAACGTGGACTTACAGTGGTATCAGAGCCTAACTAAACTTAAACTAGCTTGGTAGTAGAGTGTAACGAAGTTCGGAACCGAAAAAATCCAAAAACCAAACTTTTGCAAAACCCTAGTTTCTGTTAAAATTTTTTATGGTCAAAACAAGATTTGTTATACACCTAAATTCGGCTCAGGGTTTTGTGTGAACACCCAAGAAAAACGATCGCCTAATTCATTTAGATAGCCGCGGATCCGCGGCCTCACCTTTGCTTAGAGCCGCGGATCCGCCGCCGTTTGTATTCTTCTGGTGATCGGGTTTCATGCAGTGTGTCTCTGTGTTGGTTTTGGGATTTTTAAAATATATTATATGTGCCCAGATTTTCCAGAACAGAAATTTGCTTTTGGGGTCCTATAATTCCGTATTTTTTTCCGAACTTCACTGCACTTTGACTATGATGGTTATATCTGTGATGTTTGCATGTATTGAACGTCGGCTAATCGCTATAAGTCGATTAGTCGGGGTTATACATCTCTGTGATCTGTGTTTGATATTGGAATGTGTATATGAATATGTTGGACTGTCGCGGGTGAATAGCCGGGGTGGATGTGAGATGAGCTTTTGTTTTTCTTTCATTCATTTGTAAATGTAAATTGATGTAATAATATTATTTGTTTGGCCGCACAACCGGGTCGGGGTTGTAGCCGTCATTGTATAATTCTTTTTACTGTTTTTGCTCCTAGGATAGACCCATGGAGGGGTGCACAAACTACCGGGTACTTGGCGGGTGGTTTGCCGCACCCGTAGGGGTCTTGGGTGGGGTTTTTGCTATTCACCGCGACCGTGTAATCCGCTTTTCGTTGAAGGCTCGAACGGATTGCGGATTGCTAGTATATCCAATGTATTCATCTGTGATCTGTAATGTCTATCATTGCTTTATATTTAGGCGTTGCTTATGTTTTACAGCCGCGCTAGCCCAGCCCCCGCTCTGTCGTTAGTTAAGTAACCTAACGAGTGATGACGGGACCCCGTGGCGAATGCGAATGGCATAAGCGTACGTCATATTTTGGTTGTTTTCTGCAATGGTAGGATTAAATGATGGGACGCATTAAAAGAACTAATGCAAGAATATCACGCATTAAAAGAACTAATGCAAGATAATAAACCAAGCTAAAGTCGTTGGAACACTTTCGAAAAACCACTCGGTTCTTTTCAAAACTAACTTTTAAATGCGGAGCTTGAGCCACTCCTTCTAAAAGCTATCTCGTTCCATCGATTATATCAAGTTCACTACGTTCACGGTTTTACCAAAACCATTCGTAGCCCTCCGTCGTTTCACATAAATAGTCAATAGTATTCAAGCTGTGTTTGTTGGCCAAAGTCAAGGCATAGTGATTGGTAGCTATTGGATATTCATGTGCAGCATAGATAGATGCGTTGATTTGGAACAGTCGTACTGCCTTGTTGGCCAAAGTCAAGGGTATGTACGGGTGGATTCAAATTAACCTGGAGAACGACAGGAAGAACTTGACATGTGACTTATGATTTGTTGGCCAAAGTCAAGATCATAAGAGCATGGGGCAAAAATCCACATCGGGAGTTTCATAAGTACTGAAACTTGCTAGATTTGCATACCATTTGGAGTGTGGTGATTCTGGTAGGATTCCTTCAGTTTCGTCACACGATGATATTTGGATCCCGATCCTACTGTGAGTATATGCTACTCCTCGGGAAATTTCTCGCTAAACGATCAATGCTATAAACCAAGTAGGTGTCTAGAAAGGTGTTAGCGGGGCTACGCCCCCAGGGAAAAGAGGTTATTTAATTAAGGAACTTCGCGAAAGCGTTGGAAAACCTCCCTCGAAGTACCAACACTGGCCTGGCTGAACAGTTAAGCAAGTATTGTGCGGTGGGATTGATCCCGACTAATTCTTCCTTTATGGTTTGAGGAGGGATTCGAGAGACAGTGGGAGCCATCCTGTTTAGACAAATTAAAAACCACTCTAAACTTGCAAGAGCATCATGCTAAAGTGTTTCTTCTCTCCCCCTGCAGCGACCAAATCGAAATGACTGGACTTAAGTTACTTCTAGATAAAAACATACTGACAGGGCCAAACTACAAAGATTGGCTCAGGAATGTCAAAATGGCTATCACTTACGACAAGCTGGGGTATCTTCTTACCACCAAAGCTCCCCCCGTCCCAGGTCCCACCTCCAGCGTCGCGGATAAGGAAATCCGTAAGACTTGGGAGATTGATTGCGCGAAGGCCAAGTGCCTCGTGCTTGCCTCTATGGACAATGATCACCAGAGGAGGCATGAGAATATGGATTTGGAATCCATATTTCTTCATACAAAAGAACTGTATGGAGAGCAGTCTCGTATCGCAAGATACGAAGTGTCGAAGAAGTTATTTTCGGCAAAGCTGGCCGTCGGATCATCGGTAGCGGACCACGTGCTTAAGATGATTGGCTATATTGAGGAGCTCGCGGAACTTGGGACCACGTTGGAAAGTGAACTCTATACGGATTTAGTTCTCCAGTCCCTTCCTCCCACTTACGCCCAGTTCATACTGAATTTCAACTTGCAAGAAAAGGAAGTTGAACTTTCAGAACTCCTCAACATGCTGAGGAGCGCAGAGGGCACCCTACAGAAAGGTAGGGAAACACCCGCTTTGTTTGTAGGAGGATCTTCTTCCTCTAGGTCCAAGGCGAAAGCCAAGGGAAAGAGGAAGAAAGCCCCGCCAAACCAAGAGGCGGTGTTAGTAAAGTGGGTACGAAGGGAAAAGAAAAGGCAACAAAGATTGCGGGGAAGCTTGTTGGAAAGGAAGAATGCTTCTATTGTCATAAGAGTGGACACTGGAAGAAAGATTGCAGGGCTTGGAAAGCCAGGACACAGGAACTGAAGCAGGTTGCGGCTTCAGCTTCAGGTGTGTATGTTATTGAAAACTGTCTTTCTATAAACTCTACTTCCTGGGTATTGGATACCGGATCAGGATCTCATATCTGTAATTCTTTGCAGGCATTGAGAAATCGTAGGTTTTTGAAGGCAGGTGACATGACCCTCAGAGTTGCGAACGGAGCTAGCACGGATGCTAAAGCCGTGGGGGACTATCACCTGGGAATGTCAGATGGGCATGTTTTGGTTTTGCGTAATTGCTTTTTTGTACCCAACGCAACTTGTAATATCATTTCTGTATCTTTGGTTTCTAAAGAAGGTTATGAATTTGCGTTTGTAAGTAATGTTGTAAACATTCACCTTAATCAAGTTCTGATTGGGTCAGGTACACTGAGCAATGGTATATACGTATTAAACCAACCACAGATTTTCAATATCCAGAATACACACAAAAGAAAGTCGCCAGATATTAATCAGACTTTCTTATAGCATTGTAGACTGGGTCACATCAATGAGAGAAGGTTGACTAAGTTACATACAGAAGGATATTTGGATCCGTTCGAATATCAATCGTATGCCACTTGTCAATCCTGTCTCAAAGGAAAGATGACAAAGACTCCGTTCACTGGACACGGAGTAAGAGCGAGCGAGCTCTTGGGACTTGTACACAGCGACGTGTGCGGTCCAATGTCTACACATGCGCGAAGCGGTTATTCTTACTTCATTACTTTTACGGATGATTTTTCAAGATACGGTTATGTCTTCTTAATGAAACATAAGTCCGAAGCTTTTGAAAAATTCCAGGAATATAAGAATGAAGTAGAAAAACAAACCGGCAAAAGTATCAAGATTCTAAGATCGGATCGAGGTGGAGAATACTTAAGTGCCGAGTTCCTGAATTATTTAAAAGAGAACGGGATTCTCTCTCAGCTTACTCCTCCATACACCCCGCAACACAACGGTGTATCGGAGAGACGGAATCGAACCCTATTGGATATGGTACGGTCCATGATGAGTAACGCTGAGTTACCGCGATCATTCTGGGGGTATGCGCTAGAATCAGCTGCGTACCTTTTGAACCGAGTTCCTACTAAGACTGTGCCAACTACACCATATGAGATGTGGTGTGGGAAGAGGCCCCATCTCAGTCATATTAAGACTTGGGGATGTCCAGCTTTTGTTAAAAAGCAGCATGCGGACAAGCTCGAGGCACGCTCAGTACAGTGTAAGTTCGTGGGATATCCAAAGAACTCCAAGGGATATTTCTTCTACTGTGAAGAGGAACAAAAAGTTCTTGTTTCTCGTCATGCCTACTTCTTGGAAACTGAGTTTTTGGAAAACCAGATAAGTGGGAGCACAGTAGAACTGGAAGAAATTCCAGAACCACGAGCTATTACTGAAAGCTTAGTGGAACCAGAGGGTTCAAAAGAACAGGACATTCCTATGCCGCTCCGCAGAAGTAGTAGGCAGTCTCATCCGCCCGAGAGATACTACGGTTTTCTCATAGACGGGGATAGAGAGGATTGCATCATAGACTATGATGAGCCTACTAACTTCCAGCAGGCCGTTCAGAGCGTTGACTCGGTAAAATGGCTGGATGCAATGCGGAACGAAATGGAGTCCATGTACACCAACAAAGTATGGACGTTGGACATTGCTCCAGACGGGGTAAAACCCGTAGGATGCAAGTGGATCTTCAAAAGGAAGATTGGTGTAGATGGACAGGTTGAGACCTATAAAGCTAGACTTGTAGCAAAGGGTTTCCGTCAAAGACCTGGTTTGGACTATGACGAAACCTTTTCTCCAGTGGCTATGCTGAAATCCATTCGGATCCTTCTTGCCATTGCTGCCTTCCACGATTATGAGATTTGGCAGATGGACGTAAAAACCGCTTTTCTAAATGGAAATTTAGAGGAGTGTGTCTATATGGATCAGCCAGAGGGTTTCATTCAAAGTGGGAGCAGCGGAAAGGTGTGCAAGTTGCTTAAGTCCATCTATGGACTAAAGCAGGCATCGCGGAGTTGGAACATCTGTTTTGATGAGACGGTCAAGGAATTTGGCTTTATCAAAAATCCAGATGAACCATGCATCTATAGTAGATTTGTAGCGAGAACTGTAGTATTCCTCGTTTTATACGTGGATGACATTCTCTTAATAGGAAATGACATTCCTATGCTACAATCTGTCAAGGGTTTCTTGTCACACAGGTTCTCCATGAAAGACCTGGGTGATGCCTCTTACATCCTAGGGATCCGGATCCATCGTGATAGATCCAAGAGGATATTAGGACTTTCTCAGTCCAGGTACATCGACACCATAGTGAAAAGATTCAGTATGGAAGATTCCAAGCACGGTAACCTACCGGCTTGTCACGGGATCACCCTCTCTAAAGAGATGTCTCCCAAGACTGATTTGGAGAGGGATCGCATGTCTATTATACCCTACGCTTCTGCGGTAGGCTCTATAATGTATGCGATGTTGTGTACCAGACCGGATGTAGCTTATGCACTGAGTGTGGTAAGCCGGTATCAGTCAAACCCTGGGGAGAAACACTGGATAGCGGTAAAGAACATTCTCAAGTACCTGAGAAGAACTAAGGAGATATTCTTGGTGTATGGCGGAAAAGACCTCCAGATCGAGGCCTTTGCTGACTCCAGCTTCCAGAGTGACAAGGATGATTCCAAGTCCATGTCGGGTTTTGTCTTTACCCTCAATGGAGGGGCGGTGTGTTGGAAGAGCTCCAAACAGGAAACCGTTGCAGACTCGACTATGGAAGCGGAATACATCGCTGCATCTGATGCCGCAAAAGAAGCTGTCTGGATGAGGAAGTTCTTGAAAGAACTTCAGGTGGTTCCGTCCATTGTTGACCCAATACCTCTGTATTGAGACAACAACGGGGCTATAGCTTTAGCGAAGGAACCCAGGTCCCATCAGAGATCCAGGCACATCTTGAGGCGGTATCACCTGATCAGGGAGATCGTGGATCGCAAGGAGATCGAGGTTCGGAGGGTTGCTTCAGAAGAGAACACTGCAGATCCATTCACCAAGGCCCTACCTCAGACTCAGTTCGAGCGGCTGATCGAGATGATAGGTCTTCGATACGTCAGTACATGGCCTTAGTGCAAGTGGGAGATTGTTAGTGTATATGCCCTAGAGGCCATTACTGTATCATACTAGTTTGTATATTACTTGATGGAAGCTTGGGATATTCACCTTGTATAAACAATCTTGCTCAATATAGTAGTATGCTACTTGGTTTGTTTCTACTTCAATGTGTACTTGTGTTTATTTCAGTATATCACTTATACGCATTAGTGGAGCCCTTAGGATCTTTGCTTGATTACCAGCGTTGTGATGGCAGTCACACTAGTGGGGGCTGGGTAATCTATAAGCACATCCTTATACAGGTCCCTAGTCGCAGGACTATCGAGACTGGGCATCGATACTCCGGAGTAGACTAGCGTATGCGCTTCTCATCCCAGTGTGGGAGATGGTCTGTCCCACAGCCATCAGTACGTCGTACTGGAGATAGTATACGGGTGCTCGTTGGGTTACGAGTACACTGGACAGGACTCGTCGGGAACTGACAGGTTGGTATTATACCTATCGTCAGTTATCAGTTCCCAGGTGACATGAGTACAGCTTAGTCCGCTGACTTGACACTGGCACTTCGCCTCGAGTGTGTTCCCACTGTACTTTGACTACTACCCTACCACGGCTCAAAGGAGTCGTGCAAACAGGTAGTGGTTGGGTGCAGTCCCGAAGCACTTGGAGGCAGTGACGGTTAGACAGGATTCGTCTCTCCCGGTATTGGGGGTTGACATCGCGCTGTGTCTAGGAGAGCCATTACACGAGTAGTCCCTGGCCAGGGCAAGCGAGATATACTGGTAGGCTTCCAGTGTTATCTCAGGGTGTTTTGGGCTTCACTCCGACACGACTTGTACCGCTATTAGGGGACTGACGTTTTACCGCCCCCTAGGCCCGACATGCGATGTATCAGACGAACAGACCGGACTGTACAGAGACTGTCACGTTCAGACTCAGTAGGAGTTCAGATGGGATTTCACCTCGTCAGCCTTCTTGTCGGCATCTACCTGGGGACCGTTACGCACAGCTAGTGCCGCTTGCGGTCTGTGGTTAAACCCACTGCCAGCGTAGTGTCGAGTCTTTAGAGTCCCACACAGAGGGTATTTGCCTCTGGGCAAAACAGAGTAGAGGTCGCATGTTTTTGCGACAGGGTTCGTTCTCATCCGCGCACTTATGCACGTTTGGAGTCCGGACGGATATTACTGGCTGGCTCTGGTTTGAGTCAGATACTGGTATATGTTTTGGGGTTGCTTTTATCTTTCAGTATTCATGTTCCTCGGAACAAGGATGCAGGTGTGTATGCACAGTTATTTGAGGAAGAGGAAGAGGACTTTCATTAGGGTTTCGGAACGGGTGCGTATGCACAGTTGACAGTCGTCTTTTTCCAAACCCTAATGGATTTATGTTATATCAATTAATAATATTAATAAAATGAAATTGTGTCATGGTTGGTTTTTTTATGTTGACTTGTTGACCATGGTTGACTTGTTGACCATGGTTGAAGTTTTGACCATCATCATTACAAATGAAAGATGCTCTTTGCTTCTAGCAAATTCAATTAATATTTGAAATGATAATGGTCATTCCTAAACTTTCCATCAACCTTTTTCATTTTCATTATTATTATTATTTGATAATTCTTTTGCTTTTTGTTATGGTTGCAAAAAGAAAAGAGCTCATTCTATCATTTTAGCTTCTCTCTCTTCACTTCATCTTCTTCTTCCTCTAGCAAAAGGAGAACCCTTCTCATGAGTTGAGAATCCTTCTCCTTAAAACAAAAGCACCCCTTGGACACTCTCTACTCACTCTAGGATCAAAGGATTAGCAAGCCGGAGATTCTAGTTCTCTCCAAGTTCGAGAAAGAGCCCGAAGGTTGAACCCTCAGGTGGATCCATCTTCGACGGAAGAAGGCGACGAGAAGAGAACCATCAACCTCTACAAGGTTTCAAGAAGAAGGAGTTCAAGTTTAGGTATAACCATCTTTCCGAGTAGCTAACTCTCTTTAGCTTGTTTGCTAGTTTAGTTTAGACACGATCCCGACCTTGTTTAGTCCATGTTGCCCCATTCGCTAAAAATTTGATTTTTATACCGTTTCCGCCTCCCCGTAAGAACCGAGGGTCGCAACGTGGACTTACAGGTGTACCGAATACGGCGAGTTGTGAGATTCTTTCATCAACTCTTCTCGAACCGGGCCGATTGGTACACATAATCGACTTCCATATCTTAAGGATCCATCTTCATGGATGATGAAGTCAGTTCGAAATTCACTATCTACTTGTTCTCGGATCTTTTGTAGCTTGGCATCATTTGCTTGAGCTGCCTTGATCTGATTGTCAAGAGTGGACTGGACTTGTAAGTTCATCAAATATGAAGTGTTATCTGGCACTACTACTTCGATCGCCAATCCATGCAATACTAAGCGGTGAGGTTCATTGGTAATGGCAGGCGGCTAAGTACATCAGGAACTACGTTCGCCTTCCCAGGATGATACTATAGGTTGATGTCGAAGGCCGCCATGAGTTCTAGCCATCTTCTCTGCTGCATGTTTAATTCCTTCTGAGTAAATACATACTTCAGACTATTGTGGTTAGTGTATATATCCACTCGTTCACCCAAAAGGTAGTGGTGACAAATCTTAAGTGCAAAGATGACGGCTGCCAACTCCAGATCATGTGTTGGATAGTTGCGCTCATATACCTTTAGCTGTCTTAATGCAAAAGCCACAACTTTTCCATGCTGGTGTAGAACACATCCGAATCCCTTACGGAACGCATCATAATGCATAACGAATCCTCCAGATTGATCATGTACGAGGATAGGAGCAAAAGTTAATCTTGACTTGAGTTCTACAAAAAGTTTTTCACATGCTTCTGACCACACGAATGCTTCATCTTTACGTGTGAGCTTGGTTAGGGGTGTTGCAATCTTTGAGAAGTCTTCAATGAATCGTCAGAAGTATACTGTTAATCCCAAGAAACTTCATATATCTTTCACCGTGTTTGGTGTCGGGTACTCGCTGACAACTGACATCTTAGCTGGATCTACTGATATTCCTTCGCCTGAAACAATGTGTCCGAGAAATACGACTTGATCTAGCCAAAATTCACACTTCCTGTACTTGGCATAGAGCTGATGTTGTCACAATGTCTCCAGGACAATCCGTAAATACTCGGTGTGTTCTTTCCGATCCTTTGAATACACCAGGATGTCGTCGATGAAGATGACAACGAACCTGTCTAAGTACTCTCGGAAAACTTAGTTCATCAGGTTCATAAAGATGGCAAGTACATTGGTCACTCCAAATGGCATTACAAGAAATTCATAATGGTCATATCGAGTCCTAAACGCCATCTTCGGAATGTCGGACTCTTTGACCTTCACCTGATGATAACCAGAACGAAGATCTAGCTTTTAAAATATACAAGACCCACTTAACTGGTTGAAAATATCATCGTTGCGAAGTAGTGGATACTTGTTCTTAATCGTCTCTTCGTTCTGAGCTCGATAATCCACACACATCCTGTATGAACCTTCTTTCTTCTTCACGAGTAATATCGGAGATCCCCAACTTGAAGTACTTGAAGGACTACCTTAGCACTATGATGAGTTTATAGAAGCATCTACCATGCCAAATTCAAATTTTTCTTGGTGCTAAGTTAGACAAACAAGATCTTTAACTAGAAAGTTAGGGTTTTGCTTAAGATGATATGAAAACTAAAGAAGTCTAAGATGATTATACCTTGGTAGAATCAAGTCCTTCACTTCACATGCTCCTTGTAGTAGTCCCGTGACTCCACTAGGGTTCTCTTGAGACTTTGAACGGGCTTCCTTCGGTGATCTTTGCCCCATAGACAATCCACGGCGAAGCTTCTCTAGATCAAGCTAACTTTACACTAAACCACTTTAGTGTAAGAAACACACCATACTAAATTGCCAGTTTGGTATGGGATGATGAAGTAGGGGATGTTACAAGCTCACAAATGCATTCAAGAATCCATGGTTCATATCACATGTGAGGGTGTGGATTTTTGAAGGCATGAAGAGGAAGAAGAAGAGCATGAGAGCAAGAGGGAAGAATAATGGCTAAGTGTTTTCAATGAGCAAGTGTGTAAGCCAAGCCTTGACCCCTCACTCATTCAAGCATAGAATTATGCAATATAAAATTGAAACCATGCTTGAATAGTGAGTCAAGAATGAATAAACCAGAATTAAACCCATGCTTGAAACCATGCTTCTACTTTCCACCTCAGTTCTATTTTCACAAAATAGAAATTTAAATGCCATGCTTCATTAATATATATATATATATATATCATATATATTAATATAAATTTAATGAAGAATAATTAGTGAGCTAATGATATTAGTTAATATATAGTTATATCACATATAATTTATATCACATTATTAAATCAACACTTGATCTAATAATCCGGTTATATCATATATGACCGACTAATATCATTTATCTGTATATCACATTATCGAGTCAACACTTGATTCGACAAACTAGTTATATTACATATAACCGAACCTATAACAGATGACTGCCAGATTACAATGCGGTATCACATACTCGTATTTAATCAGGCCCACACACATATCACATATGTGTCCTACTTCATTTCACTTGAACCAGGGAACTTCTGTGTGAGACTCTAAAGACTCGTCAATACGCCAGCAGTAGGTGATGATCATATCAGTCACCTACAAGCCGTCAGCGTTACTAGCTGGACGTAACGGCTACCCGGGTATTGAGCGATATGAAGATCAACAAGCAAGCCTGTCCACGGTCTCCATGAAGCCTATCAGTAACACTCCCGTACAGTCCGGTCTCTTTGTCTGATATGTCGCGTATCATGTCTAAGGGTGGAAATCGTCAGACCTTAGTAACGTGATAAGTCATGTCGATGTTTGGCCTATAACGGTTCGAGAAACTACTGATAACACTTATCAGTATATCTCGGCAGCAGCCCTGGCCAGAGACTTCCAGTTATATCCAATCGAACATAGCGCAACATCAACCCCCAATACCGGGAGAGAAGAAACCCCTCCTATCGTTCATTGCCTCCATACGACTCGGGACTGTACCCAAAATCCACCTGTTTGCATGTCTCCTTTGAGCGTGGTAGGGAGGAAATCAAAGCACGGTGGGAGCCGCACAAGACTCTATAACGATCTCGGGTCTACAGACTAACATGTACCAGTGTCACTAGAGAACTGCTATCTGACGATAGGTATACTACCACATAGGAGTCCTCGGCGAGTCCTCTTCAGTGTACCCAGTCTCCACTGAGCACCAGTATACCATCTCTGATGTCAAACACCAATGGATGTGGGATCATCCATCGCCCATCATATGGGTCAAGAAGCGTATACGCTAGTCTACTCTGGAATATCGATGCCCTGTCTCGATATTCCCTCGACTAGGAACAATTAAAGAATGTACTTGTGAACTACTCTGGCCGCACTAGTATGATCTCCATCATAGTCCTGGTAGTCAAGTACATATCCTAAGGGCTTTATCAACATGTCAGAGCAAGACAGTATCACAATATAAGTCTACATGTTAAGATAAAGGTAACCAGATAGCATACTATCATGTCGAGCAAGAAAGTCCTCTCTCTCTCTCTCTATATATATATATATATCCAAGCATCCATTATAATATACATCATATGTACAATAATGGCCTCTAGGGCATACATATAACTAACAATCTCCCACTTGCACTAAGGCCATGTGTTATAGTATCTCATACCCAACATCCTGAAGAGTCTCTCAAATTGCATCTAGGGGAGGGTCTTCATGAGTGGGTCCGCTACGTTGTCCTTCGTGTCAACTCTCCTGGCCTCGATATCCCGGGGATCTACTATCTCCCAGATCAGGTGATACCGTTTCAGAATATGTCTGGATCTCTGATGGGACCTGGGTTCCTTGGCCAAAGCCACCGCTCCATTGTTATCACAATACACAGGTATTGGATGCTCAATGGATGGAACCACACTAAGCTCAGTAATGAACTTCATCCAGACAGCTTCTTTGGCAGCATCGTTGGCAGTGATGTATTCAGCCTCCATCATCGAGTCTGCAACGGTGTCTTGCTTGGAACTCTTCCAACACACCGCCCCTCCATTGAAGGTAAAGACAAAACCCGAGACCGACTTACTGTTGTCCTTATCACTTTGGAAGCTCGATTCGGTAAAGGACTCCACTTAGAGTTCACCGTTACCGTACACCAAGAACGTCTCTTTAGTCCTTCTCACGTACTTGAGAATGTTCTTCACAGCTGTCCAATGATTCTCTCCTGGATCTACTTGATACCTACTCACTACACTTAGTGAGTACCCTACATCGGGTCTGGTACATAACATTGCATACATGATAGAGCCTACTGCCGTAGCATAAGGTATCCCTTGCATGCGAGCTCTCTCCAAATCAGTCTTGGGAGACATCTCTTTGGAGAGAGTGAGTCCTGAAATCGTGGGTATGTTCCCAGGTTTGGAATCTTTCATACTAAACCTCTTTAGTACGGTGTCTATGTACCTGGATTAGGACAATCCCAGTATCCGTTTATATACATCTCTATAGATCTTAATCCCCTAGATGTAGGAGGCATCACCTAGATCTTTCATTGAGAATTTTTGTGATAAGAAGAGCTTGACCGAGTGCAGCATAGGAACATCATTTCCTATCAACAGTATGTCATCCACGTACAATACGAGGAAGACGACCTTACTCTCTGCGACCTTCTTGTATATACAAGGTTCATCTATGTTTTTGATGAAGTCAAACTCTTTGACTACCTCATCAAAACAAATGTTCCAACTCCGTGATCCCTATTTTAACCCGTAGATAGATTTAAGCAGCATGCACACCTTTCCACTGCTCCCACTGTCTGCGAAGCCTTCTGGCTGAGTCATGTACATGCTCTCTTCTAAATCACCATTTAGAAAGGCGGCCTTAACATCCATTTGCCAGATTTGGTAGTCATGGTATGCAGCGATGGCAAGTAGGATCCGGATGGACTTGAGTATAGCCACTGGAGAAAAGGTTTCATCATAATCCACACCTGATCGTTGACGAAATCCTTTTGCAACAAGTCTAGCTTTGAAAGTCTCAACTTTTCCATCTACACCAAGTTTCTTCTTAAAGATCCATTTGCTCCCAATGGGGTTTACCCCTTCAGGAGCAACTTGCAAAGTCCATACTTTGTTGGTGTACATGGATTCAATCTCAGATCTCATCGCATCCAGCTATTTCACAGAGTCCCCACTCATGATGGCCTGCTCGAAGCTAGTTGGGTCATCATCTTCCATGATGCAATCATCGCTCCCACCATCAATGAGAAAACCGTAGTATCTCTCAGGTGGATGAGGAACCCTACTAGATCTGCGGAGAGGCTGGGGTTCGTTGGAGACTACTGGATCCTCTGGTTCCAATAAATCATCAGTTGTAGTTTGTGTAGCTGGAACTTCTTCCAGCTCTACCTCTTTGCCACTAATTTCTTTTACAAGAAATTCCTTTTCCAAAAAGTTGGCGTATTGAGAAACAAACACCTTTTGTTTCTCAACGTGATAGAAGATATACCCTCGTGAATTCTTTGGATATCCCATAAACATGCAAAGAAATGATCGCGCATCGAGTTTGTCCGGATTTTGCCTTTTGACATAGGCCGAACAACCCCATATCTTAACTCGTTTAAGATATGGTCTCTTTCCACTCCATATCTCATATGGTGTGGTAGGTACTGATTTAGATGGAACTTGATTCAATAGGTATGCTGTTGTTTCAAGCGCATAACCCCAAAAGGATATAGGTAACTCAGCGGTGCTCATCATAGAGCGCACCATATCTAATAGGGTGCAATTCCTCCGCTCCGATACACCGTTGTGTTGTGGTGTATACGGAGGAGTAAGCTGAGAGAGAATCCCATTCTCTTTTAGATAGTCACGGAATTCCATGCTCAAGTATTCTCCTCCTCGATCAGATCGAAGGATTTTAATACTTTTACCCGTATGGTTCTCTACTTCATGCTTATATTCTTTGAATTTCTCAAAAGTTTCAGACTTGTGTTTCAACAGGAACACATGACCGAATCTTGAGAGATCGTCGGTGAATGTAATGAAGTATGATAAACCATTCCTGGCATGCGTAGACATGGGACCACATACATCACTATGTATCGGTCCCAAGAGTTCCGTAACTCTTTCTCCGTGTCCTGAAAATGGAGTTTTGGTCATCTTGCCTTTGAGACATGACAGGCAAGTTTCATAAGATGAAAATTCGAACGGATTCAAATATCCATCTTTATGTAACTTAGCTAGTCGTGTAGCATTTATATGACCTAGTCTACAATGCCACAAGAAGGATTCGTTCAATTCTGAACTTTTCTTTTTGTTTGTGTTTTGTACGTTAAGAACTGTGTTTTGATTTAGAACGCATAATCCGTTACATAACGCATCAAACCCAATCAACACTTGATTTAGGTAAATGTTCATAACATTATTCTCTACTATAAAATTATATCCTTCTTTATCTAATAAAGAAATTGATATTAAATTGCATATCATAGAGGGTAAGTAATAACAGTCGTTCAGGATCAATGTATTCCCTGTTGGCAATACAAGGTGATATTCATCAACTGCTTTGGCTGCAACATTTGCACCATTCCCTACTTTTAGAGAATGATCATCTTTTCCCAGTTCTCTACCTTTCCTTAGCCCATGCAACAAATTGCATATGTGGGATCTCGATCCGGTATCTAATACCCAGGACATAGAGTGTACTGATAAACAGTTCTCTGTAACTACCACACCCGAAGAAGATATATCGACATGCTTATTCTTCGTTTGGGTGGCGTGGGAATTCGGATATGTTCCTATTTCCTGCTCGGACTTATAACACTTATAAGTTGGAGTGGAACTAACTTTCCCTTTCTCAGTATAACAAGCGGGTTCGGTCAATACATCCATATTATTATCTTGATTAAGGCGTGACATTGATTGCTGTCTGGAGAGAGAGAGAGAAGGTAACGTGTTAGCGTGCGCTCTTTGCAAGATTAGATTGGTTATTATTTTATCTAATCAGGACGTCTCCCACTGTTTTTATCAAATCTGTTAGGTCCATGTTACCTCCCCCGGTACTTTCGGGGTTGCGGAAACGGTAAAACAAAAATTTTTCTAAACTTTGTAACATAGACCGTAAAAGCCGGATCTTTGCTAAACAATACACTAGCAACCTAACTTGAGATGTTATCTACTCGGTTAGGGGTTATACCTCAACTTGAACTCCTTCTCTTCTTGTTGTTCTTCTCTTCTTGTTGTTCTTCTCTTTGCTTGCTCAATGGTTGATCCGGACTTTGGTCACCTCCGCGGCCTCCTTGAGTCGAAGACGATCCACCCGAGAGATGTACACCGAGCTCCACCTCAAGCCGAGGTAACTAGGGCAAGGAGATTGCTAATCTTGAAGCCCTAGGATGTGTAGAGAAGATGTATGGATGTGTTTGTCAAGTGGAATCCTTTTTCTCTCAACACATGAGATCAAAGGACAAATCAAGAGGAGGAAGAAGAAGGAGTTTTCTAGCAACCATGGAGCTTCTTATTTCAAGAGAGAGAATGAGAATAAAATTATGATCAAAAGAAAAACAACCATGGTTGCAAATAATGCAAAACAACATCATTACTAATCCCATCAAGATAAAGTTGATGGCTACTTTGAAATGACCATTATCATAATCCAAAAGAAAAAGGAAAAGAAAAGAAGAGTGTGGAACCCTCTTGAAAGTCAATGGTCAACCCGGTCAACCGGTCAACAAAGTCAAGAGAGGTCAACGGGGTCAAATGGTCAATGCAATTAGCCATCATAAGATTATCACTAATAGGATTAGTAAATGATGTTCGAGGCTCATAATGGTTTTGACCAAACGAACTGTCAAAACCCTAATGAGTCCGCCTCAAAATGGTTTTGACCGAATCGACTGTCAAAACCCTAATGAGACTGCCACATAACGGTTTTGGCCGAACCAACTGCCAAAACCCTAATGAGGCACATCCTCCTTCATCACTCCGAAAAACTGTGCATACACACCTGCATCCGTATTCCGTAGAATGCGGATGCACAGAAGACAAAACAAATCCATCCGTGCAATACTAGGATCCGGCTTAAACCAAAGCCTACTAGTACTGCCTGCCCGAACACCATACGCACACAAGTGTACGTAAGTGATCGCAGCCCTGCCGTAAAACCATACGGCCTCTACACGTTTCGCTCAGTGCAGGGAAACTCTCTGTGTGGGACTCTAAAGACTCGACACTACGCTGGCAGTGGGTTTAACCACAGACTGCAAGCGGCACTAGCTGTACGTAACGGTCCCCAGGTAGATGTCGATAAGAAGGCCGATGAGGTAAACCCATCCGAACTCCCACTGAGTCTGTATGTGACAATCTCCGTACAGTCCGGTCTGTTCGTCTGATACATCGCATGTCGGGCCTAGGGGGCGGCAAGCGTCAGACCCCTAATAGCGGTACAAGTCGTGTCGGAGTGAAGCCCAGAACACCCTGAGATAACACTGGAACCTACCAGTATATCTCGCTTGCCCTGGCCAGGGACTACTTGTGTAATGGCTCTCCTAGACACAGCGCGATGTCAACCCCCAATACCGGGAGAGACGAATCCTATCTAACCGTCACTGCCTCCAAGTGCTTCGGGACTGCTCCCAACTACTACCTGTTTGCACGACTCAGTAGAGCCGTGGTAGGGTAGCAATCAAAGAACAGTGGGAACACACTCGAGACGAAGTGCCAGTGTCAAGTCAGCGGACTAAGCTGTACTCATGTCACCTGGGAACTGATAACTGACGATACGTATAATACCAACCATCAGTTCCCGACGAGTCCTGTCCAGTGTACTCGTAACCCAACGAGCACTCGCATACTATCTCAAGTACGACGTACCGACGGCTGTGGGACAGACCGTCTCCCGTGCTGGGATGAGAAGCGCATACGCTAGTCTACTCCGGAGTATCGATGCCCTATCTCGATACTCCCACGACTAGGGACGTGTATAAGGATGTGCTTGTAGATTACCCAGCCCCCACGAGTGTGATCGCCATCACAACGCCGGTAATCAAGCAAAGATCCAAAGGGCTCTACTAATGCGTATAGGTGATATAATAAATAAACACACAAGTACACATTAAAGCAGAGACAAACCAAGTAGCATACTACTATATGGAGCAAGATTGTCTGTACAACTGTGAATATCCCAAGCTTTCATCAAGTAATATACATACTAGTATGATACAGTAATGGCCTCTAGGGCATATACACTAACAATCTTCCACTTGCACTAAGGCCGTGTACTGGCGTATCGAAGACCTATCATCTCGATCAGCCGCTCGAACTGAGTCTGGGGTAAAGCCTTCGTGAATGGGTCCGCAGTGTTGTCCTTCGTGTCTACTCTCCGCACCTCGATCTCCTGTCAATCAATGATCTCCCTGATCAGGTGATACCGCCTTAAGATGTGCCTGGATTTCTGATGGGACCTTGGTTCCTTCGCTAAAGCTATAGCCCCATTGTTATCGCAATACAAAGGTATTGGGTCAACAATGGACGGAACCACCTGAAGTTCACTAATGAACTTCTTCATCCAGACCCCCTCTTTTGCGGCATCGCTTGCAGCAATGTATTCAGCCTCCATCGTCGAGTCTGCGACGGTATCCTGCTTGGAACTCCTCCAACATACCGCCCCTCCGTTGAGGGTAAACACAAAACCCGAGACAGACTTGCTGTCATCTTTGTCACTCTGGAAGCTTGAATCGGTAAAGGACTCGACCCTGAGGTCTCCATTACCGTAAACCAGGAACATCTTCTTAGTCCTTCTCAGGTACTTGAGAATGTTCTTCACTGCTGTCCAGTGGTCCTCCCCTGGGTCTGACTGATACCGGCTTACCGCGCTTAACGCGTAAGCAACATCTGGTCTTGTACATAGCATCGCATACATTATAGATCCTACCGCCGAAGCTGTTGGAGATAGTGCCCTCAGAGTCAATTATTGGATCACAGGCACGTGATTGCAATGATTGAGGGAGGACCTATCCCGGGACGACAGTCTTACTCGAGATGATAGTATGCTATCTGGTTTATCTTTATCATCGTGTACTGTTTTAGGTGACCTGACAGGTCACTATTGCACGTTGATAGAGCCCCTACGATTCTTGCTTGACCACCAGCAGTATGAGGGCGATCATATAAGTGGGAGCTGGGGTCTATAAGCATATCCTTAAAAGGTCCCTAGTCGTGGGAGTTTCGAGACAGGGCATCGATTCTCCAGAGTAGACTAGTGTATACAGTCGAGACCCCGACGAGGGGCGGTGGCCGGTCTCACAAGCCACTGGTGTCAGTTGGATCACCTAAGATGTATACAGGTGCTCATTGGGTTATGAGTACACCGGACAGGACTCGCCGGGAACATGCTAGTTGGACTTATACCTGACGTCAGATAGCAGTTCCCTGGTGACATGTGTACAGGTTAGTTCATCGACCTGGGGATCGTCATTTGTCTCGTGTGAGTTCCCACTGTGCTTTGATTACTACCCTACCACGGCTCAAAGGAGTCGTGCAAACAGGTTTTAGTTGGGTACAGTCCCGAGCCACATGGAGGCAGTGAGCGGATCTTCAGGGGTTCGTCTCTTCCGGTATTGGGGGTGAGGTCGCGCTTTGTCTAGGAGAGCCATTACATGAAGTCCTTGGCCAAGACAGGAGATTTACTGGTAGGTATTCCAGTAGTATCTCAGGGTGTTCTGGGCTACACTCCGACACGACTTGTACCGCTTTTGGGGGTCTGACTTTTACCAACCCCCTAGGCCCGCCATGCGATGCTCATAGACGAACGGACCGGAGTGTACGGATATTGTCACTGACAGGCTCAGTAGGGTGTCAGGATGAGTTCGCCCATCGACGTCCCTTTTGGTCAATAGCTGGTGGCCCGTCATGTATTGGCTATACCTCTGACGTGCTAGTGGTTAAATCCACAGCCATAGTATTGACGAGTCTTTAGAGTCCACCACACATTCAGTTACTCAGCTTTCGGGCGAAACGCTGTAGAGGCCATATGGAGATATGGCAGGGTCCGATCAGATACGTGCGGTATTGCACGGATCAGGATCGGACGGTTTGTACTAGAAGCCGTATAGATATATGGCAGGGTTCGATCAGATACGTGCGGTATTGCACGGATCAGGATCGGACGGATATTACTAGCCGGCTTTGGTTTAAGCCGGATCCTAGTTTAGTACAGTGTAGATTTTGTCTCTTTGCATTTGTATCCGGACGGAATACAGATGCGGGTGTGTATGCACAATATCGGGGTTTTCCTGTAATTTATTACGGGACCAGATTTATGGAGTTGCCAGTTTGCATTCCGTTCCGGCCGGTTTTCCTTTGTTCTTTCCCGGCCGGACTTTTCCGATAGAGGGGGTTATTTGCAAGTTTGCAAATAACATTTTGTGGAGGGTTTATTTGTAAGGTGAGAGAATATGATAGCTTCTTTTGATTTCTTTTCCTTCTTTTCTTTTAATGTACCATCACTTGCATTAAAGAGAGGGTATGGGTTTGATGTAATAAGCATGGTTGATGTTTTGTTTGTGGTCACCTCTTTTCTTCTCCTTCCATCACCTCCCTTCATGCTTGATTTATCCCTCCACCATTCTCACATTTGTAAGGGCCGGCCACAATTTTGGAAAGGGAAGAAAATGAGAGGCTTCATTTGGTGTGGGAAATTAATCATCCATCTCATTTTTCCATTGCTACCAAAAATCCCCAAGTTCATATCTTTTTGATTCCTCCATCAAAGAAACTTCAAACCCTATTGAGACAAAGCGATTCTACACTACATTCTACAGCAAATCTTGGGCATGTCGACTTGCCAGCTTCATGCCCGAGTTGCCTCGGTATTGAGGTGGGAGCCCGTAAAAGATGCAGGCGATGTGGTGCCCTTCCGGCGAGGAGGCGACGACCGGAGTTTCCGCAGGAGATCGGGACGACAACGAGAAGACCGGAGGACTCGGATCACTCAGTATATCTCTAACCCGTCTTGTTGTTAGCTAGAACTAGTTTAATGGCCCGATCCGGGGTTTAGTGCGCGGTGGTGCCGGTTTGCTAAGTTCGCAAAATTAATGTTTATCACCGTTTCCGCGTTTGGCCGTCGGATTGACGACCGGGGCACCGCTGTGCACTTACAGTGGTATCAGAGACTCGCCATTAACTTCGTCTAGCTTTGTTTGATGTGTTTTACATTTCCGATCGACCAAAATTCCAAAACTTGCATTTTTGTTCACATCAGTTTTCTGTTGAAATTTTTTGGTCTCGATAAAATTTTCAGGTTGTCTCAGAATGATGTGCAGGGAGTTCTAAGAACACTGGAAAAATTCGACAACATGATCATTCAGTAAGACCGCGGATCCACGGCCATTAACCTTTCTTAGGCCGCGCATCCGCCGCAGTAATGAGGGATCATCTCATCGTTTTTTTTGCAGTGGGCTTGTGGGCTAAAAATAGGGGTTTTGGAATATTAAAATTGGGCCTAGAATTTCTGTGAGTGCTACAGTATTGCTTGGGGGCCCACTTGTTAATTTTTGATCGATCGGATATTTTGAACACATTATTTCACAGTATTTACATTATATCTGCGACCGTGAATGTCACTCGATCGGTAAATCCGGTCTAACTGCTATAACCCGGTTAGACGGATTTGCGAACGTGACTTTCACGTTGATGTTCTGTGTTTTTGCTGTGATGTTGCGGATCGGTCGTGGGGGATAGCCTGGTTGCAATGCTAGTACAGTTTTGTTGTATTATGTACATTTGATATTGCGGGGCGAGCGTCCGACATATGGACTGCCGTCACTGCCTGATTGTATTATTATTTTGGGGCACGACCTGGTTGCGGTCGATCTACCCGTTGTATGTATATTTTACTTTCTGTACTAGGTTTACCCCGCGGAGGGGTGCACGGATAGCCGGGTTCTAGAGGGCAACGGGCCTGCATCTCAGGGCATTGAGACAGAGGGGGCTTCAGTCTGGAATTGGAGGGCTATTCGCCGCACTCGTAGGGGGTACAGGTTGACCCAGGAGGGGTGCCCAAGTTACCGGATTCCGTGAAGTGCTGGGTGGTCCATTCACGGCGCTGAAGGGGGATGCCTCGCTTCAGGTTTTGGCGGGTGACTTGCTCCCGTAGGGGTCTAGGATTTCATTGCACAGGCTATCCACACGACCAAGGGAACGTCGGGTTTCAGTAGCGGCTCTGTGAAACCTGGGGATCCCAGATATCTGTATTGTTCTGTGATGCTGTACATTTCTGTGATGTTGCATTTTATTCACGCCTTGAGCGAAATATAATATATTGGTATATATATTAGTAGATGTTGTATATGTTTTTCATCCGCGCTAGTCCAGTCCCCGCTCTGCCGTTAGTTAGCTAACCTAACGGGTGATGACGGGACCCAGTGGCGAATGCGGATGGCATATACGTACGTCAGTATATTTTCGTTCTTTGTGGTGTGATCAATTGATGGGACTGCATTGATTCGGATCAATGCAAGTTAAAACAAACCTATTCTGATGTTGTTGGAACACTTTTCAAAAAAAAGCTGTTATTGCAAGGACGTTCACTTTTGTTTTGCATCGTGGTATTCATTTGGAATATCCTGCTCCTCAGTCGACGAGGCAAGGGCGGAGATCCCTTCACCGGGAGTGACCCCTTGGACAGAAGTTTGCGCCAGGGCATTAACTTCACTATAGCCGATTACTTTTGCTTTGCATCGTGGTATTCATTTGGAATATCCTGCACCCCATTCTACGGGGAAAGAGCCGAGATCCCTTCACCGGGAGTGACCTCTTTAGTAAAGGTTCTCGTCACTATATTTTCTAAAAAGCTATCCGTTCCTTCAACGATATCAAGTTCATTACGTTAAAGGTTTTCGCCAGAAACCATTCGTAGCCCTCCATCGTTTCATATGGGTAGTCAATAGTATTCAAGCTGTGTATGTTGCCAAAGTCAAGGCACAGTGATTGGTAGCAATTGGGTATTCATATGCAGCATAGATAGATGTGTTGGTTTGGAACAGTCGTACTGCCATTTTGGCCAAAGTCAAGGGTAGGTACGGGTGGATTCAAATTAACCTGGAGAATGACGGGTTGAACTTGACATGTGACTTATGATATGTTGGCCAAAGTCAAAGTCATAAGAGCATGGGGTAAAAATCCACATCGGGAGTTTCAAAAGAACTGAAACTTGCCATATATTCGCATACCTTCTGGAGTGTTATACCGTGAGCGGATTCCGTCACGTTATCATCCGATGATAGTTGGATCCCGATTCCCACTGATGAGTTGGTTTACTTCTCGAGTGACCCCGACTAATTCTTCTTTCAGGTTTGGAGGAGAATTTGAGGTACAGTGGGAGGTTTCCAGATTAGATAAATTGGTAACCATTCTGATCTTGGTTAGAGTGCACGCTGAGTGTTTCTTTTCTCTCTCTCTCTGGCAGCGACCATTGACCCGACCCTAAGACTATGACTCAGTGACCAAGTTGTCCGAACCTTCTTTACACTGGCTTTTGGATTGTCAGAGTTGCAGAACTCATTGCCACTCCTACTTTTACCCTTTTCTCCAGGACACCCCGTATTACTGCGAACGTCCACTTCCATTGGACAAAGCCATCGTATGGTTAGATACGAACTCGAAGGAATTCGAGGATGGTTTCCGGTTCTGGAGAAAACGGATAGGATTATTCAGTTGTCTTTTCCCTTTTACCTTCTCCCAAGTTACGAGTACTCCTTAGTTTAGGAGATAGTACACCTATTACGCAAATTGGATAGTCTTCTTCCAAACTTTAGGCTGGTGCCGAACAGTGAGGAATGAAGAAAACCAATTAGCATAACGATGGTGTGCAGAAGGTATTAAGATTAAGACAGAGCAAGGGATTAGTAAGAGGGCAAAGTAAATTGCGACTGATATTCACGACCAAACCAAGTATTTCTTCGCCAATCCTAAATCACCTTTGTATTTCTCCAGGACACTCCGTATCACTACGAAGATCCACAGTTTATTGGATACTCCATCGTATGGTTATATACGAACTCGAAAGGAACTTGTTCCAGTTCGGGGATGGATTCTGGTCCAGGAGAAATAGGAATAAGGTTTATTTGGTTGTCTTTTATCTTCACCTTCTCTCGCATTGCGAGTGCTCCTAGGACTAGGACAGTACACCCATTATGCTTATTGGATAGTCTTCTTCCAAACCATAGGCTGGTGCCGAACGGTAGGGAAGGAAGAAAACCATTTCGCCTAAGGGGTGTGCAGAAGGTAACGACTAAAAACATATAAAGGGATTTAGAAAGGTGGCAAAGAATTATGCGGTTATAGTTGTGAATCTGGATAATGGTAGAGGCATTACTAGGAATACCAGAATACCCCATCGAAACATTTCAATGCTTCAGTTCAACTGTGTATTGTTAAAAGAAAACTGATTTCCTGATTAGACACTTGCTCCAGGGTATGTATTTACCAGGTTTGATTCTCACATCTGTATGGCTTTACAGATGATGAGTGGGAGTAAGTTATTGGGAATTGGGTGATCATCCTCATTATATCGGGATTCGTTGTAATCGGTGATATTTGAGGAGATCACCTGGGATGTTTGCCGGTCGGCAAATATTTGGTTTTGAATATCCACTGTTGTGCACCAATTTCAAATTGATATATCTGTACGTCTATTTTCATAGAGTGAGATATACCTTTTGATATTATGTCGATGACATTTACCTATATCAGTGGATGGTTGGTAAGGAGCATTAAACAGCGGTGTAATTCTTCTTAACCATAAGTACAGTTTTCAACCTACGACACACGGTGAAAGAATTGTTAGACTCGGCGGACTTATACAGAGTATTGTAAGTTGTCCAGTGTCCATTAGGACAAAGGGGTTGGTCCTCATACTATATTCTGTTTACTTTTAACTTCTCTAGTTCTTAGACATGTGTTTCGTAGAAACATAGGGTCTAAGTTTTGAGGAGTTATAGGTATTTGAATAGCGTAGAGAACCAGGTGTAGCAAGTATCGAGATTCTTCAAGGTGATCGAAGATGTAGATACTTGTGTATGGTATTCAGTTGATAGTAATGATAAAGAGAAATTGCTTCTCTTTCAGGTTACTCATAATTGGAAGCATTCCTAAGTTGAGTAACGCTGATCGGCCTCTCTCCATTTAGTTGACATGCACTGGAGACAGCTGCATGATTTGAATTTGGTTCAATTAAATCAGTGCCTCTGGTTCTATATTGGATATAGTACAGTTCATATCTTAACATTGTTAAGATACAGGGAGTTGTCCGGCTTATGATTAAAACCAGACTCTGGATAACTCAAGGCACGTTTCTGTAATGGCTGTTTGTGGGTTGACCCAGGCTATGACGAGGGTTGAGTTTCTACCATAAGAAAGATCAATAGTGATATTGTTCTTGACTCGCCACAGTTTTAATAAAAATGGATTTTTTCAAAAACAGAAGTGGGAGTAAGGTAGAACTGGAAGTGATTCCAGAACCGCAAACGATTACTGAAGATTTGATAAGGAACCTAAAGATTCAATCTGATTTGACATTCCATTGGCCACTCCGCAGATAAGGTGGGTAACTTCAGGCACCCAAGAGGTACTCTGGTAGCCTCAAGGACGGTGACAGAGAAGTTCTTGTTTACCCACACTTGCCATTGTTGTTGTTCCAGACTGCGAGACCCGGCAGGAGGATGAGTATAGCGTCGTTCTAAACTAGCTTTAGAAGTGCACATCTATATGACTCTACCAGAGGGTTTTCGTAGTCAGTGGGAGCAGCGGAAGCATTGGTGGACATCAGGCTTATGTCTATTTATAGACTAAAGCAGATATAGCGGAGTTAGATCATCTGTTTCTGATGTGACAGTCATAGGTTTGACGTCATCAGAATAGGGGATGGATCTGTTGAGAAGGTAGTAGGAAGTGATATTCCTATACTACGATCGGTTATACTTTGGTCGTCACACAGTGTTTTCTCCACATGGGACTTGGACATTATATCAGACATACTGGTTACTAGATCTATGGTTTTAGATCTAGATTTGGGTGGTTTCCCAATCAGGGTACTTTGACAGCATTCTAAGAGTATTTAGAATGGACGACTCCTGGCATGGTGGTGTACCTGCAGGTAATGGAGTCACCCTTTCTAAAGATGTCTTACAGACTAAAGGGGAGAGGGATGTGCATGATTGGCCGATCACTTGCTCAGGCAATTGAGTCAATCATGAGATGTCAAGTACCACACCAGATGTTGTTCTTGCACTAGATGCAATAAGTTGACATTGATCCAATCCTGGAGAAACAATCGGAAGCAGTTTTAGAACATAAGTAAATGTTCTAAGGGATATGATAACGGCTGCCTCCTTTAGGAGACGGTTATCACTCCAGGCTTCCAAGGTGACATGGACGACAAGGAGGTTGTCAGAGTTATAGTTTTCCCTCTGATGAGGGACAGTATTCTGGACAGGTGGTCCAAGGCAATACTGAGGGTGGCATGGCGCAGGATACTGATTAAGTTCAGTTGACGATACAGTCTAAGAAGTTTGGATTTGGAGTTCATTTATGAGCTAGGTCCCATCAGACATCCAGACATTCTAAGACAGGTATTGCTCATTTCGGGAGATGGCATTCTCCGCGAACTTGAGATTTAGAGAGACATAGAAAGAAACATCAGAGCGGATCCACTCGCTGAGGCTATTCCTCGAACGCAATAGTCTCGCAAACGAGCTTTGTGAGACTGACTAGTAGAGGAGTTGGGTGTTCGGTATCACACGGGCTGTGAGTATGCGACATCGCAATAATTAGCCTTGAGTGCAAGTGGGAGATTGTTGGAGATAGTGCCCTCAGAGTCAATTATTGGATCACAGGCACGTGATTGCAATGATTGAGGGAGGACCTATCCCGGGACGACAGTCTTACTCAAGATGATAGTATGCTATCTGGTTTATCTTTATCATCGTGTACTGCTTTAGGTGACCTGACAGGTCACTATTTCACGTTGATAGAGCCCCTAGGATTCTTGCTTGACCACCAGCAGTATGAGGGCGATCATATAAGTGGGAGCTAGGGTCTATAAGCACATCCTTAAAAGGTCCCTAGTCGTGGGAGTTTCGAGACAGGGCATCGATTCTCCAGAGTAGACTAGTGTATACAGTCGAGACCCCGACGAGGGGCGGTGGCCGGTCTCACAAGCCGCTGGTGTCAGTTGGATCACCTAAGATGTATACAGGTGCTCATTGGGTTATGAGTACACCGGAGAGGACTCGCCGGGAACATGCTGGTTGGTCTTATACCTGACGTCAGATAGCAGTTCCCTGGTGACATGTGTACAGGTTAGTTCATCGACCTGGGGATCGTCATTTGTCTCGTGTGAGTTCCCACTGTGCTTTGATTACTACCCTACCACGGCTCAAAAAAGTCGTGCAAACAGGTTTTAGTTGGGTACAGTCCCGAGCCACATGGAGGCAGTGAGCGGATCTTCAGGGGTTCGTCTCTCCCGGTATTGGGGGTGAGGTCGCGCTGTGTCTAGGAGAGCCATTACACGAAGTCCTTGGCCAAGGCAGGAGATTTACTGGTAGGTATTCCAGTAGTATCTCAGGGTGTTCTGGGCTACACTCCGACACGACTTGTACCGCTTTTGGGGGTCTGACTTTTACCAACCCCCTAGGCCCGCCATGCGATGCTCATAGACGAACGGACCGGACTGTACGGATATTGTCACTGACAGGCTCAGTAGGGTGTCAGGATGAGTTCGCTCATCGACATCCCTTTTGGTCAATAGCTGGTGGCCCGTCACGTATTGGCTTATACCTCTGACGTGCTAGTGGTTAAATCCACAGCCATAGTATTGACGAGTCTTTAGAGTCCACCACACATTCAGTTACTCAGCTTTCGGGCGAAACGCTGTAGAGGCCGTATGGAGATATGGCAGGGTCCGATCAGATACGTGCGGTATTGCACGGATCAGGATCGGACGGTTTGTACTAGAAGCCGTATAGATATATGGCAGGGTTCGATCAGATACGTGCGGTATTGCACGGATCAGGATCGGACGGATATTACTAGCCGGCTTTGGTTTAAGCCGGATCCTAGTTTAGTACAGTGTAGATTTTGTCTCTTTGCATTTGTATCCGGACGGAATACAGATGCGGGTGTGTATGCACAGTATCGGGGTTTTCCTGTAATTTATTACGGGACCAGTTTTATGGAGTTACCAGTTTGCATTCCGTTCCGGCCGGTTTTCCTTTGTTCTTTCCCGGCCGGACTTTTCCGATGGAGGGGGTTATTTGCAAGTTTGCAAATAACATTTTGTGGAGGGTTTATTTGTAAGGTGAGAGATTATGATAGCTTCTTTTGATTCCTTTTCCTTCTTTTCTTTTAATGCACCATTACTTGCATTAAAGAAAGGGTATGGGTTTGATGTAATAAGCATGGTTGATGTTTTGTTTGTGGTCACCTCTTTTCTTCTTCTACCATCACCTCCCTTCATGCTTGATTTATCCCTCCACCATTCTCACATTTGTAAGGGCCGGCCACAATTTTGGAAAGGGAAGAAAATGAGAGGCTTCATTTGGTGTGGGAAATTAATCATCCATCTCATTTTTCCATTGCTACCAAAAATCCCCAAGTTCATATCTTGTTGATTCCTCCATCAAGGCAACTTCAAACCCTATTGAGACAAAGCGATTCTACACTACATTCTACAGCAAATCTTGGGCATGTCGACTTGCCAGCTTCATGCCCGAGTTGCCTCGGTATTGAGGTGGGAGCCCGTAAAAGATGCAGGCGATATGGTGCCCTTCCGGCGAGGAGGCGACGACTGGAGTTTCCGCAGGAGATCGGGATGACAACGAGAAGACCGGAGGACTCGGATCACTCGGTATATCTCTAACCCGTCTTGTTGTTAGCTAGAACTAGTTTAATGGCCCGATCCGGGGTTTAGTGCGCGGTGGTGCCGGTTTGCTAAGTTCGCAAAATTAATGTTTATCACCGTTTCCGCGTTTGGCCGTCGGATTGACGACCGGGGCGCCGCCGTGCACTTACAGAAGCGTAGGGTATAGTGCTCATGCGACCTCTCTCCTCGTCAGTCTTAGGAGACATCTTCTTGGAGAGGGTAATTCCGTGCAATGCGGGTATGCTACCGCGCTTGGAACCCTCCATACTAAATCTCTTTAGTACGGTCTCTATGTACCTGGACTGCGAAAGTCCCAATAGTCTCTTGGATCTATCTCTATAGATCTTGATCCCCAGAATGTACGAGGCATTACCCAGGTCCTTCATAGAGAACCTTTGTGACAAAAATAGCTTGACCGATTGTAGCATAGGAACATCATTTCCTATCAAAAGAATGTCGTCCACGTACAAGACTAGGAATACGACAGTTCGTCCTACAATCTTCTTATAAACACAGGGTTCATCTTCGTTCTTGATGAAATCAAATTCCTTGATTGCCTCATCAAAACAGATGTTCCAGCTCCGCGATGCCTGCTTTAATCCATAAATGGATTTAAGCAACTTGCACACCTTTCCGCTGCTCCCACTGTCTACGAAACCTTCTGGTTGATCCATGTAAACGCACTCTTCCAAACAACCGTTTAGGAAAGCCGTTTTAACATCCATCTGCCAGATTTCATAGTCATGGAAGGCAGCAATGGCAAGTAGGATCCGAATGGATTTGAGCATAGCCACCGGAGAAAAAGTTTCATCATAGTCCAAACCAGGTCTTTGACGAAAACCTTTTGCAACGAGTCTAGCTTTATAGGTTTCCACCTCCCCATCTACACCAAGTTTCCTTTTGTAGATCCATTTGCATCCAACGGGTTTTACCCCAGGTGGAGCAATATCCAAGGTCCACACTTTATTGGCGTACATGGACTCCATTTCAGATTGCATTGCTTCCTGCCACTTATCAGAGTCCCTACTGATAATGGCCTGCCTGAAACTGGTAGGGTCATCTTCTTCCAAGATGCAATCCTCTCGATCCCCGTCTATGAGAAAATCGTAGTATCTCTCGGGCGGATGAGAAATCCTACCAGATCTGCGGAGTGGCTGAGGTTCGTTTGGGGTCACTGAATTTTCTGGTTCTGCTAAATCCTCAGTTTGAGTTTGTGGATCAGATATTTCATCCAGTTCTACCGTGCTCCCACTTATTTCTTTTGCAAGAAATTGCCACTCTAAAAAGGTGGCGCGGCGAGCAACGAACACCTTCTGTTCCTCAGTGTGGTAGAACAGATATCCCAGAGAATTTCTAGGATATCTCACAAACTTACATAAAACTGACCGTGCCTCAAGCTTGTCTGGTTTTTGTACTTTTACATAGGCCGGACAACCCCATATCTTAATTCGTTGTAGATATGGTTTCTTACCACTCCATATTTCATATGGAGTCTTAGGCACGGATTTAGATGGAACCTGATTCAGTAAGTATGCCGCTGTATCTAGCGCAAGTCCCCAGAATGAAAGAGGTAACTCAGCATCACTCATCATGGATCGAACCATATCCAATAGGGTACGATTCCTTCTCTCCGATACACCGTTGTGCTGTGGTGTATAAGGAGGAGTAAGCTGAGAGAGAATACCATTCTCTTTTAAGTAATCTCGGAATTCCGTACTTAAGTACTCCCCTTCTCTATCAGACCGGAGGATCTTGATACTTTTGCCTGTCTGGTTCTCTACTTCGTTTCTGAATTCCTTGAATTTCTCAAAAGTTTCAGATTTGTGTTTCATCAGATACACATATCCGAACCTAGAGAGATCGTCAGTGAATGTGATGAAGTACGAGAACCCACCCCTTGCAAGTATAGACATCGGACCACACACATCACTGTGTATGAGTCCCAAGAGCTCTGTTGCTCTTTCCCCATGTCCGGTGAACGGAGATTTGGTCATCTTCCCTTTGAGACAAGACTGACAAGTTTCATAAGATGAAAACTCGAACGCATTCAAGAGTCCATCTTTATGCAACTTACTCAGTCTTTTCTCTCCGATATGACCAAGTCTACAATGCCACAAGTAGGATTCATTCGTATCTGAATTCTTCCTCTTGCGTGTGTTTTGTACATTGAGAACTGCATTCTGATTTAGAACGTAGATACCATTACACAGTGTACCCTCTACAACCAGTACCTTATGAAGGTAAATGTTCATGATATTCTTTTCAAGAACAAAGTTATATCCATCTTTATGGAGTAAAGAAACTGATATGATGTTGCAAACCATGGAGGGTACATAGTAGCAATCGTTCAAAATCATAGTCTTGCCATTTGGCAATACTAGGTGATATTCACCGACGGCTGCCGCATTAACTTGTGCTCCGTTCGCTACTCTGAGCGACATATCACCCGGTGCAACTTTCCTACTTTTTCTCAGTCCTTGCAATAAATTACAGATATGAGATCCTGATCCGGTATCAAGTACCCAGGAGGTAGGGCTGACCGTAAAACAGTTCTCAATCACAAGAACACCTGAAGTAGATGCAAAACCATGCTTCTTCTTCAACTGGGTATCCTGGAAATCCATACAATCCCCTTTCCCATTCTCATACTCATGACTGTTGTCACAAGTTAGAGCTGAACCAACCTTCCCCAGTCCCGAATAAGAATTCGGATCGGTCAAGCGATACATTTTATTATCTTGATTAGGGCGTGAAAAGGTTGCTGCCTGGAGAGAGAGAAAAGAAACACTGAGCGTATGCTCTTGCAAGATTAGATTGGTTTATTAATTTATCTAACCAGGATGTCTCCCACTGTTTACTCAAATTCTTCTTAAAACCTTTTAAAAGAAGAACTAGTCAGGATTTTAATTCATGTCACAATACTTGCTTAACCTTTCAGCCAGGCTAGTGTCGGTACTTCGAGGGAGGTTTTCCAACGCTTTCGCGAAGTTCCTTAATTCAAGAACCTCTTTTCCCTGGGGGCGTAGCCCCGCTAACACCTTTCTAGACACCTACTAGGTTCATAGCATTGATCGTTTAGTGAAATAATCTCCCAAGAGTAATCCAACTCATCAGTAGGATCGGGATCCAACTGTCATTGTGTGATGACCTAGATGGAATCCACTCTAGCCACCACACTCCAGAAGGTATGCTAAATCTGCAAGTTTCAATTCTTTTGAAACTCCCGATGTGGTTTTTGCCCCTAACGATTCATGACCTTGACAATACCAACATATCATGAACTGTTAGTCAAGTTCGGCCCGTCATTATCTTGATTAACTTAGACCCACCCGCACAACTCTTGACAATGCCAACATAGCTATGCGACTGTCCTAAATAATCTGAAAAATAAGGCTGCAAACAAGCAATACTTAGCTACCGATCACTACGCCTTGACAATGCCAAAATACGTAGCTCGAATACTGAATAGTACTTGTAGGAAATGACGGAGGGCTACGGCTGGGTTTTTGGCGAAAAACCCGTTAACGTAATGAACTTGATGTCGTTGAAGGAACCTGATAATCCTTTTTTTTTGGAAAAATATAGTGGCGAAATCTTTTTGCTAAAGAGGTCACTCCCTGTGAAGGGATCTCGGCTCTTTCCTCGTCGAATGAGGTGCAGGATATTCCAAATTGAATACCTCGATGCAAAGCAAGAATAATCGACTATAGTGAAGTTATTACCCTGACGCAAACTTTTGTCCAAGGGGTCACTCCCGGTGAAGGGATCTCGGCCCTTGCCTCGTCGACTGAGGTGCTGGGCATTCACAACCGAATACCGCGATGCAAAACAAAAATGAACGTCCTTGCAATAACAGCTTTTTGAAAAATTGTTCCAACAACGTCTTTTAGGTTTATTTTCTTGCATTAGTTCTTTTAATGCGTCCCATCATTTAAATCCTACCATTGCAGAAAACAACCAAAATATGACGTACGCTTATGCCATTCGCATTCGCCACTGGGCACCGTCATCACCGGTTAGGTTACTTAACTAACGACAGAGCGGGGGCTGGGCTAACGCGGCTGTAAAACATAAGCAACACCTAAATAGTTATTATATATAGATATACTGCAACGATAGCCAATCCAGATCACAGATGAACACTTTGGATATACTAGGAACCCGCGATTCGTTCAAGCCTGCAACGAAAAGCGGATTACACGGTCGCGATGAATAGCCAAAACCCCACCCAAGACCCCTACGGGTGCGGCAAACTACCCGCCAAGTACCCGAAGCGAAGCAACCTCCCTCATCGCCGTGAGTAGGCCACTCGGCACTTCGAAATACCCGGTAGTTTGTGCACCCCTTCCATGGGTCTATCCTAGGAGCATAAACAATAAAAAGAATTATACAATGACGGCTACAACCCCGACCCGGTTGTGCGGCCAAACAAATAATATTACATCAATTTACAAATTTATTACATGAATGAAAGAAAAAGAAACTCTCATCTCACATCCACCCCGGCTATTCATCCGCGACAATCCAACGAGTTCATATACACAAACCATCAACAACAATCACAGATCACAGATATGTATAACCCCGACTAATCGACATATAGCGATTAGCCGACGTTCAATACATAAGAACATCACAGATATAACCTTTATAGTCAAAGTATATTGAAGTTCGGAAAAATACGGATTTATAGGCCCCCAAAAACAAATTTCTATTCTGGAAAATCTGGGCACATATAAACCATCTTAAAAATCCTAAATCCAAGTCAGAAATACACTGCACCAAAATAGACCCAACAACTCACCAAGATGGCCGTGGTTCCGTGGCAATAGCTTGCTATTGCCGCGGAAACGTGGCGCTTTGGTCGAGTTGTTGGCTCGTTTTTGGTGGCTTTCTTTTAAAAACCCTGAGATAATTTTTGGAGTATGACAAATTTTGTTTTGACCAGAAAAAATTTTAACAGAAACTCAGGTTTTCGTAACTTAGTTTTTTTTTTATTTTTCCGTTTCGAACTTCGATACACTTCACTACCGAGCTAGTTTATGTTTAGTTAGGCTCTGATACCACTGTTAGGTCCACGTTATCTCCCCCGATACTTTCGGGGTTGCGGAAACGGTAAAACAAAAATTTTTCTAAACTTTGTAACATGGACCGTAAAAGCCGGATCTTTGCTAAACAATACACTAGCAACCTAACTTGAGATGTTATCTACTCGGTTAGGGGTTATACCTCAACTTGAACTCCTTCTCTTCTTGTTGTTCTTCTCTTCTTGTTGTTCTTCTCTTTGCTTGCTCAATGGTTGATCCGGACTTTGGTCACCTCCGCGGCCTCCTTGAGTCGAAGACGATCCACCCGAGAGATGTACACCGAGCTCCACCTCAAGCCGAGGTAACTAAGGCAAGGAGATTGCTAATCTAGAAGCCCTAGGATGTGTAGAAAAGATGTATGGATGTGTTTGTCAAGTGGAATCCTTTTTCTCTCAACACATGAGATCAAAGGAGAAATCAAGAGGAGGAAGAAGAAGGAGTTTTCTAGCAACCATGGAGCTTCTTATTTCAAGAGAGAGAATGAGAATAAAATTATGATCAAAAGAAAAACAACCATGGTTGCAAATAATGCAAAACAACATCATTACTAATCCCATCAAGATAAAGTTGATGGCTACTTTGAAATGACCATTATCATAATCCAAAAGAAAAAGGAAAAGAAAAGAAGAGTGTGGAACCCTCTTGAAAGTCAATGGTCAACCCGGTCAACCGGTCAACAAAGTCAAGAGAGGTCAACGGGGTCAAATGGTCAATGCAATTAGCCATCATAAGATTATCACTAATAGGATTAGTAAATGATGTTCGCGGCTCATAATGGTTTTGACCAAACGAACTGTCACTAATGAGTCCGCCTCAAAATGGTTTTGACCGAATCGACTGTCAAAACCCTAATGAGACTACCACATAACGGTTTTGGCCGAACCAACTGCCAAAACCCTAATGAGGCACCTCCTCCTTCATCACTCCGAAAAACTGTGCATACACACCTGCATCCGTATTCCGTAGAATGCGGATGCACAGAAGACAAAACAAATCCATCCGTGCAATACTAGGATCCGGCTTAAACCAAAGCCTACTAGTACTGCCTGCCCGAACACCATACGCACACAAGTGTACGTAAGTGATCGCAGCCCTGCCATAAAACCATACGGCCTCTACACGTTTCGCTCAGTGCAGGGAAACTCTCTGTGTGGGACTCTAAAGACTCGACACTACGCTGGCAGTGGGTTTAACCTGTTAGTTATATGTATGCCCTAGAGGCCATTACTGTACATTGGATGTATATTGTAGTGGATGCTGGGACATATATAGGGAGGACTTTCTTGCTCGACATGATAGTATGCTATCTGGTTGCTCTTTACCTTAACGTGTATACTGATTGTCTCTCTGTTACATGTTGGTAAAGCCCTTAGGATGTGTACTTGACTACCTGGACTATGATGCAGATCATACTAGTGGGGACAGATAGTCTATAAGTACATCCTTCAAAGTCCCTAGTCGTGGGTGTATCGAGACAGGGCATCGATATACCAGAGTAGACTAGCGTGTACCTTCTCGACCCATACAGATGGGCGATGGATGATCCCATATCCATTGGTGTTTGACATCAGAGGAGATATACGGGTGCTCAGTAGAGACTGGGTACACTGGACGGACTCGCCGAGAACTCCCAGATGGTATTATACCTCACGTCAGATGGCCGTTCTCTGGTGACACTGGTACAGAGTAGTCTGTTGACCCGAGATCGTCATAGAGTCTTATGTGGTTCCCACTGTGCTTTGATTTCCATCTTACCACGCCCAAGAGGGCATGCAAAACGGTGGTTTTTGGGTACAGTCCCGAGTCACATGGAAGCAATGAGCGATAGGAGGGGATTCGTCTCTCCCGGTATAGGGAGTTGATGTTGCGCTGTGTTCGATTGGCTATAACAGGAAATCCCTGGCCAGGGTTGCTGAGATTTACTGGTAAGTGTTACCAGTAGTTTCTCGAAGTGTTATAGACCTCATATCGACACGACTTATCGAGCTATTGGGGTCTGACGTTTACCACCCCTAGGCGGGATATGCGACATATCAGACGATCAGACCGGACTGTACGGTAGTGTTACTGGTTGGATTCACTGGAGTGTGAGCGGGCTTGCTCGTCGATCTTCAGATCGCTCAATACCCGGGTGGCCGTTATGTTTAGCAGACCGCTTGCGGCTTGTGGGTGCTTGATATGATCATCACCTGCTGCCGGCGTATTGACTAGTCTTTAGAGTCCTACACAGAGGTTTCCTGGCTCAAGCGAAACGAAATAGGAGCGCATATGAGATATGTGCGGGACCGAGAATAATACGGTATGTGATACTGTATTCGATTCTCACGATGTGACATTGATCGGTTATATGCGATATAGCCGGATTATCGGATCAAGTGTTGATTCGATAAGTTGTTGCTGATGATACCAGTCGGTTATGTGCGTCATGACCGGATCGTTAAATCAAGTGTTGATTTAATGATTTAATGCATAATTATATATTTGATATATTACTTTGCATTAACTAGTATCGGTTCACTTTGAATGGATTTTCTCACTCGGGTGTGCGCATTGCATATGCGATATGATTTTTTGTGCACTTGATTGTATCATGTTTGATGATACATATCTTTTTTGTTAAGTGTAATGAATTAAACCTAGGTTAAGTAAATGATTAGGGTTTTCTTTTATTCATTCATTTATCTTTTCATTTGCATTTAAAAGATAAATGAGAAAAGGAAAAGAAGTCAAAAATGGTGGCTAGTTTTGTTTTCATCATGAAGCTTCATGAAGCTTTCATTATGTCACCAATTTTGTCTCATCTCCTTAACCCTAACCATTCTTTAACCTTGGTCAATTCTCTACACTTAACTTGAGTTATGTTATGATAAGAATGGATTTATTCTTTTCTTTTCTAATTAACTTATGATATCATATTCTTCTTCTTCTTCATCTTCTTCCTTGAACCAAAAGAAGAAACCATGACTTCATCAATGGTGATTGATGAATTAGAGTGAGAAATCCAAAACTAAAGTCTACCCAACTCCTATTTCTTCATCCTCTACCTCTTGCCAAGTAGTAGAGTGTGTTTCCCTCACAAGTTTTCAAGACTTGGTGAAGGTGGAGCTCGATCTAGCGATGCCTCGACGTAGATCATCTTCGGCATGGACATCGACGACCTAGCTTGCCCATTCTCCGACGAAGCCGACGCTTGAGCCCGGATTTGATTTGGACAGCGGAGAGGACCTCGTTGTGGAGCTATGGAGGTGGAGCACCGGATCTACAAAGGTTGTATTTCCGTATCTTGTAGTTAAGTGTTAACTAGTTAGCTTTTTCGCCTTGTTTTCTAGCAAACGATCCGTAGTCGGGTCTCTCGGCACCAAGAATTTTTGAAAATGGCATGGTTGATGCCTTGTGAGACCTCATTAGGATGCCTAGGAACCCTACAGTGGTATCAGAGCCTAGCTAGAGCCTTAGGCGAAGTCTAGACGGATTTTGAACTCCGAACGAACCCGAAATCCCAACACACCCATGCTCTCTGTCCTTTTTTCAAAAACTGGGATTTTTCCAAATTAAAAATATGCAGAAAATCAAGCAGGGTTTTCTAAGAATTACTGTAAATTTCGTGGGCCTAATTCAACTTTTCCACCACGGAACCGCGGCACGTGCTATGCACGACCCGGCGGTTCAGCGGCGGTTTTGTCGTTTTGTGTGTTTTGGTTTTCACAGTAATTCTCAGATTTCTGTGCTGGTTTTCCTGGGATATTTTAATATTTATTATACAGTTGAATTTTCTGGGATTGATTTGGGGATTCGGTGTTTCGATCGGAGTATCAAATTTTGTCTGTGTGGCTTTCCGGATAATTTTTAGAATATGTTAAAAAGTTCGACAGGATATAAATACCCAATTTTTCCCCTGTCGGGAAATTTCCAAGTGTTGGATTTTTCCGTGGTTTAACGATGTTCTAAGTAGTGCAAGTAACGCGATGGTCCCTCTAGTAGACAACAAACCTTAACTCGATTATGTGACCGCCTTGAACTGCCCTTTGAACCTTCGGGTTTAGGGCAGTACGGCGTGCCACATGTGAGGCGTTGGCTTGACCCTTCTACGGCTGGACCGTTGGTACTGAGGCACGAACGGAATATTGTTAGACTTGTTTCATGTGTTGATCTGTATCGGGAAAACTTGGGTGTTCGAATGTTCAATCGGAAAGTTTAACATTTTCTAATTATCTGGAATGGGATACAATAATTGGAATTCACAATAAGTTATGAGATAACTGAATGAATGTTATAAACATAGCAGTTTAGTCTCACTTGATCGGTTGCCACGGAATTTTGATGTGATCAAAAGTCCGTCGCAATCACGTAGCGTACGCGGATATTCGCCGGACAAACTTAATAGACAGCTACATCCCATAGCCCCGACCAAGTGACTGTAGGAGAACCCCGTCGCCGAAAGCATCCGTCCGGGTGCTCGCGGCAGCGGTGTTCCGCCTTGGTGCACTTCGTCGACGGTATCGGGGGTGCAGCCGTCTACTGAAGTTTGCGACGAGCATTCGATCAGGATGTCGGGAATCTTGTTGAATTGCCCGACTTGATATTGAAAAGTGTTTTCGATAAAGAGACTAAAATGCGGAGTTTATAATTGTTAGGCATGCGATGTCTAAATAATTCATTTGGTCAGGCATGCGATGTCTGAGGAGGTTGCGGATTCCAACTGTTGTAGTTTTACACTTTCTTTTCTGTGACCGTAAGTGTAATATGTGATATCGCCGGTTTCGTTGCTATATGTCAACGACAATTGGGATGCGCATATTTACTTACGTTGATGACATGTGATGTTATGTGTTGCTGGATATGTTATATTGGATCGTCGTGTTTGAATAGCCGGGGGTTTTTATGTGAGATGAGTGTTTTTCATTTTCATTCATGTAAAAACTTGTATGTAATATTCTTTTATTGGGGCGCTTCCAGGTTGCGGAAGTTGTCACCTTTTGTATATTATTTACTTTTCCGCACTAGGATAGACCCAAGGAGGGGAGCACAGGTAACCGGGTTCTGGAGTACAGTGGGAGACCAACTCGAGGAGTCGGGTCCGGGTCTCCTAACTCCAGAATTGGTAGGGTTGCTTGCCGCTCTCGTAGGGGTCTAGGGGTGTGGGTTTGGCTATTCATCACGACCGTGGAATCCGTATTTTATACTGGCTCGTATTGAAAACACGGACGTCCTAGTATATCCAATATTTCATATGTTTCTTCTGCTGCGATATCTCTGATGTGTTTCTGTGATGGATATAGTATATAGTATATATGATATATTATATAGACGTTACTTATGTTTTACACCCGCGCTAGCCCTGCCCTGCTCTGTCGTTAGTTACCTAACCTAACGGTGCACGAGGGGACATCGAGGCGAATGCGGATGGCACAAGTGTACGTCATATCTATCTGTGATGTTTAGGTACATTAAATGATGGGACTTCATTAATATGATTAATGAAATAAAAGAAACCTAAGATATTGTAGAATCGAATTTCAAAATAAAACAGGTAGCTACAGTTCTTGCTTTGCACAGCGGTATATATGATATATCCTGCACCTTATTCGATGAGGAAAGGACCGAGATCCCTTCACCGGGAGTGACTCCTTTAGCAATAACTGGCAGATGCTACACACTCGGTTTGCCTTTTGATTGCTTTTAAGAGTTTTTGCTTTGCACAGTGATATATGTGATATATCCCGCACCTCATTCGACGAGGAAAGGACCGACGATCCCTTCACCGGGAATGACTCCTTTAGCAAAACTAGAAAAGCTTCAAAAACACTCCATTTCAAAATCATTTGATTCTACAACGATATCAAGTTCATTACGCAATAGGTTTTCAGAAAAACCTGTCGTAGCCCTCCGTCATTTCAGATAAGTAGTAGTTAGTATTCGTGCTGCGTTTGTTGGCCTTTGTCAAGGCGCAGTGTGCGGTAGCTAACTGGTGCTTATCTGCTTATGCATATGATGCAGATTGGGTTAGGGTAGTCGTGCGACCTTGTTGGCCTTTGTCAAGGGCCGTGCGGGTGGGTTTAATTCAATCAGGAAATGACGGGTTGAACTTGACTAGCATCCTATGGTTTGTTGGCCTTTGTCAAGGTCATTGGAGGTTAGGGGCAAAATATTATCGGGAATTTCAAGTGTTGAAATTTGCAATGAGATTGCATACCTTCTATGAGATAGTTGGATCCCGATACCCGCTGCGAGTAAGAGTTACTCCTGGGAGAGTTTTATACATTACAATTAGCCGATCAAGTAGGTGTCTAGAAAGGTGTTAACGAGGTTACGCCTCTGGGAAAACGAGGTTTACATTAATTAGGTTCGTGCGAAAGCACGGGGGACCTCCCTCAAAGTACCGACACTGGCCTGGCTGAAAGATTGGAGAACTTGTAGTGTGTAATTAATCCCGGCTAGTCTTTCCTTTTAGGGTTTGAAGGAAGATTTGATAAAAAGCAGTGGGAGCCATCCTGATTAGATAAAATAATAACCAATCTATTCTTGCAAGAGCACACGCTGAGTGTTTTCTTCTCTCTCTCTCTAGGTAGCGACCATATCACGCCTTAATCAAGATAATAAAACGGATTATTGACCGAACCCGCTTGTTATACTGAGCTGGGGAACGTTGGTCCCGCTCCAACTTATAATTGTTATAAGACAGAGCAGAAAATTGGGGAATACCAGATTTCCCGTACCGCCCAAACGAGGAGAGTGCATGATGATGCATCATCTTCGGGTGTGTTCATTACAGAGAACTGTTTCTCAGTATCCTCTACGTCCTGGGTATGTGATACCAGATCAGGATCCCAGATATGTAATCTGTTACATAGGGCTACAGATAGGTAGAGAACTGAGAACGGGTGATAAGTTTCATGAGGCAGAAAACGGGGCAAGAGTTGCAGCCAAGTCTGTTGGTCACTGTCACCCTGTATTACCAATACATTGATTCTGAACGAATGTTGTTAGATACCGAACCTGATATACAAAATCATATCTATCTCTTTATTAGTAAAGAAATGATAAAATTTTGTATTGTTGGATAATGTTTTGAACATTTCCTATATCAAAAGTTGATCGGTTCAGGCACGTTATCTAAAAGCATTGATGTTCTAAATCAAACTACAGTTCTTAGTATACGGAACACACACAAGAGGAAGAGTTCAGAAATGAACGAATCCTTCTTGAGGTATAGTAGACTAGGTCAGATCAATGCGACCCGACTGGCTAGAGTTACATATAGATGTATATTTAAATCAGTTTGAATTTACATCTTGTGAAACTCGCCAGTCATGTCACAAAGATAAGATGACCATAGCTCCGTTTATTGGAAACAGAGAAAGAGTTAGTGAACTCTTGGGATGATACATGTTGATGTATGTAGGTCCCCTGTCTATATATGCTAGGACTGGTTCTTTATACTTCATTACATTCTCTGATAATCTTTCGAGATTCAGACCTATGTTCCTGTTGAAACACAAGTCCGAACCTTTTGAGATATTCACAGAATATAAGTTAGAAGTAGAGAACCAATACGGGTATAAGTATTATGTCCTATGATGAGATCAAGAAGGAGAATACTTGAGCACGGAAATCCTGGACTATTCTAAAGGAGAATGAGATTCTCTCTCAGCATTACTCCTCTGAATACACCATAGCACGATGGTATATCGGGGTGGAGCAGATACACCCTATATGATAAGGTGTGCTCTATGATGAGTACTGCTGAGTTACCTATTTTCTTTTGGGAGTTATGTGTTGCGCCACGGCAGCGCCCCGGCCGTCTATCCGAGTCCAAAATGCGGAATCAAAATTTTTCCTTACTTGGAAACCGGCGCTACCGCGGACAATGAAAACCCGGAACGTTAACCATTAACCTATACTAGCTAACAAGAGATGGGAAGAGAAGTATACCGAGTGATCCGAGTCCTCCGGTCTTCTCGTCATCGTCCCGATCTCCCGCGGAAAGTCTTGTCTCCACATCGTCGCCTCCTCGCCGGAAGGGCACCACATCGCCTGCGTCTTTTACGGGCTCCCGCCTCAATACCGAGGCAACTCGGGCATGAAGCCGGCAACTCGACATGCCCAAGAATTGCTGTAGAATGTAGTGTAGAAACTTTATCCCTTGGAGTTTATGTAGTTGCCATTGATGGATGGAGGAAGAGGTAAAGAAAATTGGTGCTTTCAATTTTCTAGCAAGAAGAAGATGAAATGAACTCTCTCATTCTTTTTCTCTTAAGTGAAGCATCTCCCATCTAGTGAGAATGGTGGAGGGATGAAAAATGAATCCAAAAACAAGAGGAAGGTGAGTGTAGGAGAAAAAGAATGGTGACCACATCCAAAGCATCATGATAACAAAACTCACATCAACCTCAAATCCTTTCTCATCACTTCTAATCTCAAAAAGCAAGGATAAGAAAGAAAAAGGATCTCATCATGAAAAACTATCATGATGCCACCAATATGAAAGATACCCCCTCCACAAATGTTATTTGCAAACTTGCAAATAACCCCCTCCATCGGAAAAGTCCGGCCGGGAAGGAACAAAGGAAAACCGGCCGGAACGGAATGCAAACTGGCAACTCCAGAAAACTGGTCCCGTAATAAATTACAGGAAAACCCCGATACTATGCATACACACCCGCATCTGTATTCCGTCCGGATACAAATGCAATGAGACAAAATCTACACTGTACTAAACTAGGACCGGCTTAAGCCAAAGCCGGCTAGTAAAATCCGTTCGATCCTGATCCGTGCAATACCGCACGTATCAGATCAAACCCTGCCATATAATTATACGGCCACTAGTACAAACCGTCCGATCCTGATCCGTGCAATACCGCACGTATCTGATCGGACCCTGCCATATCTCCATACGGTCTCTACAGCGTTTCGCCCGAAAGCTTGAGTAACTGTAAGTGTGGTGGACTCTAAAGACTCGTCAATACTATGGCTATGGATTTAACCACTAGCACGTCAGAGATATTAGCCAATACGTGACGGGCCACCAGCTATTGACCAAAAGGGACGTCGATGAGCGAACTCATCCTGACACCCTACTGAGCCTGTCAGTGACAATATCCGTACAGTCCGGTCCGTTCGTCTATGAGTATCGCATGGCGGGCCTAGGAGGTTGGTAAAAGTCAGACCCCCAAAAGCGGTACAAGTCGTGTCGGAGTGTAGCCCAGAACGCCCTGAGATACTACTGGAATACCTACCAGTAAATCTCCTGCCTCGGCCGAGGGCTTTGCGTAATGGCTCTCCTAGACACAGCGCGACCTCACCCCCAATACCGGGAGAGACGAACCCCTGCAGATCCGATCACTGCCTCCATGTGGCTCGGGACTGTACCCAACTAAAACCTGTTTGCACGATTCCTTTAAGCCGTGGTAGGGTAGTAATCAAAGCACAGTGGGAACTCACACGAGACAAATGACGATCTCAGGTCGATGAACTAACCTGTACACATGTCACCAGGGAACTGCTATCTGACATCTGGTATAAGACCAACTAGCAGGTTCCCGGCGAGTCCTGTCCGGTGTACTCATAACCCAATGAGCACCTGTATACATCTTAGGTGAACCAACTGACACCAGTGGCTTGTGAGACCGGCCACCGCCCCTCGTCGGGGTCTCGACTGTATACACTAGTCTACTAATGGAGTATCGATGCCCTGTCTCGAAACTCCTACGACTAGGGACCTTTTAAGGATGTGCTTATAGACTACCAGCTCCCACGTATATGATCGCCATCATACTGCTGGTAGTCAAGCAAGAATCCTAGGGGCTCTATCAACGTGTAATAGCGACATGTCAGGTCACCTAAAGCAGTACACGATGATAAAGACAAACCAGATAGCATACTATCATCTCGAGTAAGACTGTCCTACCGGGATAGGTCCTCCCTCAATCATTGCAATCACATGCCTGTGATCCAATAATTGACTCTGAGGGCACTATCTCCAACAATCACCCACTTGCACTCAAGGCTAATTATTGCGATGTCGCGTACTCACAGCCCGTGTGATACCGAACACCCAACTCCTCTACTAGTCAGTCTCACAAAGCTCGTTTGCGAAACTATTGCGTTCGAGGATTAGCCTCAGTGAGTGGATCCGCTGTGATGTTTCTTTCTATGTCTCTCTATATCTCAAGTTCGCAGAGAAAACCATCTCCCGAAATGAGCAATACCCGTCTTGGAATGTCTGGATGTCTGATGGGACCTAGTTCATAAATGAACTCCAAATCCAAACTTCTTAGACTGTATCGTCGACTGAACTTAATCAGTATCCTGCGCCATGCCTCCCTCAGTATCTGCCTGGATCACCTGTCCAGAATACTGTCCCTCGTCAGAGGGAGAACTATAACTCTGACAACTTCCTTGTCGTCCATGTCACCTTGGAAGCCTGGAATGATAACCGTCTCCTAAAGGAGGTAGCCGTTATCATATCCCTAGAACATTCACTTCTGTTCTAAAACTGCTTCCGACTGTTTCTCCAGGATTGGATTAATATCAGCTTATTGCAGCTACTGCAAGAACAACATCTGGTGTGCTACTTGACATCTCATGATTGACTCAATTGCCTAAGCAAGTGATCTGTCAATCATGCGTATCCCTCTCCCCTTTAGTCTGTAAGACACCTTTAGAGAGGGTGACTCCATTACCTGCAGGTGTACTACCGTGCCAGGAGTCGTCCATTCTAAATATTCTTAGAATGCTGTCAAAGTACCCTGATTGGGAAACCACCCAAATCTAGATCTAAAACCATAGATCTAGTAACCAGTATGTCTGATATAATGTCCAAGTCCTTTGTGGAGAAACCACTGTGTGACGACCAAAGTATAACCGATCGTAGTATAGGAATATCACTTCCTACTACCTTCTCAACAGATCCATCCCCTATTCTGATGACGTCAAACCTATGACTGTCACATCAGAAATAGATGATCTATCTCCGCTATATCTGCTTTAGTCTATAAATAGACATAAGCCTGATGTCCACCAATGCTTTCGCTGCTCCCACTGACTACAAAAACCCTCTGGCAGAGTCATATAGACGTGCACTTCTAAAGCTAGTTTAGAACGAGGCTATACTCATCCTCCTGCCGGGTCTCGCAGCCTGGAACAACAACAATGGCAAGTGTGGGTAAACAAGAACTTCCCTGTCACCTTCCTTGAGGCTATCGGAGTACCTCTCGGGTGCCTGAAGTTACCCACCTTATCTGCGGAGTGGCCAATGGAATGTCAAATCAGATTGAATCTTTAGGTTCCTTATCAAATCTTCAGTAATCGTTTGCGGTTCTGGAATCACTTCCAGTTCTACCATACTCCCACTGCTGTTTTTGAAAAAATCCATTTTTAATAAAACTGTGGCGAGTCAAGAACAATATTTCTATTGATCTGCCAGATGGTAGAAAGTCAACCCTCGTCATAGCCTGGGTCAACCCACAAACAGCCATTACAGAAACGTGCCTTGAGTTGTCCAGTGTCTGGTTTTAAGCATAAGCCGGACAACTCCCCGTACCTTAACAATGTCAAGATATGAACTGTTCTATATCCAATATAGAAACAGAGGCACTGATTTAATTGAACCAGATTCAAATTATGCAGCTGTCTCCAGTGCATGTCAACTAAATGGAAGGAGGCCGATCAGCGTTACTCAACTTAGGAATGCTTCCAATCATGAGTAACCTGAAAGAGAAGCAATTTCTCTTTATCATTACTATCAACTGAATACCATACACAAGTATCTACATCTTCAATCACTTTGAAGAATTCCGATACTTGCTATACCTGGTTCTCTACTCTATTCAAATACCTATAACTCCTCAAAACTTAGACCCTGTGTTCTTACGAAACACATGTCTAAGAACTAGAGAAGTTAAAAGTAAGCAGAATATAGTATGAGGACCAACCCCTCTGTCCTAATGGACACAGGACAACATACAATACTCTGTATAAGTCCGCTGAGTTTAACAACTCTTTCACTGTGCGTTGTAGGTTGAAAACTGTACTTATGGTTAAGAAGAATTACACCGCTGTTCAATGCTCCTTACCTAACCATCCACTGATATAGGTAAATGTCATCGACATAATATCAAAAGGTATATCTCACTCTATGAAAAATAGACGTACAGATATATCAATTTGAAATTGGTGCACAACAGCGGATATTCAAAACCAAATATTTGCCGACCGGCAAACAGCCCAGGTGATCTCCTCAAGTATCACCGATTACAACGAATCTCGATATAATGAGGATGATCACCCAATTCCCAATAACTTACTCCCACTCATCATCTGTAAAACCATACAGATGCAAGAATCAAACCTGGTAAATACATACCCTGGAGCTTGTGTCTAATCGGGAAATCAGTTTTCTTTTAACAGTACACAGTTGAACTGAAACATTGAAATGTTTCGATGGGCTATCCTGGTATTCCTAGTAATGCCTCTTCCAGATTCACGACTGTAACCGTATAGTTCTTTGCCACCTCTCCAAATCCCTTTATATGTCTTTAGTCATTACCGTCTGCACACCCCTTTAGGCCAAATGGTTTTCTTCTTTCCCTACCGTTCGGCACCAGCCTATGGTTTGGAAGAAGACTATCCAAAAAGCATAAAGGGTGTACTGTCCTAATCCTAGGAGCACTCGCAACGCGAGAGAAGGTGAAGATAAAAGACACCTGAATGTACTTTATTCCTATTTCTCCTGAACCAGAATCCATCCCCGAACTGGAACAAGTTCCTTTCGAGTTCGTATATAACCATACGATGGAGTATCCAAATAAACTGTGGATCTTTGTAGTGATACGGAGTGTCCTGGAGAGATACAAAGGTGATTTAGATTTGGTGAAGATATACTCGGTTTGGTCGTGAATAGTAGTCGCAATTTACTTTGCCCTTTACTAATCCCTTGCTTTGTCTTAACTTAATACCTTCTGTACACCATCGTTATGCTAATTGGTTTTCTTCATTCCCCACCGTTCGGCACCAGCCTAAGGTTTGGAAGAAGACTATCCAATTTGCGTAATAGGTGTACTGTCTCCTAAACCAAGGAGTACTCGCAATGAGAGAAGGTGAAAAGAAAAGACAACTGAATAATCCTATTCGTTTTCTCCAGAACCAGAAACCATCCTCGAAGTCCTTCGAGTTCGTATATAATCATACGATGGTTTTGTCCAATGGAAGTGGACGTTCGTAGTAATACGGGGTGTCCTGGAGAAAAGGGTAAAAGTAGAAGTGGCAATGAGGTCTGCAACTCTGACAATCCAAAAGCCAGTGTTAAGAAGGTTCGGTCAACTTGGTCACTGAGTCATAGTCCAGGGTCGGGTCAATGGTCGCTGCCAAAGAGAGAGAGAAAAGAAACACTCAGCGTGCACTCTAACCTAGATCAGAATGGTTATCACTTTGTCTAATCTGGAAACCTCCCACTGTACCTCAAATTCTCCTCCAAACCTGAAAGAAGAATTAGTCGGGATCACCCGAGGAGTAAATCAACTCATCAGTGGGAATCGGGATCCAACTATCATCGCATGATAACTTGACGGAATCCACTCAAGTCACCACACTCCAGAAGGTATGCGCATGCCCGGCAAGTTTCAGTTCTTTTGAAACTCCCGATGTGATTTTTACCCCTAGGACCCAAGTGACCTTGACACAGTCAACAAATCAAAGAGTCCTAGTCAAGTTCAACCCGTCATTATCCTGGATTGCATTAAACCCACCCGTACGAGCCCTTGACACAGTCAACAAGGCCGCACGACTGTCCTAACCAATCCCATTAATATGCTGCAAACAAACACTACTTAGCTACCGCACACTACGCCTTGACACAGTCAACAAACGCAGCACGAATACTAAGTAATACTTGTAAGAAATGACGGAGGGCCACGACTGGTTTTTGGCGAAAATCCTTTAACGTAATGAACTTGATATCGTTGAAGGAACTGCATAACTTTTTATAAAAATATAGTGACGAAAACTTTTGCTAAAGAGGTCACTCCCGGTGAAGGGATCTCGGCTCTTTCCCCGTAGAATGAGGTGCAGGATATTCCAACTGAATACCACGATGCAAAGCAAAAGTAATCGGCTATAGTGAAGTTAATGCCCTGAAGCAAACTTCTGTCCAAGAGGTCACTCCCGGTGAAGGAATCTCGGCCCTTGCCTCGTCGACTGAGGAGCAGGATATTCCAAATGAATACCACGATGCAAAACAAAAGTGAACGTCCTTGCAATAACAGCTTTTTGAAAAATGTTCCAACAACATCAGAATAGGTTTGTTTATCTTGCATTGATCCGAATCAACGCAGTCCCATCAATTGATCACACCACAAAGAACGAAAATATACTGACGTACGTATATGCCATCCGCATTCGCCACTGGGTCCCGTCATCACCCGTTAGGTTAGCTAACTAACGGCAGAGCGGGGACTGGACTAGCGCGGATGTAAAACATATACAACATCTACTAATATATATACCAATATATAGTATTTCGCTCAAGGCGTGAATAAAAAGCAACATCACAGAAATGTACAGCATCACAGAACAATACAGATATCTGGAAGCCCCGGGTTTCACAGAGCCGCTGCTGAAACCCGACGTTCCCCTGGTCGTGTGGATAGCCTGTGCAATGAAAACCTAGACCCCTACGGGCGCGGCAAGTCACCCGCCAAAACCTGAAGCGAGGCAGCCCCCTTCAGCAACGTGAATGGACCACCCAGCACTTCATGGAATCCGGTAACTTGGGCACCCCTCCTGGGTCAACCTGTACCCCCTACGAGTGCGGCGAATAGCCCGCCAATCCTGGAGTAAAGCCCCATCCATCCCAATGCCATGAGATGCGGGCTTGTTGCCCTCCAGAACCCGGCTATCCGTGCACCCCTCCGCGGGGTAAACCTAGTACAGAAAGTAAAATATACATACAACGGGTACATCGACCGCAACCAGGTCGTGCCCCAAAAGAATAATACAAACAGGCAGTGACGGCAGTCCACATGTCGGACGCTCGCCCCGCAATATCAAATGTACATAATACAACAACACTGTACTAGCATTGCATCCAGGCTATCCCCCACGACCGATCCGCAACAACACAGCATAAACATAGAACATCAATGTGAAAGTCACGTTCGCAAATCCGTCTAACCGGGCTATAGCAGTTAGACGGGATTTACCGATCAAGTGACATTCACGGTCGCAGATATCATGTAAATACTGTGAAATAATGTGTTTAAAAATATCCGATCGATCAAACAATTAACAAGTGGGCCCCCAAGTAAAACTGTAGCAGTCACAGAAGATCTGGGCCCAAATTTAATATCCCAAAAACCCTATTTTCAGCCCAGAAAGCAACTGAAGAAAAACGACCAAGTGAACTTACCATAGTGCGGCGGAACCGCGGCCCCAAGGGGGTTGTGGCCGCGGTTCCGTGCTCCAACTAGGGAATCATTTTGTCGTTTTTCTACAGTAGCCTTATCTTTTTCAGCACATCATTTTTTTGCAACCTGAAAAATTTTTAGACACCAAAAAATTCCAACAGAAAACTGATGTGAACAAAAATGAGGTTTTTGGAATTTTGGTCGATCGGATAAGCAAAACGCATTAGAACAAGCTAGGCAAGGTTAATGGCGTGGCTCTGATACCATGTTGCGCCACGGCAGCGCCCCGGCCGTCTATCCGAGTCCAAAATGCGGAATCAAAATTTTTCCTTACTTGGAAACCGGCGCTACCGCGGACAATGAAAACCCGGATCGTTAACCATTAACCTATACTAGCTAACAAGAGATGGGAAGAGAAGTATACCGAGTGATCCGAGTCCTCCGGTCTTCTCGTCATCGTCCCGATCTCCCGCAGAAAGTCTTGTCTCCACATCGTCGCCTCCTCGCCGGAAGGGCACCACATCGCCTGCGTCTTTTACGGGCTCCCGCCTCAATACCGAGGCAACTCGGGCATGAAGCCGGCAACTCGACATGCCCAAGAATTGCTGTAGAATGTAGTGTAGAAACTTTGTCTCTTGGAGTTTATGTAGTTGCCATTGATGGATGGAGGAAGAGGTAAAGAAAATTGGTGCTTTCAATTTTCTAGCAAGAAGAAGATGAAATGAACTCTCTCATTCTTTTTCTCTTAAGTGAAGCATCTCCCATCTAGTGAGAATGGTGGAGGGATGAAAAATGAATCCAAAAACAAGAGGAAGGTTTGTGTAGGAGAAAAAGAATGGTGACCACATCCAAAGCATCATGATAACAAAACTCACATCAACCTCAAATCCTTTCTCATCACTTCTAATCTCAAAAAGCAAGGATAAGAAAGAAAAAGGATCTCATCATGAAAAACTATCATGATGCCACCAATATGCAAGATACCCCCTCCACAAATGTTATTTGCAAACTTGCAAATAACCTCCTCCATCGGAAAAGTCCGGCCGGGAAGGAACAAAGGAAAACCGGCCGGAACGGAATGCAAACTGGCAACTCCAGAAAACTGGTCCCGTAATAAATTACAGGAAAACCCCGATACTGTGCATACACACCCGCATCTGTATTCCGTCCGGATACAAATGCAATGAGACAAAATCTACACTGTACTAAACTAGGACCGGCTTAGGCCAAAGCCGGCTAGTAAAATCCGTTCGATCCTGATCCGTCCAATACCGCACGTATCAGATCAAACCCTGCCATATAACTATACGGCCACTAGTACAAACCGTCCGATCCTGATCCGTGCAATACCGCACGTATCTGATCGGACCCTGCCATATCTCCATACGGCCTCTACAGCGTTTCGCCCGAAAGCTTGAGTAACTGTAAGTGTGGTGGACTCTAAAGACTCGTCAATACTATGGCTGTGGATTTAACCACTAGCACGTCAGAGGTGTTAGCCAATACGTGACGGGCCACCAGCTATTGACCAAAAGGGACGTCGATGAGCGAACTCATCCTGACACCCTACTGAGCCTGTCAGTGACAATATCCGTACAGTCCGGTCCGTTCGTCTATAAGTATCGCATGGCGGCCTAGGGGGTTGGTAAAAGTCAGACCCCCAAAAGCGGTACAAGTCGTGTCGGAGTGTAGCCCAGAACGCCCTGAGATACTACTGGAATACCTACCAGTAAATCTCCTGCCTCGGCCGAGGGCTTTGCGTAATGGCTCTCCTAGACACAGCGCGACCTCACCCCCAATACCGGGAGAGACGAACCCCTGCAGATCCGATCACTGCCTCCATGTGGCTCGGGACTGTACCCAACTAAAACCTGTTTGCACGATTCCTTTGAGCCATGGTAGGGTAGTAATCAAAGCACAGTGGGAACTCACACGAGACAAATGACGATCTCAGGTCGATGAACTAACCTGTACACATGTCTCCAGGGAACTGCTATCTGACATCTGGTATAAGACCAACTAGCAGGTTCCCGGCGAGTCCTGTCCAGTGTACTCATAACCCAATGAGCACCTGTATACATCTTAGGTGAACCAACTGACACCAGTGGCTTGTGAGACCGGCCACCGCCCCTCGTCGGGGTCTCGACTGTATACACTAGTCTACTAATGGAGTATCGATGCCCTGTCTCGAAACTCCTACGACTAGGGACCTTTTAAGGATGTGCTTATAGACTACCAGCTCCCACGTATATGATCGCCATCATACTACTGGTAGTCAAGCAAGAATCCTAGGGGCTCTATCAACGTGTAATAGCGACATGTCAGGTCACCTAAAGCAGTACACGATGATAAAGACAAACCAGATAGCATACTATCATCTCGAGTAAGACTGTCCTACCGGGATAGGTCCTCCCTCAATCATTGCAATCACGTGCCTGTGATCCAATAATTGACTCTGAGGGCACTATCTCCAACATTATGCACTTAAGAAGCTGCATACCTATTGAATTAGGTTCCAATCAAATCAATTGCCTACCATTTCATATGTGATATGGAAAGGGAAGAGCCCATGTCTTAAGCTAGTTAAGATTTGGGGTTGTCCGGCCTATGTCTGAAAGGAAAAATCCGGACAAGCTCGAGGCAAGGTCAGTTATGTAGAACTGGAAATGTTCCAGCTATGCAAACTACAGAAGATGATTTGATAGAACCAAAGGATTCAATAGTTACCAACGAACCTCAGCCTCTCCGCCGATCTAGTAGGGTTCCTCACCCACCTGAGAGATACTTCTGTTTCTCTATGACAGTGGGAGCGAGGATTACATCATGAGATGATGACCCAACTAGTTTCGAGCTGGCCATCAGGAGTGAGACTCTGTGAGAATGGCTGGATGTTTATCGATCTGAGATGGAATCCTTATACACCAACAAAGTATGGACTTTAGTTGCTATATCTGAAGGGTTAAATCCCCATCAGGAGCAAGTATATCTTGAGAAGATTACTTGGTGTACATGGAAAAGTTGAGACTTTCAAAGCTAGAATTGTTAAAGGTTTTCGTCATCGACCAGGCGTGGATAATGATGAAACCTTTTCCAGTAGCTATGCTTAAGTCCATCCAGATCCTACTTGTCACGGCTACATACCATGACTGCGATATCTGGTGGTTGGGTGTCTTGACTGCTTTTCTAAATGATGATTTAGAAGAGAGCGTCTATAAGTACACAGCCAGAGGGCCTCGTAGACAGTGGGAGCAGCGGAAACGTGTGCAAGATGTTTTATATGATAAAGCAGGCATCGCGGAGTTGGAACATCTGTTTTGATGAATTAGTCAAAGAAGTTGACATCATCAAAATGGTAGATGAACCTTATATAAACAAAAAGGTAGTAGGGAGTATGGTGACGATCCTCGTAGAGTACGTGGATGACATACTCTTGATAGGGAAGGAGTTTCCTATGCTACGATCGATCAATCTCCGCTTATCACTATGATTCTCCATATAGGATCAAAATGATACCTCCTAAATCCTGAGTTTTGGATCTATGAGATAGATTTAATTGGATGTTAGGATTCTCACTAGTTGTAGTGAGATGGTATCAATCGATCCTGGGGAGAATCAATGGAAGGGTTCCAAGGTGATAAAGACGACTGAATGTCAGTCGCAGACATTGTCTTTACCTTCAGTAAAGGGACGGTATGTTGGAAGAGTTCCAAGCTAGATACCGTGACATACTAGACGATAAAGGCAGGATACATCGCTACTTAAGATGCTACCAAAGAGGCTGTTTGGGTGTATATTGGTTCATGAGATGAACTATGTTCCTCCCATTGTGTGACAATGGAGTTGTGGCTTATGCCAAGGAACGCCGGTCCCATCAGTGATCCAGACATATTATAAGGCAGTATCACTTGATCATGGAGATGGTTGATCTCCAGAGAGATCGAGGTTAGGAGAGTAGACTCAGAGGACAACACAGCGGATCCACTCACAAAGGCCTGTTCCCAGAGAGAGACTTTTATGGGATGGTTGAGTATGAGATACTACAACCACTGCTACAGATGGCCCTAGTGCAAGTGGGAGATTGTTAGTTATATGTATGCCCTAGAGGCCATTATTGTACATTGGATGTATATTGTAGTGGATGCTGGGACATATATAGGGAGGACTTTCTTGCTCGACATGATAGTATGCTATCTGGTTGCTCTTTACCTTAACGTGTATACTAATTGTCTCTCTGTTACATGTTGGTAAAGCCCTTAGGATGTGTACTTGACTACCTGGACTATGATGCAGATCATACTAGTGGGGACAGATAGTCTATAAGTACATCCTTCAAAGTCCCTAGTCATGGGTGTATCGAGACAGGGCATCGATATACCAGAGTAGACTAGCGTGTACCTTCTCGACCCATACAGATGGGCGATGGATGATCCCATATCCATTGGGGTTTGACATCAGAGGAGATATACGGGTGCTCAGTAGAGACTGGGTATACTGGACGGACTCGCCGAGAACTCCCAGATGGTATTATACCTCACGTCAGATGGCCGTTCTCTGGTGACACTGGTACAGAGTAGTCTGTTGACCCGAGATCGTCATAGAGTCTTATGTGGTTCCCACTGTGCTTTGATTTCCATCTTACCACGCCCAAGAGGGCGTGCAAAACGGTGGTTTTTGGGTACAGTCCCGAGTCACATGGAAGCAATGAGCGATAGGAGGGGATTCGTCTCTCCCGGTATAAGGAGTTGATGTTGCGCTGTGTTCGATTGGCTATAACAGGAAATCCCTGGCCAGGATTGCTGAGATTTACTGGTAAGTGTTACCAGTAGTTTCTCGAAGTGTTATAGACCTCATATCGACAAGACTTATCGAGCTATTGGGGTCTGACGTTTACCACCCCTAGGCGGGATATGCGACATATCAGACGATCAGACCGGACTGTACGGTAGTGTTACTGGTTGGATTCACTGGAGTGTGAGCGGGCTTGCTCGTCGATCTTCAGATAGCTCAATACCCGGGTGGCCGTTACGTTTAGCAGACCGCTTGCGGCTTGTGGGTGCTTGATATGATCATCACCTGCTGCCGGCGTATTGACGAGTCTTTAGAGTCCTACACAGAGGTTTCCTGGCTCAAGCGAAACGAAATAGGAGCGCATATGAGATATGTGCGAGACCGAGAATAATACGGTATGTGATACTGTATTCGATTCTCGCGATGTGACATTGATCGGTTATATGCGATATAGCCGGATTATCGGATCAAGTGTTGATTCGATAAGTTGTTGCTGATGATACCAGTCGGTTATGTGCGTCATGACCGGATCGTTAAATCAAGTGTTGATTTAATGATTTAATGCATAATTATATATTTGATATATTACTTTGCATTAACTAGTATCGGTTCACTTTGAATGGATTTTCTCACTCGGGTGTGCGCATTGCATATGCGATATGATTTTTTGTGCACTTGATTGTATCATGTTTGATGATACATATCTTTTTTGTTAAGTGTAATGAATTAAACCTAGGTTAAGTAAATGATTAGGGTTTTCTTTTATTCATTCATTTATCTTTTCATTTGCATTTAAAAGATAAATGAGAAAAGGAAAAGAAGTCAAAAATGGTGGCTAGTTTTGTTTTCATCATGAAGCTTCATGAAGCTTTCATTATGTCACCAATTTTGTCTCATCTCCTTAACCCTAACCATTCTTTAAGCTTGGTCAATTCTCTACACTTAACTTGAGTTATGTTATGATAAGAATGGATTTATTCTTTTCTTTTCTAATTAACTTATGATATCATATTCTTCTTCTTCTTCATCTTCTTCCTTGAACCAAAAGAAGAAACCATGACTTCATCAATGGTGATTGATGAATTAGAGTGAGAAATCCAAAACTAAAGTCTACCCAACTCCTATTTCTTCATCCTCTACCGCTTGCCAAGTAGTAGAGTGTGTTTCCCTCACAAGTTTTCAAGACTTGGTGAAGGTGGAGCTCGATCTAGCGATGCCTCGACGTAGATCATCTTCGGCATGGACATCGACGACCTAGCTTGCCCATTCTCCGACGAAGCCGACGCTTGAGCCCGGATTTGATTTGGACAGCGGAGAGGACCTCGTTGCGGAGCTATGGAGGTGGAGCACCGGATCTACAAAGGTTGTATTTCCGTATCTTGTAGTTAAGTGTTAACTAGTTAGCTTTTTCGCCTTGTTTTCTAGCAAACGATCCGTAGTCGGGTCTCTCGGCACCAAGAATTTTTGAAAATGGCATGGTTGATGCCTTGTGAGACCTCATTAGGGTGCCTAGGAACCCTACATAACCACAGACCGCAAGCGGCACTAGCTGTACGTAACGGTCCCCAGGTAGATGTCGATAAGAAGGTCGATGAGGTAAACCCATCCGAACTCCCACTGAGTCTGTATGTGACAATCTCCGTACAGTTCGGTCTGTTCGTCTGATACATCGCATGTCGGGCCTAGGGGGCGGCAAGCGTCAGACCCCTAATAGCGGTACAAGTCGTGTCGGAGTGAAGCCCAGAACACCCTGAGATAACACTGGAACCTACCAGTATATCTCGCTTGCCCTGGCCAGGGACTACTTGTGTAATGGCTCTCCTAGACACAGCACGATGTCAACCCCCAATACCGGGAGAGACGAATCCTGTCTAACCGTCACTGCCTCCAAGTGCTTCGGGACTGCTCCCAACTACTACCTGTTTGCACGACTCAGTAGAGCCGTGGTAGGGTAGCAATCAAAGAACAGTGGGAACACACTCGAGGCGAAGTGACAGTGTCAAGTCAGCGGACTAAGCTGTACTCATGTCACCTGGGAACTGATAACTGACGATAGGTATAATACCAACCATCAGTTCCCGACGAGTCCTGTCCAGTGTACTCGTAACCCAACGAGCACCCGCATACTATCTCAAGTACGACGTACCGACGGCTGTGGGACAGACCGTCTCCCGTGCTGGGATGAGAAGCGCATACGCTAGTCTACTCCGGAGTATCGATGCCCTATCTCGATACTCCCATGACTAGGGACGTGTATAAGGATGTGCTTGTAGATTACCCAGCCCCCACGAGTTTGATCGCCATCACAACGCCGGTAATCAAGCAAAGATCCAAAGGGCTCTACTAATGCGTATAGGTGATATAATAAATAAACACACAAGTACACATTAAAGCAGAGACAAACCAAGTAGCATACTACTATATTGAGCAAGATTGTCTGTACAACTGTGAATATCCCAAGCTTCCATCAAGTAATATACATACTAGTATGATACAGTAATGGCCTCTAGGGCATATACACTAACAAAATCTTCCTTCAAACCTTAAAAGGTAAGACTAGCCGGGATTAATTACACCTTACAAGTTCGCCAATCTTTCAGCCAGGCCAGTGCCGGTATTTTAAGGGAGGTTCCCCGTGCTTTCGCACGGACCTAATTAAAGTAAACCTCATTTTCCTAGGGGCGTGACCCCGTTGACACCTTTCTAGATACCTACTTGATTGGCTAATTGTGATGTGTAAAACTCTCCCAGGAGTAACTCTTACTCGCAGTGGGTATCGGGATCCAACTATCTCATAGAAGGTATGCAATCTTATTGCAAATTTTAACACTTGAAATTCCCGATAAATCTTTTGCCCCTAGCAACTTATGACCTTAACATAGTCAATAAATCATAAGCACTAGCCAAGTTCAACCCGTCATTTCCCGATTGAATTAAACCCACCCGTACGACCCTTAACATAGTCAACAAAGTCGCACGACTACCTTAATCCAATCGCATCTTATGCTTTAGCAGATAAGCACTAGTTAGCTACCGCACATTACGCCTTAACATAGTCAACAAATGTAGCATGAATACTAAGTAGTACCTATCTGAAATGACGGAGGGCTACGACGGGTTTTAGGCTTACCTTTTGCGTAATGAACTTTATATCGTTGCAGAATCGAGTGATTTTGAAAAGGAGTGTTTTTTAGGCTTTTACTAGTTTCGCTAAAGAGGTCACTCCCGGTGAAGAGATCTCGGCTCTTTCCTCATTGAATGAGGTGCTAGATATTCTACAAGGAATACCGCTATGCAAAGCAAAAACTATAGAAGAAATCAAAAACTAAACCGAGTGAGATGTAGCATTTGCTAGTTTCGCTAAAGAGGTCACTCCCGGTGAAGGGATCTCGGCTCTTTCCTTATCGAATAAGGTGCTGGATATTCTACAAGGAATACCGCAATGCAAAGCAAAAACTAAAGCTACTCTTTTTTGAAAATTTGATTCTACAACATCTTTAGGTTTCTTTTCTTTCATTAATCTCATTAATGAAGTCCTATCAATTAAGCTTCCTAAGCATCATAGAAGAAACGAAAATACAATGTACATATAAAGTGATAACATCACAGAATAACAGCAGCAGAAGATAACATATGAAATATTGGATATACTAGGAATTCCGTATTTTAAGTTAAGCCAGTATAAAACACGGATTCAACGGTCGTGATGAATAGCCAAACCCACATCCCCAGACCTCTACGAGAGCGGCAAGCAATCTTACCAATTCTAGAGTTAGGAGATCCGGACTCGACTCCTTGAGATGGTCTCCCACTGGACTCTAGAACCCGGTTACTTGTGCTACCTGCCTTGGGTCTATCCTAATGCGGAAAAGTAAATAATATACAACAATGGTGACATCATCCTCAACCCGGAAGTACCCCAATAAAAGAATATTACATATAATGAATTTTACATTAATGAAAATAAAAACTCTCATCTCACATAAAATCCCCCGGCTATTCAAAACACGATGATCCAATATAACATATCCACAGCACATGACATCACATATCATCAACGTAAGTAAATATGTGTATTCCAAATTCCGTTGACATATAGCAACGAGATTTGGGATACCCCACATATTACACTTACGGTCGCAGAAAAGAAATCGTAAAACTACAATAATTAGAATCCGTATATCCTTAGACATCATAAACCCGGAATATCGCATATTCCGGATTTCATGCCTAACCTATAAGTCATGTATTTTAGTCTCAAATTGAAAACACTTTTCAATCATCTTAGTCGGGTAATTCAACAAGATTCCCGACTACAATATTGAATACTCGTCGAAAACTTTAGTAGATGGTCGCACTCCCGATGTCGGCGACGAAGTGCTCCAAGGCAGAACACCGTAGCCATGAGCACCCGAGTGGGTGCTTTTTGGCAACGGGGTTCTCCTACAGTCACTTGGTCGCGGCTATAGGGCATGTCTGTCTACTAGAGTTACCCAGCGAGTGTTCGCGTACAATACGCGATTGTGACGGAGTTTTGATCTGAATCAAAACTTCGTGGCAACCGATTAACCGAGACTAACATACTAGATTCACAATATACTATATACATTACCAGTTTTCACAAAACCAATAAACCGGATTCTAACAATTGTATCACATATCATCTAGATCTATACGACGCCAAATATATCGATCGGTTTAACAAAATCCAGAGAACTCAACAACTTGAGAATCACGATTAAAAATACCCAGACAGTGCACAAATCACCTACGGACCTACACAAGAAACCATGCTCCTTGCCTCACCTACGGCGCCGCGGAACCGCTGCCAAAACCAAGTTTTGGCAGCGGTTCCGCGGTCGTAAAGTCGAGTTATACTCTCATTCTTCTTATGGATCCATAGAAAACCCTGCACGATTTTTTGGATACTTTTAATTTCAAAAATTCCAACGTTTAGATAAATCGATAGAAACATGCAAAAATACGGGTTTTGAAAACCGATCGAACTCTTTAACTTCGTAACGACCTTCCTCGATGTTCTAGTTTGGCTCTGATACCATGAAGGACTACCTTAGCACCATGATGAGGTTATAGAAGCATCTACCATGCCAAATTCAAATTTTTCTTGGTGCTAAGTTAGACAAACAAGATCTTTAACTAGAAAGTTAGGGTTTTGCTTAAGATGATATGAAAACTAAAGAAGTGTAAGATGATTATACCTTCGTAGAATCAAGTCCTTCACTTCACATGCTCCTTGTAATAGTCACGTTACTCCACTAGGCTTCTCTTAAGACTTTGAAGGGCTTCCTTCGGTGATCTTTGCCCCATAGACGATCCACAGCGAAGCTTCTCTAGATCAAGCTAACTTTACACTAAACCACTTTAGTGTAAGAAACACACCATACTAAATTGCCAGTTTGGTATGGGATGATGAAGTAGGGGATGTTACAAGCTCACAAATGCATTCAAGAATCCATGGTTCACATCACATGTGAGGATGTGGATTTTTGAAGGCATGAAGAGAAAGAAGAAGATGAGCTAGAGAGCATGAGAGCAATAGGGAAGAATAATGGCTAAGTGTTTTCAATGAGCAAGAGTGAAAGCCAAACCTTGACCCCTCACTCATTCAAGCATGGAATTATGCAATATAAAATTGCAACCATGCTTGAATAGTGTGTCAAGAATGAATAAACAAGAATTAAACCCATGCTTGTAACCATGCTTCTACTTTCCACCTCATTTCTATTTTTAGAAAATAGAAATTTAAATGCCATGCTTCATTAATATATATATATATATATATATATATATATATATATATATATATATATTAATATATATTTAATGAAGAATAATTAGTGAGCTAATGATATTAGTTAATATATAACTATGTCACATATAATTTATATCACATTATTAAATCAACACTTGATCTAATAATCCGGTTATATCATATATGACCGACTAATATCATTTATCTGTATATCACACTATCGAATCAACACTTGATTCGATAAACTGGTTATATCACATATAACCGAACTGATAACAGATGACTGTCAGATTGCAATACGGTATCACATACTCGTATTTAATCAGGCCCACACACATATCACATATGTGTCCTACTTCGTTTCACTTGAACCAGGGAACTTCTGTATGGGACTCTAAAGACTCGTCAATACACCAGTAGTAGGTGATGATCATATCAGTCACCTACAAGCCGTCAGCGTTACTAGCTGGACGTAACGACTACCCGTGTATTGAGCGATATGAAGATCAACAAGCAAGCATGTCTACAGTCTCAATGAAGCCTATCAGTAACACTCCCATATAGTCCGGTCTCTTCGTCTAATATGTCGCATACTATGTCTACGGGTGGAAATCGTCAGACCCCAGTAGCGTGATAATTCATGTCGATGTCTGGCCTATAACGGCTCGAGAAACTATTGATAACACTTATCAGTACATCTCGGCAGCAGCCCTCGCCAGGGACTTACAGTTATAGCCAATCGAACATAGTGCAACATCAACCCCCAATACCGGGAGAGACGAAACCCCTCCTATCGCTCATTACGTCCATACGACTCGGGAATGTACCCAAAATCCACATGTTTGCAGGTCTCCTTTGAGTGTGGTTGGGAGGAAATCAAAGCACAGTAGGAGCCACACAAGACTCTATGATGATCTCGGGTCTACAGACTAACCTGTACCAGTGTCACCATAGAACTGCTATCTGACGATAGGTATACTACCACATAGGAGTCCTCGGCGAGTCCTCTTCAGTGTACCCAGTCTCCACTGAGTACCGGTATACCATCTCTAATGTCAAACACCAATGGATGTTGGATCATCCATCGCCCATCATATGGGTCAAGAAGCGTATACGCTAGTCTACTCTGGAATATCGATGCCCGGTCTCGATATTCTCTCGACTAGGAATAATTAAAGGATGTACTTGTGAACTATCCTGGCCCCACTAGTATGATCTCCATCATAGTCCTGGTAGTCAAGTACATATCCTAAGGGCTTTATCAACATGTAAGAGAAGACAGTATCACAATATAAGTCTACATGTTAAGATAAAGGTAACCAGATAGCATACTATCATGTCGAGCAAGAAAGTCTCTCTCTATATATATCCAAGCATCCACTATAATATACATCATATGTGCAATAATGGCATCTAGGGCATACATATTACTAACAGTACTGGGTCGGATCTAACCTTTCTTCAGGAGTTCATCCAACTGAATGTGGATCTCCTTCAATCCTTCTGGACTTAACCGGTACAGAGCTTTGATTACAGGTTGCGTACCAGGTTGTAAATCAATACTAAACTCAAGAGCTCGATCGGGAGGCAAACCTGATATGTCTTCACGGAACGCATCCTCGAACTCTCGAACTACTTCAGGCTTTTTGTCTTCTGCCTGTAGTGAAAATACTTCTGCATTCTTCGGTTTAGCATGGTATCTTCCTGGCTCCAAAGTTCTATCTCCACTTTTGAAATAGGAGACTGGGTGATCTGGTATCTCAAATACTACCCTCCTTTCACGGCAGTCAATAGTAGCATAGAATACTCCCATCCAATCCATTCCCAACACAACATTGAAATTTGGAATGTCCGGTACTTTGAAATTTGCGTAAAATTCTCGTCCGCAAACTACAACTAGATACAGATCAAACCCCATAGTTGCTTTCAATTCTCCATTCCCAGAACTGACATTCCATCTTGAAATGAGTGGCTTCATGGGAACTGCATGCGTTCTCACGAATCGTTGGGACATGAAGCAGTGTGAAGCTCTAGTGTCGAAATGTGCGAGTGCAGGAAGGGTGGCTGCTAGTATAGTACCTAAGTTGTGTGAGGTTGGGTTTAGATATAGGAAAAATACAGTGATACGCCAGGATTGAAAAGATTTAAAAGGATGGGGGAATTCCAAGTGATGACTTGTCTTGTGGCTTCGGCCTCCTCAACCGTCATTGTAAAAGCCTGATGTCATGGTACATTCCTCCTTTCCGCAGGCACATTCCTCTGTCCTTGGGGCACGTTTCTCTGCCCTTGAGGCATGTTTCTCTGTACCTGATGGAATTAACGTTGAGGCGGTGTAGGAGGTCCACGTGGAGCTGGTGCAGGGAGAGCTAGGCGAGGTGCAGGAGCCTGAATGGTTGGCTGCAACGGGACTATGATTGCGGGTCTGGATGTCGGTGCTGTGTTGAAACGATATGGACACGCTCCTATACTGTAAATGGATGCGCCACAAACCAAACATAGGCCATTTGCACGCCTGCAGTCCTTCTCCAGGTGTCCAGTCCTCTTGCAATTAAAACAGAAATTTGGACTGGACCGGTTAAATGATCCTCCCGGTCTCCTGGGTACAAAGGATGGCCTAGAAGAGGCTCCTCTTGACATCTGTGTGGCAGGGAATTTGATTCCAGCTGTTTGGGGCTTACCCTTCTTGTTCACCACAGCTTAATAACGACGAGCTGCCTTTAGGGCGAGTTCATGAGTCGGGTAGTCGCCTGTGGCTAACGCCGTCTGAATCTCCGGGTCTAAACCCTGTTGAAATCGTCTAGCCCGAATCTCATCCGTCGGGATCAAATGTGCTGCGAACCTGATAAGATGTGATGTCAGGATAGAGATGTGTTTTAACGGAATAGTATTTGATACGAATTCATTATCTGCTAAGCATGATGAATTCAGCATCATATTCATCTAATGATTTTTCCCACATGGAAACTTGTTGTAGGTGGATGAACAGTTGCTCCATCTCAAATCGAGCAGTCTCAGGGAAGAACTTCGCATCGAACAGATTGCGAAACGTCTTCCGCTCAATAGGTTTGGTGAAAAGGTTTTCCTCAGCCTTCTACCAGACTCTTGCATTATCTGTCAGTTGCGACTAAGCAACTCTCACCTAGGCAATATCTGGCACTTGAGCTGCTGTCGGATCATCTTCGATCGCTTGAGCCCGTTCTTCTGCCTCAAGTGGGCTCTCTTTTTTCGAGAAGTGTTTTAGGTGCAGTGCCTAAAATTGATTGACTCCGGGTGCCTCGGCTTCGGGGCAGTGCATGATGATAGCAGTCTACTGCTGATGACCCTCCAATAGGCTCTTGATAGCCTCAAGCAATACCGTTTGCTCATTGGTAGGAGCTACAACGGTAGGTGGTGGTGGTAGAGTAGGCGGTGGGGTATTACCGTTGACGTTCGTGCTGGTGTTTTTCGGAGAATCCATTACCTTGATAGAAAAGAAATGGTTAGGATAGATTCAAGAAATTTAAAATATAAGGAATGTCTAGTTGCCGATTCTTATAATTCTTGTGATATATTGCTTAAGACTTCATACATAACAGACCTGCATGGCCACCAACAAAACTTTTCACGCCCCGCTTCCCAGTAGACGAAAACGATGACGTGGCAAGCCGTAACGTATTTACTATGAAATAAATACGCTAAGCATAATTAAGCAATAGATAAAAATGAACAAGAATGAGAAGAGAATAAAATGAAACGTCAAATTTATTTGCATTCAACTTTACATACAACTGTTTGAAATAAAAGATACAATAATCAAAAGCAAATCCTAAACAATGGCATACTGAAAGCAATATGCAGAGGATCTAGTGGTCTGGCTGAGCGGTAAGCTGGTCAAAATTCTCCTAGCCCGGCTCTATCTCCTCAGAGTCTAGTCCACCTGATGAAAATTCCAAAGAAAGAAACAGAAAGGAATGTCGTGTTGGATATGTATGCCCTAGATGCCATTATTGTATATGTATACATGTGGATGCTAGGGATATGTATGTATAGGACAATCTTGCTCGGTTATATAGTATATTATTTGAGTTGTCTTTATCAGAATATATGTATTTGTTTCTATTGATATTTTATCCATCTTGCACATATTGATAAAGAATCGATACATTAGTATATTATTATGGTTTGACTTTATCTTAACATGTGCATATGTTATATATATGTCGACCACATGTTGATAAAGCCCGTAGGATCTTGCTTGACAACCAGCGTTATGATGGTGATCATACTTGTAGGAGCTGGGTAGTCCATAAACACATCCTTAAATGGTCCCTAGTCATGTGAGTATCGAGACTGCGTATTGATACTGCAGAGTAGATTAGTGTATACGTTTCTAGACCCCGATGAGGGGGTGGTTGGTCCCGCAGCCATTGGTCTGATGCACCTAAGACCGTATACAGGTGCTCACTGGGTATAAGTACACTGGAAGGACTCGCCGAGAACTTCCAGATGGTACTATACCTATCGTCAGATGGAAGTTCTCAGGTGACATGTGTACAGGTTAGTCTTTGGACCTGAGATCGTCATTTGTCTCATGTGAGTTCCCACTGTGGTTTGATCACTACCCTACCACGGCTCCACTGAGTCGTGCAAACAGGTTTTGGTTGGGTACAGTCCTGAGCCATATGGACGCAGTTAGTGATTGTTGGGGATTCGTCTCTCCCAGTATTGGGAGTCAATATCGCATCGTATTTGATTGGTCAGGACCATAAGACCTTGGCCAAGGCAGTTAGGATTTACTGGTAGGTTGATCAGTAGTTTCCTGGATTGGTCCTTAGCCGCATCAGCATGAATTATCGAGTTATTACGGTCTGACGTTTATAAGTCGATGTACTACACCCCACGACTTGCGGGGAGGCGGAAAAATGAAAAACGATCTTGTTCTTTGCGTAAACATCGACTAACCGAAGAATCTTTGCTAAACTATAACTAACATGAAACATAGAAGTTTTTAACTACTATGAGAAGTGATTATACCTAATGAACCGTGTTCTTCTTCTTTTCGTTCTCCACCTCCTCTCCGGCCTTCTCTATATAGTAGATGATCCACCTGAGAGCTTTACTCCAAGCTTCACCTCTAAACTTGGGGTAACTAGGTTTCTTTAGTTGCTAATCAAAGTACCTAGATGATATAGAGAAGGGTTATGGGTTAATTAGTCTATTCTAATCCTTGGTCTCAACACATGAGTGGTAGGATTAGGGTTTGAAAAGAGAGTGAGATTGAGGAGAGAGAAGGTGAGCAAGAGAATGAGAGAAGATAATGAACTCATTTGAATATATGAAGCATTATCTTTTTTGAAATAAAAATATAAAAAATCATTTAACAACCATGCTTCATTTATTCATATGAATGATTCATCTCACGAGTCATTAGATCAATAAATGATGCATTAACTCCATGGATGAATCACACAAATGAGTCATTAAAACAATAAATGCAAATGCTACCTAAACCCTCAAGTCACCATCCTTCTAGAAGCTTCTCGCGAAATTACGAGAACGCCCCTTCTATCCGTGAAAACACGGAAAAATTTTAGACTGTATAAATCTAATAACCCGATACTAGAAACTGGCTTAAACCAAAGCTGGCTAGTAAAAACTGTCCGAATGTCGTACGTGCGTAAACACACGTATGCGTCCGAACCCTTGTTGTAAAACCATACGACCTCTATATCGTTTCGCCTGGAGTAGGGAAACTCTCTGTGTGAGACTCTAAAGACTCGACTACTACGCTGGCAGTGGGTTTAACCATAGACCGCAAACGGCACTAGCTGTATGTAACAGTCCCCAGGTAGATGTCAATAAGAAGGCCGATGAGAAAACCCATCCGAACTCCTACTAAGCCTGATGTGACAATCTCCGTACAGTCCGATCTGTTGGTCTAAGACTATCGCATATCGGGCCTAAGGGGTGGCAAGCGTCAGTCCCCTAATAGCGGTATAAGTCGTGTCGGAGCGTAGCCCATTATGTTGGAGATAGTGCCCTCAGAGTCAATTATTGGATCACAGGCACGTGATTGCAATGATTGAGGGAGGACCTATTCCGGTAGGACAGTCTTACTCAAGATGATAGTATGCTATTTGGTTTATCTTTATCATCGTGTACTGCTTTAGGTGACCTTACAGGTCGCTATTACACGTTGATAGAGCCCCTAGGATTCTTGCTTGACTGCTAGCAGTATGAGGGCAATCATATACGTGGGAGCTGGTAGTCTATAAGCACATCCTTAAAAGTTCCCTAATCGTGGGAGTTTCGAGACAGGGCATCGATACTCCAGAGTAGACTAGTATATACAGTCGAGACCCCGACGAGGGGCGGTGGCCGGTCTCACAAGCCATTGGTATTAGTTGGTTCACCTAAGATGTATACAGGTGCTCATTGGTTTATGAGTACACCGGACAAGACTCACCGGGAACATGCTAGTTGGTCTTATACCTGACGTCAGATAGCAGTTCCCTGGTGACATGTGTAAAGGTTAGTTCTTCGACCTGAGGATCGTCATTTGTCTCGTGTGAGTTCCCACTGTACTTTGATTACTACCCTACCACGCTCAAAGGAGATGTGCAAACAGGTTTTAGTTGGGTACAGTCCCGAGCCACATAGAGGCAGTGAGCGGATCTTCAGGGGTTCGTCTCTCCCGGTATTGGGGGTGAGGTCGCGCTGTGTCTAGGAGAGCCATTACACAAAGCCCTCGGCCGAGGCAGGAGATTTACTGGTAGTTATTCCAGTAGTATCTCAGGGTGTTCTGGGCTACACTCCGACACGACTTGTACCGCTTTTGGGAGTTTGACTTTTACCAACCCCCTAGGCCCGCCATGCGATGCTCATAGACGAACGGGCCGGACTGTACGGATATTGTCACTGACAGGCTCAGTAGGGTGTCAGGATGAGTTCGCTCACAGACGTCCCTTTTGGTCAATAGCCGGTAGCCCGTCACGTATGGCTAATACCTCTGACGTGCTAGTGGTTAAATCCACAGCCATAGTATTGACGAGTCTTTAGAGTCCCCCATAGAAGTTGCTCAAGTTTCGGGCGTAACGCTGTAGAGGCCGTATGGAGATATGGCAGGGTTCGATCATGTACGTGCGGTATTGCACGGATCATGATCGGACGGATTATACTAGCCGGCTTTGGTTTAAGCCGGATCCTAGTATAGTACAGTGTTGATTTTGTATCATTGCATTTGTATTCGGTCGGAATACAAATGCGGGTATGTATATACAGTAGCGGGGTTTTCCTGTAATTTATTACGGGATCAGTTTTTGGGGTGGCCAGTTTGTTTTCCGTTTCGGCCATATTTCTTTGTATCTTTCATTGGCTGAAGATTGGTGGAGGAGGGCTTATTTGCATTTGTGCAAATAAGCATTTTGGAGGGTGGTCTTTGCATATTATTGCTTCATGATGGTTGCACCCTCATTTGACTTTCCTTGGATAATCATTGCTTGACTTTCTTATTCATTATGGTTTACTTTTGGAGTCATCATGCTTGATGATGATGGTTGGTTATGATGAGGGAGTGTGGTTTGCTTTTTGGCTTGATGATCTATCATTCCTTTTTCCTTGTATGATTGATCCACACACCCCTTGAGATCATTCCTCATTTTTCATTCACAAGCAAGGGGGATGGCCATTCCCTAAGGGGCTGTCCAAAATTTTGGGTGGGGTTTTTTGGTTCTCTTTTGCTTGCTAAAAATCCCAAAATGTTCATCTCATTAGTTCACAACTTCATCTCCACCAAAAAGGCAACTTCCATAAACCCCATGAGACACATAGCTTTCTACACATCATTTTACAGCAATTCTTGGGCATGTCGACTCGCCAACTTCGTGCCCGAGTTGCCTCGGTCCAGAGGTGGGAGCCCGTAAAAGAAGCTGGCGATGTGGTGCCCTTCCGGCGAGGAGGTGAAGACCGGAGATTCCGCGGAAGATCGGGACGATGATGAGAAGACCGAAGGACACGGATCGCTCGGTATATCTCTCTACCCCGTTCTTTAATTAGCTAGAATTAGATTAATGGCCCGATCCGGGATTTTTGTGCGCGGTGGTGTTTGTTTAACAGTTATAGAAAATTATCATTTCCGCATTTTGGCCTCGGATAGACAGTCGGGGCGCCGCCGTGCACTTACAATGGTATCAGAGCCACGCCATTAACCTAGTCTAGCTTGGTCTAACGTGTTTACATTTCTGATCGAACAAAAATCCCAAAACCGCATTTTCATGTACATCTGTTTTCTGTCGATTTTGTTTTAGCTCAGAATTTTTTTTAAAGTGTTGCAGAATGATGTGCAGGGAATTCTAAGACTTCTGTAGAAATTTGATCACGTGAACACACTATCCTACCGCGGAACCGCGGCCAAACCCATGCTTGGGCCGCGGTTCCGCCGCAGTATTTACTGTTCAGTGCATCAAGATTCTACAGAGAGCTTCTGAGTTGAAAATAGGGGTTTTGGAATATTCTTTTTGGGCCCAGATTTTCTTTGAGTGCTACAGTAGTGCTTAGGGCCCACTTCGGGTAAATTTGATCGATCGAAAATTTTAAACACATTAGTTCATAGTATTTACATTATATCTGCGACCGTGAACGTCACTTGATTGGTAAATCCTGTCTAACTGCTATAGCCTGGTTAGACGGATTTGCGAACGTGACATTCACGTTGATGTTCTGTGTTGTGCTGTGCTGTTGCGGATTGTCGTGGTGGATAGCCTGGATGCAATGTTAGTACAGATTTAGTTGTATTATATACATTTGATATTGCGGGGCGAGCGTCCGACATGTGGACTGCCGTCACTGCCTGTTTGTATATTATTCTTTTGGGGCACGACCGGGGTGAGGTCGATGTACCCGTTGTATGTATATTTTACTTTCTGAACTACGATTACCCTAAGGTGGGGTGCACGGATAGCCGGATTCTAGAGGGCAACGGGCCTGCATCTCATGGCGTTGAGACGGAGGGGGCTTCACTCTAGAATTGGCAGGCTATTCACCGCACTCGTAGGGGGTACAGGTTGACCCAGGAGGGGTGCCCAAGTTACCGGATTCCATGAAGTGCTGGGTGGTCCATTCACGTTGCTGAAGGGGGCTGCCTCGCTTCAGGTTTTGGCGGGTAACTTGCCGCGCCCGTAGGGGTCTAGGATTTCATTGCACAGGTTATCCACACGACCAGGGGAACGTCGGGTTTCAGTAGCGGCTCTGTGAAACCTGGGGATCCCAGATATCTATATTGTTCTGTGATGCTTATTACATTTCTGTGATGTTGCATTTTATCATGCCTTGAGCGAAAATTATATATTATATATATACTAGTAGATGTTGTATATGTTTTGCATCCGCGCTAGTCCAGTCCCCGCTCTGTCGTTAGTTAACTAACCTAACGGGTAATGACGGGACCCAATGGCGAATGCGGATGGCATATACGTACGTCATTATTTTCGTTCTTTATTGGTGTGATCAATTGATGGGACTGCATTGATTCGGATCAATGCAAGATAAACAAACCTATTCTGATGTTGTTGGAACAATTTTTCAAAAAGCTGTTATTGCAAGGGCGTTCTCTTTTGTTTTGCACAGTGGTATTCGGTTATGAATATCCAGCTCCTCAGTCAACGAGGGAAGGGCTGAGATCCCTTCACCGGGAGTGACCCCTTGGACAGAAGTTTGCGTCAGGGCAATAACTTCACTATAGCCGATTACTTTTGCTTTGCATCGTGGTATTCAATTGGAATATCCTGCACCTCATTCTATGGGGAAAGAGCCGAGATCCCTTCACCGGGAGTGACCTCTTTAGCAAAGGTTTTCGTCACTATATTTTTATAAAAGCTATCCGGTTCCTTCAACGATATCAAGTTCATTACGTTAAAGGTTTTTCGCCAGAAACCATTCGTAGCCCTCCGTCATTTCAGGAAGGTAGCACTTAGTATTCATGCTATGTATGTTGGCCTTCGTCAAGACATAGTGTATGGTAGCTATTTGTTACTTTTCTGCAGCATAGATAGATGCGTTGGTTTGAGAAAGTCGTACTACTATTTTGGCCTTCGTCAAGGGTATGTACGGGTGGGTTCAAATTAACCTGGACAATGACGGGTAAAACTTGACATGTGACTTATGATATGTTGGCCTTCGTCAAGGTCATAAGAGCATGGGGCAAAAATCACATCGGGAGTTTCTAAAGAAACTGAAACTTGCCAGATATGCGCATACCTTCTGGAGTGTGATAACATGAGCGGATTCCGTCACTTTATCATGCGATGATAGTTGGATCCCGATTCCCACTGATGAGTTGGTTTACTCCTCGGGTGATCCCGACTAATTCTTCTTTCAGGTTTGGAGGAGAATTTGACGGTACAGTGGGAGGTTTCCAGATAAGATAAATTGGTAACCATTCTGATCTAGGTTAGAGTGCACGCTGAGTGTTTCTTTTCTCTTTCTCTTTGGCAACGACCATGACCCGACCCTAGACTATGACTCAGTGACCAAAATTAACCGAACCTTCTTAAACACTGGCTTTTGGATTGTCAGAGTTGCATACCTCATTGCCACTCCTACTTTTACCCTTTTCTCCAGGACACCCCGTATTACTATGAACATCCACTTCCATTGGAAAAAACCATCGTATGGTTATATACGAACTCGAAGGAGTTTATTCGAGGATGGTTTCCGGTTCTGGAGAAAACGGATAGGACTATTCAGTTGTCTTTTCCTTTTACCTTCTCTCAGGTTGCGAGTACTCCTTGGTTTAGGAGATAGTACACTTATTACGCAAATTGGATAGTCTTCTTCCAAACCTTAGGCTGGTGCCGAACGGTAGGGAATGAAGAAAACCAATTAGCATAACTATTAGTGTATATGCCCTAGAGGCCATTACTGTATCATACTAGTTTGTATATTACTTAATGGAAGCTTGGGATATTCACCTTGTATAAACAATCTTGCACAATATAGTAGTATGCTACTTGGTTTGTTTCTACTTCAATGTGTACATGTGTTTATTTTAGTATATCACCTATACACATTAGTGGAGCCCTTAGGATCTTTGCTTGATTACCAGCGTTGTGATGGCAGTCACACTAGTGGGGGCTGGGTAATCTATAAGCACATCCTTATGCAGGTCCCTAGTTGCAGGACTATCGAGACAGGGCATCGATACTCCGGAGTAGACTAGCGTATGCACTTCTCATCCCAGTGTGGGAGATGGTCTGTCCCACAGCCATCAGTACGTCGTACTAGAGATAGTATGCGGGTGCTCCTTGGGTTACGAGTACACTGGACAGGACTCGTCGGGAACTGTTGGTTGGTACTATACCTATCGTCAGTTATCAGTTCCCAGGTGACATGAGTACAGCTTAGTCCGCTGACTTGACACTGTCACTTCGCCTCGAGTGTGTTCCCACTGTACTTAGATTACTACCCTACCACGGCTCAAAAGAGTCGTGCAAACAGGTAGTAGTTGGGTGCAGTCCCGAAGCACTTGGAGGCAGTGACGGTTAGACAGGATTCGTCTCTCCCGGTATTGGGGGTTGACATCGTGCTATGTCTAGGAGAGCCATTACACGAGTAGTCCCTGGCCAGGGCAAGCGAGATATACTGGTAGGTTTCCAGTGTTATCTCAGGGTGTTCTGGGCTTCACTCCGACATGACTTGTACCGCTATTGGGAGACTGACATTTATCGCCCCCTAGGCCCGCCATACGATGTATCAGACGAATAGACCGGACTGTATGGAGACTGTCACAGTCAGACTCAGTAGGAGTTCAGATGGGTTTCACCTCGTCAGTCTTCTTGTCGGCATCTATTTGGGGACCGTTACGCACAGCTAGTGCCGCTTGCGGTCTGTGGTTAAACCCACTACCAGCGTAGTGTCGAGTCTTTAGAGTCCCACACAGAAAGTTATTCGCCTTTAGGCAAAAGAGTAGAGGTCGCATGGTTTTCCGACAGGGTTCGGTCACATCCGTGCACTTATGCACGTACAGTGTCCAGTTAACACTAGCGGGCTTTGGTTTAAGACAGATCCTAGTGTACGTTTTGGGATTGGTTTTATCTCGTTTGTATTCGTGTTCCTCGGAACACGGATGCGAGTGTGTATGCACAGTTGACAGAGAGACAGAGGCAGAGTATTCTCATTGGGGTTGTTCACTGTTGACTGTTGACCATTGACTTTTGCTTAACCCTAATGAGAATAAGATATATGATTAACATTAATATTAATTAAGTATTATAGTGACATGGTTGTTGAGGGGTTGACTTTGTTGACTTGTTGACTTTGTTGACTGGTTGACTAGGTTGGACTAGTTGACCATCATCATGACAATGGTTATCATTCCATGGCAAAGACTTTTGCTTGCTTGTTTATTTATGCAAAATGAGTGCATGAAATGATATAGCCATTTTGACTTAAACCATTTACACAATACTTGATTACTATTTTTGTTATGATGGCTTTTGGATTATGAGAGGTGAGAATGAGAAGAGTATGGTTCATTCTATCATTTGCTTTCTCTCTCTTGAGCTCTCTCATTCTCAAGCTCTCCCTCTTCCTCTTGCTCTCTCTACCTTAAGGCAAACCATTCTCATGTGTTAAGACTCATTGCCTTAGAGATAAAAAGACACCAAAACATTCCTCTACTCATTCTAGTTCACAAGGCCTAGCAAGCCAAGTGATCTAGTTTCTTCAAAGTTTGAAGAAGAAGCCAAAGGTAGAAGCTTTCGGGTGGATCCATCTTCGGCGCAAGGAGACGACGAGGTGAGGCCGATCCGTACACCGGGAGGAGTCGAAGAAGAAGGAGTTCAAGAAAGGTATAGCCCCCTAACCGAGTAGGTAAACTCTTGTTAGGTTGTTAGTTAGTAGTTTAACAAAGATCCGTATTGGTAGTCCATATTACCACCCTCTTGAAAATCGTTTTTCACCAATTCCGCAACCCCGTAAGTACCGGGGATGGGTAGCATGGACTTACAGTAGTATCAGAGCCTAGCTAAACACTACCTAACATGTTAGCATAGTAGCTAGAAATTCGATCGGAGAAAAAGTCCCGAAATAGACCCGGAAATCAAACTTGCTGTCGATTTTTTAAGTTCTGTAAAAATAATAAATCATGCTTTAAAAATCGACTCAGGGTTTTTATAAGATACTGTAGAAAAACGGTGCAGAGAACCCATTAAACCGCCGCGGAAACGCGGCAATAGCTTGCTATTGCCGCGGTTCCGCGGCCGTCTTAGCTCTTCTCTGGATCTTCTTTACTGCAGTATACTCAGTAGGGTATTTTGGAAATTTTGGTATATGTTTTTTCAGCCCAGATTTTCCAGAAAGAAAAATTTGTTTTTGGGGCTTTAAAAACCGTATTTTGATCGAGTTTCTAAAGACTTAAGCTGACGGGTATTTATCTGTGATGTGATATTTGTATTGAACGTCTGCTAATCGCTATATGTCGATTAGTGGAGGTTATACAAATCTGTGATCTGTGATGATGTTGGTATGTGTATATGAATTCATTGGATTGTCGCGGGTGAATAGCCGGGGGTTATGAGACGAGAGTTTTCTTTTCTTTCAATTCATGTAAATTTGTAAATTGATGTAATATTATTTATATGGCCGCGCAACCGGGTCGGGGTTGTAGCCGTCATTGTATAATTTCTTTTTACTGTTTATGCTCCTAGGATAGACCCAAGGTGGGGTGCACAAACTACTGGGTATCTCGAAGTGCCGAGTGGCCTACTCACGTCAATGAGGGAGGTTGCTCCACTTCGGATATTTGGCGGGTAGTTTGCTGCACCCGTAGGGGTCTAGGGTGGGGTATTGGCTATTCACCGCGACCGTGGAATCTGCTTTTTGTTACAGGCTCGTACGAATTGGGGGTTCCTAGTATATCCAATGTGTTCATCTGTGATCTGAAATGGCTATCATTGCAATATATCTATATATGATATTATTTAGGCGTTGCTTATGTTTTGCAACCGCGCTAGCCCAGCCCCCGCTCTGTCGTTAGTTAAGTAACCTAACGGGTAATGACGGGGCCCCATGGCGAATGCGAATGATATAAGCGTACGTCATATTTTAGTTGTTTTCTGCAATGGTAGGATTAAATGACGGGATGCATTAAAAGAACTAATGCAAGAATATCACGCATTAAAAGAACTAATGCAAGAAAATAAACCAAGTAAAAGTCGTTGGAACACTTTCAAAAACCACTTGGTTTCTTTTCAAAATAACTTTTAAACGCGGAGCTTAAGCCACTCCTTTTAAAAGCTATCCCGTTCCATCGATTATATCAAGTTCACTACGTTCACGGTTTCGCCAAAACCATTCGTAGCCCTCCGTCGTTTCACATGGATGGTCAATAGTATTCAAGCTATGTATGTTGGCCATAGTCAAGGCATAGTGATTGGTAGCTATTGGGTATTCATGTGCAGCATAGATAGATGTGTTGGTTTGGGGCAGTCGTTCTACCATTTTGGCCAAAGTCAAGGGTATGTGCGGATGGGCTCAAATTAACCTGGAGAATGATGGGTAGAACTTGACATGTGACTTATGATATTTTGGCCAAAGTCAAGGTCATAAGAATGGGGCAAAAATCCACATCGGGAGTTTCAAAAGAACTGAAACTTGCTAGTGTTGCATACCATTTGGAGTGTGATGATTCTGGTAGGATTCCTTCAGTTTCGTCACGCGATGATATTTGGATCCCGATCCTACTGTGAGTATATGCTACTCCTCGGGAAATTTCTCACTTAACAATCAATGCTATAAACCAAGTAAGTGTCTAGAAAGGTGTTAGCGGGGCTACGCCCCCAGGGAAAAGAGATTCTTAAATTAAGGAACTTCGCGAAAGCGTTGGAAAACCTCCCTCGAAGTACCGACACCAGCCTGGCTGAACGGTTAAGCAAGTATTGTACGGTGAGATTGATCCTGACTCCTTTTTGGTTTGAGGAGGGATTCAAGAGACAGTGGGAGCCATCCTGTTTAGACAAACTAAAAACCACTCTAAACTTGCAAGAGCATCATGCTGAGTGTTTCTTCTCTCTCTCCTAATTGCAGCGACCAATCGACATGACTGGACTTAAGTTACTTCTAGATAAAAACATACTGACAGGGCCAAACTACAAAGATTGGCTCAGGAATGTCAAAATGGCAATCACTTATGACAAGTTGGGGTATCTCCTTACCACAAAAGCTCCCCTTGTCTCAGGTCCCACCTCCAGCGTCGCGGATAAGGAAATCCGTAAGACTTGGGAGATCAATTGCGCGAAGGCCAGGTGCCTCGTGCTTGCCTCTATGGACAACGGACATCAGAGGAGGCACGAGAATATGGACCCCGAATCCATATTTCTCCATACAAAAGAACTGTACGGAGAGCAATCTCGTATCGCAAGATACGAAGTGTCGAAGAAGTTATTTTCGGCAAGGTTGGCCATCGGATCATCAGTAGCGGAACACGTGCTTAAGATGATTTGCTTCATTGAGGAGCTCGCGGAACTTGGGACCACGTTAGAGAACGAGCTCTATACGGACTTGATTCTCCAGTCCCTTCTTTCCACTTACGCCCAGTTTATCCTGAACTTCAACTTACAAGAAAAAGAAGTTGAACTTTCAGAACTCCTCAACATGCTGAGGAGTGCAGAGGGCACCCTACAGAAAGGTAGGGAAACTTCCACTTTGTTTGTAGGAGGATCTTCATCTTCTAGGTCCAAGGTGAAAGCCAAGGGAAAGAAGAAGAAAGCCTCTGCCAAACCAAGGGGCGGTGTTAGTAAAGTGGATACGAAGGGAAAAGCAAACGCAACAAAGATAGCGGGGAAGCTTATAGGGAAGGAAGAGTGCTTTTACTGTCATAAGAGTGGTCACTGGAAGAAAGATTGTAGGGCTTGGTAAGCCAGGACACAGGAACTGAAGCAAGTTGCGGCTTCAGCTTCAGGTGTGTATGTTATTGAAAACTGTCTATCAATAAACTCTACTTCCTGGGTATTGGATACCGGATCAGGATCTCATATCTGTAATTCTTTGCAGGCGTTGAGAAACCGTAGGGTTTTTGAAGGCAGGTGACATGACCCTCAAAGTTGCAAACGGAGCTAGCATAGATACTAAGGCCGTGGGGGACTATCACCTGGGAATGTCAGATGGACATGTTTTGGTTTTACGTAATTGCTTTTTTGTACCCAACGCAACTTGTAATATCATTTCTGTATCTTTGATTTCTAAAGAAGGTTATGAATTTGCGTTTGTAAGTAATGTTGTAAACATTCACCTTAATCAAATTCTGATTGGGTCAGGTACATTAAGCAATGGTATATACGTACTAAACCAACCACAGATTTTCAATGTCCAGAATACATACAAAAGAAAGTCTCCGGAAATAAATCAGACTTTCTTATGGCATTGTAGACTGGGTCACATCAATGAGAGAAGGTTGACGAAGTTACATACAGAAGGATATTTGAATCCATTCGAATATCAATCATATGCCACTTGTCAATCCTGTCTCAAAGGAAAGATGACAAAGACTCCGTTCACTAGACACGGAGTAAGAGCGAGCGAGCTCTTGGGACTCGTACACAGCGACGTGTGCGGTCCAATGTCTACACATGCACGAAGCGGTTATTCTTACTTCATTACTTTTACGGATGACTTTTCAAGGTACGATTATGTCTTCTTAATGAAACATAAGTCCGAAGCCTTTGGAAAATTCCAGGAATATAAGAATGAAGTAGAAAAACAAACCGGCAAAAGTATCAAGATTCTAAGATCGGATCGAGGTGGTGAATACTTGAGTACCGAGTTCCTGGACTATTTAAAAGAGAACGGAATTCTCTCTCAGCTTACTCCTCCATACACTCCGCAACATAACGGTGTATCGGAGAGACGGAACCGAACCCTATTGGATATAGTACGGTCCATGATGAGTAACGCTGAGTTACCGCGATCATTCTGGGGATATGCACTAGAATCAGCTGCATACCTTTTGAACCGAGTTCCAACTATGACTGTGCCTACTACACCATATGAGATGATTTGTGGGAAGAGACCCTATCTTAATCACATTAAGACATGGGGAAGTCCAGCTTTTGTCAAAAAGCAGCATGCGGACAAGCTCGAGGCACGCTCAGTACAGTGCAAGTTTGTGGGATATCCAAAGAAATCCAAGGGATATCTCTTCTATTACGCAGAGGAACAAAAGATTATTGTTTCTCGTAATGGCCATTTTCTAGAACACCAGTTCTTAGAAAAGGAAACAAGTGGGAGTGAAATAGAACTGGAAGAAATTCCAGAACTACAGACTATTACTAAAAGCTTAGTGGAACCAGAGGGTTCAAAAGAAAATGAAATTCCTACGCCGCTCCGCAGGAGTAGTAGGCGGTCTCATCCGCCCGAGAGATACTACGGTTTTCTCATAGACAGGGATAGAGAGGATTGCATCATAGATTATGATGAGCCGACTAGCTTCCAGCAGGCCATTCAGAGCGTTGACTCGGTAAAATGGCTGGATGCAATGCGGACCGAAATGGAGTCCATGTACACCAACAAAGTATGGACGTTGGACATTGCTACAAATGGGGTAAAACCCGTAGGATGCAAGTGGATCTTCAAAAGGAAGATTGGTGTAGATGGACAGGTTGAGACCTATAAAGCTAGACTGGTTGCAAAGGGTTTTCGTCAAAGACCTGGTTTGGACTATGACGAGACCTTTTCTCCAGTAGCTATGCTGAAATCCATTCGGATCCTTCTTTCCATTGCTGCCTTCCACGATTATGAGATTTGGCAGATGGACGTAAAGACCGCTTTTCTAAAAGGAAATTTAGAGGAGTGTGTTTATATGGACCGGCCAGAGGGTTTCATTCAGAGTGGAAGCAGCGGAAAGGTGTGCAAGTTGCTTAAGTCCATCTATGGACTAAAGCAGGCATCGCGGAGTTGGAACATCTGTTTTGATGAGACGGTCAAGGAATTTGGTTTTATTAAAAATCCAGATGAACCATGCATCTATAGTAGATTTGTAGCGAGAACCGTAGTATTCCTCGTTTTATACGTGGATGACATTCTCTTAATAGGAAATGACATTCCTATGCTACAATCTGTCAAGGGGTTCTTGTCACACAGGTTCTCCATGAAAGACCTGGGTGATGCCTCATACATTCTGGAGATCTGGATCTATAGTGACAGATCCAAGAGGATACTGGGACTCTCACAGTCCAGGTACATTGACACCATACTGAAAAGATTCAATATGGAAGATTCCAAGCGCGGTAATCTACCGGCTTGTCACGGAATCACCCTCTCCAAAGAGATGTCTCTCAAGACTGATTTGGAAAGGGATCGCATGTCTATTATACCCTACGCTTCTGTGGTAGGCTCTATAATGTATGCGATGTTGTGTACCAGACCAGATGTAGCTTATGCACTGAGTGTGGTAAGCCGGTATCAGTCAAACCCTGGGGAGAAACACTGGATAGCAGTAAAGAACATTCTCAAGTACCTGAGAAGGACTAAGGAGATGTTCTTGGTGTATGGCGGAAAAGACCTCCAGATCGAGGCCTTTGCTGACTCCAGCTTCCAAAGTGACAAGGATGATTCCAAGTCCATGTCAGGTTATGTCTTTACCCTCAAGGAGGGGCGGTGTGTTGGAAGAGTTCCAAACAGGAAACCGTTGCTGACTCGACGATGGAAGCGGAATATATCGCTGCTGCAGATGCCGCAAAAGAAGTTGTCTGGGTAAGGAAGTTCTTAACTGAACTTCAGGTGGTTCCATCCATTGTTGATCCAATATCTCTGTATTGCGACAACAACGGGGCTATAGCTTTAGCAAAGGAACCAAGGTCCCATCAGAAGTCCAGACACATCTTGAGGCGGTATCACCTGATCAGGGAGATCGTGGGTCGCCAGGAGATCGAGGTTCGGAGAGTTTCTGTTTATCCCAATTAGAGCAAAACTCTGTTTAAATTCTAAGGTGGAAAAATAAGCAATACTTCTGTTTTTCTCTAATCAGAGCAAAGCTATAAAAAAAAAAGCGCTGCGCGACACGTGTCGCGCGCGCAGCGCAACTACGCGCTGCGCGGAGAGAGAGAAAAAAAACGCGCAGCGTACGTGCGCGCTGCGCGGGAAGAAGGGAAAAAAAAGGCCCGTGCGCGCAGCGCACCTGCGCGCTGCGCGACACGTGTCGCGCTGCGCGACACGTGTCGCGCTGCGCGACACGTGTCGCGCAGCGCGACTGCGCACTGCGCGCAAAAAAAAAAAAAAAAAACTGCTGCGCGCTGCGCGACACGTGTCTGGGCAGCGCACAGTTGCGTTGCGCAGCACAAAAAAAAAAGCTGCGCGTGCAGGTGCGCTGCGCGACACGTGTCGTGCAGCGCAACTGCGCGCTGCGCGACACGTGTCTGCGCAGCGCACAGTTGCGCTGCGCAGCACAAAAGGCAAAAAAAAAAAAAGCTGCGCGCGCAGCAACTGCGCGCTGCGCGACACGTGTCTGCGCAGCGCACAGTTGCGTTGCGCAAAAAAAAAAAATGTTGCGCGCGCTGCGCGATACGTGTCTGCGCAGCACAGCAGAGAAAAAAAAAAGTTGCGCGACACGTGTCACGCGCTGGGGTATCTGCGCCAAACAGAATTAAAATATTAAAGAAATATTTTCTGTTTTTGTTAAAACAAGAAGATTTTCTTCTGCAAAGCAGAAGCCCTTGGATCAAAGATCCAACGGTGGGGAAAATTCCCCAAATCACTCAGAAAAAGATCTCTTTAACAAATTTAACTAATTTATGGGCACTATAAAAAGGACCCCAGACCTCAATTAAAAGGTATCAACATTTTTCTAAAAGAGAGAGAGAGAGAGAGAGAACTCTGAGAAACTCCTCAAGAATAAAAAAGGTAAAACCCTTTAGAAAAAGAGAAAGTTCTCTTATGAACAGATCATGGATCTAAAAACAAGATCAATGATCTTTAATAAAAATAAAATAAAATAAAATGGTGCTTTGCACTTTTCATGAACCTTTGGTTCTCTGAGATAAGAAAAAAAAACTTATATTATTCTTTGATCTAAATTAGATCAAAGAATTTAGTAGTGCTTTGCACTTGTTCATGAACCTTTGGTTCTTTAAGATAAAAAAAAAAACTTATCTTCTTCTTTGATCTAAATTAGATCAAAGAATTTAACAGTGCTTTGCACTTTTTTTTTGAACCTTTGGTTCCTGAAATAAAAAGAAAAAAAACTTGTTTTTTTTTCTTTGATCTAAATTAGATCAAGGAAACGAATAGTGCTTTGCACTTGTTTTATGAACCATCGGTTCTTGAACCTAAAAGGTTCTTAAATTAATAGTGCTTTGCACTTCTTATGAATCTCTGGTTCTCTAAAACGAGAAAAAACAGAAATAAAAAAAAATAGTGCTTTGCACTTTTATGAACCTTTGGTTCTTGAAATAAAAAGAAAAACTTGTTCTTCTTTGATCTAAATTAGATCAAGAAATCAAATAGTGTTTTGCACTTCTTTTATGAACCATTGGTTCTTGAATCTAAAAGATTCTCAAATTAATAGTGCTTTGCACTCATAAATCTGCACTGTTGTGCTCTCTGATTGGCGCAAAGCGCTTGACAAATGCAATGCATTTCCTAAAGGGCCAGGCCCAAACTAAAAAGACCTAGTAGGCCTAATTAAATTGCAGTGCAATAAAAGGGGCAGAGCCCAAACAAAATAGATGCTCTGCATCATTCATAAAAGGGCAGAGCCCAAACAAAATAGATGCTCTGCATCATTTATAAAAGGGCAGAGCCCAAACAAAACAAAAATAATGCAGTGCATTGTTTAAAAAGGGGCAAAGCCCTAACTCAGGCCTAATTGCCTAAAGACAAATAAAAATGTTGAACATTCAACTGGACTTAGCCCAGTCATGGCCATAAGTCCTCAAATTAAATTGACTGAGCACGGCTGCTCCCTAAATGAATTTACATCCGGTTCGAGGGTACATCTCCGAACTCCTCTGACACCTATCGTTGTAATCCTTCAACGACGTCAGAGAGGTGACGGGTCCCAACGACCACACATGAATATGGACTGCGGGGTCCTTAAACTCGTGGACCGAAACGTCCTTAAACTAATATCGGACCGAAACGTCCATAAACTAATATCGGACCGAAACGTCCCTAAACTAATATTGGACCACCACGTCCCTAAACTGGAATATGGACCACCACGTCCCTAAACTGTCACAATAGAGCCCAAATGCTCTTTTGTCGGACCTAAACGGTCCCGTTAAGTTGATCTTAGTCTCAAACTGGACTAACGTATCCTTAACAAACGTTTGAGTCGATCTTAGCCTCAAAAATGGCTAACGTATCCTCCAAACAGACTTTAGTCCCAAATTGGACTATGAATCTCCCAAACTGGAACAATAGGGTCCAAACGCTCTTTTGTCGGATCTAAACGATCACGTTAAGTTGATCTTAGTCTCAAACAGGACTAACGTATCCTTAACGAACGTTTAAGTTGATCTTAGCCGCAACGCGACTAATGCATCCTTAAACTAAAAAACACCAAACCTAAATCTAAGTAAATACGGATTTGGACTAATCCACGTCCTACGGGCGACGGCATTACTCAGTCTCCATATACAATCCACGGGCAACCACAAACAAAACAAACACACACGACACGAAGTGAAATTCTGGAGAAGGAGAAAGTTGTTACCGCGATGCGGTAGCGTAATTAACTGCAGGGGCTTGCGCCTGCAGGGAAGAGCGTCCCCACAATCAAAAACCCCTCACCCTGAGGGGGAATCTGACGAAGTCTACTATATCGGCCGCATCCATCTAAACCTCCGATGCAAGATGCCATAAATCAACTTGGCATTTTCGGAGAGGTAGACGGATAAAACCAATTAGCATCTGCCCCGAATCTCAGCGTCAGGACATCGCGGTCCTGTGCGCCGCCTTTCGGAGGGGAACAGTTTCTACGGAAGATAACACTGCTGATCCACTCACAAAGGTCTTACCCCAGACTCAGTTCGAGCGGCTGATCGAGATGATAGGTCTTCGATATGCCAGTACATGGCCTTAGTGCAAGTGGGAGATTGTTAGTGTATATGCCTTAGAGGCCATTACTGTATCATACTAGTTTGTATATTACTTAATGGAAGCTTGGGATATTCACCTTGTATAACCAATCTTGCTCAATATAGTAGTATGCTACTTGGTTTGTTTCTACTTCAATGTGTACATGTATTTATTTTAGTATATCACCTATACACATTAGTGGAGCCCTTAGGATCTTTGCTTGATTACCAGCGTTGTGATGGCAGTCACACTAGTGGGGGCTGGGTAATCTATAAGCATATCCTTATGCAGGTCCCTAGTCGCAGGACTATCGAGACAGGGCATCGATACTCCGGAGTAGACTAGCATATGCGCTTCTCATCCCAGTGTGGGAGATGGTCTGTCCCACAGCTATCAGTACGTCGTACTGAAGATAGTATGCGGGTGCTCGTTGGGTTACGAGTACACTGGACAGGACTCGTCGAGAACTGTTAGTTGGTACTATACCTATCGTCAGTTATCAGTTCCCAGGTGACATGAGTACAGCTTAGTCTGACGAAGAAGCTACCCCCAACTCTTCCCTCGGGGAATCTATTTCAAAAATAAAGGAATTGAGAAGCTGCGAGAACGTTCAGCCGTGCAATCGCATGCTACTCGGAAAAAATCTCGGCCCCGTAAACAAAGGATCGAACAAAAAGGATAAAGGAAAAAGAAAAACGGCCCTCATCGCCAGCACTCAACAACAATCAGGTGACCCTAGGCCGGTTGCTCTCCAAAGCAACAAGCGGCAACCCCTCCAGGAAAAGTTGAAACGTCCTTACTCGTTTCCGCAAGATAAAACAAGGGGACTGTTCGAGCTGGCAGTGTGCGACAGACTCATCAATCTGCCGAGTCCAAAACGTCCGTTGCGGCCAGGCGATGTTAATAATCCTAATTATTGCCCTTACCACCAAACAGTAGGTCACCTGATCGAGGACTGCTACGTCTTCAAAAACTGGGTTGAAGACCAATACCAACGGGGCAAGTTTGCGCTGTCTGAAAACTGGAAGGTGAGTCCGCCACAACCGCACGCTCCGAAGAAGATGGATACGTCGGGGCATCATGTTCATTCATGGAGAAGGACTCATAGACCGAAAAGTCAATAAACCGGATATTCGCCTCAAATACGGTGACAACGGACCGAAACGTCCTTAAACTAACAACGGACCGAGATGTCCTTAAACTAATGATGGACCGCAATGTCCTAAAACTTGCAAATGACCGAAATGTTTTTAAACTACTACCGCAGCATTCTCAGGCTGACGAGAATATAAAAAAAACGGTATGTCCATAAGCAAAACGGGCATGGAGGAAAACCCGAAAGGGCTCCGTGAATAAAAACAGCAGGGCTACCGGCGAGTGTTCGTGAAAACCCGAAAGGGCGCGACCTCGTAAAAAAAATAAAAATAAAAAGAATAAAAAAAAACGGTATGTCCATAAGCAAAATGGGCACGGATGAAAACCCGAAAGGGCTCCGTGAGTAAAAACAGCAGGGCTACGGGCGAGTGTTTGTGAAAACCTGAAAGGGCGCAACCTCGTTAAGAAACACTTATAGGGTCCTCTCGACCCTGTAAGGAGAAACCACCTGCGTGAGATCCTTACGACTCATAAAGGAACAACACACTTAGGGATCCCCACGATTCCGAAGGAGAAAATACACTTGCGAGATCCTCACGACTCGTAAGGAGAACTCTCTTGTGGGACCCTTACGGCTCATAAGATTTGAAAGTCTTAAGTTGCAGAAACCTTAACCTGTTCTTAAGCAGCCCCAACAACCTTCGATATTGCCCTACAAGCGGCTCATAATGACCCTTGTATACAATCCACGGGCACGAATAAATATTTCCCTAACAAAGTCCCATCCGCGACTAGGGATATGCTTGTACAGCAAACAACACTTGTAAGTCCTCTCGACTTATAAGTAGAAAATCCTTTTGTAAGATCCTTACGACTTACAGGGGAACATACACTTAGGAATCCTCACGATCCCTAAGGAGAAAACACACCTACAAGATCCTCACGACTTGTAGGGAGAAATACCTTTGTGAGACCCTTACGGCTCATGAAGTCAAAAGCCTTAGCCGACAGGACCCTTAACCCTGTTTACTAAGCCACCTTTGTTCGGCATCGACAGAGGCAAATGATGATTCGCTCCTGGCAATATCCCAGTTGTAGCGATACTGATGCCTAAAACGGTATCAAATTCCGAGTCCTTCCAAGGCAAATGATGATTTGCTCCTGGTAATATCCCAATTGCAGCGATGCTGATGTCTAAACTGGTATCAAATTTCAAGTCCTTTCACGGCAAATGATGATTCGCTCCTGGCAATATTCCAGTCGCAGCGATGCTGATGCCAAGATTGGTATCAGATCCCAAATCCCCTACTCGTAAAAAAAAAATCAGCGAGCCCAAAAAAAAAATGCATACGAAATAGCCGAAATGATGGGGCAACTTGCAAACAAAATCAGCAAGTAAAAATGTATGCACGAGTAAAGAGAAAAATAGCCGAAATGATTGGGCAACTCGCAATAAAAAAAACAGTGAGTAAAAATAAAATAAACAGTCGAAATGATTGGGCAACTCGCAATAAAAAGCAGCGAGTAAAAAGAAAAATAGCCGAAATGATTGGGCACCGCGAAAAATAGCCGAAATGATTGGCAATCGCGATTTTCGCGATATAAAAAGCTGAAATGATAGAGCATCGCGGAAAGAATAAAAAAAATGAAAGAATGAAACTTTTTGCCCTACAGGTGAAATCACATCGATCCCTGTATACAATTCAGGGGCACAGATAAAGAGGGAACCATACCTTCCCAACAGGCTCCATCAGAAAGCGAAGCCAAATCTCGACGGTTCATAGACAACCTAGAGACCATCTCGACATTTGTCGCAATATTACAGATACGATGTCAACAAACGAAGCAAACGAAGATCCCGAGCTTCAGGGTCTCGACGTTAACATCGACAACTTAGAGATCACCAACGGCGTTTCTCCTCACTCCAACTAGATGAAGACATGACGTCAACAACTGACCTCAGAATCGCAAGGAAACGGAACCATGACAAAGTCCCTAGTTCCAAATCTCAATGGCCACGTTTACAGCCTGGAGACCAACAACGGTGTGCCTCCTCATTCCAACAGGACACAGATGTTACACCATCAAGCGGAGCGATGGCAAAATCCCAGCTACACCTCAGCATTCGTCTCGATACAGTAGACGCAATGTCAACAACAGCGTTCCTCCGCAGTTCAGCTGGAGGCAGATGCAACGTCAACAAAAGACCTCACGGTCAAAACAAAGCGGAGTAACGGCAAAATCCCAACTCCACCTTAGCATTCGTCTCGTTACAACAGACGCAATGTCAACAACGGCGTTCCTTCGCAGCCCAGCAGGGTGTACATGCAAAGTTAACAAAAGACCCCATGGTCGAAACAAAGCGGAGTGATGGCAAAATCCCAGCTCTACCTCAGCATTCGTCTCAATACACCAGACGCAGTGTGAGCGAATGAAGCGAAGGCCAAATTCCTAGCTTCAAGATCTTAACGGCAAGTCATATGAGGCCTGAAAGACCACCGGAGATCATCTCGCACCAGCACAGAGTGGTCACCACCTCGACGTCTGTCTCGATACAGCAGACGAGATGTCGACCCCAGCGTTCTTCCTCCAGCAGGGATTCGGACGTGACAAAGCAAGCGAAGCGAAAGCCACATTCCTAGCTTCAACGTCTTTACGGTAACTCACATAAAACCGGAAAGACAATCGGAGATCATCTCGCACCAGCACAGAGTGGTCACCACCTTGACGTTCGTCTCGATACAGCAGACGAAATGTTAACCCCAGCGTTCGTCCTCCAACAGGATTTGGACACACCAAAGCAAACGAAGCGAAGGCCACATTCCTAGCTTCGACGTCTTGACGGTAACTCATATAAAACCAGAAAGACAACCGGAGATCATCTCGCACCAGCACAGAATGGTCACCACCTCAACGTCCGTCTCGATACAGCAGACGAGATGTCACCCCAACGTTAAGTCTCGACACAGCAGGCGCAACGCCATTAAACGAATGGAGCCACGGAAAAATCCCTAGTTCCGAACCTCGGCGGTTCACCAGCAACCTAGAGACAACCTCGACGTCCGTCTCGATACAGCAGACGAGATGTCACCCCAACGTTCGTCTCGACACAGCAGGCGCAATGTCATTAAACGAATGGAGCCACGCAAAATCCCTAGTTCCAAATCTCGGCGGTTCACCAGCAACCTAGAGACAACCTCGACGTCCGTCTCGATACAGTAGACGAGATGTCGCCCCAACGTTCGTCTCGACACAGCAGGCGCAACGTCATCAAATGAACAGAGCCACGGCAAAATCCCTAGTTCCCACCATGACATTCGTCTCGATACAGAGGACGCAATGCCAGCAAACGAAGCAAAGGCCAAATTCCTAGCTTCAGGGTCTTAACGGCAAGTCATATAAAGCCTGAAAGATTATCGGAGATCATCCCACACCAGCGCGGAGTGGTTATGACTCATCGGAGCTCTCCAAAATGAGCCTAACCTCAAGTAAAAAGCGGCATGGCAAATTCCTAGCGCTTGCTCTTCCGACGGTCAAACTGCCAAGGAGGATTGCTTGAAGACGTCTTGTCCAGCCCCCGAAAGGATCAGAGACACGGCAATCGCAGGGCTACTCGAACAGCATGATTGCCTATCGAGGACTATATCAGCTTATGCGATGGTACGATGGCCAAAACCCTAAGTACCACCAACCTTAACGGGCTTCTGTCGTAAAGAGCAGAGGTTAAATGCGACGTTAAGATGTTCTTGCGAGAAACGTTCGATTCGTCTTGACTTGTGAAAAATTGTCGAGGCGGTTCGACTCGTGAGATAAAGCCTTAGGCAGTGGGCATAAAAGAAGCCTGTTTCCTAAGCATTGGGACCCCGTAAGTTGGCCCAAAACGGTCTCTTGCATACCATCCACGGGTCTCACTCTCCAACGTCGAACTTCGACAAGGAGGGAAACAACCGCTTACAAGTCCTCTCGACTCGTAAGAGGGAAAAATTCTCTTGTAGGATCCTTACGACTTACAAGAGAAAACCACACTTAGGAATCCTCACGATTCTTTAAAAAAAAATTAAAAAAAAAACCTCCTACGAGATCCTCTCGATCCGTAGGGAGAAAAGTCTCTATGAGACCCTCACGGCTCATAGAGTTGAAAAGTCTTAGGCAGCAGATCTGAACCTGCGGCCTAAGCCCTCCCTATCTCATGAAGAAATCAAGAACCTTACTCTATTACCTGCTAATTGTGACGACATGCTGAGAAAAAGGAAAAGCAACAGAAAGAGCACCCGATTTACGTTTGATCAAGCGTTCAAGACGTATTCATTCATGCATGGGCAAAAAGACTCAGGACAAAGATATATAATAAAGACAAGCTGGGATAAAAAAAAATTCCATTAATATTGCCCGAAGTTCTTACAGTCATAAAAACAATAAACGAAAGTTACAATGGAATAACCTCAGATCCAGGGCATGGATTGAGGAATTCAAAAGCGATCCTATCTATGACTTTCCAAGCCTCGCGGACCATCCTAGTGTGCTTCCTTTCGCGAGCACAAGCGTCAGGGTCCCTCCCGATGTCTTCCACCCTCCGATAAGTAGCGAGTATGGCAGACTGTTGAAAGACCTCGTGCAAGAGGTCAATAAGACCGTCTCTCCGTCTCTTCGAGATAAAGTTCAATAGGTACACAGAGTGCACCTTGTCCTCAGCGGCATCCAACGCCTTAAGCACACTCCTCGTTTGTGAACTCCCGATTTTGAGAGCGGCCAAGTCGGCGGATGCCCTCATGAGAGATGATCTCGTTAAGAGCATACATATGGGCGTCCATTGTTCCTATGAAAGAAGATCAACAGAATTATCAGAAAGACTGATTAAGCAAAACGATATAATACACTGAGGAATAAAATGCCATATTTAAGTTCCAAGATCCATGAAGAATCCTTAAGAGTTCTTCTATATGATTTGGGAGGAGCAAAGCTCCATTAATGAATTAAGAAAATCCAAGAAAAATCTTTCAGAGAGCAGAGCTCTATGGAACCCTAGTAGGGTCCCCTTTAGTTCTCTTCAGATCCTTTTAAGACCTGTAGAGCAAAGCTCTGCTAAGTGAAACCCTAAATAGGTTTCATTTAGATCAGGGATCTATTGAGAGCGATGCTCTATCAACAAAAATTAATTTAACTTAATTTAATCCAAATTAAAAATTTAGAGATAAGAATCATTTAAGGGACCAAAAGTCCTATTTATAGGCATCAAGTGCCCTTTCAGCTTCCAAGAGATGGCGCGACGGTTCGGAGTCTGCCACCGCTGCGCTCACGTTAGGAGGCCACATAAGCGCAACGGTGGGGGGGCATTTGTTTATCCCAATTAGAGCAAAACTCTATTTAAATTCTAAGGTGGAAAAAGAAGCAATACTTCTGTTTTTCTCTAATCAGAGCAAAGCTAAAAAACAACAACAAAAAAAAAAGCGGCGCGCAAGCGCACTGCGCGACACGTGTCGTGCGCGCAGCGCAACTACGCGCTGCGCGGAAGGAAAAAAAAAAAGCGCTCAGCGCACGTGCGCGCTGAAAAACTGCGCGCTGCGCGGGAAGAAGGAAAAAAAGTTGCGCGACACGTGTCAGCACAGCGCGACACGTGTCACGCGCTGGGGTATCTGCGCCAAACAGAATTAAAATATTAAAGAAATATTTTCTGTTTTTGTTAAAACAAGAAGATTTTCTTCTGCAAAGCAGAAGCCCTTGGATCAAAGATCCAACGGTGGGGAAAATTCCCCAAATCACTCAGAGAAAGATCTCTTTAACAAATTTAACTAATTTATGGGCACTATAAAAAGGACCCCAGACCTCAATTAAAAGGTATCAACATTTTTCTTAAAGAGAGAGAGAGAGAGAGAGAACTCTGAGAAACTCCTCAAGAATAAAAAAGGTAAAACCCTTTAGAAAAAGAGAAAGTTCTCTTATGAACAGATCATAGATCTAAAAACAAGATCAATGATCTTTAATAAAAATAAAATAAAATAAAATGGTGCTTTGCACTTTTCATGAACCTTTGGTTCTCTGAGATAAGAAAAAAAAAACTTATATTCTTCTTTGATCTAAATTAGATCAAAGAATTTAATAGTGCTTTGCACTTGTTCATGAACCTTTGGTTTTTTAAGATAAAAAAAAAACTTATCTTCTTCTTTGATCTAAATTAGATCAAAGAATTTAACAGTACTTTGCACTTTTTTTTGAACCTTTGGTTCCTGAAATAAAAAGAAAAAAAAAACTTGTTTTTTTTTTCTTTGATCTAAATGAGATCAAGGAAACGAATAGTGCTTTGCACTTGTTTTATGAACCATCGGTTCTTGAACCTAAAAGGTTCTTAAATTAATAGTGCTTTGCACTTCTTATGAACCACTGGTTCTCTAAAACGAGAAAAAACAGAAATAAAAAAAATAGTGCTTTGCACTTTTATGAACCTTTGGTTCTTGAAATAAAAAGAAAAACTTGTTCTTCTTTGATCTAAATTAGATCAAGAAATCAAATAGTGTTTTGCACTTCTTTTATGAACCATTGGTTCTTGAATCTAAAAAATTCTCAAATTAATAGTGCTTTGCACTCATAAATCTGTACTGTTGTGCTCTCTGATTAGCGCAAAGCGCTTGACAAATGCAATGCATTTCCTAAAGGGCTAGGCCCAAACCAAAAAGACCAAGTAGGCCTAATTAAATTGCAGTGCAATAAAAGGGGCAGAGCCCAAACAAAATAGATGCTCTGCATTATTTATAAAAGGGCAGAGCCCAAACAAAATAGATGCTCTGCATCATTTATAAAAGGGCAGAGCCCAAACAAAACAAAAATAATGCAGTGCATTGTTTAAAAAGGGGCAAAGCCCTAACTCAGGCCTAATTGCCCAAAGACAAATAAAAATGTTGAACATTCAACTGGACTTAGCCCAGTCATGACCATAAGTCCTCAAATTAAATTGACTGAGCACAGCTGCTCCCTAAATGAATTTACATCCGGTTCGAGGGTATATCTCCGAACTCCTCTGACACCTATTGTTGTAATCCTTCAACGACGTCAGAGAGGTGACGGGTCCCAACGACCACACATGAATATGGACTGCGGGGTCCTTAAACTCGTGGACCGAAACGTCCCTAAACTAATATCGGACCGAAACGTCCCTAAACTAATATCGGACCGAAACGTCCCTAAACTAATATTGGACCACCACGTCCCTAAACTGGAATATGGACCACCACGTCCCTAAACTGGCACAATAGAGCCCAAATGCTTTTTTGTCGGACCTAAACGGTCCCGTTAAGTTGATCTTAGTCTCAAACTGGACTAACGTATCCTTAACAAACGTTTGAGTCGATCTTAGCCTCAAAAATGGCTAACGTATCCTCCAAACAGACTTTAGTCCCAAATTGGACTATGAATCTCCCAAACGGAACAATAGGGTCTAAACGCTCTTTTGTCGGATCTAAACGATCACGTTAAGTTGATCTTAGTCTCAAACAGGACTAACGTATCCTTAACGAACGTTTAAGTTGATCTTAGTCGCAACGCGACTAATGCATCCTTAAACTAAAAAACACCAAACCTAAATCTAAGTAAATACGGATTTGGACTAATCCACGTCCTACGGGCGACGGCATTACTCAGTCTCCGTATACAATCCACGGGCAACCATAAACAAAACAAACACACACGACACGAAGTGAAATTCTGGAGAAGGAGAAAGTTGTTACCGCGATGCGGTAGCGTAATTAACTGCAGGGGCTTGCGCCTGCAGGGAAGAGCGTCCCCACAATCAAAAACCCCTCACCCTGAGGGGGAATCTGACGAAGTCTGCTACATCGGCCGCATCCATCTAAACCTCCGATGCAAGATGCCATAAATCAACTTGGCATTTTCGGAGAGGTAGACGGATAAAACCAATTAGCATCTGCCCCGAATCTCAGCATCAGGACATCACGGTCCTGTGCGCCGCCTTTCAGAGGAGAACAATTTTTACGGAAGATAACACTGCTGATCCACTCACAAAGGTCTTACCCCAGACTCAGTTCGAGCGGCTGATCGAGATGATAGGTCTTCGATACGCCAGTACATGGCCTTAGTGCAAGTGGGAGATTGTTAGTGTATATGCCCTAGAGGCCATTACTGTATCATACTAGTTTGTATATTACTTAATGGAAGCTTGGGATATTCACCTTGTATAACCAATCTTGCTCAATATAGTAGTATGCTACTTGGTTTGTTTCTACTTCAATGTGTACATGTATTTATTTTAGTATATCACCTATACACATTAGTGGAGCCCTTAGGATCTTTGCTTGATTACCAGCGTTGTGATGGCAGTCACACTAGTGGGGGCTGGGTAATCTATAAGCACATCCTTATGCAGGTCCCTAGTCGCAGGACTATCGAGACAGGGCATCGATACTCCGGAGTAGACTAGCATATGCGCTTCTCATCCCAGTGTGGGAGATGGTCTGTCCCACAGCTATCAGTACGTCATACTGGAGATAGGATGCGGGTGCTCGTTGGGTTACGAGTACACTGGACAGGACTTGTCGAGAACTGTTAGTTAGTACTATTCCTATCGTCAGTTATCAGTTCCCAGGTGACATGAGTACAGCTTAGTCCGCTGACTTGACACTGTCACTTCGCCTCGAGTGTGTTCCCACTGTACTTAGATTACTACCATACCACGGCTCAAAAGAGTCGTGCAAACAGGTAGTAGTTGGGTGCAGTCCCGAAGCACTTGGAGGCAGTGACGGTTAGAAAGGATTCGTCTCTCCCGGTATTGGGGGTTGACATCGTGCTATGTCTAGGAGAGCCATTACACGAGTAGTCCCTGGCCAGGGCAAGCGAGATATACTGGTAGGTTTCCAGTGTTATCTCAGGGTGTTCTGGGCTTCACTCCGACACGACTTGTACAGCTATTGGCGGACTGACGTTTACCGCCCCTAGGCCCGCCATGCGATGTATCAGACGAACAGACCGGACTGTATGGAGACTGTCACAGTCAGACTCAGTAGGAGTTCAGATGGGTTTCACCTCATCAGTCTTCTTGTCGGCATCTACCTGGGGACCGTTACGCACAGCTAGTGCCGCTTGCGGTCTGTGGTTAAACCCACTGCCAGCGTAGCGTCGAGTCTTTAGAGTCCCACACAGAAAGCTATTCACCTTTAGGCAAAAGAGTAGAGGTCGCATGGTTTTGCGACAGGTCGCATAGTTTTGCGACAGGGTTCGGTCACATCCGTGCACTTATGTACGTACAGTGTCCAGTTAACACTAGCGGGCTTTGGTTTAAGCCAGATCCTAGGGTACGTTTTGGGATTGGTTTTATCTCGTTTGTATTCGTGTTCCTCGGAACGTGGATGCGGGTGTGTATGCACAGTTGACAGAGAGACAGAGGCAGAGTATTCTCATTGGGGTTGTTGACTGTTGACTGTTGACCATTGACTTTTGCTTAACCCTAATGAGAATAAGATATATGATTAACATTAATATTAATTAAGTATTATTGTGGCATGGTTGTTGAGGGGTTGACTTTGTTGATTTGTTGACTTTGTTGACCGGTTGACTAGGTTGGACTAGTTGACCATCATCATGACAATGGCTATCATTCCATGGCAAAGACTTTTGCTTGCTTGTTTATTTATGCAAAATGAGTGCGTGAAATGATATAGCCATTTTGACTTAAACCATTTACACAATACTTGATTACTATTTTTGTTATGATGGCTTTTGGATTATGAGAGGTGAGAATGAGAAGAGTATGGTTCATTCTATCATTTGCTTTCTCTCTCTTGAGCTCTCTCATTCTCAAGCTCTCCCTCTTCCTCTTGCTCTCTCTACCTCAAGGAAAACCATTTTCATGTGTTGAGACTCATTGCCTTAGAGATAAAAAGACACCAAAACATTCCTCTACTCATTCTAGTTCATAAGGCCTATCAAGCCAAGTGATCTAGTTTCTTCAAAGTTCGAAGAAGAAGCCAAAGGTAGAAGCTTTCGGGTGGATCCATCTTCGGCGCAAGGAGACGACGAGGTGAGGCCGATCCGTACACCGGGAGGAGTCGAAGACGAAGGAGTTCAAGAAAGGTATAGCCCCCTAACCGAGTAGGTAAACTCTTGTTCGGTTGTTAGTTAGTAGTTTAACAAAGATCCGTATTGGTAGTCCATGTTACCACCCTCTTGAAAATCGTTTTTCACCAATTCCGCAACCCCGTAAGTACCGGGGAAGGGTAGCATGGACTTACAATAACGATGGTGTGCAGAAGGTATTAAGTAAAGACATATCAAGGGATTAGTAAGAGGGCAAAGTAAATTGCGACTGATTTTCACGATCAAACCAGGTATTTCATTACCACTCCCACTTCACCTTTGTATTTCTCCAGGACACTCCGTATCACTACGAAGATCCACAGTTTATTGGATACTCCATCGTATGGTTATATACGAACTCGAAAGGAACTTGTTCCAGTTCGGGAATGGATTCTGGTTCAGGAGAAATAGGAATAAGGTTTATTCGGTTGTCTTTTATCTTCACCTTCTCTCGCATTGCGAGTGCTCCTAGGATTAGGACAGCACACCCATTATGCTTATTGGATAGTCTTCTTCCAAACCATAGGCTGGTGCCGAAAGGTAGGGAAGGGAGAAAACCATTTGGCCTAAAGGGGTGTGCAGAAGGTAATGCCTAAAGACATATAAAGGGATTTGGAGAGGTGGCAAAGAATTAGACGGTTACAGCCGTGAATCTGGATAATGGAAGAGGCATTACTAGGAATACCCGGATACCCCTACGAAACATTTCAATATTTCAGTTTCACTGTATACTGTTAAAAGGAAACTGATTTCCCAATTAGTCCTTACTCCAGGGTATGTATTTACCAGGTGTGATTCTCATATCTGTATGGTTTTACAGATGATGAGTGGGAGTAAGTTATTGAGAATTGGGTGATCATCCTCATTATATCGGGATTCGTTGTAATCGGTGATATTTGAGGAAGTCACCTGGGTTGTTTGCCGGACGGCAAATATTTGGTTTTGAATATCCGCTGTTATGCACCAACTTCAAATTGATATATCTGTACATCTATTTTTATAGAGTGAGGTATACCTTTTTGAAATTATGTCTATGACATTTACCTATATCGGTTGATGGTTAGGTAGGGAGCATTAAACAGCGGTGTAATTCTTCTTAACCATAAGTACAGTTTTCAACCTGCGACACACAGGGAGTGAGTTATTATACTCAAGGGACTTATACAGAGTATTGTATGTTGTCCAATGTCCATTAGGATAGAGGGGTTGGTACTCGTACTAGATTCTGTTTACTTGTGACTTCTCTGGGTCTTAGACATGTGTTTCGTAGAAACACAGGGTCCAAGTTTTGAGAAGTTATAGGTATAAGAATAGAGTAGAGAACCAGGTGTTGCAAAGTATCGGGATTCTTCAAGGTGATCGAAGATGTAGATACTTGTGTGTGGTATTCAGTTGATAGTAATGATTAAGAGAACTTGCTTCTCTTTCAGGTTGCTCATAATTGGAAGCATTCCTAAGTTGAGTAACGCTGATAGGCCTCTCTCCATTTAGTTGACATGCACTGGAGACAGCTGCATGATTTGAATCTGGTTCAATTAAATCAGTGCCTCTGGTTCTATATTGGATATAAAATAGTTCATATCGTAACGATGTTAAGGTACGGGGAGTTGTCCGGCTTATGCTTAAAACCAGACTCTGGATAACTCAAGGCACGTTTTTGTAATGGCTGTTTGTGGGTTGACCCAGGCTATGACGAGGGTTGACTTTCTACCATCTGGAAGATCAATAGTGATATTGTTCTTGACTCGCCACAGTTTTAACAAAAATGGATTTTTTCAGAAAATAGTAGTGGGAGTATGGTAGAACTGGAAGTGATTCCAGAACCGCAAACGATTACTAAAAGTTTGATAGGAACCTAAACATTCAATCTGGCTTGACATTCCATTGGCCACTCCACAGATACAGTGGGTAACCTCAGGCACCCGAGAGGTACTCCGGTAGCCTCAAGGACGGTGACAGGGATGTTCTTATTTACCCAGACTTGCTATTGCTGTTGTTCCAGACTGTGAGACCCGGCAGGAGGATGAGTATAGCGTCGTTCTGAACTGGCTTCAGAAATGTACGTGTATATGACTCTGCCAGAGGGTTGTCGTAGTCAGTGGGAGCAGCGGAAGCATTGGTGGGCAAGTGGCTTATGTCTATTTACAGACTAAAGCAAATATTGCGGAGATAGATCATCTATTTCTGATGTGACAGTCATAGGTTTGACTTCATCAGAATAGGGGATGGATCTGTTAAGAAGGTAGTAGGGTGTGATGTCTTGGTATTTGGATGACATACACGGAGTAGGAAGTAATATTCCTATACTACGATCGGTTATACTTTGGTCGTCACACAGTAGTTTCTCCATAAAGGAGTTGGACATTATATCAAACATTCTGGTTACTACATCTATAGATCTAGATTTGGGTAGTTTCCCAATCAGGGTACTTATACAGCATTCTAAAGATGCTTTAGAATGGACGACTCCTGGAACGGTAGTGTACCTGCAGGTAATGGAGTCACCCTCTCTAAAGGTGTCTTACAGACTAAAGGGGAGAGGGATGTGCATGATTGGCAGATCACTTGCTCAGGCAATTGAGTCAATCATGAGATGTCAAGTACCACACCAGATGTTGTTTTTGCAGTAGATGCAATAAGATATTGATCCAATCCTGGAGAAACATTCGGAAGCAGTTTTAGAACAAAAGTGGATGTTCTAGGGATATGATAACGACAGCCTCATTCGGGAGACAGTTATCATTCTAGGCTTCCAAGGTGACCTGGATGACAGAGAGGTTGTCAGAGTTATAGTTTTCCCTCTGACGAGGGGCACTGTTATGGACAGGCGATCCAAGCGGATACTGAGGGAGGCATTACGCAGGATACTGATTAAGTTCAGTTGACGATACAGTCTAAGAAGTTTGGATTTGGAGTTCATTTATGAACTAGGTCCCATCATATATCCAGACATATTCTAAGACAGGTATTGCTCATTTCTGGAGATGGGTTTCTCCGCGAACTTGAGATAAAGAGAGACATAGAAAGAAACATTAGAGTGGATCCACTCACTGAGGCTATTCCTCGAACGCATTAGTTTCGCAAACGAGCTTTGTGAGACTGACTAGTAGAGGAGTTGGGTGTTCGGTATCACACGGGCTGTAAGTATGCGACATCGCAATAATTAGCCTTGAGTGCAAGTGGGAGATTGTTGGAGATAGTGCCCTCAGAGTCAATTATTGGATCACAGGCATGTGATTGCAACGATTGAGGGAGGACCTATTCCGGTAGGACAGTCTTACTCAAGATGATAGTATGCTATCTGGTTTATCTTTATCATCGTGTACTGCTTTAGGTGACCTTACAGGTCGCTATTACACGTTGATAGAGCCCCTAGGATTCTTGCTTGACTGCCAGCAGTATGAGGGCGATCATATACGTGGGAGCTGGTAGTCTATAAGCACATCCTTAAAAGGTCCCTAGTCGTGGGAGTTTCGAGACATGGCATCGATACTCCAGAGTAGACTAGTGTATACAGTCGAGACCCCGACAAAGGGAGGTGGCCGGTCTTACAAGCCACTGGTGTCAGTTGGTTCACCTAAGATGTATACAGGTGCTCTTTGGGTTATGAGTACATCGGACAGGACTCGCCGGGAATATGCTAGTTGGTCTTATACCTGATGTCAGATAGCAGTTCCCGGGTGACATGTGTACAGGTTAGTTCATCGACCTGAGGATCGTCATTTGTCTCGTGTGAGTTCCCACTGTACTTTGATTACTACCCTACCACGTTCAAAGGAGACGTGCAAACAGGTTTTAGTTGGGTACAGTCCCGAGCCACATGGAGGCAGTGAGCGGATCTTCAGGGATTCGTCTCTCCCGGTATTGGGGGTGAGGTCACGCTGTGTCTAGGAGAGCCATTACACAAAGACTTCGGCCGAGGCAGGAGATTTACTGGTAGGTATTCCAGTAGTATCTCAAGGTGTTCTGGGCTACACTCCGACACGACTTGTACCGCTTTTGGGGGTCTGACTTTTACCAACCCCCTAGGCCTGCCATGCGATGCTCATAGACGAACGGGCCAGACTGTACGGATATTGTCACTGACAGGCTCAGTAGGGTGTCAGGATGAGTTCGCTTATAGACGTCCCTTTTGATCAATAGCTGGTAGCCCGTCACGTATGGCTAATACCTCTGACGTGCTAGTGGTTAAATCCACAGCCATAGTATTGACGAGTCTTTAGAGTCCCCCACAGATAGTTGCTCAAGTTTCGGGCGAAACGCTGTAGAGGCCGTATGGAGATATGGCAAGGTTCGATCATGTACGTGCGGTATTGCACGGATCATGATCGGACGGATTATACTAGCCGGCTTTGGTTTAAGCTGGATCCTAGTATAATACAGTGTAGATTTTATCTCATTGCATTTGTATTCGTTCGGAATACAAATGCGGGTATGTATATACAGTAGCGGGGTTTTCCTGTAATTTATTACAGGATCGGTTTTTAGGGTTGCCAGTTTGTTTTCCGTTTCGGCCATATTTCTTTGTATCTTTCATTGGCTGAAGATTGGTAGAGGAGGGCTTATTTGCATTTGTGCAAATAAGCATTTTGGAGGGTGGTCTTTGCATATTATTGCTTCATGATGGTTGCACCCTCATTTGACTTTCCTTGGATAATCATTGCTTGACTTTTTTATTCATTATGGTTTACTTTTGGAGTCATCATGCTTGATGATGATGGTTGGTTATGATGAGGGAGTGTGGTTTGCTTTTTGACTTGATGATCTATCATTCCTTTTTCCTTGTATGATTGATCCACACACCCCCTTGAGATCATTCCTCATTTTTCATTTACAAGCAAGGGGGCCGGCCATTCCCTAAGGGGCTGTCCAAAATTTTGGGTGGGGTTTTTTGGTTCTCTTTTGCTTGCTAAAAATCCCAAAAAGTTCATCTCATTAGTTCACAACTTCATCTCCACCAAAAAGGAAACTTCCATAAACCCCATGAGACACATAGCTTTCTACACATCATTTTACAGCAATTCATGGGCACGTCGACTCGCCAACTTCATGCCCGAGTTGCCTCGGTCCAGAGGTGGGAGCCCGTAAAAGAAGCCGTCGATGTGGTGCCCTTCCGGCGAGGAGGTGAAGACCGGAGATTCCGCGGGAGATCGGGACGACGACGAGAAGACCGAAGGACACGGATCGCTCGGTATATCTCTCTACCCCGTTATTTAATTAGCTAGAATTAGATTAATGGCCCGATCCGGGATTTTTGTGCGCGGTGGTGCCGATTTAACAGTTATAGAAAATTATCGTTTCCGCATTTTGGCCTCGAATAGACGGCCGGGGAGCCATCGTGCACTTACACATTACACCCTGAGAAACAACTGGAACCTACCAGTAAATCTCGCTTGCCTTGGCCAGGGACTTTGCGTAATGGCTCTCTGACACAGCGCGATATCAACTCCCAATACCGGGAGAGACGAATCCTGTCTAACCGCCACTGCCTTCAAGTGCTCGGGACCGCACCCAACTGCTACCTGTTTGCACGACTCCTTTGAGCCGTGGTAGGGTAGCAATCTAAGAACAGTGGGACACACTCGAGGCGAAGTAGCAGTGTCAAGTCTGCGGACTATACTGTACTCATGTCACTTGGGAACTGTTAACTGACGACAGGTATACTACCAACCAACAGTTCCCCGCGAGTCCTGTCCGGTGTACCCGTAACCCAACGAGCACCTGTATACTATCTCCAGTACGACGTACTGACGGCTATGGGACAGACCATCTCTCCAACTGGGATGAGAAGCGTACACACTAGTCTACTCCGGAATATCGATGCCCTGTCTCGATAATCCTACGACTAGGGACCTGAAAAAGGATGTGCTTGTAGACTACTCAGCCCCCACTAGTGTGACTGCCATCACAACGCTGGTAGTCAAGCAAGATCCTAAGAGCTCTATCAATATGTATACTCACATATTAAGATATATAAAACCAAGTAGCATACTACCATGTTTAGCAAGACTGTTATATAACTGTGAATATCCCAAGCTTCCATTAAGTAATATACAAGCTAGTATGATACAATAATGGCCCCTACGGCCTATAAACTAACAACGTTTACCACCCCCTAGACCCGGTATGCGATACTCTTAGATGAAGAAACCAGACTGTACGGAGATTGTCACGGATAGGCTCAGTAGGAGTTCGGACGAGTTTGCTCGTCGGCCTTCCTTTTCGACAGGTACCTATAGCCGTTACGTGCAGCTAGTACCGCTGACGTGTTTGTAGTTAAACCCACTGCTAGCATACTTTCGAGTCTTTAGAGTCCCACACAGAGGGTTTTCCTACTTCGGGAGAAATGATGTAGAGGCCGCATGGTTTTATGGCAGGGGTTCGATCACATACGTGTACTTATGCATGTGTAATGTTTAGGCGGATTTTACTGGTGGGCTTTGGTTTTAGCCGGATCCTAGTATTATATTCTTAGATTATTTTGTCTCTTTGTATTCGTATTTTTCGGAATACGGATACGGGTATGTATATACGGTGAGGGGAATTCTTGTAATTGTGCAAGTTGCTTCTAGAAGAAGACACCTCATTATTTGTTTTAACCATTTTTGTTAATGGTTAATGAGGTGGAGAAATGAGGTGTTCATTTGCTTTAAATGAAGCATAGCTACTTGGTGACTCATGTTAGTTATATGTATGCCCTAGAGGCCATTACTGTACATGAGATGTACATTATAGTGGATGCTTGGACATATATAGAGAGGACTTTCTTGCTCGACATGATAGTATGCTCTCCGGTTACTCTTTATCTTAACATGTACACCGATTGTCTCTCTGTTACATGTTGCTAAAGCCCTTAGGATGCGTACTTGACTACCTAAATTATGATGGAGATCATACTAGTGGAACAAAGGTAGTCTGTGAGTACATCCTTTAATGTCCCTAGTCGTGGGTGTATCGAGACGGGGCATCGATATACCAGAGTAGACTAGCGTATACCTTCTCGACCCATGTAGATGGGCAATGGATGATCCCATATCCATTGGTGTTTGACATCAGAGATGATATACGGGTGCTCAGTGGAGACTGGATACACTGGACGGACTCGCCGAGAACTCCCAGATGGTATTATACCTCACGTCAGATGGCAGTTCTCTGGTGACACTGGTACAGGTTAGTCTGTTGACCTGAGATCGTCATAGAGTCTTGTGTGATTCCCAATGTGCTTTGATTTCCACCTTACCATGTTCAAGAGGACGTGCAAAATGGTGGTTTTTGGGTACAGTCCCGAGTCACATTGAGGCAATGAGCGATAGGAGGGGATTCGTCTCTCCCGGTATTGGGAGTTGATGTTGCGCTGTGCTCGATTAGCTATAACATGAAGTCCCTGGCCAGGGCTGATTCTGAGATTTACTGGTAAGTGTTACCAGTAGTTTCTCGACCTGTTATGATCCTCATATCGGCATGACTTATCGAGTTACTGGGGTCTGACGTTTACCACCCCTAGACGAGATATGCGATATATCAGACGAAGAGACCGATCCGTACAGTAAGTGTTACTGATTGGATTCGCAGGAGTATGAGCAGGCTTGCTTGTTGATCTTCTGATAGCTCAATATCCGGGTGGCCTTTACGTTTAGCACGCCTCTTGCGGCTTGTGAGTGTTTGATATGATCATCACCTACTGCCGGCGTATTGACGAGTCTTTAGAGTCCTACACAGAGGTTTCCTGGCTCAGGCGAAACGAAGTAGGAGCACATATGTGATATGTGCGGGACTGAGAATAATGCGAGTATGTGATACCGTATTCTATTATCTCTATATTTGTATTGGACGGTATATGTGATATAGCCGGGTTATCGAATCAAGTGTTGATTCGATAAGTTGGTACATTTAATGTCAGTCGGTTATATGTGATATAGCCGGATTATTAAATCAAGTGTTGATTTGATAATTTAGTGTATAATTGTATATTTGATATACTAATTTACATTAACTAATATTAGCTCACTTAAGCATTTATTATTCTCACATGTGCACACTTAATATATATGTGATATATATTAATTGTGTTTTATTTTGTATCATGGTTGTTGATACACACTACATGGGTGTATGAGACTTACACCATGGTTATAATAATGATAAGGTTTTTATTTATTTAGGTAATTCAAAAATTAGTGGAAATTGTCACATGCTTGGAAGCTTGGAGAAGCTTGTAGCATCTTTGACTTAGTTTACTAGTTTTGTTTTACTTGTAGATATTTATTAACCTAACCATTATTGTAATCCATGGTTTATTCTCTACATGAGTTAGTGTATGACACTAACTCACCAATGGTTGCTATTCTCACCTCATTAGTTCATTCTCTTTCTCTCTCTTCATCTTCTTCATCCTTGATAAAAAGCTCTCTAGCTTTTGAAATGGTGAGAAAATATTGTGCGAAAAATAAATCTAAAGTGAGCCCACTTCCTACTTCATCATCCTATACACTTTCTTGGGTAGTAAAGGGTGTTCTCTTCACAATGTTCTTGACCCAGTGAAGAGGTAGCTTGGGTTTGAGTCTTCTCGACGTAGATTATCTTCGGCCTCGAAGACTACGAGCAAGCTTGTTCATTTCTCCAAGGGAACCTATACTAGAGTCCGGGAGTTCGATAATCGCAGCGAAGGGACGACTACACGGAGCTTTAGAAGTGAAGGACCAGGTCTACAAAGGTTGTGTTCCTTGCTCACTACTTGTAATAGTTGATTACTTATTATATTGTCTAGTTACTTTAGCTTGATCCTTGGGTTAGGGTTCATTAGCACTCTAGAAATTTTAAATTCTACATGGTAGTTGCTGTGGAAACCCAGTAGGGTGCTAAGGAATCCCAACAACTCATGGCATGACTCATTGTTTACTATTGGAGTATGCTTGATATTTTCATGTGTTGTGAATTATTGATGCAAGGTGGCATATTAGATATTTGTGTAGCTTCAAGATATTTTGAGCTTTGCATTATTAGTTCACAACACTTAGCCATTTCTTCTATTCTATGCTCACTTCACACTCTCATCTTCTCCTTGGTCTCTTCTTCTAGCTTTAACCCAAAAAGTCTCATGAATTGAGAAACCTAGGGTTAGTGAGACAAAGAAATCCATCACCACTCTCTATTTCATCTAGGATACTTAGTTTAGCAATGTACTATAGTTACCTCATTTTTGAGGTAGGAGCTCAAAGCACACACTCTCGGATGGATCATCTTTGACTTGAGGAGGCCATCGATCAGACGCGATCCGTACATCCTTCGAGGAGCTAGAGGAGAGGATTAAAGACCCAAAGGAATTGTTTCTTTTGATATAATCTTCTATCATAGTAGATAGAACTTCTTTAGTTGCTAGTTAGGTTTATGGTAGATCCGGTTTAGGGTTATTCTAGCGCCAAGTTTCAATCGTTGTAAAATTTTTGTTCCGCAAACGGCCACGGATGATGGTTAGGGCGTTAGTGTAACCCAACATGGTATCGGAGCCAGCCCATAAACCCTATACTGGCAGGTTTAAGTGATGTTAAAGTAACGAAACTGAAATAACTCCGAAACACGTAACGATAAATCCAAGTTTCTGTCGATTCTTTAGAAGCTCTAAATTTTTTTAAAACAATTGCAGAGTGCTCCTTTAGTTGTGAAATGAACACGAACAAAAAACGAGACAATTCCACCTCATCATGGCCGGCCAAAGTGCCATTTTGAACAGCCCCACCGGTTCAATTAAGTGGAATTGGGTTGTATTTTATTTGGTGTTCTTGTTACTTGGATCTAGGGTTTCAGGTGTTGTTTGTTTTTGCCAAGATTTCCTATACTGTTATCTTTCCATTGTGGCAATACGGAGTATTTCGAAGTCGCTATTTTTAACACTGTTTAATAGTTTCAGTGCATACATTACTATTTACGACCGTGAATGTCATTAGAGCGGTATAACTCGTCTAATTGCTATATGCTCTTTTAGATGGGTTTGTGAACATGTTATTCATGTTGATGTTCTGTGTTTGTGCTGTGGTTGTGGTTAGATTGTTATGATGGATAGCTTGCAGTGCAATGATAGTAGTATAGTTAAGATTCATTTGTATATTCATATTGTGGGGCGAGCGTCCGACATGTGGACTGCCGTCTTTGCCGGATTGTATATTAATTGATTGGGGCACGACCGGATTGAGGTCGATGTCACCATTGTACATATTTTTTTTCTTTTCTGTACTAGGATTACCCCGCGGTGGAGTGCACGAATTGCCGGGTTCTAGAAAGCAACAAGCCCGCATCTCATGGCGTTAAGACGGAGGGGGCTTCACTCTAGAATTGGCGGGCTATTCGCCGCACTCGTGGGGGGTATAGTTTGACCCACGGAGGGGCGCTCAAGTTACCGGATCCCATGAAGTGATGGGTGGCCCATTCACTTTGTTGATTGGGGTTGCCTTACTTTTGGGATTGGCGGGTAACTTGCCGTGCTCATAAAGGTCCAGGTTTTCATTGCACAGGCTATCCACACGATCGGGAATGTCGGGTTTTAGTTGCGCTCAAATGAAACCCGAGGCTATAAGATTATCCACCATTCTGTGTTACTTGATGTTGATCTGTGATATTGCTATTGTTAGGTCCACGTTACCTCTCCCGGTACTTTCGGGGTTGCGGAAACGGTAAAACAAAAAAAATTTCTGGACTTGGTAGCATGGACCGTAAAAGCCGGATCTTTGCTAAACAATACACTAGCATCCTAACTTGAGATGTTATCTACTCGGTTAGGGGTTATACCTCAACTTGAACTCCTTCTCTTCTTGTTGTTCTTCACTTCTTGTTGTTCTTCCCTTCTTATTGTTCTTCTCTTTGCTTGCTCAATGGTTGATCCGGACTTTGGTCACCTCCGCGGACTCCTTGAGTCGAAGACGATCCACCCGAGAGATGTACACCGAGCTCCACCTCGAGCCGAGGTAACTAGGGCAAGGAGATTGCTAATCTAGAAGCCCTAGGTTATGTAGAAGTGGTAGATGAATGGTTTTGTCTTTGTGGGATCTTTTTCTCTCAACACATGAGATCAAAAGATAAATCAAGAGGAGGAAGAAGGAGGAGCTAGCTAGCAACCATGGAGCTTCTCATTTCAAGAGAGAGAATGAGAATGAGCAAATGAAAAACTTAACCAAGAGAAAACACAACCATGGTTGCAATAATACCAAAACATTATCATTACTAATCACATCAAGATAAAGGTGATGGCTACAAATGACATGACCATTATCATAACAAAAGAAAAATAAAACCAAAGAATACTTTAGATCTTTCAAGAAGATCCTAGTCAACTTTGGTCAAATGGTCAACAAAGTCAAGATGGTCAAATGGTCAATGTAATTAGCCATAACATAATTATCAATGAAAGGATTAGTAAATAATGTCCCCGGCTCATAACGGTTTTAAACAAACGAACTGTCAAAACCCTAATGAGCCCGCCACATAACGGTTTTGGCCGAACCAACTGCCAAAACCCTAATAAGGCACCTCCTCCTTCATCACTCCGGAAAACTGTGCATACACACCTGCATCCGCATTCCGCAGAATACGGATGCGCAGAAGACAAAACAAATCCATCCGTGCAATACTAGGATCCGGCTTAAACCAAAGCCCACTAGTACTGCCTGCCCGAACACCGTACGCACACAAGTGTACGTAAGTGATCGCAGCCCTGCCGTAAAACCATACGGCCACTACACGTTTCGCTCAGTGCAGGGAAACTCTCTGTGTGGGACTCTAAAGACTCGACACTACGCTGGCAGTGGGTTTAACCACGGACCGCAAGCGGCACTAGCTGTACGTAATGGTCCCCACGTAGATGTCGATAAGAAGGCCGATGAGGTAAACCCATCCGAACTCCTACTGAGTCTGTATGTGACAATCTCCGTACAGTCCGGTCTGTTCGTCTGATACATCGCATGTCGGGCCTAGGGGGCGGCAAGCGTCAGACCCTTAATAGCGGTACAAGTCGTGTCGGAGTGAAGCCCAGAACACCTTGAGATAACACTGGAACCTACCAGTAATCTCGCTTGCCCTGGCCAGGGACTACTTGTGTAATGGCTCTCCTAGACACAGCGCGATGTCAACCCCCAATACCGGGAGAGACGAATCCTGTCTAACTGTCACTGCCTCCAAGTGCTTCGGGACTGCTCCCAACTACTACCTGTTTGCATGACTCAGTAGAGCCGTGGTAGGGTAGTAATCAAAGAACAGTGGGAACATACTCGAGGCGAAATGACAGTGTCAAGTCAGCGGACTAAGCTGTACTCATGTCACCTGGGAACTGATAACTGACGATAGGTATAATACCAACCATCAGTTCCCGACGAGTCCTGTCCGGTGTACTCGTAACCTAACGAGCACCCGCATACTATCTCAAGTACGACGTACCGACGGCTGTGGGACAGACCGTCTCCCGTGCTGGGATGAGAAGCGCATACGGTAGTCTACTCCGGAGCATCGATGCCCTATCTCGATACTCCCACGACTAGGGATGTGTATAAGGATGTGCTTGTAGATTACCCAGCCCCCACGAGTGTGATCTCCATCACAACGCCGGTAATCAAGCAAAGATCCTAAGGGCTCTACTAATGCGTATAGGTGATGTAATAAATAAACACACATGTACACATTAAAGCAGAGACAAACCAAGTAGCATACTACTATATTGAGCAAGATTGTCTGTACAACTGTGAATATCCCAAGCTTCCATCAAGTAATATACATACTAGTATGATACAGTAATGGCCTCTAGGGCATATACACTAACAATCTCCCACTTGCACTAAGGCCATGTACTGGCGTATCGAAGACCTATCATCTCGATCAGCCGCTCGAACTGAGTCTGGGGTAAAGCCTTCGTGAATGGGTCCGCAGTGTTGTCCTTTGTGTCCACTCTCCGCACCTCGATCTCCTGTCGATCAATAATCTCCCTGATCAGGTGATACCGCCTTAAGATGTGCCTGGATTTCTGATGGGGCCTTGGTTCCTTCGCTAAAGCTATAGGCCCATTGTTATCGCAATACAAAGGTATTGGGTCAACAATGGACGGAACCACCTGAAGTTCACTAATGAACTTCTTTATCCAGACCGCCTCTTTTGCGGCATCGCTTGCAGCAATGTATTCAGCCTCCATCGTCGAGTCTGCGACGGTATCCTGCTTGGAACTCCTCCAACATACCGCCCCTCCGTTGAGGGTAAACACAAAACCCGAGACAGACTTGCTGTCATCTTAGTCACTCTGGAAGCTTGAATCGGTAAAGGACTCAACCCTGAGGTCTCCATTACCGTAAACCAGGAACATCTCCTTAGTCCTTCTCAGGTACTTAAGAATGTTCTTCACTGCTGTCCAGTGATCCTCCCCTGGGTCTGACTGATACCGGCTTACCGCGCTCAATGCGTAAGCTACATCTGGTCTTGTACATAGCATCGCATACATTATAGATCCTACCGCCGAAGCGTAGGGTATAGTGCTCATGCGAACCATCTCCTCGTCAGTCTTAGGAGACATCTTCTTGGAGAGGGTAATTCCGTGCAATGCGGGTATGCTACCGCGCTTGGAACCCTCCATACTAAATCTTTTTAGTACGGTCTCTATGTACCTGGACTGCAAAAGTCCCAATAGTCTCTTGGATCTATCTCTATAGATCTTGATCCCTAGAATGTACGAGGCATCACCCAGGTCCTTCATGGAGAACCTTTGTGACAAAAATAGCTTGACCGATTATAGCATAGGAATATCATTTCCTATCAAAAGAATGTCGTCCGCGTACAAGACTAGGAATACGACAGTTCGTCCTACAATCTTCTTATATACACAGGGTTCATCTTCGTTCTTGATGAAATCAAATTCCTTGATTGCCTCATCAAAACAGATGTTCCAGTTCCGCGATGCCTGCTTTAATCCATAAATGGATTTAAGCAACTTGCACACCTTTCCGCTGCTCCCACTGTCTACGAAACCTTCTGGTTGATCCATGTAAACGCACTCTTCCAAACAACCGTTTAGGAAAGCCGTCTTAACATCCATCTGCCAGATTTCATAGTCATAGAAGGCAGCAATGGCAAGTAGGATCCGAATGGATTTGAGCATAGACACCGGAGAAAAAGTTTCGTCATAGTCCAAACCAGGTCTTTGACGAAAACCTTTTGCAACGAGTCTAGCTTTATAGGTTTCCACCTGCCCATCTACACCAAGTTTCCTTTTGTAGATCCATTTGCATCCAACGGGTTTTACCCCAGGTGGAGCAATATCCAAGGTCCACACTTTATTGGCATACATGGACTCCATTTCGGATTGCATTGCTTCCTGCCACTTATCAGAGTCCCTACTGATAATGGCCTGCCTGAAACTGGTAGGGTCATCTTCTTCCAAGATGCAATCCTCTCGATCCCCGTCTATGAGAAAACCGTAGTATCTCTCGGGCGGATGAGAAATCCTACCAGATCTGTGGAGTGGCTGAGGTTCGTCTGGGGTTATTGAATCCTGAGGTTCTGTCAAATTTTCAGTTTCAGTTTGTGGTCGCTGAATTTCTTCCAATTCTACCGTGCTCCCACTAATTTCTTTTGCAAGAAACTCCGTTTCTAAGAAAACGGCATGCTGAGCAACAAACACCTTCTGTTCCTCGGTGTGGTAGAATAGATATCCATAACCATTCTTTGGATATCCCACAAACTTACATAAAACTGACCGTGCCTCTAGTTTATCCGGTTTATGCGTTTTAACATAAGCCGGACAACCCCATATCTTAAATCTTTTAAGATATGGCCTCTTTCCATTCCATATCTCGAACGGAGTCTTAGGCACTGATTTAGACGGAACATCATTCAATAGGTATGCTGCTGTCAATAGCGCATGTCCCCAAAATGAAAGAGGCAACTCTGCATTACTCATCATGGAGCGAACCATATCCAGTAGGGTACGATTCCTCCACTCCGAAACACCGTTGTGCTGTGGTGTATAAGGAGGAGTAAGCTGAGAGAGAATACCATTCTCTTTTAAGTAATCTAGGAATTCCGTGCTTAAGTACTCCCCTCCCCTGTCAGACTGGAGGATCTTGATACTTTTGCCTGTCTGGTTCTCTACTTCGTTTCTAAATTCCTTGAATTTCTCAAAAACTTCAGATTTGTGTTTCATCAGATACACATATCCGAACCTAGAGAGATCGTCAGTGAATGTGATGAAGTACGAGAACCCACCCCTTGCATGTATAGACATCGGACCGCATACATCACTATGTACGAGTCCCAAGAGCTCGGTTGCTCTTTCTCCATGTCCGGTGAACGGAGATTTGATCATCTTCCCTTTGAGACAAGACTGACAAGTTTCATAAGATGAAAACTCGAACGCATTCAAGAGTCCATCTTTATGCAACTTACTCAGTCTTTTCTCTTCGATATAACCAAGTCTACAATGCCACAAGTAGGATTCATTCGTATCTGAATTCTTCCTCTTGCGTGTGTTTTGTATATTGAGAACTGTATTCTGATTTAGAACGTAGATACCATTACACAGTGTACCCTCTGCAACCAGTACCTTATGAAGGTAAATGTTCATGATATTCTTTTCAAGAACAAAGTTATATCCATCTTTATCGAGTAAAGAAACTGATATGATGTTGCAAACCATGGAGGGTACATAGTAGCAATCGTTCAAAATCATAGTCTTGCCATTTGGCAATACTAGGTGATATTCACCGACGGCTGCCGCATTAACTTGTGCTCCGTTCGCTACTCTGAGCAACATATCACTCGGTGCAACTTTCCTACTTTTTCTCAGTCCCTGCAATAAATTACAGATATGAGATCCTGATCCGGTATCAAGTACCCAGGAGGTAGGGCTGACCGTAAAACAGTTCTCAATTACAAGAACACCTGAAGTAGATGCAAAACCATGCTTCTTCTTCAACTGGGTATCCTGGAAATCCATACAATTCCCTTTCCCATTCTCATACTCATGACTGTTGTCATAAGTTAGAGCTGAACCAACGTTCCCCAGCCCCGAATAAGAATTCGGATCGGTCAAGCGATACATTTTATTATCTTGATTAGAGCGTGAAATGGTTGCTACCAGGAGAGGGAGAAAAAGAAACACTCAGCGTACGCTCTTGCAAGATTAGATTGGTTTATTAATTTATCTAACCAGGATGTCTCCCACTGTTTCCTCAAATTCTTCTTAAAACCTTTTTAAAGAAGAACTAGTCAGGATTTTAATTCACGTCACAATACTTGCTTAACCTTTCAGCCAGGCTAGTGTCGGTACTTCAAGGGAGATTTTCCAACGCTTTCGCGAAGTTCCTTAATTTAAGAACCTCTTTTCCCTGGGGGCGTAGCCTCGCTAACACCTTTCTAGACACCTACTAGGTTTATAGCATTGATCGTTTAGTGAAATAATCTCCCAAGAGTAATCCAACTCATCAGTGGGATCGGGATCCAACTATCATTGTGTGATGACCTAGATGGAATCCACTCTAGTCACCACACTCCAGAAGGTATGCTAAATCTGCAAGTTTCAGTACTTTTGAAACTCCCGATGTGGTTTTTGCCCCTAACGGTTCATGACCTTGACTAGGTCAACAAGCCACAAACTGTTAGTCAAGTTATACCCGTCATTATCCTGATTGCATTAGACCCACCCGTACATACCCTTGACTAGGTCAACAAGGCCGCACGACTGTCCTAACCAATCACATTTGCAATCCACAGAAAAATATTATTTAGCTACCGTTCACTATGCCTTGACTAGGTCAACAAACGCAGCACGAATACTAAATAATATTGATCCGAAACGACGGAGGGCTACGGCTGGGTTTTTGGCGAAAAACCCGTTAACGTAATGAACTTGATATCGTTGAAGGAACATGATTGCCCTTTTTGAAAAATAGTGGTGAAAACTTTTGCTAAAGAGGTCACTCCCTGTGAAGGGATCTCGGCTCTTTCCTCGTCGAATGAGGTGCAGGATATTCCAAACTGAATACCTCGATGCAAAGCAAGAATAATCGACTATAGTGAAGTTATTACCCTGACGCAAACTTTTGTCCAAGGGGTCACTCCCGATGAAGGGATCTCGGCCCTTGCCTCGTCGACTGAGGTGCTGGGCATTTACAACCGAATACCGCGATGCAAAACAAAAATGAACGTCCTTGCAATAACAGCTTTTTGAAAAATTGTTCCAACAACGTCTTTTAGGTTTATTTTCTTGCATTAGTTCTTTTAATGCGTCCCATCATTTAAATCCTACCATTGCAGAAAACAACCAAAATATGACGTACGCTTATGCCATTCGCATTCGCCACTGGGCCCCGTCATCACCCGTTAGGTTACTTAACTAACGACAGAGCAGGGGCTGGGCTAGCGCGGCTGTAAAACATAAGCAACGCCTAAATAGTTATTATATATAGATATACTGCAATGATAGCCAATCCAGATCACAGATGAACACTTTGGATATACTAGGAACCCGCGATTCGTTCAAGCCTGCAACGAAAAGAGGATTACACGGTCGCGATGAATAGCCAAAACCCCACCCAAGACCCCTACGGGTGCGGCAAACTACCCGCCAAGTACCCGAAGCGAAGCAACCTCCCTCAACGCCATGAGTAGGCCACTCGGCACTTCGAAATACCCGGTAGTTTGTGCACCCCCTCCATGGGTCTATCCTAGGAGCATAAACAGTAAAAAGAATTATACAATGACGGCTACAACCCCGACCCGGTTGTGCGGCCAAACAAATAATATTACATCAATTTACAAATTTATTACATGAATGAAAGAAAAAGAAACTCTCATCTCACATCCACCCCGGCTATTCATCCGCGACAATCCAACGAGTTCATATACACAAACCATCAACAACAATCACAGATCACAGATATGTATAACCCCGACTAATCGACATATAGCGATTAGCCGACGTTCAATACATAAGAACATCACATATATAACCTTTATAGTCAAAGTATATTGAAGTTCGGAAAAATACGGATTTATAGGCCCCCAAAAACAAATTTCTATTCTGGAAAATCTGGGCACATATAAACCATCTTAAAAATCCTAAATCCAAGTCAGAAATACACTGCACCAAAATAGACCCAACAACTCACCAAGATGGCCGTGGTTCCGTGGCAATAGCTTGCTATTGCCGCGGAAACGTGGCGCTTTGGTCGAGTTGTTGGCTCGTTTTTGGTGGCTTTCTTTTAAAAACCCTGAGATAATTTTTGGAGTATGACAAATTTTGTTTTGACCAGAAAAAATTTTAACAGAAACTCAGGTTTTCGTAACTTAGTTTTTCGATTTTTTCGTTTCGAACTTCGACACACTTCACTACCTAGCTAGTTTTTGTTTAGTTAGGCTTTGATACCACTATTAGGTCCACGTTACCTCTCCCGGTACTTTCGGGGTTCCGGAAACGGTAAAACAAAAAAATTTTCTGGACTTGGTAACATGGACCGTAAAAGCCGGATCTTTGCTAAACAATACACTAGCATCCTAACTTGAGATGTTATCTACTCGGTTAGGGGTTATACCTCAACTTGAACTCCTTCTCTTCTTGTTGTTCTTCACTTCTTGCTGTTCTTCTCTTCTTGTTGTTCTTCTCTTTGCTTGCTCAATGGTTGATCCGGACTTTGGTCACCTCCGCGGCCTCCTTGAGTCGAAGACGATCCACCCGAGAGATGTACACCGAGCTCCACCTCGAGCCGAGGTAACTAGGGCAAGGAGATTGCTAATCTAGAAGCCCTAGGTTGTGTAGAAGTGGTAGATGAATGGTTTTGTCTTTGTGGGATCTTTTTCTCTCAACACATGAGATCAAAAGATAAATCAAGAGGAGGAAGAAGGAGGAGCTAGCTAGCAACCATGGATCTTCTCATTTCAAGAGAGAGAATGAGAATGAGCAAATGAAAAACTTAACCAAGAGAAAACACAACCATAGTTGCAATAATACCAAAACATTATCATTACTAATCACATCAAGATAAAGGTGATGGCTACAAATGACATGACCATTATCATAACAAAAGAAAAAGAAAACCAAAGAATACTTTAGATCTTTTAAGAAGATCCTAGTCAACTTTGGTCAAATGGTCAACAAAGTCAATATGGTCAAATGGTCAATGTAATTAACCATAACATAATTATTAATGAAAGGATTAGTAAATAATGTCCCCGGCTCATAATGGTTTTGACCAAATGAACTGTCAAAACCCTAATGAGCCCGCCACATAACGGTTTTGGCCGAACCAACTGCCAAAACCCTAATGAGGCACCTCCTCCTTCATCACTCCGGAAAACTGTGCATACACACCTGCATCCGCATTCCGCAGAATGCGGATGCGCAGAAGACAAAACAAATCCATCCGTGCAATACTAGGATCCGGCTTAAACCAAAGCCCACTAGTACTGTCTGCCCGAACACCGTACGCACACAAGTGTACGTAAGTGATCGCAGCCCTGCCGTAAAACTATACGGCCACTACACGTTTCACTCAGTGCAGGGAAACTCTCTGTGTGGGACTCTAAAGACTCGACACTACGCTGGCAGTGGGTTTAACCACAGACCACAAGCGGCACTAGCTGTACGTAACGGTCCCCAGGTAGATGTCGATAAGAAGGCCGATGAGGTAAACCCATTCGAACTCCTACTGAGTCTGTATGTGACAATCTCCGTACAGTCCGGTCTGTTCGTCTGATACATCGCATGTCGGGCCTAGGGGGGCGGCAAGCGTCAGACCCCTAATAGCGGTACAAGTCGTGTCGGAGTGAAGCCCAGAACACCCTGAGATAACACTGGAACCTACCAGTATATCTCGCTTGCCCTGGCCAGGGACTACTTGTGTAATGGCTCTCCTAGACACAGCGCGATGTCAACCCCTAATACCGGGAGAGACGAATCCTGTCTAACCGTCACTGCCTCCAAGTGCTTCGGGACTGCTCCCAACTACTACCTGTTTGCACGACTCAGTAGAGCCGTGGTAGGATAGTAATCAAAGAACAGTGGGAACACACTCGAGGCGAAGTGACAGTGTCAAGTCAGCGGACTAAGCTGTACTCATGTCACCTGAGAACTGATAACTGACGATAGGTATAATACCAACCATCAGTTCCCGACGAGTCCTGTCCAGTGTACTCGTAACCTAACGAGCACCCGCATACTATCTCAAGTACGACATACCGACGGCTGTGGGACAGACCGTCTCCCGTGCTGGGATGAGAAGCGCATACGCTAGTCTACTCCGGAGCATCGATGCCCTATTTCGATACTCCCACGACTAGGGACGTGTATAAGGATGTGCTTGTAGATTACCCAGCCCCCACGAGTGTGATCGCCATCACAACGCCGGTAATCAAGCAAAGATCCTAAGGGCTCTACTAATGCGTATAGGTGATGTAATAAATAAACACACATGTACACATTAAAGCAGAGACAAACCAAGTAGCATACTACTATATTGAGCAAGATTTTCTGTACAACTGTGAATATCCCAAGCTTCCATCAAGTAATATACATACTAGTATGATACAGTAATGGCCTCTAGGGCATATACACTAACAGCTATATCATGCCTGGGATGAATGTTATATATATTTATATATATACTACTAGATGTTGTATATATTTGGCACCCACGCTAGTCCAGCCCCGCTCTGCTGTTAGTTAAGTAACCTAACAGTGTATGACGGAGCCCCGTGGCGAATACGGATGGCATATACATACATTGTATTTTCATTCTTTTCTGGTGTGATAGGTTAATTGATGGGACCCCATTAATTTGATTAATGCAGGAAAAGATACCTAAAAAGATGTTGGAACGGATTTCGAAAAACTATAGTTATATTCTTTTGCTTTGCATAATGGTATTCGGTCGTGAATATCCAACACCTCATTCCAGGAGGCAAGAGCCGATATCCCTTCGTGGGGAGTGAACTCTTGAGCAAAAGTTTATACTATAGATTACTCGATTTTTTCAAAACCAGAAGTTTTCAAAAGCAGAGCCTAAACCACTCCTTTTCAAAACTACTCGGGTTCCTTCAACGATATCAAGTTCATTATGTTAAAGGGTTTTTCGCCAAAAACCTAGCCGTAGCCCTCCATCATTTCAGATCGGTACCGCCTAGTATTCGTGCTATGTTTGTTAGCAAGCGTCAAGATATAGTGAACGGTAGATGAGTGATATTTATCCGTTGCATGGATATGCGATTAATCGAGATAGTCGTACCGCTTTGTTGGCAAGCGTCAAGAGTTTTGTGCAGGTGGGTTCGAGTTAATTCAGGACAATGACGGGTTGACTTGACTAGTGGCCTATAATTTGTTGGCAAGCGTCAAGGTTATAGGTCGTTAGGGGGAAAAACCATATCGGGAGTTTCAAAAATACAGGAAACTTGCTGTTTTAGCATACCTTCTGGAGTGTGGTGACTGGAGTGAATTCCATCTAGGTCATCACATAATGATAGTTAGATCCCGATCCCACTGATGAGTAGGATTACTCTTGGGAGATTATTTCACTTAACAATCAATGCTATAAACCAAGTAGGTACCTAGAACGGTGTTAGAGGGGTTACGCCTCAAGGGAAAAAGGGTTACATAATTAAGGAACTTCGCGAAAGCGTTGGAAAACCTCCCTCAAAGTACCAACACCAGCATGGCTGAAAGGTTAAGCAAGTATTGTAAAGTGCGATTAATCCTGACTAGTTCTCTTTTTACGATTTGATGGAGAATTCGAGGAAACAGTGGGATCCATCCTGATTAAATAAATTAATAACCAGTCTAATCTTGCAAGAGCGCACCCTAAGTATTTCTTTTCTCTCTCTCCAGGTAGAAACCATTTCACGTCCTAATCAAGATAATAAAATGTATCGCTTGACCGATCCGAATTCTTATTATGGGCTAGGGAACTTCGGTTTGGCTCTAACTTATGACGGCGGTCATAAATACGAGCAAGGGAAAAAGGATTGCATGAATTCCTTGATGACCCCAACGAAGAAGAAGCATACTGCTGCATCTCCTTCAGGTGTTCTTGTTATTGAGAACTGTTTTTCAGTCAGTCCTAGCTCCTGGGTACTAGATACCGGATCAGGATCTCATATCTATAATTTATTGCAGGGACTGAGAAAAATTAGGATAGTTGGACCTGGTGATATGTCTCTCAGAGTAGGGAACGGAACACAAGTTGATGCTGCTGCCGTCGGTTAATATCACATAGTGTTGCCAAATGGCAATACTATGATTTTGAACAATTGCTACTATGTACCTTCCATGTTATGCAATATCATATCAATTTCTTTACTTGATAAAGAAAGATATAAGTTTGTTCTTAATAAAAATATCATGAACATTTACCTTAATCAGGTATTGGTTGCAGAAGGTACACTGTGTAATAGTATCTATGTTCTAAATCAAAACACAGTTTTCAATGTACAAAACACACACAAGAGGAAGAGTTCAGATACGGATGAATCTTACTTGTGGCATTGTAGACTTGGTCATATCGGAAAGAAAAGACTGAGTAAATTGCATAAGGATGGATATTTAAATACCTTCGAATTTTCATCTTATGAAACTTGTCAGTCTTGTCTCAAGGAAAAGATGACAAAATCTCCGTTCACCGGACACAGAGAAAGAGCAGCAGGGCTCTTGGGACTTATACACAGTGATGTATATGGTCTAATGTCTATACATACACGGGGTGGGTTCTCGTACTTCATCATTTTAACTGACGATCTCTAAAGGTTCGGATATGTGTATCTCATGAAACACAAATCTGAAGCTTTTGAGAAATTCAAAAAATATAAGAACGAAGTGGAGAACCAGACTGGCAAAAGTATCAAGATCCTCTAATCTGATAGAGGAGGGGAATACTTAAGTACATAATTCCGGGACTTTCTAAAAGAGAATGGAATTCTCTCTCAACTTACTCCTCCATATACACCACAGCACAACGGTGTATCGGAGCAGAAGAACCGTACCCTATTAGACATGGTTCGCTCCATGATGAGTAATGCTGAGTTGCCTCTTTCATTCTGGGGATATGCCCTTGAAACGGCTATATATGTATTGAATAGGGTTCCTACAAAAACTGTGCCTACCTCTCCTCATGAAATATGGGAGTGGAAGAGAACATACCTTAATTTTGTTAAGATATGGGGTTGTCCGGCTTATATTAAAAAACAAAATCCAGATAAACTAGAGGCACGATCAGTTTTGTGTAAGTTTGTAGGATATCCTAAACATTCCCAAGGATATATGTTCTACCACACCGAGGAACAGAAGGTGTTTGTTGCTCGCCACACTGTCATTTTAGAGAAGGAATTTCTTGCAAAAGAAATTTGTAGGAGCACGGTAGAACTGGAAGAAATTCCAAAGGGACAAACTATAACTGAAGATTTGGTAGAACCGGAGAATTCAATAATCCCGGACGAACTTCAGCCACTCCACAGATCTAGTAAAATTTCTCATCCGCCCGAGAGATACTACGGTTTTCTTTTAGACGGGGATCGAAAGGATTGCATCTTAGAAGAAGATGATCGTACTAGTTTCAGGCAGGCCATTATCAGTAGGGACTCTGATAAGTGGCTGGATGGTATGCAATCCGAAATAGAGTCCATATACGCCAATAAAGTGTGGATCTTGGAAATTGCTCCACCTAGGATAAAACCCGTTGGATGCAAATGGATCTACAAAATGAAATTTAGTGTAGATGGGCAGGTGGAAACCTATAAGGCTAGACTCGTTGCAAAAGGTTTTTGTCAAAGAACAAGATTAGACTATGACAAAACTTTTTCTCTAGTAGCTATGCTCAAATCCATTCAGATCCTACTTACCATTGTTGCCTTCCATGACTATGAAATCTGGTAGATAGACGTAAAAATGACTTTTCTGAACGGATGTTTGGAAGAGTGCGTTTATATGGATCGGTCAGAAGGTTTTGTAGACAGTGGGAGCAGTGGAAAGGTGTGCAAGTTTCTCAAATCCATTTATGGATTGAAGCGGGTATCGCGGAGCTGGAACATCTGTTTTGATGAAACAGTCAAGGACTTTGACGTCATCAAGAACGAGGATGAGTCATGTATTTATAAGAACATTGTAGGACGAACTGTCGTATTCCTATTCTTTAACGTGGATGACATTCTTTTGATAGGAAATGATATTCCTATGCTACAATCGGTCAAGCTGTTCTTGACACAAAGGTTCTCCATGAAGGACATGAGTGATGCCTCGTACATTATGGGGATCAAGATCTACAGAGATAGATCCAAGAGATTAATGGGACTTTCACAGTCAAGGTACATAGAGACCGTACTAAAGAGATTTAGTATGGAAGATTCCAAGCGCGGTAACATACCCGCATTGCATGGAATCACCCTCTCCAAAGAGATGTCTCCCAAGACTGATGAGGAGAGGGTTCACATGAGCACTATATCTTACGCTTCGGCGGTAGGATCTATAATGTATGCGATACTATGTATAAGACCAGATGTATTTTACGCGCTAAGCGTGGTGAGCCGGTATCAGTCGAACCCAGGTGAGAACCACTAGATAGCAGTGAAGAACATTCTCAAGTACCTGAGAAGGACTAAGGAGATGTTCTTGGTTTTCGGTAATGGAGACCTAAAGGTCGAGTTCTTTACCGATTCAAGCTTCCAGAGTGATAAGGATAACAGCAAGTCTGTCTCGGGTTTTGTGTTTACCCTCAATGGAGGGGCGTGTGTTGGAGGAGCTCCAAACAGGACACCGTTTCAGACTCGACGATGGAGGCTGAATACATTGCTGCAAACGATGCCGCAAATGAAGCGGTCTGGATGAAGAAATTCATTACTGAACATCAGGTAGTTCTGTCCATTGTTGATCCAATACCTTTGTATTGCGATAACAATGGAGTTATAGCTTTAGCGAAGGAACCACGGTCCCATCAGAAATCTAGACACATCTTAAGGCGGTATCACCTAATCGGGAGATCATAGATCGCCAGGAGATCGAGGTCCGGAGAGTGGATACAAAAGAGAACACGGCGGATCCATTTACAAAGGCCCCCCCTCAAGCGCAGTTCGAGCAATTTTTTGAGATGTTAGGTATGCGGTACGCCAGCAACTGGCCTTAGTGCAGACGTTGGGTATTCGGTACGCCAATTACTGGACTTTAGTGCAAGTGGAAGATTGTTGGATATGTATGACCTATAGGCCATTAGTGTATATGTATACAAGTGGATGTTGGGGATATGTATGTATAGGACAATCTTGCTCAATTATATAGTATATTATTTGAGTTGTCTTTATCAGGATATGTGTATTTATTTCTATTGATATTTTATCCAGCTTGCACATATCGATAAAGACTCGATACAGTAGTATACTATTATGGTTTGATTTTATCTTAACATGTGCATATGTTATATATATATATATATATATATATATATATATATATATATGTCAACCACATGTTGATAAAGCCCGTAGGATCTTGCTTGACTACCAGCGTTATGATGGGGATCATACTTGTAGGAGCTGGGTAGTCCATAAGCACATCCTTAAATGGTCCCTAGTCGCGTGAGTATCAAGACTGGGCATTGATACTCCGGAGTAGACTATTGTATATGTTTCTAGACCCCGACGAGGGGGATGGTTAGTCCTGCAGCCATTGGTCTGATGCACCTAAGACCGTATACAGGTGCTCACTGGGTGTGAGTACACTGGACGGACTCGTCGAGAACTTCCAGATAGTACTATACCTATCGTCAGATGGAAGTTCTCAGGTGACATGTGTATAGGTTAGTCTTTGGATCTGAGATCATCATTTGTTTCATGTGAGTTCCCACTGTACTTTGATCACTACCCTACCACGGCTCTATTGAGTCATGCAAACATATTTGGTTGGGTACAGCCCCAAGCCATATGGAGGCAATGAGTGACTGTTGGGGATTCGTCCCTCCCGGTATTGGGAGTTGATATCGCACGGTGTTCGATTGGTCAGGACCATAAGACCTTGGCCAAGGCAGTTGGGATTTACTGTTAGGTTGATCGGTAGTTTCCCGGATTGGTCCTGAGCCGCATCAGCACGAATTATTGGGCTATTAGGGTCTGACATTTACCACCCACTAGACCCGGTATGAGATACTCTTAGACGAAGAGACCGGACTATACGGAGTTGTCACAGATAGGCTTAGTAGGAGTTCGGACGAGTTTGCTCATCGGCCTTCCTTTTCGAAAAGTACCTGGGTATCCATTACGTGCAGCTAGTACCACTGACGTGCTTGTGGTTAAACCCATTGCTAGCGTACTGTCGAGTCTTTAGAGTCCCACACAGAGGGCTTCCCTGCTTCGGGCGAAACGATGTAGAGACCGTATGGTTTTACGGCAGGGGTTCAATCACATACATGTACTTGTGCACGTGTGATGTTCGGGAGGATATTACTAGTGGGCTTTGATTTAAGCCGGATCATAGTATTATTTATTTTGTCTCTTTGTATTCGTATTTTTTGGAATAAGGATACGGGTATGTATATACAGTGAGGGGAATTCTTGTAATTGTGCAAGATGCTTCTAGAAGAAGACCTCATTATTTGTTTTAACCATTTTTGTTAAATGGTTAATAAGGTGGAGAAATGAGGTGTTCATTTGGTTTAAATGAAGCATGGCTACTTGGTGACTTATGGCATGACTTATTGTCTACTATTAGAGTATGCTTGATATTTTCATGCGTTGTGAATTATTGATGCAAGGTGGCATATTAGATATTTGTGTAGCTTCAAGATATTTTGGGCTTTGCATTATTAGTTCACAACACTTAGCCATTTCTTCTATTCTATGCTCACTTCACACTCTTATCTTCTCCTTGCTCTCTTCTACTAGCTCTAACCCTAAAAGTCTCATGAGTTGAGAAACCTAGGGTTAGTGAGACAAAGCAATCCATCATCACTCTCTACTTCATCTAGGATACTTAGTTTAGCATTCTAAGTACCCTAGTTACTTCATTTTTGAGGTAGAAGCTTAAAGCACACACTCTCGGTTGGATCATCTTTGAGGCGAGGAGGCCGTCAATCAAGCGCGATCCGTGCATCCTTCAAGGAGCTAGAGGAGAGGATTGAAGACCCGAAGGACTTATTTCTTTAGGTATAATCTTCTATCATAGTAGATAGAACTTCATTAGTTGCTAGTTAGGTTTATGGTAGATCCGGTTTAGGGTTATTCTCGCGCCAAGTTTCACTCATTGTAAAAATTTTGTTCCGCAAATGGCCATGGATGATGGTCGGGGCGTTAGTGTAACCCAACATGTCGTCTGCGAACTGACGCCCGGTAAGCCCCAAAAGAAGAAAGGAAAGATAGTATATAAAGTGAAATCAATAGGTAAAGTTGTATATGACCGATATATGATAGTTATTATAACGTGGTTGTTTGTAGTTTGGTAAAGAAGGTATTCATGTATACGAAAGGAGTCCATCTTACCCTATAGACTATGGTAACATGTAGTACAAGGCCCCATCATAATCAATAGGACAACGTTACGAGAATTCATGTAAGTGTCTTTTAAGTGACCTCTCGTGCCACGATATACGTTCCGTACCAATCTACCCCTTTATCTCCACGTAATGTACTGTATAAATTATGTTTACAAGTCTTGGCCGAAACCATGGATAAAAAAAGTTCAGGTTTATGGTCAGGATGTAATCATGTATTCAAGTAGTCATGTCAAGTTCAAGTAAAGTTATAACTATGGTTCGGTCAAATCAAGTCAAGTATACATGTGTGAATTTGAGTAATCATGTTCATGATCAAGTATTCGTGTTTGATTCTGGATTCAGGTTTCAGGTTGGACTCAGACTGAGTCGGACACTTATAATCCAATTTAACTCTTAAATTCTTAGGTTCGGAAATTATCGGCAACTACTGCATATGGACGACAGGATTTGTGTCTTTTTCCAAGACAATTGCCATTGATAACTCCGTTATTTGTCTAACCTGAATAGGCAAGCACTCACTTTCTTCGACTCGCTGGGGCTCGAGAGAATTGATCCCTCTTAAACCTATATTTACTAAAGTTCTTAAAATATTATTTTGTATATCTCGAGAGGGTTTTATAAAAAATATTTTTTCTATAGGTTAAAAATAAAACCTCGAGGGTGATTTGTATTACTTAGGCTTTTCATGAGCATGTGTTTTAATTATTGGGATATTTTGCTGATAAATACTTGGCTTTAACAAGCTTATGGTATTTTATTGAAAACTAGTCCTTTTTAGTAATTTGATGGTATTTTATTGACATTTTTTAATATTTTATTTTTTGAAAAATATAGTTTCATAATATAATGAAAATATGGATTTATATTTTTATATAATTTTACATAATTTTAATTTAAAAAAATTAGTTTTATTTCGAAAATTCGTTTTTCTTAAAAACCGTATTTATATCCTTTCGAGATCGAATACTCCTCGAGAAGTGCTGCATCTCACTCTATTATTTTCAGGATCTGCAATAATCTGCACCATCCATTAGCGGGTCCCCTAACGAGGGTTGTAGATGCATAATTGCAAAGAAATACAAATACCTTTTTAAAATAAACCCGGTTTTCAAAATATATGATATTTTCTTGTAATGATTATTCTTTGAACCAAACATATATATAGGCATCGTGCTATGAAAACAAAGTGTGCGTGTGGAGTAGATCGTTACCCCGTGAAGTTTTCCTAAAGGTATTATTTAAACATTTTGTCGAAACGATAGGATATTAAAGTTCAAGATATTTTAATAAAAAAAGTTCAATTATGGTTGTTTCACATGAGATTCTTGGTTAAACTTAGATTGATCAATATATAAAAAGAAAGGGGGTTTCTAGGGTTTAGAAAAGATATCGGTAATAACTCCACTTACCGATATAAGTTTTAAAATCGAATTTCAATGAAGAGAAAGAGCGTTTGGGAGGGATTTGCGTTTTGAATATCTCAAAGAAAGAGTTAGGAAGAAGAGGGTGGCTTCGTGGCTGTAACACCTTAAAAACATGATTAGAGTTAAGTAAGCGATATAATGCGGGTTTTAATAAATTTAAATAATAATTATGTTTTCACATATTTTATTAGAATTAATTAATATTTTATTAAATTATTTATGTACTTGTCGTGGTTATGCACATACATGTGCATGCTAATCTAACATTAAGAAGGTGTTAACCATGCTTTGCTAGCCATGACACTTTAACCATATTATGTCATATATATATATATATATATATATATATATATATATATATATATATATATATATATAGAGAGAGAGAGAGAGAGAGAGAGATTAATGGAGGAAAAAGGCCATAGGAGGGGATTTCCTCCCATGGCGTGGAAAAAATACAATCTCCATCATTTTTTCCGACGATCGGCACCCATCATCATCATCGTTATCATCTAAGATGTGCGTACACCAAATTGCATGTGATTCCATAACTTTTTCACCGTTGATTTAGTGGGTTCAAAATTAACGGTTTACCGACAATAGAATATTTTACATTGCTAAATCAACGGTGAAAAAGCTGTAGAATCACATGAAATTTGGTGTATCCACGTCTTAGATGATAACGATGAAGATGGTGGGGACCGATCGTCGAAAAAATTGGTGGAGGTTGTATTATTTCCACGCCATAGGAGGAAATTTCCTCCTATGGCCTCTTTTCTCCATTATTTATATATATATATATATATATATATATATATATATATATTAAGTAACAAAGATTTTATTTTAAAAAGAAAAGAAAGGAAAAGAATAAAATATGAAGGCATGGGGGGTCATTTAATGAGGTGAGAGAGAGAGAGAGCATGGCTCTCAAGAGCCATCTCTCATCTTTCACTCTCTCATTCTCTCATCACTCACCCTCTCATTTCCCTTCTTTTTCTTCTTTCTTCAAAATCTTTCTCCTCTTGCAATATTTTTCCCACTAACCTTGAGCCTAAAACAATATCAAACCTCACTAAACCCTTAACTAATCATATTTAAAGCCTCTTGAGATGTCTTGGTGCTTGCATGGCTAAGGTTTCATCTAAGTTTTGGCGAGGTAATGATCTTAAACCCTTAATTAGGCTCTAAGGGAAGTTTTTGTGTTAACTAGTTTCACTAAAATACCTTAATGTTTAGTTTAGTGTTAAAATCGTATTTTGTTAAGACTTAGGGCTCTGTTTTTAATCTGCTATCGACCCAGATGTTATTTTGTGAAGATATCATCACAGAGAGATAGTTTAGAGGCCTAGAACCTACCCCAAAACCCGAGCCTAGCATTTCAATTCGAGGCCGCAAATTTATTCATTCTGGCCGCAAATTGAGGCCAGGTTAGGGTGTCTGTGTGTGATTCTTGGTCGTAGGGCCTCTTGGGTTATTTGTAGGCTTATGGCATGTGCAACTTTCTCTAATTCCTTGTGTACGAAAATCTGGGACCGTTTTGCTATAATTCAAGCGTTTCGATAATGTGAGATGCGGATTTATTCGACTTTCGTTTAGGTGTTTCGTGTAGCTAACAGCCATAGGAATGGTTTAGGATGTAGCTGCACACGTTTAGCCTGCTAAGCTAACACATGATAGCTTTTGGGAGTCGATTCGTTGGTTTGGCATTTATGTCAGTGTGTTATTGGAAAGTTTACTAATTTCACGCGTTATGGTTTTGTATGATGCTAGGATCACTTGCGAGGACTTCGGACGCAGCTAGGAAGGGGAAAGAGGTGATCAGATTCACTTAGCTCGAGATTGTCCAGTGAGTAAATTTAACATCTACAGGGGAATCGTCTGTATGGAGTTAAGCGCCGATGACTAGATTCATGTGATATAACCTTGTGCTATACGCTTATATATATTATGATTATGCATGAGTATCATATTGTGCATCATATTACCTGTTGTACATTGACATATCATTAATAGGGCACTCACCATTACTAACGGTTCATGTTGCACGAGCACTGATTTATATTCCATACACACCGTTGGTAATTGCCACGTCACGCACACTATAGAATTTACCATGAATAACTACATTGTACTATTTTCGTAACTGACAATTAGACATTGTTCATTGTACTAGTACGCATCATATTAGCATCATACATACATTGCTATAGTGCTATATCTCATATGATGTTTTCATGAGATTTCTATTTCATGGATTTGGGAAACCGCAAAGTACATTTTGGAAACTTGAAATATTTAAAAAGTGTGGTTTTCCTTGATATGATATTTTGTGTCTACCATGAGTTTTCTCAGTTCTGAGCTATGTGATACCCGATTCGAGGAGTGAGGAGGAACTGTCTGCGGGTACAAAGTGGGCCCGGTAAGGTACTCCGGGGCAAGAAGATCGTAGAGTAAAGGATGAGCTTGGCGGGGGAGCACTGCCTACCGGTGATTGTATGGAAACTCGGAGGATATCGTTCGGAGTTATATGATGAGATGGATATGAGGGCCGATCATTGTGACGACGTCTGAGATATTGGGATTTTTGGTGTCATTGATGAACACCGGATTCTATGATGATGATTTATTGAAGATGACTCTGTCTTATCCTACACTCAATACTTATTATGACATGCGCTGGTTATATAGTTGTAGTGGCCTGATATTGTACCTTAATTATGATTATGATGCATTTCATACTGTTATACATATGCCATCATGACCGCATGCTTAGAAATTGTCGCTTTTCATCATGCTTGCGATTATACCATATGATGTTATTTACTAGTCATGAGTTAGCAACTTACCCCCGTTGTGCCACAGTGTTTTGCAGGATTGACCCTCAATGTAGTCGCGGCAGGACTCTCTATTTCATCCATTCCTATAGTTATCGCTATTTTGGGCGTGTGATATTTCTGTAGGTGGGTTCTGTGCGAGTATCCACATGTTTCTACTTGTATATCTTATTTTTTATCTACTACTCTCCATCTACCCCCTATATATATTTGACTTAGAGACGAGACTGAGAGAATCGATATTTGTATATTATGTGACTCTGGTTGTCGTGCTCGCGTGAGCCGGCTTTTGTTTTATGTTGCAATGCTGTTTTCACTTCTTATTTGCTTATTTCTTCGCTTATGATGTCGTATATATCTGTTGTGGTTGTGTTCCGCCTTTAGGCGTGAATTGCTCCCAATTGGGGATGCCTTTTTATATATTATGTTTTGTATCCGTTTTGGACCAGTTTTTACAAGGGAGATGCTGCCGAATTTTTAAGCAATAACTTGAGATTTTAAAAAGAGATGTGATGTTTTGAAACAAATGTTTTACTACTCTACACATTTTCATGGTTTAGATTTCTGGGTTTCGGCTTACTTGAATTACGTTATGCCTTTAGACGTTGCATGATTTAAGTTCCGGTCGCATTCCTAAATTGGGTCATGACAGTGGCGTCGCGGGAGCTCCGGAATCGGCTTCGATTTTCGACGGAAGAAGCTTGCTCGCTAACTCCACTTTACTCCACTTGCACTTAGGAACTTTTGAGAGGGTTTTTGCTAGAATATTTATAGTGGAGAATTAGGGTTTGGGAATTAAAAATGTGGATTAAAAAGCATTAAAATGGTGTTAATTGGTGAAATGAAAGGTCTCTGTTTGATTACAGGAAAATCAAACAGTGCAGAGGAGTTGAGGGGAGCTGAAGGGGTTTGTGTGCAGAACACGGAGCCAATTGGGTTCAATATGACCGTCCCCATAAGCCCTATAGGCATATCCGTCGGTCGATCTTGAGGAAAATGCCTCGAGAGTCGTTCCACAATATAAATTCTGTATTTACACCATTTTGCACATATTTGATTTTTCTGAACTTTTCATTTCCCCGTGTATTGCACATGCAACCTTTTGGGCTTCCAAAAAGTTAAAAATAAAAATCAGAAAAATAATTGTGTCTGAAGGGAATCGAACACACAGCCTACGTCACAACAGTCCAAAGGCTTTACCAGTGAGCTACAAGTTATTTCTTACTTTTATTTAACAAACGTGGCTTATAACTCAAACTCAGGCTGTAATACTCTTTTCTTGTATATTAATAGAAAAATTTCTGTACAAAGATTTCAGATTCGTTACACTTGTTTCTTGTCCAATTCTTCAAGTAACACTTACAACTATATCATCTCCTTACTGGATTCCATGATCGTCACATATTCAGCCTCTGTCATTGACAATGCCACCATATTTTTCAATTAAGAGACCCAACTCACCATTGTTCCCCCAACCGTAAATATGTATCCCATTGTGCTCTTCCCGCTATCTCGATCACCCGAGTAGTCCGCATCAATGTAACCTTGCACCTTTAGAGAATCACCCCCGAAACATAAGCAATGACTTGACGTGCCCCTTAGATACCTCAAAATCCACTTCATCGCATTCCAATGTTCCTTCCCTGGGTTTTGCATAAATCTGCTCACAACTCCCACTGCATGTGCAATATCTGGTCTCATACTCACCATTGCATACATCAAACTCCCTACAGCAGATGCATAAGGCATGCTTGTCATTTCATCTTTCTGCTCTTGAGTTGTCGGGCACAATTCCTTACTTAGTTTGAAGTGTTTCGCTAAAAGTATCATGACCCGGAAACAGCACGTGACCAGTACTTGAACCACGTGAAATCTATAAGACCCTACCGTAACCCAAGTAAGCCGAAAACCAGGAATCTAAAACTTTTTAAGAAAATAGTGGAGGTGAAGTTTTGGAAAAGGGGTATAAATGAAATCGAGTTCCTTTTTTAAAGCGTAAGTACAATTTATTTGAAAACACAAGTGGTTTTAGACTAAGGCTTGAAAACATTTTCGTCATTTAAAATTTTGGTAGCACCTCCTTTGTAAATTTTGATAAAAACTAGTACACATACATAAACTATATCCAACTCGACATACAAAATAATAACATACAAGTACCATCTCTAAGTCCAAAAGAATATACAAGTTTTGGTCGATGGAGTTTTTTGTAACTAGATTACAAATGAATATACTTGTACAAATGGCGGTTACGATCTGGAATATAATCCACCTACCAAAGTAATCACCTGAAGAAGAAGTATGCCAGCAAGCCGTTACTGATCCGAGCGGTCGATTCTGCAAGAAACTATAGCACAACGAGGGTGAGTTGCTAACTCGTGAGTAGAAGATATCATCAGATAGAAATCGAATGTATAACGATCTACCTAGCTTATACTGTATAATACTAATATAGTATGTGGTAATGAAAGTGAACATGTATATACATAATATCGCGTCAATATCAATATATAGAAATATGTCATCCATAACATATATATATATATATATATATATATATATAAATATATATATATATCATCCAATGAGTGTCCATCAACGACACGCAAAATCCTCATAAAAACAGCTAAGTGTCCAGCATCGACACTCGAAATCCTTATAAATCCCGTGTCCAGCATCGACAGTCGAAATGCTCATATCTCAAGTGTCGTATCTCGGATCGGCCTTCATATCCATCTGAATCATATCACTCCGGTCGGTATCCTCCGGATATTCGCCGAGTTCCCATATTATCACCGGTCGGCCTCATCCTTGTTAGGCTCACCCACCTTTCTATACGAGCTTCTTGCGCCTCGATACCGTACCGGGTCCACCAAGTATCCGCAATTGGTTCCCCCTTCCCTCGATTCGGATAATACTCATATCTCAGAACCCATAAAACTCATGGTGGACGCCAAATCATCGTATCAAGATAAAACCGCATTTTAAAGCATTCACAAGTTTTATAAAATCATATCCGTGGTTTCTCAAATCGCATAGAAATAGGAATCCCATGAAAACACTATCTCATAAGAACAGGGCAATAATGGGACAATATATAAATGCACAGAACAATAACATTATGCATGCTAACGTAAAATGAGCAGTAGTCTAAAGTACTTGCAGGCATATGGTATGATGCGAAACAGCATGGCAAGTTCTATATGTGTGCGAGGCATGATGTGTGCGTGAAACATATGAGTCTGTGTACATGCAACATATAAATCATTGGTAATTGCTCAGTGTACTGCTAGTATGTTCATATAAGTAATATAAAGAAGGTACAATATCCGGAAAAGTATGCGGTGCTGGTTAATAACTGGTAACCTATAATACTAACAGGGTATAGTATGATACACATGACATAGAAAGTTCTTTATGTGGCATGTCAATTACCGATGAGGTGTAGGTGTAACATGCGAGTATGTGCAGGTGCAACATGAAATCATCGCTAATGGTGCACATATCCTAATGAATGAAGTTAAGTAGAGCTAAAGGTATAACGTAATATATATCGTAAGTAATCGAAGCGCGAGCGTATACATAAATAAGGAAATCGTATCGTGAGCAAGCATTAAGATATCTAACAACGTATAAGCCATACGGTTATAGTTTAAAATAGCACGAAACATTATTTTGGAAATAAGGAACTATGATGTTTTTGAAATAGATATCATTTGAAAATTCGTAGCGCACCCTTGACGTTATCATTTGAAGGTACGTAACGATTCGTTAGTTTTTAAAGTACGTACGGCTCGAAACATCTCATAATTTTCCGATTTGTTATTTTAGCAAGACTCCTTGAGTCGAAATGAATATCGGTCGTATCGACAATCTATCCTCATCATATAATGTATAGAATCGCCCTCGTATGATATCATCCAATCAATACAGTACGGATCCATACTCGCGTACGCCAACTCATATCATATCATATCATACTATATCATGTATACTTATATCGTACATATACTTATGCCATATATACAATTATATCATATAAGGTACTCATGTACACACACACACACACACACACACACACACACATATACATATATAAATATAGCATAATGGCTAAGAAATAGAAACTAGATATATAATTTCTACCAAGTATACTAATATATGCATACGGTTAGACTAGGTATATGATTCTAGTATATATAGTATCCTAATTACAATGGTTGCAGGGTTGCTATACGCCATCTACCCGACTTCCCCCGTAGATATACATCTACTCACCTATACGCGCCTCGCTCTAGTCGAAGCCGACGAACGCCTTACCCTTCTTTGTCGTCTCGGAAGTCCCCATGACTGTACCTACAAACGAAAGCGTAACAAAACCACATAAAACCCTAAATCGAAATCAAAAAACAAGCGAAGCGTACATATATTAGAACCTATGCCCAATGCGAGCTAAATCTGGTAAAATACTCCCGACATCAACAAACGAATGTCGAATGACCAAGTCATAACATAGAAATCCGAGAACCAAGTTTCAAAACATCGCCAAAACTAAGTCAAAATGCTCTCAGATTTTTAGTCAGGAAATCTGGGACAATTTAGCATATAAAGTAGGCTTAGTTATCAAGTGAGTGAGCTACAGAACAAACCCCAAACCCCAACTCATCATCATGGCCACAATTTGGGGCCAATAGGGTTAAATCTGCAGCCGGATCAAGGAAATATGAGCTCAGCTTCAAGGGTGGTCTTCTACTGGTCCTAGCATCTCACAGTACTCTCTAGATATTTTTCAAAACATCCAAGTTGCTCCAGATTCCATTTGAACACCAAGAACTCAAGAAAACCAAGTCTTAAAACTTCAAAACTCTTTTAAACCAATGATACTTGCACTAAAATACCCCCATCTATCATTAAATAGGTTGTGATCACTAATTGAACTTCTACTACACCACAACTACTAGTTGTATCCACAAAAACTCACTTTTGAAATCTCGCAACTAAGAAAATATGAACTTTAGCTCTAAATATGATTTTTCATGACAAGTGTACTTAAAACACGACTAAAGAGAGCATTTTACCTCAAGATAGGGATCAAGGAAAATTCCAAACTTGGGAGAATGCCTCAAGATGAAGACTTGATCACCTCATCAAGTGTAGGATGAGAATTTGAACATTTTCAATAAAGGCTTCATGGTGATTGGAGGGGATTTGCATTGGTGTTTGTGGTTTGGAGTTGGAGGTGGAGGAGGTGGAGAATGAGAGGAGGAAGAAGAAGAAAATGAGATGAGGAAAAGAATGGATGCCAACCATAAACCCCTTCACTCACACACACACACATACACACACACACACACACACACACTCTCTCTCTCTCTCTCTCTCTCTCTCTCTCTCTCTCTCATTCATACCTCTCACTAAAATAACCACCTTACTTCCATGTCTCCCTCTCTCATTTTCTTTTCCTTTTTAAAAAAAAAATAAAACCATCATTAAAACACAATAAAAAATTTAACATGTCAACAACATGTGATGGCAATTTAAACATGGTTAACAAACAAAGCTTAGTTTAATGCACAAAATAGGAAAACATTAATTAGTTGTAACATGCTAATCTTGCAGGGATATAATTATGTGCTAATTTAAGAAAAGACCAATTAAATAAATGTTTTCAAAATTATAAATTCATTTTAATTCCAATTACTTCCCAAAATAGAGGTATATAATTATACCAATCTATGAAAACACAAATCCATACTCGGTATAATATCCATAAAACTCGTTATATTATTATTTAAATCCCAAAAAAATATTTACTGTTTTTATGAAATGTTATAAAAGGCTATTGGATATAGATGTTCTCAAGGCAATTATTTTAATTGCAGGAATGCAATTACTGAATTCAAGGAGGACCTATACGGAGAACAGTCTTGCTCGAGATGATAATAAGCTATCTGGTTTGTCTTTATCTTTCATGCGTAAACATTTTACTCGTTATCACGTATCACTAATACATGAGATAAAACCCATAGGATCTTTACTTGACTACCAAGATTATGATAGGGATCATACTCGTGGGGCATGGGTTGTCCATAAGCACATCCTTAAATATCCCTAGTCATAGGAGTATCGAGACAAGGCATCGGTATTTCAGAGTAGACTAGTTTATACATTTCTTGACACCGACCGGGGAGATGGCTGATCCCATAGCCATTGGTGTTTGACACCAAATATTGTATACAGGTGCTCATTGGATGAGTTACACTGGATGGACTCACCGAGAACTCCTAAATGGTATTATACCAATTGTCAGATAGAAATTCTCTGATGACGATAATACAGGGTGGTCCCTTGACCTGAGATCGCCATAGTGGCTTGCGTGTGCTCCCACTATACTTTAATTACTACCCTACCATGAATCTATTGAGTCATGCAAATAGGTTTTAGTTGGGTATAGTCCCAAAGAACGTGGAGGCAATAAGCGGTCGAAGGGATTCGTCACTCTCGGTATAGGGAGTTGATATCGCGCTTTGCAGGACATGACTATAACCAGAAGTCAGTGGCCACTGCAGTGGAGATAAACTGATAAGTGTTATCAGTTGTATCTCTATTGGTTATGATTCCTCTATTAGCATGACTTATCAGTGTATTGGGGGTCTGACAGGTTCCACCCAGACCCGGTATGTGATACTCTTTGACGAAGAGACTGAATTGTATGGTATTCGTCGCTGATAGACTTTGTCGACCTGTCTATATCTTGATCATACCTGAGTAACCACTACATGCAGCTATTACCGCTGACGAGCTTATGGATTAACCCGTGAGGGGATTGAATCTGAAAGTGTTTCGGATTCAATCGGATATGATCCATTTTAACCTACTACCAGCGTATTGATAGGTCTTTAGAGTCCCACAACGAAAGTGTCTCTCTGGGCGAAATGTTGATGTGGTGTGTGTATTGGATACGTGCAGGAGTTTGATTAAATGCATGATTTAAGATACTAGCCGGTTTTAAAGTCGGAATATTAAGTCAAGTGTTAACTTAATGACCGTATAAAAGATAAGGTTTCTAGTTGTAACGACCTTATTTTTACTATAATGTTTTTTAATAAATAAAAATATACTTGTTTCAAAATAACATGTTTTATAAAAAGAAAAGGTTTTGAAAGATTTTTTAAAAGATTTAGTTTGATCTCTTTAATATAAAAAATTTATTCTATTTTATGTTGAAAGGAAAATTTTGGAAAGAGAATTTATTTTGATTAAAAGGAAAAAAAATTAGTTAAGAAAATGATTTGTTTCGTTTGATTTTTAAATTATTTTCTTTTGAAATTCTGCATATATTTATTTTTATTTAATTTTATGCAATAATAGCCTGACAGCCTATTGGTTAAGTCATCGCATTGCTAATTCATAGGTCACATGTTCGAATATTGGATCTTGCAGTTATTTTTATTTATTTTTTTAAAACTCTTCCATAACCTATAAATAAGTCCTTTCATTTTCTTTAACTTTCAAATGAGTGGGCACCCTTTCAATTTCTCCTTCATTCCCATTATGAATTCATATTAATTTGAATTAATATGACATAATTATTTTATATACTCATTTTACCTTTTTATTCTTCTTTCTCTTAAAAATTAGAAAGAAGAACGACTCTTCTCCTTTCTTTCTTCCTCACAAAATATTATTCAATTTCCTTCACCCTCTTTATCTAGAGTTCTCGAATAAGAACACGAAGAAGCTTTCAAGAAAGTCTCGCTAGTAATGTGAAGCTATCGGCAGATAGACAAGCCCGGTGACAATGTCGGCTTGTATTTATAAGTCCCCCTCTTTCTCTTCTCCTTCTCATTCTCTTTATCTTGTTTCCACTCTTCGTCTAGACTTGCATGATTATCAGTAATATTTGTTTGAACTTTAGTAAAAGAAATCAGCTATGAAAAATATGAGCATGAATAATTGTCTATATATTCTACATGTTTTGCGTAGATACTTGTGATAATTATGCGTAATCAATAGTAATTGTCCCATGCTAACATCACTCCTTTAAAAAGAAAGTAATGTTGTAAGTAGTATCTCATTAGAATTTAAAAATGATATATGTGAAAGTATTTTATGGTAGTTTCATGAAAAATCATATGTATTTTTTTATAACCCGATCACATGATTGAAATATCGATGATATCCTGCAATTTGTGAAATAATTTTTATAGAATTATTGGTTTGTTTTCTGATTTATAATCTCAATTAGAATATTAGCAAGTATAAAGAAAACAAAGTTGCAGATTAATACCATGGTTTTATCATTTTTAAATACGATCCCAAATACCTTTATCTTTAAAATAATTTTTAGAAATTAAATCCCATCTTTGGAGATCCTAGGAAAATTAAGGTAAATACTAGATAAAATTTCAGATTTACAGTAAAATTTTTAGATTAGATCGAATAACGGTTTAGGAGTTACGTAATTTTTATTCGCTGCTTTTAAAGGTTTTCTTCGAGAAGCCATAACTCTATCATCGGTGATCCAAATCAAGTGTTTTCAGATGTTTTGGATATCTAGATCGAAATATCTAGATCTTATTTGTTGTAAGAGTTTCTTAAAAGTTGACATAAAATATAGAAAACTACGTTACAATATTTAATGAAGAATCTGGACTAGAGACGAATCTGGACTAGATCTATCCTTATACGCATACTGTTTTTAAATTGGATATAACTAGAGCATCCGATGTCTGCTCGTGAAAAACTTTAGATGTGTAGATGCACAATTGATAGAACTATAATTTACTGTATACTATATTACTTAGAAATGCATGAAATAAGCCGATATAGGCTTTGCAATAAAATATATAGTTGCTGTCCAGAAATCAGAATTTCCGTTTTAAACGCCAATATTAAAATGATCGTAACTACAGCTTTAGGAGCCCAAATAGTGTGAACCTTAGATATTTGGATATATAGACCGAAAGACCTACAAGTTTCTAATAATCTTCATAATCTGAAACAGGATGGAAATTGATCCAAACTGTATTTTAAAAATATGTGACAATGCTGAACAGATTATGATATGTTCGCACGACAATACGAAAATGGGTATATCTCCTAAACCGGTAGTCGTATTTTGACACGACTGGAACTAACGCGTGAATAATACTTAAAGCTATGTTTCTAAATCCAATTGTGTCATGCCCCGCTTCCCGGTGTACAAGGAAGGAGACATGGCGGTCCACGACGTATTTACTCAGAAGTAAACACGCTAAGCATAAATAAGCAATATAAATGTAAAGCACAAGAATGACAAGAGATGTAATAAAACAACAACTTTTTATTGATAACCATTCTTTACATACAACTAAAAAGTAAAGTACAATGAAAGAATGCAATGCCTAAACAATGGAATATGAACTGAAAGAAAAGTAAGTACAAGTAGGAACTAGAACTCCGACTTCTCTGTAAACTGATCCAAATCGTCCTGGCTGGGCTCGATCTCCTGAGAGTCGGGTCCTCCTGACAACATTCCAAAGAAAGAAGAGAAAGGAATATCATCAGTGAACTAGCACTCGGTAAGTCCCAAAAGATAGAATAGACAGGTAAATAGAATAAAATAGATAAATTATGTGTTTGTTATGTTAACATAGTTGTTTGTAGTTTGGTACAGAATGTATCAGTATATACGAGAGGAGTCCAACTATCCCGTGGATTATGGGAAATGGAAAATACAAGGCCCCGTCAAAACCCATGGGACAACGACACGGATGTTCATGTAGGTGTTTTTTAGTGTCCATCATCATGCCAATTTTAACACATTCTGTATCAGTCTACCTCTTTAAAACATCATAATGTATATTGTATTGTTTTGTGGTATAAGACTTACCAAAACCATGGTATAAGTTCATGTAAATGCTTCAGGATGTAAACAGATAATCATGTAATCAAGTTCAAGATATAGTCATGGTTCGGTCATGTCAAGTCATGTTGCATGTTTGTATTGTTCGGTATTCATGTTCAGGTTCAAGTATATATTGCATTCATGTTGGATTGTAATTATGGTTAGATTCATGTTTGGATTGTATTCAGATTAGACTGAGACTCGAATTGAGTCAGACCCTTTAAACAAAATTGGATCCTGAATTAGGTTTGGGAGTTATCGGTAACTACTGCACATGGACGACAGGATTTGTGTCTTTTTCCAAGACAATTACCATTGATAACCCTGTTTTAGTTTTCTATCTTAAATAGGCAAGCACCCACTTTCTACGGTTCCTTAAGGATCAAGAGAATTGGTCTCGCTTAAATCTATATTTACTAGGGTTCTTAATGTAATTTTAATATAACTTGAGGAGTTTTTATGAAAAATATTTTTAGTATACTTCCAAAATAAACCTCAAGTATTTATTTATCATATTTAAGGTTTTCATGGATGTAACTTTTAAAGGGTAGGGTATTCTAGTGAATAAATACCTAGCTTGAATAGTTCAAGATACTTTAGTGTAAAGCTGGACTTGTATTGATTCTTGATGGTATTTTCATGAAACTTGTCATTCTTTATATTCTAGAAAACATGGAATTTTTATTATATATTAAAAATACATGATTTGATAATATTTATATAATTATTAAAAATTAATTTCAATTATTAAATAAAAATCCTCGTTTTTCTTAAAAATTTTACTAAAATTCCAACGAGATCGTATGCTTCGTAAGGAGGTATGCATCTCGTTCTACTAGTCCCGAGGATGTGAGATAATCCGCACCATCCCGATCGGGTTTCCTAAAATGGGTTGTAGAGGCATAATCGCAAGGAATGATGTAACACAATTTAAAGAAATCCGGGTTTTTAATAGTTTAAGGTATTTTATTGAAAAGTCGTATTTTGCCACAAGATTTTGGTTTCAAGAGAATCATGCTATGTCAAGATGTGTGTATGTAAGAGGTAGGTCATTACCTCGTGAGGTTTTCTAAAGGTATGCTAAACAAAAGTATTAAAAGTTGTCGTATGTAAACTTCATGGTATTTAACTGTAAAAACTTAAATAAAGTTGTTTTATATGGAGTTTTAAGGTGAAACTTATTTCAAAATATAAGTTAATGACTAACAAGCAAGGTATAATGATGTTGATGAGTGATTTTTAAGAAAAAATTGTAGTTTTCAATGTTTTAGAAACAAAAGCCGGTATAACTGCATTTACCGACATATTTTGAAAAGAGGTCATTTTAAGGTAAGAAGAGATGAAAAGAGATGAGAGTTACTTGCTAGAAGATTAGAGGAGAGGTATAGGATGAAATTGGTAGCTTCGTAGAGTCGCGGGGTCGCAGGAAACGTCTCGAATCCTCGCCGGAAATGGAACTAGAGCTAACTCCACTTGTACTCTTCTTTCACTTAAAAAATTTTGAGAATTTTTTACAAGAGATTTCAAAATGAAGAGGGCTTGGGTATGGGGTTGTGTTTATAGGGTAAAATTAGGGTTTTGGAATTAAAGAGAGAATTAAAAATGCATTAAAAATAGAATTAAAGGGTGAATTTAAACTCTCTAGATAAATTCAGGAAAACAAACAGTACTGGGGTAGTGGGGGTAGGCCAAGAGACTGGTGTGCAGAGAATGAGAGCCATTCCCTACGAGAGGCTCGGTGGTGCCGGTCTAAGGTAAGATCTCGCCGGCCATCGAGAAGGGGTTGGGCTCTGGATTGATGCCACGTGTCCTCTGCTGTTCATACAACATTGTGCACATGTTTGATTTTCTGTCTTGTCATTTCTTACGTGTATTGCACGTGTAAATTTTTGGGCTTTCAAAAAGTTTAAAATAAAAATTCAGAAAAAATATATATGGCTGATGGGATTCGAACACAGGGTTATGTCACAGCAGTGCAAGGCTTTACCAATGAGCTACAAGTGCTTTCTTGTTGTTCTTAAACAAATTAAATTTATAACTTGTGCTCAGGCTAGTAAACTCTATTTTGTACATCAACTTTAAAAGTTTTGTACAGTAAAATTAGAGTCGTTACAAATTGACTTGAGTAATGAATCATACATAACACTTCTTTATAGGATTGTTTCTAAACGTTATTTGAACATTATACTTGTATCATCTCATGTTATGTGCCGCTTGCTTAATGTACCTACATGATTTACATGAATAAACATATTGCATACTTGACTCGACTTGACCCAAACCATGAATATGTAATGATTTGACATGAACACTTGACATGAATACATGAACACTTGACTTGAATACTTGAACTCGACTCGATACTTGAATTGCACTCTTTTATGTATTCATGGATTCGGGCAACACTTGTAACTTTAATCATAGATTAATATACGCGGGGTACTGGGGTAGTTTGAGTATGAATTCAATGGAATCTTATGAGTCCCATACTTAAATCACGAAATCATAAATTCACAAATTTACAAATGAGGGCCCGTGGTTCCTTACCTGTGGATTACAGGCTGTTGGGTTCGAGAACACTCCTGAGATACGTTGACATTCACATTCAAACTCGTGTTAGTTAGATGACCTTTTAATGACCTCTGTAGGACACATTGACAGTACACTTCATGTTCACGATACCTTCACTACACGGCCATGCTATACTTGTTTGCTATGCTCATTTTACATTTCCATGCTTACATAATTTACTTTAACATTGTTATGTTATACTTGTTCATGATTTATTCCATCCATACTCTATCACATTACACTTTGCATTTCATTAATATACATCACTCATCCTTTTTGGGGACTTACAGAGCACAAGTTCGCTGAATGGCATTCCATCCATCTTTTGTTTCTTTGGAATGCTCGTCAGATAATTTAGGGACTGGGAAGATAGAACCTACTGCTGAAGATTATGACCAGTTTGCATCATAAGCCGATCTTTAGTTTCTTTTAGCTTTTAGTTTCAGTATGTCATCTGTTTAAGCACTTCCATTTTATGATTCTTATTCAGACATCATGTATCAGTTTCAATTCTGTAAAGTTTGGAATGTAAATACATAAAGTTGGATTTCATTCTTTTGTTTATTCTAATTACTTTATGTTGTTTATAGACGCTTAGCATATTTATTGCGAGAAATAACCATCTCGGAATAAATACGTCGCGAGCCTCATCACATATCGTTATCGCTCTTTTGGGAAGCATGGCGTGACAGATTTTATTAGTGGCCTATATAGGCCAGTTCTGTGGAAACATCATAAGCAATGTAATATAAGAAACATAAAATTCAACTATCACATTCAACCTTTCTTTTGAACCCCATCCTATACCTTGAATCCCTCTTGAATTTCACTTTCGACTTTCTTGAATGCAATCTCTCGACCTTTGAATCCTTAGGCCTATTTCAACTTTCTACTTATATGTTATAGACTCGTCATGAAATTTCGAAGACGAAATTCTTTTTAAGGAGGGTAGAATGTAACTACCCTATTTTTACTATAATACTTTTTAATAAATAAAAATATACTTGTTTCGAAATGACACAATTTATAAATGGAAAATGTTTTGAAAGATTTTTTAAAAGAATTAGTTTGATCTCTTTAATATAAAGAATTTATTCTATTTTGTGTTGAAAGGAAAATTTTGGAAAGAGAATTTGTTTTGTTTGAAAGGAAAAAAAATTAGATAAGAAAATGGTTTATTTCATTTGATTTTTAAATTATTCTTTCTTGAAGCTCTGCATATATTTATTTCTATTTAATTTTATGCAATAATTGCCTTGTAGCCCATTGGTTAAATCATTGCATTGTTATTCCATAGGCCATATGTTTGAATCTTGGATCTTGAAATTGTTTTTATCTATTTTTTTAAAACTCTCTCATAACCTACAAATGAGACCTTTCATTTTATTTAACTTCGAAATGAATGGGCACCCTTTCAATTTCTCCTTAACACCCATTATGAATTCATATTAATTTGAATAAATATGACATAATTCTTTCTTATACTTATTTTACCTTTTTATTCTTCTTTCTTTTAAAAAAATAGAAAGAAAAACAACTTCACTCCTTTCTTTCTTCCTCACAAAATATTTCTCAATTTCCTTCACCCTCTTCATCTAAAGTTCTCGAACAAGAACACGAAGAAGCGTTCAAGGAAGCCTCGCTAGTAATGTGAGACTATCGGTGGATAGACATACCCGATGACAATGTCGGCTTGTGTTTGTAAGTCCCTCTCTTTCTTTTCTCCTTCTCACTCTCTTAATCTTGTTTTCTCTCTTCGTCTAGACTTGCATGATTATCGGTAAGCTTTATTTGATTTTTAGTAAAAAAAAATTAGCTATGAAAAATACGAGCATGAATAGTTGTCTACGTATTCTACATGTTATGCTTAGATACTTATGGTATTTATGAGTAATCTATAGTAATTGTCTCATACTAATATCATTTCTTTAAATGAAAGTAATGTTGTAAGTGGTATCTCATTGGAATTTAAAAATGATATATGTAAAAGGTTTTATAGTAGTTTCATGAAAAGTCAAATGTATTTCTTTTATAACACAATCACGTGATTGAAATATCGATGATATCCTATAATTTGTGACATGATTTTTATAGAATGATTGGTGTATTTTCTCATTTATATTCTCAATTAGAATGTTAGCAAGTATAAAGAAAACAAAGTTGCAGATTAATACCATGGTTTTATCGTTTTTAAATATGATCCCAAATACCTTTATCTTTAAAATGATTTTTAGAAATTAAATCGTATCTCCGGAGATCCTAGGAAAATTAGGGTAAACACTATATAAAATTTTAGATTTACAGTAAAAATTTTAGATTGGATCGAATAACGGTTTATGTAACGACTCTAATTTCATTGTACAAAAATTTTCAAATTAATGTATAGAATAGAGTTTCAAGCCTGAGCACAAGTTATAAGTTTAATTTATTTAAGAATAGTAAGAAAGCACTTGTAGCTTATTGGTAAAGCCTTACACTACTGTGACATGGCCCCTGTATTCGAATCTCCTTAACCACATATTATTTTTTCTGATTTTTCTTTTAAACTTTTTGGAAGTCCAAAAGTTTACACGTGCAATACGCGTAAAAATGAAAAGTGAAATTAAATAAACATGTGCAAATGAGTATTTAAACAGATTAGGACACGTGACAAACATCCAAGACCCCACCCCATACAAACGGCCGGTGAGATTCGCCATTGGGCTGGCGCCCCCTCCCCCCCCGTACCCAATACTCCTATACTCTGCACCCCAGTCCTTTGGCCTACCCCCACTACTCCTCTTCTGTTTGATTTCTCTGTAAATAAACAAAGAGATTAAATTCGCCTCTTTAATCCTATTTTAATGCATTTTTAATTCTCTTTTCAATTTCCAAAACCCTAATTCTTCCCTATAAATACAACATCACACCCTAGCCTTCTTCATTCTGAAATCTATTGTTAAAATTCTCAAAAATTTCCAAGCCAAAGAAGAGTACAAGTGGAGTTAGCCAAGTTCCTTTTTCCGGCGAGAATTCGAAGCACTTCCGGCGACCCCGCGACTCCACGAAGGCCATCATTTTTTCCTAAACCTCCCCTCTCTTCTCTAAGTTTGTAAGTCCCCTCTCTTCTCCTCTCTTCCTAAATTAAAAAGTTCTCTTTTCAAAAATCGTCGGAAGTGGAGGTATTCCGACATCCGTTTCTAAACTCGTTAAAAACACAATTTTTCTTAACAACCATTCATCCATGTTATTACAACTTGCTTAGTAATCATGAAATAATCTTTGAGAACAAGTTTCATCTCAAAATACTAAGTTATGTACCTTTTATTTGAAATTTTATACCACAAACTTTACATATGACATATTTTAATACCGTTGCGTATACTACCTTTAGGAAAATCTCACGAGGTAATGATCTACCACTCAAAAACACGCATCTTGACATAACACGATTCTCTTGAACAACAATTTTGTGGTAAATACAACTTTTATATCAAAATACCATAAACTATTATTAAAAACCGTATTTTTTGAATTCTGTTATTTACATTCCTTGCGATTAAACCTTTAAAACCCATTTTATGGAACCCGATCAGGATGGTGCGGGTTATCGCACATCCTCGGGACTAGTAAAGCGAGAAAAAGGTCATATTCAAGATGTGAACAAATCGGATGTGCATATTCATGCAGACCTACTCAGGGAGCATACGATCTTGACGGAATTTTTAATGCAATTTTTAAGAAAAACGTGATTTTCTATTTAATAAATAGATTTTTATTTTTAATAATTATATATATATATATATATATATATATATATATATATTATCAAACCATCTATTTTAAATATATAATAAATTCCATGTTTTTCTAAACAAAAGAAAATAATTACATTTCTATGAAAATACCATCAAGAATCCATAGAAGTCAAATTTACACAAAAATACCATGAACTATTCAACTAGGCATTTATTCACTAGAATACCTCACTTCTAAAAGTTATATCCATGAAAACCCTAAATACGATAAATAAATACTTGAGGTTTATTTTGAAAGTATACCAAAAAAACTATTTTTCATAAAACCCCCTCAACTTATATTAATTTACATTAAGAAACCTAGTAAATATAGGTTTTAGCGGGACTTATTCTCTTGAGCCTCAAGGAGCCGGAGAAAGTGGGTGCTTGCCTAATTAAGGTAGAAAACTAAAATAGGGTTATTAATAGTAATTGGCTTGGAAAAAGTCACAAATCCTGCCGGCAGTTACCGATAACACCTAAACCTAATTCAGGACTCAAATCTATTTAAGTGTTTGACTCAATCTGAGTCTCAGTCTAATCGGAATACAATCCAAATATGAATCCAATTATAATTCCTTTCCAACATGAATCCAATGTATCAAACATGAACACTTGAACATGACCATGCAATATGACTCGACTAGACCGAACCATGGATATATTTTGAACTTGACTACATGATTATCCGTTTACATCCGATCCATTTACATGAACAACTTATACCATAGCTTCGGCAAGTCTTATACAACAAATCATTACAATCAATACAATATGCATTACGATGTTTAAACGGGTTAGATTGGTACGAAATGTATTAGAAGTACACGAGACGGTCACTATAATACACATAACCTGAATATTCATGTCGTTGTCCCATGGCTTAATGGGTCCTTGTGCTCCGTATACCTTAGTCCACGGATAGTTGGACTCCTCTCATATACACTGATAAATTCTGTACCAAGCTACAAACAACTACGTTAGTGTAACAAAAATAGATAAATTTTCCAGATATATTTCATTTACTTGATCCATTCATAACTCTCTCTTGGGACGTACCGAGCGACTGTTCGCTGACAACATTCTTATTTCTTCTTTATTTGGAATGTTGTCAGGAGGACCCGACTCTCAGGAGATCGAGCCCAGCCAGGAAGATTTAGAGTAGTTCATTGAAGATACAGAGTTCCAAATCTACTTGTACTTAATTTACTTTTAGTTCATATACCATTGTTTAAGCATCACTTTCCATTATTGTATTTACTTTCCGGTTGTATGTAAAGAATGAATATAAATAAAAAGGTTGTTGTTTCATTACATCTCTTGTCATTCTTATGCTTTACTTTTATATTGCTTATTTACACTTAACGTGTTTACTTCTGAGTAAATACGTCGCGTCCCTGACATATTCTCTTACCCGTACAGTGGGAAGCGGGGCGTGACAGATTTTGTTGGTGGCTCATGCAAGTCAGTTCTGCGTGGAAACCTACATAACCATGCAGGGTCAGTTCTGCATGGAATCCTAAGCAATATATCACAAGAATTATAAGAATCAGCAACTAAACATTCATTACATTTCATATTCCTTGAATCTATCCTAACCCTATTTTTCTTTCAAAGGTTATGGATTCTCCCAACAATATGAGCACGAACGGCAATGGCAACATCCCACCTCCACTACCACTACCACCCACCGTAGCAGCTCCTATCAAAGAGCAGACGGTATTGCTTGAGGCAATCACGAGGCTCTTGGAGGGACAATAGCAACAGACTGCCATCCTCCTACACTGCCCAGAAGCTGAAGCACCCGGTGTAAAACAATTCCGGGCACTGCACCCTAAACAGTTCTCCGGGAAAGAGAGCCCTTCGGAAGCAGAGGAATGGGCTCAGTCGACCGAAGACGACTTGGAAGCATCACAAGTGCCAGAGATCGCTTGGGTAAGGGTTGCAAAGCTGCAACTCTCGGATAATGCCAGGGTATGGTGGAAGGTGGAAGAAAGCCGTCTTGCCTAGCCGATCGAATGGAGAATTTTTTGCGACATGTTCAACGCGAAATATTTTCCCGAGACTGCCCGATTTGATATGGAGCAGCAATTCATCCACCTGCAACAAGGTTCGATGTGGACCAAATCTGTGGATGAGTATGACGCTGAATTCACCATGCTGAGTAGGTAAAATATGTCTCAAATATTCGATTTTCTAATATCACATACTACACAGCTAACACAAGATCGTAACAGGTTTGCGAACCATCTCATACCGACTGCTGAGATCAGAGCACGACGATTTCAGCAGGGGTTGGATCCGGAGATTCAAGCTGCGCTAGCTACAGGGGATTTTCCAACCTACGACCTTGCTTTGAAGGCTGCCTGAAGATATGAGGCAGTGGTAAAGAACATGGGCAGACCTCAATCTGCCGGTATGAAGTGCCCTGCTACTCAAATGGCAAGAGAAACCTCTTCCAAGCTACCGTTTGTACCAAAGGAAACCGGGAGTAACTTTTAACCGGCCCAGTCCAGACTTTTGCACCTACTGCAGGAGGAATGGACACATGATGAAAGACAGCAGGCGTGTAAACATCATGTGGTTAGTCTGTGGCTCATCCACTCACGACATTGGTGCATATCCCCATAGACTCAATCCAAATCTAGTCTCCAAACCAGCCATCACTTTTCCGCAGCGGCCGGCTATTCAGGTACTTGCTCCTCGACTTGCTCTCCCATCCCCACCTACTCATGGACCTACTGCACCTCATCCTCGTCAGTTCCATCAAGCGCAAAGGAACCTACCTTAAGGACAGAGGAACGGACAGAGGAATGCTCCCCCAGCAAGGAGAAACGTACCTAGGCGTCAAGCTTTCACAATGACTGTGGAAGAAGCTGAAGCCACTGGCCAAGTCATCACTGGTAACTTCCCATCTTTCAAATCTGTTCAATACTTGTTTACCTACATATATATTGTTTCCCTAATCAGTGCAAGGCTCTGTTTGAATTTCAAAAATTCAAATTTTGAAGCAACGCTTTAAATTCCGTGCGCTGCGCGCAACGCGCCACGTATCAGAAGTTGATAAGTCAGGCGCAGCGCCCAAGGCAGCGTGCCCAATCAGAGCAAGGCTCTATTTAAAACAAAAATTAAAGGAAGCAACGCTTCAGTTGCGCAAGCGCTGGGCTGTGCGACACGTGTCAGCGCAGTTGTGCAAGCGCTGCGCTACGCGACACGTGTCAACACAGTTGCGCAAGCACAGTTGCGCAAGCACTGCGCTGCGCGACATGTGTCAGCGCAAACGCCGCTGCGCTGCGCGCTGCACGACACGTGTCAGCGCAGTTGCGCAAGAGCAGTTGCGCTGCGCTGTGCGCTGCGCGACGCGTGTCAGCGAGTTGAGCAAGCGCAGTTGCGCTGCGCTCTGCGCTGCGTGACACGTGTCACGTGCTGAGGGTGTTTGCGCCAAACAGAATTAAAATTCTAATAAGATCTTTCTCTTCTTGTTAAAACAAGAAGATTGTCTTCTGTAAAACAGAATCCCTTGGATCAAAGATTCAACGGTGGGGAAAATTCCCCAAATCACTCAGAGAAAGATCTCTTTAACAAATTTAACAAATTTATGGTCACTATATAAAGGCCCCTAGACCCCAACTCAAAATGATCGACATTGTGAGAGATCAAGAACTTCAAAACAGAGAGAACTCTGAAGAAAATTCAAGAAAAAGGTAAAAACCTTTATAAAATAGAAGAATTTCTTCTGAATAGATCATTGATCTAAAAACAAGATCAATGATCTTCCATAAAAAATAAATAAATAATAACAGTGCCTTGCACTTTTTATGAACCATTGGTTCTGGAATTTCAGAAAAATTCCTCTCTTGAATCCAAAAGTGGATTAAGTCATTAAAACAGTGCCTTGCACTTGCAAATCTGCACTGTTGCGCTCCTGGGTTGGCGCAAGCCACCAGAGAGCGCCACGTGTCAGCATCTGAACCACTTGCGCTATGCGCTTTTAAGATAGAGCATTGCTCTCTGAAATTGGTGCACCTCACTAGAGCACGCCACGTGTCAGCAGCGCAACAGCGCAGCGCACTGGCGCAGTGCACTGCGCTTGCGTGACACGTGTCACCACCACAAGCGCTTGCGCTCAATGATTGGCGCAAAGCACCTGACAAATGCACTGCATTGTTTACTGAAGGGCCAGGCCCAAATCAAAATAAAATGCAATGCATTAAAAGGGCAGAGCCCAAACAAAATAGATGCTCTGCATCATTTATGAAATGGCAGAGCCCAAACAAAATAAAAATGCAATGCATTAAAAGGGCAGAGCCCAAACAAAATAGATGCTCTGCATCATTTATAAAAGGGCAGAGCCCAAACTCAATAAAAAAATGCACTGCATTATTAAAAAGGGGCAAAGCCCTAGCACAGGCCTAATAGGCTAAAGATAAATAAAAATGTTGAACATTTTTAACTGGACTTAGCCCAATCATGGCCGTAAGTCCTCAAATTAAATTGACTGAGCACGGCTGCTCTCCTAAATCAATTTACATCCGGTTCGAGGGTATATCTCCGAACTCCTCTGACTCCTATCGTTGTAATCCTTCAACGACGTCAGAGAGGTGACGGGTCCCGACGACCACATATCAACACAGACTGTGGGGTCCTTAAACCCACGGACTTATGCGTCCTTAAACCAAGACACAGACTGTGGGGTCCTAAAACCCACGGACTTATGCGTCCTTAAACTAATCGACCGCAATATCCTTAAACTACCTATGGACCACCATGTCCCTAAACTGGCAATCGACCGCAAAGTCTCTAAACTAAACAATAGAGTCTAAATGCTCTCTTGTCGGATCTAAACGATCCCGTTAAGTCGATCTTAGTCTTAAATTATACTAACGTATCCTTAACAAACGTTTAAGTTGATCTTAGTTTCAAATAAGGCTAACGTATCCTTAAACCCAAACCAAAACCCAAATCTAAGTAAATACGGATTTGGACTAATCCACGTCCTACGGGCGACGGCATAACTTAGTATCCGTATACAATCCACGGGCATCCACAAACACACACGACACGAAGTGAAATTCTGGAGAAGGAGAAAGTGGCTACCGCGATGCGGTAGCGTAATTAACTGCAGGGGCTTGCGCCTGCAGGGAAGAGCGTCCCCATAATCAAAAACCCCTCAAACGAGGGGGAATCTGACGAAGTCTGCTACATCGGCCGCATCAGTCTAAACCTCCGATACACGGTGCCATAAGTCAACTTGGCATCTTTGGAGAGGTAGACGGATAAAACCAAATAGCATCTGCCCCGAATCTCAGGCAAGACGTCCTCACGTCGTCGCCGCCATTTGGAGGGGAACAGATTCTAGCACGCCCGGTGGGACCTTTTCCTCTTTCCACTCCACACTTCGTGTGTCATCTTCGCGAACGAATCGCGGTTTGTTAATGGTTGCCTTTGGATTTCAAGTTAATAAGATTTGGTCTTTTGCCTGGCGCAGAAATCAAGCATCAATGGCCTCAAATTGCTCGAACTACTCGAAGTGCCAATGCAACCAACGCTCTGCCTCACCTGGAAACGTAGCATATGGGCCTCAAGTAGCCTCCGTCCTTACTATTCCTGTGGAGTAAGTGACTCAGGCTACCACTGGCCGGTTCTTCGGGACTATGCTCCCGCCAGCAAGCTTCACCATCCCTGTGCCCGTAGCGGAAGCTTCAAAGAAGTCGGTCATCAATCGACTTGCTACTCCCACAGCCCCTCTCAACGGGTCGTCCAACTCCTCGGTCTTCACCAAACTGAGCCTCAACTCCAAAGGGCCTGCCAAAAAGCCCATGATACCTGAGAAGGCCATCCCAAAGAAGACGGCTGCTCCCGAAGTCGCCAAAACGGCTTCTCCTGTCAAGGAGTCAGTCTTTTCGAGGCTAACTATTCCAGCTCCTGCCCCAGCTCGAAGATCTGTCTTTGACAGATTAAATATTGCCACTCAAAGGACGACCTCAGTCTGACAGGGGGCAAGAAGAACTTGTCTCTGTCACTGAGCCAATACCGACAACTCGTCACGCCCGATCACGCCACTGGCGCCGGATAAGGAAGACCGAGGGCAACTCCCCCTCTGGGATAACTCCACCAGCTCCAACGGTGGAAGTTAATGCTGCTGTTCTAACTGGGAACAGATTTGAGCTGCTGAACAGGGTACGCAGAAATTCGCCAACTGCGGTGCTCAAAAGATCTCCTCCACCGGTAGAGACCGCCGTGGAAGCAGAAAAGCTGAAGCAGTCTCCTCAATCGCTGTCCTCCAGGATCTACAAGACGTGGCGACGAGTCCGAGAATCGGTAATTGATCTGAATTTCTCTCACCAGCACAAGAAGTCGAAAGGTCGGCAGGAAGAAAATCCTCCTATCAAGCAATGAAAGACGACGACCACTTAGGTGCCCAAAGCGACGTCCCCTTCAACTTCGACGGCCTACAAGAGAAGAAGGCCGGAGAAAGTCCCCACGCCGATGGCGAATATCAAAGGTGGTGAACTCAAATGCCCTAATTCCGGGAGCATCGTAGTTCATACCGTCTACATGGCGTCTGGTAAAGAGGACAGCCGCATATCCACAGGTCATAGACCTCTTACACGATCGGTGACCAAAGTGCAGGAGCAGCAGCAGAAGCTCCAAGAAATGATGACCGTGATGGCTGCACCCACTGGGCCAAAAGAAAGCCCTGAAGTGTCCTCGGATGAATGCCAGGAGCAAAAAACTGACGCTGAATTCCTTCGTCGGATGTTGGAGAAGAAGGATAAAGAGGCTGCTGAACAAGCAGCCAACATAAAGCGTATGGCCCTCCTGTTCCAAGACATGGTGGGGATGATGATCCAACAAGATCCTCCAACTGAAGATCCCCCGATCGTCCTTGAAGAAGATAGGGGAGAAACGTCAAATCCTCTACTGGCTCTGTCAACAGCCAAGGAGGAGACAATCTCCAAAGCTGACTTGGACGAGTATATAGCCCAACAAATATGGGTTCATCATGCGACTGAGGCAGCCGGTCAGGTCGTAAAAATAGGATGACGATATCCGAGTTGGTACGATCAAATCAAGTATCCGCCGGGCTATACAATACCCAAATTCCACGTCTACAAGGGGACGGGCAATCCCCACCAGCATGTTGCTCAGTTCAGGGCGCTCTGCGGCAACACAGGCGGTGATGATAAGTTGTTGCTTCGCCAGTTCGTTGGCAGCTTGTCAGATACAGCGTTCGACTGGTACTCTGAGCTCCCAAACGACTCTATCAAGACCTTCGCGGAGATGGAGCTGTTGTTTACCCAGCGTTTTGCAAGCGCCAGTGAACACACCCCGATGACAGCATTGATTAACGCCAGGGTGAAGCCAGGCAAGACATGGGTCCAATATGCTATACGGTGGCGGAATTTATGGTGAAAATGCGAGCACCGCATTGAAAAAGCTCCTGCAGTGGGTATGTTTGTGGGAACCCTTGATCTGCAAGCAACCATCTCGCAATTTATGATGTTCTTCAAGCCGACTACCTTCCAGGCCCTGATTGAAAGGTTCCTAGGCACCCTAATGAGGTCTCACAAGGCATCAACCATGCCAATTTCAAAAAATCTAGGTGCCGAAAAACCCTAATACGGATCGTCGGCTAAAGTTTAGGCGAAACTAGAAACTAGTTAACAACTTAACTATTAAGAATACGGAAATACAACCTTTGTAGATCCGGTTCTCCACCTCCATAGCTCCACAATGAAGTCTCCTCGCTGTCCATAACAAGTCCCGGGCTTTAGCGTCGGCTTTATCGGAGAATGTACGGGCTAGGTCATCGACGACGTGCCGAAGATGATCTACGTCGAGGCATCGCTAAATCAAGCTCCGACTTCACCAAGTCAAGAAACTTGTGAAGTAAACACACTCTACTACTTGGCAAGAGGTAGAGGATGAAGAAATAGGAAGTGGGTAGACTTTAGATTTGGATTTCTCACACTTTTTCAAGAGTTGCCATTGATGAAGTAAGCTTTCTTCATCTTGAAGATGAAGAAGAAGAAGAAGAAGATATTGTTATGATAAGTATTTTAGAAAATAGAAAATAAAAGAATACTTATCATAATCAACCATGGTCAAGTGTAGAGAATTGACTAAGGTTAGATGAATGGTTAGGGTTAAAGATGAAGACAAAGTGGTGACTTTGGTGAAAGCTTCATGAAGATTCAAGATGCAAACAAAGAAAGCCACCATTTTGTTTTTCTTATCCATTTCTTTTTAATCCAATTAAAAAGATAAATGAATGAATAAATAAAACCCTAACCATTTACTTAACCTAGGTTTAATTCTTTACACAAATCCTAGCAACCTTGCATCATCAAACATGATACAAACAAATGCACAAAAGTATATCACATATACAATGTGCACATATCAAGTGAGAAAATCCATTTAAAGTGAACCGATACTAGTTAATGCAAAGTAATATATCAAATATATAATTATACATTAAATCATTAAATCAACACTTGATTCAATGATCCGGTCATGTCGCACACAACCGACTAGTATACAATGTATCGGCTTATCGAATCAATGCTTGAATCGATAACTAGGTTATATCGCATACAACCATTCGATACATTCATCGTGAGAATGGAATACGGTATCACATACACGCATTATTCTCGGTCCCGCACATATCTCATATGCGCTCCTATTTCGTTTCGCTTGAGCCAGGAAACCTCTGTGTAGTACTCTAAAGACTCGTCAATACGCCGGCAGCAGATGATGATCATATCAAACACCCACAAGCCGCAAGCGGTCTACTAAACGTAACGGCCACCTGGGTATTGAGCGATCAGAAGATCGACGAGCAAGCCCGCCCACACTCCTGTGAATCCAACCAGTAACACTACCGTACAGTCCGGTCTGTTCGTCTGATATGTCGCATATCTAGCCTAGGGGTGGTAAACGTCAGACCCCAATAGCTCGATAAGTCGTGTCGATATGAGGCTCATAACGGGTCGAGAAACTACTGGTAACACTTACCAGCAATTCTCTGATCAGCCCTGGCCAGGGACTTCCTGTTATAGCCAATCGAACACTGTGCAACATCAACTCCCTATACCGGGAGAGACGAATCCCCTCCTATCGCTCATTGCCTCCATGTGACTCGGGACTGTACCCAAAAACCACCGTTTTGCACGCCCTCTTGGACGTGGTAAGATGGAAATCAAAGCACAGTGGGAACCACACAAGACTCTATGACGATCTCGGGTCAACAGACTACTCTGTACCAGTGTCACCAGAGAACTGCCATCTGACGTGAGGTATAATACCATCTGGGAGTTCTCGGTGAGTCCGTCCAGTGTACCCAGTCTCCACTGAGCACCCGTATATCATCTCCGATGTCAAACACCAATGGATATGGGATCATCCATCGCCTATCTGTATGGGTCGAGAAGGTACACGCTAGTCTACTCTGGTATATCGATGCCCCGTCTCGATATACCCACGACTAGGGACTTTGAAGGATGTACTTATGGACTACCATGTCCCCACTAGTATGATCCGCATCATAGTCCAGGTAGTCAAGTACACATCCTAAGGGCTTTACCAACATGTAATAGAGAGACAATCAGTATACACGTTGAGGTAAATAGCAACCAGATAGCATACTATCATGTCGAGCAAGAAAGTCCTCCCTATATATGTCCCAGCACCCACTACAATATACATCCAATGTACAGTAATGGCCTCTAGGACATACATATAACTAACACTGATCGACAAGCTAGCGCAAATGGATCAGATGGGCCATAGACCTTCTCTTCCAAAGCCGGACTCCTAAAATGAAAAGGGGAAGGGGAAAGCGATCGTCGTCGCTAATGCTCAACAATAGCCGAGCAACTTGAAGCCGGTTGTTCGTCAAAATAATATGCGTCCGCATGTACCCCTTGAAGAGAGGCTAGGACGTCCATACTCGTTTCCTCAAGATAAAATGAGAAGATTATTCGAGCTAGCGTTGCACAACCGACTCATAAATCTGTCGGATCCAAAACGTTCGTCGCAACCAAATGATGTCAATGAGCCCAACTACTGTCCTTATCACCGAGTACTGGGTCATCCGATTGAAGATTGCTACGTCTCCAAAAATTGGCTTGAAGACCAGTACCAACAGGGCAAGTTCGCATTATCCGACAGATGGAAGGTGAATCCGCCGCAACCTCATGCCTCTAAAAGGATAAATATGTCGGGGGCAACGTGCTCTCTCGTTGAAGAAGCTCCATGGGAGGTCGTGCTATCAGCCAAAACAAAGAGGATGATGAACGATCTTCAAACATGCCCAGCGATCAAATGGAAGAACCCGTTGGAACCATAGGTCATTGAGGGGATGTTGAAGCCGTGTCCAACTCCAAAGTCTGATGGTGGTAGCCCAAGCACTCATAACCAGCCGTCAAAATCTTCGAAGAAGAAGAAGAAGAAATCCAAAACGCCTGTGAAGCCTGACGACAAGCGTACGGACTTACAAAAACAAATTGACGCACTGGAAGAATATAACCAGAAAGCATGGACTCCTATTACACTCCAAGAGTTTCTCAAACACGTCTTTCAAGAGGAAGATGAGGGAGACAGTTCGTCGGATGAATCTGAGGAATACGTGGCGAGTTGCCATATGATCTCCCATTCGTTTACGGACGATGAGGAGACTCCTTGCACTAGAAAGCTGGGGGCAGATCCTGAACCAAAAATTCTGGGGCCTTCAGATGAAGTAATTGAAGCATTCCTCAACGAAGCTCTGTTGAAAAGTAAAGCTGATCGGGAACGCGATACGGCGATATTTGAAAGGGCCAAGCGCTAGCGACTTGACGAAAGAGCCGCGACACTTCCGCTAGAGCAAAATACATTCACTATGGATAAAAGCAAATTCAAGACGAGGAAAAGGTTTGCTAAGGCCATATCAATGGGCATGAAGCTACCATCCTCTGAAGGAAGCATTACTGGTGAAGTGGAAATGCACCCTTCCTACTGCTTGTATCATCGGAAGATTTCGCACCCCACCGAGGAGTGCAAAGCTTTCGATAGATGGTGGCAAGGGTATGCTGCTCACCGACAACAGTTTAAGCGGGAGAAGCGCAAAACTCGCCGGGAGCGGAAAAATACGACCGAAGGACTTAACAGAACTACCGGCGATTGTCGCATGGTTAACGCCGGGGGATCACAAGTGCTTACATTCGGGAGAGATTCCGACGAGGAGCTGGCTCTTAGCCCCCTCTTTAAAGAGTCCACCTCGGGAAAAGAAGAAGAGCAAAAGGTCTGTGAAAATATCCGGCTGCGTAATCGGACGCTGCCCGAAAAGAATCTCGGACCCTCAAACAAAAAAGATAAAGGGAAAGAAAAGGTCTCTGAGGATATCGCCCTAGATGACCAAGTCATGGAAGAGCTAACTGCCAAGGACCCGCTGAAGAGAAATAAGGTGGATTACAACGTCTTAGCGCATCTGAGGAAGCAACCCTCGTAGCTCAGCATTCTTGATGCCCTTTTACTATCAAAAGAGACGAGAGATTCGCTAATCAAGGCACTACAGGAGCCGGAACAATTCCAAGCTTCCTTGGCTGAAGAAAAGATGAAGGATGAATTAGAGGAAGTGCACACGGCCGATGTCACTTTTGGTGATGAAGACCATCTCCTTGGGACGTGCGAACACAATCGCCCCCTCTATGTCTCAGGATACTGCCACGATATAAAGATAGGCAAAATCCTGGCCGACAATGGATCCTCCGTTAATCTCCTCAATGTGCGGGTGTTAAAAGAAATCTGCATGAGCGTCCAGCACCTTGCTCGGGACAAGATCACCATCTCCGGGTTCGACTCCTAATCATCAAGAACTCTTAGGTCTATGATGAAAGGTTCCTAGGCACCCTAGTGAGGTCTCACAAGGCATCGACCATGCCAATTTCAAAAATACGGTGTCGAGAACCCTAGACTACGGATCGTTAGCTAGATGTCTAGGCGAAAATGAAATCTAGTTAACAACTTAACAAAAAGGAAACGGAAATACAACCTTTGTAGATCTGGTGCTCCACCTCCATAGCTCCGCAACGAAGTCCCCTCGCTGTCCAAATGAATTCCCGGGCTCTAGCGTCGGCTTCGTCGGAGAAATGGCGAGCTAGGTCGTCGATGTCCATGCCGAAGATGATCTACGTCGAGGCATCGCTAGATCCAGCTCCAACTTCACCAAGTCAAGAAACTTGTGAAGAAAACACACTCTACTACTTAGCAAGAGGTAGAGGATGAAGAAATAGGAAGTGGGTAGACTTTAGAATTGGATTTCTCACTTGTTTCATCAATCCACCATTGATGAAGAAAGCTTTCTTCTTTTAAGATGAAGAAGAAGAAGATGAATATTCTTATGATAAGTTATTCCAAAATAGAAAATAAAAGGAATGCTTATCATAATCTAACCATGGTGAAGTGTAGAGAATCAACTAGGGTTGAGTGGAGTGGTTAGGGTTAAGCATGAGACAAAATGGTGACTAAGTCAAAGCTTCATGAAGCTTCAACATGCAAGTCCAAAATTAGCCACCATTTCATTTCTTTATGCTTAATATTTTTCCAAAATAAATAAACAAATAAATAAATGAATAAATAAACAATGGATAAAACAAAACCCTAATTTCCAACTTAACCATGGTTTAATTCTTTACACTTAACCAAAAAGCATGTATCATCAAACATGATACAATCATGTGTACAAAAGTATATCACATATACAATGTGCACAAACCAAGTGAGAAAATCCGTTTAAAGTGAACCAATACTAGTTAGTGCAAAGTAATATATCAAATATATAATTATGCATTAAATCATTAAATCAACACTTGATTCAATGATCCGGTCATGTCGCACACAACCGACTAGTATTCAATGTATCGGCTTATCGAATCAATACTTGATTCGATAATTAGGTTATATCGCATACAACCAATCGATACATTCATCGCGAGAATAGAATACGGTATCACATACACGCATTGTTCTCGGTCCCGCACATATCTCATATGCGCTCCTATTTCGTTTCGCTTGAGCCAGGAAACCTCTGTGTAGGACTCTAAAAACTCGTCAATACGCCGGCAGCAGGTGATGATCATATCAAACACCCGCAAGCCGCAAGCGGTCTGCTAAACGTAACGGCCACCCGGGTATTGAGCGATCAGAAGATCGACGAGCAAGCCTGCTCACACTCCGGTGAATCCAACCAGTAACACTACCGTACAGTCCGGTCTCGTCGTCTGATATGTCGCATATCTCGCCTAGGGGTGGTAAACGTCAGACCCCAATAGCTCGATAAGTCGTTTCGATATGAGGTCTATAATAATTCGAGATACTACTGGTAACACTTACCAGTAAATCTCAGCAACCTGGCCAGGGATTTCCTGTTATAGCCAATCGAACACAGCGCAACATCAACTCCCTATACCGGGAGTGACGAATCCCCTCCTATCGCTCATTGCCTCCATGTGACTCGGGACTGTACCCAAAAACCACCGTTTTGCATGCCCTCTTGGACGTGGTAAGATGGAAATCAAAGCACAGTGGGAACCACACAAGACTCTATGATGATCTCGGGTCAACAGACTACTCTGTACCAGTGTCACCAGAGAACTGCCATCTGACGTAAGGTATAATACCATCTGGGAGTTCTCGGCGAGTCCGTCCAGTGTACCCAGTCTCCACTGAGCACCCGTATATCATCTCTGATGTCAAACACCGATGGATATGGGATCATCCATCGCCCATCTGTATGGGTCGAGAAGGTATACGCTAGTCTACTCTGGTATATCGATGCCCCGTCTCGATACACCCACGACTAGGGACTTTCAAGGATGTACTTATGGACTACCATGTCCCCACTAGTATGATCCGCATCATAGTCCAGGTAGTCAAGTACACATCCTAAGGGCTTTACCAACATGTAATAGAGAGACAATCAGTATACACGTTAAGGTAAAGTGTAACCAGATAGCATACTATCATGTCGAGCAAGAAAGTCCTTCCTATATACGTCCTAGCATCCACTATAATATACATCCTATGTACAGTAATGGCCTCTAGGGCATACATATAACTAACAATCTCCCACTTGCACTAGGGCCATCTGTAGCAGTGGTTGTAGTATCTCATACTCAACCATCCCATGAAAGTCTCTCTCTAGGAATATGCCTTCGTGAGTGGATCCGCCGTGTTGTCCTCTGAGTCTACTCTCCTAACCTTGATCCCTTAGAGATCAACCATCTCCATGATCAAGTGATACTGCCTTAGAATATGTCTAGATCACTGATGGGACCTACATTCCTTGGCATAAGCCACAATTCCATTGTCACACAATGGGTGGAACATAGTTCATCTCATGAAACAATATACACCCAAACAGCCTCTTTGGTAGCATCTTAAGTAGCGATGTATCCAGCCTTTATCGTCTAGTATGCCACGGTATCTAGCTTGGAACTCTTCCAACATACCGTCCCTTTACTGAGGGTAAAGACAAGGCCTGCGACTGACATTCAGTCGTCTTTATCACCCTGGAACACTTCCAGTGATTCTCCCCAGGATCAATTGATATCATCTCACTACAACTAGTGAGAATCCTAACATCCAATTAGATCTATCTCATAGATCCAAAATCCAGGATTTAGTAAGCATCAGTTTGATCCTATATGGAGAATCATTATGATAAGCGTAGATTGATCGAGCGTAGCATAGGAAACTCCTTCCCTATCAAGAGTATGTCATCCACGTACTCTACGAGGATCGTCACCATACTCCCTACTACCTTTTTGTTTATACAAGGTTCATCTACCATTTTGATGATGTCAAACTCTTTGACTACCACATCAAAACAGATGTTCCAACTCCGCGATGCCTGCTTTATCGTATAAAGCATCTTGCACACGTTTCCGCTGCTCCCACTGTCTACGAGGCCCTCTGGCTGTGTACTTATAGACGCTCTCTTCCAAAACATCATTTAGAAAAGCAGTCATGACACCCAACCACCAGATATCGTAGTCATGGTATGTAGCCGTGACAAGTAGGATCTGGATGGACTTAAGCATAGCTATTGGAAAAGGTTTCATCATTATCCACGCCTGGTTGATGACGAAAACCTTTAACAAGTCTAGCTTTGAAAGTCTCAACTTTTCCATATACACCAAGTAATCTTCTCAAGATATACTTGCTCCTGATGGGGATTTAACCCTTCAGATATAGCAACCAAAGTCCATATTTTGTTGGTGTATAAGGATTCCATCTCAGATCACTAAACATCCAGCCATTCTTACAGAGTCTTACTCCTGATGGCCAGCTCGAAACTAGTTGGGTCATCATCTCATGATGCAATCCTCGCTCCCACTGTCATAGAGAAACCAAAGTAACTCTCAGGTGGGTGAGGAACCCTACTAGATCGGCGGAGAGGCTGAGGTTCGTTGGTTTCTACTGAATCCTTTGGTTCTATCAAATCATCAGTTGCAGTTTGTATAGCTGGAACCTTCCCAGTTCTACATTACAGGCTTTGCCTCGAGCTTGTCCGGATTTTGCTTTTAGACATGAGCCGGACAACCCCAAATCTTAACTAGCTTAAGACATGGGCTCTTCCCATACCATATCTCATATGGAGTGGTAGGCAACTGATTTGATTCGAACCGTATTCAATAGGTATGCATCTTCTCAAGCGCATAACTCCCAAAAAGGAAATAGGTAACTCAGTAGTACTCATCATAGAGCACACCATATCATATAGGGTGTGATTGCTCCGCCCCGATATACCATCGTGCTATGGTGTATTCGGAGGAGTAATGCCGAGAGAGAATCTCATTCTCCTTCAGAATAGTCCTGGAATTCCGTGCTCAAGTATTCTCCTCCTTGATCTCATCATAGGACATAATACTTATACCCGTATTTTGGTTCTCTACTTCTAACTTATATTCTGTGAATATCTCAAAAGGTTCGGACTTGTGTTCCAACAGGAACATATGTCTGAATCTTGAGAGATTATCAGAGAATATAATGAAGTATAAAGAACCAGTCTTGGTATGTGTAGACAGGGGACCTTACATACATCAACATGTATCAATCCCAAGAGTTCATTAACTCTTTCTCTGTTTCCAGTAAACGGAGCTATGGTCATCTTATCTCTGTGACATGACTGGCAAGTTTCACAAGATGTAAATTCAAACTAATTTAAATATGCATCTTTATGAAACTCTAGCTAGTCGGGTCACATTGACCTGACCTAGTCTACAATACCTCAAGAAGAATTCGTTCATTTCTGAACTCTTCCTCTTGTGTGTGTTCTGTATACTAAGAACTGTAGTTTGATTTAGAACATCAATGTTTTTAGATAACGTGCCTGAACCGATCAACTTTTGATATAGGAAATGTTCAAAACATTATCCAACAATACAAAATTGTATCCTTTCTTTACTAATAAAGAGACTGATATGATTTTGTATATCAGGTTCGGTATCTAATAACATTCATTCAGAATCAATGTATTGGTAATACAGGGTGACAGTGACCGACAGACTTGGCTGCAACTCTTGCCCCATTTTCTGCCTCATGAAACTTATCACCCGTTCTCAGTTTTTCTACCCTTTTGTAGCCCTATGTAACAGATTACATATCTGGGATCCTGATCCGGTATCATATACCCAGGATTCGAAGGATACTGAGAAACAGTTCTTTGTAATGAACACACCCGAAGATGATGCATTAGCATGCACTCTCTTCGTTTGGGCAGCACGGGAAATCTGGTATTCCCCAATTTCCTGCTCTGTCTTATAACTATTATAAGTTGGAGCGGGACCAACGTTCCCCAGCTCAGTATAACAAGCGGGTTCGGTCAATAATCCGTATTATTGTCTTGATTAAGGCGTGATATGGTCGCTACCAGGAGAGAGAGAGAAGAAAACACTCAGCGTGCGCTCTTGCAAGAATAGATTAGTTATGATTTTATCTAATCAGGATGGCTTCCACTGCTTTTTATCAAATCTTCCTTCAAACCCTAAAAGGAAAGACTAGCCGGGATTAATTACACACTACAAGTTCGCCAATCTTTCAGCCAGGCCAGTGTCGGTACTTTGAGGGAGGTCCCCCGTGATTTCGCACGAACCTAATTAATGTAAACCTCGTTTTCCCAGAGGCGTAACCCCGTTAACACCTTTCTAGACACCTACTTGATTGGCTAATTGTAATGTATAAAACTCTCCCAGGAGTAACTCTTACTCGCAGCCGGTATCGGGATCCAACTATCTCATAGAAGGTATGCAATCTCATTGCAAATTACAACACTTGAAATTCCCGATAACATTTTACCCCTAGCGTCCTATGACCTTGATGCAGGCCAACAAACCATAGTGCGCTAGTCAAGTTCAACCCGTCATTTCCTGATTGAATTAAACCCACCCGCACGACCCTTGACGCAGGCCAACAAAGTCGCACGACTACAATAATCCAATCTGCATCATATGCATAAGCAGATAAATACTAGTTAGCTACCGCACACTACGCCTTGACGTAGGCCAACAAACGTAGCACGAATACTAACTACCACTTATCTGAAATGACGGAGGGCTACGACAGGTTTTTCTGAAAACCTATTGCGTATTGAACTTGATATCGTTGTAGGATCGAATAAATTTTGAAATGGAGTGTTTTTGAGGCTTTTCTAGTTTTGCTAAAGGAGTCACTCCCGGTGAAGGGATCGTCGGTCCTTTCCTCGTCGAATGAGGTGCGGGATATATCATATATATCACTGTGCAAAGCAGAACTCTTAAAAGCTATCAAAAGATAAACCGAGTGTGTAGCATCTGCCAGTTATTGCTAAAGGAGTCACTCCCGGTGAAGGGATCTCGGTCCTTTCCTTATCGAATGAGGTGCGGGATATATCATATACATGCAAAGCAAGAACTGTAGCTACCTGTTTTATTTTGAAATTCGATTCTAAAACATCTTAGGTTTCTTTTATTTCATTAATCTCATTAATGAATTCCCATCATTTATGTACCTAAACATCACAGATAGATATGACGTACACTTATGCCATCCGCATTCTCCTCGATGTCCCCTCGTGCACCGTTAGGTTAGGTAACTAACGACAGAGCAGGGCAGGGCTAGCGCGGGTGTAAAACATAAGTAACGTCTATATAATATATCATATATACTATATACTATATCCATCACAGAAACACATCAGAGATATTGCAGCAGAAGAAACATATGAAATATTGGATATACTAGGATGTCCGTGTTTTCAATATGAGCCAGTATAAAACACGGATTCCACGGTCGTGATGAATAGCCAATCCCACACCCCTAGACCCCTACGAGAGCGGCAAGCAACCCTACCATTTCTAGAGTTAGGAGACCCGGACTCGACTCCTCGAGTTGGTCTCCCACTGGACTCCAGAACCCGGTTACTTGTGCCCTCCTCCTTGGGTCTATCCTAGTGCGGAAAAGTAAATAATATACAAACGGTGACTACTTCCGCAACCTGGAAGCGCCCCAATAAAAAGAATATTACATACAAGTTTTTACATGAATGAAAATGAAAAACACTCTTCTCACATAAAAACCCCCGGCTATTCAAACACGACGATCCAATATAACATATCCAGCAACACATAACATCACATGTCATCAACGTAAGTAAATATGCGCATCCCAATTGTCGTTGACATATAGCAACGAAACCGGCGATATCACATATTACACTTACGGTCACAGAAAAGAAAGTGTAAAACTACAACAGTTGGAATCCGCAACCACCTCAGACATCGCATGCCTGACCAAATGAATTACTTAGACATCACATGCCTAACAATTATAAACCCCGCATTTTAGTCTCATTATCGAAAACACTTTTCAATATCGAGTCGGGCAATTCAACAAGATTCCCGACATTCAGATTGAATGCTCGTCACAAACTTTAGTAGACGGCTGCACCCCCGATACCGTCGACGAAGTGCACCAAGGCGGAACACCGCTGCCGCGAGCACCCGGACGGATGCTTTCGGCGACGGGGTTCTCCTACAGTCACTTGGTCGGGGCTATGGGGTGTAGCTGTCTATTAAGTTTACCCGGCGAGTATCCGCATACGCTACATGATTGCGACGGACTTTTGATCACATCAAAATTCCGTGGCAACCGATCAAGTGAGACTAAACTGCTATGTTTATAACATTCATTCAGTTATCACATAACTTTTGTGAATTCCAATTATTGTATCCCATTCCAGATAAACAGAAAATGTTAAACTTTTCGATCGAACAGTCAAACACCCAAGTTTTCCCGATACAGCTCAACACATGAAATAAGTCTAACAACATTCAGTTCGTGCCTCAGTACCAACGGTCCAGCCGTAGAAGGGTCAAGCCAACGCCTCACATGTGGCACGCCGTACTGCCCCAAACCCGAAGGTTCAAAGGGCAGTTCAAGACGGTCACATAATCGAGTTAAGGTTTGTTGTCTTCTAGAGGGTCCATCGAGTTACTTGCACTACTTAGAACGTCGTTAAACTACGGAAAAATCCAACACTTGGAAATTTTCCGACAGGGGAAAAAGTGGGTATTTATATCTGGTCGAACTTTTTAACATATTCTAAAACTTATGCGGAAAGCCACACAGACAAAATTTGATAATCCGATTAAACATTCGAATCCCCAAAACAACCCAGAAAAATTCAACTCTTGAAAAAATATTAAAAATTCCTAGAAAAATCACCACTGGATACTAAGAATTACTGTGCAAAATGATTTAAATACAGTGGCCGTACGGCCGCGGAACCGCCGCATGAGCCCTGCTCATGCCGCGGAACCGCGGTGGGAAAGTTGAATTGGGCCGCCGAATTTCACAGTAACTCTTAGATATTCCTGATGTGTTTTCTGCATATTTTTAATATGGAAAAATCCCAGAATTTGGAAAACGTCCAGAGAGCTATTTTGGGTTCTAGTTTTCGGTTCGATCGGACTTCAAACTCCGTCTAGACTTCGCCTAAGGCTCTAGCTTGGCTCTGATACCAGTGAAAGGTTCCTAGGCACCCTAGTGAGGTCTCACAAGGCATCGACCATGCCAACTTCAAAAATACGGTGCCGAGAAACCCTAGACTACGGATCGTTAGCTAGATGTCTAGGTGAAAATGAAATCTAGTTAACAACTTAACAAAAAGGAAACGGAAATACAACCTTTGTAGATCCGATGCTCTACCTCCATAGCTCCGCAACGAAGTCCCCTCGCTGTCCAAATGAATTCCCGGGCTCTAGCGTCGGCTTCGTCGGAGAAATGGCGAGCTAGGTCGTCGATGTCCATGCCGAAGATGATCTACGTCGAGGCATCGCTAGATCAAGCTCCAACTTCACCAAGTCAAGAAACTTGTGAAGAAAACACACTCTACTACTTGGCAAGAGGTAGAGGATGAAGAAATAGGAAGTGGGTAGACTTTAGAATTGGATTTCTCACTTGTTTCATCAATCCACCATTAATGAAGAAAGCTTTCTTCTTTTAAGATGAAGAAGATGAAGATGAATATTCTTATGATAAGTTATTCCAAAATAGAAAATAAAAGGAATGCTTATCATAATCTAACCATGGTAAAGTGTAGAGAATCAACTAGGGTTGAGTAGAGTGGTTAGTGTTAAGCATGAGACAAAATGGTGACTAAGTCAAAGCTTCATGAAGCTTCAACATGCAAGTCCAAAATTAGCCACCATTTCATTTCTTTATGCTTAATATTTTTCCAAAATAAATAAACAAATAAATAAATGAATAAATAAACAATGGATAAAACAAAACCCTAATTTCCAACTTAACCATGGTTTAATTCTTTACACTTAACCAAAAAGCATGTATCATCAAACATGATACAATCATGTGTACAAAAGTATATCACATATACAATGTGCACAAACCAAGTGAGAAAATCCGTTTAAAGTGAACCAATACTAGTTAGTGCAAAGTAATATATCAAATATATAATTATGCATTAAATCATTAAATCAACACTTGATTCAATGATCCGGTCATGTCGCACACAACCGACTAGTATTCAATGTATCGGCTTATCGAATCAATACTTGATTCGATAATTAGGTTATATCGCATAAAACCAATCGATACATTCATCGCGAGAATAGAATACGGTATCACATACACGCATTATTCTCGGTCCCGCACATATCTCATATGCGCTCCTATTTCGTTTCGCTTGAGCCAGGAAACCTCTGTGTAGGACTCTAAACACTCGTCAATACGCCGGCAGCAGGTGATGATCATATCAAACACCCGCAAGCCGCAAGCGGTCTGCTAAACGTAACGGCCACCCGGGTATTGAGCGATCAGAAGATCGACGAGCAAGCCCGCTCACACTCCAGTGAATCCAACCAGTAACACTACCGTACAGTCCGGTCTCGTCGTCTGATATGTCGCATATCTCGCCTAGGGGTGGTAAACGTCAGACCCCAATAGCTCGATAAGCCGTGTCGATATGAGGTCTATAACAATTCGAGAAACTACTGGTAACACTTACCAGTAAATCTCAGCAACCCTGGCCAGGGATTTCCTGTTATAGCCAATCGAACACAGCGCAACATCAACTCCCTATACCGGGAGAGACGAATCCCCTCCTATCGCTCATTGCCTCCATGTGACTCAGGACTGTACGCAAAAACCACCGTTTTGCACGCCCTCTTGGACGTGGTAAGATGGAAATCAAAGCACAGTGGGAACCACACAAGACTCTATGACGATCTCGGGTCAACAGACTACTCTGTACCAGTGTCACCAGAGAACTGCCATCTGACGTAAGGTATAATACCATCTGGGAGTTCTCGGCGAGTCCGTCCAGTGTACCCAGTCTCCACTGAGCACCCGTATATCATCTCTGATATCAAACACCGATGGATATGGGATCATCCATCGCCCATCTGTATGGGTCGAGAAGGTATACGCTAGTCTACTCTGGTATATCGATGCCCCGTCTCGATACACCCACGACTAGGGACTTTCAAGGATGTACTTATGGACTACCATGTCCCCACTAGTATGATCCGCATCATAGTCCAGGTAGTCTAGTACACATCCTAAGGGCTTTACCAACATGTAATAGAGAGACAATCAGTATACACGTTAAGGTAAAGTGTAACCAGATAGCATACTATCATGTCGAGCAAGAAAGTCCTTCCTATATACTTCCCAGCATCCACTACAATATACATCCTATGTACAGTAATGGCCTCTAGGGCATACATATAACTAACAATTGATACCGACGCTATGCTTTGGGCTACTTGTCACGGATATTAAGTTCCACGTCATAGAAGCTAAGATATGCTATAATGCTCTGCTCGGTCGACCATGGTTACACGAGTATAATATCATCCCTTCTACACAGCATCAGTGTATGAAATATTTTAAGGATGGTCTCGAGTATACCGTGACGGGAGAACTGAACCCGTTCTCTGTGAACGAGGTCCGCAAATATGAAGATTCCAAATACTTTTTACCGGATTTCGAAGACACGGAGAGGTGTCACAAGCCAGAGAATAAGGCTAACGCCACCATCCCTGTCTTCGGTAGTGATACCGAGGAGGAAGAGGTGATGATTTATTCGGGTCCACCCCAACACAACAAGCCGGGACCATCTGCTCCTACGTTGATCTTTGGTAGTGACTCGGAAGATGAGGTCCATGCTGTGTTCTCTGCTCGGCCTTCAATACAAACGTCCGCTAACGAAGAGCAAAGTCTGCAAGTCGCCATGGTTCCACTTAAACACCATAAAGAACTGGATGCACTTGATATCTACAGTGTAGAGGAGCTTCGGACGTTCTATATCCCTCCCAGGCGAGAAGGCGAAAAAGCAATTCTATTCTACCGCTTTGAGGAAACCAAAGTGGAGAAAGAAATCTGGCACGGTATGGATCCTACGCTTGACAGGCTTCAGCCCATCCGTCTGCCTCGATATTATACAGAAGGCTTGAAGTGGTTGCTGAAGCGCCAGGGGATATCCTTCAAACAGACCGCTCTAAAAGCCAAATTCTATGACAGGGTCTGGAACGTTCCCGAAACTCAGCACAATTTGCCTAATGGGAGAATGGAAACAATCGGGCTTGGATACATCCGGTCAAAGAAACGAGAGCTACTCTACGGTTGCTACGTCGTGCATGACTTCGATGAAGAAGCGGATGCTCAATGGGAAGATGCTAATCCTAAACCCGTAAAAGTTCCTGATGCAAAAGTGCCTAGTCCGTCGTTCGAAGAACAAATGGACAAGCTTATAAGGGAAGCTGGACAAAAAGTCAGAGACGATCACAACCATGAGATGGCCATTTATGAGAAAGCCAAAACGCAACGCCTCCTCCAACAGACTGTGAAAGATGAAAATGCCGCTCCCTGTCAATCTGTTATAAAAAAGACACGACGCAGAGGCAGAAATAAGTCTAAAGGCGAAAAAAGCGCTCAACAACAACAAAGCGGGACTAAGAAGCCACGCAACCGAGAATCGAGCGGTTCCGATCTATCCCTTATGAGGAAAATGGGTCGGGCATATTCTTTTCCTCGGGACAAGACGAAGAAAATACTTGACCTTGCTCTAAAATATCAGATGCTTACACTGCCGGAGTCTAAAAATCCCGAACAAGCAAGCGAAGTCTTTCACCCGGACTATTGCCCTTATCACCGAGTGATAGGGCACCCTCTCGAGGACTGCTTCACCTTCAAGAATTGGGTTGAAGATTAGTATCAGCTTGGCAAGTTCGCTCTGTCTGACAACCGGAGGGTAACGCCGCCACAGAAGCACGAACCCGAAGCCACGAGAGCAGAACCAGCTCCACATTGGGCTTGGAAGAGAATTCGTACTTGTCACATGATAACAATATCAAAAGAAGAGCCCAAGAACATGAATGACCTTCCCTGGTGCTTCGAAAACAGGGACGATGAGGTGATCTCAGAACTTCCGCCAGCACCGAAAGAGCTGGAGGATGAAATACATACCACTGCGGATAACCTCAAGAAAATTAAGTTGAGGACGGCGAATGACCCATGACCGACATTCATTAGCGAGCTGCTGTCTGAAGAGAGGGTGGCTTCATTAAAAGACCTGCTTATGCAGCATAAAGATTGCTTCGCATGGAACTATTCCGAAATGCCAGGACAAGATCCAGAAATTGCTGTGCATAAATTGGCGATATCCTCGGACGTCAAGCCAGTCAAACAGGCACCGAGAAGAATATGGCTCGAGCTTGAGATGAGCATCAACGCCGAGGTCAAGAAGCTGATCGACTCTGGTTTTATCCAAGAGGTCCAGTATCCTGAGTGGATCGCCAATATCGTCCCGGTGATGAAGAAAAATGGGACAGTGCGCATATGCGTAGACTTCCCGGATCTCAATAAAGCCTGTCCGAAGGACGATTTCCCAGTGCCAGTCACCGAACTGATGATAGACAATACGTCCACTCATGAGGTTTTCTCCTTCATGGACGGCTCATCCGGGTATAATCAAATAAAGATGCATCTCGAAGACCAGAAGCACACCGCCTTCAGGACCCCTTTGGGTATATTCTGCTACAAGGTGATGCCCTTCGGTTTAAAGAATGCCGGTGCCACCTATCAGAGAGCCATGACGAAGATCTTTAATGACCTTATACACGAAATCTTCGAATACTATATCGACGATCTCGTGGTTAAAAGCAAATCATACGAGGAACATCTCGAGCATCTGAAGACCGCATTTCAATGCCTTCGACAATACAACTTGAAGATGAACCCTCTCAAGTGTGCATTCAGAGTTTCCTCGGGCAAATTCCTGGGATTCATCGTCCGACACCGAGGTATTGAGATAGATTCATCAAAGATTAAGGCGATCATGGAATGCCTCCGCTAAGGACTCTTAAACAGCTGCGGTCTCTCCAAGGAAAGCTCGCGTATATACGGCGATTTATAGCCAACCTTTCAGGCAAATGCCGTCCTTACAGCCACTTGATGAAGAAGGGAACCCCGTTCATCTGGGACCAAAAATGCCAAAGCTCGCTAGACGAGATCAAGCAATACCTGCAGAACCCGCCAGTATTGGCTGCTCCAGTCAAGGGAAAGCCCTTAATCCTTTATACAACCGCCCTCGAAGGTTCCTTAGGTGCATTATGGGCACAAGAGAACGATCAAGGGAAAGAAAGAGCACTCTACTACTTAAGTCGAGTTCTACTGGGGGCAGAAAGCAACTACTCCCCTATTGAAAAACACTGCCTGGCGTTGATCTTCGCGATAACAAAGCTCAGGCACTATGCGTTGGCGCATGAAATCCGTCTCATTTCGAAGGTGGACCCTCTTAAATATTTGATGTCGAAGGCCATATTGACAGGTCGACTCGCTAAATGGGCCCTGCTCTTGATAGAGTTCTCGATAACCTATCAGCCTCTCAAGGCAGTGAAAGGCCAGGCCATTGCCGACTTCCACGCTGAACATCCAATACCTGCCGATTCTCCTCTGAATTGCGATCTGCCAGACGAACATGCGTTTGATGCGATCGACGGTGGCGATACCCGTTGGGAGCTTTATTTCGATGGAGCATCTTCCGTGAAGAAGCGCAAACAAAGTACCCCTATAATCAAATCGGGGGTAGGACTCATCTTTGTAACTCCACAAGGAGGGATAATGCGCTTTGCTTTCTCCCTAACAGAGCCGAGGACAAACAATGAAGCCAAATACGAAGCTTTAATAGCAGGCATTGAGATCGCCATTGACATGGGAATTGAAAACCTCCTCATATACGGAGACTCCCAACTGGTCGTTAGTCAAGTGTACGGCGACTTCCAAACGTGCAAACCAGAGTTGGTAAAGTACGGCGAGAAGGTGCAGCAGCTGTTGACCCAAATCCCTTCCTATACTTTGGAAAACATACCGCGTGCGGAAAAAAGCAAAGCGGACGCGTTGGCCAAGCTCGCTAAGGAACTGGCTGACGAGAATCTCGATGACATTAGAATTGTGGTACAAAGCCGTCGGGTGCTCGCCCCAACGGAAATATCTCCGGAATCATCCGAAGAAAAGGGAGCGACTGAGCAGACGACCCTGCAAATAAAGGATCGGGAAAATACTGATGATTGGAGAGAAGTCTTTATAGACTACTTCAAATACCGTCGAACGCCCGAAGACGCGTCCTCGAGACATCAACTTATGAAACGAGCTCTGTCTTTCGCCTTCGTCAATGATACTCTGTACAAGAGGTCATTTGAATCTTTGTGGCTAAGATGTCTGGGACCTGACGAAGCGAAAAGAGTCCTTCAGGAAGTTCATGACGAACTCTGCGGTTCTCACCAAGCAGGCCCAAAGATGAAGTTGAAGATCAAACGGATGGGCTACTACTGGCCCACGATGATTCAAGACTGCCTTGAGTATGCGAAGCAATGCCACTCATGCCAAATTCATGGGGACTTCATCCACAAGTATCCAAATCCACTCCATCCAACGGTGGCTAGCTGGCCATTCGAAATGTGGGGAACTGACATAGTCGGCCCCATCGAACCAGCATCGTTCAGGGGACATCGTTTCATCCTGGTGACGACTGACTACTTCTCCAAATGGGCAGAAGCGGTACCGTTAAGAGAAGTGAAGACGGAGAATATCCTCCATTTCTTCAAGACACACGTCATATATCGGTTTGGAACTCCGTGATGGATCATCTCTGATAACGGGCCAGCTTACAGAAGCCACAAGATCAGTCGCTTCACGCAACAACACAATATAGACTGGAGATATTCCTCGGTTTATAATCCGCGAGCTAACGGTCTAGCTGAGGCCTTCAACAAGACCTTGACAAAGATCATGAAGAAGACGGTGTCCCGAAATAAGAAGGACTGGCACGAGAGACTGCAAGAAGCTCTCTGGGCGTATCGAACTACATTCAAGACAGCCACGAACACAACGCCATATGCGTTGGTATTCGGTACAGAAGCAGTACTCCCCCTCGAGATAGAATTACCCTCTCTATGAGTGGCAGTCCACTACGAGCTGACGAACGAAGAAAATGCTCACCTTCGGCTTGAGGAACTTGATGCTCTTAATGAAACCCGGCTCATAGCGCAACAAAATCTAGAGGCCTATAAAGCAAAGATGACATGCTCATATGAAAGATTGACCCGGCCGAGGGCATTCCACGAGGGCGAACTCGTACTAGTGGTCAAAAGACCTATGATCCCCAATCGCGCCAAGCGGGGAAAATTCGAGCCAAACTATGAAGGCCCGTACATCATAGACAAGGTCTACCAAGGTGGAGCCTATCTACTCATGGATATGCATGGTGAAAGGCCTTACAGGCCAATAAATGGTCGATTCCTAAAGAAATACTACGCTTAGCGAGTTACTGCCTAGGTCAATGATAGATGACGACGACTATGTCCGCTCGCTATCTTCCTAAACTCAAACTCTATAAGCAGTAGCCGGCCTTCTCCTGACCGGACCAAAACGTCTTTAAACTAATGACGGACCCAAACGTCCTTAAAATACTACCGCAGCATCCTTAGGCTGACGAGATGAATAAAAAATATATATATATAAAAATATATATAAAAAATAATAATAAACGGTATGTCCATAAGCAAAATGGGCACGGATGAAAACCCGAAAGGGCTCCGTGAGTAAAAACAGCAAGGCTACCGGCGGGTGTTCGTGAAAACCCGAAAGGGCGCGACCTCGTAAAAAAAAGAAGAAAATAAAAAGAATAAAAAAACGGTATGTCCAGAAGCAAAAATGGCACGGATGAAAACCCGAAAGGGCTCTGTGAGTAAAAACAGCAGGGCTACCGGCGAGTGTTCGTGAAAACCCGAAAGGGCGCGACCTCGTAAAAAAAAGAGAATAAAAAGGATATAAAAAAAACGGTATGTCCATAAGCAAAATGGGCACGGATGAAAACCCTAAAGGGCTTCGTGAGTAAAAACAGCAGGACTACCAGCGAGTGTTTGTGAAAACCCGAAAGGGCGCAACCTCGTTAAAGGACACTTACAAGGTCATCTCGACCTTGTAAGGAGAAACCACCCGCGTGAGATCCTTACGACTCACAAGAGAGCAACACACTTAGGGATCCCCACGATTCCTATGGAGAAAATACACTTGCGAGATCCTCACGACTCGTAAGGAGAACTCTCTTATGAGACCCCCACGGCTCATAAGATTTGAAAGTCTTAAGTTACGGAGACCTAAACCTGTGCTTAAGCAAACCCCCCACAACCTGCGATATGTAAGTCGATGTAGAACACCCCAATACTTGTGGGGAGGCGGAATTTTCAAAAACGAACTAGTTTAGTGAACAAACATCGACTAACCGCTTGAATCGAAGCTAAACGATAACTAACAACAAACATATAGTTTCTATACTACTATGTTTAGGGATTATACCTAACGAATCGTGTCCTTCGTCTTTACGAACTCCTCGTTCTCCTCGGCTTTCTCGAAGTAGTAGACGATCCACCCGAGAGCTTTACTCCAAGCTTAGCCTCTAAACTTGAGGCAACTAAACTTCTCTAAGTGCTAATCAAAGAAGCTAGGTGTAATATAGAGAGGGTTATGGATTAATTAGTCTTACTAATCCTTGTACTCAACTCATGAGAGGGGAGGATTAGTCTTTGAAGAGGGAGAGCTTGAGGAGAGAGAAGATGATAAAGATAATGATATGAGAATAGTGAGAGAAGATGATATATATCAAGCATTTCTTTTTATCAAGAAAAGAATAAATAACAATTTAACAACCATGCTTGATAATATCTAGTGATGATTCATTATAATGACAAAAGACATTTATGAATCATCTAGGTGACTCACTAATCACAATCATTCTATATGCCACCTTAACCTCCTTAGTCACCACCTTCTAGAAGCTTCTCGCACAATTACGAGAACGCCCCTCCTTTCCGCAAAAATACGGAAAAACTTTAGACTGGTAAAATCCAATAACCGGATACCAGTAACTGGCTTAAACCAAAGCCGACTGGTAAAAACTGTCCGAAAGTCGTACGTGCGTAAACACACGTATGCGTCCGAACCCTTGTCGTAAAACCATACGACCTCTATATCGTTTCGCCTGGAGTAGGGAAACTCTCTGTGTGGGACTCTAGAGACTCGACTACTACGCTGGCAGTGGGTTTAACCACAGACCGCAAGCGGCACTAGCTGTACGTAACGGTCCCCAGGTAGATGTCGATAAGAAGGCCGATGAGGGAACCCATCCGAACTCCTACTGAGTCTGATGTGACAATCTCCATACAGTCCGGTCTGTTCGTCTTAGACTATCGCATGTCCGGCCTAGGGGGCGGCAAGCGTCAGTCCCCTAATAGCGGTATAAGTCGTGTCGGAGGGAAGCCCATTACACCCTGAGAAACTACTGGAACCTACCAGCAAATCTCGCTTGCCCTGGCCAGAGACTTTGCGTAATGGCTCTCTGACACAGCGCGATATCAACTCCCAATACCGGGAGAGACGAATCCTGTCTAACCGCCACTGCCTCCAAGTGCTCGGGACTGCACCCAACTGCTACCTGTTTGCACGACTCCTTTGAGCCGTGGTAGGGTAGCAATCTAAGAACAGTGGGACACACTCGAGGTGAAGTAGCAGTGTCAAGTCTGCGGACTATGCTGTACTCATGTCACCTGGGAACTGTTCACTGACGACTGGTATAAAACCAACCAACAGTTCCCTGTGAGTCCTGCCCGGTGTATCCGTAACCTAACGAGCACCTGCATACTATCTCCAGTACGATGTACTGATGGCTGTGGGACAGACCATCTCCCCAACTGGGATGAGAAGCGTACACACTAGTCTACTCCGGAGTATTGATGCTCTGTCTCGATAATCCAACAACTAGGGACCTGAATAAGGATGTGCTTGTAGACTACCCAGCCCCCACTAGTGTGACTGCCATCACAACACTGGTAGTCAAGCAAGATCCTAAGAGCTCTATCAATACGTATACTCACACATTAAGATAGAGAAAACCAAGTAGCATACTACCATGTTTAGCAAGACTGTTATATATATGTGAATATCCCAAGCTTCCATTAAGTAATATACAAACTAGTATGATACAGTAATGGCCTTCTAGGGCATAAACACTAACACGATATGGCCATACAAGTGGCTCAATACTGACCCTTGTATACAATCCACGGGCGCGAATAAACGTTTCCCTAACCAAGTCCCATCCGTGACTGGGGATATGTACGGATGATGAACAACCCTTGTAGGTCCTCTCGATTTACAAGGAGAAAACCCTCTTGTAGGATCCTTACGACTTACAGAGGATCATACACTTAGGAATCTTCACGATTCCTAAGGAGAAAATACACCTACAAGATCCTCACGACTTGTAGGGAGAAATACCTTTGTGAGACCCTTACGGCTCATGAAGTTAAAAGCCTTAGTCGACAGGACCTTAACCCTGTTCGCTAAGCCACCTTTGTTCGACATCGACAGAGGCAAATGATGATTCGCTCCTGGCAATATCCCAGTTGTAGCGGTGCTAATGCCGAAATCGGTGTCTAATTTCAGGTTTACAGTGAAAAGCCAGCAAGCCGCACATACATACGAAATAGCCAAAATGATAGGGCGGCTTGCAATAAAAAGCAGCAAGTAAAGACGTATGCATACAAAATAACCGAAATGATTGGGCAACTCGCAATAAAAAGCAATGGGTAAAAATAAAATAAATAGCCGAAATGATTGGGCACCGCGAAAAATAGCCGAAATGATTGGACAATCGTGACCTTCACGATATAAAAGCTGAAATGATAGAGCATTGCGGAAATAAAACAATAAAAATGAATGAAACTTTTGCCCTACAGTTGAGATCACATCGATCCCTGTATACAATCCAAGGGCACAAACAAAGAGAGAACCATACCTTTCCAACAGGCTCCGCCAAAAAGCTAAGCCAAATCTCGACGGTTCACCAACATTCTGGAGACAACCGCTACATTCGTCTCAATGCAGCAGACGCAGTGCCAGCAAACGAAGCGAAAATCAAATTCATAGCTTCACGGTCTTGACGGTAACTGTTGAAGTCAAAATTTGCACCCCGGTTGACCAAGTCAAAGTCAAGGTATCCCCAAGCTAGGTGGGCCCAAGCCCAAACAAGTGGGCCAATGCCCAGGTCGAGCCCGAACACGAAGCGTCCAGCCGTCCGCCATGCCAAAAAAAAAATCATGTAATAAATAATTTTTATGTAATTTTTTATACATGAATGTATGAAAAATGGGCATAAAGCCAGTATTTTGTAAGCCCATGGCTTATGTGCAAAAATGAAATGGCACATGAGCCATGGGATGGCTAAAATTCCATTTTTGTAAAGCCCAAGAGGCTATGAATGTATGCAAAATGGGCATAAAGCCAATATTTTGTAAGCCCATGGATTATGTGCAAAAATGAAATAGCACATGAGCCATGGGATGGCTAAAATGCCATTTTTGTGAAGCCCAAGGGGCTATATGTAAATATGTAAGCCTATAAAAGGCAACATGATGATGAATAAAGCAACACTTTTCATTCCCCCAAAAACTAGGGTTCTTTGTGTCTCCTGATCCTTCTCCAAGGTCCTAAACCTTCTCATTTCTCTTGAATTAAATCAAGAGTTTTACTCTTTCTTTTCCAAAACTAAGGAGTTTTCCACCACAAAACCCATAAAGGGGAACTCAGATCTCCCATCAGATCTCAAAAAGGAGAGATTTTAAGATCTCACATCTCTTGATCTTCAAGATCCAGCCAAACAACAGGAGGAAGAAGAAGAACCCCTTCCATTAACCCCAAAAACACTCTCAGGAGTCCAACTCCTCTCTGATTTCTCTTTCGAGAAATCTTTTTTAGGCTAAAAGCCTCTTTTTCTCGCCGGCGCTCAAGCGCAGAGCGCCCGCGTGCCAACACGTGGCGCGCTTGCCCTCAACCGCTCAGCGCTCGAGCGCACAGCGCCCACGTGCCGACACGTGGCGCGCTTGCGCTCGAGCGCAAGTCGCCCCGGTGCCGACACGTGGCGCTTGCGCTCCAGCGTAAGCGCTCGAGCGCAAGTCGCCCCCGTACCGACACGTGGCGCCTTGCGCTCCAACGCAAGTCGCCCCCGTGCCGACACGTGGCGCGCTTGCGCTCAAGTGCAAATCGCCCTCATGCCGACATGTGGCGCACTTGCGCTCAAGCGCCCAGCGCTCAAGCGCAGAGCGCCCACATGCCGACACATGGCACTCTAACGCCTGAGCGCACAGCACCTAGGCGCACAGCGCCCAAGGTGCTGCCCCACACATCCCTTGGATGCCTTTTCCCCCCATTTTTATGTACATACATATACATATACATATGTATACATATTTACACACACACATACTCCACGACACTGTCCCTATTAGAAAAAAATTTCTAACGGGGCGCTGCCCCGCACCCCGCATGGGGGCTGCTAGCCCCCTTGACCTCCAGCCCGCTATCCGGGTAGCGGGACCCCCGTAAAAACTCTGCGTGGCTCCCAATATATCCAAAACACCTTTTCAAAACACAACACACGCACACTGCACATTGAGTTCGCATGACCAGTTTAACCCGTTAATCGGAGGTTCCCTCGCTCCAAAGGCGAGGGGTAATTAACGGCAGCTTAGTCCACGGCTGCCGGAGATTCGGATCCCCACAATCATTAAACCCCGGCCTACCCTAGGCAAGGAGAATCTGTAGTATACGCCTGACAAGCGCGCGCGTATTCCCATCTCAATGGGGTGACGAAAAATACCCTACAGATTCTGGCACGCCCGGTGGGACGAATCTCTCCTCCCATATTTCAGGTTAAGCGTTCATGCGAACTCAATCAATATACATACCTGTATTTATACTAAAAATAATGCTTTTTCATGCAGATTTTTAAGCAATCACCTTCCGATGATGTCTTCGATGATGAACTCAGCTCCCATCTCCTACACGATGAGGATAGACTCTAGGACAGTCCTTCCGGCGAGTCTCGGGCGACAATGGGAGGAGCCGCTGCTACCATTCGGCTCTATTATGTTCATGCCAGTTGGCGCCATCCCAGCTCCTCAAGCCCCGGTGGCAGATAAATCGGTCTCGAAAGGCAGGAGACCAAATGTGGTGATCTCAAGGGCGCCCCAACCCAAACGCAAGTCGGTGTCTGAATGACTTTCCTTGTCCCCAGCTGGGGGCAAGGCCATCAACACCAACAAAGCGACAACGCGTCTTGAGCAATCTCCAGCGGCACCTCCGACAACTGCTCGATTGGGTGTCTTCTCAAGCCTCCCCATCACTCAGCCTATGGCGGCTCCCCGAAGAGCAGAAGCCTGCCAAGCGCTTAAGGCAGAGAAGCTGAGGCAGAAGCGGCTCAGATATAGAGCTAACAAAAAGGCTAGGGCTCTGGCCATGTTAAAATTTATGAATTTCCAAAGCTCAGACCGCTCAGCGAAATCAGCCACCAAAGACAAAGAGATGGCTGGGTATGTGTCACGTCCCGAAAGATGGAACATGACCGGCACTTAAACTACGAAACGTCTCGAGGCGTATGTAATCTAAGTAAGCCGAAAACCCAGAAATCCAAACCAAAAAAGGTAGTATAGTGAAGGAAACCAATTTAAAATAAGTAGTTTTAATAGTATAAGCCGAATTATGTGGGTTTCTAAAAACATCAAAAATTTACTGAAAATTTCGGCAGAGTCTCCTTTGTAAATACTGGCTCCCAAACGGGATACAACATGAATAGTATACGAAATCAAGAAAAAGGCATCCCCAAGCGGGAGCTAGCTCTTCGTCAATCGACGGTCACAACCACACAAGCAATATAATATACAACGCTAAGGGCGAGGATCAAAATTCAAAAGGAAACTTAAAAACCGCAAGAAAACCACAGAAATACAACGCGCGACTCTAAGGTCGAATGAATAAACATCATTGGTCTCTATCTCGATAAATACATGTTTGGTTGATGGAATTTACTAGATACAACGGAATAATATTATACAAGGTAATATGATGGGTACGATACAAGAAAAACCCACCTACTAGCAAGTCACCGGAATGAAACTGAGCCCGCAAAGCCGTAAAGAAACCTGTACGGCAAACCTGCAAGAAACTGGGGCACAACGGGGGTGAGTTGCCAACTCGTGAATAGAAAAACATCTACGCACAGAAATCGCATAAATAACGCAATCCTAGGTCAATGATCATATAATATCCTCAAAAATTTATATAACATGCAGCCTATAAAAAGGCTAGGGTAAATATCTAACCCGAGTGTAAACTCATGTGCCCGTGTCAGTGCCTCAGGTAGCAATATATCATATGAATGAGGTATGCATGCATGAAACAGAATACATGTAAATGAAGAAACTGTTTTCATAAATTAGTGAGATTTCCTTCGTATTTTTAAACTGAGGTATCATAAATGAAATCAGTATCAACAGTGTCTAGCATCGACACAAAACATAAATCTCAATGTCTCGAAATATCAATGTCTCAATCTCAATATCTAGGGCGCCGTCAGTCCAGACCGGCCCCTACCATCCATCTCAAGACCACGACGGTATCCTCCGGATATCCGACGCGTCGGGTAATATCACCGGTCGGTAGTGCTCCCCTGCCGGGCTCAACGTCAACACCACATTCATCTTGCCTCGGGGTACCGCACCGGGCCCACTATGTACCCGAAACGGTTCCTCCACTCCTCGAATCGGGTCTCGAAATCCATCAGCAAACTCATGGTGGACGACTCATACATTATAGGAAAACCGCACTTTTTATTTTAAAAGGGAAAAAGGTTTATTTATGTTTTTGCGGTTTTCCTCCAAATCCAAGAAATCTCATGAAATCCGAATCCAAGTCATCAATAGCATGTAAACAGTGAATATAGGCATGAGAATCCATGAATGCGACACAACAGTGAATAATAACATGCATGAAGTAGTATGCAATAACTACAATGTCTAACTAGCATATAAGACAAGTACACTAATATCATGTCTAAACTATTAGCTAACAACCTATGTCAAATGAAATAGTATTTTCTAAAGTGTTCGTGACATGTCAATTACCGATGAAGATGTGTGTGAGCCGGCAAGTAAGTGTACGTGGTACATACGCGTCATCGGTAATGGTGTTGGTGTCCTAACAACATGATATTAATAATGCAATAAGAAATTATAATATAAGTATGCGATGCGGAGCGAACAGTAAAAATGAGCGGGAGCTGAATACTAGACGCAACTAAAACTAATCTGCACTAATCTAATATAAGTCCTACAAATTGGTGCCTTTTGAAATAACACGAATCATGGGGTTTTGAAAATAGGGGCTACGGTGTTTTTAAGAAAAGATACGTTTTTGAAATATCCGTAGAATCCCTTGACCTGACTTTTAAAATACGCATGATTCGTAAGCTTTGAAATAGGTAAGAATCGAATCTAATCTAACAACTAAACTAAACTAAAGGGCTAAGCTAACAAGCTGGACTACAGGTAAGAAAACCGCCTATCATCTGAGTCAATACATATACATACCTGTATATGTATAGTCGGTGATCCCGCCTCAATAATATTATATCCATAATCAGACATCCCAAGTCCAGAGTGCGGATCAATCATCAAAATAGCTCGTACGTAAATCCGTCTACGGCATCCCCAAATCTGGGTACGGGTCAATATCACATTCATCATACTATTCATCTGGTATCTTCTTTATCAAACATCATGATCGGGGTACTGATCTACGTCTAGTACCATACTAATACCGCCTACGTATGCATGGACGTGTGTGAAACACTACGTCAAGGACCCGCTACAACGTCATGTCGTATCTAAGATACGAACCCTGCTATATCACCGATCTCACGGCCTCAAATCAAATCTCATCGACTCAGCTCAATCCCAAGTATCATCCTCAAATCAGTATGTGAACACATAGTCCCATACCCATGTGAACACATAACGATAAAGAATCCCATGAGCACATATCAATAGGAAAGTATGCAAGTATGTATGTGTGTATGTGTAGTGCAGCACTACCCTAGGGTTCGCAACACTAAAGTAGTCCAACACACCAATATCCATCCTAAGCATCGTTATTAATCCCAAATAACATATAATAATTGTTGGTGTGTATACGCATCCGTATACACCACCACGGACTGCGGGGGTGCTATACGCCATCCACCCGACTTCTTCCCGTAGATATAAATCTACTCACCTGGTCCTCGCTAGCCGGTGCCGATGTCGCCACGCGCTTGCTTGTCGTCTCGAAGTCTACTTGGGGGTACCTACATATCATAACGCACCATATCGCATTAAAACTAAATTCGAAATCGAAACGGCATACGAAAATCAAATCGGCACGCGTATCACGCATAGGTCCAAACCTATCGCCTACGCATGCAAAAATAGTCAAACCAACCCTCGATGTCGATGTACAAACGTCAAACCATCGAGAAAAATCCAATCACAATCATTTGCACATTCACGAACACTAATTTTAATATAAACTAGGTTAAAACTCACAAAAACCCCAATTTCACTTAAAAAGTCATTTTTCCGAAAATCTAGCAAGCACAAATCACCGTTTTTGTACAAAACATGATGTTTAAATGAAAGCAGCGGCCAATATATTTATTAAATATCTTAAATAAGTCATAGAAACAATTTCCGGAATTTAATCTCATTAAATTCCAAAAACCCTAATCTTCTAGTTTACAAAATACCCTTTTTAACAATTTCATAGCAAAAATGCACAAACTACAATTTAGATTGGATTTCCATGAACTAAAGTGTTAAACTACACTTAATAAAGTTAATAATATGATAAAAACCCTAACCATATTTTTAATCTCACATATAAATGCATTTCATAAAACCCTAGTTTGCACAAAAGCTTAATTTGGACATTTTTCAAGTAACAACTTGTAATATGCAACTAGATAAATTTTAACAAGTTTTCAAGATGTTAGCTCACATCACAAACCATACACAATCAAACACAACTCATTTCCACAACAAACCCTAACTTGAAATCTTAAATTATGCAATTAAACTCACATAAACCAAATTAACACTTAACTAAATTAGCTTTAAGAAATTAGTAACAAACTAAGCAAAAAGGTTTAGAATTATACCCAAAAACATTTGAAGATCCACAAGCATCCATGGCCCTCCAAAATGCTCTCTTTTCACAAAGATCCATGCTATACGGGCTAAGCTAAAATGGGTAGGAGTCGAATTTGGGTTTTAGGATTTTTTTTGATGGATTTGAGGCAATTTTTGATGAAGTTTGAAGAGAAAAGAGAAGGGAAATGGGGAGGGGCTGTTGCTGCTATAGGAGGGAGGGGGTCAGTTGAATGGGAGTGGGAGAGGAGAGAGAGGGAGGTAGAGAAAGTGGGGGTGAAAGTCAAGTTCAACCAAAGTCAAAAGTCCATCTCATTTATCCATTTTCTACACTTTTCTTTTCTTTTCTTTCTTTTGCAAACCAAGTGGGGACAAGAGAGGGGGCTGCTGAATTCAGCCAAGGGGAGAAGTGAATGGGGGTGTGTGGATGTGGGTACGGGTGCGGGGTGATGAAAAATGATAAATACAATACCCCAAACATCCATTTACGCTAAAAAAAAGCTTTTTTTTCTTCAATAATTTCTAAACCGTTTTGGCAAATAATTTCGTTCCGAAAACCACATGATAAATTTTTATTTAATATTTTATGATGTACAAAATTTGTTTCAACTCATTCCAATTTGTAATTTTCCCTAATTAAATGTTTTAGTGACGGCTTAAAATAATAATAAAATAATATTTTTTTCAGAAAATTTGAAATTTCACCAGCGGCTCAATAAACACCAAATAATAGCAATTACATAGCTAGAATATGTATATTTAATTTTTATAATAAGATATTTGCGTTTTGACTTTTTACAGAAAACCCCCTTATTTTACCGATTTTTTCGAAATTTCACCGAAACGATTTTCAAAACGTTACAATCTTCCCCCCTTAAAGAAATTCGGTCCCCGAATTTAAATTCAAACTCCCCCAAATACTAAAACATCTAAGAAAAACCATCAAGTCGTCGGGGCTCCTAAATTGTAAATACATAAAACAATTCGTAGCGCAGCGCATGCGCTTGAAAAATGAGTATATAACTCAAATCAAAACTCCGTCAAGCATCCCGCAATCATCGAAGTCATGGAGAAGACATCAATTCCAAATCTAAATCAAACCAATATGATATAACTCGAACTATACATGTAAACATCGAATCTATATCTGTAAGTATCTGAAGGAAATGCATGCCAAATCTCTTTAAGTCGCTGTGCAACGCGTATAACACTGCACAGTGGCGGACGTCTATCATAAGAAAATAACTATATACATATATACCTTTGTTTGAAATGTACGTTCCGCCGTTTTGGAAACAAATGAGAAGGGTCTCCTTGTTTTAAACATCTCGTGTCATATCAGACACGTAGGTAAATACTGAGGCTATAGCTCGCTTTTTGGAAATCCCTTCAATAACTATCAATGCGTGAAAAATATATTCAGGTATTGTCCTCTGACTAGTCCTGCTCAGTACGAAAATACATAGCAATATCATAAAAACGTACTGCTCTATACGAAATCAATCCCAAAATATGCACATGAATGCTACGTGCGTCTGGTACGCACGGAAATCAAAATCCATGAATGTGCCATACATGCGCACAGAAACAACATCTAAGTGCATCGGGTGTGCACGAAACATCTGTCGTAGGCAACATGTGTGCCTGACAGCAAAATCAGGTGCATCTATCGTGCACGAAATCATGAAATCCAATATCAAGCGCCGAACGTGCGCAAAATCAATCAGGTGCACAAAACAAATATCGGGTATCACAATCGAAATCGAAGTCCAGTGCATCTAAGTGCACAAAAGGCGTATCACTGCACTGCAAGCATATATAAACTATACCGAGTGCAGGAACGAAATCGTGTGCGTGCATACGCACAAAATCAATTCAAATGTCTAAAACCGTAAAATCACAAACATGTGAAACTAAAGCACGAAAACGATATCAAGTGCAACGACTGTGTGAAAATCGTAAATCCTCAATCATCAAAATCAAATCATACGAATAAATCACCCAAAACATCGTAATCAATAATGGCGGAATAGTACTGCTCAAGCGCATCCTTTAAGAATCTCGACCAACTATCGCTGTCACTAGTGGGACGTCTCGTCGATGATCATGAACTCTGTCCTGCTGGCGTGCGTAACCATGACCACTCCTGGGTCAAGGTCTTCACTGTGAATTACCAATCTTTCGGTCCATCGGCTCATCGGCCCTGTCATGTGTGCTAACGGGGACGATTCCGTTCTGGTACTTCTCTGGTCATCTCTTGGTCAATCCTCGCGACCACTCGTAAGACAGCATATCACTGGCGTCGGCCTCTGGCTCTCTGAATGTACGTGACACATCTGATCCTGGGTGCAAGTATCATTGCAACAGTGTCCTGGAAGGAATCCTGCTCACGGTCTCTTCCATGTCTTGTCTCTGCCAACTGTCCGGAAGTCATTATCCTTTTCTATATCTGCATCTTGCTCTGTAACGGCTGCATACCCATCGCGACTCTTTCTGGAAGGTATATCCAGTACTCTGCCTCGGCATGCGCATCGCATCTCTGATGTCGGCGGAGTGGAACGTCATCTCATCTAGATCTGGTACGAACCTCTTACTTCACTTTTCTCTAATGTCGTCTGCTTTGGACTCGTCTCTTCGCGGCTGCATGGACTGAGCTCCAACGACTATCCTCGTATCTGGAGTCTCCCAAGAATGCATCTCACCACCTAGCATCCGAATTAAGTCGAGCCATCCGATCGAGTCGTCAAAACCTCATAATCCCCCAAGAGCTCAACCTCTTGGACACATTTAATAGTATCGAGTACATACCACAGCATCGGTGGTCCAGCCATAGAAGGGCAAACCCAAGCCTCACTAATGGCGTCATAGAACTGCCGCAAACCCGAAGGTTCAAAGGTTTTCACACGGTCATTAAGTCGAGTTAGGGTTTCATTCTTCTAGAGGGACCATATAATTGCCTGCATGTCTTTCCGACTACTTTAAACTTGGAATAATAGGTTTCTGACATTCGATCGTCTCTGTCGACTCCCAACGTCTCCGCGTGAAGTTCTCTCTAGCTGGAATCAATCTATCTGATGACCTCGCATCGGGGTAGGCGAACGAACCACCTGTCCTAGTCATTCATCCTCGGGTGACAAGCGACCTTCTATCATCTATTCGTCCAACTCGCCCCGCAATAGCTCCAACATATGGGGCGATATCTCGTCGCTCGCAGCAACAACTGGCTCGATCGTCTGCACGCTGAATAGTGCCTCAATCATCAGGAGTAAGCAACACACCAACGGTCATCAAAATCTGGCTGGCCTCTATTATTGGCTCAATTCTCTAGTGTCGATCAGCACCTCCGAGTAACCTCATAAAGGTGATCCGCCAAACGCTCGTGGCGCGAAAACACCGTAAAAAGACACATCTCCGCAATCGTGTGTCGCCGGAATTTCGCCCTGGTCAGTCCTCGTTCGTGACGAGCTTGTGCTGACCGCAACTCTAGCCCTAGCTCTCCCTGTCCGTAACCATAGCAGCAAAACCAAACTGGTACTGATGAGGCTAGATCGGAATGAATATAATACTGAACAAGGAAATGTACATCCTAAGGCTTCATAAGTGGAGTGGCGTGTCGTAAATATGCCGCGGAACATACCAACGGTACGTCACTCTACTTTAGTCACCTATTCCATCAACCAAGGGTCATCCTACGCTCCGAAGGTTAAAACCTAACGCTCTGATACCAAATTTATCACGTCCCGAAAGATGGAACATGACCGGCACTTAAACTACGAAACGTCTCGAGGCGTACGTATTCTAAGTAAGCCGAAAACCCAGAAATCCAAACCAAAAAAGGTAGTAGAGTGAAGGAAACCAATTTAAAATAAGTAGTTTTAATAGCATAAGCCGAATTATGCGGGTTTCTAAAAACATCAAAAATTTACTGAAAATTTCGGCAGAGTCTCTTTTGTAAATACTGGCTCCCAAACGGGATACAACATGAATAGTATACGAAATCAAGAAAAAGGCATCCCCAAGCGGAAGCTAGCTCTTCGTCAATCGACGGTCACAACCACACAAGCAATATAATATACAACGCCAAGGGCGAGGATCAAAATTCAAATGGAAACTTAAAAACCGCAAGAAAACCACAGAAATACAACGCGCGACTCTAAGGTCGAATGAATAAACATCATTGGTCTCTATCTCGATAAATACATGTTTGGTTGATGGAATTTACTAGATACAACGGAATAATATTATACAAGGTAATATGATGGGTACGATACAAGAAAAACCCACCTACTAGCAAGTCACCGGAATGAAACTGAGCCCGCAAAGCCGTAAAGAAACCTGTACGGCAAACCTGCAAGAAACTGGGGCACAACGGGGGTGAGTTGCCAACTCGTGAATAGAAAAACATCTACGCACAGAAATCGCATAAATAACGCAATCCTAGGTCAATGATCATAAAATATCCTCAAAAATTTATATAACATGAAGCCTATAACAAGGCTAGGGTAAATATCTAACCCGAGTGTAAACTCATGTGCCCGTGTCAGTACCTCAGGTAGCAATATATCATATGAATGAGGTATGCATGCATGAAACAGAATACATGTAAATGAAGAAACTGTTTTCATAAATTAGTGAGATTTCCTTCGTATTTTTAAACTGAGGTATCATAAATGAAATCAGTATCAACAGTGTCTAACATCGACACAAAACATAAATCTCAATGTCTCGAAATATCAATGTCTCAATCTCAATATCTAGGGCGCCGTCAGTCCAGACCGGCCCCTACCATCCATCTCAAGACCACGACGGTATCCTCCGGATATCCGACGCGTCGGGTAATATCACCGGTCGGTAGTGCTCCCCTGCCGGGCTCAACGTCAACACCACATTCATCTTGCCCCGGGGTACCGCACCGGGCCCACTATGTACCCGAAACGGTTCCTCCACTCCTCGAATCGGGTCTCGAAATCCATCAGCAAACTCATGGTGGACGACTCATACATTATAGGAAAACCGCACTTTTTATTTTAAAAGGGAAAAAGGTTTATTTATGTTTTTGCGGTTTTCCTCCAAATCCAAGAAATCTCATGAAATCCGAATCCAAGTCATCAATAGCATGTAAACAGTGAATATAGGCATGAGAATCCATGAATGCGACACAACAGTGAATAATAACATGCATGAAGTAGTATGCAATAACTACAATGTCTAACTAGCATATAAGACAAGTACACTAATATCATGTCTAAACTATTAGCTAACAACCTATGTCAAATGAAATAGTATTTTCTAAAGTGTTCGTGACATGTCAATTACCGATGAAGATGTGTGTGAGCCGGTAAGTAAGTGTACGTGGTACATACGCGTCATCGGTAATGGTGTTGGTGTCCTAACAACATGATATTAATAATGCAATAAGAAATTATAATATAAGTATGCGATGTGGAGCGAACAGTAAAAATGAGCGGGAGCTGAATACTAGACGCAACTAAAACTAATCTGCACTAATCTAATATAAGTCCTACAAATTGGTGCCTTTTGAAATAACACGAATCATGGGGTTTTGAAAATAGGGGCTACGGTGTTTTTAAGAAAAGATACGTTTTTGAAATATCCGTAGAATCCCTTGACCTGACATTTAAAATACGCATGATTCATAAGCTTTGAAATAGGTAAGAATCGAATCTAATCTAACAACTAAACTAAACTAAAGGGCTAAGCTAACAAGCTGGACTACAGGTAAGAAAACCGCCTATCATCTGAGTCAATACATATACATACCTGTATATGTATAGTCGGTGATCCCGCCTCAATAATATTATATCCATAATCAGACATCCCAAGTCCAGAGTGCGGATCAATCATCAAAATAGCTCGTACGTAAATCCGTCGTACGGCATCCCCAAATCTGGGTACGGGTCAATATCACATTCATCATACTATTCATCTGGTATCTTCTTTATCAAACATCATGATCGGGGTACTGATCTACGTCTAGTACCATACTAATACCGCCTACGTATGCATGGACGTATGTGAAAAACTACGTCAAGGATCCGCTACAACGTCATGTCGTGTCTAAGATACGAACCCTGCTATATCACCGATCTCACAGCCTCAAATCAAATCTCATCGACTCAGCTCAATCCCAAGTATCATCCTCAAATCAGTATGTGAACACATAGTCCCATACCCATGTGAACACATAACGATAAAGAATCCCATGAGCACATATCAATAGGAAAGTATGCAAGTATGTATGTGTGTATGTGTAGTGCAGCACTACCCTAGGGTTCGCAACACTAAAGTAGTCCAACACACCAATATCCATCCTAAGTATCGTTATTAATCCCAAATAACATATAATAATTGTTGGTGTGTATACGCATCCGTATACACCACCACGAACTGCGGGGGTGCTATACACCATCCACCCGACTTCTTCCCGTAGATATAAATCTACTCACCTGGTCCTCGCTAGCCGGTGCCGACGTCGCCACGCGCTTGCTTGTCGTCTCGAAGTCTACATGGGGGTACCTACATATCATAACGCACCATATCGCATTAAAACTAAATTCGAAATCGAAACGGCATACGAAAATCAAATCGGCACGCGTATCACGCATAGGTCCAAACCTATCGCCTACGCATGCAAAAATAGTCAAACCAACCCTCGATGTCGATGTACAAACGTCAAACCATCGAGAAAAATCCAATCACAATCATTTGCACATTCACGAACACTAATTTTAATATAAACTAGGTTAAAACTCACAAAAACCCCAATTTCACTTAAAAAGTCATTTTTCCGAAAATCTAGCAAGCACAAATCACCGTTTTTGTACAAAACATGATGTTTAAATGAATGCAGCGGCCAATATATTTATTAAATATCTTAAATAAGTCATAGAAACAATTTCCGGAATTTAATCTCATTAAATTCCAAAAACCCTAATATTCTAGTTTACAAAATACCCTTTTTAACAATTTCATAGCAAAAATGCACAAACTACAATTTAGATTGGATTTCCATGAACTAAAGTGTTAAACTACACTTAATAAAGTTAATAATATGATAAAAACCCTAACCATATTTTTAATCTCATATATAAATGCATTTCATAAAACCCTAGTTTGCACAAAATCTTAATTTGGACATTTTTCAAGTAACAACTTGTAATATGCAACTAGATAAATTTTAACAAGTTTTCAAGATGTTAGCTCACATCACAAACCATACACAATCAAACACAACTCATTTCCACAACAAACCCTAACTTGAAATCTTAAATTATGCAATTAAACTCACATAAACCAAATTAACACTTAACTAAATTAGCTTTAAGAAATTAGTAACAAACTAAGCAAAAAGGTTTAGAATTATACCCAAAAACATTTGAAGATCCAAAAGCATCCATGGCCCTCCAAAATGCTCTCTTTTCACAAAGATCCATGTTATACGGGCTAAGCTAAAATGGGTAGGAGTCGAATTTGGGTTTTAGGATTTTTTTTGATGGATTTGAGGCAATTTTTGATGAAGTTTGAAGAGAAAAGAGAAGGGAAATGGGGAGGGGCTGTTGCTGCTATAGGAGGGAGGGGGTCAGCTGAATGGGAGTGGGAGAGGAGAGAGAGGGAGGTAGAGAAAGTGGGGGTGAAAGTCAAGTTCAACCAAAGTCAAAAGTTCATCTCATTTATCCATTTTCTACACTTTTCTTTTCTTTTCTTTCTTTTGCAAACCAAGTGGGGACAAGAGAGGGGGCTGCTGAATTCAGCCAAGGGGAGAAGTGAATGGGGGTGTGTGGATGTGGGTACGGATGCGGGGTGATAAAAAATGATAAATACAATACCCCAAACATCCATTTACGCTAAAAAAAAAGCTTTTTTTCTTCAATAATTTCTAAACCGTTTTGGCAAATAATTTCGTTCCGAAAACCACATGATAAATTTTTATTTAATGTTTTATGATGCACAAAATTTGTTTCAACTCATTCCAATTTGTAATTTTCCCTAATTAAATGTATTAGTGACGGCTTAAAATAATAATAAAATAATATTTTTTTCCGAAAATTTGAAATTTCACCAGCGGCTCAATAAACACCAAATAATAGCAATTACATAGCTAGAATATGTATATTTAATTTTTATAATAAGATATTTGCATTTTGACTTTTTACAGAAAACCCCCTTATTTTACCGATTTTTTCGAAATTTCACCGAAACGATTTTCAAAACGTTACAGTATGTGTTCCGCACTGTCTATATGGTCGGACATGAAGAAACGAACCCGCCTACGCTTCATAGCCTTGGTGATGATATGGTTGACGCTACCCAGCATCGGCTCGACCTAAATGATGAAGAGCCCGCTCAGGCCGATAAGCCAGAGGAGCCTGTGGTTCCTAGGGAATTGAGCTCAGGCAATAAAGATCACCCAGTTGTCATAGCCGGAACTACAGAACAAGTATTATTCCAATGGCTTCAAAGGCAATTTCAAGACAGGGATGGGAAGATGGCCGAGGTCTATTCCAAAGTCGATGAGCTGGCAAACGTTGTGGCAGATCTCGCGACTCAAATCGCCCGATTGCAATTACAGCATAATCAAATTTTGGCTCATGAGCCAGGGATTGATACTCGGGGGCAGCCAACTGATATCCCTTTAAACCTAAAAGCAGAGCGCCTTCGCGACAAAACGGCCGCAATCAGCCTCCAGTCCCTCTGATACATACGCCGGGGGGGAATCGCCTCTGAAAGAGAAGCTAGAAAAGGTCTATTCCTTCAAGAGGGAAAAGGTCCACAAGATATTCAGGGACGCCCTAAGAAACGGTCTACAACTGCCAGAATCAAAGATACCGTAAGAAGAGAATATGACCGACGACCCAAAATATTGCCCCTATCACAGGGTGATAGGTCATGCCATTGAGGACTGCTTCGTCTTCAAAGATTGGGTCGAAAGGCAATACAAGATGGGAGAGATAGAAATGTCTAAAGGCGTGTTAGAAAACAGTCAAGCCACGATCGCCGATTTCATGCAAATGGAGACCGAAGCCTTTCGGGAACCTAATCCTCCCAGACATGTGCCTCGAGGAGCGGTCTCAGTACAGGCACCTACTCCAATGGAGAGAAAGAATAAGGTATACTCCTTCAGGAGGGATGAAGTCCGCAAAATATTCATGGACGCTTTGAACAACGGTCTGCAACTGCCTGTTCCAAAGAGGCCACAGGAAATGAACATGACCGGCAATCCCATATACTGCCCATATCATAGAGTGGTGGGTCATACCATCGAAGACTGCTATATTTTCAAAGATTGGGCAGAGGACAAATATAAGCTTGGAAAAACCTCACAATCCTCGGATGTATCGGCAACCCACAGAGCTAGGTCATCAACACAGCTCCGCCAAGATCAAAGTTCAAGGAGCTGGGATAAGAAAAAAGGACCAACATGTTGTTAAACTGGGAATGATGACCACCACATTGTTAAACTAGGAACCGTCGACCTCTAAGTCGTTAAACTAGGAATGTAAAAAAAAAGTGAAAAAAAATGTAAAAAAAATGTGTAAATAAAAGAAAAAAATAATAAAAGCCGAAATGATGGGGCAACTCGCAATAAAAATCAGCGAGTAAAATAAAGATGAAATAAAAGCCGAAATGATAGGGCAACCGCGAAGAAAAGCTGAAATGATAGGGCAATCGCGATCTTCGCGATAAGAAAAGCTGAAATGATAAAGCAATCGCGGTAAAAAAACAACAAAAACAAAATAAAAAAACAAAAAAAAAGGCGAATGATGAGTCACTCCTGGTACCATATTCCAGTGCAGAGATGCAGACGCCAACCAAAATCCAATTTCCCAAAAATTCTTCCAGCCCTACGGCCAGTCCCCAAAATTGAATGTCGTATACGATCCACGGGCTCAAATAATTCTCAGCATACCCATGCCCCACCGCAATCACCAGTTACGCGGCTGGTCTCCGCCTGTGGAATTATGCTCCATTGGGAAGACCCACTCATGTGTCCTGGTGCATGTGCTTCAGTGTTAACAACGCTGAGGCCGGCCCTTATCCTGAAATTCCAAATCAATCCAATAGACCTCTAAGTCTTTAAACTGGAAATAGAAGACCTTTAAGTCTTTAAACTGGAAACAGATGACCACCAAGTCGTTAAACTGGAAACAGATGACCACCAAGTCGTTAAACTGGAAACAGATGACCTACAAGTCGTTAAACTGGAAACAGATGACCACTACGTCATTAAACTGGAAACAGTAGACCCCTAAGTCTTTAAACTGGAAACAGATGACCTCTAAGTCGTTAAACTGGAAACAGTAGACCTCTAAGACTCTAAACTGGAAACAGATGACCACCAAATCGTTAAACTGGAAACGGATGACCACCACGTCGTTAAACTGGAAACAGATGACCTCTAAGTCTTTAAACTGGAAACAGTCGACCTCTAAGTCATTAAACTGGGAACGAGGGAAATCCACTCATGTGTCCTCACGATACATGAGGACAACCAACCTTTGAGGGATCCTTACGACTCACAAAGGAAAAACACCCTTAGGAATCCTCACGACTCCTAAGGAGAAAATACACCTATGGGATCCTTACGACTCGCAGGGAGAAAATGCCTTTATGGGACCCTCACGGCCCATAAAATTGAAAAGCCTTAGGCGATAGGGATCTGAACCTGTATCCTAAGCTATTGCTCCCCAATTCCCAAGTGGCGAATGATGAGTCGCTCCTGGTACCATATTCCAGTGTGGCGATGCAGACGCCAACCAAATTCCAAATCCCAACGGCGAATGATGAGTCGCTCCTGGTACCATATTCCAGTGCAGCGATGCAGACGCCAACAAAGACCTAAAATGTTTTTAGCCCTACGGTCTAGATCATACATCCTGCAAAACCGTATACAATCCACGGGCGTAAAACAACCCCAATCTCTTTCAAGTCCTACCGGTGAGACCACATTCAAAGTCCCACCAAAAACAAAAAAAATAAAAAAAAATAAAAAGAATGGTATGTCCACAAGCAAAATGGGCACGGATGAAAACCCGAATGGGCTCCGTGAGTAAAAACAGCAGGACTGCCGGCGAGTTTGTGAAAACCCGAAAGGGCGCAAACTCGTGAAAAAGAAATGAAATGCACTCGCAAAGTCCTCTCGACTTTGTGAGGAGAAAATTCCCGCGTGAGATCCTTACGACTCACAAAGGAGCAACACACTTAGGAGTCCCCACGACTCCTAAAGAGAAAATACACCTACGGGATCCTTACGACCCGTAGGGAGAAAATGTTTTGTGAGACCTTTACGGCTCACAAAATTGAAAAGCCTTAGGTGATAGGGATCTAAACCTGTCTTCTAAGACACCAATTCCTAAATCCTCTCGGGGCACATGATGAGTTGCTCCTGGCATTATTCCAGTGTAGCAATGCAGATGCCAAACAAACCAAATCCAAATCCTCTCGGGGAAAATGATGAGTTGCTCCTGGCATTATTCCAGTGCAGCAATGCAGATGCCAACAAAACAAACCCAAATCCTCCCGGGGCACATTATGAGTTGCTCCTGGCATTATTCCAGTGCAGCAATGCAGATGCCGACAGAAAACCAATTCCCAAATCCTCTCACGACAAATGATGATTCGCTCCTGGTACCATATTCCAGTGTAGCGATGTTGATGTCGACTCAAATCAAACAAATCAAACCAACCAATTCCAACATCGACCTCTGCGTCAACAAGCGACACTCTGCATCGGGGAAACGTCCAACCCAGACACTTCGCATCAGGGAAATGTCCGACACCGACACTCCGTGCCGGGGAAACGTCAAGCAGACACTCCATGCCGGGGACACGTCAACCCGCGACACTCTGCGCCGGGGAAAAGTCGATCAGCGACACTCCGTGCCGGGGAAAAGTCAACCCGACACTCCGCACCGGGGAAAAGTCGATCAGCGACACTCCGTGCCGGGGAAAAGTCAACCAGCGACACTCCGCACCGGGGAAAAGTCGATCAGCGACACTCCGTGCCGGGGAAAAGTCAACCCGACACTCTGCGCCGGGAAAAAGTCGATCAGCGACACTCCGTGCCGGGGAAAAGTCAACCCGACACTCCGCGCCGGGGAAAAGTCGATCAGCGACACTCCATGCCGGGGAAAAGTCAACCAGCGACACTCCGCACCGGGGAAAAGTCGATCAGCGACACTCCGTGCCGGGGAAAAGTCAACCCGACACTCCGCGCCAGGGAAAAGTCGATCAGCGACACTCCGTGCCGGGGAAAAGTCAACCTGACACTCCGCGCCGGGGAAAAGTCGATCAGCGACACTCCGTGCCGAGGAAAAGTCAACCAGCGACACTCCGTGCCGGGGAAAAGTCGATCACCGACACTCCGTGCCGGGGAAAAGTCGACACCCGACACTCCGCGCCGGGGAAAAGTCGATCAGCGACACTCTGTGCCGGGTAAAAGTCAACCCGACACTCCGCGCCGGGGAAAAGTCGATCAGCGACACTCCGTCTCAGGGATACGTCAACCAGCCGATACTTCGCCTCGGGGAAACGTCAAGCAGACACTCCATGCCGGGGGCACATCGACAATAGACACTCCGTCTCGGGGATACGTCAACCAGCCGATACTCTGCCTCGGGGAAACGTCAAGCAGACACTCTGTTCCGGGGGCACATCGACAACAGACACTCTGTAATGGGGAAACGTCAAGCAGACACTCCGTCTCGGAGACGCGTCAAGCGTCGACTGTCCATGTCGCAAAAAGGGCAGTGCAAGCTTCCTACAAAGCAGGAACCAGATCACTCCGGGCCAGGAAAACGTCTACCACGGACACTCCGTCTCAGAGACGCATCAAGCGTCGACCGTCCACGTCATAAAAAGGCCAGTGCATCCCAAAAAGTGGGAACCAAGGCAAGTCGCCTCCATATGAAAGAAGATCCATCAATTTCATGCACACGACTCACATATGTAGTGTGCATTTATTGATGGGGGGCACTTTGTTGAAGTCAAAATTTGCATCCCGGTTGACCAAGTCAAAGTCAAGGTCAACCCTAAGCCAGGTGGACCCAAGCCCAAACAAGTGGGCCAATGCCCAGGTCGAGCCCGAACACGAAGCGTCCAGCCGTCCGCTATGCCAACAAAAAAAAACATGTAATAAATAATTTTTATGTAATTTTTTATACATGAATGTATGCAAAATGGGCATAAAGCCAATATTTTGTAAGCCCATGGCTTATGTGCAAAAACGAAATGGCACATGAGCCATGGGATGGCTAAAATGCCAATTTTGTAAATCCCAAGGGGCTATGAATGTATGCAAAATGGGCATAAAGCCAATATTTTGTAAGCCCATGGCTTATGTACAAAAATGAAATAGCACATGAGCCATGGGATGGCTAAAATGCCATTTTTGTGAAACCAAAGGGGCTATATGTAAATATGTAAGCCTATAAAAAGCAACATGATGATGAATAAAGCAACACTTTTCATTCCCCCAAAAACTAGGGTTCTTTGTGTCTCCTGCTCCTTCTCCAAGGTCCTAAACCTTCTCATTTCTCTTGAATTAAATCAAGAGTTTTACTCTTTCTTTTCCAAAACTAAGTAGTTTTCCACCACAAAACCCATAAAGGGGAACTCAGATCTCCCATCAGATCTCAAAAAGGAGAGGTTTTGAGAGCTCACATCTCTTGATCTTCAAGATCCGGCCAAACAACAGGAGGAAGAAGAAGAACCCCTTCCATTAACCCCAAAAACACTCTCAGGAGTCCAACTCCTCTCTGATTTCTCTTTCGAGAAATCTTTTTTAGGCTAAAAGCCTTTTTTTCTCGCCGGCGCTCAAGCGCAAAGCGCCCGCGTACCAACACGTGGCGCTCTTGTGCTCAAGCGCTCAGCGCTCGAGTGCAAAGCGTCCACGTGCCGACACGTGGCGCGCTTGCGCTCAAGCGCAAGTGCTCGAGCGCAAGTCGCCCCGGTGCCAACACCTGGCGCTTGAGCTCCAGCGCAAGCGCTCGAGCGCAAGTCGCCCCCGTGCCGACACCTGGCGCGCTTGCGCTCAAGCGCAAATCGCCCTCGTGCCGACACATGGCGCACTTGTGCTCAGGCGCCCATCGCTCAAGCGCAGAGCGCCCACGTGGCACTCTAGCGCCTGAGCGCACAACACCTAGGCTCACAGCGCCTAAGGTGCTGCCCCACGCATCCCTTGGATGCCCTTTCCCCCAATTTTTATGTACATACATATACATATACATATGTATACATATTTACACACACACATACTCCACGACACTGTCCCTGTTAGAAAAAAATTTCTAACGGGGCGCTGCCCTGCACCCCGCAAGGGGGCTGCTAGCCCCCTTGACCCCCAGCCCGCTATCCGGGTAGCGGGACCCCCGTAAAAACTCTGCGTGGCTCCCGATATATCCAAAACACCTTTTCAAAACACAATACACGCACACTGCACATTGAGTTCGCATGACCAGTTTAACCCGTTAATCGGAGGTTCCCTCGCTCCAAAGGCGAGGGGTAATTAACGGCAGCTTAGTCCGCGGCTGCCGGAGATTCGGATCTCCACAATCATTAAACCCCGGGCTAACCTAGGCAGGGGGAATCTGTAGTATACGTCTGACAAGCGCGCGCGTATTCCCATCTCAATGGGGTGACGAAAAACACCCTACAGTAACTTATATAAAACCTGAAAGACCACCACAAGATCAGTTCAACTCAGGGAAACTAGCGTCCTTGATGAGAGCCTCCTGATTCGCGTCGGCTTGCAGAGAAACCAGTGTCTCCATGAGAAATTCCCGATTCGTTTCAACCCCGAAGAAACCAGTGTCTTCGGCAAAATTCTTCGACTCAGGCAAACAAGTGTCCTTGACGAGAAAATCCTGATTCGCGTCGACTCGTAGAGAAACCAGTGTCTCCGCGAGAAATTCTCGATTCGTTTCAACCCCAGGGAAACAAGTGTCCTTGGCAAATACTTCAACTCAAAGAAACTAGCGTCCTTGATGAGAGCCTCCTGATTCGCGTCGGCTCGCAGAGAAACCAGTGCCTCCGCGAGAAATTCCTGATTCGTTTTGACCCCGGAGAAACCAGTGTCTTCGGCAAAATCCTTCGACTCAGGGAAACAAGTGTCCTTGACGAGAAAATCCTGATTCGCGTCGACTCGCAGAGAAACCAGTATCTCCGCGAGAAATTCTCGATTCGTTTCAACCCCAGGGAAACAAGTGTCTTTGGCAAATACCTCAACTCAGGGAAACTAGCGTCCTTGATGAGAGCCACCTGATTCGCGTCGGCTCGCAGAGAAACCAGTGTCTCCATGAGAAATTCCCGATTCGTTTCAACCCCGAAGAAAACAGTGTCTTCGAAAAAATCCTTCGACTCAGGGAAACAAGTGTCCTTGACGAGAAAATACAGATTCGCGTCGACTCACAGATGAACTGGTGTCTCCGCGAGAAATTCTCGATTCGTTTCAACCCCAGGGAAACAAGTGTCCTTGGCAAATACCTCAACTCAGAGAAACTAGCGTCCTTGATGAGAGCCTCCTGATTCGCGTCGGTTCGCAGAGAAACCAGTGTCTCCGTGAGAAATTCCCGATTCATTTCAACCCCGAAGAAACCAGTGTCTTCGGCAAAATCCTTCGACTCAGGAAATAAGTGTCCCTGATGAGAAAATCCTGATTTGCGTCGACTCGCATAGAAACCAGTGTCTCCGTGAGAAATTCTCGATTCGTTTCAACCCTAGGGAAACAAGTGTCCTTGGCAAATACCTCAACTCAGGGAAACTAGCGTCCTTGATGAGAGCCTCCTGATCCGCGTCGGTTCGCAGAGAAACCAGTGTCTCCGTGAGAAATTCCCGGTTCGTTTCAACCCCAAAGAAACCAGTGTCTTCGGCAAAATCCTTCGACTCAGGGAAACAAGTGTCCTTGACGAGAAAATCCTGATTCGCGTCGACTCGCAGAGAAACGAGTGTCTCCGCGAGAAATTCTCGATTCGTTTCAACCCCAGGGAAACAAGTGTCCTTGACAAATACCTCAACTCAGGGAAACTAGCGTCCTTGATGAGAGCCTCCTGATTCGCGTCGGCTCGCAGAGAAACCAGTGTCTCCGCGAGAAATTCCCGATTTGTCTCAACTTGCAAGATAAAGCCTCAGGCAGCAGGGATTAAAAAACTTGTTTCCTGAGCACTGGACCCTGCAAGTCGGTCTAAAATGGTCTCTTGCATACTATTCATGGGTCTCACTCTCCAAAGTCAAATTTAGATAAGGAGGGAAACAACCGCTTACGGGTCCTCTCGACTCGTAAGAGGGAAAATTCTCTTATAGGATCCTTACGACTTATAAGAGAAAACGCACCTAGAAATCCTCGCGATTCCTAAGGAGAAAATACACCTACGAGATCCTCTCGATCCGTAGGGAGAAAAGTCTCTATGGGACTCTCACGGCTCATGGAGTTGAAAAGTCTTAGGCGGCAGATCTGAACCTGCGGCCTAAGCCATCGCTATTTCTAAAAAAAACTAAGATGTTTACTCTATTATCTGTCGACCGTGTTTATTAAGACAACACGTTGATAATAAGAGAAAGGGAGAAAACGAAAGAGCATACAAGACATTGCAAAAGAAAATATGTGTATCTTTATTCATGAATTCAATTAAGTACAAGGAGAATCGTATGAAAGAATAAAGAATGTGTACATTTTATTCAAAGATTACAAGTGTACAGTCGATACAAAAAGTAGCTACTAAGAAGGAAGTGTCTTTAACAAATCTGCGAGCTTCTCTTGCACTTCCTTCAGCGCCTCCTCCTGAGCGGCTGCCGCAGCCACTTCCGCTTCCACCTAGGCCCGCTGCTGCAGATAGGATGAAAGTTGCTCCTCAGCTGCATGCTGGGCTGCCTCCTGATTTGGTGCATCCCGCTCGACGACGTCAAGATGCTGTCTCAGTGTTAACCCTTCGGAGAGGCATCGTAAAAGGCCTTCAAAGATAACCTTCAGCTGTGCAGTGTTTGCCTCCACCTGAGCATGCAGTCAGGCAGATTTGCTCGAAGTCTCGCCGCGCTCCTTACGCCTTGAAGCTGCTTCTTGTTCCAAATGGCGGAAATAAGAAGTGCTTTTCTCGAGCCATGCTGCCCGTTGAGTACTCACGGCCAAAACCTCAGGGGCAGGACGCATCGACTCCAGCTGATGAAGGCAGGCCTCGATTTCCCTGCAGTGATTAACCCAAGATTCGACGACGCCTTCGTTATGAAAATTTACAAGCGCCGCCAACATTGGGTTAACCTCTACAGCGAAATCTGCGGCAGATGGGAGAGCGTCTGTGTTAAGCTCTTCGATGTACCCGCTCAACATGCCCAAACTCATCACGGCACCCTTTAAGGATGGACATTTCAGGAAGGGGCCTGCCGGCTTTAGGACGCGAGACTCAAGAGGGACCGGAACGGGAGCGATAGCTGCAAAACAAAACACAGTCAAATGACGGTTCAAAAGATGTAGAAGAGTCATCAATAAGGAAATTTACTATACCAGCTACAGCAGACAGCAAAGCCGGAAGGGCCGGTGGCGTGGCCGATCCTGCATCTACTCCTTCGATTTGTAGCACTGCAATTAGGGCAAGAAAAAATCAGAAACAAGTCCATTGCTGGAAAGAGAAGGAGTATTAATTGTAAATTATGCTCACCGATACCACTGGATGAAGCGAGCTCCAATGGGAAGGAGAAGTGTGGGCGAAACACCTGATAGAGGTGATCAAAAAGCGCTCCTGCAAAGGTGTAATAATACGACATCAATACATAAATAGTGCAGCAAAGATGAAACCGATAAGGCAAAAGACCATACCTTCTAACATTTGCAATGGCGCGAGAGAAGGTACAGAGGTGGCCATTGTCAAGACAGTAGTTGACGGCACCCCTTGAGCGGTGGAGCATCGGCACTGGCCGCACCTGCGTTAAAAACAAAGATAAGCTTGTCAGAAAGGATTGCGAGATAAAAAGGGAAAGTAACTCGAGTTTACCTGATGAACCGCCAGCCGAAATAGAGGCATCTCCCTCCTCCATCGATACGAGTCCACCTCCCGTGGCCTCATCACCGGACTCAACAGGGGCTGTCGTTGTGCTCGCACGACCAGGAGACGGTGGAAGACCGTAGACGGGGAGAGTAATGATCGGAGCATTGCCAGACTCTTGAGAAAGAGCGGCTGGCTCATCCCTGAGAGTCACACCCATCTCACCCACTACTCCTTCAGGCTCAGCGGCTGCTGCTGTTTCATCCGCCGTTGCCATGTGGTGGCTGGTCTCAGGCACCTCGGCCGCTACTGCCGCAAGCTCAGTTATGATGGTCGTCTCATTTTCCGCTACCTCAGGCTCGGCATCAACGACCCTTTCGAGTGCAGCTCCCTCAGCCCCCAACTCAGGCTCAGCAGCCCCAACAACGTTGCCCACCGTTGACTCGGGTTCGGCCGGTGCTTCTTCCCCTAGCTCCTTGGGTTCGACGGTTTCCGCCTCCCCTTCAGTGGGACTTGGCCCTGCAAGACAAAATATATAAGAACCGAACTGCACGCGCCACTTGTCTGCGTGCGGTAGATACGTTACTTGAAAGGTACGTTACCTGAAGTGGACTTATCATTAGCTTCCCGATCTGCATGCGCCACTTGTATGCGTGCGGTAGATAGGCTGGCCGGGAGCTCTTCGGAGGGAGAACCAATGGGAATGATGGTGCTTGGACCCGCTCCTGCGGCTAAAGCAGACCGGCGTGCCTTCGCCTCGCGCTTCAGCCGCTTTCTCTCCTCCCGAGCCGTTGCCAAAGCCTCTTTCATTGAGACATCCTCGTCCGTGAACAGGGATGCCTCCAAATTCTTCAAGGCATCCCTCGTCGATTTGTCGAGTTGAGGCTCCCGCAGCAGCCCCGATGAGACTGTGACTTCAGTAGCGGGCCCGGGGAGAGTCCCCGCATCAACTGGTGCAGCCCCTACAAAGAAAACAAAGGAAGAAGGTTAGGTTGGCCATCAAAAAAGATAACAAAAAAAATTTGATAAGGCGAGACGTACCAATGCCCATTAAGGCGCGCTTCTTCTCCTCCTCCTGGAAGATTTTTAAAGAGGCAGCAATGGCTTCTTCGGTATGACACCTGTTTAAAAAATGGAGGAAAGTATTAGTCAAAAATAATGATAAAAATGCGATAAAATGACGAAAAACACAGCTACGATTACTTGACTGAGCGAGTTTATTCATCATCGCTTCGAGCCTCGCTGACCGCTCGGAAGCCGCAATGGCGGCCGCCAGGTCGGTGTCTGTAGGATCTACCGAGAAGCCTTCATTGCTTCCATACCGCTTATACCTTTGATTAGAGGGGCCTAAGGCTCTAAACCGAGCATAGCGTCAAGGGAGAGGAGCGACTTCTTCTTCTTTTGCCCGCCAGCCCTGGGTGCACCCGGGATCGATTTGTGCTTTGCGGGCACCTTGGGGCGGCGGGTCCCGATATCCGCACCTATGCCTGACTCCGGCGATACCACATTGACCGTCTCCTTTGGAGCACGGGGCGCCGGTAGCCCATTCCCCATAACAGGCAGCGGCAATCCACGCGGGGGGCTCAGCATGCGTGGTCGATCAACTCCGGCGTCTTTCAGCGGAGGAATGACCGGGGTCCTTGGCTTCAAGGGAGCCTTGCGATCACCGCCGGGAGGCGCACCCTTGCGGTCAACCAGCATATGCTTCTCCATGTGGATAACTGGATCCATGGCATGCGCGTACCAAGCCACGTACGTGTTGAGGACCTTGGGGACACAGCTCGGCTCGCTGATGAAGAAATAGGAGCCCGTGTTAAGCCGCATGAAATGGTGCATTGCATTCCTCATCCCCTCTTGGCTGACCACGGGCTCTTCCAAGAATGCTTCCATCGGGATCCCCTGGTGATAGCTCGATTGCTGAGCGAATCGGTGAGGGTTATACTTCATGAGGAGCGCCGTCTCATTTTGCCTAAACACCAGGTAACCCGGCCGAATGGAGTAGAGATGGAGGAACTCCCGAGCCTTCAATATGGAAGCCCTAAAATCATCGCGCAGCGGCACTACTGACTTGGTGGTCTCTGAGCCTATAGTTATAACTTTCTCCACAAAGGAAACCTTCGCTCCGACCAGGTGCGGACGAAGGAGCAGCCCGCTAGAATCCCGCGGAGATGCAACCACGATTGAAGCGCCGACCAACCGCATGACTCTTGGGAGTCTGCATTTCTCAAAAAATAGAGGAATCTTATGGGCGCCGAACACCCCGTGCACGTGCATTTCCATCCAGGAGGTGAAGTAGTGCATCGGGAAGTTAGCGGGCTGCACCCTAGGCTCACTAGCGTCTGCCACTACGCTAAGTCCATTATAAAGATAAGCCAGCCCGACAATTCCTACTGACAACTGCAAACCAGCCACCATCCGATGCGCTGGGTAGAAAACAGATGGCCGCATGTGGCGCGCATGCATGGGGAGCGCAAAGCTGCACAGCCACAAGCCCAGGAACCCTACAAAAAAGGTCTCCTCATCCATGCCCGGGACGGCGATTTCTGAGAAAGGGACGACGGCGGCGCCGGGAAGATAAAAGTCCCTTTGATCATTCTCCGATATGGGTCGGCGGTCCAAGCCGAAGCCAAAAGGGTCATCGAGCCGGGCGAACTTCTCGCTCCGCTCCGATAGAAACTCCGGTCGAATGAAGCGGGCGATAAAATCTGTGAAATTGACTCCCCGGACGCCTGATTCCAGATAGAGCCCTTCATAGATGTCCAACACCTTCACCAAGCCCGGATACTGGTGCAGAATAGCGTTCTCCAGAGTCAGATCAAACACTAGCGGCTTGGTGGCAAAGACGTATTCGTCAGGAGGAAGCAACTCTTCGTAATGCTCCCCCCTCATCGGCAAACTCGAGATTTCGGCAAACTCCTCCAAGGAAATAGAGACCTCCCTGTCCGTCATCAAGAAGGTGTGGATGGGGATATTCCATTGCTCGATAAAAGCCTTAATCCACCACGTTGGAGGAGAGGGATACTCAAAGAGTAAGACGTAGATAGCCGAATACAAACCAATTTTCGTCAAATGAATCCTTTTCGCCGATAAGATGTACCGGGCCCACTGCAAATATCCGGCGGGCGGTCGCGGGACCAATCCAATATTATAGGCCTGTCCCTAAGGGCGTGCTTCACCCTGACAGATTCGCCTTCCCAAAATGTCTATTGCCAGCGGTGGCTGCACGGGAATGGCACCAATTGTAGGCTGGAGGAGGTCATCCGAATTCCAATTTTTGACCTCCACGGCATACTTCACCGGGGGTTCATCCGCATAGGGGATCGAAACTATGGGCTCAGACGACGTGGCGGAACTGAAACATCGGCGACCCTGGATGATCTCATTATACCACCTACCCCACAAGTGAAGGCTCTTGTGCTCGGGGTCATGATCCTTATTGAGAGCGAGCACCACTCGGTCCACCGGTGCCTGGGGAAACCCTCCCTCCGAGCGAACAAACGGGAAAGACAAATTGGCAGACATGTTTCCTGCGGAGAGACAAAAATTAGCCGTCAGTGTTGTAATTCCAACGCTTGGCATTTTAAAAATTCTTTTTTTACCATATTGTAAGGCAGTGGGTAGGGGACCAAATGGGGACCCACAAAATCTGGATAACAGTGCATCATTTAATAAGACAGCCCCATCATTGGGTGAGACTGTCAATTAATGAAAAGATCCCCATGAGAATATTCTCATTAATGGGAAATCCCTAGAGACAAGGAGAAAATCTCCTCTTTCAGAGCAAAGCTCTGTCACAGAGTGACATTTGTCAAACTCTGATCTCAAGGGAATAAAATTTTCTAAAAAGAGCCTAGCTCTATAATAATGATGGAAAAATCCATCAAAAGAAAACTTTAACTCCTAAAGATTAAAAATTTGGGATCTTAAAGATCCATGAAAACTTTTAGGAGTTCTCCATTTTTAGATCAAAAAAAAAAAGATCTACATTTGATCCATGAGCAAAGCTCTGTTCATGGGTTAAAACCCATGAACAAGATCTCTGTAGATCTATAAATTTTTGAGAGCAAGGCTCTGTTAATAAAACCCTAAATGGGTTTTCTTTAGATCAAAGATCTATAAGAGCAAGGCTCTGTTAATCAAATTTAATTTAATTTAATTTAATTTAAAATTTTACCTAAGTTGTTCTAAAAATCTGAACTCTGGAGTTCTTGGAAAGAAACGAGAGCAAGGCTCTAAAATACTTAAACAAGAGAAAGGGTCTGAAATTCAAGTTCTTGAAAATGGTAAAAAAAAATTCAAGGGCCAAGGGTCCTATTTATAGGCGCCTGCGCTTCTTCAACTCACCTGTTGATCTAACGGCCAAGATTTTTCCACCGCTGCACTCACGTGTGCGCCACGTGAGTGCAACGGTGGGGGGGCATTTGTTTCCCCAATCAGAGCAAGTCTCTGTTTGAATTTCAAAAATTCAAATTTTGAAGCAACGCTTCAAATTCCGTGCGCTGCGCACAATACGCCACGTGTCAGAAGTTGATACGTCAGGCGCAGCGCCCAAGGCAGCGCGCCCAATCAGAGCAAGGCTCTATTTAAAACAAAAATTAAAGGAAGCAACGCTTCAGTTGCGCAAGCGTTGCGCTGCGTGACACTGTCAGCACAGTTGCGTAAGCGCTGCGCTACGCGACACGTGTCAGCGCAAACGCAGTTGCGCTGCGCTGCGCGACACGTGTCAGCGCAGTTACTCAAGAGCAGTTGCGCTGCGCTGTGCGCTGCGCGACGCGTGTCAGCTCAGTTGCGCTGCGCTCTGCACTGCGTGACATGTGTCACGCGCTGAGGGTGTTTGCGCCAAACAGAATTAAAATTCTAATAAGATCTTTCTGTTCTTGTTAAAACAAGAAGATTGACTTTTGTAAAACAGAAGCCCTTAGATCAAAGATCCAACGGTGGGGAAAATTCCCCAAATCACTCAGAGAACGATCTCTTTAACAAATTTAACAAATTTATGGTCACTATATAAAGGCCCCTAGACCCTAACTCAAAATGATCGATATTGTGAGAGATCAAGAACTTCAAAACAGAGAGAACTCTGAAGAAAATTCAAGAAAAAGGTAAAAACCTTTATAAAATAGAAGAATTTCTTCTGAATAGATCATTGATCTAAGAACAAGATCAATGATCTTCCATAAAAAATAAATAATAATAACAGTGCCTTGCACTTTTTATGAACCATTGGTTCTGGAATTTCAGAAAAATTCCTCTCTTGAATCCAAAAGTGGATCAAGTCATTAAAACAGTGCCTTGCACTTGCAAATCTGCACGGTTGCGCTCCTGGGTTGGCGCAAACCACAAGAGAGCGCCACGTGTCAGCACCTGAACCACTTGCGCTATGCGCTTTTAAGATAGAGCATTGCTCTCTAAAATTGGCGCAACTTACCAGAGCACGCCACGTGTCAGCAGCGCAACAGCGCAGCGTACTGGCGCAGTACACTGCGCTTGCGTGACACGTGTCACCACCACAAGCGCTTGCGCTCAATGATTGGCGCAAAGTGCCTAATAAATGCACTGCATTGTTTACTGAAGGGCCAGGCCCAAATCAAAATAAAATGCAATGCATTAAAAGGGCAGAGCCCAAAAAAAATAGATGCTCTGCATCATTTATAAAAGGGCAGAGCCCAAACAAAATAAAAATGCAATGCATTAAAAGGGAAGAGCCCAAACAAAATAGATGCTCTGCATCATTTATAAAAGGGCAGAGCCCAAACTCAACAAAAAAATGCACTACATTATTAAAAAGGAGTAAAGCCCTAGCACAGGCCTAATAGGCCAAAGACAAATTAAAATGTTGAACATTTTTAACTGGACTTAGCCCAATCATGGCCGTAAGTCCTCAAATTAAATTGACTGAACACGGCTGCTCTCCTAAATCAATTTACATCCGGTTCGAGGGTACATCTCCGAACTCCTCTGACTCCTACGTTGTAATTCTTCAACGACGTCAGAGAGGTGACAGGTCCCGACGACCACACATCAACACGGACTGTGGGGTCCTTAAACCCACGAACTTATGCGTCCTTACACCAAGACACGGACTGTGGGGTCCTTAAACCCACGGACTTATGCGTCCTTAAACTAATGGGCCGCAATGTCCTTAAACTGCCTATGGACCGCAATGTCCTTAAACTGGCAATCGACCGCAAAGTCTCTAAACTAAACAATAGAGTCTAAATGCTCTCTTGTCGGAACTAAACGATCCCGTTAAGTCGATCTTAGTCTTAAATTAGACTAACGTATCCTTAACAAACGTTTAAGTTGATCTTAGTCTCAAATAAGGCTAACGTATCCTTAAACCCAAACCAAAACCCAAATCTAAGTAAATACGGATTTGGACTAATCCATGTCCTACGGGCGACGACATAACTTAGTCTCCGTATACAATCCATGGGCATCCACAAACAAAACAAACACACAAGACACGAAGTGAAATTCTGGAGAAGGAGAAAGTGGCTACCGCGATGCGGTAGCGTAATTAACTGCAGGGGCTTGCGCCTGCAGGGAAGAGCATCCCCACAATCAAAAACCCCTCAAACGAGGGGGAATCTGACGAAATCTGCTACATCGGCCTCATCCGTCTAAACCTCCGATACACGGTGCCATAAGTCAACTTGGCATCTTCGGAGAGGTAGACGAATAAAACCAAATAGCATCTGCCCCGAATCTCAGGCAAGACGTCCTCACGTCATCGCCGCCATTCGGAAGGGAACATATATCTTTTCCTATACCTAAACATATTCCACATAACTTAGGTACAATCTTAGTAGCCTCACTTCCTACACTAACACTCTTCGATATTGGAGCATCATATTACTTTATGTCACAACGGTTCGTCCGAACTCATGCGATTACAGTAAAGCCACTCGTATCCAGTTGGAATGTCAATTCAGGGAACGACGTTCTAAAGGCAACTTTATGATACGACCTATGTCCAGTGGTCGTCTGTAGCAGAGAATTTTATGCTGACTTCAAGGTACTGGACATACCGAACTTTGATGTAGTCTTGGGTATGGATTGGCTATGAAATTTCTACGCTACCATCGACTGTCGTCATAGGAGGGTAGTGTTTGAGATTCCAGACCATCCGGTCTTTAAATTCAAGGGTGAAGACTGTACACTGGAGCCTAGCACTTACAAAGATAAACCAAAGAAGGCAGTGATTGCAACAATACAAGCTGAAGAAGACAAGCCAGAAGTAGTTCAAGAGTTCGAAAATGTATTTCTTGAAGACATCTCAAGTTTTCCTCTTTATCGAGCTCTTGAATTCAGCATTGATTTAGTACCTGGTGCACAACCGGTGATCAAAGCACCATATCGCTTAAGTCCAGAAGGATTGAAGGAGATCCGTATTAAGTTGGACGAACTTCTGCAGAAAGGTTGGATTCGACCCAGTACTTCATGTTGGGGATCTCCAGTCTTTCTTGTGAAGAAGAAGGAAGGTTCATACAAAATGTGCATTGACTACCGAGCTCTGAACGAAGTCACGATAAAGAAAAAATATCCACTACCGCGAATCGACGATCTGTTCGATCAGCTAAGTGGGTCTTGCATTTTCTCAAAATTAGATCTTCGTTCGGGTTATCATCTAGTGAAGGTCAAAAATTCTGATATTTCGAAGACGGCATTCAGGACTCGCTATGGTCATTATGATTTTCTCGTGATGCCATTTGGAGTGACCAATGCACCAGCCATATTCATGAATCTAATGAACCAAGTTTTTTGAGAGTACCTAGACAAGTTCGTTGTCATTTTCATCGACGACATCCTGATATATTCAAAAAATCGAAAAGAGCACGTTGAACATTTACGAATTGTGCTGGAGACTTTGCGACGACATCAACTCTATGCCAAGTACAGCAAGTGCGAATTTTGGCTAGATCAAGTCGGATTTCTCGGACATATCGTTTCAGGTGAAGGAATCTCTGTAGATCCAGCTAAAGTATCAGCAGTAAGCGAATGGCCAACACCAAAGATAGTGAAGGACATTCGAAGTTTCTTGGAATTAGCAGGATACTACCGAAGATTCATAGAAGGCTTTTCGAAGATTGCAACACCCCTGACCAAGCTCACATGTAAAGACGCATCATTCGTGTGGTCAGAAGCATGTGAACAAGATTTGGTAGAACTCAAGTCAAGATTGACATCAGCTCCTATTCTCGTAATACTGGACCAATCTGGAGGATTTGTTGTGCATTGTGATGCATCCGGTAAAGGATTAGGATATGTTCTACACCAGCATGGAAAAGTTGTAGCTTATACATCAAGACAGATGAAGATTCATGAGCGCAATTATCCAACGCATGATCTGGAGTTGGCAGCTGTAATATTTGCACTGAAAATTTGGCGTCATTTACTTCTTGGAGAACTAGTAAATATATACATAGACTACAAAGGTATGAAGTATGTGTTTACTCAGAAAGAGTTGAACATGCGGCAGAGAAGATGGCTAGAACTCATAGCGGACTTCGACATCAACCTACAATATCATTCAGAGAAGTTGAATGTAGTTCCTGATGCACTTAGTCGCCAATCACTATCAATGAATCTCACCGCGCAGTGAAAGCTTCAACAAGAATTACATAAAATGGAGATAGAAGTGGTTATTCCAGGTAATACTTCAAAGTTGATGAACTTACAAGTTCAGTCTACTGTTGTCAATCAGATCAAAGCAGCTCAAGCAAGTGATGCCAAGTTGCAATAGATCAGAGAACAAGTAGAAATTGGACTTAGAACAGACTTCATCATCCATGAAGACGGATTTTTGAGATACAGAAGTAGATTGTATGTACCATAAGGTCTTGTTTGGGAAGAGTTGATGAAAGAAGCTCACAGCTCTCCGTACTCGGTACACCCTGGTGGTACAAAGATGTAGAAAGATCTGCGGCAACATTACTGGTGGCATGGAATGAAGCGTGAAGTAGCCAGAAGCGTAGCCAAATGCTTGGTGTGTCAACAAGTAAAAGTTGAACATCACAGGACTGCTGGTTTACTTCAACCGTTACCTATTCCAGAATGGAGGTGGCAACACATCACCATGGACTTTTTGACTACACTTCCTCATAGCACGAAAGGTAACGATGCGGTATGGGTTATTATGGATCGACTCACAAAGTCGGCTCACTTCATCCCATTTCGAGTTAGCCAATCTACCGAGACACTAGCAAAGAAGTACATGGAAGTAAGTTGAATCTAAGTAAGATTTAACTCTTCATGGTGTAGTATTTCTGATACCCATGAACTCATGCAGGAGATCGTGAGATTATATGGAGTACCGGTTTGCATTATCTCCGATCGTGACCCCAGATTCCGATCGCAGTTTTGGTAGAGTCTGCAAGCTAGCTTGGGAACGAGTCTGAACTTCAGCACAGTTTATCATCCACAAACAGATGGTCAGTCTTAGCGAACGATTCAGATTCTTGAAGATATGATAAGAGCATGTATGTTAGACTTCGGAGGATCGTACGAAGATCAGCTACATCTTATAGAGTTTTCATAAAACAACTGCTACCAAGCGAGTATTGGTATGTCACCCTTTGCAGCTCTCTATGGAAGAAAGTGTCGTTCACCATTAAGTTGGGACAACATCGGAGATAGGGAACTTCTTGGACCAAAGATGATTATGGCGACTGTGGACGTAGTACGCATGATTAGGGAATGAATGCGCATAGCCCAAGACAGACAGAAGCACTGGGCTGATGCAAAGCGCCGACACCTGGAGTTCCAGCCGGGAGATCATGTTTTCTTAAAGATCTCTCCAAACCGTGGAGTAATTCACTTTGGCAAAAGGGATAAGCTCAGTCCAAGATTTATTGGACCGTTCGACATACTCGAACGAGTCGGAGAAGTGGCATATCGTTTGGCACTACCATCCTCACTGGAAAGAGTGCACAACGTATTCCACGTATCCCAACTTCGAAGATATGTGAGCAACCCCAGCCACATTCTTGATTACTCCGAGCTCACTGTAATAACTGTAAGTCCGTGTTGCCCACCCCGGTGCTTACGGGGAGGCGGAAAACATAATAAAAATCGGATTTTTAATGACTTAGGCAACATGGACTAAGCTTGTGAGGATCTTTGCTAAACATAAACTAGCTAACCCTAACTACAAAGTAGCTAAGTGAAGAAAGGTTATACCTTTGGTCTTTAGTCCTTCTCTCCTTGCTCCTAGGTATGGTAGAAAAGGATCACCTTGCTTGTCTTCTCCCGTCAAAGAAGGATCCACCCGAAAGCCACCACCTTTAGCTTCAACTCCAAGCTAGGAGTAACTAGAGTGCAAGAAAAGCTAAGACTTGAACCCTAGAAGTGAGTAGAGAAGATCAAGAGAGGGTTTTTCTCAAGCTTTTTGTTTCTCAACACATGAGAGGGAGAGAGCTTGAGGGAGAGGATGAGCAAGAGAGAGAAAAGAAAATGATAGAATGAGAAAATAGTGAGCCATTCTCACTAATATGTGTGAGTTATTTTAATTAATTAATTAGCAAGAAAATTGTCATGGTTTAATCAAGAGGTGACCATTATCATTTCATTATTAATGCAAATTGCAAGAATCAAAGAGTATCTTCCAAATGAAATGATCATGGTCAAATTGTCAACTTGGTCAACAAGTCAACAAAGTCAAAGTGTCAACAACAACAACCATGCACAATAATTAAGCTAATTATTAATTAACAATAATACACACAAAAACAATAGGGTTAATAAAATGACAATAGTCATTAACCCTAAACAAGGTCCTCTCCCTCAATCTCAAGCAACCGTGCATGCGCACCCGCATTCGTGATCCGAGGAACACGAACACAATGAGAAAAACCAATCTCAAATCATATACTAGGATCCGGCTTAAACCAAAGCCCGCTAGTATAAACTGTCCGGACAGCAAACGTGCACAAGTGCGCGGATGCGAACGAACCCTGTCGCAAAACCATGCGACCTCTACTCATTTTGCCTAAAGGCGAATAGCTCTCTGTGTGGGACTCTAAAGACTCGACACTACGCTGGCAGTGGGTTTAACCACAGACCGCAAGCGGCACTAGCTGTACGTAACGGTCCCCAGGTAGATGTCGATAAGAAGACTGACGAGGTGAACCCCATCTGCACTCCTACTGAGCCTGTATGTGACAGTCTCCGTACAGTCCGGTCTGTTCGTCTGATACATCGCATGGCGGGCCTAGGGGGGCGGTGAACGTCAGTCCCCTAATAGCGGTACAAGTCGTGTCGGAGTGAAGCCCAGAACACCCTGAGATAACACTGGAAGCCCACCAGTATATCTCGCTTGCCCTGGCCAGGGACTACTCGTGTAATGGCTCTCCTAGACACAGCGCGATGTCAACCCCCAATACCGGGAGAGACGAATCCTGTCTAACCGTCACTGCCTCCAAGTGATTCGGGACTGCACCCAAAAACTACCTGTTTGCACGACTCATCTGAGCCGTGGTAGGGTAGTAATCAAAGTGCAGTGGGAACACACTCGAGGCGAAGTGACAGTGTCAAGTCAGCGGACTAAGCTGTACTCATGTCACCTGGGAACTGATAACTGACGATAGGTATATTACCAACCAACAGTTCCCGACGAGTCCTGTCCAGTGTACTCGTAACCTAACGAGCACCCGCATACTATCCCAAGTACGACGTACTAACGGCTGTGGGACAGACCGTCTCCCACACTGGGATGAGAAGCGCATACGCTAGTCTACTCCGGAGTATCGATGCCCTGTCTCGATAGTCCAACGACCAGGGACCTGTATAAGGATGTGCTTATAGATTACCCAGCTCCCACGAGTGCGAGCGCCATCACAACGCTGGTAATCAAGCAAAGATCCTAAGGGCTCTACTAATATGTATACCAGCAATATGCTAAAAGAAACACATGCACATATTAAAGCAGAGACAAACCAAGTAGCATACTACCATTTCGAGCAAGATTGTATATACAACTGTGAATATCCCAAGCTTCCATTAAGTAATATACAAGCTAGTATGATACAGTAATGGCCTCTAGGGCATATACACTAACAATAACAGATCTAGCTTGTGAGTAGCAACCCGTTGAAATCCTGGACAGAAAAGTAAAATCACTTAGGAACAAGAAAGTAAACTTGGTCCGAGTGATGTGGAGAAAGTATTCAATGGGAGAATCAACGTGGGAACGTGAGGATGATATGCGTGCAAGATACCCCTTCTTATTTGTAAATTAGTCCTTATATATTTATAAATTTCGAGGACGAAATTTTTGTAAGGAGGGTAGAATGTAACGACTTTAATTTCATTGTACAAAAATTTTCAAGTTAATGTATAGAATAGAATTTTAAGCCTGAGCTTATAAATTTAATTTGATTAAGAACAGCAAAAAAGCACTTGTAGCTCATTGGTAAAGCCTTGAACTGCTGTGACTTAGCCCTTGTGTTCAAATCCCATCAGCCACATATTATTTTTACTGATTTTTCTTTTAAAATTTTTGAAAGCCCAAAAGTTTACACGTGCAATACACGTAAAAATGAAAATTCATATTAAATAAACATGTGCAAATGAGTATTTAAACAGACTAGGACACGTGGCAAACATCCAAGACCCCACCCTATACAAATGGCCGGCGAGATTCGCCATTAGGCCGGCTCCACCGGGTCCCACCTCCCCCCCACACCCCTGTACGCAATACTCCCATACTCTGCACCCCAGTCCTTTAGCCTACCCCCGCTACTCCACTTCTGTTTGATTTCTCTGTAAATTAACAGAGAGATTAAATTCAACTCTTTAATCCTATTTTAATGCATTTTTAATTCTCTTTTCAATTCCCAAAACCCTAATTCCTCCCTATAAATACAACATCACACCCAAGACTTCTTCATTCTGAAATCTACTATTAAAATTCTCAAAAATTTCCAAGCTAAAGAAGAGTACAAGTGGAGTTAGCCAAGTTCCTTTTTCCGGCAAGGATTCAAAGCACTTCCGGTGAACCCGTGATTTCACGAAGGCTATCATTCTTTTCCTAAACCTCCCTTTTCTTCTCTAAACTTGTAAGTCCCCTCCCTTCTCCTCTCTTCCTAAATTAAAAAGTTCTCATTTCAAAAATCATCGGAAGTGGAGTTATTCCGACATTCGTTTCTAAACTCGTTAAAAACACAACTTTTCTTAATAACCATTCATCCATATTATTACAACTTGCTTAATAATCTTGAAACAACCTTTGAGAACAAGTTTCATCTCAAAATACTATGTTATGTACCTTTTATTTGAAATTTTCGTTTAAATACCACAAACTTTACATATGACATATTTTAATACCGTTGCTTATACTACATTTAGGAAAATATCACAAGGTAATGACCTAACTCTCACAAACACGCATCTTGACATAGCATGATTCCCTCGAACAACAATTTCGTGGTAAATACGACTTTTATATCAAAATACCATAAACTATTATTCAAAACCGTATTCTTTGAATTGTGTTATTTACATTCCTTGCGATTAAGCCTCTACAACCCATTTTGGGGAACCCGATCGAGATGGTGCGGGTTATCGCACATCCTCGGGACTAGTAGAGCGAGATGCAGACCTCCTCACGGAGCATACGATCTCGATGGAATTTTTAATGCAATTTTTAAGAAAAACGTGATTTTCTATTTAATAAATAAATTTTTATTTTTACTAATTATATATATATTATCAAACCATCTATTTTAAATATATAATAAATTTCATATTTTTCTAAACAAAAGAAAAGAATTACATTTCCATGAAAATACCATCAAGAATCCATACAAGTCAAATTTACACAAAAATACCATGAACTATTCAACTAGGTATTTATTCGCTAGAATACCTTACTTCTAAAAGTTACATCCAAGAAAACCCTAAATATGATAAATAAATACTTGAGATTTATTTTGAAAGTATACAAAAAAAACTATTTTTCATAAAACCCCCTCAAGTTATATTAATTTATATTAAGGACCCTAGTAAATATAGGTTTAAGCGGGACCGATTTTCTTGAGCCTCGAGGAGCCGGAGAAAGTGGATGCTTGCCTATTTAAGGTAGAAAATTAAAACGGGATTATCAATGGTAATTGGCTTGGAAAAAGTCACAAATCCTGCTGTCCATGTGCAGCAGTTACCGATAACATCTAAACCTAATTTAGGACTCAAATTTGTTTAAGTGTCTGACTCAATCTGAGTCTTAATCTAATCAGAATACAATCCAACTATAATTCATTTTCAACATGAATTCATTGTATCAAACATGAACACTTGAATATGAACATGCAACATGACTCAACTGGACCGAACCATGGATATATTTTGAACTTGACTACATGACTATCCATTTACATCCGATCCGTTTACATGAACAACTTATACCATGGTTTCGGCAAGTCTTATACAACAAATCATTACAATTAATACAATATGCGTTACGAGGTTTAAACGGGTTAGATTGGTACGAAATGTATTAGAAGTAGCACGACACGGTCACCATAATACACCTAAACTGAATATACGTGCCGTTGTCCCATGGCTTGACGGGTCCTTGTGCTCCGTATACCTTAGTCCACGGATAGTTGGACTCCTCTCGTATACACTGATGAATTTTGTACCAAGCTACAAACAACTACGTTAGTATAACAAAAATAGATAAATTTTCCAGATATATTTCATTTACTTGATCCATTCATAACTCTCTCTTGGGACTTACCGAGCGACTGTTCACTGACGACATTCTTATTTCTTCTTTATTTGGAATGTTGTCAGGAGACCCGACTCTCAGGAGACCGAGCCCAGCCAGGAAGATTTGGAGCAGTTCATTGAAGATAAAGAGTTCCAGATCTACTTGTACTTAATTTACTTTTAGTTAATATACCATTGTTTAGGCATCACTTTCCATTATTGTATTTACTTTCTGGTTGTATATAAAGAATGAATGTAAATAAAAAGGTTTTAGTTTCATTACATCTCTTGTCATTCTTGTGCTTTACTTTTATATTGCTTAATTATGCTTAACATGTTTACTTCTGAGTAAATACGTCGCGTCCCCGCCATGTCCTCTTACCCGTACAGTGGGAAGTGGGGCGTGACAGTTTAGGAGTTACGTAGTTTTTATTCATTGTTTTTTTTAAACCAGAAAACTGCTTTTAAGGGTCTTCTTCGAGAAGCCATAACTCTATCATCGGTGATCCAAATTAAGTGTTTTCAGATGTTTTAAATATTTTGATCGAAATATATAGATTTTATTAGTTGTAAGGTTTTCCTGAAAATCAACATAAAATATAGAAAATCGCGTTGCAATATTTTATGACGAATCCGGACAGAATCTTTCCTGATTCGCACACTATTTTTAAATTGGACATAACTCGAACACCCGATGTCCGTTCGTGACAAACTTTAGATGTGTAAATGCACAATTGATAGAACTATAATTTTCATTATACTAGATTACTTAAAAATTCATGAACCAACCCGATATAAGCTTTACAATACAATATATAATTGCTCTCCAGAAATCAGAATATCTGTTTTAAACGCTAATGTTAAAATGATCGTAACTAGAGATTCAGGAGTCCAAATTGTGCGAACCTTAGTTGTTTGGATATGTACACCGAAAAACCTACAAGTTTATAATAATCTTCGTAATCTAAAACCTGATGGAAATTGACCCAAACTGTATGTTAAAAATATGTGACGGTGCTGAACAGATTCTGATCTGTTTTGCACGACGATACGAAAATGGGTATATCTCACAAACAAGTAGTCATATTTAGGCATGATTGGAACTAATGCATGCATAACACTTAGGGCTATGCTTCTCGTTTATATTCTGAATCCAATTGACTTGAGTAATGAATCATACATAACACTTCTTTATAACATTGTTTCTGGTCGTTACTTAAACATTATACCTGTATCATCTCATGCTATGTACCACTTGCTTTATGTGTCTACATGATTTACATGAATAAACCTATTGCATACTTGACTCGATTTGACCCGAACCATGAATACGTAATGACTTGATATGAATACATGAACATTTGACTTGAATACTTGAACTCGACTCGATACTTGAATTGCACTCTCTTATGTATTCATGAATTCGGACAACACTTGTAACTTTAATCATAGATTAATATACATGGGGTATTGGGGTATTTTGAGTATGAATTCAACAGAATCCCATGAGTCCTATACTTACATCATGAAATCACGAATTCACGAATTTACGAATGAAGGCCCGTGATTTCTTGCCCCTGGATTGCAGCCCATTGGATTCGAGAACACTCCTGAGATACATTGACATTCACACTTAAACTCACATTAGTTAGATGACCTTTTAGTGACCTCTGTAGGACACATTGACAATACACTTCATGTTCACGATACCTTCACTACACGGCCATGCTATACTTGTTTACTATGCTCATGTTATATTTCCATGCCTACACAGTTTACTTTAACATTGTCATGCTATACTTGTTCATGATTTATTCCATCCAAACTCTATCACATTACACCTTGCATTTCATTTATATACATCACACATCCTTTTCGGGGATTTACTGAGCGCAAGTTCGCTGACGGACATTCCACCCATGTTTTGTTTCTTTGGAATGTTCGTCAGATGATAGAGATTGAGAAGCTGGAACCTACTGCTGAAGATTACGACCAGTTTGCATCACAAGCCGATCTCTAGTTTCTTTTAGCTTTTACTTTCAGTATGCCATCTGTTTAGGCAGTTCCATTTTATGTTTCTTGTTCAGACATCATGTATCAGTTTCAATGCTGTAAAATTTGGAATGTAAATATATAAAGTTGCATTTCATTCTATTGTTTATTCTTGTTATTTTATGTTGCTTATAAACGCTCGGCGTATTTATTGCTAGAAATGAGCTTCTCGGAATAAATACGTCGCGGGCCTCGTCACGTGCCATTACCGCTCTTTTGGAAAGCGGGGCGTGACACTAGTATTGTGTATATGATACACTCTCTCTGGTATATAATACTGATGCTTTTATCGTGTATTTGATACATGATGTGTATGTGTATGTGATAAATATACTACCTCTCATAATATATATATATATATATATATATATATATATATATATATATATATATATATATATACATACATATATTCCCACTCTCACTTTGTTTATGTATTTTATATGTATGTATACATATTTCTATATTCATATATAAATGAAATTAGATTTATCATTAGATGATAATCCTTAACCATGTGATGGTGGGGCCCTTCCTCTATTTCTCTCTTTGTGTGACAACAAAGAGGAGAGAGGAAGTGAATGAGAGATGTCTCATTTATTAAATGAGAAGGGAAAAAAGAACAGAGGAACAAATTCTTTTTCCAAGCCAAATTATTTTCATCTTCTTATACCTCTTAAACTTGAGCTTGCTCTATTCAAAAATAGCAAGTCTCATTTTAGTGAATGGAAAAAGAAAAGAGAGAGGTTTTATGGATCACATCACCTCCCTTTACACTTAGCAAGTATCTTGAGGGTCTCCATTTGAAGATGGAGATGGAGATGGAGTTTTGGGCGGTCGTCTTTCACCTCGGATCTTCTACGGTGAGGTGGTTGGCTTGTACAGACTTCCGAACGCTCACTAGACTAGCGAGGGTAGTCCGATAGGCAATCAGACAAGTTACAAAGGTTGTAACACCCAAACTTGCTATCTAGGTTTTTCTAGTTTGCTCCAATTACTTGTATTTGATAACTCTTGGTTGTGGATTGGTTCTATATTTTGAAAAATTGTTGTTTTCAAATTGCACCGCGGTCCGCTAATGTACCCTAGGACCGATCCCTAACAAAGGTGTACTCGCCGGTTTTGACTTGTTCATGTTGAGCCGATTCAAAATCTTCTCGATGTAGTCCCTTTGCAATAACCACAACTTCCGTTGCTTCCTATCTCTCAAGATCTTCATGCCCAGAATTTTCTTGGCCTCTCCCAAATCCTTCATGGAGAATTTTTCAGCCATCATCTTCTTCAGATTTTGAATCTTCTTGAAATTCGAACCCGCTACTAGCATATCATAAACGTACAGTGATAGAATAATGTAGTAGCCATCCTTAAAATTCTGAATGTAGACACGGTGACTTGATTCACATCTCACAAATTCTGTCTCAAGCATAAACTGATCGAACTTGAGATACCAATACCTAGGAGCTTGCTTAAGGCAGTACAAGCTCTTTCACAGTCTACACACCATACTTTCTTTCCCCTTCATCTCGTATCCCGGTGGCTACATCATATAGATCTCCTCCTCCAAATCTCTATGAAGGAATGTTATTTTCACATCCAGCTGCTGTGAGTGCAAATCCTCTACTACCACGATACCAAGAATTACCTGAATAGATGTCATCTTCACCACTGGGGAAAAATCTCTTGATAATCAATTCCTTGCTTTTGTGCATATCCTTTGACTACCAAGCAAGCCTTGTACCGCTTCACGCTATCAGTCTCATCTTTTATCCTGTACACCCACCTATTTAGCAACGCCTTTCGACTTTTGGGTAACTTTACTACATCCCATGTATGGTTCTTCTTTAAAGAATCCATCTTCTCGTTCATAGATTGCTCCCACTGCTTGCTAGTGATTGATGCGAAAAGGTGTGTGCATGTTGTAAATAACCGCAATCAAGACGGTGTCGCAATTAGCTAGCGGCGATGAGTACGGATCGTCCGCAGAGAAACAGTGAATTTTTTATCTTGCTTTAGATAAGTTGATAGAAGAAAGGTGAGATGTTTATCATTTTAAACTAGAATGGTTAGAAAATTTTATAATATAAAGGCTTGTAGGGTTTATAGGACTTAGTAGTTAATGGATGAAATAAAATTATAATTCTTTTTATATTTTAATTATTTAATACTAAAGAGATAGCGATGAATGTGGATTTGGAGGGAATTAGGGTTTCCCACTACTGCCCCTTGTCCTTCCATTGATATCTATTTATCTCAAGCCCCTAACAAAACGATTATTAACGAATCTCAAATCGTGGTCGTGACTATCATGAATTGATAGCGCTCCCAATAAGAGGGTTAACATTTATTTTGCTAAAATTTATAAACATTAAAACTTTTAAAAAGAATTTAAAAGATGTTTTTCATCCATTATGCTACCATATTCTACAAACCCTAGCAAGCAAGAATTTACTCGCTCATGGATATTAGCGTAGTAAAAGAGAGGTGGAAGATGAATGGAATCATAATTAAAAATTAAAAGTGCAGAAAGTAATGCAGAAAGTAATGCGGAAAGCAAATGTGAAAAAAATTAAAAGAAAAGACTACCTTTATTGATCACCTAATGCATTACAAATTGCTCGCTGAAAAACTAAATTACAGAAACCTAGTTGCTCTCTAGACCTCTCTCTAGATCGATGGATAGATGATCGATGAATTTTTAGATAGCTTTCGGTCCTTTTATGGGCTCTGGAATGTGAAACCCTAGATGACATATTTAAGTGTCTGAAATTACGATCATGACCCTGAAATTTTAGATCCTACGGCCACTAAATGACCGTTGAACCACCGCCTATACCCCTATTTGACCTGCTTCCGCCGCCGTTTAGTTGGTTCATACCTCTAAATTTTTTGTGCCTTTTTTCTCGATATTTGAAGATTCTCTTGATACAAAGATTCTGAAAATATTGCTCTTAGTCTCTGCCGTTGCTAGATTCTTCGATTTGCTTCTAATATTCGACAGATTAGATTACGTAATCCGATTTGATATAGATCTCCTACTTAGATTTCAGACCTGAGCTAATCTTATTATAATACCTACATAATATCTCAAATCAAATTGTTAGTAGCATTTGTTTTATTTGAGAAATTATTCTAACCATTTATATGATATGATTTCTTAAGAATATTGAATAGGAATATTTGAAATGATATACATATTTTAATTAATAATATTTCATTTAAATATTATATTCATATATTTTCCCTAATTATATTAATTATAAATGAAGAAACATATGGTAATAATCTTTTTACAAATAAACACATATATGTTCTTTATTTACAATTAACACCTTTTATTATTTAATAATAGTAGGAAAAATGTATATACAAATGTGCAATACTTTTTACTAATCAGCTAGCACCGTCACTTGTTGGTTCTGCAAGGGATTCGGACTCTCCTAAATCTGTGTAGAAAATGAAGTCGGTAACAAGTCTATCAAGTAGTCTCCTATCTCGTGTAGATCTCCTCAGAACTGGTATATCTGATTGCTGAACCCAGTCACCAACATGATCTTGAACCTGATCATGCACTACAGTCTTCTTTATATTCTGATCTCCACCGGTAGGTGTTTACCGCCGAAAGACGAACTGGGATTGAATGACTTTCCTGAATTTAGGGGTAGATGTATAGGTTTGATCCATCCACCTCTCTGAAAATACTAAGTTGATTTATAGCACCATATATCGATGGTTTGGATGAATGTGACCGATATAACTGACTTTCAGATTCCTTCCCACGGATGAGAGGTTTATTGATTGTGGGGACATATTTTTCTTGCAGGCGCAAGCCTCTGCAGTTAATTACGTTATCGCGAACGATAACAACTTTTTGCACTCCAGATTTTTAGTTTCATGTATCATGTTTTAGTTTTTGTTTATTTTGGGTTACCCTTAGATTGTATATGGAGACTAATTTTGTCTTCGCTCGTAGGGACAGATTAGTCCAAATCCGTACATATATTTTCATGATTTAGGTCAAGCATTTGCTTGACGAGGTCCACGTTAGTAGCTTGGTTTGGCAACGGGAGTGAACTTAGGAAGCACCTCACATTTGTGAGGTCCACCGGTTCACGGAAAACTTGGGCTTTATCGAAGAGTCATTAGTCTTATATGAGACTAAGATCAACATAAATAACGTGCTCATATCTTGATAACATGTTCTCGATTGATCATTTGATCATAAGTGAAGCCTAGGCATCCATTGTTAGCTGTTCTGCTAAACTTATAAGTTTTGGCTAATTTCTTTTCATGCGCTTGCACACTTATGTTGTGGATGGAATCCACCCATGTGCATAGTAAGTGGTGCACATGCACTGTTGGTGTTCAATGCTCGCGCCGCGGAAGCCTCGGCCAAGGAGGAAGCGATAACAAAAATTTTATGCAAGCACCAAACACTCATACCCCAGAATTCGATCCAAACACCTAAACTAGCAAGCTAAAACATATAAGGGTATGAAATTACAACCTTCGACGCGTGTCCACCCAATTGTGGAAGACCCCTCCAAGCTTGCAAATGTCGGGATCGTGCTTGAAGGTCGACCACCCTCTCCGAAGAAGATCCATCCGAGGGAAACCGGAAGAGGCTCCGACCGACAATCCAAACTTGCTAAGGATAGATTGTGGGTGATGTACGAATTGTTCACTAGACTTTTCTCTCAAAAATAGATACTCAAAAGAGCAAGAAGAAGAAGGAGAAGAGAGTGAGGAAAGTTGCTAAGTCTTGCAACCATGAAGCATGAATTCATGTAGGATGGAAAAAAAAGATCAAGTCTAGAAAGAAAGAATGGCTACAACATTTATTACCATCATGGTTCAATAGTGCAACCATAAATGACATCAATAAATGCTAAAGTCATACCTTTCAAGATGTCAAGAATCATGCTTCATTTAAACCTCATTTTCCACCTCATTTCCCATTTGATTTTCCAAATGAAAATCAAATATGATGTGTCCTTCTTCTAGAAGTATTCTCGTATAAATACGGAATACTTCACCGGGTATATGTATCATTACATATACTCGTATCCGTAGAAAAATACGGATAACAGCAATGAAAGAAAATGAATAGTGAACAATAATAATAAAATATATATATCAAAAAATATATATATAAATTATTAAATCAAAATCTGATTTAATAATCCGGCTTAATCCTAAACCGGCTAGTATTATCAACCGTCTGATTAAATTCCGTGTATCCAGTACACGTATTTAATCGGATCCCTGCACGTACCAACATACAGCTCCTACATCTATCACCTGAACCGGAAAAACCCTTTGTGTGGGACTCTAAAGACTCAACAATACACTGATAGTGGGTTTAACCACAAGCACGTCAGTGGCACTAGCTGTACGTAACGGCCATCTAGGTACTTGCCGAAAGGGGGGTCAGCAATCAAGTACGTCCTTACCCTACCGAGCATGAATGTGACAATCTCCGTACAGTCCGGTCTCTTCGCCTAAGAGTATCGCATATTGTGTCTAGGGGTGGATGGTGTCAGACCTTACTAACCCGATAAGTCATGTCTGAGTCAAGCTCATCACCAATAGAGATACTACTGATCAACTATCAGCAAATCTCATTCACTGTGGCCATGGATTTCTAGCGATAGCCGACTGAATACAATGCGACATCAACTCATAATACCAAGAGAGACGAATCCCAGACTTCCTCCATGTGGCTCAGAACTGTACCTAACTAAAATCTGTTTGCACGACTTCTTTGAGCCGTGGTAGGGTAGTAATCAAAGTACAGTAGGAACTCACACAAGATAAATGACGATCTCAGGACAAAGGACTAACCTGTACTCATGCCACCTGAGAACTTCCATCTGACGATAGATATAATACCATCTAGAAGTTCTCGGAGAGTCCGTCCGGTGCACTTACCTCCAGTGAGCACCTGTATACTATCTCAGGTGACACAATACCAATGGCTTGTGAGACCAGCCACCGCCCCTCGTTGGAGTCTTAAAAAGTATACACTGGTCTACTCCGGAATATCGATGCCCAGTCTCGATACTCCCACGACTAGGGACATTTAAGGATGTGCTTATGAACAACCCAGCCCTCACATATATGATCGCCATCATAATGCTGGATGTCAAGCAACAATCTTACGGGTTTCATCAATAATGAAGACAAACCAGATAGTATATTATCATCTCGAGTAATATTAGTATAGCTGTATAGGTCCTCTCTCAATTATCATAATCCCCTACTTGCAATCACAATAATTGCCTTGAAGGCACTATATTTAAAAATCTCCCACTTGCACTTAAGATCAATTATTGCGGTATCGCGTACCCGCAGCTCGTGTGCTACCGAATACCTAACTTCTCTACTAATCAGTTTTGCAAACTATATTTGTGAAACTTAATGTACTCGAGAAATAGTCTCAGTGAGTGAATCCGCTACAATATTCTAACTTCATCTCTTTATTTCTCAACTTTGTGGTGATCAACAATCTCCCAAACTAAATGATACCCCGCCTCAAAAATTTGTCTGGATACTTGATGGGACCAAGTTCATAAATGAACAACTCTATCAAACAAATTTCTTGGGTTGTATCCTCTGTTGAGTCATAACCAGTATCCTGCACCATGATTACCTCAGTATCCCTATTAGAACACTATCCAATATACTGATCCTTAGAAGAGGCTAAACTCAAAACTCTGACAGCATCTCTGTCATCTAGGTCACTTTGGAAGCCTGAACCGATAACCGCCTTCCAAAAGAGGCTGTCGTTACCTTATATCAAGAGCATCCTCTTATTTTCATAATAACTTCCATTTGTTTCTCCAGAATTGGATTACTATCTGCTTGCTATAGCAAGTGTATAAGCAACATCTGATTTTGTACAAGATATTATATGATTGACTCAATTTCCTAAGCAAATAATATGTCATTCATATCAGCCCCTCTCCTCAACGGTCTAGAAGACATTCTTTTAGAAAGGGTGACTCCATCACCTACGGGTACACCACCACGTTAGGAGTCGTCCATTCTAAAATACTTTTAGAATGCCGTATGAGTACCCGATTGGGGAACTTCCCAAATCTAGATCTAAAACCTTAAATCTAGTTACCAGAATCCCTGATACATTATCTATCTGGTTTTATACAAGATATTGCATGATTGATTCAATTGCCTAAGCAAATAATATATCATTCATGCCAGTCACTCTCTTCATCAGTCTAGAAGATATCTCTTTAGAGAGGGTGACTCCATCACCTGCGGGTACACCACCACACTGGGAGTCATCTGTTCTAAAATACTTTTAGAATGTTGTCTAAGTACCTGCTTGGGGAACTTCCCAAATCTAGATCTAAAACCATAGATCTAGTCATCAGAATTCCTGATATATTATGTTGGATATATGTATGCCCTAGAGGCCATTATATGATAGTGTATGTATCGGTGTGTGTGTGTGTGTATTCAGAGGACAGTCTTGCTCGACATGATAGTATGCTATCTAGTTACTCTTTATCTTGACATGTTCACTTGATCATGCTTTCATTCATTTGGTACATATTGATAAAGCGCTTAGGATATTTACTTGACTACTGTGATTATGATGTGGATCATACTAGTGGGACATCTGTAGTTTATAAGCATATCCTTGAAATGTTCTTAGTCGTGGGTGTATCGAGACGGAGCATCAATATTCCAGTGTAGACTAGCATATACGATTCTTGTCCCATGTGATGGGCGATGGATGATCTCATATCCATCTAGTGTGCTGACACCAAAGATTGTATACGGGTGCTCAGTAGAGACTGGGTACACTGAACGGACTCGCCGAGAACTCCTATGTGGTATTATATCTCATGTCGGATAGCAATTCTCAGGTGACACTGGTACAGGTTGGTCTGTAGACCCGAGATCGTCATGGAGTCTTGTGGGTCCTCCCACTGTACTTTGATCTCCACCCTGTCCAGAATTTTCTCTTATTTAACTGCAAATATTTCTTATCGGCTCTACTAAGTCATGAAAACGGGTGGATTTTGGGTACAGTCCCGAGGCACATGAAGGCAATGAGTGATAGGAGGGGTTTCGTCTCTCCCGGTATAAGGAGTTGATGTTGCGCCATGCTCGATTGGTTATAACAGGAAGTCCCTGGCCAAGGCTGCTGAGATTTACTGATAAGTGTTATCAGTAGTTTCTCGATCTGTTATGAGCCATACACCGACATGACTTATTGAGTTATTAGGGTCGACGTTACCAACCCTAGACTCGATATGTAACATATCTGACGAAGAGACCGGACTGTACGGTAAGTGTTACCAGTTGGCTCGACAGGAGTTTTGACAGGTTTGGTTGTTCTTCTTCTGATCGTTCTATACCCGGGTGGCCGTTACGTTTAGCTGACCGCTTACGACTTGTGGGAGTTTGATATGATCATCACCTACTGCCGGCGTATTGACGAGTCTTAGAGTCCCACACAGAAGTTTCCTAGCTCAGGCGAAACGATGTGGTGTGCATATGAGATATGCGCGGGAGCTCGATTAAATGCGAGTATGTGCTACCGTATTTTAATCGGGCGTTTATTATTGGTCGGGTCGTATGAGATATGACCGGTTTATTAAATCAAGTGTTGATTTAATATTTAACTTTTATCTCATTTAAATAAACCTTTTCTTTATGATGTATTCATGGATATATGTACATATTGATGTGCATGCACACATACATACATTCATTTGTATCATGATTGTTGATACATAGAATATGGCAATACAAGACTCACATGGTATATAAATATCTTCAAATTTATTAGATTTTGAGAAAAAGGAAAATGATTTAAATCATGGTTGAATATTCAAAGCTTTACCCTTAGTTACAACTATGGTTTCATTTCATTTGTTCCTTAACTCAAACACAAAATATCTAGATATTTATTAACCCTAGTTTGGCATGAGACATATATCTTGGATATTATTCATTTTCTATTCTCATTATCATTATCCTTTTATCTCTCATGTGCTCAAGGTTGCCATCTTCTTCTTCATCATCTCCCATGCTCTCTTGATTATTTTAGTGAGTGTGTGAGCTAAAACAAAAAGGGTTTTGCGTGAGAAAACAAACCACACAATCATTCTATACTAGTTTATCCTATTAGTTTAGAGTGTTAGCTTCACTTTCTCATTCATCGAGTAAAGCAAGGAGCTTGGGCAAAGGTGCTTCGGGTGGATCGTCGTAGACTTGGAGGGAGCTTGAGCAAGCCGGTTCCAACTCGAGGAGATCTAAGGAGTCAAGGAGGGAAGTCTACAAAGGTTGTATCACCTAACACTTAGTGTAGATTTCTTCTAGTATGTGATGCTAGTTAATTGTTACCCTAAATTTCTAGTTCGATTCATGGTTAGTTTGCTTAGCACCCCCTTTAAAATTTTGTTATGGCATGTGTGATGCTTCCAAACCCTAGGTAATGTACTAAGGAAACATAACAGTGGTATCAGAGCCAAGCTAGAGCTTTAGTAACCTAGACGACGTTAAAAATCTCGAACGAACGAAATACGACACCCGAAGGGTCCTCACTGAAAATTTTTCAAAAAGTTGGATTTTTTCACATTAAAAATACTCAGAAAATCGTGCAGGGTATTTTATGTGCCCACAAGAAGAAAGAAGCCCCGACACGACTAAGCGACCGCAGAACCACGGCAGAAAGGTCTTTCTGCGGCGGTTCCGCGGCACCGTTGGTGAGTCTTGGACTGTGCCTTCTTGTGCTGGCCCGTATGTACTTGTATCAGTTTCTAGTATATTTTAAAACTGCTCAAGTGTTAAGCTTTCTGAGAATTCTTTGTGTGATTGATCGTTCGATCGAACGTTTTAACTGCGCCTAGTATATGTGAAGGTGATATAATAATTGGAATCTACAAATTTGTTTGTTGCATGTAAATCTAGCATTTCGGTCTTGGATGTAATCGGAAGTCTTTTTGAATTATCCGAGTTATTTTGAAAAAGGTGTTTTCATGGATTAGACCTAAATGCAAGCTTTACATTGTTGGGCATCAAATCTTGAATATGTGATATCCCGGGTTTGTATTGTCTAAGGGCAGTTACGATTCCAATTGTTGTAGCTTTTCATTTTCTTTTCTGCGACCGTAAGTGTGGTATGTGGTGTATCGCCGGTTTCGTTGCTATACATCAACGACAATCAGGGTACGCATACTTACTTACGTTGATGATATGTGATATTATGTATTGCTGAGATATGATGTGCAGAATTATCGTGATTGAATAGCCGAGGGGTTTTATGTGAGATGAGAGTTTTCTTTTCATTCATGTAAAATTCAATTGTATGTAATATTCTTTTATTTGGGGAACTTCCAGGTTGAGGATGTTGTCACCATTGTTGTATATTATTTACTTTTCCGCATTAGGATAGACCCAAGGAGGGGAGCACAAGTGACTAGGTTCTAGGGTTCAGTGGGAGGCCATCTCGAGGAGTCCAGACCAGGTCTCCTAAACTCTAGAATAGGTAGGGTCACTTGCCGCTCTCGTAGGGGTCTAGGGGTGTGGGCTTGGCTATTCATCGCGACCGTGGAATCCGTATTTTCTATCGATGGCTAAATACAAAATACGGACCTCCTAGATATCCTATATTATATGTCCTTCTGCTGCTTATATTTTGTGATGTGATCACTTGATATATCCGAGACGAATGGAATATTATATATATGATATATAATAGACGTTGCTTATGTTTTGCACCCGCGCTAGCCCCATCCCGGTATGCCGTTAATTAAGTAACCTAACGGTGCATAACGGAACAAAGAGGCGAATGCGGGTGGCATACGCGTACGTTATATTTTCGTTTCTTTTCTGTGATGGCTTAAGGACTTAAATGATGGGACTACATTAATGAGATTAATGTAAAGATAAATGAACCTAAAAGATGTTGTAGAATCGGATTTGAAACCCACTCGGCTTTTTGTGAAAAAGCAAGTTTTCAAAGTGCGGAGCTTAAGCCACTCCTTTTAAACCCATTGGATTCTACAACGATATCAAGTTTAAAGCGTTAAAAGTTTTCTTAAAAACTATCCGCAGCCCTCCGTCATTGTAGGAAGTAGAGTACTTAGTATTCGTGCTGCGTATTTTGACTATAGTTAAGGTGCAGTGTACGGTAGCTGAGTGATGTCTTCCTACACCGCATATGATGCGGATTAGTTAGGACATTCATATGACTATGTTGACTATAGTTAAGGGTCATATGGGTGGGTCTAGTTAATCACGAAATGACGCGTAGAACTTGACTAGTACTTATAATATGTTGACTATAGTTAAGGTCATGAGTGCTAGGGGTAAAAACCATATCGGGAGTTTCAAGAGTTGAAATTTGCAATGAGATTGCATACCTTCTATGTGATAGTAGGATCCCGATCCCACTGTGAGCAAGAGCTGCACCCGGGAAAGTTTTGCACTTTACAATTAGCTAATCCATTAGGTGTCTAGAAAGGTGTCAACGAGGCTACGCCTCTGGGAAAACGAGGTTTATTCTAATTAAGTCCGTGGGACAGCACGGGGAACCTCCCTCAAAGTACCGGCACTGGCCTGGCTGAACGGTTAGCGAAGTTGTAGAATGTAATTAATCCTGGCTAGTTTTCTTTTTAAAAGGTTTTAAAGAAAATTTGCTAAAAGCAGTGGGAGACATCGATTAGATATGATAATAACCAATCTGATCTTTGCAAGAGCTTTCGCTGAGTGTATTCTTTTCTCTCTCTTAATGGCAGATACCTATAACAGGCCTTAAGCTTCTACTAGATAAAAACAAGCTGACCGGACCAAACTACAAAGACTGGCTGGGGAACATTAATATTGCTGTCACATATGATAAAGTATCATATGTCCTCACTGCCAAGGCCCCGCCCACCCCAGGACCTGAATCTTCTGCTGCGGATAGGGAAATCCGCAAAACGTAGGATATTGACTGTGCTACTGCCAAATGTCTCGCGCTTGCATCGATGGAAAATACACATCAAAAGCAACACGAGCAGATGGATATTCAATCCATCTTTCTCCATACAAAGGAACTGTATAGGGAGCTATCTCGGACCCAGAGATATGAAGCATCTCGAAAGTTGTTTCAGATGCGGATGGCTCGAGGCACACCAGTAGGCGATCACGTTTTGAAGATGATAGCTCTTATAGAAGAGCTTGAGGACCTCAGATGGACAATGGATAACGAACGGTATACTGATATTGTTCTACAGTCTCTTCCCTCCGCCTTTGCTCCATTCATAGTGAACTTCAACATGCATGACATGGAGAAATCACTACCCGAACTTCTCAATATGTTGAGAAGTGCGGAGAGCACACTGAAAGAGAAGTCCTCCTCTATGCTTGTTGGACAATCTTCCTCTTCTGATAAGAAGAAATTCACCAAACCGAGAGGAGGAATAAAGAAGGCGAATGGGAAAGACAAATCCAAAGCTGCGGAGTCGGGGAAGGGAGAATGTTTTCACTACAAAAAGACGGGGCACTAGAAGCGGAACTTTACTGAGTACCTTGAACTCAAGAAAAAGAAGCATGGTGATGCTTCAGCTTCAGGTGTGTTCGTGATTGAAAACTGTTTTTCTATTAACTCTGCTTCCAAGGTATTAGATACCGGTTCGGGTTCTCATATTTGCAATTCTGTGCAGGCGTTGAGAAATAGCAGAGTTTTGAAGACAGGTGATCATACTCTCTAAGTTGGAAATGGTTCCAATGTACATCCAGTTTCAGTAGGAGAGTATCACCTAGGGTTGCCGTCGGGTTGTATATTGGTTTTGAACCCATGTTATTTTGTACCAAGTATGCTTTGTAATATTATATCTATTTCCTTGTTAGACAATGAAGGATATCATTTTGCTGTGCAACACAATGTTATGAACATTAAACTAAATCAAGAGTTGATTGGTTGTGGTACACTGAATAACGGGATATACGTCCTTAATCAACACACAGTTTTCAACATTAAACACACAAGTAAAAGAAAATTTTCAGATATAAATGAAGCTTTTCTTTGGCATTGTAGACTTGGTCATATTAATGAAACAAGACTGAACAAGCTTCATAAAGATGGATATTTAAATCCTTTTGAGTATGAATCTTATGCGACTTGTCAGTCCTGTATCAAAGGTAAAATGACCAAAACTCTGTTTAGTGGACACGGAGAAAGAGCTACTGAACTCTTGGGCCTCATACATAGTGATGTATGTGGACCAATATCTACACATGCAAGAGGCGGTTTTTCCTACTTCATAACTTTTACTGATGATTTCTCAAGATTTGGTCATGTGTTCTTAATAAAGTATAGGTCTGAAGCTTTCGAGAAATTCATGTAGTATAAACTTGAAGTAGAAAAACAAATAGGAATGAGCATTAAGATACTTCGATCAGATCGAGGTGGAGATTACCTTAGTTCAGAGTTCCTAAACTTCCTAAAAGAGAATGGGATTCTCTCTCAACTCACTCCCCCTTGCACACCACAGCACAACGGTGTGTCAGAGTGGCAAAATCGTACCCTATTAGATATGGTATGATCCATGATGAGTGATTCTGAGTTGCCTCTCTCCTTTTGGGGGCATGCATTGAAGACTGCAGCTTTTCTGTTGAACAATGTTCCAACCAAGACCGTATCTACCACTCCATATGAGATATGGTATGGGAAGAGACCATCTCTTAAACGAGTTAAGATTTGGGGTTGTCTGGCTTTTGTCAAAAAGCATAATCCAGACAAACTCGAAGCACGATCGGTTAAGTGTATATTTGTGGGATATCCGAAACATTCGTTTGGGTATCTTTTCTACCACAAAGAGGAACAAAAGGTGTTTGTTTCTCAGTATGCCACATTTTTAGAAAATAAGATTTTTCCAAATGATTCTGATGGCAATGTGTTAGACCTAGAAGAGGTTCTAGAAACACAAGTTACAAATGACGACTTGGTTGAACCTGATGTTACAACAGAATCTTATGAACCTCAGCCACTCCGTAGATCTGGAAGGACTTCTCGCCCATCGGAGAGATACTGCGGTTTTCTCATTGATGATGATAGAGAAGATTGCATCATGGATGATGATAACCCTGCCAGTTTTCAGCAAGCTATCACGAGTGGTGACTCTGTGAAGTGGCTGGATGCCATGAGATCCGAAATGGAGTCTATGTACACCAACAAAGTATGGACTTTGGAGAATGTACCCTCTGGGGTAAAACCCATAGGGTGAAAATGAATCTTTAAAAGAAAGATCGGTGTAGATGGATGGGTAGAGACCTATAAGGCAAGGTTGGTAGCGAAAGGTTTTCATCAAAGACCAGGACTGGACTATGATGAGACTTTCTCTCCAGTAGCCATGCTTAAATCAATTCGGATCCTACTTGTTATTGCTGCTCACTACGACTATGAAATCTGGCAGATGGACGTTAAAACAGCATTTCTAAGTGGTGATTTAGAAGAATGCGTTTATATGGATCAGCCAGAGGGATTCATTGACAGTGGGAGCAGCGGGAAAGCATGTAGGTTGCTTAAATCCATTTATGGATTAAAAAAGGCATCACGGAGTTGGAACATTTGTTTTGATGATGTTATCAAAGAGTTTGATTTCATCAAAAATTGTAACACCTTAGGATTTGTATTTGTTTTAAATTGAGTTGTGTTTGGTGTTGACTTGTGAGAGAGGGGGAGTGGGCATCATGGCTTAGCCCATGCTTGGCTTTAATGAAGAGAGAGAGAGGAGGGTTGACATTTGGACCTTGAGTGTTTCCTCTCATTTCCTTGCATTTCTCTCAAACACCCACCCACTCACACACACACTTACCTCAGCTCCAGAAACCCCAGCAGCAGCAGCAAGCACAGCAACACCTGAGGCCAGAAGCAGCAGTAGCAGGCAGAGGCAGTAGCAGTAGCACAGTGAGCAGCAGCAGCACCAGCACCTAGTGCAGCCCCTTCCCTGCACTTCTTCTTCTTCCTGCAGCTCCCTAGGGTTAAGTGTGAGGTATATTTCCTAACTTGCTTCCATAGTTTGCTTGGTTGGCGTAGATTTGCATCGGTTAATGGTTTTTAGTGCGTTTTAGTGTGATATGGAGTGTTAGTGGGAACCTTGTGCTAATGAGGTGTAAATTGGTTTCAGTAGGATAATTGAGGTTTGTTGAGACCCTATTAGCTTAGCTTAACCCCTATTACACTAAAATACCACCAGTTTCCCTAATTGATGCAATTTATCGTATTTGTGCAAAATTTGAGTTTTCTGGAACTGCTATTGACCCGGTGAGTTCAGAATGAAATTGAGGATACTGCAGTATAGTGGTGATGTGCTGATACCCTATATTTAACCCGACCCCCTAACTGCTACAGTAGGCCGCCAATTATTTCGTTCTGGCCGCCAATTGCGGCCAGATGGGTAGGGTTTGGGTTGGGGTTTGGTCCTGTAAGTGTCTGCTAGTGTGTAGGGTTCTATGATATATATATTTTTGTAAATCTAGTTCTGTAGTAAAATCTGGGACCAAATACCTATTTTGCCGTTTTTCTAAACCTTCGCGACACGCGTGATACGTGAGTAGGTTTAGGGTTTCTGCATATCGCGACGCGTCGGAGTAGTTTCAGGCGCGTGATCACACGTTTTAGCGTATCGCGCACACGCGCGATTGGTTTGCGACACGGGTTTCTAGTTGGACTGTAGTGTCGCGTTTCTGTGAAATTGAGCTTATGTGTGATATGTGTTATATGATTCTAGGTTCACAGGCCAGTGAGACGGACGCTGCGAAGAAGGGCAAGCAAGTTGTTGGATACACTTAGCGCGAGACACGGTGAGTAGATTTCACATCTACGGGGATATCGCCCGCATGGCGTTATGCGTCAGGGCTGATAGGACCTTATTACTATATGTTGCATTTACCCCATAGACTGTCATCGCATGTCGCATTCCCTGCTACATATAAATATATATATATATATATATATATATATATTGCTTAGAACTGATAGAACACCGCACTATTACTAACGGTTTATGTTGCACGGGCACTATTTTGCATGCTACACACACACCGTTAGTAATTGCCATGCCACACTCACTGTAGAGCAGCCAGGATTATGTGGTTATAGTTCATCTTACATGTGATTGATTATGATTTCCTAGAAATTGGGAGCCGCATGACATCTTTAAAAACGGAAACTATTTTAAAAGCGGTTTTTCCCTTATACACCTACCTGGATTTATTACATTGTACCTCGCATTGGATTTATTTATTAGCGATGGATTTTCATGTGATTTCTGGTTTTGAGGACCGTGGAATTATTTAAGAAAAGATGCACTATTTTGAAAAACCCGGTACTTCGTGATATGATATTTTGGTGCGTCCACCACGCGTTTTCTCGGTGCTGAGACGTGTGCTTGAAACCCGATTCGAGAAGTGGATGTTCCGTTTACGGGTTCGTGGTGGGCCCGGTATGGTTCCCCTCGGCGAGATGATCGATGGGTTTTGCCGATTGAGCCTGGAGGCGGGCGAGTACCTACCGGTGATTGGTTGGACCTGGCAGTTGTCCGGAGGATACTGACCAGAGTCGAGAGATGGATGCGGGATGATCCGTACTGCCGGGGCCGAGGGCCGACACCGCAGACGGACCCCGTGGGGCCGATCCGGACTGACGGAGCCCGATATACGGGGATTTGCGTGTCGATGCTGGACACGAGTATTTTATGATATTTTGGGTGCCGATGTTGGGCACTCGTGATTTTTCAGAGATATACAGGATTTGAGGGCCGATGGGTGTGCCGGCGCCTGAGTGTATTTGGGATTTGGGTGCAGCCTGAGGCACCGTCTAGTGTTTTCCATGTTGACATATTCCATGTAGATATTATTTATCCCATGCTCGGTATTGATTACTATATATCCCATCCTGTAGCACTTACCTGATAGAGCACTTGCATTACTATTGCATCCACTGTTTGGCATGCATTGATATCATCTGCTGGCATTAGTAGAGCCAAGCTATATGTGCATGCTCGCGATCACCTTTATATGTTATCTCTATTCACGAGTTGGCAACTCACCTCCGTTGTGCCACAGTATTTGCAGGTTGCCCTTGGGAGTAGTGTTACCGCATCTTTTGGCACAGATACCATTGCTGAGGCGAGTTAGCCTTTTTCTGTTAGGTGGGTTTTGTACGGTATCTGTTATCTTTCAGTTGTATATTGATGTATCTAGTATTCTCCATCTACCTTTCTGTATTGACTTAGAGACAGTTGTGAGGGCGATGTGTATGATTTTGGTACTCTGGTGTCGAGCTCGCATATGAGCCGACTTTATGTTATGCAGTCTTACCTTTGCTATATTGTCCTTGCTTTACTGTGTATTCTTCGCTACGGCGTCGTATATCATATTGGGATGCTTTATTTATTTCACTTGTTATTTCTGCTATACCTTGCTTTTACCCGACTTATGGGACAAATGTTTAAAAAGGAAATGTTACCAAAATTATAAAAGTTATAACTCTTGAACTTAAAAGGATTTCTACTAAATTAATAAGATGTTTTTCGAACACGCATGACTGTTTTTACGAAAATGTTTTAAATCACTCTATATTTATTGGTTTTGATTTCTGGGTCCGGCTTACTTAGCCGCGTTACGCCTGTAGACGTTGCGTGGTTAAGTGCCGGTCATGATTCGAAATTCTCGGGTCGTGACAAAGTTGGTATCAGAGCGTAGGTTTTACCTTCGGAGTGTAGGATGACCCTGGTATGATGGAGTAGGTAGCTGCAGCAGAGTAGCGTAGCGTGTGTATGTTCCGCGGCATACTCATGACACGGTACTCCGCCTACGCGACCTTAGGACTTGTTGATTTAAATTCCTCCTTGATTACATATGTTCTTGCGATTCGATTTCCGTATTCTTATCGAATCCTAATTCTCTTTCAGCCATTATGCCGCCTAAGACTACGAGGGCACAGAGAGCGGCCGCGAGGGCCGAGATTCGTGTTGACTCGTCTGAGACGAGGACTGATCCGGGCAGTGCACCCGTTGTACCCGAGCAGACTGTTCCTCCTGTGACAGAGCAGATCTCCACGCTAGGGGCTGGTATGCAGGAGATGCGCCAGACGGTGGGATCTAGCATGCAGGAGATGCGCCAGATGATAGGATCGCTAGTTGAGGCGCTTCGAGCCCAGCGACCAGAGGTAGCCCCACCTGTTCCAGAGACCGCGATGGTACCTACCGCACCGCCAGTTGCCCCTACAGCCACGGAGGTGATTACAGTATCGCTATCAGAGTTCATGAGGCTGAAGCCTCCGGTATTCACAGGCACCGATACAGCCGAGGACCCACAGTCTTTCATCAACAGGATGGCCCGGTTATGCCGTTCCCTCAGATGCGCAGATATGAGATGGGTTGAGTTCGTGAGCTTTCGCCTGGAAGGTCTTGTGCAGAAATGGTGTGATTCAGTTGAGAAGGGCAGAGCAGCAGGTCTTCCTCCTATGACCTGGACGGAGTTTGTGACCATATTTCTAGCCTGTTTCCTTCCCCAGAGTGTTAGGGATGCCCGAGCACGCAGATTTGAGTCCTTGCGCCAGACGCTAGGGATGACAGTGGCGGAGTATGACGTGCTGTTTACAGAGCTAGCAGTCTACGCCCCATATTTAGTGGCTATCGAGGAGTTGCGAGTCAGGAGATTTGTTCAAGGCTTGCTTACACCACTGTTCCTCGCGATCAGCGCGCAGCACTACGAGACCTATGCAGCAGCTGTAGACGCAGCCCTAGTAGTCGAGGAGCACCTTGCTGAGACTTCGGCAGTTCCAGAGCCGAAGAGAGTTCGTACTGGCATATCCGCACGGAGACAGACATTCAGACGCCGCGACAGGTATCGTCCAGGTACGGGGAGTGGCAGAGATTCGGGACGGAGCCAGATGTTTAGTTCATATCCACGAGAGGGTCAGCAGTCGCCGCGGGGTTGCTTTAGATGCGGCAGCCTACTTCACCTTGTTAGAGATTGCCCTGAGACACACCGGAGGGAGGCGGCAGCACCGCATGTTACTTTACCACCTTCACCATCCCAGAAGGCATTGCCCGTTGTACCTACCGTTGCTCCACGCCAGACTCATGCACAGAGAGGTCGTGGGCATGGAGGAGTTGCTCAGAGAGGATGAGATGACTGAGGCAGAGGGCAGTCAGTTACAGGTGGTGGACAGGCACGGGTTTTTGCTTTGACACATCAGGACGCGAAGGCGTCTAATGCAATGGTTTCAGGTATCCTTCCTGTATGTTCAGTTGATGCACATGTACTGTTCGATCCCGGATCCACACACTCGTACGTATCCACACACTTTGTGCCGAGTCTGGGTAGAGAGTCCGGCTTGCTTGATCAGCCGCTTGTGGTGACTACTCCTGTGGGAGAGTCGTTTGTTGCTAGGCACGTGTTCCGATCCTGTACCGTCTGTATTAGCGAGAGAGAGTTGCCTGTCGACTTGATCCTTCTGGAGATGTTGGACTTCGACGCTCTTTTGGGTATGGATTGGTTAGCCACGTGCTATACTTCTGTGGACTGCTGTGAGAAGACAGTTAGATTCTGCTTTCCCGGTGAGTCGGTTTTTGTTGTGTTGGGGGACCGTGGTGCCGCCCCTCACAGTGTGATTTCTTCTTTTCGTGCTGGACAGCTTTTGAGGAAGGGATGTCAGGGATTTCTCGCCTATATTTGCGATGCTAGTGCTACACAGGTTCCATTGGATCAGGTTCCGGTTGTTAGCGAGTTTCCTGATGTGTTCCCTGACGAGCTTCCAGGGTTGCCGCCCGAGCGCGACATTTCTTTCTGTATTGATTTGGTTCCTGGCTCGGGGCCTATCTCCATACCGCCTTATCGGATGGCTCCGGCGGAACTTCGAGAGTTGAAGGGTCAGTTGCAAGATTTGCTGGATAAGGGACTTATTCGACCCAGTGTTTCTCCTTGGGGTGCTCCAGTCCTGTTTGTCAAGAAGAAGGACGGCAGTTTGCGTCTGTGTATCGACTACCGCCAGCTGAACAGGGTGACAGTGCGGAACAGGTATCCTTTGCCGCGTATCGACGATTTGTTCGACCAGCTTCAGGGGGCAGGGTACTTTTCGAGGATCGATTTACGATCGGGCTATCATCAGCTGCGGGTTCGACAGGAAGACATTCCCAGAACAGCTTTCCGTACGCGCTACGGCCATTACGAGTTTTTGGTGATGTCGTTCGGACTCACCAATGCGCCAGCAGCCTTCATGGACTTGATGAACCGTATTTTCCGGCCATATTTGGATCTGTTCATCATAGTCTTCATTGACGATATCTTGGTGTATTCCCGGAGTAGTGAGGAGCACGAGCAGCACCTGCGGATTACATTGCAGACCTTGAGGGAGCACCAGCTTTATGCGAAATTCTCCAAGTGTGCTGTTTGGCTGGACAGCGTAGATTTCTTGGGGCATGTGGTTTCACGAGACGGTATATGTGTAGACCCGAGGAAGATCGAGGCCGTTCAGCGTTGGCCCAGACCCACATCGGTGACGGAGATTCGCAGCTTTTTGGGGTTGGCCGGTTACTATAGACGTTTTGTGCAGGACTTCTCCCGTATTGCTACACCGTTGACTGGGTTGACCCGGAAGGGAGTTCCTTTCATTTGGACGGAGGAGTGCGAGCACAATTTCCAGCAGTTATGGACACGGCTGACGACGGCACCGGTGTTATCCTTACCTTCCGGATCGGGCGGATTTGTGGTCTTTTGTGATGCTTCTCGAGTGGGGTTAGGGTGCATACTGATGCAGCATGATAGAGTGATCACGTATGCCTCGCGACAATTGAAGAAGCATGAGCAGAACTACCCCACTCACGATTTGGAGATGGCAGCAGTGGTCTTCGCACTTAAGATCTGGCGACATTACCTATACGGCGAGTCGTGCCAGATATTCACGGATCACAAGAGTCTGAAATACATATTCCAGCAGCGGGACCTGAACCATCGACAGCGCCGATGGATGGAGTTAGTGAAGGATTACGACTGCGAGATCTTATATCACCCGGGCAAGACAAATGTGGTGGCGGATGCTTTGAGCAGGAGGCCCGGGAGTAGCCTATCTTGTTTGAGCGCAGTACAGGGGCAGTCGTCAGCAGATTGGCAGATATTATATGACAGCCGAGTACAGTTCGAGTTCACGCCGATTGGAGGACAGATAGCGCATGTCCGTGCACACCCACAGTTGATCAGTCGTATACGTGAGGCACAGCTCAGTGATGACCGATGTTCAGAGATCATGGCACAGATTGGACAGGGCAGATTTTCCTAGTTCGTGATCGATGATCAGGGGGTACTACGTTTTGGAGTTAGACTGTGCGTACCAGATGATGAGGGACTGAGGCGCGAGATTCTTGAGGAGGCACATCGATCGGTGTATAGCGTCCATCCCGGTTCCACCAAGATGTATCATGATATGAGAGATGTTTATTGGTGGGACGGAATGAAGAGGGACATCGCAGATTTTGTGTCGAGATGCCTGACTTGTCAGCAAGTCAAGGCTGAGCACCAGAGGCCCGCGGGAGAGCTACAGCCGCTACCCATTCCGGAGTGGAAGTGGGAGCAGATTTCGATGGATTTCGTGGTGGGTCTACCTAGGACTAGTCGGGGGTATGACTCTATCTTGGTGATCGTAGATCGTTTGACGAAAGCGGCTCACTTCCTACCGGTGAAGGCGACTTTCGGATTTACTCAGTATGCCCAGATCTATATTGATGAGATAGTGCGACTACACGGAGTCCCGACGTGCATTGTGTCCGACTGAGGCACCCAGTTTACTAGTAGACTATGGCAGAGGCTTCAGGAGGCTTTGGGCACTCGCTTGAGTTTCAGCACGGCGTTTCATCCGCAGACCGACGGCCAGTCAGAGCGGACCATCCAGACTCTCGAGGACATGCTCAGAGCTTGTGTATTAGATTTCGGAGGTAGCTGGGATCATCATTTGCCCTTAGTAGAGTTCTCCTACAATAACAGCTACCAGGAGACCATTCAGATGGCACCATTTGAGGCTCTTTATGGGAGGAGATGCAGATCGCCCACTTGTTGGACAGAGCTCAGTGAGAGCAGTATCTTAGGGCCACAGATTGTTGAGGAGACGACAGCGAAGATCCAGTTGATTTGCGATAGGATGAGAGCAGCGCAGAGTAGGCAGAGATCTTATGCAGACCGTCGACGACGCAGACTTGAGTTTTCTGTTGGTGATCATGTTTTCTTGAGGGTCTCCCCGATGAAAGGTGTGATGAGGTTTGGGAAGAAGGGGAAGCTCAGTCCCAGGTATGTGGGCCCCTTCGAGATCCTCGAGCGTGTTGGTGCAGTAGCCTACCGTTTAGCCCTTCCGCCCAGCTTTCCAGATGTGCACCCCGTATTTCATGTCTCGATGCTCCGCAGATATCTTCATGATCCTTCGCACGCGATTCAGCACCCGACGATCCAGCTGGAGCGCGACCTTTCCTATGCAGAGCAGCCGGTGATGATCTTGGATCGACGAGTGAAGAAATTGAGATCGAAGGACATTCCATCAGTTAGGGTACTTTGGCGCGGTCAGAACCGTGAGGAGGTCACTTGGGAGACCGAAAGCGAGATGATGAAGACGTATCCCCATCTTTTTGAAGGTATGTGTAGTTAGATTTTTGAAATTCGGGGACGAATTTCTTTAAGGGGGAGAGATTGTAACACCTTAGGATTTGTATTTGTTTTAAATTGAGTTGTGTTTGGTGTTGACTTGTGAGAGAGAGGGAGTGGGCATCATGGCTTAGCCCATGCTTGGCTTCAATGAAGAGAGAGAGAGGAGGGTTGACATTTGGACCTTGAGTGTTTCCTCTCATTTCCTTGCATTTCTCTCAAACACCCACACACTCACACACACACTTACCTCAGCTCCAGAAACCCCAGCAGCAGCAGCAAGCACAGCAACACCTGAGGCCAGAAGCAGCATCAGCAGGCAGAGGCAGCAGCACCAGCACAGTGAGCAGCAGCAGCACCAGCACATAGTGCAGCCCCTTCCCTGCACTTCTTCTTCTTCCTGCAGCTCCCTAGGGTTAAGTGTGAGGTATATTTCCTAACTTGCTTCCATAGTTTGCTTGGTTGGCGTAGATTTGCATCGGTTAATGGTTTTTAGTGCGTTTTAGTGTGATATGGAGTGTTAGTGGGAACCTTGTGCTAATGAGGTGTAAATTGGTTTCAGTAGGATAATTGAGGTTTGTTGAGACCCTATTAGCTTAGCTTAACCCCTATTACACTAAAATACCACCAGTTTCCTTAATTGATGCAATTTATCGTATTTGTGCAAAATTTGAGTTTTCTGGAACTGCTATTGACCCGGTGAGTTCAGAATGAAATTGAGGATACTGCAGTATAGTGGTGATGTGCTGATACCCTATATTTAACCCGACCCCCTAACTGCTACAGTAGGCCGCCAATTATTTCGTTCTGGCCGCCAATTGCGGCCAGATGGGTAGGGTTTGGGTTGGGGTTTGGTCCTGTAGGTGTCTGCTAGTGTGTAGGGTTCTATGATATATATATTTTTGTAAACCTAGTTCTGTAGTAAAATCTGGGACCAAATACCTATTTTGCCGTTTTTCTAAACCTTCGCGACACGCGTGATACGTGAGTAGGTTTGGGGTTTCTGCGTATCGCGACGCGTCAGGGTAGTTTCAGGCGCGTGATCACACGTTTTAGCGTATCGCGCACACGCGCGATTGGTTTGCGACACGGGTTCTTAGTTGGACTGTAGTGTCGCGTTTCTGTGAAATTGAGCTTATGTGTGATATGTGTTATGTGATTCTAGGTTCACAGGCCAGTGAGACGGACGCTGCGAAGAAGGGCAAGCAAGTTGTTGGATACACTTAGCGCGAGACACGGTGAGTAGATTTCACATCTACGGGGATATCGCCCGCATGGCGTTATGCGTCAGGGCTGATAGGACCTTATTACTATATGTTGCATTTACCCCATAGACTGTCATCGCATGTCGCATTCCCTGCTATATATATATATATATATATATATATATATATATATATATATATATATATATATATATATATATATATTGCTTAGAACTGATAGAACACTGCACTATTACTAACGGTTTATGTTGCACGGGCACTATTTTGCATGCTACACACACACCGTTAGTAATTGCCATGCCACACTCACTGTAGAGCTGCCAGGATTATGTGGTTATAGTTCATCTTACATGTGATTGATTATGATTTCCTAGAAATTGGGAGCCGCATGACATCTTTAAAAACGGAAACTATTTTAAAAGCGGTTTTTCCCTTATACACCTACCTGGATTTATTACATTGTACCTCGCATCGGATTTATTTATTAGCGATGGATTTTCATGTGATTTCTGGTTTTGAGGACCGTGGAATTATTTAAGAAAAGATGCATGATCAGTCGAAAATATTGTATATTTTAGCCGGCAATTTCCTTAACATTTGCATACATTTAGAAGTGTTCGGCATTCATATTCTACATATTAGCAAATCTATCACAAAATATGAGATTGCATGTATTAGACTTTTAAACCGACACTTTAAGGGAAATTAACCGCATTTCATGGCATCGCATCATTTCTGTATTTGCGCAACACTTGTCTTGAGTCTGTGCAGGAAATACGGAAGAAAAAGGCAAAAGAGCTGATCAACATTACACCAACTCCATACTTTCAGATCTGGTAGCAATGAAGAAGGAATTAGACAATTATATATATCATAAAAAGGCCCATACATCAGGCCCAGCAACAACCAGGAAGCCCAAGCCCCAAAAGTCCAAGAGCACCGCGCTTCCGCGGCATAAGAGGGCTTGAGCCGCGGAAGCGCCGCGGTTCTGCCACGTCAGCCGTCCAAGTTTGGGCAAAATTCTTATACCACGGCCCACAGTTCTTTCTGATACTTCAAACTCCAGAACTCTCTCGAACCTACTACCAGATCAGCAAAGGAGATTTAGAAGGCTAATCCTAATTAAGCTCCTAACTAATCCTCTTCTAGAAGCCCCCTCCTAACTAATCACCTCTAGAAGCTTCTCCTCTAACTAACTTTTGGAGGGAAATTTGAATTCTCTCAACAAACTTTTGGAGGGAAACTTAGAATTTGAAATCCTAGATCTAGGGTTAGTTATCTATAAATAGGAGCCTAAATCTAAGGGTTGTGGTAGTTCTTTAATCTTCATTAGTTAAATAATTCCCTCTTTCATCATCTTCTTCCACAAGTCTCGTGACAAGGCTTGTGCGAAACCCTAACCCTAATTCCACTTCAAATCCAAGATCTTGAGTACCAAATCAAGTGAGAAGCCTTCAACCTTTTAGGAGCCGAGCCGATCTTCAATCGGGCAAGTGATCCAAGCCGATCCGCGATCCACGGAGACGAGCGAAGCCAAATCGACGATCAAGTTCTTCCTCTTGTAGTTCTTGAGCGAATGTAACTAAATTGTTGATATAAATAAAAGGTGAAATTCTTGAATCTTGCTTTCTTTTAATTCTTGCATCATGATTAGATCTCAATTTGTAATTGTTGTTCTTGTTGTGATGTTTGAGTAAAACTCCGCTCGTAAAGGAGTCGAGACGATTGTAGAATGATGATGTAACAAATCTTAATACTATTTTTAAGTCCTACGAGTTTTGTAAACCCTAGCAAGTTCAAGAATCGATGACCTAGTTTCGTAGCGATGCTTTCTTGATTGTGATCGCTCGAAATTAGGGATCTACGATCGTTTCTTGAATTTACTAGAGGCTAGAATATGAATGGTATCGACGAAAGAACAAGGGATAAGATGAAACCCTAGTTTCACAAGAAATCCCTAATTCTCATCGATCATCATCGATCTAGTATCAATTCATCGAAGGATAAGAATACGTAATTGTAAGATTACATCACATCTATAGATCCGATCGATTCCTACGAGCCTCATTTCAATTCTTGAGATTTGGTTTGGAAAAATCAACAAACAATCAATTCTTGATTCTATCTTTTAATGCTTTCTTAGATCTAGGTTTTTCTCTTTCTTGAACTTTAAATACAAATCTTGAATTGTTTGTTTTCTTTTCATTAAAGTTTCAACTCATCTAATTCGAAAGACGAACGATTACACTTTCCCTGTGGACGATCCGCACTCACATACAAACTACAATCCGACACCGTAGTTGATTGCGGTCAATTAATTTTTGATTGTGATTTCTTTACAATTTCATACTACACATCAAGAATATATAACAATCAAATGGCGCCGTTGCCGGGGATAGTGCGCTAATAGTTCGTATTTTGAAATTTGAGTTGAACAATTTATTTCATCATAATTTTTAGATCTAAATTCGTGCAAACACTAATACGTGTGTTGTGATTTGTTGCGAGAAAATCTGGAATCATTGGAGCTGGATAAAAAATTTTCTGAGCATTCCAGAGAGCTGTGTAGGTGAACAGAAGCTTGTGTACAAAATCTTGTGCACTGATCCCAAAGTTTAGCGGCGGAAGGGCGGCAAGAACCCCTCAATAGCGGCGCTTCCGCGGCTCCCTTGAGGCTTTACTGCACCAAACTTTCTCTGGTAACTCCTCACTTTCTTATCTTCTCCTTTCTGTGCTCCAACTAATATTTTGTGCAGATTTCTTTGCAAATAAATCGCAGCGCCGCAATGCAATAAAAATTTTGTGCGTGTTTTTGATTCTTGTGGTTGTTGCATATTAATACGGAATTTAAGGGGCACGACCAAATTCAAATTAGGTGGGGATTTCATTACCCTTCCTAGGCCCCGAAAATCGCAAAACTTGCATCCGCATTTACCCTCATTAATTAAAAGAAATCTAGAAATGACTCTAAGGACCGTCGCGCTCAATTAGGACAAGAGAAGGCCGTGGGTAATTCATTGCTTATCCGAGTTTTCTTGTGGTGCCTAAGGCGAGTGTGTCTAAGGCTAGTGGTTATTAATTAGGCCCACTGTAGTGGTGGTTCCTTCCCACTTACCTGGCACTTATCCGGCCACAGGGGGACAAAGAGGCAGTGGAGGATTTATCCTGCGACTTGTCTTTTGGCAGTTAGGAGCGGTCTAGAGCTTTGACCTAGGTGACCCCTAGATTTTAGGGTTTTGTGTGTTGCATTTGTTGTGTTACATCATATTTTTAAAAATCCGTATCAATTTTTAAAGCAAACACCGCATTCATCATTTCCCCTAATTATAAATTCACGCTGCCACTTGTACTAACCCTTTTTAGTGCAAGATAGGCTGGACAACGGGTTTCTAGTGCCCGTTAAGTCCGCGTTTCTTTTATCGACCCAAAAGTCGGTATTTCTACATTTACCCTTTTCTTTTACCCACCACCACACCCACTTTGATGGATCCACCTCCATCGAACTTCTTGTCCACTACTCTGCCGCCGTCCGTTGGTGCGCAGAATCCACCTCGCATCTCTCTCCAAGAGAGGTGTTATCCTACACGAGGCCCACTTCCCACTTGTCTTTCCACACCACCAGTCAACGGGGAAAATTTTCAAATAAAACCCCAATACATCAACCTTTTACCAAAATTTCACGGTCTCGAGTCTGAAGACGCATACGTGTTTATCACGAAATTTGAAAATGTATGCGCAATGATGGGTACTTCACAGCTTTCTGTGGATGCTTTCCGTCTTCGTCTTCTCCCATTCACCTTGTGCGATTTAGCCGAGAAGTGGCTATATAACACTACCGCACATTCCATTTCAAATTGGGACGAATTCGTCAAAGCATTCCTTAAGAAATTCTACCCACATCACAAAACAGCTCGAATCCGTAGCGAAATCTATCAATTCACCCAGCTTCCAAATGAAACATTTTCAAAATGTCTTGAACGTTTCAAGGATCTGTTACTCCAATGTCCACATCACGGCATCCCGAGATGGGAATTGTGCCGAATCATTTATGAGGGCATTACTCCTTACACAAGACAGACCCTTGAATCCATGTGTCAAGGCAACTTCATGACTAAAAATGATGGGGAAGCCTGGAATTTTCTAGAAGATTTCGCTGAAAAATCTTTACAGTGGGAGGGTGTGAGTCAATCGTCTAGGGATGGCAATGACATTTCCATAGAAGTTAGAGCTGACATTGCAGCTATCAATAAGAAACTTGAGAATATGGAAAACAAATTTTTGGCCGCCGCCCTAAGTCAAATATCACTCTCCAAAACTGTATGTGGTTGTTGTTCTGATCCGTCTCACTTGACGGAGGAATGTCCGTTTCAAGGTCCTGAGTATACCAATGCATCATTTCAAAGACCTAGAAACGATCATTCTTCCTCCACATATGATCAGGGTTGGAGGAATAACCCTAACTTTGCTTGGAACCAATCACAATTTCAAAACACGGTTCCAACCCAAAACAATTTCCAAGGGGTCCCTCCACCACAACAGCAACCACCACAATTGAGTCAGCACCCCTTTCAAGCACAAAATTTTCAAAATCCGGTCAACACACCTGCACCATCTAGTCCTTTGCAGTTGACCGGGACTGATTCATTTACACAATGCATGAATTTGGTCTTAACAAATATCATGCAAGTTTCGGCTGAAATGAAGTCTTCTGTCGATTATATAAAGAAAAACTCTGCGTCCCAAAGCGAGAGTATTAAATCGATGGAAGCACAAATTGCACAACTAAAAGCCGAAATGAGTGCAAGAGAGAAAGGGAAACTTCCAGCTCAACCTTTACCTAATCCTGGCTATTCACATCATGTGGATGAGATCACGTTGAGATCTGGAAGAGTGCTTGACACTCACCTTGGGGAAGAGTTTGATGATACTGAAAAATCAATCAATAGAACCCCGGCTGAGACCTTTCCATACACACACACTTCTGACCATACTTCTTCTACCCTACCATCTTCTTCCGAGCCTATTCTCCATTTCCCAAAAGGCTCGCCACTACAGCCCACCTCTTTTACCCCTCCACTGACGATCCCCACTTCTATTCAGGGATCGATTCCACACCCACTTCCTTCTCCTATGATGGACCCAGCGCTTATTGCTAAAGCACCTTATCCTAATCGGTTAAGGGCTAACACACCGAGTCCACATATGGAGAAGATCATGAACATTTTTAAGCAAGTAAACACCAACATCCCTCTCCTAGATGCCATCCAACAAGTTCCGTCTTATGCAAAAACTCTTAAGAACTTGTGCACTAGGAAGAGGAAGAATCCAGCGCCCAAGAAGATATTCATGGAAAAAACAATAGACACGGCTTTCCCCCAGCAATTACCGAGGAAACGTAAGGATCCAGGATATCCTACTATTTCCGTTTCTATTGGGGAAAAACACATTAACCGTGCTCTATTAGACCTTGGCGCTAGTGTTAACTTGCTTCCATACTCAGTCTATGAGCAATTAGGAATCGGAGAGTTGAAGCCAACCAATTGCACCCTCCAGATGGCTGACCGATCTATCACCAAACCTAAGGGTGAACTGGAGGATGTGTTAATAAAAATCGGAGAATTTATATTCCCGGTAGATTTTATTGTAATTGATACACAGCCTGTAGCGAACCCACGGAATCAAATTCCGGTGATTTTAGGTCGCCCCTTTTTGGCCACTTCCAATGCTATTATCAACTGTCGTAATGGTTCTATGACCCTATCTTTCGGGAATAGGTCAATAGAACTGAACATTTACAAGTTGGGAAGTGTACCCTCCGAACCTATTGCTCAGGTATGTTCTGTCGACTTAATGGATGTCGACAGCAGCGAATTTGATGATCCTCTTTATACTGATCTTGACTCTTTTCATATGTTATTGTTTGACCCAACTATGTATCATACACATATGGACTCTTCCACCGAGATGTCCGGGTCAACAATTAACACTGATTATGAACTGGTTTTAGAGTCTGAAGATCACCCCGCACTTTGTGATGACATTATTCACCGGGGTATAGATGGAACTTTCGAGGAGATCTTCGCTGATGAACTCGCATTTTTAAATGACAAGGGTGTTGAGATGAATCATGTCCCTCTCACTGAAATTGAACCTCCACCCCTTCCTCTGAACTGTAAGAAGAATGCGAGTAATCCATCACATACACTGCATCGTCTCTCCAAAATGAGACGCACACACATTCTCTTCCACCACTTACCTTGTCCCCACTTCTTCTTCCACCAACCCGAGCACTATATTGATAAAATTTTTGAATGGTTGGTGTTAACATTCGGTCTTTGCAAAGCTTGGCATCGACCATCGATTTTTGACCCCCTCACATGATTTTCAAAAGATTAACATTGCATAACTCAAGTTTGGGGGGTACATGTTTTTCTGGCTCCTAAAAAGAAAATTTTTACAAAATTTTGAGCCAAAAATAAGTTTTGGGGAGGATCTTCACTTAAATATTTTGCCCCCACTAATAAATTCCTCCCAAGCTTACAGGTTTTTGAGCTTTAGCAGAAGGCAACAGTGAGGACACTGTTGAAAACAAGTTTGGGGGAGGTTTGTGCTTATTTGCGCATCATTTGCATCATACTTTGCATAAGCACAAAACATTTTTTCGAAAACCTATAAAAATTTAAAAAAAATTTCAAAAAGATAAAAATATTTTTGTACATAAATAAGATAATGAAAGTTTAGATAGTGAACAATTACATCCATGAGATTAGAAAAATTTAAGAAAACTAAGAAAATTAGAAGTTTTCTTATACGAACTAGTAATAAGTAGTTATGAGCCGTTGTCCCAAGGGTTAGTAAGATGAAAGACGTCACTAATCTGAGGATAAAAATAAGTCTGAAAAATAGTTTCTATTCTTGAAGCCAAACATTTTGAACGTTGCTACCCTGCTATTCGCACTTACACACATCTTAAAGCCTGGGATAGTAGAGGATACCTTGAAATGCTCTTGTCTTAAAGCCAAAAGTATGAAGAAAAAAAAATGGTGAGAAAAATGGACACTGGTTTTGTTATCACCGAGGGAAATAAAAAATATATAGCAAGGGTGCCTTTTCATCTAGTGCCCTAAGGCCAACTGGTCTGGGAGTCACTGCTATACCTAAGGTAGTGCAAGATTAGGAAAATACACCAAATAAGCAAGCACATGAGTAATCGGTCGGTTAGTACCTCAAGAAGTATTAACGGTCGCATGAAAGTGTGTGAGCTCATCGAAAAAAAAATTATTACTGAGGCTGATGGGCAAGAGTATGATAGCTTGAATTGAATTCTCCGGGTGTAGGGATGTCCTTTACACACACGCAGGGTGATATGATCGATGTTTGGAAGAAAGATAGGAATGAAGAATAAGACGATGTTTTATTGAGGGAGGACGTGATTTCTAACATCTGTTCACGACCATTAAGATAGGGCTCATGACAACCGAAAAGCTAGCTTAGTTGGAAACCCTAATTTTCAAAGCTTTTCTTTTACGATTCTTTTCTTTAAATGTAATATTCATGATCTTTCTTTTATTATTGGATTTTGTGGGTGCAATCCGCTGAAAACCCTCAAGAGACAACACTCCTCCTACTAGGGACACCTAGAGGTTTAAAGGCTTGTTGCACGTGCTCAGTGCAATCGTGTTGCCTACGAAAGCGTGCTAGTTAGTTTTTCTCTTTCTTTTTTTTTCTCCTTCTCTTTTTAATAAAACATTCGCTCGAGACGATCGAAATTAAGTTTGGGGGTATTTGATCAGTCGAAAATATTGTATATTTTAGCCGGCAATTTCCTTAACATTTGCATACATTTAGAAGTGTTCGGCATTCATATTCTACATATTAGCAAATCTATCACAAAATATGAGATTGCATGTATTAGACTTTTAAACCGACACTTTAAGGGAAATTAACCGCATTTCATGGCATCGCATCATTTCTGTATTTGCGCAACACTTGTCTTGAGTCTGTGTAGGAAATACGGAAGAAAAAGGCAAAAGAGCTGATCAACATTACACCAACTCCATACTTTCAGATCTGGTAGCAATGAAGAAGGAATTAGACAATTATATATATCATAAAAAGGCCCATACATCAGGCCCAGCAACAACCAGGAAGCCCAAGCCCCAAAAGTCCAAGAGCACCGCGCTTCCGCGGCATAAGAGGGCTTGAGCCGCGGAAGCGCCGCGGTTCTGCCACGTCAGCCGTCCAAGTTTGGGCAAAATTCTTATACCAGGGCCCACAGTTCTTTCTGATACTTCAAACTCCAGAACTCTCTCGAACCTACTATCAGATCAGCAAAGGAGATTTAGAAGGCTAATCCTAATTAAGCTCCTAACTAATCCTCTTCTAGAAGCCCCCTCCTAACTAATCACCTCTAGAAGCTTCTCCTCTAACTAACTTTTGGAGGGAAATTTGAATTCTCTCAACAAACTTTTGGAGGAAAACTTAGAATTTGAAATCCTAGATCTAGGGTTAGTTATCTATAAATAGGAGCCTAAATCTAACGGTTGTGGTAGTTCTTTAATCTTCATTAGTTAAATAATTCCCTCTTTCATCATCTTCTTCCACAAGTCTCGTGACAAGGCTTGTGCGAAACCTTAACCCTAATTCCACTCCAAATCCAAGATCTTGAGTACCAAATCAAGTGAGAAGCCTTCAACCTTTTAGGAGCCGAGCCGATCTTCAATCGGGCAAGTGATCCAAGCCGATCCGCGATCCACGGAGACGAGCGAAGCCAAATCGACGATCAAGTTCTTCCTCTTGTAGTTCTTGAGCGAATGTAACTAAATTGTTGATATAAATAAAAGGTGAAATTCTTGAATCTTGCTTTCTTTTAATTCTTGCATCATGATTAGATCTCAATTTGTAATTGTTGTTCTTGTTGTGATGTTTGAGTAAAACTCCGCTCGTAAAGGAGTCGAGACGATTGTAGAATGATGATGTAACAAATCTTAATACTATTTTTAAGTCCTACGAGTTTTGTAAACCCTAGCAAGTTCAAGAATCGATGACCTAGTTTCGTAGCGATGCTTTCTTGATTGTGATCGCTCGAAATTAGGGATCTATGATCGTTTCTTGAATTTACTAGAGGCTAGAATATGAATGGTATCGACGAAAGAACAAGGGATAAGATGAAACCCTAGTTTCACAAGAAATTCCTAATTCTCATCGATCATCATCGATCTAGTATCAATTCATCGAAGGATAAGAATACGTAATTGTAAGATTACATCACATCTATAGATCCGATCGATTCCTACGAGCCTCATTTCAATTCTTGAGATTTGGTTTGGAAAAATCAACAAACAATCAATTCTTGATTCTATCTTTTAATGCTTTCTTAGATCTAGGTTTTTCTCTTTCTTGAACTTTAAATACAAATCTTGAATTGTTTGTTTTCTTTTCATTAAAGTTTCAACTCATCTAATTCGAAAGACGAACGATTACACATTCCCTGTGGACGATCCGCACTCACATACAAACTACAATCCGACACCGTAGTTGATTGCGGTCAATTAATTTTTGATTGTGATTTCTATTCTACTTTTACATCCAATCAAGAAAAATTTATTATCAATCAATGCACTATTTTGAAAAACCCAGTATCTCGTGATATGATATTTTGGTGCATCCACCATGCGTTTTCTCGGTGCTGAGACGTGTGCTTGAAACCCGATTCGAGGAGTGGATGTTCCGTTTGCGGGTTCGTGGTGGGCCCGGTATGGTTCCCCTCGGCGAGAAGATCGATGGGTTTTGCCGATTGAGCCTGGAGGCGGGCGAGTACCTACCGGTGATTGGTTGGACCTGGCAGTTGTCCGGAGGATACTGACCAGAGTCGAGAGATGGATGCGGGATGATCCGTACTGCCGAGGCCGAGGGCCGACACCGCAGATGGACCCCGTGGGGCCGATCCGGACTGACGGAGCCCGATATACGAGGATTTGCGTGTCGATGCTGGACACGAGTATTTTATGATATTTTAGGTGCCGATGTTGGGCACTCGTGATTTCTCAGAGATATACAGGATTTGAGGGCCGATGGGTATAAGTCCATGATGCACACCCCACGTGTGGCGGGGAGGCGGAATACTTTAAAAAACGGTTTTCTCACTACAAAAGAAACTTGTTTTGCTTTGCATCATGAACTTTTTCCCTCTTTAGGATCTTTATTAAGCTTTTGTTAGTTATATGTATGCCCTAGAGGCCATTACTGCACATACGATATATATTGTAGTGGATGCTAGAACATATATAGGGAGGACTTTCTTGCTCGACATGATAGTATGCTATCTGGTTGTACTTTATCTTAACATGTACTCTGATTGTCTCTATATTACATGTTGATAAAGCCCTTAGGATATGTACTCGACTACTGGGACTATGATGAGATCATACTAGTGGGGCCACGGTAGTCGACGAGTACATCCTATAACTGTTCCTAGTCGAGGGTGTATCGAGACAGGGCATCGATGCACCAGAGTAGACTAGCGTATACGCATCTTGACCCATATGATGGGCGATGGATGATCCCATATCCATCGATGTTTGACATCAAGGATGGTGTACGGGTGCTCAGTGGAGACTGGGTACACTGGACGGACTCGCCGAGAACTCCCAGATGGTATTATACCATACGTCAGATGGCAGTTCTCCGGTGACACTGGTACAGAGTAGTCTGTTGACCCGAGATCGTCATAGAGTCTTGTGTGGTTCCTACTGTGCTTTGATTTCCATCATACCACGTCCAAGAGGGCGTGCAAAAAGGTGGCTTTTGGGTACAGTCCCGAATCACATGGAGGCAATGAGCGATAGGAGGGGATTCGTCTCTCCCGGTATAGGGAGTTGATGTTGTGCTGTGTTCGATTGGCTATAACCGGAAATCCCTGGCCAGGGTTGCTGAGATTTACTGGTAAGTGTTATCAGTAGTTTCTCGAACTGTTATAGACCTCAAATCGACACGACTTATCAAGCTACTGGGGTCTGACGTTTACCACCCCTAGGCGAGATATGCAACATATCAGACGACGAGACCGGACTGTACGGGAGTGTTACTGTTTGGATTCGCAGGAGAATGTACAGGCTTGCTTGTTGATCTTCTGAGCACTCAATACCTGGGTAGCTGTTACGTTTAGCTGACCGCTTGCAGCTTGTGGGTGTTTGATATGATCATCACCTACTGCCGGCGTATTGACGATTCTTTAGAGTCCTACACAGAGGTTTCTTGACTCAGGCAAAACGGAGTAGGAGCACATATGTGATATGTGCGGGACCGAGGATAATGCGATATATGATACCGTATTATATTCTCGCGATATTTGATATCAGCCGGTTCGTCGGATCAAGTGTTGATTCGATGAATCGGTACGGATAAATATTAGCCGGTTATATGCGATATTGCCGGATTGTCGGATCAAGTGTTGATTCGATAATTTAATGTATAATAATATATTTGATATATTAAATTGCATTAACTAATATTTTCTCACTAAAAGATTCTTTTTCTCACTCGGGTAATACATTGATATATATGCGATATATGTTAATTGTATTATTTTATTTTGTTGCAATAAATATTGTATATGTGATATATAATATTATAACATGATATGATAAATAATGCAACTTGTTTAGTAGAGATTAAACATGGTTAGGGTTTGATTAGGGTTAAGGCTTTCTAGAAGTTTCTAGAAGTTTTCTTTCTTTGTCTTTGTTAAGATATTATGCTAGATATTTCCTAAACCCTAACCAAACCTTTAACCCTAGTAAAATCTCTACAAGGGTTAGTTTGACCATGGTTGCATTATCTATCATATTATTTCATTTCCTATTCATCACAAAAGGATTATGGATATTGTTCATCTTCTTCCTTCATTTTCTTTCATGGAAAAAGCTTTCTTGATTTTTCCAAGTGATGAATAATTGTGAGAAAAATATAAATAAAGAGAGCAAAAATCCTACTTCATCATCCTCATCTTCCCTTGCCATTTAGATGAAGGTGTTCACATCATTTCATGAGTGTTAGCTTGTGTTAAAGAAACTTCAAGGTAGATCATCTTAGTATCGAAGATCGAAAGCAAAGGTTGCATCTTTCTCTTCGTGGAACCTCTCGAGAGTCCGGATCCCGATGATCGCAGCGAAGGGACCACAAAACGGAGCATATGAAGTGAAGGACCGGATCTACAAAGGTTGTAATCCCTCTCACTTAGTGTTAAAATGTTTAGCATGCTAGTTTTCGCCTAATCTCTAGTTTAAAGTTCCGTATTCGGGTTGTTCGGCACGGCTAAATTTTTATTCGGGCATGGTGATGCCTCGTAGACCCTTGTGCGCGTGCCTAGGAACCCTACAGTGGTATCAGAGCCAAGCTAGAGCTTTAGGCGAAGTCTAGACGAAGTTTAAAGTCCGATCGAAACCCGAAACCCCGTTAAAACCCGCTCTCTGGACTTTTTCTAAAAACTGGGATTTTTCCAAATTAAAAATGATTAAAAAATTCAGAAGGGAATTCTAAGAATTACGGTACAAAAAATTTTTGTTGAACAGTAAGAAGCGCGGCGGAACCGCGGCAGAAGCATGCCTTCTGCGGCGGTTCCGTGGCGCAATGATGACGTCATCAATTTTTGTTTGCACAGTAACTCCTATTTTATTATGCTGGATTTTCTGGGAATTTTTAATATTTATTCAAGAGTTGAATGTTCTGGGGTTGTTTTGGGGATTCGATGATTCGATCGGATTATTAGATTTTGTCTATGTGGTCTTCCGGATAAATTTTAGAAACTGTTAAAAAGTTCGAACGGATATCAATAACTCACTTTTTCCCCTGTCGGAAAATTTTTCAAAAGTTGGATTTTTCCTCGTGTTTAAGAATGTTCTAAGTCGTGCAAGTAACTCGATGGACCCTCTAGAAGACAACAAACCTTAACTCGATTATGTGACCGTCTTGAACTGCCCTTTGAACCTTAGGGTTTGGGGGAGTACGGCGTGCCACATGTGAGGCGTTGGCTTGACCCTTCTACGGCTGGACCATTGGTACTGTGGCATGTGATGGGCGTTTTTAAACTGATTTCAAGTGTTGAGATACATTGGGGAAATCTTGGGTGTTTGATGATTCGATCGGAAAGTTTAACTTTTTCTATTTTTCTGGAATGTGATACAATCATTGGAATCCACAGGTAGTTATGTGATAACTAATTTGAATATTATAAACATAGCAGTTTAGTCTCAGATGATCGGTTGCCACGGAATTTTGATGTGATCAAAAGTCCGTCGCAATCACGTAGCGTACGCGGATACTCGCCGGGTAAACTTAATAGACAGCCTCACTCCATAGCCCCGACCAAGTGACTGTAGGAGAACCCCGTCGCCGAAAGCATCCGTTCGGGTACTCCCGGTAGCGGTGTTCCACCTTGGTGCACTTCGTCGACGGTATCGGGGGTGCGGCCGTCTACTAAAGTTTGCGACGAGCATTCGATCAAGACGTCGGGAATCTTGTTGAATTGCCCGACTTGACATTGAAAAGAGTTTTCGATAATGAGACTAAAATGCGGGGTTTATAATTATTAGGCATGTGATGTCTAAGGAATTCATTTGGTTAGGCATGTGATGTCTAAGGATGTTGCGGATTCCAACTGTTGTAGTTTTACACTTTCTTTTCTGTGACCGTAAGCGTAGTATGTGGTGTATCGCCGGCTTCGTTGCTATACATCAACGACAATCGGGATACGCATACTTGCTTACGTTGATGATATGAGATATTATGTGTTGCTGTGATATGTTGTATTGGATCGTCGCGTTTGAATAGCCGGGGTTTTATGTGAGAAGAGAGTTTTTCTTTTTCATTCATGTAAAATTCATTTGTATGTAATATTCTTTTATTGGGGCACTTCCAGGTAGCGGAAGATGTCACCGTTGTATATTATTTACTTTTCCGCATTAGGTAGACCCAAGGCGGGGAGCACAAGTAACCGGGTTCTAGGGTCCAGTGGGAGACCATCTCGAGGAGTCGAGACCGGGTCTCCTAACCCTAGAATTGGCAGTGTTGCTTGCAGCTCTCGTAGGGGTCTAGGGATGTGGGTTTGGCTATTCATCGCGACCGTGGAATCCGTGTTTTATACAGGCTCGTATTGAAAACACGGACGTCCTAGTATATCCAATATTTCATATATGTTCTTCTGCTGCAATGTTCTGTGATGAGCTCATATTACTGCCTGAGACGAATGTTTATATTATATATATATATGAGATATATGTTATATTGCAGATTTCGTTTCAAAAGAGATGCTTGCGAAGCATAATTAAAAATGGGACTTCATTAATGAGATTAATGAAATAAAAGAAACCTAAGATGTTGTAGAAACTTGTTTATAAAAACTGGTAGCTCTAGTTCTTGCTTTGCATAGCGGTGTTCCTTGTAGAACATCCAGCACCTTATTCGATAAGGAAAGGACCGAGATCCCTTCACCGGGAGTGACTCCTTTAGCGATAACTGGCAGATGCTACAAACTCGGTTTGTCTTTTGATTGCTTTTATAGTTCTTGCTTTGCACAGCGGTATATATGATATATCCTGCACCTTATTCGATGAGGAAAGGGCCGACGATCCCTTCACCGGGAGTGACCCCTTTAGAAAAACTAGAAAAGCCTCAAAAACACTCCATTTAAAATCACTCGATTCTACAACGATATCAAGTTCATTACGCAAAGGGTTTTCTGAAAAACCCGTCGTAGCCCTCCGTCATTTCAGATAAGTACTTCATAGTATTCGTGCTGCGTTTGTTGACCTTGTCAAGGCGTAGTGTGCGGTAGCTATTTATGCTTATCTGCATAAGCATATGATGCGATTGGATTAGGGTAGTCGTGCGACTTTGTTGACCTTGTCAAGGGTCGTGCGGGTGGGTTTAATTCAATCAGGAAATGACGGGTTGAACTTAACTTGCGGTCTATAGTTTGTTGACCTTGTCAAGGTCATAGATCGCTTGGGGCAAAATATTATTGAGAATTTCAAGTGTTGAAATTTGCAATGAGATTGCATACCTTCTATAAGATAGTTGGATCCCGATACCCGCTGCGAGTAAGAGTTACTCCTAGGAGAGTTTTACACATTACAATTAGCCGATCAAGTAGGTGTCTAGAAAGGTGTTAACGGGGTTACGCCTCTGGGAAAACGAGGTTTACATTAATTAGGTTCGTGCGAAAGCACGGGGGACCTCCCTCAAAGTACCGACACTGGCCTGGCTGAAAGATTGGCGAACTTGTAGCGTGTAATTAATCCCGGCTAGTCTTTCCTTTTAGGGTTTGAAGGAAGATTTGATGAAAACAGTGGGAGACATTCTGATTAGATATATTAGATATCCAATATAATCTTGCAAGAGCATACGCTGAGTGTTTTCTTCTCTCTCTCTCAAGATAGCGACCATATCACGCCTTAATCAAGATAATAAAACGGATATATTAACCGAACCCGCTTGTTATACTGAGCTGGGGAACGTTGGTCCCGCTCCAACTTATAATTGTTATAAGACAGAGCAAGAAAATTGGGGAATACCAGATTTCCCGTGCCGCCCAAACGAAGAAAGTGCATAATGATGCATCATCTTCGGGTGTGTTCATTACACAGAACTGTTTCTCAGTGTCCTTTACGTCCTGGGTATGAGATACCAGATCAGGATCCCGCATATGTAATCTGTTACATGAGCTACAGAAAAGTAGAGAACTGAGAACGGGTGATAAGTTTCATGAGGCAGAAAACGGTGCAAGTGTTGTAGCCAAGTCTGTTGGTCACTGTCACCCTGTATTACCAGAATACATTGATTCTGAACAAATGTTATTAGATACCGAACCTGATATACAAAATCATATCAGTCTCTTTATTAGTAAAGAAAGGATATAATTTTGTGTTGCTGGATAATGTTTTGAACATTTCCTATATCAAGAGTTGATCGGTTCAGGCACGTTATCTAAAAGCATTGACGTTCTAAATCAAACTACAGTTCTTAGTATACGCAACACACACAAGAGGAAGAGTTCAGAAATGAATGAATCCTTCTTGAGGTATCGTAGACTAGGTCATATCAATACGACCCGACTGGCTGAAGTTACATAAAGATGCATATTCAAATTAGTTTGAATTTACATCTTGTGAAACTTGCCTGTCATGTCACAAAGATAACATGACCACAGCTCTGTTTGTTGGAAACAGAGAAAGAGTTAGTGAACTTTTGGGATTAATACATGTTGATGTATGAAAGTCCCCTGTCTACACATGCCAAGACCGGTTCTTTGTACTTCATTACATTCTCTGATAATCTCTCAAGATTCAGACATGTGTTCCTGTTGAAACATAAGTCCGAACCTTTTGAGATATTCACAGAATATAAGTTAGAAGTAGAGAACCAAAATACGGGTATAAGTATTATGTCCTTTGATGAGATCAAGGAGGAGAATACTTGAGCACGGAATTCCTGGACTATTCTAAAGGAGAATGAGATTCTCTCTCAGCATTACTCCTCCGTATACACCACAGCACGTCGGTGTATCGGGGCGGAGCAATAGCACCCTATGTGATATGGTGTGCTCTATGATGAGTATTACTGAGTTTCCTATTTTCCTTTTGGGAGTTATGCACTTGTAAAGTTGCATACCTATTGAATAAGGTTCAAATCAAATCAGTTACCTACCACTTCATATGTGATATGGAAAGGGCCCATATCTTAAGTTGGTTAAGATTTGGGGTTGTCCGGCCTATGTCTAAAAGCAAAATCCGGACAAGCTCGAGGCAAGGACTGTTATGTAGAACTGGAAATGTTCCAGCTATACAAATTGCAGCTGATGATTTGATAGAACCAAAGGATTCAATAGTTTCCAACGAACCTCAGCCTCTCTGCCGATCTAGTAGGGTTCCTCACACACCTGAGAGATACTTCGGTTTCTCTATGACAGTGGGAGCGAGGATTGCATCATGAGATGATGACCCAACTAGTTTCGAGCTGGCCATCAGGAGTGGGACTCTGTAAGAATGGCTGGGTGCTTATCTATCTGAGATGGAATCCTTATACACCAACAAAGTATGGACTTTGGTTGCTTTATCTGAAGGGTTAAATCCCCATCAGGAGCGAGTATATTTTGAGAAGATTACTTGGTGTACATGGAAAAGTTGAGACTTTCAAAGCTATGCTTAAGTCCATCCAGATCCTACTTGCCACGGCTACATACCATGACTACGATATCTGGTGGTTGGGTGTCACGACTGCTTTTCTGAATGATGTTTTAGAAAAGAGCGTCTATAAGTACACAGCCAGAGGGCTTCGTAGACAGTGGGAGCAGCGGAAACGTGTGCAAGATGTTTCATATGATAAAACAGGCATCGCGGAGTTGGAACATCTGTTTTGATGTGGTAGTCAAAGAGTTTGACTTCATCAAAATGGTAGATGAACCTTGTATATACAAAAAGGTAGTAGGGAGTATGGTGATGATCCTCGTAGAGTACGTGGATGACATACTCTTGATAGGGAAGAAGTTTCCTATGCTACGCTCGGTCAATCTCCGCTTATCACAAGGATTCTCCATATAGGATCAAAGTGATACCTCCTAAATCCTAGGTTTTGGATCTATGAGATAGATCTAATTGGATGTTAGGATTCTCACTAGTTGTAGTGAGAGGTATCAATCGATCCTGGGGAGAATCACTGGAAAGGTTCCAGGGTGATAAGGACGACTGAATATCAGTCGAAGGCATTGTCTTTACCCTCAGTGAAGGGACGGTATGTTGGAAGAGTTCCAAGCTAGATACCGTGACATACTAGACGATTAAAGGCAAGATACAACGTTACCAAGGATACTACAAAGGAGGCAGTCTGGATATTTATAAGTTCATAAGATGAACTTCGTTCCTACCATTGTATGACAATGGAGTAGTGGCTTTAGCCAAGGAACTTTCGTCCCATCAGAAATCCAGATATAATTCTTAGGCAGTATCACCTGATCATGGAGATGGTTGATCTTCAGGGAGATCGAAGTTAGGAGAGTAGACACAGAGGACGAAAACGCGAATCCACTCACAAAGGCCTTTTTCCCAGTAGAGACTTTTATGGGATGGTTGAGTATGAGATACATCAACCGCAGCTAATTGTTGGGTATGCGATACCATAACAGATGGCCCTAGTGCAAGTGAGAGATTGTTAGTTATATGTATGCCCTAGAGGCCATTACTGCACATACGATGTATATTGTAGTGGATGCTAGGACATATATAGGGAGGACTTTCTTGCTCGACATGATAGTATGCTATCTGGTTGTACTTTATCTTAACATGTACTCTGATTGTCTCTATATTACATGTTGATAAAGCCCTTAGGATATGTACTCGACTACTGGGACTATGATGAGATCATACTAGTGGGGCCACGGTAGTCGACGAGTACATCCTATAACTGTTCCTAGTCGAGGGTGTATCGAGACAGGGCATCGATGCACCAGAGTAGACTAGCGTATACGCATCTTCACCCATATGATGGGCGATGGATGATCCCATATCCATCGGTGTTTGACATCAAGGATGGTGTACGGGTGCCCAGTGGAGACTAGGTACACTGGACGGACTCGCCGAGAACTCCCAGATGGTATTATACCATACGTCAGATGGCAGTTCTCCGGTGACACTGGTACAGAGTAGTCTGTTGACCCGAGATCGTCATAGAGTCTTGTGTGGTTCCCACTGTGCTTTGATTTCCATCATACCACGTCCAAGAGGGCGTGCAAAAAGGTGGCTTTTGGGTACAGTCCAGAATCACATGGAGGCAATGAGCGATAGGAGGGGATTCGTCTCTCCCGGTATAGGGAGTTGATGTTGTGCTGTGTTCGATTGGCTATAACCGGAAATCCCTGGCCAGGGTTGCTGAGATTTACTGGTAAGTGTTATCAGTAGTTTCTCGAACTGTTATAGACCTCAAATCGACACGACTTATCAAGCTACTGGGGTCTGACGTTTACCACCCTAGGCGAGATATGCAACATATCAGACGACGAGACCGGACTGTACGGGAGTGTTACTGTTTGGATTCGCAGGAGAATGTACAGGCTTGCTTGTTGATCTTCTGAGTGCTCAATACCTGGGTAGCTGTTACGTTTAGCTGACCGCTTGCAGCTTGTGGGTGTTTGATATGATCATCACCTACTGCCGGCGTATTGACGATTCTTTAGAGTCCTACACAGAGGTTTCTTGACTCAGGCAAAACGGAGTAGGAGCACATATGTGATATGTGCGGGACCGAGGATAATGCGATATATGATACCGTATTATATTCTCGCGATATTTGATATCAGCCGGTTCGTCGGATCAAGTGTTGATTCGATGAATCGGTACGGATAAATATTAGCCGGTTATATGCGATATAGCCGGATTGTCGGATCAAGTGTTGATTCGATAATTTAATGTATAATAATATATTTGATATATTAAATTGCATTAACTAATATTTGCTCACTAAAAGATTCTTTTTCTCACTCGGGTAATACATTGATATATATGCGATATATGTTAATTGTATTATTTTATTTTGTTGCAATAAATATTGTATATATGATATATAATATTGTAACATGATATGATAAATAATGCAACTTGTTTAGTAGAGATTAAACATGGTTAGGGTTTGATTAGGGTTAAGGCTTTCTAGAAGTTTCTAGAAGTTTTCTTTCTTTGTCTTTGTTAAGATATTATGCTAGATATTTCCTAAACCCTAACCAAACCTTTAACCCTAGTAAAATCTCTACAAGGGTTAGTTTGACCATGGTTGCATTATCTATCATATTATTTCATTTCCTATTCATCACAAAAGGATTATGGATATTGTTCATCTTCTTCCTTCATTTTCTTTCATGGAAAAAGCTTTCTTGATTTTTCCAAGTGATGAATAATTGTGAGAAAAATATAAATAAAGAGAGCAAAAATCCTACTTCATCATCCTCATCTTCCCTTGCCATTTAGATGAGGGTGTTCACATCATTTCATGAGTGTTAGCTTGTGTTAAAGAAACTTCAAGGTAGATCATCTTAGTATCGAAGATCGGAAGCAAAGGTTGCATCTTTCTCTTCGTGGAACCTCTCGAGAGTCCGGATCCCGATGATCGCAGCGAAGGGACCACAACACGGAGCATATGAAGTGAAGGACCGGATCTACAAAGGTTGTAATCCCTCTCACTTAGTGTTAAAATGTTTAGCATGCTAGTTTTCGCCTAATCTCTAGTTTAAAGTTCCGTATTCGGGTTGTTCGGCATGGCTAAATTTTTATTAGGGCATGGTTGATGCCTCGTAGACCCTTGTGCGCGTGCCTAGTAACCCTACAGCCTTATCTAACAAAACTAAACTAAGAGAGTGCTAGCTACTTGGTTAAGAAGTTATACTCTCGTGTCTAGTCCTTCGGATCTTGAAGTTCCTCCTTGCTCCTTGGTTCTAGCTCCTTGTTCTTGATCTCCTTTCTTTGGCTACTTCTAGGGTTTGGAAGAGTTCGGTTGCCGGTCTCCTTTGCGTCAAAGATGGATCCACCCGAGGTGCCTACGATCAAGCTCCAACCTCCATGAGATAACTTAGTGATCAAACTTGCTAAGTGAGAAGACTAAGTAGATGTAGAGTGAGTGTTACGGATTAATTGATCTCAAAACTCATTGATTTGCAACACATGCAAGTGTATGAGTTTCTTGAAGAAGAGAAGAAAAACCTAGGAGAGAGAAAGCATTTGTGAGAATGAAAAAGAAAAGAGAAGTAAGAATGGCTATGTATTTTTCACAATAATTCAACCATGGAATTCTTTAATCAAATAAAAGGCAACCTTACTTGAATAGTAATTCCAAAGTGAATAAATAAATACATAGCCATGCTTTCAACCCATGCTTCATAACTCTCCTAATTCCACCTCATTAATCCTTTAATGAAAAAGAATAAATCAATAATGAGGTGTCTCTTTCTAGAAGGTCAACCTTGTGAATTTACAAGAATGCCCTTTTTCGTATTTTCATACCCGTATCCGTATTCCGAAAAATACGGATACACTGAGATCAGTATAATCCAATACCACAATACTCATATCAAGCTTAAACCAAAGCCTACCAGTATTATCCGTCCAATCGTCATTCGAGTAGCCAGTACACGAATGCGATCGAAACCCTGCCGTAAGACCATACGACATCTAAATCGTCTCGCCTGATCCGGGGAAACCCTCTGTGTGGGACTCTAAAGACTCGACAGTACGCTGGCAGTGGGTTTAACCACAAGTCCGTCAGTGACACTAGCTGTACGTAACGGCAACCCAGGTACGTGTCGAAAAGGAGGCCGACGAGCGAACTCGTCCGTAACCCCTACTGAGCCTGTCCGTGACAATATCCGCGCAGTCCGGTCTGTTCGTCTGAGAGTATCGCATGTATGGTCTAGGGAGGTGGTGAACGTCAGACCCCTAACAACCGTACAAGTCGTGCCGGCGTGGCTCAAGACCATCCAAGAATCTACTGATCAGTCCACCAGTAATTCTCAATCAGCCCTGGCCAGGGACTTATGGTAATGACCAACCGATCACAGTGCGATATCGACTCCCTATACCGGGAGAGACGAATCCCTAACAGTCGCTCACTGCCTCCATGTGGCTCGGGACTGTACCCAACTAAAACCTGTTTGCACGACTCCTTTGAGCCGTGGTAGGGTAGTAATCAAAGCACAGTGGGAACTCACACGAGACAAATGACGACCTCAAGTCAACAGACTATCTGCACACATGTCACCTGAGAACTGCTATCTGACGTTAGGTATAATACCATCCAGTCAGTTCTCGGCGAGTCCTGTCCGGTGTACTCACATTCGGTGAGCATCTGTATACAATCTTAGGTGCATATCACCAATGGCTGCGGGACCAATCCATCGCCCCTCGTCAGGGTCTAGATATGTATACACTAGTCTACTCTGGAGCATCGATGCCCAGTCTCGATACTCCTGCGACCAGGGACATTTAAGGATGTGCCTATTGACCACCCAGCTCCCACAAGCATGACTGCCATCACGACGCCGGTAGTCAGGCAAACATCCTATGGGCTTTATCAACATGTATAAAATATATCACACGTTAAAATAAAGACAAACCAAATAGCGTACTATCATATCAAGCAAGATTGTCATGTACATACATATCCCTAGCATCCTATACAATGAAGGCCTCTAGGGCATATATATCCAACAATCTCCCACTTGCACTAAGGCCTATAATTGGCGCAATGAGTACCCACTGTCTGTACTAGATCCAGTTGCTGGCGTACCGCATGCCCAACATCTCAAACAGCCTCTCGAACTGGACTTGAGGGATGGCCTTGGTGAATGGATCTGCCGTGTTGTCTTTTGTGTCCACTCTCCGCACCTCGATCTCCCGACGATCCACGATCTCCCTGATCAGGTGATACCGCCTCAAGATATGCCTGGATTTCTGATGGGACCTTGGTTCCTTCGCTAATGCTACAGCCCCATTGTTATCACAATACAAAGGTATTGGATTAGCAATGGACGGAACCACCTGAAGTTCAGAGATGAACTTCTTCATCCAGACAGCTTCTTTCGCGGCATCGTTAGCAGCTATATACTCAGCCTCCATAGTTGAGTCTGCGACGGTATCCTGTTTGGAACTCCTCCAACATACCGCCCCTCTATTGAGGGTAAACACAAAACCCGAAACGGATTTAGAGTCATCTTTGTCACTTTGGAAGCTGGAGTCGGTAAAAGCCTCGACTTGGAGGTCCCCATTACCGTAAATCAAGAACATCTCCTTAGTCCTTCTTAGGTACTTGAGAATGTTCTTTACAGCTATCCAATGCTTCTCACCTGGGTCAGACTGATACCTGCTTACCACACTAAGTGCGTAAGCTACATCTGGTCTGGTACATAACATCGCATACATTATGGATCCTACTGCCGAAGCGTAGGGTATAATGCCCATGCGAGCCCTCTCTTCATCAGTCTTTGGAGACATCTCTTTGGAGAGGGTGATCCCGTGACAAGCGGGTAAATTACCGCGCTTGGAATCTTCCATACTAAATCTCTTTAATATAGTGTCAATATACCTGGACTGTGAAAGTCCCAACATCCTTTTGGATCTATCACGATAGATCTTAATGCCCAGAATGTAGGATGCATCTCCCAAGTCTTTCATGGAGAATTTCTGTGACAAGAAGAGCTTTACTGATTGTAGCATAGGGACATCATTCCCTATCAGTAGTATGTCGTCGACGTACAAAACGAGGAAGACTACTGCTCCTTCTACAATCTTCCTATAAATGCATGGTTCATCTACATTTTTGATAAAGTCAAATTCTTTGACTGTCTCATCAAAGCAGATGTTCCAACTCCGCGATGCTTGCTTTAATCCATAAATAGATTTAAGCACCTTGCACACTTTTCCGCTGCTCCCACTGTCTAAGAAACCTTCTGGTTGATCCATGTAAACACTCTCTTCTAAATGTCCATTTAGAAAAGCTGTTTTTACGTCCATCTGCCAGATTTCATAGTCATGGAAGGCAGCAATGGCAAGCAGGATCCGAATGGATTTAAGCATAGCTACTGGTGAAAAGGTTTCATCATAGTCCAATCCTGGTCTTTGACGAAAACCTTTTGCAACGAGTCTAGCTTTGTAGGTTTCCACTTGTCCAAATGCACCAATCTTCTTTTTGAAGATCCATTTGCATCCAACTGGTTTCACCCCAGGAGGAGCAACTTCTAAAGTCCATACTTTATTGGTGTACATGGATTCCATTTCGGATCTCATAGCATCCAGCCACTTCACCGAGTCTTTACTTGTGATAGCCTGCTGAAAATTAGTAGGCTCATCATCATCGATGATGCAATCCTCTCGATCCCCATCTACAAGAAACCCATAGTATCTTTCAGGGGGATGAGAAAGCCTACTAGATCTGCGGAGTGGCGTTGGTTCGTCGGGCTCTATTGAAACCTGAGGTTCTGCTAAATCATCGGCAGTAGTTTGAGGTTCTGGAATTTCTTCCAGCTCTACCGCGCTCCCACTAATTTCTTTTGCAAGAAATTCGCTTTCTAAGAAGATAATGTGGCGAGCGACAAACACCTTTTGTTCTTCAGTGTGGTAGACCTGATATCCCCTTAAATGCTTGGGGTATCCTACAAACTTGCATAAAACCGATCGTGCCTCGAGCTTGTCCGGATTATGCTTTTTAACATATGCCGGACACCCCCATATCTTGATATACTTGAGACATGGTCTCTTTTCGCTCCATATTTCATATGGAGTTGTAGGCACAGACTTAGTCGGAACTCTATTCAATAGGTATGCTGCTGATTCTAGCGCAAAACCCCAGAAGGAAAGTGGCAACTCAGCACTACTCATCATTGAACGCACCATGTCCAGTAGCGTGCGATTCCTCCTTTCTGATACTCCATTATGTTGAGGTGTATAAGGCGGAGTAAGCTGAGAGAGAATTCCATTCTCTTTTAAGCATTCAAGGAAACTGGTACTTAAGTATTCTCCACCTCGATCAGATCGAAGTGTCTTGATGCTTTTACCAGTCTGTTTCTCCACTTCATTTTTATACTCCTTAAACTTCTCAAAGGCCTCAGATTTATATTTCATTAAGAACACATGTCCATACCTAGAGAAGTCATCAGTAAAAGTGATGAAGTAGGAGTGACCGCTTCGCGCATGTGTAGACATTGGACCACATACATCACTGTGTACGAGTCCCAACAGTTCTGTGGCTCTTTCTCCGTGTCCGGTGAACGGAGATTTGGTCATTTTTCCTTTGTTACATGATTGACAAGTTGCATATGATGAATATTCAAACGGATCTAAATATCCATCTTTATGTAATTTAGTCAACCTTGTTTCGTTTATATGATCAAGTCTACAATGCCATAGGAAGGCTTGGTTTGAATCTGGAGCCTTTCTTTTAAGCGTGTTTTGAATATTGAAAACTTGAGGTTGATTAAGTATGTATATGCCGTTTTCCAGTGTGCCAAACCCAATCATTTCTTGATTTAGGAGAATGTTCATGACATTTCTTTCAACCGCAAAATTATATCCTTCATTAGATAATAAAGATACTGATATAATATTACACAGCATACTGGGAATACAAAAACAGCTGTACAACACCAAAATGTGCCCACTAGTCAACCCCAGGTGATATTCCCCTATTGCAACAGCATCTACGTGAACTCCATTGCCCATCCGGAGAGTCATATCACCTGTCTTCAGTGCTCTACGGTTTCTCAGAGCCTGCAAAGAATTACAGATATGAGAACCAGAACCGGTATCAAGTACCCATGATGTAGAGTTTACTGAAAGACAATTTTCAATTACAAACACACCTGAAGCAGCAGCAGCAACTTGCTTCGTGTTCTTGGCTTTGAAGACCATGCAATCCTTCTTCTAGTGCCCTTGCTTGTGACAATAGTAGCATTCGTTCTTATCTGCCTTCACCCTTCCTGCCTTGTTCGTTCCCTGCACCTTCTTGACCCCGCCTTTCGGTTTGGTGACTTTCATCTTCTTCTTCCCTTTAGCTTTCGCTTTAGATTTAGAAGAGGATGATTGGCCAACATACAGAACAGGGGTCTTCTCCTTTTTCAAGGAGGTCTCTGCTACCCTCAACATGTTGAGGAGTTTTGGAAGATCAGCTTCCATTTCGTGCATGTTGAAGTTCAGCACGAACTGAGAGAAGGTGTGGGGAAGGGACTGCAAAATCAAGTCGATGTACAAATCATTCTCTAGCACGCATCCCAGGTTTGCGAGTTCCTCAATGAGGCTGATCATTTTCAGGACATGCTCTCCTACAGGTGATCCTGGAGCTAACCTCATCTGGAACAATTTCCTTGAGGTCTCGTACCTCGCGATACGGGAGTGCTCCCCATACAATTCCTTGCAATGGAGAAAGATGGATATAATATCCATACTCTCGTGCTGTTTCTGGAGTTCATTGTTCATGGACGCCAGCATGATACACTTAGCTCTCTCACAGTCTAGATCCCAGGTTTTGCGAACCTCCTTGTCCGCAACTGTGGAATCTGGTCCTGGGATAAGGGGAGGAACAGCGGTGGTAACATATGCCACTTTGTCATAAGTCAGTGCAATGTTGACGTTCCTTAGCCAATCTTTATAGTTAGGCCCGGTCAGCGTATTTTTTTCAAGTAATAGTTTTAGTCCTGTCATGGTAGCTGCCAGAGAGAGAGAAAAGAAACACTCAGCATATGCTCTTGCAAGTTTAGATTGGTTTATTAGTTTATCTAAACAGGATGGCTCCCACTGTTTCCTCAAATCCTTCTTCAAACCCTAAAAGAAGAATTAGTCAGGATTTAATCACACATCACAATTCTTGCTTAACCTTTCAGCCAGGCCAGTGTTGGTACTTCGAGGGAGGTTTTCCAACGCTTTCGCGAAGTTCCTTAATTAAAGAACCTCTTTTCCGTGGAGGCGTAGCCCCTCTAACACCTTTCTAGACACCTACTTGGTTTATAGCATTGATTGTTAAGTGAGAAAATTTCCTGAGAGTAATCCTACTCATCAGTGGGAATGGGATCCAACTATCATTGCATGATGCCCTAGATGGAAGCCACTCTAGTCACCATACTCCAGATGGTATGCTTAATCTGCAAGTTTCCATTATGTTTGAAACTCCCGATGTGATTTTTACCCCAAGCTCTTATGATCTTGACGTAGGCCAACAAATCATAAGATGCAAGTCAAGTTCTACCCGTCGTTGTCCTCATTAATTTAGATCCATCCGTACTCGCCCTTGACATAGGCCAACAAGGCTGTACGACTGTCCTAAACTAATGCATCTATCTATGCAACAAATAAGCAACACATTGCTACCATTCACTATGCCTTGACGTAGGCCAACAAACATAGCATGAATACGATGTGTTGTTTATTTGAAACGATGGAGGGTTACGGCTGGTTTTTGGCGAAACCGTTAACGTAATGAACTTGATATGATCGAAGGAACCATGATAGCTTTTTAAAAGGAGTGGTTTAGGCTCCGCATTTAAAATTTGCTTTTTGAAGAAAACCGAGCGGTTTTGAAATTGTTCCAACGATTTAGTTTAGGTTTATTTTCTTTGCATTAATGAATTAATGATGTCCCATCATTTAATCCTACCATTGCAGAAAACAACGAAAATACAACGTACGCTTATGCCATCCGCATTCGCCACGGGGCCTCGTCATTACCCATTAGGTTACTTAACTAACGACAGAGCGGGGGCTGGACTAGCGCGGGTGAAAAACATAAGCAACGCCTAATAAATATCATATATAGATATATCCATTCGTCGCACGCAATAATAAGCATTCCAGATCACAGATGAAGATATTGGATATACTAGGAATGCCGTACTTCGTTTAAGCCTATAACGAAGGACGGGTTCCACGGTCGTGATGAATAGCCAAAACCCCACCCGAGACCCCTACGGGTGTGGCAAACTACCCGCCAAGTACCAGAAGTGAAGCAGTCTCTCTCAACAACGTGAGTAGGCCACTAAGCACTTCAAAATACCCGGTAGTTTGTGCACCCCTCCTTGGGTCTATCCTAGGAGCAAAAACAGTAAAAAGAAATAATACAACGGTGACTACAACCGCATCCTGGATGTGCCCCGCAAAAATAATATTACATCAATTTCACAAATTACATTGAATGAAAGAAAAGAAAACACTCGTCTCACATCCCTCCGGCTATTCATCATCGACAGTCCAATAGCATTCATATACACAAACAAACCATTACAGATATGTGCAACCCCCACTAATCGTCGTATAGCGATTAGCGGACGTTTCAAAACACATAAAGCATTACAGAAGAACTGATTAGCTTAAGCAATTAGAATTTCGATCGAATAACCAATTTTGAATCTACTCTCAGGCCAACACAGTACACAAAATATCTGGGCAGAATCAAAATATTCCAAAAATCACAACTCCAGAAACTAAGAATAACAGATGAAATTTGGGCTGAATCCGAGTCAACTCGGTGGCGTTTCCGCGGCCTAACCCATGGTTAGGCCGCGGATCCGCGGTGAGTTGATCGATTCAGGGGCCCAAATTTCATCAGTATTCTTAGAAAACCCTGCCTATATTTTTAAGCCTTCCTGAAAAATTTTTGGAGCAGATTTCAAAATCGACAGAAACTGATATTTTTCGGATGTGATTTTCGGGTTTTTCCGGTGATCGAATTTCCAGCACTTTGCTAACAAGTTAGATAAGGTTTAATATGGCTCTGATACCAGTGTAAGTCCATGATGCACACCCCACGTGTGGCGGGGAGGCGGAATACTTTAAAAAACGGTTTTCTCACTACAAAAGAAACTTGTTTTGCTTTGCATCATGAACTTTTTCCCACTTTAGGATCTTTATTAAGCCTTATCTAACAAAACTAAACTAAGAGAGTGCTAGCTACTAGGTTAAGAAGTTATACTCTCGTGTCTAGTCCTTCGGATCTTGAAGTTCCTCCTTGCTCCTTGGTTCTAGCTCCTTGTTCTTGATCTCCTTTCTTTGGCTACTTCTAGGGTTTGGAAGAGTTCGGTTGCCGGTCTCCTTTGCGTCAAAGATGGATCCACCCGAGGTGCCTACGATCAAGCTCCAACCTCCATGAGATAACTTAGTGATCAAACTTGCTAAGTGAGAAGACTAAGTAGATGTAGAGTGAGTGTTATGGATTAATTGATCTCAAAACTCATTGATTTGCAACACATGCAAGTGTATGAGTTTCTTGAAGAAGAGAAGAAAAACCTAGGAGAGAGAAAGCATTTGTGAGAATGAAAAAGAAAAGAGAAGTAAGAATGGCTATGTATTTTTCACAATAATTCAACCATGGAATTCTTTGATCAAATAAAAGGCAACCTTACTTGAATAGTAATTCCAAAGTGAATAAATAAATACATAGCCATGCTTTCAACCCATGCTTCATAACTCTCCTAATTCCACCTCATTAATCCTTTAATGAAAAAGAATAAATCAATAATGAGGTGTCTCTTTCTAGAAGGTCAACCTTGTGAATTTACAAGAATGCCCTTTTCCGTATTTTCATACCCGTATCCGTATTCCGAAAAATACGGATACACTGAGATCAGTATAATCCAATACCACAATACTCGTATCAAGCTTAAACCAAAGCCTACCAGTATTATCCGTCCAATCGTCATTCGAGTAGCCAGTACACGAATGCGATCGAAACCCTGCCGTAAGACCATACGACATCTACATCGTCTCGCCTGATCCGGGGAAACCCTCTGTGTGGGACTCTAAAGACTCGACAGTACGCTGGCAGTGGGTTTAACCACAAGTCCGTCAATGGCACTAGCTGTACGTAATGGCAACCCAGGTACGTGTCGAAAAGGAGGCCGACAAGCGAACTCGTCCGTAACCCCTACAGAGCCTGTCCGTGACAATATCCGCGCAGTCCGGTCTGTTCGTCTGAGAGTATCGCATGTATGGTCTAGGGAGGTGGTGAACGTCAGACCCTTAACAACCATACAAGTCGTGCCGGCGTGGCTCAAGACCATCCGAGAATCTACTGATCAGTCCACCAGTAATTCTCAATCAGCCCTGGCCAGGGACTTATGGTAATGACCAACCGATCACAGTGCGATATCGACTCCCTATACCGGGAGAGACGAATCCCTAACAGTCGCTCACTGCCTCCATGTGGCTCGGGACTGTACCCAACTAAAACCTTTTTGCACGACTCCTTTGAGCCGTGGTAGGGTAGTAATCAAAGCACAGTGGGAACTCACACGAGACAAATGACGACCTCAAGTCAACAGACTATCTGCACACATGTCACCTGAGAACTGCTATCTGACGTTAGGTATAATACCATCCAGTCAGTTCTCGGCGAGTCCTGTCCGGTGTACTCACATTCAGTGAGCATCTGTATACAATCTTAGGTGCATATCACCAATGGCTGCGGGACCAATCCATCGCCCCTCGTCAGGGTCTAGATATGTATACACTAGTCTACTCTGGAGCATCGATGCCCAGTCTCGATACTCCTGTGACCAGGGACATTTAAGGATGTGCCTATTGACCACCCAGCTCCCACAAGCATGACTGCCATCACGACGCCGGTAGTCAGGCAAACATCCTATGGGCTTTATCAACATGTATAAAATATATCACACGTTAAAATAAAGACAAACCAAATAGCGTACTATCATATCAAGCAAGATTGTCATGTACATACATATCCCTAGCATCCTATACAATGAAGGCCTCTAGGGCATATATATCCAACAATGGGTGTGCCGGCGCCTGAGTGTATTTGGGATTTGGGTGCAGCCTGAGGCACCGTCTAGTGTTTTCCATGTTGACATATTCCATGTAGATATTATTTATCCCATGCTCGGTATTGATTACTATATATCCCGTCCTGTAGCACTTACCTGATAGAGCATTTGCATTACTATTGCATCCACTGTTTGGCATGCATTGATATCATCTGCTGGCATTAGTAGAGCCACGCTATATGTGCATGCTCGCAATCACCTTTATATGTTATCTCTATTCACGAGTTGGCAACTCACCCCCGTTGTGCCACAGTATTTGCAGGTTGCCCTTGGGAGTAGTCGCGGCTGGCTGTTACCGCATCTTTTGGCACAGATACCATTGCTGAGGCGAGTTAGCCTTTTTCTGTTAGGTGGGTTTTGTACAGTATCTGTTATCTTTCAGTTGTATATTGATGTATCTAGTATTCTCCATCTACCTTTCTGTATTGACTTAGAGACAGTTGTGAGGGCGATGTGTATGATTTTGGTACTCTGGTGTCGAGCTCGCATGTGAGCCGACTTTACGTTATGCAGTCTTACCTTTGCTATATTGTCCTTGCTTTACTGTGTATTCTTCGCTACGGCGTCGTATATCATATTGGGATGCTTTATTTATTTCACTTGTTATTTCTGCTACACCTTGCTTTTACCCGACTTACGGGACAAATGTTTAAAAAGGAAATGTTACCAAAATTATAAAAGTTATAACTCTTGAACTTAAAAGGATTTCTACTAAATTAATAAGATGTTTTTCGGACACGCATGACTGTTTTTACGAAAATGTTTTAAATCACTCGATATTTATTGGTTTTGATTTCTGGGTCCGGCTTACTTAGCCGCGTTACGCCTGTAGACGTTGCGTGGTTAAGTGCCGGTCACGAGTCGAAATTCTCGGGTCGTGACAAAAATCCAGATGAACCTTATGTTTATAAGAAGACTGTAGGGAAAACCGTCGTATTCCTCGTATTGTACGTAGATGACATTCTTCTGATAGGAAATGACATTCCTATGCTTCAGTCAGTCAAATCATTTTTATCACTAAGGCTCTCCATGAAGGACCTGGGAGATGCCACCTACATTTTGGGCATTCGAATCTATAGGGATAGATCCAAACGTTTATTGGGATTGTCCCAAACCAAGTACATCAACACCATCCTAAAGAGGTTTAGTATGGAAGACTCCAAGTGGGGTGCCTTACCCGCTTGCCATGGAGTAGTCACTCTCTCCAAGGATGATTGTCCAAAGACTGATGAAGAGAGAGCTCACATGAGCATTATTCCCTACGCATCAGCCGTAGGATCAATAATGTATGCAATGTTATGTACACGCCATGATGTAGCTTATGCACTGAGTGTAGTAAACAGGTATCTGTCAAACCCAGGGGAGAATCACTGGACTGCTGTGAAGAACATTCTTAAGTACTTGCGAAGGACTAAAGTATTGTTCTTGGTGTATGGTAACGGGGATCTCCAAATGGAGGCCGTTACCGATTCAAGCTTCCAAAGTGATAAGGATGACAGCAAGTCTATCTCAGGGTTTGCATTTACCCTCAACAGAGGGACGGTGAGTTGGAAGAGTTCCAAACAGGATACCGTTGCAGACTCTACGATGGAAGCTGAGTACATTGCTGCAAATGATGCTGCCAAGGAAGCCGTCTGGATGAGGAAGTTCATCTCGGAGCTAGGAGTAGTTCCAACTATTATTGATCCAATACCATTGTATTGTGACAATAATGGGGCTGTGGCATTGGCCAAAGAGCCCAGATCCTATCAGAAGTCTAGACACATCCTAAGGAAATATCATTTGATTAGAAAGATAGTAGATCACCACGAGATCGAGATTAAGAGAGTTGATACAAAGGATAACACTGTGGATCCATTCACCAAGGCCCTCCCTCAGTCGCAGCATGAGCGACTTTTTGAGATGTTGGGTATGAGATACGCCAATAACTAGCCTTAGTACAAGTGGGAGATTGTTGGATATATGTATGCCTTAGAGGCCATTATATGATAGCGTATGTACCGGTGTGTGTGTGTGTGTGTGTGTGTGTGTATGTGTGTGTTCAGAGGACAGTCGTGCTCGACATGATAGTATGCTATCTGGTTACTCTTTATCTTGACATGTTCACTTGATCATACTTTCATTCATTTGGTACATGTTGATAAAGCCCTTAGGATATTTGCTTGACTACTGGGATTATGATGTGGATCATACTAGTGAGACATCCGTAGTTTATAAGCATATCCTTGAAATGTTCCTAGTCGTGGGTGTATCGAGACGGGGCATCGATATTCCAGTGTAGACTAGTGTATACGATTCTTATCCCATATGATGGGTGATGGATGATCCCATATCCATCTGGTGTGCTGACACCAAAGATTATATACGGGTGCTTAGTAGAGACTGGGTACACTGAACGGACTCGCCGAGAACTCCTTTGTAGTATTATATTTCACGTCGGATAGCAGTTCTCAGGTGACACTGGTACAGGTTAGTCAGTAGACCCGAGATCGTCATAGAGTCTTGTGTGTCCTCCCACTGTACTTTGATCTCCACCCTACCACGGCTCTACTGAGTCATGCAAACAGGTGGATTTTGGGAACAGTCCCGAGGCACATGAAGGCAATGAGCGATAGGAGGGGTTTCGTCTCTCCCGGTATAGGGAGTTGATGTTGCGCCATGCTCGATTGGCTATAACAAGAAGTCCCTGGCCAAGGCTGCTGAGATTTACTGATAAGTGTTATCAGTAGTTTCTCGATCTGTTATGAGCCATACACCGACATAACTTATTGAGTTATTAGGGTCGACGTTACCATCCCTAGACTCGATATGCAACATATCTGATGAAGAGACCGGACTGTACGGTAAGTGTTACCAGTTGGCTCGACAGGAGTTTTGACAGGTTTGCTTGTTCTTCTTCTGATCGTTCTATACCCGGGTGGCCGTTACGTTTAGCTGACCGCTTGCAGCTTGTGGGAGTTTGATATGATCATCACCTACTGCCGGCGTATTGACGAGTCTTAGAGTCCTACACAGAAGTTTCCTAGCTCAGGCGAAACGATGTGGTGTGCATATGAGATATGCGCGGGAGCTCGATTAAATGCGAGTATGTGATACCGTATTTTAATCGGGCGTTTATTATTGGTCGGGTCGTATAAGATATGACCGGTTTATTAAATCAAGTGTTGATTTAATATTTGACCTTTATCTCATTTAAATAAACATTTTCTTTATGATGTATGCATGGACATATGTATATGTTGATGTGCATGCACACATACATACATTCATTTGTATCATGGTTGTTGAATCGTAGAATATGGCAATACAAGATTCACATGGTATATAAATATCTTCATATTTATTAAATTTTGAGAAAAAGGAAAATGATTTAAATCATGGTTGACTATTCAAAGCTTAACCCTTAGTTACAACCATGGTTTCATTTCATTTGTTCCTTAACTCAAACACAAAATATCTAGATATTTATTAACCCTAGTTTGGCATGAGACATATATCTTGGATATTATTCATTTTCTATTCTCATTATCATTATCCTTTTATCTCTCATGAGCTCAAGGTTGCCATCTTCTTATTCCCCATCTCCCATGCTCTCTTGATTATTCTAGTGAGTGTGTGAGCTAAAAAGAAAGGGTTTTTGAGTGAGAAAACAAACCACACAATCATTCTATACTAGTTTATCCTATTAGTTTAGAGTGTTCGCTTCACTTTCTCATTCATCAAGTGAAGCAAGGAACTTGGGCAAAGGAGCTTCGGGTGGATCGTCGTGGACTTGGAGGGAGCTTGAGCAAGCCGGTTCCAACTCTAGGAGATCCAAGGAGTCAAGGAGGGAAGTCTATAAAGGTTGTATCACTTAACAATTAGTGTAGATTTCTTCTAGTATGTGATGCTAGTTAATTGTTATCCTAAATTTCTAGTTCGATTCATGGTTAGTTTGCTTATCACCCCCTTTAAAATTTTGTTATGGCATGTGTGATGCTTCCAAACCCTAGGTAAGGCGCTAAGGAAACCCAACATATTATTTATATCCAATGTGGTGAAACACTATGTGACAACCAAAGTTTGACCGATTGTAGTATAGGAATATCACTTCCTATCTAGAGTATTTCATCTAAATCTCAGGACAGTACTCCCTACATCCTTCTTACTAAGTTCATCTATTATTTTGATGAAGTCAACCATCTTGATTGTTACATCAAAAACAGATGATCCGTCTCCGCTGTCCATACTTTAGTCTACGAATAGACATAAGCAACTTGCATACCTTCCGCTGCTCCCACTGACTACGATAACCCTCTAGCAGATTAATATACACGTGCACTTCCAAATTCCTATTTGGAAAGACGTTATAGTCATCCACCTGCCAGATATCATAGCCAAGAATTGCATCAGCGCCAAGTCATATCCATATGAACTTTAGCGTCGACACTGAAGTAAAAGTCACATTACAATCCACAATAGGTATTTGATGAAAACTCTTTACAACATGTCTAGCCTTATTAGGTTAGTACATTTCCACCTGTACAGATCTTGAAATATCTACTTCCTCATGATGGGTTTTACCCCTTCAGGAGCACCCAGCAAAGTATAAAATCCATGATTTGTAGAAGTGCGTGGAGTCCATCTTGGATATGAAGTATCTGGTCATCTGGAAGTTACCACTTCCTATGACCTGCTGATAACTAGTAGGGGGAACAGCAGTGCCAAACCATATCCATATGGGCTTCAGCATAGACACTGAAGTAAAAGTCTCATCACAATCCACAACGGATATTTGATGAAACTCTTTACAACAAGTATAGCCTTATTAGATTAGTACCTTTCCACCTGCACAGATCTCGAAAGATCTACTTGCTCTTGATGGGTCGTACCCCTTCAGGAACACCCAGTAAAGTCCAAAATCCATAATTTGCTGAAATGCATGGAGTCCATCTTGGATATGAAATATCTGGTCACCGGAAAGTTACCACTTTCTATGACCTGCTGACAACATGTAGGACCATCATCACCATGATGCTGACCTCCTTGTTACCATCTACGAGAAAACTGAAGTTCCTCTCGGGTGGCTGTGGTCATCTACTTAATCTGTAAAGTGGCTAATGGTTTGTCAAGTCCAATTGAATTCTTAAGTTCTACTAAATTTTCGGTAACCGTTTGTGCTTCTAGAACCACTTCTAATTGTACCATACTCCTAAAAGTTTCTTTTGCAAAAAAAATCCTTTTATAAAAAAGGGTGGCGAGTCAAGAACAATGTAACTATTAATCTTGAAAATGGTAGAAACAAAATCCTAGCGAATACTTGGGATAATTCACAAACTGCCATTACCGAAATGTGCCTTGAGTTTGTCCGGATTCTGCTTTTAAACATAAACCGGATAACTCTATATCTTAACAATCTCAAGATATGTAACCATTTTATGTCCATATAGAATCAAGACACTAATTTAGATATAACCAGATTCAAAAGTCATGTAGCTGTTTCCAGTGTATACCCCAAATGAAAAAAGGCCAATACAACAATACTCATCAAGGAGCATACTCACGGATGAGCAACCTATGAGAGAATCAAGTTCTTAATAATATGATGGAATACCTAGGATAAATATCTACATCTTCGATCACCTCGAAGAATCTGATACTTCCAACGTATGGCTCTCTACTTTATTTTTATACCTATAAACTTTTCAAAATCTTTGGACCTTGCATTACAATGAATGCGTGTCTAAAACCAGAGAACTTATAGGTAAACCTGAATGAAGTAAGAGTATCAATCCCTTGTCCCGAAGGGCACTGGACAACATACATTTTCAAGTATAAGTCCCAAGAGTATACTAACTCAAATTCTGTATTTTGTAGATTGAAAACTGTATTTTGGTCGAGAATGTCTTACACCGTTATTCAATACACATTACCTTATTCTCAACTGATAAAGGTAAATGATTATAATGTTGGGTTACGCCAGCGCCCAACCATCAATCCGTGGCCAAATGCGGAACAAAAACTTTAAAAAACTGGTGCTAACGGAACCCTATTCCCGGATCGACCATTAACCCTAAACTAGTTATATGAAAAGGAGTTTAGAAAGGTTATACCGAATGATCTGTGTCCGTCGGTCTTCAACCTCTATCCCAAGCTCCTCGTGGCTTCATCGATCATGTTTGATCTCCGGTCTCCCCCCATCGAAGACGATCCACCTTGAGAGTTTGTAATACAGGCTCCGACCTTAAATCCGAGGCAACTCGAGTATCTAGTATGCTACCCTAGATAGCCAAGATGAAGTAGAGAGTGTGTAGGATTAGATTGTCTCAATACACCCTAGGTTTCTCAACACATGAGACATATAGGGTAGAGGTAGAAGAAGATGCCAATGGGTGAAAGTGTGAGCTAAAGAAAAAGGCAAGTGAAGAAATGGCTTGTGTTATGAGGTATTTTGTTGTGAGCTTTTTTCTTAGCAACTCAAGAAAAAAAACCACTTATAAAAGTCTGCCATCTCCTCATGTCTCACCATAAAATATCTCATAACCCAAACATTGAATCTCATCATGCCACCATGACTCATCACCATGAGTCACCAAGTGCACATGCATGAATCAATGCATACAAGAATCAATGCCAAAACTTAGACTCACACTTTCCAGCTCACTAAACATTTAAACTAAATGTTTAATAGAAAAAGAAATGGCATCTTCTAAAGTAAACATGTAACGAATTACAAGAATACCCCTCATCCGTATATACATACCTGCATCCGTATTCCGACTGAATACGAATACAACGAGACAAAAATAATCCAACAATATAATACTAGGATCCAGCTTAAACCAAAGCCCACTAGTATTATCCGTCCGATCATGATCCGTGCACAAGTGCATGTATATGATCAAACCCTGCCGTAAAACCATACGGCCTCTACAACGTTTCGCCCGAAGCAGGGAAACCCTCTGTGTGGGACTCTAAAGACTCGTCAATACGCTGGTAGTGGGTTTAACCATAAGCACGTCAGCGGCACTAGCTGTACGTAATGGCTACCCAGGTATTGAGCAAAAGGGAGGCCGACGAGCAAACTCATCCTGAAACCCCTACTGAGCCTGACAGTGACAATATTCGTACAATCCGGTCCGTCCGTCTATGAGTATCGCATATCGAGTCTAGGGAGTGGATAAATTCAGACCCCTAATAACTTGACATTTAGTGTCGGCATGAAACCTATCACCACTTGAGAAACTACCGATCCTAGATTAGTAATTCTCGACTATCTTGGCCAAGGATTTCTGGTGATGGCCACCCGTGCACACCGCGACATCAACCCCCAATACCGGAAGAGACGAATCCCCTGACGATCTGCTCACTGCCTCTATGTGGCTCGGGACTGTACCCAACTAAAACCTATTCGCACGACTCCTTTGAGCCATGGTAGGGTAGTAATCAAAGCACAGTGGGAACTCACACGAGACAAATTACGATCACAGGTCGATAGACTAACCTGTACACATGTCACCTGAGAACTGCTATCTGACAATAGGTATAATACCAACTAGCATGTTCCCAGCAAATCCGTCCGGTGTACTCATAACCCAATAAGCACATGTATACATCTTGGGTGAACAAACTAACACCAAAGGCTTGTGAGACCGGCCACCGCCCCTCGTCGGGGTCTCGATCAGTATACACTAGTCTACTTTGGAGTATCGATGCCCAGTCTCGAAACTCCCACGACTAGGGACATTTTAAGGATGTGCTTATAGACCCCCAGCTCCGACGTATATGATCGCCGTCATACTACTGGTAGTGAAGCATGAATCCTATGGGCTCTATCAATATATAATAGTGATCTGTAAAGCCACCTAAAGCAAGTACATGATGATAAAGACAAACCAAATAGCATACTATCATCTTGAGTAAGACTGTTCTACCAGTATATGTCCTCCCTTAATCATTGCAATCACGTGCCTGCGATCCAATAATTGACTTGAGGGCACTATAGCCAACATATAACACAATTTTCAAAATGTATATCTCATTTTAGAAAATAAAGGTACATATATTTCATTTTAAAATTTGGTACATAACAACGGTTATTCGAAACCAAATATTTGTTAGTAGGAAAAACCAGGCAATTTAATCCAATACTACCAATTGCTACGAATTCCAATATTGAGGATCAAATCATCTATCTCCCAATATTCTACTCCTACTCAGCATCTGTAGCACCGTACTGATGTGAGATCCTAATCTGGTAAATACATACCCTGGAGTCAGAATTAATTGAAAAAACAGTTCTCTTTTACAAGTACATAGAAATATTGGAACATGAATGTTTCAAGGGGGTGGCCAGGTATTCCTAGTAATGTCTTTTCCATTATCCAGATTCATGACAATAGTCACAATTTTTTTGCCCTCACTTGAATCCCTTTAGATGTCTTTATATCTTACCTTCGGTACACCGCACTTAGGCTAATTAATTTTCTTCCTTCCCTACCTTTCAGCACCAGCCTAAAGTTTAAAAGAAGACTGTCCAATAAGCACAATAAGTGTACTCTCCTAATACAAGGAGCTCTCGCAGCCTGAGAGAAGATAAAAGGAAGAGACAACCGAATAATTCTATTCAATTTCTCTAGAACCAGTGGCCATCCTCGACTGAAATAACTTCTTCGAGTTCATATGTTACTATACGATGGCCGTTCCAAGCAATATGGATCATCGTAGTGACACGAAGTGTTCTGAAGAAATGCAAAGGGTGGAGTAAGAGTGGCAGGGATATGTGCGGATTGGTCATGAATCATGACAATCCAAATCCCAAGTGTGTAAGAAGGTCAGGTTAACTTGGTTCATGAGTTTTAGTTTAAAGTAAGTCATGGGTCGCTGTACCAGAGAGAGAGAGAAAAGAAATACTCAGCGTGCACTCTATCAAGATTAGATTGGTTATTACTTTATCTAATCAGGATGGCTCCCACTGTTTTCTCGAATTCTCCTTCAAACCCTAAAAGGAGAACTAGTCGGGATCATGTATACTTTACAAGTTCGCTAACCGTTCAGCCAGCCAGTGTTGGTACTTCGAGGGAGGTCCCTCGTGCTTTCGCATGGACCAAATTAATAACCCCATTTCTGCAGAAGCGTAACCTCGTTAACACTTTCTAGATACCTAATAGGTTAGCGAGGTCCCAGTGTTGGTACTCCCAGTGAAGGGATCAAGGCTCTTCCCTCATAGAATGAGGTGCGGGATATTCCTTACCGAATAGCTCTATGCAAAGTAAAAGAATACGACTATGAGTTTTAAAGAAAACCGAGTAGTTTTAAAATTGGTTCCGACAACATCATTTTGTTTAATTTTCCTTGCATTATTCAGATAATGCGTTCCCATCATTCCAAGCCACAAAAGAACCAATCAAAATAGCATACTTTTATATACCATTCGCATTCGCCACGGGGCCCTGTCATGCACCGTTAGATTACTTAACTAACGGCAGAGCGGGGTCAGTAGTAGCGCGGATGCAAAACATATAGAAACATATACTAAATATAATATATATATATATATATCAACATCGCAGGCAGATAATAGTCACCACAGGCAGATAAGAAGCATCACAGGCATGCGAACAACAATATGGAACAACGGATAAACTAAGAGCCCCACATTTCATTTGAGCAATAAATGAGACGCGACGTTCCCCGGTCGTGTGGATAGCTAGTGCAATGAAGAACCTAGACCCCTACGAGTGCGGTAAGTTACCCGCCAATCCCGGAAGTGAGGCAACCCCAATCAACAAATTGAATGGGCCACCCAGTACTTCACGGAATCCGGTAACTAGAGCACCCCTCCATGTTAAACCTATACCCCCTACGAGTGCGGTGAATAGCCCACCAATTCTAGAGTAAACCCCCCTCTGGTCTCATCGCCATGAGATGCGGACCCGTTGCCCTTTAGAACCCGGCTATTCGAGCACTCCTCCACGGGGTAATCCTAGTACAGAAAAGAAAATATATATATACAACAGTGACATCGACCTTAACCCGGTCGTGTCCCAATAAAAGAATATACAAACAGGCATAAACGGCAGTTCACATGTTGGACGCTCGCCCTGCAATAATGAATATACAAATGAATCTGAACTGTACATCTAACATTGCACACAAGGCTACCCATCACGACAATCCATCCAAAAGATTAGTGCAACACAGAACATCAACGCGAATATCATGTTCGTAAACCCGTCTGATTGTACATATAGCAACCAGTCGGATTATACCGCGCTATGAAATTCACGGTCGCAGAAGCAAACAAATGCACTAAAAACCACGAATTTAAAATTTTGATCGATTAAAACTTTTCGCATTGGCCCCAAGTACAAACCAGTACTCAAACAAATCTGGAATGAAACCAAATATTCTAAAAATCACATTTCCATGAATTAGAGCACCACAAAAAATTTGGGGCACTGTGGCCAAAATTAGACCGCGGATCCATAACCAAATGGCATATTTGGCGGCGGTTTAGCGGTCGATTTTTGGGCTTAGGTGCCCAAATTTCTTTCTGGTCTCTAATTTTGCCTAGACATAATTTTAATGCAATATGAATAATTTTTTGAACAACTTTAAAATTCGAACAACAAGCAGTAGATTAGAAATGTGAATCGGAAAAAATCCGTCGATCAAAACTCTAAATTAGTGTTAACAAGCTAATTAAGGTTTATGGAGTGGCTCTGATACCATGTTGGTGTTCGGTGCTCGCGCCGCAGAAGCTGTGGCAAAGAAGGAAGCAATAATAAAAAATTTACGCAAGCACCAAACACGCAAACCCCAAGATTCAATCCAAACAACTAAACTAACAAGCTAAAACATACAAGGGTATAAAATTACAGTCTTCGACGCATGTCCACCAATTGTGGAAAACCCTCCAAGCTTGTACATGCCGGGATCGCGCTGGAAGGTCGACCACCCTCGCCAAAGCAAATCCACCCAAGGAAAAATGGTAGAGACTCTGACCGACGATCCAAACTAGCTAAGGATGGATTGTGGGTGATGTAGGAATTTTTCACTAGAATTTTCTCTCAAAAATCCATACTCAAGAGAGCAAGAAGAAGAAGGAGAAGAGAGTGAGGAAAGTTGCTAAGTCTTGGAACCATGAAGCATGAACTCATGTAGGATGGGGAAAAAAAGATCGAGTCTAGAAAGAAAGAATGGCTACAACATTTATTACCACCATGGTTCAATAGTGCAACCATAAATGACATCAATAAATGCTAAAGCCGTACCTTTCTAGATGTTAAGAACCATGCTTCATTTAAATCTCATTTTCCACCTCATTTCCCATTTGATTTTCCATATGAAAATCAAATATGAGGTGTCTTTCTTCTAGAACCATTACCATATAAATACGGAATACTTCACCCGGTATATGTATCGCTACATATACGCGTATCCATATAAACATACGGATAGCACCAATGAGAGAAAATGAATAGTGAACAATAATATATATATATATATATATATATATATATAAATTATTAAATCAAAACCTGATTTAATAATCCGGCTAATCCTGAGCCGGTTAGTATTATCAACCGTCTGATTAAAATCCGTGTATCCAGTACACGTATTTAATCAGACCCCTGCACGTACCAACGTACAGCTCCTACATCTATCGCCTGAACCAGGAAAACCCTCTGTATGGGACTCTAAAGACTCGACAATACGCTGGCAGTGGGTTTAACCACAATCACGTCAGCGGCAATAGTTGTACGTAATGACTACCCGGGTGCTTGCCGAAAGGGGGGTCGATAATCAAGTACTTCCTTACCCTACTGAGCCTGAATGTGACAATTTTCGTACAATCTGGTCACTTTGTATAGGAGTATCGCATATCGAGTCTAAGGGGTGGATGACGTCAGACCCTTACTAACTTGATAAGTCGTGTCTGAGTCAAACTCATCACCATAGAGATACTATTGATCAACTATCAGCAAATCTCATCCACCGTGGCTACAGATTTCTAGTGATAGCCGACTGAACATAGAGCGATATCGACTCCTAATACCAGGAGAGACGGATCCCTGACAATCGACCACTGCATCCATGTGGCTTGGGACTGTACCTAACCATAACCTGTTTCCACGACTCCTTTGAGCCGTGGTAAGGTAGTAATCAACGTACAGTGGAAACTCATACGAGACATATGACGATCTCAGGTCAAAGGACTAATCTGTACTCATGCCACCTAAGAACTTCCATCTGACGATAGATATAATACTTGTAGGATGTATTTCGTTGCCCCGTTGAGATGGGAATACGCAGTGCTTGTCAGGCGTATGCAAATTCCCCCTGTCTAGGGTAGGCCGGGGTTTATTGGTTATGAGAATCCGAATCTCCGGCAGCCGCGGACTAAGCTACCGTTTATTACCCCTCGACTTTGAAGCAAAGGAACCTCCAATTGACGGATCAAACTAATCATGCAAACTCAATGTGCGGTGTACGTATATTTTATTTTGGAGAGGACTTGGATGTATCGGGGGCCACGTAGAGTTTATGGGAAACGGGGGGTGAGTAGCATCTTAAGGACGCTGGGCGCCGGCGCCTTACGCGCCCGGCACGTAGACGCTTGGCGCCAGTGCCTCACGCGCCCAGTACATGGGCACTGGGCATCTGCAGAATGAAGAGGCTTAGCGCCAAAATAAGAATTTAAACTTTTGAGAGACTTTGGAAACTCCCAGAAAAGGGAAAGATTTTTATCTTTATGGAGTTAAACTCCCAAAAGGATTTTGAGTGGAGTCAAACTCCCAAAAGGATTTTATTTTGAGAGTTAAACTCCAAAAGATTTTGAATGGAATTAAACCCATAAAACGAATTTATTTATGGAGTTAAACTCCAAAAGATTTGACAAATGGAGTTGAACTCTCAGAAATTTTTGGAGATAATCAAAGAGGACACCTTTCTTCTCCCCTTTAGCCCTGGATCTTCTTTCGAGCCTTAGATCTTCCCAAAGTAGGGTTTTTAGAGATGAGTCTCCTTCTTCCTCTCTGTTAGCGGATCTTGGAGAAAAAAGGGTGAGGCTTAAAAATCTCCCATTTTATAGTGAAAAACTGTTTCTTTTTGAAAAAAGAATAGTTAAACTCTTAATTTAATTCAAAAAAAAAGGAAGGAAGTTTAGAGCCTTAAGGAGGAGGAGGCACAGAACCCTAATTTTTTAGAGAATGAAAAGTTTTTATTTATTTTCTCATCATGTTTGCATTTATAAGCTACACACTTTACATATAACCCCTTGAGTTTTTCTAAATGGCACTTGTGCCTCCCCATACCTCATGTGCTTATTTCTTTTTGTATATAAGCCATCTGGTTTACAAAATTTTGATTTTTTGCCCATTATTCATACATTTATTTCTAAAAATTGCATTTAAACTAAATTATTACCCCATTTTTAGCATAGTGCTGGCCCCTTCCATGCTTGGTCTTGACTTGGGGTTGGGCCCACTTGGCTTAGAGTTGACTTTGACTTTGACTTGGTCAACCGGGGTGTAACTTTTGACCCCAAAAATACCATCTAGAAGTTCTCGGCGAGTCCGTCCGGTATACTCACCTCCAGTGAGCACTTGTATACTATCTCAGGTGACATAACACCAATGGCTTGTGAGACCGGCCACCGCCCCTCGTCAAGGTCTAGAAACGTATACACTGGTCTACTCCGGAATATCGATGCCTGGTCTCGATACTTCCACGACTAGGGACATCTAAGGATGTGCTTATGGACAACACATCTCCCACATATATGATCGCCATCATAATGCTGGTTGTCAAGCAACAATCTTACGGGCTTCATCAATGATGAAGAAAAACCTGATAGCATACTATTATCTCGAGTAAGAGTATTATACATGTATAGATCCTCCCTCAATTATCATATTCGCCTACTTGCAATCACAATAATTGCCTTGAGGGCACTATATCCAACATGCACTATATAGGCTTGATGGGTCATGGGTTGGCATTCGTGCCTGGAACCTGCGTACCTGCATGGCGCGTGGTGCGCATGGCTTCTTTATAGAGAGAGAACGCATCTCTTAAAAGAGCGCACATGTTTTGCACATGGCGCATCGTATGCTGCACACTTGTTTTGTGAAAATATTTGTTTTTCCAGAAAGCGAAGTCGAAACTTCAATTGGTCAAACTTTAAGGGGTTGCGCTTCTAGGGTGCGTCCAAGTTTATGGGAGTATGCCCTAAGTCAGGGCAAGCCCGGTTCCTTGTAAAAGTTAATAACTTTCAAGAAATCATTGATTTCAATGGAGTCGAAACTCAAAAGAAAGCCAAACCTTCGATTTTTATGTGTCGAAACACTTTTTTAGTGGGAGTTTTTTACCAAGGCTTGGATCTTAGGATCAAATCCTCCATGAAAGTCAAAACTTTCGTAAGAAGGAGATAAACCCTAAGATCTTTCGATCTTGTATGTCAGAGTCGAAACTCTATAAGCAGCCGAAACTTTTTGTAGTAAAAGAGAAATTTTTCTCTTTTTATTTACCTAATCGAAATTAGGGTTTTGGCTAAAAAAGATCTTTTTTTAAGAACCGGTTCTCTATTTCTTTTTGAGGAAGAAGATCAAGATACAACGCTTATTTGTTTTATGATCATCTCCCTTTTTCCCTCTAAAGGGGGCTCCTATTTATAGGAGAAAGATTTGTTAGGGTAAATCCCTAACAAACATGTCTGAATTGATACATATCAATTCAGAATGCATATGCACAGTTAGATTTTTGATTCAGAGATCTTTTTGTTAAGAATGATCAATAGGGAATATTTTCTTCCAAAAGTGCCTCAGCTTAACAAAAGCGCACGATTCAACGAGGTGCACTTGTGATACATGTCTTGCACATGTATCGCAGTGCAAGTTTCTTGTGTAGTGTGCAAAGGTCTTGCTCATGTGCACGTGCATTACATGTGGCGCATCACAAGCGCGCTTGGTTTTTATGCCAAGTGCGCAACCAAAGCTTACGCTCTAAGCTTATGAAGCATGCACACCAGAAAGGGTGAGCCCTATTTTGGCAGGAACAAAATGCCCTCCATCGATGCGTTCACGTACTATACACGTGGGCGCAGCGGTGTAATACCCAGTTCTTTTTGTACTCAATCATCCGTATTTTAATAAAATTCTTCCAAACAATTTTCCTAATTTAATCTCTATTATTTTTCCTATCGCTATTTTCTTTTCTTATTTTAACATCCTAAGGTAAATCATAACTATAACCCAAATCCAAATTTCTAAGCCCATCCCTCTCAAAATTTTCCCTCAAATTCTACCCAAACTCAAAGTGGCCCACACCCACTTTATCCCTAAGCCCAAACTATTTCCCCTTCTCTCTTCCTCAACTGCTATGTTTTCTTTTTTCTCTTTTTTTTGAATTCTCCAAATAAAAACTGATGATCCCCTCTAACCCCCATTAAATAAAATAATTATTTACCCAATTAATCCCTAATTAAATCCTCATAATTTCTTTTTAATCATAATTAATCATATTAAAAATCATATCTCTCTCTCTCTCTTTAATTCTCAAACCCCTCTCTCTTTCTCCAAGCTCACACACTCACCTTCGGTCTTTTTCTTCTTCTTCTTCTTCTTCTTCTTCTTCTTCACTAACCCGATGGCGCTCTACCTCCATCACCTCCAGCCATGCCCACCCAATCTCCAAGTCTCCGGCAACGACTGCCTCTCGCCGTCAACCACCTCATCTTGCCGCAGCTCCATAGCCGAACCCTTCGCCTCCAACACCAAGCTCCGGCCGCCCCTCTGATGGCAACTCCAACCGCATCAACCGCTGACCAGCGCCTTGCCATCAAAACGTAGCAACCCCGTCACCATCGCTAAGCCGAGGCCAAACTCTAGTTGCACCAAGCTCGAACCTCGTCGCACCTTGCCATGTTCGGGCCACCCACCTCATCGCTGTCGTGATCGTCGATTCATCACAGGCAAGTCTTAAGACTTGCTTTACATGCTAATATGCTTTACACACACATATATAAATTTTAGATAACAATCAAGTTTAGTTATAATTTCATGGATCCGGATACGTAGTTATGCATAGCATGACATAGAACCTGAATCGGGTCTTCTATCCGGCTCTAACATCGTTAAGAATTTTATGGAGTAAATCTCACTTTGATCGATTAAACG